>CP136054.1:393991479-403991479 GCA_032464435.1 Aegilops umbellulata
AATGAACCCACTATCTTGGATTTCAAGAAATTTAATTATGATAATTGCTCTTTGATAGATTGTATTTCCTTGTTGCAATCCGTTCTAAATTCTCCTCATGTGTGTAGTCAAAATAAAGCTTTTACTAAACATATCGTTGATGCTTTGATGCAATCTTATGAAGAAAAACTTGAGATGAAAGTTTCTATCCCCAGAAAACTTTATGATGAATGGGAACCTACAATTAAAATTAAAATTAAATATCATGATTGCTATGCTTTGTGTGATTTGGGTGCTAGTGTTCCCACGGTTCCAAAAACTTTGTGTGATTTGCTAGGTTTCCGTGAATTTGATGATTGTTCTTTAAACTTGCATCTTGCGGATTCCACCATTAAGAAACCTATGAGAAGAATTAACGATGTTCTTATTGTTGCAAATAGGAATTATGTGCCCATAGATTTCATTGTTCTTGATATAGTTGCAATCCTTCATGTCCTATTATTCTTGGTAGACCTTTCCTTAGAACGATTGGTGCAATCATTGATATGAAGGAAGGGAATATTAGATTCCAATCTCCATTAAGGAAAGACAAGGAACACTTCCCTAGAAAGAAAATTAAATTACCATATGAATCTATTATGAGAGCTACTTATGGATTGCCTACCAAATATGGCAATACCTAGATCTATCCTCGCTTTTATGCCTAGCTAGGGGCGTTAAACGTTAGCGCTTGTTGAGAGGAAACCCAATTTTATTTTAGTTTTTTTATTTTTGGTTCTGTTTAGTAAGAAATAATTGATCTAGCCTCTGGTTAGATGTGTTTTATGTTTTAATTAGTGTTTGTGCCAAGTTAAACCTATAGGATCTTCTTGGATGATAGTTATTTGATCTTGCTGAAAATTCCAGAAACTTTCTGTTCACGAAAACAATTGTTATAAATCACCAGAACGTGATAAAATACTTACTCTAATTGCAGTAGATCAATAAACAAATTATCCAGGTCGTCCTATTTTGGTAGAATTTTTGGATTTCCAGAAGTTTGCATTAGTTACAGATTACTACAGATTGTTCTGTTTTTGATAGATTCTGTTTTTTCGTGTGTTGTTTGCTTATTTTAATGAATCTATGGCTAGTAAAAGAGTTTATAAACCATAGATAAGTTGGAATACAGTAGGTTTAACACTAATATAAATAAAGAATGAGTTCATTACAGTATCTTGAAGTGGTGTTTTGTTTTCTTTCGCTAACGGAGCTTACGAGATTTTTTGTTAAGTTTTGTGTTGTGAAGTTTTCATGTTTTGGGTAAAGATTTGATGGATTATGGAACAAGGATTGGCATCAGCCTAAGCTTGGGGATGCCCATGGCACCCCAAGGTAAAATTCAAGGACAACCAAAATCCTAAGCTTGGGGATGCCCCGGAAGGCATCCCCTCTTTTGTATTCGTCTATCGGTAACTTTACTTGGAGCTATATTTTCATTCACCACATGATATGTGTTTGGCTTGGAGCGGCTTGTATGATTTGATTCTTTGCTTTTTAGTTCACCACAATTATCTTTGCTGTACACACCTTTTGAGAGAGACACACATGATTCGGAATTTATTAGAATACTCTATGTGCTTCCCTTATATCTTTTGAGCTATATAGTTTTTGCTTTAGTGCTTCACTAATATCTTTTAGAGCACAGAGGTGGTTTTATTTTATAGAAATTATTGATCTCTCATGCTTCATTTATATTATTTTGAGAGTCTTAAACAACATGGTAACTTGCTTTAATTGTGAAATTAGTCCTAATATGATAGGCATCCAAGATAAAACCTATAAAGTGCATTGAATACTAAGAGAAGTTTGATACTTGATAATTGTTTTGAGATATGAAGATGGTGATATTAGAGTCATGCTAGTTGAGTAGTTGTGAATTTGATAAATACTTGTTCTAAAGTTTGTGATTCCCGTAGCATGCACATATGGTGAACCGTTATGTGATGAAGTCGGAGCATGATTTATTTATTGATTGTCTTCCTTATCAGTGGCGGTCGGGGACGAGCGATGGTCTTTTCCTACAAATCTATCCCCCTAGGAGCATGCGCGTAGTACTTCCTTTCGATAACTAATAGATTTTTGCAATAAGTATGTGAGTTCTTTATGACTAATGTTGAGTCCATGGATTATACACACTCTCATCCTTCCACCATTGCTAGCCTCTCTAATACCGTGCACCTTTCGCCGGTATCATACACCCACCATATATCTTCCTCAAAACAGCCACCATACCTACCTATTATGGCATTTCCATAGTCATTCCGAGATATATTGCCTTGCAACTTACCATCATTCCATTTATTATGACACGCTTCATCATTGTCATATTGCTTTGCATGATCATGTATGGCAAAGCCACCTTCATAATTCTTTCATACATGTCACTCTTGATTCATTGCATATCCCGGTACACCGCCGAAGGCATTCACGTAGAGTCATATTTTATTCTAAGTATTATTGACACTACTGGAATCAGCTTCTTTGCACTCTGCCATGGAAGACGGCAAAGGCATGGATCACGGACGGAAAACTTCTACATCGTCCGCCAGCAGACGACAAACAGTCCGTCTGAACACATGCCAGCGAAGGCCTTCTTTGCCGCCCTCTTCCTGGAAACGGACGACAAATGATTGTGCTGTCCGCCATCCGAGGCCAGCAGACGGCATAGATAACGGACGACAGTGAGGTGGCGTGACAGCCGTTAGGGGGTTAACGACTCTCTTTGCCGTCTGCCAGCGGACGGCAAAGAGTCAAATCACTTTGACGTCCGCTGACAGACGGCAAAGAGCTCAGCTAGGCAGCACTGGGCAGCTGCCACGTGGCCAGCTATGCCGTCCGCCAGCGGACGGCAAAGTGATTTGAATCTTTGCCGTCTGCTGGCAGACGGCAAAGTGACCAAATAGGCAGCCAGTGTTCCCAGGTTTTACAGGTAGCTGCCACGTGTCCTCTTTGCCGTCCGCTAGCAGACGACAAAGAGCTTCGCCGCCCGCTAGCAGACGGCAAAGAGGCTACATATCCCCTATTTTTTTACATCCATGACAACATACATACATAATAAGAAACAGAGTTCCATCCATACATATTACAGTAACAACACAATGTTCATCCAACACATTGTTCCATGCATCCATATAACAAGTTCCACATTTTTCATCGATACAAACGAAAAAAAGAAAAGGGAAACAAGCACTCCATCCATGCAAGCTTCCATATAGTGAATTAAGTCTGCAGAACGGGAAACAAGAAAGTTAGAAGAAGAAGACTAGAATCAGAAGAAGAAGAAGAAAATGAAGAAGAAGAAGAAGAAGAAGAAGTAAGCATACTTAGGTAAAACGAAGCTAACCTACCTAATAATGCCATTTTTGAGTGAACTAAGCATATTATGCCATTTTTGATATAACTTAGAGCTAACTTCATTTTGGAGGAGAAGAAGAAGAAGAAGAAGAAGAAGAAGAAGAAGAAGAAGAAGAAGAAGAAGAAGAAGAAGAAGAAACTTCTAGTCCTCTTCTTCTTCTTCTTCTTCTTCTTCTTTTCTTCCTGTTCCTTCTTTTCTTCCTCTTCCTGGATTTTCTTCATCTTATTATGTCATTTGTGGACTAAATAGGCTAAATAAGAAGAAAAATGCCATTTTGAGCTTACCTAGCTAATTATGCCATTTTTTACCTAACTAAGCATATTATGAGATATAACTTAGAGCTAACTTCATTTTGGAGCAGAAGAAGAAGAAGAAGAAGAAGAAGAAGAAGAAGGAGAAGAATTTCTTCTTCTTCTTTTCTTCCCATTCCTTCTTTTCTTCCTCTGCCTTGATTTTCTTCATCTTATTATGTCATTTGTGGACTAGATAGGCTAAATTATGTTATAAATGGACTAAATAGGCTAAATAAGAAGAAAAATGCCATTTTTAGCTTACCTACCTAATTATGCCATTTTTACCTAACTAAGCATATTATGCTATTTTTGATATAGAGCTAACTTCATTTTGGAGAAGAAGAAGAAGAAAACTTCTAGTCCTCTTCCTCTTCTTCTTCTTCTTCTTCTTCTTCTTCTTCTTCTTCTTCTTCTTCTTCTTCTTCTTCTTCTTCTTCTTCTTCTTCTTCTTCTTCTTCTTCTTCTTCTTCTTCTTCTTCTTCTTCTTCTTCTTCTTCTTCTTCTTCTTCTTCTTCTTCTTCTTCTTCTTCTTCTTCTTCTTCTTCTTCTTCTTCTTCTTCTTCTTCTTCTTCTTCTTCTTCTTCTTCTTCTTCTTCTTCTTCTTCTTCTTCTTCTTCTTCTTCTTCTTCTTCTTCTTCTTCTTCTTCTTCTTCTTCTTCTTCTTCTTCTTCTTCTTCTTCTTCTTCTTCTTCTTCTTCTTCTTCTTCTTCTTCTTCTTCTTCTTCTTCTTCTTCTTCTTCTTCTTCTTCTTCTTCTTCTTCTTCTTCTTCTTCTTCTTCTTCTTCTTCTTCTTCTTCTTCTTCTTCTTCTTCTTCTTCTTCTTCTTCTTCTTCTTCTTCTTCTTCTTCTTCTTCTTCTTCTTCTTCTTCTTCTTCTTCTTCTTCTTCTTCTTCTTCTTCTTCTTCTTCTTCTTCTTCTTCTTCTTCTTCTTCTTCTTCTTCTTCTTCTTCTTCTTCTTCTTCTTCTTCTTCTTCTTCTTCTTCTTCTTCTCCTCCTCCTCCTCCTCCTCCTCCTCCTCCTCCTTTTTCCTCTTCTTCTTATTTTCTTCTTTCTTCTTCTCCATCCTCCTTCTACTTCTTCTAAACTAAAACTAAAACTAATCTAAAATAAACTAAACTAAAATAAACTAAAACTAAAACTAATCTAAAATAAACTAAACTAAAACTAAAACTAATCTAAAATAAACTAAACTAAAACATAAACTAAACTAAAAGAAACAAAAAGAAACTAATTAAACAAAAAAGGGGGAGGAGCTCATCTGGTGGAGGGGGAGGCCGAACGGCTGCGGCGGCCGTTAGAGTAGGGAGCGACCCGGTGGAGGGGGAGGCCGGACGGCCGCGGCGCGGCTCACCGACGTGGAAGAGGCGGCGGGGCCGCGGTGGAGGTCGGGGAGGGGTGCGGGGCGGCCGGCTATGCCGGACGGGGTCGGCGGCGACGGCACGGGCCGGTGTGGGTGGGTGATGGCGACGGAGGGGAGGGGGTGGGGGGCGGGGGACATGGAAGGGGCGGGGGTGCGGTGGAGGTCTGGGGGCCGCAGGGGAGGGGTGCGAGGCGGCCGGGTACGGCGGACGGGGTCGGCGGCGGCGCGGGTTTAGGTGGGGAGGGAATGAGAGAGTGGAGAGAAGAGATAGAGGACGGGGGCGGGACGACTGTTAACGTACCCGCCTCTTTGCCGTCAGCCAACGGTCAGCAAAGAGGTGGGGCCGGTGGGCTTGAGTTGGTTAAACAATAACTGGACCCACCCACCTCTTTGTCGTCTGCTAGCGGATGGCAAAGATTCTTTGCGATCAGCCAGCGGACGGCAGAGAATTGGTTGATGGCAAAGACCTTGTTTGCCATCAGCCACATTTTTGCCATCTATTTTCCTGTGGCTGAAGGCAAAGACCTTCTTTGCCGTCAGCAAGCGGACGTCAAAGAGTTGGCAGACGACACAGAAGCTAATTCCAGTAGTAACCGGCGAGCCCCCTGTTGGAAATATGCCCTAGAGGCAATAATAAAAGGATTATTATTATATTTCCTTGTTCATGATAATTGTCTATTGTTCATGCTATAATTGTGTTATTCGGAAATCGTAATACATGTGTGAATACATAGACCACAATATGTCCCTAGTGAGCCTCTAGTTGACTAGCTCGTTGATCAACAAATAGTCATGGTTTCTTGACTATGGACATTGGATGTCATTGATAACGGGATCACATCATTAGGAGAATGATGTGATGGACAAGACCCAATCCTAAGCCTGGCACAAGATCGTGTAGTTCGTTTGCTAAAGCTTTTCCAATGTTAAGTATCATTTCCTTAGACCATGAGATCGTGTAACTCCCGGATGCCGTAGGAGTGCTTTGGGTGTGCCAAACGTCACAACGTAACTGGGTGACTATAAAGGTATATTACAGGCATCCCCGAAAGCATCTGTTGTGTTGACACGGATCGAGACTGGGATTTGTCACTCCGTATAACGGAGAGGTATCTCTGGGCCCACTCGGTAATGCATCATCATAATGAGCTCAATGTGACCAAGTGGTTGGTCACGGGATCATGCATTACGGTACGAGTAAAGTGACTTGCCGGTAACGAGATTGAACGAGGTATTGGGATACCGACGATCGAATCACGGGCAAGTAACGTACCGATTGACAAAGGGAATTGTATACAGGATTACTTGAATCCTCAAAATCGTGGTTCATCCGATGAGATCATCGTGGAGCATGTGGGAGCCAACATGGGTATCCAGATTCCGCTGTTGGTTATTGACCGGAGAGTCGTCTTGGTCATGTCTGCTTGTCTCTCGAACCTGTAGGGTCTACACACTTAAGGTTCGGAGACGCTAGGGTTGTATAGATATGAGTATGCAGTAATCCGAAAGTTGTTCGGAGTCCCGGATGAGATCCTGGACGCCACGAGGAGTTCCGAAATGGTCCGGAGGTGAAGAATTATATATAGGAAGTGCAGTTTCGGCCATCGGGAAGGATTCGGGGTCACCGGTATTGTACTAGGACCACCGGATGGGTCCCGGGGGTCCACCGGGTGGGGCCACCCATCCCGGAGGGCCCCATGGGCTGAAATGGGGAGGGGAACCAGCCCATAGTGGGCTGGTGCGCCCCCCTTGGGCCCCCCTGCGCCTAGGGTTGGAAACCCTAGGGTGGGGGGCGCCTCCACTTGCCTTGGGGGGCAAGCCTCCCCTTGGCCGGCGCCCCCCTAGGATATCCCATGTCCTAGGGCCGGCGCACCCCCCTAGGGGGCCTATATAAAGGGGGGGAGGGAGGGCAGCAATACCTCAAGTCTTGGCACCTCCCTCTCCCCTGCTACACCTCTCCCTCTCGCAGAAGCTCGGCGAAGCCCTGCTGCGATCACTGCTGCATCCACCACCACGCCGTCGTGCTGCTGGATCTTCAACAACCTCTCCTTCCCCCTTGCTGGATCAAGAAGGAGGAGACGTCTTCCGCTCTGTACGTGTGTTGAACGCGGAGGTGCCGTCCGTTCCGCACTTGGTCATCGTTGATTTGGATCACGGTGAGTATGACTCCATCATCCCCGTTCTCTTGAATGCTTCTGCTCGCGATCTACAAGGGTATGTAGATGCACTCTCCTCTCGTTGCTAGTTGACTCCATAGATTGATCTTGGTGGAATGTAGGAATTTCTTTTGTTTTCTGCAACGTTCTCCAACAGTGGTATCAGAGCTAGGTCTATGCGTAGTTCTCTTTGCACGAGTAGAACACAAATTTGTTGTGGGCATAGATGTTGCCAATTTTCTTGCCCCTACTAGTCCTATTTTGCTTCAGCGGTATTGTGGGATGAAGCGGCCCGGACCGACCTTACACGTATGCTTACGTGAGACAGGTTTCACCGACTGACATGCACTAGTTGCATAAGGTGGCTAGCGGGTGTCTGTCTCTCCCACTTTAGTTGGAGCGGATTCGATGAAAAGGGTCCTTATGAAGGGTAAATAGAAGTTGGCAAATCACGTTGTGGCTTTTATGTAGGTATGAAAACATTCTTGCTAGAACCCTGTTGCAGCCACGTAAAACATGCAACAACAATTAGAGGACGTCTAACTTGTTTTTGTAGCAAGTGCTTTGTGATGTGATATGGCCAAAAGTTGTGATGAATGATATATGTGATGTATGCGATGATCATGTTATTATAATAGGAATCATGACTTGCATGTCGATGAGTATGACAACCGGCAGGAGCCATAGGAGTTGTCTTAATTTATTTATGACATGCGTGTCAACATAAACGTCATGTAATTACTTTGCTTTATTGCTAAAGCGTTAGCCATAGTAGTAGAAGTAATAGTTGACGTGACAACTTCATGAAGACACAATGATGGAGATCATGATGATGGAGATCATGGTGTCATGCCCGTGACGAAGATGATCATGGCGCCCCGAAGATGGAGATCAAAGGAGCAATACGATATTGGCCATATCATGTCATTATTTGATTGCATGTGATGTTTATCATGTTTTGTTTCTTATTTGCTTAGTACGACGGTAGTAAATAAGATGATCCCTCATAATAATTTCAAGAAAGTGTTCCCCCTAACTGTGCATTGTTGCTAAAGTTCGTTGTCTCGAAGCACCACGTGATGATCGGGTGTGATAGATTCTAACGTTCACATACAACGGGTGTAAGCTAGATTTACACATGCAAAACACTTAGGTTAACTTGACGAGCCTAGCATGTACAGACATGGCCTCGGAACACGGAAGACCGAAAGGTCGAACATGAGTCGTATAGAAGATACGATCAACATGGAGATGTTCACCGATGATGACTAGTCCGTCTCACGTGATGATCGGACACGGTCTAGTCAAGTCGAATCATGTATCACTTAGATGACGAGAGGGATGTCTAATCTGAGTGGGAGTTCATTATATAATTTGATTAGATGAACTTAATTATCATGAACTTAGTCTAAATAAACTTTGCAAAATGTCTTGTAGATCAAATGGCCCACGCTAATGTCAACCTCAACTTCAACGCGTTCCTAGAGAAAACCAAGCTGAAAGATGATGGCAGCAACTATACGGGCTGGGTCCGGAACCTGAGGATCATCCTCATAGCTGCCAGGAAACAATATGTCCTAGAAGCACCGCTAGGTGAAGCACCCATCCCAGAGAACCAAGACATTATGAACGGTTGGCAGCATCGTGCTGATGATTACTCCCTCGTTCAGTGCGGCATGCTTTACAGCTTAGAACCGGGGCTCCAAAAGCGTTTTGAGCAACACGGAGCATATGAGATGTTCGAAGAGCTGAAAATGGTTTTCCAAGCTCATGCCCGGGTCGAGAGATATGAACTCTCCGACAAATTCTACAGTTGTAAAATGGAGGAAAATAGTTCTGTCAGTGAGCACATACTCAAAATGTCTGGGTTGCACAACCGCTTGTCCCTGCTGGACATTAACCTCCCGGACGAGGCGGTCATTGACAGAATCCTTCAGTCGCTCCCACCTAGCTACAAGAGCTTTGTGATGAACTACAATATGCAGGGAATGGAAAAGACCATTCCTGAGGAGTATTCAATGCTGAAATCAGCAGAGGTAGAAATCAAAAAGGAACATCAAGTGTTGATGGTCAATAAAACCACTAAGTTCAAGAAAGGCAAGGGTAAGAAGAACTTCAAGAAGGACGACAAGGAAGTTGCCGCACCCGGTAAGCCAGTTTCCGAGAAGAAGCCGAAGAATGGACCCAAGTCTGAAACTGAGTGCTTTTATTTTAAGGGAAAGGGACACTAGAAGCGAAACTGCCCCAAATACTTAGCAAACAAGAAGGCCGACAACACTAAAGGTATATGTGATATACATGTAATTGATGTGTACATTACCAGTACTCGTAGTAGCTCCTGGGTATTCGATACCAGTGCGGTTGCTCATATTTGTAACTCAAAACAGGAGCTGCGGAATAAACGGAGACTGGCGAAGGACGAGGTGACGATGCGCGTCGGGAATGGTTCCAAGGTCGATGTGATCGCCGTCGGCACGCTACCTCTACATTTACCTATGGATTAGTTTTAAACCTCAATAATTGTTATTTAGTGCCAGCTTTGAGCATGAACATTGTATCTGGATCTCGTTTAATGCGAGATGGCTACTCATTTAAATCCGAGAATAATGGTTGTTCTATTTATATGAGAGATATGTTTTATGGTCATGCCCCGCTGGTGAATGGTTTATTCTTGATGAATCTCGAACGTAATGTTACACATATTCATAGTGTGAATACCAAAAGATGTAAGGTTGATAATGATAGTCCCACATACTTGTGGCACTGCCGCCTTGGTCACATTGGTGTCAAACGCATGAAGAAGCTCCATACAGATGGACTTTTGGAGTCTCATGATTTCGAATCATTTGACATGTGCGAACCATGCCTCATGGGGAAGATGACCAAGACTCCGTTCTCCGGAACAAAGGAGCGAGCAACCAACTTGTTGGAAATCATACATACTGATGTGTGCGGTCCAATGAGTGTTGAGGATCGTGGTGGCTATCGTTATGTTCTCACTCTCACTGATGACTTGAGTAGATATGGGTATGTCTACTTAATGAAACACAAGTCTGAGACCTTTGAAAGGTTCAAGGAATTTCAGAGTGAGGTTGAGAATCAACGTGACAGAAAAATCAAGTTCTTACGATCAGATCGTGGGGGTGAATATTTAAGTCACGAATTTGGTACGCGCTTAAGGAAATGTGGAATCGTTTCACAACTCACGCCGCCTGGAACACCTCAGCGTAATGGTGTGTCAGAACGTCATAATCGCACTCTATTGGATATGGTGCGATCTATGATGTCACTCACTGATTTACCGCTATCATTTTGGGGATACGCTTTAGAGACAGCTACATTCACTTTAAATAGGGCACCGTCTAAATCCGTTGAGACGACACCGTATGAATTATGGTTTGGGAAGAAACCTAAGCTGTCATTTCTAAAAGTTTGGGGATGCGATGCTTATGTCAAGAAACTTCAACCTGAAAAGCTCGAACCCAAGTCGGAAAAATGCGTCTTCATAGGATACCCTAAGGAAACCATTGGGTATACCTTCTACCTCAGATCCGAAGGAAAGATCTTTGTTGCCAAGAATGGGTCCTTTCTGGAGAAAGAGTTTCTCTCGAAAGAAGTAAGTGGGAGGAAAGTGGAACTTGATGAAGTATTGCCTCTTGAACCAGAGAGTAGCGCAGCTCAAGAAAATGTTTCTATGGTGCCTCCACCGACTAGAGAGGAGGTTAATGATGATGATCATCAAACTTCAGATCAAGTTGCCACTGAACTTCGTAGGTCCACAAGGACACGTTCCGCACCAGAGTGGTATGGCAACCCTGTCCTGGAAATCATGTTGTTAGACAACGGTGAACCTTCGAACTATGAAGAAGCAATGGCGGGCCCAGATTCCAACAAATGGCTTGAAGCCATGCAATCCGAGATAGGATCCATGTATGAAAACAAAGTATGGACTTTGACAGACTTGCCCGATGATCGGCGAGTGATAGAGAATAAATGGATCTTTAAGAAAAAGACGGACGTGGATTGTAATGTTACCATCTATAAGGCTCGACTTGTCGCTAAAGGTTATCGACGAGTTCAAGGGGTTGACTACGATGAGACATTCTCACCCGTAGCGAAGCTGAAGTCCGTCCGAATCTTGTTAGCAATTGCCGCATACTATGATTATGAGATATGGCAAATGGACGTCAAAATGACATTCCTAAACGGCTTTCTTAAGGAAGAATTGTATATGATGCATCCGGAAGCTTTTTTCGATCCTCAGAATGTTAATAGGGTATGCAAGCTCCAGCGCTCCATTTATGGGCTGGTGCAAGCATCTCGGAGTCGGAACATTCGCTTTGATGAAATGATCAAAGCATTTGGGTTTATGCAGACTTATGGAGAAGCCTGCGTTTACAACAAAGTGAGTGGGAGCTCTGTAGCATTTCTCATATTATATGTGGATGACATACTTTTGATGGGAAATGATATAGAACTTTTGGACAGCATTAAGGCCTACTTGAATAAGTGTTTTTCAATGAAGGACCTTGAGAAGCTGCTTATATATTAGGCATCAAGATCTATAGAGATAGATCAAGGCGCCTCATAGGTCTTTCACAAAGCACATACCTTGAAAAGATATTGAAGAAGTTCAAAATGGATCAGTCCAAGAAGGGGTTCTTGCCTGTGTTACAAGGTGTGAAATTGAGTTCAGCTCAATGTCCGACCACGGCAGAAGATAGAGAAAAGATGAGTGTCGTCCCCTATGCCTCAGCCATAGGGTCTATCATGTACGCCATGCTGTGTACCAGACCTGATGTAAACCTTGCCGTAAGTTTGGTAGGAAGGTACCAAAGTAATCCCGGCATGGAACACTGGACAGCGGTCAAGAATGTCCTGAAGTACCTGAAAAGGACTAAGGACATGTTTCTCTTATATGGAGGTGACGAAGAGCTCGTCGTAAAGGGTTACTTCGACGCTAGCTTTGACACAGATCTGGATGACTCCAAGTCACAAACCGGATACATGTTTATTTTGAATGGTGGGGCAGTAAGCTGGTGCAGTTGCAAGCAAAGCGTCATGGCGGGATCTACATGTGAAGCGGAGTACGTGGCAGCCTCGGAGGCAGCGCATGAAGCAATATGGATGAAGGAGTTCATCACCGACCTAGGAGTCATAACCAATGCGTCGGGACCAATCGCTCTCTTCTGTGACAACACTGGAGCTATTGCTCTAGCCAAGGAGCCCATGTTTCACAAGAAGACCAGGCACATCAAGCGTCGCTTCAACTCCATTCATGAAAATGTTTAAGATGGAGACGTAGATATTTGTAAAGTGCACACACATCTGAATGTCGCAGATCCGTTGACTAAACCTCTTCCGTGAGCAAAACATGATCAACATCAGGACTCTATGGGTGTTCGATTCATCACAATGTAACTAGATTATTGACTCTAGTGCATGTGGGAGAATATTGGAAATACGCCCTAGAGGCAATAATAAAAGGATTATTATTATATTTCCTTGTTCATGATAATTGTCTATTGTTCATGCTATAATTGTGTTATCCGGAAATCGTAATACATGTGTGAATACATAGACCACAATATGTCCCTAGTGAGCCTCTAGTTGACTAGCTCGTTGATCAACAGATAGTCATGGTTTCCTGACTATGGACATTGGATGTCATTGATAACGGGATCACATCATTAGGAGAATGATGTGATGGACAAGACCCAATCCTAAGCCTGGCACAAGATCGTGTAGTTCGTTTGCTAAAGCTTTTCCAATGTTAAGTATCACTTCCTTAGACCATGAGATCGTGTAATTCTCGGATGCCATAGGAGTGCTTTGGGTGTGCCAAACGTCACAACGTAACTGGGTGACTATAAAGGTATATTACAAGCATCCCCTAAAGCATCTGTTGGATTGACACGGATCGAGACTGGGATTTGTCACTCCGTATAACGGAGAGGTATCTCTGGGCGCACTCGGTAATGCATCATGATAATGAGCTCAATGTGACCAAGTAGTTGGTCACGGGATCATGCATTACAGTACGAGTAAAGTGACTTGCCAGTAACGAGATTGAACGAGGTATTGGGATACCGACGATCGAATCTCGGGCAAGTAACGTACCGATTGATAAAGGGAATTGTCTACGGGATTACTTGAATCCTCGACATCGTGGTTCATCCGATCAGATCATCGTGGAGCATGTGGGAGCCAACATGCGTATCCAGATCCCGCTATTGGTTATTGACCGGAGAGTCGTCTCGGTCATGTCTGCATGTCTCTCGAACCCGTAGGGTCTACACACTTAAGGTTCGGAGACGCTAGGGTTGTATAGATATGAGTATGCAGTAATCTGAAAGTTGTTCGGAGTGCCGGATGAGATCCTGGACGTCACGAGGAGTTCCAGAATGGTCCGGAGGTGAAGAATTATATATAGGAAGTGCAGTTTCGGCCATCGGGAAGGATTCGGGGTCACCGGTATTGTACCGGGACCACCGGATGGGTCCCGGGGGTCCACCGGGTGGGGCCACCCATCCCGGAGGGCCCCATGGGCTGAAGTGGGGAGGGGAACCAGACCATAGTGGGCTGGAGCGCCCCCCCTTGGGCCCCCCTACGCCTAGAGTTGGAAACCCTAGGGTGGGGGGCGCCTCCACTTGCCTTGGGGGGCAAGCCTCCCCTTGGCCGCCGCCCCACCTAGGAGATCCCATCTCCTAGGGCCGCCGCACCCCCCTAGGGGGCCTATATAAAGGGGGGGAGGGAGGGCAGGAATACCTCAAGTCTTGGCGCCTCCCTCTCCCCTGCTACACCTGTCCCTCTCGCAGAAGCTCGGCGAAGCTCTGCTGCGATCACTGCTGCATCCACCACCACGCCGTCGTGTTGCTGGATCTTCATCAACCTCTCCTTCCCCCTTGATGGATCAAGAAGGAGGAGACGTCTTCCGCTCTGTACGTGTGTTGAACGCGGAGGTGTCGTCCGTTCGTCACTTGGTCATCGGTGATTTGGATCATGGCGAGTACGACTCCATCATCCCCGTTCTCTTGAACGCTTCCGCTCGCGATCTACAAGGGTATGTAGATGCACTCTCCTCTCGTTGCTAGTTGACTCCATAGATTGATCTTGGTGGAACGTAGGAAACTTTTTTGTTTTCTGCAACGTTCTCCAACAACCCCCCACCTGGATCAGCAGAACCGGTAGAATCTCTGGTGGACCGCATCAACAATCTCCCGTACGTCATCCTTGAGGAGATCATATCACTTCTCCCCACCAAGGATTGCTGCCGCACACAAGTCCTCCCAACTTGGTGGCGCCCTCTATGGCGCACCGCGCCCCTTAATCTCGACTGTCCTCAGATATCTGTCCTTCCTGAATTTGATCTCCTCAGAGCCATCATCTCCTCTCGCCAGCAGGTCCCCATTCAACGTCTCTACATCCCGACATGCTACCTGCTGTCCATACCCGACACGGTGGGCGCTTGGCTAACATCCCCAGAATTTGGAAAACTCCAGCAGTTTGAGTTATACCATTACCACGAAAGTTTCATACCACGAACACGCCAAGAATTCATTCCCACACCACCATTGTCCATCTCGCGGTTTTCCTCTTCTCTCCACACCGCCACCTTCGCCCGGTGCCATCTACCAGACGATCTGGTACAAATGCTTCGACTCCCACTGCTAAAAAACTTTCGCTTGTGGTGGTTTATCTGTCGGAGGACTCACTACACATCATCATCCACTCCAGTTGCCCTGCCCTGGAGCGCTTGGTAATTGTTCTGGGAATAGAAATCCCTATCAGTTGTCTCAAAATAAAGTTGCCTCACCTTAAAAGCATTGGAATTTGTTTTGAAGGACAACAGC
The DNA here is from genome assembly GCA_032464435.1 of Aegilops umbellulata. NCBI lineage: Eukaryota > Viridiplantae > Streptophyta > Magnoliopsida > Poales > Poaceae > Aegilops > Aegilops umbellulata. The sequence goes on from CP136054.1 coordinate 394,006,518, forward strand.
TCATCATCGAAGATACCCCTTCACATCAAAGGTTGCTCCTTCATAATTGTGTTAAACCTTCGCAAATACCTGTCGTCTCTATGACCAAACTGGAGACCTTGGGTGTAATTCGTGATCCGTTTGATGATCACAACAAGTTGGTGTTTGGCTCCACACTTTTTCAGGTACTGTATATTATTATTTACACATTTGTAATCATAAGCTGCATTTTTCATTTGTGCGCATAAGTTTTGTATCATCTTGGAGTACACTTTGGGTACTAATATTATGTTACATGCTCAATGAAGAGTTCGTCCGTGGATAGCCTATCAATTCTTCTGGATTCAGTTAAGATCTTATATATCGGAATGTTTAGTTTTGATCTGAACATAATTGTTGGCTTGCTGGGATGCTTTCAGTCTCTGGAGAATTTATATATAAAGGTGATGATTTCATGCACATTGAAAGACCGTATATATTGTACTAGAATTAACCGTTCAATTGTTGCTCTTTCGACATGCTCTTTTTTCAGACCTTAATTGTTTTCGAATCTTCATGTCTACTTAGGTACTGCAACCACATGGAGAAAAACGTATAACCAATCGGTGGCGTGATACGTCTCCAATGTATCTATAATTTTTGATTGCTCCATGCTATTATATATATTCTGTTTTGAATGTTTAATGGGCTTATTTACACACTTTTATATTATTTTTGGGACTAACCTATTAACCGGAGGCCCAACCCAAATTGCTGTTTTTTCCCTCCTATTCTAGTGTTTCGAAGAAAAAGAATATCAAACGGAGTCCAAACGGAATGAAACCTTCAGGAGCGTGATTTTTGGAACAAACATGATCTAGAGGACTTGGAGTGGACGTCAAGAAACATACGAGGAGGCCACGAGGCAGGGGGCGCGCCTACCCCCATGGGCGCGCCCTCCACCCTCGTGGGCCCCTCGTGGCTCCACCGACCAACTTCTTCCTCCTATATATACCTATGTACCCCAAACCATCAAAGAGCACCATGAAAACCTAGTTCCACCGCCGCAACCTTCTGTACCCGTGAGATCCAATCTTGGGGCCTTTTCTGGCATCCTGCCGGAGGGGGCATTGATCACGGTGGGCTTCTAGATCAACACCATAGCCTCTCCGTTGATGTGTGAGTAGTTTACCTCAGACCTTCGGGTCCATAGTTATTAGATAGATGGCTTCTTCTCTCTCTTTGGATCTCAATATAAAGTTCTCCTCGATTCTCTTGGAGATCTATTCGATGTAATCTTCTTTTGTGGTGTGTTTGTCGAGATCCGATGAATTGTGGGTTTATGATCCAGATTATCTATGAACAATATTTGAATCTTCTCTGAATTCTTTTATGTATGATTGGTTATCTTTGCAAGTCTCTTCGAATTATCAGTTTGGTTTGGCCTACTAGATTGATCTTTCTTGCAATGGGAGAAGTACTTAGCTTTGGGTTCAATCTTGTGGTGCTCGATCCAAGTGACAGTAGGGGAAATGACACGTATTGTATTGTTGCCATCGAGGATAACAAGATGGGGTTTATATCATATTGCATGAGTTTATCCCTCTACATCATGTCATCTTGCTTAAAGTGTTACTCCGTTCTTATGAAATTAATACTCTAGATGCATGCTGGATAGCGGTCGATGTGTGGAGTAATAGTAGTAGATGCAGGAAGGAGTCGGTCTACTTGTCACAGACGTGATGCCTATATACATGATCATACCTAGATATTCTCATAACTATGCTCAATTCTATCAATTGCTCGACAGTAATTCGTTTACCCACCGTAATACTTATGCTATCTTGAGAGAAGCCACTTGTGAAACCTATGGCCCCCGGGTCTATTTTCCATCATATAAGTTTCCAATCTACTTTTATTTTGCAATCTTTACTTTTTAATCTTTATCATAAAAATACCAAAAATATTATCTTATCATCTCTATCAGATCTCACTTTCGCAAGTGGACATGAAGGGATTGACAAGCCCTTTATCGCGTTGGTTGCAAGGTTCTTATTTGTTTGTGTAGGTACGAGGGATTTGTGTGTGGCCTCCTACTGGATTGATACCTTGGTTCTCAAAACTGAGGAAAATACTTACGCTACTTTGCTGCATCACCCTTTCCTCTTCATTGGAAAACCAACGTAGTGCTCAAGAGGTAGCAAGAAGGATTTCTGGCGTCGTTGTCGGGGAGTCTATGCACAAGTCAACATACCAAGTACCCATCACAAACTCTTATCCCTCGCATTACATTATTTGCCATTTGCCTCTCGTTTTCCCCTCCCCCACTTCACCCTTGCCGTTTTATTCGCCCTCTTTTCCGTTCCCTCTTTCTCGCTTGCTTCTTGTTTACTCGTGTGTTGGATTGCTTGCTTGTCACGATGGCTCAAGACAATACTAAATTGTGTGACTTTACCAATACCAACAACAATGATTTTCTTATCACTCCGATTGCTCCTCTTACCGATGCTGAATCTTGTGAAATTAATGTTGCTTCATTGAATCTTGTCATGAAAGATCAATTCGCCGGCCTTCCTAGTGAAGATGCCTCTACCCATCTAAATAGCTTTGTTGATTTGTGCGGTATGCAAAAGAAGAAAGATGTGGACAATGATATTGTTAAATTGAAGCTATTTCTGTTTTCTCTTAGAGATCGCGCTAAAACTTGGTTTTCGTCTTTGCCTAAATATAGTATTGATTCTTGGAATAAGTGCAAAGATGCTTTTATCTCTAAGTATTTTCCTCCCGCTAAGATCTTCTCTCTTAGAAACGATATTATGAATTTTAAGCAACTTGATCATGAACATGTTGCACAAGCTTGGGAGAGAATGAAATTAATGATCGTAATTGCCCTACTCATGGTTTGAATTTGTGGATGATTATACAAAAAATTATGCCGGATTGAATTTTGCTTCTAAAATCTTTTAGATTCGGCCGCGGGAAGCACTTTTATGGAAATCACTTCAGGGGATTGACAACCCCTTTATTTTACTTTCTTTACTTTTAGTCTTTATCATAAAAATACCAAAAATATTATCTTATCATCTCTATCAGATCTCACTTTTGCAAGTGGCTGTGAAGGGATTGACAACCCCTTTAACGTGTTGGTTGCAAGGTTCTTATTTGTTTGTGTAGGTATGAGGGACTTGCGTGTGGCCTCCTACTGGATTGATACCTTTGTTCTCAAAACTGAGGGACATACTTATGCTACTTTGCTGCATCACCCTTTCCTCTTTAAGGGAAAACCAACGCAGTGCTCAAGAGGTAGCATGGCGTAATAAGTACCAGGATTTTCTCAGTTCTCATGACATTCGTTTGAGGAAAACAACGATGGAAAGATATGCATCCAACCAGGCAAAACAGAAGCTTTGTCACATTCTTCCCGTTGAATGCGAGGTTACTATTGTCCATGAGGCTTAAGTTTTACAGCAAGAGATTTCTCATGGATGGACACATTGAACAGCAAAAAAAGAAGTTTCGGGTGGACAAATGGGCTTCTAAACGTGCTCGGCTTCTATTCACAACAAGTTATAGTCATCCTGAAATAATTTTTTTTGCACAGGATGTTGATTTTATGGATCAGACCGATCCATTTGTTTGTGACTACGAAAAAGAGTGGTTGGGTTAGATGTTACTGCCATGTTCAATCTAGGTTTTGCCTAAAAAATGATGAACAATTAATCCTTCGGCTTTTTGTTCCATTTGTAAGCTTGAGTTGTAGGTTGTTGCCCTCGTACTCCCCTCCACCTGCCACTACATTGCTGCATCTTCCATGGTTGCTGTTCGTTTCCCGTCCGAGGCCTCGCCGTCGTTCTCCGCCTTGGTTCGCTCGCCGTGCCCGCCGCCGTCTGGCGTTGTCAACATGGTCAACAACCAAGAGGAATCAGGAGATGACTGTATGTGGAGAGGCTGACAGTAGGGACCCACCAGGTTCATTGCATCACGCAAGCAGGTGCCTCATTATTACAAGCCAAAAAAATACTTCCTCCTAATTGTTTGACAACTAGGTCCCACGCCATTGTCAATGTAGTCAATAAACGAGAAAATTACACAACGAGCGGATAACACCAGGGACCGAGCAACTCACCCCGTTGTTTTTTAGATTTAGAGACGGAGCTCAACTGCGCGTTTTGCGGGGGCTGTGGCCCATCTCGCCCATGCTTACGCTTTTATTTAAGCACATGACGAGCCCAGTTGATATATTTTTTCTTTTTGAAAATGGCTAGCCTAGATCTTTTTTTGGAGAATACCAAAACCGAGGCCTACTTGCTTTTCTCAGCCCTACTGGGCAGCAAATCTTTCAAGACGAGGAGGGATGTAAGTAGTAAGAAATGGGCTTCCCCAGATAATGGGCTATAAGTTGTAAGAAATGGGCTGTAAATTTTTAAACCAAAGCCAACCGGCAATTACATTAAAATATCATTTTTCTGGATTTCTCTACTCTCTACTCTTATAAAAACCAAAGCCAACTGGCAATTACATTGAAATATCGTCTTTTCTCCCACAAGATAAACTACTCATACAAATGCATCTTCATGTTCCGTGAAATGCACGGGCATCTTGCTAGTTAAGATTTTAAATTTCATTCATTTTTTGTGGAGAATTGTTTTTTGAATTTTATTTTGATATAATTTTTTAAAAATTATTTTTTACGTGACTCGGAATTTCTTGATTAAAAGAGTTCGGACGCCACTGAAATATGCAAAATTTCGTTGATCTTTTAGCAGTGCCCAGAATATATGGTCTGTAATGCTAATAAAAAGAATATGGGCTTCAAATATCCTTAAGAATTAGCAAATAGGCTGTAAATTATTGAAAATAATGGCAAATGGGTTGTATGCTGTTTTCCACAGATTTGGAGGCTAACTTCTGGGCCAACTAGGTTGACGATGACGCTGTCCTAATTTGATGACGCGGTATCTCAATACCTAGTTCAATCTCGTTACCGGCAAGTCTCTTTACTCGTTCCGTAATGCATCATCCTGTAACTAACTCATTAGTCACTTTGCTTGCAAGGCTTATAGTGATGTGCATTCCGAGAGGGCCCAGACATACCTCTCCGACAATCAGAGTGACAAATACTATTCTCGATCTATGCCAACTCAACACGTACCATCAGAGACACTTGTAGAGCACCTTTAGAATCACCCAGTTATGTTGTGACGTTTGGTAGAACACAAAGTGTTCCTCCGGTATTCGGGATTTGTATAATCTCATAGTCATAGGAATATGTATAAGTCATGAAGAAAGCAATATCAATATACTAAATGATCAAATGCTAAGCTAACAGAATGGGTCAAGTCAATCACATCATTCTCTAATGATGTGATCCCTTTAATCAAATGACAAGTCATGTCTATGGTTATGAAACTTAACCATCTTGGATTCAACAAGGTAGTCAAGTAGAGGCATACTAGTGACACTTTGTTTGTCTATATATTCACACATGTACTAAGTTTTCAGTTAATGCAATTCTAGCATGAATAATAAACATTTATCATGATATATGGAAATATAAATAAAAACTTTAGTATTGCCTCTAGGGCGTATTTCCTTCAGCAAATGCTGTTTATTTTTGCCGTCTGCATAAAATTGCTTGTTCAAAGTTTATAAAGTAGAAGTACATAAACATAAGTTTGTCCTTATCAATTTCAGTCTTTAGTTGTACAATCTGCCAAACTACCAAACTCGGTTGGCCCAAATAGGTTGACGATTTTGTGTGGAGGTTGACGATTTTGTGTGTAACGGTAGAGGGACTAGTGCCCTCACTCATGTGAACCTGCTCCTCTGATTTGTTCTGGCTGTCACTCTGATCATACATGTTGCAAACACTGACTGCAGACCCTGTGAAGAGATTGTAGATGAGATAGAGTGGATGAGCATCACAAAATGCACAGATTTTTGCAAAAGAATGAGTCAAAAACTTAGTTTTAGTTTTCCACAGAAAGCATTTTGGATCAACCGATTTGCAAACTCGGTGATACCGAAGCAGCTTTTGGAACCAAAACTACTGAACTCGGTCAAACCGAGTCATAGTTCGGTGGCACCGAGACTGCTAGGGTTTCACAAAGTCCTGAACTCGGTCACACCGATTTGCAATTCTCGGTCAGACCGAGAACCACATGTGCAATGGCCGTGGCCGAATCGGTGGAACCGAGTTCCGCAACCCGGTGGGTCCGAGATGGTTTCGGCGGAAACCTAAACCTAAATTTTCAAATCACATCTATTCTAAGGATTGTTTTGACTGGATAGAAGTGTTTCAATTGTAGCAAGAATCATAATGAACACAATGTGCTAGGAATCAGACGGGGATAGCACTGTGATCGAGTCCATACCCTACTTCGGTGGTGAACTCGCTACGGCGGCAACAGCGGAGATGAAATCCGTTGACGGCGGCGGAGGCCAGCGACAGGAGGCAGCTGGCGACGAGGAAGACGATCCGGAGACCCAGTAGGCAGAGCGAGCTATGCGCGGGCGAAGAGGTTTCGGAGAAATTTCCAAAATTTTGCCCGTGAGTATATATAGCCTGACCCTGTCGGTGTGACCGAGTGGAACAACTCGGTGGCACCGAGATGCATAACTGTTGACAGTTATAGCAACTCGGTGTGACCAAAAAGTTCAAGTCGGTTGCACCGAGGTGAAAACCTAGATCGACTTAGTGATCTCGGTATGACCGAAATGGAGGAATCGGTCAGACCGAAAAGCACAAAGAAGTTTTGGAAGTTTAAGTCTATGACAAATCGGGAACTCCGAGTGCTCCTCACACAGAGTGGTTTGAATCTGACTTGATCAAATTTTGTGATGTAGTATGAATAGAGTTTGAGACCAGAAAAGCATAGATAGCTAGTGAGGGTTCTTAGGCATTCTTGTCCATCCACTTGGCAAAAGAAAAGAAAACCAATCAATTAAAACAACAAGTGGATGTCCTCGAATGAGTAAAATATGCAATCAACATGCTCACACAATAAAATGGCAATTGAAATATGTGGCAAAGCATGCACAACCAATTCTAGCATCTATCAAGCAATTCGCGATGACTAGGTCACCTATAAATGAGTATATTGACTTAGGAGTCAAATGAGAACATTTGATCATAGGTCATACTCATCGTTTAAGCACAAGTGGGGTTACCACTTTTACATAAAGCATTATTGTGTTCACACCATTAGAGTTGCTTTAGCTCAATTCCTAGAGTAAAGCTCCCCCTAGATGTGATATCCCCCCTAAGAGGGATTAACTAACCTTGGGTTTTGTCGATGATGACTTCATGTAGATGTTGAAGATGTGGATGCTCAATGTCGATGTAAATCATTTGGAGCTATCCATTGGAGTGAGTTGCACTTTCAATACCTACATGGGTTAGTCCCACAAGGAACAAACAAGGATATCCATAGACATAGAGTGATGCACACACAAGATGATGTATGTGAAAGCTTTTAGATTACCTTGTCCCTTGTCTTACCAACAAGAGGGTTTGTGCCTCCTTGAACTAGTGCAAGATGTGGAAGTTGATTGCACTTGTTCTTGCCAAGATGATGAGAGTGAAGTATGTTGGCGGAGTCACCCTCAAGAACTCTCTAGTTCTTCTTCTTTTGGATCCACACCATCTTGATGGGAATCCTTGGTGTTGTAGTTGTACTTGATGAAGTGGAACTTGAAGTAGTCTTTGGAATCCACTTGACAAAGGTCTTAGGAGCTTCTTCAAATGCATCAATTTCCTCTTGAAGCTTGTCCTTGCCTTTTCGTTTGTAGTCTTGTGGTGGAAGATCATCTTGAGCTTGTGTCCCTTTGAAAGAAGTGGGATCATACTTCTCTTGTTAAGGAACAAACTTCGTCTTGGGGTATTGATCTTCTTCCCACTCAGCTCCATTGGCATTGAACTTTCGTTCAAAACCAACACCTTGATTCTTCCGGTGCCTTCCTTGCTTGCGTGCAATTTCCTCGAATTGCTTACTTCCGGCAAGGCTCTTGTAAACACCTTTCTCTATAATTCCCTTCAATAAGCTATTTTCTTGCTCAAGTGTAACTTGGCTAAGAGAATCATTAGTGGAATCAAGAGAACTACTAGAAGCAACAATATTGGATTTAGCATGATCATTGTTACTACGAGAGGAAGAATCTTTCTTGTTCTTGTTACTAGACTTGACTTGTGGCATGTAAGTGGATAAAAGTAAACGCTTGGCAATGTAAGAAGAACTTTTCTTACGAAGATCATCATTGATTTCTTTTAAGAACTCATGCTCTTGCTCAAGGTTGAGCTTTTCAAAGCGTAATTTCTCATGCGCCCTTAAAAGTTCTCGATGATCTCCTAAGATAGTTCCATGAGCTAACTTAAGAGTGTTTAGTTCTTTAGTTAGAGACTCAATCTTCTCTTTATCATTGTCATTCGTTTTATCTTGATTAGCATGATTAATTGACGTTTCATCATAGTATTCATCACTAGAGTTGTCAACAAGTAAATCATCATCACCTAACAAGTCATCTTCATCACTATTGAAATCAACATACTCGGGATGTGATACCTTCGGGCCTTTAGCCATGAAGCATGTTCCAACTCCTTCATTTGGTGAGTCAAATATGTCGTAGGAGTTGGTTGACACAAGTGCTAGACCGGCAACACCATCATCTTGAGTATATTCGGAATCGGAGTTATAGCTTCTCTCGGAGTGGTTGTCGGAGTCGGAGCCGGATACCCATTCACCAACATGAGCTTGATGTCTTCGTTTTGTGTAGCTCCTTGATGACTTGTCCTTTCTTTCCGAATCCTTGCTTCTCCGTGAGTGTCTTCGTTCATAACGATCATCTCTACTCCTTCTTTCCCTAGATGGTGATTCTTCTCTTCTACTTCTTCTCTTGGGAGAATCTTCTCTTCTCTTGTAGGGAGCCGTACACTCATTGGAATAGTGTTCGGGCCTTCCACAATTGTAGCAGTTTCGCTCTTGACTAGAAGATCTTTCGTCATTGTAGGACCTTGACTTGGAGCTTCTATCTTTGCTTCTACTCTTGTAGAACTTGTTGAAGTTCTTCACCATTAAGCTCAATTCTTCATTGAAGGTTTGTTTCTCACTTGATGATGTGGGGGCTTCACATGAGGCTTTGTAAGTACCACTTGATTTGTTGTGAAGTTCCTCTTTATCCTTGAGTGACATCTCATGAACAACAATTTTTCCAATGACTTCCGTTGGCTTGAGATCTTTGTAATTGGGCATCATTTGGATCAATGTGCACACGGTGTCATATTTTCCATCCAAGGATCTTAGGATCTTCTTGATGATGAATCTATCGGTCATCTCTTCACTTCCTAAGCCGGCAATCTCATTTGTGATAAGAGCAAGCCTAGAGTACATTTCAGCGACACCTTCACAATCCTTCATTTTGAACTTGTTAAGTTGACTTTGAAGTACATCTAATTTGGATTCCTTGACGGAGTCGGTACCTTCGTGCATATCAATCAAAGTATCCCAAATTTTCTTTGCATTCTCAAGACGGCTGATTTTGTTGAATTCTTCGGGGCACAATCCGTTGAAGAGGATATCACAAGCTTGAGCGTTGTATTGCAGCATCTTCAACTCTTCCGCGGTAGCTTCACGGTTTGGTTCTTTCCCATCAAAGAAGTCACCTTGCAAGCCAACACACACGATAGCCGAAACGGCGGGGTTATGTCCAAGAATATGCATTTTCATCTTATGCTTCCAACTAGCAAAATTAGTTCCATCAAAGTAAGGACCTCTACGGTGATAATTTCCCTCGCTAGACGCCATACTCTCCTAGGTTGTGAAACCAAGGCTATGACCACCAAAAGCTATGGAAATCAAAGCAAATGGAGACCAAGGCTTTGATACCACTTGTAGGATCGGAAGTATGTCTAGAGGAGGGGGGTGATTAGACCACTTGACCAAATAAAAATCTAGCCTTTTCCATTTTTAGTTCTTGGCAGATTTTAGCTATCTCAGCACAAGTCAAGCAATCTCCACACAATTCAAGCAAGCATGCAAAAGAGTATATGAGCAGCGGAAAGTAAAGCATGCAACTTGCAAGAATGTAAAGGGAAGGGTTTGGAGAATTCAAATGCAATTGGAGACACGGATGTTTTTGGCATAGTTCCGATAGGTGGTGCTATCGTACATCCACGTTGATGGAGACTTCAACCCACGGAGGGTAACGGTTGCGCGAGTCCATGGAGGGCTCCACCCACGAAGGGTCCACGAAGAAGCAACCTTGTCTATTCCATCACGGCCATCGCCCACGAAGGACTTGCCTCACTAGCGGTAGATCTTCACGAAGTAGGCGATCTCCTTGCCCTTACAAACTCCTTGGTTCAACTCCACAATCTTGTCGGAGGCTCCCAAGTGACACCTAGCCAATCTAGGAGACACCACTCTCCAAGAAGTAACAAATGGTGTGTTGATGATGAACTCCTTGCTCTTGTGCTTCAAATGATAGTCTCCCCAACACTCAACTCTCTCTCACAGGATTTGGATTTGGTGGAAATAAGATTTGAGTGGAAAGCAACTTAGGGAAGGCTAGAGATCAAGATTCATATGGTAGGAATGGAATATATTGACCTCAACACAAGTGTAGGTGGTTGAGGGAGTCCTGGATTAGGGGGTGTTCGGATAGCCAGACTATACCTTCAGCCGGACTCCAGGACTATGAAGATACAAGATTGAAGACTTCGTCCCGTGTCTGGAAGGATCTTTTCTTGGCGTGGAAGGAAAGCTAGGCGTGCGGATATTCGAGATCTCCTACCATTGTAACCGACTCTGTGTAACCCTAACCCTATCCGGTGTCTATATAAACCGGAGGGTTGTAGTCCGTAGGACAACCATCATCATACACAATCATACCATAGGCTAGCTTCTAGGGTTTAGCCTCCTTGATCTCATGGTAGATCCACTCTTGTACTACCCATATCATCAATATTAATCTAGCAGGAGTAGGGTTTTACCTCCACCGAGAGGGCCCAAACCTTGGTAAAATAAAGTGTCCCTTGTCTCCTGTTACCATCCGACCTTGACGCACAGTTCGGGACCCCCTACCCGAGATCCGCCGGTTTTGACACCGACAATGGTGCTTTCATTGAGAGTTCCTCTATGTCGTCGCTTTTAGGCCCGATGGCTCCTTTGATTATCAACAACGATGAGGTCCAGGGTGAGACTTTCCTCCCCGGACAAATCTTCGTCTTCGGCGGCTTCGCTCTACGGGCCAATTCGCTTGGTCATCTGGAGCAGATCGAAAGCTACGCCCCTAGCCATCAAGTCAGGTTTGGAAGCTTAAACTACACGGCTGATATCCGCACCGCACTATTTCGAGGGGCAAGATATAGCTCTGCCTCCGAATAGTACCCTAGAGGCCGCACACGCTCCGGCCCCGATCCTTGACTCGGAGCCCGCTGCGTTCTCCAAGGATGAACGGTTGGACGTCATCTCGGGGGCTGCGATCTCAAAGGCGATCGAGCCGAACTCCAGCCCCGTACTCCACACGGCCCAGGACTCCAAGGAGCCGGACTCTTCTCCGAACTCCAGGCCTTCCGTGCCCCCGCCGATCGAATCTGATTGGGCGCCTGTAATGGAGTTCACCGCCGCGGACATCTTTCAGTGCTCACCTTTCGGTGATATCCTGAATTCTCTCAAGTCTCTCTCTTTATCAGGAGAGCCCAGGCCAAACTATGGTCTGTGAGGTTGGGATTCGGACAACGAAGAAATTCAAAGCCCACCCACCACCCACTTAATAGCCACTGTCGACGATTTAACCGACATGCTTGACTTCGGCTCCGAAGACTTCGACGGTATGGACGACGAAGGAGGAGACGAACAAGAACCGGCACCTGTAGGGCGCTGGACCGCCACCTCGTCATATGACATATATATGGTGGATGCTCCAAACGATGCAGATGGCGATGGAACAGCGGAAGACGACAACTCGAAAAAACCGCCAAAACGCAGGCGCCAACGGCGCCGCTCTAAATCCCGCCACAGCAGAAATGGTGATTCCGGCACGGGAGATAATACTACCCCGGACAGCGCCGAAGAACACCAGAACCAGCAAGATTCGGCGCAGGAAGATGGAAAAGCCAGCCCTCAGGAGAGAGCGGCAGAGCAAGAGGTTGGGGATGATAACTACATGCCTCCCTCCGAAGACGAGGCAAGCCTCGACGACGACGAATTCGTCGTACCATCAGACCCCGCCGAACAAGAGCGTTTTCAACGCAGGCTTCTAGCCACGGCCAACAGCCTAAAGAAAAAGCAGCAACAGCTTAGAGCTGATCAAGATTTGCTAGCTGATAGATGGACTGAAGTCCTTGCGGCCGAAGAGTATGAACTCGGGCGCCCCTCCAAAAATTATCCTAAGCGCAGGCCGCTACCCCAATCAGAGGGGGAAGCATATGACATGGCAGACCGGCCACCCCATGGCCGCGACAGAGAGGCCTGTCGAACCCTTAAGCAAGCCATGCCCCGGTGCCATTCAAATAAGGCACGGGAAAACGAGCCAGACCTGCGAGACGTACTGGAGGATAAAGCAAAGCAAACAAGATCGATCTATGGATCGCGCGGACGCCCGACGACACATGATTATCTTCACTCTGGACACAATAAATCCGGCCGGGCCGAACACAGCAGGCACAACTCTTCCGAGCTACGTCGTGACATAGCCCAGTACAGGGGCGCCGCACACCCACTATGCTTCACAGACGAAGTAATGGATCATAAAATCCCAGAGGGTTTTAAACCCGTCAATATCGAGTCGTACGATGGTACGACAGATCCGGCAGTATGGATTGAGGATTATCTCCTTCACATCCACATGGCACGTGGCGATGATCTGCACGCCATCAAATACCTACCCCTTAAGCTTAAAGGACCAGCCCGGCACTGGCTTAACAGCCTACCAGCAGACTCAATCGGTTTTTGGGAGGACCTGGAAGCCGCATTCCTCGACAACTTCCAGGGGACCTATGTGCGGCCACCGGACGCCGGCGACCTAAGCCACATAATTCAGCAGCCAGAAGAATCGGCCAGGCAATTCTGGACACGGTTCCTAACAAAGAAAAATCAGATAGTCGATTGTCCGGACGTAGAGGCCCTAGCAGCCTTCAAACATAACATCCGCGACGAGTGGCTTGCTCGGCACCTGGGATAGGAAAAGCCAAAAACCATGGCAGCCCTCACGACACTCATGACCCGCTTTTGCGCGGGCGAAGATAGCTGGCTAGCTCGCAGCAACAACTTATCGAAGAAGCCCGGTAATTCGGATACCAAGGACAAAAGTGGCAGGTCACGTCGAAATAATCAAAAGCGTCGTGTTAGCAGCGACAACAATGAGCATACGGCAGTTAATGCCAGATTTTGAGGCTATAAATCCGGTCAGCGGAAAAAGGCATTTAAAAAGAATACCCAGGGCCCGACCAGTTTGGACCGGATACTCGACCGCTCGTGCCAGATTCATGGCACCCCCGAAAGGCCAGCCAATCACAACAATAGGGATTGTTGGGTGTTCAAGCAGGCAGGCAAGTTAAGAGCCGAACACAAGGACAAGGGGCTGAACAGCGACGACGAGGAGGAGCCCAGGCCGCTGAACAACAATGGACAGAAAGGGTTTCCCCCACAAGTGTGGACGGTGAACATGATATACGCAACCCACATTCCCAAGCGGGAGAGGAAGCGTGCGCTACGGGACGTATACGCGATGGAGCCAGTCGCCCCAAAGTTCAACCCATGGTCCTCCTGCCCGATCACTTTCGATCGAAGGGACCACCCCACTAGCATCCGTCACGGCGGTTTTGCCGCACTGGTCCTCGACCCAATCGTGGACGGATTTCATCTCACAAGAGTCCTCATGGACGGCGGCAGTAGCCTGAACCTGCTTTATCAGGATACAGTGCGGAAAATGGGCATAGATCCATCAAGGATCAAGCCCACAAGGACGACCTTTAAAGGCGTCATACCAGGTGTAGAGGCCAATTGCACAGGCTCGATAACACTTGATGTGGTCTTCGGATCTCTGGATAACTTCCGAAGCGAAGAGTTAATCTTCGATATAGTGCCGTTCCGTAGTGGCTATCACGCCCTGCTCGGACGAACCGCATTCGCTAAATTCAATGCGGTGCCGCACTACGCATATCTCAAGCTCAAGATGCCAGGCCCTCGAGGAGTAATTACGGTCAGCGGAAACACAGAACGCTCCATCCTTACGGAGGAGTACACGGCGGCCCTCGCAGCGGAAGTACAAAGCAGCCTTTCAAGGCAACTCTCCAGTCCGGCCGTTAAAAAACCGGACAATGCAAAGCGCGCCCGGAGTAACCTGCAACAAGACCACCTGGCACGATCAGAGCAAGCGTAGCAATACGGCCCCGACCCCAGCCATTGCAAACATAGCGGAGCAAGTACCTCAAGTACACAATTACACCCTTAAAATTCCATGGGCACAGGGGGAGGGGCACATTAACGGCATGCCTACAACACGGCGTCAAACGTACTAGGGGCTGCCGGATTTTTCTTTTTTTTACTATTTTTTTTACTTTCAGGACTCCATACTCTGGATAACCTGTTTGGCATTGTTGCCACACAGACGATGCAAGATCCAGGAAAGCAGACAAAGCTACGCCGCATTCCGGAACTCTCAGGTGGTCTCTATTTCGAGCGATATATCTCTTTCTAAATTCCGCGGCCCGTGCCTGGTCAGGACATGTTAAATAGTCTAATATCGTTTTTGCTCATCGCACTGCTTGTATCGTTCGGCTTTGATAGATAGCCTCTTTATAAAACAATGCATAGCTTTTTGTCTATTTTTTGCATTATCCTCTTTTGAATATATATATATATTTATTACATAACATGATAGCACCCGTACACCATGGTATGACAAACCACGCCAGGGGCTTCATTACCCTTTTATCTGGTGTGAGAAGTCTGTACACTTTCACAAGTGCGGCACCCCGAACTTATAGCACTATATGCATCGGCTCCGAGTCATGATTTTGGTCACATGTTGGGTTTGCCCGGCTCCTATGTTTTGGTGCCTTACGTTCCGCTTTATCGTCTAAGGTAGCACTAGGAGAACCACTGCGATTGTGCCCCAGATCAGGTGGGTTGAGCACCTTAGTGGAGAAAGCTAAAACAGATTGTCATGATAAGGCGTGAGACCGGTCGCTCTTCGAGAGGTTTTTCGAGTCCTTAAAGGCTTATGCCGCTTTGAGCGAGGAGCTGGCTATGTCCGACCAAAGGCGTGGATAGCGCCCCGAATTCGGCCTTCCGAACTAGGGGCTTCACCAAAATTTAAAATTATAACGTTCTATGGCTAAGTGAGAGTGTTCAAGCATTATAGTCCGATTGCCTGGTTCGTTGTGCTGAGCGCCTCCCTCGAAGGACCCAACTATGGGAACAAGAGCCCTCAGGTTTATCCCGAACACCCCAGCACTAGTGGCATGGGGGAAGAAGCCGACGACTGGCCATCTCTCAAATTTTTGATAAACGGCCGCACAGAAAATAATATTTTAAATTCAATAAGCATTGCTTTGCGCATATGAACAAGTTTTCAGCGCACAGGATACAAACGAGTGAGTTCACTCAAATATTACATCTTTAGTACATTCATCCGCGACAAGGCGGGCTCCGGCAAGAACTTCCTTGTAGTAGTTCTCGGGCTTGCGATGCTCCTTCCCCTGCGGCGGCCCGTCCTTCACCAGCTTCTCTCCGTCCAGCTTACCCCAGTGTACCCTTACACGGGCAAGGGACCTCCGGGCACCTTCAATGCAGACGGAGCGCTTGATGACCTCAAGCCATGGACAGGCCTCCACCAGCCGCCGCACCAGCCCAAAATAGCTCCCAGGCAGGGCCTCTCCAGGCCACAGCCGAACTAGTAAGCCCTTCATGGCCTGTTCGGCCGCCTTGTGGAGCTCGACCAGCTGTTTCAGCTGATCGCTTAAGGGCACAGGGTGTCCGGCCTTAGAATACTGAGACCAGAACACACTCTCCGTCGAGCTGCCCTCTTCAGCTCGGTAGAACGCGGCGGCGTCGGATACGCTGCGGGGAAGATCGGCGAATGCCCCTGGAGAACTCCGGATTCGGGTAAGTAATAGGTAGTTTACTTTTATATTCCTACTTTGCATTAAGAATGCCTTACCCGTTGCTATCTTTTTCACCTCCTCCAACTCTTGGAGGGCCTTTTGGGCTTCGGCCTTGGCACTCTTGGCGGTCTCGACGGCCGAAGCGAGCTCGGATGCTTGCGTTTTTGACTCAAGCTCCAAACCCTCATGTTTTGTCCTGAGAGCTTGCAGCTCTTGCTGCACCTCGTCGACCTGAACCCCAAGCCTTTCTCGCTCGGCGCGCTCTTTGGCCGTTTTCTTTTCTGCCTCTGCCAGCGCCTGCTTCAGGGTTGCCACCTCGGCTGCGGCCCCTACAATAAGCAGTACAATCCTGTTATTTCATTCTGCAATCAAGCCTCTCTATAGGCACCCTTTTTTTTCTTTTTTTAGGTATTTCTTACCTTCCTTCTCCTCGAGCAGCCGTTTGCCGAGCTCTGGCTCGGTCCGCCCGAGGTCCTTTTTAAGGACATCCACCTATGTAGTCAGTGCGGCGGTGGACAACAGTGAAGCCTGCATACGCATATTTGACCTTTTTTGTTAGACTCCTGCGAAAATTACTAGATCCTCTATCCGGCTTTTCTTTCCGAACACCGAACAGAGCATCAGGGGATACTGTCTATGCGGTAAATAATTTGACATATTTTTACTTACCTCGAAGCCTGTTAGAAGGCTAGCGCAAGCTTCATTCAGTCCGCTCTTGGCGGACTGAACCCTTTGGATCACCGTACTCATAACTGTACGGTGCTCCTCATCGATGGCGGCGCCCTTAAGCACCTCCAGCAGATTGTCCGGCGCCTCCAGTTGGACGGAGGCCACCGGCTCAGACGGCTTACTCCTCTTGGAAGGAGTTCGCCCACCGCGGACTGGGACTGTCGAGTCCGGCGCGGTGTCCGGCACAAAGCCAGACTTGGAGCCCTGGGGGGTTTCATCCCCTTTACTCTTGGGGTCCGGAGGATTCCCTTGTGGCTCCTCCAGGACCATCTCCTCCTGCCCCGAAGCTTGGCGGGGTGCCACTTCGGTGTCGTCCGGCCCGCAGGGGGAGACCGTTGGTGGAACAGAGTTCACGTCCGACGAATCCAGGGAGCCGCTCGACGAATCGTCGAGTCCGGCCCGGGGCGGGCTGCATAAATTACGTTCGATATTAGGGAAAGCCGCGCATTAAAAGAATATCATGAGTCACTCTAGTATGTAAACACTTACGATGTCGCCGACACTTGGTTCGATCCAGCCACTCCTCTCCTCCCTCTTCGGCATCGTGGGAGTAGTCCGGCGGAGGGGTTTTCCTTTTCCTCGACCCCTCGGCCTCCCCTGTTGGGGCGGCCTTCTTCCTCTTTGCTCCCCTCACTGGAGGGGGAGAGCTTCCTTGTTCCTCCTCCTCGTTTTCACGAGAGGAGAGCGTTGCGGACTCGTCAGATGACGAGTCCGACACCACCATGTTGCGGGAACTTTTTCGAGTCCCGGTGGTTTTCTTCTTCTTGGCCTTCCTCTCCGGCACCACGTAAGGTGCCGGAGCCATCAGCTTCACCAAGAGAGCTGGGGTCGGGTCTTCGGGCAGAGGAGCCGGACAGTTAATTGGTCCGAATACTTCCTGCCAAGCCTGTCAAAGGTAAAGGGAGTTTAGATCCCGCATAGAGTTAATCTATGAAGAAGAGCTTAACGAACCTGTCAAAGGTATAGATAGCTTACCTCGCTAACGTTACGCTGCGAGCTGTATCCGCGATCCTCGGAGGCGGATGTGGGGGACTCGGTGCCTTTGGTCAGCACCTTCTAGACGTCTTCATACGTCGTGTTGAAGAGCCTACTGAGGGTTTGGTGCTGCGCTGGGTCGAATTCCCACAAAGTAAAATCCCGTTCTTGGCACGGGAGGATCAGGCGAACAAGCATGACCTAGACTATATTGACAAGCCGGATTGGCTTGTTCACCAGGGACTGGATGCATGTTTGCATCCCAGTCACTTCTTCCTCGTTGCCCCACGAGAGGCCCGTCTCTTTCCAGGACATGAGCCGCATGGGGGTCCGGATCTGAACTCGGGGGCCGCGACCCATTTCGGATCGCGGGGCTCGGTGATGTAAAACCACCCGGCCTGCCACCCCTTTAGGGACTCCATGAAGGAGCCATCGAACCAGAGGACGTTGGCTATCTTGCCAACCATAGCGCCTCCGCACTCCGCCTGGGTGCCGGACACCACCTTGGGCTTGACGTTGAAGGTCTTGAGCCAGAGGCAGAAGTGGGGGCGGACGCGGAGAAAGGCCTCACACACGACGATAAACGTCGAGATGTTGAGAACAAAGTTCGGGGCCAGATCGTGGAAATCCAGGCCGTAGTAGAACATGAGCCCTCGGACAAATGGGTGAAGTGGAAAGCCCAGTCCGCGGAGGAAGTGGGAAAGAAAAACTACCATCTCCTGGGGCCTTGGGGTAGGAAGAAGCTGCCCCTTCTCAGGAAGCCGATGCGGGATGTCCTTGGACAAGTATCCGGCTTTCCTTAACTTTTTTACTTGAGCCTCCGTAACGGAGGAGACCATCCACTTGCCTCCCGCTCCGGACATTGTTGGAGAAGGTTGAGGAAGGAAGAGCGGACTTGGGTGCTGGAGCTTGAGTTCGCGAGAGATGGATTGGCAAAGGAGGAAGAAGGCGTAGGTTAAAAAGGTGAATCCTTATACCTTTATATAAGCAGGTACGGTTAGGCGTCCCCACCTACCTAATAAAATTCACTTGCCTCCCAAACGCCGTGGTAAATGGCGTGGTTGGGTTACCCACGTCCGTATTAATGAGAATCCCGTTAAAGGGGGCACATGATCTCTGCTTTGACAAGACGTGCCAAGGAAACCGCCTCGCTAAACACGCGAAGGTGGAACAATGAAAGCAATTTATATAGAAGTGTCGGGGGATATCGGCCTCCACGAGCACCTATGGGGACGGAGCCCCTTGTCGGTTCGGCGGGGGGCGGAGGTTGCACAAAGAGCAGATCGAGGCGACACACACACACAAAGATTTTACCCAGCTTCGGGCCACATGGATGCGTAAAACCCTACTGCTGCTTGTCTGGTTGATTGGAGTTCTTGCTCTGGAGCGCAAGAAGCTACAGTAAGTTGGAGCTGGATGTAGGTGAGGGCCTATTGGGTCCGATCCTTCTAGGGTTCCCCTGGGGTCTGGATTCTGGATCCTTTGGGGTTCCCTGCTTTGGGGTTCCATCCCCTCCCTACGTGCGCATGGGCCTCCTTTTATATGCTAAGGGGTTTCCCACAGGTAGCGACGCAGGTGAGGGTAAAAATGGCAAGGAACTGTGCGAACAGTGGCCGCACAGTGCTATCGCACCTAACTCTGACGGCGGGAGACAAAGGAATTAAATGCCCGTCTGGATCGCCTGAACAGTGCCGAGGCGGACCGTTAGGAGCGCCTCCGCTTGCCACGGGGGTGACTCTGCCAACGTCGCATGCCACCGCGCGTCTCAGGTTGCGCGGCGCCCCGCCACGTGCCTCCGGGGAAGCCCAGAGTGACGCGTGGGTAGGTGAGCTGGAGCGCAGGCCTGAGGTGGTGGCTTGCCGCGGCAAGTGGCTTGCCGCGGTAGTCGCCATGCCGCACCTGAGAGCTTGCCGCTCGTCAGGCCGTGCCGGGGCGCGTGGCGCGCCGCGGCGGGCTTCTCTTGGGGTGCCTTGGCTTGGCCGTCCCGGCGAGCTCCTCCCGCCGGGGCCTCGGTGCTTCGGCTCAGTCGTCCCGGCAAGCTCCTCTTGCCGGGGCCTTGTCGCTTCGGCCCGGCAAGCTCCTCTTGCCGGACCTCGCCTGCTTGGCCCGGCAAGCTCCTCTTGCCAGGGCTTGGTCTTCTAAGCTCGATCACTTGGCCTTCGTCCGGCCCGAAAAGGGCCGTGGAGACTCTTGTCGCTCCCCTAGCAGGCCTTGCCGCGGGACGCTACTACTGCCCGTGCACAAGTTCGGGGTACTAAGGTACCCCTACTTTAGTACACCGACAGGAGCCCCCGGGTCTGGGCCATACATGGTGCCGAGCGTTGTTGGGCCAGGCCCTAACAGTGCACGGGCACGCGTGGCCTGGGTTGCGCTGCTCCTTAACTCCGTGCTCGTCGCGCCCTCCCCAAGTGGCGCGCGCTTATCGCGGCGTCGTGGGGGGCGAGGCGTGCGAGGCGTGCGTGACGTGGGTGGCGTGCGCGGGGCTGAAGCCCGCAGGCATGCGTCACGTCAGGCACGACCTCTCCATTTGGAAAGGCGGAGCGTCCGCCCCTGCTCCTTCCCCCCTTTATAAGCGGAGGGGAACAGGGGCAGCTCGCCATTCTGCCGGTTGCTGTTCCTCGAAAATCTCCGCCACTTCCTCCTTGCTAGAGAAAGCAGCGACTCGCCCTCGCAGCCCCCGGCACCGCCAACGCCGACAACTTCCCCTCCCCGTTTCTGCCATGGCCCCGAAGAGCGACAAGGCGAAGGGGAAGGCTGTGAAGTCGGCCGAGGCGCTGCGGCTGGAAGCGCTTCGGAAGGAGACGGCGACGTTCCCCCCTTAGCTCGATGCGCTGGGGCTGAAGAACGGATACCGCCTCTTCTGGTCGACGGCAACGCGAGCGCATCCGCGCACGCGAGTCCTTCCCGCCATCGCCCAGAAGCTGTACCCGACCGGGTACCCTTTCTTCGCCGTGTTCTTCCTCTGCGGGCTCTGCCTGCCTTTTTCTGAGTTCTTCTGCGAAATCATGCACACCTACAACCTCCACCTCCTTGATTTCACCCCCAACGCCGTTCTGACAATGGCGGTTTTCGCACACCTTCGCGAGAACTTTGTCGGAGTCCGCCCCAACGTAGCCCTCTTCCGCCACTTCTTTGCTCCTCGGGTGGAGAAAGGAGAGCCGCTGTTCGGTGGAGTCGCCTGGGTCTCCAGGACCGACAAGAAAGAGGCCTACTTGGAGGGGGAACTCCGCGGTAGATGGGAGGAGTGGAGGGCCGAGTGGTGCCTGATCGTCGAGGAGAATCCACCGCCGTTCACCGCCGTGCGGCGAACTCCAGTGGTGCGCGGTCGCGACTGGAGCGACCTGGCCCCGGACGACGCCAAGCTGAAGATTGCCGCCACCCGAATCCTGCGCCTCAGGTTTGCCGGGCTCACCGTCGGCGCCGTCGGCGCGGATTTTGTCACATCCCTAGTTCTGGTATGCTCAAGGCTAGCTAGTCATGTGTGCATCATGTTTAAATTCTTTTAAATTTGAATTGGGGATTTGTAAAACCCTCAGAAATCATTTCTGGAAATGACCCAGATAAAAAGTGCTCCAAAAGGGTCCAAGAAAATGTTCATGTTACTCTCTAAAAATATTGGACAGAGGTAAAAATCAAACCAATATTTTTTAGAAGCTCTTAAATATTTATTTTGGGCATTTGGAATTAATGCAATAATTATTTGCATTGGATATATAAATGATATATATGTTTTATATATCCAAAAATTGTGCCAGTAATTGAGGAGCTCTGGAATAATACCATTAGCCCCTGCAAAAATTGGCATAAGCAAATAAAATGATTTAGCATTTTATTAAATCAAACAAATGTCAGAAAAAAATAGAAAAGAAAACAAAAATAGAAAAGTGCTTACCTGGGCCACCTGAGGCCTGGCACTGTGCGGCCCGACTGGCCGGCCCAGCCAGCTGGCCGACGCCAGTCGTCCCCTTCCTCTCGCCAGGAGGACAGGGGCACGCGCCGGCGTGCGCGGCCACGCGTCCTGCCGGGGCCACGTCCCCCGCCACCTCCTGCTTCTCCCCTCGTCGCCTGGACGCCCCGGACGTCGCCACGACGCCCCGCGCCGCTCTCGCTCTCGCCCCGGTCCTCTCTCCCTCTCCCTCGCTCTCTCTCTCGCGGCCGAAATCACCGTCGCCGCCGTTCACAGCCACCGTGGCCTCAGCCACTGCCGCACCTCCCCGACACGCTCCCCAGCTCCGCCATGACTTCCTCGTTCTCTCCGTCAAGCCACAAGACCCCGGACGCCCCGTGGAGCTGCCATCGCTGCCGTCTTCATCTCCGGCCGCCGGAGATCGCCCCCGCCATTCCGCTCGCGTTCGGCCTCCCCCGAGCTCGCTGACGTTTCCACCGGTTCCACGGTGAGCCCCGCCGTCGAACCCCCCTTCCCCCCTGCCTCTCCGTGCCCCGCAGGCCGATCCCGCTCGCGCCCGACTCCGGCCGCCGCCGCGAGCTCTGCTCCGGCGAGCTCCGCCGTTCCCACGGCCTCCCCTGAGCGCGGCTGGATCCGCCCGTGCACGGGCTACCCGCCGGTGGCCTCCGTGCGCCAAACCGTGGCCCCAGCCCCGTTCCGGCGATCTTCCGCCGTGGCTCGAGGTCGTCGCCAGCGAAGCTCCGGCGAGACTGACGTGGCACGTCATTAGCGCCTAATCCACCCCTAAGTCACTGACCAGTGGGCCCCAGCGCCACTAACCTTTTTAATTAAGATTAATTAAACCCCTGTTTAACCCTCTGTCACTGACGTGTGGCCCCCACACGTCAGGTTTGACCAGTCAGCGCCGTTGACTTGCTGACGCAAGCATGACGCGGTACTGATGCAATTAATTATTTTCCAGGATTTATTTTTAAACAGGAAATTCCAGAAAATGATTCAAACTTCAAAAATTCATATCAATTCAACCGTAGCTCGGATTGAAATGATTTATATATGAAAAATTATCAGAAAAATGCAATCTATCCATCTGTACCAGTTTCATGCATGACAAAATAACTTATACCTGCTGAATAGGTGAAATCATATAAATGGCATTTATAAGAGCTTAATTAGGATTTGCATTTGAACCTTTGGTTCAAATGGACTTCATTCAGTTTGAATGCTAGTTGCATTAGGTCAAACAGCATCACATCTTCATGCCATGTTCATGCATCATATTGTTGCATATGCTTGTGTATTGATTGTTGGCACCGTTCCTTCCCGATAGGTCCTGCTCCGGAGACCGTTCCAGAGTACCTGTCTGTGAAGCAGTGCCTCCCTTGTTGATCTACCAGGCAAGCAAACCCCCCTTGTTCATTCCGATATGGTCCCACTCTCGCTCCTGCTCTCTTTTATTGCATTAGGACAACAACGAATCAATTGCTACTTTATGCTGCGGTAGTTGAACCCATTCCTTTGCATGACCTGTCATTGCCACAGTAATTAGATGAAACCCACTAGCATGTGTAGGAGTTGATTGAGCCATGTTGTGCTTCTACCATGCCATGCCTGCTATTGCTTAGAGTTGTGTCAGGTCTGATTCATTGGGAATGGATTGGAGTGATATGATATGTTCTGATGCTGAGAGTTAAGCGTGTAAACACGATTTGGTAAAGGTAGCGGTGAGAGGCCATGTAGGAGTACATGGTGGGTTGTCTCACTGGAACCGTCCTTAAGCACCGAGTTCTGTGTATGTTGTCCAATGACTAGCTACTACCACACATTGGAATGCTTAAGTGCCCCTCTCGACTTATTAATCACCTCGGTCTCTGTCCAGGAGTTGCAACTAGTTTCTGGTGTTTGTAGGTAGTGTTAGTAGTCTACCAAGTGGCACCCGGCCAGGTGGGCTTGGGACAGACTAGGCACAAGTGGCACGGTGTACCAAGCGTAGATCCACCCGGCGAGGTGGGCTTGGGAACCCTGCACACATCGTTTGGGGCCGTGAGCGACACCCCGGCCGGATCTCCTTGCGGATGGAACCCGAATAGGCGATAAACCTGGATTAGAGTCTTGTGTGGTTAGTCAGGTCGTGGCCGACACCCTCGCCAGGCTTCCGCTTGAAGGTTGCCGAGATACATGACGTGTACATGGTGATAAGTGGTGAGAGCGTGTGTGAAGAAGTACACCCCTGCAGGGTTATCATGATCTATTCGAATAGCCGCGTCCTCGGTTATGGACTTCTTGGATGCTTACGTGGTACATAGACAACTTGAAGTGGATACCATAAAATGCTCAAGATAAGTGTGAGTGCTATGGACGGCCTTCTCGTAGTGAGACGGGGATGAATCCATAGTAGTGTATTGATGTGGTGATTAGTGGACTCGTGTGCGCCATTTCAAAAGAGTTACCAGCAGTCGTAGAACAGGATAGCCACAGAGTCAAAGCTGGCTTGCTGCAACTAAACCCCACATTACCTTCTTGATACAATGCATGTATGATAGGATCTGAAGTAAGTCTTGCTGAGTACCTTTGTACTCACGTTTGCTTTATTTATGTTTTGCAGATGAGACATCTGTCTCACTAGTAGTTCCGCTTGGACTTCGATAGGTAGCTTGTACCTCAGCTACGATCTTGATCGGAGGTTGTAGATAGTCAGGCTTCTCAGCCTTTTATTTTGTAGTTGTCTGTACTCAGACATGTAATGCTTCCGCTTGTTGCTTGTATGTTCTGAATGATGGGTCATGTGACCCCTGTTTGTATTTAATGCTATGTGGCTCTTCTGGGCCTTTATCTATATGAGTTTGCGTTATGTTGTGATGCCATGTTGTACAGCACATACTTGCATGTTATGCGTATGTGTAACGTGTATTGCTATGTGTGGGATCCGACTATCTAGTTGTTTATCCTTGGCAGCCTTTCATATGGGGAAATGTAAGTCTAGTGCTTCCGAGCGATAGTAGTCCGCTACAGCCCGGTTCACCGGAGTCCTGCTAGCCCAGCACTACTGCTCGGAACACTTGACTGGCCGGCATGTGTTTCACGTCGTTCCTGTGTCTGTCCCTTCGGGGAAATGTCACGCGGTGTTATCCGGAGTCCTGCCTAGCCTGCTACAGCCCGGGTTACCGGAGTCCTGTTAGCCCAGTGCTACAGCCCGGATAAATACGTTGATGACCGACATGCTCGATGTGATTCATGTATGCCTGTCCTCATAGGTTGGCGCCGCCTTGGGTTCACGACTAGCCATGTCGGCCCGGGTTCTCTGTCATATGGATGCTAGCGACAATATCATATACGTGAGCCAAAAGGCGCAAACGGTCCCGGGCCAGGTAAGGTGGCACCCGTGGGAATACCGTGCGTGAGGCCGCAAAGTGATATGATGTGTTACATGCTAGATCGGTGTGACTTAGGATCGGGGTCCCGACAGCGTTGGTATCAGAGCCTGACTGCCTGTAGGATTTCCAAGCCAACCTGTTCGAAGTTGAGTCTAGAAATTCTTTAGTTATATAAGGGAATTGATTGTGAAAGGGAACGTAAGGCTCTTTTACTCCTTATATCTCATGCCCTTCTGATCTGAGTCATCCTATCTTTCCAACGGGGTTAAGGAACTAGGCTTCCTCTTCTATCTATCAGGATCGCGTGTTACTACTCCGTAGTCTCTTAGGATTGGTTGATGAGAGTCATATCCCAGTTCAAGTACCTCCGGTGTAGTCTGTTTAGTAATATTTCAGAACCTTGTGTGATGATGTTGATTATGGTGCTACCCCGTCTTTTACAGAATGTCTCATATTGAGCATTTTACTGCCGTTATGCTGCCGGAATTATCCTAGGAGTTTGAGAGATACTAAATTCTTGTGCTACCTTCTGCATCCTATAGTTGATGCTGAATCCATCCTTGTTTTCCTTGGTTTCGTTCTTCAGGATGTCATCAGTTAAACAAAGTTCTGTTGCTCGTAGCCAGAACCACGGAGATGGTAGGGATGAGGATCCTCTCGATCAGTCTTCGTTGGCAAAGTTCATGTTAGAGGTTGAGATGAACAAGCGTGAGACCAACCGCTTGTTGGCACGTATCGAGGAGAACACCACACCTCAGTTCAAAGGGTCTGCAACCATTCATGACTTCATTCGCTTGCACCCACCCACTTTTCATCATTCTATTGAGCCACTCGATGCAGATGACTGGCTTCGTAGTATCACACACAAGCTGCATTCTGCGAACGTAGCTGAAGGTGACAAGGTCATCTATGCTGCATACCATCTGGAGGGTCCTGCTAGTCTTTGGTGGCAGAACTATGAGGCTATGCTTCCAGTTGGTCAGATTCCTACCTGGAGAGATTTCACTGAGGCTTTTCGCGAGCATCACATTCCTGAAGCCCTCATCGATCGCAAGAGAGAAGAGTTCTGTAGTTTCACACAGGGTAAGATGGCTGTTGATGCTTACAGTAGAGAGTTTGAGAATCTCGCCCGCTATGCTACAGAAGAAGTGTCCACAGACGCCAAGAAGCAGGCTAGGTTCCGGAAGGGTCTCAACCCCAAGTTGCGTCGTGATCTTCACTTGCACCATTGCAATACATTCCAGGCTCTTGTGAACAAGGCCATTAACGCAGAGACAGCTCAGCTCACCTACGAGGAGTCTCGCAAGCACACCCGTGATTTGGTTCGTTCTTCCGGTTCTAGTTCTCAGAAGCGCCGGATTTGGATTCCGAACTCCGCTCTTCCACCCGGTTATTCACCGAGGCTATCTTGTGTGGTGCCTCACCCAGTTCAGCCATTTGCACCACCCAAGCCTATTGGCAGACCGCTTGTCAATGCGGGTCCACGTCCTACTTTCAAGATTTGTTACAAGTGCGGAGAGCCAGGCCACATTGCCCGTATTTGCACTCAGACAAGTGTTGCTTCATCTCAGCCCGAGAAGTTTGTTGGCCGTGGAATTAAGCCATCACGCAAGATGATCAGTGCCCAGACAGCTTCCACTGAACATGGACGTGTGCATCACGTCTCAGCTAAAGACGCTCATGATGATCCAGATGTCGTTCTTGGTACACTCCTTGTAAACTGTCATCCAGCTTCGGTTCTATTTGATACTGGAGCGTCTCATTCCTTCATTTCCGAAAGTTATGCCCGCTTGCACGACATGTCATTTTGTGATATGCCCTCCCCACTACTCATTCAAACTCCTGGATCCAAATGGCAAACTTCTAGGATAAGTTATGGCAATGAAATCCTTGTTGACAGACTTGTATTCCTTGCATCACTTGTAGCCCTCAAGTCTTCAGATATTAACATCATCTTGGGTATGGACTGGATGAAAGCTCATTATGCCAAGATTGATTGTTACACCAGGTCTGTTCAGCTTACACACCCATCTGGCAAGATAGTCACTGTCTCTACTAGAGTTGCCAAGCGTCAACTCTATTCTCTTAACGCCAACCCTCTTCCAGACCTTGAAGATATCCCGGTAGTCCGTGACTTTCCGGATGTCTTTCCAGAAGAACTGCCAGGTATTCCACCTGACAGAGATGTAGAGTTCGTCATAGATCTTATCCCAGGAACTGCTCCAATCTCTAGGAGACCTTACAAGATGGCACCCTTAGAACTAGCCGAGCTTAAGAAACAACTCGATGAGTCCTTGCAAAAGGGTTTCATCCGTCCTAGTTCTTCTCCCTGGGCTTGCCCCGTCCTCTTCGTCAAGAAGAAGGATGGTACGGACCGGATGGTTGTAGATTATCGTCCCGTTAATTTGGTCACGATAAAGAACAAGTATCCGCTTCCCAGGATCAACGACCTGTATGATCAGCTTGCTGGATCCTCAGTCTTTTCCAAGATGGATTTAAGGTTAGGCTACCACCAAATCAAGATCAGAAACGGGGACATTCCTAAGACGGCTTTTGTCACTCGTTATGGCCAGTACGAGTACACCGTCATGTCCTTTGGTCTAACCAATGCTCCGGCTACCTTCTCCCGCTTGATGAACTCGATCTTCATGGAGTACTTAGATAAGTTCGTCGTGGTTTACCTTGATGATATTCTTATTTACTCGAAGAACGAGGAAGAGCATGCCGAACATCTTAGACTTGTGCTAGAAAAACTCAGAGAGCACCGCCTTTATGCCAAGTTCTCCAAGTGCGAATTTTGGTTGCCAGAAGTGACCTACCTAGGCCACGTGATCTCTGGTAAGGGCATTGCTGTCAATCCCGAAAGAGTTCAGGCCGTTCTTGATTGGACTCCACCTGAAACAGTTAAACAAGTTAGGAGTTTCCTTGGTCTAGCCAGCTATTGTCGCCGCTTTGTTCAAAACTTCTCCAAAGTAGCCAAACCCCTCACGGAACTTCTCAAGAAAGATAAAAAGTTTGAGTGGTCCCCACAGTGTGAGTACAGTTTTCAGGAACTGAAAAGACGCCTGACTTCTGCTCCCATACTTGTGCCACCGGATTTCACTAAGGACTTTGTTATCTACTGTGATGCCTCACGACAGGGACTAGGTTGCATTCTTATGCAGGATCGTCATGTGATTGCCTATGCATCTCGACAGTTGCATCCACATGAGGAGAATTATCCTACACATGACCTAGAGCTTGCAGCCGTAGTCTATGCACTTAAGACATGGAGACATTACCTTCTCGGTAAATGTTGTGAGATATACACCGATCACCAGAGTCTCAAGTATATCTTCACCCAACCAGACTTGAACCTTAGGCAAAGACGTTGGTTGGAGTTGATCTCAGATTACGACTTAGGGATTACCTACACCCCAGGCAAGGGCAATGTCATGGCTGATGCGCTAAGTCGTAAGTCCTATTGCAACAATCTTATGTTGCAGCAGGGCCAACCACCTCTCCATGAGGAATTCTGTAAGCTTAACCTTCACATTGCTCCTCACGGATTCCTTTCTACCTTGGTGGCGAAACCTACCCTTGAAGGTCAGATCATTTCTGACCAGAAGTTTGATAGGGGTGTTATCCGCATGAAGAGAAACATTAAGAAGGGAGTTGGTGGATGTTTCTCCATGGATGATCGAGGTGTTGTTTTCTTTGAGAATCGCTTGGTGGTTCCCAAGAATCAACATCTGCGACAATTGATTCTTAAGGAGGCGCATGAATCTCCTCTCACGATTCATCCCGGTAGTACTAAGATGTATCAGGACCTACGCCAGAGGTTCTGGTGGACTAGGATGAAGAGAGAAATCGCTGAGTTCATTGCTAACTGTGACGTTTGTCGTCGCGTTAAGGCAGAGCATCAAAGGCCTGCTGGCACCCTTCAGCCTTTAGCTATTCCTGAATGGAAATGGGATAAGGTTGGTATGGACTTCATCACCGGCTTTCCCAGGACCAAGAAAGGGAATAATGCTATCTTCGTAGTCATTGATCGTCTTTCCAAAGTGGCTCACTTCCTACCTGTTCGAGAGAATATCACCGCTAGTCAGCTCGCTGACTTATATATTTCTCGAATAGTTTCACTTCATGGTGTTCCACTAGAAATCAATTCAGACCGTGGTAGTCTTTTCACTTCTCATTTCTGGGAGAGTTTCCAAACTGCCATGGGCACCCATCTTTCCTTCAGTACCGCTTTCCACCCTCAATCAAGTGGTCAGGTGGAAAGGGTTAACCAAATCCTCGAAGACATGCTTAGAGCTTGCGTTATCTCATTCGGTATGGATTGGGAGAAGTGTCTTCCTTTCGCCGAGTTTGCTTATAACAATAGCTACCAATCCAGTCTCAAGAAAGCTCCTTTTGAGATTCTGTATGGACGAAGATGTCGGACACCTTTGAACTGGTCAGAAACCGGTGAAAGACAATTCTTTGGACCGGATATGATCCAGGAGGCAGAAGAGCAAGTTCGCATCATTCGTGAGAATTTGAAAACAGCCCAATCTCGTCAAAAGAGCCAGTATGACCGTCATCATAAGGAAGTGGCTTATGAAGTTGGCGACAAGGCTTACCTTCGGGTTACTCCGTTGAAGGGTACCCATCGATTCGGTATCAAGGGCAAGTTGGCTCCTCGTTACATTGGTCCTTTTTGCATTCTCGCTAAACGAGGAGAGGTTGCCTACCAGTTGGAACTACCGCCACACCTTTCTCGAGTACATGATGTCTTCCACGTCTCTCAACTCACGCGTTGCTTCTCGGATCCCATCCGCGGAGTGGACCACGAAACGCTTGATCTCCAAGATAACCTCACATATCGAGAGTACCCTGTTCGCATTCTTGATCAAGCAGAGCGTGTTACTCGACGTCAGAACATCAAGTTTCTCAAAGTTCAGTGGTCTCATCATTCCGAGAGAGAAGCTACCTGGGAGCGAGAAGATCGTCTTCGATTGGAATACCCCGCCTTCTTCCCGCCGACCTCTGAATCTCGGGACGAGATTCTTTCGAGTGGGGGCGAGTTGTCACATCCCTAGTTCTGGTATGCTCAAGGCTAGCTAGTCATGTGTGCATCATGTTTAAATTCTTTTAAATTTGAAATGGGGATTTGTAAAACCCTCAGAAATCATTTCTGGAAATGACCCAGATAAAAAGTGCTCCAAAAAGGTCCAAGAAAATGTTCATGTTACTCTCTAAAAATATTGGACAGAGGTAAAAATCAAACCAATATTTTTTAGAAGCTCTTAAATATTTATTTTGGGCATTTGGAATTAATGCAATAATTATTTGCATTGGATATATAAATGATATATATGTTTTATATATCCAAAAATTGTGCCAGTAATTGAGGAGCTCTGGAATAATACCATTAGCCCCTGCAAAAATTGGCATAAGCAAATAAAATGATTTAGCATTTTATTAAATCAAACAAATGTCAGAAAAAAATAGAAAAGAAAACAAAAATAGAAAAGTGCTTACCTGGGCCACCTGAGGCCTGGCACTGTGCGGCCCGACTGGCCGGCACAGCCAGCTGGCCGACGCCAGTCGTCCCCTTCCTCTCGCCAGGAGGACAGGGGCACGCGCCGGCGTGCGCGGCCACGCGTCCTGCCGGGGCCACGTCCCCCGCCACCTCCTGCTTCTCCCCTCGTCGCCTAGACGCCCCGGACGTCGCCACGACGCCCCGCGCCGCTCTCGCTCTCGCCCCGGTCCTCTCTCCCTCTCCCTCGCTCTCTCTCTCGCGGCCGAAATCACCGTCGCCGCCGTTCACAGCCACCGTGGCCTCAGCCACTGCCGCACCTCCCCGACACGCTCCCCAGCTCCGCCACGACTTCCTCGTTCTCTCCGTCAAGCCACAAGACCCCGGACGCCCCGTGGAGCTGCCATCGCTGCCGTCTTCATCTCCGGCCGCCGGAGATCGCCCCCGCCATTCCGCTCGCGTTCGGCCTCCCCCGAGCTCGCTGACGTTTCCACCGGTTCCACGGTGAGCCCCGCCGTCGAACCCCCCCTTCCCCCCTGCCTCTCCGTGCCCCGCAGGCCGATCCCGCTCGCGCCCGACTCCGGCCGCCGCCGCGAGCTCTGCTCCGGCGAGCTCCGCCGTTCCCACGGCCTCCCCTGAGCACGGCTGGATCCGCCCGTGCACGGGCTACCCGCCGGTGGCCTCCGTGCGCCAAACCGTGGCCCCAGCCCCGTTCCGGCGATCTTCCGCCGTGTCTCGAGGTCGTCGCCGGCGAAGCTCCGGCGAGACTGACGTGGCACGTCATTAGCGCCTAATCCACCCCTAAGTCACTGACCAGTGGGCCCCAGCGCCACTAACCTTTTTAATTAAGATTAATTAAACCCCTGTTTAACCCTCTGTCACTGACGTGTGGCCCCCACACGTCAGGTTTGACCAGTCAGCGCCGTTGACTTGCTGACGCAAGCATGACGCGGTACTGATGCAATTAATTATTTTCCAGGATTTATTTTTAAACAGGAAATTCCAGAAAATGATTCAAACTTCAAAAATTCATATCAATTCAACCGTAGCTCGGATTGAAATGATTTATATATGAAAAATTATCAGAAAAATGCAATCTATCCATCTGTACCAGTTTCATGCATGACAAAATAACTTATACCTGCTGAATAGGTGAAATCATATAAATGGCATTTATAAGAGCTTAATTAGGATTTGCATTTGAACCTTTGGTTCAAATGGACTTCATTCAGTTTGAATGCTAGTTGCATTAGGTCAAACAGCATCACATCTTCATGCCATGTTCATGCATCATATTGTTGCATATGCTTGTGTATTGATTGTTGGCACCGTTCCTTCCCGATAGGTCCTGCTCCGGAGACCGTTCCAGAGTACCTGTCTGTGAAGCAGTGCCTCCCTTGTTGATCTACCAGGCAAGCAAACCCCCCTTGTTCATTCCGATGTGGTCCCACTCTCGCTCCTGCTCTCTTTTATTGCATTAGGACAACAACGAATCAATTGCTACTTTATGCTGCGGTAGTTGAACCCATTCCTTTGCATGACCTGTCATTGCCACAGTAATTAGATCAAACCCACTAGCATGTGTAGGAGTTGATTGAGCCATGTTGTGCTTCTACCATGCCATGCCTGCTATTGCTTAGAGTTGTGTCAGGTCTGATTCATTGGGAATGGATTGGAGTGATATGATATGTTCTGATGCTGAGAGTTAAGCGTGTGAACACGATTTGGTAAAGGTAGCGGTGAGAGGCCATGTAGGAGTACATGGTGGGTTGTCTCACTGGAACCGTCCTTAAGCACCGAGTTCTATGTATGTTGTCCAATGACTAGCTACTACCACACATTGGAATGCTTAAGTGCCCCTCTCGACTTATTAATCACGTCGGTCTCTGTCCAGGAGTTGCAACTAGTTTCTGGTGTTTGTAGGTAGTGTTAGTAGTCTACCAAGTGGCACCCGGCCAGGTGGGCTTGGGACAGACTAGGCACAAGTGGCACGGTGTACCAAGCGTAGATCCACCCGGCGAGGTGGGCTTGGGAACCCTACACACATCGTTTGGGGCCGTGAGCGACACCCCGGCCGGATCTCCTTGCGGATGGAACCCGAATAGGCGATAAACCTGGATTAGAGTCTTGTGTGGTTAGTCAGGTCGTGGCCGACACCCTCGCCAGGCTTCCGCTTGAAGGTTGCCGAGATACATGACGTGTACATGGTGATAAGTGGTGAGAGCGTGTGTGAAGAAGTACACCCCTGCAGGGTTATCATGATCTATTCGAATAGCCGCGTCCTCGGTTATGGACTTCTTGGATGCTTACGTGGTACATAGACAACTTGAAGTGGATACCATAAAATGCTCAAGATAAGTGTGAGTGCTATGGACGGCCTTCTCGTAGTGAGACGGGGATGAATCCATAGTAGTGTATTGATGTGGTGATTAGTGGACTCGTGTGCGCCATTTCAAAAGAGTTACCAGCAGTCGTAGAATAGGATAGCCACAGAGTCAAAGCTGGCTTGCTGCAACTAAACCCCACATTACCTTCTTGATACAATGCATGTATGATAGGATCTGAAGTAAGTCTTGCTGAGTACCTTTGTACTCACGTTTGCTTTATTTATGTTTTGCAGATGAGACATCTGTCTCACTAGTAGTTCCGCTTGGACTTCGATAGGTAGCTTGTACCTCAGCTACGATCTTGATCGGAGGTTGTAGATAGTTAGGCTTCTCAGCCTTTTATTTTGTAGTTGTCTGTACTCAGACATGTAATGCTTCCGCTTGTTGCTTGTATGTTCTGAATGATGGGTCATGTGACCCCTGTTTGTATTTAATGCTATGTGGCTCTTCTGGGCCTTTATCTATATGAGTTTGCGTTATGTTGTGATGCCATGTTGTACAGCACATACTTGCATGTTATGCGTACGTGTAACGTGTATTGCTATGTGTGGGATCCAACTATCTAGTTGTTTATCCTTGGCAGCCTTTCATATGGGGAAATGTAAGTCTAGTGCTTCCGAGCGATAGTAGTCCGCTACAGCCCGGTTCACCGGAGTCCTGCTAGCCCAGCACTACTGCTCGGAACACTTGACTGGCCGGCATGTGTTTCACGTCGTTCCTGTGTCTGTCCCTTCGGGGAAATGTCACGCGGTGTTATCCGGAGTCCTGCCTAGCCTGCTACAGCCCGGGTTACCGGAGTCCTGTTAGCCCAGTGCTACAGCCCGGATAAATACGTTGATGACCGACATGCTCGATGTGATTCATGTATGCCTGTCCTCATAGGTTGGCGCCGCCTTGGGTTCACGACTAGCCATGTCGGCCCGGGTTCTCTGTCATATGGATGCTAGCGACAATATCATATACGTGAGCCAAAAGGCGCAAACGGTCCCGGGCCAGGTAAGGTGGCACCCGTGGGAATACCGTGCGTGAGGCCGCAAAGTGATATGATGTGTTACATGCTAGATCGGTGTGACTTAGGATCGGGGTCCCGACAGATTTCCTTCGCCGGCGTATCGCCCCCCTGCAGGAGAAGGGGAAACCGGTTTGGGAATTCCAAAACGCGGCGGACATCATGAGGCTGCGCCCGGGCCTTAACTACAACTTCACCGTTCTGGAGCTCGACGGAGTGTTGGAGGAGCTGTTCAAGCACAACTCCGAGCACCCAGAATGGTTCAGGTTGCTGCCGGGCGTCGTCCCCCTGTGCAACAACTCGGCGCTCAGCCGCATCCTCGCGATGATGCCGCTGTGCGACTCGCACGGGATCGACGCGACCTGGCAGGAGCCGGCGGACGACGTCGTGCAAGCCTTCTTCGACAACTTGGAGGAGGTGCCGGTCGACCCCGACGAGAAGAGGGGCCTCACGCGGGACACCACCCCCGAGGAGCTGGCCTACATCGCCTCCAGGATGGAGGAGGTGGCGGCCGCCGCGGCCGCGGGCGAGTCTGGCTTCACCCTGGCCGAAGCAGACGCGGCGGAGACGGAGAGCCTCGCCGGCCAAATGGAGTTCGCCGGCGCGGAGGAACCGGCCGAGCACGGTGGTGCGGGCAAGCCCGCCCAGGACGCGGGTGGCTTGCCGGAGGCTGGCGCGCCCTTCTCGCAGCTCCCGGGCAGCTCGTCGCAGGCGGAGCCCCCTGCCCAGCCGAGGAGGCGTCTTCGCAGGGCCGGAGAGGTGGTGCGGCAGGCCGACCAGCAACCGCAGCCCCGGGTAACGCGCGCCTCTGAAGCAGTGGGAGCGGGGTCCTCACGGGCCATGGCTTCTACTCCTGCCGCTCCACGTCTCGCGGCGGCAACGGGGGCGGGGTCGTCCACCGCCCCCGCCAAGCGGTCCCGGGAACCCACTCCCCTGTCTCCTCGCGCCTGGAACAAGCCGGTTTTTGATTATTCCGCGCTCAGCTCCGACGACGAAGAGGAGGACGGAGAGTAAGTCCCTGGTAGAGCTTGTAGCTTCTTGATTTCTGTTGCTTCGTCTTGTTTCGCAGCCCGTTCATCCTCCCCCGAAACCGTTCCCTTTTCAGGACCCTGGCCCAGAGGAGGGCGAAGAGGGCCAAGATCCCGCTGGTCGTCCTTGAGGGCGAATCTCCCCCGGCAACTGGGGAGGTGCCGGAGACGACCTTGCCGGACCTGCAGCGGGCCCGTAGGGCAGCCCACAGCGCAGCCCCCAGGGTGAGGGCATGGCTAGTTCTTGCTGTTTGGCACGCGTGCGAGATTCCCTTCTCTTTGTTGACATGTGGCTGTTGTTGTTGTCGTTGGGTAGGAGCAGAGCAGCCCCAGCAGGCGACCCCGTTGGGCACTCCTGCCATGTCGTCCGCTTCGACCACCCCGCCTAGGGAGAAATCTCCGGCAAGGGAGGATCCCCCGGCAGGGGGACCTCCCCGGCAAGGGAGGAGCCCCCGGCAAGGAAGACCTCTCCGGCAAGGGAGGGATCTCCGGCGAGGGACGCGGCCAGCGATCCCCCGACAGCGGAGGCCGCGGCCACGGACCCTGCCATCGGTATGCCCCCCTGCACGGAAAACTTCCCCTGGCTATGTTTGCTCATGAGCCTTTTTTGTCGGCTGTTCAGCTGACTCTTCTCCCCTCTTACGGCCATCAGACCCGCCCACCGCGGACCCGATGGAGACCGAGGTCGTCGTCGGGGAGGGCGCACGCGGCGACGCCGACGACGACGTCGTCGTCATTGAAGAGGCGGACGGCACCGACGACCTGGCAGGCGGCGGGGAGGCCGAAGCCGCCAAGGCCGCCGCGGCGGCAGACGGCGAGGGGACCGGCGACTGTGCCGACGGCCCCGGGGAGGCAGGGGCGTCAAGCACTGCGCCGTCCGGCGATCCCGCTGCTGCCACCACGTCGGGCCCCGAGGAACCCCCGGCAGGCGCCTACCTGCAGGCCGGCGATGGCGTCTTCATCAGGCTCCCCTGGGAGCCTAGCTCCAGGGCGCCTGTCGAGGGGGAGGCCTTGGACGGAGAAGTGCTCGCCTCCGTCGGGCTAACATTGGTCGACGCGCCGAGCACCGGCAGCGGCGAGCCTGAGGAGGAGCGGCTGCTCCGGAAGCTTGTCTCGCTCTACCGCGCCCGGCAGGCCAAGGTGGAGCGCCAGGAGGCACTCGTCGCGAAGGCCGGCGCGGACATGGAGAAGCGTGCCGGGGAGCTCCAGGAGCTCAACCAGGAGGCTCTCCGGTCTTTGGCGGAGGAGCGGAGGCTGCTCGACGAGGCGCGGACGGCCTTTCTCCTCGAGAAGGCAGAGGCCGAAGAGCAGCAGAGGCTTGCCGCTGCGGAGCTGTCCGCGCGGGAAAGCGAACTGGTGCAGCAAAGGGCTAGCCTCGCTAGCCACGAGGAGGAGGTTGCCGCGCGCGAGCAGGCGCTCGGCGGGGACCTACAGAAAGCGCAGGACGCTGCCGCGGCCGCCGAGGTCGCCAAGGGGGAGCTGGAGGCGAGGGTGGCGCAGCTCGTCAGCGACCTCAAGGTGAGCGGCGAGGAGCTTGCCGCGCTCAAACAGGAGCGCGAGAAGGGCGCTCACACCCTTGGCGAGCTGCAGGGCCGCTTCGCCGAGAAGATCCAGGAGCTCGATGCCGCCAAGGACTCCAAGGCTGTCCTCGAGCTGAAGCTGGACACCCTGGCCAAGGCGCTGGAGAGCGCCAAGGAGCAGGAAGCGACCTTGCGGAAGGAGGTTGCTGGCAACGAGGAGCTGTTGAGGAGCGCCGCCGTTACCCAGAACGCCTTCCAAGAGACGGTGGAGCGGTGGATCGGAGGCCTTGTCGACATCGCCACCACCATCGACCAGGAGCTGAAACTGCTGGGGGTGGAGGGCCACGAGTACCCCTCCGGCGAGAACGTCCCGCCGAGCGCCAAGCTCACTTCCTTCTTCAAGGGCTTGGTGGGGGTGCTCCGGCACCTCCGGGAATCGATCCTAGAACAGCTGGCCGAGGAGACGCGGGAAGCCGTCTCCGGGGCCCTCGAGAGGGTGTTTGTGAAGATCGTCTTCCGCAACCCCACCATCAGGCTTACCAACGTCCTCAGGCACCTGCCGGAAGACGCCGACCTGACGGAGATCAGGGCCCTCGTCACCCCCATTGTGGAAAGGGTGGCCGGGATCAGGCGGATCGAGGGCGACCGCGCGGATTAGGCCGCCCACCTCTTTCTTTTCTTCCCTTGTCGCTGCTGAGCATGTCATAGAAACAGCTGATTAGGGCAAAGTCAAGTCATTTTGTAATATAACTTTTATCTTAGGCAGTTCATTACGCTGTTATCTCCCTCGTTCGACCTTGTGCTTCGTACGTTCGCGCCCTACGCTTCCGGGAACTTGTCGGCGCAAGTCTCCGCCTTGCCACGGGTGCCGAGTGCGGGACATCAGCAACCCGCTGACGGGGCTTCCACCGGCAAGAAACCTTGCCGCGGCTGGCGCAACTCACTTAAATGTTGAGTAGGCTCGGGGCGAGGTAAGCGTGGCGACTGCAGTCGCGGCATGCTCAAGCTGCCGAGCGAGCTCGAAACAAGTAAGGACGCCACTCGGGATGTAGCACACTTAAGTCATTGAGCGGACTCAAAACGAAATAAGGGCGCAACCAGCCACGAGCCGGCCCCTCTGCGCACAGGTTTCCCATACGAAGCTCGGTTGTTCGAGGAAGATAACTTAAGAATAAAAAGGAGCTTAATTGCTCAAACTTTGGCAACTTAGCTTCTCTGTCGTTCGCCGGCCGGCAAGACGCAGCTTCCTCGGGCGACGCCCAGCCTATCCTGTCATCCCCCCTCCTCGAGGGAAGGGAATAACGAAGGCTCGGGGCTTCGCGGCCCGCCATCGCTTGCCGGAGTCGAGTGCTGGACAATCGTGTCGAATGATGCATGCGCCAAGCGGAGAGGCGCGAAATCGACAAGATGTGCGGGGCACATAAGCTATGCTCGGGATCTGCGCCCGTCTCTGTGCCAAGGATTACATGCAACTGCGGCAAGACTTGGACAGAGAGGATGGCCGACGGAACGGGTTCCGACCGCCGCGCTGGCAAGGTTCCTCCCACGGTCGGCGTCGACTCGTTTGGATCTTGGCGGCCTGGGCTCGCCGAAGAACGAGGTCGCCTTTCCCGCAACTTCCGGCGCTAACTTCTGCGGCTACGGGAGCGGCGCAGAGTTTGCTGGAGGCGAGAAACTCGCTCAGCGGCCGGAAGGCGGTCCTCCTCAAGGAGCAGCTGCTCTTGCCCGGACTCTGCGTGAGTGGGTACTCGAGGAGGGCCGTGCACGAGTCCGTGGGGAGGAGTGCCTCCGCCTCGCGGGTTGGAGCGGAAAGGTACCTGGCCATACCTGAGCTTGCCTGTGGTCGCCAAATCTGGTTCGCACAACCTCGACGCTCCCCCTACCTGGCGCGCCAAAGATGTCGGGGGATATCGGCCTCCACGAGCACCTATGGGGACGGAGCCCCTTGTCGGTTCGGCGGGGGGCGGAGGTTGCACAAAGAGCAGATCGAGGCGACACACACACACACACAAAGATTTTACCCAGCTTCGGGCCGCATGGATGCGTAAAACCCTACTGCTGCTTGTCTGGTTGATTGGAGTTCTTGCTCTGGAGCGCAAGAAGCTACAGTAAGTTGGAGCTGGACGTAGGCGAGGGCCTATTGGGTCCGATCCTTCTAGGGTTCCCCTGGGGTCTGGATTCTGGATCCTTTGGGGTTCCCTGCTTTGGGGTTCCATCCCCTCCCTACGTGCGCATGGGCCTCCTTTTATATGCTAAGGGGTTTCCCACAGGTAGCGACGCAGGTGAGGGTAAAAATGGCAAGGAACTGTGCGAACAGTGGCCGCACAGTGCTATCGCACCTAACTCTGATGGCGGGAGACAAAGGCATTAAATGCCCGTCTGGATCGCCTGAACAGTGCCGAGGCGGACCGTTAGGAGCACCTCCGCTTGCCACGGGGGCGACTCTGCCAACGTCGCATGCCACCGCGCGTCTCAGGTTGCGCGGCGCCCCGCCACGTGCCTCCGGGGAAGCCCCAGAGTGACGCGTGGGTAGGTGAGCTGATGCGCAGGCCTGAGGTGGTGGCTTGCCGCGGCAAGTGGCTTGCCGCGGTAGTCGCCTTGCCGCACCTGAGAGCTTGCCGCTCGTCAGGCCTTGCCGGGGCGCGCGGCGCGCCGCGGCGGGCTTCTCTTGGGGTGCCTTGGCTTGGCCGTCCCGGCGAGCTCCTCCCGCCGGGGCCTCGGTTCTTCGGCTCAGTCGTCCCGGCAAGCTCCTCTTGCCGGGGCCTTGTCGCTTCGGCCCGGCAAGCTCCTCTTGCCGGACCTCGCCTGCTTGGCCCGGCAAGCTCCTCTTGCCGGGGCTTGGTCTTCTAAGCTCGATCACTTGGCCTTCGTCCAGCCCGAAAAGGGCCGTGGAGACTCTTGTCGCTCCCCTAGCAGGCCTTGCCGCGGGACGCTACTACTGCCCGTGCACAAGTTCGGGGTACTAAGGTACCCCTACTTTAGTACACCGACAAGAAGGCTTGGTCGCAGTGTTATGACGCACTGCAGAATACGTCAGCGGATTTGATTTGTGTTAATTCTCTATATAGCAATATGTGGAAACTTATTTTGCAGAGCCGGACACTATTTTTGGTGTTTATAATCTTCTTGAAGAACTTGGAGGAGGAACCCGCCTTGCAATGCCGAAGACAATCTGCGCGCCGGACTCGTCGTCATTGAAGCCTGGTTCAGGGGCTACTAAGGTAGTCCTGGATTAGGGGTTGTTTGGATAGCCGTACTTACCTTCAGCCGGACTCCAGGACTATGAAGATACAAGATTGAAGACTTCATCCCGTGTCCGGAAGGATCTTTTCTTGGCGTGGAAGGCAAGCTAGGCGTGCGGATATTCGCGATCTCCTACCATTGTAACCGACTCTGTGTAACCCTAACCCTATGCGGTGTCTATATAAACCGGAGGGTTGTAGTCCGTAGGACAACCATCATCATACACAATCATACCATAGGCTAGCTTCTAGGGTTTAGCCTCCTTGATCTCATGGTAGATCCACTCTTATACTACCCATATCATCAATATTAATCTAGCAGGAG
This sequence comes from Aegilops umbellulata, assembly GCA_032464435.1. Lineage (NCBI taxonomy): Eukaryota > Viridiplantae > Streptophyta > Magnoliopsida > Poales > Poaceae > Aegilops > Aegilops umbellulata. The sequence continues at coordinate 394,046,577 of CP136054.1, forward strand.
TAGGGTTTTACCTCCACCGAGAGGGCCCGAACCTAGGTAAAATAAAGTGTCCCTTGTCTCCTGTTACCATACGACCTTGACGCACAGTTCGGGACCCCCTACCCGAGATCCGCCGGTTTTGACACCGACATTGGTGCTTTCATTGACACCGACAGTGGTTCTCTCTCAGAAAATGTGTATGGAAGTGTTGGTATGTTCTGATGGCTCTCTCCACGAATGAAGAGTGGGTGGATGGGTATATATAGCCTCAACACAAAATCTAACCCTTACACACAATCTGCCAAACTCGGTGGGACCGAATAGCTAAACTCGGTCGGACCGATTCAGCAAACCTAGTGACCGTTAGGATTTTCGGTGGGACTGAGATGCAACTCGGTAGGACCGATATGGTTAGGATTCGGGCATAACGTAATCTCGGTGTGACCGATTACACAAACTCGGTGAGACTGATTTTGGTAATAAGCTAACCAGAGAGTTGGTCAGGTAAACTCGGTGGGACCGGTTCGCTCTTTTCGGTGAGACCGAAATGTTACGAAAGGGAAACAGAGAGTTTACATTGCAATCTCGGTGGGACCGACCGCTTACTTCGGTTAGACCAAAACGTTACGAAGGGAAACATAGAAATTGCAATCCCATATCGGTGAGACCGAGATCCCTATCGGTGAAACCGAATTGCTAGGGTTTGTGGCAGTGGCTATGACATGTGAAACTCGGTGGCACCGGATAGAAAGAATCGATGGGCCCAAGTTTGACTTTTGGTTTAGGTCATATATAGATGTGGGAAGGTAGTTGAGGGTTTTGGAGCATATCACTAAGCACATGAAGCAAGAGGCTCATTAAACAACACCTCATCCCTCCTTCATAGTATTGGCTTTTCCTATAGACTCAATGTGATCTTGGATCACTAAAATATAAAATGTAGAGTCTTGATCTTGAAGCTTGAGCCAATATTTTTGTCCTAGAATTTTGAGGGATCCACTTTCCTCATCCATGCCATGCCATTCATTGAGCTTTTCCTGAAATATTAATCTTGGAATAATGTTAGATCAATGAGCTATTTGTTGTTAGGAATTACCAAAACCAACCAGGGATAGTTGCACTTTCAAGTTCCTTATTCGTTCCTTGTAAATTAAACTAAACATAGCAAGTTATCTTCTTTAGCACTATGTGTATGCTTGTGTTCTTGATCTGTAATCCAGTGGTGTGGTGAGACTACCAACAACAGCACAATGTCATATCCTACCATGTCTCAACTATGAACAATGCCATATTATATTAATGTTATTTAAATCATGTCTCTGTATTTACCAATCTAAAATGGTATAAATTGATAGTACACTCACCATTCATGCTTATACGTTGTTTAGAACTACATCTATGCTTGTGTTCTTGATCTGCAATCCAGTGGTCTGGTGGAGCTGGCCGCTCCTGCACAATGCCATTTCCTACCGTCTTAACTATGAACAATGCCTATTATGTTAATGCCACTTTAAACCGTGTATCTTTATTTCTAACAAAGAAATGAGATGAATTGACAGTGCTAATGCTTATACGTGCAAAACCTGTTATCTACCTACTTATTTCTCTTTCAGGGTGACAACACTGCTGCTAGGAAGAACTGCCACAATGATAGTGAGATGAACCCATTGTTTGTCCCTCTAACACATATTCCAGAGGAGAAGGCAACACATATTGAGGGTAGGGATACAACCACGAAGTCACATCCGTATGTAGTGTCAAACTTACTCAGTGATAGAAGCTCGATGAAGTCGCCGCCTGAATCTGTTCGACTTCTTCAGTCTGAAATTCAAGAAGAAATACATGCTTCCGCTCAAATAAGACTGGAACTCCAATCTCTATGCAAGATTAACCATAAGTATAGGATGTTTATAGATGCTATGCACCTTAAGTTGGTGGATATTAGCGCCAAAGAAGCGCAGTCTCATCAGGTTGCTAAGCTGCTTGCGCTAGAGCTCCTGGGCCGGGCTAACCTTTCTTGAACTATGTTGAAGTGCTGTTGGTTTTTTCTATTATTTTGTCCGCCTATTAACTTCCACTGGTGGCGACCTACCCAGTTTATGTAATCTGCTGTCTGGTGACCCTTTATTATCATTGGCAGTGAACTTTGATGCCGAGGGGATGTAATATGCTGTAATTTCTTTGTTATATAGTCTAGGTTTATTCTTGGTCCGTATGCTGTAATTTAGGCCGGAAGGTTTAGTGGATCTCAGTGTTGTCGGTCTTCAGGCCCGCCTGCTACTCATATGGGCCAAAACATGGGCCTATAATCATATTTGGCCATTAGCAGGTCTAAACCTATAGTTGTTTCCCGCCTTTAACAAGCCGAGTAAAGTTCTGGCCAGCTGGGCCAGAGAATACCATGGGCTTTAAACAGGATAAAACCTAGATTGGGCTAGCGTTGAGCCAAAAAATTCACGGGCTAATGCAGACCGAAACTGCTCAAGGCCCATGTTTGGCCCAAATAGGACGAGCAGTTAACAAGCCAAAATATATCCCGGGCCTGTTTGGCCCAATAAAATTATTGGCTTTAAGCAGGCCAGTATCTATGCGGGCCATAGGCCTAAAAGTGTCACGGGCCATTATCAGATGGGTTGTAAGGAGGCTGGATTCAACGCGGGCTGTTGTCGGCGTTCTGGGAATGGGGGTCCCCAGACTTGCCTGCCTGTGGCCTGCGACGTGGCTCAAATGGGGGCCCAGCATGGCCCATCTTCATCAGCACAAGGTTCAAGACCCTCGCGAGGGGCCAAGCCTCGCGAGGCGGACGACATGGCGCTTTCTCAAGCACGACCTCCTTAGGCTGGCTCACGAGGAGGCGGAGAGATCAAGGCGGGTACCTCACGAGGTGCCCATGACACAAGCCATGACGACCAAGGGTGCCAAGCGGGCGCCAGCCCGCGCAGCGTCTTCCTTTCCTCTTTGATGCAAAGGGGGCAAGCGCAGGCAAGAGGATCAAGCAAAGGCACCCATTTTGGTGCAACAAGACCAAGACCAGCCCAACGGTGGGAAGGAGGTCACCATGGAGCCCAGGACGGCGTCACCACAGGGCCTTTGGCAGGCGAAGACCAACTTTAGTCAGGATAAGTGTACTAGATGTTCCCCTTCAAACTGGCCAATTGTTGGCGCCCTTCCCGCTCAATATTTGGGAAGAGGCCCAGGGCCTTTGCCTATAAATAGGACTAGCCACCCACAGGATAGAGGCATCTGATTCAGCATCTAGAGCAAGTAGAGAGAGAGAGAGAGAGAGAAAGAGAAGGGTGATCGAACTCCCCCTAGCAGTTCATCCCCTAGCCAAGAATAGGCCCTCGCGAGGCCGTTCTCCCTTGTACTGTTCTTCCTCATCAGCCCAAGAGGCAATCCACCCACCACAAACTAGAGTAGGGTATTACACCACAATGGTAGCCCGAACTAGTATAAACCTTGTGTCTCTTGTGTTGTTCTTCCAGTAGTTAGATCCTTACGAGGCGGAGAGGTAGAGGGCACGATCTTCGCGCGCACCCCAGAGTTCGAACCTTAAGGGTTTGCCAGAACCCATGATCCGACATTTGGCGCGCCAGGTAGGGGTGCGCCGGAATCTGTCTTCCACCGCTCCGCTCTCCTCCGACCGCCGCATCCATGTACAGCGCACGTCGAGCTCACGTCACGCCAGCGGCCCTCGCTGGTGGACGTCCTCGCCGTCCCCCGTCGCACGCCATCAACACCACCAATGGCCCAGCGGGAGGCGAGCAACAAGCACCACCCCAGCCCCTGCCTATGCGACAGGGTGACCACACCGCGACATCGACGCTTCCGGTCGTTGCGGCCCTCCTGGGCGGCTCGCAGGCGCCACCCACAAGCCGCCACGTTAAGCCATTTGCCGGCCAGATCGGCGCCATTTCCGCGCGGCAGGGGGCTCCCCCGGACCGGGCAGCGCGGGAGGTTGGTCTGACCTTCAGCTCGGAGGACCACCCAGCTAACTTGGCTGGCTCGGGTGCGCTCCCCCTGTTGTGCACCCCCACCATCTGCCAGGTGGCCGTCACCAGAACCCTCGTCGATGGCAGCGCGGGCCTCAGCATGCTCTCGGTCGAGACCTTCAACCTCCTCTGCATACCCCGGGAGCGGCTGCAACCCAGCCGGTCCTTCTCAGGCGTCGGGGGCGGGTCGTCCGACTCCTTGGGACAGATCCGGCTCCCGGTAACCTTCGGCACCTACGACAACTTCCGCACGGAGATGGTCGACTTCGACATCGCCCCCATCGGCCTCCCTTACAACGCCATCCTCGACTACCCGGCGCTGGCCCAGTTCATGGCCGCCACGCACCCGGCGTACAACCTCATGAAGATGCCCGGGAGCAGCGGTACCCTCACCGTGCACGGAGACACCGGGGACGCCCTGCGAGTACTCAAGCTCGCCTTCAAGACGGCGGCATCGGCACAGCCCGCCGGCGCGGGGACCCTTGAGCCCAAGGGGGCTGCGCCTACCAAGAAGAAGCAGTTGTTCACCCAGGACAAGGCAGAAACCAAGCAGATACCTGTCGACGAGGACGGGTCCTCCATCGCCACTTTCACCATTGGCGCCAACCTGGGGCCTGAGCAGGAGGAGGCCCTGGTCAAGTTCCTGCATGCAAACAAGAAAGTGTTTGCTTGGGAGCCCGATTAGTTGGCAGGGATCCCCAGGGACGTCATCGAGCACCACCTTAACGTGTGCCCAAATGTGCGCCCCGTGAAGCAGAAGGCCAGGCGGCAGTCCGCAGAGAAGCAGGCCTTCATCATCCAAGAGACCCGCAAGTTAGAAGCCGCTGGAGTCATTCGCGAGGTCTGGTACCCAGATTGGTTGGCCAACCCTGTCGTTGTGCCCAAGAAAGGGGGAAGGAACGCATGTGTGTCGACTTCACCAACCTCAACAAGGCATGCCCGCAAGATCCGTTCCCGCTCCCTCGCATCGACCAGATCATCGATTCCACCGCCGAGTGCGACCTATTGTGCTTTTTGGATGCCTTCTCCAGATATCACCAGATCAAGATGGCGATAGAAGACGTTGAGAAGACCGCCTTCTTGACCCCGTGAGGGGTATACTGCTATACATGCATGCCATTTGGACTACGCAACGCAGGGGCAACCTTTCAGCGGCTGATGCACATCACCTTGGGCCCGCAGCTCGGGAAGAATGTTGAAGCATACGTCGATGACATTGTGGTGAAATCTCGAGAGGCCAGGACCCTGATACAAGACCTGGAGGAGACCTTCGCAAGCCTCGACACAGTGAACCTGCGGCTCAACCCGGAGAAATGTGTGTTTGGCGTTCCCTCGAGCAAGCTTTTGGGATTCCTCGTATCTCACCATGGCATCGAGGCCAACCCCGAGAAGTTCAAGGCGGTCGAGGACATGAGTCCGCCAAAGACCCTCAGAGAAATGCAGAAGCTCACTAGGCGTGTGACCGCACTAGGTCGCTTCATCTCCAAGTTGGGGGAACAAGGGATGCCTTTCTTTCAGCTGATGAAGAAAAAGGGGCCCTTTGAATGGACTGAAGAGGCAGATAAGGCATTTCGAGATCTCAAGAGGTACCTAACCAGACCCCCAGTCATGGTGGCTCCGCGTCCTCAATAGCCCCTGCTGCTCTACCTCGCTGCCACCCCCTACTCCGCCAGCGCGGCCTTGGTGGCGGTTAGGGAGGAGCGCCAGGCCAAGACCATAGCGGCAGCCCAAGGCCAGACAAGACGGGAACAGGGAAAGCTCGAGGAAGCCGAAACTACAGATGAAGAGAGTCAGCTGCCGAGGGACGCACCAGAGACAGGAGAGGCGGCATGCCCGAATGGTCCGCCTCCCGAGGCCACAACATCTCGTGAGGTGCCTTCACCTCCCGAGGGCGCCGCGACCCAAGATGCTCTCACTCTTGTTGAGCACCCGGTCTACTTCGTTAGCACGGTGCTACGGGACGCGAGGGCGCGATACCCGATGCCTCAAAAGCTCCTCCTCGCGCTGCTGGTGGCCTCGCACAAGCTGCATCACTACTTCCAAGCTCACCCGATCAAGGTCGTCTCATCGTACCCCCTGGAGAGGGTGCTCAGGAGCCCTAACTCAGCCGGAAGGGTCGCTGAGTGGAACATAGAGTTGCAAGCGTTTCATCTCGAGTTCAACACAACTAGGGTCATCGAAGGAGCCGCATTGGCGGATTTCGTGGCGAATGGACAGAGGCGCCAGGCCTCAAGGGCGACGAGGATCATTCCCTCTCCCCAGGGAGCGAGGCGCCAGAAGGCTGGGTCATGTACTTCGACGGGGCATTCTCCAGGCACGGCGCGGGGGCTGGTGCTGTGCTAATATCACCCACTCAGGATAAGCTTTGCTACGCTGTACAACTCTGTTTCCAGCAAGGAGAAAAGGTCTCCAACAACATAGCAGAATATGAGGGACTGATAGCCGGGTTGAAGGCCGCAGCGGCCCTGGGAGTGAAGCACCTCACCGTCAAAGGCGACTCGCAGCTCCTAGTCAACTTCTCCAATAAGGTGTACGAGCCGAAGGATGAACACATGGAGGCCTACCTAGCAGAGGTCCGCAGGATGGAAAAGCAGTTCTGGGGGCTGGAGCTGAAGCACGTGCCCCGTGGCACCAACCAGGAAGCTGACGACATAGCCGGACGGGCGTCCAGGCGGCTGCCGCAGAAGCCCGGCGTCTTCGAAGAGCGGCTCTTCAAACCTTCAGCGCAACCAACGCTATCAAGCACGGCTCAGCCTCGAGAGGAGCTCCCTCGGCCACCAGCATCAGGAGCCCCGGCGTGTGGGCCTCCCTCAGGAGCGCGCCTGCTCCTGACGATGGAACCTCAGGAGGAGTGCTGGATTATAGAGCTCCGGAATTATCTGACACAAGGGGTCCTGCCTGAGAAGGAGGAGGAAGCAGAACATGTGGCGCGGCAGGCCACGGCATACTGCATCAGGGATGGAGAACTTTACCGGAAGCGACCCAACGACGTATCTCTGCGCTGCATTTCCGGGGAGCAAGGAAAGGAGCTACTGGGGGACATACACGGCGGAGACTGCGGACACCACTCGTCATCACGGACCCTCGCCGGCAAGGCATTCCGTAGTGGTTTTTATTGGCCCACCGTGCTCAACGACGCAATTGAATTGGTAAAGGCTTGTGAGGCCTGCCAGTTCCATTCCAAGCAGATACATCAACCAGCGGGAGGCCTGCAGACTATACCCCTCTCGTGGCCACTCGCAGTTTGGGGGTTGGATATTCTGGGCCCGTTCCCTCGAGCGCCAGGGGGCTACCGTTACCTCTACGTCGCCATCGACAAGTTCACCAAGTGGGCAGAGGTTGAAGCTGTCCGTACCATCCCCGCGGGCTCCGCGGTCAAGTTCATCCGGGGTATCGTGAGCCGGTTCGGGGTGCCAAACCGCATCATCATAGACAACGGTTCGCAGTTTACTAGTAATCTCTTCAAAACATACTGTGCTAACCTTGGAGCGCAGATATGCTACGCTGCGGTGGCACACCCGCGAAGCAATGGGCAAGCCGAACGAGCTAACGCGGAGGTCCTGAGAGGCCTCAAGACCAGAACGTTCAAGAAGAAGCTGGAGGCCTGCGGCAGGGGTTGGTACGACGAGCTCCAATCCATGTTGTGGTCCATCCGCATAACCGCGACCAAACCAACCGGGGAAACCCCGTTCTTTCTGGTCTATGGAGCCGAAGAAGTCCTTCCTCACGAGGTCAGGTGTCGCTCCGCGCGGGTCCTGGCGTTCGACGAGGTGCAGCAGGACGCTATGCGGGGGATGGAACTTGTGCTGGGGGAGGAACGCCGCCGGGAAGCCGCGCTGCGAGCGGCAGGGTACCAACAAGCACTACGACGATATCACTGCCGCAACATCCGCCCCAGAACCCTCGAGGTAGGAGACCTCGTACTCAGGCGGATCCTCTCCAGGGAAGGGCTGCACAAGCTCTCTCCCATGTGGGAGGGCCCGTTCAAGGTTGTTCATGTTTCCAGGCCTGGTTCCGTGCGCTTGGAAACTCAAGAGGGGGAGCCGGTCCAGAACGCGTGGAACATCCAGCACCTCCGGAGGTTCTACCCCTAAAAGGCCCAGAGCCTGTGAAGAAGGCGAACGCCTGTGAAGATCTTCTCTTTTTGGAAAAGGCCCGGAGCCTGTGAAGAAGGCGAACGCCTGTGAAGATCTTCTCTTTTTGGAAAAGGCCCGGAGCCTGTGAAGAAGGCGAACGCCTGTGAAGATCTTCTCTTTTTGGAAAAGGCCCGGAGCCTGTGAAGAAGGCGAATGTCTGTGAAGATCTTCTCTTTTTGGAAAAGGCCCGGAGCCTGTGAAGAAGGCGAACGCCTGTGAAGGTCGTCCCTTTTTGGGAAAGGCCCTGAGCCTGTGAAGAAGGCGAACGCCTGTGAAGATCTTCTCTTTTCGGAAAAGGCCCAGAGCCTGTGAAGAAGGCGAATGCCTGTGAAGCTTATTACCTCTAAGGGGAAAGGCCCGGAGCCTGTGAAGAAGGCCAATGCCTGTGAAGCTCGCCGCCCCGTGACACTCTCACGTAATAATGAGTGGTGCTGTACATGCCCCGGAGTCTCAGGAGCGCCGGCCTCAGGCCCTGGGGCTCCCTCCCACGCCCAGTGGCAGCACTTAGCTCCGCGCTGGTGAGAAGACGTCGAAGACTAGACTAGGTGTCGGACGCGGCTTTTTCATTTGCTTTCCGCATTTGACGTGTTTTACTTGCATTTGAAGTCTTATCAAAACTATCGCCGTTGTTGATTTGTGGTTTGTCGATTTTCGCTCCTCGTTTTGATTTTCTCTCATGAAAGGCCTCGCGAGGGATGGGACTCGAACGCCCTCGCGAGCGTTTCTGCTCTAGCCGCTTAAAGGTTTCACGGCCCGGGCTCTCTACAGGAGCACCCCTCTGGTCCGTGCCCCTCGGGCACCGCGACATGCACACAGGGCCTGGGTCGGTCGCCCCCCGGCTGGGGCCGCAAACTACCTACGCGAGGGCAAATAGTTGAGAAGTGCAACAACAAAATCAAGGTAATGGCTACAACGGCAATGATTCTCAACACACCCCCATGGGGCTCCATGCAGCTGTCTTGTCTTACACAGGGAGCAAAAGGGAAACGAAAGGGCGAGCCCGGCGCGGCCCGCCTCACATCGGCCTGCTGAGGCGACACCGGATGCCTCCGGAGCTCAGGCGGACTCCCTCTTGCGCTTCACCGGGGCACGACGACGGGCGGATGAACAGCCACCCCCCAAGCAAGCGCGGCGGCGAGGGGGCTGGCTACGGCCACCGCTGGAGGAGCCGCCTGAAGAAGAGTTGGCGGAGCTTGGGGAGCCTCGGACGCCGCCAGCAGAGTGGGCGCTGTCTCCTCCATCGTCGTCCTCAGGGCAGCATCCTGCGCGGCGACCATCTTCCCCAAACACCCTCATGTAGAGGGTGCCGTCGCCGTCGAACTTGAAGTGCAGGGTGCACCGCTGGCCCAGGCCGAACGCGCGGGCAAACGTTTGCCAGCCGCGGGTCAGGGCCCCATTCCCAGAAGGGAAGACCTCGAGCGAAACCCAAGAGGCCCTACTGCAGCAGCCATCTGCCTGGAGCCAGAAGCCGCACCGGGCGCTGGCCGGCAGCTCGCTGATGAAGAAGCGAGGGAGCTGGAGCCAGGTGCTGGTCGGGTCCGCCGACCACACGACGAACTCCGGCAGCACCTCCGCCGAGCGAAAGCGCGGCCTGGGTGGCCGCGCAACCACAGCCTGCCTCCCCATGGCAGCCGAGCACTCACCACCACGCGGAGAACCGCCCCTGTGCCCAAGGGGAGCCACAGCGGGGACCGCGGGATGCTTGCGGGGACGACCCCGGCCGCGCTTGGCCGGAGGGGAGTCGGGCCCCACCCCACTAGCCTTCCCCTTCTCCGCGGCTGAGAACCTCTTCGGAGCCATGCGAGCGGCGGCGGCAAAGGAGAGGAAGGAGAAGAGAAGCAGGAAGGGGTGGACTGGCAGAGCTTGTGCGGCCTCGCACTTATAGCCGGAAGAGGCCAACCGTCGAGCACCATGATCACAGGTAATAATGACCCGTATCTATGCATGCAGGGACTAGTCAAGTCACGCAGTTGCCAAGGCGTCGTGGGGAAGCGGAGATGCCCACGTCCAATCAACCGCCACGCGGCGCCCAAGGCCGCAGGCTGTTAGGGCCCGCGGCGCTTCGCCCTTGCCCTTTCGCCTCTCGACACGGCCAAGTCCGTGCGCGCCTTGGGCCCGGGGGCTACTGTCGGCGTTCTGGGAACGGGGGTCCCCAGACTTGCCTGCCTGCGGCCTGTGGCGTGGCTCAAATGGGGGCCCAACGTGGCCCATCTTCATCAACACAAGGTTCAAGACCCTCGCGAGGGGCCAAGCCTCGCGAGGCGGACGACATGGCGCTTTCTCAAGCACGGCCTCCTTAGGCTGGCTCGCAAGGAGGCAGAGAGATCAAGGCGGGTACCTCACGAGGTGCCCATGACGCAAGCCATGACGACCAAGGGTGCCAGGCGAGCGCCAGCCCGCGCAGCGTCTCCCTTTCCTCTTTGGTGCAAAGGGGGCAAGCGCAGGCGAGAGGATCAAGCAAAGGCACCCATTTTGGTGCAACGGGACCAAGACCAGCCCAACGGTGGGAAGGAGGTCACCATGGAGCCCAGGACGACGTCACCACAGGGCCTTTGGCAGGCGAAGACCAACTTTAGTCAGGATAAGTGTACCAGATGTTCCCCTTCAAATTGGCCAATTGTTGGCGCCCTTCCCGCTCAATATTTGGGAAGAGGCCCAGGGCCTTTGCCTATAAATAGGACTATCCACCCACAGGGCAGAGGCATCTGATTCAGCATCTAGAGCAAGTAGAGAGAGAGAGAGAAAGAGAAGGGTGATCGAACTCCCCCTAGCAGTTCATCCCCTAGCAAAGAACAGGCCCTCGCGAGGTCGTTCTCCCTTGTACTGTTCTTCCTCATCGCCCCAAGAGGCAATCCACCCACCACAAACTAGAGTAGGGTATTACACCACAATGGTGGCCCGAACTAGTATAAACCTTGTGTCTCTTGTGTTGTTCTTCCAGTAGTTAGATCCTTACGAGGCGGAGAGGTAGAGGGCACGATCTCCGCGCGTACCCCAGAGTTCGAACCTTAAGGGTCTGCCGGAACCCGTGATCCGACAGCTGTAATTAGGCCCAACTGTTACGTGGGCCATTAACAGGCCGATAGGCCAGTTGGGCTGAAATTTATCCACGAAGACTATGGGCCGTTAAGAGGACTAAAGTTACTTCGGACAAGAAATAGCCCAGTTTGTGCATGGGCCGTTAAATAACCTAAAGTTAAACTGGGCCGACAATGTCCCAGATGCACCACGGGCCGCTAACAGGCCAAAACTATTACCAGGCCGAACTGGTAAACGGGCATTTAACAGGCTGAAATACAAACCTTTCTTAGAGTGGGCCCAAAAGAACAGTGGCCTCTTAACGGGCCTCATCCGATATGGGTCATAATTTGGCCAAAAACACGACAGGCTGTGAACGGGCCTAATCTGGTATGGGCCTCAATTTGACCCAAAACATGGTAGGCTATTAACGGGCCTTTAGCTGGGCCGGCCTTTTCACCGGAATGGGCCTTTGTTGGGCCATGCCACGTGTTTTGAATAGGCGCCCCCTGTCCAATGAGTGGATGACATCTGTCCCAACGGTGAGCCCCCCGGCTGGGGCCGCAAACTACCTACGCGAGGGCAAATAGTTGAGAAGTGCAACAACAAAATCAAGGTAATGGCTACAACGGCAATGATTCTCAACACACCCCCACGGGGCTCCATGCAGCTGTCTTGTCTTACACAGGGAGCAAAAGGGAAACGAAAGGGCGAGCCCGGCGCGGCCCGCCTCACATCGGCCTGCTGAGGCGACACCGGATGCCTCCGGAGCTCAGGCGGACTCCCTCTCGCGCTTCACCGGGGCACGGCGACGGGCGGATGAACAGCCACCCCCCAAGCAAGCGCGGCGGTGAGGGGGCTGGCTACGGCCACCGCTGGAGGAGCCGCCTGAAGAAGAGTTGGCGGAGCTTGGGGAGCCTCGGACGCCGCCAGCAGAGTGGGCGCTGTCTCCTCCATCGTCGTCCTCAGGGCAGCATCCTGCGCGGCGACCATCTTCCCCAAACACCCTCACGTAGAGGGTGCCGTCGCCGTGGAACTTGAAGTGCAGGGTGCACCGCTGGCCCAGGCCGCACGCGCGGGCAAACGTTTGCCAGCCGCGGGTCAGGGCCCCATTCCCAGAAGGGGAGACCTCGAGCGAAACCCAAGAGGCCCTACTGCAGCAGCCGTCTGCCTGGAGCCAGAAGCCGCACCGGGCGCTGGCCGGCAGCTCGCTGATGAAGAAGCGAGGGAGCTGGAGCCAGGTGCTGGTCGGGTCCGCCGACCACACGACGAACTCCGGCAGCACCTCCGCCGAGCGAAAGCGCGGCCTGGGAGGCCGCGCAACCACAGCCTGCCTCCCCATGGCAGCCGAGCACTCACCACCACGCGGAGAACCGCCCCTGTGCCCAAGGGGACCCACAGCGGGGACCGCGGGATGCCTGCGGGGACGACCCTGGCCGCGCTTGGCCGGAGGGGAGTCGGGCCCCACCCCACTAGCCTTCCCCTTCTCCGCGGCTGAGAACCTCTTCGGAGCCATGCGAGCGGCGGCGGCAAAGGAGAGGAAGGAGAAGAGAAGCAGGAAGGGGTGGACTGGCAGAGCTTGTGTGGCCTCGCACTTATAGCCGGAAGAGGCCAACCGTCGAGCACCACGATCGCAGGTAATAATGACCCGTATCTATGCATGCAGGGACTAGTCAAGTCACGCAGTTGCCAAGGCGTCGTGGGGAAGCGGAGATGCCCACGTCCAATCAACCGCCACGCGGCGCCCAAGGCCGCAGGCTGTTAGGGCCCGCGGCGCTTCGCCCTTGCCCTTTCGCCTCTCGACACGGCCAAGTCCGTGCGCGCCTTGGGCCCGGGGGCTACTGTCGGCGTTCTGGGAACGGGGGTCCCCCAGACTTGCCTGCCTGCGGCCTGTGGCGTGGCTCAAATGGGGGCCCAACGTGGCCCATCTTCATCAGCACAAGGTTCAAGACCCTCGCGAGGGGCCAAGCCTCGCAAGGCGGACGACATGGCGCTTTCTCAAGCACGGCCTCCTTAGGCTGGCTTGCAAGGAGGCAGAGAGATCAAGGCGGGTACCTCACGAGGTGCCCATGACGCAAGCCATGACGACCAAGGGTGCCAGGCGAGCGCCAGCCCGCGCAGCGTCTCCCTTTCCTCTTTGGTGCAAAGGGGGCAAGCGCAGGCGAGAGGATCAAGCAAAGGCACCCATTTTGGTGCAACGGGACCAAGACCAGCCCAACGGTGGGAAGGAGGTCACCATGGAGCCCAGGACGACGTCACCACAGGGCCTTTGGCAGGCGAAGACCAACTTTAGTCAGGATAAGTGTACCAGATGTTCCCCTTCAAATTGGCCAATTGTTGGCGCCCTTCCCGCTCAATATTTGGGAAGAGGCCCAGGGCCTTTGCCTATAAATAGGACTAGCCACCCACAGGGCAGAGGCATCTGATTCAGCATCTAGAGCAAGTAGAGAGAGAGAGAGAGAAAGAGAAGGGTGATCGAACTCCCCCTAGCAGTTCATCCCCTAGCCAAGAACAGGCCCTCGCGAGGTCGTTCTCCCTTGTACTGTTCTTCCTCATCGCCCCAAGAGGCAATCCACCCACCACAAACTAGAGTAGGGTATTACACCACAATGGTGGCCCGAACTAGTATAAACCTTGTGTCTCTTGTGTTGTTCTTCCAGTAGTTAGATCCTTACGAGGCGGAGAGGTAGAGGGCACGATCTCCGCGCGCACCCCAGAGTTCGAACCTTAAGGGTCTACTGGAACCCGTGATCCGACAGCTGTAATTAGGCCCAACTATTACGTGGGCCATTAACAGGCCGATAGGCCAGTTGGGCTGAAATTTATCCACGAAGACTATGGGCCGTTAAGAGGACTAAAGTTACTTCGGACAAGAAATAGCCCAGTTTGTGCATGGGCCGTTAAATAACCTAAAGTTAAACTGGGCCGACAATGTCCCAGATGCACCACGGGCCGCTAACAGGACAAAACTATTACCAGGCCGAACTGGTAAACGGGCATTTAACAGGCTGAAATACAAACCTTTCTTAGAGTGGGCCCAAAAGAACAGTGGCCTCTTAACGGGCCTCATCCGATATGGGTCATAATTTGGCCAAAAACACGACAGGCTGTGAACGGGCCTAATCTGGTATGGGCCTCAATTTGACCCAAAACATGGTAGGCTGTTAACGGGCCTTTAGCTGGGCCGGCCTTTTCACCGGAATGGGCCTTTGTTGGGCCATGCCACGTGTTTTGAATAGGCGCCCCCTGTCCAATGAGTGGATGACATCTGTCCCAACGGTGAGCCAACATGTGTTTCCTCTAGCCAATGAGAATTTTACACGTGGAAAATCCCCATTGGTCCGGGCTGTTAACGGGTTATCAAATCCAAAACCGAACCTGGTAGCTTAACAACGACCCGTTACGGTCGATGCCACGTGTCGGTCACCCTTGATGAAATCACTTCTATGACGCACGATTTATCGTCATGGAAGTGGACACTTCCGTGATGATAATTTTGGTAATGTCATGGAACACTTCTACAACAACACAGGTATGAATATCTTGATTTTGCCATAAAATCTTCATGGATGTACATGCAAGACAGAAAACGTGACCTATTGTGACAAACACGTACCATCACGGAAGTGTATTATTTTGTAGTGCGTGTCGGTAACCTCTAGCTCTTCCTCCCCTATGTGAAGTTTGCTGATGACTGCCGGGGAAATCAGATTCAACCCGGCCCCGCCGTCCACTAGCATCTTTGTGACCTTGAGGTTGCAAACACCCTACCGTAGTGGTATAGCTAGGATGATCCTCCTCGTCAAATATGATGGGCGTACATGACCAATTGAGCGGCTTCCGGGCCTCCGGTGCTGGTTCCACGATATTGACTTCTCGTGCCCACCATTTGAGCTGGCGGTGAGAAGCATGCATAGATGCACCTCCGTCAATGCACATGGCGTTAGTGGCCTTCTGAAACTCCTTCTCACTGGTTTCCTCTTCATCCCCTCCATCACTCTCATTATCACAGACTTCCTTCTCTCTACCTTTGGCGGGCTTTCCTTGGTTCTGAAGGGGTTTGTCGGGGCGATTTACTTCACTGCCTCGACCCTTACCGCCAGCAACTGTAACGCCCCGAGACCGACGCTCCAGAAGACTTCCATATATTTCATGATCGCCGTGTGTTTCTTTTTGCTTGCTCTATTTATTTTGCATTGCATCATGTCATTTAATTTTTAAAAACCTCAACTAAATAAATTGCATAGATCTTTTGATCTATTTGAATCGAGGGAATTCACATGGTGATTTCTCTTTATAACATATCCTCCCAATATTAGGGAGCTATAATAAATATTCCATTCTTTTGGAATTAACCATAACACACTTGCATAATAAACGCCATGCCTTTTCCATTTCAAGTTTGTTCCCCAAACTTTGCCAATAATTCTCATCTCTGTTATCGAGGCTCCTCTAAGAATCTCAACATTTTGGCCACTCCTAAATCTTGTCCTAGTTCAAACCATTTGAATTTAAATAAAATGAGTTTGAATCTAAACTTTCAATCATGCCCACTTCTATTTTTCCTGGTTCAAGCTCATTTCTGTGAGCCCGGGAAAATTATCCGCATGCCAAAGTCCCTTCTCTAACCTTTTTCATTTCTCTCTTTTCTTTCTTCCTATTCTTTTACTGTTCTGGAAAAATAAGAGAGAGGGAGAAGAGAGCCCAGCCAGGCCTCTGGCCACTTCCTTCTCTACCGGGCCGCCCTCTAAGGCCCAGCCGCGCCCCACTATAAACCCTAGCCTCCCCTTCTCATTCCCCTCATCTCCCATCGATATCTCCCTCCCGTGCCGCCACACGGAACGCACACATTGCCAGGGAGAGCCCTGCTTGATCCCCGCCTCCCTCTGCAGCGCCAGACCTCCACCAGCGGCCTCTCCTTCGCCCCGCTGCTCCTCTGCCTCAACTCCGGCCGGATCAACTCGGTTTCCCACCGCCTCGCCAAGTCCATGGAGCCGCCTCCCCGTGCTCCTTCACCTCGCCTCGTCGTTCGAGGACCGGCGCCGCCGCCGGCGACCACGAGGAAAGAGACCGCCATGGATTGCCGCCCGAAGCTCCCACTTCGCCGCCCGCTCTGCCTGGATCCGGCGAGTCCTTGCGCCTGATCTGCTCCACCCCCTCCTCTGCTCCACCTCCGTCACGCCAAGGCCGCAGCGACCACTTCGTCTCCCTACCGTCTCCTGCTGCTCAAGCCACGAAGGACGCCGTTGCCGCTGCTCGGCTATTGTTCCTCGCTGGCAGCCTTGCACCCACGAGCACCACCACCGAACGAGGAACGCCAAGTCCATCTTCACACGCCTCTGCACCCCCTGCTTCTCCATGGGTTTTTGTTCGTCGTCGCTGTCACCTAAGGCCCCTTGTATTGCTTTGTTTGGACTGTCAAGATCGACAAGATCGCCTGAACAAGCACACCGGCTCTGTGGTTTTCGGCAAGTCCCTCGACGACCGGCGCTTAGTACCACTACGTTTGCCATGTACGTCTACACCAAGACCGGACCGACAAGTACCCCGACAACGTGTGTACCTCTACCGTAGACCCCGTGGGCGTCAAGTTCCTCTATGAAACGTGTACCACTACGCCCAAGTTCCACTACAAGATGTGCCACTATCGTCATTGTGTACCACTGCTTCCACTACCGTCGCGAGAACGACTACTTCCACTACCGCCGAACCCGATCCGCACTGAAAAGGCACGCTTCAAAGGTATAACCCTGAGACGACGTCCGTGGACCGAATGCATGTGTTGTATGAGAGGCACCCTATGTTTGGACCGTGTCCGAATTGTTCCTTGGACGTTCACCGTAAGCCATGCCACCGGCATGTGGGACACCCGGTATCCGGGATCACTCCCCATCTCTTGCGTGTTCCACACATCCGCACACTTCTCTCTTGCATCGGTATCTCAATCGAGTTACCGGGACCCGAATGTTGCCGTGGCACCATTTTCGTTATCGTTGCCGTGGCACCCCTTTTGTTCCGCCATGGTGACCAAATGCTCCCTATCATATTAGATGTCAACATTTTCATAAAATGGCATAAAACTTGCATATGTCATCCGCATTATGTTAACAACATTTAAATGTTTATATTTGATGTTTCCATTAATTTGCTCAAATGCCACGGTAAAATGATTTATTTCATAACTAAATAACCGTAGCTCCGATTTTAATAAACTTCATATGTAAATGGGGTGTAAAAATGCCTAATTTAACTTGGTGCACTTAATTTTGCTGTTTAACAACATTAAAATTGTGTTTCGGATAGAACAGTACCAAATCATAAATATGCACATGAGGATTTTCCGGAATCGTTGTTTGTTATTTCCGGCCTCATTTAAACTTGCCTAGATAGTTAGTTTACTTATGCTTCACATCTTTCCATGTTAATCAACATTTAACATTGTTGGGTACATAACGAGAGCGAACTAAATAACTAGAATGTGGTGTTTCGTCAATATGCAACTCGTTGCATATTGCGCTCCACTTAACTTGTAGTGTCGTTTGTTGCACTTTGCCATGCCATGCTCATTAAACCGGACATGCATCATACTTGATTGTGCATCATGCCATGTTCATGTGATGGTTGTTTACCATGTTGTTTGCTTCTTTCCGGTATTGCTTCTTCTTGATAGTTCCGGTAACGTTGCGATTGTGAGGATTCGTTCGACTACGTCAGCTTGTCTTCTTCATGGACTCGTTCTTCTTCCTAGCGGGATTTCAGGCAAGATGACCATACCCTCGAAATCACTTCTATCTTTGCTTGCTAGTTGCTCGCTCTTTTGCTATGCCTATGCTGTGATACCTACCACTTGCTTATCATGCCTCCCATATTGTAAACCAAGCCTCTAACCCACCTTGTCCTAGCAAACCATTGTTTGGCTATGTTACCGCTTTGCTCAGCCCCTCTTATAGCGTTGTTAGTTGTAGGTGTAGATGAACTTTGTTCCTTGTTGGAACATGGAGATGTTGTTCCTTGTTGGAACATGTTTACTTGTTGGGATATCACAATATATCTTATTTAATTAATGCATCTGTATACTTGGTAAAGGATGGAAGGCTCGGCCTTATGCCTGGTGTTTGGTTCCACTCTTGCTGCCCTAGTTTCCTTCATATCGGTGTTATGTTCCTGGATTTTGCGTCCCTAACGAGGTCGGGTGATTTATGGGACCCCCTTGACAGTTCGCTTTGAATAAAGCTTTTCCAGCAAGGCCCAACCTTGGTTTTACCATTTGCCTCACCACCACCTATTTTTTCCCTTGGGAGTCGCTCTCTCGAGGGTCATCTTTATTTTAGCCCCCCCGGGCCAATGCTTGTCTAAGTGTTGGCCCGAACTAGAGTCCTTTGCAGCGCCACCTCGGGGAAACTTGAGGTCTGGTTTTAGTTGTACGGTGTGCTCATCCGGTGTTGCCCTGAGAATGAGATATGTGCAGCTCCTATCAGGATGTCGGCGCATCGGGCGGCTTTGCTGGTCTTGTTTTATTACTGTCGAAATGTCTTGTAGCCGGGATTCCGAGACTGATCGGGTCTTCCCGGGGAGAAGGAATATCCTTCGTTGATCGCGAGAGCTTATCATGGGCTAAGTTGGGACACCCTTGCAGGGTTTGAAATTTCGAAAGCCGTGCCCTCGGTTATGTGGCAGATGGGAATTTGTTATTGTCCGGTTGTAGAAAACCTGAAGTTGATCTTAATTAAAATACATCAACCGCGTGTGTAACCGTGATGGTCTCTTCTCGGCGGAGTCCGGGAAGTGAACACGGTGTTGGAGTTATGCTTGACGTAAGTAGTTTCAGGATCACTTCTTGATCATAGTTGTTCGACCGTGCTTTTGCCTTCTCTTCTCGCTCTCATTTGCGTATGTTAGACACCAGATATGCTAGTCGCTTGCTGCAGCTCCACCTCACTACCATGTCCTACCTTTAAGCTTAAATAGTCTTGATCTCGCGGGTGTGAGATTGCTGAGTCCCCGTGACTCACAGATACTTCCAAAACCAGTTTGCAGGTGCCGATGAAACTGTGCAGGTGTCGCACCCGAGCTCAAGGATGAGTTCGATGAAGATCTTGTTCGTTGTGTTGTTTCGTTTCAGTTGATCAGTAGTGGAGCCCAGTCGGGACAATCGGGGATCTGTGTAGCATTTGGGGTAGTCTTCTTTTATTTTGGTTCCGTAGTTGGACCTTGATTGTATCTGTATGATGTAATGCTTTACTCATGTATTGTGTGAAGTGGCGATTGTAAGCCAACTATGTATCTATTTCCCTTATGTATTACATGGGTTGTGTGAAGATTACCTCACTTGCAACATTGCTTTCAATGCGGTTATGTCTCTAAGTCGTGCTTCGACACGTGGGAGATATAGCCGCATCGAGGGCGTTACAAGTTGGTATCTAAGCCTTCCCCGACTTTAGGAGCCCCCCACTGATTGATCGTTTTTAGCGGCCGAGTTGTGTCTAGAAAAATGTTTTGAGTCATTTAGGAATTATGTATCGGAGAGTTTAGGAATTCTTTTTACTTCCCAGTCTCCTCATCGCTCTGGTAAGGCATCCTGACGTAGAGTTTTGACTCTTCTCTTCTCAAAATTTCACCAAATTTTTTTTAGGATCACGCGGGTATCTTAGAATCGTTCCGATGGTTTTGTCATGACAACATTGTCTTGGTGCCTCCTGTCAGCAGGGGTTTAGTGGAAGTGTCCCGGGGAGTTGAGCTCTAAGGTGTTGTCGTCATAATTTTATCGTTGCAGTTCTAGAATACCTGAGTTTAGTACGCCGACATCGAAAATCTCTTTTGTACAGTTGTTGGTGAGATAACCCTGATAGCCCAGTACTGAGGCGAGTGCGGGAGTATTGCCATAACTCGTATAACAGATGCTTTTCGAAGGTTGAGGTAGACCATTTCCGAAGATTTCTTGGTTATGTGTTGAAGGATGGATACAGCCGGATCTAGGTATTGTTAGTTTGGGTGATATATTTTGTGTCCCCTGTATCCCCAACACCTGATTGCATAACCAGAAAGTTTTGGGAGTTTATAGGTGGGAATTCAAGTAGCTCCTAGAATATCTTTCCGACAGATGCATGATATGGGATTGGGTAAATCTCTATCATATGTATTTGTTCCAGCTTATTCTGCAAGCCAAATCCTTTGTTTTTGTTTTGTTTTGTGGTATTTGAGTTGCTTCGAAGTCAAATATTGATTCCATACCTTTTCCTAAATGGTGTTCTCATATTTATATGTGAATACTAATCCTTCTTGGTCACTGAGATTGTCTTTTCAATTCTTTCCAACCGGTGTGCTTCTCTTCAAGTGGATCCGATCATTTCAACATTCACAAGATCACCTCTCAGTTTTTTTCCCAACGTTGCTTGTTTCATCCGTCCCAATTGTCTTTGTTTTTCCTGCCCTCCGACCCTTATTTCTTCAAGGACGCAGATTTCTTGATCAAGTATCCATCTTATTGATGTGAAGCCTCTCCATTCTTCTCCTTCATGTTCTTACCCGGTGTTTCTCATGAAGATGCTAACGGAGCCTCAAGTTTATAATTATTTGTTCTTTTATCTTCCCCAGTGTGTTCAATGCAATCTTTCGATGGTGATCACATCTTTTCCTCGTTTCAATACCTTCTCATACCGGTGCACCTCATAATAATTCACTTCTCGCTATTCATTTGTTCGGGAGTGCTGAAGATATCTCAGAAGGCTCGTCTTGTCTTTCAATATCAATTCTTACTATTTCGAGATTGTTATCTTATTCAAGCCATTTAAATCAACCGGTGCAACCTCCCTGTCAAGTAATCTTTTCCAACGGTGTTTTCTTTTCAGTGGGCCCTAACCCACAGGTCTTTTCCCAGGATCTTACCTGACTCTCCTAATTTTCCCGGAGTTATTATCAAATTCTTTTCCAATTTTGACGTAAGAATGAATTTTCATCAGTCATATGTCTTTCTCCAAAATCTTTCAAACTCTTTTCATCTCTGGCTCAACCTTTCCTCTTTTAATCCTTTCGGAGTGCCTCAACAATTCTTGGTGGTGTTTCTTGTCATCATTCTCCACATTGGAAGACCGAAGAAGAGTTTCCCTTAAATCTTGTCCATTCTCTTGAAGATGCGAGGTTCTAGATTGATGCCATTCTCTCATAATTGTTTCGATTGTGAGAATCCTTTTCATACCCATCCGGAGCATTTCATGAGTTTTTTCCGTTTCTTTCCTCCGAAGGCCATCATGTCATAATTATTCATTCTCAGCTTCGTCTATCGTTCTCCAAATCTTACCGGTGCATCGTTCAAGTAGCCTCTAATCAGTTCATGATCTCTTCGTTATCATGTATCTAAATTCTGTCAAGTATCTTCATTCATTTGCTAATTCTTCCCAGTGTTTCTTTTCATTATTCAATTGTTCTTCAAGATTTCTCTCGGAGTTAAGATCCGCCAAGCTATACTCTAAAATAAACATGGTGTTCCAACACATGTTTTGTTTTGAGGAGTTCAAGCTTTCTTTCATCTTGCATTCCGAAATGCAATTATTTCTACCTTATCTTTTGAGGTGGTGTTATGTCATTCTTGACAATTTCCCTTCATGCTTCATGATTCACATGTTGTCAAGAATGAGGTATTTTAAATCCATCAATCTCTTCATTGGAGTTATCTTGGGTTATATTTCACTTAAAGCTTTCCCTAAGTATTGTTGCTATTTATGGTGCTTTTAAATGACCCAAGTTCTTCATTTGTCCTCCCGGTGAGATAAGTTTCTCGTCTCCTTGTTGATATCAATCCAATCGTTTGTTTTCGTTAGTGGCAGAAGTTCACCTCAAGTTTTGAGATGTCTCAATAAGCCCACGGGGATCATATCTTTTCGTTGTTGGTTTTCCATCAACTCCGTTCGACCCTTCTCCTAAAGATGCTTTTACAAGCTCATATGTGGCAGAAGTTGTCATTTTCTTCTTCGTTCCTTATCCCAACGATCTATCTTCTATTCCTTCTTCTAGAAGCATTGTGAGGTTGCTCTTTTCAATCATCATCTCGAATCGTGAAGATCATGTCCTTTTCTTTGCTTATCGATTTAACCGGAGTGTTATGTTTATCATTCCTCTTTTAACCGGAGTCTCATCCAAGTGCTTTCATTTTGCCAAGTTCATATTCTATTCCTCCATTTCCAACCGGAGTGTTGTATCATCTCTTCAAGTTCTATCATCTTATCAAGTTTATCCTCTCTTCTCAACCGGAGTGCTGTTTGGAATCATTCTTACCTCGTGTGTCATTCTTATAATTGTTTTCGAAGCAGTGTGTTGTTGATTTCGTCAAGTATCATTCCATCTTCTCAAGTTCATGTTAATTCCTTTCATTTTCTACCCGTGTGCTTTCATATTAATTTTGATCCGTTAAGCTCTTGTTTCATGTCCTTCAACCTACAAGGTTCTCACAATGTTCCTTGTTCCTCTTGCTGAACGGAGTGTTTTAAATTTTGTTCATCTCCGTCGTGTCATTTCTTCAAGCTTTGCGACCTCTCAAGGTTCTTTGGTTTCACTCTTTTGTCAAAGAAGCAACTTAGTTTTACCTCTTCTCTTTCTCTTCCGTTTCCCCCTCCGGTGCCACCCTAGATCTCGGGACGAGATCCTCTCGTAGTGGTGGAGTGTTGTAACGCCCCGAGACCGACGCTCCAGAAGACTTCCATATATTTCGTGATCGCCGTGTGTTTCTTTTTGCTTGCTCTATTTATTTTGCATTGCATCATGTCATTTATTTTTAAAAACCTCAACTAAATAAATTGCATAGATCTTTTGATCTATTTGAATCGAGGGAATTCACATGGTGATTTCTCTTTATAACATATCCTCCCAATATTAGGGAGCTATAATAAATATTCCATTCTTTTGGAATTAACCATAACACACTTGCATAATAAACGCCATGCCTTTTCCATTTCTAGTTTGTTCCCCAAACTTTGCCAATAATTCTCATCTCTGTTATCGAGGCTCCTCTAAGAATCTCAACATTTTGGCCACTCCTAAATCTTGTCCTAGTTCAAACCATTTGAATTTAAATAAAATGAGTTTGAATCTAAACTTTCAGTCATGCCCACTTCTATTTTTCCTGGTTCAAGCTCATTTCTCTGAGCCCAGGAAAATTATCCGCATGCCAAAGTCCCTTCTCTAACCTTTTTCATTTCTCTCTTTTCTTTCTTCCTATTCTTTTACTGTTCTGGAAAAATAAGAGAGAGGGAGAAGAGAGCCCAGCCAGGCCTCTGGCCACTTCCTTCTCTATCGGGCCGGCCTCTAAGGCCCAGCCGCGCCCCGCTATAAACCCTAGCCTCCCCTGCTCGTTCCCCTCATCTCCCATCGATCTCTCCCTCCCGTGCCGCCACACGGAACGCACACATTGCCAGGGAGAGCCCTGCTCGATCCCCGCCTCCCTCTGTAGCGCCAGACCTCCACCAGCGGCCTCTCCTTCGCCCCGCTGCTCCTCTGCCTCAACTCCGGCCGGACCAACTCGGTTTCCCACCGCCTCGCCAAGTCCATGGAGCCGCCTCCCCGTGCTCCTTCACCTCGCCTCGTCGTTCGAGGACCGGCGCCGCCGCCAGCGACCACGAGGAAGGAGACCGCCATGGATTGCCGCCCGAAGATCCCACTTCGCCGCCCGCTCTGCCTGGATCCGGCGAGTCCTTGCGCCTGATCTGCTCCGCCCCCTCCTCTGCTCCACCTCCGTCACGCCAAGGCCGCAGCGACCACTTCGTCTCCCTACCGTCTCCTGCTACTCAAGCCACGAAGGACGCCGTTGCCGCTGCTCGGCTATTGTTCCTCGCCGGCAGCCTTGCACCCACGAGCACCACCACCGAACGAGGAACGCCAAGTCCGTCTTCAAACGCCTCTGCACCCCCTGCTTCTCCGTGGGTTTTTGTTCGTCGTCGCTGTCACCCGAGGCCCCTTGTATTGCTTTGTTTGGACTGTCAAGATCGACAAGATCGCCTGAACAAGCACACCGGCTCTGTGGTTTTCGGCAAGTCCCTTGACGACCGGCACTTAGTACCACTACGTTTGCCATGTACGTCTACACCAAGACCGGACCGACAAGTACCCCGACAACGTGTGTACCTCTACCGTAGACCCCGTGGGCGTCAAGTTCCTCTATGAAACGTGTACCACTACGCCCAAGTTCCACTACAAGATGTGCCACTATCGTCATTGTGTACCACTGCTTCCACTACCGTCGTGAGAACGACTGCTTCCACTACCGCCGAACCCGATCCGCACCGAAAAGGCACGCTTCAAAGGTATAACTGTAACGCCCCGGATCCGATGCGCCAGGTGTCCGCCAGTTATTAGCCGTCCTTGCCATGTCATTTGCTTGCGTGTCGCATCTTGCCATGTCATCATCCGCATTGCATCATCATGTTTTCAAAAACTTGCATCCGTCCGGGTTCTCCGAGTTCTCTCCCTTGTCCGTTCTGAGACCAACCACACTAGCACGCGCCCGCGGCATGTCCGAATATTATTCTGTAAGTGGCCGGGAAATGTTCGCGGAATGGGTTGAAGTTTGGCGTGCGGTGTTGTTTTGTTGTTAGTAGACCGCCTACCAAGTTTCATCGCATTCGGAGTCCGTTTGATAGCCCAACCGTTAAACATATAGCGGTGCCGTTGCCGGTACCTTCGTCAGACGTTTTCGGTCTCCGGAAACAGTTGCCGGGCTGCACTCCTCTCCTCTCCTCTCCTCTCAGCCCAACCACTCTAGCACAGCCCGAAAACCCCCTCTCCTAGCCCACCTATCTAGCCCCCTCCGCTCCCGGTCGTCCGATCGGGATCGAACGGCTCCGGAACGGACAAAAACCCCCAACCCTAGCCCCTCTTTCTATAAATGGCAACCCCCCTGCCATTTTTGTCATCCCTAACCTCCTCCCTTGATTTCCGCACCGTCCCAATCATCAGCCGCCGCCCCTCCTCCGTTTTCCGTGCCGAGCGGCTCCCCCGCCGCCACTTGGCGCCGCCCCAACAGCCAGCCGCCGCCCTGCGCCGCCGCACCCGTCGCCCTCCAGCTCTCCCGCGCCGACACGTCACCGCCTCCAGCCACTCTGGGCGCGACACATCGCCCCGGCCCCGTTCCCTCCTCCGCAGGCCCGCCAGGCCCGGGCGCAGCCCGCGCCAGGCCGCCGAAGCCCGCCCGAGCCCGAGTCAGCGCCCGCTCGCTCCTCGCTGCACCTCCTCGATCCGATCTGGATCGGGAGGGAGCTCCTCCGCCCGCTGCCGGCGCCCTCCGCCGCCGGACCTCGTCGTCGCCCGCCGCTCCGTGTCGCCGCCTCCCCGTCGCCAGGCCGGAGCCCCGCCTCCTCCTCCCTACCTTCTCCTCCGCTTCTCCTGCTCACCCCGCCGATTCCTTCCTCCCGCAGGTAGCCCCGCCGCCATGGAGATTGCCGCCGTCGGCCACGTCTTCACCCGAACCCGGCCGGGATCCACGGGATCCGGCTGCCCCCGCGCCGATCTACCCGTTCCCTACATCCTCTCCATCCCTCCGTCGCTGGAGCTTCGCCGGACGCCCGCAGGAATTCGCCACCGGCGCGGCCTCCCCGTCTCGTGCCTACGTGTGGGCACACACGACGCCCTCGTCGCCGGCCACGTGGGCCCGCGGCCCAGTCCAGCTTCCCAGGCCCATGCCCCGGCCTGCCTCCTCCTCTCCACAGTGCCGGGCCGAGGCCCTTGGTGAGCGCCCAGCCGCCCCTTGTTTCGGCCCAGTGTTGTTTTTTTTCTGTTCCAGCGATTTTGACTTTATCCAGTGATTTACCAGAATTGCGGAAAACCCCTCATACAACATACATTTAATAACTCACAAACTATGCATCATATGTAAATAATTTAAATACGTAAAATGCTTAGTTATTCATCTAGTTTCATGATCAGTCACTTTCATCCATGTTTAAAATGTTTTAATGTGCTGTTTGAATTAATTTGCATAATTAGCATGTTAAAATGATTTAATTCATAACTAATTAACCGTAACTCGGATTTAAATAAATTATATATGTAAATGGGGTAGAAAAATGCCTAGTTTAACATGTTGCACTTTATTCTCCTGTTTAACAACTTTAAAATATGTTTTAGACAGAACAGTACCAAATTCAATATATGCAAGTGAGGGGTTTTCCGGAATTGTTGTTTGATGTTCCGGCCTCATTTAAACTTGTCTAGATAGGTAGTTTTGTTGTGCTTCACCCCTTGCCATGTTAATCAACATTTAATATTGTTGGGTACATAAACAAGAGAGAACTAAATAATTGTTGTGAAGTTCCGTCAATATGCAACTCGTTGCATATTGAGCTCCACTTAACTTGTAGTGTTGTTTGTGCACTTTGCCATGCCCTGCATATTTAAACCATACATGCATCATTCCTGTTTGTGCATCATGCCATATTCATGTGCTGGTTGTTTACTATGTTGTGTGCTTCTTTCCGGTGTTGCTTCTTCGGGTTGATTTCGTTATCATCGCGTTTGTGAGGACCCGTTCGACTACGTCCGTTTGTCTTCTTCATGGACTCGTTCTTCTTCCTTGCGGGATCTCAGGCAAGATGATCATACCCTCGAAATCACTTCTATCTTTGCTTGCTAGATTGCTCGCTCTTTTGCTATGCCTATGCTGCGATACCTACCACTTGCTTATCATGCCTCCCATATTGTTAAACCAAGCCTCTAACCCACCTTGTCCTAGCAAACCGTTGTTTGGCTATGTTACCGCTTTGCTCAGCCCTTCTTATAGCGTTGTTAGTTGCAGGTGAAGATGAAGTTTGTTCCTTGTTGGAACATGGAGATATTGTTCCTTGTTGGAACATGTTTATTTGTTGGGATATCACAATATATCTTATTTAATTAATGCATCCATATACTTGGTAAAGGGTGGAAGGCTTGGCCTTATGCCTGGTGTTTTGTTCCACTCTTGCCGCCCTAGTTTCCGTCATATCGGTGTTATGTTCCCGGATTTTGCGTCCCTAACGCGGTCGGGTGATTTATGGGACCCCCTTGACAGTTCGCTTTGAATAAGACTTTTCCAGCAGGCCCAACATTGGTTTTACCATTTGCCTACCACCTATCCCTTTCCCTTGGGTCTGATCAACCCGAGGGTCATCTTTATTTAGCCCCCCGGGCCAATGCTTGTCTAAGTGTTGGTCCGAACCGAGCAACCTGCGGGGCCACCACGGGGAAACTCGAGGGCTGGTTTTACTCGTAGATTGACTTATCCGGTGTTGCCCTGAGAATGAGATATGTGCAGCTCCTATCAGGATGTCGGCGCATCGGGCGGCTTTGCTGGACTTGTTTTATTGCTGTCGAAATGTCTTGTAGCCGGGATTCCGAGACTGATCGGGTCTTCCCGGGGAGAAGGAATATCCTTCGTTGATCGCGAGAGCTTATAATGGGCTAAGTTGGGACACCCCTGCAGGGTTTTGCACTTTCGAAAGCCGTGCCCGCGGTTATGTGGCAGATGGGAATTTGTTAATGTCCGGTTAGAAAACCCGAAGTTGATCTTAACTAAAATACACCAACCGCGTGTGTAACCGTGACGGTCTCTTCTCGGCTGGGTCCGGGAAGTGAACACGGTTGTTGGAGTTATGCTTGACGTAAGTAGTTTCAGGATCACTTTTTAATCATAGTTGTTCGACCGTGCTTTGCCTTCTCTTCTCGCTCTCTTTTGCGTATGTTAGCCACCATATATGCTAGTCGCTTGCTGCAGCTCCACCTCACTATCCTTTTACCCTACCTATAAGCTTAAATAGTCTTGATCTCGCGGGTGTGAGATTGCTGAGTCCTCGTGACTCACCAGATACTTCCAAACCAGTTTGCAGGTGCCAATGAGACCGTGCAGGTGACGCATCCGAACTCAAGGAGGAGTTCGATGGAGATTCTATCCTTTATGTTGTTTCGTTCTAGTCGATCAGTAGTGGGCCCAGTTGGGGTCGATCGTGGACCTTTGTCGCTTTTGAGGTTCTTCTTTTATTTTGGCTCCGTAGTCGGGCCCTGATTGTAACTGTATGATGTATTGTTTTATTCATGTATTTGTGTGAAGTGGCGATTGTAAGCCAACTATGTATCTCTTTCCCTTATGTATTACATGGGTTGTGTGAAGATTACCTCACTTGCGACATTGCTTTCAATGCGGTTATGCCTCTAAGTTGTGCTTCGACACGTGGGAGATATAGCCGCATCGAGGGCGTTACAATAACCCTGAGACGACGTCCGTGGACCGAATGCATGTGTTGTATGAGAGGCACCCTATGTTTGGACCGTGTCCGAATTGTTCCTTGGACGTTCGCCGTAAGCCATGCCACCGGCATGTGGGACACCCGGTATCCAGGATCACTCCCCATCTCTTGCATGTTCCACACATCCGCACACTTCTCTCTTGCATCGGTATCTCAATCGAGTTACTGGGACCCGAATGTTGCCGTGGCACCATTTTCGTTATCGTTGCCGTGGCACCCCTTTTGTTCCGCCATGGTGACCAAATGCTCCCTATCATATTAGATGTCAACATTTTCATAAAATGGCATAAAACTTGCATATGTCATCCGCATTATGTTAACAACATTTAAATGTTTATATTTGATGTTTCCATTAATTTGCTCAAATGCCACGCTAAAATGATTTATTTCATAACTAAATAACCGTAGCTCCGATTTTAATAAACTTCATATGTAAATGGGGTGGGAAAATGCCTAGTTTAACTTGGTGCACTTAATTTTGTTGTTTAACAACATTAAAATTGTGTTTAGGACAGAACAGTACCAAATCATAAATATGCACATGAGGATTTTCCGGAATCGTTGTTTGTTATTTCCGGCCTCATTTAAACTTGCCTAGATAGTTAGTTTACTTATGCTTCACATCTTGCCATGTTAATCAACATTTAACATAGTTGGGTACATAACGAGAGAGAACTAAATAACTAGAATGTGGTGTTTCGTCAATATGCAACTCGTTGCATATTGCGCTCCACTTAACTTGTAGTGTCGTTTGTTGCACTTTGCCATGCCATGCTCATTAAACCGGACATGCATCATACTTGATTGTGCATCATGCCATGTTCATGTGATGGTTGTTTACCATGTTGTTTGCTTCTTTCCGGTATTGCTTCTTCTTGATAGTTCCGGTAACGTTGCGATTGTGAGGATTCGTTCGACTACGTCCGCTTGTCTTCTTCATGGACTCGTTCTTCTTCCTAGCGGGATTTCAGGCAAGATGACCATACCCTCAAAATCACTTCTATCTTTGCTTGCTAGTTGCTCGCTCTTTTGCTATGCCTATGCTGCGATACCTACCACTTGCTTATCATGCCTCCCATATTGTAAACCAAGCCTCTAACCCACCTTGTCCTAGCAAACCATTGTTTGGCTATGTTACCGCTCTGCTCAGCCCCTCTTATAGCGTTTTTAGTTGCAGGTGAAGATGAACTTTGTTCCTTGTTGGAACATGGAGATGTTGTTCCTTGTTGGAACATGTTTACTTGTTGGGATATCACAATATATCTTATTTAATTAATGCATCTATATACTTGGTAAAGGGTGGAAGGCTCGGCCTTATGCCTGGTGTTTTGTTCCACTCTTGCCGCCCTAGTTTCCATCATATCGGTGTTATGTTCCCGGATTTTGCGTCCCTAACGCGGTCGGGTGATTTATGGGACCCCCTTGACAGTTCGCTTTGAATAAAGCTTTTCCAGCAAGGCCCAACCTTGGTTTTACCATTTGCCTCACCACCACCTATTTTTTCCCTTGGGAGTCGCTCTCTCGAGGGTCATCTTTATTTTAGCCCCCCCGGGCCAATGCTTGTCTAAGTGTTGGCCCGAACTAGAGTCCTTTGCAGCGCCACCTCGGGGAAACTTGAGGTCTGGTTTTAGTTGTACGGTGTGCTCATCCGGTGTTGCCCTGAGAACGAGATATGTGCAGCTCCTATCAGGATGTCGGCGCATCGGGCGGCTTTGCTGGTCTTGTTTTATTACTGTCGAAATGTCTTGTAGTCAGGATTCCGAGACTGATCGGGTCTTCCCGGGGAGAAGGAATATCCTTCGTTGATCGCGAGAGCTTATCATGGGCTAAGTTGGGACACCCCTGCAGGGTTTGAACTTTCGAAAGCCGTGCCCACGGTTATGTGGCAGATGGGAATTTGTTAATGTCCGGTTGTAGAAAACCTGAAGTTGATCTTAATTAAAATACATCAACCGCGTGTGTAACCGTGATGGTCTCTTCTCGGCGGAGTCCGGGAAGTGAACACGGTGTTGGAGTTATGCTTGACGTAAGTAGTTTCAGGATCACTTCTTGATCATAGTTGTTCGACCGTGCTTTTGCCTTCTCTTCTCGCTCTCATTTGCGTATGTTAGACACCAGATATGCTAGTCGCTTGCTGCAGCTCCACCTCACTACCCTGTCCTACCTTTAAGCTTAAATAGTCTTGATCTCGCGGGTGTGAGATTGCTGAGTCCCCGTGACTCATAGATACTTCCAAAACCAGTTTGCAGGTGCCGATGAAACCGTGCAGGTGTCGCACCCGAGCTCAAGGAGGAGTTCGATGAAGATCTTGTTCGTTGTGTTGTTTCGTTTCAGTTGATCAGTAGTGGAGCCCAGTCGGGACGATCGGGGATCTGTGTAGCATTTGGGGTAGTCTTATTTTATGTTGGTTCCGTAGTCGGACCTTGATTGTATCTGTATGATGTAATGCTTTACTCATGTATTGTGTGAAGTGGCGATTGTAAGCCAACTATGTATCTATTTCCCTTATGTATTACATGGGTTGTGTGAAGATTACCTCACTTGCGACATTGCTTTCAATGCGGTTATGTCTCTAAGTCGTGCTTCGACACGTGGGAGATATAGCCGCATCGAGGGCGTTACAGCAACATTCTAACCTTTTTCCTTATCCCGCTTCTCATACTCTACTCTCTGCTTCTTGACAAGTTGCTCAACCGGATAACACTCTTGAAGGTCGTGGCCCTTGGTCCGATGAATCTTGCACTACGGCCCATCACCTTTCTCGGCTTTCTCGGTAGTAGCGGCTTCCCAGCAGTCAGTGCACACGGCAACTTCCTTGCCGGGGGACTCAAGTTTTCCCTTCTTACTGGTACTAGGCGCACCCGATCCTTCAACAGTCATCACTGTCTTATCCCTCCGCTTCTTACTGCGCTTCTTGCTCTTCTTCTAACTAGTTGACTCATCCTCATCCTTTGAATCAACATTGGTTATATCTTCCTCTCCGGGAAACTTCCTTCCTTCCTCCATCCGAGCACACTTATCTACCAGAGTGTAAAGCTCCTTCACAGTCTTAGGCAACCGTACATTCATCTTGGAATGAATACGACGGCTGTGCACATTGGACGGGAAAGCAGCTATTTCGGCCGCCGGATGGATATTTGGGATATTTCTATGAACTTTGCTGAATCTCTGTAAATACTTATGGAGGGTTTCTCCTTCCTTCTATTGGAGAAGCTGCAAGTCACTAGGCCTGCCGGGTTCTTGATGTCAGTCCGTGAAGGCGCCGATGAACTCCTGGCACAGGTCAGCCCATGACGGAATGGAGTTCTCCGGTAGGTGCATCAGCCAAGACCTCACATTGGAATTGA
The DNA here is from genome assembly GCA_032464435.1 of Aegilops umbellulata. Lineage (NCBI taxonomy): Eukaryota > Viridiplantae > Streptophyta > Magnoliopsida > Poales > Poaceae > Aegilops > Aegilops umbellulata. The sequence goes on from CP136054.1 coordinate 394,078,310, forward strand.
GGGCCAAATGGAAGTAGTTGGCAAACACCTTCTCATCTCTTCCCCCGGCAGCCTGAACAGCGATGGTGTGGATGCTCAGGAACTCTGTCGGGTTCAGCCTCCTATCATACTTCTCGGGTATTTCTAGCTTGAACGTGCGAACGGACGGCCAACAAACTTGCCGCAGCTCACGGGTAAAGGCAGGGCAGCTAACCTCGAAAGGTAGGCACCCGCCAATACCGAGCGCGGGCTCATCAACGTTGGTGTCGTCGCAACCGTTGGTCCGGCGGAGGTCATCGCGGCATTGCTCGACGACGACACGTGTGTCGGTGTACAAAAACAGGGGTGCGTTTTTGTACCCCTATACCTGTGCACGGGCAGTCGGAGCCATGCCTACGGTCACGCCAAGCAGAAGATGGGAGGTGAGCCAATGTAAGACTGAAGCCCAAGATAATAAGAACAACGCCAAGGCCAAGACCACAAAGAGTAGAGGGACGAAGCAGGTTCCCCTAGCAAGACCCTTGTCGAGGCAGCCTCAGTAGCCCCGGCAAGATCCTTGCCGGGACAGCTCGCCCCGCACCAACAGAGCGGGCCACCCTTGAGCCCATGGTCTCCAACATCACGTTGGGCCAGGGCTCGGGAGGCACCTCCGTGGTGGCATGCAGATCTTTGTGAAGACATATTCAAGATCAGGTGAGGATTAGAGGACAACGACCCTCGGCAAGATCCTTGCCGAGGAAGGACACCAGACCCCCGGCAAGGCCCTTGCCGGGTACGTCAGCGCGCCACGGCAAGACCCTTGCCGGGCCACACGGCAAGGCCCTTGCCGGGCCACCCAGCAAGGCCCTCACCAAGGACGCCCGCAGGGTCACCGCCAAGCCCACGCCAACCAAGCTTCTACCGTCGTCCACATGCAGCTGCCAGCCCAACCAGCTGGGCGGGCACCTGTGTGGCAACATGCAGCTCCCAGGCCAACTCATCGAGCGCCCGTGTGGTAGCATGCAGATCTTCGTGAAGGCTCCGCCACTGCGCCACCTCACCTACCTGCCCGCCTACACGGCACCACGCGCCTCACTGGCCAGGGTGCGTGTCAAAGCGAGGAGGAGCGACGACGGACAGGACGGGCCTCGCCCCCGTCCCCAATAAAGCAAGGGGATACCTAAGCTACGCATTAAATGCGTATTGTCCTGTAATACAAGCGATAAGCTCAGGGCACTATACGCCTTTCCACCTCATGTGTGCCACTGTGGCAGCCCCTTTTGACTATAAAAGGAGGCCCATGGCATACTTGAGAGGGATTCGGCTCTTTGGGACCATGCACTGACCACAGCTAGTTCAAGAGCTCAAGAACTCTCTGAAATACACCCACCAAAGCATGACTAGGGTTTTACGCATCCTGGCGGCCCGAACCTGGGTAAATGATCCTTGTGTTGTCTACTAGCCCTGCTCTTCTCGCAACCCCGCGCCCCGGCAACCGAAGTAGGGATTCTTGTGATCCCATAGGTGTCGTTCCACACCGACATCTTTGGCGCACCAGGTAGGGGGCGCAATTGTGAGAATCTGGTCTAGTAGTTAGCCTAGCAGTTCTTCATTGCCATGGCTCCTAAGAAGAAGACGACCACAATGGTCGGCTCATTGGGAGCCAAACGGCCTGTGCCCGTGCGGGCGGGCAGTGGACCGGTCGCAGTCAGGACCCGGGCCGCGGTCCGCGAGCACCAGCATCGCCCTGGTAGTCAGAACCTGGCGAGCGGCGTTGTTCGCGCACCAGACGACCGGCTACACGTCGCCGGATCCAAAGACGGAGCTGCCCCCCCCCGCAGGCAGCGTGGGGCCCTCCAGGGGTGTCGATGTGCCACCTACGGGCAGCGCAGCGACCTCCAGGACGCCCACATCGGCGACCACTGTGCGCCCTTCTCATGGTGTGCGCGTCGAGCAGGGTCACCGCGTTGGTGACCCTGGGCACCGCTGTGGGAAGAGCCCCATGCGTCATCCGCAGGATGAAGGGGTTCAGCACGCCCACCGAAGCGCTGGCGAAAATGGCACGCAACCGCTGGGTCGTAACGGAGCTCCTTCTAACGTAGTTAGAAGTCGAAGCGCGCCCGATCCACGTAGCTGTCGCCGCCGCCCACGCCGGTAGAAGCTTTGGCGCGCGCGCAGCTGCTCCTCGACTTCCCTCCTACTGCAGAGAAGCTTGACGAGTGGAGGGCCACCATCCGGAGCCTCGTCACCGTCGCCAACAAAGACGATCCGCGACCGGCGGGACCCTCGGTCGGCGCTCCACTGAGCCACCACATGCTGGCACTGGGAGGACCGGGGGAGTTGCGTCCACGATGCACTCTCCTCCTCCTCGCCAGCCGCCACAGGCGTCGACCCGTCGTGACGATGCTTGTGATAACATCTCCATAGCGTCGTCCAACCCGCGGACCCTCCGCGACCAGCGCCAGGTCCTTCAGGAACGAGCTAACTAAGACACACGAACCACCGTTGAGCGCCGGCGCGAAACGCGCCGCCAGTCAAACAAGCGGGCGGGACCCGCTATGGACCACCCGACACCGGGGGGCTCCGGCGGCCTAACTTATGAGGTGGGCTGCCCGGCCTTTACCCGTGAGCTGCGACAGTTCCAGTGGCCGTCCCACCGCGTGTTCAAGCCCGACGTCGGCGAGAAGTACACTGGTAAGACCCATCCGTCCGAGTTCCTCAGCATCTACACCATCGCGATGCAGGCTTCTGGGGCTCGCGATGACAGGGTGCTTGCCAACTATTTCTCGCTGGCGCTCAAGCCCAATGTGATGTCTTGGTTGATGCACTTGCCGGTGGACTCCATTTCTTCTTGGTCGGATCTGTGCCATGAGTTCGTTGACGCCTTCACAGGAGGCCACCAAGCTCATGGCCAGGCCAGTGATCTGCATATCATTCCCCGCAAGGAAGGAGAGACCCTACGAAAGTACATCCAGAGATTCAGCCGGGTGCAGTACAACATCGCCCACGTTCATCCCGCCGCTGTGATTAGTGCGTTCCACCAGAACATGCACAATCGCAAGATGCGCGAGGAGCTGGCGATGACCAAGGTTAAGGATGTGGCCGAGCTCTACGTTCTGGCCGATAGATGCGCCCGGGCTGAAGAGGGAAGGAAGTACCCCGGCGAAGACGCCGGCGCGGAAACCGTCTCTACCCATGAGGACGCCGCTACCCCGACGAAGAAGGGCAGGCGTCGCAACAGGAAATGCAAGGGCAAGGTCGTGCTTGCCGTTGAGGGATCCGATTACACCGGTGCCGGCAAGAAGGTCAAGGCAGGCGCTCCCGACAAGGAGATTGCCGGGTGCGCCTCCAGCCCAGCCTTGGCGGCTACCGACAAGCCAGGCAGCTCCGGCAAGCAATACTACAAGATCCACCGCACCAAGGGCCACGACCTCCAGAACTGCCAACAAGTCGAGCTGCTTGCCGAGAAGCAAAAGGTTGAGTACGAGAGGCGGGACAAGGAGAAGGACCAGGACGGTGCTGAGGGATCCCGCAAGAGGCGTGGCGGCCAAGGAGGCCGCCCCGGCAAGGACAACCAGCAAGAGAGGCCCGCCCAGGGCCGTGACAAGAAACAAGAAGACGATGATCACGACGAGGATGACGAGTCTGGTGAGCAAGGGTTCCAGAAGGCTACGGAGGCCATGTGCGTCGATGGCGGGGCCTCCCTGCATACCTCTCACCGCCAGCTCAAGCAGTGGGCGCGTGAGATTACAGCAGCAGAGCCGTCGTTCGACACTCAGAAGCCATTGAAGTGGTCCAGCACACACCTCATCTTTGACGCCGAGGACCACCCTGACCGCACTACCGCGGTCGGGTGTTTGCCATTGTTGGTCTCACCAACGATACGCAACCTCAGGGTGAACAAGATGTTGGTTGACGGCGGGGCCGACCTGAACCTGATCTCGCCTGTCGTGATCAAAAGGTTGCAAATCCCTAATGGAGACCTCGAGGAAACAGGCACGTTTCAAGGGTCAATCCGGGGAGGAGCCAGCCGAAGGAAAAGGTCACACTGCCCGTGACGTTTGGAGGAGAGTTGAACAACAGGACGGAGAGGATCGTCTTCGACGTGGCCGAGATCCCCTTGCCCTACAACGGGATCCTCGGCCGCCCGGCACTAGCCAAGTTCATGGTGGCGTCACACTATGCCTACAACATGCTAAAGATGCCCGGGCCATTGACCATCATCTCCGTCCCCTCCGACAAGAAGGACGTGCTGATTTGTGCCGACCAACTCTACCGGGAGGCGGTTGCAGCACCTGCTGCCAAGGCACCTGCTCCTGCCGCTGAAGCCCCAGAAGGGAGGAAGAAGCCCGGCAAGACCTCTCGCACCAACTCCGGCAAGCGCAGCTCTTCGGAGTGTTGTGCGGCCGTCAAGGACGTACCAGAGAGCTCTACCAACAAGAGCAAGAGATCCAGAGCCGAGCCACCGCAAACCAAGAAGGTGTCCGCCAGGGCGGATGGCATGGGAGGGGCCTTCACCATAGGCTCCACCCTCGGCAGCAAATAGGAAGGCGCGCTCGTCACCTTCCTGCGGGCGAATGTCGACGTGTTTTCATGGCAAGCATCCGACATCCCCGGTGTTCCCAGGGAGGTGATTGAGCACCGCCTAGCTGTCTGCCCCCATGCGCGGCCCGTCCAGCAGAAGGTCAGAAAGCAGGCTCTGGAGAGGCAGGAGTTCATCACGGAGGAGATCAGGAAGTTGGAAGCGGCAGGTTGGATGAGGGGAGTGCTCCACCCGACGTGGTTGGCTAATCCGGTAGTGGTGCGCAAGGCGAGTGGGAAGTGGAGGCTGTGTATTGATTACACAGATATCAATAAGGCTTGTCCTTAGGACCCCTTCCTATTGCCGCGCATCGACCAGATTGTTGACCCCACGGCTGGGTGTGATCTGTTGTCATTCCTCGACGCCTACTCGGGCTACCACCAGATCTTCATGACAAGAGAGGATGAAGAAAAGACAGCGTTCATCACCCCATGTGGTACATATTGCTTTTTACAGATGCCTATCGGGTTGAAGAGCGCTGGCTCAACATTTGCAAGAGCAGTCCAAATTGGTTTTAAACCTCAACTCCATAGAAATATGGAGGCCTACATGGATGACATAGTGGTCAAAACCAAGGACGGGCCAACTTTTGTGCAAGATCTGGAACAGACATTTGCCAACCTGCGCAAGATCAACCTCAAGCTAAACCCTGACAAGTGTGTCTTCGGCGTTCCATTCGGCAAGCTTCTCGGGTTCTTTGTGTCGCGGCGCGGAATCGAGGCATACCCAGACAAAAATAAAGGCTATTGAGCAGATTGAGGTGCCCAAGCGGATCAAGGATGTGTGTCGGCTCACCGGCTGTGTTGCCGCCATGAGCCGATTCATCTCCAAGTCCGCAGAGCGTGCCCTTCCTTTCTTCAAAATCTTGAAGAAGGCAGGCCCAATGGAATGGACCCCAGAAGCCGAGGCAGCATTGCAGGATCTGAAGAAATACCTTTCCTCCACGCCAATACTGGTTGCGCCTAAACCACAAGAGCCATTGCTGCTGTATCTGGCAGCGACGAATCAAGTGGTCAGCGCCGCGCTAGTGGCATAGAGGGAGGTCAACGAGGAGGCAGTGACGGCGGCAGAACCAACGGATGGCAAGCCCAAGATTCCCTCGGCAGGGCCTGGTGCCGGCAAGGCGAGGCCCCCGACAAAGTCTGAAGCCACCGAGGCAGTGCCCGTGCAGTCAAGTGAGGTGGTGCAGAAGAAGAAGATGATGCAGCACCCGGTTTACTTTGTCAGCTCCCTCTTGCAGGGAGCTAGATCGAGGTACTCCGGTGTGTAGAAATTGCTCTTCGGCCTCCTTATGGCCTCGAGGACGCTGCGTCATTACTTCCAAGCCCACGAGATCACTATCGTCACCCGCCTCCCTTTGCAACGGATACTGCATAACCCGGATGCAACCGGGAGGACTGTGGAGTAGGCCTTGGAGTTGTCAAGTTTCGGTTTGAAGTTTGAAAGTACCTCGACAATCCAGAGTAGAGTCTTGGCGGAGTTCATTGCGGAATGGACCTCAACGCCTGACGAAGAAATCCAGGAGACCACTCTCCCTGGCAAGGAGGAAGATCGCGACTGGATCATGTACTTTGATGGGGCTTTCTCACTGCAAGGCGCTGGTGCCGGTGTGCTACTCGTCGCACCTACCGGGGAGCACCTCAAGTACGTGATCCAGATGCACTTTCCCCGAGAGATGACCACCAACAACACTGCTGAGTACGAGGGATTGCTTGCCGGTCTCAGGATCGCGGTAGACCTCGGGGTTAAGAAGCTCATCGTCAGGGGTGACTCACAGCTTTTTGTCAGGCAGGTCAACAAGGGTTACCAAAGCCCATTGATGGAAGCCTATGTAGATGAAGTGAGGAAGCGAGAGGAGCGCTTTGACGGTATCCAAGCGGAGCACGTGCCCCTAATGGAGAACAACACCGCCGATTACCTGTCAAAGTGTGCCGCATTCAAGCTACCTGTGGAACTGGGTACCTTTTTGCTCCGGCTAACTCAACCATCCGTCAAACCATCAACGGGGCAGAACAAGCGAAGTAATTCGGGTCCCGACAAGTACTTTCCTACTGAGCCCTCTAGGGCTAAAGCCAAGGGTGCCGCCGCGGACACTGAGCCTGCCCAAGAGAAGCTACCTCCGGCAGGGCGTCAAGCTCTAGCCGTAGAGACAGCCGCTCCCACGGCGGAAGAAATGCCTTTGGTCCTTGCTATCGAGCCTCGGGCTCCGACATGGGCGTAGCATACCGTCCGATTCCTCCAAACAGGGGAGCGTCCAGAGGAGCAGGAAGAAGCGGAGAAAGTAGCCCGTCGGTCTGCCCTGTACCAGTTCGTCGATGACATCCTGTACACGAGAAGGCCGAACAGCGTGAAATTGAAATGCATCCCCCAGAAGGAAGGACTGGAGCTGTTGGCGGAGATACATGGAGGCATATGTGGCTCCCTGATAATCCCCAAGTGCAAGGAATCATCGTAGCACTTTCCAAAGGTCGAAGTGATAAGTATGGAGTGTCGAACCCACAAGGAGCTAAAGGTAAGATCAATATTCTCTCAAGCCCTATCTGCCACTGATACGACTCTAGGTGCACCGAACGTTTACTTCCAACTAGAAACGAGGAATAAAACTACATTGTGGGTATGAAGAGGATAACTTTGCATGGTAACGGGGAGCTAAAACATAAAGTAGGTGTTGTTATCATAAAGTTAGAATATATTACTTAGTATTATAAATAGCGAGTGTGGAATAATGGTGGATGGGTGTGCGGAATTGTCCTAGGCAATTGTTAACAAAACCGGTAATCACTATTGCAGTTTTATATGAGGGAGAGGCATAAGCTAACATAATTTCTCTACTTGGATCATATGCACTTATGATTGGAACTCTAGCAAGCAGCCGCAACTACTAAAGATCATTAAGGTAAAATCCAACCATAGCATTAAAGCATCAAGTCCTCTTTATTCCCATACGCAACAATCCCTCTTACTCGGGTTTAAGCTTCTGTCACTCTAGCAACCCACTATAAGTGAATCATGAACGTATTGCAGCACCCTACAGCGGGGATCCCTCACGCTTGTGCGACACGGAGAGCACCATAGGACAACATCAAAGTAAAACACACAACTCATACCATCTAGATCATCAATCAACCCAAAGACAAAAGATATCTACTCAAAACATCATAGGATGGCAACACATCATTGGATCATAATATGTGGCATAAAGCACCATTTTCAAGTAAGGATTACAGCGGTGTGCGGGAGAGTGGACCGCGTAAAAGAGATGAGGATGGTGATGATGATGGTGATGTTGATGAAGACGATCACCGTGGCGATGATTCCCCTCCCGATGGCACTCCGGCGCCACCGGAAGAGAGGAGGAGAGGTTCTCCCCCTTGTGCTTCCTCCTCCATGGCCTCCACCTTCTGGTCCTTAGTCTTCATGGTGATGATGGCCCCTCCGGGATACTCCTCCATGGCCACCGGTGATGATGGCCCCCTCCGGCAGGGTGCCGGAGAGGGCCTAGATTGACTTTATCGTGGCTACAGAGGCTTGCGGCGGCGGAACTACTGATCTAATCTCCGTTAAGGAAGTTTTAGGGTACTAGAGTACATATGGGTGTAGGGGGTACGTCGGAGGAGCTACGGGGGCCCCACGAGGCAGGGGGCATGCCCTAAGGGGGGTGCCCCCCACCCCCGTAAGCACCTCCCGTATCTCCTGACGTAGAGTCCAAGTCTATTCGGTGGCTTTCCTTCGAAAAATAACTTCTCCAGTTGATTTCGTTCCGTTTTGACTCCGTTTGATATTCCTTTTCTTCGAAACACTGAAATAGGCAAAAAAACATCAAATCTGGCTTGGGCCTCCGGTTAATAGGTTAGTCCCAAAAATAATATAAAAGTGGATAATAAAGCCAAATATTGCCCAAAACAGTAGATAATATAGCATGGAGCAATCAAAAATTATAGATACATTGGAGACGTATCAGGCATCCCCAAGCTTAATTCCTGCTCATCCTCGAGTAGGTAAATGATAAAAAAAGATAATTTTTGATGTGAAATGCTAGTAAGTGCTTAAGTTTGATCAATGACAATTCCAATCACTTTTTCTAGCATCATTACATATCATAACAATAGCTCATCTCATAAAACTTTTCATGATCAAGTAACAAGCAAGTCACAGGTTTAAAGTATGGATCATAAACTTTCTTGAAAACTAGCAAACTATATTCTCAGTCATCAAACAATTGCAATTCATCCTATTTTCTGGAAGAGTCTATGTAAGAGCTTTGATTTAGCAAACTTCACATACTCAACCATCATGTAGTCTTTCACAATTGCTAACACTCACGCAATACTTGTGGTTATGGAGTTTTAATCGGACACAGAGAAAGATAGGGGCTTATAGTTTCTCCCCACAACCTTTTACCTCAAGGGTAATGTCAACAATAATAACTCATGCTCCCCTACATCCAATTAAATATATATATCAGGTTCTTTCCAACATGTTGGGCTTGCCAAAGGATAAAATGAAAAAGGGAAGGTGAAGATCACCGTGACTCTTGCATAAGGTAGAAGATAATAATAAAAGATAGGCCCTTCGAAGAGGGAAGCAGAGGTTGCCATGGGCTTTTATGGTTGGATGCACAAAATCTCAATGCGAAAGAATGTCACTTTATATTGCCCCTTGTGATATGAACCTTTATTATGCAGTCCGTCGCTTTTATTACTTCCACATCTCAAGATCGTATAAAGCTTATTTCTCTCACACCAATCAATCATACATATTTGGAGCAATTTTTATTGCTTTGCACCGATGACAACTTACTTGAAGGATCTTACTCAATCCATAGGTAGATATGGTGGACTCTCATGGCAAAACTGGTTTAAGGATTTTGGAAGCACAAGTAGTATCTCTACTTGGTGCTGAGAATTTTGGCTAGCATGAGGGGGAAAGGAAAGCTCAACATGTTAGAGGATCCATGACAACATACTTTATCTCAGATATAAGAAAACATAACTCATTACATTGTCTTCCTTGTCCAACATCAACTCTTTAGCGTGTCATATTTTAATGAGTGCTCCCAATCATAAAAGATGTCCAGGATAGTATATTTATATATGAAACCTCCCTTCCTTCAATATTCTTTCATGAATTGTTCAAGTGAACAATTCTACGCTTGCTAACTTTCAATAAGTTTTACTACCCATACTAATTATGTGTGAAGTGATTACTCCCCATGTTATAAGCACATGAAACATATATAAATTCAGGTTTATGACATCCAATTTATTCAACCATTGACTCATAGGATATACATGAAGCACATGAGCAAATGACCAACTACTACAAAAGATTTGAGTGAAGAACACTGAGTAGTCAAATAATTAACTAGCCATGGGAGGATTCTTTTTCATTCAATATTGCAGATCCAATGATTTTATTCAAACAGCAAGTAAAATTGCAAATACGCTCCAAGCAAAACACATATCACGTGATGAATAAAAATATAGCTCCGAGTAAAGTATACCGATAGTTTTGAAGACGAAAAAGAGGGGATGCCTTCCGGGGCATCCCCAAGCTTAGGCGCTTGAGTCTTCCTTGAATATTACCTTGGGGTGCCTTGGGCATCCCCAAGCTTATGGTCTTTCCACTCCTTATTCTCATCATATCGATATCTCACCCAAAACTTGAAAACTTCAATCACACAAAACTTGACCAAACTTCGTGAGATAGGTTAGTATGATAAAGAGCAAACCATTCACTTTGGTACTGTCAAAGACAAGGTTCATAATTGTTTTCACACAATGCCTACTGTACCATATCATTTCTACAATTTATATTGAAGAATATAAGTCATAGAAACTAGAAAACAAGTAAACTATGCAATGAAAACAAAATTTGTCAGAAACAGAACAGTCTGTAATGATCTGAACAATAACCATACTTCTGCTACTCCAAAATTATGAAATAAATTGATGGATGTGAGGAATTTATCTATTAATCTTCTGCAAAAAGAATCAACTCAAAAGCACTCTTCTGTAAAAAATGATAGTTAATCTCGTGTGCGCAAAGTTTCTGCTTTTTACAGCAAGATCACATTAACTTTCACCCAAGTCTTCCCAAAGGTCTTACTTGGCACTTTATTGAAACAAAAGATATAAAACATGATTACTACAGTAGCTTAATCATGTAAACACACAAAAACATTAAGGGTAAATATTGGGTTGTCTCCCAACAAGCGCTTTTCTTTAACGCCTTTTAGCTAGGCATGATGATTTCAATGATGCTCACATAAAAGATAGGAATTGAAGCACAAAGAGAGCATCTTGAAGAATATGACTAGCATATTTAAATCTAACACACTTCCTATGCCTAGGGATTTTGTGAGTACACACTTATGGGAACAAGAATCAACTAGCATAGGAAGGCAAAACAAGTATAACTTCAAAAGTTTAAGCACATAAGGAGGAAACTTGATATTAATAAAACTCCTACAAGCATGTATTCATCCCTCATAATAATTTCCAGAGGCATCATGGATAGCAACTTTGTTTTCATACTCAATTGGAACCTCTTCCGAAATAGTGGAATCATTACTAGCTAAAGTTGACACTCTTCCAAATCCACTTTCATAAATATCATACTAAGATTCAACATCCTCCAAAATAGTGGGATCACTAATTCCTAAAGTTGACTCTCTTCCAAAGCCACTTTAAATGATAGTATTATTCATACTCCAAAATATATAAGTGAAGTTCATGGAGCATTCTACAACTAACCAATATCCAAACTCAAAATATATAAGTGAAGCACATGAAGCATTCTATAAAACCATACTCAAAAGATTTAAGCGAAGCACAAAGAGCAATTCTATAAGATCATACTTAAAAGATATAAGTGAATCACATGAAGTATTCTATAAATTGATGAAGGTACATCTCATGCTAACATGGTTCTCAAAAGAAAAACGAAAACACAAAGGACACAAATCATGTGAACAAAGCAAAAACCGAGGTATACCGATATTTGTTGAAGAAGAAAGATGGGATGCCAACCGGGGCATCCCCAAGCTTAGATGCTTGAGTATCCTTTGAAATATTTACTTGGGGTGCCTTGGGAATCCCCAAGCTTGAACTCTTGCCTCTCTTTATACTTCTCATATTGGTAGCTCCTCGACCTTTGGACACTTCGTCCACACAAAACTTCACCAAAAACTTGTGAGATCCGTTAGTGTAATAAAGCAAATCACTACCTTTAGGTACTGTAATGAACTCATTCTTTATTTATATTTGTGTTAAACCTACTGTATTCCAACTTCTATATGGTTCATACCCTCCGATACTAGCCATAGATTCATCGAAATAAGCAAACAACACATGCAAAACAGAATCTGTTAAAAACAGAACAGTCTGTAGTAATCTGGAAGCTTGGCAAACTTTTGTAAATCCTAAAATTATGAACTAAAATTTAAAATTTGAAAAATTTGTACATAAGTAATGTGCAAAAAGTTTCAGACCCATTTGACGTTCCAGTAAAAAATGCAAATTCACGCACTACAGACAAAGTTTCTGTTTTTGTTCTGCACATAGTAAATAAGCAATCTAATCATCCTAAAACCAAAGCTTGGCACATTATTTTTATAATACAATGAATATATACAAGGGGATAATTATTTACAGAGAAACTTCCATGAAAAATTCTACATTGTTTCCGTGAGCATGAACACAAGTGCTCAAGGTCGACCCTCACTTCTTCAATGCATAACTTTCCAATCACTTCTCTTTTTGAAAAAGTTTTTAGGCATGAGAGGCAAGTAATAATTTTTTTGTATTTTCCTTCTTTAAATATTTTTTTGTATGTTTCACCCACAACTAAACAGAAACAAAAAGGAAAAACAAAATATACTTAGTGAAGAAAGCAAACAAGGACACACGAGAATATCAACCCCACGCTATTGCTCCCCGGTAACGGCCAGAAAAGAGCTTGATAATCCCCAAGTGCGAGAAATCATCATAGCACTTTCTAAAGGTGGAAGTGATAAGTATGGAGTGTCGAACCCACAAGGAGCAATAGGTAAGATCAATATTCTCTCAAGCCCTATCTGCCACTGATACGATTCTAGGTGCACCGAACGTTTACTTCCAACTAGAAACGAGGAATAAAACTACATTGTGGGTACGAAGAGGATAACTTTGCATGGTAACGGAGAGCTAAAACATAAAGTAGGTGTTGTTATCATAAAGTTAGAATATATTACTTAGTATTATAAATAGCGAGTGTGGAATAATGGTGGATGGCTGTGCGGAATTGTCCTAGGCAATTGTTAACAAAACCGATAATCACTATTGCAGTTTTATATGAGGGAGAGGCATAAGCTAACATACTTTCTCTACTTGGATCATATGCACTTATGATTGGAACTCTAGCAAGCAGCCGCAACTACTAAAGATCATTAAGGTAAAACCCAACCATAGCATTAAAGCATCAAGTCCTCTTTATTCCCATACGCAACAATCCCTCTTACTCGGGTTTAAGATTCTGTCACTCTAGCAACCCACTATAAGCGAATCATGAACGTATTGCGGCACCCTACAGCGGGGATCCCTCACGCTTGCGCGACACGGAGAGCACAATAGGACAGCATCAAACTAAAACACACAACTCATACCAATCTAGATCATCAATCAACCCAAAGACAAAAGATATCTACTCAAAACATCATAGGATGGCAACACATCATTGGATCATAATATGTCACATAAAGCACCATGTACAAGTAGGGATTACAGCGGTGTGCGGGAGAGTGGACCGCGTAAAAGAGATGAGGATGGTGATGATGATGGTGATGTTGATGAAGACGATCACCGTGGCGATGATTCCCCTCTCGATGGCACTCCGGCGCCACCGGAAGAGAGCAGGAGAGATTCTCCCCCTTGTGCTTCCTCCTCCATGGCCTCCACCTTCTGGTCCTTGGCCTTCATGGTGATGATGGCCCCTCCGGGATACTCCTCCATGGCCACCGGTGATGATGGCCCCCTCCGGCAGGGCGCCGGAGAGGGCCTAGATTGACTTTCTCGTGGCTACAGAGGCTTGCAGTGGTGGAACTTCTGATCTAATCTCCGTTATGGAAGTTTTAGGGTATGAGAGTATATATGGGTGCAGGGGTACGTCGGTGGAGCTACGGGGGCCCCACGAGGTAGGGGCGCGCCCTAAGGGGGGGCGCCCCCCACCCTCGTGAGCACCTCCTGTATCTCCTGACGTAGAGTCAAAGTCTATCCGGTGGATTTCCTTCCAAAAATAACTTCTCCAGTTGATTTCGTTCCATTTCGACTCCGTTTGATATTCCTTTTCTTCGAAACACTGAAATAGGCAAAAAAAACAGCAAATCTGGGCTGGGCCTCCGGTTAATAGGTTAGTCCCAAAAATAAAATAAAAGTGGATAATAAAGCCCAATATTGCCCAAAACAGTATATAATATAGCATGGCGCAATCAAAACTTATAGATACGTTGGAGACGTATCACTCCCACATAGGGTCAAGGGCCCTTGCCGGGAAGGCGTTCTGACAAAGTTCTTTCTGGCCCACCGCCCTCCAGGATGTGACGACACTAGTAACCAAGTATGAAGTGTGACAGTTTCATTCAAAGAAGCTTCATCAACCATCCCAAGCCCTTCAAACAATCCCTCTCTCCTGGCCATTCTCGGTCTGGGGGCTCGACATACTGGGTCCTTTCCTCCGTGCTGTCGGGGGCTTTGAGTACTTGTACGTTGCAATCGACAAGTTCACAAAGTGGCCGGAGGTGGAAGCAGTGAGAAAGGTGACTGCTCAGTCAGCTGTCAAGTTTTTCAAAGGACTGGTCTGCCGTTTTGGTGTGCCAAAAAGAGTCATCACCGACAACGTCACGCAGTTCACGAGCCACACGTTCATGCAACACATTAAAGACCTCGGTAGCAAGGTCTGTTTTGCCTCCATGGCACACCCACAGAGCAATGGCCAAGCGGAGAGGGCGAATGCTGAAGTGTTGCGAGGCCTAAGGACAAATACTTTTGACAAGCTGCGCAAGAGCGGAAGGCGCTGGATTGATGAATTGCCGGCGGTTCTTTGGTCGATCAGAACGACGCCAAATCGAGCCACCAGCTAGACACCTTTTGCCCTGGTCTAAGGGGCAGAAGCAGTTCTCCCCACGGAACTCATATACGGGTCACCTCGAGTGCTCGCTTATGATGAGATTGAGCTAGAGCAGTTGCGCCAAGATGACGCGACGCTCCTTGAGGAGGATCGTCTTCGGGCGGCTGTGAGAGCAGCCCGCTACCAGCAAGCCTTGTGCCGCTACCATAGCCGCAAGGTTCATGCCCGAAGCTCTGACGAAGGCGACCTTGTTCTTCGGCGCACTCAGTCGGCCAAGAATGCCAACAAGTTGACGCCAAAGTGGGAAGGCCCTTATCGGGTAATACGAGTCACCAGGCCCGGCGCAGTCCGCCTGGAGACCGAAGATGCTGTCCCAGTGAGCAACTCCTGGAACATCGAGCATCTTCGCAAGTTTTACCCATAAGGCACGGCTTGCCGGGCCTCCCGGCAAGACACCTTTTGTAAAAGCTTTGTCGGCAAGGCATGTAACCCTTCATACAAAGCCAGGCGCAGACCCTGAGCATAAATAAATGAAGCGTTGGCGCCCTAAGTCATAGCATGCATGCTAGGTCGAGTCTCTTCCTTGGTTAGGGTTGATAGTGCTCAGCAGCGACTAACCCCTAGCTTAGAGGTCTAGTGTGTGTCTATCTGTTTCTCTTCTATCTTCCTTTGGTTCGCAGGGCACATGAGCACTTCTGCCGAGCTACTTGGAAGAAAGAAAATGGACCAGCGTTCCGACCCCGGCAAACCAGAGTTGCCGGGGGCTGCAAGCACAAGGATCCAACCATGGCAAGATGAGACTGCCGGGGGCTGCAGATCCGGATAAGTCTTTTATCCTCTGTCATGCATTTCGGAACAGGACTGGGCATGTGAAACCTCGTTTTTATCTCTAGGCTGTCGTGCTCCCCTTTTTTCTATGCCTAAGGATTATTTCCTGGGTCCGGATTTGGTTGTAGCCGCGGCGGCAAGGAGGTAGAATGAGGAGCCTAAAGCCCACTTCATCCCTGCCTCCGCCAAGAGCACGAGAATGGTCGAGTGGAGTGGGGGGACGGCAAGGCCTGTTGTCGGGCGAAAAACATTTATCTTAAATAATAACGAGGATTCGCTCCTTGTCGCGGGATTTACCCACGAACGAAAAACCCGGCAAGCATCCCTTTTTCATTGAAAACATCCCATACAGGTACAGTTCGTATGAAATGAAAAACATGAGCAAGGGGATTATAAGTTCTAAATTTAACAAAGGCCCGCAGGCTTACGAACTAAAGAAGAAGGATAAGATGCCCGTAATCCCTTTCTTATCCCTCTCCTCAGGAGGCAGGTCAAGGAGGCGAGAGGGCAAAAGGGGCGCCTAGGCGAGCTACGAGCGGCAGAAAGCACCAAGAGAAAGCCTCGGTGGCCGCCCAGGGGCGGGCCGGTGATGACGGTGCCGGGAAAGGAGCTGGAAGATGAGGTGGCAGGACCGGCAGTACGCGACGAAGGCATCGGTGCCCGCGTACTCCGAGTTGACGGCCTTGCCGCCCACCCTCTTCCTCAGCCTCCCGACGCCAGCCGCCCAAGGAGACGGCCCCGAGAAGTTCAAGGAGCTGGCCTCACCCCGGCAAAACTCTGCCGGAGGAGTGGCCAGGTGCAGATGTTGCTGCTGCCGCACCCTCCCAGGCACGGGGCGTCCGACGCCTAGTCGGACTCGTCCCCGCAGTCTGCCCCGCTGTCCTCCTCATCGCTTTTGTTCGAGGTAGAGCTTCCATCATCGGAATCTCCATCGGAGGATCTCTCCACGCAGCACTTCAGGCGAGTCCCAAAGTCGCCGAAAACCTTGACGGAGAGCAGGCCGTCCTCCATTAATTTGAAGTAGAGGATGAGCCCCGCCGTCAAGCTGTGGATGCGAGCGAACATCTTCCACCCACGACGGAGGTACATGACCCGAGGAGCCAGGAAGTCGACGTCGACCCGCGTGCCCCCATTCCCACAACCCCTCATGTGCAATCCGAGGGACTGGGGCGGGTCACGCTCCATCTGCCAAGCGAACGGGGCGGGAAGACGAAGACGGTGACGCGGAGGCCGGCGCAGACTGATGAAAAACTCATGGGGCTGGTCTCCAACATGGCCTTCCATTGGAAAAGGCATCATTGGCGGGGGCAAAGTCGGCGCGCCGCCCCGTCCTCCTCTTCCCCGAGCACTACGACCTCTGCCCCGGCCTCGCCCACGACCTCGCCCCCTCCCCCTTCCCCCCGCGGCCGGTTCCACCACCGCGGGCTCAGGAGGAGGAGAGACGCGCTGTCGGGCGGTGACCCTCGCCGCCACCATCGAGGGACCAGGATTCCCCTTCTCCATGGCGAGTGAAAGGAAGAAGCATAAGCGAGAGGAGATAGATGACGGAAGAGTGCGGGACGCCATTCCCCCCTTCCCCCTCTTTATAAGGAGGCGGGGACGGGGCTCGTCCGCCCCGCTCGGCCAATCCAGCCACCAAAGGCACGGGGAATCAGGACCGGCCCGCTGCCCCAACCAGCAATGGCTCGGTTTCCCGCCTCCATCGCTTGCCACCCCAGGTGCATGGAGGACGCGTGGCGGACACGCAGAACCGAGGGGACGGGCGAAGTGACCTATCCCCACCCCGTGATCGTGGGGAGTGGATGCCTTGAAGGCCGTGCCCCGACCCCGCTCAGCAAATGAGCCGCGACTCCACGCCTCCCTCTTTTTACGGGGAAGGCGTGAGCCGCCTCTTTACTGTGATGTGATGCATGCGTGTGGAAACTGCCCCACGCATGCCGCCCATGTCACGCACACCCCTTCATGCCGCGCCCCGCGTGCGGGTCATGGGAAGCGCAATGCGCGAAAAGCTTTACCGCAGTAAAAACCGCCCCGCTTGCCCACTCACCATTTTGGGCCTGGCCCAACAACGCGTCGCGCTTATTTGTGGCCCAGGCCCGGGGGCTCCTGTCGGTGTACAAAAAGAGGGGTGCGTTTTTGTACCCCTATACCTATGACAAAAAGAGGTAGTCAAAGCCGCGCCTACAATCACGCCAAGCAGAATAGGGGAGGTGAGCCAAGGTAAGACCAAAGCCCAAGATAATAAGAACAACGCCAAGGCCAAGACCACAAAGAGCAGAGGGACGAAGCAGGTTCCCTAGGCAAGATCCTTGCCGGGACAGCTCGCCCCGCACCAACAGAGCGGGCCACCCTTGAGCCCACGGTCTCCAACATCACATTGGGCCAGGGCTCGGGAGGCACGTCCATGGTGGCATGCGGATCTTTGTGAAGACATTTTCAAGATCAGGTGAGGATTAGAAGACGACGATCCTCGGCAAGATCCTTGCCGAGGAAGGCCACCAGACCCCCGGCAAGGCCCTTGCCAGGGACGACAGCGCGCCACGGCAAGACCCTTGCCGGGCCACATGGCAAGACCCTTGCCGGGCCACCCGGCAAGGCCCTCACCAAGGACGCCAGCAGGATCACCGCCAGGCCCGCACCAACCAAGCTTCTACCGCCATCCACATGCAGCTGCTAGCCCAACCAGCTGGCCGGGCACCTGCGTGGCAACATGCAGCTCCCATGCCAACTCATCGAGCGCCTGCGTGGCGGCATGCAGATCTTCGTGAAGTCTCCGCCACTGCGCCACCTCAGCTGCCTGCCCGCCTACATGGCACCACGCGCCTCACTGGCCAGGGCGCGTGTCAAAGCGAGGAGGAGCGGTGGCGGACGGGACGGGCCTCGCCCCCGTCCCCAATAAAGCAAGGGGACACCTAAGCTAGGCATTAAATGCGTCTTGTCCTGTAATACGAGCGATAAGCTCAGGGCACTGTACACCTTTCCACCTCATGTGTGCCACTGTGGCAGCCCCTTTCGACTATAAAAGGAGGCCCATGGCATACTGGAGAGGGATTCGGCTCTTTGGGACCATGCACTGACCATAGCTAGTTCGAGAGCTCAAGAACTCTCTAAAATACACCCACCAAAGCAGGACTAGTGTTTTACGCATCCTCGCGGCCCGAACCTGGGTAAACGATCCTTGTGTTGTCTACTAGCCCTGCTCTTCTCGCAACCCCGCAACTCGGCAACCGTAGTAGGGATTCTTGTGATCCCATAGGTGTCGTTCCACACCGACAGCGTGTGTCTCCTCTCCGCCTATCCTATGGGGCTCGTCCTTAGCCTGGACATGCTCGAAGGTCAGAAGAGGCCATCGAGACGTCGTCGGGGTATTGATTCTATCGCGCTCGCGCTGGCTGCCGCAGTGGGGACTGCACCATGGGGAGGGCCCCTTTCGTACGATCAGCAGCATGGGCTGTTGCTGTCGCTTGGGGAGTCCGTGGCGGGCCAGCTCGCCACGAGCCCCCAGCTTCGACGAAACCGAGCAGACTCTAGATGATGGCACGCCATTCGTCCATCTGCTCGGCCACTGGGGGAAACCTTAGCAGCAGTTGAGCCCGCGCCATGGCCTCCGAGGCTGTACTTGGCATGGATGATGAAGAAGTTATTCGCACCATCGCTCGGCTCCTGGCGGTGCCAGCTGTGGTGGTGTCGCGCCCCCGCTGTTGTTGCAGGGCGACCACCTGGATGCGGTGCGGCGAAGACGCTCGAGGGCCAGTGACTCCGTCGGGCGTAGCAGCTTGGTCAACGCATTCCAGAGGAGGTGTGCGCGCTGCGACCGCACCGTGGTGGGAGCGGCTGATGCGGCTTGAAGCTACGTCGGTATTTCCCCAAAGAGGAAGGTATGATGCAGCACAATGACGGTAGGTATTTCCCTCAGTGATGAGACAATGGTTATCGAACTAGTAGGAGAACCAAGCAACAACACGTAAACAGCACCTGCACACAAATAATAACTACTCGCAACCCGACGTGTAAAAGGGGTTGGCAATCCCTTTCGGGTAGCGGCGCCTCAAGATAGGTAAATGGACGTGAGTAAAACTGTAGTAAATTGATAGATCGAACGCCAAATAAAATAAATAGGAATAAAACACAACAAGGTATTTTTGTATTTTTGGTTTAATAGATCTGAAAATAAATGGCAAATAAAATAGATCGCAAAAGCAAATAATATGAGAAAGAGACTCGGGGGCCGTAGGTTTAACTAGTGGCTTCTCTCGAGAAAAATAGCAAACGATGGGTAAACAAATTATTGTTGGGAAATTGATAGAACTTCAAATAATCATGACGATATCCAGGCAATTATCATTATATAGGCATCACGTCCAAGATTAGTACACCGACTCCTACCTACCTCTACTACTATTACTCCAGAGATCGACCGCTATCCAGCATGTATCTAGTGTATTAAGTTCATGGAGAAACGGAGTAATGCAATAAGAACGATGACATGATGTAGACAAGATCTATCTATGTAGATATAGACACCATTGTTTTATCCTTAGTAGCAACAACACATACGTGTCGGTCCCCCTTCTGTCACTGGGATCAAGCACCGTGAGATCGAACCCACTACAAAGCACCTCTTCCCATTGAAACATAAATAGATCAAGTTGCCCAACAAACCCAAATATCGGAGAAGAAATACGAGGCTATAAGCAATCATGCATATAAGAGATGAAAGAAACTCAAATAACTTTCATAGATATAAAAAGATAGATCTGATCATAAACTCAAAGTTCATCCTGTCCCAACAAACGCATCACAAAAAGAGTTACTGTCGGATTCTGGGTTCCAGCAGACCCTTAAGGTTCGGACTCTGGGGTGCGCGCGGAGATCATGCCCTCTACCTCTCCGTCTCGCAAGGATCTAAACTACTGCAAGGACAACACATGAGACACAGGATTTATACTAGTTTGGGCCACCATTGTGGTGTAATACCCTACTCTAGTTTGTGGTGGGTGGATTGCCTCTTGGGCTGATGAGGAAGAACGGTACAAGGGAGAACGACCTCACGAGGGTCCGTTCTTGGTTAGGGGATGAACTTCTAGGGGGAGTTCAATCGCCCTTCTCTCTCTCTGCATGCGGGATTCTACCTCAGGTTCTAGATGCCCCTACCCTGGGGGTGGCTGGCCCTATTTATAGGCAAAGGCCCTGGGCCTCTTCCCAAATATTGAGCGGGAAGGGCGCCAACAATTGGCCAATTTGAAGGGGAACATCGGGTACACTTATCCTGACTAAAGTTGGTCTTCGCCTGCCAAAGGTTCTGGTGATGACGCCGGCTTGGGCTCCACAATGACTTTCTCCTTGTTGTGGAGCTGGTCTTGGTCTCGTTGCACCGAAATGGGTGCCTTTGCTTGATCCTCTCGCCTGCGCTTGCCCCCTTTGCACCAAAGAGGAAAGGGAGGACACTGCGCGGGCTGGCGCCCGCCTGGCACCCTTGGTCATCATGGCTTGCGTCATGGGCACCTCATGAGGTACCCCACCTTGATCTCTCCGCCTCCTCGCGAGCCAGCCTAAGGAGGGCGTGCTGAAGGAAGCGCCGTGTCGTCCGCCTCGCGAGGCTTGGCCCCTCGCGAGGGTCTTGAGCTTTGTGTTGATGAAGTTGGGCCACGTTGGGCCCCCACTCGAGCCACGCCGCAGGCCGCAGGCAGGCAAGTCTGGGGACCCCCATTCCCAGAACGCCGACAGTAGCCCCCGGACCCAAGGCGCGCATGGACTTGGCCGTGCCGAGAGGCGAAAGGGCAAGGGCGAAGCGCCGCAGGCCCTAACAGCCTGCGGCCTCGGGCGCCGCGTGGAGGTTGATTGGACATGGGCGGCACTGTTTACCCACGCTCCCTTATTCTGCACCACGCTATGTTGCCCCGCAGTTGTACACAGCCGCCCTTCTCCCTGTTGCTTGACCGTCTCCTGCTCTTCCTCCCTTCGAACTCAGACCCTTGCTTCCAATCCCATCTCACATCTCCTCTCTTCCGCCCACCGCCATGGCTCCAAGGAAAGAGAAGGGGAAGAAGCCTGCGGCTCCATCTCGCCCGCTGCCGCCGATGGCGCCTGCTGTCGGCCGCTCAATCATACTCAACCTGGAGTGCCTGGGCAAGCTCAATCCGGCTCTGGCCACCGCCTTCAACGAGTGCGGGAGGACGACGGCGTGGCCTACGTGTCACCTCCCCATTGATAGGATAATCACCGAGGTCCATTACTTTGCCGACGCCTTGTGGGCGGGTCTGGTGCCTCCCTTCTCCGATTTCTTCAACGCCGTCCTTGATCATTATCAGATCCACATGATGCATATGGGTCCTGAGTCCATAGCTCTTCTTTCTATCTTCGCTTTTGTTTGTGAGGCGATGGTGGGCATCCCTCCTTCTGTTGCCCTACTCCGCCACTTCTTCTCCTTGCATCTTGTCGACCCCACGCAATGCTCGGCATGCGTGAGCTTTGTAGCTTCGTCCGAGACCGCGGCCTCTGGTATCGACTTCAACCTCCCTCCGCCTTCAGCCGAGTTCCGCGAGCGGTGGTTGTACATTGATGTCGGGGTGCCCAGCCCCCGGCTCGCGAAGCCGACATCGCCTGCTGTGCCTAATTCGGGCTGGGGCCAGGAGACGCTCGTAAGTCCCCGGCTCGCCTTCATCTGGCATCGCTTCATGTCCTTGAAGAAGCTTGGCATAACGGCGCCCAAAGTGGTGAAGGAGTTCCTATCGCGTCGCATTGCCCCTCTCCAACGCCATTCTCATAGAATGTGAGCCTTCAGCGGGCATGGTGACCGCATGAGGCTTCAGGGAGAAGACCCGACGCCCGAGGTGCTGAGGAGGGTGCTCTTGGTCCTGACAGGCGATCCCAACCCCGGGGGTGTCCGGCAGGGGGGAGCCATGCTGTACCTCTGCCACAATAGGGATGACTTCGTGAGGCAGATGCCCCCTTTCGACAAGTGGGGGCTACACCCTGTCGGACTCCAGGGGCCTCGCGAGAACCCTGTGGTGGTGATTTCCCTTCCGGTCGGCCTGGGTGAATCCCCCTCGAGTGGTGGCGCAGGGAGGCAGGAGACAGCGGGGGTCGAGGGAGCCGCGGACGATGTGACCGCACCTGGCGATGCTCTTGACGGGGCAGCTGACGAGGTCCGCGCTCCCGAGGCCCCGGGCGAGGCGCCGCCGCCTCCGGTGCTTGAGGCCGAGGCTCCTGAGCCCCCGTCCGGGATCTCTGACGAGGCAACTGCCCATGCGTTCCAGGCATGCGCCCTCGACGCGAGTGGCCTTGGCGCTCCGTCCTCTTCGCAGATGGTTCCTGTGCATCTCTCCTGGTCCGTTTCCGTGTGGACTTTGAGGCCCTCCAGAGAGAAAGGGAGGCCTTGGGCGACGACTTCCCCTGCCGCTTGCTGAAGCGCCGGAAGTACTTCGCCGTTGATGAGTAAGTCTTCTCCTTTTCTGTTCCTTATCCTGCTTGCCGCATCCGCTGATCCTTGCCCTGCAGGCCTCTGCCTACTGAGCTCGATGAAGTCGTCGGGCCGACGCCCTCCTTGACTCTGTCTCCTCCACCACCCCTGGGTGTCTCGAGCGGCACTGCCCTTGTGGTTTGGGCAGGTGACGGCGCGGACCGCCGCGTAGCGCGCGGCGACTCTCCCGCCCCTGCGATCTCCTTCCGCGGGCCTTCCCTCGACATAGGCAGCCTGCCGTGGGCTCCCCGTTTGGTCGCGGGCTGTGACCGGCTGAGGCACCTCCGGGGCCCTTCTCCTGAGGTCAGGTTGGACTCAAGTCGGGCTTCTGATGCGGCGCGGCAGTCCGTCGGGAAGGCGCCAGCCCCCAGCCCCCTGCCCGGGGCCGGAGCGATGATCCGAGGTTCTCGACGCCTGCTCGGTGTGGATGATGGCGCGGCAGACGTGCTTGAGCCTGCTCGGGAGCGTCGTGCCCGTCGTCACGAATTCCTTCGGAGGGCAAGTGGCGCCGTAGACCTGCTTGGGCAGGAACTTGCTGAGGAAGACGCGCGCCTGGAAGCTGAGGGCTTGCGCCTGGCTATCGAGCGGCGCGAGCTGGAGGCGGCCGCTGCCCTCGCGCGTCGTCAGCGCGTCCTTGATGACGAAGGGGCGAAGGCGTCGCTGGAGGCCTCTCTGGCGGCTCGGTCTCAGGCCGTTAAGGAGGCCCGAGGAGCAAACCGACGGCGAGGAGCAGCAGAAGAACAGGCTCGGGAGCTCTTGGCCTGGTGTCGCTCGTTGGAGGAGCAAGCGGAGCTGTGCGAGGCAGCCCTTGCATCGATGGAGGTGGCTTTTGGTGACCCGGCTGAGCTTAGTAAGCGCGAGGAAGCGTTGGTGCTGGAGGCCGCCGAACGCGCTCGCGAGCTCGAGCAGCTGGAGACGAGGGAGCGCCTGGTGACGCAGGCGGAAAACGATGTCGCCGCGCGAGAAACGCGCGTCCTGGAGGAGGTTTGTCGTCGGGTGGCGACAGCACGCCAAGGCCTCGAGCGTGAGTTCGAGGGGAAGCTGGGGATGATCCGAGTCGAAGCTGAGGGTAGAACCGCCGCCTTGAGGGCCCAGCGAGATGAGGCGACGCGCCGAGCTGACGCCTCCCGGGTCGCCCTTGAGGCAGCGCAGAAAGAGCTGGCCTCGTCCCAGGCCGAGGTGCTCCGCCTACGCCAGCGTGTGGAATAGGCCATGGCCGTCGAGCGTCAGAGTGCTGACGAGATACGCCAGTGGCAAGTCCTGGAGCACCAGCACGGCCCCATGCTCACCAAGCTCCGGGATAGGGCCAACATTGCCCTGGGCAACATCTGTGAGGCTGCCGTGGGCGAGCCGCACACGATTAACTACGCCGGCAACCTGCAGTTCTTCACCACCGTGGTGACACAGCTGGAGGCACGGTCGGCCAGAGCCGATAGGTTGGTGGAGGAGAGGAGCCGCGCCCTGCTTGGGCCCGCCTTCTCCCGTGTCTTCAGCCATCTTCGAAACATGGATCCCCACTTCGAGTTCGACGCCGCCATCACCCCAGTTCCCCAAGCTGTTCGAGGCGACCTGGCTGAATGGGTGGAGAGCAGCGTAGATGCTCTCGTCCGGGCCTTCACTTCAGATGACGACGGCGTGATCGTGGGCGCCGACGAAGGTGGCATGGTGGAAGACCCCAATGCCGCTGACGGGGGCGCAAACAACGAAGGTGAGTTCAGCGACGCCAGCGACAGCTCGGGAGGCGCATCCGAGGATGCTTTGGGGGATTTGTCAGATTGACCATGTGCTATCCTCGCCTTTTTACCCTGCATAGATAGAACTCAGGCGTTTGGCCCGGCGGTTGTGAGAGAATTTTGAGAGGGGGAGCCCCTCATGTATGAACTTGTATCTAATGTATCTGCAGTGATTAAATCGTACGCGTGTCCAACGGTAGGTTGGTTCGCCCTTGTCCCTTGCTGGCTCCAGAGCTACCTTCTGGAGGGCGTCACGCCCCGGGTGCTGGGTAGTTGAAACCTCAGGAGGCGGGGTCGTTACTGACAGGAAACCCCACAGGCGTGGGTCGTCTTTGCAGGCTTCGGGCCTTTTCTCGAACGATACGTCTTCACAGGCGTTTGCCCTCTTCACAGGCTCCGGGCCTTTTCCTCGAGCGAGACGTCTTCACAGGCATTTGCCTTCTTCACAGGCTCCAGGCCTTCTACCGAGAGGGATGGCTTCACAGGCATTCGCCTTCTTCACAGGCTCCGGGCCTTCTCCCGAGAGGGATGGCTTCACAGGCATTCGCCTTCTTCACAGGCTCCGGGCCTTCTCCCGAGAGGGATGGCTTCACAGGCATTCGCCTTCTTCACAGGCTCCGGGCCTTCTCCCGAGAGGGATGGCTTCACAGGCATTCGCCTTCTTCACAGGCTCCGGGCCTTCTCCCGAGAGGGATGGCTTCACAGGCATTCGCCTTCTTCACAGGCTCCGGGCCTTCTCCCGAGAGGGGTGGCTTCATAGGCATTCACCTTCTTCACAGGCTCCGGGCCTTCATGAGAAAACGATCTCCGCAGGCACCAATGGTCACCTCGCGAGGGAGCGGCAGCGGCAATCTAGGCCGTGCTTAAGCTAGGCCTAGCCCGGCTCGCGAGGGGCTCGCGAGGGGAGGCAGCTGTGATGAGATGGTGACCAGAATGCGGGAAACGATTCAAACAAGACCAAACACCCCTTCCCCGAACGCACGCAAAGCTCAGATTCGAATTCAACTTAAAACCAGCGGGGGAAAAAGGTTACAACCAAAGGAAGAAGGCAATGAAAGCAAACAAAAAGGCCGCGTCCGGCACCTAATCTAGTCTTCGACGTCTTCTGACCAGCGCGGAGCTAAGTGTTGTCCACTGGGCGTGGGAGGGAGCCCCAGGGCCTGAAGCCGGCACCCCTAAGACTCCGGGGCGTGTACAGCCCCACTCATTATTACGTGAGAGTGTCACGGGGCGGCGAGCTTCATAGGCACTGGGCCTTCTTCACAGGAACCAGCCTTGCTTCATATCACCAGACGAGGGCCCCACCTTGCGCCACACTCTAGTGCCACCAACGATGACCGGAAACCAGGACGCCGCCGGTGGGGTAGAGCGGTCGCCAGCGGTTCCCCCAACGACCACGGGTCCTCCGCCAGGGGCAGGCCCTCAGGAGCCTCCCCAGCGGAGGGCCTATCTTCTAAGAACGCCTTGCTCCGAACGCCGCGGTGGTGATGTAGGATCTCTGCCCCTTTCCTGCAGCCCCCTGCGTCCTCCTCCCGAGGGGTAGGAGACCGCAGGGGCGGGGCAGCTGCTTGTCGCGGCGACCTGCATCTCCCGTGACCCATGATTAGTGTATGCCTGCTCTTGAGGAATTAATGGTACCCAATAGTCGTTGCCTCCAGTGTGACCGACGGAGCCATCATGGGGTTCCTGGAGGGGCTCGGCCTCTGGTGTCTCGTCCTCCCAGCTGGGGCTGAAGAGTGAGCCATGTTCGCCCCCGTGAGCGTGCCCTTGGTCCATCATGTGGGGCACGTATTCCTCTGGCGCCGCCACCCCGAATGTTGTGATGTAGTGCTCCATGCGCCATGCATCGTTGCTTGTCATGCCCACCGCGGGGTGGTAGCGCGGTTGGCCGCTGGCGCCGTGGGCCGCACCGAGCCCCTCTCCTTCACGCGCCGGGGGCGGGGATAGTGCCACCGCCAGTCTGGTGCTGGCGGATTCGCCGGTGTTGGGGTAGTCTTGAGGCCCGCGCGGGTGCGCGGGGCCCCCTCGTGCGCCGCCCTGAACTTGAGGCGGAAGCTGGACGCAGAAGGGGTGAGCCCCCGAAGCGGCGAATCCCAGGAGCTCGGCGACCCGCTCCAGCAGCATGTCGCGGCCGCCTTCCAGTAGCCTGCACTGCAAAAGCTCCCGCGCTACCGTGAGCGCGGCCCTTGAGTTTGCCTGTTCTCGACGGGTGTACGGTGTCGTAGCCGCGGCGTGGTTGGAGGCCCTCGCCGCCGACCGCGCCTGTCGCGGTGTGAGGGTCGCAGAAGCTTGCCCGCGTCCCCTGCGGCCCGCAGCGCCCTGCGGACCGCGAGCTGCCTTTGGCGCAGGGTCGCCCGGAGCGGGAGGCTCCGCGCAGATGGGCCACGCCGCCCATGGGCCTTGGTTGCCCGCCTGGTCGCCGGACATGATGACGACGACGTAACGGGAGGCGGAGCGATGGGAAGGCAGATTCCGGCGCACCCCTACCTGGCGCGCCAAATGTCGGATTCTGGGTTCCGGCAGACCCTTAAGGTTCGGACTCTGGGGTGCGCGCAGAGATCGTGCCCTCTACCTCTCCGTCTCGCAAGGATCTAAACTACTGCAAGGACAACACATGAGACACAAGATTTATACTAGTTTGGGCCACCATGGTGGTGTAATACCCTACTCTAGTTTGTGGTGGGTGGATTGCCTCTTGGGCTGATGAGGAAGAACGGTACAAGGGAGAACGACCTCACGAGGGTCCGTTCTTGGTTATGGGATGAACTGCTAGGGGGAGTTCGATCGCCCTTCTCTCTCTCTCTCTCTGCATGCAGGATTCTACCTCAGGTTCTAGATGCCCCTACCCTCGGGGTGGCTGGCCCTATTTATAGGCAAAGGCCCTGGGCCTCTTCCCAAATATTGAGCGGGAAGGGCGCCAACAATTGGCCAATTTGAAGGGGAACATCGAGTACACTTATCCTGACTAAAGTTGGTCTTCGCCTGCCAAAGGTTCTGGTGATGACGCCGGCTTGGGCTCCACAATGACTTTCTCCTTGTCGTGGAGCTGGTCTTGGTCTCGTTGCACCGAAATGGGTGCCTTTGCTTGATCCTCTCGCCTGCGCTTGCCCCCTTTGCACCAAAGAGGAAACGGAGGACACTGCGCGGGCTGGCGCCCGCCTGGCACCCTTGGTCGTCATGGCTTGCGTCATGGGCACCTCGTGAGGTACCCCACCTTGATCTCTCCGCCTCCTCGCGAGCCATCCTAAGGAGGCCCTGCTGGAGGAAGCGCCGTGTCGTCCGCCTCGCGAGGCTTGGCCCCTCGCAAGGGTCTTGAGCTTTGTGTTGATGAAGATGGGCCACGTTGGGCCCCCACTCGAGCCACGCCGCAGGCCGCAGGCAGGCAGGTCTGGGGACCCCCGTTCCCAGAACGCCGACAGTTACATCATATGGATCTCCAAGAGACCATTGTATTGAGAATCAAACGAGAGAGAGGAAGCCATATATCTACTAACTACGGACCCGAAGGTCTATAAAGAACTCCTCACGGATCATCGGAGAGGGACCAATGGAAGTGGTGAATCCCACCGTGATGGTGTCTAGATTGGATCTAGTGGTTCTGGACTCTATGGCATCTGGAATTGATTTTCTTCGACGCCCCCAGGGTTTCTAGAATATTGGGGTATTTATAAAGCAAAGAGGCGGTCCGGGGGCACCCGAGGTGGGCACAGCCCACCAAGGCGCGCCTGGGCCTCTTGCCGCGCCCCGGTGGGTTGTGCTCCCCTCGGAGCACCCCCCCAGGCGCATCCTTGGCCCATTGGGTGTCTTCTGGTCCAAAAAAATCTCCGTAAAGTTTCGTTGCATTTGGACTCCATTTGGTATTGATTTCCTATGATGTAAAAAACATGCAGAAAACAACAACTGGCACTTGGCACTATGTCAATAGGTTAGTACCAAAAATGATATAAAATGACTACAAAACATCCAAGATTGATAATATAATAGCATGGAACAATAAAAACTTATAGATACGTTGGAGACGTATCAACATCCCCAAGCTTAACTCACGCTCGTCCTCGAGTAGGTAAATGATGAAACAGAATTTTTCATGTGGAATGCTGCCTATCATGTCATATCATATTCTTTTCTTTATAGCATGGACATTTGGACTTTTATATTGTTCAAAGCAATAGTCTAGTTTTGACATGACAACTTAAATACTCAGGCATATCAGCAAGCAACCATGTCTTTCAAAATATCAACGCTAAAAAAAGCTATCCCTAGCCCATCATGCTCAATCATTGTTCCATTCATGAAACACACTCGCATATTAGCTACACCCAATGCTCAAGTACAATCATAGTGCCTCCTAGTTGGGGCTTTTATAAGAGAAGATGCAGACTCAAATTCAAAAATAAAAATTGCATAAAGTAAAAGAAAAGCCCTTCGTACAGGGCAGTAGGGATTTGTAGAGGTGCCAGAGCTCTAAACGAAAAACTTAGAGATAAAAACATTTTGGGAGGTGTATCCTTCCCACCAACAAAAATGACTTAGAGTTCCCCACACTTTCCATGCTAGATATATCATAGGCGGTTCCCAAACAGAAAATAAAGTTTATTCCTTTTTCCACCATACTTTCACTTTCCAAGGCTAGCCGAACCCACGGTTACCTTCCATACCAACACTTTCCAAGGAATTTATTATTTGACAACATAAAGTAAATTCATTTTTCATTTCGGGATTGGGCATCACTAATACCTTTCTGTTACTCTCGTGCAATGACAAGTGAATAAACACTCATCGTGAGAATAACACATCTAGCATGGAAAATATAAGACACCCATCACCGCTCCACGAGCGGTACAAACACACAAAAGAGAAGTTTATTTTGAAAATTAGAGATGGAACATGCAAATTTTCTTATAGCAGAAAAAGAATACCACATATAGGTAGATATAGTGGACTCATGTGGCAAAACTAGTTTAAAGGTTTTCGGATGCACAAGTAGTGATCATACTTAGTGCAAAATAAAGGCTAGCAAAAGATTGAGAAGCGACCAACCAAGAAACGAATAATCTCATAAGCGAGCATTAAGCATAATTAACACCGAATAATGCACCACAAGTAGAATATAATTTCATTGCATAATTATTGATTTTCGTGCTTGCATAGGAAATCACAAACCTTAACACCAATATTCTTACTAAAGCATGATTACTCATCAAGATGACTCACATATCACATCATCATATCTCAAAACTATTACTAAGAATCAAGTTTATTTTGTCCAATGATCTTCTTGAAAGTTTTTATTATATCCTTCTTGGATATCTATCACTTTGGAACTATTTGAGATCATGAGCACAATTGTCCTTTCTCTCAAATTAATTTAAGTGAAACAAGAGAGAATTTCTTGAAATTTTACTAACTCTCAAATAAATCTAAGTGAAGAAAGAGAGCATTTCTTCAAAAATACTAAAGTACACCGTGCTCAAAAAGATATAAGTGAAGCACTAAAGCAAGTCCATAGCTCATAAAAATTCAAGTGAAGCATAGAGAGCAATTCTAACAAGTCATGACATAATTTTGGCTCTCTCGAATAGGTGTGTCCAGCAAGGAATCAACACTTAAAACACAAAATAAAACAAGCAAAGACTCATATCACACAAGACACTCCAAGAAAAACACATAGTATGTGAAGAATAAAAATATAGCTTCGAGTAAAATACCGATGGTCGTTAGAAGAAAGAGGGGATGCCACTCAGGGGCATCCCCAAGCTTAGTTGCTTGCTCTCTTTTGGATAAGAGCTTGGGATGTCAGGGCATCCCCAAGCTTAGGCTCTTCTTACACCTTATTTCTTCATCCATCGTAAGATAATGTAGCGACCCGACCCAAATGGATCAAGTCTCTGTGCTTAAGTGTCATCCCTGCATCGGTATGCTCACACACACAGTACTAGAGGATTTATAACAGAGGTAAATCACCTGTATAAAGTAACGTAAACACTATTACCTCAATCCATATAGCAGAAGTAACAACAAAGTTATGGAGTCCCAACAAGACCAATGACAAAGTTGAGTGTAGACCTCGTAACCCTAACGTATCACTTACTCGTCATAAGAATCCTGCAACATGAGACATTGCAGCCATGTAGGCCAGTACATAGAATGTACTGGCAAATTCACACCATAGAGAAACAATGAAAATGTCTATCTCTATAAGCATATTTGGCTAGTGGAGGCTCTAACTTTAATTTTTGCATAAAGCTAATTTTTTCCTACAACAAAGGAATAAAGTTTATTCACTACCAAGTTTATGCCATTATTGAGAAGGTTCCTCCAACTCAAATCCCAAATTACCAAGTATAGATATTAACCCACAAATTCATTAAGTAAAGTGATGAGATCAACCAATAATTCAAATACCAGATACTCAGGATGTCCATAACCGGCTAACCATGATTAGTTTGTACAAACCTGCCACAAGACTTGATCTCCTCCGTTTGATTTCTCGCACTACATGATGTTTGAGAAATGGATGATCGAGACACAGTCTTTCCGAAGCATTAACTCTTTACTCTGGGTAGACAGTACCACCTACTTCCCCTACATCTGCTAGCCAACGACTATAAGAGGTCACACAACATACTCAACTATGCCAGAGCCCATAATGGCTTGTGGCTGCACACGGAAGTTTCTAGCATGAATAATCTTATGATCCCTTTGAGCCTGGGTGGCATTCCATAGGGTAATCACACGGGTACTCCGGTATTCCCTTGGGCAAGCACTGGGTTCTCCAGGTTCCCAGGCAAACCACTCGGTGCTCCAGGGTGCCCCAACCATTCCACCCAGATGTGAGTTAAAGTAGTCACCTTAAATTTCCCTTAGTTATTATCTCTCACAACTTTCATGAATCTCACATACCAATCCACGTCTATGAGCATGGCTAAGCAATAAGTAACAAAGCGTATATTCCCGGGGTGATCAAAGGTAATAGGTGCCTACCTCATCAACTACATAGCAATGCCCCAATTCCCAATCCTACTCATGCAATCTTTGAGGGTGAAACTAATGAAAGTAAAACTGGGTATAAAAGAGTATGATCAAAGTGTGAACTTGCCTTGTACTATTGATGGAGATGCTTCGCACTCAAAATTCCTGATAGTTCTATTCATCACACTCTGTTCAATCTATCGTAGACAAGCAATTGCATGCATCAGCACTCAAGCATAAAATTCGAAGAAAATATCTCAGAAAACTTCCAAAACAGGCAGATAACTCTTGCAAACAGAAAACAATTTCTAACAGTACCAAAATTGGTTGGATTTGGTCTTATCAGAAAGTTTAGGCCAAAAGCTTTATTTTGCAAAAAGAATCAACTAAATCGGAGTTATAAAACTCAAGTTATGATCAAACGAAAATTCAAATTCAAATCTGTTTGAAACCAAATTTTAAACTTTCAAAAGCATGTTTAAGTTGATTATCTGGATAGAGGGGATCATAACGAAAAAGTTGGCATTGGTTTTGTTGGATTTGGACAAACGAGTAGAAAGTAGTGAGGGTTTAAAGATCAGGGACTAATCTACGATAGAAATAATTATAGATAGGTCCCTGGCCGAAAATAAACTGAAAAAGAAAAATCTATCGGACGAACGTCCGCTAACGGAGACCAACGAACGAAAACGTTTGTTGAGAGATCTAAACGAACGAACGTTCACTAACTGAACTAACCAAAAGAATAAACCGGGTTAAAGGAAACACCAAAAAAACTGGATCGGGGTTCGGTTTTATACCGGTTCACGGTGGTTCGGCGGTCTCCGACGGAAAACTGGCGGCGGCGACGACGAACTCCGGCGTCGAGCGGGTGGCGTGGGGTAGTGGCGGGCGGCGCGGGGCAACGGCGAGGCGGCGTCAGCGGCAGCTAGCGGCACGGGGCGGCAAGCGGCAGCGGTGGCTCGGGGTGGCGGTTGGCGGCGGCGACTTGAGGGGAGACGGGGCCGGGGGCGGTGCCTTATGAAGGGGGTCGGGGCGTCTCCGCCTTGGGGCAGGGGGCGGTCATGGCGGCGTGGCGGCTCCGGACTCCGGTGGGAGTCCAGCTGGAAGACGACGGGCGAGGCGGCACGGTGCTGGGCTGGCTGGGCTTCGGCCCAGTCGGTCCGAGAAGATGCTTTTTAAACAATTTTTACAGACAATGAAAATAAAATAAAACGATATAAAACAAAAATATACTATAGGCATATAATATATAGCGTAAAATAAAATCCACCAAAATTTAAATAAAGCAAAGAGTGTTATTGCTGCAATAAAACCCAATAAAAATAATTTTTAAAATACCAAAATGATTTCAAATTTATTTCTCTCCAGTTTTCTACTCCAGGGAATCATTTTACCCTATTTTCCATATATTTATTTTTGGAGAAAATATAATTTTGAATAAAATCCAAATAACTCCAAAATTGAAAAATAATAATTTCAAAGGGACTTTAACTTTGATTTCTTTTAAACTTCCAACTGATATTTCATATGATTTGAAGAAGTCATTTTATCTTCTCCCATGAAAATCATTGAGTTGCATAAAGTTTTTGAATTTGAAATATTTCCAAATGAAATTCAAATATTTTCAAAAACCCTTTTCATTTATTTAAATGGAAGAAGTCATATTATCTTCACTCTAGGGTTTTGTGTTGAAATGAATTTGAATTCATGGAGATCATAAATGCAAGGTGAAAGTTTGGGACAGTCCTTTTATTCCCTCTCATTTAACTTTCAAAAGTTTGAAATTTCACTCAATGTTGCACAAGCAACCACACCACAGTCAACAATCAATCAAAACTATTTATTTAATATAACATTCCAAAATTTAGAATTTTGGGATGTTACAGATAGCCCCAAACTTGAAAACTTCAACCACACAAAACTAAACAAAACCTTCGTGAGATCCGTTATTATAAGAAAATTAATCAATACTACAAGTATTGTAGCAAACTAATTCATGTTTTGTTCTTGCATTATATCTACAACATTCCAACTTTTCTATGGGAAAAACTCATCAAAGAAAAATATAGAGCCATCAAAACAAGCACACGATGCAAGGGAAACAGAATCTGTCAAAAACAAAATAGTCTGTAGCAATCTGGTTATTTCTAATACTTCTAAAACTCCAAAAATTCTGAAAAATTAGGACTACCTAAGAAATTTGTACGTTACTCTTCGGCAAAAAGAATTGGTATTTTACCACGCTCTAGTAGACAATGAGAATTGTTTTCGTGAGCGCAAATTTTTTTTCCAGCAAGATCAAACAACTATCACCCAAGAAGATCCTAAAGGCTTTACTTGGCACAAACACTAATTAAAACACAAAAACGCAATCATAATAGTAGAATAATTGTGCTAACACTCAAGAACAGAAAGCAAAAAGCAAAAATAAATTTTATTCATTGGATTGCCTCCCAACAAGCGCTATCCTTTTACGCCCTTAGCTAGGCATAAAGCAAGGATCTAAGTTTTGTCATCCTTCTTAAATTTTTTTAGAAGTGGTTTCATCAAAGGGTTTTGTAAAAACAACATAAAACATATTGTCCATAGAAACCTTAGCATTATTCCGTTGCCCATTATCATAACCACGTTGATTTCCGGCAACAATCCAAGAACAGTGTTGATTAACATTATCGAAAACTTGTTGAATTATATCTAGAATGGGGACTTCCTTTTTAAGATTCTCATCAAAGATTTTATTATCCCCAAGCAAATGTCTTAAGGCATATTCGTTATTGTAAAGAGTTTCATCTATCATGTGTTTTTCACGATTCATGCCATAAAAAACAAAAATTTCCCTAGCTTCCTGTATTATGTAGTCAAACTCATTCATAAGAACGAGAGTGGCCAACCTTTTAGCTTTAGGATTCTTTATAACTCAAGCTCAAAAAACAATCTTTGCAAAGTAGGATGAGTACGGATAAATTTGC
This sequence comes from Aegilops umbellulata, assembly GCA_032464435.1. Lineage (NCBI taxonomy): Eukaryota > Viridiplantae > Streptophyta > Magnoliopsida > Poales > Poaceae > Aegilops > Aegilops umbellulata. The sequence continues at coordinate 394,112,921 of CP136054.1, forward strand.
TTTCAAGTTTCAGAACTAGCGCCGAAATAGCATCCACATAAGATCTAGTAGTCTTAAGTATAGGAGCATCATCAAGACTTAAATTTCCAACATAATTGAAAAAATCTTGGATACGTTCTTTTCCCATAACATTCCCTTGCCCCAAGATAAAAGTTTTAGCATCCAGATTGTCCGAACGTCCCATCTTAGGAGTTGGGCCATCATCTGTTGGTGCCATACCGAAATCACTCATAATTGGAAGAAAAGGATAGATCTAACGAGAAAAGGGCGAACGAAAAAGAGGGACGAATAAAACGGCAATTTTTTGTGAAGTGGGGGAGAGGAAAACGAGAGGCAAATGGCAAATAATGTAAATTGCGAGGAGATGAGATTTGTGATTAGGAACCTGGTATATGTTGAAGATCCTCCCCGGCAACGGCGCTACAAATTGGTGCGGAGCCGGGAGACTATATTGACTGGATCCTCCCCGGCAACGGCGCTAGAAATTCCTTTTGATGCGTCTTGAAGCTAAGTCAGTATTTTCCCAAAGAGGAAGGGATGATGCAGCACATCGACGGTAGGTATTTCCCTTAGTGATGAGACCAAGGTTATCGAACCAGTAGGAGAACCAAGCAACAACATGTAAACAACACCTGCACACAAATAACAACTACTCGCAACCCGACGTGTAAAAGGGGTTGTCAATCCCTTTCGGGTAGCGGCGCCTCAAGATAGGTAAACGGACGTGAGTAAAATTTTAGGAAATTGATAGATCGAATGCCAAATAAAATAAATAGGAATAAAATGCAGCAAGGTATTTTTGTATTTTTGGTTTAATAGATCTGAAAATAAATGGCAAATAAAATAGATCGCAAAAGCAAATAATATGAGAAAGAGACCCGGGGGCCGTAGGTTTCACAAGTGGCTTCTCTCGAGAAAAATAGCAAATGGTGGGTAAACAAATTACTGTTGGGCAATTGATAGAACTTCAAATAATCATGACAATATCCAGGCAATGATCATTATATAGGCATCACGTCCAAGATTAGTAGACCGATCCTGCCTACATCTACTACTATTACTCCACACATTGACCGCTATCTAGCATGCATCTAGGGTATAAAGTTCATGGAGAAACGGAGTAATGCAATAAAAACGATGAGATGATGTAGACAAGATCTATCTATGTAGAGATAGACCCCATCATTTTATCCTTAGTGGCAACGATACATACGTGTCGGTTCCCCTTCTGTTACTGGGATCAAGAACCTTAAGATCGAATCCACTACAAAGCACCTCTTCCCATTGCAAGATAAATAGATCAAGTTGGACAAACAAAACCAAAATATCAGAGAAGAAATACGAGGCTATAAGCAATCATTCATATAAGAGATCAAAGAAACTCAAATAAATTTCATGGATATAAAAAGATAGATATGATCATAAACACAAAGTTAATCCGATCGCAACAAACACACCGCAAAAAGAGTTACATCATATGGATATCCAAGAGACCATTGTATTGAGAATCAAACGAGAGAGAGGAAGCCATATAGCTACTAACTACGGATCTGAAGGTCTACAAAGAACTACGCACGCATCATCGGAGAGGCACCAATGGAAGTGGTGAACCCCTCTGTGATGGTGTCTAGATTGGATCTGGTGCTTCTAGACTCTGTGGCGACTGGAATTGATTTTTGTTGACTACCCCATGGTTTCCGGAATATTGGGGTATTTATAGAGCAAAGAGGTGGTCCGAGGGGCACCCGAGGTGGGCACAACCCACCAGGGTGCGGCTGGGCTTCCTGGCGCGCCTTGGTGGGTTGTGCTCCCCTCGGAGCACCTCCCAGGCGCCGCCTTGGCCCATTGGGTGTCTTCTGGTCCAAAAAAATCTCTGTAAAGTTTCTTTGCATTTGGGCTCTGTTTGGCATTGATTTCCTGCGATGTAAAAAACAAGCAGAAAACAATAACTGGCACTTGGCACTATGTCAATAGGTTAGTACCCAAAAATGATATAAAATGACCATAAAATGATTATAAAACATCCAAGATTGATAATATAACAGCATGGAACAATCAAAAGTTATAGATACGTCGGAGATGTATCAGCGGCCGGAGGGCGGCGATTCACCCTGGTCCGCACGTGTTGTTGTGGTTGTTCCCATTGGTGGGAGAGAGGGGTGCAGATGGAGTAACCCCCTCACCCGTACCCTTTGAAGCATGGCCGTCGCGGTGTTGTTAATGCTGCTCTCCTCCGATGCCTCCTTCTCCCGCATCGGTCGCGGGGGAAGTGGTGACAGTGCCACCTGCTCCGACCACATCCCGAGCAGCGTCCACGTGCTCATGTGCCTCTGCACCCCCTACAGCGTTGGAAGCCGCGGGCGGCGGAGAATTCGAGGTTGATGGATGAGCCGAAGGACCGGGTTTCTTCTTGGGCACCATGGTCGATGGCGCCGCCAAAGATGAAGATGGTGATGAAGATGACGCGCTGCACACACCTTCAGGTTCGCGCAAGCAAGCCCCCTACCTGGCGCGCCAAAGATGTCGCGGGAAACCAGGGCCACCTATGGGACCAGGAGGTCCCTTGCTGGTTCGTCAGGGGGGCGACGCGTTGCACCAAGAGCAGACGAGCGTGGGGCAGCATGACAGAGATCACACAGGCAATTTTACCCAGGTTCGGGCCGCCGTGAGGCGTAAAACCCTACTCCTGCTTTGGTGGATTGATGGTGGAAAGGTGGTGGCGGAGCGTAGTACACTTGCCGGTAGGGGTTGCCTCAGGGCAGCAGCGACTACGCGCGCACGGGGGTGTGAGTTATCCAACCTTCGAACCCTTTCTATAGTTGCCATGGGCCTCCTTTTATAGATCAAGGGGTTACCACAATGGCAAAGTAGTCATTACGCACTGATAAGATAGCAAACAGTGCTATCATACCTAACTCTGTGGGCTGACAGAGCGCATTAAATGCACCGCTCAATGTCACATCGTTGGTTGCCTGGCAAGGCTTTCTGGGCTATCTTGAGAGGTCCGCGCCTGCTCGCTTGACACATCGCAGGATGGGTGTCGTCTTTGGGTTTCTTCTGTAGGGAATGGCTGCCATGTGGCAAATGGCCGCCACTTAATCACTTTGCGGTTTGACACCGCATTGATCGATGACGTGGGTCGTGGTAGAGTGGTTGGTGAGGTGATTTTGCTTCCGTGAGCCCCGGCAAGCCTTGTCGGGGTGCTTTGGTTGTTTGTTTCTGGGGGTGGCCTTGCCCCTTGCCGGACTCGCCTGCTCGGCAAGGGAGGCTTTTCTCTTGACGATAGCCTGCTTCTCTGGTTTGATCTTGGTCCCTCTAATCTATATGATGGTCCTTCGAATCTCTTGGTCTCTTGCACTCTGGTCTAGGCCTGTGCTTCAATCTTGTTCCCGTGCATGTTGATACGTCTCCAATGTATCTATAATTTTTTATTGTTCCATGCTATATTATATTCTGTTTTGGACATTAATGGGCTTTATTATACACTTTCATATTACTTTTGGGACTAACCTATTAACAGGAGGCCCAGCCCAGAATTGTTGTTTTTTGCCTATTTCAGAGTTTCGCAGAAAAAGAATATCAAACGGAGTCCAAACGGAATGGAACCTTCGGGAACGTGATTTTCGGAACGAACGTGATCCAGAGGACTTGGACCCTACGTCAAGAAAGCAACCAGGAGGGCACGAGGTAGGGGGCGCGCTTACCCCCCCCCCCCCCCAGGTGCGCCCTCCACCCTCTTGGGCCCCACGTTGCTCCATCGACGTACTTCTTCCTCCTATATATAACTACGTACCCTCAAACTACCAGATACGGAGCCAAAAACCTAATTCCACCGCCGCAACCTTCTGTACCCGTGAGATCCCATCTTGGGGCCTGTTCCGGAGCTCCGTCGGAGGAGGCATCGATCATGGAGGGCTTCTACATCAACACCATAGCCTCTCCGATGATGTGTGAGTAGTTTACCTCAGACCTTCGGGTCCATAGTCATTAGCTAGATGCTTCTTTTCTCTTTTTGGATCTCAATACAATGTTCTCCCCCTCTCTTGTGGAGATCTATTCGATGTAATCTTCTTTTGCGGTGTGTTTGTTGAGACCGATGAATTGTGGGTTTATGATCAAGTTTATCTATGAACAATATTTGAATCTTCTCTGAATTCTTTTATGTATGATTGGTTATCTTTGCAAGTCTCTTCGAATTATCAGTTTGGTTTGGCCAACTAGATTGATCTTTCTTTCAATGGGAGAAGTGCTTAGCTTTGGGTTCAATCTTGCGGTGTCCTTTCCTAGTGACAGTAGGGGCAGCAAGGCACGTATTGTATTGTTGCCATCGAGGATAACAAGATGGGGTTTATATCATATTGTTGAGTTTATCCCTCTACATCATGTCATCTTGCTTAAAGCGTTACTCTGTTCTTATGAACTTAATACTCTAGATGCATGCTGGATAGCGGTCGATGTGTGGAGTAATAGTAGTAGACGCAGGCAAGAGTCGGTCTGCTTGTCTTGGATGTGATGCCTATATACATGATCATACCTAGATATGCTCATAACTATGCTCAATTATGTCAATTGCTCAACAGTAATTTGTTCACCCTCCGTAATACTTATGCTCTCGAGAGAAGCCACTAGTGAAACCTACGGCCCCCGGGTCTATTTTCCATCATATTAATCTTACGACACTTAGCTATTTCTATTGCCATTTATTTTACTTTGTATCTTTATTTTACTCTTTATCATAAAAATACCAAAAATATTATCTTATCATATCTATCAGATCTCACTCTCGTAAGTGGCCGTGTAGGGATTGCCAACCCCTTATCGCGTTGGTTGCGAGGATTTATTTGTTTGTGTAGGTGCGAGGGACTCGTCCGTGGTCTCCTACTGGATTGATACCTTGGTTCTCAAAAACTAAGAGAAATACTTACGCTGCTTTACTGCATCACCCTTTCCTCTTCAATGGAAAACCAACGCAGTGCTCAAGAGGTAGCACATGTGCACAGTCTGGGCAACAGACCCAGGGTTTGTTGCACTGACACACTATGATCGTACTTGAGCATTGGGTGTAACTAATATACGAGTGTTGTCACAACCCTAGAGTTTGCTTGTAACTTGTGGCGTTGCATCCATGCATCATGTTTAAATTTCATGAAACTTGAAATGGGGATTGATCCAAGCCCTAGCACCAAATGAATTCAAATAGGTTCAAATAAAATCATTTTCAATGAAACCAAAATGCCCTTCACAAAAGGTCATCATTTTTGAATTGGTCTAGAACCTCTCCCAAAAATGGTGCACATTTACTAGGCCATTCTCGATTTTTGAATTAAATTATATAGTATTTGCATTTGTCCATTTAATTGCTAATAATATTTTAAATGCTCAAATAATCACAAACTTAAATATTTGCTGATGGAAATATTCCAAACAGTGACATTGAGCAGTTTCATGATTTTTGGAATACCCTGGCATTTTTAATAAAGCTAAACACAATGACAGAAAATAGAAATAAGAAATAGAGAGAGAGAGAGAGAGACTTACCGGGTGCTCACCTGGCAGCCCACCTGGCCCAAATCGAGCTGGCGGCCCAGCCCGCCTGGCCCCTTCCCTGTCGTCTTCCTCCTGCCAGGAGGACAGACAGGTGCGTGGCTTGCACGCCGACGACGCCTTGCCACCTCCTGCTTTAGCCGCGCAGCCCCGACCCCTCCAGACGTGCCACGGAGATGCGCCGAGACCCCTCTCTCCTCTCCCTCACTCACTGCTCTCTCTCCCCTCCTCTGGTTCTCTCCCCCTCGTTGTTCCCCCACCTCACCGAACCGCGCCGCCGCCACCGACGAGCTCCACCATAGCCGCAGCCTTCCCCGCGCCTCTCCGACGTAACCACGAGCTCTGCCACGACGTCGTCGTCCTCTCCATCGAGTCACGCGGCGCCAGAAGCTCTACTGCACCTCCAACGCCACTGTTTTCGGCCTCGGGCGCTGGTGATCCCCACCGTCGTTTCGCCGGACCCCGTGCCTCCCTTGCCTCGCCAGCAGCACCATAAAAACCGCGGTGAGCCATTTCACCGTTTCCCCATGCCCCATCGCCTGATTCGCCCCCTAGCCACATCAACCACCGGAGCCGAGCGCTCCCCGTCGCCGGCCATGTCGTCGCCGCGGTTGCAACACCCGCACCTCGCACCAGAGCACGTAGGCGTGCTCAGCGCTTCCTCAGGAAGCCGCATACTTCACCAGTTCGCCTGGAAACACGCTGTAGCGCCTAACCTATCGGTGCCCCAGCTCCGGCCGCCGCCGTGAGCTCGCTTCCGACGAGCTCGGTCCACCCCAGCTGCTCCCGCTTGCCCCGTTAGATGCGCGCGCCCGCCAGCTCCCCGTAGAGCCTCTCCTCCGCCCATTTGGATGTCGTGGGCGATTTCCGAGCCGCGCCGCCCTCTTGGGCCTCGCCCGCGTCGAGTCGCCGGCAGGTTTGACCCGAGTTGACCAGGGTTTGACCCTGTGGGTGATTAACATGTGGGCCCCAGCCCTACTAGCTTTGGGTTAAGTTTATAATTAAACTTAATTAACCCACTGACTCACTGACTAGCGGCCCCTGGCCCCACTAACAGTTTAGTTAGGATTAACTTAACGGTAATTAAACCTGTTACTTAGTGCTGACACTGACACGTGGGCCCGACTGGTCAGGTTTGACCTGGACCGGGTCAGTTGACCTGTTGAGGTCAGCATGGCGCACTACTGACGTAGTAATGCTTTCTAGGATTTTAATAAATCAGAAATGATTTATTATTTTCAGAAAATACCCCAAACTTCTAAAAATCATATAAAATCAACCGTAGCTCAGAATGAAATAAGTTATATACGAAAAATTATCAGAAAAATTCAATATATCCATTTGTACTAGTTTCATGCATGACAAACCAACCTAAACCTGCTGTATAGATGAAAACACATAAAGGGCATTTAAAATGCTTAAGTTTGGAGTTGCATTTGAATCCTTGATTCAAATGAGCTCCATTGAACTTGTTGCTGTTTGCATTAGCACAAACAACATCACATATACATGCCATGTTCATGCATCATATTGTGCATTGCATCGATTGTGTTTATTCTTTGTTTGTCGGTGTTGTTCCCCCTCGGTAGACGTTGTTCCGATGTTGTGATCGTTGACACTAATGAAGACTCAATGTTATCTTCAGAAGTGCCAGGCAAGCAAAACCCCCTTGTTCATTCCGTTACAATCCCACTCTCTCGCTCCTGCTCTATTTTACTGCATTAGGACAACAACGCTTCAACTGTTCCATGTTGCGGTAGTTGAACCCCTTTCCTCTGCATGACCTGTCATTGCCACAGTAAATAGATGAAACCCACTAGCATGAGTAGGAGTTGTTTGTGTTGGAGAACGTTGCAGAAAATAAAAAATTTCTACGGTTTCACCAGGATCTATCTATGAGTTCATCTAGCAACGAGTGATTGGAGTGCATCTACATACCTTTGTAGATCGCGAGCGGAAGCGTTCAATAGAACGGGGATGATGGAGTCGTACTCGCCGTGATCCAAGTCACCGATGACCAAGTGCCGAACAGACAGCACCTCCGCGTTCAACACACGTACGGAGCGGAAGATGTCTCCTCCTTCTTGATCCAGCAAGGGGGAAGGAGAGGTTGATGATGATCCAGCAGCACGACGGCGTGGTGGTGGATGCAGCAGTCACCGCAGCAGGGCTTCGCCGAGCTTCTGCGAGAGGGAGAGGTGTAGCAGGGGAGAGGGAGGCGCCAAGACTTGAGGTGCGGCTGCCCTCCCTCCCCCCTTTATATAGGCCCCCTAGGCGGATGCGCCGGCCCTAGGAGATGGGATCTCCTAGGGGGGCGGCAGCCAGGGGGTGGAGGGCCCCCCAAGGCAAGTGGGGCGCCCCCCCCACCACCCTAGGGTTTCCAACCCTAGGCACAGGGGGGCCCAAGGGGGGCGCACGAGCCCACCATGGGCTGGTTCCCCTCCCCACTTCACCCCATGGAGCCCTCCGGGATGGGTGGCCCCACCCGGTGGACCCCCGGGACCCATCCGATGGTCCCGGTACAATACCGGTGACCCCGAATTCTCCCGATGGCCGAAACTGCACTTCCTATATATAATTCTTCACCTCCGGACCATTCCAAAACTCCTCGTGATGTCTAGGATCTCATCCGGGACTCCAAACAACTTTCGGATTACTGCATACTCATATCTATACAACCCTAGCGTCACCGAACCTTAACTGTGTAGACCCTACGGGTTCGAGAGAGATGCAGACATGACCGAGACGACTCTCCGGTCAATAACCAACAGCGGGATCTGGATACCCATGTTGGCTCCCACATACTCCACGATGATCTCATCAGATGAACCACGATGTCGAGGATTCAAGTAATCCCGTATACAATTCCCTTTGTCAATCGGTGCGTTACTTGCCCGAGATTCGATCGTCGGTATCCCAATACCTCGTTCAATCTCGTTACCGGCAAGTCACTTTACTCGTACTGTAATGCATGATCCCGTGACCAACCACTTGGTCACATTGAGCTCATTATGATGATGCATTACCGAGTGGGCCCAGAGATACCTCTCCGTTATACGGAGTGACAAATCCCAGTCTCGATCCATGTCAACCCAACGGATGCTTTCGGGGATGCCTGTAATATACATTTATAGCCACCCTGTTACGTTGTGACGTTTGGCACACCCAAAGCACTCCTACGGCAACCGGGAGTTACACGATCTCATGGTCTAAGGAAATGATACTTAACATTGGAAAAGCTTTAGCAAACGAACTACGCGATCTTGTGCCAGGCTTAGGATTGGTTCTTGTCCATCACATCATTCTCCTAATGATGTGATACCGTTATCAATGACATCCAATGTCCATAGTCAGGAAACCATGACTATCTGTTGATCAACGAGCTAGTCAACTAGAGGCTCACTAGGGACATATTGTGGTCTATGTATTCACACATGTATTACGATTTCCGGATAACACAATTATAGCATGAACAATAGACAATTGTCATGAACAAGAAATATAATAATAATCCTTTTATTATTGCCTCTAGGGCATATTTCCAACAGTCTCCCACTTGCACTAGAGTCAATAATCTAGTTACATTGTGATGAATCGAACACCCATAGAGTTCTGGTGTTGATCATGTTTTGCTCTAGGGAGAGGTTTAGTCAACGGATCTGCGACATTCAGATCCGTGTGCACTTTAAAAATATCTATGTCTCCATCTTGAACATTTTCATGAATGGAGTTGAAGCGATGCTTGATGTGCCTGGTCTTCTTGTGAAACCTGTGCTCCTTGGCAAGTGCAATAGCTCCAGTGTTGTCACAGAAGAGAGCGATTGGCCCCGACGCATTGGGTATGACACCTAGGTCGGTGATGAACTCCTTCATCCATATTGCTTCATGTGCTGCCTCCGAGGCTGCCATGTACTCCGCTTCACATGTAGATCCCGCCACGACGCTTTGCTTGCAACTGCACCAGCTTACTGCCCCACCATTCAAAATAAACACGTATCCGGTTTGTGACTTGGAGTCATCCAGATCTGTGTTGAAGCTAGCATCGACATAAACCTTTACTACGAGCTCTTCGTCACCTCCATATACGAGAAACATGTCCTTAGTCCCTTTCAGGTACTTCAGGACATTCTTGACCGCTATCTAGTGTTCCATGCCGAGATTACTTTGGTACCTTCCTACCAAACTTACGGCAAGGTTTACATCAGGTCTGGTACACAGCATGGTGTACATGATAGACCCTATGGCTGAGGCATAGGGGACGACACTCATCTTTTCTCTATCTTCTGTCGTGGTCGGACATTGAGCTGAACTCAATTTCACACCTTGGAACACAGGCAAGAACCCCTTCTTGGACTGATCCATTTTGAACTTCTTCAATATCTTTTCAAGGAATGTGCTTTGTGAAACACCTATGAGGCGTCTTGATCTATCTCTATAGATCTTGATGCCTAATATATAAGCAGCTTCTCCAAGGTCCTTCATTGAAAAACACTTATTCAAGTAGGCCTTAATGCTGTCCAAAAGTTCTATATCATTTCCCATCAAAAGTATGTCATCCACATATAATATGAGAAATGCTACAGAGCTCCCACTCACTTTCTTGTAAACGCAGGCTTCTCGCTTTGATCATTTCATCAAAGCGAATGTTCCAACTCCGAGATGCTTGCACCAGCCCATAAATGGAGCGCTGGAGCTTGCATACCTTGTTAGCACTCTGAGGATCGACAAAACCTTCTGGATGCATCATATACAATTCTTCCTTAAGAAAGCCGTTTAGGAATGCCGTTTTGATGTCCATTTGCCATATCTCATAATCATAGTATGCGGCAATTGCTAACAAGATTCGGACGGACTTCAGCTTCGCTACAGGTGAGAATGTCTCATCGTAGTCAATCCCTTGAACTTGTCGATAACCTTTAGCGACAAGTCGAGCCTTATAGATGGTAACATTACCATCCGCGTCCGTCTTCTTCTTAAAGATCCATTTATTCTCTATCGCTCGCCGACCATCGGGCAAGTCTGTCAAAGTCCATACATTGTTTTCATACATGGATCCTATCTCGGATTGCATGGCTTCAAGCCATTTGTTGGAATCTGGGCCCGCCATTGCTTCTTCATAGTTCGAAGGTTCACCGTTGTCTAACAACATGATTTACAGGACAGGGTTGCCGTACCACTCTGGTGCGGAACGTGTCCTTGTGGACCTACGAAGTTCAGTGGCAACTTGATCTGAAGTTTCATGATCATCATCATTAACCTCCTCTCTAGTCGGTGGAGGCACCACAGAAACATTTTCTTGAGCTGCGCTACTCTCCGGTTCAAGAGGTAATACTTCATCAAGTTCCACTTTCCTCCCACTTACTTCTTTCGAGAGAAACTCTTTCTCCAGAAAGGACCCGTTCTTGGCAACAAAGATCTTGCCCTCGGATCTGAGGTAGAAGGTATACCCAACAGTTTCCTTAGGGTATCCTATGAAGACGCATTTTTCCGACTTGGGTTCGAGCTTTTTAGGTTGAAGTTTCTTGACATAAGCATCGCATCCCCAAACTTTTAGAAACAACAGCTTAGGTTTCTTCCCAAACCATAATTCATACGGTGTCGTCTCAACGGATTTAGACGTTGCCCTATTTAAAGTGAATGTAGCTGTCTCTAAAGCGTATCCCCAAAATGATAGCGGTAAATCAGTGAGTGACATCATAGATCGCACCATATCCAATAGAGTGCGATTACGACGTTCTGACACACCGTTACGCTGAGGTGTTCCAGACGGCGTGAGTTGTGAAACAATTCCACATTTCCTTAAGTGCGTACCAAATTCATGACTTAAATATTCACCCCCACGATCTGATCGTAAGAACTTGATTTTTCTGTCACGTTGATTCTCAACCTCACTCTGAAATTCCTTGAACTTTTCAAAGGTCTCAGACTTGTGTTACATTAAGTAGACATACCCATATCTACTCAAGTCATCAGTGAGAGTGAGAACATAACGATAGCCACCGCGAGCCTCAACACTCATTGGACCGCACACATCAGCATGTATGATTTCCAACAAGTTGGTTGCTCGCTCCATTGTTCCGGAGAACAGAGTCTTGGTCATCTTCCCCATGCGGCATGGTTCGCACGTGTCAAATGATTCGAAATCAAGAGACTCCAAAAGTCCACCTGTATGGAGCTTCTTCATGCGTTTGACACCTATGTGACCAAGGCGGCAGTGCCACAAGTATGTGGGACTATCATTATCAACCTTACATCTTTTGGTATTCACACTATGAATATGTGTAACATTACGTACGAGATTCATCAAGAATAAACCATTCACCAGCGGGGCATGACCATAAAACATATCTATCATATAAATAGAACAACCATTATTCTTGGATTTAAATGAGTAGCCATCTCACATTAAACGAGATCCAGATACAATGTTCATGCTCAAAGCTGGAACTAAATAACAATTATTGAGGTTTAAAACTAATCCCGTAGGTAAATGTAGAGGTAGCGTGCCGACGGCGATCACATCGACCTTGGAACCATTCCCGACGCGCATCGTCACCTCGTCCTTCGCTAGTCTCCGTTTATTCCGCAGCTCCTGTTTTGAGTTACAAATATGAGCAACCGCACTGGTATCAAATACCCAGGAGCTACTACGAGTACTGGTAATGTACACATCAATTACATGTATATCACATATACCTTTAGTGTTGCCGGCCTTCTTGTCTGCTAAGTATTTGGGGCAGTTCCGCTTCCAGTGTCCCTTTCCCTTGCAATAAAAGCACTCAGTTTCAGACTTGCGTCCATTCTTTGACTTCTTCCCGGTAGCTGGCTTACCAGGCGCGGCAACTTCCTTGCCGTCCTTCTTGAAGTTCTTCTTACCCTTGCCTTTCTTGAACTTAGTGGTTTTATTGATCATCAACACTTGATGTTCCTTTTTGATTTCTACCTCTGCTGATTTCAGCATTGAATACACCTCAGGAATGGTCTTTTCCATTCCCTACATATTGTAGTTCATCACAAAGCTCTTGTAGCTAGGTGGGAGCGACTGAAGGGTTATGTCAATGACCGCCTCGTCCGGGAGGTTAATGTCCAGTTGGGAGAAGCGGTTGTGCAACCCAGACATTTTGAGTATGTGCTCACTGATAGAACTATTTTCCTCCATTTTACAACTGTAGAACTTGTCAGAGAGTTCATATCTCTCGACCCGGGCATGAGCTTGGAAAACCATTTTCAGCTCTTCGAACATCTCATATGCTCCGTGTTGCTCAAAACGCTTTTGGAGCCCCGGTTCTAAGATGTAAAGCATGCCGCACTGAACGAGGGAGTAATCATCAGCACGCTACTGCCAAGCGTTCATAACGTCTTGGTTCTCTGGGATGGGTGCTTCACCTAGCGGTGCTTCTAGGACATATTGTTTCCTGGCAGCTATGAGGATGATCCTCAGGTTTCGGACCCAGTCCGTATAGTTGCTGCCATCATCTTTCAGCTTGGTTTTCTCTAGGAACGCGTTGAAGTTGAGGTTGACATTAGCGTGGGCCATTTGATCTACAAGACATATTGCAAAGTTTATTTAGACTAAGTTCATGATAATTAAGTTCATCTAATCAAATTATATAATGAACTCCCACTCAGATTAGACATCCCTCTTGTCATCTAAGTGATACATGATCCGACTTGACTAGGCCGTGTCTGATCATCACGTGAGACGGACTAGTCATCATCGGTGAACATCTCCATGTTGATCGTATCTTCTATACAACTCATGTTCGACCTTTCGGTCTTCCGTGTTCCGAGGCCATGTCTGTACATGCTAGGCTCATCAAGTTAACCTAAGTGTTTTGCATGTGTAAATCTGGCTTACACCCGTTGTGTGTGAACATTAGAATCTATCACACCTGATCATCACGTGGTGCTTCGAAACAACGAACTGTCGCAACGGCGCACAGTTAGGGGGAACACTTTCTTGAAATTTATTATGAGGGATCACCTTATTTACTACCGTCGTTCTAAGTAAACAAGATGCAAAAAACATGATAAACATCACATGCAATCAAATTATAGTGACATGATATGGCCAATATCATATAGCTCCTTTGATCTCCATCTTGGGGCTCCATGATCATCTTGTCACCGGCATGACACCATGATCTCCATCATCGTGTGTCCATGAAGTTGCTCACCAACTATTACTTCTACTACTATGGCTAACATGTTTAGCAATAAAGTAAAGTAATTTACATGGCGTTTCTCAATGACACGCAGGTGATACAAAAATAAAGACAACTCCTATGGCTCCTGCCGGTTGTCATACTCATCAACATGCAAGTCGTGATTCCTATTACAATAACATAATCATCTCATACATCCCATATATCATTCATCGCAACTTTTGGCCATATCACATCACAAAGCACTTGCTGCAAAAACAAGTTAGACGTCCTCTAATTGTTGTTGCATGTTTTACGTGGCTGCAATAGGGTTCTAGCAAGAACGTTTTCTTACCTACGTAAAAGCCACAACGTGATTTGCCAACTTCTATTTACCCTTCATAAGGACCCTTTTCATCGAATCTGCTCCAACTAAAGTGGGAGAGACAGACACCCGCTACCCACCTTATGCAACTAGTGCATGTCAGTCGGTGGAACCTGTCTCACGTAAGCGTACGTGTAAGGTCGGTCCGGGCCGCTTCATCCCACAATACCGCTGAAGCAAGATAAGACTAGTAGCGGCAAGAAAGTTGGCAACATCTACGCCCACAACAAATTTGTGTTCTACTCGTGCAAAGAGAACTACGCATAGACCTAGCTCATGATGCCACTGTTGGAGAACGTTGCAGAAAATAAAATTTTTCTACGGTTTCACCAAGATCTATCTATGAGTTCATCTAGCAACGAGTGATTGGAGTGCATCTACATACCTTTGTAGATCGCGAGCGGAAGTGTTCAATAGAACGGGGATGATGGAGTCGTACTCGCCGTGATCCAAATCACCGATGACCAAGTGCCGAACGGACGGCACCTCCGCGTTCAACACACGTACGGAGCAGAAGACGTCTCCTCCTTCTTGATCCAGCAAGGGGGAAGGATAGGTTGATGATGATCCAGCAGCACGACGGCGTGGTGGTGGATGCAGCAGTCACCGCAGCAGGTCTTCGCCGAGCTTCTGCGAGAGGGAGAGGTGTTGCAGGGGAGAGGGAGGCGCCAACACTTGAGGTGCGGCTGCCCTCCCTCCCCCCCTTTATATAGGCCCCCTAGGGGGGTGCGCCGGCCCTAGGAGATGGGATCTCCTAGGGGGCGGCGGCCAGTGGGGTGGAGTGCCCCCTAAGGCAAGTGGGGCGCCCCCCCACCCTAGGGTTTCCAACCCTAGGCGCAGGGGGGCCCAAGGGGGGGCGCACCAGCCCACTATGGGCTGGTTCCCCTCCCCACTTCAGCCCATGGGGCCCTCCGGGATGGGTGGCCCCACCCGGTGGACCCCCGGGACCCATCCGGTGGTCCCGGTATAATACAGGTGACCCCGAATTCTCCCGATGGCCGAAACTGCACTTCCTATATATAATTCTTCACCTCCAGACCATTCTGAAACTCCTCGTGACGTCCAGGATCTCATCCGGGACTCCGAACAACTTTCGGATTACTGCATACTCATATCTATACAACCCTAGCGTCACCGAACCTTAAGTGTGTAGACCCTACGGGTTCGAGAGACATGCAGGCATGACCGAGACGACTCTCCGGTCAATAACCAACAGCAGGATCTGGATACCCATGTTGGCTCCCACATACTCCACGATGATCTCATCGGATGAAGAACGATGTCGAGGATTCAAGTAATCCCCTATACAATTCCCTTTGTCAATCGGTACATTACTTGCCCGAGATTCGATCATCGGTATCCCAATACCTCGTTCAATCTCGTTATCGGCAAGTCACTTTACTCGTACTGTAATGCATGATCCCGTGACCAACCACTTGGTCACATTGAGCTCATTATGATGATGCATTACCGAGTGGGCCCAGAGATACCTCTCCGTTATACCGAGTGACAAATCCCAGTCTCGATCCGTGTCAACCCAACAGATGCTTTCGGGGATGCCTGTAATATACCTTTATAGTCACCCAGTTACGTTGTGACGTTTGGCACACCCAAGGCACTCCTACAGCATCCAGGAGTTACACGATCTCATGGTCTAAGGAAATGATACTTGACATTGGAAAAGCTTTAGCAAACGAACTACACGATCTTGTGCCAGGCTTAGGATTGGGTCTTGTCCATCACATCATTCTCCTAATGATGTGATCCCGTTATCAATGACATCCAATGTCCATAGTCAGGAAACCATGACTATCTGTTGATCAACGAGCTAGTCAACTAGAGGCTCACTAGGGACATATTGTGGTCTATGTATTCACACATGTATTACGATTTCCGGATAACACAATTATAGCATGAACAATAGACAATTATCATGAACAAGAAATATAATAATAATCCTTTTATTATTGCCTCTAGGGCATATTTCCAATAGTTTGAGCCCTGATGTGCCTACTCATTCATGCTTGTTGTGATGCCTGCTACTGCTTAGAGCTGAGTCAGGTCTGATTCATCGGGAATGAATTGGAATGTGGTTAACATGTCCTACTGTCGAGAGCTAAGTGTGTGAACACGATTTGGTAAAGGTAGCGGTGAGAGGCCGTGTAGGAGTACATGGTGGGTTGTCTCATTGCAACCGTCCTCAGGAACTGAGTTCTGTGTTTGTGATCCATGAATAGTTACTACCACACATTAGGTTCAGGTAACTCGACCTCTCTCGACTTATTAATCAACTTGATCTCTGTCCAGGAGTTGCAACTAGTTTCTGGTGTTTGTAGGTAGTGTTAGTAGTCTACCAAGTGGCACCCAGTATAGGTGGGCTTGGGAAAGACTAGGCACCGTGGCCGGGTAGACCAAGCATCGCCCATTTGGTGGGCTTGGAACCCTGTACACATCGTTTGGGGCCGTGAGCGACACCCCAGCCGGATCTCCTTGCAGATGGAACCCGAATAGGCGATAAACTTGGACTAGAGACTTGTGTGGTTAGTCAGGTCGTGGCTGACTCCCTCGCCAGGCTTCCGCTTGAAGGTTGCCGAGGTACATGACGTGTACATGGTGGTAAGTGGCGAGAGCGTGTGTGAAGAAGTACACCCCTGTAGGGTTATCATTATCTATTCGAATAGCCGGATTCCTCGGATATGGAAACTTGGACCCCTTGCATAGTTCATAGACAAGTGAAAGTGGATACTCTAAAATGCGCAAGATAAGCGTGAGTGCTATGGATGGCGTTCTCGTAGGGAGACGAAGCGGATTCATAGTGGTGTATTGATATGGTGAATATGTGGACTCGTGTGTGCCACCTCAAAAGAGTTACTTGCAGTCATAGTTTAGGATAGCCACTGAATCAAAGCTGGCTTGCTGCAGTCAAACTCCACCACCCCCTTTATTGATACCGATGCATATGTAGATAGTTCTGATGTAAGTCTTGCTGGGTACATTTGTACTCACGTTTGCCTATTTTATGTTTTGCAGAGAAACGTCAGTCTCGCTAGTAGTTCCGTGTGGACTTCGACGTTTAGCTTGTTACCTCAGCTCCAATCTTGTGCCTTCGGCAGGATCTGGTAGATAGTCAGGCTTCTCAGCCTTTTTCATTTGTAGATGTCTGTACTCAGACATGTTATGCTTCCGCATGTGCTTTGACTTGTATGCTCTGAATGTTGGGTCATGAGACCCATGTTTTTAATATCTCACTCCTCGGAGCCTAATGAATAAATACTTGAGTCGTAGAGTTATGTGTGTGATGCCATGTTGTATTTACCCATATCGAGCATATTGTGTGCATGATTGAAATGCTTGGTATGTGTGGGATCCGACAACCTAGTTGTTTATCCTTGGTAGCCTCTCTTATGGGGAAATGTAGTCTTGTGCTTCCATGAGCCATAGTAGTCCGCTATAGCCCGGTTCACCGGAGTCCTGCTAGCCCAGCACTACTGCTCCGAAACACTTGATTGGCCGGCATGTGATTCACTTCGTTCCTATGTCTGTCCCTTCGGGGAAATGTCACGCGGTGACATCCGGAGTCCTGCCTAGCCTGCTACAGCCCAGTTCACCGGAGTCCTGTTAGCCCAGTGATACAGCCCGGATTCGCACGCTGCTGACCGACATGCTCGATGTTGATTCATGTATGCCTGTCCCTGTAAGTTAGTGCCACTTTCGGTTCACGACTGGTCATGTTGGCCCGGGTTCTCCATCATATGGCTAGCGACACTATCATCTACGTGAGCCAAAAGGCGCAAACGGTCCCGGGCCATGGTAAGGCGACACCCGTGGGAATACCGTGCGTGAGGCCGCAAAGTGATATGAGGTGTTACCGGCTAGATCGATGTTACTTGGAATCGGGGTCCTGACAGCTTTGGTATCAGAGCCTGACTGCCTGTAGGATTACAAAGCCAAACTGGTCGAAGTTGAGTCTAGAAATGCTTTAGTTATATAAGGGAATTGATTGTGGAAGGGAACGTAAGGCTCTTTTTACTCCTTTACCTTATGCCCTTCTGATCCGAGTCATCCTCTTCTCTTCAACGGGGTTAAGAACTAGGCCTTCTCATCTATCTATCAGGATGACGAGTTACTATGATAGAGACTTATAGGATTGATGGATTCAAGCCTCTGTTCAGTTTCTACTACTTCTGTGTGTTCACAATTGATCTCAGAACCTTGATATTGTGCTTCTGAGTGGTTATGCCACCATTTTGTAGGATGTCTCAAATCTTTTTGAGCATTTACAACCGTTATGCTGTCCGAGTCATTCCAGGTTTCTAAATAGTCTGATGCATTTGCAAATCCCTTCTTTCCGTTCCCGATGTCCCTTTGGGCTAGTTCAACCACACTAATCGGTGAGTTGAGGTACTCTATTGCCTCGACATATGTTGGAGCTATTATTATGACCCTAGGTGTCTTAGGGAGTCACCTAGTAATCTAGCAATGCTTTGTATCCCCAGTGTGATGATTCTGGCCATCGTTCTCGAAAGCATGCCGTGATGCCACTTAGTTAGTACGCATTCTATTCCTAGTTTCTTGAACCCGAGATTCACCCCACTTACTTCATGTTGATAGTGTTTGCTCGTTCCTTTAGGATATTAGTAACCTTTGTGATAGTCTTCGAGGTCCGTGGTATAACATTCTTCCAAATACCACGAACCATCCTTGGCAAAAGTTCTTTTGAACCAAAGGTCACAATAAGAGTGCTCTTGATGAGTTCTCCGTCCTATATTGGTGACTCTGCCAATTCTTCCTCTTCTGCATGGGTTATCCGGAAGAAATGTTGAGCTTTGCTCGACATACTAATCTATGCATCCACAACTCAGAAAGTGATATGTTCCTTTGAGTTGTTCTCCTTAGTTGTTTCTGACCTTCGTCTGTCAATTGTTAGTCAAGAGTAGTTGTGCATTCGTGTTATCGATGCCTACTATTCTTATGGTCCGTCAAGCCATTCTATTCTGGAATGACTAGGAGAAACAAACTCCAGTACCTCATCCATTTCTAGGATTGGGTCAAATTAGTTGTGTTCCACAGATCAAAATGCCAATCCAATTTTTGTTCTGTTCTACCCTGGAGTATTACTTCTTTTGTCAAGAATATCATAGGAATTGCACCACCTCTTATGAATTCTTGACGCAGTGATACTCTCGCCATCATTATTCATTCCTCGGTCCCCGTGTTATTGTAACTGGAATGCCGACAAGTGTACTATGATGTGCGAAATCAATACTCCTAGCAACCCCGTTGCTTGGTAGTTAATGGACAATAGTCTCACTCTTAGCATGTTGGTTATTGAATCATCATCCTAAGATTTATCGTGCGACCTAGTCCTTATTTCTGGTGCACCCTTTATTCAATGAGTTAGGATTTTGTCAATCCTTGCTTATTTGATCATGTCATCTTGCCTCGAAAGCAAGATTGTTCTCGAGCTTAATAACATATCGGTGGTTCATGATTTTCCGATTATCTTCTCGGAAGTATCACCAGGTTGTCCCCTGACTGTTATGTTGAGCTTGTGATCAAGTTGGTTTCTTGAAACCAACCCTTTTCCAAGAATCGGTGTTGGATACCCCTGAGCTAGTTGGTCAAGCGAAACAACAACAACTTGGAGAGCTGGAAGATAAGAGCTTGTCTAACTTAGTTCATTTCCAAAGGGATATCTTGTGTTTGTGTGTTTGTTGTAGAAAGATGATTTCTTCATCGATTGGTCCTCGCGATCAGTTGTTGAACCTATTGTCTTGCCCAAACCTTGATCTGAGTGTGGGCCATTGTCAAATCAAGTTAGAACCAACGATATTCGTAACGTTGTCTTGCTCGTGGTTGATTCCTCGAGAATACACCATTACATCTTTTGGACTGACCAATACTAAAACATTGTTCACATAATGGTGGAAGTCCAGTGATATGGAAATTCCGATGAGTTGTTGTTGAGCCCATCAGCAGCATTTTGTCTCCTCCATGATTCGTGCTGAACATCCAGCTAGTGTTGGAAACTTGTGCAAGCATTTTCTTCATGCCCCGTTCATGGAGTATATGTTTGGATGAAAGTAGTGACTTCCTCTAAGTTCATGTGCAATCGATGCAAGTTGCCGCCATGAATTCGAGGAAGCTTGTTTTTGCTTCCTTTGGAATCATCCCAAGTCAGTCATGCATTCGTGCGAAGTATTCTGTAGTTTGGTAGATTAATTACCTCCACTCCATATGTGTTCCTAGCACACCAAACCACTGATTGACTTGTTCAAGGATAAGAAGTTCCTCCTTAAGAGCATGCCTTATGCAAGGACTTCCATATCCTCGTTGATGGTCCCCAACCAGAACTCGGTAGTGTATTCTTGTAAGACTATTACATGGTCATGCTTGTCTTGGACAACGTGTTCACATGTATGTAGCAGAACCAGCTCATGTTTTGGAGCTTGCTATCGTAGTTCATCTCCCGAGAATCTCACGACGTCATCTCGTCGGTTTGTGTTGCAAACTTCCCTTTCCAGACACGTTGTCTGAATTATCCTGTTACCAACCAGATTTGAATCTCAGGCAGATATGATGGTTGGAACTTCTTCCGAGAACTATGATATAGGTTCCAGTGAAGTGGACGCACCTACCTGGAAGCACTATTGTTGTAGTATCTTGATTAAGCCATTTGGTCACCTCCCATGAGGATCTCGCGTGACTTATTCTAGAAGTTGTTCCTTATGGATCCTGTGCTCCCGAAGTCTAACCTTTACTTGATGGCCATGTTGATGCTTCCTAAGCATGATCGTGGTGGCTAGAACATCAAGGAGAACATTAGAAGCGGAGTGCTAAATGTCTCTCGGTCGATCATCCAGATTTTGTTTCCTTGGCCTCGCTAAGGTGAAATCTGAGAAGTTATTATCTCCCTTTGCATCTGCACCCTCCATCACTATTTTTCATGGTAGTATGTTGTGTTTCCACAATCCTTGACAGGGATGTTGGTAAGACCTTGATGAGTATGGAAATGCTGAAGTTCTTGAGAGCACGCTCGGTCACTAGGTTATATCCTCGGTATCAACTGGAATGTGCCTTCCGTTTGCTGAGTCGTCTTATAACTCTAGTTTTCATTCCAACTGAGTATGCTATTTCTCCGAACTCCTTCAAACGATCGTTCGTGATTTTCCTTAGGCTGGTTTAGAGAGTTTCAATGATCTATGTATCAAAATTAATTCTTTTTGCCACTTGAGGGGATAACTCTACGAGTCACCTTTCCTAAGGTGCCCCGCTAGAGAATCATGGCAATTATTTCCTCGCTACCTTGACACCATCCACCATCTTCTTAAGCGTGGAATTGTTGCCACCAAATCGAACTTCCTCGTTTGTTCTTCCATCCCTCTCGATGTGTGTTTTGTATCTCAACTCAAGATGTTTCAACATCTCATTCCGCGAGTTGATTTTGAATAACTCGAGATCAAACCTAGTAGAGTTTCTTTCCGTCATCATCGCGTGGATGAAGATCTCAAAAGCAAGGATGCCAAGATTAACGTGATGCAATGAATCAACAATCTTATGAAGTGCAACCTGGGTCGTGAAGATTGTGTTGGTCTTGTGTCCCTCTGTCTTCTTACCTCACGACTAGAATCTCGGGACAAGATTCTTGTTTAGTAGGGGCGAGTTGTCACAGCCCTAGAGTTTTCTTGTAACTTGTGGCGTTGCATCCATGCATCATGTTTAAATTTCATGAAACTTGAAATGGGGATTGATCCAAGCCCTAGCACCAAATGAATTCAAATAGGTTCAAATAAAATCATTTTCAATGAAACCAAAATGCCCTTCACAAAAGTTCATCATTTTTGAATTGGTCTAGAACCTCTCCCAAAAATGGTGCACATTTTCTAGGCCATTCTGGATTTTTGAATTTAATTATATAGTATTTGCATTTGGGCATTTAATTGCTAATGATATTTTAAATGCTCAAATAATCACAAACTGAAATATTTGGTGATGGAAATATTCCAAACAGTGACATTGAGCAGTTTCATGATTTTTGGAATACCCTGGCATTTTTAATAAAGCCAAACACAATGACAGAAAATAGAAAACAAAAATAAAGAGAGAGAGAGAGAGAGAGAGAGAGAGACTTACGTGGCGCTCACCTGGCAGCCCGCCTGGCCCAACTCCAGCTGGCGGCCCGGCCCGCCTGGCCCCTTCCCTATCGTCTTCCTCCTGCCAGGAGGACAGACAGGTGTGTGGCTTGCGCGCCGACGATGCTTTGCCACCTCCTGCTTCAGCCGCGCAGCCCCGACCCCTCCAGACGTGCCGCTGAGACGCCTCGAGACCCCTCTCTCCTCTCCCTCACTCGCTGCTCTCTCTCCCCTCCTCTGGTTCTCTCCTCCTCGCTGATCCCCCACCTCACCGAACCGCGCCGCCGCCACCGATGAGCTCCACCACGGCCGCAACCTTCCCCGCGCCTCTCTGACGTAACCACGAGCTCTGCCACGACGTTGTCGCCTCTCCATCGAGTCACGTGGCGCCAGAAGCTCTGCTGCACCTCCAACGCCGCTGTTTTCGACCTCGGGTGCCGGTGATCCCCACCGTCGTTTTGCCGGACCCCGTGCCTCCCATGCCTCGCCAGCAGCACCAGAAGAACCTGGTGAGCCATTTCACCATTTCCCCCATGCCCCGTTGCCTGATTCGTCCGCTAGCCGCATCAACCACCGGAGCCGAGCGCTCCCCGCCGCCGGCCATGTCGCCGCCGCGGTTGCAACACCCGCACGTCGCACCAGAGCACGTAGGCGTGCTCAGCGCTTCCTCAGGAAGCCGCATACCCCACCAGTTCACCTCGAAACACGCTGTAGCGCCTAACCTGTCGGTGACCGAGCTCCGGCCGCCGCCGCGAGCTCGCTTCCGACGAGCTTGGTCCACCCCCGCTGCTCCCGCTTGCCCTGTTAGATGCGCGCGCCCTCCAGATCCCCGTAGAGCCTCTCCTCCGCCCATTTGGACGCCGTGGGCGATTTCCGAGCCGCGCCGCCGTCTCGGGCCTCGCCGGCGTCGAGTCGCCGGCAGGTTTGACCCGAGTTGACCAGGGTTTGACCCCGTGGGTGATTAACATGTGGGCCCCAACCCTACTAACTTTGGGTTAAGTTTATAATTAAACTTAATTAACCCACTGACTCGCTAACTAGTGGCCCCTGGCCCCACTAACAGTTTAGTTAGGATTAACTTAACGGTAATTAAACCTGTTACTTAGTGCTGACACTGACACGTGGGCCCGACTGGTCAGGTTTGACCTAGACCGGGTCAGTTGACCTGCTGAGGTCAGCATGGCGCACTTCTGACGCAGTAATACTTTCTGGGATTTTAATAAATCAGAAATGATTTATTATTTTCAAAAAATACCCCAGACTTCTAAAAATCATATAAAATCAACCGTAGCTCAGAATGAAATAAGTTATATATGAAAAATTATCAGAAAAATTCAATATATCCATTTGTACTAGTTTCATGCATGACAAACCAACCTAAACCTGCTGTATAGATGAAAACACATAAAGGGCATTTAAAATGCTTAAGTTTGGAGTTGCATTTGAATCCTTGATTCTAATGAGCTCCATTGAACTTGTTGTTGTTTGCATTAGCACAAACAACATCACATATACATGCCATGTTCATGCATCATATTGTGCATTGCATTGATTGTGTTTATTCTTTGTTTGCCGGTGTTGTTCCCCCTCGGTAGACATTGTTCCGACGTTGTGATCGTTGACACTGATGAAGACTCAATGTTATCTTCAAAATTGCCAGGCAAGCAAAACCCCCTTGTTCATTCCGATACAATCCCACTCTCTCGCTCCTGCTCTCTTTTACTGCATTAGGACAACAACATTTCAACTGTTCCATGTTGCGGGAGTTGAACCCCTTTCCTCTGCATGACCTGTCATTGCCACAGTAAATAGATGAAACCCACTAGCATGAGTAGGAGTTGTTTGAGCCCTGATGTGCCTACTCTTTCATGCTTGTTGTCATGCCTGCTACTGCTTAGAGCTGAGTCAGGTTTGATTCATCGGGAATGAATTGGAATGTGGTTGACATGTCCTACTGTTGAGAGCTAAGTGTGTGAACACGATTTGGTAAAGGTAGCGGTGAGAGGCCGTGTAGGAGTACATGGTGGGTTGTCTCATTGCAACCGTCCTCAGGAACTAAGTTCTGTGTTTGTGATCCATGAATAGTTACTACCACACATTGGGTTCCGGTAACTCGACCCCTCTCGACTTATTAATCAACTTGATCTCTGTCCAGGAGTTGTAACTAGTTTCTGGTGTTTGTAGGTAGTGTTAGTAGTCTACCAAGTGGCACCCGGTACAGGTGGGCTTGGAACAGACTAGGCACCGTGGCCGGGTAGACCAAGCGCCGCCCGTTTGGTGGGCTTGGAACCCTGTACACATCGTTTGGGGCCGTGAGCGACACCCCGGCCGGATCTCCTTGCGGACGGAACCCGAATAGGCGATAAACCTGGACTAGAGACTTGTGTGGTTAGTCAGGTCGTGGCCGACTCCCTCGCCAGGCTTCCGCTTGAAGGTTGCTGAGGTACATGACGTGTACATGGTGGTAAGTGGCAAGAGCGTGTGTGAAGAAGTACACCCCTGCAGGGTTATCATTATCTATTCGAATAGCCGGATTCCTCGGATATGGAAACTTGGACCCCTTGCATAGTTCATAGACAAGTGAAAGTGGATACTCTTAAATGCGCAAGATAAGTGTGAGTGCTATGGATGGCGTTCTCGTAGGGAGACGGAGCGGATCCATAGTGGTGTATTGATATGGTGAATATGTCGACTCGTGTGCTCCACCGAAAAAGAGTTACTCACAGTCATAGTTTAGGATAGCCACTGAGTCAAAGCTGGCTTGCTGCAGTCAAACTCCACCACCCCCTTTATTGATACTGATGCATATGTAGATAGTTCTGATGTAAGTCTTGCTGGGTACATTTGTACTCATGTTTTCCTATTTTATGTTTTGCAGAGAGACGTCAGTCTCGCTAGTAGTTCCATGTGGACTTCGACGTTTAGCTCGTTACCTCAGCTACGATCTTGTGCCCTCGGCAAGATCTGGTAGATAGTTAGGCTTCTCAGCCTTTTTCATTTGTAGATGTGTGTACTCAGACATGTTAAGCTTCCGCATGTGCTTTGACTTGTATGCTCTGAATGTTGGGTCATGAGACCCATGTTTTTAATATCTCACTCCTCGGAGCCTAATGAATAAATACTTGAGTCGTAGAGTTATGTTGTGATGCCATGTTGTATTTACACATATCGAGCATATTGTGTGCATGATTGAAATGCTTGGTATGTGTGGGATCCGACAACCTAGTTGTTTATCCTTGGTAGCCTCTCTTATGGGAAATGTAGTCTTGTGCCTCCAGGAGCCATAGTAGTCCGCTACAGCCCGGTTCACCGGAGTCCTGCTAGCCCAGCACTACTGCTCCGGAACACTTGACTGGCTGGCATGTGATTCACTTCGTTCCTGTGTCTGTTCCTTCGGGGAAATGTCACGCGGTGACATCCGGAGTCCTGCCTAGCCTGCTACAGCCCGGTTCACCGGAGTCCTGTTAGCCCAGTGCTACAGCCCGGATTTGCACGCTGCTGACTGACATGCTCGATGTTGATTCATGTATGCATGTCCCTGTAAGTTAGTGCCACTTTGGGTTCACGACTAGTCATGTCGGCCCGGGTTCTCTGTCATATGGATGCTAGCGACACTATCATATACGTGAGCCAAAAGGCGCAAACGGTCTCGGGCCATGGTAAGGCGACACCCGTGGGAATACCGTGCGTGAGGCCGCAAAGTGATATGAGGTGTAACCGGCTAGATCGATGTGACTTGGAATCGGGGTCCTAACAAGTGTGTTTCATGAATGGGTCAATGATTGATCATGATGGGCTAGGGATAACTTATTTTAGCATTGATATTTTGAAAGACTTGATTGCTTGTTGATATGCTTGAGTATTTAAGTTATCGTGTCAAAACTAGACTATTGCTTTGAATAATATAAAAGTCCAAATGTCCGTGCTATAGAGAAAAGAATATGACATGACATGTTAGGCAGTATTCCACATCAAAAATTATGTTTTACCATTTACCTACTCAAGAACGAGCAGGAATTAAGCTTGGGATGCTGATACGTTTCCAACCTATCTATAATTTTTTATTTTTCCATGCTGTTATATTATCATTCTTGGATGTTTTATAATAATTTTATAGTCATTTTATTTCATTTTTGTTACTAACCTATTGACATAGTTCCAAGTGCCAGTTATTATTTTCTGCCTATTTTTTACATCGCAGGAAATCAACACCAAACGGAGTCCAAATGCGGCGAAACTGTTTGTGGATTTTTTTGGTCCAGAAGACATCTAGTGCGCCGCAGAAGAGCCTGGGGGGTGCTCCGAGGGGAGCACAACCCACCAGGGCGCACCAGGAGGCCCAGGCGCGCCCTCGTGGGTTGTTTCCACCTCGGGGGCCCCTTGGATTGACTCCTTGCTCTATAAATACCCTAATATTCCAGAAACCCTAGGGGAGTCGATGAAAATCAATTCTAGCCGCCGCAGAGTCCACAACAATCAGATCCAATCTAGACACCATCACGGAGGGGTTCACCACTTCCATTGGTGCCTCTCCGATGATGCGTGAGTAGTTCTTTGTAGACCTACGGGTCCGTACTTAGTAGCTAGATGGCTTCCTCTCTCTCGTTTGATTCTCAATACAATGGTCTATTGGAGATCCATATGATGTAACTCTTTTTGCAGTGTGTTTGTTGGGATTGGATGAGCTTTGAGTTTATGATCAGGTCTATCTTTTTATCCATGAAAGTTATTTGAGTTTCTTTGATTTCTTATATGCATGATTGCTTATAGCCTCGTATTTCTTCTTTGATATTTGGGTTTTGCTTGGCCAACTTGATCTATTTATCTTGCAATGGGAAGAAGTGCTTTGTAGTTGGTTCAATCTTACGGTGCGTGATCCCAGTGACAGAAGGGGAACCGACACGTATGTATCGTTGCTACTAAGGATAAAATGATGGGGTCTATTTCTACATAAATATATCTTGTCTACATCATGTCATCGTTCGTATTGCATTACTTCATATCTCCATGAACTTAATACACTAGATGCATGCTGGATAGCAGTCGATGTGTGGAGTAATAATAATAGATACACGCAGGAGTCGGTCTACTAATCTTGGACGTGATGCCGATATAATGATCATTGCCTAGATATCGTCATGATTATTTGAAGTTCTATCAATTGCCCAATAGTAATTTGTTTACCCACCATTTGCTATTTTTCTCAAGAGAAGCCACTAGTGAAACCTACGCCCCCGGGTCTCTTTCTCATATATTTGCCTTTGCGATCTATTTTATTTGCCTTTTATTTTCATATCTATTAAACCAAAAATACAAAAATACCTTGCTGCACTTTATTTTATTTGGTGTTCGATCTATCAATCTACTATAATTTATTCATGTCTGTTTGCCAATTTCTAGCGCCGTTACCCGAAAGGGATTGCCAACCCCTTTTACACGTCGGGTAGCGAGTATTTGTTATTTGTGTGCAGGTGCCGTTTACGTATTGTTGCTTGATTCTCCTACTGGTTCGATAACCATGGTCTCATCACTGAGGAAAATACCTATCGCCATTGTGCTGCATCATCCCTTCCTCTTTGGGTAAATACCGACGTAGCTTCAAGCTGCATCAATACGCCTTTAGTGAAACAGTAAGCACAGGAGAGTTATGACCTATGGGTTAATAATAGGTGGGGTCAGATCAGTTTAACCTTCTCCTTTGACTTGTTGACCATGAAATTTTGCTTGGACTTTTGTTGACTAGCCCTGTAGGACCAGGTGTGACACTTAGGTATAATTATATATCCCCCCAACACCTTGTGAGGCTCAACATTGCCTGAGGGTTGATGGTCCACTCTATCAAAGATTGGTAACATAACATGTGAGGTGCAAAATTGCCTAGAAGGAGAGCTATGACCTCCCTAACCATGTTCATATGTTGGACCATTTGAAAATGAAAGGAATGATTGAGTCTTGCACAACAAGTTTACGCACCGCAAATTATTCTTGACATCATCAAATAGGAGACAAAATCTTTGAATGATCGCGGGAGCAAAACATTTGAGAGATATTATGCTGAGAGTAGAATTGTTTTGGTCTGGCTCTTCTTTTTTTGTTGTTGTAACAATTTTATAACCCTTTCGAATTAATGAACTTGATAAATCTTATTTTTTTTCACAAAGGGTGAATTTTATTAGCTCAAAATAGAGCATCAAGAGGATACACACACAATAAGCACACACTCGACCTCTGCATATATATCATGGACACAACCAACAACAACACTCACACACACAAAAACACGTCGGCATATAGCAAAGTCATATAAGACCAAAGCTATGTGTAGGCGAGGAAAGGAACCAAAAACAATTGGATCCATGATCGACAAACTACATCAGTGACCATATCTGGACCCACCATCTCATGATACCACACGGATGACGAGGTTTTTTAGTAGCAAAACCTTCAAGAAAGGAGCGACACTCGAGCGCCGCAGTCGCTGAATCAAACCACCCAAGGCTAGAATCTAGGTTTTCACCCTGAAGAACCAATCCGAGCATATATGAGTAATGCCTTCAACAAGGTAATGACAAAAAAATGCCATTGCTAGGTTTAACCAACTCAAGTCAGACCTATGCTTTCACCTCAGAGATGGATAGAGCTTGAGATCGGGTTGTCGATTAGCACCACCATCAATGTCACTGATGTGTTGTCGCCACCACTTTTCCGTGGTCTGAGTAGCTATATGTGATGTGCATCTGTCACCACTGCACAACCACCCCACTATATTAAGCCATCGTCCATAGTTTGCATCTTGCTGCCGAAGTTAACCACCGGATCTGAAGGAAGGAACCTCACAAAGACCTTTATGTGGTCACTGTAATCCGCAACATGGCCGCCATCATAGGCCCGAGTGGTCCCCTCAACGGGAAAATCTGGGTGACGGGCCCGCCACTTCAACGTCCCCACCCAAGACTAGTCGGATCAGGATGACGGGTATCATCGGCTCATCGCACAATGGCAACAACGACCACCACGCCCCAGATGGAGTCGGCCAACATCGGTGGTCAGACCCACCGTCCCGTGCTTTGTTACTAGTGGTTGGGACGCGCCCTGGGCGCGTCTCTTGAGGCGTTCCGGGGCGCACTTATCTTGCTTATAATCCTTAATGACACTTATATACAGTTATCTAAATATAGACGAGTAATGCAACTGAATGAGCTATGAAACTATACGAGTAACCTGTAAAATAGAATATGACTTCAAATATTTCAGACCAACTTTCTTATATAGCATAGAAACTTCATTGGGAAACATTTTAACCAAATATAGTTAGGGTCAGTAGGCATCCATACATTAATAAACATAACAAAATAAACATTTATGTAGGTGAGGTCATCTTGACCTTCCATGTAATTCAAGACAAAAGCATATAACGTCAGATGACAAGAATAAGAAACAAATGGAAAGGAAAGACAATCTGCATTGAGTCTCCATCATAAATCTAATTGTTACCCAAAAATTGCTCTTTCTTTATTTTAGATCAGTTTGTAGTACATCCACTCCCCACAAAATACTTTGTTTCCATATTGGAGCTTGTGAACAAAAAATAAGCATTCAGTTCATTCAGTGGGAACGCAAGTACCTTCTAGTAAGAAAATATGCTACTCAACAACCATATTTCTGTACAAATTGTATTAGAAGTACAACTATAACTAGAAAATATCAATGATAATGGAATACTACCTATAGTATGCTTACCACGAAAGCAGACAAAAATACTGAGGAAAAATGCCAGTGCTAGAAATGTTAAATTGAAATTTGGAATGGGAGGAGAGATAAACAAACCTTCCATAAATCCCCTCAGAAATTTCAACAGTAAAGAACTCTACTAATCTGTAGTGTTACAATTAAAATTTTAGTCAGCTGTCTGAATCAGTACATTACACAATCAATTTCTAATACTACCATACCTTTTTCTGAATGGCTCCTGTGGTCTTAACAAGCATCATGGTTCAACTTATGCAACTACCAACATCTGTTTTATTGAAACAAAAGAAACTTAGCTTAACTACATCATCTCACAATTTCATTAGGGACTACAGCAGTAGCAAAAGCATCATGTTTTAGGCTTTGCAACTACCAAAATGTGATATCATGCGATCACATATTCACATGCAAAGAAGCAATACAATAAAAAAAGAAGCAGTACACCAATCATTGCAAACAGAAACAAAAACAACACCAAACCAAGCTACTCCTCGAGACGAACACGTGGATATAAAAAAACGCTAAAAAAGAGCTAAAATGGTGAAGATATGCTCGAAACAAGGTATAAGGGTTTATTTGCAGGAAAACTAAGTTTCCAGGGGTTTAACTACAAGAACCAAGGGCTAAAACCTAATTACTTTGAACTGCGCCGGAGCTCGGGTGCAAAAACAAAAGAAACTCAGGGTCTCTTTAGCAAAAAAGACGTGGCGCACGGGGGGTTGACCGGATCCACGGCTTGACTCCTGTCCGGATAGATCTGGGCCGCAGATCAGGGAATAGACGGCCAGCGGCGGCGTGCGGCGGCCGAAACAGGGCAGGGTTGCCGGCGTAGCTCGATCTAGAGCTTCCGGACACAGTTCGACACGGGCTTTGGACCTAAAGCATGTTCCAACTTACACAACTACCAAAATATCAGGTTAAGCCATTGCCTTATAGTGTCAGGAAAAAGGATTGCAAGAAAGTTCACTCATTAATGTGATTAACGTCAGAGAAGTTAATCGTTGTCCATGTTGGCTTCATCTGGGGCGCTGTTTTGCTCCTGCGGCACTGGCACTTTATCCAGTTTCTCTATATGGAGTTGTCAAGTTGTACATACGGCAGCCGCACATATGCATACTTTAAACACACCGGACCTGTGGTCATTTATATAGTGAGTTCATCTTGCACCCATGGCATCCCTGCCTAGTTCTACATTGTACTCCAGTCCGCAATGACATTTAATATGATCAAAAACTCCCTGCAAAGAAAGATGTTCAGCTTCTTAATACTCTACATGGAATCACTGAAAGTAACGTATATGCATTTCTCCATGAGAATTAAAAAAGGAAGTCAATTAGCTTTAATCATGGAGCAACCAAACTGAAGAGTATCAGCAAAACACCTTCAGTTTAATGATTCGTTCGTCAAGAGACTGGAAGTACTCAACTTCTCCAGCTCGATCGCCTAGTAGAGCTTTGTATTCTGACCCTCCAAGGACTTTGTATCCATCTCCTGTACTGCCGCTTGCAGGCACCAGAATGAAATAACACACATTGAGAATGACTTGATAAGGAAATGATCTTTACAGTTAAGAAACACACTGAACTTACAGGGAAGCTAGCAGTTGTGTTGCTCTCCTGCTAAAGGGTCCGCTTACACTGCAAAGTTAACAATTTTTTAGTTTGACTAAAACAACAATTGCAACTGCGTGGCAGATCTAGGGCCATAAGAGTCTCCAGAATTAGAATAGTTAGCTGATTTCTAAGAGGAGACGTGATCCTTTTGCGTTGATATCCAGTTGTTTCTTTCCAACTTCAGATTCCTGTTTATTAGTTAGTGAGCGATGACGAGGATACGTACCTAGGGTAGGGTAACTTATCGTACCTGAGGTACCCAATCACGGACACGGCTCCTACAATGAAAGACGTTCTGAGAAGTATCAACAGGTCAGTCGACCTGGTCAGCCCAGTCGACGGACACAAGCGTACTCGACCAAGAAGCGCAAGCAGTCGACCATGAAGACACCACTCGACCGTAAGAAGATCTAAAGGCGCTGCCTACAAACGGTCACCTCATAAGTAGCTTTTATGGCCTTCATGGTCCTTTATTACAGGCGTTACCAGTAACCCCCTCTCTTTATGTACATTAAACCCCTTGTAACGTGGGCTGGCTGGGGTCCTGGCGAACTCTATATAAGCCACCCCCCTCCACTAGGACAGGGGTTCGCATCTTTGTAACACTCACGCATATAATCCAGTCGACCGCCTCCGGGCTCCGAGACGTAGGGCTATTACTTCCTCCGAGAAGGACCTGAACTCGTTAACTCCTTGCGTGCACAACTACTCCAGAGCTAGGATCTTGCCTCTCCATTCCTACCCCCCATTCTACTGTCAGACTTAGAACCACGACAGTTGGCGCCCACCGTGGGGCAGGTGTTCTAGCGATTTGTTGGAGGAGTTGGGATTCTTCCAACCCACATCATGTTTTCGAGCGGAGTCATGGTCGAGAGCCGCGAGATCCGTCTCGGTGCTCTCTCCTTCATCGTCGACGACTCTGCTTGGCTGCAGGAGGCTCCACTCGACGTGGACGCGCTTCCCGCCCGCGGAGCCACGCATTTTCGCGCATGCGTCCGCGGCGTCCTCCTGCGGCAACCGTCGACCCAGTACGGGTCGGCATTCATTGCGCCGTCATCATCATCATCATCGTCATCAGCTTCCCACCGGCGCAAGCGCACCGGTCGGTCGAGACTCCAGCGGTGGGTGAAGCACGCACTGGCCCGCCAGTCGGCCATCCCCCAAGTCGCGGCAATCGAGCCCGACGAGTCACTCTACGGCCTGTTCGACCTGTCGACTGGCTCCGTAGAGACTGCGTCCGAGTGCGACAGCAGTGACCCAGCGGCGGAAGTACTAATGGTCGACGGACCACGTAGCCCCCCCGGATTCCCCCAAACCGAAGAGGTTGCCGCAGGGGGGATTCCGGCGCGGGGTCACGAAGAGTATAGGCCCGAGCCCCTTACCTCAGTACAGAGGGAGGAACTCCGTCGCCGGAACATGGACGCCCTTCACACTCCTATCGTTGGAGAAACCCCTGAGGTGCGAGCCCTGGAGGAGGCGCGCTTGGCCAATTTGGCTGAACGTGCTCGATTGGAGAATCTCCAGAGAGCACTCGACGAGCGCGCACGACCGCCCGCTCCCGAGTCCAGCCGTCGCCGCGTTTCCCAGCCGCCGACCCAGGTATACCGTACTCCGATTCAGAATTTGGCAGCTGCGGCCCGCATAGCGGAGTCGATCCAGCCTTCACAGTCAGAGGCAAGGAGAGGTCTGTTGCAGATCAGAGATTTGCTTCGCGCAGCGGGTGACCAGAATTCAGCCGTGTCGCAGTCGCGCAACAGGATTCACAGTCGATCCGTCACTGCGAATTCCTTTCAGTCGGCTCATAGTCCGAGGTCGCCCCCGAGGCGTGAAGGACACAGAGGCCGGCACGAGAATCAGTACCAAGGGCACGAGCGATATGAGCACCGATTCGATCGCAACGATCAACGTCGAGTGCCTTCCCCTCCCCCAAGAGCCGGGTCGTACGTTCCTCGACGGCAAGAAGACAGACGCCAGTTCAGTACTGGGCGAAAGATTCCAGTCGACCCCAGGGAACCAGGCTTTGATGCGAGATCCATCATCGTTCAAGGCCTGGTCGACCGGAATAGAGCTCACCGAGAAGACCGTGACGGAGGCGCCCCGTCCAGCAGCAGAGTTCGCGTCTCAGGTCCCGAGTGTTTCAGCAGAGCAATCAGAGCTGCAGTGATTCCTCCCAACTTCAGGTTGGCGGCTGGAGTCAGCAAGTTCACCGGAGAGTCCAAGCCGGACACATGGCTCGAGGATTACCGAGTGGCTGTTCAGATCGGAGGCGGCAATGACGAGGTGGCCATGAAGCATTTGCCCCTCATGTTGGAAGGATCAGCCAGAGCGTGGTTGAATCAGTTGGCTCCCAGCAGTATTTATACTTGGGAAGATCTAGCCCAGGTGTTTGTCAGGACGTTCGAAGGAACTTGCAAGCGACCGGCGGGGTTGACAGAATTGCAGTCATGTGTTCAGAAGTCGAGTGAAACCCTGAGGGATTATATCCAGAGATGGATCACTCTGAATCACACGGTCGAGAATGTATCCGACCATCAAGCAGTTTGCGCCTTCAAGGAAGGTGTCAGAAACAGGGAGTTAACTTTGAAGTTCGGTCGAACCGGAGATATGACCCTGAGTCGAATGATGGAAATCGCCACCAAGTACGCGAACGGAGAAGAAGAAGATAGACTCCGGAGTGGCAAGTATAAGGCAGCCGCTAATGAGACCGGCGGAGGACACTCCAGTCGGAAGCAGAAGCGCAAGGCCGAGCCAGTCGCCCCCGGGGAAGCCTTAGCTGTGACCCCAGGGAAGTTTAAGGGGAAACCCAAGGGCCCTTGGAACCCCAAGAAAGTGAAAGACCAGGACGGAAACGATGTGATGGACTTGCCATGCCACATTCACACGAAGAAAGATGAAGAGGGAAATCTCATTTACCCTAAGCATACCACTCGACAATGTCGACTCCTGATGCAACAGTTCCAAGGGAAACAAGCCAAGGACAAAGGGAAAGAGTCGGACAAAGTTGAAGACAGAGAAGACAGCGGCGAAGAATACCCTCAAATCAATTCCACTCTGATGATTTTCGCTGATGTCGAAAGTAGGAGTCGACTGAAGGTCATCAATCGCGAAGTAAACACGGTCGCTCCAGTGACGCCCCATTACCTGAAGTGGTCCCAAACCGCCATCACCTTCGATCAGTCCGATCATCCGACTCATATTGCCACCCCAGGGAGGCAAGCGTTGGTGGTCGACCCAATTGTTGAAGGCACTCGACTGACCAAGGTTCTGATGGACGGCGGCAGTGGGCTAAACTTGTTGTATGCAGAGACGTTGAAGGGGATGGGCATTCCGATGTCCCGGATCAGCCCCAGCAACATGAGCTTCCATGGAGTCATCCCTGGGAAGAAAGCTGAGTCACTCGGCCAAATCGCTCTCGACGTCGTCTTTGGTGACTCAAAGAATTTCCGGAAAGAAAAATTAACCTTTGAGGTCGTGGATTTTCAGAGTGCGTACCACGCCATTCTTGGGAGGCCAGCCTATGCTCGCTTCATGGCTCGGCCATGCTACGTATACCTCAAGATGAAGATGCCTAGCCCCAAAGGTGTAATCACCGTCGTCGGCAATCGGAAGAAGGCAGAGGAGTGCTTTCAGAAAGGCGCCAAAATTGCTGACGCTCAGATGGCCAAGATAGAGATACAAGAGTATCAGAAGACTGCAGACCCGAGTGAATTGTTACGAGCCAAGAAGCCCGCCACAGAATCAGCATTTCGGTCGACTGGTGAGACCAAGCAAGTCCACATCCACCCGACCGATCCAAATGCGGCTCCAACCAACATCTCCACTACACTCGACCCCAAATAGGAAGAAGCGCTCGTCCAGTTCCTCCGTGAGAACTGGGACATCTTCGCATGGAAGCCTGCTGACATGCCAGGTGTGCCCAGGGGACTGGCCGAGCACCGCCTCCGAGTCGACCCAAAGGCCAAACCAGTCAAGGAGCATCTCCGACGGTCCGCCGTTCAGAAGAGAAAGGCCATTGGCGAAGAAGTGGCCCGACTCCTAGCAGCAAAATTCATTCGCGAGATCTTCCACTCCGAGTGGCTCGCTAATGTTGTAATGGTCCCTAAGAAAGACAGGTCGTTGCGCATGTGCATCGATTTTAAGCATATCAATCGGGCCTGCCCGAAAGATCATTTTCCTCTTCCTCGCATCAATCAAATAGTCGACTCGACTGCAGGATGCGAGAGGCTATCCTTTTTAGATGCTTACTCTGGATACCATCAGATCCGTCTGTATGGACCCGATGAAATAAAAACAGCCTTCATCACCCCATTTGGGTGTTTCTGCTATGTTACCATGCCTTTCGGTCTCAAGAACGCCGGAGCTACATTCATGAGAATGATTCAGAAGTGCCTAATCACTCAAATCAGTCGGAATGTAGAAGCGTACATGGATGACATAGTGGTCAAGTCACGAAAAGGTTCCGACCTGCTGACTGACCTAGCTGAAACTTTTGCCAATCTCAGGAGTTATGATATCAAGCTCAATCCGTCGAAGTGCACATTTGGAGTCCCTGGAGGAAAGTTACTCGGTTTTCTTGTTTCCGAACGAGGAATCGACGCTAACCCTGAAAAAGTTGACACCATACTCCGGATGAAACGCCCCGTGCGTGTGCACGACGTCCAGAAACTTACTGGATGCTTGGCCGCCCTAAGTCGATTCATCTCCAGGCTCGGTGAAAAGGCGTTGCCTCTTTACCGACTGATGAAGAAGTCAGACACGTTCGAATGGACTCCAGAAGCTGATGCAGCATTCGCAGAGCTAAAAGCTCTGCTCTCCACCCAGCCGGTGCTTGCTGCTCCTGTCAGCAAAGAGCCATTGTTGCTTTACATAGCAGCCACGGGACAAGTCGTTAGTACCGTTCTTACGGTCGAGCGGGAAGAGGAAGGAAAGACCTTCAAAGTTCAACGCCCAGTGTATTATCTCTCTGAAGTTCTGACCCCGTCGAAGCAAAGATATCCCCACTATCAGAAGCTCGTTTACGGGATTTACATGACCACGAAGAAGGTTGCTCATTATTTCTCCGATCACTCTATCACAGTCGTCAGCGACGCTCCATTATCAGAGATTCTTCATAACAGAGATGCGACCGGTCGAGTGGCGAAATGGGCAATTGAACTTCTTCCTCTTGATATCAAGTTCGAAGCAAAGAAAGCTATTAAGTCCCAGGCAATAGCTGATTTCCTCGCCGAGTGGACCGAGCAGGAGCTTCCGACTCAAGTTCACTCGGAGCACTGGACTATGTTTTTCGATGGCTCCAAGATGCTGAACGGATCCGGTGCGGGGGTTGTACTGGTTTCCCCCCGAGGAGATAAGCTCAAGTATGTCCTCCAGATTCACTTCGATTCCTCCAACAATGAGGCAGAGTATGAAGCGCTTCTATACGGATTACGTATGGCCATTTCACTCGGCGTCCGTCGCCTCATGGTCTACGGCGACTCAGATCTCGTTGTTAATCAAGTGATGAAGGAGTGGGACGTCCGAAGCCCATCCATGATGGGATATTGCAGCGCAGTGAGAAAGCTGGAGAAACGATTCGAGGGGTTGGAGCTCCATCATATACCCCGACTGAAAAATCAAGCTGCAGATGATTTGGCGAAGATAGGGTCCAAAAGGGAGGCCATACCTAAGGATGTGTGTTTGGAGCACATTCACACACCATCAGTGCAAGAAGATCCTTTCACAGAAGAGCCTCCACAACCAAAAAGCGCCTCTGACTCGACCAAAGTAGAAATACCAGCTGTGGTCGACCTGATTATGGAAGTTATGGCCACCACTCCCGATTGGACAGTGCCGTACATCGCGTATATCATAAGAAAAGAGCTCCCAGAAGATGAAGAAGAGGCTCGGCAGATCGTCCGTCGATCCAAAGCCTTTACAGTAATCAAAGGGCAGCTATACAGAGAAAGCGCGACTGGAGTCGGTCAGAAGTGCATCACGCCTGAAGAAGGGCAGATAATTCTCGAAGACATCCACTCGGGGACCTGCGGCCATCACGCGTCCTCTCGGACCATCGTGGCTAAAGCATACCGAGCGGGTTTCTACTGGCCAAAGGCAAATGAAATGGCAAAGGATATAGTCGACAAGTGCAAGGGGTGCCAGTTTTATTCCAATATGTCTCACAAGCCCGCCTCCGCCTTGAAGACCATTCCACTCGTCTGGCCTTTCGCTGTCTGGGGTCTGGATATGGTCGGACCACTGAGAACTGGTAGGAGTGGCTTCACCCACTTGTTGGTCGCAGTCGACAAGTTCACGAAGTGGATAGAAGCAAAACCCATAAAGGACCTCGACGCAAGCACTGCCATCAGTTTTATCAGAGGATTGATATTCAGATATGGGGTTCCGCACAGCATCATCACAGATAACGGATCAAACTTTGATAATGACAGATTCAAAGCCTTCTGCGCCTCTCAGGGCACTCGAGTCGACTACGCTTCAGTTGCTCACCCTCAGACGAATGGACAGGCCGAACGCGCGAATGGCCTCATTCTCAAAGGACTAAAACCCCGACTAATGCGTGATCTCAAACACGCAGCAGGCGCCTGGGTCGACGAACTTCCATCAGTTCTATGGGGGTTGAGGACCACCCCTAACCGGTCGACTGGAAGAACGCCATTCTTTCTGGTCTATGGAGCCGAGGCGGTTTTGCCAAGCGACTTGCTCCACAACGCGCCTCGAGTCGAGTTATATTCCGAAGCAGAAGCAGAACAGGCCCGACAAGACGCAGTCGACCTCTTAGAGGAGGAAAGAGAGATGGCTCTAATCCGCTCGACCATCTACCAGCAAGAGT
Source organism: Aegilops umbellulata (assembly GCA_032464435.1). NCBI lineage: Eukaryota > Viridiplantae > Streptophyta > Magnoliopsida > Poales > Poaceae > Aegilops > Aegilops umbellulata. Next base: position 394,151,314 of record CP136054.1, read on the forward strand.
TGCGTCGGTTTTACGCCAGGAATGTGAAGGGTCGAGCCTTTCAGGAAGGAGATTTGGTCCTCCGCGTGGATCAGCAAAAACCTCACAAACTTGCCCCGACCTGGGAAGGCCCTTTCATCATCGCAAAAGTCCTGCACAACGGAGCGTATCACCTTTACAACATCGATCGACGGATCGACGAGCCTCGAGCATGGAATGCGGACCTGCTCCGTCCTTTTTACACTTAAAAATTCACTCGACTGAGATGTAATAAAAGTACCTCTGTAATTCCTTTGTTTCAAGAAAAAGACTGCCATTTCTTTTTTCTGTCTGTCTAAATTTCCCCCAGTGGGTGACTTAGTTGCGAATCCGCTTCGCCTAAGTTTGAAAAATCCTACCGAGTGAGAGCAAACCTCCCACTCGGGGGCTTAGCTGCGAATCCGTTTCGCCTAAGTAATTGAAATCCTACCGAGTGAGAGCAAACCTCCCACTCGGAGGCTTAGTTGCAAATCCGCTTCGCCTAAGTTTGAAAAATCCTACCGAGTGAGAGCAAACCTCCCACTCGGGGGCTTAGCTGCGAATCCGTTTCGCCTAAGTAATTGAAATCCTACCGAGTGAGAGCAAACCTCCCACTCGGGGGCTTAGCTGCAGTCCAAGTACTCGCCTAAGTAATCGAAATCCTACCGAGTGAGAGCAAACCTCCCACTCGGGGGCTTAGCTGCAGTCCAAGTACTCGCCTAAGTAATCAAAATCCTACCGAGTGAGAGCAAACCTCCCACTCGGGGGCTTAGCTGCAGTCCAAGTACTCGCCTAAGTAATCAAAATCCTACCGAGTGAGAGCAAACCTCCCAGTGGGTGACTTAGTTGCGAATCCGCTTCGCCTAAGTTTGAAAAATCCTACCGAGTGAGAGCAAACCTCCCACTCGGGGGCTTAGCTGCGAATCCGTTTCGCCTAAGTAATTGAAATCCTACCGAGTGAGAGCAAACCTCCCACTCGGAGGCTTAGTTGCGAATCCGCTTCGCCTAAGTTTGAAAAATCCTACCGAGTGAGAGCAAACCTCCCACTCGGGGGCTTAGCTGCGAATCCGTTTCGCCTAAGTAATTCAAATCCTACCGAGTGAGAGCAAACCTCCCACTCGGAGGCTTAGCTGCAGTCCAAGTACTCGCCTAAGTTTGAAAAATCCTACCGAGTGAGAGCAAACCTCCCACTCGGGGGCTTAGCTGCGAATCCGTTTCGCCTAAGTAATTGAAATCCTACCGAGTGAGAGCAAACCTCCCACTCGGGGGCTTAGCTGCAGTCCAAGTACTCGCCTAAGTAATCGAAATCCTACCGAGTGAGAGCAAACCTCCCACTCGGGGGCTTAGCTGCAGTCCAAGTACTCGCCTAAGTAATCAAAATCCTACCGAGTGAGAGCAAACCTCCCACTCGGGGGCTTAGCTGCAGTCCAAGTACTCGCCTAAGTAATCAAAATCCTACCGAGTGAGAGCAAACCTCCCACTCGGGGGCTTAGCTGCAGTCCAAGTACTCGCCTAAGTAATCAAAATCCTACCAAGTGGGAGCAAACCTCCCACTCGGGGGCTTAGCTGCAGTCCAAGTACTCGCCTAAGTAATCAAAATCCTACCGAGTGAGAGCAAACCTCCCACTCGGGGGCTTAGCTGCAGTCCAAGTACTCGCCTAAGTAATTGAAATCCTACCGAGTGGAGAGCCAGCCTCCCACTCGGGGGCTTAGCTGCAGTCCAAGTACTCGCCTAAGTAATTGAAATCCTACCGAGTGGAGAGCAAACCTCCCACTCGGGGGCTTAGCTGCAGTCCAAGCACTCGCCTAAGTATTCAAAATCCTACCGAGTGGAGAGCAAACCTCCCACTCGGAGGCTTAGCTGCAGTCCAAGCACTCGCCTAAGTATTCAAAATCCTACCGAGTGAGAGCAAACCTCCCACTCGGGGGCTTAGCTGCAGTCCAAGGACTCGCCTAAGGAATCGAAATTCTACCGAGTGGAGAGCGAACCTCCCACTCGGAGGCTTAGCTGCAGTCCAAGTACTCGCCTAAAGTAATTGGACTCCTGCCGAGTGAAGAGCAGACCTCCCACTCGGGGACTTAGCTATAGCCCGATGCTCACCCAAGCCAGGTTGACAAGACACCATCGCGGCGATAAGCATCGTGCAAACCAGGCAGCCTCTGAGGGAACAACGAATAGTAAATCGGCGGATCAAGTCACGAAGGCATTTCAACGTCGAGCCAAATTCGGACAAAACCAAAAAATCCTAGATCGCAAATAAAGTACTCGATCTATAAGCTCGACGGAGTTTATCGGTTACATAAACCACTCGGCATTCCGAGGCAAATTTAAGGCAAAGAACATCAGTTTTTTACTCCTCCGGCGGAGGACTGGATGGTGCAACAAATTCGTCCAAGTCGATCCCATCGGAGATCCGAGTGGCGGCAGCGATGAAGGTCTCCATGAAGTCCTGAAAGTTATGCTTCCTGGTATTGGCAACCTGGAGAGCGGCCAGCTTCTCCTCGCGCGCCTCCTTGCAGTGGACGCGAACCAGTGACAAAGCCACGTCAGCGCCGCACCTAGCAGAAGACTTCTTCCATTCTTGCACTCAACCTGGAACCTCACCTAGTCGACTGATCAGGGATTCAAGGTCGTTCTGAAGCGTCTCCTTGGGCCAGAGTGCGGAGTCGATCCGTGACACCGCAGCTTTCAGTCGAGCCAGGTAGTCCACCGCACTAGCGACACGGGATTCCAACCGGAAGATATTCATGGCCACTTCGTCCTTCACGGGAGAGTTGATAGGGTCCAAGCGGGTCTCCACTCGACTGGTCTCTTCCTCAAAGTTTTGGCAGAATTCTGAAAGAAGTTTCGACAGGTCAAAACTGTAGCCAAATGGTGAGTCGACAACAACGAGATTAATCGCGCAAAGAGGGTTACCTTCAAGCATGAGGTATAGCTTCTTGGCAAGATCCCCAAGATAATCCCCCAAGTCCTTGTGCTTCCCCGCCAGCTGGCCAAGCTTGTCGTTCAGAGTACTCTTGTCAGTCTTCAGTCGACTCGCTTCCTTGTTGGCCGAGTCAAGAGCAGACTTCAGCCTAGCGTTCTCGCTCTCCAGTTGGTCGACCGAAGCAAGTTTCTCTTCAGCAAGCTTCAGCTTCTCCGCAGCCGCCTTTTGTGCCTCCGCAAGGTCAAGATCTTTCTTCTTCAGGGCCTTTTCCAGTTCGTCTGCGAAGCAACAATAAGCACAGAGTTGAGAACAGACAGGAAGACAGAGACAGCCGTCGAGTGCTCACCAGCCATACCTTTTGCCTCATCCTTCGCCTTCTGCACGTTTTCCTGAGCAAACTGTAAATCAAGGTTGAGCTGGATTTGCTTATTCTTCAGATCGGCGAGCTGAGCAACAAGCTCACAAGACTTCTGCAAAGAGTCAATCGACAAAGGGTATCAAAGATAAGTTACTCCCGAGTGACTGAAAGAAAGAGCACAACACTTCTAAGACTACAGCCAAATCAAAACATTCGACAGTAGCCTCGGGGACTACACCCAGTGGGTGCACTCAGCGTGCCCCCACTGGTTTTCAAAAAAAAACAGTACAAAGACAGTACAAAGCCCACAGTCGACTGCCAGCAGTCGACCGGATACAGTGTCATCCGACGAGGTACAACTACAGAAAGACAGTACAAAGACCACAGTCGACTGCCAGCAGTCGACCGTGGCCTCGGGGACTACACCCAGTGGGTGCACTCAGCGTGCCCCCACCAATGATAAATTTCGGACCAACGGCACCCAGTGGGTGTACAACGCAAGTGAAGATCAACTAACCTGGACGTTCTGCTGCAACGCCGAGCTGATGTCATAGGCCGCTTGACTGACATCCCGAGCCGCTTTGGTCTGCTCCATCACGAGCCCCGCCTGACGTATAGCCTCCTTGGCAGCACTCACTTGATCCTCCGGGGTCTGGTAGGCGGCGAAGAACGAGGGTGGGTCGACCGGTGGAGGGGCAGTCGACGACGAAGGCCGGGCAGTCGTCAGTGGCTCAGCAAAAGTCACAGTAGTCCGGGCGGTATTGTCACCCCCTTGGACCACCGCCTCGGCAGTCGACGCGGTCTGAGGAACCTTGTCGACCGAAGCCCTCCGGCCTCTTCTCCCAAAAGGCCTGAGCGTCGCTTCCGCCTCCTCCTCATCATCCGGAAGGTCAATGATGTTGGTCGGAGCTGCAAAAGTTCAGAAATGAATACCCAATCGACCCAGCAGTTAAACAGTCGGATCATGCCAAGGGTCATACCTAAGTTGGAAGTGACGGCGTCCTCCATCGTCTCATCAGCATTCTGGATGGAAGTCTCGGAAGTAGCGGCGTTGCACGATTCCAAGCAAATAATTTGAAAATGAATCGACTAAGAATCCGTTCTAGTCGACTCAAGAAAGGTGAAGACAGTCACTTACCCAGAGATGACCGGGATGGCGACCCTGATCTTGGGCAAGGCCTTGGGTGGCTTAGTCGGGATGGCTCTAGGCTGCTTGGGCGCTTTCTCAGTTGGGGGCGGCGACGCGGTCCGAGGGCGCTTGGACGACTGGCCCGCCGGAGCACTCGACTGACCGCGCTCTACGGCGGGATCCTGAGCGTTCTTGGAGCGTCTCTCGCGTCGAGGAGGGTCGACCTCCACCTCTTCATCTTCGTCATCCGAGTCATCGCCGACCTCCCCCTCTACGTCATCGTCAGACTCCCACTCCTCGACTTCGCCCTCGGCTTCAACTTCATTCTCACTCCCTTCGCCTCCACTCCCTCCTCCTTCAGATACGTGCTCCTGGTTCCCATTCGGCATCGAGTACATATCGTTGATCTCCTGCGAAACAACAGGCAGAACGGGGATCAGTCGACTTTTCGCGAACCAGTGACTAGACGGAGTGAAAATTGCAGTCGGAAGAAGCAAAATGTACCTTATCTGTCTGCATCATCCCGTCGAGCGGAGCAATCCTCCTGGAACCCCTGGGGTTGTCCCTATTCCCGGTTATGCTGGTCAGCCAGCTCTCCAGCACAGAAGCCTCGACCCCCTCCGGGTGGATCCGCGTGGAGTCGTCGGGCCCGGAATACAACCACATCGGGTGATCCCGAGCCTGGAGAGGTTGGATTCGTCGCTGGAGGAAGACTTCGAGCAAGTCCATGCCGGTCACGCCTTCACGAACCAACTCAACCACTCGACTGACTAGTTCCTTCACCTGAGCCTTTTCCTCCGGAACCACTTTCAAAGAAGCGGGTTTCTGCACTCGGTCCAAGGTGAAAGGAGGTAGGCCGGTCGAGTGTCCAGGAGTCGGCTGGTCCTTGCAGTAGAACCAAGTCGACTGCCACCCGCGCACAGAATCGGGAAGTGTCATGGGAGGAAAACAGCTCTTACCCCTCGTCTGGATCCCGAGGCCCCCGCACATCTGAATCACCTACGTCCTCTCCCCGTCCGGGTTAAGCTTTTTAACCGACTGGGATCGGCAGGTGAAGATATGCTTGAAGAGGCCCCAGTGGGGTCGACAACCCAAGAAACACTCACACAGAGACACAAAAGCCGCGAGATAGACTATGGAATTGGGCGTAAAATGGTGGAGCTGCGCTCCGAAGAAGTTCAGGAAAGCCCTAAAGAAAGGACTCGGGGGCAGAGAAAACCCCCGGTCGACATGGGTGGCTATCAGGACGCGCTCACCGTCGCGAGGTCTTGGCTCCGTCTCCTTCCCAGGAAGGCGAGCGGCCTTGTGGGGAATGAGTCCTCCCTCCACCATGTCGTCGATATCTGCCTGAGTAAGGATGGAAGGCATCCAATCCCCTTGCAGCCAGCCGGACGGCAGAGCGGCCCGCGAGGACGACCCGCCTCGCCCAGATTTCTTCCCTTTGCCCTTCGCCGCGGCCTTCTTCGCCCGTTCCGCCGCCGCCGTCTTATCCGTCCCCATCGTCTCGAACGAGGTCTTGGCCGAGCGGCGGTGTCGAGGTTGCGGCGGAGAGCGAAGCGGAGGCTTACGGAAGAAGGAGGAAGAAGAACGAGGGCGCACAGTAAAAGGTCAGAGTCATTGCTTTATATAAGGCCACACCCGAGTGGCTGATCAGTGGGCCTGCGCCTCCCAGTCAGATCCCGCAACCGGCGCGCGCGCAGTACGTGGCGAAAAAGGTGGCGCAGAGATCGAGGCGCCCTTGCCTTATCCAGCCGATTCGCGCGGTTTCCTCCGTCCGGTGCGCTTCTCAATTTTCAAATCCCGCAAAATCCGCGATCGACAGGACGGGTTGTCAGACAAAAGATCCGTTTCCTTAAGTCTCCCAAAGGACTCGTCACGTAAACACACTCGACGGTAATCCGAAACCACTCGACGAGCATCTGAATGGATCAAGGCAAACTGAAGAATGAGGCCCCACCGTGGCTTCCATTTATCCGAAGACAGATGCAACTGAAGCATGGAGGTTGAGTCGGAAGCGCAGGCTCGACCCCATTCTCACTTGACCCCTGACCCATTCGGGGGCTAATGACGAGGATACGTACCTAGGGTAGGGTAACTTATCGTACCTGAGGTACCCAATCACGGACACGGCTCCTACAATGAAAGACGTTCTGAGAAGTATCAACAGGTCAGTCGACCTGGTCAGCCCAGTCGACGGACACAAGCGTACTCGACCAAGAAGCGCAAGCAGTCGACCATGAAGACACCACTCGACCGTAAGAAGATCTAAAGGCGCTGCCTACAAACGGTCACCTCATAAGTAGCTTTTATGGCCTTCATGGTCCTTTATTACAGGCGTTACCAGTAACCCCCTCTCTTTATGTACATTAAACCCCTTGTAACGTGGGCTGGCTGGGGTCCTGGCGAACTCTATATAAGCCACCCCCCTCCACTAGGACAGGGGTTCGCATCTTTGTAACACTCACGCATATAATCCAGTCGACCGCCTCCGGGCTCCGAGACGTAGGGCTATTACTTCCTCCGAGAAGGGCCTGAACTCGTTAACTCCTTGTGTGCACAACTACTCCAGAGCTAGGATCTTGCCTCTCCATTCCTACCCCCCATTCTACTGTCAGACTTAGAACCACGACAAGCGACACATGACATGTTGGATGTTCCTTTGCTATAGGAGGAGGATGGGAAGTGTGGAATACCTTGTCTATGCTCCCTCCTAAGTTGAGCATTTCACATCTCTTCCCTGCAATAACACAACAAATCAATATTTAGATGAAGCTATTAACTACAGTTTCAAACATGGCTAAATTATTTTCGACACTAAAAGCATATGCAAACTGAGATAGTCTACAGCTCCTCAATCAATCAACTTTGTTTTTGAAATAAAATGAGTGTCGTATATATGAAGGGACAAGTGCAGGTAAGATAGCAGACCAAAATATCAAGTAGTTAGTTTCCGATGATGCTGGGATAAAATATCAATCAAAGAACAGAAGCACCATCCTTTTAGCTTCAAATACAGCTTTAGAAGAAACTGGTGTGACGATCTCAAATGATTCTGAGGAGACCCGGCCCTCCAACCTTCAAATGAGATCACTGTCAATGGGTGTGAAAGACCAGATAATAAACTAACGATCTCATGTACCTTCCATCATGCATTCTAGAACAGAGTAGTCTCTAAGATGTGACTTCAATAGTTATTTTTTATACCAATGCATTAGTCCAAAGAACAAACAAATTACAGAATTATGATAGACATGCACTGCAAATTATCAATGAATGAAACATTCATCTATAGGAAAAGAACAAGGGACCTCTGTTAGTGTTGAAGAACAACTGGACATTCTCGTTCCACATACCGGCGGCCATGGGGATGCTGCCGCAGAGGCTGAGCCCGTCGGCAAGGATGACATGGTAGAGGCTGGGACATGAAGGAGACGACAGGTAAGCAAGAGCAGATGGAGAGGAAGAGGAAAATGTAGAGGCTGGGACATGAAGGAGATGACAGGCAGGCAAGAGCGGATGGAGAGGAAGGGGAAAATGTAGAGGCTGGGACATGAAGGAGACGACGGGCAGACAAGAGCGGATGGAGAGGAAGGGGAAATGCAGTGAACGTACAGGCATCAATCGCATGAGAGTTCAATAAGCTCGAAACAGTTGAGGCTCAAATCCGCAATGTAACTCGACCACGGTGGTAAGGAGATAGAGGTAAACTAATGCTAGAATTCCTAAATCAGTATCTGTTCCGACAAGTTAGGTTTCTTTCAGCGAATCAACTTGAGTGAGTTCAGGTGTGTGCCACATAAAGAACCTTCAGTTCAGGTTAATAGGAACAATCAGTGACTTCGGTAATTCATGCAGCTATAAGGATGAAAATTGGAAAGCTAAACTATTGTTACGATTTACCCTAATCACAACGAGTACCTGTACAAATAGTCAATCAATTTAACTTTACTTCAGTTAACTGAAAGTCTGAAACCTCTCTGGTGTGTTTCAGTTAACTGGAAAACAACTCAAGTTCAGGTTTTGTAACATGGCACAGATCCTAGAGAAGTAGAGATAGATGCTTCCCAAGCCGAAAGGCAAAATCTGATTCTGCATTGCACACAAGAACCGATCCAATTGATGTCAACGCTAACGCCAATGATTTGCGGCAGCCATCGACCCGATCCAATCAATATGAACAGGCGCGAGCAGCAACAATGATGAATGAATCCAACACAGAACAATGGAGGGAGGGAGGGTGGGAGCGAGGGGAGCGAGGGGAAGGAAGGAAACATACCTTGGCGCGGGAGGTGCCAAGGGGCACACTGGCGCTGGAGTCGACGGCGGCGACGAGCGCGGCGTCGTTGCAGACTGACTGGCATCCGATGTAGCGCCTCCGACCAGTAAATAGTCCCGTCACCACCAGGCCTGGCCATTGCCCCCACTCCTGGTCCTCCGCTAGATGGGCATAATGACATATCAGAAGTGGATGGGAAGAAGGATTGAGAAACTGGTTGGTTACTCACCGGCGTCGCCGTGGGCTCCAGATCCTTCGAAGAAATCAGCTGGCCACCCATCCTGCTCGCCCCCTTTACTCCCATCCCGCTCCAGCCGCAAGTACACCCGGAGGAAGAGGCGGAGGAGAGAAACAAGGAGACGAGCGGAGGTTGCGTGTGAACCTGGGAGGTGAGGGTTTGCTTCGTGGGGAAGAGAAAGCAGTGGAGGCGTTATCTGGCCGCTGCCCAATCGACCATCTTCTTTTTCTCGATCTGTTTTTTCTCCTCGCCAACCCCTAACACCCGATCGACCTGATGACATGGCACGCGCGAGCGAGCGCCTTTGATGCACACGTTAATGTTTTGGATGCCTGACCAGCACGGCTACCAGGCGAGGCACCCAGAACAAGACGCGGAGGAGCGCTCCACCACCAGCCCATGGTCGTCCACTAGGAAGTACGCCCATTAATGCATCGACGCCGGGATCCGCCGCCACGCCCACGAACTTCATGACCGCATCCATATCAGCAAGGGGAGGAAGGGCCCAAAAGCAGCAGTCCCTGCCGCCGCTGATCACCGACCGGAGCTTTGCCCAAACGGCACCCGCCAGCAACGGCGACGGAGAAAGGGGACGAGGGGGGCCTAGAGCAGTGGCGGCAGCAAGCCACCCGAGTTGCTCGATGGGATGACGCGGGGGCACTAGATGTGTTTTTTCCTCTCCAGCCGATGGCGGTACGAGGTAAATCTTATGCATCCACTAAAAACACCTGTAGAAATCAAACAGAGATAAATGATATGTGTAGAGCTTTATATTAGATTAGATGGAGAATTACAAGTTTTCAGTGAACATGTGAGTCATAAGGTCGTGTACAATGCAAAGTATTCAGATATCTTATTTACCATAGCTTATTTATATAGGACAGTCACTTGCTTAGGCACCTCTACAATAGTAACAAACACGGATACATAAGAAAAAACCGGCTTATACATGTTCTAAGAGAGACTATCTACAAGAAACTAGGATAACTACCTGACTATACAGTCCCTGGATTGGTTGCACCATTTTTGGAACTGTATTTGCCAAAAAGTGATATTTTTACACCCATACATGGGACTTAAGTAATTTCTCATCCCATATTTACCTACGGATTTAATCTGCCTTATATACAAATGCTTCTTAAAAACTTGGTAGCTTAGCAATAGCATACGTTGACTGACAGACAGGAGACGGACAGACGGCATTGAGGAAGTGTACGATGGATCAATCTGCTGCCATGGCCTTGATGAAACCAACCCGTCTCGTTTCGCTGTATCCTCAAACCAATCACGCCATTGATGCACGTGTATACGGTACGTTGAGTAATTTTGCACTATCCACGTTGGAGAATTATGACAGTGCTTACATTTTCCTAGCGAGCTATTTTTTCTGCCGCTTGACACCTGCAGCCATGGACGTCATGCAAGTCCAAATAACGATGGTGAGTGCTCCCTGTGCGATAAAATTAATGTATGCACTATCACATTAAGTTTCGTGAAATTCCACTAAACTCAAGCAAGTGAAGAAAATTGTACTTCCTCCGATCCATATTACTTGTTGTTCAAACGGATGTATTTAGAGGGAGTACTTATGTTTGTATACTATACGAACTAATCGAACTTAGAGAAAAAAAGAACTAATCAATCTTGTGTGACTGTCATGGTCTGTCAAGGGATATTTTAAAATATTGTCAGTCAACCCTACGTTGAAAATACAAAATGTAAGACATTTTTTTCATAGGGCATAGAGAACTTCTTACATTTTGTTACGGTGGGAGTAGTTAACATCCAACTATATGTTCAAACCTTTTTTACTTGATCCCACGTACTGCATCAATGTAGAGTCGGCCGACCATTTCTACTCGGAATAAAAGTTCTTTCGGTGATCAGAAACTCTGAACGGACATTTCACATTACACCGTACTCAATGCATATGAGCTACTACATGCCTACAGCTACCACATTGATCCAAGATCTCAGTCTCAGATAGCTGTGGCCCCAGTGCGCCCATGCATGATGCATCTGTGGACGGAGGAGTGGCAATGCATAGCAGCAGTAAACCAGATACTTACGGGTCTTGGAACCGCAGACGAGCAGGGCGATGCAGGCGATGATGATGTAGAGCTTCCCCTTCTGCTGCTGCGCCGCGCTCTGCATCTTCTTCAGTTTCTTCCGGCCCATTGGCAAGAGCGAGCTCAGGGCCTCACAGCCTCTGCTTTGCTTGGACAGTTGGGAGCTGAGAACCGACGTACGTGAGGTTCCGAGGACAATGGGGGCGGTTATAAAGAGCCTGCTCCCCCTGTCTGGACGCGCGTGATGGGGACATGACCGGTGCTGATGCGTTTTGCTGCATTATGGAAGGAATCATCTGGTGCCGGACATGGATGTTGACCGTTGGAAATTTAACCAAGGTATTGGTATGTATGCCAAACTTGGGGTGTCATGTGCGAACCTCCCCAGCAAGGAATGTTAGCTGCAAGGACTTCATTGTGCTATGGAACCAACATGGCCGAAGCGGTACGATACCTGAATTAACACGCAATTAACTTAGTCGGCGATCTCTCGATGAGGACCACTCGAAGCTGTTCGTTGATCCCGACGAGACTGCTAGAGGTTGCTCGCGTGGCGACGTCGCGCGCCCGGGAGCCTTAGGCGACACAGGGAACGGCGACGTTGCGCGCCCAGCGACCGTAAACGACACAGTAAACCGCGACGTTGCGCGTCCCGAGACCATAGGCGACACAGGACTCGCCAGTTTGCTCCTGCTGCCGATCCATCCCAGGCGCAAGCTTGTTGCTTGTCTATTCTCGCTAGTTTTTTCCTGGAACTCCCTGCGCTGTATATAAAGCAGCGAAATTTCAGGCTTGCTAAATCTCAGCCGACTCTCTGTCGAGATTTTTTGTTGCTTCAAGATTTGTGCACGCGTGTGAGGATGCGGACGGCCTTGTTTACGTTTTTTTCTTTGAACCGTAATAGCTGTCGAACATTCATTGAGTGTTTGGCATTTGTGAACGGTTTAGGTGGCAAGTTAGTTGTATGGGGTGACAGTTTTTCTTCAGAAAGCACGACATTTTCTAGAAATGAGAGAACTTTTGCGGCAAAAAAGGCAGAATTTACAGTCTCTTCCCACCTAAGACATTTAAGGGTTACTAATACAACTGTCATGTTAAATTTTTAAAAATTTTAGGGGTCACTTGACCTTTTAAGACATTTAAGTGATTTTCTAGTCATTTAATGACCGTAACTCAAATTTGAACTACATGTACATCCAACAACTAACCATAACGGTCTGAAAAGTCATATTGTGTGTACTTGTGTGCGAGTTACTTCCATGTGTAGTAAATTGGAAGGAATTTTCAAACATATTGGTCTCACAGCTATGACACAATTAAGCATGGAGTGCCATGGCATTTAAATTCCAATTTTTTTAAAAAAGATCAAAAACACATGAAACCTTGCTTGGTGTAATGTCATGCCACCAAGATGATGTGGTAAAACAATTGGCATGTTTCATGAAAGTTTGGACACACATCCCTCATAACCCGAAGCAACTCACTTGAAGGCTCGTGGTTCCGAGAGGGAACAATGCATGTTCCATGACGAACGGGCGATAGCTTCCTCTTTCGGGCTTCAAGAAATTTCTACAGTTAACGTGCACTAATACAAGTGTCGTGTCAAAATTTGGAAAATTTCATGGGTCATTTGACCTTTTCAAGACATTTAAGTGATTTTCTAGCCATTTAATGACCGTAATCCAAATTTGAACTACATCTACATGCAATGGCTAACCATAACTGTTTGAAAAATCATATTTGTGTACTTGTGTGTGAGTTAATTCCATGTGCAGTAAATAGGAAGGAAATTTCAAACATAGTGGTCTCACGGCATGTACACATGCATGGAGTGACATGGCATTTAAATTTCAAAAAATTAAAAAAATCAGGCAAAGGTCAGCACAGGCCAAGGCATCAGGCAAAGGTTACCATTCTGGTGCAACGAGACCAAGACCAGCCGGACGGCAGGACGGAGGTCACTGTGGAGCCCAAGACGGCGTCACCACCGGTGCTTTTGGCAGCCGAAGACCATCTTTGGTCAGAATAACTTGTACTATATGTTCCCCTTCAAAATGGCCAATTGTTGGCGCTCATCCCGCTCATTTTTTGGGGAGAGGCCCAGGGCCTCTATAAATAGAGCTAGCCCCCATAGAGTAGAGGCATCAGGAAATCTAGAAATCTGATAGAGCCTAACCAGAGAGAGAGAGAGAGGCAACTGAACTCACCCAAGTAGTTCATCGCACCAGCTCAAGAACACCTCTCGCGAGGTTGTTCTACCCTTGTATTGTTCATCATCAGCCCCTGAGGCAATCCACCACACCACACACTAGAGTAGCGTATTACACCACAACGGTGGCCTGAACCAGTATAAATCTCGTGTCCCTTGCGTTGTTCATCGTTTCCAGCCTAGATCACGCGAGGAGATCGGACATAGATCGGTAGGGGAGAGATTTCCGCGTGCACCCCAGTGTTCGAACCTCAAGGGTCTGCCGGAACCCGAAATCTGACATTTGGCGCGCCAGGTAGGGGTGCGCCGGAATCTTTCTTCCGCTGTTCGCGCATGATCTTCCGTCGTGTCCATGGCTGACGCTCGTCGGGCTCGCGCCGAGCGCTGGGCTGCTCGCGCCACCCACGTCGCCCAGACGGCGCCCGTCGGCGGCCGCCCTCGTCGTTCCCCGTCGCCTGCCGCCAACGCCGCGACCGGCCCGGCGAGGAACGAGCAGCAGGCCTCGTCTCAGCATCCTTCAGTGTGGCGGGATGGCTGCACCGCCACCCCGTCGCTGGCCCCAGTTGGCTCGTCGTCCCACGCCTGTCGCGCTCCCATGGATGCGCACGCCTCGCTGCTCCTAGCAAGAGAGCTCCGGCACTACCGCCCCGTCGACGACCTCTACGAGGACTGGCTCGCCCGCATCACCAAGCATGTCAGCGCCGCAGGGAGCTCCCCCTTGCGGTCCCTCTCACTGCCTCGCCCTCCGTTCCGTGCAGGGGGCGGGGATCAGGAGGTACCTCCACCACCTCCTCCCCAAGAAGGCGCCCTGGCTCCAAAGCATGCAGCCCCAGGGCGAGGCCCCCTACACCCGGCGCCAGCACAGTAAGAAAGGAGCTGCCAAGAGATCCCTCGTCCCCAAGAAGGTGCTCGCGCGCTCCCAGCGCCGGCGCGCCAAGATCGCATCCCTGCACCCCTACGCCAAGATCCCGTGCTGCTCCAAGCGGCGGTGCACTGTAATCCCCAGCAGCAAGCCCAGCACCAGCAAAAGGCGTCGGTGGCCACAGCAGGCTGCCGCGCCCTCACCCTCGAGCTGCGCGGCGTCGCATGGCCAGGCAAGTTCAAGCCTGATCTCCCCTCTCGCTACGATGGCACGGCGGACCCTGCGGAGTTCCTACAGCTCTACGAGTTGTGCATCGAAGCCGCCAACAGAGATGAAAGGGTCATGGCGAACTGGTTTCCCATGGCGCTCAAGGACGGGGCCCGCACCTGTGTAACACCCGGATGTAACTTGCCATAATTGTAACTCCAACTCTTGCCATTTTCGGCAATGTGATATGATATTCCCTCGTGGTTGGGTTTTCCTTCTTTTGCATTTTGTTCTTGTCATGCATTTCATATCATGTCATCATGTGCATCGCATTCGCATACGTGTTCGTTTCATGAATCCGAGCATTTTCCCCGTTGTCCGTTTTGCAATCCGACGCTCCTATGTTCCCCGGCGTCCCCTTTTACCTTTTTCCGTGAGCGGGTATTAAACTTTCTCGGAATGGACCGAGGTTTGTCAAGCAGTCTTGGTATAGCACCGGTAGACCGCCTGTCAAGTTTCGGGTCATTCGGAGGTCGTTTGATACTCCAACGGTTAACCGGGTAGCCGCGAAGACCTCTTTTGGGTTGCAGCCCAAAACCCCTCCAAAACAGCCCAATAACCCATCTAAGCCACTCCCATGTCCATCGTCGTTCGATCACGATCGTGTGGGCGAAAACCGTGCTCAATTTGGAGCCTCCTAGCTCCTCCTACCTATAAATATAGCCCCTCCTCCGAAATCCTGGATCAAACCCTAGACCCCTCCCTCTCCACGCGCCGCCGGACAAAAATCGCCGGGCCGGACGCGTCTGCTCCGCCCCGCCGCCGCCACGTGTCATCACGCGATTCGTTCGCCCGCGCGCCCACTTCGTTGCCGCGCGCCACCGCGCGGGCCCGCTGGGGCCCGACCGCGGCCCTCCCCGGCCCGAAGCCGCCGCCGCCGCTCCCGCGGAGCGCCGCGCGCCCCGCCGCCCGCGCCGCGCCTCCGCCGGCCGCCGCCGTTCGCCGCGCCCCGCCGCCCGCGCCGCGCCTCTGCCCGCCGCCGTCGCGCGCCTCCCGCGCGCCGCCCGCCGCAGCTTCTCCTCCGCCGGCGCCGGATCCACCGTCTCCGGTCCTCCCCCGACCTCCTCGGCCTCAACTCCAGCGAAAAGCTCCGGTCCCGCCTCGGTTTGCGTGAGAACCCTAGATCTCGTAGGTCGAATTTCCCTTAAGTCATTTTTCTCATGTTATTTTGTTGCATGTTCATCGCAACATAACGTGCCGCATACTACTCTGTTTCGTGCGTGTAATATGTCAAATTGTTCGCCTAGATGGGTACATCATTTCATCTCATTGCGTCATTTTCATTTGAGCTCATCTTGATGCCCGAAAAGCTGTTGGAAGAGGGCTATGTGATGTTAGTTTCAGTTTCTTATCAGAACATGCACTTTTGTCATTTTTGCCATGATTGATGTGTGCATCCTATGAACTGGAGTCCTACATGTGTTTTGTAATATGCCATGCCATATTTACAGGGGTGTATGCCATGTATTTTTTTGATCTCTGTGGTGACTAGAGCAAGCATGCAAACTAGGGATCATAATGTTGCTGATTTCAGAGACTTAGTAATTTCACCAAGTTATTCCCAGCTGTTATTTTTATGCCATGTGTTCATGTTGTTTCAGAGAGATCTATGCCTATTTTGAGCATTATCAGTAAGGGTGTTTTGAACTTATGGACTTGCTATATCCATACATGCCTTTGTTTGTAATTATGGAGTGCCATAGCTTGAGTCAATCGAGCTCTACTTTTGCTATAAAATGTTACTGGCAGATTGTTTACATGTTATTCGATTTTGCCAAGCTTGTTGTAGTCGATCCTTACATGATATGATGTTGTTCTTGCCATGTATAGCTTCTATGCCATGTCTTATTGATGGGTGTATGCTTAGTTTATCATGAAAAGCTCTTTAGTGAGTGCATCGAGCTCGTAAACATGCCTACTTGCTATCTGTTTTTGACATGTCCAGTTTTCTGCTAAGTCTGAAATCTGTAACGAAACTTGCTTAATTGACATGGGTGCTATTATATTTTCTGGTCCTTTTTGGCTCATGGTCAGTAAGGGACTTTTGTTAAATGCTTTGAGTAGATCCATTACATGCCTTATTTTGCGATGTACTATTCCAGTAGCATGTTGTTTCCTTGCTCTAAACATGTCATCCTGATGTTAATTTCTGGCATGATAGAATTTTCACCAAGTCTGTGAAGCTGATATATTTTGCACTTTTGCCATGCTTGTTTGAACCTGTTATGTTGTGATTTAGCCGTAGCTCAGTGTTCATCTTTTGTCAAGCATCTTGAGTAGATCACTGCCATATGCTTTTCTGATATGTTTGGGTGCAGTAGCTTAATTTCTTGTTGCATGCTAAGTGGCATCATGCTGTTAAACGCAGAAATATGTCATTCTTGTTTTGCTTGTCATTTGCAAACCGTGCATCCGATTCCGGTGATCTTTATATCGATTTCAGCCGAAATCACCTCACCTTTCCAGTGGCATACTTTGTTTGCCAAGATTATGCCTTGTTCATCTTTTTCCTTCCGGAGCACGCATATGC
The DNA here is from genome assembly GCA_032464435.1 of Aegilops umbellulata. Lineage (NCBI taxonomy): Eukaryota > Viridiplantae > Streptophyta > Magnoliopsida > Poales > Poaceae > Aegilops > Aegilops umbellulata. The sequence goes on from CP136054.1 coordinate 394,168,176, forward strand.
ATTGCATACCATGTCCCGCATATCATGCCATGTTTTGCATCATGTTGATTGCGCATTGCATCGTGGTTGATAGTTGTTCCTTTGCTTGTGTTCTTGCCTTGGGTAGAGACGGGAGACGAGTACGTGAACGAGGAACCTGTTGAGAACGCTTACGAGGATTAAGCTTTCGACAACTCTGAGAACCTTGCAGGCAAGATGACCATACCCTCGAAATCACTTCTATCTTTGCTTGCTAGATGCTCGCTCTTTTTCTATGCCTATGCTGCGATACCTACCACTTGCTATATCATGCCACCCATATTGCCATGTCAAACCTCTAACCATCCTTTCCTAGCAAACCGTTGATTGGCTATGTTACCGCTTTGCTCAGCCCCTCTTAGCGTTGTTAGTTGCAGGTGAAGATGAAGTTTGTTCCTTGATTGGAACATGGAGATGTTGTTCCTTGTTGGAACATGTTTACTTGTTGGGATATCACAATATCTCTTATCTTAATTAATGCATCTATATACTTGGTAAAGGGTGGAAGGCTCGGCCTTATGCCTGGTGTTTTGTTCTACTCTTGCCACCCTAGTTTCCGTCATACCGGTGTTATGTTCCTTGATTTTGCGTTTCTTACACGGTTGGGTGATTTATGGGACCCCCTTGACAGTTCGCTTTGAATAAGACTCCTCCAGCAAAGCCCAACTTTGGTTTTACCATTTGCCACCTAAGCCTTTTCCCCCCGGGTTTTCGCGAGCCCGAGGGTCATCTTTATTTTAATCCCCCCCCCCCCGGGCCAGTGCTCCTTCGAGTGTTGGCCCGAACCAAGCAGCCTGCGGGGCCACCGCGGGGAAACTCGAGGCCTGGTTTTACTCGTAGCTTGACTTATCCGGATGTGCCTTGAGACCGAGATATGTGCAGCTCCTATCAGGATTTGTCGGCACAATCGGGCGGCTTTGCTGGACTTGTTTTATTACTGTCGAAATGTCTTGTAATCCGGGATTCCGAGACTGATCGGGTCTTCCCGGTAGAAGGAATATCCTTCGATGACTGTGAGAGCTTATAATGGGCTAAGTTGGGACAACCCTGCAGGGTATTATCTTTCGAAAGCCGTGCCCGCGGTTATGAGGCAGATGGGAATTTGTTAATGTCCGGTTGTAGAAAACCCGAAGTTGACCTTAATTAAAACACATCAACCGCGTGTGTAACCGTGATGGTCTCTTCTCGGCGGAGTCCGGGAGGTGAACACAGTGTTGGAGTTATGTTTGACGTAGGTTGTTCTAGGATCACTTCTTGATCACTTCTAGCTTCACGACCGTGCTTTGCTTCTCTTCTCGCTCTCTTTTGCGTTGTTAGCCACCATATATGCTAGTCGCTTGCTGCAGCTCCACCTCACAACCCTATCCTACCTTTAAGCTTAAATAGTTTTGATCTCGCGGGTGTGAGATTGCTGAGTCCCCGTGACTCACAGATTCTACCAAAACAGTTGCAGGTGCCGACGATGCCAGTGCAGTTGACGCAACCGAGTTCAAGTGGGAGTTCAACGAGGAACGTGGTCGTTACTATGTGTCTTTTCCTGATGATCAGTAGTGGAGCCCAGTTGGGACGATCGGGGATCTGTGTAGCATTTGGGGTAGTCTTCTTTCATTTTGGTTCCGTAGTTGGACCTTGAGTGTAATCTGGATGATGAATGTTTATTTATATATTGTGTGAAGTGGCGACTGTAAGCCAACTATGTATCTCTTTCCCTTATGTATTACATGGGTTGTGTGAAGATTACCTCACTTGCGACATTGCTTTCAATGCGGTTATGCCTCTAAGTCGTGCTTCGACACGTGGGAGATATAGCTGCATCGAGGGTGTTACAACCTGGCTCCTGAACCTGGCTCCTGGCACGATCTCCTCCTGGGACGAGATGCGCACTCGCTTCATCGCCAACTTCCAGGGTACTCACGACCGGGCCCCGGCCGTGAGCAACCTGCGCCGCATCAAGCAACAGCAAGGGGAGACCCTGCAGAAATACATCCAGCGCTTCAACAGCGCCCGCCTCAAGATCCCCAAGGTGACTGAAGAAGCCATCATCTCGGCCTTCTCCGATGGCGTACACGACATCAAGATGAAAGAGGAGCTAGCAATCCATGAAGACCTATGCACATCCCTGGAGTTGTTCAACTTGGCGACCAAGTGCGCCAGGGCTGAGGAAGGGCGCCTTTCCCTCCTTGAGCTCCCGGCTGCCGACCCAGAAAAAAAGAAGCCCAAGGCCAAGGACGTGAAGCGCAAGGGGGTTGCCATGCTTGCAGCAGAACCGGACACCAAGCAAGGCAAGGATCAACCTGAGTCATCCAAGGGCAGCCGATACTGCATGTACCATGACCTCCACACCCACAACACCAACGAATGTCAAGAGCTCAGAGCCGTGCGAGATGGGCGAATCGGCCGACGCCCCGAGCGCAACGACAGGGGCTATGGCCGAGGAGGAGGAAGAGGTGGAGGACGATGGGAAGACCATGGCCCTCGCCAAGGGTGGCGTGACCGACCTCGCGAGGATCACTGGCAGGACCAGCCTCACGAGGGAGGCTGGAGGGATCAACCTCGTGAGGATCGACCACGCGGCAACGCAGGCCTTCCTCCTCTGCCGCCACCACCAAGGAGGCACGAAGACCAGCATTAAGATGAGGGGGCTGGGGGCTTCCAGGAGCCACGCGCAATCGCTTGCATCTTTGGAGGCGCGCAGGCCCCAACCTCACAGCGCATCTTTAAGCAGTTTGCTCGCGAGGTGAATGCAGTCCTCCCTAGGCTTGAGGCCACGCGCCCTCTCAGGTGGTCTGCGTGGGCTATCACGTTCAGCTCAGCGGATTAGCTCAAGTGCTCGGCAATGGCCGGAGTCCTCCCTATGCTCTGCTCCCCAGTCATCAGCAACGTGCAGGTCACCAAGACCCTCATTGATGGTGGGGCAGTGCTCAACGTCCTGTCCGTCGACACGTTTGACGATCTCCAAGTGCCGTACGATCAGCTTCAGCCAACCAAGCCTTTCTCAGGAGTCACTGATGGTTCCACTATTCCAATAGGGCAAGTTCGCCTTTTGGTCACCTTCGGGCAGCGCAACAACTACCGCACCGAGCTCATCGACTTCGACGTCGCCCACATTCGTCTGCCGTACAACGCCATCCTCGGGTACCCAGCCCTGGCCAAGTTCATGGCAGTGACTCACCATGGCTACAATGTCCTCAAGATGCCGGGAAGCAGTGGATTCATCACCATACCTTGTGAAGAAACAGACGCAGTGTGTTCACTTGAGCGTGCGTTCCAAGCCGCAGCAATCGAAGACCCAGATCGCGGGAGCGGAAGACTTCCTGAGGCGACCCTCAAGAAGAAGAAGGTTTTGCCTGGCCCAAGCCATACGGAGGAAGGCGCCTCTGGAGGTGTTGCGTCAGGATCTGCGCCCAATCAGGGGGCGCCCCACTCTCGCGCATAGGAAGGCACGCTCGGCGCCCTCCTCAGGCAGGGCTCGGGGGCTCTTTCTTGAAGAGCCACCGACCTTGCCAAGATCGCGAGGGAGGCGCTCGGGCATCACTTTGAAGGGTGCTTTCAGGCACGTTTCCTTCAGGAAGGCACAACACAAGGAAGACCAAACCCTCAGGAGTTCAACGCAAGAAACACCCAAGAGCTACAGGAGTCAAGAGTCATGCGCGGCAGCCGCCGCTTGCACACCATGCCCCACATCCAGGCGAGGATGGGGGGCTGCGCATCTGCATCAACGTGCCGGGGCTCAACCGAGCCGCGTCTCAGGAGCGCCTCTGGCCTTCGCGCGCGGGGCGTTGCGAGGGTCCACCTCATAGCTACATCTGCATGCCTTTCGGCCTGCCAAATGCGGTCGCCGCTCATCAGCGCCTGCTGAGGAGCCTTCTGGAGGCTCAGGAGGTTAGGCATTGGGCGGTCCTGGTGGAGATGGAGATGGCCCTCGAGGACCCGCCTGTGCCCCCAGAGCCTCCCGAGGCTCCTGGGCCTGGGGGCTCGTGAGGGTCGATGTCTTCACTGCGCGTCGCTCGCTTCTTCAGCATCACTTCATCTTCAAACAGCACCAGGTGACATCTTTCTAAGTTCCATTTTTTAGCTGGGAGCGCCCAGAGGGCCGCATCATTCCCAGGCCGCGTGGGTCCGTCCCTGCGGCATGTATCCGTTCTGCTTACGCTCTTTACTTGCCTTATTGGGGGCGCCCCTCGGGCTGCATCATCCCCAAGCTGCTCGGGCCTATCCCAGCGGCGTTTGCTTTTCCTGCATCTACTTGAAGTGAGTTTCCTCCTACGTGCTTAACATCCCCAACCTAATCGCTTGCTCGATTGACGCCCACCTGTGGAGCCGCTCGCTAATGGCACGACATTTGCGCACGGGTCCGTCCCTGCAACGCCGATAAATCTGAGCGGCTGAGCTCTCGCCGCGGCAGCCCCGCAAGGCGCCACCTCACCAGGCCCTTAGTGCCCCGATCACCTCCTCGAGGCGACCCAAGGTTGGATGGCAACCGTAACGACAGGTCTTCTCTCTCCTTATGATTGCTGTGCAGGACCTGCTCCAGGAACAATGTTGGGAACGTCGCGGGCTTTCTCTCCCTCTCTCCGGCACGTACCGCTTGCGCGTTAAAAGGGGGGCGCCTGAGCATCGCGACTCATGGGCTCCTACTGGCTCTCCATCCCTCACCCCCTGGCCTTGACCCACGGCATCGCGACCTGTCATACCAGCGGAGGCTGAGCTCGCTCGAGGGCCGGGACCTGAGGACGTAGAGCATTAAGGAAAGTGCAGGGGAGCGGGAAGAAGCTCGCAAGGACCCAACCCAGCGGCGCCTCGGCTGCCATCGCTCGGGCCGGGCACTCCGTTGAGAAGCTACACCAAACTCAAAAGATAAGTCGCACCTTTACAAGAGCTGGACCGACGCAGCACCAAACCCTCGCCCAGTGCAGCTCTGTCGCGACGACGTTGCCTTCCTTTCTCGCCCAGCGAGGACTGCTTGAGCGCTAAGGGGGACCTCCCGAGCATCGCGACTCGGGGTCTCTTACCGGACCTCAGGCCTCTCACCTCCTGGCCTTGACCACGACATCGCGACCTGGCATACCAGCGACGGCTGAAGCTTGCGTGGGGACTGGGGCCTGTCAGCGTAGAGCGTCAAGTCCTCGCGAGGATAGAAAAGGGGGGCTGAGCCGCGGCAGGACAAGCACTTCGCATCGATTCATACTAAAGATATGAAGTTTACAAAAGACATGGCAGGCGCCTTACATGCCCCCACGGGGTGTTGCTCCGGTTCCTTGCAGGGAATAAAAGGTGCTAATCCTAAAGAACGCTAATCATCGGCACCTCCACAGGGGACACCATTATCAACGGTGGGCTGCCCGCCACCGGCGCCAACCCCATCCAGATCAGTGGCGGCGGCGGCTGGACGCACCTACCCCGCTCCGAGCACGGCGCGAGCTTGGAGGCTCGTAGCTGTCGTCGCTCGTCTCCAGAGTCACGAGAAGCTCGGGGAGCCGCTGGATTCCCCAGTTCCTCCGCTGCTGCCTGAAGAGCTGCTGGAGGGCCGATGGGCGAGCCAGGTCCTCGCCGGTTCGTCGCCCCTGCCACCCCCTTTGGGGTAGCACTACAGCCGGCATCCTTCAGCATCGAAGACCTTGAAGAACATCAGGGAGGCGCCGTCGTATTCAAGATGAATTACGAGGGTGCCTACCGGCCGGTAGACCCGGGCGATTTCGCCCCAGTCCCGGGTCATGAAGACCTTGCCCGGAGCGACGACCGCGACCTCCGCTCTGGTGCCGGGGTGCTGCAGCCGGCATGCTGCAGCCAGAGCTCCAGAGCCCCGCTCCGCGGCATCTCGAAGGCGAAGGAGGGAGGAAGGCGGATCCAAGAGCTCGGAGGCATGGCGGCGTGGAGCACGAGCTCGCGAGAGGAGCGCTCGGCATGGACTCCAGGGGGGACGATGCGCACCACCGTGACTCGCCGACGTCGGCGGCGGCGCTGTCGGTGTCGTTCGGCACCCTCTCCCCCAGGACCCACGACGCGGGCATACAAGGGCAGCAGAAACCCAGGCGGCGGCCGCTTGTACCAGGGCCTCAACGCCTCCTGCGAGGCACCCTCGTCTCGGTGGCAGAGGACCGACCGTTTCCTCGGCTGGAGTGGGTCAGGACCCTCTTAGGGGGCCTTTCCTTTCTCTTCTGCAGAGAACCGGCGGATTGGTGCCATTGGCGTATGAAGGAGAAAGGACGAGGAAGAAGAAGGAAGGGAGCAGCAGGAAGGGATGAACTGGAGCACCTCACACAGTCCAGTACTTATAGCCGGGGAAGGCACACCACCGAACGCCACGATCGTAGGTAATCATGACCCTTTTCTCTGCATGTAGGGACTTGTCAAGTCGAGCAGTTGCCGAGGCGTCGTGGGGGAGCGCAGTCGCCCACGTCCAATCAACCGCCATGCGGCGCCCAAGGCCGTAGGCTTTCGGGGCCCGCGGCGCTTCGCGCTTGCCCCTTTGCTTCCCCGCTAAGCCAAGCCCGCGCGCGCCTTGGGCCCGGGGGCTACTGTCGGCGTTCTGGGAACGGGGCTCCCCAGACTTGCCTGCTTGCGGCCTGCGGCGTGGCTCAAGTGGGGGCCCAGCGTGGCCCATCTTCATCAGCTCAAGACCAAGACCCTCGCGGGGCGGACGACAGGAAGCTTCCTCGGAGGCAGCCTCGTCAAGCAGGCTCGCGAGGAGGCGGAGAGATCAAGGCGGGGTACCTCGCGAGGAACCCGTGACGCAAGCCATGATGAATCAAGGCCAGGCAGGCGCCAGGCGGGCGCCGGCCAGCGCAGTGTCCTTGTTTCCCTTTCGGTGCAAAGGGAGCCAGCACAGGCCAAGGCATTAGGCAAAGGTTACCATTCTGGTGCAATGAGACCAAGACCAGCCGGACGGCAGGACGGAGGTCACTGTGGAGCCCAAGACGGCGTCACCACCGGTGCTTTTGGCAGCCGAAGACCACCTTTGGTCAAGATAACTTGTACTAGATGTTCCCCTTCAAAATGGCCAATTGTTGGCGCCCTTCCCACTCATCTTTTGGGGAGAGGCCCAGGGCCTCTATAAATAGAGCTAGCCACCATAGAGTAGAGGCATCGGGAAATCTAGAAATCTGATAGAGCCTAACCAGAGAGAGAGAGGCGACTGAACTCACCCAAGCAGTTCATCGCACCAGCTCAAGAACACCTCTCGCGAGGTTGTTCTACCCTTGTACTGTTCATCATCAGCCCCTGAGGCAATCCACCACACCACACACTGGAGTAGGGTATTACACCACAACGGTGGCCCGAACCAGTATAAATCTCGCGTCCCTTGCGTTGTTCATCGTTTCCAGCCTAGATCACGCGAGGAGATCGGACGTAGATCGGTAGGGGAGAGATTTCCACGCGCACCCCTGGTGTTCGAACCTCAAGGGTCTACCGAAACCCGAAATCCGACAGGCGCGAGTACGACGGCGACGAGGTCGAGGCAGTGAAGCTCTTCCTCACCAGCGATGATGGAAGTAGTGGCGGTGCTAGGGTTTGAGAAGCTCGAGTGAGGGTGTGAGGTCGAGCGGAGTAAAAACGAAGTGAGGAAGGGGAGGGGTACTTATAGCCGAAGTGAAAAATTGCTCGCCCAAGGAAATTGGACGAACGTGCCCCTGACCCTTCTCATTCGCGTGACATGTGTCACCCTCGTACTGAGAGGTGGCGATCGTGTGAGATCGTAGGTGAATAAGACAATGTATTATGGAATGTGGAACGGTTTGAGCGGCAACAGCCGAAAATTCGGATAAGATAAGTTTTAAAGTTCCGTTCGCAAATTCTTCAGATGACAAGGACACAGTGAAGATTTTGAACGAGTTTCAAGTAGAACGCACATGAAGAATTTGTGAATAGACTGGGTTGAGTTTAGCATAGAGGGGGAAGGGTCCGATCACATTCACTTAGCAAAAAAAACATCTTGAAGAAATAACAATAAGTGAATGTTGTAGAGGACATAAACTCACACACACACACACACACACACACACACACACACACACACACACACACACACACACATATATATATATATATATATATATATATATATATATATATATATATATATATAGCCAATGAAGAAAAATGACGGAAAAAGTGAAGACATTGCAAAGTTGAAGAAATTGAACAACTGAGGAATTTCAGAGTTGAGGAAAAACTCAAATTGAAGATTTTCAACTTTTGGTGGTGGCGTGACCCACCGTGTACGAATGATGATTTCACACACCGCGTATAATTGTTGTAGGGCTCTGAGAATCAAATTCTTCATTAATTTCTTCACACTTAGAGTGTTAGTCTTAATTGATTGAAGAAAAACGTTTCTTCATGTGTTGCACATCTAAGTCATCAATTTTGCATAAGTGTTAGGATGAGTGTCCTTTTCAAAGAACATTTGAAGATTCTAGGATATTTAGCTCACACCACAACTTGCTAAATCTCTTCTCATCCAAGGGCTTTGTGAAGATATCGGCTAGCTGTTCTTCAGTCCTTACATGCTCAATAGAGATTTCGCCCTTCCACTCATGATCACGAAGAAAATGATGACAAATCTGAATGTGCTTTGTCTTCGAGTGATGAACAGGGTTGTGGGCAATCTCGATGGCACTCTCATTGTCACAATAGAGAGGCACATTCTTCATGTTGACGCCGTAGTCCTTGAGAGTTTGCATCATGCACAGCAATGGAGCACAGAAAGAACCAGCAGCAATGTACTCAGTTTCAGCAGTAGACAGTGATACACAGTTCTATTTCTTCGAGGACCAACAGACCAAAGATTGTCCGAGGAAATGGCATGTGCTTGATGTTGACTTGCGGTCCACACGGTTACCAGAATAGTCAGAGTCTGAATATCCAATGAGATCAAAAGCTGAGCCCTTGGGGTACCATAATCCAAGTGTTGGTGTGTGAGCTAGATATCGAAGAATATGCTTCACAGCCTTATGGTGTGATTCCTTCTGTGTAGCTTGAAATCGGGCACACGTGCAAACACTAAGCATAATATCTAGCCTAGATGCATATAAATACAATAAAGAACCAATCATGGAATGGTATACCTTTTGATCGAAGTCAATACCATTTTCATTAGTGCATAGATGGCCATTGGTTGGCATAGGGATTTTGACGCCATTGCAATCTTGCATGCCGAATTTCCTTAGTACATCCTTGAGGTATTTCTCCTGAGATATGAATATGCCATTGCGCCGTTGACGAATTTGAAGACCTAAGAAGAATTTCAATTCTCCCATCATAGACATTTGATATTCTTCACTCATCATATAGGCAAATTCATCACTGTAATGTTGGTCAGTACAGCCAAATATGATATCATCAACATATATTTGGCACACAAACAACTCACCATAATAAGATTTAGTGAAAAGAGTTGGGTCAAGTGAACCGGGTTTGAAGCCTTTCTTCATGAGGAATTCCTTCAAAGTATCATACCGCCCGAGGGGCCTGCTTGAGGCCATAGAGGGCCTTATTGAGTCTGAAGACTTTGTCGGGATGCTTTGGATCTTCAAAACCTGGGGTTGAGCAACATATACTTATTACTCAAGCTTACCATTGAGGAGTGCACTTTTCACATCCATTTGATATAAAGTGATATCATGATGGTTAGCATAAGCAACTAATATGTGAATAGCCTCAAGTCTAGCAACAGGTGCAAACGTTTCATCGAAATCAATTCCTTCAACCTGTGTGTAGTGATGACCCACAAGTATAGGGGATCTATCATAGTCCTTTCGATAAGTAAGAGTGTCGAACCCAACGAGGAGCAGAAGGAAATGATAAGCGGTTTTCATCAAGGTATTATCTGCAAGTACTGAAATAAGTGGTAACAGATAGTTTTGTGACAAGATAAATTGTAACGAGCAACAAGTAACAAAAGTAAATAAAGTGCAGCAAGGTGGCCCAATCCTTTTTGTAGCAAAGTACAAGCCGGAACAAACTCTTATATAAGTAAAAGCGCTCCCGAGGACACATGGGAATATCATCAAGCTAGTTTTCATCACGTTCATATGATTCGCGTTCGGTACTTTTATAATTTGATATGTGGGTGGAGCGGTGCTTGGGTGCTGTTCTTACTTGAACAAGCATCCCACTTATGATTAACCTCTATTGCAAGCATCCGCAACTACAACAAAAGTATTAACGTAAACCTAACCATAGCATGAAACATATGGATCCAAATCAGCCCCTTACGAAGCAACGCATAAACTAGGGTTTAAGCTTCTGTCACTCTAGCAACCCATCATCTACTTATTACTTCCCAATGCCTTCCTCTAGGGTCTAGGCCCAAATAATGGTGAAGTGTTATGTAGTCGACGTTCACATAACACCACTAGAGGCTAGACAACATACATCTCATCAAAATATCGAACGAATACCAAATTCACATGACTACTAATAGCAAGACTTCTCCCTTGTCCTCAGGAACAAACATAACTACTCACAAAGCATATTCATGTTCATAATCAGAGGGGTAATAATATGCATAAAGGATCTCAACATATGATCTTCCACCAAATAAACCAACTAGCATCAACTACAAGGAGTAATCAACACTACTAGCAACCTGCTAGCACCAATCCCAGATTTGGAGACAAGAATTGGATACAAGAGATGAACTTGGGTTTGGAGATGAGATGGTGTTGATGAAGATGTTGATGGAGATTGCCCTCTCCTGATGAGAGGAGTGTTGGTGATGACGATGGCGATGATTTCCCCCTCCCGGAGGGAAGTATCCTCGGTAGAACAGCTCTGCCGGAGCCCTAGATTGGTTCCGCCAAGGTTCCGCCTCGTGGCGGCGGAGTCTCGTCCCAAAAGGTTGCTTCTTGTTTTTTCTTGACGAAAGACTTCATATAGCAGAAGAAGGGCATTGGAGAGCCACCAGGGGGCTCACGAGGTAGGGGGCGCACCCTAGGAGGTGGGGCTCGCCCCCCACCCTCATGGACAGGGTGTGGGCCCCCTGGCCTTCATCTTTGGCGAGGATTTTTTATTATTTATTGTAAGGTATTCCGTGGAGTTTCAGGACTTTTGGAGTTGCACAGAATAGGTCTCTAATATTTGCTCCTTTTCCAGCCCAGAATTCCAGCTGCCGGCATTCTCCCTCCTTATGTAAACCTTGTAAAATAAGAGAGAATAGCCATAAATATTGTGACATAATGTGAAATAAAAGCCCATAATGCAATAAATATCGATATAAAAGCATGATGCAAAATGGACATATCAACTCCCCCAAGCTTAGACCTCGCTTGTCCTCAAGCGAAAAGCCGATAACGATAAATATGTCCCCATGTTTAGAGGTAGAGGTGTCGATAAAAATTAAATACGGACATGAAGGCATCATGATTATTCTCATAACAGCAACATATATAGATTTGTCATATGATTACTTATGTTCAAGTGATGATCTATTCACAAAGCAAAAGTATGAATCAGAAACCTTATTGTGAACCAAAAACTATAATCTCAGTCATTGAAGCAATTGCAATTTATCATAACATCAGAAAGAGTCTATATCAGAGCTCAAAAGCAAGTCCACATACTCAACTATCATCTAGTCTGATACGTCCATTTTGCATCATGCTTTTATATCGATATTTATTAGATTATGGGCTGTTATTTCACATTATGTCACAACACTTATGGCTATTCTCTCTTATTTTACAAGGTTTACATAAGGAGGGAGAATGCCGGCAGCTGGAATTCTAGGCTGGAAAAGGAGCAAATATTAGAGACCTATTCTGCGCAACTCCAAAAGTCCTGAAACTCCACGGAATATCTTAAAATAAATAAAGAAAAATCCTCGCCAAAGATGAAGTCCAGGGGGCCCACACCCTGCTCATGAGGGTGGGGGCGCCCCCCCTCCTAGGGCGCGCCCCCTACCTCGTGGGCCCCCTGGTGGGTCTCCGACGTCCATCTTCTGATATATGAAGTCTTTCGATGAGAAAAAAACCAGAAGCAACCTTTTGGGACGAGACTCCGCTGCCACGAGGCGGAACCGAGGCGGAACCAATCTAGAGCTCCGGCAGAGCTGTTCTGCCGGGGATACTTCCCTCCGGGAGGGGGAAATCATCACCATCGTCATCACCAACGCTCCTCTCATCGGGAGAGGGCATTCTCCATCAACATCTTCACCAGCACCATCTCATCTCCAAACCCTAGTTCATCTCTTGTATCCAATTCTTGTCTCAAAGTCCGGGATTGGTGCTAGTAGGTTGCTACTAGTGTTGATTACTCCTTGTAGTTGATGCTAGTTGGTTTATTTGGTGGAAGATCATATGTTCAGATCCTTTATGCATATTAATACCCCTCTGATTATGAACATGAATATGCTTTCTGAGTAGTTACGTTTGTTCCTGAGGACATGGGAGAAGTCTTGCTATTAGTAGTCATGTGAATTTGGTATTCGTTCGATATTTTGATGAGATGTATGTTGTCTAGCCTCTAGTGGTGTTATGTGAACGTCGACTACATAACACTTCACCATTATTTGGGCCTAGAGGAAGGCATTGGGAAGTAATAAGTAGATGATGGGTTGCTAGAGTGACAGAAGCTTAAACCCTAGTTTATGCGTTGCTTCGTAAGGGGCTGATTTGGATCCATATGTTTCATGCTATGGTTAGGTTTACCTTAATACTTTTGTTGTAGTTGCGGATGCTTGCAATAGAGGTTAATCATAAGTGGGATGCTTGTTCAAGTAAGAACAACACCCAGGCACCGGTCCACCCACATATCAAATTATCAAAGTACCGAACGCGAATCATATGAACGTGATGAAAACTAGCTTGACGATATTCCCATGTGTCCTCGGGAGCGCTTTTCTCATTATAAGAGTTTGTCCAGGCTTTTCCTTCGCTACAAAAAGGATTGGGACACCTTGCTGCACTTTATTTACTTTTGTTACTTGTTGCTCGTTACAAATTATCCTATCACAAAACTATCTGTTACCACTTATTTCAGTACTTGCAGAGAATACCTTGCTGAAAACCGCTTATCATTTCCTTCTGCTCCTCGTTGGGTTCCACACTCTTACTTATCGAAAGGACTATGATATATCCCCTATAATTGTGGGTCATCATAGTCCTTCATAATTGCTAACACTCACACAATACTTGTGGTTACAGAGTTTTAATCGGACATAGAGAAAGATAGGGGCTTATAATTTTGCCCCACAACCTTTTACCTCAAGGGTAATGTCAACAATAATAACTCATGCTCCCCTACATCCAATTATATATATATATATATATATATATATATATATATATATATATATCAGGTTCTTTCCAATCATGTTGGCCTTGCCAAAGGATAAAATGAAAAAGGAAAGGTGAAGATCACTGTGACTCTTTCATAAGGTAGAAGATAACAATAAAAGATAGGCCCTTCGCAGAGGGAAGCAGAGGTTGCCATGCGCTTTTATGGTTGGATGCACGAAATCTCAATGCGAAAGAACGTCAGTTTATATTGCCCCTTGTGATATGAACCTTGATTATGCAGTCCGCCGCTTTTATTACTTCCACATCACAAGATCGTATAAAGCTTATTTCTCCCACACCAATCAATGATACATATTTAGAGCAATTTTTATTGCTTTGCACCGATGACAACTTACTTGAAGGATCTTACTCAATCCATAGGTAGGTATGGTGGACTCTCATGGCAAAACTGGTTTAAGGGTATTTGGAAGCACAAGTAGTATCTCTACTTAGTGCTGAGAATTTGGCTAGCATGAGGGGGAAAGGCAAGCTCAACATGTTAGAGGATCCATGACAACATACTTTATCTCATATATAAGAAAACATAACTTATTACGTTGTCTTCCTTGTCCAACATCAACTCTTTAGCATGTCATATTTTAATGAGTGCTCCCAATCATAAAAGATGTCAATGATAATATATCTATATGTGAAACCTCTCTTTCCTCATTACTTCCTATTAATTGCAACGATGACCAAAGCTATGTTTGCCATCTCCCAACAACTTTTAATCATCATACTCTTTCTATGTGAAGTCATTACTCTCAATAAGATCAATATGAACTTTTGTTCTTTTTATTCTTTTTCTCTTTTCTTTTATCCACTCAAGATCATAGCAAGAAAATCAAGCCCTTGACTCAACACTAATATTTATTATATAGCTCGCGAACTCGATTACATAGAGAGATCATAAAGAAAAACTCAAAGCTAGATCATGCCATAAACTTTATTCTACTAGATCAAGATACTACTAATAGGATCGAACTAAGAAAAACGGTAAGGGTAGGAGTTGTGATGGTGATACGATACCGGGGCACCTCCCCCAAGCTTGGCAGTTGCCAAGGGGAGTGCCCATACCCATGTGATTATGTCTCCTTGGTTGGTGAAGAGGGTGGAGGTGTTGTTGATGATGCGGGCTTGTCGTCCACCTTCCATGGCATAGGCTCACCATCATAGAAGGATGATCGAGTCTCCGGAATCCTCAAATCTGCAGCCAAACTCATCCTTTTGAATCTATATTCATACTCACATTTTTTATTTTGCAGGTCATAGATTTGGGCTTGGAGGTGCTCGATCTTCTCATGTAACTTGAAGATGGCCTCCTCGGTGTTCTTGGCATCCGGCTTGTAGTTGTTGGTGAACTCCGCGAGCATTGTGTGGCTAGCGTTGATTCCACGCTCCACCATCCCCTGGCACTTGAAAACTTGTTGCTCCATTGCTTCGAGCCTCGCCTCCACGCTTCCGGTTCCATTTGGTCCCTCAGCATCGCGGATGTGCAGCAACCCATCACGCATCTCAATGGTTTGAGGGTGTAGCAACACCTCCGCGAGGTAGGGGTTGATGACCTTCTCAAAGAACTTGTCCTTGGAGGCACTTGGGGACGTCATGATGATCTAGATCTGTCAGAAAAACAGCTCGAAACAAAAACAGAAGATATTTGCGTGATACAGGAGTCAAAACCTTCGGGAGAATAAATAATGAATTTTTACCGACCAAAATACGTATCGTGCAAGAAAACGGAGTCCGGAAGGCACACGAGGTGCTCACGAGGTAGGGGGCACGCCCTCCACCCTCGTGGGGCCCTCGTGTCCTTCCCGGACTGCTACTTATTTTTCTATTTTTCTAAATATTCCAAAACGGAGAAATATTGCCTTAAAAATTGTTTTGGAGTCGGTTTACTTACCGTACCACATACCTATTCCTTTTCGGAGTCTGAAACGTTCTGGAAAGTGTCTCTTATGTATTCCTCTGGGGTTACGGTTTCAATAATATTGGTTTCAACATTTATGGGATTATCTGAGACATAATGTTTAATTCTTTGACCGTTCACCACCTTCGGATTCGTACCTTCGAAGTTGTTGATTTTTATGGCACCGGAACGATAGACCTCCTCGATGACATAAGGGCCTTCCCATTTAGAGAGAAGTTTTCCTGTAAATAATCTTAAATGAGAGTTGTATAGCAATACATAATCACCTACGTTAAACTCACGCTTTTGTATCCTTTTATCATGCCATCTTTTAACTTTTTCTTTAAACAACTTGGCATTTTCATAAGCTTGGGTTCTCCATTCATCAAGTGAGCTAATATCAAACAACCTCTTCTCACCGGCAAGTTTGAATCATAATTGAGCTCTTTAATAGCCCAGTATGCCTTATGTTCTAGTTCGAGAGGTAAGTGGCATGCTTTTCCATAAACCATTTTATACGGAGACATACCCATAGGATTTTTATATGCAGTTCTATAGGCCCATAATGCGTCATCAAGTTTCTTAGACCAATTCTTTCTAGACCTATTGATAGTCTTTTGCAAAATTAATTTGACCTCTCTATTACTCAATTCTACTTGACCACTAGACTATGGATGATAAGGTGATGCAATTCTATGATTGACGTCATATTTAGCAAGCATTTTACGGAAAGCGCCATGAATAAAGTGTGAACCACCATCAGTCATTAAATATCTAGGGACTCCAAACCTCGGAAAAATAACTTCCTTAAGCATTTTAGTAGAGGTGTTATGATCAACACTACTAGTTGGAATAGCTTCTACCCACTTAGTAACGTAATCAACAGCAACTAAAATATGTGTATATCCATTAGAGGCAGGAAAAGGTCCCATATAATCAAAGCCCCAAACATCAAATGGTTCAATAACAAGTGAATAATTCATAGGCATTTCTTGACGTCTACTAATATTACCGATTCTTTGACATTCATCACAAGACAAGACAAACTTACGGGCATCCTTGAAGAGAGTAGGCCAATAAAAACCGGATTGCAATACCTTATGTGCAGTTCTATCTCCAGCGTGGTGTCCTCCATAAGCTTCGGAATGACACTTGCGTAGTATCTGTTCCTGTTCATGCTCAGGTACACAACGTCTAATAACACCATCTACTACTTCTTTATAAAGATGTGGGTCATCCCAAAAGTAATGTCTCAAATCATAGAAGAACTTTCTCTTTTGTTGGTATGTGAAACTAGGCGGTTGTTAAAAACCTTACTGCTTCTTTCTGTAAGGTTGCTGAGAGGGAACTGGAGGACAAGCTGGCTAAGAAACCCAGGAGAAGGCAAGATGAGGACTTGGTCAAGGTGCCCTTGGCCAGGGGGGAGGGCAAAACATCCAACTCTTCTTGATGTTATTGGTCTTCTGCTGTCTTAGGGTTCTAAGGAACAGTGATATTGGACTTTGTTGTTCTTGCTGGGCTCTCTTAATTTATGATGTAATGTTGGAAGTATGGCACTTTATGGAACTTGTTGATCTGCTTGTGTACTCTACTATTAAGACCTATGAGCTGTGTTGTATGTGGCTGTTATACTGCTATTGTAATGTGCTCTGCTTCCTGGCAATGTGCCTTCTGTCCTTCCTCTTGACTGACCAAGTGTTGGTACTTGATTGCTGGTGTACAAACTGCTATTGTTCTCATGAATAACACAAATAGAAACTGGAGCATCCTCAACTGGAATATTAGAGGGATGAATTCTGAAGATAAATGGTTGGCTCTAAGGCAGAAAATTGATGAGAGTGACTGTAACATCTTGTGTCTTCAAGAAACTAAAAGAGAGTCTTTTGATACAGCTTACATTAAAAACTTCTGTCCTAACAGAATTAATAAATTTTCTTTTCGCCCATCTATGGGAGCTTCTGGGGGGTTGCTTGTTGCTTGGAATGGTTCACATTTTTCTGGAGAAGTTATTGCACAAAGCAGATTCTCTCTCTCAGCCCAATTCACCAGCTTACTGTCCAATCAGTCATGGATCCTAACTAACATATATGGTCCCTGTGATCCTCAGGACAAAGTTGACTTCATAAATTGGTTCTTGAACATCCATATGCCTGCAGATGTAGATTGGATTCTTATGGGAGACTTTAACCTTATGAGGGCACCTTCAGACAGAAATAGACCTGGTGGAGATGTGAATGACATGCTTTTGTTTAATGAGGCCATCAGCAACCAAGGCTT
Source organism: Aegilops umbellulata (assembly GCA_032464435.1). Taxonomy (NCBI): domain Eukaryota; kingdom Viridiplantae; phylum Streptophyta; class Magnoliopsida; order Poales; family Poaceae; genus Aegilops; species Aegilops umbellulata. Next base: position 394,185,660 of record CP136054.1, read on the forward strand.
AATTGAGTTACCTCTGCAGGGCAGAAAGTTCAGTTGGAGTAACATGCAGCAGGTTCCTCTATTGGTCAAACTGGACTGGTTTTTTACTTCTGCTTCTTGGATGACCACTTTCCCTAACACTATTGTGCTCCCTCTTGCAAAACCTATTTCTGATCACTTGCCTTGTGTTATCAAAATTGGCACTTCCATTCCAAAAGCAAGAGTTTTTAGATTTGAAAACTATTGGTTGCAACATTCAGACTTTAAAGAGGTGGTTACTGCTGCTTGGAACATTCCAGTGGGAAACCTTGATGCAGTCAAGAGTTTGAATGCTAAATTTAAAAACTTGAGGAGAGCCTTGAAGTTGTGGGCCAGGTCTTTATCTTGTTTGAAAGCTCAAATTGCTAAACTCAATGAGCTCATTTTTCTTTGGGATTTCTTTGAGGAATTTAGGGAATTGGATATTCATGAATGGAACTGCAGGGCCATACTCAAAGATCAACTGCTCATTTTTCTGAGGAACCAAAAGATATACTGGAAGCAAAGGGGTAAAATTAAAGGTGTCAAATTTGGAGATGAAAACACAAAATTCTTTCATACCAAAGCATCAATCAACTACAGGCACAATCATATTGCTGTTCTCCAAAATGATGACCAAGTGGAAATTTCTGATCATGCTGGGAAAGCTGCAATCTTATGGGAATCTTATAAGAAAAGAATGGGAACATCTCACAAAACAGCTATGCATTTTGACTTGAACTCCTTATTTGGTCCCAGACAGGACCAGACAATTTTTGATAACCTAGAGCTGCCCTTCACTGAGGAAGAAATCAATGAAGTTGTCAAGGACCTCCCACTTGACAAATCACCAGGCCCAGATGGTTTTAACAACGAATTTTTCAAATCTTGTTGGGATATCATAAAAGTGGATGTGCTTAGATTTATTCAGGACTTTCATGCTGGTCAAATCTCAATTGAGAGCTTAAACACCTCTTACATCACTCTCATTACTAAAGGAAGCACTCCGCTGACAGCAAATGACTATAGGCCAATCTCTCTACTTAATTGTTGTCTTAAACTTGTCACTAAATTGTTGGCCAACAGGTTGCAGAAAGTAATTCTCAAATTGGTACACATCAACCAATATGGTTTTCTAAAGGAAAGATCTATTCATGACTGCTTGGGCTAGGCATTTGAGTATCTACATCAATGTCATAAATCCAGAGAAGAAGTTATTGTGCTCAAGCTAGATTTTGAGAAGGCCTTTGACACCATTGAGCACCAGGCAATTCTGGATATCCTAAAGGCCAAAGGGTTTGGAGACAGATGGATCAACTGGATTAAAATGATGTTTACTTTTGCATCCTCAGCTATCTTGCTTAATGGTGTACCTGGGAAAAAGTTTTACTGCCTTAGAGGGGTCAGGCAAGGAGACCCTTTGTCCCCACTCTTATTTGTGCTTGCTGCTGACTTGCTCCAGTCAATCCTCAATAAGGCCATGCACATGAGTTTGCTTACTTCACCTCTGCATGTGGAGTCATGCCCTGATTTTCCTATTGTCCAGTATGCTGATGACACTCTGGTTCTCCTACAAGCTGATGCAGAACAACTCCATTGCCTCAAAGCACTCCTCAACACTTTTGCAGATGCTACTAGCCTGAAAGTGAACTATAATAAGTCAAGCCTCATCCCAATCAATGTGCTAGAAGACAAGGTGGACATCTTAATCAACACTTTTCATTGCAAAAGAGAATCTTTCCCCATTCAGTATTTGGGAGCACCCTTGGGCCTTCATAAACCAACTATGGAGCAATGCTTCCCTCTTGTCACAAGACTACAGAAGAAGCTTGTGAGTTTATCTTCTTTCATGACACTGGCTGGCAGATTACTATTGGTAAAATCTGTATTAAACTCCATATTAATCTACCTCATGGGGTGCCTTGATGTTCCTGTTACTATTAAAACCCAAGCTATTAAGCTTTTGAGGCATTGTCTCTGGAGAGGTCCTGATCTAGAGGACCATAGACCTGCTATGGTTGCTTGGAACACTGTTTGTAGACCTAAGGATCAAGGAGGCCTAGGGGTCAAGGATATTTTTGTCCAGAACAAAGCTCTCCTTCTCAAGAACCTGCACAAGTTTTTTAATAGGCATAACATCCCATGGGTAAATTTGATTTGGGAAGCTTACTATAGCAATGATTTATTGCCTGGTAGTTCTTGGGTTGGATCATTTTGGTGGAAGGCAAATCTAAAGCTCATTGACAACTTTAATCTTTGGCCAGATGTCACATAGGGGATGGTAAAAGTGCTTTATTCTGGTCTGATCTGTGGCATTCAGCTTGTTTACAGGACTTGTTTCCACACCTTTACTCCTTTGTGAAGAACAATAACACTACTGTGCACACTATTATTCACACTGAATTCCTGGAAGATTTATTCCACCTCCCACTCACTGTGCAAGCTTTTGAGGAATTTGAACACATGGAAGACATCTGTATTGCCTTAAGGACCTCTGCCACCCTGGATTGCACTGACACATGGAGCTACATATGGGGTAATGGCCAATTTTCAGTTGCTCAAGCTTATAAAGTAATGATGGGAGTAAGAGTAGTGCCTCAGCAGTTTAACTGGATTTGGAATAGTTCTTGCAACCCAAGCACAAGGTGTTTTTTTGGAGATTACTTCATGATAGACTCAATACTAGGAACCTTCTACGCAGGAAAACATTCCATCTGGAAAGTTACAATTGTGCTATCAATAATTGTCCTCAGGAGGAAACTTTGCAGCATCTCTTTTGGACCTGCCCTTTTGCTTCCCAGTGTTGGGACCTTTTATGCCCTACAAGACAAGCTAATGTCTCTGTGCTTGAAGCTTTTGATGATCTCAAGCAGAAACTACATGTACCATTCTTCATGGAAATAATCATATTAGCTTCTTGGGCCATCTGGATCTCAAGGAATAATCTCATCTTTCAAGCAATTCAACCTTCAGTCCAGAGGTGGAAAGCAATATTACTTGAAGAGCTTAATTTACTCAGATTCAGAATAAATAAGTGTTATGCAAGGGCTTTCTGTTCTTGGCTTGACAGTCTTATTTTGTAATTGTGCTTGCCTTAGATAGTTTTCTTTCTTTTTCTTTTCTTTTAGGGCTTATCTCAAGCCTTTCTACATTTGGACCCTTGCTTTACTTTTAATTAATAAAAAATGACAGTGGGGTTTTGCCCTACTGTGTATAGTAAAAAAAAACTAGGCGGTATGAATTTAGCGACAATATAATTAGCACAATCAGCATACCATGGAGTACTACAAGAAGTACTTATGACATTTAATTGTTCATCAAGAAAGCTATCATCAATAGGTAGTGCGTCATCAAGAACATTTTCTAACCTAGATAAGTTGTCTGCAATGGGGTTCTCGGCTCCTTTTCTATCAACGATATGCAAATCAAATTCTTGTAGCAAGAGAACCCATCTAATAAGTCTAGGTTTAGCATCTTTCTTCTCCATAAGATATTTAATAGCAGCGTTATTAGTGTGAATAGTTACTTATCACAAGCAAATACAGCTGCTAAAAGTTCTTTTTCAGTAGTAGCATAATTTCTTTGAGCATTGTGTAGAGTCTTACTAGCATAATGGATAACATTTAATTTCTTATCGACTCTTTGCCCTAGAACAACACCTACAGCATAATCACTAGCATCACACATAATTTCAAAGGGTAAATTCCAATCAGGTGGCTGAACAACAGGTGCAGAGACTAATGCTTTCTTAAGTATTTCAAATGCTTCTACACAATCATCATCAAAGACAAATGGTATATCTTTTTGTAATAGATTAGTCAGAGGCCGAGAAATTTTTGAGAAGTCCTTAATGAACCTCCAATAGAATCCGGCGTGACCAAGGAAACTTCTTATACCTTTGATGTCCTTGGGACATGGCATCTTTTCAATAGCATCAACCTTGGCTTTATCAACTTCAATACCTCTTTCAGAAACTTTATGCCCCAAGACAATACCTTCATTAACCATAAAGTGGCACTTCTCCCAATTCAAGACAAGATTAGTTTCTTCACATCTCTGCACACTCGATCAAGATTGCTCAAGCAATCATCAAAAGAAGATCCATAGACGGAAAAGTCGTCCATGAAGACCTCACAAATCTTTTCACAAAAGTCAGAGAATATAGCCATCATGCATCTTTCAAAGGTAGTAGGTGCATTACATAAACCAAAAGGCTTACGTCTATAAGCAAAAGTACCAAAAGGGCATGTAAAAGTAGTCTTTGATTGATCTTTAGCTGACACGGGTATTTGAGAGAAACCAGAATAACCATCTAGAAAGCAGTAGTGTGTATGTTTGCATAATCTTTCTAGCATTTGATCAATAAAAGGTAAGGGTTAATGATCTTTCTTAGTAGCCTTATTTAATTTACGGAAATCAATTACCATAACCTGTAATAATTCTTTGCGGGATAAATTCATCTTTATCATTAGGAACAACAGTAATACCTCCCTTCTTAGGGACACAATGGACAGGACTTACCCACTGACTATCAGCAACGGGATAAATTATACTTGCCTCCAGAAGCTTTAGTATTTCTTTTCTCACCACTTCTTTCATTTTAGGATTCAGACGTCGTTGAGGATCATGAACTGGTTTGGCGTCTGCTTCCAAATTTATTTTATGTTGACATAGAGTGGGACTAATGCCCTTAAGATCATCAAGAGTATATCCAATAGCAGCACGGTGCTTTTTCAGAGTTTTCAATAATCTTTCTTCTTCATGCTCTGAAAGGTTAGCACTAATAATAACATGATATATTTTCTTTTCATCAAGATAAGCATATTTAAGATTATCAGGCAGCGGTTTAAGCTCAAATACGGGATCACCCTTAGGTGGAGGAGGATCCCCTAGGATTTCAACAGGCAAATTGTGTTTAAGAATAGGTTCCTGTTTAAAGAATACTTCATCTATTTCCCTTCTTTCATTCATAAACATATCATTTTCATGGTCTAGCAAATATTGTTCTAAAGGATCACTAGGAGGTACGGCAATAAAAGCAAGACCAATAATTTCATCCTTACTAGGCAATTCTTCTTCACGGTGTTGTTTACTAAATTTAGAGAAATTAAACTCATGGATCATATCATCCAAGCCAATAGTAACAACATTCTTTTCGCAGTCTATCCTAGCATTAACAGTGTTCAAGAACGGTCTACCAAATATAATGGGACAAAAGCTATCTTGTGGGGAGCCGAGAACAACAAAATCAGCAGGGTATTTAGTTTTCCCACACAAGATTTCAACATCTCTAACAATTCCCATTGCTGAAATAGTATCTCTATTGGCAAGTTTAACTATGACATCAATATCTTCTAACTCAGCAGGTGCAATTTCATTCTTGATTTCTTTATACAAAGTATAAGGTATAACACTAGCACTGGCACCCATATCACATAAGCCATGATAACAGCGATCTCCTATTTTAACAGAAATAACAGGCACGCCTACCAGAGGTCTTTGTTTATCTTTAGCACAAGGTTTAGCAATTCTAGCAGTTTCACCGCAGAACTGAATAACATGCCCATCAATATTATCAGACAAGAGATCTTTAACAATGGCAATATTAGGTTCTACTTTAACATGCTCAGGAGGTGTATAAGTTCTAATATTGCTTTTACAAACCATAATTTAAGCTTTAGCATGATCCTTTATTCTAACAGGGAAAGGTGGTTTCTCAACATAAGAAGCAGGAACAATAGGATCATTATAAGTGACAGTCTTTTCTTCAACTTTAATTGGTGTAGCTAATTTTACTACTATGGGGGATGATATTTAAACCACTTCTCCTTGGGGAGATCAACATAAGTAGCAAAAGATTCACAGAAAGTAGCTACTATCTCAGAGTCAAGTCCATATTTAGCGCTAAACTTATGGAAAATATCGGTATCCATAAAAGATTTAACACAATCAAACTTAGGTGTCATACCTGAATCCTTACCTTCGTCGAGATCCCAATCTTCAGAGTTGCGTTTAATTCTATCCAATAAATCCCATCTAAATTCAATAGTCTTCATCATAAAAGAGTCAGCACAAGAAGTATCGAGCATGGTGCGATTATTTTCAGAAAGCCGAGCATAAAAGTTTTGAATAATTGTCACTCTTGGGAGCTCATGATTGGGGCATGAATATAACATTGATTTAAGCCTCCCCCAAGCTTGAGCGATGCTTTTTCCTTCGCGAGGCCAAAAATTATATATATAATTGCGATCACGATGAACAAGATGCATAGGATAATACTTTTGATGAAATTCCAATTTCAATCTTCTATAGTTCCATGATCTCGTATCATCACATAGCCTATACCATGTCAATATGTCTCCCTTCAAAGATAAAGGGAAGACCTTCTTCTTAGCAACATCATCTGGAATACCTGCAAGCTTAAATAATCCACAAACTTCATACACATATATTAGGTGTTCATCAGGATGCTTTGTTCCGTCTCCCGTAAAAGGATTAGCTAGCAGTTTTTATATCATACCCGAAGGAAATTCAAAAGGAACTTCATATTCAATAGGTTTAGTAGGTTGAGGAGCAACTCTTTGCTCTAATGGTCGGGGTGAAGATACCCTGAACAAGCCCCTCAGATGATTACTTTCCATAGTAACAAGTGACAGTAAATTTCAGCACACTATATAAATTTTTCCTTACCAAATTCCACCTACCAAAGGCGCTACACTCCCTGGCAACGGCGCCAGAAAAGAGTCTTGATGACCCACAAGTATAGGGGATCTATCGTAGTCCTTTCGATAAGTAAGAGTGTCAAACCCAACGTGGAGCAGAAGGAAATGATAAGCGGTTTTTAGCAAAGTATTCTCTGCAAGTACTGAAATAAGTGGTAACAGATAGTTTTGTGACAAGATAAATTGTAACGAGCAACAAGTAACAAAAGTAAATAAAGTGCAGCAAGGTGGTCCAATCCTTTTTGTAGCAAAGGACAAGCCGGAACAAACCCTTATATAAGGAAAAGCGCTCCCGAGGACACATGGGAATATCATCAAGCTAGTTTTCATCAGGTTCATATGATTCGCGTTCGGTACTTTGATAATTTGATATGTGGGTGGACCGGTGCTTGGGTGCTGTTCTTACTTGAACAAGCATCCCACTTATGATTAACCTCTATTGCAAGGATCCGCAACTACAACAAAAGTATTAAGGTAAACCTAACCATAGCATGAAACATATGGATCCAAATCAGCCCCTTACGAAGCAACGCATAAACTAGGGTTTAAGCTTCTGTCACTCTAGCAACCCATCATCTACTTATTACTTCCCAATGCCTTCCTATAGGCCCAAATAATGGTGAAGTGTTATGTAGTCGACGTTCACATAACACCACTAGAGGCTAGACAACATACATCTCATCAAAATATCAAACGAATACCAAATTCACATATGACTACTAATAGCAAGACTTCTCCCTTGTCCTTAGGAACAAACGTAACTACTCACAAAGCATATCATGTTCATAATCAGAGGGGTAATAATATGCATAAAGGATCTGAACATATGATCTTCCACCAAATAAACCAACTAGCATCAACTACAAGGAGTAATCAACACTACTAGCAACCTACTAGCACCAATCCCGGATTTGGAGACAAGAATTGGATACAAGAGATGAACTAGGGTTTGGAGATGAGATGGTGCTGGTGAAGATGTTGATGTAGATTGCCCTCTTCCGATGAGAGGAGCGTTGGTGATGACGATGGCGATGATTTCCCCCTCCCGGAGGGAAGTATCCCCGGCAAAACAGCTCTGCCGAAGCCCTATATTGGTTCCGCCAAGGTTTCGCCTCGTGGCGGCGGAGTCTCGTCCCGAAAGGTTGCTTCTTTTTTTTCTTGACGAAAGACTTCATATAGCAGAAGATGGGCATCGGAGAACCTCTAGGGGGCCCATGAGGTAGGTGGCGCGCCCTAGGAGGGGGGCGCCCTAGGAGGGGGGCGCGCCCCCCACCCTCGTGGACAAAGTGTGGTCCCCTGGCCTTCATCTTTGGTGAGGATTTTTTATTATTTATTATAAGGTATTCCGTGGAGTTTCAGGACTTTTGGAGTTGCGCAGAATAGGTCTCTAATATTTGCTCCTTTTCCAACCCAGAATTCCATCTGCCGACAATCTCCCTCCTTATGTAAACCTTGTAAAATGAGAGAGAATAGCCATAAATATTGTGACATAACGTGAAATAACAGCCCATAATGCAATAAATATCGATATAAAATCATGATGCAAAATGGACGTATCATGTAGCCTTGAGCTACAAGCCATGCCTTATTCCTCGCCACAAGGCCATTTTCATCTTGCTTATTGCGGTAGATCCACTTTGTGCCAATGATATTGTGCTTGCAAGGATCTGGACGTTTGACCAGTTCCGAGACGTTGTTGAGCTCGAATTGATGTAATTCCTCTTGCATAGCTTGAATCCATTCAGGCTCCAGAAATGCTTCATCTACCTTAGTGGGCTCTGAGATAGACAAAAGCAAAATGCCCACAAAAGTTAGATAAATGTGAAGCTCTTGAGCGCGTGAGAGGACCTGGAATGTTGACGTCGCTGATGATTTTCTCAAGCTGCACTTCATTTGCAATGCGAGGATGAGCTGGTTGTCGTTGAGGAATTTGATCAGCATTTTCTTCAGCGTCATTTTCCTCAGGTGCATCAGCATGACGTTCTTCATGTTCTGGAATGACTTCTTCAGTAGATTCTTCGGTCGGAATGACATCCTCAGTAGCCTTGAACTTGATGGATTCCTCAGGTGATTTTTCATCTAGCACAGGGGGTAGGTGCTCTCTTTGCGAGCCATTAGTTTCATCAAACCGCACATCTACAGTTTCAACAACCTTGTGGTGAACGTTGTTGAAGACTCTGTAGGTGTGTGAGTCCTTTCCGTAACCAAGCATAAAACCTTCATGTGCTTTCGGTGCAAATTTTGAACTGTGATGAGGATCTCTAATCCAACATTTAGCACTGAAGACTTTGAAATAACTCACATTGGGTTTCTTGTCAGTGAGGAGTTCATATGCAGTCTTCTTGAAGAATTTGTGAAGATATACCCTGTTGATGATGTGACGCGCAATATCAATTGCCTCAATCCAGAAACAATGAGGCGTCTTGTATTCATCAAGCATAGTGCGAGCCATCTCAACAAGAGTCCTGTTCTTGCGCTCCACGACACCATTCTGCTGAGGAGTATAAGGAGCAGATAACTCATGAGTAATACCAAGTTCATCAAGATAGTCATCAAGGCCAGAATTCTTGAACTCAGTTCCATTGTCACTTCTGATGTGTTTGATCTTCACACCAAAGTTGGTTGAAGCCCTCGAGGAAAATCGTTTGAAGACTTCCTGCACCTCATGTTTGTAAGTGACAATATGCACCCATGTGTAACGAGAGTAATCATCAACAATAACAAAGACATATAGAGATGCATCATTTGTAACTGCTGAATAATGATTAGGACCAAAGAGATCCATGTGAAGCAATTCAAATGGTCGAGTGGCAGTCATGATAGTCTTTGCTGGATGTTTGGCCTTGGTCATCTTTCCAGCTTCACAGGCTCCGCACAAATGATCCTTGAGGAATTTGACATTCTCAATGCCAATGACATGCTTCCTCTTCGCGAGCGTGTGAAAGTTCCTCATCCCAGCATGACCAAGTCGTTGATGCCATAGCCAGCCTTCTGAAGCTTTTGCAAGTAGACATATAGCTGGTTGTGGTCCTATAGAGAAATCAACAATATACATATCTCCTCTCCTAAAGCCTTCGAAGACTTTGGAATTGTCAGCTTCCATGATCACAACACAACGATACTTGCCAAAGATAACAACCATATCAAGAACACAAAGCATTGAGACTGACATGAGGTTGTATCCTAAGGACTCGACAAGCATGACTTTGTCCATGTGTCGATCCTTTGAGACCGCACCTTACCTAGACCCAATACATGACTTTTGCCTTTGTCAGTGAAGATGATATGCCTCAGATGCGATGGAGATAAGGGAACATCCATCAATAGATTCTTGTCACCAGTCATGTGATTTGTACATCCACTATCGACTACCCACTCATTGGCTTTGGGTTGATCATCCTGCAGATGAATTAGTGTAGCTTACGAACTCATATACTTCATCAGTGAAGAATATGACATCAATTTCATCAAGCAATAGAACAGATAAAGCAGTATGAGGACGTGAGAAATGAGGATTCATTTCTTCATGATTAGCCTGCGTCCTATCAGGCATTTTCAGGTCTCCAGCAAATTCTACAGACGTTTGAGCACGTCTGGAGACCTGACCCTGCATAAGAGATTAGTTCTTTTTCTTCACCACCCACATCTGGAGGGGTGGCAAAGAGTTCATCACTCTGCGATCTCCATATGAGAACGGTGGCATAGAAGCCGGTCCACTTCGTTTCACATAAGAGGAGTTAGGGTAAGCAGAGAAATTCTTTGAGGACTTATGAACATAATGGTTTGAAGAATAATGCACATATTCATAGCCCTTAGATCTTCCCTGCGAAACAGAAGTGTTAGCACGATGATGTTCATATGAGGACTTTGACCCTTTTGAGGAATTTGATCCACATGAGGAAATTGGTCCATATGAGGACTTGAATCTATATGAAGAGTTTGGTCCATGTGAAGAATTTGATCTGGGGTTCCTATTCTTCACAAGCAGTGTCATGATGACATTTACCTGAAGACTGTCAAGGCACCTTTTGGGAACCCAGATTTTCTTCATAGGGGAACCGTTCCTACAGTTAGTGCCAACATATCTAGCAAATACTTCGCCATTCTGATTTTTGAACAATTTATAGTTGGAGTCAAATGACTCATCAGCAGAATCAGGAGATTCGCATATAAAGCCAGATAAAGTAGATGGATCTACTGGAGGTCCCTTTGCAGCAACCCATGAGCTTTTGGGATACTGCTCAGGCTTCCAGTATGTACCAGCAACATTGAGTTTCCTCTCAAAGGCAATACCCTCTTTCCTAGGGTTCCTGTTGAGGATCTGCTTTTTAAGCACATCACAAAGAGCCTGATGCCCTTTGAGGCTTTTATACATGCCTGTCATGTACAATTCCTTCAGGCCTGCATTATCAGTGATACTAGCATTGTCCTCAGATGAGGAATTAGTGATAGCAGAGACAAGTGAAGAATTTGGAACATTAGAAGCATCTGAACATTCAGGTGAAGAATTAGCAGATTCTCGTTCAATGCACTTCAAACATGGAGGAACAAATTCTTCCTGAGCAGCGCTGATTTATTGAGCAAGTAATGAATCGCGCTCCTTCTGAAGATCTTCATAACTCACCCTTAGCTTTTCAAGATCTTGCTTTCTTTTAAGAAATTCATAAGAAAGCTTCTCATGATCAGATAAGAGAGTGTTATGATGACTTTGAAGGTTGTCAAACTTAGACTGAAGTCTCTGAAGATTTTCAGTCAAGGTTTTAGTGCGATCCATTTCTTCACCCAACATATCATCACTTTTGTCTAGAATGTTTTGAACCTTTTCGAAAGCCTTTTGTTGTTTCACAGCAATCTTAGCAAGTTTAGAGTATCTAGGCTTGAGGTTTTCATCAGATTCATCCTCACTTGATTCAGAGGAGGGGTATTTGAGTACCTTGGCACCTTTTGCCATGAAGCAATAGGTGGGAACATAGTCATCATCGCCTTCATCGGCCTTGTTGGTGAAGCCATTTTCTTCAGGGTTGAAGATGGACTTGTTGATGAATGCGGTAGCGAGATCTAGGCTCGCCACACCAGATTCCAACTCCTCAGATGCCTCCTCTTCCTCATGTTCCTCAGATTCAGCTTCAGAGTCCATTTCCTTGCCGATGAATGCCCGAGCCTTCTTAGAGCTGCTCTTCTTGTGAGATGAAGACTTTGAGGATTTTTATGATGAAGACTTTGAAGATTTCTTCTTCTTCTTTGAGTCATCAGAACTATAACCCTTGTATTTCTTCTTCTTTGATTCCTTTTCCCACTAAGGACAATCTTGAATGTAGTGCCCAGGTTTCTTGCATTTGTGGCATAGCCTCTTCTTGTAGTCACTGGATGAGGAATCATTACTCCTTGAGGATTTCCAAAACGACCACATCTTGAGAACTTCTGAAATTTCTTCATGAGCAATGCTAGCTCCTGGCTCAGTTCTTCAGGATCACCAAGGCTGCTACCAGAATCTTCACCTTCAGATTCAGAGACTGCCTTGGCCTTCAGGGCACGTGTTCTGCCATAGCTCGAACCATAGAGATCTCTCTTCTCAGCAAGCTGGAACTCATGAGTGTTTAGCCTCTCGAGGATATCAGCGGGATCAAGTGACTTGTAATCTCCACGTTCTTGTATCATCAGTGCCAGAGTATCAAATGATGAATCAAGCGATCTCAGCAATTTCTTCACCACCTCATGGTCGGCGATGTCAGTGGCACCAAGTGCTTGAAGCTCATTTGAGATGTCAGTGAGGCGATCGAAGGTTTGCTGAACATTTTCATTGTCAAGTCTTTTGAAGCGGTTGAAGAGATTGCGAAGAACGTCAACTCGAGGGTCACGTTGTGTTGAGACACCTTCATTAACCTTGGATAGCCTATCCCAGATAAGCTTAGCAGTTTCCAAAGCACTCACTCTTACATACTGCCCTTTGCTAATATGGCCACATATGATGTTCTTCGCTTGAGAATCGAGTTGCTTGAATCTCTTCACATTAGCAACATTCAGAGAAGGTGTGACTGAGGGAACACCATTTTCCACAACAAAGCAGAGATCGTTATCAATTTCCTCAAGATGCATTCGCATCTTATTCTTCCAGTAGGGGTAGTCTGTCCCATCAAAGGTAGGACACCCAGCAGAGATCTTGATCATACATGTGGTCGACATAACTAAAACTCCAGGCGGCTAAACCAAAATCACACAGAACAAGGGAGTAGCTTGCTCTGATACCAATTGAAAGTGCGTTATATCGACTAGAGGGGGGTGAATAGGCGATTTTTATGAATTCTTAACTGAGGAATTTCAGGGTGAGGAAATTCCTAAGCGAAGAACTACTTGCAGCGGAATAAGTACTCAGATACTAACATAACAGAACAGAAGCATGGTCATCATGATGATATGAAAACAAGCATAGAGTACAGAAAGCGTAAACACAGGATAAAATAGGATGAAGACAAACAGACTGAAGAAATTGAACTGAGGAAATTGAGAAAGTCTTTAATCAAAGTCTTCAAACATATATGAACAATCACACAACACAGTAATGAGGAAATGAAAGAGTTGAGGAAATAGAACCAGTAGGCTTGGTGAAGACAATGATTTGGTAGACCAGTTCCAACTGTTTTGACAGTTGTACGTCTGGTTGGAGGGGCTAGGTATTTAAACCTGAGGACACACAGTCCCGGACACACAGTCCTCACCATTTTATCCTTGAGCTAAGGTCACACAGACCTCGCCCAATCACTCGTGGTAAGTCTTCAGGTGACTTCCAAACCTTCACAAACTCGGTCACTCGGCGATCCACAGTTTCCTCTTGGATGCTCAGACCATGACGCCTAACCGTCTAGAAGATGCACAGTCTTTAAAGATAACAAGCATTGGATCCATGCAGGATCAATCTCTTCAGTGATGCTCAATCACTTTGGGTTTGTAGGTGTTTGGGTTTTGGTTTTCCTCACTTGATGATTTTCTCTCAAAGTCCTCGGAGGATGGGATGCTCTCAAATGACAAGTGTCAGTTTCTCTCAGAGCAGCCAACCAGCTAGTGGTTGTAGGGGGTGGCTATTTATAGCCTAGGGAGCAGCCCGACATGATAAGACATAAATGCCCTTCAATGATATGATCGTTAGGTGGGTAGATATTTTGGGGCAGCTGGCGCATAGCACAACAACGGTCGGAAATTTGACTATCAAATTCCTCAGGGCTATCATGTTCCTCACTTGTAGGCAATCTGCACTGGCGAAATCCTAACTCCTCAGCTAGAACAAATTCCTCAGAGGCCAGAAGAACATCGTCTCTGTCACTGAAGAAATTTGACTGAACTATATGAGATTTCCAATGGCTTCACTCGAAGGGATTGGTAGGTTTAGGATTTTGAGTTGAGCATCACATGGAAATTTTTCCTTAGTATTTCCTCGACCCCCTTTAACAATACGGTGTTTCCTATGACTCAAGAAAGAGAAAATGAAACTACGAAAACAAGAGTCTTCACGCTTCATGTTCCTCGAATGAATACCAAGTCTTCAAGGTCACACCAATTTCTTCACTTTCAAAGTCTTCAGAAATCCAAAGTCTTCAGTCGAAGATATTCATTTTTAGGGGTCGACTTTCTCTGTAAATATCAAACTCCTCGTAGACTTATAGACCTGTGTACACTCACAAACACAATAGTCCCTTAACCTATAAGTCTTCAATACACCAAAATCACTAAGGGGCACTAGATGCACTTACAGCCTTCAATTTTTTTTCTACATTTAACGTACACTAATACAACTGTCATGTGAAAATTTGGAAACTTTCACGGGTCATTTGACCTTTTAAAGAGATTTAAGTGATTTTCTAGCCATTTAATGATTGTAATTCAAATTTGAACTACATCTAAATGCAACAGCTAACCATAATGGTTTGAAAAAAATTGTGTACTTGGGTGCCAGTTAATTCCATGTGCAGTAAATTAGAAGGAATTTTCAAAGCATGGAGTGCGATGGCATTTTAATTCCAAAAAATTGAAAAATGATCAGAAAAACATGAAACCTTGCTTGATGTTGTCGGATTCAGGGCTCCACAGACCCAAGGAAGGTTCGAACTCTAGGGCAAGTGCGAAGAACTCAACCTCTCCAACCAACCAATTCGTCGCTCTCATGGCCTAGCTCAATGAACAAGAAAGGAAAGGGACACGACAGTTTACCCAGGTTCGGGCCACCTTGCGGTGTGAGACCCTACTCCTTCTTTAGGGTGGATTAACCTCGCGAGGGGCTGAGGATGAACTTGTACAAGGGAAGAACAACCTCAGGAGGTCTGTTCTTGTGTGGGTGTGAGCTATAGTGAGGGTTCGGATTCCAGCTCCGGGATTCGTCCGTTCTACGGTGGTGGCTAAGCTATATTTATAGTGGCCTTGGTCCTCTTCCTCCAAACGAAGGCGGGAAGGGATCCCACAGTGGCCAATTTTGAAGGGGGGCAAGTAGTACATATTATCCTGACGAAAGGTAGTTTTCACCTGCAAAGCTTCTGCTCATGACGCCGTGGTGGGCTCGATGATGACATTCGCCCTGCCGTCTTGGCGATCTTGGTCTCGTTGCACGGGAATGGAAACCTTTAGCTGATTCCTCGGGACCCCGCGCCTGCGCTTGCCTCCTTAGCACTAAAGAGGAAACCTGCCGCTCTGCGCCCGCTGGTGCCCGCCTGGCCTCGGTCGTCATGGCTTGCATCACCCAACCCTCATGAGATGGGCGCTTGCATAGGAATCTCCGCTCCTCAGGAGCCAGCCTAGGGAGGCCGCTCCCTTAGGAGGTCTTGACGTCGTCCGCCTCGCGAGGCTTGGCCCCTCGCGAGGGTCTTGTCCAGTTGGTGCTGAAGATGGGTTGTACCAGGCCGTCAATGAAGCCGCGCCATGGGCTGCAGGCAGGAAAGTCCGGGTACCCTGGTTCCCAGAACGCCGGCAGTAGACCCCGGGCCCAAGGTGCGCTCGGACTTGGCTTCGAGGCGAAGCCAAAGGGCAAGGGGAAGCACCGCGGGCCTCGATTGCCTGCGGACCGAGTCGATGCGTGGCGCTTGATGGGACGTGGGCGTCTCCACTTCCCCAAGCGGCCTCGGCAACCGCCCGACTTGACGACTGCATGTTGCATGCAGAAAAACCATCATTACTCGGAATCGTGGGAGGCCGGCGGTTGGCCTCCCTCTGGCTATAAATGGTAGAAGGGGCAGAGCCCCCTGCTCATATCCGTCTTCTCACTGCTTGCTCCTCCTTCTTCCTCTTTGCCCCTTCGTCTTGCCAGTGAGCTGATACGTCTCCAATGTATCTATAATTTTTTATTGTTCCATGCTATTATATTGTCTGTTTTGGATGTTTTATATTCATTAATATGCTATTTTATATTGTTTTTGGGACTAACCTATTAACCTAGAGCCCAGTGCCAGTTTCTGTTTTTTTCCTTGTTTTAGTGTTTCATAGAAAAGGAATACCAAACGGAGTCCAAGCGGAATAAAACTTCCACGATGATTTTTCTTGGACCAGAGGACTTGGAGTGCAAGTCAGGGAAGCCACGAGGCGGCCACAAGGGCGGAGGGCACGCCCAGTGAAGGAAATATGCCCTAGAGGCAATAATAAAATTATTATTTATATTTCCTTATATCATGATAAATGTTTATTATTCATGCTAGAATTGTATTAACCGGAAACTTAGTACATGTGCGAATACATAGACAAACAGAGTGTCACTAGTATGCCTCTACTTGACTAGCTCGTTGAATCAAAGATGGTTAAGTTTCCTAGCCATAGACATGAATTGTCATTTGATTAACGGGATCACATCATTAGAGAATGATGTGATTGACTTGACCCATTCCGTTAGCTTAGCATTTGATCGTTTAGTATATTGCTATTGCTTTCTTCATGACTTATACATGTTCCTATGACTATGAGATTATGCAACTCCCGAATACCGGTGGAACACTTTGTGTGCTACCAAACGTAACAACGTAACTGGGTGATTATAAAGGTGCTCTACAGGTGTCTCCGATGGTACTTGTTGAACTGGCATAGATCGAGATTAGGATTTGTCACTCCGATTGTCGGAGAGGTATCTCTGGGCCCTCTCGGTAATGCACATCACTATAAGCCTTGCAAGCAATGTGACTAATGAGTTAGTTGCGGGATGATGCATTACGGAACGAGTAAAGAGACTTGCCGGTAACGAGATTGAACTAAGTATTGAGATACCGACGATCGAATCTCGGGCAAGTAACATACCGATGACAAAGGGAACAACGTATGTTGTTATGCAGTTTGACCGATAAAGATCTTCGTACAATATGTAGGAACCAATATGAGCATCCAGGTTCCACTATTGGTTATTGACCGGAGATGAGTCTCGGTCATGTCTACATAGTTCTCGAACCCGTAGGGTCCACACGCTTAACGCTCTGTGACGATTGGTATTATGAGTTTATGTGTTTTGATGTACCGAAGGTAGTTTGGAGTCCCGGATGAGATTGGAGACATGACGAGGAGTCTCGAAATGGTCGAGACGTAAAGATCGATATATTGGACGACTATATTCAAACATCGGAAAGGTTCCGAGTGGTTTGGGTATTTTTCGGAGTACTGGGGAGTTACAGGAATACGGGGGAAGAAGTATTCGGCCTCATGGGCCAAGTGGTGGAAGAGAGGAGGTAGGGCAAGGCAAGGCGCGCGGCCCCCCTAGTCCAAACCGAATTGGACTAGGGGGTAGGCCCCCCTTTCCTCCTTTCCTCCCTCTCCTTCCTTCACCCTTCCTTCCTCTTGGTGGACTCCTACTAGGACTTGGAGTCCTAGTAGGACTCCACACTTGGGCGCGCCTCTAGGGCCGGCCGGCCTCCCCTCCTCTCCTCCTTTATATACTGAGGCAAGGGGCACCCATAGACACAAGTTGATCAGTTGATCTTTTAGTCGTGTGTGGTGCCCCCCTCCACCATAATCCACCTCGGTCATATCGTAGCGGTGCTTAGGCGAAGCCCTGCGTCGGTAGCATCATCATCACCATCATCACGCCGTCGTGCTAACGGAACTCTCCCTCGAAGCTCTGCTGGATCGGAGTTCGTGGGACGTCACCGAGCTGAACGTGTGCTGAACTCGGAGGTGCCGTGCGTTCGGTACTTGGATCGGTTGGATCGTGAAGACGTACGACTACATCAACCATGTTGTCATAACGCTTCCGCTTACGCTCTACGAGGGTACGTGGACAACACTCTCCCCTCTCGTTGCTATGCATCACCATGATCTTGCGTGTGCGTAGGAAATTTTTTCAAATTACTACGTTCCCCAACACCCAGGGGGTAGGGCGCGCCCCCAACCCTTGTGTGCCCCTCGTGACCCCACCGACCTAGTTTCTTCGCCTATATATTCTCATATATCCCAAAACCAACAGAGAGAGCCACGAAAACACTTTTCCACCGCCGCAACCTTCTGTACCCGTGAGATCCCATCTAGGGGCCTTTTCCGGCGTCCTTTCGGAGGGGGATTCGATCACGAAGGGCTTCTACATCAACACCATTGCCCTTCCGTTGAAGCGTGAGTAGTTTACCACTGACCTGCGGGTCCATAGCTAGTAGCTAGATGGCTTCTTCTCTTCTTTGATTCTCAATACAAAGTTCTCCTCGATGTTCTTGGAGATCTATTCGATATAATACTCTTTTGCGGTGTGTTTGCCGAGATCCGATGAACTGTGGATTTATGATCAGCTTATCTTTGAATATTATTTGAATCTCCTCTGACTTCTTATATGCATGATTTGATATCTTTGCAAGTCTCTTTGAACTATCGATTTGGTTTGGCCAACTAGATTGGTTTTTCTTGCAATGGGAGAAGTGCTTAGCTTTGGGTTCAATCTTGCGGTGTCCTTTCCCAGTGACAGTAGGGGCAGCAAGGCACGTATTGTATTGTTGCCATCGAGGATAAAAAGATGGGGTTTACATCATATTGTTTGAGTTTATTCCTCTACATCATGTCATCTTACTTAATGTGTTACTCTGTTCTTCATGAACTTAATACTCTAGATGCAGGCAGGAGTCGGGCGATGTGTGAAGTAATAGTAGTAGATGTAGGCAGGAGTCGGTCTACTAGACACGGACGTGATGCCTATGTTCATGATCATTGCCTTAGATACCGTCATAACTTTGCACTTTTCTATCAATTGCTCGGCAGTAATTTGTTCACCCACCGTAATATTTTCTATCTTAAGAGAAGCCTGTAGTGAAACCTATGGCCCTCGGGTCTATTTTCCATCATATAAGTTTCCGATCTACATTTTAGTTTCTGATTTACTTCCTTTGCAATCTTGTACTTTCCGTTCTATAAATAAAAAATACCAAAAATATTTACTTTAGCGCTTCTCTATCTCTATCAGATCTCACTTTTGCAAGTAACTGTGAAGGGATTGACAACCCCTTTATTGCGTCGGGTGCGAGTTGTTGATTGTTTGTGCAGGTATTCGGTGACTTGTTCGTTGTCTCCTACTGGATCGATACCTTGGTTCTCAAACCGAGGGAAATACTTACTCTACTTTGCTGCATCACCCTTTCCTCTTCAAGGAGAAACCAACACAAGCTCAAGAGGTAGCAGGAAGAATTTGGAAAACTCTAGGGGTCATTTGACCCTTTAAAGACATTTAAGTGATTTTCTTGCCATCTAATGACCGTAATTCAAATTTGAACTACATCTACATGCAGCGGCTAACCATAACGGTTTGAAAAATCATATTTTTGTGTATTTGTGTGCGAGTTAAAAATCATCAGACGACGTAAATATCTGGTGTTCGAAAAAGAAAATGTAAAGATCTGGCAAGACAATCGGCCCCCACACGATTGCCACTCTATTTTGTGCCTCAAGGTTTGGAAGGTGAGTGGTTCGGGTTATTAATCAGACACGGTTCTGTATTGGAAACCGTTAGCTATTAAGTTCACACACAGATTTTGCTGTGGGAATCGTGTGTAATTCAAACTACAGTACTCGTAAATTTCGGCGACCGGTGTGTGTCCCGTCGATCTAGATTCCGGCTGCCAACAAATACTACCTTGCTCACGTCGTCATGTCTGCATTCTCATCTACATCCTCCCCTCGCTCTTCCTCTCTCTCTCTTTCTCTCTCTCTCTCTATTTATCTATCTATCCATCTATCTCTATCTCTCTCTCTCTCTCTCAATTCTCTGCCATGGTGCCGCCGATCTGCCCACGCGCAGACGAGGAGTCGCCACCCCCTGAGGATGCTCAGTCAAAGAGCAACGATGAGGAGGACCCCCATGCGCCGCCGGACGAGGTTGCACCGGACCCCCCAACTTTGGATTGGTTTTGGGGCCAGTACAATCATTGTCGGTGGAAGTCACTGCCGCTGGCTGAGAAAGCCAGGCAAGTGGCGTTCAAGAAGGAGAGGGCGGAGGAGGAAGCCAGGTACCAGGCGGCCTATGAAGCTCGTGATGCCGCCTGGAAAAAGGAGGCGATGGAGCTTTGGGGGCGGGCGCGTCATCGTGCGGAGGAGGTGTACGAAGACGGGTACTTCACGAGGAAGGTCAAAGGCGCTAGGCACCTCATCGTTGCGTGGAGGTGGGCCAATAAGCTCCAGCGTGCCACCGACGACGAGCTCCGGTGGGCGCCCAAGGAAATGGCAAAATCATTTGCGCTGGTCCACCAGCAAGAGGCGGATCGATACGTCAAGCGCCGCGAGGCGGAGGAGGCGGAGTACTGCCTTCGCGCACCAGGGAGCTGCTGGCGAGGGGCTGCCAGAATACTGCTCCCAGGAGGGATTATTAGTTTTAGTATTGTTCATTTTCAATTTTATGCATTGTACCTAGTAGTTAAGTATCATCACGTATATGTGATGATATTATATATATTATGTGATGAACTAATGAACAATTAATATATATATTAGGAATTCCATTTTCTATCTGTTTTTGTATACTACTTTGTATCTAGCTGTTATTGTCCACATATACAGAATGGAAAGCATATATACACACATTGAAACAGAACATATAAGAACGGAAAACAGAGTACACACATTGAAACAGAGCAATATTATGATTGCTTTGAATACATAGCGATCCACGTCGAAACGACTCAACAAAATAAAACGCGTCAATGAGGCCATGACCAGCAGGCCTTGCCTACGGTAGCTCTTGGCTCTGTCTGAACTCGTGGAGGCGTTCATCCAAGCGGTTGAGACGCACGCGGTACATCTGGAGTGCGACCTCGAGCTCTAAGTTGGCTATTTCATCGGAGATCACCAGCTCGAGGATGCGACGGCCATGTTCCTCTACTGCACCCAGGTGGACACCTAGGCCAAGGAGGTGGTCGAGCCTAGCGACCAGCGCATTGGCATCGAGCGGTCCGCAGACAAGGCGAACGGCGCGACCCATGCGAACGGGGCGGCAGGCGTCCAGTGCAAGTACGGTGTGGCCAGTCTCTGGTGCAAGTACGACATAGAGGGCCTCTGCCCACTCCTGGTGAGGAATAGGGGTACTGACGGGATGTTTACCCAGCTATGACGCCCTATCGACAACAGGCAAGCGTTGATGGATCCGCTCTTGCTGTGCGGCACGCCGCACCTCTCGTTCTACGGTGCTCCAATAGTCTCGCCGTGCGGCGAGCCGCAGCCTATCAACGCGGGCACGCCTAGCTTGCTCTGCGGCGCGCCATCGATCATGTTGTGCGGTGAGCTGCAGCCTCGCGGCGCTGACATGCCTATCTTGATCCGCGGTGCTGAAGCACCATGCGCCAAGGGTCTGCTCAACTCTGGCGATGACGTGCATCATGGCATCGTCCATCGCGTTGCCGGTGAGCGCCTCGGCCTCGACGGGCCGTGGCGCCTTCTCATTTTCCTCGTCGACGAGGTTGATGGAAGAGGCGGCGCTTAATTTGGTGGGTTGGCATGCTTGGAAAATGTGGATGTGCTACAGGCTGCGCTGGTTGCCTCCGTGCGTCGCGCGCCGCCTAGGTTTATGCGCAATATCGCTGGGTGGTGGGAAACAGGTGGGGAAATGGCGGGAAACGGTGGCGTGTTCATAAAACGCCATCAATTAACAGAAACTTAGCATAGAAGGAACATTGAGCTAGCAAAAGAAATATATGATGATCAGATGATCGTTTATCCTAGTTAATTATGCATGTAATAGTTTACTTTGGTGTGTGAAAATGTCATGTGTGTACTAGCCATCTATGTAATTGGATGTTTGTTGCGTATTACACACATCTTGTTTATGTGAAACGTTTATGTTCTCTTGGCTCAACACAAACAGTTTATCCGAATGAACCATATGTCCTATATCGCACACAGCTTGATCTGGATCACCGTTTCTTTTGTGTTGCCTAACCACAAACAGTTCATCCGAGTGAGCTGTATGCCGTATATCACACACACCTTCATCTGGCTGCCTGTTTCTATTGTTCCGCCTCATCACAAACAGTTCATCCGAGTGAACTATATGTCGTATATCGCACACGCCTTCATCTGGTTGCTCGTTTCTTTTGTTCTGCCTCATCACAAACAGTTAATTGAACTGAACCGTATGCCTCGCATCGCACACACAACTAAAGTCTGAACCGTGTTTGATGTATCCTTCATCGCAAACGTTATGCATATTTTTTGACGAGTTTTTTACATCACCGTTTGCGATTAATGCATCGCACACAGTTTCTTCAAAGGGTGTCTGATTGTAGTGTCATGTTAGC
Organism: Aegilops umbellulata; assembly: GCA_032464435.1. NCBI lineage: Eukaryota > Viridiplantae > Streptophyta > Magnoliopsida > Poales > Poaceae > Aegilops > Aegilops umbellulata. Next base: position 394,208,095 of record CP136054.1, read on the forward strand.
AGCATCCTGCAGTAGTGATTGATCCATTCACGAAACACACTCGAATATTAGCTACATCCAATGCACAAGTATGATCATAGTGCTCCCTTGTTGGTGCTTTATAAGAGAAGATGGAGACTCAAATAAAAAATAAAATTGCATAAAGTAAATAGATAGGCCCTTTGCAGAGGGAAGCCGAGATTTGTAGAGGTGCAAGAGCTCAAAAGCTTAAATTGAGAGATAAAAATTTTGAGAGGCATGCTTTTCCCGTCAACGAGAACGACCGAGTAGTTCCCAATATTTTCCATGCAAGATACATCATAGGTGGTTTCCAAACATAAAATAAAGTTTATTCCCTTTTCCATCATTCTTTCACAATCCATGGCCAGCCGTATCCATGGGTGCCTTCCATACCAACACTTTCCAAGGAATTTATTATTTGACAACATAAAGTAAATTTCTTTTTCATTTCAGGACTGGGCATCCCTATTACCACCACACTCTCGTCCAATAACAAGTGAATAAAACTCATCTTGAGAGTAACACATCTAGCATGGAAAAATATGGGCCACCCATTGCCGCTTCATGACCGGTACGGTCACACAAAAAGGAAATTCATTTTGAAAATTAGAGTTGGCACATACAAATTTAGTTAGAACGGCACAGAAATACCGCATATAGGTAGGTATGGTAGACTAATATGGCATAACTGGTTTTAAGGATTTTGGATGCACAAGTAGTATTTCTACTTTGTACAAGTGGAGGCTAGCAAATAGATTGAGAAGCAACCAACCAAGAAATGAAAATTCTCATAAACGAGCATTAAACATAACTAACACTGAATAATGCACCACAAGTAGGATGCAATTTCATTGCATAACTATTGACTTTCATGCTTGCATAGGGAATCACAAACCTTAACACCAATATTCTTACTAAAGCATAATTACTCACCAACATGACTCATATATTACTATCATCATATCTCAAAAGTATTACAAAGATCAAGTTTATTTTGTCCAATGATCTTCATGAAAGTTTTTATTATATCCCTCTTCGATATCTATCACGTTGGGACTAGTTTCATATATTGCATTTGTTTTTGACAAGCTCAAACAAATTTAAGTGAAGAACATGAGCATAATTTTTTTTCTTCACTCAAAATAATATAAGTGAAGCATGGGAGAATTGCTTCAAAATTTTACTAACTCTAAAATTAATCTAAGTGAAGCATGAGAGTATTTCTTCAAAAATTTATAGCACACCGTGCTTAAAGAGGTATAAGTGAAGCACTAGAGCAATTCCATAGCTCAAAAAAATTAAGTGAAACACACAGAGCAATTCTAAACAAATCATAACATAATTTTGTCTCTCTATAGGTGTCCGGCAAGGATAAATATGACAATCTAAAAAGCAAAACAAACAAAGACTCATATAATACAAGACGCTCCAAGCAGAACTCATGATACATGACGAATAAAAATATAGCTCCAAGTAAAATTACACATGCTTGTTAGAAGAAAGAGGGGGTGCCTTCCGGGGCATCCCCAAGCTTAGTTGATTGGTTCTCCTTGAATATTAAGTTGGGCAGCCGTGGGCATCCCCAAGCTTAGGCTCTTTTCACTCCTTATTCCTTCATCAATCGTGATCTCACCCAAAACTTGAAAACCTGAATCACATAAAACTTAACAAAACCTTCGTGAGATCCGTTAGTATAATAAAGCAAATCACCACTCTAAGTACTGTTGCAAACCCATTCATATTTTATTATTGCATTATACCTACTGTATTCCCACTTTACTATGGCTTATACCCCCCGCCCCCCCCCCCCCCGATACAATCCATAGATTCATCAAAATAAGCACACAATGCAATGAAAACAGAAGCTGTCAAAAACAGAATAGTCTGTAGTAATCTGAACTCTAACCATAGTTTTGTAACTCCAAAAATTCTGAAAAAATAGGACAACATAGGAAATTTCGATATCAATATTTTGTAAAAAAATCATAATTTTTTGTCACTTTTGTGATTTTACAAAACTCTGCTGCTGGACGCAAAAAGTTCTATTTTTCAACAAGATCAAATCAACTATCACCCAACATGATCCCAAAGGCTTTACTTGGAACAAACACTAATTAAAACATAAAGACAAAATCATAACAGTAGCATAATTGTGTAAACACTCAAGAACAGAAAGAAAAAGGCAGAAATAAATTTTATTCATTGGGTTGCCTCCAAACAAGCTCTATTGTTTTACGCCCTAGATAGGCATAATGCATAGATTCAAGTATTGTCATCTTTGGTGTTTGGCCCATAGGTTTCCCTCGTGATTGATTCATATGGTGGCTTAATTCTTGTTCTAGGGAAGTGTTCCATACCCTTTCTTAGTGTAAATTGAAATTTAATATTCCCTTCTTTCATATCAATCACGGCACCTATAGTTCATAAAAACAGTCTACCAAGTATAATGGGACAAGACGGATTGCAAGCAATATCAAGAACAATAAAATCTATGGGCACATAGTTCCTATTTGTAAGAATAAGAACATCATTAATTCTTCCCAAAGGTTTTTTAATAGTAGAATCCACCAAGTGCAAATTAAGAGAACATTCTTCAATATTGCTAAGACCAAGCACATCACATAGAGATTTCGGTATTGTGGAAACATGATACGTCTCCAACGTATCTATAATTTTTTATTGTTCCATGCTATTATATTATCCATCTAGGATGTTTTATATGCATTCATATGCTATTTTATATGATTTTTGGGACTAACCTATTAACCTAGAGCCCAGTGCCAGTTTCTGCTTTTTTCCTTATTTTTGAGTACCGCGGAAAAGGAATACCAAACGAAGTCCAATTGACCTGAAAATTCACGAAGATTGTTTTTGGACCAGAAGAAGCCCACGGAGTATCGGAGATGGACTAGAAGAGTCCTAAGGCCACCACGAGGGTGGAGGGCGTGCCCTACCCCCCCTGGGCGCGCCCCCTACCTCGTGGACCCCCCTGACTTGTTCCTGACGCCAACACCTCTTATATATCCCCAAACTTCCAGAACATAACCTAGATCGGGTGTTCCGCCGCCGCAAGACTCTGTAGCCACCAAAAACCAATAGGGACCCTATTTCGGCACCCTGTCGGAGGGGAGATCCCTCACCGGTGGCCATCTTCATCATCCTGGTGCTCTCCATGACGAGGAGGGAGTAGTTCACCCTCAGGGCTGAGGGTATGTACCAGTAGCTATGTGTTTGATCTCTCTCTCTCTCTCTCTCTCTCTCTCTCTCTCTCTCTCTCTCTCTCGTGTTCTTGGTTCGACACGATCTTGATGTATCACGAGCTTTGCTATTATAGTTGGATCTTATAATGTTTCTCCCCCTCTACTCTCTTGTAATGGATTGAGTTTTCCCTTTGAAGTTATCTTATCGGATTGAGTCTTTAAGGATTTGAGAACACTTGGTGTATGTCTTGCATGTGCTTATCTGTGGTGATAATGGGATATTCACGTGATCTACTTGATGTATGTTTTGGTGATCAACTTGCGGGTTCAGTGACCTTGTGAACTTATGCATAGGGGTTGGCACACGTTTTCGTCTTGACTCTCCATTAGAAACTTTGGGGCACTCTTTGAAGTACTTTGTGTTTGTTTAAATACATGAATATGAGATTGTGTGATGCATATCGTATAATCATACCCACGAATACTTGTGGTGACATTAGATTATCTAGGTGACATTAGGGTTTTGGTTGATTTGTGTCTTAAGGTGTTATTCTAGTACGAACTCTAGGATAAATCGAACGGAAAGAATAGCTTCGTGTTATTTTACTACGGACTCTTGAATAGATCAATCAGAAAGGATAACTTTGAGGTGGTTTTGTACCCTACAATAATCTCTTCGTTTGTTCTCCGCTATTAGTGACTTTGGAGTGACTCTTTGTTGCATGTTGAGGGATTGTTATATGATCTAATTATGTTATTATTGTTGAGAGAACTTGCACTAGTGAAAGTATGAACCCTGGGCCTTGTTTCAACGCATTGCAATACCGTTTGTGCTCACTTTTATGAATAATAACCTTGCTATTTTTATATTTTCAGATTACAAAAACCTATATCTACCATCCATATTGCACTTGTATCACCATCTCTTCGCCGAACTAGTACACCTATACAATTTACCATTGTATTGGGTGCGTTGGGGACACAAGAGACTCTTTGTTATTTGGTTGCAGGGTTGTTTGAGAGAGACCATCTTCAACCTACGCCTCCCACGGATTGATAAACCTTAGGTCATCCACTTGAGGGAAATTTTCTACTGTCCTACAAACCTCTGCACTTGGAGGCCCAACAACGTCTACAAGAAGAAGGTTGTGTAGTAGACATCAAAACACTAGCACCCAAATCACATAAAGCAAAGCACTCATAATTTTTAATCTCGACTTTAATGGTATGTTCCCATTCATCATGTAATTTTTTAGGAATTGAAATCTCTAACTCCAGCTTTTCTTCTAAAGCTTTCATTATGGCATCTACGGTATGTTTAGTAAAAGCTTTATTTTGTTCATAAGCATAGAGTGAATTTATCATGGATTGCAACAAACAAATACATTCAATCAAAGAGCAACTATCATAATTAAAGTATTTGTAACCCAAAAGAGTGGGCACATCACTAGTTAAAGTTTTGACCTCTCCAAACCCACTTTTATCAATTTTTTCATCAAGATTTTCACCCTCCGAATTATTGGGACGCCCTCAAGCTAAAGTTGACTCTTCTTCAGTCCCTTTATCATCAATTTTAATTTTACTAACAAGGAATCAATAGAATAAACACTAATCACTTTAAGATCTTCATCATTTTTATGAAAGCAATCACTAGAAAACGCTCTTTCTAAAAATTCTCTTGTAGCTCTAAACATAGCGGTTCTTTATTTAGTTTCATCCATAGAAACATATAAATTTCATTGGTTCATTGACATCAATCTTAGGTGAAATTTTTTTAATCTTGAGATTTTCTACATCATGGGAAATTCTATCAATGCTTCTAGACATATCATGAATCTTATTCAACTTTTCTTCTATCGTAGTATTGAAAATTGTTTGAGCATTGATAAATTCTTTAATATTACTCTCAACATTAGCGGGGTTCCTATTATTATGTAAGAAGAATTACCATAGAAATTACCATAATTATTAGAGGAATTTCCAGGAGAAGGCCTATGATTAAAATTACCTCTATAAGCGTTGTTATCAAAATTGTTTCGCGAGACAAAATTCACATCTATGGGATCACTATTTTTCTCAATCAAAGTAGACAAAGGCACATCATTAAGAGCAATAGAAACACTTTTTCTAGCAACCAATTTCATAAGAGCATCAATTTTTTCACTCAAAGTATTAATTTCTTCAATTGGGTTAACTTTTTTACTAGTAAGTGCTCTTTCGGTATGCCATTGTGAGTAATTTGCCATGATACTATCTAGCAATTTAGTATCTTCACCCAAAGTAATTTCCATAAAAGTACCACTCGTGGCGGAATCTAAAAGAATTCTAGAAACAAAATTCAATCCCGTTTAAAAAATGTATGATCATCCAAAGATTTAAACCATGAGTAGGACAATTTCTTATCATCAAATTCATTCTTTCCCAAGATTGTGCAACATGTTCATGCTTGCTTAAAATTCATGATTTGAGTTCTAAGGGAAATAATTTTCGCGGGCGGAAAATACTTAGTAATAAAAGCATCCTTGCACTTATCCCAAGAATCGATACTATTGCGAGGCAAAGAAGAAAACCAATTTTTTGCACGATCCTGCAAGGAGAAAGGAAATAATTTCAACTTCACGGTATCATTGTCCACAACTTTTTCCTTTTGCATATCACACAATTCTACGAATGTGTTTAGATGGGACGCGTCATCCTCATTAGGAGTACCGAAAAATTGATCTTTCATAACAAGATTCAACAAAGCGGCATTAATATCACAAGATTCCACACTAGTGGTGGGAGGAGCAATCGGAGTGCTAAAAATTTCATTATTATTGGTATTGAAAAAATACACAATTTGGTATTTTCTTGAGACATCGCGACTATGCAAACAAGATTGCAAACAAACAAGAGATCTCACGAGAAAAAGGCGAACGAAAAAGAAGGTGAATAAAAAGGTAAATTTTTGTGAAGTGGAGGAGATGAAAACGAGAGAAAAATGGCAAATAATTTAAATTGTAAGGATATGGGATTGTGATTAGGAACCTGATAGATGTTTATGATGTCTTCCCGGCAACGGTGTCAGAAATTCCTTTGACGTGGCTTAGACTACGTCGGTATTTCCCCAAAGAGGAAGGGATGATGCAGCACAACTAAGGTAAGTATTTCCCTCAGTTATGAAACCAAGGTCTCAATCCAGTAGCAGAACCAAGCAACACTATCTAAATGGTACCTGCGCACAAAGAATAAATACTTGCAACCCGACGAGTAAGAGGGGTTGTCAATCCCTCCACGGTAAAAAGATAGATTGAATCTCGTGGTTCTGGAACTTGCGGCGGCTGCAATTGTGTTTCGTCGACTCCCCTAGGGTTTCCAAAATATTTGTGTATTTCTAGAGCTGAGAGGCGATGGAGGAGACCCCCGTGGGCCCCACAACCCATCAGAGCACGCTAGGGGCCTCTGGCACGCCCTGGTGTCTTGTGGGCCCCACGGGCCTCCCCTCTGGTCCTTCCTTGGCTCCCAAGTTGTCTTCTAGTCCAAAGAAAATCTCCAAAAAGTTTTGCTGCGTTTGGACTCCGTTTGATAGGGATATTCTGCGAAGTAAAAAACAAGCAAAAATAGCAACTGGCACTGGGCACTATGTCAATAGGTTAGTCCCAAAAAATGATATAAAGCTGCTATAAAATGATTGTAAAACATCCAAGAATGATAATATAACAGCATGGAACAATCAAAAATTATATATACGTTGGAGACGTATCACTGTCCGAGGGAGAAAATCCTCATAGTTGGGAGATTGTAATATCCTAGCTGCGAGGACCTGCACCAATGATCTTCGTCAACTCTACTTCTGTTGCGCGACGAGTTGGTAACAATTAGATCAAACATAGTATGCATCTTCATAGTGATCTTGGCTGGTGCGTAGGACAAATTTTTTTCTTTTGTATTGCGTTTCCCTACAGAATGTTCTTAAGAACAATAGGGGTTGTCATTGACAGGAAGGAATGGAATATAAAATTTCACCCCGTGAGGAAAGGGATGGAACACTTTCCAAAAAAGAAAAAATAGGAAAACTTAATGTGGGAAGTTTGTCATTAGGATGGAGCTAGGGACAAGATTCCAGCGGGGAGGCTCTGATGTGAACATCCCTACCAATGTCACAACCATAACCTTGCTGCTACACAACTTGTACTAACTCTAGAGCTTGCACACCCGAATTAAATTGGCCAGTACTTTTGTTTCTTGGGACCACTTCTAATGTTCATGACATTATGATGTTGCTTAAATTAGATACTTATGTATTGCTTAGGAATGACTGGCCTAGCATAGACAAGAGGGATGAGCATTGGAACATGGTCAACTATATGGAGATGAAGGCACGCGCACCGAAGAAGAATGGAGATTCAAGTGGATATTATAGGACTTTTTTAGTTGGATAATAGATGATTTCTAAGCCATTATAATGACATATGAAGCCTTGGATGAAATATAGAAGATGTCACTTTATAATTTTCATGCATAGCCTTGTGTAGGTGTTGCGCCACCTTGTTTTTAGGCCAGGCCCATGTATTTTCTAAATACCATGCCATATGTTGTTTTAAAGTTCGTGTGAGTGCAGGAAACTGGCTTAGGATGGATTTTAGACCCACTTTTCAAGGGTGGACAAAATCCTGCTCTGCCTCCCTATAGACATCGCCCTTAGGGTGTCGATTAGACTTGTGTTTTGTCAAGTTAGAAGTTAGCCATAGTTTCACGTTCGTGTAGTTCGTTTGTGTCCAACGACCAGGCAAAGACCACTCTTCAAAGCCCCACTTTTCAATAATAATCATTCATCTTTGTTCGGAATGCACAAATTATAATTCTTAGTTCTTGCTTGTTCTTTGATTGCTTGCACTAATTACACCTTCATGGTCAAGTTCATCATGATATGGCGTGTTCAATAACCTCTCGGAGTTGGTTTAGCCATTTCTAAGGCGTAATGTCGCCGCACATTGTAGTTAGATAGTCAAAGTCGACTCCAACCAAATCGGTAGTTACCTTCTCATCAAAAGATTGGGACAAACTTGCCCCTATCAAGTGGTATCTAATTTGCATGTTGTTTGGTGAGATTTTACCAAGTGGTATGTGAGTTCACCTCCATTACATATTCACTCCCAATCCAAGTACACCTCCATCACATATTCGATTTGCTTTGGAGATCCATCTTAAGTTTGATTCAATTGCCTTATTTGAGTAGGGTTCATATTTCACCAACTTTGTTCCATCTATAGAATCTGGATTTTTTAAAGAACTCTTTTCATAGTAACTTTTGGTCTTAAGAAGCGTTTTGAGATACGCATCGCTATTGAAAATTTGTGAACATGCTTTTCAGAGCATTTTCAATGAAAATTTCAAGGTCAAATCATTGTTTTTAGACCTTGAGAAGCATTTTGAAACACTCACCATCATGGTCATTTTTATTAAAAAAATAACACTGAAAAGCAAAATAAAACAGTCAGATTGTGCTTCCTTGGTTACATGCAACGCAGTGATTTTGTTAGTGTTATAGCCTCGTGTCTCTAGTATTGTGTAGCCTAGGACCAACACAGTATCGTCATTGAGCATTTATTAACATTATGTCTCTGATTTGACTCTTGCTAATCATTTTGCTATCATATTTAAGCCTTCTAAGCTTCACATACATCTACATAATCTGTTGAACCAACACCTGGCAATCGCTCTCCTCTATCTTTGAGAGTTTTGACTCGTCAGTTGCACATCACCACCTATTGCTTGGTAAAAATTGAGATATGCATGACGGATTATTGATTGTCCACCACACCACCTCCTAGTAGCCAGTAGGATCAAAACTTGTGTGTGTGTGTGTATTACTAACCATGTTAGGATCCAACTCCGATGAGATTGACAAGGAAAACATGACGATGAAGGAGTTACATAATCATTTTATAAAATTGGTGACTAAACATATGCAGGACTTTGACACCTGATTTGGCGAGGCCATGGAGAAGATAGACGAACTTGAGAAAATTTTCAACAGCAAGTGTTCAACGAACTTCTCACACGTCTACCTCCCCCAACACATGATGCACCTCGCTATCAAACACCACCTGTTGTACCTTGCCAATAAGATCAAATGGGACGAGCCACACTCATACTGTTGTTGCTTCTACGACAAGCGGTACAGGAACTACGAGGGGGAGGACGAGTACAAGGATAAGGTTGCATAGAACCATGTACATAAAGTCGGTTGCCCACGTCCCTACCATCAAAATTCACTACACCCTCAGGTACGCAAAGATGAACATGTGGCCAAACTAAAATTAAATATTCCATGGTATTAGGTAGATATATTCCTGATGCATATCATACATGGGCGTTAAAGACTGGTCAATGCTTTACATGCTTACAATATTTTGAGAATATACGTGTTACAATTGATGTTTGTGAATTCAGGTTTGGCTTCCATTTCATGGTTTGAACATTGTAAATTGCATCATAATAATACTCAAACTACTTTGTTTCCTTTGAAAGATGTTATGCGTACTCATTGGGTCCAATCACATTATTCACGTGAATTGCATAAAAAATTACCGGGTTTAAGACAAGAGAAAATTATGTAGAGGAATAATATTAGCTATTATGAAATGGGTTGAACAAACATGTGTCTTCTACTACTATGGAACATCCTTCTACACCACCACCTACTTCGGCTATCAACTCAAACAAAGAGACTACAAAGAAGACACAACTACCATCAACCAAGAGTGCACCTGCTCCCACACAGAGTTCTTCATCCATGGCATCCACAGGGAAAACAAGTAGTATTACATGTCATAGTTGCACTAGCCTAGGTCATCACGCGTGTGAATGTCCATCCAAATATGTGATTCTCGTGCGTGAAGATGGTATGTATCATTGTTTTAATGGCGTATTGTGTTTTATGGCGAGCGACCCCCTTTATAGCATTATAGCGATGATATAGCGACGCCATAAAGGTATTGCGAGCCTAAGTCTCTATGGCAATTGACCCCCTTCACACCTGTATATCGTCTCTATAGCGACGAGATACAGACACCTTTAAGACAATGGTAATGACTACACTAGTGACTATGATGAGCATAGTTTGGCTCTTGTTGCACATTGGGAACATGGCGGCAATGAATCTGGTCAAGATATACAATATATGGCCGTTGAAGACATTGATATGTATGAAAGTTTAATTGCTCAGCAAGTTCTGACTGTGCAGGTGACCTAAGCTGAGCAAAATTAGAGGCACAATTTGTTCCATGCAAATAGAGTTGTTGAAGAATGTTGTGTTTGTGTCAGCATTGATGGAGGGAGTTACAACAAATTGGCTAGCATGGAGATGGTGGAGAATTGGTACCTCAACGGTAGATTACATCATCATCCTTAGTACATTCAATGATCCAACAACAACAAGGTTAAGGTTGCTAATTTGTTGATTGCTAGGTGATACACACACAAGTATGCTCCCTTTTACTTAGTATACCATGACAATTTGATGAACAATATGTATACCATGGTAGGACAAATCAGTACACTCTTCTTTATGAAGGATAAAAATAGTATTTTACTTCCTATGTCTCCTGAAGAAATTTTGAAAGATGTCTTTGATAAAGCTAGTAAACCAAACAAAAGTGAAACAAGAGTAAAAAAATCATATTGTAGCTAAAGAATTTGAGCAATAACATAAGACTAGTAGAAAATCTTTACCTTGTGTTGCAAGCAAAATTAAATTGACGAATTTGTATTTGCCTACTAGTAATTCTGATAATGCTGATTTGGATGCTAGTGAATATTTTTCTATGTTTTTGTGTGCAAAGAAAAAAGTATTTTCATTCGAGAACTTGCCTCCCTCTTTGCCTCCTGCTCGCACTAATATTTTGCAGGAGTTCATTAACGTCATTCAACTAGACATGTCACCGGGATTACCACCTATTCCTGGGATTGAGCATCAAATTGACTAAATTTATGGTGTCGCGTTCCCTAACCATGCATCATGTCGTACAAATCTAGAGGAGACAAAGGAGGTTCACCAGCAAGTACATGAGCTACTCAACAAAGGTTATATACCCGAATCCTTAGTTCTCCCGTTGTTCCTTATATTAGTACCAAAAGGATGGACCATGTCATGTGTGTTTTTATTATAGAGCTATTAACAGTATTACTATTTTATTGTCATCCTATCCTAAGTTATATGATATGCTCGATGAACTAAGGGGCTCTACCATGTTCTTCAAAGTTGATTTGCATAGTGCATAGCATCAAATTAATGTGAAACTAGGATATGAATGGAAAACACCATTCTAATCTAAATTCAGATTATATGAGTGGTTAGACATATCTTTTGAGTTAACTAATGCACGTACCACATTCATGAGATTAATAAACAAATTTTTAAAATCATTTTGTCATCCCGTACATAGTGTTTCCAGACTAGAAAGACATAGTTGCAATGAACAGGGAATAATAATAATAAACTATGCAAAATAATAAGAAGAATTTAGTTATAGATGGCACTGCCGTATTTGTCCCCAAAAGACAGGATGACGAGAATCTTAGTATTTTGAGACGGGCCTTGCGCTCAATAACATAATGTTAGGAACACTGTTGCTGTGATATTAGAGAAGCATGAGCTCCTAGTTGCCGCTTAAAGCTCAACTCTTCGTGAAGCTTCTGGATATGGGCCACATTGAGCGTGACCCATTAAACAAAGTTCATATTTTATTCTTAGTACTAGTAAAAGGCACGTGCGTATAAATCTCAGAAATGTGACTTAATGAACATTATATTGTTTTTATTGTGAACCGTTAGATGATTAGGAGAACAGTGGTATCCTCAGTCCATCAGAGTTTCAAGTCCTAGACTTGACATTACTACTCGCATTATTTCTAAATTTACTTCAGCATCTTCGGCGATGTGTGTTCAGTGGGAGGAGACTTTCCTATCGACTACGAAGGCGTCTGTGGCGGTCGACTTTGTCAATCTCGAGATGATATCCCGGCTCAGTCTCTCGGATGTGCTCTAGGGATAGGGTGTGCGTTCATGCGTTCATAGGGGTGAATGTCGGTGCGTATGTATGAGCGTCCGCATTTGTAATATATTCAAAAAAAATATTTTGGAGCTACTCTTTTTCTGAAAATTTGTTTTATATTTACTCTTAACTTTCTAGAGAAAATTGACATTTCATCCTCGTAATGAGAGGAACCCGTGTGCTTTGACGGGATGCATTTGACTTGATTCTAGACCATGCAAAAAAAAATAACTATCTACACACATGAAGAAAACATATATTTGCAAGATGGTAAATAGAGTTAACTAAAAACGTGTGTTCACGTTGTTTGTCATCCGACATAATCATCTGTGGTGTTCTTTTTTTCTTCTGCGGGTGAATCATTTGTGGTGTTACAGTTGGATTTTGCTTTTAGAGCTTACATGTACACACCATTTTACTTTTACTTTTGATGAGTAAATATCATCTTTAGAACGATATCATTTCTTCATTACCTCATGTTATACAATTATGAAATGTCCCTCGACATATCGGGGAGGAATTCCCGCAAAAAAAAATCGGGGAGGAATTGTTATAACTAATGTATGGAGTTGAGGACATTTGGAAATTTCTTGCAAGCGGTAATATATATGAGCTCAACAACATGTGATAGTAAAGAAATGTTATTGCCAAAGAATACGCACATGATCTTGTACACATTTATAACTTGCCATGCGTGATGTGATAAATGTCTAGGTAATATGATCAAGCCTGTTCAAGTCCCCCGCAAAAAAAAGCCCGTTCAAGTCACAGTATTAGGAGTAATATTCAGTGCAGATAAAAAAATATCCTATATGCCAGCTATAGGCTCGGAGTGGAATGGTGACGTGAACAAACAAGGAATATCCAGAAGCATCCAGGGGCTGAGCAATGAGCAACATGAGCTGTCAGATCTAGCTAAATCAATGGTCAGCTTTCATTGGATTCGCTCCTGCCTGGTCCGTTGGATTTAATGGATCGATGGTTGATATGGCTCAGATTGATGTTTTGGCGGGAACACTGTTGGCGGTGGTAAATCCCTATTCAAAACTCGTGTACTATAGTAGTAGAGATATATATTAATTCCTATGGTATAGTTTATTAGTAAGAGTATTAATTATTATAAAAATAAAAATCATGGATATCAAAGTAAATAGATATGTCATTTATAATAAAATATTCTTGGATATCAAAGTAAATATATATTTTATTTTATAATTAAATGTTCACGTCTGTCAAGATATTTGTTGATGGTACGTAGATGAACTATTCACATGGTTCAAATATAAAAGTTCTAATAACGTATTGTTAATGTCACATAAACATGATTTTCACCTATATAAATAATAATACATGACTATACATATTAAAAGAAATGTTTATGTATTCGAAAATAATTTATTTTAAAATTTTGAAATATAGAAACAAAAATAAAAGTAATTGGGTCATGCATTCGTGAAAAGGTGGGAAAATATAAATATTTAAAATAGAGAGAACAAAAAATCTAGATTTTTATTAAAATGACAAGAAAATATAAATAAAATAAAATAGTAGCAAAAGCAAAAACAGAGTATGAAATTTGGAGAATAAAATATATCTCAAATGGAAAATTGCTAAATGGGCTGGCCCATGCTATGGTGGTTAATTGGATTTCCCATGAAAAGAGATCTTCTGCGTCCTCTTAATATAGCAGTTTCATCTTCGTTAGATCGCCATCATATGATGTATGTAGTGTAATATGGACATCATGGCCAACCCTCGCTCGGGAGCTCCTATACAACGCTAGGTTTTGCACCTGGCACTGACGCACCGCATTCCTGGGTGGCCCACCAAAATACTCGAACACACCAGATTTTCATAAAGAAAAAGAGGTGTTCCAGTCGCTGCCATTGGAGAAGCAGGATTCCAACTCTAAACGGAAGCCATGGCAGATGCCGCTAATAACCACTACGTCGAGCGCACGTCGTTGGCAACAATTCAGAAACTTGACACTTCCTTTAATTAACATATATTATATACACCAAATAAATTATTTTCAAATGAAAGCATTAATTTGAAAAAGAATTCTAAAAAACATTGAAAACAATCACGAATTTTAAAAAATGTTCATAGAAAATGGAAAAAGTTTGCGGAAATGATAAAAGTTCATCGATTTTGTAAGAAAATTCATCGATTTGAAAAAAGTTCATTGAATTTGAAAAAAGTTTGTCAAATATAAAAAAAATCATCGATTTGAAAACAAGTTCATTAAATTTCAAAAGTTCATCAAATTTGAAAACAATCATTGAATTTGAGAAAATTTTATGAAATTTGAAAAAGTTCATCAAATTATAAAAAGTAATAAAATTTGAAAAGAGTTCATTGAATCTGGATTTTTTTCATCAATTCTGAAATAAGTTCTGCGATTTTGAAAAATGCATAAATTAGAAAAACAAAATCATTAATTTTGAAAAAAATTCATTGAATCTAGAAAAAAGTTCATGATCTTGAAGAAAAGTTCAACGATTTTGAAAAAATACTGACGAATTGGAAGAAAATGATAACACATTTAGAAAAAAATTGAAATATAGAAAAAATGAACAAAACATTGCCAAGAAAAAAGAACAAAGAAAAGAAAAACAAAAAGAAACGGAAAAAACGTATAAAACAGTTCCAAGAAAAGAGAAAGAAGAAATGAAGTGAAAACTATAGTAATCATGCCTATGCACTTGCAGGATTTTTTGGCGCATTTAAGAAAACAGGAAAAATAAGATATATGAGCCGGCCCAAGTAGACGCGCGAGTGAGTTGCTTCAGGCGCCGGTTTGCAAAAACAGTAGAAGTCGGCGCCTGAAGCGCCAAATAGGTATTGCCCGAATCTTCCGTGAAAAAAAAAGACATGATGGCGAATCTGCACTGGTTGACCGATTTCGTAGTCTAATAGTGGACATATAATCTTGTACAGTAACAGCTAGCTTCATCCATTTCCTCACATTCGTGGTCTTTATATAAACCCATTCGCTTTACAAAGCAGAGACTCTGCATCCTTGAAAAGCAAATAGGTCTTAACGTAATTGGGTGTGTGTTCGGCCTCCCGACCTTGCTAGCTCCAAATCACACAAAAGGCTATTTTACATGTGCAAACTAAGGCTTCCTCACGTTTTTATTCTCGTGCCTTTTCCATTGTTCGTCCCTTTAAACGGAGGCCTGTAGGCGAGAAGAGATATCTTAACTATATTGCTCATTCCTGTTCTCTGTCCTCCCTGGCTCGTGTTCTTCGTTTTGTCTCCCGAGTAGCCCACGGATAACAACAACCAACCAAGTACTTCACACGACTAGTTGGTGCTTTCAAACTTCAAACTTCAAACTTCAAACTATATATCCAGTACTTCACGCTCTCGTTACTGTGCTACCAATCAAGTCCAGTAGCTATAGAAAGGAAAATGATATTGTATGATGGTGGTATTTTTGCCGATTGTCTGTGGTTCTTCGCCAGCTACTTCTTCCTATCCCGTTTCTGACCTGCAATCATATAAGCAAAGATTGTAGCTCGATAAGTAACCTGAACCAATCTGTCAGTAGCTCATAATTTTTTGGTACCTAATTAAATCTCTGCACTAACAGTCCAACACCATTCCTCTCAAGAAAAGGAAATGCATTGTTGCAGATTTGCAGTAAATGTCCAATGTATAAATTCTGTCTGCAACATTGTAAACCACTCAATTCAATCTTGAGTATGGAGAAACTGATAAAAGACCTATATGGACGGACTTTTACTTCTTGCTGAAGAAACATGACCTATATACACTTTCATGCTGGAAAAAGATTATAACACTGACGCTTCTGATGTTCATAGGCTCTACGTACGTACGTATTGTATGTATGCCTGCACTGCATGGTTCTTATTGATATGCACACGTACGCTTTTGCTGTTTGGTGCAGCAGCCGCAGACGAGCAGGGCGATGCAGGCCACGATGATGTAGAGCTTCCCCTTCTGCTGCTGCGCCGCGCTCTGCACCTTCTGCAGCTTCTTCTTCCTCGGGTTCTCCTTCTCCGGCTTCTTCCCCATGGCTAGCTAGCTCACGAAGCACGTGTCTAACGCTAATTCCGTTTAGCTGCAAGTACCACGCAGCATCCGCGCCCATAACTTATAGGTGCGGACCGGATCGAGATCAGAGGGATCAAGGAGTATTTCATCTGCGATCTATCGCGTCATCGCATCGGCTGCCCAGCCGGGCCGAAAGCGACGGCGCCGATCAGCTACAAGACATGTCCACCTCCAACTGTTTCTGCCAAAGCTTGCAGTGGTTTTGTTAGTGATTTACCGATCGGCGGAGAGAGTCCCAAACTCGTCGTCAAATAGTAAGCTACCAATCATGACGACGTGGCGTGTCTCCGAGCCGCTGAAACGTTCGTAGCTCATTACAGAGACTCGCTGAAGCTGGATCTTCACAAGGTTTTATGCCGCCAAAAGGTTTTGACCGTACATATTAATGCAGGTGCTTAATTTGTGGCAGCCAAAATTGTGGTTATGCAGCTGTTCTTGATTGAATTTGATGATAATGCATATGGATGGTTATGCAGCGGAAAAGTGACGACGACAACACATAAATGATGTTGTTGGTGGTGCCACTCAAGCACCCGGTCTCGAGTCTATATCTGATCCAAGTTGGTTATACCCAGCAATGATGATGTTTTTCTGTTGTTACCTTGTTAAACTCATTGCTCGGATACACTTGGACTGGATCTTCTCGGTGAAATCAAAATTCTGTCCTTGGATGGTTGAATCTAGAGACGACAGCGGCGGTTAAACGTCACTCCCTTCCTGAATGCAATGATGTTGAAGAATCTCGTCGTCTGTGTGGTGTCATGAAATGGGTGATACAGATATTATCATTGTTGTAGTTTGCTGATCACGGTTCTTATCTCTGATTTGTTTTTCTTATTCTTTTTTACTCGCCTACAAATAAATTTGGTCTTATACTTTTCTATTTAGTTATGCGTCTTTATGCGAGTATGTTGGTATTAACTGTGTGCATCTTATATCTATGCAGAGGCCGGGTGTGTACTGAATGAGTTTGTATCTTCTTCATGCTTAACCTTCGTCGAGAAAAGAACATTGATATTACTGACTGCTGATCCGAAATGCAGCGAGCAAAATGCAGCCAGTGAAAACGAATCAGACATTTGTTGAACCAATTTTCTGTCCAAATACTGTAAATTTTTCTATTTTTTTCATTGCTTTTGATATAGCTCACCATTAAGGCGGAACAGTGAAATATAATCCTATTCACACTTCATGTTGAAGTCCACATAGCACCTCGACTTTTAATTAAGAGTAAAGTTCACTTTTCATCCCTTAGTCACGATTTTCTGACAGTAGGTACCTTATTTTGAATATGCACCACATATTACTTTTTTAATTATGTGGTCTTTTGACGACTTTTATATCATTTCTTATACTATTATTTCTCCCAACATGACCTGATGGACTCGTATATCAGGATGACAAAACAGCTGCAGGCGGACTACTCGGATCCATATTGGGTAGGAGCAGAACTTTAGACGATCTGCGAACGATACAGAACATCAACCGTTCATGTATGGAGCAGAACTTGATAGCAACATCCAAACCTTCCATTGTCTGAAGTTTGTGCGGGCTACGATCGTCCAAGCAGTAGTTTCGTTTGGTAGGGGTGTGTTAGATATGGCACAACAACAACAACAACAACAACAACAACAACAACAACAACAACAACAACAACAACAACAACAACAACAACAACAACAACAACAACAAGTGTTGGTAGAAGGAGAATAAGAGATACAACACAACGCTAAGCTCGCCTAGCCTGAACTCGAGAAGGCCAGGAGACGAAACACAAGGCACCAAGACCGCATCACGACCACTGCGAGGCACCTCCGTCACACGGTGACGACTGTGGATCTGAGAGAATCAACGTGCCCCCCACCTTAAGCGCCTAGAGGATCGGCAAGTGGGTTGCAGGACTCGAACATGCCAGAGGAAGCAACCATGGAGAAAACGTTGGCGATGTCGTAAATTGCGCCTGGATGCCCATTCCCTGATAAGTAGCACAAGCCAAGCACAACGTCCAGCATCTCCAAATCCAACCCCAAGGACACCTCAAGCCACGAAGACAACGCCTGGGAACGACGCCGTGCCTTCATGAAGGGGAACGCCGCTGTCACGCCGCTGATGTCCAATACAGTGAACCGGCCCTAGGGGTTTCCTCCATGCTCGAATAGGGCATGGAAGACAAGCCATGACAGCGCCTTCAAGAAGGGGACAACATCCACAGGTGTCGCCGCTGCCAACACGGGTAAGTCGAGAAGGGATTTCGCCCAGACCTGTAACCAAACAATCCCAAAAGCCGCTTGGTTAGGAGCTAGAGACATGGCAATGTTGGCCGAAACGACTGTCGCGGGGAGGAGAGTTGGACCCGCCACCGAACACTAGTAGAAAAAGGGCCATTTGTCCCGGTTCATAAGGCCCATTTGTCCCGGTTGGTGAACCGGGACTAAAGGGTCGGTACTAAAGCCCTATACCTTTAGTCCCGGTTCTTATACCAACCGGGACAGATGGGTCTCCACGTGGCCGCTGCGGCGAGCCCAGGCAGGAGGGCCTTTGGTCCCGGTTGGTACCACCAACCGGGACCGAAAGGCATCCACGCGTCAGCAGTTGGCAGGAGGTGAGTTTTTTTTGAAAGGGGGTGGGTTTTGGGGGTTTTGGGGGGTTAATTTAGGGTGTTAGCTAGCTAATAGAGAGAAGTGCCCTCTCTTATCTCCGTGCTTGGTTTACCAACGCTACTGCTATGCCTAAACATGTCTTAGATTGAAGTGAAGGCAACATGTGGTGCATGTCGAAAGTAGTACTAATCCAAACTTGCAAGTTTGGATTAGTACTACTTTCGACATGCACCACATGTTGCCTTCACTTCAATCCAATCCATGTTCATTTCACCCACTGATATATAATAACTCTTCATGCTCGCATCATGCATCATCATAATAACAAGTCCTACTAATCATCATCATACAACTTCTACTCATTATTAATAACAAGTCATACGATCATCATCCTCATAGTCATCGAACCAACCCTACTTAATTGTTCTTAGCACATGATCATCAGTATTAGGTAGGACCTAAATACCATCTTTAAGGTAAAATAGCATAAAACAATATAGGCCCTGGCTCTCCATTATGGAGAATGGAGATCATCCTGTCTTCAATTCTTGCGCTTCGCTTCCTTTTGCTTCCAAGAACCTCCTTAGGACTGTCCATACATTTTTTTTCATTCTTTGATTACCATGTGTTCACCAGTTTTAGAAATCCGGTATGGACAGGTGAGATTCGTAGGATGACCTGGTTGTATGTTCAAAACATCAAGGCAACCATTCTGATACATCAAATGAGGCACACAATCCATCGGGATTTTCTGTTGAAAAACATAGTAATAATTTCATAGTTAGCAATGATGTACTAGTTTTAGAAGTATGTAAAAGATCACGGATGTCGTAATAGTAAAAATATCTTACCTGGGTATCTCCATGGTAGTTACCGTGGTTCGACACGTGCACTAGTGGCACATATTGACCATAATTTGGAGGAGTACCATAATATGTATTGCAATTCTCAAGGTCAGTACAAAATGCAATCAGATGATTTTTCTCCTGATAAGTTAATTCGGAGCCATTGGTGTAGTGGGCTTTGTCTACCATCTTCCGCACATTATTTAAAGAATGAAAATAAGCTGTCAATGGAAATAAGCTGTCAATTATTTCGAAATAAACAATATAAATTAGTTAATAAATATGTTTGAGAAACTCACATAGCGGTAGAATTGGAAGCGTACCAACAAGGCCCAAATGTCCATATTGTCTTGCTCGATGTCAGGATCACCAAGATCCATGGTGACAAGCATATCCTCATAAAAACTATACATCTTGCAAAGTGCTTCCCAATTTGGGCAACCAAAATGGGTTACGCTATGAGAATTGTATAGATTTACTTCAAAATCCATACCATGATGAGTCCTTAGGTGAATTTTCTTTGTTTCGAAACTTTCATGGTCTTCAAAACCCATCATGTCCAAGACATAGTGTCTTGCATGGCATGGGATAAGCTAGTCAAATTGTAAAAGATGAAAATTACACGTTGAAATAGTTGAAGTCGTGCTTAATTAATTATAAAAAAAAACTTGTCGTCGTTGCGTACCGTTTCAACATCGAAGGTCTCCTGGAGCTTAATGCTAAAGCGCCGATCTTCGTCCAGGTGAGGCCTGTCGCACAGACCTCGGTCGTCGTTGCACTAGCCGCACTCCCCCGGGAGACTTTCGTCGTCCGAATACGACATTTCCTATGTTCATAATTCAAAGATTAAACTTGTACAATTAAATATATGTACTAGAAAAACTAAATTAGATCATTATTATTCATGACGGGTTGACTATCAGTCTGTCGAGTCTTTTCTTGAAAACTCTCAGCTCACGTGGTGTATATATTCGACCGTCAGTGATGGTAGCTCCTTCTTTCGTTCCCGAGTGCATTACACCAAATTGTCTAGCACACGGGAATGAAGGAGAAGCTACCCCCACGACAATAGTCGGGATTCTTCGTCCTCTCATATATGGTGGAGACTCTCCCTCATTGATTCCTCTCTGACATTTGCGACCGTCGGTGATGGTAGCTCCTCCTTTCGTTCCCGAGTGCATTACACCAAATTGTCTAGCACACGGGAACGAAGGAGAAGCTACCCCCACGACAACAGTCGGGATTTTTCGTCCTCTCATATATGGTGGAGCCTCGACAGACTTAAAGTCAACCCGAAATACCGAATTATCTTTCTAAAAAAGGACATATCATTTAACTAAAAAATTAAAGTAGTTCTATTAATTTCTTACTAAAAATAAACTACTTCTATAGTAAAAGAAACTACTTTTATTAAATCAACTAGTTCAACTAAGCACTTACTATAAATAAAATGAAGTAGTACTTACTAAAAATAAACTACTTCTATAGTAAAATAAACTAGTTTTATTAAATCAACTAGTTCAACTAAGCACTTACTATAAATAAAATAAAGTAGTACTTACTAAAAATAAACTAGTTTAACTAGTTCTATTATTTTTCTAACTAATTCTGTTAAACACTTACTAAAAAACATCTAATTCAACTAACCTAAAATGCACACTAACCTAACATCTAATGCACTAACCTAAATCAGAGAATGTTCAAATAAAGTAGTATTGCTTGGTTTTTTTTAAGAAATGTTCTAATAGAAAATTTAGAAAAAAAGTAAGGTTTTGCCTAATGCATTCTTCATACAGAAATATCCATTTCAAGATTACATGAAAAATTTACATAATTTAATGATTTAGTACTGTAAGTATACATAATAATCTGTACAAATTACTAGTATATATACATGAAAAAATACAAATATGAAAAAATGAAAAAAAAAAGTCGGGGCGGCGGCGGCTCACAGCGGGGCCGGCCGGCGAGGGCGACGGCGTCGACGACAGTGACGGTGGGGGCGGCGGACGGCGTCGACGATGGCGACGGTGGGGGCGGCGGACGGCGTCGGCGTGCAGGATCCGGGCGGGTGCGCGAGGGCATGGGCACGGGCGACGGCGTGTGCGGCGGACGGCGTCGGCGTGAGCTCCGGGGCAGGGGCGACGGTGACAGCGTCCGGCAGCCTTGCGGCACCGAGGAGGTCCGCGCGCGTCGTCGGGGGCAAACTGCAAGATGAAAACCAAAATTTTCACAAGTGTTCCTTATATACATGAAGCTTTAGACCCGGTTCTTGGCACGAACCGGGACCAATGAACCCTTTTGGTCCCGGTTCGTACCACCAACCGGGACCAACGACCTCTTTTCAGTAGCCCAAAGGGCGGGAAACAGAGACCGTTGATTCCGGTTGGTGGCACCAACCGGGACTAAAGGGGCATTTGTCCCGGTTGGTGGCACCAACCGGGACCAAAGGTGGGTATTGGTCCCGGTTGGTGCCACCAACCAGGACTAAAGGGGTGTTCTGCTGCCGCGACCAAAACTTTAGTCTCACCTCGCTAGTTGAGAGGGGCTCGGAGTGGTTTATAAGCCCCACTCCCGCTGCCCTCTCGAGCTCCTCTCAAATGCAGGCTTACGGGCCTAAACACATTGTATCTGCCTGTGGGCCTACTGGGCCTTCTGCGGGCCTGAATCCTGGCCCATGGGTTGGTTTCTAGTCGTATTCAGGCCATGGTGGCCCAGTAGGTGGCATTTTTTTCTAGTTTTTTTTGTTTTTTTGCATTATTTATTTTGTTTTGTTTTTGCTTTATTTTTTAATTCCTTTTGCTTTTAGGTCAGAAAAATATGAACTTTCTGTTAGTGCCATTGGTTCTCAAATTTTAATAGTTTAAATTTGAATTATTTGAAATTTGTGTGAATCACTAGTTTGCGATTAACTTTACTATAAAAGTAGATTTTGAAGTGATTCTTTTCCTGCTATTTAATATTACTGTGTTTTATCATTATATTCAAAAATAGTTTTTGTTATTTTAGTGTCTAACAAAAGAAATCTTTATGATAATTCTTTTTGCTATTAAAGTTTCTAACAAAAGAAGTTCTTTATGAAAGTTCTTTATGAAAGTTCTTTTTGCTTTTAATGTTTTGAACAGAAAACACTTTGATAATTTTAGTTGCATAAATTTTAGTTTATTATTTTTGCTATTAGAGTTTCATAAAAGTTTTCTAGTTCATTCTTTTTTATATTAGTTCATTCTTTGAGCTATATGACCCTGAAATTCAAAAGCGCTTCAAGTGAACTCTGAAAAGGTTGAAAGTTGGCATGGTATCATCATTTCACCCACATAGCATGTGCTAAAAAGTTGAGAGGGTTACGGCAAAAACTGGATGCACTTCGTGTACAAAACAGACAATCTCTTTTGAAGTACCAGGGTTTCGGACGAAAACTCATCTGTTACAAAGGGATTTCATTTTTTTTGAACTTATTTGAACTCCAGACTCTTTGTGTGTTCAAAATGTACCATTCAAAGCCACATCAGCAATTTTCAACCCTTTCTGACTTCATTTGTTCTTTTTCATGCATTCACTCATATTTTTGAGGCAAATGACCATGAAATTGAAAAGCACTACAAATGATTCTTTTTAGTTGCATAAATTTTATATAATTTAAGTTGCATAAATTTTATTTTTATTGATTCTTCTTAGTTGATCCCTTTTCCTATTTTAGTTCTATTAAAGGTTTTTAGTTGATTCTTTTTGCTATTGTAGAATATATTAGTGGGTAGAAAAACACACCTTTGGTCCCGGTTCCAGACACCAACCGGGACTAAAGGTGGTGGGCCAGGAGCAAGGCCCATTGGTCCTGGTTTGTGTCTGGAACCGGGACCAATGGTCTTAGACGAACCGGGACCAATGGCCCCCGAGGCCCGGCCCGCGCCCTGGCCTCATGAACTGGGACCTATGCCCCCATTGGTCACGGTTCATGAGTGAACCGGGATTAATGGGCTTGCCCTGCCTAGACCAAAGCCCTGCTTTCTACTAGTGGAAGAAGGCATGGGCACCATTGGAATCACCCCACCACTGCTAACCTCGCTGCAAAGAAGGCCGCCGAGTCGTCGCCCCTAGCCGCGGGGAAGATCTGAGCAGGGAGGCCCAAATCCGTCGTCACCTCCACAACCACAGCCAGCCCCAGAGAGGTGCGAGGCGAGGCGGGGTCTAGCCTCCGGGAGGTAGGCATCTAAGAGGTAGGAGGTTGCACTGTTAGCTCCATCAGGCTGCCCGTAATGGGAGTATCATAAGCAGTATCATGCATGACAACTAGGCTTTTTTATGATGTCGCACATAATTAAAAACAAAAGAGAGGATGTGGTATCATACCGTATCATATTAAATGTTATACTACTTTGTGTCATGCATGGCAAGGAAATCTATGATAGTAACTTATAATACTACGAAAGTAGTATCGTACACTAGTATCACGCAATACTCCCTGTTACAGGCAGCCTCGGCTGCCATGCCGTCCTCGCGAGTGAATCTAGCTTCGACTAATTCTCCTCTTGCCTGTCAACAGTAGATAACTTACTCCATGCTTAAGGGCCTCTTGATTCACACTTTGTGGGATTCCGAAAACACAAAATAGAGAAAAAGGAAACATAGAATGGCAATGGCATGGCCATTTGAATCCTACGTGATTGTGGTTTGATTGATTTCTTCACATGAAAAAAAATGATTCCTGCCAAAGATTTTGAGTGTCTACTAAAATTCGTATGGAATGTAAAGGGAATCTAGCAAATGTGTATGTGCGATGCACTTTGATATTGGGCGGTATATTAATTGCATGTAGATATTAGGTAAGATATTATTTGCGTGTTAATTATATGATTAGTGTTGATGGTGATATTTAATATGATATTAATTTCACGCTAAATATGTTGAGTGCTCATCATTGAAGCAATACAGTTCGCTGCATTAATATGATTTGATGATTGAGATTAGTTGGATCTGTCTTTTCATAAATATTTTTAGTGTTGAAGTCTTTTTATATTCATATCTATATAGATATAGGTATAGAAATTTTATATTAATACGATTTAATCATCAAAACAAACGATCATACTGACCTTCCATAAGGCCACTTGGTTAATTTTAGTGGACAGGAATTGAGTTCTGTTACTTATAACGTCGAGGTTTTCATTAAAAAAGATAGCATGCGAGAACGGTGTTTTGACTTCTAAGTGCATATGAACCCATTATCGAAATACATATTGTGAAAAGTTGAAAATTTTGGAACAAAAATCCCGCGTGTATATCTGGACATTTTATGTGCATGCACAAGGTTTCGGTGAAAAACGACGTTTTTTGTGGATTGTGTAAAAAAATAAAGAAATGTCTCGTGAATAGTTAGAATGAAGCATCAGAAATTGTCTTTTTTACACAAGCCACAAAAAAAATCGTTATTCATCGAAACCTTGTGCACGCACATAAAATGTTCGAATATACACACGGAATTTTTGTTCCGAATTTTTTAACTTTTCAAAATGTGTATTTCGACAATGGATGCATATGCACCTAGGAGTCAAAGGCAATTACCGATAGATGCACCATACTCCTTGGGGAAAAAGCACCATACTGCGGCCACGCTGGCCCGGCCGTGGCTATCAGTACAGTCTATAGACTATGCCACTATGGAGTCGGCAACGTTGTTCACCTCATGACCGCAGATATCATCGGAGGCCTCCTGCTTCCGCATATGACGGGGGCCCTGCCGCCGCTCGCACTGGCCCGCCGCCACATCTCCAGTCCGTGTCGAGCTACATTTACATGCCCCGGTGTGCACAACTTATTGGCCGTCTTATTTCATTTGTAAACCACCATTCTATCTTCGGTGTGCACATCCGGTGCCTGTTCTGCAAGTTGACGATTCAGACTGAACGGACAGTGGAGCACTCGCCGGTTGTCTGACTAAACTGACATGGAACTGGTGCATTTAGTAGGAATTTTTAAATCTTTTACACTGAGCTTAGCTACAAACCCTATATTCTCAGGAACCCAACATGCATGCGTACGTGCACGCCATTAAAAGTTCCAAACGCACTACAAACCTAAGCTAACCCATTTAATCCAAGCATACATGTAATGAACAATTTAGGGGCACGTTTGTTTGATGGCAAAGCTGTGGCGCATTTTACATGTTGTGTGGCGTCGAAATCAGTTGCCACGCTAAGTTATAAATAGATATTGTATCACAAAAATACATTTTGCTAAGAAAGAGTGAAGTGACAGCTACAATTATAGTGAACCAGAAAATAAACACATCTTTTACGGTGTTTGGTGAAGTATCAATATCAACCAAATATACCCCTACTAAATATTTCAGATAAAAGGAAATAAAAGATATGTGACGAGTAGAAGTGAAATGGTCTACATCATATTAGTGCCTACGAGGGCCTCTTTTGCCGCTATCACCCCTTTGTTTTTTAAAAAAAGGATAGCCTTCGACCTCTGCACCAAAAGATACACACATCCATACATTATTTAAAAAGTAAAATCCAACAACAAAAAAAATTGACCTGTAAAAGAAATCCGACACTGCATGCCTTGCCATAGTAGCTCCACCAGGCAACCACTAACCCTATGGTAAAAGGCATAAACAAATGAAAAGTACACACCTCCTGGCTAAGCCTTTAAGAAGGAAATGTCGTGCGTGCGCCGATGGTGACGATTCCAACCATGGTCCGATCTCAGAATTTTCATCCCAAAGCTGAGGTTCTATCCACCACCTACAACAAGGACATGACACGGGCGCATCTGGACACAGTCTGATAAGAGATCTTGTATTTCTACCGCAATGAGCATACTAATCGTTGACGTCACCTCGATTATAATCCCTCATCCGACTACCGACGCCTCGATAGCTGATACGTCTCCGATGTATCTATAATTTATGAAGTATTCATGTCATGTTTACAATAATTTCACATGATTTTGGTATGATTTGATTAGAAGTAACCCGGACTGACGCTGTTTTTAGCAGAACTACGTGGTGTTGTTTTTGTGCAGAAATAAAAGTTCTCGGAACGAGCTGAAAATCAACGGAGATTTTTTCTGAAAAATATGAAAAATACTAGAAGAAAAATATACGAAAACAGAGTTCTGGGGCCACCACAAGGGTGCCCCCCCTAGGGCGCGCCCCTCGACCTTGTGACCGCCTCGTGGGGCCCCCTGACGTGAACCCAGCGCCAACCCCTCCTATAAATCAAGAAAGCCCTAGAACAAAAGAGAGATCGAGAGTTCCGCCGCCGTAAGCCTCTATAGCCATGAAAAACCAATCTAGGCCCTCTCTGGCACCCTGCCGGAGGGGGCCAACATCACCGGAGACCATGGAGGAGGAAGCCGGAGGGGTCACCATCGTCATGGAGGCCAAGGACCAGAGGGAGAACCTTTCCCCATCCAAGGGGGAGGCCATGGAGGAGGAAGCACAAAGGGGAGAACCGCTCCCCCTCTCTCTTGGTGGCGCCGGAGTGCCATCAGGGGAACCATCGCTCCGGTGATCGTCTTCATCAACATCACCATCCTCATATCTTTTACGCGGTTCACTCTCCCGCACCCCGCTGTAATCCCCTACTTGAACATGGTGCTTTATGCCACATATTATGATCCAATGATGTGTTGCCATCCTATGATATTTTAAGTAGTTTTCCTTTGTCCTTTGGGTTGATTGATGATATAGATTGGCTTGAGTTGTATGTTTTACTTTGGTGATGTCCTATGGTGCCTTCCGTGCCACGCACACGTTTAGGATTCCCACTGTAGGGTGTTGCAACACGTTCATGATTCACTTATAGTGGGTTGCTAGAGTGACAAAAACTTAAACCCGAGTAAGGGGGTTGTTGCGTATGGGATAAAGGGAACTTGATGCTTTAATGCTATTGTTGGGTTTTACCTTAATGATCTTTAGTAGTTGTGGATGCTTGCTAGAGTTCCAATCATAAGTGCATATGATCCAAGAAGAGAAAGTATGTTAGCTTATGTCTCTCCCTCATATAAAATTGCAATAACGACTACCGATCTTGTTAACAAATGCCTAGGACAATTCCACACATCGACCCATCATTATTCCGCACTCGCTATTTATAATATATAGTAATATATTCTAACTTTATGATAATAACACCTACTTTTATATTTTAGTTCTCCGATATCATGCAAAGTTATTCTCTTCATACCCATAACGTAGTTTTATTTCTCGTTTCTAGTTGGAAGCAAACGTTCAGTGTACGTAGAGTCGTATCAATGGCAGATAGGACTTGAGAGAATATTGATCTTACCTTTAGCTCTTCGTGGGTTTGACACTTCATACTTATCACTTCCACCTTTGGAAAGTGCTACGATGATTCCTTGCACTTGAGGATTATCAATAGCCAGGCACCTCTGGTGGTAATACCCGAAGACACAGAAGTGCCATACTGTGTTGCCTCCTGTCACAGTCACACCACCTTTGATCCAACAAAAACAAGCATGACTTGTCGCCTTTACAAGAGTCACCGCGCGTAGCACCTACCGGCAACAGGCATGGCTTGGAGCATCCGCAAAAGTTGTCGTGCGTAGCATCTACCGAGTTGTGTTGAACCCAATCTAGAGGCTAAGGGGGCCTACCATACCGCCAGCGGTCTTGAAGAAGGCCATCACCATCTCCAGATCTGGTCATTGGGTCGTCCACTGCAGCCGCCTCCCCTATACCGGAAGACACGACTACCGCTGCGCCACGCCACCCGTACAAGGAAGCCGCACAATCGTCGCCATCGGGGCACCGCAACGAGTAGAAATATGTTTGCGTCGGATCGAACCCAGTCAGTTCTCCCCCGCACAAGGACCGTCGGGGATAAAGATCGTCTCCACGATCTCCTCATCAAGGGAAGCCGGCATGCGCCATATTTCCTCACAAGGAACGCAAGAAGTGGTGCATCCGGCGGCAGCTAGACGAAGCCGCACAATAATCGCCATCGGGGCGCCGCAGCGAGTAGAAATATGTTTGTGTCAGATCGGACCAATGTCAGTTCTCCCCCGCACAAGGACCGTCGGGGATGAAGATCGGCGCCACGATCTCCTCATCAAGGGAAGCCGGCATGCGCCATCTTTCCTCACAAGGAACGCAGGAAGTGGTGCCTCCGGCGGCAGCTAGAGTTTCTCCCGGTCGCTCGCGGGGGCGACATAGGAGTGTTGGGGAACGTTGCATGGAAAACAAAAAATTTCTACGCACATGCAAGATCTATCCATGGACATGCATAGCTACGAGAGGGGGAGAGCATCTTCATACCCTTGAAGATCGCTAAGCGGAAGCGTTTATCAATGCGGTTAATGTAGTCGTACACCTTCACGATCCGTCCCGATCAAGTACCGAACGTACATCACCTCCGTGTTCAACACACGTTCAGCTCGATGACGTCCTCGCCTTCTTGATCTAGCAAGAGGGGCAAAGTAGTAGATGAGTTTCGGCAGCACGACGACGTGGTGACGGTGGTGGTGAAGAACTATCTCCGCAGAGGCTTCGCCACGCACAACGAAAACTATGACGGAGGATAAACTAGAGGGACGGGGTTGCCAGCACACAGCTTGGCCAATCTTGATGTGTTCCGGGTGCTAGCCCTGTCCCTGTATTTATATGTTGAGCCCTGGGGTCGTTTCTTGGAGAAAGAGCCTCCTCAAAGTCGGTTTAGCCCACAAGGCAAGAGTCCTTCTCGGACTCCAGGACCAGACGCCACAGTCCTCGGTGTCTGGCCCAGATGCCATGGGCCTGCGTCTGGCCCAGATGCCATGGGCCTCGGAGTCTGGCCCAGGGCCAGACACCAGGGTCCCTGGCGTCTGGTCCCTGACCTCTGTTGGAAATATGCCCTAGAGGCAATAATAAATTGATTATTATTATATTTCCTTGTTCATGATAATCGTTTATTATCCATGCTAGAATTGTATTGATAGGAAACTCAGATACATGTGTGGATACATAGACAACACCATGTCCCTAGTAAAGCCTCTAGTTGACTAGCTCGTTGATCAATAGATGGTTACGGTTTCCTGACCATGGACATTGGATGTCATTGATAACGGGATCACATCATTAGAAGAATGATGTGATGGACAAGACCCAATCCTAAGCCTAGCAAAAGATCATGTAGTTCGTATGCTAAAGCTTTTCTAATGTCAAGTATCATTTCCATAGATCATGAGATTGTGCAACTCCCGGATACCGTAGGAGTGCTTTGGGTGTGCCAAACGTCACAACGTAACTGGGTGGCTATAAAGGTGCACTACGGGTATCTCCGAAAGTGTCTGTTGGGTTGGCACGAATCGAGACTGGGATTTGTCACTCCATGTGACGGAGACGTATCTCTGGGCCCACTCGGTAGGACATCATCATAATGTGCACAATGTGATCAAGGAGTTGATCACGGGATGATGTGTTGCGGAACGAGTAAAAGAGACTTGCTGGTAACGAGATTGAACAAGGTATCGGGATACCGACGATCGAATCTCGGGCAAGTATCGTACCGATAGACAAAGGGAATTGTATACGGGATTGATTAAGTCCTTGACATCGTGGTTCATCCGATGAGATCATCGTGGAACATGTGGGAGCCAACATGGGTATCCAGATCCCGCTGTTGGTTATTGACCGGAGAACATCTCGGTCATGTCTGCATGTCTCCCGAACCCGTAGGGTCTACACACTTAAGGTTCGATGACGCTAGGGTTATAAAGGAAGCTTGTATGTGGTTACCGAATGTTGTTCGGAGTCCCGGATGAGATCCCGGACGTCACGAGGAGTTCCGGGATGGTCCGGAGGTAAAGATTTATATATAGGAAGTATGGTTTTGGCCACCGAAAGTGTTCTGGGCATCACCGGTAGTGTACCGGGACCACCGGAGGTGTCCGGGGGTCCACCAAGTGGGGCCACCATCCCCGGAGGGCTACTTGGGCTAAGTGTGGGAGGGGACCAGCCCCAGGTGGGCTGGTGTGCCCCCCACAAGACCCAAGGCGCAGCAAAGGAGGAGAAAGGGGAAACCCTAGGCTTAGATGGGCCTAAGGCCCACCCTAGGGGCGCCCCCTCTCTCCCCCTCTTGGCCGCCTCCCCATTCCCCATCTAGGGCTGCCGCCCCCCTAGGGGTGGGAACCCTAGAGGGGGCGCACCCTCCTCCCTCTCCCCTATATATAGTGAGGCCTAGGGCTGCCCATAACACATGTGATTCAATCTCTCGTTGGTGCAGCCCTGCGTCTCTTCTTCCTCCTCTCCTGCGGTGCTTGGCGAAGCCCTGCAAGATTGTCACGCTCCTCCATCATCACCACGCCGTTGTGCTGCTGCTGGATGGAGTCTTCCTCAACCTCTCCCTCTCCCCTTGCTGGATCAAGGCATGGGAGACGTCACCGGGTTGTACGTGTGTTGAACGCGGAGGTGCCGTCCGTTCGGCACTAGGATCATCGGTGATTTGGATCACGACGAGTACGACTCCATCAACCCCGTTCACTTGAACGCTTCCGCTTAGCGATCTACAAGGGTATGTAGATGCACTCTTCTTCCCCTCGTTGCTGGTTTCTCCATAGATAGATCTTGGTGACACGTAGGAAAATTTTGAATTTCTGCTACGTTCCCCAACAACCTCCGCAAAACTTCCTTTTGCACCGACCTAAAGCCCCGTGGGCCTTATCCCTTGGCCTAACCATATCATCCTATGTATCAATATTTACCTCCGGACCATTCCGGAGCTCCTCGTCATGTCCGTGATCTCATCCATGACTCCGGACAACGTTCGGTCACCAACATACATAACTTATATAATACTATATCGTCAACGAACGTTAAGCATGCGGACCCTACGGGTTCGAGAATGATATAGACATGACCGAGACACTTCTCCGGTCAATAACCAATAGCAGGACCTGGATACCCATATTGGTTCCTACATATTCTATGAAGATCCTTATCGGTCGAACTTTTATGGCAACATACATAGTTCCCTTTTGTCTGTCAGTATGTTACTTGCCCGAGACTCGATCGTCGGTATCTCCATACCTAGTTCAATCTCGTTACTGGAAAGTCTCTTTACTCGTTCGATAACACATCATCCTGTAACTAACTCCTTAGTCAAGGTCAAAAAACTAACTCCTTACTCACTTTGCTTGCAAGCTTCTTATGATGTTGTATTACCGAGAGGGCGCAGAGATACCTCTCTGTCACACGGAGTGACAAATCACAGTCTCGATCCATGCCAACTCAACAGACATCTTCAGAGATACCTGTAGAGCACCTTTATGATCACCCAGACGTTTGACGGCACACAAGGCATTCCTCCGGAGTCCGGGAGTTGCATGATCTCATGGTCTAAGAAACATGTATTTGACATTAAGAAAGCAGTACCAATAAACTGAACGATCATATGATATGCTAACGGTTGGGTCTTGTCCATCACATCATTCTCCTAATGATGTGATCTCGTTATCAAATGATAACTCATGTATATGGCTAGGAAACCTTAACCATCTTTTGATCAACGAGCTAGTCTAGTAGAGGCTTACAAGGGACACGTTATTTGTTTATATATCCACACATGTATTTAAGTTTTCGTTCAATACAATTCTAGCATGAATAATAAACCTTTATCATGAATAAGAAAATATAATAATAGCAGTTTTATTATTGCCTCTAGGGCATATTTCCATCAAGGAGTCCATCGATAGAAGAGATACAGGAATTCGTGCGATGTCTGATAGTTTAACCACTAGTTAGGAGATTTATGTCAGTGGCCATTAGGCCGAATAAGGCAGGTAGGAAGACCACCGGCAACTCATCACAAGCGGGTTTTCGTAGAGCGACATCAAAGGCGAATGTGTTCTAGGTGATTTCGTCATGCCTTAGAGCATCTCTTGCTAAACCCTTATGACAAGTTAAATAAAAATGGTTCCTCACTGAACCCTTCAAACGTAATTGTCCAAAAAAAATTCCCAATACGAATGTATTCTTCTTCCGAAAACCAAAAATTGCAACTTGTGTGCGTAACATCAAGAAAACAATGAGCTCAAATTACTGTGAAACTGAAGAACAACCACACAATATTGCACTCACTTTTTCACTTTCACTTTTATGGAAGACCCATCCGTGGTGTTCTTTTGTCTTCGAGACCCGATGTAGCACTAGCCGCAGCAGTCATCAAACTTGATGATCGGTAAAGGCAAGAGATGAGTTTCTGGGAAAGGACTGAGCACGGCCTACTGACGGACGTGGATGTGTCAATAGTCCGATGAGCGGCGAGATGCGAGTGCCGAGAGGAGGAAGACATACCACGAGGAGCTACGGAGCGCTCATGGTGGCTACATGATTCGGTTCCCGACGTATTCCAAGAAAATGTGACGATGTTGCGGCCTAGGTGCGTCGAATCCAGTGACGACAGCAACAAGCATAGATGTGTTGATT
The DNA here is from genome assembly GCA_032464435.1 of Aegilops umbellulata. Taxonomy (NCBI): domain Eukaryota; kingdom Viridiplantae; phylum Streptophyta; class Magnoliopsida; order Poales; family Poaceae; genus Aegilops; species Aegilops umbellulata. The sequence continues at coordinate 394,241,296 of CP136054.1, forward strand.
CCGATGACAATCACAACTGACGAGAGGATCGAAGAAGGGTGGTGGGTGGTATGAGGTGTCGTTGGTGGAGCGTGGTGGCCGGCAGAGGCAAGGAAGGCGACGCTGGTGTGGAGGTAAATGAGCGATGGGCACGGGGGTGGGGAATTCTTTTTCCTGAGAATTGACCGCGCCACTTAGATTTGAGAGATCAGCGTGCTGCTTGAAATTTTTAGGAGTTAAACCATTCAATTGTTCCACTAGGTCTGGTTTAACTCTGCAAATCAAAAATTTGAAGGAGTAAAAACCTTTTAAGGGCCAGAGATGCTCTTGGGTCTTAAATATGTAGATATCCCCAAAGTAGGTTGTATCCACCCACTGTCCATCGGCACTCAAAAACTTTTTGTGGCAGCTGCTGCTTCGAAAGAAGTCTTTGTTGGAAATCCAACTTTCTCCTAGGGTGAAATACATTCAACACTATTCTTGTTGGAGTAATGCTAGACCCACGAAAACTTACGTGAGGTTTTTACGTAAAGGCTAATGTGGAGGTAATTAATTGGACCAGGATTAGTGGTCGGGGCCCATCTTGGTTAAATTCAGGGGGATAATTTACGGAAGGGCAAGTAAAGTTACGTACTCCTCTTAGGTCTTAAATATCCACACCATATATTTTTCCCATCACGGCAAGATAGTATCAGACCGGATGAGTCAATTGTAAACATCATGCTCAGAATATGGTACTCTCATTAGCAAGTCTATGTTGTCTAGAGAGAACTTCTTTCTTCCCTCATGTTTTAGTGCGAAGAACCAAAAGGCGGGGCTTCACACAATCCGAATAGCCAAATGGCATGCCGTTGGTAGAGACGACAGAATAAGCAAATAGTTTGGTATCGTCAGTTATCTCCACCTGAAATGTGCATTGGTAAACCCAAGTGTGCATTCCCTTGAACAGGTTGAACCGGCATATTATCAATCAATGAATCTTCATAGTGTGTTCTTCAATGGTTTCTCCTTGTGACCTCATCTTCACGTATGAATAGTTCGGTAAGGTCATGGGTTGAGGCATAACCCTACAAACCTATGTATTTGCTGGAGGGGTCGATGGAAGTACTTTGAATTAACATCATGTATGTGTAATATAACATTACTTCGTAGTTGTCCTTCTTCGTAGGGCCATAATCATGCAATTGTATACTAAATCAAGCCATAGGTTCTTCCGTTTTCCTTCTTCGTAGACTCACTTTTTCTTTGCTTGAATACACATAGCATGTATATTGTATATTAGAGAAGGAGAAAGGAAAAGAACCCTCCACCGTTTACATCATTATACAACACACCCGCATCCACCTCCGCCACACAAAGATCAAACTATGTGTCTACTCTCTATTGACCCACCTATTCAACTCTTCGAGAAACCTATCCATCTCTCCTTTTAACAGGCCAGCTGACCTCCATGCTCGTCCCTCGCTCCCACATGCCGAACAACCTCCACAGTTTAAGGCACCACTCCATCAAAAACAGCTGCATTTCAATGCTTCCACAACTCCCAGAGTCCAACCTTTGCAGACTTCTTTTTTACCAAGGATGTGGATCAAAGAAAATAGCACTAACACAGTAACGAGTGGCTAAAAAAGCCTAATGGAAAATCAATGGAAGCCTGTGAGTTTCCCAAATGGAGGTAAGCTATTCTAGATCGCCAACAGCACGCACTTGCAGCCTTGAGTATTCCTACAGTATGATACAACAATATGCCCATGCAAATGAAAAAAAGAACATGTCTGCAAACAATGACACTATGCTTAGGTTTTGTTGTAGTTCAATAATCTCTTCTCTTTGTTCATGTCTGCTAAGCCATCATGTTCCCTGTGAAGCCACTCCAAGTCGGGATCCACGAACACTTCAACATACCAAATTGGAGCATGATACGGGGTTAGCGTGCTCCCATGATACGGGTTTTCAAGAGCCATTGGATCTGAGATCCAACGGTCGCATGTTGAGCTTCTACAAGTTTACAAAAAAACACTCAAGGATCTATTATTTACGCACAAGTCTAGAATCTTGGCCGTGGCTGTTGGATCCCAAATACAAGGGCTCTCGCGAGCCCGTATCATGGGAGCATTGGATGCCCGTATCACCTGAAACTTTTCCCCAAAATTGGGGCATGGCAGATTTTGCACGCGGGACATGGCAGATTTGGGAGACCATATCGTCGTCCTCTGCGATCACCATTTTAAGCTCAACTTTCTTCTTTTCTGTCTAATTTTGGTTTTGGATTCATTTTATGTTTTGAGAAACACCGAGTATAATGTAGGCACGGAACTTCAAGATTGCATATCAATAAGAGTCGGAAACGCCAAATAATTCATATATATTAAGGAGACACTAGAGCGTTAAACCGGATCTTCCTTACACAGGACACCTTCGAATTTCTCGCGTTCTTAAATTTTTTTTCTATCTTCCTCTTATGCTTTCTTTTGGCGCGTTCATGTGATGTCTCAGCAGATTATTTTATCTCAGTCCACTTGGAACTCATTATATGGATGTGATAGTTGCTTTACTTACAAAACAGGGCGAAAGCCTATTTCGACATGGAGCTGCAGGCCGAACAATGTAGGACCATATATGAGTGTATATATATGACTAAAGCATAAGTGATTGGACTTGAACGGAAAACAAAATTTTGATTAGAAAAAACTAAGCCATCAGCAACGAAGCAAATATTTCACCTAAGGTTGTGCCGAACCTGGAGTGACTGTCAAATAATATCACTACTAAACAAATTTTGTCACCTTTTCTGATGACCCTCATATGAGCAAGTTCCGGCTACAGAGGAAAACTACGAACATGAAAGCACGTTATCACCATGCGTAAATCTCTGAAACTCAACAAAAAACATGCGTAAATCTGGAACAAGTTCCGGCCCGTACGGACAGATGCTAATAACTCTTGCCGATAAAAAATGAAGCATGGATCATCATGCCCAGAAGGTTAGCACACGCATTCCACGTCTTCTTCGACTACATCCCAGGTGTCGTCCAGAGCGAAATTATCACGGGGAGAAGCAACGGCGATCTCCTCGTCATCATTGAAACCTGAATTCGACTCTGTGGCAGAAGACCAGCTGCTATCCGAAGTTGCCGATCTGACAGAGCTAGACAAGCTCGATGAAGCTAACTGAAGTGGCTCACAGACAGAGAACAGTTTGGAAGGCGCCGATACCACGGAGCCGACCAAGCTCGATGAACTTTGGTCCAGCGATTCACCAGCAGGAAGTAGTTTTGAAGGCGCTGATACGACTGAGCCGGCTAAGCTTGATGAACCTAGTTCCAGTGGCTCATCAACATAAATTAGTCCGGAATGTGCTGATTGGACCGGGCTGGGAAAGCTCATTGGAGCGAGCTGCAGCGGTTCTTCAGCAGGGAATTGGCCAGCTGCTGACTCGACTGAGCTCGACAGTATCGACGAAGCTAGTTGCCGTTGTTCATCAGCAGGGAGTCGCATATCAACTCTGCGTTGGAGGTGCACAATGTTGCCGAAGATTCCAAGCATTTCTCCACTGAAATAAACGGGATCATATATGTAGATTCGTAAGTTGAATTTTTCAAATGTCAGTTCGAATGATTTCAAACACTAGTATACTTACTGCAATGTATCCACAACATGGCCCCTGTCCATCAGTAGCTCCCGCAGCTGTATCAAGTGATTGCATGTTAGCTCTCCTTTCGTAGAATTACAGCTAAGAAGAACAATACATATATCGGTCTGTCACCCAATGCAAGTAGCTCATTTGTTACCTTTGCATTCTCCTGTGCCTGTTGCTCCAGCTTCTTAGACTCTTCCTTGGCAGCATCAAGTAGGACTTCCTGTTCTTTCAGCATTTCTTGAGCCATTTTTTCCCTTTCAATCATTTCCATCTCAGCAGCTGCCCTTTCTGCTTCTGCTAAATCAAGTCTTCTTTGAAGAGTCTGGTGCATCTTCATAATGTACATGATGAAAGGTTGTAAGAAACTAATTATAATTCATGTTGAAATAGTAATAACCAATGCAGTATAAAAATTAGTATTATCAACATATAAGTGCAAAATAAAGACAGCAACAGAACTTTCTGACACATATCTAGCATCTACTCAAAATGGGCTAAATGTCCTAGAAATACAGTAAGCTGCATGTATGAATCAAGGATTTACAGCAGAGCAGCCAGACATAGAAGCAACTAACAACTGTGCACCACAAAGCAAAGTGCAACTGTAACACGAATTTATTTTTCCCTAAAAAAAGGCAACACACACTTCATTTAGCCGTGAGTATTGAACCTGTACTTGATGCTGGTTAGTGTACACTACACTTTAAGCCCGAATTGCACTTATATTTCAATAGACAACAAAAGAGTGAAACAGTATAAGGTTATAACTTACCTCGTCAATGACCGACACAAAGTGTTTTCGTTCTTCAGAAATGTCAAACAACCAGGACTGGAGCCCCTGAGCTTCTGAGGCTAGAATAGATTTCTCAGCAAAAACCTCTGCTGCAACCTACACAATTTCCATTATTAAGGATCTTGTTCGTTTTTTCGAAAGTTCTTAAAGGGTCTTGCTGCAAGTCAATTGGCAGAAAACAAAGTACGAGAAGTAAATTCTTTGAGTAAAACCTTGTTGTTCTCTTCCGCTGCAAGTGTAGACATTTCTTTTAGCTTCGCCGCCTTTACAAGAATATCATTGCCAGCTTCACTTGCTTCGGATACAACATGTTTTGTTTCTGCCTCACTAACCTCAACCTCCTCTAGCATTTCACTTATCGCTGCCACATTTGACAGCAAAGTATTCTGCAACACACATTCATACATTAAGAGAAATTGGAAACATGTACTTCCTCCGTAAAGAAATATAAGAGTGTTTAGATAACTAAAAATGCACTTATATTTCTTTATAGAGGGAGTAAATTTTTGGGAGAACAATGTATTAGGAAGTTGAGTCCAACCTAAGAAGCACACTATGTAACCCAAATGTGACGCTTGGATTAGTCAAAATGATTAGTAATTTGGTGAGGGAATATTGAGATTTGCAGGAGAAATATAAGAGTGTTTAGATAACTAAAAACACACTTATATTTCTTTATAGAGGGAGTAAATTTTTGGGAGAACAATGTATTAGGAAGTTGAGTCCAACCTAAGAAGCACACTATGTAACCCAAATGTGACGCTTGGATTAGTCAAAATGATTAATAATTTGGTGAGGGAATATTGAGATTTGCAGGAGGAAGGTGGGCATATTTTAATCCTCATTTTTTCATATGAAAGTGGTGTTGATTCTACTATTGTACAGCTACTACCACAATTATTTTGAGTTGTTCCTAGTACTTTTGACAAGTACAAGTGTGATGTTTCATGAATTTTCATGAAAAGGAAACACTTTTACCTTCTTGCAGTTTTCAGCAGAGATTGCATCATCAATGGACTCAGGGCTAACGGAATAGTTTGATCGCATGTTCATATCAGGTGAATCATCACCATGCAGTGTAGAAATATCTTCAGAAGTTGGCTCGGCCTGGTTTTCGTCAGAAGATGAGCATTGTATTTGTTCATCACAGTGATCTTCAGTAGCGGGGTCCGGATAATTCATTTCTTGCTGCTCGTTCTCAGAATGAGCCACTTCATGATCGACAACTGAGTTCTGCACTCCAGCTAGCACAGAATCAGAATCAATTTCTTCAGGTAGAACGTCCTGACCAGATGTTGATGCTGCAGCAGGTGACTGCATCAATTGTTCTCCCATGGAGTTTTCTCCATGTTCAGCAGAATTTTCATTGATAGCGTCAAACTGTACAGATTTTGGAATGGTACCATCATCCATTGGCGGGATCGTGAAACTAGTGTTTGTGTCACTAAATACCTGATGTTGCCCTGAGAAAGGATTTTGTCAAAACAAAGAAGTGTTTTGAGATGAAAACAGGAAGTAAATGAGGAAGGAAGAAATCTTACCATGAATATCCGAATCGTCATTCGTGCTTGCATTATTGTCATCTGCGGTGCTATTTGGAAGGACATTATGGATAACATAATCTGCCGCTGCATCAGCATCTCCATTGAATGAGATGGAAACTTCTATCAGTGTTGAGAAGTTAACCTGCATAGTTAAAAGTGGGGATGTGGCAGTGTGTGTTAGTAAGTGGCGTGCCAGGTCTATAATAATTTTTAACAACAAATGCATTCACAATTTCGTACATTAACTCCATCCGTTCCGTAGTACTCCCTTCATTCCAAAATAATTGAAGTTCTAGGTTTGTCCTAAGTCAAACTTGCTTTAGGTTTTTTTTTTGCTTAGGTTTGATCAATTATATAGAAAAAATGCGGTAAGATCTAGAACTATTCCATTCATTACTTGGGTTTTGTTAATTGGTTAATGAAAACTAGTTTCGCCAAGGCTTTACTACAAAAATCACGGACTGAGAAAAGCTCTCCCCAAGACTAGAGAACAATATTGCAGAAAGAATTGAAATGCATGCGTACTTCAATCAAATTCTCTAGTGTTTGAGAAAAACAGATCACTTCTTCGTGTCATGCGTATGGCATGAAATTAAGGTGAAAGCAGATCAACCAAAGCCAGTGGTTCACATACATATGTCCTGCAAACTAAGAAAAGAACACCATACGCTTTGCATTGCTACAATTATTAAGCATCTGTGTGTCAACACAAAGCAGCCCTTCGTTTATTCACGACAAACGCAGGCATACACACACACGATCAGCGGCTTACACCTACGCGGTTCAGTAAAACAAAACCGACGGAGCCGTCAGGATTTGTTCAACAGATCAGCAATGTGTGAAACTAAACCGACAAACTCGTCGGCAGTATTTTTTTTTACTGTAAAAAATCATCGGCTGTACAAGTACAACCAATCCAACGGGCGTCGATTACGAAGTTTTTGCAGAAAAGAAAAGATCAATCGCGCGTTGGCAGTCACGGGCTCACCTGCGGGAACACCTGCACGAGGCCGTCCAGGACGAGGAGCGCGTCCCCCGTCATCCTCGCCTCCTCCTGCAACCGCCCACGCACGCACGCGCGCGGAGGATCATCGAACTCGTTAGGACCGAACTCGTATTATCCAGACCGAACATGCAAAAGCGATCGAACACGCTAGGTCACGAGGGGGCGGCGGGCGGACCTCGAACTTGCAGCTGGGGTGCGTGCCGTCGGCGGATGACGACGAGGAGGAGGCGCCCGTGGCGCCGTGCTTGCGGCCTGGGTCCATGCCGTTGCCGGCGGAGGAAGACGGAGAGGCGCCCGTGGTGGCTGGGAGGATTGGTTGGCCGGGGTCTCGGGGCGGGCGCTGGCTGCTCTGCTGGGAGGGCTTTGGGAAGAGGGATTTGATGGGGCGGGCGATCTTGGGAGAGGGGCCCGGCTTTAATCCGAGCAGGAGAGCGATTCCTGTTCGGTTCTGTTCTGTTTTGCCGCGACGTGGTTCGGGGGTGGCACGCGACGCGGGCTGCGGCAGACGACGACGAGGCGCGCGCGGGGGGGCGGGGGCCGTTGGATCTGTGAGCTCTTGGGGTCGCGTTCGGCGCTAGGATTCTGAGCGGACGGCGGGGATGCGTTGTTGGCCGGTGCGGCTGTCCCGGGCGAAAGCAAGGCAGCTCTGACCCGAGCGGTTTTCAGTTTTGTGGAAGGATAACTACTCTGACGTCTGACCGGAACAGATATCTGTTTGGATTGGAGATCGAACGATGGAACGGCACCGCTTCCAGATTGCAAAGGTGATCCAGATTAAGTTCAAAAAAGAAAAAGGAGATCCAGATTCCAGCGTGGCCGTTGATGGGGCCAATCCTACACTCCTTTCCCGGCACGGTGAAAGGTGACTAGTCCCCTCGCGTGTCGCGGCACGGCGCTTAATACCCTTCTCGTCCTGCTCGTTTGTAGTTAGCCATCACTTAGTTGAGAGTTTTTTTTTCCAAAAAATATAGGAGTAGTTGAGAGTTTTTTTTTCTTCAAAAAGCATCCGGACCTACGAAAAGCACCCCAAACATAACAAAAATTACATCCGGACCTACGAAAAGCACACTAAGGGGACAGCAAAATCTACTTCGGAGCTCTGTCGAATCCTTTCAAACGGACGAACCCGGAGAGGATCGAAGCCCTGAAGACCAACTCAAAGAAGAAACGACGCCATCCAACTAAACGCCGCTCCTGTAAGGAGCAAACACCCTAACCCAAACTACTAGCCGGAGCAAAGCCACCGAAATTCTCATCCCCACCATTGGCCCATAAAGCGGTGTTGCTGGGGGAGGGGGGGGGAGGGGTGTAACCCTAGCCGCCGCTTAGGAAAAGGAACGCTTGCTGAATTAACAAAAACAACAACCCTAGCTATCACTTACCTGAGAGTTGCATAGTTGTAGACAAGACTTGATCATGACAAGATATGTCAAAGCAATTCTAGTAAAATCGTCATATGCGATGCCTCCAAAATCTTATTGGAGTGTGTTCCGTAGTTCTTTTGATGGTGTGAAAGCTTAGTGCAAACACAAAGTCATAAAAAGGATTGCCTTCGTATTGCCCCGTCTTCTCTATCTCCAATATACGCTCTAGTCTAAGTCCAATTTAGCATAAACGTACAAAACACTCCAACATAAAACAAAGTCAATTTTGCTTATTTAAACAAACAATTGATTTGAATGTAATAAATAATCATATAGAGAAAAAAGTCCAAGTAGACAAATGATCATGAATTAACTAAATATAAGCTAGCATATTATTGCCCATGTAGTTCATACTAATGCTCAATATGATCTTCGCATCTTCGCCCATCTAATCATGGGAGTGTTGGATCTAATCATGGGAGTGTTGGGGAACGTAGTATTTTAAAAAAAAATCCTACGATCAGGCAAGATCTATCTAGGAGAAGCATAGCAACGAGTGGGGAGAGTGTGTCCACGTACCCTCGTAGACCGAAAGCGGAAGTGTTTAGTAACGCGGTTGATGCAGTCGAACGTCTTCGCAATCCAACCTATCCAAGTACCGAACGTACGACACCTCCACGTTCAGCACACGTTCAGCTCGATGACGTCCCTCGATCTCTTGATCCAGTTGAGGACGAGGGAGAGTTCCGTCAGCACGACGGCGTGGTGACGGTGATGATGAAGTTACCGGTGCAGGGCTTCGCCTAAGCACTACGACGATATGACCGAGGTGTGTAACTGTGAAGGGGGGCACCGCACACGTTTAAGAGAAACTTGTGTGTCCTTGGGGTGCCCCCTGCCCCCGTATATAAAGGAGGGAGGAGGAGGCCGGCGGCCAGGGAGGAGGAGTGTCATAGGGGAGTCCAACTAGGATTCCCAATCCTAGTTGGAGTCCCCTTCCTTTTCCAAGAGGGAGAGAGAGGGAAGGAGGAAGAGGGGGAGAAGGAAAGAGGGGGCGCCGCCCCCCTCCCTAGTCCAATTCGGACTGGCCCTTGTGGCCCTCCTTTCCTTTCCACTAAGGCCCATGAAGGCCCATGAACTTCCCGGGGGGGCGGTCCGGTAACCCCTGGTACTCCGAAACTCATCCGAAACAACCCGAACCATTCCGGTGTCCGAATGTAACCTTCCAATATATGAATCTTTATGTCTTGACCATTTCGAGACTCCTCGTCATGTCCGTGATCTCATCCGGGACTCCGAACAAACTTCGGTCATCAAATCACATAACTCATAATATAAATCGTTATCGAACGTCAAGCGTGCGGACCCTACGGGTTCGAGAACTATGTAGACATGACCGAGACACATCTCCAGTCAATAACCAATAGCGGAACCTGGATGCTCATATTGGCTCCTACATATTCTACGAAGAACTTTATTAGTCAAACCGCATAACAACATACGTTGTTCCCTTTGTCATCGGTATGTTACTTGCCCGAGATTCGATCCTCCGTATCATCATACCTACTTCAATCTCGTTACCGGCAAGTCTCTTTACTCGTTCCGTAATGCATCACCCCGTAACTAACTCATTAGTCACATTGCTTGCAAGTCTTATAGTGATGAGCATTACCGGGAGGGCCCAGAGATACCTCTCCGAAACACGGAGTGACAAATCCTAATCTTGATCTATGCCAACTCAACAAACACCATTGGAGACACCAATAGAGCATCTTTATAATCACCCATTTACGTTGTGACGTTTGATAGCACACACGGTGTCCCGCCGGTATTCGGGAGTTGCATAATCTCATAGTCAGAGGAACATGTATAAGTCATGATGAAAGCAATATCAATAAAACTAAATGATCATTAATGCTAAACTAACGGATTGGTCTTGTCCATCACATCATTCTCTAATGATGTGATCCCGTTCATCAAATGACAACACATGTCTATGGTTAGGAAACTTAACCATCTTTGATTAACGAGCTAGTCTAGTAGAGTCATATTAGGGACACTCTGTTTGTCTATGTATTCACACATGTACTAAGTTTCCGGTTAATACAATTCTAGCATGAATAATAAACATTTATCATGATATAAGGAAATATAAATAACAACTTTATTATTTTCTCTAGGGCATATTTCCTTCAGTCTCCCACTTGCACTAGAGTCAATAATCTAGATTACATAATAATGATTCTAACACCCATGGAGTCTTGGTGCTGATCATGTTTTGCTCGTGGAAGAGGCTTAGTCAACGGTTCTGCAACATTCAGATCCGTATGTATTTTGCAAACTTTTATGTCTCCCTCCTTGACTAGATCGTGGATGGAATTGAAGCGTCTCTTGATGTGCTTGGTTCTCTTGTGAAATCTAGATTCCTTCGCCAAATCTATTGCTCCAGTATTATCATAAAAGATTTTCATCGGACCCGATGTACTAGGTATTACACCTAGATCGGATATGAACTCCTTCATCCAGACTCCTTCATTTGCGGCTTCCGAAGCAGCTATGTGCTCCGCTTCACACGTAGATCCCGCCACGACGCTTTGCTTGGGACTGCACCAACAGACATCTCCACCATTCAATATAAATTCGTATCCGGTTTGTGACTTAGAGTCATCCGGATCAGAGTCAAAGCTTGAATCGACGTAACCATTTACGACAAACTCTTTGTCACCTTCATAAACGAGAAACATATCCTTAGTCCTTTTCAGGTATTTCAACATGTTCTTGACCGTTGTCCAATGATCCACTCCTAGATTACTTTGGTACCTCCCTGCTAAACTAATAGCAAGGCACACATCAGGTCTAGTACACAGCATTGCATACATGATAGAACCTATGGCTGAGGCATAGGGAATGCCTTTCATTTTCTTTCTATCTTCTGCAGTGGTCGGGCATTGAGTCTGACTCAACTTCACACCTTGTAACATAGGCAAGAACCCTTTCTTTGACTGATCCATTTTGAACTTCTTCAAAACTTTATCAAGGTATGTGCTTTGTGAAAGTCCAATTCTGCGTCTTGATCTATCTCTATAGATCTTGATGCCCAATATATAAGCAGCTTCACCGAGGTCTTTCGTTGAAAAATTCTTATTCAATTATCCTTTTATGCTATTCAGAAAGTCAGTATCATTTCCGATCAACAATATGTCATCCACATATAATATCAGAAATGCTACAGAGCTCCCACTCACTTTCTTGTAAATACAGGCATCTCCAAAAGTCTGTATAAAACCATATGCTTTGATCACACTATCAAAGCATATATTCCAACTCCGAGAGGCTTGCACCAGTCCATAAATAGATTGTTGGAGCTTGCACACTTTGTTAGCACCTTTTGGATTGACAAAACCTTTTGGTTGCATCATATACAACTCTTCTTTAAGATATCCATTAAGGAATGAAGTTTTGACATCCATTTGCCATATTTCTTTATCATAAAATGCTGTAATTGCTAACATGATTCAGACAGACTTAAGCATCGCTACGGGTGAGAAGGTCTCATCGTAGTCAACTCCTTGAACTTGTCGAAAACCTTTCGCAACAAGTCGAGCTTTGTAGACAGTAATATTACCGTCAACGTCAGTCTTCTTCTTGAAGATCCATTTATTCTCTATTGCTTGCCAATCATCGGGCAAGTCAATCAAAGTCCACACTTTGTTCTCATACATGGATCCCATTTCAGATTTTATGGCCTCAAGCCATTTCGCAGAATCTGGGCTCATCGTCACTTCCTCATAATTGTAGGTTCGTCATGGTCAAGTAACATGACCTCCAGAACAGGATTGCCGTACCACTCTGGCGCGGATCTTACTTTAGTTGACCTACGAGGTTCAGTAGTAACTTGATCAGAAGCTTCATGATCATTATCATTAGCTTCCTCACTAATTGGTGTAGGAATCACTGGAACTGATTTCTGTGGTGAATTACTTTCCAATAAGGGAGCAGGTACAATTACCTCATCAAGTTCTACTTTCCTCCCACTCACTTCTTTCGAGAGAAACTGCTTCTCTAGAAAGGATCCATCCTTAACAACGAATATGTTGCCTTCGGATCTGTGATATAAGGTGTACCCAATAGTCTTCTTTGGGTATCCTATGAAGACACATTTCTCTGATTTGGGTTCGAGCTTATCAGGTTGAAGCTTTTTCACATAAGCACCGCAGCCCCAAACTTTAAGAAATGACAACTTGGGTTTCTTGCCAAACCACAGTTCATATGGTGTCGTCTCAACGGATTTAGATGGCGCCCTATTTAACATGAATGCAGCCATCTCTAAAGCAAAACCCCAAAACGATAGCAGTAAATCAGTAAGAGACATCATAGATCGCACCATATCTAATAAAGTACGGTTACGACGTTCGGACACACAATTTAGCTATGGTGTTCCAGGTGGCGTGAGCTACGAATCGATTCCGCACTGTTTCAAATGAAGACCAAACTCATAACTCAAATATTCACCTCCACGATCAGATCGTAGAAACTTTATTTTCTTGTTATGATGATTTTCCACTTCACTCTGAAATTGTTTGAACTTTTCAAATGTTTCAGACTTATGTTTTATCAAGTAGATATACCCATATCTACTCAAATCATCTGTGGAAGTCAGAAAATAACGATACCCGCCACGAGCCTCAACACTCATCGGACCGCATACATCAGTATGTATTATTTCCAACAAATTTGTTGCTCGCTCCATTGTTCTGGAGAACCGAGTCTTAGTCATCTTGACCATGAGGCATGGTTCGCAAGCATCAAGTGATTCATAATCAAGTGATTCCAAAAGCCCATCAGCATGGAGTTTCTTCATGCGCTTTACACCAATATGACCTAAACGGTTGTGCCACAAATAAGTTGCACTATCATTATTAAACTTATATGATCTTTTGGTTTAATACTATGAATATGTGTATCACTACTATCGAGATTCAACAAAAATAGACCACTCATCATGGGTACATGACCATAAAAGATATTACTCATATAAATAGAACAACCATTATTCTTTGATTTAAATGAATAACCCTCTCGCATCAAACAAGATCTAGATATAATGTTCATGCTTAACGCTGGCACCAAATAACAATTATTCAGGTGTAAAACTAATCCCGAAGGTAGATCTACATCACATCGACTTTGGAACCATTTCCCACGCGCATCGTCACCTCGTCCTTAGCCAATCTTCGCTTAATCCGTAGCCCCCCGTTTCGAGTTGTAAATATGAGCAACAGAACCAGTACTAAATACCCAGGCGCTACTACAAGCATTAGTAAGGTACACATCAATAACATGTATATCAAATATACCTTTCACTTTGCCATCCTTCTTATCCGCTAAATACTTGGGGTAGTTCCGCTTCCAGTGACCAGTCCCTTTGTAGTAGAAGCACTCAGTCTCAGGCTTAGGTCCAGACTTTGGCTTCTTCACTTGAGCAGCAACTTGCTTGCCGTTCTTCTTGAAGTTCCCCTTCTTCCCTTTGCCCTTTTTATTAAAACTAGTGGTCTTGTTAACCATCAACACTTGATGCTCCTTCTTGATTTCTACCTCCGCAGCCTTTAGCATTGCGAAGAGCTCAGGAATTGTCCTATCCATGCATATTATAGTTCATCATGAAGCTTTTGTAGCTTGGTGGCAGTGATTGAAGAACTCTGTCAATGACACTATCAACAAGAAGATTAACTCCCAGTTGAGTCAAGTGGTTGTGGTACCCAGACATTCTGAGTATGTGTTCACTGACAGAACTATTCTCCTCCATTTTGCAGCTGTAGAACTTATTGGAGACTTCATATCTCTCAATCCGGGCATTTGCTTGAAATATTAACTTCAACTCCTGGAACATCTCACATGCTCCATGACATTCAAAACATTGTTGAAGTCCCGGTTCTAAGCCGTAAAGCATGGCACACTGAACTATCGAGTAGTCATCAGCTTTGCTCTGCCAGAGATTCACAACATCTAGAGTTGCTCCTGCAGCGGGTCTTGCACCTAGCGGTGCTTCCATGACGTAATTCTTTTGTGCAGCAATGAGGATAATCCTCAAGTTATGGACCCAGTCCATGTAGTTACTACCATCATCTTTCAACTTAGTAACATTCACCGAGATTCGATCGTGGGTATATCAATAGCTAGTTCAATCTCGTTACCGGCAAGTCTCTTTACTCGTTCTGTAATGCATCATCCCGCAACTAACACATTAGTAACATTGCTTGCAAGGCTTATAGTGATGTGCATTACCGAGAGGGCCCAGAGATACCTCTCCAACAATCGGAGTGACAAATCCTAATCTCGATCTATGCCAACTAAACAAACACCATTGGAGACACCTGTAGAGCACCTTTATAATCACCCGGTTACGTTGTGACGTTTGGTAGCACACAAAGTGTTCCTCCGGTATTTGGGAGTTGCATAATCTCATAGTCATAGGAACATGTATAAGTCATGAAGAATGCAATAACAACATACTAAATGATCAAGTGCTAAGCTAACGGAATGGGTCAAGTCAATCACATCATTCTCTAATGATGTGATCCCGTTAATCAAATGACAACTCATGTCTATGGCTAGGAAACTTAACCATCTTTGATTCAACGAGCTAGTCAAGTAGAGGCATACTAGTGACACTCTGTTTGTCTATGTATTCACACATGTACTAAGTTTCCGGTTAATACAATTCTAGCATGAATAATAAACATTTATCATGATATAAGGAAATATAAATAACAACTTTATTATTGCCTCTAGGGCATATTTACTTCAGTCTCCCACTTGCACTAGAGTCAATAATCTAGTTCACATCGCCATGTGATTTAACACCAATAGTTCACTTCACCATGTGATTAACACCCATAGTTCACATCGCCATGTGACCAACACTCAAAGGGTTTACTAGAGTCAGTAATCTTAGTTCACATCGCCATGTGATTAACACCCAAAGAGTACTAAGGTGTGATCATGTTTTGCTTGTGAGAGAAGTTTAGTCAACGGGTCTGTCATATTCAGATCCGTATGTATTTTTGCAAATTTCTATGTCAACAATGCTCCGCACTGAGCTACTCTAGCTAATTGCTCCCATTTTCAATATGTATCCAGATTGAGACTTAGAGTCATCTGGATCAGTGTCAAAACTTGCATTGACGTAACCTTTTACGACGAACCTTTTGTCACCTCCATAATTGAGAAACATATCCTTATTCCACTAAGGATAATTTTGACCGCTGTCCAGTGATCTACTCCTAGATCACTATTGTACTCCCTTTCCAAACTCAGTGTAGGGTATATAATAGATCTGGTACACAACATGGCATACTTTATAGAACCTATGGCTGAGGCATATGGAATGACTTTCATTCTCTTTCTATATTCTGCCGTGGTCAGGCTTTGAGTCTTACTCAATTTCACACCTTGCAATACAGGCAAGAACTCCTTCTTTGACTGTTCCATTTTGAACTATTTCAAAATTTGTCAAGGTATGTACTCATTGAAAAAGCTTATCAAGCGTCTTGATCTATCTCTATAGATCTTGATGCTCAATATGTAAGCAGCTTCTTCGAGGTATTTGTTTGAAAAACTCCTTTCAAACACTCCTTTTATGCTTTCCATAAAATTCTACATCATTTCCGATCAACAATATGTCATTCACATATACTTATCAGAAAGGTTGTAGTGCTCCCACTCGCTTTCTTGTAAATACAAGCTTCATCGCAAGTCTGTATAAAACTATATGCTTTGATCAACTCATCAAAGCGTATATTCCAACTCTGAGATGCTTTGCACCAGTCCATGGATGGATCACTGGAGCTTGCACATTTTGTTAGCACCTTTAAGATCGACAAAACCTTCTGGTTGCATCATACACAACTCTTCTTTAAGAAATCCATTAAAGAATGTAGTTTTGACATCCATTTGCCAGATTTCATAAAATGTGGCAATTTGCTAACATGATTCGAACAAACTTAAGCATCACTACGAGTGAGAAAATCTCATCGTAGTCAATGATACGTCTCCAACGTATCTATAATTTTTGATTGTTCCATGCTATTATATTATCTGTTTTGGATGTTTATGGCTTTATTAAACACTTTTATGTTATTTTTGGGACTAACCTATTGACCCAAAGCCCAGTGCCAGTTCTTGTTTTCCCCTTGTTTCAGTGTTTTGAAGAAAAGGAATATCAAATGGAGTCGAAACGGAATGAAACCTTCTCGAGAAGTTATTTTTGGAAGGAAAGCTACCCGATAGACTTGGAGTGCACGTCAGGAAAGAAACGAGGGAGGCACGAGGTAGGGGGGCGCGCCCACCCCCTGGGCGCGCCCTCCACCCTCGTGGGCCCCTCGTGGCTCCCCTGACGTACTTCTTCCTCCTATATATACCCATATACCCTAAAATGATCGGGGAACAGAATAGATCGGGAGTTCCGCCGCCGCAAGCCTCTGTAGCCATCAAAAACCAATTGGGACCCTGTTCCGGCACCCTGCCGGAGGGGGGGATCCCTCATCGGTGGCCATCTTCATCATCCCGGTGCTCTCCATGACGAGGAGGGACTAGTTCACCCTCAGGGCTGAGGGTATGTACCAGTAGCTATGTGTTTGATCTCTCTCTCTCTCTCTCTCTCTCTCTCTCTCTCTCTCTCTCTTGTGTTCTTGATTTGGCACGATCTTGATGCATCGCGAGCTTTGCTATTATAGTTGGATCTTATGTTGCTTCTCCCCCTGTACTCTCTTGCAATGGATTGAGTTTTCCCTTTGAAGTAATCTTATCGGATTGAGTCTCTAATGACCCGAGAACACTTGATGTATGTATTGCCGTGCATATCTGTGGTGATAATGGGATATCACGTGATTCACTTGATGTATGTTTTGGTGATCAACTTGCGGGTTCTGCCCATGAACCTATGCATAGGGGTTGGCACACGTTTTCATCTTGATTCTCCGGTAGAAACTTTGGGGCACTCTTTGAAGTACTTTTGTGTTGGGTTGAATAGATGAATCTGAGATTGTGTGATGCATATCGTATAATCTTACCCACGGATACTTGAGGTGACATTGGAGTATCTAGGTGACATTAGGGTTTTGGTTGATGTGTGTCTTAAGGTGTTATTCTAGTATGAACTCTAGGGCTGTTTGTGACACTTATAGGAATAGCCCAATGGATTGATTGGAAAGAATAACTTTGAGGTGGTTTCGTACCTACCATAATCTCTTCGTTTTTTCTCCGCTATTAGTGTCTTTGGAGTGACTCTTTGTTGCATGTTGAGGGATAGTTATATGATCCAATTATCTTATTATTGTTGAGAGAACTTGCACTAGTGAAAGTATGAACCCTAGGCCTTGTTTCCTAGCATTGCAATACCGTTTACGCACACTTTTATCATTATTTACTTGCTTTTTTTATATTTTCAGATTACAAAAACCTATATCTACCATCCATATTGCACTTGTATCACCATCTCTTCGCCGAACTAGTGCACCTATACAATTTACCATTGTATTGGGTGTGTTGGGGACACAAGAGACTCTTTGTTATTTGGTTGCAGGGTTGCTTGAGAGAGACCATCTTCATCCTATGCCTCCGCGGATTGATAAACCTTAGGTCATCCACTTGAGGGAAATTTGCAACTGTCCTACAAACCTCTGCACTTGGAGGCCCAACAACGTCTACAAGGAGAAGGTTGCGTAGTAGACATGAAGCTCGTTTCTGGCGCCGTTGCTGGGGAGGCTAGGTAAGCGGTACTCACACCCCGTCAACTAAGCTCTTTTCCGGCGCCGTTGCCGGGGAGGTGAGTGCTTGAAGGTATATCTTCAGATCTTGCAATCGAATCTTTTTGTTTCTTGTTTTAGCACTAGTTTACTTTATAAAAGAAAACTACAAAAAATGGAATTGAGTTTGTCTCATACGCTTCATCTTTTTAATAACTTTCGTGAGTATGATGGAAAGGAAAATTGTGCCAAAGTGTTAGAAGAAGAATGAATTAAAATGTTTGGCACTAAATCTTTGAATGATGAGCATGATTGCAATGTTGTTAGTATGAACTCCTTGAATATCCATAGTACTAATGATGATTGCACTAGTTATGATGAAAATGTCTCCTATAAACATGTCAATTTTTGTGGAGTGCATTGGGTTTGTAATTACGCACCAAATAGGGAAGATAGATATAGCAAGAGGCATAAGTACTTAGAAACTAAATTGTTGCAAGAGAGGCCAGATGATTGCGCTGAAAGATTTAATATTTATCGCGCCCCTTGTGAACTTTGCAATGAACATGCTCATTTAAAGCTCCAATGCTTTGTTTCATGATCAAGTCGTGTCCAAAAATTGTGATAACTTGATTACCCTTGAGCATCATAAAGAGCTTAGCCTTCTTTTGGGTTATGAAGAAATGAAACGTATAACTGAGGGTATTCCAAAATTTAATCTTGATAAATTTCTTGATTTTGATCTAGAGAAGATTTATATGTATTGTGCGGTGAATTGCATTAAAAATCCTTATATTTCCAATTACATAAAGAAAATAAAACAAATAGAGGATGAAGAGAATACTAACAAAAGGGAAGAGACTTCCCAATATCCTCCTATTATTTCTTATGATGAATCAGGTAACGAGGAGGAGCCTTCTATTCAACCAATCTCATTAATAAGGAGCTCCAAAAAGAGGTTTGAACCCACACATAATGTGGTGAAGAAGAAGAAAAGAAAAAGGAAGAGAGGTAAAAAGATATCTCTCCCAAATAATGTTGCTCCTATTATTGTTGTGCCTCATGAAAATGAATCAAAAATAATTGTGGAAGATGATGCACTTGATGATGATATTGTTATGCCTATTGCTTGTTGTGATGATTATGATTGGGAAGATAATGATACTTCTTATGATCTTGAAAATATTTTTGGCACTTACTTGGAAGAATATGATGATTGCTATACTATTGGTGCTATTCATACTATTAATGATGAGAGTGATTATGCTTATGATACGAAAAGGCCCAAGCTTGGGGACGCTATGTTTGATGAAGATGATGTTTTTGAGAATATGCTTGCTGCAATTAATGTTTGTCCCAAGCTTGGGGATACTATGTTTAATGAAGATTATATTTTTAGCCTCTCAAGTTTTTATATGCAAAGTTGTTATGATGATAGCATGCCTTCTACCTATGATGATTATATTGATGAAAGTGGGTTTGGAAGAGTGTCAACTTTAGGAAGTAGTGATCCCACTATTTTGGAGGATGTTGAATCTTATAATATTTATGAAAGTGGATTTGGAGAGGTCGTGACTTTATTTAGTGATGAGTCCACTATCTTGGAAGAGGTTTCAATCGATTATGATGAGAACAAAGTTGCTACTTATGATGATTATTGTGATGAAACTTATGCTATAAAAAGTAGTGATGATTATATTTATAAAACTTGTCATGATTGTGATTACCCTTTTTCTGAACATTACTCCTTTAATGTGGAAACAATTTATAGTATTCAAGTCTCTTATGATACCCCCACTATTCCGAATGAGAAGAATTTTGCTTATGTGGAGAGTAATAAAAATTCTATGCTTGTAGATCATGAAAAGAATGCTTTAGGTGCTGGTTATATTGTTGAATTCATTCATGATGCTACTGAAAATTATTATGAGGGAGGAATGTATGCTTGTAGGAATTGCAATAATATCAAGTTTCCTCTCTATGTGCTTAAAGTTTCGAAGTTATGCTTGTTTTGCCTTCATATGCTAGTTGATTATTGTTCCCATAAGTTCTCACAAAATCCCTATGCATAGGAAGTGGGTTAGACTTAAATGTGGTAGTCATATTCTTCATGATGCTCTCTTTATGTTTCAATTCCTATCTTTTATGTGAGCATCATCACTACTGGGAAAAGGCATGCTAGTGGCGCACCAGTTTTGCCTACTAATGGCGCACTACTGGTGCGCCACTAGCATCACGCCATTAGAATTAAATTCTAATGGCGCACCACTGGTGCGCCATTAGTATCTGGTGTTCTAATGGCGCACCACGTAGTGCGCCATTAGTATAGCCCACAATGCGCCATTAGAATGCCTCCCAGGGGGCCATATGTACCCATGTGCTTTGGCATACTAACGACGCACCAGTGGGTGATGCGCCATTAGTGTGATTATCACAGTGCGCCATTAGTGTCTTGTGTGGTGCGCCACTAGTATGAATATTAGGGATTTTTTTTTCATTTCTGATATTTTCACAGGTTACAAAATATATTATTGTACAGAATTTAGACAACAGCACACAGCAACAGCAGATTCATCAAATACAATAGAAGATTAGTCTCTGAATACAATTCATCATATTAGTCTCCGAATTCAAAAGACCGAACAAAGATAGAACATTACAAGTCTTGAGACCGCGAGTAGCGAGTTTGTCTTCACATTACAAGTCGACATCGATCATCTAAACTACCATCACATAGAAGAGAGCTGCAGTCATCACGATGAGCATCATCGCGATGAAACTGGTCTTCATCCGGTTCCTCCAACGCTCCCAGCTCTCACCCGCTAGATAGCGGGCGTATCTAGATTCCGCCTCCGCCCTAGTGGTGTACCCTTTGTAACTATTACCGCTGAAACGGTGAACCTGTCTTCGACACTCCTCCCAGTCGTCGTAGACTCTAGGAACCTTACCCTTGTACACGACATACGACGGCATCTCTATGCACAAGCCAAACAACAGACAATACATAAGCAATATATAAGTATGCAACAAAAGGATCGGAAGAGAAAAGCAAGACATTAATAGCACGATTCATGGTCCTACTAATAAATAGCATCGATTACATCTAAGTTGAACGACTGTCCAAACCAAAGAGACATACAAGTTCATTAAAGTTTAATTACAACATGAGGCAATCAATGTTTCAGAACTACACATAGCATCACTACTGTCGACTCGACTCATGGGACCGGAGCGTGGATGAAATCGCCGTCTGTTGTGATGGTCATGAAATCACAGGCTTTATCAGCCTGCATTTGTAGCATTGTGTCTATCTCACTGTTGGACGGTTGATATCTGCGGTAGAATTGCCCCGAGGTACGAAGGACATCTTGATGGATAATTTCCGCAAACTCTGACTGGATGCAAAAGAACTCTTGTTTGATGTCCGCGTCCTGGATTGCCGACAAGCTCGCGGACCAATCTTTGAGATTATCTGGTAGCAGAAGGTGATGATGGTCCCGTACGATCGCCCGCATGGGATGGAGGGCGTAGTAGGCATCCTTCTGACCGCCAGGCGGCTGCTTGACGCAACAGTACTTTGTATTGTGGGCAAACACGTGCCTGCCGTACCTACGAACTGGCTTGGTGAAGGTGCCTCCAGATTTGGCGTAGCCGGGGAGAACATCATCAAGAACTTTCTTGATATTTGTGTAGTCTATCTTGGAGTCACGGTCCGGGTCGAAAAACGTGGCCATGGAATATTTCAGGCTTAAGAGGATGAGTGTGCAATGTGTGTCACTGCACAGAACACAGAATGTTAGAAAAAAAAGAACGATCGAAATCTAAGAAATCATATGTTACGGGGCGGTGAGGGGATGACTTACTCGGGAAAGTAAGGCACGAGGAAGTTATCCTTATCTAGGTTTGCCAGAATGACGCCTTCGAGGTAAGAACTCGCGACTTGCCGGTCCCCAGCGCTGCCCAAGAGCTTGGCACACATGTAGAAGGGGTCGACTATCATGATGTCCGGGGTCTTGTCTCTAATGATCCGCATCTCCATACTCAGTGAAAACAGCCCAACGAAGGTGTAGTGCAGCGGATGAAGGTTAAACATAGCAAAGATGTCATCAAACCGTAGGATGATCATACCCCCGATGGCGTCATCCACAAAGCCCTTGCCCTCTGGCACCTTGGCCATGAAAACCGGGTATGCCACATCATTCTCTCTGAGACGCCGCTTCTCCAAAGAAAGAACACTATCATGCAGACTCCGCATAGCACCGGTTGCAGCATTGAGCATATTTGTTGGTAGCATCGCCCTACCCGCCACATGCACCCTCCTCGAGATATCCTTAGGTGAAGGTGGCCCGTCCTGAGCACGGATTGTACTCGGTGCCGGCTGGCTCACACCCTTGTTACTCTTAGTCCCTTCTTCTTCTGTTGTAATGGGACCGAGTTCTGCTCGCAGACCGCCTTCTTGAGTGTGTTGGGGCTGATAATATTTGGCACCTCGGCTATCTGAGGCTCGGTGAAGTCGGCAGCTGGAGGCGTCTCCTGAGAACTGAATGCCAGACGATGCCTGTTGCAACTGGGTTTCTCTGTCGTACTAGCTAGACCGCGGTCGTCTTGGTTGGGTTCTTGAGAAAGAGGCCCGCAGAATTCATCATCGTACCCATGTTCGGCAAAGTACTTATCGACGTTGCTAAATGTACGGCCGTCGTCATTGTCGTCGTCGTCCAGATCCTGTGCCATATGCATGTTCGGATCCTGTGCCATAGGGATGTCCGGCATGTTTGGTAGCGTTGCGGCGGTCTTGACATGGCTTGGCACCGGCACGACTGGGGGTGTTGTCTTTGGGGTGGTGTCCCCCGCCCCCAAACGAATCTGGCTCTTCGGCCAAAGTAAGGGCCAACTTAGGCAGGCGCTAAGGGTCATCAGATCATCTTCGTCGGCCCCGGCGGGTCGAATCAGAGGTAACAACTCGTCGCAGCCTGGCAGCACCCGAACCAGTTGAACCCTATACATGGTGGGTGGCATCGGTTTACCGTGGAACACGGGGTTGCCCGGTTGAACGATTTTGCCCTTGGCGACATCGACCAACTCGTCGTTCACGAAGTGCAGGAGAGTGCACGGAATGGCGGCGGCGCCCTGCGAAAACATGTAGGGCGTCAGGGATGCCCAGTCAAAGGCAAGGAGATGAAGTCCTCGGCCGAGAGGCTTAATTAGTTACCGTGATGATGGCGTCGAGCTCGGCTAATGTCGAGGCACCGCCAACGGCGGGCGTGCAACTGACGGAGGGGCCGCTTGCTGGCGAGGTGCCGGCCGACGTACACCCGGGTGCATTAAGCTCCAATGTCGGTCGTGCCGGCGTCGGAGACACCAATACCGCCGCCGCCGGAGACACCAATGGCGCCGCCTGCGCGTTGTGCGAGTTGCTGGCCGTGAAGCTGGGAATCGGGGGCGGCCCCTCTTGGCCACCCGCAATCCACGTCGTCAGCTCATGAATCAAGGTACGCATAATGCCGGTGAGCGTCGATCCCAGTTGTTGTTGCACTTGCTCTTGGACAATCTCCGGAATCGCCACTTGTCCCTTGAGTGCTTCAACCTCGCGCGACTGGCTTTCCGAGCTGGTCTTTTTCTTCTTTCACCCACCAGCGGTATAGTATGACAACCATTTTGTGGACAAGCCTTTGCCGGCCACACGACCAGCTGACGACGGCTTAGTGAGCTTGTCCTTGTTTTTCATTACGTTCAACGCCCTATTTAGAGTGTTGTCCCAAGCAGGGTGCTCTGAGACGACCCCGCGCTACTGCTTTCAGTCTCCTTCGCCAGAACAAGCTCAAGCGCCCTGGTCTTCAGATTCGTGGTAAACTCCTTTGTTATCGGGTCCTCCTTGTACCGGGCCCTGACATAGTTCCTGGCCTGCTTGTCACTACTGTATTTCTCGAAGCGGGGCGGTAGGCCTTGCTCGGCACGCTCCGCGTCCTCCTTGTCCCATATAGGCTCCGCCACTCTGTAACCGCCGGGACAGAGTTTGTGTTCCCCTAAGTTCAACTCCCGCATTTCTTTCCCCCACTGACTTGATTCGGAGGTTGCACTGCTCTCGCACTTGATCTTGAACTCATTGTAGTCCTCTTCGCTGATTGAAGGATTTTTCGCCTTGATCTTCTCATAACTATCACCTTTCTCAATCATTCTCTTCACCGCGCTTCTCCAAGTAGACAGGGCCGTGCTCATCCTTGTTGGAAATATGCCCTAGAGGCAATAATAAAAGCATTATTATTATATTTCCTTGTTCATGATAATTGTCTTTATTCATGCTAAAATTGTGTTATCCGGAAATCGTAATACATGTGTGAATAATAGACACCAACATGTCCCTAGTAAGCCTCTAGTTGACTAGCTCGTTGATCAATAGATAGTCATGGTTTCCTGACTATGGACATTGGATGCCATTGATAACGAGATCACATCATTAGGAGAATGATGTGATGGACAAGACCCAATCCTAAACATAGCACAGATCGTATAGTTCGCTTGCTAGAGTTTTCCAATGTCAAGTATCATTTCCTTAGACCATGAGATCGTGTAACTCCTGGATACCGTAGGAGTGCTTTGGGTGTCCCAAACGTCACAACGTAACTGGGTGACTATAAAGGTATACTGCGGGTATCTCCGAAAGTGTCTGTTGGGTTGACACGGATCGAGACTGGGATTTGTCACTCCGCATGACGGAGAGGTATCACCGGGCCCACTCGGTAATGCATCATCATAATGAGCTCAATATGATCAAAGTGTTTGATCACGGGATCATGCATTACGGTACGAGTAAAGTGACTTGCCGGTAACGAGATTGAACAAGGTATTGGGATACCGACGATCGAATCTCGGGCAAGTAAAATACCGATTGACAAAGGGAATTGCATATGGGATTAATTGAATCCTCGACGTCGTGGTTCATCTGATGAGATCATCGTGGAGAATGTGGGAGCCAACATGGGTATCCAGATCCCGCTGTTGGTTATTGCCCGAGAGCCGTCTCGGTCATGTCTGCATGTCTCCCGAACCCGTAGGGTCTACACACTTAAGGTTCGGTGACGCTAGGGTTGTGAAGATATGTATATGCAGTAACCCGAATATTGTTCGGAGTCCCGGATGAGATCCCGGACGTCACGAGGAGTTTCGGAATAGTCCGGAGGTAAAGAATTATATATAGGAAGTGCTGTTTCGGCCATCGGGACAAGTTTCGGGGTCATCGGTATTGTACCGGGACCACCAGAAGGGTCCCGGGGGTCCACCGGGTGGGGCCACCCATCTCGGAGGGCCCCATGGGCCAAAGTGGGGAGGGGAACCAGCCCATAGTGGGCTGGTGCGCCCCCTAGGCCCACCCCATGCGCCTAGGGTTGAAACCCTAGGGGTGGGGGGGCCCACCTTGGCTTGGGGGCCACTCCAGCCCTTGGCCGCCGCCCCCCTAGGAGATCCAATCTCCTAGGGCCGGCGCCCCCTAGGGGGCTATATATATGAGGGGGGGAGGGGGCAGAAACACCCTGAGTCCTGGCGCCTCCCTCTCTCCCTGCTACACCTCTTCCTCTCGTAGTACACGGTGAAGCCCTGCTGCTGTGACGCCCTGCATCCACCACCACGCGGTCGTGCTGCTGGATCTTCATCAACCTCTCCTTCCCCCTTGCTGGATCAAGAAGGAGGAGACGTCACGCTGACCGTACGTGTCTTGAACGCGGAGGTGCCGTCCGTTCGGTGCTAGGATCTCCGGTGATTTGGATCACGTTGTGTACGACTACCTCATCCCCGTTCTCTGAACGCTTCCGCTCGCGATCTACAAAGGTATGTAGATGCATTCGATCACTCGTTGCTAGATGAACTCATAGATGGATCTTGGTGAAACCGTAGGAAATTTTTTGTTTTCTGCAACGTTCCCCAACAGTGGCATCATGAGCTAGGTCTATGCGTAGTTCTTGCGCGAGTAGAACACAATTTGTTGTGGGCGTAGATGTTGTCAACTTTCTTGCCGCTACTAGTCTTATCTTGCTTCAGCGGTATTGTGGGATGAAGCGGCCCGGACCAACCTTACACGTACGCTTACGTGAGACCGGTTCCACCGACTAACATGCACTAGTTGCATAAGGTGGCTGGCGGGTGTCTGTCTCTCCCACTTTAGTTGGAGCGGATTCGATGAAAAGGGTCCTTATGAAGGGTAAATAGAAGTTGACAAATCACGTTGTGGCTTTCACGTAGGTAAGAAAACGTTCTTGCTAGAACCCTAATTCAGCCACGTAAAACTTGCAACAACAATTAGAGGACGTCTAACTTGTTTTTGCAGCAAGTGCTTAGTGATATGATATGGCCAAAGTTGTGATGAATGATGAATGATATATATGTCATGTATGAGATGTTCATGCTATTGTAATAGGAATCACGACTTGCATGTCGATGAGTATGACAACCGGCAGGAGCCATAGGAGTTGTCTTTATTTTTGTATGACCTGCGTGTCATTGAGAAACGCCATGTAAATTACTTTACTTTATTGCTAAACGCGTTAGCCATAGTAGTAGAAGTAATAGTTGGCGAGCAACTTCATGGAGACACGATGATGGAGATCATGATGATGGAGATCATGGTGTCAAGCCGGTGACAAAGATGATCATGGAGCCCCAAGATGGAGATCAAAGGAGCGATGTGATATTGGCCATATCATGTCACGTTCATTATTTGATTGCATGTGATGTTTATCATGTTTTGCATCTTGTTTACTTAGAACGACGGTAGTAAATAAGATGATCCCTCATAATAATTTCAAGAAGTGTTCCCCCTAACTGTGCACCGTTGCGACAGTTCGTTGTTTCGAAGCACCACGTGATGATCGGGTGTGATAGATTCTAACATTCACATACAACGGGTGTAAGACAGATTTACACATGCAAACACTTAGGTTGACTTGACGAGCCTAGCATGTACAGACATGGCCTCGGAACACAGAAGACCGAAAGGTCGAGCATGAGTCGTATAGAAGATACGATCAACATGAAGATGTTCACCGATGTTGACTAGTCCGTCTCACGTGATGATCGGACACGGCCTAGTTGACTCGGATCATGTTATACTTAGATGACTAGAAGAGGGATGTCTATCTAAGTGGGAGTTCATTAATAATTTGATTAGATGAACTTAATTATCATGAACTTAGTCTAAAATATTTACAATATGTCTTGTAGATCAAATGGCCAACGTAGTCCTCAACTTCAACGCGTTCCTAGAGAAAACCAAGTTGAAATACGATGGTAGAAACTACACGGACTGGGTCCGGAACCTGAGGATCATCCTCATAGCTGCCAAGAAAGATTATGTCCTACAAGCACCGCTGGGTGACGCACCTTTTCTCCCTGCAGAACAAGACGTTATGAACGCTTGGCAGGCACGTACCGATGACTACTCCCTCGTTCAGTGCGGCATGCTTTACAGCTTAGAGTCGGGGCTCCAAAAGCGTTTTGAGAGACATGGAGCATATGAGATGTTCGAAGAGCTAAAAATGGTTTTCCAAGCTCATGCCTGGGTCGAGAGATATGAAGTCTCCGACAAATTCTTCAGCTGTAAGATGGAGGAAAATAGTTCTGTCAGTGAGCACATACTCACTATGTCAGGGTTACATGACCGCTTGACTCAGCTGGGAGTTAATCTCCCGGACGATGCGGTCATTGACAGAATCCTCCAGTCGCTTCCACCAAGCTACAAGAGCTTTGTGATGAACTTCAATATGCAAGGGATGGTGTCGGTGTCAAAACCGGCGGATCTCGGGTAGGGGGTCCCGATCTGTGCGTCAAGGTCGGATGGTAACAGGAGACAAGGGACACTTTATTTTACCCAGGTTCGGGCCCTCTCGATGGAGGTAAAACCCTACTCCTGCTAGATTAATATTGATGATATGGGTAGTACAAGAGTAGATCTACCACAAGATCAAGGAGGCTAAACCCTAGAAGCTAGCCTATGGTATGATTGTGTATGATGATGGTTATGATGTGTTCTGTCCTACGGACTACAACCCTCCGGTTTATATAGGCACCGGATAGGGTTAGGGTTACACAAAGTCGGTTACATTGGTAGGAGATCTTGAATAGCCACACGCCTAGCTTGCCTTCCACGCCAAGGAAAGAACCTTCTGGACACGGATCGAAGTCTTCAATCTTGCATCTTCATAGTCCTGGAGTCCGGCTGGAGATATAGTTTGGCTATCCGAACACCCCCTAATCCAGGACTCCCTCAGTAGCCCCTGAACCAGGCTTCAATGACGACGAGTCCGGCGCGCAAATTGTCTTCGGCATTGCAAGGCGGGTTCCTCCTCCAAATTCTTCAAGAAGATAATAAACACCAAAAAAAAGTGTCCGGCTCTGCAAAACAAGTTTCCACGTATTGCCATATAGAGAATAATACAAACACAAATCAAATCTGCTGACGTATTCCGCAGTGCGTCATAACACTGCGACTAAGCCTTCTGTATGGATTATTTTTTGTTGTTCCGCCGCAGCACTTTCAACGAGGCGGTTTCCTTGGCACGTCTTGTCGAAGCAGAGATCGTGTGCCCCTTTTAACGGGATTCTCATTAACGCGGACGTGGGTAACCCAACCGCGCCATTTACCATGGCGTGTGAGCGGCAAGCGAGTTTTATTAGGCAGGTGGGGACGCATAACGGCATCAGCCTATATAAGGGGATAAAGATCCACCTCTTTCACCTACGCCTTCTTCCTCCCTTGCCCATCCATCTCCTGCGCACTCAAGCTCCAACGCCCAAGTTCGCTCTTTCTTCCTCAACCTGCTCCAGCGATGTCCGGAGCGGGTGGCAAGTGGATGGCTTCCTCCGTTACGGAGGGTCAAATCAAAAAGCTTAGGAAGGCCGGATATCTGTCCATGGACATCCCGCACCGGCTTCCAGATGCGGGGCAGCTTCTTCCCACCCCAAGGCCCCATGAGAGGGTAGTTTTTCTCCCCCATTTCCTCCGCGGACTGGGTTTTCCACTTCACCCTTTTGTCCGGGGGCTCATGTTCTACTACGGCCTGGACTTCCATGATCTGGCCCCGAACTTTATCCTCAATATATCGGCGTTTATCGTCGTGTGTGAGGCCTTTCTCCGCATCCGCCCCCACTTCGGCCTCTGGCTCCAAACCTTCAATGTCAAGCCCAAGGTGGTGTCCGGCACCCAGGCGGAGTGCGGAGGCGCTATGGCCGGCAAAATGGCCAACGCACTCTGGTTCGATGGCTCCTTTGTGGAGTCCTTAAAGGGGTGGCAGGTAGGGTGGTTTTACATCACCGAGCCACGCGACTCGAAATGGGTCGCGGCCCCTGAGTTCCGATCCGGACCCCCCACGCGGCTCATGTCCTGGAAAGAGACGGGCCTATCATGGGGCAACGAAGAAGAAGTGACCGGACTGCAAACCTGCATCCAGTCCCTGATGAACAAGCCAATCCGGCATGTTAATATCATCCAGGTCATGCTCGTCCGCCGGATCCTCCCGTGCCAAGAACGGGATTTCACTTTGTGGGAATTTGACCCGGCGCGGCACCAAACCCTCAATAGGCTCTTCGACACGACGTATGAAGACGTCTGGAAGGTGCTAACCAAAGGCGCCGAGTGCCCCACATCCGCTTCCGAGGACCGCGGATACAGCTCGCAGCGCAACGCTGGCGAGGTAAGCTATTTATACCTTTCACAGGTTCGTTAAGCTTTTCTACATAGATTGACTCTATGTGGGATCTAAAGAAAACTCCCTTTGCCTTTGACAGGCGTGGCTGAAGATAGCCGGACCAATCAACTATCCGGCTCCTCTGCCCGAAGACCCAGCCCCAGCTCTCTTAGAGAAGGTGCTGGCTCCGGCGCCCTATGTGGTGCCGGAGAAGAAGGTCAAAAAGAAGAAGACCACCAGGACTCGAAAGAGTGCCCGCAATGTGGTGGTGTCAAGCTCGTCATCTGGCGAGTCTGCGACGCCCTCCTCTCGTGAAAACGAGGAGGAGGAACAAGGAAGCTCTCCTCATCTGGCGTGGTTTGTCGTACCATGGTGTACGGGTGCGATCATGTTATTTGAGTAAACATATGTATATTAAAAGAAGATAATGCAAAAAATAGACGAAAAGCTATGCATTATTTATGAGGAGGCTGTTTATTCAAGCCGAACGATACAAGTAGTGCGGGAAAAAAATTAGACTATTTAACATGTCCTGACCAGGCGCAGGCCGCGGAATTTAAAAACAGATATATCGCTCGAAATAGAGACCACCTGAGAGTTCCATGATGCAGCGTTATTTTGTCTGCTTTCCTGGGTCCTGTATCGTCTGTGTGGCAGCGAGGCCGAACACTGTGCCCAGAGTATGGAGTCCTGAAAGAAAAGAAGAACCCGGCAGCCCCTAGTACGTTTGACGCCGTATTGTTGGCATGCCATTTTATCTGCCCCTTCCCCTATGCCCATGGAATTGTAAGGGCGTAATTGTGTACTCGAGGTACTAGCTCCGCTATGTAGCGATGGCTGGGGTTGGGGCCGTATTGCTATGCGTGCTATGAACGCGCCAGTCGGTCTTGCTGCGGGTTACTCCGGACGCGTTTTGCTTTGTCCTGCTTTGTAGCGGCCGGACTCGAGAGCTGCCTTAACAGGCTGCTTTGTACCTCTGCTGCGAGGGCCGCCGTGTGTTCCTCCGTACGGATGGAGCGTTCGGTGTTTCCGCTGACCGTGATTACACCTCGAGGGCCTGGCATCTTGAGCTTGAGATATGCGTAGTGTGGCACCGCATTGAATTTAGCGAATGCGGTTCGTCCGAGCAGAGCATGATAGCCACTGCAGAACAGAACTATGTCGAAGATTAACTCTTCGCTTCGGAAGTTGTCCGGAGATCCGAAGACCACATCAAGTGTTATGGAGCCTATGCAATTGGCCTCTACACCTGGGATGACGCCTTTAAAGGTCGTCCTTGTGGGCTTGATCCTTGATGGATCTATGCCCATTTTCCGCACTGTATCCTGGTAGAGCAGGTTCAGGCTACTGCCGCCGTCCATGAGGACTCTTGTAAGGTGAAATCCGTCAACGATTGGGTCAAGAACCAATGCGGCGAAACCGCCGTGACGGATGCTAGTGGGGTGGTCCGTTCGATCGAAGGTGATCGGGCAAGAGGACCATGGGTTGAACTTTGGGGCGACTGGCTCCATCGCGTATACGTCCCGTAGCGCACGCTTCCTCTCCCGCTTGGGAATATGAGTCGCGTATATCATGTTCACCATCCGCACTTGTGGGGGAAACCCCTTCTGTCCGTTGTTGTTCGGCGGCCTGGGCTCCTCTTCGTCATCGCTGTCTAGCCCCTTGTTTTTTTTCGGCTCTTAACTTGACTGCCTGCTTGAACACCCAACAATCCCTGTTGGTGTGATTGGCTGGCCTTTCGGGGGTGCCGTGAATTTGGCACGAGCGGTCGAGTATTCGGTCCAAACTGGACGGGCCCTGGGTATTCTTATTGAATGGCTTTTTCCGCTGACCGGAGTTATGGCCTCTGAATCCAGCGTTTACTGCCGTATCTTCATTGCTGTCGCTGCTGACGCGGCATTTCTGTTTATTCCGTCGCGACCTGCCACTTTTGTCCTTGGTATCTGAATTACCTTGCTTCTTCGATAAGTTGTTGCTGCGAGCTAGCCAGCTATCTTCGCCCGTGCAAAAGCGGGTCATGAGTGTCGTGAGGGCTGCCATGGATTTCGACTTTTCCTGTCCCAGGTGCCGGGCAAGCCACTCGTCACGGATGTTATGCTTGAAGGCTGCTAAGGCCTCTGCATCCGGACAATCGACTATCTGATTTTTCTTTGTTAGGAACCGTGTCCAGAATTGCCTGGCCGATTCTTCTGGCTGCTGGATTATGTGGCTTAGGTCGTCGGCGTCCGGTGGTCGTACGTAGGTCCCCTGGAAGTTGTCGAGGAATGCGGCCTCCAGGTCCTCCCAAGAGCCGATCGAATCTGTGGGGAGGCTGTTAAGCCAGTGTCGGGCTGGTCCCTTAAGCTTAAGGGGTAAATATTTGATGGCGTGCAAATCATCGCCACGTGCCATGTGGATGTGGAGGAGATAGTCCTCAATCCATACTGCCGGATCTGTCGTACCATCGTACGACTCGATGTTGACGGGTTTAAAACCCTCTAGGATTCTATGATCCATTACTTCGTTTGTGAAGCATAGTGGGTGTGCGGCGCCCCTGTACTGGGCTATGTCTCGACGCAGTTCGGAGGAGCTGTTCCTGTTGTGTTCGGCCCGGCCGGATTTATTGTGTCCGGAGTGAAAACTATCACGTGCCGTCGGGCGTCCGCGCGATCCATAGATCGATCTTGTTTGCCTTGCTTTGTCCTCCAGGACGTCTTGCAGGTCTGGTTCGTGTTCCTGTGCCTTGGTAAAGCGGCTGCGGGGCATGGCTTGTTTGGATGTTCGACAGGCTTCTCTGTCGCGGCCGCGAGGTGGCCGATCTGCCATGTCTTGGGCTTCCTCCTCTGATTGAGGTAGCAGCCTGCGCTTAGGATAGTTTTTGGAGGGGCGTCCGAGCTCGTGCTCTTCGGACGCAAGGACTTCAGTCCATCTGTCAGCTAGCAAATCTTGATCAGCTCTAAGCTGTTGCTGCTTTTTCTTTAGGCTGTTCGCCGTGGCTAAAAGCCTGCGTTGAAAGCGCTTTTGTTCGGCGGGGTCTGATGGTACAATGAATTCATCGTCGCCGAGGCTTGCCTCGTCTTCGGAGGGAGGCATGTAGTTATCGTCCTCGACCTCTCGCTCTGCCGCTCTCTCGTGAGGGCGGTCTTCTCCATCTTCCTGTGCCGAATCCTGCTGGTTTTGGTGTTCTTCGGCGCTGTCCAGGGTAGTATTATCTCCCGTGCCGGAATCACCGTTTCTGCTGTGGCGGGATTTGGAGCGGCGCTGCTGACGTCGGCGTTTTGGAGGCTTTTTCGAAGTGCCATCCTCCGTTGTTCCATCGCCATCTCCATCTTTTGGAGCATCCACCATGTATATGTCATATGACGAGGTGGCGGTCCAGCGCCCTATAGGTGCTGGTTCTTGCTCGTCTCCTCCTTCGCCGTCCATACCGTCGAAGTCTTCGGAGCCGAAGTCGAGCATGTCGGATATATCGTCGACAGTGGCTATTAAGTGGGCGGTGGGTAGGTTTTGAATTTCTTCGTCGTCCGAATCCCAACCTCGCAGGCCATAGTTCGGCCCGGGCTCTCCTAACAAAGAGAGAGACTTGAGAGAATTCAGAATATCACCAAAAGGTGAATACTGAAAGATGTCCATGGCGGTGAACTCCATTACAGGCGCCCAATCTGATTCGATTGGCAGGGGCGCGGGAGGCTTGGAGTTCGGAGAAGAGTCCGGCTCCTTGGAGTCACGGGCCATGCGGAGCGCGGGGCTCGTGTTTGGCTCAATGGCCTTTGAGATCGCAGCCCCCGAGGCGATGTCCAACCGTTCATCTTCAAGGAACACAGCAGGCTCCGAATCGAGGATCGGGGCCGGAGCGTATGCGGCCTCCAGGACACTGTTCGGAGGCAGAGCTACATCATGCCCCTCGAGATAGTGCGGCGCGCTTGGTTGTGGCTCGAATCCGTCGAAGATCAAGTCTCCGCGGATATCTGCCGTGTAGTTTAGGCTTCCAAACCTGACTTGATGGCCAGGGGCGTAGCTCTCGATCTGCTCCAGATGACCAAGCGAGTTGGCCCGCAGAGCGAAGCCGCCGAAGACGAAGATCTGTCCGGGGAGAAAAGTCTCACCCTGGACCTCATCGTTGTTGATGATCAAAGGAGCCATCGGGCCTAAAGGCGACGACACAGAGGAACTCTCAATGAAAGCACCAATGTCGGTGTCAAAACCGGCGGATCTCGGGTAGGGGGTCCTGATCTGTGCGTCAAGGTCGGATGGTAACAGGAGACAAGGGACACTTTATTTTACCCAGGTTCGGGCCCTCTCGATGGAGGTAAAACCCTACTCCTGCTAGATTAATATTGATGATATGGGTAGTACAAGAGTAGATCTACCACGAGATCAAGGAGGCTAAACCCTAGAAGCTAGCCTATGGTATGATTGTGTATGATGATGGTTATGATGTGTTCTGTCCTACGGACTACAACCCTCCGGTTTATATAGGCACCGGATAGGGTTAGGGTTACACAAAGTCGGTTACATTGGTAGGAGATCTTGAATAGCCGCACGCCTAGCTTGCCTTCCACGTCAAGGAAAGAACCTTCCGGACACGGGACGAAGTCTTCAATCTTGCATCTTCATAGTCCTGGAGTCCGGCTGGAGATATAGTTCGACTATCCGAACACCCCCTAATCCAGGATTCCCTCAGATGGAAAAGACCATTCCTGAAGTGTTTGCTATGCTGAAATCAGCAGAGGTAGAAGTCAAGAAGGAACATCAAGTGTTGATGGTGAATAAAACCACTAAGTCCAAGAAGGGCAAGGGTAAAAGGAACTTCAAGAAGGACGGCAAGGAAGTTGCCGCGCCCGGCAAGCAAGCTGCCGGGAAGAAGCCAAAGAATGGACCCAAGCCCGAGACTGAGCGCTTTTATCGCAAGGGAAGTGGTCACTGGAAGCGGAATTGCCCCAAATACATAGCGGACAAGAAGGCCGGCAAAACAAAAGGTATATGTGATATACATGTAATTGATGTGTACCTTACCAGTACTCGTAGTGGCTCTTGGGTATTTGATACCGGTGTAGTTGCTCATATTTGTAACTCAAAGCAGGAGTTGCGGAATAAGCGGAGACTGGCGAAGGACGAGGTGACGATGCGCGTCGGGAATGGTTCCAAGGTCAATGTGATCGCCGTCGGCACGCTACCTCTACATTTACCTACGGGATTAGTTTTAAACCTCAATAATTGTTATTTAGTGCCAAGTTTGAGCATGAACATTGTATCTGGATCTCGTTTAATTCGAGATGGCTACTCATTTAAATCCGAGAATAATGGTTGTTCTATCTATATGAGTGATATGTTTTATGGTCATGCTCCGATGGTTAATGGTTTATTCTTAATGAATCTCGTACGTGATGATACACATATTCATAGTGTGAATACCAAAAGAGTTAAAGTTGATAACAATAGTGCCACATACTTGTGGCACTGCCGCCTTGGTCACATAGGTGTCAAACGCATGAAGAAGCTCCATGCAGATGGACTTTTAGAGTCTCTTGATTATGAATCATTTGACACGTGTGAACCATGCCTCATGGGTAAAATGACCAAGACTCCGTTCTCAGGAACAATGGAGCGAGCAACCAACTTATTGGAAATCATACATACTGATGTGTGCGGTCCAATGAGTGTTGAGGATCGCGGTGGCTATCGTTATGTTCTCACCCTCACTGATGACTTGAGTAGATATGGATATATCTACTTAATGAAACACAAGTCTGAGACCTTTGAAAAGTTCAAGGAATTTCAGAGTGAGGTTGAAAATCAACGTGACAGAAAGATCAAGTTTCTACGATCAGATCGTGGAGGAGAATACTTGAGTCACGAATTTGGCACACACTTAAGAAAATGTGGAATAGTTTCACAACTCACGCCGCCTGGAACACCTCAGCGTAATGGTGTGTCCGAACGTCGTAATCGCACTCTATTAGATATGGTGCGATCTATGATGTCTCTTACCGATTTACCGCTATCTTTTTGGGGCTATGCTTTAGAGACTGCCGCATTCACTTTAAGTAGGGCTCCGTCGAAATCCGTTGAGACGACACCGTATGAATTATGGTTTGGGAAGAAACCTAAGCTGTCGTTTCTAAAATTTTGGGGATGCGATGCTTATGTCAAGAAACTTCAACCTGAAAAGCTCGAACCCAAGTCGGAAAAATGCGTCTTCATAGGATACCCTAAAGAAACTATTGGGTATACCTTCTACCTCAGATCCGAAGGCAAGATCTTTGTTGCCAAGAATGGATCCTTTCTAGAGAAGGTGTTTCTCTCAAAAGAAGTAAGTGGGAGGAAAGTAGAACTTGATGAAGTGTTACCTCTTGAACCGGAAAATGGCGCAACTCAAGAAAACGTTTCTGAGCTGCCTATACCGACTAGAGAGGAAATTAATGATGATGATCAAGATACTTCTAATCAAGCTCCTACTGAAATTCGTAGGTCCACAAGGACACGTTCCACACCAGAGTGGTACGGCAATCCTGTCTTGGAAATCATGTTGTTAGACAACGGTGAACCTTCGAACTATGAAGAAGCAATGGCGGGCCCGGATTCCGACAAATGGCTAGAAGCCATGAAATCCGAGATAGGATCCATGTATGAAAACGAAGTATGGACTTTGACTGACTTGCCCGTTGAGCGGCGAGCCGTAGAAAATAAATGGATCTTTAAGAAGAAGACAGACGCGGATGGTAATGTGACCATCTATAAAGCTTGGCTTGTCGCTAAGGGTTATCGACAAGTTCAAGGGGTTGACTACGATGAGACTTTCTCACCGGTAGCGAAGCTAAAGTCCGTCCGAATCATGTTAGCAATTGCCGCATTCTATGATTATGAGATATGGCAAATGGACGTCAAAACGGCATTCCTTAATGGTTTCCTTAAGGAAGAATTGTATATGATGCAGCCGAAAGGTTTTGTCGATCCTAAGAATGCTGACAAGGTGTGCAAGCTCCAACGCTCGATTTATGGGCTGGTGCAAGCATCTCGGAGTTGGAACATTCGCTTTGATGAGATGATCAAAGCGTTTGGGTTTACGCAGACTTATGGAGAGGCCTGCGTTTAGAAGAAAGTGAGTGGGAGCTCTGTAGCACTTCTCATATTATATGTAGATGACATACTTTTGATGGGAAATGATATAGAACTCTTGGGCAACATTAAGGCCTACTTGAATAAGAGTTTTTTAATGAAGGACCTTGGAGAAGCTGCTTATATATTAGGCATCAAGATCTATAGAGATAGATCAAGACGCCTCATAGGTCTTTCACAAAGCACATACCTTGATAAGATATTGAAGAAGTTCAATATGGATTAATCTAAGAAGGGGTTCTTACCTGTGTTACAAGGTGTGAAATTGAGCTCATCTCAATGTCCGACCACGGCAGAAGATATAGAAGAGATGAGTGTCATCCCCTATGCCTCAGCCATAGGTTCTATTATGTATGCTATGCTGTGTACCAGACCTGATGTAAACCTTGCCGTGAGTTTGGTAGGAAGGTACCAAAGTAATCCCGGCAAGGAACACTGGACAGCGGTCAAGAATATCCTGAAGTACCTGAAAAGGACTAAGGAAATGTTTCTCGTTTATGGAGGTGACGAAGAGCTCGTCGTAAAGGGTTACATCGACGCTAGCTTCAACACAGATCTGGATGACTCTAAGTCACAAACCGGATACGTGTATATTTTGAATGGTGGGGCAGTAAGCTGGTGCAGTTGCAAGCAGAGCG
Organism: Aegilops umbellulata; assembly: GCA_032464435.1. Classification (NCBI taxonomy): domain Eukaryota; kingdom Viridiplantae; phylum Streptophyta; class Magnoliopsida; order Poales; family Poaceae; genus Aegilops; species Aegilops umbellulata. The sequence goes on from CP136054.1 coordinate 394,278,776, forward strand.
TCGTGGAGGGATCTACATGTGAAGCGGAGTACATGGCAGCCTCGGAGGCAGCACATGAAGCAATTTGGGTGAAGGAGTTCATCACCGACCTCGGAGTCATACCCAATGCGTCGGGGCCAATCAAACTCTTCTGTGACAACACTGGAGCTATTGCACTTGCCAAGGAGCCCAGGTCTCACAAGAAGACGAGGCACATCAAGCGTCGCTTCAACTCCATTCGTGAAAATGTTCAAGATGGAGACATAGATATTTGTAAAGTACATACGGACCTGAATGTAGCAGATCCGTTGACTAAACCTCTCCCTAGAGCGAAACATGACCAACACCAGAATTCGATGGGTGTTCGATGTTGGGGAACGTAGTAATTTCAAAATTTTCCTACGCACACGCAAGATCATGGTGATGCATAGCAACGAGAGGGGAGAGTGTTGTCTACGTACCCTCGTAGACCGAAGCGGAAGCGTTGACGCAACGTAGAGGAAGTAGTTGTACGTTCTCCTCGCGATCCGACCGATCACAGCACCGTTACTCCGGCACCTCCGAGTTCTTGGCACACGTTCAGCTCGATGACGATCCCCGGGCTCCGATCCAGCAAGGCGTCGGGGAAGAGTTCCGTCAGCACGACGGCGTGGTGATGATCTTGATGTGTTACCGGCGCAGGGCTTCGCCTAAGCACTACAACGATATGACCGAGGTGGAATTTGGTGGAAGGGGGCACCGCACACGGCTAAGGAACGATCCGTAGATCAACTTGTGTGTCCTAGGGTGCTCCCCTGCCCCCGTATATAAAGGAGCCAAGGGGGAGGGGCTGGCCGGCCAAGCCTGGCGCGCCAGGAGAGTCCTACTCCCTCCGGGAGTAGGATTCCCCCCCCCAATCCTAGTTGGAATAGGATTCCTCAAGGGGGGAAGAGAGAGAGGGGGCCGGCCACCTTCTCCTAGTCCTAATAGGACTAGGGAAGGGGGGAGGCGCGCGGCCAGCCCTAGGGCAGCCCCTTTCTCCTTTCCACTAAGGCCCACTATGGCCCATTTAGCTCCCGGGGGGTTCCGGTAACCCACCCGGTATTCCGGTAAAATCCTGATTTCACCTGGAACACTTCCGATGTCCAAACATAGGCTTCCAATATATCAATTTTTATGTCTCGGCCATTTCGAGACTCCTCGTCATGTCCGTGATCACATCCGGGACTCCGAACAACCTTCGGTACACCAAAATGCATAAACTCATAATAACTGTCATCGTAACGTTAAGCGTGCGGACCCTACGGTTCGAGAACAATGTAGACATGACCGAGACACGTCTCCGGTCAATAACCAATAGCGGGACCTGGATGCCCATATTGGCTCCTACATATTCTACGAAGATCTTTATCGGTCAGACCGCATAACAACATACGTTGTTCCCTTTGTCATCGGTATGTTACTTGTCCGAGATTTGGTCGTCAGTATTCAATACTTAGTTCAATCTCGTTACCGGCAAGTCTCTTTCCTCGTTCCGTAATACATCATACCGCAACTAACTCATTAGTTGCAATGCTTGCAAGGCTTAAGTGATGTGCATTACCGAGAGGGCCCAGAGATACCTCTCCGACGATCGGAGTGACAAATCCTAATCTCGAAATACGCCAACCCAACATCTACCATTGGAGACACCTGTAGACTCCTTTATAATCACCCAGTTACGTTGTGACGTTTGGTAGTACCCAAAGTGTTCCTCTGGCAAACGGGAGTTGCATAATCTCATAGTCATAGGAACATGTATAAGTCATGGATAAAGCAATAGCAACATACTAAACGATCGGGTGCTAAGCTAATATAATGGGTCATGTCAATCAGATCATTCAACTAATGATGTGACCTCGTTAATCAAATAACAACTCTTTGTTCATGGTTAGGAAACATAACCATCTTTGATTAACGAGCTAGTCTAGTAGAGGCATACTAGTGACACTCTGTTTGTCTATGTATTCACACATGTATTATGTTTCCGGTTAATACAATTCTAGCATGAATAATAAACCTTTATCATGATATAAGGAAATAAATAATAACTTTATTATTGCCTCTAGGGCATATTTCCTTCATTCGATTCATCACAATGTAACTAGATTATTGACTCTAGTGCAAGTGGGAGACTATTGGAAATATGCCCTAGAGGCAATAATAAAAGCATTATTATTATATTTCCTTGTTCATGATAATTGTCTTTATTCATGCTAAAATTGTGTTATCCGGAAATCGTAATACATGTGTGAATAATAGACACCAACATGTCCCTAGTAAGCCTCTAGTTGACTAGCTCATTGATCAACAGATAGTCATGGTTTCCTGACTATGGACATTGGATGTCATTGATAACAAGATCACATCATTAGGAGAATGATGTGATGGACAAGACCCAATCCTAAACATAGCACAGATCGTATAGTTCGCTTGCTAGAGTTTTCCAATGTCAAGTATCATTTCCTTAGACCATGAGATCGTGTAACTCCCGGATACCGTAGGAGTGCTTTGGGTGTGCCAAACGTCACAACATAACTGGGTGACTATAAAGGTATACCGCGGGTATCTCCGAAAGTGTCTGTTGGGTTGACACGGATCGAGACTGGGATTTGTCACTTCGCATGACAGAGAGGTATCACTGGGCCCACTCAGTAATGCATCATCATAATGAGCTCAATATGATCAAAGTGTTTGATCACGGGATCATGCATTACGGTACGAGTAAAGTGACTTGCCGGTAATGAGATTGAACAAGGTATTGGGATACCGACGATCGAATCTCGGGCAAGTAAAATACCGATTGACAAAGGGAATTGCATACGGGATTAATTGAATCCTCGACATCGTGGTTCATCCGATGAGATCATCATGGAGCATGTGGGAGCCAACATGGGTATCCAGATCCCGCTGTTGGTTATTGCCCGAGAGCCGTCTCGGTCATGTCTGCATGTCTCCCGAACCCGTAGGGTCTACACACTTAAGGTTCGGTGACGCTAGGGTTGTGAAGATATGTATATGCAGTAACCCGAATGTTGTTCGGAGTCTCGGATGAGATCCCGGACGTCACGAGGAGTTTCGGAATAGTCTGGAGGTAAAGAATTATATATAGGAAGTGTTGTTTCGGCCATTGGGACAAGTTTTGGGGTCATCGGTATTGTACCGGGACCACCAGAAGGGTCCCGGGGGTCCATCGGGTGGGGCCACCCATCCCGGAGGGCCCCATGGGCCAAAGTGGGGAGGGGAACCAGCCCATAGTGGGCTGGCGCGCCCCCCTAGGCCCACCCCATGCGCCTAGGGTTGAAACCCTAGGGGGGGGCGCCCCACCTTGGCTTGGGGGCCACTCCAGCCCTTGGCCGCCGCCCCCCTAGGAGATCCAATCTCCTAGGGCTGGCGCCCCCCTAGGAGATCCAATCTCCTAGGGCTGGCGCCCCCCTAGGGGGCTATATAAATGAGGGGGGGAGGGGGCAGAAACACCCTAAGTCCTGGCGCCTCCCTCTCTCCCTGCTACACCTCTTCCTCTCGTAGTACACAGCGAAGCCCTGTTGCTGTGACGCCCTGCATCCACCACCACGCTGTTGTGCTGCTGGATCTTCATCAACCTCTGCTTCCCCCTTGCTGGATCAAGAAGGAGGAGACGTCACACTGACCGTACGTGTGTTGAACGCGGAGGTGCCGTCCGTTCGGTGCTAGGATCTCCGGTGATTTGGATCACGTCGTGTACGACTATCTCATCCCCGTTCTCTGAACGCTTCCGCTCGCGATCTACAAAGGTATGTAGATGCATCCAATCACTCGTTGCTAGATGAACTCATAGATGGATCTTGGTGAAACCGTAGGAAAATTTTTGTTTTCTGCAACGTTCCCCATCAATCCTCGTGAGGGCGGCACTGTTCACTTTATTCCCTGAGAGGCGCGTGTTTTCAAATTCAGCGGGGAACTTGTATCATTCGTGCAGTTCGTGAAGAGGAGGTTGCGCAAATTCCCTTGGTTATTATGCCTAAGGTTCTCGGTGTTGATCGAGACGGTGCTCCGGAGAATGCACCCGAGCTGAACCGAGTACCCCTTGACTATATGTTTGGGCTCCATTGGATGCCCGTCGGAGTCCACTTGAGTAAATTCCTCCTTGACAGTGCGGAGAACGTTCGGGCGCCGGTCCTTCCATTGCTTCTTAGGTTGGTTGCCATCTGTGCGTGCGCCGCCATCATCAGTGGTGGCATCCTCGGCGGCACCTTCAGTGGTGTCATCCCCGACGCCACTAGGGGTTGTGTAGTCAGGATCGGTGTCTTCCGCGGCGTCCTCATAGCGGTGAGGTTGTTGCTCCATCTCCTGGGACAGCTCCCAGAATTGCTTGCCGCCCGAACCGCCGGCCTCATTGTTGTGGGCCATGTTTCGCTCTAAATAGGAAAAAAGTTTGGTCAAAAAGTTGGTTATTGTCAAGGAACAAGATCATGGTCTCATCATTTAGGGTTTGTCGACACCGAGGCATCCTAAAAGCTAAGCTTTTATCATTTAGGGTTTGTCGACGCCGAGGCACCCTAAAATCCTAAGCGTACATCATTTAGGTTCTCATCGACACCGAGGCACCCTATAGAAGCCAAGTTTCATCATTTAGGGTTTGTCGACACCGATGCACCCTAAATGCTAAGTTATGTTTTCATCATTTAGGGTTTATCAATGCCGAAGCGTTATGACAACGTGGTTGATGTAGTCGTACGTCTTCACGATCCAACCGATCCAAGTACCGAACGCACGGCACCTCCGAGTTCAGCACACGTTCAGCTCGGTGACGTCCCACGAACTCCGATCCAGCAGAGCTTCGAGGGAGAGTTCCGTTAGCACGACGGCGTGATGATGGTGATGATGATGCTACCGACGCAGGGCTTCACCTAAGCACCGCTACGATATGACCGAGGTGGATTATGGTGGAGGGGGGCACCACACACGACTAAAAGATCAACTGATCAACTTGTGTCTATGGGTGCCCCTTGCCTCAGTATATAAAGGAGGAGAGGAGGGGAGGCCGGCCGGCCCTAGAGGCGCGCCCAAGTGTGGAGTCCTACTAGGACTCCAAGTCCTAGTAGGAGTCCACCAAGAGGAAGGAAGGGTGAAGGAAGGAGAGGGAGGAAAGGAGGAAAGGGGGGCCTGCCCCCTAGTCCAATTCGGTTTGGACTAGGGGGGCCGCGCGCCTTGCCTTGCCCTACCTCCTCTCTTCCACCACTTGGCCCATGAGGCGGAATACTTCTTCCCCCGTATTCCTGTAACTCCCCAGTACTCCGAAAAATACCCAAACCACTCGGAACCTTTCCGATGTTTGAATATAGTCGTCCAATATATCGATCTTTACGTCTCAACCATTTCGAGACTCCTCGTCATGTCTCCAATCTCATCCGGGACTCCAAACTACCTTCGGTACATCAAAACACATAAACTCATAATACCAATCGTCACAGAGCGTTAAGCGTGTGGACCCTACGGGTTCGAGAACTATGTAGACATGACCGAGACTCATCTCCGGTCAATAACCAATAGTGGAACCTGGATGCTCATATTGGTTCCTACATATTGTACGAAGATCTTTATCGGTCAAACTGCATAACAACATACGTTGTTCCCTTTGTCATCGGTATGTTACTTGCCCGAGATTCGATCGTCGGTATCTCAATACTTAGTTCAATCTCGTTACCGGCAAGTCTCTTTACTCGTTCCGTAATGCATCATCCCGCAACTAACTCATTAGTCACATTGCTTGCAAGGCTTATAGTGATGTGCATTACCGAGAGGGCCCAGAGATACCTCTCCGACAATCGGAGTGACAAATCCTAATCTCGATCTATGCCAGTTCAACAAGTACCATCGGAGACACCTGTAGAGCACCTTTATAATCACCCAGTTACGTTGTTACGTTTGGTAGCACACAAAGTGTTCCACCGGTATTCGGGAGTTGCATAATCTCATAGTCATAGGAACATGTATAAGTCATGGATAAAGCAATAGCAACATACTAAACGATCGGGTGCTAAGCTAATATAATGGGTCATGTCAATCAGATCATTCAACTAATGATGTGACCTCGTTAATCAAATAACAACTCTTTGTTCATGGTTAGGAAACATAACCATCTTTGATTAACAAGCTAGTCTAGTAGAGGCATACTAGTGACACTCTGTTTGTCTATGTATTCACACATGTATTATGTTTCCGGTCAATACAATTCTAGCATGAATAATAAACCTTTATCATGATATAAGGAAATAAATAATAACTTTATTATTGCCTCTAGGGCATATTTCCTTCAGTCTCCCACTTGCACTAGAGTCAATAATCTAGATTACATTGTAATGATCCTAACACCCATGGAGTCTTGGTGCTGATCATGTTTTGCTCGTGGAAGAGGCTTAGTCAACGGGTCTGCAACATTCAGATCCGTATGTATCTTGCAAATCTCTATGTCACCCACCTGGACTAGATCCCGGATGGAGTTGAAGCGTCTCTTGATATGTTTGGTTCTTTTGTGAAATCTGGATTCGTTTGCCAAGGCAATTGCACCAGTATTGTCACAAAAGATTTTCATTGGACCCGATGCACTAGGTATGACACCTAGATCGGATATGAACTCCTTCATCCAGACTCCTTCGTTTGCTGCTTCCGAAGCAGCTATGTACTCCGCTTCACATGTAGATCCTGCTACGACGCTTTGTTTAGAACTGCACCAACTGACAGCTCCACCGTTTATTGTAAACACGTATCCGGTTTGCGATTTAGAATCGTCCGGATCAGTGTCAAAGCTTGCATCAACGTAACCTCTTACAGTGAGCTCTTTGTCACCTCCATATATGAGAAACATATCCTTAGTCCTTTTCAGGTATTTCAGGATGTTCTTGACCGCTGTCCAGTGATCCACTCCTGGATTACTTTGGTACCTCCCTGCTAAACTTATAGCAAGGCATACATCAGGTCTGGTACACAGCATTGCATACATGATAGAGCCTATGGCTGAAGCATAGGGAACATCTTTCATTTTCTCTCTATCTTCTGCAGTGGTCGGGCTTTGCGTCTTACTCAATCTCACACCTTGTAACACAGGCAAGAACCCTTTCTTTGCTTGATCCATTTTGAACTTCTTCAAAATCTTGTCAAGGTATGTGCTTTGTGAAAGTCCAATTAAGCGTTTTGATCTATCTCTATAGATCTTTATGCCTAATATGTAAGCAGCTTCTCCGAGGTCTTTCATTGAAAAACTTTTATTCAAGTATCCCTTTATGCTATCCAGAAATTCTATATCATTTCCAATCAGTAATATGTCATCCACATATAATATTAGAAATGCTACAGAGCTCCCTCTCACTTTCTTGTAAATACAGGCTTCATCGAAAGTCTGTATAAAACCAAATGCTTTGATCACACTATCAAAGCGTTTATTCCAACTCCGAGAGGCTTGCACCAGTCCATAAATGGATCGCTGGAGCTTGCACACTTTGTTAGCTCCCTTTGGATCGACAAAACCTTCCGGTTGCATCATATACAACTCTTCTTCCAGAAATCCATTCAGGAATGCAGTTTTGACATCCATCTGCCAAATTTCATAATCATAAAATGCGGCAATTGCTAACATGATTCGGACAGATTTAAGCATCGCTACGGGTGAGAAAGTCTCATCGTAGTCAATCCCTTGAACTTGTCAAAAACCTTTTGCGACAAGTCGAGCTTTGTAGACAGTAACATTACCATCAGGGTCTGTCTTCTTCTTAAAGATCCATTTGTTCTCAATTGCTTGCCGATCGTCAGGCAAGTCAACCAAAGTCCATACTTTGTTCTCATACATGGATCCCATCTCAGATTTCATGGCTTCAAGCCACTTTGCGGAATCTGGGCTCACCATTGCTTCTTCATAGTTCGTAGGTTCATCATGGTCTAGTAACATGACTTCCAGAATAGGATTACCGTACCACTCTGGTGCGGATCTCACTCTGGTTGATCTACGAGGCTCAGTAGTATCTTGATCTAAAGTTTCATGATCATTATCATTAGCTTCCTCATTTATTGGTGTAGATGTCGCAGAAACAGTTTTCTGTGATGTACTACTTCTCAATAAAGGAGTAGGTACAGTTACCTCGTCAAGTTCTACTTTCCTCCCACTCACTTCTTTCGAAGGAAACTCTTTCTCTAGAAAGTTTCCGAACTTAGCAACAAAAGTCTTGCCTTCGGATCTGTGATAGAAGGTGTATCCAACAGTTTCCTTTGGATATCCTATGAAGACACATTTCTCCGATTTGGGTTCGAGCTTATCAGGTTGAAGCTTTTTCACATAAGCATCGCAGCCCCAAACTTTAAGAAACGACAACTTTGGTTTCCTGCCAAACCATAGTTCATAAGGTGTCGTCTCAACGGATTTAGATGGTGCCCTATTTAACGTGAATGCGGCCGTCTCTAGAGCGTATCCCCAAAACGATAGCGGTAAATCAGTAAGAGACATCATAGATCGCACCATATCTAGTAAAGTACGATTACGACGTTCGGACACACCATTACGCTGTGGTGTTCCGGGTGGCGTGAGTTGCGAAACTATTCCACAATTTTTCAAATGTACACCAAACTCGTAACTCAAATATTCTCCTCCATGATCAGATCGTAGAAACTTTATTTTCTTGTTACGATGATTTTCAACTTCACTCTGAAATTCTTTGAACTTTTCAAATGTTTCAGATTTGTGTTTCATTAAGTAGATATACCCATATCTGCTCAAATCATCTGTGAAGGTGAGAAAATAACGATATCCGCCACGAGCCTCAATATTCATCGGACCACATACATCCGTATGTATGATTTCCAATAAATCTGTTGCTCTCTCCATAGTTCCGGAGAACGGTGTTTTAGTCATCTTGCCCATGAGGCACGGTTCGCAAGTGCCAAGTGATTCATAATCAAGTGACTCCAAAAGTCCATCAGTATGGAGTTTCTTCATGCGCTTTATACCGATATGACCTAAACGGCAGTGCCACAAATAAGTTGCACTATCATTATGAACTCTACATTTTTTGGTTTCAACATTATGAATATGTGTATTACTACTATCGAGATTCATCCAAAATAGACCACTCTTTAAGGGTGCATGACCATAAAAGATATTACTCATATAAATAGAACAACCATTATTCTCTGATTTAAATGAATAACCGTCTCGCATCAAACAAGATCCAGATATAATGTTCATGCTCAACGCTGGCACCAAATAACAATTATTTAGGTCTAATATTAATCCCGAAGGTAGATGTAGAGGTAGCGTGCCGACTGCGATCACATCGACTTTGGAACCGTTTCCCACGCGCATCGTCACCTCGTCCTTTGCTAGTGTCCGCTTATTCTGTAGTCCCTGTTTTGAGTTGCAAATATTAGCAACAGAACCAGTATCAAATACCCAGGTGCTACTGCGAACATTAGTAAGGTACACATCAATAACATGTATATCACATATACCTTTGTTCACCTTGCCATCCTTCTTATCCGCCAAATACTTGGGGCAATTCCGCTTCCAGTGACCAGTCTGCTTGCAGTAGAAGCACTCAGTTTCAGGCTTAGGTCCAGACTTGGGTTTCTTCTCTTGAGCAGCAACTCGCTTGTCGTTCTTCTTGAAGTTCCCCTTTTTCTTCCCTTTGCCCTTTTTCTTGAAACTAGTGGTTTTGTTAACCATCAACACTTGATGCTCCTTCTTGATTTCTACCTTCGCAGCTTTTAGCATTGCGAAGAGCTCGGGAATAGTCTTGGTCATCCCTTGCATATTATAGTTCATCACGAAGCTCTTGTAGCTTGGTGGCAGTGATTGGAGAATTCTGTCAATGACGCAATCATCTGGAAGAGTAACTCCCAATTGAATCAAGTGATTATTATACCCGGACATTCTGAGTATGTGCTCACTGACAGAACTGTTCTCCTCCATTTTGCAGCTATAGAACTTATTGGAGACTTCATATCTCTCAATCCGGGCATTTGCTTGAAATATTAACTTCAACTCCTGGAACATCTCATATGCTCCATGACGTTCAAAACGTCGTTGAAGTCCCGGTTCTAAGCCGTAAAGCATGGCACACTGAACTATCGAGTAGTCATCAGCTTTGCTCTGCCAGACGTTCATAACTTCTGGTGTTGCTCTAGCAGCAGGCCTGGCACCTAGCAGTGCTTCCAGGACGTAATTCTTCTGTGCAGCAATGAGGATAATCCTCAAGTTACGGACCCAGTCCGTGTAATTGCTACCATCATCTTTCAACTTTGCTTTCTCAAGGAACGCATTAAAATTTAACGGAACAACAGCACGAGCCATCTATCTACAATCAACATAGACAAGCAAGATACTATCAGATACTAAGTTCATGATAAGTTTAAGTTCAGTTAATCAAATTAATTAAGAACTCCCACTTAGATAGACATCCCTCTAATCCTCTAAGTGATCACGTGATCCAAATCAACTAAACCATAACTGATCATCACGTGATATGGAGTAGTTTTCAATGGTGAGCATCGTTTACGTTGATCATATCTACTATATGATTCACGCTCGACCTTTCGGTCTCTGTGTTCCGAGGTCATATCTTATATGCATAGCTCGTCAAGTATAACCTGAGTATTCCACGTGTGCAACTGTTTTGCACCCGTTGTATTTGAACGTAGAGCCTATCACACCCGATCATCACGTGGTGTCTCAGCACGAAGAACTTTTGCAACGGTGCACACTCAGGGAGAACACTTCTTGATAATTTAGTGAGAGATCATCTTATAATGCTACCGTCAATCAAAGCAAGATAAGATGCATAAAAGGATAAACATCACATGCAATCAATATAAGTGATATGATATGGTCATCATCATCTTGTGCTTGTGATCTCCATCTCCGAAGCACCGTCATGATCACCATCGTCACCGGCGCGACACCTTGATCTCCATCATAGCATCGTTGTCGTCTCGTCAATCTTATGCTTCCACGACTATCACTACCGCTTAGTAATAAAGTAAAGCATTACATCGCGATTGCATTGCATACAATAAAGCGACAACCATATGGCTCCTGCCAGTTGCCGATAACTCGGTTACAAAACATGATCATCTCATACAATAAAATTTAGCATCATGTCTTGACCATATCACATCACAACATGCCCTGCAAAAACAAGTTAGACGTCCTCTACTTTGTTGTTGCAAGTTTTACGTGGCTGCTACGGGCTTAAGCAAGAACTCATCTTACCTACGCATCAAAACCACAACGATAGTTTGTCAAATAGACTACGTTTTAACCTTCTCAAGGACCGGGCGTAGCCACACTCGGTTCAACTAAAGTTGGAGAGACAGTCTTCCGCAAGCCATCTATGTGCAAAGCACGTCGAGGGAACCGGTCTCGCGTAAGTGTATGCGTAAGGTTGGTCCGGATCGTCTCGTCCAACAATACCGCTGAACCAAAGTATGACATGCTGGTAGGCAGTATGACTTGTATCGTCCACAACTCACTTGTGTTCTACTCGTGCAAATAACATCAAACCATAAAAACCTAGGCTCGGATGCCACTGTTGGGGAACGTAGTAATTTCAAAATTTTCCTACGCACACGCAAGATCATGGTGATGCATAGCAACGAGAGGGGAGAGTGTTGTCTACGTACCCTCGTAGACCGAAGAGGAAGCGTTGACGCAACATAGAGGAAGTAGTTGTACGTTCTCCTCGCGATCCGATCGATCATAGCACCGTTACTCCGGCACCTCCGAGTTCTTGGCACACGTTCAGCTCGATGACGATCCCCGGGCTCCGATCCAGCAAAGCATCGGGGAAGAGTTCCGTCAGCACGACGGCGTGGTGACGATCTTGATGTGTTACCGGCGCAGGGCTTCGCCTAAGCACTGCAACGATATGACCGAGGTGGAATTTGGTGGAAGGGGGCACCGCACACGGCTAAGGAACGATCCGTAGATCAACTTGTGTGTCCTAGGGTGCTCCCCTGCCCCCGTATATAAAGGAGCCAAGGGGGAGGGGCTGGCCGGCCAAGCCTGGCGCGCCAGGAGAGTCCTACTCCCTCCGGGAGTAGGATTCCCCCCCCCCCCAATCCTAGTTGGAATAGGATTCCTCAAGGGGGGGAAGAGAGAGAGGGGGCCGGCCACCTTCTCCTAGTCCTAATAGGACTAGGGAAGGGGGGAGGCGCGCGGCCAGCCCTAGGGCAGCCCCTTTCTCCTTTCCACTAAGGCCCACTATGGCCCATTTAGCTCCCGGGGGGTTCCGGTAACCCACCCGGTATTCCGGTAAAATCCTGATTTCACCTGGAACACTTCCGATGTCCAAACATAGGCTTCCAATATATCAATTTTTATGTCTCGGCCATTTCGAGACTCCTCGTCATGTCCGTGATCACATCCGGGACTCCGAACAACCTTCGGTACACCAAAATGCATAAACTCATAATAACTGTCATCGTAACGTTAAGCGTGCAGACCCTACGGTTCGAGAACAATGTAGATATGACCGAGACACGTCTCCGGTCAATAACCAATAGCGGGACCTGGATGCCCATATTGGCTCCTACATATTCTACGAAGATCTTTATCGGTCAGACCGCATAACAACATACGTTGTTCCCTTTGTCATCGGTATGTTACTTGTCCGAGATTCGATCGTCAATATTCAATACTTAGTTCTATCTCGTTATCGGCAAGTCTCTTTCCTCGTTCCGTAATACATCATCCCGCAACTAACTCATTAGTTGCAATGCTTGCAAGGCTTAAGTGATGTGCATTACCGAGAGGGCCCAGAGATACCTCTCCGACGATCGGAGTGACAAATCCTAATCTCGAAATACGCCAACCCAACATCTACCATTGGAGACACCTGTAGACTCCTTTATAATCACCCAGTTACGTTGTGACGTTTGGTAGTACCCAAAGTGTTCCTCTGGCAAACGGGAGTTGCATAATCTCATAGTCATAGGAACATGTATAAGTCATGGATAAAGCAATAGCAACATACTAAACGATCGGGTGCTAAGCTAATATAATGGGTCATGTCAATCAGATCATTCAACTAATGATGTGACCTCGTTAATCAAATAACAACTCTTTGTTCATGGTTAGGAAACATAACCATCTTTGGTTAACGAGCTAGTCTAGTAGAGGCATACTAGTGACACTCTGTTTGTCTATGTATTCACACATGTATTATGTTTCCGGTTAATACAATTCTAGCATGAATAATAAACCTTTATCATGATATAAGGAAATAAATAATAACTTTATTATTGCCTCTAGGGCATATTTCCTTCATTCGATTCATCACAATGTAACTAGATTATTGACTCTAGTGCAAGTGGGAGACTATTGGAAATATGCCCTAGAGGCAATAATAAAAGCATTATTATTATATTTCCTTGTTCATGATAATTGTCTTTATTCATGCTAAAATTGTGTTATCCGGAAATCGTAATACATGTGTGAATAATAGACACCAACATGTCCCTAGTAAGCCTCTAGTTGACTAGCTCGTTGATCAACAGATAGTCATGGTTTCCTGACTATGGACATTGGATGTCATTGATAACAAGATCACATCATTAGGAGAATGATGTGATGGACAAGACCCAATCCTAAACATAGCACAGATCGTATAGTTCGCTTGCTAGAGTTTTCCAATGTCAAGTATCATTTCCTTAGACCATGAGATCGTGTAACTCCCGGATACCGTAGGAGTGCTTTGGGTGTGCCAAACGTCACAACATAACTGGGTGACTATAAAGGTATACCGCGGGTATCTCCGAAAGTGTCTGTTGGGTTGACACGGATCGAGACTGGGATTTGTCACTTCGCATGACGGAGAGGTATCACTGGGCCCACTCAGTAATGCATCATCATAATGAGCTCAATATGATCAAAGTGTTTGATCACGGGATCATGCATTACGGTACGATTAAAGTGACTTGCCGGTAATGAGATTGAACAAGGTATTGGGATACCGACGATCGAATCTCGGGCAAGTAAAATACCGATTGACAAAGGGAATTGCATACGGGATTAATTGAATCCTCGACATCGTGGTTCATCCGATGAGATCATCATGGAGCATGTGGGAGCCAACATGGGTATCCAGATCCCGCTATTGGTTATTGCCCGAGAGCCGTCTCGGTCATGTCTGCATGTCTCCCGAACCCGTAGGGTCTACACACTTAAGGTTCGGTGACGCTAGGGTTGTGAAGATATGTATATGCAGTAACCCGAATGTTGTTCGGAGTCTCGGATGAGATCCCGGACGTCACGAGGAGTTTCGGAATAGTCCGGAGGTAAAGAATTATATATAGGAAGTGCTGTTTCGGCCATTGGGACAAGTTTTGGGGTCATCGGTATTGTACCGGGACCACCAGAAGGGTCCCGGGGGTCCATCGGGTGGGGCCACCCATCCCGGAGGGCCCCATGGGCCAAAGTGGGGAGGGGAACCAGCCCATAGTGGGCTGGCGCGCCCCCCTAGGCCCACCCCATGCGCCTAGGGTTGAAACCCTAGGGGTGGGGGGGGGGGCGCGCCCCACCTTGGCTTGGGGGCCACTCCAGCCCTTGGCCGCCGCCCCCCTAGGAGATCCAATCTCCTAGGGCTGGCGCCCCCTAGGAGATCCAGTCTCCTAGGGCTGGCGCCCCCCTAGGGGGCTATATAAATGAGGGGGGGAGGGGGCAGAAACACCCTAAGTCCTGGCGCCTCCCTCTCTCCCTGCTACACCTCTTCCTCTCGTAGTACACAGCGAAGCCCTACTGCTGTGACGCCCTGCATCCACCACCACGCTGTTGTGCTGCTGGATCTTCATCAACCTCTTCTTCCCCCTTGCTGGATCAAGAAGGAGGAGACGTCACACTGACCGTACGTGTGTTGAACGCGGAGGTGCCGTCCGTTCGGTGCTAGGATCTCCGGTGATTTGGATCACGTCGTGTACGACTATCTCATCCCCGTTCTCTGAACGCTTCCGCTCGCGATCTACAAAGGTATGTAGATGCATCCAATCACTCGTTGCTAGATGAACTCATAGATGGATCTTGGTGAAACCGTAGGAAAATGTTTGTTTTCTGCAACATTCCCCAACAATCCTCGTGAGGGCGGCACTGTTCACTTTATTCCCTGAGAGGCGCGTGTTTTCAAATTCAGCGGGGAACTTGTATCGTTCGTGCAGTTCGTGAAGAGGAGGTTGCGCAAATTCCCTTGGTTATTATGCCTAAGGTTCTCGGTGTTGATCGAGACGGTGCTCCGGAGAATGCACCCGAGCTGAACCGAGTACCCCTTGACTATATGTTTGGGCTCCGTTGGATGCCCGTCGGAGTCCACTTGAGTAAATTCCTCCTTGACGGTGCAGAGCACGTTCGGGCGCCGGTCCTTCCATTGCTTCTTCGGTTGGTTGCCATCTGTGCGTGCGCCGCCATCATCAGTGGTGGCATCCTCGGCGGCACCTTCAGTGGTGTCATCCCCGACGCCACTAGGGGTTGTGTAGTCAGGATCGGTGTCTTCCGCGGCGTCCTCATAGCGGTGAGGTTGTTGCTCCATCTCCTGGGACAGCTCCCAGAATTGCTTGCCGCCCGAACCGCCGGCCTCATTGTTGTGGGCCATGTTTCGCTCTAAATAGGAAAAAAGTTTGGTCAAAAAGTTGGTTATTGTCAAGGAACAAGATCATGGTCTCATCATTTAGGGTTTGTCGACACCGAGGCATCCTAAAAGCTAAGCTTTTATCATTTAGGGTTTGTCGACGCCGAGGCACCCTAAAATCCTAAGCGTACATCATTTAGGTTCTCATCGACACCGAGGCACCCTATAGAAGCCAAGTTTCATCATTTAGGGTTTGTCGACACCGAGGCACCCTAAATGCTAAGTTATGTTTTCATCATTTAGGGTTTATCAATGCCGAGGCACCCTAGGTTGGGCCTAATCACTTGGCTCTATTGCCACCTATGTAGCAAGAATGGCGGGGCAGTTGATCCTACTTAACTAAGTACTAAGATACCCCGGCCTATGCATTAGTCGCAAGTACCCCATATGTCCTATTTTTAGCAAAGTCATGCTAAAATTCACGGAAAATTTCAGCATGACCTTTGCTGCAAATAGGACATATGGAGTACCCGAATTTGCCGGAACGGAAGTTAATCGACATTCCGGCAAACTCAAGGGCCTCTCGGGGTACCTGCAATATCATTATCCCCGCATAATGAAGTCGCCAATGGGTCATTCAGAAGATCACAAGTAGCATCATCACAAGTACAACATCATCTATAGCTTTATATTAACAAAGCATCAGCACATATACAAAAGACCACTTATGCCAACAGTATGGTTTATATCAGATTCAGAGTTAGAAACAAGAAAAACCGGTGCTTCGAAGCCTACTGGACACAATTTACATCTATTAGTACGGGATGTCCTGACTAATTTCAAGTGTTCACATGTGAACTTGTACCATGGATGAGCCTAGTGCTTCATTAGTCAACTGAACAGAGATAATAGGGCATAACACCATACATAAGGTGATGAGCATACATACTACTGTCCAAGAAAATTAACTAAATAGTATTGTGTCAAGTTCAGTTTGAAAATTCAGTTACTGCTTGAGTGATTTGACACCAAAAATTACTCCCAAAAATTACAATGACTGTATATTGACTGCATATATTCACTGTACAGGACTGAATTCAGTCAAGAAAACCTGTCAATTTCTGTTCACTGCATATATTCACTGTATAGGCTGTCAAGTTCTATTTCAGCTCAAGTTTCATTGCAACACAAACACTGTAATTCATCTGCTCACAGAAAAATTAATAATCAAAATCAAATTACAATAGGGGTCTCAGGTTTGACCCCATGATACGTGCTATCCTGGGATTATTCCTCTTCTGAACAAACCATCATGCATCATTTTCTAACCAAGGCATAGCTCAGGAAAACCATTTGCTTTGACCAGAACCAGCTGATTTCCCCAAATCTCATGGTAAAATTAGCAAGGCAGAGCATTTCTCTTACATGACCATAGCAAGAATGACACACTCAACTTCATTGCTTCAACCACATGGACAACAGAGCAAATGTTGGAAGTTGACAATATACTTTAGATTCACACATGCTCCCCTAATTATTTTGTCTGTATCTTTAGATTATCTACTTTAGGCACAATCATACACAATTCTGGCTAATTCATCACTGTAGGCCAGCATGAAACACACTCCTCCAAAAAAGCCTAAAATTCCACTATTATTACCTGTAAAAAGGTCTAATGTCCACTAGTATTGCCTCTAAAAAAGCCTTAAAAGTCCACTATTGTTGACAATCGATATATGATCTGAATTGTAAGGAGTTAACTGAAAAATGAGTGGTTGTTGGCATGAGGGAGTAAACAGATTGTTGGCACAAAAATATTGGTTCTGCAAACATGAAAACAGTCACAAAAATAATGCACTTGGTTTGTGTTGAGTTTTTGCTTTCAGGGATTAGTTTGTGTTGAGTTGTTAACCTAAAGGTTCGGTAGTTTGAATCTCCTTTAGCTAGTTTGAATCCATGGACTACCCTGTTAGATTGGGATTGAAGATAGGTACCTGCTTATCTTTCTATTCTGTCACCAACAGTGGCTTTTCCAAGAATAATATCCCCGCATGAACATAGGTGAGAGGTTAACTAACTGCCTCAAAGGCATAATCAATGGTTATACATGGAACAAATTGCCAACGGTCAGGTGACCTACACTGCCACGGTCGAGGGGGGGAGGGAGGGAATGGGGAATGGTGGAGAGATGGAGGAAGGAGGAAGGAGGAGAGGTACCTGGTCGCCGGAGGGGTCGGGGTCGGGGTCGGCGAAGGGGTCAGGGTTGGGGTCCGAGCTCGTCCGGGACCTCGCTCGCCGCGGTCGAAGGAGAGCAGGGGCCGGTGGCGGAGGACGACAGGGGCAAGCGAGGTGGGTGCATCGAGGCCGCGCTCGCCGACTGCTGCAGGGGCCGAAGGAGGCCCTCGCTCGTCGGAGGGAGGAGGAGAGGAGAGGAGCGGGCGGCGCGCGCTCGGCCGATCCCGTTCGGGGGCGCGGGGGCGGCGGGGTGGAGTCCCGCGGGGGTCGGGGTGGCGGCATCGGGGCAGCGCAAGACCACGGCAGCGGCGGCGTTGCCGACGGCGTGCAGGCGCGGCGGACGGAGGGGGCGGAGCAAGGGGGCGGCGGTGTACGGTTGGGGTCGAGTGGGGGATCTGGCGAGGGAGGGAGGGAGGTCACAGTGCGAGGGGAATAGGTGGAGTGGGGGGAGGGTTAGCAATGGCGCACCTCCCCCTAGTGCGCCATAAGTACGACGATTCTAATGGCGCACCTCCCCCTGGTGTGCCATTAGAATTTTGTTTTAATTACTAGCCCGACTGGTCAAGTTATATTCCACCTAACTCTATCTCCATCAGAACATGCCCACTAGCCCGACTGGTCAGCACGCAGCACACACACTAGGAGGTCCTGGGTTCGATGTCCAGGCTCCCCAATTTTTGTTTTTATGCATTTAAAATGTTGTTTGATATTTATTTGTGTTTAAATATGTTCAAACTTGTTTAAATCATAACAGTAATATTTTTTTATAAAAACAGTAATAATTTTTTTAAAAATGTCATCAAATTTGTTATTTGAAAATATTTATGAATATGAAAAAATATCATCAAATTTATTACTTGAAAATATCATCAAATTTTTTATTTGAAAATATAATCAAATTTGTTTTTTTTGCAATTTTAGTTGCATTCATTTGTGATGGTGGAGCGGGCCAGGGAGGGTGCGGGGGAGAGGGTGCGGGGGTCGTCGGCGGTGGTGGAGTGGGGGAGGGTGCGGGCCGGGGGTCGGCGGCGGCCGGTGGAGAGGGGGAGGGTGCGGTGGGTCGTCGGCGACGGTGGAGTGGGGGAGGGTGCGGGCCGGGGGTCGGCGTCGGCGGCCGGTGGAGCGGGGGAGGGTGCGGTGGGTCGTCGGCGGCGGTGGAGTGGGGGAGGGTGCGGGGGGTCGGCGGCGGCGGCCGGTGGAGCGGGGGAGATGGTGCGGGGGGTGCTCGGCAGCGAGGGGGACCCGATCTGGCGAGGTGGGATAGCGATCGAGATGGAGGGGGATCAAGATCGAGTGTCCATGAAATTCAAAAACATTCATGAGTTCAAAAAGTGCCCATGAAATACAATCGAGAAATGAAGGCTACGATTTAAATACAATCGATCTTAGCTAGCTATCTGTTCACAATCTTCTTGCCCTTCTTTTTCGCAAATGGGGTTCTTCTGTGGAACGGACGTCCTTTAGGTACGGTGGTCCTGCTTCTTCTTGTGGTGTATGCTGCTACTTCATCGTCGTCGTCATGTTCGATCTTCGGGTCGCCGTACTTGTCAAAGTCTTGCTCATTGGCTACTCCATCCATTCCGATGATCTTCCTTTTGCCCCTCCTCACGACAACACGACTGGGCTTTGATGGGTCGGTAATGAAGAAGCATTGGTCCACTTGGGAAGCCAATACCCATGGCTCATTTTTCGCGGTGATGTTTGCGCCCGCGGTCTTGGATTTGGCTTCGGGTATAATCATGGTGGTGAAATACCGGTCTTCTTTTAGGACGCTCTTGGCCCATCTGACACGGAACATCAGGACCTTCTCTCCAGCGTAGCTCAGCTCCCAGATCTCCTCGATCCTTCCGTAGTATCTGTCCTTGTCGTTACCGGTGTAGGATTCCATCGTTACCCCAGAGTTCTGATAACCATCGCTCTTCATGTCCTTGTCCTCGGTGTAGAATGTGTAGCCGTTGATATCGTACGCCTCATAGGTCATCAGGTTGTGCTCGGCGCCCTGTGACAAGGCGAATATGAGTCGTTGATGTCTACTACACAACCTTCTTCTTGTAGACACTGTAGGGCCTCCAAGTGCAGAGGTTTGTAGGACAGTAGCAAATTTCCCTCAAGTGGATGACCTAAGGTTTATCAATCTGTGGGAGGCGTAGGATGAAGATGGTCTCTCTCAAGCAACCCTGCAACCAAATAACAAAGAGTCTCTTGTGTCCCCAACACACCCAATACAATGATAAGTTGTATAGGTGCACTAGTTCGGCGAAGAGATGGTGATACAAGTGCAATATGGATGGTGGATATAGGTTTTTGTAAACTGAAAATATAAAAACAGCAAGGTAGCAAGCGATAAAAGTGAGTGTAAACGGGATTGCAATGATAGGAAACAAGGCCTAGGGTTCATACTTTCACTAGTGTAAGTCCTCTCAACAATAATAACATAGTTGGATCACATAACTATCCCTCAACATGCAACAAAGAGTCACTCCAAAGACACTAATAGCAGAGAACAAACGAAGAGATTATGGTAAGGTACGAAACCACCTCAAAGTTATTCTTTCCAATCAATCTGTTGGGCTATTCCAATAAGTGTCACAAACAGCCCTAGAGTTCGTACTAGAATAACACCTTAAGATACAAATCAACCAAAACCCTAATGTCACCTAGATACTCCAATGTCACCTCAAGTATCCGTGGGTATGATCATAGGATATGCATCACACAATCTCATATTCATCTATTCAATCCAACACAAAGTACTTCAAAGAGTGCCCAAAAGTTTCTATCGGATAATCACGACGAAAACGTGTGCCAACCCCTATGCATAGGTTCATGGGCGGAACCCGCAAGTTGATCACCAAAACATACATCAAGTGGCACGTGATATCCCATTGTCACCATAGATACGCACGACAAGACATACATCAAGTGTTCTCAAATCTTTAAAGACTCAATCTGTCGGGGGAAATCTGCCTCCACGAACACCTATGGGGACCGAGCCCCTTTCTGGTTCGGCGGGGGGCGGAGGTCGCGCGAAGAGCGGATCGAGACGATGCACACAAGGGGTTTACCCAGCTTCGGGCCGCACGGATGCGTAAAACCCTACTGCTGCTTTGTGGTTTGTATTGTGTTCTTGTTCGGGAGCGCTAAGTGCTACAGTACACTCAGGCAGCTAATCAGACCGAGCGTGAGTGGCCTCCTCCCTCCTCTTCCCTTCTACGTTGCGCATGGGGCCTCCTTTTATATGCGCAAGGGGTTACCCACAGGTGGCAACGTAGGCGGGGGTAAAACTGGAAAACGCTGTGTTGGGTACAGCTGTTTGCACAGTGCTATCATACCTAACTCTGACGGCAGGGGACAAGGGCATTAAATGCCCATCTAGGTCACCCAAACAGTGCAGAAAAGGGACCGTCAGGGGCGCCACCGTTTGCCACGACGGCTATCCTGTCAGCGTTGCTTCGCCACCGCACGCCCCTGGCTGCGCAGCCTTTCGCCACGTACGCCTGGAATGGCCCCAGAGTGACACGTTGGTGGGTGAGCTGGAACGCAGGCGCGGGGTGGTGACTTACCGCGGCAAGCGCCTTGCCGCGGTTGATGCCTTGTCGCGCCCGGGAGCTTGTTGCTCACCGGTCCTTGCCGGGACGCGTGACGCGTCGCAGCAAGTCTCTTGTCGTGCCCTGGTCGGCCTTCCCGGCAAGCTCCTCTTGCCGGGGCCTTGTGCTTCGAGCAGCCGTCCCGGCAAGCTCCTCTTGCCAGGGCCTTGCTCTCTGCGGGTGGCCTTCCCGGCAAGCTCCTCCGGCCGGGGCATTGGCTCAAATACTTTGTTCTTGGATGGCCCAAAAAGGGACCATGGAGAGTTTTGGCGATCACCTGGCAAGCCTTGCCGCGGGGTGCTACGACTGCCCGTGCACAAGTTCGGGGTACTAAGGTACCCCTACTTTAGTACACCGACAGGAGCCCCCGGGGCTGGGCCATACACGGTGCCGAGCGCTGTTGGGCTAGGCCCAAAACAGTGCACGGGCACGCGCGGCCTGGGTCACGCTGCATCTTCTTCTGCATCCACCACGCCCTCCCCGAACGGCACGCTTCGAATGCGGCATCATGGGGAGAGGTGTGCGTGACGTGGGCGGCGTGCGCGGGGCTGAGCCCCGCAGGCACGCATCACGTCGCAATAAAGGGGGACGGTTCGCGCCATCTCCATAAGTGGAGGGAGGCGTGGAGGCGTGGCTCGTTTGCTGGACGGGGCCGAGGCACGGTTTCCGAGGCGTCCGCTCCCCACGATCACGGGGCGGGGGGAGGTCGCCTCATCTGTCGCCTTGGTCCTGCACGCCAGCCACGCGGCTTCCATGCACCTGGAGTTGCGGACGGTGGAGGCAGGAAACCGGGCCGTCGCGGGTCGAGGCAACAGGCCGGTCCCAGTAGCCTGCTCTTCCTGCGTCTTGATTGGCTGAGCGGGGCGGCCGAGCCCCCACCCTGCTCCTTTATAAAGAGCAAGAGGGGGCGACGGAAATCCACACTCCTTCATCTTTTCTTCCCTTCAGCTTCTGATCCCCTCTCTCCATTCGCCATGGAGAAAGGGAACCCTGATCCTTCATCGGTGGCGGCGAGGGTCGCCGCTAGGCAATGCGCCCCTCCTCCCCTTGCACCCGCGGTGGCAGAGCCAGCCGTAAGGGGAAGGGGGAGGGGCGAGGTCGTGGACGAGGCCGAGGCGCTCGGGGACGAGGCGGACGGGGCGACGCGCCGGCCTCGCCTCCGCCAGCGGCTCCTCTTCTCACGACGGTCCACATCGGGGACGACCCTTGCGAGTTCTTCGTCAGGCTGAGCCGGGCGCCTCATCGTCGCCTCCGTCTCCCGGCTCCCTTCGCAAGCGTGATGGAGATGGAACAACCCGAGACGCTAAGACTGCGCATGAGGGGCTGCGGGATCAGCGGCACGCGGGTCCACGTTGAGTCCCCAGCCCCCGGCGTGATGTATCTTGGTCGAGGGTGGAAGACGTTCGCCCGTATCCACAGCTTGATGGAGGGGTTCACCCTCCATTTTAAGTTCATGGAGGGCGATCTCCTCTCCGTCAAGGTCTTCGGGTGCTACGGGACCCAGGCCCGGTGCTGCGTGGATAGCTCCTCCGACAGCGAAGGCTCCTCCTCGAGCGAGAGCGACGAGGAGGGGAGCGACAGCGACGACGAGGGTAGCGGTCGTCGGGATGACGGGTCCGACTAGGCGCCGGTCACGGCCCCGTGTGGCACCGGCGACCCCATCATCCGTGTCGCCGGCTCCTTGAGCTTCCCGGGGTCGTCTCCTTGGCGGCTGGCGTAGGGAGGCTGCGGAAGAGGAAGAGGGCGGGCGGCAAGGCCGTCAACTCGGAGTACAGGGGCACGACGCCCTCGACAGCGTGCTGACGTCCTGCCGTCTCATCGAGCCCTGCTTCCGGCGCTGCCGTCGCCGTCCAGCTTTCAGACGGCCCCCGGGGTGTTCTCTTGGTGTCTTCTGCCACCCGTAGCTCGCCTAGGCGCCCCTTTTGCCCTTCTCGTCTCCTTGTCCTACCTCCTGAGGAGAGAGACAAGAAAGGGATTACGGGCACCATATCTCTTTTTAACTTGTAAGCCCTCGGGCTTTAGTTGCATTTAAAGCTTGTAATCCCATCTCTCATGTTTTTCATTCCCTCTGAACTGTACCTGAGCGGAATGTTTTTTCAATGAAAAGGGGATGTTTGCCGGGCCATTTGTCCCGCGGGTAAAACCCACGCCAAGGAGCGAATCCTTTATATCGTTAAGATAGTCACTTCTTTGCCCAGCAACAGGCCCTGCCGTCTTCCCGCGCCACTCGACCTTTCTCACACCTTTGGCGGAGGTAGAGATGAGGCGGGTTCGGGCTCCTCATTCCGTCCCTTTGCCGCCGCGGCTACTACCAAAACTGGCCCCAGGAACGCGCTCTGGGGCCCAGAGTTAAGGGAGCACGGTAGCTTTTTAGGAAGAAACAAGGTTTTCACATTCCTCAGTCCATAAGAGAATGCATGACAAGGGATGAAAAACTTATCTGGGATCGCAGCCCCCGGCAACTTTGGCTTGTCGCGGGCGAATCTTTGTACTTGCAGCCCCCGGCAACACTGGTTTGCCGGGGACCAGATGCCGGTCCGCCCTTCTTCTCTTCTTCGTCCTTAAGCGGTCTGGCCAGGATATGCAAAACCCTGCGAACCAAGGGAAACGAAAGAACAGGCAAAAAGGATGCAGACCCGACCTCTAAGCTAGGGGTTAGCAGCTGTTAGGCACTATCAACCCTAACCAAGGACGAGACTCGACTCAGCATGCATGCTAAAACTTAGGGCGCCAGCGCTTCATTTACTGCTGCTTAGGGTCTGCGCCTGGCTTTGTACAAAGGATTACATGCAACAGCGGCAAGACTTGTACAAAAGGGTGGTTGCCGGACGGGGTCCGGCAACCGCGCCTTACAGGTAAAACTTACGAAGATGCTCAATATTCCAGGAGTTGCTCACCGGAGTGCCATCTTCGGTCTCAAGGCGGACAGCGCCGGGCCTCGTGACTCATCTCACCCGGTAAGGGCCTTCCCACTTCGGCGTCAACTTGTTGTGATTCTTGGCGGACGGAGCGCGCCGAAGAACAAGGTCGCCTTCCTCGAAGCTTCTGGCTTTAACTTTGCGGCTATGGTAGCGACGCAAAGCTTGCTGGTAGCGAGCGGCTCGCACAGCAGCCTGAAGACGATCTTCCTCAAGGAGCAGCGCATCATCTTCACGCAGCCGCTCTTGCTCAAGCTCATCATAAGCGAGCACTCGAGGTGACCCGTATACGAGTTCCGTGGGGGTAACTGCTTCTGCTCCATAGACTAGAGCAAATGGTGTCTGGCCAGTGGCTCGATTTGGCGTCGTTCTGATCGACCAAAGAGCCACCGGCAGCTCCTCGATCCAGTTTCTTCCGCACTTGTGCAGCCTGTCGAAAGTTCTGGTCTTGAGCCCACGCAGCACTTCGGCATTGGCCCTCTCCGCTTGACCGTTGCTCCTGGGATGAGCAACAGAAGCGAAGCAGACCTTGGCGCCGAGATCTTGGATGTATTGCATGAAGGCGCGGCTCGTGAATTGCGTACCGTTGTCGGTGATGATCCTGTTCAGGATCCCGAAGCGGCAAACAATCGACCTGAAGAACTTGATTGCTGACTGTGCTGTCACCTTCCTCACTGGTTCCACTTCCGGCCACTTTGTGAACTTGTCGATTGCGACGTACAAGTACTCAAAGCCCCCGACAGCTCGGGGGAAGGGGCCGAGGATGTCGAGCCCCCAGACCGAAAATGGCCAGGATAAAGGGATCGTCTGGAGAGCTTGAGCTGGCTGGTGTATCTTCTTGGAATGGAACTGGCACGCTTCACACTTGGTTACTTGTGCAGTTGCATCCTGGAGGGCTGTCGGCCAGAAGAAACCTTGCCGGAACGCTTTGCCGGCAAGTGCTCTTGCGCCAATGTGGTGACCACATATGCCTCCATGTATCTCTGCCAACAGCTTTTGTCCGTCTTCCCGGGGAATACACTTCAATTTCACACCGTTGCGCCCTCTTCTGTACAGTGTGTTGTCGATGAACTGGTACATACTTGAGCGCCGGGCTACTCTTTCCGCTTCTTCTTGTTCTTCGGGAAGTTCTCCGTTATGGAGGAAACGAACAGTCCGCTGCGCCCATGCTGGAGCCTGTGGCTCGACAACAAGGACTGAAGGCACATCTGCTGCTGCGAGAACATCCGCTTCTACGGCGAGGATCTGGGGCTCAGCCGGAGCTTGATGTTCCCCGGCAAGCTTGCCAGAGCGAAACTTGTCGGGAGCGCCTACTTCTACGGAACAAACCCTAGGGTTTGCTGGAGCAGACTGCTCCTCAACACTCTTGGCGTCGATCTTGGGGACCTTCTTGGCGGCGGCTCCGGGGAGCTCTGCCGAAAGATAGTCGCCGGAGACCATCTTCCTCTTCTTGCTCTGTCCGGTTGATGGTGTTACGGATGGCTGAGTCAGCTTGAGCACAAAGGTTCCTGGCTCCACAGGTAACTTAAGTGCTGCGCACTTTGACAGGCCATCAGCAATGTCGTTCTCAGCTCTTGGAACGTGTTCCATTTGCAGGCCGTCAAAGCTCTCTTCCAGCTTCCTCACTTCATCAATGTACGCTTCCATCAACGGACTCTGGTAATCTTTGTTCACTTGGCGGACGACAAGCTGCGAGTCACCCCTGACAATGAGCTTCTTGATCCCAAGTTCTGCCGCGATCCT
This sequence comes from Aegilops umbellulata, assembly GCA_032464435.1. Classification (NCBI taxonomy): domain Eukaryota; kingdom Viridiplantae; phylum Streptophyta; class Magnoliopsida; order Poales; family Poaceae; genus Aegilops; species Aegilops umbellulata. Next base: position 394,304,837 of record CP136054.1, read on the forward strand.
GAGACCGGCAAGCAAACCTTCATACTCTGCAGTATTGTTGGTTGCTTGCTCCTTGGGGAAGTGCATCTGGACTATGTACTTGAGATGCTCTCCGGTGGGTGCGATAAGCAACGCGCCAGCACCGGCGCCTTGCAGCGAGAAGGCACCATCAAAATAGATCAGCCACTCTTTGCTTGCTTCTTTGACGGGGATGCTCGTCTCTGGGATCTCTTCGTCTGGTGTCGGTGTCCACTCTGCTATGAACTCCGCCAATGCTCTGCTTTGGATAGTCGAAGTGCTCTCGAATTTGAGACCGAAGCTTGACAGTTCCAGTGCCCACTCGACAATCCTGCCTGTTGCTTTTGGATTCTATAGTATCCTCTTCAGCGGAAAGCGGGTGACAACTGTAATCTCATGTGCTTGGAAGTAATGGCGCAGCTTTCTCGAGGCCATGAGAAGGCCGAAAAGCAATTTCTGCACACCAGAGTACCTTGACCTAGCCCCCTGCAGAAGGGAGCTGACAAAGTAAACTGGGCGCTGCACCATTCTCTTCTTCTGCACCTCCCCTCGCTCCTGCGCAGATTCATCCTTGTCGGGGCCAGAGCTTGTCGGGGAAGCCTCCTGCTTGTCGCTGGACGCGCTTTCCGCGGTTGCTAGCTCATCATCTGCCTCCCTCTCCGCTACTAACGCAGCACTAACCACTTGATTGGTTGCCGCCAGGTACAACAGCAACTTCTCTTGTGGTTTAGGCGCGACAAGTATTGGAGCGGAGGACAGGTATTTCTTCAAGTCCTGCAGCGCAGCCTCCGCTTCCGGAGTCCATTTTACTAGGCCCGTCTTTTTCAAAACTTTGAAAAATGGCAGGGCGCGTTCTGCAGACTTGGAAATAAACCTGCTGAGAGCCGCGACGCAGCCGGCAAGCCTTCGTACATCCTTGACGCGTGTTGGTGCTTCAATCTGCTCGATGGCCTTGATTTTGTCTGGATTGGCTTCGATTCCTCGCTGAGACACGAAGAACCCGAGAAGTTTGCCGGAAGGGACTCCAAACACGCACTTCTCGGGGTTGAGCTTGAGGCTAATCTTGCGCAGGTTCGTAGAGGTCTCTTCTAAATCTTGAATCAGGGTTGCCCTGTTCCTGCTCTTGACCACTATGTCATCCATGTAGGCTTCCACATTTCTGTGGATTTGCGGCTCAAAAGCGGTATGGACAACCCTCGCAAACGTCGAACCAGCATTCTTCAAACCGAAAGGCATCCGTACGAAACAGTACGTGCCACATGGAGTGATGAATGCGGTCTTTTCCTAATCTTCTTCAGCCATGAAGATCTGATGGTATCCTGAGTATGCATCAAGAAATGAAAGCAGGTCACATCCGGCCGTGGAGTCATCAATCTGGTCAATGCGCGGCAAGGGAAAGGGATCTTTGGGACAAGCTTTGTTAACATCAGTAAAGTCGATGCAAAGCCTCCATTTCCCATTTGCTTTGCGCACGACAACAGGATTGGGCAACCACGTCGGATGGAGCACACCTCTGACAAGGCCTGCCGCTTCCAACTTCTTGATCTCTTCTGCGATGAACTCTTGGCGATCCACCGCTTGCTTCCTGACTTTCTGCTTGACGGGCCGCGCATGAGGACAGACGGCGAGGTGGTGCTCAATCACTTTCCTGGGAACGCCGGGGATGTCAGATGGTTGCCAGGCAAACATCGACATTCGCCCGCAGGAAAGCAACGAGCGCGCTTTCCTATTTGGGGTCGAGAGTGGCACTGATGGTGAAGGTACCACCAGTGCCGTCCTCCTTGGCGGACACCTTCTTGGTCGTTGGCAGGGCTGCCATTGACTTCTTACTCTTGCCGGTGGAGCTCGATGGCGCGTCCTCGATGGTAGCGCAGCACTCCGAAGAGGTGCACTTGCCGGAGTGGGCACCAGAGCACTTGCCGGGCTTGGTCTTCTTCTTCCCTCCGGGAGCATCAGCGGCAAGTGGCTTGTGATCCGTTGCGGCTGCTGCTTCCCGATAGATCTTGTCGGCACAGATAAGGGCATCCTTCTTGTCGCCGGGGACAGAGATGACGCTTATTGGGCCTGGCATCTTGAGCATGTTGTATGCGTAGTGAGAGGCCGCCATGAACTTGGCGAGCGCTGGACGACCGAGAATTCCATTGTAGGGCAATGGAAAATCGGCAATGTCAAAAGTGATCCTCTCTGTCCTGAAGTTCAGCTCGCTGCCAAATGTCACTGGCAACGTTATCTTCCCCTTCGGCTTGCTCCTTCCCGGGTTGATTCCTTGGAACGTTCCGGTCTCTTCGAGCTCGCTGTCGGGGACTTGGAGTTTCTGGAGCACAGCGGAGGAGATCAGGTTCAAGCCGGCCCCGCCGTCGACTAGCATCTTAGTGACCTTGAGGTTGTGGACTGTTGGTGAGACCAACATCGGCAAGCACCCGATCGCAGTTGTGCGGTCAGGGTGGTCCTCAATATCGAAGATGATAGGCGTGCTGGACCATTTCAGAGGCTTGCGTGACTCGACGGGTGGTTCCGCTGCATTGACTTCCCGCGCCCACTGCTTGAGCTGGCGGCGAGAAGTATGCAGAGAAGCACCGCCGTCTACGCACAAGACCTCCGTGGCTTTCTGAAACTCCTGCTCACTGGTCTCGACATCATCCATGTCTTCGTCTTCGTCGTCGTCTTCGTCCTTGTCGTGGCCGCGGGGAGGTCTGTCTGCTTGCCGCTGCTTGTCCTTGTCGCGGCGTCCTCCCTGGCCGGGGTGCTTCGTGCCGGATCCTCCGCCACCTCCCCGGGCTTTCTCCTTGTCGCGTCGCTCGTACTCGGCCTTTTGCAGCTCGACGAGCCGCTCGACCTGCTTGCAGCTCTGGAGGTCATGGCCCTTGGTGCGGTGGATCTTGCAGTACTGTTTGTTGGTGCCGTCCCGCTTGTCGGCGACCGCCACAGCCTGGCAGTTGGTGCATCCGGCAACCTCCTTGCCGGAGCTACCAGCCTGGGCCTTCTTGGCGGCGCCTTCATCGCCGGACTTCTCAACAACCAATACTTCTTGGCTCTTCTTCTTCCTGTTGCTCCGCCGCCGGTTCTTCCTTGCCGGGGCGGTATCCTCACTGTCAGATTCTCCTGCTCCAGTGTTCTCTCCGGGGAGTTTCCTTCCTTCCTCAGCACGTGCACACTTGTCGGCCAGGGCATATAGCTCGCTGACGTCTTTGATCTTGCACATCGCCATCTCCTCCCGCATCCTGCGGTTACGCACGTTCTGATGGAACGCGCTGATGACCGCGGCTGGGTGGACGTCTGGGATGTTGTAGTGTACGCGGCTGAATCTCTGGATGAACTTGCGCAAGGGTTCCCCATCTTTCTGGACGAGCAGATGAAGGTCGCTCGCTTGGCCATGGGGTTTGTGGCCGCCCGTAAAGGCACCAACAAATTGATGGCACAAGTCTGTCCAGGAGGTTATGGAGTTGTCCGGCAAGTGCATGAGCCAGGATCTGACGTTGGATTTGAGTACCAGCGGGAAGTAGTTGGCAAGGATCTTGTCGTCTCGCCCTCCAGCAGCCTGCACCGCAATGGTGTAGATGTTGAGGAACTCTGACGGATGCGACTTGCCGTCGTACTTCTCTGGTACGTCTGGCTTGAAATTCTTCGTGTTGGGCCACTGGAATTGCCGCAGCTCACGGGTGAACGCAGGGCAGCCTACCGCGTACGGCAGGTCGCCTGGTCCCCCCGGCGCATGCATGTCGACAGAGGGCTCAGCGCGCTGATCTGATTGATGCCGCGCTTCTCTTCGACGCTCGATGCGACGAGCGTCCTCTTGCTTTCGTTCGTGAAGAACTTGGCGTTGATCGCGACGAGTTTGCGGATTTGACGACGCGGTGGAGTCGTTGTCGTGATGGTTTCGGCGAGTCGGCGATCTTGCCCTTTGGGGTGGGGAATGCACGGTGGTCGCACCCCCCACCGGTCTTGGCGCCATCGGTTCTCGCCTGGCCGACCTGCCGCGGCTGCGACGCACTGTGCTGCCGCGGGGTGTCGCCGTTAGCGAAGCCGATGAGACTCTGTATCGTGGCCCTCCAATCATCGAGCTTGTCCGCCGTTGGAGGGTAGTCTAGGAGCAGTTGAGCTCGTGCTAGAGCTTCTGCTGGAGTGGCGGGCAGCGGTGGCGAACGGCGCGTGGAGCGGGATGTGCTCGAACTTCTAACTATGTTAGAAGGAGCAGCACCCGGACCAGGCAGTCGCGCCACGCTCGCGCCAGCACGTTGGTGTGTATGCTGGCCTTGAGCACCCTGGGATCCGCCAGCTCGATCTGGGTCCAGCGAGCGTATGGTACCGTGAGTGCCAAGACGCTGCTGGTCCCGTGCCTCCTGAGAGGGGCGCGGTGCATGTTCAGACGCCGTGGCACCATGAGCTGGCTCGGCGACGCCCGTTCCGCCGCCGGTGCCGTCCCCACCACCCGTTTGCTCCAGGGGCGGTGGGTTCGACGTGGACGGACCAGCCACCTCCGGAGCCTTCTTCTTCGGTGGCATGTCGTTGAAGACGATGGAGATCTAGCCCGTGCAGACGCCGGATCAGGTTCACACAACCTCGACGCCCCCTACCTGGCGCGCCAAAGATGTCGGGGGAAATCTGCCTCCACGAACACCTATGGGGACCGAGCCCCTTTCTGGTTCGGCGGGGGGCGGAGGTCGCGCGAAGAGCGGATCAAGACGATGCACACAAGGGGTTTACCCAGCTTCGGGCCACACGGATGCGTAAAACCCTACTGCTGCTTTGTGGTTTGTATTGTGTTCTTGTTCGGGAGCGCTAAGTGCTACAGTACACTCAGGCAGCTAATTAGACCGAGCGTGAGTGGCCTCCTCCCTCCTCTTCCCTTCTACGTTGCGCATGGGGCCTCCTTTTATATGCGCAAGGGGTTACCCACAGGTGGCAACGTAGGCGGGGGTAAAACTAGAAAACGCTGTGTTGGGTACAGTTGTTTGCACAGTGCTATCATACCTAACTCTGACGGCAGGGGACAAGGGCATTAAATGCCCGTCTAGGTCACCCAAACAGTGCAGAAAAGGGACCATCAGGGGCGCCACCGTTTGCCACGACGGCTATCCTGTCAGCGTTGCTTCGCCACCGCACGCCCCTGGCTGCACAGCCTTTCGCCACGTACGCCTGGAATGGCCCCAGAGCGACACGTTGGTGGGTGAGCTGGAACGCAGGCGCGGGGTGGTGACTTGCCGCGGCAAGCGCCTTGCCGCGGTTGATGCCTTGTCGCGCCCGGGAGCTTGTTGCTCACCGGTCCTTGCCGGGACGCGTGACGCGTCGCAGCTCTTGTCGTGCCCTGGTCGGCCTTCCCGGCAAGCTCCTCTTGCCGGGGCCTTGTGCTTCGAGCGGCCGTCCCGGCGAGCTCCTCTTGCCGGGGCCTTGCTCTCTTCAGGTGGCCTTCCCGGCAAGCTCCTCCGGCCGGGGCCTTGGCTCAAATACTTTGTTCTTGGATGGCCCAAAAAGGGACCATGGAGAGTTTTTGCGATCACCTGGCAAGCCTTGCCGCGGGGTGCTACGACTGCCCGTGCACAAGTTCGGGGTACTAAGGTACCCCTACTTTAGTACACCGACACAATCCGATAAAATTACTTCAAAGGGAAAACTCAATCCATTACAAGAGAGAAGAGGGGGAGAAGAAACATAAGATCCAACTATAATAGCAAAGCTCGCGATACATCAAGATCGTGCCAAATGAAGAACACGAGAGAGAGAGAGAGAGAGAGAGAGAGAGAGAGAGAGAGATCAAACACATAGCTACTGGTACATACCCTCAGCCCCGAGGGTGAACTACTCCCTCCTCGTCATGGAGAGCGCCAGGATGATGAAGATGGCCACCGGTGAGGGTTCCCCCTTCGACAGGGTGCCGAAACAGGGTCCCGATTGGGTTTTGGTGGCTACAGAGGCTTGCGGCGGCGGGACTCCTGATCTAATCTCTGTTCTGGAAGTTTTTCGATACGTATGTATATATGGGTGCAACGGGTACGTCGGTGGAGCTAAGGGGGCCCCACGAGGCAGGGGGCGCGCCCTAGGGGGGTGGGAGCGCCCCCCACCCTCTTGAGCACCTCCCGTATCTCCTGATGTAGAGTCCAAGTCTAACTGGTGGCTTTCCTTCCAAAAATAACTTCTCCAGTTGATTTCGTTCCGTTTCGACTCCGTTTGATATTCCTTTTCTTCGAAACACTGAAATAGGCATAAAACAGCAAATCTGGGCTGGGCCTCCGATTAATAGGTTAGTCCCAAAATTAAAATAAAAGTTGATAATAAAGCCCAATATTGCCTAAAACAGTAGATAATATAGCATGGAGCAATCAAAAATTATAGATACGTTGGAGACGTATGAAGCATCCCCAAGCTTAATTCCTGCTCGTCCTCGAGTAGGTAAATGATAAAAAAGATAATTTTTGATGTGGAATGCTAGTTGGCATAATTTCATTGTAATTATTCTCAATTGTGATATGAATATTCAGATCCGAAGGATTCAAGACAAAAGTTCATATTGACATAAAAATAATAATACTTCAAGCATACTAATAAAGCAATTATGTCTTCTCAAAATAACATGGCCAAAGAAAGTTATCCCTACAAAATCATATAGTCTGGCTATGCTCCATCTTCACCACAATTGTTTCACATTGAAAGTATTTAAATCATGCACAACCCCGAGGACAAGCCAAGCAATTGTTTCATACTTTAACATTTTCAAAACTTTTTCGATCTTCACGCAATACATGAGCGTGAGCCATGGATATAGCACTATATGTGGAATATAATGGTGATTGTGGAGAAGACAAAAAGAGGGGAAGATAGTCTCACATCAACTAGGCGTATCAACGGGCTATGGAGATGCCCATTAATAGATATCAATGTGAGTGAGTAGGGATTGCCATGCAACGGATGCACTAGAGCTATAAGTATATGAAATCTCAACAAAAGGAACTAAGTGGGTGTGCATCCAACTCGCTTGCTCACGAAGACCTAGGGCATTTTGAGGAAGCCCATCATTGGAATATACAAGCCATGTTCTATAACAAAAAATTCCCACTAGTAAATGAAAGTGACAACATAGGAGACTCTCTATCATGAAGATCATGGTGCTACTTTGAAGCACAAGTGTGGTAAAAGGATAGTAACATTGTCCCTTCTCTCTTTTTCTCTCATTTTTTTTATTTGGGCCTTTTCTTTTTTTTTTATGGCCTCTTTTTTTATTTTTTTTATTTTTTTATTTTTTCGTCCAGGGTCTCATCCCGACTTGTGGGGGAATCATGGTCTCCATCATTCTTTCCTCACTTGGGGCAATGCTCTAAAAATGATGATCATCACACTTTTATTTTTCTTACAACTCAACAATTACAACTCGATACTTAGAACAAGATATGACTCTATATGAATGCCTCCGGCGGGGTACCAGGATATGCAATGACTCATGAGTGACATGTATGAAAGAATTTTGAACAGTGGCTTTGCCACAAATACGATGTCAACTACATGATCATGCTAAGCAATATGACAATGATGGAGTGTGTCATACTAAATGGAACGGTGGAAAGTTGCATGGCAATATATCTCGGAATGGCTATGGAAATTCCATGATAGGTAGGTATGGTGGCTGTTTTGAGGAAGATATATGGTGGGTGTATGATACCGGCGAAAAGTGTGCGGTATTGGAGAGGCTAGCAATGGTGGAAGGATGGGAAAAAGTGTGTATAATCCATGGACTCAACATTAGTCATAAAGAACTCATATACTTATTGCAAAAATCTAGAAGTTATCAAAGCAAACTATTACGCGCATGCTCCTAGGGGGATAGATTGGTAGGAAAAGACCATCGCTCGTCCCCGACTACCACTCATAAGGAAGACAATCAATAAACACCTCATGCTCCGACTTCGTTACATAACGGTTAACCATACGTGCATGCTACGGGAATCACAAACTTCAACGCAAGTATTCTCAAATTCACAACTACTCAACTAGCATGACTCTAATATCACCATCTTCATATCTCAAAACAATTATCAAGCATCAAACTTTTCTTAGTATTCATCACACTCGTAAGAATTCTTACACATCTTTTATGCTTAGCATATTAGAATTATTTAAGCAAATTACCATGCTATTTAAGAATCTCAAAATAATATAAGTGAAGAATGAGAGTTCATCTATTTCTTCAAAATAAATCCACCGCCGTGCTCTAAAAGATATAAGTGAAGCACTAGAGCAAACAACAAACTACTTCGAAAGATATAAGTGAAGATCAATGAGTAGTCGAATAATTATGCAACTATGTGAAGACTCTCCCATTAATAATTTCAGATCTTGGTCTTTTATTCAAACAGCAAGTAAATCTAAAGAAAATAAAATGACGCTCCAAGCAAAACACATATCATGTGGTGAATAAAAATATAGCTCCAAGTAAAGTTACCGATGAACGAAGACGAAAGAGGGGATGCCTTCCGGGGCATCCCCAAGCTTAGACGTTTGGTTATCCTTGAATATTACCTTGGGTGCCTTGGGCATCCCCAAGCTTAGGATCTTGCCACTCCTTATTCCGTAGTCCATCGAATCTTTACCCAAAACTTGAAAACTTCACAACACAAAACTTAACAGAAAACTCGTAAGCTCCGTTAGCGAAAGAAAACAAAACACCACTTCATGGTACTGCAATGAACTCATTATTTATTTATATTGGTGTTAAACCTACTGTATTCCAACTTCTCTATGTTTATAAACTATTTTACTAGCCATAAAGTCATCAAAATAAGCAAACAACACACAAAAAAAGAATCTATCAAAAACAGAACAGTCTGTAGTAATCTGTAACTAACCCAAACTTCTGGAACTCCAAAAATTCTAAAATAAGTTGGTGGACCTGAGTAATTTGTCTAGTAATCATATGAAAAAAGAATCAACTAAATATCACTCTCCAGTAAAAGTTGAAGCTAATCTCGTGAGCGCTAAAGTTTCTGTTTTTTACAGCATGATCATAAAGACTTCACCCAAGTCTTCCCAAAGGTTATACTTGGCACAAACACTAATTAAAACACAAAACCTCATATAAACAGAAGCTAGATGGATTATTTATTCCTAAACATAACCAAAAAACAAGAAACTAAAATAACATTGGGTTGCCTCCCAACAAGCGCTATCGTTTAACGCCCCTTGCTAGGCATGACGATTTCGATGATGCTCACATAACAGATAAGAATTGAAACATAGAGAGAGCATCATGAAGAATATGACTAGCACATTTAAGTATAACCCACTTCCTATGCATAGGGATTTTGTTATGAAATAACTTATGGGAACAAGAATCATCTTGCATAGGAAGGTAAAACAAGCATAACTTCAAGATTTTAAGCACATAGAGAGGAAACTTGATATTATTGCAATTCCTACAAGCATATGTTCCTCCCTCATAATAATTTTCAGTATCATAATGAATGAATTCAACAATATAACCAGCACCTAAAGCATTCTTTTCATGATCTACTTGCATAGATTTTTTATTACTCTCCACATAAGCAAAATTCTTCTCATGAATAATAGTGGGAGCATCATATGAGACTTGAACACTTTAAATTGTTTCTACATTAAAGGAGTAATGTTCAGAGAAGGGGCACTCATAATCATGACAAGTTTTATAAATATAATCATCACTACTCTTTATAGCATAAGTTTTATCACAATAATCATCATAATTAGCAACTTTGTTCTCATCATAATCAATTGAAACCTCTTCCGAAATAGTGGATACAACACTAAATAAAGTCATGACCTCTCCAAATCCACTTTCATAAATATTATAAGATTCAACATCCTCCAATATTGTGGGATCACTACTTCCTAAAGTTGACACTCTTCCAAACCCACTTTCATCAATATAATCATCATAGGTAGAAGGCATGCTATCATCATAACAACTTTGCATATCAAAACTTGGGAGGCTAAAATTATTATCATTATTAAGCATAGCATCCCCAAGCTTGGGACAAACATTAATTACAGCAAATATATTCTCAAATATGTCATCCTCATCAAACATAGCTTCTCCAACCTTTTCGTATCATAAGCATAATCACTCTCATCATTAATAGCATGGATAGCACCAATAGTATAGCAATTATTATACTCTTCCAAGCAAGTGACAAAAAGATTTTCAAGATCATAAGAAGTATCATTATCTTCCCAATCATAATCATCACAACAAGCAATAGGCATAATGAGATCATCATCAAGTGTATCTTCTTCATTTTCATGAGGCACAACAATAATAGGAGCAACCTTATTTGGGAGAGATACCTTTTTACCTCTCTTCCTTTTTCGTTTCTTCTTCTTCTTCACCACACCATGTGTGGGTTCAATCCTCTTTTTGGATCTCCTTATTAATGATATTGGTTGAATAGAAGGATCCTCCTCGTTACCTGATTCATCATAAGAAATAATAGGAGGATATTGGGAAATCTCTTCCCTTTCATTAGTATTCTCTTCATCCTCTATTTGTTTTCTTTTCTTTATGTAATTGGCAATATAAGGATTTTCAATGCAATTCACCGCACAATACATATAAATTTCTTCTAGATCAAATGAAGAGTTCTATCAAGGGCAAATTCTAGAATAATCTTAGTTACACGTTTTATTTCTTCATAACCCAAGAGCAAACTAAGTTCATTATGATGTGCAAGGGAAATCAAGTCATCACAATTTTTGGACACGATATGATCATGAAACAATTTTCATTGGGTACTAAAATGATCACGTTCATTGCAAAGTTCACAAGTATGGCTAATAAAAAATAAATTTTCAGCACATGCATCTAGCCTTTCTTGCAACCATTTAGTTTCTAAATATTTATGCCTCTTGCAATATCTATCTTCCCTATTTGGTGTGTCCTTACAAACCCAATGCACTCCACAAAAATTGACATGTTTATAGGAGGCATTTTCATCATAGTAAATTTGCTCATCAAAGCTTGTGGGACAAAAAATATCATCTTCATCAAACATAGCTTCCCTAAGCTTGTGGCTTTGCATATCATTAGCATCATGGATATTCAAGGGATTCATACTAACAATATTGAAATCATGCTCATCATTCAAAGATTTAGTGCCAAACAATTTAATGCATTCTTCTTCTAACACTTTGGCACAACTTTCCTTTCCATCATACTCACGAAAGATATTAAAAAGGTGACGCGTATGTGGCAAACTCAATTCCATTTTTATAGTTTTCTTTTATAAACTAGACTAGTGCTAAAACAAGAAACAAAAAGATTCGATTGCAAGATCTAAAGATATACCTTCAAGCACTAACCTCCCCGGCAACGGCGCCAGAAAAGAGCTTGATTTCTACTACACAACCTTCTTCTTGTAGACGTTGTTGGGCCTCCAAGTGCAGAGGTTTGTAGGACAGTAGCAAATTTCCCTCAAGTGGATGACCTAAGGTTTATCAATCTGTGGGAGGCGTAGGATGAAGATGGTCTCTCTCAAGCAACCCTGCAACCAAATAACAAAGAGTCTCTTGTGTCCCCAACACACCCAATACAATGATAAATTGTATAGGTGCACTAGTTCGGCGAAGAGATGGTGATACAAGTGCAATATGGATGGTGGATATAGGTTTTTGTAAACTGAAAATATAAAACCTGCAAGGTAGCAAGCGATAAAAGTGAGCGTAAACGGTATTGCAATGATAGGAAACAAGGCCTAGGGTTCATACTTTCACTAGTGTAAGTCCTCTCAACAATAATAACATAGTTGGATCACATAACTATCCCTCAACATGCAACAAAGAGTCACTCCAAAGACACTAATAGCGGAGAACAAACGAAGAGATTGTGGTAGGGTACGAAACCACCTCAAAGTTATTCTTTCCAATGAATCCGTTGGGCTATTCCTATAAGTGTCACAAACAGCCCTAGAGTTCGTACTAGAATAACACCTTAAGATACAAATCAACCAAAACCCTAATGTCACCTAGATACTCCAATGTCACCTCAAGTATCCGTGGGTATGATCATACGATATGCATCACACAATCTCATATTCATCTATTCAATCCAACACAAAGTACTTCAAAGAGTGCCCAAAAGTTTCTACCGGATAATCATGACGAAAACGTGTGCCAACCCCTTTGCATAGGTTCATGGGCGGAACCCGCAAGTTGATCACCAAAACATACATCAAGTGGCACGTGATATCCCATTGTCACCATAGATACGCACGGCAAGACATACATCAAGTGCTCTCAAATCTTTAAAGACTCAATCCGATAAAATTACTTCAAAGGGAAAACTCAATCCATTACAAGAGAGAAGAGGGGGATAAGAAACATAAGATCCAACTATAATAGCAAAGATCGCGATACATCAAGATCGTGCCAAATCAAGAACACGAGAGAGAGAGAGATCAAACACATAGCTACTGGTACATACCCTCAGCCCCGAGGGTGAACTACTCCCTCCTCGTCATGGAGAGCGCCGGGATGATGAAGATGGCCACCGGTGAGGGTTCCCCCTCTGGCAGGGTGCCGGAACAGGGTCCCGATTGGGTTTTGGTGGCTACAGAGGCTTGCGGCGGCGGAACTCCCGATCTAATCTTTGTTCTGGAAGTTTTTCGATACGTATGTATATATGGGTGCAAGGGGTACGTCGGTGGAGCTACGGGGGCCCCACGTGGCAGGGGGCGCGCCCTAGGGGGCTGGGCGCGCCCCCCACCCTCGTGAGCACCTCTCGTATCTCCTGACGTAGAGTCCAAGTCTATCTGTTGGCTTTCCTTCCAAAAATAACTTCTCCAGTTGATTTCGTTCCGTTTCGACTCCGTTTGATATTCCTTTTCTTCGAAACACTGAAATAGGCATAAAACAGCAAATCTGGGTTGGGCCTCCAGTTAATAGGTTAGTCCCAAAAGTAATATAAAAGTGAATAATAAAGCCCAATATTGCCTAAAACAGTAGATAATATAGCATGGAGCAATAAAAAATTATAGATACGTTGGAGACGTATCAGTTGTTCTTCCTCGGAAGAATCCTCATGTAAAGGGTACGACAGAAGCTTCTGCTTGAACCAACGCGTGAAACATGAGTTGTGCTTTCTGATTATATCTCCGTCCGTCCTCTGTTGGCCTCGGTCATTGTACGTGTTCTCAATAAAGGTTTTGTGCTCTACCACCCAAGGATCGACCACGTCTATGTGTTGTAGCGCGACTAGGTTTGCTCTTTCAAAGTCGGCGAGTCGAGCCTCGAAGTTGACATGCATTTCACGGCGACCCTCACAGTGACCCCATCCAGCGAGCCTGCCGAGGTGCCTGTTGACGGGCAGACCAACGGGGTCCTCGATGCCTAGATAATTCGTGCAGTAGGAGATGCACTCTTCAGTCAGAAAGCCCCTAGCTATGCTTCCCTTTGGACGTGACATGTTGCGAACATATCCTTTGATGACACCATTCATCCTTTCGAACGGCATCATGCTGTGCAGGAACGTCGGCCTGAGTTGGATGATATCCTCCACGATATGGACCAGCAGATGCACCATAACGTCGAAGAATGCGGACGTGAAGTACATCTCTAGCTCGCATCGTATCACCACGATCTCTTCCTGTAGCCTTCTGAGTTGCCGCACGCCAACTGACTTCCGAGAGATGACGTCGAAAAAGTTGCATAGGCCAAGTAGCGTTTCATGGACGTGCGCGTCCATGATCCCACGGATTGCAACTGGAAGTATCCGCGTCATCAGCACGTGACAGTCGTGATACTTCATCCCGCTGAACTTCTGCTTCGTTGGGTCTAGGTATCTGCTTATCTTCCCCGCATAACCGTAAGGAAGTTTTACTCCTACGAAGCAGGTGAAAAACTGCTCGATCTCCTCCTGACTTAGAGTGAAGCACGCGGGAGGGTAATCATTTCCGGTCTTCTTGGCCTTTTTGCCTTTGCGACGACTTTCTGTGTCCTGCTTCGCCTCATCATCATCATCATCATCATTAGCGTGAAGCTCCTCCCTGATGCCCATTGATTTCAAGTCTGCCCTTGCTTTCGGCCCATCTTTGGTCCTCTCTGGCATGTTGAGCAGGGTACCAAGCAGACTCTCGCACACATTCTTCGTGATATGCATGACATCAAGGCTGTGAGGCACACGGTGGATCTTCCAGTACGGCAAGTCGCAGAAAACAGACCTCGTTTTCCATACCTTCAGCAGCGGCTTTAGTGCCTTTCACTTCTTTCCCGGCTCTGGCGCCTTTTGCTTCTTTCCCGGCAGTGGGCAATCTTTCCAATTTTTCAACAGCTGGTCTATTTCCTCGCCACTCCTCGTACGCGGGCGTCTTCGGGGTTCGGTTTCACCATCGAACAGATCCTTGAGTTTCCTCCACGGGTCATCGTCGTGAAGCCACCTTCGATGTCCCATAACAGGGTTTTCGAAGACCCGGGATCTCTATCTAGGTGGCGATACGTTGTGTCATCCATGCACCTGACGCATCCAGAAAATCCGTGGACCACCTGCCCCGTGAGATATCCGTAACCGAGATAGTCGTGCACCGTCGTGAGCAGTGAGGCTCTCATAGGGAAATATTCTTTCTCTGCGGCGTCCCACGTATTGGCTGGCGTTTTCCACAGTGTGTCTAGCTCCTCTTTCAGTAGCCCCAGATACAGATTGATGTCGTTCCCTGGTTGTTTTGGCCCTTCAATTAGCATACTCATGTGAATGTACTTCCTCTTCATGCACAACCAGGGGGAAGGTTGTACATCCACACAAACACAGGCCAGGTGCTATGTGTGCTTCTCTGGCTACCAAACGGATTGACTCCATCGGTGCTCGTGCCCAGCACGATGTTCCTTGGATCCTTCCTAAATTTTGGGTGTTCGAAGTTCAACGCTTGCCACTGGCTCGCATCCTTTGGGTGACTCAGCATCTTGTCTTTTTATTTATCTCCGGATCATTTGCGTCATCTTATCGCTTCTTCTCCTCCCTATCCGCGTGCCAACGCAGGAGCTTTTCTACCTTAGGGTCCGTGAAATACCGTTGCAGACGAGGAGTGATCGGAAAGTACCACACCACTTTTCGAGGAGCTTTCTTCCTCTTCTTGTATCGAGTGACGCCGCAAACCGGACATATGGTAGACTCCGCGTGCTCGTCCCGATAAATGATGCAATTGTTCATGCACATATTGTATTTCACGTGTGGTAAATCCAGAGGACACACGATTTTCTTTGCCTCCTCGAAACTGGTCGGGCAATTGTTCCCCTTGGGAAGACGTTCGTGCCAGAATGACATGTTCTTGTCGAAGCATGCGTCGGTCGTTTTGTGTTTTACCTTCATCTCTAGAGCCATGAGTGTTACTTTCAGGTGGGTATCCTCGGGCCTGCATCCTTCATACAATGGAGTAACCACGTCTATCTCCAGTTGATCTAGCTTGGCTTTCTCTCGGGCGGCAGCTCTTGTGTTATCCGTTTGCTTGAGAAGCAGCTCTTAAATATGAGGGTCCTGCACCCAGCCCATCGATGGTCCATCCTCGTATGCTCCACCGGCATCTTCATCTTCATGATCATGCCCTTTGTCTGCTCCGGCATCTTCCTCATCATCATGTCCGGCATCTTCTACATGATGACTGTGTACACCATCACCATCGTGATCATGTCCTGGAGATTCTTCGTCTTCTCGCCCACCTGAGCCGCGGTGGTTGTCTTGCTGCCCTTCCTCATTTCTTGCCTGGCCCCCATGGACGAATTCATAGTCATCTTCATCACCTTGCCACCGATAGCCATCCATGAAACCACGCAAGAGCACGTGGTCCCACACCTGCCCGGAATTCGGGTCCGCAATAAGGCTCTTCAGCTTGCATCTTCAACACGGATATCTTATCTCCATCTCGTTCTTTTGAAGCATCTCGGCCTTCGCGGAGCTCAAAAACTTATCCACGATGCCTTCGGTCATCGTGCAGACCATGGTTGCCTGCGGGGTAGAGCAAAACGATATTTTAGAACCAAGAAAAAATTTGGCATGACTTTCCCTAAAAATAGGACCAAAAAGAATCCATAGTGCCAAAATTCTCGCCGAAACGGAAATGAATCAACATTCCTGCAAAATATTGGCAACTATCGCATTTCAAATACCGGTACCTGCAAACACAAACATATATGCAACACCACAAACATATGCAACACCACGAACATACATAGATCTAGCTAGGCCAGAAAAAGTGCATGTGCACGTTGTTGGAGAGGGAGAACAACATAAAGATAGCTTCCCTCCTTACTTACCTATCAAAAAAAGGTAATTTAACCACTTAATTTGGATGAATCTATGGTGCAAATGAGGTGAGGAGGAGGAGGCAGCCGAGAGAAGCTTGGAGGAGGAGGTGGAGAATGAAGTGGGGAAAGTGAGTGGGTAGGTGGGCTGTCCAAAGTACCTTGTTGGTCCCAGGTTACTAATGGTGCACCACCTGCAAATGCACCATTAGTAACCCTGGTTACTAATGGCGCACCTGCTGCTGATGCGCCATTAGAAGTTTTGCAAAAAAATATATTCTAATGGCGCACCGTGGCATAGTGCACCATTACTAGTTTAAACTAGTAATGGCGCACTATGCTACGGTGTGCCATTAGTAGTTTTACAAAAAAAGAATAAAAAAACAATAGTAGTGGCGCACCGTGCCGTGATGCGCCATTAGTATGTTTGGAAAAATAAAAAAATTGTTACTAGTGGCGCACCATGTGCCAGGTGCGCCATTAGTGTCTTCCACACTAATGGCGCACCAGCACATGGCGCGCCACTGCTATATAGTAGTGGCGCACCACATGACAGGTGTGCCATTAGTGTCCATTCCATCTATAGCCCTTTTCCTAGTAGTGCATTGAAATCATCATGCCTAGCTAGGGGCGTTAAACGATAGCGCTTGTTGGGAGGCAACCCAATTTTATTTTAGTTTCTTGATTTTTGGTTCTGTTTAGGAATAAATAACCCATCTAGCTTCTGTTAAGATGTTGTTTTATGCTTTAGTTAGTGTTTGTGCCAAGTAGAACCTTTGGTAAGACTTGGGTGAAGTCTTTATGATCATGCTATAAAAAACAGAAACTTTAGCGCTCACGGGATTAGCTAAAACTTTTTACTGGAGAGTGCTATTTAGTTCATGATTTTTGCAGATGATTACAAGACAAATTACTCAGGTCCACCAATTTAGTTTAGAATTTTTGGATTTCCAGAAGTATACTTTTGATGCAGATTACTACAGACTGTTCTGTTTTTGACAGATTCTGTTTTCATTGTGTTGCTTGCTTATTTTGATGAATCTATGGCTAGTAAAATAGTTTATAAACCATAGAGAAGTTGGAATACAGTAGGTTTAACACCAATATAAATAAAGAATGAGTTAATTACAGTACCTAGAAGTGGTGTTTTGTTTTCTTTCGCTAGCGGAGCTTACGAGTTTTCTGTTGAGTTTTGTGTTGTGAAGTTTTCAAGTTTTGGGTAAAGATTCAATGGACTACGAAAAAGGAGTGGCAAGAGCCTAAGCTTGGGGATGCCCAAGGCACCCCAAGGCAATTTTCAAGGATAACCAAGAGCCTAAGCTTGGGGATGCCCCGGATGGCATCCCCTCTTTCGTCTTCGTTCATCGGTAACTTTACTTGGAGCTATATTTTTATTCACCACATGATATGTGTTTTGCTTGGAGCGTCATGTCATTTTATATTGTTTTGTTTGCTGCTTGAATAAAGTATAAAGATCTGAAATTCTTAAAATGGGAGAGTCTTCACATAGTTGCATAATTATTCGACTACTCATTGATCTTCACTTATATCTTTCGGAGTAGTTTGTTGTTTGCTCTAGTGCTTCACTTATATCTTTTAGAGCACGGTGGTGGATTTGTTTTATAGAAACTATTGATCGCTCATGCCTCACTTAGATTATTTTGAGAGTCTTTAGAACAGCATGGTAATTTGCTTTGGTTATGAAGTTAGTCCTAATATGATGGGCATGCAAGAGGGATATAACAAAAACTTTCATATAAAGTGCATTGAATACTATGAGAAGTTTGATTATTTATGATTGTTTTGAGATATGAAGATGGTGATATTAGAGTCATGCTAGTTGAGTAGTTGTGAATTTGAGAGATACTTGTGTTAAAGTTTGTGATTCCCGTAGCATGCACGTATGGTGAACCATTATGTGATGAAGTCGGAGCATGATTTATTTATTTATTGTCCTCCTTATGAGTGGCGGTCGGGGACGAGCGATGGTCTTTTCCTACCAATCTATCCCCCTAGGAGCATGCACGTAGTACTTTGTTTCGATAACTAATAGACTTTTGCAATAAGTATGTGAGTTCTTTATGACTAATGTTGAGTCCATGGATTATACGCACTCTCACCCTTTCACCATTGCTAGCCTCTCTAATACGGCGTACCATTCGCCGGTATCATACACCCACCATACCTACCTATCATGGCATTTTTCATAGCCATTCCGAGATATATTGCCACGCAACTTTTCACCGTTCCGTTTATTATGACACGCTCCATCATTGTCATATTGCTTTGCATGATCATGTAGTTGACATTGTATTTGTGGCAAAGCCATCGTTCATAATTCTTTCATACATGTCACTCATGAGTCATTGCACATCCCGGTACACCGCCGGAGGCATTCATATAGAGTCATATCTTGTTCTAAGTATTGAGTTGTAATTCTTGAGTTGTAAGTAAATAAAAGTGTGGTGATCATCATTATTAGAGCATTGTCCCAGTGAGGAAAGGATGATGGAGACTATGATTCCCCCACAAGTCGGGATGAGACTCCGGACTAAAAAAAGAAAAAAAAAGAGGCCACAAAAAAGAGAAAAGGCCCAAATAAAAAAAATGAAAAAATGAGAGAAAAAGAGAGAAGGGACAATGCTACTATCCTTTTACCACACTTGTGCTTCAAATTAGCACCATGATCTTCATGATAGAGAGTCTCCTATGTTGTCACTTTCATATACTAGTGGGAACCTTTCATTATAGAACTTGGCTTGTATATTCCAATGATGGGCTTCCTCAAAATGCCCTAGGTCTTCATGAGCAAGCAAGTTGGATGCACACCCACTTAGTTTCTTTTGTTGAGCTTTCATATACTTATAGCTCTAGTGCATCCGTTGCATGGCAATCCCTACTCACTCACATTGATATCTATTGATGGGCATCTCCATAGCCCGTTGATACGCCTAGTTGATGTGAGACTATCTTCTCCCTTTTTGTCTTCTCCACAACCACCATTCTATTCCACCTATAGTGCTATATCCATGGCTCACGCTCATGTATTGCGTGAAGATTGAAAAAGTTTGAGAATACCAAAAGTATGAAACAATTACTTGGCTTGTCATCGGGGTTGTGCATGATTAATATATTTTGTGTGATGAAGATAGAGCATAGCCAGACTATATGATTTTGTAGGGATATCTTTCTTTGGCCATGTTATTTTAAGAAGACATGATTGCTTTGTTAGTATGCTTGAAGTATTATTGTTTTCATGTCAATATAAACTTTTGTTTTGAATCTTATGGATCTGAATATTCTTGCCACAATAAACAAGATTACATTGATAAATATGTTAGGTAGCATTACACATCAAAAATTCTGTTTTTATCATTTACCTACTCGAGGACGAGCAGGAATTAAGCTTGGGGATGCTGATACGTCTCCAACGTATCTATAATTTTTTATTGTTCCATGCTATTATATTATCTGTTTTGGATGTTTATGGGCTTTATTAAACACTTTTATATAATTTTTGGGACTAACCTATTGACCCAAAGCCCAGTGCCAGTTCCTGTTTTTCCCTTGTTTCAGTGTTTCGAAGAAAAGGAATATCAAACGTAGTCGAAATGGAATGAAACCTTCTGGAGAAGTTATTTTTGGAAGGAAAGCTACCCAATAGACTTGGAGTGCACGTCAGGAAAGAAACGAGGGAGACACGAGGCAGGGGGCGCGCCCACCACCCTGGGCGCGCCCTCCACCCTCATGGGCCCCTCGTGGCTCCCCTGACGTACTTCTCACTACTAGGAAAAGGGCTATAGATGGAATGGACACTAATGGCGCACCAGACATGTGGTGCGCCATTACTATATACTAATGGCGCACCATGTGTTGGTGCGCCATTAGTGTCCAAATACTAATGGTGCACCACATCCATGGTGCGCCATTAGTAACAAAAAGTTTTTTCATTTTTTTTTCAAAACTAGTAATTGCGCACCAGGGGATAGTGCGCCATTACTAGTTAAACTAGTAATGGCGCACCACATCCACGGTGCGCCACTAGTAATTTTTTTCAAAAAAATTTCAATTTTTTTAATTTTTTTTTCAAAACTAGTAATGGCGCACCGTGGGAGTGGTGCGCCATTACTAGTCAACTAGTAATGGCGCACCACTCCCACGGTGCACCATTACTAACTTGGCCCAAAAATTTCCCCGCATGCACCCCCCCCCCTCATGGACCGCCTTTTCAGTTTTAGAAAAAATAGAAGAAAATGATAAAAATGTCAAAAAAATAAAAGAAACTAAGTTTCCCATGTGATATGTGGTCTAGTTGTTGGGAAAATTTACAAATATGAATTTCGACTTTATTTGCAAAATCTCTCTGGAATTTGTAAAATGGGCATAACTTTTGCATACGAACTCGGATTAAAAAGTTTTCTATATGAAAAATCATCTACTCAAAAAGTTACGGGGCTTTTAAGATCTAGAGGCAAAAAAATTCAGAAAATTTCAAACTTACTAGTGGCGCACCGTTTGCTAGGTGCACCACTAGTAACAAAAAAAATGGTTTCAACAAAAAAAATGATTTTTTTTTAAATATGATACATAATATGACCGGGCAGTTTGAAATATTTTTTCAAAATTTCATCATACTCATGAACATGAACAAAGTCCTAGACATCAACAAGGTTTAATAGGATTGATATGATAGATATATCAACAAGTGCTTGTGAAGTGATGTGGTGCTGGGGTTGGATAGAACTGCGAAGTTAAGCATGCTCGGGCTGGAGTAGTGTGAGGATGGGTGACCTTCCGGAAAGTTTGACCACAGAGTGCGATTTGACTTGAGATTAAGCATATTGACCCGAGATTAAGCCATAGTGACCTAAGATTAAGAAAAAACGAAAAAAAATTGAATTTTTTTCAAAAAAATATTTTACAAAAAATTTTAAAAAAATTCTGAAAAAAAAATTGTTACTAATGGCGCACTTCTATGTGGTATAGTAATGGCGCACCACAGGTGCGCCATTAGTGCGAAAACAGGTGCGCCACTAGCAGCCCTTTTTCTAGTAGTGTCTTGCTCCTATATATACCCATATACCCTAAAACGATCGGGGAACGGAATAGATCGGGAGTTCCGCCGCCGCAAGCCTCTGTAGCCACCAAAAACCAATCGAGACCCTATTCCGGCACCCTGCCGGAGGGGGGATCCCTCATCTGTGGCCATCTTCATCATCCCGGCGCTCTCCATGACGAGGAGGGAGTAGTTCACCCTCGGGGCTGAGGGTATGTACCAGTAGCTATGTGTTTGGTCTCTCTCTCTCTCTCTCTCTCTCTCTCTCTCTCTCTCGTGTTCTTGATTTGGCACGATCTTGATGTATCACGAGCTTTGCTATTATAGTTGGATCTTATGTTGCTTCTCCCCCTCTACTCTCTTGTAATGGATTGAGTTTTCCCTTTGAAGTAATCTTATCAGATTGAGTCTCTAATGACTTGAGAACACTTGATGTATGTCTTGCCGTGCGTATCTACGGTGACAATGGGATATCACGTGATTCACTTGATGTATGTTTTGGTGATCAACTTGCGGGTTCCGCCCATGAACCTATGCATAGGGGTTGGCACACGTTTTCATCTTGATTCTCTGGTAGAAACTTTGGGCACTCTTTGAAGTACTTTGTGTTGGATTGAATAGATGAATCTGAGATTGTGTGATCCATATCGTCTAATCTTACCCACGGATACTTGAGGTGACATTGGAGTATCTAGGTGACATTAGGGTTTTGGTTGATGTGTGTCTTAAGGTGTTATTCTAGTACGAACTCTAGGGCTGTTTGTGACACTTATAGGAATAGCTCAATGGATTGATTGGAAAGAATAACTTTGAGGTGGTTTCGTACCCTACCATAATCTCTTTGTTTGTTCTCCGCTATTAGTGTATTTGGAGTGAATCTTTGTTGCATGTTGAGGGATAGTTATATGATCCAATTATGTTATTATTGTTGAGAGAACTTGCACTAGTGAAAGTATGAACCCTAGGCCTTGTTTCCTAGCATTGCAATACCGTTTACGCTCACTTTTATCATTATTTACCTTGCTCTTTTTATATTTTCAGATTACAAAAACCTATATCTACCATCCATATTGCACTTGTATCACCATCTCTTCGCCGAACTAGTGCACCTATACAATTTACCATTGTATTGGGTGTGTTGGGGACACAAGAGACTCTTTGTTATTTGTTTGCAGGGTTGCTTGAGAGAGACCATCTTCATCCTACGCCTCCCACGGATTGATAAACCTTAGGTCATCCACTTGAGGGAAATTTGCTACTGTCCTACAAACCTCTGCACTTGGAGGCCCAACAATGTCTACAAGGAGAAGGTTGCGTAGTAGACATCAGTCAACACCTTGAACTTTGTTAAAAACCTTTTTCGACAAGTCTAGCTTTGTTCTTAGTAACACTACTATCAGCGTCCGTCTTCCTCTTGAAGATCCATTTGTTTTCTATGGCTTGCCGATCATCGAGAAAGTCAACCAAAGTCCACACTTTGTTCTCATGCGTGGATCCCACCTCAGATTTCATGGCCTCAAGCCATTTCGCGGAATCTGGGCTCATCATCGCTTCATCATAGTTCGTAGGTTCGTCATGTTTAAGTAACTCCAGAATATGATTACCGTACCACTCTGGTGCGGAACGTACTCTGGTTGACCTATGAGGTTCGGTAGTAACTTGATCCGAAGCTTCATGATCATCATCATTAACTTCCTCACTAGTTGGTGTAAGCATCACTTGAACTGATTTCAGTGAAGAAATACTTTCCAATTCGGGAGAAGGTACAATTACCTCATCAAGTTCTACCTTCCTCCCACTCACTTCTTTTGAGAGAAACTCCTTCTCCAGAAAGGATCCATTCTTAGCAACAAAGATCTTGCCTTCGGATTTGTGATAGAAGGTGTACCCAACAGTCTCTTTTGGGTATCCTATGAAGACACATTTCTCCGATTTGGGTTCGAGCTTATCAGGTTGAAGCTTTTTCACATAAGCATCGCAACCTCAAACTTTAAGAAACAACAACTTGGGTTTCTTGCCAAACCACAGTTCATAAGGTGTCGTCTCAACGGATTTAGATGGTGCCCTATTTAACGTGAATGCAGCTGCCCCTAATGCATAACCCCAAAACGATAATGGTAAACCGGTAAGAGACATCATAGATTGCACTGTATCCAATAAAGTACGGTTTTGACGTTTGGGGAACGTAGTAATTTCAAAAAAAATTCCTACGCACACGCAACATCATGGTGATGCATAGCAACGAGAGGGGAGAGTATTGTCCACGTACCATCGTAGACCAGAAGCAGAAGCGTTACGACAACGCGGTTGATGTAGTCATACGTCTTCACGATCGACCGACCCTAGTACCGAAAGTACGACACCTCCGTGATCTGCACACGTTCGGCTTGGTGACGTCCCACGAACTCACGATCCAGCAGAGTGTCGAGGGAGAGCTTCGTCAGCACGACGGCGTGATGATGGTGATGATGAAGCTACGGGCGCAGGGCTTCGCCTAAGCACTGCAATAATATGACCGAGGTGGATTATGGTGGAGGGGGCACCGCACACGGCTAAGACATCAATGATCAACTTGTGTGTCTATGGGGTGCCCCCTTTCCCCGCATATAAAGGAGTGGAGGAGGGGGAGGTCCGGCCCTCTCTATGGCGCGCCCTAGGGGAGTCCTACATTCGGGACTCCGAACAACCTTCGGTACGTCAAAACACATAAACTCATAATACCGATCGTCACAGAACGTTAAGCGTGCGGACCCTACGGGTTAGAGAACTATGTAGACATGACCAAGACTCATCTCCGGTCAACAACCAATAGCGGAACTTGGATGCTCATATTGGTCCCTACATATTCTACAAAGATCTTCATCGGTCAAACCGCATAACAGCATACGTTGTTCCTTTGTCATCGGTATGTTACTTGCCCGAGATTCGATCGTCGGTATCTCAATACCTAGTTCAATCTTGTTACCGGCAAGTCTCTTTACTCGTTCCGTAATGCATCATCCCGCAACTAACACATTATTAACATTGCTTGCAAGGCTTATAGTGATGTGCATTACTGAGAGGGCCCAGAGATACCTCTCCGATAATCGGAGTGACAAATCCTAATCTTGATCTATGCCAACTGAACAAACACCATTGGAGACACCTGTAGAGCACCTTTGTAATCACCCAATTACGTTGTGACGTTTGGTAGCACACAAAGTGTTCCTACGGTATTCGGGAGTTGCATAATCTCATAGTCATAGGAACATGTATAAGTCATGAAGAAGGCAATAGCAACATACTAAACGATCAAGTGCTAAGCTAACGGAATGGGTCAAGTCAATCACATCATTCCCTAATGATGTGATCCCATTAATCAAATGACAACTCATGTCTATGGCTAGAAAACTTAACCATCTTTGATTCAACGAGCTAGTCAGGTAGAGGCATACTAGTGACACTCTGTTTGTCTATGTATTTACACATGTACTAAGTTTCCGGTTAATACAATTCTAGTATGAATAATAAGAATTTATCATGATATAAGGAAATATAAATAACAACTTTGTTATTGCCTCTAGGGCATATTTCCTTCAATTCATCATCGTTCCCTTGCATCTGCCATGGCCAGCGTGAGTTCTGGGTCGAGAGATTGCCACCAGGTTTAGGCGAGCCATGAAGCGAAAGCACGAGAGATGTCCCGCCTAGTCGCGAAAGCAGCCAACATCTCCCGCCGCGCGGCCGTGGCAGCAGAGAGGTCCCGTCGCGCCGCCGAAGCATCACGGAGGTCCCGCCGCACCGTCGATGTAGTCGACTGGTCCAGCCGCGCCGCGGAAGCAGAAAAGATATCCCGCCGTGCCGAGAATGCAGCAAAGATGTCCTCCCACGCCGCGGCGGCCTGGGAAAATGTCTCACGGGCAGGCGAGGACTCTTACAGGCGCATGCGTGCCCTTGTCCTTAGGTAGATGGATCAGATCTCCAGGTGGGCGAGGTTGCAGGATGACTTGAAAGCCTCGTTTGAACAGTCTACCGGCGTCATCCGACAACTAAATGAGAACAATGCGAAGCTCCAGGCCGAACGCGACCTACTGAGGGCAAAGATCGTCGGAAGTGCGAGGCAGCAGGAGCAGACCACTGCCTTGTTGAAGAGGACCGTCGTCATCGTCGAGAAACTTATGGACGAAAATGCCATGCTACGCATCGAGCATAGAAAGCTGGTGGAGGAATTCGTGGATGCTCTCAAGCTGCATCTTGAGGACAAGAAAAGAGCTCATCGCCGCTCGCCGCGAAGACTAGTTCCCGCGGCCTGCAGCAAGGCATCAACAAAGTAGAGATCAGCGAGCCAGGTCGTTGTCTTCCTTCTTCTTTTGCCCGTGTGTATTTCGGGCGTTGCCGCATGTGGATTTTTTAATTATGTTCCTAAATATGTAAGACAATTATTATCCACTGTCATCGTCCTTATATTCATCATGCTTGCTATAGGTCGTAGTCTATGCTATATAGGTCCATCGGATCTTACATCAATATCTGTGCAAAACTTTTTTTTTCAGATTTTCATTTTTCTCTCTTAAATCTCAGTCAAGTGGACATATAGCCACGCCGTAGAACAGGTGCTCGGGCGCCATTAATGGGGACGTTGGGAGGGAGGTGCGCGACGGGTAGCGGTCAAAGGGCTCTCCTCCCGATGAGCACGCACAGGGGTCTGATCGCACGCCTCCCGTACTCAAATAGCTACCCCGCACGGCACCTCCTAGCCAATAAAAAAGGGGACGCGTGGAGACACGTAATTGGTAAGTAGAACGCCCACGGTTTCAATATTACTTGTGTTTCCGATTTGTAACGTGACAGCACTTGTTCCAAAATGACTTTGTTGATTGTTAATGTGTGCGCCTTGGCATATCGGACAAAAAAATTACCACAGCATGTTGGTGTCGTGTCATGACACTATGCCAAGTTTCATTATTTTCAGGCGTGTTTTGGATTTTCAAGAATTAAAAAACCAAGTTTCTCAATCTTTCCGGTCGAGCCACGACGCCCGGATGTTTGAATTTCATTCCCATCTCTTGCATAGGAATTACCACAAAATGTTGGTGTCATATCATGACACTATGGCAAGTTTCATGATTTTCAGGCGTGTTTTGGATTTACAGGAATTAAGAAACCAAGTTTCTCAATCTTTCCGGCTGAGCCACGACGCCCGGATGTTTGAATTTCATTCACATCTCTTGCATAGGACCTAGAAATTCACCCAAGGACACACATGTGGTTTTCCAAATAACTTTGGTGCGCTGGAGCCTGTGCTTGTAGTTCAAATTTGAATTATGCACATTAAATGCGCAAAAACTCAATTAATGTATAAAAAAGGCCAAACGAACCCAGAATAATTCCAAAATTTAGCACGATACTTATATTTGGTCTAATCTGCCTATGTAAAAAAATTAAGGCGGGAGAAGGCAGTGTACGTATGTCGTTTCACACACGGAGGTGGCACGTTCCCTCTCGGAACCACGAGCCTTCTTGACGGAAGCTCCGGTTTGCAAGAATCTTACACCAAAGCTTGTCCCAATTCGGCCAAAAAAATTACCGCAGTATGTTGGTGCCATGCCATGACACCATGCCAAGTTTCATGATTTTCAGACGTGTTTTGGATTTATAGGAATTAAAAAAACCAAATTTCTCAATCTTTCCGGCCGAGCCACGATGCCCAGATGTTTAAATTCCATGCCCATCTCTTGCATAGGACATAGAAATTCACCCAAAGGACACACATGTGGTTTTTCAAACAACTTTGGTGCACTAGAGCCTGTGCTTGTAGTTCAAATTTGAGTTATCCACATTAAATGCGCTTAAACTCAATTAATGTATAAAAAGGCCAAACAAACCCAGAATAATTCCAAAATTTAGCACGATACTTATATTTGGTCTAATCTGCCTGTGTAAAAAATTAAGGCGGGAGAAGGCAGTGTACGTATGTCGTTTCGCACACGGAGGTGGCACGTTCCCTCTCGGAACCACGAGCCTTCTTGAGGAAAGCTCCGGTTTGCAAGAAGCTTACATCACAGCTTGTCCCAATTCGGCCAAAAACATTACCGCGGCATGTTGGTGCCATGTCATGACACCATGCCAAGTTTCATGATTTTCAGACGTGTTTTGGATTTACAGGAATTAAAAAACCAAATTTCTCAATCTTTCCGGGAGAGTCACGACGCCCAGATGTTTGAATTTCATTCCCATCTCTTGCATAGGACCTAGAAATTCACCCAAGGACACACATGTGGTTTTTCAAACAACTTTGGTGCACTGGAGCCTGTGCTTGTAGTTCAAATTTGAATTATGCACATTAAATACACATAAACTCAATTAATGCATAAAAATGCCAAACGAACTCGGAATAATTCCAAAATTTAGCATGATACTTCTATTTGGTCTAATCTGCCTGTATAAAAAATTAAGGCGGGAGAAGGTAGTGTACGTATGTCGTTTCGCACGCAGAGGTGGCCCGTTCCCTCTCGGAACCACGAGCCTTCTTGACGGAAGCTCCGGTTTGCAAGAAGTTTACACCAAAGCTTGTTCCAATTCGGCCAAAAAAAATACCGCAGCATGTTGGTGCCATGTCATGACACCATGCCAAGTTTCATGATTTTTAGGCGTTTTTTGGATTTACAGGAATTAAAAAACCAAGTTTCTCAATCTTTTCGGGCGAGCCACGATGCCCTTATGTTTGAATTTCATTCCCATCTCTTGCATGGGACCTAGAAATTCACCCAAGGACACACATGTAGTATTTCACACAACTTTGGTGCACTGGAGCATGTGCTTGTAGTTCAAATTTGAATTATGCACATTAAACGCCCAGAAACTAAATTAATGCATAAAAATGCCAAACGAACTCGGAATGATTTCAAAATTTAGCACGATACTTCTATTTGGTCCAATCTACGAGTGTAAAAAAATTAAAGGCGAGAGAAGACAATGTACGTATGTTGTTTCGCACA
This sequence comes from Aegilops umbellulata, assembly GCA_032464435.1. Lineage (NCBI taxonomy): Eukaryota > Viridiplantae > Streptophyta > Magnoliopsida > Poales > Poaceae > Aegilops > Aegilops umbellulata. The sequence continues at coordinate 394,333,112 of CP136054.1, forward strand.
CGGAGGTGGCACGTTCCCTCTCGGAACCACGAGCCTTCTTGACGCAAGCTCTTATTTGCAAGAAGCTTACACCAAAGCTTGTCCCAATTTGGCCAAAAAAAATTACTCAAACATGTTGGTGCCATGTCATGACACCGTGCCAAGTTCATGATTTTCAGCCATGTTTTGGATTTACAGGAATTAAAAAAACCAAGTTTCTTAATCATTCCGGCCGAGCCACGACGCCCAGATATTTGAATTTCATTCCCATTTCTTGCATGGGACCTATAAATTCACCCAAAGACACACATGTGATTTTTCAACAAACTTTGCTGCATTGGAGCATGTGCTTATAGTTCAAATTTCAATTATGCCTATTAAATGCCCAGAAACTCAATTAATGCATAAAAATGCCAAACGAACCCGGAATAATTCCAAATTTAGACATGACACTCATGTACTAGTTGCATGTTCACTGTATGTAAATGTTCTAGCAATTCAAACACCATCCTTTCCCTCCGTAACACAATTTTGTCTTTAAAAACATAATAAAAAAATCAGGTGTACCACAAACAGTTTACGAGAAAGAATTGTGTGGGATGCGATATAAAATATCTTGGCGCACCGTCTTGTCTGGCTTATGCAGAAAGCTTCGTCGTCTACAGTCCATCGCCTCTGCTTGAACCACACTTGCGCGCCAGTTTCTCGCGGTACTGAGCAAAAAAAATTTGCCACCGCGGAAATATCTATCTCCCCGCCCCCTCCCTCCTACCAAAAGCCACATTTCCACTGTTCCTCCTTGCTTTCCAAGTTCAAACCTTCACTGCTGCTTATTGGTAGCTCAGCCTCCTCGCCGGCGACCCTTCTTCTTACAGCGCCGCCTCCTTGCCGGCTACCCTTCTTCTTGCAGCGCCGCCCCCTCGCTGGCTACCCTTCTTCTTGCAGCGCCGCCTCCTCGCCGGCGACCCTTCTTCTTGCAGCGCCGCCTCCCCGCTGGCGACCCTTCTTCTTGCTGCGCGGCCTCCTCGCCGCTGACCCTTCTTCTTGCTATGCGGCCTCGTCGATATGGTCATGTAATCCACACCGCACCCACACCATCCTCCTCCTTTCCCATCCCACATGCCCCGACCGATGGAGCGACACCTTCCACCGATATCACTGCCTCCCTACTCCAATTAAGTGCCTCCCACAACCATTTTGCACGCAGTATAACGTGGAGCTTAGTAGCATGCGGCCACACGCGCGGACGAGATCGCTATGGCTGCCTGATACGTCTCCAACGTATATATAATTTTTTTTGTTCCATGCTATATTATATTCTGTGTTGGATGTTTAATGGGATTTATTATACACTTTTATATTATTTTTGGGACTAACCTATTAACCGGAGGCCCAGCCGAAATTGTTGTTTTTTGCCTATTTCAGTGTTTCGCAGAAAAAGAATATCAAATGAAGTCCAAATGGAATGAAACCTTCGGGATGTGATCTTTGGAACAAACGTGATCTAGAGGACTTGGAGTCCACATAAAGAAAGCAACAAGGAGAGCACGAGGTAGGGGGCGCCCCTACCCCCCCCCCCCCAAGGCGCGCCCTCCACCCTCGTGGGGCCCACGTTGCTCCACCGATGTACTTCTTCCTCCTATATATACCTACGTACCCCCAAACCAACAGAAGCATTCACGAAAACCTAATTCCACCGACGCAACCTTCTGTACCCATGAGATCCCATCTTGGGGCCTTTTCCAGCGTCCTGCTGGAGGGGGCATTGATCACGAAGGGCTTCTACATCAACACCATAGCCCCTCCGATGATGTGTGAGTAGTTTACCTCAGACCTTAGGGTCCATAGTTATTAGCTAGATGGCTTCTTCTCTCTTTTTGGATCTCAATACAAAGTTCTTCACGATTCTTGTGAAGATCTATTCGATGTAATCTTCTTTTGCGGTGTGTTTGTCGAGACCGATGAATTGTGGGTTTATTATCAAGTTTATCTATGAACAATATTTGAATCTTCTCTGAATTCTTTTGTGTATGATTGGTTATCTTTGCCAGTCTCTTCGAATTATCATTTTGGTTTGGCCTACTAGATTGATCTTTCTTGCAATGGGAGAAGTGCTTAGCTTTGGGTTCAATCTTGCGGTGTCCTTTCCCAATGACAGCAGGGGCAGCAAGGCATGTATTGTATTGTTGCCATCGAGGATAAAAAGATGGGGTTTATATCATATTGCATGAGTTTATCCCTCTACATCATGTCATCTTACTTAAAGCATTACTCTGTTCTTATGAACTTAATACTCTAGATGCATGCTCGATAGCGGTTGATGTGTGGAGTAATAGTAGTAGATGCAGAATCATTTCGGTCTACTTGTCGCGGACGTGATGCCTATATACATGATCATACCTAGATATTCTCATAACTATGCTCAATTCTATCAATTGATCGACAGTAATTTGTTCACCCACCATAATACTTATGCTCTTGAGAGAAGCCACTAGTGAAACCTATGGCCCCCGGGTCTATTTTCCATCATATTAATCTTCCAACACTTAGTTATTTCTATTGCCGTTTATTTTACTTTGCATCTCTATTTACTCTTTATCATGAAAATACCAAACATATTATCCTATCATATCTATCAGATCTCACTCTCGTAAGTGACCGTGAAGGGATTGACAACCCCTTTATCGGGTTTGTTGTGAGGCTCTTGTTTGTTTGTGTAGGTGCGTGGGACTCGTGCGTGGTCTCCTATTGGATTGACACCTTGGTTCTCAAAAACTGAGAGAAATACTTACGCTACTTTACTGCATCACCCTTTCCTCTTCAAGGTAAACGGAACGCAATGCTCAAGAGGTAGCAAGAAGGATTTCTGGCGCCGTTGCCAGGGAGTCTACGCACAAGTCAAGACATACCAAGTACCCATCACAAACTCATCTCCCTCGCATTACATTATTTGCCATTTGCCTCTCGTTTTCCTCTCCCCCACTTCACCCTTTCTGTTTTATTCGCCTTCTCTTTTCCGTTCGTCGCTTTCTTGCTCGTCTTGTCATTATGGCTAGTCCTCTATCTTCTCCGTTGTCCCCCGAGAATGAAGTTTTTAATTTTAAGCAAAGGGAGGGAGAAAATCTAAAAGACGCTTGGTATAGAATTTGCAATGCTCAAAATAAATCTACCAGGAAGCAATCTACTTCCGTTCTTCTCCGCAATTTTTATGTACGCGCTACTCCTTGGTACAGATATATTCTTGATACCATTACCGGAGGGAATTTCTTGGGTAGCCATACTTTTGATTCCTATAATGCTATGATAGATTTGTTTGGCTCACCACCCCTTTTGGTTAATGGGACTACGTTAACTTTGGAACATGTGATGCAAAGGCTTGAAATTATTGAAAATAAAGTTGCTACTGTAGAGTTGATTGAGAATTTGGATAAAAAGATCCACAACCAAATTACCCAATATGGATCTAAGGTGGGAGTCGTTCTGAAAAGTTTTAAGGAAAAGTAACCTATACTTAATGAAAGATAGATCAAGATTCTACCAGAATCGATAAACTTGAGGGAATTATCACCAACTTGGGGACCGCTTTTTCTTCCGTTAAAAACACTCCAAATCCTCCTACCAAAATTTCCAAGTTTGTTTACGTTCCTAGAAATAAGGGTGAATCCTCTAATAAGGAAAGTGCGGATCTAAAATCAATAAGTGTTCATCCCAATCTTTTTGCTATCATTATGGAACCATTTGTTGCAAATGATTTTCTTGATTTTGTGCCTACAAGTTTGATAATTAATAAAAATGAATAAACACCTAGGGGTCATAGGTGTCTTACTGAAGAATTGCCTACCAAAGATGGCAATACCTAGATTTATCCTTGCTTTTATGCCTAGCTAGGGGCGTTAAACGATAGCGCTTGTTGGGAGGCAACTCAATTTTATTTTTAGTTTTTTTGCTTTTTGCTTCTGTTTAGGAACAAATATTTTATATAGCCTCTGATTAGATTTGTTTTTATGTTTTAATTAGTGTTTGTGCCAAGTTAAACCTATAGGATCTTCTTGGATGATAATTATTTGATCTTGCTGAAAATTCCAGAAACTTTCTGTTCACGAAAACAATTATTAAAAATCACCAGAATGTGATAAAATATTTATTCCAATTGCATAAGATCAATACACAAATTGTCTAGGTCTTCCTATTTTGGTAGATTTTTTGGAGTTCCAGAAGTTTGCGTTAATTACAGATTACTACAGACTGTTTTGTTTTTGACAGATTCTGTTTTTGTGTGTTGTTTGCTTATTTTGATGAATCTATGGCTAGTAAAATAGTTTATAAACCATAGAGAAGTTGTAATACAGTAGGTTTAACACCAATATAAATAAATAATGAGTTCATTACAGTACCTTGAAGTGGTATTTTGTTTTCTTTCGCTAACGGAGCTCACGAGATTTTCTGCTAAGTTTTGTGTTGTGAAGTTTTCAAGTTTTGGGTAAAAGATTTGATGGATTATGGAACAAGGGGTGGCAAGAGCCTAAGCTTGGGGATGACCATGGCACCCCAATATAATCTAAGCAAACCAAAAAGCCAAAGCTTGGGGATGCCCCGGAAGGCATCCCCTCTTTCGTCTACTTCCATCGGTAACTTTACTTGGAGCTATATTTTTATTCACCACATGATATGTGTTTTGCTTGGAGCTTCTTGTATGATTTGAGTCTTTGCTTTTTAGTTTACCACAACTATCCTTGTTGTACACACCTTTTGAGAGATACACACACAAATCGGAATTTATTAGAATACTCTATGTGCTTCACTTATATCTTTTGAGCTATATAGATTTTGCTCTATGTGCTTCACTTATATCTTTTAGAGCACGGTGGTGGATTTGTTTTATAGAAACTATTGATCTCTCATGCGTCACTTATATTATTTTGAGAGTCTTAAAACAGCATGGCAATTTTCTTTAATTATAATATCATGAGAAATTTGATGCTTGATAATTGTTTTGAGATATAAAGGTGGTAATATGATAGTTGTGCTAGTTGAGTAATTGTGAAATTGAGAAATACTTGTGTTGGAGTTTGTGATTCCCGTAGCATGCATGTATGGTGAACCGTTATGTAACAAAGTCGGAGCATGAGGTATTTGTTGATTTTCATCCTTTGTGTGGCGGTCGGGATCGCGCGATGGCTAACTCCTACCAACCCTTCCCCTAGGAGCATGCATGGTAGTACTTCGCTTCGAGGGCTAATACATTTTTGCAATAAGTATATGAGTTCTTTATGACTAATGTGAATCCATGGATTATACGCACACTTACCTTTCCGCAATTTTCTAGCCTCTTCGGTACCGTGCATTGCCCTTTCTCTCCTTGAGAGTTGGTGCAAACTTCGACGGTGCATCCAAACCCCGTGACATGATACGCTCTATCACACATAAACATCTTTATACCTTCCTCAAAACAGCCACCATACCTACCTATTATGGCATTTCCATAGCCATTCCGAGATACATTGCCATGCAACTTTCCACCGGTTCGTTTATCATGACACGCTCCATCATTGTCATATTGCTTTGCATGATCATGTAGTTGACATCGTATTTGTGGCAAAGCCACCGTTCATAATTCTTTCATACATGTCGCTCTTGATTCATTGCATATCCCGGTACACCATCGGAGGCATTCACATAGAGTCATATCTTATTCTAAGTATTGAGTTGTAATTCATGAGTTGTAAGTAAATAAAAGTGTGATGATCATCATTATTAGAGCATTGTCCCAAGTGAGGAAAGGATGATGGAGATTATGATTCCCCCACAAGTCGGGATGAGACTCCGGACTAAATAAAAAGAAAAAAAGAGGCCAAAATAAAAAAAGAGAAATAAGGCCCAAATAAAAAAATGAGAGAAAAAGATAGAAGGGACAATGTTACTATCCTTTTACCACACTTGTGCTTCGAAGTAGCCCCGTGATTCATGATAGAGAGTCTCTCATTTTGTCACTTTCATATACTAGTGGAAAATTTCATTATAGAACTTGGCTTGTATATTCCAATGATGGGCTTCCTCAAATGCCCGAGGTCTTCGTGAGCAAGCAAGTTGGATGCACACCCACTTTGTTTCTTTTGTTTGAGCTTTCATACACTTATAGCTCTAGTGCATCTGTTGCATGGCAATCCCTACACCTTGCATTGACATCAATTGATGGGCATCTCCATAGCCCGTTGATTATCCTCGTCGATGTGAGACTTTCTCCTTTTTTGTCTTCCCACATAACCCCTAACATTATACCTTATTCCACCATAGTGCTATATCCATGGCTTGCGCTATGTATTGCGTAAAAGTTGAAAAGTCTGAAGCATGTTAAAAAGTATGAACCAATTGCTTGGCTAAAACCGGGGTTGTACATGATATGAATATTTTGTGTGGGGAAGATGGAGCATAGCCAGACTATATGATTTTGTAGGGATAACTTGCTTTGGCTATGTTTTTTTGATAAGACATAATTGCTTCGTTAGCATGCTTGAAGTATTATTGTTTTTATGTCAATATTAGACTTTTATCTTGAATCATATCGAATCTGAGCATTCATGCCACAATAAGAAGAACTACATTGAAATTATGCTAAGTAGCATTCCACATCAAAAATTCTGTTTTTATCATTTACCTACTGAGGACGAGCAGTAATTAAGCTTGGGGATGCTTGATACATCTCCAACGTATCTATAATTTTTGATTGTTCCATGCTATATTATATTCTGTTTTGTGATGTTTAATGGGATTTATTATGCACTTTTATACTCCCTCTGTAAACTAATATAAGAGCGTTTAGATCACTAAAATAGTAATCTTAACGCTCTTATATTAGTTTATGGAGGGAGTATTATTTTGGGACTAACCTATTAACCGGAGGCCCGGCCCAAATTGCTGTTTTTTTGCCTATTTTAGTGTTTCGCAGAAAAAGAATACCAAATGAAGTCCAAACGGAATGAAACCTTCGGGAACATGATTTTTGGAACAAACGTGATCCAGAGGACTTGGAGTCCATGTAAAGAAAGCAACGAGGAGAGCACGACACAGGGGGGCCCGCCTACCCCCCCCCCCCCCAGGTGCGCCCTCCACCCTCGTGGGGCCCACGTTGCTCCACCGATGTACTTCTTCCTCCTATATATACCTACGTACCCGCAAACCAACAGAAGCATTCACGAAAACCTAATTCCACCGCCGCAACCTTCTGTACCCGTGAGATCCCATCTTGGGGCCTTTTCCGGCGTCTTGCCGAAGGGGCACTGATCACGGAGGGCTTCTACATCAACACCATAGCCCCTCCGATGATGTGTGAGTAGTTTATCTCAGACCTTCGGGTCCATAGTTATTAGCTAGATGGCTTCTTCTCTCTTTTTGGATCTCAATACAAAGTTCTCCACGATTCTTGTGGAGATCTATTCGATGTAATCTTTGTTTGCGGTGTGTTTGTCGAGACCGATGAATTGTGGGTTTATGATCAAGTTTATCTATGAACAATATTTGAATCTTCTTTGAATTCTTTTATGTATGATTGGTTATCTTTGCAAGTCTTTTCGAATTATTAGTTTGGTTTGGCCTACTAGATTGATCTTTATTGCAATGGGAGAAGTGCTTAGCTTTGGGTTCAATCTTGCAGTGTCCTTTCCTAGTGACAGCAGGGGCAGCAAGGCACGTATTGTATTGTTGCCATCACGGACAAAAAGATGGGGTTTATATCATATTGCATGAGTTTATCCCTCTACATCATGTCATCTTACTTAAAGCATTACTTTGTTCTTATGAACTTAATACTCTAGATGCATGCTGGATAGCAGTCGATGTGTGGAATAATAGTAGTAGATGCAGAATCGTTTTGGTCTACTTGTCGCAGACGTGATGCCTATATACATGATCATACCTAGATATTCTCATAACTATGCTCAATTCTATCAATTGGTCGACAGTAATTTGTTCACCCACCGTAATACTTATGCTCTTGAGAGAAGCCACTAGTGAAACCTATGGCCCCCGGGTCTATTTTCCATCATATTAATCTTCCAACACTTAGTTATTTCTATTGCCGTTTATTTTGCTTTGCATCTCTATTTACTCTTTACATAAAAATACCAAAAATATTATCCTATCATATCTATCAGATCTCACTCTCGTAAGTGACCGTGAAGGGATTGACAACCCCTTTATCGCGTTGGTTGCGAGGTTCTTGTTTGTTTGTGTAGGTGCGTGGGACTCGCGCGTGGTCTCCTACTGTATTGATGCCTTGGTTCCCAAAAACTGAGGGAAATACTTACGCTACTTTACTGCATCACCCTTTCCTCTTCAAGGGAAAACCAACGCAGTGCTCAAGAGGTAGCACTGCCATGCGTGTCGACCGCCAAATCTTGGAGGAGCACCTCGTCTTCGAGGCCACCGTCGACACCACCACGCGGTTGTCTACTTTAAAATACAGTTTGTGATGTTTTCTCGAGGTGACCGCCAGTGCCTTCTAGTGCTTTGCCCTCTGTAATGTTAATATGCAATATGATGTTCAGTTAACTGTTTGGTCCTCTAAAATTTAATGTTCAGTTAACACTTTGGTCCAACAATTGCTACATTTCATAGTACTGTTCTCAAGCATTCTTTGTTTTATTAACTGTCTATCTTCTCAGACATGTTTCTATTCTGCAATGTCGTGCTCAGTTAAGTATTTTGGTTCATTTGGTCTGCTGTCCATTTAACTATTTGGTTCAGTTCTGCAATTTGCTTTTCATTTGTTGTGGGTACAATTTTGTATTGTTATGCATGTGAAACAAATCAAATTTGGCTGTACTCAATACATATTCTACTGATAGTATGGCAACTCTCAGTTAACCTGATCAAGATCTTCCTTATGTGTGTTGCAGGGAAACAATGGGAGACACTGCGGTTTACCATCGAGGTTTGTTCAAGCGGGGTCCTTTGGCTAATAGCACATTATTGTGCAGTTACAGTAATCATTCTAATATTTAGGTTTCTTACAATTTGGTCTTGCACATGTAGGTCCTGCTGTCAGAGGCTTAGACCCACTGTTCGACCCATTTTGCATATGGGGAAATGAGATGTCCATGAATGTTAGTCAAGTCAAGAAACTCAGAAAGATTTTTAGGATGAAGAAACTTGCGACGGATAACAACAAGATCTTTGTTTGCACAATGAACAAGACATCAGTTAACTATAGGATGGTACCAACTCTTTTACCATGTTTTTACCCCTTGCGCCATTTCAAAATTTATAACAGCGATTTATGCATGGCTTTGTTTTCAGTACTTTTCAAAGCAGTTCACCGATGATTACCTCTCAAACCACCTGCATGGTCAAGAGGCGAGGAAGGTATTCATTCAACACCCACGGTACAATATTGAAGTCTTGCTGAAGAGGACGAAGGTTGGGCAGGCAATTATCCATAGCCACTGGCCTAAAGTTGCAAGGACATTCAACATCACTGAAGGCTCAATATTTTCCTTCCGCTTCTGCAGTTTCCCAGATGAGATTCATCTATTTATTTACTGTGTATGATGCTACTTTCCAAAGGTTTTTGATGTTGCATGTGAAACTTGGTGCTGTTGTATAATGGCGTAATTGAGTGCCGAAGCTATCTGATGTAATTCGATTATGAAATTATCTATGCTTTTATACAGATATGAAATATCTGGCGTGTTTTATAAGAAATATCAGTTTGATTATTACATGTATTATCAATAATAGGCTAATTACCCTGCTTATTGGTTTTTTTATTGCAAACGGTTACTCAGACAGCACCGTGGGCGATGAACTCAAGCAACCCGCACGGTTTTTAGAAAGTAGGCGTGTTCGACCAACTACCAATCACACACGCCTTTCGGCAGCGAACTGTTTGCGTTAGGACACCTTGCACAAACGTTTCCACACAAAGAACTGTGTGGGATGTACATACCTACGGAAATGTTTTTCGGGGATTCACTGTGTGGGATGTACATACCTACGGAAATTATTTCTGGGATTCACCGTGTGGGATGTACATACCTACGAAAATGATTTCTAGGATTCATCGTGTGGGATGTACATACCTACGGAAATGATTTCTGGGATTCACCGTGTAGGATGTACATACCTACAGAAATGATTGGGTTTCCATGCCTCGCCCGATCGCACATGGCCCCAGCCTGGGTCCTAGGAGGGCCTATCCTCGACGATTTCTGGTTCGTGTGGGAAGGACGTCCCCTATCGCCCACACCCACTTGGTGACGGTTCCAAATGTTGTCGCGGAAAGGGGTTTTAAACCGTTTGTTTAGGACGTCGCTGTACCAGTGCCATGTCCGATCATCACGTGAGATGGAGTAGTTTTCAATGGTGAACATCACTATGTTGATCATATCCGCTATATGATTCACACTCGACCTTTCGGTCTCAGTGTTCCGAGGCCATATCTGCATATGCTAAGCTCGTCAAGTTTAACCCGAGTATTATGCATGTGCAAAACTGGCTTGCACCCGTTGTATGTGAACGTAGAGCTTATCACACCCGATCATCACGTGGTGTCTCAGCACGACGAACTGTAGCAACGGTGCATACTCAAGGAGAACACTTATACCTTGAAATTTAGTGAGAGATCATCTTATGATGCTACCGCCGTACTAAGCAAAATAAGATGCATAAAAGATAAACATCACATGCAATCAAAATAAGTGATGATATGGCCATCATCATCTTGTGCCTTTGATCTCCATCTCCAAAGCACCGTCATGATCACCATCGTCACCGGCTTGACACCTTGATCTCCATCGAAGCATCGTGGTCGTCTCGCTAACTATTGCTTCTATCGCTACCGCTTAGTGATAAAGTAAAGTAATTACATGGCGATTGCATTTCATACAATAAAGCGACAACCATAAGGCTCCTGCCAGTTGCCGATAACTTTTACAAATCATGATCATGTCGTACAACAATTTATATCTCATCACGTCTTGACCATATCACATCACAGCAAGCCCTGCAAAAACAAGTTAGACGTCCTCTACTTTTTTGTTGCAAGTTTTTACGTGGCTGCTACGGGCTTCTAGCAAGAACCGTTCTTACATATGCATCAAAACCACAACGATATTTTGTCAAGTGTGTTGTTTTAACCTTCAAGAAGGACCGGCTGTAGTCAAACTCGATTCAACTAAAGTTGGAGAAACAGACACCCGCTAGCCACCTGTGTGCGAAGCACGTCGGTAGAACCAATCTCATGAACGTGGTCATGTAATGTCAGTCTGGGCCGCTTCATCCAACAATACCGCCGAATCAAAGTAAGACGTTGCTGGTAAGCAGTATGACTATTATCACCCACAACTTATTGTGTTCTACTCATGCATATAAAACCTACGCATAGACCTGGCTCGGATGCCACTGTTGGGGAACGTATTATTTCAAAAAAAAATCCTACGATCACGCAAGATCTATCTAGGAGAAGCATAGAAACGAGCGGGGAGAGTGTGTCCACGTAACCTCGTAGACTGAAAGTGGAAGCCTTTAGTAACGCGGTTGATGTAGTCGAACGTCTTCGCGATCCAACTGATCCAAGTACCGAACGTACAACACCTCCGCGTTCAGCACACGTTGAGCTCGATGGCGTCCCTAGATCTCTTGATCTAGTTGAGGACGAGAGTTCCGTCAGCACAACGGTGTGGTGACGGTGATGATGAAGTTACCGGCGCAGGGCTTCGCCTAAGCACTACAACGATATGATCGAGGTGTGTAACTGTGGAGGGAGGCACTGCACATGGTTAAGAGAAACTTGTGTGTCCTTGGGGTGCCCCCTGCACCCGTATATAAAGGAGGGAGGAGGAGGCCGGCGGCCAGGGAGGAGGCGCGCCATAGGGGAGTCCAACTAGGATTCCCAATCCTAGTTGGAGTCCCCTTCCTTTTCCAAGAGGGGGAGAGAGGGAAGGAGGAAGAGGGGAGAAGGAAAGAGGGGGCGTCGCCCCCTCCTAGTCCAATTCGGACTGGCCATGGGGGGCATGCGGCCTCCCTTGTGGACCTCCTCTCCTTTCCACTAAGGCCCATGAACTTCCCGGGGGGGTCCGGTAACCCCCGGTACTCCGAAACTCATCCGAAACAACCCGAACCATTCTGGTGTCCAAATGTAACCTTACAATAAATGAATCTCTATGTGTCGACCATTTCGAGACTCCTCGTCATGTCCGTGATCTCATCCAGGACTCTGAACAAACTTCGGTCATCAAATCACATAACCCATAATATAAATCGTCATCGAACGTTAAGCGTGAGGACCCTACGGGTTCGAGAACTATGTAGACACGACCGAGACACATCTCCGGTCAATAACCAATAGCGGAACCTGGATGCTCATATTGGCTCCTACATATTCTACGAAGATCTTTATCGGTCAAACCACATAACAACATACGTTGTTCCCTTTGTCATCGGTATGTTACTTGCCCGAGATTCGATCGTCGGTATCATCATACCTAGTTTAATATTGTTACCGGCAAGTCTCTTTACTCGTTATGTAATGCATCATCCCGCAACTAACTCATTAGTCACATTGTTTGCAAGGCTTATAGTGATGAGCATTACCGAGAGGGCCCAGAGATACCTCTCCGAAACACGGAGTGACAAATCCTAATCTCGATCTATGCCAACTCAACAAACACCATTGGAGACACCTGTAGAGCATCTTTATAATCACCCATTTACATTGTGACGTTTGATAGCACACAAGGTGTTCCTCCGGTATTCGAGAGTTGCATAATCACATAGTCAGAGGAACATGTATAAGTCATGATGAAAGCAATAGCAATAAAACTAAACAATCATTAATGCTAAGCTAACAGATGGGTCTTGTCCATCAAATCATTCTCTAATTATGTGATCCCGTTCATCAAATGACAACACATGTCTGTGGTCAGGAAACTTAACCATCTTTGATTAACGAGCTAGTCTAGTAGAGGCATACTAGGGACACTCTGTTTGTTTATGTATTCACACATGTACTAAGTTTCCGGTTAATACAATTCTAGCATGAATAATAAAAATTTATCATGATATAAGGAAATATAAATAGCAACTTTATTATTGCCTACAGGGCATATTTCCTTCAGGGAGGTCCGGTCTCCAACCTTCCCATGCGCCTCAATAAATGCATGAATGTGGCATGTGTTCCTACAAGTCCTGACAGTCCAGTCAATAGAGACATATTTGTATTTTTGAATAAATATATGCACACTTGTAGTCTATCATCATATCCATCTCATTCTCAGTGGTCATGTTTCATGGGATCACACAACAAATCATGATATTTGTGAAGACATCATTGTCCCAGAAAGGGGTAGGACCCCAGGCAATTGCAAATGGAGCTTGCAGCATTCCAGATGCACTCTCAATATCCTTCTTTGCTGCTTATTTTGATACTTTGCAATTTATTTATTTTATTATCTTCATCGGATTAGAATTTATCTTCACAAATGCTTGACCCAGATGGATAGATGACATCGGCTAGATAGTAGCCCTTGCCATACTCATGGGCATACACCTTGAAGTTGCATCCTAGAGCATCATCACCTGGTGGCCTTACAAAAAGATGAAATATCTACAAGACATTGATGTCATTACGAGAGCTGGAGAAGGCAAAGTAACAATGCCAAATCCACAAATCCTTTAAAGCAAATGCTTCCAAAATATAGTTGAATCATGGGAATATCTAGTGAATTGGGTGTTCCATGCTGCAGGGCAATTATTCCACCTATAATGCATACAGTCAACACTCTCAAGTATCATCAGACAACCTCTTGCATCAAAAGCCTTGATGTGTCCTCGATGTTGGGTGTCCACATATATTGAGCTCCATAAATCCCTGTCACAACATTAGCAAACCCTTCATGCGTTCTAAGATTGTATCTTGTGTCATTCGAATATTCTCGGTTGTCGTTATATCTGCATGAGTGTCATATATGATCATCCAAAGTGTCACGGTTACCTTATGAAAACAATGAAAACCTAATAGATCGACGATATTCAGCTGTTGCGTGAAGAACGGTTCATTGGCTTCATGTTATTAGCAATGCAACGAAATAGTTGTTGTGACAAGATGAAGCCTCACCCAAATAAGTAGTCCTAGCTAAGAAGATTCTGCAAAGTTTACTGCATTTTGACGGCATGTTGAACGACGGGCTTGTGATGCTCCATGCTTCTTCTTCGTCCCGGTTCTCATTATTCATTGAACAACCATCAACAAAATCTTGTACTATTCATCATCCAAGAAATCATTATCGAAGTCGTCCGAAGATAATGATGAATCATCAAAAAACTTTTCTACCATCAATGAAATCAACATAAATTATAAATCCTATGTCATAGTCATATAGATGAATCTATGAGGAGTTGGGCTAGTAAACATGAACAAACTTGTGTAAATATTGGGGCAAGTTTCCAGATAGTTAAGATCGGACGTGCGAGATGTGCATGGACGGCGCGTGAGATGGAGTTGGTGACGACGAATAATCGACGTGTGACGTCGACCTCTTCTGTAAGCCAGAGAACGGAGGAATGACGGTAGAGACATTCCTGCATCGAGTTCATGCAACCGTCATTGACAGATCCAGGCCAGGAGCAAAGCCTTGACGACACAGTTATAGGTGAGTAACATATCCCCTTGTGGCACGATGCTTCCCTTCTCGTCCTATGCTCGCTTTCATGTTATTTCTTTTGGTTGTTTTTACAGTTCTCCATCGGTCAACGGAATTTGCAAGTACAGGAAGAAATGGAACATGGATTGACTATTGGACTTGGCCACATTTAGCTTTTTGTCAAACTGGATCCCTCCAGGTAGGGTTAGCGCATTTTGTTAACAACCCCAAACAGTATACGGATAACAGCCCCCCCCCCTGCAGCACTTTTTGTCAGAAGCCTTTTTAAGTTACATCTTGATTCTTCACTGCAGAGATAAACACAATTGGTAACCACTCTATTTCTGAATGCCCGTTTAGCAAGAGAATGGGTAATTAGATTAAGAGTTCTAGGGATATGGATAACTTTAGCTCAACAAGGCTGAAGAAGAAAGAAAAAACTGCTAGAGTGGGTCTGATGCTCCAATGCCCGGGATCAGAAAGAATGTTCTTGGCTTCAGCTGCAATCACCAGTGTTTTGAAATATGTAAGGAAGTTGAGATCTCTTCAACCAAGTTCTTTATCTACTAGGGTCGTCAAAACAAGGCGTGAAGCTTCATCCTACAAAATAGATTTTGTGTCTGAAAAAACTACCTGGATAAGGGTAGAATGATCAGAGATATGGTTTATTAAGAACACTCCAATTGTTGCTATATTCCCTCCCATGGATGGACTAAATGTTGCAACAACAACAAAAGCGTTAGAACCTGCAAGCTGAAACTGATTAGAGGGATGATCATATTTATTAGATGAGGGTAAAGTGTGCTCATTGGATACTTTGTTCGTCCACATGAACATCAACTCCTACATTAGGCAAAGCCTTTCTAGCATGGAGAAAATGGAGGAAGAGTGCGTCGAAGCAGTCCCCAAGCAAATGTTTTCACTCTCGGAGCAATGGTTTTTTGGCACCAAATCTGATTCAGAATATGCATTTCAAAGCATCTCCAACAGCCGCGCTGGAAAATTTGGGTTTTTGCGCGCGCGCAACCATTCCGGGAGCTCCAGCGGAGGCACTAAAACCGCGCGCGCGGCATAAGTAGTTTAGCGCGCCGGCCGAAACGACATCGCGCGCCGTTTATGTTGGGGAACGCAGTAAATTCAAAAATTTTCCTACGCACACGCAAGATCATGGTGATGCATAGCAACGAGAGGGGAGAGTGTTTGTCTACGTACCCTCGTAGACCGAAGCGGAAGCGTTGACACAACGTAGAGGAAGTAGTCGTACGTTCTCCTCGCGATCCAACCGATCTAAGCACCGAACGTACGGCACCTCCGAGTTCTGCACACGTTCAGCTCGATGACGATCCCCGGGCTCCGATCCAGCAAAGCGTCGGGGAAGAGTTCCGTCAGCACGACGGCGTGGTGACGATCTTGATGTGTTACCGGCGCAGGGCTTCGCCTAAGCACTGCAACAATATGATCGAGGTGGAATTTGGTGGAAGGGGGCACCGCACACGGCTAAGGAACGATCCGTAGATCAACTTGTCTCTCTTTGGGGTGCCCCCTGCCCCCGTATATAAAGGATCCAAGGGGGAGGGGCTGGCCGGCCAGGTTTGGTGCGCCAGGAGAGTCCTACTCCCTCTGGGAGTAGGATTCCCCCCCCCCAATCCTAGTTGGACTAGGATTGCTCCAAGGGGGAGAGAAAGAGAGAGAGGGGGCGCCCACCTCTCCTAGTCCTAATAGGACTAGGGAAGGGGGGGGGAGGCGCGCAGCCCCTAGGGCTGCCCTCTCACCTTTCCTCCAAGGCCCATGTTGGCCCATTATGCTTCCGGGGGGTTCCGGTAACCCTCCCGGTATTCTGGTAAAATCCTGATTTCACCCGGAATGCATCCGATGTCCAAACATAGGCTTCCAATATATAATTCTTTATGTCTCGACCATTTCGAGACTCCTCGTCACGTCCCCGATCTCATCCGGGACTCCGAACTCCTTTGGTACATCAAAACTCATAAACTCATAATATAACTGTCATCGAAACCTTAAGCGTGCGGACCCTACGGGTTCGAGAACAATGTAGACATGACCGAGACATGTCTCCAGTCAATAACCAATAGCGGGACCTGGATGCCCATATTGGCTCCTACATATTCTACGAAGATCTTTATCGGTCAGACCGCATAACAACATACGTTTGTTCCCTTTGTCATCGGTATGTTACTTGCCCGAGATTCGATCGTCGGTATCCAATACCTAGTTCAATCTCGTTACCGGCAAGTCTCTTTTCTCGTTCCGTAATACATCATCTCGCAACTAACTCATTGGTTGCAATGCTTGCAAGGCTTATGTGATGTGTATTACCGAGAAGGCCCTGAGATACCTCTCCGACAATTGGAGTGACAAATCCTAATCTCGAAATACGCCAACCCAACATGTACCTTCGGAGACACCTGTAGAGCACCTTTATAATCACCCAGTTACGTTGTGACGTTTGGTAGCACACAAAGTGTTCCTACGGTAAACGGGAGTTGCATAATCTCATAGTTAAAGGAACATGTATAAGTCATGGATAAAAGCAATAGCAACATACTTAAACGATCGGGTGCTATGCTAATGGAATGGGTCATGTCAATCAGATCATTCAACTAATGATGTGATCTCGTTAATCAAATAACAACTCTTTGTTCATGGCCAGGAAACATAACCATCTTTGATTAATGAGCTAGTCAAGTAGAGGCATACTAGTGACACTCTGCTTGTTTATGTATTCACACATGTATTATGTTTCCAGTTAATACAATTCTAGCATGAATAATAGACATTTATCATGATATAAGGAAATAAATAATAACTTTATTATTGCCTCTAGGGCATATTTCCTTCAGTCTCCCACTTGCACTAGAGTCAATAATCTAGATTACAAAGTAATGATTCTAACACCCATGGAGTCTCGGTGCTGATCATGTTTTGCTCGTGGAAGAGGCTTAGTCAACGGGTCTGCAATATTCAGCTCCGTATGTATCTTGCATATCTCTATGTCTCCCACCTGGACCAAATCCCGGATGGAGTTGAAGCGTCTCTTGATGTGTTTGGTTCTTTTGTGAAATCTGGATTCCTTTGCCAAGGCAATTGCACCAGTATTGTCACAAAAGATTTTCATTGGACCCGATACGCTAGGTACAACACCTAGATCGGATATGAACTCTTTCATCCAGACTCCTTCATTAGCTGCTTCCGAAGCGGCTATGTACTCAGCTTCACATGTAGATCCCGCCACGACGCTTTGTTTTGAACTGCACCAACTGACAGCTCCACCGTTTAATGTAAATACGTATCCGGTTTGCGATTTAGAATCGTCCGGATCAGTGTCAAAGCTTGCATCGACATAACCGTTTACGACGAGCTCTTTGTCACCTCCATAAATGAGAATCATATCCTTAGTCCTTCTTAAGTACTTAAGGATGTTCTTGACCGTTGTCCAGTGATCCATTCCTGGATTACTTTGGTACCTACCTGCTAAACTCACAGCAAGGCACACATCAGGTCTGGTACACAGCATTGCATACATGATAGAGCCTATGGCTGAAGCATAGGGAACAATTTTCATTTCCTCTCTATCTTCTGCGGTGGTCGGGCATTGAGTCTTACTCAACTTCACACCTTGTGCCACAGGCAAGAACCCTTTCTTTGCCTGATCCATTTTGAACTTTTTCAAAACTTTGTCAAGGTATGTGCTTTGTGAAAGTCCTATTAAGCGTTTTGATCTATCTCTATAGATCTTAATGCCCAATATATAAGCAGCTTCACCGAGGTCTTTCATTGAAAAACTCTTATTCAAGTATCCCTTTATGCTATCCAGAAATTCTATATTATTTCCGATCAGCAATATGTCATCCACATATAATATCAGAAATGCTACAGAGCTCCCACTCACTTTCTTGTAAATACAGGCTTCTCCAAAAGTCTGTATAAATCCATATGCTTTGATCACACTATCAAAGCGTTTATTCCAACTCCGAGAAGCTTGCACCAGTCCATAAATGGATCGCTGGAGCTTGCACACTTTGTTAGCTCCCTTCGGATCGACAAAACCTTCTGGTTGCATCATATACAACTCTTCTTCCAGAAATCCATTCAGGAATGCAGTTTTGACATCCATTTGCCAAATTTCATAATCATAAAATGCGGCAATTGCTAACATGATTCGGACAGACTTAAGCATCGCTACGGGTGAGAAAGTCTCATCGTAGTCAATTCCTTGAACTTGTCGAAAACCCTTTGCAACAAGTCGAGCTTTATAGACAGTAA
This sequence comes from Aegilops umbellulata, assembly GCA_032464435.1. Taxonomy (NCBI): domain Eukaryota; kingdom Viridiplantae; phylum Streptophyta; class Magnoliopsida; order Poales; family Poaceae; genus Aegilops; species Aegilops umbellulata. Next base: position 394,352,011 of record CP136054.1, read on the forward strand.
CATTACCATCAGCGTCAGTCTTCTTCTTAAAAATCCATTTATTCTCAATTGCTTGCCGATCATCGGGCAAGTCAACCAAAGTCCACACTTTGTTTTCATACATGGATCCCATCTCAGATTTCATGGCCTCAAGCCACTTTGCGGAATCTGGGCTCACCATCGCTTCTTCATAGTTCGTAGGTTCACCATGGTCTAGTAACATGACTTCCAAAATAGGATTACCGTACCACTCTGGTGCGGATCTTACTCTGGTTGATCTACGAAGTTCAGTAGAAACTTGATCTGAAGTTTCATGATCATTATCATTAGCTTCTTCCCTATTTGATGTAGGTGTCACAGAAACAGATTTCTGTGATGTACTACTTCTCAATAAGGGAGTAGATACTGTTATCTCATCAAGTTCTACTTTCCTCCCACTCACTTCTTTCGAGAGAAACTCCTTCTCTAGAAAGTTTCCGACTTTAGCAACAAAAATTTTGCCTTCGGATCTGTGATAGAAGGTATACCCAATAGTCTCCTTTGGGTATCCTATGAAGACACATTTTTCTGATTTGGGTTCGAGCTTATCAGGTTGAAGCTTTTTCACATAAGCATCGCAGCCCCAAACTTTAAGAAATGACAACTTTGGTTTCTTGCCAAACCACAGTTCATAAGGTGTCGTCTCAACGGATTTTGATGGTGCCCTATTTAACGTGAATGCGGCCGTCTCTAGAGCATAACCCCAAAAAGATAGCGGTAAATCGGTAAGAGACATCATAGATCGCACCATATCCAGTAAAGTACGATTACGACGTTCGGACACACCATTACGTTGTGGTGTTCCGGGTGGCGTGAGTTGCGAAACTATTCCGCATTGTTTCAAATGTAGACCAAACTCGTAACTCAAATATTCTCCTCCACGATCAGATCGTAGAAACTTTATTTTCTTGTTACGATGATTTTCCACTTCACTCTGAAATTCTTTGAACTTTTCAAATGTTTCAGACTTGTGTTTCATTAAGTAGATATACCCATATCTGCTTAAATCATCAGTGAAGGTAAGAAAATAACGATATCCGCCACGAGCCTCAACATTCATTGGACCACATACATCGGTATGTATGATTTCCAATAAATCTGTTGCTCTCTCCACAGTACCGGAGAACGGTGTTTTAGTCATCTTGCCCATAAGGCACGGTTCGCAAGTGCCAAGTGATTCATAATCAAGTGACTCCAAAAGTCCATCAGTATGGAGTTTCTTCATGCGTTTTACACCGATATGACCTAAACGGCAGTGCCACAAATAAGTTGCACTATCATTATTAACTCTGCATCTTTTGGTTTCAACATTATGAATATGTGTGTTACTATTATCGAGATTAAGTAAGAACAAACCACTCTTTAATGGCGCATGACCATAAAAGATATTACTCATATAAATAGAACAACCATTATTCTCTGATTTAAATGAATAACCGTCTCGCATCAAACAAGATCCAGATATAATGTTCATGCTCAACGCTGGTACTAAATAACAATTATTTAGATCTAATATTAATCCCGAAGGTAGATGTAGAGGTAGCGTGCCGACCGCGATCACATCGACTTTGGAACCATTTCCCACGCGCATCGTCACCTCGTCCTTAGCCAATCTTCGCTTAATCCGTAGTCCCTGTTTTGAGTTGCAAATATTAGCAACAGAACCAGTATCAAATACCCAGGTGCTACTGCGAGAATTAGTAAGGTACACATCAATAACATGTATATCACATATACCTTTGTTAACCTTGCCATCCTTCTTATCCGCCAAATACTTGGGGCAGTTCCGCTTCCAGTGACCAGTCTGCTTGCAATAGAAGCACTCAGTTTCAGGCTTAGGTCCAGACTTGGGTTTCTTCTCTTGAGTAGCAACTTGCTTGCTGTTCTTTTTGAAGTTCCCCTTTTTCTTCCCTTTGCCCTTTTTCTTGAAACTAGTGGTTTTGTTAACCATCAACACTTGATGCTCCTTTTTGATTTCTACCTCCGCGGCTTTTAGCATCGCGAAGAGCTCGGGCATAGTTTTGGTCATCCCTTGCATATTATAGTTCATCACGAAGCTTTTGTAGCTTGGTGGCAGTGATTGGAGAATTCTGTCAATGACGCAATCATCTGGAAGATTAACTCCCAGTTGAATCAAGTGATTGTTATACCCAGACATTTTGAGTATATGCTCACTGACAGAACCATTCTCCTCCATTTTACAGCTATAGAACTTATTGGAGACTTCATATCTCTCAATCCGGGCATTTGCTTGAAATATTAACTTCAACTCCTGGAACATCTCATATGCTCCATGGTGTTCAAAACGTCGTTGAAGTCCCGGTTCTAAGCCGTAAAGCATGGCACACTGAACTATAGAGTAGTCATCAGCTTTGCTTTGCCAGATGTTCATAACATCTGGCGTAGCTCTTGCACCAGGCCTGGCACCCAGCGGTGCTTCCAGGACGTAATTCTTCTGTGCAGCAATGAGGATAATCCTCAAGTTACGGACCCAGTCCGTGTAATTGCTACCATCATCTTTCAACTTTGCTTTCTCAAGGAACGCATTAAAATTCAACGGAACAACAGCACGAGCCATCTATCTACACAACATAGACAAGCAAGATACTATCAGGTACTAAGTTCATGATAAATTAAAGTTCAATTAATCATATTACTTAAGAACTCCCACTTAGATAGACATCTCTCTAATCCTCTAAGTGATCACGTGATCCAAATCAACTAAACCATGTCCGATCATCACGTGAGATGGAGTAGTTTCAATGGTGAACATCATTTATGTTGATCATATCTACTATATGATTCACGCTCGACCTTTCGGTCTCTGTGTTCCGAGGCCATATCTGTATATGCTAGGCTCGTCAAGTTAAACCTGAGTATTCCGCGTGTGCAACTGTTTTGCACCCGTTGTATTTGAACGTAGAGCCTATCACACCCGATCATCACGTGGTGTCTCAGCACGAAGAACTTTCGCAACGGTGCATACTCAGGGAGAACACTTCTTGATAATTTAGTGAGAGATCATCTTATAATGCTACCGTCAATCAAAGCAAGATAAGATGCATAAAAAGGATAAACATCACATGCAATCAATATAAGTGATATGATATGGCCATCATCATCTTGTGCTTGTGATCTCCATCTTCGAAGCACCATCATGATCACCATCGTCACCGGCGCGACACCTTGATCTTCATCGCAGCATCGTTGTCGTCTCGCTAATCTTATGCTTCTACGACTATCACTACCGTTTAGCAATAAAGTAAAGCATTACATCGCGATTGCATTGCATACAATAAAGCGACAACCATATGGCTCCTGCCAGTTGCCGATAACTCGGTTACAAAACATGATCATCTCATACAATAAAATTTAGCATCATGTCTTGACCATATCACATCACAACATGCCCTGCAAAAACAAGTTAGACGTTCTCTACTTTGTTGTTGCAAGTTTTACGTGGCTGCTACGGGCTTTAAGCAAGAACTCATCTTACCTACGCATCAAAACCACAACGATAGTTTGTCAAATAGACTCCGTTTTAACCTTCTCAAGGACCGGGCGTAGCCACACTCGGTTCAACTAAAGTTGGAGAGACAGTCTTCCGCAAGCCATCTCTGTGCAAAGCACGTCGAGGGAACCGGTCTCGCGTAAGCGTACGCGTAAGGTTGGTCCGGATCGTCTCATCCAACAATACCGCTGAACCAAAGTATGACATGCTGGTAGGCAGTATGACTTGTATCATCCACAACTCACTTGTGTTCTACTCGTGCAAATAACATCATACCATAAAAACCTAGGCTCGGATGCCACTGTTGGGGAACGCAGTAAATTCAAAAATTTTCCTACGCACACGCAAGATCATGGTGATGCATAGCAACGAGAGGGGAGAGTGTTTGTCTACGTACCCTCGTAGACCGAAGCGGAAGCGTTGACACAACGTAGAGGAAGTAGTCGTACGTAGAGGAAGTAGTCGTACGTTCTCCTCGCGATCCAACCGATCTAAGCACCGAACGTACGGCACCTCCGAGTTCTGCACACGTTCAGCTCGATGACGATCCCCGGGCTCCGATCCAGCAAAGCGTCGGGGAAGAGTTCCGTCAGCACGACGGCGTGGTGACGATCTTGATGTGTTACCGGCGCAGGGCTTCGCCTAAGCACTGCAACAATATGATCGAGGTGGAATTTGGTGGAAGGGGGCACCGCACACGGCTAAGGAACGATCCGTAGATCAACTTGTCTCTCTTTGGGGTGCCCCCTGCCCCCGTATATAAAGGATCCAAGGGGGAGGGGCTGGCCGGCCAGGTTTGGTGCGCCAGGAGAGTCCTACTCCCTCTGGGAGTAGGATTCCCCCCCCCCCCCCCCAATCCTAGTTGGACTAGGATTGCTCCAAGGGGGAGAGAAAGAGAGAGAGGGGGCGCCCACCTCTCCTAGTCCTAATAGGACTAGGGAAGGGGGGGGAGGCGCGCAGCCCCTAGGGCTGCCCTCTCACCTTTCCTCCAAGGCCCATGTTGGCCCATTATGCTTCCGGGGGGTTCCGGTAACCCTCCCGGTATTCCGGTAAAATCCTGATTTCACCCGGAATGCATCCGATGTCCAAACATAGGCTTCCAATATATAATTCTTTATGTCTCGACCATTTCGAGACTCCTCGTCACGTCCCCGATCTCATCCGGGACTCCGAACTCCTTCGTTACATCAAAACTCATAAACTCATAATATAACTGTCATCGAAACCTTAAGCGTGCGGACCCTACGGGTTCGAGAACAATGTAGACATGACCGAGACATGTCTCCAGTCAATAACCAATAGCGGGACCTGGATGCCCATATTGGCTCCTACATATTCTACGAAGATCTTTATCGGTCAGACCGCATAACAACATACGTTTGTTCCCTTTGTCATCGGTATGTTACTTGCCCGAGATTCGATCGTCGGTATCCAATACCTAGTTCAATCTCGTTACCGGCAAGTCTCTTTTCTCGTTCCGTAATACATCATCTCGCAACTAACTCATTGGTTGCAATGCTTGCAAGGCTTATGTGATGTGTATTACCGAGAAGGCCCTGAGATACCTCTCCGACAATTGGAGTGACAAATCCTAATCTCGAAATACGCCAACCCAACATGTACCTTCGGAGACACCTGTAGAGCACCTTTATAATCACCCAGTTACGTTGTGACGTTTGGTAGCACACAAAGTGTTCCTACGGTAAACGGGAGTTGCATAATCTCATAGTTAAAGGAACATGTATAAGTCATGGATAAAAGCAATAGCAACATACTTAAACGATCGGGTGCTATGCTAATGGAATGGGTCATGTCAATCAGATCATTCAACTAATGATGTGATCTCGTTAATCAAATAACAACTCTTTGTTCATGGCCAGGAAACATAACCATCTTTGATTAATGAGCTAGTCAAGTAGAGGCATACTAGTGACACTCTGCTTGTTTATGTATTCACACATGTATTATGTTTCCAGTTAATACAATTCTAGCATGAATAATAGACATTTATCATGATATAAGGAAATAAATAATAACTTTATTATTGCCTCTAGGGCATATTTCCTTCAGTTTATTTGCCGCGCCCGCTCCCGCGCGCTGCACACTTGAGTGCCCGCTCGCGACTTCCACCTACCCCAATCCAATCGCTGGCGCCACCGCCCGCACCATTCCGGTGACCATTCCGGCGCTTCCCCGACCTATCTCTGTGTCGCTGCTTCCTCCATCTTCCTCTAGTCGCCGCCGCCCCTCGCGCACGCCATTCCTCCGACGAACAGTGCCCAGTCGCCCACTGCCGCTCGCGCCCACAAGGTGTTCGACAAAACGCTTGCAATGTATGTATTACTTCAACTTCATATTTTTACATGAATTTGGTGTCGTGGTTCTAACTCTGACAGTAATGTAGGGGGGTAGGTATGGAGAGGCAAGATCTTAGCTATGGAGTAGTTGTAAGCACACGAAGTTTACGAGTTCAGGCCCTTCTCAGAAGAAGTAATAGCCCTACGTCTCGGAGCCCGGAGGCGGTCGACTGGATTATGTGTGTATGAATTACAGGGGTGCGAACCCTTTACACTTAGGAGGGGGTGGCTTATATAGAGTTCGCCAGACACCTCCGGCCCTCAGTTATGCAGGGTTTTAAGTACATTAAGGCTGGGCATTACTGGTAACGCCTCTAATAAAGTGCTATGATGACCATAAAAGCTACTAAATAACCGACCGTTAGTGTGCGGAGTAGCTTTAGGTCTCCTGGCCGTCGAGTGGAACACCTCCAAGTCGATTGAAAGGTGATTTCTTCTAGGTATGCCCTTGGGTAGGGTAGTTAGGATAGGTCCATGACCCTACCCTAGGCGCATGGCTTCATCATTAGCCCCCGAATGGATCGAGGTTTGAGTGGGGAAGTAGTTGAGAACTTCTCCGACCCATTTTTCGTGCCATGAGTATATCTTGTTTCGGATCAATGAACATGAGTGATGTCACCAACTTCTTTTTCAGTCGCCTTGATCCATTCTTAGTTTTCTTTAGTCGAGTGAATTCCTTTATTTGTAGACTCCCGAGTGGTTGCATGGAGGAGATCCTCCGTCTGATGAGTTGTTCCGCTTTCCGCGGATTTCACGGGATTCGAATTTCGGGAAGCGCGCGGGACGGGGGAGGCCGCAGTAATCGGATGGGATAGACCGGAGCCTCCTCGATCTCCGCGCCACCTTTTTTGCCATGTATCGCACGCGCGACTGTTGCGGGATTTGACAGGATCGCTTGGGCCTACAGGTCAGTCACTCGGAAGCGACCTCATATAAGCTGTCGGCCCAGGGCTTTTGAACAGTGCACCTTCACTTTTCCCCTTCCTCGACGAAACCTTCTGCCACCTCTGCTCTCGTCTCAGCATCGTCGGCCTGTTCGAGCTTCGTCCGCAACAATGGGGAAGGATAAGACGGCGGTCCTGGAGCGCGCGAAGAAGGCGACGGCGCAGCCGAAAGCGAGGAAGTCCGATCGGGGCGGATCTTCTTCGAGGTCCGCTCTGCCCAAGGACTGGATCCAGGGCGACTGGATGCCCTCGGCGATTCGGCAGGATGACCTTGATGATCTGATGGAAGGGGGATTTATTCCCTACGGATCTGCGCATCTCCCGGGGAACGAGATCGAGCCCCAGCCTCGCGAGGGTGAGTGTGTCCTCCTCACCAGCCACATCGATCGCGGATTTTCTCTGCCTCCTCATCCTTTCTTCCGGAGTTTCTTGAACTTTTTCGGAGCGCAGCTCCATCACTTTACTCCAAATTCCATAGTGTACCTCGCTGCCTTTGTATCTTTGTGTGAGAATTTCTTGGATGGTCGCCCCCATTTGGGCCTCTTCAAACACATTTTTACTTGTCGTTCTCAGTCGGTTAAGAAAGCCAAGTCGAGTGATGAAAAGACGCAAGTGATTCAGATATGCGGGGGTCTTGGGATCCAAATGAGAGGAAAAAGTTCTTTTCCAGCTATGACCTTTCCCGAGTCGGTCTGCGGGTGGCAGTCGACCTGGTTCTATTGCAAAGACCAGGCGACTCCCGGACAGTCGACTGGGCTTCCCCTTTTCTCCTTGAACCGAGCAGAAAAACCTTCCTCTCTGAAAGTAACGCCAGAAGAAAAGGTACAAGTCAAAGTGCTGGTCGGTCGAGTGGTCCAGCTTGTTCGCGACGGGGTGACTGGCATGGATTTATTAGAGGTCTTCCTCCGGAGGCGCATCCAGCCGCTCCAGGCTCGTGACCATCCGATGTGGATGTATTCGGGCCTCGATGGCACCACTCGGATTCATCCGGGGGAGGTCGACGACGAGATGTTGGAAGGGTGGCTGTCGAGTATCACAGGGAACAAGGACATCCCCAGAGGAGCCACGAGGATTCCTCCACTCGACCAGTCATACGAAGTAGACCAGGTCCGATTCTACATCTCCGACTGTAATCTTGCTTTCTTCATTTTGTTTTCTTAGAATCAGTCAATTGACTTTTGTCTTGTTGCTGTCCTCCAGGCCATTACCGATATGTATTCGATGCCCAACGGAGCGCAAGAGCAGGCCGAGGAGGGGGAGGCGAGCGGAGGCGAAAGTGGAGAGGAGTGGCAGTCTGACGGCGAAGGGGAGGGGGATGACGATGACGACTCCAGTGAAGAGGAGGAGGAAGAAGTCGAACCTCCCCGCTCGGAAAGGCGATCCAACCTCACACAGGATCCTGCGCGCGAACGTGGTAAGGCGACTGTGCCTGTTGGGCAGTCGTCAAAACGCCCTCGGACGTCTTCCCCAGCGCCGACAGAAAAAGCTCCAAAGCATCCACGAGCGACGCCGTCAAAGCCACCAAAGGCCCTGCCCAAGATGAAGATGACCATTCCCACCATTTCCGGGTAATAATAGAACTTGCTTTCTTTTGTTGAACATGGACGGACTCTTGCTCGACTCATTGAATAAACTGACTGGTTTTTTAAATTTGCAGTGCTGCCACCTCTGAGGTCTCTGCCAAGAACGATGACCAGGAAATGGAAGATGTTGTTACCTCCAACCCTGGTATGATTTCTGATGTTCCTCTCTTAGTCGACTGACGGTCTCTTCCGGTCGATTGGATTGTCATCTTTAACTTTGGATTTTTCTTATAGCTCCTCCTCATGTCATTGATCTCCCTGATGATGACGACGAAGTGCCACTGAGGGCGCGGAGGAATAGGAAAGCGTCGACAGGCAAGGCCTCACAAACCGCATCAGCGTCTGAGGCAGTAGTCCAGGAGGGCGGTAATACCACTCGGACTTCTATGTCCTTCGCTGTGCCTCTGACGAGTGTTCGGCCTTCATCGTCGACTGCTGATCCACCCTCCCTTTTTGCCATATACCACGTCCCTGAGGATCAAGTGGGTGCTACTAAGGAGGCTATACGCCAGGCGGGGATCATGATGGAGCAGGTGAAGGTGGTCCGGGAAGCCAGCCAAGCAGCCTATGATGCTAGTTCAGCCCTTCAAAGAAATGTCCAGGTCAGTCGATCACCGCTTGTTCTGTTAGGATATGCTATCCGAAGACTCTCTTTCCGAAGATCTTTGTATCTGTACACCCACTGGGTGTGTCGATTGGATTTCTGGTACTAGTGGGGGCACGTTGAGTGCACCCACTGGGTGTAGTCCTCGAAACTACGGTGGACTGCTGGCAGTCGACTGTAGTCTTTATATTGTGTTGCTTTACTTGAACTTCTTCACTCGGTCTGGTCAGGCCATGTCGAATGGAATCTTGTAACTAGTGGTGGCACACTGAGAGCACCCACTGGATATGGTCTACTGCTGGCAGTCGACTTTTTTTTGGTCGAACCAGTGGGGGCACACTGAGTGCACCCACTGGGTGTAGTCCCCGAGACTACTGTCGGATATTTTTGATTCGGCTGTAGTCTTAGAAACGTCACAATTTTTCTCTTAGTTGCTCGGAAGCAACCTACCTTTGACATCTGTCGACTGATTCTTCGCAGAAATCCTGCGAGCTTGTTGCTCGCTATACTGAATTGGAAAACAAACAGATCCAGCTCAACCTTGACTTGAAGCTTGCCCAAGAGAACTTGCAGAAGGCGAGAGACGAAGCAAAAGGTATGGCTGGTGAGAATCTGACGACTGCCCTTTCTTTTCCGCCCATTCTTGATGTTGATCTCACTGTCATTTCGCAGATAAAATGGAGGAGGCTCTGAAGAAGAAGGACCATGATCTTGCTGAAGCGCAGAAGGCGGCTTCGGACAAAACGAAGCTTGCGGAAGAAAAACTGGCTTCAGTCGGTAACCTTGAAGAGGAGAACTCCACACTGAAAGTCGCTCTCAACGCGACCAACCAGGAGGTCAGCCGTCTGAAGAATGATAAGATAGATCTGGGTGACAAGGCAAGTGAACTGGTAGGGAGGAGGAACGATCTGGAGGCTTATCTTGGAGGGCTCACCGAGAAGTTGTTCGTCATGCTTGAGGGTAATCACTCCTACCCGACCGACTTGTTGTCATCAACCCAGTGCAGAGCCACTGATTTATCTTTGAATTGTGTTTTCAGAATTCTGCCAGAACTTCGAGGAGGAAACCAGTCGAGTGGAGAAGGATTTGGACCCCATCAATTCTCTGGTGAAGGATGAGGCTGCTATGAACGAGCTCCGACTGGAGTCTCGTGTTGCTGGAGTGGTGGACTACCTTGCTCGACTGAAAGTTGCAGCGTCGCGGGTCGACACGGTGCTCTGGCCTGGAAAGACGCTTCAAAATGACCTCGAGTCTCTAATGACTCGACTGAATGAAGTTCCAGGTCGAGTGCAGGAATGGAAGAAATCTTCTGCCAGGTGCGGCGCTGACGTTGCTTTCTCCTTGGTCCGTGTTCACTGCAAGGAGGCGCGAGAGGAGAAGCTGGCTGCTATCCAAGTTGCCAACACCAGGAAGCACAACTTTCAGTCTTTCATGGAGACCTTCATCGCTGCTGCCACTCGGATCGCTGACGGGATTGACTTGGATCAGTTTGTCGCACCCTCCAGTCCTCTGCCTGACGAGTAATAAACTTCTATGCTAAACCTTAAATTTGCCTCGGAATGTCGAGTGGATTTTTTAACCCTTAAACTCTTTCAGGCCGAATGCTCGAGTACTTTGATCTGCGGTCCGGGACCTTTAGGTATTATCCGAACTTGGTTTATCGTTGAATATGCTTGCCTTTGCCTTCGAGCAAACTTTGTTTTTCGTGAATTCTCCGTCGAGTGGAACTTGTTCTTCACTCAATGCAACTTTTGTATTTGTGGCGTAGCTCTGAAGGAGAAGGTAGCAGTCAACCTGCACCTCGTCGTCCTTGCGGATCAGGATGGATTTCCAACTTAGGCGAGTACTGGACTGCAGCTAAGCCTCCAAGTGGGGGGTTTGATCTCCACTCGGTAGGATTTTCACATACTTAGGCGAGTACTGGACTACAGCTAAGCCTCCAAGTGGGAGGTTTGCTCTCCACTCGGTAGGATTTTCACATACTTAGGCGAGTACTGGACTGCAGCTAAGCCCCCGAGTGAGAGACTGGCTCACCACTCGGTAGGATTTTCCAAACTTAGGCGAGTACTAGACTGCAGCAAAGCCCCCGAGTGAGAGACTGGCTCACCACTCGGTAGGATTTTACAAACTTAGGCGAGTACTGGACTGCAGCTAAGCCCCCGAGTGGGAGGATCGCTCTCCACTCGGTAGGATTTTTCGAACTTAGGCGAGTACTGGACTGCAGCTAAGCCCTCGAGTGGGAGGATCGCTCTTCACTCGGTAGGATTTTTCAAACTTAGGCGAGTACTGGACTGCAGCTAAGCCCCCGAGTGAGAGACTGGCTCACCACTCGGTAGGATTTTTCAAACTTAGGCGAGTACTGGACTGCAGCTAAGCCCTCGAGTGGGAGGATCGCTCTTTACTCGGTAGGATTTTTCAAACTTAGGCGAGTACTGGACTGCAGCTAAGCCCCCGAGTGAGAGACTGGCTCACCACTCGGTAGGATTTTTCAAACTTAGGCGAGTACTGGACTGCAGCTAAGCCCCCGAGTGAGAGACTGGCTCACCACTCGGTAGGATTTTTCAAACTTAGGCGAGTACTGGACTGCAGCTAAGCCCCCGAGTGGGAGGATCGCTCTTCACTCGGTTGGATTTTTCAAACTTATGCGAGTACTGGACTGCAGCTAAGCCCCCGAGTGAGAGACTGGCCCACCACTCGGTAGGATTTTTCAAACTTAGGCGAGTACTGGACTGCAGCTAAGCCCCCGAGTGAGAGACTGGCTCACCACTCGGTAGGATTTTTCAAACTTAGGCGAGTACTGGACTGCAGCTAAGCCCCCGAGTGAGAGACTGGCTCACCACTCGGTAGGATTTTTCAAACTTAGGCGAGTACTGGACTGCAGCTAAGCCCCCGAGTGGGAGGATCGCTCTTCACTCGGTTGGATTTTTCAAACTTATGCGAGTACTGGACTGCAGCTAAGCCCCCGAGTGAGAGACTGGCCCACCACTCGGTAGGATTTTTCAAACTTAGGCGAGTACTGGACTACAGCTAAGCCCCCGAGTGAGAGACTGGCTCACCACTCGGTAAGATTTTCCAAACTTAGGCAAGTACTGGACTGCAACTAAGCCCCCGAGTGACAGACTGGCTCACCACTCGGTAGGATTTTTCAAACTTAGGCGAGTACTGGACTGCAGCTAAGCCCCCGAGTGGGAGGATCGCTCTCCACTCGGTAGGATTTTTCAAACTTAGGCGAGTACTGGACTGCAGCTAAGCCCCCGAGTGAGAGACTGGCTCACCACTCGGTAAGATTTTCCAAACTTAGGCGAGTACTGGACTGCAACTAAGCCCCCGAGTGACAGACTGGCTCACCACTCGGTAGGATTTTTCAAACTTAGGCGAGTACTGGACTGCAGCTAAGCCCCCGAGTGGGAGGATCGCTCTCCACTCGGTAGGATTTTTCAAACTTAGGCGAGTACTGGACTGCAGCTAAGCCCCCAAGTGGGAGGATCGCTCTCCACTCGGTAGGATTTTTCAAACTTAGGCGAGTACTGGACTGCAGCTAAGCCCCCGAGTGGGAGGATCGCTCTCCACTCGGTAGGATTTTTCAAACTTAGGCGAGTACTGGACTGCAGCTAAGCCCCCGAGTGAGAGACTGGCTCACCACTCGGTAAGATTTTCCAAACTTAGGCAAGTACTGGACTGCAACTAAGCCCCCGAGTGACAGACTGGCTCACCACTCGGTAGGATTTTTCAAACTTAGGCGAGTACTGGACTGCAGCTAAGCCCCCGAGTGGGAGGATCGCTCTCCACTCGGAAGGATTTTTCAAACTTAGGCGAGTACTGGACTGCAGCTAAGCCCCCGAGTGAGAGACTGGCTCACCACTCGGTAGGATTTTCCAAACTTAGGCCAGTACTGGACTGCATCTAAGCCCCCGAGTGAGAGACTGGCTCACCACTCGGTAGGATTTTTCATACTTAGGCGAGTACTGGACTGCAGCTAAGCCCCCGAGTGGGAGGGTCGCTCTCCACTCGGTAGGATTTTTCAAACTTAGGCAAGTACTGGACTGCAGCTAAGCCCCCGAGTGAGAGACTGGCTCACCACTCGGTAGGATTTTTCAAACTTAGGTGAGTACTGGAGTACAGCTAAGCCCCCAAGTGGGAGGATCACTCTTCACTCGGTAATATTTTTTAAACTTAGGCGAGTACTGGACTGCAGCTAAGCCCCCGAGTGAGAGACTGGCTCACCCCTCGGTAGGATTTTTTCAAACTTAGGCGAGCACTGGACTGCAGCTAAGCCCTCGAGTGGGAGGATCGCTCTTCACTCGGTAGGATTTTTCAAACTTAGGCGAGTACTGGACTGCAGCTAAGCCCCCGAGTGAGAGACTACCTCACCACTTGGTAGGATTTTTTTACAAACTTAGGCGAAATGGATTCGCAGCTAAGCCACCCACTGGGGGATTTCTCACGCAAACAGAAGCAACAACAATCACTGGAGAAATTATAACACTCTTGTCTTTGATAAATAAACTACAGAAGTTTTTCTTATTGCATCTCATCCAAGTGAGAATTCAAGTGTAAAAGGGGCGGAGCAGTTCCGCATTCCAAGCTCGTGGCTCATCAATCTGGCGATCGACGTTGTAAAGGTGGTACGCTCCATTGTGGAGGACTCTGGTGACGATGAAGGGACGTTCCTGAGTAGTAGCGAGCTTGTGTGGTTTGTGTTGATCCACTCAGAGGACTAAGTCTCCTTCTTGGAAGGCTCGACTCTTCACATTTCTGGCATGGAATCGACGCAAGTCTTGTTGGTAGATGGTCGATCGGATCATGGCCATTTCTCTTTCTTCTTCCAGGAGGTCGACTGCGTCCTGCCGGGCTTGTTCTGCTTCATCTTTAGAGTAGATCTCGACTCGGGGTGCATTATGAAAGAGGTCACTCGGCAAAACTGCCTCAGCTCCGTAGACCAGAAAGAATGGGGTTCTTCCATTCGACCGATTCAGGGTAGTCCTCAATCCCCAAAGAACTGATGGAAGCTCGTCGGCCCATGCGCCTGCTGCGTGCTTGAGATCGTGCATCAGTCAGGGTTTCAGTCCTTTGAGAATCAGACCATTTGCTCTTTCTGCTTGTCCATTCGACTGGGGGTGAGCGACTGAAGCGTAGTCGACTCGTGTGCCTTGAGAGGCGCAAAAAGCTCTGAACTTGTCCAAATCAAAGTTTGACCCATTGTCAGTAATGATGCTATGTGGAACTCCATATCTGAATATCAATTCTCTGATGAAACTGATAGCAGTGCAGGCATCGAGATTCTTGATAGGCTTAGCTTCAATCCATTTGGTAAACTTGTCGACTGCCACTAGCACATGAGTGAATCCGCTCCTGCCCGTTCTCAGTGGTCCAACCATATCCAATCCCCAAACAGCGAAGGGCCAGATGAGTGGAATGGTCTTCAGGGCTGACGCGGGTTTGTGGGACATGTTGGAGTAGAACTGACATCCTTCGCATTTGTCGACTATCTCTTTCGCCATTTCATTTGCTCTTGGCCAGTAAAATCTAGCTCGGTATGCCTTAGACACAATGGTCTGAGAGGACGCATGGTGACCACAGGTCCCCGAGTGGATATCATCAAGGATTATTTGACCTTCTTCTGGTGTTATACATTTCTGGCTGACTCCAGTCGCGCTTTCTCTATACAACTGTCCCTTTATGACTGTAAAGGCTTTGGATCGATGGACGATCTGTCGAGCCTCTTCTTCATCCTCTGGGAGTTATTTCCTTAGGATGTACACGATGTATGGCACCGTCTAGTCGGGAGTGATGACCAAGACTTCCATGATCAGGTCGACCACTGCTGGAACTTCAACTTCAGTCGGATCCTTGGCACTTTTTGGCTGCGGGGCTTCTTCAGTGAAAGGATCCTCTTGAACTGATGGCGTGTGTATGTGTTCCAAAAACACATTGCTGGGAATGGCTTCTCTTTTGGAACCTATTTTCGCCAAATCATCAAGTGCTTGATTTTTCAGTCGGGGTATGTGATGAAGCTCTAACCCCTCGAATTTCTTCTCTAACTTTCTCACAGCATTGCAATACCCAGCCATGGCTGGACTTCTGACGTCCCACTCCTTCATCACCTGATTAACCACCAAATCTGAGTCGCCATAGACCATGAGACGACGGACGTCGAGTGAAATGGCCATGCGCAACCCATACAAAAGTGCTTCATATTCTGCTTCGTTATTGGAGGAATCAAAGTGAATCTGGAGAACATATCTGAGCTTATCTCCTTGGGGGGAAACCAATACAACCCCAGCGCCGGAACCATTCAACATCTTAGACCCATCGAAGAACATGGTCCAGTGCTCCGAGTGAACTTGAGTCGGTAATTGCTGCTCCACTCGGCGACGAAATCTGCTATTGCTTGGGACTTGATAGCCTTCTTTGCCTCAAACTTGATATCTAGGGGAAGGAGTTCAATCGCCCATTTGGCCACTCGACCAGTTGCATCTCTGTTGTGCAGAATCTCTGACAATGGAGCGTCGCTGACGACTGTAATGGAATGATCAAAGAAGTAATGAGCAACCTTCTTTGTGGTCATATAAATCCCATATACAAGCTTCTGGTAATGAGGATATCTTTGCTTTGATGGAGTCAAAACTTCGGAAACATAATATACTCGGCGTTGAACTTTAAAGGCTTTTCCTTCTTCTTCCCGCTTGACCGTAAGTACTGTACTGATGACTTGTCCCGTGGCTGCAATGTAAAGCAGTAAAGGCTCCTTGCTGATTGGGGTAGCTAGCACCGGGTGGGTGGAGAGCAGAGTTTTGAGCTCTGCAAACGCTGCATCAGCTTCCGTAGTCCACTCGAACTTGTCTGACTTCTTCATCAGTCGGTAAAGAGGCAATGCCTTTTCACCGAGACGAGAGATGAATCGACTTAAAGCGTCCAAGCAACCAGTAAGCTTCTGGACGTCGTCCACACGCACAGGATGTTTCATCCGGAGTATGGTGCCAACTTTTTCTGGATTGGCGTCAATTCCCCGTTCGGAAACGAGAAAACCGAGTAACTTTCCTCCAGGGACTCCGAATGTGCACTTTGATGGATTAAGCTTGATGTCGTACCTTCTGAGGTTGGCAAAGGTTTCAGCAAGGTCAGTTAGTAGGTCAGAACCCTTCCGTGACTTGACCACAATATCATCCATGTAAGCTTCCACATTCCGACTGATTTGAGTGAGCAAACACTTCTGAATCATCCTCATGAACGTGGCTCCAGCATTCTTGAGGCCGAATGGCATGGTAACATAACAGAAGCACCCGAATGGAGTGATGAAAGCTGTTTTGATCTCGTCAGGTCCATACAGACGGATCTGATGGTACCCGGAATAGGCGTCTAAAAAAGACAGTCGCTCACATCCCGCAGTCGAGTCGACTATCTAATCAATGCGGGGGAGAGGAAAATGATCTTTCGGGCAGGCCCGATTGATATTTTAAAGTCAATGCACATGCGAAGTGACTTGTCCTTCTTGGGGACTGTCGGTGTCAAAACCGGCGGATCTCGGGTAGGGGGTCCCGAACTGTGCGTCTAGGTGGATGGTAACAGGAGACAAGGGAACACAATGTTTACCCAGGTTCGGGCCCTCTTGATGGAGGTAAAACCCTACGTCCTGCTCGATTCATATTGATGATATGGGTAGTACAAGAGTAGATCTACCACGAGATCAAGGAGGCTAAACCCTAGAAGCTAGCCTATGGTATGATTGTTGTATGTTGGAGTTGTCCTACGGACTAAAACCCTCCGGTTTATATAGACACCGGAGAGGGTTAGGGTTACACAAAGTCGGTTACAATAGTAGGAGATCTGAATATCCGCATCGCCTAGCTTGCCTTCCACGCCAAGGGAAGTCCCCTCCATACACGGGACGAAGTCTTCAATCTTGTATCTTCATAGTCCAGGAGTCCGGCTGAAGGTATAGTCCGGCTATCCGAACACCCCCTAATCCAGGACTCCCTCAGTAGCCCCTGAACTAGGCTTCAATGACGACGAGTCCGGCGCGCAGATTGTCTTCGGCATTGCAAGGCGGGTTCCTCCTCCAAATTCTTCATAAAAGTTGGTAAACACTAAAAGTAGTGTCCGGCTCTGCAAAATAAGTTTCCACATATTGCCATAGAGAGAATAATATTAACACAAATCTAATCTGCTGACGTATTCCGTAGCGTGACATCACACTACGGCCAGGCCCTTATTCAAATCGTTTTCACTTCCCCACCTCAGCGTATTTTGCGAGGCGGTTTCCTTGGCATGTCTTGTCAAAGCAGAGACCGTGTCCCCTATTTACGGGATTCTCATCAATACGGACGTGGGTAACCCAATCGTGCCCGTTCTCGATTAAAGGCGAGTCCCAAACGGTCACGGGGAGGGCTCTTGGTATTCAACCTCTTATAAAGAGACCAAGGCCTTGCTCCGTTTTTCTAATCTCAAACAAGTTCGCCCGTCGCCTCGAGTTCCAACACCCTAGGCTCCAGATTCCAGGCGCTTCGGACCTTCAAAAATGTCCGGTTCCGACCTTCAAGGCCGATGGATGTCCTCCTCCGTCATGGAGGAGGACGTGCTAAAGTTGAGAGAGGCTAAGTTCTTGACCGGCGAAATTTCGCATAGGTTGCCTGCTCAAGGGCAAGCGATTCCTCGTCCCCAGCCTGGTGAGAGCGTGGTGTTCATATCTCACTTCCTTCGGGGGTTAGGCTTCCCAATGGACCCCTTTGTGAGGGGGCTAATGTTTTATTATGGGCTGGAATTCCACGACTTAGCTCCGGAGTCCATCCTCCATATTTCCTCGTTTATCGTTGTGTGTGAAGCATTCCTTCGTGTTACTCCTCACTTCGGACTATGGCTCAAGACCTTCATGGTCGAACCGAAGATGATCGAGGGACGACGCGGAGTGCGGAGGCGCTGTTATAAGCAAGAATGTTGATGCTCCATGGCCCGAGGGCTCTTTTCAAGTGGAGCTCGGTTTATGGCAAAGGGAGTGGTTTTATATCACCGCTCCCAGGGGCACCAAGTGGGTGGCGCCACCTGTCTTTCGCTCGAGTCCCCCACCACAGTTAGCGTCATGGGTCAATAAAGGACTAGACTGGGGGCCGTCCAAAGACGTGCCCTTATTGCAGGGCCGCATTAGGGATCTCTTAGAGAGAGACCTCAGCCTAGTCAAAGTGACACAAGTCATGCTAATTCGCCGAACCCTGCCCGGCAAACGTCGCCCCCTTCGCCTGTGGGAGTTTAGTCAGGAGGGACCGCGAGCTCTCCAGCATTTCATGGGCATGACGCCCGCGGAGATGTATAAACTGTTCTTCGGATCACAATCAATGTGTCTGGATTTGACCGAGGATGCAGGTCTAAGCTGCAATCGCCCGGATACTCAAGTAAGTAGCCTTGTGCCCAGACTCGTTATCCATATATTTGTCATAAACTTGCCCCTAAAAGAGCCGCCCCTTTAAACATGAGCGGATAGCGAAAGCATAGCTGATAAGGTGTCCGGCTCCCCTCCCTGAGACCAGGCCGGATTCCGTCTTGGTCAGGATGTTGAAAATTGTGCCTTTGAAGGAAAGTGAGGGAGAGGACAAGGCAGCTACGGCCTCCTCGAAGGAGGCTATTCGGAAGGAAGGAACCAAAAATTCCTCTCCTCCGGGGAAGAAAAGGACCGCCTCTGAAAACCCGGAGGTCATAGCCTCCAAGCGGGGGGGGGGAATCCTCGTCAGAGGGTCCTTCGCCGGGGGATACCTCGGCCGAACTATGCCCTCAAGGGGGCTAGCCCTCCAGCGAGCCGTAAGTAGAGAAAGATTATAAAATATCCTTGCTTTAAACCTGAGAATGATTAACTGAAATTTTACCTTGTAGTTCGGACCTCAGCCCTTCTCAGCAGAGCTCGTCTTCGGGGGACCTTCTTCCAGAGATGATGGAGAGCAGGACGCCTCCCCTTGCCGTACCACCTAGTGAGGCGGGCGACCCTGAGGTGTCGTCACGGAGGGTTTCTCCGAATCCGGCAGGGGAGGAAGACAGCTATGAGGCCCCCCAAGGTTCTCCGCGTCCGGCCTTCGGAAGAGGCCATAGGACAAGTCCGGCACCGTCTGGTGCTCGACCGGAGGAGCTAAAGAATCTGCTGGGGCGAGCTTCTATCTCAGAGGAGCATCGTGCACTGATGAGCACGGTGATTGAAAGGATTTCATCCACGGAAAGCGGATTGCACGAGGCCGTCAGAAGCTTACTGATGAGTTTTGAGGTACGTTAGATAATGTACACTTTTGCCAGTTGCGCATAAATAAAATGCGCCATGTGTAGATAGTAGCCCCTGAGACTCTGTGCGTTGTCGGAAGTGACAGCGTGTAGAGGATCATAATCCCAGGTCTAAAATGTCGCCTTTGAATATAGGTGGCGAGGTGTCCGGAATTGAGCCGAACTGATGATTTTGCTGAACTAAAGCGGCAACTGGACGTGGCGGATGCCGACATCATGCTCGTCAACAGGCGGCTTGATGAGGCTCAAGGTATGTAATTCCTTGGGCGGCACCTGGTAAGAGGGGTTTTATGCCAATATCTTACAATGTGTGTGCTTAACGCAGATGGTGCGGCTGCCGTGGAGAGTCTTCGGGCGGAACTTGCCCGGGCTAAGGAACAAGCCAGAGAAAGGGATGCGGCTGCAGAGAAGGCCCTTGGAGAGCTGAGAGCCGAATAGGCTGCTCACTGCCGAAGCAAGAAGGAGATGGCCGAGATGGCCGTGAAGTTAAAGAACGCTGTTGACCATTGCAAGCTTCTTGAGGAAGAAGACCGGGCGAGGCAGACGGACTTAGAGAAGGCCGTTGCTGATGCCAAGGATGCTCGCTCTGCGGTGAGAGCTGCGAAGGAGGAGTTGCGTCAGGCCGGACAGATTGTGGCTGGAAAGCCCTTTATGCTGTGGAGGTAATTTTGCGATCCGAAGTTTGCTTCGTTGGATCGGATGTGGAGTGTGGAGGACACCTATCTGGATTTGGCAGCGAGTGCTGCTGATGCGACCGAACACTTTCGAGATCAAGAAGATCGCGAAGTGGAAAAACTTTTCTGGTCGCAGTTTCACAATCCAGAGCGTCCACTAGCGGTGGACGATCGTCTGGCTCAATGGGCCGAACTGAATAGGTTGTACGGACTCGCCATGAAGTGCGTCATGGGTCATTTGTGGCCGGGGAGATCGGAGCCGAAGAGTTATTTCAGCTTGGTGCAGCAACTCCTTGATGCGGTGCCACGTATTAATGCAATGAAGAGGTCAGCATGCATAGAGGGCGCGCGGATGGCTCTCGCCCGTGTCAAGACATACTGGGCGGAGATGGAGACCACCGTTGTTGCGCCCCAAGACTCGGACAAAAGCCGAGTACCCTCCGAGCACTATTTTCAGGAAGTCCTTGAAGGCGCTCGTGTAATAGAGACACGGTGCTCGAAGGATGCTATGTTCTGATAGCATATTTAATTATAAAGCAGTATTTTGATGAATTGTAGTAGCTTTTTATACTTGTGCCTTCAAGTATTTGGAACACCTCCTATGCGGCCGTTTTAATATATACAAAATCTGAAAGATGGCAGTCGTTGGCTTCAGCCCCCACGCACATTGTGCGGGGGTGCTCGCAGAAGACGCGTTTTCACCCTTAATCCAACGTCTTGGTCCTACAAAGGAGGTGATGGCGCAGCGAGCTAGGCAACCAGACTATAATACTTGAACACTTTCACTTAGCCATAGGAGCTTGACAGTGGGACTCTTTAGATAGCCCTTGGTGGCGACTGCGCTCGCCCGAATTCGGGGCGCGTATGTGCCTGGCCGGGAAACGGCCCTTCGTTAATGTGGAGGAATCCTATAGATTCTGGAGAGTCATCGAGTGGTTGACCAGTCTCACGCTATATCATGATAGTCGGCTTTCGGCTTTCTCTACTGAGGTGCTCGCCTGGCCGAACCGGGGCACAATCACAGTAGTTCTCCTGGTGCCACCTTAGCCGATAGAGCGGAACGTAAGGCGGCCGAACACACGAGCCGGGCAACCCAACATTTGACCAAAATCATGATTTGGAGTTGATGCATATAAGGCCAAACTCGCGACGCCGAACACTCCCTAAGGTATTCGGTCTTTATGAGAGCGGGCGAAGTAACGCTCTTAGGTATAAGCCCCTAGTGTCCAGGTACGCGCAGGAATTCTGACGTGGCCACATGCCAAGACGCCAGCCTCCTCCTTGGTTATAGAACCAGGGGATGTGTATCAACAAGAGACAGTAAAAAAGGTTTACACAGGGTCTTAATCTGAAAAGAATCCTTGGAACGGGTCCCTACTGCACGTCTGCGCCTGTGTCTCTGTTGTGCCGTATCCTGGACGGGCGCAGCACGATGTTCATCTGTAAAAGAGGGGAACTAAGTTGAAAAAGGGGCGTGCCGAACAAAAGTTATATTAAATAAACAAAGTATAAAGTAAAATATGTAAGATTGAGCTTTATTGTCTCTTATTTTATATGTGCGGAGCCCCTAGGGCAGGGGTATATGGCCACTAAGCCTTTATTAATGATGCTTTTGTGCCGGACTCGTCTATCCGTGTCCGTGGTCTTGATGACTTGTTCAGATGTTCTGGCTGGTGAAGCCATTGTATTGTGGGGCTGTTAAAGCGGCCGCACAATCCTCTGCTCTGGGGAGGCGTACTCAGTGCTTCCCCTTTAAGGAGATGATGCCTCGTGGACCGGGCATCTTAAGAGTACGAGATGCATAATGCGGTATTGCGTTAAAGCGGGCGAAAGCTTTGCATCCCAGCAGAGCTTGATAGCGACTTGAGAATGGGATGATGTGGAAACTCAGCTTTTCGCGGCGGAAGTTTTCGGTGGAGCCGAATACAACTTCGAGCCAGAGAAAACCCATGCAATGGGTGTCCGGGCCAGGCGTTACCCCTTGAAAGGAGGTTTTGCTGTGCCGAATTCTTGTTGGGTCTATCCCCATGTGACGGATTGTATCATGACATATCAGGTTTAGTCCACTGCCACCGTCCATAAGGACATTTAAAAACTGGAGTCCGCCAATTATTGGATCGAGCACCAAGGCAGTCCAGCCTGCGATCCTGATACTTCTAGTATAATCCAGGTGATTGAAGATGATTGGTTTTGACAACCAGTGGCGGGACCCCTTTGGGATAGGCCGTGTGGCGCACACCTTTATGGGCGCCGCACGTTTTGTTATGTGAAGTAAGTTTACTATTTTTACTTCTTGTGGGAAATTCTTTTGTTTCTTGGTGCTCTGCTTTTGGGGTTCGTCCTCGTCCTCGCTTGGTGTGTCGAGCCCCTTGTGTTCGGCGTTGAGTCTACCGGATTGTTTGAAAACCCAACAATCTCTGTGGGTATGGTTAGCAGGCTTTCCGAGAGTACTGCGTATTTGACATATCCTGTCCAGGATTTTTTTTAGGTTGGATAAATCATCTCTGTTATCCTGGAGGGGCAGCTTTTTCTGAATCTGCTGTGAGCTTTTGAATCCGGCGTTGACTGTCGTGCTCTTCGGATTGTTTTCCTTAATCCGGCGACGATCCTTGTTGCGTCGCGGTTTTCCATTTCCATCCCTAGTTTCGGATGTACTTGGGTCGCTGGTGCTACATCTTGCCAACCAGCTGTCCTCTCCTGCGCAAAAGCGGGTCATGAGGCTTGTTAATGCGGCCATTGTTCTTGGCTTTTCTTGGCCAGGTGTCTGGCGAGCCACTCGTCTCGGACATTGTGCCTCAAAGCTGCTAGGGCTTCGGCGTCCGGACAGTCGGCTATCTGATTCTTCTTAGTAAGAAATCTATTACAGAACTATCGGGCTGATTCTCCGGGCTGTTGTGTGATGTGACTGAGATCGTCTACATCCGGAGGACGGACATAGGTCCCTTGAAAATTTGCTCGGAAAGCAACCTCAAGCTCCTCCCAACTTCCAATTGTGTTTTCAGGAAGGCTTTTAAGCCAATGCCGGGCTGGTCATTTAAGCTTGAGGGGTAAATATTTGATGGCATGGAGGTCGTCTCCTCTAGCCATATGTATGTGGAGGATGTAATCCTCGATCCAGACTCCAGGGTCTGTTGTTCCATCATATGCCTCTATGTTTACGGGTTTGAATCCCGCTGGAAATTCATAATCCAGGACCTCATCGGTGAAACATAGGGGGTGTGCGGTGCCCCTGTATTTGGGTGTGCCGGATTCTGATAATGGCTTTATTGTATTGCTTACGAGAGCTTGCTTTCTCGGTCCACAAATGGACCTGGCTGGGCCATCTTTTTTATGCGAGTCCTTAAGTGGGTCGCATGCTGTAGGATCTAGAAGTAGGTGTGTCTAATCACCCCCCTCTAGACACACCTACCTCTAGATCCTACAAGTGGTATCAGAGATTTGGTCTCCATTGTCTTGGTTTAATCACCATTGGAGGAAGATGGACGTGTCTACTTTAGGGAGTCTTAGACATAGAGTGCCTATTCTTGATGGAGAGTGTTTTCATGAGTGGAAAAATGAGATGCTTGTGATTTTCAATCAATATCATTTGAACAAGTATATTGCTAGTCCTTGTGCACCTCATGTTGATCCTATGCATCCCACCCTAGATGAAGATATTGACATAATTCGCAATCTTAGAACCGTTGAGCTCATCATTAGAGGATTGCCCAAAAACTTGATTGCTAGTTTACCTACTCTCAAGTGTGCTTATACTATATGGAAATTTCTTGAGGAACGATTCCCCGATTATTCCTTGAAAAATTTGGATGAAATTCTCCATAAATCTATTGCCTTGAGTAAAATGAACTCTAGTGATCCTAGTTTTGGTAATTGTCTATTTGAGCTTACCGACCTCATGCGTGCTAAAGGAAATGTTGGAATCATTGGTGATATCATATCCGAAGCTATAAGAATTCATAAAAATGACCACTTTGATGATCATTTATCTAATGAATTACCCTCTCTAGGATATAATCAATCACAAGATGTTGTTGTACATGGATACTATGATGAAGATGATGATAGTGACTCCGATCTTGATGATGCAATGAGACACTTTGGTCTTATGGCTAATCTTTGAGGATATGTGTCAGGAGGAAAGGAATGGGTTCTCGACAGTGGATGTACTAATCATATGACCGGAGATGAAGAGATGTTCCGTGAGCTTGCTGAAAAGGACGGCCCTCAAAAATATGTCACCTTTGGTAATAATTCAAAGGGTAAGGTGGTTGGCCTTGGTAAGGTGGCCATCTCACACGATAGCTCCATTCAAAATGCCATGCTCGTTGAATCTCTTGGCTACAACTTACTTTCAGTATCTAGACTTGCTGATTTCGGTTTGAAAGTCCTATTTACTGAGGTAGATTGCCAAGTGTTTCATCGAGACAATCATAAAATGGTTTTTACCGGTATACGTAGAGGTGACCTTTACATTGTCGATTTCTCTAAAAAGGCGCAACCTAAAACTTGCTTTATTGCTAAATCCTCAAAAGGTTGGTTGTGGCATAGACGACTAGGTCACGTTGGCATGAGAAACCTTGACAAGCTTATTAAAGGAAATCATATCCTTGGAGTTAACGATGTCATATTTGATAAGGATAGACTTTGTAGTGCTTGTCAAGCAGGTAAACAGGTTGGAGGAAGGCATCCTGTGAAGAACATCATGACCACAAGGAGGCCACTCGAGCTACTTCATATGGATCTTTTTGGTCCCAATGCCTACAAGAGTCTCGGTGGAAATTCTTTTGGTCTAGTTATAGTTGATGATTTTTCAAGATTTACGTGGGTGTTCTTTCTCGATGAAAAATCGCAGGTCCAAAAGATCTTCAAAAACTTCGCTAGGAAGGCCCAAAATCAGTTTGACGTGAAGATCAAGAAGGTTCGGAGTGACAACGGAACGGAGTTCAAGAACGCAAATGTGGACACCTTTCTTGATGAAGAAGGGATTTCACACGAGTTCTCAGCTACGTACACACCTCAACAAAATGGAGTTGTTGAGAGGAAGAACCGGATGCTCATCGAAATGGCGAGAACGATGCTTGATGAGTACAAGACGCCAAAGCACTTTTGGGCAGAAGCGGTTGAGACGGCTTGTCATGCAACAAATCACTTATATCTTCACAAGCTACTCGGCAAGACGGCATACGAGCTCCTCACCGGTAACAAACCCCAAGTTCGATACTTTCGAGTATTCGGCTCAAAGTGCTACATTCTTGATAAGCATCGTCGTTCAAAAATTTGCTCCTAAATCTCATGAAGGTTTCCTACTTGGTTATGGCTCAAACTCTCACACTTACCGTGTCTACAACAATTTCACCCGAAAGGTTGAAGAAACGGTAGATGTGAAGTTTGATGAATCTAATGGCTCGCAAGTAGAGCAATTGCCAATTGATGTAGGAGACAAAGACCCTTTAGAAGCAATCCAAGACTTGTCTATTAGCAAAATTCGTCCAATGGAGGTGAAGGAGAATACCTCGTCCGTCCAAGTGGAAGCTTCTACTTCATGACAAGGTGAACCAAGAGTTGGCACGGAAGCATCCACAAGTGGGACACACCAAGTTGAAGAAAACGAGGAAACGCATCAAGACGAACATCAACAACCTCCTTCTCCACCACGACAAGAGAACAACAACGTCAAAAATGAAGAAGACCAAGAAGATGAACAAGATGAAGAAGATGTTCATGGAAGACCCAAGCAAAAGCTTTCACGAGTTCGAGCAAGAATTGCCAAAGATCATCCCGTCGAGCAAATCTACAATGATATCCAAACCGGGAGAATTACTCGCTCAAAAACTCGTTTAGCTAACTTTTGTGAAAACTATTCATTCATCTCTAGCATTGAACCTATGAAGGTTGAAGAAGCATTGGAAGATCCGGATTGGATAAACGCTATGCATGAAGAGCTACACAACTTTGAGAGAAACCAAGTTTGGACATTGGTTGAGAAGCCCGACAACAACCACAACATCATTGGTACCAAATGGGTGTTTCGCAACAAGCAAGATAAGATGGACAAGTGGTTCGCAACAAAGCACGTCTCGTCACCCAAGGGTACACACAAGTCGAAGGTATGGACTATGGTGAGACATATGCTCCCGTTGCTAGACTCGAGTCCATTCGCATCTTACTTGCCTATGTTAATCACCATAATATCACCTTGTACCAAATGGACATTAAAAGTGCTTTTCTAAATGGTGAAATAGAGGAGGAAGTTTATGTAAAACAACCTCCCGGCTTTGTCAATCCTAAGAAACCCAATTGTAACATCCCAAAATTCTAAATTTTGGAATGTTATAATAAATAGATTGACTTGATTGATTGTTTGATTGATTGACTGAAAGTGAGTGAATTCGAAACTTTTTGAAAGTTAAATGAGAGGGAATAAAAGGACTTTCCCAAACTTTCATATTTGCTTTCTGATCTCCATGAATTCAAATTCTTTTCAAATACAAAACCCTTGAGCGAAGATGATATGACTTCTTCCATTTAAATTAAATGAAAGGGTATTTGAAAATAATTGAATTTCATTTGGAAATATTTCAATTCATAAACTTCATGCAGCTCAATGATTTTCACGAGTGAAGATAATATGACTTCTTCAAAATATATGAAATATGAGTTAGGAGTTTCAAAGAATTAAATTCAAAGTTCTTTTGAATTTATTTTCACTTTGGAGTTATTTGAGTTTTATTCAATTTATTTTTCACCAAAAATAAAATACATGGAAATTAGGGTAACATGATTCCCTACAACAGAAAATTGGAGATAAATAAATTTGAAATCATTTTGGTATTTAAAAAATGATTTTTGTTGGATTTTATTAGACCAGTAGCACTCTTTGAATTATTTGAATTTTTCTGGATTTTATTTGATTTTACAAAAATGTACATATTGTAGGAAATCTTTTTCTGAAGATTTTAATATATTATATGCCTATATAATATTTCTGTTTATTTAGTTTTATTTTAGTTTGTGCGGATAAATGTTTTTTTTAAACTTCCCTGCTCCGCGGGCCAACTGGGCCGAAACCCAGCCAGCCGGCCCAGCCCAGCGCCGCGCCCCGCTCATCCCCGAGCTCGGGACGGACTCCCGCAGCCGCACGCCTCGCCGCCGCCGTACGCCGCCCAGAGTCCTCCGCCGCCTTGCCCCTTCCCCACGCATCGCGCCGCCTCCCCTCCTCCTATAAATCCGCCCCGGGCCCCGTTTCCCTCTCTGCCCGCGCCGCCCCTCCCGCAAATCGCCGCCGCCGCCTCTGCCAGATCCACACCGCGCCACCGCCGCTGCACCGCGCGCCGCGCCGCTCGCTGCCGTCACCCGCGCCACCCCGCGCAGCCGCCGTCGCCCGCACCTCGCCGGAGCCGCGCCGTCTCGCCGGAGTTAACCACCGTCGAAACAAACCGGTAATAAACCGCCCTGTCCGTTTTTTTAGGGTTTAGGTTTACTTTGGTTTTCTTAAAAAACGGTTTATTATTTAGTTTAGTTTATTTTGTCAGTGTTCATTAGTTAGGGTTTGGTAACGAACGGTTTTCGTCAGTTTTGTTTCTGTAGCGAACGTTCGTTCGATAGGATTTTCCTTTTATTTTAATTTCGGCCACGGACCTATTCATGATAACTTTTCCTCACAGATTAGTCCATGTACTTCAAACGTTCATTACTTTTTGCTCGTTTGTCCAAATTCAACGAAACCAACGCCCACGTCTTCATTATGATCCCCTCTATCCAGTAATCCAACTCAAACATGTTTTTGAAATTTTAAAATTTGAATTAGATCAGATTTAGATTCAAACTTCGTTTGATCGTAACTTGAGTTTCGTAGCTCCGTTTGAGTTGATTCTTTTTGCAAATTGAAGCTCTTGACCTAAACTTTCTGATAAGGCCAAATTCACATAATTTTGGTACTGTTAGAAATTGTTTTATGTTACAAGAGTTATTTGTTTGGTTATGATGTTTTCCGAATCGTCTTCTTCGATTTTTCCGATCTTTTGAGTGATTGCTTATGTGTGGTTACTATTGCTTGCTTACGATAGATTGACCGGAGTGTGACAAGTAGAACTATCAAGATTTTTGAGTGTGAATCATCTTCATCAACATTGCAGGCAAGTAACACTTTGATCATACCTTTTCTACTACCCAGTTTTATTGCATTAGATCAATCCTCAAACACTGCATGATTAGGATCTAATCAAATTGTGGGATGGGAAGTAGATGAGGTAGTACCTATTACCTGTTTTATTATGAAACCCTTGGGAGTTACTCTACGTTGCTTATTATGCCATGCTATGCTAGTAGACGTGGATTGGGTGAGTGATATCCATGACAGATGTGAGTTTGTTAATTTTAATGGTTTACTTAAGGTGGCAACTTAAACACACATCTGGGTGGATTGAGGCACCTGGTTTCCATCAAGACTTGCCTGTTTTTCTTTTGGACCGCCACCCAGGCTCAAAGGGATCATAAGATTATCCATGCTAGAAACTTCCGTGTGCAGCCACAAGCCATTATGGGCTCTGGCATAGTTGACTAAGTCGTGCGAACTCTTACAGTGGTAGACTAGCTGATGTAGGGGTTGTAGGTTGGTACGGTCTACCCGATCGTAAGGTGCTAGCGCTTCTGAAAGACTACGTCTCGGTCATCCGTTTCTCAAACACCATGTAGTGCGAGAAACCAAACGGAGGCGATCGAGTCCTGTGGGGAAAAGTGCGCAAACCTCTGCAGAGTGTACAAACTAATCATGATTAGCCGTGTCCCCGGTTATGGACGTTTTGAGTATCTAGTTCTTGGATTATCCTGTTGATCTCATCACGTTACTTTAATTAATTTTGTTGGGTGTTAATGATTACTTTTAATTGGGGTTGAGGATGCTGTCAACCATTCTCAATGTTTAACAACCACCATGATAGTTAAATAAAATTTATTCCTTTGCAGTAGGGCAAAATTGGCTTTTCGCAAAAACCTTAACCATAGAGCTTTACCACCAGCCATATATGCATGTAGTGATAGCCATTGTTCATCTTTTTCTATATGGTGTGAATTTGCCAGTACAATCAATGTACTGACCCGTTTCGGGCTGCAACGTCTCATGTTGCAGGTTTTCTTACGACGAGTAAGTGATACGTTAGGGTTACGATTTCTACACTCAACTTTGCCGTTGGTGTTGATGGGAATCCACAACCTTGTTGCTTTCGCTATATTGGATTGAGGTAATAGTATTTATGTTACTTTATACATGTGATTTACCTCTGTTATAAATCCTTCGAGTACTGTGTGTGTCAGCATACCGATCCAGGGATGACACGTAAGCACAGAGACTTGTCCCATTCGGGTCGGGTCGCTACAAGATGGTATCAGAGCACATGTTGACTGTAGGACGTGGCCCTAGAAACTAGCAAGCCATAGGAAAGATTTTTCTCTACTACTTCATTTTCAAAAAAAAAGATCTTTTACCTCTCTTCTCTTCTGAGCTTATTCAAATATCCCTTTTAGTGATACCATACCCTTTCCCCTTTTGACCACTCGAAGATTCGACTGATGAGACCACTTCAAGGAGTACAAAATATCGGACAACCACGACCACTACGGTATGAATGAGATATTACTGTGCATTTGAATAATGGAAACTACAACGGCTGAAGACTCCGAAGACTAGGAGAACTTGGAGGCTCGGAAGAATTTCCGGATTTGTATGACCTAGGAAGGCTACCCTTATGGAACTTTGTAGACTAAGGAAGCTTTCAATACCCGAGATCAAGGTGTATCGGAGAAAGACCGGAGCATGGAGAGTTAAAAACTCAAAGTTCTGCCAA
Source organism: Aegilops umbellulata (assembly GCA_032464435.1). Taxonomy (NCBI): domain Eukaryota; kingdom Viridiplantae; phylum Streptophyta; class Magnoliopsida; order Poales; family Poaceae; genus Aegilops; species Aegilops umbellulata. The sequence goes on from CP136054.1 coordinate 394,381,801, forward strand.
GGAAAACCCTAAGGCAGGAGATATCAACTATGGAGAGATAGCTCATGGAAATAACAAGGGCAGAAACACGGCTATCCAAGATGTTATCGCCCGCTTATGCTATTGCCACCGTGCTGAGTTAAGCATGCATATGCATGGAAGGATTGGATGATAGAAGGCTGATGGAGCACCTATCAGCAAGATGAAGTTTTAACTCTAGCCAGTGTATCACCGGGATCTGGAATGTTACATCAAGAAGTTAAGGTGGACTTACAGGAAGCCGTATTTTGACAAGGAAGTATTTTGAGAAGAACTCCGGACCCAGAAGCTGAGAGTAGCCAAGTTGAAGGAGCAAAACCTCGAGATATAGGAGATTCATCAGTAACTAAAAGACAGTAGGACCGTGGTTCATACCAAGATTTTGAAACCCAGAAGTTTGGAATGCAACTCCAGAAATATTGAAGGACGCCACGAGAGACTTTGCGTTAACAGAGATGATCTGGCAAAAGAACTTGAGAAGGTCAAGCACGGTCGAAAGAAGCCATCGGAGACATGAACAAGACTTGAAGAGTTTGGCGACTTTGAAGATTTATTGACCTTTAGAAGACCAAACCCCTATTACACTTATGTTAGATGCGACGTTTGTGAGCTGTCATTTGTTTGTTGTTTTTTCCGACAGCCACAATAAAATCTGTCTTTTCAAAACCTTTGTTTGTATTGTGTGCATCCCTCTCGACCTCTCCTATCCCACCCAAAACCCATGGACCCAATAGAGGATGAATGGAGATGAGCTCGTATTTTTCTAGACCAATAAGTCAATTGGAGATAGACCGATGGATTCAGAATATGGAGGATCATATGGAGAACAACCCTATAGTCGGAAAGGATATGGCCCAGCATGCTCTTTAGTGCTTTGTAAGAGTTGCTGCTACTTGGTGGAGGATGTACCAAACCATCAATGGATGGTAAGGAGTAACCACTTGGAAGAATTTAAGTTGACTTTGCCAAAGTCTCGGTTTGTGTCCCAGAAGTTGAAGCCTTATGGAAATGATATGAAGAAACCTTGTGCATACAAGCTTTGTGGAGAAATAGGACGCAACCATAAAGAAAACAAGGATGAATACCCTCATAAGCTGAGGATTACCAAAGGAGTTAGCCGAGGATCTCAGGGAACTTCGGTTGGAGATTGTTCCCAAAGGTTTTGTTGCAGCAATGGAAGTTCAGTCTACATTGTTGGGAAAGATTCGTGAAGCTCAGAAGCGATGACAAAGAGATTGCTAAGGTAAAAGACAGAATGAGCAAAGGAAAGGCCAAAGGTTTTCGTGAGGATGAGCGTGAGACCTTATGGTTTAAGGACCGTGTGTATGTGCCCAATAATGCAAAGATCAGGAAGTTAATACTTCAGGAGGCTCATGACTCACCATACTCGATTCACCTTGGAAACACCAAGATGTATTTGGATTTGAAGGAGCGTTTCTGGTGGACTGGTAGGAAGAAGGATATTGCGGAGTATGTAGTCGTAAGTGATGTATGCCAGAGAGTAAAAGCAGAGCATCAGAAGCCAGCCGGATTACTACAGCCTATGCCGATACCCGAATGGAAGTAGAATAAACTTGACATGGATTTTATCACCGGATTTCCCAGAACCCGAACGGGATATGATTCTATCTGGGAAGTAGTTGATTCGCTTGACCAAAGTGGCTCACTTTATCCCGGTGAAAACCACTTATACAAGTGTGAAGTTGGCCAAGATACATATGACCAGGATCGTATGTCTGCATGGAGTTCCGAGGACCAACATATTAGATAGAGGAACAGAGTTACCTCAAAGTTTTGGAATCAGCTGCACCAGACTTTGGGTACTAGGCTAGAGTTCTATACAGCCTTTCATCCGCAGACAGATGGATAGACCGAGAGAGTCAATCAGATTCTGGAGGACATGTTGAGAGCGCGTGCGCTATATTATGGATCTAGTAGGGATGATAATCTACCTTACGCGGAGTTCCCATACAACAACAGTTACCAAGCCAGTTTGAAGATGGCACCCTTTTGAAGCTTTGTATGGGAGAAGGAGCCAGACACCGTTGATGTGGGATGAAGTTGGAGACCGTCAGTTGTTTGGACCAAATGTGATCAAGGAGTTAGAAGAGAATGATAAGTTGATTCAAGATAGACTGAAGGTAGCTCAGTCCAAACAGAAGAGTTATGCAGACTCAAAAATGCAAGGAGGTAGTCTATGGAATTGGAGACAGAGCATGTCTTCGTGTGTCCCCTCTATGAGGAGTTAAACGAATTGGAGTTAAGGGAAAGTTAGCCCCGAGAATCGTAAGACCATACCGAGTTTTGGAGCGTATGGGAGAAGCGGCCAACAAGTTGGAATTACCCGATGGATTGTCATGAGTTCATGATGTGTTTCACGTTTCCCAGTTGAAGAAGTGCCATGCAGACATGGCCAATATTCCCCTGTAAGGACGCTTGACCCTGGAAAGAATAATGATGTTCTACGAAGTGGAGTATGGACTTCATAAGTATAAGTTTTTATCTCGGCATGTGGGATATCCCACGAGGATGAAGAGATGAATTACTATTGGATATAAAGGAGGTATGATGTAGGAAATATGGATCAATGGAAATTCCATGATGAGTCTGAGTAATCATGTCCTAGTTTGGTGCCAATAGAAGGAAGGAAGACAGTATAATTGGATGGAATTAAGAATGCCAGGAAGATGGAAGTTGGAATAACAAGCAGTTGTCCGATGATGAGTTCAAGGTTTGCAAGTGATGAGATGGGCCATAACCCACAGGCCCCAGGACCTGCCAAGACGCAATCACACTCTTGCTGAAGGGAAAACCCTGGAGGAAGCTACGATTTTATCGACACACGATTTTATAGGAGCTTACGCAAACCTGAGGGTTGGGAAGGAATGATAGATGTTTGTTTGGCTTGCAGAATCTATGGATTTATCCGAACTAGGTTCATCGACAAGAGAAATTCTGCGATGCTTGTAAGGATGACCGAGTGTTAGAATGCGAGATTCGCTAAACCATATACAAGGTAATGATTTGGGTGCGGGATGGATTGATCACCATACCGACTTACTCTTATTATTCGACTTGCTATATGGGATGGTAAATCTGAGTGCCTTACCTATAGTAGAGAGACGACGATATTAAACCTTGTTTGAACCTTAGATTGGTATAGCAATTTTCCCCTTGTACAAGGCACCTCTTGCCAATCGTAGGTCATACGGTGAGGATCAACCAGACCCATTTCCTGCAGGATAAACCATAAACTGTTGACCACCATGAGATATCGATAGTTGTTTAGTATTGACGCCAGACCCGTCAGCTAAGATGATCCAATCTCGGAATAACCTTAACAAGATGAAAGGATAGAGGAATTGAGGAAAAAAGGTTATGCCGTTACCAGAAGAGCCAGAGAACGAATTATACTGAAGATCTGAGAAGGGCGACACTGTCAAGGTTAAGGATGGAGTATATGAGTTTTGATGGAACCGTAACAATGATCCTAAGGGTGGTAGCACCCCAGACCCCCTGTGATGATCGATGGATTTTGTGAAGACCTCCAAACCCTAAACTATTTCTTTCTAGCCTCTCCGAATCTCGAGGACGAGATTCATTTCAAGGGTGGTAGTTTGTAACATCCCAAAATTCTAAATTTTGGAATGTTATAATAAATAGATAGACTTGATTGATTGTTTGATTGATTGACTGAAAGTGAGTGAATTCGAAACTTTTTGAAAGTTAAATGAGAGGGAATAAAAGGACTTTCCCAAACTTTCATATTTGCTTTCTGATCTTCATGAATTCAAATTCTTTTCAAATACAAAACCCTTGAGCGAAGATGATATGACTTCTTCCATTTAAATTAAATGAAAGGGTATTTGAAAATAATTGAATTTCATTTGGAAATATTTCAATTCATAAACATCATGCAGCTCATTGATTTTCACGACTGAAGATAATATGACTTCTTCAAAATATATGAAATATGAGTTGGGAGTTTCAAAGAATTAAATTCAAAGTTCTTTTAAATTTATTTTCACTTTGGAGTTATTTGAGTTTTATTCAATTTATTTTTCTCCAAAAATAAAATACATGGAAATTAGGGTAACATGATTCCCTACAACAGAAAATTGGAGATAAATAAATTTGAAATCATTTTGGTATTTTTAAAATGATTTTTGTTGGATTTTATTAGACCAGTAGCACTCTTTGAATTATTTGAATTTTTCTGGATTTTATTTGATTTTACAAAAATGTACATATTGTAGGAAATCTTTTTCTGAAGATTTTGATATATTATATGCCTATATAATATTTCTGTTTATTTAGTTTTATTTTAGTTTGTGCGGATAAATGTTTTTTTTTAAACTTCCCTGCTCCGCGGGCCAACTGGGCCAAGCCCAGCCAGCCGGCCCAGCCCAGTGCCGCGCACCGCTCATCCCCGAGCTCGGGACGGACTCCCGCAGCCGCACGCCTCGCCGCCGCCGTACGCCGCCCGGAGTCCTCCGCCGCCTTGCCCCTTCCCCATGCATCGCGCTGCCTCCCCTCCTCCTATAAATCCGCCCCGGGCCCCGTTTACCTCTCTGCCCGTGCCGCCCCTCCCGCAAATCGCCGCCGCCGCCTCTGCCAGATCCACACCGCGCCGCCGCCGCTGCACCGCGCGTCGCGCCGCTCGCTGCCGTCACCCGCGCCGCCCCGCGCAGCCGCCGTCGCCCGCACCTCGTGTAGCGACCCGACCTCAGATGGTCAAGTCTCTGTGCTCCGGTGTCATCCCTGGATCAGTAATGCTGACACCACACAGTACTTCGAAGGATTTATAGCAGAGTAGCAATCACACACTTATTACATCGATGTCTCAAAGAGATCTTATTACAATAAACATGGCTTAAGGCCATCTAAATAATGATAACAGTGGAAGACTTGGAAGATAAGTGAGTCCATCAAGTCCAACGGCATCACTGAGTATAGAACCACGACCTAAAAGCACCTTACTCGTCGTCTGAAAAGTCTGCAACATGAAAGTTGCAGCCCGAAAACAGGTCAGCACATGGAATATGCTGGCAATGTAACACATAGAGAGTAGTGAATAAATAAGCCTATACTACATGCATATATGGCTGGTGGAAAAGCTCCATGGTTACAGTTTTGCGTAAAGCCAGTTTTTCCCTACTGCAAAGGAATAAATTTTATTTAACTATCATGGTGGTTGAAACATCGAGAATGGTTGACAACATTCCGATCCCAATTAAGTGAACAATTAAAACCCAACAATATTAATTAAAAGTAACATGATGAGATTCACACGATATTCAAGTACTAGATACTCAAGATGTCCATAACCGGGGACACGGCTAATCATGATTAGTTTGTACACTCTGTAGAGGTTTGCGCACTTTTCCCCACAAGACTCGATCGCCTCCGTTGGTTTCTCGCACTACATGATGTTTGAGAGACGGATGACCGAGACATAGTCTTTCAGAAGCGCTCACACCTTACGTTGTGATAGACCGTACCAACCTACATCCCCTACATCTGCTAGTCTACCACTGTAAGAGTTCGCACGACTTAGTCAGCTATGCCAGAGCCCATAATGGCTTGTGGCTGCACACGGAAGTTACTAGCATGAATGATCTTATGATCCCTTTGAGCCTGGGTGGCGGTCCAAAAAAAACAGGCAAGTCCTGATAGAAACCAGGTGCCTCAATCCACCCAGATGTGTATTTAAGTTGCCACCTTAAGTAAACCATTAAAATTAACAAACTCACATCTGTCATGGATATCACTCACCCAATCCACGTCTACTAGCATAGCATGGCATAATAAGCAAACGTAGAAGTAACTCCCAAAGGTTTCATAAGTAAAACAGGTAATAGGTACTACCTCATCTACTTCCCATCCCTCAATTTAATTAGATCCTAAACATGCAAATGTTTGAGGATTGATCTAATGCAATAAAACTGGGTAGTAGAAAGGTATGATCAAAGTGTTACTTGCCTTGCTGAGGATCCGCGAAACCTAGAGCTTCGAAATAACAGGCGGCGCACTCCGGGTGATCTATCGCAGACAAACAACAAGCATACAATAAGTACTCATCTAATGCACAGGGAAAACTTCGAACAAAAGATCGTACCAGAAAGTTCAACTTAAGAACTCCGGTTGCAAAAGAAAACGAAAACGAACGGAAAACAAACGGCGAAAGAAAACAACTCGGTTCTAGCAAAGTGAAACTAGGTCAAATTTTACCATGGCAAAAACTTGTTTAAGTTGATTAGGCGGAACGGCGGTTTCGAAACGAAACTCCAGGCGCTTGAATCACCTGATTCCGACAAACGAGCGAAAAGATAAACTAGAACGAAGATTGGATCTGAGATCGCGATCGCGGAATAAATCCGACGAGAAGAAAAAGAAGAACGGTTGAACGAACGGACGTTCATTAACCTAGAAGAATCCGGTGATCACGTTCGTTAGGACGAACGGTCCGGCGAACAGTCTCGAAGCAACTAAATCGGAAAAGAAAACTAATCCGATCTAGGGTTTCGGAAAGAAAACCGAACGAAAAACTGATCTAGAAATCCGGAACGGTTTAGCGAAGAAACGGAAAGAAAAACGAATCGGAAGAGAAGAATCGGAATGATTAGAAGAAAACGATCCGATGAAAAGAGAAAGAGACGCGGCGCGGCTACCTCCGGCGAACTGCGGTGTTGGGCGGCGGCGGCGAGGTGCGGCGGCGGTGGTGGCAAGGTGCGGCGGCGGCGCTGGGCAACAGCGGCGGTGCGGGTGAGGGGCGAGGGGTGGAGGCACAGGTGAGGCTTGGGGCTTTGGGTTTGATGATTTAGAGGGGGGGTGCTTGGGTATTTATATTGGGGAGGGGAGGGGTTTACTTGGAGGAGGGATCAAGAATTTGACTAGGAATAGGAAAGGAAAAAGGAAGGAAAGATCTAGAAACAAAAAGGAATAACGGAAGTAGGACAAAAGTCCTACTAGGACTTTCCAAAAGAAAAGGGCGGCGGCCTCCCTGCCTGGCGCGCGGCGCGGCGAACGGCTTGGCCGGCCGGCTGGGCCTTTGGCCCAAGGCGCACGCGATTTTTTTTTTAAATTCGCAAGCAGAAAAACACAGGAAAAAAATATCTAACGGGCTCCAAAATTTAATAAAATAAATTTTCCCCGCTCCTAAAAATGAGTCGAACAAAATGAACTTTTCACCGGGCAAAAATGAAATTTTGAAAAAACGCATTTTTCCCTATCCAAATAAAATGCAAATAACTCCGACAAAACCAATGATCTCTTTCTTTCAAAATTTGAGAAAACTCAAAATGAAAATAACGAAATCTCCAACTCTCTCCGAGGGTCCTTGAGTTGCGTGAAATTTCTAGGATCGATAAAAAATGCAAGAAAATATGATATGCATGATGATCTAATGTATAACATTCCAAATTGAAAATTTGGGATGTTACACCTCGCCGGAGCCGCGCCGCCTCGCCGGAGTTAACCGCCGTCGAAACGAACCGGTAATAAACCGTCTGGTCCGGTTTTTTTTAGGGTTTAGGTTTACTTCGGTTTTCTTAAAAAACGGTTTATTATTTAGTTTAGTTTATTTTGTGAGTGTTCATTAGTTAGGGTTTGGTAATGAACGGTTTTCGTCAGTTTTGTTTCTGTAGGGAACGTTCGTTCGATAGGATTTTCCTTTTATTTTAATTTTGGCCAGGGACCTATTCGTGATAACTTTTCCTCACAGATTAGTCCCTGTACTTCAAACGTTCATTACTTTTTGCTCGTTTGTCCAAATTCAACGAAACCAACGCCCACGTCTTCGTTATGATCCCCTCTATCCAGTAATCCAACTCAAACATGTTTTTGAAATTTTAAAATTTGAATTAGATCAGATTTAGATTCAAACTTCGTTTGATCGTAACTTGAGTTTCGTAGCTCCGTTTGAGTTGATTCTTTTTGCAAATTGAAGCTCTTGACCTAAACTTTCTGATAACGCCAAATTCACATAATTTTGGTACTGTTAGAAATTGTTTTATGTTACAAGAGTTATTTGTTTGGTTATGATGTTTTTCGAATCGTCTTCTTCGATCTTTCCGATCTTTTGAGTGATTGCTTATGTGTGGTTACTATTGCTTGCTTACGATAGATTGACCGGAGTGTGACGAGTAGAACTATCAAGATTTTTGAGTGCGAATCATCTTCATCAACATTGCAGGCAAGTAACACTTTGATCATACCCTTTCTACTACCCAGTTTTATTGCATTAGATCAATCCTCAAACACTGCATGATTAGGATCTAATCAAATTGTGGGATGGGAAGTAGATGAGGTAGTACCTATTACCTGTTTTATTATGAAACCCTTGGGAGTTACTCTACGTTGCTTATTATGCCATGCTATGCTAGTAGACGTGGATTGGGTGAGTGATATCCATGACAGATGTGAGTTTGTTAATTTTAATGGTTTACTTAAGGTGGCAACTTAAACACACATCTGGGTGGATTGAGGCACCTGGTTTCCATCAGGACTTGCCTGTTTTTCTTTTGGACCGCCACCCAGGCTCAAAGGGATCATAAGATTATTCATGCTAGAAACTTCCGTGTGCAGCCACAAGCCATTATGGGCTCTGGCATAGTTGACTAAGTCGTGCGAACTCTTACAGTGGTAGACTAGCTGATGTAGGGGTTGTAGGTTGGTACGGTCTACCCGATCGTAAGGTGCTAGCGCTTCTGAAAGACTACGTCTCGGTCATCCATTTCTCAAACACCATGTAGTGCGAGAAACCAAACGGAGGTGATCGAGTCTTGTGGGGAAAAGTGCGCAAACCTCTGCAGAGTGTACAAACTAATCATGATTAGCCGTGTCCCCGGTTATGGACGTTTTGAGTATCTAGTTCTTGGATTATCCTGTTGATCTCATCACGTTACTTTAATTAATTTTGTTGGGTGTTAATGATTACTTTTAATTGGGATTGAGGATGCTGTCAACCATTCTCAATGTTTAACAACCACCACGATAGTTAAATAAAATTTATTCCTTTGCAGTAGGGAAAAATTGGCTTTTCGCAAAAACCTTAACCATAGAGCTTTACCACCAGCCATATATGCATGTAGTGATAGCCATTGTTCATCTTTTTCTCTATGGTGTGAATTTGCCAGTACATTCAATGTACTGACCCGTTTCGGGCTGCAACGTCTCATGTTGCAGGTTTTCTTACGACGAGTAAGTGATACGTTAGGGTTACGATTTCTACACTCAACTTTTCCGTTGGTGTTGATGGGAATCCACAACCTTGTTGCTTCCGCTATATTGGATTGAGGTAATAGTATTTATGTTACTTTATACATGTGATTTACCTCTGTTATAAATCCTTCGAGTACTGTGTGTGTCAGCATACCGATCCAGGGATGACACGTAAGCACAGAGACTTGTCCCATTCGGGTCGGGTCGCTACACTAATCATGTTTACAAACTTCACAAAGCTCTTTATGGTCTTAAACAAGCTCCTAGAGCATGGTATAAATGCTTGACCAAGTTCCTTATTGCAAGTGGTTTTGAAATTGGAAAAATTTACTCCACACTTTTTACTAAAAGGGTTAATGGAGAACTATTTGTATGCCAAATTTATGTTGATGATATTATATTTGGTTCAACTAACCTCTTTTTAGTGAAAAGTTTGGAAAGCTAATGTCGGAGAAGTTTGAGATGTCTATGATGAGTGAACTCAAATTCTTTCTCGGTTTGCAAATCAAGCAAACTAAGGAAGGTACATTTGTATCTCAAACGAAGTACACCAAAGACTTATTCAAGAAGTTCAATATGCAAGAATGCAAAGGTATGCCTACACCCATGCCTACTAGTGGACATAATGACTTGACCAAAGATGGTGAACCGGTTGATCAAAAGGTTTGTCGCTCTATGATTGGTTCATTGTTATACCTATGTGCCTTACGTCCCGATATTATGCTAAGTGTGTGCATGTGTGCACGATATCAAGCTGCTCCTAAAGAATGTCATCTTAAGGCCGTGAAAAGGATAGTGAGATACCTAATTCATACACCAAATTTTGGCATTTGGTATCCTAAGAGGTCCTCTTTTGATCTTGTTGGCTATTCCGACTCGGATTATGCCGGAGACAAGGTTGATAGAAAGTCCACTCCGGGTACTTGTCGATTTCTTGGTAGATTTCTTGTGTCTTGGTCCTCCAAGAAACAAAACTCGGTATCCTTATCTACCGCTGAAGCGGAATACATTGCCGCTGGTTCATGTTGTGCTCAATTACTTTGGATGACCCAAACTCTTAAAGATTATGGGGTCTATGTGAAACATGTTCCATTGCTTTGTGACAATGAAAGTGCTATCAAAATTGGTCATAATCCTGTGCAACATTCTCGAACTAAGCATATTGAAGTTCGTCGACATTTCATTCGAGATCATGTTGCTAAGGGTGACATTGATCTTAAGCATGTTCGCACCGATAAGCAATTAGCGGATATATTCACTAAACCACTTGATGAGAAAGTGTTTTGCAGGTTGAGAGGAGAATTGAACATCATTGATGCTTCGAACTTGGAATAAAAACTCCATTGGATACATGCAAGACATGAGCTTATGGCTAATCCATGATATATCTCTTATGATGACTATCTTATGTCTTGGATATATTTGTATCTTGCATGTTATCTAACCCATGTAGGTACTTGGTTGAATCTAATTCTATGAGATTGCAACTCACTCACGTCTTGAGCAATCTCTACATCACCAAGTTTCTACACAACGGTGGTTGAAGACAAGGAAGCACGAAACCATTCAAACATATCCTTTGACAAATTCTATGTTGAGCTTTATGATTGTCATTTTTTTATATACAAGTGCTTTTCCTTGCAAGAACTAACCCATGTAGGAAGATGAACTCAAATTCCAAGGGGTGCTCCCGACTCATGATGAACTACATCAACTTCGAGCACCCACACAGGTTCAACTACATGAGCAAGATCCACTCCACCACCCAAGGTATGATATTCCATCTTAGAGAAGCTTTACTCCAAGTCATGAGTTAAAGCAACTCCACAAGATGTGAATACATCAAGATGCTTAAACGAAAAATGGTAACCCCATTTTGAGCTTAAACGACGAGTATGACCTATGATCAAGTGTTCTCACTTGACTCCTAAGTCAATATACTCTAACATAGGTGACTATGTCACCGCCCAATTCTAGATGAAGTTCTCTTGTGTTCTTTTCTGTGTTATTGCATTTGTCCCTTGCATATTTGTTTCCTTTTTTTAAAACAAAACAAAAAAAACTTCATCTAGAAACTTTCATTCCTTTCTTTTTTATTCTTGTTCTGCATATCTCTGCATCAAATTCCTTGCAAATCTTTCAGATAATTCATTGCAAATCTTTGTGAGATCTTACTTGACTAGTGAGCTGAGGTGACAAGTGTTTTCCCTGTAATGAACTCGGTTTCACCGAATTGTAATTTTCGGTCCAACCGAATCCCTTCGGTACCACCGAAACATGCCACTCGGTGCCACCGATTTCGTAATAGGAAAAACAGTTTGCCACATATTCTATATTTCTTCTGATCCAGCTCCACCCAATGAATCTTGTCCTCTACAAGCATCACAGATTTATCCATTCCTTTTTGCTGAGTCTCAAGGACCAAACCTTTTCGACGGATTCCAGAAAAACCTTCTTGGAAATTGATGTCAAAGGGGGGAGAGAGAGATCACATCAAAGCTTATCACCTACAAAGGAGAAAGTACTAAGGGGGAGAGAATACTCAAGGATCCCAAGTATTAAGGGGGAGAAAGAAATCTCCAAGGGGAGAGAATACTCAAGGATCCCATATGCTTGATGTTCAAGAGGAGAGATGCCATATGTCTTTTTGGGGGAAAGACATGTTCATATGTGCGTATTTGCATTAAGTTCTATTCATTTATATCTTTTAGCTCTGATTTTCTATTCCCTATCTTCTCCCAATATCCCATGTCAGATTCAAGGGGAGCAAGACATCTAAGGGAAAGAAATCACTCAAATTCATTGCATATCTTTACTCTTGGGGACATGTCTAATCCAAGTGGTACCTTGTACTCACTATCTACATGTCATCCCAGTCTTGGTATTCTTGTGGTTTCTTTTGGTTTGCTCTGGCTAGTGGATGTACCTGTGTTAACTAACCTTGTTTATGCAGGTTCATTCCATCCTAAGCCAACTTAAGACTACAAGGTAAGTATATGCATCAGAATCATGAGTATGAGGAATTCTTGCTTTTGTACATACTGTTTTGTAGGATCTAGAAGTAGGTGTGTCTAGAGGGGGGTGATTAGACACTTAGTGCTAAAGTTGCAGTTTTTAAGCTTTTTCGGTTTGATTGGAGTTTTAGGCACAATTTCAACATACACAATACATATCAAGCAAGCATGCAAAGAGTATATAGGCAGCGGAAAGTAAAGCATGCAACTTGCGAGAATGTAAAGAGAAGGGTTTGGAGAATTCAAATGCAATTGGAGACACGGATGTTTTTCCCATGGTTCGGATAGGTGGTGCTATCCTACATCCACGTTAGTGGAGACTTCAACCCACGAAGGGTAACGGTTGCGCGAGTCCACGGAGGGCTCCACCCACGAAGGGTCCATGAAGAAGCAACCTTGTCTATCCCACCATGGCCATCGCCCACGAAGGACTTGCCACACTAGCGGTAGATCTTCACGAAGTAGGAGATCTCCTTGCCCTTGCAAACTCCTTGGTTCAACTCCACAATCTTGTCGGAGGCTCCCAAGTGACACCTAGCCAATCTAGGAGACACCACTCTCCAAGAAGTAACAAATGGTGTGTTGATAATGAACTCCTTGCTCTGGTGCTTCAAATGATAGTCTCCCCAACACTCAACTCTCTCTCACAGGATTTGGATTTGGTGGAAAGCAACTTGGGGAAGGCTAGAGATCAAGATTCATATGGTAGGAATGGAATATCTTGATCTCAACACATGAGTAGGTGGTTCTCTCTCAGAACATATGAGTTGGAAGTGTAGATGTGTTCTGATGGCTCTCTCCACGAATGAAGAGGAGGTGGAGGGGTATATATAGCCTCCACTTAAAATCCAACCGTTACACACAATTCACCAATCTCGGTGGGACCGAATCAACAAACTCGGTCGACCGAAAAGGTAAACCTAGTGACCGTTAGAGATTTTCGATGGGACTGACATGCATCTCGGTAGGACGGATATGGTTAGGGTTTGGGCATAACGTAATCTCGGTGAGACCGATTACACAAACTCGGTGAGACCGATTTGGTAATTAGCTAACCAGAGAGTTGGTCAGGCAAACTCGGTGGGACCGATTACTAAACTCGGTTGGACCGATTTTGGTAATGAGTTATCGAGAGAGTTTGCATTGTAATCTCGGTAGTACCGATTGCCTAAACTCGGTGAGACCAATTTTGACAATGGACATACACAGTGAGATTGCAATCCCATCTCGGTGAGACCGAGATCCCTATCGGTAGAACCGATTTGCTAGGGTTTTGGCAGTGGCTTATGACATATGAAAAGTCGGTGGCGCCGGATAGAAAGAATCGGTAGGACCGAGTTTGGCTTAGGGTTTAGGTCATATGTGGAAGTGGGAAAGTAACTGAGGGTTTTGGAGCATATCATTAAGCACATGGAGCAAAAGGATCATTAAGCAACACCTCATCCCTTCTTGATAGTATTGGCTTTTCCTATAGACTCAATGTGATCTTGGATCACTAAAAGTGTAAAATGAAGAGTCTTGAGCTTGAAGCTTTAGCCAATCCTTTGTCCTTACCATCTTGAAGGAGTTCCCACAACCTTTAGTCCATGCCACTCCATTGTTGAACTTATCTGAAATATACTAGATAAAAGTGTTAGTCCAACAAGAGATATGTTGACATTAATTACCAAAACCACCTGAGGAGCACTTGTGCTTTCAATCTCCCCCTTTTTGGTAATTAATGGCAACATACATCAAAGCTTTAGATAAAGATACAAAGAATAGCAAGTAAAGCTTTGGAAGAACATGTAACAAGCATAGGCTCCCCCTACATGTATGCAATCATGTAAATATAAGATATAGAGGCATGTGAGAGCATAACCATGACAGAGAAGGCAATGTGTTACATGTATCTTGGCCATATGCATCAGAGCAAAAGATTATTAAGAGAAATACCTTCATGCTTATGAGTCCTTCTTGCAAACAGTATGTACAAAAGCAAGAATTCCTCATACTCATGATTCTGATGCATATACTTACCTTGTAGTCTTGAGTTGGCTTAGGATGGAATGAACCTGCATAAACAAGGTTAGATAACACAGGTGCATCCACTAGCCAGAGCAAACCAAGGAAAACCACAAGAATACCAAGACTGGGATGACATGTAGAGAGTGAGTACAAGGTACCACATTAGATTAGACATGTCCCCAAGAGTAAAGATTTGCAATGAATTTGAGTGATTTCTTTCCCTTAGATGTCTTGCTCCCCCTGAATTTGACATGGGATATTGGGAGAAGATAGGGAACAGAAAATCAGAGCTGAAATATACTGAAATATATGAATGAGTAGAAGCACTATGTTCTATGAGCATGTCTTTCCCCCAAAAAGACATGTGGCATCTCTCCTCTTAAACATCAAGCATCTGGGATCCTTGAGTATTCTCTCCCCCTGGAGATCTCTTTCTCCCCCTTAATACTTTCTCTCTTTTTCTCTCTAATGATAAGCTTTGATGTGATCTCTCTCTCCCCCTTTGACATCAATTTCCAAGAAGGTTCTTCTAGAATCTGTCGAATAGGTTTGGTCCTTGAGATTCAGCATAAAGCAATGGATAAAACTATGATGCTTGTAGAGGATAAGATTCATTGAGTGGAGCTGGATCAGAAGAAATATAAAATAAGTGACAAACTGTTTTCATGTTCCGAAATCGGTGGCACCGAGCGTCATGTTTCGGTGGTACCGAAGGGATTCGGTTGATCCAAACCGTTCAATTCGGTGAAACCGAGTTTACTACAGAGAAAACACTTGTCACCTCAGCTCACTAGTCAAATAAGATCTCACAAAGATTTGCAATGAATTAACTGAAAGATTTGCAAGGAATTTGATGCAGAAATATGCAGGACAAAAAAGAATCAAAAAGAAAAGAATATAAGTTCTAGATGAAGTTTTTTTTTGATAAAGAGGGAAACAAATATGCAAGGGACTAATGCAACAACACTCAAAGAAAGGAGACTCAAGAGAACTTCATCTAGATTTGGGCAGTGACAAAGTCACCTATGTTAGAGTATATTGACTTAGGAGTCAAGTGAGAACACTTGATCATGGGTCATACTCATCATTTAAGCTCAAAATGGGGTTACCATTTTTCGTTTAAGCATCGTGATGTATTCACATCTTGTCGAGTTGCTTTGACTCATGACTTTGAGTAAAGCTTCTCTAAGATGGAATATCATACCTTGGGTGGTGGAGTGGATCTTGCTCATGTAGTTGAACTTGTGTGGGTGCTCGAAGTTGATGTAGTTCATCATGAGTCAGGAGCACCCCTTGGAATTTGAGTTCATCTTCCTACATGGGTTAGTTCTTGCAAGGAATAGCACTTGTATATAAAAAAATGACAATCATGAAGCTCAACATAGAATTTGTCAAAGGATATGTTTGAATGGTTTCGTGCTTCCTTGTCTTCAACCACCGTCGTGTAGAGACTTGGTGATGTAGAGATTGCTTAAGATGTGAGAGAGTTGCAATCTCATATAAATAGATTCATCCAAGTACCTACATGGATTAGATAACATGCAAGATGCAAATATATCCAAGACATTAGATAGTTATCATAAGAGATATATCAAGGATTAGTCATAAGCTCATGTCTTGCATGTATCCAATGGAGTTTCTACTCCAAGTTTGAAGCATCAATGATGTTCAATTCTCCTCTCAACCTGCAAAACACTTTCTCATCAAGCGGTTTAGTGAATATATCCGCTAATTGCTTATCGGTGCGAACATGTTTAAGATCAATGTCACCCTTTGCAACATGGTCTTGAATGAAATGATGACGAACTTCAATATGCTTAGTTCGAGAATGTTGCACAGGATTATGACCAATTTTGATAGCACTTTCATTGTCACAAAGCAATGGAACATGTTTCACATAGACCCCATAATCTTTAAGAGTTTGGGTCATCCAAAGTAATTGAGCACAACATGAACCAGCGGCAATGTATTCCGCTTCGGCGATGGATAAGGATACCGAGTTTTGTTTCTTGGAGGACCAAGACACAAGAGATCTACCAAGAAATTGACATGTACCCGAAGTGGACTTTCTATCAACCTTGTCTCCGGCATAATCCGAGTCGGAATACCCAACAAGATCGAAAGAGGACCTCTTAGGATACCAAATGCCAAAATTTTGTGTATGGATTAAGTATCTCACTATCCTTTTCACGGCCTTAAGATGACATTCTTTAGGAGCAGCTTGATATTGTGCACACATGCACACACTTAGCATAATGTCGGGACGAGAGGCACATAGGTATAACAATGAACCAATCATAGAGCGATAAACCTTTTGATCAACCGGTTCACCATCTTTGGTCAAATCATTATGTCCACTAGTAGGCATGGGTGTAGACATACCTTTGCATTCTTGCATATTGAACTTCTTGAATAGGTCTTTGGTGTACTTCGTTTGAGAGATAAATGTACCTTCCTTAGTTTGCTTGATTTGCAAACCGAGAAAGAATTTGAGTTTACTCATCATAGACATCTCAAACTTCTTTGACATAAGCTTTCCAAACTTTTCACTAAAAAGAGGGTTAGTAGAACCAAATATGATATCATCAACATAAATTTGGCATACAAATAGTTCTCCATTAACTCTTTTAGTAAAAAGTGTAGAATCAATTTTTCCAATTTCAAAACCACTTGCAATAAGGAACTTAGTCAAGCATTTATACCATGCTCTAGGAGCTTGTTTAAGACCATAAAGTGCTTTGTGAAGTTTGTAAACATGATTAGGTTTCTTAGGATTGACAAAGCCGGGAGGTTGTTTGATATAAACTTCCTCCTCTATTTCACCATTTAGAAAAGCACTTTTAATGTCCATTTGGTACAAGGTAATATTATGATGATTAGCAAAGGCAAGTAAGATGCGAATGGACTCAAGTCTAGCAACGGGAGCATATGTCTCACCATAGTCCATACCTTCGACTTGTGTGTATCCTTGAGCGACGAGACGTGCTTTGTTGCGAACCACTTGTCCATCTTCATCTTGCTTATTGCGAAACACCCATTTGGTACCGATGATGTTGTGGTTGTTGTCGGGCTTCTCAACCAATGTCCAAACTTGGTTTCTCTCAAAGTTGTGTTGCTCTTCATGCATAGCGTTTATCCAATCCGGATCTTCCAATGCTTCTTCGACCTTCATAGTTCAATGCTAGAGATGAATTAATAGCTTTCACAAAAGTTAGCTAAACGAGTTTTAGAGCGAGTGATTCTCCCGGTTTGGATATCATTGTAGATTTGCTCGACGGGATGATCTTTGGCAATTCTTGCTCGAACTCGTGAAAGCTTTTGCTTGGGTCTTTGTTGAACTTCTTCTTCATCTTGTTCTTCTTCATGGCCTTCTTCATTGTTGGCGTTGTCGTTCACTTGTCGTGGTGGATAAGGAGGTTGTTGATGTTCGTCTTGACGCATTTCCTCGTTTTCTTTATCTTGGTGTGTCCCACTTGTGGATGCTTCCGTGTCGATTCTTGGTTCACCTTGTCGTGAAGTAGAAGCTTCCACTTGGACGGACGAGATACTCTCCTTCACCTCCGTTGGACGAATTTTGCCAATAGACAAGTCTTGAATTGCTTCTGAAGGGTCTTTGTCTCCTACATCAATTGGCAATTGATCTACTTGCGAGCCATTAGATTCATCAAACTTTACATCTACCGTTTCTTCAACCTTTCGGGTGAAATTGTTGTAGACATGGTAAGTGTGAGAGTTTGAGCCATAACCAAGTAGGAAACCTTCATGAGATTTAGGAGCAAACTTTGAACGACGATGCTTATCTAGAATGTAGCACTTTGAGCCAAATACTCGAAAGTATCCAACTTGGGGTTTGTTACCGGTGAGGAGCTCGTATGCCGTCTTGCCGAGTAGCTTGTGAAGATACAAGCGATTTGTTGCATGACAAGCTGTCTCAACCGCTTCTGCCCAGAAGTGCTTCGGCGTCTTGTACTCATCAAGCATCATTCTCACCATTTCGATTAGCGTCCGGTTCTTCCTCTCAACAACTCCATTTTGTTGAGGTGTGTACGTAGCCGAGAACTCATGTGAAATCCCTTCTTCGTCAAGAAAGGTATCCACATTTGCGTTCTTGAACTCCGTTCCGTTGTCGCTCCGAACCTTCTTGATCTTCACGTCAAACTAATTTTGGGCCTTTGTAGCGAAGTTT
Source organism: Aegilops umbellulata (assembly GCA_032464435.1). Lineage (NCBI taxonomy): Eukaryota > Viridiplantae > Streptophyta > Magnoliopsida > Poales > Poaceae > Aegilops > Aegilops umbellulata. The sequence goes on from CP136054.1 coordinate 394,400,248, forward strand.
TTGAAGATCTTTTGGACCTGCGATTTATCATCAAGAAAGAACACCCACGTAAATCTTGAAAAATCATCAACTATGACTAGACCAAAAGAATTTCCACCGAGACTCTTGTAGGCATTGGGACCAAAAAGATCCATATGAAGTAGCTCGAGTGGCCTCCTTGTGGTCATGATGTTCTTCACGGGATGCCTTCCTCCAACCTGTTTACCTGCTTTACAAGCACTGCAAAGTCTATCCTTATCAAATATGACATCGTTAACTCCAAGGATATGATTTCCTTTAATAAGATTGTCAAGGTTTCTCATGCCAACGTGACCTAGTCGTCTATGCCACAACCAACCTTTTTATGATTTAGCAATAAAGCAAGTTTTAGGTTGTGCCTTTTTAGAGAAATCGATAATATAAAGGTCACCCCTACGTATACCGGTAAAGACCATTTTATGATTATCTTGACGAAACACTTGGCAATCTACCTCAGTAAATAGGACATTCAATCCGAAATCAGCAAGTCTAGATACTGAAAGTAAGTTGTAGCCAAGAGATTCAACAAGCATGACATTTTGAATGGAGCTATCGTGTGAGATGTCCACCTTACCTAGGCCAACCACCTTACCCTTTGAATTATCACCAAAGGTGACATACTTTCGAGGGCCGTCATTTTCTGCAAGCTCACGGAACATCTCTTCATCTCCGGTTATATGATCAGTACATCCACTATCGAGAACCCATTCCTTTCCTCCTGACACATATCCTCAAAGATTAGCCATAAGACCAAAGTGTATCATTGCATCATCAAGATCGGAGTCACTATCATCATCTTCATCATAGTATCCATGATCTTGTGATTCATCATTTCCTAGAGAAAGTGATTCATTAGATAAATGATCATCAAAGTGGTCACTTTTATGAATTCTTATGGATTCGGTTATGATATCACCAATGATTCCAACATTTCCTTTAGCACGCATGAGATTGGTAAGCTCAAATAGACAATCACCAAAACAAGGATCACTAGAGTTCATTTTACTCATGGCAATAGATTTATGGAGAATTTCATCCAAGTTTTTCAAGGAATAATCGGGGAATCGTTCCTCAAGAAATTTCCATATAGTATAGGCGCATTTAAGAGTAGGTAAACTAGCAATCAAGTATATGGGCAATCCTCTAATGATGAGCTCAACGGTTCTAAGATTGCGAACCATGTCAATATCTTCATTTAGAGTGGGATGCATGGGATCAACATGAGGAGCACAAGGACTAGCAATATACTTGCTCAAATGATATTGAGTGAAAATCACAAGCATCTCATTTTTCCATTCATGAAAATACTCTCCATCAAGAATAGGCAGTCTATGTCTAACACTCCCTAAAGTAGACACATCCATCTTCCTCCAATGGTGATTAAACCAAGGCAATGGAGACCAAAGCTCTGATACCACTTGTAGGATCTAGAAGTAGGTGTGTCTAGAGGGGGGTGATTAGACACTTAGTGCTAAAGTTGCAGTTTTTAAGCTTTTTCGGTTTGAGTGGAGTTTTAGGCATAATTTCAACATACATAATACATATCAAGCAAGCATGCAAAGAGTATATAGGCAGCGGAAAGTAAAGCATGCAACTTGCAAGAATGTAAAGAGAAGGGTTTGGAGAATTCAAACGCAATTGGAGACACGGATGTTTTTCCCGTGGTTCGGATAGGTGGTGCTATCCTACATCCACGTTAGTGGAGACTTCAACCCACGAAGGGTAACGGTTGCGCGAGTCCACGGAGGGCTCCATCCACGAAGGGTCCACGAAGAAGCAACCTTGTCTATCCCACCATGGCCATCGCCCACGAAGGACTTGCCTCACTAGTGGTAGATCTTCACGAAGTAGGCGATCTCCTTGCCCTTACAAACTCCTTGGTTCAACTCCACAATCTTGTCGGAGGCTCCCAAGTGACACCTAGCCAATCTAGGAGACACCACTCTCCAAGAAGTAACAAATGGTGTGTTGATAATGAACTCCTTGCTCTTGTGCTTCAAATGATAGTCTCCCCAACACTCAACTCTCTCTCACAGGATTTGGATTTGGTGGAAAGAAGATTTGAGTGGAAAGCAACTTGGGGAAGGCTAGAGATCAAGATTCATATGGTAGGAATGGAATATCTTGATCTCAACACATGAGTAGGTGGTTCTCTCTCAGAACATATGAGTTGGAAGTGTAGATGTGTTCTGATGGCTCTCTCCATGAATGAAGAGGGGGTGGAGGGGTATATATAGCCTCCACTTAAAATCCAACCATTACACACAATTTACCAATCTCGGTGGGACCGAATCAACAAACTCGGTCGGACCGAAAAGGTAAACCTAGTGACCGTTAGAGATTTTCGGTGGGACTGACATGCATCTCGGTAGGACGGATATGGTTAGGGTTTGGGCATAACGTAATCTCGGTGAGACCGATTACACAAACTCGGTGAGACCGATTTGGTAATTAGCTAACCAGAGAGTTGGTCAGGCAAACTCGGTGGGACCGATTACTAAACTCGGTTGGACTGATTTTGGTAATGAGTTATCCAGAGAGTTTGCATTGTAATCTCGGTAGTACCGATTGCCTAAACTCGGTGAGACCGATTTTGACAATGGACATACACAGTGAGATTGCAATCCCGTCTCGGTGAGACCGAGATCCCTATCGGTAGAACCGATTTGCTAGGGTTTTGGCAGTGGCTTATGACATATGAAAACTCGGTGGCGCCGGATAGAAAGAATCCGTAGGACCGAGTTTGGCTTAGGGTTTAGGTCATATGTGGAAGTGGGAAAGTATCTGAGGGTTTTGGAGCATATCATTAAGCACATGGAGCAAAAGGCTCGTTAAGGAACACCTCATCCCTTCTTGATAGTATTGGCTTTTCCTATAGACTCAATGTGATCTTGGATCACTAAAAGTGTAAAATGAAGAGTCTTGAGCTTGAAGCTTTAGCCAATCCTTTGTCCTTAGCATCTTGAAGGAGTTCCCACAACCTTTAGTCCATGCCACTCCATTGTTGAACTTATCTGAAATATACTAGATAAAAGTGTTAGTCCAACAAGAGATATGTTGACATTAATTACCAAAACCACCTGAGGAGCACTTGTGCTTTCATGTTTGCAAGAAGGACTCATAAGCATGAAGGTATTTCTCTGAATAATAATCTTTTGCTCTGATGCATATGGCCAAGATACATGTAACACATTGCCTACTCTGTCATGATTATGCTCTCACATGCTTCTATATTTTGTATTCACATGATTGCATACATGTAGGCGGAGCCTATGGTTGTTACATGTTCTTCCAAAGCTTTACTTGCTATTCTTTGTATCTTTATCTAAAGCTTTGATGTATGTTGCCATCAATTACCAAAAAGGGGGAGATTGAAAGCACAAGTGCTCTCCAGGTGGTTTTGGTAATTAATGTCAACATATCTCTTGTTGGACTAACACTTTTATCTAGTATATTTCAGATAAGTTCAACAACGGAGTGGCATGGACTAAAGGTTATGGGAACTCCTTCAAGATGCTAAGGACAAAGGATTGGCTAAAGCTTCAAGCTCAAGACTCTTCATTTTACACTTTTAGTGATCCAAGATCACATTGAGTCCATAGGAAAAGCCAATACTATCAAGGAGGGATGAGGTGTTGCTTAATGAGCCTTTTGCTCCATGTGCTTGATGATATGCTCCCAAACCCTCAGCTACTTTCCCACTTCCACATATGACCTAAACCCAAAGTCAAACTCGGACCTACCGATTCTTTCCATCCGGCGCCACCGAGTTTCACATGTCATAAGCCACTGCCAAACCCTAGCAATTCGGTTCTACCGATAGGGATCTCGATCTCACCGAGATGGGATTGCAATCTCACTATGTATGTCCATTGTCAAAATCGGTCTCACCGAGTTTAGGCAATCGGTACTACCGAGATTACAATGCAAACTCTCTGGTTAACTCATTACCAAAATCGGTCTCATCGAGTTTAGTAATCGGTCCCATCGAGTTTGCCTGACCAACTCTCTGGTTAGCTTATTACCAAAATCGGTCTCACCGAGTTTGTGTAGTCGGTCTCACCGAGATTACGTTATGCCCTAACCCTAACCATATCGGTCCTACCGAGTTGCATGTCAGTCCCATCAAAAATCTCTAACGGTCACTAGGTTTACTATTTCGGTCCGACCGAGTTTGTTGATTCATTCCCACCGAGATTGGTAAATTGTGTGTAACGGTTGGATTTTGTGTGGAGGCTATAAATACCCCTCCACCTCCTCCTCATTCGTGAAGAGAGCCATCAGAACACATCTACACTTTCAACTCATATGTTCTGAGAGAGAACTTCATACCCTTGTGTTGAGGCCAAGATATTCCATTCCTGCCATATGAATCTTGATCTCTAGCCTTCCCCAAGTTGCTTTCCACTCAAATCTTCTTTCCACCAAATCCAAATCCTATGAGAGAGAGTTGAGTGTTGGGGAGACTATCATTTGAAGCATAAGAGCAAGGACTTCATCATCAACACACCATTTGTTACTTCTTGGAGAGTGGTGTCTCCTAGATTGGCTAGGTGTCACTTGGGAGCCTCCGACAAGATTGTGGAGTTGAACCAAGGAGTTTGTAAGGGCAAGGAGATCGCCTACTTCGTGAAGATCTACCGCTAGTGAGGCAAGTCCTTCGTGGGAGATGGCCATGGTGGGATAGACAAGGTTGCTTCTTCGTGGACCCTTCGTGGGTGGAGCCCTCCGTGGACTCGCGCAACCGTTACCCTTCGTGGGTTGAAGTCTCCATCAACGTGGATGTAGGATAGCACCACCTAACCGAACCACGGGAAAAACATCCATGTCTCCAATTGCGTTTGAATTCTCCAAACCCTTCCCTTTACATTCTTGCAAGTTGCATGCTTTACATTCCGCTGCTCATATACTCTTTGCATGCTTGCTTCATATGTATTGTGTATGTTGAAATTGTGCCTAAAACTTCACTCAAACCGAAAAAGTTTAAAAATTGCAACTTTAGCACTAAGTGTCTAATCACCCCCCCTCTAGACACACCTACTTCTAGATCCTACACATGCCGGCTTAAGTGCGGCGCCGCTTGCCGCTTTATGCTGGCCATAGGGTCGTCTATCCGACCGGGTGGCTTTATAATTTTTTGAGTGCGAGGGCTCTAAGGCCTCTTCGTCGAATTCAGGTAGTAGCTTTCGCTTCGGATAGCTTTTAGTGCGGCGACTGTCGCCGTATTTGTCTGCGGTGTTGATTACTTTGCTCCATCTGATTCTGATTGCATCTTCCGCAATTTTTAGCTTCCGCTTCTGTTTTTTCAGGCTACGTGCGGTTGCAACGAGCCTTTTGTGGAGGTTCTTCTGCTCCGTGGCCTTATCCGGCGTAAGGTCGTCCGGAATGCCGTTTTCGCCGGGGACGGGTTGTTCAGTTTCTTTACCCGAGCTGCCCTGTTCGGACGGTTGCTCTAAGGCATGCTCATCGTGTGCCGACTCCTCCTGCTCTATGGCTAGGTTCGTATCGAGGCGGGGTTTGGAGCGGCGTTTACGCCGCCGCTTTGTTTGCTTTTTGAGAGATCGATCCCTCGTTGCATCCCTGTGTTCCTCGTTGTCACTTCCTTTAGGGGTGTCCACCATGTACACATCATGGGATGAGGTGGCTGTCCAATGCTCTAAAGGCGTTGGTTCAGATGCGTCTCCTGCATCGTCGTTCATGCTGTCGATGTCTTCGGAGTCGAAGTTGAGCACGTCGTATAATATGTCGACGGTGGCTACCAAATGGGTGGTGGGTGGGTTTTGAATTTCTTCATCGTCCGTATCCCAACCTTGCTGGCCGTAATCTGGCCAGGGCTCTCCCGACAAAGAGAGAGACTTTAGTGACTTCAGGATGACGCCAAAGGGCGAGTGCTGAAAGACGTCTGCGGCAGTGAACTCCATAATAGGCGCCCAATTGGATCCGATTGACAGGCGCGCGGAGGGCTCGGAGTCCGGAGAGGGGTCCGGCAACTCGGAGTCATGGGCCATGCGGAGTGCGGGGCTGGTGTTCAGCTCGATTGCCTTTGGGATCACAGCCCCCGAGGCGGCGTCCAACCGCTCATCCTCGATCGGCGCAGCAGGCTCCGAATTAAGGGTCGGAACCGATGCGCGTGCGGCCTCCAGGACACTGTTCGGCGGCAGAGCTAGATCATGCCCATCGAGACAGTGCGGCGCGCTTGGCTGTGGCTCGAATCCGTCGAAGATCAAGTCCCCGCGGATGTCAGCTGTGTAGTTCAAACTTCCAAACCTGACCTGATGGCCAGGGGCGTAGCTTTCGATCTGCTCCAGATGGCCAAGCGAATTGGCCCGCAGTGCGAAGCCGCTGAAGACGAAGATCTGTCCAAGGAGAAAAGTCTCACCCTGGACCGCATCGTTGTTGATGATCGAAGGAGCCATCGGGCCTAAAAGTGACGACACAGAGGAACTCTCAATAAAAGCACCAATGTCGGTGTCAAAACCGGCGGATCTCGGGTAGGGGGTCCCGAAATGTGCGTCTAGGCGGATGGTAACAGGAGACAAGGGAACACAATGTTTACCCAGGTTCGGGCCCTCTTGATGGAGGTAAAACCCTACATCCTGCTCGATTAATATTGATGATATGGGTAGTACAAGAGTAGATCTACCACGAGATCAAGGAGGCTAAACCCTAGAAGCTAGTCTATGGTATGATTGTTGTATGTTGGAGTTGTCCTACGGACTAAAACCCTCCGGTTTATATAGACACCTGAGAGGGTTAGGGTTACACAAAGTCGGTTACAATAGTAGGAGATCTGAATATCCGCATCGCCTAGCTTGCCTTCCACGCCAAGGAAAGTCCCCTCCGGACACGGGACGAAGTCTTCAATCTTGTATCTTCATAGTCCAGGAGTCCGGCTGAAGGTATAGTCCGGCTATCCGAACACCCCCTAATCCAGGACTCCCTTAGGGACCATGAAAACGTTGGCGAGCCACTCGGAGTGGTAAATCTCTCGGATGAACTCCGCTGCTAAGATTCGAGCCACCTCTTCACCAATAGCCTTTCTCTTCTGGACGGCGGACCGTCGGAGATGTTCTTTGACAGGTTTCACTTTTGGGTCGACTCGTAGGCGGTGCTCAGCCAGCCCCCTGGGAACACCCGGCATGTCAGAAGGCTTCCATGCGAAGATGTCCCAGTTCTCACGGAGGAACTGGATGAGCGCTTCTTCCTATTTGGAGTCGAGTGTTGTTGAGATATGAGTCGGAGCTGCATTGGGATCGGTCGGGTGAATGTGAACCGGCTTCGTTTCGCCAGACGACTGGAAAGCTGATTCTGTAGCGGGCTTCTTGGCTCGCAACAAATCACTCGGGTTAGCAGTCTTCTGGTACTCCTGCAGCTCTACCACTGCCATCTGGGCATCGTCGATCTTTGAGCCTTTCTGAAAACATTCTTCTGCCTTCTTCTGATTGCCTGTAACAGTGATCATGCCTTTAGGACCAGGCATCTTCAATTTGAGATACACATAACATGGTCGAGCCATGAAGGGTGCATAAGCTGGCCTGCCCAAAATAGCGTGATAAGCACTCTGGAAGTCCACAACCTCGAACCTCAACTTTTCTTTGCGGTAATTCTTGGAATCACCGAAAACCACATCGAGAGCAATTTGGCCGAGTGACTCAGCCTTCTTCCCAGGAATGACTCCATGGAAACTCATGTTGCTGGTACTGGGCCTGGACATCGGAATGCCCATCCCTTTTAACGTCTCTGCATATAGTATGTTCAAACCACTACCACCATCCAGCAAGACTTTGGTCAGTCGAGTGCCTTCGACAACTGGGTCGACCACCAAAGCTTGCCTCCCAGGGGTGGCAATGTGCGTTGGGTGATCGGACTGGTCGGATGTGATGGCAGTCTGAGACCACTTCAGATAACTGGGTGTCGCCGGAGCAACCATATTCACCTCACGGTTGATAACTTTCAGTTGACTTTTGCTTTCAACATCAGCATAAATCATCAGGGTGGAATTGACCTGGGGGTATCCATCATCACTGTCTTCCTTGTCCTCAACTTTGTCCGACTCCTTTTCCTTATCTTTGGGTTGTTTGCCCTGGAACTGCTGGATCAAGAGCCGGCACTGTCGAGTGGTATGTCTCGGGTAAATGAGTTTACCCTCTTCATCTTTCTTTGCGTGGATGTGACATGGCAAATCCAACACATCATTTCCGTCTTGGTCTTTAACTTTCTTGGGGTTCCAAGGCCCTTTGGGTTTCCCCTTAAACTTTCCTTGAGTTACAGCCAAGGTTTCCCCAGGAGCAGCTGGCTCAGCTTTCTGCTTCTGCTTCCAATTGGAATTTCCTCCTCCGGTTTCTTGGGCGACTGACTTGAGCTTGCCACTCCGGAGTCGATCCTCATCTTCACCATTAGCGTACTTGGTGGCAATCTCCATCATCTGATTCAGAGACACGTCTCCGGTTCGACCGAATTTCAGATTCAGTTCTTTGTTCTTGACGCCTTCCTTGAAGGCACAGACTGCTTGGTGGTCAGGCACATTTTCTATAGTGTGGTGCAACGTGATCCACCTCTGGATGTAATCCCTCAAAGTTTCATTCGACTTCTGCACACAAGACCGCAGTTCGGTCAGCCCTACCGGTCGCTTGCATGTTCCTTCAAATGTCGTGACAAACACTCGGGCGAGATCTTCCCAAGTGTAAATGTTGCTAGGTGCTAACTGATTCAGCCATGCTCTGGCCGAGCCCCCCAACATGAGAGGCAGGTGCTTCATGGCCACTTCATCATTGCCACCGCCAATTTGGACAGCCACTTGGTAGTCTTCAAGCCAAGTATCAGGCTTGGACTCACCAGTGAACTTACTGACTCCAGTCGCCAACCTGAAGTTGGGAGGAATCGCTGCGGCCCTGATGGCTCTACTAAAGCACTCTGGCCCTGAAACATGCACTCTGCTGCTGGTAGGTGCATCTCTGTCGTGACCTTCTCGGTGAGCTCTGTTTCTGTCGACCAAACCTTGAACGAGAATGGATCTCGCATCAAAGCCTGGTTCCCTGGGGTCGACTGGAATCCTCCGCCCAACACTATGAGGGCGCCTATCATCCTGCTGCCGAGGCACATACGATCCGCTCCTCGGGGGAGGGGTGGGCACTCGACGTTGATCGTCACGATCGAATCGGTGACCATACTGCTCACGGTTCCTGTACTGATCTCGTTGGTCTCCACGTCCCTCATGCCTCGGAGGTGATCTTGGGCTGTGAGCCGACTGGACTGTGTCTACAGCAATGGATCTGCTGTGGATTCTGTTCCACGACTGAGAAACAGCGGAATTCTGGTCTCCTGCTGCCCGGAGCAACGCTCTGATTTGCAGCAAGCCTCTGCCAGCCTCTGATTGGGAAGGTTGAATCGACTCTGCTATACGAGTTGCAGCTGCTAGATTCTGAATCGGAGTTCGATATACCTGCGGGGGCGGAAAGAGCTGACGGCGACTGGATTCTAGAACCCGTTGTCGTGCACGCTCGTCGAGTGCTCGCTGGAGGTTCTCTAGTCGAGTGCGCTCAGCCAAGTTTGCCAGGCGCGCATCCTCCAAGGCACGAGCCTCGGGGGTTTCTCCAACAATAGGAGTGTGCAATGCATCCATGTTCCGGCGACGAAGTTCTTATCTCTGCAGCGACGTGAGAGGCTCGGGGAGGTATTCCTCATGGGGATGCGACGGGTCGCCTCCACCTGCGCCTCCATCGGTGCTGGGAAAACCGGGAGGACTGCACGGTCCATCGACCATCAGAACCTCCGCTGCCGGATCACTGTTGTCGCACTCGGATGCGGTCTCTATGGAGCCAGTCGACAGGTCGAACAGGTCGTAGAGGGATTCGTCAGGCTCGATCGCCACGACTTGAGGGGTGGCTGACTGGCGTGCCACCGCGTGTCTCACCCACCGCTGAAGTCTCGACCGACCGGAGCGCTTGCGCTAGCGGGAAACAGGGAGGAAGGACAATGCAGGGGCCGACCGATAATGGGTCGACGGTTGCCGCAAGAGGACGCCGCGGACACACGCGCGAAAGTGTGTTGCCCCATGGACAGGAAGCGCGTCGACGTCGAGCGGAGCCTCCGGAAGCCAAGCGGAGTCGTCGGCGATGAACGTGAGCGCGCCGAGACGGATCTCGCGGCCCTCCACCAAAACTCCGCCAGAAACCATGATGATTTGGATCGGAAAAAATCGCAACTTCTCCAACAAGTCGCTAAGACACCAGCCCCACAGTGGGTGCCAACTGTCGTGGTTCTAACTCTGACAGTAATGTAGGGGAGTAGGTATGGAGAGGCAAGATCTTAGCTATGGAGTAGTTGTAAGCACACGAAGTTTACGAGTTCAGGCCCTTCTCAGAAGAAGTAATAGCCCTACGTCTCAGAGCCCGGAGGCAGTCGACTGGATTATGTATGTATGAATTACAGGGGTGCGAACCCTTTACACTGAGGAGGGGGGTGGCTTATATAGAGTTCGCCAGACCCCTCCGGCCCTCAGTTATGCAGGGTTTTAAGTACATTAAGGCTGGGCGTTACTGGTAACGCCTCTAATAAAGTGCTATGATGACCATAAAAGCTACTAAATGACCGACCGTTAGTGTGCGGAGTAGCTTTAGGTCTCCTGGCCGTCGAGTGGCTTGATCTTGGTCGAGTGATTGCTTCATGGTCGAGTGTCTTCGAGTCCGTCGAGTGGAACACCTCCAAGTCGATTGAAAGGTGATTTCTTCTAGGGATGCCCTTGGGTAGGGTAGTTAGGACAGGTCCATGACCCTACCCTAGGCGCATGGCTTCATCATTTGGTGCATGTTGTTTGTAGTTTTTATAGACTAGTTTAAATTCAACATTGTAGATGAGTTTGTCATATGATTCTTCTGAAGAAGAATTTGATATTGGAGAGGAGGAGGACCTTGCAATGATCCTAGCTATGCACATTAATAAAAAACCGAAGCACGGTGGTTCGATTATGGGTCGGCAGAAAATTTGGAGGGATAGGATCGATGCCGACAATAGATTGATGAGGCACTATTTTGTCGATAATCCCGTGTACCCTAAGTCGTACTTCCAGCGTCGGTTTAGGATGAGCACCGAGTTGTTCAGACGCATTGCAGAGAAACTAGCAAGCCATGATCGGCTTTTTCCAGCAAAGGAGGAATGTCGTCGGAGAGCTCGCGCATAGCACCTTTCAGAAGGTGGCAGCCGCTTTGCGTATGTTGGCATACGGTATTCCGGTTGATCTAGTTGATGATCACTTGGCCATGGGTGAGAGTCAAACCATCATGTGTGTCAAGCGCTTCGCAGTCGGAATTGTGCAAGCGTTTGGCCCAGAGTATTTAAGATCTCCCAATGTTGAAGACTGTGCAAGGCTTTTGGAGATGAACAAAGCTCGCGGCCCAGGTATGCTTGGCTCAATAGATTACATGCATTGGAGTTGGAAGAACTGTCCTAAGGCATGGCATGTGTAATTCCACGACCAAAAAATATGGTTCCACTATAATCCTTAAAGCGGTGGCAGATCAAGAGACTTGGATTTGACATGCTCTTTTTGGGATGCCTAGTTCTTTGAATGACATCAACGTTGTTAATCGGTCACCACTGATGAATAAAATTGCAAATGGTGAACTGGCATCGGTGCAGTTTGTAGCAAATGACCATACATACAACTATTGCTACTATCTTGCGGATGGCATCTACCCAAAGTGGAAAACATTTGTGAAGCAGTTGAAAAAACCGGAAGGTAAGAAAAATCTTGATTTCCACAATGCTCAGGAGGCGGCTAGGAAAGATGTGGAGAGAGCTTTTGGGATTCTGCAAGCCCAATTTACCATTATGAGAGGACCGACTAGATTTTTGGATCAATAGATACTTTTGTACATCATGCATGCTTGTGTGATCATGCACAACATGATATTGAAGAATGAGTGTGGCCAAGATTTAGACTACTCTCAGTATGAACTTTTGGGACATCTCGTGCAAGTGCGGCGGAGGGCTGCCAGGGTGGCCCTTTTTGTTGCCTGCTATCATGCCATTCGACGTGCCGAAACGCATGATGATCTTCACAAGGATCTCTTCGAGGAGTGGTGGGCATGGAATGGCCGACAAAGAGCATCATGATTTTTTTTGTTTGATGTTGTATTGTTGAATTATTTGTTCTATTGCAAGATAAACTATTTGTTTGAGTTGTAATAATAAAATTGAACTATTTTTTTATTGTTGATATTTTTTGTTTGTGTTTGATTTTTTTGGTTGTGTTTAAAATGCGTATGTTGTTTGTGCGAGAGCGCGTTCTTCTCGCCGCGCAAAAACTCGCGATTCGCGCGCTGCAAACGCTTTTCTAGCGCGCCGCACAAGTTGGAGATGCTCGCATTATTCTTGAATTTATTTCAGGATTTCCGGCGATGCGCTTTCAGTGGAAGGAGACGTTCCCGTCGACGACGAGGCGCCTACGGTGACTTCGTAAATCTCAAGATGATATGCCGGCTCAGTCTCTCGAAGGTGCTCATAGGGGTATGGTGTGCGTGTGTGCGTTCATAGGGGTGAGTGTATGCGCGTGTATATGAGCGCTTGTGTCTATACTAATGCTAAAAAAAAGGACATATATTTTTTTTGCGGGGAAAAACAGGACATATATCACAACCCCCGGCTTTACTAATAAGCATAATAATACGTCTCCACGTTTTAATATTTTATAAAAAATACAAAGAGGTACTCATACAAATAGCTACACACAGCAATAGATCGAGATCCCTAAATTGCGGCCGCTAAGCGTTGACACGAGCCTGTACTACATCATACGCTTCACATAATAAACTACCTTATACAAGAACAACAAGAATGCACCGGACATAATGCGGTGCACTGGATTAATCCAACTACCAAAAAACTCTTTGAACCTGCTCGAAACTTCCCACGGATCACCTGCATCATCATGCTTACATTGCAGCAATGTCGACCCAGCGCTCGGCCGCCGATGCCGTCCCGTCGCAGCTCCTTCCGGGGAGGCAAGCCTTGGCCTTCGCCGCGTCCTGGACGCGGTAGCTCTCGCTCACGTTGTCGCCCAGCACCAGCCCGTCCACCGCGTCGATCATCCGCTGGTAGCGCCACCGGTCGTCGCTGTAACGGTACATCTGGCTCGTCGCCGCCGACCCGTTGATCACGTCGTGGTCCTTGACGACCATCCAGCCCTCCGCGGTCTGCTCGTCCACCAGCGTCGCCTCGTTCTCGAACCCGTCGGACTTCACCTCCGTCTCGAGCTTGAGGGTGTGGGATAGGCTCCCCTTGACGACGGACATGCCGTCCTCGCCGTCCTCGGTGTCCATGTAGAACGACAGGGGGTACTCGAACTCGGTCTTGAGCTTGCCGATCACCTTCCTCGCCTCCGACCGGACAAGCACCTCGGTCTCCTGCTCCGCCTTCATCTGGACGGTCTTGTTCCGGCCGTCGCGGGTGAACTCCACCAGGCTGCGTGCCTCCAGCTCCGTCTCCACCTCGGTCGTCAAGTTGCCGAGCGACGACTTGACCCAGCCGCTGAAGAAGGACTTCCTCTTGGCATGGATGCTGAAGCTGCCGTTCAGCAGCTGCGTCGTGTACCGCCGGGAGATGGACAGGCGCGGCGTCCGGTACCGGCCGAGCGACGCTTGCACGTCCGACGAGCTGGGGTCCAGCCAGAGGTGCAGGTTGGCGTCCACGAGCCACTCGGCGATGCCGTCCACCACGCTGATGCCGAACTCGTGGGTCTTGCCGTCGACGAGGAGGCCGAGGAACGGGGTGAGCTCGATGTCGTAGGTGGGCAGGTTGAACGCGCCGAGCGCGGACACGGGCTGCCAGTAGAGCGGGTTGATGCCGCCCGTGTAGATGACGGGGAACGGCACGAAGGAGCCGGCGAAGTGGTGGTCCACGCTGACGACGACCTCGCGGTACGCAGCGTTGCCCCTCTGCGTGGTGAGGTTGTTCTCATGGATGTAGAGGTCCGGCGGGTTGGAGTACCAGAACTCATCGTTGGAGTGAGGGGACACAAACACCTCGAGGACTGCACGGTAGGTGCTCGACGGAATGGTCACGAGCTTGGAGCGCGAGTCGGACGAGTTCTGGATGCGGAACCAGTAGCCGCTGTCGCTGGTGGCCTCCGAGATGGGCAGGATCAGGTCCGCCGGCTGGAAGTACGACTCCGGCAGCGTCGGCGTCGCGGGACCGGGGTCGGCGACACCGGCATCGGAGGAGGGGGAATTTACCCCGGAGAGGTAAGCCGGAGTCCCGTGGAACTCGAGGGAGACAGTGACGTTGTACACGCCGGTGTACTGGTCGTTGACGAGGTTCTCGAGCATGACGGAGAGGACGCCGTCGGGCGGGGAGCGGAGGAGGGCGGAGTAGCGGGTGACCTCCTTGCGCACGGTCCAGCTGACGCCCTCGGGGGTGGGCTCGGCGGTGGTGGTGCGGAGGAGCTCGGAGCCGTCGAGCCAGACGGCGGCGACGCGGTCGTACTGGTCGCCGGCGCAGGCCGCGGAGAAGGAGAGGACGACCTGTGACCAGGGCGCGGGGCACCCGGGCGGGGGCGCGTAGGCGGCCTTGGCCGGGGGCGCGCCGTAGGTGTTGGCGAAGGAGTAGGAGAGCACCGGCACGGTGCAGGTCGGCGCGGCGGGGGGCGGGCCCGGGAGCGGGTAGGTGGGGTCGACGTACTCCTGGGCCGCCGCATTGCCGTTGGCGCCCGCGGCCGGCGGCGCGTAGCGGACGGCGTATCGGTCGGGCGACTCGGCGAGAGCCGGGCCGAGGAGGTGGAGGAGCGGGAGGAGGAGGAGGAAAGCCAGCGGCGGCATCTTGCGCTGCGACGGGGGAAAGGTCGCTGGCTCGCTGATGAGTGCTGAGGGCTGAGGGCAGGCTTAACTCGTGTTGAGTAGTGTTTTCTGGATCTTTTGGATTATTATTTTTGGCAATGCGGTCGTACTTCAGATTGGTCATTGGTGGTGCTCGTGAGATCGTGCAGGGTAGTGAATAAAATTGAGCATTTGATCACTAACCAGGCGATCAACTGACACGTATTAATAGTACGGACGTGAATTTGTTCTTGGTTCCAGAGTTAGATCATGTGTTTCACAAGAAGGTTTTTTCTTTAGCAAAGTGAAGCCCTCGAAAGGGATACGTTTTATCAGTTTTGCTAAGTCTCGGTCGACTGAGTCTCAGTCGATGATATGTTTGTGAGATCTTACATTGAGATCTGTGTAAAGTTTTTTTTTAGTTTTTTTTCCTCTAGTATGTTATGTCACTTGATTGAGACTTGGTTAAATCTCAGTTGACTGAGACCTAGGCACACCCTATGTTTTATTAATTCAGCATCCTAACACTGTATAGAGAGGATCTTTCCTAGAGGAAAGTCAATAGCTTCATAAGCCAACCTGACATTACATCGAGAAGATTTGCTGTAGATATAATAACAAGAGCAGCTAGTAGAAGATCTACCCTTGCTATGGCGGTAGTGGCAAAAAATCGATAGAGAAGCCAGGACATTGGAGTACCAAACCAAGTTTAGAGAGCTTTCGACTCTTCTGGTCACGCCGACATCTCACCGAAGAGGGCTTGCCACTATCGCTGCGCTCACAGCATGGTCGATCTGGCGCCACAGAAACGCCGTCATCTTCGACAAGATCACACCATCCGCCCCGGCTCTTATTCAAGCAATCAAAGACGAAGCTCGCTCATGGCCACGGCAGGAGTTTGAGGCATGAACACGCATACGCTTGTAACCTAACCCTTAGCTTGTCTTGGGGCTGAGCAACCCCATCCCTTCTGCTCCACCGAGTGTCGAGGGCTCGCCATTCGTGTGTACGAGGCCATGGGACCCACCCATGTAACTCTATCTTTTTCCCCTATCAATGCAGTGATACGCTGGCTCGACGTATTCAAGAAAAAAAAAGTTTAGAGAGCTTTATATTGAACGCTGAAGGGGTTGATAGTAGGGTGTTCAAAATCAAAAGAAATGCCCATAGAAAAGCTCAAGCTGCTATCCATTCAACTCCTGGAAGCATTTACATTTACACTTGTTGTAGTGCGGCTCACTCTTCAGCCTCTTGTCCAACAAAGGCTGCTTTATGTAATTTAGTTAAGGACAAACGCTAGTGTTCTAGCTGTGACTTGTCTTATATAAATAAAATCCCGGGTTTACAAAAAAAAAGTAGAAGAGCTACACAAGAATGCCCTTTTAGCAAGAGAATGGGCTAAAAGGTTTTGGACCATAGGAATGTGAGTAAACCTGAAAGAGCTGAGGCAAGCAACACAGTTGAAGAAATCAACAAAATCTTTTCAAGTTTGAGTAAAATTTCATGCAATATCTTCAACAAAGAAACAATGCGAACGCATTGTCATTGCTGGGCCATACAACCCATTAAGTCAGACATAGGTTTTTCACCTGGAGCTCGAGACCAAGTGCTACTGATATTGGGAGCAAGAACATGAACGGTTTTTCCATAGATTTCAAACAACTATTCTTGAGAACCAACAAATGACGGGTGGCTACATGCATGAACATACCTCTATTCCAACAAAGATCAAAATGAAGATTAAATGTGCATGTCAACGTCAACCTCGTGGACATACCTCGTGGACGTCCATGTGCATGAGATGAGGAACATGGGACCTGGGATGCACCTCAACGTCAACC
Organism: Aegilops umbellulata; assembly: GCA_032464435.1. Lineage (NCBI taxonomy): Eukaryota > Viridiplantae > Streptophyta > Magnoliopsida > Poales > Poaceae > Aegilops > Aegilops umbellulata. Next base: position 394,416,917 of record CP136054.1, read on the forward strand.
TTGGTGCTCCTGAGTCCTCACAAGCTGCTGCTGAGGGGCACATGAAGGCCATGGGTGCTGCTACCTCCCTCCAGAAGGCGCTGAGCTTGGGGGCCCCGGAGCAAGCTGATGCGCCTTCGCCCTTGCAGCAGCAAAGCCAGGGGCCAGAGAATGATGCGCTGCCTTTCCAGCCACAACCCCAGCCTGCCGGGGTGTGCGGTGGGGTTACAGTTGACCAGGCGCAGCCGCTGGAGGATGGACCTACGGCTCCTGCGGCTACGACTCAAGGTGCTCGCGTGGATGCTGCTGCTGCTGTTGGTGTTCAGCGGCATGCTCACGGCATTGCGGGAGTCCAGCGCTGGAGGAGGCTTTACCGTCAAGAGCAGGACGAGAAAGACATGGTGCAATCTGCATGTGTCAAACATGCGATTTTTGGTGTTCCCACTCCACCGAACAGTGGCAGCGAGCTCTCCAGCCGCAAAGCGGCTTTTGCTGCCATGCTTGAAAGCACGGCGGGAAGCAAGAGGCGCGCTGCTGATGACCAAGATCTGATTGTCAACATGAACAGCACGAGTACGGAAAGTCTAGAGGTTAGGGATGATATGGATATGAGTGTGTCATGTAAAAGAGTGTGTGTTGAGAGAGTTGAAACTGTAGAAGGCATAGATGGGTCTACTGTACATGTTACTGAGGAAGTTGATGGTGGTGAGGAAGAGGTCCAGGATAGGAGGAGAGAATCTGTAGGGGATGGGAAAGATGTAGGAGGTAATACCAAGGAAGCTACCGGCCCTGGGGCTGCCGGTCAACTGACGGGCGCGATGAATGTCGCCTGTCAGGAGCCATGAAAATGATTTGCTGGAACTGTCGAGGTTTGGGTCAACCTCGGACAGTCCAAGAGCTGGTGTGCCTCACAAAGACACATCGACCCAATATTATCTTTCTTTCTGAAACAAGGCAAAATAAAGAGTATGTTGAGAGTCTGCGTTATCGCCTTGGTATGAAAAATGTTTTTACTGTTTCTGTTCCAGGAAAAGGAGGCGGCTTAGCGGTTTTTTGGGATGACCTTTATACCTTGGAGTTGAACAAATATGGAGATCATTTTATTGACATGTACATCAGCAATGGTGCTGGAACTAAATGGAGAAGCACTTTTGTGTATGGGGAACCAAAGGCGAACCGAAGGTATGTTATGTGGGAGCTACTAAGGCGAATTAAACCGCTTGGGGCTGGACCATGGTTTATGGCTGGAGATTTTAATGAGGCTATGTGGCAGAATGAGCATTTTTCTCGGGTAAAGCGGTCTCCCAAACTGTTGGCTAATTTTCGTGAAATTCTGTCCGAGTGCAATTTATTTGATTTGGGCTTTCATGGAGTTCCTTGGACTTATAATAATAAGCAGCATGGCCATAAAAATGTGAAGGTGCGGCTTGATCGAGCGGTGGCGTGCCCACAATGGTCGTCTATGTTTCCGGACTGCAAGGTCTCACATATTCTTAGCTCCAGGTCAGATCATTGTCCTATTCTTATTGAAATGTTGGGGGCTCCTCGCTTTGGAAAATTTGTTAAACAGTTGAAATACGAAGCATATTGGGAAAGAGAAGAGGCGGCATTGAAAGATCAGATTGAATCATGTTGGAATAATAGTCTGCATGTTAATGATCTGGGAGATGTGGCAAATAATTTAAACAAGATGATGAAGTCTCTGCATGGGTGGAGTAAGGTTCATATCGGATATCTGCCTAAAAAGCTTGAATCTGCTCGTAGAAAATTAAATGTGTTATTCAAAAGAAATGACCTTAAAGCTAGTGTGGAGAGGAAGAAAATCCTCGCAGAGATGGATGAGCTCCTGATTAAGGAAGAAATCATGTGGAAGCAGAGATCTTGTCTGGACAAAATGAAATGGGGGGATAGAAACACTAAAAAATTTCACAGAAAGGCCACATGGAGAGCTAAGAAGAACAATATTTCTGCTATCAAAAGAAGTGATGGGTCTCTCTCAAAGGATTTGAAGGAAATTAAAGGTATCACAAATTCTTTCTTTAAGGATCTTTATTCCTGTGACTCTATGGTCAATCCGTCTCGTATTATATCACTTGTGAAACCGGTGGTGAATGAGAATATGAATAAAGATCTCTGCAAACCTTTCTCTGAACAAGAAATTAGTGATGCTCTTTTCCAAATTGGGCTGGTGAAGGCCCCGGGACCAGATGGGTTTCCAGCCGGGTTTTTTCAAAGAAACTGGGGTTTACTTAAGACGGATATTGTTCGGGCTGTCCAGCAATTCTTCATTTCGGGATGTATGCCAGAGGGGATAAATGATACAACTATTGTTCTTATTCCTAAAGTTAAGAATCCCCAGTCGATGAAAGATTTTCGACCTATTAGCCTTTGGAATGTTATATACAAAATTATCTCAAAGTGCCTTGTCAATAGGCTAAAACCGCTGCTGGATGGTATGATCTCCCCTACCCAAAGTGCTTTTATCCCCGGAAGATTAATTTCAGATAATGCTCTTATCGCCTTTGAATGTATGCACTCGTTGAATACTTTGAAAGATTCTCGTGGAGAATACTGTGCATATAAACTGGACCTAGCTAAAGCATACGATCGTGTTGACTGGAAGTTCCTGGAATGTATGCTTCGTGCATATGGTTTTGATCCAATCTGGATTAATTGGATCATGACTTGTGTTACCTCAGTGAAATTCTCGGTGCGCTTTAATGGCCAGTTGTTGGAGTCTTTTCATCCTTCACGTGGGCTGAGGCAAGGGGATCCATTATCGGCGTACTTATTCCTCTTTGTTGCTGAGGCCCTCTCGCTATTACTCAATGATGCGTCAGCAAGAGGGACTATCCAAGATTTCCGACTGAACAGACATGCTCCAGGTATATCTCATTTATTATTTGCCGATGATAGTCTCCTATTTTTTAAGGGTTCTCTTGATCAAGCTTTGGCTATTAAAGATATTTTGACGGCTTATGAGGAAGGTACAGGCCAATTATTAAGTCCAGACAAGTGTTCCATTTTATTTGGCAAAAAGTGTCCTATTGAGATCCAGGTGTCTCTTCTGGTTATCCTTAAAATCACATGCGATGGGTTTGAGGATAAATACCTTGGTCTCCCAGTTCCAGAAGGTCGTATGAAGGCCGGCAAATTTCAATATACAAAAGATAAAGCTCTTAAGAGGGGTTCAGACTGGATCGAAAAATATGCTTCTAGCGGGGCGAAGGAAATTCAGATTAAGTCTGTTATACAGGCCATTATGGTCTATGCCATGAGTATTTTTAAATTCCCTATGACTCTTTGTGATGAACTATCTCAAATTATACGGAATTTTTGGTGGGGTGATGAGGAGAATAGAAGAAGAACTCATTGGTTGGCTTGGGAAAAATTAACAAAGTCAAAAGGTGAAGGGGGTATGGGATTTAGGGACCTCAGGCTTTTCAATCAAGCACTTTTGGCCAAACAAGCTTGACGTTTATTGGTTTTTCCAGACTCTTTGTGTGCAAAAGTGATGAAAGCTAAATATTATCCTCATGGGCATCTTATTGATACTGTCTTCCCTCAAGCGACTTCGCTTACATGGCAAGGTATTGTGCATGGACTCGAGTTGTTGAAAAAGGGTATCATCTGGAGAGTCGTCGATGGTGCTAGTATAAATATTTGGAGGGATAATTGGCTTCCGAGGGATTCTGGCCTAAAAATTTCTGCTAAGAGGACCAGAACGAGGGTCAAATGGGTTGCTGATTTATTCATGAGTGGCTCAAGGAGATGGGATGAGAATTTAATCAGGCATCTGTTTTATCCTCATGATGCCGAGGAAATTTTAAAGTTACGCATTCTGAATTTGAACGAGGGTGACTTCATTGCCTGGCACCATGAGAAAAATGGGTTGTTTTCAGTGAAGAGTGCGTATAGGTTGGCCCTGAATATTAAGGACTCGGACATGGCACCGGGGAACTCCAGTGTATATGTTAATGGGGAAAGGAGGCTCTGGAATATTATTTGGAAGGCTAATGTACCTCAGAAGATTAGAATCTTTGCTTGGAGGGCTGCATCTAATAGCCTAGCCGTACAAGTTAACAGAGTAAAACACCATCAAGCTATCATAAGTACGTGCTCAATTTGTGGTGTTGAAGATGAATGTGTTTTTCATGCTTTGGTATGCTGTCCCAAGGTTCATGCATTACGTATGAGTTTGAGAGAGGTGTGGAATTTGCCGGATGAAGACATTTTTAACTGTTCGGGGCCGGACTGGTTACTTATTTTATTGGATCAGTTAAGTTCGCCTATGCGTGAGCAAACAATTTTCATGTTCTGGAGAGCTTGGCATTTGAGAAATGACTTGATTTTTGGTAAAGGAAAGGAATCTATCTCGGCCTCAGTGAGCTTTATTCAAAATTATTGGGCTTCATTCTCATCTTGTCATGCAAAAACGAAGGTAGAGGTAAGTAACAAAGGTAAGGGTGTGATTGATGGTTTACAACCCATTAGTAATGTGGAGAGGATTTGTGTTCCATGGCTGCCTCCCTCTCGGGAATTCCTCAAGATTAATGTTGATGCAAGTTTTGTGGAGGCCATTAGCGCAGCGAGCGTTGGGGTGGTTGTTAGAAATCATTCTGGAGAAGTTCTTATTTCTTCTTGGGATTATATTGGTTCATGTCTTTGTGCTGAGGAAGCGGAACTTCGAGCAGCCATCTCAGGCCTTTACATTGGTATCACTCTTCACAAGCCCATTATTTTAGAAACTGATTGTTCTTTTGTGGCCTCGGTTTTTGCAAATGATAACCAGGACAGGTCAAACCTTGTTGATTTGAAGAAGGAAGCGTTGAGTGTCTCCAAGATGATGAGTACTTTAAAAATCATCAAGATTAACAGGAAGGCGAATATGGTGGCGCATGAGATTGCAAAATTTAGTTTTATAAATAGGTCTGATGGTATTCTTATTAATAGTGTTCCGCCCTGCGTGGCAAGAACTGTAACGAACGATTGTATGAACATTTGCATCAATTAATTAATATATGGGTGGGGTTTTTCAAAAAAAAATGAAGATTAAATGCTTGGTGCATATAGTTTAAGTGGATTTCATGGCCACATTCTCCTCGATAGCAAGAACATTTGTGACTTTGCCAATCCTAAAACCTCACAACTTTGATATTTGATACGCAACGTGTGAGTGTGTGGGCGTTGGCCTCTTCATCGATTGATGCATACAGTCATATATGTTTTGTATTAAAACAAAGACAAGCAATACTCTGTATTTCAAGAATAGTAAATCACTTCATTCTATGTATCATATGGTGCGCATCACCAGTGATTACATTGACTATGAACCATGGAAGGACAATAGAATTATAAACCATATTTTTTGGCAGGGAAAATAGTGAATTTTGTTCCAGTGTAATTGGTTTACAATCTGCTAACACAAGTTCATAAAATAAAGGGAGGGGCTCGTTGCAACCAACAGGCGGTGTAGCACCTTTCGAGCATAATTACATAATTAGCTAGACAATGTGAAACTATATTTTATGATCTTATTACTATCTTCATGAGAATAAACTCCTGCTGTTCCATCAAAGTGATAACTTTCACTACGAAGCATCTACAACCAGGAATACCAAATCCATGTCACTATACGCCTGCGGACATGCTCGGACGCGCCCGCGGACAGCGCTAGGCAGGTCCCCATTCGGCCCTCTCCACAAACACAATCCTCAAATCTTGATACCCAAATCCATGCAAGATGATCATACAACACAAATTCAACGATACAAAGCTAGTGCAGGCCAAAATAAAAACCGGATAATCTCTTTCATATAGTAGGGCTATCAACGTATGTGAACGAGAAAAACTTGACACTCGATGAACAATCATCGATTGATAAAATGTAATCTAGTGTCAAGATGCCTTGTTCACACAACGAGAATTGATGGATCTAATACAACAAGAGAGAAACCTATCGTCGTCTGTCGACGCGGCTACTTAAGTCGGTCGGCGCATGCGTCGCCCGAGGAGGTGGGACTAAACCGGTAGTATTTTCGGACGATTTGGGTGGATCCGGCTTGACAAAGCTATGTGGCGCACGTGATTGGTTGATGATTTAGTCCCACCTCGCTGCACGAGGAGTGACGCGGTCGGCTTAAATAGCCGACTCCTCCCATAACGGTAAGCTTCGATCATCAATATATCCTTTCTAAAGGTTGTGGACGGTCACTATAAATCTTCTTTCTTTATAACAAAGAAGTTATTTTCGACATGTTCGTTCGATCAAAAAGGTACATCAATGACCATAACATTTTTAAGTCAGGTGGCGTCGTCTGGTGGCGCTGACCTTTGACGGCACGGAGAGGGGGTACAAATACAGGTGAATTGCCGCGGACCCTTTTAGTCTATCCGACATGACGGGTGTGTCTGGAGGTCCCCATATCTGTTCCAGATTTTGATTGGATATGGGAAATACTAATCAGTCTGGTTGTTTGGACCGGCTATGGGGCACCCAATTAGGCGGCGTTTTTGCTTTCGGACACCGACCGGAGCGCCCGTCCGAGCGTTTGGAGCGGGTATAGGTCCGGATGTAGATGCTCTGAGTTGCCGTATGCAGATTTTAGCTGACTTAATTAATCAAGAAAGTTAAGACATCGGCGTGAGGAATCCGCACGAGCGAGCACGAACAGCCGGCCACTGGAATCAAAGCCAGATCCCACAATGTAGAGCACAACTCTCTCTAGAAGAAATCACACTGTACGCATGTGGTACTACTCCTCCGTTTATACCGCGTCAACTGTCCAGTGGAAAAACAGATCAGGCGGTGAGCCGGAGCAGGGAATGAGAACAATCACCGTCCGTAAACGTGGCGCCGCTGTTCATCGGAGCTTCGCTTTCACCACACCTGGCGCCGTACGTGCCGCTTGGTGGTGGTGGTGCCGTAAGGACGTTCAGCCTCGTTCAGCCGCGTGTTTTTTCTTTCATTTTTGTTTCTGACGATGAAGTGGATCCGTGCTCCCGCGTAGGCCACTAGTTCATGTGCCTGAGATGGGATCTGGAGAACGAAAGCTTTGGAGCGTCGGGGCACGACTGGGGCCGAAGCCTTTCGGAGCTTCCATGGCTATGGCTAGGGAGTAGGGACAACGTCCAAATGTCCCATGCGCCGTGCCTGTGCCTGTGGCTGGAAGCATACACGCACATATGTACGGCAATCAGGTCGCCATCAGGATGTCGCCGGATAATGTTCCCTTCCAGTTAACCTGCTGTTCCTCGGCACTTCAGATGCCAGCGGTGTTCGTCGGCACTCCGGATTCTCTCTCTGGATCTCTCGCTTTAAGAAGTTGGAACTCAGAGACAATGCTAGACAGTGGCTAGCTTTTCTTTTTTCTAGTTGTAATCTCTCTTGTAAACCTTTGGCAAAAAAAAGGAAAATATCTCTTGTAAACCGTTCAAAAAAAAAATCGAGGACAATGCAGATGCAATGGTACGGACGATTATCACGTACCTAGAGCCAGGGCTTTGCCTCCTCCTCCTCCAAGAAAGAGAGTTAAGGTTCGTACCTCTCGCCGGCGCCGACGCAGGTCCGCCTCGTCTCCGGTGGCCCTAGGGCCATGGAGACGCGGTGGATCCTGGCAAGGGCCGGCGGGAGGGCTTCGCTTTTAGTCGTTTTTTTAATCTTGTTAGGATTTGTGTCCTATTCAGGAAGGCGAGATGGCGGCGGCTTTCTGAAGGTGGAATAAAGGTCTTCCCGCCTAGTCCCCGTTCCGGCGGTGCGTCTAGCATCATTGGTGGGCGTGTGGAGGTGTGTCTCCGGCAGATCTAACTTTGGTGGATTTGCTCGGATCTCGTCGTTGTTCGTTCACGTTCGTGTGTCTTCGGTTTGGATCCTTCCGATCTACGTTATTTTTCTTCGGCGGCGGTTGATGTTCTGGGGTGCTGGTCCTATGGGGCCTTAGCACGACGACTTCCCGACTGTCTACTACAACAAGTTGTGCCCGGATTCGGCGATGGAGGGGCGATGACGGCGGCGCGCCTTCGGCTCGCTTCGGTGCTTGTAGTCGTTGCTAGGTGGTCTATGGATCTGGATATAATTTTTATTTCTGATGTTCGTTGTACTACCATGATTGAAGACGAATAGATGCACAAAAAACTCTTTCAAGATTCTAATAAGAAAACTATATAATTTTGTTAAAATCTATGCAAGTGACAATTACTTGTGATTTTAACAAAGTATAAGGACATGTATGCAAAAGTCCATGAGTTCACATTTCTAACATACTCAAAAATAAAAAATGAATTGGATATTCATAATCTATGGGAAATTCTACCCCAAATCGATATATAGTTTGTGTATGTTTAAGTTTAAATTGCAGGAGGGGACCACAATACACAGTTCTTCCGTCGGAAAGCGGTGTGGCGTGCTCGGAAAAATTGTATCAAGTCTTTGGTTGATGGTGGAGGGGTGGCGCACAAGGATCACGTTTCTATGGCTGCTATGGCCACGTCCTACTTCCCTAAAGGTAAACGATTGGAGCCGGCATGCCGGCCCAACTTTCGGCCGGTTGCGCGCGTATCGTTCGATGTCTCGCGATCTCTCGACTCCAGTTGTGCCACGTCCCTTGCTTGTTGCTCCCGCACGCGTCCCTTCTGGTCCCACAAATCGTGCCACAGCTTCTTCCTCATCCCTTCGTTCAGTCAACGCCACACAGCCCATCTCTTTCCCCAAATCAGAACAACCAGCTTGCGCTTCTCCGGCGAGCGTCCGCAGACCAGCCCCGTGCTGCACCGGAGAACAGCTGCCCCTCCCCCTCCCCTTCCCCTTGCGCTGCTCCGACAGCGCCGCCCTCCTCCTGCACGGCCGTGCAAGGAGGTGTTACAACCACGCGGGCGAGTGCTACAGCCCACGGCGATAGTGCTACAATGGCGGCGAGCAGGGGGCGAAGCATATGCTACAACCATGCCTATGGCGAGCTGCAATCACCATGGGGCAAGCTATGAACCGGCGCGACTAGCTGCTACAAGCGGCGTGGTGGAGCTCAATGACGAGCTTCAACCGGAGATGGCCGGTGCTGCAACCAGTGTGGACTTTGCTGGAACCGGCCGGCAAAAAGCTGCATCAACATGATGCGAACGACGAGCCCAATCATTTTGCTACAACCGCCTTTTGTTTTGCTACATCCGGTAAGTTTTTTTGCTGGGTCGTCGAGATGTGTTTTTGTTGCCGGCGGTGAGACATGAGTTTTTGACAGCGGCAAGAACAATCGTTTTTGCTGCAACCTTGCTGGCTTTTGTTACGACCGACAAGGAGTTTTGCTACATCCATGGATGGCGGCGATGCCGATTTTGCTGCAACCGTAGTTGGCTTTTGCTACCACCGAGGGAGGATTTTGCTACATCCATTCATGGCGCTGACTGGTGGCTGTCGTTTCGCGAAAACCAGTGTGGCGAGCGGCAACGGCGACGGTGATGGGCGGCGCACCAGGTGCTGCAACCATCGAGCGTCGTCGGTGGGGAGTTGCAACGATGGGCGGCGCAAAGCTGCAACCGAAGTCGACGAGCTTGAGGAGGTTCTTCGAGGCGAGCAGCGGAGGGCAATGCAGCGATGCGGCGGGGTACGAGCAGCCGGTGGCCGTTACCCTCGCCGGAGCTGCACATGTGCAAGGAGTCATGTGGTGAAGAGACCAGGTCCTTCGCTTAATCGTGTGTCGCATCCTGTAGAAGAAGAAGCGAAGAAGAACGAAGCAATCAGACGGCTCCTATGTAATTAATCGAACGGCTGCTAGGTGACCGGCCCAAATTTGGGCCGGCGCACCGGCGCCTATCGTTGCCCTTCTCTAAATTGTTTACGGCTGACCCAACACTTTGTGCAGACCCGGTGATTGAGTTAATTAATAGGCCTGTTACTGGTCATATGAATGTTGGTCCGTGTGCAGAGTTTACGGATAGAAATTGCTGATGCACTTTTTCAGATTGGTCCACTAAAGGCACCAGGCCGGATGGTTTTCCCGCCCGTTTCTTCCAAAGGAACTGGGTGGTCATGCGCGAGCAGGTCATCGCCAGTGTGAAGGAATTTTTTCGTTCCGGAATTATGCCAGAGGGTGTGAACAACACCTCCATTGTTCTTATCCCCAAGGTTGATAATCGTGAACGACTCATGGAATTCCGGCCCATCAGTCTATGCAATGTTATATACAAGGTAGTGGCCGAGTGTTTGGTAAACCGTCTGCGGCCTATTCTGGATGAGATTATTTCGCCGAAACTGTCGTGGAATTGTCACGGCAGATGTCCTCTTACAAGGACTTAAACGTGGAGCCATCACAACTAGGAAGCTCAAAGGGGTTAATGGGACAAGGGACACGAGAGAGTTTTTATACTAGTCCGGGCCCTTACGATGATGGTAAAAGCCTACGTCTAGTTGGGTTGGTATTGCTAGGGTTTGGATGACCAGGGAGCGAGATACGCTATGCCCGGCTCTAGATTGGATGTTACTTGCCCTAAGCAGTCGGCGGGTCGTCCCCTTATATACACGGGTTGATGCCCTGCGGCTTACAGAGTCCCGGCCGGCTCATAAACAGTGTCCGGCTCGGTGACTAGTTAATCTTGCCTTATAACACCAGTCATGCCATTACAGCGGTTTATCACTACGGGCCTTAAGTCATCTGTGGGCTTTAGACCCTTTATTGAATCGCCATCTTCATGCTTGATCTTGGACTTCATATGATGAATCGCCTTTGCGTAACCCGACCCCTCCTGGGCGGTTTACACAAATAGTTATATCCCCAACATTAGGCCCCAGATTGATTTGAACCGGTTCATGTCAATCTTGAATACCTTAAGGAAAAGCTTTCTGTCTTCTGTCTGTGTAAAGGTTATAACCCGCCGTGACGTCATCTTCTGGATTCGTGATAACCCGCCATGACGTCATCTTCCATTAAATTCGTATTTTATTTTGTCATATCTTAAAGGATCTTTATCTTTACTGAACATTCCAATCGACAAAGCCCAAGTCCAAAATCAAAAGTATCAAGATGTATTGACATTTATCGAACTTGCAAGATATATTCTTTAAGCTTGATTTGTGCAAAATCATCTTCAACTTTAATAAATCGGAAAAGGCGGGTGGATTTCCTCCTATGATAAATAAAGAATGGAAAAAATATGTAATGATAATTTTGTATCCCTGGTTACTTCCAAACACTAAATTAAGAACTGAGACACGTAATTACCAAGTATTTTAGAAGATCCATGATTATTTCATCATACAGTAAAATAGCAATGGAGACAACAACTAATGAGTAATGACCAAGGGTCTTTTCAAAACATCCTGCATCCGAATAAATCATCAACACTAACCAAGGGCCTGAAGCTGCTCGCTGATTTTCTCCTATTGGCTCTGCAGCACGATTCAGTTAAAACGGACGTTTAGTTCAAATCCACCAAAATCCCAAGAGAAATGCAAAACATTTTAGTGCATATGGTAGACAAAAAATGCAGTTTCGGCAATGAAACTACCTTTGCAGGCTTGACGTTTCCTTGCGCGGGGCGGTGGTGATGCGGGCCACCTTGTTCACCTTGCTGGTCATCATGCCCAATAAACCTAAGAAGGTGGACCATGTTCAGCATCTTTTTTGTACTGTGAAAAATAATAATATGTATGCTTGTCAATTAGAGGCCCACAACAACACTTTCTATTGACTTCAATATTTGAAAATTTATGAAAGTATGCATTGCAAATGCTCTTGTCATAAGCAACTCGCTGAGAACCTGTAATATTTGTTGCAACAACAGCGACCACAGCGTGGAGCAGAGGAAGAATAGCCCAGCAATTGCATGACGTGCAAACCAAAAATTAGGATCAAATTAGAGAGTTCTATAGAACTTCAATGTATGGGAAATTTCAAAAGAATCCTTCAATGTTCATAAGAATCCCAAGAAACAAAACATATAGGCTAGTATGACACGGAGGCCCATGCCACATGACGCCGGAAGCGGGAGGAACGTGCCTCCTTCACGCATGACGCCCTCCGCCGCGCAGCCGCCACAGCACTGTTGCGCGCCCGCACCATAAGGCCTCCGCCGATCCCCTCACACACGTCTCCTCTATTCTCTCTGTTCTATTTCTCTTCTGGAGCAGATTCATTTATCTCCCCATGATCCAATCGCACTATCAAAGGTCCTGATTGTAGCACACTGGGTCAATTACTTCTCACTTTTCTCTCAAGTTTCTCACATCTCTACTCTGCTTCTTTGAGTCAAATTGTTTTGGGTGAACAATTCTTCAGTTAACCTCCACGGTACACAGCTTGTTTCTATGGACGTCGGGCCAATAATTAATACCTTTTGTTTCGATTTAAAATTATCCATTAATACAAATATGCAGAACAGAATCATACAGACACATATAAACAAAAAACACATCTAGGAGTAGATGAACTTTATCTGAAGCCACACGACGCGGACTTCATTTTAGCCTAGGCAATCTAACGAAAACTACAGAGAGATGCCGGTCCAGGTGCCAGGAACTTGGAGGTTTATACAAGTTGCAGCCAAATTGGCTTCCAATTGAAGCAGGAAAGTAGGGAATACACACACAAAAAAAGATCGATCTCCATCGCTCGCTATGGAGGTTCAGGGATGCGGCTTAGTGATGAACCTGGTCGCGGCGTCTCCACCTCCGGGTCGGCCATGTGGCGAGCAGCCCCGACGTAGGTAGGCCGGCACTGTGCTCGCGACGCAGGGAAGAAGACGGGAACTCCGTCGGCGCCGACGCCAGACCGCATCGCTGCCGTTGGCAGCATGGCCGAGGACACAGAGACGCGGCCCGCGTCGGCGGGCACAGAGGAGAGGGCGAGATTGAGGACGACGAATCCTTGTCGTGTAGTGGACTCCGGTGTGGTTCGCTGTGTTGACGCCGTGACGGAGGAACCAGGACGAGAGCTCAGATCCAATCGCCCATGAAGACGCCGTGTGATTTGGTTTAGAATAGTATAATCGTGGGTAGTTAGGAAGGCAAGGATAAATAGACTCTATTTTTTTTTGGTGGGAACACAAAATTTTGGCGCAAACTACAGTAAACCAAAATTAGGTGGTGGGAAAGTGATTATTTTTGGATGAAATGTTTAGAATAATAAAATAAATTGGAAAAAGAATATTTCAAAGCAATATGAGATATATATGCTCCTAAAAATAATGTTACTAAAATATGTTTGTCAAAAGTTATTTCTTGTTGAAAAGACCACCAAATCCGACAATCCTGGAGGGGCGATCCGGCGCCTTCCCCGCTAACTTTCTCGCCGCCGATATTTGTATATTTTTCTTATTTATACATTGTTTCCCGGTTATTTAGTATACATGTATGGTATGTATAGGTAGTTCAACGTGACCAATCCAGGGCATCATATGTTTAGAGGATACCATATTTTGCATTGTTGTTGTCATTGAGTGTTTTGAAGTCCCGACAAATCGTCTCACGACTGTCATCTTCCTTCCGAACTAGATCAGGAGATTCCCGATGAAATCGTCTCACGCCTGTCATCTTCCTAAGTACGGCGGTAGGCGGCGTGTGGGAAGCTCGCATCCATGGCCGGTGGAGAGGCTCGAACTCGCGGGCGATGGTCGGGAAGAGGGATAGAGGAACTGCTTGGTCAACACCGAGGATGGAGGAAGAGGGCGACGGGAGCCATTGCCGACCAGGAGCGGCGTGCAAGGTTAGAGGGGCGGCTCGCCGGACGGGGCTTGCCGTCCCGCAGAAGTAGGGGTTGCGACCGGTGCTAGAGCTTTGTCGCGGACGACCCGACTGTAGGTACAACCAGGTTTGCACTACAATTTCAGAAAATCATTTCAGGAAGTAGCAAAAACTTGGCCAATTTTGAACTATAGCCCACAGAAACCTGATGTGACCCTCACTTTAAAACTATTAGGTTATATTCTTGCCTTGAAACACAAGGACACATGGGATGGGTTGATGAGATGGTCGATCTATGTTTTGGCTGGCGAGGTCCAACTTGGTCCTGGTGGTTGCAAAGTGCTTCAATACGGTCCCGTCACAAGAAAATACATGCTCAATACGGTCTCTGAGGTTGAAACAGCAGTCCTGACTCTACACGCTGCATAGTATCTCATATTTCTATAGCTAACAGGCCCATTCGTCTGTGGGCCGAGTAATACAAAGAAAAATGCGCGCTGACAAATAAAAGGATAAAACACGACGAGGGGATTCGCACGCTTAAGCTTCTGCCCCATCGTTGGGCAAGCAAGCCACCATGCCGAATCCGTGATATGTTTAATGTGGGGGTGCATCGTCTATTATATAGATATCCTGTCTTTTAAATTTTTTGTAAATTTTAAAAATGTTCATGAGTTTTTTCAGAAACATTCATCGCTTCCCACCAGGCCAAATCCGTGATATGTTTAATATGGGGATGCATTTTCTATTATATAGATATACTTGTCTTTTAAAAATTTCGTAAATTTATAAAATGTTCATGAGTTCTATAAAAAACGTTCATCGCTTCCAATAAAATTCATGATAGAAAAATATAGTTCGTGTCCACAAAAAATGTCCATGATTTTTTTTCAAAATATTCAAAACAATTTTTCGGAATTTCTTTAAAATATTACAATTTTATAAAAATGTTGACCGATTTGAAATAAAATTCGTGAATTTAAAAAATATTCTTCACACAAAATGTTTCTGAATTTCAAAAATTGTTCCCCAATTTCAAGGAATGTTCGCCTATGCAAAAACAACTTGTCGACGAGTTCCAAGATAATTATAGTCCATCATTATTGGGAATTTTATCAAACTACGCAAACTTTTCTTTTACATTGTAAAAACATTTGAAAATTTCTCAGACATTATTTGTAAACCATGCAATTTCTTTACATTGTATAAACATTTTGGAAAATTTCACATACATTATGTGGAAATATGTGAGTATTCCGCTAAAGGTCACGTTTATATTTAGAATGTGAATAAACATTTTCTGAATATTGTTGGGAATTTTGTCAAACAATGCAAACCATGTACAGTGTATTCTGCAGCATGACAGTTAGCCCGGTCCTGCTCGTCCGAATGGGCCCATATATCAGTGGGATATATGAGAAATAAAAGAAAAAAAACAGCACGCGGGGGTGTCGAACTTGAAACCTGTGCGCGTATGTGCAGCACGTGCTAACCACCAGACAAAGCGTGTATGTGCTATGTCTTTTCTATTAGGAATCTATTTAGGTTTTTTTGGGTGAAAAGAAATCTATTTAAGTTTTTTGAGAAAAGAAATCCATTTAGGTTTTTTTAGCAACAGAAATCCATTTAGGTATACATAGTCTTTTCTTTCGGGCTGGAAGGGCCAATATTTTTTGTTTTAAAGCTATGGCCCAGTTATCTTCTGTGTGCTCTAGTTTTTTGTTCGTGTTCATTTTTTTGGCGATCTCCTATTTGGTCCGAGTGGCCTGGTGTGTAACCCCCTGCACTCAGTACGTACAATTTTTTAAAAATTGCAAATATTTTAAAATTCATTTTTTTCAAAATAGTAAACATTTTTACAAATTGGGGTGAACATTTTTCGAATTTAAAATTTGTTCACCATAATTTTGAAGTTACGAACATTTTCTAAATTTATGATTTTTTTACAAATTCTTGAATCTTTTTTGAATTCACAATTTTTTTTGAAATCACGTACATGTTTTTTGGAACTTGTCAACAAGTATTTTTTTTACATAGGTGAACATTTCTTGGCCATTTCAAATCCAAATGTAACGAGTTAAATATGTATTCCTATCAAGAAAGTGTGTTCTATCAATTTATAAAGTTTTTCCATAGTCTTGGTTAATATCTATAAATTCGAATAATATATTTTTCCATTGTTTTACTTGTAACTAATGCAACGTCACACCGATGTTGCAACATCTTTTCGAATATTACCACGGATAATTTTTTTGTCGCAATATCGCTACCATATTGCAACGTCGATTTAGTTTGTTGCAATAGCTTGCCACTTTTTCGCAACAATATTTGTAACTAATGCAACATCATGCCTGTGTTGCAATATCTTTACGAATATTGCCACGGATAGTTATTCTCTTGAAATACCTAGTCTCTATTACAACAAAATGACTGCCCTCATGCAACGGAATCTGTTTGTCGCAGTACCGCTGCCATATTGCAACGCCGATACAGTTTGTTGCAATATGAGGCCTTTATTGCAACAAAGTAAGTATTTATCGTGACCAAACTAAGTTATGGCAATATGTGCAACCTATTACCACAACGACAGAATTTGTGGTAATATTGCGTTTTATTGCAACAAAACGTAGTTGTAGCAATAAATTTTGTTGCAATAGACCGGAATCCTTGTAGTGATCCTTCTGTCATCTTCTTCCTCTCGCGACTCCTCTGCTGCTCGAGCTCCGCCGCCGCCGCCGCGGAGCATCTCGTCTTCGCCAAATCAGGCCGCTGCATCAACCTGAACCCGACCAGAGATCGACGGCGAACCTCCGCAGCAAGTCTGCATTCGTAAGTTCCTTCCCTTCCATATCTTAGATCCCCATTAGGATTTTCAAGTTCGTCGGTGTTGATCTTTAAGGGAGTATAAACTCATGCGGTAGCTGTTCCGCCCTCATCTTAAATGTAAATAAATCCCCTTTCGCTTGTATAGAGGCCTCATTCGAGCTTATGAACTCATCTGTACTAGTCTTAGGTCTAAAATATTTTCTTTTCTGAACGACCGCTTGATCCAAAATAATAGCTGCAACCTGCGAAACCTGTTTGTTCCATACTCAGTCAAAAACTGCATCTGTTAGATCCGTTTAACCATGGCAATCCGTATGGCCAGTTTAAAAAGACAATACTGATTGACAGCCTTGCCTGCTCCTGTGGCCATCTTCATCATCCCGACGGCCACCATGATGAGGAGGGAGTAGTCCACCCTCGGGGCTGAGGGTTTGTACCAGTAGCTATGTGTTTAATCTTTCTCTCTCTCTCTCGTGTTCTTGAGATGTCACGATCTTAATGTATCGCGGCTTTGTTAATATAGTTGGATAATATGATGTTTTCCCCTCTCTATCTTGTTGTGAATTGAGTTTTCCCATTGAGATTTCGTTTAATCGAATTGAATATGGATTTAAGAACACTTGACGTATGTCTTGCTATGAATACCCGTGTTGACAATGGGGTATCGTATTGATTCACTTGATATATGTTTTGGCACTCAACTCGCGGATTCCTGAGGTGACATTGGGGTAATCTATGCATAGGGTTGATGCATGTTCTTGTCTTTGCTTCTCCGGTAGAAATCCTGGGGACTTGATAACCCACAAGTATAGGGGATCACAACAGTTTTCGAGGGTAGAGTATTCAACCCAAATTTATTGATTCGGCACAAGGGGAGCCAAAGAATATTCTCAAGTATTAGCAGTTGAGTTGTTAATTCAACCACACCTGAAAGACTTAATATCCATAGCAAAGTATTTAATAGCAAAGTAGTATGGAATTAACGGTAACAGTGGCAAAAGTAACAGTAGCAGTTTTTGTAGAATCGTAAAAGTGGCAATGGAAAAGTAACTAAGCAAAGATCAATATGTGAAAAGCTCGTAGGCAATGGATCAATGATGGATAATTATGTCGGATGCGATTCCTTATGCAACAGTTATAACATAGGGTGACACAGAACTAGCTCCAGTTCATCAATGTAATGTAGGCATGTATTCCGAATATAGTCATACGTGCTTATGGAAAAGAACTTGCATGACATCTTTTGTCCTACCCTCCCGTGGCAGCGAGGTCCTATTGGAAACTAAGGGATATTAAGGCCTCCTTTTAATAGAGTACCGGACCAAAGCATTAACACTTAGTGAATACATGAACTCCTCAAACTACGATCATCACCGGGAGTGGCCCCGGTTATTGTCACTTCGGGGTTGCCGGATCATAACACATAGTAGGTGACTATTAACTTGCAAGATAGGATCAAGAACTCACATATATTCATGAAAACATAATAGGTTCAGATCTGAAATCATGGCACTCGGGCCGTATTGACAAGCATTAAGCATAGCAAAGTCATAGAAACATCAATCTTAGAACATAATGGATACTAGGGATCAAACCCTAACAAAACTAACTGGATTACATGGTAAATCTCATCCAACCCATCACCGTCCAGCAAGCCTACGATGGGATTACTCACGCACGGCGGTGGGCATCATGAAATTGATGATGGAGGATGGTTGATGATGACGATGGCGACGGATTCCCCTCTCCGGAGCCCGAACGGACTCCAGATCAGCCCTCCTGAGGAAGATTAGGGCTTGACGTCGGCTCCGTATCGTAAAACGCGATGAATCCTTCTCTCTGATTTTTTCTCCCCGAAAGCAAATATATGGAGTTGGAGTTGAGGTCGGTGGAGTCCGAGGGGGCCCACGAGGCAGGGGGCGCCCTACACCCTCGTGGACAGAGTGTGGGCCCCCTGATGCTGATTCTTTTGCCAGTATTTTTTATTAATTCCAAAACGTGTCTTCGTAGATTTTCAGGTCATTCCGAGAACTTTTATTTCTGCACAAAAATAACACCATGACAATTCTGCTGAAAACAGCGTCAGTCCGGGTTAGTTCCACTCAAATCGTGCAAGTTAGAGTCCAAAACAAGGGCAAAAGTGTTTGGAATAGTAGATACGTTGGAGACGTATCAACTCCCCCAAGCTTAAACATTTGCTTGTCCTCAAGCAATTCAGTTGACAAACTAAAAGTGATAAAGAAAAACTTTTAGAAACTGTGTTTGATCTTGTTGTTGCAAATATGTAAAGCCAGCATTCAAGTTTTCAGCAAAGATTATGAACTAACCATATTCACAATAACATTTAGGTCTCATGTTTACTCATATCAATGGCATAATCAACTAGCGAGCAATAATAATAAATCTCGGATGACAACACTTTCTCAAAACAATCATAACATGATATAACAAGATAGTATCTCGCTAGCCCTTTCTGAGACCGCAAAACATAAATGCAGAGCACCTGTGAAGATCAAGGACTGACTACACATTGTAATTCATGGTAAAAGAGATCCACTCATAGTCATACTCAATATAAATTAATAGCAAAGCATGCAAATGACAGCGGTGCTCTCCAACTTGGGCTTTTAATAAGAGGATGATGACTCAACATAAAATTAAATAGATAGTCCCTTCGCAGAGGGAAGTAGGGATTTGCAGAGGTGCCAGAGCTCGAATTTTGAAACAGAAATAAATAATATTTTGAGTGGCATACTTTCATTCTCAACATAACAACCAAGAGATCTCGATATCTTCCATGCTACACACATTATAGGCAGTTCCCAAACAGAATGGTAAAGTTTATACTCCCCCACCACCAACAAGCATCAATCCATGGCTTGCCCGAAACAATGGGTGCCTCCAACTAACAACAATCCTGGTGGAGTTTTGTTTGCAATTATTTTGATTTGAGCATGGGACTGGGCATCCCGATTACCGGCCATTTTCTCGTGAATGGTGAGCGGAGTCCACTCATCGTGAGAATAACCCACCTAGCATGGAAGATATAGACAGCCCTAGTAGATACATGAGCTATTCAAGCATACAAAACAGTGTTTCATTTGAAGGTTTAGAGTTTGGCACATACAAATTTACTTGGAACGGCAGGTAAATACCGCATATAGGAAGCTATGGTGGACTCTGGAATAACTTTGAGGTTTATGGAAATGGATGCACAAGCAGTATTCCCGCTTAGTACAAGTGAAGTCTAGAAAGAGACTGGGAAGCGACCAACTAGAGAGCGACCAACTAGAGAGCGACAACAGTCATGAACATGCATTAAGATTAATCAACAATGAGTGCAAGCATGAGTAGGATATAAATCACCATGAACATAAACATCGTGGAGGCTATGTTGATTTTGTTTCAACTACATGCGTGAACATGTGCCAAGTCAAGCCACTCGAATCGTTCAAAGGAGGATACCACCCTATCATACCACATTACAACCATTTTAATAGCATGTTGGTACGCAAGGTAAACCATTATAAACTCCTAGCTAATTAATCATGGCATGAGAAACTATAATATCTAATTGTCATTGAAAACATGTTTCATTCATAATAGGCTGAATCAGGAACGATGAACTAATCATATTTACGAAAACAAGATTGGTCGAGTTCATACCAGCTTCTCTCATCGCAATCAGTCCATCATATATCGTCATTATTGCCTTTCACTCACACGACCGAACGGTGTGGATAATAATAATAGTGCACGTGCATTGGACTAAGCTGGAATCTACAAGCATTTAATACAAGGGAGAAGCCAAGTGACGGTGTCCTGGACTAGGGGGTACTCACCACGTCGTCTCCCGATCAGTTGGATTGGGCCGAGGACACCCATGGCCCTATACTCATGGGCCAGTTCGGACAACCCCTGCCGCGTACAAGGAAGACTCGAGAAGACTTGGCGCCCAAGACAAGGACTCTCCTAAACCCTAGGCCTCCGGTGTCTTATATAAACCGGGGCCAGGCTGGTCAATAGACAGTCTCATTCATTACTACAATCTCGTGGTAGATACGTGTACTATGTACTACACCCATATGAATACAATCAAAAGCAGCATGTAGGGTATTATCTCATCAAGAGAGCCCGAAGCTGGGTAAAACCCCGTGTCCATGTTACCATCGCTCCAAGACGCCTAGCTTAGAACCCCTACTACGAGATACGCTGGATATTGAACCGACATTGGTGCTTTCATGAGAGACTACTAAGGTGTCATCATGGCGCGATGGGATCTTCAACCAACACCCGATCAGGTGCTATTTTTTCAATTAGATTATCTTGCAGTAGTTAATCTCTTTGAAGTTATTACTGTGGGCTTCATACTATGGCCGCAGCATCAGATCAAGATTAAGAAGAGATTTTGCGGCAGCGGCCGTGCCCGGCGATCGAGCTCCATTGCTTCCGCGTACCATGGAAAGTTCAACAAACAATGATCTATCTGTACGAACAGCTAGCAAAAGGCTAGTAGACACGGCAACTAGTGCTCCTCGAAGCGGAGAACAATCCGGCTCAAAGCGGCGTGAATCCAGGGAAGATTTCTTGTCTTTTTCTTCATAAATCCAGCAGCTAGATGGCCCATGTTTCCTTAATGCTTTTTATATCTTTCTAAATCATGGAGCAATTAACCAGAGCTGCCAGTTGTGGCACTTCAATCGAGGATGATTAAAAAAAAGGCTTTGTCTTGTCCATGTTATCCTCACGTTAAACATCCAGGTGATATTTTCCTAGTACTAATGTTGTACGAACAATTTTTAGAATTTATTACTTCGGTCGCCTATGTTTTTCCACAGGTCGGTCACTATCGCGTACAACCTGGTCTCGCCGTTACCGTCCTAGGTCAGCATCGTCTGCTGGCGGCTTCAAGTTTCGCGACTAACTGGGTCACAATATCATCCGCTTGATGCCGTCGCCCCGCGGATGACCGCCCTGCATCGACATCTCTACTCCGTCGCAACCTCGGCGCTCCATCCATATTCCTTTTATTTTTTACTTCACTTATATTAATTAAGTAGAAGATTTTTTATATACATTATTATCTGTCATTACTTTTGGTTGGCACTATTTTATCTGTGCAGCCAATCGACTTAGACTAAGCGGCGCTGTCGCCTCCGTCGACCAAATTGTGTTGTCACCTTGGCGCGCTGCCCGCTGCCCCTTGTTGGCAACCCCGCGTCGTCGCTTCGTCAACCTAGCTACTCAGCCGGAGACCCCGGTGTCACCCGTCGACCTGCTCCATCACCTCGGCTAGACTGGGGGCTTCACCTCTTCGGAGTGTCGAGCTCTTCGCTCGGCCACATCGGGCTTGGAGGCTTCACCTCTTTGAAGTGCCGAGCGAAGAACATCGTGCTTGGGGGTTGAGACTGAGGGAGTCCTGGATTAGGGGGTGTCCGGATAGCTGGACTATACCTTCAGCCGGACTCCTGGACTATGAAGATACAAGATTGAAGACTTCGTCCCGTGTCCGGAAGGGACTTTCCTTGGCGTGGAAGGCAAGCTTGGCAATACGGATATGTAGATCTCCTACCATTGTAACCAACTCTGTGTAACCCTAACCGTCTCCGGTGTCTATATAAACTGGAGGGTTTTAGTCCGTAGGACAACACATAACAATCATACCATAGGCTAGCTTCTAGGGTTTAGCCTCCTTGATCTCGTGGTAGATCTACTCTTGTACTACCCATATCATCAATATTAATCAAGCAGGACGTAGGGTTTTACCTCCATCGAGAGGGCCCGAACCTGGGTAAAACTTTGTGTCCCTTGTCTCCTGTTACCATCCGCCTAGACGCATAGTTTGGGACCCCCTACCCGAGATCCGCCGGTTTTGAACCGACATTGGTGCTTTCATTGAGAGTTCCTCTGTGCCGTCGCAATCAGGAAGGATGCCTCTCCCCGTCTTTAAAGACGGCACCGTCGCCAAGGGAGCCTTGGTCGTCGGCCAAACTCTCCGGCTAGGTGGCTTTCTTATGACCGCCTGTTCGGCTGCTACGCCGACGATGACCTCTTGGGTCATCAAGAGCAATCTTCATGTCAGCTCGGAGCTTGCCGAGCAGTTAGATCCAATGGAGCTCTCTTCCATGAACGAGCTCTTGGATCGCATCGCCGCCCTGGGAGTCGCTACGGATTACGACCAGGTTTGGCCTAAACCCGATCTAAGAGAAATTAACTCTCCCCAAGTCACCCATCACGTCGGCGTGGTAGAGGAGCAGTGCGGCGACCCTTCATCTATCTAAGGACTAACTACATCCGGATTCCCGATCCCTCCAAGCCGGATATCCGCGGAGGGAAGGATATAATTCAAGACCTGAACTTAGAATCAGGCGACGGGCTAGATTCATTGGACAACATCCAAGATCCCAAACTTCAAAGTTCGGAAACTCCTTGGCCTCTGAGTCTCAGATTGGGTGAGGTTTCAGATTTAATAACACCCGCCCACCCGAATATAAGCGATCTATCCCAAATCAGGCAACAGCCCGAAGAAACAGTACATCATTACTGGGCCAGATTCCTCCTGGTTATGAACAGGATAAAGGAGTGCCACGAGGAAGACGCAATCTCAATCTTCTGCAATAATTGCACGGATAAGGAAATCCTCAACGCCATAAGTCGTCGTGATATTACACGCTTTGCTGACTTGGCGTCCATAATACAAAAATACTGTGCGATGGAAAGCACCTGGAAAACCGAAATAAAATTTTGGGATAATCCGGCCCTAAAAAGAAACCCCGTCCGAAATAAAAGGGTGCATCATCGACAGACACCCGGGTTAAACACCAAAAAACAAAAACCCTCTACAGGGCATGGAACCGTACTGGAAGGATGGCTTAATGGACCCTGTAAAATTCACAGTACAGAGGGCGCCACGCCAACTCATAGCCTTAGAGCATGTTGGATACTCCGGCAGGTGGCCAAAATTGGCGAAGATCTCCTAATTCCGGAGGCCGCAGAAAGCCACCCCAAGGTCACCAGTGCAGTCTTAACAGTCTTCGAGACTTTCGCATCAAATAATATGCGAATAAGAACACTTCGCAGCCTCGCCGAAGTCTACCAAGTAGCAACAATAAACCCATGGAGTGACACGGCTATTTCTTTTAATGCCAGTGATGAACCTAAATTCCGAACAGCCCGAGCACCAGCCGCACTAGTCCTCAGTCCAATAGTGGACGGCTTTCGCCTCACCAAGGTACTCATGGATGGAGGCAGCGGATTGAACCTCATTTACGAGGAAACCCTTCAAAAAAATGGAAATAGACTGGAACCGTATTGAGCGAAGCAGCACAACCTTTAGAGGAATAATCCTGAGTCGGGAAGCGCGTTGTACAAGAAAAATCACACTAGATGTGGTGTTCGGCACGCCGGATAATTACAGGTCCGAAGAGGTCACGTTTCAGGTGGCCCCGTTCAGTAGCGGATACCACGCTCTGCTAGGGCGCGAAGCGTTTACAATCTTCCAAGCAATACCCCATTACGGGTACATGAAGCTCAAGATGCCCGGGCCGAACGGAATTATCACTCTCGCTAGTGATCCGGACATAGCACTCCGCGCCGAAAATAAGACAGCCGCACTGGCCCTTGAGGCAC
Source organism: Aegilops umbellulata (assembly GCA_032464435.1). Taxonomy (NCBI): domain Eukaryota; kingdom Viridiplantae; phylum Streptophyta; class Magnoliopsida; order Poales; family Poaceae; genus Aegilops; species Aegilops umbellulata. The sequence goes on from CP136054.1 coordinate 394,441,020, forward strand.
TATCCGAAGCCCTAGCGGCTGAGGAACTGACTGCGTTGCGCTCCACGGTGAATAAGAACGATGTGATACTCGACAAAAGATCCAAGTCCACTTCCTTTAAACCAGCAGACGAAATAGTCAAATTCCAGGTCCATCCAACGGACCCCAACAAGACAGCTTCCATCGGGGCACAATTAAACCCTGATGTAGACGCCGCACTGCGAGAATTCCTACGAGAGAACTAGGACATTTTTGCCTGGCACCCTTCAGACATGCCAGGAATCCCACGCAGGCTGGCCGAACACAGCTTAAATATCCTAAAAGGATTCAAACCTATCAAACAAGCTCTTCGGCGTTTCTTCGAACCTAAGAGACAGGCCATGGGAGAGGAGCTAGCCAAGCTACTGGAGGCCGGATTCATCAGAGAAATAAAACATCCGGACTGGCTAGCAAACCTGGTGATGGTACCAAAGAAGGATAAATCCTGGCACCTATGTGTTGATTTTAAAGACTTTAACAAGGCTTGCCCAAAGGATCCCTTCCCCCTCCCTCGCATCGATCAAATTATCGACGCTACCGCAGGACATGATTCGTTGTGTTTCCTCGATGCATACTCCGGCTATCATCAAATTAAGATGGTAGAGTTAGACCAAGCCGCAACGGCATTCATCACACCATACGGCCCATTCTGCTTCAATACAATGCCCTTCAGGCTCAAAAATGCCGGCGCAACATATCAGCGCATGATTCAGACATGTCTGGCAAACCAGATCGGCAAAACAGTGGAGGCATACGTAGATGATGTGGTCGTAAAAACAAGATATGTTGAAACTCTAGTAGACGACTTGAGGCTCACATTTGATAATATCCGAGCATATGACATCAAGCTCAACCCGGAAAATTGCGTTTTCGGCGTTCCAGCCGGAAAGCTCTTGGGCTTCATTGTAACCGGTAGAGGAATTGAAGCAAATCCAGCCAAGATCCGAGCTCTGTCACAATTGGATATCCCAAAGGACCTCAAACAAATACAAAAATTAACAGGATGCGTGGCGGCTCTAAGCCGCTTTATCTCCCGCCTGGGAGAAAAGGCACTACCTCTCTACCGCCTCCTTCGGCGCACCGAACACTTCGAGTGGACGGATGCCGCCACGGCCGGACTCGACGAAATAAAGGCCATATTGGCAACAAACCCAGTCCTGGCCGCGCCAAACATTGGCGAACCAATGCTATTGTACATTGCAACAACCCATCAGGTTGTAAGTGCGGTGCTCGTTGTCGAACGAGAAACGGACGGACACAAATTCCCCCTTCAAAAGCCGGTCTACTATGTGTCCACTGTCCTCACTCCATGAAAATCACGGTACCCGCATTATCAAAAGATTGCATACGCGGTATTCATGGCATCCCGGAAGCTGCGACACTACTTTCAAGAGTGTTCGATAACAGTAGCCTCCGAAGTACCACTCAACGATATTATAAACAACCGCGACGCAACGGGCCGGATTGCAAAATGGGCCATCGAGCTCCTCCCATTTGACATAACTTATAAGCCACGGCGAGCTATTAAGTCGCAAGTTTTGGCCGACTTCGTCGGAGAATGGATGGAGGCCGAACTCCCTAAAGAGTACGGCACATATTCAAACTGGATCGTGCATTTCGACGGCTCTAAAATGTTAGCCGGTCTAGGGGCTGGCGTCGTTTTGACGTCCCCCACGGGAGACACAGTTCAATACGTACTCCATATTATGTACACAGACTCCAACAATGCAGCCGAATATGAGGCCCTTTTACATGGTCTCCGGATGGCAGTATCCATGGGCATTCAATGCCTGGAGGTGCGAGGGGATTCGAACCTTGCAATATCCCAAATAAATGGAGACTTTGATGCCAAGGATCCAAAAATGGCAGCTTATCGCAACGCCATCCTAAAAATGTCAGCTCGGTTTGAAGGGCTCGAATTTCATCATATAGCCCGGGAGAACAATCAGGCGGCAGATGTCCTGGCACGCATCGGCGCAAAACGCGGCGTAGTCCCCCCCCCCCCCCAACATCTTCTTGGAAATGCTGTTCAAGCCATCCGTAGTAGGGGAAGGGGAATTCGGCAATAACATGCCGGACTCAACCGCACTGCCCGATGTCGAACAATCCGACATAATCAGAGGCTCCGTCAATGAAGTCACACCTTCAGCCCACGTAATAATGGCCGTCATCGCCCCGTGGACAGAACCATTCCTAGCCTACCTTACTAGGCAGGAACTCCCAGAGGACCAAAACGAGGCACGCTGCATAGTGCAGAGATCTAAAGCCTATAAAGTCCATGAGGGAGAGCTTTATAAGAAAAGCACTACCGGAGTCCTTCAAAGGTGCATCTCCGAAGAAGAAGGGCGGAACTTGCTGGCTGAAATTCATGCCGGACTCGGTGGTCATCACGCTGTAGCTCGGTCCCTTGTAAGCAAGGCTTTCCGTACAGGCTTTTATTGGCCGACGGCCCGGGCAGACGCTCAAGACCTAGTCCAACGATGCATCGGTTGCCAGCTTTTTGCAAACCAAAGCCATATGCCACCCATCGCCCTCCAAACTATCCCCATAACTTGGCCGTTTGCGGTCTGGGGGCTTGACATGGTGGGACCCCTTAAAGGTGGAACCCACAAGAAAAAATACTTACTGGTCATGATGGATAAGTTCACCAAATGGATAGAAGCCAAGCCTGTTAAGACGGCCGAATCCGGACCGGTGATAGACTTCATATCTGGGGTCGTACACCATTATGGCGTACCCCACAGCATCATCACTGATAACGGCACGAACTTTACGGCCGATGAGGTAAAACTCTGGTGCAAAAACATGGGCATCAAGCTCGATTATGCTTCCGTCTATCACCCACAAACTAACGGACATGTCGAACGTGCAAATGGTCTTATCATGAGCGGCATCAAACCCAGATTAGTGCGGTCCCTTAAGGAATCTAACACGCACTGGGTCGAGGAGCTCGACTCCGTACTCTGGGGGCTGCAGACCACGCCGAATCGCACCACCGGATACAAACCATTCTTCATGGTGTACGGCACAGAGGCAGTTTTGCCCTGCGACATTATTCATGACTCGCCTCGAGTGCGCATGTAAGAAGAAAGAGAAGCCGAGCTCGATCGGCAGGACAGTTTGGACGCTTTGGAGGAGGAGCGCGACGTGGCAAAATCCCGTTCTGCATTCTATCAACAGCAGGCTCGAAGATATCAAAGCAGAGAAGTACGGGCCAAAAATTACAACGTTGGCGAATTAGTTCTACGCCTACCAGACAAGAAAAAGGACAAACTCAAGCCCAAGTGGGAAGGTCCCTTCATCATTGACCAAGTCCTCACTGGTGGAGCATACCGCCTGCGATACGCATCGGATAACCGACTCGAGCCGAACCCATGGAACGCAGCCCGTCTCTGAAGATTCTATGCCTAGCGCCGGACTCTGTGTTCGTCTCCTTCCTCTGTCCATTTTTTATACTTTATGTCTTACATTTTTCTCCTTCTCCCCTTACTTTCTATTATAGCCGTTAAAGGCTCAATAAGTGACGCGCTACCCGCGCTCATTAAACCTGGGGGCTTCTTTCAATAGAAGCTTATTCATATGGGCTTCATGCCCAACACATGTGTCACACTTCCGCATGTACCCTTATTCACCATTATATGCATCGATATGACTTAAGTTTTGGCCAAGCTGGGTTGCCTGGCTCCTGTGCTTACCCCTACGTTCCCGGTTGTTCGGCTAGGTGGTAAAGGGAGCACCTATGCGATTGTTACTGCCGGGTCAGCCGGATGTGTACCTCAGACTGGGTGATGCCGAAAGCTAGCGTTCTTAAGGGAATATTCGGTCGGTGAACTAAAGATGATCTTTTCACTTAATTATTTATGCGTCCCCAGATGATTTTTTCTGCGTCCCTTTTCGCAGCATGGACATGCACTTTAGGGCATGCCTCCCAGGGAAAGGAACCCCTAACGGAACTATTCTCCCTGGAAGATGTTTCTTACTAACCATGTAATATAACATAACTAGTTGGACACTTGTCTGTTCAAGCACTAATGACCCCTACGCCTGGTCTCCACGCATACCCTGGTTCTTACATAACCGTATGGGTATTCGGAGACACTCCGCACCGTCAGGTCCCGAGGTTGAAGCGAAAAGGTCGGCCATGACAAACGATCTACAATTCGGCTAGAAGACATTACACATGTCAATTAAAATTACATAATCATTCTGACTGATTGTATTCCTCTTCAATACCGTCTAACAGGCTGCCTAATTTACAGTCCTGCTGGGAATACTTTGCGGCCAATTCTACTTGGCCGTATACTAAGCTTACAGGGATCTCCTTCCCGTCGGGCCCCACAGGTCCGACCTCGGCCATGTGGTTCGGGTCAGCCTTTGTGTATCGCGTCTTTACCATGGCCCAGGCCTCCCTAGCACCTTGACGGCAGGCCGATATCTTCCATAATCGGAAGCGCCGCCGCACTCCCTTAAGCTTCTCAGCAAGCTCTCCAAGGCCTTCGGGCATGGAGACGGAGGGCCACAAGGCCTGGGCAATACCTTGCATCACCCGCCGAACTCGCTCGTGTAATTGCGAGAGCTCGGGAAGAAGGTCACCCGTAGAACCGGGCATCTCCTCTACAGGACGACCTGTTAGCATACCTACAGACATTACTCTGTTAGTCGACTTCCTCGCTGAACTCCTTTTTCAAAGTACGTTTAAGCACTTACTAAATATGCCGCGTCGAAGCCGCTGATTCTCCTTAATAGAGTCCGACAGTTGGGCACAAACATCTTTTAGTTCAACACCCAGCTTGGTGTTGGCGTCCTGAAGATCATTCTTCTCCCGCCTCACCTTTGTCAGCACGCTCTCGCCAGCCTTTAGCTGGCGTAGGAGTTGTTGCTTTTCCGGATCTAGTCCGGCGCCATCTGCAATTTCATTTGTCAGATTTGCACATATGCCGCACTTCACACTTATCTTTTTGAAGCATATATTACCAGAGGGGGTCTCCTCGGGCCCCCCTATCGCGGCCAGTGCGGCCTCAAGTTGGGCTTGGCACTCTTTTAACTCCCGGGACAATTGGGTATTCTTCTCTGAAAGAACCTGCATATTACATGATCCTTAAATCGGTTATTCTCACTGCTTCAAGTCTCGGGGGCTACTGGTATATACAACCATTAAAATTTTCTCACCCGTATGTCTTTTACATATTGGTCCGTGGCTCTGGCTAGACCATTCTGAGCGGCACGGAGATATGCATCTCCCGAATTGAAGGCATCCAATGCCTCTTGGGAGAAACATGCGTTGCGAAGAACAGTCCAGCGACGCCTGTGGTTCATGGCACTCTCCACCTCGGAATGGGTGGCAGACAGCCTGTCTGCGTCCTCTGTCGGAGGAGCGTCCGGTGCGCGCCTCGTGTTCGCCTCCGCCTCCGGTCCGGGCTTTGGAGCCTGGCTGGTGGAGACGCGATTGGCAGCCTCTCCGGATATAGTCCGGCGAGGTCTCTTTGTCCTGAACAGAGCACAAGTGTTAATATGCCTTGAAGGAACAACACCTGGGAATAAGAGGGCACGCTATACCTTTGCGCCGGTGCCTCAGTCCGGACTTCACTTCTTTTCATCCCACGGGGTTCCGCTGCCCCTTGTTGGCTAGTCGCCGTCGGCTCGGCCTCCCGCCTCGAGAATCTCCCCCTGCAAAATACGGTTGTTGTCAGGAAACTGAAAACTCGCAAGGATGGATTCCTTTTTGAGGTGCTGGGACTCCGGTCTCAGTTACCTGGGAGGTCGGGAGTAGCCCTGGGTAATCAGCCGTAATGGCCACCAGGGCATTGTCCCTACTCAGCTGATAAAACACCCCGTCAATCAGCTCCACGGACAGGTCCGGATCCTCTTCGGAGGTCGGATCGAGGGACCGTTCTGGATCCTCGGGCTACGGGGGAGGGCAGTTTATTTCCTTTACTTCCTGGCGCAGTTCCTGCGTTGAAATCATCATACTATATAACTAATGATGGGAATATAAAACGGATGGGCAAGTAAAATTGTCCACTTACCCAACTCGGAGGATTGTACATAGTAAATCCACCCTGAGGGTTGATGCGGAGAAATTCCTCCTCTTCTCCCTTGTACAAAGTGGACAAGATCCTTATTAGAGCGGCAGCCGAGTCCGGCCCCTTGCGGCCGTGACGGGTGGCGTCATCCTTCCCGTTAAAATCCCACATGGGGTGGCCTCTACACTGAAGCGGTTGCACCCCCTGCATGATGCATACGGCCATGACTACGATCATGGTTAGTCCGGAATGAGCTAGTAATCTTATCGGCCCATTAGGTAAGGGACGTCCTTGTCACTTTCTTTCTGAGAGCTCCGTGGACGCCAGCTTAGGCGCTTCTTCAAGGGAGCACTGTTGAACTCAGGGAGGCCGATCCGAACAGCATCTGACAGCGGGACATCCTCTATATAGAACCATTCCGAAGGCCAGTCCTCGGACGCCTTCTTTGGGGTTCCGGATAAATATCCGGTCCCGACGATGCACCACACTTCGGCTCCGCCCACTTGATATATTGACCCCTCCTGAGAGCGGGGCACCAGGCAGAATAGCCTCTTCCACAGAGCGAAGCCCGCGATATGCAATATGGAGACAGGCGTGAGGTTGTGCAGCTGGAGGCCATAGAACTCCAGAAGCCCCCGGAGAAACGGATGAATTGGAAATCTGAGTCCTCTTATTAGATATGGGACAAGGCATACCCGCTCTCCTTTGGAGGGATTGGGGGCGCTCTCCGCTTGCTCTCTGCCATTATAGATGGCAAGTCCGGCTCGAACCGGGACCATATAGGCCGGGGGAGGAATCCCTTGGTCTGGAGCGACACTAGCTCGCTATGCGGGATGGAGCATCTCTCCCAGTCTCCAGGCTTAGGACTGGAATGGCGAGAGGAGGAGTTGCGACGGCTGGCCATGGTGGAATGGACCTTTGTTGGATGCGCTCTGATGAATACTCGCGGAAGGGAGAAGGTGTGGTTTGGATCTAAATCCCCATACCTTTAAATAGGCGGCTCATTTACGCGGCTAGGGGTGTGAATGTAAAAACACCCAGACTTTTCGTATTCATTTGACACGAGGAATGTTGGGGAACGTAGCAGAAATTCAAAAATTTTCCTACGTATCACCAAGATCTATCTATGGAGAAACCAGCAACGAGGGGAAGGAGAGTGCATCTACATACCCTTGTAGATCGCTAAGCGGAAGCGTTCAAGTGAACAGGGTTGATGGAGTCGTACTCGCCGTGATCCAAATCACCGATGACCAAGTGCCGAACGGACGGCACCTCCGCGTTCAACACACGTACAGCCCGGTGACGTCTCCCATGCCTTGATCCAGCAAGGAGAGAGGGAGAGGTTGAGGAAGACTCCATCCAGTAGCAGCACAATGGCATGGTGGTGGTGGAGGAGCATGGCAATCCTGCAGGGCTTCGTCAAGCACCGCGGGAGAGGAGGAGGGAGAGAAGCGGGGCTGTGCCAAGAGAGAGATTGAATCGCGTGTTGTGGGCAGCCCTAATGCCTCAATATATATAGGGAAGGGGAGGGGCTGCGCCCCCTCTAGGGTTCCCACCCCTAGGGGGGGCGGCAGCCCTAGATGGGGATCAAGGGGGGCGGCCAAGAGGGGAGAAGGGGTGGCGCCCCTAGGGTGGGCCTTAAGGCCCATCCAAGCCTAGGGTTTCCCCTTTTTTTCCTCTTAGCTGCCCCTTGGGCCTTGTGGGAGGCGCACCATCCCACTAAGGGGCTGGTCCCTCACCACTCTTGGCCCACGCAACCTTCTGGGGCTTGTGGCCCCACTTGGTGGATCTCCGGACCCCTCCGGTGGTCCCGGTACGTTACCGATAAAACCCGAAACTCGACCAAAACAGGACTTCCCATATATAAATCTTTACCTCCGGACCATTCCGGAACTCCTCGTGACGTCCAGGATCTCATCCGGGACTCCGAACAACATTCGGTAACCACATACAAGCTTCCTTTATAACCCTAGCGTCATCAAACCTTAAGTGTGTAGACCCTACGGGTTCGGGAGACATGCAGACATGACCGAGACGTTCTCCGGTCAATAACCAACAGCGGGATCTGGATACCCATGTTGGCTCCCACATGTTCCACGATGATCTCATCGGATGAACCACGATGTCAAGGACTTAATCAATCCCGTATACAATTCCCTTTGTCTATCGGTACGATACTTGCCCGAGATTCGATCATCGGTATCCCAATACCTTGTTCAATCTCGTTACCGGCAAGTCTCTTTTACTCGTTCCGCAACACATCATCCCGTGATCAACTCCTTGATCACATTGTGCACATTATGATGATGTCCTACCGAGTGGGCCCAGAGATACCTCTCCGTCACACGGAGTGACAAATCCCAGTCTCGATTCGTGCCAACCCAACAGACACTTTCGGAGATACCTGTAGTGTACCTTTATAGCCACCCAGTTACGTTGTGACGTTTGGCACACCCAAAGTATTCCTACGGTATCCGGGAGTTGCACAATCTCATGGTCTAAGGAAATGATACTTGACATTAGAAAAGCTTTAGCATACGAACTACATGATCTTGTGCTAGGCTTAGGATTGGGTCTTGTCCATCACATCATTCTCCTAATGATGTGATCCCGTTATCAACGACATCCAATGTCCATGGTCAGGAAACCGTAACCATCTATTGATCAACGAGCTAGTCAACTAGAGGCTTACTAGGGACATGGTGTTGTCTATGTATCCACACATGTATCTGAGTTTCCTATCAATACAATTCTAGCATGGATAATAAACGATTATCATGAACAAGGAAATATAATAATAACTAATTTATTATTGCCTCTAGGGCATATTTCCATCAGTCTCCCACTTGCACTAGAGTCAATAATCTAGTTCACATCGATGTGTGATTAACACTCAAGGTCACATCCCTATGTGACTTACACCCAAGAGTTCTTGGTTTGATCATGTTATGGTTGTGAGAGAGGTTATAGTCAACGGGTCTGCAACACTCAGATCCGTATGTACTTCGCAAATCTCTACGCTATATTTGGAGCCATTTCAAATAACTATTCTACTTGGAGCTATTCTAAATTGTTGCTCCATTATACGTATCCAGTATCTCTACTCAGAGCTATCCGGATAGGTGTTAAGCTTGCATCAACATAACTCTTTATGTCGAACTCTTTATCACCTCCATAACCGAGAAACATATCCTTATTCCTCTAAGGATAATTTTGACCGCTATCTGGTGATCTACTCCTAGATCACCTTTGTACCCTCTAGCCAGACATGTGGCAAGACAAATGTCAGGTGCGGTACACAGCACAGCATACTATGGAGCCTATGTCTAAGCATAGGGGACGACCTTTGTCCTTTCTCTCTGTTCTGCCGTGGTTGAGCTTTAAGTCTTAACTTCGTACCTTACAACTCAGGCAAGAATTTCCTTCTTTGACTGATCCATCTCGAACACCTTCAAGATCATGTCAAGGTATGTGCTCATTTGAAAGTACCATTAAGCGTTTTGATCTATCCCTATAGATCTTGATGCTCAATGTTTAAGCAGCTTAATCCAGGTTCTCCATTGAAAAACACCTTTCAAATAACTCTATATGCTTTTCAGAAATTCTACATCATTTCTGATCAACAATATGTCATCCACATATACTTATCAGAAATTCTATAGTGCTCTCACTCACTTCTTTGGAAATACAAGTTTCTCATAAACTCTGTATAAACCCCAAAATCTTTGATCATCTCATCAAAGTGTACATTCCAACTCCGGGATGCTTACTCCAGTCCTTAAAAGGATTGCTGGAGCTTTGCATACTTGTTAGCATCTTTCAGGATCGACAAAATCTTCTGGTTGTATCACATACAACCTTTCCTCAAGAACAAGGAAACAATATTTTGACATCCCATCTGCAAGGTTTTTATAAATAATGCAGTACATGCTAATTCCAACAGACTCTTAGCATCGCTACGAGTGAGAAAGTCTCATCGTAGTCAACTCCTTGAACTTGTCGGGAAACACCTTAACGACAAGTCGAGCTTTCTCAATGGTGACACTTACCATCATTGTCTGTCTTCCTTTAAAATCCATATGTACCCAACAGCCTTACGACCATCAAGTAGTTCTTTCAAAGTCTACACTTTGTTTTATATATGGATCCTTTCTCGGATTTTATGGCCTTGAGCCATACATCGGAATCCGGGCCCACCATCGCTTCTCCATAGCTCACAGGTTCATCGTTGTCCAACAACGTGACCTTTTAAGACAGGGTTTCCACTTAGAAGTTGTACACACCCTTGTCAACCTATGAGGTTCAATAGTAACTTGATCTGAAGCTCTATGATCATCATCTTTAGCTTTCTCTCCAACTGAGGCAGGGGCCACAGAAACATACTTCCTGTGCTGCGCTACTCTCTGCTTGAAGTGAAGGTTCAACAACCTTATCAAGTTCTATCTTCCTCCCACTAAATTCTTTCGAGAGAAACTTTTCCTCGAGAAAGCATCCGATTCTAGAAACAATCCCTATTGCTTTCGGATCTGAATTAGGAGGTTTACCCAACTGTTTTGGGTGTTCTATGAAGATGCATTTTATCCGCTTTGGGTTCGAGCTTATCAACCTGAAACTTTTTCTCATAAGCGTCGCAGCCCCAAACTTTTAAGAAACGACAACTCAGGTTTCTCCAAACCATAGTTCAAACGGTGTCATCTCATCGGAATTACGTGGTGCCCTATTTAAAGTGAGTGTGGTTGTCTCTAATGCCTAACCCATGAACGATAGTGGTAATTCGATAAGAAACATCATGGTAGCATCATATCCAATAGGGTGCAGTTATGATGTTCGGACACACCATCACACTATGGTGTTCCAGGCGGTACTAGTCGTGATACAATTTCCACAATGTCTCAATTGTGTACCAAACTCGCAACTCAGATATTCATCTCTATGATCATATCATAGATATTTTATCCTCCTGTCACGACGATATTCAACTTCACTCTGACATTACTTGAACCATTCAATAATTCAGACTTGTGTTTCATCAAGTAAATATGTTCAGTATCTACTCAAATCATCTGTGAAGTAAGAGCATAACGATATTCACTACGTGCCTCAGCACTCATTGGACTGCACACATCAAAATGTGTTACTTCCAATAAGTTGCTTTCTTGTTCCATTTTACTGAAACCGAAGCTTTCAGTCATCTTGCCCATGTGGTATGATCTGCATGTCTCAAGCGATTCAAAATCAAGTGAGTCCAAACGGTCCATCTGCATGGAGTTTCTTCATGCGTATTATACCAATATGACTTACATGGCAGTGCCACAAGTAGGTGGTACTATCATTACTATCTTATATCTTTTGGCATGAACATGTGTATCACTATGATCGAGATTCAATAAACCATTCATTTTAGGTGCAAGACTATTGAAGGTATTATTCAAATAAGTAGAGTAACCATTATTCTCCTTAAATGAATAACCATATTGCGATAGACATAATCCAATCATGTCTATGCTCAACGCAAACACCAAACACCAATCTCGATAGAGGGAGCGTGTGATGCTTGATCACATCAACCTTGGAAGCACTTCCAACACATCTCGTCAGCTCACCTTTAGCTAGTCTCCGTTTATTCCGTAGCTTTTATTTCGAGTTACTAACACTTAGCAACCGAACCGGTATCTAATACCCTGATGCTACTAGGAGTACTAGTAAAGTACACATTCACATAATGTATATCCAATATACTTCTATCGACAGCCTTCTCATCTACCAAGTATCTAGGGTAATTCTGCTCCAGTAGCTGTTCCCCTCATTACAGAAGCACTTAGTCTCGGGTTTGGGTTCAATCTTGGGTTTCTCCACTAGAGCAGCAGCTGATTTGCTGTTTCATGAAGTATCCCTTCTTGCCCTTTCCCTTCTTGAAACTAGTGGTTTCACTAACCATCAACAATAGATGCTCCTTCTTGATTTCTACTTTCGCGGTGTCAAACATCGCGAATATTTCAAGGATCATCATATCTATCCCTGATATGTTATAGTTCATCACGAAGCTCTAGCAGCTTGGTGGCAATGACTTTGGAGAAACATCACTATCTTATCTGGAAGATCAACTCCCACTCGATTCAAGTGATTGTTGTACTCAGACAATTTTGAGCACAAGCTCAACGATTGAGCTTTTCTCCCTTAGTTTGCAGGCTAAGAAAATCGTCGGAGGTCTTATACCTCTTGACGTGGGCACGAACCTGAAATCCCAATTTCAGCCCTCGAAACATCTCATATGTTCCGCGACATTTCAAAAATGTCTTCGGTGCCTCAATTCTAAACCATTCAACACTACCGAACTATCACGTAGTTATCTAAATGTGTATGTCCGATGTTCGCAACATCCACAAACGACGTTTGGGGTTCAGCACACTGAGCGGTGCATTAAGGACATAAGCCTTCTATTGTCCGCATAATTGCTACTGTCAACTTTCAACTATATTTTCTCCAGGGAACGTATCTAACACAGTAGAACTAAAGCGTAAGCTATGACATAATTTGCGAAGTTCTTTTGACTATGTTCAGGATAAACAAGTTCATCTTATGAACTCCCACTCAGATAGACATCCCTCTAGTCATCTAAGTGATCACATGATCCGAGTCAACTAGGCCGTGTCCGATCATCACGTGAGACGGACTAGTCATCATCGGTGAACATCTTCATGTTGATCGTATCTACCATACGACTCATGCTCGACCTTTCGGTCTCTGTGTTCCGAGGCCATGTCTGTACATGCTAGGCTCGTCAAGTTAACCCTAAGTGTTTTGCATGTGTAAAACTGTCTTACACCCGTTGTATGTGAACGTAAGGATCTATCACACCCGATCATCACGTGGTGCTTCGAAACGACGAACTTTAGCAACGGTGCACAGTTAGGGGAGAACACTTCTTGAAATTTTAATGAGGGATCATCTTATTTACTACCGTTGTTCTAAGCAAATAAGATGTAATAATATGATAAACATCACATGCAATCAAATAGTGACATGATATGGCCATCATCACTTTGCTCCTTTTGATCTCCATCTTCGGGGCTCCATGATCATCATCGTCACCGGCATGACACCATGATCTCCATCATCATGATCTCCATCATCGTGTCTTCATGAAGTTGTCTCGCCAACTATTACTTCTACTACTATGGCTAACGGTTAGCAATAAAGTAAAGTAATTACATGACGTTTATGTTGACACGCAGGTCATAAATAAATTAAAGACAACTCCTATGGCTCCTGCCGGTTGTCATACTCATCGACATACAAGTCGTGATTCCTATTACAAGAACATGATCATCTCATACATCACATATATCATACATCACATCCTTTGGCCATATCACATCACATAGCATACCCTGCAAAAACAAGTTAGATGTCCTCTAATTGTTGTTTGCATGTTTTACGTGGCTGCTATGGGTTTCTAGCAAGAACGTTTCTTACCTACGCAAAACCTCAACGTGATATGCCAATTGCTATTTACCCTTCATAAGGACCCTTTTCATCGAATCCGTTCCGACTAAAATGGGAGAGACAGACACCCGCCAGCCACCTTATGCAACTAGTGCATGTCAGTCGGTGGAACCGGTCTCACGTAAGCGTACGTGTAAGGTTGGTCCGGGCCGCTTCATCCCACAATGCCGTCGAAACAAGATTGGACTAGTAACGGTAAGCATATTGAACAAAATCAACACCCACAACTACTTTGTGTTCTACTCGTGCATAGAATCTACGCAATAGACCTAGCTCTGATACCACTGTTGGGGAACGTAGCAGAAATTCAAAAATTTTCCTACGTATCACCAAAATCTATCTATGGAGAAACCAGCAACGAGGGGAAGGAGAGTGCATCTACATACCCTTGTAGATCGCTAAGCGGAAGCGTTCAAGTGAACGGGGTTGATGGAGTCGTACTCGCCGTGATCCAAATCACCGATGACCAAGTGCCGAACGGACGGCACCTCCGCGTTCAACACACGTACAGCCCGGTGACGTCTCCCATGCCTTGATCCAGCAAGGAGAGAGGGAGAGGTTGAGGAAGACTCCATCCAGTAGCAGCACAACGGCGTGGTGGTGGTGGAGGAGTGTGGCAATCCTGCAGGGCTTCGTCAAGCACCGCGGGAGAGGAGGAGGGAGAGAAGCGGGGCTGTGCCAAGAGAGAGATTGAATCGCGTGTTGTGGGCAGCCCTAATGCCTCAATATATATAGGGAAGGGGAGGGGATGCGCCCCCTCTAGGGTTCCCACCCCTAGGGGGGGCGGCAGCCCTAGATGGGGATCAAGGGGGGCGGCCAAGAGGGGAGAAGGGGTGGCGCCCCTAGGGTGGGCCTTAAGGCCCATCCAAGCCTAGGGTTTCCCCCTTTTTTCCTCTTAGCTGCCCCTTGGGCCTTGTGGGAGGCGCACCAGCCCACTAAGGGGCTGGTCCCTCACCACTCTTGGCCCACGCAACCTTCTGGGGCTTGTGGCCCCACTTGGTGGATCTCCGGACCCCTCCGGTGGTCCCGGTACGTTACCGATAAAACCCGAAACTCTTTCGGTGACCAAAACAGGACTTCCCATATATAAATCTTTACCTCCGGACCATTCCGGAACTCCTCGTGACGTCCGGGATCTCATCCGGGACTCTGAACAACATTCGGTAACCACATACAAGCTTCCTTTATAACCCTAGCGTCATCGAACCTTAAGTGTGTAGACCCTACGGGTTCGGGAGACATGCAGACATGACCGAGACGTTCTCCGGTCAATAACCAATAGCGGGATCTGGATACCCATGTTGGCTCCCACATGTTCCACGATGATCTCATCGGATGAACCACGATGTCAAGGACTTAATCAATCCCGTATACAATTCCCTTTGTCTATCGGTACGATACTTGCCCGAGATTCGATCATCGGTATCCCAATACCTTGTTCAATCTCGTTACCGGCAAGTCTCTTTTACTCGTTCCGCAACACATCATCCCGTGATCAACTCCTTGATCACATTGTGCACATTATGATGATGTCCTACCGAGTGGGCCCAGAGATACCTCTCCGTCACACGGAGTGACAAATCCCAGTCTCGATTCGTGCCAACCCAACAGACACTTTCGGAGATACCTGTAGTGTACCTTTATAGCCACCCAGTTACGTTGTGACGTTTGGCACACCCAAAGTATTCCTACGGTATCCGGGAGTTGCACAATCTCATGGTCTAAGGAAATGATACTTGACATTAGAAAAGCTTTAGCATACGAACTACATGATCTTGTGCTAGGCTTAGGATTGGGTCTTGTCCATCACATCATTCTCCTAATGATGTGATCCCGTTATCAACGACATCCAATGTCCATGGTCAGGAAACCGTAACCATCTATTGATCAACGAGCTAGTCAACTAGAGGCTTACTAGGGACATGGTGTTGTCTATGTATCCACACATGTATCTGAGTTTCCTATCAATACAATTCTAGCATGGATAATAAACGATTATCATGAACAAGGAAATATAATAATAACTAATTTATTATTGCCTCTAGGGCATATTTCCATCAAGGAAGGCGGCCATTATTGGGTGTAGAAGCCAAGGAGCGCTACATTCACAAGAAACAGGACATTATTCAACAGGTACACGGAATCTAGAAGAGAACCCGCCTTGTAATGCCGAAGACAATCTGCGTGCTGGACTCGTCGTCATTGAAGCCTGGTTCAGGGGCTACTGAGGGAGTCCTGGATTAGGGGGTGTCCGGATAGCCGGACTCCTGGACTATGAAGATACAAGATTGAAGACTTCGTCCCGTGTCCGGAAGGGACTTTCCTTGGCGTGGAAGGCAAGCTTGGCAATACGGATATGTAGATCTCCTACCAGTGTAACCGACTCTGTGTAACCCTAACCCTCTCCAGTGTCTATATAAACTGGAGGGTTTTAGTCCATAGGACAACACATAACAATCATACCATAGGCTAGCTTCTAGGGTTTAGCCTCCTTGATCTCGTGGTAGATCTACTCTTGTACTACCCATATCATCAATATTAATCAAGCAGGACGTAGGGTTTTACCTCCATCGAGAGGGCCCTAACCTGGGTAAAACTTCGTGTCCCTTGTCTCCTGTTACCATCCGCCTAGACGCACAGTTTGGGACCCCCTACCCGAGATTCGCCGGTTTTGACACCGACAGAGACCTTGTACCGCACCAAGCTTGGACCGCGTCATCGATGCCGAACACATTAACCAGCTAAGTCACTTTCATGCTCAAAAACTACCAGTTTTAAAATTTTGTCCGATTCGACCAAGTATTATACCTTTTTGGCAAAATTTCTTTGTGAAAACTTCCTGGACAAAACCTTGCTTGTGGCACACAAATTCAAATACCCCGTTTAATTGGGGGCTTCCTTTATGAAGCATTTCCTCTTGCAAATGATTATACTTGTACGACTTCGTTCCTTGTTCGTGTATTACGCCACAATATGCACCATGTTGACTTAAGTGATTTGCAAGCTGGGTTGCCTCGCTCCTGTGTTTACCCCTACAATCCCGATTGTTCGGCTAGGGAGTAAAGGGAGCACCTCTGCGATTGTCACGATCGGATCATCCGAGCCGGACCTCAGACTGGGTGAAGCCGAAAGCTAGCGCTCTTATTGTTTTCAGTTATGGTCGGCACACAACGGAACTCATGAGTACAAAAAATCTATTGCACAAGTCTCATAGTAACAATGATCACCGAAGAAAGGTATCGGTGGGGGTACTATTTTCTTCGAAGATGCTTCTTACACTTTCTTAGTAATATAGCATAAGTTCCCTGAGCGCGCTTTGTCTGTTACAGCCTTATGGCCTGATTGCTTGGTTACCGAAACACCATTGATATTCTCGACGGGTGGAGTAAATAACACTTTTCGGTCCTTGACCGAAGAGGGAGAAGCCGACGGTCAGTTAAGACGCGTTTAAAGTTCGGGTGAACACAGATATGATACAAGTACTTCGGTACATACGATCATTATACATAAAAATTCTTCTACCCAAGTCACTTGGGGGCTCTTAAATTTATATGAGTCGTTTTATAATAAATGATTTCTTCCTAGTCGTTGCAAAGTCTTTTTCTATCACTCCTTTTTCGACGCGAGTGTGTGGTCAATAGCCGGGGAGCCTAATTTCTCTCTCAAAGCCGCTAGAGTTTAGTTTGCTAAATTGGCCTAACGAGAAGTATCCCGCCTTAGTGAGAGGAGGTTGAAGCTGTAGGCTGACCTTCTTGAAGTCTTGAGATAGGATGTGTCATATTAAAACACGACATATGCACTTTTTTTCTAAGACCAATTTTCGGATTGGCACTGAACACTTAATCTAGTTCGGACGTCGAGTTTTTCCTGATGTTTTTTGATTT
The DNA here is from genome assembly GCA_032464435.1 of Aegilops umbellulata. Lineage (NCBI taxonomy): Eukaryota > Viridiplantae > Streptophyta > Magnoliopsida > Poales > Poaceae > Aegilops > Aegilops umbellulata. The sequence continues at coordinate 394,458,451 of CP136054.1, forward strand.
TCCAATCCTACGACACTTTTTCAACTATTTGTGTGTTTTCCGCATAAGTCTCGCAGTGCAACGCCGGAAACCTTTAGAGGTTCGGCAAAAATTCTCGGATATTACTATATATGCATCATTTTTGAATTGTGTCTTCGGTCAATAGTTGGGTTGCCCGGCTCCTGTGCTTGCCTCCTATGTTCTGCTTTGTTCGGCTAGGTGTGCAAAGGGAGAACCATTGCAATTGTGCTTCCAGCTCGCATGGTTAAGCACCACAGTGGAGAAAGCCGAAAACTGACTGTCACAATAAGCGTAAACTGGTCAGCGGTCCGATGACTATATTAAATGACGGGTCGTTCATAACATTGGCCGAAGTGTTTATGGCTTGACCTCGACTGTCGCCGAACACTAACTGGGGGGCTACTTGCTGGCCTCCCAACTTTAAGCTCCTATGACTAAGTGAAAGTTATAAAGCCTGCATATCTGATTGCCTCGCTTCCGCCAACACAACCGCCTTCGGGCACCGAGACGTCGGCTAAGGGTTGTATTGTTATTTCAAAAACACCCTGCATAGTATCTACAAGGGGGTAGAAGCCGACGATGGGTCACTTTCAGATTATAAGCGGTCGCAATGGAAGTGAAAATTTGGGTTCATTTAGACCACAGAGTTTGGAAGCTTTCCCCGAACTAAATCCTCAGTATTTTCCTCCCACATTGATCGGAGCTGAGGTTTCATGATCATGCTTAGCATGACAACCCAAAGAAAGGAACCGATAACGGGACTATTTTTTTGGACGATGTTTCTTATGTTAAACAATAATATAACATGTCTCTCTGCATACCTTTGTTTATAAAACCGTATGGCCGGATTGCCTTGTTTGCCGTAAATTTTTGCCCTCATAAAGGCTTTATAAAGTAGGACAAACACTCCTCGGCTGCTGGCCGAGGAGGTTGAATCCGATGTTCGGTCAACAAAGTTTTGTACAATGCGGATCCAGGCATTAATGATGTAAAGTACTTGGATACATAGAGTCATTACACATAATTTGTGATTTTACTATGGATATCGATCCTTAATTCGGCCTCTCGTGCCCGCATTAAGGCTCGGGGGCTACTAGGCTTCGGGCTTATTATTTACAAATATTAAAAGGGCACATCGATCCCCTGATCTGGTGTTGCCACCCGACCAGTGTCTCGGGGGCTACTGCATTGGCAATCCAATGCAAAAAATTTAAAGCGCAATATAGTTTTCGAGGGGATTATTATCCTCAGTTGGTCGGCCGCACCCAACCTGAGTCTCGAGGACTTTGCACACCGCGTTTCTATTCCTTAGTATGCTGCCGAGCTGGGAATTGATCCTCAGGCTGATTTGATGAATCAACCTGAGTCTCAGGGGCTACTAGGGTCAGCGGTTTGTTTTTTCCTTCAGGTGCATCTCGGATATTAGGCCAACACGCACCTTGAGGGCTATTGGCTATACATCTCGGCAGAGATTACATTGCACAATTCGGATTTAAATTCATAAAAATCAGCCCATGGTCGAGGTGGTGCACCACCTCGGATACAGTCCAGCGTTGGTGCTTGACTACAATAGACACCCCGGAAGCAGTCCGGCATAAAGCTCGGACTCCAGTGGCTGGCTCCGTAGAGGGCATTTCCGACATTAAGCTCGGCTAAACTCCTTCAACTTTTTTGAAGCAAGGTGATCTATGACACCTCGAATATAGTCCGGCGTTGGAGCTTGGACATAGTCCGGCGTTGGAGCTTGGACATAGTCCGGCGTTGGAGCTCGGAAACAGTCCAGCGTTGGAGCTTGGACATAGTCCGGCGTTGGAGCTTGGACATGGTACAGCGTTGGAGCTCGGATACATTCCGGCGTTGGAGCTCGGAAGCGGTCCGGCTTTGGTGCTCGGCTGCTGAAGATACCTCGAATGCAGTCCGGCGTTGGAGCTCGGACGCAAGAGGACGTTGCCGCTCGGGAACAACTTCAAACCCGAGGTATGACATAAAAAATAACAAGGCATTGATAAAGGCTGGAAACTTAAAGGGGCTCCCCGGATACCCGACGTGTAAACTCTTCAGAGTCACCTCGGCGATCCTCAAGATCAAAGACGAGAAGATTTGTTGAACCAGTTTTCAAGACCAACGATCGAAGGTGAAGAACAGTTCGGAAGAATCGAGGAGCGTTCCCAACTTGAAGACCGGTTCAGGGGGCTACTGACGGTGTCCTGGACTTGGGGGTACTCACCACGTCGTCTCTCGATCAGTTGGATTGCGCCGAGGACCCCCATGGTCGTATAATCATGGGCCAGTTCGGACAACCCCTGTCGCATACAAGGAAGACTCCACAAGACTTGGCGCCCAATACAAGGACTCTTCTAAACCCTACGCCTCCGGTGTCTTATATAAACCGGGGCCAGGCTAGTCAATAGACCATCTCATTCATTACTACAATCTCATGGTAGATACGTGTACTCTGTACTACACCCATATGAATACAATCAAAAGCAGCATGTAGGGTATTATCTCATCAAGAGAGCCCGAAGCTGGGTAAAACCCCGTGTCGATGTTACCATCGCTCCAAGACGCCTAGCTTAGGACCCCTACTACGAGATATGCGGGATATTGAACCGACAACAAGGTAATATGGGCTCTTGGTTAAATCAACAATAATGCATATGAGAGCCACTCTACATTTTCATCATGGTCTTCTTCTCTCGACCCCCAAAGAAAAGAAATAAAACTATTTACACAGGAAAGCTCCCAACAAGCAAAAGAAGAATGAGAAATCTTTTTGGGTTTTCTTTTAATTACTACTACTACACGCATGGAAAGTAAACTAGCTAAAATCTGCAACTATTTTTTTTGGTTTTTCTTAAGGTTTTTCAAACACACAAGAAGAAGGCTTAGAAAAGGAAATAAACTAGCATGGATAGTACAATGAAGAAGTATGAGCACCGACAACTAGAATGAGTGTGTGAACATGAATGTAATGTCGGTGAGAAATACGTACTCCCCCAAGCTTAGGCTTTTGGCCTAAGTTGGTCTATGCCCACGGATCGAAGCTAGTCTCTCCGTGTACTGAGGAGGGTCCTCAGGGTGCCACTGGTTGGCGATCTCCTCCGGATCCCACTGATAAACAGACTGTCGATAAGGGTCAAGTGGCGGCTCGGGCTTGATACGTCTCTGTCGTATCTATAATTTTTGATTGTTCCATGCCAATATTCTACAACTTTTACATACTTTTGACATACTTTTGACATACTTTTGACATACTTTTGATTGTTCCATGCCAATATTCTACAACTTTTACATACTTTTGACAACTTTTTATTTTTCCTAATTTTCAGAATTTTTGGAGTACCAGAAGTATGGTGAATGTTCAGATTACTATGGACTGTCCTGTTTAAGACAGATTCTGTTTTTGATGCATAGTTTGCTTGTTTTGATGAAACTATCGATTTCTATCAGTGGATTAAGCCATGGAAAAGTTATATTACAGTAGCTACAATGCAAAAACAAAATATGATTTGGTTCTCAATAGTACTTAGAGTAGTGATTTGCTTTATTATACTAACGGATCTTACCGAACTTTCAATTGAGTTTTGTGTGGATGAAATGTTCGAAGATCGAGGATGACTCGATATGAGGAAAAGGAGGAGAGGCAAGAGCTCAAGCTTGGGGATGCCCAAGGAACCCCAAGTAAATATTTAAGGAGACTCAAGCGTCTAAGCTTGGAGATGCCCCGGAAGGCATCCCATCTTTGTTCAACAAGTATCGGTATGTTTTCGGATTCGTTTCGTTCACATGATATGTGCAAATCTTGGAGTGTCTTTTGCATTTAGTTCTAACTTTTATTTGATGCACCATGATAGTATGAGATAGTCCATGGTTGATTTATAGAATTCTATTTGCACTTCACTTATATCTTTTGAGTATGGCTTTATAGAATGCTTCATGTGCTTCGCTTATATCATTTGAAGTTTGGATTGCGTGTTTCCCTACAAATATAAAACCGCCATTTGTAGAATGCTCTCTTGCTTCACTTATATCGTTAGAGCGTGGGCATATCTTCTATAGAAAGAATTAAACTCTCTTGCTTCACTTATATCTATTTAGAGAGATGACAGGAATTGGTCATTCACATGGTTAGTCATAAAATCCTACATAAAACTTGTAGATCACTGAATATGATATGTTTGATTCCTTGCAATGGTTTTGCGATATAAAGATGGTGATATTAGAGTCATGCTAGTGGGTAGTTGTGGATTGTAGAAATACTTGTGTTGAAGTTTGTGATTCCCGTAGCATGCACGTATGCACTACAAGAAATATGTCAACTTGTGACCTTGACTATTGGTCACTGAAAGGTCAATGTTTTTCATTTGCGACCTTTTTTTGACCAAAAACAGAAGGTCAAAAGCTGGCAGTCGTAAAGGTCGTGGACATTTACGACCAAAATATGCCTATTGTATTGTTTTGGTCACTAGCAGCCCCCCCAGACCACGTAGGCATCCAACGTGGCAAGCTAACGTGGATAGGATTCAGCCTGGTCCAATTCGACATTCTACATGGGCCAAGCCCATTAATTCGGCCTTTTTAATATATTTTTTTCTATTAATTTTCGCTTGCTACATGGGCCTAGCCCAACAATTCGGCCTTTTTTTTTTCTGGGTGCGGCCTTTTAGAGTGTATGATCTTTTATTTTTCACCATTTTATTTTGGTGTTGACCCCACTAGTCAGGTTGGTCCCAAATATCATAATCAAAATTTCAAATGCGCTCAAATTATTTTTATAAGTGGGTCACATGAGTCATGTTTCCATTGCACACATTTTCAAATCACATACATAATTACTATTTCATATGAAACAAAAATTGTAATTCTTAAACATACAACATTTCATTCAAAAACAGAGAGAAGACATATGAAATTCTGGAGTTCACAATGCCCAGATAACCCAACTATTAATACATAACTTGGTATACAAAAATGTCTTGGCGCTTCTTTGAACATCTTCTTTCGTCTTGAATTTAGGCAAAATATCTGCCAACAAAAAAACAGAACAATGAGGATATAGTGTGAATAACAACAGCAGCAAGTGACGGGGTGCTATTTAGTAAGATTAAGTCCAGAAAGAAACATGCATGGAAATTAAGAAGAGCTAGAGCAAGTCTACATGTGGTTGCCGTATATGGAGTCGTAATATACTCATGGATTAATAATCTACAGCAGGAAGTGTTTTTTCAGTACTATATTAAACTGAGCCAATTATTGTAGATGAAAGTAATGCTCCTAGTATATCATCATCATTAACATCAAACAATTCTGAAAGTAAGAAGAGGAAGCACAGCCCAATCATGTGCAATCAACTCATAATATAAGGGTACGGATGATTATTAGTGTTACTATTAACTTGATGGTGGCATCTTATATACAAAAACATGTATTCCAAAAAAACAATCAATAGGGCCGCTAGAAGGGGAGCCCCGGCTCTAGCAAAAGGTCTTAATGCTTTAGAGAAAGACAGAAGTAGACAGATAGGATTTAGTGAATAGAACCCCAGAAACCCATAAAATCACTCCAGATTCTGATACAACGTTTTGTGTTGAAATATTGGCCATCAAGTTATTTTGTGCAAGTCTCAGAACAAGGCAGTAATGATATAATTACTGAAGCCGCTGATATGGTTAGATTATTTGCAAGTGACTTCAAACAGAACATATGGCATGCCTTAGTCATGCCCTAAGGCTAAACAGAACATATTTAAGCCCCTCCATGAATACAACCAAGTCTCTGAACATGCTTCTACTACAGAAATCATAACAGCAATGTCCAGTTGAGTTAGCTGCAAACCTAGTTGAGTAGTCCCGTTCGCTTGGAGAGGACGATGATCTGGTCCTTTGCCACGTCCCTCGCCAGTGGCCGACGCTGCTTCTCCACGGTCTGGACGGTCAGGCAGAAAACATACTGTCACAGTGTGCCCCTGGTTAACCCGAATCAGCAGCTCGCCATCCTCCTCCAACAGACTGAACCTTTGCTTGTTGTCTCGCCTGACCGCCTACACGCGAGAAGGCAAAAAAATTACTCAAAGACAATTCACAACAAATTCGAGACTGACCCAATTAATTTTACAGCATATAGAGATTTCACAATCAAAGTTCATGGTGCTAGGCTGCTAGCTATCAAGATGAAAACATGTAGCAGATACAAGCATACCAGGCAAGGTGGGCTAGCTGCTTAGTAAGATCATCTACTGTTCAGCAGGAAGATGGGTCATGAACAAATATTACCTCCCTGATTTCATCCACCGTGTGGGACTTGAGGGGAACCTTGGCGAAGGTCTGCAGGTTGAGGCCGAGCAGGTCGAGGATCCGCGCGTAGCCATCGCTCCTCATGCCCAGGCTCAACTCCGGCGCGATGTGCCGCTAGACCATCGTCCTGAGAAAAGAAGCACAAGCAGAAGGCGGACGTGAGTGGGTACCAAGGGAAAAAACAGAAGCCGCAACCAAGAATTGCAAGATTTAGTATAAAAGAAAATAGCCTCAGCATTCAGATGTTTCTAATAAGATTGCGCACTAATCTAACACAATATGCATAAGGTGTCCTCATAGTTTTACTAATACCTGGGGGTATGTATAGTGGGGTATATAAAGAAAAGCAATTCATTGTCATGTTCTAGGAACTAACTATTAGAGTACATGCTCAGGATATAAGTGGAAGCAGAGAATATAATGAGATGTCAATAGTCCCCGAGAGGTTTATGCAAGCAGGTCTTTTTATACTACCACTTGCATGATTTATTTATTTGAATAATAGCAGGAGAACTGCTATATTCACTGATTATAGAAAGCTCAAATTGGCAGTCGCACATAGCATGGAGTATTCATAAGATTTACAGGAAAAATAGGTATTATATGCAACGATTTGTGCCATATTGGGAACAAAGATTTACAGAATGTCATTCAAAGTTGGAAATAGGTATGCACTTTTTTTGTGGTTTCCCCATATTGGAAACAGATATTTGTACCAGCTTCCGACATGGCATCCAGTGCAGGCAGTACAATATACAGCGGGCCGTCAGACAATGGCATCCTTGAGTGTTGTGCATTCAGTTTAAAATAGCATGTTGCTTGGGAGCAGGTTATGGGGTCTAATTAACCGGCCATTGCATTGCAAACAAGCAAAATCAGAGACTGAACTACACATCTTCACCTGAAGCCTGGCCTTGATGGCATCGATGGGGTAGAGCGTCGTCTCCACCACGACGCCGGCGGCTCCTCTCGGCTATGAATCCCTCTGCAAGCGAGCGGGCAAAAAAAACAGCACACGTAATCAGTCCCCTTCACCCGCGACTGACTGTAAGGTTGCAGAAGGCGAAGCGAGCTTGTACTGAGCCACTAATAATCCACGGATGGAGACGGGAACCAAAGAATGAGAGAGATGGGGAAGGAGGAGAGGACGCACAGCAGAGGATCTGGAGGAAATTGAAGGGCTTCTCTTCCCCTTCCCCGCCGCCCATGTCTGCCCGTCGACCGCCGAGAAACCTGCGCCGAGATCTGGAGGAAAACAGAAGGCAGCTGAAGTTATTGTTGGGGAACGTTGCAGAAAATTAAAATTTTTCCTACGGTTTCACCAAGATCCATCTATGAGTTCATCTAGCAACGAGTATTCAGATTGGATAGCATCTACATACCACTTTGTAGATCGCAACGGAAGCGTTCGAGTGAACGTGGATGAGGTAGTCGTACTTGCCGTGATCCAATTCACCGATGATCTAGTACCGAACGGACGGCACCTCCGCGTTCAACACACGTACGGGACGGGAGACGTCTCCTCCTTCTTGATCCAGCAAGGGGGAAGGAGAGGTTGAGGAAGATCCAGCACGACGGTGTGGTGGTGGATGCAGTAGAACTCCGGCAGGGTTTCGCTAAGCAACTACGGGAGGAGGAGGAGGTGTTGCAGGGAGGAGGGAGGAGCCAGGGCATCTGGTGCGCAGCCCCCCTCCCCTGCCCCCCTTTATATAGGCACATGAGAGGGGGGAGGGCGCAGCCTTGCCCCTTCCTCCAAGGAAGGGGTGCGGCCAAGAGGGGGGGAGGAGTCCATCCTCCCCAAGGCACCTCGGAGGTGCCTTCCCCCTTCTGGACTCTCCCTCCTCCAAGTTTCCTTGGCGCATGGGCCCTTGGGGCTGGTTCCCCTTGGCCCAAGTGGGCCAAGGCGCACCCCCTAAGGCCCATGTGGCCCCCAAGGCAGGTGGCCCCACCTGGTGGACCCCGGGACCCCTCCGGTGGTCCCGGTACAATACCGATAACACCGAATCTTGTCCCGATGGCCAAAATAGCACTTCCTATATATAATTCTTTACCTCCGGACCATTCCGGAACTCCTCGTGACGTCCGGGATCTCATCCGGGACTCCGAACAACATTCCGGTTACTGCACATACATATCTTCACAACCCTAGCGTCACCGAACCTTAAGTGTGTAGACCCTACGGGTTCGGGAGACATGCAGACATGACCGAGACGGCTCTCGGGCAATAACCAACAGCGGGATCTGGATACCCATGTTGGCTCCCACATGCTCCACGATGATCTCATCGGATGAACCACGATGTCAAGGATTCAATTAATCCTGTATACGATTCCCTTTGTCAATCGGTATTTTACTTGCCCGAGATTCGATCGTCGGTATCCCAATACCTCGTTCAATCTCGTTACTGGCAAGTCACTTTTCTCGTTCCGTAATGCATGATCCCGTGATCAAACACTTTGATCACCTTGAGCTCATTGTGATGATGCATTACCGAGAGGGCCCGGTGATACCTCTCCGTCAAGCGGAGTGACAAATCCCAGTCTCGATCCATGTCAACCCAACAGACACTTTCAGAGATACCCGTAGTATACCTTTATAGTCACCCAGTTACGTTGTGACGTTTGGCACACCCAAAGCACTCCTACGGTATCCGGGAGTTACACGATCTCATGGTCTAAGGAAAGGATACTTGACATTGGATAACTCTAGCAAACGAACTATGCGATCTTATGCTATGTTTAGGATTGGGTCTTGTCCATCACATCATTCTCCTAATGATGTGATCCCGTTATCGATGACATCCAATGTCCATAGTCAGGAAACCATGACTATCTGTCGATCAACGAGCTAGTCAACTAGAGGCTCACTAGGGACATGTTGTTGTCTGTTATTCACACATGTATTATGATTTCCGGTTAACACAATTATAGCACGAATAAAGACTATTATCATGAATAAGGAAATATAATAATAATGCTTTTATTATTGCCTCTAGGGCATATTTCCAACAGTCTCCCACTTGCACTAGAGTCAATAATCTAGTTACATTGTGATGAATCGAACACCCATAGAGTTCTGGTGCTGATCATGTTTTGCCTTAGGGAGAGGTTTAGTCAACGGATCTGCGACATTCAGATCCGTGTGCACTTTACAAATCTCTATGTCTCCATCTTGAACATTTTCACGAATGGAGTTGAAGCGACGCTTGATGTGCCTGGTCTTCTTGTGAAACCTGGGCTCCTTTGCAAGTGCAATAGCTCCAGTGTTGTCACAGAAGAGCTTGATTGGCCCCGACGCATTGGGTATGACTCCGAGGTCGGTGATGAACTCCTTCACCCAAATTGCTTCATGTGCTGCCTCCGAGGCTGCCATGTACTCCGCTTCACATGTAGATCCCGCCACGACGCTTTGCTTGCAACTGCACCAGCTTACTGCCCCACCATTCAAAATATACACGTATCCGGTTTGTGACTTAGAGTCATCCAGATCTGTGTCGAAGCTAGCGTCGACGTAACCTTTTACGACGAGCTCTTCGTCACCTCCATAAACGAGAAACATTTCCTTAGTCCTTTTCAGGTACTTCAGGATATTCTTGACCGCTGTCCAGTGTTCCTTGCCGGGATTACTTTGGTACCTTCCTACCAAACTTACGGCAAGGTTTACATCAGGTCTGGTACACAGCATGGCATACATAATAGAACCTATGGCTGAGGCATAGGGGATGACACTCATCTCTTCTATATCTTCTGCCGTGGTCGGACATTGAGCTGAGCTCAATTTCACACCTTGTAACACAGGTAAGAACCCCTTCTTAGATTGATCCATATTGAACTTCTTCAATATCTTATCAAGGTATGTGCTTTGTGAAAGACCTATGAGGCGTCTCGATCTATCTCTATAGATCTTGATGCCTAATATATAAGCAGCTTCTCCAAGGTCCTTCATTGAAAAACTTTTATTCAAATAGGCCTTAATGCTGTCCAAGAGTTCTATATCATTTCCCATCAAAAGTATGTCGTCTACATATAATATGAGAAATGCTACAGAGCTCCCACTCACTTTCTTGTAAACACAGGCTTCTCCATAAGTCTGTGTAAACCCAAACGCTTTGATCATCTCATCAAAGCGAATGTTCCAACTCCGAGATGCTTGCACCAGCCCATAAATCGAGCGTTGGAGCTTGCACACCTTGTCAGCATTCTTAGGATCGACAAAACCTTCCGGCTGCATCATATACAATTCTTCCTTAAGGAAACCATTAAGGAATGCCGTTTTGACGTCCATTTGCCATATCTCATAATCATAGTATGCGGCAATTGCTAACATGATTCGGACGGACTTCAGCTTCGCTACCGGTGAGAAAGTCTCATCGTAGTCAATTCCTTGAACTTGTCGATAACCCTTAGCGACAAGCCGAGCTTTATAGATGGTCACATTACCATCCGCGTCTGTCTTCTTCTTAAAGATCCATTTATTTTCTATGGCTCGCCGTTCAATGGGCAAGTCAGTCAAAGTCCATACTTTGTTTTCATACATGGATCCTATCTCGGATTTCATGGCTTCCAGCCATTTGTCGGAATCTGGGCTCGCCATTGCTTCCTCATAGTTCGAAGGTTCACCGTTGTCTAACAACATGATTTCCAAGACAGGGTTGCCGCACCACTCTGGTGCGGAACGTGTCCTTGTGGACCTTCTAATTTCAGTAGGAGCTTGATCAGAAGCATCTTGATCATCATCATTAATTTCCTCTCTAGTCGGTGCAGGCACCTCAGAAACGTTTTCTTGAGTTTCGCCATTTTCCGGTTCAAGAGGTAACACTTCATCAAGTTCTACTTTCCTCCCACTTACTTCTTTCGAGAGAAACTCTTTCTCCAAAAAGGATCCATTCTTGGCAACAAAGATCTTGCCTTCGGATCTGAGGTAGAAGGTATACCCAACAGTTTCTTTTTGGGTATCCTATGAAGACGCATTTTTCCGATTTGGGTTCGAGCTTTTCAGGTTGAAGTTTCTTGACATAAGCATCGCATCCCCAAACTTTTAGAAACGACAGCTTGGGTTTCTTCCCAAACCATAATTCATACGGTGTCGTCTCAACGGATTTCGACGGAGCCCTATTTAAAGTGAATGCGGCAGTCTCTAAAGCATAGCCCCAAAAAGATAGCGGTAAATCGGTAAGAGACATCATAGATCGCACCATATCTAATAGAGTGCGATTACGACGTTCGGACACACCATTACGCTGAGGTGTTCCAGGCGGCGTGAGTTGTGAAACTATTCCACATTTTCTTAAGTGTGTGCCAAATTCGTGACTCAAGTATTCTCCTCCACGATCTGATCGTAGAAACTTGATCTTTCTATCACGTTGATTTTCAACCTCACTCTGAAATTCCTTGAACTTTTCAAAGGTCTCAGACTTGTGTTTCATTAAGTAGATATACCCATATCTACTCAAGTCATCAGTGAGGGTGAGAACATAACGATAGCCACCGCGAGCCTCAACACTCATTGGACCGCACACATCGGTATGTATGATTTCCAATAAGTTGGTTGCTCGCTCCATTGTTCCTGAGAACGGAGTCTTGGTCATTTTACCCATGAGGCATGGTTCGCACGTGTCAAATGATTCATAATCAAGAGACTCTAAAAGTCCATCTGCATGGAGCTTCTTCATGCGTTTGACACCTATGTGACCAAGGCGGCAGTGCCACAAATATGTGGGACTATTGTTATCAACTTTCACTCTTTTGGTATTCACACTATGAATATGTGTATCATCACGTACGAGATTCATTAAGAATAAACCATTAACCATCGGAGCATGACCATAAAACATATCTCTCATATAAATGAAACAACCATTTATTCTCTGATTTAAATGAGTAGCCATCTCGAATTAAGCGAGATCCAGATACAATGTTCATGCTCAAACTTGGCACTAGATAACAATTATTGAGGTTTAAAACTAATCCCGTAGGCAAATGTAGAGGCAGCGTGCCGACGGCGATCACATCGACCTTGGAACCATTCCCGACGCACATCGTCACCTCGTCCTTCGCCAGTCTCCGTTTATTCCGCAGCTCCTGATTTGAGTTACAAATGTGAGCAACTGCACCGGTATCAAATACCCAAGAGCTACTACGAGTACTGGTAAGGTACACATCAATTACATGTATATCACATATACCTTTGGTTTTGCCGGCCTTCTTGTCCGCTAAGTATTTGGGGCAGTTCCGCTTCGAGTGACCACTTCCCTTGCAATAAAAACACTCAGTCTCGGGCTTGGGTCCATTCTTTGGCTTCTTCCCGGCAACTTGCTTACCGGGCGCGGCAACTTCCTTGCCGTCCTTCTTGAAGTTCTTTTTACCCTTGCCCTTCTTGAACTTAGTGGTTTTATTCACCATCAACACTTGATGCTCCTTCTTGATTTCTACCTCTGCTGATTTCAGCATAGCATATACTTCAGGAATGGTCTTTACCATCCCCTGCATATTGTAGTTCATCACAAAGCTCTTGTAGCTAGGTGGAAGCGACTGGAGGATTCTGTCAATGACCGCTTCATCCGGGAGATTAACTTCCAGTTGAGTCAAGCGGTTGTGCAACCCAGACATTTTGAGTATGTGTTCACTGACAGAACTATTTTCCTCCATCTTACAGCTAAAGAATTTATCGGAGACTTCATATCTCTCGACCCGGGCATGAGCTTGGAAAACCATTTTCAGCTCTTCGAACATCTCATATGCTCCATGTCTCTCAAAACGCTTTTGGAGCCCCGGCTCTAAGCTGTAAAGCATGCCGCACTGAACGAGGGAGTAATCATCGCAGCGTGACTGCCAAGCGTTCATAACGTCTTGTTCTGCAGGGAGAATAGGTGCGACACCCAGCGGTGCTCTTAGGACATAATCTTTCTTGGCAGCTATGAGGATAATCCTCAGGTTTCGGACCCAGTCCGTATAGTTGCTACCATCGTCTTTCAGCTTGGTTTTCTCTAGGAACGCGTTGAAGTTGAGGACTACGTTGGCCATTTGATCTACAAGACATATTGTAAATATTTAGACTAAGTTCATGATAATAAAGTTCATTTAATCAAATTATTTAATGAACTCCCACTTAGATAGACATCCCTCTTCTAGTCATCTAAGTATTACATGATCCGAGTCAACTAGGCCGTGTCCGATCTTCACGTGAGACGGACTAGTCAACATCGGTGAACATCTTCATGTTGATCGTATCTTCTATACGACTCATGCTCGACCTTTCGGTCTTCTGTGTTCCGAGGCCATGTCTGTACATGCTAGGCTCGTCAAGTCAACCTAAGTGTTTTGCGTGTGTAAATCTGTCTTACACCCGTTGTATGCGAACGTAAGGACCTATCACACCCGATCATCACGTGGTGCTTCGGAACGACGAACCTTAGCAACGGTGCACAGTTAGGGTGAACACTTTCTTGAAATTATTATGAGGGATCATCTTATTTACTACCGTCGTTCTAAGTAAACAAGATGCAAAACATGATAAACATCACATGCAATCAAATAATAAACGTGACATGATATGGCCAATATCACATAGCTCCTTCGATCTCCATCTTGGGGCTCCATGATCATCTTGTCACCGGCTTGACACCATGATCTTCATCATCATGATCTTCATCATCGTGTCTCCATGAAGTTGCTCGCCAACTATTACTTCTACTACTATGGCTAACGCGTTTAGCAATAAAGTAAAGTAATTTACATGGCGATTCTCAATGACACGCAGGTCATACAAAAATAAAGACAACTCCTATGGCTCCTGCCGGTTGTCATACTCATCGACATGCAAGTCGTGATTCCTATTACAATAGCATGAACATCTCATACATCACATATAGATCATTCATCATACATCACAACTTTGGCCATATCATATCACATAGCACTTGCTGCAAAAACAAGTTAGACGTCCTCTAATTGTTGTTGCAAGTTTTACGTGGCTGAATTAGGGTTCTAGCAAGAACGTTTTCTTACCTACGTTCAAACCACAACGTGATTTGTCAATCTCTATTTACCCTTCATAAGGACCCTGTTCATCGAATCCGATCCAACTAAAGTAGGAGAGACAGACACCCGCCAGCCACCTTATGCAACTAGTGCATGTTTAGTCGGTGGAACCGGTCTCACGTAAGCGTACGTGTAAGGTTGGTCCGGGCCGCTTCATCCCACAATACCGCTGAAACAAGATTGACTAGTAACGGCAAGAAGAATTGACAACATCTACGCCCACAACAAATTGTGTTCTACTCGCACAAGAAGAACTACGCATAGACCTAGCTCATGATGCCACTGTTGGGGAACGTTGCAGAAAATTAAAATTTTTCCTACGGTTTCACCAAGATCCATCTATGAGTTCATATAGCAACGAGTATTCAGATTGGATAGCATCTACATACCACTTTGTAGATCGCAACGGAAGCGTTCGAGTGAACGTGGATGAGGTAGTCGTACTTGCCGTGATCCAATTCACCGATGATCTAGTACCGAACGGACGGCACCTCCGCGTTCAACACACGTACGGGACGGGAGACGTCTCCTCCTTCTTGATCCAGCAAGGGGGAAGGAGAGGTTGAGGAAGATCCAGCACGACGGTGTGGTGGTGGATGCAGCAGAACTCCGGCAGGGCTTCGCTAAGCAACTACGGGAGGAGGAGGAGGTGTTGCAGGGAGGAGGGAGGAGCCAGGGCATCTGGTGCGCAGCCCCCCTCCCCTGCCCCCCTTTATATAGGCACATGAGAGGGGGGAGGGCGCAGCCTTGCCCCTTCCTCCAAGGAAGGGGTGCGGCCAAGAGGGGGGGAGGAGTCCATCCTCCCCAAGGCACCTCGGAGGTGCCTTCCCCCTTCTGGACTCTCCCTCCTCCAAGTTTCCTTGGCGCATGGGCCCTTGGGGCTGGTTCCCCTTGGCCCAAGTGGGCCAAGGCGCACCCCCTAAGGCCCATGTGGCCCCCAAGGCAGGTGGCCCCACCTGGTGGACCCCGGGACCCCTCCGGTGGTCCCGGTACAATACCGATAACACCGAATCTTGTCCCGATGGCCAAAATAGCACTTCCTATATATAATTCTTTACCTCCGGACCATTCCGGAACTCCTCGTGACGTCCGGGATCTCATCCGGGACTCCGAACAACATTCCGGTTACTGCACATACATATCTTCACAACCCTAGCGTCACCGAACCTTAAGTGTGTAGACCCTACGGGTTCGGGAGACATGCAGACATGACCGAGACGGCTCTCGGGCAATAACCAACAGCGGGATCTGGATACCCATGTTGGCTCCCACATGCTCCACGATGATCTCATCGGATGAACCACGATGTCAAGGATTCAATTAATCCCGTATACGATTCCCTTTGTCAATCGGTATTTTACTTGCCCGAGATTCGATCGTCGGTATCCCAATACCTCGTTCAATCTCGTTACTGGCAAGTCACTTTTCTCGTTCCGTAATGCATGATCCCGTGATCAAACACTTTGATCACCTTGAGCTCATTGTGATGATGCATTACCGAGAGGGCCCGGTGATACCTCTCCGTCAAGCGGAGTGACAAATCCCAGTCTCGATCCATGTCAACCCAACAGACACTTTCAGAGATACCCGTAGTATACCTTTATAGTCACCCAGTTACGTTGTGACGTTTGGCACACCCAAAGCACTCCTACGGTATCCGGGAGTTACACGATCTCATGGTCTAAGGAAAGGATACTTGACATTGGATAACTCTAGCAAACGAACTATGCGATCTTATGCTATGTTTAGGATTGGGTCTTGTCCATCACATCATTGTCCTAATGATGTGATCCCGTTATCGATGACATCCAATGTCCATAGTCAGGAAACCATGACTATCTGTCGATCAACGAGCTAGTCAACTAGAGGCTCACTAGGGACATGTTGTTGTCTGTTATTCACACATGTATTACGATTTCCGGTTAACACAATTATAGCACGAATAAAGACTATTATCATGAATAAGGAAATATAATAATAATGCTTTTATTATTGCCTCTAGGGCATATTTCCAACAGTTATTTGCCTGGTTGCTGCGGAAATTCGCAGGGGAGAGAGGAGAGGAGAGGATTCACACCTGACTGAGGGGAGGGGGAGAAGGAGCCGCTGGGGAGGTCCGCCGTCAGCTCCGTCGCCATCTGGATCTCGCTCTGCACGTGTGGTAGGTGTGTTGTGAGTGAGGCTGTGGGTGGGGTGGGGGCGAGGGAGGGCGGAGAATAACTAGGAGGTTGAGCCGCGTGTGGCGGCGCAGTAGATGTCGGAGAGGGGTCACCGGAGCCGTGCCGGCGATGGAGGCGTCGTCGCCCCCGAAACCCTAGTGGGAGGGTTGCGGCTGAGCGTTGGAGGCCGGGAGCAGCGAATTCCGCAAGGGGGAAGATCCAACGGAGCGAGGCGAGCTCGGGACGGTGCTGCGGGGTGGCGGGAGTCGCTGGAGAACGCCGGAATCGGCCGGCACCTGTGGCGGCGGAGATGTGTCCCGGGAGAGAGAGAGGGTTGTGGGAGAGAGAGGTGGAAGGGTGGGAAGGCGCCTGAGGTGGGAGTGAAGCAGATGGGAGGGAGGAGGCCGCCGGCGTGAGCTGTGGGAGGGACGAGGCGGTGTGTGGGTCGCGGCGGCGGCGATGTGGGAGGGAGGGGATGGATCGGGGTGGGTGGGACGAGGAGTGGGTCGGGGTAGGGTTTGCTTTTTTCTTTCTTTCCTTCTTTTTGCGTTTTAGGTTCAGCTCTGAAAGTGGAGGGCGGGCTGAGCCTTCTGGGCGCGCGCGCGCTTACTCTCAACCCAAAATTTCCATCCACTAGATTGATACCCCGCGCGTTGCTGCGGGACATGTAGTAGGATTCTAAATATAATGTTACATAATTTTAAGAATCATTAAATGTTTTTTACAAATAGAAAGCTGGGTTGTTTTCAAATAAATTGGCATACGGTTCAGTACACACCTAATATGACAGAGGCTTTGCAATTAGTAATTTGAAGTTTAGTCAGGTTGACATATAGCATTGAACATTAGTTCCTATGTACACGGATACAAAAGATGATTTAACAAACATGAGTGTCTATCAGAGGCACATCTTTCAGAGGTGATTTAATTTTGCAAGATGAATATTGACATAACACATGAGTGAAGTTACCATCCAATAAATAGTGCAAATTGCAGATACAGCAAGCAAATAAATTAGTTTCTAGCACTGAGTCAGCTTCTTAATATTGGTTCAAAAAGTATTATTGCAAGCTGGCACAACAGAAACCAAATGAAGCTACTAATTCTATGCTTGTGAGTGAGTAGAAAAATATACTATTATACAACCATATTCTCTTGGCATCTATCGCTAAAAGTACTTCACAATCATCACTCCACCAGAGACACAATCTGTATATAGATTTATTTCAATCTTTCCTTCATGATGAATGACAAAAACTTAAATCCAGTCAACACCTTAACGAAAATACATAAATAAAATCCCAAGGCCACACCTTAGTTAAATCGACCTCTGCTCCAACTACTAATAAGCAAGCAACTATGCTAGTTGATACATTGATATCCACTTTGGTTGAATGCTTGAGAAAGTTGAAAGTGTATAATTTGATTGAGACACGAATAGACCTGATCAAAGATGGCATAACTGAGAAAACCTGTTGGTGGTGGCACGAAGAAGATATCGTTGGTATGGACTGCAAAGACATGCGCGTAGACGGTTTTCACCGGAACCTTGATCGGGTTGCGTGCATGTGTGAGTGGTAAAAAGTAGGAGTAGTAGGAAGGTGCCACCGATGACCCCTACATCAGGGAGTTAAAAATGCATCAAATGTCAAGGAAATCACCAATTTCCCGATTCTTCAGTTAGACTGTGTATACAACATCACTATATGGATTGTTACAGGCTGGTTTGAACTTATACAAATATATCATTTTCAAGGAACATGTAAGAACATACAGATTCTGCTTTTGTACTCTAAGAACATGTCGTTCCTTGTAATTTTTTCAAATAAAACATTTGATTGTTGAAAAGGCGATGTGCTGACAAAATTAGAATAAATGACCACTACACAAACTCTCTTAATTCAAATTTTGGCATCAGATCACTGCAAGACTATAAAGCAGAAGGTCACGATTCTGTTACCTGTGCTTGTTCCAGTTTTGCTAGATGCTCTGTGCTCGTAGGAGTTGCTCGACAGCATGAACCCGCCATAATTGGCAGCACCTTCCCGCAGGAGCACTTGTAACATGAACATTCCCGCGTCGAGGTAAACCGGCTGTTTGTAGCATCCAACGTCACACCGGCAGCTGTCCACTGCTATGCGGCCATGCACTCTAAAGACTCAATGAGAACTGGCACCTGAACTACAACGGCACATCATTGAACAACATAGAGTCGCAAGCGGAGCCGTGAGGGGCGGGTAAGTGAACGGGTCCATGCCATCAAGCCATGGGACACCGAGTAGCCGGGGCCTTAGGTAGGTGGCCTTGTTATGCCCGTCGGACGGCGAGGACAGGTTCTGTTAGAGCGCACAGCCGCCTGTTTGCTTGATGCGATTGGATGGACTGTTGGAGTCTCGTGTCACAGGGATCACCTAAACTCCCTCCTTGTCGATGCCTGCGAGCTAGTGTGTCGTCGTCCCCGACGTGCCCGGCGAGACTTAAGAGTGAGGAGGAGACGGGCCGCATGCTTCTCCCAGAGAGGTCGCACCATCGTGAGCATAGCGCAGCTGTGCGGATGGCTGACTTAAGCGGCAGCAAGTTCGGAATCGGCGATGTATAGTGCGCCGGGGAGGTCCGAGATGCAATCTGCCCACCCGCCGCACGCAGTCACTTCCTCTCTATCCTCCTTCTCGGTCGCGGCGAGGTGGCGGCAGTGGTGTGTAGGAGGAGCACATGAGCATCGCTTCCGATACGGGCTGTTGGCGTTGTGCGGCCGACTTTGCCGGCGCGGATGGCCGGGGAGGTAATCGACCAGCTGTGGACGCACGAAGAGGTTGTTGACGGCGCGGATGTCCCGGTGGACGATCGATCCATCTGTCTGTTTTATCGGAGGGGTTGTGGGGAGTCAGGGGTAAGACCATGCGTCTCTTCCCTTAATTCTCTCATCGGTTACAGAATAGGAAGAGGTACAAGTGCGAGAAATAAAACCGCAAGATTTGTTGAAAAAAAAGTAAAGGAATCGGTCGGGAGAGACGCAGGGGAGAAAAATAGTTGTGAACTTGTGATTGGTTGGTATCTGATGACATGGCATTATGCTGAGTTGGACCATTTGCATGTCAAGAGAATGCCTTGTAGTGGGGAGCAACTTCTTAAGAATGGTAGATTTGGACCAAAGCGAGGAGGGTTGAGACACGTTGGATCTGTTTGGTTTTGACGGCTCAGATTGGTTAGAGAGGGGTGATCCGTGGGAAGAGTGTTTTTCTGTCCTGATTGGTTTGATACATATGTCATATAAAATACTAGTTTCTCAGTATTAAAAACATGACTTTTTGTGAAGCAGCTACCAAGAATATCTTGCAAAATGGCACTATTAAATTTTTCACACAAATTAGACCAGAATTTTTGAATGATCACCAACTTGATGCATTTTTTATATTTTTAGCTATTTTCAACCATTTATTTTCTACAAAAACAACAGGAACAGGGTTTAATTTGAACAACGGCTGCTTCACAATTTACTCATAATTTTTCCAATAAATATTTTTCAATAAAAAAGTACTTATTTAATCTAAGACACTCCAAAAGTTTTGCAAAATCCAACCGCTAGCTACGAACGGTCATGCCCGTCGTTTTGAACATATTTTGAAAACGGGCATATGAAATTCAAAAAAAAAATCTTCGCACTGTGTCATTATATGTGACCTAATTCCTGGGAAAAAGAACAAACTTTGACGACGGAATTCCAAACAATGTTGCCTAAGGGAGTTTTCATTTTTTTTTGCATGGAATATTCATTTTCCATTTTTCGAGTGCCCAAAATGAATTTTTTTTGTGAAGGAACTGCCAAATAATTGTTGTAAAAATGGACCAAGTCAATTTTCTAAAATACTAGGAGATATTTGATTCACAATTGACCAAATGGTTGGGTGTCAAAAGCCTTGATCCACCTCTGGTGAAAAAGACAAATTCCCGCCGATTCGGTTGGAAGCGGGTCAAATTTGAACTGCAGTTGCCTTTGCTCTTTTAAAAAAACATTTCTAGATACATAAGTATCTATTTAATCAGAAAAACATCAAAAGTTTTCCAATATTCAACCACTAGCTAGGAACGGTCAAACCCGTCGTTTTGATCAAAATTCAAAACGGGCATAAAAAATTCAAAAAAAAATCAAAACATTGGAAAACCTTCGCATTATGTCATTATATGTGACCAAGTTTCCAGGAAAAATAACAAACTTGAAATACGGCAATTATTTTAAAAAAGTGTTCTCAGAAACGAGCTATCGTGTGTGAAGATTCATGGCTTTCAAGCCAAATGATCAATTTTATGGCCATATTCATGGCATAGTTTCTTCAAATGATCTCATATTATGCACAAGGGTGCATATTGGAATGGCAAACAATGTTTCCTAAGGAAGTTTTCATTTTCGTTGGACGAAAAAACCATTTTCTATTTTTCGAGTGCCCGAAAGGAGGTTTTTTGTGAAGGAACTACCAAATAATTGTTGCAAAATTGGACCAAATCATTTTTATAAAATACTAGGCTATATTTAATGCACAATTGACCAAATGGTTGGGTGTAAAAAGTTTTGATCCACCTCTCGTGAAAAAGACAAATTTCCGCCGATTCAGTTGGAAGCGGGTCAAATTTGAACTGCAGTTGCCTCATAGTTTGCTATTTATTTTTTTCCAAAAATCATTTCTAAGTACATAAGTATCTATTTAATCAGAGAAACACCAAAAATTTTCCAAGATTCAACCACTAGCTAGGAACGTTCAAGCCCGCCGTTTTGACCGCATTTTGAAATGGGCATAAAAAATTCAAAAAAATCAAAAAATTGGAAATCTTCGCATTGTGTCATTATATGTGGACAAGTTCCTAGGAAAAATAACAAACTTGTAATACGACAATTATTTTAAAAAAGTGTTCTAAAAAATGAGCTATCATGCGTGAAGATTCATGGCTTTCAAGCCAAATGATCAATCTTATGGCCACATTCATGGCATAGTTTGTTCAAATGATCTCATATTGTGCACAAGGGTGCATATTGGAATGGCAAACAATGTTGCCTAAGGAAGTTTTCATTTTCTTTCGACGAAAAAACCATTTTCCATTTTTCGAGTGACCAAAAGGAGGTTTTTTTGTGAAGGACCTCCCAAATAATTGTTACCAAATTGGACCAAATCATTTTTCTAAAATACTAGTCCATATTTAATGCACAATTGACAAAATGGTTGGGTGTAAAAAGTTTTGATCCACCTCTCGTGAAAAAGACAAGTTTCCGCCGATTTAGTTGGAAGCAGGTCAAATTTGAACTGCAGGTGCCTCATAGTTTGCTATTTATTTTTTCCAAAAATCATTCTAGGTACATAAGTACCTATTTAATCAGAGAAACACCAAAAAAATTCCAAGATTCAACCACTAGTTAGGAACGGTCATTCCCGCCGTTTTGACCGCATTTTGAAACGGACATAAAAAATTCAAAAAAAATAAAAAAAATTTAGGAAACCTTCGCATTGTGTCATTATATGTGGCCAAGTTTCCAGAAAAAATAACAAACTTGTAATATGGCAAAATTTTTAAAAAATCGTTCTCAGAAACGAGCTATCACGTGTGGAGATCAATGGCTTTCAAGCCAAATGATCAATCTTATGGTCACATTCATGGCATAGTTTGTTCAAATGATCTCATATTGTGCACAAGGGTGCATATTGGAATGGCAAACAATGTTGCCTAAGGAAGTTTTCATTTTCTTTCGACGAAAAAACCATTTTCCATTTTTTGAGTGCCCAAAAGGAGGTTTTTTTGTGAAGGACCTCCCAGATAATTGTTGCAAAATTGGACCAAATCATTTTTCTAAAATACTAGGCCATATTTAATGAACAATTGACAAAATGGTTGGGTGTAAAAATTTTGATCCACCTCTCGTGAAAAAGACAAATTTCCGCCGATTCAGTTGGAAGCGGGTCAAATTTGAACTGTAGCTGTCTCATAGTTTGCTATTTATTTTTTCCAAAAATCATTTCTAGGTACATAAGTACCTATTTAATCATAAATACATGGGTTGGTGGCGATACGTCGAGGTTTGGGCGGTGGCCGAGGGCCCCAACTCTAGAGCGCGTAAACTCGCATGCCCGTCGCGTGGTCACCGCGTGACCCTGGCGTTGCCATGTGTTCTGGGCGGCCTAGGCATGTCTAGTGGGTTGGGCACTCCCCAGGTAGGTGCTAGGAAGAAAATTACAACATAAGATTCTCACGAGGAGACCGATCGATGCTCAAACATGAATTAGCAGCCAAGTGTTTGATTAGCGGTACGGGAAATGTACACGGCTAATGGGCGTGACTTTTGGCTGAGGATGATCAGTTACTAAGAAGACCGTGTTCACAAATTTTCAGCTCAAAAGGAGGAGCCTAGGCGGTACTTGCTTTGCAAATCACCACACTGGACATAAATACAAATGTTGAAGCTCGGCTCAAAATAATGAATGGATTGAGCTGGCATTTGGTGGAGGATGGTTATTTGGGCATAGGAAAGCACTGTATAAAATGGATACTGTTTGGACATGCCAAAGTGGTACTTCCTTCACAAACTGATACTCCGAACAGAATAGGAAAATGAATATTTTTGAATTATTTTTGAACTAGTCAAGGAAGGTTTTTACATATTTGACGAAGATATGAGCCAAAGAATTTATGAGATTTTTTTGGGAATTTTGGGAATGATAGAAATATAGGTTGCTTCACAACCCAGGGCAAAAACTGCCACATGGACATGACACATAGGCAAAACTGATGAGGTGGCGCCTAGTCATCGCAACCCACAACAATTTACAAGGCTATGACCATCTATATTGATCGTTAACAACTAGAAATAAGGCAGCGGACTAGCGCTGTTTGCTTTATGACCATTTCGTGTAAGAAAATTATGACCTTTCTGACCAAAATGGTCGCAATGGTTTAGGGTTTGGAGCCCCCCAGGCATCTTTTGACCAATTGGTCTAAAATGGTCATAAATTTATGAACAATTCTTCGAGGGTCACTGACAGAAGGTCATAAGTTGACATATTTCTTGTAGTGATGGTGAACCGTTATGTAACGAAGTTGGAGCATGAAGTACTTATTGATTGTCTTCCTTATGAGTGGCGGTCGGGGACGAGCGATGGTCTTTTCCTACCAATCTATCCCCCTAGGAGCATGCGCATAGTACTTTGTTTCAATGACTAATAGATTTTTGCAATAAGTATGTGAGTTCTTTATGACTGATGTTGAGTCCATGGATTATATGCACTCTCACCCTTCCATCATTGCTAGCCTCTTCGGTACCGTGCATTTCCCTTTCTCACCTCGAGAGTTGGTGCAAACTTCGCCGGTGCATCCAAACCCCATGATACGATACGCTCTATCACACACAAGCCTCCTTATATCTTCCTCAAAACAGCCACCATACCTACCTATCATGGCATTTCCATAGCCATGCCGAGATATATTGCCATGCAACTTGCATCATCATCATATACATGACTTGAGCATTTATTGTCATATTGCTTTGCATGATCGTAAGATAGATAGCATGATGTTTTCGTGGCTTGTCCGTTTTTTGATGTCATTGCTATGCTAGATCATTGCACATCCTGGTACACTGCCAGAGACATTCATATAGAGTCATATTTTGTTCTAGTATCGAGTTGTAATCCTTGAGTTGTAAATAAATAGAAGTGTGATGATCATCATTATTAGAGCATTGTCCCGAAAAAATAAAGGCCAGATAAAAAAAGGAAAGGCCAAAAAAAGAAAAAAAGAGAGAAAGGCCAAAAAAAGGGGAGGCCCAAAAACATAAAAATAAAAAGGGGGACAATGCTACTATCCTTTTTACACACTTGTGCTTCAAAGTAGCACTACGATCTTCATGATCGAGAGTCTCTTATTTTGTCACTTTCATATACTACTGGGAATTTTTCATTATAGAACTTGGCTTGTATATTCCAACAATGGGCTTCCTCAAATGCCCTAGGTCTTCGTGACCAAGCAAGTTGGATGCACACCCACTTAGTTTCTTTTGTTGAGCTTTCATACATTTATATCTCTAGTGCATCCGTTACATGGCAATCCCTACTCCTCGCATTGACATCAATTGATGGGCATCTCCATAGCCCGTTGATTAGCCGCGTCGATGTGAGACTTTCTCCCTTTTTTGTCTTCTCCATACAACCTCCACCATCATATTCTATTCCACCTATAGTGCTATATCCATGGCTCACGCTCATGTATTGCGTGAAAGTTGAAAAGGTTTGAGAACGTCAAAAGTATGAAACAATTGCTTGGCTTGTCATCGGGGTTCTGCATGATTTGAATATTTTGTGTGGTGAAGATGTAGTATAGTCAGACCATATGATTTTGCAGGGATAACTTTCTTTGGACATGTTATTTTGAAAAGACATGATTGCTTTATTAGTATGCTTGAAGTATTATTGTCTTAATGTTAAATGATAGACTATTGCTTTGAATCACTCGTGTCTTAATATTCATGCCATGATTAGATACATGATCAAGATTATGCTAGCTAGCATTCCACATAAAAATTTATCTTTTTTTATCATTTACCTACTCGAGGACAAGCAGGAATTAAGCTTGGGGATGCTGATACGTCTCCGTCGTATCTATAATTTTTTATTGTTCCATGCCAATATTCTATAACTTTTACATACTTTTGGCAACTTTTTATACTATTTTTGGGACTAACATATTGATCCAGTGCCCAGTGCCAGTTCCTGTTTGTTGCATGTTTTTTGTTTTGCAGAAAATCCATATCGAACGGAGTCCAAACGGGATAAAAACTGACGGAGATTTTTTTTGGAATATATGTGAATTTTTGGAAATGGAATCAGCGCGAGACGATGCCCGAGGGGGCCACGAGGCAGGAGGGTGCGCCCCTAACCCTCGTGGACACCCCGTAAGGCGGTTTGTGCCCTTATTTCACCGCAAGAAAGCTAATATGCGGATAAAACTAGTGTTCAAATTTCAATCCAATCGGAGTTACGGATCTCCGGGAATATAAGAAACGGTGAAAGTCCAGATCTGGGAGTGCAGAAACAGAGAGAGACAGAGAGACAGATCCAATATCGGAGGGGCTCTTGCCCCTCCCATGCCATGGAGACCAAGGAACAGAGGGAGAACCCTTCTCCCACCTAGGGAGAAGGCCAAGGAAGAAGGAGAAGGAGGGCGGCTCTCTCCCCCTCGCTTCCGGTGGCGCCGAAACGCCGCCGAGGCCATCATCGTCACCGCAATCTACACCAACACCTCTGTCATCTTCACTAACATATTCATCACCTTCCCCCATCTATCTACAGCGGTCCACTCTCCCGCAACCCACTGTACCCTCTACTTGAACATGGTGCTTTATGCTTCATATTATTATCCAATGATGTGTTGCCATCCTATGATGTCTGAGTAAATTTTTGTTGTCCTATCGGTAATTGGTGAATTGCTATGATTGGTTTAATTTGCTTGTGGTTATGTTGCTGTCCTTTGGTGCCCATCATATGAGCGTGCACGTGGATCACACCATAGGGTTAGTTGTATGTTGATAGGACAATGTATTGGAGGGCACGAGTGACAGAAGCTTCAACCTAGCATAGAAATTGATGCACACGCGATTGAAGGGGGACCAATATATCTTAATGCTATGGTTGGGTTTTACCTTAATGAACGTTAGTAGTTGCGGATGCTTGCTAATAGTTCCAATCATAAGTGCGTAGAATTCCAAGTCAGGGATGACATGCTAGCAGTGGCCTCTCCCACATAAAACTTGCTATCAGTCTAGTAAAGTAGTCAATTGCTTAGGGACAATTTCGTAACTCCTACCATCACTTTTCCACACTCGCTATACTAACTTTATTGCTTATTTATCTAAACAGCCCCTAGTTTTTATTTATGTGCTCTTTATTATCTTACAAACCTATCCAACCACACCTACAAAGTACTTCTAGTTTCATACTTTTTCTAGGTAAAGCGAACGTCAAGCGTGCGTAGAGTTGTATCGGTGGTCGATAGAATTTGAGGGAATATTTGTTCTGCCTTTAGCTCCTCGTTGGGTTTGACACTCTTACTTATCGAAAGAGGCTACAATTGATCCCATATACTTGTGGGTTATTGATGTCTACTACGCAACCTTCTTCTTGTAGACCTTGTTGGGCCTCCAAGTGCGGAGGTTTGTAGGACAGTAGCAAATTTCCCTCAAGTGGATGACCTAAGGTTTATCAACCCGTGGGAGGCGTAGGATGAAGATGGTCTCTCTCAAGCAACCCTAGAACCAAATAACAAAGAGTCTCTTGTGTCCCCAACACACCCAATACAATGGTAAATTGTATAGGTGCACTAGTTCGGCGAAGAGATGGTGATACAAGTGCAATATGGATGGTAGATATAGGTTTTGTAATCTGAAAATATAAAAACAGCAAGGTAACTAATGATTAAAGTGAGCGAAAACGGTATTGCGATGCGTTGAAACAAGGCCTAGGGTTCATACTTTCACTAGTGCAAGCTGTCTCAACAATGATAACATAATTAGATCATATAACTACCCCTCAACATGCAACAAAGAGTCACTCCAAAGTCACTAATAGCGGAGAACAAATGAAGAGATTATGGTAGGGTACGAAACCACCTCAAAGTTATCCTTTCTGATCAATCTATTCAAGTAGTGAAATAACATGAAGCTATTCTTTCCGTTCGATCTATCATAGAGTTCGTACTAGAATAACACCTTAAGACACAAATCAACCAAAACCCTAATGTCACCTAGATACTCCAATGCCACCTCAAGTATCTATGGGTATGATTATACGATATGCATCACATAATCTCAGATTTATCTATTCAACCAACACAAAGAACTTCAAAGAGTGCCCCAATTTTTCTACCGGAGAGTCAAGACGAAAACGTGTGCCAACCCCTATGCATAAGTTCATGAGTGGAACCCGCACGTTGATCACCAAAACATACATCAAGTGGATCACGTGATATCCCGTTGTCACCACAGATAAGCACATGCAAGACATACATAAAGTGTTCTCAAATCCTTAAAGACTCAATCCGATAAGATCACTTCAAAGGGAAAACTCAATCCATTACAAGAGAGTAGAGGGGGGAGAAACATCATAAGATCCAACTATAATAGGAAAGCTCGCGGTACATCAAGATCGTACCATCTCAAGAACACGAGAGAGAGAGAGAGAGAGAGAGAGAGAGATCAAACACATAGCTACTTGTACATACCCTCAGCCCCGAGGGTGAACTACTCACTCCTCATCATGGAGAGCGCCGGGATGATGGAGATGGCCACCGGTGAGGGTTCCCCCCCTCCGGCAGGGTGCCGGAACAGGGTCCCGATTGGTTTTTGGTGGCTACAGAGGCTTGCGGCGGCGGAACTCCCGATCTATTCTGTTCTCTGATGTTTTTAGGGTATATGGATATATATATATATATATATATATATATATATATATATATATATATATATATATATATATATATATATATATATATATATATATATATATAGGAGAAAGGAGTCGGTCAGGGAGCCACGAGGGGCCCACGAGGGTGGGGGCACGCTCAGGGGGTAGGGCGCGCCTTCCTGCCTAGTGGCTTCCTCGAAGCTTCCCGGACTTCTACTCCAAGTCTCCTGGATTGCTTCTGTTCCAAAAATAACGCTCCCAAGGTTTCGTTCCGTTTGGACTCCGTTTGATATTCCTTTTCTTCGAAACACTGAAATAGGCAAGAAAACAACAATTTGGGCTGGGCCTCCGGTTAATAGGTTAGTCCCAAAAATAATATAAACATGTTTAGTAAAGCCCATAAACATCCAAAACAGGTAATATAATAGCATGAATACTTCATAAATTATAGATACGTTGGAGACGTATCAGTTATCAATGCTCAAGCTCTGGGACTTGTGTCAGCCTCCTGTATGCATAAATGGCCTCGGGAAAGATGAGGTACGTGCCTGGAAGTATGTTCAACAAAGAGGGTGCAGGCAAGGTAATAGTCTCACAGTAAGCTTTATCAAATATCAAATTATACTTAAGCATCTTATTCTTATTTTTAACAATAAATTCATGTGCTACCATACTCTTATAATCTAGAAAAACAGGGGGCACCAACTTCTCCTCTTTCTCATAATGCCTAATAGGTATCTCAAAGTGTTTAGCCAGGCATGAAGCAAAGATGCCTCCAAAAATGGGGCCCTTTGTACGGTTCAGACTTAATCGTTTAGCAATAATAGCGCCTAAGCTGAAAGTTGTATCACGAAACAAATCATGGCGCAAAATGACAAGATCAGGAGCACTAAGATTTCCACTATTTCTGGGAACAATTAAGCATCTACTAGCAACTATCGCAAAGTAACGTAGAACAGGAAAATGTATACTAGTAATTCTTGCATCTAAAACTTTCCTCATTTCCCCTACAACAATTATATCAATAAATCCCTCCAAATCACTATGATGTGGTTCCTCGACGCTGCCCACAAAGGGTATCTTGCAAACTCGACAAAAAATCATGAAGTGACGTCTCCTTAACCTCATCATATAAGTGAAACTCCACTGAAGGTGGTGATTTCTTAGCATGGAAATAAAAGTTTTGCACGAAAAAATTAGTGAGTAGGAGATACTATTCGCGTTGGTCGTGGAGGAAGTCGGTGAGGCCTACATTCTCGTCCAAGTAATAAGAGTCGTCATAAATTCCGGCGGCTCTCAAGAACGCATCACAAGGCCATTCGCACGACCGAACCACCACTGTGCGAGGAAGGTTGTATTTGGGCTTTTAATTCTCCTCATTCTGCTTATCCTTTGAGCTTCGGCTCGAAGAGCCCCTCAAGAATCTCTTTATCATTTTCTTTCTGTGAAAAATTTCTAAAATTTTTAGTGACTCAAAATAAAAGTGAACGAAACTCAACAATATTGATAGCAACTACTCCCACAAGCGCCTACAGGCTATATCATGCATTAAAACTACTTTGGACCATATAAATTTGACATGCAAGCTCAAGAACAGGGTCACCTCAGCAGCAAAAATTTGCAATAAATAAAGCACTAGAACAAAAACTAATTGGATCATTGGAGGAGTCACATACCGAAGAACAATCCCCCAAAATAGTTTTGTGAATGGAGCTTTGAGCAAAGAGATCGAAAATGGCAGCAATATGAGCTAGAACACGGGTTTGAGCTATGGGAGGATTTTTTTCTGGAGGAAGACGAAGTGAGTGGGTGCTGGAATAAGTGGAGGGAGTCCACGTGGGGTCCACGAGGCAGGGGGCGCGCCCTGTGCCGTCGTGGCCAAATGGTGGCCCCCTCTGGTCTGTTCTCAGTGCCAGATATTCTTAAATATTCTACAAAAAACATATTTCATTTTCAGGACGTTTGGAGAACTTTTATTTTCGGGGTATTTTTATTGCAAGGATAGTTCAGAAAACCGACAAAAAATAATATTTTTGCTTTATTTAATCTAAATAACAGAAAGTAAAAGGAGGGTACAGAGAGTTGTGCTTTCTAACTTCATCCATCTCGTGCTCATCAAAAGTAATCCACTAACAAGGTTGATCAAGTCTTGTTAACAAACTCTTTCCGAATAACACGAAACCGGAGAATTTTCGAATAACACTAGGTTACCTCAACGGGTATATGCACGTCCCCAACAATAAGAATATCATATTTCTTCTTAACAGTAGGAAGAGGAAATTCAAAACCTCCAATAGTAATCGTTGAAAAATTTTCAATAGAGTTGATACTGTGGACTTGAGGTTGTTTCCTTGGAAAATGTACCGTATGCTCATTACCATTAGCATGAAAAGTGGCATTGCCTTTATTGCAATCAATAACAGCCCCTACAGTATTCAAAAAGGGTCTACCAAGGATAATCGACATACTATCGTCCTCGGGAATATCAAGAATAACAAAGTCCGTTAAAATAGTAACGTTTGCAACCACAACAGGCACATCCTCACAAATACCGACAGGTATAGCAGTTGATTTATCGGCCATTTGCAAATATATTTCAGTAGGTGTCAACTTATTCAAATCAAGTCTACGATATAAAGAGAGAGGCATAACACTAACACCGGCTCCAAGATCACATAAAGCAGTTTTAACATAGTTCATTTTAATAGAGCATGGTATAGTTGGTACTCCTGGATCTCCTAGTTTCTTGGACATTCCACCTTTAAAAGTATAATTGGCGAGCATGGTGGAAATTTCATCTTCCAGTATGTTTCTTTTATTTGTAACAATATATTTCATATACTTAGCATAAGGATTCATTTTAAGCATATCAGTCAAACGCATACGCAAAAAGATAGGTCTAATCATTTGAGCAAAGCGCTCAAAATCCTCATCATCCTTTTTCTTGGATGGTTTAGGAGGAAAAGGCATGGGTTTCTGAACCCATGGTTTTGTTTCTTTACCGTGCTTCCTAGCAACGAAGTCTCTCTTATCATAACTTTGATTCTTTGATTGTGGGTTACCAAGATCAACAACAGGTTCAATCTCTACATCATTGTTATTGCTAGGTTGAGCATCATCATGAACATCATCATTAACATTATCACTAGGTTCATGTTCATTACCAGATTGTGTTTCGGCATCAGAAATAGAAATATCATTGGTATTCTCTGGTGTGTCAACAACAGGTTCACTAGAGGCATGCAAAGTCCTATCATTTTTCTTTTCCTTCTTCTTAGAAGGGCTAGGTGCATCAACATTAGTTATCTGAGAAACTTGCTCAACTCTCTTAGGGTGGCCCTGAGGATACAAAGGTTCCTGAGTCATTTTACCCCCTCTAGTCATAACTCTAACAACATTATCATTTTTCTTATTATTTAATTCATCGAGCAAATCATCATATGCTTTAAGCACTTGTTCTACCTGAGTGGTAACCATAGAAGCATGTTTCCTAATAAGTTTAAGTTCACCTTTAACTCTAGACATATAATCACTCAAGTGTTCAACCATATAAGCATTATGTTTCAATTGTCTACCAACATAAGCATTGAAGTTTTCTTGTTTAACAATAAAATTATCAAACTCATCCAAGCATTGGCTAGCAGACTTATTACGAGGAATATCACCTTCATCAAATCTATAGAGGGAATTTACCTCTACTACCTATGTCGGGTTATTAAGACCATGTATTTCTTCAATAGGTGGTAAATTCTTAACATCTTAAGCTTTAATACCCTTTTCTTTCATAGATTTTTTGCCTCTTGCATATCTTTAGGACTAAGAAATAGAATACCCCTTTTCTTCGGAGTTGGCTTAGGAATTGATTCAGGAAGTGTCCAATCATTATCATTACTCAATATATTATTCAATAGCAATTCATCTTGCTCAACAGTTCTTTCCCTGAAAACACAACTAGCACAACAATCCGGGTGGTCTCTGGAAGCATCGCTTAGTCCAGTATAAAAGATATCAAGTATTTCATTTTTCTTGAGAGGATGATCAGGCAAAGCATTAACTAATCAGAGAAGCCTCCCCCAAGCTTGTGGGAGACTCTCTTATTCAATTTGCACAAAATTATATATCTCCCTTAAGGCATCTTGTTTCTTATGACCGGGGAAATATTTAGCAGAGAAGTAATAAATCATATCCTAGGGACTACGCACATAACCAGGAGTAAGAGAATTAAACCATGTTTTAGCAACACCCTTTAATGAGAACGGAAATAACTTAAAGATATAGTAGTAACGATTTTTTCCTCATGAGTGAATAGGGTGGCTATAAAATTCAATTTAGTAAGATGTGCCACAGCAGTTTCATATTCATAGCCGTAAAAAGGATCAGATTCAACCAAAGTAACTAACTCAGGATCGACAGAGAAATCATAATCCTTATCAGAAATACAGATAGGTGAAGTAGCAAAAGCAGGGTCATATTTCATTCTAGCATTCAAAGACTTTTCTTTCGACTTAGCTAACAGTTTCTTAAGATCATACCTATCTTTGCAAGCAAAAAGGTCTCTAGCAGTTTCTTCATCCATAACATAACCCTTAGACACATAAGGCAATTCATATCTAGGGGGAGAATCTTCATCATCACTTTCATCAATATTATCAGTTTCAATAATTTCATTCTCTCTAACCCTAGCAAGTTGTTCATCAAGAAATTCACCTAATGGCACAATATTATCAAGCATAGAAGTAGTTTCATCATAAGCATCATGCATAGAAGAAGTGGCATCATCAATAACATGCGACATATTAGAATCAATAGTAGGTGCAGGTGTTGCAAGTTTACTCAAAACAGAAGGTGAATCAAGTGTAGAGCTAGATGGCAGTTCCTTACCTCCCCTCGTAGTTGAGGGAAAAATCTTGGTCCTTTCATCTTTGAAGTTCCTCATAGTGATCAGCAGATATAAATCCCAAGTGACTCAAAGAATATAGCTATGCTCCCCGGCAACGGCGCCGGAAAATAGTCTTGATAACCCACAAGTATAGGGGATCGCAACAGTTTTCGAGGGTAGAGTATTCAACCCAAATTTATTGATTCGACACAAGGGGAGCCAAAGAATATTCTCAAGTATTACCAGTTGAGTTGTCAATTCAACCACACCTCAAAGACTTAATATCTGCAGCAAAGTAGTATGGAATTAATGGTAACAGTGGCAAAATTAATAGTAGCATTTTTTGTAGCAATCATAACAGTGGCAACGGAAAAGTAACTAAGCAAAGTTCAATATGTGAAAAGCTCGTAGGCAATGGATCAATGATGGATAATTATGTCGGATGCGATTCCTCATGCAATAGTTATAACATAGGGTGACACATAACTAGCTCCAGTTCATCAATGTAATGTAGGCATGTATTCCAAATATAGTCATACGTGCTTATGGAAAAGAACTTGCATGACATCTTTTGTCCTACCCTCCCATGGCAGCGGGGTCCTATTGGAAACTAAAGGATATTAAGGCCTCCTTTTAATAGAGTACCAGACCAAAGCATTAACACTTAGTGAATACATGAACTCCTCAAACTACGGTCATCACCGGGAGTGGTCCCGATTATTGTCACTTCGGGGTTGCCGGATCAAAACACATAGTAGGTGACTATTGACTTGCAAGATAGGATCAAGAACTCACGTATATTCATGAAAACATAATAGGTTCAGATCTGAAATAATGGCAATCGGGCCCTAGTGACAAGCATTAAGCATAGCAAAGTTATAGCAACATCAATCTTAGAACATAATGGAGACTAGGGATAAACCCTAACAAAACTAACTTGATTACATGGTAAATATCATCCAACCCATCACCGTCCAGCAAACCTACGATGGGATTACTCCCGCACGGCGGTGGGCATCACGAAATTGGTGATGGAGGATGGTTGATGATGACGATGGTGACGGATTCCCCTCTCCGGAGCCCCGAACGGACTCCAGATCAGCCCTCCCGAGGAAGATTAGGGCTTGGCAGCGGCTCCGTATCGTAAAACACGATGAATACTTCTCTCTGATTTTTTTCTCCTCGAAAGCAAATATATGGAGTAAGGTCGGTGGAGTCCTAGGGGGCCCACGAGGCAGGGGCACGCCCTAGGGGGGGTGGGCGCGCCCTACACCCTCGTGGACAGGGTGTGGGCCCCCTGATGCTGATTCTTTCGCCAGCATTTTTTATTAATTCCAAAACATGTCTCCGTAGATTTTCAGGTCATTCCGAGAACTTCTATTTCTGCATAAAAATAACACCATGGCAATTCTGCTGAAAACAGCGTCAGTCCGGGTTAGTTCCATTCAAATTGTGCAAGTTAGAGTCCAAAACAAGGGCACAATTGTTTGGAAAAGTAGATACGTTGGAGACGTATCAGCACTCTTTGAGGTTCTTTGTGTTGGATTTGACTATTGTGAATCTGAAATTATTTGGTGTTATTAGTACGAACTCTTGGATAGATCGATCGGGAAGAATAGCTTCGAGGTGGTTTCGTACCCTACAAACAATTTCTTCTTATATTCTCCACTAGATAGGAACTTTGGAGTGATCCTTCATCGCACGTTGAGGGATGGTTATATGATCCAATTATATTAGCATTGTTGGGAGATTACACCTGCGAAAGTACGGACCCTAGGCCTCATTTTCAAGCATTTGAATACCGTTTGTGCTCCATTTTATAAATTGCTACCTTGTTGTTTTTATTGTGCTTATTTCAAAAATCAATATCTACTATCCATATTACACGTGTATCACCATCTCTTCGCCGAACTAGTGCACCTATACAAATTACCATTGTATTTGGTGTGTTGGTTACACAAGAGACCTTTTATTATTTGGTTGCGGGGTTGTTTGAGAGAGACGATCTTCATCCTATGCCTCCCATGGATTGATAAACCTTAGGTCATCCACTTGAGGGAAAATTGCTATTGTCCTACAAAACTCTGCGCCTGGAGGCCCAACACGTGTCTACAAAAATAAAGTTATGTAGTAGACATCATGGCTCTTCACACTCCTGGACCCTCTGACGGAGACGGCATGCATGGTGGTTCTTATGATCATGTGGCGGGTGTGGTATATCCGCAACGAGATCACCCATGACAAGGTGCCACCTCCCATAGAAGCATCCCGCAGATTCCTTCTCGGATACATTAATTCGCTACTGCGTATACAACAATTCCCTCAAGCTGATATGGAGAAAGGGAAAATGGTGCTGCATGAGGGAGAGCGGACCACTCAAAAGGTACATGTGCAGCGGTATGAGAGACCTTAGACGCCACCACCTCCAGGATGGACAAAGCTCAATTGTGATGGTAGTTACGTAAATGCTACTGGTGCAGTAGGAGGAGGCATGCTTCTGCAGGATGAGAGAGGTGAAATTCTATATACATCGTGTAGGGAGATGCATGCATGCGACAATGGTCTTCACGCGGAGCTAGCAGCATGTACAGAGGTCCTAGTGTTGTCCCTGCACATGACAAACTTGCCGAGCATGGTGGAACTGGACTGTGCAGAAGTCGTGTCGATGATTACAGCACCCTCGGAGAACCGGTCGCAGCACCGCATACTTGTTGAGGAGATCCAACAGATGATGGCAGATGACTCGAGGGAGATTTCTTTTACTCATATTAGTCGTTCGCGGTAAAGTTAGTCACGAGCTCACCGCGTATGGCCGCAGCACACCTCGGACAGCGGTTTAGCTGTTTTCGGGGCTGGACTCTATTGTGAACTTGTGTAAGGCTGAGAAGCCTCCCTGAGTAATGAAATCTCTCCTAAAAAAACGTTTAGATAAGTCAGATTTAAATCTCGCCCGCAAAAAACAAATCACCCACAAAAAAGTTAGATTAATCAAATTTTAACTAAAAAATAAAATAATTTAAAAAAATGATATAACCTATGCCAACGGCCACTGTCAGGGTCATCAACATAGATTTGACGGCATCAGCCGACCATTAGAGGTTGGGTCGCCAGGGCCGCCTATATGCCGACGCCCTTTCTATGCCTACAGCAGCCGTCGGCCAAGACTGAGGTATGCCGACGGCTTTTCTATGCCTACGGCTGCCGTTGGCATAGATGGAGGTGTGCCGACTGTTTTTCCCATGTCGTCAGCATACGTCCATTTATATCGAGGCCTCAACAAAAAACCACCAGCATAAGAAAAAACGTACGTATAGCCAGTTATTCTGGTAGTGCATGTCCCATACCGCGATACATACACTAGCTCACCTCGCTCCTCCCCTCGGAACTCCTCTTCGTCCTCTGCACCCGATAGGTTCTCCATCAATACATCAAGTATTATCGATCTTTGGGTGGTCGCTCACTGGGATAGCAATACTGGGCATGATTGCCTTCTACATCTACCGGCTCTTCCAAGCAGCGCCACCACCTTTGGCACCTTCCTCCTTGATGGTTCCACCACCTTCCGCAGCTTCCTCCTCGATGGTGACACCACCTTCCCTAAATGGCGCAATCACCTTCAGCCGCCTTGTCATCAACGACATGACCACCGTTGAGGATAAGGACCTCCATCGCTGGCTACTCAACAGTTGAAGATCTCAACACGGCATGCTAGAGCCCTGCATTCAGCCTCGTCCACGTGCCCTCGGAGCGAGCAGCCGATACCCCTCCTCCGCCGGGGAGCCGCGGGAGCTCCCCGAGCGACGAGGAGGAGGGCACCACCATTGTGCAGGTGCAGACCCCCCTGCAGCGGCGAAGCTTCATGGGGGCCATTGCCCCCCCCCCCCCCGCACTCTAGGAAAACTACCCCTGGTTATAGGTTTGAATATCGATTGTTTCTTAGAGTTCATGCATAATTTATCTTCTTCGCCCCTTCAAGAATCTTCATCTTTGCTAGTTTGGTAAAAACTACTAGTCGAGAGTGAGCTTGTCGCTATTTGTTTCATACCTTATGTGTCGAACTAAGTTCTTTTGTGGACATGACAATCGGGTATTGAATACGTGTCATGTTTTAAACTGAATGTGCGTGATGGGTTTACCTAAATGACAATCTTGGTGTTTACCTAAATGTGTGTCAGATATGTGTGTCATGTTTTTAAACTGAATGTGTGATAACCCAAAAGTATAGGGGGTCGCAACAGTTTTTGAGGGTAGAGTATTCAACCCAAATTTATTGATTCGACACAAGGGGAGCCAAAGAATATTCTCAAGTATTAGCAGTTGAGTTGTCAATTCAACCACACCTGGATAACTTAATATCTGCAGCAAAGTGTTTAGTGGCAAGGTAGTATGGAAGTAACGGTAACGGTAGCAGTTTTGCAGTAATTGTAACAGTGGCAACGGTAAAGTAACTAAGCGAAGAACAATATGTGAAAAGCTCGTAGGCATTGGATCGGTGATGGAGAATTATGCAATATGCGATTATTCATGTATTCCGAATATAGTCATAGGTGCTTATGGAAAAGAACTTGCATGACATCTTTTGTCCTACCCTCCCGTGGCAGCGGGGTCCTATTGGAAACTAAGGGATATTAAGGCCTCCTTTTAATAGAGTACCGGACCAAAGCATTAACACTTAGTGAATACATGAACTCCTCAAACAACGGTCATCACCGATAATGGTCCCGATTATTGTCACTCCGGGGTTAACGGATCATAATACATAATAGGTGACTATAGACTTGCAACATAGGATCAAGAACTCACATATATTCATGAAAACATAATAGGTTCAGATCTGAAATCATGGCACTCGGGCCGTAGTGACAAGCATTAAGCATAGCAAAGTCATAGCAACATCAATCTCAAAACATAGTGGATACTAGGGATCAAACCTTAACAAAACTAACTTGATTACATGATAAATCTCATCCAACCCATCACCGTCCAGCAAGCCGACGATGGAATTACTCACGCACGGCGGTGAGCATCATGAAATTGGTGATGGAGGAAGGTTGATGATGATGATGGCGACGGATTCCCCTCTCCGGAGCCCCGAACAGACTCCAGATCAGCCCTCCCGAGAGAGTTTAGGGCTTGGCAGCAGCTCCGTATCGTAAAACGCGATGAACCCTTCTCACTGATTTTTTCTCCCCGAACACGAATATATAGAGTTGGGGTTGAGGTCGGTGGAGCACCAGGGGGCCCACGATGCAGGGGGCGCACCTAGGGGGGTAGTCGCGCCTCTCACCCTCGTGGACAGGGTGTGGGCCCCCTGGCCTTGATTCTTTCGCCAGTATTTTTTATTAATTCCAAAAATAATCTCCGTTGATTTTCAGGTCATTCCGAGAACTTTTATTTCTGCACAACAATAACACCATGGCAATTCTGCTGAAAACGACGTCAGTCCAGGTTAGTTCCATTCAAATCATGCAAGTTAGAGTCCAAAACAAGGGCAAAAGTGTTTGGAAAAGTAGATACGATGGAGACGCATCAACTACCCCAAGCTTAAACCTTTGCTTGTCCTCAAGCAATTCAGTTGATAAACTGAAAGTGATAAACAAAAACTTTTACAAACTCTGTTTGCTCTTGTTGTTGCAAATATGTAAAGCCAACATTCCTGTTTTCAGCAAAGATTATGAACTAACCATATTCACGATAACATTTAGGTCTCATGTTTACTCATATCAATGGCATAATCAACTACCGAGCAATAATAGTAAATATCTAATGACAACACTTTCTCCAAACAATCATAATATATGATATAACAAGATGGTATCTCGCTAGCCCTTTCTGAGACCGCAAAACATAAATGTAGACCACCTTTAAAGACCAAGGACTGACTAGACATTGTAATTCATGGTAAAAGTGATCCAGTCATAGTCATACCCAATATAAATTAATAATAATGCATGCAAATGACAGCGGTGCTCTCCAACTGGTGCTTTTTAATAAGATGATGATGACTCAACTAAAAGTAAATAAATAGGCCCTTCGCAGAGGGAAGCAGGGATTTGTAGAGGTGCTAGAGCTCGATTTTGGAATAGAGATAAATAATATTTTGAGCGGCATACTTTGATTGTCAACATAACAACTGAGAGATCTCGATATCTTCCATGCTACACTCATTATAGGCGGTTCCCAAACAGAGTGGTAAAGTTTATACTCCCCCTCCACCAACAAGCATCAATCCATGGCTTGCTCGAAACAACGAGTGTCTCCAACATACATCAGGTCCCAGGGGGAGTTTTGTTTGCAATTAATTTTGATTTAGTTTGCATAAAGCATGGGACTGGGCATCCCGGTGACTAGCCATTTTCTCGTGAGTGAGGAGCAGAGTCCACTCCTCTTGAGAATAACCCGCCTAACACGGAAGATACAAACAGCCCTAGTTGATACATGAGCTATTCGAGCATACAAAACAAAATTTCATTTGAAAGTTTGGAGTTTGGCACATACAAATTTACTTGGAACGGCAGGTAGATACCACATATAGGAAGGTATGGTGGACTCATATGGAATAACTTTGGGGTTTATGGAAGTGGATGCACAAGCAACATTCCCGCTTAGTACAAGTGAAGGCTAGAAAAAGACTGGGAAGTGACCAACTAGAGAGCGACAATAGTCATGAACATGCATTAAAATTAATGAACATTGAGTGTAAGCATGAGTAGGATATAATCCACCATGAACATAACTATCGTGAAGGCTATGTTGATTTGTTTCAACTACATGTGTGAACATGTGCCAAGTCAAGTCACTTGAATCATTCAAAGGAGGATACCACCCTATCATACCACATCACAACCATTTTAATAGCATGTTGGCACGCAAGGTGAACCATTATAAACTCCTAGCTAATTAAGCATGGCATAAGCAACTATAATCTCTAATTGTCATTGCAAACATGTTTATTCATAATAGGCTGAATCAGGAACGATGAACTAATCATATTTACAAAAACAAGAGACGTCAAGTTCATACCAGCTTCTCTCATCTAAATCGGTCCATCTTATATCTTCATTATTACCTTTCACTTGCACGACCGAACGATGTGAATAATAATAATAGTGCACGTGCATTGGACTAAGCTGGAATCTGCGAGCATTTAATACAAAGGAGAAGACAAGGAATACTTGCTCCTGGTTAAATCAACAATAATGCATATGAGAGCCATTTCAACATTTTCATTATGGTCTTCTCCTCTCGACCCCCAAAGCACAAGAAAAGAAATAAAACTATTTACATGGGAAAGCTCCCAACAAGCAAAAGAAGAACACGAAATCTTTTTGGGTTTTCTTTTAATTACTACTACAAGCAAGAAAGTAAACTAGCTAAAAGCTACTACTAATTTTTTTGGTTTTCTTAAGGTTATTCAAATACACAAGAAGAAAGCAGGAAAAAGAAAATAAACTAGCATGGATAGTACAAGGAAAAAAAGTATGAGCACCGACAACTAGAATGAGTGTGAACATGAATGTAATTTCGGTGAGAAATACGTACTCCCCCAAGCTTAGGCTTTTGGCCTAAGTTGGTCTATGCCCATGGATCAAAGTTGTAGTTGGGGTCGTACTAAGAAGGAGCCTCGGGGTGCCACTGGTTGGCAATTTCCTCTGGAAACCCACTGGTAAACAGACTAACGTGGAAGATCAAGTTGTGGTTCCGGCTCTGGCTCTGTAGCTGGTGTGGGGTTTTGGTAGGCATGAAATGCCTCCGGCTGAACAAGATACTTGCCTGAAGATAAATTAAACAAAGAAGGAGCAGGCAAAGTAATAGTCTCAGGGTGATTTTTATCAAATAACAGTCTGTAGTTAAGCATCTTTTTCTTATTATTAACAATAAAATTATGTGCTACCATACTCTTATAGTCTACAAAAATAGGAGGTAGCAACTTTTCTTCTTTCTCATGATGCCTAATAGGTATGTTAAAGTGTGCAGCGAGGCGCGAGGCGAAAATACCTCCCAAGATGGGACCCTTCATGCGGTTCAGATTTAATCGTTTTGCCATAATTGCGTCCATACTAAATGTGTTGTCATGCAACAAGGCATGGCACAAAATAACAATATCAGGGGCACTAAGGTTTCCATAGTTTCCACGACCAATTAAACATCTACTAACAAATATTGCAAAGTAACGTAGAAGAGGAAAATGTATGCTTGTAATTCTTGCATCGAAACATGAAAATTTTGCACAAAGATATTAGTGAGTAGGAGATACTATTCGCGTTGGTCGCGGAGGAAGTCGGTGAGGCCCGCATTCTCAGCCAACTCATAAAAATCATCATAAATCCCGGTTGCTCTCAAGAAATCATCACAAGGCCATTCACACGGTCGAACCTCCGTGGTGCGAGGGAGATTATATTTGGGCCTCTCGTCTTCTTCACTTCCCTTATCCTTCGAGCTTTGGCTCGAAGAGCCCCTCAAAAATCTCTTCATCATTTTCTGAAAATTTCTGAATTTTTTAGTAACTTCAAATAAAAGTGAACCAAACTCAACAAAATTAATAGTAACTACTCCCACAAGTGCCTAGAGACTACATCATGCATTAGAGCGACTTGGGACCATATAAATTTGACATGCAAGCTCAAGAACATGCTCACCTAGGCAGCAAAAATTTGCAATGAATAAAGCACTAGAACAAAAACTAATTGGACAATTGGAGGAGTCACATATCGAAGAACAATCCCCCAAAGCAGTTTTGTCCATGGAGCTTTAAGCAAGGAGATCAAAAATCATAACAAGATGAGCCAGAACTCATGCTTGAGCTGGTTGGTGATTTCTTTGGGAGGAAGAAGGAGTGTGTGGTGGCTGGAATAAGTGGAGGGGAGCCACCATGGGCCCACGAGGCAGGGGCGCACCTAGGGGGTGGGCGCTCCCTGTACCCTCGTGTCCAGGTGCTTTGCTCCCCCTGATGTGTTCTTAGTGCCAGATATTCTCAAATATTCTAGAAAAATCATATTTCAATTTCGGGGCATTTGGAGAACTTTTAATTTCGAGGTATTTTTTATTGCACGGATAATTCATAAAACTAACATAAAATACTATTTTTGCTTTATTTAATCTAAATAATAGAAAGTAAAAGGAGGGTATAGAAGGTTGTGCTCTCTAACTTCATCCATCTCATGCTCATCAAAAGGAATCCAGTAACAAGGTTGATCAAGTCTTGTTAACAAACTCATTCCAAATCGCATGAAACCGGAGAATTTTTGAATAGCACTAGGTTACCTCAACGGGGATATGCACATTGCTACGTCTCGAGCTAGCGTTGGTTTTCCCCGAAGAGGAGGGGGTGATGCAACACAGTAGCGTAAGTATTTTCCTCAGTTTTTGAGAACCAAGGTATCAATCCAGTAGGAGGTCACGCGCAAGTCCCTCGTACCTGCACAAAACGGTAGCAACTCGCAACCAACGCTTAGGGGTTGTCAATTCCTTCACGGTCACTTACGAGAGTGAGATCTGATAGAGATAA
Source organism: Aegilops umbellulata (assembly GCA_032464435.1). Classification (NCBI taxonomy): domain Eukaryota; kingdom Viridiplantae; phylum Streptophyta; class Magnoliopsida; order Poales; family Poaceae; genus Aegilops; species Aegilops umbellulata. The sequence goes on from CP136054.1 coordinate 394,500,764, forward strand.
TATTTTTGGTATTTTTGGTATAAAGATGCAAAGTGAAAAGTAAAAGAAAAACAAGTAAAATAAAGTAATGGAGATTGATATGATGAGAATAGACCCGGGGGCCATAGGTTTCACTAGTGGCTTCTCTCAAGATCATAAATATTCTACGGTGGGCGAACAAATTACTGTTGAGCAATTGATAGAATTGAGCATAGTTACGAGGTTATCTAGGTATGATCATGTATATAGGCATCACGTCCGTGACAAGTAGACCGACTCCTGCCTGCATCTACTACTATTACTCCACTCATCGACCGCTATCCAGCATGCATCTAGAGTATTAAGTTAAAAACATAGTAACGCCTTAAGCAAGATGACATGATGTAGAGGAATAAATTCATGCAATATGATAAATACCCCATCTTGTTATCCTCGATGGCAACAATACAATACGTGCCTTGCAACTCTTTCTATCACTGAGTAAGGACACCGCAAGATTAAACCCAAAGCTAAGCACTTCTCCCATTGCAAGAACTACCAATCTAGTTGGCCAAACCAAACGGATAATTCGAAGAGACTTGCAAAGATAACTCAATCATACATAAAAGAATTCAGAGAAGATTCAAATATTATTCATAGATAAGTTGGATCATAAACCCACAATTGATCGGTCTCAACAAACACACCGCAAAAAGAAGATTACATCGAATAGATCTCCACGAGAGAGGGGGAGAACATTGTATTGAGATCCAAAAACAGAGAAGAAGCCATCTAGCTACTAGCTATGGACCCGAAGGTCTGAAGTAAACTACTCACACTTCATCGAAAGGGCTATGGTGCTGATGTAGAAGCCCTTCGTGATGGATGCCCTCTCCGGCGGAGCTTCGGAACAGGCCCCAAGATGGGATCTCATGGATACAGGAAGTTGCGGCGGTGGAATTAGGTTTTTGGCTCCGTCTCTGGTCTAATGGGGGTACGTAGGTATATATAGGAGGAAGGAGCACGTCGGTGGAGCTCCGAGGGGCCCACGAGGCAGGGGGCGCACCCAGGGGGGCGTGCCCTCCACCCTCGTGACCTCCCCGGAAACTTCTTGGAGTAGGGTCCAAGTCTCCTGGATCACGTTCGGTGATAAGATCACGTTCCCGAAGGTTTCATTCCGTTTGGACTCCTTTTGATATTCTGTTTCCTCGAAATACTGAAATAGGCAAAAAAAAACAGCAATTCTGGGCTGGGCCTCCGGTTAATAGGTTAGTCCCAAAAATAATATAAAAGTGGAAAATAAAGCCCAATATAGTCCAAAACAGTAGATAAAGTAGCATGGAGCAATCAAAAAGTATAGATACGTTGGAGACGTATATCAGGCATCCCCAAGCTTAATTCCTACTCGTCCTCGAGTAGGTAAATGATAAAAGGGAATTTTTGATGCGGAGTGATACTTTGGCATAATTTCAATGTAAATCTTCTTAATCAGGGTATGAATATTCAGATCCAAAAGGTTCAAGACAAAAGTTCATATTGACATAAAAATGATAATACTTCAAGCATACTAATCAAACAATTATGTCATCTCAAAATAACATGGCCAAAGGAAGTTCCTCCCTACAAAATCATATAGTCAGGCTATGCTTCATTTTCGTCACACAAAGATGTTCCCAACTTCTATACCCCCGATGACAAGCCAAGCAATTGTTTCATACTCAAATAATCTCAAACTTTTTCAACCTTCACGTAATACATGAGCGCGAGCCATGGACATAGCACTATGGGTGGTATAGAATATGATGATGGGGATTGTGTGGAGAAGACAAAAAAGGAGAAAGTCTCACATCAATGAGGCTAATCAATGAGCTATGGAGATGCCCGTTAATTGATGTTAATGCAAGGAGGAGGGATTGCCATGCAACAGATGCACTAGAGCTAAGAATGCTCAACAAAAGAAAACTAGTGGGTGTGCATCCAACTTGCTTGCTCATGAAGACCTAGGGCATTTTGAGGAAGCCCATCGTTGGAATATACAAGCCAAGTTCTATAATGAAAAATTCCCACTAGTATGAACAAGACAATTTATGAGACTCACTATATGAAAATCATGGTGCTACTTTGAAGCACAATATATGAGACTCACTACATGAAGAACAAGGTGCTACTTTGAAGCACAAGTGTGGAAAAAGAGATAGTAGCATTGCCCTTTTTATTTTCTCTTTTTTTTGGGCCTTTCTTTTTTTTTCTTTTTTGGCCTTTCTCTTTTTTTTGATTGGGCAATGCTCTAATAATGATGATCATCACACTTCTATTGATTACAACATAATGATTACAACTCGATACTAGAACAAGATATGACTCTATATGAATGCCTCTATACTAGAACATAAAGATTACAACTCAATACTACAACGGGATGGTGCAATGAATCAAGAGTGACATGTATGAAAAATAATGCATGGTGGCTTTGCCACAAATATGATGTCAACTACAAGATCATGCAATGGCAATATGACAAAAGTAAAGCATGTCATGATGATGATGATGATGGTGGAAGTTGCATGGCAATATATCTCGGAATGGCTATGGAAATGCCATGATAGGTAGGTATGGTGGCTGTTTTGAGGAAGATATAGGGAGGTTTATGTGTGAAAGAGCGTATCATATCACGGGGTTTGGATGCACCGGCGAAGTTTGCACCAACTCTTAATGTGAGAAAGGGCAATGCACGGTACCGAAGAGGCTAGCAAATGGCGGAAAGGTAAAAGTGCGTATAATCCATGGACTCAACATTAGTCAAAAGAACTCATATACTTACTGCAAAAATTTAGAAGTCATCAAAAATCAAGTACTACGCGCATGCTCCTAGGGGGATAGATTGGGAGGAAAAGACCATCGCTCGTCCCCGACCGCCACTCATAAGGATGCACAAGCCAGGTACACTTCATGCTTCAAATTTGTTACACAACTTTAACCATACGTGCATGCTACGGGACTTGCTAACTTCAACACAAGTATTTCTCAAATTCACAACTACTCAACTAGCACGACTATGATATTATCACCTCCATATCTCAAAACAATTATCAAGCATCAAACTTATCTTAGTATTCAACCCACTAAAAAGAAAGTTTCACATATCTTGAATACCAAGTATATTAACATTAAGCAAATTACCATGCTATTAATGACTCTCAAAATAATCTAAGTGAAGCATGAGAGATCAAGTTTCTTTAAAACAATCCACCACCGTGCTCTAAAATATGTAAGTGAAGCACTAGAGCAAAAATTATCATGCTCAAAAAGATATAGGTGAAGCACATAGAGTAAACTATCAAGCTCAAAAGATATAAGTGAAGCACATAGAGTATTCTAACAAATTTCAATTCATGCATGGCTCTCTCAAAAGGTGTGTACAGCAAGGATGATTGTGGTAGACTAACAAGCAAAGACACAAATAATACAAGACGCTCCAAGCAAAACACATATCGTGTGGTGAATAAAAAAATAGCTCCAAGTAAATTACCGATGGAAGTGGACGAAAGAGGGGATGCCTTCCGGGGCATCCCCAAGCTTTGAATTTTTGGTGTCCTTGTATTATCTTGGGGGTGCCATGGGCATCCCCAAGCTTAGGCTCTTGCCACTCCTTGTTCCATAATCCATCAAAAGAATTCACCCAAAACTTGAAAACTTCACAACACAAAACTCAATAGAAATCTCGTGAGCTCCGTTAAAGAAAGAAAACAAAAGACTACTTTAAGGTACTGTAGTGAACCTGTTATTTATTTGTAAGTGTTAAACCTACTGTATTCCAACTTCTCTATGGTTTATAAACTACTTTACTAGCCATAGATTCATCAAAATAAGGAAACAACACACGCAAAACAGAATCTGTCAAAAACAGAACAGTCTGTAGTAATCTGTTACTAACGCAAACTTATAGAACCCGAAAAATTCTACCAAAATTAGACGACCTGGGCAATTTGTTTATTGATCAACAACAATTGGAATCACTATTTTATAAAGTTCTGGTGATTTTTAAAAATTCTGGCACTGAGCGCAAAGATTCTGGAAATTACAGCAAGATCAAATAACTATCTTCCAAGAAGATCTAATAGGTTTAACTTGGCACAAACACTAATTAAAAGATAAAACCACATATAAATAGAATCTAGATGGATTATTTATTCCTAAACAGAACCAAAAACAAAAAACACAAAATAAAATTGGGTTGCCTCCCAACAAGCGCTATCGTTTAACGCCCCTAGCTAGGCATAAAAGCAAGGATAGATCTAGGTATTGCCATCTTTGGTAGGCAATCCATAAGTGGCTCTCATGATAGATTCATATGGTAATTTTATTTTCTTTCTAGGAAAGTTTTCCATGCTCTTCTTTAATGGAAATTGGAATTTAATATTCCCTTCCTTCATATCAATAATTGCACCAATCGTTCTAAGGAAAGGTCTGCCAAGAATAATAGGACATGAATGATTGCAATCTATATCAAGAATGATAAAATCTACGGGCACATAATTCCTATTTGCAACAATAATAACATCATTAATTCTTCCCATAGGCTTTTTAATAGTGGAATCCGCAAGATGCAAGTTTAGAGAGCAATCATCAAAGTCACGGAAATCTAGCAAATCACACAAAGCTTTGGGGATAGTAGAGACACTAGCACCCAAATCACACAAAGCATGAAACTCATAATTTTTAATTTTAATCTTAATTGTAGGTTCCCACTCATCATGGAGTTTTCTAGGGATAGAAACTTTCAACTCAAGCTTTTCTTCATAAGATTGCATTAAGGCGTCAACAATGTGTTCGGTAAAGGCCTTATTTCGACTATAAGCATGAGGAGAATTTAACACGGATTGCAACAAGGAAATACAATCAATTAAAGAGCAATTTTCATAGTTAAATTCCTTGATATCCAAAATAGTGGGTTTAGCAATATCTAGATTTTTATTTCTTTCAATCCCTTTTATCAATTTCATCATCAGGATCTAAAAACTCAGAATTCTTAGAACGCCTTCTAGGTAAGGGAAGATCATAATCAGATTCATCAAGATTCATATTGCAAAACAAAGATTTAATAGAAGGCATATTATTGGGATCAGAAGAAACACTCTTAATAAATAAATTCCTAAGTTCATCCATCTTTTCACTCAAAACATTGATTTCTTCTATAGCATGCACTTTTTTATTAGTAGATTTTTCAGTATGCCATTGAGAATAATTGACCATAATATTATCTAGGAGTTTAGTAGGATCTCCTAAAGTTATTTCCATAAAAGTGCCTCCCGCGGCCGAATCTAAAAGATTTCTAGAAGCAAAATTCAATCCAGCATAAATTTTTTGTATAATCATCCATAAGTTCAAACCATGAGTAGGACAATTACGTAGCATTAATTTCATTCTCTCCCAAGCTTGTGCAACATGTTCATGATCAAGTTGCTTAAAATTCATAATATCGTTCCTAAGAGAGATAATCTTAGCGGGAGGAAAATACTTAGAGACAAAAGCATCTTTGCACTTGTTCCAAGAATCAATACTATTTTTAGGCAAAGATGAAAACCACGCTTTAGCACGATCTCTAAGCGAAAAAGGAAATAGCTTCAATTTAACGACATCATTATCGACATCCTTTTTCTTTTGCATATCACATAAATCAACAAAGCCATTTAGATGAGTAGCGGCATCTTCACTAGGAAGGCCGACGAATTGATCTTTCATAACAAGATTCAACAAAGCAGTATTGATTTCACAAGATTCAGTATTGGCAAGAGGAGAAATCGGAGTGCTAAGGAAATCATTGTTATTGGTATTGGTGAAGTCACACAATTTGGTAGCATCTTGGGCCATCACGACAAGCAAGCAAACTAACACACGAGCAAACAAAAGGCAAAGGGAAAAAAGAGGAGGAGATTGGGAAAGAGAGGGCGAATATTACGGCAAGGGTGAAGTGGGGGAGAGGAAAATGAGAGGCAAATGGCAAATAATGTAATGCGAGAGATAGAGATTGTGATGGGTACTTGGTATGTTGACTTTTGCGTAGGCCTCCCCGGCATCGGTTATCGATTTTTGAATTTAGCACCACAGACATCTTCCAGCATTCACCTTTGGGTGACGTGCTAAACTCTTCAAGGAACTTGTCCTTGGAGGAGGACTCACAGCCGAACTATGTTCGGTTCGAGCTAGAGGCGGATGACGAGGAATTTTGCTTCCCACCCGCCACCCACTTCATAGCCACTGTCGATGACTTAACCGACGTGCTTGACTATGGCTCCGAAGACATCGACGGTATGTACGACGATGCCGACAAGGAGCAAGGCCAAGACCCGCCATTCATTGGAAGTTGGACGGCCACCTCTTCATATGACGTGTACATGGTTGATACACCTAAAGGATCTGGCGATGACAAAGAAGAGCCAGATGCGAATAAACCCTCTGAGACGTAGTCCAAGCGCCGGCGGCCCAAACGCCGTTCTAAGCCCCGTCACTCAAAGGATGGCAACACTGGCACCGGAGAAAATAGTACTCTGGGCGATGCCGAAAACAATGAAGACCCTGTCGGAGCTGCATCCGAACAGGAGGAACACGACAACGGACAAGATAACCCTGATGAACAGGCCATAGAAGATGACTCGGAGGACGATAGTTACCGTCCACCCTCCAAGGAGGAGACAAGCCTTGGCAACAAAGACTTCATCGTGCCCGAGGATCCTCTGGAGCATGAGCGCTTTAAGCTTCAGCTCACAACCACTGCAAGGAGCCTGAAAAAGAAACAGCAGCAACTTCAAGCTGAACAAGATCTGCTCATCGACAGATGGACTGATGTCCTGACAGCCGAAGAATACGGCCTCAACCACCCAACCAAGAGCTACCCGAAACGCAGACTGCTACCTCAATTCGATGAGGAGGCGCCGGAGCACATATCTCCCTCGCGTAATGCGGAACGACCACCACGTGGTCGAGACAGGGTGGCCGACCGGCCACCCTGCGGTCGGGATAAAGCAGCAACTCAGGCCGAACAGCAGCCTGCCCCACCGCCCCGTAAAAGTAGAGACGGAAGAGTTCGGGGTCATACGTATGACCTCCGGCAGACCCTGGACAGTAGAGCAGGACATACAAGATCAATCTACGGATCGCGAGGACGTACCTCGAGGCACGACGATGGCCACCTATTCGGACGAGACAGACCTAACCACGCCCGGGCCGAATGCCGCAGACGGACTCCATCAGAGCTACGCCGCGATGCGGCCCGATATAGAGGCGCCGCACACCCTCTCTGCTTCACAGATGAAGTACTGGGTCATGAATTCCCCGAGGGGTTCAAGCCTGTCAATATCGAATCATACGACAGCACAACCGATCCTGCAGTATGGATCGAGGATTTTATTCTCCACATCCATATGGCTCGAGGAGATGAACTCCACGCCCTTAAATACCTCCCACTAAAGCTCAAAGGGCCAGCTTGGCACTGGCTTAACAGCCTGCCTGAAAATTCTTCGGCAGCTGGGAGGACTTGGAAGAAGCCTTCCTGGACAACTTCCAAGGTACATATGTCCGGCCACCAGACGCCGATGACTTAAGACACATAGTTCAACAACCTGGAGAATCAGCCAGGAAATTCTGGACTAGGTTCCTAACCAAAAAGAACCAGATCATTGACTGTCCGAATACTGAGGCCCTAGCAGCCTTCAAACACAGCATCCGTGACGAATGGCTAGCACACCACCTCGGCCAAGAAAAGCCGAAGTCTATGGCAGCCCTTACAACACTCATGACCCGCTTTTGCGCGGGTGAGGACAACTGGCTGGCTCATAGCAAGAACATAGCTAGCGATGCAGGCCCCTCCGAGGCCAAGAATAGCACCGGCAAGCTCCGGCGCAATAGACACAAACGCCAAAGCAATGGCGATAACACCAAGGACACTACAATTAACGCCGGATTCAGTGGCTCCAAGTCCGGCCAATGGAAGAAGCCCTACAAAAGAAACAATGAAGGACCTTCCAGCCTAGACCGCATACTCGACCGTCCGTGCCAGATACATGGCACCCCAGACAAACAAGCCAATGACACCAACAGAGACTGTTGGGTTTTCAAACAAGCTGGCAAGTTAAACACCAAAAACAAAGAAAAGGGATCACAAAGTGAGGACGAGGACGAAAAGCCCCGGCAGCCGAACACTGGGGGACAGAAGAAATTTCCCCCTCAAGTCAAAACGGTGAACATGATATACGCTACACACATCCCCAAAAGGGAGCGCAAGCGAGCACTTGGGGACGTCTACGCGGTAGAGCCAGTCGCCCCCAAAATTCAATCCATGGTCATCATTCCCGATCACCTTCGATCGTCGAGATCACCCAACTAGTATCCGCCACGGCGGTTCAGCCGCACTAGTCCTCAACCCAATTATTGATGGGTTTCACCTAACATGAGTCCTGATGGACGGTGGTAGCAGCCTCAACCTGCTTTATCAGGACACAGTGCGGAAGATGGGCATTAACCCCTCACGAATCAAACCAACAAAGACTACCTTTAAAGGAGTCATACCAGGCGTAGAGGCCCGCTGTACGGGCTCAATCACGCTGGAGGTGGTCTTTGGTTCTCCGGACAACTTCCGAAGCAAAGAGTTAATCTTCGATATCGTCCCCTTCTGCAGCGGCTATCACGCACTGCTCGGACGAACCACGTTTGCTAGATTCAATGCAGTGCTACACTATGCTTATCTCAAGCTCAAGATGCCCGGTCCACGTGGCGTCATAACGGTCAATGGCAATACGGAGTGCTCCCTCCGAACAGAGGAGCACACCGCCGCCCTAGCAGCAGAAGTACAGAGCGGCCTTCTCAAGCAGCACCATAGCACGACTGTCGAGCCCTCGGACATCATTAAGAGGTTCCGGACTACACTGCAACAGGACGGCGCGGCTCCTCAAGAGCTCGATTAGCAATTCGGCCTCCGTCCCAGTCCCGATGAGGTAGTGGCATTCGTACCACACGTACATAATTACGCACTCAAAATCCCATGGAGATCGACGGAGGCACAAGCTAACCCGGGATCTACAGTTCGGCTAGACCGGTCCCGGACACACATACTTTCAATTTTTCTTTTTGTTTCAGGTTCCTTTTCCCGCGGGCCTGGTCACCAGTCCTTTCGAAGGATTGACATGCAACGAAGGCAAGCAGCACAGATGTGTAGGGTACCTCTATACGTTCTTCTTGACGATATTTATACTTATTTCTCAGTACCCGCACGCTGCGCCCTATTGATTCCGGCATGGTAAAAAGCCGAGATGCTTATCACACTATCTGTACAAGATACGCCTTGACATATCCATCCAGCTAATGAAAATGGTTTGCGGCACAGTTTCTGTGGTTTTCGCTTCTTACTTCATTTTATTTCGATCTGCTTGTCGGCCGCACCCATACTCTTTTGTACGTTTCATATTCGCCAGGGGCTACTTATCGCCCCACAATATAGCAACACAGTCCAAACACTTATTATATATAAGTTCGGCACCCCGAATTTAGCATTATATGCATTGGCTCCGAATCATGTCTTTGGTCAATAGTTGGGTTGCCCGGCTCCTATGCTTGCTAACCTACATTCCGCTACATCGGCTATGGTAGTAAAGGGAGAACTATTGCGATTGTGCCCTGGCCTTGACCGGATGAGCACCTCAGTAGAGAAAGCTGAAAACTGACTGTCATGATACGGCGAGAGCCGGTCAGCTGTTCGAGGGTCACAAAATCATTGGAGATTATTTTCCGTGTTGTGCGAAGGATCGGTACTTCCCGATCAGATGCTAACAGCACCATGGCTTGGACTAGGGGGCTGCGCTCATGCTTTATTATAGAACTCCTATGGCTAAGTGAGTGCGTTTAAGCCGTATAGTCTGATTGCCTTGTTCGTTGCGCTAAACAACTCCTTCAAGGACCATATAATTGGATCAAGATTGTTTAGATTCCATCCCAAACACCTCCGTACTACCTAGGCGAGGGCAGAAGCTGAGGACTGGCCAACCCTCAGATTGCATACAACATGGCCGCACAGGAGGAAACAACTAAAGCATAACGAAATCACGTTACAAAACAGGCTTTGTTTTCATAATACAAGGCAGAGGACAACTTGAATGTATTCATTCAAAAATAATGTCTTGCCCACACTGTGCTGCTGCAAGTCGAGACCCTTCTAGGACATCCGCAAAATATCATTCGGGTGTGCGGTGCTCCTTGCCCTGTGGCGGCCCTCTGGCCACGTCGACGACGTTCATCTTCGCCCACCACATCTTGCAACCGGCGAAGGCCATGCGGGCAACTTCAATGTAGGTTGATCGCTTGACGGTATCCAGCCGTGGACAGGCCTCCACTAGCCTCCTCACGAGTCCGAAGTAGCTGCCGGGCACAGCTTCGGTTGGCCACAGCCGGATCATCAAATCCTTCATGGCTAGTTCGGCCACCCCGAGCAGCTCCACCAGCTGTTTCAGCTGATCGATGAAGGGCACGGGATGCTCTGGCGTCGCATACTGCGACCAGAATAGAGTCTCCGTAGAACCCCCTCCTTCGGCTCAGTAGAACTTCGCAGCGTCTGATACGCTGTGTGGTAAATCCGCAAACGCCCCTGGGGAACTCCGAATCCGGGTTAGTAAAAGGTAGTACTTCTCCGCATACTTACTTTGCAGCTTAAATTCCTTACCCGCCATGATCTTCTTGGCCTCCTGGATGTCCTGGAGGGCGGCCTGGGCCTCATTCCGTGTGGTCTTCGCACTCTTACAAGCCTTGGCGAGTTCGGCCCCTTGAACCGACGCATCATGCTCCAAGGCCTCGCATTTTTTCACCACATCTTGGAGCTCCTGCTGGACCTCCTTGACTCGGGCCTCGAGCTTTTTCCAGGCGGCTTGCTGCTCGACAGCCTTTCCCTCGGCTTCGGCCAAAGCCTTTTTTAGGGCATCGACCTCGGTCGCCGCCCCTACACATATTATGACAATCCAGTCAATGTACACCGCTTATTCTTTCTGAAAACACAGCAAGTCATTTTTTCATACCTTGCTTCTCTTGGAGATTAGTCTTCACCTCGCTGAGCTCGTTCTTGGCTCGCTCCAGCCTCTGCTTCAGTTCAGAGACTTTGGCAGTATGCGAGGTCGCGGCTAGCAGCGACGCCTGCTTATACATACATCTCAGGTTAGTCTCCTATAAAAAAGTATTGATCCCCTGTCTGGTCTCTCTTTCTGAGCACCTGACAGTGTCTTAGGGGCTACTGTCCATATCGGGATTTTTTCCTTCTGCATCGCGTACCTCAAAACCTATCAGCAAGCCGCAGGCTTCGGTCAGTCCGCTATTGGCGGACTGAACTCTTTCAATCACCGTGCCCATAAGAACACGGTGCTCCTCCATAATGGAAGCGCCTCGCAGCGTTTCCAGCAGATTACCTGGTGCCCCTGGTTGGACAGGGGTCACCGGAGGAATAGACACACCCCCTCCTTTCGAAGGAGGCCGCGTGCCTGATCCTGGAGCCGTGCCGGCCTCCAGAATCGAGTCCGATTGAGGGCCAAATTGGATACGGCCCTCACCCCCAGTTTCCATGGGAATTGACTCCCCCTGGTGGTCGGCGACAGGGGCTTCGCCATTTGGCGCCTCTTTCCGGCCTGGGAAGGTTCGTTGGGAGAATACCTCATCGTCTCCCTTGGCCTCGGGAGAGTAAGCTGCCGACAGTGTCTCGCTGGCCATCTCCTTCGAGTCCAATGAATCCTTCGACGAGGGTCGTTGGGAGCTGTCGTGGGCCGGACTGTGGCAATATAATTAAACATGTCAATACAATAAGGAGGAGAGGCTGGTATGTAGGAGTCATAACACTTACGATGTGGCCCGGGGCTTAGTGCGGGGACATTGTTCCGGACTGCTATCGACGTCCCACGCGTTGCTGACTACAAGGGAGCCCTTCCCCCTCTTGGGCGTCCCTGCCTCTAGGTTTGTGGAGGCCGCCCTTTTCCTCTTTTCTTCCTTAGGGGGAGGGTTGTTCCCCTCCTCCTCCTCCTCTTCCTCCTCGTCATTGCCCTCGGCGGCGGAGGACGGGGTTTCTTCGCCTTAGGACGTCGCGTCTGGAGCACCCCTATGGCGGGGGCTGCTTCTGGCCCCCTTGGCCTTCTTCTCCGGTGCCTTATACGGTGCCGGCACCAGCTTCTTCGCCAGCAGCGGGATGACTGGTTCTTCGGGCAGCGGGGCCGGACTTCGAATCTGCTCCGCTCTCTTCGTCCACCCCTAAAAGAAGTGTGCACAACTAAAATTAGTCTTCCTCCTTGGACAACTAGGTAGAGGGCATGCCTTGAGGAATAAAGAACTTACCGCGCTTGCGGGATGGGTGTGGTCGTGCCCGCGGTCCGAATCCAGGGCCGGTGGCTTCTCGTTACCCTTAACGAGTGACTTCCAGGCGTCTTCGTGAGTAGATCCGAAGAGCCTCTCCAGGGTTTGGTGACTCTCTGGATCGAATTCCCACAAGAGGAAAGTTTGGTCTTGGCATGGGAGGATTAGACGAACTAGCAGTACCTGGATCACATCGACAATCTTGACCTTCTTGTCCACCATGCTCTGGACGCGCGTTTGCAGCGCTATCAGTTCGTCCGTCAAAGACCAGTTGGGACCCTTCTCCGTCCAAGAGGTGTGCCGCGTGGGAGCTCCGGATCTGAACTCCAGAGGCGCCGACCAAGTGGCGCCGTGTGGCTCCGTGATGTAGAACCATTGCTTCTACCACCCCTTGACGGTGTCCACAAGCGTGCCCTTGGGCCATGTAGCGTTGGGCATCTTGCTCACCATGGCACCGCCGCACTCCGCGTGCTGACCATCAACCACCTTTGGCTTCACAATGAAGGTCTTGAGCCATAGGCCAAAGTGGGGATGAATGCGGAGGAAGGCCTCGCACACCACGACGAACACTGAGATGTTGAGGAAGGAGTTTGGGGTTAGATCATGAAAATCTAGCCCGTAATAATACATCAGTCCGCGGACGAAAGGGTGAATTGGAAACCCCAGTCCACGGACGAAGTGAGGGAGGAAAACCACTCTCTCAGTGGGCTTCAGAGTAGGGACGATTTGCCCCTTGGCTGGCAGATGGTGGGTGATTTCCTTCGCCAGATACCCGGCCGCCCGGAGCTGGGTGATATCCTTCTCCTTGACGGAGGAGGCCATCCACTTGCCCTGACCACCGGACATGGTTGAGTGCTAGCTTGAATGGAAGGGGGATGGAAACTTGGGCGCTGAAGCTCAAGATTGAAGAAGCGGAGACCGAGAGAAGCCATAAGAGAGGAAGAGGGAATCCTTATCCCCTTATAAAGGCCCGGAATATCAAGCGCCTCCTCATTTACCTTAAGATTCGCTTATTCCCAAATACCATATAAACGGCATGGTTGGATTACCCATACCCGCATTGATGAGAATCCCGCAATAAGGGGAGACGATCTCTGCTTTGACAAGACAAGCCAATGGTAACCGCGTCTTGGGGCGTGGGGCGTCGAACACAAAAACGGTTCGGAATTATGACCGGTCAGATGTAATGTTGTGCTGCAAAAAGTTGTCAGCGGATGGAACTCGTGTAAAAATATGTATTCTCTCTGCGGCTGTGTATGGTGTGTGACAGGTCCGGATACTATCATCGCATCCGAAGACTATCTTGGAGTTCAGAAGAAGGGGAACTTGCCTTGCAATGGCCGAAGACAATCTGCCAAACTCATCGTCATTGAAGCCAGGTTCAGGGGCTACTGAGGGAGTCCTGGACTAAGGGGTCCTCAGGCGTTCGGCCTGCTATCCATGGGCCGAACTGATGGGATGTGAAGACATGAAGACCGATGACTGTACCCGTGTCCGGATTGGACTCTACTTGGCATGGAAGGCAAGCTTGGCAACCGACTATGTAGATTCCCTTTTGTGTAACCGAACCCATGTAACCCTAGATCTCTTTGGTGTCTATATAAACCGGAGAGAGTAGTCCGGATAGGCAGATACTCATTACCATATTCACATAGGCTAGACTTCTAGGGTTTAGCCATTACGATCTCGTGGTAGATCAACTCTTGTAACACTCATATTCATCAAGACCAATCAAGCAGGAAGTAGGGTATTACCTCCATAGAGAGGGCCCGAACCTGGGTAAACATCGTGTCTCCCGTCTCCTGTTACCATCGATCCTAGACGCACAGTTCGGGACCCCCTACCCGAGATCCGCCGGTTTTGACACCGACACATTGCGTTTCAATTGTTTACCGAAATAAGCATTAAAATCTTCTTGCTTAACCATAAAGTTATCAAACTCATCCAAACATTGGCTAGCAAACTTAGTAGGAGGGATTTCAACTTTATCATATCTATAGAGAGAACTTACCTGTACTACCAGTGTCGGGTTATCAAGACCATGTATTTCCTCAATAGGTGGTAAATTCTTAACATCTTCATCTTTAATACCCTTTTCTTTCATAGATTTCTTTGCCTCTTGCAAATCTTCAGGACTGAGAAATAGAATACCCCTTTTCTTCGGAGTTGGCTTAGGAGTCGGTTTAGGAAGAGTCCAATTATTTTCATTAGTCAACATATTATTCAATAGCAATTCATCTTGATCAACTGTTCTTTCCCTGAAAACAAAACCAGCACATCTGTCCAGGTGGTCTCTGGAAGCATCGGTTAGTCCATTATAAAAGATATCAACTATTTCATTTTTCCTAAGAGGATGATCAGACAAAGCATTAAGAAATTGGAGAAGCCTCCCCCAAGCTTGTGGGAGACTCTCTTATTCAATTTGCACAAAATTATATATTTCCTTAGAGCAGCTTGTTTCTTATGAGCAGGGAAATATTTAGCAGAGAAGTAATAAATCATATCCTGGGGACTACGCACACAACCAGGATCAAGAGAATTAAACCAAGTTTTAGCATCACCCTTTAATGAGAACGGAAATAATTTAAGGATATAGTAGTAGCAATTTTTTCCTCATGAGTGAATAGGGTGGCTATATCATTCAATTTAGTAAGATGTGCCACAACAGTTTCATATTCATAGCCATAAAAAGGATCAGATTCAACCAAAGTAACTAACTCAGGATCGACAGAGAAATCATAATCCTTATCAGAAATACAGATAGGTGAAGTAGCAAAAGCAGGGTCATATTTAATTCTAGCATTCAAAGACTTTTCTTTCAGCTTAGCTAATATTTCTTAAGATCACTCCTATCATTGCAAGCAAGAAAGTCTCTAGCAGTTTCTTCATCCATAACATAACCCTCAGGCACAACATGCAATTCATGTCTAGGGGGAGAATCTTCATCATCACTTTCATCAATATTATCAGTTTCAATAATTTCATTCTCTCTAGCCCTAGCAAGTTGTTCATCAAGAAATCACCTAGTGGCACAGTAGTATCAAGCATAGAAGTAGTTTCATCATAAGTATCATGCATAGCAGAAGTGGCATCATCAATAACGTGCTACATATCAAAATTAATAGCAGAAGCAGGTTTAGACTCAAAACAGAAGGAGAATCAAGTGCAGAGCTAGATGGCAGTTCCTTACCTCCCCTCGTAGTTGAGGGATAAATCTTGGTTTTCTCGTCTTTCAAGTTCCTCATAGTGACCAGCAGATATAAATCCCAAGTGATTTAAAGAATAGAGCTATGGTCCCCGGTAACGGCGCCAGAAAATAGTCTTGATAATTAACCCACAAGTATAGGGGATCGCAACAGTTTTCGAGGGTAGAGTATTCAACCCAAATTTATTGATTCGACACAAGGGGAGCCAAAGAATATTCTCAAGTATTAGTAGTTGAGTTGTCAATTCAACCACACCTGGATAACTTAATATCTGCAGCAAAGTATTTAGTGGCAAGGTAGTATGGAAGTAACAGTAACGGTAGCAAAAGTAACAGTAGCAGTTTTGTAGTAATTGTAACAGTGGCAACAGTAAAGTAACTAAGTGAAGAAAAATATGTGAAAAGCTCATAGGCATTGGATCGGTGATGGAGAATTATGCCGGATGCGATTACTCATGCAACAGTTATAACATAGGGTGACACAGAACTAACTCCAGTTCATCAATGTAACGTAGGCATGTATTCTAAATATAGTCATACGTGCCTATGGAAAAGAACTTGCATGACATCTTTTGTCCTACCCTCCCGTGGCAGCGGGGTCCTATTGGAAACTAAGGGATATTAAGGCCTCCTTTTAATAGAGTACCGGACCAAAGCATTAACACTTAGTGAATACATGAACTCCTCAAACAACGGTCATCACCGGTAATGGTCCCGATTATTGTCACTTCGGGGTTAACGGATCATAACACATAATAGGTGACTATAGACTTGCAAGATAGGATCAAGAACTTAAATGTATTCATAAAAACATAATAGGTTCAGATCTGAAATCATGGCACTCGGGCCCTAGTGACAAGCATTAAGCATAGCAAAGTCATAGCAACATCAATCTCAGAACATAGTGGATACTAGGGATCAAACCCTAACAAAACTAACTCGATTACATGATAAATCTCATCCAACCCATCACCGTCCAGCAAGCCTACGATGGAATTACTCACGCACGTCAGTGAGCATCATGAAATTGGTGATGGAGGAAGGTTGATGATGACGATGGCGATGGATTCCCCTCTCTGGCGCCCCGAACGGACTCCAGATCAGCCGTCCCGCGAGATTTTAGGGCTTGGCGGCGGCTCTGTATTGTAAAACATGATGAATCCTTCTCTGTGATTTTTTTCTCCCCGAACACGAATATATAGAGTTGGAGTTGAGGTCGGTGGAGCATCAGGGGGCCCACGAGGCAGGGGCGCGCCCAGGGGGGTAGGCGCGCCTCCCACCCTTGTGGACAGGGTGTGGGCCCCCTGGCCTTGATTCTTTCGCCAGTATTTTTATTTATTCCAAAAATAATCTCCGTTGATTTTCAGGTCATTCCGAGAACTTTTAATTCTGCACAAAAATAACACCATGGCAATTCTGCTAAAAACAACGTCAGTCCAGGTTAGTTCCTTTCAAATCATTCAAGTTAGAGTCCAAAATAAGGGTAAAAGTGTTTGGAAAAGTAGATACGATGGAGACGTATCAATGTGTGAACTGCATACATGATTTTCTCGTAACATGCAAATTTTTTGTTGTTAAATACATGTCATTTGAGTGTCTCCATTACATGCAATCTGTGAAGCTTACTGTCGGTGTCAAAACCGGCGGATCTCAGGTAGGGGGTCCTGAACTGTGCGTTTAAGGTCGATGGTAACAGGAGACAGGGGACACAGTGTTTACCCTGGTTCGGGCCCTCTCTATGGAGGTAATACCTACTTCCTGCTTGATTGATCTTGATGAATATGAGTATTACAAGAGTTGATCTACCACGAGATCGTAATGGATAAAACCCTAGAAGCCTAGCCTGTATGATTATGATCATCCCTTCGGACTAAGCCCTCCGGTTTATATACACACCGGAGGGGATTAGGGTTGTACAAAGTCGGTTATAGAGAAAGGAATCTTCATATTTGGACGCCAAGCTTGCCTTCCATGCCAAGGAGAGTCCCATACGGACACGGGAGAGAGTCTTCGGTCTTGTATCTTCACAACCCATTAGTCTGGCCCATGTCTAACAGGCCGGACGCCCGAGGACCTCTTAGTCCAGGACTCCCTCAGTAGCCCCTGAACCAGGCTTCAATGACGTGGTGTCCGGCGCGCAGATTGTCTTCAACATTCGAAGCCGGGTTCCTCCTCCGAATACTCCAAAATAGTCTTCGAACGCAAGGAACGTGTACGGCTCTGCAACACAAATACCACACACAACTGCAGTGAGTATAATATTTCACGAGTCCAATCCGTTGACAACTTTTCTAGTGTGACATCATGTCTGCTCGGTCATTATTTCGAACCATTTTCATCTGCCGTTCCACGTTTCGAGACACGGTTTTCATTGGCACGTCTTGTCGAAGCGGAGATCGTGTCCCCTTATTGCGGGATTTCTCATCAATACGGGCATGGGTAATCCAACCATGCCGTCTACACAGCCCTTGGGAATAGGCAAGTTTTGAGGCAAGTGGGGAGGCGCTTGATATTCACTGCCTTTATAAGGAGATAAGGATTCCTTTCTTTCACCCACGCCTTCTCTCTTTCTCTGCCCTCCCATTCTCGAGCTCCAGCACCCAAGTCATCATCTTTTTCACCTCAAGAAAGCACTCGACCATGTCTAGATCTAGAGCGCAAGGCAAGTGGATGGCCTCCTCCGTGAGGGAGAAGGACATCACCAAGCTTCGGGAGGCCGGGTACCTGGCCAAAGAAATTGCCCACCGGCTCCCAGCCAAGGGGCAGATCATCCCCACCCAGAAGCCCAATGAGAGGGTGGTGTTCATCCCCCACTTTGTTCGCGGGTTAGGGTTTCCTCTCCACCCTTTCATCCGTGGACTAATGTTCCATTACGGGCTAGATTTCCATGATCTAGCCCCAAACACTTTCCTCAACATCTCGACATTTATTGTCGTGTGCGAGGCCTTCCTCCGCATTCCTTCCCACTTTGGACTGTGGCTTAAGATATTCAACGTGAAGCTGAAGGTAGTGGACGGTCAACACGCAGAGTGTGGAGGCGCCATGGTGAGCAAGATGCCCAATGTCACATGGCCCAGAGGTTCCTTTGTGGAGACTGTCAAAGAGTGGAAGAAATTGTGGTTCTATATCACAGAGCCTCGCGACGCCACTTGGGCCGCGGCTCCCAAATTCAAGTCTGGTGCCCCAATGCGGCTCATCTCCTGGCTAGAGAATGGCCTGAATTGGTCTTCGTCAGACGAGCTGATAGCGCTACAAACGTGCATCCATAGCATGGTGGACAAGAACATCAAGCTCGTCAATGTGATCCAGGTGATGCTAGTTCGCCGGATCCTTCCATGCCAGAGCCGGACTTGCCATTTATGGGAGTTCGATCCAGCCAAGCACCAGACCCTACAACAATTCTTCGGAACTACGCACGAGGACATCTAGAAGGTGCTCTTCAAGGGCAACGAGACGCCGCCAGCGACGACCGGGGACCGTGGGCATGCCCTGGCCCATCCCGTTAGTCCGGTAAGTTTTTCACGTTTCAAGATGTATCCTTTACTTGCTTGTTTAGTGAAGATACCTAAGCTTCACCATTTATTTTTCAGGGCTGGACAAAGAAGGCGGAGCGGATTAGGTGTTCGGCTCCGCTGCCCGAGGAACCAGCCATCCCGCTCCTGATGAAGATGTTGGTTCCAGCACCCTACAAGGCACCGGAGAAGAAGGCCAAGAAGAAGGCCAAGGGGGCCAAAAGTGGACCTCGCCGCAAGGGTGCTTCGGACATGATGTCCGAAGACGAGAGACTCACTACTCCACCGCCGAGGACGACGATGAGGAGGAGGAGGAAAGCAACTCCCCCCCTGAGGGGGGAAGGAAGAAGAGGGCGGCCTCCACAAATCTGGAGGCGGAGGCGTCCAAGAGGGGGAAGAGCTCCTTCGCAGATAACTCTGCATGGGACGTCGAAAGCAGCCCAGAGCCGCGCCCCCGAAACAAGCCCCTGGCCGGATCATGAGTACTCAAAAGACTCTGGCACATTGGTGTATTCAGCCTCTTCGGTTCATAGTTTTTAACACGTTGAATCATGCGCTTGTAGTCCAGCCCACGACAGCTCCATGCGATCCTCATCAGGAGGTTCGCTAGATTCAAAGGCGATGGCCAGCGAGTCACCGCCGGCCGCTCACTCTCCCAAGGCCAAGGGTGATGATGAGGTGCTGTCCCAAAGGACCTTCCCGGGCCAGGGAGATGTTCGGGAGGCCGGTAGGGTGGCGCCAGAGGGTGACCCTTCGGCCGCCAGACACCGGGGAGAGAAGACCCCCATGGAGACTGGCGATGGGGGCTATGTCCAGTTTGGACCCCAGCCGAATACGGTTCCGGAGACCTATATGGCTTCGGAATCCGGCAAGCAGCCTCCTTCGAAAGAAGGAGGTGTGCCTATTCCGTCGGTGACCTCTGTCCAACCAGAGGCACCGGACGCTCTCTTGGAAGCGCTGCGAAGCGCTCCCATTGTGGAGGAACACCGTACCCTCATGGGTACGGTGATTGAGAAGATTCAGTCCACGAAGAGCAGACCGACTGAAGCATGTACAAGCCTTCTAGCAGGCTTTGAGGTAAGCAATGTAGTTATATAAAAAGAATGTCACAATATAGACAGTAGCCCCTGAGACACTGTCCGGCGTTCAAAAAGAAAAGCCACACAAAAAATGTGTCTTCTGTGAATAAGCAGGCGTCGTTGCTGACTGTGACCGCACACGCTGCCGAAGTCTCCAGACTGAAGTAGAGACTAGAGCGGGCCGAGGAGGAGCTCGGTGCTACCTCTTGAGCTTGCATTGGATTTCCCCGAAGAGGAGAGGATGATGCAGCAAAGTAGCATCAGTATTTCCCTCAGTTTTTGAGAACCAAGCTATCAATCCAGTAGGAGGCTACGCGCGAGTCCCTCGTACCTACACAAAAAAAATAGCTCAACGCAACCAACGTGATTAGGGGTTGTCAATCCCTTCATGGTCACTTATGAGAGTGAGATCTGATAGAGATGATAGATAATATTTTGGTATTTTTTGGTATATAGATGCAAGGTAAAATAAAAGGCAAAAGTAAAAAAAGCAAAGCAATAATAAATTGATTGGAGATTGATATGATGAGAATAGACTTGGGGGCCATAGATTTCACTAGTGGCTTCTCTCAAGAGCATAAGTATTTCTACGGTGGGTGAACAAATTACTGTTGAGCAATTGACAGAATTGAGCATAGTTATGAGAATATCTAGGTATGATCATGTATATAGGCATCACGTCCGAGACAAGTAGACCGACTCCTGCCTGCATCTACTACTATTACTCCACTCATCGACCGCTATCCAGCATGCATCTAGAGTATTAAGTTCAAGAAAACAGAGTAATGCCTTAAGAAAGATGACATGACGTAGAGGACTAAATTCATGCAATATGATAAATATCCCATCCTGTTATCCTCGATGGCAACAATACAATACGTGCCTTGCTGCCCCTTCTGTCACTGGGTAAGGACACCGCAAGATTGAACCCAAAGCTAAGCACTTCTCCCATTGCAAGAAAAACCAATCTAGTAGGCCAAACCAAACTGATAATTCGAAGAGACTTGCAAAGATAACCAATCATACATAAAAGAATTCAGAGGAGATTCAAATATTGTTCATAGATAATCTTGATCATAAACCCACAATTCATCGGTCTCAACAAACACACCGCAAAAATAAGATTACATCGAATAGATCTCCACGAGAGAGGGGGAGAACATTGTAGTGAGATCCAAAAAGAGAGAATAAGCCATCTAGCTACTAACTATGGACCTGAAGGTCTGAGGTAAACTACTCACACTTCATCAGAGAGGCTATGGTGATGATGTAGAAGCCCTCCATGGTGGATTCCCCTTCCGGCGGAGCTCCGGAACAGGCCCCAAGATGGGATCTCGTGGATACAGAAGGTTGCGGCGGTGGAATTAGGTTTTTGGCTCCGTATCTGATCGTTTGGGGGTACGTAGGTATATATAGGAGGAATGAGTACGTCGGTGGAGCTTTGAGGGGCCCACGAGGCAGGGGCGCGCCCTAGGGGGGCGCGCCCTCCACCCTCGTGACCGCCTCGTGGCTTTCTTGACGGAGGGTCCAAGTCTCCTGGATCATATCCGATGAGAAAATCACGTTCCCGAAGGTTTCATTCCATTTGGACTCCGTTTGATATTCCGTTTCTTCGAAACACTGAAATAGGCAAAAAAACAGCAATTCTGGGCTGGGCCTCCAGTTAATAGGTTAGTCCCAAAAGTAATATAAAAGTGGAAAATAAAGCCCAATATAGTCCAAAATAGTAGATAATATAGCATGGAGCAATAAAAAATTATAGATACGTTGGAGATGTATCAGGCATCCCCAAGCTTAATTCCTGCTCGTCCTCAAGTAGGTAAATGATAAAAGAGAATTTTTTATGAGGAGTGCTACTTGGCATAATTTCAATGTAAATCTTCTCAATTGTGGTATGAATATTCAGATCCAAAAGATTCAAGACAAAAGTTCATATTGACATAAAAATAATAATACTTCAAGCATACTAACAAAGCAATTATGTCTTCTCAAAATAACATGGCCAAAGAAAGTTATCCCTACAAAATCATATAGTCTGGCTATGCTCTATCTTCACCACACAAAGTATTTAAATCATGCACAACCCGATGACAAGCCAAGCAATTGTTTCATACTTTAGCATTTTCAAAACCTTTTCAATCTTCACACAATACATGAGCGTGAGCCATGGATATAGCACTATATGTGGAATAGAATGGTGGTTGTGGAGAAGAAAAAAAGGAGGGGAAGATAGTATCACATCAACTAGGCGTATCAACGAGCTATGGAGATGCCCATCAATAGATATCAATGTGAGTGATTAGGGATTGCCATGCAACGGATGCACTAGAGCTATCAGTATATGAAAGCTCAACAAAAGAAACTAAGTGGGTGTGCATCCAACTCGCTTGCTCACGAAGACCTAGGGCAATTTGAGGAAGCCCATCATTGGAATATACAAGCCAAGTTCTATAATGAAAAATTCCCACTAGTATGTGAAAGTGAAAAAATGAGAGACTCTCTATCATGAATATCATGGTGCTACTTTGAAGCATAAGTGTGGTAAAAGGATAGTAACATTGTCCCTTCTCTCTTTTTCTCTCATTTTTTTTATTTGGGCCTTTTCCCCTTTTTTTATGGCCTCTTTTTTGTTTTTTTTCGTCCGGAGTCTCATCCCGACTTGTGGGGGAATCATAGTCTCCATCATCCTTTCCTCACTTGGGACAATGCTCTAAAAATGATGATCATCACACTTTTATTTTTCTTACAACTCAACAATTACAACTCAATACTTAGAACAAAATATGACTATGTGAATGCCTCCGGCGGTGTACCTGGATATGCAATGAATCAAGAGTGACATGTATGAAAGAATTATGAACGGTGGCTTTGCCACAAATACGATGTCAACTACATGATCATGCTAGCAATATGACAATGGTGGAGCGTGTCATAATAAACGGAACGATGGAAAGTTGCATGGCAATATATCTCGAAATGGCTATGGAAATGCCATAATAGGTAGGTATGGTGGCTGTTTTGAGGAAGGTATATGGTGGGTGTATGATACCAGCAAAAGGTGCACGGTATTAGAGAGGCTAGCAATGGTGGAAGGATGGGAAAAAGTGCGTATAATCCATGGACTCAACATTAGTCATAAAGAACTCATATACTTATTGAAAAAATCTAGAAGTTATCAAAGCAAAGTATTACGCACATGCTCCTAGGGGGATAGATAGGTAGGAAAAGACCATCGCTCGTCCCCGACCGCCACTCATAAGGAAGACAATCAATAAATAAATCATGCTCCGACTTCATCACATAACGGTTCACCATACGTGCATGCTACGGGAATCACAAACTTTAACAGAAGTATTTCTCAAATTCACAACTACTCAACTAGCATGACTCTAATATCACCATCTTCATATCTCAAAACAATTATCAAGCATCAAACTTTTCTTAGTATTCAACGCACTCAAAAGAAAGTTTTACAAATCTTGAATACCAAGCATATTATTATTAAGCAATTTACCATGCTATTTAAGACTCTCAAAATAATCTAAGTGAAGCATGAGAGATCAATAGTTTATTTAAAACAAATCCACCACCATGCTCTAAAAGATCTAAGTGAAGCACATAGAGCAAAATTATAAAGCTCAAAAGATATAAGTGAAGCACTAGAGCAAAACTATATAGCTCAAAAGATATAAGTGAAGCACATAGAGTATTCTATCAAATTCCAATTCATGTATGGCTCTCTCAAAAGGTGTGTACATCAAGGATGATTGTGGTAAACTAAAAACCAAAAGACTATACAAGACGCTCCAAGCAAAACACATATCATGTGGTGAATAAAAATATAGCTCCAAGTAAAATTACGGATGGAAGTAGACGAAAGAGGGGATGCCTTCCGGGGCATCCCCAAGCTTTGACTTTTTGGTGTCCTTGGATTATCTTGGGAGTGCCATGGGCATCCCCAAGCTTAGGCTCTTGCCACTCCTTGTTCCATAATCCATCAAAAGATTTCACCCAAAACTTGAAAACTTCACAACACAAAACTCAACAGAAATCTCGTGAGCTCCGTTAGCGAAAGAAAACAAAAGACCACATCAAGGTACTGTAATTAACTCATTCTTTATTTATATTGGTGTTAAACCTACTGTATTCCAACTTCTGTATGGGTTATAAACTATTTTACTAGCCATAGATTCATCAAAATAAGCAAACAACACACGAAAAACAGAATCTATCAAAAACAGAATAGTCTGTAGTAATCTGTAACTAACGCAAACTTCTGGAACTCCAAAACATCAGCCAAAATAGGACGACCTAGGCCATTTGTTTATTGATCAGCAGCAATTGGAAACAGTATTTTATCACGTTCTGGTGATTTTTAACAATTGTTTTTGTGAACAGAAAGTTTCTGGAAATTACACCAAGATCAAATAACTATCATCCAAGAAGATACTATAGGTTTAACTTGGCACAAACACTAATTAAAAGATAAAACCACATCTAAACAGAAGGTAGATGGATTATTTATTCCTAAATAGAAGCAAAAACAAAAAATAAATAAAATTAGGTTGCCTCCCAACAAGCGCTATCGTTTAACGCCCCTAGCTAGGCATAAAAGCAAGGATAGATCTAGGTATTGCCAACTTTGGTAGGCAATCCATAAGTGGCTCTCATGATAGATTCATATGGTAGTTTTATTTTCTTTATAGGGAAGTGTTCCATGCCTTTCTTTAATGGAAATTGGAATCTAATATTCCATTCCTTCATATCAATAATCGCACCAATCGTTCTAAGGAAAGGTCTACCAAGAATAATAGGACAAGAAGGATTGCAATCTATATCAAGAACGATAAAATCTACGGACACATAATTCCTATTTGCAACAATAAGAACATCATTAATTCTTCCCATAGGTTTCTTAATAGTGGAATCCGCAAGATGCAAGT
Organism: Aegilops umbellulata; assembly: GCA_032464435.1. Taxonomy (NCBI): domain Eukaryota; kingdom Viridiplantae; phylum Streptophyta; class Magnoliopsida; order Poales; family Poaceae; genus Aegilops; species Aegilops umbellulata. The sequence goes on from CP136054.1 coordinate 394,525,833, forward strand.
TTAGAGAGCAATCATCAAAATCTCAGAAATCTAGCAAATCACACAAAGTTTTGGGAATAGTGGAGACACTAGCACCCAAATCACATAAATCATAAAATTCATGATCCTTAATCTTAATTTTAATAGTTGGTTCCCACTCATCATAGAGTTTTCTTGGGATAGAAACTTCCAAGTCAAGTTTTTCTTCATAAGATTGCATCAAGGCATCAACGATATGTTTAGTAAACGCTTTATTTTGACTAGAAGCATGAGGAGAATTTAGCACAGATTGCAACAAGGAAATACAATCAATTAAAGAGCAACTTTCATAATTAAATTCCTTGAAATCCAATATAGTGGGTTTAGAAACATCTAGGGTTTTATTCTTTTCAATCCCACTTTCATCAATTTCATCATCAAGATCTAAATACTCCGAATTTTTAGAACGCCGTCTAGGTAAGGGTGGATCATATTAGTTTCATCAAGATTCATATTGCAAAACAAAGATTTAATAGGGGACACGTCAATAACTTTTAGATCTTCATCTTGATTTTCATAGGAATTGGAAGAACACGCTTTAATAAAGGCATCTTTCATAGCACGCATCCTAGCGGTTCTTTCTTTGCACTCATTAATGGAAATTCTCATGGCTTTGAGAGACTCATTGATATCATGCTTAGGAGGAATAGATCTAAGCTTTAAAGAATCAACATCAAGAGAAATTCTATCAACGTTCCTAGCCAATTCATCAACTTTAAGTAATCTCTCTTCAAGCAAAGCATTAAAATTCTTTTGTGAATTCATAAACTCTTTAACACTATTATCAAATTCAGAGGGCATCTTATTAAAATTTCCATAGAGTTGCTGTAGGAATTTTCATAATTATTAGAAAGGCCTAGGATTAAAATTCCCTCTATACGCGTTGTTACGAAAATTATTCCTACCAACAAAATTCACATCCATAGATTCATTATTATTCTCAATCAAAGTAGACAAAGGCATATCATTAGGATCAGAAGAAACACTCTTAGTAGCAAATAATTTCATAAGTTCATCCATCTTTCCACTCAAAACATTGATTTCTTCTATCGCATGCACTTTTTTATTAGTAGATCTTTCAGTGTGCCATTGAGAATAATTAACCATAATATTATCCAGGAGTTTAGTAGCATCTCCTAAAGTGATTTCCATAAAAGTGCCTCCTGCGGCTGAATCTAAAAGATTTCTAGAAGCAAAATTCAATCCGGCATAAATAATATGCATAATCATCCACAAATTCAAACCATGAGTAGGGCAATTACGTATCATTAATTTTATTCTCTCCCAAGCTTGTGCGACATGTTCATGATCAAGTTGCTTAAAATTCATAATATCGTTTCTAAGAGAGATGATCTTAGCGGGAGGAAAATACTTAGAGATAAAAGCATCTTTGCACTTGTTCCAAGAATCAATACTATTTTTAGGCAAAGACGAAAACCAAGCTTTAGCAAGATCTCTAAGCGAAAAGGAAATAGCTTCAATTTAACAATATCATTATCAACATATTTCTTCTTTTGTGTATCACATAAATCAACGAAGGTATTTAGATGAGTAGAGGCATCTTCACTAGGAAGGCCGGCGAATTGATCTTTCATAAAAAGATTCAACAAAGCAATATTGATTTCACAAGATTCGGTATTGGCAAGAGGAGCAATCGGAGTGCTAAGGAAATCATTATTGTTGGTATTGGTATAGTCACACAATTTGGTGTTATCTTGAGCCATCGTGACGAACAAGCAATCCAACACACTAGCAAACAAGAAGCAAGCGAGAAAAAGGCAAGCAGAAAAGAGAGGGCGAATAAAACGGCAAGGGTGAAGTGGGGGAGAGGAAAATGAGAGGCACATGGCAAATAATATAGTGCGAGAGATAGGGATTGTGATGGGTGATGCAGCAAATTAGCGTAAGTCTTTCCCTCAGTTTTTGAGAACCAAGGTATCAATCCAGTAGGAGGTTATGCGCGAGTCCCTCGTACCTACACAAAAACAATAGCTCAATGCAACCAACGCGATTAGGGGTTGTCAATCCCTTCACGGTCACTTACGAGAGTGAGATCTGATAGAGATGATAGATAATATTTTTGGTATTTTTTGGTATAAAGATGCAAGGTAAAATAAAAGGCAAAAGTAAAAAGCAAAGCAATAATAAAGTGATTGGAGATTGATATGATGAGAATAGACCCGGGGGCAATAGATTTCACTAGTGGCTTCTCTCAAGATCATAAGTATTTCTACGATGGGTGAACAAATTACTGTTGAGCAATTGACAGAATTGAGCATAGTTATGAGAATATCTAGGTATGATCATGTATATAGGCGTCACGTCCGAGACAAGTAGACCGACTCTTGCCTGCGTCTACTACTATTACTCCACTCATCGACCACTATCCAGCATGCATCTAGAGTATTAAGTTCAAGAAAACAGAGTAACGCCTTAAGAAAGATGACATGATGTAGAGGAATAAATTCATGCAATATGATAAATATTCCATCTTGTTATCCTCGATGGCAACAATACAATACGTGCCTTGCTGCCCCTTCTGTCACTGGGTAAGGACACCGCAAGATTGAACCCAAAGCTAAGCACTTCTCCCATTGCAAGAAAAACCAATCTAGTAGGCCAAACCAAACTGATAATTTGAAGAGACTTGCAAAGATAACCAATCATACATAAAAGAATTCAGAGGAGATTCAAATATTGTTCATAGATAATCTTGATCATAAACCCACAATTCATCGGTCTCAACAAACACACCGCAAAAAGAAGATTACATCGAATAGATCTCCACGAGAGAGGGGGAGAAAATTGTAGTGAGATCCAAAAAGAGAGAAGAAGCCATCTAGCTACTAACTATGGACCCGAAGGTCTGAGGTAAACTACTCACACTTCATCGGAGAGGCTATGGTGATGATGTAGAAGCCCTCCATGGTGGATTCCCCTTCCGGCGGAGCTCCGGAACAGGCCCCAAGATGGGATCTCGTGGATACAGATGGTTGCGGCGGTGGAATTAGGTTTTTGGCTCCGTATCTGATCGTTTGGGGGTACGTAGGTATATATAGGAGGAAGGAGTACATCGGTGGAGCTTTGAGGGGCCCACGAGGCAGGGGGCGCGCCCTAGGGGGGCACGCCCTCCACCCTCGTGACCGCCTCGTGGCTTTCTTGACGGAGTGTCCAAGTCTCTTGGATCATATCTGATGAGAAAATCACGTTCCCGAAGGTTTCATTCCGTTTGATATTCCGTTTCTTCGAAACACTGAAATAGGCAAAAAAACAACAATTCTGGGCTGGGCCTCCAGTTAATAGGTTAGCCCCAAAAGTAATATAAAAGTGGAAAATAAAGCCCAATATAGTCCAAAACAGTAGATAATATAGCATGGAGCAATCAAAAATTATAGATACGTTGGAGACGTATCACTCGGCCAAGCGAGGAAGCAGCTAGAGGATAAGCAAGGTATGTAATGACCTGCTGTATATTCGGAAAGAATGAATGATGTATATTGACTAGAGTGCCATGATATTTGTAGGAGCGGCAACCAAGGTCGAGGCCCTTAAAAAGGCGCTGGCCGAGGCCAAGGAGAAGGCTTCTAAGGAACAAGCCACCCGTGAAAAGCACGAAGCCAGGCTCTATGGGGTCCAGCAAGAGCTCCAGGATGCTGTGAAGAAATGTGAGTCCTTGGAGCGCGATGTTTCGGCTCAAGAATCCGAACTCGCCAAGGCTCGCCAAAGCGCACAAGAGGCCCGGGTTGAAGCCCAGGGCGCTCTCCAGGAAATCCAGGAGGCCAAGAAAATCACGGCGAGTAAGGCTTTTAGTATGCAAAGCAAGTATGTGAAGAAGAGATATCTTTTACTAACCCAGATTTGGAGTTCTCCGGGGGCGTTTGCAGATCTGCCGCGCAATGTTTCTGATGCTGCGGAGTTCTTCCGAGCCGAAGAAGGGAGCTCAACGAAGAAGCTGTTCTGGTCGCAATACGTTGCGCCAGAACATCCGGTGCCCTTTAGCGATCAGCTAAAACAGCTAGTCGAACTGCATAGGGTGGCCAAACTGGCCATGAAGGACTTGATAATTCGTCTGTGGCCTGCCGAAGCTATACCCAGCAGCTACTTCGGGCTCGTGAAGCGGCTGGTAAATTCCTGCCCTCGGCTGGACGTCATCAAGCGGTCGGTCTTCATCGAGGGCGCGCGCATGGCCTTCGCCCGCGTCAAGGTGTAGCGGGCGAAGATGAACGCCGTCAAGCTGGCGACTGAGGGACCGCCTGAGGGCAAGGAGCACCGCACGCCCGAGCGGTATTTTGAAGACGTCCTGGAGGGGTCTCGCATTGTGGCGACGCAATGTGCGCAAGACATTATCTTTGAATGAATACATTCATGTTGTCTTTGCCTTTGTATGATGGAACAAAGTCATTATGTAATATGAAGTTTGACTTCAGTCAAACATAATATGCAGAGTAAATAAAAACAGAGGGAATATTACAACCCCACCCGTCGGTTTGTAATGACGGTTACCCTCAAGTGTTTGCTCGCTTCTTTGTTGTTCCCTCCCCATCCCGTCCCCATGTCTCCATGAAAAACATATGCTATTAGGCCTCTAGGCGAGGTGTCTCTAGCACGTTTATTTTCATTGTTGGACTGAGAGCATCTCTAGTAGATTGCTTGTTAGAAATTTTACCTCCTGTGCGGCCGTTTTTATGAAATCTGAGAGTTGGCAGGTCTTCGGCTTCTGCCCCCATGTAGGTAGTATGGGGGTGTTCGGGATGAAATCTAAACACTCTTGATCCCATTGTTTGGTCCTTGAAGGAGGTGTTTAGCGCAACGAACCAGGCAATTGGACTATATGGCTTTAGCACCCTCACTTAGCCATAGGAGTTTGACAATAAAAATTTAGGCGCAGCCCCTAGTATCCGAACTAGGATGCTGTAAACACCTGATCGGGTAAGAACCAATCCCTCGCATAATGCGGAAAAATCGCTAAAGATTTGAAACCTCCGAAGAACTGACCGGCTCTCGCCGCATCATGACAGTCAGTTTTCGGCTTTCTCTACTGAGGTGCTCATCCGGATAAACCTGGACACAATCGCAGTAGTTCTCCCTTTACTACCCTAGCCGATATAACGGAACATAAGGTAGCAAGCACCGGAGCCGGGCAACCCAACTATTGACCAAAGACATGATTCCGAGCCAATGCATATAGTGCTAAATTCAGGGTGCCGAACTATACTTTAAAAAGTGTTCGGACTTTGTTGCCGTATTGCAGGGCGCTATGAAGCCCCTGGTGGATTAAAACGTACAAAAGTGTACGGGTGCTATTTGATAAGGTTTAAAAAAAATAAAAGAGGAAAGAAGAAAGGGTAGTAAGCTAGTGCCGCAGAATTTGGGCCGTGAACTGTTTCCATTTAATTTGATTAACATGTCAAGGCGCATTCGTACAAGTAGTGCAATAAGCAACCAGCTATTTAATATGCCACAACCATGGGAGAGCTGCGTGTGGGTCCTGAAAACAGGTAGAGTGATCGTTAAAGATTCCACCTAGAAATTCCCCTATACGTCCATGCTTCTTGCCGTCTTGGTGTATTTATCCTTCGAAAGGACCAGAGGTCAGGCCATCAGGGAAGGCCTGTGGAGAAGAAACCTAAAAAGGAGAAAAAGGAAAGAGTGAAAGTACGTGTGTCCGGGGGCGGTCGAGCCGTATTGTGGATCACAAGCTAGATATGCCTCCGTCTATGCCCATGGTATTTTGAGTGCGTAGTTATGCACACGTGGTACGATTACCACCACTTGGTCGGGACCAGGAGAGAGGCCAAATTGCTAGTTGAGCTCTTGACGAGCCGGGCTGTCCTGCTGCAGAATAGTCCGGACTCTCTTGACACTGTCCGGGAGCTTGGCCGCCGAATTATGGTTCTGCTTGAAAAGGCCGCTCTGTACTTTTGCTGCTAAGGCAACGGTGTTCTCCTGGGTACAGAGGGAGCGTTCCGTGTTTCCATTAATGGTTATGACGACGCGTGGTCCGGGCATCTTGAGCTTGAGATAAGCGTAGTGCGGCACCGCATTGAATCGAGCAAATGCGGTTCGTCCAAGCAGTGCGTGATAGCCACTGCGAAAGGGGACGATATCGAAGATTAACTCTTCACTTCGGAAGTTGTCCGGAGATCCAAAGACAACCTCTAGTGTGATTGAGCCCGTACAGTGGGCCTCTACACCTGGTATGACTCATTTAAAGGTAGTCTTTGTGGGCTTGATCCGTGACGGATTAATGCCCATTTTGCGCATTGTATCCTGATAGAGCGGGTTTAGGCTGCTGCCACCATCCATGAGAACTCGCGTGAGATGGAATCCGTCAATGATTGGGTCGAGGACCAGTGCGGTTGAACTGCCATGACGGATACTGGTCGGATGATCCCGACGATCGAAGGTGATCGGGCATGACGACCATGGATTAAATTTTGGGGCAACTGGCTCTATCGCATAGACGTGCCTGAGCGCGCGCTTGCGCTCCCTCTTGGGGATGTGGGTAGCATATATCATATTCACCGTTTTAACCTGGGGGGGGGGGACTTCTTCTGTCCCCCTGTGTTCAGTGGTCGGGGCTCCTCATCATCGTCCTTGCTTTGTGACCCCTTCTCCTTGTTCTCGGTATTTAACTTGCCGGTCTATTTAAAAACACAATAGTCTCTGTTGGTATGATTGGCTGATTTTTCTGGGGTGCCATGGATCTGGCACGGACGATCGAGTATGCGGTCCAAGCTGGAGGGTCCCGTATTGTTTCTTTTATATGGCTTCTTCCGCTGACCGGACTTGGAGCCCCTGAATCCGGTGTTGACTGTCGTGTAATCGGTATTGTCACCGTTACTTCGACGTTTGTGCCTGTTGCGTCGGAGCTTGCCGTTGCTGTTTTTCACCTCAGAGGTGCCCGCTTCAATTGATGTGTTATTGCTATGGGCCAGCCAACTATCCTCACCCGCGTAGAAGTGGGTCATAAGTGCCGTGAGGGCTGCCATGGACTCCGGCTTTTCTTGGCCGAGGTGGACGGCGAGCAATTCGTCGCAGATGCTATGTTTAAAGGCTGCTAGGGCTTCGGCATCCGGACAATCAACAATATGGTTCTTTTTAGTTAGGAACCTAGTCCAGAATTTCTTGGCTGACTCTCTGGGCTGTTGAACTATCTAACTTAAGTCATCAACATCTGGAGGTCGTACGTATGTGCCTTGGAAGTTATCGCGGAAGGCATGTGTCGGTGTCAAAATTGGCGGATCTCGGGTAGGGGGTCCCGAACTGTGCGTCAAGGTCGGATGGTAACAGGAGACAAGGGACACTTTATTTTACCCAGGTTTGGGCCCTCTCGATGGAGGTAAAACCCTACTCCTACTAGATTAATATTGATGATATGGGTAGTACAAGAGTAGATCTACCACGAGATCAAGGAGGCTAAACCCTAGAAGCTAGGCTACGGTATGATTGTGTATGATGATGGTTGTCCTATGGACTACAACCCTCCGGTTTATATAGACACCGGATAGGGTTAGGGTTACACAGAGTCGGTTACATTGGTAGGAGATCTTGAATATCCATACACCTAGCTTGCTTTCCACGCCAAGAAAAGATCCTTCCGGACACGGGACAAAGTCTTCAACTTGGTATCTTCATAGTCCTGGAGTCCGGCTGAAGGTATAGTTCGGCTATCCGAACACCCCCTAATCCAGGACTCCCTCAGTAGCCCCCGAACCAGGCTTCAATGACGACGAGTCCGGCGCGCAAAGTTGTCTTCGGCATTGCAAGGCGGGTTCCTCCTCCGAATCCTGTGTACCTGTCCAAATAATGTCCGATTTTTGTAATTTAGCGCTCCTCGGCTTCAATGCCCAATAATGGCCGTCTTCCACGTGTTGAACGAATGCGAAAAGCCTGGGTTGTTTTTACATCCACACCCTTAGTCACATAAACGAGCCGCCTATTTAACGGGATGGGGATTTAGATCCAGACCACATCTTCTCCCCTCCGCGAGTTATCATCAGAGCGTCTCCAGCAAAGGCACATTCCAACATGGCCAGCCGTCGCAGCTCCTCCTCTCGCCCCTCCAGTCCTAGATCCGGAGACTGGGAGAGTTGCACCATCCCACACAGCGAGTTAGTGTCGCTGCAGGCCAAGGGATTCCTTCCCCAGGCATGTATGGTCCCGGTCCGAGCCGGACTCGCCACCTATAATGGCGGAAAGCAAGCGGAGAGCATCCCCAATCCTTCTAAAGGAGAGCGGGTGTGCCTCGTCCCTTATTTATTAAGGGGACTGGGATTTCCAATTCATCCATTCCTCCGCGGGCTTCTGGAGTTCTACGGTCTCCAGCTGCACAATCTCACGCCCGACTCCGTACTACATATTGCGGGCTTCGTTGCCCTTTGCGAGCTATTTCTAGGCGTCGAGGCTCATTTTGCGTTGTGGAAGAGGTTGTTCTGCTTGGTGCCCCGTTCTCAAAAGGGGTCCATATATCAAGTAGGCGGAGCCGAGGTATGGCACATCGCCGGGACCGGATACCCATCCGGAACCCCAAAAGAGGCGTCCGAGGACTGGCCTTCGGAATGGTTTTACTTAGATGATGTCCCGCTGCCGGACCCTATCCGGGTCGGTCTCCCCGAGTTTAACAGCGCTCCATTGAAGAAACGCTTGAGCTGGCGTCCGCGGAGCTCTCGGAAAGAAAACGACAGAGACGTCCTTTATTTGATGGGCCAGATAAGACTGTTGGCTCATTCCGGACTAACCATGATTAGAGTCATGGCCACATGCATTATGCGGGGGGTTGTGGGATTTCAACGGGGAGGATGACGCCACCCGTTACGGCCGTAAGGGGCCAGCCACAGCTGCCGCTCTAGTAAAGATTTTAACATCTTTGTACAAGGGAGAAAAGGAGGACTTCCTCCGCATCAACCCGCGGGCCGGATTCACTATGTACGAACCTCCAAGTTGGGTAAGTGAACAATTGCACTTGCCTGTTTTTTCAATGCTCCCATGACTAGATACGTAATCTGACGATTTCAATGCAGGAGCTGCGACAGGAGGTGAAGGATATCAACAGCTGCCCTCCACAGCCTGAGGACCCAGAACGGTCCCGCGATCCGGACTCCGAAGAGGATCCGGACATATCGGTGGACCTCATCGACGGGGTGTTCCACCAGTTAAGCAAGGACAATACCTTGGTGGCCATTACGGTCGATTACCCCGGGTTAATCCCGGCCTCCCAGGTGACAGAAACCGGAATGTTTATTCCCTCAAGAGAGATTCCACATTCACATATTTCGGCGTTTCAAATGACAATCGTATTTTGCAGGGGAGATTTCCGAGGCGGGAGGCCGAACCTGCAGCGGCCAGCCAACTAGGGGCCATAGGGCCCCGTGGGCGAAAAGAAATGTAGTCCGGACTGAGACTTCGGCACAAAGGTATAACGCACCCTTTGTTTCCCTGGTGTTATTCTGTCAAGGCATGTTAACATCCGCGCTGTTTCCAGGACGAAGAGGCCTCGCCGGATTGTATCCGGAGAGGCTGCCAACCGCGCCTCCACCAGCCAAGCTCCAACGTCTGGTCCGGAAGCGGGGACGAGCACCAGGCGCGTACCAGACGCCCCTCCAACAGAGGATGCAGACCGGCTGTCTGCCACTAATTCAGAAGTGGAGAGTGCCATGAACCACAGGCGTCGCCGGACAGTTCTGCGCGACGCCTGTTTCTCCCGAGAGGCTTTAAATGCCTTTAATTCGGGAGATGCGTACCTTCGTGCCGCTCAAGATGGTTTAGCCAAAGCCACGGAACAGTATGTGAAAGACATACGGGTAAGAAAATTTCGATTAAATATATATATACCAGTAGCCCCCGAGACTTGAAACAGTTAAAGTAACTGATTTAAGGATCATATAACATGTAGGTTCTTACTGAGAAGAACACCGTACTATCCCAGGAGCTGGAAAAGTGCAAGGCCCAACTAGAAGCTACACTAGCCGCAACAGGGGAGCCCAAAGAGACCCCCTCAGGTAAGATACACTTCGAAAGTTTACTATTGTGCGGCATGGGTGCAAATCTGACAATTCATGTTACAGATGACGCCGGACTTGATCCGGAGAGGCAACAACTCTTACGCCGGTTAAAGGCTGGTGAGAGTATGTTAACAAGGGTGAGGCGAGAGAAGAATGACCTTCAGGATGCCAACACCAAGCTGGATGTTGAACTGAAGGACGTTCGTGGCCAGCTGTCGGACTCCATGAAGGAGAATCAGCGGCTTCGACGCGGCATATTTAGTAAGTGCTTGAACGAACTTTGAAGAAAGAGTTCAGCGAGGAAGTCCAATAACAGAGTATTGTCTGTAGGTATGCTCACAGGTCGTCCTGCAGAGGAGATGCCCGGTTCTACGGGTGACCTACTTCCCGAACTCCTGCAACTGCGTGATCGAATTCGGCAGGCGATGCGAGGTGTTGCCCAAGCCTTATGGCCTGCCCACCCCACGCCCGAGGGCCTTGGAGAGCTTGCGGAGAAGCTGAAGGGAGTTCGGCGGCGCTTCCTATTGTGGAAGATATCAGCCTGCCGACAAGGCGCTAGGGAGGCCTGGGCCATGGTGAAGACCCGTTTTACGAAGTCTGACCCCAATCACATGGCTGAGGTCGGACCAGTGGGGCCTGACGGGAAGGAGATCCTTGTGAGCTTAGTGTATGGCCAGGTAGAATTGGCCGCAAAGTATTCTCAGAAGGACTGTAAATTAGATAGCCTGTTAGATGGTATAGAGGAGGAATACAATCAGTGAAGATGACTATGTAATTTATAATTGACATGTGAAATGCCTTCTAGCCGAATTGTAGATCGTTTGTCATTGCCGACCTTTTCGCTTCGACCTCGGGACCTGACGGTCCGGAGTGTGTCCGAATACCATAACGGCTATATAAGAACCGAGGTATGCGTGGAGACCAGGCGTAGGGGTCATTAGTGCTTTATCAGACAAGTGCCCAACTAGTTATGTTATATTACATGGTTAGGAAGAAACATCTTCCAGAGAGAATAGTTCCGTTAAGGGTTCCTTTCGCGGGGGTAGCGTGCCCTGAAGTGCACGTCCGGACTGCAAGTGCAGGAAAACATCTGGGGGCATGTATAAGTAAAAAAGGTTCATCTTTAGTTCACCGACAGAATATTCCCTTAAGAACGCTAGCTTTCGGCTTCACCCAGTCTGAGGTACACATCCGGCTTATCCGGCAGTAACAATCACAGAGGTGCTCCCTTTACCGCCTAGCCGAACAATCGGGAATGTAGGGGTAAGCGCAGGAGCCAGGCAACCCAGCTTGGCCAAAACTTAAGTCATATCGATGCATATAATGGTGAAGAAAAGGTGCATGCGGAAGTCTGACGCATGCGTTGGGCGTGAAACCCGTATAAACAAGCTTCTGTTAAAGAAGCCCCCAGGTTTACGGAGCGCGGGTAGCGCGTCGCATGATGAGCCTTTAAGGGCTATAAGAGGAAAGAGTGGGAGGAGACAAGAATAAGAACAGAAAAATATATAAAAATGGACAGAGGAAGGAGACAAACCCCGAGTTCAGCGCTAGGCATAGAATCTTCGGAGACGTGTGGCGTTCCATGGGTTCGGCTCGAGTCGGTTATACGACGCATCTCGCAGGCGGTACGCTCCACCAGTCAGGACTTGGTCAATTATGAAGGGACCTTCCCATCTGGGCTTGAGTTTGTCCTTTTTCTTATCCGGCAGGCGTAGAACTAGTTCGCCAACATTGTAATTTTTGGCCCGTACTTCTCTGCTTTGATATCTTCGAGCCTGCTGTTGATAAAATGCGGAACGGGCTTTAGCCACGTCGCGTTCCTCCTCTAAGGCGTCCAGGTTGTCCTTCCGATCAAGCTCGGCTTCTCTTTCTTCGTACATGCGCACTCGAGGTGAGTCATGAATTATGTCGCAGGGCAGGACTGCCTCTGCGCCGTACACCATAAAGAATGGTGTGAATCCGGTGGTACGATTTGGCGTGGTTCGCAGCCCCCAGAGCACGGAGTCGAGCTCCTCTACCCAGTGCGTATTAGATTCCTTGAGGGACCGCACTAGTCTGGGTTTGATGCCGCTCATGATGAGACCATTTGCGCGTTCGACCTGACGGTTAGTTTGTGGGTGATAGACAGAAGCATAATCTAGCTTAATGCCCATGTTTTTGCACCACAGCTTTACTTCCTCCAAGGTGAAGTTTGTGCCGTTGTCGGTGATAATGCTGTGGGGGACACCGTAACGGTGTACGACCCCGGATATGAAGTCTATCACAGGTCCGGATTCGGCCGTCTTGACAGGCTTGGCTTCTATCCATTTGGTGAACTTATCCACCATGACCAGTAGGTATTTTTTCTTGTGGGTTCCACCTTTAAGGGGTCCCACCATATCTAGTCCCCAAACCGCAAAAGGCCAAGTGATGGGGATAGTTCGGAGGGCGTTGGGTGGCAGGTGACTTTGGTTGGCAAAAAGCTGGCAAACGACGCATCGTTTGACTAGGTCATGGGCGTCTGCTCGGGCCGTCGGCCAATAAAAGCCTGTACGGAAAGCCTTGCTTACGAGGGACCGAGCTGCAACGTGGTGGCCACCGAGCCCGGCATGAATTTCGGCCAACAGACTCCGCCCTTCCTCTTCGGAGATACATCTTTGAAGGACTCCTGTAGTGCTTCTCTTATATAGCTCTCCCTCGTGGACTTTGTAGGCTTTAGATCGACGCACTATGCAGCATGCCTCAATTTGGTCCTCAGGGAGTTCCTGCCTAGTGAGGTAGGCTAGGAATGGTTCTGTCCACGGGGCGATGACCGCCATTATTACGTGGGCTGAAGGCGTGATTTCGGTGGCGGGGCCTCTGATTATGTCAGATTGCTCGGCGTCTGGTTGTGCGATTGTGTCCGGACTGTTATCCAAGGGTTCCCCCTCCCATGTTACAGATGGTTTGAATAATCTTTCTAAGAAGATGTTCGGGGGGACGGCATCTCGTTTTGCTCCGATGCGTGCCAGGACATCCGCTGCCTGATTATTTTCTCGGGCTATGTGGTGAAACTCTAGTCCCTCGAACCGAGCTGACATTTTTAGTATGGCGGTGCGATAGGCTGCCATTTTTGGGTCTTTGGCGTCGAAGTCGCCATTTATCTGGGATATCGCGAGGTTTGAATCCCCACGTACTTCCAGGCGTTGAATGCCCATGGATACTGCCATCCGGAGACCATGTAGGAGGGCCTCATATTCAGCTGCATTGTTGGAGTCCGTGTACATAATTTGGAGTACATATTGGACTGTGTCTCCTGTAGGGGACGTCAAAACGACGCCAGCCCCCAGTCCGGCCAACATTTTAGAGCCGTCGAAATGCATGATCCAGTTTGAGTATGTGCCGTACTCTTTAGGGAGTTCGGCCTCTGTCCATTCGGCGACGAACTCGGCTAGGACTTGCGATTTGATGGCTCGTCGTGGTTTGTAGGTTATGTTGAACCCGGCCCGTTGCGTCGCGGTTGTTGATAATATCGTTGAGTGGTACTTCCGAGGCTACTGTTATAGAACACTCTTGAAAGTAGTGTCGTAGCTTCCGGGATGCCATGAACACCGCGTATGCAATCTTTTGGTAATGCGGGTACCGTGATTTGCATGGTGTGAGGACACTGGACACGTAGTAAACCGGCCTTTGAAGGGGGAGTTTGTGTCCGTCCGTTACCCGTTCGACGACGAGTACTGCGCCAACAACTTGATGAGTTGCGGCAATGTACAATAGCATGGGTTCGCCAGTATTCGGCGCGGCCAGGACGAGATTTGTTGCCAAGATGGCCTTTATTTCCTCGAGTCCGGCCATTGCAGCGTCCATCCACTCAAAGTGTTCGGTGCGCCTAAGGAGGCGATAAAGGGGCAATGCCTTCTCTCCCAAACGGGAGATAAAGCGGCTTAAAGCCGCCACGCATCCGGTGAGTTTCTGTATTTGTTTGAGGTCTTTTGGGATGTCCAATTATGACAAAGCTCGGATTTTAGCTGGATTTGCCTCAATTCCTCTATCGGATACAATGAAGCCCAGGAGCTTTCCGGCTGGAACACCGAAAACACATTTTTCCGGATTGAGCTTAATGTCGTATTTTCGGAGGTTGTCGAATGTAAGCCTCAAGTCGTCTACTAGGGATTCGACATGTCTTGATTTGACGACCACATCATCTACGTAAGCCTCCACTGTTTTGCCGATCTGGTTTGCTAGACATGTTTGAATCATGCGCTGATATGTTGCGCCGGTGTTTTTTAGCCCGAAGGGCATTGTGTTGAAGCAGAATGGGCCGTATGGTGTGATGAATGCCGTTGCGGCTTGGTCTGACTCTGCCATCTTTATTTGATGGTAACCGGAGTATGCGTCGAGGAAGCACAGCGAGTCGTGTCCTGCAGTGGCATCGATAATTTGATCTATTCGAGGGAGGGGAAACGGATCCTTTGGGCAAGCCTTATTAAGGTATTTGAAGTCGACACACAGGCGCCAGGATTTGTCCTTCTTTGGTACCATCACTAGGTTTGCTAGCCAGTCCGGATGTTTTATGTCTCTGATGAATCCGGCCTCTAATAATTTGGCTAGCTCCTCTCCCATGGCCTGTCTCTTTGGTTCGGAGAAACGCCGAAGGACTTGTTTGACAGGTTTGAATCCTTTTTGGAGGTTTAAGCTGTGTTCGGCCAGCCTACGTGGGATTCCTGGCATATCTGAGGGGTGCCAAGCGAAGATGTCCCAGTTCTCTCGTAGGAACTCTCTCAGTGCGGTGTCTACGTCACGGTTCAGTCGTGCCCCGATGCAGGCTGTTTTACTGTGGTCCATTGGGTGGACCTGGAATTTGACTATTTCGTCCGCTGGTTTGAAGGATGTGGATTTGGATCTCTTATCGAGTATCACATCATCCCTATTGACCGTGGATCGCAGCACAGTCAGTTCTTCTGCCGCTAAGGTTTCGGATAGTGCCTCGAGGGCCAATGCGGTTGTCTTGTTTTCGGCGCGGAGTGCTATTTCCGGATCACTAGCGAGAGTGATAATTCCGTTTGGTCCAGGCATCTTGAGCTTCATGTACCCGTAATGGGGTATAGCTTGGAAAACTGTGAATGCCTCCCGTCCTAATATAGCGTGATATCCGCTTTTGAACAGGGCCACCTGAAAGGTGATTTGTTCGGACCTATAATTATCCGGCGTGCCGAATACCACATCTAGTGTGATTTTTCCGGTGCAGCGCGCTTCCTGACTGGGAATTATTCCTCTAAAGGTTGTGCTGCTTCGCTCCACGCGGTTCCAGTCTATTTCCATCTTTTGAAGGGTTTCCTCGTAAATGAGGTTCAATCCACTGCCTCCATCCATGAGTACCTTTGCGAGACGACAGCCGTCCACTATGGGACTGAGGACCAATGCGGCTGGTGCTCTGGCTGTTCGAAATTTAGGTTCGTCACTCGCGTTGAAGGTGATAGCAGCATTACTCCATGGGTTTATTGTCGCCACGTGATAGACTTCGGTGAGGCTGCGGAGTGTTCTTTTTTGCACGTTATTCGATGCAAAAGTCTCAAAGACTGTGAGAACGGAACTGAAATTCTCGGGCAGGTTTCCTTGGACCTCTGGAATTAGGAGGTCCTTGCCAATTTTGGCCACCTGCCGGATTATCCAACATGCCCTGAGGCTGTGAGTTGGGGTGGCGTCCTCTGCACTATGAATCTTGCAGGGTCCATCTAGCCACTTTTCCAGTACGGTTCCACGCCCTCTGGAGGGTTTTGACTTTTTGGTATTTAGTCCGGGTGCCTTACTGTGGTGCACCCTCTTAGTTCGGGCGGGATTGCTATTCAGGGACGGATTGCTATTCAGGGCCGGATTGTCCCAAAATTTTATTTCGGTTTTCTGAGCACTTTCCGTCGCACAGTATTTTTGTACTATGGACGCCAGGTCGGCAAAGCGTGTGATATTGCGACGACTTACGGCGTTAAGTATTCCCTCGTCCGTGCAGTTACTGCAAAAGATTGAGATTGCATCTCCCTCACGACAGTCCTTTATCCTGTTCATAACCAGGAGGAATCTGGCCCAGTAATGATGTACTGTTTCTTCGGGCATTTGCCTGATTTGGGAAAGATCGCTTATGATCGGGCGGGCGGGTGTCGTTGAATTTGAAACCTTACCCAATTTACTGTTCGGAGGCCGAAGAACATCCGAATCCCGAGATCCGGAGTCTTGGATGTTATCCGATGAGTCTAGCCCGTTGCCTGATTTTATGCTCAGGTCTTGGATTGTATCCTCCCCTCCGCGGGTATCCGGTATGGAGGGTTCGGGGATTCGGACGTAGCTAGTCCTTAAGATAGATGAAGGGTCGCCGCCTTGTGTCTCCACCACCGCAACGTGGTGGGTGACCTGGGGAGAGTTAATTTCTCTCAGATCGGGTTTAAGCCCAACCTAGTCGTAATTTGTGGCGACGCCCAGTGCGGCGATACGATCCAGGAGTTCGCTAACCGAAGAGAGCTCCATCGGATCCAATTGCTCGCCGAGTTCTGAGCCGACGTGGAGGTTGCTTTCGATGACCCGGGAGGTCACCGTCGGCGCAACAGCCGAACAGGCGGTTGCGAGAAAACACCTAGCCGTAGAGTTTGGCCGACAACCAAAGCTCCTTTCGTAATAGCGCCGTCTTTAAAGACGGGAAGAGGCGTCCTTCCTGATCGTGACGGCACAGAGGAACTCTCAGTGAAAGCACCAATGTCGCTGTCCAAACCGGCGGATCTCGGGCAAGGGGTCCCGAACTGTGCGTCAAGGTCGGATGGTAACAGGAGACAAGGGACACTTTATTTTACCCAAGTTCGGGCCCTCTCGATGGAGGTAAAACCCTACTCCTGCTAGATTAATATTGATGATATGGGTAGTACAAGAGTAGATCTACCACGAGATCAAGGAGGCTAAACCCTAGAAGCTAGCCTACGGTATGATTGTTTATGATGATGGTTGTCCTACGGACTACAACCCTCCGGTTTATATAGACACCGGATAGGGTTAGGGTTACACATAGTCGGCTACAATGGTAGGAGATCTCGAATATCCGCACGCCTAGCTTGCCTTCCACGCCAAAAAAAGATCCTTCCGGACACGGGACGAAGTCTTCAACTTGGTATCTTCATAGTCCTGGAGTCCGGCTGAAGGTATAGTTCGGCTATCCGAACACCCCCTAATCCAGGACTCCCTCAGCATGCATCTTCCAAGTCCTCCCAGCTGCCAATAGAGTTTTTAGGCAGACTATTTAACCAGTGCCGAGCTGGCCCTTTGAGTTTTAGCGGGACGTATTTGATGGTGTGAAGGTCATCTCCGTGGGCCATATGGATATGGAGAAAAAATGCTCGATCCATACCGCGGGATCTGTTGTTCCATCATATGATTCAATATTCACGGGTTTAAACCCTTCTGGGAATTCATGCTCCATTACTTCGTCACTGAAGCAAAGAGGGTGTGCGGCGCCTCTATATCGGGCCGCATTGCGACGTAGCTCAGATGGAGTCCTTCTGCGGTTTTTGGCCCGGGTGTGATTAGGCTTGTCACGTCCGAATAGATAGTCGTCGTCGCGTGTCGGGGCACGCCCTCGTGATTTGTAGATCGATCTGGTATGTCCTGCTCTATTGTCCAGATCCTGCCGAAGGTCATATGTATAACCCCGAGTTGTTGTATCTCTGCCTTTACGGTGAGGTAGAGCGTGCTGGTGTTCGGCTTGAGTTGCCGCTTTGTCCCAACCACATGGTGGTCGGTCAGCCGCATTGAGCGATGATGGTACGGGCTCCAGCGCCTCATCATCGAACTGAGGTAGCAATTTGCGCTTCGGGTAACTTTTGGTTGAGCGCTTGAAGCCGTATTCCTCGGCTGCGAGGACATAAGTCCATCTATCATTGAGCAGATCTTGATCAGCTTGAAGCCGCTACTGCTTCTTTTTCAGGCTCCTTGCAGTGGCTATTAGCCGGCGCTTAAAGCGCTCCTGCTCGAGAGGATCCTCAGGCACGATAAAATCCTCGTTGTCGAGGTTCACCTCATCCTCGGAGAGCGGAAGATAATTACTGTCCTCCGAGTCGTCGTGTATGGCATGTTCATCAGGGCTAACTTGCCCGTTTTCCCTTTCGTCATGTTTGGAAGTTGCCTCAACAGGGTCTTCATTGTCTTCGGCATCGCCCGGAGTATTGTTTTCTCCCATACCGGTATTGTTGTCTTTTCCACGACGTGACTCAGAGCCGCGCCGCTGACGTCGATGTTTTGGCTGTGTCTTAGGAGGTATATCCTCGACTGGATCTTCTTTGTCATCATCGTTAGTTTCTTTTGGTGTATCCACCATGTACACGTCGTACGAAGAAGTGGTCGTCCAGCGTCCGGTAAACGGCGGGTTTTGGCCCTGCTCCTCATCGGCATCGTCGTCCATACCGTCGATGTCTTCGGAGCCGTAATCAAGCATGTCGGTTAAGTACTCGACAGTGGCTATGAAGTGGGCGGTGGGTGGGAAGCGAAATTCTCCGTCATCAGCCTCCAGTTTGAAACGGATATAATTTGGCTGTGAGTCCCCTGCTAAGGATAGAGTTTTTAATGAGTTTAGCATGTCGCCTAAAGGCGAGTGCCGGAAGATGTCCGCAGAGTTGAATTCGACGATCGATGACTGATCAAGCTCGACGTACACAGACGCACATGGTTCGGAACCTGTAGCCGGAAACGAGTCCGAGGTTCCGGTGACACAGATGTCACTCGAGGTTAGGTCTGTGTGCGGCTCCAACGCCGCTGATTCTGCGGCTTCTGTGGCGGGGTTGAGCTTCCCGTCCTCGGATGGCGCGATCTACTCCGGATCTAAGGCCAGAGCAGTTACAGGTGTTATCTCCTGGGTATGGTCCGATGACAGACTTAAGTCATGTTCATCGCGCTGACAGGGGGCGGCTGCCGTGGTCTCGAATCCATCGAAGATCAAGTCTCCGCGGATATCCGCGACGTAGTTCAAGCTTCCAAATCTGACCGGATGGCCAGGGGTGTAGCTGTCGATCTGCTCCAGATGGTCAAGCGAGTTGGTCCGCAGTGCGAAGCCGCCAAATACGAAGATCTGTCCGGGAAGGAAGACTTCCCTTGGAAAGCATTGTTGTAGATAATTGAAGGATCCATCGAACCTTTTGAGGACGACACAGTTGAACTCTCAATGAAAGCACCAATGTCAGTGTCAAAACCGGAGGATCTCGGGTAGGGGGTCTCGAACTGTGCGTCTAAGGTCGATGGTCATAGGAGACAGGGGACATAATGTTTACCCAGGTTCGGGCCCTCCTATGGAGGTAATACCCTACTTCCTGCTTGATTGATCTTGATGAATATGAGTATTACAAGAGTTGATCTACCACGAGATTGTAATGGCTAAAACCCTAGAAGCCTAGCCTGTATGATTATGATCATCCCTTCGGACTAAGCCCTCTAGTTTATATAGACACCGGAGGGGATTAGGGTTGTACAAAGTCAGTTACAGAGAAAGGAATCTTCATATTTGGACGCCAAGCTTGCCTTCCACGCCAAGGAGAGTCCCATCCAGACACGGGAGAGAGTCTTCGGTCTTGTATCTTAACAACCCATTAGTCCGGCCCATGTCTAACAGGCCGGACGCCCGAGGACCCCTTAGTCCAGGACTCCCTCACTTACCTCTCCAGCTGCTTTTATTTCAGGGAGACTTATTTCTGATAATTCGATAATTGCCTTTGAGTGTCTTCTTGCTAGCCTACTACCATTTACCTAGGATTGCTTGTTGGTTGACTTGAGTGATCAACTAGGAGGGTTAAAAGCCCTATGCAACTAATGGGAACCAAGCCCGGACTTTGTTTGAGACCCTGGTGATAGAAAGTTGAAAAGCAATGAAAACCCTAAATGGGTAAAGTAGAAAAATAATTTTAAAAGGAAATAAAAAGAACAAACATTCAAAACAAATGAAGATAGTTCAAAGGAAAATTCAAGTTAAATAAAACCAGGAGAAAACTATTTAGGAAAATAAAATATAGTCAAAAGAATTATTAATAAAGCCTACGAAAAAATAGTGCAGAAAAAATGGTTAAACATCTCAAATAAAATGTTGGAATGTTCATAAATATTAAGAAATGAATTTATGGTAAGTTTGTCTTTGAAAGAAAAAACAAACTCAAAATCAGATATAAATTTAGGCCGTAGCCAACCTGGCGCCGACTACCACGCAGCATGATGAGATCCACACCGCGACATAGAGGAGCCCAGCATGCCGGCGATAGAGTTGGATCTCGAGTAGGTCAAGGGGACCCCAACCGGAACCAGAGTATCCATTCCAACCACGAGGCCATATCAGATCCACGAAGGGGGTGGGCGGCCTCGGAGATCTCGCGGGGCAACGCCGTACGGGAGCGACGGAAGTGAGATATGTGAGGAGGAGAATAGGGACGGGAGAAGGGCCTCGCCACCGTCTAACACCGCCACGGCTTTGCACGACGGTGGCGCCCTAGGTAGGCGACACGGGGCAGGGTTTTTTTAACGATCTCGTTCATAAATAAAATGTTCTAACTATTTTGTGATTCTTTTTTGCGATGAACTATTTTGTGAATTGAATGTATATAGACATGTTTTGTGTGCCTATTCATTTATTTTTGTCTGTGCATATTTCATATTAAAATATTCAAAACATCTTATATTTATGTACTAGGTGACGATAACATGTACCTAGGGTAGGGTAATAGGCCTGACCTAGATACCCTTCCCAAGGATACTACCCTAGCGTCAAAGGCATTTAAAGTACAACAACATCTACCGACTGAAATCACCTCAAAGTGCAACCCACTCGACCAACAATTCCATTCGGAAAACCCAATTCCACTCGACCAAGATATAATCATTCGACCATACCGGAAACCACTCAGAGTACAGAAGATCTAAAGTCACTCAGGATGGCAACGGTCAGGCGTTCACTCCGTAGTCTTAATGATCATTTATATGTCTTTATTATTGGCGTTACAAGTAATGTGTCACCTTAACATGCATTGAACCCCTTGTAACATGGGCTGCCTAGGGTCCTGGCGCACTCTATATAAGCCACCCCCCTCCACTGGCACATGGGTTCGCACCCCCTGTAACTTCCACACATATCCAATCGACCAAGCCTCCGAGCATCGAGACGTAGGGTTGTTACTTCCTCCGAGAAGGGCATGAACTTGTAAACCTTGCGTGCACAATCTCACCGTAGCTAGGACCTTGCCTCATCCTTCGTACCCCCTATTCTACCGTCACACTTACTCCCACGACAGTTGGCGCCCACCGTGGGGTAGGTGTCTTAGCGACTTCCGGCGAGGTTGCGACTTTCCCGATTCCCATCATCATGGTTTCTGGCGGAGGTTTGGCTGAGGGCCGCGAGATCCGTCTCGGTGCGCTCGTTTTCATCGCCAGCGACTCCGCCTGGCTCCAGGAGGCCCCCCTCGACGTCGAGACACTCCCCATCAACGGGGCGACGCACTTTCACGCGTGTGTCCGCGACGTCCTTCTGCGGCAGCCGTCGACCCAGTATCGGTCGGCTCCTGCAGCATCTTCGCTCCCCGTTGTTCGCCGTCGCAAGCGATCCGGCCGATCGCGGCTTGATGTCTACTACGCAACCTTCTTCTTCTAGACGTTGTTGGGCCTCCAAGTGCAGAGGTTTGTAGGACAGTAGCAAATTTCCCTCAAGTGGATGACCTAAGGTTTATCAATCCGTGGGAGGCGTAGGATGAAGATGGTCTCTCTCAAACAACCTGGCAACCAAATAACAAAGAGTCTCTTGTGTCCCCAACACACCCAATACAATGGTAAATTGTATAGGTGCACTAGTTCGGCGAAGAGATGGTGAAACAAGTGCAATATGGATGGTAGATATAGGTTTTTGTAATCTGAAAATATAAAAACAGCAAGGTAGCAAGCGATAAAAGTGAGCACAAACGGTATTACAATGCTAGGAAACAAGGCCTAGGGTTCATACTTTCACTAGTGAAAGTTCTCTCAACAATAATAACATAGTTGGATCATATAACTATCCCTCAACTTGCAACAAAGAGTCACTCCAAAGTCACTAATAGTGGAGAACAAATGAAGAGATTATGGTAGGGTACGTAACCACCTCAAAGTTATTCTTTCCAATCAATCCGTTGGGCTATTCCTATAAGTGTCTGATACGTCTCCAACGTATCTATAATTTTTGATTGCTCCATGCTATATTATCTACTGTTTTGGACTATATTGGGCTTTATTTTCCACTTTTATATTATTTTTGGGACTAACCTATTAACCGGAGGCCCAACCCAGAATTGCTGTTTTTTTGCCTATTTCAGTGTTTCGAAGAAACAGAATATCAAACGGAGTCCAAACAGAATAATCCTTTCTGGAACGTAATTTACTTCCCAAATATGACCCAGGAGACTTGGACCGTACGCCAAGGAAGCTTCCAGGTGGGCACGAGGTAGGGGGCGCGCCCTACACCCCCAGGCGCGCCCCACACCATCGTGGGCCCACCGAGGCTCCACCGACATACTTCTTCCTCCTATATATATCCACGTACCCCCAAACAATCAGAACAGGAGCCAAAAACCTAATTCCACCGCCGCAACTTTCTGTATCCATGAGATCCCATCTTGGGGCCTGTTCCGGAGCTCCGCCGGAGAGGGCCGTTGAGGGAGTCCTGGATTAGGGGGTGTTCGGATAGCTGGACTATACCTTCAGCTGGACTCCAGGACTATGAAGATACAAAATTGAAGACTTCGTCCCGTGTCCGGAAGGATCTTTTCTTGGCGTGGAAGGCAAGCTAGGCGTGCGGATATTCGAGATCTCCTACCATTGTAACCGACTCTGTGTAACCCTAGCCCTATCCGGTGTCTATATAAACCGGAGGGTTGTAGTCCGTAGGACAACCATCATCATACACAATCATACCATAGGCTAGCTCCTAGGGTTTAGCCTCCTTGATCTCGTGGTAGATCCACTCTTGTACTACCATATCATCAATATTAATCTAGCAGGAGTAGGGTTTTACCTCCATCGAGAGGGCCCGAACCTGGGTAAAATAAAGTGTCCCTTGTCTCCTATTACCATCCGACCTTGACGCACAGTTCGGGACCCCCTACCCGAGATCCGCCGGTTTTGACACCGACATTGGTGCTCTCATTGAGAGTTCCTCTGTGCCGTCGCGATCAGGAAGGATGCCTTTTCCCGTCTTTAAAGATGGTGCCGTGACTAAGGGAGCCTTGGCTATCGGCCAAACCCTTCGGCTAGGTGGTTTTCTCATGACCGCCTGTTCGGCCGTTGCGCCGACAGTGACCTCTCGGGTCATCAAAAACAACCTCCATGTCAGCCCGGAACTTGCCAAGCAGCTGGATCCGATGGAGCTCTCTTCCGTAAACGAGCTCTTGGATCGCATTGCCGCCCTGGGGGTCGCTACAAATTACGACTAGGTTGGGCTTAAACCCGATCTAAGGGAAATTAACTCTCCCCAAGTCACCCACAACGTTGCTGTGGTGGAAACACAATGCGGCGATCCTTCATCTATCTTAAGGACTAGCCATGTCCGGATTCCTGAACCCTCCATGCCGGATATCCGCGGAGGGGAGGGTACAATCCAAGACCCGAGCCTAAAATCAGGCGAATCAGATAACGTCCAAGACTCCGGATCTTAGAATCCGGAAGTCCTTCGGCTTCCAAACAGCAAACCGGGCGAGGTCTCAGATTCAACGACGTCCGACCACCAGATCTTGAGCGATCTCTCCCAAATTAGGCAGATGCCTGAAGAAACAGTACATCATTACTGGGCCAGATTCCTCCTACTTATGAACAGGACAAAGGACTGTCGCGAGGAAGACACGATTTCAATCTTTTGCAGTAACTGCACGGACAAGGGAATACTCAACGCCATGAGTCGTCGTAATATCACACGCTTTGCTGACCTGGCGTCCATAGTACAAAAATATTGTGCCATGGAAAGTGCTTGGAAAACCGAAATTGAATTTTGGGATAATCCGGCCTTGAAAAGCAACCCCGTCCGAATCAAGAAGGCGCACCGCAGTAAGGCGCCCGGACTAAACACTAAAAAATCAAAACCCTCTAGGGGGCATGGAACCGTACTGGAAAAGTGGCTAGATGGACCCTGCAAGATTCATAGTGCAGCAGACGCCACCCCAACCCACAGCCTCAGGGCATGTTGGATACTCTGGCAGGTGGTCAAAATTGGCGAGGACCTCCTAATTCCAGAGGTCGAAGGAAACCAGCCAGGGAATTTCAGTTCCGTTCTCACAGCCTTCGAGACTTTCGCATCGAATAACAAGCAAAAAAGAACACTTCGCAGCCTCACCGAAGTCTATCAAGTAGCGACAATAAACCCATGGAGTAATACTGCTATCACCTTCAATGCAAGTGACGAACCTAAATTTCGAACAGCCAAAGCACCAACCGCACTGGTCCTCAGTCCCATAGTGGACGGCTGTCGCCTCGCAAAGGTACTCATGGACGGAGGCAGCGAATTGAACCTCATCTACGAGGAAACCCTCCAAAAGATGGAAATAGACTGGAACCGCATTGAGCGAAGCAGCACAACTTTTAGAGGAATAATTCCCAGTCAGGAAGCACGCTGTACAGGAAAAATCACACTAGATGTGGTGATCAGCACGCCGGATAATTACAGGTCCGAACAGATCACGTTCCAGGTAGCCCCGTTCAAAAGCGGATACCACGCTATACTAGGGCGGGAGGCTTTTATAGTCTTCCAAGCTATACCCCATTACGGGTACATGAAGCTTAAGATGCCTGGGCCGAACGGAATTATCACTCTCGCTAGTGATCCGGACATAGCACTCCGCGTCGAAAACAAGACAGCTGCATTGGCCCTCGAGGCACTATCAGAAACCTTAGCGGCCGAAGAACTGACTGCGCTGCGATCCAGGGTTAACAGGGACGATGTGATACTCGATAAGAGATCCAAATCCACATGCTTCAAACCAGCGGACGAAATAGTCAAATTCCAGGTCCACCCTACGGACCTCAATAAAACAGCCTCCATCGGAGCACGACTGAAACCTGATGTAGACGCCGCACTGCGAGAGTTCCTACGAGAGAACTGGGACATTTTTGCTTGGCAAACCTCAGGTATGCCAGGAATCCCACGCAGGCTGGCAGAACACAGTTTAAATATCCAGCAAGGATTCAAACCTGTCAAACAAACCCTTCGGCGTTTCTCCGAACCAAAGAGACAGGCTATGGGAGAGGAGCTATCCAAGTTATTGGAGTCCGGATTCATCAGAGATATAAAACACCCGGACTGGCTAGGAAACCTGGTGATGGTACCAAAGAAGGAGAAATCCTGGCGCCTGTGTGTCGACTTCAAAGACCTCAATAAGGCTTGCCCAAAGGATCCTTTTCCCCTCCCTCGAATAGATCAAATCATCGATGCCACCGCAGGACACTATTCCCTATGCTTCCTCGACGCATACTCCGGTTACCATCAAATCAAGATGGCAGAATCAGACCAAGCTGCAACAGCATTCATCACACCATACGACCCATTCTGCTTCAACACGATGCCCTTCGGACTAAAAAACGCCGGTGCGACATATCAGCGCATGATTCAAACATGTCTAGCAAATCAGATCGACAAAACAGTGGAGGCGTATGTAGACGATGTGGTCGTTAAATCAAGACATGTCGAATCTCTAGTAGACGACTTGAGGCTCACATTCGACAACCTCCGAAAATACGACGTTAAGCTCAATCCGGAAAAATGCGTTTTCGGTGTTCCAGCCGGAAAGCTACTGGGCTTCATTATATCCGGTAGAGGAATTGAAGCAAATCCAGCTAAAATCCGAGCTTTGTCACAATTGGATGTCCCAAAAGACCTCAAACAAATACAGAAACTCACCGGATGCGTGGCGGCCTTAAGCCGCTTTATCTCCCGCTTGGGAGAAAAGGCATCACCCCTTTACCGCCTCCTTAGGCGCACCGAACACTTCGAGTGGACGGAAGCTGCCACGATCGGACTCGAGGAGATAAAGGCCATCTTGGCAACAAACCCAGTCCTGGCCGCGCCGAACATTGGCGAACCTATGTTATTATACATTGCCGCAACTCATCAAGTTGTTAGCGCAGTACTCGTCGTCGAGCGGGCAACGGACGGACACAAATTCCCCCTTCAAAGGCCGGTTTACTACGTGTCCACTGTCCTTACACCATGCAAACCACGGTACCCGCATTACCAAAAGATCGCATACGCGGTGTTCATGGCATCCCGGAAGCTACGTCACTACTTTCAAGAGTGTTCCATAACAGTAGCCTCGGAAGTACCACTCAATGATATTATCAACAACCGCAATGCAACGGGCCGGATAGCCAAATGGGCCATAGAGCTCCTCCCGTTCGACATAACCTACAAACCACGACGAGCAGTTAAATCGCAAGTCCTAGCCGACTTCGTCACCGAATGGACAGAGGCTGAACTCCCTAAAGAGTACGGCACATATTCCAACTGGATCATGCACTTCGACGGATCCAAAATGCTGGCCGGACTGGGGCCTGGCATTGTTTTGACATCCCCTACAGGGGATACAGTCCAATATGTACTTCAAATCATGTACGCGGACTCCAACAATGCAGCCGAGTATGAGGCCCTTCTACATGGTCTCCGGATGGCAGTATCCATGGGCATTCAACGCCTAGAAGTACGCGGGGACTCCAACCTCGCGATATCTTAGATAAATGGCGACTTCGACGCCAAAGACCCAAAAATGGCAGCTTATCGCAATGCCGTCCTAAAAATGTCAGTTCGGTTTGAAGGACTGGAGTTTCACCATATAGCCCGAGAAAATAATCAGGCAGCGGACGTCCTGGCACATATTGGAGCAAAACGAGATGCAGTCCCTCCCAACATCTTCTTAGAGAGAATATTCAAGCCATCTGTAGCATGGGAAGGGGAACCCTCGGTCCACAGTCCGAACACAACCGCACAGCCCGACGCTGAACAATCTGACATAATCGGAGGCCCTGCCACCGAAATCACACCCTCAGCCCACATAATAATGGCGGTCATCGCCCCGTGGACAGAACCATTCCTCGCCTACCTTACCAGGCAGGAACTCCCAGAGGACCAAAACGAGGCACGCTGCATAGTGCGACGATCTAAAGCCTATAAAGTCCACGAGGGAGAGCTCTATAAGAAAAGTACTACAGGAGTCCTCGAAAGATGTATCTCAGAAGAGGAAGGGCGGAGTCTGTTGGCTGAAATTCATGCCGGACTCGGTGGCCACCACGCTGCAGCTCGATCCCTTGTAAGCAAGGCTTACCGTACAGGCTTTTATTGGCCGACGGCCCGAGCAGACGCCCACGACTTAGTCAAACGATGCGTCGGTTGCCAGCTCCTTGCAAACCAAAGCCATATGCCGCCCAACGCCCTCCGAACTATTCCCATCACTTGGCCTTTTGCGGTATGGGGGCTTGACATGGTAGGACCCCTTAAAGGTGGAACCCACAAGAAAAAATACTTATTGGTCATGGTGGATAAATTCACCAAATGGATAGAAGCCAAGCCTGTTAAGACGGCTGAATCCGGACCTGTGATAGACTTCATATCCGGGGTTGTACACCGTTACGGTGTCCCCCATAGAATTATCACCGATAACGGCACAAACTTCATCTCTGACGAAGTAAAGCTGTGGTGCAAAAACATGGGCATTAAGCTCGATTATGCTTCTGTCTATCACCCACAAACTAACGGTCAGGTCGAACGTGCAAACGGTCTCATCATGAGCGGTATCAAACCCAGACTAGTGCGGTCCCTAAAGGAATCTAATAAGCACTGGGTAGAGGAGCTCGACTCCGTACTCTGGGGGTTGCGAACCACGCCGAATTGTACCACCGGATTCACACCATTTTTTATGGTGTATGGCGCTGAGGCAGTTCTGCCCTGCGACATAATTCATGACTCACCTCGAGTGCGCATGTACGAAGAAAGAGAAGCTGAACTTGATCGGCAGGACAACCTGGACGCCCCAGAGGAGGAGCGCGACATGGCTAAAGCCCGTTCCGCATTTTATCAGCAGCAGGCTCGAAGATATCAAAGCAGAGAAGTATAGGCCAAAAATTACAATGTTGGCGAACTAGTTCTATGCCTGTCGGATAAGAAAAAGGACAAACTCAAGCCCAAATGGGAAGGTCCCTTCATAATTGACCAAGTCCTTACTGGTGGAGTGTACCGCCTGCGAGACACGTCGGACAATCGACTCGAACCGAACCCACGGAACGCCACACGTCTCCGAAGATTCTATGCCTAGCACCGGACTCTGAGTTTGTCTCCTTCCTCTGTCCATTTTTACATATATATTTCTGTTTTTATTTTTGTCTCCTCCCACTCTTTCCTGTTTATAGTCCTTAAAGGCTCATAATATGACGCGCTACCAGCGCTCCTTAAACCTGGGGGCTTCTTTCACAGAAGCTTGTTTATATGGGTTTCACACCCAATGCATGCGTCAGAGTTCCGCATGCACCTTTTCTTCACCATTATATGCATCGATATGACTTAAGTTTTGGCCAAGCTGGGTTGCCTGGCTCCTGTGCTTACCCCTACGTTCCCGATTGTTCGGCTAGGCGGTAAAGGGAGCACCTCTGCGATTGCTACTACCGGATAAGCCGGATGTGTACCTCAGACTGGGTGAAGCCGAAAGCTAGCGTTCTTAAGGGAATATTCGGTCAGTGAACTAAAGATGATCTTTTCACTTAATTATTTATGCGCCCCCAGATGATTTTTTCTGCGTCCCTTTTCGCAGCATGGACATGCACTTTAGGGCATGCCTCCCAGGGAAAGGAACCCCTAACGGAACTATTCTCCCTGGAAGATGTTTCTTACTAACCATGTAATATAACATAACTAGTTGGGCACTTGTCTGATAAAGCACTAATGACCCCTATGCCTGGTCTCCATGCATACCTCGGTTCTTATATAACCGTTACGGTATTCGGACACACTCCGGACCGTCAGGTCCCGAGGTTGAAGCGAAAAGGTCGGCAACGACAAATGATCTACAATCCGGCTAGAAGGCATTTCACATGTCAATTATAAATTACATAGTCATCCTGACTGATTGTATTCCTCCTCTATACCATCTAACAGGCTGTCTAATTTACAATCCTGCTGAGAATACTTTGCGGCCAATTCTACCTGGCCATACACTAAGCTTACAGGGATCTCCTTCCCGTCGGGCCCCACCGGTCCGACCTCGGCCATGTGATTGGGGTCAGACTTCGTAAAGCGGGTCTTCACCATGGCCCAGGCCTCCCTAGCGCCTTGTCGGCAGGCCGATATATTCCACAACCGGAAGCGCCGCCGAGCTCCCTTCATCTTCTCCGCAAGCTCTCCAAGGCCCTCGGGCGTGGGGTGGGTAGGCCATAAGGCTTGGGCAACGCCTCGCATCGCCTACCGAATTCGCTCGTGCAGTTGCAGGAGTTCGGGGAGTAGGTCACCCATAGAACCGGGCATCTCCTCTGCAGGACGACCTGTGAGCATACCTACAGACAATACTCTGTTATTCGACTTCCTTGCCGAACTCATTTTTCAAAGTTCGTTCAAGCACTTACTAAATATGCCGCGTCGAAGCCGCTGATTCTCCTTCATAGAGTCCGACAACTGGCCACGAACGTCCTTCAGTTCAACATCCAGCTTGGTGTTGGCATCCTGAAGATCATTCTTCTCTCGCCTCACCCATGTCAACATACTCTCACCGGCCTTTAACCGGCGTAAGAGTTGTTGCTTCTCCGGATCAAGTCCGGCGCCATCTGCAACGTGAATTGTCAGTTTCGCACCCATGCCGCACAATACTAATCTTTTGAAGTGTATCTTACCTAAGGGGGTCCCTTTGGGCTCCCCTGTTGCGGCTAGTGCGGCCTCTAGTTGGGCCTTGCACTTTTCCAGCTCCTGGGACAGCACGGTGTTCTTCTATGTAAGAACCTGCATGTTGTATGATCCTTAAATCAGTTACTTTAGCTGTTTCAAGTCTCGGGGGCTACTGGTATATATATATTTAACCAAAATTTTCTTACCCGTATGTCTTTCACATACTGCTCCGTGGCTTTGGCTAAACCATCTTGAGCGGCACGAAGGTACGCATCTCCCAAATTAAAGGCATTTAAGGCCTCTCGGGAGAAACAAGCGTCGCGTAGAACTGTCCGGCGATGCCTGTGGTTCATGGCACTCTCCACTTCTGAATTTGTGCTAGACAGCCGGTCTACATCCTCTGTTGGAGGAGCGTCCGATGCGCGCCTGGTGCTCGTCCCCGCTTCCGGACCAGACGTTGGAGCCTGGCTAGTGGAGGCGCGATTGGCGACCTCTCCGGGCATAGTCCGGCGAGGCCTCTTCGTCCTGGAAACAGCACGGATGTTAATATGCCTTGACAGAATAACACCAGGGATACAGAGGGCATGTTATACCTTTGTGCCGGACTCTTGGTCCGGACTACATTTCTTTTTTCCCCACAGGGCCCTACGGCCCCTCGTTGGCTAGCCGTTGCAGGTTCGGCCTCCCACCTTGGAAATCTCCCCTACAAAATACGGTTGTCGTTTGAAACGCCGGAATATGTGAGAATGGAATCTCTCTTGAGGGAATAAATACACCGGTTTCTGTCACCTGGGAGGCCGGGGTTAACCCAGGGTAATCGGCCGTGATGGCCACCAAGGTATCGTCCTTGCTTAACTGATGGAATACCCCGTCGATGAGCTCCACCGATATGTTCGGATCCTCTTCGGAGTCCGGGTCGAGGGACCGTTCTGGGTCCTCAGGCTGTGGAGGGCGGCTATTCATATCCTTTACTTCCTGCCGCAGTTCCTGTATTGAAATCATCAGATTACGTATCTAGTCGTGGGAGTGTTAGACAGACAGGCAAGTGCAATTGTTCACTTACCCAACTTGGAGGCTCGTACATAGTGAATCCGGCCCGCGGATTGACACGGAGGAAGTCCTCCTCCTCTCCCTTGTACAAAGATGTTAAAATCTTTGTTAGAGCGGCAGCTGTGGCTGGCCCCTTACGACCGTAACGGGTGGTGTCATCCTCCCCGTTGAAATCCCACATTGGGTGGCCTCTATATTGAAGCGGCTGCACCCCCCGCATAATGCATATGGCCATGACTCCAATCATGGTAAGTCCGGAATGAGCCAACAGTCTTATCCGGCCCATCAGGTAAAGGACGTCTCTGTCACTTTCTCTCTGAGAGCTCCGCGGACGCCAACTCAAGCGTTTCTTCGGTGGAGCACTGTCGAACTCAGGGAGACCGACCCGGATAGGGTCCGGCAGCGGGACGTCATCTATGTAAAACCATTCCGAAGGCCAGTCCTCGGATGCCTCTTTTGGGGTTCCGGATGGGTATCCGGTCCCGGCGATGCGCCATACCTCGGCTGCGACGGCTGGCCATGTTGGAATGAACCTTTGCTGGAGACGCTCTGATGATAACTCGCGGAGAGGAGAAGATGTGGTTTGGATCTAGAATCCCCATCCCGTTAAATAGGCGGCTCGTTTATATGACTAAGGGTGTGGATGTAAAAAACGCCCCAAGCTTTTCGCATTCGTTCAACACGTGGAAGACGGCCATTATTGGGCACTGAAGCCGAGGAGCGCTACATTACAAAAATCAGATGTTATTCG
Organism: Aegilops umbellulata; assembly: GCA_032464435.1. Lineage (NCBI taxonomy): Eukaryota > Viridiplantae > Streptophyta > Magnoliopsida > Poales > Poaceae > Aegilops > Aegilops umbellulata. The sequence continues at coordinate 394,557,493 of CP136054.1, forward strand.
TACAGGTACACAGGATTCGGAGGAGGAACCCGCCTTGCAATGCCGAAGACGATTTGCGCGCCGGACTCGTCGTCATTGAAGCCTGGTTCGGGGGCTACTGAGGGAGTCCTGGATTAGGGGGTGTTCGGATAGCCGGACTATACCTTCAGCCGGACTCCAGGACTATGAAGATACAAGATTGAAGACTTCGTCCCGTGTCCGGAAGGATCTTTTCTTGGCGTGGAAGGCAAGCTAGGCGTGCGGATATTCGAGATCTCCTACCATTGTAACCGACTCTGTGTAACCCTAACCCTATCCGGTGTCTATATAAACCGGAGGGTTGTAGTCCGTAGGACAACCATCATCATACACAATCATACCAGAGGCTAGCTCCTAGGGTTTAGCCTCCTTGATCTCGTGGTAGATCCACTCTTGTACTACCCATATCATCAATATTAATCTAGCAGGAGTAGGGTTTTACCTCCATCGAGAGGGCCCGAACTTGGGTAAAATAAAGTGTCCCTTGTCTCCTGTTACCATCCGACCTTGACGCACAGTTCGGGACCCCCTACCCAAGATCCGTCGATTTTGACACCGACAGCCGTCATCATGGAGGGCTTCTACATCATCATAGCCTCTCCGATGAAGTGTGATTAGTTTACCTCAGACCTTCGGGTCCATAGTTATTAGCTAGATGGCTTGTTCTCTCTTTTTGGATCTCAATACAATGTTCTCCCCCTCTCTTGTGGAGATCTATTTGATGTAATCTTCTTCTTTTTGCGGTGTGTTTGTTGAGATCGATGAATTGTGGGTTTATGATCAAGTCTATCTATGAATAATATTTGAATCTTCTCTGAATTCTTTTATGTATGATTGGTTATCTTTGCAAGTCTCTTTGAATTATCCGTTTGGTTTGGCCGACTAGATTGGTAGTTCTTGCCATGGGAGAAGTGCTTAGCTTTGGGTTCGATCTTGCGGTGTCCTTTCCGAGTGACAGAAGGGGCAGCAAGGCACCTATTGTGTCATTGCCATCGAGGATAACAAGATGGGGTTTATTTCATATTGCATGAATTTATCTCTCTACATCATGCCATCTTGCTTAAAGTGTTACTCTCTTTTTAACTTAATACTCTAGATGCGTGCTGGATAGTGGTCGATGAGTGGAGTAATAGTAGTAGATGCAGAATCGTTTCGATCTAGTTGTCACGCACGTGATGCCTATATACATGATCATGCCTAGATATTCTCATAACTATGCTCAATTCTGTCAATTGCTCAACAACAATTTGTTCACCCACCATAGAAAACTTATGCTCTTGAGAGAAGCCACTAGTGAAACCTATGGCCCCCGGGTCTAGTCTCATCATATCAATCTCCATCACTTTAATCTTGTTTTGCTTTTTTACTTTGCCTTTTACTTTTTACTTTGCATCTTTATACCAAAAATACCAAAAATATTATCTCTATCAGATCTCACTCTCGTAAGTGACCGTGAAGGGATTGACAACCCCTAATCACGTTGGTTGCGAGTTGCTATCGATTTGCGCAGGTACGAGGGACTTGAGCGTGGCCTCCTACTGGATTGATACCTTGGTTCTCAAAAACTGAGGGAAATACTTACGCTACTCTGCTGCATCGTCCTCTCCTCTTCAGGGAAAACCAACGCAAGCTCAAGAGGTAGCAAGAAGAATTTCTGGCGCCGTTGTCGGGGAGGCTTACGCAAGGTCAAGTCAAGATTTGGACTCCCGACAACGAGCCATTTCTGGCGCCGTTGCCGGGGAGTCCACGCAAAAAAGTCAACATACCAAGTACCCATCACAATCCCTATCTCTCGCATTACATTAGTTGCCATTTGCCTCTCGTTTTCCTCTCCCCCACTTCACCCTTGCCGTTTTATTCGCCCTCTCTTTCCCAATCTCCTTCTCCTTCTCTTTCTCCGTTTGTCTTTTTTTCGCTCGCCTTTTGTTTGCTCGTGTGTTGGATTGCTTGTTTGTCGCGATGGCTCAAGATACTACCAAATTGTGTGACTTCACCAATACCAACAATAATGATTTCCTTAGCACTCCGATTGCTCCTCTTGCCAATACTGAATCTTGTGAGATCAATACTGCTTTGTTGAATCTTGTTATGAAAGATCAATTCACCGGCCTTCCTAGTAAAGATGCCGCTACTCATGTGAATAGCTTCGTTGATTTATGTGATATGCAAAAGAAAAAAGATGTCGATAATGATGTCGTTAAATTGAAGCTATTTCCTTTTTCGCTTAGAGATCGTGCTAAAGCTTGGTTTTCGTCTTTGCCTAAAAATAGTATTGATTCTTGGAACAAGTGCAAAGATGCTTTTATCTCTAAGTATTTTCCTCCCGCTAAGATCATCTCTCTTAGAAATGATATTATGAATTTTAAGCAACTTGATCACGAACATGTTGCACAAGCTTGGGAGAGAATGAAATTAATGATACGTAATTGCCCTACTCATGGCTTAAATTTGTGGATGATTATACAAAAAATTTATGCCGGATTGAATTTTGCTTCTAGAAATCTTTTAGATTCGGCCGCGGGAGGCACTTTTATGGAAATCACTTTAGGAGATGCTACTAAACTCCTAGATAATATTATGGTTAATTATTCTCAATGGCATACTAAAAGATCTTCTAATAAAAAAGTGCATGTGATAGAAGAAATCAATGTTTTGAGTGGAAAGATGGATGAACTTATGAAATTATTTGCTACTAAGAGTGTTTCTTCTGATCCTAATGATATGCCTTTGTCTACTTTGATTGAGAATAACAATGAATCTATGGATGTGAATTCTGTTGGTAGGAATAATTTTGGTAACAACGCGTAAAGAGGGAATTTTAATCCTAGGCCATATCCTAGTAACCCTTCTAATAATTATGGAAATTCCTACAACAACTCTTATGTAAATTATAATAAGATGCCCTCTGAATTTGAGAATAGTGTTAAAGAGTTTATGAATTCACAAAAGAATTTTAATGCTTTGCTTGAAGAGAAATTGCATAAAGTTGATGATTTGTCTAGGAACGTTGATAGAATTTCTCTTGAGGTTGATTCTTTAAAGCTTAGATTTATTCCTCCTAAACATGATATCAATGAGTCTCTGAAAGCTATGAGAATTTTCATTGATGAGTGCAAGGAAAGAACCGCTAGGATGCGTGCTTCCAAAGACGCCTTTATTAAAGCGTGTTCTTCCAATTCCTATGAGAATCAAGATAAAGATCTAAAAATTATTGATGTGTCCCCTATCAAATCCTTGTTTTGCAATATGAATCTTGATGAAACTGAATATGATCTTCCTTTACCAAGAAGGCATTCCAAAAATCCGGAGTATTTAGATCTTTTTGATGAAATTGATGAAAGTGGGATTGAAAGAAATGAAAATTTAGATGTTGCTAAACCCACTATATTGGATTTCAAGGAATTTAATTATGAAAGTTACTCTTTGATTGATTGTATTTCCTTGTTGCAATCCGTGCTAAATTCTCCGCGTGCTTATATTCAAAAGAAAGCCTTCACCGAACATATTGTTGATGCCTTGATGCAATCTTATGAAGAAAAACTTGAGTTGAAAGCCTCTATCCCTAGAAAACTCTATGATGAGTGGGAACCAACTATTAAAAATAAAATTAAAGATCATGAGTTTTATGCTTTGTGTGATTTGGGTGCTAGTGTCTCCACTATCCCCAAAACTTTGTGTGATTTGCTAGATTTTCGCGATCTTGATGATTGCTCTTTAAACTTACATCTCACAGATTCTACTGTTAAGAAACCTATGGGAAGGATTAATGATGTTCTTATTGTTGCAAATAGGAATTATGTGCCCGTAGATTTCATTGTTCTTGATATAGATTGCAATCCTTCTTGCCCTAATATTCTTGGTAGACCTTTCCTTAGAACGGTTGGTGCGATTATTGATATGAAGGAAGGGAATATTAGATTCCAATTTCCATTAAAAAAGGGCATGGAAAACTTTCCAAGAAATAAAATAAAATTGTCATATGAAACCATCATGAGAGCCACTTATGGATTTCCTTTCAAAGATGGCAATACTTAGATCTATCCTCGCTTTTATGTCTAGCTAGGGGCGTTAAACGATAGCACTTATTGGGAGGCAACCCAATTTTATTTTTAGTTTTTTGTGTTTTTCTTCTGTTAGGGAATAAATAACCCATATACCTTCTGTTTGGATGTGGTTTTGTGTTTTAATTAGTGTTTGTGCCAAGTTAGACCTATTGGATCTTCTTGGATGATAGTTATTTGATCTTGCTGTAATTTCCAGAAACTTTGCGTTCAGTGCCCGAATTATTAAAAATCATAAGAACATGATAAAATACCGATTCCAATTGCTGCCGATCTATAAACAAATTTTCTAGGTCCCCTAATTTTGGTAAATTGTTTGGAGTTCCAGAAGTTTGGTTAGTTACAGATTACTACAGACTGTTCTGTTTTTGACACATTCTGTTTTTCGTGTGTTGTTTGCTTATTTTGATGAATCTATGGTTAGTAAAATAGTTTATAATCCATAGAGAAGTTGAAATACAGTAGGTTTAACACCAATATCAATAAATAATGAGTTCATTACAGTACCTTGAAGTAGTCTTTTGTTTTCTTTCTCTAACGGAGCTCACGAGATTTCTATTGAGTTTTGTGTTGTGAAGTTTTCAAGATTTGGGTGAATTCTTTTGATGGATTATGGTACAAGGAGTGGCAAGAGCCTAAGCTTGGGGATGCCCATGGCACCCCCAAGATAATACAAGGACACCAAAAAGTCAAAGCTTGGGGATGCCCTGGAAGGCATCCCCTCTTTCGTCTACTTCCATCGGTAATTTACTTCGAGCTATATTTTTATTCATCAACATGATATGTGTTTTGCTTGGAGCGTCTTGTATTATTTGTGTCTTTGTTTGTTAGTGTGCCACAATCATCCTTGTTGTACACACCTTTTGAGAGAGAAATACATAAATTGGAATTTGATAGAATACTCTATGTGCTTCACTTATATCTTTTGAGCTATGTAGTTTTGCTCTATGTGCTTCACTTATATCTTTTGAGCATTATAATTTTGCTCTATGTGCTTCACTTAGATCTTTTAGAGCACGGTGGTGGTTTGTTTTAAAGAAACTATTGATCTCTCATGCTTCACTTAAATTATTTTGAGAGTCGTAATAGCATGGTAATTTGCTTAATAATAACTTGCTTGGTATTCAAGATTTGTGAAACTTTCTTTTGAGTGCGTTGAATACTAAGAAAAGTTGGATGATTGATAATTGTTTTGAGATATGGAGGTAGTAATATCAAACTCATGCTAGTAGAGTAATTGTGAATTTGAGAAGTGCTTGAGTTAAAGTTTGCAAGTCCCGTATCATGCACGTATGGTTAACATTATGCAACAAATTTGAAACATGAGGTGTTATTTGATTGTCCTCCTTATGAGTGGCGGTCGGGGACGAGCGATGGTCTTTTCGTACCAATCTATCCTCCTAGGAGCATGCGCGTAATACTTTGGTTTTTGATGGCTTGTAGATTTTTGCAATAAGTATATGAGTTCTTTATGACTAATGTTGAGTCCATGGATTATACGCACTCTCACCCTTCCATCATTGCTAGCCTCTACGGTACCGTGCATTGCCCTTTCTGACATCGAGAGTTGGTGCAAACTTTGCCGGTGCATCCAAACCCCGTGATATGATATGCTCTTTCACACATAAACCTCCTTATATCTTCCTCAAAACAGCCACCATACCTACCTATTATGGCATTTCCATAGCCATTCCGAGATATATTGCCATGCAACTTTCCACCATCCAGTTTATCATGACACATTCATCATTGTCATATTGCTTAGCATGATCATGTAGTTGACATAGTATTTGTGGCAAAGCCACCGTTCATAATTCTTTCATACTTGTCACTCTTGATTCATTGCATATCCCGGTACACCGTCGGAGGCATTCATATAGAGTCATACCTTGTTCTAGTATCGAGTTGTAATCATTGAGTTGTAAATAAATAGAAGTGTGATGATCATCATTCAATAGAGAATTGTCCCAAAAAAAGAGAAAGGCCAAAGAAAAAAAAAGGCCCAAAAAAAGAAAATAAATAAAAAGGGGCAATGCTACTATCCTTTTTTTTCCACACTTGTGCTTCAAAGTAGCACCATGATATAGCGACTCTTATATATTGTGCTTAAAACTAGCACCATGTTCTTCATATAGAGAGTCTCTTGAGTTATCACTTTCATATACTAGTGGGAATTTTTGATTATAGAACTTGGCTTGTATATTCCAACAATGGGCCTCCTCAAGTGCCCTAGGTCTTCGTGAGCAAGCAAGTTGGATGCACACCCACTTAGTTTCTTTTGTTGAGCTTTCATACATTTATAGCTCTAGTGCATCCGTTGCATGGCAATCCCTACTCCTTGCATTAACATCAATCGATGGGCATCTCCATAGCCCATTGATTAGCCTTGTTGATGTGAGACTTTCTCCTTTTTTTGTCTTCTCCACATAACCCCCATCATTATATTCTATTCCACCCATAGTGCTATATCCATGGCTCACGCTCATGTATTGCGTGGAAGTTTATGAGTCTGAAATTATTAAGGTATGAAACAATTGCTTGGCTTGTCATCGGGGTTGTGCATGATGAGAGCATTCTTGTGTGACGAAAATGGAGCATGACTAAACTATATGATTTTGTAGGGATGAACTTTCGTTGGCCATGTTACTTTGAGAAAACATAATTGCTTTGTTGGTTTGCTTGAAGTGTTATTATTCTTTATGTCAATATGAACTTTTGTCTTGAATCTTCCTAATCTGAATATTCATACCACAATTAATAAATTTTGCATTGAAATTATGCCAAGTAGCACTCCGCATAAAAAAATCTCTTTTTATCATTTACCTACTAGAGGACGAGTAGGAATTAAGCTTGGGAATGCCTGATACGTCTCCTACGTATCTAAAATTTTTGATTGCTCCATGCTATATTATCTACTGTTTTGGACTATATTGGGCTTTATTTTCCACTTTTATATTATTTTTGGGACTAACCTATTAAACGGAGGCCGAACCCAGAATTGCTATTTTTTGCCTATTTCAGTGTTTCGAAGAAACGGAATATCAAACGGAGTCCAAACAGAATAATCCTTTCTGGAACGTGATTTTCTTCCCGAATATGACCCAGGAGACTTGGACCCTACGCCAAGGAAGCTTCCTGGTGGGCACGAGGTAGGGGGCGCGCCCTACACCCCCAGGCGCGCCCCCACCCTCGTGGGCCCACCGAGGCTCCACCGACATACTTCTTCCTCCTATATATATCCACATGCCCCCAAACGATCAGAACAGGAGCCAAAAACCTAATTCCACCGCCGCAACTTCCTGTATCCATGAGATCCCATCTTGGGGCATGTTCCGGAGCTCCACCGGAGAGGGCCGTCATCACGGAGGGCTTCGACATCATCATAGGCTCTCCGATGAAGTGTGAGTAGTTTACCTCAGACCTTCGGGTCCATAGTTATTAGCTAGATGGCTTCTTCTCTCTTTTTGGATCTCAATACAATGTTCTCCCCCTCTCTTGTGTAGATCTATTTGATGTAATCTTCTTCTTTTTGCGGTGTGTTTGTTGAGACCGATAAATTGTGGGTTTATGATCAAGTCTATCTATGAATAATATTTGAATCTTCTCTGAATTCTTTTATGTATGATTGGTTATCTTTGCAAGTCTCTTTGAATTATCCGTTTGGTTTGGCCGACTAGATTGGTAGTTCTTGCCATGGGAGAAGTGCTTAGCTTTGGGTTCGATCTTGCGGTGTCCTTTCCGAGTGACAGAAGGGGCAGCAAGGCACCTATTGTGTCATTGCCATCGAGGATAACAAGATGGGGTTTATTTCATATTGCATGAATTTATCTCTCCACATCATGCCATCTTGCTTAAAGCGTTACTCTGTTTTTAACTTAATACTCTAGATGCATGCTGGATAGCAGTCGATGAGTGGAGTAATAGTAGTAGATGCAGAATCGTTTCGATCTAGTTGTCACGCACGTGATGCCTATATACATGATCATGCCTAGATATTCTCATAACTATGCTCAATTCTGTCAATTGCTCAACAGCAATTTGTTCACCCACCGTAGAAAACTTATGCTCTTGAGAGAAGCCACTAGTGAAACCTATGGCCCCCGGGTCTATTCTCATCATATCAATCTCCATCACTTTAATCTTGTTTTGCTTTTTCCTTTGCCTTTTATTTTTTACTCTGCATCTTTATACCAAAAATACCAAAAATATTATCTCTATCAGATCTCACTCTCGTAAGTGACCGTGAAGGGATTGACAACCCCTAATCGCGTTTGTTGTGAGTTGCTATCGATTTGTGCAAGTACGAGGGACTTGAGCGTGGCCTCCTACTGGATTGATACTGTCGGGGGAAATCGGCCTCCACGAGCACCTATGGGGACGGAGCCCCTTTTCGGTTCGGCGGGGGGAGGAGGTTGCACAAAGAGCAGATCGAGGCGACACACACACAACGATTTTACCCAGCTTCGGGCCGCACGGATGCGTAAAACCCTACTGCTGCTTGTCTGGTTGATTCGAGTTCTTGCTCTGGAGCGCAAGAAGCTACAGTAAGTCGGAGCTGGACGTAGACGAGGGTCTACTGGGTGTCCTCCTTCGGGGTCCTCCTCCTACGTGCGCATGGGCCTCCTTTTATATGCTAAGGGGTTTCCCACAGGTAGCGGCGCAGGTGAGGGTAAAAATGGCAAGGAACTGTGCGAACAGTGGCCGCACTGTGCGATCGCACCTAACTCTGACGGCGGGGGACAAAGGCATTAAATGCCCGTCTGGATCGCCCGAACAGTGCCGAGGCGGACTGTTAGGGGCGCCTTCGCTTGCCACGGGGGCGATTCTACCAACGTCGCATGCCACCGCGCGCCCCAGGTTGCGCGGCGCCCCGCCACGTGCCTCTGGGGAAGCTCCAGAGTGACGCGTGGGCAGGTGAGCTGGAGCGCAGGCCTGAGGTGGTGGTTTGCCGCGGCAAGTAGCTTGCCGCGGTGGTTGTCTTGCCTCTCGTCAGGCCTTGCCGGGGCGCGCGGCGCGCCGCGGCGGGCTTCCCTTGGGGTGCCTTGGCTTGGCCGTCCCAGCGAGCTCCTCCCGCCGGGGCCTTGGTGCTTCGGCTTAGTCGTCCCGGCAAGCTCCTCTTGCCGGGCCTTGTCGCCTTGGCCCGGCAAGCTCCTCTTGCCAGACCTCGCCTCCTTGGCCCGACAAGCTCCTCTTGCAGGGGCCTGGTCTTCTAGGCTCGATCACTTGGCCTTCGTCCGGCCCAGAAAGGGCCGTGGAGACTCTTGTCGCTCCCCTGGCAAGCCTTGCCGCGGGACGCTACCACTGCCCGTGCACAAGTTCGGGGTACTAAGGTACCCCTACTTTAGTACACCGACAGGAGCCCCCGGGTCTGGGCCATACACGGTGCCGAGCGTTGTTGGGCCAGGCCCTAACAGTGCACGGGCACGCGTGGCCTGGGTTGCGCTGCTCCTTAACTTCGTGCCCGTCGCGCCCTTCCCAAGTGGCGTGCGCTTATCGCGGCGTCATGGGGGGCGAGGCGTGTGAGGCGTGCATGACGTGGGTGGCGTGCGCGGGGCTTGAGGCCTGCAGGCATGCGTCACGTCGGGCACGATTCCTTTATTTGGAAAGGCGAAACGTCCGCCCCCACTTTCAAGTGGGGGGGAGACGTGGAGGCGTGGCTTGGTGAACGAACGGGGTCGAGGCGTGGCTTTCGGGGCGCCCGCCCCCACGATCACGGGGTGGGGAGAGGTCGCCTCATCTGTCGCCTCGGCCGTGCTCGCCCGCCACGCGTCCTCCATGCGCTTGGGGTTGCGGTGGTGGAGGCAGGAAACCGGGCCGACACGGGTCGAAGTAGAGGGTCGGCCCCGTCGCCTGCCCTTCCTCTGCTTTGATTGGTTGGGCGGGGCGGCCGAGCCCCCACTCCACCCCTTTATAAGGAGCGGAAGGGGGGTGATGAGGGTCCGCACTCCTTCCCTCTTCTTTCTCTTAGATCCCGGGTCCCCTCTCCCCAACTGTCATGGAGAAAGGGAACCCTGGTCCTTCTTCGGTGGCGGCAAGGGTTGCCGCCAGGCAGCGCGCCCCTCCTCCCCTTGCACCCGTGGTGACGGAGCCAACCATAAGGGGAAGGGGGAGGGGGCGAGATCGTGGACGAGGCCGTGGACGGGGCCGAGGCGCTCGAGGCGGGCGGGGCGGCGCGCCGGCCTCGCCTCCGCCGGCGGCTCCGTTTCTCCCGGCGGTTCATCTCGGGGACGACCCCTGCGAGTTCATCATCAGGCTGCGCCGGGCGCCTCGCCGTCGCCTCCGCCTCCCGGCTCCCTTCGTGGACGTCCTGGAAGTGGAGCAACACGAGACGCTGAGACTGCGCATGAGGGGCTGCGGGATCAGTGGTACGCGAGTCCACGTCGAATCCCGAGCCCCCGGCGTGATGTATCTTGGCCGAGGGTGGAAGTCGTTCGCCCGGATCCACAACTTGATGGAGGGGTTCACCCTCCATTTTAAGCTGATGGAGGGTGATCTCCTCTCCGTCAAGGTCTTCGGGGACCTCGGCACCCGGGCCCGGTGCTGCGTGGATAGCTCCTCCGACAGCGAAGGCTCCTCCTCGAGCGAGAGTGACGAGGAGGGGAGCGACAGTGACGACGAGGGGAGCGGTCGCCGGGATGACGGGTCCGACTAGGTGCCAATCGCAGCTCCGCGTGGCACCGGCGACCCCCATCGTCCGCGTCGCTGGCGCCGTGAACTCCCCGGGGTCGTCTCCTTGGGCGGCTGGCGTAGGGAGGCTGCGGAAGAGGAAGAGGGCGGGCGGCAAGGCTGCTGCCTCGTCTTCCAGCTTCGCCCCAGACGCCGTCACCACCCCTGCTCGCGGCGACGACCACCGGGGTCTTCTCTCCGGCCCGGCAAGCTCCTCTTGCCGGGGCTTCGTCTTCTCGGGCGGCCGGAGTGGCGAGGCTGCGGAAGAGGCCGGCGGCAAGGCCGTCAACTCGGAGTACGAGGGCTAGATGCCCTCGACAGCGTGTTCACGTCCCGCAGCCTCCTTTTCGAGCTCCGCTTCCGGCGTCGCCGTCTCCATCCGGCCTCCGGAGCCCCCGGGCGGAGCCCCGGACGCTCTCTTGGCGTCTTCTGCCACCCGTAGGTCGTCTAGGCGCCCCTTTTGCCCTTCTCACCTCCTTGCCCTACCTCCTGAGGAGAGAGACAAGAAAGGGATCACGGGCACCTTATCTCTTTTTATCTTGTAAGCCCTCGGGCCTTAATTATGTTTAAATCTTGTAATCCCATCTTTCATGTTTTTCATTCTCTCTGAGCTGTACCTGAGTGGAATGTTTTTAATGAAAAGGGAGTGTTTGCCGGACCATTTGTCTCGCGGGTACATCCCGCGGCAAGGAGCGAACCCTTTGCATCGTTAAGATAGACACTTCCCCGCCCGGCAACGGACCCTGCCGTCTCCCCACGCCCCTTGGCCCTCCTCACGCTCTTGGCGGAGGCAGGGACAAGGCGGGTTCTGGCCCTTCGCTTCCTCCTCTTGCCGCCGCGGCTACTATCAGAAGCGGGTCCCGGGAACGCGCTCCGGGGTTTGTCGCTTAAGAGAGCACGACAGCTTTTAGGAGGAAGCAAGGTTTTCGCATTCCGCAGCTCACGAGAGAATGCATGATAAGGGATGTAAAGACTTATCTGAGGTTGCAACCCCCGGCAACTCTAGCTTGCCGGGGCGCGGGTGCTGGCTCACCCTTCTCCCCTTCTTCGTCCTTGAGCGGCTCGGCAAGGGTATGCAATTCCTGCGAGCCAAAGGGGAAGGACGGGAAAAAGACGCGGGCTCGACCTCTAAGTTAGGGGTTAGCGATTGTTAGGCACTACCAACCCTAACCAAGGACGAGACTCGACTCAGCATGCATGCTAAAACTTGGGGGCGCCAGCGCTTCATTATCTGCTGCCAGGGTCTACGCCTGGCTTTGTACAAAGGATTACATGCAACTGCGGCAAGACTTTGTACAAAGAGTTGGTTGCCGGACGGGGTCCGACAACCGCGCCTTACGGGTAAAACTTGCGAAGATGCTCAATGTTCCAGGAATTGCTCACCGGAGTACCATCTTCGGTCTCGAGGCGGACGGCGCCGGGCCTCGTGACTCGTTTCACCCGGTAAGGGCCTTCCCACTTCGGCGTCAACTTGTTGTGTATCTTGGCCGACTGAACGCGCCGAAGAACAAGGTCGCCTTCCTCGAGGCTCCTGGCTTTAACTTTGCGGCTATGATAGCGACGCAGAGCTTGCTGGTAGCGAGCGGATCGCACAGCAGCCTGGAGACGATCCTCCTCGAGGAGCAGTGCGTCATCTTCACGCGACCGCTCTTGCTCAAGCTCATCATGAGCGAGCACTCGAGGTGACCCGTATACGAGTTCCGTGGGGGTAACTGCTTCTGCTCCATAGACTAGAGCAAATGGTGTCTGGCCGGTGGCTCGATTTGGCGTCGTTTTGACCGACCAAAGAACCGCCGGCAGCTCCTCGATCTATCTCCGTCCGCGCTTGAGCAGCCTGTCAAAACTTCTGGTCTTTAGCCCGCGCAGTACCTCGGCGTTGGCCCTTTCCGCTTGACCGTTGCTCCGGGGATGAGCAACAGAAGCGAAGCAGACCTTGGCGCCGAGGTCTTGGGTGTACTGCATGAAAGCGTGGCTTGTGAACTGCGTACCGTTGTCGGTGATGATCCTGTTGGGGACCCTGAAGCAGCAAACAATCGACCTGAAGAATTTGATCACGGACTGGGCTGTCACCTTCCTCACCGGTTCCACTTCTGGCCACTTTGTGAACTTGTCGATGGCAACGAACAAGTACTCAAAGCCCCCGACGGCTCGGGGGAAGGGGCCGAGGATATCGAGCCCCCAGACCGAGAAGGGCCAGGACAAAGGGATCGTCTGGAGAGCTTGAGCTGGCTGGTGTATCTTCTTGGAATGGAACTGGCACGCTTCACACTTGGTTACTTGTGCAGTTGCATCCTGGAGGGCTGTTGGCTAGAAGAAACCTTGCCGGAACGCTTTGTCGGCAAGTGCTCTGGCGCCAATGTGGTGTCCACATATGCCTCCATGTATCTCCGCCAACAGCTCCTGTCCGTCTTCCCGGTGAATGCACTTCAATTTCACCCCATTGCGTCCTCTTCTGTACAGTGCGGCGTCGACGAACTGGTACATACTGGACTGCCGGGCTACTCTTTCCGCTTCTTCTTGTTCTTCGGGAAGTTCTCCTGTCTGGAGGAAACGGACGATCTGCTGTGCCCACGTCGGAGCCTGTGGCTCGACGACGAGGACTAAAGGCATGTCGGCGACTGCGGGAACATCAGCTTCTACGGCGAGGACTTGGGGCTCAGCCGGAGCTCGACGTTCCCCGGCAAGCTTGCTGGGGCATGGCTTGCCGGGAGCGCCTGCTTCGTCGGGACAAACCCTAGGGCTTGCCGGAGCGGGCAACTCCTCAGCACTCTTGGCGTCGATCTTGGGGACTCTCTTGGCGGCGGCCTCGGGAAGCTCTGCCGGGAGATAGTCACCGGAGACCGATTTTCTCTTCTTGCTTGGCCCAGTCGATGGTGTCACGGATGGCTGAGTCAGCTTGAGCACAAAAGTCCCTGGTTCCACAGGTAGCTTTAGTGCGGCGCATTTTGACAGGCCGTCGGCGATGTCGTTCTCTGCTCTTGGAACGTATTCCATTTGCAGGCCGTCAAAGCGCTCTTCCAGCTTCCTCACTTCATCAACGTAAGCCTCCATCAACGGGCACTGGTAATCCTTGTTCACTTGGCGGACGACGAGCTGCGAGTCACCCCTGACAATGAGCTTCTTGATCCCAAGTTCCGCCGCGATCCTGAGACTGGCGAGCAAACCTTCATACTCTGCCGTATTGTTGGTTGCTTGCTCCTTGGGAAAGTGCATCTGGACGATGTACTTGAGGTGCTCTCCGGTGGGCGCGATGAGCAGCACGCCGACACCGGCGCCTTCCAGCAAAAAGGCACCATCAAAGTACATCAGCCACTCCTTGGTTGCTTCCTTGCCGGGGATGCTCGTCTCTGGAATTTCTTCGTCTGGTGTCGGCGTCCACTCTGCTATGAACTCTGCCAATGCTCTGCTCTGGATGGTCGATGTGCTCTCGAACTTGAGGCCAAAGCTTGACAGTTCTAGTGCCCACTCGACAATCCTGCCTGTTGCTTCGGGATTCTGCAGTATCCTCTTAAGCGGAAAGCGAGTGACCACTGTGATCTCGTGTGCTTGGAAGTAATGGCGCAGCTTCCTCGAGGCCATGAGGAGGCCGAAGAGCTATTTCTGCACACCAAAGTACCTCGACCTAGCCCCCTGTAGGAGGGAACTGACGACGTAAACTGGGCGCTGCACCATCCTCTTCTTCTGCACTTCCCCTTGCGCTTGCGCGGATTCGCCTTTGCCGGGGCCAGAGCTTGTCGGGGAAGCCCCCCGCTTGTCGTCAGACGCGCTTGCCGTGGTTGCTGGCTCGTCATCAGCTTCCCTCTCCGCTACTAACGCAGCACTAACCACTTGATTGGTTGCCGCTAGGTAGAGCAGCAACTTCTCTTGCGGTCTAGGCGCGACAAGTATAGGAGCGGAGGACAGGTATTTCTTCAAGTCTTGCAGCGCAGCCTCCGCTTCCGGAGTCCATTTTACTGGACCTGCCTTTTCCAAGATTTTGAAAAACGGCAGGGCGCGTTCCGCAGACCTGGAAATAAACCTGCTGAGAGCCGCCACGCAGCCGGCAAGTCTTCGCACGTCCTTGACACGCGTTGGTGCTTCAATCTGCTCGATGGCCTTGATCTTGTCGGGGTTGGCTTCGATCCCACGCTGAGACACGAAGAACCCGAGAAGCTTGCCGGAGGGAACTCCGAACACGCACTTCTCGGGGTTGAGCTTGAGGCTGATCTTGCGCAAGTTCGCAAAGGTCTCTTCCAAGTCTTGAACCAAGGTTGCCTTGTCTCTGCTCTTGACCACAATGTCGTCCATGTAGGCCTCCACATTTCTGTGGATCTGTGGCTCGAAAGCAGTGTGGACAACCCTCGCAAACGTCGAGCCTGCATTCTTCAGTCCAAAAGGCATCCGCACAAAACAGTACGTGCCGCATGGAGTGATGAACGCAGTCTTCTCTTCATCTTCTTTGGTCATGAAAATCTGGTGGTACCCGGAGTAGGCGTCGAGGAATGAAAGCAGGCCACATCCGGCCGTGGAGTCAACAATCTGGTCGATGCGCGGCAAGGGAAATGGATCTTTAGGGCAAGCTCTGTTGACATCGGTGAAATCGATGCAAAGCCTCCACTTCCCGTTTGCTTTGCGCACGACAACAGGATTGGCCAACCACGTCGGATGGAGCACGCCTCTGACGAGGCCTGCCGCTTCCAACTTCCTGATCTCCTCCGCGATAAACTCTTGGCGCTCCACCGCTTGTTTCCTGACTTTTTGCTTGACGGGCCGCGCATGAGGACAGACGGCAAGGTGGTGCTCAATCACTTCCCTGGGAACGCCGGGGATGTCAGATGGTTGCCAGGCAAACACATCGACATTCGCCCGCAGGAAAGCAACGAGCGCGCTTTCCTATTTGGGGTCGAGGGTGGCACTGATGGTGAAGGTACCACCAGTGCCGTCCTCCTTGGCGGGCACCTTCTTGGTCGCTGGTGGAGCAGTCGTCGTCTTCTTGTGTTTACCGGCGGGGCTCGATGGTGCGTCCTCGACGGCAGCGCAGCGCTCCAAAGAGGCGCGCTTGCCGGAGTGGGCGCCAGAGCATTCGCCGGGCTTGGCCTTCTTGCCGGCGGGGCTCGATGGCACGTCCTCGATGGCAGTGCAGCACTCCGAAGAGGCGCGCTTGCCGGAGTGGGCGCCAGAGCACTTGCCGGGCTTGGTCTTCTTGCCGGCGGGGCTCGATGGCACGTCCTCGACGGCAGCGCAACACTCCGAAGAGGCGCGCTTGCCGGAGTGGGCGCCAGAGCACTTGCCGGACTTCTTCTTTCCCCCGGAAGCTCCAGCGGCAAGTGGGCCGCGGGCCGTTGCTGCTGTTGCGTCCCGGTATATTTGGTCGGCGCAGATAAGGGCATCCTTCCTATCGCCGGGGACAGAAATGACGCTTATCGGGCCAGGCATCTTGAGCATGTTATACGCGTAGTGAGGGGCCGCCATGAACTTGGCGAGCGCTGGTCGGCCGAGGATCCCGTTGTACGGCAACGGAAAGTCGGCGACGTCAAAGGTGACCTTCTCAGTCCTGAAATTCAGTTCGCTGCCAAATGTTACTGGCAGCGTGATCTTTCCCTTCGGCCTGCTCCTTCCCGGGTTGATTCCTTGGAATGTGCTGGTTTCTTCGAGCTCGCTGTCGGGAACTTGGAGTCTCCGGAGAACAGCAGAGGAGATCAGATTCAAGCCGGCCCCGCCGTCAACTAGCATCTTAGTGACCTTGAGGTTGCGACCGTTGGGGAAACCAACATCGGCAAGCACCCGACCGCGGTTGTGCGATCAGGGTGGTCCTCAATGTCGAAGATGATAGGCGTGCTAGACCATCTCAGGGGTCTGCGTGACTCGACGGGTGGCTCCGCTGCATTGACCTCCCGCACCCACCGTTTAAGCTGGTGGTGCGAAGCGTGCAGGGAGGCACCGCCGTCCACACACAAGACCTCAGTGGCTTTCTGAAACTCCTGCTCGCTGGTCTCGGGGTCTTCCATGTCTTCGTCGTCGTCATCGTCTTCGTCCTTGTCGCGTCCCCGGGGAGGTCTGTCTGCTTGCCGCTGCTTGTCCTTGCCGCGGCGCTCCCCGGGGCCGGGACGCTTCGTGCCAGATCCCCCGCCGACTGCTTGGGCTCTCTCCTTGTCGCGTCGTGCATACTCGGCCTTCTGCAGCTCGACGAGTCGCTCGACTTGCTTGCAACTCTGGAGGTCGTGGCCCTTGGTACGGTGGATCTTGCAGTACTTCTTGTCGGTACCGTCCCGCTTATCGGCAGCAGCCACCGCCCGGCAGTTGGCGCACCCGACAACCTCCTTGCCGGGGCCTCCCGCCTGGGCTTTCTTGGCGGAGCCCTCGCTGCCGGACTTCTCGACAACCAGCACCTCTGGGTTTTTCTTCTTTTTGCTGTTCCGCCGCCGGCCTCTCCTTGCCGGGGCGGTACCTTCACTGTCGGATTCTCCTTCTCCAACACTTTCTCCGGGGAGCTTCCTCCCCTCCTCAGCGCGTGCACACTTGTCGGCCAGGGCGTAAAGCTCGCTGACCTCCTTGATTTTGCACATCTCCATCTCCTCCCGCATCCTGCGGTTGCGCACGTTCTGGTGGAACGCGCTGATCACCGCGGCGGGGTGGACGTCTGGGATGTTGTAGTGCACACGGCTGAACCTCTGGATGAACTTGCGCAAAGGCTCCCCCTCCTTCTGAACAAGCAGATGAAGGTCGCTTGCCTGGCCATGGGGTTTGTGGCCACCGTGAAGGCGCCAACGAACTGATGGCATAGATCTGGCCAGGAGGAGATGGAGCCGTCTGGCAAGTGCATGAGCCAGGATCTGACGTTGGGCTTGAGTACCAGCGGGAAGTAGTTGGCAAGGATCTTGTCGTCCCGTCCCCCGGCAGCCTGCACCGCAATGGTGTAGATGCTGAGGAACTCCGACGGGTGCGACTTGCCGTCGTACTTCTCGGGCACGTCGGGCTTGAAGTTCTTCGTGCTGGGCCACTGGACTTGCCGCAGCTCGCGGGTGAATGCGGGGCAGCCTACCGAATACGGCAGTTCGCCTGGTTCCCCCGGTGCGTGCATGTTTCCAGAGGGCTCAACGCGCTGGTCTGATTGACGCCGCGCCTCTCTTCTGCGCTCGATGCGGGTTCGAGCGTCTTCTTCCCTTCGTTCATGAAGGACTTGGCGTTGGTCGCGGCGAGTTCGCGGGTTCCACGACGCGGTGGAGTCGTTGTCGAGGTGAGCCCGGCGAGTCGGCGACCGCGGCTTCTGGGGCGGGGAGTGCACGGTGGTCGCACCCCCGCCATTCTTGGCTCCATCGGTTCTCACCTGGGTGACTGGCCACGGCTGCGACGCGCTGTGCTGCCGCGGAGTGTCGCCGTTGGCGAAACCGATGAGGCTCTGGATGGTTGCCCTCCAGTCGTCGAGCTTGTCCGCCGTCGGAGGGTAGTCTAGGAGTAGTTGAGCTCGCGCGAGAGCTTCCGCTGGGGTGGCGGGCAGAGGCGGCGAACGGCGCGAGGAGCGGGATGTGCTCGAACTCCTAACTATGTTAGAAGGAGCAGCACCCGGTCCAGGTAGCCGCGCGACGCTCGTTCCGGCACGCTGGATCGTATGCTGGTCCTGAGCGCCTTGGGACCCACCAGCACGGTCTGGGTCCAGCGAGCGTATGGTACCATGGGTACCATGACGCTGCTGGTTTCGCGCCTCTTGAGAGGGGCGCGGGGCGAGCTCGGACGTCGCGGGACCAAGAACTGGTTCGACGGCGCCCGTTCCTCCGCCGGCGTCCTCCCCACCACCCGTCTGCTCCATGGGCGGTGGGTTCGACGCTGACGGACCGGTCACCTCCGGAGCTTTCTTCTTCGGCGCCATGCCGGCGCAAACAATGAGAGTCTGGCTCGCGCGGACGCCGGATCTGGTTCACACAACCTCGACGCGCCCCCTACTTGGCGCGCCAAGGATGTCGGGGGAAATCGGCCTCCACGAGCACCTATGGGGATGGAGCCCCTTTTCGGTTCGGCGGGGGGCGGAGGTTGCACAAAGAGCAGATCGAGGCGACACACACACAACGATTTTACCCAGCTTCGGGCCGCACGGATGCGTAAAACCCTACTGCTGCTTGTCTGGTTGATTCGAGTTCTTGCTCTGGAGCGCAAGAAGCTACAGTAAGTCGGAGCTGGACGTAGACAAGGGTCTACTGGGTGTCCTCCTTCGGGGTCCTCCTCCTACGTGCGCATGGGCCTCCTTTTATATGCTAAGGGGTTTCCCACAGGTAGCGGCGCAGGTGAGGGTAAAAATGGCAAGGAACTGTGCGAACAGTGGCCGCACAGTGCTATCGCACCTAACTCTGACGGCGGGGGACAAAGGCATTAAATGCCCGTCTGGATCGCCCGAACAGTGCCGAGGCGGACCGTTAGGGGCGCCTCCGCTTGCCACGGGGGCGATTCTGCCAACGTCGCATGCCACCGCGCGCCCCAGGTTGCGCGGCGCCCCGCCACGTGCCTCTGGGGAAGCTCCAGAGTGACGCGTGGGTAGGTGAGCTGGAGCGCAGGCCTGAGGTGGTGGTTTGCCGCGGCAAGTAGCTTGCCGCGGTGGTTGTCTTGCCGCTCGTCAGGCCTTGCCGGGGCGCGCGGCGCGCCGCGGCGGGCTTTCCTTGGGGTGCCTTGGCTTGGCCGTCCCGGCGAGCTCCTCCCGCCGGGGCCTTGGTGCTTCGGCTTAGTCGTCCCGGCAAGCTCCTCTTGCCGGGGCCTTGTCGCCTTGGCCCGGCAAGCTCCTCTTGCCGGACCTCGCCTCCTTGGCCCGGCAAGCTCCTCTTGCCGGGGCCTGGTCTTCTAGGCTCGATCACTTGGCCTTCGTCCGGCCCAGAAAGGGCCATGGAGACTCTTGTCGCTCCCCTGGCAAGCCTTGCCGCGGGACGCTACCACTGCCCGTGCACAAGTTCGGGGTACTAAGGTACCCCTACTTTAGTACACCGACAGATACCTTGGTTCTCAAAGACTGAGGGAAATACTTACGCTACTCTGCCGCATCGTCCTCTCCTCTTCGGGGAAAACCAACGCAAGCTCAAGAGGTAGCAGTGTCACGAACAGCCCTAGAGTTCATACTAGAATAACACCTTAAGACACAAATCAACCAAAACCCTAATGTCACCTAGATACTCCAATGTCACCTCAAGTATCCGTGGGTATGATTATACGATATGCATCACACAATCTCAGATTCATCTATTCAACCAACACATAGAACCTCAAAGAGTGCCCCGAAGTTTCTACCGGAGAATCAAGACGAAAATGTGTGCCAACCCCTATGCATAGGTTCATGGGCGGAACCCGCAAGTTGATCACCAAAGCATACATCAAGTGAGTCACGTGATATCACATTGTCACCACAGATACGCACGGCAAGACATACATCAAGTGTTCTCAAATCATTAAAGACTCAATCCGATAAGATAACTTCAAAGGGAAAACTCAATCCATTACAAGAGAGTAGAGGGGAAGGAGAAAAATAAGATCCAACTATAATAGCAAAGCTCGCGATACATCAAGATCGTGCCAAATCAAGAACATAAGAGAGAGAGAGAGATCAAACAAATAGCTACTAGTACATACCCTCAGCCCCGAGGGTGAACTACTCCCTCCTCGTCATGGAGAGCGCCGGGATGATGAAGATGGCCACCGGTGAGGGTTCCCCCCTCCGGCAGGGTGTCGGAACAGGGTCCCGATTGACTTTTGGTGGCTACAGAGGCTTGCGGCGGCGGAACTCCGGATCTATTCTCGTCTTCGGAAGTTTTAGGGTATGTGGGTATATATGGGTGAAAGAAGTACGTCGGTGGAGCTTCGGGGGGCCCACGAGGCAAGGGGCGCGCCCCCACCCTCGTGGCCACCTCCCTTCTTTCCTGACGTGCACTCCAAGCTTTTTCGGTAGCTTTCCTTCCAAAAATAACTTCTCCAGTTGATTTCATTCCGTTTCGACTTCGTTTGATATTCCTTTTCTTCGAAACACTGAAATAGGCAAAAAACAACAATTCTAGGCTGGGCCTCTAGTTAATAGGTTAGTCCCAAAAATAATATAAAAGTGGAAAATAAAGCCCAATATTGTCCAAAACAGTAGATAATATAGCATGGAGCAATAAAAAATTATAGATACGTTGGAGACGTATCAAGCATCCCCAAACTTAATTCCTGCTCGTCCTCGAGTAGGTAAATGATAAAAAAGAATTTTTGATGTGGAGTGCTACTTGGCATAATTTCAATGTAATTCTTCTTAATTGTGGTATGAATATTCAGATCCGAAAGATTCAAGACAAAAGTTCATATTGACATAAGGATAATAATACTTCAAGCATACTAACTAAGCAATTATGTCTTCTCAAAATAACATGGCCAAAGAAAGTTATCCCTACAAAATCTTATAGTCTGGCTATGCTCTATCTTCACCACACAAAGTATTTAAATCATGCACAACCCCGATGACAAGCCAAGCAATTGTTTTGTACTTTTGACATTCTCAAAAAAAATTCAATCTTCACGTAATACATGAGCGTGAGCCATGGATATAGCACTATATGTGGAATATAATGGTGGTTGTGGAGAAGACAAAAAGAGGGGAAGATAGTCTCACATCAACTAGGCGTATCAAAGGGCTATGGAGATGCCCATCAATAGATATCAATGTGAGTGAGTAGGGATTGTCATGCAACGGATGCACTAGAGCTATAAGTATATGAAATCTCAACAAAATAAACTAAGTGGGTGTGCATCCAACTCGCTTGTTCACGAAGACCTAGGGCATTTTGAGGAAGCCCATCATTGGAATATACAAGCCAAGTTATATAATGTAAAAATTCCCACTAGTATATGAAAGTGACAACATAGGAGACTCTCTGTCATGAAGATCATGGTGCTACTTTGAAGCACAAGTGTGGTAAAGGATAGTGGCATTGCCCCTTCTCTCTTTTTCTCTCATATTTTTATTTTTTATTTGGTCCCTTTCTCTTTTTTATGGCCTCTTTTTTTCTCTCTTTTTTTATTTTTCGTCCGGAGTCTCATCCCGACTTGTGGGGGAATCATAGTCTCCATCATCCTTTCCTCACTGGGACGATGCTCTAAAAATGATGATCATCACACTTTTATTTTCTTACAACTCAACAATTACAACTCAATACTTAGAACAAAATATGACTCTATATGAATGCCTCCGGCGGTGACGCGATGTACTAGGATATGCAATGAATCAAGAGTGACATGTATGAAAGAATTATGAATGGTGGCTTTGCCACAAATACGATGTCAAGTACATGATCATGCTAGCAATATGACAATGATGGAGCGTGTCATAATAAACGGAAGGTCGAAAGTTGCATGGCAACATATCTCGGAATGGCTATGGAAATGCCATGATAGGTAGGTATGGTGGCTATTTTGAGGAAGGTATATGGTGGGTGTATGATACCGGCGAAAGGTGCGCGGTATTAGAGAGGCTAGCAATGGTGGAAGGAAGGAAAGTGCGTATAATCCATGGACTCAACATTAGTCATAAAGAACTCATATACTTATTGCAAAAATTTAGAAGTTATCAAAGCAAAGTATTACGCGCATGGTCCTAGGGGGATAGATTGGTAGGAAAAGACCATCGCTCGTCCCGACCGCCATTCATAAGGAAGACAATCAATAAATAAATCATGCTCCGACTTCATCACATAACGGTTCACCATACGTGCATGCTACGGGAATCACAAAATTTAACACAAGTATTTCTCAAATTCACAACTACTCAACTAGCATGACTCTAATATCACCATCTTCATATCTCAAAACAATTATCAAGCATCAAACTTTTCTTAGTATTCAACACACTCAACAGAAAGTTTTACAAATCTTGAATACCAAGCATATTAGATTGTTTAAGAAAATTACCATGCTATTTAAGACTCTCAAAATAATCTAAGTTAAGCATGAGAGATCATCTATTTCTTCAAGATAAAACTACCACCATGCTCTAAAAGATATAAGTGAAGCACTAGAGCAAACAACAAACTACTCCAAAAGATATAAGTGAAGATCAATGAGTGGTTGAATAATTATGCAACTATGTGAAGACTCTCCCATTTAATAATTTCAGATATTGGTACTTTATTCAAATAGAAATCAAAGCTAAATAAAATAAAATGACATGACGCTCCAAGCAAAACACATATCATGTGGTGAATAAAAATATAGCTCCAAGTAAAGTTACCGATGAACGAAGACGAAAGAGAGGATGCCTTCCGGGGCATCCCCAAGCTTAGGCTCTTGGTTATCCTTGAATATTAACTTGGGGTGCCTTGGGAATCCTCAAGCTTAGGCTCTTGCCACTCCTTATTCCATAGTCCATCGAATCTTTACCCAAAACTTGAAAACTTCACAACACAAAACTTAACAGAAAACTCGTAAGCTCCGTTAGCGAAAGAAAACAAAACACCACTTCAAGGTAATGTAATTAACTCATTATTTATTTATATTGGTGTTAAACCTACTGTATTCCAACTTCTCTATGGTTTATAAACTATTTTACTAGCCATAGATTCATCAAAATAAGCAAGCAACATAAAGAAACCAGAATCTGTCAAAAACAGAACAGTCTGTATTAATCTGTATCAAACGTATACTTATGGAACTCCAAAAATTCTAAAATAAATTGGTGGACCTGAGGAATTTTTCTAGTAATCATCTTCAAAAAGAATCAACTAAATAGCGCTCTCCAGTAAAAAGTTGAAGCTAATCTCGTGAGCGCTAAAGTTTCAGTTTTTTACAGCATGATCATAAAGACTTCACCCAAGTCTTCCCAAAGGTTCTACTTGGCACAAACACTAATTAAAACACAAAACCACATCTAATCAGAATCTAGATGGATTATTTATTACTAAACAGAACCAAAAACAAGAAACTAAATAAAATTGGGTTGCCTCCCAACAAGCGCTATCGTTTAATGCCCCTAGCTAGGCATGATGATTTCAATGATGCTCACATAAAAGATAAGAATTGAAACATAAACAGAGCATCATGAAGAATATGACTAGCACATTTAAGTATAACCCACTTCCTATGCATAGGGATTTTGTGAGCAAACATCTTATGGGAACAATAATCAACTAGCATAGGAAGGCAAAACAAGCATAACTTCAAAACTTTAAGCACATAGAGAGGAAACTTGATATTATTGCAATATGTAGAAGCATATGATCCTCTCTCATAATAATTTTCAGTAGCATCATGAATGAATTCAACAATATAACCAGCACCTAAAGCATTCTTTTCATGATCTACAAGCATAGCAAATTTACTACTCTCCACACAAGCAAAATTCTTCTCATTCGGAATAGTGGGACTATCATAAGAGACTTGAATACTATAAATTGTTTCCACATTAAAAGAGTAATGTTCAGAGAAAGGGTACTCATAATCATGACAAGTTTTATAAATATAATCATCACTACTTTTTATATCATAAGTTTCATCACAATAACCATCATAAGTAGCAACTTTGTTCTCATCACAATCAATTGAGACCTCTTCCGAAATAGTGGATACATCACTAAATAAAGTCACGACCTCTCCAAATCCACTTTCATAAATATTATAAGATTCAACATCCTCCAATATTTTGGGATCACTACTTCCTAAAGTTGAAACTCTTCCAAACCCACTTTCATAAATATAATCATCATAGGTAGAAGACATGATATCATCATAACAACTTTGCATATCAAAACTTGGGAGGCTAAAAATATTATCATTATTAAACATAGCATCCCCAAGCTTGGGACAAACATTAATTGCAGCAAATATATTCTCAAATATGTCATCCTCATTAAACATAGCTCCCCCAAGCTTGGGCCTTTTCATATCATAAGCATAATCACTCTCATCATTAATAGTATTTATAGCACCAATAGTATAGCAAACATTATTATCATATTCTTCCAAGCAAGTGCCGAGAAGATTTTCAAGATCATAAGAAGTATCATTATCTTCCCAATCATAATCATCAAAACAAGCAATAGGCATAACGAGATCATCATCAAGTGCATCATCTTCCACAATTATTTTTGATTCATTTTCATGAGGCACAACAATAATAGGAGCAACATTATTTGGGAGAGATATCTTTTTACCTCTCTTCCTTTTTCTTTTCTTCTTCTTCACCTCATGTGTGGTTTCAGTCCTATTTTTGGAGCTCCTTATTAATGAGAGTGGCTGAGTAGAAGGCTCCTCCTCGTTACCTGATTCATCATAAGAAATAATAGGAGGATATTGGGAAGTATCTTCCCTTTCATTAGTATTATCTTAATCCTCTATTTGTTTTCTTTTCTTTATGTAATTGGCAATATAAGAATTTTCAATGCAATTCACCGCACAATACATATAAATTTTCTCTAGATCAAAACCAAGAAGTTTATAACGGGCAAAATCTGGGAGATAGTTGGTTATACGTTTCATTTCTTCATAGCCCATAAGCAAACTAAGTTCATTATAATGTGCAAGGGAAATCAAGTCATCACAATTTTGGACATGACTAGATCGTGAAACAATTTGCATCGGATAGCTAAATGACCACTTTCATTGCTAAGTCTACAAGTACGACCAAGATAATTTAAATCTTCAGCACAAACATCTAGCCTTTCTTGCAACAATTTAGTTTCTAAGTACTTATGCCTCTTGCAATATCTATCTTCCCTATTTGGTGTGTACTTGCAAACCCAATGCACTCCACAAAAATTGACATGTTTATAGGAGGCATTTTCATCATAACTAGTGCAATCGTCATTAGTACTATGGATATTCAAGGAGTTCATACTAACAACATTGCAATCATGCTACTTTTAGTGCCAAACATTTTAATGCATTCTTCTTCTAACACTTTGGCACAATTTTCTTTTCCATCATACTCACGGAAGATATTAAAAAGACGAAGTGTATGAGATAAACTCAATTCCATTTTTAGTTTTCTTTTATAGACTAAACTAGTGATAAAACAAGAAACTAAAAGATTCAATTGCAAGATATAAAGATATACCTTCAAGCACTCACCTCCCCGGCAACGGCGCCAGAAACTGCTTGATGTCTACTACGCAACCTTCTTCTTGTAGACGTTGTTGGGCCTCCAAGTGCAGAGGTTTGTAGGACAGTAGCAAATTTCCCTCAAGTGGATGACCTAAGGTTTATCGATCCGTGGGAGGCGTAGGATGAAGATGGTCTCTCTCAAACAAACCTGCAACCAAATAACAAAGAGTCTCTTGTGTCCCCAACACACCCGATACAATGGTAAATTGTATAGGTGCACTAGTTCGGCAAAGAGATGGTGATACAAGTGCAATATGGATGGTAGATATAGGTTTTCGTAATCTGAAAAATAAATAAACAGAAAGGTAACTAATGATAAAAGTGAGCACAAACGGTATTGCAATGCATTGAAACAACGCCTAGGGTTCATACTTTCACTAGTGCAAGTTCTCTCAACAATAATAACATAGTTGGATCATATAACTATCCCTCAACATGCAACAAAGAGTCACTCCAAAGTCACTAATAGTCGAGAACAAACGAAGAGAATATGGTAGGGTACTGAAAGTGCAACTATCCCTAGGTGGTTTTGGTAATTCATAACAACATATAGCTCATTGAGCTAATGCTATTCCAAGATGATTATTTCAGGAAAGCTCAATGATTGGCATGGCATGGATGGTGAAAGTGGAACCCTCAAAATGCTAAGGACAAAGGATTGGCTCAAGGTCAAAAGCTCAAGACTCTTCATTTTACATTTTAGTGATCCAAGATCACATTGAGTCCATAGGAAAAGCCAATACTATCAAGGAGGGATGAGGTGTTGCTTAATGAGCCCTTTGCTTCATGTGCTTAATGATATGCTCCAAAATCCTCAGTTACTTTCTCATATCCACTCTTGACCTAAACCCAAAGCCAAACTCGGTCCTACCGATTCTTCCTATCCGGCGCCACCGAGTTTCACATGTCATAAGCCACTGCCAAACCCTAGCAAATCAGTTCTACCGATAGGGATCTCGGTCTCACCGAGATGGGATTGCAATTTCTCTGTTTCCTTTTCGTAACTTTTCGGTCTCACCGAAAGAGCGGATCGGTCCCACTGAGATTGCAATGCAAACTCTCTGTTTCCTTTTTGTAACTTTTCGGTCTCACCGAAAGAGCAAATCGGTCCCACTGAGTTTGCCTGACCAACTCTCTTGTTAGCTTATTACCAAATCGGTCTCACCGAGTTTGTGTAATTGGTCTCACCGAGATTACGTTATGCCCTAACCCTAACCATATCGGTCCTACCGAGTTGCATATCAGTCCCACCGAAAATCTCTAACGGTCACTAGGTTTACTATTTCGGTCCGACCGAGTTTGTTGATTCGGTCCCACCGAGATTGGTAAATTGTGTGTAACGGTTGGATTTTGTGTGGAGGCTATATATACCCCTCCACCTCCTCTTCACTCATGGAGAGAGCCATCAGAACACATCTACACTTCCAACTCATATGTTCTGAGAGAGAACCACCTACCCTTGTGTTGAGGCCAAGATATTCCATTCCTACCATATGAATCTTGATCTCTAGCCTTCCCCAAGTTGCTTTCCACTCAAATCTTCTTTCCACCAAATCCAAATCCTGTGAGAGAGAGTTGAGTGTTGGGGAGACTATCATTTGAAGCACAAGAGCAAGGAGTTCATCATCAACACACCATTTGTTACTTCATGGAGAGTGGTGTCTCCTAGATTGGCTAGGTGTCACTTGGGAGCCTCCGACAAGATTGTGGAGTTGAACCAAGTAGTTTGTAAGGGCAAGGAGATCGCCTACTTCGTGAAGATCTACCGCTAGTGAGGCAAGTCCTTCGTGGGCGATGGCCATGATGGGATAGACAAGGTTGCTTCTTCGTGGACCCTTCGTGGGTGGAGCCCTCCATGGACTCGCGCAACCGTTACCCTCCGTGGGTTGAAGTCTCCATCAACGTGGATGTAGGATAGCACCACCTATCTGAACCACGACAAAAACATCCCTGTCTCCAATTGCGTTTGAATTCTCCAAACCCTTCCCTTTATATTCTTGCAAGTTGCATGCTTTACTTTCCGCTGCCTATATACTCTTTGCATGCTTTCTTGAATTGTGTGATGATTGCTTGACTTGTCCTAAAGTGGCTAAAATCTGCCAAGAACTAAAATTGGGAAAAGGTTAAGTTTTTATTTGGTCAAGTAGTCTAATCACCCCCCCTCTAGACATACTTTCGATCCCACAAGTGGTATCAGAGCTTTGGTCTCCATTTGCTTTGATTTCCATAGCTTTTGGTGGTCATTGCCTTGGTTTCACAACCTAGGAGAGTATGGCGTCTAGCGAGGGAAATTATCACCGTAGAGGTCCTTACTTTGATGGTACTAATTTTGCTAGTTGGAAGCATAAAATGGAAATGCATATTCTCGGACATAACCTCGCCGTTTGGGCTATTGTGTGTGTTGGTTTGCAAGGTGACTTCTTCGATGGGAAAGAACCAAACCGTGAAGCTACCGCGGATGAGTTGAAGATGTTGTAATACAACGCTCAAGCTTGTGATATTCTCTTCAACGGATTGCGCCCCGAAGAATTCAACAAAATCAGCCATCTTGAGAATGCAAAGGAAATTTGGGATACTTTGATTGATATGCACGAAGGTACCGACTCCGTCAAGGAATCCAAATTGGATGTGCTTCAAAGTCAACTTGACAAGTTCAAAATGAAGGATGGTGAAGGTGTCGCTGAAATGTACTCTAGGCTTGCTCTCATCCCAAATGAGATTGCCGGCTTAGGGAGTGAAGAGATGACCGACAGATTCATCATCAAGAAGATCCTAAGAGCCTTGGATGGAAAATATGATACCGTGTGCACATTGATCCAAATGATGCCCAATTACAAAGATCTCAAGCCAACGGAGGTCATTGGAAGAATTGTTGCTTATGAGATGTCACTCAATGATAAAGAGGAACTTCACAACAAATCAAGTGGTGCCTACAAAGCCTCATGTGAAGCCCCCACATCATCAAGTGAGAAACAAATCTTCAATGAAGAATTGAGCTTAATGGTGAAGAACTTCAACAAGTTCTACAAGAATAGAAGCAAAGATAGAAGCTCCAAGACAAGGTCCTACAATGACAAAAGATCTTCTAGTCGAGAGCGAAACTGCTACAATTGTGGAAGACCCGAACACTATTCCAATGAGTGTACGGCTCCCTACAAAAGAAGAGAAGATTCTCCAAAAAGAAGAACCAAAAGAGAAGAATCACCGTCAAGAGAGAGAAGGAGTAGAGATGATCGTTATGAACGAAAATACTCACGGAGAAACAAGGATTCGGAAAGAAAGGAAAATTCATCAAGGAGCTACACAAAACGAAGACATCAAGATCATGTTGGTGAATGGGTATTGTTGACACACGAACACGTCACGTGTACCCTCGACGCCGGGGGTGATGCACCGCAGCTCACGTCGAAGGAGACCCGACCGACAGCGCGATACGCAAGACAGTCGACGGGTGCTTTTGCAGACCCGAAAACTCCACACCCCCGGGAGGGACCCCGTCAGGGAGTGTGGCGGCTATGGGCTGCCCTAGGTCGATTCGCTCGCCCCTAGAGCCTCGGGATTCGCAGCTCTCAAACACGAAGAACAGCGAAGAACGAGAGAGAAAAACGGTAGAGAGATAAAACGTAGATGAAAAAGTAGTATATTGATTTGTTCGATTGTGTGTTGTTCAATCGGCCGTCACCCCCAACATATATAAGAGGCGGCTGGACTTCCCGTACAAGAAAAGGATTCATCTAGGCTTTCCTTACAATAAAATTGCATCAATTCACGTCCAAAACCCTAGTCAAATTTGGACTGATTTTATCCGAACTTTCCAAAACGGTTCGGTTTACAACCTGGCTGCACCTTGCGGGTCATGTTTGAGGCAGGAAATGACCTCGGATGGAAACGAGTCCAAAAGCAATCTTGACCGTTTCGACGAGACGAAAAACTTTCGTGTTGAACACTTTTTCATCCGAACCAATCTTGATAAGTATTTGAGCCCATCTTCAGCATCTGGTCGGATTGACCCGACGGTTTCTACTGTTCACGGCGGCAAGCCCGGCAAGGTTACTGTTCACGGCGGCAAGCTTTCCCCAGCAAGGTTTACTATTCACGGCGGCAATCTCTCCCCCGGCAAGATTACTGTTCACGGCGGCAAACTTTTCCCGGCAAGGTTACTGTTCACGGCGGCAAGCTTTTCCCGGCAAGGTTACTGTTCACGGCGGCAAGCTTTTCCCGGCAAGGCTTTTGAGGCAGTAAATAACCTCGGATGAAAATGTGCCCAAAAGCAAAGTTGACCATTTTTACGAGACGAAAAACTTTTGTGTTGAACGTTTTCCGATTCGAGGCCATCTTCTGGGCCACAACACTCACGCATTACATCAGACACTTGCCAAGACATGTCTGGTCTCCCGCGTCATATTTCGCCTTTTGACAGGGCTGTATTCAGATAGCTCTAACTTTTGCATACGAACTCGGATTGAGATGATTTTTATCTCAAAATGGACCGACTCGACGAGACGAAGACAATTCATGTAGAGCATTCCTTCATCCGAGGTTGTCCTGGTGGCGTAATTGACCAAAGAGCACTCAGAACACCTAAACATGACAATCTGAGTGTAGCTTTGGTCTTTGATATGATGCCGAATGATTATGGTCTAAACTCCAAAGTTGTTCCACTCGGCAATGTGAAATTTATCATTTAGAATATTTTGTCATTTGAGGCCATCTCCATTGCATTCTGCATTGTGTCAAAATCAGGTGTCAACACATGCCCCCCTGTTTTTCGGCAAAGCTTGCATGCCGAAAAATAATTTGCACCATGTTTGTTCCAAGGACGATGTAAACACTCCATCGGCCATCTATTTTTGTTAGGGCGATAATTATGTATCGGCCATGTTTGTGCTAAGGGCGATAATCATACATCGGCCATTGCCTACTTAGGCTTCCTGCCAGACACTAGGGTGGTATTTCTTCAAATATTTGCCATTGAGAGCTCGAGGTAACAATGCCCCTTGTATTGATTCCACCAAATATGAATTTCCGGGAACAACTCTTGTAATCCTAAAAGGACCTTCCCAACTTGGAGACCACTTCCCGAATTTTCTATCTCTTGAACCAATCGGCAGGATCACTTTCCAGACAAGATCACCAACTTGAAATTTTTTCAACTTAACTTTCTTATTGTAAGCCCTTGCCACCCTCAACTTATCTCTCTCTATGGCATTCAAAGCAGCCAAACGTTTATCAGCAACCTTGTCAATGTTGTCCATCATCAAGTTATAGAAGTCTATTGTCGATAAATCATTCTGTTTGGCTATTCTCAAAGCATTCAAATTTACTTCCACCGGTAAAACAGCCTCCTGACCATATACCAGCTCATATGGAGTCACTTTCGTAGCACCATGCCTTGAGATTCTATGTGCCCATAATGCCTCAGACAACAACTCATGCCATCTCCTTGGATTATCCTCAATCTTCTTCTTGATGAGCTTGATTAAAATCTTATTGCTAGACTCAGCTTGTCCATTGGCTTGGGCATAATATGGAGATGAATTGAGCAATTTTATGTTATAAGATTCGGCAAATTCTCTAACTTGGTGTGACATGAAAGAGGAGCCTTGATCTGTAGTCAATGTTTGAGGAATGCCGAATCTATGAATAATGTGCTCGGTTATGAATTTTATCACCTCCGTATGTGTCATGTTCTTGAGAGGTACTGCTTCAGACCATTTAGTGAAATAATCGGTTGCCACAAATACGAACCGATGCCCCTTTGAGGAAGACGGATGAATTTGTCCAATAAAGTCTAAACCCCATCCTCTAAAAGGCCACGGCTTGATAATAGGATGTAACATAGCAGCAGGAGCCAATTGAATATCACCAAATTTTTGACAAGCTTCACACCCTTTATAATACCTGAAGCAATCATTGACCATAGTCGGCCAATAAAATCCAGCACGTCGCAATAACCACTTCATCTTGGGAGCCGACTGATGAGTACCACAAATGCCTTCATGTACCTCTCCCATAACAACTCTTGCTTGGTCCTCGTCCAAACACTTCAAAAGAACATCTTCAACTGTTCGGCGATAAAGACCACCATCTCTTATTGTATATTTGAAAGCCATACGCCGAACAGCCCTGTCCACCCTTTCACTCGGATTACGCAAGTAAGCAACAATGGGCTTCCTCCAGTCGGAATTGTCATCTGCACTAGATTTTTTGTTAATGACCGAATCAGTGGGTTCTGGTTCGGCCTCTTCTATACTGGTAAGACAAGACATCGGACTTTGAGAAATATGAAACATGTCGTGATCAACATGATATCTAGATGCTTGTTGTGCCAACTCATTTGCTTTCCAATTGTCATGTCTAGATATATGTGCAATGCTAAAACAATCCAAAGTAGAGATTATATCTAGACATTTATCAAGATAAACATTAAGTGATTCGTCCAAACACTGAAAGACTTTGGATATTTGCTGCACCACTAGTAATGAATCACCATAAGCCTCAATATGTGTAACACCTATAGCAAGTAACATTTCTAGGCCTGTCGGTGTACTAAAGTAGGGGTACCTTAGTACCCCGAACTTGTGCACGGGCAGTAGTAGTGTCCCGCAGCAAGGCTTGCCAGGGGAGCGACAAGAGTCTCCACGGCCCTTTCTGGGCCAGACGAAGGCCAAGTGATCGAGCCAAGAAGACCGAGCCCCGGCAAGAGGAGCTTGCCGGGCCAAGAAGGCGAAGTCCGGCAAGAGGAGCTTGCCGGGCCAAGGCGACAAGGCCCCGGCAAGAGGAGCTTGCCGGGACGACCAAGCCGAAGCACCAAGGCCCCGGCGGGAGGAGCTCGCCGGGACGGCCGAGCCAAGGCACCCCAAGAGAAGCCCGCCGCGGCGCTCCGCGCGCCTCGGCAAGGCCTGACGAGCGGCAAGCTCTCAGGTGCGGCAAGACAACCACCGCGGCAAGCCACTTGCCGCGGCAAACCACCACCTCAGGCATGCGCTCCAGCTCACCTGCCCACGCGTCACTCTGGAGCTTCCCCGGAGACACGTGGCGGGGCGCCGCGCAACCTGGGGCGCGCGCATGGCATGCGACGTTGGCAGAGTCGCCCCCGTGGCAAGCGGAGGCGCCCCTAACGGTCCGCCTCGGCACTGTTCAGGCGACCCAGACGGGCATTTAATGCCTTTGTCCCCCGCCGTCAGAGTTAGGTGCGATAGCACTGTGCGACCTCTATTCGCACAGTTCCTTGCCATTTTTGCCCCCACCTGCGTCGCTACCTGTGGGGAACCCCTTAGCATATAAAAGGAGGCCCATGCGCATGTAGGGAAAGGGAGAAGAATGCTAGGAGGGAGAAACCCTAGAGAGAGATCGAACCCTAGAGGAGGAGAGGGATCCACACCGAAGGAGGACACCTAGTAGACCCTCGTCTACGTCCAGCTCCAACTTACTGTAGCTTCTTGCGCTCCAAAGCAAGAACTCGAATCAACCAGACAAGCAGCGGTAGGGTTTTACGCATCCATGCGGCCCGAAGCTGGGTAAAATCGTTGTGTGTGTGTGTCGCCTCGATCTGCTCTTTGTGCAACCTCCGCCCCCCGCCGAACCGACAAGGGGCTCCGTCCCCATAGGTGCTCGTGGAGGCCGATATGCCCCGACATCTTTGGCGCGCCAGGTAGGGGGCGCGTTGAGGTTGTGCGAACCAGATTTGGCGACCACAGGCAAGCTCAGGTATGGCCAGGTACCTTTCGCTCCATCCCGCGGAGCGGAGGCATTCCTCCTCACGGACTCGTGCACGGCCCTCCTCGAGTAACCACTCACGCAGAGTCCGGGCAAGAGCAGCTGCTCCTTGAGGAGGACCGCCTTCCGGCCGCTGAGCGAGTTTCTCGCCTCCAGCAAACTCTGCGCCGCTCCCGTAGCCGCAGAAGTTAGCGCCGGAAGTTGCGGGAAAGGCGACCTCGTTCTTCGGCGAGCCCAGGCTGCCAAGATCCAAACGAGTCGACGACGACCGTGGGAGGAACCTTGCCAGCGCGGCCGTTGGAACCCGTTCCGTCGGCCACCCTCTCTCTGTCCAAGTCTTGCCGCAGTTGCATGTAATCCTTGGTACAGATACGGGCGCAGATCCCAAGCATAGCTTATGTGCCCCGCACATCTTGTCGATTTCGCGCCTCTCCGCTTGGCGCATGCATTATTTGACACGATTGTGCAGCACTCGACTCCGGCAAGCGATGGCGGGCCGCGAAGCCCCGAGCCTTCGTTATTCCCTTACCTCAAGTAGGGGGGATGACATGATAGGCTGGGCGTCGCCCGAGGAAGCTGCGCCTTGCCGGACGGCAAACAACAGAAAAGCTAAGTTGCCAAAGTTTGAGCAATTAAGCTCCTTTTTATCCTTAAGTTATCTTCCTCAAACGGCCGAGCTTCGTATGGGAAACCTGTGCGCAGAGGGGCCGGCTCGTGGCTGGTTGCGCCCTTATTTCGTTTCGAGTCCGCTCAACGACTTAAGTGTGCTACATCCCGAGTGGCGTCCTACTTTGTTTCGAGCTTGCTCGGCAGCTTGAGCGTGCCGCGACTGCAGTCGCCGCGCTTACCTCGCCCTGAGCCTGCTCAACATTGTCAGTGAGTTGCGCCAGCCGTGGCAAGGTTTCTTGCCGGTGGAGGCTCCGCCAGCGGGTTGCTGATGTCCCGCACTCGGCACCCGTGGCAAGGCAGAGGCTTTCGCCGACAAGTTCCCGGGAGCGTAGGGCGTGAACGTACGAAGCACAAAGTCGAACGAGGGAGATAACAGCGCAATCAACTGCCTAAGATAAAAGTTATATTACAAAATGACTTGCCCCTGCTCTAACCAGCTGTTTCTATGACATGCTCAGCGGCGACAAGGGAAGAAAAGAAAGAGGTGGGCGGCCTAATCCGCGCGGTCGCCCTCGACCCTCTTGATCCCGGCCACCCTTTCCACAATGGGGGTGACGAGGGCCCTGATCTCCGTCAGGTCGGCGTCTTCCGGCAGGTGCCTGAGGACATTGGTGAGCCTGATGGTGGGGTTGCGGAAGACGATCTTCACCAGCACCCTCTCGAGGGCCCCGGAGACGGCTTCCCGCGTCTCCTCGGCCAGCTGCTCCGGGATCGTTTCCCGGAGATGCTGGAGCACCCCCACCAAGCCCTTGAAGAAGGAAGTGAGCTTGGCGCTCGGCGGGACGTTCTCGCCGGAGGGGTACTCGTGGCCCTCCATCCCCAGCAGCTTCAGCTCCTTGTCGATGGTGGTGGCGATGTCGACGAGGCCTTCGGTCCACCGCTCCACCGTCTCCTGGAAGGCGTTCTGGGTAACGGCGGCGCTCCTCAATAGCTCCTCGTTGCTAGCAACCTCCTTCCGCAAGGTCGCTTCCTGCCCCTTGGCGCTCTCCAGCGCCTTGGCCAGGGTGTCCAGCTTCAGCTCGAGGTCAGCATTGGAGTCCTTGGCGGCGTCGAGCTCCTGGATCTTCTCGGCGAAGCGGCCCTGCAGCTCGCCAAGGGTGTGAGCGCCCTTCTCGTGCTCCTGTTTGAGCGCGGCAAGCTCCTCGCCGCTCGCCTTGAGGTCACTGACGAGCTGCGCCACCCTCGTCTCCAGCTCCCCCTTGGCGACCTTGGTGGCCGCGGCAGCGTCCTGCGCTTCCCGCAGGGCCCCGCCAAGCGTCTGCTCGCGCACGGCAACCTCCTCCTCGTGGCTGGCGAGGCTGGCCTTCTGTTGCACCAGTTCGCTTTCCCGTGCGGATAGCCCCGCAGCGGCAAGCCTCTGCTGCTCTTCGGCCTCTGCCTTCTCGAGGAGAAAGGCTGTCCGCGCCTCGTCGAGCAGCCTCCGCTCCTCCGCCAAGGACTGGAGAGCCTCCTGGTTGAGCTCCCGGAGCTCCCCGGTGCGCTTCTCCATGTCCGCGCCGGCCCTCGCGACGATCACCTCCTGGCGCTCCACCTTAGCCTGCCGGGCGCGGTAGAGCGACACAAGCTTCCGGAGCAGCCGCTCCTCCTCGGGCTCGCCGCTGCTGGTGCTCAGCGCGTCGACCACTGTCAGCCCGACGGAGGCGAGCACTTCTCCGTCCAAGGCCTCCCCCTCGACCGGCGCCCTGGAGCTAAGCTCCCAGGGGAGCCTGATGAAGACGCCATCGCCGGCCTTCAAGTAGGCACCCGCCGGGGGCTCCTCGGGGTCCGACGCGGTGGCAGCAGTGGGATCGCCGGACTTCGGAGTGCTTGACGCCCCTGCCTCCCCGGGGCCGTCAGCACGGTCGCCGGTCCCCTCGCCGTCTGCCGCCGTGGCGGCCTTGGCGGCGTCGGCCTCCCCGCCGCCTGCGGGGTCGTCAGTGCCATCCGCCTCCTCGATGACGACGACGTCGTCCGCGGCGCCGCGTGCGCCCTCCCCGACGACGACCTCGGTCTCCATCGGGTCCGCGGTGGGCGGGTCTGATGGCCGGAAGAGGGGAGAAGAGTCAGCTGAACAGCCGACAAAGAAGCTCATAAGGAAAGATAACCAGGGAAAGTTTTCCGTGCAGGGGGGCTTACCGGTGGCAGGGTCCGTGGCCGCGGCCTCCGTTGTCAGGGGATCGCTGGCCGCGTCCCTCGCCGGAGATCCCTCCCTTGCCGGAGAGGTCTTCCTTGCCGGGGGCTCCTCCCTTGCCGGGGAGGTCTCCCCTGTCGGGGGCTCCTCCCTTGCCGGAGATTTCTCCCTAGGCGGGGTGGTCGACGCAGACGGCGCGGCAGGAGTGCCCCCCGGGGTCGCCTGCTGGGGCTGCTCTGCTCCTACCCAACGACAACAACAGCCACATGTCAACCACAAAGAGAAGGGAAGCTCACGCGCGCGCCAAACGGCAAGAACTAGCCGTGCACTCACCCTGGAGGCTGCGCTGTGGGCTGCCCTGCGGACCCGCTGTCAAGTCCGGCAAGGTCGCCCCCGGCACCTCCCCAGTTGCCGGGGGAGATTCGCCCTCGAGGACGACCAACGGGACCTTGGCCCTCTTCGCCCTCCTCTGGGCCAGGCTCCTGAAAGGGAGCGGTTTCGGGGGAGGATGAGTGGGCAGCGAAACAAGACGGAGCAACAGAAGTCAAGAAGATACAAGATCTACCAGGAACTTACTCTTTGTCCTCCTCTTCGTCGTCGGAGCTAAGCGCGGAATAGTCAAAAACCGGCTTGCTCCAGGCGCGAGGAGACAGGGGAGTGGGTTCCCGGGACCGCTTGGCGGGGGCGGTGGACGACCCCGCCCCCGTTGCCGCCGCGGAACAGGGAGCGGCAGGAGCAGAAGCCATGGCCCGTGAGGACCCCGCTCCCGCTGCTTCAGAGGCGCGCGTCACGCGGGGCTCCGGTTGCTGGTCGGCCTGCCGCACCACCTCTCCGGCCCTGCGGAGACGCCTCCTTGGCTGGGCAGGGGGCTCCGCCTGCGACGAGCTGCCCGGGAGCTGCGAGGAGGACGCGTCAGCCTCCGGCAAGCCGCTCGCGTCCTGAGCGGGCTCACCCGCGGCACCGTGCCCGGCTGGTTCCTCCGCGCCGGCAAGCTGCATTTGGTCGGCGAGGCTCTCCGCCTCCGCCGCGTCTGCTTCGACCAGGGTGAAGCCAGACTCGCCCGCGGCCGCGGCGGCCGCCGCCTCCTCCATCCTGGAGGCGATGTAGGCCAGCTCCTCGGGGGTGGTGTCCCGCGTGAGGCCCCTCTTCTCGTTGGGGTCGACCGGCACCTCCTCCAAGTTGTCGAAGAAGGCCTGCACGACGTCGTCCGCCGGCTCCTGCCAGGTCGCGTCGGTCCCGTGCGAGTCGCACAGCGGCATCATCACGAGGATGCGGCTGAGCGCCGAGTTGTTGCACAGGGGGACGACGCCCGGCGGCAACCTGAACCATTCTGGGTGCTCGGAGTCGTACTTGAACAGCTCCTTCAACATTCCGACGAGCTCCAGAACGGTGAAGTTGTAGTTAAGGCCCGGGCGCAGCCTCATGATGTCCGCCGCGTTCTGGAATTCCCAAGCCGGCTTCCCCCTCTCCTGCAGGGGGGCGATACGCCGGCGAAGGAAATCCGCGCCGACGGCGCCGACGGTGAGCCCGGCAAACCTGAGGCGCAGGATTCGGGTGGCGGCAATCTTCAGCTTGGCGTCGTCCGGGGCTAGGTCGCTCCAGTCGCGGCCGCGCACCACTGGAGTTCGCCGCACGGCGGTGAACGGCGGTGGATTCTCCTCGACGATCAGGCACCACTCGGCCCTCCACTCCTCCCATCCGCCACGGAGTTCCCCCTCCAAGTAGGCCTCTTTCTTGCCGGTCCTGGAGACCCAGGCGACTCCACCGGACAGCGGCTCTCCTTTCTCCACTCGG
The DNA here is from genome assembly GCA_032464435.1 of Aegilops umbellulata. Lineage (NCBI taxonomy): Eukaryota > Viridiplantae > Streptophyta > Magnoliopsida > Poales > Poaceae > Aegilops > Aegilops umbellulata. The sequence goes on from CP136054.1 coordinate 394,595,608, forward strand.
GGAGCAAAGAAGTGGCGGAAGAGGGCTACGTTGGGGCGGACTCCAACAAAGTTCTCGCAAAGGTGTGCAAAGACCGCCATTGTCAGAACGGCGTTGGGGGTGAAGTCAAGGAGGTGGAGGTTGTAGGTGTGCATGATGTCGCAGAAGAACTCGGAAAAAGGAGGGCAGAGCCCGCAATAGAAGAACACGACGAAGAAAGGGTACTCGGTCGGGTACAACTTCTGGGCGATGGCGGGAAGAACTCGCGTGCGCGGATGCGCTCGCGTTGCCGTCGACTAGAAGAGGCGGTACTCGTTCTTCAGCCTCAGCGCATCTAGCTGAGGGGGGAACGTCGTCGTCTCCTTCCGAAGCGCTTCCAGCCGCAGCACCTCGGCCGACTTCACGACCTTCCCCTTCGCCTTGTCGCTCTTCGGGGCCATGGCAGAAACGGGGAGGGGGAGTTGTCGGCGTGGGCGGCGCCGGGGGCTGCGAAGGCGAATCGCTGCTTTCTCTAGTGAGGAGGAAGTGGCGGAGATTTTCGAGGAGCAGCAACCGGCGGAATGGCGAGCTGCCCCTGTTCCCCTCCGCTTATAAAGGGGGGAAGGAGTGGGGGCGGACGTTCCGCCTTTCCAAATAAAAGAGGTCGTGCCCGACGTGACGCATGCCTGCGGGCCTCAAGCCCCGCACGCCACCCACGTCACGCACGCCTCGCACGCCTCGCCCCCCTACGACGCCGCGATAAGCGCGCGCCACTTGGGGAGGGCGCGACGGGCACGGAGTTAAGGAGCAGCGCAACCCAGGCCACGCGTGCCCGTGCACTGTTAGGGCCTGGCCCAACAACGCTCGACACCGTGTATGGCCCAGACCCGGGGGCTCCTGTCGGTGTACTAAAGTAGGGGTACCTTAGTACCCCGAACTTGTGCACGGGCAGTAGTAGCGTCCCGCGGCAAGGCTTGCCAGGGGAGCGACAAGAGTCTCCACGGCCCTTTCTGGGCCGGACGAAGGCCAAGTGATCGAGCCAAGAAGACCGAGCCCCGGTAAGAGGAGCTTGCCGGGCCAAGAAGGCGAAGTCCGGCAAGAGGAGCTTGCCGGGCCAAGGTGACAAGGCCCCGGCAACAGGAGTTTGCCGGGACGACCAAGCCGAAGCACCAAGGCCCCGGCGGGAGGAGCTCGCCGGGACGGCCGAGCCAAGGCACCCCAAGAGAAGCCCGCCGCGGCGCTCCGCGCGCCTCGGCAAGGCCTGACGAGCGGCAAGCTCTCAGGTGCGGCAAGACAACCACCGCGGCAAGCCACTTGCCGCGGCAAACCACCACCTCAGGCATGCGCTCCAGCTCACCTGCCCACGCGTCCCTCTGGAGCTTCCCCGGAGACACGTGGCGGGGCGCCGCGCAACCTGGGGCGCGCGCATGGCATGCGACGTTGGCAGAGTCGCCCCCGTGGCAAGCGGAGGCGCCCCTAACGGTCCGCCTCAGCACTGTTCAGGCGACTCAGACGGGCATTTAATACCTTTGTCCCCCGCCGTCAGAGTTAGGTGCGATAGCACTGTGCGACCTCTATTCGCACAGTTCCTTGCCATTTTTGCCCCCACCTGCGTCGCTACCTGTGGGGAACCCCTTAGCATATAAAAGGAGGCCCATGCGCACGTAGGGAAAGGGAGAAGAAGGCTAGGAGGGAGAAACCCTAGAGAGAGATCGAACCCTAGAGGAGGAGAGGGATCCACACCGAAGGAGGACACCTAGTAGACCCTCGTCTACGTCCAGCTCCAACTTACTGTAGCTTCTTACGCTCCAAAGCAAGAACTCGAATCAACCAGACAAGCAGCAGTAGGGTTTTACGCATCCATGCGGCCCGAAGCTGGGTAAAATCGTTGTGTGTGTGTGTGTCGCCTCGATCTGCTCTTTGTGCAACCTCCGCCCCCCGCCGAACCGACAAGGGGCTCCGTCCCCATAGGTGCTCGTGGAGGCCGATATCCCCCGACAAGGCCGAATAACAATGCTTCATATTCGGCCTGATTGTTTGTGCAAAAATATTCTAAGCGGCATGAGGCTTCAAAAATAGCACCATGAGGAGATATATAAACAATACCAACACCTTGGCCATTGCTGCAAACTGAACCATCAAAGTATAATCTCCATGGTACTAATGAAACAAGGTTTATATCAACATCATTCTTGTCATTAATCCGATGTTCAACAATGAAATTAGCAACAATTTGGCCTTTCATGGATTTTAGAGATTCATAGGCCAAATCATATTCAATTAAAGCATAAGCCCACTTGCCAATTCTACCACTAAGAATTGGCCTATGCAACATGTATTTAATGACATCGGTTTGACAAGCTACTACACAAGTACTCGGCACTAAATAATGTCTCAGTTTTGTGCAAGCATAATATAAGCATAGACATAATTTTTCAATAAATGCATACCTTGTCTCGGCGTCCAATAAACGCCTGCTCAAATATGTAATAATATGCTCTTTTCCTTCGGTTTCTTGTGTCAAAACAGCACCAATAACTCCTTCCTCTGCTGCAATGTAAAGCCTGAAGGGTTCTCTATGCTTGGGTGCTTTCATCACCGGAGGAGTGCACAAATAATTCTTGATCATATCAAATGCTTCTTGCTGTTTTGCCCCCCAAGTGAAATCAGCATCATTCTTTAACCGAAGGATGGGAGTAAATGCATCAACTTTCCTTGACAAATTAGCTATGAACCTTCTCAAATAATTGATCTTGCCAAGGAACTTTTGCATATCTCTCTTGCATTTTGGAGCCTCCACTTTCTGTATGGCTTCTATCTTTTTGGGATCAATCTCTATGCCATCTTCATGAATAATGAAACCCAAAAACTTACCAGCTGACACACCGAATGCACACTTCAAAGGATTCATCTTTAGTCCATACTTTTTCATTCTTTCAAAAGCTAAACGCAAATCGGCCAAGTGAGATTCAAAAGCGTCCGATTTGACAACAATATCATCAATATAGACCTCAAGTATGACACCGAGCAAATCATGAAAAATCAAATTCATAGCTCTTTGATATGTGGTGCCAGCATTCTTTAATCCGAATGTCATCACTGTCCATTCGAATAAACCAAGAAAACCAGGGCAACGAAAAGCTGTCTTGGACATGTCCTCTTCGGCCATAAAAATTTGATTGTACCCGGCATTACCATCTAGAAAGCTAATAACCTTATGTCCAGAAGCATCATTAATAAGCATATCAGCTATTGGCATGGGATACTCATCTTTGGGTGTAGCCCTATTCAAATCTCTGAAGTCAATGCACACCCTCAACTTGCCGGATCCTTTCTTCTCCACAGGGACAATGTTAGAAATCCACTCGGCATACCTGCAAGGTCTAATAAAATTAGCTTTAAGCAAACGACCGATCTCTTCCTTGATCCGGTCATATGTTTTTGGATTAAACTTTCTGGCCGATTGTTTATATGGTCTAAAACCAGCCTTTATAGGTAACCGATGCTCCACTAGCTCTCGGCTTAAACCTGGCATCTCATGATATTACCATGCAAAGCAGCAAACATATTCTTTCAACAGCTCGATCAACTTAGCTTTATGATCGGCTCTTAAATTTGCATTTACAAATGTCGGTCTAGGAGTTAAACCATCTCCTATATCTATCTCTTCTAATGGATCGGCCGATGTAAAACCTTGTCCTAATTTATCCATATCATCTAACTCTTCTATGGACTCATATATATCGTTCTCATTGGACCGATATTCTACAAGTCGCTTTTGTAACCAATCTGAGTTAGGATCCATTTAAACATATCATACCTTGGAGCCGATTGCACTCAGTCGGCTTTAAAGAAACGGGCACGAAACCATTCTTGGTTGCGCTGAGAAAATCGAACTCTGACAAGTCACGTCCCGTCAAGCAACTAGCATTTGGGTGTTGCCAATCCACCGATGCCTCGGCCAAAGCAACACAGGCCGAGTTATCCGCATGAATGACCTCCACTTCATCATCAACCCACTGGATCAAAAACTGGTGCATAGTGGATGGCACGCACTGGTTTGCATGAACCCAATCACGGCCTAGTATGACGTTGTAGTTACCTTGCACCTCAGCGACAAGGAATGCGGTAGCCAAAGTTTTACTTCCCACCGTGAGCTCCACATACATCACACCTTTGGCTTCAGTTTTCTCTTTGCCTTCAAATCCATTGAGCACCATGTTGGTCTTTATCAACTCTTCATCATGCAGCCCCAATTTTTTGAAGACCGAATACGGCATAAGATTTACCACAGCACCACCATCAACAAGCATCCGAGTGAGCGGTGACCCATTGATATGACCTCTGAGATATAACGGTTTCAGATGCGTTACTGGGTCTTTTGGCTTCTCGAATATTGCATTTTTAGGGCCAAAATCTAGCTGAGCCACCTCCCCTTCCTCATCTACAGCACGAAACTCAGCGGGCAAGTAATACACCATATTAATATCCATACCTTCATGAACCGGTGTAGACTCATAATCTAACATATCCCCTTCTTCCCCCAGTGTATCCACCGATTCTGAAATTTGTTCGAGCGAAGAGGAAGCAATAGGTAACTCAGACAATGCAATGATTACATCGTCCTCCTTTGGTGGCGTAGGTGCTGCCGTGGTAGGTGTAGAAGCCGCTGCATTTTGTATTTGTTTAGGCCTTCACACTTGTTTTGTAGGCACCACGGGCCGAGTGTTGTTGAACAACTTGTCCCTTTGCTTCTCGGCCTCTTGTTCTGTCATCTCTTGACTCCTTAACCTCTGTAGTTTCCTCTTTTATGTCTTTGTTAACCCGGGAGGACACCACCTTGGCTGAGTGTATTTAGGATCTCTTGTCTTTACCCGGCTGGTGCTTGCTTCATGGTTATTAGCCGAGTGCTTTGGCGCGATAGCAAGTATCAGCTCAGTCGGATCGTTATGCACAATCGACTATTGTATGGCGAATGTTTTGGTGCCCAAGATGAGTGAGCCGGTATTGGTTTTTTCCTTGCCTTCGCTTGACTCGAATGTTGCAGCACTTGGCGACTTAACACGCCATGTTTGCTTGCCGACCCTTCTTTGATTATCTTGCACTGGCCGATTGACATCATTGTTCAAACGGCCTCGTGTGGGATAAGAAAGTCTCTCATGAACGGGCCTCCTTGGCTCTGCCCAACCCGGATGAAAAGCATAAGGGGCCATTGGGGGCTGCCACCATCCTCCATTGAAGTCTCCCATGTAGTATGGCACATAGGGGGGTGGCGGCACCCATGGTGCCGGCGCCCACGACCCATATGGCCTTGCATGATGCTGAAATTCTTCCCGAGGAGGTGATATTGAGCGCTTCAGATTTGATGACCGGTTGGAGCTAGAACCGGCTGCATGACTAGCATACTTGGACAGCAACATATCAAAAGTTGGCTTGATTTTCTTGCGCTGCACTTTAGCTTCATTCGTTTTCCACTTGCCAACTTCTGGACTCCTGGGCTTGACAAATTTAACATGAGTATTTCCTTGCACTTGCGGTTGCCCCCCGAGTGTAGGGTTCTTGATGGTGATTTTGATCACTTCCTTGCCATCGGGTTGCTTATCAAGCACAACTTGTCTCCCCAAGACCTTGCTGTCCTCCTTGTCTTTCCTGGGCTCACCAACAATGACATTAGCTTTATTAGCAGATTCGGCTACCTCCGGCCGAATGAGTAGCTTCTTCCCCTCCAAATCCATGGTATTCATTGGAAAAGGTTGTTTATCAACTTGCATCTCAGAAAAGTTCAATCGTCCGTCATTAATGGCCGATTGTATCTGTCGTCGAAAAACATTGCAATCATTAGTAGCATGAGAAAAAGAATTATGATACTTGCAATAAGCGCGCCGCTTCAGCTCTTCAAACGGCGGTAAAGTATGAGATATTCTAATAATCTTAGCCTGCAGCAAAGCATCAAATATTCTATCACACTTAGCAATGTTAAAAGTAAACTTCATCTCTTCATCACGATTCTTATAAATCGGTTTCAGATCATTGCAAGTAAAGGGTTTGGCCTTAGTTGGCCAAACAAATTCAGTAGCAAAAACATCACCCTCATCGTCCGAGTGATCGCTATCATATTCCACCATATTCATCTTTGGACGATCGGCTTTGTATCTATGCACTTCTTTCAGGTCTTTGCTTCGGCTTTCCTGAGCCAAAGCCCTTTGTAAGATTTGGTTGATATTTAAGAACTCATAGCCTTCTAACCTTTCTCTAATGGGAGTTCTCAAACCACTCAGCACTAGGTCCGCCAAGTCCCTCTCGGTTATCACCAAACTAAAACACCGTTTTTTTGTTTCTCTGAATCTCTTGACGTAATCAGAGACTGATTCATCATGCTTCTGTTTAACCGATGTTAGATGTGACAATTTGAGTTCATTGTCGCCGCTATAAAAGTGATCATGAAATTTCTGCTCTAGCTGCGACCAAACTTGAATGGAACCATGTGGTAAAGAAGAAAACCATGAAAATGCGGTACCAGTTAATGATAGAGGAAATAGGCGCACTTTCAACTCATTTAGTGAGCCTGCTTCACCTAATTGTGCCAAGTATTGGCTAACATGCTCCCATGTGGTTTTTGTACCCTCTCCATTGAACTTAACAAAATCTGGGATCTTATATCCCGGAGGGCACTGGATGGCATCAAAGTACTCGGGGTACGGCTTTTGGTAAATCCGATTCCGAGGTAACTCAACTCCAAAATTCTCTCGAAGCATCTTAGCCATCTCCTCTCTAAGATTAGCTAGACCATCATCCATAGTGGATGATGCAACTTGTGGCAGCGGCATAGGAGGAGTAGGACTACTAGCAGTAGGTATGAACTGTGGCATGTATGCCGAACTATAGTTCGGTAATGGCCGAGTGGTTGTAGCTGTAGGTAGAGTTTGGTTCGGTGTTGCCACCGAACCTGGCATGCTCATAATAGGATTAATGGGTGCAGTCATAATCTGATTTGTTTGAGTAGGATAATAAGTCACCGGCATGGGAGGCGCCGATGAGATAGGTAAAGCCAGATTAGGGTTTTGCACACTAGCAGCTACACCATCATTACCACTAGATGATTGAGATATATTTTTCTGAGCATTGGTATTTTCTATGAAAGTTTGATAGACCAGATTGTTACCATCAGCAATACGACTCTCAATCTCAGCCCACTGCTCAAGAGAAAAGGTAGTACTCACAGCGGGTTTAACCTGCTCGGCTTGAAGAGGAGGGAACTTGATTTCTTCAATCGGAGTGATGTTGCCTTGGCGATCCTTCTTGAATTTTGCAAGGAACTCCTGCAAATCCTTCTCTTCGCGCGCCTTCTTGTACTCCTCATAGACTTGGTGATGATCGGCCGATATCTCCTCAAGACTAGGCTTAATGATGTTATCAGCGTCTACCTCAGATGGCTTGGGAAGATCGGACATGGTGGATGATGATGATTGATCTTCTGTCCCCAGCGGAGTCGCCAAAAAGTGTGTTGACACACGAACACGTCACGTGTACCCTCGACGCCGGGGGTGATGCACCGCAGCTCACGTCGAAGGAGACCCGACCGACAGCGCGATACGCAAGACAGTCGACGGGCGCTTTTGCAGACCCGAAAACCCCACACCCCCGGGAGGGACCCCGTCAGGGAGTGCGGCGGCTATGGGCTGCCCTAGGTCCATTCGCTCGCCCCTAGAGCCTCGGGATTCGCAGCTCTCAAACACGAAGAACAGCGAAGAACGAGAGAGAAAAACGGTGGAGATATAAAACGTAGATGAAAAAGTAGTATATTGATTTGTTCGATTGTGTGTTGTTCAATCGGCCGTCACCCCCAACATATATAAGAGGCGGCTGGACTTCCCGTACAAGAAAAGGATTCATCTAGGCTTTCCTTACAATAAAATTGCATCAATTCACATCCAAAACCCTAGTCAAATTCGGACTGATTTTATCCGAACTTTCCAAAACGGTTCGGTTTACAACCTGGCTGCACCTTGCGGGTCATGTTTGAGGCAGGAAACGACCTCTGATGGAAACGAGTCCAAAAGCAATCTTGACCGTTTCGACGAGACGAAAAACTTTCGTGTTGAACACTTTTTCATCCGAAGCCATCTTGATAAGTATTTGAGCCCATCTTCAGCATCTGATCGGATTGACCCGACAGTTTCTACTGTTCACGGCGGCAAGCTTTCCCCGGCAAGGTTTACTATTCACGGCGGCAAGCTCTCCCCCGGCAAGATTACTGTTCACGGCGGCAAACTTTTCCCGGCAAGGTTACTGTTCACGGCGGCAAGCTTTTCCCGGCAAGGTTACTGTTCACGGCGGCAAGCTTTTCCCGGCAAGGCTTTTGAGGCAGTAAATGACCTCGAATGAAAATGTACCAAAAGCAAAGTTTACTGTTTTTACGAGACGAAAAACTTTCGTGTTGAACGTTTTCCGATTCGAGGCCATCTTCTGGGCCAAAACACTCACGCATTACATCAGACACTTGCCAAGACATGTCTGGTCTCTCGCGTCATATTTCGCCTCTTGACAGGGCTGTATTCAGATAGCTCTAACTTTTGCATACGAACTCGGATTGAGATGATTTTTATATCAAAATCGACCAACTCGACGAGACGAAGACAATTCATGTAGAGCATTCCTTCATCCGAGGTTTTCCTGGTGGCGTAATTGACCAAAGAGCACTCAGAACACCTAAACATTACAATCTGAGTGTAGCTTTGGTCTTTGATATGATGCCGAATGATTATGGTCTAAACACCAAAGTTGTTCCACTCGGAAATGTGAAATTTATCATTTAGAATATTTTGTCATTTGAGGCCATCTCCATTGCATTCTGCATTGTGTCAAAATCAGGTGTCAGCAAGTATTCGGCTCCGACTCCGACAACCAATCCGAGAGAAGTTATCACTCCGATTCCGAATATACTCAAGATGAAGGTGTTGCCGGTCTAGCACTTGTGTCAACCAACTCCTACGACATATTTGACTCACCAAATGAAGGAATTGAAATATGCTTCATGGCCAAAGGTCCTAAGGTAACACACCCTGAGTATGTTAATTTTAATAGTGATGAAGACGACTTGTTAGGTGATGATGATTTACTTGTTGACAACTCTAGTGATGAATACTATGATGAAACGTCAATAAATCATGCTAATCAAGATAAAACGAATGACAATGATAAGGAGAAAATTGAGGCTCTAACTAAAGAACTAAACACTCTTAAGTTAGCTCATGAAACTATCTTCGAAGATCATCGAGAACTTTTAAGAGCTCGTGAGAAGTTACGCTTTGAAAAGCTCAATCTTGAGCAAGAGCATGAGTTTTTAAAGGCAATCAATGATGATCTCCGCAAGAAAATTTCTTCTTACATTGCCAAGCATTTACTCTTATCCAGTTACATGCCTCAAGTCAAGTCTAGTAACAAGAACAAGAAAGATTCTTCCTCTAGTAGTAACAATGATCATGTTAAATCCAATATTGTTGCTTCTAGTAGTTCTCTTGATTCCACTAATGATTCTCTTAGCCAAGTTACACTTGAGCAAGAAAATAGCCTATTGAAGGGAATTATAGAGAAAGGAGTGTACAAAAGCCTTGCCGGAAGTAAGCAATTCGAAGAAATTATACGCAAGCAAGGAAGGCACCGGAAGAATCAAGGTGTTGGTTTTGAACGAAAGTTCAATGCCAATGGAGTTGAGTGGGAAGAATATCAATACCCCAAGACAAAGTTTGTTCCACAACAGGAGAAGTATGATCCTACTTCTTTCAAGGGGACACAAACTCAAGATGATCTTCCACCACAAGACTACAAGCAAAAAGGCAAGGACAAGCTTCAAGAGGAAATTGATGCATTTGAAGAAGCTCCTAAGACCTTAGTCAAGTGGATTCCCAAGACTTCTTCAAGTTCCACTTCATCAAGTATGACTATAACTCCAAGGATTCCCATCAAGATGGTGTGGATCCAAAAGAAGAAGAACTAGAAAGTTCTTGAGGGTGACTCCGCCAACATACTTCACTCTTATCATTTTGGCAAGAACAAGTGCAATCAACTTCCACATCTTGCACTAGTTCAAGGAGTCAAAAACCCTCTTGTTGGTAAGTCAAGGGACAAGGTAACCTAAAAGCTTTCATAGACATCATCTTGTGTGTGCATCATTCTATGTCTATGGATATCCTTGTTTGTTCCTTGTGGGACTAACCCATGTAGGTATTGAAAGTGCAATTCACTCAAATGGATAGCTCCAAGTGATCTACATCAACTTTGAGCATCCACATCTTCAACATCTACATGAATTCATCATCGACAAAACCCAAGGTTAGTTCATCCCTCTTAGGGGGGATATCACATCTAGGGGAGCTTTACTCAAGACTTGAGCTAAAGCAACTCTAATGATGTGAACACAACAATGCTCTATGTAAAAGTGGTAACCCCACTTGAGCTTAAACGATGAGTATGACCTATGATCAAGTGTTCTCATTTGACTCCTAAGTCAATATACTCATATATAGATGACCTAGTCATCGCCAATTGCTTGATAGATGCTAGAATTGGTTGTGCATGCCTTGTCACATATTTCAATTGCCATTTTATTGTGTGAGCATGTTGGTTGCATATTTTACTCATTCGAGGACATCCGCTTGTTGTTTTGATTGTTTGGTTTTGTCTTCTCTTGCCAAGTGGATGGACAAGAATGCCTAAGAACCTTCTCTAGCTATCTATGTTTTTCTCGTCTCAAACTCTATTCATGCTACATCACAAAATTTGATCAAGTCAGATTCGAACCACTCTGTGTGAGGAGCACTCGGAGTCCCCGATTCGTCATAGACTTAAACTTCCAAAACTTCTTTGTGATTCTCGGTCTGATCGATACCCTACTTTCGGTCCTACCGAGATCATTAAGTCGATCTATGTTTTCGATCTCGGTGCAACCGATTTGAACCATTCGGTCACACCGAGTTGCAATAACTATATACAATTTTGCATCTCGGTGCCACCGAGTTGTTCCACTCGGTCACACCGACAGGGTCGGGCTATATATAGACACGGGCAAAAATTTGGAAATTTCTTCGAACACTTTCGCCCGCGCGATAGCTCGCTCTGCCAACGTGGTCTCCGGATCGTCTCCTCGCCGCCAGCCGCCTCCAGTCGCTGGTCTCCATCGCCGTCAACGGGATTCAACCCCGCCGTTGCCGCCGTAGCGAGTCTCCGCCGAACTAGGGTATGGACTCGATCTTTGTGCTATTCCCAATCTGATTCCTAGCACATTGTGATCATATTGATTCTAGCCACGTTTGAAACACTCCTATCCAATCAATGCATTCGTAGAATAGGTTTGATTCAAAAATTTTAGGGTTAGGTTTCCGCGGAAACCATCGCGGACCCACCGAGTTGAAAAACTCGGTCCCACCGATTTGGCTCATGCCATTGCACAAGTGAGACTCGGTCTGACCGAGAATTACTAATCGGTGTGACCGATTTTGGAACTTTGTGAAACCTAGCAGTCTCGGTGCCACCGATCTGTGACTCGGTCCGACCGAGTTCACTAGTTTAGGTTCCAAAAACTGCTTCGGTATCACCGAGTTTAAAAATCGGTAGATCCGAAATGATTTCTATGGGAAACTAAAACTAAGATTTTGAATCATTCTTTTGCAAAAATCTCTACATTTTGTGATGCTCATCCACTCTACCTCATCTATAAACTATTAACAGGATCAGCAGTCAGCTTGTTCATCATGTTAGATCAGAGTGACAACCAGAATGTGTCAGAACAGCAAGTGCACATGAGTGAGGGCACTAGTCCCTCCAGTTCTTCAGATGAAGGCAGCAGGAGCACCCCTAGTAACTTGCCAAAAGCTGCCACCAGACACAGGAAGAAAAGAACCTCAGAATCAGAGGATGAGGACTATGTGGCAGAAGAGGAAGCCACTTCCAAGAAAGTTGTGCTTAAGGAGTATGGCTCAGCTGCAGCCATCAAGCCAGGATTGCACAAAAGGGCACCTGCTAGGAGAGTTCCTACCTCCAAGCCTAGGAAGGCTGCACCTGAAGGAACTATAAAGTTCACCATGGAATCTGAAGAAGATATTGGCCAGGACAAGAAAAAGAAGAGAGTCAGAACTACCACTGCCAGAGTTGTTGGCAAACCTTCTATGAGGAAAGATTCTTCTGAAGAAGAGGAAGAAGAGGTTGCTGCACCAGCACCTAAGATGCCAAAGCTGATGAGTGATGCTATCAAATCAGGGGCTACTGCATCCAAGCCCAAGGAAGCACCCAAGGCTGCATCAAAGGCCAAGACAGCTCCCAAGAGGAACACAAGGAGCATACCAGCTGCTGAGAAAAACAAGGCCCCAGTGCCTGACACTGCAGAAGAGGAAGAAGGACAAGTACTCAGAAAGTTGAAGCCCAAGATCCCAGACCACAATGATGCTCATCCTGTGGCTGAGGACATGAAGATCAGAAGAGACTCGGGGCTGAGAAAGTGGAGAGCAGAAGACCCATATGCTACCAGAAGAAGAACTACTGTTGACTACAGGTTCCACACAAAGGAACAGCAGGACTTCTATGAGACTGTGTTGCTTGATAAGAAGCCCATTGTTTGTGATATGAGATGGGTTGACTGGGAATACATCAAGGACAATGAAGAGCACTATCCTGGAGTGCAAGACAGCTTCAAGGCATGTGGAGTAGCTGACTTTGTTGGGCAGAAGCTCACAAAGTGGAATGAAGAGCTGATCATGCAGTTCTACTCCACAGCACACTTCTATCCAGATGGAAGGATTGTGTGGATGTCAGAAGGAACGAGGTATCAATCAACAGTTGCTGAGTGGGCACAGCTCATCAATGCCCTAGAGGAGCATGAGGATGACCTAGATATATATGCCAAGAAGAAGATGGACCACAACTCTATGTCAAACATGTACAAGGAGATCCCAAACAAGGCACTTGATACTTTCAAGTTTGGATCAGTACATTATCTTCTGTCAGGGTTGCCAACCATCAATTGGATTCTGAGGCACACTCTGTTGCCCAAGTCAGGTGATCACAAGATGATCAAAGGCCATCCAATCAAATTTCTTAATATCTTTGATGTGCCACAAAAATTCAAAGTCATGATCCTCATGGTAGAAACAATCAAGAGGACTGCAGCAGATCAGAAGAGGAGCTGTGGATATGCCCCTCAGATCCAAGAGCTGATCAACTCCAAGATGGGCACAGGCATATACCTATTGGACAAGGAACATTTGCCTATTCATCCAGACTTTGAGGATAATCAAGTTGTGATGAACAAGGATGAACCATCTTCAGCTCATGCTCAAGCACAGAAGGAGAAGGCAAGGAAGGAGAAAGCTGCCAAGATGCCAACTCAAGAGGAGGCATCTGAGTATTTCTTGAAAACCAAGCAAGAGCAGCTTAGTTACTTGATTGCATCCACACTGAGGATTGAGAAAGGACTGGCCACCCTCACTCAAAATCAGGAGAGCTTAGAGAGGATCGTAGAACAAAAGTTCTATGACTTGGATGTCAAAGTAACAGAGATTCAGTCTGCAGTGGAGCAACTTCAAGATGACATGCAGGAGAGGAAAGGGAAGACTACCAATGATGCATTTGCCAGAGTGCCATGAGCTCAAAGGTCGTCTGCAGTGCCAGTTCCTGACACCAGAGCCACCACCTCAGCTCCAGCCACAGCACCAGCCCAACCAGCTCCAGCATCTACTTTAGCTCCAGCTCCAACCGCGTCTACAGAAGCCTTCGTCCTTGGAGTGATACAGACTCCACCACCACCAAAAGATCAAGCGTGAGTGTCGATCTAGCACTATGCATTTTCTAGGAACTTTTTGGTAACTTGTTTCCAAAGGGGGAGAAAAATGTATAGATCATAGGCTTCGAGAGAGAGTGTTGCTTTTATTCTCTCTTGCTTTATTTGGTGTTTTTTCAAACTTTGTTTGCTTTTGGTTGAGATACTATGATATGCTTGTGAGACATTGATGATCATGTGTTTGATCATAAGCTACACTTATGCATGCTTGATATATCTTATCTATCTTATGTGATCATTCACTTTTCTTGGTGATGAGTGCATGTATTTCATTCTTATCATTTTGAGCGCTCCACCAAGATGTATGTGACATGGAAGAGTAACCCATGATTCTAACTCTTTGTGCATTTGCAGTCCAAAGAAAATTTTAAATATGCAAAAATTTAGGAGGAGCTCTTACTTATCACATATTTCTCAAAGCAACGATATATATCATTCTTATTATCATTTGTCGAAGCTTTGATCTATGTGTTGTCATCAATTACCAAAAAGGGGGAGATTGAAAGTGCAACTATCCCTATGTGGTTTTGGTAATTCATAACAACATATAGCTCATTGAGCTAGTGCTATTCCAAGATGATTATTTCAGGAAAGCTCAATGATTGGCATGGCATGGATGGTGAAAGTGGAACCCTCAAAATGCTAAGGACAAAGGATTGGCTCAAGCTCAAAAGCTCAAGACTCTTCATTTTACATTTTAGTGATCCAAGATCACATTGAGTCCATAGGAAAAGCCAATACTATCAAGGAGGGATGAGGTGTTGCTTAATGAGCCCTTTGCTTCATGTGCTTAATGATATGCTCCAAAATCCTCAGCTACTTTCTCATATCCACTCTTGACCTAAACCCAAAGCCAAACTCGGTCCTACCGATTCTTCCTATCCGGCGCCACCGAGTTTCACATGTCATAAGCCACTGCCAAACCCTAGCAAATCGGTTCTACCGATAGGGATCTCGGTCTCACCAAGATCGGATTGCAATTTCTCTTTTTCCTTTTTGTAACTTTCCAGTCTCGCCGAAAGAGCGGATCGGTCCCGCCGAGATTGCAATGCAAACTCTCTATTTACTTTTTGTAACTTTTCGGTCTCACCGAAAGAGCAAATCGGTCCCACTGAGTTTGCCTGACCAACTCTCTTGTTAGCTTATTACCAAATCGGTCTCACCGAGTTTGTGTAATCGGTCTCACCGAGATTACGTTATTCCCTAACCCTAACCATATCGGTCCTACCGAGTTGCATATCAGTCCCACCGAAAATCTCTAACGGTCACTAGGTTTACTATTTCGGTCCGACCGAGTTTGTTGATTCGGTCCCACCGAGATTGGTAAATTGTGTGTAACGGTTGGATTTTGTGTGGAGGCTATATATACCCCTCCACCTCCTCTTCACTCATGGAGAGAGCCATCAGAACACATCTACACTTCCAACTCATATGTTCTGAGAGAGAACCACCTACCCTTGTGTTGAGGCCAAGATATTCCATTCCTACCATATGAAACTTGATCTCTAGCCTTCCCCAAGTTGCTTTCCACTCAAATCTTCTTTCCACCAAATCCAAATCCTGTGAGAGAGAGTTGAGTGTTGGGGAGACTATCATTTGAAGCACAAGAGCAAGGAGTTCATCATCAACACACCATTTGTTACTTCTTGGAGAGTGGTGTCTCCTAGATTGGCTAGGTGTCACTTGGGAGCCTCCGACAAGATTGTGGAGTTGAACCAAGGAGTTTGTAAGGGCAAGGAGATCGCCTACTTCATGAAGATCTACTGCTAGTGAGGCAAGTCCTTCGTGGGCGATGGCCATGATGGGATAGACAAGGTTGCTTCTTCGTGGACCCTTCGTGGGTGGAGCCCTCCGTGGACTCGCGCAACTGTTACCACCCGTGGGTTGAAGTCTCCATCAACGTGGATGTAGGATAGCACCACCTATCTGAACCACGACAAAAACATCCTTGTCTCCAATTGCGTTTGAATTCTCCAAACCCTTCCCTTTACATTCTTGCAAGTCGCATGCTTTACTTTTCGCTCCCTATATACTCTTTGCATGCTTGCTTGAATTGTGTGATGATTGCTTGACTTGTCCTAAAGTGGCTAAAATCTGCCAAGAACTAAAATTGGGAAAAGGTTAAGTTTTTATTTGGTCAAGTAGTCTAATCACCCCCCCCCCTCTAGACATACTTTCGATCCCACAGGTACGAAACCACCTCAAAGTTATTCTTTACAATCAATCCATTGGGCTATTCCTATAAGTGTCACAAACAGCCCTAGAGTTCGTACTAGAATAACACCTTAAGACACACATCAACCAAAACCCTAATGTCACCTAGATACTCCAATGTCACCTCAAGTATCCGTGGGTATGATTATACGATATGCATCACACAATCTCAGATTCATCTATTCAACCAGCACATAGAACCTCAAAGAGTGCCCCAAAGTTTCTACCGGAGAATCAAGACGAAAATGTGTGCCAACCCCTATGCATAGGTTCATGGGCGGAACCCGCAAGTTGATCACCAAAACATACATCAAGTGACTCACGTGATATCCCATTGTCACCACAGATACGCACGGCAAGACATACATCAAGTGTTCTCAAATCATTAAAGACTCAATCCGATAAGATAACTTCAAAGGGAAAACTCAATCCATTACAAGAGAGTAGCGGGGGAGGAGAAACATAAGATCCAACTATAATAGCAAAGCTCGCGATACATCAAGATCGTGCCAAATCAAGAACCCGAGAGAGAGAGAGAGAGAGAGAGAGAGAGATCAAACACATAGCTATTGGTACATACCCTCAGCCCCGAGGGTGAACTACTCCCTCCTCGTCATGGAGAGCGCCGGGATGATGAAGATGGCCACCGGTGAGGGTTCCCCCCTCTGGCAGGGTGCCGGAACAGGGTCCCGATTGACTTTTGGTGGCTATAGAGGCTTGCGGCGGCGGAACTCCGGATCTATTCTTGTCTTCGGAAGTTTTAGGGTACGTGGGTATATATGGGTGAAAGAAGTACATCGGTGGAGCTTCGGGGGCCCACGAGGCAGGGGGCGCGCCCCCCACCCTCGTGGCCACCTCCCTTCTTTCTTGACGTGCACTCCAAGCTTTTTCGGTAGCTTTCCTTCCAAAAATAACTTCTCCAGTTGATTTCATTTCGTTTCGACTTCGTTAGATATTCCTTTTCTTCGAAACACTGAAATAGGCAAAAAACAACAATTCTGGGTTGGGCCTCCGGTTAATAGGTTAGTCCCAAAAATAATATAGAAGTGTAAAATAGAGCCCAATATTGTCCAAAACAGTAGATAATATAGCATGGAGCAATCAAAAAATATAGATACGTTGGAGACGTATCATGGCTTCAGCGGTGGGTAAAACATGCGGTGGCCCGTCAGTCAGCCACCCCACAAGTCGTGGCAATCGAGCCTGACGAATATCTCTACGGGGTATTCGACTTGTCGACTGGTTCTGTCGAGACCCTGTCCAAGTGCGACAGCAGCGACCCTTCGACAGAAGTCCTGATGGTCGACACGCCGCGCAGCCCGCCTGGTTTGCGTCGCAGCGGTGGCGGCGATCTGTCACGTGTTCACGAGGAATATCGTCCTGAAGCCTTCACTTCGCAATAGAGGGACGAGCTACACCGGCACAACGTGCAGGCCCTACACATTCCCATCGTTGGAGAGACCTCTAAGGACTGATACGTCTCCAACGTATCTATAATTTTTTATTGTTCCATGTTATTACCTTATCTGTTTTGGATCTTTAATGGGCTTTAATATGCTCTTTTATATTATTTTTGGGACTAACCAATTAACCAAAGGCCCAATGTCAATTTCTGTTTTTTTGCCTATTTCAGAGTTTTGCAGAAAAGGAATACCAAACGGAGTCCAAACAGAATGAAACCTTCGCGATGATCTTTCTTGGACCGAAAGCAAACCAGAAGACTTGGAGTTGAAGCCAGAAACGCCACAAGGCGGCCACGAGGCAGGAGGGCGTGCCCCCTGATGACCCACAAGTATAGGGCATCTATTGTAGTCCTTTCGATAAGTAAGAGTGTCGAACCCAACAAGGAGCAGAAGGAAATGACAAACGGTTTTCAATAAGGTATTCTCCGCAAGCACCGAAATTATCAGTGACAGATAGTTTTGTGATAAGGTAATTTGTAACAGGTAACATGTAACAAGAGTAAATAAAGTGCAGCAAGGTGGCCTAATCCTTTTTGTAGCAAAGGACAAGCCTGGAGAAACTCTTATATAAAGGAAAGCGCTCCCGAGGACACATGGAAATTATCGTCAAGCTAGTTTTCATCATGCTCATATGATTCGCATTCGTTACTTTGATAATTTGATATGTGGGTGGACCGGTGCTTGGGTGCTACCCTTCCTTGGACAAGCATCCCACTTATGATTAACCCCTCTCGCAAGCATCCACAACTACGAAAGAAGAATTAAGGTAAACATAACCATGGCATGAAATATATGGATCCATATCAGCCCCAAACGAAGCAACGCATAAACTAGGGTTTAAGCTTCTGTCACTCTAGCAACCCATCATCTACTTATTACTATTGGGGAACGTAGCAGAAATTCAAAATTTTCCTACGTGTCACCAAGATCTATCTATGGAGAAACCAACAACGAGGGGAAGGAGAGTGCATCTACATACCCTTGTAGATCGCTAAGCGGAAGCGTTCAAGAGAACGGGGTTGAAGGAGTCGTACTCGTCGTGATCCAAATCACCGGAGATCCTAGTGCCGAACGGACGGCACCTCCGCGTTCAACACACGTATTGCCCGGGGACGTCTCCTCCTTCTTGATCCAGCAAGGGGAGAGGAGAAGTTGAGGGAAAACTCCGACAGCACGACGGCATGGTGGTGATGGAGCTCGTGGTTCTCCGGCAGGGCTTCGCCAAGCACTACGGAGGAAGACGAGGTGTTGGAGGAGGGAGAGGGCTGCGCCAGGGGAAGGGTGCGACTGCCCTCTCTCTTACTCACTATATATAGGGGTAAGGGAGGAGGGGGAGGCGCCCTAGGGTTCCCTAGGGGAGGGGCGGCGGCCACAGGGGAAACCCTAGATGGGTTTGGGCGCCCCCACCCCCTAGGAAACTTGCCCCCCAAGCCGGGAGGGGCGGCTGCCCTAGGGGTGGCGCCCCCACCTCTCTGGTTACGTGAGATGGGGTTGGGAGGGGCGCTCAGCCCCTTAGTGGGCTGATGTGCCCTCTCCCCTTGGCCCATAAGGCCCCCCAACGCTTGTCGGGGCCTCCGAAACCCCTTTCGGACACGCTGGTCATCACCTGGTACCCCCAGAACAATTCCGGACTCCAATACCCTTCGTCCAATATACCGATCTTCACCTCCGGACCATTCCGGAGCTCCTCGTCATGTCCGGGATCTCATCCGGGACTCCGAACAACCTTCGGTAACCACATACTATTTCCCATAACAACTCTAGCGTCACCGAACCTTAAGTGTGTAGATCCTACGGGTTCGGGAACCATGCAGACATGACCGAGACAACTCTCCGACAATAACCAACAGCGGGATCTGGATACCCATGTTGGCTCCCACATGTTCCACGATGATCTCATCGGATGAACCACGATGTCAAGGATTCAGTCAATCCCGTATACAATTCCCTTTGTCTAGCGGTATTGTACTTGCCCGAGATTCGATCGGCGGTATCCCGATACCTTGTTCAATCTCGTTACCGGCAAGTCTCTTTAATCGTTTCGTAACACATCATCCCGTGATCAACTCCTTGATCACATTGTGCACATTATGATGATGTCCTACCGAGTGGGCCCAGAGATACCTCTCCGTCGCACGGAGTGACAAATCCCAGTCTCGATTCGTGCCAACCGAACAGACACTTTCAAAGATACCCGTAGTGCACCTTTATAGCCACCCAGTTACGTTGTGACGTTTGGCACACCCAAAGTATTCCTACGGTATCCGGGAGTTGCACAATCTCATGGTATTAGGAAATGATACTTGACATTAGAAAAGCTTTAGCATACGAACTACACGATCTTGTGCTATGCTTAGGATTGGGTCTTGTCCATCACATCATTCTTCTAATGATGTGATCCTGTTATCAATGACATCCAATGTCCATGGTCAGGAAACCGTAACCATCTATTGATCAACGAGCTAGTTAACTAGAGGCTTACTAGGGACATGGTGTTGTCTATGTATCCACACATGTATCTGAGTTTCCTATCAATACAATTCTAGCATGGATAATAAACTATTATCATGAACAAGGAAATCTAATAATAACTAATTTATTATTGCCTCTAGGGCATATTTCCAACAGTCTCCCACTTGCACTAGAGTCAATAATCCAGTTCACATCGCTATGTGATTAACACTCAAGGTCACATCCCCATGTGACTAACACCCAAAGAGTTTACTAGAGTCAATAATCTAGTTCACATTACCATGTGATTAACACTCAATGAGTTCTGGGTTTGACCATGTTATGCTTGTGAGAGATGTTATAATCAACGGGTCTGAACCTTTCAGATCCGTGTGTGCTTTACAAATCTCTATGTCATCTCCTAGATGCAGTTACCACGCTCTATTCGGAATATTCCAAATAACTGTTCTACCATACGAATCCAGTTTACTACTCAGAATAATCTGGATTAGTGTCAAAGTTTGCATCAGCGTAACCCTTTACGACGAATTCTTTTACCACCTCCATAATCGAGAAAATTCCTTAGTCCACTAGTTACTAAGGATAACCTTGACCGTTGTCCTGTGATCCATTTCTAGATCACACTTGTACCCCTTGACTGACTCATGGTTTGGCACACTTCAGGTGCGGTACACAACATAGCATACTTTAGAGCCTATGACTAAAGCATAGGGGACGACCTTCGTCCTTTCTCTCTATTCTGCCGTGGTCATGTCTTGAGTCTTGCTCAATACTCACACCTTGTAACACAGCCGAGAACTCCTTCTTTGCTGATATATTTTGAACTCCTTCAAAATCTTGTCATGGTATGTGTTCGTTTGAAAGTACTATTAAGCGATTTTGATCTATCCTTATATATTTTGATGCTCAATGTTCAAAGCTTAATCCAGGTTTTCCATTGAAAAACACTTTTCAAACAACCCTATATGCTTTCCAGAAATTCTACATCATTTCCGATAAACAATATGTCAACAACATATACTCATCAGAAATTCTATAGTGCTCCCACTCACTTCTTTGGAAATACAAGTTTCTCATAAACTTTGTATAAACCTAAAATCTTTTATCATCTCATGAAAGTGTACATTCCAATTCCGAGATGCTTACTCCAGTCCTTAAAAGGATTGCTGGAGCTTTGCATACTTGTTAGCATCTTTCAGGATTGACAAACCCTTCTGGTTGTATCACATACAACCTTTCCTCAAGAAAATCGTCGAGGAAACAATGTTTTGACATCCTATCTGCAAGATTTCATAAATAATGCAGTAACTGCTAACATAATTCCAACAGACTCTTAGCATCGCTACGAGTGAGAAAATATCATCGTAGTCAACTCCTTGAACTTGTCGGGAAACATCTTAACGACAAGTCGAGCTTTCTCAATGGTGACACCTACCATCATTGTCCGTCTTCCTTTTAAAATCCATCTGCACCCAACAGCCTTACGACTATCAAGTAGTTCTTCCAAAGTCTACACTTTGTTTTCGTATATGGATCCTCTCTCGGATTTTATGGCCTTGGGCCATTTTTGGAATCCGGGCCCACCATCGCTTCTCCATAGCTCGTAGGTTCATTGTTGTCTAGCAACATGACTTCCAAGACAGGATTACGTACCACTCTGAAGTAGTACGCATCCTTGTCATCCTACGAGGTTTGGTAGTGACTTGATCTGAAGTTTCATGATCACTATCATAAGCTTCCACTTCAATTGGTGTAGGTGCCACAGGAACAACTTCCTGTGCCCTGCTACACACTAGTTGAAGTGACGGTTCAATAACCTCATCAAGTCTCCGTCATCCTCCCACTCAATTCTTTCGAGAGAAACTTTTCCTCGAGAAAGGACCCGATTTCAGAAACAATCCCTATTGCTTTCGGATCTGAGACAGGAGGTATACCCAACTGTTTTGGGTATCCTATGAAGATGCATTTATCCGCTTTGGGTTCGAGCTTATCAGCCTGAAACTTTTTCACATAAGCGTCGTAGCCCCAAACCTTTAAGAAACAACAGCTTAGGTTTCTCTAAACCATTTTTCATATGCTGTCGTCTCAACGGATTTGTGTGGTTCCCTATTTAAAGTGAATGCGATTGTCTCTAATGCCTAACCCATAAACGATGGTAGTAATTCGACAAGAGACATCATGGTATGCACCACATCCAATAGGGTGCAGTTATGATGTTCGGACACACCATCACACTATGGTGTTCTCGGCGGTATTAGTCGTGAAACGATTTCTACAATGTCTTAATTGTGTGCCAAACTCGTAATTCAGGTATGAATCTCTATGATCATATCATAGACATTTTATCCTCTTGTCACGACGATCTTCAACTTCACTCTGAAATTACTTGAACCTTTCAATAATTCAGACTTGTGTTTCATCAAGTAAATATACTTAGAATCTACTCAAGTCATCTGTGAAGTAAGAACATAACGATATCCACTGCGTGCCTCAGCACTCATTGGACTGCACACATCAAAATGTATTACTTCCAACAAGTTGCTTTCTTGTTCCATCTTACTGAAAAGGAGGTCTTTCAGTCATCTTGCCCATGTGGTATGATTTGCATGTCTCAAGTGATTCAAAAACAAGTGAGTCCAAACGATCCATCTGTATGGAGTTTCTTCATGCATATCTACCAATAGACATGGTTCACATGTCTCAATCTTTTCAAAAATGAGTGAGTCCAAAGATCCATCAACATGGAGCTTCTTCATGCGTTTTATACCAACATGACTTACATGGTAGTGCCACAAGTAGGTGGTACTATCATTACTATCTTATATCTTTTGGCATGAACATGTGTATCACTATGATCGAGATTCAGTAAACCATTCATTTTAGGTGCAAGACCATTGAAGGTATTATTCAAATAAACAGAGTAACCATTATTCTCCTTAAATGAATAACCGTATTGCAATAGACATAATCCAATCATGTCTATGCTCAACGCAAACACCAAATAACAATTATTTAGGTTTAACACCAATCTCGATGGTAGAGGGAGCGTGCGATGCTTGATCACATCAAGCTTGGAAAAACTTCCAACACATGTCGCCAGCTCACCTTTAGCTAGTCTCCTTTTACTGTGCAGCCTTTTATTTCGAGTTACTAACACTTAGCAACCGAACCGGTATCTAATACCCTGGTGCTACTAGGAGTACTAGTAAAGTACACATTAACATAATGTATATCCAATATACTACTATCGACCTTGCCATCCTTCTCATCTACCAAGTATCTAGGGTAATTCTGCTCTAGTGGCTGTTCCCCTTATTACAGAAGCACTTAGTCTCGGGCTTGGGTTCAACTTTGGGTTTCTTCACTTGAGCAGCAGCTGACTTGCCGTTTCATGAAGTATCCCTTCTTGTTCTTGCCCTTCTTGAAACTAGTGGTTTTACTAACCATCAACAGTTGATGCTCCCTTTTGATTTCTATTTTCGCGGTGTCACGAATAGCTCAAGGATCATATCTATCCCTGATATGTTATAGTTCATCACGAAGCTCTAGTAGCTTGGTGGTAGTGACTTTGGAGAACCATCACTATCTCATCTGGAAGATCAACTCCCACTCGATTCAAGTGATTGTTGTACTCAGACAATCTGAGCACAAGCTCAACGATTGAGCTTTTCTCCCTTAGTTTGCAGGCTAAGAAAATCGTCGGAGGTCTTATACCTCTTGACGTGGGCACGAGCCTGAAATCCCAATTTCAGCCCTCGAAACATCTCATATGTTCCGCGACATTTCAAAAATGTCTTCGGTGCCTCAATTCTAAACCTTTTAACATTATCGAACTATCATGTAGTCATCAAAACGTGTATGTCAGATGTTCGCAACATCCACAAACCACGTTCGAGGTCCAGCACACCGAGCGGTGCATTAAGGACACAAGCCTTCTACTGTCCGCATAATTGCTACTATCAACTTTCAACTAAACTTTCTCTAGGAACATATCTAAATAGTAGAACTGAAGCGCGAGCTATGACATAATTTGCGAAGACCTTTTGACTATGTTCAGGATAATTAAGTTCATCTTATGAACTCCCACTCAGATAGACATCCCTCTAGTCATCTAAGTGATTACATGATCCGAGTCAACTAGGCCGTGTCCGATCATCACGTGAGACGGACTAGTCATCATCGGTGAACATCTTCATGTTGATCGTATCTACCATACGACTCATGCTCGACCTTTCGGTCTCTTGTGTTCCGAGGCCATGTCTGTACATGCTAGGCTCGTCAAGTCAACCTAAGTGTTTCGCGTGTGTAAATCTGTCTTACACCCGTTGTATGTGAACGTTAGAATCTATCACACCCGATCATCACGTCTTGCTTTGAAACGACGAACTTTCGCAATGGTGCACAGTTAGGGGGAACACTTTCTTGAAATTTTAATGAGGGATCATCTTATTTACTACCGTCGTTCTAAGCAAATAAGATGTATAAACATGATAAACATCACATGCAATCAAATAGTGACATGATATGGCCAATATCATATTGCTCCTTTTGATCTCCATCTTCGGGGCTCCATGATCATCACCGTCACCAGCATGACACCATGATCTCCATCATCGTGTCTTCATGAAGTTGTCTCGCCAACAATTACTTCTACTACTACAGCTAACGGTTAGCAATAAAGTAAAGTAATTACATGGCGTTGTTCAATGACACGCAGGTCATACAATAAATAAAGACAACTCCTATGGCTCCTGCCGGTTGTCATACTCATCGACATGCAAGTCGTGATTCCTACTACAAGAACATGATCAATCTCATACATCACATATCATTCATCACATTCTTTTTGGCCACATCACATCACATAGCATACCCTGCAACAACAAGTTAGACGTCCTCTAATTGTTGTTGCATGTTTTTACGTGGCTGCTATGGGTTTCTAGCAAGAACGTTTCTTACCTACGCAAAACCACAACGTGATATGCCAATTTCTATTTACCCTTCATAAGGACCCTTTTCATCGAATCCGATCCGACTAAAGTGGGAGAGACAGACACCCGCTAGCCACCTTATGCAACTAGTGCATCTCAGTCGGTGGAACCTGTCTCACGTAAGAGTACGTGTAAGGCCGGTCCGGGCCGCTTCATCCCACGATGCCGCCGAATCAAGATAAGACTAGTAACGGCAAGTAAATTGACAAAATCGATGCCCACAACTACTTTGTGTTCTACTCGTGCATAGAAACTACGCATAGACCTGGCTCATGATGCCACTGTTGGGGAACGTAGCAGAAATTCAAAATTTTCCTACATGTCTCCAAGATCTATCTATGGAGAAACCAACAACGAGGGGAAGGAGAGTGCATCTACATACCCTTGTAGATCGCTAAGCGGAAGCGTTCAAGAGAACGGGGTTGAAGGAGTCGCACTCGTCGTGATCCAAATCACCGGAGATCCTAGTGCCGAACGGACGGCACCTCCGCGTTCAACACACATACAGCCCGGGGATGTCTCCTCCTTCTTGATCCAGCAAGGGGAGAGGAGAAGTTGAGGGAAAACTCCGACAGCACGACGGCATGGTGGTGATGGAGCTCGTGGTTCTCCGGCAGGGCTTCGCCAAGCACTACGGAGGAAGACGAGGTGTTGGAGGAGGGAGAGGGCTGCGCCAGGGGAAGGGTGCGGCTGCCCTCTCTCTTCCTCACTATATATAGGGGTAAGGGAGGAGGGGGAGGCGCCCTAGGGTTCCGTAGGGGAGGGGCGGCGGCCACAGGGGAAACCCTAGATGGGTTTGGGCGCCCCCACCCCCTAGGAAACTTGCCCCCCAAGCCGGGAGGGGCGGCTGCCCTAGGGGTGGCGCCCCCACCTCTCTGGTTACGTGAGATGGGGTTGGGAGGGGCGCTCAGCCCCTTAGTGGGCTGATGTGCCCTCTCCCCTTGGCCCATAAGGCCCACCAACGCTTGCCGGGGCCTCCGAAACCCCTTTCGGACACGCTGGTCATCACCTGGTACCCCCAAAACAATTCCGGACTCCAATACCCTTCGTCCAATATACCGATCTTCACCTCCGGACCATTCCGGAGCTCCTCGTCATGTCCGGGTTCTCATCCGGGACTCCGAACAACCTTCGGTAACCACATACTATTTCCCATAACAACTCTAGCGTCACCGAACCTTAAGTGTGCTGACCCTACGGGTTCGGGAACCATGCAGACATGACCGAGACAACTCTTCGACAATAACCAACAGCGGGATCGGGATACCCATGTTGGCTCCCACATGTTCCACGATGATCTCATCGGATGAACCACGATGTCAAGGATTCAGTCAATCCAGTATACAATTCCCTTTGTCTAGCGGTATTGTACTTGCCCGAGATTCGATCGTCGGTATCCCGATACCTTGTTCAATCTCGTTACCGGCAAGTCTCTTTACTCGTTCCGTAACACATCATCCCATGATCAACTCCTTGATCACATTGTGCACATTATGATGATGTCCTATCGAGTGGGCCCAGAGATACCTCTCCGTCGCACGGAGAGACAAATCCCAGTCTTGATTCGTGCCAACCCAACAGACACTTTTGGAAATACCCGTAGTGCACCTTTATAGCCACCTAGTTACGTTGTGACGTTTGGCACACCCAAAGTATTCCTACGGTATCCGGGAGTTGCACAATCTCATGGTCTAAGGAAATGATACTTGACATTAGAAAAGCTTTAGCATACGAACTACACGATCTTGTGCTATGCTTAGGATTGGGTCTTGTCCATCACATCATTCTTCTAATGATGTGATCCCGTTATCAATGACATCCAATGTCCATGGTCAAGAAACCGCAACCATCTATTGATCAACGAGCTAGTCAACTAGAGGCTTACTAGGGACATGGTGTTGTCTATGTATCCACACATGTATCTGAGTTTCCTATCAATACAATTCTAGCATGGATAATAAACTATTATCATGAACAAGGAAATCTAATAATAACTAATTTATTATTGCCTCTAGGGCATATTTCCAACAATTACTTCCCATTATCTTCCTCTAGGCTCAAACAATGGTAAAGTGTCATGTAGTCGACGTTCACATAACACCACTAGAGGAAAGACAACATACATCTCATCAAAATATCAAACGAATACTAAATTCACATGACTACTTATAGCAAGACCTCTCCCATGTCCTCAGGAACAAACGTAACTACTCACAAATCATATTCATCTTCATAATCAGAGGGGTATTAATATGCATAAAGGATCTGAACATATGATCTTCCACCAAATAAACCAACTAGCATCAAGTACAAGGAGTAATCAACACTACTAGCAACCCACAGGTACCAATCTGAGGTTTTGAGACAAAGATTGGATACAAGAGATGAACTAGGGTTTGAGAGGAGATGGTGCTGGTGAAGATGTTGATGGAGATTGACCCCCTCCCGCTGAGAGGATCGATGGTGATGACGATGGTGACGATTTTTCCCCTCCCAGAGGGATGTTTCCCCAGCAGAACAGCTCCGCTGGAGCCCTAGATTGGTTCTGTCCAGGTTCTGCCTCGAGACGGCGGCACTTCGTCCCGAAAGCTTCCTCCAGATTTTTTCTAGGGCGAAAGACTTCATATAGCAAAAGTTGGGCACCGGAGGCCTGCCAAGGGCCCCACGAGGCAGGGGGCGCGCCCAAGGGATAGGGCGCGCCCCCACCCTCGTGGATAGGATGTGGCCCCCTCTGGTGCTTTCTTCGCCCAATATTTTTTATATATTCCAAAACTGACTTCCATGGAGTTTCAGGACTTTTGGAGTTGTGCAGAATAGGTCTCTAATATTTGCTCCTTTTCCAGCCTAGAATTCCAGCTGCCGGCATTCTCCCTCTTCATGTAAACCTTGTAAAATAAGAGAGAATAGGCATAAGTATTGTGACATAATGTGTAATAACAGCCCATAATGCAATAAATATCGATATAAAAGCATGATGCAAAATGGACGTATCAACTCCCCCAAGCTTAGACCTCGCTTGTCCTCAAGCGGAAGCCGATAACGAAAAATATGTCCACATGTTTAGAGATAGAGGTGTCGATAAAATAAAATACGGACATGAGGGCATCATGATATTTCTTATAGCAGCAACATATATATATATATTGTCATATGATTTCTTATGCTAAAGTAACAATCTATTCACAATGTCAAGTATGAATCAGAAACTTCATTGAAAACAAACAAACTATAATCTCAATCATTGAAGCAATTGCAATTTATCATAACATCGGAAAGAGTCAATATAAGAGCTTTTCAGCAAGTCCACATACTCAACTATCATTTAGTCTTTCACAATTGCTAACACTCACGCAATACTTATAGGTATGGAGTTTTAATCGGACACAGAGAAAGATAGGGGCTTATAGTGTTGCCTCCCAACCTTTTACCTCAAGGGTAATGCCAACAATAATAGTTCATGATAACTTACATCCAATTGGATATATATATATATATATATATATATATATATATATATATATATATATCAGGATCTTTCCAACATAATGTGCTTGCCAAAGGATAAAGTGTAACAAGGAAAGGTGAAGATCACCACGACTCTTGCATAAGACATCAAAATAAAAGATAGGCCCTTCGCAGAGGGAAGCAGAGGTTGTCATGTGCTTTTATGGTTGGATGCACAAAATCTTAATGCAAAAGAACGTCACTTTAAATTTCCACTTGTGATAGGGACCTTTATTATGCAGTCCGTCGATTTTATTCTTCCATATCACAAGATCGTATAAAGCTTATTTTCTCCACACTAATAGATCATACATATTTAGAGAGCAATTTTTATTGCATGCAACAATGACAACTTACTTGAAGGATGTTACTCAATCCATAGGTAGATATGGTGGACACTCATGGCAAAACTGGGTTTAAAGATATTCGGAAGCACAAGTAGTATCTCTACTTGGTGCAAAGAATTTGGCTAGCATGAGGGGGAAAGGCAAGCTCAACATGTTGGATGAGCCATGACAATATACTTTATTTCAGATATAAGAAAACATAACCCATTACATTGTCTTCCTTGTCCAACATCAACTTTTTAGCATGTCATATTTTAATGAGTGCTCACAATCATAAAATATGTCCAAGATAGTCTATTTATATGTGAAAACTTCTCTTTCTTTATTACTTCCTATTAATTGCAACGATGACCAAAACTATGTTTGTCAACTCTCAACAACTTTTATTCATCATACTCTTTTATATGTGAAGTCATTACTCTCCATAAGATCAATATGATCTCTTTATTTCTTTTTATTCTTTCAAGATCATAGCAAGATAATCAAGTCCTTGAATCAAAACTAATCTTTATTATATATAGCTCACGGGGTCGATTACATAGAAGGACCATAAAGCAAAACTCAAAACTAGATCATACTAAAACTTTATTCAACTAGATCAGGATATTACCAAAAGGATCGAACTAAGAAAAATGGTAAAGATAGAAGTGTGATGGTGATACGATATCGGGGCACCTCCCCGAAGCTTGGCTGTTGCCAAGGGGAGTGCCCATACCCATGTGATTATGACTCTTTCTTCGGAGGTGGTGATGTGATATTCTTGGTGATGATGCCCCTCGGTATACGATTCTCCTCCTCGATCTTATTGACTTGCTGCTTGAGGTCCATTATTTCCTTACGGAGCTTACCCGTGACGGCTAAAGCTCCTTTCACCCAAGGATGTTGCATGGATGCGGGAGAACAAGTAACACTCTTTTTCATATTTTCATAAGAAAGAAATCTAACAATGGAAGGGATGACCGAGTTTGGAATAGCTGAGCTCTGTAGTTCCCCCATCGTGAATCCATCTCAAAAACGAGAAGTAACTTCTTGATCCTCCTCCATGGCATCTATCCTTTTCAAGTCGGCCTCCATCTCTTCCTCCGTTGATGGCCCAAAGTGGTCAGCATCGCTGTTTGCTCCTGGTCCCGGTGTCGTATGAGACATCCGACTCTCCCGGACTGACTCTTGAGAAGACATCTTGCTCTAATCTGCGGTAGAGACAACTCAAAACAAAAACAGAGGATATTTGCATGGTACGGTGGTCAAAACCTTCGGGAGATTATATAATCACTTTTACCGACCAAAAGAAGTATCGTGCAAGAAAACGGAGTCCGGAGAGCACACGAGGTGCCCACGAGGCAGGGGCGCGCCCAGGGGGGTAGGGCGCGCCCTCCACCCTCATGGATGCCTCGTGCCCCTTTTGGACTACTTCTTATTTTCCTATTTTCTTAAATATTCCAAAAAGGAGAAAAATTGCCATTAGAACTGTTTTGGAGTCGGTTTACTTACCGTACCACATACCTATTCCCTTTCGGAGTCTGAAACGTTCTGGAACGTGTCCCTTATATACTCCTCCGGGGTTACGGTGTCAATAACATTGGTTTCAACATTTATGGGATTACCTGAGATATAATGTTTGATTCTTTGACCATTCACCACCTTCGGATTGGTGCCTTCGAAGTTGTTGATTTTTATGGCACCGGAACGATAGACCTCCTCGATAACGTAAGGGCCTTCCCATTTAGAGAGAAGTTTTCCTGCAAAAAATCTTAAACGAGAGTTGTATAATAAAACACAATCACCTACATTGAACTCACGCTTTTATATCCTTTTGCCATGCCATCTTTTAACATTTTCTTTAAGAAGTTTGGCATTCTCATAGGCTTGGGTTCTCCACTCATCAAGTGAGCTAATGTCAAATAGTCTCTTCTCACCGACAAGTTTGAAATCATAATTGAGCTCTTGAATGGCCCAATATGCCTTATGTTCTAGTTCGATAGGTAAGTGACAAGCTTTTCCATAAACCATTTTATATGAAGACATACCCATAGGATTTTTATATGCAGTTATATAGGCCCATAATGCATCATCAAGTTTCTTGGACCAATTCTTTCTAGATCTATTAATAGTCTTTTGCAAAATTAATTTAATCTCCCTATTACTTAGTTCTATTTGACCACTAGACTGTGGGTGGTATGGAGATGTGATTCTATGATTAACGTCATACTTAGCAAGCATTTTACAAAAAGCACCATGAATAAAGTGTGAACCACCATCAGTCATTAAGTATCTAGGGACTCCAAACCTCGGAAAAATAACTTCTTTAAGCATCTTAATAGAGGTGTTATGATCAGCACTACTAGTTGGAATAGCTTCTACCCACTTAGTAACGTAATCAATAGCAACTAAAATATGTGTATACCCATTATAGGAGGGAAACAGTCCCATATAATCAAAGACCCAAACATCAAATGGTTCAATAACAAGTGAATAATTCATAGGCATTTCTTGACGTCTACTAATATTACCAATTCTTTGACATTCATCACAATACAAGACAAACTTACATGCATCTTTGAAGAGAGTAGGCCAATAAAAGCCGGATTGCAATACCTTATGTGCAGTTCTATCTCCAGCGTGGTGTCCTCCATAAGCCTCGGAGTGACACTTGCATAGGATCTGTTCCTGTTCATGCTCAGGTATACAACGTCTAATAACACCATGATACGTCTCCAACGTATCTATAATTTTTGATTGCTCCATGCTATATTATCTATTGTTTTGGACTATACTGGGCTTTATTTTCCACTTTTATATTATTTTTTGGACTAACCTATTAACCGGAGGCCCAACCCAGAATTGCTGTTTTTTGCCTATTTCAGAGTTTCAGAGAAACAGAATATCAAAGAGTCCAAACGGAATAAAATCTTCGGGAACGTGATTTTCTCACCGAACGTGATCCAGGAGACTTGGACCCTGCTCCAAGGAGTCAAAGAGGCGGTCATGAGGGTGGGGGCGCCCCCCCTAGGGCACGCCCCCTGCCTCGTGGGCCCCTCGATGCTCCACCGACGTACTCCTTCCTCCTATATATACCTACGTACCCCCAAACGATCAGATACGGAGCCAAAAACCTAATTCCACTACCGCAACTTTCTGTATCCACGAGATCCCATCTTGGGGCCTGTTTCGGAGCTCCGCCGAAGAGGGCCCTCATTAGGGAGGGCTTCTACATCATCCTAGCCCCTCCGACGAAGTGTGAGTAGTTCACCTCAGACCTACGGGTCCATAGTTATTCGCTAGTTGGCTTCTTCTCTCTTTTTGGATCTCAATACAATGTTCTCCCCTCTCTCGTGGAGATCTATTCGATGTAATTTTCTTTTTCCGGTGTGTTTGTTGAGATCGATGAATTATGGGTTTATGATCAAGTCTATCTATGAATAATATTTGAATCTTCTCTGAATTCTTTTATGTATGATTGGTTATCTTTGCAAGTCTCTTCGAATTATCAGTTTGGTTTGGCCTACTAGATTGGTTTTTCTTGCCATGGGAGAAGTGCTTAGCTTTGGGTTCAATCTTGCGGTGTCCTTTCCCAGTGACAGAAGGGGCAGCAAGGCACGTATTGTATTGTTGCCATCGAGGATAACAAGATGGGTTTTTTATCATATTGCATGAAACTATCCCTCTACATCATGTCATCTTGCTTAAGGTGTTACTCTGTTTTCAACTTAATACTCTAGATGCATGCTGGATAACGGTCGATGAGTGGAGTAATAGTAGTAGATGCAGGCAGGAGTCGGTCTACTTGTCTCGGACGTGATACCTATATACATGATCATACCTAGATATTCTCATAACTATGCTCAATTCTGTCAATTGCTCAACAGTAATTTGTTCACCCACCGTAGAATACTTATGCTCTTGAGAGAAGCCACTAGTGAAACCTATGGCCCCCGGGTCTATTCTCATCATATCAATCTCCATTACTTTAATCTTGCTTGCTTTTTTACTTTGCTTTTTACTTTTCACTTTGCATTTCTATACCAAAAATACCAAAAATATTATCTCTATCAGATCTCACTCTCGTAAGTGACTGTGAAGGGATTGACAACCCCTAATCGTGTTGGTTGCGAGGAGCTATCGTTTTGTGCATGTACAAGGGACTTGAGCGTAGCCTCCTACTGGATTGATACCTTGGTTCTCAAAAACTGAGGGAAATACTTACGCTACTTTGCTGCATCATCCTCTCCTCTTCAGGGAAAACCAACGCAGTGCTCAAGAGGTAGCAAGAAGAATTTCTGGCGCCATTGCCAGGGAGGCTTACGCAAGGGCAAGTCAAGATTTGGACTCCCGACAACGAGCCATTTCTGGCGCCGTTGCCGGGGAGTCTACGCAAAAGTCAACATACCAAGTACCCATCACAATCCCTATCTCCCGCATTACATTAGTTGCCATTTGCCTCTCGTTTTCCTCTCCCCCACTTCGCCCTTGCCGTTTTATTTGTCCTCTCTTTCCCAATCTCCTCCTCTCTTTTCCCGTTGCCTTTTTTCTCGCTTGCCTTTTGTTTGCTCGTGTGTTGGATTGCTTGTTTGTCGCGATGGCTCAAGATACTACCAAATTGTGTGACTTCACCAATACCATTAATAATGATTTCCTTAGCACTCCGATTGCTCCTCTTGCCAATATTGAATCTTGTGAAATCAATACTGCTTTGTTGAATCGTGTTATGAAAGATCAATTCGCTGGCCTTCCTAGGGAAGATGCCGCTACTCATCTGAATAGCCTCGTTGATTTATGTGATATGCAAAAGAAGAAAGATGTCGATAATGATGTTGTTAAATTGAAGTTATTTCCTTTTTCGCTTAGAAATCGTTCTAAAGCTTGGTTTTTGTCTTTGCCTAAAAATAGTATTGATTCTTGGAACAAGTGCAAAGATGCTTTTATCTATAAGTATTTTCCTCCCGCTAAGATCATCTCTCTTAGAATTACATTATGAATTTTAAACAACTTGATCATGAACATGTTGCACAAGCTTGGGAGAGAATGAAATTAATGATACGTAATTGCCCTACTCATGGTTTGAATTTGTGGATGATTATACAAAAAAATTATGCCGGATTGAA
Source organism: Aegilops umbellulata (assembly GCA_032464435.1). Lineage (NCBI taxonomy): Eukaryota > Viridiplantae > Streptophyta > Magnoliopsida > Poales > Poaceae > Aegilops > Aegilops umbellulata. The sequence continues at coordinate 394,629,490 of CP136054.1, forward strand.
TTTTGCTTCTAGAAATCTTTTAGATTCGGCCGTGGGAGGCACTTTTATGGAAATCACTTTAGGAGATGCTACTAAACTCCTAGATAATATTATGGTTAATTATTCTCAATGGCACACTGAAAGATCCACTAATAAAAAAGTGCATGCTATAGAAGAAATTAATGTTTTGAGTGGAAAGATGGACGAACTTATGAAATTATTTTCTACTAAGAGTGTTTCTTTTAATCCTAATGATATGCCTTTGTCCACTTTGATTGAGAATAATAATGAATCTATGGATGTGAATTTTGTTGGTAGGAATAATTTTGGTAACAACACGTATAGAGGGAATTTTAATCCTAGGCCTTATCCTAGTAATCCTTCTAATAATTATGGAAATTCCTACAACAACTCTTATGGAAATTTTAATAAGATGCCCTCTGAATTTGAGAATAGTGTTAAAGAGTTTATGAATTCACAAAAGAATTTTAATGCCTTGCTTGAAGAGAAATTGCTTAAAGTTGATGATTTGGCTAGGAACGTTGATAGAATTTCTCTTGAGGTTGATTCTTTAAAGCTTAGATGTACTCCTCCTAAGCATGATATCAATGAGTCTCTCAAAGCCATGAGAATTTCCATTGATGAGTGCAAAGAAAGAACCGCTAGGATGCGTGCTTCCAAAGATACCTTTATTAAAGCGTGTTCTTCCAATTCTTATGAAAATCAAGATGAAGATCTAAAAGTTATTGATGTGTCCCCGATTAAATCTTTGTTTTGCAATATGAATCTTGATGAAACTGAATATGATCTTCCTTTACCTAGAAGGCGTTCTAAAAATTCGGAGTATTTAGATCTTGATGAAGAAATTGATAAACATGGGATTGAAAGGAATAAAAATCTAGAGCTAAACCCACTATATTGGATTTCAAGGAATTTAATTATGAAAGTTGCTTTTTAATTGATTGTATTTCCTTGTTGCAATCCGTGCTAAATTCTCCGCATGCGCATAGTCAAAATAAAGCCTTCACCGAACATATCATTGATGCCTTGATGCAATCTTATGAAGAAAAACTTGAGTTGAAAGTTTCTATCCCTAGAAAACTCTATGATGAGAAAATTAAAGATCATGAGTTTTATGCTTTGTGTGATTTGGGTGCTAGTGTCTCCACTATCCCCAAAACTTTGTGTGATTTGCTAGATTTCCGTGATTTTGATGATTGCTCTCTAAACTTGCATCTTGCGGATTCCACTATTAAGAAACCTATGGGAAGAATTAATGATGTTCTTATTGTTGCAAATAGGAATTATGTGCCCGTAGATTTTATCGTTCTTGATATAGATTGCAATCCTTCTTGCCCTATTATTCTCGGTAGACCTTCCCTTAGAACGGTTGGTGCAATTATTGATATGAAGGAAGGGAATATTAGATTTCAATTTCCATTAAATAAGGGCATGGAACACTTCCCTATAAATAAAATAAAATTGCCATATTAATCTATCATTAGAGCCACTTATGGATTGCCTACCAAAGATGGCAATACCTAGATCTATTCTCGCTTTTATGCCTAGCTACGCGTTAAATGATAGCGCTTGTTGGGAGGCAACCCAATTTTATTTTAGATTTTTGTTTTTGTTTCTGTTTAGGAATAAATAATCCATCTACCTTCTATTTGGATGTGGTTTTGTGTTTTAATTTGTGTTTGTGCCAAGTTAGACCTATAGGATCTTCTTGGATGATAGTTATTTGATCTTGCTATAATTTCTAGAAACTTTCTGTTCACGAAAACAATTGTTAAAAATCACCAGAACGTGATAAAATACTTATTCCAATTTCTGCTGATCAATAAAGAAACTTTCTAGGCCTTCCTATTTTTGTAGATGCTTTGGAGTTCCAGAAGTTTGCGTTAGTTACAGATTACTACAGACTGTTCTGTTTTTCGCAGATTCTGTTTTCCATGTGTTGTTTGCTTATTTTGATGAATCTATGGCTAGTAAAATAGTTTATAATCCATAGAGAAGTTGGAATATAGTAGGTTTAACACCAATATAAATAAAGAATGAGTTCATTACAGTACCTTGAAGTGGTCTTTTGTTTTCTTTTGCTAACGGAGCTCACGAGATTTCTATTGAGTTTTGTGTTGTGAAGTTTTCAAGTTTTGGGTAAATTATTTTGATGGATTATGGAACAAGGAGTGGCAAGAGCCTAAGCTTGGGGATGCCCATGTCACCCCCAAAGATAATCCAAGGACACAAAAAATTCAAAGCTTGGGGATGCCCCGGAAGGCATCCCCTCTTTCGTCTACTTCCATCGGTAATTTCACTTGGAGCTACATTTTTATTCACCACATGATATGTGTTTTGCTTGGAGCGTCTTGTATTATTTGTGTATTTGTTTGTTAGTGTGCAACAATCATCCTTGCTATACACACCTTTTGAGAGAGCCATACATGAATTGGAATTTGATAGAATACTCTATGTGCTTCACTTATATCTTTTGAGCTTTATAGTTTTGCTCTATGTGCTTCACTTATATCTTTTAGAGCATGGTGGTGGATTTGTTTTAAAGAAACTATTGATCTCTCATGCTTCACTTAGATTATTTTGAGAGTCTTTAGTAGCATGGTAATTTTCTTAATAATAATATGCTTGGTATTCAAGATTTGTGAAACTTTCTTTTTGAGTGTGTTGAATACTAAGAAAAGATTGATGCTTGATAATTGTTTTGAGATATGAAGATTGTGATATTAGAGTCATGCTAGTTGAGTAGTTGTGAATTTGAAGAATACTTGCGTTAAAGTTTGTGATTCCCGTAGCATGCACGTATGGTGAACCGTTATGTGATGAAGTCGGAGCATGATTTATTTATTGATTGTCTTCCTTATGAGTGGTGGTCGGGGACGAGCGATGGTCTATTCCTACTGATCTATCCCCCTAGGAGCATGCGCGTAATACTTTGCTTTGATAACTTCTAGATTTTTCCAATAAGTATATGAGTTCTTTATGACTAATGTTGAGTCCATGGATTATACGCACTTTTCCCTTCCCTCCACCATTGCTAGCCTCTCTAATATCGCACACTTTTCGCCGGTATCTTACACCCACCATATATCTTCCTGAAAACATCCACCATACCTACCTATCATGGCATTTTCATAGCCATTCTGAGATATATTGCCATGCAACTTTCCACCGTTCTGTTTATTATGACACGCTCCATCATTGTCATATTGCTAGCATGATCATGTAGTCGACATCGTATTTCTAGCAAAGCCACCATTCATAATTCTTTCATACATGTCACTCTTGAATCATTGCATATCCCGGTACACCGCCGGAGGCATTCACATAGAGTCATATTTTGTTCTAAGTATTGAGTTGTAATTGTTGAGTTGTAAGAAAAAAATAAAAGTGTGATGATCATCATTTTTAGAGCATTGTCCCAAGTGAGGAAAGGATGATGGAGACTATGATTCCCCCACAAGTCGGGATGAGACTCCGGACGAAAAAATAAAATAAAATAAAAGAGGCCATAAAAAAGAGAAGGCCCAAATAAAAAAATAAAAAAATGAGAGAAAAAGAGAGAAGGGACAATGTTACTATCCTTTTACCACACTTGTGCTTCAAAGTAGCACCAAGATCTTCATGATAGAGAGTCTCTCATTTTGTCACTTTCATATACTAGTGGGAATTTTTCATTATAGAACTTGGCTTGTATATTCCAATGATGGGCTTCCTCAAATGCCCTAGGTCTTCGTGAGCAAGCGAGTTGGATGCACACCCACTTAGTTTCTTTTGTTGAGATTTCACATACTTATAGCTCTAATGCATCCGTTGCATGGCAATCCCTACTCACTCACATTGATATCTACTCCTGGGCATCTCCATAGCCCGTTGATACGCATAGTTGATGTGAGACTATCTTCCCCTCTTTTTGTCTTCTCCACAACCACCATTCTATTCCATATATAGTGCTATATCCATGGCTCACGCTCATGTATTGCATGAAGATTGAAAAAGTTTTGAAAATGTTAAAGTATGAAACAATTGCTTGGCTTGTCATCGGGGTTGTGCGTGATTTAAATACTTTGTGTGGTGAAGATGGAGCATAGCCAGACTATATGATTTTGTAAGGATAACTTTCTTTGGCCATGTTATTTTGAGAAGACATAATTGGTTTGTTAGTATGCTTAAAGTATTATTATTTTTATGTCAATATGAACTTTTGTCTTGAATCTTTTGGATCTGAATATTCATACCACAATTAAGGAGATTTGCATTGAAATTATGCCAAGTAGCACTCCGCATCAAAAATTCTCTTTTTATCATTTACCTACACGAGGACGAGCAGGAATTAAGCTTGGGGATGCCTGATACGTCTCCAACGTATCTATAATTTTTGATTTCTCCATGCTATATTATCTACTGTTTTGGACTATATTGGCTTTATTTTCCACTTTTATATTATTTTTGGGACTAACCTATTAACCGGAGGCCCAGCCCAGAATTGTTGTTTTTTGCCTATTTCAGAGTTTCGGAGAAACAGAATATCAAACGGAGTCCAAACAGAATAAAATCTTTGGGAATGTCATTTTCTCACCGAACGTGATCCAGGAAACTTGGACCCTACTCCAAGGAGTCAAAGAGGCGGTCATGAGGGTGGGGGCGCCCCCCCTCCTATGGCACGCCCCCTGCCTCGTGGGCCCCTCGGTGCTCCACCGACGTACTCCTTCCTCCTATATATACCTACGTACCCCCAAACGATCAGATACGGAGCCAAAAATCTAATTCCACCGCCGCAACTTTCTGTATCCACGAGATCCCATCTTGGGGCCTGTTTCGGAGCTCCGCTGGAGAGGGCCCTCATCACGGAGGGATTCTACATCATCCTAGCCCCTCTGATGAAGTGTGAGTAGTTCACCTCAGACGTACGGGTCCATAGTTATTAGCTAGTTGGCTTCTTCTCTCTTTTTGGATCACAATACAATGTTCTCCCCCTCTCTCATGGAGATCTATTCGATGTAATTTTCTTTTTGCGGTGTGTTTGTTGAGACCGATGAATTGTTGGTTTATGATCAAGTCTATCTATGAATAATATTTGAACCTTCTCTGAATTCTTTTATGTATGACTGGTTATCTTTGCAAGTCTCTTCGAATTATCAGTTTGGTTTGGCCTACTAGATTGGTTTTTCTTGCCATGGGAGAAGTGCTTAGCTTTGGGTTCAATCTTGCGGTGTCCTTTCCCAGTGACAGAAGGGGCAGCAAGGCACGTATTGTATTGTTGCCATCGAGGATAACAAGATGGGGGTTTTATCATATTGCATGAAACTATCCCTCTACATCATGTCATCTTGCTTAAGGCGTTACTCTGTTTTAATTTAATACTCTAGATGCATGCTGGATAGCGGTCAATGAGTGGAGTAACAGTAGTAGATGTAGGCAGGAGTCGGTCTACTTGTCTCGGACGTGATGCCTATATACATGATCATACCTAGATATTCTCATAACTATGCTCAATTCTGTCAATTGCTCAACAGTAATTTGTTCACCCACCGTAGAGTACTTATGCTCTTGAGAGAAGCCACTAGTGAAACCTATGGCCCCCGGGTCTATTCTCATCATATCAATCTCCATTACTCTAATCTTGCTTGCTTTTTACTTTGCTTTTTACTTTTCACTTTGCATCTCTATACCAAAAATACCAAAAGTATTATCTCTATCAGATCTCACTCTCGTAAGTGACCGAAGGGATTGACAACCCCTAATCGTGTTGGTTGCAAGGAGCTATCGTTTTGTGCAGGTACGAGGGACTTGAGCGTAGCCTCCTACTGGATTGATACCGTGGTTCTCAAAAACTGAGGGAAATACTTATGCTACTTTGTTGCATCATCCTCTCCTCTTCGGGGAAAACCAACACAGTGCTCAAGAGGTAGCACACCATCTACTCCTTTATAAAGATGTGGGTCATCCCAGAAGTAATGTCTTAAATCATAGAAAAACCTTTTCTTTTGCTAGTATGTGAAACTAGGTGGTATAAATTTAGCAACAATGTAATTAGCATAATCAGCATACCATGGAGCAGTACGAGAAGCATTTATGACAGCTAATTGTTCATCAGGAAAGCTATCATCAATAGGTAGTGGGTCATCAAGAACATTCTCTAACCTAGATAAGTTGTCTGCAACGGGGTTCTCAGCTCCCTTTCTATCAACAATATGCAAATCAAATTCTTGTAGTAGGAGAACCCATATAATAAGTCTAGGTTTAGCATCTTTCTTTTCCATAAGATATTTAATAGCAGCATGATCAGTGTGAACGGTTACTTTAGAATCAACAATATAAGGTCTGAACTTATCACAAGCAAATACGACTGCTAAAAATTCTTTTTCAGTACTATCATAATTTCTCTGGGCACTGTCTAGAGTTTTACTAGCATATTGGATAACATTTAATTTCTTATGAACTCTTTGTCCTAGAACAGCACCTACAGCATAATCACTAGCATCACACATAATTTCAAAGGGTAAATTCCAATGAGGTGGCTGAACAATAGGTGAAGAAATCAAGGCTTTCTTAAGTATTTCAAATGCTTCTACGCAATCATCATCAAAGACAAAATGAACATATTTTTGTAAGAGATTAGTCAGAGGCCTAGAAATTTTTGAGAAGTCTTTAATGAACCTCCTATAAAAACCGGCATGACCAAGGAAACTTCTTATACCTTTGATGTCCTTGGGACACACATCTTTTCAATAGCATCAACTTTAGCTTTATCAACTTCAATACCTCTTTCAGAAATTTTATGCCCCAAGACAATACCTTCATTAACCATAAAGTGGCACTTCCCCCAATTCAAGACAAGATTAGTTTCTTCACATCTATGAAAAACTCGATCAAGGTTGCTCAAGCAATCATCAAAAGAAGTTCCATATACGAAAAAATCATCCATGAAAACCTCAACAATCTTTTCACAAAAGTCAGAGAATATAGCCGTCATACATCTTTGAAAGGTATCAAGTGCATTACATAAACCAAAAGGCATACGTCTATAAGCAAAGGTACCGAAAGGGCAAGTAAAAGTAGTCTTATACTGATCCTCGTTTGACACAGGTATTTGAGAGAAACTAGAATAACCATCTAGAAAGCAAAAATGTGTATGTTTGGATAATCTTTCTAGCATTTGATCAATAAAAGGTAAAGGGTAATGATCTTTTCTAGTAGCTTTATTTAATTTGCGGAAATCAATTACCATTCTATAACCTGTAACAATCCTTTGTGGGATTAATTCATCTTTACCATTAGGAATGACAGTAATACCTCCCTTCTTAGGGACACAATGGACAGGACTTACCCACTGACTATCAGCAATAGGATAAATTATACCTGCTTCGAGAAGCTTTAGTATTTCTTTTCTTACCACTTCTTTCATCTTAGGATTTAACCATCGTTGGTGATCAACAACCGGTTTAGCGTATTTCTCCAATTTTATTTTGTGTTGGCATAGAGTGGGACTAATGCCCTTAAGATCATCCAGCGTATATCCAATAGCAGCACAGTGCTTCTTCAGAGTTTTCAATAATTTCTCTTCTTCCTGCTCTGAAAGCTTAGCACTAATAATGACAGGATATATCTTATTTTCATCAAGATAAGCATATTTAAGAGTATCATGTACTGGTTTAAGCTCAAACACGGGTTCACCCTTGGGTGTAGGAGGATCCCCTAGAATTTCAACAGGCAAGTTGTGTTCAAAATAGGTCCCTGTTTAAAGAATACTTCATCTATTTCCCTTCTTTCATTCATAAACATATCATTTTCATGGTCTAGCAAATATTGTTCTAAAGGATCATTAGGAGGCACGACAATAGAAGCAAGACCAATAATTTCATCTTTACTAGGCAACTCTTTATCATGGGGTTGTCTATGAAATTTAGCAAAATTAAACTTATGAGACATATCCCCTAAACCAATAGTAACAATATCCTTTTTGCAGTCTATCTTAGCATTAACAGTGTTCAAGAAGGGTCTACCAAATATAATGGGACAAAAGTTATCTTGCGGGGAACCAAGAACAAGAAAATCAGTAGGATATTTAACTTTCCCACATAAGACTTCAACATCTCTAACAATCCCAACTGGTGAAATAGTATCTCTATTGGCAAGCTTAAATGTAACATCAATACCTTCTAACTCAGCAGGTGCAATATCATGCATAATTTCTTCGTATAAAGAATGAGGTATTGCACTCCCACTAGCACCCATATCACATAAGCGATGATAGAAATGATCTCCTATTTTAACAGAAATAACGGGCATGCCTACAACAGGTCTATGTTTATTTTTAGTATCGGGTCTAGCAATTCTAGCAGCTTCATCACAGAAGTAAATAACATGCCCATCAATATTATCGGCCAAGAGATCTTTAACCATAGCAATACTAGGTTCAACTTTAATTTGCTCAGGGGGTGTAGGTGTTCTAGTATTACTCTTACGAACCATAGTTGAAGCTTTAGCACGATCTTTTATTGTAACAGGGAAAGGCGGTTTCTCAATATAAGCGGTAGGAACAATAGGATCAACATTATAGGTGATAGTCTTTTCTTCAACTTTAATAGGTTCAACTACTTTTACTTCAATGGGAGGATGATATTTAAACCACTTCTCCTTAGGGAGATCAACACGAGTAGCAAATGATTCACAGAAAGAAGCTACTATCTCAGAGTCAAGTCCATATTTGGTGCTAAATTCACGGAAAACATCGGTATCCATAAAAGATTTAACACAATCAAACTTAGGTGTTATACCTGACTCCTTACCTTCGTCGAGATCCCAATCTTCAGAGTTGCGTTTAATTATTTCCAATAAATTCCATTTGAATTCAATAGTCTTCATCATAAAAGAACCAGTACAAGAAGTATCGAGCATGGAGCGATTATTGAGAGAAAGCCGAGCATAAATTTTTTGAATAATAATTTCTCTTGAGAGCTCATGATTGGGGCATGAATATAACATTGACTTAAGCCTCCCCCAAGCTTGAGCGATGCTTTCTCCTTCGCGAGGCCAAAAAATATATATATAATTACGATCACGATGAACCTGATGCAAAAAACTTTTGATGAAATTCCAATTTCAAACTGTTGTAGTTCCATGATCCAATATCATCGCATAGCCTAAACCATGTTAATGCCTTTCCCTTCAAAGATAAAGGGAATACCTTCTTCTTGATAACATCCTCGGGCATACCTGCCAGCTTAAATAATCCACAAACTTCATCCACATATATTAGGTGCAAATTGGGATGCAATGTTCCATCTCCTGTAAAAGGATTAGCTAGCAGTTTCTCTATCATACCCGAAAGAATTTCAAAGTAAAAATTTTCAGTAGGTTCAGTAGGTTGAGGAGCAACTCTTTGCTCTACTGGTCGGGGTGAAGATACCCCAAACAAGCCCCTCAAAGGATTGTTTTCCATAGTAACAAGTGACAGTAAATTTTAGCACACTATATAAAATTTTCCTTACCAAAGGCGCTTCACTCCCCGGAAGCGGCGCCAGAAAAGAGTCTTGATGACCCACAAGTATAGGGGATCTATCATAGTCCTTTCGATAAGTAAGAGTGTCAAACCCAATGAGGAGTAGAAGGAAATGACAAGCGGTTTTCAGTAAGGTATTCTCTGCAAGCACTGAAATTATCAGTGACGGATAGTTTTGTGATAAGGTAATTTGTAACAGGTAACAAGTAACAAGAGTAAATAAAGTGCAGCAAGGTGGCTCAATCCTTTTTGTAGCAAAGGACAAGCCTGGACAAACTCTTATATAAAGAAAAGCGCTCCCGAGGACACATGGAAATTATCGTCAAGCTAGTTTTCATTACGCTCATATGATCCGCATTCGTTACTTTGATAATTTGATATGTGGGTGGACCGGTGCTTGGGTTCTGCCCTTCCTTGGACAAGCATCCCACTTATGATTAACCCCTCTTGCAAGCATCCGCAACTACGAAAGAAGAATTAAGGTAAACCTAACCATAGCATGAAACATATGGATCCAAATCAGCCCCTTACGAAGCAACACATAAACTAGGGTTTAGGCTACTGTCACTCTAGCAACCCATCATCTACTTATTACTTCCCAATATCTTCCTCTAGGCCCAAACAATGGTGAAGTGTCATGTAGTCGATGTTCACATAACACCACTAGAGGAAAGACAACATACATCTCATCAAAATATCGAACGAATACCAAATTCACATGACTACTTATAGCAAGACTTCTCCCATGTCCTCATGAACAAACATAACTACTCAAAAATCATATTCATGTTCATAATCAGAGGGGTATTAATATGCATAAAGGATCTGAACATATGATCTTCCACCAAATAAACCAACTAGCATCAACTACAAGGACTAATCAACACTACTAGCAACCACAGGTACCAATCTGAGGTTTTGAGACAAAGATTGGATACAAGAGATGAACTAGGGTTTGAGAGGAGAAGGTGCTGGTGAAGATGTTGATGGCGATTGGCCCCCTCCTACTGAGAGGATCGATGGTGATGACGATTTCCCCCTCCCGGAGAGATGTTTCCCCGGCAGAACAGCTCCGCCGGAGCCCTAGATTGGTTCTGCCCAGGTTCCGCCTCGAGACGGCGGCACTTCGTCCCGAAAGCTTCCTCCTGATTTTTTTCCAGGGCGAAAGACTTCATATAGCAAAAGATGGGCACCGGAGGCCTGCCAGGGGGCCACGAGTTAGGGGCGCCCAGGGGGTAGGGCGTGCCCCCACCCTCGTGGACAGAGTATGGCCCCCTCTGGTGCTTTCTTCGCCCAATATTTTTTATATATTCCAAAACTGACTTCCGTGGAGTTTCAGGACTTTTGGAGTTGTGCAGAATAGGTCTCTAATATTTGCTCCTTTTCCAGCCCAGAATTCCAGTTGCCGGCATTCTCCCTCTTCATGTAAACCTTGTAAAATAAGAGAGAATAGGCATAACTATTGTGACATAATGTGTAATAACAGCCCATAATGCAATAAATATCGATATAAAAGCATGATGCAAAATGGACGTATCACCCCCCACCCTCGTGGGCCCCTCATAGCTCCACCGACGTACTTCTTTCGCCTATATATACTCTTATACCCTAGAAACATCAGAGAGAGCCACAAAACCACTTTCCACCGCCGCAACCTTCTGTACCTGTGAGATCCCATCTTGGGGCCTTTTCCGGTGATCTGCCGGAGGGGGAATCGATCACGGAGAGCTTCTACATCAACACCATTGCCTCTCCGATGAAGCATGAGTAGTTTACCACAGACCTTCGGGTCCATAGTTATTAGCTAGATGGCTTCTTCTCTCTCTTTGATTCTCAATACAAAGTTCTCCTCGATGTTCTTGGAGATCTATTCGATGTAATACTCTTTTGAGGTGTGTTTGCCAAGATCTGATGAATTGTGGATTTATGAACAAGTTTATCTATGAATATTATTTGGTTCTTCTCTGAATTCTTATATGTATGATTTGATATCTTTGCAAGTCTCTTCGAATTACCGGTTTAGTTTGGCCTACTAGATTGAGTTTTCTTGCAATGGGAGAAGTGCTTAGCTTTGGGTTCAATCTTGCGGTGTCCTTTCCCAGTGATAGTAGGGGCAGCAAGGCACGTATTTTATTGTTGCCATCGAGGATAAAGAGATGGGGTTTATATCATATTTCTTGAGTTTATCCCTCTACATCATGTCATCTTGCTTAATGCATTACTCTGTTATTATGAACTTAATACTCTAGATGCATGCTGGATAGCGGTCGATGTGTGGAGTAATAGTAGTAGATGCAGAATCATTTCGGTCTACTTGACACGGATGAGATGCCTATATTCATGAGCATTGCCTTAGATATCTTCATAACTATGTGTTTTTTTATCAATTGCTCGACAGTAATTTGTTCACCCACCGTAATACATGCTATCTTGAGAGAAACCACTAGTGAAATCTATGGCCCCCGAGTCTATTTTATATCATATTAGTTTCCTGTCAACTTGCCAATTCCTGTCGCCTTTCTTTTATTTTGCAATCTTTACTTTCCAATCTATACAACAAAAATACCAAAAATATTTACTTTACTATTTTTATTAGGCCTCACTTTTGCGAGTGACCGTGAAGGGATTGACAACCCCTTTATCGCGTTGGTTGCAAGGTTCTTGATTGTTTGTGTAGGTACTAGGTGTGTCGGGGGTTGGATGCGACATATGCCAAAGGATGGCTTATCATGGTGGGGGCGAGTAGAACGTCGTCGGTCCCTGGAAGCGGGATGAGGCGTAGACATGCACGCCGGCAAATCTTACCCAGCTTCAGGGCTCTCCGAGGAGATAACACCCCTACTGCTGCTCTGCGGGGTCTCCGCATGTTCACTATGGCAAAGTGTATACAAGGTTGCTCCTTGAGCTCTTTCCTGGAGGTAGGAGAAGGCAAGGCTAGCTCTCTCCCCCTTGTGTTCTCTGGTCTAGTGTATAAAGAATCGAACCCTTTGCATGGGTTCCCCGGGGGGTTTATATAGGCCTAACCCCTGGGGGTACAATGGTAATCTGGCTGGGCGCGGGTCCAAGTCGTCTGTCTCTTAGGCAGCCGTCTTCTCCGCCAACTTCTAGGGCCCGCCGGCTGGTGGGCCTCGCCGACTGCGGACTACTGTAGCCGTGCTTCTAATGACGCTGGCTTGGTCATGGGGTCATGGCAACAGTGCCGCCGCCTGACGGGCGATCACTGTTGCCACTCCCCGTCTTGTCTGGTTAATGGCGTGCGGGGCCCGTGGGAGGAGCCGGCCGACTCCTGGAGGCCGACTCCCATGGGGCCCGTCTTGTGGTGCTTTCGCCGTCTTCTGCACCCCCGCTGACCAGCGGGACCCGCCGCCTCTGGGTCATACAGGCAGGCCGACGTGGGCATAGGGTTCCGCCCCCTGGGGCTGATGTCAGGGCTGGCATGGCAACAGTGCCGCGCCGGACGGAGATCTCCGTCGGTACGACGCACTGTGGCCATGTCTGCCCTTGGTAAGGGGCGGGCGTGGCCCGTACTGAGGCCACGCCCTGTCCCGTCCCTCTTCGCGAGGGCATGAGATGGTTGGAGTCACGGGCCAACTCCCCATAGTCGGCTTCTCTGGAAGCCGCCAGCTAGGAGTCGGCTCATTTCATAGCCGTCTCTGGGATTCGGTCGCGAGTGGGTAGTTGGCGGTGCTATAGCCGACTCCCAGAGGCGGCCCTTCCGCCTTGGGATTCTTGAGGGGCGAAGCCTGCCCCGATGCCTTGAAAGGTTCTGGGTCTCGGGTTAGCCTACCCGTGGCCCATTACTCCGACAGTAGTCCCCGAAGCTGGTGAGGCGCCGAGGGAGATACGTCGAGGAGCCTCAACAGTTTCTTCCTTCCAGCGGTTGGATCTGGGCGTCGCCCGCCGCCTTCCTTTGATCCGACTATTGCGAGGCGAACTCGCTCGGGCCGGCTCCACCAAGCCGACTACAGAGAGCCGGACTCGTCGAAGGTCGTCTTGCTCCTTAAAGAGTTTGAAAGTGGTGGGATTCAGGCGGCGTGCTCGATAAGCTGCGCGGTTGCCGCCCGCCGCGGACCTGCCGGGGGGCGCCACGTGGCTGGGCCAGTCTGCCAGCCCACGCGCGCGATAGGACAGGCCCGCAGGTGGGACCCGCCATTACCATGCCTCGGCCTTTGAATGGATCTGCTGCGGCCGTGCGGGCAGTTGGGATTCCAGCGCAGTAACTGCGCGCAGTAACTCGTGTGGTAAATCGTGGGGGTTGTGGGGGCGTGGGCACAGTTAATCCCACGACGCCCCCTCGGCTCTCAGCCTGCAGGCCTATAAGTAGGCGGAGGGAGTGGGGCGGCGAAGCACGCACGCCCGCTCTCCCTCGTTTCCTTTCGCTTCTTCCTCTTTCTTCTTCCTCCCGCCGCCGTTGCGCCGAACCACGTCCCGCTTGCAGCGATGAGCTCATCCTCCGCCGCCGCACCCGCCGCCATGCGCTCCGGCATGTGGGACGGCTCTAAGATCGACGACGACATCATCGAATTCCTCCGCAAGACGCGTCGCCTCCCCGGCGTGAACCTCGTGCAGGCCTGTGCCCCGCCGGCGAAGAAGGTGACGCCGGCGCCGGAGGAAGGCGAGCAGCTCGTGTTCCGCTCGCACCTCATGCGCGGCCTGGGGCTGCCAGTGAGCGGGTTCTTCCGCTTGTTTTTGGAGTTCCACGGCCTCCAGCCGCACCACCTTACCCCAAGCACGGTGGTGCTGCTGGCGGCCTTCACCACTTTGTGCCAGGGTTTCCTCGGCGTTCTCCCCACCATCGAGCTGTGGGGGGAGTTCTTTCAGTCCAAGCTCGGCACGCACGTCGCTGGCTTGCTAGCCCAGTGCGGCGCCTTCATCGCGATGCGGAGAACGGTGGCCGACAACCCATTCCCCGCCATCCAGCTAATCAAGTCGGTGAAGATGTGGCAGCGCTCTTACTTCTACGTGAAGAACGTCGCCCCAGAAGGCGACTGGGTTAATCTGCCGGCCTATGAAGCCGGCGCGCCGGCCGGGAGGCTCCCTAGCTGGTCCTACCGCGCCAAGACGCTGACTCCAGCTGGTGCCGCCGCCGCTGCGCGACTCCGAGTGCTGACGCAGTCGGCGGGTCTGACTGGGGCCGACTTGCTGGCCGCCTTCGTGGCGCGCCGAGTCCTCCCGCTCCAAGGCCGGCCTCATCTGATCTGTCAGATGAGCGGCCACCAGGACCCCAGTCGAATCTGCACCAAGGACATGCCCCACGCGGAGGTGGCGGACATGGTGAATTTCATCGCAAACTGCGGCCTCTCGGAGGATTGGCAGTTCGGCATGGAGCCGTACTCGCGTGCCAACCCCCCGCCGGTTGTAAGTTGTCTTTCTTCTTCTTCTTTTCTTTTGCAGCAGAATCCGACTCCTGATCTTATTTTTCGAATCAGAATCCTCTCGTCCAGCCCTCGGCCGGCGCCGCGGGGCCAGCCCGCCAGTTCGCCCCCGACCGAGCGGAGAGTGACGTTGACGACCCCGACCTGGGGGCGGCGGCGATGGAGGCCGACGCCGACGGAGGCGGCGGAGGAGAGGAAGGCGGCCTCAGGACCTCGGCCACCTTTGCCGACTGGCCCGTCGATGACGATGGAGAAGTTGCCCCGCGCCACCAAGCAAGAGCCGGCCACCACGGCGTGAGCTCGTCCGCCGCCTTGGGCGGTCTAGGCGGTGCGAGGAAACGCCGGGCCGGGCCGAGCTCCACTGGCGGCCGGGAGAAGAAGTTCAAGGGGGCGGCCGCCATGACCAAGCGGGAAGAGGCGATCGCGAGGGCCCAACGCTTCCGTAAGGAAGTGAAGAAACCGCTGCTATCCTCTGGGTAAGTGCTTCTATCTTTGTCTTGTTTTATCCTCTGGTGGATTTTGTCTAGGTCCTTTACACGCTTTCCCTGTTCCAGAGCTCCTATCGCCGTTGGGAGGGTCACCGCCGCCTCCATCAAGGGGTCGGCAGAGTCGTCTGCCGCCACTCGGCGCATTGACCCCGTCGCCGACCTCCGGGAGGCGACGGAGCAGAACGCGCAGGAGAAGCGCGACAAGGACGAAGCCGCCTGCCGAGAGAAGGCGGAGGCCGAGAAGGCGGCCGCCTCCGCTCAGAAGAAGCTGGATGAAGCCGAAGCCGCCGTCGCGGCAAAACAGCGGGCCGAAGAAGCCGCGCGCCGCCAGTCGGCGTTGTACGTCATCCTGCTGAACTCGGCGTTGCCGCCAAATTTCACGGAGCAGACTGGGGAAGCCGGCGGCGATCATCCTATCAAGGAGAGGGAAGGCGGCGAGGCCTCCGAGTCGGGCACGGTCGTGCCGCCACCGCCGCCTCCACCGCCGTTTGGGAGCGCGCGAGGCAAACAGCCGGCGGACCTTCCGGTGCCGCCAACTAACGACGAGGCTGTGGCGCAGCTGCTCCTCCAAGTCGCCTCGCCAACGCGCCGCCGTCTTGAAAAGGCGACTTCGGCGCCACGCCCCCTGGAGGCCGGCGCCGCCAGCTCGGCCATCCCAGACATCGAGGCAACGAGCGCCGCGCCCGTCGGGTGGGTGCGAGGAGGCAGCACGGGTCCGCTGAACAAGGCGCTCCTAGATGTCCAGGCAAAGCTGCGAGCTGAGGGCGACGCCATCCAGAACTGCACCAAGGCGTATCTGGCGTCGCGAGCAGCCGTCCGGGTATGTTTTCTTCTGACTTTGTTTTTTCTTGCTCTTCTCTATGGGGGCGCGCCAGCGCACCCACTGGGTGTAGTCCCCGAGTTCTGGGCCGGCTGCTGAGCAGGCGGGTCGGAACTCCACTGGACAGTTCCAAACACTTACTCTTGTTTGAAATATTTATCGCAGGATTACCACAACCTCCGGGTCACCACCTTCAACCGCAACGTTGAGGAGCTGGGCAAGCGGACTGCCGACTTGTCGGAGAGCCGGAGTGAGTTTTCCTTCTTCTTCACGGGGGCGCGTTGGCGCACCCGCGGGCTGTAGTCCCCGAGATTTGGGCCGACTGCTGAGCAGCCGGGCCGGATCTTCCCAGCGACCTTCTTTGTTGACGACCTGCGCCTTTTTTCTTCTTTCTTCAGAGGTGAACGCCGTTCTTCAGCAGCAGCTGGGCGAAGCCAACACCGCCTTGCGTGCCAAGGAGCGGAGTGCAGCAAGCTCGTCGCAGAGCGCGACCTGCTGGCTACGCAGCTGGCGGAGCAGAAGGAGCTGCTCAAGAAGGCGCAGGAGGAGGCGAAGGAGAAAGAGACTGAACTCCTGGCCGAGTTTGAGACCGAGCGCTCCTCCTGGACCGACACGGAGGCGATGCTGACCTCCGGCTTCCACGAGATTGAGGATATTGTCGATGGTGAGTTTTCTTTACTCTCTTTCTTTGAGCTGCCGACTGTAGGTCGGGCCGACTGTTACTTTTTCTAACTGGCTTCTTTTTCTTTTTCGTCTCGGCAGACTTCTTCCCGGGCCACATGCAAGCTGCCACTCAAGCCATCGAGGCCGATCGCGAGGCGCGAAGGGCAGCTGGCGAGGAGGTTCCCGCCAATGGCCCCCGGACCCTTGATGAGCAGCTTCTGAGCATCGAGGCTCACCTGTGGCCGGCTCACCGGATGCTGCGCCGGCTTCAACGTGTCGGCGCCCAGGCGATTGCTGCCTTGTGGCCAGACATGCCAATTCTGCGCACACCCAGCCGGACTGCCGACTGGCTGGAGGTTGCAGCGGGCCGTCTGGAGGCTTGGAAAGGCTCCTCGGCACGGGCTGGAGCGCGTCAGGCCTTGGAGTTTGTCAAGGCGTGGTATCCAGACTTGGATCTGGACCAGCTGGCCACGCTCCGGGCCGAGGCTCAGCCGGAGCTGGCAGCCACGGAGGATGCCCTTGTCAAGCACATCGGGCGATTGCCGAGTACGCCGATACCAACGTCTTCGTTCCTGAGCGAGCTGACAACGGCGAGGAGGCACCGCCGGAGTGGTTTGGGATGAACCCGGACTACGACGAGGACTCGGCGGAGGTGATCAGCTCCAGCGTCGAGGAGGGAGGCGAGGCGGAGGTCGGAGACGAGATGGAGGCGCCAGAAGACGGAGCAAACGACCAGCCTCAGCTCGATCGTGCCTCCAGCAACGAGCCGCGCCCAACCGAGCCGGCTGCCGCCAGAGGCGGTCAAGCCGAGACTGCCCAGCCGGCCGCCCCTACGTCTGACACCGCCATCTCCTCCGAGCCTCCATACCCGTCTGCTGCTTCCTAGGCCGCTGCCTTGTTTTATTTCATCTGCTTTAATAGTCTTTGAAGAACTTGTTAATTCGCACAATTCCACCCGCGGGGTGTATTTTGAACTTCAGCTCGAATATTCGGCCAAGGGCCTATGCTATGTAAATATTTATCTAGGTTATATCATTTCTTGCTTATTGCTCTTTTGGCTTTTTCCTTTGCCGCCTTCCCTTAGATGCCGTCTTTGCCAGTCGAACAGCCGCTCTGCGGACTGCCGCTGGATCAAATACTTGGCTGGAAGGCCGGCTTAAGCTATGTTTACGCTTTGAGTCCTTAGCCATTTTTCATGTGGGCGCCCATTCTTCCTTACTCCTACCCACTGGATAGTCGCTCTGCGAGCTGCGGCTTCTGACAGGAGACGGCTTAGGCGCCACACACTACTTGTCTGACTGCAGGAAGCGTTTTCATAGCGCGAGATGGCGAGTCCCCGGGCCGACTAGTCGAGCCCGGTGCCAAGCAGCATAACAAAGAGTAGCATACTCGGAGGCATAATACTTATCATATAGATAACAAAAAAGGGCAGTCCCCGAGTTCATCTCGGGGGGCCCGGAGTCTTGGTACTTCAATACAAAATGGTAGCGTGGTACATACTGCATCAACTGTAAAATCTTCGGAGAAGATTTGCATTCCATGGTCGTTCCGTCTCTTTGCCGGAGTCGTCCCTCTTGCGTGCTCAGGGCTTCTGAGCGTCGATCAGGTAGTAGGAGTCGTTGCCCAGCACTTTACTGATGATGAAGGGGCCTTCCCAAGGCGCCGACAACTTGTGTTGGCCGGCTGTTCGCTGGATCAGTCAGAGCACAAGGTCGCCCTATTGGAAAGATCTCGGCCTGACCTTCCTGTTGTAGTATCGGCGCAGGCTCTGCTGGTAGATGCTGGACCGGCTGAGCGCCAACAGTCGGCCCTCTTCCAGCAGATCAACGCCATCTTGTCGTGCTTCTTCTGCTTCCTCCTCGGTGTACATCGTGATTCGCGGGGAGTCGAACTCTATATCCGTTGGGATGACGGCTTCAGCACCGTAGACGAGGAACAAGGGCGTGAAGCCGGTCGACTTGTTTGGAGTCGTGCGCAGACTCCAGAGGACGGCTGGCAACTCGTCAAGCCAACAGCCGGCCGAACGCTCAAGTGGTTCGACCAGCCGAGGCTTGATGCCAGATAGGATGAGGCCATTCGCCCGCTCCACCTGACCGTTTGACTGCGGATGGGCAACGGACGCTAAGTCCAGTCGGATGTCCTGCGTCGCGCAGAAACGGGCCAAAGCGCCTTTGGCAAAGTTGGTGCCGTTGTCGGTGATGATGTTGTGCGGTATGCCGTACCGAACTGTGATGTCGGAGATGAAAGTCACGGCAGTCGGACCATTCAACTTCTTGATGGGCTTTACTTCTATCCACTTGGTGAACTTGTCCACTGCGACAAGTAGGTGAGTTAGGCCGCCTCGTGCCGTCCTGAATGGTCCCACCATATCCAGGCCCCAAACTGCAAAGGGCCAGGCGATTGGGATAGTCTTGAGTGCAGAAGCCGGCTGATGCGGCTTGGAGCAGAACTTCTGGCACCCCTTGCATTTCTGGACCAACTCTTTGGCCTCTTCTAGGGCAGTCGGCTAGAAGAAACCGTGCCGGAAAGCTTTGGCGACGGGTGCTCTTGAGGCCGCATGGTGGCCGCACTCGCCTTGATGGATGTCTCTGAGAATTGCTTGGCCTTGCTCCAGCTCGACGCAGCGCTGGTAAACACCAGTGACGCTGCGCCTGACCAGCTCTTTGTTGATTATGGTGCATGCTGCCGCCCGGCGTTGTACTTGCCGAGCCAAGGTTTCATTAGTTGGCAGCTCCTTGTTCACGAGGAATTTGAGGATGGTCTGTGCCCATGAGGGTGCTGCTATCTCTTCAACTGCCAGAACTGCGACTTGGACGAGGGCGGCTGGGCTGGGAGGTGGCGGGCTGGAGTCCGCGACCGCTTGCTGGATCAACAAAGTCCCCGAGCCGACTGGCGCAGTCCCCGGGCCGAGCTCTGGAGTCCTTTGTCTGGTCGCCGCAGTCCCCGGGCCGGGTTCTGAAGTCCCCGGGCTGGCTTTGACTGCGGCATTCTTGGAGTCGTCTGCAAGGATTTTTGTGCCGTCTGCTGGGGCTCTTGAGTCGGATCTGACTTCTTCAGGGCGAGCCGGCACAAAAATGGAGTCTGACTCTGGTGAAGGCTTGATAGACGGCTTGAGGAGGCGCTAAAGAGCGACGCCGGATGGTATTGCTTGGCGGGTGGAGCCGATTCGTGCCAAAGTATCTGCTTGGTCGTTGTCGTTTCTTGGCACGTGGAGGAACTCGCACCCCTCGAAATATCCGCTGAGTTGCTGCACGAGGAAGCGGTAGCTTGCCATGTTTGCGTCCTTGGCGTCCCAGTCGCCAGATGAATGCTGGACCACTAAGTCAGAGTCGCCATAACACAGGATCCGGCGAATGCCAAGCTCTTTGGCAAGCCGGAGCCCGTGAATGAGCGCCTCATACTCAGTGACGTTGTTGGAGGCGGCAAAATGGATCTGCAATGCATACTTGAGCTTGTCGCCTTTAGGAGAAGTGAGAACAACGCCGGCTCCCAAGCCAGTGCGCATCTTGGAGCCATCAAAATGCATCCGCCAATGGGTGGAGTTGGGCGCTGGCGGCAGGTACTGGGTCTCGGCCCAGTCGACAAGGAAGTCGACCAGTGCTTGCGACTTGATGGCGGTGTGGGGCTGGTAGTAGATGGTGTAGGGAGCCAGCTCTATGGCCCATTTGGCCACTCGGCCAGACGCATCTCGGCTCCCGATGATCTCGGCTAGTGGGGCTGTGCAGACCATAGTGAATGGATGCTCTTGGAAATAAGGCTTCAGCTTCTTGGCGGCAAAGTGCACACCGTAGCACATCTTCTAGTAGTGGGGGTAGTTCTGCTTGGAGGTTGACAGCACTTCGCTCAGGTAATATACCGGTCTCTGGACAGGTAGTGCCTTGCCTTCCTCCTTGCGATCAACTACGATGACTGTGCTGACTACCCGGCTGGTGGCGGCGATGTACAGGAGCATGGGCTCTTTGGGAGTCGGAGCCGCCAACACAAGGGGAGTAACCAACATCTTCTTCAGCTAGAGAAAGGCCTCGTCCGCCTTGTGGTTCCACTCAAAAAAATTGGTCTTCTTCATGAGCTGGTACAAGGGGAGAGCTTTCTCGCCCAGCCGACTGATGAACCGGCTGATGGATGCCACGCAGCCGGTGAACTTCTGCACATCCAACAGTCGGCTGGGTACCTCCATCCTCTCGATGGCCTTGATCTTCACAGGGTTGCACTCTATGCCGCGTTCAGAGACCAGGAAGCCGAGAAGCTAGCCGGCTGGTACTCCGAAAACACACTTCTCGGGGTTAAGCTTGATCTGGAATCGGAGCAGGTTCTCAAAGGTCTCCTTGAGGTCTTCCAACAGAGTCTCGCGCTTTTCCATCTTCACCACCACATCATCTACATAGACGTGAGCATTTCTGCCGAGTTGCTTGAGGAGGCACTTCTGCATGTAACGCTGAAAGGTGGCGCCGGCATTCCTCAAGCCGAACGTCATGGTCAGGTAGCAGAAGGCTCGAAACGGCGTGATGAAGGCGGTCTTCAGTCTGTCTGCCGGGTTCAGCTTGATCTGGTGATATCCTGAATAGGCATCTAAGAAGCTCAACGGCTCGCATCCGGCTATGGAGTCTATCACCTAATCGATTCTCGGCAAAGCAAACGGGTCCTTGGGGCAAGCTTTGTTGAGGCTTGTGTAGTCAATACACATCCGCCACTGCTTGTTCTTCTTCAGCACCAAGACTGGGTTTGCTAACCATTCTGGAAAAAACACCTCCATGATAAAGCCGGCTGCAAGGAGCCGGGCTATCTCTTCTCCAAGAACTCTTCTTTTCTCTTCTGACAGGCGGCGCAAGGGCTGCCTGACGGGCTTCGCATCAGATCGGACATGTAGCTTGTGCTCGGCGAATTCCATCGGTACACCTGGCATGTCCTTGGGGGACCATGCGAAGATGTCCCGATTCTCACGGAGGAAGTCGATGAGCTCGCCTTCCTATTTGCTGTCAAGGTTTGCACCTATGACAGCGTACCTCTCCGGGTGCCCTGGGTCCAAGGGTATCTTCTTCGTCTCCTTTGCTGGCTTGAATGAGCCCTCAGCTTCCGACTCCTTGGGGTTGGGCGACATCTCTGGCTGCTTGCCGGCCATTGCCACAACCCGATCAAGAAGCCGCTTCTCAGCTGCAATCACCAGGGACTCGGCCAGACGACTGCTCTCAGCCGCACAAGCGGACGACTTTCTGTAGTCGCCGGCTATGGTCAGGATTCCCTTGGAACTCGGCATCTTCATCTTGAGGTAGGCGTAGTGGGGGACAGCCATGAATTTAGCCAAAGCAGGTCAGCCAAGCAGCGCATGGTACGGGCTCTCAAGGTCCACCACTTCAAACCAGACTGGCTCTCGGCGGAAATGATCCTTATCTCCAAAGAGGACATCTATCAAAATCTTGCCGATTGGGGAGCAGGAAAGGCCAGGGACAATGCCATGGAATACAGTCCGGCTGCTTTGAAGCTGTCTTTGCTTGACTCCTAACTTCTCTAGGGTATCCTTATACAGGATGTTGATACTACTACCTCCGTCTATCAGAACTCGCGAGAAGCGAGCGGCCCGCCTATCACTGGCAAAGGTGGCATCCAGGACCAGGGCGCAGGAACCCGGATTCGGCATCACCTCTGGGTGATCAGCTCTGCTCCAACTAATAGGCTTCTCGGACCAGTGCATGAACTCTGGGGTGTCCGACACCACTGCGTTCACTTCTTGCCGCTGCAGCCGCTTGCTGCGTTTGTCATCTGCCACACTGGTGAACACCACATAGGCCCCGTGCTCTTCTGGGTACTCGTCTTGTACTGCGCCGACTGGCCTGACAGCCGGCTGCTGGGGTGGAGGCGGAGGCGGCTGCCCAGCAGGCGGAGGAGGCATCAGGCCGTCTCCCTTGGCAATCCTGGTGAGCCAGTGGCACTTCCGGGTGGTGTGGTTTGACGGCTTCGCGCCGCTGTGGAACTTGCAGGGACCATCTAGAGTCTGCTCGTAAGCAAAGGCCGGCATCCAGTTTGACTTGCCGCCTTTCTGTCGCTTGGGCGGAGGTTGCCCCTCTGACTGCTGGTCTTCGACCGTTGCCACCTGTCGGCTACTGGAAGCCGGCTGCGGGGCCTTGCGCTTGTGGTCGTTCTGCGGTTGTCGCCGACTGGCGTCTCCAGCTGGAGTTCTGGGAGCCTGAGGGGCTACCTTGCCAGCCGTGCTAACTTGGATCTCCGTCTTCATAGAAGAGTCGGCTGTGGCGTACTTGTCTGCTATGATCAGCAGCTCGTCCAGGGTCTCTGGCTCATCGCAAAGGAGCTTGTGCTTGAGGAGGGTGCCTTCTCTGCACCCGGCGGTGAAGTACTCGATGGCCTGCACCTCGTGCACGCCCTCGCAGGAGTTTCGGAGCTCGGCCCAACGCATGAGGTAGTCGCGAGTCGACTCGTTGGGGCCCTGCATGCACAAGGAGAGCTGGCGAGGCTTGGGAGGTCGCTTGTACGTGCTCGTGAAGTTGCGGACGAAAGCTTCGGTGAAGTCGACCCAACTGTTGATGCTGCGGGGTTTCAGGCTGTTCAACCATGTCCGGGCCATGCCCTGGAGCATGAGTGGAACGTACTTCACGGCAACACGCTTGTTGCCGCTTGCTATGTCGACGGCCATGGCGTAGTCAACCAGCCAATCTTCTGGCTTCACGGAGCCGGTGTACTTGGGAGTATCTCTGGGGAGAGTGAACCCTTTGGGAAAGGGCTCATCTCGGATGCGGGGGCCGAAACACGGTGGGCCCAACTCATCTTCTTCTTCTAGCGCCAGAGATCGGTGGAGTCGGTCGATCCGGTGGCGGGCATCATTCTCTCCGACTCCTTCTCGGCAGCCGAGGCGGCCTCCGAGAGTCGGATGCTCAACGGGTGGTGGGGAGACTCGCCTTTCTCTGCGAGGTGGGGGAGGCAGATAGTCGTCCCGCCGCTCCACTGCTCTCGGGCGGCCATCTTGGTCGCGCTCGATGGTGATGTGAGTCCGACTGCGACTAGCAGCCGGATCCTTGTCTTTCCTTCCACGGACGCCTCCAGTCGGCGTCCGAGACGTCGCGCCTTGGTCTCGGCGGGGTGGCAGGTCGTCGTTCTGTTGTTGCGGCGCCTCAGTGCGGCAGCCGGCCGCGTTCTGTGTGGCAGCCGCGTTGAGGAGTCGCTGGACTCGCTCCGTCATCAGTCGGCGCTCTTCGCCTTCGAGGCTGTCCAACTCGTCTGCCGCCGCCTGGGCGGCTTGGATGTTCTCTGCGGGCGTGGCGTATACGGGGCGATTGGCCCCGAACATGCTGGCGATGTCCACGCCGCGTTGCCGGACCGCGCCTAGGCGGCTAGGACCCGTTGGGGCCGGCGAGCCGCCCACAGCGTGATCCATCTCACGCTGGTAGGCCTCTGACAAGCGTCTCATGCTTGCCAGCTTCTTTGCGCCTTCGACGAGCTGGAGGCGGTCTCGGCGTCAGTGTCCTCTGGAATGGGCGCATCCAGGTCTTGCAGCGCCGCATCGAGCGGGTCGTGAGCTCTACCGTCGAAGTGCTCGCGATGACCGATGACGAGCACTTCTGTGACGGTGCTTCTGCCGCTCTCCGTGTGAGGGAGCGGCTCGTCGTAGACTACCACGTCGGTAGGGAACGCGTCGATCGACGCGGTGTCGGAGTCGACCAGCATCGGGTAGGTGGAGCCTACGGACTCCAGGTCAGCAGCAGGCTCGCCGGCAACATGGAGTTTGTCAAGGAGGCCCGCGAGATGGCTCTCGGGGTCGCCGGTGCCTGCGTCGGATGCAGGCTCGTCAGAGAGGCGGACCTCGCCGACAAGTTCGGCGAGGCAGCTGGCTGCGCAGGCGATCTCGGCGCCGTTTAGCGCGCCGGTGCAAACTCCCTCTAGCGTGCCAGGCTGGCTGCGCTCGCTAGGGAGGAAAAGGGTTCCCGTCCAGAGCAGGTCTCCGGACGACGGTGCACCTCGCCCCACAGTGGGCGCCAAATGTCGGGGGTTGGATGCGACATATGCCAAAGGATGGCTTATCATGGTGGGGAAGTAGAACGTCGCCGGTTCCTGGAAGCGGGATGAGGCATAGACATGCACGCCGGCGAATCTTACCCAGCTTCAGGGCTCTCCGAGGAGATAACACCCCTACTGCTGCTCTGCGGGGTCTCCGCATGATCACTATGGCAAAGTGTATACAAGGTTGCTCCTTGAGCTATTTCCTGGAGGTAGGAGAAGGCAAGGCTAGCTCTCTCCCCCTTGTGTTCTTTGGTCTAGTGTCTAAAGAATCGAACCCTTTGCATGGGTGCCCCGGGGGGGTTAATAGGCCTACCCCCCCCCCCGGGGGTACAATGGTAATCCGGCTGGGCGCGGGTCCCATCCGTCTGTCTCTCAGGCCGCCGTCTTCTCCGCTGACTTCTGGGGCCCGCCGGCTGGTGGGCCCCGCCGACTGCGGACTACTGTAGCTGGGCTTCTAATGACGCTGGCTTGGTCATGGGGTCATGGCAACAGTGCCGCCGCCTGACGGGCGATCACTGTTGCCACTCCCCGTCTTGTCTGGTTAATGGCGTGCGGGGCCCATGGGAGGAGCCGGCCGACTCCTGGAGGCCGACTCCCACGGGGCCCGTCTTGTGGCGCTTTCGCCGTCTTCTGCACCCCCGCTGACCAGCGGTGTCGGATTCTGGGGTTCCGGCAGACCCTTAAGGTTCGAACTCTGGGGTGCGCGCGGAGATCGTGCCCACTACCTCTCCGTCTCACAAGGATCTAAACTACTGCAAGAACAACACAAGAGACACTGGGTTTATACTGGTTCGGGCCACCATTGTGGTGTAATACCCTACTCCAGTGTGGTGTGGTGGATTGCCTCTTGGGCTGACGATGATGAACAATACAAGGAAGAACGACCTCGCGAGGGTCTGTTCTTGGCTAGGGGATGAACTGCTAGGGGGAGTTCGATCGCCCTTCTCTCTCTCTCTCTACTTGCTTCTACTGATTCCTTGGTACTCGATGGGATCGGATTCTCGATGCCTCTACCCTGGGGGTGGCTAGTCCTATTTATAGGCAAAGGCCCTGGGCCTCTTCCCAATTATTGAGCGGGAAGGGCGCCAACAATTGGCCAATTTGAAGGGGAACATCTGGTACACTTATCCTGACTAAAGTTGGTCTTCGCCTGCCAAAGGCCCTGTGGTGACGCCGTCCTAGGCTCCATGGTGACCTCCTTCCCACCGTTGGACTGGTCTTGATCTCGTTGCACCGAAATGGATGCCTTTGCTTGATCCTCTCGCCTGCGCTTGCCCCCTTTGCACCAAAGAGGAAAGGGAGACGCTGCGCGGGCTGGCGCCCGCCTGGCACCCTTGGCCGTCATGGCTTGCATCATGGGCACCTCGTGAGGTACCCCACCTTGATCTCTCCGCCTCCTCGCGAGCCAGCCTAAGGAGGTCGTTCTTGAGGAAGCGCCGTGTCGTCCGCCTCGCGAGGCTTGGCCCCTCGCGAGGGTCTTGAACCTTGTGTTGATGCAGATGGGCTACGATGGGCCCCCATTTGAGCCACGCTGCAGGCCGCAGGTAGGCAAGTCTGGGGACCCCCGTTCCCAGAACGCCGACAGTAGCCCCCGGGCCCAAGGCGCGCACGGACTTGGCCGTGCCGAGAGGCGAAAGGGCAAGGGTGAAGCGCCGCGGGCCCTAACAGCCTGCGGCCTCGGGCGCCGCGTGGCGGTTGATTGGACGTGGTCGTTTTTGCAACTGCGCAGGATACTAAAGGCGTGGCATCTGCTCGGGTTTGGTTCTTCTCCTTCTTCATCCGCTGCCCAGATCCCCTTTCTTGCGCTTCTTCTCCCTTCCTCCAAGCTTCCAGATCTGCTCCACCCGCTCGACCCAGGTAGCCATGGCACCTCACCGGGCCCCGGCCGAAGCTTGGTTCTCGCCTGCTTTGGATTCGCCCAACGTGTCGAAGGCGAGCCTCGCCCTACTGCACCGGATGGCTGCGACGCAGGGCATTGACGGGGCGCAGATGTTCAAGGTCGGCTCCGATGCCCCTGAAGGCCAAGGGAGCACCTTCTATCCTTTCTTCGTGAGCTCCATTGCAGCGGGCCTGGTGCCTCCTTTCTCTGAGTTCTTCCTCGCCGTCCTCCGCCATTACAACTTGCAAGCTATGCATCTCCACCCCAACTCCGTCCTTCTCCTGGCGATCTTCGCCTACTACTGCGAGGCGCATGTGGGGGTGCAGCCTTCAGTGGCCTTGCTGCGCCACTACTTCTACCTCCGTACCTCCAAAGGTTCTCCTTCTGCGTGCGCGGGCTTCGTCGTGTGCGGCAGCTCCATGGCCATCTCGAATCCAGGGAAGAGGATCGAGGGCTTCCGGAGCTAGTGGGTATTGGTTGACGCCGGGTGTGTAGACCCTCGGTTGGCCCTTCCCACGGAGCAGGCCGTGAGCTCGGAAGACTGGTGCCGGGCGGAGCTCACGGATCCCCGCGCGAAGCCGGTGCTGGCGAAGATGGACGCCGATCTGAAGCCAGCCAACATGACGACGGCGAAACTGACCGGGGCGTCGTTGCTGAGGGAGTTGGAGCACCAGCTGGCTCCGCTTCGGCAGTACTCTCCCCCGATGTGGAGGCCTCACCCGAGCCCCGCAGCCGTGGGCGAAGAGGACGTGACTACGGTCCTCCAGTCCCTGGTCGGGGGCGAGGCAGCATGGCTGGAGGGCGCGCCTTCGCCCCTGTTCCTCCGCGACGATTGGGAGCAAGTGGTGGAGTCCATGCCCGTCTTCAACGAGGACGGGCTCGTGCCCGTGGTGGCTCCCGAGGATCTGGTGAATGTGTCTTCCGGCGACTCCAGCGGAGACGGGGGCGAGGAGGAGCAGGAGGCAGGCCCCGACTCCGAGGCGACTGACGGAGAGTCCAGGGCTCCCTCGCTCCAGCGCAAGCCCCGTGCTCTCCGCCTTTCGCTGAGTGATGATGATGATGACGACGACATGCTGGGAAGCGGGAGCTCGCCTCCGGTCCCGAAGAAGGGCAGGACCGGGTTAATCCCCCGCGGGTCCGCCCTGACTCCAGGGCGAACCGCTGACGCGCCTTCTGCTTCCGAGGTCGACCCCTCCAGCCGGCTCTCCGGCTTCAAGTTTGGCAGGAGACCGCTGGAGCTTTCTGGCGACGACCTGTAAGTGCTTGATCCTTGATCCCTGGTTTCTTGTTCCACTGACGAGGCTTGACGATTGCTTCTCCTGAGCAGGCTGGCGCCCACGGCGAAGAAGCTGAAGGGGGCTCCTGAGGCCCCAGCTGTGACGACACCTCCACCTGCAGGGGAGGGCGACCGCGACACACAGGCTCCTCCTGCCCACTCGCCCTTGCGGGGCTTGGCTGATCTGGCTGGGGCCGCAGCCCCCATGGCTCGGTCGACCCCAGAGGTGCCCTTGCCTGGTGCTGCTGCTACGGCTGGGGAGGCGCAGCGGACTCCGTCTCGGGATACTGCAGCCTCGCCGCCGCTACCTTCTCCTCCCATTCCGCCGACTGCTGGTTCCGCGACTCCTCCTGCTGCCTTGAAGCGCTCTGATGCTTCTCCGCCTTCTTCTTCCATCTTGGAGCAAGCTGTTGCTGGACTGGACCGGCTGCCGCAGGATCTTCTAGGTGCCAACCCTCGCCTGGTGGCCGGGCGCCTGGAGCTGGCCTCGGGGTGGATTCGCTCCGACGCCTCGATCCGGGCAGCGCTGGTTCAGGCCTCGATGGCATGTGACGAGGAGAGGGAGGCAACCCTCGAGGCGAAGGCTGCCCATGACGCGGCCCTGGGAGAGGCGGTTGGCATCCGCGGCCGCTGCAAGGAGCTGGAGGACGAGTTGCAAGGCCTGCGTGATCAGCTCGCAGAGGAGACCCGCCTTCGCCAAGAGTAGGAGAAGGGGGTGAAGGCTCGCGAGGCGGCGCTCGAGGACCGGGAGGCGAAGCTCAAGAAGCGCCGCAGCCACCTAAGTGCGTTGAAGAAGGAGCTGGAGACGACGAAGGCCGAGCTGGACGCCAAGGCCCGGGTCCTTGCTGAGGATCGCGTGGCCTTCGCGGACATGGAGAAGGATGCCCGTGCTTCACTGAAGACGCTTTACGAGAGTGGCCTGGATTGCCCGCTGGCTGGCGACGGGGACGGCCCCGCCAAACTGCTTCCCTTCTTGGTGAAGGCTCTTGGAGATGTCGCCCTCGGACTCGTCCCCATGGTCGAAGCCGAGGCGCGTGTCCTGTCTTCCGCCACGCTGACGCGGGTCTTCGCCAATGTCTACCTCCGCGACCCCAGCGCCGACCTTGACACCCTGCTGGAGCCGGTGAGCGGCGAGGGCGCCGCTGCTGCTGTCGAGGCCGTGAAGGGGCGCGCAGAGGCGTTGCTAGGGAAGTTCCGGGCCTTCAGCACCAAGCCGAAGCGAGGCACTGCCGACCCCACTACCCCACAAGGCGAAGCCACTCCACGCGACTCCGCTGCCGACAAGTGACTCCGCTATCGCTCATGTTCCTCTTTTGGTTCCTGCACATGCACGACGCCTCGAGGAGGCATTTAAATTTGCGTTTGGTACCAAGGCGACATTATGGGTTGTAATATTCACTTTTAAGTTCCTTGAATTTTATGTTCCTCTTCCCTACTTGCTTATGCTCTACGCCGGCAAAGCCCGGCCACGCGCATGCCTCACCCAGCATCAGCCCCGACCGGAAACCAGGACGGGACCAAAGGAATGAGGGGCCACGTGACAAGTTAGGCTCCTGAGTCGCGATGCTCAGGATTCCCCCTTGGCGCACGAACAGCAAGTAGGGAAGCGCGATGTAGGTGCGTTTCCCGTTCTACGTCTGCAGAGCCCGACCCCGCGCGTACCTCACCCAGCATAGCCTTTCGAAACTAAGGAGTGAGGGGCTACGGAGCCAGTTAGGCTCCTGAGTCATGATGCTCAGGAGTCCCCCTTGACGCGCGAACAGCATGAGATGGAATGTAGGCGGGGCTACCGTTCTACGTCTGCAGAGCCCGACCCCGCGCGTACCTCACCCAGCATAGCCTTTCGGAACTAAGGAGTGAGGGGCTACGAAGCCAGTTAGGCTCCTGAGTCGCGATGCTCAGGAGTCCCCCTTGACGCGCAAACGGCCTTTGTACCTTGGCTCCGCTCGGGGAGAGACGCGCGACAAACCAGGCCCGAGGGGCCTGGCTGGGGCGTACGGCTGGGCGTGACCCAGTCGTAGCCCCCGTGCCCAGCCCCCTCGCGCGGCGCTCCTGGGGGGGAGGCGTTGCGATGAGGCCGGCCACTGAGCTCGGGGCTCCCTGAGGTTAACGTGGCCCGGAGGCCACCCTCAGTTGTTTATCACCAGTGCGGAGCATAGCGCTTCCGTATGTGTACGGGCATAGCCGCTCCTCGGCAGTGTCGTCAGCCAGCGCGGAGCATGGTGCTTCCACTGGTATGTGGGAGGGGGCTCCCCTCCGGGAGGAGCCCCCGGGGCGTGTACAGCCCCGCCCTGACACGTTCCTGGCACGGTAGAGCTAGGTGAGGTGTATCTGGGCACCCGTGAGCCAGCGCAGGACTCACGAGGCCCTACCTCTAGGCGGGTTGCGCCTGGCACTGGGCCGTATCTTGAGATGTGTTCCTGCAAAATCTGGTTAGATGCCGGCACTCTACGTCCTCGGGTCCCGGCCCTCGAGCTTGTCTCAGTCGTCGCTGGTATGCCAGGTCGCGATGCCGTGGACAAGGCCAGAGGGTGAGGGCTGGAGAGCCAGTAAGAGCCCTGAGTCGCGATGCTCAGGCACCCCCCCTTTAACGTGCAAGTGGTCGACATGAAGAAGAAGAGGTGCCGCGGGCGGCAACGAGTAATCAAGCATGATGCATAATTGGAAATAAACGCGGAAGGGATACATGCCGCTGGGCCTAGCCCGAGTGGCCTGGGGATGATGCAGCCCGAGGGGCGCCCCCAGCAAAGTAAGCTAGCAACTAAAAAGATAAAAAGGGATACATGCCACAGGGACGGACCCACGCGGCCTGGGAATGGCGCAACCCTGGGAGGGCGCTCCCAGCTGGGAATGAAACTTGAAAGATGTCACCTGAAGATGTCGTCGGGGCAGTGGCGTTGGTGCAGCAGACTCGGTGGGCTGCGGAAGCCGATCCTCACGAGCCCCCAGGCCCAGGGGCCTTGGGAGGCTCCGGAGGCACTGGTGGTTCCTCGCGAGCAGCCTCCATCTCCGCCAGGGCTGTGGAACGCCTGTCTTCTTGCGCCTCCAAGATGCTCCTCATGATGCGCTGGTACGCCGCAGCCACGCTCGGCAGGCCATAAGGCATGCGAACATAGTTGTGGGGTGGTCCTCCGCAGTGCCCCACTTGTGAGGGCCAGAGGCGCTCTGCCGTGGCGATCTGATTGAGCCCTGGTACGTCGATGCAGACGCGTAGCCCACCATCCTCGCCTGGATGGGGAGCCACAGCTGGTGGGCGACGGCAACATCTCATGATCCTTGACTCCTGTAGTTCTTGAATGGCCTTGCTAACAAACTCCTGTTGGTCTGACCTTCTTTCCCTGGCTTCCTTTCGAGGGAAGCGTGCTTCGAAGCACGCCTCCACATGGTGCCCCAGCGCCTCCCTCGTGACCTTGGCGAGGTCGGTGGCCCTCCAGGTGAGAGCCCCTGAGCCCTGCCTGAGGAGGGCGCCGGGCGCGCTTTCCTATGCGATTGAAGGAGGGTCCCCCTGGGCAAACGCGGGCCTTGAAGGGCCTGCCTCCTGAGGGTCTGAGCCTGACGTTGTCTTCTTCTTCTTGGGGGTGGTCTCAGGAAGCCTCTTGCTTCCGCGATCTGGGTCTTCTAGTGACGCGGTCTGAAAGGCTCGCTCCAGGGCACACACTGCATCCTTCTCCTGGCATGGCACCGTGATGACGCCGCCGCTTCCTGGCATCTTGAGGACGTTGTAGCCATGGTGAGTCACGGCCATGAACTTGGCCAGCGCCGGGTACCCGAGGATGGCGTTGTACGGCAGGCGGATGTGGGCGATGTCAAAGTCGATGAGCTCGGTGCGGTAGTTGTCGTAGGTGGCGAAGGTGACTGGGAGGCGGACCCCCCGATCGGGACCGTGGAACTGTCGGTGACTCCGGAGAAAGGCTTGGTTGGCTGAAGCTGGTCATAGGGCACTTGGAGGCTGTTGAATGATTCCACGGACAAGACATTGAGCCCTGCCCCTCCGTCGATGAGGGTCCTGGTGACCAGAACGTTGTTGATGACTGGGGAACAAAGCATTGGGAGGACTCCAGCTGTGGCCGCGCACTTGAGCTGGTCTGCTGAGCTGAACGTGATGGTGCAGGCCAACCACCTGAGGGGACGCGTTGCTTCGAGCTTGGGGAGAACTGCATTCACTTCGCGAGCAAACTGCTCGAAGATACGTTGAGAGGCTGGGGCTTGAGCTCCGCCCAGGATGCAGGTGATGGCGCAAGGCTCCTGGAAGCCCCCAGCCCCCTCGTCTTGGTGGCGGTCTTCATTCCTTCTTGGCTGAGGCGGCAACGGTGGCAGGCCTGGGTTGCCATGAGGGCGATCCTCACGAGGCTGGTCCCTCTAGTCCCCCTCGCGAGGCGGGTCACGCCAGCGGTCCTCGCGAGGTTGGTCACGCCAGCCTTGACGTGGGCCATGATCTTCCCAGCATCCCGGGTTCCTTCCTCCTCCTCGGCCGTAGCCCCGGTCAGCATGGTCAGGGCGTCGGCCGACTCTTCCTTCTCGCACGGCGTGGAGTTCTTGGCATTCATTGGTGTTGTGGGTGTGGAGGTCGTGGTACACACAGTACCGGCTGCCCCTGGAGGATTCGGGCAGATCCTTGCCCCTCTTGGTGTCTGGTTCTGCCGCGAGCACGGCAGCCCCCTTGCGCTTCACGTCCTTGGCCTTGGGCTTCTTCTCTTCTGGGTCTGCGGCGGGCAGCTCGAGGAGGGAGAGGCGTCCCTCCTCAGCTCTGGCGCACTTGGTCGCCAGGTTGAACAGCTCCAGGGAGGTGTAGAGGTCTTCATGCATCGCCAACTCCTCCTTCATCTTGACGTCGCGCACGCCGTCGGAGAAGGCCGAAATGATGGCTTCTTCAGACACCCTGGGGATCTTGAGGCGCGCGCTGTTGAAGCGCTGGATGTACTTTTGTAGGGTCTCCCCAGGTTGCTTCTTGATGCGGCGCATGTCGCTCACGGTGGGAGGCCGGTCGCAGGTACCTTGGAAGTTGGCGATTAAGCGAGTATGCATCTGGTCCCAGGAGGAGATCGTGCCTGGGGCCAGGTTTAGGAGCCAAGTGCGAGCACCTTCCTTCAGCGCCATGGGGAACCAGTTCGCCATGACCTTTTCGTCCCCGCTGGCAGCTTCGATTCCCAGCTCGTAGAGCTGGAGGAACTCCGTGGGATCAGTTGTGTCGTCGTAGCGAGGAGGCAGGTCCGGCTTGAACTTGCCGGGCCACGCGACGCTACGCAGCTCGGGGGTGTAGGCGCGGCAGCCAGCGGTGACCGCGGGAGGTTTTGGTTGAGGGAGAGCTTGGCCATGTGGGTCCCCTTGCGCTGCAGCTGGGAGCAGCGCGGGGTCTTGACGCGCCGGAGCTGGAGCGGGGTCTCGGCGAGCCGGGGCTGGGAGCGCCCGGGCAGCCTCTTGCGGTCGCGGGACTTCTTGGCAGCTCCGTTCCTGCTGGGCCGGCGCATGATGGAGCGGGTTCTGCCCAGGAGCTGCGCGCCTTGGGGCCATGGCATCTTCTTGGAAAGGAGGCGGCTGGAATGCCCCCGGGGCTTCATTGCCCATGCGGGGCGGAGTGCGGCGCAGCGGTGCGGAAGGCGCGCGAGAGCCCCCTGCGGCGTGGACGAGCTCGGCGACACGGTCGAGCCACTCCTCGTAGACGTCGTCGACGGGGCGGTAGCGCAGGAGCTCGTTCGCCGCGATGAGCGCAGCCCGAGCCTCCAAGGGCGCGTGAAGCATGTGCGACGAAGAACCGGGCGGGGTGAGCGACGGAGTGGCGGTGCGGCCATCCCGCCGTACGGACGGGTGCTGAGAGGATGCTTGCTGCTCGTTCCCCGCCGGGCCGGTGGCGGCGTTGACGGCGGGCGACGGGGAACGACGAGGACGCCCACCGACGGGGGCCGTCTGGATGGCGCGGGAAGCGATGGCGGCCCGGCGCTCGGCGCGGGCCCGACGAGCGTCAGACATGGATGCGGTGGTCGGAGGAGAGCGGAGCGGTGGGAGACTGATTCCGGCGCACCCCTACCTGGCGCCAAATGTCGGATTCTGGGGTTCCAGCAGACTCTTAAGGTTCGAACTCTGGGGTGCGTGCGGAGATCGTGCCCACTACCTCTCCGTCTCGCAAGGATCTAAACTACTGCAAGAACAACACAAGAGACACAGGGTTTATACTGGTTCGGGCCACCATTGTGGTGTAATACCCTACTCCAGTGTGGTGTGGTGGATTGCCTCTTGGGCTGACGATGATGAACAATACAAGGAAGAACGACCTCGCGAGGGTCTGTTCTTGGCTAGGGGATGAACTGCTAGGGGGAGTTCGATCGCCCTTCTCTCTCTCTCTCTCTCTACTTGCTTCTACTGATTCCTTGGTACTCGATGGGATCGGATTCTCGATGCCTCTACCCTAGGGGTGGCTAGTCCTATTTATAGGCAAAGGCCCTGGGCCTCTTCCCAAATATTGAGCGGGAAGGGCACCAACAATTGGCCAATTTGAAGGGGAACATCTGGTACACTTATCCTGAATAAAGTTGGTCTTCGCCTGCCAAAGGCCCTGTGGTGACGCCGTCCTGGGCTCCATGGTGACCTCCTTCCCACCGTTGGACTGGTCTTGGTCTCGTTGCACCGAAATGGATGCCTTTGCTTGATCCTCTCGCCTGCGCTTGCCCCCTTTGCACCAAAGAGGAAAGGGAGACGTTGCGCGGGCTGGCGCCCGCCTGGCACCCTTGGTCGTCATGGCTTGTGTCATGGGCACCTCGTGAGGTACCCCACCTTGATCTCTCCGCCTCCTCGCGAGCCAGCCTAAGGAGGTCGTGCTTGAGGAAGTGCCGTGTCGTCCGCCTCGCGAGGCTTGGCCCCTCGCGAGGGTCTTGAACCTTGTGTTGATGCAGATGGGCTACGATGGGCCCCCATTTGAGCCACGCCGCAGGCCGCAGGCAGGCAAGTCTAGGGACCCCCGTTCCCAGAACGCCGACAAGCGGGGCCTGCCGTCTTTGGGTCGTACAGGCAGGCCGGCGTGGGCACAGGGTTCCGCCCCCTGGGGCTGATGTCAGGGCTGGCATGGCAACAGTGCCGCGCCGGACGGAGATCTCCGTCGGTACAACGCACTGTGGCCATGCCTGCCCTTGGTAAGGGGCGGGCGTGGCCCGTACTGAGGCCACGCCCCGTCCCGTCCCTCTTCGCGAGGGCATGAGATGGTTGGAGTCGCGGGCCGACTCCCCATAGTCGGCTTCTCTGGAAGCCGCCAGCTGGGAGTCGGCTCATTTCATAGCCGTCTCTGGGATTCGGCCACGAGTGGGTAGTCGGCGGTGCTATAGCCGACTCCCAGAGGCGGCCCTTCCGCCTTGGGATTCTTGAGGGGCGAAGCCTGCCCCGATGCCTTGAAAGGTTCTGGGTCTCGGGTTAGCCTACCCGTGGCCCATTACTCCGACAAGGTGACTTGTGCGTTGTCTCCTATTGGATTGATACCTTGGTTCTCAAAACCGAGGGAAATACTTACGCTACTTTTCTGCATCACCCTTTCCTCTTCAAGGGAAAACCAACGCATGCTCAAGAGGAAGCATTATGTTAACGCGGTTGATGTAGTCGAACGTCTTCATGATCCAACCGATCCAAGTACCGAACGTATGGCACCTCCGTGTTCAGCACACGTTCAGCTCGATGACGTCCCTCGAACTCTTGATCCAATAGAGAGTCGAGGGAGAGTTCCGTTAGCACGACGGTGTGGTGACGATGATGGTGATGTGAGCCACGCAGGGCTTCGCCTAAGCACTACAACGCTATGACCGAAGGAGTAAACTGTGGAGGGGGGCACCGCATATGACTAAGAGAACAATTGATGTGTTATGGGATGCCCCTGCCCCCCTATATAAAGGAGGAGATGGAGGAGGCCGGCCAAGGGGCGCGCCATAGGGGGGGACTGTCGTGGATTTGTCACGGCAGTTGTCCTTAGTGTCAGGACTTAGTCGCGAGGCCAACGCATCTATGTGGTAGCTTGAGAGGGGTTGAGTGGGACGAGAGACGCAGGGCGGATCAACACGCAAGACAAGGATTTAGACAGCTTCGGGCCCCGGGAAACATCATCCGGTAATAACCCTACATGTTGTTTGAGGCTAGGTCTCATTATCATCCCGAGGGAGACGCCGTAAACTGGCTCTTTGTGTCTAGCCCTAGAGATTATTGATTGCTTGTCGCTTCTAACTTCTAACCTCCCCCTCTTTGGGGAGCCCTGCCCCTCCTTATATATGTTGAAGGGGCGGTTTACATGTGGAGTCCTATTGGGATTAGGACTAGTCTATCTCTAATACAAACCGGATACAAGTCCTGGCTTTAACTCCTTGTAAGGCAAATATTCCTTTCCTCTTAAACCGGCCCACAATAGTTGAACCGGCCTTCATGAACCGCCAGACGGGCCACCGGGTCTTGTCGCTCCTCTGACCCGTCCGTCGGGTTACCAGTGAGTTACAACGTCCCGACGGGTTGCTGGTAAACCGCCAGGTCTGGGCAGGTCACCAGACGAATATCGCCAAGTCCGGCCGGGTTAACTTCCGGCCGGTTTACACCGCGGGGTATATCTCTGACATTAGCCCCCAAGTTTAGCTTGGATTTATCCATGGTAAACTTATGCTGCAAATAAACATAAGAACAAATTTGACAGGTTATACTCCGGGTTAAGAATTCTTGTAAACCGGCACCTGATCATCCTTAAGTCCTTGTCATTTCCTCCTTCTAGAAAATCCAGGTCAATAAGCCAGCGTCATACTCAATTTGCTGACATTGGTTTCTCACAGAAAAATATTGTGAAGAAATAATCCACTTGAGTCGGCTTCCAAAACGCCGGTTTAAGAAATATTGGTCTTGAAATATTCATCTGATATTCAGCCGGTTTGAAGATGATCCCGGTCTGAAAACTTGCTGGTTTAACATTACCAAATGGCCGGGTTATAAAAACTGATGACCCCGGATTATGATTGTTGCAGACACCGGTTCATGATTGTTGCCAACATCGGTTTATGATTATTGATGACACCGGGTTGCATCCACAGGGTCATAATGATTGGTGACGCCGGGTCAATCTAACTTGCTCAACAGAGAATTTGAAAATCTTTCTTCGATAATAATATAATACCTGTAGCCCCCAAGTGTCGGGTTGTCATGCTTGCAGCAACCTGGGACTTGTAATTGATTGATGCCCATAAAATTTCAACCAATGTAGCCCCCAAGGGCCGGGTCATTATGTAATTATCAGCAAGGACTTTGTAAGTATAATCTTGTAAACTTTGAACAGCAATGTGTAGCCCCCAAGGGACTTTGATATATACTTCTATGAAAATAACATCATATGATGTAACCCCTCATCATGGGGCTTGAATCCACGTCCACAAGGTTAAGAGCCTTGTGCTTTACCAATTGAGCAGTAGACCCTTCAATATAATAGATAAAAAGCTTTGTACCTTGAATAGTTGACAGGAGCAATTGGTAGCCCCCAAGGGCCAGCTCATTACAATGTGATGAGTTGGGTCTTCAATAAGATGAGCAAAAATGACCTTGCATTAACCCCCAAGTGTCATGGTGCATGCTTGCAGCAACATGAGACTTGCATATTTGATGTAATCTCAATTTTGAATAATGTAGCCCCCAAGAGCCGGGTTGTAAGCCTGCAGCGACTCGGGACTATTCCTGCAATTGTATAAAATGATAACCATTGTGCTAAAGCGACTTTGAAAACCTTAATCATAATATTAATAATCGTAATAAAAATCCAGCCATGTTGGCCATTCAAGATAATATAATCTCGTATGAAAACCTTTATTCATCGAATATCATAATGAAAATTCAGCCAAGTTTGGCTATTTGAATAATATAATCCAATAATTTATAAGCGCATGATTCCAATGGCGCAATCCAAATATATACTGGCGACTTATAGCCCAAAGCCAGACCGGTTTAATAAACACTGGATAATTTATCATCATACTGGCGACTTATTGTCTTAAAGCCAGGCCGGTTTAACAAACACCGGATAATTTATAATCATGCTTTATTCAACCTGTTTCTGCATACAACAAGTTTAAAGTGTCCTGGCGGTTTACCGCCGGACGGGTCATAATGCTCAACATATAACCTGGGTTTATAACCAGGGCTGCACTTAAAAATATGAAATATATCATACCTGTGACATTGAATCACATCGTTGGTTTACCAACTTTTTGTAGTAAGAGTGATAACCCCAATCTTGAGTAATGATAACTCCTTCCATATTGCGCCGATTTATGATAAAACCGTACCGGGTTGTGATAAACACCGGATTAACCATATATATACTGGTGACTTGTAGTCAAACCAGACCGGGCTGATAATCTCCGGATTATAATTTGATCATGCACTCACAACTTGTAGTTGAAAGCCGAGCCAGGTTGATAAACACCGGTTTACTCCGTAATAGGATGGTAACAGAAAATCAAACCGGGCAGATAATCTCCGGTCTAAAAGTGGACCGTGTTCCGCCAATTTAGCTGTTTGAACCGGTACAAAATACTGTTGGTTTAAAAAACGCAAATAAAATAGCAACTTCTCAAAAAAGGCTATTAAAGCAAAAGCAATGGCAACAACTTTTTGCAAAAGAAGAGCTCTACTGAGCTTGGTCAGATGGAATTACCATGGTCAGACGCAACCAAGCCCCCCGAAGGCGTAGCGATGGTGCCAGTCAGCCAGGACCCCAAAATGACGCGTGGCGTTTACGCCGGCCAAGTGGCATTGCATTGGTTCGGATTCGACCAAGCCCCCAAGTGACTCAGTGGCCTAGGGCCGATCAAGTGGCATTGCATTGGTTCGGACACGACCAAGCCCCCAAATGACTTATTGGCTGTTTAAAAGCCGATCAGAAGGCATTACCATCATCAAGACATGACCGAGCTCCCATAAGGTGTAACTACGGTTCAAGTCGATTAGGTCCCCAACTGACTTAGTGGCAAATGTGCCAGCCAGAAGGCATTACCGTCGTCAAGACATGACCAAGCTCCCAGGAGGTGTAGCTATGGTTCAAGTCGACTAGGTCCCCAACTGACTTTGTTGCTCTTCTGTGAAGCGACCTCAAGGGGTAAACCGGAGGTTGCCCTAAAGCGAATCAACTCCGTGTAACCATGCATGATATAAAGAATAGATACCCCGCTTTACAAAGCGGGAGCTCCCATGTGATAAATAATATGTCAAGCCAATAAGGCCGGATACCCATGTTTGAACCGCGCATCATGGCAGCAGGTCCTCTTCGGTAATTTTTAACTTTTTTGCAAGAGGTAAATTCTTCTTGAACCGGGATCTTGAACCGGATATTGAAAGCTTCAAAGTTGTGGGAGACATCTTTCCCTTGAACCGGATTTTAAACCGGAATCTTCATTTTCAGCCGGAAATTTTCTGACGGCCTTTAAACTCGAACTTGCGAGAAGTTAATTCCTTTTTGAACCGGACATTGTTAAACCAGATCTGAGCGCTTCAGAACTTTGTGGGAGAATAGATTTCTCTTGAACCGGATTGTAAACCGGATATTTGAGAGCTTCAGTGATACTGACTTCCCTTCAGCCAGGTTTCAAACCGGAATCCTTTCTGACGATCCGAAACTTCTTCATTGAGTCGGGATTTTGTAACTGTCATATACTTTCTAAACCGGAAATTTTCTGACGGCCTCTAAATTTTCATCAACATAACAATAGCCTCCGGGATCGGGTTATCTTTCCCTCCATCGTCCTCGGGTTCTTAAACTGGCTGAAACTTGCAAGACTTGCTGCGTCATATCATCGTAGCCCCCAAGTCTCAAGGTGACTCGAGGAGTTGGCTTGAGATTCTCCATATTTGACCGTGATATAAACCGGCATAACTTGTATATCATTGGTGTTGATAGCACGATGTGAATCCACAGAAGGTTGAGGTGACTGCGGCGGGTTGTAAATGATCCCGTATGAACCGTGTCAGCAACTCGGCCAATGGTTCCTTCCAACTGGTGATTTGAAGTTACCCAAACTGTAGTGGCGGCGACTGGTGTGCCTGCCCATTGAGCCATCCAGTGCCGACGGCGGTTGATGATAATTTGCCTCCATTTTGTCTGAAAGAAAAACCGGGTTACCCAAGTTGTGACTTGCTCATGCTCAATAAACAGCTCATGCAGACAGGTGCGACCCGGTATGTTGATGTAGACCAGGCCGCGAGAGACGGATGACAAATACGACCGCAGTATCAGAGGCATCTCGGATAAATGAATCGGCCACGGCATTGTAAACCGACGCGGACGGGGAAAATCGGCACCGGTGTCGTAAACCGGCACGGACGGGCGAGTCAAACGCAGGCGTGGTCTCGGCAAGCTGATGTAGACCGGGCCATAAGGGCGACATCTTGCACGCATCCATTCACCGTGTAATATGGCACGGATGATCACCGGGCAGGACGTTGCCAGCGCGTGCTCCGTACCCATGGTATAAACCATGTTTATAATGAATAATTGTCCTGCATATCAAAATATCCGGTCCAAAGTAATTGTTTTCTTGATAGAAACAATATATATCAAGAAACTAAATTTAGATGGATATCACCTGATTTTTTTTTGTTCGGACGACGGATGATCTGCATTCAGCGTCCGTAGATAACCTGGTTACGGTACGAATCATCTGCGGCGTGTACGGGTTACGCGCAGGGCGAGGTGGCCTGCCGTAGAAGCCACAACAGAGTTGAGGAAGAAGCTGGGGGCACGGGCCGACGCCTGCTCCAGCGGGGGCGCTCAGCGGCTTCGGGTGTGGCCAGCTCAAGCGTAATGACGGAAGCTTCCATGTAGAAACAGCGGAGTAGGCGAGGCGCGCTTCGGACAAGCGACGGCTCAGAGTCGAGACCGATGCCAGAGTGCGGCGATTTAGCCCCGGCCGTGTGGGTAGGCGGCGCTCGGCCCCAGCGGAACCAGCAGCTCGCCGAGGCAAGCGCTACAAAAGCGGCTCAACCTGGCGGCGGACATTAGCCAAGGTAAAGGGGGTGGCTGGTGGGGCTGGCGACTTATCGGCAGCGGGCGGCAGAGGCGGCCAGGCGCAGCTGAACCGTCAGTAAGTTGGAGAAGCGCCGGCACACGGACGGGCGGTAGTCAGAGACGCACTCGGTGATAGCGGTTCAGAGATGAAAACGAAACCGAGCCTAGTCCATGGCCTCGTCCAAGTTTGGCGTTGACTTGTCAATCCGATCCGGCATTGAAATCATGTATGTTCACGTAAGGCAAATCATGCTATTTTCTTTTTTTTAACATCTGGCTCCTTTGACTTCTCCAGCTTCTAACAAAAAGGGCCTTCCTTTGCTACATCAATTCCATAGCGAGAAGAAAACTGCAGAGGCGCGTCATAGGGCACCAGGTAGCTCGGAGAGCAGGGACGGCTCAGCGCTGCAACTAAACGGAGGCGGAGGTGTGAGGAATGCGGGGCGCAGTGGGCACAAACCGGCTCCCGGCAAGTTGAGGCGGAGCCGGCTTGATGTGCGGTTTGCGGCCATGTAGCGGCGGCTCGAAGGTGACACTGACGAGGTGAAGCGGTGCTATCGGCGGGTCAACGGTCAAGGCAAACCGGGCAGCACGGGGTGCTGTTGCAGCTGTAGTGGAGGCAGTAACCATGGCGGCTGATTACTCTGAGTCCCCGTCTCTCCAGGTTGGGGTTGCTTTGACTTTTCCTTCTATGACCAGGTCTTGATGAACACTACTAGCAGATTGCAGATCGCTGAGTGCAAGTACTAGTTGATTCCTTGGATTTCCGAATACTGGTGACGTCGAATCAAATTCTTGTCCGGTCTACGGGTCGCTTGTGCAACGCACACAAACCCTAAAGATTCTACAAACCTCGTATCTGCAGGCTCCTAAATTT
Source organism: Aegilops umbellulata (assembly GCA_032464435.1). Taxonomy (NCBI): domain Eukaryota; kingdom Viridiplantae; phylum Streptophyta; class Magnoliopsida; order Poales; family Poaceae; genus Aegilops; species Aegilops umbellulata. Next base: position 394,671,377 of record CP136054.1, read on the forward strand.
TTTTTAACCATAATTCTCATCTTCCCACGATAAATTTTGCTGGATCTGTTCATGGTCGCCGAGCGGGTCACGCGGCCGTTCCGGGCCGATTCTTTTTCATCCGATTCAATTGCGAATTTCTCGATCCCTGAAAAAGATCCCTCCAAGAACTCATACCACCGTCGCCAGCCCCACGGTGGGCGCCAACTGTCATGGATTTGTCACGGCAGTTGTCCTTAGTATCAGGACTTAGTCGCGAGGCCAACGCATCTATGTGGTAGCTTGAGAGGGGTTGAGTGGGACGAGAGACGCAGGGCGGATCAACACGCAAGACAAGGATTTAGACAGCTTCGGGCCCCGGGAAACATCATCCGGTAATAACCCTACATGTTGTTTGAGGCTAGGTCTCATTATCATCCCGAGGGAGACGTCGTAAACTGGCTCTTTGTGTCTAGCCCTAGAGATTATTGATTGCTTGTCGCTTCTAACTTCTAACCTCCCCCTCTTTGGGGAGCCCTGCCCCTCCTTATATATGTTGAAGGGGCGGTTTACATGTGGAGTCCTATTGGGATTAGGACTAGTCTATCTCTAATACAAACCGGATACAAGTCCTGGCTTTAACTCCTTGTAAGGCAAATATTCCTTTCCTCTTAAACCGGCCCACAATAGTTGAACCGGCCTTCATGAACCGCCAGACGGGCCACCGGGTCTTGTCGCTCCTCTGACCCATCCATCGGGTTACCAGTGAGTTACAACGTCCCGACGGGTTGCTGGTAAACCGCCAGGTCTGGGCGGGTCACCAGACGAATATCGCTAAGTCCGGTCGGGTTAACTTCCGGCCGGTTTACACCGCGGGGTATATCCCCGACAGGGACCGACTAGGACTCCTAGTCCTATTCGCCCCCCTTCCTTCCAATGGAGGGGGAAAGGGGGAAGCAGAGGAGAGGAGAGGAAGAGGGAAAGGGGGACCACGCCCTCTCCCCTTCCTATTTGGACTGCCTTTGGGGGGGTCCCCCTTTTGGGTTGTCCCCTCCTCTCTCCCATGGCCCATGAGGCCCATGTTTTCCCCGGGGGGTTCAGGTAACCCCTTGGTACTCCGAAAAAATACCTGAATCACCCTGGAACCATTCGGTGTCCGAATACAACCTTCCAATATATGAATCTTTACCTCTCGATCATTTCGAGACTCGTCGTCATGTCCGTGATCTCATTCGGGACTCTAAACAATCTTCGGTCACCAAAACACACAACTCATAATACAAATCGTCATCGAACGTTAAGCGTGCGGACCCTATGGGTTCGAGAACTATGTAGACATGACCGAGACACATCTCCGGTCAATAACCAATAGCGGAACCTGGATGCTTGATACGTCCATTTTGCATCATGCTTTTATATCGATATTTATTGCATTATGGGCTGTTATTTCACGTTATGTCACAATACTTATGGCTATTCTCTCTTATTTTACAAGGTTTACACGAAGAGGGAGAATGCCGGCAGCTGGAATTCTGGGCTGGAAAAGGATCAAATATTAGAGACCTATTCTGTGCAACTTCAAAAGTCCTGAAACTCCACGGAATATCTTAAAATAAATAAAGAAAAATCCTCGCCAAAGATGAAGGCCAGGGGGCCCACACCCTGCTCACGAGGGTGGGGGCGCGCCCCCCTACCTCGTGGGCCCTCTGGTGGGTCTCTGACGTCCATCTTCTCCTATATGAAGTCTTTCGTCAAGAAAAAAACCAGAAGCAACCTTTCGGGATGAGACTCCGCCGCCACGAGGCGGAACCTTGGCGGAACCAATCTAGGGCTCCGGCAGAGCTATTCTGCCGGGGACACTTCCCTCTGGGAGGGTGAAATCATCGCCATTGTCATCACCAACGCTCCTCTCATCAGGAGAGGGCAATCTCCATCAACATCTTCACCAGCGCCATCTCATCTCCAAACCCTAGTTCATCTCTTGTATCCAATTCTTGTCTCCAAGTCCGGGATTGGTGCTAGTAGGTTGCTAGTAGTGTTTATTACTCCTTGTAGTTGATGCTAGTTGGTTTATTTGGTGGAAGATCATATGTTCAGATCCTATATGCATATTACTACCCCTCTGATTATGAACATGAATATTCTTTGTGAGTAGTTACATTTGTTCCTGAGGACAAGGGAGAAGTCTTGCTATTAGTAGTCATGTGAATTTGGTATTCGTTCGATATTTTGATAAGATGTATGTTGTCTAGCCTCTAGTGGTGTTATGTGAACATCGACTACATAACACTTCACCATTATTTGGGCCTAGAGGAAGGCATTGGGAAGTAATAAGTAGATGATGGGTTGCTAGAGTGACAGAAGCTTAAACCCTTGTTTATGCGTTGCTTCGTAAGGGGCTGATTTGGATCCACATGTTTCATGCTATGGTTAGGTTTACCTTAATACTTTTGTTGTAGTTGCGGATGCTTGCAATAGAGGTTAATCATAAGTGGGATGCTTGTCCACCCACATATCAAATTATCAAATTACCGAACGCGAATCATATGAACGTGATGAAAACAAGCTTGACGATATTCCCATGTGTCCTCGGGAGCGCTTTTCCTTTTATAAGAGTTTGTTCCGGCTTATCCTTTGCTACAAAAAGGATTGGGCCACCTTGCTGCACTTTATTTACTTTTGTTACATGTTGCTCGTTACAATTTATCTTGTCACAAAACTATCTGTTACCACTTATTTCAGTACTTGCAGAGAATACCTTGCTGAAAACCGCTTATCATTTCCTTCTGCTCCTCGTTGGGTTCGACACTCTTACTTATCGAAAGGACTAGATAGATCCCCTATACTTGTGGGTCAACAAGACTCTTTTCTGGCGCCGTTGCCGGGGAGTGTAGCGCTTCTGGTAGGTGGAATTTGGTAAGGAAAATTTTATATAGTGTGCTGAAATTTACTGTCACTTGTTACTATGGAAAGTAATTCTCTGAGGGGCTTGTTCGGGGTATGTTCACCCTGTCCATTAGAGCAAAGAGTTGCTCCTCAACCTATTGAACCTATTGAAAATGAAACTCCTTTTGAATTTCCTTCGGGTATGATGGAAAAACTGCTAGCTAATCCTTTTACAGGAGATGGAACAAAGCATCCTGATGAGCACTTAATATATGTGGATGAAGTTTGTGGATAATTTAAGCTTGCAGGTATACCCGATGATGTTGCTAAGAAGAAGGTCTTCCCTTTATCTTTGAAGGGAGACGCATTGACATGGTATAGGCTATGTGATGATATGAGATCATGGAACTATAAAAGATTGAAATTGGAATTTAATCAAAAGTATTACCCTATGCATCTTGTTCATCGTGATCGCAATTATATTTATAATTTCTGGCCTCGTGAAGGAGAAAGCATCGCTCAAGCTTGGGGGAGGCTTAAATCAATGTTATATTCATGCCCCAATCATGAGCTCTCGAGAGAAATAATTATTCAAAGTTTTTATGCTCGGCTTTCTCATAATAATCAAACCATGCTCGATACTTCTTGTGCTGGCACTTTTATGATGGAGACTATTGAATTTAGATGGGATTTATTGGATAGAATTAAACGCAACTTTGAAGACTGGGACCTCGACGAAGGTAAGGAGTCAGGTATGACACCTAAGTTTGATTGTGTTAAATCTTTTATGGATACCAATATTTTCCATAAGTTTAGCACTAAATATGGACTTGACTCTGAGATAGTAGCTTCCTTCTGTGAATCTTTCACTACTTATGTTGATCTCCCTAAGGATAAGTGGTTTAAATATCATCCTCCCATAGAAGTAAAAGCAGGTGCACCTATTAAAGTTGAAGAAAAGACTGTCACTTATAATGATCCTATTGTTCCTACTGCTTATGTTGAAAACCCACCTTTCCCTGTTAGAATAAAGGATCATGCTAAAGCTTCAACTGTTGTTCGTAAAAGCAATATTAGAACATATACACCTCCTGAGCAAGTTAAAGTAGAACCTAATATTGCTATTGTTAAAGATCTCTTGTCTGATAATATTGATGGGCATGTTATTCAGTTCGAAGGTGAAACTGCTAGAATTGTTAAACCTTGTGCTAAAGATAAACATAGACCTGTGGTAGGCATGCATGTTATTTCTGTTAAAATAGGAGATCATTGTTATCATGGCTTATGTGATATGGGTGCTAGTGCTAGTGTTATACCGCATACTTTGTATGAAGAAATTAAGCATGAAATTGCACCTGCTGAGTTAGAAGGTATTGATGTCACAATTAAACTTGCCAACAGAGATACTATTTCACCAATTGGGATTGTTAGAGATGTTGAAGTCTTGTGTGGGAAAACTAAATACCCTGCTGATTTTCTTGTTCTCACTTCTCCACAAGATAGCTTTTGTCCCATTATATTTGGTAGACCCTTCTTGAACATTGTTAATGCTAAGATAGACTGCGAAAAGAATGTTGTTACTATTGGCTTAGATGATATGGTTCATGAGTTTAATTTCTCTAAATTTAGTAAACAACATCGTGAGGAAGAATTGTCTAGTAAGGATGAAATTATTGGTCTTGCTTCTATTGCCTTACCTCCTAGTGATCCTTTAGAACATTATTTGTTGGACCATGAGAATGATATGTTCATGAATGAAAGAAGGGAAATAGATGAAGTATTCTTAAAACAGGAACTTGTTTTGCAACACAATTTGCCTGTTGAAATCTTAGGGGATCCTCCTCCACCCAAGGGTGATCCCGTGTTTGAGCTTAAACTGTTTCCTGATAATCTTAAATATCCTGATAATCTTAAATATGCTTATCTTGATGAAAAGAAGATATATCATGTTAATATTAGTGCTAACCTTTCAAAGCATGAAGAAGAAAGATTATTGAAAACTCTGAAGAAGCACCGTGCTGCTATTGGATATACTCTTGATGATCTTAAGGGCATTAGTCCCACTTTATGTCAACATAAAATAAATTTTTAAGCAAATGCTAAACCAGTTCATGATCCTCAGCGACGTTTGAATCCTAAAATGAAAGAAGTGGTAAGAAAAGAAATACTTAAGCTTCTGGAGGCAGGTATAATTTATCCTGTTGCTGATAGTCAGTGGGTAAGTCCTGTCCATTGTGTCCCTAAGAAGGGAGGTATTACTGTTGTTCCTAATGATAAAGATGAATTGATTCCACAAAGAATTATCACAGGTTATAGGATGGTAATTGATTTTTGCAAATTAAATAAGGCTACTAAGAAATATCATTACCCCTTACCTTTTATTGATCAAGTGCTAGAAAGACTATGCAAACATACACATTACTGCTTTCTAGATGGTTATTCTGGTTTCTCTCAAATACCTGTGTCGGCTAGAGACCAATTAAAGACTACTTTTACATGCCCTTTTGGTACTTTTGCTTATAGACGTATGCCTTTTGGTCTATGTAATGCACCTGCTACCTTTCAAAGATGCATGATGGCTATATTCTCTGACTTTTGTGAAAAGATTTGTGAGGTTTTCATGGACGACTTTTCCGTCTATGGTTCCTCTTTTGATGATTGCTTGAGCAATCTTGATCGAGTTTTGCAGAGATGTGAAGAAACTAATCTTGTCTTGAATTGGGAAAAGTGCCACTTTATGGTTAATGAAGGTATTGTCTTGGGGCATAAAGTTTCTGAAAGAGGTATTGAAGTTGATAAAGCCAAGGTTGATGCCATTGAAAATATGCCTTGTCCCAGGGACATCAAAGGTATAAGAAGTTTCCTTGGTCACGCCGGATTTTATAGGAGGTTCATTAAAGACTTCTCAAAAATTTCTCGGCCTCTGACTAATTTATTGCAAAAAGATGTACCATTTGTCTTTGATGATGATTGTGTAGAAGCATTTGAAATACTTAAGAAAGCATTAGTCTCTGCACCTGTTGTTGAGCCACCTTATTGGAATTTACCCTTTGAAATTATGTGTGATGCTAGTGATTATGTTGTAGGTGTTGTTCTAGGGAAAAGAGTTGGTAAGAAATTAAATGTTATCCATTATGCTAGTAAGACTCTAGACAATGCTCAAAGAAATTATCCTACTACTAAAAAAGAACTTTTAGCAGTTGTATTTGCTTGTGATAAGTTCAGACCGTATATTGTTGATTCTAAAGTAACTATTCACACTGATCATGCTGCTATTAAATATCTTATGGAAAAGAAAGATGCTAAACCTAGACTTATTAGATGGGTTCTCCTGCTACAAGAATTTGATTTGCATATCGTTGATAGAAAAGGAGCTGAGAACCCCGTTGCAGACAACTTGTCTAGGTTAGAAAATATTCTTGATGACCCACTACCTATTAATGATAATTTTCCTGATGAGCAATTAAATGTTATAAGTACTTCTCGTAGGACTCCTTGGTATGCTGATTATGCTAATTATATTGTTGCTAAGTTTATACCACCTAGCTTCACATACCAGCAAAAGAAAAAATTCTTCTATGATTTGAGACATTACTTTTGGGATGACCCACATCTTTATAAAGAAGGAGTAGATGGCGTTATTAGACATTGTGTACCTGAGCATGAACGGGAATAGATCCTACACAAGTGTCACTCCGAAGCTTATGGAGGACACCACGCTGGAGACAGAACTGCACACAAGGTATTGCAATCCGGTTTTTATTGGCCTACTCTCTTCAAGGATGCCCGTAAGTTTGTCTTGTCGTGTGATGAATGTCAAAGAATTGGTAATATTAGTAGACGTCAAGAAATGCCTATGAATCATTCACTTGTTATTGAACCATTTGATGTTTGGGGCTTTGATTATATGGGACCTTTTCCTGCCTCTAATGGATACACTCATATTTTGGTTGTTGTTGATTACGTTACTAAGTGGGTAGAAGCTATTCCAACTAGTAGTGTTGATCATAACACCTCTATTAAAATGCTTAAGGAAGTTATTTTTCCGAGGTTTGGAGTCCCTAGATATTTAATGACTGATGGTGGTTCACACTTTACTCATGGTGCTTTCCGTAAAATGCTTGCTAAGTATGATGTTAATCATAGAATTGTATCTCCTTATCACCCACAGTCTAGTGGTCAAGTAGAATTGAGCAACAGAGAGCTCAAATTGATTTTGCAGTAAACTGTTAATAGGTCTAGAAAGAATTGGTCCAAGAAACTTGATGATGCATTATGGGCATATAGAACTGCATATAAAAATCCTATGGGTATGTCTCCGTACAAAATGGTTTATGGAAAAGCATGTCACTTGCCTCTCGAACTAGAACATAAGGCATATTGGGCTATTAAAGAGCTTAACTATTATTTCAAACTTGCCGGTGAAAAGAGGTTATTTGATATAGGTCACTTGATGAATGGAGAACCCAAGCCTATGAAAATGCCAAGTTGTTTAAAGAAAAAGTTAAAAGATGGCATGACAAAAGGATACAAAAGCGTGAGTTTAATGTAGGTGATTATGTATTGCTATACAACTCTGGTTTAAGATTTTTTGCAGGAAAACTTATCTCTAAATGGGAAGGCCCCTACATTATCGAGGAGGTCTATCGTTTCGGTGCCATAAAAATCAACAACTTCGAAGACACAAATCCGAAGGTGGTAAACGGTCAAAGAATCAAACATTATATCTCTGGTAATCCCATAAATGTTGAAACCAATATTATTGAAACCGTAACCCCAGAGGAATACATAAGGGACACTTTCCAGAACGTTCCAGACTCCGAAAAGGAATAGGTATGTGGTACGGTAAGTAAACCGACTCCAAAACAATTTTTAAGGCAATATTTCTCTGTTTTGGAATATTTAGAAAAATAGAAAAATAAGTGGTAGTCCGGGAAGGACACGAGGGCCCCACGAGGGTGGTGGGCGCGCCCCCCTACCTGGGCGCGGCCCCCTACCTCGTGAGCACCTCGTGTGCCCTCCGGACTCCATTTTCTTGCACAATACGTATTTTGGTCAGTAAAAATTCATTATATAACCTCCCGAAGGTTTTGACTCCTGTATCACGCAAATATCCTCTATTCTTGTTTCGAGCTGTTTTCTGTCAGGGTTGTCAAGGCCAAGCATCATGTCGTCTTCGTCCTCCAACAATGGTGACAAAGATGCTTGGCTAATGAAGATAGAGCTGAAGAGGGAAGAGCTCATGGAGATCAACAAGGATGAAGGGATCAAGAAGGCCACGGAGAAGCAAGCTTCGGCAGTAGAAGACATCCTTCAACTCGACCACAATCTCCTTACCCCAACTGAGATTGAAGCTTTCAAGATGATTGAGTTAGCCCGTATACAGAATAAGTATCTCACCCGTGAAAATATTTTGTTGAAGGAGCATATTATTGCACTCAAGGGTATTATCCGCAAGCTGGAAGACCTCTTACGCTCTATGTGCGATTATCCATCACCACCGCCCTCTTCACCAACAAAGGAGACATAATCACATGGGTATGGGCACTCCCCTTGGCAACTGCCAAGCTTGGGGGAGGTGCCCCGGTATCGTATCACCATCACATCTCCTATCTTACCGTTTTTCTTAGTTCGATCCTATTAGTAGTATCTTGATCTAGTAGAATAAAGTTGATGGCATGATCTAATTTGAGTTTTGCTTTGTGATCTCTCTATGCAATCGAGTCCATGAGCTATATATATAATAAAGATTAGTCTTGAGTCAAGGGCTTGATTATTTTGCCATGATCTTGGGTGACTAAAGGAAAAGAATAAAAAGAAACAAAAGTTCATATTGATCTTATTGAGGGTAATGACTTCACATAGAAAGAGTATGATGATTAAAAGTTGTTGGGAGTTGGTAGACATAGCTTTGGTCATCGTTGCAATTAATAGGAAGTAATAAGGAAAGAGAGGTTTCACATATAGATATATTATTATTGACATCTTTTATGATTGAGAGCACTCATTAAAATATGACATGCTAAAGAGTTGATGTTGGACAAGGAAGACAACATAATGAGTTATGTTTTCTTATGTGTTATGTCTGAGATAAAGTATGTTGTCATGGATCCTCTAACATGTTGAGCTTGCCTTTCCCCCTCATGCTAGCCAAATTCTCAGCACCAAGTAGATATACTACTTGTGCTTCCAAATAGCCTTAAACTAGTTTTGCCATGAGAGTCCACCATATCTACCTATGGATTGAGTAAGATCCTTCAAGTAAGTTGTCATCGATGCACAGCAATAAAAATTGCTCTAAAAATGTATGATTGATTGGTGTGGGAGAAATAAGCTTTATACGATCTTGTGATCTGAAAGTAATAAAAGCGACGGACTGCATAATAAAGGTTCATATCACAAGGGGCAATATAAAGTGACGTTCTTTCGCATTGAGATTTTATGCATCCAACCATTAAAGCACATGGCAACCTCTGCTTCCCTCTGCGAAGGGCCTATCTTTTATTATTATCCTCTACCCTATGCAAGAGTCATGGTGATCTTCACCTTTCCTTTTTCATTTTATCCTTTGGCAAGCCCAGCATGTTGGAAAGAACATGATATATATACCTAATTGGATGTAGGGGAGCATGAATTATTATTGTTGACATTACCCTTGAGGTAAAAGGTTGCGGGGCAAAACTATAAGTCCCTATCTTTCTCTGTGTCAGATTAAAACTTCATAACCACAAGTATTGCGTGAGCGTTAGCAATTATGAAGGACTAAATGATAGTTGAGTATGTGGACTTGCTTTTCAGCTCTGACATAGACTCTTTCCAATGTTATGATAAATTGCAATTGTTTCAATGACTGAGGTTATAGTTTGTTGGTGCCCAATAAGGTTTTTGATTCATACTTTTGCATTGTGAATAGATCATCACTTGAACATAAGTAATCATATGACAATATCTATATATGTTGTTGTTATGAGAATAATCATGATGCCTTCATGTCCGTATTTTATTTTTATCGACGCCTCTACCTCTAAACATGAGGACATATTTATTATTATCGACTTTTCGCTTGAGGACAAGTGAGGTCTAAGCTTGGGGGAGTTGATACGTCCATTTTGCATCATGCTTTTATATCGATATTTATTGCATTATGGGCTGTTATTTCACGTTATGTCACAATACTTATGGCTATTATCTCTTATTTTACAAGGTTTACATGAAGAGGGAGAATGCCGGCAGCTGGAATTCTGGGCTGGAAAAGGAGCAAATATTAGAGACCTATTCTGTGCAACTCCAAAAGTCCTGAAACTCCACGGAATATCTTAAAAGAAATAAAGAAAAAACCTCGCTAAAGATGAAGGCCAGGGGGCCCACACCCTGCTCATGAGGGTGGGGGCGCGCCCCCTGCCTGAGCACGCCCCCTACCTCGTGGGCCCCCTGGTGGGTCTCCGACGTCCATCTTCTCCTATATGAAGTCTTTCGTCAAGAAAAAACCAGAAGCAACCTTTCGGGACGAGACTCCGCCGCCACGAGGCGGAACCTTGGCGGAACCAATCTAGGGCTCCGACAGAGCTGTTCTACCGGGGACACTTCCCTCCGGGAGGGGGAAATCATCGCCATCGTCATCACCAACGCTCCTCTCGTCGGGAGAGGGCAATCTCCATCAACATCTTCACCAGCAACATCTCATCTCCAAACCCTAGTTCATCTCTTGTATCCAATTCTTGTCTCCAAGTCCGGGATTGGTGCTAGTAGGTTGCTAGTAGTGTTGGTTACTCCTTGTAGTTGATGCTAGTTGGTTTATTTGGTGGAAGATCATATGTTCAGATCCTATATGCATATTACTACCCCTCTGATTATGAACATGAATATGCTTTGTGAGTAGTTACGTTTGTTCCTGAGGACAAGGGAGAAGCCTTGCTATTAGTAGTCATGTGAATTTGGTATTCGTTCGATATTTTGATAAGATGTGTGTTGTCTAGCCTCTAGTGGTGTTATGTGAACGTCGACTACATAACACTTCACCATTATTTGGGCCTAGAGGAAGGCATTGGGAAGTAATAAGTAGATGATGGGTTGCTAGAGTGACAGAAGCTTAAACCCTAGTTTATGCGTTGCTTCGTAAGGGGCTTATTTGGATCTATATGTTTCATGCTATGGTTAGGTTTACCTTAATACTTTTGTTGTAGTTGCGGATGCTTGCAATAGAGGTTAATCATAAGTGGGATGCTTGTTCAAGTAAGAACAGCACCCAAGCACCGGTCCACCCACATATCAAATTATCAAAGTACCGAACGCGAATCATATGAACATGATGAAAACAAGCTTGACGATATTCCCATGTGCCCTCGGGAGCGCTTTTCCTTTTATAAGAGTTTGTTCTGGCTTATCCTTTGCTACAAAAAAGATTGGGCCACCTTGCTGCACTTTATTTACTTTTGTTACTTGTTGCTCGTTACAATTTATCTTGTCACAAAACTATCTGTTACCACTTATTTCAGTACTTGCAGAGAATACCTTGCTGAAAACCGCTTATCATTTCCTTCTGCTCCTCGTTGGGTTCGACACTCTTACTTATCGAAAGGACTACGATAGATCCCCTATACTTGTGGGTCATCAATGCTCATATTGGCTCCTACATATTCTACGAAGATCTTTATCGGTCAAACCGCATAACAACATACGTCATTCCCTTTGTCATCGGTATGTTACTTGCCCGAGATTCGATCGCCGGTATCATCATACCTAGTTCAATCTTGTTACCGGCAAGTCTCTTTACTTGTTCCGTAATGCATCATCCCACAACTAACTCATTAGTCACATTGCTTGCAAGGTTTATAGTGATGTGCATTACCGAGAGGGGCCAGAGATACCTCTCTGATACACGGAGTGACAAATCCTAATCTTGATCTATGCCAACCCAAAAAACACCTTCGGAGACACCTGTAGAGCATCTTTATAATCGCCCAGTTACGTTGTGACGTTTGATAGCACACAAGGTGTTCCTCCGGTATTCGGGAGTTGCATAATCTCATAGTCAGAGGAATATGTATAAGTCATGAAGAAAGCAATAGCAATAAAACTAAATGATCATAATGCTAAGCTAACGGATGGGCCTCGTCCATTACATCATTCTCTAATGATGTGATCCCGTTCATCAAATGGCAACACATGTCTATGGTCAGGAAACTTAACCATCTTTGATTAACGAGCTAGTCAAGTAGAGGCATACTAGGGACACTCTGTTTTGTCTATGTATTCACACATGTACTAAGTTTCCGGTTAATACAATTCTAGCATAAATAATAAACATTTATCATGATATAAGGAACTATAAATAACAACTTTATTGTTGCCTCTAGGGCATATTTCCTTCAGTTGATTCATCGGAAGTGTTTGCTTGACCATGCAATACATATGGGAGATACACGGCAAAATCGGTGTACCAGAGACTGTGCCTTGGCCTTACTAGATCACCGACATATGAATGCATTTGGAGGAGCAGCGCGATACTTAAATGCAATTTTTTGCATGGTTGGCGGTATAGTACAGGCCATGGACATCAGACAGGAGGGTGCAGCATGGGCTGCAGGACGAAAACGACATTTTTTCTACTCTTGTGTACAAGAGGAAGACACGGTGGATCATGTATTGGTGATTGTGGATACAACAAGGAGGTTTGGAATCCTTGCTTTGTGAGGGTGGGTGTCACTGTACCACAACCAGATCAAGCTTCCACTTTCACATCTTGGTGGCTTGAGGCGACAAGGCATAGCAGAGGATTCCATACTTTGACCATACTTGTTGCTTGGTCCTTATGGAAACAAAAGAATGCACGAGTATTCGGGCCCACGAAACAGCAAAGGAGACCACAACAATTGATCTCCCAAATCTTGGAGGAGATCCAAGATTGGCACACCGCGGGAGTTGGACGACTACAACCTTTTGTGAGAGAGTATGCTAGAGGTTTCTTGTGTGGTGTTGGTGTAGCTAGCGGGATGTTCGCATCCATGTTTAGCATCTTGTAAATACTTTGCTCCCTTCTATAAAACCATGATAATGACGTACTATAGAAAAAAACAATCACAATCACATCAAAACTTGGTCATCTTGAAGCCCTCTTTCTAATGTCGTTATGCCCCGGGAGCACAAATGCTCGATCTTGTACCACCAATGACTCAACACTATAGGTTCAAAAAGAAAAAAAAACACTCAACATCACTAATTCTCCAGTCCATGGTCCAAAACAAACGCCAAAGACGTGCACCGCCCGCTCGCAGCGGGTACCCGAGTTGCAGGACAGGTGTCCCCAAAGTCCTTTCGCTAGTCGTCCGATCGACGGCCACCTCCATGCCTCAGGGTGCATCGGACGGCTCCCGCGCCCCGCTCCGCTCCGCTTCTGGTGATCTTGTTGCCTACCTCTCGCCCACATCCTTATACGGTGCCAGCGCTTGGCGGGCTGTGGGGCTTTGGCTCTGACCCATCGGAGCGGCGGGAGCGCGAGCACGATGGCGGCGGTGCCCGGAGCCGGGAGGGTGAGGGGGGCAAGCATGGCAGCGGCGGTGCGGGCCGTCGCGGCGACGGTGCGCTCGGCGTCGAGTGCCACCGTCGTGGCGGGGGTGAGCGTGGCGGCGGTGATCCTCAAGGGGAATGCCACGCCATTCGGGTCGGTCGGGTGGTGGGCGTACGCCGGCATCTCCTGCTTCCTGGTGCTCTTCGCCGGGATTATGTCGGGGCTCACCCTCGGGCTCATGTCGCTCGGCCTCGTCGAGCTCGAGATCCTCCAGCGTAGCGGCACCGAAAGAACATTTGTGCTTTCCCGGAAAAGTGAAAAGCAAGATTGTGCTTCACGATTATGGTTTTTGTTTATGTTTTTTTGGTTCCTGATTTTTTTATTCCGGTTTTTTCGGTTCTTTTGGAACTTATTACGTGAGATATATTTCTGAAGAACTTGTCGCGAGAAGCGCAACAGAAATGGTTCATGATTATGACACATGATTTAAGAGATGAAATATTTTGGAAAGTAAATCTATGAAAAAAGGCAAAAAAACTCTCAAGATGCAACAAGTGTCGCACAAGCTGTGCGCCACTTGTAAACATAGAGGAGATGAGTAGTGACCTTTGCAAGGCATCTCCAAAGCAAGCCCTCAAACAGACACCCGGATACGTGGGAGGGAGAGAGGAGGACGTAGTGTATGCGGTACGTGGTGGCTTTTGATTCGTCACTGGGGGCTGGGGCGCCACTCTTGAGATGAAATTGTGCGCACTAATCTAGTTGTCGTATTTGCTAATGTATATGTATGAAAGTAGGCTTAATTTAGAGAGAAGACGGCAGCCCAGATGATACAACAACAAAAATCTGTTAAAAGGTAGTGCACATGCAGATATGCGGGCCTCCTTAGAGCCATGTTTGTTGTGTACATTAGGCTGACTTGTGTTGGTGCTATGCTGGCCCTACACATTGGGCTCTACACATTGAGACTGAACCATCACGATTAAAATCAATCTCTGTTGTTCTTTTACAAAATGCTCAGGGCAATCAGTGATTGGGATGTGGTCAGTAAAGCTTTCTTTCTGATGAAAGCTTGATGATACTTCAGGAGCTTCAAGGTAAGCTAGAATACCTCGCTGAGTCGATTCTGGAGGTGTAACGGATTTTCCTTTGTTTAAATTCTGATGCTCAGATGCATAAATCTCTTTGCATTGGTCGCAGTTGATGTTGTAACCATCCTTCGAGTGGGCATTGCATGGTGGACTTACCAGAGATGAATAATGATATGATGGGATATACGGAGTTGAGGTCAAATGGCCTCTTTCATCACTAATTGGAACCTGAGTTAAATATTGAGAACATGACAAGCTACTGCTTCCATATGACAGCTTTACTGACAACCTAACTCCATCAGTTGGGCCTTGCGTCATGCACCCATAAGACAAGCTATTGTGTGCATAATCATCAGATAATGGATATGACTGATTCGCCACAAACTAATCTTAGCATCTAGCTGTGTGAGAGAAAGGAGCAGACACTTGAGTTGAAGTGCCCTCTCGGAGATGTTCATGCAGATAATAACTTACTATCTTACATATAAATAACTCATAAGATACTCTAGAATGCACCATGATATGGATAATATACGGCACCTGACTGTCTATTTGCCATGCAAGCCATCCCAGAGCTTTGCCCGCTGACGGGGCCTAACATAAACGAAAAGGAGCAAACATTTTGACATAAGTCTTCATGTGTGCAAAATTAAGGAAAGAAGGAAGAACTGCAATGTAGTGACCGTGGCACACGGTCGAGCACTGGTCATATGTGACTATATACTTTATAATCGTCCAATTTAAAACATAATCAAACTAAAACCCTGCAAGCAGAAAATATGGTGTGTCAAGAGTTCAAGACAGAGAGCAAATTTGCAGCATTTAGGTGTCTAAACATCAGTTAATCATTAACCGACAAATTAAATGAATGATCATAAGTTCAAACCATGCAAAAGAAAAACTCACCTTCTCCAATAAAAAAATCTCTGAACAATTTCTTGAGATCTGATAGTCTGACGTACTTTCATAGCATAGTGAGCGGCAGTAATGAAAATAAGATGCAAATTCAGTAGGATATTCATGACAGAGGACCTACAGGTAAGAGAATACAATTAATAAGATGCCTCAATGGTAGCAATTTTTTTCGTTGATTTTCTCATATTTATGCTTCTGTTCCCAACTTTCAGACCTGCCATGGAAGACTGGCAGCAACACCAGCATGTGTTAGTACAGAGAATAGGCAGAGATGCCAGAAAATTACGTGTGGTTATTGTCAACAACCTTCCTCTTAAGAAGTACATCAACCATTTCCAATAGATTACATGCCATACCTCCTGCTTTGTGCTACGGAGAAGCAGAAAATCAAATTACAATATCTAAACAGACAAATGCATGAAAGGTAAGACAAGTTTACAAGAAACAAATGACACTGCATGCCTTGGTAGTCAAGGTACAGTTACAGAATAAAGGACTGCACAACCAACAGTCAAGCAAACTTGGGCTACCCAGGAAGTAAGGCTTGGCCGGATCCCCAATGTTCATGGTTACATAATAATGCCTGTAGAAATAACACAAAAATTTGTGAACAAGCAAATCCTGAAAGAACCGTGAAAATACAGAGGACGCAAACTGAAAAATAGTTCAGTTGATCCCTTGTTAACTCACACAGCACACCGTGTAATAGCAAAATTAAAGGATGACAAATGTGAATTTCCTATGCATGTACAAGCTAATCATATGTACGACAACCTTGTTTTGATAAACAAAGTCATCTGTTGTCTTGTCTTACCCATGACCTTTCTTGTCGTATTTCTGGAACTAATGTGTTGTAGGGTGGAACCCTAGGTGAAGATCTTTCACGAATTGGATGGGGAATCCCCAAGAACAAGATGAACACAAGAGGGAAAACAAGAGGAACACTCAAGAACAAGTCCAATCACACATCCACTAGACCAACAAACACACAAGATCCACAAGGTACATGAACAACCAAAGGGAAACAAGATACATTGTAGAGTTCATCCCAAATCCTACGAAGGAGATGAGGGCTTGATGATCCTATGATGGGGATCCTTCTCCAAGAGGAGGCCTTGGTATCCACAAGTGGATCTTCTCCCTTAGGAGGTCATGATCTCCATGAGGAGGAAGATGAGCAAAGCTCTCTCTTTGTCTATCAAATACTTTCCTATCCTCTCTAATGAGCTAGATGGTGTCCTTATATAGCCTAGGGATGAGTTGGGAGAGGGGAGAGGGATACAAGGGTGAAAACCCAAAAGTGGCACGCAAGCCTCGGAGTGGTGCGGGCACCCGGGGGACTCAGGCCCGGGCACCCGGGGTCGGTGCAGGGGGCTGGGCGGCTTCGGCCGGGCACCCGGGGCCTCAAAGCCCGGGCACCCGGGGGCGTGCTGGGCCGGCGCAGGAGGTGGCCCGGGCACCCGGGGCGGCGGGGCCGGGCACCCGGAGTGGGCTGGGCCGCGCCAGGGGGGAGGCCGGGCACCCGGGCAAGCATGGGCCGGGCACCCGGACCGGGCCGGTGGCCGGCTGGAGGGGACAGGGCACCCGGGGGTGGAGCAGCAACTCCCAGCGCAGGGGGGCCGGGCACCCGGGGCGCCTCCCAGGTTTGGCCGGGCACCCGGGGCACACGGGGCTGGGCACCCGGGGTGATGGCTGCAGGCCCGGGTACTTGTGCCTTCTCTGTCTTCTCTCTTGTCGCTCCTCTCCTCCTTCTCCTCGACCGTAGGTGCTTGGGTCTTCACGCTAGCCTCTCCATGATCAACACCTTGACACCTAATCATGCATAGTACTTCCATTTGAGGTAGGACCCAATTCTCGTGTGAATTAGAATGGAATTTGAAGAGGAAGGAGTCAACCTCGGTTTCGACGGTGCGTGCGCGTGCTCTTGTCCATGGTCCTCTCTGTCCTTGCGGTGGCGGTGTGACGTCCTTGGTGATGGTCGAGGGATGCTCCGCATCATCTCCCCCCCCCCCCTGGGAGAGATCCGTCCACGGATCATGATCTTCATCACCCTGGTAACGAGATGGCGTCGCCATGTAGAAGTGGACAACAACCGAGCACTTGTCATGTGCAAGCTCGCAATGGGCACTCTCCAATGTCGCACCGTCTTGTAGTTCCTTCAAAAGGAGCAAAGATAACAAGCACTTGGAAAAACAAATGTGGTTGGCATTAAAGCAAAACCAAGCATTCAAGAGGTGATTCACCCAACAAGTGTTGTCATCAAGCATAGCATATGGTTTGACAAAGTAGAGTGGCATAGCATGTAAGAACATAAATTGAGCACAAGCAAAGACATCATGGAAACAATCATGGAAATGTGAGGTAGCGATGCAAATATGTTGGACAAGATGGCAAGCATCGACCTCAAGATCATAGCAAACATGCATAAAGCACTCGACAAATGGTCTATGGTAGGCATAAGAGTCATTCACAACACCAAAAGAAATGAAATGTCTAAACACATGGGGCAAGTGCAAGACAATCCAAGCATAATGTGCATATGGTGTGGTGAAGAAATTGGTGCACTCAACACAATTGATATAGCAATTTTGCAACATGTGCGAGGCAATCAAAACATTCAAGCTAGTAGTGCAAAGATGCAACATGCTATAGGAAATCATGGCAATCATGTCATGTGAGCAAATAATAGATATAGGAAATGCACATGACATATCGCAAGTGCGAGCACAAAGCAAGATCATAGTATCATCATAGGCATGGGGCACATAGCAAACATGGCAATAACAAGCAATGTCTCCACCAAGCTTGCAAATACACAAACAAGTATGAGAATCAATCGTCATGTGTAATGCAAAGCATGGGTCACAAATGCATGGCAAAGGCATAGGGAATAGCATATCATGCAAAGTGAACATGGCAAGATGGGCATATAATATGTAGTGGACGATAACCCATAACCATGTGAGAGCCATGTAGAAGAAATGCGCGAAGTCTTTGCGCGAAGAAAGCGGTGGGAAAGGCAATCCATGTGATCCCAAGTCATCGTTGCTCTCTAGAGCTCGTTTTGTCAACTCATGGGATTGTGAGGTTGACAAGTATTCATGGGTACCTACACAAAAGAGACACAAACCAAAGAAATGGTGTGCGTGGTAAATGTACACATCATCCATCATGATGTGTATGTGCATGTGTGAGTTAGCACAAGATAAGCATTGATCAAAGAAATTTGATGCATGGTATAAGAACATGTCATCCATCATGAAAGAATAGTTGTTATGTATAAACGATGGGGATGCAAATTTAGCATACAAGTATATGGCACAACAATAGCATTTTGATTCATGGGGAGCATATTGTGCACATAATTATTGGGATCATGCAAAGTATGGAATGCATCAAAATCTCCTAATATGTATGAGGGTCTCCTCATGAGCATTAATGGAGAGTATTGACAACATGGAGAGTATTGACATGGAGAGTATTGACAACATCCAAAACAATGCATATGTGGAACAATGTGATCATGGCATGGCATAGTAGATGAATTGCGCAAATCATGTAAAGGAAGCATGGCAATATCATCGCAAGAAAAACAAATGCCAATAACCATGGGCTTATCATCTATGCCATATGTGCAAATTGGGTTTATCGTAATGGCATATGCATAGTCACTATGAAGAGATTGCAAATATGACATATGGTGTATCTCATGCATAGCATATGACAAGTCAAGCGGATTGTCAAACATGATGTGACCGAGAGAATTATCACAAGAAATCCTATGTAACATGGCATCACAACTAATAGACTCCTCATGGCAATCATAAAACTCATCATAAATGGGTAAATCATCGCATGGGGAAGCATGGCAATAGGTGGATCAACATCATGCAAGCAATAAATGTCAAGAATGTCCACTAGTGGGACTAGAACATCACCTTCACCTATGTTACCTTTCTCGTTCCACTCAAGTGGTGTAGGTGAGGTGGGAAAAACCAAAGCGTGGTCAACGTCATCATCGTGATGGAACCATGTGGGGGGTGCATCATAGTCCACCATGGCCATCGTCTTGTCCATAGGAAGGACGAAGTCATCGCGGATCGGCGCATCATCATATATGGGACCTAGCACCAAATGAGAAGACACAATAGAGGAAGAGGTTAAGTTGTTAGAAATCGAAATGGCCTCACATGCCTTATCAACTACCTCACTCTCTCTATGTGGTGGTGGCTCACTCACTTCCTCAAGGTAGGTGCACTCAATGTCACATATGGTGGAGTCACTCATCTCACTCAAGTGGTGGGGGTTGTGGCTCTCCTCACATGGGAATTGTGGCAACTCATCATATATGGGGCTAGTGGTGAAGTCACTCTCACTCTCAATATGGTGGCACAAGTCACTCATGTCATCATACGTCGCCGTGGTCGAAGGGAAGCTCCCATGCTCAACCATCGCGTCGTCATCGCCGCAGATGAAGGCCGAAGATGGCACATCATCGCTCTCATCGTGGATGAAGGCCGAAGATGGCACAACATTACTCTCGCCGTGGATGAAGGCCGAAGATGGCACATCATCGCTCTCGTCGTGGATGAAGGCCGAAGATGGCACAACATCACTCTCGCCGTGGATGAAGGCCAAAGATGGCACATCATCGCTCTCGTCGTGGATGAAGGTCGAAGATGGCACATCGTCACTCTCCTCCATGACCGAAGGGAAAATCCCTTGCTTGATCATCTCGTCACCGTCGTCGTGGATGAAGGCCGATGTAGGCATACTCGTCGGAGGTAGGCGAAGGTGCCGTACGTCCAAAGGCGAAGATGCCTTGAGAACACTTGGCGAAGATGCCGAAGTAGTCGTGGTAGCCGGAGCTTCCTCTTGGTGGTGCTTGTCTCGTGGTCTTCTCTTGTGCTCATGATGTCTGACCATAGCTTGATGTAGAGCTTTTTGGGACTTGTAGGTGTACGCATCGCGAGCATCGTCATCTTGATGGCGTTGTAGTGCTTGAGCTCGATGACATCCCGAAGATTGGCCACTTGAGCGTCGCCGCCTTGAAGATGACGAAGGGGAAGAAGACTTGTAGTTGGCCAACATGTCGCGTGCTTGATCCCTTTGTTTCGCCAACTTGGTGTCGATGTAGTCCCTTGTCCTTGCTTCATTTTGGCGAATGTCGATGGCGCGTCGCTCAATGCTTTGCCTTGCTCGTTGTAGTCCGAAGATGGACGTTTTGGTGATGTAGTTGTTCGCGTCGTCGTTGTCGTGGAAGACCGAAGATGAAATGCCTTGCCCATCCATCACAAGACTCGAGTAGAGGTGAGTAGGAAATGAGATAAACAATACCAAGTTACCTTTTCCCAAAGTTGATGATGTATCCCGTTTCACTCAATGTGAGATGAAAGAATAGTGGAATTGGTACCGGACTTGTTCACTCACACCTATCAAGTAAAGCTTATGGTGGATCTTGGTGAGGATAATGGCACAAAAATTTAATGCAAAATGTTAGCAAGAGTCAATAATGTTGGAAAAGATTCACAAATTCGCAAGTGAAACAAGTAGACCAATAGTAATATGGGTGGCACACGGAAACACACACACGGATAGATAAATGGGGTCGTGCAACCAAGGAATGAGCACAAAATGTGGAGTCCACGGCAAACGCTCGTGTTGCACAACTCGAGAGAGACGCTAGCACGATTGCTCAATAGGCGGATACGACACTTGTGCACAACCTATAAGATGCAAAATGTATGAGCTTTCTGTCCCAAGTATGCTATGTGTATGATGTTCCCGGTGTTTCACACACGATGATCCAAGATGATCAATATGGTAGTGTGGTATGCAATGTGGCGATGCTATGGCTCTTGCTTACAAGCTCTTTGCTCTCTTTTCTTTTGCTTAAAAGCTTATTCTCTTTTTTTTGTATGGCCACTTACGCGAAATGCACAAACCAAGATAGCAATTTTGTATATGCGGGAACAATCTTGTGACACAAGGATGATAACAAGATGATACCAATATGATATGGTATGTATGCAATGGGGGGTACAGATCACTAATGTGCGCAAGTAACGTTGCCGGCAATACTCAAAGGCTAGTATCGATAGGCAAGTGACGCAAAATGGTCTAAGGGGTTAACAATGTAATGGCAAGAATGTACAATGAAGGGATACCATGATACCGAGGTGATATGGAGGTTACCGTTCTTGCTTACAGTTAGGGTGTCAAATTGGTGAAATGGTCGATGTCGAAGACGACCTCGTGGCGATGATGAGTGGCGGTGTTCTTGATGTAGATACCAAGATGATGTAGACCCATCCCTAAGTAGCCGAAACACCTTAGGAAATGGTAAAAACCGCAAACTCAAAATCTCCAAAGGCAAATGTCAAATGGTGGTGGCGGAATGCGTTGGTGGTTCCGGAGTTAGCAATGCGGAAGTGGTGGTGGTGGATGATGATGAAGTGACCGTCCCTAAGTAGACGAAACACCTTAGGAGACTCAAGTCACCATTCAAGCAACCACAAATGCTATATGGATAAAAAATGGGTTAGGTTGCGGAAAGCGATGGTGGTTATGCAAATGATATGGTGGATGGCCTATGCAAAGATGCCAAAAATGCCAAATTTTTTATGGAGTCAAATGGTGTTGGAACCTATCTAGATGGATGGGGGATGTCAATAGCTACTCAACGAGCTAAAGAACGCGAAAATCGGACTCCGGGAGTGAAAGTTATGGCCGAAATGGTAAAGTGCACGCGGCTGAAACTGGGGGGTGCGGGTGCCCGGGGTTTGGGGGTGCGGGTGCCCGAGGTGGGCAGGGGAAAACAGCCCGGGGGTGCGGGCACCCGGGGTTTGGGGTGCGGGCACCCGGGGTGGACAGTGGGGGGTGCACGGGGGGTCCGGGTGCCCGGGGTTTGAGGTCCGGGTGCCTGGGGGTGTTGGATTTGGGCGGAAATTCGTGGGGAGATGCAAGAAATTGGTGGATTTTGTGGAGGGAAAGGTGGAGATGGATGGGGAAATGCTAGATCCACTTGAAACTAAGCAAATCCATGGATGAAATCAAACAAAATCTCATCAAACCAACAAATCACAAAAAAATTGGGGCTATTTTTGGTGGGGAAATTTTCGAATTTGGGGAAGAACACACAAAATTAGGCTAGCAAACAAAGAGGGGAGGCTCCAATTTCGTGATCAACGTGGCTCATGATACCAAGATGTTGTAGGGTGGAACCCTAGGTGAAGATCTTTCATGAATTGGAGGGGGAATCCCCAAGAACAAGATGAACACAAGAGGGAAAACAAGAGGAACACTCAAGAACAAGTCCAATCACACATCCACTAGATCAACAAACACACAAGGTCCACAAGGTACATGAACAATCAAAGGGAAACAAGATACATGGTAGAGTTCATCCTAAATCCTACGAAGGAGATGAGGGCTTGATGATCCTATGATGGGGATCCTTCTCCAAGAGGAGGCCTTGGTATCCACAAGTGGATCTTCTCCTTTAGGAGGTCATGATCTCCATGAAGAGGAAGATGAGCAAAGCTCTCTCTTTGTCTATCAAATACTTTTCTATCCTCTCTAATGAGCTAGGGGGTGTCCTTATATAGCCTAGGGACGAGTTGGGAGAGGGGAGAGGGATACAAGGGTGAAAACCCAAAAGTGGCACGCAGGCCTCGGAGTGGTGCGGGCACCCGGGGGACTCAGGCCCGGGCACCCGGGGTCAGTGTAGGGGGCTGGGCGGCTTCGGCCGGGCACCTGGGCCCTCAAAGCCGGGGCACCCGGGGGCGTGCTGGGCCGGCGCACGAGGTGGCCCGGGCACCCGGGGCGGCGGGGCCGGGCACCCAGAGTGGGCTGGATCGCGCCAGGGGGGAGGCCGGGCACCCGGGCAAGCATGGGCCGGGTACCCGGACCGGGCTGGTGGCCGACTGGAGGGGACCGGGCACCCGGGGGTGGAGCAGCAGCTCCCAGCGCAGGGGGCCGGGCACCCGGGGCGCCTCCCAGGTTTGGCCGGGCACCCGGGGCACACGGGGCCGGGCACCCAGGGTGATGGATGGAGGCCCGGGTACTTGTGCCTTCTCCGTCTTCTCTCTTGTCGCTCCTCTCCTCCTTCTCCTCGACCGTAGGTGCTTGGGTCTTCGCGCTAGCCTCTCCATGATCAACACCTTGACACCTAATCATGCATAGTACTTCCATTTGAGGTAGGACCCAATTCTCGTGTGAATTAGAATGGAGTTTGAAGAGGAAGGAGTCAACCTCGGTTTCGACGGTGCGTGCATGTGCTCTTGTCCACGGTCCTCTCCGTCCTTGCGGTGGCGGTGTGACGTCCATGATGATGGTCGAGGGATGCTCCGCATCATTATGGTTCTTATTTGCAGGGAAACCTTTCTGCCAAGTTATACATGACTATCAAAGATCAGTGAACTGAATTCAAAATTTACAATTTGTAGAGAACAAAAAATGACAGGCATAACACAAGACACAAAATACTACAAACAGGGGATACACAAATGTCAATCATCTGAACATAAGCTCTAAGTAAATAAAGGAACATTAATTCCTATTTTGCCGCCAGCTCCTTAGACCAATACTCAGTTTTATGTGAGTACAGTTTTTTAACACGTGAGAATCCTTTCACCAAAATGTTGACTACATAAATAAAATCAAACAAGAGCAGTGAGTTTTCCATGATGGCATCAGTAGTGCACACTTGATGTTTTCGTTTTGTTTAAATTTTGAGTGTAGGCGAACCAGAGTTGAGCATGCTTGGATGTTGCTGAACTTCATCAAACACCTTCTAGGCATAGACAGAAAAGAATTTGCACAAATAAATAGAGGAGCTGAAGAGAGAAGGTAGGAGGCAAGGGGGAGGGAGATTAGACTGTACGACAGGCATGGGCATAGCCAGATGCGGCACCTCCTGCCTTGCCATGGCTGCTTGCACCTCGGGGTCGGCAGCCGCCCTCGGACACACACACACACACACACACACACACACACATAGAGAGAGAGAGCCTGGATTGGATCAGGGACTCACCGACGAAGGCGCCGGCGGAATGGACCATTGTTGCCGCTTGAGCTCCTCCTGGGTCGACGCCGCACGCGTGGAGATGCGCTGTGGAATAAGCAACCACTCCCTTTGCTGCTAGGGCTCGGTGGTGGCGGCTAGCACCGCATCGGCGGAGGGGAGACGAGGTAGACCATTGCTGTGGAAGGAGACGGGGTGAGGCAGTGGGCGGCGGCGTCGGCAAGGCAGGGGAGTGGTTGCGTGTGGAGCTGCGTTTGCCTGGTGAGTTTGCTTTGCGAGGAAGGGAAAAATAGAGGGAGGTGTTATCTACCCGCTGCCCAATCGCTTATCCAAGCGTTTTTGTCTCACAGCGATCTAATGTGGCATAGCCCAGCGAGCGCCTTTGATGCGCAGCTGAATGGTTTTAATGTAGATGTCCGGACTCCCGGATAGCTCCGACAGGTTTCCTTTCAATATATCGGGATTCGAACATGTAGATTGGTCCACAATCATTTAGAGGACCCTGCTGGATGGCAAAAGCGGCTCAGACACTATGATCTACACATATATAGGCGCTTTGAAGGTCCGCTTTGAAGATGCCCTAATTAAATTCGACCGTCAACAACTTCTATCAAAAGTTGGATTGGGATAAGATTTCCTGAATAGCACTGGCAAGCTGAAGTTATGTGAGCATCTTTGGCAAGCACAACCCTCTAATTAGTGATTTTGAAAAAAAAACAATGCATTGTTTTTTAGTAGAAACCAAGGCATAGTTTTTTTTAGCAAAACCAAGGCATAGTGTCTACCCGGGTTGGTCTGGGCCAGGCTATGATGCTTTCACGCCGCATGATGTTTTTCTTTATGGAAGCATCAAGCAAGTCAATAATTTCTGATGTTCTTTGGGTGTCTTTTCTCAACAAAAAGAAGAAGGAGAAGAAGAAAGAACTGATATCTACTCGTCACTAGATTATCTTTGGACTTCCCTATAAAAGTGAGTATGTATGTGTTGCATTATCATGACCTCATGAATCATGATGCCGTAGAGACCCACGATAACACAACACATGGGACACGTCCCTCCTTTTATTTTTGAAAATTAGGCACGTCTGTCTCAAGCCCCCGGTACTCCAAAGTCGTCCATAACTGAGATACTAATACTGTGCTTTTTCGAAATTTGTCTAGCATAGCAGCAGTAGTTCGAGGTGCCTTGTTGACAAGAGCAATGGAGTGCTGCGTGTTGAAAAATAGCATGTGTCGGCAAGACAGGTAGCATGTATTCCCCTCATCCGTAACTGTCAACGTTGTTACCAAAAGCCAGCAGTAATGCACAAGATAATTTTTTGTAGTAACGGTTGGGCAGACCAATAAGGCAATCACCTCATACGACATCTTCGATCTTACCATCCACATTGATGTCACCAAGTTTGATCACTTCCATGTCAAACTATTGACAAGCACCTGCATATACGAGGACAATATATATCATATACGATAATTTTTTCCCAATGTTTTCTCCGTGGTAGCAGAATATTCCACCAATTGAATCGGCACATGGATGGGAACACCACAATCACATCATCAAAGTTGGCCATCGTGAAGCCCTCTTTCTCATGCCGTTAATGGACCGTGAGCACAAATGCTGAATCTAGTCCCACCAGCGACTCAGCACACGTACACAGCCACCGCCAATTCTCCAGTCCACGGTCCAAAACGCCAAAGACGTGTACCGCCCGGCCGCAGCGGGTACCCGAGCGGCGGGACAGGTGTCCCCGCGCTCCTTTCGTCAGCCGTCCGATCGACGGCCACCTCCACGCCTCGCGGCGCATCGGACGGCTCCCGCGCCCCGCTCCGCTCCGCTCCTGGTGATCTTGTCGCCTACCTCTCGCCCACATCCTCCTTATACGGTGCCAGCGCTTGTCGGGCTGTGGGGCTTTGGCTCTGACACATCGGAGCGGCGGCAGCGAGCGCGAGCGCGATGGCGGCGGTGGCCGGAGCCGGGAGGGCGAGGGGGGCGAGCCTGGCGGCGGCGGTGCGGGCCGTCGCGGCGACGGCGCGCCCGGCGTCGAGCGCCGCCGCGGCGGCCGGGGTGAGCGTGGCGGCGGTGATCCTCAAGGGGAATGACACGCCATTCGGGTCGGTCGGGTGGTGGGCGTACGCCGGCATCTCCTGCTTCCTGGTGCTCTTCGCCGGGATCATGTCGGGGCTCACCCTCGGGCTCATGTCGCTCGGCCTCGTCGAGCTCGAGATCCTCCAGCGCAGCGGCACCGACTCCGAGAAGGCGCAGGCTGGTCCGATCCGAACCCCTAACCTTTTCCTCGTCCCCCCCTCGTTGTGCTCGATCTGTTCTCCGTTTAGGAGTGATGATTTTACGAGGTATCGCGGTACGTTACATTTTGGGGATTGTGGGTATCGTTACTGAATGGTTGAAAATTGTGGTTTATACACTGCCATTTTTGTTACGAATCGGAAGGATTTAAGGGCTCCGACCATGTCTGCTCATGTGCTAAATCATCTGCTAGTAAAATTTTCGGTTCGGGCAGTTAAAAAATTCGTTACTAATGATGACATGTTTCTAAAAGTGTTGTGGAAGGGAAGTTGGACAAACAAAAAGGTAGTGAGGAATTGGGGAAATGGGAAAAGGGGGTGCGGATGGGATATGGCTTTTTGCAGGACTCACATCTTACGTGGGCAGATATGAAATGATCGGAGGATACTTTAGTCAACTGGGAGTTGGAAGTATTATGCAGTAGATATACTATAAAGATGTAATCTAGTGCTTCTTTGATCTGCCACATTTGTTTATAGGGGTGTCATGCAACTATGGCTGCTGTAACTTTTGGTGTTTTTGTTTATCCTTCTGATACGCTGTAAATTGACATAATCTGTCATGAGACATCACGGAACCTCAGACCTTCAGGTGGTAGGAATTTTCACTTGAAACGCCAAAGTGGCGATACTGCCTATCGCGTGTTACTCTTAACTGTCACCTCTTTCAGCAGGTTTCATTTAATGTGTGCCTCTACGCTGATGCTACTATGATTTTTCTTCTTTTGAAAATCTGTAATTTAATAATCGGGTTTTGTCACTGTTCGTGTTTTAGTTAATTGTTTGTTTTGTTTGCTGCAGCTACTATCCTTCCAGTTGTTCAAAAGCAGCACCAACTTCTTGTCACCCTGCTACTGTGTAATGCTGTTGCCATGGAGGTACATAATTTGTTGCATTTTTTCATGATTTATCACACTATATTGCACTGTCATCAGTACATTTGTGCAAACATATTGCCTCTCTTCCAAGTTTCTAACTATGATTCTGATCATATACTGGTAAACATGTTAAGATGTGGTCTAGTGCAGACAAACGAATCGACAGAGAGAGAGTTTAAAGACAGAGGTGTTGAGCTGAATAATATTTATGCTACAGATACCCAGTGATTCCGATCTGCAACTTGGGTGCTCAACAGAATCCGCACACCATTTTACTTTAGTTGTACTATTAAAATTGTGCAGAAGAGGCTTTAGTTCTATGTTAATGCCTTGAAGACAGTTTGGATGAGATTGACTGTCGTGCTTATTGCATCCTCTGTAGATTTATTTACGAAGTGGACAGTGATATCGTATTTTTCATTTGCGATAGGATTGATATGCAACTGTCTGTATTTCATTTTACGTGATTTTGCAAATTGGAAGTGCATGCCTATGAGATAAAACACGCAGTAAGTACAATATACTGGGGTGCTGACTGCTAAGTGGATTCATAACTC
The DNA here is from genome assembly GCA_032464435.1 of Aegilops umbellulata. NCBI lineage: Eukaryota > Viridiplantae > Streptophyta > Magnoliopsida > Poales > Poaceae > Aegilops > Aegilops umbellulata. The sequence goes on from CP136054.1 coordinate 394,699,498, forward strand.
ATAAGTCATACCATGTTGTCATATGCATCCTTGTCCTAGGTATATTGTTTTTCCAGCTATGCACAAAGGATCTTCTGCATTCATTGTTTCACATTTGCAAACCTTATTACGTAGTTCTTTCTCCTAGTATAGTTGACATGCATGTGCACTACTTGTTCCCACCATCCACTTTATTTCAGAATCATACAGCCATTGGTAAATAGAGAATGCATTCTCCGGTACCTTTTGCACAATGCTTTGTTTTAGCCAGTAATTTTTTCATTTGTGCTCGTGGCCTTTGCAGGCTCTTCCTATATTCCTTGACAGGATTTTTCATCCTGTTGTTGCTGTTGTCTTGTCAGTGACATTTGTTCTTGCTTTTGGAGAGGTACTGCTTTCCAAACATTGTTATTATTTCGTGTTATTATTTCCTCTACAATGCCAGGTATGGTCTAATTAATTTCCTATTCTGGCACCAGGTTATACCACAAGCAATCTGTACTAGGTATGGGTTGGCGGTGGGTGCTAACTTTGTATGGCTTGTACGTATCCTCATGATCATGTGCTATCCTATTGCATACCCTATTGGGAAGGTAAAGAAATTTATATGTCCTTTTCAAGTTTGGTGCCCATGAGTTAGTTGCATAGAATCTATGGTTTTGAAATCCCATGAATTAGATTATTACAAGGCTTATGCTCAATTTAGTGGCACAATTGATGGGCAGATTGGTATTTGGATTGCACTATCCTAATTGGAGATTCTGATAGTTAATGTGCAAGTTATTTCTAGTTTTTATGCTTTACCCCTTGTAGCTCTGTATGTTTGTATGCTTTTCTTCACAAATATTTAGTAGCCCTGCAACAATTAATTTTATTAATTATTCCCCGTCATATGTTGAAAGCAGTGCTGCTAGATGTATCGAGAACAGAAGAACAGCTACTAGTGATTGTAAATATGGTTAATAGTTGGAATCCCATCATGTGTCTGGCTACAGAAACTAGTAAAAGCATTGGAATTTAAGGGCTTAGTTTTGGTTCTGTATTAAGTACTCCCTCTGTTCCTAAATGTAAGTCTTTCTAGAGATTCCACTATGAACTACATACGGATGTATATAGACATATTTTAGTGTATAGATTTACTCATTTTGCTCCGTATGTAGTCCATAGTTGGATCTCTAAAAAGACTTATATTTAGGAACGGTGGGAGTACATTGCAATTGATGGATTCAAAAGGGTACTTTATCTCGTATTTTTTAGATATTTGTCCAGATTCGGAAGTCCTCATGTGTTCTTGGGATCGATTCAGTGGTCTTATTTCTTTTTTTTAATCGAAAAATGATATTGGTTCTTCATGAGTGACTTAACTTTTGTGGTACACCAACGATCTTCTGTGTGTTAACATTTAAGATTAAATCATCAATGAAATAACTCCTCTGATAAGGTCTAAGCTGACAACATTGGAACTCACTTATGCACGGGGATTTTTTTTTGGCTGCCATTTTTTACTGATAAGTCTGTCTTGCATGGCACAGTTTATGAAAATGCTAGCAGGCGATATGTCGGTGAGTCAGTAATTGGGTCCAATTTGAGTCCAAGTTCGGTTCAGATTAGAGTCCAACTACAATTGTAATCAAGCAGTATTTGTAAAGGTGTGAGGGTTCTGGCACTGCTATGGTACAACACACAACTTTTGCTATAGACTCCAACAAACCCTCACAGATTGACCCTTTGGTACATTCCATTGAGGATTTATGCCTGACACATCATATGAGCTTAGAGTAGGTTAATCAATGTCCTTAGTTGTAGCTGTATTGAAGCTTCTATTCACATGAGCAATGCATGATTACCGAATGTATCGTGTAAAGTTCCCGTGAGCATTTAATGCCTTGTACTACAACTCAGTCCAGAATTTTGATGCAAGTTTTGACATGTTGATGGGATCATGGGAGCTTGATTTCTTGCAGATTCGTATTTTCTTAGCTTTTAGTAAAAACTAGCCTGATTACAAATCTATAGTAGGTATGCAAAATTTTGAACTGGAAAATAGTATGTGAATTTTGTGTTGTTGTGTTTTATTCTTTTTCTTCTGAGTTTGAATTGTAGTTGATCTGATTTTTAAAGGGGTTATTGAAGTATTCGAAACTTTGATGTTATCCCAGCTCCTAGACTGCGCTCTTGGGCATAATGAATCTGCACTCTTTAGGCGAGCTCAACTGAAAGCTCTTGTTTCTATACACAGCAAAGAGGTACATGATATTAACATGTAACTTTTTACGAAGTTCACATCTTCTATCTAAGATTCTCTCATTTAAATGCTTATACCCTGGCAGGCTGGTAAGGGTGGGGAGCTTACCCACGATGAGACTACAATCATAAGTGGAGCTTTGGACTTGACTGAAAAGGTGCACATCATGTTTATAATCTGTCTTCTATTTCTATATATAATGCGTAAGCATAAGCTGAAGGCGATATTGGTAACCAAAATTCAAATAAACTTGGTGCGAAGTTAGATGTTGCTTGACTTGCTATTTTCTATATGTGACTAGCGGCTGCCTTTTTTGGCTTTTGGGGGAGAATAAAAGAAACCGAGCTATGATTCTTGTCTTTAGTCTCTTAACATTTGATGATGTGCTTGTATCTCCAATGATCTTGCCTGTACAGGACTTTGATCTATTTCATGCTTTATAGCTCTCTCCGTCTTTTTGATAAGTTATTTCCGGGCTTGTAGCTTCAGAAAACATGTCACCCTTGAGAAGTATTTTTAATATTTTTCACAAGTCTTGAGCAATCCTGTGTGTTGTATTCAGAACTAGGTGCCTCATTTTCATTGTAACTCTTTGAAAGAAACAAAGTGAATGGTGATTTCGATTTAACAGAACAGTGCTGACAAGGAACGGCTTGATTATACCGAGAATGAGAAAGCGTGAATTATTTTAACTTCATTCGGCAGAAATCTTATTATATCTGTGTGTGCAGACTGCTCAAGAAGCTATGACACCTATCGAATCAACTTTCTCACTAGATGTGGACTCCAAATTGGATTGGTAAAAATAACAGTCCCACTTAGTACACCAGAACTTTTGCTCATGTTATCAGTTATTGTTCATGCTATATTTTTATTATATTCCATTTTGTTATTCTTTGCTTTACTTGTACTTTCTTTTTTTTGTTGTCCTTTTGTGGAGTTGTGCCATTTTGTATATAATCTTGGTTTTGGTGATTGGGTGCTGCCATGTGTTCATGATGTGCACGTCAATTCCAATGAACAAAGTTAGTATGACACACATTAGATCCAGATTCACTTAGTGCTCATTTGCTTCACCTGAAAGGTTGCAATAAGCAGTTTACAATATCTGGTTGTCATTCTGTACTTCCCCTCCTATAGTCGTAAGGTTCAAGTCCATCATATAACTCCTGATTGTTCTATCTATTTGTGGGTCTGAAGTTAGATGACACAATCTTTTGTATTCTGCATAACACTGTAATTTAGGCTTCATGATGATGCAACTCTACGCCTTCATAATGATAGTTGACTTAGGAATAACATATTTTGTTTAATCATCAATAAAAATAATGATATGTCCAGAACACTATGTTATGGAATTTTTTTCAGACATACTTATTTTACTTGCAGCAGTTTCTGTAAGGCACATTGCCAATCTTCTTTACTTGCATTTGCAGGGAAGCAATTGGTAAAATTCTTGCCCGGGGCCACAGCCGTGTGCCTGTGTACTCAGGAAACCCTAGAAATGTTATTGGCCTCCTGTTGGTAAGTGCCAATTATGCCATGAAGTATTAGAGTGATTTGTCGTGTATATTCTTCACTAACTCAACCATTTTGAATTTAACTAGGTGAAAAGTCTTCTGACAGTTCGTGCTGAAACAGAGACACCAGTTAGTGCGGTTTCCATTCGAAGGATTCCGAGGTATACACCTTTTGTCTTATATACTTCAGATTTTTTTGGTTTCTGTGTGTGATACAATTGGTCTAGCAGTTGAAGTACAATTGTTCCGGCAGTTTCACTATCTCCTTTGGTGTACGATACCTCTAAGATAATCTGAGAAATCATTGATCAATATTCACCTTTTCAGGGTTCCGGCGGACATGCCTTTGTATGACATATTGAACGAGTTTCAGAAAGGGAGTAGCCATATGGCTGCTGTTGTGAAGGCTAGACCGAAGAATCCTCCAGCCGACACAACTGAACCAAACATGGAAGCAGCTGGGGCAACACAGCTGACTGCACCCTTACTATCCAATGCTGAAGAAAGGGCGGAAAGTGTGGTTGTCGACATTGAAGCACCACATAGCAGGCAGACTAATGGAAACAAACACCACTCTGTGCAGCAAAACGATAAACCATCGAATGGAGTGGGTCGGTCATCAGAGGACATAGAGGAAGGCGAGGTCATTGGTATCATCACACTTGAAGATGTATTTGAAGAACTCTTGCAGGTAAGCTGTAGGCTGGCTAATTTGTTCTTTGGAATGTATCATTGTTTTGTTTTTCTGCTGTATCGTGGACGGTCGAATATGTGGTTTATTAGTACAAAAAACACAATCTGAATCCAGTATATTGAACGTATGCACCCGAACATTTCATTGTTTTACTCTTGCGTTTTCTGTTGTAGATGTTGTACTGGAAAGCAGGGAGATAGAGTATCATGTGACAGTTTTGGTAAATTGTGAGATGATCTAGGAACCATGTCTATTATAATTAATTGATTTTGTAGTCAACACTTGAAGTGCACTTTCATTTTGGCTTGCAACAACCAATCTATGGTATAGCTCTTGTCGTTTTTCCTCAGGAAAACGGATACTATTTTCAAGATGAGTTACATGATTCAGTTTAATCATCTAAAATATTTGATGATTTTGGGAACCTCTTTCAGTTATCACGACTTATGTTTATGTACCTTCTGAACTATTGTATTCGTTGTGTATAGCCAAACACTGACAATCATTTCTATTGGTCCTAGATAATTTATAAAACATGAAACATGGGGATTGGGCAACACAAAGTGTTCCACCTATTGGCAAACAGAGTTTAAGAGTGTCTGAAAGGAAGCATAGAGCATGGATATTTACTTGTATGGTTTGGATCAGGAAAAGACAAAACCAAACAGATTTGTTACCTTATCTTCTTGACTCGATATTATGAGTAAAGTCTTTTTTCAACAAGCGGTAAAACCCCGGTCCTCTGCATCACGATGATGCACACATCCCTATTATTATGAGTTACTACCCCTAGATGATTATAGAGTATAACAGCACCCACACACCCCACTATTTCAGCTAGAATAAGCATGACCAACACTCAACCATGACCAAACTAAGACTCCCATGGTCAGTCGGGCCAATTCATTTGCCCCGGCTCAAGGGAAAAAACCCTCTAGAGGATTATGATGTCTGTAGACAGTTCTGTCATGCATATACTCTGCCTCTTGACCATCTACTTATACGCAGATTGCTTGGTCTGATGAATTGAATCTTATCAAATTTCTGGAGGTTGCTTCATTCGCTATTTAGCAAAAAAAAATCCTAGCCTTTGTTATTTGAAATCTATCCTAAGACGATAATCATCCCAATTGGAGGCATTTATGCAGTTCGTAATTTTGATTCAAACATCTTTTTAATCTCTCACCGTTTTGAGTTTTCTGATTTTGCAGGAAGAGATAGTGGATGAAACCGACGAATATGTTGATGTTCATAAAAGGTATTGTCTCATCTTTAGAGGAACTGCTTGCTACAAGCTGCATTCTTCAACTTCTGCCGAGTATGTTATATGCACAAAAATGAATTATATTCCTTGCAGGATCCGGGTAGCTGCTGCTGCTGCCGCGTCATCAGTTGCAAGGGCTCCATCAGTTAGAAGATTAACTGCTCAAAAGGCTTCCGTAAGTGGCATTTTTTAACTTACCATGTGTGGAAGTGTTGATGGGGGTCCTCTCCTCCCTTCTCCATCTACTCTCATTTAGATATGAGTACATGTGCCTTTAAACAAATCCTGATACTAGTACATGGTAAATATTATTACGTGTAGGAAACTGGTTGAAATATGATTGTATGTGCAGTTTAACAACAGAAGTACTAAAACGGTATACTTATGAAACAATAGATGACTATAATCTTGGTCTTCTTGTGCAGTTTTTGATCTTTTTTTTTGTACAATATGCACCATCCCCATTCTAAACAGCCTCGGAATTGGTCAAGGGGCTGAAGCAGACAGTTTTGGTGTTTAAGGTCTGTTTCAGATGGTTTTTAAGTTTAGGACCAAAGGTGGAGTTGAGGCGAAGTTCAATGCCCAAAGTGGATCCTTTGTCTTTTCGTTGTTTTCACTTTCGAGTTCAGTTTCCTATAGGCTTCTAGTAGCTAGCATCTGAGTCGTGGCGATTCTTTAGGAGTCTACCTCTACAAAATACTGCATCTTCCAAAAGTAAATTATAGCGTACAAAGTTAAATTTTGATATAAATTTCTGTTGGCAATGTTAATCTTCTTTCATTCTTTACCCGTATGCTTGTTGGGCATTCTTTTCCTGGTTACACTGAATGTTTGGTGAAAGTTATTTCGTAAGCTTTTGTTATATATGATCTGTTAAGTTGGAATTGCCAAAATCTGTAGAAGTCAGTCTTACTCGAACTTATATTGTTGCGCATAAAACACATTCTTTGCTAAATAGACTGCAATTTAGTCTTATCTTTATAAAAAATTATATGACCGTTAGTCTTGCTTCTATGATAATTGCTAATTTTTTTTGAACCTTCAAAGACAGTAGGAAAGGTTCCTACTGACATGTATTAACTCATGAATCACAATTCACAATTACATGATGGTGTCTCACCCTATTCCTTCTCTCTATAATTGCTATTGGCCCATCTTCCGCGAAGGCCAAAAGATGATAAATTAGCTTTCATTGCAGGGAGCGCAGAGCCGGCAAGGGCAGGCTGGACAGCCTGCTGGAATTTTGAAAAAGCCTGCCACTGAAGGTGATTCAAACCCATCAAAACAGGTGAACCTTGTCGAACCTCTGCTGGAAAATAGGAGGTAACTGTGCATAAATAGAGCGACGGGACGCATGGAAGCATGTTGTGATGTTGCTATATTCAGTGAGAGTAAATACGAGTTTGCTCGCTGTAAATTTCAACAGTAGCAATTTGAACCTTGTCATGAATGTCACTATGTCAGCGTTGAGTTTCGTCACTGGGACAGCAGCAACTACTGACATTTGGGAATCATAGACTTGGAACTAGTGCAAATGATAAACTAGATGTGTCCCGCAGACTCTGTGAATGTCGAGCACGTGGAATATTATAAGGTGGAATGCCTACACGGTGTGCCTGACTTCAAATCGACTATTGGTGTAGTCAACAAAATCCCGGCTCATGTACGAGCATTTTACAACATTTTGTTAGCATAAGTTTTTTAATTAATTTTGGAGTATATGTTTCTGTTTCAAGTGGGTTTGAGACGTTGCACCGGAGAGAATATTGCGTTCGATTTTCATGCTTGTTGGAAAATACGAGCGGTCCGAGTGGGAAGTGAAGTCCAGATCGACATAGCCTTGCGTATGCCAAGGCTTCCGCCACCCCTTTCCGGATAAAATAACGTTGGTCTTCCTACGCTGCATACTAGGTTACGTGTGATCTACTCTTCCTATTTCTCGATCCTTCCTTCCACTCTGGTCTTTTTTATAAGAAAAGAATGAACTTGGCTGCCAAGATACCTGCAACTAAAACGCGTCGGGTTTCCTATCCGACTCGGTTCGGGGCCTCGCCTTACATATACGCTACCATAATTCACGAAACGGGAGCCGAGCAATCGAGCACAAGGATGCGCTGACGAACCCGGCCGATCGACCCACCAAGCAGCGGCGCCCCCGACGCGCGCGCCTCCGTACGTGGTAGAGATGACGATGTCCGGGCGGTACTTGGCGGCCACGGGCGCCCTCATGGCGTGCGGCCACTGCGGCGGCCTCCGCCGCGTCAGGATGGAGGGCGAGTTCGTCTCCTGCGACTCGTGCGGCAAGGTCCTGCAGCAGCGGGGCCGGAAGCAGCGCGCCGTGGAGGTGCAGGCTCGGCGGCGGCGGCGCTGGTTGGGGGCCAGGAAGAGACGGGACGGCCGCGCGGTGGCCGGTGGCGGAGGCTTGGTCGTTGGAAGGGAAGCATCTGATGCCGAGTCCGACACTGGTTGTGTTTGTTTCGTGGAATCGTCGTCGTAGTGATTGCGTCGTCCTCAACTGATGTTTTAGAGCAGTTTGTGGATTCTGGGCTAGACAACGTCACTGAACAAGATATCGACGATAATGCTGGGAAAGTTGCAATTTAGCCTGTTTGTAATATCCTGGCTGAGTTTAATCTTTGGAGGACAGCCAGACGTGTGGGAGTAGATTAGCGTGTGAGTTTTGGTGGGTGCACTGCTGACCTAACCTTTCACTTGTTATAGGCAGGGGCCTCTTGTAAACATCTTTGCTATATATTTTTTTTGACAAAAATGATATCTTTGTTATCTATGGTCATTAGGGCATCTCCAACGGCAACCTGTAATTTTTTTTTCACATCCATCTGCGAACAGGGGGACCAGTCTGCAGACACGGATGCGGGAGGACAACATCCAACGCTATACATTTCAAACTATTTTTTTCAACAAACCGGGTGAAATTCATGCAAACACGGCCTGATTTCATACACACATGACGGATTTCATTACATTTCGAACATTTAGAAAAAAAAAGACCCGCCCCTAAACCTATCCTACAGCGTCGGCACCCGGCGTCCAAGCCCGTGTCCTTCTCCATCTGCTGTCTCCATGAGCACCGACGATAAAACTGATGAAGTGAAGGTGCGGTCTCTGGCGAGAAAAAGTAGAACACGGGAGACAGACCGGCCCACACGGGACACAAGGCACCGCCGCCTTCCGTGGCCTACTCATTCTCGAAGGAGTCCGCGTGTACGTCATCGATGGACGTGAGTTTATATAGTGAGGTGGAGTTAGCATTATAAGGTGAGACACTAGAACATCTTTACAAGCGATGGAAATGCAGCTGAGGTTTATTGTAGTTGAACGAAACCATCATCGATGGAAGAACGGCTAAAAATGATGATAAGAGCATAGAGATAATGCAACGCTGGAGTCGAGCTAGAGTTGAGAAGCTGATAAAAGAGAAGACACAAACCTCCTTCATAAACAAGACAAAAACTGGTTGTGTCATCCTTATACGTCAAGCAGTAATGGCGGCAATGGTACACGATGCACACCCTAACAGTTGTGGTCTGCTAGACTGTCATTACTTATAACATAATAAAATAATTAAAGTGGCTAAGCTAGGGTTGCTATGGTGCACTTGAGGTGTGTGGCGTGAGCCCTCACGTGTCTGATTTTTCATTTGGTTCATTATTGATTTTTTTCCTTTTGTGTTTTGCTACTGATTTTTTAACGCAGTACAACATAGATGCGCACATATATGCACATACACACAGATCTATAAATTCACACACGCACACTCTATCACTATGAGCACCTTTGAGATACCGAGCCGGCACAACATCTTAAGATTACGAAGTCAACGCAAGCGTGTTGGTAGTCGACGTTGATGCCCACGTACACACACATATACTCACCCCTATAAACGCATGCACGCACATCCTATCTCTATGAGCACCTCTGAGATACTGAACCGTCACAACATCTTGATATTGACGAAATCACCGCAGACATCTTCGTACTCGATGTTGATGCCCACGTACACACACATACACTCATCCCCCACATACACTCACCCCCCACATTTCATCTTCAGCTCTCTCCCTCTCCCTCTGTCCCGCTCTCCCTCTCCCTCCCTCCCTCGCTCTCTCCCTCCCTCCCTCCCTTTCTCTCTCTCTCTCTCTCTCTCTCTCTCTCATTTCACATTTGAAGTGTATCTACCTTTATATATTCCAACAACTATTGGCGGCTAAACTTAGACATGCATTGTTTCTGTGCTTGCTTGGCACTCTTCCTCCATATCTCTAATTCTTATTTTTCAATGTGTTGTCTGCGGGTCTATGGCAAGGAGTAGTCGTCTAGGACACATCTGCTCCTTCGTTGATCAATATTTTTGTGGTGCCCTTTACCTCTCCATTTCCATATCTTGGAGTCTTCTGCTGCACATTTTTTTGTTCAAACCCAGATCGTCATCCCTAAAGTCAAGGATCAACTAATGATAATCATGCCACAAACTTCAGATAATTCATGTGGACAGGTCATGTAGCCGTGCTTTTGAGCTTTCAGTGATATTTTGCAGTACAAAGTACATTAATCTACTATGGAGCTAATTAACCAATAAGCAAAGTCTGTTTAAATTTAGATGGTTATTTAGTTTACCTTTTTTTACATTGTATGCAGTTGCAAGCAGCCCGGTAACAAAGCTGCAGCCTTTTAGTTCACTTTTTTTTCACGTGGTTTACAATTACCTCTTTTTAAAAAATAGTTATCTTTAAGTCGGCTTTATACTTTTTAGAAATTATATTTGTTTATCTTGGTCCGGTTTATCCAATTCTTTCTTAAACATCAACTTTACTGTATATGACGAAAATCCCATTCTCTCCTGGCAATGATTACCTTTAGTTATCAATTTTTAATTCTTGATGTTTCGCCATGCAAAAGAACTAGGTATGCAAAGTTGTACCTTATGTAATACTACAAATAACACAATTTATTTTCTCAGATTTCAAATGTATAGACGAATTGTTTTTCAAGTTATCGGTGATGCAATGACAATTCCAGATCTTAAGGGTGTACCAACACATTGTTTTGATGCTCCCTGTAAATTCCTCCATCCGTCCTTCCACATATTGTCAACAAGCATTTTCACTTCAAAAATGAATCTTCTTGGATACATCAAGCAAACATATGCTTCAGTTCAGAAGTTCTTTCTAGCATTGTCCTATAGTTAGCTAGGAATGCATGTTTGAGTAGGATCGAAAGTATGTCTAGAGGGGGGGGGGGGTGATTAGACTACTTGACCAAATAAAAATCTAGCCTTTTCCTAATTTTAGTACTTAGCAGATTTTATCAACTTAGCACAAGTCAGGCAATCAACTTACACATGCAATTCTAAGAGTGTAGCAGCGGAATGTAAAACAATTGCATATGAAGATAAAGGGAGGAGTTTGAGGGAGCAAACGCAATGTTGACACAAATATTTTTTTATCAGTGGTTCCGATAGGTGGTGCTATCGTACATCCATGTTGATGGAGACTTCAACCCATGAAGGGTAATGGTTGCGCGAGTCCATGGAGGGCTCCACCCACGAAGGGTCCACGAAGAAGCAACCTTGTCTATCCCACCATGGGCGTCACCCACGAAGGACTTGCCTCACTCGGGTAGATCTTCACGAAGTAGGCAATCTCCTTGCCCTTACAAACTCCTTGGTTCAACTCCATAATCTTGACGGAGGCTCCCAAGTGACACCTAGCCAATCTAGGAGACACCACTCTCCAAGAGGTAACAAATGGTGTGTTGATGATGAACTCCTTGCTCTTGTGCTTCAAATGATAGTCTCCCCAACACTCAACTCTCTCTCATAGGATTGGATTTGGTGGAAAGATGATTTGAGTGGAAAGCAACTTGGGGAAGGCTAGAGATCAAGATTTATGTGGTTGGAATGGAATATCTTGACCTCAACACAAGTGTAGGTGGTTCTCTCTCAGAAAATTGTTGGAAGTGTAGGCATGTTCTGATGGCTCTCTCCATGATTGAAGAGTGGGTGGAGGGGTATATATAGCCTCCACACAAAATCTAACCGTTACACACAATTTACCAAACTCGGTGGGACCGAATCGTGAAACTCGGTCAGACCGATTTAGTTCACAATGTGACCGTTAGGCATTTCGGTGGGACCGACACATCAACTCGGTGAGACCGATTTCGTTAGGGTTAGGGCATAACGTAATCTCGGTGAGACCGATTACACAAAATTGGTGAGACCGATTTTGGTAATAGACAAACAGAGAGTTGGTCGGGCAAACTCGGTGGGACCGATTCGCTCATCTCGGTTTGACCGAAATGTTACGAAAGGGAAACAGAGAGTTTGCATTGCAACCTCGGTGGGACCGATCGCTCATCTCGGTTTGGCCAAAACGTTACGAAGGGAAACAGAGAGATTACAACCCCATCTCGGTGAGACCGAGATCCCTATCGATGAGACCGAAAAGACTAGGGTTTCTGGCAGTGGCTATGCCAACTGAACTCGGTGGCAGCGGATAGAAAGTTTCGGTGGGGCCGAGTTTGACTTTTGGTTTGGGACATATGTGGATGTGAGAAAGTAGTTGAGGGTTTTTGGAGCATATCACTAAGCACTTTGAGCAAGAAACTCATTAAGCAATACCTCACCCCCTCTTGATAGTATTGGCTTTTCCTATGGACTCAATGTGATCTTGGACCACTTAAAATGAAAAATGTAGAATCCTGAGCGTTGAGTTTGAGCCAATCCTTTGTCCTTAGCATTTTGAGGGGTCCACTTTTCTCATCCATGCCATGCCAATCATTGAGCTTTCCTGAAATGTTTATCTTGAAATAGCATTAGCTCAATGAGCTATATGTTGTTAGGAATTACCAAAACCACCCAGGGATAGTTGCACTTTCAATCTCCCCCTTTTTGGTAATTGATGACAACATATAGATCAAAGCTTCGACAAATGATAATAAGATTGAAAAACAACGTCGCTTTGAGAAGTATGTGATAAGCAAGAGCTCCCCCTAAATTTGTGCATTATTTAAAATTTGCTTTTGAATGCAAATGCACAATCGATTAGGATCATGGGTTACTCTTCCATGCCACATACATCTTGGTGGAGCGCTCAAAATGATAGAAGTTAAAAGCATGCACTCATCACCAAGCAAGTGAATGATCATATAAGGATATAAGAGATAATATCATCCAACAAGCATTAAGGGTAGCATATGATCAAACACATGATCAAACAAGTATCTCACAAGCACACAATCAAGAAGTTCAACCAAAATAGCAAGAGAGGTAAAAAGCAACACTCTCTCTCGAAGCCTATGATCTATACATTTTTCTCCCCCTTTGGCAACAAGTTACCAAAAAGTTCAAAAATGCATAGTGCTAAATGACTCTCAGGCTTGGTATTCAGGAGGTGGTGTAGAGAGAACTCCAAGGACGAAGGCATCTATTGATGTAGCTAGAGCTGGCGGAGTGGCTGCTGGAGGTGGCACTGGAGCTGTAGCTGCTGGTGCTGATGTTGTAGCTCGAGTATCTATGATTGGCACTGCAACAGATCTCTATCCTCTGGGCACTCTAGTAAAAGCATCTGTAGTAGACTTGCCCTTCTTCTCCTCTGCTTCCTGCTGAAGCTGCTCAACTGCAGTTTGGATCTCAGTTACCTTGACATCAAGATCATAGAATTTCTGCTCAATGATCCTCTCCAAACTCTCCCGGGTTTGAGCCAGGGTGGCCAAGCCCTTCTCAATCCTCAAAGTGGATTGGATCAGATATGCAAGCTGGTCTTGCTTGCTCTTCAAGAATACTTGAGATGCCTCTTCAGCAGTTGGCATCTTTGCAGCTTTCTCTGCCCTTGCCTTCTCTCTCTTCTCATGTGCTTGAGCTGATGATGGTTCATTCTCATTCATGACAACAGTGTTGTCTTCAAATTCAGGGTAAATGGGCAGGTGCTCCTTATCCAATAGATATTTGCCTGTGCCCATTTTGGAGTTGATGAGCTCCTCAATTTGTGGGGCATACCCACAACTTCTCTTCTGATCAGCTGCTATCCTTTTGATTGTCTCCACAATCAGACTCATGACTTTGAACTTTTGAGGCACATCAAACAAATGTAGCAAATTAATAGCATGTCCTCTGATCATCTTGTGATCACCTGACTTGGGTAGAAATGTGTGCCTTAGGATCCAGTTGATGGTAGGCAGACCAGACAACAAGAAGTGGACATATCCAAACTTATGAGTCTCCAAAGCATCATCTGGGATCTCTCTGTACATGTGTGCCATAGTGTTATGGTCTTTCTTCTTCTCAGCATAAACATCCAAGTCATCCTCATTTTCTTCCGGGGCATTGTTCAACTGAGCCCATTCTTCAATAGTAGATTGGTACCTTGTACCTTCAGACATCCAAATGATCTTCCCATCTGGGTAGAAGTGGGCAGTGGAGTAAAACTGCATGATCAGCTCATCATTCCACTTGGTGAGCTTCTGGGTAACAAATGTATCAACTCCACATGCTTTGAAGCTGTCATATACACCTGGATAGTGATCTTCATTTTCTTTGATGTACTCCTAGTCAACCCATCTCATGGCACACACTATGGGTTTCTTGTCAAGCAAAGTTGTCTTATAAAAGTCTTGCTATTCCTTAGTGTGAAACCTGTAATCCACAACAGTTCTCCTCCTGACAACATATGGATCAGACTGTCTCCATAATCTCAGTCCTGAATCCTTCCTGATTTTCATCTTTTCTGCAACAGGATGTGCATCACTGTGGTCAGGGATCTTGGGCTTCAGCTTTCTCAAAACAAGTGAGTCATCTTCCTCTTCTTCAGCAGCTTCAGGCACCGGGGCCTTATTCTTCTCCTCGGCAGGAATACTTCTGGTGTTCCTCTTGGGTTTAGGCTTTTGAGCTGGAGCAGCAGCCTTGGGAGCAGCTTTGGGCTTAGATGGAGCAGCCCCTGATCTGATTGCATCTCCCATGAGCTTCTGAGCTTTGGGTGCTGGTGTAGCATCCTCTTCTTCTTCTTCTTCTTCTTCTTCGTCTTCTTCTTCTTCGTCTTCTTCTTCTTCTTCTTCTTCTTCTTCTTCTTCTTCTTCTTCTTCTTCTTCTTCTTCTTCTTCTTCTTCTTCTTCTTCTTCTTCTTCTTCCTCTTCTTCTTCTTCCTCTTCTTCCTCTTCTTCTTCTTCCTTGATGGCTTGCCAAGAACTTTGGTAGTAGTGGTTCTTGCCCTCTTCTTCTTTTTACCATCACCTGCTGCTTCACCATCATCTGATTCCATGGTGAACTTCATAGTTTCATCTGTGGCAACTTTCTTTGGCTTGGAAGCTTCAGCAGTTGAGGCTCTGGCTTTTGACAATTGAACTCTTCTTGCTGGAGCCTTTGTTTTCATTCAAGGATTAGTTGCAGCAGTAGTGCTATACTCCTTCTTCAACACCTTATTTCTTGAAGTGGCCTCATCCTCAACATCCGCATAATCCTCATCTTCAGAATCCGAGCTTTTCTTCTTCCTTGTCATGGTAGCTGCCTTTGGCAAGTTACTGGGTGTGCTCCTGCTGCCCTCATCATAGCTGCTGGAGGGACTAGTGCCCTCACTCAACTGAACCTGTTCCTCTGACTTGTTCTGACTATCACTTTGATCAGACATTTTCAGGCAAACTGTCAGCAGACCCTGTGAATAGGTTGTAGATGAGGTAGAGTAGATGAGCATGACAAAGTACAGAGGTTTTGCAAAATAATTGAGTTAAAAAGCTTAGTTTTAGTTCTCTACAGAAGTGATCTCGGAGCTACCGAATTGACAAACTCGGTGATACCAAAGGAACACTTGGAACCTAAACTAGTGAACTCGGTAGGGCCGAGTCACCATTCGATGGCACCGTGATTGCTAGGGTTTCACTGAATCTTGAACTCGGTCACACCGATTTGCACGTTTCGGTCAGACCAAAAAGCGCATGTGCAATGGCCAAGGCCGAATCGGTGAGACCGATTTCTACAGTTCGGTCGGTCCGAGATGAGTTCTGCGGAGAGCTAACCCTAAAATTTTCGAATCAATCTAGACTTAAGGAAGTTTTAGCTGGATGGATCAATCTCAATCATGGCAAGAAGCATGGCATTGTCCTTGTGCTAGGAATCGGAGTGAAAAAGACAACACAAGGGGTCGAACACTTACCCTAGAGCGGCGAGTGTTCGCTACGGCAGCAACGATGGATCAGATTGACGTTGACGGCGGCGGAGACCAGCAGCGAGAGGTCGCTGGCAGCGAGAAGACGATCCGGAGACCCGAAGAGGCAGAGCAGGTTACGCGCGGGTGAAGGGTTTCGGAAAAATTTCCAAAATTTGACCCGTCAGTATATATAACCTGACCCTGTCGGTGTGACCGAGTGAAACAACTCGGTGGCACCGAGATGCAAAACTGCAGGCAATTACTGCAACTCAGTGTGACCAAAAGGTTCTAATCGGTTGCACCGAGATTGAAAAACCTAGATCAACTAAGTGATCTCGATAGGACCGAAAAGGATGAATTGGTCAGACCGAAATGCACAAAGAGGTTTTGGAAGTTTAAGTCTATGACGAGTCGGGGACTCCGAGTGCTCCTCACACAGAGTGGTTCGAATCTGACTTGATCAAACTTTGTGATGTAGCATGAATAGAGTTTGAGACGAGGAAAGCATAGATAGCTAGAGGGAGTTCTTAGGCATTCTTGTCCATCCATTTGGCAAAAGAGAAAAATCCAAACAATCAAAGCAACAAACGGATGTCCTCGAATGAGAAAAATATGCATCCAACATGCTCACACAATAAAAATAGCAAATGAAGTATGTGACAAAGCATGCACAAACACTCTAGCATCTATCAAGCAATTGGCAATGACTAGGTCATCTATATATGAGTATATTGACTTAGGAGTCAAATGAGAACATTTTATCATAGGTCATACCCATCGTTTAAGCACAAGTGGGGTTACCACTTTTACATAAAGCATTGTTGTGCTCACACCAGTAGTGTTGCTTTAGCTCAATTCTTAGAGTAAATCTCCCCCTAGATGTGATATCCCCCCTAAGTGGGATACTAACCTTGGGTTTTGTCGATGATGACTTCATGTAGGTGTTGAAAATGTGGATCCTCAATGTTGATGTAGATAATTCGAAGCAATCCATTGGAGTGAGTTGCACTTTCAATACCTACACGGGTTAGTCCCACAAGGAACAAGCAAGGATATCCATAGACATAGAGTGATGTATACACAAGATGTTGTCCAGGAAAGCATTAGGTTACCTTGTCCCTTGTCTTACCAACAAGAGGGTTTGTGACTCCTTGGACTAGTGCAAGATATGTAAGTTGTTTGCACTTGTCCTCGCCAAAATGATAAGAGTGAAGTATGTTGGCGGAGTCACCCTCAAGAACTCTCTAGTTCTTCTTCTTTGGGATCCACACCATCTTGATGGGAATCCTTGGAGTTGTAGTCGTACTTGATGAAGTAGAACTTGATGTAGTCTTGGGAACCCACTTGACCAAGGCCTTAGGTGCTTCTTCAAATGCATCAATCTCCTCTTGAAGCTTGTCCTTGCCTTTTTGCCTGTGGTATTGTGGTGGAAGATCATCTTGAGCTTGTGTTCCTTGGAAAGAAGTAGGATCATACTTCTCTTGTTGAGGAACAAACTTCGTCTTGGGGTATTGATCTTCTTCCCACTCAACTCCATTGGCATTGAACTTTCGTTCAAAACCAACACCTTGATTCTTTCGGTGCCTTCCTTGCTTGCGTACAATTTCCTCAAATTGCTTACTTTCGACAAGGCTCTTGTAAACACCTTTCTCTATAATTCCCTTCAATAAGCTATTTTTTTGCTCAAGTGTAACTTGGCTAAGAGAGTCATTAGTGGAATCAAGAGAACTACTAGAAGCAACAACATTGGATTTAGCATGATTGTTGTTACTACTAGATGAAGAATCTTTCTTGTTCTTGTTGTTAGATTTAACTTGTGGCATGTAAGTAGACAAGAGTAAACGCTTGGCAATGTAAGAAGAACTTTTATTGCGAAGATCATCATTGATTGCCTTTAAAAACTCATGCTCTTGCTCAAGGTTGAGCTTTTCAAAGCGTAGCTTCTCATGAGTCTTTAAAAGTTCTCGATGATCTTCCAAGGTAGTTTCATGAGCTAACTTAAGAGTGTTTAGTTCTTTAGTTAGACGCTCAATCTCCTTCTTATCATCATCATTAGTTTTATCTTGATTAGCATGATTAATAGCAAATTCATCATAGTTTTCATAACTAGAGTTGTCAACAAGTAAATCATCATCTCCTAGCAAATCATCTTCATCACTATTGAAATCAACATACTCGGGGTGTGTTACCTTTGGACCTTTAGCAATGAAGCATCTCCCAATTCCTTCATTTGGTGAGTCAAATATGTCGTAGGAGTTGGTTGTCACAAGTGCTAGTCCGGCAACACCTTCATCTTGAGTATATTCGGAGTCGGAGTGATAACTTCTTTCGGAGTGATTATCGGAGTCGGAGTTGGATACCAATTCACCAACATGAGCTTGATGTCTTCTTTTTGTGTAGCTCCCTGATGACTTATCCTTCCTCTCTGCATCCTTGCTTCTCCGAGAGGGTCTTCATTCATAACGATCATCTCTACTCCTTCTTTCTCTTGGTGGTGATTCTTCTCTTCTACTCCTTCTTTTGGGAGAATCTTATCTTCTTTTATAGGGAGCCGTACACTCATTGGAATAGTGTCCAAGTCTTCCACAATTGTAGCAATTACGCTCACGACTAGAAGATCTTTTTTCATTGTAGGACCTTGACTTGAAACTTCTTTCCTTGCTTCTACTTTTGTAGAACTTGTTGAAGTTCTTCACCATTAGGCTCAATTCTTCATTGAAGGTTTGTTTCTCACTTGATGATGTGGGATCTTCACATGAGGCTTTGTAAGCAACGCTTGACTTGTTGTGGAGCTCTTCCTTATCCTTGAGTGACATCTCATGAGCAACAATTCTTCCAATGACTTCCGTTGGCTTGAGATCTTTGTAATTGGGTATCATTTGGATCAATGTGCACACGGTATCATATTTTCCATCCAAGGCTCTTAGGATCTTCTTGATGATGAATTTATCGGTCATTTCTTCACTTCCTAAGCCGACAATCTCATTTGTGATGAGAGCAAGCCTAGAGTACATTTCAACGACGCCTTCACCATCCTTCATTTTGAACTTGTCAAGTTGACTTTGAAGCACATCCAATTTGGATTCCTTGACGGAGTCGGTACCTTCGTGCATATCAATCAAAGTATCCCAAATTTCCTTTGCATTCTCAAGACGGCTGATTTTGTTGAATTCTTCGGGGCACAATCCGTTGAAGAGAATATCACAAGCTTGGGAATTGTATTGCAGCATCTTCAACTCTTCCATGGTAGCTTCACGGTTTGGTTCTCTCCCATCAAGGAATTCACCTTGCATGCCAATACACACAATAGCCCAAATGGTCGGGTTATGTCCAAGAATATGCATTTTCATCTTATGCTTCCAACTAGCAAAATTTGTACCATCAAAGTAAGAACCTCTACGGTGGTAATTACCCTCGCTAGACGCCATACTCTCCTAGGTTGTGAAACCAAGGCTATAACCACCAAAAGCTATGGAAATCAAAGTGAATGGATACCAAAGCTCTGATACCACTTGTAGGATCGAAAGTATGTCAAGAGGGGGGGTGATTAGACTACTTGACCAAATAAGAATCTAGACTTTTCCCAATTTTAGTTCTTAGCAGATTTTAGCAACTTAGCACAAGTTAAGCAATCAACTTACACATGCAATTCTAAGAGTGTAGCAGCGGAATGTAAAACAATTGCATATGAAGGTAAAGGGAGGAGTTTGAGGGAGCAAACACAATGTTGACACGGAGATTTTTTATCAGTGGTTCCGATAGGTGGTGCTATCGTACATCCAAGTTGATGGAGACTTCAACCCACGAAGGGTAACGGTTACACGAGTCCACGGAGGGCTCCACCCACGAAGGGTCCACAAAGAAGCAACCTTGTCTATCTCACCATGGCCGTCGCCCACGAAGGACTTGCCTCACTCGGGTAGATCTTCACGAAGTAGGCGATCTCCTTGCCCTTACAAACTCCTTGGTTCAACTCCACAATCTTGACGGAGGCTCCCAAGTGACACCTAGCCAATTTAGGAGACACCACTCTCCAAGAGGTAACAAATGGTGTGTTGATGATGAACTCCTTGCTCTTGTGCTTCAAATGATAGTCTCCCCAACACTCAACTCTCTCATAGGATTGGATTTGGTGGAAAGATGATTTGAGTGGAAAGCAACTTGGGGAAGGCTAGAGATCAAGATTTATGTGGTTGGAATGGAATATCTTGACCTCAACACAAGTGTAGGTGGTTCTCTCTCAGAAAATTGTTGGAAGTGTAGGCATGTTCTGATGGCTCTCTCCATGATTGAAGAGTGGGTGGAGGGGTATATATAGCCTCCACACAAAATCTAACCGTTACACACAATTTACCAAACTCGGTGGAATCGAATTGTGAAACTCGGTCAGACCGATTTAGTTCATAATGTGACCGTTAGGCATTTCGGTGGGACCGACACGTCAACTCGGTGAGACCGATTTCGTTAGGGTTAGGGCATAACCTAATCTCGGTGAGACCGATTACACAAAATTGGTGAGACCGATTTTGGTAATAGACAAACAGAGAGTTGGTCAAGCCAACTCGGTGGGGCCAATTCGCTCATCTCGGTTTGACTGAAACGTTACGAAAGGGAAACAGAGAGTTTGCATTGCAACCTCGGTGGGACCGATCGCTCATCTCGGTTTGACCGAAACGTTATGAAGGGAAACAGAGAGATTACAACCCCATCTCGGTGAGACCGAGATCCCCATCGGTGAGACCGAAAAGACTAGGGTTTCTAGAAGTGGCTATGTCAACTGAACTTGGTGGCGCCAGATAGAAAGTTTCGGTGGGGCCGAGTTTGACTTTTGGTTTGGGACATATGTGGATGTGAGAAAGTAGTTGAGGGTTTTTGGAGCATATCACTAAGCACTTTGAGCAAGAAACTCATTAAGCAACACCTAACCCCCTCTTGATAGTATTGGCTTTTCCTATGGACTAAATGTGATCTTGGATCACTTAAAATGAAAAATGTAGAGTCCTGAGCTTTGAGCTTGAGCCAATCCTTTGTCCTTAGCAATTTAAGGGGTCCAGTTTTCTCATCCATGCCATGCCAATCATCGAGCTTTCCTGAAATGTTTATCTTGAAATAGCATTAGCTCAATGAGCTATATGTTGTTAGGAATTACCAAAACCACCCAGGGATAGTTGCACTTTCAGTTTGACACTTTCCAAGTTTTTCCATATGATGTCTCTGTCATGTGTATCCATTGGGAAGAATTGAGTATATTTATTATCATCTACCATGGAGAGGACAAATCTTGCTTGTTTGTCCATCTGAGCATTGTTGTGGCAATTTTTCGTGTGCCCCCTTTTCTTACATGGAATGACAATATTCCAGTACTAGCCTCAATTCATTTTCTATTAAAACCATTGCTAGAAACTAAATCAGTAAGTTTCAGGGGGAAAATCTGTTTGTGTGGGTGAAAGCAAAAATCGAATTAACATAGGGTTGGTTCTTTGGCAGCTATTTAATTTGGCGGTCAAGTAAATTTGATTTTTTCAGAAAGAACTCTTTTCGATGTCAAATTGCCTTGGATATTGAGTTGTTTCAGGTGTGGTGAGTTTATTTATTAGTTTTCCTTCTTTTATCTCTCAATGTTAGAAATGACTAGTAATATTTTGAGATGACATAAGCTCGCTTTATCATTGCACTATAATTGGACCTAACTCCCCTATTTATTTCTTACCCGTGGTTAAGATAAATTTGATGTTTTGGTTCAATAAGTCATAAACAAAACCATGGCTTAATATATTTTGGCTCAAATCTTTTTGCTCAAATATAGAGCCATAGAGAATGTTTAAACGATAATCACAATACATTGTTTTTGTATGGCATAATATTATATATGGACCGTGTTGTGAGGCCCTGTTTGCTGATTATGGTGTCGTTTGTGTGAAAAAATCATGTTTAACCATTAGAGCTCTAGAAAATGCCACAAGAAAGCAACGTAAAGCTAACTTTTTGATGTCATTGCATGAGAGTAGGTTCTCCAACACTTATAAGCATGAGAGTAGGTTCTCCATGGTCGGCTCCGTACTTGGGAATAGCTATTTGAAGATTTCAGAATAAATGAAAAAAAGGAATGTACAATCACAACTGGAGAGTCAAACCACCTGTGTTACTAAATGATCTCACTGTTTTAGCATGTCAATCTTCTATTTCACATTTTCTTATGATAGCTTAGCTTGTAAAGAAATTACCGCACTTCACTGGATTTCCTTTTTTATTAGCAAATTTGAATCATCTAGCCAATGCAATGTACCCCATAATGTTCAACCAGATGTACTGATCCACTCATCCGGCATGTGTACTCTGCTGTTCTTATAGTTTCTAAGCAGCAACAACAAGTGGGATAAAAAAAGAAGCAACAAGAATTGTACAAATCAAGAGCACTTGCACGGGCGCGCCGTGCCGCCGCGCCTTCGCCTGTTAGTAACTACTTATGCCTACTGAAGTAGCAGCAACACCGGAGTTTTGTTTAGAGCCATCTCGGCATCACCGCCCTTGCCTTACTGAACTTAACAGCAGACTTCTCTTCTCCTTGGTTTACTTTGTGGTTTTGTTGAGTGATATTGGCCGAGTGCTTGCGAGGTGTGCTTTGTTGGTGATCACCATTATTATTATTTTGTCTGTGTAATATACTAAATTTAGGCGTGCAATTTGAATTTTGAGCTCGCAGTGCACCAAGGTCTGTCTAATTCTGCTGAACTCGAAGCTTGTGTGAGATGCGAGGAATGGCCATATTCTCATTCATCATTTTTCTATTATCTGCTTCCCTGCACCGAATTATATACCCGCTTGAGCTTCTCAGTATTATAGAGAAAGTCACCTTATGTCTGTCACCTGAATGAATTCACGTAAAAAAAATTGAACTATCGATGCAACTGTGTATTTAGGCAGAATCTGTAGTTGCTCTCCCCTTGCAACGGACGGGCACATTTACTAAAGGGGCTATTGCTTCTTGCGATACGTCGCGGAAACTACCCTCAAAATTGCAAAATGTTACCCACCAATGCTATTAAGTGATAGAAAAATGTTTCAACAGGGGAATCCCTCGCCTGGGCCGGCCCATGTAGTAGGGACCTCCTATACTGCGCTCTGCGCGTTGGCGCGCCTGTTTGGGCCGGCCCATGTCTAGGCAGCCTTTTCTAAAATTTCAATTTTCATTTTTTATTTTTAGTTTCCATTTAGTTTTTTCTACTTTAAATAATGAGACTTTTGAAATAAATTGTTTAATAATTCATAAAATGTTTGTGGATTTAAAAAATATTTGTGATTTTATAAAATGTTTGTGTACTAAAAAATGTTTTAAATTTGAAAAAAATGTTTGGGAAATTAAAAAATGTTAATGAAACTGAACAAAATTTCACCTATTCAGAAAATATTCATGAATGGAAAAATATCCTAAAAATTCAGAAAACTGGTCATGACTTACAAAGTAGTTTATTCATTCATAAAATGTTCGCTGGTTCAAAAAATGATCATGCATTTAAAAAGATGTTCGTTAAATAAAATGGTCATGAATTTTAAAAATTGTTCCATCAATTTCGAAAACAATGTTCGTCCATTCTAGAAATGTTCGTCGATTCAAGAAAATTGTTAAAAACAGTACTTTTTTAAAATGTTTGCGAATAGTATAAAATTCATGTATTCAGAAAATGTTCTTGATTTTAGAAAATGTTTATTGTTAAAGTGTTCATGAATTTTAAAAATGTTCACGATTTCAAATATGTTCGCGAGTTTAAAAATTGTTCATGAGTTCACAAAGTTGAGGGTGATAGTGTATCTTGGTGATGCAGCAAAATGTGATCATGGCCATTGGAGATTATGAATTTTTTTCTTCTATTGCAATGCACGGGCCCTTTCGCTAGTATTACAATCTTAATATTGCAAAACTATTGCAGTGAATCAAACATATCATATTTAGTGATCTATATGAAAGTTTTTTTATATCCACCTTGAATACCTATCCTTTATCGACTAGTCTTAATAACCCGTGCAAATTACCATTACTATTTTTATACTCTCAAAGAGATTTAAGTGGAGTATGAGAGTGGAACTATTTCTATAAAATATAAGCACCGTTGTGCTCTAAAAGATATAATAGAAGCACTAGAGCAACTGTTTGGCTCAAAAGATCTAAGTGAAGCACATAGAGTATTCTAACAAATCACGAATAAATGTGTGTCTCTCTCAAAAGGTGTGTCCAGCAAAAAATGATTGTGGCAAATTAAAGGGAAAACAAAGCAAAAAAATTTACTATAGCACAAGACGCTCCAAGTAAAACTCATATCATGTGTTGACTAAAAATGTAGCTCTCAGTAACATATCAATAGATTGTAGACGAAAGAGGGGATGCCATCCAGGGCATCCCCAAGCTTAGACGCTTGGGTCCTCCTTGAATATTACCTTGGGGTACCTTGGGCATCCCCAAGCTTAGGGTCTTGCCGCTCCTTATCCCTTCATCCATCGTGATCTGACCCAAAGCTTGAAAACTCCAGCGCACAAAACATCAACAGAAACCTCGTGAGATCCGTTAATATACTGAGAGCAAAAGTTTCTGTTTTTCACATAATCAAGTCAACTATCATCCAAATCATCCCAAGACTTTACTTGGCACAAATACTAATTAAAACATAAAAACACAATCATAAAAGTAGCCATAATTGTGTCAATGCACCAAAACGGTAAGTAAAAGAAAAAAATTAGGATACCTATTGGGTAGCCTCCCAACAAACGCTATTGTTTTACGCCCCTAACTAAGCGTAAGGCATTGTTTCAAGTATTGTCATCTTTCAAATTCAACTCCTCAAATATGCATCCCCTCTCCCTAGGAGCCTTAGCATACATATTTTTAATAATCACACTCCTAGGGACAAAGTTGAGGAATTTATTTTCATAAATAGGCTCCTTTATCAAATTAATGAAATTGAGGTGCACACTAATCATTTTAAGATCCTGACTTCTGTTACTAGATGTGGCACCTATATTCTTAGGAACATAAATAAGCTTGGGATTCTTATTCTTCTTAAGACGATTTCTTTCTATAGATTTAACGGAAGAAAAAGCAGATCCCAAATTAGTAATGACTTCTTCCAACTTGTCAATTCTAGAAGGACTTTGCTCTATTCTCGCATTAATTATTGATTCCTTCTCTTTTAACATCTTTAATGTAGTTCCTACCTTGGAGCAAAATTGAGTAACTAGATGACACCCTGCACGTTGTTGCCGGAACTGGTTGTCATATATGCTAGTGAAGTTGAAACATGAATACTTGATTATGTAATGCGTCACACCTAATGAATAATCATTTCATCTCGTAAAGAGGTTTGCTAATTTTTCCTTTATCCAAATGAACATACAGCAAGATTTCTATAATAGGAAAATAAAGCATAGTTTTGGTTGTCATATTAAATAAAAAATTGATAGGTAACCAAAAAACAAATCATATATGACTAACTGCATTGTTGGACTACTCAAGTAGTTAACTTCTCTATAAAAATGTAAATTCTACAATTTCAAGAAAAAGCTCAATAGTATTCAGTATTTCATGGATATGTACAGTTGCATGGTATTACTCTTGTCACTGCTTTCTTCAAAGTTGTAATGATAAAAGATGAGAAACCTGCAAACATCAGACATGATAAAAATAAGTTAGATTGCAAATTGTTGTGGATGATGGCACGTAGCAAAACATAGCAAATACAATAAAGAAGGCCTAATAGGGGAGAGAAATTTCCAATCTAAAATACAAATCTAGAAAGGTATAAAAAATATTTAGAGGGGGTTGCAAAGAAGCACATGAACACGACACTTGCTGGTGGGGGCAGAACCGTAGAGGAAGCGATCTTGCACGGTGAAGCTTTATTAAATCAACACATACATTGTTGGCATTGCCGGGCAGAAAATACACCAAACTATGGCTGCGAACGATGGGGAATGGAGCATGTCATACTGGGTCAGGCACTTTGTATGCCAAAATTAGTTCTTGTCTATTCAAATACTTACATCACTCAACGTTAATTTGTCTTGGGGAGATGAACAATTTGAAGAAGATAATCGTGGTTGTGCTGATACCAAATGCTGCAACGTATGGAAAGCCTATGTAAACGTTGTTGTTTTTGGGCTAGAATGTAGTAGATGGGTTGTTGCGTTCTAGGATATATTCATCGACTCCATGGATAAACTCTGCCTCATCGCCATGGCTTTCATCAGTGTCTAATAGCTCCACCTCTGAGAAGAGCGGCTGCTCCGTAGAATTGCAATGTTTCAGTATGCAAACACTTGTAAATTGTATCAGTTCAAGGGAGCAACAGGCTTTAAGAATACATACCTCAGTCTTGAAGTCATCCTGATTTTTTCCTTGTTGCAAATTCATGGCAGATTAATGTCCTTCAGAGAGAAAACAATCATGTTAGACAGCAGAAAGCAAGTGTTGGACATGACGCGGAACATGATCTCCTCTTGTACTTCATCACTAACATGGATGCACTCACCACATTCTGCAGTTACCTCACATGAGACGACCGCTGATCGAGCGCCGAGCAAGTACTGAGCAGCTCCACCGGCGCTCTCCCATACACCGTGCCGTCGCAGTGCATGAGCAGGATGTTGCGCTAGTGGCCGGTCACCAGCCAGTTCACGCACGAACGGACTTAGGAACGCGTGGATCTTTGGGAGGGGGAGCGACAGGCAGCCGCCGCACAGGGATGGGTAGTCCATGAAGATGGCAGTGGCGCCTTGCCGACGGAGGGAGTGGACGACCTCGGTTCCGATAGGATCTGGCGCTGGGAGTGCAGGGTCCGGGAGGATGACATGGAACTGCGGCGGAGGAGGGGAAGGATCGGCCGAGGGCAGAGGAAGGAAGGACCAGGGGTGGGGACAAAGGTACCTGCGCCACCGTGATCGATCCGGCTGGGCACCACCATCGACGTCCTTGGTCGCCGGCGTTCTACCCTTTCGTTCCCCTTCCTCTCTCACGCATGTGAATGAAGGAGCGCCTGTAGGGGAAGGGGATGGGACAGGAAGGTGAAGGGGTTAGGATTTTATTTTCTTCTGTTTGCGAACTGAGACCATTGGACTTCGGTGGTAATTTATTGTGCAAACTGAGCAACGACATGCATGTCTATATGCCAATAAAAATTAGTTGAATGGGAAAAACAATTGATGATGTGGCAGTTTGCTGATGTGGATAGGTTGCATGTCAAGAGAAATAGTATAGTGGGGATGAACTATTTAGGTATTATAGATATGATTATGGACCTTCTTGTCTAGATTTTCTATATTTTCAATAGCTTCTAGGCTTTGCATCACATGCTCCAAAGTTAATGTCGTTTCATTAATAGTGATAGGTAGTGATCCTACTAAATTTCCCATGGCATTGAAAGCATCATTAGTGGACTACTTAAGAAATTCCCTCTGGTAATAGTGTCACACACAAATCTATACCAAGTAGTAACACTCACATAAAATTTGCGAAGAAGAACTGTAGTGGACAGCTTAGGAGTTGATCCATTTTGAGAATCGCAAATCCTATACCAACCATCTTTTAAACTTTCACCTCCCCTTTGTTTAAAATTAAGCACTTCATTCTCAGGGGTACAAGTAGGAAGTGAAGAACTAGCCATAGTGACAAAGCAAGCAAATGAGGAAGCAACAAGGTAAAGCATTTTTGTGTTTTTATTTTTTATCAGAAGTGGGGGAGATGAAAAAGACAGGCAAATAAAAAGTAGAGCAAGTAGACGATAGTTTCTGTGAAGGTACTTGATATGTTTTGATGATGTCTCCCCGGCAGCGGTGCTAGAAATTCTTCCTGCTACTTGTGAGCTGCATTGGGATTTTCCCCGAAGAGGAGGGGAGATGCAGTACAATAGAGATAAGTATTTACCTCAATGAGAACTAAGGTTTATCGAACCAATAGGAGAATCACACAAAGCCTCGTGAACAACACCTACACACACAAAAGCAAATACTTGCACCCAACGCAGGCAAGAGGGTTGTCAATCCCCTTGAACTCGTTAGTTGCAAGGATCAAACCTTGTATAGGTAAATAGATAAATTGAAAAACAAAATAAAAGTAAATAAATTGCAGCAAGGTAATTTTGGATTTTATAATATGATAAAAGTAGACCCAAGGGCCATAGTATTCACTAGAGGCTTCTCTCACGAACACATAGCATATGGTGGGTAAACAAATTACTATTGGGAAATTGATAGAAAAGCGCATAGTTATGACGTATTCACGGCAATGATCATGTATATAGGCATAACATCTGAGAAGAGTAGACTGACTCCTGCCTGCATCTACTACTATTACTCCACTAGTCGACAACTATCCAACATGCATCTATAGTATTAAGTTCATGAGAAACAGAGTAACGCCTTAAGCAAGATGACATGATGTATACAAAGTACACCCAATAAATATGAATAAATCTCGTAGTTTGATCCTTAATGGCAACAATACAAATATGTGCCTTGTCCCCTTCTACCATTGGGATATAGAGCACCGCAAGATTGAACCCATTACAAAGCACCTCTCCCACTGAAGATAAATCAACGTAGTTGGCCAAACCAAATGGAGAGACCGGAGAGAAATACAAAGCTATAACAATCATGCATAATAAAGTTCAGAAAAGACTCAATTACTTTCAATGAATAATCTGATCATAAACCCACAATTCATCGGATCCCAACAAACACACCGCAAAAGAAGATTACATCGGATAGAACTCCAAGGAGACTGAGGAGAACATTGTATTGAGGAACAAAGAGAGAGAAGAAGCCATCTAGCTACGAGCTATGGACACGTAGGTCTGTGGTGAACTACTCACGCATCATCTGAAGGCAACAAGGATGATTTAGAAGCCCTTCATGATCGATTCCCCCTCTGGCAGAGTATCGGAAAAGGCCTCTAGATGGGATCGTGGAAGAACCAAAGCTTTCGGCGGCGGAAAAAGTGTTTCCGGTGGCTCTCTGTTGGTTTGGGAATATTTGGGAATTTATAGAGGTGGAATTAGGTCAATCAGAGTTGTGTGGGAGTCACGAGCTCAAGGCTTTTGGACTCCACCGAACCTTCTAGGATCCCTTCTAGTCCAAAAAAATTACCGTAAAGTTTCATCGTGTTTGGACTTCGTTTGGTACTGATTTTTCTGAAAAGTAAAAAGACAGGAACTGGCACTAGGCACTGGGTTAATAGGTTAGTCCCAAAAAATGATATAAAATAGCATATAAGTGCATATAAAGCATCTAAGATTGATAATATAATAGCATGAAACAATAAAAAATTATTGATACGTTGGAGACGTATCACACTCCCCCCATCTTATTATGGTTTTATCATGAACTACAACATGAATTGGATGGAGAAAAGTGCAAACGGGGTGTTTGCTATGCTAAAAATGCAGAAACTGGAGTGCAGAAGAACAAGCAAGTGTTGCTAGTTAACAAGACCAGCCGTTTTAAAAGAAGGTCAAGTCCAAAAGAAATCTACTTGCACCAGTGTGACTGTCTCCTAGAAGAGGAACAAGGGCAGGGCCAATAAAGAGACTGGGTGTTTCTACTGCAAACCAAAGGGACAATCGAAACACAACTTCAAGAAGTACTTGGAGGATAAGAAGAATGGTTCTTTCGACCAAGGTGTAAAAGTTATACAAGTTAATAATACCACTTACATGTTGCATAGCCATCTTGGTCACATCGGAAAGACACATATGCAAAAGCTTTATAAAGATGGAGTGTTAACGTCTTTTGATTTTGAATCATTTGATATATGTGAAGCTTGTCTGATGGGTAAAATGACTAAAACGCCGTTCACAGGTCATACTGAATGGGTGGGTGAATTGTCGGAGATAATGCATAGTCATGTATGTGGTCCGACGAGCACACCAGTGCACCGTGGATATTTATACTTTGTAATCTTCACTGATGATTTGAGTAGATATGGTTATATTTACTTGATGAAACATAAGACTGAGATATTTGAAAAGTTCAAAGAATTTCGTAATGAAGTTGAGAATCATCATGGAAAAAATATAAAGTTTCTACGATCAGATCGTGGAGGAGAATATCTAAGTCATGAGTTTAGCAAACATCTAAGTGATCATGGAATTCTTTCACAACATACTCCTCCTGGAACTCCGCAGAGAAATGGAGTATCTGGGAGGTGTAACCGAACCTTGTTAGACATGGTAAGGTCAATGATGTCACTTACCGATATGCGTTTATAATTTTGGGGATATGCACTTGAAACATCAACATATACACTAAATAGAGCACCGTCAAAGTCTGCTGAGTCGACACGGAATGGGAAGAAACCCAATTTGTTGCATCTCAGGATTGGGATTATGATACTTATGTGAAGCATTTACAACCAAATAAACTCAACCCCAAAGCAGACTAATGTTACTTTGTAGGTTATCCCAAAGGAGCAATTGGGTATTCCTTCTACCAAAAGTGTGATGACAAAGTGTTTGTTGCAAATAATGGACACTTTCTCGAGAAGGACTTTCTCGCTAAAGAATTAAGTGGGAGAACAGTACAGCTTAATGAGATTACCGAATCTCTGGCAAAAGTAAGCTAGACTAATGAACCAAAATTTCTTTTGGAAGTTGTCCGCACAACTTAACAGAAAGTTGGTACACCAGTTGTAGAAACTCCAGTTAAGCCTGTAACCGAACTAAGTAGGTCAGGAAGAATTAGCGAACCTCCCGAGTGGTTTCATAATGAAATATTCATCTTAGAAGAAGATGAACCTGCGCACTATAGAGAAGCGATGGCGGCGGCCAGCTGTGACACCCTCGTTTTGCTCTTTTTTCTTTTTCTGGATTTCTTTGCCTTTTTGTTTGAATTTGGAGTTTTGAATCAACTCAGTTGGACTTATCCACTTGGGCATTTCCTTGATTTTCACCCAGGTGACTCACCTCCCTCTCAAACACCTCATTTCCTCTCTGATATATCATAAATGAAAAATATTCATTTCTTCTTTGAAATCACACTTCAGTCACTTATGCTCCAAAGCAACCCTCATTTTTCTTGCCCACAAACATCTGAGAAAATTCTCGAATATTCTTTAGACCTTGGCACACCTCCGTGCGCAAATAAATTCATAGTTATTTGGAATATTTTTGCTATAGAAAATATTTTCTGTCTGGCCAGAAAATGCAGTTTATACAGGAAGTGCATTTTTCCTTGATCCAATGAAGCTGAAATTTTTAGGGATTCATTACCCGCCTAAGAAACCCTTAACCTCCCAAGCTTAGACCTAAACTCCCTCTAGATCTCTCTCTATTAACCTCACAAGTTTCTGTCTAGAAACTTGCCAGGATGCTACACTCCCACCCAATCGACCCGTGCTCAACTCAAGAGCTTGGATCAACCCAACCTAACAAGGACTACACGTCAGACATGATTTTAATGCGCTGTGTGGCATCATGCCAGAGTTCACGCGGCGACCACGTGTGTGCATGATGCCAGGCAGCTAGTCGACGTGCTCCGGATGCCGCCGCCGTCTCTGTGGTGCTTTTGCTCACTTCCCCGCTCGTTGCAGCTTGCCAAACCGCGCCACCATCCTCGTCCCGAAGCCATTAACTCCCCCTAGTGCTTGCCGATGCCGGAGCTCGCCACAACAAGCACGACCACGATGCGTCCAAGCGTACAGTGTGCATGTGCCCCTGTGCTCGTCGCCACCCGAGCCCCTAAGCTCGTCTCCTCCCTCCCAAAGTGGCCGCGTGAACCCCGGCCTCTTCTCCCCCTCTCACTAGAGCTCTTCGTCGCCGTGCGCCGTCTCTAGAGAGCTCCGGCAGAGCTCAAGACCCCCTTCCCCTCCGCCTATAAATATACCCCCTCTAGCCTCTCCGAGCATCTCAACCCACTCACACAACCACCACGACGTAGTACATGAGCCGCAGCCCGGCCGGGCAGGCCTTTGTCCGCCGTTCCCCACTCGAGCTCGCCGGTGATCCCCTCTGCTGCTCCCCACCCCTCCAGAGCCTCTCGAGCTCAATTGACTGCTCCGGTGACTCCTTGGTGATCCACTGGTTCTCGCTAAACCCGCTGGAGCCCCTGGAACCGCCCTCTCTCACCGTCTTCTTCATCTCTCATGAACTCTGTCCGCTACTGCTGCTAGAGACGTCGTTTCCGAGCTACTCCGGCCGTTCCTCGCCAAGCTACGGGTACGTGCAGGTGTGCCAGGGCCTCCTCTACCCGTCCCTCCCTCTCAAAACGGCCGCCGAGCCCTCCTCGCCGGAGAGAGCCCCGCCGAAGCGCCTTCATCCTCTATTTCTCTCCCCTCCCCTCCAAACCAGACAGGTAGGGCCCGTTGTCAGCCACCCAACCGCTTCCGAAGGGTATGAGTGGAGGCACCCCGCGGGTTTACGCTTTCGACGTCACCCCCTGGTTTTCTTTTATTCAAATTGAATTCAAATTTTGACTAGAAACTTTGACCAGTCATCACTCCTAAAGCATAAGTCCAAATGAATTGATTCTTTTTTGCATTGTGTTTGTATTGAAATATACTAGCAGGACACCAAATTTGAGATTTTTCTCTGTTGTCTAGAATTTCTAGTGAATTTCAGAAGTGTTCTTGATGTTTTATTTTTGCTATTTTATTTATTTTCAGAAGGAGAAGCTTGCCTAGAGGAGAACTAGGAGGAGTGTGACCCTCCTCTGTGCTAATTAAGGCAAGCCACACAAATATTTGCAGGGTGTCATTTCAATAATTATGATTTTTCCAACTTGAATATGGTTTATTTCATGCATTTAATCATTTAATAAATATTGCTTATGCTAGTTTACTTTGTCATGATTGAAGTGCTTAGTTTGCAGCAGTGTTTGAGTACATGGACTAGTGTGAGGCAGTAGAAGTATTTTTGGTAGTATGGCTATGGTTTGGTTATGATCGGTATCATTTTCATATATGAGTTATTGATTTTACTATGTTAATGGCATAACTAAAAATGATGGGATTGAAAACCAGTGAAGTTGAAACCAGTGAGTTAAAGTGATTAGTAGTGCAAGTAGAGTGATTCTATGATGTTGATCCGTTTACTTTAGTGCTATGTGGATATAGTGCATGTCAGATAGTTGCATGTTCATGGCATACTATGACTCGAGTTCTTTATTTCAAGTTAAACCTGATGATAATTCAAATTGAACATAATGTTGATCGAGTCATGCTGCCACCGAATCGAGCTTCCCAGTGCAACCACATTTGCCTTTATGGGAAGGCCTTTATTCAGCTCGTATGGAGATCGGTGGGTAAGCTGCATGGGCAAACCGGTAGATGTTGACAAGGGAGGCCTTGCGGCGGTGGCGGCGGGGACCATGCTAGGGTTTCGAGCGAGGGAGGGTGTGTGTGTTTGTGTGTGTGGAGGGGGGCGGGGGTGTTTGAGGAAATGACGCGGGTACTGAAAATTTTACTACGCCGGAGTCAAACGCGGGAGTTAAATGTCGGGGCTATTGAAAATTTTGATGATGGTGCACTGCACATGGTCCGGAGATAACAACCATGTGTTATGAAATAGAAAAACCCTCGAGCCGGGCAGATATTTTCGAGGGGTGCAGGCGGGATTGGGAACAAGAAACATCGCACACGGTCCGGAGATTACAATCGTGTGTTATGAAACAGAAAAACCCTTGAGGCGGGCAGATATTTTCTAGGGATGCAGGCGGGATTGGGAACAAGAAACATCCCACACGGTCGAAACACAATAACCGTGTGTTATCAAACAGAAAAAGCTGCAGGCGGGTAGATATTTTTGAGAGGGAAAGCCTCGTGGAGCACAATGTACTGTGCGAATGTGTGCGTGATAGGGGCACCGGCGTGGCACATGGTAGTTTGAGTGAACCGTGCCTGTTGTGTCATTTGACTTGTCTAATTTTCATAAATTTGGCGAAAAGTGATACGGGAGAGGGTCAGAACACGAACACACTTGCATGTGGATCAAATTTATTTATGAAAAGGGTGGTTTGATTTTCAAATACCAAATGCAATTTCGATGTGGCACCTATCTCGCAAAACGCACGGTATTACTTGCCCCCCTCGTGTCGGTACGAAGGGGATCCTAAGCTATGAATGCATGACCCTCCCCCCAATCGAGGTTCACCTAGCAAAGTGCAAAGTAGCTAGCAGCCCCCCTCCCTCGTGTCGGCATGAAGGGAATTCTAAGCTATTAATGCATGCCCCCCCAACCGAGGTTCACCTAGCAAAGTGTGAAGTAGCTAGCAGCCCCCTTCCCTCATGTCGGCATGAAGG
Source organism: Aegilops umbellulata (assembly GCA_032464435.1). Taxonomy (NCBI): domain Eukaryota; kingdom Viridiplantae; phylum Streptophyta; class Magnoliopsida; order Poales; family Poaceae; genus Aegilops; species Aegilops umbellulata. The sequence continues at coordinate 394,733,637 of CP136054.1, forward strand.
GAATCCTAAGCTATGAATGCATGCCCCCACCCAACCGAGGTTCACCTACCAAAGTGCGAAGTAGCTAGCAGGACCCCCTCCCTTGTGTCGGCACGAAGGGAATTCTAAGCTATGAATGCATGCCACCCCCAACCGAGGTTCACCTAGCAAAGTGCAAAGTAACAGTTAGCAGCACCCCCCTCGTGTAGCCACGAAGGGAATCCTAAGCTATGAATGCATGCCCCCTCCCCAACCGAGGTTCACCTAGCAAAGTGCGAAGTAGCAGCCCCCCACACACACTTTAAGTCGGCGGGCCAGAGAGGCATCTCCCACCAAGATTGATCGTAAAACGGGCCAAGAGTAATCCACCTTGGTCGTACAACCTCTCTCTTGTTGCTGGTCAAAGTGATGGCCGTCCATGCGACCCCGGAGATGGGCTAGCTCGCCAATAATCATGCAAGTAGCTAGTCCCCAAAGACAACCACTGCATGCGTGTGGCCCAAACATATGTATGGAGAGGTGTGTTTTGAGTAACAATGGAATAACTTTGATGTGGCACCGTGATTTCAAACTAGAAATTCCCACACTGAGTGATGTCTAGGTTGACGATGCATATGTATGTTACACCACACTTCAAGCCAACGACGGGCATTCATGCATGCATGCGTGCATAGTACATGCGCTCAAACTTAATTAGGTCTGAATCTCACCATGACCTATACTACGATAACACGAACCAAATGAAGAATCCACAATGGTAACCTATCTTGTTGTCGGTCAAGGTGATCATGGATGTCCACGCGGGCCCACGAATATATAGGCTTGTCGCCGATAACCACGCAAGGGAGTGTACCGTTCGAAGGCAACCACTACATGCATATGTATGAAGGTGATGCGTGCATGCATGTTTGAATACGATTTCACAACATTGATGTGGCGCGTGCATCAAAAATCGTACACTAGCTTCCCACACAGAGCGAGATCAGTTCAAGACGTGTCGTTGTACTAGCCACTTCGACTCGATGGGAGGAATTCATGTGTACACATGCATGTGTGTGTGCTCAAACTGTATCATGCGTGTCATCCCAGAGCATGACCTCTCGTTCTCTCTCTGTGTGTGTATATATATATATGTATATATATATATATATATATATATATATATATATATATATATATATATATATATATATAGGAAAAAGCAAAGATATAAAGTTTCGCTGGCGCGGCTGCAATCACCAGCGTCCATTCATGTTGGGATATGGTCCCTTCTCTTTCCTTCTTTGCATTTTCGTTTTATTAAGGATTAGATAGTTATTTCCTTTTATAGAGGTTCTAGGACCACGCTGCCCTACGAGGGCCAGTAGTGTGCAGGCACTAGCCTGGCACGGTGGCAGACAGACAGATGGGGGCCCGGTCGTGTTCAGTTCCAGCCGGTTCCATCCGTTCTGGAGAACCTGAGGCACAAGGTGCAAACCTTCCACCCTTAGTTCTTTTTTTCGCGCGTGTTTTTTTCCTACAGCTGGCACCATCTTGCTTAGGAGGTCGTATCTCTTGGTCACGTGTGTGTATCTGGTCCTTTCGGACACATGCGATGCTATGGCCGGGCTCAGGAGCAAGCTGCTAATTCTAAAGGGAAGATGTGAATTAAATTAACAGGGAAAGAAAATAAAGAAAGCATGCACACGCCGCCCCGCTCGCATGGTCAAGTTTTTCTACCGAGATAGGCAGCAGCTTCCTTCAGGCGTGCGTCCATGTCAGACAACCGCGTGGTGCTCTCGCGAGTTGGGAGTCAGGCGCGGTGTGTGGACATCGGTGCGAACTTCACCTCGCCCTGCCCTGGGACTGTGTCTCTGCGCTCCACGCTCGACGACCGGGTTGTCGCTAGACGCGCTACCAACCTAAGCGGCACAGACTTCGCCGTCGAGCTTCATCGGCGCATTCCCCACACTGCAGCGTCACATTGACCCCACAACGACGCGCTACCGCTGGAGCAGTTGGAGGCCATGCCACCCCTCCACATGAGTGACGCCACCATGGCCGCGAGAAAGACTCCATCGAGCTGTGCGTCGCCGACGGCCTAGACGCTGGCAGTGGCGAGCGAGGCGAAGCACTCATACACGGCGCGATCGATGCAGTGGGAAGTAGGCACATCGCGCACGATAGGCTCCATGAACGGCCAGCGAGCACGTATGTGTGTCAGTGTGTGTGGTGAGCTGCTCATGCTTTTATCCAACTCAGTAGCTACCACATCGTGTAGAACTGTATATAGAGAAAAGAAAAGAATAGAGGAGATACTGGATTACTGGGTAGAGCGCGCAGAGCTGCTAGCATCGCAGCAGCCGGTTCAACGGACTACGACAAGTACAGTAGCATATGGCAAGGTCCATCTTGCCGGCGCAGTGCCTCCCGCGAGGCCGCGACCGTGAGTCATCGCATGCTCCCAGCTTAGCTCAGGGTCACACCACGGCATCGTGTATATTAGCTCTACACCTGTTGCATCGCAACGTCTCTTCCACTGACGTCTGGACACGGATCGTGTTGTGTATCTCCTCGCCAACGCCGAGTGGAGGGTGGAAGTTCAGCGGCGCGAAGCAGTCACCGCCGACAGGCGGAACAGGGCCATCGCCAAGAAGGCCCGCGACAACGCGGCGCGCGCGGCGGCGTCTTCCTCATCGGTCGACCAGGCGGGGATGAATCCACCCGTCGTCAGCCACGCCCAGTACGTGCCCTGGGGACAGCAAGGCGCCGGATCTCCATGGGGTTCATCGTCGCCCGGCTACGCCGACGGCGACGCGCATGGTGGGTTCAACCCAAACGTGACCTTCCCTCATGGTCACCCCGCTACGCGCACACCCTCGCCCGCCTTCGTCGGCGTGCAGTACCCTCCATACAACTACATGGAGTGCGAGTGCAGGAGTCCATCGAGCATTGCCTCGCCGACGCGCAGGCCCGGGCCGTCCTGCGCGAAGAGAAGACCGAGGCGCGGTGGTCGTCGCTGATGAAGAACAACGCCATCAAACTCGGCCTGCTCCGGACGAACGTCGCCGCGAAGAAGAGGAGCACCGACATGGCTTTTCTGATGGGCGGGGCGGACATGCTCCAGAGCAACGACGAGAAGCTCAAGGCGTGGTACCTGGTGCAGTGCGGCCTCATCCTGAACGAGCTGCCGATGGCAACGCCGACGACGCCGACGACGCCCCCGACCACACGGACGCCAAGCCCGGACGACGCCTCTACGCCCAGCAGTGCCGAAGGCGCGCCGACACAGCCCAGCACCGAAGCAGCTCCGACACCGCCGAGCCCGCGCACGCCGACTCCGCCAACGCCTGGAGCCGACCCCGCCGAATGAATCATTGCGCACGCGAACTTGCGGCGGCGCCGCTCTGTTTTTTGTAACGCCAGACTACGTCTGATCGCCGGATTTGCGGCGTCTTTTGTGAGCGGGAACGCTCAAGTTTAAATTTCCTGCATCCTGGGGCCGGCGCGTGGGGGCGTGACTGGGCGCTAGGTCGCCCCCAGGGGCCGAACTAGCGCCGGCACGCCCCCAGGCCGCTCTATTTGGGCGCCCTGGGGGGCCGAACGGCTGGAGATGCCCTAAGAGACAACCGACCCCGTGGAGCCTTAACACCCCGTGCTGGGGCACAGTCAGGACAATACTAACGGACAAAACATGAGATTTATTTTCCGCGGAATGATTTATTGCATCACCTTGTTCCCCAACCATTTTCTTTAGATAGTTCTCCCTCTATCCCAAAATAAGTGTCTTAACTTTATTAACTTTAGTATAAAATTGTATTTAAGTTGAGACAGTTATTTTAGGACGAAGAGAGTATTATATTTCCGGCAACACGATCCCCGACTTGTTACAGATAGACTGAGTACACAGATACGAGGCATTAGCATTTGTTGAAAATGATGGGGGCTGATATATATATGCTTATTCGAAAATCTGTTTAATAACAAGGAAAATAGAAACGCAGAGGCAAACCCTAGCATCGCCGCCACTCCCTTCCCCTCTCTCGACTTATTACCTCCCCCACTGCCGCCCAGAGGCGCTGCCAGGCAAAGTCTAGTCGACGTGGGTGGTGATGGGGCCTGCTTCCTCTCCTGGCGTCTCGGTGGCCAGTGCAGGATGGTCGCATGTGGAGCCGAAGGGCTGCCATAGGGACTGGCAGCGCGACGACCAGCGTCCGGAGTGGCGGCGTCTTCCCCTGGCGATGGGGCGGCAGCGCCCTGGTGCTCTAGTCAGGTCCGTCTCTCTTCTTCGGGTGGCGGCATGCAGGACAACGTCCACCCAATCCAGTCGAACCTCGCGTCGGTCTGCTGTCACGCGGCGCGGGCTGAGGGAAGATTGGGCTGCATGCGGCCGGCTCCACCATGCTCGTTGGCTGGTGGAGGGGGCGCCCATGGCTGCGGTGCTGGCGGGGCATTCTCAGGGCGGCACTAGGGGATCAGTCAGATGCTTCTCCTATCGGTGCTTTGTTAGCGGCATGAGCTGTGGTGGCGTGGTTCGACTGTCCCAAGTGGATTCGGGTGTGGGTCGTGGTCCAGCATGGTGGGGCGCCTGCTCAGTTCCAGGGCCTCCTAGTCAGGCCAGAGCCCCACTGGCAAAATTCTAAATAACTGTTGCCACCATGCCAAGAGGGCATAGTCCATCTTTTCCATATCATCACAACCATTCTGTATCGTCAGAACCCTTCATACCCCGCATGAGGGCACCCTATTTTTTGAGTAAGAGAACCTTTTTTATACAGTGCACATTACACCCACCATCACCCCTTCTATACCGTGCAAGTTTTCAGAGCGATGATGTTTATGTTGTAATGATATGGTAGCTTCTAATTGCCTCCACAACCTATTTATAATTTTTTTTTGACCGGGTCGTTGTATGGAATTGGTCAAGCACATTTTTGAACCTTGAAACATGCCTCAACCTGACCTTTTCCACTCGCACTCTAACCATTATACGTTGTGTGAGCGTTGGTCTGGATGATAAGCGATTACAAAGAGATAGTGACAGATATATAGATAGATAGACGGATATATAGGGAGGATTTATTTATGAGTGAGAGAGCGGTATAGTTTGACCTCATCACTTAGGTTGCATGGGAACCTACATTTTACATTGCCGGAACCAAGCATACTCGCAGGGGGCACCTTCTTATGTGTAATGAGAACCTTTCTAAACGCTGGACGTTACAAATCAACAAACTCATTTGGAAAAAATACGGAATATAAAGGATAACATGACATATTTAGTAGATAGATAGAGAGGATTTTTAGCGACTGTGAGAGCGGTACAAAGTACCACCACATTGTTAGATTACACACGAACCTCCATTTTACATTGTCAGAACCATGCATACCCGCATATGAGAACCCTATTTTTTGTCTACCAGAACCTTCCTATAGACCACGATAGTATCGAGTCACTCCATATTTGATGGTACACTTTGGTGTTGTTCTACCATCAGCTGTAACAGGGTGATCAAAACAGGAACTTACAGGCTCATAGAACCTTCCTATATCGTAAGAACTATTCATACCCTGCATGAGGGCACCCTATTTTTTTTAGTATGAGAACATTTCTATACATTGGACATTGCACCCACCATCACCCCTTCTGCACCGTGCAAGTTTTCTGAACGATGATATTTGTGTTGTAATGACAATTTTTTTGAGCTGACCGTTGTATGACTTTGCAAGCACGTTTTTCGAAACTTGAAACAGCACCTCAGCCTGACCTTTTTCACTCGCATTCTAACCCTTATACGCTGTGTGAGCGTTGGTCTGGATGATGTTGGCGTTGGTCTGGATGATGTATGACACTCTCTCGGGTGGTGTTGGCGTTGTCTGTTGTGGTTGTGTTTGGTGCCTTGCAGTGGGGTGTGTGGATGGCGGCAAATAGCGGCGTTCCTCTTCTTCGACCCGATCAGATGAAGTTGACGATGCTGCGATCTAACGGACACGGGGAAGATCCCTGGCCGACGTGCCATAAAGACTGTGTCACGTCGCTTGTGTCTGGTTCATCGGCTCAAAATGCATCCTGATATACGAAGATTCTGCTGGAGTGAACTTCTATTTTTACTTTTGTGGAGTCTTTGTTGCAACATTGCAAGATATCTATGTATGTCTCATATGGTGACACTAGGTATACTATTCCTAATCCGTTTTTCGAATGGAATATATGTGGTTACCTAAAAAAAACCTTAGTTTAGATTTTCCCAAAAAAACCTCGTCAAGGCTCCATAATTACTTACCGCGATGGGGCGGTAAAGAAACACCGGATTTACTGGGACGAAGTCAATGCTCACCCCTGAAACAAAACGCCTGGCTCGTTTCTCGTGGAATCCGGGGTTCAGAGATCGCCTGGCATTTTTTTGTCGGCTCCCCCTTGTACATTATCGCGCAGACAGCGAGGGGCGGCCCGTGATCGGATTCACGGGGCGGCTAAAAGCCCAGCACATCTATTCCTGCGAAAGCCGAGCAGACCATTTGGTGTCCGCTATCAAATTTGCCAGAGGTTGAATCACTTTGATCGGAAGATTGATGAACTTCGTTTGTTCGCAGGGCGGGGGCACACGGCAATCTAAGGTATCTCCGTCTCCCACGTCTCCCATCCAGTGTGTTTTATAGACCAAGTTGAGGATTCCACACCGTACTACGGGAGCGACCCTGCTGTGCTGTGTTTCTCGATATCGTAGTTCTTCCGTTTTGTGTGTGTACGCGCGCGCGCGTGTGTGTGTGCGCGCGTGCGTGTGTGTGTGTACCGGGGTGGTGCTCGGGTGGATACAACGCTTATGGTATAAAAGGTGCCCGATCCTGATGCGCCCATCTTTTTTTTCTAAGTTTGTTGTTGTACAAGCATCCAGTTCTGGTCATCCTTTTTCTCTCTAGTGTGTGGAAATAACAAACTGATAGAGCCGAGTTAGCTCACAAACTCATTAACGAGAACCTCCCAGATCCTACACCATGCACGCATTAGCCAAGCACTAATGAAATACTAGCACGTTGGGAGTGGTACCACCGCACTAGTCAAACACACAATTAGCCATCAAGTTTCCTTTTAGGGATGATTAACCACCAAACTGAAACCAAGCAAGGCAGCTGGCCAGCAGTGGCATGCCCACAGTCGGCAACCAGCAAAAATGGAGAGATAGGAGTCACGTGGGGTGCAATGACCAGCGGGACATGTTCATGAGAATGAGTGAAGGAGCCAAGCCATGCATGTGAAGGACCGTGGTCTGACCATACCCGGGACGCAAAACTGGCAAGTAGGAGTATATGTCTATGCATGGTTGAAAGAAGGGGCTGCTTCTTACTCTGTCTGGCTAGTTGCCGTGTATGTGCACATAGATGAAAGTAGGGACTGCACCTTCCTTCTTTTGCATTTGTAGAATTGACTTGAAAAAATAGGTAAAATGTATTTTTAACCAACGTTCGAAGTAAAATGCATTTTTTGTTAGTAAATATATACACCAGAATAGTGATCTACAAGGCTTAATGACAATTAATTAAATAAATGTGTATTTTTTTCATCCAATCTCGGGTCGCCAAAATTTCACATTTACCATATTTTGATTATTTGTTTAACAAAATGTTTTATAAAACAAAATAACTATACAGTTTACTAAAATCCAACTCTCACCACATATATTTTGTATTGTCATTTCTACGTCTCATTTTCTTTACATGGCTGGTCGCTCCTCCACCCAACAAACTGTAATTAGCAGAAGTTTTTTTTAACAGTAATTAGCAGAAGCCTAAGAAAAATACGAAAATTAGCGTCAACCTTGACGCCTACTGGAGGAGGTGGTACTGCCATTGAGAACGGAGCCACATTGTAAAACCTCCATGTTTCTTTGCCAAGACTATGGGAGGATTAGTCAAGAATACATGCTGCAGCGCATTAAAGTATAAAGCCTACAGAATTTTGTCTTAGTGTGTACTCTATAAGCCAACGTGAATTAAAGGTACAGAACCTTTCACATTTGATGCATACAGCGGACGTTCATACATGCTAAAAATAGCTTGGGATGGATAGAACCTTTCAACATTAACAAGGTAACAAAACCTAGAGCATAGGCTTACCCAATATAGATGATGCTCGAGAACCAATGCTAGAAAGGAGCTGCGTCCATTCCCTGAGTACTCCTGCCATTGCAGGGGTAGGTTGCCATATTGGTCCGCTGCCATGTAAAGCACCCCCACATGGCTTCCTCTTTGGTAAATGCGAGCATCTATAAATCAACAAATAGGAACCTTATCCACAGTAAAGTTCGGATCTTGAAGCAAACTAACGGTTCTGATAGCCACCTCCATAGCTAGTGTTGATAGAAAATCCATGCTCTATATATATATATATATATATATATAGGACTGAACTATTCTGTTACTAGTAACAGAATAATATTCTTTTACCCTCGGCCCTATAAGGGCCCGACGCTAGATTAATTTCAATTCTTGCTCGACCCACCCCAGCATCATCCAAACCTCCCTCAACCTCCACCTCCCTGTAGTTGCGCCGCCGCTCAACTTTCCACGCGCCTCTGCCTCCCGGCCGCCGGCGCGCCTGCACCTCCCGGTCGGCCCCGCGCCTCCACCTCCTGGCCCCTGGCGTGCTTCCACCTCCCGACCGGCCCCACGCCTCCACCTCTCGGCCACTGGCGCACCTCCGGTTGCCGGTCTTCTTCCATCGTCACTACACGCCGGCCGATGAGCCTGGATCGCGTCGTCCGAACCGCCGCACCACCTGGCTGCCACACTCCTCCAGCCGCCTCCCGGTGCCGCGCAACGAGCCAAGCACGCCCAGGTCGCCCCCTCGTCTTTCATACTCCATCCAAAGCGCCCGACCGTCTCCCTCCTGTTCCGTCCAGGTTTCGTGCTCACACCGGTCCAGGTCGGGATCTCCTCCTCCCTTGTTCGTCCGAGCTCCTTTGATTCTCCTTCACGCATCTCCTCACACAGGAGACTGTCGGCACCAGTGCACACCACCACACTTTCTTTTGCGGTTGATTCATCTGATTTTTGTTGGTTTGTTTTGTGATGCAGCAATTCAGATTGAGCTGAAGCCATTGCCCACAACTCCTCTTGCCGTGGAGGCAATGACGAGCACCGACGCCTTGCAAGGTGTTTTCCCCTGTTGATGTCTGAGCCAAAACTGAATTATGTGGGATTAAATTTTACCTGAATGAAAAATAGTTTCAGCTTAGGTTGCTTCACAACCTGCATAGCATCGTGGACAACCATGGAAGTAGAACAAGTAATTATCAAACTTGGCTGGGCATGGAAGTGATTTCCCCCTGGGCATGGAACTGATTTCGGGAGTAAATTATGGAAAAATTAACAAGTACTCAAGTCCAACTTGCAAAACAGTAGCAGTTCTATAGTGCAAGCGTGCATCAAATTAAAAAAAGCGAACCTGACTTGAAGCAAATTCACATCTGGGTGTTTATTTCGTAGCTCATCGATACTAATATAAGCCCATACTTCTTTCCTTAGTATGCTTGTTTATTTTGTAGTTCAGCGTATTTTTCTGATTTGTGTTAAATAATCAGTTCAAAATTATATGATATAGCAAATAACTCGAATCAAAGAGGACCTAAACAATCGCGTGGTAATGAAACGACGAAACATCATTTGACATGTGTTTGTAGTGTAGTAACTACCATGTGCTTTTGGAGTTTTGGCAAGAACAAATCCGTGGTAGCTGGTACTGCTAGTTTGGTGGTTTCTCGACTCCAAACTTTCTGATAAGTTCAAAGATAATAAATATATAAGTTCAAATTTCAGAAAACATGAAGTTTTTGGAAGTAAAATATATAAGTTCATACTTTAGGGCAAAGGCTATATTTTTGGTGCGTGTATGGATCGAAACTAGCATATGTTCTGTTCTATTCTTGTAAATGAAGCTCCACTTCTGTTTTGTTTGGAGTTACTTGGCATAAAAATCAGTATATGTTGTACTATAAAAACATATGTAAAATGTCTTGATGCATGCTAGCATAAATCTGAAAATACACTCAGTTCAATTCCAATATTTTATTTCAGTTCACTGAGATGATTTGATGATTTCCTGGGTTCTAAATGTTCCTGTAAAAAATATTCTCGAGTTGGAAAAAAACTCTAGATTTTGATGATGCAAGTTATATCTTTGTATATAGTTCTTATCGCTACTGCTATAAGTTCAATTGAACAATTGCTATAAGTTTGCATGTTGTTTTCCAGGCATTTCAAGAGGTCATTGTTGTCTTTTATTTAAGATGTTCACGCACATAATTACTAAACTCGATCTTGTCAAATATGTCTGCAATAAAATTTTCCCCTACCTCCCGTGCTGCCATGCTCCAGGATCCACTGGCTTCGACCTCTACCAGCTGCCGTGCACCTAGGATCTGCACCCTCTGACCTCGCCGTGGGGTGCGCTCCTTCTCGGTTGAGACAACATGAAACATTTGATCTGTTGGTGGCTAGGTCCTGGGAGGTGAACTCTATGAACTTTTCTATTATAGCTAATTGATGGAACATATATCATATTGTTGTAGTTTCTTCTCAGTATTTCTTCTATTGTGAACTCAATCTGGAATCATGGAAAAAAGATCATACATTGAACTGACCTTGAGGTTCATTTGGAAGCAATCCGTTGATCGCAATTCGTGCGTTGAAAAAAATAATAGAAAATGTGTTCATCAGTTCATAGAAAACTAATCATGTTCTTGTAGTTTGGAGGGAAAACATAATAAGTTCTACGGAAATAAATATAGAAGTTCATATTTCAAAACAAATGAAGTATTTGGGAAGTAAAATGAAGTATTTCAAAGTACACATCTTTTTAGGTTTCGTTGTGAACATGTAATGTTACTGTACATGAACTTGTTGTTCTTTTCACATGAACTTGTGCATGCTAATGGCTGTTGTGTGTGTGCAGGAACGGTGGCATGAAGCAGTTGAGTACGTGTGCGTGGTGAGCAGCTACTGAACTTATTCAGGCACTACAATATAGTCCCACACAGCCTCTCAACACCACTTCTTGAACCTGCTTGAACCTTCATGGCCCAGGCCGTTCACTGCCTCGACACAAGGCCGTTCGATGATGCAAAGCTCAAGCCGTTCACCCTTGCCACCACAAGCCGTTCACCTTCGCCACACGAGGTTGTGCGACAACGTAGCGATCAGGCTGCTCGCCTCTATCACCGCAAGCCATTCACCTTTGCCACAGGTGGTCGACGCAGTGCTAAGGATGTTGTGTTCTTTTTCAGTACATGTTATGTGTGCTTTTTAGTTCGCCTACTTGGCGATTCTATGTCCAATTTCCCCTATGTTTATGTGTTTTCTTATAGCACAAGCGGTGTTGTGTGTTATGCCTTAATAAGCAAATATTGTTTTGTTCTCAGTATTCTGATGTAGGCCAAAATGGTGAACATTTAAACATTAGCCCAAATTAATAAAACCGAGAAGTTCTACTTTGAGTAAACGGGTGAACCTAGATGCAACAAAGCTCTGCCATTAGCCATGGGGATTATCAATTCATGTGTATTGCATTATTTTTGTCCGTTAATGTATTTTCTTGTTTGTCAGGCCGTGTGCAAGTTTGTCATCGGTTCATGTGTATGTGTGTTGGTAATCACTACTATTGCTGCTAGCTATCGATCTGACTGTGGTATTCACTAAAAAAAATACACTTCTGTGATGATACGTGTTTGTCATAGTAGGTCGCATTTTTTGTCATGCATGTACATCCATGACAAATTTATGACAGAATCAAGATAGTCATACCTGTGCTGTCGTAAAAGTGTTCCATGACATTACCAAAATTATCATCACGGAAGTGTCCACTTCCATGACGATAAATCGCGCGTCACAGAAGTGCTTTCGTCAAGGGTGACCGACACGTGGCATCCACCGTAACAGAACGCCGTTAAGCTATCGGGTCGGGTTTTGGATCCGATAACCCGTTAACAGCCCCGACCAATGGGGATTTTCCACGTGTAAAATCATCATTGGCTGGAGGAAACACGTGTCGGCTCATCGTTGGGACAGATGTCATCCACTCATTGGACATAAGGCGCCTATGATACGTCGACACGTGGCACGGCCCATCAAGTTTAAATGGGCCGGCCCAACTAAAGGCCCATAAGATTTTGCGGACCATAATGGGCCGGCCCAGCTAAAGGCCCATGAGATTTTGCGGACCATAATGGGCTGGCCCAGCTAAAGACCCACAAGATTTCACGGGCCATAATGGGTCGGCCCAGGTAAAGGCCCACAAGATTTTTGTGTGCCATAATGGGCCGGCCCAGGTAAAGGCCCACAAAATTCTTGCGGATCATAATGGGCCGGCCCAGCTAAAGGCCCATGAGATTTTGCCGACATTAATGGGCCGGCCCAGCTGTAGGCCCACAAGATTTTGAGGACCCTAGTAGGCCGGCCCATTAACTGGGTGCCATGTTTTGGGCCAAATGCCGGCCCATATTTGATCCGGTCCATTAATGGCCTGCCACGTTCCAGGCCTAATAATGGCCCATATAAGATTCGGCCCGTTAAAAGCCTCCCACTTTCTGGGCCAAATCACGGCCCAGATCAAGTCCGACCCTTTAAGAGGCTTTGGGCTCAATTATGGCCCATATCAGATTCGGCCCGTTAACTGGACGCTATGCTTTTGGGGCCACTTGCTAAAGGCCCATTTAGTAATTCGGCCTGATATTAGTTTTGGCCTGTTAAGGACCCGTTTAACATTTCGGCCCTATATTAATTTCGTCCTGTTAAAAGCCCGTCATATAGTTGGGCCTAACTACGGCCCGGTTTGCATCCGGCCTGCTCGCAGCCGATATATGATTGGGCCAAACAAGGACCGAGACAACTTTGGCGTGTTAAAAGCCCGTGATTTGATTCACACAATCATGGGCCGGGGTCCATTTCGGGCTGCTGCCGGCCCGTGAGCTATTCGGCACGTTTCAGGCCCAACCTACTTCTCAGCCTCTTAAAAGCCCATTGAGTTTTATTGCGAAAAGAGGGCCGGGGGTTACTCGGCCTATTAAAGGCCCGAATCTACTAGTGGGCCAGTTTGACGGGGCCCATGATGCGGATCATACATCGTGATTGCATGACGGCCCGATTATGTACCGTAATTTTACGGTTTGGCCGGTTTACTGTGAAGATAGGATATATATACAGTAAAATAACTGCAGCATTGTGAATAAGAAAAAACCTAGACTATACAATAAAGAAATTACGGCATATTACATCCACTAGGCATCAAAGTTCGCCACTATGATAATAAAGCACAAGCAAACATCAGATTACATACACTAGGCATCAAAGATCGCCACCAGTGCAAATAAACACGCCGACAAAATAATATACAAAACCGACAACACTTCAATAGAGTTCAAGAAAGGTTAGCCCTGCTGGGGAGCTGCAGTGCAAGCAACTGACCAAGATGATGAGACTGCGCTTGTTCAACACTTATATCTTCCTCACTCTGAAAGATAAACAAGCAGACAGATGACAGGTTTTGCACATAAAAGTATCAGTGCTGACAATTCATCACATCTCTTACTGACGAATAAAGTGACACAGTTTAAAATTGCATTAACACAATATGGTATTGTTCAGGTCAAGACATGGCAGGAAATGACATTGTGAAGGAGTTGGCAGCTTCACGACACCACTGGATTACAGATCAAGAACTCATAAGTATCAATGGTTAGTGTGCTGTCAATTTATCCCATTTGAGATTGGCAAATAAAGAGATGATTTAAATAATAGTAGAATGATATGACATTGTTCATAGTTAAGACATTGCAGAATATGACATTGTGCTGTAGTGGGTAGGTTCACCACACCACTGGATTATGGATGAAGAACAGAAGCATACATCCAGTGCAAAAGAAGATCACTTGCTCTGTATAGTTTAATTTACATGGTATGAAGAAGGAACTTGGTTGTAGAACTGAAAACTTAAATTGAGAAGGACAAACTTTTGTTTATGAACTACATAATAAACTTTAAACATGCAATTTGATGCAAACACCAAAAATAAAAAGTTGTTGCAGTCATGCCTAACCAAATATACACAACAAAGTTTGAAGGCTTGAGAAGGATAAACTTACATTTCTGGTGAAGACATGCTCTATAAAGCCCTTGTCCGTGCTGATGGGGGGGGGGGCAATTCAAGAAGTTTAGCGAATCTTCTTCATAAGCATTGCCTTTATTCTACATTTTGTTAAGAGTAAATATAGATGTGATAATATACAAAAAAATGGAGAATATTTAAGATAAGATGAAGAGTGATGCTACATAACCAAGTAGCTATAAATGTATGTGCAGCGATACAGGCAAATGGCACAGCCAAGAGTAATGCACAACTAAACTTCTTCAGTACCAACCTTATGGTAAGAGTAAATATAGATCTGATGTGTAGAAAATGGAGGGCAAAGAAAAATAAGCTGCAGAGTGATGGTACATGAACAACTACCTGTCAATATAAGTACACTAATAAAGGACACCATGTACTTACAAGAACAATGCAGAGCTAAAAAAATTCATTGGCATTGGATATATTCTACACTAATGTAACCATTCATACAGATCAGATAATTTGGAGCGAACAATTGATAAGCAAGCTATCATGCATACTGCTGTCACATAATGAACCAGGTATGCATGCAAGTACAGTGATACAGGACAATAGGTACTAACAAGAGCAAAGCAGCGGGCAGCATATTTGCGATATCCTGTCGTTCTTTTCAAACCGGAATTCTTCTTCGAGCAGATTTCCTGCAAAAAAGATCCGTAAGGCACATGCGGAAAAGTGGAAGTTCAAATTGTCATGTGATTTCATAGACAGTACCTCATCCCGGGAACGAGACCAGTGCATAACAAGGTTTTTCCATTCAATGTCTTCTAAATTTAGCACAGGAGACTTCACTGGAAATTCGTTTATAGACTTGCCATCAAAGTGTGATTTCCTTAGGTAACACCGATACTACTGCAATGCTTCCTTGAAAAGCACAAGCAAGCTTTGCTCGTCATTACTATCCAGATTGACCCTCGCCTAGTTACAGCAATGTAATGTAAATCATTGATGTGTTCGATCAGCAGAAAACAGGAAAATGATAACCATGAATAATAGCACTTACACGTAAGTTGGACAGGAAGATGTGAAAATGGTGTTTGTCTTCACTATAATATTCCCATGATGGGAATATATGCACGTAGTCCCTAACAACATTGAAAGCATTGTCTTTTAAACTGGGAATAAATGGAATGGGGTTCCAATCTGCAGGAATTGGCCATCTCTGCAGTTGGGATAGGTCTTCGGCCGGTGGACTTGCTGTACTTTTTGCTGGAGTGGAATTTTTCTATGGTACGGCTGGTGCTATGGCAAATGAAATTGGTATACCTTTTGCTGGAGTGCAGGTCCTGTGTGGTGGGGCTAGTGGTGTGGCCAGTGAAGTATGGGTACAGTTTGCTGGAGTCGGCCCTACGTTTTGTGTCACTGGTTGTACAACTAATATAAGTGGGGCGCTGTCTGATTTCTCCGACACCACCATGTTTTTCAAGGACTTTGCTGGTGCTCCTTCAGGTTCGGCAATCACCCTCTTCCTTTTTGATGTCTGATGCACAAGAACAACATTTGAGTGAGAAAACATGGTATGATGACAGATGGAATATGTATTGATAATGGATGGGCATGGCATCTCGAGTTATATGATGAGTAAACTAAGTAGATGGCGGTGCAACAAAGTAGAAGAAATGCAAGACAACATATGCAAGATACGCGCAATCAATAAAACCTTGCCAAATTAGAACAGGCACCTTGATGGGTGAACATGACATGCTATCTGCCTTTGACTCGTCGAGGTTAGAATATTCATTAGGATGATATACTGAACAAGAATCAACAGGTGGGGAGCGTACGAGTTTCATTGCTTCCAGAATGGCACTCAATGCCTTGCTGCCAATTTTGTAAGTCATTGCAGTGTTCCACAATATTCTTCTGATGCACGGATTCTGATATTCACTGTAATTGCATATAATATCTGAGAACCATGAAAACATAAATAGTTGTGAGATTATCTTTGTAATGAAGATGATATCTAATATAGGGGCGCCCCTGTAAACACTTGTGTGCTATAACTGGATTCTGATGAGAGAGCTCATGTGTGCTGTAATATGGTGCGTGCATTTATATAATCTGGCACAAGTACACAAAGAAATAGGCTCCAGAAGTAAGGATAGCTGGCAGATGATAGGTTCATAATATACTGTATAGAGAGTTTATTGCCAAACCATGATAACAAGAGCACACAACAACTAGGCAGATCATAGTGTACATAACAGGGGTACACCATAACCACGATATATAAATTGGGAAAGTGGAACTGGCTTGAAAATACGGTGTTGTATTGCCGCTAGTAATTGAAAGCCTATCGATCACGTATAGGCCAACTCTATCGAACATGGTAAAGAAGAGCAAGCAAATTTTGGATAATAAAATGTTGGTTGCGCAGTGCCCACACATGATGAACCAGAGCGCATTAAGAATGCAACTCCCAGCTGTCTCTCGACCATTTCAGGCGGTTGGATGAAGATCTTACGTCTCCTAACCCTTCTTCTTCATCGTCTCTGATTCTTCCCATACAGAACACCGCACGGGCCGCCGGCCGGACAACCGGCCCCCACCGCATGTGTTCCTCCGCCAGCCCCAACCCCCACCCGCGCGTCAGTTTTCTTTGTTCGGCGAGGCCCCACAACCACCCGAGCCCCTTCGATCATACTGGGGAACTCCGGCGAGCTCTGAAAAATCGACTGACCCAATTTTGAAATTTAGTCTACTATGATTTAACTAGTGTTGAATATAAAAGGGGAAAACCATAAGCCTTGGGAGTATAGTGTTGAGCGTGCCATGGCGGATCTGAAGGTGCAAACCGGACAAAGGCAACTTCGCAACCAAGACAAGAAATCAGAGTAAAGCAATGGCGATCAATTTTCTTGCTGCGATAAATAAGTTGAGCAGATACGAAAGAGTACCGCCTCAGGTGCGGCGCCGTGTACGCATCTGCTGAGAATTTGACGGTGTTGCGTTAGTGATGGCTGTCGGCAGCGTGGAAGCAGATCTAGGAGGGTAGACGGTGGCGGTGGGGTGCGGTGGACGAGACGGTCGTAGGAGCGGCGCCGACAAGGTGGACGACGGCGGGGATGAAGCGAGAGGACGGGATGCAAGGATCGCGGTCCGAAGCCGTGGATGAGGAAGGTCGATCTCTTGTAATGGAAGGTGGCGTCGGGGTATCAGCTCCGGCATGGTGGAGGAGGACAGCGGTGTATGGGGTGGTGGAAGGCGGCGGACGGAGGAGGGTGGGGTGGAGAGGGTGTTTTGGCGCCCACGGAGTACGAATGGGGAAAAGGGAGGTAGACAGGAAGGGGGGAACCATGTATTCAGTGCGCTTGTCTCAAATGCGAGGAAATTTACAAACTTAGCCCCCGTTTCAAATTTCTACTACATTACAGCAACATTAGTCGGTTGGGGATAGGACGGTAATCTCGCATACACCGAATATTTGCCGACGAGAGTTTGTTTTTGGCGCCCACCGTTTATGAATATGAATCGGGGAGGGAGTCAATTTCGGCCGAGGACACACTGTGTTTTGGCGCCCACCGTGTATGAATCCGGGTGAGAGGCGGTTATGTCACGTTTGGGTGAAATTACAAACCTACCCCTATCGAAACCTATAGAAATCCAGTAGATAAGCTTTGCGTGGCAGGGATTGGCAGTAGTGATTTCCATCTCGTAGATTTTGGTTTCGGGCGGTTACCGCGACTTTCCCCGCTTCGTTCAAATTTTGCAGAGTGCACGTTTACCGTGCCAACTCAATTTGAATCCCGTTTGTATTCTATTTTTTCGGGCGGGATCCATTTTCAATTGGAATTACATTCTATATACATCATTTTTATATATACTTTCAAAAGCACAACACCATTTATACATAAATATGGTTTACAAATGGCATGATCTCAGATTCATAAGGTTGTATCCATCAATTTGGATTTTCAAATATTTGAAACCACTTTGTATTGAAATCCAATGTATGCATTCCTCGCTAACTGTCTCCAATTAATGGGTGTTTCATGCGGGTTTTTTTACTTCTCAAACATGTATAATGTGTTTCACACACGCAACATATAGTGTAATCCCGTTTAGACATTAATTGCATATAAACCATGCATTGTTTGTAACTGAAGAATCTATGGATCACCAATATTGATAAACTATATAACATTACACGTGTGCCCAAATTCAAATGAATATGCATGTTTGATACACCAATTTGCATTATGATATTATCGATGTCGTGATCTCCAGTTTAAATATTTGAATCCCCTTCAATCCAGATATTCGTCTCATATAGCTATCACTCATGCTTATATAGGACTATCTCTCTGGACCTATACGCGTTCATTGTCTCTCAGGTATCTCTCGTGCTACGTGTATGTCGACAATGATCTTTTATCTTCGTAACACACTAACGGTACTCTCTCCTCGACCTTCATCACTCTATCTCTCTCTAAGTATATCTCGCTCCCTGCTATGTGTCTCTTACTATGATTCTCCATGTGGAATATCTTTCTCTCATACAAACACAAAACTTTGTCTCCCAGGGTCTCATTTCTCTCTACTATTCCCATGTGTGCCACTCGCACACCCCTCATACAGAGATGTCTTTCGCTCCTTAGATATGAGAACCTACGACTCTTCCTCTTCAATATCTATTTCTCACACACAAACACAAACTCTGTCTCCCAGGGTCTCATATTTCTCCATTGTTCCCTTGTATATCGCTCACACACACCCTCTCTCCCTAGAGATATCTTGCGTTCCCTCGTATGTCTCTCTAGCTATCACTCTCGTTGTGAAATATCTTTCTCTCTCGCAGACACAAAAATCCGTCTCTCTGGATCTCATTTCTCTCTGATATCTGTTTGTATGTGACTCACATGCACCCTCTCTCTATCTCTCTCACACCCACACACGTAACTCAGCCTTCTGATCCACTCGACTCCTATCGCTAACGCACACTAACTAGCATCTTTATCTTTCTATTTATCTGTTTCTCCATCAACCTTCTTTCTCGCCCTCACTCTTGATTCCTATCACGCACACTACATATGTTTCTCCCTACATGAAGTCAAGTGCCCTCTCACACACATATATAACTTCACGCTTTGAACCACCCAACGGTCATCTCCAACACCCAAACTAGCGAATGTCCCTCTAGCTAGCATCTCCATCTCTGTATCTATCTGTAGTTTCTCCGTCAACATTTCTTTCTCGCACTGAGTCTTGCTTCCTATCACCCACACTATATATGTCTCTCCATACATATGCATTTATAGGTTGGTCTCTTTTGCACAATCGTTGCGCCTCACTCCCTCTGCTCGCCATAGATGCATGCTCCAGCCCACGCCACTAGCTCTTAAAGACAAAAACACATGCTCAATTGTTGGGCCTTCTTCCCTGCATTCTCACATGCATGCATATTGTCATCCCGATCCGTCTCTCCCATGTCGTTGATCTTATGACTTATGTCTTCTTTCTTTTATCTCGATCATGCGTGCGCGCACACACACATCCCACGTATACATGTATACCTCTCACACATGCACATTCAAGGTCTCTGTGTCTCCATACGTAGTTAATTACCCTCAATCCTAACGCCACATCGAATCGTTCTCGTCTTTTGTGCACATAACTTCCGCCTGGAGGGGTAAAACACACACTCACACTTAACAATCTCCTTCTAGCTACCCCCCGCCTCTCACTCTTCCCCTATATCCCCGAAACCAATAAGACCATCCCTTTGTTTAATTCCCTCCTACATGCACCATCGATATATAGTAGTCTTCCTCGGTGTCTCTCGAACAAACACGTTCTCTCGATGTCGACTCCTCTCACGCGCACACACCTTCTCTTCCCTCTCTACGGGCATTTTCTCTCTCGCACCCCATCGCTGGTTGCCTCTGCCATACACATCACCTCTCTATGATGAAGCCATGCACACTTAAATTATATCCGCCACAGAGGACCCCGCGACACACACACACACACACACACGCATGCACACACCCTCCCACACACTAAGACTCCATCTCTCTCTCTCTCTCTCTCACACACACAAACACACACACACACACACACGCACGCACGCACACCCCCCCCACACACACTAAGACTCCATCTCTCTCTTTCTCACACACACACACACAAACTAAGACTCCATCTCTCTCTCTCCCCTCTCTCTCTCTCTCACACACACACCCCACACACACACTAAGACTCCATCTCACACACACATGCTCTAGGCAGAGCATTTGTTCCTACCACCCTTCATCCAACCTTACTCGTATGATAAACAATCACCTTTATTTACTTGCATAACATGGACAAATTCCACTTTACTTTAGTAGTCAACAAACTTATCACCTGTACCCTTATAGAAAACGAGTTGGCGGTGATGGTGTGCCTGCCATCTTGTAATACAGACCGTATGATCTATATCTAAGGATAGAAAGCAAACTATGATAATTTTACAAAAGATACCCACACCTCTCTCCACATCATTATCTCCCGCAACCTCATTGCTCAGCAATTAAAAAAGGAATAAGTCTCTTGAACAATCTAGCATGCATGGTGGCTGCTGCCGCCTGCCGGCGCCGTCCATCCCCATGCCTCCGCCCATTCCAACCACCAGTCACCACCATGCTCCACTCCTCCTCGCCTTATCTCTCATCTTTCATTTTTTCGATGACATTCTCGAGATACCAGTTTTCCGATAAAATTCTCGAGATATCACTAGTTTTTACACATGGGATTACTCCTGCATGGGTCAATCACAACAGGTGTTTTGTAAAAAAATGCATATTGATGTTCCGTGCAATGCACGAGAATCTTGCTTGTAATTATATAACGCAAATCACGAGCAGGAAGTGACATTTTTTTGACACAACCACGTTAACATGGCCACGTAAATCACTAGCTAAAGTAAATACCATTATACTTATATCCCGATGCAAAAGGTTGAGTACATGTCCGAAGAGTAGAGTCACACACACGCACTCTGTCTCTTAGAATCTCTCTCACACACACCAGTTATGTGACGCCCACTTAAGCAGACACGTATGTTACAATTTGTGCACCGGCAGGTACACGTGATGCTGCGCATTTATTTAAGCCGGAAGGCGAACCCAAATAGTAGCTGCATTCATTCCCCTCCCGCCGCCTCTTCTCTGGTCGCCGTCGCCCGGTAGCCATGGGCCGGCCGAAGGTAACAACATACGCCATACTCCCGCCGCAGCGGCGCTTAAATATGGAAATTTTAGTGGTCATGCATGCATCTTTTTATGCTAGCACTCCTATATAAGGGTTGCCTGGTTGCTTCCCGCGGACGTGCGCGGGCGGTGGAAGAGGAAGGAGAAGGGAAGCGGGCTGTGGAGTAACGTTTTTTACCACAATTTCTTAGGAAACCGAGTGCAATAATTGAGTAGTTTTGCAAACTACCAGTGCTACACCTGAAACGGTTCAAAACCTATACTCCCTTGCCAGCGCGCGCTTCCCGCGTGAAACAGTCAGCGTCGCCCTGGAGCGTCAGTGCCGCATTAATGCCCCACCAGAGCGGAGGCGACCTCTCACTGGCGCCGGCTTTGAAGTGGTGCGGCGGCCGAGAGAGCGCCGCTTCCCGGTGCACGTGACTGCTCCGCGTCGAGACTGGCCATAGGCCCTGTTTGGATCCATGGGTTAGAGTTAGTTTGAGCTAGTTGGGGCTCAAATAGCCTTAAAATATCCAAGCATGAGGGTTTAAATTGGATCAAGTTGCACTGAACCCACCAAAAAAACTATCCCACCCAAGAGGTGCTAACTGGAGATAGTTCTCATTGGGACCACTGAAAAATCACTTTTCTCTCTCCATGAAGTGCATTTATTGTCAATCTAACCCTGTCACCCAAACACCTCTTTGGCTACAGTTAGTTCAGGGTTAGTCATGAGTTAGTCTAACCTCTAGATAAGTTAGAGTATCAAACAGGAGCAATATAGGACATGCAAGTTGCTCAAAACATACAGGCAAATTCGTACGTGAAAGGATTTTTTTCTTTTTGAAAACGGAACATGAAAGGAATTTCTTTAGAATGCTCTTGGCATGTCGCTAACATGTGATAGTTAACTGACCTCAATAGACGGCAGAAACACCAGCCCGCCGCACTTTGATAGAGACGAGGAGGGAGAAGTGATACAGGCTGCTGGATTACTAGAGATAGGTGTCGCACGGAAGCCAAGAAATATGGTGATAGCGTGGGTTAGCCATGTACTAGTATGATGTAACTACACTCGGCTGCCGTGTTTCGTACTCTTCCACTCCACTGTGGAGATGATTGGTTAATTTTATATCGCTGAATAATATTAAATATTATGAGTGCAGACGCTCCACCACGAGGTTCCTTGCTCCTTCTCGGTCGTCCGGAATCTATGTTCTTCCACTCTATTTTTTATGTGAGCTTTGTTTATCCTTTTGCCAACACGCAAGACATCTAGCATCAAGGTGCACATGTTTGCAAGGATCCTTTCATCTATATGAAGAACACGTGGGACTGTAACTACGAGACGAACATGTACCCAGGAGTGGACGTACAAACCTGAGTAATGTAGCACAGTAAGTGAAGTAGAAAGGCACAAATGGTATGAACATGCGTGGCATATAGGGTGTGTTTGGTTGCGTTCTCGTCTCAGCATAGTTGTTCCCTCTTCATGCATGCTCAACTCAACACCCCTCTTCATGCATGCTTCTAGTGTATTTGTGCTAAACTAGTGTGGACTCATGCACCCTCCATACACTCTACCAAACACCCAAAAGTAGGTCGAGAAGGGAACTCTTGGGCGGCATTTGTCTCTTACTACGTACTACCACTAAATGTTGTACGTGCAATGCACGGTGATGTTATGGAGTACGTGCCTAAGTACTCTAATACTACTATATTAGTTGGAGGCACATATTAACTTTTATATTTGTTTACGTGTATGCCCCGAGACCTTCCAACTAGACGTGTCTTTCTCTCCAGGTCGCACTTTGTATCGTTCATACCACTAAGTACTACTACGTGTGGTCTCCGACCCAGAAGTGGAAGAAGTGGAGACGCTCTACCACGCTGTTTTTTTACGCTGGGCTCTACCACGCTGTTCATGTCCCACTCCTTTCGCTGACGTGTGGGACATCCAGCACATGCCGTGTTTGGCACCCTTCGTCATAAGAGTTGAAACGCTAGCATTCATCATAAATAAAAAATAATTATAAATCGGCAGTGATACTATTTTTTTGGCGAACCAATCAGCAGTGATACTATACCACGCGGTTTCCTTGCTCCTCGATATCGGAAAGAATACTTCCGTTCACCAACATGTGGGACATCGACCATCCTGGTCCACTTGCCATGCACGCAGAACTCCAAGGGAGAGTCACCCAGGTCGTCGTGCCGCAGTAACAATGACTAATGAGCCGTCAAATCACAGGCCCACTTCCCACTTTGAATTTGCTCGGGTGAAGGAACCATCAAGAAAACTATTATACCAGCAGTACTGCTAGCTACAGTAGTTACTCCAACAGAGGCCTCCTTTCATTCATAGGATAGGAATATGAAAATCATAGGAAGTGAGATGACATGCATCTCAATTCCTATAGAGAAAGATATGCCATTTGATGCTTAGGATAGGAATTTTTCCATTTAGTCTAGGCTAATGTACTGGTAATTTGCTCTAAAAACTACAGTAGTAACTAGTAGTATTGGTACATGCTCGTACTCAGACACAAACACACACACTAACTACTAGTACTACTACTTCTCACATGCTGGCCAGACGCCGTCGTTCTCCTTCCCGGCTTTGTCGGCGACACCCCACCGTGCTTGGATCTCCGCCGACCTCTCCGCAGCAGCGCGTGCGTCCTTTTCTATCTTGCGGCGGCGGGCCTCTCTTTTCTTGAGTGCTTTCTGACTTTTCCGCTCCCTCTGTGCGGCTTTGGCCGCCTCTTGCTCTACCGGCCATTCGGCCTTGGCATCTTCAAATTCCTCCCACATAGTTGTGAGGTCGCGAGCGGCGATGAACTCGGCATGGCGGGATGCCATCGCTTCCCTAACATTTTGTGTGCCGTCGTGGGCGGCGAGGAACTCTGTCGGCGTTCTGGGAACGGGGGTCCCCAAACTTGCCTGCCTGCGGCCTGCGGCGTGGCTCAAAGGGGGCCCAACACGGCCCATCTTCATCAACACAGACTCAAGACCCTCGCGAGGGGCCAAGCCTCGCGGGACGGATGACACGAAGCTTCCTCAGGCACAGCCTCATCAGGCTGTCTCGCGAGGAGGCAGAGAGATCAAGGCGGGGTACCTCACGAGGTGCCCATGATGCAAGCCATGACGACCAAGGGCGCCAGGCGGGCACCAGCAAGCACAATGTCCTCCCTTTCCTCTTTGGTGCTAAGGGAGCAAGCGCAGGCGGGAGGATCAAGCAAAGGCACCCATTTCGGTGCAACGAGACCAAGACCGACTCCGCGACAAGGAAGAAGTCGTTGTGGAGCCCAAGCCGGCGTCATCACCAGAGCCTTTGGCAGGTGAAGACCAACTTTAGTCAGGATAAGTGTACCAGATGTTCCCCTTCAAAATGGCAAATGTTGGCGCCCTTCCCGTGCAATATTTGGGAGGAGGCCCAGGGCCTTTGCATATAAATAGGACTAGCCACCCCCGGGGTAGACGGACCGATAGACAGCAGAGCTAGAGGCATCTAGAGATCGACTAGGGATCAAGAGGCACCCAGAGAGAGAGAGAGAGAGAGAGAGAGAGAGAGAGAGAGAGAGAGAGAGAGAGAGAGAGAGAGAGAGAGAGAGAGAGAGAGAGAGAAAGAGAGAGAGAGAGAGAGAGAGAGAGAGAGAGAGAGAGAGAGAAGGGCGACTGAACCCCTCTAGCAGTTCATCGCCCCAGCCAAGAACAGGCCCTCGCGAGGCTGTTCTTCCTTGTATTGTTCATCATCAGCCCAAGAGGCAATCCACCACACCACCACACTGGAGTAGGGTATTACACCACATCGGTGGCCCGAACCAGTATAAACTCTGTGTCTCTTGTGTTGTTCTTCTGGTAGCTTAGATCCTTGCGAGGCGGAGGGGTACAGGAAGTTAGGAAGCGTAATCTCCGCGCGCACCCCAGAGTTTAAACCTCAAGGGTCTGCCGGAACCCGAAATCCGATATTTGGCGCACCAGGTAGGGGTGCGTCGGAATTCGTCTTCTGCCGCTCCTTTCTCCTCCGACCATCGCGTCCATGTCTGACACTCGTCGGGCCCGCGCCGAGCTCCGAGCCGCTCTCGCTTCCCGCGTCGCCCAGACGGCCCCTGTCGGCGGGCGTCCTCGCCGTTCCCCGTCGCCTGCCATCAACGCCGCCACCGGCCCGGTGGGGAACGAGCAGCAAGCATCGTCTCAGCACCCGTCTGTGCGGCAAGACGGCCACACCGCCACTCCCTCGCTCACCCCAGCTGGTTCTTCATCCCGCGCGCTTCGCGCACCCATGGAGGCTCGAGCTGCGCTCATCGCGGCAAACGTGCTCCTGCGCTACCGTCCCGTCGACGACGTCTACGAAGAGTGGCTCGACCACGTCGTTGAGATCATCCGCGCTACAGGGGGCTCTCCTGCACCGTCCGTCCCTCTGCACCGCACCTCGCCTCGCGCGGGCGACGAAGCTCCGGGGGCGCCCCAGCCGCCTCCTCTCCAAGAAGACGCCCCGGCCGCAAGGCGCGTGGCCCCTGGCTAGAACCCGCTCCGCCAGGCACCAGCGCGGCAAGAGCAGAGCTGCCAGGAAGTCCCTCGCCCGCAAGAAGCCGCCTGAGCGCTCCATGCTCCAGCACATCGCGGCCACGCTTCTGCTCCCGCATGTTAAGACCCCGCGCGGCTCCCAGCTGCAGCGCGCGGGGACCTGCAAGACCGAGCTCTCCGTCACCCAAGGCCTCCCATGGCCACGGCGGGCTGCCGTGCCTTCACCACCGAGCTGCGCAGCGTCGCGTGGCCCGGCAAGTTCAAGCCAAACTTGCCTCCTCGCTAGGACGGCACGGCCGACCCTGCAGAGTTCCTCCAGCTCTACGAGCTGGGCATCGAAGCTGCCAACGGAGATGAGAAGGTCATGACGAACTGGTTTCCCATGGCGCTCAAGGATGGGGCCCGCACATGGCTCCTCAACCTGGCCCCAGGCATGATCTCCTCCTGGGGCGAGATGCGCACTCGCTTCATCGCCAACTTCCAAGGTACTCGCGACCGGCCACCCGTCGTGAGCGACATGCGCCGCATCAAGCAGCAGCCCGGAGAGACCCTGCAAAAGTACATCCAGTGCTTCAATAACGCATGCCTCAAGATTCCTAGGGTGTCCGAGGAAGCCATCATCTCGGCCTTCTCCGACGGCATGTGCGACGTCAAGATGAAGGAGGAGCTGGCGATGCATGAAGACCTGTGCACCTCCTTGGAGCTGTTCAACCTGGCGACCAAGTGCGCCAGGGCTGAGGAGGGGCGTCTCTCCCTCCTCGAGCTCCCTGCCGCAGAACCAGAAGAGAAGAAGTCCAAGGCCAAGGATGCGAAGTGCAAGGGGGCTGCCGTGCTCGCGGCAGAACCGGACACCAAGCGGGGCAGAGATCAGCCTGAGTCTTCCAAGGGCAGTCGCTACTGTGTGTACCACGACCTCCACACCCATAACACCAACGAATTCCAAGAGCTCCGAGCTGTGCGAGAAGGAAGGATCGGCCGTCGCCCCGACCGTGTCGACCGGGGCTATGGTCGAGGAGGAGGAAGGAACCCAGGACGCTGGGAAGACCGCGGCCCACGCCAGGGGTGGCGCGATCGACCTCGCGAGGACCGCTGGCAGGACCCGCCTCGCGAGGAAGACTGGAGGGACCAGCCTCGCGAGGATCGCCCGCAAGGTAACGCAGGCCTCCCTCCGCTGCCGCCACGTCCAAGAAGGAACGAGGACCGCCACCAGGGTGAGGAGGCTGGGGGCTTCTAGGAGCCACGCGCAATCGCCTGCATCCTGGGCATCTTCAAGCAGTTCGCTCGCGAACTAAATGCAGTCCTCCCCAAGCTCGAAGCCACACGTCCACTCAGGTGGTCGTCATGCGCCATCACGTTCAGCTCAGCGGATCAGCTCAAGTGTGCAGCCACGGCCGGAGTCCTCCCGATGCTTTGCTCCCCAATCATCAGCAACGTGGTGGTCACCAGGACCCTCATTGACGGCGGGGCAGGGCTCAACGTCCTGTCCGTGGATACATTCAACAACCTCCAAGTGCCATACAACCAGCTTCAGCTGACCAAGCCCTTCTCTGGAGTCACTGACGGCTCCACGGTCCCGATCGGGCAGGTCCGCCTCCTTGTCACCTTCGGAGCGCGCGACGACTACCGCACAGAGCTCATCGACTTCGACGTCGCTCACATTCGCCTGCCGTACAACGCCATCCTTGGGTACCCGGCGCTGGCCAAGTTCATGGCCGTGACTCACCATGGCTACAACGTCCTCAAGATGCCTGGAAGCAGCGGAGTCATCATGGTACCCTGTGAAGAGAAAGACGCGGTGTGTTCCCTGGAACGAGCTTTTCAGGCCGCATCATTAGAAGACGTGGATCACGGAAGCAGGAGGCTTCCCGAGACTACCCCCAAGAAGAAGAAGACATCGTCAGGCCCGACCCCTCAGGAGGCAGGTCCCTCAGGGCCTATGCCTGCCCAGGGGGACCCCCCTCCATCGCATGGGAAAGCGCGCCCGGCGCCCTCCTCAGGCAGGGCTCGGGGGCTCTCCCCTGGAGGGCCGCTGACCTGGCCAAGGTCACGAAGGAGGCGCTTGGGCACCACATGGAGGCGTGTTTCAAAGCACGTTTCCCTCAAGAAGGAGTGAAGCAAGGAGGGTCAGACCCTCAGGAGTTCGTCAGCAAAGCCATTCAGGAGCTACAAGAGTCAAGAGTCATGAGAGGTGGCCGCCGCCTACCAGCTGTGGTCCCCCATCCAGGCGAGGATGGTGGGCTGCTCGTCTGCGTCGACGTACCAGGGCTCAACCGAGTCGCCTCGCTGGAGCGCCTCTGGCCCTCGCGAGTGGGGCGCTGCGAGGGTCCACCCCACAGCTACGTTCGCATGCCTTACGGCTTGCCGAACGCGGCTGCCATGTACCAGCGCCTCATGAGGGGCATCATGGAAGCTCAGGAGGCCAGGCATTCCGCAGCCCTGGCAGAGATGGAAACGGTCCGTGAGGAGCCACCAGCGCCTCCGGAGCCTCCCGAGGCCCCAGGGCCTGGGGGCTCGTGAGGATCGGCTTCCGCAGCCCACCGAGTCTGCTGCACCAACACTGCTTCGTCTTCAACATCATCAGGTGACATCTTTCAAGTTTCATTTCCAGTTGGGAGCGCCCCCCAGGGCTGCATTATTCCCAGGCCGCGTGGGTCCGTCCCTGTGGCATGTATCCCTTTTATTTCCTGTTGTTAGCTTGCTCTGTTGGGGGCGCCCCTCGGGCTGCGTCATCCCCAAGCCGCTCGGCCCAGACCCAGCGGCGTGTATCCCTTTTTACGTTTACCTGTGGCCATGCATTCAACCCACCATGCTTGATTACTTGATGCCGGTCCACGGCGCCTCTTCTTCTCCATGTCGACCACTTGCACGTTAAAGGGGGGGTGCCCGAGCATCGCGACTCAGGGCTCTTACTGGCTCTCCAGCCCTCACCCTCTGGCCTTGTCCATGGCATCGCGACCTGGCATACCAGCGACGGCTGAGACCAGCTCGAGGGCCGGGACCCGAGGACGTAGAGTGTAGGCATCTAACCCGACTTGCAGGAACACATCACAAGATAAGGCCCAGTGCCAGGCACAACCCGCCTAGAGGTAGGGCCCCGTGAGTCCCGCGCTGGCTCACGGGTACCCAGATACACCTCATCAGGCCCTATCGTGCCAGCCATGTGTCAGGGCGGGGCTGTACATGCCCCGGGGGCTCCTCCCGGAGGGGAGCCCCCTCCCACGTACTAGTGGAAGCACCATGCTCCGCGCTGGCTGACGACACTGCCGAGGAGCGGCTATGCCCGTACACATACGGAAGCGCTATGCTCCGCGCTGGTGATAAACAACTAAGGGTGGCCCCCGGGCCGCATCAACCTCAGGGAGCCTAGAGCTCAGTGTCTGGCCTCATCGCAACGCCTCCCCTCGGGAGTGCCGCGCGAGGGGGCTGGGCATGGGGGCTGCGCCTGGGTCACGCCCAGACGCACGCCACCCAGCCAGGCCTCCCGGGCCTGGTTCGTCGCGCGTCTCTCCCCGAGCGGAGCCAAGGTATGAAGGCCGTTTGAGCGTCAAGGGGGACCCCTGAGCACCGCGACTCAGGAGCCTAACTGGTCCCGTAGCCCCTCACTCCCTAGTTTCGAAAGGCTAGCGCTGGGTGAGGTACGCGCGGGGCCGGGCTCTGCAGATGTAGAACGGTAGATCCACCCGCATCTCACCTCCCTACTTGCTATTCGGGCGCCAAGGGGGACCCCTGAGCATCGCGACTCAGGGGCCTAACTGGTCCTGTAGCCCCTCACTCCTTTAGTTCCGAAAGGCTAATGCTGGGTAAGGTACGCGCAGGGCCAGCTTCTCCCGGCGTAGAACCTAAGAAAGTAGGAAGGAAAAACATAGACCCCAAGGATCGCCTCCCTACTTGCTGATTCGGGCGCCAAGGGGGACTCCTGAGCATCGCGACTCAGGAGCCTAACTTGTCCTGTAGCCCCTCACTCCTTTGGTCTCGTCCTGGTTTCCGGTTGGGGCTGATGCTGGGTGAGGTACGCGCAGGGCTGGGCTCTGCCGGCATAGAACATAAGCAAGTAGGAAGGAATAGCGTAAAATTCAAAAAGTTCAGAAGCAAATATTACAGTCCATACTGTTATCTCAACGGCAAACGCAAGTTTAAATGCCTCCCCGAGGCATGATACATGTGCAGGAATTGAAAACAGGACATGAGCCATGATGGAATCGCCAGACGACGGTGGAGCAGCGCGGGATGGCTTCGCCTCATGGAGCAGCAGGGTCGACAGCGCCTGGCTTCGGCTTGGCGCTGAAGGCCCGAAACTTCCCCAACAGAGCCTCCGGGCGACCCTTCACGGCCTCGGCAGCGATAGCGGCACGCTCGCCGCTTACTGGCTCCAGCAGGCTGTCGAGGTCGATGTCGGGGGGTGCGAAGGTGGATGTGGGCGAAGACCCGCGTCAGCGCTGCAGAAGACAGGACACGCGCCTCGGCCTCGGCCTCGGCCGTGGGGCCAAGGCCAAGGGCGACATCCTCAAGAGCACGGACCAGGAAGGGAAGCAGCTTGGCGGGGCCGTCCTCGGAGCCAGCCAGCGGGCTCTCCAGGCCGCTGGCGTAGAGCGTCTTCAGCGAGGCCCGGGCCTTCTCCTCCATGTCCGCGAAGGCCACGCGGTCCTCGGCAAGAACCCGAGCCTTGTCGTCCAGCTCGACCTTCCTCGCCCCCAACTCCTCCTCCAGCACGCGCAGGTGGTCGCGACGTTTCTTGAGCTTGGCCTCTCGGACCTTGACGGCCGCCTCGCGAGCCTTCACGCCCTCTTCTTGCTCCTGGCGAAGGCGGGCCTCTTTCGCGAGCTGGTCCTGCAGGCCTTGCAGCTCGCCCTCCAGCACCTTGCAGCGACCACGAACGCCGACCGCCTCCCCCTGGGCCGCGTCGCGAGCAGCCTTCGCCTCAAGGGCGGCCTGCCTCTCCTCGTCGCAAGCCGTTGAGGCCTGGACCAGCGCCGCCCATACCGAGGCGTCGGAGCGAATCCATCCCGAAGCCAGCTCCAAGCGCCCGGCCACCAAGCGAGGGTCGGCGCCAAGAAGATCCTGCCGGAGCCGGTCCAGCACGGCAGCCACGCGATCCAAAACGGCAGAAGGAGTCGGAGAGATAGCAGTCGGTGCAGTGGGAGGAGAAGACGGCGACACGACCATAGCACCTTGAGGTGGAGCCTGCTGCACCCCGACGACTGTGGTGGCGGCGGCAGGCAAAGGTACCTCGGGAGTCACCTGGGCATTGGGGGCTGGGCTCGCCCCAGCCGGCTCAGTCAGGCCTCGTGAGGACGACCGGGCAGGAGAGGCCCGTGCGTCGCGGCCACCTTCCTCCGCAACGAAGCAGAAGGCGCGTCTGCGGATCGCCCCGGAGCCGGGGCGGACCCGCGGGGGATCATCCCGGTCTTGTCCTTCTTAGGGATCGGGGGCGAGCTCCCACTGCCCAGAACATCATCATCCTCATCGTCGTTGCTCGGGGAGAGGCAGAGAGCGCGGGGCCTGCACCGGGAGAGGGGATCCCTCGACTCTCTGTCAGTCGCCTCAGAGTCAGGCCCCTTCCCCCGCTCCTCTCCGCCCTCCTCTTCACTGGAGTCGTCGGAGGACACGTCCACTGGTTCCTCGAGGGCTTCAGCGGGCAAGGGCCCGTCTCCGTTGAAGACGGGCATGGACTCCACCACCTACTCCCAATCGTCGCGGAGGAACAAAGGCGTGGGAGCGCCCTCCAACCTTGCCACATCACCCCCGACCAGGGATTGGAGCACCGCGGCCAGATCTCCGTCGCCCAAGGCCGCGGGGCTCGGATGAGGCCTCCACATCGGAGGTGAATACTGCCAAAGCGGAGCCAGCTGGTGCTCCAGGAACTCCCTCAGCAACGAAGCGCCGGTCAGCTTCGCCGCCGCCAAGCTGGCCAACCTCAGATCCGCGTCCATGTTCTCTAACACCGGCTTCGCACGGGGGTCCGTGAGTTCTGCACGAGCCCAATCACCGGAACTCGTGGGCAGCCCCGTGGGCAAAATCAGCCACGGGTGGATGCGCCCGACGTCAACCAAGACCCACTTGCTCCTGAAGCCCTCAATCCTCTTCCCGGGCTTCGAAATGGCAATGGCGCCATTATACGCAATGAAGCTCGCGCACGCGGAAGGAGAACCGCGAGAGACCGGAGGGAGAAGTAGTGGCGCAGCAAGGCCACTGAGGGCTGCACCCCCACGTGAGCCTCACAGTAATAGGCGAAGATCGCTAGGAGGAGGACGGAGTTGGGATGGAGATGCAGAGCTTGTAAGTTGTAATGGCGGAGGACAGAGAAGAAGAACTCAGAGAAAGGAGGCATCAGGCCAGCAGTAATGGAGCTTACGAAGAGCGGATAAAAGGTGCTCCCTCGACCCTCGGGGGTGGCGGAGCCGGCCTTGAACATCGTCGCCCCATCGATGCCCTGCGCCGCCACCATCCGGCGCAACCGGGCGAGGCTGGCTTCCGACACATTTGGCGGCTCCAAGGCGGATGAGTACCAGGCTCCGGCCGGGGATTGACGAGGCGCCATGGCTTCTGGATCAGGCGGTCGAAGCAGATCTGGAGATTTGGAGGAAGGAAGGAGAGGCGCAAGAAAGGGGATCTGAGCAGCAACCGGAGAAGGCAGAAAGAGCAAAACCTGGGCAGATGCCGCTCCCTTATCAACTCGCGCGGTTGCGGAGGCACCCACGTCCAATCAATCGCCACGCGGCGCCCAAGGCCGTAGGCTGTTAGGGCCCGCGGCGCTTAACCCTTGCCCTTTCACCTCACTGCACGGCCAAGTCCGGGCGCGCCTGGGCCCAGGGGCTACTGTCGGCGTTCTGGGAACGGGGGTCCCCAGACTTGCCTGCCTGCGGCCTGCGGCGTGGCTCAAAGGGGGCCCAGCACGGCCCATCTTCATCAACACAGACTCAAGACCCTCGCAAGGGGCCAAGCCTCGCCGGACGGACGACACGGAGCTTCCTCAGGCACGACCTCATCAGGCTGTCTCGCGAGGAGGCGGAGATATCAAGGCGGGGTACCTCATGAGGTGCCCATGACGCAAGCCATGACGACCAAGGGCGCCAGGCGGGCGCCAGCCTGCATAGTGTCCTCCCTTTCCTCTTTGGTGCTAAGGGAGCAAGCGCAGGCGGGAGGATCAAGCAAAGGCACCGATTTCGGTGCAACGAGACCAAGACCGACTCCGCGACAAGGAAGAAGTCGTTGTGGAGCCCAAGCCGGCGTCATCACCAGAGCCTTTGGCAGGCGAAGACCAACGTTAGTCAGGATAAGTGTACCAGATGTTCCCCTTCAAAATGGCAATTGTTGGCGCCCTTCCCGCTCAATATTTGGGAGGAGGCCCAGGGCCTTTGCATATAAATAGGACTAGCCACCCCCGGGAAAGACGGACCGATAGACAACAGAGCTAGAGGCATCTAGAGATCGACCAGGGATCAAGAGGCACCCAGAGAGAGAGAGAGAGAGAGAGAGAGAGAGAGAGAGAGAGAGAGAGAGAGAGAGAAGGGCGACTGAACCCCTCTAGCAGTTCATCGCCCCAGCCAAGAACAGGCCCTCGCGAGGCTGTTCTTCCTTGTATTGTTCATCATCAGCCCAAGAGGCAATCCACCACACCACCACACCGGAGTAGGGTATTACACCACATCGGTGGCTCGAACCAGTATAAACTCTGTGTCTCTTGTGTTGTTCTTCTGGTAGCTTAGATCCTTGCGAGGCGGAGGGGTACAGGAAGTTATGAAGCGTAATCTCCGCGCGCACCCCAGGGTTCAAACCTCAAGGGTCTGCCGGAACCCGAAATCCGACAAACTCGACGCGGCGGGATGCCATCGCTACCTTACCGGTTAGTGTGCGGTGCGGTGGCATGAACGACGCTTGGTGAGAGCTCTGGGGTGGAGTGGTCGGACAACCGTATAGTGCATTGGTTTGTCAAGAGCTCAAGGACAGAAGACGAAGCAAATTTGGATTCCCCTTCAATCCTGGTCATTTATTACCGAGTAATATGCATTGGCGGTCATCGAACTTGTCTTGATAGCTCACTTTGATCATTTTATACGAGATATGGCGATTATACGGTCACTGGCTCAGCGTATAGCTCCGTATTTGTCTGGTTGTCCAGTCAAACAGTCCGGATGCGCCTCATCAGCTCGTGTTCTTTATCTACCTATGCGGGCCTACCTGTCAATGGAGAAAGAAATACTGTAAAAACCAAAATTATGCTGGAGTCTGGACCGCTTCCGGAGCCCGCTCTCACCACCCTGGCCCCTCAAGATGCCAGCTGCCTGCATGCATAGCAAGTAGTACTCCTTATGTGGAGGAGAGAGAGGCAATGACAAAGTCAAGGAGTGGGCTCTGCAAGAGCCCGTCTCTACACGTGCTCCTAGGTATAAAAAAATAATTCTAAAAAAAGGCATAAAAAATAATTGTGTCTTAAAAAAAGAAAGGTAAGAAACATTTGAGAGGAAATATATAGAGAGAAAGTTAGAAAAAGCTGTAACTTGGGCATTACATGAGGAAGGAGGGAGTGGTGCACATGCCAAGTTCACTGGGCTGCCATGTTTCACACTCCTCCGTCGTAACAGTGGAGATAATAGCTTTCATCAAAAATAAACAATGAGTACTCGTTGCTCGTCCTCTATATCGAAAAGAATACTTTCATTCGTCGACATGTGGGACGTCGACCATCCTGGTCCACCTGGCATGCACAAAATTATCCTGGTCTACCCGGTCGTATCGCAGGCCCAACCTTTCCCACTATAAGTTGTTCGGACGAAGGAACCATCATGACTTCGTTGAATTCCGCTTCTTCAAGAAAACTTACTGTACCCACAATACTGCTACGACACACGAAGACTGGACGACAATGTACCACGTCATATCACTGAAACCCACTAGGCCAAACTAGCCCGCCTAGGTCATCTATTTTGGAACGGAGGGAGTACGTCTCTGCACTGCTATGATTTTGTGTTGCACGTTCTCTATACTTTTGCTACGATTTTCCTACCCTATGAACCAAATGAGGCCTGAATGTATGTTGACTATTATCTAATAGATCGCTAAGCCTACAATTTTAGGAGCTAGGGCTATTGGTCGATCGATGAGGGATAAGTATAAGCGTACCACGAGCTCATCAACCCCAACGTTTCTCTTCGGTGAGTGTTTTGCAAGTACTATAGCTTGCACAGTAGCTAGCCTACTAACACCAAGAATCATCAAACAAGCCCTGCTGATATGATAAACAGTTCAAAATTACATCTAAGCATGCCATATATTACATCAAAAGCTGCTGAGGATACATCTGTTTCCATAACTCGGAGAGGGTTCGCATGATTCATCGCATGATTCACTATCAAACAAAAGTAGCAAGATCCTCCCACACAAGACAGTGCACTATCCCTAAGATGGTTTGATAACACACATTGTTCTGGTAATTAAACACAGGGCAATGCAAACTACCCTGAAGGATTAGCGCGACCAACTATTTCTTGTCATCGATCTCTCGGGCAATGACCACAGCACGGACAACGGCATGGGAATCAATTTCTGGGGCGATGTCCACAGGACTGACCGCGACATCGAAATCGATCTCTGGGGCGATGTCCACAGGATGGACAGCGGCATCGGAATCGATCTCCGGGGCGATGCCAACAGGACGTGCCGCGACATCGGAATCATCAAGGACGTCCATCGGCACCTGCACAACCCTAACATATTAGCAAGCACATTGCAAATAATAAAAAACAACAACTATGGTAATAAGCCATTATTTTTTACCTTGTGCAGCTCACTGGGGGATCTCATCCCTCCGGGGGCCATCTCCTCGTCGTCGATGGGTGTCATCACCTTGCCAGGGGAATACTGCTTCTCAACGGCGACTATCTCCTCAAACTCGGTCTTAAGCCTCACATAGGTGGCAATCAGAGTTCCTGGGGTAGGCACAGTCGGACCCTTGCTCTTCTTCCAACTTTCTTTGAGGAGTTCATCCGCCAACGTCCTCAACTCTTTGGCCAGTGCTTGTTTCTTGGAGTTCTTCGTCTCCATGGGTTGGCCCGCCAACATGGTCAACTCGTTGGTCGGTGCTCGCTTCCTGGAGATCGCTGTCTCTAGTGGGTTGTCTGCCGGCAACTCTTTGCCTAGTGCTCCAGGATCCATCAATGAACTAACAAACAAAAAGCAATCGAAAGGAAACAACAATCGCAACGAAAACGGGAAAAGAATAGGATGTGAGAATCGGTCGGTGCTTCGCAAAAAGAAGATTCTTGGAATGAAAATATAGCAGCATAACTGATTCACCCACCTTTCCTTCGTCGGTACAGAAGAAAAATGGCAGAAGTGAGTAGCATGGAGTGAGGTTTTCTTCAAGAAAGGGAAGAAAGGGCTTGAACAAGCGTTCCGGTGAAATGATGGTTGCTTTATCCAGTCCAACTTGGAGGCCACCTTACCACTGCTGGTAAAGGTGTGGGTTTTGTGATATGACGGGTCATGATGGCCACACCTGGGTGACAGGTGAGTATCGACTGTAGCACCTCGCTGTGATTTGGTGGATGGCATGCGGGCCCAGATGCTTTGAAATGTCCCGAATGTAGATAGAGCGGCTAGTCATATAGGAGTGCTCAGTATTGTGCACCACGACCAAGGCGGAGAGGAAAACGAGAGAACTACATAATTAATGCATGAGTTTAATTAGGGTAGTTTTGTAAAGTACGAGATACATTCCTCCAATCGCAAAATGCCTTAGTTCATGAGATTTGAGATTTGAGCCCTATAAACCGAAAGGGAGGGAGTACTGCACACGGTGTAGTCTAGTCACTTGTTGAAATCTCTAGAAAGGCAAATACTCCTTTCCGGTTACAGGGCTATACTACTCCCTCCATCTAGGTGTGTAAGTCATCTTACGAAAACCAAATAGTCCCAAAACACTTAGGCGCGGTGCATTAACTTCTACCTTGTTTCTTGTTTCTTGACATATCAACCAATAAGAGATGAGAGGTGTGCATGCTTTTAATGACTTGCAATGGCTAGTTCATTGCATGCAATGCTATTAATTAGCAAATAAAAATTGGTGACCCCAGGAGGAAACGGTGCTAAGCACGTGGACCTATGCATAATAAGTATCAACCAATGGATAATGGAGTTTAATTGTTAAACAATAGCAATTTTGTCTCATGCAAGAGCCTGGCTAGTACTCCAAGGAACCCCACCACGCGAGCGTTCACAACTGCCACGTTCGGGTTGAGCTTGGCTCTTCGCCTCTTCGAGAAGACGAACAATGATGTTAATCCTACTTCTACAGTGTCGAATCCACTGCTGCATGTCCGTCCACCTCGTGCGGGAGGGATAGCGTGTAGCGAAAGCTTCTACTTACTGCTCCTGCCTTTGCGTCCATGACAGGTGGGCCGAACAAGTGGTTGGCCCTCCTGTCATGCAGCCAAAGGCAGGTGCAGTTAAGGCACTGGAGCTCAGTCCGCGAGGGAGAGGGCGTTGTAGTAATCAAATTTCTCGGTCTTGTACGAGTTGACTCGACACATCAAAGCACTGCACTCGATATAAGTCTTTTTACACATTTCAAATGGGCTACTTCGTATGTAGGAGTAGACATATTCTGCTTCGTATGTAGTCACTTGTTGCAATCTCTAAAATGACTTATATTTGGAAACGGAGGGAGTACAACGCATGCATGCATGCCGTGACTTTCCTTTTGATACTTGCATGTGTTGATTTGATGCACCTTGCCAAATTTTGACTATAAATTTAACTAACCAAATTTTCATGCAAGTCACAAAAATTTACGGGGCTGTTTGGATTGTGACTATGTTTGTCTTATGTTGCCACATTATTTTTCCCACACTTGCCACACTTGCCTAACCTGAGTTGCTCAAATTGTTAGACACACTTTGGCTTGCCTAAGGGAATCTTGCCACAATTTTTGTGTCTATGACATGTGGGGTTCACTACTAATAAAAAAATCTTGTCTTAGGTGTGGCTAATAAAAAAGACTTATATTTAGGAATGGAGGGAGTAGAAAATATAAATAATAATGCATGTTGGGGCAATCCACATTTCCGCTAATTTTAGCCATGGGCTTGTTCACAATTTTTACGAGGGGTGGTTGTTCATTTAATGGAGGGACTTGTAGTACCACACTTGAACGATATAAAGTGCGACCTGGCACACCGTAACACCACTTGGAACAAGCGGGTAGCTATCTCTAAAAACAATCAACAACTAAAAAAACCGCGACCTGGCATGTAGTAGTACACAATTTTAAACGATTGTTTTGATGGAGTGAAAAAGGAAAACTACCCCACTACGTATATATAGGCTAGAGCCTCCGCGCTTGCTTGCTAGGGTTGCTCTATTCACACACTCTCATCCTCTCCACATCTAAACAAGATAGGGGTAGTAACACTGTCTTTCTCCCTTCAAAAAACACTGGCTTTCTATCCTCACTGTTGGTTACAGATCCGGACGTATCCCCCTCTGCCAGTGAAGGGGAGGAGGGGTAGCGTTTAGGCCGTCGTCGACAACGAGGGAGGAGACCCACTGCCGGCCACACCGTTATCTCTGGCTGAGCGCCGGCGCGGGAGGTCCTCCGATCCCTTCGTCGTTGCCTGTGGGCGGATTCGGCCTCCCGCCGCCCACCTATCCAATCCCGACGACCTTCAGGTATATCTTCGTTCGAAACCGCCTTAGCTCTACTTCCCTAGCTCGCTACGTCGCTGCATGTGCATCATTTTCTACCTCTCATCCCCTCTCGATAGGATGGTCCAACGTCACATTTTTTTCTTCTATTGTTAGAGGTAAAGCTACTACATGGAGTCGAATCTTGTACTCCCTCTGTCCGAAAATACTTGTCATTGAAATGGATGTATCTAGATGTATTTTAGTTCTAGACACATCCATTTTCATGACAAGTAATTCCGGACGGAGGGAGTACTTGGTTCAAACAAGAAATAAAGTGGGAGTGGGGGAATTTAGTATGTACATCGGACTTGGTACAAACAGGAAGGAAAGGGGGTGAAAGTAGTACAGACTGGTCATCCAACCGGTCTCTTGGTCGAAAAGGGAAATATAGGGGTAACGTTGTACACAGTGGTATGACCAGGACTAGATTTGCTATCCACACATAGGAGTAGGTGGCTAGAGTGAACAAAAATGGGACCAACCCAGATATGTTTCTTGGATGTTTGCTTCTCGGGGCAACAAACTATGAATCACCACTTTATGCCCCTGTTTACGTACATGGTGCTGGACTGCTGGTGCGCCCACTGTCCCATGCCCTTATACCAAATATTTAGGCTCCGTTCGGAATAAAGGGGCAGAAAACACAGGTCTTGATGAAAATAGAGGAATAGGAAAGGAATGTAGGTATAAAACTATGGAACAGTGAACCGAAGGAAACTCTCAAGAGAATGTGTTCGGATGGACTACGAAATGTACATATTTGTTTTTTTAGAGTAGCATGCTTGGCAGTATGAGATGCTATTTGTTTATTCAGCTGCACAGTGACTACTCTTGTCCTCACCTCACGTACCACACATAGGTTGATTTTTTTATTCCGGCAACACAGCACAGCAACCTGTCTAACGCATGGCAGCGAGCGCTTGCCTCGGGCTTCCGCCCAAAAAATGAGCAGCGCCAGGATGTTTCTAATCCTATGGAATCAGTACTACCAAACTAGCTTTCCTATGAAACACTATTCACCTTTCCCATGTTCTGAACGGTTGGAA
Source organism: Aegilops umbellulata (assembly GCA_032464435.1). Classification (NCBI taxonomy): domain Eukaryota; kingdom Viridiplantae; phylum Streptophyta; class Magnoliopsida; order Poales; family Poaceae; genus Aegilops; species Aegilops umbellulata. The sequence goes on from CP136054.1 coordinate 394,773,185, forward strand.
GGGAAAGAATACCGTAGGAATTGTGTCCCTAGGAAAATCCTGCACCAAACCTGTGAACCGAACGCAGCCTTAGCTGTTCTTAATCTAATGTCCCTGGTAAAATTGAAGCCATGACACTGTTATAAGCCATGACAAGTTTAGCTAAATGTTTTTTCCTGTAATTGTTTGAGACTCTGACTGTTTCCTCTGTGCCTTTTTGTGCAAACAGGGATATCCAATTCACCTGGTTGCTGTTGTGACCTTTTGGTGCACTGCACAAAACTCTTCTTAAAAGAAGTGACTTTTGTGCTGTTTAACTGGAATGTCAGAATGGAACAGTTGGTTCATTTTGGTGGAACTGCACAAAGGGAGATCTGTGTTCCAATCCTCATCATCCATATTGGCGCCATAACCTTCCTTTAGGTAAGAATGATATTTAATGCATGTGTTCATCTCTATTTTCCGACTGCCATGACAAAATAATGCTGTTTTTACTAGTACACTTGTACTCCCTCACTGACAAAACCAATTCTGAATTAGAAGGCCAATCATGTACTTGGTTTCACCAACTGGTGAGGAGAAAGAGAAACAGAGCAAGAAGAGGAAGAAGAAGAAGAATAAACAGTGCCAAGGCGATCTTGCTGAAGCCAGAGGCCTCAGTCGAGGCCATTCAAGGGCTCCGGCAACGACTACCTTACATGTGAGACGATCCTCCAGGGAGCCCTTCCACTTCTACTGTCTCACTTAATTAATTAGGAGTACTTAAGTGCCACTAATTTATTACTGCTAGATTTTCCTATTGGAGATAAACAAATCTTACGTAGGACCCTATGCTGAATCTGTTGGGGAACATACCAGAAATTCAAAATTTTCCTACGTGTCACCAAGATCTATCTATGGAGAAACCAGAAACGAGGGGAAAGAGAGTGCATCTACATACCCTTGTAGATCGCTAAGCGGAAGCGTTCAAGTGAACGGGGTTGATGGAGTCGTACTCGTCGTGATCCAAATCACCGATGATCCTAGTGCCGAACGGACGGCACCTCCGCGTTCAACACACGTACAGCCCGGGGACGTCTCCTTCTTCTTGATCCAGCAAGGGGAGAGGAGAAGTTGAGGGAGAGCTCCATCAGCACGACGGCGTGGTGGTGGTGGAGCTCGTGGTTCTCCGGCAGGGCTTCACCAAGCACCATGGAGGAGGAGGAGGAGAAGGTAGGAGGAGGGAGGGCTGGCCAGGGAAGAGGTCACGGCTGCCCTCCCACCCCTCCACTATATATAGGGGCAAGGGGAGAGGGGGAGGCGCCCTAGGGTTTCCCCTAGGGGGCGGCGGCTAGGCAGATTGGATCTCCCTAGGGAAAAATCCTAGGGAGACTTGCCCCCCAAGCCAAGCAGGTGGAGGCTTGCCTCCCAAGCCAGGTGGAGGCGCCCCACCTCCCCAAGTAACGTGGGAAAGGGTGTGGGGGGCGCACCAACCCTTAGTGGGCTGGTTTGCCCCTTCCCCTTTCGCCCATGAGGCCCTCCAACACTTGCCGGGGCTCCCGAAACACCTTTCGGTCATGCTGGCCATAGCCTGGTACCTCCGGAACACGTCCGGACTCCAATACCCTTCGTCCAATATATCGATCTTCACCGCCGAACCATTCCGGAACTCCTCGTGATGTCCGGGATGTCATCCGGGACTCCGAACTACCTTCGGTAACCACATACTATTTCCCATAACAACTCTAGCGTCACCGAACCTTAAGTGTGTAGACCCTACGGGTTCGGGAACCATGCAGACATGACCGAGACACCTCTCCGGCCAATAACCAATAGCGGGATCTGGATACCCATATTGGCTCCCACATGTTCCACGATGATCTCATCGGATGAACCACGATGTCAAGGATTCAATCAATCCCGTATACAATTCCCTTTGTCTAGAAGTATTGTACTTGCCCGAGATTCGATCGTCGGTATCGCGATACCTTGTTCAATCTCGTTACCGGCAAGTCTCTTTACTCGTTCCGTAACACATCATCCCGTAATCAACTCCTTGATCACATTGTGCACATTATGATGATGTCCTACCGAGTGGGCCCAGAGATACCTCTCCGTCACACGGAGTGACAAATCCCAGTCTCGATTCGTGCCAACCCAACAGACACTTTCGGAGATACCTGTAGTGTACCTTTATAGTCACCCAGTTATGTTGTGACGTTTGGCACACCCAAAGTATTCCTACGGTATCCGGGAGTTGCACAATCTCATGGTCTAAGGAAATGATACTTGACATTAGAAAAGCTTTAGCATACGAACTACACGATCTTTGTGCTAGGCTTATGATTGGGTCTTGTCCATCACATCATTCTTCTAATGATGTGATCCCGTTATCAATGACATCCAATGTCCATGGTCAGGAAACCGTAACCATCTATTGATCAACGAGCTAGTTAACTAGAGGCTTACTAGGGACATGGTGTTGTCTATGTATCCACACATGTATCTGAGTTTCCTATCAATACAATTCTAGCATGGATAATAAACGATTTATCATGAACAAGGAAATATAATAATAACCTATTTATTATTGCCTCTAGGGCATATTTCCAACAGTCTCCCACTTGCACTAGAGTCAATAATCTAGTTCACATCGCCATGTGATTAACATTCACAGGTCACATCGCCATGTGACCAACATCCAAAGAGTTTACTAGAGTTCATAATCTAGTTCACATCACTATGTGATTAACACTCAATGAGTTCTGGGTTTGATCATGTTGCTTGTGAGAGAGGTTTTAGTCAACGGGTCTGCAACATTCAGATCCGTATGTACTTCGCAAATCTCTACGCTATATTTGGAGCCATTTCAAATAACTGTTCTACTTGGAGCTATTCCAAATTGTTGCTCCATTATACGTATCCGGCATCTCTACTCAAAGCTATCCGGATAGGTGTTAAGCTTGCATCGACGTAACTCTTTACGTCGAACTCTTTATCACCTCCATAACCGAGAAACATATCCTTATTCCTCTAAGGATAATCTTGACCGCTATCTGGTGATCTACTCCTAGATCACCTTTGTACCCTCTAGCCAGACATGTGGCAAGGCACATGTCAGGTGCGGTACACAGCATAGCATACTATGGAGCCTATGTCTAAGCATAGGGGACGACCTTCGTCCTTTCTCTCTGTTCTACCATGGTCGAGCTTTAAGTCTTAACTTCATACCTTACAACTCAGGCAAGAACTTCCTTCTTTGACTGATCCATCTTGAACACCTTCAAGATCATGTCAAGGTATGTGCTCATTTTGAAATTACCATTAAGCATTTTGATCTATCCCTATAGATCTTGATGCTCAATGTTTAAGCAGCCTAATCCAGGTTTTCCATTGAAAAACACTTTTCAAATAACCCTATATGCTTTCCAGAAATTCTACATTATTTCTGATCATCAATATGTCAACAACATATACTCATCAGAAATTCTATAGTGCTCCCACTCACTTCTTTGGAAATACAAGTTTCTCATAAACTTTGTATAAAAAAAAATCTTTGATCATCTCATCAAAGTGTACATTCCAACTCCGAGATGCTTACTCCAGTCCTTAGAAGGATTGCTGGAGCTTTGCATACTTGTTAGCATCTTTCAGGATCGACAAAATCTTCTGGTTGTATCACATACAACCTTTCCTCAAGAACAAGGAAACAATATTTTGACATCCCATCTGCAATATTTCATAAATAATGCAGTACCTGCTAATTCCAATAGACTCTTAGCATCGCTACGAGTGAGAAAGTCTCATCGTAGTCAACTCCTTGAACTTGTCGGGAAACACCTTAACGACAAGTCGAGCTTTCTCAATGGTGATACTTACCATCATCATCTGTATTCCTTTTAAAATCCATATGTACCCAACAGCCTTATGACCATCAAGTAGTTCTTTCAAAGTCTACACTTTGTTTTCATACATGGATCCTCTCTCGGATTTTATGGCCTCGAGCCATTTTTCGGAATCCGGGCCCACCATCGCTTCTCCATAGCTCATAGGTTCATCGTTGTCCAACAACGTGACCTTTTAAGACAGGGTTACCACTTAGAAGTTGTACACACCCTTGTCAACCTATGAGGTTCAATAGTAACTTGATCTGAAGCTCCATGATCATGATCATTAGCTTTTTCTTCAACTGAGGCAGGGGCCATAGAAACATTTTTCCTGTGCTTGCGCTACTCTCTGCTTGAAGTGAAGGTTCAACAACCTTATCAAGTTCTGTCTTCCTCCCACTCAATTCTTTCGAGAGAAACTTTTCCTCGAGAAAGGACCCGATTCTAGAAACAATCCCTATTGCTTTCGGATCTGAATTAGGAGGTATACCCAACTGTTTTGGGTGTCCTATGAAGATGCATTTTATCTGCTTTGGGTTCGAGCTTATCAACCTGAAACTTTTTCACATAAGCGTCGCAGCCCCAAACTTTTAAGATACGACAACTCAGGTTTCTCCAAACCATAGTTCAAACGGTTTCGTCTCAACGGAATTACGTGGTGCCCTATTAAAGTGAGTGTGGTTGTCTCTAATGCCTAACCCATGAACGATAGTGGTAATTCGATAAGAGACATCATGGTACGCATCATATCCAATAGGGTGCAACTATGATGTTCGGACACACCATCACACTATGGTGTTCCTGGCGGTATTAGTATTGAAACAATTTCCACAGTGCCAAACTCGTAACTCAGATATTCATTTCTATGATCATATCATAGACATTTTATCCTCTTATCACAAAGATCTTCAACTTCACTCTGAAATTACTTGAACCATTCAATAATTCAGACTTGTGTTTCATCAAGTAAATATACTCAGTATCTACTTAAATCATCTGTGAAGTAAGAATATAACAATGTCCACTGCGTGCCTCAGCACTCATTGGACTGCACACATCAAAATGTGTTACCTCCAACAAGTTGCTATCTTGTTCCATCTTACTGAAAACGAGGCTTTTTTAGTCATCTTGCCCATGTGGTAAGATTTGCATATCTCAAGTGATTCAAAACCAAGTGAGTCCAAACGGTCCATCTGCATGGAGTTTCTTCATGCGTATATACCAATAGACATGGTTCACATTACTCAACCCTTTTCAAAAATGAGTGAGTCCAAAGATCCATCAACATGGAGCTTCTTCATGCGTTTTATACCAATATGACTTACACGGCAGTGCCACAAGTAGGTGGTACTATCATTACTATCTTATATCTTTTGGCATGAACATGTGTATCACTATGATCGAGATTCAATAAACCAGGTATTATTCAAATAAACAGAGTAACTATTATTCTCTTTAAATGAACAACCGTATTGCGATAGACATAATCCAATCATGTCTATGCTCAACGCAAACACCAAATAACAATTATTTAGGTTTAACACCAATCTCGATGGTAGAGGGAGCGAGCGATGCTTGATCATATCAACTTTGGAAACACTTCCAACACATATCGTCAGCTCACCTTTAGCTAGTCTCTGTTTATTCCGTAGCTTTTATTTCGAGTTACTAACACTTAGCAACCGAACCGGCATCTAATACCCTGGTGCTACTAGGAGTACTAGTAAAGTACACATTCACATAATGTATATCCAATATACTTCTATCGACAACCTTCTCATCTACCAAGTATCTAGGGTAATTCTGCTCCAGTGGCTATTCCCCTTATTATAGAAGCACCCAGTCTCGGGTTTGGGTTTAACCTTGGGTTTCTCCACTAGAGCAGCAGCTGATTTGCCGTTTCATGAAGTATCCCTTCTTGCCCTTGCCCTTCTTGAAACTAGTGGTTTCACTAACCATCAACAATTGATGCTCCTTCTTGATTTCTACTTTCGCGGTGTCAAACATCGTGAATATTTCGAGGATCATCATATCTATCCCTGATATGTTATAGTTCATCACGAAGCTCTAGCAGCTTGGTGGCAATGACTTTGGAGAAACATCACTATCTTATCTGGAAGATCAACTCCCACTCGATTCAAGTGATTGTTGTACTCAGACAATTTGAGCACAAGCTCAATGATTGAGCTTTTCTCCCTTAGTTTGCAGGCTAAGAAAATCGTCGGAGGTCTTATACCTCTTGACGTGGGCATGAACCTGAAATCCCAATTTCAGCCCTCGAAACATCTCATATGTTCCGTGACATTTCAAAAATGTCTTCGGTGCCTCAATTCTAAACCATTCAACATTACCGAACTATCACGTAGTTATCTAAACGTGTATGTCCGATGTTCGCAACATCCACAAACAACGTTTGGGGTTCAGCACACTGAGCGGTGCATTAAGGACATAAGCCTTCTACTGTCCACATAATTGCTACTGTCAACTTTCAACTATATTTTCTCCAGGAACGTATCTAACTAGTAGAACTAAAGCGCGAGCTTACGACATAATTTGCAAAGATCTTTTGACTATGTTCAGGATAATTAAGTTTATCTTATGAACTCCCACTCAGATATACATCCCTCTAGTCATCTAAGTGATTACATGATCCGAGTCAACTAGGCCGTGTCCGATCATCACGTGAGACGGACTAGTCATCATCGGTGAACATCTTCATGTTGATCGTATCTACCATACGACTCATGGTCGACCTTTCGGTCTCTTGTGTTCCGAGGCCATGTCTGTACATGCTAGGCTCGTCAAGTCAACCTAAGTGTTTCGCGTGTGTAAATCTGTCTTACACCCATTGTATGTGAACGTAAGAATCTATCACACCCGATCATCACGTGGTGCTTCGAAACGACGAACTTTCGCAACGGTGCACAGTTAGGGGGAACACTTTATTGAAATTTTAATGAGGGATCATCTTATTTACTACCGTCGTTCTAAGCAAATAAGATGTATAAACATGATAAACATCACATGCAATCAAATAGTGACATGATATGGCCATCATCACTTTGCTCCTTTCGATCTCCATCTTCGGGGCTCCATGATCATTATCGTCACCGGCATGACACCATGATCTCCATCATCATGATTTCCATCATCGTGTCTTCGTGAAGTTGTCTCGCCAACTATTACTTCTACTACTATGGCTAACGGTTAGCAATAAAGTAAAGTAATTACATGACGTTTATGTTGACACGCAGGTCATAAATAAATTAAAGACAACTGCTATGGCTCCTGCCGGTTGTCATACTCATCGACATACAAGTCGTGATTCCTATTACAAGAACATGATCAATCTCATACATCACATATCATTCATCACATTCTTCTTGGCCATATCACATCACATAGCATACCCTGCAAAAACAAGTTAGACGTCCTCTAATTGTTGTTTGCATGTTTTACGTGGCTGCTATGGGTTTCTAGCAAGAACGTTTCTTACCTACGCAAAACCATAACGTGATATGCCAATTGCTATTTACCCTTCATAAGGACCCTTTTCATCGAATCCGTTCCGACTAAAGTGGGAGAGACAGACACCCGCCAGCCACATTATGCAACTAGTGCATGTCAGTCGGTGGAACCGGTCTCACGTAAGCGTACGTGTAAGGTTGGTCCGGGCCGCTTCATCCCACAATGCCGTCGAAACAAGATTGGACTAGTAACGGTAAGCATATTGAACAAAATCAACGCCCACAACTACTTTGTGTTCTACTCGTGCATAGAATCTACGCAATAGACCTAGCTCATGATGCCACTGTTGGGGAACGTAGCAGAAATTCAAAATTTTCCTACGTGTCACCAAGATCTATCTATGGAGAAACCTGCAACGAGGGGAAAGAGAGTGCATCTACATACCCTTGTAGATCGCTAAGCGGAAGCGTTCAAGTGAACGGGGTTGATGGAGTCGTACTCGTCGTGATCCAAATCACCGATGATCCTAGTGCCGAACGGACGGCACCTCCGCGTTCAACACACGTACAGCCCGGGGACGTCTCCTTCTTCTTGATCCAGCAAGGGGAGAGGAGAAGTTGAGGGAGAGCTCCGTCAGCACGACGGCGTGGTGGTGGTGGAGCTCGTGGTTCTCCAGCAAGGCTTCACCAAGCACCATGGAGGAGGAGGAGAAGGTAGGAGGAGGGAGGGCTGCGCCAGGGAAGAGGTCACGGCTGCCCTCCCACCCCTCCACTATATATAGGGGCAAGGGGAGAGGGGGAGGCGCCCTAGGGTTTCCCCTAGGGGGCGGCGGCTAGGCAGATTGGATCTCCCTAGGGAAAATCCTAGGGAGACTTGCCCCCCAAGCCAAGCAGGTGGAGGCTTGCCTCCCAAGCCAGGTGGAGGCGCCCCACCTCCCCAAGTAACATGGGAAAGGGTGTGGGGGGCGCACCAACCCTTAGTGGGCTGGTGTGCCCCTTCCCCTTTGGCCCATGAGGCCCTCCAACACTTGCCGGGGCTCCCAAAACACCTTTCGGTCATGTTGGCCATAGCCTGGTACCTCCGGAACACGTCCGGACTCCAATACCCTTCGTCCAATATATCGATCTTCACCGCTGGACCATTCCGGAACTCCTCATGATGTCCGAGATCTCATCCGGGACTCCTAACTACCTTCGGTAACCACATACTTTTTCCCATAACAACTCTAGCATCACCGAACCTTAAGTGTGTAGACCCTACGGGTTCGGGAACCATGCAGACATGACCGAGACACCTCTCCGGCCAATAACCAATAGCGGGATCTGGATACCCATATTGGCTCCCATATGTTCCATGATGATCTCATCGGATGAACCACGATGTCAAGGATTCAATCAATCCCGTATACAATTCCCTTTGTCTAGCGGTATTGTACTTGCCCGAGATTCGATCGTCGGTATCGCGATACCTTGTTCAATCTCGTTACTGGCAAGTCTCTTTACTCGTTCCGTAACACATCATCCCGTAATCAACTCCTTGATCACATTGTGCACATTATGATGATGTCCTACCGAGTGGGCCCAGAGATACCTCTCCGTCACACGGAGTGACAAATCCCAGTCTCGATTCGTGCCAACCCAACAGACACTTTCGGAGATACCTGTAGTGTACCTTTATAGTCACCCAGTTATGTTGTGACGTTTGGCACACCCAAAGTATTCCTACGGTATCCGGGAGTTGCACAATCTCATGGTCTAAGGAAATGATACTTGACATTAGAAAAGCTTTAGCATACGAACTACACGATCTTTGTGCTAGGCTTATGATTGGGTCTTGTCCATCACATCATTCTTCTAATGATGTGATCCCGTTATCAATGACATCCAATGTCCATGGTCAGGAAACCGTAACCATCTATTGATCAACGAGCTAGTTAACTAGAGGCTTACTAGGGACATGGTGTTGTCTATGTATCCACACATGTATCTGAGTTTCCTATCAATACAATTCTAGCATGGATAATAAACGATTTATCATGAACAAGTAAATATAGTAATAACCTATTTATTATTGCCTCTAGGGCATATTTCCAACAGAATCATGTACGTGTGTATGTTTGTCCATGGAGGTGAATCATGTGGTGGAGCAGGGAGGGAATATTATTAGTGTCATGACATAATAGTGCTATTGTTTTGCATGTCAATTTATTGCCATTGGTTCAATGAGTCAATGTTTTGCGTATTGTCCATCATGAATTTGATGCTACTGTTTGAGTAATATGCTAATGTCTTCCTATCCTTTCTCACTAAGCTAATGAAGGTTTCACCTTGTTCCTACTTGTGCAAACAGGGATCATGTTGTGCCAATCATACAATTTAGTGGAACTACACAAGACAATACAATGAACTGTATCCCAGCCAGTGCTTTAACTGTGCTGGAAGTTCTTGATAATCTTTCGATATAATCTCAGCACTGGTAAACAAGAGTGATTTCAACCATACATTTGAAGTGCACAAAAATATATAGTATTGTGTGATTCTAGTGAGTGCTTTATCATCTCTTATGGGACTAAGTGAATAAACTTTTTTTCTCTGGTTGGTACGGGCCTAAGGCCTTCATCCATATTAGTTTGCTACCATCTCTATTTGTATCGTGCTACTATCATGAGAAACTCCTTTATCTTTGCACGTTAAAGTTTTGCAACCTATGATAAATGGCAATGCTTTGAGTGTTGAGTTGAGCTAATTGGCACTGATTAAATAAACTAATACCTCTCTTTAAGCAAGACTACTATGTTGCTAACTCTACCCATTAAGATAATGAGGGTGCTTCTATTTGTTAGTGTATGTTTCATCAACTAGTCCCACTATTACAGTAATCTCACTCTCAATATATGTGCCAATAGGGATGGTCGTATTTGGTGGAACTGCACAAAAACTTTAGGTGCTTCATTACCTCGACAGCTTTCGTCCTTTCCTATCAGTCGCTAATCTTCGCTTGCTTTCTTCCTTTGCTGTCAGTCGCTTGGCTTATCTCGGCTTCCAGTCAAAGGAAATAGTAATTGATATGCTACCTCACATAGGTTGGTACTGGTCTTTATCCTGATTATTGTGCCTATCATATATATTGGTAATTTGGTATTGTGCTACTGTTTGCCGATTTCATAAAGGAGTAATTTGGAGCCTGAACTCGCAAGCAAATCATTACATCGGGTGATTTCAGTAGAACTGCACAAAATGATCAGATGGACAGGTACTTATGCTGCTGCTTTGTACTCCAAAGTTCACTCAGACAAGCATCGATGTTGACAAGAAGTGCCTATATTCATTCGAGTATCAACCGGCGTCAACCAATTGTCAAACTCCAAGTATTAGGAGAGTGCACGCCAAAAATATTGCTTGGTGCATAGCCCAGAAAAGCGCAGTCCAGTCTGTGGTCCCAACTTGTGCCTTTTGGTTATCAGCACATATGGTAGCGAACTATATGGCATGGAGTCTAAAGATTCCAGACAAGTTGGTTGACGCCTATATTCATCTGGCACTTAATCAGTCTGCACGCCAAGGATGCTCCATTTCAGTTGAACTGCACAAAAAATTTGGGTGGTTCATTTTCTCATCTGCCTCCTTTCTCGTCTGCAATGTAGAATTTGGGCGAGATACAGGACCAAGATGAGCCAGTAAACTAGTTGGATGAAAGTAGTGGCCGAGTTGCTCAAACCTCCCTCGGCACGAGGCCACTATTTGAGGATAAACCTACAAGCAAATTTCAGATTGTCTGTGTTGCCTCTTATGTACTCGAAAGTTTACTCGTATAAGAACTAATTTTAGCAAGAAGTACCTCCGATTGAACACCATTTACCGGTCTGTACCCTAGGTAATTAAAGTTCGTCCATGGATCATATTGTCTGCGATCTCAATCATTTGGATGCATAAACATACTGAACATGTGTATATCTGAATCTTTTTGTGAATTATGTACGAATATTGTGGTGTGATCTATCAATCATTTGGATGCATAGATATGCCGAGCTTGCGTATATATGAATCTTTTGAGTTGTTGATAGTGAATGTTGGCTATGAATATGAACGTGTCCTGTGAACCTGAGTTTGATATGAATGTTTACCTTTTCTGTTGTATTTGTGTGTGAACTTGTTAGTATGCCTACTGTGGGGTATAAAACGCAGGTCTCTTATAAAAGTAATGTTGTGTCCAATTTATGTTTTCCCTTCTAACCACATTATATATATTTATATTATTACTATTATCGTATATTTTATAGAGACTTATAAATACATTATAAAAACATTCCACGTGTTATTAACTTATAAAAGTATATGTTTAACGGAAGTTGGCAAGGAAAATCCTGGTTGTTTTTGACTCACATGCAAGGAAAATCCTGGTGATTGCGTACAAAAGCTTGCGAAGATTTTAAGGACCAATTTAATAATAACACAATCATTTTTATTTTGAGAAATAACTCGCTAATTTCTTAATTATATATATATATATATATATATATATATATATATATATAATGTGCCTCTCCGGTTTATTCTTTGATATTAATTGCTCCTTCTAACATAACATTATATATATAACGAGCCCACCTAATACATGTATTTCAAGGAAGTGCAAATGGGCTGGGATTTCTTAGAAAATATAAATGGGCCTGATTGATGTGAAATTATTTGTTCACCCAGCCCAGCAAATGGACTATACATTCTAGAAAACATGGGTTAAATATATGCCACATTTTTGCAAGCTGACATATGGGCCAATAGGTCGAAGCATACGCAGGGCGTTGTCAGCTTGGTCAACAAATGATTGTGTAATCCACAGCCATTGTATTTATATCCAACGGCCGGCATGCACCTTCAATCTCTCGTCTTCTTCCTCCAGCGTCGCCGGGACCGCCTGGTCCGGACTCCGGTGGCTAGCGGCTCTGCTTAGCACGCATCGCTGCGAAGCGCTACCCCACCGCCGGCCAGGCTATCCCTCCACCCCTCGACACCTCTTGTTATTCTCCACAGACTACAGCCCCACGCCGCAACAGAACCAGTTATAACCCTTCTCCTCCTCTCAATCTACGACTCCACTGCCGCGTTTTCCCATCTCCGAGTCGTTCCCGTCCGGGGCCTTGCCGTCGTCCACCGCCTCGCTGCGTTCGGTGCGGTGTGGTCAACAAATGAGAGTCATCGGAAGAGGACTGTATGTGGAGAGCCTGACGGCTGGGACCCACGAGGTCCATGGTCGCACGCAAGGAAAGTTCCTCCTTATTAAGCTGAAAAAATGTTTCCTCCACCTGACAGCTGGGACCCACCGGTTGTAACTTCGCACGGAAGGAAGTGCCTCCTTGTTTTGCGAAAAAATTATTCATCCCGTTGACAGCTGGACCCATCAGATTTCGTGACTGACTTATGGGCCTACTAAGCGGACGTGTACGCACGGCTTTGTCAACTTAATCAACAAATGATTCTAGCAGCTGGACCATTGGATGTTAATCCAACAGTCGTGCTCCTTCTTCAACCTCTGTTCTTGCTCCTATCTCCAGTGGGCGGCACCGCGGCTGTGCTGCCGCACACACGAACCAATGAAGTTTCCCACTCCTCTCCGTCTGCGACTCCACTGCCCTGTCTTCCCCATCTCCGGGTTGTTCCAGTCTGGGTGCACTCGGCACGGTGTGGTCAACGTGGTCAACAATCAAGAGTCATCGGAAGATGACTGTACGTGAGAGGCTGACAGTGGGGACGCACCACGCCCATGGACGCATGCATGCAACGGAACGCGGCGAGGTCAACGTGGTCAAGGAACAACTTCCATCGGAAGTATACTGTACGTGGAGAGTCTCAGCTGGCTCCACGGCCGCAGCAAGTAAGTGCCACCTTATTACGCGGAAAATAATAATTCCTCCAACTGATAGCAGGGACCCACTGGACGGGCGACCGTATTTTGCGAAAAAAACGTTTGCCCCCAGACTGCTGGGACCCACCTGAAGGGCCACCGTATTTCGCGAAAAAAACGTTCCCCCCGCTGTCAGCTCGGACCCACCGGAAGTGCCTCCTTATTACGCACAAAAAAAATGAATACTCCCCCGGCTAGCTGGGACCCACCTTGGTGGGAGGCTGACTTGTGGGCCTACCAAGTTGACGGGGACGAAGGGCTTTGTCAACTTAGTCAATATGAACGATTCTAGCTCCAGTGACCGTACGATGTCTATCCAACGGACGTAGTGCTTCTTCAACCTCTGGTCTTCTTGCTCCAGCCGCCGAAAGCAGTGCCGATCGTGCCGCATGCTCCCTCCCGTGGCCGGCCATGCTACCGTGGAGGCCTCACCGCCCCTACTATTCCCACCGTTGGCCAGGCCCTGCGGCGATGGCAGCCTCACACCGCAGCCGAACCAGTGAACCCTCGTACTCCTCTCCGCGTGGGCTTCCACTGCCGCGTCTTCCCCGGCTCCGCGTCGTCCCCTTCCTAGGCCTCGCCATCGTCCATCGGCGTGGTGCTCTCCGCGCGGCGTGGTCAACGTGGTCAAGGAACGACTTCCATCGGAAGAGTACTGTACGTGGAGAGGCTGATAGCTGGGTCCACGGCCACAACCCAGTTTTTTTGTGATTTGCCAAGTAAGTCGCTTTGTCAGGCCTGTTGGGCTGCAAATCTTTCAAGACGAGGAGAGCTTTCATTTGCTTGGCCGATAGAATGGCCCATCAGTAATGAGAAATGGGTTGTACATTTTTAAAACACATCAAACCAGCAATTAGTTTCAAATATATTTTTTTCATTTAAAGATTTTAAATTACATTAATTTTTATGTGTGGAGAATTTGTTGGATTTTATATTGATATACCTTTATTTTTAAAATCAGTTTGAAGGTGAGTCGAAATTGCGGGATTAAAAACAGTTCGGACCGCACCGAAATATGCAATATTTTGTATAATTTTTTAACCGTGGCCACAATATGGGCTGTAATGCTAACAAAAAGACTATGGGCTCCAAAAAAACCTTAATAATTAGCAAATTGGCTGTAAATTATTAGAAATAATGGCAGATGGGCTGTATGCTGTTTTCTACAGATTTGAGGCTTTCCTAAAAAAGGTTGACGCACAAGCAGTGAATGTTGGATGGCCATCCAATGGCCGTCGTGCTTCTTCAACCTCTGCTCTTCCTGCTCCAGCCGCTCAAGCAAGCGCTGACGGGACTGCCTGCTCCCTCTCCCCGCGGTCGGCTCTGCTGCTGCGCAGGCCTCACCGCCCCACCATACTCGCATCGCTGGCCTAGCCAGCCCTCTACTTGCCCACACCTGCTGTTATTCTCCGGCGACGGCAGATGAACCAGTAAACCCTCGTACAGTCGTACTCCCCTCCGTGTGGGAAACAACTGCCGAGTCTTCCCTGCCTCCGTGTCATTCCCTTCCTAGGCCTCGCCGTCGTCCACTGCCCTGGTGCTCTCGGCGCGGCCTGGTCAACGTGGTCAACGACCGACATGCATCTGAAGTGGACTGTACGTGAAGAGGCCGACAGCTGGCTCCACGGCCGCACGCAAGGAAATGCCTCCTTATTACACGCAAAATAATGATTCCTCCACCTGACATCAAGGACCCACCGAAAGGGCCTCTGTATTTTGCGAAAAAAATGTTACCGCCGCTGACAGCTCAGACCCACCAGCTATATCTTCGCATGCAAGGAAGTGCCTCCTTATTACGCACAAAAAAAAATGAATACTCCCCCTATTAGCTGGGACCAGTATAGTGGCAGGCTGACATGTGGGCCTACTAAGTTGACGGGGACGGAGGGCTTTGTCAACTTAGTCAATATGCATGATTCTAGCTCAAGTGACCGTACGATGTCCATCCAACGGCCGTAGTGCTTCTTCAACCTCTGCTCTTCCTGCTCCAGCCGCCCAAACCAGCGCCGGTCGTGCCTCGTGCTCCTGCCTCCCGTGGCCGGCTGCGATGCGGCAGAGGCCTCACCGCCCCCTACTACTCCCATTGCTGACCAGGCCATCCCTCTACTCACCCACACCCCCTGTTATTCTGCGGCAACGGCAGCCTCACACCGCAGCGAACCAGTGAACCCTCGTACTCCTCTACGCGTTGGCATCCACTGCCGCATCTTCCCCGGCTCAGCGTCGTCCCCTTCCTTGGCCTCGCCGTCGTCCACCGCCCTGGTGCTCTCGGCGCGGCGTGGTCAACATGGTCAAGGAACGGCTTCCATCGGACATGGACTGTACATGGAGAGGCTGACAGCTGGGTCCACGGCCGCAGCAAGGAAGTGCCTCCTTATTACATGCAAAATAATTATTCCTCCACCTGACAGCGGGGACCCACCGGACGGGCCACCGTATTTCACGAAAAAAACGTTTCCCCCCTAACTGTTGGGACCCACCAGCTACATCTTCGCACACAAGGATGTAGAGGCGCGCACGTGTCCTAGTAGAGGCGCGCACGTAGCATGTACACGTACGTACAGCGGCCAGGGTACAAGAAAGAAAATACGGCCACGTATGTGTACATACGGGCGGGGTCTCGAACGCCTACTCACGCATACGTACGGCTAGGGCTCGTGTACATGGCTGGGTCAGAACGGATAAACAGCGTCATCGTCGTGTTCATGGGGAGGCAACGGAATGCGTCGTGTTCATGGGGAGGCAACGGAATACGTCGTGTTCATGGGGAGGCAACGGAATGCGTCGTGTTCATCGTGAGCTAACGGAACGCGTGGGAGCCAACCGGCTGGGTCGGAACGGAATGCGTGGTCGTGTTCATCGGGAGGGCTTGGACGGAACAGGCGATGGAAACAAGGCCTGGCGTACCACACAACGGAGGAAACGGCCTTGTGTTCAACCGGCCATGTTCGAAATGGGATCTTGTTCATCGGGAGGGGTTTGGCGTACCGCAAAACGGAGGAAACGGACCTCCTACGGTCGAAACGGGGGTCCTGTTGATCGAGAGGCGCGTGGCGTACCGCAAAACGGGCGAAACGGACCTCCTACAGTCAAAACGGGGGTCCTGTTGATCGGGAGGGGTGTGGCATACCGCAAAACGGACGAAATGGACCTCCTACGGTCGAAACGGGGGTCCTGTTCATCGGGAGGGGTGTGGCGTACCGCAAAACGGGACTCCACGGGATATTGTTCATCTCCACCGTCAACCTCCTCCATCCTCCACGGGCTCCTGTTCATCAAGCCTCCACCGTGCACTACTCCACCGGCTACTGTTCAACCACCCCTCCACCGTCTACTGTTCATCCAGCCCTCCACACCACGGGGTCCTGTTCAACCACCCCTCCACGGGCACCCCTCCACCGTCTACTGTTCATCCAGCCCTCCTCACCACGGGGTCCTGTTCAACCACCCCTCCACGGGCACCCCTCCACCGTCTACTGTTCATCCAGCCCTCCACCACACCACGGGGTACTGTTCATCCAGAGGCAATGCCACCGCTCAATATTCATCCACCCCCCCGCAACGCTCACTGTTCATCCAATCGATCGGCTTCAGTTAGCAGCAGTAGCGAAGGAATCGCTCGATCGGGTTCAGTTAACAGCCATCAATCCATCGCTCAGGTTTAGTAATGCGTAGCCTGCAGTGCAATCGCTCGGGTTCAGTTAGAGCCCAACGCCTCGCTCGGGTTCAGTTAGAGCCAATGCCTCGCACACACGCGCGTACGTGTACGAGAGAAACGCGCATCGCTCGGCCCCTGACCTCCCACCGTAACTGGGAACTCCTCGAAATTTTCCTCGCCCTCGTTCTACCACGGTTTTTTTCCGTCATGGATGGCCCAAAGAATGTCATGCAGCTACGTCTCCGGCCCGCCCAGAACGAAAAGCCCATTTTCTGTCATGATTTTTTGTCATAGAAGTAGGAGCCAACCACATCTATGATGATACCGGGTTTTGTCACAATTATCGTCATAGAAGTGTCATATGTATGACAGAAAAAAATTCGTTCGGCCCAAAATGTCACGGATGTGTCTTTTTTTGTAGTGATTACTGCGGCTGCTCTATGTAATTAGCCCTTTTGTTGGGTGAAACTCCTACTGCTTGCTAGCTTTGAAATTGTGAAAACACAACAAGTTCGCAAATTAAAAGTTGTAAGTTTAACACGACATCCCTGATAAGTTTTGGGAAGAAGCTCAAACAAAAAGAAACCCCATGGAAATTCAAATGGTAAAAGTTAGAATAAGAGAAGTCCACAACATCATTGAAAAAATGTTAAGAGTTAAAAAAAGAAACACGCAAAACATTTTTCTTTTCAAAAAATGTCATTCAGTTCAACGATGTAAAGCCATGCAAGCTCGGGGATGATGATAACATAAACCATTGAAAAGTTACGAGGAAAACGATACTGAAAAAATAGAGTAAAGTATAGTTTGTGAAGACAGGCTTAGTACAAAGCCATACGGGCATCAGTTCAAGTAATCTCTTTCCAGAACCATCGAAAATTACTCAATGAAAAATAAATCAGCAGGGACACACACATGGATCAGTACGACTACTCTGTTTTTCAAACGGGAAAACAGTAGGATCCGACTCATCATATTCAAAATTACTCATTAATGATTACGAATTTGAGAAAATGTTCAACATGACTAAGTTTCGCATTTTTGATATCTTTCCAACGGTATATTAATTGCCCCATTTTGACAAACTTTAAAAAAATCGCATTCAAAATCAAATTTGACCGTATTTGAATTCGAGTTTAAACCGTCAGGAATTAGAAAAACATTTCTGCATGAAAAAGTTGCGCAATTTCCATAGCTTTCCAACACCATATCATTTGCGTCAATCCGAGAAACCGTTTGCAAAAAAACACCAAACTATGTTTCGCCTATAATTTCACCATTTTTCAAATTACTTTTAAATTGTATATAATTTTAAAAAAAGTAGATATATGAAAGATGCGGATTTTTACCAGCTTTCCAACGCCATCTTATTTGCTCAATTCCGACAAACTATTTGAAAATTGAGTCCAAAATACGATTCGCGTTTTCGGTTTTGAAAAAAATGTTTTTTTTCAAAACTGCTCCTAAAATGTTTTTTTTCCAGATTGAGCTTAATGTCATATGCACGGAGGTTGTCGAATGTGAGACGTAAATCTTCGGTGACTGTTTCGACGTGTCTAGTTTTGATGACGACGTTGTCCACATATGCTTCAACTCTCTTGCCGATCTGTTTCTCCAGGCATGTTTGAATCATGCGTTGGTAGGTTGCTCCGGCGTTTTTGAACCCGAAGGGCATGGTGTCTAAGCAGAATGGCCCATATGGGGTAATGAATGCTGTTGCGGCTTGATCGGACTCCTTCATCAAGATCTGATGGTATCCGGAGTACGTGTCGAGTAAACACAATGAGTCGTGTCCTATAGTTGCGTCAATAATCTGATCGATGCGAGGGAGGGGGAAGGGATCCTTAGGGCAAGCCTGTTGAGGTCTTTGAAATCGATGCATAGGCGCCATGATTTATCCTTCTTTGGTTCCATCACCAGGTTTGCTAGCCAGTCCGGGTGTTTTATTTCTCTGATGAATCCGGCTTCGAGTAACTTGGCTAGCTCTTCTCCCATAGCTTGTCGTTTGGGTTCGGAAAAACGCCGCAGTGTTTGCTTGACATGTTTATATCCCTTTAAGATATTGAGGCTGTGTTCTGCCAACTTGCATGGGATTCCTGGCATATCAGAAGGGTGCCACGCGAATATATCCCAGTTCTCGGGCAGGAACTCTCGTAGCGCGGTGTCAACCGTTGGGTCTAGTTGTGCTCCAATAGATGCTATCTTCTTGGGGTCCGTTGGATGTACTTGTAATTTGACTATTTCGTCTGCCGGTTTGAAGGAGGTGGATTTGGGTCATTTGTCTAGGATCACATCGTCCCTGTCCATCGTGGAGTGCAGTGCGGTTAATTCTTTGGCCGCGAGGGATTCAGATAATGCCTCAAGGGCCAAGGATGCGGTTTTACTTTCGGCGCGGAGTGCTGTGTCCGGATCACTGGTGAGAGTGATTATGCCGTTGGGCCTGGGCATCTTAAGCTTCATGTACCCTTAATGAGGTATAGCTTGGAACCGTGTAAATGCATCTTGCCCCAAGAGGGCGTGATATCCGTTGTTGAAAGGGGCCACTTGGAAGGTTATCTCTTCGGACCGATAATTCTCCGGCGTGCCGAATACCACGTCAAGTGTGATTTTTCCCGCACGCCGTGCCTCCCGACTAGGAATGATCCCTCGGAAGGTCGTGCTGCTTTGCTTGATGCGGCTCATGTCTATTTCCATTTTGTGGAGTGTATCCTCATAGATGAGGTTTACTCCGCTGCCGCCGTCCATGAGAACCTTGGTGAGCCGAAAGTCGTCCATGATTGGGCTGAGGACCAAGGCAGCTGGTGCTCAGACTGTCCTGTATTTTGGTTCGTCACCAGTATTAAAAGTTATAGCTGTGTCGTCCCAAGGGTTTATTGCTGCGATTTGGCAGACTTCAGTGAGTTCATGGAGTGCCCTTTTGCGCCTATTGTTTGAAGCAAATGTCTCGAATACCGTCAATACTTTGAGGTTGTCGTCTTCTGGGGGGGTGTTGTTCTAGGGCATTATTGGTGAGGATATCCTCGCCGCTCTTGGCCTCTTGCTGGAGTATCCAACATGCTCTAAGGTTGTGGGTTGGTGTGTTATCCGGTGTTGTATGTATTTTGCATGGCCCATCGAGCCATCCTTCCAGAACGGTTCCGCGGCCCGTAATGGGCTTATATTTCTTTACTATTGGACTGGGTGTGCCATGAGGGTGCGCCCTTTTCTCCTAAACGAGGGGTTGAGAGGGGACCGATGATTCCCAACGGGCCGCCTGAGTTTTCCAGACGCTTTCCATTGCGCTGTACTTCTGTACGATAATTGCCAAGTCAGCGAAGTGTAATATGCGGCGATGGTTGATGGCGTTAAGGATTCCTTCGTCCGTGCAATTGTTGCGGAACGCTGAGATCGTGTCTTTGTCGCGGCAATCTTTAATCTTGTCTTTGATAAGGAGGAATCTGGCCCAGAAGTGGTGGACCGTTTCCTGAGACTGCTGTTGTATGCTCATGGGAGCGCTTATGTCTGGGTGGGTGGGTGGATTTAAATCCAAACCCTGACCCAACTTTGGGTCCGGAGTCTGAAGATCTTCCGAACTTAACAGTTCGGGCTCTGTGGTATCAACTGATTTTTTAGGCTTGTCGTCCGTTTCTATGTCCGGAAGACAAGGCATGTCTTTCTGCCGGTGGGTGTCCGGCCTTTTCGAGATCGGAGATCCGAACATAGTTCATCCTCAATATAGAGGAAGAGTTGTCTTGCTCCTCGACTACCGCTATCTGGTGGGTGATCGGCGGAGGTTTAATTTCTCTCTAGTCAAGTTTAAGCCCAATCCGATCGTAGTCTGCAGCGACTCCCAAGGCGGCGATGCGATCTAGGAGTTCATTTAAAGATGACAACTCCGTCGGATCCATCCGTTTGGAGTATTCAGAATCAACTCAGAGGCGATTTTCGATGACACGAGAGGTCATCGTCGGCTTAAGGGCCGAACAGGCAGTCATGATGAAGCCGCCCAGCCGAAGGTTTTGGCCTGGGGCTAGGGCTCCTCCAGAGGTGGTATCTTCCTTGATGACAAGGCTAGCCATCTACCCTTTTGACGACGGCACAATGTAACTCTCAATGAAAGCACCAATGTAGGTGTCAAAACCGGCGGATCTCGGGTAGGGGGTCCCGAACGGTGCGTCTAAGGTCGATGGTAATAGGAGACAGGGGACACAATGTTTACCCAGGTTTGGGCCCTCTCTATGGAGGTAATACCCTACTTCCTGCTTGATTGATCTTGATGAATATGAGTATTACAAGAGTTGGTCTACCATGAGATTGTAATGGCTAAAACCTAGAAGTCTAGCCTGTCTGACTATCGCTACGAGTATTGGCCTCTACAGACCTGGCCCTCCGGTTTATATAGACATCGGAGGGATCTAGGGTTACATAAGGTCAGTTACAGAGAAATGAATCTTCATATTTGGTCGCCAAGCTTGCCTTCCACGCCAAGGAGAGTCCCATCCGGACACGGGTAGAGTCTTCGGTCCTTGTATCTTCACAGCCCATCAGTCCGACCCATGGCTACTAGGCCGGACGCCCGAGGACCCCTTAGTCCAGGACTCCCTCAGTAGCCCCCGAACCAGACTTCAATGACGAGGTGTCCGGCGCGCAGATTGTCTTCGGCATTGCAAGGTGCGTTCCTCCTTCGATGACTTCAAAGTGATGTATTCGGCCCTCCATTTAATGTCATACCCTCGGCTTCTGTGTATCAACAACTTTAGATTCCACGTATCAAGTGAATGCGAGAGGTCAGGGTATTTTTGCACATAACACCCCGGCCGGGCGAGGAAGAGTGTCTATTTAAAGAGATTGGATCTCAGATCCATTCGGCACCACGCGGGAAAATCCTCAGAGATTGCTAGGAAAGACCACTCCAACATGGCTAACCCTCCCAGCTCCTCCTCCCATCCCTGCTGCCCAGAAAAAGGCGAGTGGGAGAGGTGCTCCGTATCCCATGGTCAGCTGGATAAGCTGCAAACGCAGGGATTTCTTCCTCCTTCGGATTTGGTCCCTGTTCGAGCAGGATTGACCTTCTTCAATGGTGGGGCTCAGGCTGAAAATTTCCCCAATCCATCCAGGGGAACGAGTGTGCTTCGTCCTTATCTGCTAAGAGGCGTCGGATTTCCAATTCATCCATTCCTCCGAGGGCTTCTGGAGTACTATGGCCTCCAACTACACAACTTTACCCCAGCCTCCCTCCTGCATATCGCGGGTTACGTCGCCCTTTGCGAGCTATTCCTGGGTTGCGAGGCCCATTTTGAATTGTGGAGAAAGTTATTCTGTCTCGTCCCGTGCAACCATGAGGGATCAATATTTGAAGTGGGCGGAGCCGAAATAGGGCGCATCACCGAGACCGGATACCTATCCGGCACACCAAAGAAGGTGTCCGAAGAGTGGTCGTCCAAATGGTTCTATATTGAGGACGTCGCACTTCCAGACCCCGTTCAGAGGGGTCTTCCCGAGTTCACAAGCGTTCCCTTGAAGAAATGCCAAAGTTGGCGCCCCCGAAGCCTCGAGGAGGAAGATAGTGCGGAAGTTTGTCAACTCATGAGCAAGATTAATATGCTCACCCAATCCGGATTGTCAATAGTCAAGGTAATGACGACTGCCATGGTTCAGCCACTCCAATACAGAGGGCTTCCCATGTGGCACTACAATGGGGAGGATGACGCCTCCCGCTGCGGCCGAAAGGGTCCGGACAGCCCCGCCGCTCTGGCCAAAATGTTGGCCGAACTGTTCAAAGGGGAGGAAGAGGAATTTCTTCGTATCAAGCGCAGAGATGGATTTTCAATGTACAATCCTCCTAGCTGGGTAAGTCCCAACCCCACTGCTTTACTCACTCCGCTCCTCGAGCCACTTTCACTGAGTGTTTAATCCATCCATTTATAACAGCACTGGCGAAAGATTTCCGAAGGGCTTTATAGCCCCGCCCCGCAGTCCGAGGGCCACAATCGGGACCTTGACCCCAGATTCGAAGAGGATCCGGATATATTCGTGGTGCTCGAGGAAGGGGTGTTTTACCAGGCGAGTTACGACGGCACAGAAGTGTCCATCATCAGCGATTATCCCGGTCTTCTCCCTGCTTCACACGTAAGTAGTCACGAGACATCTCATCCGAAAGAGTTCTGTCATTCTGCCTCACCCACCGCACCGTCCTGTGCTCAAAAGGGGAGGCGTACGGCATGCCATGCTACCCCAGGGGCATCTCTGAAGAGACCGGTCCCCACACCGGGCAAGCCTTCGCAGAGGAAGGCAAACGAAGATACGGCCGAGCCTTCATCGAAGAGGTATGGATTTGCAAATATGTTCCTCAGCAGTCGTATCCAATTGTGACTTCTATGTTTGTCCTGTATCAGGAAAAGAGTGTGCCGGACTATGTCCGGGGGTCTGGCCAGTCATACTCCCCACAGCCGGGATCCAGATTCTGCCGTGAAGACGGGGGCTGATACGGGGGTGACGCCGGATGGTCCTCCAGCCGAGGATTCAGATGATGTATTCGTCACCAACTCGGAAGTGGAGAGCGCCATGAATATTCGGCGCCAAAGGGCCGTTTTACGAGACCCTAGCTTTTCAGAAGAGGCGTTTAATGCCTTCAGCTCGGCTGATGCATACATCCGAGCTGCTCGAGATGGGATTAACAGAGCCACGAATCAACATTTAAAGATGTGTAGGTAAGTTTACTTTGTCCGAATATGATAACCATATGCTAGTAGCCCCCAAGACTTGAAGCAGTTGGTACAAATGATTTAAGGATCATTGTATAACCAGGTTCTTATGGAGAAGAATGACCTGCTAACCCAAGAGCTAGAAAAGTGTCGGTCACAGCTAACTGTTGTTGCCGCTGAACTGAAAAAAACCAAGAAGGCGGCACCTGGTAATGTTTCCCTCCATCGAGAAAACATAACTGGATACCGGCAATGCTAACACTGTTGCTCAACTTATGGCAGGATCGTCAGATCAACTGAAGGAGTAACTGAAAGCCGCCCAAACGGAAGAACAAGAAGCCAAAAGACAACTAGCCGCGGGCGAACGTGTGCTGACATGAGTCAGAGATGAGAAAAACAAGCTGTAGGATGCCCAGATTCAGCTGGGCGAAGAACTGAAAGATGTACGAGCCCAACTAGCTGATTCCATGAAGAAAAATAAGAGGCTGCGAGGAGGCATATTCAGTATGTGGTCGAACTTACCTTCGAATAATTCGGAGACAAAAGGGATTGACAGAGTTATGTCTGCAGGTATGCTGACCGGTCGTCCCAAAGAGGAGATGTCCGGATTCTTGGGCGATCTGCTACAAGAGCTGTCGCACATGCACGAGCAGGCTCAGCAGGTGATGCGAAGCATTGCCAGGGCCTTGTGGCCATCTGCCTCCCCTCCAGGAAAGATGGAGCAGCTCATAGAGCTATTCAAGGGAGCGCGGCGGCGCTTTCGATTGTGGAAGATATCGGCCTACCGGGAAGGTGCACGAGAGGCCCGGGCCATGGTGAAAACACGATACACCAAGCTTGATCCAAATCATATGGCTCGGGTCGGACCTCTAGGGTCAGATGGGAAAGAAGTTCCCGTTAATTTGGTATATGACCAAGTAAAAGTAGCCACCATGTATTCCCAGCGGGATTGTAAGTTAGACAGCCTGCTGGACGGGATAGAGGAGGAAATTTTTGAGTCCAAGTGACTATGTACTTTCCTTCTAGCTGAATAGTAAAACGATTGTCATGGCAGACCTTTTCGCTTCGACCTTTGGACCGGAAGGTGCAGAGTGTTTCCGAAGACCTGAGCGGTAAAATAGACCGGGGTATGCGTGGAAACTAGGCGTAGGGGTCATAGTTGCTTCAACAGACAAATTGTATTTGGCTAGTTATGTTATATTACATTATGTAAGAAACATCTTCCATAGAGAATAGTTCTGTTAAGGGTTCCTTTCTCTGGGTGTGCATGCGTAAAAATGCATGTCCGAACTGTGATTGGAACACTCGTAGTATAAGTAACATCTGGGGGTTCATAATGGGTGTGCATGCGTAAAAACATCTTTAATCCACCGACCGAATATTCCCTTAAGAACTCTAGCTTTCGGCTTCACCCAGTCTGAGGTACACATCCGGATGACCCGGTAGTAACAATTGCAGAGGTGCTCCCTTTATGCCCTAGCCGAACTAACGGGAACGTAGGGCATAAGCACAGGAGCCAGGCAACCCAGCTTGGCCAAAACTTAAGTCATGTCGATGCATATAATGGTGGAGAAAAGGTACATATGGGGAAAACGCGCATATGTGATGAGCTTGATGCTCGAAAAATAACATTACCAAGCTTCTGTCGAAGAGGCCCCCAGGTATAACGGACGTACATATTTGAGTATTTGTATGTCACAGGTGCACGGTTGAGCCGCATGAAAAGCTTTAAGGCTAAAAAAAGGAAAAGGCAAATAGGAACAATAGGGAGAAGGAGACGAACAAAGAGTTCGGCGCTAGGCATAGAATCTTCGGAGTCTGGCCGCTTTCCAAGGGTTCAGCTTTAGCGATTGTCTGATGCATCACGCAGGCGGTACGCTCCTCCAGTGAGAACTTCATTAATGATGAAGGGACCCTCCCATTTGGGCTTGAGTTTGTCCTTTTTCTTCTCCAGCAAGCATAGAACGAGTTCGCCAACATTATAGGTATTGGCTCGTACTTCTCTGCTTTGATATCTGCGGGCCTGTTGTTGGTAAAATGCGGAACGGGCTTTTGCAACATCGCGCTCCTCCTACAGGGCATCTAGGCTGTCCTGCTGATCGAGCTCGGCCTCTCTCTCTCTTCATACATGCGCACTCGAGGTGAGTCATGAATAATGTCGCAGGGTAACACAGCCTCTGCGCCGTACACCATGAAGAAATGTGTGTATCCGGTAGTGCGATTGGGCGTGGTCCGCAGCCCCCAGAGCACGGAGTCGAGCACTTCAACCCAATGATTGTCTGATTCCTTCGAAGACCGCACCAGCCTAGGTTTGATGCCGCTCATTATAAGACCATTGGCTCATTCGACTTGACCATTTGTTTGAAGGTGATAGACGGAGGCGTAGTCGAGCTTAATGCCCAGATTGGTGCACCAGTTTTTCACCTCATTGGCTGTGAAATTGGAGCCGTTATCGGTGATGATGCTATGTGGGACACCATAACGGTGTACAACACCAGATATAAAGTCTATCACTGGTTCGGCCTCGGCCGTTTTAAGTGGCTTGGCCTCTATCCACTTAGTGAATTTATCCACCATGACCAGCAGATCTTTTTTCTTATGGCTTCCAACTTTAAGGGGTCCAACCATATCCAGTCCCCAGACAGCAAAAGGCCATGTGATGGGGATTGTTTGTAGGGCAGTGGGTGGCATATGGCTCTGGTTGGCGAAAAGCTGGCATCCGATGCAACGTTGGACAAGGTCTTGTGCGTCTGCTCGGGTCGTCGGCCAATAAAAACCTATACGGAAGGCCTTGCTAACAAGGGCCCGAGCTGCGGCATGGTGACCGCCGAGACCGGCATGAATTTCAGCCAGGAGCTGCCGCCCCTCCTCCTCAGAGATACATCTTTGAAGGACTCCGGTAGCGCTTTTCTTGTAGAGCTCTCCGTCGTGAACCTTGTAGGGCTTCGAACGCCGAACAATGCGGCGGGCCTCGTTCTGATCCTCAGGGAGTTCTTTCCTATTAAGGTAGGCCAAGAAGGGTTTGGTCCATGGGGCAATGACTGCCATAATGTGATGGGCCGACGGTGTTATTTCGGTGGCTGAGCCCCCGATGATATCCGTGTGTTCGGGGTCTGGGGTTGTGTTCGGATCTGGACTGGTGTTGCCGCTCTCCCCTTGCCACACCACGGATGGATTAAAAAGCCTTTCCAGAAAGATGTTAGGTGGGACAGGGTCGCGTTTGGTGCCGATGCAAGCAAGGACGTCCGCTGCTTGTTTACTTTCTCGGGCCATGTGATGAAACTCGAGCCCCTCGAACCGAGCCGACATTTTTAGGATGGCATTGCGATAAGCCGCCATCTTCGGATCTTTGGCATTGAAGTCTCCATTTATTTGAGATATTGTGAGGTTTGAGTCCCCGTGCACTTCCAGGCGTTGTATGCCCAAGGAGACATCCATCCGAAGACCATGTAATAGGGCCTCGTATTCGGCTGCGTTATTGGAGTCTGTGTATAATATTTGGAGTACGTACTGGACGACGTATCCAATGGGGGACATTAAAACAACACCCGCTCCTAGTCCTGCCAGCATTTGGGAACCATCAAAATACATAACCCAATTGGAATATGTGTCGTACTCTTTAGGGAGTTTGGCCTCTGTCCATTCAGCGATGAAGTCAGCCAGTACTTGGGATTTAATGGCTCGGCGCGGTTTGTATGTTATGTCAAAATGGAAGGAGCTCAATGGCCCATGTGGCAATCCGTCCTGTAGCATCGCAGTTGTTTATTATGTCATTGAGTGGTACTTCGGAACCACCGTGATCGAACACTCCTGGAAGTAGTGTCGTAGCTTCCGGGATGACATGAAGACCGCGTATGCTATCTTTTGATAATGAGGGTACCGGGATTTGCATGGTGAGGACAGTGGATACGTAATATTCTGGCTTCTGGAGCGGGAATTTGTGTTCGTCCTGTTCTTGTTCAATGACGAGCATGGGGCTCACCACCTGGTGTGTTGCCGATATGTATAATAACATGGGTTCGCCGACGTTCGGCGTGGCCAGGATTGGGTTGCTTGCTAGAAGGGCTTTTATTTCTTCCAGTCCGGCCGTTGCCGCATCTATCCACTCGAAGTGATCGGTGCGCCGTAGGCGATAGAGTGGCAATGCCTTTTCTCCCAATCTAGAGATAAAGCGGCTTAAAGCTGCCACGCAATCGGTGAGTTTTTGGACCTGTTTAAGGTCCGTTGGCGTAGCCAATTGTGACAAAGCTCGGAGTTTGGCTGGATTTGCTTCAATTCCTCTATTGGAAACAATGAAGCCCAGCAGCTTTCCAGCGGGGACGCCGAAAACACACTTTTCTGGATTGAGCGTAATGTCATATGCACGGAGGTTGTCGAATGTGAGACATAAATCATCTATGAGTGTTTCGACGTGTCTAGTTTTGATGATGACATCGTCCACATATGCTTCAACTGTCTTGCCAATCTGTTTCTCCAGGCATGTTTGAATCATGCGTTGGTAGGTTGCTCCGGCGTTTTTGAGCCCGAAGGGCATGGTGTTGAAGCAGAATGGCCCATATGGGGTAATGAATGCTGTTGCAGCTTGATCGGACTCCTTCATCTTGATCTGATGGTATCCGGAGTACGCGTCAAGGAAACACAGTGAGTCGTGTCCTGCGGTTGCGTCAATAATCTGATCGATGCGAGGGAGGGGGAAGGGATCCTTAGGGCAAGCCTTGTTGAGGTATTTGAAATCAACACATAGGCGCCAGGATTTATCCTTCTTTGGTTCCATAACCAGGTTTGCTAGCCAGTCCGGGTGTTTTATTTCTCTGATGAATCCGGCTTCGAGTAACTTGGCTAGCTCTTCTCTCATAGCTTGTCGTTTGGGATCAGAAAAACGCCGCAATGTTTGTTTGACTGGTTTATATCCCTTTCAGATATTGAGGTTGTGCTCTGCCAACTTGCGTGGGATTCCTGTCATATCAGAAGGGTGCCAGGCGAATATATCCCAGTTCTCGCGCAGGAACTCTAGCAGCGCGGCTTTAATCGTTCGGTCTAGTTGTGCTCCAATAGATGATGTCTTCTTGGGGTCCATTGGATGGACTTGGAATTTGACTATTTCTTTTGCTGGTTTGAAGGAGGTGGATTTGGGTCGTTTGTCTAGGATCACATTGTCCCTGTCCATCATGGAGCGCAGTGCGGTTAATTCTTCGGCCGATAGGGCTTCAGATAATGCCTCAAGGGCCAAGGATGTGGTTTTATTTTTGGCGCAGAGTGTTGTGTCCGGATCACTGGCGAGAGTGATTATGTCGTTGGGCCTGTGCATCTTAAGCTTCATGTACCCTTAATGAGGTATAGCTTGGAACCGTGTAAATGCATCTCACCCAAGAGGGCGTGATATCCGCTGTTGAAAGGGGCCACTTGGAAGGTTA
This sequence comes from Aegilops umbellulata, assembly GCA_032464435.1. Taxonomy (NCBI): domain Eukaryota; kingdom Viridiplantae; phylum Streptophyta; class Magnoliopsida; order Poales; family Poaceae; genus Aegilops; species Aegilops umbellulata. The sequence goes on from CP136054.1 coordinate 394,802,154, forward strand.
TCTCTTCGGACCGATAATTCTCCGGCGTGCCGAATACCACGTCAAGTGTGATTTTTCCCGCACACCGCGTCTCCCGACTGGGAATGATCCCTCGGGAGGTCGTGCTGCTTTGCTTGATGCGGCTCCTGTCGATTTCCATTTTGTGGAGTGTATCCTCATAGATGAGGTTTAGTCCGCTGCCGCCGTCCATGAGAACCTTGGTGAGCCGAAAGCCGTCCACGATTGGACTGAGGACCAAGGCGGCTGGTGCTCGGACTGTCCTGTATTTTGGTTCATCACCGATATTAAAAGTTATAGCCGTGTCGTTCCAAGGGTTTATTGCTACAATTTGGCAGACTTCGGCGAGTTCACGGAGTGCCCTTTTGTGCCTATTATTTGAAGCAAATTTCTCAAAGACCTTCAATAATTTAGGTTGTCGTCTTCTGGGGGTGTTGTTCTGGGGTATTATTGGTGAGGATATCCTCGCCGCTCTTGGCCACTTGCTGGAGTATCCAACATGCTCTAAGGTTGTTGGTTGGTGTGTTATCCGGTGTTGTATGTATTTTGCATGGCCCATCGAGCCATCCTTCCAGAACGGTTCCGCGCCCCGTAATGGGCTTATATTTCTTTACTATTGGTATGGGCGTGCCACGAGGGTGCGCCCTTTTCGCGTGAACAAGGGGTTGAGTGGGGACCGATGATTCCCAATGGGCCGCCTGAGTTTTCCAGGCGCTTTCCATTGCGCTGTACTTCTGTATGATAATTGCCAAGTCAGTGAAGTGTAATATGCGATGACGGTTGATGGCATTAAGGATTCCTTTATCCGTGCAACTGTTGCGGAACGCTGAGATCGTGTCTTCGTCGCGGCAATCTTTAATCTTGTCTTTGACAAGGAGGAGTCTGGCCCAGAAGTGGTGGACCATTTCCTGAGACTGCTGTTGTATGCTCATGAGAGCGCTTATGTCTGGGTGGGTGGGTGGATCTAAATCCGAACCCTGACCCAACTTTGGGTCCGAAGTGTGAAGATCTTCCGAACTTAACAGTTCGGGCTCCGGGATATAAAATGATTTTTTAGGCTTGTCATCCGATTCTATGTTCGGAGGACAAGGCATGTCTTTCTGCCGGTGGGTGTCCGGCTCTTCGAGATCGGAGATCCGAACATAGTTCATCCTCAATATAGAGGAAGAGTTGTCTTGCTCCTCAACTACTGCTATCTGGTGGGTGATCGGTGGACTTTTAGTTTCTCTGGTCGGGTTTAAGCCCAATCCGATCGTAGACTGTAGCGACTCCCAAGGCGGCGATGCGATCTAGGAGTTCGTTTAAAGACGACAACTCCGTCGGATCCATCCGTTTGGAGTATCTAGAATCAATGCGGAGGCGATTTTCGATGACTCGAGAGGTCATCGTCGGCTTAAGTGCCGAACAAGCGGTCATGATGAAGCCGCCCAGCCGGAGGGTTTGGCCTGGGGCTAGGGCTCCTCCGGAGGTAATTGCTACCTCTTGAGCACTGCGTTGGATTTCCCCAAAGAGGAGAGGATGATGCAGCAAAGTAGCGTAAGTATTTCCCTCAGTTTTTGAGAACCAAGGTATCAATCCAGTAGGAGGCTACACGCAAGTCCCTTGTACCTACACAAAACAATAGCTCAACGCAACCAACGCGATTAGGGTTTGTCAATCCCTTCACGGTCACTTACGAGAGTGAGATCTAATAGAGATGACAGATAATATTTTTGGTATTTTTGGTATAGAGATGCAAAGTGAAAAGTAAAAGGCAAAGTAAAAAGGCAAAGCAATAATAAAGTGATGGAGATTGATATGATGAGAATAGACCCGGGGGCCATAGGTTTCACTAGTGGCTTCTCTCAAGAGCATAAGTATTCTACGGTGGGTGAACAAATTACTATTGAGCAATTGACAGAATTGAGCATAGTTACATCGAATAGATCTCCACGAGAGAGGTGGAGAACATTGTATTGAGATCCAAAAAGAGAGAAGAAGCCATCTAGCTAATAACTATGGACCCGAAGGTCTGAGGTAAACTACTCACACTTCATCGGAGAGGCTATGATGATGTAGAAGCCCTCCGTGGCGACGGCCCTCTCTGGCGGAGCTCCGGAATAGGCCCCAAGATGGGATCTCATGGATACAGAAAGTTGCGGCGGTGGAATTAGGTTTTTGGCTCCGTATCTGATCGTTTGGGGGTATGTAGGCATGTATAGGAGGAAGGAGTACGTCGATGGAGCAACAGGGGGCCCACGAGGGAGGGGGGCGCGCCCTAGGGGGGGCGCCCCCACCCTCGTGACCGCCTCCTTTGTTCCTTGGAGTAGGCTCCAAGTCTCCTGGATCACGTTCGGTGAGAAAATCACGTTCCCGAAGGTTTCATTCCGTTTGGACTCCGTTTGATATTATGTTTCTCTGGAACACTGAAATAGGCAAAAAACAACAATTCTGGGCTGGGCCTCCGGTTAATAGGTTAGTCCCAAAAATAATATAGAAGTGGAAAATAAAGCCCAATATAGTCCAAAACAGTAGATAATATAGCATGGAGCAATCAAAAATTATAGATACGTTGGAGACGTATCAGGTATCCCCAAGCTTAATTCCTGCTCGTCCTCGAGTAGGTAAATGATAAAAAGAGAATTTTTGATGTGGAGTGCTACTTGGCATAATTTCAATGCAAATCTTCTTAATTGTGGTATGAATATTCAGATTCGAAAGATTCAAGACAAAAGTTCATATTGACATAAAAATAATAATACTTCAAGCATACTAACAAAGCCATTATGTCTTCTCAAAATAACATGGCCAAAGAATTTTATCCCTACAAAATCATATAGTCTGGCTTTGCTCTATCTTCACCACACAAAGTATTTAAATCATGCACAACCCCAATGACAAGCCAAGCAATTGTTTCATACTTTAACATTTTGAAAACTTTTTCGATCTTCACGCAATACATGAGCGTGAGCCATGGATATAGCACTATATGTGGAATAGAATGGTGGTTGTGGAGAAGACAAAAAGAAGGGGAAGATAGTCTCACATCAACTAGGCGTATCAACGGGCTATGGAGATGCCCATCAATAGATATCAATGTGAGTGAGTAGTGATTGCCATGCAACGGATGCACTAGAGCTATAAGTATATGAAAGCTCAACAAAAGAAACTAAGTGGGTGTGCATCCAACTTGCTTGCTCACGAAGACCTAGGGCATTTTGAGGAAGCCCATCATTGGAATATACAAGCCAAGTTCTATAATGTAAAATTCCCACTAGTATATGAAAGTGACAAAATGAGGGACTCTCTATCATGAAGATCATGGTGCTACTTTGAAGCACAAGTGTGGTAAAAGGATAGTAACATTGTCCCTTCTCTCTTTTTCTCTCATTTTTTTATTTGGGCCTTTTCTCTTTTTTTATGGCCTCTTTTTTTCGTCCAGAGCCTCATCCCGACTAGTGGAGGAATCATGGTATCCATCATCCTTTCCTCACTTGGGACAATGCTCTAAAAATGATGATCATCACACTTCTATTTTTCTTACAACTCAATATTTAGAACAAAATATGACTTTATATGAATGCCTCCGGCGGTGTACCGGGATATGCAAGAATCAAGAGTGACATGTATGAAAGAATTATGAACGGTGGCTTTGCCACAAATATGATGTCAACTACATGATCATGCTAGCAATATGACAATGATGGAGCATGTCATAATAAACGGAACGGTGGAAAGCTGCATGGCAATATATCTCGGAATGGCTATGGAAATGCCATGATAGGTAGGTATGGTGGCTGTTTTGAGGAAGGTATATGGTGGGTGTATGATATCGGCAAAAGGTGCACGGTATTAGAGAGGCTAGCAATGGCGGAAGGATGGGAAAAGGTGCGGATAATCCACGGACTCAACATTAGTCATAAAGAACTCATATACTTATTGCAAAAATCTAGAAGTTATCAAAGCAAAGTATTACGCGCATGCTCCTAGGGGGATAGATTGGTAGGAAAATTCCATCGCTCGTCCCCGACCGCCACTCATAAGGAAGACAATAAATAAATAAATCATGCTCCGACTTCATCAAATAACGGTTCACCATACGTGCATGCTACGGGAATCACAAACTTTAACACAAGTATTTCTCAAATTCAGAACTACTCACCTAGCATGACTCTAATATCACCATCTTCATATCTCAAAACAATTATCAAGCATCAATATTTTCTTAGTATTCAACGCACTCAAAAGAAAGTTTTACAAATCTTGAATACCAAGCATATTATTATTAAGCAAATTACCATGCTATTAAAGACTCTCAAAATAATCTAAGTGAAGCATGAGAGATCAATAGTTTCTTTAAAACAAATCCACCACCGTGCTCTAAAAGATCTAAGTGAAGCACATAGAGCAAAATTATAACGCTCAAATGATATAAGTGAAGCACATAGAGCAAAACTACATAGCTCAAAAGATATAAGTGAAGCACATAGAGTATTCTATCAAATTTCCAATTCATGTATGGCTATCTCAAAAGGTGTATACATCAAGGATGATTGTGGCACACTAACAAACAAAGACACAAATAATACAAGATGCTCCAAGCAAAACACATATCATGTGGTGAATAAAAATATAGCTCCAGGTAAAATTACCGAGGGAAGTAGACGAAAGAGGGGATGCCTTCCGGGGCATCCCCAAGCTTTGACTTTTTGGTGTCCTTGGATTATCTTGGGGGTGCCATGGGCATCCCCAAGATTAGGCTCTTTCCACTCCTTGTTCCATAATCCATCAAAAGATTTCACCCAAAACTTGAAAACTTCACAACACAAAACTTAATAGAAATCTCGTGAGCTCCGTTAGAGAAAGAAAACAAAAGACCACTTCAATGTACTGTAATGAACTCATTCTTTATTTATATTGGTGTTAAACCTACTGTATTCCAACTTATCTATGGATTTTAAACTATTTTACTAGCCATAGATTCATCAAAATAAGCAAACAACACACGAAAAACAGAATCTGTTAAAAACAGAACAGTCTGTAGTAATCTGTAACTAACGCAAACTTCTGGAACTCCGAAAAATCTACCAAACTAGGAAGACATAGACAATTTGTTTATTGATCCACAGCCATTGTAATCAGTATTTTATCATGTTCTGATGATTATTAACAATTCGGGCACTGAGTGCAAAGTTTCTGGAAATTACAGCAAGATCAAATAACTATCATCCAAGAAGATCCTATAGGTCTAACTTGGCACAGACACTAATTAAGACACAAAACTACATCTAAATAGAAGGTAGATGGATTATTTATTCCTAAACATAAGAAAAAATTAAAAAACTAAAAATAAAATTGGGTTGCCTCCCAACAAGCGCTATCGTTTAACGCCCCTAGCTAGGCATAAAAGCGAGGATAGATCTAGGTTGTGCCGTAGTAATAAGATAGATCGGTGAAAGTCATTTCATATTCTCTACGTTCGGCAGCAAGTTTTCTTTGACGCAAGCAAAAGTAATCAAAAGGGCTAAATTTAATAGGACAGAAGTCCCCAAGATCAATTTTAGGACGTATATGTTCCTCTTTCGGCCCTTTGTATTGCACAACCAATTCATCATTATAAGCATTCTTTTGACAGAACCTTGTGAGCCTAACCTCAAGAGAGCATCCTAGCTCATTATTTCGAATAGCCAAATCATCATTAAGTTCAGAGATTCTATCAATTAAAATATTGGTAGGCACCTTTTTTCTAAGGTTTTTATTGAAAGCAACATAGTCAAGAGATTCAAAGCGCATAATTTCTTCTTGATCAAAGAGGATAGATTCTATGGGAGGACGACCAGCGTCCACCCTATAGTGCGCAAAGATTTCTTTGGCTTCTTTTATTATAAATCTGAATTCATGAGCCAAAAATATAGTAGCGGCACGCTTAATAGAAGAATGCTCTATATTAGAAAATTCTAGGAAAATACTTTGTATAGATGGGTGCATATGCATAAATTGCCTATCAAGTTCAACGATAAGCATGGCAATAGCGTCCGCAAGACTACTAGTTTTGTGGAGAATAGAACCGCCCATAGAGGGCAAAGCACCAGCACAAGTAAAGAAATCTTGAATAACTCCTTTTCCAATAATATTACCACTACCGATTCGAATTCTTTTTGTATGATAGGTAGGGGGTTTATTGGTAGGAGCATCAGAATTTTCTATGATATTGTTATCGCCCATATCGGCGATAACTTCCCAAATTTCAGACATAGCGACAAACAAGCAATCCAACACATGAGCAAACAAAAGGCAAGCGAGAAAACGGCAAACGGAAAAAGAGAAGGAGATTGGGAAAGAGAGGGCAAATAAAACGGCAAGGGTGAAGTGGGGGAGAGGAAAACGAGAGGCAAATGGCAACTAATGTAATGCGGGCATTATCGTCCGAGATAATATCTAGGTATTATCGTGTATATAGGCATCACGTCCGAGACAAGTAGACCGACTCCTCCCTGCATCTACTACTATTACTCCACTCATCGACCGCTATCCAGCATGCATCTAGAGTATTAAGTTAAAAACAGAGTAACGCCTTAAGCAAGATGACATGATGTAGACGGATAGTTTCATGCAATATGATAAAAACCCCATCTTGTTATCCTCGATGGCAACAATACAATATGTGCCTTGCTGCCCCTTCTGTCACTGGGAAAGGACACCACAAGATTGAACCCAAAGCTAAGCACTTCTCCCATGGCAAGAAAAACCAATCTAGTAGGCCAAACCAAACTGATAATTCGAAGAGGCTTGCAGAGATAACCAATCATACATAAAAGAATTCAGAGAAGATTCAAATATTATTAATAGATAGACTTGATCATAAACCCACAATTCATCGGTCTCAACAAACACAATGCAAAAAGAAGATTACATCGAATAGATCTCCACGAGAGAGGGGGGAGAACATTGTATTGAGATCCAAAAAGAGAGAAGAAGCCATCTAGCTAATAACTATGGACCCGAAGGTCTGAGGTAAACTACTCACACTTCATCGGAGAGGATATGATGATGTAGAAGCCCTCCGTGATGATGGCCCTCTCTGGCGGAGCTCCGGAATAGGCCCCAAGATGGGATCTCATGGATGCAGAAAGTTGCGGCGGTGGAATTAGGTTTTTGGCTCCGTATCTGATCATTTGGGGGTATGTAGGTATATATAGGAGGAAGGAGTACGTCGATGGAGCAACAGGGGGCCCACGAGGCAGGGGGCACGCCCTAGGGGGGCGCGCCCCCAACCTCATGACCGCCTCTTTTGTTCCTTGGAGTAGGGTCCAAGTCTCCTGGATCATGTTCGGTGAGAAAATCATGTTCCCGAATGTTTCGTTCTATTTGGACTCCGTTTGATATTCTGTTTCTCCGAAACACGGAAATAGGCAAAAAACAGTAATTCTGGGCTGGGCCTCCGGTTAATAGGTTAGTCCCAAAAATAATATAAAAGTGGAAAATAAAGCCCAATATAGTCCAAAACAGTAGATAATATAGCATGGAGCAATCAAAAATTATAGATACGTTGGAGACGTATCAGTGATATCTTCCTTGAAGACAAGGCGAGCCATCAACCCTTTTGACGACGGTATAGTGGAACTCTCAATGAAAGCACTAATGTCGGTGTCAAAACCGGCGGATCTCGATTAGGGGGTCCCGAACTGTGCGTCTAAGGTCGATGGTAACAGGAGACATGTGACACAATGTTATCCAGGTTCGGGCCCTCTCTATGGAGGTAATAGCCTACTTCCTGCTTGATTGATCTTGATGAATATGAGTATTACAAGAGTTGATCTACCACGAGATCATAATGGCTAAAACCCTAGAAGTTTAGCATGTCTGACTATGGCTATGAGTATTGGCCTCTACAGACCTGGCCCTCCGGTTTATATTGACACCGGAGGGATCGAGGGTTACATAAGGTCGGTTACACAGAAATGAATCTTCATATTCGGTCGCAGAGCTTGCCTTCCACGCCAAGGAGAGTCCCATCCAGACATGGGTAAAGTCTTCGGTCCTTGTATCTTCACAGCCCATCAGTCCGGCCCATTGCTAATAGGCCGGACGCCCGAGGACCCCTTAGTCCAGGACTCCCTCAAGGACAACCACCACCTCTTTGCATGTGGGCCAAACATATATATGTTGAATACAAAAATGCACAACTTTGATGTGCCACATGCCCCAAAAACTGTAAGCCATGCACCCACAGAGAGCGAGGTTCATGAAGCGTACTACATATGATGGTCCCCTTCCCCCCTCTTCACCGCATACTATATGCTCCTGCCGTAATACGTACAACCCGAAAGAATCCTCATCGATGGTGAATTTAATTAATCTTTCCCGATGTAGGTCAAAGTGATGCATGCAAGCATCGACGATGGCCTCGTGGGCCCACAGATGGAAGCGTCACACGTGAGTGTCCTAGCTAGGATAACCACTGCGTGCATGCATGTGGCCCAAAGAGGTGTTGTGTGATGTTTGAATAGCCAATTTCACAATTTTGATGTGGCATGTGCCTCGGAAACCGAAAAGTCCCAACACTGAGTGAGGTGTACTTGCTCACGGACGCGTACGTATAGTATATATGCTAGTCCCCTCCCACCTCTTCGACGCATACTATATACCACCATAACACAAACAAATTTTTTTACCTTGCTGGTCAAATTAACATCACTGCCGGCTGTTCGTCAAAGTGATGGACGACGACCTCACAGGCCCATAGAATGCGTCACAGTGAGTATCGAGTGTCGTGTAGGACAACCATCGACTGCATGTGGCCAAAACATGTATGTATGAAAGGGTTGTGTAATGTTTTAAATAACGAATTCACGACTCTGATGTGGCACGGGCCTGCCTAACAAAACGGCCAACCCACACGGTGGCTCACAACTCGTAGTGTACTGCGAGCCACCTGCCACCCCCAGACGCACACACCCACACACACCGCTAATCCACCGCAACTACGATGCATGTTAAATTAATTATCCCGCGGTGAACATATGTTACTAAAGGAGGGACGTTTTAATTTTGAAAAAAACACAGAGATCATTAAGACATTTTAGTACATTAATTGGTTGATTTTCTACGGGTATAATGTGCAAAAATCAAATTTGAGCTATATGCACATGTGACAGTGCACCTAAATGGATTTCAAAAACACATGTGTCTCACTGGGTGCATGTTTACCCCCTGCAACAAGTTTCAAACATTGAGAATCTTGATTTTTAAATTCTACTACATCCAAAACTTTTTTGAACTTCATGAAACTTATCGTGTTGTCATATGGACACCAATACAAAGTGGCATTGTACTTTTTTTGTCAAATTTGAGACCAGTTTTGATGTAATCTTTATCTAACTATAAATGGGAGATTATTAATAATTGGGAACCAATATCCCAAATGGATTATTTATTCGAACCGTGAGCGTTAGACCAACAATGGATACATGCCATGCTTCGTTTAAGCAATAAAGTGGCAACACTAATCATCCAAATAGAAAAACAATATACTTGCCATCGCGCGACTCGTGTACCGTGCGAGCAGGCGTGAATTGACGGGACGCATGCGAGTAGTCCGCCGTGCAGGCAGACCGGGAGACGTGCGTGCATGTGTGTGAATTGACGGAGGCATGCTCGCTGCATAGTGTCATCGGGAGGCATGTGAGTAGCTATGTGAAACTTTGGTAGGCATGCCAGGAAGGTGGTGCGCACGCTCACCGGGAAGCGAGCCATCGGTTTGACCGCCGCCTGCCTCTCTCCCACAACTCCCACTACTCCACATTAATGGTGCACCCGAGCGGCCGCTCCCCCCATCCTCGCCACACACACAATCCTCTCTCTCCGCTTGCATCCTCGACGCCACTCTCAATCCTCAAAGCCGTCAGTGTATGAGGATGCCGCCGAAGTGCCCCATCAGAGGGAGTGGCAACGCCGGGGCTGCTAAAGCACCGGAGCACGGCATGAAGATGGAGACAGAGGTTGCCGTCACCGCCGGCAAGTTATTGCTGCACCCTGACGTCGTCGACGACATCGAGCTTCCACAGCCGGAGGCGGAGTTCCACACCGACTCTGGTGACGACCCCGGCGACGACTCCGACGACAACTCCGGCGACGACTCCGACAACGACGGACAGCTGGTTAGTCATCTATATCCATTTATGTGTCAAATAGATCATAGGGTTTCTTTGGTTACTCCTGCCTCCCCCTTTTTGGAATAGAGATCCTATGGTTATGTTCTCCCAATCCATGAAATATGAGTAAGTTTCGTTAGATCCGTGTAGTGTATTGATTGTTTGAATGGTACAAGTGATAAGTGATTAGTTGTTTCCTCTGTGCAAATGATTTCTGCTAGTAATCCGACTAGGGTTAGTGTTCGTGCTAATAATTCCTAGCCAGGACTTGACAATTGATTTTGAATGACCTACATATGCTTGTGCCATTAGTTTCTTCAAGATTGGTCTGTACATAGACAACTGTGCTTAAAAATCGAACCATAATTTCTGGATATGTATAAATAAATAGCCATAAATTCCTAATCCTACTTCACGGCATGTAATCATTGATTTGATGCCAAATTTGTTTTACTATTTGTATAGGTGTTGTCTGACGATGTACACAGCGAGGATGAAGATGTCCAGAGGAGGTACAAGAGGCAAATCCTGAGGGAGCTTTATGCGGTTTATGCATAACAGGCGTATTAGGACCTGGAACAGCGGCTATCGATGCCCATTTTGCAACCACAAGATTCATGAAGCGTATCTAAGTGTTCTGGCGCATGCAAGAGGATGGGTCATTGGCTCCTTCAAGAAGAAGTATTCTTGCAGGGTGGCGCACGGTGCATACGCCGAGTACCTGGAGAAGCTTCAGGATCGTGTCGGCATGTGAGATGAGATGTGGGATCGAACTATGTACACTTGAGTATATGCTTAATGACGAACTATGTACTTATGGTTGAACTATGGTTGTGTACGTGTACGCTTATTATCTATGTCTGAGTATGTTTAATCTATGTTTACTTATGTCTAATCATGGGATATGGATGCAATTAGTTCGGTTGATGGAATCTACCTCCGTCTTGGCTTATTGGCCCCCTTTGTACTTTATGTTAAATTTGGACCAAAGGTTTAACTGACAAAATGTTAGTGCAAGTCAGCAAAAATTATATCGTTGGATGAGTATTTGAGCATAGTGTTCAGTGATATAATTTTTTGTGACATGCATAAACATTTCTGAGTTAAATATTTGGTCAAATTTTGGTAAAAAATACAAAGGGGACCAATAAACCACGACGGAGGTAGTACGTCAATCACACATGGTTCCCAAAATTGGAACCGTGTGCAATGACTTTCATTTTGCTTGTTGCGTCAATCACACATGGTTGGCTCTAGCAAACCATCGCCTCCAAAATTCTTTGTGGGACAGAAAACCCTCACCACCCAATTCAAAAAAGAAAACCCTCACCATCCCCACGTCATAAAAACCCTCACCCCGCCCGCCACCCCCTCCGGTCCCCATTCACACCTGCACAAGCTCCTCCGCGTCTATGCATGGCACCGCCTATCGCGGCGGTAAACACTTAGCTCGCTGCCTGCCGCCGCCTCCAGGCTGCCCGCAAAGTCCACCACATTTCGCCACTTCCGCTTGCCGCCGCCTATCGCCATCGACTTTCTCGACGCTGCTCACGGTCGACCCAGCTCCGCTAGGTTGGGGAATCTATTGTACTGAGGAATCTTTCTAATGGACAACAAGGTAACTAATTTAATAAGATATTATCTCATTTCTTATCCCAGTTCATCTGCCTCCTTTAATCACCCGGCCGAAATCACCGTGAATTCATTTTTATTCGAGTTGATTTGAGGGTTTTCTTTCATTCATAGAGTGTACAGTGCGCGGACACATCGGGACCTTGCGGCCTCCGCCAGACATTCCATCTCACCGTACCCGATGACTCGAGGATGCGCGTGGTATGTTCAATCTCACCCTAAATCGGCTGGCATGCCTACTTTCCTGAACATATTCTAAATATTACTACATTTGGATAAAAGGTGCCACATGCACCATATACGTCAAAGGGGATTTTTTCCCTCTTCTTTCTATATTAGGAAAATTAATAATGTATTGTTCTTTTGATTACTCTCATATTTCCATGACATCATGTTTACCCTATCTGTTTAATTATAAATTTTTGTTCTTCGATTTTGACTGTTGTATAGTTCTTTCAATTTGGACCCATATTTGCATGTTACCATATTTTCTTTAACAATCCTACCATTTTCTGCAGCGCGTCCCTTGCTATGCAAGAGAATCTGTAGTGCACAATCTTTTTGTTTACATAAATCAAGACTGCGGGGATGTCATACTGCACACAAACCATGGATTTACAATCGTTGCTACTGAAATACCTGATGAACATGGTGACCCCTATTTTGGCACTGGCTTTTGGAGAGAAATTTCTAAGTTTTATGAACTGCAAGCTGGCACTGGAATTGCACTGCACATAAAAGGGCCTGGTCATGAGATATATGGTAACTTCCCCGACGATGCCATCCGTCCAGACTTTGTTCGAAGTAAGTTTTCTTTTCAACTATCTGCATGTTGACTTACCCAGCAATATTAAATGAATTGTGTAGTATTTAAGCAACCAACTGTTATTCTGTAACATCCCAAATTTTCTATTTGGAATGTTATACATTAGATCATCATGCATACCATATTTTTCTTGCATTTTGGTCGATCCTAAAAATTTCACGCAACTCAAGGACCCTCGGAGAGAGTTGGAGATTTCGTTATTTTCATATTTGAGTTTTCTCAAATTTTGAAAAGAGGATCATTTGATTTTATTTATTTTATCTTCAATTATTTTTCCAATAACAAAAATATGAGAAGGGAATAATATGACTTTCCCAATTTTAGGAAAAATGAAGATTTAATAAATAAATCGAATTTTGGATTTTTCCGGAGTTTATTTGTATTTTATTTGGATTAGGGAAAAAATGCGTGTTTTCAAAATATTGCATTTAGGCCCGAATAAAAGTTCATTTTGTTCGACTCATTTTTAGGAGTCGGGGAAAATTTACTTCGTAAATTTTAGAGTCCGATTAGATTTTATTTTATTTAATTTTCTGCGCGCATATTTATTTAAAAAAATCACAGCGCCCGACTGGGCCAAGGGCCCAGCCGAGCCGGCCCGCACCGCCGCCTCCCCCGCGCGCGCGCGCCCGCGCAGCGCCGCCGCCGCCGCCGCCGCGAGTCCGAGGAGGACTCCTCCTCCTCCCCTTGCCTTGCCCCCTCCCCCAAGCCACCTCTCCCCCCTCTTTAAATACCGCCCCCTCCCCCTCTCCTCCCCACCAGCCCCGGCGCCGCCCGCCGCAGCAAGCAGCAGCAGCAACCGAGCCGCCGCCGCCGCCGCTCGCAGCCGCCGCCTCGCAGCGCCGCCGCCGCCGCGCCTCGCCCTGCGCCACCCCACCGCCAAGCCCGCCGCCCCGCCGGAGCCCGTGCCGACGAGGTAGCCCTGCGCCGCGCCGCCCCTCGCCCAGTTTGGTTTTTTTTAAATCGTTCTGATTTATTTTAGTTTCGTTTTTTTAAACCCTAGATCGGTTTTCGTTTTTTTCGGTTTAATTCTTTTTAGCGAGCGTTCGCCGGACCGTTCGTCTTAACGAACGCGATCACCGGTTAGTCTCGGTTAACGGACGTCCGTTCGTTTAACCGTTCGTCGTTTTTTCTTTTTCGTCGGATTTATTATGCGATTTTTCTGATCGCGATTTCAGATCCGATCTTCGTTTTAGTTTATCTTCTCGCTCGTTTATCGGAATCAGGTGATTCAAGCGCCTGGAGTTTTGTTCCGACTCATGAACTTAAACAAGATTTTTCTACTGTAAAATTTGACCTAGTTTCAAATTGCTAGAACCGAGTTGTTTTCTTCCGTCGTTTGTTTTCCCTTGCTTTGATCGGTTTGTTTCTTTTTGCAAACCAGGGTTCTTAAGTTGAACTTTCTGGTTAGATCTCTTATTTGAGTTTTACCTGTGCATTAGATGAGTGCTTATTGTATGCTTGTTGTTTGTCTGCGATAGATCACCCGGAGTGCGCCGCCTGTTATTTCGAAGCTCTAGGTTTCGCGGATCCTCAGCAAGGCAAGTAACACTTTGATCATACCTTCTCATTGCCCAGTTTTTATTGGATTAGACCAATCCTCACACATTGCATGATTAGGATCTAATTAAATTGTGGGATGGGAAGTAGTTGAGGTAGTACCTATTACCTGTTTTACTTATGAAACCTTTGGGAGTTACTTCTATGTTTGCTTATTTTGCCATGCTATGCTAGTAGACGTGGATTGGGTGAGTGATATCCATGACAGATGTGAGTTATTGTTAATTAATGGTTTTATCTAAGGTGGCAACTTAAACACACATCTGGGTGGATTGAGGCATAGTTGATTGCGTCGTGCGAACTCTTACAGGGTAGACTAGAAGATGTAGGGGAAAGTAGGTGTACCGGTCTATCCACACGTAAGGTGCTAGCGCTTCTGAAAGACTATGTCTCGGTCATCCGTTTCTCAAACACCATGTAGTGCGAGAAAACAAACGGAGGCGATCGAGTCTTGTGGGGAAACGTGCGCAAACTTCTGCAGAGTGTACAAACTAATGATGATTAGCCGTGTCCCCGGTAATGGACATCTTGAGTATCTAGTATTTGAATATCATGTGAATCTCATCATGTTACTTCTAATTAATATTGTTGGGTTTTAATTGTTCACTTAATTGGGATCGGAATGCTGTCAACCATTCTCGATGTTTCAACCACCATGATAGTTAAATAAAATCTATTCCTTTGCAGTAGGGAAAAATTGTCTTTATGCAAAACTGTAACCATAGAGCTTTCAACCAGCCATATATGCATGTAGTATAGGCTTATCATTCATTACTCTCTATGTGTTACATTGCCAGCATATTCCATGTGCTGACCCGTTTTCGGGCTGCAACTTTCATGTTGCAGACTTTTCAGACGACGAGTAAGGTGCTTTTAGGTCGTGGTTCTATACTCAGTGATGCCGTTGGAGTTGATGGACTCACCTATCTTCCAAGTCTTCCGCTGTTATCTTTATTAGATGGCCTTAAGCCATATTTATTGTAATAAGTTCTCTTTGAGACACCGATGTAATAAGTGTGTGATTGCTACTCTGCTATAAATCCTTCGAAGTACTGTGTGGTGTCAGCATTACTGATCCAGGGTTGACACCGGAGCACAGAGACTTGACAATCTGAGGTTGGGTCACTACAGAGATGGTATCAGAGCACACGCTGACTGTAGGACACGACCACTAAGTTAAAGCCATAGATCACTATTCCCCTCTCATTTTCTAACTCCTCATCTTTTCTACTCTTTTAGGATGACGGACGCGAAGATTAAGTACGCTCAACCGGATGAAGGCACACCTTTTGGATTTCACTTGAAGGAAGTCACCAAGTACCTAAACATTGGACTACCAAGCTTCACCGGGACCTTCAACGCCACTCTGCCTGAAGAGGAGCGCTGGAAGATTCAAGCTCACGTTCCGGGAAGGACATTCGCACCAATCACGAAGCCCATAGATAGTGTTTTCAGTGCACCAACCTGGAGTCTGGGAAAGAGCATGGCAGCTCATATCACCATGGGACGCATTGGAGAAGTTTATCAAGAAGACCTCAAGGACACAGTCCACCAGATTTGCGGACGCCGAGATGAACAATGGGAGATAGTCAGCATCAAGAAGGATAGATCCATTGCAGCTTTCATCCAGGAGTTAAACCAGCACATTCGACGCCAAGAGAACCAGATGTGCAATGATATGATAGAGTTGAAGAATGCAAAGGCAAGGATCATCGAGCTAGAAGGAGAACTGAAGGGTACACGCAAGGACTACATGGACGAAATCGTAGCTCTAGCAAGGCACAATCGCGATCTTAAGCAGGAGATTGAAGAACTCAAGGAGAGATTAGCATCCAAGAAGGAAGACAAGTACGTCGCATGTCCGGACAACTACATCATCATCGATGACACCGATTCGGATCCAAGTGAACCCGACTTTGAAGACGAAGCTGGAGCAGACATCATGGAGTCTTCCACCGATTCAAATTTCTAGATGACCACCAAATATTAGTAGTATTTCCCCCATGTATACATTATAGTTCGAGCACTTTTGCGATAGTTCTAGACCGTTTGTAAGCCCTTGTTGGAATTGAATGAAGTGATTTTGTGTGAATTTGTCTCATGAGCATTTGGGTAGTGTTTTCTCTTAGACCTCACTCTATTCTTAATTCTCGTCTTTTCTAAACCCCTCAGATGCCTCCGAGACGTGACAATGGATTTCCACCGGAGCTCACCCAGTTGATCCAGAAGCAGAACCAATTGATGCAGTTGTTAGTCCAGAATCATCAGAACAACAACAACAACAACAACCCTCCTCCGCCGCCACCTGTTGATCACCTAGCCCATTTCCTTAGGCTAAATCCGCCGGTGTTTTCCAGTAGCACCGAGCCGATAGTAGCAGACGATTGGCTCCGCAAGTTAGGAAGGGAGTTGACCACTGCAGGATGCACAGATGTTGAGAAGGTGAAGTTTGCCGCACATCAGCTTGACGGACCCGCGGCAGCATGGTGGGAGAATTTTACAGCCACTTACCCAGTTGACACTGTCACATGGGATCAGTTTCAGCAAGCTTTCCGCACTACCCATGTTTCAGCAGGAGCTATGGCCATGAAGAAGCGTGAGTTTCGCAACTTACGCCAAGGAGGAATGACAGTTGGCCAGTACGTTGACGACTTCAGCAAGTTAGCACGTTATGCCCCAGATGACGTTGCTACGGATGCCGCTAAGCAGGAGAAGTTTCGGGAAGGGTTGAATGATGAGCTAAGCATGCAGTTGATGGTAGCAAGTTTCAACAACTACCAGGAGTTGGTAGATCGTGCCGTGATGATTGAAGGGAAGCAACAGCAGATTGAGAACCGCAAGAGGAAGTATGGACAGGGGAAGTATAACTCTAGAGCCCAGCAGAAGCCCCGTTTTACCCCTAAACCGGGAGTTCAGTTTCAGCATACCCATGGAGGAAGTGGTTCTCACAACCATAATGGCCACAAGAATGGAAATGGGAATGGAGGAGGCAACGGCCAGAACCGTACCACCCCATCAACCCCAGCCAAGAGAGATCTGAGTCAAGTCACCTGTTTAAAGTGTTCCAAGACCGGACATTATGCCAATGAATGTCCTGAAGGCCAGAATGGCAATGGAAGCTCTGGGAAGAAGCCAAACCCTTTCAACAGGGGACAGGTGAACCACGTTAGTGTGGAGGAGGTTGAAGCTTAGCCTGATGCAGTAATCGGTAAGTTTTTGGTTAAGTCATTTACTGCACTTGTTCTTTTCGATACTGGTGCATCTCATTCATACATATCAAGGGGATTTGTGGAAAAGTATAACCTGCCCACTAGGGTTCTTAAAACACCTATGCTAGTAAGCTCGCCAGGAGCAGAGTACATGGCCAGACAAGGATGTTTTCAAGTGCCATTAAGTATAGGAAGGCATGTTTTCCCAACGGATTTAATCATTTTGGAATCCCAAGGTCTGGATGTGATTCTCGGTATGGATTGGCTGTTGATGTATGGAGGAAACATCGATTGCGCCAGTAAGACAATTTTGCTTACAACGCCTGAAGGAAGAAGGATCAAGTATGTATCCCGACATACGCCAAACAGGACACAAGTAAATTCTTTATCAAGAGTCGTACAGGAAGAAGTACCCGTAGTTAAGGATTTTCCTGACGTATTTCTCGAAGAGTTGCCAGGCATGCCACCGGATAGAGACATTGATTTTTTATTGAGCTTTTGCCAGGCACTGGGCCAATATCGAACAGACCATACAGGATGCCAGCACAAGATTTGGTGGAAATTAAGAAGCAGATTAAAGAGTTATTGGATAAAGGTTACATTCGCCCAAGTTCTTCGCCTTGGGGATCACCAGTACTTCTAGTGGAGAAGAAGGATGGATCGCTAAGGATGGTTGTTGATTACCGTGGATTGAATGCAGTAACCATCAAGAACAAGTACCCACTGCCAATGATAAATGATCTGTTTGATCGTTTGCAAGGAGCTAAAGTGTTTTCCAAGATCGATTTGCGATCAGGGTACCATCAGTTGAAGATTCGAGAGCAGGACATACCCAAGACAGCTTTTACCACGAGATACGGATTGTATGAGTATACCGTTATGTCATTTGGACTGACTAACACACCTGCCTATTTCATGAACCTGATGAACAAAGTGTTTATGGAGTTCTTGGATAAGTTCGTCGTAGTGTTCATTGATGACATTCTGATTTTCTCGAAGAATGAAGAAGAGTATAAGGAACATTTGCGTTTGGTTTTGGAGAAACTAAGGGAACATCAGTTATATGCCAAATTCAGCAAATGTGAGTTTTGGTTAAAGGAAGTTGGATTTCTTGGACATGTTATATCCGGAGAAGGGATAGCAGTTGACCCCTCAAAGGTAGAGACCGTAATCGAATGGGAAGCACCAACGACAGTTGGAGAGATCCGGAGTTTTCTTGGACTCGCAGGATACTACCGGAGATTCATTGAGAATTTCTCAAAGATTGCAAAGCCTATGACTGAATTGTTGAAGAAGGATACCAAGTTCAATTGGACTGAGGAATGTGAGGCCAGTTTTCAGGAGTTGAAGAAACGATTGGTTTCCTCACCAGTGTTGATTCTGCCAGATCAGACCAAGGATTATGAGGTGTATTGCGACGCTTCACGTCGAGGACTTGGAGCAGTGCTTATGCAGGAAGGAAGAGTTGTTTCGTATGCCTCACGACAACTGAAACCTCATGAATTAAATTATGCCACGCATGATTTGGAGTTAGCAGCCGTACTGCATGCATTGAAGACGTGGAGACATTTTCTCATTCGGAATCATTGTGAAGTGTACACGGATCACAAGAGTTTGAAGTATATTTTCACGCAGAAGGAGTTGTACCTCAGAGAAAGGAGATGGTTGGAGCTCATCAAGGACTACGATATGAGATTGCATTACCATCCAGGAAAGGCTAATGTTGTAGCTGACGCATTGAGCCATAAGAGCCATGTCAATACATTGATGACGGGAGAAATACCCAAGGAGTTAGCCGAGGATCTTCATGAGCTATGTTTGGAAATAGTTCCGAGAGGCTATATAGCAGTGTTGGAGATTCAATCTACCTTGATGGATAAAATCAGAGAAGCTCAGAAAACTAACAAGGAGATTGCAGATATAAATAAGAAAATGAGCGAAGGAAAAGCAAAGGGATTTCGTGAGGATGAGCACGATACCCTATGGTTTGAGGACCGTGTTTATGTGCCCAATGACCCTGAGACCAGGAAGTTGATTCTGCAAGAGGCACATGATTCACCCTATTCGATTCACCCAGGTAATACCAAGATGTATTTGGATTTGAAGGAAACATTCTGGTGGACCGGAATGAAGAAGGATATTGCAACATATGTAGCAGTTTGTGATGTATGTCATAGAGTGAAGGCAGAACATCAGAAGCCAGCCGGATTGTTACAACCATTGCCAATACCCGAATGGAAATGGGATAAGATAGGCATGGATTTTATCACAGGACTACCCATGACGAAGGCAGGCTATGACTCGATATGGGTAGTAGTTGATCGTTTGACGAAGTTAGCACATTTCATCCCAGTTAAGACCACTTACACCAGTGCTAAGTTGGCAAAGATATACATGACCAGGATCATTTGTTTGCATGGAGTTCCGAGGAGTATCGTATCAGATAGAGGAACCCAATTTACCTCAAAGTTTTGGAATCAGTTGCATGAAACTTTGGGAACCAGACTAGAGTTCAGCACAGCTTTTCACCCACAGACGGATGGACAGACTGAGAGAGTCAATCAGATTTTGGAAGATATGCTGAGAGCCTGTGCACTAGATTATGGATCTAGTTGGGACGATAACTTGCCGTATGCGGAGTTTTCTTATAACAATAGTTACCAAACCAGCTTGAAGATGGCACCTTTCAAAACTTTATACGGAAGGAGGTGCAGGACACCGTTGTCACGGGACGAAGTTGGAGACCGCCAGTTCTTTGGACTAGATCTGATTAAGGAGTCTGAATGGAAAGTTAAGTTGATTCGCGGTAGGCTCAAGGTAGCCCAATCAAGGCAGAAGAGCTACGCAGATTCTAAACACAAAGAGACAGTTTACGAAACAGGAGACAGAGTTTATCTTCGAGTATCCCCACTTCGAGGAGTTAAGGGCTTTGGAGTTAAGGGAAAATTAGCACCACGATTCGTTGGACCGTATAAGATTTTGCAACATATGGGAGAAGTTGCTTATAAGTTGGAATTACCAGAGGGACTGTCAGGAGTTCATGATGTATTCCACGTTTCTCAGTTGAAGAAATGTCATGCCGAGATGGCGGAGGTACCGCTAAGAGATACCGTGCCGCTTGAAGCGATTCAGTTGAAGGATGACTTAACGTATGAAGAGAAGCCAGTCAAGATTCTCGAATATGCCAGCAGAGTCACCCGCAGCAAGGTTATCAAGTTTTCCAAAGTTCAGTGGAATCACCACTCAGAGGATGAAGCCACCTGGGAGAGAGAAGAAGAATTGCTCAAGGACCACCCTCACCTATTTTCTAGCAAACCCAAATCTCGAGGGCGAGATTCATCTTAAGGGGGGTAGGTTTGTAACATCCCAAATATTCAATTTGGAATGTTATACATTAGATCATCATGCATACCATATTTTTCTTGCATTTTGGTCAATCCTAGAAATTTCACGCAACTCAAGGACCCTCGGAGAGAGTTGGAGATTTCGTTATTTTCATATTTGAGTTTTCTCAAATTTTGAAAAGAGGATCATTTGATTTTATTTATTTTATCTTCAATTATTTTTCCAATAACAAAAATATGAGAAGGGAATAATATGACTTTCCCAATTTTAGGAAAAATCAATATTTAATAAATAAATCGAATTTTGGATTTTTCCGGAGTTTATTTGTATTTTATTTGGATTAGGGAAAAAATGCGTGTTTTCAAAATATTGCATTTAGGCCCGAATAAAAGTTCATTTTGTTCGACTCATTTTTAGGAGTCGGGGAAAATTTACTTCGTAAATTTTGTGGTCCGATTAGATTTTCTTTTATTTAATTTTCTGCGCGCATATTTATTTCAAAAAAAAAATTGCAGCACCCGACTGGGCCAAGGGCCCAGCCGAGCCGGCCCGCACAGCCGCCTCCCCCGCGCGCGCGCGCCCGCGCAACGCCGCCGCCGCCGCCGCGAGTCCGAGGAGGACTCGTCCTCCTCCCCTTGCCTTGCCCCTCCCCCAAGCCACCTCTCCCCCCTCTTTAAATACCGCCCCCTCCCCCTCTCCTCCCCACCAGCCCCGCCGCCGCCCGCCGCAGCAAGCAGCAGCAGCAGCCGAGCCGCCACCGCCGCCACTCGCAGCCGCCTCGCAGCGCCGCCGCCGCGCCTCGCCCCGCGCCACCCCGCCGCCAAGCCCGCCGCCCCGCCGGAGCCCGCGCCGACGAGGTAGCCCCGCGCCGCGCCGCCCCTCGCCCAGTTCGTTTTTTTAAAATCGTTCCGCTTTATTTTAGTTTCGGTTTTTTTAAAAGACCCTAGATCGGTTTTTGTTTTTTTTTTGGTTTAATTTTTTTTAGCGAGCGTTCGCCGGACCGTTCGTCTTAACAAACGCGATCACCGGTTAGTCTCGGCTAACGGACGTCCGTTCGTTTAACCGTTCGTCGTTTTTTCTTTTTCGTCGGATTTATTCTGCGATTTTTCTGATCGCGATTTCAGATCCGATCTTCGTTTTAGTTTATCTTCTCGCTCGTTTATCGGAATCAGGTGATTCAAGCGCCTGGAGTTTCATTTTGAAACCTCCGTTTCGACTGATCAACTTAAACAAGATTTTTCTAATGTACAATTTGACCTAGTTTCAAATTGCTAGAACCGAGTTGTTTTCTTCCGCCGTTTGTTTTCCGTTGCCTTGATCGGTTCGTTTCTTTTTGCAAACCAGGGTTCTTAAGTTGAACTTTCTGGTTAGATCTCTTATTTGAGTTTTACCCGTGCATTAGATGAGTGCTTATTGTATGCTTGTTATTTGTCTGCGATAGATCACCCGGAGTGCGCCGCCTGTTATTTCGAAGCTCTAGGTTTCGTGGATCCTCAGCAAGGCAAGTAACACTTTGATCATACCTTCTGATTGCCCAGTTTTTATTGCATTAGACCAATCCTCACACATTGCATGATTAGGATCTAATTAAATTGTGGGATGGGAAGTAGTTGAGGTAGTACCTATTACCTGTTTTACTTATGAAACCTTTGGGAGTTACTTCTACGTTTGCTTATTATCCCATGCTATGCTAGTAGACGTGGATTGGGTGAGTGATATCCATGACAGATGTGAGTTATTGTTAATTAATGGTTTTATCTAAGGTGGCAACTTAAACACACATCTAGGTGGATTGAGGCACCTGGTTTCTATCAGGACTTGCCTGTTTTTCTTTGGACCGCCACCCAGGCTCAAAGGGATCATAAGATCATTCATGCTAGTAACTTCCGTGTGCAGCCACACGCCATTATGGGCTCTGGCATAGTTGATTGCGTCATGTGAACTCTTACAGGGTAGACTAGAAGATGTAGGGGAAAGTAGGTGTACCGGTCTATCCACACGTAAGGTGCTAGCGCTTCTGAAGGACTATGTCTCGGTCATCCGTTTCTCAAACACCTTGTAGTGCGAGAAAACAAACGGAGGCGATCGAGTCTTGTGGGGAAAAGTGCGCAAACCTCTGCAGAGTGTACAAACTAATCATGATTAGCCGTGTCCCCGGTTATGGACATCTTGAGTATCTAGTATTTGAATATCATGTGGATCTCATCATGTTACTTCTAATTAATATTGTTGGGTTTTAGTTGTTCACTTAATTGGGATCGGAATGCTGTCAACCATTCTCGATGTTTCAACCACCATGATAGTTAAATAAAATCTATTCCTTTGCAGTAGGGAAAAATTGGCTTTACGCAAAACTGTAACCATAGAGCTTTCCACCAGCCATATATGCATGTAGTATAGGCTTATCATTCATTACTCTCTATGTGTTACATTGCCAGCATATTCCATGTGCTGACCCGTTTTCGGGCTGCAACTTTCATGTTGCAGACTTTTCAGACGACGAGTAAGGTGCTTTTAGGTCGTGGTTCTATACTCAGTGATGCCATTGGAGTTGATGGACTCACCTATCTTCCAAGTCTTCCGCTGTTATCTTTATTAGATGGCCTTAAGCCATATTTATTGTAATAAGTTCTCTTTGAGACACCGATGTAATAAGTGTGTGATTGCTACTCTGCTATAAATCCTTCGAAGTACTGTGTGGTGTCAGCATTACTGATCCAGGGATGACACCGGAGCATAGAGACTTGACAATCTGAGGTTTGGTCGCTACAGAGATGGTATCAGAGCACACGCTGACTGTAGGACACGACCACTAAGTTAAAGCCATAGATCACTATTCCCCTCTCATTTTCTAACTCCTCATCTTTTCTACTCTTTTAGGATGACGGACGCGAAGATTAAGTACGCTCAACCGGATGAAGGCACACCTTCTGGATTTCACTTGAAGGAAGTCACCAAGTACCTAAACATTGGACTACCAAGCTTCACCGGGACCTTCAACGCCACTCTGCTTGAAGAGGAGCGCTGGAAGATTCAAGCTCACGTTCCGGGAAGGACATTCGCACCAATCACGAAGCCCGTAGATAGTGTTTTCAGTGCACCAACCTGGAGTCTGGGAAAGAGCATGGCAGCTCATATCACCATGGGACGCATTGGAGAAGTTTATCAAGAAGACCTCAAGGACACAGTCCACCAGATTTGCGGACGCCGAGATGAACAATGGGAGATAGTCAGCATCAAGAAGGATAGATCCATTGCAGCTTTCATCCAGGAGTTAAACCAGCACTTTCGACGCCAAGAGAACCAGATGTGCAATGATATGATAGAGTTGAAGAATGCAAAGGCAAGGATCATCGAGCTAGAAGGAGAACTGAAGGGTACACGCAAGGACTACATGGACGAAATCGTAGCTCTAGCAAGGCACAATCGTGATCTTAAGCAGGAGATTGAAGAACTCAAGGAGAGATTAGCATCCAAGAAGGAAGACAAGTACGTTGCATGTCCGGACAACTACATCATCATCGACGACACCGATTCGGATCCAAGTGAACCCGACTTTGAAGACGAAGCTGGAGCAGACATCATGGAGTCTTCCACCGATTCAAATTTCTAGATGACCATCAAATATTAGTAGTATTTCCCCCATGTATACATTATAGTTCAAGCACTTTTGCGATAGTTCTAGACCATTTGTAAGCCCTTGTTGGAATTGAATGAAGTGATTTTGTGTGAATTTGTCTCATGAGCATTTGGGTATTGTTTTCTCTTAGACCTCACTCTATTCTTAATTCTCGTCTTTTCTAAACCCCTTAGATGCCTCCGAGACGTGACAATGGATTTCCACCGGAGCTCACCCAGTTGATCCAGAAGCAGAACCAATTCATGCAGTTGTTAGTCCAGAATCAGCAGAACAACAGCAACAACAACAACAACCACCCTCCTCCGCCGCCACCTGTTGATCACCTCGCCCGTTTCCTTAGGCTAAATCCGCCGGTGTTTTCCAGTAGCACCGAGCCGATAGTAGCCGACGATTGGCTCCGCAAGATAGGAAGGGAGTTGACCACTGCAGGATGCACAGATGTTGAGAAGGTGAAGTTTGCCGCACATCAGCTTGACGGACCTGCGGCAGCATGGTGGGAGAATTTTACAGCCACTTACCCAGTTGACACTGTCACATGGGATCAGTTTCAGCAAGCTTTCCGCACTGCCCATGTTTTAGCAGGAGCTATGGCCATGAAGAAGCGTGAGTTTCGGAACTTAAGCCAAGGAGGAAGGACAGTTGGCCAGTACATTGACGACTTCAGCAAGTTAGCACGTTATGCCCCAGATGACGTTGCTACAGATGCCGCTAAGCAGGAGAAGCTTCGGGAAGGGTTGAATGATGAGCTAAGCATGCAGTTGATGGTAGCAAGTTTCAACAACTACCAGGAGTTGGTAGATCGTGCCATCATGATTGAAGGGAAGCAACAGCAGATTGAGAACCGCAAGAGGAAGTATGGACAGGGGAAGTATAACTCTGGAGCCCAGCAGAAGCCCCGTTTTACCCCTAAACCGGGAGTTCAGTTTCAGCATACCCATGGAGGAAGTGGTTCTCACAACCATAATGGCCACAAGAATGGAAATGGGAATGGAGGAGGCAACGGCCAGAACCGTACCACCCCATCAACCCCAGCCAAGAGAGATCTGAGTCAAGTCACCTGTTTAAAGTGTTCCAAGACCGGACATTATGCCAATGAATGTCCTGAAGGCCAGAATGGCAATGGAAGCTCTGGGAAGAAGCCAAACCCTTTCAACAGGGGACAGGTGAACCACGTTAGCGCGGAGGAGGTTGAAGCTTAGCCTGATGCAGTAATCGGTAAGTTTTTGGTTAAGTCATTTACTGCACTTGTTCTTTTCGATACTGGTGCATCTCATTCATACATATCAAGGGGATTTGTGGAAAAGTATAACCTGCCCACTAGGGTTCTTAAAACACCTATGCTAGTAAGCTCGCCAGGAGCAGAGTACATGGCCAGACAAGGATGTTTTCAAGTGCCATTAAGTATAGGAAGGCATGTTTTCCCAACGGATTTAATCATTTTGGAATCCCAAGGTCTGGATGTGATTCTCGGTATGGATTGGCTGTTGATGTATGGAGGAAACATCGATTGCGCCAGTAAGACAATTTTGCTTACAACGCCTGAAGGAAGAAGGATCAAGTATGTATCCCAACATACGCCAAACAGGACACAAGTAAATTCTTTATCAAGAGTCGTACAGGAAGAAGTACCCGTAGTTAAGGATTTTCCTGACGTATTTCTCGAAGAGTTGCCAGGCATGCCACCGGATAGAGACATTGATTTTTTATTGAGCTTTTGCCAGGCACTGGGCCAATATCGAACAGACCATACAGGATGCCAGCACAAGATTTGGTGGAAATTAAGAAGCAGATTAAAGAGTTATTGGATAAAGGTTACATTCGCCCAAGTTCTTCGCCTTGGGGATCACCAGTACTTCTAGTGGAGAAGAAGGATGGATCGCTAAGGATGGTTGTTGATTACCGTGGATTGAATGCAGTAACCATCAAGAACAAGTACCCACTGCCAATGATAAATGATCTGTTTGATCGTTTGCAAGGAGCTAAAGTGTTTTCCAAGATCGATTTGCGATCAGGGTACCATCAGTTGAAGATTCGAGAGCAGGACATACCCAAGACAGCTTTTACCACGAGATACGGATTGTATGAGTATACCGTTATGTCATTTGGACTGACTAACACACCTGCCTATTTCATGAACCTGATGAACAAAGTGTTTATGGAGTTCTTGGATAAGTTCGTCGTAGTGTTCATTGATGACATTTTGATTTTCTCGAAGAATGAAGAAGAGCATAAGGAACATTTGCGTTTGGTTTTGGAGAAACTAAGGGAACATCAGTTATATGCCAAATTCAGCAAATGTGAGTTTTGGTTAAAGGAAGTTGGATTTCTTGGACATGTTATATCCGGACATGCCAAATTCTACCTTTCCTTCCACAAATTAACATTATTTATAATTTTGAAGATGTTTGTTCGTGTGTCATTTAGAAAATGATTCCGACAAGCTTGACCCCGAAACTGCGCACACTGAAGGTCTTGGTACTAGAATCTATCGGCCCCAACCTCGAGCAAGTTGTCAATTTCCTAAGATGCTTTACGTGCCTGGAGAAGCTATATATCGAGGTGATGTTCCTTTCCTGTTAAATGTAAACCATAAGGGAGTTCAATTTGTGACACCTTTTTCCAAGTTTACAATGACAATGTACTACGATTTCTAAAGGATTCTTTTGGAGGATTTCAGTACATACATGCCCCCCCCCCATATTGGTTGCTTGATCCATATGGTTACAATCAATAAGCATTTCTCCTTTGGATTCATCTGTACTAGTTTTCTAAGGGAACTTTTCATCCACTCCAACCTCTTGTGAAGAAGGCTACCTTTTTCTAGAATGTAATCAAGTGCCCATGTTAATCATGTCAGATCAAAGATGGCATGTTAGTGCATTTTACAAATCCTGCAAACCAAATAGGCATGTAGTAATGTTCAAAACTGCATGTAGGCACTAACACGTTTTCTTCTTTTGCAGGTAAGATTAGGCCCAGTGGTGGATAATGTGATACAATATAACAATCACTTCGAATGCCTAGATTTGCATCTCTCAGAAATTACATTGAACTCCTATCGAGGGACCTTACCGGAGATTATATTCGCCCGGTTCTTTGTTCTCAGAGCAAGGGTGCTGAAGGACATGAGGTTTTTCGTACATTTATTTCGCAAAAATGAAGCCGGTGCCTGCGGCAGAATGGAATAGGCTCCAAAAATGCTGAATTTCATTTTGGAACTTCAGATGACAGAATAATCGGAAGTCATCGTGTCAACCCCATACATGACTTCTCAGTGGCTGACCCCTTTGCAATAATTGTGAGGTTTCGAAAACAGATTTAGAAGTGGTAATATTAGTTTAAACTTCTCTGATATCCATGTTCAACGGATCAGCGCGAGCGTTTGCAGCTGATGAGCTAAATTTCATTTCTAATATCAGTTTGAACTTTGTAATCTTCGAATTTGAGCCAAATAACTCTGGAATTTGAACCTTGTAATATTTCAAGCTTTTGTGGTACAATCATTGAGATGGCATCGTATGAGACTCGTATATTGGTAGCACTATTTTGACCTTAATATGCAATGGTCTTAGATTTTATTAACCATTCTTGAATCTGTTTACCTTGTCGATCTCACAGCACATGATCTGTATAGCTAACTCAACTGCGATCTTTGACATTATTGCACATAGTTGGTTTCTTCCACTGTGTGCCATGTAGAGCGCATAATTAATTATCGCACTCGAGTGTCCATCATCACCCTTCTGTGTAACTTTGACCTCATCACCCACGAGTAAACTTATGACCGAAGTCATTCCACACACCTCGTTTTTACAAAGCTTTTTGCCAATAAACGCCCATGATTTGTCCCTCTTCTAGCCGACGTGTGGCCAAACTAGCCGGGCGGGAAGCTTGTGCAGTAAACTGCGCGGTAGCGCGGGAACAGGCTCACCAACGATACATTTGGCGCCTCTTTGAGCCCACGCGTGCGGCGCGGTGTTGTCAAGCATGCACTGGAATCCTCCGCTATGAACGTCGTGACAAGACGTGACGCTTATAGGCCAGCTGGCCCCCATTTATTACAGCAGCCATTTAACCCTTGTGTCTCTTCAACCTTTCGATTGTGCCCCACCATTGCAAGAAGCACACCCACCATGAGAAATTCTTAGAGGGTATCCTGCACGGCAACAAGCCGCTCTGAGCGGCTGCCGACGACGAGCAGCATTTCACCATGCGTGCCGTGGTGGACACCCACAGAAGGTTCATGGACCTCTCGGTGGTGTACACCAATGACGCGGTCTGGGTGGAGCACTCCATCCACATCATGGAACTATTGCTTGATGAGAGAAGTACAAGCTGGTTGGGTTTGACCTCGAGTACACCTGCGCTCGTGCCGGGCCTCGTCCCAAGGTCACCGTCGCCCAGATGTGCGTGCGCCACCACGTCCTCGTCTACCACTACTGCCTGGCCACCAGGCCTTGCGAGCGTTTCGTCAGGTTTGTCAACATCCCCCACTACATGTTCGCTACGGTGGACATCACCAACGATGTAAAGGCGCTCGAGAATTCGGGCATCGCCTGCCAGAATCTTGTCAACATCCAGGGACAATACAGGATCTGGGGCAGCAAGGAGAATGAGAAGGACTCACTGGTTCACCTCGCCGAGGCCATCATCGTCCCCTACTACAGAGACATGAAGGATTTGTGCAACAAGGACAAGCGTCCTTGGCACTCGGCCTGGATGGAGAAACTCAACAAAGCTCACGTCGTGTACGCGGCCAAGGAGGCGTACACGAGCTACGATAGTACAGGCAGATTGTTGACATGAGGAAGTGCCTCCTTCCCTAAAACGACCAGGGATCCAGCCGGAAGCAGAGCAATGGCAAGCGTCATCGCAATAATAAGTAGATGATTAGATCCTCGTTTCTCCTAGTTTAGTATGCATGTAATTGCTTACTTTGGTGTGTGTGGAAATGTTATGTGTGTAGTCACTTGTGTAATTGTATGTTTAATTTGGTTATGCAATGTTGTCTTTCTAAGTATATATGTTGATGCTCTGTAGACAGAGCGTAGATGTTGTGCGGACAAGGAAAATCACATCGCACACTGACTAAACAATGGAACCCATCGGTGATGTTTTCATCAATCAGTCACAATTGTATAACAACAATCGTTTGCTCACAACACACATGGCTTGTTAGCAGCAATCGTCTGTGTTGTTATCGGTCTTCGCACACGTTTCCGATTACAGACCTATTTGCCACGTATCACACACATCTTGTTAAGTTGAACCGTTTATGTTCTCTTGTCTCAACGCAAATAGTTCATCCGAGTGAACCGCATGCCGTATATCGCACACAACTTGATCTGGTTGTCCGTTTCTTTTGTGTTGCCTAATCACAAACAATTCATCCGAGTGAACCGTATGATGTACATCGCACACACCTTCATCTGGCTGCCCGTTTGTTTTGTTCCTCCTCATCGCAAACAGTTAATTGAACTGAACCGTATGCCCTGCATCGCACACACAACTAAAATCTGAACCGTGTTTGATGCATCCTCCATCGCAAACGATTTGCACCTTTTTTGACGGGTTTTTGACACCATTGTTTGTGATTATTGCATCGCACACATTTTCGTCGAAGGGTCTTTGGTCGTAGTGTCGCGTTAGCAGCATCCTACAGTAGTGTAACACAAACTTTTGCGTCCAGTAGCAGAATTTTTTGAATTCTCTGGAGTTTGATAAAATTCCGAACTTTTTACACATGATTGATATACAAATATCCCACATTTGTCCTAATTTTTCAGAATTTTCGGGTTACATAAGTATCGCCAAAGTTCAAATTACTACAGATTGTTCTGTTTTTGACAGATTTTGTTTCCCTTGCATTATGTGCTTATTTTGATGAATCTATGGATTTTATCGGGGGGGTATAAGCCATGGTAAAGTTAGAATACAGTAGGTATAATGCAATAAAAAATATGAATGAGTTTGCAACAGTACTTAAAGTGGTGATTTGCCTTATATAGTAACATATCTCACGAAGGTTTTGTTAAGTTTTATGTGATTAAAGTTTTAAAGTTTTGGGTGAAGATCACGATGGATGAAGAAATAAGGAGAGGCAAGAGCCTAAGCTTGGGGATGCCCAAGGCATCCCGAGGTAATATTCAAGGACTCCCAAGCAACTAAGCTTGGGGATGCCTGAAGGCATCCCCTCTTTCTTCTAATGACCATCGGTAATGTTACTTGGAGCTATATTTTTATTCGTCACATATCATGAGTTTTGCTTGGAGAGTCTTGTATTATATGAGTCTTTGCTTGTTTTACTTTTTAGTTTATAACGATCATCCTTGTTGAACACACTTGTTTGAGAGAGCCACACACATATCATGATTTGCTAGAATACTCTATGTGCTTCACTTAAATCTTTTGAGCTAGGCAGTTGCTCGGGTACTTCACTTATTTCTTTTTTAGCACGGCGGTGGTTATATTTTGAAGAAATAAACTCTCATGCTTCACTTATATTATTTTGAGAGTTGAAAATTTTTAAAGAGATATGCTCTCATGCTTCACTTATATTATTTTGAGTGTTGGAAAATTTTAAAGAAATATGATCTCATGCTTCACTTAAGTTATTTTGAGAGTTGAAAATTTTGAAGAAATATTTATGCTTCCGTGCTTCACTTAGATATTTTTGAGAGTTAGGAATAGTAATGGTAATTTTCACGAGATATGAATTTGGTCCCAAAGCGATAGATATCCAAGGGGGATATAATAAAAACTTTCATGAAAACAAAATAAATTTTCTTTTTGTCCGCCCGTGCTCGCAAGTAAATTTGTATATGCCAACACAAATTTTCAAAATAAATTTCCTTTTTGTCCACCCGTGCCTATTATGAAGCGACAGGGGGTGGCCAATATTTTCCATGCGAGGTATTTTATTCTCACGATGAGTGTTTATTCACTTGTCACTGCACGAGAGTGTGGCAGGTAATAGGGATGCCCAGTCCTGAAATGAAAAAAAATACTATGATAATAAATTCCTTAGAAAGTGTTGGTATGGAAGGCACCATTGATACGGCTAGCCATGGATTGTGAAAGAATGGTGGAAAGGAAATAAACTTTACTTTTTCTTTGGGAACCGCCTATGATTTATCTAGCATGGAAGATATTGAGAATTCTCGGTCGTTTTCGTTGACAGGAAAACCATGACTCTCAAAATAATTTTATCTCTCAGTTTAAGCTATGAGCTCTAGCACCTCAACACATCTCTGCTTCCCTCTATGAAGGGCCTATCTGTTTACTTTTATGCAATTTTTATTTTGAGTCTCGATGTTCTCTTATAAAGCACCAACTGCTACTTCTTGAGCTTGTGTTGGTTTTTCCACTACCTCGCTGTCGTGTTGTCGGAACTCATCCACTACCTCGCTGTCTTGCTGGATCAACAAGGTGCGGACATCACCGAGCTGAACGTGTGCTGAACGCGGAGGTGTCGTACGTTTGGTACTGGATCGGTTGGATGGCGAAGAAAGTTCGATTACATCAACCACGTTGTGAAACGCTTCCGTTTACGGTCTATGAGGGTACGTCGACACACTCTCCCCTCTTGTTGCTATGCATCTCCTTGATAGATCTTCCGTGGGCATAGGAATTTTTTTTGTTTTTATGCAACGTTCCCCAACAGTGGCATCATGAGCCAGGTCTATCCATAGATGATATGCACGAGTAGAACACATTGAAGTTGTGGCCGGTGATGTTCATACTGCTTACCACCAACGTCTTATTTTGATTCGGTAGCATTGTGGGATGAAGCGGCCCGGACCAACCTTACATGTCCACGCACATGAGCCCGGTTCCACCGAATGACATGTAACTAGTTTTGCATAAAGGTGGCTGGCGGGTGTGTGTTTCTCCTACTTTAGTTGAATCAAATTTGACTGCAGTTGGTCCTTGAAGAAGGTTAAAATAGCAAACTTGATAAATCACCTTTGTGGTTTTTGCCGTAGGTAAGACCGGTTCTTGCTAGAAACCCGTAGCAGCCACGTAAAACTTGCAACAACAAAGTATAGGACGTCTAACTTGTTTTTGCAGGGTATGTTGTGATGTGATATTGTCAAGACATGATGGGATATACGTTATTGTATGAGATGATCATGTTCTGTAAATTATCGGCAACCGGCAGGAGCATTATGGTTGTCTGTTTATTGTATGAAATGCAAATGCCACGTAATTTCTTTTATTTATCACTATGCGTTAGCAATAGTTGTAGAAGCAATAGTTGGCGAAACGACCACGAGCAATGATGGAGATCAAGGTATCGAGACGGTGACGATGGAGATCATGATGACCCTTTGGAGATAGAGTTCAAAAGCACGAGATGATGATGGCCATATCATGTCACATATTTTGATTGTATGTGATATTTATCTTTTATGCATCTTATTTTGCTTAGAATGACGGTAGCACTATAAGACGATCCCTTTACTAAATTTCAAGATGTAAGTGTTCTCCCCGAGTATGCACCGTTGCGAAAGTTCGTCATTTCGAGACACCACATGATGATCAGGTGTGATAGACTCTACGTTCACATACAACGGGTGTAATAAAGTTTTGCACATGCAGAATACTTGGGTTAAAATTGATGATGCTAGCATGTACAGACATGGTCTTGGAACACTGGAGACCGAAAGGTCAAACATGAGTCATATAATAAATATGATCAACATATATATGTTCACCATTGATGACTACCCCATCTCACGTGATGATCGGACATGGGTTAGTTGATATGGATCATGTATCACTTAGACAACTTGAGGGATGTTGATTTAAATGGGAGTTCGTTAGTAATTTGATTAATTGAACTTAATTTATCATGAACTTAGTCCTAATAGTATTTGCAAATCTATGTTGTAGATCAATATCACACGATGTAGCTCCCTTATTTTTGATATATTCCTAGAGAAAAATAAGTTGAAAGACAATAGTAGCAATGATGCGGATTGGGTCTGTGATCTGAGGATTATCCTCATTGCTGCACAGAAGAATTATGTCCTTGATGCACCGCCAGGTGACAGACCTATTGCAGGAGCAGATGCAAACATTATGAACGTTTAGCAAGCTCGATATGATGACTACTTAATAGTTTAGTGTGCCATGCTTTACGACCTAGAACCGGGACTTCAAAAATGTTTTGAATGCCATGGAGCATATGAGATGTTCCAAGAGCTGAAATTAGTATTTCAGACTCATGCCCGTGTCGAGAGGTATGGGACCTTTGACAAGTACTTAGCCTAAAAGATGGAGGAGAATAGCTCAGCCAGTGAGCATGTGCTCAGAATGTCTGGGTACTACAATCGCTTCAATCAAGTGGGAGTTAATCTTCCAGATAACATAGTGATTGACATAGTTCTCTAGCCACTGTCACCAAGCTACTAGAACTTCGTGATAAACTATAATATGCAAGGGATGATCAAAATGATTCCCGAGCTCTTCGCGTTGCTGAAATCGGCAAAGGTAGAAATCAAGAATGAGCATCAAGTGTTGATGGTTAATAAGACCACTAGTTTAAAGAAAAAGGGCAAGTGAAAGAAAGGGAACTTCAAGAAGAATGGCAAGCAAGTTGCCGCTCCCATGAAGAAGCCCAAAGCTGGACCCGAGCCTGAAACTGAGTGCTTCTACTACAAAGGGAGTGGTCACTAGAAGCGGAACTGCCCCAAGTATTTGGCGGATAAGAAGGATGGAAAAGTGAACAAAGGTATATTTGATATACATGTTATTGATGTGTTCCTTACTAATGCTCGTAGCAGCGCCTGGGTATTTGATACTGGTCCAGTTGCTCATATTTGTAACTCGAAACATGAGATGCAGAATAAGCGAAGATTAGCTAAGGACGAGGTGACGATGTGCGTCGGAAATGGTTCCAAGGTCGATGTGATCCCCGTCGGCACGCAACCTATACATCTACTTTCGGGATTAGTTTTAGACCTGAATAATTGTTATTTGGTGCCCGCGTTGAGCATGAACATTATATCTAGATCTTGTTTATTGCAGGACATTTATTCATTTTAGTCAGAGAATAATGGTTGTTCTATTTATATGAATAATAAATTTTATGGTCATGCACCCTTCAAGAGTGGTATATTCTCGTTGAATCTCGATTGTAGTGATACATATATTAATAATATTGATGCCAAAATATGCAAAGATGATAATGATAGTGCAACATGTTTGTGGCACTGCGGTTTAGGTCATATTGGTATAAAGCGCATGAAGAAACTCCATGCAGATGGACTTTTGGAATGACTTGATTATGAATCATTTGATGCTTGTGAACCATGCCTCATGGGCAAGATGACTAAAACTCCGTTCTCCGGAACAATGGAGCGAACTAATAACTTATTGGAAATAATATATACCGATGTATGCGGTGCGATGAGTGTTGAAGCACGCGGCGGGTATCGTTATTTTCTCACCTTCTCTGATGACTTGAGTAGATATGGGTATATCTACTTGATGAAACACAAGTCTGAAACATTTGAAAAGTTCAAAGAATTTCATAGTGAAGTGGAGAATCATCGTAACAAGAAAATAAAGTTTCTACGATTTAATCGTGGAGGCGAATATTTGAGTTACGAATTTGTCCTTCATTCCAAACAATGTGAAATAGTTTCACAACTCACGCCACCTGGAACACCACAGCGTAATGGTGTGTCCAAAAATCGTAACCATACTTTATTAGATATGGTGCGATCTATGATGTCTCTTACTAATTTACCACTATCGTTTTGGGGTTATGCATTAGAGACAGTTGCATTCACGTTAAATAGGGCACCATCTAAATCTGTTGAGACGACATTGTATGAACTATGGTTTGGAAAGAAACCTAAGCTGTTGTTTCTTAAAGTTTGGGGATGCGATGCTTATGTCAAAAGGCCTCAGCCAGATAAGCTCGAACCCAAATCGGAGAAGTGCGTCTCCATAGGATACACTAAAGAAACTATTGGTTACACCTTCTACCATAGATCCGAAGGCAAAATCTTTGTTGCTAAGAATGGGTCCTTTCTACAGAAGGAGTTTCTCTCAAAAGAAGTGAGTGGGAGGAAAGTAGAACTTGATGAGGTAGTTGTACCTTCTCTCGAATCTGAAAGTAGTACATTAGAGAAAATTGTTCCCGTGATGCCAACCACAGAGCAAGCAAATGATGATGAACATGAAACTTCAGATCAAGTTACTACTGAACCTCGTAGGTCGACCAGAACAAGTTCCGCACCAGAGTGGTACGACAATCTTGTCCTCGAAGTCATGTTGTTGGACAATAGTGAACCTACGAACTATGAAGAAGTTAGGATGAGCCCAGATTCCGAAAAATGGCTTGAGGCCATGAAATCGAAGATAGGATCCATGTATGACAACAAAGTGTGGACTTTGGTGGTGTCGGGGGGAATCGGCTTCCTCGAACACCTATGGGGACCGAGCCACTTTACTGGTTCGGCGGGGGGCGGAGATTGCACAAAGAGCGGATTGAGGCGGTGCACACAAGGGATTTTACCCAGCTTTGGGCCGCAAGGATGCGTAAAACCCTACTGCTGCTTTGTGGATTGTATTGTGTTCTTGCTCGGGAGCGCGTGATGCTACAGTACACACGAGCCGCTAGCGAGACCGAGCGTGGCGATGGGTGTCCTCCTCCTCCTACATGCGCATGGGGCCTCCTTTTATATGCTCAAGGGGTTACCCACAGGTGGCAGCGCAGGTGGGGGCAAAAATGGGAGAATGCTGTCGTGGGTACAGCTGCGTGTAAAGTGGCTGTACAGTGCTATCATACCTAACTCTGACGGCGGGGGACAAGGGCATTAAATGCCCGTCCGCGTCGCCCAGACGGTGCAGGGAAGTGGACCGTCAGGAGCGCCACCGTTTGCCACGATGGCTACTCTGTCAACTTCGCTTCGCCACCGCATGCCCCTGGCTACACAACCTCCTGCCACGTGCGCCTGGAATGCCCCCAGAGCGACACGTTGGTGGGTGAGCTGGAGCGCAGGCACGGGGTGGTAACTTGCCGCGGTGGATGTCTTGTCGCACCCGGGAGCTTGTCGCTCACCGGGCCTTGCCGGAGCGCGGGACGCGCCGTGGCAAGGTCCTTGTCGCGCCGTGGTTGGCCTTCCCGGCAAGCTCCTCTTGCCGGGGTCTTTTGCTTCGAGCGGTCATCCTGGCAAGCTCCTCTTGCCGCGGCCTTTCTCTCTTCGGGTGGCCTTCCCGGCAGGCTCCTCCTGCCGGGGGCTTGGCTCAAATACTTTGTTCTTGAATGGCCCAAGAGGGGACCGTGGAGGGTCATGGCGATCACCTGGCAGGCCTTGCCGCGGGGTGCTACGACTGCCCGTGCACAAGTTCGGGGTACTAAGGTACCCCTATTTTAGTACACCGACAGGAGCCCCCGGGCCTGGGCCATACACGGTGCCGACCGCTGTTGGGCCAGGCCCAAAACAGTGCACGGGCACGCGCCGCCTGGGTCACGCTGCATCTGCTTCTACGCCCACCACGTCCTCCCCGAACGGCACGCGCCGAACGCGGCATCGTGGGGAGAGGCGTGCGTGACGTTGGCGGCGCGCGTCACGTCGCAGGCGATTTATTTATTCGGAAAGGCGAAACGCCCCCCCTCCTCCCCTTATAAGCAGGGGAGACAGGGGCAGTCCGCCCACCCGCCAGTTGTGATTCCTCGAAATCCTCCGCCACTTCCCAAGAGAAGCAGCGCTCCACCCCCTTCCGCCGCCACCAGTGCTACCGACGCCGTCGACCTCCCTCCCTCTTTCCGCCATGGCCCCGAAGGGCGACAAGGGGAAAGGGAAGGCCGTGAAGTCGGCCGAGGCGCAGCGGCTCGAGGCGCAGCGAAAGGAGCAGGCGGTCTTACCCCCTGAGCTTGACACGTTGGTCCTGAGGGAGGAATACTACCTCTTCTGGTCGGCGAGGACGCGAGCACATCCGCGCACGAGGGTTCTTCCCGGCATCGCCCAGAAGGAGTATCCGACCGGGTATCCCTTCTTCGCTCTGTTCTTCTATTGCGGGCTCTGCCCGCCCTTCTCTGAATTTTTCTGCGACATCATGAACACCTACGGGTTCTACCTTCTTGATTTCACCCCCAATGATGTCTTGACCATGGCAATTTTCGCACATCTATGCGAAAATTTTGTCGGAGTCTTTCCAAACGTAGCTCTCTTCCGCCACTTCTTCACGCCTCGAGTAGAGAGAGGAGAGCCCCTCTCCGGCGGGATCGCCTGGATCTCGAAGCCCGGCAAGAAGGATGCTTATCTGGAGGGAGAGCTCTGCAGCAAATGGGAGGAATGGAGGGCAGACTGGTGCCTGATCGTCGAGGAGAACCCGCAGCCATTCACCGCCGTGCGCCAAACCCCTGTGGTGCGCGGCAGGGATTGGAGCGACGTGGCTCCGGACGACGACAAGCTGCGGATTGCCGTCACCCGGATCCTGCGGCTCAGGCGTGCCGGGCTTACAGTTGGCGCCGTCGGCGCAGATTTCCTCCGCCGCCGCATCGCTCCCCTGCAGGAGAAGGGGAGGCCTACCTGGGAGTTCCAGAATGCGGCGTATATCATGAGGCTGCGCCCTGGCCTCAACTTCAATTTCACCGTCTTGGAGCTTGACGGGATGCTCAGGGCGCTGTTCAAGCATGACCCCGACCACCCCAAATGGTTCAGGCTGCCGCGAGGCGTCGTCCCGTTGTGCAACAATTCGTCGCTCAGCCGCATCCTTGCAATGATGCCGCTATGCGACTCGCACGGGATCGACTCCACTTGGCAGGAGCCCGCCGACGATGTCGTGCGGGCGTTCTTCGATGACCTGGTGGAGAGGCCAGTCGACGCCGACGAGCAGAGGGGCCTCACCCGCGACACCACCGACGCGGAGTTGGCGTACATCGCCTCCAGGATGGAGGAGGCCGCGGCAGCCGCGGCCGCGGGCGAGTTCGGCTTCACATTGGCAGAGGCGGACGCAGCGGAGGCGGAAAGCCTTGCCGATCGAGCGGAGTTTGCCGGCGAGGAAGAGCTTGCCGGGCACGATGCCGAGGGCGAGCCTGCCCAGGACACGAGCGTCTTGCCTGAGGTCGGCGCCTCTTCCTCCCATCCCGCGGGCAGCTCATCGCAAGCAGAGCCCCCTGCGCAGCCACGGAGGCGTCTCCGCAAGGCTGGGGAGGTGGTGCGGCAGACGAGCCCACAACCGCAGCGCCGTGTGACGCGCTCCTCTGAGGCAGCAGGAGCGGGGTCTTCGCGGGCCACGGCTTCTGCTCCTGCCGCTTCTCGCGCCGCGGCGGCAGCCGGAGCGGAGTCGTCTACTGCTCCCGCCAAGCGGCCATGGGAGCCTACTCCCCCGCCTCCCCGCGCCAGGAGCAAGCCGGTCTTCGACTTCTCCGCGCTTAGCTCCGACGAGGAAGAGGGAGAGGAGTAAGATCCCCGCTGTTCTTGTATTTCTTCAATTCTTGTAGTTGTGTCCTGCATCTCATTTGCTTTCCTCTGAACTTGCCCCTTTTCAGGACTCTGGCTCAGAGGGTGGCAAAGAGAGCCAAGGCCCCGGTGGTCATCCTCGACGACGAGCCCTCCGTGACGGCAGGGGGTGCGCCTGAGATGACCTTATCGGAGCCGCCAACTGGTCCTCAGGGCAGCCCCCAGCGCAGCCCCCAGCGTAAGCATATGACTTGCTTCCCGTCGTTGGGCGCGCCCGGGTGCCCTTCGCTTTTTTTGACATCTGGCTGATGATTTGTGTAGGAGCAGAGCAGCCCCGCCAGGAGCGTCCGGAGACCGTCCCCGATGAGCCACCCACTACAACTACACCGCCAAGGGGGAGTTCCCCGGTGAGGGAGCCGTCCCCGGCAAGGGAGCAGTCCCCGGCAAGAGGGCAGTCCCCGGCAAGGGAGCGGTCTCCGGCGAGGGAGCAGCCCTCGGCAAGGGAGCAGTCCCCGGCAAGAGAGACGTCTCCGGCGAGGGACGATGTCGACGGCCCCTTGGCGACGGAGACCGCGACGGCAAACCCTGGCCCAGGTAACCTTCTTGCCTCGAAACTCCCCTGGGGTTCTTCTTCTTTGGATAGTTGCTTGACTTCTCCCCCTCCTTCGGCCTTCAGACCTGCCCGCCACGGACCCGATGGAGACCGAGGTCGTCGTCGAGGAGGACGCGCGCGGCCATACCGATGATGTGGCCGCCACCGGGGAGGTGGAGGGTGCTGAAGATCCGGTCGGCGAAGAGGCCGCCGAGGCAGCCGTGGGTGAGGGGGCCGACGACCTTACTGACGGCCCTGAGGCCGCAGGAGCGCCAGGTGCTGCGCCGACCGCCGATCCCGCCTCCGCAGCGGCGTCGGGCCCCGAGGAGCCCCAGCCAGGCGCCTACCTAAAGGCCGGCGACGATATCTTCATCAAGCTCCCCTGGGAGTCGACTTCCAGGGCGCCGGTCGAGGGGGAGGCCTTGGATGGAGAGGTGCTCGCCTCCGCCGGGCTGACGCTGGTTGACGCGCCAAGCAGCAGCGGCGGCGAGCCTGAAGAGGAGCGGCTGCTCCGGAAGCTGGTGTCGCTCTACCGCGCCCGACAAGCCCAGGTGGAACGCCGGGAAGCGCTTGTCGCGAAGGCGGGAGCGGACATGGAGAAGCGCGCCGGGGAGCTCCGGGAGCTCAACCAGGAGGCCCTCCGATCCTTGGCGGAGGAGCGAAGGTAGCTTGACGAGGCGCGGACGGCCTTCATCCTCGAGAAGGCGGAAGCCGAAGAGTAGCAAAGGCTTGCCGCCGCGGGGCTAGCCGCGCGGGAGGGCGAGCTGGCGCAGCAGAAAGCCAGCCTCGCCAGCCACGAGGAGGAGGTCGCCGCACGCGAGCAAGCACTCGGCGGAGCCCTCAAGGAGGCGCAAGACGCTGCCGCGGCCGCCGAGGCCGCCAAGGAGGCCCTGGAGGCGAAGGTGGCGCAGCTCGACACCGACCTCAAGGCGAGCGGCGAGGAGCTCGCCGCGCTCAAGCAGGACTGCGAGAAGGGTGCCCACACCCTCGGTGAGCTGCAGGGCCGCTTCGCCGAGAAGATCAAGGAGCTCGACGCCGCCAAGGACTCCAACGCCGACCTCGAGTTGAAGCTGGACACCTTGTCCAAGGCGCTGGACAGCGCCAAGGAGCAAGAGGTGGCCTTGCGGAAGGAGGTCGCGGACAGCGAGGCGTTGTTGGAGAGCGCCGCGGTCACCCAGAACGAATTCAGGGCGACGGTGGAGCAGTGGACCGAGGGCCTCGTGGACATCGCCGCCTCCATCGACAAGGAGCTGATGCTGCTGGGGATGGAGGGCCACGAGTATCCCACTGGTGAGAATGTCCCACCCAGTGCCAAGCTCACTTCGTTCATCAAGGGCGTGGTGGCGGCCCTCAAGCATCTCCGGAATGCGATCCTAGAGCAGCTGGCCGGCGAGACGCGCGAAGCCGTCGCCTTAGCCCTCGATAAGGTGTTGGTGAAGGTCGCCTTCCGCAACCCCGGCATCAGGCTCACCAACGTACTCAAATCCCTGCCGGCAGATGCCGACCTCGAGGAGATCAGGGCCCTCGTCGCGCCCATAGTGGAGAAGGTGGCCGGGATCAAGAGGATCGAGGGTGACCGTGTGGATTAGGCCGCCTCCCCTTTCCCTTTCTTGTCGCTGCTGGCCAAGTCATGAAGGCGATTCATTAGGGCTGCGATAAGCTTGCCTTTGTAATATAACTCTATCTTAGGTAGTGACTGCACTGTTATTTCCTCTACTTGACTCCGTGCTTTGTATGTTTTTGCCCTATGCCTCTGGGGACTTGTCGGCGTAGGCCTCCGCCTTACCGCGGGCTCTGAGTGCGGGACATCAGCAGCCCGCCAGCGGCGCCACTACCGGCAAGAAACCTTGTCGCGGCTAGCTGCAGCTCACTTAAATTGTTGAGCAGGCTCAAAGCAAAGTAAGTGTTGCGACTGCAGTCGCAGCACACTTAAGCTGCTGCGCGAGCTCGAAACAAAGTAAGGATGCCACTCTGGTTGTAGCACACTTAAGTCGTTGAGTGGACTCGAAATGAAGTAAGGGCGCAACTAGCCACGAACCGGTCCCTCCGCGCACAGGTTTTCCATACAAAGCACGGTCGTTCGAGGAAGATAACCTTAAAATTGTAAAAACTCGATTGCTCAAGCTTTAGCAACTTAGCTTTTCCGTGGCTCGCTGCCCGGCAAGGTCGCCTTCCGGCAAGGCGAAACATGGGGCTCGCCGTCGCTTACCGAGGGTCGGTGCTGCACAGAGTGTCAGATAATGCATGCAAAGAACGAAGAGCATGAGATCGACAAGGTGCGCGGAGCACATGAACCCAATCTGCGCACAGGGTCTGCGCCTGGCTCTATACAAAGGATCACATGCAATAGCGGCAAGACTTTGTACAGAAGGGTGGTTGCCGGACGGGGTCCGACAACCGCGCCTTACGGGCGAAACTTACGAAGATGCCCAACGTTCCAGGAGTTGCTCACCGGAGTGGTATCTTCGGTCTCAAGGCGGATAGCGCCAGGCCTAGCGACTCGTTTCACCCGGCAAGGGCCTTCCCACTTCCTCGGAACTTCTGGCACTAACTTTGCGGCTATAAAAGCGGCGCAAAGCTTGCTGGTAGCGAGCAGCTCGCACAGCGGCCTGAAGACGGTCCTCCTCGAGGAGCAGCGCGTCATCTCGACGCAGTTGCTCCCGCTCGAGCTCAGCGTGAGCGAGCACTCGAGGTGGCCCGTACGCGAGATCTGTGGGGCTAACTGCCTCCGCTCCATGGAATAGAGCGAAAGGTTGCCTGGTCATAACAGGGCTCACTTGCACCGAAGATGTCGGCGTATGTCCGGACGCCGCGGCGTCATGATCTGGCTCGGCGACGCCCGTTTCACCGTCGGCGCCGTCCCCTCCACCCGTTTGCTCCAAGGGCGGTGGGTTCGACGTGGGCGGACCAACCATCTCCGGAGTCTTCTTCTTCGAAGATGTCGATGAAGACGAAGGATACCTAGCTGGTGCAGGCACCGGATCAGGTTCACACAACTTCGACGCCCCCTACCTGGCGCGCCCAAGATGTCGGGGGGAATCGGATTCCTCGAACACCTATGGAGACCGAGCCCCTTTACTGGTTCGGCGGGGGGCGGAGGTTGCACAAAGAGCGGATCGAGGCGGTGCACACAAGGGATTTTACCCAGCTTCGGGCCGCAAGGATGCATAAAACCCTACTGCTGCTTTGTGGATTGTATTGTGTTCTTG
This sequence comes from Aegilops umbellulata, assembly GCA_032464435.1. NCBI lineage: Eukaryota > Viridiplantae > Streptophyta > Magnoliopsida > Poales > Poaceae > Aegilops > Aegilops umbellulata. The sequence goes on from CP136054.1 coordinate 394,844,720, forward strand.
CTCGGGAGCGCGTGGTGCTACAGTACACACGAGCCGCTGGCGAGACCGAGCGTGGCGATGGGTGTCCTCCTCCTCCTACGTGCGCATGGGGCCTCCTTTTATATGCTCAAGGGGTTACCCACAGGTGGCAGCGCAGGTGGGGGCAAAAATGGGAGAATGCTGTAGTGGGTACAGCTGCCTGTACAGTGGCTGTATAGTGCTATCATACCTAACTCTGATGACGGGGGACAAGGGCATTAAATGCCCGTCCGCGTCGCCCAGACGGTGCAGGGAAGTGGACCGTCAGGAGCGCCACCGTTTGCCACGATGGCTACTCTGTCAGCTTCGCTTCGCCACCGCATGCCCCTGGCTACACAACCTCCTGCCACGTGCGCCTGGAATGCCCCCAGAGCGACACGTTGGTGGGTGAGCTGGAGCGCAAGCATGGGGTGGTAACTTGCCGCGGCAAACGCCTTGCCGCGGTGGATGTCTTGTCGCGCCCGGTAGCTTGTCGCTCACCGGGCCTTGCCGGAGCGCGGGACGCGCCGTGGCAAGGTCCTTGTCGCGCCATGGTTGGCCTTCCCGGCAAGCTCCTCTTGCCGGGGTCTTGTGCTTCGAGCGGTCGTCCTGGCAAGCTCCTCTTGCCGCGGCCTTTCTCTCTTCGGGTGGCCTTCCCGGCAGGCTCCTCCTGCCGGGGGCTTGGCTCAAATACTTTGTTCTTGAATGGCCCAAGAGGGGACCGTGGAGGGTCTTGGCGATCACCTGGCAGGCCTTGCCGCGGGGTGCTACAACTGCCCGTTCACAAGTTCGGGGTACTAAGGTACCCCTATTTTAGTACACCGACAGGTGGATTTGCCCAATGATCAGCAAGCCATTGAGAATAAATAGATCTTTGAGAGGAAGACAAACGCTGATGGTAATATCACTGTCAACAAAGCTCGAGTTGTTGCAAAAGGTTGGATTGATCCCTCGATTTGGGCACTCTAGGGAGCTTCTTCTGTCAGTGGGAAAGGAATTCTACGGCTCAAGTCTCTGAGCTTGATTGCACATAGGGTGAGAGAAATCTACCGATTGTTGAAAACAAATGTGACTTTCAAAAGGCACATCAAATGTCCAAGTTCAAGGAGTTGACTACGATGAGACTTTCTCACCTATAGTGATGCTTAAGTCTGTCCGGATCATGTTAGCAATTGCCACATTTTATGATTATGAAATCTGGCAAATGGATGTCAAAAAACTTGCATTCCCTAACGAGTTTCTTGAGGAAGGGTTGTATATGATGCAACCAGAAGTTTTTGTCGGTCCTAAAGGTTCTAACAAAGTGTCCAAGCTCCAGCGATCCATCTATGGACTGGTGCAAGCATCTCGGAGTTGGAATATACGCTTTGATGAGGTGATCAAAGCATATGGTTTTATACAGACTTAGGGTGAACCTGTATTTACAAGAAAGTGAGTAGGAGCTCTGTAGCAGATATTATATGCGGGTGACATATTACTGATTAGAAATGATATAGAATTTCTGGATAGCATAAAAGGATACTTGAATAAGAATTTTTCAATGAAAGACCTCGGTGAAGCTACTTACATATTGGCATCAAAATCTATGGAGATAGATCAAGACACTTAATAGGACTTTCACAAAGCACATACCTTGACAAAGTTTTGAAGGAGTTCAAAATGGATCAGTCAAAGAAAGGGTTCTTGCCTGTATTCAAGGTGTGAAGTTGAGTAAGACTCAAAACCTGAGCACGGCAGAAAATAGAGAGAGAATGAAAGTCATTCCATATGCCTCTGCCATAGGTTCTATAAAGTATGTCATGCTGTGTACCAAACCTTTTGTGTACCTTGCCATGAGTTTGGCAAGGGGGCACAATAGTGATCCAGGAGTAGATCACTGGACAACGGTCAAAATTTTCCATAGTTACCTAAGAGGCTAAGGAGACATTTCTCGGTTATGGAGGTGATAAAGAGTTCATCGTAAAGGGTTACGTCGATGCAAGCTTTAACGCTGATTTGGATGACTCTGAGTCTCAATCTGGATACATATTGAAAGTGGGAGCAATTAGCCAGAGTAGCACCATGCAGAGCATTGTAGACATAGAAATTTGCAAAATACATACGGATCTGAATGTGACAGACCCGTTGACTAAACTTCCTTCACAAGCAAAACATGATCATACCTTAGTACTCTTTGGGTGTTGATCACATGGCGATGTAAACTAGATTATTGACTCTAGTAAACTCTTTGGGTGTTGGTCACATGGCGATGTGAACTATGGGTGTTAAATCACATGGTGATGTGAACTAGATTATTGACTCTAGTGCAAGTGGGAGATTGAAGGAAATATGCACTAGAGGCAATAATAAAGTTATTATTTTATACTATTTCCTTATTCATGATAAAGGTTTATTATTCATGCTAGAATTGTATTGATCGGAAACTTAAATACATGTGTGAATACATAAAAAATATTGTGTCCCTAGTATGCCTCTAGACTAGCTCGTTGATCAAAGATGGTTAAGGTTTCCTAACCATAGACATGTGTTGTCATTTGATAATGGGATCACATCATTAGGAGAATGATGGGATGGACAAGACCGACCCGTTAACTTAGCATAATGATCGTTCAGTTTATTGCTATGGCTTTCTTCATGTCAAATACATATTCCTTCGACTATGAGATTATGCAACTCCCGGATACCGGGGGAATACCTTGTCTGCTATCAAATGTCACAATGTAACTCGGTGATCATAAAGATGCTCTACAGGTATCTCTGAAGGTGTTTGTTGAGTTGGCATATATCAAGATTAGGATTTGTCACTCCGAGTTTCAGAGAGGTATCTCTGGACCCTCTCGGTAATACACATCATAAGCTTGGAAGCAAATGACTAAGGAGTTAGTTACGAGGTGATGTATTACGGAACGAGTAAAGAGACTTGCGGGTAACGAGATTGAACTAGGTGTAGAGATACCGATGATCGAATGCCGGGCAAGTAACATACCGATGGACAAAGGGAATTACGTATGTTGCCATAATGGTTCGACCGATAAAGATTTTCATAGAATATGTAGGAGCCAATATGGGCATCCAGGTTTTGCTATTATTTATTGATCGGAGAGGTGTCTCGGTCATGTCTACATAGTTATCGAACCCTTAGGGTCCACACGTGATGTGGAGCATCCTTCCACCATCCCCATGGACTCTACATCGACACATCAAGCCCCACGTGGACCTTTGACAAGAGCTAGAGCACGTGCTTTGGAATCCGAGGTGAACTCATTCCTACTTAGTTTGCATATGGATTTGAATGGACATTGTTGCTACCTCACCAAGATACACTATGCCTCATTAGGTATGAAGAGGAACACAACCAAGAGGCTCAGGAGCATCCCCAAGGAGGAGAGGAACCACACCAAGGCCACGTCGAACAAGACGGAGTGCAAGGACATCAAGACTGGAAGTCCCAGGTGACCCCGTGCGCACGGGCCCCCGAGACCCCGTGCCCACAGACTATCCAGGGAGTTGACGCTGGAGCACCCCGTGCGCACGGGCCTGTACCATGCCCACGGGACCCCCGTGCGCACGGGCCCAACTTACCCCGTGCGCACGGGCCTCCCAGGATGGACGGCTATGATCCCCACTCCGAGTCCCTCTTCATCCACTTCGACCCCAAGACTATATAAACCGTACCTAGGGCTATGTTTAGGGTTAGCAAAGTATTAGATGAGATATTTGTCAGCTTTGCTCCTCCTTGTCGCGACCGGTTTTCCGGACATTAATTTCCATAAAATGGCCGTCGAGCTCATCAGCCCCAGGATTACTGTTAGCTAATGAGGATCCAACTTGATACAGAAATTCCAAGCAAGAGTACAGAATATGTAGTACAAGACCATTGTGGCCTATGAGTACAACAAATGGTTTCTAGTGGTTGAGGGCAGAAGCGGTTTGTGGATCACCATGGCTATGGGACTCCATTTCCCATGGGAACAGCTGACCAGGTTAACTCCTATCTTCGCGAGGCTGCTATCATCGAGACTGTCGTCGCAACGCTCCTCTCCAAGCAAGCAATCTGGCCAAGACAATAGCCAGGGACAAGCCAGTGAGTACTTTGAATGTACTCGCAAACATTAAGAACATAGGTATAATATAGCCGCAGATAAACATGTGTCAAAATATGCTGTGGTTACTCTGATCATTATGGAAAAAGGTTAATGATGTATGCGAGTAAATATTTAAGGAATGCATGGGCAATCAAACAAGTAGATGAAATAATATAATGTGCCACAGTCGGGCGTCTGGGCGACACCACATAAAGGGCTTTAAAAGAAATGCCACAGTCGGGCGTCTGAGCGACACCACATAAAGGGCTTTAAAAGAAATGCCACGGCCGGGCGTCTGAGCGACACCACAGAAAGGGCTTTAAAAAGAAATGCCACAGCCGGGCGTCTGAGCGACACCACAGAAAGGGCTTTAAAAAGAAATGCCACAGCCGGGCGTCTGAGCGACACCACGGAAAGGGCTTTAAAAAGAAATGCCACAGCCGGGCGTCTGAGCGACACCACAGAAAGGGCTTTAAAAAGAAATGCCACAGCCGGGCGTCTGAGCGACACCACAGAAAGGGCTTTAAAAAGAAATGCCACAGCCGGGCGTCTGAGCGACACCACAGAAAGGGATTTAAAAAGAAATGCCACAGCCGGGCGTCTGAGCGACACCACAGAAAGGGCTTTAAAAAGAAATGCCACAGCCGGGCGTCTGAGCGACACCACAAAAAGGGCTTTAAAAAGAAATGCCACAGCCGGGCGTCTGAGCGACACCACAGAAAGGGCTTTTAAAAAGAATCATAGTGAATATCCCGGAGGTGGAACCATCCCAGAGATATTTGATGATAACAATAATATCACGGGTTAGTCAACAATAATAATAATCATAATCTTCACAAGTCACAAGTAGTAAATCCCGTTCTGGTTTAACAGTTTCACCTCCGAAGACCGACACTAAGACCGACACTCGACCCATCCCAGACTATAATCCTTAACCATGGACACGGCTATTCGAATAGGTTTAATCTCTGCAGAGGGTGTACTCTTTACCCACGAGTAACGGATTCCTTTAGTCCATCGGGACTAATTCCATCTATGGTCTTTTATTTGAAAACACACCTGACTTGCACACACCAGCTCAACTCACCAGTGTCTGGAATCACCCACGACACCTGTCAAGCAAACTCTAAGTGGGGAGGCTACAACCTCAACGTAGCATGGGATCAAATTTCTATTCGCGCGCTCTAAGGGGTATCCCCCTCTCGGTCCCAACCGGATACACCCATGCCCCCGGACCAGGTGGCATGCCTACCAGATGCAGCCGGTATCTTCCACCATGGCCTCTCTGTACGGTGTGTGCCAAGACAAGGGTTAACAACTTACTGAACCATACCCTACTTACGGTAGGGACCTGTGGCAGTACGAAACAAGTATGGGGGTTACCGGAACAAGACTCGATCTATGGTCGACTCAGGAGGTAGTAATAATCCTGCATGATTGGCATAACAATGTATGTATTTCAACCCATAGATAGAAACTCCACACGACATACCCCATCATGCCATACCGGACACGACCGTCTCAACGGAGGACTAGGGACAAGACCGCGTCTACCCAAGACAGAGGCCTTCCCGGCATTCCTTCCGCTATGCATGAAGAGTGTATGGGGGTAATTTCCATCACAAAACATGTCAACTCCATATGCATGAAATTCACTAATAAGCACTTATGAGTAGGATCACGTCCTCACATAAAATGACACATGCACGTGTCGGGGTGGTGTTGTCACCGAGTCAAACAACACACATAAAAAAATTTCACCAGGGTTCAGAATGCTTGCCTTTAGGTCATGGAAAAAAAGGGTGCATCCAAATCACCTTGAAACCTTCAAAAATCCTATTTAAAAGGATATGTATGAATTAACACATACAACTAAAATAGCACAAAAGTTGTGTTGAAATTTTTTCAAATAAATCTTAAAATAAACTAGATAAAATTTAAGAAATGTAGGAAAAAGAATCAATTCATTTGGAGTTGTATTTAAAGAGTTATAGTCGGTCAAAGTTTAGTCAAATATGTTATTAAAAATAAATATATAAAAGAAAATGATTCGGACGGAATACGCTTTCGGTGCAGAGGAGGCGTACTTGAGATTTTACGCCTCCACTTATCCACGTGGACGGCGTGGGGTGTCGCTGACAGTGGGCCCGCCTGGCCCACTGGTCAGGTTTGACCAGTCCCCACTCCCTCCTCTTCCTCGCCCGAGCAGAGGCGGGACGTCCGGCGTTCGTCGCCGGCGAACGGCGGTCCTTCGCGGGCATCTGAGTGCAGGGATGGATCCGCCACTCCTAGACGGTCCTCCCGGTGGTCGCAGGGTTGTCCGAGCTGAAGGGAATCGCCGGCGGCGAGCTCCGCGGCGGAGGGAAGCTTCGGTGGATTTGGGGATTCCGGCCCCGGTGGTTCCTGGCTGCGTCTGGGGGGCTAGGCAGCTCCGCGGGTTCAAGTGGAGTCGGACGGTGGCGCTTGGGAGGGCAGAGGAGGTCTTGGTGCGTCGGAGCTGACCGGGGCGAAGCGGCGGCCGAGCGGACCGGAGAGGTTGAAGACGACCCTTTCCTCCTCGATTGATGGCGATGGGGGCACTAGTGGGACGGTGAGGGGTTGCCTGAGGGCTCGGAGGAGCTCGGGGCTCCCTTATATAGGCAATGGAGGTCGGTTCGAGGTGCCCGGAGATAAGAACGGCGGCGAACCGCCTCTCTGTGCTTGTAGGGCGACGTGGCGGCGACGGGCGCTAGCGGACGAAGTTGTGGATGAGCACGCACTGCTCCAGGAGGCAGGTGGCGAGCGCTGGAGGTTTGGGCGGCGCTGGCTGGCGCAGGAGCGGTCGGGCGGCGGGCGCGGCCGCGGGCGTGCCGCCAAATGGCCTCTGACGGCGGCGCTGTAGGGCGCCAGGGAGCGGTCGGGGCCTTTTGGCGTGACGCGGCGAGGAGGGGAGTGCGAGGCGAGGTTCTGCCGTGCGGTTCAAGCCAGGGGCGCGCGACGCGGCGGCTCGGTGCGCGGCTGCAGTTGGCGCGCTCTGGGCGCGCCCAGTGCACGCGCAGGTTCTGATCGACGAAATGCCAGGGCGCGCTAGAGGTCTCGGGTGAGACTGGGAATTAGCAGATCCAGGTTAGGAGTAGTGAGGAGTCTATTGGACATGGTAGCTAGGCAAGGGGAGCAAGATCACAATGCAAGCTAAAACTCATGTCAAAACTGGTCATGCCTACAGGGTGTTTGACAAAATGCCACAGGCACCTAGGCATTTCTTGGAGGGGCCAAATCTTCCAGATCAATGTCTCTATGGATGCACAAGAGGATGGTGAGGTTAGTTGGTGGAAAGCACAAACTTGCTAGTGCAAGTTTTGCAGAACTCCAATTTTGGACAGAAAAGAAATGGCCTGGTTACATGAACCAAAAGTGATCCAATAGGTGCATGCTCCTGGACTTAAGGGTTTGGTAGGGTTGGCTACAAGTAGAAAAAGAAATCATGGGTAAAGGAGCAACTAAAAATGTGGTTGTTGTACAAACCAGCAAGTTGGGCCAGAATGAAGATGAGGTTGATACACTCAAATTATCCAAAGAACAACTCTATGTTTTTGCATAAAGTGGAATCATATGTTGCTACTAACATCTCATAATTTTGGTGGAGGCTAGAAAGAAATATTTAAATGGGTTGTAGTGCAAACATGCCCACTGGACCAGAGAAGAAGATTAGGGGTAGAGCTCAATTTATTTTATGAATCAAAGTTATTTTTGCACAAAAGTGATTTAATAACATCACATGACATCTCCAAATTTTGGTTGGAATTTTAAATGAATTTATCAAATGGTTGTAGTTCAAATATAGCCATATAGACAAGGGAAGTCATTTTTCAAGAAAAATAAAGACTAAGCAATTTAGTTATGTAATTAGTTTCTGCTAAAAGAAAAGTTTTTCTTGAGAGTTTTAAACAAGTCCAATAACATGTTTGAAAAGTTTCACTTTGGGGGAGAAACTTCATAAAAACCAAGGTAAAAAAATCAAAAGGGAGCTCAGAAAATAAAAGTTCTAATTCCTGGCAAAATTTTAATTAATAAAACAAGGTCAAAAATTTTGGGGTGTCACACTCCTACCTTCCCTTTGTGGGATCAAGGCCCCTTTGGGAAGAATCCTAGTGGATTTCAAGATCTCCTCTAGGAGAATACTATCTTCAAGACCTCAGCTCTTAGGAGTGGGAAGAACTTTGCCATTGTATCTTTCCTTTGATTGTGTTTGTGACTTGTGGATCATATGTTGCTATTCTAGTGGATGTGTGATTGGGGAATTGTTTGAGTGATTTCCTCTTTGTGTTCTTGAGTGTTTTGCCCTTTTCCCCCTCCAAGTGTGAAAAGATCCCTCCCTAGGATTTTATCCTATATCATTTGGTATCATGAGAAAGGTTGATTCACATCTTGGAGTCCCATCCCCCCATTTGCTAGCTTGATTTTGTTGTTTTTCGTCCAAATTCGAAAATCCCCACAAAAATAGCCCCAAAAAATTTTCTTGCAATTTGTTGGATCTAGTGAGATTTGGTTGTTTTGATTCACGAATTTGGAGTTTGGCAAGTGGATCTACCCATCTACCATCTTCCCCACCCCCCAAACCATCGAATTTGACCTCACATTGGAAAATCCCCATGGATCCGGAGCTGTTCATCCGCTCCCAGCACACCCCATGCACACGGGCCCTAGAGACCCCGTGCACACGGGCCTCACTTACCCCGTACGCACGGACCATCCAGGAACTTCGGCCATTTTCTGTTTTGCACCATTTTGCTTCCAAACCAACACTTGTGTTCTTCCGCCCTATTTCTCGTGGTTTTTTGAGTTTCGGACCGCGGTTTTTCTCTTGTGTCCTAAGATGTTTCGGCTACTTAGGCGCATTTACACATCATCATCACCGCCAAGCGATCATCAACTCGGACACCACATCGGCTTCAACAACTTCACTCTTACCGTAATATTGGACGGTTACCTCGACGACATCCCACCCTTGCTTTTGCATTGATAACCCGAGCCATTTCGCGTAGCTTACCCATTGAGACTAGCAAGTTGAGAATTGCCGGGCCACGCTATTGTGCACCGTAGTGTTTGTGTTACCATCTTAGTGCCATAAGTCTCTCCCGTGCATCTCTCACTTCCTTGTCTCATATCATACTTGGCTCAAGCATAAAAAAACAAGAAGAGCTTTTAAGCAAAAGAGGACAAACAAAGAGCTTATAAGCAATAGCATCAAGTCTTTTGCATATCATCTTCGACACCTCATACTTAGCATAGTTTGGATTGAAGACGGCACATTTCTCTTATAGGTTGGTGCACACACGTATCTAGCCCATTTGAGCAATCGAGCTAGTGTCTCTCTAGCATTCGCACAACAAGAGCAGTTTCCGTGGTTGCACATTTTGAGCTCACCCCTTGGTTGTGCGGATCCCATCTATCTTCTGTGTGTGTGTTCCTAGTGATATCATTGGGATTGATCTATTTGTTTTACTTGCATTTTTGTGAATCTTCTCAACTTTATCAATATCTTGACTAACATTCGCTTGAATTTTTTTACCACCATCCTATCCGAGCTCCTCCATAAGCCTTTTACTTGTAGGTGTGAGAAAAAATCCTCGGTACCAATTCCCCTATTATAGCATCGTGAGATCGTACTTGTTACATCCACAATCTTCGGAAAAGGTAACTTTGGTTTTGTTCTCTCATTTTCCTACTCACCACCACTTCTCATGATGGATAGGCCGAGTTCTTCTACCAACCCACTCTTCATAGAGCAAGATGGCGATATGACAAACTTCGTCACCAAGTCACAACTCTTTGGCGCACATCGAGATTTGCATCAAGAACAACTTGCTTTGGGCGACCGCATCGACAATCTCGCCACCGACTTACAACAATCCGAGCAACGTACAAGGAACTACTTCGACACATCATTGAGCTCCCTCAAAGACGATATCCGATCCATGATGGTCAATCGTTCTTCTACAACTTCGTCCTCTTCAAGACGGAGCCTCTCAAGTCGACACTCCGACGACACCATCTCCGGTTCAAGTACACCAACGTCGAACACTCTTCGTCAAGCAAACCGCAATCCTCTACATGATGACGACTCTCAAGAGCAAGCTCACGCACAAGAACATTGACACTGTCAAAATCAAGAAACATTCGCGCAAGCACAAGAACGACAACGTCAACGCCAACATGAACAAGAGGAACGAGCGCGCAAACACCAAGAGGATCAAGATGCCGAAGCATTTCGCCAACAACAACAACGACGCGAGGCCCAAGCTCAAGCGGCCAAAGACGCACTCCGAGAGTCCTCTCATGCCATTGCCCAACGCGGATGACTAGCACGTGAACAAGATGAAGCTCTCCGTCTTGAAGTACAAGAAGAAGTCCCGCTTCGCGAGGACAACAAGAAAGGAGGAACATCCGGCATATTCATCGTCCTCCTCCATGACAAGAACGACATCAAGAAAATCAAGTCCTTCAAGACCATCCACGCCAAGAGCGACATCAAAACCGCTACTTCGATGAAGAACTCCGCTACGGCAAGCTAAAGTTCACCATGCCCAAGTTCAATGGAAGCAATAAGCCCGAAGAGTACCTCTCATGGGCATTGAAGGTTGACAAAATCTTCCGTTTGCACAACTACGATGAAGAGAAGAAGATTGCAATGGCCTCACTTGAGTTCCAAGACTACGTTCTCATTTGGTGGGAACAAGTGATTGAGCGACGACGTGCAAGAGGGGAACCACCAATCACAACTTGGACGGCAATGAAAGAGGTCATGAGAGCTCGTTTCGTGCCTACTCACTACACCCGTGATCTCTTCAAGAAGTTGCAACTTCTCAAACAAGGCACGAAGACGGTGGAAGAATACTACCAAGAAATGGAGATTGCCATGATTCGAGCCAATGTAAAGGAAGACGACGAGCAAACAATGGCACGCTTCTTGAACGGCCTCAACCACCCAATCAAGCGGATTGCCGACTTCCAACCATACACAAACCTCCTCGAGCTAGTTCATCAAGCGACCAAGGCCGAGCGACAAGTCCAAGATGACTTCAAATATGCCAAGTACTCGTCCAAGACCTATGGCTCCTCTTATCAAGCTCCCGCAACTTCGGCAACTCCTACCTCAACTAGAGCATCACCAAGTACCGGCGACAAGTCAAGTTACAAGAAGACTTCGACAAAATCAAGTGCCATCAAGCTCAACTTCAAGCCGAAAGCTTCATCATCATCTACTCCAACCGATGAGACCATCAAGACAAGTTCCATCAAATGTTTCACATGCGGAGGTCGAGGCCACAAGTCCTTTGAGTGCACAAACAAGCGCACCAAGATCCTCAACGACGACGGCACCTACGACTCCATGAGTGAAGGAGAAATGGAAGCCCTCGAGCAAGTGGCCATGCACTGACAAGTGAACAACGAAGACGAAGATGATCAAGTCTTTTGTGATGAAGATTCAAGTCCCGCTCTTGTTGTCTCTAAGGTCTTGACTCTTCAGCATCAACTAGACGAAGATCAAAGATGTCATATCTTCCACACAAAGGCCGACATCAATGGACGGTCCGTCAAGGTCATCATCGATGGAGGTAGTTGCCACAACTTAGCAAGTGAAGAACTATGCTCCAAGCTCCAATTGGTCAAGATGAAGCACCCTCACCCCTACAAGGTTCAATGGCTAAGTGACACCGGCACCATACAAGTAGAGCATCGAGTACAAGTCTCTTTCAAGATCGGCGCCTATGAAGACACTTTGGAATGTGATGTCCTCCCAATGACCGTTTGCCACCTCCTTCTTGGGCGTCCATGGAAATTCGACCAGGTGTCATTCACAATGGGCGTACCAATCACTATAGCTTAAAGATGAAAGGAAAAGAGTTTGTGCTACGTCCTATGTCTCCAAGCCAAGTGCTCGCCGACAAGCAAAACACCCATCATGGAGAGAATAGTGAGAGAGCGAACCACCAAAAAGAGAGTGAACGCCACAAGCCCAAATCGAGTGCCTCCATGATGAGCGACAAGAAAAACTTAGTCCTATTTGCCACTAAAAGCGAGATGCGAGAAGTGTGTGAGGACCCATCGAGTGTCCTACACTATGTCCTATTGTGCAAGGACGGGGCACCAAAAACTAACAATTCTCACAATCTACCTTTGGTGTTATCTTCTCTATTGCAGGAATTCCAAGACGTTTTCCCCGACGAGCTACCTCCGGGTCTACCTCCACTATGAGGCATCGAGCACCGCATCGACCTTATTCCCGGAGCGCCACTTCCAAACAAAGCTCCCTACCGTGTCAACCCCGAAGAAACCAAAGAAATACAAAGGCAAGTACAACATCTCATAGACCATGGTCATGTGCGTGAAAGTTTGAGTCCTTGTGCCGTACCGGTTATCCTAGTGCCTAAGCGTGACGATAGTTTTCACATGTGTTCGGATTGTAGACCTATCAATGCTATCACCGTTCGCTATAGGTACCCCATTCCACGCCTTGATGATATGCTTGATGAACTTAGCGGTGCCACTATCTTTTCCAAAATTGATCTTAAAAGTGGTTACTATCAAATTTGCATACAAGAGGGTGATGAATGGAAAACCGCTTTCAAAAGCAAGTTTGGTCTATATGAGTGGTTAGTCATGCCCAAGGTTGTCAGTATCGTGATTTTGAATCGGATCGGAACTCTGATGATAGGATCGTAAATCGTAGAATCTTCACTATCAGGATCGTAGAAACGTAGATTCTATGAACTAAAATCGTAGAATCAGAGGGGTCATTTTGGATCGTAAATTCGTAGAATCATAGAACAGGATCGTGATTCTGACAACCTTGGTCATGCCTATGGGTTTATCGGAAGCACCTGGCACTTTCATGCGTCTCATGCATTATGTGTTCCGACCTTACATTGGTGAATTTGTTGTTGTCTACTTTGATGATATCCTCGTGTTTAGCAAATCTCTCAAAGAACATGTCACCCACCTTCGAACCGTGCTACAAACTCTTCGAAAAGAGCAACTTTATGCTAATATGGAAAAATGCCTATTTGGTGTTGATAAGATTGTTTTCATGGGTTTCGTAGTTTCTTCTAAGGGTGTTCATGTTGATGAATCTAAGATCGATGCTATTAAAACTTGGCCCCAACTAACCAATTTGCAACAAGTGCATAGTGTCCTTGGTTTAGCCGGTTTCTACCGTAGATTTGTGAAGTATTTTAGCATGATTGCTTCACCTTTGCATGCTTTGAGTAAGAAAAATGCACCGTTTGTTTGGGGACCATCCAAAGACATTGCTTTCAATGAGCTTAAAAATTTGCTTACTCATGCTCCCGTGCTTGCATTACCAAACTTTGACAAACCTTTAGAAATTCATTGTGATGCTAGTGGTAACGGCATAGGAGGAGTGTTAATGCAAGAGAAGCGCCCCATAGCATACTTTAGTGAGAAATTTTACGGAGCGCAACTCAATTATCCCATCTATGACAAAGAACTATATGCTTTAGTGCGTGTCTTGCGTGAATGGGAACATTACCTCCGTCCCCATGAATTCATTATCCACACCGATCATGAAACACTTAAGCATCTTAAAGGTCAAACTAAGTTGAACAAGCGTCATGCTAAATGTAGTGAGTTTATTGAGTCATTTCCTTATGTCATCAAGTACATTAAAGGCAAGGAAAATGTTGTGGCGGACGCACTTTCCCATATTTGCATGCTTGTAACTCAACTTGAATTGAATGTCATAGGTTTTGAGCACATAAAAGAGTTGTATGAGCATGATACTACATTCGCCATTCCGTATGCTAAATGTTTGACGCATACATCTTGGGGACGATATTACATCAAAGATGGATATCTTATGAGAGCTAACAAACTTTGCATCCCTGAGTCCTCTTTTCGCTTGTTGCTTTTGCAGGAATCTCATGGAGGAGGACTAATGGGACATTTTGGACGCGACAAGACACTCGCTACACTCTCTGTCGGTGTCAAAACCGGCGGATCTCGGGTAGGGGGTCCCGAACTGTGCGTCAAGGTCGGATGGTAACAGGAGACGAGGGACACTTTATTTTACCCAGGTTTGGGACCTCTCGATGGAGGTAAAACCCTACTCCTGCTAGATTAATATTGATGATATGGGTAGTACAAGAGTGGATCTACCACGAGATCAAGGAGGCTAAACCCTAGAAGCTAGCCTATGGTATGATTGTGTATGATGATGGTTGTCCTACGGACTACAACCCTCCGGCTTATATAGACACCGGATAGGGTTAGGGTTACACAGAGTCGGTCACAATGGTAGGAGATCTTGAATATCCGCACGCCTAGCTTGCCTTCTACGCCAAGAAAAGATCCTTCCGGACACGGGACGAAGTCTTCAATCTTGTATCTTCATAGTCCTGGAGTCCGGCTGAAGGTATAGTCCGGCTATCCGAACACCCCCTAATCCAGGACTCCCTCAGTAGCCCCTGAACCAGGCTTCAATGACGACGAGTCCGGCGCGCAAATTGTCTTCGACATTTCAAGGCGGGTTCCTCCTCCAAGTTCTTCAAGAAGATTACAAACACCAAAAATGGTGTCCGGCTCTGCAAAATAAGTTTCCACATATTGCCATATAGAGAATAATATTAACACAAATCAAATTTGCTGACGTATTCCGCAGTGCATCATAACACTGCGACCAAGCCTTCTATATAAATTATTTTCGTTGTTCCACCTTAGCGCGTTTAGCGAGGCAATTTCCTTGGCACGTCTTGTCAAAGCAGAGATCATGTGCCCCCTTTAACGGGATTCTCATTAATACGGACGTGGGTAACCCAACCGCGCCATTTACCACGGCGCTCGGGAGGCAAGTGAGTTTTATTAGGTAGGTGGGGACGCATAACCGCACCCGCTTATAAAAGGGATAAGGACTCACCTTTTTAACCTACGCCTTCTTCCTCGTCTGCCAATCCATCTCTCGCGCACTCAAGCTCTAGCGCCCAAGTCCACTCTTCCTTCCTCAACCTCCTCCAACAATGTCCGGAGCGGGAGGCAAGTGGATGGTCTCCTCCGTCACGGAGGCTCAAGTAAAAAAGTTAAGGAAAGCCGTATATTTGTCCAAGGACATCCCGCATCGGCTTCTTGAGAAGGGGCAGCTTCTTCCTACCCCAAGGCCCCATAAGAGGGTAGTTTTTCTTCCCCACTTCCTCCGCGGACTGGGCTTTCCACTTCACCCATTTGTCCGGGGGCTCATGTTCTACTACGGCTTGGATTTCCACGATCTGGCCCCGAACTCTGTTCTCAACATCTCGGCATTTATCATCGTGTGTGAGGCCTTTCTCCGCGTCCGCCCCCACTTCGGCCTTTGGCTCAAGACCTTCAACGTCAAGCCCAAGGTGGTGTCCGGCACCCAGGCGGAGTGTGGAGGCGCTATGGTCGGCAAGATAGCCAACGTCCTCTAGTTCGATGGCTCCTTTGTGGAGTCCCTAAAGGGGTGGCAGGCCGGGTGGTTTTACATCACCGAGCCACGCGATCCGAACTTGGTCGCAGCCCCCAAGTTCAGATCCGGACCCCCCACGCGGCTCATGTCCTGGAACGAGACGGGCCTGTCGTGGGGCAACGAAGAAGAAGTGACTGGGTTGCAAACGTGCATCCAGTCCCTGGTGAACAAGCCAATCCGGCTTGTCAATATAGTCCAGGTTATGCTCGTTCGCCGGATCCTCCCGTGCCAACAACGGGATTTCACTTTGTGGGAATTCGACCCGGCGCAGCACCAAACCCTTAGCAGGCTCTTCGACACGACGTATGAAGACGTCTGGAAGGTGCTGACCAAAGGCGCCGAGTCCCCCGCATCCGCCTCCTCGCCTCCGAGGATCGCGGGTACAGCTCGCAGCGCAACGCTAGCGAGGTAAGCTATCTATACCTTTGACAGGTTCGTTAAGCCCTTCTTCATAGATTAACTCTATGCGGGATCTAAACTCCCTTTACCTTTGACAGGCTTGGCAGAAGATATCCGGACCAATTAACTGTCCGGCTCCCCTGCCCGAAGACCCGGCCCCAGCTCTCTTGGTGAAGCTGATGGCTCCGGCACCTTATGTGGTGCCGGAGAAGAAGGCCAAGAGGAAGAAAACCACTAGGACTCGAAAAAGTTCCTGCAACATGGTGGTGTCAGACTCGTCATCTGACGAGTCCGCGACGCTCTCCTCTCGTGAAAACGAGGAGGAGAAGCAAGGAAGCTCTCCCCCCCCCCCAGTGAGGGGAGAAAACAAGAAGAAGGCCACCCCAACGGGGGAGGCCTAGGGGTCGAGGAAAAGGAAGACCCCTCCGCCGGACTACTCCTATGACGCCGAAGAAGGCGGAGAGGAGTGGCTGGACAGAACCAAGCGTCCGGCTACATCGTAAGTATACCAGAGTGACTCATGATATTTTCTAATGCGCGACTTTCCCTAATGTCGAACGTAATTTTTGCAGCCCGCCCCGGGCCGAACTCGACGATTCGTCGAGCGGCTCCCTGGATTCGTCGGACGTGAACTCTGTTCCACCCGCTGTCTCCCCTTGCAGGGCAGACGACGCTGAAGTGGCGCCTCGCCAAGCTTCAGGGCAGGAGGACATGGTCCTAGAGGAGCCGCGAGGCAATCCTCCGGACCCCAGGAGTAAAGGGGATGAAACCCCCCAGGGCTCCAAGTCCGGCTTTGTGCCGGACACCGCGCCGGACTCGACAGTCCTGGTCCGTGGTGGGCGAACTCCTCCCAAGAGGAGTAAGCCGTCTGAGCCGGCGTCCTCCGTCCAACCAGAGGCGCCGGACAATCTGTTGGAGGTGCTTGAGGGCGCCACCATCGACGAGGAGCACCGTACTGTTATGAGTACGGTGATCCAAAGGGTTCAGTCCGCCAAGAGCGGACTGACTGAAGCTTGCACTAGCGTTCTAACAGGCTTCCAGGTAAACAGAAATATGTCAGATTATTTACCTCATAGACAGTAGCCCCTGATGCTCTGTTCGGTGTTCGGAAAGAAAAGCCGAATAGAGGATCTAGTAATTTTCGCAGGAGTCTAACAAAAGAAGTCAAATATGCGTATGCAGGCTTCGCTGTTGTCCACCGCCGCACTGACTGCGCAGGTGGATGTCCTTAAAAAGGACCTCGGGCGGACTGAGCAAGAGCTCGTCCTTGCCAGACGGCAGCTCGAGGAGAAAGAAGGTAAGAAATACCCTAAAAAAAGAGAAAAAAGTGCCTATAGAGAGGCTTGATTGTAGAAAGAAATAAGAGGATTGTACTGCTTATTGTAGGGGCCACAACCGAGGTGGCAACCCTGAAGCAGGCGCTGGCTGAGGCCGAAAAGAAAACGGCCGAGGAGCGCGCCGAGCGAGAAAGGCTTGGGGTTCAGGTCGGCGAGGTGCAGCAAGAGCTGCAAGCTCTCATGAAAAAACATGAGGGTTTGGAGCTTGAGGCAAAAGCGCAAGCATCCGAGCTCGCGTCGGCCATCGAGACCGCCAAGAGTGCCAAGGCCGAAGCCCAAAAGGCCCTCCAAGAGTTGGAGGAGGTGAAAAAGATAGCAACGGGTAAGGCATTCTCAATGCAAAGTAGGAATATAAAAGTAAACTACCTATTACTTACCCGAATCCGGAGTTCTCCAGGGGCGTTCGCCGATCTTCCGCGCAGCGTATCCAACGCCGCCGCGTTCTACCGAGCTGAAGAGGGCAACTCGACGGAGAGTGTGTTATGGTCTCAGTATTCTGAGGCCGGACACCCTGTGCCCTTAAGCGATCAGCTGAAACAGCTGGTCAAGCTCCACAAGGCGGCCGAACAGGCCATGAAGGGCTTACTAGTTCGGCTGTGGCCTGGAGAGGCCCTGCCTAGGAGCTATTTCGGGCTAGTGCGGCGGCTGGTGGAGGCCTGTCCACGGCTTGAGGACGTCAAGCGCTCCGTCTGCATTGAAGGTGCCCGGAGGGCCCTTGCCCGTGTAAGGGTACACTGGGGTAAGCTGGACGGAGAGAAGCTGGTGAAGGACGGGCCGCCGCAGGGGAAGGAGCATCGCAAGCCCGAGAACTACTACAAGGATGTTCTTGCCAGAGCCCACCTTGTCGCGGATGAATGTACTAAAGATGTAATATTTGAATGAACTCGCTCGTTTGTATCCTGTGCGCTGAAAACTTGTTCATATGCGCTAAGCAATGCTTATTGAATTTAAAATATTATTTTCTATGCGGCCGTTTATCAAAAATTGAGAGATGGCCAGTCGTCGGCTTCTGCCCCCATGCCACTAGTGCTGGGGTGTTCGGGATAAACCTGAGGGCTCTTGTTCCCATAGTTGGGTCCTTCGAGGGAGGTGCTCAGCACAACGAACCAGGCAATCGGACTATAATGCTTGAACACTCTCACTTAGCCATAGAACGTTATAATTTTAAATTTCGGCGAAGCCCCTAGTTCGGAAGGCCGAATTCGGGGCGCTATCCATGCCTTTGGCCGGACGTAGCCAGCTCCTCGCTCGAAGCGGCATAAGCCTTTAAGGACTCGAAAAACCTCTCGAACAGCGACCGGTCTCACGCCTTATCATGACAGTCTGTTTTAGCTTTCTCCACTGAGGTGCTCAACCCACCTGAACTGGGGCACAATCGCAGTGGTTCTCCTAGTGCTACCTTAGCCGATATAGCGGAACGTAAGGCACCAAAACATAGGAGCCGGGCAAACCCAACATGTGACCAAAATCATGACTCGGAGCCGATGCATATAGTGCTATAAGTTCGGGGTGCCGCACTTGTGAAAGTGTACGGACTTCTCACACCAGATAAAAGGGTAATGAAACCCCTGGCGTGGTTTGCCGTACCATGGTGTATGGGTGCGATCATGTTATGTAATAAACACATATATTCAAAGGGGATAATGCAAAAAATAGACAAAAAGCTATGCATTGTTTATAAAGAGGCTATTTATCAAAGCCGAACGATACAAGTAGTGCGATAAGCAAAAAAGATATTAGACTATTTAACATGTCCTGACCAGGCACAGGCCGTAGAATTTAAAAACAGATATATCGCTCGAAATAGAGACCACCTGAGAGTTCCGTAATGTGGCGTTAGCTTTGTCTGCTTTCTTGGATCTTGCATCGTCTGTGCGGCAACAAGGCCGAATAGGTTATCCAGAGTATGGAGTCCTGAAAGTAAAAAAAGGAAAATCCGGCAGCCCCTAGTACGTTTGATGCCGTATTGTAGGCATGCCGTTAATGTGCCCCTCCCCCTGTGCCCATGGAATTTTAAGGGCGTAATTGTGTACTCGAGGTACTTGCTCCGCTATGTTGCGATGGCTGGGGTCGGGGCCGTATTGCTACGCTTGCTCGGAATATGCCAGGCGGTCTTGTTGCAGGTTACTCCTGGCGCGCTTTGCATTGTCCGGCTTTTTAACGGCCGGACTGGAGAGTTGCCTTGAAAGGCTGCTTTGTACTTCCGCTGCGAGGGTTGCCGTGTGCTCCTCCGTACGGATGGAGCGCTCGGTGTTTCCGCTGACCGTAATTACTCCTCGGGGGCCTGGCATCTTGAGCTTGAGATATGCGTAGTGCGGAACCGCATTGAATTTAGCGAATGCGGTTCGTCCGAGCAGGGCATGATAGCCACTGCGGAACGGGACTATATCGAAGATTAGCTCTTCGCTTCGGAAGTTATCCGGAGATCCGAAGACCACATCAAGTGTTATCGAGCCTGTACAATTGGCCTCTACACCTGGTATGACGCCTTTAAAGGTCGTCCTTGTGGGCTTGATCCTTGATGGATCTATGCCCATTTTCCGCACTGTATCCTGATAAAGCAGGTTCAGGCTGCTGCCGCCGTCCATGAGGACTCTTGTGAGATGACATCCGTCCACGATTGGGTCAAGGACCAGTGCGGCAAAACCGCCGTGACGGATGCTAGTGGGGTGGTCCCTTCGATCGAAAGTGATCGGGCAGGAGGACCATGGGTTGAACTTTGGGGCGACTGGCTCCATCGCATATACGTCCCGTAGCGCACACTTCCTCTCCCGCTTGGGAATGTGAGTCGCGTATATCATGTTCACCGTCCCCACTTGTGGGGGAAACCCCTTCTGTCCATTGTTGTTCGGCGGCCTGGGCTCCTCCTCGTCGTCGCTATTCAGCCCCTTGTCTTTGTGTTCGTCTCTTAACTTGCCTGCCTGCTTGAACACCCAACAATCCCTGTTAGTGTGATTGGCTGGCCTTTCGGGGGTGCCATGAATCTGGCACGAGCGGTCGAGTATCTGGTCCAAACTGGACGGGCACTGGGTATTCTTTTTAAATGGCTTTTTCCGCTGACCGGATTTATAGCCTCTGAATCCGGCATTTACTGCTGTATCCTCACTGCTGTCGCTGCTAACGTGGCGCTTTTGATTATTTCGACGTGACCTGCCACTTTTGTCCTTGGTATCCGAATTACCAGGCTTCTTTGATAAGTTGTTGCTGCGAGCTAGCCAGCTATCTTCGCCCGCGCAAAAGCGGGTCATGAGTGTCGTGAGGGCTGCCATAGTTTTCGGCTTTTCCTGTCCCAGGTGCCGTGCGAGCCATTCGTCGCGGATGTTATGTTTGAAGGCTGCTAGGGCCTCTGCGTCCGGACAATCGACTATCTGATTTTTCTTTGTTAGGAACCGTGTCCAGAATTGCCTGGCCGATTCTTCTGGCTGCTGAATTATGTGGCTTAGGTCGTCGGCGTCCGGTGGCCGCACATATGTCCCCTGGAAGTTGTCAAGGAATGCGGCTTCCAGGTCCTCCCAAGAACCGATTGAGTCTGCTGGTAGGCTGTTAAGCCAGTGCCGGGCTGGTCCCTTGAGCTTAAGGGGTAGATATTTGATGGCGTGTAGATCGTCGCCACGTGCCATGTGGATGTGAAGGAGATAATCCTCAATCCATACTGTCGGATCTGTCGTACCATCGTACGACTCGATGTTGACGGGTTTGAAACCCTCAGGGATTTTATGATCCATTACTTCATCTGTGAAGCATAGTGGGTGTGCGGCGCCCCTGTACTGGGCTATGTCACGACGCAGCTCGGAAGAGTTGTGCCTGTTGTGTTCGGCCCGGCCGGATTTATTGTGTCCGGAGTGAAGGTCATCATGTGTCGTCGGGCGTCCGCGCGATCCGTAGATCGATCTTGTTTGCCTCGCTTTATCCTCCAGTACGTCTCGCAGGTCGGGCTCGTTTTCCCGTGCCTTAGTTGAACGGCACCGGGGCATGGCTTGTTTAATGGTTCGACAGGCTTCTCTGTCGCGGCCGCGGGGTGGCCGATCTGCCATGTCATATGTTTCCCCCTCTGATTGGGGTAGCGGCCTGCGCTTAGGATAATCTTTGGAGGGGCGCTCGAGTTCATACTCTTCAGCCGCAAGGACTTCAGTCCATCTATCAGCTAGCAAATCTTGATCAGCTCTAAGCTGTTGCTGCTTTTTCTTTAGGCTGTTCGCCGTGGCTAGAAGCCTGCGTGGAAAGCGCTCTTGTTCGGCGGGGTCTGATGGTATGACGAATTCATCATCATCGAGGCTTGCCTCGTCCTCGGAGGGTGGCATGTAGTTATCATCCTCAACCTCTCGCTCTGCTGCTCTCTCATGAGGGCTGGCCTTTCCATCTTCCTGCGCCGAATCTTGCTGGTTCTGGTGTTCTTCGGCGCTGTCCGGGGTAGTATTATCTCCCATGCCGGAATCACCGTTTCTGCTGTGGCGGGATTTAGAGCGGCGCCGTTGGCGCCGGCGTTTTGGCGGTTTTTTTGATTTGTCGTCCTCCGCTGTTCCATCTCCATCTGCATCCTTTGGAGCATCCACCATATATATGTCATATGAAGAGGTGGCGGTCCAGCGCCCTACAGGTGCTGGTTCTTGTTCGTCTCCTCCTTCGTCGTCCATACCGTCGAAGTCTTCGAAGCCGAAGTCAAGCATGTCGGTTAAATCGTCGATAGTGGCTATTAAGTGGGTGGTGGGTGGGCTTTGAATTTCTTCGTTGTCCGAATCCCAACCTCGCAGACCATAGTCCGGCCTAGGCTCTCCTAATAAAGAGAGAGACTTGAGAGAATTCAGGATATCACCAAAAGGTGAGCACTGAAAGATATCCGCTGCGGTGAACTCCATTACAGGCGCCCAATCAGATTCGATCGGCGGGGGCACGGAAGTCCCGGAGTTCGGAGAAGAATCCGACTCCTTGGAGTCATGGGACGTGCGGAGTGCGGGGATGGCGTTCGGCTCTATCGCCTTTGAGATCGCAGCCCCCGAGGTGACGTCCAACCGTTCATCCTCGAAGAACGCAGCAGGCTCCGAGTCGAAGATCAGGGCCGGAGCGTGTGCGGCCTCCAGGGTACTATTTGGAGGCAGAGCCATATCATGCCCCTCGAAATAGTGCGGCGCGCTTGTCTATGGCTCGAACCCGTCGAAGATCAAGTCTCCACGGATATCTGTCGTGTAGTTTAAGCTTCCAAACCCGAGTTGATGGCCAGGGGCGTAGCTTTCGATCTGCTCCAGATGACCAAGCGAATTGGCCCGCAGAGCGACGCCGCCGAAGACGAAGATTTGTCCGGGGAGGAAAGTCTCACCCTGGACCTCATCGTTGTTGATGATCAAAGGAGCCATCAGGCCTAAAAGCGACGACATAGAGGAACTCTCAATGAAAGCACCAATGTCGGTGTCAAAACCGTCGGATCTTGGGTAGGGGGTCCCGAACTGTGCGTCAAGGTCGGATGGTAACAGGAGACGAGGGACACTTTATTTTACCCAGGTTTGGGCCCTCTCGATGGAGGTAAAACCCTACTCCTGCTAGATTAATATTGATGATATGGGTAGTACAAGAGTGGATCTACCACGAGATCAAGGAGGCTAAACCCTAGAAGCTAGCCTATGGTATGATTGTGTATGATGATGGTTGTCCTACGGACTACAACCCTCCGGCTTATATAGACACCGGATAGGGTTAGGGTTACACAGAGTCGGTTACAATGGTAGGAGATCTTGAACATCCGCACGCCTAGCTTGCCTTCTACGCCAAGAAAAGATCCTTCCGGACACGGGACGAAGTCTTCAATCTTGTATCTTCATAGTCCTGGAGTCCGGCTGAAGGTATAGTCCGGCTATCCGAACACCCCCTAATCCAGGACTCCCTCACTCTCCAGGAGCGCAAGTCCAAGCTACTACCAAGAGCCGATGGCCCATTCAAGATACTTGCTCGCTATAACGACAACGCCTACAAAGTCGACATCCCACGAGACAAGTACAATGTGAGCGACACATCCAACGTCAAAGACTTGGCCAAGTACCATGGTGATGAAGATCACGATGTAGGATCGAAAGTATGTCTAGAGGGGGGTGATTACACTACTTGACCAAATAAAAACTTAACCTTTTCCCAATTTTAGTTCTTGGCAGATTTTAGCTACTTTAGGACAATTCAAGCAATCATCACACAATTCAAGCAAGCATGCAAAGAGTATATAGGCAGCGGAAAGTAAAGCATGCAACTTGCAAGAATGTAAAGGGAAGGGTTTGGAGAATTCAAACGCAATTGGAGACAAGGATGTTTTTGTCATGGTTCAGATAGGTGGTGCTATCCTACATCCACGTTGATGGAGACTTCAACCCATGGAGGGTAACGGTTGCGCGAGTCCACGGAAGGGCTCCACCCACGAAGGGTCCACGAAGAAGCAACCTTGTCTATCCCATCATGGCCATCGCCCACGAAGGACTTGCCTCACTAGCGGTAGATCTTCACGAAGTAGGCGATCTCCTTGCCCTTACAAACTCCTTGGTTCAACTCCACAATCTTGTCGGAGGCTCCCAAGTGACACCTAGCCAATCTAGGAGACACCACTCTCCAAGAAGTAACAAATGGTGTGTTGATGATGAACTCCTTGCTCTTGTGCTTCAAATGATAGTCTCCCCAACACTCAACTCTCTCTCACAGGATTTGGATCTGGTGGAAAGAAGATTTGAGTGTAAAGCAACTTGGGGAAGGCTAGAGATCAAGATTCATATGGTAGGAATGGAATATCTTGGCCTCAACACAAGGGTAGGTGGTTCTCTCTCAGAACATATGAGTTGGAAGTGTAGATGTGTTCTGATGGCTCTCTCCACGAGTGAAGAGGAGGTGGAGGGGTATATATAGCCTCCACACAAAATCCAACCGTTACACACAATTTACCAATCTCGGTGGGACCGAATCAACAAACTCGGTCGGACCAAAATAGTAAACCTAGTGACCGTTAGAGATTTTTCGGTGGGACTGATATGCAACTCGGTAGGACCGATATGGTTAGGGTTAGGGCATAACGTAATCTCGGTGAGACCGATTACACAAACTCGGTGAGACCGACTTGGTAATAAGCTAACCAAAGAGTTGGTCAGGCAAACTCGATGGGACCGATTTGCTCTTTCGGTGAGACCGAAAAGTTACAAAAAGGAAACAGAGAGTTTACATTGCAATCTCGGTGGGACCGATCCGCTCTTTCGGTGAGACCAAAAAGTTACGAAAAGGAAACAGAGAAATTGCAATCCCATCTCAGTGAGACCGAGATCCCTATCGGTAGAACCGATTTGCTAGGGTTTGGCAGTGGCTTATGACATGTGAAACTCGGTGGTGCCGGATAGGAAGAATCGGTAGGACCGAGTTTGGCTTTGGGTTTAGGTCAAGAGTGGATATGAGAAAGTAGCTGAGGATTTTGGAGCATATCATTAAGCACATGAAGCAAAGGGCTCATTAAGCAGCACCTCATCCCTCCTTGATAGTATTGGCTTTTCCTATGGACTCAATGTGATCTTGGATCACTAAAATGTAAAATGAAGAGTCTTGAGCTTTTGAGCTTGAGCCAATCCTTTGTCCTTAGCATTTTGAGGGTTCCACTTTCACCATCCATGCCATGCCAATCATTGAGCTTTCCTGAAATAATCATCTTGGAATAGCATTAGCTCAATGAGCTATATGTTGTTATGAATTACCAAAACCACCTAGGGATAGTTGCACTTTCAATCTCTCCCTTTTTGGTAATTGATGACAACATATAGATCAAAGCTTCGACAAATGATAATAAGAATGATATATATCGTCGCTTTGAGAAGTATGTGATAAGTAAGAGCTCCCCCTAAATTTGTGCATATTTAAAATTTGCTTTGGACTGCAAATGCACAAAGATTTAGAATCATGGGTTACTCTTCCATGTCACATACATCTTGGTGGAGCGCTCAAAATGATAAGAATGAAATACATGCACTCATCACCAAGAAAAGTGAATGATCACATAAGATAGATAAGATAAGATATATCAAGCATGCATAAGTGTAGCTTATGATCAAACACATGATCATCAATGTCTCAAAAGCATATCATAGTATCTCAACCAAAAGCAAACAAAGTTTGAAAAAAACACCAAATAAAGCAAGAGAGAATAAAAGCAACACTCTCTCTCGAAGCCTATGATCTATACATTTTTCTCCCCCTTTGGCAACAAGTTACCAAAAAGTTCCTAGAAAATGCATAGTGCTAGATCGACACTCAGGCTTGATCTTCTGGTGGTGGTGGAGTCTGGATCACTCCAAGGACGAAGGCTTCTGTAGACATGGTTGGAGCTGGAGCTGAGGTAGATGCTGGAGCTGGTTGGGCTGGTGCTGTGGCTGGAGCTGAGGTGGTGGCTCTGGTGTCAGGAACTGGCACTGCAGACGACCTCTGAGCTCGTGGCACTCTGGCAAATGCATCAGTGGTAGTCTTCCCTTTCCTCTCCTGCATGTCATCTTGAAGTTGCTCCACTGCAGACTGAAACTCTGTTACTTTGACATCCAAGTCATAGAACTTTTGTTCTACGATCCTCTCTAAGCTCTCCTGATTCTGAGTGAGGGTGGCCAGTCCTTTCTCAATCCTCAGTGTGGATGCAATCAAGTAACTAAGCTGCTCTTGCTTGGTTTTCAAGAAATACTCAGATGCCTCCTCTTGAGCTGGCATCTTGGCAGCTTTCTCCTTCCTTGCCTTCTCCTTCTGTGCTTGAGCATGAGCTGAAGATGGTTCATCCTTGTTCATCACAACTTGATTATCCTCAAAGTCTGGATGGATGGGCAAATGTTCCTTGTCCAATGGGTATATGCCTGTGCCCATCTTGGAGTTGATCAGCTCTTGGATCTGAGGGGCATATCCACAGCTCCTCTTCTGATCTGCTGCAGTCCTCTTGATTGTTTCTACTATGAGGCTCATGACTTTGAATTTTTGTGGCACATCAAAGATATGAAGCAAGTTGATTGCATGGCCTCTGATCATCTTGTGATCACCTGACTTGGGCAACAGAGTGTGCCTTAGAATCCAATTGATGGTTGGCAACCCTGACAGAAGATAATGTACTGATCCAAACTTGAAAGTATCAAGTGCCTTGTTTGGGATCTCCTTGTACATGTTTGACATAGAGTTGTGGTCCATCTTCTTCTTGGCATATATATCTAGGTCATCCTCATGCTCCTCTGGGGCATTGATGAGTTGTGCCCACTCAGCAACTGTTAATTGATACCTCGTTCCTTCTGACATCCACACAATCCTTCCATCTAGATAGAAGTGTGTTGTGGAGTAGAACTGCATGATCAGCTCTTCATTCCACTTTGTGAGCTTCTGCCCCACAAAGTCAGCTACTCCACAAGCCTTGAAGCTGTATTGCACTCCAGGATAGTGCTCTTCATTGTCCTTGATGTATTCCCAGTCAACCCATCTCATGTCACAAACAATGGGCTTCTTATCAAGCAACACAGTCTCATAGAAGTCCTGTTGTTCCTTTGTGTGGAACCTGTAGTCAACAACAGTTCTTCTTCTGGTAACATATGGGTCTTCTGCTCTACACTTTCTCAGCCCTGAGTCTCTTATGATCTTCATGTCCTCAGCCACAGGATGAGCATCATTGTGGTCTGGGATCTTGGGCTTCAACTTTCTGAGTACTTGTCCTTCTTCCTCTTCTGCAGTGTCAGGCACTGGGGCCTTGTTCTTCTCACCAGCTGGTATGCTCCTTGTTTTCCTCTTGGGAGCTGTCTTGGCCTTTGATGCAGCCTTGGGTGCTTCCTTGGGCTTGGATGCAGTAGCCCCTGATTTGATAGCATCACCCATCAGCTTTGGCATCTTAGGTGCTGGTGCAGCAACCTCTTCTTTAGAAGAATGCTGTTCAAACTCAGCCATGGGATCAACTTTCTTGCACCATCTGCCCCTTTTTCTTTCCTTCTTTCCTTCAGCAGCAACTGGCCCTTTGGGTGCAGGCTTATCAGGAATCTGAGTTGAGGCTCTGGCCTTTGGCATAGGCTGCCGACCTGCTGACCTTTTGATTTTCATCCCTGGCTTGATGGCTGCAGTTGAGCCATACTCCTTCTTAAGCACAACTTTCTTGGAAGTGGCTTCCTCTTCTGCCACATAGTCCTCATCCTCTGATTCTGAGGTTCTTTTCTTCCTGTGTCTGGTGGCAGCTTTTGGCAAGTTACTGGGGGTGCTCCTGCTGCCTTCATCTGAAGAACTGGAGGGACTACTGCCCTCACTCATGTGCACTTGCTGTTCTAACACATTCTGGCTGTCACTCTGATCTGACATGATGAACAAGCTGACTGCTGATCCTGTGAATAGTTTATAGATGAGGTAGAGTGGATGAGCATCACAAAATGCAGAGATTTTTGCAAAAGAATGATTCAAAATCTTAGTTTTAGTTTCCCACAGAAATCATTTCGGATCTACCGATTTTTAAACTCGGTGATACCGAAGCAGTTTTTGGAACCTAAACTAGTGAACTCGGTCGGACCGAGTCACAGATCGGTGGCACCAAGACTGCTAGGATTTCACAAAGTTGCAAAATCGGTCACACCGATTAGTAATTCTCGGTCAGACCGAGTCTCACTTGTGCAATGGCATGAGCCAAATTGGTGGGACCGAGTTTTTCAACTCGGTGGGTCCGAGATGGTTTCGGCGGAAACCTAACCCTAAAATTTTCGAATCAAACCTATTCTATGAATGCATTGATTGGATAGGAGTGTTTCAAACGTGGCTAGAATCAATATGATCACAATGTGCTAGGAATCAGATTGGGAATAGCACAAAGATCGAGTCCATATCCTAGTTCGGCGGAGACTCGCTACGGCGGCAACGGCGGGGTTGAATCCCGTTGACGGCGACGGAGACCAGCGACTGGAGGCGGCTGGCGGCGAGGAGACGATCCGGAGACCACGTTGGCAGAGCGATCTCTCGCGCGGGCGAAAGTGTTCGGAGATATTTCCAAATTTTTGCCCGTGTCTATATATAGCCCGACCCTGTCGGTGTGACCGAGTGGAACAACTCGGTGGCACTGAGATGCAAAACTGTATACAGTTATTGCAACTCGGTGTGACGGAATGGTTCAAATCAGTTGCACCGAGATCGAAAACATAGATCGACTTAATGATATCGGTAGGACCGAAAGGGAGGTATCGGTCAGACCGAGAATCACAAAGAAGTTTTGGAAGTTTAAGTCTATGACGAATCGAGGACTCCGAGTGCTCCTCTCACAGAGTGGTTCGAATCTGACTTGATCAAGTTTTGTGATGTAGCATGAATAGAGTTTGAGACGAGAAAATCATAGATAGCTAGAGAAGGTTCTTAGGCATTCTTGTCCATCCACTTGGCAAGAGAAGACAAAACCAAACAATCAAAACAACAAGTGGATGTCCTCGAATGAGTAAAATATGCAACTAACATGCTCACACAATAAAATGGCAATTGAAATATGTGACAAGGCATGCACAACCAATTCTAGCATCTATCAAGCAATTGGCGATGACTAGGTCATCTATATATGAGTATATTGACTTAGGAGTCAAATGAGAACACTTGATCATAGGTCATACTCATCGTTTAAGCTCAAGTGGGGTTACCACTTTTACATAAAGCATTGTTGTGTTCACATCATTAGAGTTGCTTTAGCTCAAGTCTTGAGTAAAGCTCCCCCTAGATGTGATATCCCCCCTAAGAGGGATGAACTAACCTTGGGTTTTGTCGATGATGGCTTCATGAAGATGTTGAAGATGTGGATGTTCAATGTTGATGTAGATCACTTGGAGCTATCCATTTGAGTGAATTGCACTTTCAATACCTACATGGGTTAGTCCCACAAGGAACAAACAAGGATATCCATAGACATAGAATGATGCACACACAAGATGATGTCTATGAAAGCTTTTAGGTTACCTTGTCCCTTGACTTACCAACAAGAGGGTTTGTGACTCCTTGAACTAGTGCAAGATGTGGAAGTTGATTGCACTTGTTCTTGCCAAAATGATAAGAGTGAAGTATGTTGGCGGAGTCACCCTCAAGAACTTTCTAGTTCTTCTTGTTCTTTTGGATCCACGCCATCTTGATGGGAATCCTTGGAGTTGTAGTCTTACTTGATGAAGTGAAACTTGAAGTAGTCTT
Organism: Aegilops umbellulata; assembly: GCA_032464435.1. Lineage (NCBI taxonomy): Eukaryota > Viridiplantae > Streptophyta > Magnoliopsida > Poales > Poaceae > Aegilops > Aegilops umbellulata. The sequence goes on from CP136054.1 coordinate 394,874,176, forward strand.
GGGAATTCAATTGAGTAAGGTCTTAGGAGCTTCTTCAAATGCATCAATTTCCTCTTGAAGCTTGTCCTTGCCTTTTTGCTTGTAGTCTTGTGGTGGAAGATCATCGTGAGCTTGTGTCCCTTTGAAAGAGGTAGGATCATACTTCTCTTGTTGTGGAACAAACTTTGTCTTGGGGTATTGATCTTCTTCCCACTCAACTCCATTGGCATTGAACTTTCGTTCAAAACCAACACCTTGATTCTTCCGGTGCCTTCCTTGCTTGCGTACAATTTCCTCGAATTGCTTACTTCCGGCAAGGCTTTTGTACACTCCTTTCTCTATAATTCCCTTCAATAGGCTATTTTCTTGCTCAAGATTGAGCTTTTCAAAGCGTAACTTCTCATGAGCTCTTAAAAGTTCTCGATGATCTTCGAAGATAGTTTCATGAGCTAACTTAAGAGTGTTTAGTTCTTTAGTTAGGGACTTAATTTTCTCCTTATCATTGTCATTCGTTTTATCTTGATTAGCATGATTTATTGACGTTTCATCATAGTATTCATCACTAGAGTTGTCAACAAGTAAATCATCATCACCTAACAAGTCATCTTCATCACTATTAAAGTCAACATACTCGGGGTGTGTTACCTTAGGACCTTTGGCCATGAAGCATCTTCCAATTCCTTCATTTGGTGAGTCAAATATGTCGTAGAAGTTGGTTGACACAAGTGCTAGACCGGCAACACCTTCATCTTGAGTATATTCGGAATCGGAGTGATAACTTCTCTCGGAGTGGTTGTCGGAGTCGGAGTCGGATACCCATTCACCAACATGAGCTTGATGTCTTTGTTTTGTGTAGCTCCTTGATGATTTTTCCTTTCTTTCTGAATCCTTGTTTCTCCGTGAGTATTTTCGTTCATAGCGATCATCTCTACTCCTTCTCTCTCTTGACGGTGATTCTTCTCTTTTGCTTCTTCTTTTTGGAGAATCTTCTCTTCTTTTGTAGGGAGTCGTACACTCATTGGAATAGTGTCTGGGTCTTCCACAATTGTAGCAGTTTCGCTCTCGACTAGAAGATCTTTTGTCATTGTAGGACCTTGTCTTGGAGCTTCTATCTTTGCTTCTATTCTTGTAGAACTTGTTGAAGTTCTTCACCATTAAGCTCAATTCTTCATTGAAGGTTTGTTTCTCACTTGATGATGTGGGGGCTTCACATGAGGCTTTGTAGGCACCACTTGATTTGTTGTGAAGTTCCTCTTTATCCTTGAGTGACATCTCATGAGCAACAATTCTTCCAATGACCTCCGTTGGCTTGAGATCTTTGTAATTGGGCATCATTTGGATCAATGTGCACACGGTATCATATTTTCCATCCAAGGCTCTTAGGATCTTCTTGATGATGAATCTATCAGTCAACTCTTCACTCCCTAAGCCAGCAATCTCGTTTGTGATGAGAGCAAGCCTAGAGTACATTTCAGCGACACCTTCACCATCCTTCATTTTGAACTTGTTAAGTTGACTTTGAAGAACATCCAATTTGGATTCCTTGACGGAGTCAGTACCTTCGTGCATACCAATCAAAGTATCCCAAATTTCCTTTGCGTTCTCAAGACGGCTGATTTTGTTGAATTCTTCGGGGCAAAATCCGTTGAAGAGAATATCACAAGCTTGAGCGTTGTATTGCAGCATCTTCAACTCATCCGCGGTAGCTTCACGGTTTGGTTCTCTCCCATCGAAGAAGTCACCTTGCAAACCAACACACACAGTAGCCCAAACGGCGGGGTTATGTCCGAGAATATGCATTTTCATTTTATGCTTCCAACTAGCAAAATTAGTACCATCAAAGTAAGGACCTGTATGGTGATAATTTCCCTCGCTAGACGCCATACTCTCCTAGGTTGTGAAACCAAGGCTATGACCACCAAAAGCTATGGAAATCAAAGCAAATGGAGACCAAAGCTCTGATACCACTTGTAGGATCGGAAGTATGTCTAGAGGGGGGGTGATTAGACTACTTGACCAAATAAAAACTTAACCTTTTCCCAATTTTAGTTCTTGGCAGATTTTAGCTACTTTAGGACAAGTCAAGCAATCATCACACAATTCAAGCAAGCATGCAAAGATTATATAGGCAGCGGAAAGTAAAGCATGCAACTTGCAAGAATGTAAAGGGAAGGGTTTGGAGAATTCAAACGCAATTGGAGACAAGGATATTTTTGTCGTGGTTCAGGTAGGTGGTGCTATCCTACATCCATGTTGATGGAGACTTCAACCCACGGAGGGTAACGGTTGCGCGAGTCCATGGAGGGCTCCACCCATGAAGGGTCCACGAACAAGCAACCTTGTCTATCCCATCATGGCCATCGCCCACGAAGGACTTGCCTCACTAGCGGTAGATTTTCACGAAGTAGGCGATGTCCTTGCCCTTACAAACTCCTTGGTTCAACTCCACAATCTTGTCGGAGGCTCCCAAGTGACACCTAGCCAATCTAGGAGACACCACTCTCCAAGAAGTAACAAATGGTGTGTTGATGATGAACTCCTTGCTCTTGTGCTTCAAATGATAGTCTCCCCAACACTCAACTCTCTCTCACAGGATTTGGATCTGGTGGAAAGAAGATTTGAGTGGAAAGCAACTTGGGGAAGGCTAGAGATCAAGATTCATATGGTAGGAATGGAATATCTTGGCCTCAACACAAGGGTAGGTGGTTCTCTCTCAGAACATATGAGTTGGAAGTGTAGATGTGTTCTGATGGCTCTCTCCACGAGTGAAGAGGAGGTGGAGGGGTATATATAGCCTCCACACAAAATCCAACCGTTACACACAATTTACCAATCTCGGTGGGACCGAATCAACAAACTCGGTCGGACCAAAATAGTAAACCTAGTGACCGTTAGAGATTTTTCGGTGGGACTGATATGCAACTCGGTAGGACCGATATGGTTAGGGTTAGGGCATAACGTAATCTCGGTGAGACCGATTACACAAACTCGGTGAGACCGACTTGGTAATAAGCTAACCAAAGAGTTGGTCAGGCAAACTCGGTGGGACCGATTTGCTCTTTCGGTGAGACCGAAAAGTTACAAAAAGGAAACAGAGAGTTTACATTGCAATCTCGGTGGGACCGATCCGCTCTTTCGGTGAGACCAAAAAGTTACGAAAAGGAAACAGAGAAATTGCAATCCCATCTCGGTGAGACCGAGATCCCTATCGGTAGAACCGATTTGCTAGGGTTTGGCAGTGGCTTATGACATGTGAAACTCGGTGGTGCCGGATAGGAAGAATCGGTAGGACTGAGTTTGGCTTTGGGTTTAGGTCAAGAGTGGATATGAGAAAGTAGCTGAGGATTTTGGAGCATATCATTAAGCACATGAAACAAAGGGCTCATTAAGCAACACCTCATCCCTCCTAGATAGTATTGGCTTTTCTTATGGACTCAATGTGATCTTGGATCACTAAAATGTAAAATGAAGAGTCTTGAGCTTTTGAGCTTGAGCCAATCCTTTGTCCTTAGCATTTTGAGGGTTCCACTTTCACCATCCATGCCATGCCAATCATTGAGCTTTCCTGAAATAATCATCTTGGAATAGCATTAGCTCAATGAGCTATATGTTGTTATGAATTACCAAAACCACCTAGGGATAGTTGCACTTTCACACGATCCGTGGACGGATCTCTCCCAAGGGGGGAGATGATGCGAAGCATCCTTCCACCATCCCCATGGACTTTACACCGACACATACGGCCCCACGTGGACCTTTGACAAGAGCTAGAGCACGTGCTTTGGAAACCGAGGTGAACTCATTCCTACTTAGTTTGCATATGGATTTGAATGGAACATTGTTGCTACCTCACCAAGATACACTATACCTCATTAGGTATGAAGAGGAACACCACCAAGAGGCTCAGGAGCATCCCCAAGGAGGAGACGAACCACACCAAGGCCACGCGGAACAAGACGGAGTGCAAGGACAGCAAGACTGGAAGTCCCAGGTGACCCCATGCGCACGGGCCCATGAGACCCTATGCCCACGGACTATCCAGGGAGTTGACGCTGGAGCACCCGGTGCGCACGGGCCTGTACCGTCCCCACGGGACCCCCGCGCACACGAGCCCAACTTACCCCATGCGCACGGGCCTCCCAGGATGGACGGCTATGATCCCCACTCCGAGTCCCTCTTCATCCACTTCGACCCCAAGACTATATAAACCGTACCTAGGGCTATGTTTAGGGTTAGCAAAGTATTAGATGAGATATTTGTGAGCTTTTCTCCTCCTACCTTCCCTTTGTGGGATCAAGGCCCCTTTGGGAAGAATCCTAGTGGATTTCAAGATCTCCTCTAGGAGAAGACTATCTTCAAGACCTCATCTCTTAGGAGTAGGAAGAACTTTGCCATTGTATCTTTTCTCTTATTGTGTTTGTGACTTGTGGATCATATGTTGCTATTCTAGTGGATGTGTGATTGGGGAATTGTTTGAGTGATTTCCTCTTTGTGTTCTTGAGTGTTTTGCCCTTTTCCTCCTCCAAGTGTGAAAAGATCCCTCCCTAGGATTTTATCCTATATCAACACGCTTAACGTTCATTGACGATATAGTGTTATATGAGTTATATGTTTGGTGACCGAATGTTGTTCAGAGTCCCAGATGAGGTCGTGGACATGACGAAGAGTCTCGAAATGGTCGAGAAGTAAAGATTGATATATAGGACGATGGTATTCTAACACCGGAAGGGTTTCAGGATGCACCGGGTAGCCATATGGGTCACCGGAAGAGGTTCCGGACACCCCCCGGTAGGTATATGGGCTTAATGGGCCAAGGGAGGAACAGACCAGTCCACAGGGGGCTGGTGCACCCCTCTCCCTGGTCGTCCCGCCCTAGGGAAGGAAAGGGGGAGGGCTAGCCCCTCCAGCCTTTCCCTCTCATGGGAGAAAGGAAAAGGGGGGCGCCTCCCTCCCCTGCCTTTTCTCCGCACCTATACATGGTAGGGGGCTCCACTTGGGAAGGGACCCCAAGTAGGATTCGGCCTACTTGGGGCGCCCTCCTCGCTGCTCCCTCCTCCCCCCACCTATATATATGTGGGAGGGGGCGCTTAGCACAACACAACATTGTCTTAACCGTGTGCGGCGCCCCTCCACTGTTTACACCCCCGGTCATATTTTCGTAGTGCTTAGGGAAAGCCGTGCGGAGATCACTTCACCATCACCGTCACCACGTCGTCATGCTATCGGAACTCATCCACTACCTCACCGTTTTGCTGTATCAAGAAGGTGCGGATGTCACCGAGCTGAATGTGTGCTGAACACGGAGGTGTCGTATGTTCGATACTCGATCGGTTGGATCGCGATGATAGTTCGACTACATCAACCGCGTTGTGAAACGCTTCCGCTTACGGTCTATGAGGGTACGTAGACACACTCTCCCCTCTCCTTGCTATGCATCTCCTTGATAGATCTTGCATAGGCGTAGGAATTTTTTTGTTTTCATGCAACGTTCCCCAACAATCCTCCCCCACTCCAATTCGGCCTCCCCACTTGGAAAAGTGGGGATACTTTCCTGTTGGGCCATGGTGGCCCATTATTCCTTACACCACTTGGCCTTTTAAGGCCCGCTGATATTAAATTAAACATAAAAGCCTTCTAACAATTACTGCAGCCTTTTATCATTAATTTAACATCTCCGGAAACATTTTCCACCTATATATTATTTATCGGTAATACCCGATATTGCCCGATAAACTCTGAAACCCTTTTGGTGACCCGAAACGCTTCCGATTCCTCTCGAAACTATTCTAAATATGACTGCTCAACCTAGGTGAAGGGGAGTAGAAAGGCTAATCCAAATTTATTGATGTAGCTACCCATTAAATGTAGAATAATTTAAATTTTAGAATCGAAGGTTCATAATATAAAATATAAAACTTCTCGGCTTTTACCCATTTTTTATTTTTTTTTGAATGAACACATCATTCAATTTGGCATACAGAGTACTAACGATTTCATCAAAAACTTACAGCAGCTTGCCAAACAAAGGCTAATAGAAAAAATGAAAAATTCCACAAAAATTCCTCGATACTCATGTCCTAATAACACTTAGGAGATCATGGTTACCTTAAGCTTGTGACCCCGTAGGTCCGGTAAATCATAGACAACAATAAAACTCCTTTGTTCAATGACCGACAGGGGAACCGTGGATGTCCATATCGATCCCTATGATTACACGAATGACATTCGAGTGAACCTTTGGTTATCATGTGATGTTCCCTTTGCTTCACGATACTTTATAAAACCCGAGGTGAGATATATTAGTATCATCTTGAGTCATACACATGTTGACTATAACGGTCACCTTGTTACAGGTTTTGTTCTTCTTTATCGTTGACATGTTCCAGCATCCCCGTGATGTTGTCACCTATGCCTGGATAGACGATGATGGATGTCGTCACACCGAGAGGGCCCTAAGAATATCTCCCCAACATCGGAGGAGCAAATTCCACTCTCGAGCTATCATGGCCCTTGTCAAACTCTTCGATGAACCTGTTAGTTGTCGTTATGATCATCGTGTTATAGATGGCGTTTGAGCAACCCCAAAGCTCATCGTATGATAAGAAGTGACTATGGTACTCTCATGGTCTAATGAATTAAAGACACATTAACACTCCGTGTCATAGCAATTGACTTATGAAGATACTATCTCAAAGTATAACACACAGGTGTGGGTCGATTCAATATGATCATTCTTCTAACGTCATACTCTCAATGTTGTTTTGAGACTATCATTACTCTTAATGATATCTCAAGATCCGGAAAACATGATCACAAAAAACACTTGAGCTAGTCTTGGAGGTGAGACTAGGAATCTTATTTTACCGTTTATCATTCTACACACGCATATGAATTTTCCACTGAATCACATATTCCAGGATCATAGCAGTTATAGCATAGAATATAAACTATCAATTATGAACACAAAAATACAATAATACAATATTATTTACTCTAGGGATAACTTTCAATACCTCTTGTGTGACGGCATCCATCATCGTCTGGCCAGACACAAGTGACTAGGTCATAGGGATGCCAGAACACGTCAATGAGAAAGAAGAACAAAACTGGTAACGAGGAGGCCAGTATAGTGAGAATGAGAATGACCAGTTGTATACCGACATATCTCACCTTAGGTTTTGTAAAGTATCACGAAGCAAAGGGAATAGGACATGATAACCAAAGGTTCACTCGTATATTATTTGTTTATTCATAGGGATCAATATGGATGTCCACGGTTTCGCTATTGATCATTGAGCGAAAGGATTTTTTTCATGTCTATGTTTTACCAAACCTACAGGGTCACAAGATTAAGGGAATCAAGATCTATTGAGTGTTATTGGTGTAATATTTATGATAAAGTATTTATGAAATAGTTTCAAGAGAAACCGAAAGCGTTTCGGAGTTACTGGAGGGGTTTTGGGTTTTACCAGGTAATACCATAAATTCGTATATAGGTGGAAAATGTTTCTGGAGATGTTAAATTAATATTAAATGGTTCTGATATTGATTAGGAAGATTTTATAATTAATTAATATCCCCGGGCCAAAGAACTAATGAAAATGCCAAGTGGTGGAGAGTTATTGGGCCCAATAACATAAGGGGGTGCCCCTAGCTTGTAGGAAAAGCTAGACGAGGCCGAATTGGAGTGGGGGAGGACTCCTCCTCCCCCTAGGGCCGGCACAAGGGGAAAATGAATATAAACATTACCATGCTCCCACTTCTTTCTTGTAAATACAAGCATCTTCACTTTACTCGATGAAATCAAATTATTTGACCATTTCATTAGTACGAAGATTCCAACTCCAGTATGCTTGCTTCAATTCATTATAGTATCTCTTGAAGTTTGCACACTTACTAGCATCCTCTAGATCAACAAAATTACCTTAGATCGTATCAAATATACAACCTTGGATCTATTTCCATCTCATGGGAATTATTTTGACATCCATCTATTGTATCTCATAATTGAAATATTTAGTACTCCCTCTGTGAAGAAATATAAGAGCATTTATATCAATAAAGTAGTGATCTAAACGCTCTTATATTAGTTTACGGAAGGAGTAATTGCTAGTTTAACCCGAACTGACTTTAAATATTGCTATGATGAGATCTTGTCATAGTCAACTCCTTGATCTTGTCATGAACTATTTGTAACAAGTCAAGCATTATAAAAACATTTTTATCTTTGTCGGTTTATAGATCCATTATTATACTTTAGACTCTAAGTCTTTCAAAGGGTTCACCAAGTTCTAAGCTTGAATTATGTGAATGGATAGTATCTTGGATTATGTTGGCATATAGCCAATTTCTGGAGTCAACGCCCACCAATGCTTCTTTGTGTATTATATGTTCATTGTTTGTTCAACAATATTTCGCCTGCATACCACAAAGGTTTACACGAATTTGCTCAACCTATATAGTTCAGCTTTGAGTTCGACTGAAGTCTCTATATCTCATGTAGAGGCTTTCGTATCAATCACGGTAGGAAATTCTAGAATTACTTACAGCATTTCTTTTGTTTGATCTGGTCACGAAGATTCTACAATCTTTGTTGAGTTGGACTGCCCTCCCACTCACTCTTTTGCAGAAATCATTTTTTTCAAGATTTTCGCACTCTGTGGCAAAACACTTACCTCATTGAAGTGATAGAGTAATACCCAATCATTTGGGATAATCTACAAAATGGCACTTATTTCAGCAAATTTGTTGGCGCTCTTTTCATTGTAAAAGCCACATTCTCAAGGCATCACATTAAAAGTATATTGGCGAAATAATCAATGTCATCTTTGATCTCACAATGTCATATGTAGCTTGATTACATCTACTCAAGACATTCTACTCTTAATAATGTTCTGGGAAGTGCAAGCTATAAAATTCTTTTCATAGCTCATCACACATTCGCTAAATTTGTAACTTCAAATTCTTTCTGCAATCCAATTGTAGAAACATATTTTTTTTGTTAAAATGAGTTATGCTTCATTCTGGAGAACATTTCAAAAATCCAGATTTATGTCTTAGTAAATATAAATATCTACTTGAGTCAATCTTGAAGATAGATAAATCAACTACTTGCAACAACACATGTTGAACTACACACATCAACATGCATGTTCCAATTATTTTGTTGCTTGTTCTTTATGGCTTGTGAACGGTATTTTAGTTTACTTCACTATTTGGACGAAATTTGTAAGTGTGAGATGATTCATAATCATACGACTTCAATATCTATCATTGTGGAATTTCTCCATGTTGGTTTCTCCCATGTGACTAATTGGAGTGCCACACATATGTGGTATTATTTTAGTCTTGCGACATTTAGCTTCAGTGTTATGGATATTCAATTTTATTAACAATATTAATAACATAGATCTTATTCATAATAGGAGTATTTCCTTTTGTTCATGATATCAAATAATTATTGTTTTCTCATGAACAACCGACATGCAACTTCTATGTAATGGATTAGAGTGTACAAAATTCTAAAATGAATTATGACAATAAATACAGTGGTAATATGCTGATGAAAAGTATCATAACTTTTATAAAGTTTTAAACACATATTTTAACCGCATTTGTTGTTTATCATTTAGGTCAATGTATCTTATTGCAACAATTCGCATCATCATGCAATCGAGTCAATATCCTTGTGATCAAAATTTTAATCACAATATCAAAGAATTAATGATCAACAAATTGATCATAATTCCCAAGAACTATATTTTACTTGACCTCCACATCTTATAACTTGTATGACATTCATACGTGAGTTGGACAATCCAGTCTTCTTTTCTTTTCTGCCTTTTATTTCTTATTGTTTTACTTCTAATATCTCTCCTACTCACAGAAGAGGCATCCAACTTGAAGAGTGGCGTGAGCCCCAAACTTCATTCGGCATGTAAGTCTAGATAAATCCTTTGATTTTGTTCTTTTCCCTTTAAGTTTCTCACCATCAACTCATGATTGGCGTTCTTCCGGATCTTACACATTCTTGTCTTAAACATAGTCACTTCACTAGAACTTGCAAACAAACACTTCTTTAGATATCACATATCTTTTAACCTTTGTTTGTTTCTAAAAACAGTTTTTAGTTTTGAGAATATCACGTAACTATCCCAAATATTTTGAAGTTCGGGTTTCTTGGAAGCAAGAAGACCGTAATGTAATTCCAGCTTTTGGATCTAAGGACTTGAGTGTCGTCATCCATAGCATGAGCAGGAGGAGTATTGTAAGCATGCGGTAGGACAAAATCCTTCTTGACACTTTTAGAGGACGATCCTATCAATTACAAAGATTCAACCGGATAAATAACAGCTAACCAATTTCAACAACAAAAGTGGAACAGTGAGCCATAATACTAAAACTATAATGCAAACTACACATAGACGGTGTTCATAATTAATTTGCACTAGTGTTTAAACTTCATTGATACATAATTGTTCTCCCAATCAAATTGATATCTCTCATAATTTTGATTTTAAGTGATTCAACACATTGATCAGATTCACAGCCATTGATGTGGACATCACCAATGATGTGAACTTCAACCAGTAGGCAAACCTTTGCCGATCATATCTCCATATATGACTCATGTTCATGTTTCGATGCTTCATGCTCCGAGCTCAGAACGACTCTGCTAGAGCTTCAACACAACTGAGTACCACCTGCCCACATGGTCTGACCATCCACTCATCTTACACTTCACAACCCGTTTATACTCATGTGGACATTATGCACTCCGGAATGCTATGTGTCATAGACGGTAGCAACACTGAAAGGAGCACCTTTTAGCTTGATATTTATTGTGAGATATCACCCTAATAATTGACTACTGCGCAATCAAAGGGTGCGAGGGATAAACATCTCAGACAATTCATAATAGCATGATATATATAGCCCTCGGTGCCGAGAAGTCTTCACTGTCCTGTTGAATATTCAGTTGACACATTGTCGTGGAGGTAGAAAAATCGTTGCCATGGGAGTTCTTTGAAAAACGTTGTCATGGCACCAATTTTAGAAACCGTTGTTGTGGCACGAAAATTTCAGCACGTCATCCTACGCCTGGTGCACTTCCTCCATGTCGGGGTCCTCCATGTACACTTTCCACCATCACCTATAACATGTAGTGTCTCTCTACATCTATTACATTAAAGTGGCAATATCATGGCTCCAGCCATCATCTCGTTACGCGCAGGCCACTTAACATTACAACATATAACTATCTCATACGTAAACTCATTATCATGACAAAGGGTATATATATATCACATCAAATGCAAACCTGCAAAAACAAGTTAGACATCCTCTAATTAGTTTGGCAAAATTTTAATTGCGTGGCTTCTAGGGTTTACGGATAACAATAGCTACCTACGCACATCATCAAGGCAATAATTCTTGTTGCTAGATTAACTTTCGGGGTGTGTGAAACAAGAGACTTAATTAAAAACATGTGCCCACACTAAATTTAATCAAATACATGTAACCCCCTGGAAGATCGTTCATCTTCATTGCCCTCTTATGTATGCGATGGTTCACTATTCTTGACTATGATGTAGCCCAAAGAACTGTTAGCAAATCATCGACAGCCGAAGCCAATCGATTATCAGAACTTGGTAAAAAAAGTACATCATGTCGTCAATGAACTGAATCGAAGCAACACTCGAGGGAAGCATAGCAAGAACATCAAACCTTCACATCCACATGTGATCTAGATCAAAACCTGCATCTACTCATAGAACCGCTCATGATGCCACCATTGGGAAACATAGCAGAAAAGAAAATTAATCGCCCTACGATCACCCAGGAACAATATCAAGATGCATATAGGGTTTCAATCAATGATCATTACCGAGTCTGGAGTGTAGCGAAAGTAGACGAGTTGGTGTATATTGTACTTGGAGTCCCTCGAACCATTGATGACGATCTCGTGTATCGCCCTCGTATGATCTCTCAAACGGAAGATCGAATGGACAACCTCTCAACTTGGTTGCAAGCGTACGGTCTTCACGATTCGGTATCGCTTCACCGTCCAGAGCTAATCATCGCAGGAGAATTAGAGGGAGAAGATTAGAACCACACTGGGCTTCTAATAATGAGGATTAGAGTTACTAGGTCTACCTCTAATTAGTCAACTAGCACCAAATAGAACTAGATGAACTAGAGGACGCTCCAAAACTTGTGTCTACCAAGGGCAAAATCCTCTAGTGTATATAGGTTAGAGAGCAAGGAGGGGGCGCCACAAGAGGGAGGGAAAGTCCCCTTCATTGGTCGGCCAACGAGGAGGGGGACTCCCCCTCCAATTCAGCCTCCCTCTCCCCTTTCAATGGGGATGGGGGTGCCACCCTTCTTGGGCCCAAGTGGCCCAAGTGGTTTTCCACCACTTGGCCTTTAAGGCCCGTTGATATTAAATTAAATATAAAAGCCTCCTAACTATTATTAGAGCCTTTTATTATTAATTTAACATCTCCAGAAATATTTTCCACCTATATATTATTTATCGATAATACCCGGTATTGCCTGATAAACCCCGAAACCCTTTCGGTGGCCCCGGAACGCTTCTGGTTCCTCTCGAAACTATACCGAATATTAATGAAAAAATTCCAAAAATAAATCCTTGATACTCTCGTCCTACTAGCACTCAGTAAATCATGATTGCCTTAAGATTCTGACCATGTATGTCGGTAAAACATAGACATGAACGAAACCCCTTTGTTCAATGACCGATAGCAAAACCGTGGAAGTCCATATCGATCCCTATGATTACACGAATGACATTCGAGTGAACCATTGGTTATCATGTGATGTTCCTTTTGCTTCACGATACTTTTACAAAATCTGGGATGCAAGTGTATCCTCCTGAGTCATCCACATGCTCACCGTCATCCTCGTTACCGATTGTTCTTCTTTCCCGTTGATGCGTTCCACCATCCCCGTAACATAGTCACCAGTGTCTCGCCAGATGATGATGGATGCGGTCACACCGAGAGGGCCCTAAGAATATCTCTCCATCATCGAAGGAGCAAATCCTACTCTCCAGTTATCCGGTCCCCTGTCAAACTTTCCGATGAACCCGTAAGTTGTCGTTATGATCACCTAGTTATAGATGACGTTTGAGCAACCCCAAAGTCCACCATGGTAGGAAATGACTATGATACTCTCATTGTATGAGGAACTAAAAACACATGCTAACACTCCATGTTATAATAATTCATTTCAAACAATATTATCTCAAAGTATAACAAACAAGTTTGGGTCGATGCAATATGCTCGTTCTTCTAACGTCATACTCTCAATGTTGTTTTTAGGACTATCGTTACACTTAACGATATCCTAAGATCCAGAGAACATGATCACCAACAATGATTGAGCCAGTCTTAGAGGCAATACAAGGAACCTATTCTTTATCGTTTATCATTCCACACGTGCATATGAGTTTTCCACGGAATCGCATATTCCAAGATCATAGCAGTTATAGCATGAAATATAAACTCTTAATTATGAACACGGAAATATAATAATAAGATATTAGTGCCTCTAGGGCATATTTCTAACAACAATATCCCAGTAGGCTTGTAAGAATGCAGCATTGAAACCATCAGGACCAAGAGATTTGTTTGATGGAAGATTCTTGACTACCTCATTAATTGTTGCATGTGTGAATGAGAGTTCAAGTTCCTGGAGGTTATCAGCAGGGCGGAGGAGAGTGTGCAGCAGCAGCAGATTAGCAGTGGAAGTGGCTTGCCCCAGTCTAGCATGAAAAGCTCTATAAAGAACTATTGCTTTGGCTTGATGATTATGTACCTTAGCTCCTGTCTAGTCTCTTAGCATTGCAATGTGATAGTATATATGTTTGATGGTGGCTTTTTCTTGAATTTTTTTGGTGTTAGCCTCCCCAAACTTAATGGATCTAATGGTGGCCCTCTGTTTCAAATAAAGTTTATGATAATGGAGCACATACTCTAGGCGCTTTTTTAGAGTGCTTCTGTTATCCTTTTCCTTTGAGCTGAGAGGTCTATATTCCTCAATTATGTCAAGAAGCAAAATAATTGGATTGGTGTTTGAGATAACTTTCTTGAGGTCAAAGAGTTTTGTACTCCAATTCTTGAGCCCCTTCCTAAGCCTTTTAAACTTTACTGTGATCTATTTAGCACTATCCTCTTCTCCCATAGGTTGCTTCCAGATGTTCTTGACTATCTCTTTAAAATCCTGATGCTCCAACCAAAAGTTTACAAATCTAAAAATCTTTGATTTAGGGATGGATGTACCAAATTTGAGTACACGTAGCACATGATCAGAAGTGGATTTAGACAAAGGAATGGCTATGGTGTTTGGAAATGAGAGGGTCCAAGCTTCTGAAGTAAAAAATAATAAATTTTCTCCAGGAGTGGGGCCTCCTGCATGTTGGTCCAGGTGAAGTTTCTACCATTTAAGGGGATCTCTATCAAAGCATGTTTACCGATTGCTTCATTAAACAACATCATGTCCTTAAAATCCCCCCCCCCCTCCTTTTTTTGTTATTTGGATATCTCATATAGTTGAAATACCCCAATACCAACCCATTAGTGTCATCATCCAACTGAATATTCTGAAACCAGTTTAAGAAAGTGATTTTGCTATCTTCCTGGCAAGGACCATAGATGTTTGTGAGCACCCACTGATCCCAGACTCAATCGAGAGAGAGAAATCATTCTTCCAGAGTGTTTTACCAAAGAATATTTGGTCACTCCAGACAGTCAAGAGACCACTAGAAGCACCAGAAGAACGAAGGAAGTCAAATTTATCTGATTTCTTGGGGCAAGAGTTTCTGATATATGAACTGCCAAACTGTTCTCTTTTGGTTTCTTAAATAGTAAGGATAGCACAATCAGATTCTGAATTTTTTATTGGCAACAACAAGCCACTTGTTCTCATCATTAATCTCCCTAATGTTCCAATTCAGAATGTTCCAAGCTCTATTCATAGTAAAAAAATAGTTGATAACTAGACCAATTCCACTTGCACAATGTAAACCATAGCAGATAACACTCCAAATTACATAACTCCATGAGGTAGATGCAAGCCAACATATTATAGCAAAATACTGATACTACACTAGTGCTAGGGTCTTCCACTAGTTCTTGTTGCCCCATTTAGTCTTGGGCTCCCTGGTAACAGGTCTTGAAGTGTTGCCTGATGATGAAGATTTGAGCTTTTTGTTTCCCCCTGTCACTTGCTCTCCTTTTCCTCCTTGAATATTAACCTTACAAAAGGTGGAAGTAAGATTTTTAATAACTTTTCTAGAGATAGGAGGGGGCAGAGCATTACATGTAAAACAATTCCTATCCATGCAGGTGTGCTTCTTGAAACCCTTATGTAGGGATTGCAATATGTTGCTGCTTCTTACCTTAGTTTCAACCAAAGCTAGTTTATCCTTTCTTTTACTTCCCCCATGCAAGGAAGATGTGGAAGATGTGGAAGCCCCTTCTCCAGTAGCAGACCCAGAAGGTGTGATGGGTAGATCTTATTGACCCACTGGAGCAGAACCAGATGGCTGGAAATTATAAGTGGGAGACTGGTCTGTCAAAATACTGCCAGGAATAGCAAATGGTTTGGAGGTTTTGGATTCAAATCCTTGGATAATAAAATCCCAAACTTGTGATTTAACAAAATTCTTAGCCCTCTCAAATTTATCATCGGAGAGGAAACCAATAGATAAAAAAGTTGACCCATTCGATTTGAACATGGATTACCTCTTTCTTTAAGAGTGGGGGCAAACTTTAACTTCCAAATTCTAGATCCCTCATCTCCCAGTAACATTTCATAAGTGGGAGAGATAGTTCCTTTTCCTTAACTACCGGATCCATATGTTGTTCTGGGATAAGTGCATCACCCACAAAAGGATTTGGGTTAAAAGGTAAATATATAGGCTCAAGGAAACCAGGTGGACCAAATAGATCAGAGTGAGCTTGCTCACCTGTCTATAGAGTACTAACTGGATCTCACAGTGGGGTAGGATCTTGGCGCAGAGGAACAGTGGATTGTGATTCTTCCTTAAAGAGAATATTTGAGACTGTATTAACTGGTAAAGTGGCATCCTTACTTTTGTCATGTCTCTATGTAAAAGCAGAATTGTCAACTCCAAGTGCCAACTGATACGTCCATTTTGCATCATGCTTTTATATCGATATTTATTGCATTATGGGCTGTTATTATGCATTATGTCACAATACTTATGCCTATTCTCTCTTATTTTACAAGGTTTACATAAGGAGGGAGAATGCCGGCAGCTGGAATTCTGGGCTGGAAAAGGAGCAAATATTAGAAACCTATTCTGCACACCTCCAAAAGTCCTGAAACTCCACGAAAGTTATTTTTGGAAATAATAAAAAATATTGAGCAGAAGAAGTACGTCAGAGGGGGCCCCACCTGGCCACGAGGGTGGCGGGTGCCCCCTACCCCCCAGAGTGCGCCCCCTGCCTCGTGGGCCCCCTGTTGGCTCTCCGATGGCCATCTTCTGCTATATGAGGTCTTTCATCGAGGAAAAAATCATAAGCAGCCTTTCGGGACGAGACTCCGCCGCCACGAGGCGGAACCTTGGCGGAACCAATCTAGGGCTCCGGCAGAGATGTTCTGCCGGGAACACTTCCCTCCGGGAGGGGGAAATCATCGCCATCGTCATCACCAAAGCTCCTCTCATCGGGAGAGGGCAATCTCCATCAACATCTTCACCAGCATCATCTCCTCTCAAAACCCTAGTTCATCTCTTGTATCCAATTCTTGTCTCTAAGTCTGGGATTGGTACTAGTAGGTTGCTAGTAGTGTTGATTACTCCTTGTAGTTGATGCTAATTGGTTTATTTGGTGGAAGATCATATGTTCAGATCCTTTATGCATATTAATACCCCTCTGATTATGAACATGAATATGCTTTGTGAGTAGTTACGTTTGTTCCTGAGGACATGGGAGAAGTCTTCCTATTAGTAGTCATGTGAATTTGGTATTCGTTCGATATTTTGATAAGATGTATGTTGTCTAGCCTCTAGTGGTGTTATGTGAACGTCGACTACATAACACTTCACCATTATTTGGGCCTAGAGGAAGGCATTGGGAAGTAATAAGTAGATGATGGGTTGCTAGAGTGACAAAAGATTAAACCCTAGTTTATGCGTTGCTTTGTAAGGGGCTGAATTGGATCCATATGTTTCATGCTATGGTTAGGTTTACCTTAATACTTTTGTTGTAGTTGCGGATGCTTGCAATAGAGGTTAATCATAAGTGGGATGCTTGTTCAAGTAAGAACAGCACCCAAGCACTGGTCGACCCACATATCAAATTATCAAAGTAGTGAACGCGAATCATATGAACGTGATGAAAACTAGCTTGACGATATTCCCATGTGTCCTCAGGAGCGCTTTTCTCTATATAAGAGTTTGTCTAGGCTTGTCCTTTGCTACAAAAAGGATTGGGCCACCTTGCTGCAGTTCATTTACTTTTGTTACTTGTTGCTCGTTACAAATTATCCCATCACAAAACTATCTGTTACCACTTATTTCAGTACTTGTAGAGAATACCTTGCTGAAAACTGCTTATCATTTCCTTCTGCACCTCGTTGGGTTCGACGCTCTTACTTATCGAAAGGACTACGATACATCCGCTATACTTGTGGGTCATCGAGACTCTTTTCTGGCGCCGTTGCCGGGGAGTGAAGCGCCTTTGGTAGGTGGAAATTCGTAAGGAAAAATTTATATAGTGTGCTGAAATTTACTGTCTCTTGTTACTATGGAAAGTAATCCTCTGAGGGGCTTGTTCGGGGTATCTTCACCCCGACCAGTAGAGCAAAGAGTTGCTCCTTAACCTACTGAACCTACTGAAAATGAAAATGTCCCCTTTGAAGTTCCTTCGGGTATGTTAGAAAAATTGCTAGATAATGCTTTTGCACGAGATGGAACAAAGCATCCTCATGAGCACCTAATCTATGTGGATGAAGTTTGTGGATTATTTAAGCTTGCAGGTATACCCGATGATGTAGTTAAGAAGAAGGTCTTCCCTTTATCTTTGAAGGGAGATGCATCGACATGGTATAGGTTGTGTGATGATACGAGGTCATGGAACTATAAACGAATGAAATTGGAATTTCATCAGAAGTATTATCTTATGCATCTTGTTCATCGTGATTGCAATTATATATATAATTTTTGGCCTCGCGAAGGAGAAAGCATCGCTCAAGCTTCGGGGAGGCTTAAATCAATGTTATATTCGTGCCCCAATCATGATCTCTCAAGATAAATGATTCTTCAATTTTTTTATGCTCGGCTTTCTCATAATAATCAATCCATGCTCGATACTTCTTGTGTTGGCTCTTTTATGATGAAGACTATTGAATTCAAATGGAATTTATTGGATAGAATTAAACGCAACTCTGAAGATTGGGATCTCGATGAAGGTAAGGAGTCAGGTATGACACCTAAGTTTGACTGTGTTAAATCTTTTATGGATACCGATGTTTTCCCTAAATTTAGCACTAAATATGGACTTGACTCTGAGATAGTAGCTTCATTCTGTGAATCTTTTGCTACTTATGTTGATCTCCCCAAGGAGAAGTGGTTTAAATATCATCCTCCCATAGAAGTAAAAGTAGCTGCACCTACTAAAGTTGAAGAAAAAACTATTACTTATACTGATCCTGTTGTTCCTACTTCTTATGTTGAGAACCCACCTTTCCCTGTTAGAATAAAGGATCATGCTAAAGCTTCAACTGTGGTTCATAAAAGTAATATTAGAACTTATACGTCTCCTGAACAAGTTAAATTTGAACCTAATATTGCTATTGTTAAAGATCTCTTGACTGATAATATCGATGGGCATGTTATTTATTTCTGCGGTGAAACTGCTAGAATTGATAAACCTTGTGCTAAAGATAAACATAGACCTGTGGTAGGCATGCCTGTTATTTCTGTTAAAATAGGAGATCATTGTTATCATGGATTATGTGATATGGGTGCTAGTGTTAGTGCAATACCTTATGACTTATACAAAGAAATTATGCATGATATTGCACCTGCTGAGATAGAAGATATTGATGTCACAATTAAACTTGCCAATAGAGATACTATTTCACCAATGGGAATTGTAAGAGATGTTGAAGTCTTGTGTGGGAAAACTAAATATCCTGCTGATTTTCTTGTTCTTGGTTCCCCACAAGATAGCTTTTGTCCCATTATATTTGGTAGACCCTTCTTGTACATTGTTAATGCTAAGATAGACTGCGAAAAGAATGTTGTTACTATTGGTTTGGGTGATATGTCTCATGAGTTTAATTTCTCTAAATTTAGTAAACAACACCGTGAAGAGGAATTGCCTAGTAAGGATGAAATTATTGGTCTTGCTTCTATTACCCTACCTCCTAGTGATCCTTTAGAACAATATTTGCTAGACCATGAAAATGATATGTTTATGAATGAAAGAAGGGGAATAGATGAAGTATTCTTTAAACAAGAACCTATCCTGAAACACAATTTGCCTGTTGAAATCCTAGGGGATCCCCCTCCACCCAAGGGTGATCCCGTGTTTGAGCTTAAACTGTTGCCTGATACTCTTAAATATGCTTATCTTGGTGAAAAGAAGATATATCTTGTTATTATTAGTGCTAACCTTTCAGAGCTTGAAGAAGAGTGATTACTGAAAACTCTAAAGAAGCACCGTGTTGCTATTGGATATACTCTTGATGATCTTAAGGGCATTAGTCCCACTCTATGTCAACATAAAATAAATTTGGAGAGAGATGCCAAACCAGTTATTGATCATCAACGACGGCTGAATCCTAACATGAAAGAAGTGGTAAGAAAGGAAATACTAAAGCTCCTTGAGGCAGGTATAATTTATCCCGTTGCTGATAGTCAGTGGGTAAGTCCTGTCCATTGTATCCCTAAGAAGGGAGGTATTACTGTTATTCCTAATGATAAAGATGAATTGATTCCGCAAAGAATTATTACAGGTTATAGGATGGTAATTGATTTCCGCAAATTAAATAAAGCTACTAATAAAGATCATTACCCCTTACCTTTTTATCGATCAAATGCTAGAAAGATTATGCAAACATACACATTTTTGCTTTCTAGATGGTTATTCTGGTTTCTCTCAAATACCTGTGTCAGCCAATGATCAATCAAAGACTACTTTTACTTGCCCTTTTGGTACTTTTGCTTATAGACGTATGCCTTTTGGTTTATGTAATGCACCTGATACCTTTCAAAGATGCATGATGGCTATATTCTCTGACTTTTGTGAAAAGATTTGTGAGGTTTTCATGGACGACTTTTCCGTCTATGGATCTTCCTTTGATGATTGCTTGAGCAATCTTGATCGAGTTTTGCAGAGATGCGAAGAAACTAATCTTGTCTTGAATTGGGAAAAGTGTCACTTTATGGTTAATGAAGGTATTGTCTTGGGGCATAAAGTTTCAGAAAGAGGTATTGAAGTTGATAAGGCCAAGGTTGATGCTATTGAAAAGATGCCATGTCCCAAGGACATCAAAGGTAGATGAAGTTCCCTTGGTCACGCCGGTTTTTATAGGAGGTTCATTAAGGACTTCTCCAAAATTTCTCAGCCTCTGACCAATTTATTACAAAAAGATATACCAATTGTCTTTGATGATGATTGTGTAGAAGCATTTGAAATACTTAAGAAAGCATTGATCTCTGCACCGGAATTTACCCTTTGAAATTATGTGTGATGCTAGTGATTATGCTGTAGGCGCTATTCTAGGGCAAAGAGTTGATAAGAAATTAAATGTTATTCAATATGCTAGTAAAACTCTAGACAATGCTCAAAGAAACTATGCTACTACTAAAAAAGAATTCTTAGCAGTTGTATTTGCTTGTGATAAGTTCAGACCTTATATTGTTGATTCTAAAGTAACTATTCACACGGATCATGCTGCTATTATATATCTTATGGAAAAGAAAGATGCTAAACCTAGAATTATAAGATGGTTCTCTTGCTACAAGAATTTGATTTGCATATTGTTGATAGAAAGGGAGCAGAGAACCCCCTTGCAGACAACTTTTCTAGGTTAGAAAATGTTCTTGATGACCCACTACCTATTGATGATAGCTTTCCTGATGAGCAATTAAATGTCATAAATGCTTCTCATACTACTCCGTGGTATGCTGATTATGCCAATTACATCGTTGCTAAATTTATACCACCTAGTTTCACATACTAGCAAAAGAAAAATTTCTTCTATGATTTGAGACATTACTTTTGGGATGACCCACATCTTTATAAAGGAGTAGATGGTGTTAATAGACGTTGTGTACCTGAGCATGAACAGGAACAGATCCTACTCAAGTGTCACTCCAAAGCTTATGGAGGACACCACGCTGAAGATAGAACTGCACATAAGGTATTGCAATCCGGGTTTTATTGGCCTACTCTCTTCAAGGATGCCCGTAAGTTTGTCTTATCTTATGATGAATGTCAAAGAATTGGTAATATTAGTAAACGTCAAGAAATTCCTATGAATTATTCACTCGTTATTGAACCATTTGATGTTTGGGGCTTTGATTATATGGGACATTCTCCTGCCTCTAATGGATATACACATATTTTAGTTGTTGTTAATTACGTTACTAAGTGGGTAGAAGCTATTCCAACTAGTAGTGTTGATCATAACACTTCTATTAAGATGCTTAAAGAAGTTATTTTTCTGAGGTTTGGAGTCCCTAGATATTTAATGACTAATGGTGGTTCACATTTTATTCATGGTGCTTTCTATAAAATGCTTGCTAAGTATGATGTTAATCATAGAATTGCATCTCCTTATCACCCACAGTCCAGTGGTCAAGTAGAATTGAGCAATAGAGAGCTAAAATTAATTTTGCAAAAGATTGTCAATAGGTCTAGAAAGAATTGGTCCAAGAAACTTGATGATGCACTATGGTCCTATAGAACTGCATATAAAAATCCTATGGGTATGTCTTCGTATAAAATGGTTTATGGAAAAGCATGTCACTTACCTCTCGAACTAGAACATAAGGCTTATCGGGCTATTAAAGAGCTCAATTATGATTTCAAACTTGCCGGTGAGAAGAGGTTATTTGATATTAGCTCACTTGATGAATGGAGAACCCAAGCTTATGAAAATGCCAAGCTGTTTAAAGAAAAAGTTAAAAGATGGCATGATAAAAGGATACAAAAGCATGAGTTTAATGTAGGTGATTATGTATTGCTATACAACTCTCGTTTAAGATTTTTTGCAGGAAAACTTCTATCTAAATGGGAAGGCCCTTACGTTATCGAGGAGGTCTATCGTTCCGGTGCCATAAAAATCAACAACTTCGAAGGAACAAATCCGAAGGTGGTGAACGGTCAAAGAATTAAACATTATATCTCAGGTAATCCCATGAATGTTGAAACCAATGTTATTGAAACCGTAACCCCGGAGGAATACATAAGGGACACTTTCTAGATCGTTTCAGACTCCGAAAAAGAATAGGTATGTGGTACGGTAAGTAAACCGACTCCAAAATAGTTTTTAAGGCAATATTTCTCCGTTTTGGAATATTTAGAAAAATAGAAAAAATAAGAAGTAGTCCGGGAAGGACACGAGGGCTCCACGAGGGTGGAGGGCGCGCCCTACCCCTAGGCATGCCCCCCTACCTCGTGGGCACCTCGTGTGCCTTCCGGACTCCGTTTTCTTGCATGATACGTATTTTGGTCGGTAAAAATTCATTATATAATCTCCCGAAGGTTTTGACTTCTGTATCACGCAAATATCCTTTGTTCTTGTTTTGAGCTATTTTCTGACAGATCTAGATTATCATGACGTCTCCAAGTGCCCCCAAGGACAAGTTCTTCGAGAAGGTCATTAACCCTTACCTCGCGGAGGTGTTGCGACACCCTCAAACCATTGAGATGCGTGATGGGTTGCTGCACATCCGCGATGCTGAGGGGCCGAAGGGGACCGGAAGCTTGGAGACGAGGCTCGAAGCAGTGGAGCAACAAGTTTTCAAGTGTCGGGGGATGGTGGAACATGGACTCAACTCCAACCACTTGATGATCGCGGAGTTCACCAGCAACCACAAACTGGATGCTGACAACATAGGGGAGGCCATCTTCAAGCTTCATGAGAAGATCGAGCACCTTCAAGCCCAAATCTATGACCTGCAAAACCAAAACTGTGAGTATGAATATAGATTCAAAAGGATGAGTTTGGCTGCAGATTTGAGGATCCCGGAGACTCGATCATCCTTCTATGATGGTGAGCCTATGCCTTGGAAGATGGACGACAAGCCCGCATCATCAACAACACTTCCACCTTCTTCACCAACACCAAAGAAGGAGACATAATCACATGGGTATGGGCACTCCCCTTGGCAACTGCCAAGCTTGGGGGAGGTGCCCCGGTATCGTATCACAATCACATCTCCTATCTTTACCATTTTTCTTAGTTCTATCCTATTAGTAGTATCTTGATCTAGTAGAATAAAGTTTTGGCATGATCTAGTTTTGAGTTTTTGCTTTATGATCTCTCTATGTAATCGAGTTCGTGAGCTATATAATAAAGATTAGTGTTGAGTTAAGCGCTTGATTATTTCGCCATGATCTTGAGTGAATAAAAGAAAAGAGAAAAGAATAAAAAGAAACAAAGAGTTCATATTGATATTATTGAGAGTGATGACTTCGCATAGAAAGAGTATGATGATTAAAAGTTGTTGGGAGTTGGCAAACGTAGCTTTGGTCATCGTTGCAATTAATAGTAAATAATAAAGAAAGAGAGGTTTCACATATAAATATATTATCATGGACATCTTTTATGATTGGGAGCACTCATTAAAATATGACATGCTAAAGAGTTGACGTTGGACAAGGAAGACAACGTAATGGGTTATGTTTTCTTATATCTGAGATAAAGTATATTGTCATGGATCATCCAACATGTTGAGCTTGCCTTTCCCCTCATGCTAGGCAAATTCTTAGCACCAAGTAGAGATACTACTTGTGCTTCCAAAAATCCCTAAACCAGTTTTGCCATGAGAGTCCACCATACCTACCTATGGATTGAGTAAGATCTTTCAAGACAGTTGTCATCGGTGCAAGCAATAAAAAATGCTCCCTAAATATGTATGATTGATTGGTGTGGAGGGAATAAGCTTTATACAATCTTGTGATGTGGAAGAAATAAAAGCGACGGACTACATAATAAAGGTTCATATCACAAGGGGCAATATAAAGTGATGTTCTTTCGCATTAAGATTTTGTGCATCCAACCATAAAAGAGCATGGCAACCTCTGCTTACCTCTGCGAAGGTCCTATCTGTTACTATTATCTTCTACCTTATGCAAGATTCATGGTGATTGTCGGTGTCAAAACTGGCGGATCTCGGGTAGGGGGTCCCAAACTGTGCGTCTAGGCAGATGGTAACAGGAGACAAGGGACACGATGTTTTTACCCAGGTTCGGGCCCTCTTGATGGAGGCAAAGCCCTACTCCTGCTTGATTAATATTGATGATATGGGTAGTACAAGAGTAGATCTACCACGAGATCAGAGAGGATAAACCCTAGAAGATAGCCTATGGTATGATTGTTGTTGTTGTTGTTGTTGTTGTTGTTGTTGTTGTTGTTGTTGTTGTTGTTGTTGTTGTTGTTGTTGTTGTTGTTGTTCTGTCCTACGGACTAAACCCTCCGGTTTATATAGACGCCGGAGGAGGCTAGGGTTACACAGAGTCGGTTACAATGGGAGGAGATCTACATATCCGTATTGCCACGCTTGCCTTCCACGCCAAGGAAAGATCCATCCGGACACGGGACGAAGTCTTCAATCTTGTATCTTCATAGTCCAGGAGTCCGGCCAAGGTTATAGTCTGGCTGTCCAGACACCCCCTAATCCAGGACTCCCTCAGTAGCCCCTGAGCCAGGCTTCAATGACGACGAGTCCGGCACGCAAATTGTCTTCGGCATTGCAAGGCGGGTTCCTCCTCCGAATACTTCATAGAAGATTTTGAACACAAGGATAGTGTCCGGCTCTGCAAAATAAGTTCCACATACTACCGTAGAGAGAATAATATTTACACAAACCTAATATGCTGACGTATTATGTAGCATGACATCACACCACAGCCAAGCCTTTATTCGAATCGTTTTTACTGTTCCACCTCAGCGCATTTTGCGAGGCGGTTTCCTTGGCACGTCTTGTCGAAGCAGAGATCGTGTCCCCTTATCACGGGATTCTCATTAATACGGGCGTGGGTAACCCAACCAAGCCATTGATTACGGCGCTTGGGGGATAAGCGAGTTTTACCAGGCTAGTGGGGACGCATAGTTTCGTCTGCCCATATAAGGGGATAAGGATTCACCTTTTCATCCACGCCTTCTTCCTCCTTTGCTTATCCATTTTCGGACACTCGAGCTCCAGCGCCCAAGTACGCGTTTCCCACCTCAGCCTTCTCCAACCATGTCTGGAGCGGGAGGCAAGTGGATGGTCTCCTCCGTCACGGAGGGAGACGTCAAGAAGCTGAGGAGAGCCGGATACTTGCCCGACGACATCGCGCACCGGCTCCCAGATGAGGGGCAGCTCATCCCCACCCCCAGGCCCCATGAGAGGGTAGTGTTTCTTACCCATTTCCTTCGCGGACTGGGCTTCCCTCTCCACCCATTCGTCCATGGGGCTCATGTTCTACTACGGCCTGAACTTCCACGATCTGGCCCCGAACTTCATCCTCAACATCTCGGCGTTTATCGTCGTGTGTGAGGCCTTCCTCTACATCCAGCCCCACTTCAGCTTATGGTTGAAGACCTTCAATGTCAAGCCGAAGGTAGTGAGCGGCCGCCAGGCGGAGTGCGGAGGCGCCATGGTGGGCAAGATGCCCAACGTCACATGGCTCGAGGGCTCCTTCGTGGAGACCATAAAGGGGTGGCAATCGGGGTGGTTCTACATCACCGAGCCGCGTGACCCTAAATGGGTAGCGGCCCCCGAGTTCCGATACAGAATCCCCACGCGGCTCACCTCCTGGAAAGAGAAGGGCATGTCCCGGGGTAGTTCGGGAGAGCTGACCGGACTCCAAACATATGTCCAGAACCTGGTGAGCAAGAAGCTCAAACTCGTCAACGTAGTCCAGGTCATGCTCATCCGCCGGATCCTCCCGTGTCAACAACGGGCTTTCAACTTGTGGGAGTTCGACCCGGACCAACACCGAACTCTGAAGAGGCTCTTCGACACAACGCACGAAGTGAAGGAAATATGCCCTAGAGGCAATAATAAAGTTATTATTTATTTCCTCATATATCATGATAAATGTTTATTATTCATGCTAGAATTGTATTAGCCGGAAACATAATACATGTGTGAATATATAAACAAACAGAGTGTCACTAGTATGCCTCTACTTTACTAGCTCGTTAATCAAAGATGGTTATGTTTCCTAACCATGAACAAGAGTTGTTATTTGATTAACGAGGTCACATCATTAGTTGAATGATCTGATTGACATGACCCATTCCATTAGCTTAGCACCCGATCGTTTAGTATGTTGCTATTGCTTTCCTCATGACTTATACATGTTCCTATGACTATGAGATTATGCAACTCCCGTTTATCAGTGGAACACTTTGTGTGCTACCAAACGTCACAACGTAACTGGGTGATTATAAAGGTACTCTACAGGTGTCTCCAAAGGTACTTGTTGGGTTGGCATATTTCGAGATTAGGATTTGTCACTCCGATAGTCGGAGAGGTATCTCTGGGCCCTCTCAGTAATGCACATCACATAAGCCTTGCAAGCATTACAACTAATATGTTAGTTGTGAGATGATGTATTACGGAATGAGTAAAGAGACTTGCCGGCAACGAGATTGAACTAGGTATTGGATACCGACGATCGAATCTCGGGCAAGTAACATACCGATGACAAAAGGAACAACGTATGTTGTTATGCGGTCTGACCGATAAAGATCTTCGTAGAATATGTAGGAGCCAATATGGGCATCCAGGTCCCGCTATTGGTTATTGACCAGAGACGTGTCTCGGTCATGTCTGCATTGTTCTCGAACCGTAGGGTCCGCACGCTTAATGTTACGATGACAGTTATTATGAGTTTATACATTTTGATGTACCGAAGGTAGTTTGGAGTCCCGAATGTGACCACGGACATGACGAGGAGTCTCGAAATGGTCGAGACATAAAGATTGATATGTTGGAAGCCTATATTTGGACATCGGAATCGATCCGGGTGAAATCGGCATTTTACCGGAGTACCGAGGGGTTACCGGAACCCCCTGGGGGGGTTAATGGGCCTTCATGGGCCATAAGGGAGAAGAGAGGGGCCGGCCAGGGCAGGCCGCGTGCCCCCTCCCCCCTAGTCTGAATAGGACAAGGAAGGGGGGGCGGCGCCCCCCTTTCCTCTTCTCCCTCCCCCTTTCCTTCTCCAACAAGGCAAGAGAGGGGGGAGTCCTACTCCCGGTGGGAGTAGGACTCCTCCAGGCGCACCCCTTGGGGGCCGGCCGCACCTTCCCCCTCCCTCCTTTATATACGGGGGCAGGGGGCACCCTAGAACACACAAGTTGATCTTCGTGATCGTTCCTTAGCCGTGTGCGGTGCCCCCCTCCACCATATTCCACCTCGGTCATATCGTTGCAGTGCTTAGGCGAAGCCCTGCGTCGGTAGAACATCATTATCGTCATCACGCCGTCGTGCTGACGGAACTCATCCCCGAAGCTTTGCTGGATCGGAGCCCGGGGAGCGTCATCAAGCTGGACGTGTGCTAAGAACTCGGAGGTGCCGGAGTAACGGTGCTTGGATCGTTCGGATCGGGAAGACGTACGACTACTTCCTCTACGTTGCGTCAACACTTCCGCTTCGGTCTACGAGGGTACGTAGACAACACTCTCCCCTCTCGTTGCTATGCATCACCATGATCTTGCGTGTGCGTAGGATTTTTTTTGAAATTACTACGTTCCCCAACAATGGCATCCGAGCCTAGGTTTTTATGGTTTGATGTTATATGCATGAGTAGAACACAAATGAGTTGTGGGCGATATAATTCATACTGCCTACCAGCATGTCATACTTTTGTTCGGCGGTATAGTTGGATGAAGCGGCCCGGACCGACATTACGCGTACGCTTACGCGAGACTGGTTCTACCGTCGTGCTTTGCACACAGGTGGCTGGCGGGTGTCAGTTTCTCCAACTTTAGTTGAACCAAGTGTGGCTACGCCCGGTCCTTGCGAAGGTTAAAACGGCATCAACTTGACAAACTATCGTTGTGGTTTTGATGCGTAGGTGAGACTGGTTCTTGCTTAAGCCCGTAGCAGCCACGTAAAACTTGCAACAAACAAAGTAGAGGACGTCTAACTTGTTTTTGCAGGGCATGTTGTGATGTGATATGGTCAAGGCATGATGCTAAATTCTATTGTATGAGATGATCATGTTTTGTAACTGAGTTATCGGCAACTGGCAGGAGCCATATGGTTGTTGCTTTATCGTATGCAATGCAATCGCCCTGTAATGCTTTAGTTTATCACTAAGCGGTAGCGATAGTCGTAGAAGCATAAGATTGGCGAGACGACAACGAAGCTACGATGGAGATCAAGGTGTCGCGCCGGTGACGATGGTGATCATGACGGTTCTTCGAAGATGGAGATCACAAGCACAAGATGATGATGGCCATATCATATCACTTATATTGATTGCATGTGATGTTTATCTTTTATGCATCTTATCTTGCTTTGATTGACGGTAGCATTTTAAGATGATCTCTCACTAATTATCAAGAAGTGTTATCCCTGAGTATGCACCGTTGCGAAAGTTCTTCGTGCTGAGACACCACGTGATGATCGGGTGTGATAGGCTCTACGTTCAAATACAACGGGTGCAAAACAGTTGCACACGCGGAATACTCAGGTTATACTTGACGAGCCAAGCATATACAGATATGGCCTCGGAACACAGAGACCGAAAGGTCGAGCGTGAATCATATAGTAGATATGATCAACATAGTGATGTTCACCATTGAAACTACTCCATCTCACGTGATGATCGGACATGGTTTAGTTGATGTGGATCACGTGATCACTTAGAGGATTAGAGGGATGTCTATCTAAGTGGGAGTTATTAAGTAATATGATTAATTGAACTTAAGTTTATCATGAACTTAGTCCCTGATAGTATCTTGCTTGTTTATGTTGATTGTAGATAGATGGCCCGTGATGTTGTTCCGTTGAATTTTAATGTGTTCCTTGAGAAAGCAAAGTTGAAAGATGATGGTAGCAATTACACGGACTGGGTCCGTAACTTGAGGATTATCCTCATTGCTGCACAGAAGAGTTACGTCCTGGAAGCACCGCTGGGTGCCAGGCCTGCTGCAGGAGCAACACCAGATGTTATGAATGTCTGGCAGAGCAAAGCTGATGACTACTCGATAGTTCAGTGTGCCATGCTTTACGGCTTAGAACCGGGACTTCAACGACGTTTCGAAAGTCATGGAGCATATGAGATGTTCCAGGAGTTGAAGTTAATATTCCAACAGAATGCTCGGATTGAGAGATATGAGGTCTCCAATAAGTTCTATAGCTGCAAGATGGAGGAGAATAGTTCTGTCAGTGAGCATATACTCAAAATGTCTGGGTATTGTAATCACTTGATTCAACTGGGAGTTAATCTTCCGGATGATTGCGTCATTGACAGAATTCTCCAATCACTTCCACCAAGCTACAAAGGCTTTGTGATGAACTATAATATGCAAGGGATGTATAAGACGATTCCCGAGCTCTTCGCAATGCTAAAGGCTGCGGAGGTAGAAATCAAGAAGGAACATCAAGTGTTTATGGTCAACAAGACCACTAGTTTCAAGAAAAAGGGCAAAGGGAAAAAGAAGGGGAACTTCAAGAAGAACAGCAAGCAAGTTGCTGCTCAAGAGAAGAAACCCAAGTCTGGACCTAAGCCTGAAACTGAGTGCTTCTACTACAAGCAGACTGGTCACTGGAAGCGGAACTGCCCCAAGTATTTGGTGGATAAGAAGGATGGCAAGGTGAACAAAGGTATATATGATATATATGTTATTGATGTGTACCTTACTAATACTCGCAGTAGTACCTGGGTATTTGATACTGGTTCTGTTGCTAATATTTGCAACTCGAAACAGGGACTACGGATTAAGCAAAGATTGGCTAAGGACGAGGTGAAGATGCGCGTGGGAAACGGTTCCAAAGTCGATGTGATCGCGGTCGGCACGCTACCTCTACATCTACCTTCGGGATTAGTTTTAGACCTAAATAATTGTTATTTGGTGCCAGCGTTGAGCATGAACATTACATCTGGATCTTGTTTAATGCGAGACGGTTATTCATTTAAATCCGAGAATAATGGTTGTTCTATTTATATGAGTAATATCTTTTATGGTCATGCACCTTTAAAGAATGGTCTATTCTTATTGAATCTCGATAGTAGTGACACACATATTCATAATATTGAAGCCAAAAGATGCAGAGTTGATAATGATAATGCAACTTATTTGTGGCACTGCCGTTTAGGTCATATCGGTGTAAAGCGCATGAAGAAACTCCATACTGATGGACTTTTGGAACCACTTGATTATGAATCACTTGGTACTTGCGAACCATGCCTCATGGGCAAGATGACTAAAACACCGTTCTCCGGTACTATGGAGAGAGCAACAGATTTGTTGGAAATCATACATACAGATGTATGTGGTCCAATGAATATTGAAGCTCGTGGTGGATATCGTAATTTTCTCACCTTCACAGATGATTTAAGCAGATATGGGTATATCTACTTAATGAAACATAAGTCTGAAACATTTGAAAAGTTCAAAGAATTTCAGAGTGAAGTTGAAAATCATCGTAACAAGAAAATAAAGTTTCTACGATCTGATCGTGGAGGAGAATATTTGAGTTACGAGTTTGGTCTACATTTGAAACAATGCGGAATAGTTTCGCAACTCACGCCACCCGGAACACCACAACGTAATGGTGTGTCCGAACGTCGTAATCGTACTTTACTTGATATGGTGCAATCTATGATGTCTCTTACAGATTTACCGCTATCATTTTGGGGTTATGCTTTAGAGACGGCCGCATTCACGTTAAATAGGGCACCATCGAAATCCGTTGAGACGACGCCTTATGAACTATGGTTTGGCAAGAAACCAAAGTTGTCGTTTCTAAAAGTTTGGGGCTGCGATGCTTATGTCAAAAAGCTTCAACCTGATAAGCTCGAACCCAATCGGAGAAATGTGTCTTCATAGGATATCCAAAGGAAACTATTGGATACACCTTCTATCACCAATCAGAAGGCAAGACTTTTGTTGCTAAATTCGGAAACTTTCTAGAGAAGGAGTTTCTCTCGAAAGAAGTGAGTGGGAGGAAAGTAGAACTTGATGAGGTAACTGTACCTGCTCCCTTATTGGGAAATAGCACATCACAGGAACCGGTTTCTGTGACGTCTAAACCAATTGGTGAAGAAGTTAATGATGATGATCATGCAACTTCAGATCAAGTTACTACAGAACCTCGTAGATGAACCAGAGTAAGATCCGCACCAGAGTGGTACGGCAATCCTATTCTGGAAATCATGCTACTAGATCATGGTGAACCTACGAACTATGAAGAAGCGATGGTGAGCCCAGATTCCGCAAAATGGCTTGAAGCCATGAAATCTAAGATGGGATCCATGTATGAGAACAAAGTGTGGACTTTGGTTGACTTGCCCGATGGTCGGCAAGCAATTGAGAATAAATGGATCTTCAAGAAGAAGACTGATGCTGACAGTAATGTTACTGTCTACAAAGCTTGACTTGTCGCAAAAGGTTTTCGACAAATTCAAGGGATTGACTACGATGAGACCTTCTCACCCGTAGCGATGCTTAAGTCTGTCCGAATCATGTTAGCAATTACCGCATTTTATGATTATGAAATTTGGCAGATGGATGTAAAAACTGCATTCCTGAATGGATTTCTGGAAGAAGAGTTGTATATGATGCAACCAGAAGGTTTTATCGACCCAAAGGGAGCTAACAAAGTGTGCAAGCTCCAGCGATCCATTTATGGACTGGTGCAAGCCTCTCGGAGTTGGAATAAACGCTTTGATAGTGTGATCAAAGAATTTTGGTTTGTACAGACTTTTGGAGAAGCCTGTATTTACAAGAAAGTGAGTGGGAGCTCTGTAGCATTTCTGATATTATATGTGGATGACATATTACTAATCGGAAATGATATAGAATTTCTGGATAGCATAAAGGGATACTTGAATAAGAATTTTTCAATGAAAGACCTCGGTGAAGCTGCTTACATATTGGGCATCAAGATCTAAAGAGATAGATCAAGACGCTTAATTGAACTTTCACAAAACACATACCTTGACAAAGTTTTGAAGAATTTCAAAATGGATCAAGCAAAGAAAGGATGCTTGCCTGTACTACAAGGTGTGAAGTTGAGTAAGACTCAATGCCCGACCACTGCAGAGGATAGAGAGAAAATGAAAGATGTTCCCTATGCTTCAGCCATAGGCTCTATCATGTATGCAATGCTGTGTACCAGACCTGATGTGTGTCTTGCTATAAGTTTAGCAGGGAGGTACCAAAGTAATCCAGGAGTGGATCACTGGACAGCGGTCAAGAACATCCTGAAGTACCTGAAAAGAACTAAGGATATGTTTCTCATATATGGAGGTGACAAAGAGCTCATCGTAAACGGTTACGTTGATGCAAGCTTTGACACTGATCCGGACGATTCTAAATCACAAACCGGATACGTGTTTACATTAAACGGTGGAGCTGTCAGTTGGTGCAGTTCTAAACAAAGCGTCGTGGCGGGATCTACATGTGAAGCGGAGTACATAGCTGCTTCGGAAGCGGCAAATGAAGGAGTCTGGATGAAGGAGTTCATATCCGATCTAGGTGTCATACCTAGTGCATCGGGTCCAACGAAAATCTTTGGTGACAATACTGGTGCAATTGCCTTGGCAAAGGAATCCAGATTTCACAAGAGAACCAAGCACATCAAGAGAAGCTTCAATTCCATTCGGGATCTAGTCCAGGTGGGAGACATAGAGATTTGCAAGATACATACGGATCTGAATGTAGCAGACCCGTTGACTAAGCCTCTTCCACGAGCAAAACATGATCAGCACCAAAACTCCTTGGGTGTTAGAATCATTACTATGTAATCTAGATTATTGACTCTAGCGCAAGTGGGAGACTGAAGGAAATATGCCCTAGAGGCAATAATAAAGTTATTATTTATTTCCTCATATATCATGATAAATGTTTATTATTCATGCTAGAATTGTATTAGCCGGAAACATAATACATGTGTGAATATATAAACAAACAGAGTGTCACTAGTATGCCTCTACTTGACTAGCTCGTTAATCAAAGATGGTTATGTTTCCTAACCATGAACAAAGAGTTGTTATTTGATTAACGAGGTCACATCATTAGTTAAATGATCTGATTGACATGACCCATTCCATTAGCTTAGCACCCGATCGTTTAGTATGTTGCTATTGCTTTCTTCATGACTTATACATGTTCCTATGACTATGAGATTATGCAACTCCCGTTTATCGGAGGAACACTTTGTGTGCTACCAAACGTCACAACGTAACTGGGTGATTATAAAGGTACTCTACAGGTGTCTCCAAAGGTACTTGTTGGGTTGGCGTATTTCGAGATTAGGATTTGTCACTCCGATAGTCGGAGAGGTATCTCAGGGCCCTCTCGATAATGCACATCACATAAGCCTTGCAAGCATTACAACTAATATGTTAGTTGTGAGATGATGTATTACGGAACAAGTAAAGAGACTTGCCGGCAACGAGATTGAACTAGGTATTGGATACCGACGATCGAATCTCGGGCAAGTAACATACCAATGACAAAAGGAACAACGTATGTTGTTATGCGGTCTGACCAATAAAGATCTTCGTAGAATATGTAGGAGCCAATATGGGCATCTAGGTCCCGCTATTGGTTATTGACCAGAGACGTGTCTCGGTCATGTCTGCATTGTTCTCGAACCGTAGGGTCCGCACGCTTAACGTTACGATGACAGTTATTATGAGTTTATACATTTTGATGTACCGAAGGTAGTTCGGAGTCCCGGATGTGATCACGGACATGATGAGGAGTCTCGAAATGGTCGAGACATAAAGATTGATATATTGGAAGCCTATATTTGGACATCGGAATCGATCCGGGTGAAATCGGCATTTTACCGAAGTACCGAGGGGTTACCGGAACCCCCCGGGGGGTTAATGGGCCTTCATGGGTCATAAGGGAGAAGAGAGGGGCCGGCCAGGGCAGGGCGCGCGCCCCCTCCCCCCTAGTCCGAATAGGACAAGGAAGGGGGGCGGAGCCCCCCTTTCCTCTTCTCCCTCCCCCTTTCCTTCTCCAACAAGGCAAGAGAGGGGGGAGTCCTACTCCCGGTGGGAGTAGGACTCCTCCAGGCGCACCCCTTGGGGATCGGCCGCACCTCCCCCTCCCTCCTTTATATACGGGGGCAGGGGGCACCCTAGAACACACAAGTTGATCTTCGTGATCGTTCATTAGCCGTGTGCGGTGCCCCCCTCCACCATATTCCACCTCGTTCATATCATTGCAGTACTTAGGCGAAGCCCTGCGTCGGTAGAACGTCATCATCGTCATCACGCTGTCGTGCTGACGGAACTCATCCCCGAAGCTTTGCTGGATCGGATCCCGGGGAGCGTCATCGAGCTGGACGTGTGCTAAGAACTCGGAGGTGCCGGAGTAACGGTGCTTGGATTGGTCGGATCGGGAAGGCGTACTGTCGGATCACGGGTTCCGGCAGACCCTTAAGGTTCGAACTCTGGGGTGCGCGTGGAGATCGTGCCCTCTACCTCTCCGTCTCGTAAGGATCTAACTACTGTAAGAACAACACAAGAGACACAGGGTTTATACTAGTTCGAGCCACCATTGTGGTGTAATACCCTACTCTAGTTTGTGGTGGGTGGATTGCCTCTTGGGCTGATGAGGAAGAACATTACAAGGAAGAACAGCCTCGTGAGGGCCTGTTCTTGGCTAGGGGATGAACTGCTAGGGGGAGTTCGATCGCCCTTCTCTCTCTGTGTGAGATGCCGGATTCGATGCCTCTACCCTGGGGGTGGCTAGTCCTATTTATAGGCAAGAGCCCTGGGCCGCTTCCCAAATATTGAGCGGGAAGGGCGCCAACAATTGGCCATTTTGAAGGGGAACATCTAGTACACTTATCCTGACTAAAGTTGGTCTTCGCCTGCCAAAGGCCCTGTGGTGACGCCGTTCTGGGCTCCATGGTGACCTCCTTCCCACTGTTGGACCGGTCTTGGTCTCGTTGCACCGAAATGGATGCATTTTCTTGATCCTCTCGCCTGCGCTTGCCCCCTTTGCACCAAAGAGGAAAGGGAGACGCTGCGCGGGCTGGCGCCCGCCTGGCACCCTTGGTCGTCATGGCTTGCGTCATGGGCACCTCGTGAGGTACCCCGCCTTGATCTCTCCGCCTCCTCGCGAGCCAGCCTAAGGAGGCCGTGCTTGAGGAAGCGCCATGTCGTCCGCCTCGTGAGGCTTGGCCCCTCGCGAGGGTCTTGAGCCTTGTGTTGATGAAGATGCGCCACACTGGGCTCCCATTTGAGCCACGCCGCAGGCCGCAGGCAGGCAAGTCTGGGGACCCTCGTTCCCAGAACGCAGGCACGTATGGCTACTTCCTCTACGTTGCGTCAACGCTTCCGCTTCGGTCTACGAGGGTACGTAGACAACACTCTCCCCTCTCGTTGCTATGCATCACCATGATCTTGCGTGTGTGTAGGAATTTTTTTGAAATTACTACGTTCCCCAACACGAAGATGCCTGGAAGGCGCTATTCAAGGGTGCCGAGGTTCCTCCTCCCACTACCGAGGATCGCGGGTTCTGCGCGAAGCGCCCCGCCAGCGCGGTAAGCTATTTTACCTCTTACGGGATATTTGTCTTTCATAGTTTGACTCTATGCGGGATCTAAGCTCCCATACCTTTGACAGGACTGGCAGAAGACGCCCGGACAGATCAACTAACCGGCTCCTTTGCCCGAAGACCCAGCCGTTGCTCGCTTAGCGAAGCTGCTGGCTCCGACACCTTACGTGGTGCCGGAGAAGAAGGCCAAGAAGAAGGCCACGGGAACCCGAAAGAGTTTCTGGCGCCCGGTGGTATCGGACTCGTCGTCTGATGACTCCGAGGCGCACTCCTCCCACGAAGATGAGGAGGAGGAAAGAGAGGCTTATCCCCCTCCAGCAGGGGGAGAAAAGAAAAGGAAGGCCGCCCCAACTGGGGAGGCCGGAGGGTCCAAGAAGGGAAGGACTCTTCTTCCGGACTACTCCACCAACACCGCCGACAGCGACGAGGAGTGGCCGCCCAGGGGCAAGCCCCTGGTGAAGTCGTAACTATTCGGACACCAGAGTGACTCATAGTGTTCCTATATTGCACAGCTTCTCCTAACGCCGAATATAATCATGCAGTCCGCCCCAAACCCAAGTCAACGTATCGTCGAGTGGTTCCTTGGATTCGTCGAATGTGAATAGCTTTTCACTTCCGACCGCTTCCTCCCCTCGTCCTACGGACAACGCCGAGGTGTTGTCCAAAAAGGTTCCAAGCCAAGGGGAGGTGGTCCTGGAGGCGCCGCAAGGCGACTTTCCGGACTGCGGGCAAAAAAGGAGCAAGGCTCCCAAGGGCTCTAAGTCCGGCCCTGGGCCGAACACCGCACCCAAACCTTCAGTGGTTCCGGACTCCGGCAGGCGGCCCCCTA
The DNA here is from genome assembly GCA_032464435.1 of Aegilops umbellulata. NCBI lineage: Eukaryota > Viridiplantae > Streptophyta > Magnoliopsida > Poales > Poaceae > Aegilops > Aegilops umbellulata. The sequence goes on from CP136054.1 coordinate 394,910,954, forward strand.
CTAAGAAGGGCAAGCCTACCGCGCCGGTGACCTCTGTCCAACCGGAGGCACCGGATAACTTGCTGGAGGTGCTTAACGGCGCCTCCACCGACGAGGAGCACCGCACTATTATGAGTGCGGTAATCCAGAAAGTTCAGTCCGCCAAAAGCGGGCTGACTGAAGCGTGTGCCAGCCTGTTGACAGGCTTTGAGGTATGTGAAAAATATATGAAAATATTACCGCATAGACAGTAGCCCCTGATGCTCTATTTGGCGTTCACAAAGAAAAGCCGAATAGAGGATCTAATAATATTCGCAGGAGTCTAACATAATTATGTCGATATGCGTATGCAGGCTTCGCTGCTAGCCTCTGCCGCACTGACTGCGGAGGTTGACACGCTGAAGCAAAACCTCAAGCGGTCCAAGCAAGAGCTCGGCCTTGCCAAGAAGCAGCTCGAGGAGAACCAAGGTACGTAATGCCTTGTATATTTGTGTATAAAAAGGATGCAGATGCAGAAAATGATAGGATCGTTATTGATGTGCTAGGAGCCACGACTGAGGTGGCTACCCTCCAGCAAGCGCTTTCCGAGGCCAAAAAGAAGACGGCCATGGAGCGCATTGAGCGGGAGAAACATGAGGCACGTGTTGGCGAGGTGCAGCGAGAGCTCCATGCTCTCATGAAAAAGCATGAGACTTTGGAGCTGGACTCGAAGACTCGAGAGTCCGAGCTCGCCGCGGCCCTCGAAAGCGCCAAGTCTGCCAAGGCGAAGCCCAAAAAGCCCTCCAGGAAATTGAGGCGATGAAGAAGATAGCGGCGGGTAAGGCATTCTTTATGCAAAGCAAGCACATGAAAGTGAATTACATGTTACTTACCTGAGTCCGGAGCTCTCCAGGAGCATTCACAGATTTGCCTCGTAGCGTGTCCGATGCCGCCGCCTTCTACCGGGCCGCAGAGGGGAGCTCGACGGAGAAGGTGTTCTGGTCTCAGTATGCTAAGACCGGACACCCGGTGCCCTTGAGCGACCAGCTGAAACAGCTGGTCGAGCTCCATAAGGTGGCCGAACAGGCCATGAAGGGTCTCATAGTCCGACTGTGGCCTGGAGAGGCCATGCCTGGGAGCTACTTCGGGCTGGTGAGGCGGCTGGTGGATGCCTGTTCATGGCTTGAAGTCATCAAACGCTCCGTCTGTATTGAGGGCGCCCATAGGGCGCTTGCCCGTGCTAAAGTGCACTGGGCAAGATGGATGCTGAGAAGCTTGTGAAGGACGGGCCACCACAGGGCAAGGAGCATCGCCACCCCGAGATGTATTATGAGGGCGTCCTGAAGGGTGCCCGCCTTGTGGCGGATGAATGTTCCAAGGATGTAATATTTGAGTAAAATCGCTCGTGTTATCCTGTACGCTGAAAACTTGTTCATATGCGCTATGCAACGCTTGTTTTAATTTAAAACATTACCTTTTGTGCGGTTGTTTATGAAATCTGAGAGATGGCGAGTCGTCGGCTTCTGCCCCCATGCCACGAGTGCTGGGGTGTTCGGGATAAACCTGAGCACTCTTTTTCCCATTCTTGGGTCCTTCGAGGGAGGTGCTCAGCACAACGAACAAGGCAATCGGACTATAATGCGTTATCACTCTCACTTAGCCAGAGAATTCTATAATTTTAAATTCCGGCGAAGCCCCTAGTGTTCGGAAGACCGAGATCGGGGCTCTATACACGCCTAGGCCGGACAGAGCCGACTCCTCGCTCTAAGCGGCATAAGTCTTTAAGGACTCGAAACCTCTCGAACAGCGACCAGCTCTCGCCCTATCATGACAGTCAGTTTTAGCTTTCTCTACTGAGGTGCTTAGCCCAGCTGAACCGGGGCACAATCGCAGTAGTTCTCCTAGCGCTACCTTAGCCGATATAGCGGAACGTAAGGTAACAAAACATGGGAGCCGGGCAAACCCAACTATTGACCAAAGACATGATTCGGAGCTGATGCATATAATACTATAAGTTCGGAGTGTCGCACTTATGAAAGTGTTCGACTTCTCACACCGTTTTGTGGGGTACTTGAGCCCCTGGTGTATTGGCCGTACCAAAATGTACGGGTGCAATATGTCATGAATGAACATATATATACAAAAAGCAATGAAATAGAGAATGCAATAATAGACTGAAGCTAAGCATTATTTATTCAAAAAAGGTGCATTAAAAGCAGAACGATACAAATAGTGCGATAAGCATGAGATGGGACTATTTAACATGTCCCCTCCAGGGGCAAGCTGCGGAATGGCATGTAAAAAAAGTATTCTGCTCGTTATAGAGACCACCTGGGAGTTCCATAGTGCGGCGTAGCTTTCTGCTTCCCTGGTTGTTGTATCGTTTGTTCGGCAATTGTACTGCCGATCAGGTCTTCCGGAGAGTGGAGTCCTGAAAGTAAGAAAAAATGACAAAATCGGAAGCCCCTAGTGCGGTTGAGCCGCGTTTTGGGCGTGCCGTGGTCGTGCCCCTCCCCCTGTGCCCATGGTATTTTCAGAGCGTAATTTTCTACTCGTAGCACTGATTTCACCGTTTCGCGAGGGCTGGGGTTGGGGCTGCATTGCTACGCTTGCTCTGAATGTGCCAGGCGGTCTTGTTGTAGGTTACTCCGGGCGCGCTTGACGGTGTCCGGACGTTTTATCGCCAGACTTTGAGAATTGCCTTGAGAGGCTGCTTTGTACTTCCGCTGCGAGGGCTGCCATGTGCTCCTCCGTTCGGAGAGAGCGTTCGGTGTTTCCATTGCCCGTAATGACTCCCCGAGGTCCTGGCATCTTGAGGTTGAGGTATGCGTAGTGCGGCACTGCATTGAACTTTGCAAATGCGGTTCGCCCGAGCAGTGCGTGATAGCCACTGCGGAACGGGACTATGTCGAAGATTAACTCCTCGCTTCGGAAATTATCCGGGGATCCGAAGACCACTTCAAGTGTAACTGAGCCTGTGCAGTTGGCCTCTACACCTGGTATGACGCCCTTAAAGGTCGTTTTTGTGGGTTTAATCCTTGAGGGATCTATGCCCATTTTCCGCACTGTGTCCTGATAAAGCAGGTTCAGGCTGCTCCCGCCGTCCATATGGACTCGAGTGAGGTGAAATCCGTCAATGATTGGGTCTAGAACCAATGCGGCAAATCCGCCATGGCGGATACTAGTGGGGTGGTCCCTTCGATCGAAAGTGATCGGGCAGGAGGACCATAGGTTGAACTTTGGGGCAACTGGTTCCAACGCGTATACGTCCCTTAACGCACGCTTCTGCTCCCTCTTGGGGATGTGGGTTGCGTATATCATGTTCACCGTCCGCACTTGTGGGGGGGAACCCTTCTGTCCTCTATTGTTCGGCGGTCAGGGCTCCTCCTCATCGTCGCTATGTAGCCCCTTGTCTCTGTTTTCGGCATTTAACTTGTCGGCCTGCTTGAACACCCAAAAATCCCTGTTGGTGTGATTGGCTGGCTTTTCGGGGTGCCATGTATCTGGCACGAGCGATCGAGTATACGGTCCAAACTAGATGGGCCCGGAGTGTTTCTTTTGAATGGCTTTTTCCGCTGACCGGGTTTGGAGCCTCTGAATTCGGCATTAACTGTCGTATCCTCAGCATTGTCGATGTAAATGCGGTGCTTGTGCTTTTTGCGACGCGACCTGCCATTGTTGTCCTTGGTATCCGAGTTACCAGGGTTCTTTGACATGTTATTGTTGCGAGCCAGCCAGCTGTCTTCTCCCGCGCAAAAGCGGGTCATGAGTGTCGTGAGGGCTGCCATGGATTTCGGCTTTTCCTGTCCAAGGTCCCGGGCAAGCCATGCTACCTCTTGAGCTTGCGTTGGTTTTCCCCGAAGAGGAGAGGATGATGCAGCAGAGTAGCGTAAGTATTTCCCTTAGTTTTTGAGAACTAAGGTATCAATCCAGTAGGAGGCCACGCTCAAATCCCTCGTACCTGCACAAATCGATAGAACCTCGCAACCAACGCTTTTAGGGGTTGTCAATCCCTTCACGGTCACTTACGAGAGTGAGATCTGATAGAGATAATATTTTTGGTATTTTTGGTATAAAGATGCAAAGTAAAAAGTAAAAGGCAAAGTAAAAACAAAGCAAGATTAAAGTGATGGAGATTGATATGATGAGAATAGACCCGGGGGCCATAGGTTTCACTAGTGGCTTCTCTCAAGAGCATAAGTATTCTACGGTGGGTGAACAAATTACTATTGAGCAATTGACAGAATTGAGCATAGTTATGAGAATATCTAGGAATGATCATGTATATAGGCATCACGTCCGTGACAAGTAGATCGAAACGATTCTGCATCTACTACTATTACTCCACTCATCGACCGCTATCCAGCATGCATCTAGAGTATTAAGTTAAAAATAGAGTAACACTTTAAGCAAGATGACATGATGTACAGAGATAAATTCATGCAATAAGAAATAAACCCCATATTGTTATCCTCGATGGCAACGATACAATACGTGCCTTGCTGCCCCTTCTGTCACTGGGAAAGGACACCGCAAGATCGAACGCAAAGCTAAGCACTTCTCCCATGGCAAGAACTACCAATCTAGTTGGCCAAACCAAACGGATAGTTCGAAGAGACTTGCAAAGATAACCAATCATACATAAAAGAATTCAGAGAAGATTCAAATATTATTCATAGATAGACTTAATCATAAACCCACAATTAATCAGTCTCAACAAACACACCACAAAAAGAAGAAGATTACATCAAATAGATCTCCACAAGAGAGGGGGAGAACATTGTATTGAGATCCAAAAAGAGAGAAGAAGCCATCTAGCTAATAACTATGCACCCGAAGGTCTGAGGTAAACTACTCACACTTCATCGGAGAGGCTATGATGATGTAGAAGCCCTCCGTGATGACGGCCCTCTCCGGCGGAGCTCCGGAACAGGCCCCAAGATGCGATCTCGTGGATACAGAAAGTTGCGGCGGTGGAATAAGGTTTTTGGCTCCTGTTCTGATCGTTTGGGGGTACGTGGGTATATATAGGAGGAAGAAGTACGTCGGTGGAGCTTCAGTGGGCCCATGAGGGTGGGGGCGCGCCTGGGGGTGTAGGGCGCGCCCCCCTACCTCGTGCCCTCCTCGGAGCTTTCTTGGCATAGGGTCCAAGTCTCCTGGGTCTTATTCGGGAATAAAATCACGTTCCAGAAAGGATTTTCCTATTTGGACTCCGTTTGATATTCCCTTTCTTCGAAACACTGAAATAGGCAAAAAACAGCAATTCTGGGCTAGGCCTCCGGTTAATAGGTTAGTCCCAAAATAATATAAAAGTGGAAAATAAAGCCCAAGATAGTCCAAAACAGTAGATAATATAGCATGGAGCAATCAAAATTATAGATACGTTGGAGACGTATCAGGCATCCCCAAGCTTAATTCCTGCTCGTCCTCGAGTAGGTAAATGATAAAAAGATAATTTTTGATGCGGAGTGCTACTTGGCATAATTTCAATGCAAAATTTCTTAATTGTGGTATGAATATTCAGATTAGAAAGATTCAAGACAAAAGTTCATATTGACATAAAGAATAATAATACTTCAAGCATACTAATAAAGCAATTATGTCTTCTCAAAATAACATGGCCAAAGAAAGTTATCCCTACAAAATCATATAGTCTGGTTATGCTCTATCTTCACCACACAAAGTATTTAAATCATGCACACCCCCGATGACAAGCCAAGCAATTGTTTCATACTCCAACTTTTTCAAAACTTTTTCAATCTTCACGCAATACATGAGCGTTATCCATGGATATAGCACTATATATGGAATAGAAGGGTGGTTGTGGAGAAGACAAAAAGAGGGGAAGATAGTCTCACATCAACTAGGCGTATCAACGGGCTATGGAGATGCCCATCAATAGATATCAATGTGAATGAGTAGGGATTGCCATGCAACGGATGCACTAGAGCTATAAGTATATGAAAGCTCATCAAAAGAAACTAAATGGGTGTGCATCCAACTTGCTTGCTCATCAAGACCTAGGGCAATTTTGAGGAAGCCCATCATTGGAATATACAATCCAAGTTCTATAATGAAAAATTCCCACTAGTATATGAAAGTCACATAACGAGAGACTCTCTATCATGAATACCATGGTGCTACTTTGAAGCACAAGTGTGGTAAAAGGATAGTAACATTGTCCCTTCTCTCTATTTCTCTCATTTTTTTATTTGGGCCTTTTTTTCTTTCCTTTTTTACGGCCTCTTTTTTTCGTCCGGAGTCTCATCCCGACTTATGGGGGAATCATAGTCTCCATCATTCTTTCCTCACTTGGGACAATGCTCTAAAAAATGATGATCATCACACTTTTATTTTTCTTACAACTCTACAATTACAACTCGATACTTAGAACAAATATGACTCTATATGGATGCCTCCGGCGGTGTACCGGGATATGCAATGAACCAAGAGTGACATGTATGAAAGAATTATGAACGGTGGCTTTGCCACAAATATGATGTCAACTACATGATCATGCTAGCAATATGACAATAATGGAGCGTGTCATAATAAACAGAATGGTGGAAAGTTGCATGGCAATATATCTCGGAATGGCTATGGAAATGCCATGATAGGTAGGTATGGTAGCTGATTTGAGGAAGGAATATGGTGGGTGTATGATACCAGCGAAAGGTGCACGGTATTAGAGAGGCTAGCAATGGTGGAAGGATGGGAAAAAGTGCATATAATCCATGGACTCAACAATAGTCATAAAGAACTCATATACTTATTGCAAAAATCTAGAAGTTATCAAAGCAAAGTATTACTCGCATGCTCCTAGGGGGATAGATTGGTAGGAAAAGACCATCGCTCGTCCCCGACCGCCACTCATAAGGAAGACAAACAATAAATAAATTATGCTCCGACTTCATCACACAACGGTTCACCATACGTGCATGTTACGGGAATCCCAAACTTCAACACAAGTATTCTTTAAATTAACAACTACTAAACTAGCATAGCTCTAATATTATCACCTTCATATCTCAAAACAATTATCATGCTTCAATCTTCTCTTAGTATTCAACGCACTCAAAAGAAAGTTTCACAAATCTTGAATACCAAGCATATTAATGTTAAGCAAATTACCATGCTATTAAGACTCTCAAAATAATTTAAGTGAAGCATGAGAGATCAATAGTTTCTTTAAAACAAACCACCACCATGCTCTAAAAGATCTAAGTGAAGCACATAGAGCAAAATTATAACGCTCAAAAGATATAAGTGAAGCGCATAGAGCAAAACTACATAGCTCAAAAGATATAAGTGAAGCACATAGAGTATTCTATCAAATTCCAATTTAAATATGGCTCTCTCAAAAGGTGTGTTCAGAAAGGATGATTGTGGCACACTAACAAACAAAGACACAAATAATATAAGATGCTCCAAGCAAAACACATATCATGTTGGTGAATAAAAATATAGCTCCAAGTAAATTACCGATGGAAGTGGACGAAAGAGGGGATGCCTTCCGGGGCATCCCCAAGCTTTGACTTTTTGGTGTCCTTGGATTATCTTGGCGGTGCCATGGGCATCCCCAAGCTTAGGCTCTTGCCACTCCTTGTTCCATAATCCATCAAAAGAATTCACCCAAAACTTGAAAACTTCGCAACACAAAACTCAATAGAAATCTCGTGAGCTCCGTTAGAGAAAGAAAACATAAAACCACTTCAAAGTACTGTAATGAACTCATTATTTATTTATATTGGTGTTAACCTACTGTATTCCAACTTCTCTATGGATCATACCCTCCAATACTAGCCATAGATTCATCAAAATAAGCAAACAACACACGAAAAACAGAATCTGTCAAAAACAGAATAGTCTGTAGTAATCTGTAACTAACGCAAACTTCTGGAACTCCAAAACATCTACCAAAATTAGACGACCTAGACAATTTGTTTATTAATCAGCAGAAATTGGAAACAGTATTTTATCACGTTTTGATGATTTTTAATAATTCAGGCACGGAACGCAAAGTTTCTGGAAATTACAGCAAGATCAAATAACTATCATCCAAGAAGATCCAATAGGTCTAACTTGGCACAAACACTAATTAAAACACAAAACACATCCAAACAGAAGGTAGATGGGTTATTTATTCCCTAACAGAAGAAAAACACAAAAAAAACTAAAAATAAAATTGGGTTGCCTCCCAACAAGCGCTAACGTTTAACGCCCCTAGCTAGGCATAAAAGCGAGGATAGATCTAAGTATTGCCATCTTTGGAAGGCAATCCATAGGTGGCTCTCATGATGGTTTCATAAGGCAATTTTATTTTCTTTCTTGGAAAGTGTTCCATGCCCTTTTTTAATGGAAAATGGAATCTAATATTCCCTTCCTTCATATCAATAGTCGCACCAACCGTTCTAAGGAAAGGTCTACCAAGAATAATAGGGCAAGAAGGATTGCAATCTATATCAAGAACAATGAAATCTACGGGCACATAATTCCTATTTGCAACAATAATAACATCATTAATCCTTCCCATAGGTTTCTTAATAGTAGAATCCGTGAGATGTAAGTTTAGAGAGCAATCATCAAAATCGCGGAAATCTAGCAAATCACACAAAGTTTTGGGGATAGTGGAGACACTAGCACCCAAATCACACAAAGCATAAAACTCATGATCTTTAATTTTAATTTTAATAGTAGGTTCCCACTCATCATAGAGTGTTCTAGGTATAGAAACTTTCAACTCAAGCTTTTCTTCATAAGATTGCATCAAGGCATCAACAATATGTTCGGTAAAGGCTTTATTTTGACTATAAGCATGTGGAGAATTTAGCACGGATTGCAACAAGGAAATACAATCAATTAAAGAGCAACTTTCATAATTAAATTCCTTGAAGTCCAATATAGTGGGTTTAGTAACATCTAGATTTTTATTTCTTTCAATCCCACTTTCATCAATTTCATCATAAAGATCTAAATACTCCAAATTTTTAGAATGCCTTCTAGGTAAAGAGAGATCATATTCAGTTTCATCAAGATTCATATTGCAAAACAAAGATTTGATAGGCGACACATCAATAACTTTTAGATCTTCATCTTGATTTTCATAGGAATTGGAAGAACACGCTTTAATAAAAGCATCTTTGGAAGCACGCATCCTAGCGGTTCTTTCCTTGCACTCGTCAATGGAAATTCTCATAGCTTTGAGAGATTCATTGATATCATGCTTAGAAGGAATAGATCTAAGCTTTAAAGAATCAACCTCAAGAGAAATTCAATCAACGTTCCTAGCCAAATCATCAACTTTAAGCAATTTCTCTTCAAGCAAAGCATTAAAATTCTTTTGTGAATTCATAAACTCTTTAACACTATTCTCAAATTCAGAGGGCATCTTATTATAATTTCCATAAGAGTTGTTGTAGGAATTTCCATAATTATTAGAAGGATTACTAGGATATGGCCTAGGATTAAAATTCCCTCTATACGCGTTGTTACCAAAACTATTCCTACCAACAAAATTCACATCCATAGATTCATTGTTATTCTCAATCAAAGTAGACAAAGGCATATCATTAGGATCAGAAGAAACACTCTTAGTAGCAAATAATTTCATAAGTTCATCCATCTTTCCACTCAAAACATTGATTTCTTCTATCGCATGCACTTTTTTATTAAAAGATCTTTCAGTATGCCATTGAGAATAATTAACCATAATATTATCTAGGAGTTTAGTAGCATCTCCTAAAGTTATTTCCATAAAAGTGCCTCCTGCGGCCGAATCTAAAATATTTCTAGAAGCAAAATTCAATCCGGCATAAAATTTTTGTATAATCATCCACAAATTTAAACCATGAGTAGGGCAATTACACATCATTAATTTCATTCTCTCCCAAGCTTGTGCAACATGTTCGTGATCAAGTTGCTTAAAATTCATAATATCGTTTCTAAGAGAGATGATCTTAGCCAGAGGAAAATACTTAGAAATAAAAGCATCTTTGCACTTGTTCCAAGAATCAATACTATTTTTAGGCAAAGACGAAAACCAAGCTTTAGCATGATCTCTAAGCGAAAAAGGAAATAGCTTCAATTTAATGACATCATTATCGACATCTTTTTTCTTTTGCATATCACATAAATCAACGAAGCTATTCAGATGAGTAGCGGCATCTTCACTAGGAAGGCCGGCGAATTGATCTTTCATAACAAGATTTGACAAAGCAGTATTGATTTCACAAGATTCAGTATTCGCAAGAGGAGCAATCGGAGTGCTAAGAAAATCATTATTGTTGATATTGGTGAAGTCACACAATTTGGCAGTATCTTGAGCCATCGCGACAAACAAGCAATCCAACACACGAGCAAACAAAAGGCAAGCGAGAAAAAGGCAAACGGAGAAGGAGAAGGAGAAGGAGAAGGAGAAAGAGGGCGAATAAAAGGGCAAGGGTGAAGTGGGGGAGAGGAAAATGAGAGGCAAATGGCAACTAATCTAATACGAGATATAGGGATTGTGATGGGTACTTGGTATGTTGACTTTTTGCGTAGACTCCCCGGCAACGGCGCCAGAAATTCTTCTTGCTACCTCTTGAGCTTGCGTTGGTTTTCCCTGAAGAGGAGAGGATGATGCAGCAGAGTAGCGTAAGTATTTCCCTTAGTTTTTGAGAACCAAGGTATCAATCCAGTAGGAGGCCACGCTCAAGTCCCTCGTACCTGCACAAATCGATAGCAACTCGCAACCAACGCGATTAGGGGTTGTCAATCCCTTCACGGTCACTTACGAGAGTGAGATCTGATAGAGATAATATTTTTGGTATTTTTGGTATAAAGATGCAAAGTAAAAAAGTAAAAGGCAAAGTAAAAACAAAGCAAGATTAAAGTGATGGAGATTGATATGATGAGAATAGACCCGGGGGCCATAGGTTTCACTAGTGGCTTCTCTCAAGAGCATAAGTATTCTACGGTGGGTGAACAAATTACTGTTGAGCAATTGACAGAATTGAGCATAGTTATGAGAATATCTAGGCATGATCATGTATATAGGCATCACATCCGTGACAAGTAGATCGAAACGATTCTGCATCTACTACTATTACTCCACTCATCGGCCGCTATCCAGCATGCATCTAGAGTATTAAGTTAAAAACAGAGTAACGCTTTAAGCAAGATGACATGATGTAGAGAGATAAATTCATGCAATATGAAATAAACCCCATCTTGTTATCCTCGATGGCAACGATACAATACGTGCCTTGCTGCCCCTTCTGTCACTGGGAAAGGACATCGCAAGATCGAACCCAAAGCTAAGCACTTCTCCCATGGCAAGAACTACCAATCTAGTTGGCCAAACCAAACGGATAATTTGAAGAGACTTGCAAAGATAACCAATCATACATAAAAGAATTTAGAGAAGATTCAAATATTATTCATAGATAGACTTGATCATAAACCCACAATTCATTGGTCTCAACAAACACACCGCAAAAAGAAGAAGATTACATCAAATAGATCTCCAAAAGAAAGGGGGAGAACATTGTATTGAGATCCAAAAAGAGAGAAGAAGCCATCTAGCTAATAACTATGGACCCGAAGGTCTGAGGTAAACTACTCACACTTCATCGGAGAGGCTATGATGATGTAGAAGCCCTCCGTGATGACGGCCCTCTCCGGCGGAGCTCTGGAACAGGCCCCAAGATGGGATCTCGTGGATACAGAAAGTTGCGGCGGTGGAATTAGGTTTTTGGCTCCTATTCTGATCGTTTGGGGGTACGTGGGTATATATAGGAGGAAGAAGTACGTCGGTGGAGCTTCGGTGGGCCCACGAGGGTGGGGGCGCACCTGGGGGTGTAGGGCGCGCCCCCCTACCTCGTGCCCTCCTCGGAGCTTTCTTGGCGTAGGGTCCAAGTCTCCTGGGTCTTATTCAGGAAGAAAATCACGTTCCAGAAAGGATTTTTCTATTTGGACTTCGTTTGATATTCCATTTCTTCGAAACACTGAAATAGGCAAAAAAACAGCAATTCTGGGCTGGGCCTCCGGTTAATAGGTTAGTCCCAAAAATAATATAAAAGTGGAAAATAAAGCCCAATATAGTCCCAAACAGTAGATAATATAGCATGGAGCAATCAAAAATTATAGATACGTTGGAGACGTATCAAGCCACTCGTCGCGGATATTATGCTTGAAAGCCGCTAGGGCCTCTGCGTCCGGACAGTCGGTGATTTGATTTTTCTTGGTTAGGAACCGTGTCCAGAATTGTCTGGCCGATTCCTCTGGCTGCACTCAGGTCATCGGCGTCTGGTGGTCGCACATAGGTGCCCTGGAAATTGTCGAGGAATGCGGCTTCCAGGTCTTCCCAACAACCAATGGATTCTGCTGGCAAGTTGTTAAGCCAATGCCGAGCTGGTCCTTTAAGCTTGAGTGGGAGGTATTTGATGGCGTGTAGATCATCGCCACGGGCCATGTGGATATGAAGGAGATAGTCCTCAATCCATACCACGGGATCTGTCATGCCATCGTATGATTCGATATTTACAGGTTTGAAACCCTCTGGGATCTGATGATCCATTACTTCAACTGTGAAGCATAACGGGTGTGCGGCACCTCTGTACTGGGCTATATCACACGTAGCTCAAATGAGTTTTGTCTGTTGTGTTCGGCCCGGCTGGAGTTACTTTTACTGTACCCGGCGTGACGGTTATCGTCTCGTGTCGTGGGGTGCCCACGCGATCCGTAGATCGATCTTGTTTGCCTTGCTTTCTCCTCCAACATATCTCGCATGTCTAGCGCATTTCCCCGTGCCTTAGTATTTTTTGAGCGACGCCGGGGTGCGGCTTGTGTTGAGGGCCGAGAGGCCTCTCTGTCGCGGCCATGAGGTGGCCGGTCAGCCGCGTCATGCGTTGGAGATGTAGGTTTAAATGCTTCCTCCTCTAGTCGGGGTAGCAACTTGCGCTTTGGGTAGCTCTTGGAGGGGCGTTCGAGTTCGTATTCCTCGGCCGCATGGACTTCAGTCCATCTGTCGGCTAGCAAGTCTTGATCAGCTCTAAGCTGTTGCTGTTTTTTCTTGAGGCTACTTGTCGTTGCCATAAGCCTGCGTTTAAAGCGCTCTTGCTCGACGGGATCTTCAGGCACGACAAATTCGTCGTCGCCGAGGCTTGCCTCGTCTTCGGAGGGATGCATGTAATTATCATCCTCTTCCTCTCTGTCTGCCGCTCTCTCAGGGGGGCTGGCTTCTCCATCCTCCTGCGTTGAATCCTGCTGGAGGGAGTTGTCTTCGGCACTGTCCGGGGTGTTATTATCTCCCGCGCCGGTATCACCGTTTTTGCTTTGGCGGGACTTAGAGCGGCGCCGCTGACGCCGGCGCTTAGGTTGCTTCTTGGAGGGGTCATCACCCGATGTTCCCTCGCCATTGCCTTCTTTGGGTGTATCCACCATGTATATGTCATATGACGAGGTGGCTTTCCAGTGCCCTATAGGCGCTGGTTCCTGTTCGTCTCCTACATCGTCGTCCATACCTTCGATGTCTTCGGAGTCGAAGTCTAGCATGTCAGTTAAATCATCGACAGTGGCTATGAAGTGAGTGGTGGGTGGGCGTCGAATTTCTTTGTCGTCCGCATCCCAATCCTGTCGGTCATAATCCGGCCAGGACTCTCCTAACAAAGAGAGAGACCTTAGTGAATTCAGGATGTCGCCGAAGGGCGAGTGCTGAAAGATGTCTGCGGCGGTGAACTCCATGATCGGCGCCCAATCGGATTCGATTGGCAGGGGCGCGGAGGGTTCAGAGTCCGGAGAAGAGTCCGGCACTGTGGAGTCACGGGCCTCGCGAAGGATAAGGCTGGTGTTCGGCTCGATCGCCTTTGAGACTGCAGCCCCCGCGGCGGGGTCTAGCCACCCGCCCTCGGTCGGCACAGTTGGCTCCAAGCTAAAGGTCGGAGCGGATGCGAGTACGGCCTCCAGGGCACTGTTCCGCGGCAGAGCTAAATCATGCCCATCGTAACAGTGCGGCGCGCTCGGCTATGGCCCGAATCCGTCGAAGATCAAGTCTCCGCGGATGTCGGCCGTGTAGTTCAAACTTCCAAATCTGACCTGATGGCCAAGGGCGTAGCTTTCAGTCTGCTCCAGATGGCCAAGTGAATTAGCCTATAGTGCAAAGCCACCGAATACGAAGATCTGTCCGGGGAGAAAAGTCTCACCCTGGACCGCATCGTTGTTGATGATCGAAGGAGCCATCGGGCCTAAAGATGACGACACAGAGGAACTCTCAATGAAAGCACCAATGTCAGTGTCAAACCGGCGGATCTCGGGTAGGGGGTCCCGAACTGTGCGTCTAGGCGGATGGTAACAGGAGACAAGGGACACAATGTTTTTACCCAGGTTCGGGCCCTCTCGATGGAGGTAAAACCCTACTCCTGCTTGATTAATATTTATGATATGGGTAGTACAAGAGTAGATCTACCATGAGATCAAAGAGGCTAAACCCTAGAAGCTAGCCTATGGTATGATTGTTGTTGTTGTTGTTGTTGTTGTGTCATATGGACTAAACCCTCCGGTTTATATAGACACTGGAGGGGGCTAGGGTTACACAGAGTCGGTTACAATGGGAGGAGATCTACATATCCGTATTGCCAAGCTTGCCTTCCACGCCAAGGAAAGTTCCATCCGGACACGGGAGGAAGTCTTCAATCTTGTATCTTCATAGTCTCGGAGTCCGGCCAAAGGTTATAGTCCGGCTTTCCGGACACCCCCTAATCCAGGACTCCCTCAGTGATCTTCACCTTTCCTTTTTACATTTTATCCTTTGGCAAGCATAGGGTGTTGGAAAGATCCTGATAGATATATCTAATCGGATGTAGGGGAGCATGAGTTATTACTTTTGACATTACCCTTGAGGTAAAAGGTTGGGAGGCGAAACTATAAGCCCCTATCTTTCTCTGTGTCCGATTAAAACTCCGTGACCACAAGTATTGCGTGAGTGTTAGCAATTATGAAATACTAAATGATAGTTGAGTATGTGGACTTGCTATTAAGCTCTGACATAGGCTCTTTCTGATGTTATGATAAATTGCAATTGCTTCAATGACTGAGATTATAGTTTGCTAGTTCTCAATAAAGTTTCTGATTCATACTTTTGCATTGTGAACAAATTCTTACTTGAGCATAAGTAATCATATGACAATATCCATATATGTTGCTGTTATGAGAATAATCATGATGCCCTCATGTCCGTATTTTATTTTATCGACACCTCTACCTCTAAACATGTGGACATATTTATCGTTATCAGCTTCCGCATGAGGACAAGAGAGGTCTAAGCTTGGGGGAGTTGATACGTCCATTTTGCATCATGCTTTTATATCGATATTTATTGCATTATGGGCTGTTATTATGCATTATGTCACAATACTTATGCCTATTCTCTCTTATTTTACAAGGTTTACATAAGGAGGGAGAATGCCGGCAGCTGGAATTCTGGGCTGGAAAAGGAGCAAATATTAGAAACCTATTCTACACAACTCCAAAAGTCCTAAAACTCCACGAAAGTTACTATTGGAAATAATAAAAAATATTGAGCGGAAGAAGTACGTCAGAGGGGGCCCCACCTGGCCACGAGGGTGGGGGCGTGCCCTACCCCCCAGGGCGCGCCCCCCTGCCTCGTGGGCCCCCTGTTGGCTCTCCGATGGCCATCTTCTGCTATATGAGGTCTTTCGTCGAGGAAAAAATCATAAGCAACCTTTCGGGACGAGACTCCGCCGCCACGAGGTGGAACCTTGGCGGAACCAATCTAGGGCTCTGGCAGAGCTGTTCTGCCGGGAACACTTCCCTACGGGAGGGGGAAATCATTGCCATCGTCATCACCAACGCTCCTCTCATCGGGAGAGGGAAATCTCCATCAACATCTTCACCAGCACCATCTCCGCTCAAAACCCTAGTTCATCTCTTGTATCCAATTCTTGTCTCTAAGTCCGGGATTGGTACTAGTAGGTTGCTAGTAGTGTTGATTACTCCTTGTAGTTGATGCTAGTTGGCTTATTTGGTGGAAGATCATATGTTCAGATCATTTATGCATATTAATAACCCTATGATTATGAATATGAATATGCTTTGTGAGTAGTTACGTTTGTTCCTGAGGACATGGGAGAAGTCTTGATATTAGTAGTCATGTGAATCTGGTATTCATTCGATATTTTGATGAGATGTATGTTGTCTAGCCTCTAGTGGTGTTATGTGAACGTCGACTACATAACACTTAACCATTATTTGGGAAGTAATAAGTAGATGATGGGTTTCTAGAGTGACAGAAGCTTAAACCCTAGTTTATGTGTTGCTTCGTAAGGGGCTGAATTGGATCCATATGTTTCATGCTATGGTTAGGTTTACCTTAATACTTTTGTTGTAGTTGTGGATGCTTGAAATAGAGGTTAATCATAAGTGGGATGCTTGTTCAAGTAAGAACAGCACCCAAGCACTGGTCCACCCACATATCAAATTATCAAAGTACCGAACGCGAATCATATGAACGTGATCAAAACTAGCTTGACGATATTCCCATGTGTCCTCGGGAGCGCTTTTCTCTATATAAGAGTTTGTCTAGGCTTGTCCTTTGCTACAAAAAGGATTGGGCCACCTTGCTGCACTTTATTTACTTTTGTTACTTGTTGCTCGTTACAAATTATCCCATCACAAAACTATCTGTTACCACTTATTTCAGTACTTGCAGAGAATACCTTGCTGAAAACCGCTTATCATTTCCTTCTGCTCCTCGTTGGGTTCGACACTCTTACTTATCGAAAGGACTACGATAGATCCCCTATACTTCTGGGTCATCACCAACATAGCATCCACATAACATTGCATTGGGTCCATATCAAACCCCCTCAAGCACACTTGATTATTAGGCAAGATAGCAGCCAGATTGTAGTAAGATTCCATAGTCACATCATGTTGCACCTGATGAGCCACATGCAAGTGATCCTCTAAGGGGATGGGCTAGAAAACAGGCTCCATAGATGTAGCATTCATTGCCTGGTGAGGCAGCCCACCTAGCATGTTTAAATCTGGGAGAGCATTGAAAATGGGCTGGATCTGCACAGGCCTATTAGCTGATTCAGCAGATGGGGCAGCGTTCTAAGAGGGAACTAGAGAGATAGTAAGATTGTTGACACCATCCTCATTCTAAATATTGTCTTGTATTTGAGCATCCTTTTATTCCTTCAGTGGAGCTAGCAAGTCATTTAGCTCCATGAATTGCCCCGGGGTGCAACTCTTTGTCTATAAGCTGGTTATGTTGTGGCAATGTCGAGTGAACCCAACCAGGAAGATCAACGCCTTCATCTTCGATATCTTCCTCCATCTCTACCTTTGCATTCATAAGAGGGGGCAATTGCAGATTAAGCAGAGGTTTAACTTCATTCAGATCCGACAGATTGTGCACATCATCATGTTCATGATGAAGTAGAGGTCCCAGCAAATGGTTATGCTGGTTGGGGTGGTAGTTATTCTGGAGTGGCATAGGATGTTTGGGATGGTAGTTATTCTGCAGTGGCATAGGATGGGTGTTACCATTGTCAGGGATTGGATCTTCATCAGGAGCCTTTTCTCCTAACATAAGTTGTTGAAGAATAACAATAGGAATAGTAAGTGAGTCTGTCTAAAATTCAATAGTAAGTGAGTCTGTCTAAAAAGTCATTTCCCTCTCCAACAACCAGAATGACAGACAGATTAGCCCTAGTATTCTTCACCCGGTCCCATACCTCCATACCAAAATATAAGTACCATCCAAATTTTGAAGAGGGCATTAAGTATAATCCTCGCAAAAGTATTACCATCATAGTCTCAAAGACATGGTAAGACAAAGTACTTGGCTAATGGAGATAGTTCAAGCAATAATGTTATTGTATTCCTGTACAAAGAGTAATAATGTTGATCAATTTATAAAAGTAAGAGAGTCTAAATGTTAAAAGCTAAATTTCTAACTTAAATAGTCATATACATGTAATTTTTTGATATTCACTTGATATGTTGATGTCAACATTGTTAATGAAATTTAACGTATTTGCACATTGTGTAAAAATAGGTAAATTGTGCCAATATTTTTCATTGCTATTTTCTCATGAGCAATGAAAATGTATTCTAGTACATCAATCTATGCTAGAAATTATGAAACACGCTTCTATTTAGTACAATGTTGCTTGAAAATTTACATGATGGTGCATTGGGGTGACTTAAGCTCCAGCTCTGCCCCTGGGAGTCCTGTTCTCCAGAGAGATTGTTCTTGTGTATGAGTGTGAGTGTAGAGAAGTTCCAAACCGCTAACCAGGTACCGTGGAGGCACTTATATAGAGTTTGCTACCTCCTAGTTATTGCTACGATACATGTTAATGTAAGTCCAATAAAGCTTGCCCACTACAGGAGGGGCGTCATAATAACTATATGTAATGCCAGGCTTCAAGTTTACAATGACACTCCAATTAATGTGTGAAGTACGCCCAAGTGAAGATATGTCCTTCTCAATCCGAGCTGAATGATAGAATTCTCCACCCTGGTAGCATGTCCCGAGTGAAGATATATCCTCATCATGCAGTACGGTGCATCGGTACTTGAAGAATGTAGGCTTGGGCTTCCATGGGCTTTTGTTGGGTTTTAGGTCATTGTGGGCCTACCTGGTGGGACATAACCTCATCATTAGCCCCTAAGTCCCTCAAGAACTTGAGAATCAAGTCTCGCAATATGTTTGATCCACACTGGATGTTTAAGGGAAATTAAATCCCGAGTGGTTGTTGAATTTCGAAACCATGGATTTGCCGAGAGAAAGACCCTGATGGATTCTAAAAGAGCCAACCTTTCATGGTCCAAATTGTGGCGAACAAGCTTTTTTAGGAAAATTTTATTATATTCACTTGACCTCTACTCTATCCTTTCCGGTTTACAGGGCTCAAATCTGAAATCTCATTAATCAAGGCATATGGTGAGGGGAGAAATGTATCTCGTACTTTACAATACTACCCAAATTAAACGGATGCATTAATTTGGATTAATTGCAGCGCATGCATGCTTGACCACTAGATGAGTAAGAACATTACATGCATTGGTGAGTCTCTTTTTAATTCTTGCATGCAGAGATTTAATGCATCTTGGAATCTCAAAAGAAGATGAGATGAGCCCTTTAAATCGATAAAACGAAATAAATTGAGATAAGCCCTCTAAACAGGAAAGGAGAGAGTATTGACTAATCTGCACTTTAGGAGGCGTAGTGGGGCGCAACTCCTGCCTTGTGATGATGCATCAATTACCGTGCCCCACTTATGCCACTTACCTTAAATATTAGGGATAATTATTTCTGTGCCCTTAGTTATGTCCCCCTCGGCAGGTTTACCCTTAACTTCCGAAAACACTCGTCCCTGCCCAAACCACTTTGCTCGTCTTATGATTTTGCCCTTTGACCGTTTGATCGTCACTTTTAAAAAATCATAACAAATTCATACTTACACAAAAATGTGAATAATATATCAAAATGTTCATAAAAACATCACCTATATGTGCATGTCATTTGCATTCATGCCAAATGTGTTAGGAGCTCCCCATCTCATATTCCTATGATCTCAGCCTGGACAATAAAATCCAAAAAATTGAAAAAAAATCTAAAAATTCTAAATTTGTTAGGTGGCAAGCATTGACCAATGTTTTGAGTTCTTGCCAAGTTTCACAAGGGAAGGACATTCGTGGAAGTCGTGGTGAAAAACAAAACAAAACCGATGCTCGAAAACAAAAGCTTTTTGGAGTGCTAATTTTGTTTTTTTGCCACGACTTCCATGAATGTCATTCCCTGATGAAACTTGGCAAGAACTCAAAACATTGGC
Organism: Aegilops umbellulata; assembly: GCA_032464435.1. Lineage (NCBI taxonomy): Eukaryota > Viridiplantae > Streptophyta > Magnoliopsida > Poales > Poaceae > Aegilops > Aegilops umbellulata. The sequence continues at coordinate 394,930,756 of CP136054.1, forward strand.
CAATGTTTGCCACAAAAGAATTAAGAATTGTTTGAATTGTTTTTCAAATTTTTTAGATTTTATTGTTCGTGCTGAGATCATGTGAGCTCAAACTAAGATGGGGACTTCCCAACACATTTTTCATGAGTGCAAATCACATGCACATATAGGTGATGTATTTCTTAACATTTTGATATCTTATTCGCATTTTTCTAAGTTAGTATGAATTTGTTATGAATTTTTTGAATTCATGGTCAAACGGTCAAAGGTCAAAAGCATAAGACGAACAAAGTGATTTGGGCGTGAATAAGTGTTTTCGAAAACTAGGGGTAAACCTGCCGAGTGTGACCCAACTAGGGGTATAAAATCAATTATCCCTAAATATTACTGCCATGTGAGCACGTGTACTGTCGATCTGGCAAATGGATGGTTGTGATTGTGCGTTGGTTGTAGCTCATGTGTGATAAATAGAGAAACAAAGGGGCTAAATCTCGAATCCTTTCTCAAATTCCCATTTCCTGTGCTGAAACCGCCGCCGCAGTCATCTTCTCCATGCGAAATCGCACACCTCTTACTCTGTTGTTACCATGACCGGAGACATGACTCGTGCATTGGAACAAAAGAAAAAAATGATGAAGATAGGCGTGTCTTCCTCCGTTGCGCTTCCGCCTGGCTGGAGGCAAGACGATTGGCTGCTATCCATGGGGGCGGAGGAAACGATCGTGAAGCTCATCGCCGAAGGGCTCGTCCTGGAGAAAGGATGGAGACGATCGCAGGCGGCTTACGGGTCGCCGTTGGAGATGCCCTAAGAAAGAAATGTTAACTTTGACTGGTGGGCCTCACATATGACCTAATGATCAACGCAGACTTTGTTGACTCTTTTCTTTATTTGAAAACCCACCCATATATTAAAACTTAAAATAGTAGAGTACAATCATTCCTTACAGCATTCGCCATGCAGGGTGAAAAACCATTACAGAGAAAACCAACAGACCTATTATCAAAACTATACTTCGCTATTTGGTGAGCTACCACATTGGATTTTAGTGCCACGTGGACCTGATCTGCAGGCCCAACATGTCAGAAATCTGTTTAAATTGGTTCAAATCGGTCATTAGTGTTTTCTAAAAAAGTAACACATAAACCGGTAGTTTTTTGTCACCGTAACGGAAAGTGGTGGCATAATCGGATTGAAGCCAGGAATGTGCTAGGTTTTCTTTTTCAATTCGCTCAGAATTCATCCTATACCTCTTGGACAGCGGGACACATATCTTTGAAAAGACACATGGTTTACAGTATTGTATTGTCCTCCTTTTTTTTCTTTTTTTTTGCCATGGAGTTCTACCCGATAAAGCCAGTGGCAAGTACCCTCAAAACTGTATTGTCCTTTCATGGCCAGCAAAGGTTTTCAATCGTCCTAGTAGTGGTTTGCCTTTCTGTTGCACTACACAAAAGTTTCATTGCTGGTCTTGCATTAAACCGCATTTACATTAGTGGTTTGACCATTTGGACTTGAGCACCGGAGTCCAGAGCACTGATGCCCAAGAACTCCATCAAACTTGACAGATTCCGCTTTCTTATACTCCCTCCCTTTGTTTCTTTTTACTGTGCGTATAAGATTTGGTTGAAGTCAAACATAAAGTTTGACCAAATTTATATAAAACAATCTGAACCATCTACAATAGTAAAACTATATAATATGAAAATACATTTCATGGTACATCTCGATAATATTGACTTCTTATGGAGATGATGATATTTTTTAATGTAAAACAAGTCAAACTTTACAAAGCTTGGCTTTGACTAAATTTTATATGCAGACTAAAAAGAATACTCCCTCCGTCCGTTTTTATTTAGTCCGCGTGTTAGCTTTAGTCAAAGTCAAGCTCTGTAAACTTTGGCAAAGTTTATAGACAAAAATATTAATATATATAATAAAAAATCAACATCATTAGATTTATTATTGAATGTACTTTCACATCATATACTTGTTATAGTGAATTTTTGTATTTTTTTATAAACTTGATCAAACTTTACGAAGTTTGACTCCAGTCAACTCTAAATAAAAACGGAGGGAATGCTACTGCTCAAAGTAAATCGAGACACTCCTATGCCGGGTGCTGTGCCGCGAGCGACGGCACGTGAAGAATCGGTCACCGCACAACGGCCACCTACCAACCCGAGAAGGGAAGTAAAGATCCGCAATCACACTCACGATAAGCGAAAAACGCGCAGACCACGGTCCACCCCCAACTCATCGCGAAGAAAAACGGAAACGGAGCAGATCGTGCGGGTGGCTATCACTCTCACATCACAGGCTCGGTGTCGCCCTCACCCCCCATGTTTGCCTGTCGCTTCCCACGGCCAACTTAATGGGCACGACGGATCAGATCAGGCGACACAACTGTCTTCTTTTCTTCTCTTCTTTTGTGAATGAGGTGAGACAACTGTCTGGTCCTGCTTTGCTTAGGCTCCTGCAGTTACTAGTCGGTGCCATCCGTACTGCCACATTACTTGATTAGCTGATTGGAATAGATTCGTCTGGACGAGGCTAGCAAAGTAACAAAGGAATATATTCTGACTTCGCACAAATTTCAGATCAATGCTCTCCTCCAACAGCACAGACCGGATCTGGTGTCTGCTATACTCTGACCTCCCCAAGAGAATGAAAAAGATCAGCTAAGTGGGATTTCTTTTTTTCTGATCACTAACTATGGCTTCACTCAATGGGATTGTGTCTGTGTAGGTTCACCTCAAGGCACACAAACCATGAACCATGTTGGTATTTCTGCATTTGGGCAGTCCAGCCTTACAAGCCACACTGAACAAGAATGAGCAGAGTAAGATTACTGGCTACGGTAACAATCTGACATAGTACTAAACTTTCTATATATATATGAGCACAAGGCTCCTCCAATTGTCATGCACCTACCTCAGCATTATTAGATTACTAAGACAGGTAGTGCTACAACAAAATTAGGAAGTGGTCAAGGACAGCGCCATTAGGTTCATGCCAGTACAAGCATCATCCTGATCAAGACAACTTAGCTCTGAATGGCTTCATCAAGAGTTCAAGACACCCCCTGGCTAGAGACCTAGAGTTCAAATCAGGCAGCTCACTGTTGCTTCACTCAAAACACATCAACCCGGAACATATATGGAAGGCACTCAACCATCCAGTGTCCCAGGATTCGCATGCCGTTCACAGACCACACAAACAACAACGGACTGAAGAATGCAAACATTGGACACAACATGACCCGCTGAAATTGCATATGCATTACGCCCCCAAAACGGTATTGGTATATATATTTACATGTACCTGATTTCCGCCCGTAGCTAGCTCCGATCGAACTTCGACCTTCCTCGCCAGCTAGAGCAAGATCATAACAGCGACATAGCTAAATGATCAGACAGTCTCACCATATAAAACGGTTCAGCTATGCCCGCGATATCTGCGGTACACATAAACTGATACCACAATTTCACCTCAGCAACCTCAGTTCCGTGGCTATCCTACCCTAGTTTACACAATTGAGCTGCACAAACTTACCGAGCATGGAACCAGCAGAGTTTCATCCATTGCAGAAGGCATTGAGGAGCACATGCCCCAGCATGAGGTCCACGAAGTACTGGTGACCGATCTTGCCGTCCCGCCATACCAACTTTGCCGGTGCGCGCCCGTAGTGCACGCCGTCGTTGCAACGGTTGTCGTAGTGCCATGGGAACGTCATGTCGAAGTTGTCTATCACCCCGCCCGTGAGCACTCCATGCTGCCTCATCTTCTCCACGAGCACGCCATTGAATAGCTCCATCTTGTTTGGATTGAATGCCAGGTCCCGAGCATACCCGCCAGTCGCAACCGTCGTCCGGTAGAACACCCTTGGCACGGCAAGCCCACGCAACCGCACTTTAGCCATAACGCCGGCCCAGAACTGCGCGGCATACTCGGTGGCCTGAACATAAGCGCGGACACTGCTCCAGTAGCACCCATCATGGAGGCCAGAGTTCAGGATGACAACATCAGGGACACGATCATAGCCCACAAAGTATGACCGGACAAGCTGCCGGAACCCCTTGTGCCGAAGGGAATGCAGGCCGAGATAGTTCATGCTCATGTTCCAGTGGCCGTTGAAGATGCTTGTGATCCGCAGGGTGCCCGGCTCGCCGCTGGGATTTGTGAACACGGCGTCGAAGCGGCGTGTCACTGTGGATGTGTCCTCAACGCCAAGAACGAAGGTCAGGAGGTTGCGGATGGTGTCGACATGGTTGGAGTCGCCCCAGAAGAAGAGCCACTTGCCGTCAAGGCACCGCCAAGCTGCGTCGGCGGTGAAGAGCTTGAACGAGCAGTGCGCCGAGTAGACCCATCCGTTGCTCTCCAGCGCGCCCAGTGGTCCGTCGCACCACGGTGCCTCGCATGGGTGTTCCGGCTCCAGGCACCGGTAGCGGCCGGCGTTGTCCACATCCTCGCACCTGTCGTTCCTGGCGAGCCGCGTCCACCGGCCGGACCAGACGTCGCGCGCGAAGTCGGCGGCCCGGCAAGTCTCCAGTGCGGGGAGCGACGCGTTGCCCGGCCGGAACAGTAGAGGAATGCGGCGGAGCTCGACGCGGTACTTGAACCTCGCGGAGGAGAACTTGAGGCCCTCGAAGCTGCGGAAGAGGAGGACGATGGTGAGGTGGAACTCCCCCGCGGCGAAGCGGGGCGCAACCTGGAGGCGGAAAGTGTAGGAGCCGTCGCCGTTGTCCACGACGGGGGGCCGCGACTTCCACGCCTCCCCGGAGAGATCAATCTCGAAGAAGTCCCCGCCGAGGCAGCGCCGCAGGCCGGTGCCGTCGAGCGCCCAGAACGTGAACTCGTGAATCTCGGCGGCGCTCAGCTTAGTGACGCCCCCCGCCGCCGCGGGGCCGTCAAGGGCCGGGACGGAGATGTTGACGGTGCGGGCGTCGCGGCACGGAGAGCCCCCGGGCGTGAGCCAGCGGGCGAGGAGGTCGCCGGTGAAGTTGGTGGGGTTGGGCACGGAGAGCCAGGAGGGCGGGGCGCTCTCGGCGCGGCCGCCGCCGAGGACGTCCTCGGCGAAGCTGGTGGGGTCGGGCACGGAGGGCCAAGAAGGCGGGGCGCCCTCGGCGGGGCCAGCGCCGAGGTAATGCTGGTACTGGTTGCGCAGCCGGCGGTCGGCGCCAGCGCCGGAGAGGAAGGCGTCGACGGCGAAGAGGAAGAGGACGCCGAGGAAGGAGGCGAGCGCGAGCTTGGCGGCGGAGCGGGCGCCGCCGGCGGAAGGCTTCTTGGGGTCCCCGGCGGCGCAGGGGGGGAGCTTGCCCCCGGCGACGTCGGTCTTCTTGGGGTCCCCGGCGGCGCGCGGCCCGTGGGGCGGCGGGAGGAGCGCCGACATTGCCGGGCCGGGGGGGCTACTTCCGGCTCGTTGTGGTGTGGCCACGCATGGGTCCGCGTGTGCGGGCGAGGTGCTCGCGAGGGGAAAAAGGGCCGCCGGTTTCGTTTTGGTTAGAGGGGCGGGCGGTGGTGCGCTGCGAGCTGCGGAGGATTGATTGGGTTTTTTGGGACGGAGGCGACACGAGCCAGGTGAACGTGCGAATTGGATCTTCTGTTGCGCCACAAAATGCATTGTTCTTTTTTCTTGACACAATACGGACTCTACCGTTATGAGCACCTCTGAGCCGGCATGTCATCTTAAGATTTTACGAATACACTGTAGACACATCGTAGTCGATGAAAACGTCTCTTCCCACTGAATGTGCATCGTTGAATTTTTTAAATAAATTCGGGATAAATGCAAGCACCGGCACTTGAACCTTGATGGAATGTGGATATCACTGTTCTCCTAACCGTCCAATCACAGGTTGGTTTTGCTTTTTCGGTGTTTTTATTTGGAGCCGTCGGATGGACATGGGACTGAGATTTGGAGCACGATCCTCTGACGTACGGCCCGCTGCCGTTGTGCCACTGACGCATGGGCCCGGGCCACATGTCAGTGGGCGTCACGGCACGTCAGAGGAGCTGCGTCCCTGAGATTTTTCTTTCTTCTGTGCAGAATGTTATACTCCCTCCGTATCAAAATATAAGTCGTTTTTTAGGCTAGTTTAGAGTAAAAAAGCCTTACATTTTGATATAGAGGTAGTATTTGCAGAGAGAAAGTCGTGTGACTTGTTTGCGCACGTTCAGTTCATGGTTAGAATGATACGTCTAAACTTAGCTGCGTGTTTGTCCCTTCATTGTAACCGTGACTTGGCGTGTTTGAGTATGTGGGTATATGTTTAATACTCCCTCCGTATCAAAATATAAAATCTTCTTCTGACTCATATATTTTGATACGCAGGAATTATGTCACACGCTTAGTATGTTCTTGCTAGTTTTTCCTGTACATTTTGTGATATTCAAGATTTCTCGAGAGTTTGTTGTGATATTGTTAGATACAACCAATTGATGCCACAATCTTTTCCACACAGTCTTCTTCGCTCCAAACGCTCCAAACACCATACCCATGTAGAACGATCGTGTCCGCGCGTCTCTCGAATAGACTAATGTTTTGCCCTAACGGCCTAGCCCTATTGGGTAATCAGATTTTAGGTAATCAGATTTTAATATGGCATAAGCCATAGTGATCACAGGAGGATTGACAATGAGATGTTACTGAGTGAGTGTCAGGTCCATCTAACAATGATATGACAAAGCCGGGATAGCCAACGACGTCGTGAGGCAACAAGCGTGAGACGAGAAGTCGAAATGGAAGCAGTAGTTGAGAAGGTGTGGCCGCATAGAAAAGCAAAACGACAAGGTAGCATATTGTACATCTAAGATTTTAGCTTAATTGTGTACCATGGTCACGATCCATCTGCTATCTATCTATCAACTGCTTATAAAATCTTTCTATTATTTATAAAGACACGAGTTTGGTGAATTCAAATGACCCGAGTCATCCAACCACCTATATCCAACGTCTCAGCCTGGTCGTAATGGCAAGTATCATATATTAGTATCATGCATATGATACTAGTGCGTGATACTATTCTCTCATTTCCGGTTTATAGGGCTTAATTCAAAAATCTCACCAACCAAGGTAAATGGTGAGTGGTGGAATATTTTTTGTAGTTTGGAAAAACACCTAATTAATGCTTTTATTTTCCTTAAAAAATTATGTTTATCAATGCATTAATTGCAATGCATGCATGCCTAAAGTATATGCATTGGTCAATTTTCTCTTAATACTTGCATGCAATGATTTAATGCACTTTTGGAATCTGAACATGTGATGGAGAACCAAATTGAGCCTTATAAAATAGAAAAACTAAAATTTTGAGATAAGCTCTATAAACCAGAAAGGAAGGAGTACATCCATAGTGCATAATATCATATATTAGTATCATAGATGACTTCATTTATTGCCATGCATGACACATAGTAGTACAACATTTAATATGATATGATATCATGATATGATATTCAACCCTCTCTTTTTTCATTTAATTCTATGTCACCTCATCAAATTTGCCTAGTTGGCATGCATGATACTACCTATGATACTCCCATTACGACCAACCTCAAGCTGCTCTAATGATGTATTCATTGCATCATCAATAATTTGGAAAAATGTTAATCGCATCACTCATAATTTGAAAATAACATTAATCGCATTAGCAATAAATAATTTTGAAATCAACATTAATTGTGGTTAATCTTGAAAACAATATTACTGTTAAATTAGGCGTGTGATGCATGTACACGGTTACTTGTGGTCACAAAGGAACAAAGAAATGAAAATCATAAAATAATATGAACACTAGGTATGTGTAGCATGGCATGAACGTTCGCCCCTACTTTTAGTTGACACGTCAAGATACATGGCTTGGGGATCAGATGGATTGTTGAGGCTACCCAGGAAGGTCTTGTGTCAATGGGGTGTTTCCATAATCTTCAGGCTACATAGGCCACTCCAGTGGGGCGATTGGTTCCTAGCACAACCAAGGAGGGAAGTCCTTGTGAAGTCGGTTGCTCAGCCAATGCCCACTTATATCATGGGGGTGTTTAAACTACTGTATTTGGTTTGCGATTATCTCACCAAAATGGTGAGAAATTTTTATTGGGGCTCAAAGAAGTGGAAATGGAAAGTTCATTGGAAAGCCTGGAAATATTTGCTGCTGCCAAAATGTAAGGGAGGAGTTGGCTTCAGGGATTTTTGCATGTTTAACCAGGCATTGTTAGCAAGGCAAGCATGGATATTGCTTATATAATCGAAGAACTTATGTGCACGGATTTTGAAAGCCCGCTACTACCCTAATGGAAACCTCGAGGACACAGTGTTTACTGGCAATACTTCCTCTTCTTGGATGGCGATTAGTCATGGACTAGACTTACTAAAGAAAGTGTTGATTTGGAGAATACGGAATGGAAGGAGGGTGCGGGTGTTGAGAGATAATTAGATCCCGGATCGCATTCGTATAAACATGTATTTGCACAAGGGAGATGCAGGGTCCACTTTTGTCTCTGATCTTCTCAATGAAAATGGTGCATGCAAGTTAGATCGGCTGTAGTAATCTTTTCTACCATGCGATGTTGACGAGATCATGGAAATCAGAACCTCACCACTGCTAGAAGATGACACTCTTCCATGGGGGCTGAAAATTGAGCGTGTTTAGCATGAAAAGCGCATATGATTTGTCTCCATGTGAAGCTTACCGAGGCGATGCAGTGGGGTCAACTACTATTCTTGATGGGGCATGGGCTTGTTGCAGATGTTGTAACCTTGGTGTTCCCCCACAATATCCAACTTTGCATGGCAGCTGATCACATATTTGCTTCAAACATGGAAGAATAAGCACATACATGGGCCAGAAGTTATTGCGGTTTTCCCGCTTTGTGGCACTGGGGTGGAAGACAACTATCATACCTTTTGTCAATGCCCTCTCGCAAGATATCTATGGCGTTCCATGTCTTCGGTTTGGCAACTCCCGATGTTAATAATGCTCGTCGTACTGGAAAGGAGTGGCTCCTACATTTTCTAGATCCTCTGTCTGAACTGGAAAGAAGCGTGGTCCTTGTGATTTTGTGGCGTTGTTGGCGTATCTGCAACGAAATTATCCATGACAAAGTCCCGCCACATTTGCAGGTTTCAAAGGATTCTTGTGCAACTATTTGGACTCTTTGATGGCTGTAAAGAAATGAGCATTTTGCTGATCCTCGAAAGAGGAAATCATTGATACGATATCTCCTCCCTCCTACTTCAGATCATGATAGCGGCCTCTGTGCCTACGCCTTCTCGGAAGCCTCCCCCATAATGATGAAACTTAACTCTAGCGGTGCATTTTGTGATGGGTGGTCAAGCAGGATTTGGAATGGTGTTAAGAGATATTACGGTGGCATTGTTTTCTCGGCGTGCAAAGTCCTTTTTTCATGTAGGGATGCGCTTGAGGCGAAACTGTGTACATGCATGGAGGGCCTCTCTTCTGCCTCGAGTAGAGTTGATATGCATATTGTTGTGGAGGTGGATTCCTTGCATATGGTAAAACTATTTCACTCCAGCTACATCGACAGATCGGTTTATGCTTACCTAGTGAAGTGAAGCAAATAAAGTATTTGATGAGTGTTTGTGAGTGTTGCTCATGTTTGTAGATCCCAGAATAAAGTTAGCAACTGTTTAGCTATTTTTTGCATGAGTAGAAGGTAGAACTATGACTTGGTTAGGTACTGCTCCGCCTAGTGCTTTGGAGATTGCTACCTCCGAATGTAATCCTGTTGGGGGTCTTAGTAATACAATTTCGCAAAAGAAAAAAAGGATTGTTCTGAAAAGTTACGGGGAACCCGGGGCCATGATTCATTTGTGAGAGTGGTTTTTAATGCCTATATTAGATTATTAGATGGTGTTCTACTCTAGTATCGTATATTCTACCTCATAAATATTTATTGATATTGTTTTTATTTGTTCCTATGGTATAAATTTCCACTTTGTTCCATATTGGAAGAAGGCAAAGTCTGTTTTGAATATGATGATTGACATTACCGAAACAATGTTAACCTTTTTGGCGAAAAGGATCAAATATGTTATAAAAGTTAACTAGAAGTACAAAGAATCTTAAACATAATAAAAAAATTACATCGAGATGCTGGGACCACCAAACGACCACTACAACCGTCAGAACAAGCCGCCAACGCGCTGCTGTCGTCGCTCCCTACCGAAACCGACTTGATATTGTCGATGACATCTGGGAAGTCTTTGTGCATGTTGCCCCTAAAGACTAGCGCCCTAGAGCCGCAGTCATCACCGTTGAACCCTTTTATAGATCTAAAGCACCTGACACCTAATCTCTCCACACGACGAGAAATCATAATCTCATCACCCCAGGGAGACATCAGGAATCTACGTTGGATCTCTATCGACTACATGCAAACGGACAAACTCGAGGAGGATCGAAGCCCAGAAAACAAACTCGAAGAATAAGCATTGGCATCCGCCCGAGCGCTTCACTTGTGAGAACTAAAACACCCTAACCTAAACTACTAACCAAAATGAAGGCACCAGGATTCTCCACCCCGACACCGGCCGCTGGAGTGGCAGGCAAAGGGGAGATGAATCCACAGGCTCGCTGATGAAGCCTGAAGAGGAGAGTTTTCCCTAGCCGCCTAGGATTTAGGAAGGAAAACAGAGGAAGTCGTCGTCTATATTTTCACTTGTGTGCCGATGCAATTTAGATTGAAAAATATGGGAGCAAATCCATCTACCACCTTCCATATTTCACTCACAATTCGAGTAGAAATATATCATTTGATTTTCTTTTTTCTTTTTGGGAAGGCCTTATTGTTGGCTTTATTAATATCAAGAGATAATTCATTTTATGCCCCTAGTTGTGTCCCACTCAATAGTTTTACCCCTACTTTTAAAAACCCTTGATTCTGCCAAAGACACTTCTCTCCTCTTATGCTTTTGCCCTTTACCAGTTTGATCGTCACTTTGAAAACCTCATAGAAAATTCATACTAACTCAAGAAAATGCATATAAGATATCAAAATGTTCGAAAAAACATTACCTATATGTGCATGTCATTTGCATTCATGACAAAAGTGTTGAAAGTCCCCATCTTAGTTTGAGGTCATATGATCTCAGCATGAATAGTAAAATCTGAAACAACTGAAAACAAATTCAAGAAAAATCTTAAATGTTTGGGTGGCAAACATTGACCAATGTTTTGAGTGCTTGCCAAGTTTCATCAGAGAATGCCATTCTTGCAATTCATGCCAAAAATAAAAAAATTGAGGCTTCAAAATAAAAGCATTTTGGAGTGCTATTTTGTATTTTTGCCACGACTTCCAAAAATGGCATTCTCTCGTGAAACATTCAAAGAACTCAAAAATTGACACTTTTTGCCACAATTTTTTTATAATTTTTAGATTTTTTTTTCATTTTTTAAATATTATTATTCATGTTGAGATCATATGAGCTCAAACTGAGATGGGGACTTCCCAACATTTTTGTCATGAATGCAAATGACATGCACATATAGGTGATGTTTTTCTGGACATTTTGATAACTTATTTGCATTTTTTAGTATGAATTTGTTATGATGTTTTCAGAGCGATAGTCAAACGGTCAATGGGCAAAAGCGTAAGAGGAGCAAAGTGGCTTGTGCAGAACCGAGAGTTTTTAGACACTAGGGGTAAAACTGCAGAGTAGGACACAACTAGGGGCATAACATTAATTATTCCTAATATCAAATAATGCTTACATCATCCGCAAGAAAACGAGACATAAAACTAGGGGGTGAGTCCTACCACACAGACGGTGGATGAACATGCACCTGTTAAGCCAATGAATGAGCTACCATATGTGACTCACTATTGCAATATTAAAAGAGACCTCCCCTAAATCATCACTTAACTATCGACATTCATCTAGTATTGGGCCAACAACTATAGAAATGGTCTATGTTAAGATACATAGCATCCACAACAGCTTGGTTGTCCATACGCACGACAGTGGAGTTAAGACCAATCAAGAGGGCAAGCTTTAGTCCTTCAACTAGAGCTGTTGCTGCCGCCACCACGTCGACAACATGTTCCGGTTTTACTGTTGAAGCAATGATAAATGTACGTGCATGATACAGAATTATAGTACCACAAGATCCAGAATGATAATCCTCCAGAAAGGAAGCGTCGACGTTCGAAACCATTTGCCCGCCCAACGGCCTCAACCATCGATACAGCCAAAGGCTCATAGATGGTTTGCCCGCAGCTTGGACAAAATTCAATGCTACAACTAGTAAATCATGGGCCGATCTTTGGGTAGACTGCACCTTCTCCTCTTTGTCAATGAGATGTCTCTGCCACCATATGAACTAGCAAGAAATGGCAATCATGTCTGGTTGCTCGATTACATCTGTAAAATCCTTTTGATTCGTCAGGTCACACAGGAGGACCTCAAGTACCTCTGAGCCTGATCTCCCCGTGAGTCTTGCATTTGATATGATCTCATGTAGACCCAGGTTAGACCATATTTCCTTTGCCCGGACACACCCAAACAGAGCATGATCTACGTCTTCCGCATGTTGCTTACAGACCGAGCATTGTGTCATCATCGAGATATGACGGTTAGCAAGGGGTCGATCCAGACTACTTTGCATCTTCGACACAGACATTTTATGTCATTGTGTCTATTTTGATACATGTCAGCCACCGCATATCGCAATTATCTATCCACCATCCTTCCACTGACCTTCATCGCCTGCGCGGTATAAGCAAAAGAATTATAACCATGCATCAAAGTCATACAAAAATTCGGCATGGCCTTCCCTAAAAATAGGACATATCGAGTTTGCCCAAAATTTGCCGAAACGAAAATAAATCAACATTTTGACAAAACAAAGGTAACTCTTGCCACGCACAAGTACTCAATTTCATCATGGTCACGCACAATTCGGCATATACATAGGCAACTCATGTCACACACAATTACTCAATTTCATCATGGTCACGCACAATTCAATCATATCACACAAACACAATTTCCATTCTTGCACAACAATATATTTTACTCACCTATCTCGAGAGAGCACGATGATGAGGCCTGTATCGCTTGGGATCAAAGTGGACAAAGATATTTAATGCTCCTTCATTAATGAGCGGGGTAGCTAGCTTAGTTCAATTAATGAGTGGGAGAGGTAGGTGATTAAGTAGTAGATCCACTTGGAGGAGACGAGTCTAACTAGTGGAGAAGAAGAGAGGGGTAGTGAGTGAACGGAGTAGAGGGGCAAGAGATATGGGGAGAAGGAAGAGAGATAAGAAAGCAAGTGGGGAAGAGAGGAAGGGGAGCCATTACTGGAGATAATGGAGGGGCAAAGGAGAGAGAGAGGAGCAAGTGAGGAAGAGAGGAAGGGGAGCCGTTAATGGAGGTGGTGGAGGGGCGAAGGAGAAAGAGGGAGGAAAGAGCTAGCTAGAGGGAGAGGGAGGTGGAGGAAATAAAGGTGGCTGCTGCGCTTAGTAGTATATTAAGCCCATTAGTTGTAGCGCGTCCTCGGCCACTCCCGCTACTATTAAGTGGTGCCCACCAGGTGGACCTGTCTATTCATAGTAGTAGCACGGGGTGGTGCACCCGCGCTACTACTATGGCCTATCTCGGGGGCATTGTGGGGACCACCTAGTAGTAGCATCGGTCTGGTGTGCCCGTGCTACTACTATTGTCTACCAATAGTGCAATGTTTTTACTCGCGCCAGTACTAAGTAGTAGTAGCGCGGGTCAAATAATCTGTGCCACTATTAAGTGGTTTCTTGTAGGGGTTTTCCTAATAGTGGTAGCATTAGAAACGTTGTGTAGCAATCTCCTTATGAAAATCTTGACCTTACTTGGTACTTTCAGTCCTCATAGTTTCTTCCAAATTGGATGTGCCACTGAACCACTTGATAGGCTTGAGTTTGGGCTGAAATTTGCATATGAGTCTTCCCATTACCTGTAATAAGCCGAGCGAACGTTGAATACTCTAGATTTTGTCAAGTGCCATGCAACATAGTCCTCCTTGTCATGCTGGTGTTGGGGAATTTACATAATGCGATCAGCATCTATGGGCCAATTTCCCCCTAATCAGCCTCTCATCCCAAGTTCCCAACCTCCTATTGCTGGGTCGATACGTTCATGAACTCTCATAAGAACTATGTTCCCTCTAGAAGTGATAATTTTTTTTGGCGAACTTGTAAGGATCCAGCAGTCTTCCCAAACATTTATTTTAAGACCATTGTCAACCCTCCAAATACTTCCATTTTTAAAAGTTTGTAATCCAACACAAATAATTTGCCATACATATGAAGACCCTTCTTGAGTTCACAGTTGAGCAACTCACCGGAAGGAAAATATTTAGATCAGAGTACCCTTGCACGTAATGAATCATGATGCTCTATGAGTCTCCAACATTGTTGTCCAGCAATGCCAAGTTAAAACTATGAGCGTCATGAAATCTCATCCCACTTTTGTCGTTTGGCGTGCATATTTTACCATGTGAACCAATGCATCTTGCATCAAGAAGGAGATTCTTCTTTCCGTCTCAAAGCACAAGAGCAGCGACAAATATACCAGTGGGGCTTCAAATAGGATCTGCCCCCACCCCCTCCGAACATTAGAAATCATTTTTTACTAGTATTCAGCCTAGCCCAGCCCAGCCCAGCCCACCATCCATGTTGTCAAAGTGCTTCCCAGCCAAGGTCAGCCTCGCATAAGGCCACTCATATAAAAAATTTACCTTATTTGCACTAAAGAATTAGGAGTTGGTTCGAAGTATCCTTCTAATCTCGAGCTCAAATGCTCCTGTCCTGAAGAGTAAAATAGAAAGAAAGTAAAAAATCTGAACTTTTTGCGTGGCAGACATTAAGAAATGTTTGAAGTGCATGCAAAATTTAATCATGAAATTGTTGGGGAACGTAGTAATTTCAAAAAAAATCCTACGCACACGCAAGATCATGGTGATGCATAGCAACGAGAGAGGAGAGTGTTGTCTACGTACCCTCGTAGACCGAAGCGGAAGCGTTGACGCAACGTAGAGGAAGTAGTCGTACGTCTTCCCGGTCCAACCGATCCAAGCACCGTTACTCCGGCACCTCCGAGTTCTTAGCACACATTCAGCTCGATGACGCTCCCCGGGCTCCGATCCAGCAAAGCATCGGGGAGGAGTTCCGTCAGCACGACGGCATGGTGACGATCTTGATGTTCTACTGTCGCAGGGCTTCGCCTAAGCACCGCTACAATATGACCGAGGTGGAATATGGTGGAGGGGGGCACTACACACGGCTAACGAATGATCACGAAGATCAACTTGTGTGTCCTAGGGTGCCCCCTGCCCCCGTATATAAAGGAGGGAGGGGGAGGTGCGGCCGGCCCCCATGGGGTGCGCCTGGAGGAGTCCTACTCCCACCGGGAGTAGGACTCCCCCCTCTCTTGCCTTGTTGGAGAAGGAAAGGGGGAGGGAGAAGAGGAAAGGGGGCCGACGCCCCCCCTTCCTTGTCCTATTCGGACTAGGGGGGAGGGGGCACGCGGCCTGCCCTGGCCGGCCCCTCTCTTCTCCCTTATGGCCCATGAAGGCCCATTAAGCCCCCCCCCCCGGGGGTTCCGGTAACCCCTCGGTACTCAGATAAAATGCCGATTTCACCCGGAACGATTCCGATGTCCAAATATAGGCTTCCAATATATCGATCTTTATGTCTCGACCATTTCGAGACTCCTCGTCATGTCCGTGATCACATCCGGGACTCCGAACTACCTTCGGTACATCAAAATGTATAAACTCATAATAACTATCATCGTAATGTTAAGCGTGCGGACCCTATGGTTCGAGAACAATGTAGACATGACCGAGACACGTCTCCGGTCAATAACCAATAGCGGGACCTGGATGCCCATATTGGCTCCTACATATTCTAGGAAGATCTTTATCGGTCAGGCCGCATAACAACATACGTTGTTCCCTTTGTCATCGGTATGTTACTTGCCCGAGATTCGATCGTCGGTATCCAATACCTAGTTCAATCTCGTTGCCAGCAAGTCTCTTTACTCGTTCCGTAATACATCATCTCACAACTAACATATTAGTTGTAATGCTTGCAAGGCTTATGTGATGTGCATTACCGAGAGGGCCCAGAGATACCTCTCCGACTATCGGAGTGACAAATCCTAATCTCGAAATACGCCAACCCAACAAGTACCTTTGGAGACACCTGTAGAGCACCTTTATAATCACCCAGTTACGTTGTGACGTTTGGTAGCACACAAAGTGTTCCTCCGGTAAACGGGAGTTGCATAATCTCATAGTCATAGGAACATGTATAAGTCATAAAGAAAGCAATAGCAACATACTAAACGATCGGGTGCTAAGCTAATGGAATGGGTCATGTCAATCAGATCATTTAACTAATGATGTGACCTCGTTAATCAAATAACAACTCTTTGTTCATGGTTAGGAAACATAACCATCTTTGATTAACGAGCTAGTCAAGTAGAGGCATACTAGTGACACTCTGTTTGTTTATATATTCACACATGTATTATGTTCCCGGCTAATACAATTCTAGCATGAATAATAAACATTTATCATGATATATGAGGAAATAAATAATAACTTTATTATTGCCTCTAGGGCATATTTCCTGCAGTCTCCCACTTGCACTAGAGTCAATAATCTAGATTACACAGTAATGATTCTAACACCCATGGAGTTTTGGTGCTGATCATGTTTTGCTCGTGGAAGAGGCTTAGTCAACGGGTCTGCTACATTCAGGTCCGTATGTATCTTGCAAATCTCTATGTCTCCCACCTGGACTAGATCACGGATGGAATTGAAGCATCTCTTGATGTGCTTGGTTCTCTTGTGAAATCTGGATTCCTTTGCCAAGGCAATTGCACTAGTATTGTCACAAAAGATTTTCATTGAACCCGATGCACTAGGTATGACACCTAGATCGGATATGAACTCCTTCATCCAGACTCCTTCATTTGCTGCTTCCGAAGCAGCTATGTACTCCGCTTCACATGTAGATCCCGCCACGACGCTTTGTTTAGAACTGCACCAGCTGACAGCTCCACCGTTTAATGTAAACACGTATCCGGTTTGCGATTTAGAATCGTCCGGATCAGTGTCAAAGCTTGCATCAACGTAACCGTTTACGATGAGCTCTTTGTCACCTCCATATACGAGAAATATATCCTTAGTCCTTTTCAGGTACTTCAGGATGTTCTTGACCGCTGTCCAGTGATCCACTCCTGGATTACTTTGGTACCTCCCTGCTAAACTTATAGCAAGGCACACATCAGGTCTGGTACACAGCATTGCATACATGATAGAGCCTATGGCTAAAGCATAGGGAACATCTTTCATTTTCTCTCTATCTTCTGCACTGGTCGGGCATTGAGTCTTACTCAATTTAACACCTTGTAGTACAGGCAAGAATCCTTTCTTTGCTTGATCCATTTTGAACCTTTTCAAAACTTTGTCAAGGTATGTGCTTTGTGAAAGTCCAATTAAGCGTCTTGATCTATCTCTATAGATTTTGATGCCCAATATGTAAGCAGCTTCACCGAGGTCTTTCATTGAAAAATTCTTATTCAAGTATCCCTTTATGCTATCCAGAAATTCTATATCATTTCCGATTAGTAATATGTCATCCACATATAATATCAGAAATGCTACAGAGCTCCCACTCAGTTTCTTGTAAATACAGGCTTCTCCAAAAGTCTGTATAAACCCAAATGCTTTAATCACACTATCAAAGCGTTTATTCCAACTTCGAGAGGCTTGCACCAGTCCATAAATGGATCGTTGGAGCTTGCACACTTTGTTAGCTCCCTTTGGATCGATAAAACCTTCTGGTTGCATCATATACAACTCTTCTTCCAGAAATCCATTCAGGAATGCATTTTTTACATCCATCTGCCAAATTTCATAATCATAAAATGCGGCAATTGCTAACATGATTCGGACAGACTTAAGCATCGCTACGGGTGAGAAGGTCTCATCGTAGTCAATCCCTTGAACTTGTCGAAAACCTTTCGCGACAAGTGAGCTTTGTAGACAGTAACATTACCGTCAGCGTCAGTCTTCTTCTTGAAGATCCATTTATTCTGAATTGCTTGCCGACCATCGGGCAAGTCAACCAAAGTCCACACATTGTTCTCATACATGGATCCCATCTCAGATTTCATGGCTTCAAGCCATTTTGCGGAATCTGGGCTCACCATCGCTTCTTCATAGTTCGTAGGTTCACCATGATCTAATAGCATGATTTCCAGAACAGGATTGCTGTACCACTCTGGTGCGGATCTTACTCTGGTTGATCTACGAGGCTCTGCAGTAACTTGATCTGAAGTTGCATGCTCATCATCATTAACTTCCTCACCAATTGGGTTAGACGTCACAGAAATTGGTTCCTGTGATGTGCTATTTCCCAATAATGGGGCAGGTATAGTTACCTCATCAAGTTCTACTTTCCTCCCACTCACTTCTTTCAAGAGAAACTCCTTTTCTAGAAAGGATCCATTTTTAGCAACGAATGTCTTGCCTTCGGATCTGTGATAGAAGGTGTACCCAACAGTTTCCTTTGGGTATCCTATGAAGACACATTTCTCCGATTTGGGTTCGAGCTTATCAGGTTGAAGTTTTTTCACATAAGCATCGCAGCCCCAAACTTTAAGAAATGACAACTTTGGTTTCTTGCCAAACCATAGTTCATAAGGCGTCGTCTCAACGGATTTTGATGGTGCTCTATTCAATGTGAATGCGGCCGTCTCTAAAGCATAACCCCAAATCGATAGCGGTAAATCTGTAAGAGACATCATAGATCGCACCATATCAAGTAAAGTACGATTACGACGTTCGGGCACACCATTACGTTGTGGTGTTCCGAGTGGCGTGAGTTGCGAAACTATTCCGCATGGTTTCAAATATAGACCAAACTCGTAACTCAAATATTCTCCTCCACGATCAGATCGTAGAAACTTTATTTTCTTGTTACGATGATTTTCAACTTCACTCTGATATTCCTTGAACTTTTCAAATGTCTCAGACTTGTGTTTCATTAAGTAGGTATACCCATATCTGCTTAAATCATCTGTGAAGGTGAGAAAATAATGATATCCGTCACGAGCTTCAATATTCATTGGACCACATACATCTGTATGTATGATTTCCAACAAATCTGTTGCTCTCTCCATAGTACCGGAGAACGGTGTTTTAGTCATCTTGCCCATGAGGCACGGTTCGCAAGTACCAAGTGATTCATAATCAAGTGGTTCTAAAAGTCCATCAATATGGAGTTTCTTCATGCGCTTTACACCGATATGACCTAAACGGCAGTGCCACAAATAAGTTGCACTATCATTATCAACTCTGCATCTTTTGGCTTCAACATTATGAATATGTGTATTACTACTATCGAGATTCATCAAAAATAGACCACTCTTCAAGGGTGCATGACCATAAAAGATATTACTCATATAAATAGAACAACCATTATTCTCTGATTTAAATGAATAACCGTCTCACATCAAACAAGATCCAGATATAATGTTCATGCTCAACGTTGGCACCAAATAACAATTATTTAGGTCTAATACTAATCCCGAAGGTAGATGTAGAGGTAGCGTGCCGACGGCGATCACATCGACTTTGGAACCATTTCCCACGCGCATCGTCACCTCGTCCTTTGCCAGTGTTCGCTTAATCCGTAGTCCCTATTTCGAGTTGCAAATATTAGCAACAGAACCAGTATCAAATACCCAGGTGCTACTGCGAGCTCTAATAAGGTACACATCAATAACATGTATATCACATATACCTTTGTTCACCTTGCCATCCTTCTTATCCGCCAAATACTTGGGGTAGTTCCGCTTCCAGTGACCAGTCTGCTTGTAGTAGAAGCACTCAGTTTCAGGCTTAGGTCCAGACTTGGGTTTCTTCTCTTGAGCAGCAACTTGCTTGTTGTTCTTCTTGAAGTTCCCCTTCTTTTTCCCTTTGCCATTTTTCTTGAAACTAGTGGTCTTGTTGACCATCAACACTTGATGCTCCTTTTTGATTTCTACCTCCGCTGCCTTTAGCATTGCGAAGAGCTCGGGAATCGTCTTATCCATCCCTTGCATATTATAGTTCATCACGAAGCCCTTGTAGCTTGGTGGAAGTGATTGGAGAATTCTGTCAATGACGCAATCATCCGGAAGATTAACTCCCAGTTGAATCAAGTGATTACAATACCCAGACATTTTGAGTATATGCTCACTGACAGAACTATTCTCCTCCATCTTGCAGCTATAGAACTTATTGGAAACTTCATATCTCTCAATCCGGGCATTCTGTTGGAATATTAACTTCAACTCTTGGAACATCTCATATGCCCCATGACGTTCAAAACGTCGTTGAAGTCCCGGTTCTAAGCCGTAAAGCATGGCACATTGAACTATCGAGTTGTCATCAGCTTTGCTCTGCCAGACGTTCTTAACGTCGTCAGTTGCATCAGCAGCAGGCCTGGCACCCAGCGGTGCTTCCAGGACGTAACTCTTCTGTGCAGCAATGAGGATAATCCTCAAGTTACGGACCCAGTCCGTGTAATTGCTACCATCATCTTTCAACTTTGCTTTCTCAAGGAACGCATTAAAATTCAACGGAACAACAGCACAGGCCATCTATCTACAATCAACATAAGCATGCAAGATACTATCAGGGACTAAGTTCATGATAAATTTAAGTTCAATTAATCATATTACTTAAGAACTCTCACTTAGATAGACATCCCTCTAATCTTCTAAGTGATCACGTGATCCAAATCAACTAAACCATAACCGATCATCACGTGAAATGGATTAGTCTTCATTGGTGAACATCATTATGTTGATCATATCTACTATATGATTCACGCTCGACCTTTCGGTCTCCGTGTTCCGAGGCCATATCTGCATATGCTAGGCTCGTCAAGTATAACCCGAGTATTCTGCGTGTGCAAAACTGGCTTGCACCCGTTATAGATGGACGTAGAGCTTATCACACCCGATCATCACGTGGTGTGTGGGCACGACGAACTTTGGCAATGGTGCATACTCAGGGAGAACACTTCTTGATAATTTAGTGAGAGATCATCTTATAATGCTACCGTCAATCAAAGCAAGATAAGATGCATAAAAAGATAAACATCACATGCAATCAATATAAGTGATATGATATGGCCATCATCATGTTGTGCTTGTGATCTCCATCTCTAAAGCATCGTCATGATTTCCATCGTCACCGGCATGACACCATGATCTCCATCATCTTGATCTATATCAATGTGTCGTCACATGGTCGTCTCGCCAACTATTGCTGTTGCAACTATTGCTATCGCATAGCGATAAAGTAAAGCAATTATTTGGCGCTTGCATCTTATGCAATAGAGAGACAACCATAAGGCTTTTGCCAGTTGCCGATAACTTCAACAAAACATGATCATCTTATACAACAACTTATATCTCATCACGTCTTGACCATATCACATCACAACATGACCTGCAAAAACAAGTTAGACGTCCTCTACTTTGTTGTTGCAAGTTTTACGTGGCCGCTACGGGCTTAGCAAGAACCGTTCTTACCTACGCATCAAAACCACAACGATAGTTTGTCAAGTTGGTGATGTTTTAACCTTCGCAAGGACCGGGCGTAGCCACACTCGGTTCAACTAAAGTTGGAGAAACTGACACCCGCTAGCCACCTGTGTGCAAAGCACGGCGGTAGAACCAGTCTCGCGTAAGCGTACGCGTAATGTCGGTCCGGGCCGCTTCATCCAACAATACCGCCGAACCAAAGTATGACATGCTGGTAAGCAGTATGACTTATATCGCCCACAACTCACTTGTGTTCTACTCATGCATATAACATCAACACATAAAACCTAGGCTCGGATGCCACTGTCGGGGAACGTAGTAATTTCAAAAAAAATCCTACGCACACGCAAGATCACGGTGATGCATAGCAACGAGAGAGGAGAGTGTTGTCTACGTACCCTCGTAGACCGAAGCGGAAGCGTTGACGCAACATAGAGGAAGTAGTCGTACGTCTTCCCGGTCCAACCGATCCAAGCATCGTTACTCCGGCACCTCCGAGTTCTTAGCACACGTTCAGCTTGATGACGCTCCCCGGGCTCCGATCCCGCAAAGCGTCGGGGAGGAGTTCCGTCAGCACGACGGCGTGGTGACGATCTTGATGTTCTACTGTCGCAGGGCTTCGCCTAAGCACCGCTACAATATGATCGAGGTGGAATATGGTGGAGGGGGCACCGCACACGGCTAAGGAACGATCACGAAGATCAACTTGTGTGTCCTAGGGTGCCCCCTGCCCCCATATATAAAGGAGGGAGGGGGAGGTGCGGCCGGCCCCCATGGGGTGCGCCTGGAGGAGTCCTACTCCCACCGGGAGTAGGACTCCCCCCTCTCTTGCCTTGTTGGAGAAGGAAAGGGGGAGGGAGAAGAGGAAAGGGGGGCGCCGCCCCCCCCTTCCTTGTCCTATTCGGACTAGGGGGGAGGGGGCACGCGGCCTGCCCTGGCCGGCCCCTCTCTTCTCCCTTATGGCCCATGAAGGCCCATTAACCCCCCAGGGGGTTCCGGTAACCCCTCGGTACTCCGATAAAATGCCGATTTCACCCGAAACGATTTTGATGTCCAAATATAGGCTTCCAATATATTGATCTTTATGTCTCGACCGTTTCAAGACTCCTTGTCATGTCCGTGATCACATCCGGGACTCCGAACTACCTTCGGTACATCAAAATGTATAAACTCATAATAACTATCATCGTAACGTTAAGCGTGCGGACCCTACGGTTCGAGAACAATGTAGACATGACCGAGACATGTCTCCGGTCAATAACCAATAGCGGGACCTGTATGCCCATATTGGCTCCTACATATTCTACGAAGATCTTTATCGGTCAGGCCGCATAACAACATACGTTGTTCCCTTTGTCATCGGTATGTTACTTGCCCGAGATTCGATCGTCGGTATCCAATACCTAGTTCAATCTCGTTGCCGGCAAGTCTCTTTACTCGTTCCGTAATACATCATCTCACAACTAACATATCAGGTATAATGCTTGCAAGGCTTATGTGATGTGCATTACCGAGAGGGCCCAGAGATACCTCTCCGACTATCGGAGTGACAAATCCTAATCTCGAAATACGCCAACCCAACAAGTACCTTTGGAGACACCTGTAGAGCACCTTTATAATCACCCAGTTATGTTGTGACGTTTGGTAGCACACAAAGTGTTCCTCCGGTAAACGGGAGTTGCATAATCTCATAGTCATAGGAACATGTATAAGTCATGAAGAAAGCAATAGCAACATACTAAACGATCGGGTGCTAAGCTAATGGAATGGGTCATGTCAATCAGATCATTTAACTAATGATGTGACCTCGTTAATCAAATAACAACTCTTTGTTCATGGTTAGGAAACATAACCATCTTTGATTAACGAGCTAGTCAAGTAGAGGCATACTAGTGACACTCTGTTTGTTTATATATTCACACATGTATTATGTTCCCGGCTAATACAATTCTAGCATGAATAATAAACATTTATCATGATATATGAGAAAATAAATAATAACTTTATTATTGCCTCTAGGGCATATTTCCTTCAGAAATCACATTGGAGCAAGTCGTGGCAAAAAAAAATCAGAGCTCCAAAATGCGTTCGAAAGTAACACTCTTAGAGCACCATTTTTGTTTTCTTACCATGCCTTGCACGGATGTGATTTCAGAATGAACTTTTGCATGCACTCCAAACATTTTCTTAAGTTAATCAGAATTTCTTAAATATTTTTTCTATTTTTTTAAATTTACTGCTCATTCAGGAGCATTTGAGCTCGAGATTAAAAACTCCATGTCCAAGCTAGTGACTTTTTTTCACACCGTTAACTTTGAGCCCCTTCATTTTTTTTCTAAGATTTGCACAAGAGGTGAGCGTGCAATGGCGTCCACAGAGATAATAGCCGTGCCTGCTCTGCCAAAAGCGCAGAGTATCCCATGCCTGAATACGGTGCTCACATATTTTTACCTTTTCTTTTTCGGCTTTCTAGGTGGTGTTGAGCTGTTGGCTCCGTTCGGCTCGGTGGTGCCGTTGAGAAATGTGCTGGGAGAATGGGGTGCGCGTGGGTCTATCCATCCAGATGCCCTGTACATCCGTCTATCCTTGGTGCTCCGCTCCCGAGTGTCGCAGCAACCGTTGTGATAGGTGGTGCGAGTAAACAAGATTGTTTAGGCAATGCGCCACACCTGGGGCGGCCCTCGTGTTACGTATATATAGGAATACAAGGGAGTTACATGCCTTGGAGGCCAAGAGAGATCACAACCATATCATACAAAATCAGGTAGGTTGCGATATTTCTATACATAAGCGATACACGGAGATATACTCTAACATCCCCCTCAGTTTGTGCGTCAGCTGGCAAGAGGCACAAACTGGACCGAAACTCCGAGAAGAGCTGCGAGGGTAAGCCTTTCGTCATAATGTCAGCATACTGGCGAGAAGATGGCACATGCAGCACCTGAACCTGACCAAGGGACACCTTCTCACGAACAAAGTGAATGTCAATCTCGATGTGTTTGGTACGGCGGTGTTGCACCGGGTTGGAGGCCATGTACACTGTGCTGACATTATCGCAAAAAACGACCGTTGCAGTAGTCAAGGGATGATGGAGCTATGTAAGAAGCTGACGGATCCAACAGCACTCGGCAACAGCGTGAGCGACAGCCCGATACTCCGCCTCATCACTCTATCTGAAAACCGTGGTTTGGCGCTTGGAGGACCAAGAGACCAAGGTGTCACCGAGATAGACACAGTAACCTGAGGTAGACCGTGAGTATCAGGGCAACCGGCCCAGTCAGCGTCGGAGTAGGCTGTGAGAGACAAGGTCGTCGTCCGAGGAATGTGCAAGCGGAGATCCAGTGTACCCTTGATGTAGCGAAGAATACGCTTGACCAAGTGTAGATGTGGCACACGAGGAGCATGCATATAAAGGCAGGCCTGCTGCACAGCATAGGCGATGTCCGGACGGGTGAGGGTGAGGTACTGTAATGCACCGGCATAACTCCGATAGGCAGTAGCGTCATCAAGCAGAGCACCATCACTGGCTGAGAGTTTGACCTTGGCATCAACGGGAGTAGGCGATGGATGACAGTTGGCCATGCCCGCACGCTGAAGAAGATCCAGGGCGTACTGTCGCTGGGAGAGAACCAGTCCATGGTCGTCCCAAGTAACCGAGATGCCGAGGAAAAATGAGAGGTCTCCAAGGTCTGTCATGGCAAACTCCGAGTGGAGCTGTTGCGTCAGTTGCTGAAGGAGTGCGGATGTAGAGGCGGTGATCACAATATCATCAACGTACAGGAGGATGTACGCGAGCTGATCTCCATGGCGGTAGATGAAGATAGAAACATCTGATTTCGACGCAACAAAGCCGAGGCGATGAGCATAGAGGGCGAACCGCTGGTACCATGCATGGGGCGCCTGTTTGAGCCCATAGAGCGACTTGTGAAGGCGGCACACATAGTCGGGGCAACTGGCATCAACAAAACGAGGCGGCTGTTGGCAATAAACCTCCTCGTCAAGATTGCCGTTGAGGAAGGCATTCTTGACATCAAGCTGGTGAATCGGCCACGCACGAGAGACCGCAATGGTGAGGACGATGCGGATGGTGGCCGGTTTGGCAACCGGGCTAAACGTCTCATCAAAGTCGATGCCCGGCTGTTGGGAGTAGCCACGGACCACCCACCGAGCCTTATACCGAGCAAGCCGCCCATCCGAATGGAATTTATGCTTGAAGATCCACTTCCCTGAAACAACATGAGCATGAGATGGGCGGGGAACAAGTGTCCACGTCCGGTTAGTGACAAGCGCCTCGAACTCATCATGCATGGCACGACGCCAGTGTGGGTCGTTGAGAGCACCCCGGTATGTTTTGGGAAGTTGAGAGACGGAGGAGTCGGAAGCCATAAGGTTCATGCGATCGATGGGCTGGAAGAGACCGCGCTTGGCGCGAGTCAGCATCGTGTGAGTGTTGCTGGGGGAGGGCGGATGGTGCACGACGACAGGAGGGGAGGACGTGCCTGGAGGAGACCCAGGGGAGGTGGGTGCGCTCGATGGGTCAGCGATAGCAGGGGAGCGAGTAGGCGGGCTCGATAGCCCAGTGGGGCTGGGCGGCGGGCTCGAGGACCCAGCGGGGCTGGGTGCGCGGGCGGGCGATCGGGCAGAAGATTGGGGGGAAGATGGAGGGCCAACATGCATAACGGGTGCATGCATAGCGGGTTGAACCGCAGGAGATGGTGCAGGTGTGGTGTTGGTGGCGGCGAGGTGGAGAAGAAAATCCAACGACTCAAGGGGGTTAGACGGGCAATCCGGAGAGGAGGAGAAGGGAAATATTGTCTCGTCGAAGACGACATGATGGGATATGATGACGCGACATGTTTGAGGATCTAGGCACCGATACCCTTTGTGGTTGGAGGGATAACCTAGGAATACGCATGCGACGGAATGGGGCGCTAGCTTATGTTTGGCGACGGAGGATTGGTTAGGGTAGCATAGACATCCAAAGACACGGAGCATGCTATAGTCGGGAAGTGAGTTGTGGAGACGTATATAGGGAATGGCGAATGCGATGGACTGAGAGGGGCTTATGTTAAGGAGATGGGTTGCGGTGGCCAAGGCTTCCGCCCAATAGGACGGTGCCATGGAGGACTGAAAAAGGAGGGTGCGTGTAACATCGTTGAGGGTGCGGATGGCACGTTCGGCCTTGCCGTTTTGGGGGGAGGTGTAAGGGCATGACAGCCGAAGATGAATGCCGTGAGAGGCAAAGAAGGTGGTGACCGTGGAGTTGAGAAACTCGGTGCCGTTGTCGGACTGCATTGCTACTAGTGGACGGGAGAATTGTGTGCGGGCGTAGGCGACAAAATTAATAAGTGTGGTGGCGGTGTCGGATTTGTTGCGAAGGGGAAACGTCCATATATAATGCGAGAAGTCGTCCACAATAACAAGGTAGTACTTAAAACCAGAGTTGCTCAAAACAGGAGATGTCCAAAGATCACAATGCACTAACTGAAAAGGTTCTACAAAATGCGAGGTAGACGTACTGAATGGCAAACGCACATGTTTGCCAAGTTGGCAAGCATGGCAAACGTGTGGCGTCGGTTTATTACAAGGGATAGACGACTGTTTATGAAGATGCGACATAGCGTCGCGACCTGGATGTCCTAGACAACGATGCCAAAGCTCGGTGGAGGTGGTGGCGATGAGTCCTCGGGCGTGATGGTTGATGACCGAGGAGGGGAACACGTAGAGATCTCCATGGCTATTGCAGCGAAGGATCACGACCTTGGTGCAAAGGTCCTTCACAGAGAAGCCAAAGGGGTCAAACTCAATGGAACATAAGTTGTCAATAGTGAAACGACGAACAGAAAGTAAGTTTTTAACAATGTGAGGTACGAGGAGAACATTGTGAAGAAGAAGTGTGCGAGCGGAAGTAGGAATAGAGGCGTCACCGGTGTGAGACACGGGTAACGTGGAGCCATTGCCAATGGTGACAGTGGAGTAGGAGGGGGCAGGAAGGAGATGGCGAAGCATACCGGGGTCGGAG
This sequence comes from Aegilops umbellulata, assembly GCA_032464435.1. Classification (NCBI taxonomy): domain Eukaryota; kingdom Viridiplantae; phylum Streptophyta; class Magnoliopsida; order Poales; family Poaceae; genus Aegilops; species Aegilops umbellulata. The sequence goes on from CP136054.1 coordinate 394,958,359, forward strand.
GCCATGTGGGAGGTGGCTCCGGAGTCCATGACCCACTCACCGACGTTGGAGGCCGATGCAGCGTTGTTCAAGGCGGCCATCAGCGCGGCGCAGTCCCACTGAGGAGCCGAGTTGTAGCCAGGGACCGGAGGAGCGTCAGTGCCGAAGGCCTGGCCGTGAAGAGGAGCCAGGGAGGTGAAGGCCTGGGCGGGCGGCAGCACTGGGGGCGCGGGCCTAGTAGGCCGGCGCCACCGGTCGGTCGTGGCGTAGGAGCGCCCTGGGGCTGCAGTGGCTGGCCTGTGTATGGGTTGAAGCAGATCCACGGGCCGGCCGCAGGCTGACCGCCTGCACCGGCGCGGGAGCCGCCGGAGTTGCTGCCGCCGGAGCCGCCGCCTTGTCGCTTCTTGCGCCAGTTTCCACCGTTGCGGTTGCCGCCGCCACCGGAGTTGCCGCCACCTCCGGAGTTGCCGCCACCACGGTTGCTGTCGCCGCGGTTGGAGGTGGCGTTGCCAAGACCGGAGCCCTGAGAAGAGTGGCCGCCGTACAGGGCGGTCTGGTTGGCCACGGCGGAGGTGTTGGCGAGCTGAGTCTCGTGAAGAACCAGCAGAGAGCGCGTCTGCCCGAACGTCGGAAGCGGGTTCTGCATGGTCACGATCGTGGTGATGTCGGCGAAGCGCGGGTTGAGTCCGCGAAGGCAGTTGAGGACGAGGGTTTGGTCCGTGACCGGCGTGCCGACGTCGGCGAGGGAGTCGGAGAGGGCCTTCAGGCGGTGGCAGTACGCGGTGACCGAGAGATCGCCTTGGACGAGGCCGCGGAACTCGGCCTCGAGGTAGACCGCGCGCGTCATCTGGTTGTCCAGAAACAGGTTGGAGATGAGATTCCAAGCCTCATGCGCCGTCTGATCTTCCGCCATGATCAGATCAAGGATCTCGTCAGAGATAGAGCCGTACAGCCAGGACCGGACGACGTAGTCCTCGCGGGTCCAGTCCGGCGTGCGGTCCGCCGGGGGCGTGACGGTGGTGATGTGGGATAGCAAGTCGTACTTGCCGAGGAGGACGCGGATGAGCATCCGCCACTTGGCGAAGTTGGAGGTGTGGAGATCCAACGTGACGGGCACGTGGGTGCGCACACTGGCGACTTGCACAGCCGGAGAGGCGGAGGCGGGCATGGTGGAGTTGAGGAGGGCGCCGGCGGTGGTGGAGTGGGAGGCGGGTAGGGAGGGGGAGGTGAGGGAGGAGTTGGTGGAAGCGCCGGTGCCAGACATGACGAGGGGACGACAATCGGGTGGAGGCTGGCGGCGGCGTGGTAGGGTTTAGGAGGAGAGGATCGATCTATCTGATACCAAGTAAACAAGATTGTTTAGGCAATGCGCCACACTTGGGGCGACCCTCGTGTTACGTATATATAGGAGTACAAGGGAGTTACATGCCTTGGAGGCCAAGAGAGATCATAACCATATCATACAAAATCAGGTAGGTTGCGATATTCTTATACATAAGCAATACACGAGGATATACTCTAACAGTGCAAAGTGGGAACCGGAGCTGGATCGGACTGGTACGGGACAATGTTATCCCTGTGGAAGTGGTTGGGTGAGCTTTTTAACCCTGACCGTGACCGACCGGTCTGGTTGGCAAGCGTTGCGTCGAGGCGGATGGAAGCGAGGAACCAAGCTTTGGTTCGTACTCCCTTCGTTTCTTTTTAATCCGTATATAAGGTCTGGTCAAAATCAAATTTTATAAAGTTTGACTAATTTTATATTAAAAAATATAAACATTCGCATATATGAAATCAATATTATCAGATGCACCATGAAACGTATGTTCATACTATATAGTTTTAATATTGTAGATGTTTATATTTTTTATATAAATTTGGTCAAACTTTATGCAGTTTGACTTTGACCAAATTTTATATGCGAAATAAAAAGAAACGTAGAGAGTAGAACACGGGCAGCTGCGCTCAGTATACTCCTCGCGAATAAAATAATTACTTTTGGAGCACTATTCTATTTTGTCGCGCATGTTTTGGCGAGCCACAGCAATTCCATTTCCACATATTTCGAGACCCGTGCGGCTAGCTTTCCGAGCAGAACGGCCGATCATCAGGCTAGTCATAGTGGGAGTAACTTAGCAAGTAACATAGCGCACTTTGAGAAATTTTTGCTTATGTGGCATGTAGTTAATGAGAAGTGGTAACATATTATGTTACTGTAACATACGCTTTTCAAGACAAGATGAGTCTACAAGCTAATTAATAAAGTCCTCTATGACACTACTACTATGTTACTTTGCACTATAAAGGTAGTAATTTAGACTAGTGTCATATGCATGACATTAGTATAAGGCTGCTCATAGTGGGAGTAACATAAGCAGTAACATAGATGCCACATAAGCAAAAGTGATGATGTGTCAGGTAGTTAATGAGGAGAGAGACAAATAGAGTAACATAATATGTTACCATCACCTAGCGATTTCCAATACAAAATGAGTCTATAAAGTAATAAATGAAGTGATGTATGACACTACATATATGTTACTATCCACTATAGAGGTAGTAACATAGACTAGTAACATATGCATGTTACTAATCTAAGTTACTCCCCACTATGACCAGCCTAAGTTACTCCCCACTATGACCAGCATCAGAGAGAGGTCTCGTTTGTCGAAAAAAAAATGCTACTACTACATCCAAAAGTGCCCAGGCATCATAGCCCACTTTCCTAACGCACGATCACGCACTTCTTTTCGTTTTCTTTTCGTTTTCAAACGCACGGTCACGTACTCCTAGTTAGTTTTACGCGAGATTCCGGGAGTCGATCGATGGAGCGGGACAGAATGAGAATGGTACGTGGTACGCCCCGCTTCATTGCGCGTTGCTTTTCCCGGTTCGCGACCTGCCCTGGACCCCAGGTTACTCCGGTGGGGCTGGTACAATGAATACGGTCCTGAGTGGTTGATCCGGGTCGCTGCACAATGATTCCCTTGTCTGCAGGCATACTGCGGCTATATCTGGCCATGGGCCGGGCCGGGCCGGGCTGGGCTTGGGCCGGGCCTAAAAAATCCCATGACAGAATACTGAGGCCCAGGCCCTACCATCGGGCCTACTTTTCAAGGCCAAGCCCAGCCCATCTGGTAAAAAGCCCTCAAAAGCTCTTAGAGCTTAGGGCCGTAGGCCGGGCCTCTTCCTTAAAATGCTAATATGCCAAGCCTAATCCCGTCCAGGCCCTGCTGGTGGGCTCAAAACTCAGGCCCAAGCCCAGCCCACGGGCAAGCCCATTGGGCCTAGGCCCTGGATTTTAGGGCTAGGCCTGGGTGGGCCGACAGGGCCGAGCCTGAGATGGTCAGGACTAACTGCGTCGGAGGTGTGTGGGTGTACAGTACTACTCCGTATGTACACATATGATGCGTAGATTTGTCGTCCATGACAGCGAGCACTGATGTGGACTGTGCCCATTGGCTAGCTTAGTAGTTGCAGCTAGCACTGCCACCGAGTATAGCCATTTTATATTTTCTTCTAATTCGGTAGTTTCATTCTTGTGAAAGAACATCTTCTCGAGCGGCAGCAGAAAGAAGTGTTTTGGCTGATTCTACCCCTTGGTCCATCAGGAAATATCTTGCTGAATTTTTCTCTCTTACTAGAGATCTCCAAGCACAGGTGTTTCATATATCAAGAGAGATCAATGGCATAGCTCATCATGTTTTTAGATGTTCTATAGAACCTGACATTAGTTGTTTTGTTTCAGCTCATTCAAATAGGACATGCCCTGTAGTTTCCCTCCTTTCCAATATCAATTTTCAAGGCTATGTACTTCATGCTGTAAGATGTTATTGAGCTGAATAAAAATGTTGGCGCTTTGTACGCCTTTCTCTGTTAAAAAAACTTCTCGGGCGTGGCTAACGTGTGGTTATCCAAAAAAACCCTGCTATTTTTTTAGCTATTTGCTTGATGCTAGGGCATCTTCAACGCCGGCATACGATCTTGGACCGCGCACTCCGGCCGTGTTGTTCCCTCCAACGCAAGTCTGTATTGGTCCATAGGATGGTCCGAACACACTTTCTTCCGCAATCCGGAGATAAACATAGGGGCTTTGCGGGCGTCCGGACCGCTGCTACGCCCGCGTCTGACTGCCTTGGCCCACCCAAACCCCATTTCTCGCCTGCACGCGCTTTTCGCCCAAAATAGTCAGCGCTGCTCTAAAGAGTCAGTGATGCATTCATGCCGGACAGAGCGGACACGACCTCTCACTGGCGTCGGCACTGAAGCGGCGTGCCTACCGTTAGAACGCTGCCCACACCGAGACGCTCCGCATTCAAATGACACGACATCCGTCCGTCTGTCTGCCGCCTGCATTAATGACACGCGGTTGCCACTCACTCCAGCGAGGCAGCAATGGTGGAGCTCCACCCGTCCATCACTCTGCCGCACACCATTGTTGTCGGGGATATACCCCGCGGTGTAAACCGGCCGAAAGTTAACCCGGCCGGACTTGGCGGTTTGTCTGAAGACCCGCCCTGACCTTGGCGGTTTACAAGCAACCCGCTTGGTCGTTATGACTCACTGGTAACCCGGCGGGCGAATCAGACGGATGACAAGGCCCAAGGCCCAGAAGGCCGGTTCAACTATTATGGGCCGGTTTAAGAGGAAAGGAATATTTGTCTTATAAAGAGTTAAGACCTGGACTTGTATCCGGTTTGTATTAGAGATAGACTAGTCCTAATCCTAATAGGACTCCACTTGTAAACCGCCCCTTCAACATATATAAGGAGGGGCAGGGCTCCCCAAAGAGGGACAAGTTACAAGTTAGAAGCTACAAGCAAGAAGAAGCAATCTTAGGGTTAGACACAAAGAGGAGAGCCGGTTTACGGCGACTCCCCATGAGCGTAATGAGATCTAGCCTCAAACAGCATGTAGGGTTATTACCGGATGATGTTTCCCGGGGCCCGAAGCTGTCTAAATCCTTGTCTCGTGTTGCGTCTCTCGATTCCGCTTAACCCCTCTCAAGCTACCACATAGATGCGTTGGCCTCACGACTAAGTCCTCACCCTAGGACATCTGCCGTGACAATTCCACGATAGTTGACGCCCACCGTGGGGCCCGCGCACGGTGGTGTTGAGTTCTTGGAGGGATCTTTCCCCAGGGTTTCGAGAAATCGTAAATTTCCGGATGAAGCAAGAGCCGAAACGGAAGGATTTGCATCAAGCCTAACTTCATCGGTTGAGAACAAAGAAATATTATTGTCAAGTCACGATGGATGGTCTTTTGCAATCCAATCTGGGTTGGCTATCAAGTCGCCATGAATTTTGCCTACATGTATCTACCGAAGGAAGCTAGAAGTCGTCAGCTACTTCGAGTCAGACGGGCGGATTGGAATAAACGCCCGCAAGTACGATCTAACTTACAGCAAAGACAAATCGGGTTAAAGGAAGTTTACACGACCTGGAAACGGAAAAGGCCCCAAATTCACCCCGTCAGGACACCTTCGCTACCTCAGCCGTCGGGTTAAACGGCCGCTTCGCGCCAATCCGAGTTGTCACCACAGGCCTGCGTCGGCTGCAACCTACCCTCAGTTTTATGCCTCAAATCGCCGCCGTTCGAGCTGACCTACCTGGCCGTTGTTGAGCCGCCGCCGCGACCTTCATCCTGCAGGAGCTGCGGGTCCCCGCGCCTCCACTGTCGCCAAGCTGCCTCCGGTGCTGCAGCACGCCTCTGCTGGGCTCTGTTAAGCCGCCACGGCCGCCTATACCTTTCCTCCTCGATTCGGACTCGCTTCCACGGTTGTTTCCATTGGACTCGCCACAGTCCGACCAGTCATCGCCTGCGAGGTGTGTTGAGCCCGGCCTCCGTTCAAACCGCGCCGCCCTCTACCCGGGCCTTGGCCTCTGATGCGTTCTGAGCAGCCAAACCGCTTGGGGCCTTTGTTGCCTCATAAACCGCCATGGCTTGGCGTCACTACCGCAGCCACCTACCGCGATGGTCCGCCTCTGCCTTTGGTTGGCCTCACGCCCCTGACTCCCCTCGTTGTTTGTCCCGAGCCACCTGCTTGATGGCTCGACTCCGTCTGGCCGCCCTGCCCAAGGCCGGGTGCTCCGCCTGGGACATGCACCCGTCGAGCGTGCACTGCTTGAAGTAGATGGTCACGGATTGGTATTTGTGCGTGAAGCTACGCGTATTATATACTGGAGCACAAGGAGTACTAGTCAAGTATTTTCTTTCCATTGGAACATTCACATGGAGGAGAAGTGCATGTACGCATGATTGGTTCAAAGACCATTATGCCAAACACAAAAAGGACCACATGTCTTAGTGAGCTGTTCTCTTAATCTCGTCGCTCCTATCATTTGGGTTTACATCAAAGACGCCGCGTCATCGGTGTCAGTAAAGCTGCCCAACGAGCAGGCATGCACGCTTGGTCAGAGGCAATAAAGCACAAATATCAGGTGATATTCATCTAAAGTTTATTTTCCTTAACACATATTATTTTTATCAAAGAACAATTACTTGGTCTTGTAATATTTTCACAGGATCATTACAAAAAAGGTGTCGCCTAAGGGGGCGCGTCAACATCACTTTTGCACTGGAGTTTGTCAGTGTTATGATGCTCAACGGATGCACGTGCAAGTCGCCGCCCCGACGTTCGGATTACATCCTCCGCACCTGCGGCCGATTCGTGCGTCTGCACCGGTTAAACAACATCACGTTTGACTCGCCGTCCGCGCCGCTTTACCATGCCATGGACGACTCATCCATCTGCCCTCATGGCGGTTCACGCGTCCGCACCGGTTCACGAGTCCGCACCGGCTTACAATGCCACGGCCGACTCATCTGTTGTCTGGGCGAATCAGGTGATATCCCTCTAAGTATAACTTTACCACATATTGTTTTTGTCAGAGAGCAATTACTTTGGTCTTTGCATTTTATATGCAGAACAATTGGTCATTGCAAAGCCGATGGACAGATCATGGATATATAAATCAAGTAATTACTGTCATGTGCTAGCATATGACCGTACCACAATGATCTAAGAATATGTGTGCAAGACGCCGCTCCTGCGGCCCGGACTACATCGATTCATCGGGACCGTGCTTGCAATTGCCTCGCCTGACCACGCCTGCGATTGACTCGTTCGTCCGCGTCCGGCCGGTTTACAACACCGTGGCCGTCTCCCGCGACCGCGCTGGTTTACGGCGCGGAGGACAACTTGCTCCGCACCAGTTTACAATGCCGCCATCGGTTCATCTGTCTGTTCGCATGGCTGACTTGCCATGATTGATTTCAGTTTCACTGTGGTGATCGTCAACTCCGCGGTGGATATTTTCTGGCTAACATATCAGGTGAAATCCATCCATTATATTTTCATAATATGTATTGCTTTCTTTAAAAAGAGCAAATACTCTGGCTTGTAAGTTTTCCAATGCAGGACAAATTGTCTATTGCAAAAAGGGGATTATTATATCACTGAGCTATTGGATAACCCGTGCCGGTTTATATCGCGATCCAGTCCGCGTCAACTCGTCAGGACCATGCGAATTACCCAATAGCGCGTGCACAGGCTGCCATCCCCCGCAGTCCGGTCTACATCAACATACCGGGCCGCACCTGTCTGCACGAGCCATTTATTGAGTATGAACAAGTCACAGTTTGGGTAGCCCAGTTTTCTTTCAAATTGGAGGCAAATTATCATCAACCACCATCTGCACTGGATGGATCAATGGACAGGCGCACAAGTCGCCGCCGCTACAGTTTGATTAACTTCAAATCGCCAGTTGGAAGGAACCATTGGCCGAGTTGCTGACACGGCTCGTACGGAATCATTTACAACCCGCCGCAGTCACCTCAACCTTCTGTGGATTCACATCGTGCGATCAACACCAATGATATACAAGTTATGCCGGTTCATATCACGGTCAAATATGGAGAGTTTCAGGCCAACTCCTCGAGTCACCTTTCAAACTCGGGGGCTACGATGATATGACGCAGCAAGTCTTGCCAGTTTTAGCCGGTTTAAGAACCCCAGGACGATGGAGGGAAAGATAACCCGATCCCGGAGGCTACTGTTATGTTGATGAAAATTTAAAGGCCGTCAGAAAATTTCCGGCTTAGAAAGTATATGATAGTTACAAAATCCCGTCTCAATGAAGAAGTTTCGGATCATCAGAAAGTATTCCGGTTTGAAATCGGGCTGAAGGGAAGTCAGTCTCACTGAAGCTCTCAAATATCCGGTTTAAAATCCCGGTTCAAGAAGAATTTATCTCTTGCAAAAAGTTAAAAATTACCGAAGAAGACCTGCTGCCATGATGCACGGCTCAAACATGGGTATCCTGCTTTATTGGCCTGACATATTATTGATCACATGGGGGCTTCTGCTTTATAAAGCGGGGTATCTATTCTTTTATATCATGTGTGGTTACATGGAGTTGTTTTAAAACAACATCCGGTTTACCCCTTGCAAGTCTTATCAAGATCACTTGGGGCTTCCTGTTCAAACATAGGTCGTATTCGAACCAAAGAGAACATAGCCGTCCTTATAAGGTCATTTGGGGGCTCGGTCATGTTTTGAACCGATGCAATGCCTCTTGGCCGGCGAAAGCCACCAGGTCACTTGGGGGCTCGGTCGTGTCCGAACCGATGCAATACCTCTTGGCCGGCGAAAGCCACCAGATCATTTGGGGACACGGTCACGTCTGAACCGGTCACGCCTCTTGGTCGGCCTACGGGCCTTAGAGTCATTTGGGGGCTTGGTCGAACCCGAACCATAGCAATGCCACTTGGCCGGCGTAACGCCACGCGTCATTTTGGGGTCCTGGCTGACTGGCACCATCGCTACGCCTTCGGGGGGCTTGGTTGCGTCTGACCATGGTAATTCCATCTGACCAAGCTCAGTAGAGCTCTTCTTTTGCAAAAAGTTGTTGCCATTGCTTTGTTTTAATAGCCTTTCTTGAGAAGTTGCTATTTTATTTGCGTTTTTTAAACCGACAGTATTTTGTACCGGTTCAAATAGTTAAATTGGCGGAACACGGTCCATTTTTAGACCGGAGATTATCTGCCCGGTTTGATTTTCTGTTACCATCCTATTATGGAGTAAACCGGTGTTTATCAACCCGGCTCGGCTTTCAACTACAAGTTGTCAGTACACGATCAAATTATAATCCGGCGATTATTAACCCGGTCTGGTTCGACTACAAGTCGCCAGTATTATATATGGATAATCCGGTGTCTATCATAACCCGGTATGGTTTTATCATAAACCGATACACTATGGAAGGAGTTATAAGTACTCAAGATTGGGATTATCACCCTTACTACAAAAGTTGGTAAACCAACAATGTGATTTAATATCACAGGATACTTTAAACTTGTTGTATGCAGAAACAGGTTGAATAAAGCATGATTATAAATTATCCGTTGTTTATTAAACCGGCCTAGCTTTGGACTATATGTCGCCAGTATGATGATAAATTGCCCGGTGTTTATTAAACCGGCCTGGCTTTGGACTATAAGTCGCCAGTATATATTTGGATTGCGCCATTGGAATCGTGCGCTTATAAATAATTGGATTATATTATTCAAATAGCCAACATGGCTGGATTTTTATTATGGTTATTAATATTATGATTGAGGTTTTCAAAGTCGCTTTAGCGCAATGGTTATCATTTTCTACAATTGAAGGAATAGTCCCGAGTTGCTGCAGGCTTACAACCCGGCACTTGGGGGCTACATTATTTAAGTTGAGAGTACATCAAATATGCAAGTCTCATGTCACTGCAAGCATGCACCATGACACTTAGGGGCTAATGCAAAGTCATTTTTTTGCTCATATTATTGAAGACCTGACTCATCACATTATAATGAGCCGGCCCTTGGGGGCTACCAATTGCTCCTGTCAACAACTCAAGGTACACAAGTTAAATCCATTATATTGAAGGGTCCACTGCTCAGTTGGTAAAGCACAAGGCTCTTAACCTTATGGACATGGATTCAAGCCCATGATGGGGGTTACATCATATGATGTTATTTTCATTGAAGTATATATCAAGTCTTAGCTCAATATTATCTTACTGAGCCGGCCCTTGGGGGCTACACATCGTTGCTCAAATCTACATGATTATATTTACAAAGTCCCTGCTCATTATTGCATAAATGACCCGGCCCTTGGGGGCTACACTGGTTGAAGTTTTATGAGTATAAGGCAATTTCAAGTCCCTGGTTGCTGCAAGCATGACAACCCGGCACTTGGGGGCTACATATATGGAATATTCAGTTTTTATTAGTAACTGAGATGAACAAAATGGATTTCTTCAAAGTGGCAGTAATTATATGGAAACAAGTCTATTGTCATCACCTTGTTCTGTTCAAGACTTGAGGGCTACAGGTAATATGGATATAAGGGAGAAAAATCTTCAAATTCTCAGCTCTGAGCAATAATTATAAACCGGTGTTGGTGACGATTATGGCTCGGTGCCATCCATATTTACAATCCGGCAATTTTGGTAATATTAATCCAGCAAATTTTACATCTTCAAACCGGCTGAATATCAGATGAGTATGTCAAGACCAATATTTCTTAAACCCGCGCTTTGGAAGACGCTTCAAGTGGATTATTCTTCACAATATTTTTCTATGAGAAACCAACATCAGCAATTTAAAGTATGAAAGCTGGTTATTGATCCGGATTTTTTAGAAGGAGGGAATAACAAGGACTTAAGGATGATCAGTGTCAGTCTATAAGAATTCTTAACCCGGAGCACAACCTGTCAAATTTGTTCTGGTGTTTATTTTGCAGCATAAGTTTACCATGGATGAATCCAAGCTAAACTTGGGGGCTAATGTCGGGGATATACCCCGCGGTGTAAACCGGCCGGAAGTTAACCCGGCCGGACTTGGCGGTTTACAAGCAACCCGCTTGGTCGTTATGACTCACTGGTAACCCGGCGGGCGGATCAGACGGATGACAAGGCCCAAGGCCCAGAAGGCCGGTTCAACTATTATGGGCCGGTTTAAGAGGAAAGGAATATTTGTCTTATAAAGAGTTAAGACCTGGACTTGTATCCGGTTTGTATTAGAGATAGACTAGTCCTAATCCTAATAGGACTCCACATGTAAACCGCCCCTTCAACATATATAAGGAGGGGCAGGGCTCCCCAAAGAGGGACAAGTTACAAGTTAGAAGCTACAAGCAAGAAGAAGCAATCTTAGGGTTAGACACAAAGAGGAGAGCCGGTTTACGGCGACTCCCCATGAGCGTAATGAGATCTAGCCTCAAACAGCATGTAGGGTTATTACCGGATGATGTTTCCCGGGGCCCGAAGCTGTCTAAATCCTTGTCTCGTGTTGCGTCTCTCGATTCCGCTCAACCCCTCTCAAGCTACCACATAGATGCGTTGGCCTCACGACTAAGTCCTCACCCTAGGACATCTGCCGTGACAATTCCACGACAATTGCTGCCTCGCCCGCTATATAAACTGCAACCTCGATCATAGCCGCATTCATCCTAATCTGGTCTCTTTCTCCTCTTTCGAACCACTCCCACCCTGGCCTCCTCGCGCGCCAAACCTCTCTGGGACGGACTGTCGCTGGAGCAGAAGAAGGAGATGGCCGCCATTGCTATCGGCTGGCAGGCCGGTAGGCAGCCGGAGGCAGACGATATCCCAATGGAGGACACGGCCGAGGATGGCCTGACACCACCCTCGCCGGTGCATTGCACCCTGACCATCAGCGAGGCCCGTGCCCATTATATGGACATGGTGCGGGAGGCGCAGGCCGACGCCGCCTATAAGCACCAGCTCCTCCAGGAGCACCAGCAGGCGGAGGAGCGGCTCAAGGTCGGCAAGGAGATTGCGCCGGATGCGGGCTTGGGGGAGCAAGCGACACTGCTCAAGTCATAACGTTTCGCCTACGAGATCCGCCTCGCACGCTAGTGGTTGATACGTCCATTTTGCATCATACTTTTATATCAATATTTATTGCATTATGGGATGTTATTACACATTATGTCACAATACTTATGCCTATTCTCTCTTATTTTACAAGGTTTACATAAGGAGGGAGAATGCCGGCAGCTGGAATTCTGGGCTGGAAAAGGAGCAAATATTAGAGACCTATTCTGCACAACTCCAAAAGTCCTGAAACTCCACGGAAGTTATTTTTGGAAATAATAAAAAATACCGAGCGAAGAAAATACCAGAGGGGACCCACACCCTGGGCACGAGGGTGGGGGCACGCCCTACCCCCCTGGGCGCGCCCCCTGCCTCGTGGGCCCCCTGGTGGCCCTCCGGTGCCCATCTTCTGCTATATGAAGTCTTTCGTCCGAGAAAAAAATCATAAGCAAGCTTTCGGGACGAGACTCTGCCGCCATGAGGCGGAACCTTGGCGGAACCAATCTAGGGCTCCAACGGAGCTGTTCTGCCGGGGACACTTCCTTCCGAGAGGGGGAAATCATCGCCATCGTCATCACCAACGCTCCTCTCATCGGGAGGGGGCCAATCTCCATCAACATCTTCACCAGCACCATCTCCTCTCAAACCCTAGTTCATCTCTTGTATCCAATTCTTGTCTCTAAGTCTGAGATTGGTACTTGTAGGTTGCTAGTAGTGTTGATTACTCCTTGTAGTTGATGCTAGTTGGTTTATTTGGTGGAAGATCATATGTTTAGATCCTTTATGCATATTAATACCCCTTTGATTATGAACATGAATATGCTTTGTGAGTAGTTACGTTTGTTCCTGAGGACATGGGAGAAGTCTTGCTATTAGTAGTCATGTGAATTTGGTATTCGTTCGATATTTTGATGAGATGTATGTTGTCGCTCCTCTAGTGGTGTTATGTGAACGTCGACTACATGACACTTCACCATTATTTGGGCCTAGAGGAAGGCATTGGAAAGTAATAAGTAGATGATGGGTTGCTAGAGTGACAGAAGGTTAAACCCTAGTTTCTGCGTTGCTTCGTAAGGGGCTGATTTGGATCCATATGTTTCATGCTATGGTTAGGTTTACCTTAATACTTCTTTTGTAGTTGCGGATGCTTGGAATAGGGGTTAATCATAAGTGGGGTGCTTGTCCAAGTAAGGACAGCACTCAAGCACCGGTCCACCCACATATCAAATTATCAAAGTACCGAACACGAATCATATGAACATGATGAAAACTAGCTTGACGATAATTCCCATGTGTCCTCGGGAGCACTTTTCTCTATATAAGAGTTTGTCCAGGCTTGTCCTTTGCTACAAAAAGGATTGGGCCATCTTGCTGCACTTTATTTACTTTTGTTACTTGTTGCTCGTTACAAATTATCTTATCGCAAAACTATCTGTTACCTATAATTTTAGTGCTTGCAGAGAATACCTTGCTGAAAACCGCTTATCATTTACTTCTGCTCCTCGTTGGGTTCGACACTCTTACTTATCAAAAGGACTACGATAGATCCCCTATACTTGTGGCCATCAAGACTCTTTTCTGGCGTCGTTGCCGGGGAGTGAAGCGCCTTTGGTAGGTGGAATTTGGTAAGAAAAAATTTATATAATGTGCTGAAATTTACTGTCACTTGTTACTATGGAAAGTAATCCTCTGAGGGGCTTGTTTGGGGTATCTTCACCCCGACCAGTAGAGTGATACGTCTCCAACGTATCTATAATTTTTTATTGTTCCATGCTATTATATCATCCATCTTGGATGTTTATGGGCTTTATTAAACACTTTTATATCACTTTTGGGACTAACCTATTAACCCAGAGCCCAGTGCCAGTTCCTGTTTTTTCCCTTGTTTCAGTGTTTCGAAGAAAAGGAATATCAAATGGAGTCCAAACAGAATGAAACCTCTGGGAGAGTTTTTTTTGGAAAGGAAGCAATCCGGGAGACTTGGAGTGCACGTCCGGGGATCAACGAGGGAGGCACGAGGCAGGGGGGCGTGCCCACCCCCTGGGCGCGCCCTCCACCCTCGTGGCTCCCCTCACCGACTTCTTTCGCCTATATATACCAATATACCCTAAAACCATCGGGGAACAGAATAGATCGGGAGTTCCGCCGTCGCAAGCCTGTGTAGCCACCAAAAACCAATCGGGACCCTGTTCCGGCACCCTGCCGGAGGGGGGGAACCCTCACCGGTGGCCATCTCCATCATCCCGGCGCTCTCCATGACGAGGAGGGAGTAGTTCACCCTCGGGGCTGAGGGTATGTACCAGTAGCTATGTGTTTGATCTCTCTCTCTCTCTCTCGTGTTCTTGAGGTGATACGATCTTGATGTATCGCGAGCTTTGCTATTATAGTTGGATCTTATGATGTTTCTCCCCCTCTACTCTCTTGTAATGGATTGAGTTTTCCCTTTGAAGTTATCTTATTGGATTGAGTCTTTAATGATTTGAGAACACTTGATGTATGTCTTGCGTGGGATACCCGTGGTGACAATGGGGTATTCTATTGATTCACTTGATGTATGTTTTGGTGATCAACTTGCGGGTTCCCCCATGAACCTATGCATAGGGGTTGGCACACGTTTTCATCTTGACTCTCCGGTAGAAACTTTGGGGCATTCTTTGAAGTACTTTGTGTTGGATTGAATAGATGAATCTGAGATTGTGTGATGCATATCGTATAATCATACCGACGGATACTTGAGGTGACATTGGAGTATCTAGGTGACATTAGGGTTTTGGTTGATTTGTATCTTAAGGTGTTATTCTAGTACGAACTCTTGAATAGATCGATCCGAAAGAATAACTTTGAGGTGATTTCGTACCCTACCATAATCTCTTCGTTTGTTCTCCGCTATTAGTGGCTTCGGAGTGACTCTTTGTTGCATGTTGAGGGATAGTTATATGATCTAATTATGTTATTATTGTTGAGAGAACTTGCACTAGTGAAAGTATGAACCCTAGGCCTTGTTTCCTAGCATTGCAATACCGTTTACGCTCACTTTTATCATTATTTACCTTTCTATTTTTATATTTTAAGATTACAAAAACCTATATCTACCATCCATATTGCACTTGTATCACCATCTCTTCACCGAACTAGTGCACCTATACAATTTACCATTGTATTGGGTGTGTTGGGGACACAAGAGACTCTTTGTTATTTGGTTGCAGGGTTGTTTGAGAGAGACCATCTTCACCCTACGCCTCCCACGGATTGATAAACCTTAGGTCATCCACTTGAGGGAAACTTGCTACTGTCCTACAAACCTCTGCACTTGGAGGCCCAACAACGTCTACAAGAAGAAGATTGTGTAGTAGACATCATAGAGCAAAGAGTTGCTCCTCAACCTACTGAACCTACTGAAAATGAAAATGTCTACTTTGAATTTCCTTCGGGTATGATAGAAAAACTGCTAGCTAATCCTTTTGCAGGAGATGGAACATTACATCCTGATGAACACCTAATCTATGTGGATGAAGTTTGTGGATTATTTAAGCTTGCAGGTATGCCCGATGATGTTATCAAGAAGAAGGTCTTCCCTTTATCTTTGAAGGAAGATGCATTGACATGGTATAGGCTATGTGATGATATGGGATCATGGAACTACAAGCGATTGAAATTGGAATTTCATCAGAAGTTTTATCCTATGCATCTTGTTCATCGTGATCATAATTATATATATAATTTTTGGCCTCGTGAAGGAGAAAGCATCGCTCAAGCTTGGGGGAGGCTTAAATCAATGTTATATTGATGCCCCAATCATGAGCTCTCAAGAGAAATGATTATTCAAAAAATTTATGGTCGGCTTTCTGACAACAATCGCACCATGCTCGATACTTCTTGTACTGGTTCTTTTATGATGAAGACTAGTGAATTCAAATGGTATTTATTGGAAAGAATTAAACGCAACTCTGAAAACTGGGACCTCGACGAAGGTAAGGAGTCAGGTATAACACCTAAGTTTGATTGTGTTAAATCTTTTATGGATACCGATGTTTTCCGTAAATTTAGCACTAAATATGGACTTGACTCTGAGATAGTAGCTTATTTTTGTGAATCTTTTGCTGCTCACGTTGATCTCCCTAAGGAGAAGTGGTTTAAATATCATCCTCCCATAGAAGTAAAAGTAGTTGAACCTATTAAAGTTGAAGAAAAGACTATCACTTATAATGATCCTGTTGTTCCTACTGCTTATGTTGAGAAACCCCCTCTCCCTGTTAGGATAAAGGATCATGCAAAAGCTTCAACTGTGGTTCGTAAAAGCAATATTAGAACTTATACACCTCCTAAGCAAGTTAAAGTTGAACCTAATATTGCTATAGTTAAAGATCTCTTAGCTGATAATACTGATGGGCATGTTATTTATTTCTGTGATGAGACTGCTAGAATCGCCAAACCTAGTGCTAAAGATAAACATAGACCTGTGGTAGGCATGCGCGTTATTTATGTTAAAATAGGAGATCATTGTTATCATGGCTTGTGTGATATGGGTGCTAGTGCTAGTGCAATACCTATCAATTTATACAAAGAAATTATGCATGATATTGCACTCGCTGAGTTAGAGGATATTGGTGTCACAATTAAACTTGCCAATAGAGATACTATTTCACCAATTAGGATTGTTAGAGATGTTGAAGTCTTGTGTGCGAAAACTAAATATCCTGCTGATTTCCTTGTTTTTGGCTCCCCACAAGATAGCTTTTGTCCCATTATATTTGGTAGACCCTTCTTAAACACTGTTAATGCTAAGATAGACTGCGAAAAGGATGTTGTTACCATTGGTCTGGGTGATATGTCTCATGAGTTTAACTTTTCTAAATTTCGTAGACATCACCGCAAAGAGGAATTGCCTAGTAAAGTTGAAATTATTGGTCTTGCTTCTATTGCCGTACCTCCTAGTGATCCTTTAGAACAATATTTGCTAGACCATGAAAATGATATGTTTATGAATGAAAAAAGGGAAATAGATTAAGTGTTCTTTAAACAAGGACCTATTCTGAAACACAATTTGCCTGTTGAAATCCTAGGGGATCCTCGTCCACCCAAGGGTGATCCCTGATACGTCCATTTTGCATCATGCTTTTATATCGTTATTTATTGCATTATGGTCTGTTATTACATGTTATGTCACAATACTTATGCCTATTCTCTCTTATTTTACAAGGTTTACATAAGGAGGGAGAATGTCGACAGCTGGAATTCTGGGCTGGAAAAGGAGCAAATATTAGAGACCTATTCTGCACAACTCCAAAAGTCCTGAAACTCCACGGAAGTTATTTTCAGAATATATAAAAAATACTGAGAGGAAGAAATACGTCAGGGGGCCACCACCTGCCCACGAGGGTGGGGGGCGCGCCCTACCCCCCAGAGCGCGCCCCCCTGCCTCGTGGGCCCCCTGTTGGCTCTCCGGTGGCCATGTTCTGCTATATGAAGTCTTTCGTCGAGGGAAAAATTAGAGGCAACCTTTCGAGACGAGACTCCGCCGCCACGAGGCGGAACCTTGGCGGAACCAATCTAGGGCTCCGGCAGAGCTGTTCTGCCGGGGATACTTCCCTCTGGGAGGGGGAAATCATCGCCGTCATCATCACCAACGCTCCTCTCATCGGGAGAGGGCAATCTCCATCAACATCTTCACCAGCACCATCTCCTCTCAAAACCCTAGTTCATCTCTTGTATCCAATTCTTGTCTCCAAGTCCGGGATTGGTACTAGTAGGTTGCTAGTAGTGTTGATTACTGCTTGTAGTTGATGCTAGTTGGTTTATTTGGTGGAAGATCATATGTTCAGATCCTTTATGCATATTAATACCCCTCTGATTATGAACATGAATATGCTTTGTGAGTAGTTAAGTTTGTTCCTGAGGACATGGGAGAAGTCTTGCTATTAGTAGTCATGTGAATTTGGTATTCGTTTGATATTTTGATGAGATGTATGTTGTCTAGCCTCTAGTGGTGTTATGTGAACGTCGACTACATAACACTTCACCATTATTTGGGCCTAGAGGAGGGCATTGGGAAGTAATAAGTAGATGATGGGTTGCTAGAGTGACAGAAGCTTAAACCCTAGTTTATGCGTTGCTTCGTAAGGGGATGATTTGGATCCATATGTTTCATGCTATTGTTAGGTTTACCTTAATACTTTTGTTGTAGTTGCGGATGCTTGCAATAGAGGTTAATCATAAGTGGGATGCTTGTTCAAGTAAGAACATCACCCAAGCACCGGTCCACCCACATATCAAATTATCAAAGTACCGAACGCGAATCATATGAACCTGATGAAAACTAGCTTGACGATATTCCCATGTGTCCTCGGGAGCGCTTTTCTCATTGTAAGAGTTTGTCCAGGCTTGTCCTTTGCTACAAAAAGGATTGGGCCACTCATACGTCTCCAACGTATCTATAATTTTTTATTGCTCCATGCTATGTTATCTACTGTTTTGGACTGTATTGGGCTTTATTTTCCACTTTTATATTATTTTTGGGACTAACCTACTAACCGGAGGCCCAGCCCAGAATTGCTGTTTTTTGCCTATTTCAGTGTTTCGAAGAAACAGAATATCAAACGGAGTCCAAATAGAAAAATCCTTTTTGGAACGTGGAGCGTGATTTTCTTCCCGATTACGACACAGGAGATTTGGACCCTACTCCAAGAAGTACCGGAGGCGGTCCCGAGGGTAGGGGGCGCCCCCCCTACAGGGCGCGCCCCCTGCCTCGTGGACCCCTCGATGCTCCACCGACGTACTCCTTCCTCCTATATATACCCACGTACCCCCAAACGATCAGAACGGGAGCCAAAAAACCTAATTCCACCGCCCCAACTTTCTGTATCCACGAGATCCCATCTTGGGGCCTGTTCCGGAGCTCCGCCGGAGAGGGCCGTCATCACGGAGGGCTTCTACATCATCATAGCCTCTCCGATGAAGTGTGAGTAGTTTACCTCAGACCTTCGGGTCCATAGTTATTAGCTAGATGGATTCTTCTATCTTTTTGGATCTCAATACAATGTTCTCCCCCTCTCTTGTGGAGATCTATTTGATGTAATCTTCTTCTTTTGCGGTGTGTTTGTTGAGACCGATGAATTGTGGGTTTATGATCAAGTCTATCTATGAATAATATTTGAATCTTCTCTGAATTCTTTTATGTATGATTGGTTATCTTTGCAAGTCTCTTCGAATTATCCGTTTGGTTTGGCCAACTAGATTGGTAGTTCTTGCCATGGGAGAGGTGCTTAGCTTTGGGTTCGATCTTGCGGTGTCCTTTACCAGTGACAGAAGGGGCAGCAAGGCACGTATTGTATCGTTTCCATCGAGGATAACAAGATGGGGTTTATTTCATATTGCATGAATTTATCTCTCTACATCATGTCATCTTGCTTAAAGCGTTACTCTATTTTTAACTTAATACTCTAGATGCATGCTGGATAGCGGTCGATGAGTGGAGTAATAGTAGTAGATGCAGAATCGTTTCGATCTACTTGTCACGGACGTGATGCCTATATACATGATCATGCCTAGATATTCTCATAACTATGCTCAATTCTATCAATTGGTCAACAGTAATTTGTTCACCCACCGTAGAAAACTTATGCTCTTGAGAGAAGCCACTAGTGAAACCTATGGCCCCCGGGTCTATTCTCACCATATCAATCTCCATCACTTTAATCTTGCTTTGTTTTTACTTTACCTTTTACTTTTCACTTTGCATCTTTATATCAAAAATACCAAAAATATTATCTCTATTAGATCTCACTCTCGTAAGAGACCGTGAAGGGATTGACAACCCCTAATCGCGTTGGTTGCGAGTTGCTATCAATTTGTGCAGGTATGAGGGACTTGAGCGTGGCCTCCTATGTAAGTGCATCTAGTGCCCCTTAGTGATTTTGGTGTATTGAAGACTTATAGGTTAAGGATCTAATGTGTTTATGAGTGTACACAGGTCTATAAGTCTATGAGGAGTTTGATATTTACAGAGAAAGTCGACCCCTAAAAATGAAGTTCTTCAACTGAAGACTTTGATATACCGAAGACTTTTTGAAGACTTTGGAAGTGAAGAAATTGGTGTGACCTTGAAGACTTGGTATTCATTCGAGGAACATGAAGCGTGAAGACTTTTGTTTTCGTAGTTTCATTTTCTCTTTCTTGAGTCATAGGAAACACCGTACTGTTAAAGGGGGTCGACGAAATAGTAAGGAAAAAATTTCCATTTGATGCTCAACTGAAATCCTACACCTACCAATCCCTTCGAATGAAGCCATTGGAAATCTCATACAGTTAAGTCAATTTCTTCAGTGACAGAGACGCAGTTCTTCTAGTCACTGAGGACTTTGCTCTGACTGAGGAGTTAGGAATTCACCAGTGCGGATTGCCTACACTGTGAGGAACCTGACAACCCTGAGGAATTTGTACCTCAAATTTCCGACCGTTGCTGTGCTACACGCCAGCTGTCCCAAAATATCTTATCCACCTAACGGTCATATCATTGAAGGGCATTTATGTCTTATCATGTCGGGCTGCTCCCTAGGCTATAAATAACCGCCCCCTACAACCACTAGCTGGTTGGCTACTCCGAGAGAAACTGTCACTTGTCATTTGAGAGCAACCCATCCTCCAAGGACTTTGAGTGAAAATCATCAAGTGAGGAAAGTCGAAAAACCCAAGCCCAAACACCTACAAACCCAAAGTGATTGAGCATCACTGAAGAGATTGATCCTGCGTGGATCCGACGCTTGTTACCTTTGAAGAATGTGCTTCTTCCAGACGGTTAGGCGTCATGGTCTAGAGAATCCAAGAGGAATTGTGGATCGCCGAGTGACCGAGTTTGTCAAGGTTCGGAAGTCACCTGAAGACTTACCACGAGTAATTGGACGAGGACTGTGTGTCCTTAGTTCAAGGAGAATACGGTGAGGACTGGGTGTCCCGAGCTGCGTGCTCAGGACTGGGTGTCCGCGACTGTGTGTCCTTGAGTTTAAATACTCAGCCGCTCCAACCAGATGTACAACTGAGACGGCAGTTGGAACTGGTCTACCAAATCATTGTCTTCACCAAGCACACTGGTTCCATTTCCTCAACTCTTTCATTTCCTCAGTATTGTGCTGTTTGTTTATCATATCTGTGTTTGAAGACTTTGACTGAAGACTTTCTCAATTTCCTCAGTTCAATTTCTTTAGTCTGTTTGTCTTCTTCTAGAGCTATCATGTGATTACGCTTTCTGTACTCTGTGTTTGTCTTCATTTCATCATGATGACTATGCATGTTTACTGTTATGTTTACTTTTGAGTACTTATTCCGCTGCAAGTAGTTCTTCACTAAGGAATTTCCTCACCGGCAAATTCCTTAGTGAAGAATTCATAAAAATCGCCTATTCACCCCCCTCTAGTCGATATAACGCACTTTCAATTGGTATCAGAGCGTGGTACTCCCTTGTTCTGTGTGATTTTGGTTTAACCGCCTGGAGTTTTAGTTATGTCGACCGCAGGTATGATCAAGGTCTCTGCTGGGTGTCCTACCTTCGATGGGACGGACTACCCCTACTGGAAGAATAAGATGCGTATGCATCTTGAGGCAATTGATAACGATCTCTGGTATGTTGTGGAAAATGGTGTTCCCTCAGTCACACCTTCTCTGAATGCTGCTGATGTGAAGAGATTCAAACTCGACTCTCAAGCGAAGAATATCATATGTGGCCATCTGAGCAAAGGACAGTATGGAAGAGTGAGTGCTTTGGAGACTACTAAGCTTATCTGGGATAGGCTGTCCAAAGTCAATGAAGGAGTTTCAACTCAGCGTGACTCTCGAGTTGATGTTCTTCGCAATCTCTTCAACCGCTTCAAAAGACTCGACAATGAAAATGTTCAGCAAACCTTCGATCGCCTCACTGACATCTCAAATGAGCTTCAAGCACTTGGTGCTACTGACATCACCGACCATGAGGTGATGAAGAAATTGTTGAGGTCGCTTGATTCCTCATTTGATACTCTGGCACTGATGATACAAGAGCGTGCTGATTACAAGTCACTTGACCCCGCTGATATCCTCGAGAGGCTCAATACTCATGAGTTCCAGCTTGCTGAAAAGAGAGATCTCTATGGTTTGAGCTATGGCAGATCACGTGCACTGAAGGCCAAGGCAGTATCTGAGTCCGAAGATGAAGACTCTGGTAGCAGCCTTGGTGACCCTGAAGAACTAAGTCATGGTCTAGCGCTGCTCGTGAAGAAATTCCAAAAGTTCTCAAGACGTGGTCGCTCTGGAAGACCCTCAAGGAGCAATGATTCCTCATCCAGTGACTACAAGAAAAGGCTTTGTCACAAGTGCAAGAAGCCTGGACACTACATTCAAGATTGTCCTCAATGGGAAAAGGAATCAAAGAAGAAGAAATACAAGGATTACAGTTCTGATGATGCGAAGAAAAATAAGAAATCCTCAAAATCTTCATCATCAAAATCCTCGAAGTCTTCGTCTCACAAGAAGAGCAGCTCCAAGAAGGCTCGGGCATTCATTGGCAAGGAAATGGACTCTGAGGCTCAATCTGAAGAAAATGACGAAGAAGAAGAATCTGAAGACTCCGAGTCTGGTGTGGCGAGCCTAGCCCTCGCTACCGCATTTGTCAGCAAGTCCATCTTCAACTCTGAAGAAAGTGATCTCACCAACAAGGCTGATGAAGGCAGTGATGACTACGCTCCCACCTATTGCTTCATGGCAAAGGGTGCCAAGGTACTCAAATACGCCTCCTCTGAATCTAGTGAGGATGAATCTGATGAAAATCTTAAGCCTAGCTACTCTAAACTTGCTAAGATTGTTGTGCAACAACAAAAGGCTTTTGAAAAGGTTCAAAACATGCTAGACAAAAGTGATGATATGTTGGGTGAAGAAATGGATCTCACTAAAGCCTTAACTGAAAATCTTCAAAGACTTCAGACCAGGTTTGACAACCTTCAAGGTCATCATAACACTCTCTTATCTGATCATGAGAAGCTTTCTTATGAATATCTTCAAAAGAAGCAAGATCTTGAGAAGCTAAGAGTGAGTTATGAAGATCTTCAGAAGGAGCGTGATTCATTACTTGCTCAACAAATTAGCGCTGCTCAGGAAGAATTTATTCCTCCATGTTTGAAATGCATTGAACGAGAATCTGCTAATTCCTCACCTGAATGTTCAAATGCTTCTAATGTTACAAATTCTTCACCTGTCTCTGCTATCACTAATTCCTCATCTGAGGACATTGCTAGTATCACTGACAATGCAAGGCTGAAGGAATTGTACATGACAGGCATGTGCAAAAGCCTCAAAGGGCATCAGACTCTTTGTGATGTGCTTAAAAAGCAGATCCTCAACAGGAACCCTAGGAAAGAGGGTATTGCCTTTGAGAGGAAACTCAATGCTGATGGTACATATTGGAAGCTTGAGCAGTACCCCAAAACCTCATGGGTTGCTGCAAAGGGACCTCCAGTTGATCCATCTAATTTATCTGGCTATACATGTGAATCTTCTCATTCTTCTGATGAGTCATTTGACTCCAACTATAAACTGTTCAAAAATCAGAATGGTGAAGTATCTGCTAGATATGTTGGCACTAACTGCAGGAATGGTTCCCCCATGAAGAAAATCTGGGTTCCCAAAAGGTGCCTTGAAAGTCTTCAGGTGAATGTCCTCATGACAACACCTATGAAGAATAGGAACCCCAGATCAAATTCTTCATATGAAACAAATTCTTCATATGGATCCAAGTCCTCATATGGACCATATTCCTCAAGGGGATCCAATTCCTCACATGGATCAAACTCCTCATATGAACATCATCGTGCTAACAACTCTGTTTCGCAGGGAAGAGCCAAGGGCTATGAATATAAGCATTATTCTTCAAATTATTATGTTCATAAGTCCTCGAAGAATTTCTCTGCTTATTCATACGCTTACCCTAACCACTCTTATGTGAAACAAAATGGTTTGGCCACCATGCCACCATTCTCATATGGAGCTCGCAGAGTGATGAACTCTTTGCCATCCCTTCAGATGTGGGTGGTGAAAAAAAAGAACTAATCTCTTATGCAGGGTCAGGTCTCCAGACATACTGTAACGTCTGAAGAATTTGCTGGGGACCTGACAAGTTGCCTGAAAGGACGCAGACTAATCATGAAGAAATGAGCTTTCATTTCACACGTCCTCCTACTGCTTTATTTGTCCTACTACTTGATGAGATTGATCTGATGAATTTGATATCATATTCTTCACTGCTGAAGTATATGAGTTCGTAAGTTGCACTAATTCATCTGCAGGATGATCAACCCAAAGCCACTGAGTGGGTCCTCGATAGTGGATGTACAAATCTCATGACTGGTGACAAGAATCTATTGATGGATGCTCCCTTGTCATCATCACATCTGAAGCATATCATCTTCGCTGACAAAAGCAAAAGTCAGGTATTGGGTCTAGGTAAGGTTGCTATCACAAAGGATCGACACATGGACAAAGTCATGCTTGTTGAGTCCTTAGGATACAACCTTATGTCTGTCTCAATGCTTTGTGATCTTGATATGGTTGTTGTCTTTGGCAAGTATCGTTGTGTTGTGATTATGGAAGCTGACAATTCCAAAGTCTTCGAAGGCTTTAGGAGAGGAGACTTGTATATTGTTGATTTCTCTGCAGATTCACAACCAGCCGTGTGCCTACTTGCAAAAGCTTCAGAAGGATGGTTATGGCATCGACGACTTGGTCATGCAGGCATGAGGAATTTGCACATGCTTGCAAAGAAGAAGCATGTCATTGGCATTGAGAATGTCAAATTCCTCAAGGATCACTTATGCGGTGCCTGTGAAGCTAGAAAGAGGACAAAGGCTAAGCATCCAGCTAAGACTATCATGACTACTACTCGTCCATTTGAATTGCTTCACATGGATCTCTTCAGTCCTAATCATTATTCTTCTGTTTCAAATGAAGCATCTCAATATGGCTTTGTTATTGTTGATGATTACTCTCGTTACACATGGGTACGTCTTGTTACTTACAAACATGAAGTGTAGGAAGTCTTCACACGATTTTCCTCGAGGGCTTCAACCAACTTTGGTGTGAAGATCAAGCACATCAGAAGTGACAATGGCACTGAGTTCAAGAATTCGGGTCTCGATGACTATCTTGATGAACTTGGTATTACTCATGAGTTATCTGCTCCTTATACTCCTCAACAGAATGGTGTCGTGGAGCGCAAGAACAGGACTCTTGCTGAGATGGCTTGCACTATGCTCGATGAGTACAAAACACCTCGTCGTTTCTGGGTTGATGCAATTGATACTGCGTGCCACATCATCAACAGAGTATATCATCACAAATTCTTCAAGAAGACTGCCTATGAACTCCACACTGACAAGGAACCCAATAGAGCACCTACCTTCTGTGTTAGATGAACCAGCACCTGAGGATTCTATCAAGCACAAGGCTACTGAAGATGTCATTCCTACTGAAGAATCTGCTGAAGAATTCATTCCAGAACGTGAAGAACGTCGAGCTGACGCACCTGAAGAAAACGCTGAGGAAATTGATGCTGAAGAAAATACTGATAAAATTCCTCAACGACAACCAGCTCATCCTTGCGTTGCAAAAGAAGTGCAAGTGGAGAAGATCATGGATCACATTAGAGCACCAGGTCCTCTCACACACTCAAAAGCTTCACACTTATCTAACTTTTGTGGGCACTTTTCTTTTGTGTCTATAACAGAGCCCACTAAGGTAGATGAAGCATTTCTAGAGCCTGAGTGGATTCAGGCCATGCAAGAAGAATTACATCAGTTCAAGCTCAACAACGTCTGGGAACTGGTCAATCGTCTAGATCCTCGCAAGCATAATATCATTGGCACAAAGTGGATCTACCGCAACAAGCAAGACGGAAATGGCCTTATGGTGAGGAATAAGGCACGTCTAGTAGCTCAAGGCTACACACAGGTTGAAGGAGTTGATTTCGATGAAACTTTTGCACCCGTTGCTAGACTTGAGGCTATTCGCATATTACTTGCTTATGCTAACCATCATGATATCATCTTATATCAAATGGATGTGGAAAGTGCATTCCTCAATGGTAAGCTTGAGGAAGAAGTATATGTTGCTCAACCCCCATGTTTCGAAGATCCAAAGAATCCTGACAAAGTCTTCAGACTCAATATGGCCCTCTATGGCCTCAAGCAAGCCCCACGGGCGTGGTATGACATTTTGAAGGAATTCTTCATGAAGAAAGGCTTCACACCCGGTTCACTCGATCCTACTCTCTTTACTAAATCTTATGATGGTGAACTGTTTGTGTGCCAAATATATGTTGATGATATTATCTTTGGCTGTACTGACCAACGTTATAGTGATGAATTTGCCTATATGATGAGTGAAGAATATCAAATGTCTATGATGGGAGAGTTGAAATTCTTTTTAGGTCTTCAAATAGGGGGAGATTGTAAGTGCATCTAGTGCCCCTTAGTGATTTTGGTGTATTGAAGACTTATAGGTTAAGGATCTAATGTGTTTATGAGTGTACACAGGTCTATAAGTCTATGAGGAGTTTGATATTTACAGAGAAAGTCGACCCCTAAAAATGAAGTTCTTCAACTGAAGACTTTGATATACCGAAGACTTTCTGAAGACTTTGAAAGTGAAGAAATTGGTGTGACCTTGAAGACTTGGTATTCATTCGAGGAACATGAAGCGTGAAGACTTTTGTTTTCATAGTTTCATTTTATCTTTCTTGAGTCATAGGAAACACCGTACTGTTAAAGGGGGTCGAGGAAATACTAAGGAAAAATTTCCATTTGATGCTCAACACAAATCTTATACCTACCAATCCCTTCAAGTGAAGCCATTGGAAATCTCATACAGTTCAGTCAATTTCTTCAGTGACAGAGACGCAGTTGTTGGGGAACGTAGTAATTTCAAAAAAATTCCTACGCACACGCAATATCATGGTGATGCATAGCAACGAGAGGGGAGAGTGTTGTCTACGTACCCTTCGTAGACCGAAGCGGAAGCGTTGACGCAACGTAGAGGAAGTAGTCGTACGTCTTCCCGATCCGACCGATCCAAGCACCGTTACTCCGGCACCTCCGAGTTCTTGACACACGTACAGCTCGATGACGCACCCCGGGCTCCGATCCAACAAAGCTTCGGGGAGGAGTTCCGTCAGCACGACGGCGTGATGACGATCTTGATGTTCAATCGTCGCAGGGCTTCGCCTAAGCACCGCTACAATATGACCGAGGTGTAATATCGTGGAGGGGGGCACCGCACACGGCTAAAGAACGATCACGAAGATCAACTTGTGTGTCATGGGGTGCCCCCTGCCCCCGTATATAAAGGAGCAAGGGGAAGGAGGCCGGCCCTAGGAGGGGCGCGCCAGGGAGTAGGATTCCTACTCCTAGTTGGAGTAGGTTTCCTCCTTTCCTAGTCCAACTAGGTCAAGGGGGGAAAGAGGGGAGAGGGGAAGGAAGGGAGAGAGGGGCCGCGCCCCAAACCCCTTGTCCAATTCGGACTGGGCTTGGGAGGGGGGCGCGCCACCTCCTGGTCCTTCCCACTAAGGCCCATCAAGGCCCATTGCTTCTTCCTCGTATTCCCGTAACTCCCCGGTACCTCCGAAAATACCCGAATCACTAGGAACCTTTCCGATGTCCGAATATAGTGGTCCAATATATCGATCTTTACGTCTCGACCATTTCAAGACTCCTCGTCATGTCCCCGATCTCATCCGGGACTCCGAACCCCTTCGGTACATCAAAACTCATAAACTCATAATATAACTGTCATCGAAACCTTAAGCTGCGGACCCTACGGTTCGAGAACAATGTAGACATGACCGAGACACGTCTCTGGTCAATAACCAATAGCGGGACCTGGATGCCCATATTGGCTCCTACATATTCTACGAAGATCTTTATCGGTCAGACCGCATAACAACATACGTTGTTCCCTTTGTCATCGGTATGTTACTTGCCCGAGATTCGATCGTCGGTATCCAATACCAAGTTCAATCTCGTTACCGGCAAGTCTCTTTACTCGTTCCGTAATACATCATCTCGCAACTAACATATTAGTTGCAATGCTTGCAAGGCTTATGTGATGTGCATTACCGAGAGGGCCCAGTGATACCTCTCCGACTCTCGGAGTGACAAATCCTAATCTCGAAATACGCCAACCCACTAAGTACCTTTGGAGACACCTGTAGAGCACCTTTATAATCACCCAGTTATGTTGTGACGTTTGGTAGCACACAAAGTGTTCCTCCGGTAAACGGGAGTTGCATAATCTCATAGTCATAGGAACATGTATAAGTCATGAAGAAAGTAATAGCAACATACTAAACGATTGGGTGCTAAGCTAATGGAATGGGTCATGTCAATCAGATCATTCAACTAATGATGTGACCTCGTCAATCAAATAACAACTCTTTGTTCTTGGTTAAGAAACATAACCATCTTTGATTAACGAGCTAGTCAAGTAGAGGCATACTAGTGACACTCTGTTTGTCTATGTATTCACACATGTATTATGTTTCCGGCTAATACAATTCTAGCATGAATAATAAACATTTATCATGATATATGAGGAAATAAATAATAACTCTATTATTGCCTCTAGGGCATATTTCCTTCAGTCTCCCACTTGCACTAGAGTCAATAATCTAGTTCACATCGCCATGTGATTTACCAGCAATAGTTCACATCACCATATGATTAACACCCATAGTTCACATCGATATGTGACCAACACCCAAAGGGTTTACTAGAGTCAGTAATCTAGTTCACATCGCTATGTGATTAACACCCGAAGAGTACTAAGGTGTGATCATGTTTTGCTTGTGAGAGAAGCTTAGTCAACGGGTCTGCCAAAATTCAGATCCGTGTGTATTTTGCAAATTTCTATGTCTACAATGCTCTGCACGGAGCTACTTTAGCTAATTTCTCCCACTTTCAATATGTATCTAGATTGAGACTTGGAGTCATCTAGATTAGTGTTAAAACTTGCATCGACGTAACCTTTCACGACGAACCTTTTTGTCATGTCCATAATCGAGAAACATATCCTTATTTCACTAAGGATAATTTTGACCGATGTCAAGTGATCTACTTCCTAGATCACTATTGTACTCCCTCGCTTAAACACAGTGTAGGGTATACAATAGATCTGGTACATAGCATGGCATACTTTATAGAATCTATGGTTGAGGCATAGGGAATGACTTTCATTCTTTCTATTATCTGCCGTGGTCGGGCTTTGAGTCTTACTCAATTTCACACCTTGTAACACAGGCAAGAACTCTTTCTTTGACTGTTCCATTTTGAACTACTTCAAAAACTTGTCAAGGTATGTACTCATTGAAAACTTATCAAGCGTCTTGATCTATCTCTATAGATCTTGATGCTTAATATGTAAGCAGCTTCACCGAGGTCCTTCTTCGAAAAATTCTTTCAAACACTCCTTTATGCTTTGCAGAATAATTCTACATTATTTCCGATCAACAATATGTCATACATATACTTATCAGAAATGTTGTAGTGCTCCCACTCACTTTGTTGTAAATACAGGATTCACCGCAAGTCTGTATAAAACTATATGCTTTGATCAACTCATCAAAGCGTATATTCCAACTCCGAGATGCTTGCACCAGTCCATAGATGGATCGCTGGAGCTTGCATATTTTGTTAGCACCTTTAGGATTGACAAAACCTTCTAGTTGCATCGTAGACAACTCTTCTTTAATAAATCCATTGAGGAATGCAGTTTTGTTTATCCATTTGCCAGATTTCATAAAATGCGGCAATTGCTAACATGATTCGGACAGATTTAAGCATAGATACGAGTGAGAAACTCTCATCATAATCAACACCTTGAACTTGTCGAAAACCTTTTGCGACAATTCTAGCTTTGTAGATAGTAACATTACTATCAGTGTCTGTCTTCCTCTTGAAGATCCATTTATTTTCTATGGCTTGCCGATCATCGGGTAAATCCATCAAAGTCCATACTTTGTTCTCATACATGGATCATATCTCAGATTTCATGGCCTCAAACCATTTCGCGGAATCTGGGCTCATCATCGCTTCCTCATAGTTCGCAAGTTCGGCATGGTCTAGTAACATGACTTCCAGAAAAGGATTACCGTACCACTCTGGTTTACCTACGAGATTCGGTAGTAACTTGATCTGAAATTACATGATCATCATCATTAGCTTCCTCACTAATTGGTGTAGAAGTCACAAGAACAGATTTCTATGATGAACTACTTTCCAATAAGGGAGATGGTACAATTACCTTATCAAGTCTTTCTACTTTCCTCCCACTCACTTCTTTCGAGAGAAACTCCTTCTCTGGAAAGTATCCATTCTCAGCAACGAATGTGTTGCCTTCGGATCTGTGATAGAAGGTGTATCCAACTGTCTCCTTTGGGTATCCTATGAAGACATGTTTCTCCGATTTTGGTTTGAGCTTATCAGGATGAAACTTTTCACATAAGCATCACAACCCCAAACTTTAAGAAACGACAACTTTGGTTTCTTGCTAAACCACAATTCATATAGTGTCGTCTCAACGGATTTAGATGGTGCCCTATTTAACGTGAATGCAGCTGTCTCTAATGCATAACCCCAAAACGATAGTGGTAAATCGGTAAGAAACATCATAGATTGCACTATATCCAATAAAGTACGGTTATGACGTTTAGACACACCATTATGCTGTGGTGTTCCAGGTGACATGAGTTTGTGAAACTATTCCACATTGTTTTAATTGAAGGCCAAACTCGTAACTCAAATATTTTACCTCTGCGATCACACTCTGAAATTCTTTGAACTTTTCAAATGTTTCAGACTAGTGTTTCATTAAGTAGATATACTCATATCTGCTCAAATCATCTGTGAAGGTCAGAAAATAATGATACCTGACGCGAGCCTTAACACTCATCGGATCGCATACATCAGTATGTATTATTTCCAACAAGTCAGTTTCTCGCTCCATTGTTCCGGAGAACGGAGTTTTAGTCATCTTGCCCATAAGGCATGGTACGCAAGCATCAAGTGATTCATAATCAAGTGATTCCAAAATCCCATCAGCATGGAGTTTCTTCATGCGCTTTACACCAATATGACCTAAACGGCAGTGCCACAAATAAGTTGCACTATCATTATTAACTTTGCATCTTTTGGCTTCAATATTATGAATATGTGTATCACTACGATCGAGATCCAACGAACTATTTTCATTGGGTGTATGACCATCGAAGGTTCCATTCACGTAAGCAGAACAACAATTGTTCTCTAACTTAAATGAATAACCGTATTGCAATAAACATGATCAAATCATATTTATGCTCAACGCAAATACCAAATAACACTTATTTAGGTTCAACACTAATCCCGAAAGTATAGTGAGTGTGCGATGATGATCATATCAATCTTGGAACCAGTTCCAACACACATCGTCACTTCACTTTTAACTAGTCTTTGTTCATTCTGCAACTCCCGTTTCGAGTTATTACTCTTAGCAACTGAACCAGTATCAAATACCGAGGGGTTGCTATGAACACTAGTAAAATACACATCAATAATCTGTATATCAAATATACCTTTGTTCACTTTGCCATCCTTCTTATCCGCCAAATACTTGGGGCAGTTCCGCTTCCAGTGACCAGTCCCTTTGCAGTAAACGCACTCAGTCTCAGGCTTAGGTCCAGACTTGGGCTTCTTCACTTGAGCAGCAACTCGCTTGCCGTTCTTCTTGAAGTTCCCCTTCTTCCCTTTGCCCTTTTCTTGAAGCTAGTGGTCTTGTCTATCATCAACACTTGATGTTTTTCTTGATTTCTACCTTCGTCGATTTTAGCATCACGAAGAGCTTGGGAATTGTTTCCGTTATCCCATGCATATTATAATTCATCACGAAGTTCTACTAACTTGGTGATGGTGACTAGAGAATTCTGTCAATCACTATCTTATCTGGAAGATTAACTCCCACTTGATTCAAGCGATTGTAGTACCCAGACAATCTGAGCACATGCTCACTAGTTGAGCGATTCTCCTCCATCTTTTAGCTATAGAACTTGTTGGAGACTTCATATCTCTTAACTCGGGTATTTTCTTGAAATATTAACTTCAACTCCTGGAACATCTCATATGGTCCATGACGTTCAAAACGTCTTTGAAGTCCCGATTCTAAGCCGTTAAGCATGGTGCACTAAACTGTCAAGTAGTCATCATATTGAGCTAGCCGAACGTTCATAACGTCTGCATCTGCTCCTGCAATAGGTCTGTCACCTAGCGGTGCATCAAGGACATAATTCTTCTGTGCAGCAATGAGGATAAATCTCAGATCATGGATCCAATCCGCATCATTGCTACTAACATCTTTCAACACAATTTTCTCTAGGAACATATCAAAATAAACATATGAAAGCAACAATGCGAGCTATTGATCTACAACATAGATATGCTAATACTACCAGGACTAAGTTCATGATAAATTAAAGTTCAATTAATCATATTACTTAAGAACTCCCACTTAGATAGACATCCCTCTAATCCTCTAAGTGATCACGTGATCCAAATCAACTAAACCATGTCCGATCATCACGTGAGATGGAGTAGTTTCAATGGTGAACATCATTATGTTGATCATATCTACTATATGATTCACGCTCGACCTTTCGGTCTTCATGTTCCGAGGCCATATCTGTATATGCTTGGCTCGTCAAGTATAACCTAAGTATTCCGCGTGTGCAACTGTTTTGCACCCGTTGTATTTGAACGTAGAGCCTATCACACCCGATCATCACGTGGTGTCTCAGCACGAAGAACTTTCGCAACGGTGCATACTCAGGGAGAACACTTCTTGATAATTAGTGAGAGATCATCTTAAAATGCTACCGTCAATCAAAGCAAGATAAGATGCATAAAAGATAAACATCACATGCAATCAATATAAGTGATATGATATGGCCATCATCATCTTGTGCTTGTGATCTCCATCTTCGAAGCACCGTCATGATCACCATCGTCACCGGCGCGACACCTTGATCTCCATCGTAGCATCGTAGTCGTCTCGCCTATCTTATGCTTCTACGACTATCACTACCGCTTAGTGATAAAGTAAATCATTATAGGGCGATTGCATTGCATACAATAAAGCGACAACCATATGGCTCCTGCCAGTTGTCGATAACTCGGTTACAAAACATGATCATCTCATACAATAAAATTTAGCATCATGTCTTGACCATATCACATCACAACATGCCCTGCAAAAACAAGTTAGACATCCTCTACTTTGTTTATTGCAAGTTTTACGTGGCTGCTACGGGCTTAAGCAAGAACCAATCTCACCTACGCATCAAAAACACAACGATAGTTTGTCAAATAGACTCCGTTTTAACCTTTGCAAGGACCGGGCGTAGCCATACTCGGTTCAACTAAAGTTGGAGAAACGGACACCCGCCAGCCACCTGTGTGCAAAGCACGTCGGTAGAACCAGTCTCGCGTAAGCGTACGCGTAATGTCGGTCCGGGCCGCTTCATCCAACAATACCGCCGAACCAAAGTATGACATGCTGGTAGGCAGTATGACTTATATCGTCCACAACTCACTTGTGTTATACTCGTACATATACCATCAAACCATAAAAACCTAGGCTCGGATGCCACTGGTGGGGAACGTAGTAATTTCAAAAAAAATCCTACGCACACGCAAGATCATGGTGATGCATAGCAACAAGAGGGGAGAGTGTTGTCTACGTACCCTTCGTAGACCGAAGCGGAAGTGTTGACGCAATGTAGAGGAAGTAGTCGTACGTCTTCCCGATCCGACCGATCCAAGCACCGTTACTCCGGCACCTCCGAGTTCTTAACACACGTATAGCTCGATGACGCACCTCGGGCTCCGATCCAGCAAAGCTTCGGGGAGGAGTTCCGTCAGCACGACGGCGTGATGACGATCTTGATGTTCAATCGTCGCAGGGCTTCGCCTAAGCACCGCTACAATATGACCGAGGTGTAATATCATGGAGGGGGGCACCGCACACGGCTAAAGAACGATCACGAAGATCAACTTGTGTGTCATGGGGTGCCCCCTGCCCCCGTATATAAAGGAGCAAGGGGAAGGAGGCCGGCCCTAGGAGGGGCGCGCCAGGGAGTAGGATTCCTACTCCTAGTTGGAGTAGGTTTCCTCCTTCCCTAGTCCAACTAGGTCAAGGGGGGAAAGAGGGGAAGAGGGGAAGGAAGGGAGAGAGGGGCCGTGCCCCAAACCCCTTGTCCAATTCGGAATGGGCTTGGGAGGGGCGCGCGCCACCTCCTGGTCCTTCCCACTAAGGCCCATCAAGGCCCATTGCTTCTTCCTCGTATTCCCGTAACTCCCCGGTACCTCCGAAAATACCCGAATCACTCGGAACCTTTCCGATGTCCGAATATAGTGGTCCAATATATCGATCTTTACGTCTCGACCATTCCGAGACTCCTCGTCATGTCCCCGATCTCATCCGGGACTCCGAACTCCTTCGGTACATCAAAACTCATAAACTCATAATATAACTGTCATCGAAACCTTAAGCGTGCGGACCCTACGGTTCGAGAACAATGTAGACATGACCGAGACACGTCTCTGGTCAATAACCAATAGCGGGACCTGGATGCCCATATTGGCTCCTACATATTCTACGAAGATCTTTATCGGTCAAACCGCATAACAACATACGTTGTTCCCTTTGTCATCGGTATGTTACTTGCCCGAGATTCGATCGTCGGTATCCAATACCTAGTTCAATCTCGTTACCGGCAAGTCTCTTTACTCGTTCCGTAATACATCATCTCGCAACTAACATATTAGTTGCAATGCTTGCAAGGCTTATGTGATGTGCATTACCGAGAGGGCCCAGTGATACCTCTCCGACTATCGGAGTGACAAATCCTAATCTCGAAATACGCCAACCCAACAAGTACCTTTGGAGACACCTGTAGAGCACCTTTATAATCACCCAGTTACGTTGTGACGTTTGGTAGCCCACAAAGTGTTCCTCCGGTAAACGGGAGTTGCATAATCTCATAGTCATAGGAACATGTATAAGTCATGAAGAAAGTAATAGCAACATACTAAACGATCGGGTGCTAAGCTAATGGAATGGGTCATGTCAATCAGATCATTCAACTAATGATGTGACCTCGTCAATCAAATAACAACTCTTTGTTCATGGTTAGGAAACATAACCATCTTTGATTAACGAGCTAGTCAAGTAGAGGCATACTAGTGACACTCTGTTTGTCTATGTATTCACACATGTATTATGTTTCCGGCTAATACAATTCTAGTATGAATAATAAACATTTATCATGATATATGAGGAAATAAATAATAACTCTATTATTGCCTCTAGGGCATATTTCCTTCAGCAGTTCTTCTAGTGACTGAGGACTTTGCTTTGACTGAGGAGTTAGGAATTCGCCAGTGCGGATTGCCTACACTCTGAGGAACATGATAGCCCTGAGGAATTTGTACCTCAAATTTCCGACCGTTGCCGTGCTACGCGCCAGCTGTCCCAAAATATCTTATCCACCTAATGGTCATATCATTGAAGGGCATTTATGTCTTATCATGTCGGGCTGCTCCCTAGGCTATAAATAGCTGCCCCCTACAACCACTAGCTGGTTGGCTGCTCCGAGAGAAACTGGCACTTGTCATTTGAGAGCAACCCATCCTCCGAGGACTTTGAGTGAAAATCATCAAGTGAGGAAAATCCAAAAACCCAAGCCCAAACACCTACAAACCCAAAGTGATTGAGCATCACTGAAGAGATTAATCCTGCATGGATCCGACGGTTGTTACCTTTGAAGACTGTGCTTCTTCCAGACGGTTAGGCGTCATGGTCTAGAGGATCCAAGAGGAATTGTGGATCGCCGAGTGACCGAGTTTGTCAAGGTTCGGAAGTCACCTGAAGACATACCACGAGTAATTGGATGAGAACTGTGTGTCCTGAGTTCAAGGAGAATACGGTGAGGACTGGGTGTCCCGAGCTGCGTGCTCAGGACTGAGTGTCCGGGACTGTGTGTCCTCGAGTTTAAATACTCAGCCGCTCCAACCAGATGTACAACTGAGACAGCAGTTGGAACTGGTCTACCAAATCATTGTCTTCACCAAGCACACTGGTTCCATTTCCTCAACTCTTTCATTTCCTCAGTATTGTGATGTTTGTTTATCATATCTGTGTTTGAAGACTTTGACTGAAGACTTTCTCAATTTCCTCAGTTCAATTTCTTCAGTCTGTTTGTCTTCATCTAGAGCTATCCTGTGATTACGCTTTCTGTACTCTGTGTTTGTCTTCATTTCATCATGATGACTATGCTTGTTTACTGTTATGTTTACTTCTGAGTACTTATTCCGCTGCAAGTAGTTCTTCGCTAAGGAATTTCCTCACCGGCAAATTCCCCAGTGAAGAATTCATAAAAATGGCCTATTCACCCCCCTCTAGTCGATATAATGCACTTTCATCCTACTAGATTGATACCTTGGTTCTCAAAAACTGAGGGAAATACTTACACTACTCTGCTGCATCATCCTCTCCTCTTCGGGGAAAACCAACGGAAGCTCAAGAGGTAGCAAGAGGGATTTCTGGCGCCGTTGCCGGGGAGTCTACGCAAAAGTCAACATACCAAGTACCCATCACAATCCCTATCTCCCGCATTACATTAGTTTCCATTTGCCTCTCATTTTCGTCTCCCCCACTTCACCCTTGCCGTTTTATTCGCCCTCTCTTTCTCCTTCTCCTCCTCCTTCTCCTTATCCGTTTGCCTTTTTCTCGCTTGCCTTTTGTTTGCTCGTGTGTTGGATTGCTTGTTTGTCGCGATGGCTCAAGATACTACCAAATTGTGTGACTTCACCAATACCAACAATAATGATTTCCTTAGCACTCCGATTGCTCCTCTTGCCAATACCGAATCTTGTGAAATCAATACTGCTTTGTTGAATCTTGTTATGGAAGATCAATTCGCCGGCTTTCCTAGTGAAGATGCCGCTACTCATCTGAATAGCTTCGTTGATTTATGTGATATGCAAAAGAAAAAGGATGTCGATAATGATGTCGTTAAATTGAAGCTATTTCCTTTTTCGCTTAGAGATCGTGCTAAAGCTTGGTTTTCGTCTTTGCCTAAAAATAGTATTGATTCTTGGAACAATTGCAAAGATGCTTTTATCTCTAAGTATTTTCCTCCCGCTAAGATCATCTCTCTTAGAAATGATATTATGAATTTTAAGAAACTTGATCACGAACATGTTGCACAAGCTTGGGAGAGAATGAAATTAATGATACGTAATTGCCCTACTCATGGTTTAAATTTGTGGATGATTATACAAAAAATTTATGCCGGATTGAATTTTGCTTCTAGAAATCTTTTAGATTCGGCCGCGGGAGGCACTTTTATGGAAATCACTTTAGGAGATGCTACTAAACTCCTAGATAATATTATGGTTAATTATTCTCAATGGCATACTGAAAGATCTTCTACTAAAAAAGTGCATGCGATAGAAGAAATTAATGTTTTGAGTGGAAAGATGGATGAACTTATGAAATTATTTGCTACTAAGAGTGTTTCTTTTGATCCTAATGATATGCCTTTGTCTACTTTGATTGAGAATAACAATGAATCTATGGATGTGAATTTTGTTGGTAGGAATAATTTTGGTAACAATGCATATAGAGGGAATTTTAATCCTAGGCCATATCCTAGTAATCCTTCTAATAATTATGGAAATTCCTACAACAACTCTTATGGAAATTATAATAAGATGCCCTCTGAATTTGAGACTAGTGTTAAAGAGTTTATTAATTCACAAAAGAATTTTAATGCTTTGCTTGAAGAGAAATTGCTTAAAGTTGATGATTTGGCTAGGAACGTTGATAGAATTTGTCTTGAGGTTGATTATTTAAAGCTTAGATCTCTTGAGGTTGCTCTTTGAATGATTGTATTTCCTTGTTGCATTCTGTGCTAAATTCTCCGCATGCTTATAGTCAAAAGAAAGCCTTCACCGAACATATTGTTGATGCCTTGATGCAATCTTATGAAGAAAAACTTGAGTTGAAAGTCTCTATCCCTAGAAAACTCTATGATGAATGGGAGCCAACCATTAAAATTAAAATTAAAGATCACGAGTTTTATGCTTTGTGTGATTTGGGTGCTAGTGTCTCCACTATCCCCGAGACTTTGTGTGATTTGCTAGATTTCCGCGATCTTGAAAATTGCTCTTTAAACTTGCAGCTCGCGGATTCTACTATTAAGAAACCTATGGGAAGGATTAATGATGTTCTTATTGTTGCAAATAGGAATTATGTGCCCGTAGATTTCATTGTTCTTGATATAGATTGCAATCCTTCTTGCCCTATTATTCTTGGTAGACCTTTCCTTAGAACGGTTGGTGCGATTATTGATATGAAGGAAGGGAATATTAGATTCCAATTTCCATTAAAAAAGGGCATGGGACACTTTCCAAGAAAGAAAATAAAATTTCCATATGAAACCATCATGAGAACCACTTATGGATTGCCTTCCAAAGATGGCAATACCTAGATCTATCCTCGCTTTTATGCCTAGCTAGGGGCGTTAAACGATAGCGCTTGTTGGGAGGCAACCCAATTTTATTTTTAGTTCTTTTGTGCTTTTCTTCTGTTAGGGAATAAATAACCCATATACCTTCTGTTTGGGTGTGGTTTTGTGTTTTAATTAGTGTTTGTGCCAAGCTAGACCTATTGGATCTTCTTGGATGATAGTTATTTGATCTTGCTGTAATTTCCAGAAACTTTGCGTTTAGTGACCGAATTGTTAAAAATCATAAGAACGTGATAAAATATTGATTCCAATTGCTTCTGATCAATAAACAAATTGTCCAGGTCGTCTAATTTTGATGGGAGTTCCAGAAGTTTGTGTTAGTTACAGATTACAACAGACTATTCTGTTTTTGACAGATTCTGTTTCTCGCGTGTTGTTTGCTTATTTTGATGAATCTATGGTTAGTAAAATAGTTTATAATCCATAGAGAAGTTGGAATACAATATGTTTAACACCAAGGTAAATAAAGAATGAGTTCATTACAGTACCTTTAAGTGGTTTTATGTTTTCTTTCTCTAACGGAGCTCACGAGATCTCTATTGAGTTTTGTGTTGTGAAGTTTTCAAGTTTTGGGTGAATTCTTTTGATGGATTATGGAACAAGGAGTGGCAAGAGCCTAAGCTTGGGGATGCCCATGGAACCCCCAAGATAATCCAAGGACACCAAAAATTCAAAGCTTGGGGATGCCCCGGAAGGCATCCCCTCTTTCGTCCACTTCCATCGGTAATTTACTTGGAGCTATATTTTTATTTGCCAACATGATATGTGTTTTGCTTGGAGCATCTTGTATTATTTGTGTCTTTGTTTGTTAGTGTGCCACAATCATCCTTGCTGTACACACCTTTTGAGAGAGTCATCTATGAATTAAAATTTGTTAGAATACTCTTTGTGCTTCACTTATATCTTTTGAGCTATGTAGTTTTGCTCTATGTGCTTCACTTATATCTTTTGAGCTATGTAGTTTTGCTCTATGTGATTCACTTATACCTTTTGAGCATTATAATTTTTCTCTATGTGCTTCACTTAGATCTTTTAGAGCATGTTGGTGGTTCATTTTAAAGAAACTATTGATCTCTCATGCTTCAGTTAGATTATTTTGAGAGTCGTAATAGCATGGTAAATTATTTAATATTAATAAGCTTGGTATTCATGATTTGTGGAATTTTCTTTTGAGTGCGTTGAATACTAAGAAAAGATTGAAGCATGATAATTGTTTTGAGATATGGAGGTGATAATATTGGAGTCATGCTAGTGGAAGTAGTTGTGAATTTAAAGAATACTTGCGTTGAAGTTTGTGAAGGAAATATGCCCTAGAGGCAATAATAAAGTTATTATTTATTTCCTTATTTCATGATAAATGTTTATTATTCATGCTAGAATTGTATTAACCGGAAACATAATACATGTGTGAATACATAGACAAACAGAGTGTCACTAGTATGCCTCTACTTGACTAGCTCGTTAATCAAAGATGGTTATGTTTCCTAACCATGAACAAAGAGTTGTTATTTGATTAACGAGGTCACATCATTAGTTGAATGATCTGATTGACATGACCCATTCCATTAGCTTAGCACCCGATCGTTTAGTATGTTGCTATTGCTTTCTTCATGACTTACACATGTTCCTTTGACTATGAGATTATGCAACTCCCGTTTGCCGGAGGAACACTTTGGGTGCTACCAAATGTCACAACGTAACTGGGTGATTATAAAGGAGTACTACAGGTGTCACCAAAGGTAGATGTTGGGTTGGCGTATTTCGAGATTAGGATTTGTCACTCCGATCGTCGGAGAGGTATCTCTGGGCCCTCTCGGTAATGCACATCACTTAAGCCTTGCAAGCATTGCAACTAATGAGTTAGTTACGGGATGATGTATTACGGAATGAGTAAAGAGACTTGCCGGTAACGAGATTGAACTAGGTATTGGATACCGACGATCGAATCTCGGGCAAGTAACATACCGATGGACAAAGGGACAACGTATGTTGTTATGCGGTCTGACCGATAAAGATCTTCGTAGAATATGTAGGAGCCAATATGGGCATCCAGGTCCCGCTATTGGTTATTGACCGGAAACGTGTCTCGGTCATGTCTACATTGTTCTCGAACCGTAGGGTCCGCACGCTTAAGGTTACGATGACATTTATTATGAGTTTATGCATTTTGATGTACCGAAGGAGTTCAGAGTCCCGGATGTGATCATGGACATGACGAGGAGTCTCGGAATGGTCGAGACATGAAGATTGATATATTGGACGATTATATTCGGACATCGGAATGGTTCCGAATGGTTTCGGATAATAACGGAGTACCGGGGGGGTTACCGTAACCCCCCCGGGGGGTTAATGGGCCTCATGGGCCTAATGTGGAGAAGAGGAAGGGGCTGCCAGGGCTGGCCGCGCGCCCCCTCTCCCCCTAGTCCGAATTGGACAAGGAGGGAGGGGCGGCGCCCCCCCTTTCCTATTCTCCCTCCACCTCTCCTAGTTGGACAAGGAACGGGAGGGGAGTCCTACTCCCGGTAGGAGTAGGACTCCTCCTGCGCGCCACCATAGGGCCGGCCGCACCTCCCCCCCTTGCTCCTTTATATACGGGGGCAAGGGGGCACCCTAGGACACACAAGTTGATCTTCGTGATCGTTCCTTAGCCGTGTGCGGTGCCCCCCTCCACCATATTCCACCTCGGTCATATCGTTGCAGTGCTTAGGCGAAGCCCTGCGCCGGTAGTACATCAAGATCGTCACCACGCCGTCGTGCTGACGGAACTCCTCCCCGAAGCTTTGCTGGATCGGAGCCCGGGGATCGTCATCGAGCTGAACGTGTGCCAAGAACTCGGAGGTGCCGGAGTAACGGTGCTTGGATCGGTCGGATCGTGAAGACGTACGACTACATCAACCGTGTTGTTATAACGCTTCCGCTTTCGGTCTACGAGGGTACGTAGACAACACTCTCCCTCTCGTTGCTATGCATCACCATGATCTTGCGTGTGCGTAGGTAAAATTTTGAAATTACTACGTTCCCCAACAGTTTGTGATTCCCGTAGCATGCACGTATGGTGAACCGTTATGTAACGAAGTCGGAGCATGAAGTGTTTATTGATTGTCCTCCTTATGAGTGGCGGTCGGGGACGAGCGATGGTCTTTTCCTACCAATCTATCCCCCTAGGAGCATGCACGTAATACTTTGCTTTGATAACTTCTAGATTTTTGCAATAAGTATATGAGTTCTTTATGACTAATGTTGAGTCCATGGATTATATGCACTTTTCCCATCCTTCCACCATTGCTAGCCTCTCTAATACCGCGCACTTTTCACCGGTATCATACACCCACCATATATCTTCCTCAAAACAGCCACCATACCTACCTATCATGGCATTTCCATAGCCATTCCGAGATATATTGCCATGCAACTTTCCATCGTTCCGTTTATTATGACACACTTCATCATTGTCATATTGCTAGCATGATCATGTAGTTGACATCGTATTTGTGGCAAAGCCACCATTCATAATTCTTTCATACATGTCACTCTTGATTCATTGCATATCCCGGTACCCCGCCGGAGGCATTCATATAGAGTCATATCTTGTTCTAAGTATCGAGTTGTAATTGTTGAGTTGTAAGAAAAATTAGAGTGTGATGATCATCATTTTTAGAGCATTGTCCCAAGTGAGGAAAGAATGATGGAGACCATGATTCCCCCACAAGTCGGGATGAGACTCCGGACGAAAAATAAAAAAATATAAAAAAGGCCATAAAAAGGCCCAAATAAAAAAATAAAAAAATGAGAGAAAAAGAGAGAAGGGACAATGCTACTATCCTTTTACCACACTTGTGCTTCAAAGTAGCACCAAGATCTTTATGATAGAGAGTCTCCTATGTTGTCACTTTCATATACTAGTGGGAATTTTTCATTATAGAACTTGGCTTGTATATTCCAATGATGGGCTTCCTCAAAATGCCCTAGGTCTTCGTGAGCAAGCGAGTTGGATGCACACCCACTTAGTTTCTTTTGTTGAGCTTTCATATACTTATAACTCTAGTGCATCCGTTGCATGGCAATCCCTACTCACTCACATTGATATCTATTAATGGGCATCTCCATAGCCCGTTGATACGCCTAGTTGATGTGAGACTATCTTCCCTTCTTTTTGTCTTCTCCACAACCACCGTTCTATTCCACATACAGTGCTATATCCATGGCTCACGCTCATGTATTGCGTGAAGATTGAAAAAGTTTTGAAAATGTTAAAGTATGAAACAATTGCTTGGCTTGTCATCGGGGTTGTGCATGATTTAAATACTTTGTGTGGTGAAGATGGAGCATAGCCAGACTATATGAATTTGTAGGGATAACTTTCTTTGGCCATGTTATTTTGAGAAGACATAATTGCTTTATTAGTATGCTTGAAGTATTATTACTTTTATGTCAATGTGAACTTTTGTCTTGAATCTTTCGAATCTGAATATTCATACCACAATTAAGAAATTTTGCATTCAAATTATGCCAAGTAGCACTCTGCATCAAAATTCTCTTTTTATCATTTACCTACTCGAGGACGAGCAGGAATTAAGCTTGGGGATGCCTGATACGTCTCCAATGTATCTATAATTTTTGATTGCTCCATGCTATATTATCTACTGTTTTGGACTATATTGGGCTTTATTTTCCACTTCTATATTATTTTTGGGACTAACCTATTAACCAGAGGCCCAGCCCAAAATTGCTGTTTTTTTGCCTATTTCAGTGTTTCGAAGAAACAGAATATCAAACGGAGTCCAAACAGAAAAATCCTTTTTGGAACGTGATTTTGTTCCCGATTATGATACAGGAGACTTGGACCCTACTCCAAGAAGTACCGGAGGCGGTCACGAGGGTAGGGGCGCGCCCCCCCTACAGGGCGCGCCCCCTGCCTCGTGGGCCCCTTGGTGCTCCACCGACATACTCCTTCCTCCTATATATACCCACGTACCCCCAAACGATCAGAACGGGAGCCAAAAAACCTAATTCCACCGCCGCAACTTTCTGTATCCACGAGATCCCATCTTGGGGCCTGTTCCGGAGCTCCGCCGGAGAGGGCCGTCATCACGGAGGGCTTCTACATCATCATAGCCTCTCCGATGAAGTGTGAGTAGTTTACCTCAGACCTTCGGGTCCATAGTTATTAGCTAGATGGCTTCTTCTCTCTTTTTGTATCTCAATACAATGTTCTCCCCCTCTCTTGTGGAGATCTATTTGATGTAATCTTCTTCTTTTGCGGTGTGTTTGTTGAGACCGATGAATTGTGGGTTTATGATCAAGTCTATCTATGAATAATATTTGAATCTTCTCTGAATTCTTTTATGTATGATTGGTTATCTTTGCAAGTCTCTTCGAATTATCCATTTGGTTTGGCCAACTAGATTGGTAGTATGGGAGAAGTGCTTAGCTTTGGGTTCGATCTTGCGGTGTCCTTTCCCAGTGACAGAAGGGGCAGCAAGGCACGTATTGTATCGTTGCCATCGAGGATAACAAGATGGGGTTTATTTCATATTGCATGAATTTATCTCTCTACATCATGTCATCTTGCTTAAAGCGTTACTCTATTTTTAACTTAATACTCTAGATGCATGCTCGATAGCGGTCGATGAGTGGAGTAATAGTAGTAGATGCAGAATCGTTTCGATCTACTTGTCACGGACGTGATGCCTATATACATGATCATGCCAAGATATTCTCATAACTATGCTCAATTCTATCAATTGCTCAACAGTAATTTGTTCACCCACCGTAGAAAACTTATGCTCTTGAGAGAAGCCACTAGTGAAACCTATGGCCCTCGGGTCTATTCTCACCATATCAATCTCCATCACTTTAATCTTGCTTTGTTTTTACTTTACCTTTTACTTTTCACTTTGCATCTTCATATCAAAAATACCAAAAATATTATCTCTATTAGATCTCACTCTCGTAAGAGACCGTGAAGGGATTGACAACCCCTAATCACGTTGGTTGTGAGTTGCTATCGATTTGTGCAGGTACGAGGGACTTGAGCGTGGCCTCCTACTGGATTGATACCTTGGTTCTCAAAAACTGAGGGAAATACTTACGCTACTCTGCTGCATCATCCTCTCCTCTTCGGGGAAAACCAACGCAAGCTCAAGAGGTAGCAGCCACCTTGCTGCACTTTATTTACTTTTGTTACTTGTTGCTCGTTACAAATTATCCTATCACAAAACTATCTGTTACCACTTATTTCAGTACTTGTAGAGAATACTTTGCTGAAAACCACTTATCATTTCCTTCTGCTCCTCGTTGGGTTCGACACTCTTACTTATCGAAAGGACTACGATAGATCCCCTATAATTGTGGGTCATCAAGACTCTTT
Source organism: Aegilops umbellulata (assembly GCA_032464435.1). Taxonomy (NCBI): domain Eukaryota; kingdom Viridiplantae; phylum Streptophyta; class Magnoliopsida; order Poales; family Poaceae; genus Aegilops; species Aegilops umbellulata. The sequence goes on from CP136054.1 coordinate 395,003,213, forward strand.
TCTGGCGCCGTTACCGGGGAGTGAAGCGTCTTTGGTAGGTGGAATTTGGTAAGGAAAAATTTATATAGTGTGCTGAAATTTACTGTCACTTGTTACTATGGAAAGTGACCCTCTGAGGGGCTTGTTCGGGGTATCTTCACCCCGACCAGTAGAGCAAAGAGTTGCTTCTCAACCTACTGAACCTACTGAAAATGAAAATGTTCCCTTTGAAGTTCCTTCGGGTATGTTAGAAAAACTGCTGGCTAATCCTTTTGCAGGAGATGGAACAAAGCATCCTGATGAGCACCTAATTTATGTGGATGAAGTTTGTGGATTATTTAAGCTTGCAGGTATACTCGATGATGTTGTTAAAAACAAGGTCTTCCCTTTATCTTTGGAGGGAGATGCATTGACATGGTATACGCTATGTGATGATACGGGGTCATGGAACTACAAACGATTGAAATTGGAATTTCATCAGAAGTTTTATCCTATGCATCTTGTTCATCGTGATCGCAATTTGTAGGATCGGAAGTATGTCTAGAGGGGCGGGGTGATTAGACTACTTGACCAAATAAAAATCTAGCCTTTTCCCAATTTTTGTTCTTGGCAAATTTTAGCTATCTTAGCACAAGTCAAGCAATCTCCACACAATTCAAGCAAGCATGCAAAAGAGTATATGAGCAGCGGAAAGTAAAGCATGCAACTTGCAAGAATGTAAAGGGAAGGGTTTGGAGAATTCAAACGCAATTGGAGACACGGATGTTTTTGGCGTGGTTCCGATAGGTGGTGCTATCGTACATCCATGTTGATGGAGACTTCAACCCACGGAGGGTAACGGTTGCGCGAGTCCATGGAGGGCTCCACCCACGAAGGGTCCACGAAGAAGCAACCTTGTCTATTCCATCACGGCCGTCGCCCACGAAGGACTTGCCTCACTAGCGGTAGATCCTCACGAAGTAGGCGATCTCCTTGCCCTTACAAACTCCTTGGTTCAACTCCACAATCTTGTCGGAGGCTCCCAAGTGACACCTAGCCAATCTAGGAGACACCACTCTCCAAGAAGTAACAAATGGTGTGTTGATGATGAACTCCTTGCTCTTGTGCTTCAAATGATAGTCTCCCCAACACTCAGCTCTCTCTCACAGGATTTGGATTTGGTGGAAAGAAGATTTGAGTGGAAAGCAACTTGGGGAAGGCTAGAGATCAAGATTCATATGATAGGAATGGAATATCTTGAGCTCAACACAAGTGTAGGTGGTTCTCTCTCAGAACATGTGTATTGGAAGTGTAGATGTGTTCTGATGGCTTTCTCCACGAATGAAGAGTGGGTGGAGGGGTATATACAGCCTCCACACAAAATCTAACCGTTACACACAATCTGCCAAACTCGGTGGGACCGAATCATTAAACTCGGTAGGACCGATTTAGCAAACCTAGTGACTGTTAGGATTTTCGGTGGCACTGAGATGCAACTCGGTAGGACCGATATGGTTAGGGTTTGGGCATAACGTAATCTCGGTGTGACCGATTACACAAACTCGGTGGGACCGATTTTGGTAATAAGTTAACCAGACAGTTGGTCAGGTAAACTCGGTGGGACCGATTCGCTCTTTTCGGTGAGACCGAAATGTTACGAAAGGGAAACAGAGAGTTTACATTGCAATCTCGGTGGGACCGATCGCTCATTTTGGTTAGACCGAAATGTTATGAAGGGAAACAGAGAAATTGCAATCCCATCTCGGTGAGACCGAGATCCCTATCGGTGAAACCGAATTGCTAGGGTTTGTGGCAGTGGCTATGACATGTAAAACTCGGTGGCGCCGGATAGAAAGAATCGGTGGGGCCGAGTTTAACTTTTGGTTTAGGTCATATGTGGATGTGGGAAAGATAGTTGAGGATTTTGGAGCATATCACTAAGCACATGAAGCAAGAGGCTCATTAAGCAACACCTCATCCCTCCTTGATAGTATTGGCTTTTCCTGTAGACTCAATGTGGTCTTGGATCACTAAAATATAAAATGTAGAGTCTTGATCTTGAAGTTTGAGCCAATCCTTTGTCCTTATAATTTTGAGGGATCCACTTTCCTCATCCATGCCATGCCATCCATTGAGCTTTTCCTAAAGTATTAATCTTGGAATAATGTTATCTCAATGAGCTATATGTTGTTAGGAATTACCAAAACTACCCAGGGATAGTTGCACTTTCAATCTCCCCCTCTTTGTTAATTGAGGACAACATATAGATCAAAGCTTCGACAAATGATAATAAGAATGAAATATATCGTCGCTTTGAGAAGTATGTGATAAGTAAGAGCTCCCCCTAAATTTGTGCATATTTTAAGATTTGCTTTGGACTGCAAATGCACAAAGAGTTAGGATCATGGGTTACTCTTCCGTGTCACATACCTCTTGGTGGAGCGCTCAAAAAGATAAGAATTAAATACATGCACTCATCACCAAGCAAAGTGAATGATCAAAATAAGAATAAACTGATAATAACATCCAACAAGCATTAAGTGTAGGTAATGATCAAACACATGATCATCAATGTCTCACAGATTAAGGCATAGTATCTCAAGCAATCAAAAGCAAATAAAGTTCATCCAAGAAGACAAGAGAGAACAAATGTAAACTCTCTCTCTCTCTCTCGAAGCCTATGATCTATACATTTTTCTCCCCCTTTGGCAACAAGTTACCAAAAAGTTCATAGAAAATGCATAGCACTAAACGACTCTCAGGCTTGGTCTTCAGGTGGTGGAGTCCGAATGACGCCAAGGACGAAGGCTTCAATAGAAGTGGTTGGAACTGCTGGGGTAGGAGCTGGAGCTGGTGGAACTGAAGCTATAGCTGGTGCAGAAGTGGTGGCTCTGGTGTCAGGAACTAGCACTGCAGACGATCTCTGAGCTCTGGGCACTCTGGCAAATGCATCAGTTGTGGTCTTGCCCTTCCTCTCCTGCATATCATCCTGTAATTGCTCCACGGCAGACTGATTCTCAGTTACTTTCACATCTAGGTCATAGAACTTTTGTTCCATGATTCTTTCCAGGCTCTCTTGGTTTCGAGTCAGGGTGGATAGTCCTTTCTCAATTCTCAGAGTGGATGCTATCAGGTAACTGAGCTGCTCCTGCTTGTTCTTCAAGAAGTACTCAGATGCCTCCTCTTGAGTTGGCATCTTGGCAGCTTTCTCCATTTTGCCTTCTCCTTCTTTGCTTGTGCATGTGCAGATGATGGTTCATTCTCATTCATGACAACTTGATTCCTCAAAATCTGGATGGATGGGCAGGTGTTCCTTATCCAGCAGATATGTGCCTGTGCCCATCTTGGAGTTAATCAACTCCTGAATTTGTGGGGCATATCCACAACTCCTCTTCTGATCAGCTGCTGTCCTCTTAATGGTTTCTACCATGAGGCTCATCACTTTGAATTTCTGTGGCACATCAAATACGTGAAGCAAGTTTATTGCATGGCCTCTGATCATCTTGTGATCACCTGACTTGGGCAAGAGAGTGTGCCCTAGAATCCAGTTGATAGTGGGCAGCCCTGACAGAAGGAAGTGCACTGAGCCAAACTTGAAGGTTTCAAGTGCTTTGTTTGGGATCTGCTTGTACATATTTGACATGGAATTGTGATCCATCTTCTTCTTGGCATAGACATCCAAGTCATCTTCCTGCTCTTCTGGGGCATTGATCAGCTGTGCCCATTCAGCAACTGTAGACTGATATCTAGTGCCTTCTTGCAACGCCCTCGATGCGGCTATATCTCCCACGTGTCGAGGCACGACTTAGAGGCATAACCGCATTGAAAGCAATGTCGCAAGTGAGGTAATCTTCACACAACCCATGTAATACATAAGGGAAAGAGATACATAGTTGGCTTACAGTCGCCACTTCACACAATACATAATTAAACATTCATCATCCAAATTACACTCAAGGTCCGACTACGGTACCAAAATGAAAGAAGACTACCCCAAATGCTACATAGATCCCCGGATCACCCCAACTGGGCTCCACTACTGATCATCTGGAAAAGACACATAGTAACGGCCACGTTCCTCGTCGAACTCCCATGTGAGCTCGGTCGCGTCATCTGCACTGGCATCGTCGGTACCTGCAACTGTTTATGTATAATCTGTGAGTCACGGGGACTCAGCAATCTCACACCCGCGAGATCAAGACTATTTAAGCTTAAAGGTAGGGTAAGGTTGTGAGGTGGAGCTGCAGCAGGCGACTAGCATATATGGTGGCTACAACGCAAAAGAGAGGGAGAAGAGAAGCAATGCACGGTCGTGAAGCTAGAAGTGATCAAGAAGTGATCCTAGAACAACCTACGTCAAACATAACTCCAACACCGTGTTCACTTCCCGGTCCCCGCCGAGAAGAGACCATCACGGTTACACACGCGGTTGTTGTGTTTTAGTTAAGGTCAACTTCGGGTTTTCTACAACCGGACATTAACAAATTCCCATCTGCCCATAACCGCGGGCACGGCTTTCGAAAGTTCAAACCCTGCAGGGGTGTCCCAACTTAGCCCATGATAAGCTCTCGCGATCAACGAAGGATATTCCTTCTCCCCGGGAAGACCCGATCAGTCTCGGAATCCTGGCTACAAGACATTTCGACAGTAATAAAACAAGTCCAGCAAAGTCGCCCGATGCGCCGACATCCTGATAGGAGCTGCACATATCTTGGTCTCAGGGCACACCGGATGAGCAAGACGTCGGGTTGGCATAGACCCTGATTGCGCAGGGGGCGCCGGACATCACTCGGTTTGGACCAGCACTTAGAGAAGCACTGGCCCAGGGGGGCTAAAATAAAGATGACCCTCGGGTTGGCCGACCCAAGGGAAAGGGATAGGTGTTGGTGAGGCAAATGGTAAAACCAAGGTTGGGCCTCGCTGGAAAAGTCTTATTCAAAGCGAACTGTTAAGGGGGTCCCATAAATCACCCGACCGCGTTAGGGACGCAAAATCCGGGAACATAACACCGATATGACGGAAACTAGGGCGGCAAGAGTGGAACAAAACACCAGGCATAAGGCCGAGCCTTCCACCCTTTACCAAGTATATAGATGCATTAATTAAATAAGATATATTGTGATATCCCAACAAGTAAACATGTTCCAACAAGGAACAACAACTCCATGTTCCAACAAGGAACAAACTTCATCTTCACCTGCAACTAACAACACTATAAGAGGGGCTGAGCAAAGCGGTAACATAGCCAAACAACGGTTTACTAGGACAAGGTGGGTTAGAGGCTTGGTTTGACAATATGGGAGGCATGATAAGCAAGTGGTAGGTATCGCAGCATATGCATAGCAAAAGAGCAAGCAACTAGCAAGCAAAGATAGAAGTGATTTCGAGGGTATGGTCATCTTGCCTGAGATTCCGCAAGGAAGAAGAACGAGTCCATGAAGAAGACAAACGGACGTAGTTGAACGAATCCTCACAACTCCGGAACGAAACCGAAGCTAACGAGAGAAGCAACCCGGAAAGAAACAAACAACATAGTAAACAACCACCACATACACATGGCATGATGCACAAACAAGTATGATGCATGTCCGGTTAAATATGCATGGCATGGCAAAGTGCACAAACAAAACCACAAATTAAGTGGAGCTCAATATGCAACGAGTTGCATATTGGAGAAACACCACATCAATTATTTAGTTCTCTCTCGGTTATGAACAAGACAAGATTAAATGTTGGTTAACATGGCAAGAGGTGAAGCATAAGTAAACTAACTATTTAGGCAAGTTTAAATGAGGCCGGAAATAACAAACAAAAATTCCGGAAAATCCTCATATGCATATTTCAAATTTGGTACTGTTCTGCCTAAAACCATATTTTATTGTTTTTAAACAGGAAAATAAAGTGCAACATGTTAAACTAGGCATTTTTCCACCCCAATTACATATAAAGTTTATTTAAAACCGAGCTACGGTTATTTAGTTATGAATTAAAACATTTTAGCATGGCATTTATATAAATTTAATCAAACAACAAGTTTAAACATTTTAGCATGGGATGAAAGTGGCAAATTGTGAAACTAGATAAAACTCTAATCATTTCACATGCATAGTTTGTTTAATTTGGATGCATGCATATTTAAATATGAGCAATGCAAAACAATGGCAATTCTGAAAATATGCAAGCACTGGATAATAGACAAATACACAGATCCGAAAAAAAACCACACTGGGCCGAATCTGCTGGCTGGCCCAACAGTGCACAGGGGAGGCTGGGCGCGTCCTCACCTCGCTGGGCCGGATCTGGCCAGCGGCTGGATCAGGTTGTGCGGGCAGGCCGCGGAGGAAGCTGGGCTGGGCCTTGGGGCGCTCTGGTGCTGGCTCCAGGCGAACAGGGACGCGGTCAACGGCGAGCAGAGGACGAACAGGACGACGACGCATGGAGGGTCCGACCACGACGGGCGCGAGAGGTGCCGGAGGCATGCGGATCCGGCAGGGACCGGCGGATCTGATGAGGAACGGTAGCGGACGGCGAACTCCGAGGATGGCGGCGCGCTTGGAGCTCGGTTACCTGCGAGATCAGCCATGGCGGGAATTAGAGAGAGAGAGAGAGAGAGAGAGAGAGAGAGAGGGAGGAGATGACGACAGGGAGAAGGGAAGAAGGAGAGGGGCGCGAGGGGATGGACGTGGTCGCCGGCAGCCGAGTCGATGGAGGGCACGGCCTGCGGCGGCCTGCGAGGTCGAGGCCTCGATCCCACCTGGATCGAGCGCTGTCTGGTGGTAGGAAGGATGGATGGATCGGGAAGGCAGGGGAGGCCCTGATTGGAGCGACGGGGAAAACGAGGTGGACGAGGGGATCAGGGAGGATCCCGATGTGGGAGTTGGCAAGTGGCGGCGCGAGGAGGAGGGAAGGGACAGCTTTCCTTGATTTTAGGGTTGGACTGATACATATATAGCAGGTGGATATTAGGTTAGGGGCTATCTCGACCCTACGATCGCAAACAGACGATCGCGGATAAAATAGCTAGGGAGTGCAAATAAGAAAACGGAGACGTTTTTATAGATGTTAGGGGATGATCCGGACACAACGGTAGCGATAGTCCGGTTCGGGTCCGGGACAACTTTCGGACGCGCGCGCAAGGAGGTCTGCGGGCTGACGAGAGAGGTTAGGTTGGGTCTTGGCGGATTGTGAAGAGCGGGTTGGTCTAAGAGAAGAGGGGAGAAATGCAGCCCGGCACGGTTTTCGGAGACCGAAAACGTCCGACGTTAGACCGGCTATACTGCCGCTATAGTTATTCGTTGGGGCAACAAATGGACTCCGAATGCGATGAAACTTGGCAGGCGGTCTACTGACAACAAAACAACACCTCACGCCAACTTTCATCCCATTCCGAGAACATTTTCCGGCCACTTTTAAAATAATATTTCGGACGTGCCACGGGCACGTGCAAGTGTGTGTGGGCTCAGAACAGACAACGGAGAGAACAAAGAGACCGGGACGGATGCAAGTTTTGAAAACATGATGATGCAATGCGGATGATGACATGGCAAGATGCAACATGCAAGCGAATGACAAAGCAACAACAGCGAATAACTGGAAGACAACTGGCGCATCGGACTCGGGGCGTCACACTTCTAACATCCAAACTATCCTGCCATCCGGATAGAAATGTGTTGTGGAGTAGAATTGCATAATGAGCTCCTCATTCCACTTTGTGAGCTTTTGCCCAACAAAGTCTGCAACTCCACAAGCATTGAAGCTGTCATACACTCCAGGATAGTGTTCTTCGTTCTCCTTGATATATTCCCAGTCAACCCATCTCATGTCACACACTATGGGCTTCTTATCCAGCAACACTGTCTCATAGAAATCTTGTTGTTCCTTGGTGTGAAACCTATAATCCACATCAGTTCTTCTCCTTGAAGCATATGGATCTGCTTCTCTCCACTTCCTCAGCCCTGAATCTCTTCTAATTTTCATGTCCTCAGCCACAGGATGAGCATCATTGTGGTTTGGGATCTTGGGCTTGAGCCTCCTGAGAACTTGTCCTTCTTCTTCTTCAGTAATATCAGGCACTGGGGCCTTGTTCTTTTCAGCAGCAGGTATATTCCTAGTGTTCCTCTTAGGTGCACTCTTGGGCTTGGAGGCAGCTTTGGGTGCTTCCTTGGGCTTAGATGAAGTAGCCCTTGACCTTATAGCATCACCCATAAGCTTCTGTGCCTTGGATGCTGGTGTAGCAACCTCTTCTTCCTCTTCTTCTTCTGAGGAGTGCTTCTTGAATTCAGCCATTGGATCAACCTTCTTGCACCATCTGCCCCTCTTTCTTTCCTTCTTCTCTTTTGCTGTAGCTTCTTTGGGTTGGGATTCCAAAGATGCTTGAGAAGAGGCTTTGGCTTTAGACATGGGCTGTCTCCCTACTGTCCTTTTGATCTTCAATCCTGGCTTTGTGGCTGCAGCTGAGCCATATTGTTTCTTGAGCACCTTCTTCTTAGATGTGGCTTCCTCCTCTGCCACATAGTCTTCATCCTCTGATTCAGAAGTTCTCTTCTTGCTAGCTCTAGTGGCAGCCTTAGGCAAGTTGCTTGGGGTGCTCCTGCTACCCTCATCAGAGCTGCTAGAGGGACTAGTGCCCTCACTCATATGAACCTGTTCCTCAGATTTGTTCTGGCTGTCACTCTGATCAGACATGTTGCAAACTATGACTGCTGACCCTGTGAATAGATTATAGATGAGATAGAGTGATGAGCATCACAAAATGCAGAGATTTTTGCAAAAGAATGAGCCAAAAACTTAGTTTTAGTTTTCCATAGAAAGCATTTCGGATCAACCGATTTTCAAACTCGGTGATACCGAAGCAGCTTTTGGAACCTAAACTAATGAACTCGGTCAGACCGAGTCACAGTTTGGTGGCACCAAGACTGCTATGGTTTCACAAAGTCCTGAATTCGGTTTCACCGATTTGTAATTCTCGGTTAGACTGAGAACCACATGTCCAACGGCCGTGGCCGAATCGGTGGAACCGAGTCCTGAAACCCGGTGGGTCCGAGATGGTTTCGGCGGAAACCTAAACCTAAATTTTTGAATCGCAACTATACTATGGATTGATTTGACTGGATAGGAGTGTTTAAATTGTAGCAAGAATCATAATGAACACAATGTGCCAGGAATCAGACGGGGATATCACTGCGATCGGGTCCATACCCTAGTTCGGCGGTGGACTCGCTACGGCGGCAACGGCGGAGGCGAAATCCGTTGACGGTGGCGGAGACCAGCGACAGGAGGCGGCTGGCGACGAGGAGGACGATCTGGAGACCCAGGAGGCAGAGCGAGCTATGCGCGGGCGAAGAGGTTTTGGAGAAATTTCCAAAATTTTGCCCGTGAGTATATATAGCCCGACGCTGTCGGTGTGACCGAGTGGAACAACTCGGTGGCACCGAGATGCATAACTGTTGACAGTTATAGCAACTCGGTGTGACTGAAGAGTTCAAATCGGTTGCACCGAGGTGAAAACCTAGATCGACTTAGTGATCTCGGTATGACCGAAATGAAGGAATCGGTCAGACCGAAAAGCAAAAAGAAGTTTTGGAAGTTTAAGTCTATGACAAATCGGGGACTCCGAGTGCTCCTCACACAGAGTGGTTTGAATCTGACTTGATCAAATTTTGTGATGTAGCATGAATAGAGTTTGAGACGAGAAAAGCATAGATAGCTAGAGAGGGTTCTTAGGCATTCTTGTTGGCAAAAAAAACCAATCAATCAAAACAACAAGTGGATGTCCTCTAATGAGCAAAATATGCAACCAACATGCTCACACAATAAAATGGCAATTGAAATATGTGCCAAAGCATGCACAACCAATTCTAGCATCTATCAAGCAATTGGCGATGACTAGGTCATCTATATATGAGTATATTGACTTATGAGTCAAATGAGAACATTTGATCATAGGTCATACTCATCGTTTAAGCACAAGTGGGCTTACCACTTTTGCATAAAGCATTGTTATGTTCACACCATTAGAGTTGCTTTAGCTCAATTCTTAGAGTAAAGCTCCCCCTAGATGTGATATCCCCCTAAGAGGGATGAACTAACCTTGGGTCTTATCGATGATGACTTCATGTAGATGTTGAAGATGTGGATGCTCAATGTTGATGTAGATCAATTGGAGCTATCCATTGGAGTGAGTTGCACTTTCAATACCTACATGGGTTAGTCCCACAAGGAACAAGCAATAATATCCATAGACATAGAGTGATGCACATACAAGATGATGTCTATGAAAGCTTTTAGGTTACCTTGTCCCTTGTCTTACCAACAAGAGGGTTTGTGACTCCTTGAACTAGTGCAATATGTGGAAGTTGATTGCATTTATTCTTGCCAAAATGATAAGAGTGAAGTATGTTGGCGGAGTCACCCTCAAGAACTCTCTAGTTCTTCTTCTTTTGGATCCACACCATCTTAATGGGAATCCTTGGAGTTGTAGTTGTACTTGATGAAGTGGAACTTGAAGTAGTATTGGGAATCGACTTGACTAAGGTCTTAGGAGCTTTTTCAAATGCATCAATTTTCTCTTGAAGCTTGTCCTTGCCTTTTTGCTTGTAGTCTTGTGGTGGAAGATCATCTTGAGCTTGTGTCCCTTTGAAAGAAGTGGGATCATACTTCTCTTGTTGAGGAACAAACTTTGTCTTGGGGTATTGATCTTCTTCCCGCTCAACTCCATTGGCATTGAACTTTCGTTCAAAACCAACACCTTGATTCTTCCGGTGCCTTCCTCGCTTGCTTACAATTTCCTCGAATTGCTTACTTCCCGCAAGGCTCTTGTAAACTCCTTTCTCTATAATTCCTTTCAATAGGCTATTTTCTTGCTCAAGTGTAACTTGGCTAAGAGAATCATTAGTGGAATCAAGAGAACTACTAGAAGCAACAATATTGGATTTAACATGATCATTGTTACTACTAGAGGAAGAATCTTTCTTGTTCTTGTTACTAGACTTGACTTGAGGCATGTAAGTGGATAAGAGTAAACGCTTGGCAATGTAAGAAGAACTTTTCTTACGAAGATCATCATTGATTGCTTTTAAGAACTCACGCTCTTGCTCAAGGTTGAGCTTTTCAAAGCGTAATTTCTCATGTGTCCTTAAAAGTTCACGATGATCTCCTAAGATAGTTTCATGAGCTAACTTAAGAGTGTTTAGTTCTTTAGTTAGAGACTCAATCTTCTCCTTATCATTGTCATTCGTTTTATCTTGATTAGCATGATTAATTGATGATTCATCATAGTATTCATCACTAGAGTTGTCAACAAGTAAATCATCATCACCTAACAAGTCATCTTCATCACTATTGAAATCAACATACTCGGGATGTGATACCTTTGGGCATTTGGCCATGAAGCATGTTCCAACTCCTTCATTTGGTGAGTCAAATATGTCGTAGGAGTTGGTTCACACAAGTGCTAGACCGGCAACACCTTCATCTTGAGTATATTCGGAATCGGAGTGATAGCTTCTCTCGGAGTGGTTGTCGGAGTCGGAGCCGGATACCCATTCACCAACATGAGCTTGATGTCTTCGTTTTGTGTAGCTCCTTGATGACTTTTCTTTTCTTTCTGAATCCTTGCTTCTCCGTGTGTGTCTTCGTTCATAACGATCATCTCTACTCCGTCTTTCTCTAGATGGTGATTCTTCTCTTCTACTTCTTCTTTTGGGAGAGTCTTCTCTTCTCTTGTAAGGAGCCGTACACTCATTGGAATAGTGTCTGGGCCTCCCACAAATGTAGCAGTTTCGCTCTCGACTAGAAGATCTTTTGTCATTGTAGGACCTTGACTTGGAGCTTCTATCTTTGCTTCTACTCTTGTAGAACTTGTTGAAGTTCTTCACCATTAAGTTCAATTCTTCATTGAAGGTTTGCTTCTCACTTGATGATGTGGGGACTTCACATGAGGCTTTGTAAGCGCCACTTGATTTGTTGTGAAGTTCCTCTTTATCCTTGAGTGACATCTCATGAGCAACAATTCTTCCAATGACTTCCGTTGGCTTGAGATCTTTGTAATTGGGCATCATTTGGATCAATGTGCACACGGTATCATATTTTCCATCCAAGGCTCTTAGGATCTTCTTGATGATGAATCTATCGGTCATCTCTTCACTCCCTAAGCCAGCAATCTCATTTGTGATAAGAGCAAGCGTAGAGTACATTTCAGCGACACCTTCACCATCCTTCATTTTGAACTTGTCAAGTTGACTTTGAAGCACATCCAATTTGGATTCCTTGACGGAGTCGGTACCTTCGTGCATATCAATCAAAGTATCCCAAATTTCCTTTGCATTCTCAGGACGGCTGATTTTGTTGAATTCTTCGGGGCACAATCCGTTGAAGAGAATATCACAAGCTTGAGCGTTGTATTGCAGCATCTTCAACTCTTCCGCGGAAGCTTCATGGTTTGGTTCTTTCCCATCAAAGAAGTCACCTTGCAAGCCAACACACACAATAGCCCAAAGGGCAGGGTTATGTCCAAGAATATGCATTTTCATCTTATGCTTCCAACTAGCAAAATTAGTACCGTCAAAGTAAGGACCTCTACGGTGGTAATTTCCCTCGCTAGACGCCATACTCTCCTAGGTTGTGAAACCAAGACTATGACCACCAAAAGCTATGAAAATCAAAGCAAATGGAGACCAAAGCTCTGATACCACTTGTAGGATCGGAAGTATGTCTAGAGGGGGGGTGATTAGACTACTTAACCAAATAAAAATCTAGCCTTTTCCCAATTTTAGTTCTTGGCAGATTTTAGCTATCTTAGCACAGGTCAAGCAATCTCCACATAATTCAAGCAAGCATGCAAAAGAGTATATGAGCAGCGGAAAGTAAAGCATGCAACTTGCAAGAATATAAAGGGAAGGGTTTGGAGAATTCAAACGCAATTGGAGACACGGATGTTTTTGGCGTGGTTCCGATAGGTGGTGCTATCATACATCCACGTTGATGGAGACTTCAACCCACGGAGGGTAACCGTTGCGCGAGTCCATGGAGGGCTCCACCCACGAAGGGTCCACGAAGAAGCAACCTTGTCTATTCCATCACGGACATCGCCCACGAAGGACTTGCCTCACTAGCGGTAGATCTTCACGAAGTAGGCGATCTCCTTACCCTTACAAACTCCTTGGTTCAACTCCACAATCTTGTCCGAGGCTCCCAAGTGACACCTAGCCAATCTAGGAGACACTACTCTCCAAGAAGTAACAAATGGTGTGTTGATGATGAACTCCTTGCTCTTGTGCTTCAAATGATAGTCTCCCAACACTCACCTCTCTCTCACAGGATTTGGATTTGGTGGAAAGAAGATTTGAGTGGAAAGCAACTTGGGGAAGGCTAGAGATCAAGATTCATATGGTAGGAATGGAATATCTTGAGCTCAACACAAGTGTAGGTGGTTCTCTCTCAGAACATGTGTATTGGAAGTGTAGATGTGTTCTGATGGCTTTCTCCACGAATGAAGAGTGGGTGGAGGGGTATATACAGCCTCCACACAAAATCTAACCGTTACACACAATCTGCCAAACTCGGTGGGACCGAATCATTAAACTCGGTAGGACCGATTTAGCAAACCTAGTGACCGTTAGGATTTTCGGTGGGACTGAGATGCAACTCGGTAGGATCGATATGGTTAGGGTTTGGGCATAACGTAATCTCGGTGTGACCGATTACACAAACTCGGTGGGACCGATTTTGGTAATAAGTTAACCAGAGAGTTGGTCAGGTAAACTCGGTGGGACCGATTCGCTCTTTTCGGTGAGACCGAAATGTTACGAAAGGGAAACAGAGAGTTTACATTGCAATCTCAGTGGAACCGATCGCTCATTTTGGTTAGACCGAAACATTATGAAGGGAAAGAGGGAAATTGCAATCCCATCTCGGTGAGACCGAGATCCCTATCGGTGAAACCAAATTGCTAGGGTTTGTGGCAGTGGCTATGACATGTAAAACTCGGTGGCGCCGGATAGAAAGAATCGATGGGGCCGAGTTTAACTTTTGGTTTAGGTCATATGTGGATGTGGGAAAGATAGTTGAGGATTTTGGAGCATATCACTAAGCACATGAAGCAAGAGGCTCATTAAGCAACACCTCATCCCTCCTTGATAGTATTGGCTTTTCCTATAGACTCAATGTGATCTTGGATCACTAAAATATAAAATGTAGAGTCTTGATCTTGAAGGTTGAGCCAATCCTTTGTCCTTATAATTTTGAGGGATCCACTTTCCTCATCCATGCCATGCCATCCATTGAGCTTTTCCTGAAATATTAATCTTGGAATAATGTTAGCTCAATGAGCTATATGTTGTTAGGAATTACCAAAACCACCCAGGGATAGTTGCACTTTCAATATCCCCCTTTTTGGTAATTGATGACAATATATAGATCAAAGCTTCGACAAATGATAATAAGAATGAAATATATCGTCGCTTTGAGAAGTATGTGATAAGTAAGAGCTCCCCCTAAATTTGTGCATATTTTAAGATTTGCTTTGGACTGCAAATGCACAAAGAGTTAGGATCATGGGTTACTCTTCCATGTCACATACCTCTTGGTGGAGCGCTCAAAAAGATAAGATTTAAATACATGCACTCATCACCAAGCAAAGTGAATGATCAAAATAAGAATAAACTGATAATAACATCCAACAAGCATTAAGTGTAGGTAATGATCAAACACATGATCATCAATGTCTCACAGATTAAGGCATAGTATCTCAAGCACTCAAAAGCAAATAAAGTTGCATCCAAGAAGACAAGAGAGAACAAATGCAAACTCTCTCTCTCGAAGCCTATGATCTATACATTTTTCTCCCCCTTTGGCAACAAGTTACCAAAAAGTTCATAGAAAATGCATAGCACTAAACGACTCTCAGGCCTGGTCTTCAGGTGGTGGAGTCCGAATGACGCCAAGGACGAAGGCTTCAGTAGAAGTGGTTGGAGCTGCTGGGGTAGGAGCTGGAGCTGGTGGAACTGAAGCTGTGGCTGGTGCAGAAGTGGTGGCTCTGGTGTCAGGAACTGGCACTACAGACGATCTCTGAGCTCTGGGCACTCTGGCAAATGCATCAGTTGTGGTCTTGCCCTTCTTCTCCTGCATATCATCCTGTAATTTCTCCACGACAGACTGAATCTTACTTACTTTCACATCTAGGTCATAGAACTTTTGTTTCATGATTCTTTCCAGGCTCTCTTGGTTTCAAGTTAGGGTGGCCAGTCCTTTCTCGATTCTTAGAGTGGATGCTATCAGGTAACTGAGCTGCTCCTGCTTGTTCTTCAAGTAGTACTCAGATGCCTCCTCTTGAGTTGGCATCTTGGCAGCTTTCTCCATTTTTGCCTTCTCCTTCATTGCTTGTGCATGTGCAGATGATGGTTCATTCTCATTCATGACAACTTGATTGTTCTCAAAATCTGGATGGATGGGCAGGTGTTCCTTATCCAGCAGATATGTGCCTGTGCCCATCTTGGAGTTAATCAACTCCTGAATTTGTGGGGCATATCCACAGCTCCTCTTTTGATCAGCTGCTGTCCTCTTAATGGTTTCTACCATGAGGCTCATCACTTTGAATTTCTGTGGCACATCAAATATGTGAAGCAAGTTTATTGCATGGCCTCTAATCATCTTGTGATCACCTGACTTGGGCAAGAGAGTGTGCCTTAGAATCCAGTTGATAGTGGGCAACCCTGACAGAAGGAAGTGCACTGAGCCAAACTTGAAGGTTTCAAGTGCTTTGTTTGGGATCTCCTTGTACATATTTGAGATGGAATTGTGATCCATCTTCTTCTTGGCATAGACATCCAAGTCATCTTCCTGCTTTTCTGGGGCATTGATCAGCTGTGCCCATTCAGCAACTGTAGACTGATATCTAGTGCCTTCTGACATCCAAACTATCCTGCCATCCGGATAGAAATGTGTTGTGGAGTAGAAATGCATAATGAGCTCATCATTCCACTTTGTGAGCTTTTGCCCAACAAAGTCTGCAACTCCACAAGCATTGAAGCTATCATACACTCCAGGATAGTGTTCTTCGTTCTCCTTGATATATTCCTAGTCAACCCATCTCATGTCACACACTATGGGCTTCTTATCCAGCAGCACTATCTCATAGAAATCTTGTTGTTCCTTGGTGTGAAACCTATAATCCACATCAGTTCTTCTCCTTGAAGCATATGGATCTGCTTCTCTCCACTTCCTCAGCCCTGAATCTCTTCTAATTTTCATGTCCTCAGCCACAGGATGAGCATCATTGTGGTTTGGGATCTTGGGCTTGAGCCTCCTGAGAACTTGTCCTTCTTCTTCTTCAGTAATATCAGGCACTGGGGCCTTGTTCTTTTCAGCAGCAGGTATATTCCTAGTGTTCCTCTTAGGTGCACTCTTGGGCTTGGAGGCAGCTTTGGGTGCTTCCTTGGGCTTAGATGAAGTAGCCCTTGACCTTATAGCATCACCCATAAGCTTCTGTGCCTTGGGTGCTGGTGTAGCAACCTCTTATTCCTCTTCTTCTTTTGAGGAGTGCTTCTCGAATTCAGCCATTGGATCAACCTTCTTGCACCATCTGCCCCTCTTTCTTTCCTTCTTCTCTTTTGTTGTAGCTTCTTTGGGTTGGGATTCCAAAGATGCTTGAGAAGAGGCTCTGGCTTTAGACATGGGTTGTCTCCCTGCTGTCCTTTTGATCTTCAATCCTGGCTTTGTGGCTGCAGCTGAGCCATATTCTTTCTTGAGCACCTTCTTCTTAGATGTGGCTTCCTCCTCTACCACATAGTCTTCATCCTCTGATTCAGAAGTTTTCTTCTTGCTAGCTCTAGTGGCAGCCTTAGGCAAGTTGCTTGGGGTGCTCCTGCTACCCTCATCAGAGCTGCTAGAGGGACTAGTGCCCTCACTCATATGAACCTGTTCCTCAGATTTGTTCTGGCTGTCACTCTGATCAGACATGTTGCAAACTATGACTGCTGACCCTGTGAATAGATTATAGATGAGATAGAGTGATGAGCATCACAAAATGCAGAGATTTTTGCAAAAGAATGAGCCAAAAACTTAGTTTTAGTTTTCCACAGAAAGCATTTCGGTTCAACCGATTTTCAAACTCGGTGATACCGAAGCAGCTTTTGGAACCTAAACTAGTGAACTCGGTCAGACCGAGTCACAGTTTGGTGGCACCGAGACTGCTATGGTTTCACAAAGTCTTGAATTCGGTTTCACCGATTTGTAATTCTCGGTTAGACTGAGAACCACATGTCCAACGGCCGTGGCCGAATCGGTGGAACCGAGTCCTGAAACCCGGTGGGTCCGAGATGGTTTCGGCGGAAACCTAAACCTAAATTTTTGAATCGCAACTATACTATGGATTGATTTGACTGGATAGGAGTGTTTAAATTGTAGCAAGAATCATAATGAACACAATGTGCCAGGAATCAGACGGGGATAGCACTGTGATCGAGTCCATACCCTAGTTCGGCGATGGACTCGCTACGGCGGCAACGGCGGAGGCGAAATCCGTTGACGGCGGCGGAGACCAGCGACAGGAGGCGGCTGGCGACGAGGAGGACGATCCGGAGACCCAGGAGGCAGAGCGAGCTATGCGCGGGCGAAGAGGTTTTGGAGAAATTTCCAAAATTTTGCCCGTGAGTATATATAGCCCGACCCTGTCGGTGTGACCGAGTGGAACAACTCGGTGGCACCGAGATGCATAATTGTTGACAGTTATAGCAACTCGGTGTGACCGAAGAGTTCAAATCGGTTGCACCGAGGTGAAAACCTAGATCGACTTAGTGATCTCGGTATGACCGAAATGAAGGAATCGGTCAGACCGAAAAGCAAAAAGAAGTTTTGGAAGTTTAAGTCTATGACAAATCGGGGACTCCGAGTGCTCCGCACACAGAGTGGTTTGAGTCTGACTTGATCAAATTTTGTGATGTAGCATGAATAGAGTTTGAGACGAGAAAAGCATAGATAGCTAGAGAGGGTTCTTAGGCATTCTTGTCCATCCACTTGGCAAAAAAAAACAATCAATCAAAACAACAAGTGGATGTCCTCGAATGAGTAAAATGTGCAACCAACATGCTCACACAATAAAATGGCAATTGAAATATGTGGCAAAGCATGCACAACCAATTCTAGCATCTATCAAGCAATTGGCGATGACTAGGTCATCTATATATGAGTATATTGACTTATGAGTCAAATGAGAACATTTGATCATAGGTCATACTCATCGTTTAAGCACAAGTGGGCTTACCACTTTTGCATAAAGCATTGTTATGTTCACACCATTAGAGTTGCTTTAGCTCAATTCTTAGAGTAAAGCTCCCCCTAGATGTGATATCCCCCTAAGAGGGATGAACTAACCTTGGGTTTCGTCGATGATGACTTCATGTAGATGTTGAAGATGTGGATGCTCAATGTTGATGTAGATCAATTGGAGCAATCCATTGGAGTGAGTTGCACTTTCAATACCTACATGGGTTAGTCCCACAAGGAACAAGCAACAATATCCATAGACATAGAGTGATGCACATACAAGATGATGTCTATGGAAGCTTTTAGGTTACCTTGTCCCTTGTCTTACCAACAAGAGGGTTTGTGACTCCTTGAACTAGTGCAAGATGTGGAAGTTGATTGCACTTGTTCTTGCCAAAATGATAAGAGTGAAGTATGTTGGCGGAGTCACCCTCAAGAACTCTCTAGTTCTTCTTCTTTTGGATCCACACCATCTTGATGGGAATCCTTGGAGTTGTAGTTGTACTTGATGAAGTGGAACTTGAAGTAGTCTTGGGAATCCACTTGACTAAGGTCTTAGGAGCTTCTTCAAATGCATCTATTTCCTCTTGAAGCTTGTCCTTGCCTTTTTGCTTATAGTCTTGTGGTGGAAGATCATCTTGAGCTTGTGTCCCTTTGAAAGAAGTGGGATCATACTTCTCTTGTTGAGGAACAAACTTTGTCTTGGGGTATTGATCTTCTTCCCACTCAACTCCATTGGCATTGAACTTTCGTTCAAAACCAACACCTTGATTCTTCCGGTGCCTTCCTTGCTTGCATACAATTTCCTCGAATTGCTTACTTCCGGCAAGTCTCTTGTAAACTCCTTTATCTATAATTCCTTTCAGTAGGCTATTTTTTTTCTCAAGTGTAACTTGGCTAAGAGAATCATTAGTGGAATCAAGAGAACTACTAGAAGCAACAATATTGGATTTAACATGATCATTGTTACTACTAGAGGAAGAATCTTTCTTGTTCTTGTTACTAGACTTGACTTGAGGCATGTAAGTGGATAAGAGTAAACGCTTGGCAATGTAAGAAGAACTTTTCTTACGAAGATCATCATTGATTGCTTTTAAGAACTCATGCTCTTGCTCAAGGTTGAGCTTTTCAAAGCGTAATTTCTCATGTGTCCTTAAAAGTTCTCGATGATCTCCTAAGATAGTTTCATGAGCTAACTTAAGAGTGTTTAGTTCTTTGGTTAGAGACTCAATCTTCTCCTTATCATTGTCATTCATTTTATCTTGATTAGCATGATTAATTGACGATTCATCATAGTATTCATCACTAGAGTTGTCATTATGATGATCCTATTGTTCCTACTTCTTATGTTGAGAAACCACCTTTCCCTGTTAGAATAAAGGATCATGCCAAAGCTTCAACTGTGGTTTGTAAAAGCAATATTAGAAGTTATACACCCTCTGAGCAAGTTAAAGTTGAACCTAATATTGCAATTGTTAAAGATCTCTTGGCTGATAATATTGATGGGCATGTTATTTATTTCTACGGTGAAACTGCTAGAATTGCCAAACCTTGTGATAAAGATAAACATAGACCTGTGGTAGGCATGCCTGTTATTTCTGTTAAAATAGGAGATCATTGTTATCATGGCTTATGTGATATGGGTGCTAGTGCTAGTGGTATACCTCATGACTTATACCAAGAAATTAAGCATGAGATTGCACTTGCTGAGTTAGAAGATATTGATGTTACAATTAAACTTGCCAATAGAGATACTATATCAGCAATGGGAATTGTTAGAGATGTTGAAGTTTTGTGTGGGAAAACCAAATATCCTGCTGATTTTCTTGTTCTTGGTTCCCCACAAGAAAGCTTTTGTCCCATTATATTTGGTAGACCCTTCTTGAACACTGTTAATGCTAGGATAGACTGCGGAAAGAATGTTGTTACTATTGGTTTGGGTGATATGTCTCATCAGTTTAATTTCTCTAAATTTAGCAGACAACACTGTGAAGAGGAATTACCTAGTAAGGATGAAATTATTGGTCTTGCTTCTATTGCCGTACCTCCTAGTGATCCTTTAGAACAATATTTCCTAGACCATGAAAATGATATGTTTAAAAATGAAAGAAGGGAAATAGATGAAGTGTTCTTTAAACAGGAACCTATCCTGAAACACAATTTGCCTGTTGAAATACTAGGGGGTCCTCCTCCACCCAATGGTGATCCCGTGTTTGAGCTTAAACCGTTGCCTGATACTCTTAAATATGCTTATCTTGATGAGAAGAAGATATATCCTGTTATTATTAGTGCTAACCTTTCAGAGCATGAAGAAGAGAGATTATTGAAAACGCTGAAGAAGCACCTTGCTGCTATTGGATATACTCTTGATGATCTTAAGGGCATTAGTCGCACTCTATGCCAACATAAAACAAATTTGGAAGAAGGTGCCAAACCAGTTTGTGATCATCAACGACAGCTGAATCCTATAATGTAGGAAGTGGTAAGTGTGTCCCTAAGAAGGGAGGTATTACTGCCGTCCCTAATGATAAAGATGAATTAATCCCGCAAAGAATTATTACAGGTTATAGGATGGTAATTGATTTCCGCAAATTAAATAAGGCTACTAAAAAAGATCATTACCCCTTACCTTTTATTGACCAAATGCTAGAAAGATTATCCAAACATACATATTTCTACTTTCTAGATGGTTATTCTGGTTTCTCTCAAATACCTGTGTCAGCTGATGATCAAGCTAAGACCACTTTTACTTGCCCTTTCGGTACTTTTGCTTATAGACGTATTCCTTTTGGTTTATGTAATGCACCTGCTACCTTTCAAAGATGCATGGTGGCAATATTCTCTGACTTTTGTGAAAATATTTGTGAGGTTTTCATGGACGACTTCTCTGTTTATGGGTCCTCTTTTGATGATTGCTTGAGCAACCTTGATCGAGTTTTGCAGAGATGTGAAGAAAATAATCTTGTCTTGAATTGGGAAAATTGCCACTTTATGGTTAATGAAGGTATTGTCTTGGGGCATAAAATTTCTGAAAGAGGTATTGAAGTTGATAAAGCTAAAGTTGATGCTATTGAAAAGATGCCATATCCCAAGGACATCAAAGGTATAAGAAGTTTTCTTGGTCATGCCGGTTTTTATAGGAGGTTCATTAAGGACTTCTCAAAATTTCTCGGCCTCTGACTAATCTATTACAAAAAGATATACCGTTTGTCTTTGATGATGATTGTGTAGAAGCATTTGAAATACTTAAGAAAGCATTAATTTCTGCACCCATTGTTTAGCCACCTGATTGGAATTTACCTTTTCAAATTATGTGTGATGCTAGTGATTATGCTGTAGGTGCTGTTCTAGGGCAAAGAGTTGATAAGAAATTAAATGTTATTCAATATGCTAGTAAAACTCTAGACAGTGCTCAGAGAAATTATGCTACTACTGAAAAAGAATTCTTAGCAGTTGTATTTGCTTGTGATAAGTTTAGACCTTATATTGTTGATTCTAAAGTAACTATTCACACTGATCACGCTTCTATTAAATATCTTACGGAAAAGAAAGATGCTAAACCTAGACTTATTAGATGGGTTCTCTTGCTACAAGAATTTGATTTGCATATTATTGGTAGAAAGGGAGTTGAGAACCCCGTTGCAGACAACTTGTCTAGGTTAGAAAATGTGTTTGATGACCCACTACCTATTGATGATAGCTTTCCTGTTGAACAATTAAATGTCATAAATGCTTCTCGTACTGCTCCATGGTATGTTGATTATGCTAATTACATTGTTGCTAAATTTATACCACCTAGTTTCACATACCAGCAAAAGAAAAAGTTTTTCTATGATTTAGGACATTACTTATGGGATGACCCACATCTTTATAAAGAAGGAGTAGATGGTGTTATTATACGTTGTGTACCTGAGCATGAACAGGAACATATCCTACGCAAGTGTCACTCCGAGGCTTATGGAGGACACCATGCTGGAGATAGAACTGCACATAAGGTATTGCAATCTGGTTTTTATTGGACTACTCTCTTCAAGGATGCCCGTAAGTTCGTCTTATCTTGTGATGAATGTCAAAGAATTGGTAATATTAGTAGACGTCAAGAAATACCTATGAATTATTCACTTGTTATTGAACCATTTGATGTTTGGGGCTTTGATTATATGAGACCGTTTCCTGCCTCTAATAGGTATACACATATTTTAGTTGTTGTTGATTACTTTACTAAGTGGGTAGAAGCTATTCCAACTAGTAGTGTTGATCATAAGACATCTATTAAAATTTTTAAAGAAGTTATTTTTTCGAGGTTTGGAGTCCCTAGATATTTAATGACTGATGGTGGTTCACATTTTATTCATGGTGCTTTTCGTAAAATGCTTGTTAAGTATGATGTTAATCATAGAATTGCATCTCCATATCACCCACAGTCTAGTGGTCAAGTAGAATTGAGTAACAGAGAACTCAAATTAATTTTGCAAAAGATTGTTAATAGATCTAGAAAGAATTGGTCCAAGAAACTTGATGATGAATTATGGGCCTATAGAACTGCATATAAAAACCCTATGGGTATGTCTCCGTATAAAATGATTTATGGAAAAGCATGTCACTTACCTCTCGAACTAGAACATAAGGCATATTGGGCCATTAAAGAGCTCAATTATGATTTGAAACTTGCCGGTGAGAAGAGGTTATTTGACATTAGCTCACTTGATGAATGGAGAACCCAAGCCTATGAGAATGCCAAGTTGTTTAAAGAAAAAGTTAAAAGATGGCATGACAAAAGAATACAAAAGCGTGAGTTTAATGTAGGTGATTATGTATTGCTATAAAACTCTCGTTTAAGATTTTTTCAGGAAAACTTCTCTCTAAATGGGAAGGTCCTTACGTTACCGAGGAGGTCTATCGTTTCGGTGCCATAAAAATCAACAACTTCGAAGGCACAAATCTTAAGGTGGTTAACGGCCAAAGAATCAAACATTACATCTCAGGTAATCCTATAAATGTTGAAACTAATGTTATCGAAACCGTAACACCGAAGGAATACATAAGAGACATTTTCCAGAACGTTTCAAACTCCGAAAAGGAATAGGTACGTGGTACAGTAAGTAAACCGACTCCAAAACAGTTCTAATGGCAATTTTTCTCCATTTTGGAATATTTAGAAAAATAGAAAAATAAGAAGCAGCCTGGGAAGGACACGAGGGCTCCACGAGGGTGGAGGGCGCGCCCTACCCCCTGGGGGCGCCCCCTGCCTCATGGGCACCTCATGTGCTCTCCGGACCCCGTTTTCTTGCACGATACGTATTTTGGTCGGTAAAAATTCATTATATAATCTCCCGGAGGTTTTGACCACCGTACCACGCAATTGTCCTCTGTTTTTGTTTCGAGCTATTTCTACCGCAAATTAGAGCAAGATGTCTTCTCAAGAGTCAGTCGGGGAGAGTCGGGTGTCTCATCCGACACCAGGTCCTGGGGCAAACAACGATGCCTATCACTTTGGGCCCTCAACGGAGGAAGAGATGGAAGCTGACTTGAAAAGGAAAGATGCTATGGAGGAGGATCAAGAAGTTACTTCTTGTTTTCGGGCAGGCTTCACAATGGGGGAACTATAGAGCTCGGCTATCCCAAACTCGGTCATCCCCTCCAATGTTAAATTTCTCTCTTATGAAAATATGAAAAAGAGTGTTACTTGTTCTCCCGCGGCTATGCAACATCCATGGGTGCAAGGAGCTTTAACCGTCACGGGTAAGCTCCGTAAGGAAATAATGGATCTTAAGCGGCAAGTCAACAAGCTCGAGGAGGAGAATCGTATCCTGAGGGGTCTCATAGCCAAGAATATGACATCACCACACCCGAAGAAGGAGACATAATCATATGGGTATGGGCACTCCCCTTGGCAGCTGCCAAGCTTGGGGGAGGTGCCCCGGTATCGTATCATCATCACATCTCTATCTTTACCATTTTTCTTAGTTCGATCCTTTTAGTAATATCTTGATCTAGTAGAATAAAGTTTTTGGTGCGATCTAGTTTTGAGTTTTGCTTTATGATCCCTTTATGTAATCGAGTCCGTGAGCTATATAATAAAGATTAGTGTTGAGTCAAGGGCTTGATTATTTTGCTATGATCTTGAGAGAATAAAAAGAAACAAAGAGATCATATTGATCTTATGGATAGTAATGACTTAACATACAAAGAGTATGATGATTAAAAGTTGTTGAGAGTTGGCAAACATAGCTTTGGTCATCGTTGCAATTAATAGGAAGTAATAAAGAAAGAGAGGTTTCACATATAAATATACTATATTGGACATCTTTTATGATTGTGAGCACTCATTAAAATATGACATGCTAAAGAGTTGATGTTGGACAAGGAAGACAACGTAATGGGTCATGTTTTCTTATATCTGAAATAAAGTATATTGTCATGGATTATCCAACATGTTGAGCTTGCCTTTCCCCCTCATGTTAGCCAAATACTTTGCACTAAGTAGAGATACTACTTGTGCTTCCAAAAATCCTTAAACCCAGTTTTGCCATGAGTGTCCACCATATCTACCTATGGATTGAGTAAGACCCTTCAAGTAAGTTGTCATCGGTGCAAGCAATAAAAATTGCTCTCTAAATATGTATGATTGATTAGTGTGGAGGAAATAAGCTTTATACGATTTTGTGATGTGGAAGAAATAAAAGCGACGGACTGCATAATAAAGGTTCATATCACAAGTGGCAATATAAAGTGACGTTCTTTTGCATTAAGATTTTGTGCATCCAACCCTGAAAGCGCATGACAACCTCTGCTTCCCTCTGCGAAGGGCCTATCTTTTACTTTTATCTCCTACCTTATGCAAGAGTCATGGTGATCTTCACCTTTCCTTTTTGCATTTTATCCTTTGGCAAGCACAGTATGTTGGAAAGATCCTGATATATGTACCTAATTGGATGTAGGGGAGCATGAGTTATTATTGTTGACATTACCCTTGAGGTAAAAGGTTGTGGGGCGAAACTATAAGCCCCTATCTTTCTCTGTGTCCGATTAAAACTTCATAACCACAAGTATTGCGTGAGTGTTAGCAATTATGAAGGACTAGATGATAGTTGAGTATGTGGACTTGCTTTTAAGCTCTGACATAGACTCTTTCTGATGCTATGATAAATTGCAATTGCTTCAATGACTGAGATTATAGTTTGTTGGTTCTCAATAAAGTTTCCGATTCATACTTTTGCATTGTGAATAGATCATCACTTGAACATAAGTAATCATATGACAATATCTATATGTTGCTATTATGAGAATAATCATGATGCATTCATGTCCGTATTTTATTTTTATCGACACGTCTACCTCTAAACATGGGGACATATTTATCGTTATCGGCTTCCGCTTGAGGACAAGCGAGGTCTAAGCTTGGGGGAGGTGATACGTCCATTTTGCATCATGCTTTTATATCGATATTTATTGCATTATGGATTGTTATTACATGTTATGTCACAATACTTATGACTATTCTCTCTTATTTTACAAGGTTTACATAAGGAGGGGGAATGCCGGCAGCTGGAATTCTGGGCTGGAAAAGGAGCAAATATTAGAGACCTGTTCTGCACAACTACAAAAGTCCTGAAACTCCACGGAAAAGATCCTAATTGGATGTAAGTTAGCATGAGCTATTATTGTTGACATTACCATTGAGGTAAAAGGTTGGGAGGCGAAACTATAAGCCCCTATCTTTCTCTGTGTCTGATTAAAACTCCGTAACCACAAGTATTGCGTGAGTGTTAGCAATTGTGAAAGACTAAATGATAGTTGAGTATGTGGACTTGCTGAAAAGCTCTGACATAGACTCTTTCTGATGTTATGATAAATTGCAATTGCTTCAATGACCGAGATTATAGTTTGTTGGTTCTCAATGAAGTTTCTGATTCATACTTGACATTGTGAATAGATTATTACTTGAGCATAAGAAATCATATGATAATATCCATATATGTTGCTGATTATAAGAATGATCATGATGCCCTCATGTCCGTATTTTATTTTATTGACACCTCTACCTCTAAACATGTGGACATATTTATCGTTATCGGCTTCCGCTTGAGGACAACCGAGGTCTAAGCTTGGGGGAGTTGATACGTCCATTTTGCATCATGCTTTTATATCGATATTTATTGCAATATGGGTTGTTATTACACATTATGTCACAATACTTATGCCTATTCTCTCTTATTTTACAAGGTTTACAAAAGGAGGGAGAATGCCGGCAACTGGAATTCTGGGCTAGAAAAGGAGCAAATATTAGAGACCTATTCCGCACAACTCCAAAAGTCCTGAAACTCCACGGAAGTTATTTTTGGAAATAATAAAAAATACTGAGCGAAGAAAATACCAGAGGGGACCCACACCCTGGGCATGAGGGTGGGGGCGCCCTACCCCCCTGGGCGCGCCCCCTGCCTCGTGGGCCCCCTGGTGGCCCTCCGGTGCCCATCTTCTGCTATATGAAGTCTTTCGTTCGAGAAAAAATCATAAGCAAGCTTTCGGGACGAGACTCTGCCGCCACGAGGCGGAACCTTGGCGGAACCAATCTAGGGCTCCGGCGGAGCCGTTCTGCCGGGGACACTTCCCTCCGAGAGGGGGAAATCATCGCCATCGTCATCACCAACGCTCCTCTCATCGGGAGGGGGCCAATCTCCATCAACATCTTCACCAGCACCATCGCCTCTCAAACCCTAGTTCATCTCTTGTATCCAATTCTTGTCTCTAAGTCTGAGATTGGTACTTGTAGGTTGCTAGTAGTGTTGATTACTCCTTGCAGTTGATGCTAGTTGGTTTATTTGGTGGAAGATCATATGTTCAGATCCTTTATGCATATTAATATCCCTCTGATTATGAACATGAATATGCTTTGTGAGTAGTTACGTTTGTTCCTGAGGATATGGGAGAAGGCTTGCTATTAGTAGTCATGTGAATTTGGTATTCGTTGGATATTTTGATGAGATGTATGTTGTCTCTCCTCTAATGGTGTTATGTGAACGTCGACTACATGAAACTTCACCATTATTTGGGCCTAGAGGAAGGCATTGGGAAGTAATAAGTAGATGATGGGTTGCTAGAGTGATAGAAGGTTAAACCCTAGTTTATGCGTTGCTTCGTAAGGGGCTGATTTGGATCCATATGTTTTATGCTATGGTTAGGTTTACCTTAATACTTCTTTTGTAGTTGCAGAATGCTTGCAATAGGGGTTAATCATAAGTGGGATGCTTGTCCAAGTAAGGACAGCACCCAAGCACCGGTCCACCCACATATCAAATTATCAAAGTACCAAACGCGAATCATATGAACGTGATGAAAACTAGCTTGACGATAATTCCCATGTGTCCTCGGGAGCGCTTTTCTCTATATAAGAGTTTGTCCATGCTTGTCTTTTGCTACAAAAAGGATTGGGCCTTCTTGCTGCACTTTATTTACTTTTGTTACTTGTTGCTCGTTACAAATTATCTTATCACAAAACTATCTGTTACCTATAATTTCAGTGCTTGCAGAGAATACCTTGCTGAAAACCGCTTATCATTTCCTTCTGCTCCTCGTTGGGTTCGACACTCTTACTTATCTAAAGGACTACGATAGATCCCCTATACTTGTGGGTCATCGGTGGTACCGCCAGCATCAAGCGGAACTGAAGGCCGCCTATAAGGAGTTCGATGAGGTGTGGGGCAAGACCGATGACGAGGCCGAGGACATCGCCGGCTCTGCCGAGGGCGTGCCCCAGCGTCACAACCACGAAGTCGGCTTGTTCGCGGGCGCCGCCAACAACGAGGAAGAGTAGAGCATAGGAAGTCGCCGCCACTCGGGTCCCAAGAAGGCCACTGATCCTCCCCTCCCGCTGAAGCCAAGCTGGTAGGCTGGACATCGTCGGCCGATTAGCTGTTTGGCGGCGACGTGGAGGCGGACAGCTTCACTTCCCGGGGCTCCAGAGGCAAAGCTGGAGAGCGCCGAGGTGGAACTGGAGAAGGCGAAGATCAGTTCTCGGGGCTCATGGCCGGACACGGGAAACGGATGCTGGCTATCATAGATTAGGCAAATTAATTATACCTTCAGAGCCAGGCGAGCACCGTTTTTAGTTGAAGTATGTCTGGAATGTAATGAAATCCGTCATATTTACATAAATTTTTGCCGTGTTTGAACAAATTTTGTCCGGTTAATTTGAGTCCAAATGTATACTGGCAGCGTTGGATGGCCACCTCTCACATCCATGTCGATAGGCTGGTCCCCTGTTCACGAACAGATGCAGGTGAAAATTTACGGGTCACGGTTTGAAGATGCCCATAATGTCACACTTGTCCAATTTTTAGTTGTCTTGTCTGCTTTCTCCACGGCCATCATGTTCATACAGGAGGCAGACGGCAAGCTCCCTCTCCTGGGTATGCTCGTTTGAGACGAACTTTATAATCGTGCGCACGGTGCCGTCTTTCCCCAATGGGCAACACTCTGCGCCGGTGCGCCGGCCCAAACTTTGGGCCGGTCCAACCCTGGCCGTTAGATGCGCCCCCGCATAGCCGTTGGATCGCGCCTTTCCCAGCGCTTGTCACCCTGGCACGTTTTTCAGATCTGGAGAAAGCACCGCTGCAGGTCATGGCAGCCGCCCCCGTTGCCACGTCACGCGGCGCACCGTCGCCCTCCCCCGTTTGCCCTCACTGTCAAAAGTCGCCGCCGTGCTCGATGGCAGCGCTCTCCGTCGACGCTCGCAAACAAAAAAAGTTGTCGAAAAAGATGCTCTGTGTTGCCGCCCCTGTTGAATCAATTGAAATCCTTGGTTCCAGCAAATTAAAGATAAGGCTTAGCAAAAAGTCGCTCATCCAGCAAAGAACGAAGAACTAACTCTGGTGAAAGCATTTTTGGGTGCTAGTTCCAACAACAAAAAACGTGGTTGTAGCAAAAAAATCGATGGTATGGAGAAAACGAACTTGGTGGAAGCATTTTTTGGTGCTGGTTCTAGCAAAAATCGATGCAGGATGTAGCAAATTACATCGCTGGATGCAGCTCCTCCGCGCCTACTTTCAACTGGTTCCAGCAAAAAAAGATGCCGACGGTAGCAAATTGAAGCACCGGTTGTAGCATTTCCCCGTGGTTGTAGCTCCGCCGTGCGACTGTCGTAGCCAACGCTCGTGCTGGTTCCAACAAAAATTGATGACGGATGTAGCAAAAAAATCGTTGGATGCAGCTGATTCCCATCACATAGTCCATGACGTTGCCGCCGAGAGCTATCATCTCCCTGTTGCAGCAAAAATGCAAGCAGGTTCCAGCAAAAATCAAACACGGTTCCAGCAAAAACAAATCAAGAAAAAAGCAGCTTATTCTCCGCCACCGCCATCGCCGCCAGCCACCACCATTGCCGGCTGAAGCAAAAATCCTGCTGGACGGGGTTCAGCGCCGCACATCGTTGGGTTCCCGCATACTAGGACTAGATGGGGGTGTGGTTATGTAGCAGCGCTGCCGTTGTGGTGGGCTGTAGGTGCGTCGGCGCCGGGGAGACGGGGAGGTCTGAAGAGAGAAAAGGAGGCGAGCTCGGTGGAGAAATCAGAGACGGAAGTAAAGACGAAGGAACGAGCGGATGAGGTCGCGAGTTAAGAGATAAAGGAAGAAAAGAAAAGCGGTGCGGTTTGGCCAGCGTGACGTGGCATGTGTGCGCAACCCCAACGCGCATCGCTAGCGAGGCGACCGGCCGAAGTTTCGGCCGGCTCGCCGACTGTAAACATTTCCCTTCCCCAATTCTTCCTGCAGAAACCAGACAAACTATATATATATATATATATATATATATATATATATATATATATATATATATATATATATATATAGTGTTACTCACATAGTAAGCACGCATAAGATGAAAACCGTCTTATTTTAAGGTATGAGATTTTTGTTGAGGGAATTCAGCATATGAGATGAACAATGTTGGCTCCTCGGTGAGCTCCTATTCGGCGCTGTAGGCGCCCGTTTGAGAAGTGGCGCCTACGACGACCAACAGCAGAGCGCGGCCCATTAAACATCGCTTCCTCGCTCGCTGAAAAAAATTCATTCGTTCCATTGACTCGCCTTGCTGGGATTTTTTTTCGGCTGTGCAGCACTGCTGGTTCAGGAAAAAGACCAGCCTCCGGTTTTTTATGATTTTGAATATGTTTGTGAAATAAAAAAAATCATAGATTTACGTACGTGGGTTAAAACAGTGCATGAAATTGGGAAAAAATACACAAATAAAAAAACACGAATTATGAAAAAGTTCATAGATTCTGAAAAAAGTTCATCAATTTTGAAAAACTTCCTTTGATTTAGAAAAAAAGTTCATCAGTATTGAAAAGAGTTCGTCGATTTTAAAATAAATTTCGTTGATTTTGAAAAATGTTCACAAATCTGGAAGAAGTTCATCAGATTTGGAAAAGATCATTAATTTTAAAGAAAAGTTCACCACAATGTTAAATAAAAAGTTAATTCATTTTGAAAATAATTAATCAAATTTGAAAATTTTAATTGAAATTGAAAAAAGTACAACAATTTTGAAAAAATCATAGATTTAAAAAAGTTCACGAATTTAAGAAAAATAAAAAATAGTAAAAAGCAAAAACTAAAAAATAAAATAAAAAACTTAGGGGCTCATTCTCTATGCATAGAAATGTAAAACAAAAATTATTCATAAGATTTGAGGTGGCGCAGTGGTTTGCGTAGTTCACTCGGAACGACGAGATCACAAATTCTATCCCTGCTGACTGCACTCCGCGCGCACCCTTTTTTGAGCTTTAAACAGAAAGAAAGTGTTGAATGGGCCGGGCCCAGAACGGAGGCGTAGTGCGCGACTTTTTGCAAGCCCCTGAAGTGCAAATAGGGTTCGTCGGCCGCGAGAGCTATTTATCGCATTAAGCGATCGAAGTGGCAGCGCTCGCTGAAGCTTTCCACCCCCTTGCGTTGTACTGGCGCACGGAGTGTTAAAAATAAAAAAGAGCTATTTATCGCATTAAGCGATCGAAGTGGCAGCGCTCACTGAAGCTTCCCACCCCCCTCGCGTTGCCCTGGTGCGTGAAGTGTTAAAAATAAAAAGAAGGAAATTGGGTAACTTGGGTTTCCCACGTGTCTAGGGCGTAGTGCAGCGCTGGTAGCCACTAGGCTACATTCAAGCTCGTGTAAAAATAGCTGGGTGTGCCGTACTTGAGGTATAAAATAGCTGGGCGCGCCCTATTTTTCTTTTCTTTCTCCATTTTCTTCTACGTTATTCGGGTTTTTCTTTCTTTCTTCAATATTTTGTTCTTTTTCTTTTTCTTCTCCATTTGTTTTTATTGTTTTTTGCATTTGTTTCTTCTCCTTTTTTTCATTCTTTTCTTTGTTCTTCTTCATTTTTTGTTTGGTTTTTCATTTTTGTTTGGGTTTTATTTTTTTTTTTCTCCATTCTTTCTTTTTCTTTTGTGTATTTCATGTTTGTTTTTGTTTCACTCTACATTTTTGTACATGTCAAAACATTGTTTGTATACACGTTCAACATTGTCCGAATGCTTATTCAACATTTTCAAATACTTTTTCAACATTTTAATAGTTATTCATCATTTTTTTAAATACTTGTTCAACATTTTCAATACTTATTCAATATTTTTTCAAATACTTGTTCAACATTTTTTAATACTTGTTCAACATATTTCAAATACTCGTTCAACATTTTTAATATGTACTAAACATTTTATAAATTATTGTTCAATATTTTCATATACTTGTTCAACATTTTTCATATACTCGTTTCAACATTTTTTAATACCTATTCAACATTTTTTTAAATACTTGTTCAATATTTTTTAAATAATTGTTCAAAAAAAATTCTTATACTCGTTTCAACATTTGTTAATACCTATTCAACATTTTCAAATACTTTTTCAACATTTTTCAAATACTCGTTCAACATTTTTTAATATTTATTCAATATTTTTCAAATACTCTTTCAACATTTTAAATACTTAATCGACATGTTTTTCTATGTTTCTTAACCATATTATTCAGGGAAAAAGCATGAGATAACAGAGTAAAAAGAAAAACACAGAAAAGTACGTTGAATTAGACAAGTAAAAATGAAGGAACAGAAAAAAGGTTAAAACAGGAAAAAAAAGTGAACATGTTAAAACCAAGCTCATTTTTCATTCTAGTAGGCCGTGCTCCACAGCGTACAACAAACTGTGTCTGTCGTAGTGACTAGCAGTGTTAGGAAGGAACTAGTCGATCCCCCGCGAGCACCAGTCTTTTTAACTCTGGGTTTTCCGAAAATTCACGCTGCACTGGGCCGGCCCACTATGTAGCGGTCTACGCGAGAGATCCCCCTCCTCTCGCGTAACGCGAGAAATAGGGGCGCCCTTCGCCGGCTCCTTCGCCAATCAAGCAATGCTAGCCCAGCCTTCTGTGCACAAGCAGGATGGGTAATAGAATGGGCCTATGAAATTGTTGGGTGTTCGTTAGTATTATGGACTAAGGCCGTGGCAGAATTTATGAACCTAATCACCGTTTTGGCGCTCCAGGTGCCCATTATGGGCCATTTTGCAAACCGACGCACATCCCTTTTTTCTAGCTGGGCCAGCCCATCTATCTTTTTCTCTGATTTTAAATAAAAAAAACTGCGAGCGAGGTGGGAATCAAACTAGCGACTTTGTGGTTCACAGTACGCCGCAGTAACCAACCATCCACCTTTTTCAATATCAATGAAATTATTTTCAAATTTGTGAACTTTTTTTAAAAAATCGATGAAGAATTCCAAATTCGTGATTATTTCTAAGACCATTGTTTTCATATTCATGAACTTTTTTCAATATCGAAGATTTTTTTCTTTCAAATCCATGATTTTTTTTCATCCGTGAACCTTTTTTCAAAACCGATATTTTTTTGGCAAAATCAGTGATCTTTCCCAAAATAGATGATCTTTTTTAAGAATTTGTGAATTTTTTTCAAAATCAATGAACTTTTTTCAAATTCTTTATTTTCCCCCAAAATTCATGAACTTTTTTCAAATTCGTGAACCTTTTATTTTCATGTTTTTTAATTTAGTAAACTTTTTTGAGTAGTCAACGATCAACGTGGGCCCTGGTTGGTGAACGGCGGCCGTTCAACTTACCGAACCAGAAAATAAAAATCGAACGAACCAGGAGCTTTATTTTTTTCAGCAAAGACAACACATGAGTAGGACGTGAGCACCAAATATCCCTAACTGGCACATGAGGCGTCAATTAGGAGCACCCTTCGTCAGCGCGGGCGGGGGCATTCCTGCTCGTGCTACGATTTTGGGCTGCTTGATTGCTACCCTGAGTATCTAAGTTCAAATGCCTGACCTGAGCCTCTAAGAGCAACTCCGGGCGACCCATTTTGTCCGCCGCCGTCCGTTTGGGTCGGCGCGGACAGAAAAGACGGTCCAACGCGTCGACTCAAACATATGCCTGTATGCTTGGCGTCCGCATGGTGACCCATTCCCTGTTTAATTTTGAGTCGAATTTGCGTCGGCGCGGACACGAGAAGAACGCGCGCGCGTCTACTCCTCTCTTCGAGCCCGCTGGTCGGTGGCAGCCACCATCATTTCCTCCTATATATTTTTCCTAAAAACACTCC
The DNA here is from genome assembly GCA_032464435.1 of Aegilops umbellulata. Taxonomy (NCBI): domain Eukaryota; kingdom Viridiplantae; phylum Streptophyta; class Magnoliopsida; order Poales; family Poaceae; genus Aegilops; species Aegilops umbellulata. The sequence continues at coordinate 395,037,044 of CP136054.1, forward strand.
CGCCCGCACGCGCTTCCGCCCCACATCCCGCCATGGAGGACGCCATCGACCTTGACGCCGCCGCCGGCCTCGCCTCGTCCGGCGCCGCCGGCCCTCCGAGAAAGGAAAGCCTCGTGCCCCGCGCAAGACCGGCGCCGCGACCAAGCCAAAAAAGGCGCTGACGCCCGAACAACGGGCAAGGGAGTCGGCCAAGAGGAAGGGCCGGAGGCACGCCGCAGACGCGAGGGATGAGGCCGCCGCGCAGGCCGCCGCCGTCGCCGCCGCGCAGCAGGAGGTCACCAACGCCCGCGTCGCGGCGGCAACGAGGGAGGCGCTCTACATGTTAGGATTAAACCCTAACCAGCATGGCCTCGTCCAAACCGCCGTTGCCGCGGCCAGCACCGACTCGTCGACGTTTCCTCGGATGGTGCTGCCCGACTCACCCTGGGCGTCGGCTTGCAACCCGATCCCCTGCATGTGCCGGCATGAGACATGGCCGCTGGCATGATTGGTCGCGGGCCTTTTTTATTTAAAAGTTGAATGCGAACATGAAATGGGTCAGCGCGTTGGGCGCACTGCCCACCCAAATGCAAAACTGGGCAGACGTCGGACGGGTGGCCGACCCAAACGAACAAAAAGACAAATGCGCTGGGTCGGCCCGTTGGAGTTGCTTTAATTGTGGGGAAAAACCCTGTGATCCGCTAAACCAGTGTTCGGTGTGCTTGGTTGGTGTCCTAAGAATCTTGCCTGCGTGACTCAGGCCTAGAAAATTGGTGGGGTGAGCTACATGCAAACACATCCCTCCTTATAAGTATAAGAGGATCTCTAGCAGATCCCGCAAACTAGGTATAATAACCGCCGGTTTGCGGGACCCATCCCGTATCTCCGTTCAAACAGATCTGCCAAACCCGGCCGTTCCGATTTTTTGTGACCCGAATGTGCGAGCCCATTTCCTCCAAATCTACGGTGAAAGGATCGATATAGTTGACTAGAGGGGGGGGGTGAATAGGCAACTAACAATTTTTAGCTTTTCTTTACCAAATTAAACTTTGCATCAAAGTAGGTTGTCTATATATGCAACTAGGTGAGCAACCTATATGATGCAACAACAATAAGCACACAAGCAAGCAAGGGATATAACACAAGTAAGCTTGCACAAGTAAAGGTACGAGATAACCAAGAGTGGAGCCGGTGAAGACGAGGATGTGTTACCGAAGTTCCTTCTTTTTAAGGGGAAGTACGTCTCCCTTGGAGCGGTGTGGAGGCACAATGCTCCCCAAGAAGCCACTAGGGCCACCGTATTCTCCTCACGCCCTCACACAATGCAAGATGCCGTGATTCCACTACTTGTGCCCTTGGAGGCGGCGACCGGACCTTTACGAACAAGGTTGGGGCAATCTCCACAACTTAATTGGAGGCTCCCAACGACACCACGAAGCTTCACCACAATGGACTATGGCTCCGCGGTGACCTCAACCGTCTAGGGTGCTCAAACACCCAAGAGTAACAAGATCCGCAAGGGATTAGTGGGGGGAATCAAATTTCTCTTGGTGGAAGTGTAGATCGGGGCCTTCTCAACCAATCCCTAGAAAATCAACAAGTTTGATTGGCTAGGGAGAGAGATCGAGCGAAAATGGAGCTTGGAGCAACAATGGAGCTTAGGGTTAGAAGAGGTGGTCAACTCGGGGAAGAAGACACCCCTTATATAGTGGAGGGACGAATCCAACCGTTATCCACCAACCCAGTCCGCGCAGCATGGTACTACCGCGCCAGGGCCGCGGTACTACCGCAAGCACATGCGGTACTACCGCAGGGCCTTGCGGTACTGCCGCCCGAGCAGCACAGACCTGAACACCCCAACCGCACTGAAGCGGAGGGCGGTAGAACCGCTTGTGAGGTACTACCGCACCAGCTAGCAGTACTACCGCAAGGCAGGGACGATCCAGATTTCGGGAAGGCACGGACATAAAAAATTATGTCCGTGGCAACTTCCATTGAGTTGGAGTCGATGCAAAAATCCGACACAGTAGTACAACATGAGGAGCGGTACTACTGCGCCGCGGCTGAGCCAGGCCAGTACACGCGGTACTACCGCGCACAGGGCACAGTACTACCGCGTAGGGCGCGGATGTAAAAAATTATATCCGCCCCTACTACCGCTGCGCAACAGCACTTGGCCTGGGGGCCACGGGACTACAGCTCCTGAGGAGCGGTACTACCGTGGGCTCCTGCGGTACTACCGCACCAAGGTCCGGTACTACCGCAAGTGCATGCGGTACTACCGCTCCAGGGAGCAGTACTACCGCAAGCCCAAGTTCAGCAACCAAGACAAATTGCATAGAGGATAAAACGGAGGATGATCCAAAGTGCCAAAGGAAAGGCGGTGCAAAAGGAGTAGATGTGTACGTGATGATTCCACCCAAACCTTTCCAAAGCGGACCCCCTCTTAATAGTACTGCTTTCCTACGACTCAAATCCACCGAAAAGAAACGTAGAAAAACACCGCCTTCAATAGTCTTCGAGGGGCACTAAACTATCTTGTGCCTAGTGATGAAACGTCTGAAATACTGAAGGCACACGATTAGTCCGCAAAAGCATTGTCATCAATCACCAAAACATCTTAGGGATAAATATGCCCTTACAATCTCCCCCTTTTTGGTGGATTGATGACAACACGGGATTTGCACAAAGGGAAAGACAAAGACCATAAGCAAACCCCACATCTCTAAAATATAGATGACCTCCCCCTAGATGTGTGCTATCTAGATAGGTGTTTTGGACTGCACGACACACAAACTAGGATCAACACTCCCCCTATATTTTATAGACAATGCATATCTTGCAACAATAAGGCTAACACTAAGGAAGGTAGTAAGTATGAGCATAATATAAATAGCACAAGATATCATAAGCTCAATAAGATGCGATAGAGTGCATATGTCTTACACCATATGATAGATAAGTCTCACAAGCGCAAACCAAAGCAAAGCAAGCAAGGTTCAAACGAGAAGGCAAACAAACCAAACACGACACACAACTTGCGAATCCCTACACTCTCTCCCCTTTTGGCATCGAGACGCCAAAAAGGCAGAGAGGACACCTACAACACAAGTGGTGGCTCAAGCGGAGTAGTCACTCGCACGCTCTTCGTCGGACTCGGCAGCGGGGATGGACTCCTCCTCAGAATCAGTCCACTTGTAACCTTGTTTGGCCATCCACTCGGCCTATGGAGTGATGTGCTCCTCGGAGCCTCCAAAAACTTCCTCTCCAAACACCTTCATGATCTTCTTGTCGTGATGGCGACTCTCCTTGGAGGCGACGTGAGTCCGGTACTGTCCCTTAGCCTGCATGCAGAACAAGGCCTTCATATTGGCCTTCGGCCTCTTAGCCCAAGAGGGCTCAGTGGAGGAAGGGGCATGTCCAGTAGGGCGGTCCTCATCTGCATTCTCCTCCTCACTTTCCTCCCCATCCACACCCATCCTAGCAAGCGTTGCCTCAGCACGAGTAGTAGTGTTAGCCCACTGGGGCTTGATGCGAAGTCTGATGGGGTCATGACGGATCCAGTCAGGGGCCAGAAACTCATCCTGAGGGAAGCGGTGCTCCCAAGTCTTCGAGATCAGCAGAAACAAGTAAGGTCCATAGATGGGAACCTTACGGTTGAACACCGCAAAGCGAAGCTCGCACCACATGATGTGGGAAACATCCAAGGGTTGTGTTTGAGAGATCCGCGCCTCCTCACAGAGAAGTAACATGTCCACAAGATAAGCATGCACCTTGTCCTTGTCCCCAATGCGTGGGAAGAGAGAGTTGCGGAAGATCCGGTGCATGATGTCAAGGAAAGGGTTCAGAACCCATGCCTTCTTACCGCTTGGAAGGAGCTCCTCAACATATTATGGCATAAGCTTGTTCTTGTTGGTAGACTCGGGGTTAGCATGAGGGCGGACACCAACGGGCGTGTTGAGCCCCTCATCAGGTACATTGAGCAAAGCCATGAATTCCTGCCAAGTAGCAGACAGCTGACGTCCATTGGTCATCCAGGTCAACCTCCGATCCTCCTCAGTGTGAAAGTGAACCGAAGCAAAGAACTGGGCAACAAGCTTAGGATCATAGTCCAGGTGAAAAGAGATCACATCCTCAATGGCAAACTGCTCCACGAGATCCAAGGCCTCACCAAAGTAGGCATGGTGCTTCTCCTCCCTCATGTGATTCATATCAATCCAGTGCATGTCCACATAAGTGTTATGCTTGCCCTTGATCACATCCAGATAGATGAGATTCTGCTGCTTGGTCCAGAACAAATCATTGCCTCTGATGTTGGCACGAGGATTCACATAAGGGTTGATCTTCCTTCGAGAGATAAACTCTGCAAGTGGGATCTCATCCATGCCCATGGTGGGCTCCTTCTACTTGGTGGCGGTGGTCTTGGTCCTGCGATGGGGGGCATTGGAGCCCTCTGGAGCTTCTTCTTGGTTGTGCAGAGGCTTGGAGCTAGTTGAAGGAAATATGCCCTAGAGGCAATACTAAAGTTATTATTTATTTCCTTATATCATGATAAATGTTTATTATTCATGCTAGAATTGTATTAACCGGAAACATAATACATGTGTGAATACATAGACAAACAGAGTGTCACTAGTATGCCTCTACTTGACTAGTTCGTTAATCAAAGATGGTTATGTTTCCTAACCATGAACAAAAGAGTTGTTATTTGATTAACGGGATCACATCATTAGAAGAATGATGTGATTGACATGACCCATTCCATTAGCTTAGCACCCGATCGTTTAGTATGTTGCTATTGCTTTCTTCATGACTTATACATGTTCCTATGACTATGAGATTATGAAACTCCCGTTAACCGGAGGAACACTTTGTGTGCTACCAAATGTCACAACGTAACTGGGTGATTATAAAGGAGCTCTACAGGTGTCTCCGAAGGTACATGTTGGGTTGGCGTATTTCGAGATTAGGATTTGTCACTTCGATTGTCGGAGAGGTATCTCTGGGCCCTCTCGGTAATGCACATCACTTAAGCCTTGCAAGCAATGCAACTAATGAGTTAGTTGTGAGATGATGTATTACCGAACGAGTAAAGAGACTTGCCGTTAACGAGATTGGACTAGGTATTAAGATACCGACGATCGAATCTCGGGCAAGTAACATACCGATGACAAAGGGAACAACATATGTTGTTATGCGGTTTGACCGATAAAGATCTTCGTAGAATATGTAGGAGCCAATATGAGCATCCAGGTTCCACTATTGGTTATTGACCGGAGACGTGTCTCGGTCATGTCTACATAGTTCTCGAACCCGTAGGGTCCGCACGCTTAAAGTTTCGATGACAGTTATATTACGAGTTTATGTGTTTTGATGTACCGAAGGAGTTCCGGAGTCCCGGATGAGATCGGGGACATGACGAAGAGTCTCGAAATTGTCGAGACATGAAGATTGATATATTGGACGACTATATTCGGACACCGAAAGTGTTCTGGGTGATTTCGGAGAAAACCGGAGTGCTGGAGGGTTACCGGAACCCCCCGGGAGAAGTAATGGGCCTAATGGGCCTTAGTGGAGAGAGAGAGGGGCGGCCAGGGTGGGTCGCGCGCCCCCTCCCCCTCTGGTCCAAATTGGACTAGGAGAGGGGGGCGGCGCCCCCCTTTCCTTCTCCCTCTCCCCCTTCCTTTCCCCCTCCTAGTAGGAGTAGGAAAGAGGGGAGTCCTACTCCTACTAGGAGGAGGACCCCTCCTCCTGGCGCGCCCTGCAAGGGCCGGCCGGCCTTCCCCCTTGCTCCTTTATATACGGGGGCAGGGGGCACCTCTAGACATAACAATTGATCCTTGAGATCTCTTAGCCGTGTGCGGTGCCCCCCTCCACCATAATCCTTGATAATATTGTAGCGGTGCTTAGGCGAAGCCTTGCGACGGTAGAACATCAAGATCGTCACCACGCCGTCGTGCTGACGGAACTCAACCCCGTCACTTTGCTGGATCGGAGTCCGGGGATCGTCATCAAGCTGAATGTGTGCTAGAACTCAGAGGTGTCGTAGTTTTGGTGCTTGATCGGTCGAGCCGTGAAGACGTACGACTACATCAACCGCGTTGGTATAACGCTTCCGCTTTCGGTCTACGAGGGTACGTGGACAACACTCTCCCCTCTGTTGCTATGCATCACCATGATCTTGCGTGTGCGTAGGATTTTTTTTAAATTACTGCGTTCCCCAACCGTGGCATCCGAGCCAGGTTTTATGCGTAGATGTTATATGCACGAGTAGAACACAAATGAGTTGTGGGCGATACAAGTCATACTGCTTACCAGCATGTCATACTTTGGTTCGGCGGTATTGTTGGATGAAGCGGCCCAGACCGACGTTACGCGTACGCTTACCGAGACTGGTTTTACCGCCGTACTATGCACACAGGTGACTAGCGGGTGTCAGTTTCCACAACTTTAGTTGAACCGAGTGTGGCTACGCCCGGTCCTTGCGAAGGTTAAAACAGCACCAACTTGACAAACTATCGTTGTGGTTTTTGATGCGTAGGTAAGAACGGTTCTTGCTCAGCCCGTAGCAGCCACATAAAACTTGCAACAACAAAGTAGAGGACGTCTAACTTGTTTTTGCAGGGCATGTTGTGATGTGATATGGTCAAGACATGATGAGATATAAGTTGTTGTATGAGATGATCATGTTTTATTGAAGTTATCAGCAACTGGCAGAAGCCTTATGCTTGTCTCTTTATTGCATAAGATGCAAGCGCCAAATAATTGCTTTACTTTATCGCTATGCGATAGCAATAGTTGCAAGAGCAATAGATGGCGAGACGACCATGTGACGACACATTGATATAGATCAAGATGATGAAGATCATGGTGTCATGCCGGTGACGATGGAGATCATGACGGTACTTTGGAGATGGAGATCACAAGCACAAGATGATGATGGCCATATCATATCACTTATATTGATTGCATGTGTTGTTTATATTTTATGCATCTTATCTTGCTTTGATTGACGGTAGCTTTTTAAGATGATCTCTAATTATCAAGAAGTGTTCTCCCTGAGTATGCACCGTTGCGAAAGTTCTTCGTGCTGAGACACCACGTGATGATCGGGTGTGATAGGCTCTACGTTCAAATACAACGGGTGCAAAACAGTTGCACACGCGGAATACTCAGGTTAAACTTGACGAGCCTAGCATATACAGATATGGCCTCGGAACACGGAGACCGAAAGGTCGAACGTGAATCATATAGTAGATATGATCAACATAGTGATGTTCACCATTGAAACTACTCCATCTCACGTGATGATCGGACATGGTTTAGTTGATTTGAATCACGTGATCACTTAGAGGATTAGAGGGATGTCTATCTAAGTGCGAGTTCTTAAGTAATATGATTAATTGAACTTAAATTTATCATGAACTTAGTCCTGATAGTATTTTGCAAATTATGTTGTAGATCAATAGCTCGCGTTGTTGCTTCCCTATGTTTATTTTGATATGTTCCTAGAGAAAAAATATGTTGAAAGATGTTAGTAGCAATGATGCGGATTGGATCCTTGATCTGAGGATTATCCTCATTGCTGCACAGAAGAATTATGTCCTTGATGCACCGCTAGGTGACAGACCTATTGCAGGAGCAGATGCAGATGTTATGAACGTTTGGCTAGCTCAATATGATGACTACTTGATAGTTTAGTGCACCATGCTTAACGGCTTAGAATCGGGACTTCAAAGACGTTTTGAACGTCATGGACCATATGAGATGTTCCAGGATTTGAAGTTAATATTTCAAGCAAATACCCGAGTTGAGAGATATGAAGTCTCCAACAAGTTCTATAGCTAAAAGATGGAGGAGAATAGCTCAAGCAGTGAGCATGTGCTCAGATTGTCTGGGTACTACAATCGCTTGAATCAAGTGGGAGTTAATCTTCCAGATAAAATAGTGATTTACAGAATTCTCTAGTCACCATCACCAAGTTAGTAGAACTTCGTGATGAACTATAATATGCAAGGGATAACGCAAACTATTCCCAAGCTCTTCATGTTGCTGAAATCGACGGAGGTAGAAATCAAGAAAGAGCATCAAGTGTTGATGGTTAACAAGATCACTAGTTTCAAGAAAAGGGCAAAGGGATAGAAGGGGAACTTCAAGAAGAACAGCAAGCAAGTTGCTGCTCAAGTGAAGAAGCCCAAGTTTGGTCCTAAGCCTGAGACTAAGTGCTTCTACTGCAAAGGGACTGGTCACTAGAAGCGGAACTACCCCAAGTATTTGGCGAATAAGAAGGATGGCAAAGTGAACAAAGGTATATTGGATGTACATGTTATTGATGTGTACTTTACTAGTGTTTATAGCAACCCCTCGGAATTTGATACTGGTTCAGTTGCTAAGAGTAGTAACTCGAAACGGGAGTTGCAAAATAAACAGAAACTAGTAAAGGGCGAGGTGACGATGTGTGTTGGAAGTAGTTCCAAGATTGATATGATAATCATCGCACACTCCCTATACTTTCGGGATTAGTGTTGAAACTAAATAAATGTTATTTGGTGTTTGCGTTGAGCATAAATATGATTTGATCATGTTTATTGCAATACGGTTATTCATTTAAGTTAGAGAACAATTGTTGTTCTGTTTACATGAATAAAACCTTCTATGGTCATACACACCAACGAAAATGGTTTGTTGGATCTCGAACGTAGTGATACACATATTCATAATATTGAAGCCAAAAAGATGCAAAGTTAATAATGATAGTGCAACTTATTTGTGGCACTGCCGTTTAGGTCATATTGGTGTAAAGCGCATGAAGAAACTCCATGCTGATGGGATTTTGGAATCACTTGATTATGAATCACTTGATGCTTGCGAACCATGCCTTATGGGCAAGATGACTAAAACTCCGTTCTTTGGAACAATGGAGCGAGCAACTGACTTATTGGAAATAATACATACTGATGTATGCGGTCCGATGAGTGTTGAGGCTCACGGCAAGTATCGTTATTTTTTGACCTTCACAGATAATTTGAGTAGATATGGGTATATCTACTTGATGAAACATAAGTCTGAAACATTTGAAAAGTTCAAAGAATTTCATAGTGAAGTGGAAAATCATAGTAACAAGAAAATAAAGTTTCTACGATCTAATCGTGGAGAAGAATATTTGAGTTACGACTTTGGTCTTCATTTGAAACAATGTGGAATAGTTTCGCAACTCACGCCACCTGGAACACCACAGCATAATGGTGTGTCCGAACATCATAACCGTACTTTATTGGATATAGTGCAATCTATGATGTCTCTTACCGATTTACCACTATCGTTTTGGGGTCATGCATTAGAGACAGCTGCATTCACGTTAAAAAGGGGCACCATCTAAGTCCGTTGAGACGACACAGTATGAACTGTGGTTTGGCAAGAAACCAAAGTTGTCATTTCTTAAAGTTTGGGGTTGTGATGCTTATAAGAAAAAGTTTCATCATGATAAGCTCAAACCCAAATCGGAGAAATGTATGTTCATAGGATACCGAAAGGAGACAGTTGGGTACACCTTCTATCACAGATCCGAAGGCAAGACATTCGTTGCTGAGAATTGACACTTTCTAGAGAAGTAGTTTCTCTCGAAAGAAGTGAGTGGGAGGAAAGTAGAACTTGATAAGGTAATTGTACCTTCTCCCTTATTGGAAAGTAGTTCATCACAGAAACCTGTTCCTGTGACTCCTACACCAATTAGTGAGGAAGCTAATGATGATGATCATGTAACTTCAGATCAAGTTACTACCAAATATCATAGGTAAACCAGAGTGAGATTCGCACCAGAGTGGTACGGTAATCCTGTTCTGGAAGTCATGTTACTAGACCATGACGAACTTGCGAACTATGAGGAAGCGATGATGAGCTCAGATTCTGCAAAATGGTTTGAGGCCATGAAATCTGAGATAGGATCCATGTATGAGAACAAAATATGGACTTTGGTTGACTTGCCCGATGATCGGGAAGCCATAGAAAATAAATGGATCTTCAAGAGGAAGACGGACGCTGATAGTAGTGTTACTATCTACAAAGCTAGACTTGTCGAAAAAGGTTTTTGACAAAGTTCAAGGTGTTGACTATGATGCGATTTTCTCACTCGTATCGATGCTTAAAGTTTGTCCGAATCATGTTAGCAATTGCCGCATTTTATGAAATCTGGCAAATGGATAACAAAACTGCAATCCTTAATGGATTTCTTAAAGAAGAGTTGTATATGATGCAACCAGAAGGTTTTGTCAATCCTAAAGGTGTTAACAAAACATGCAAGCTCCAGCGATCCATCTATGGACTGGTGCAAGCATCTCGGAGTTGGAATATATGCTTTGATAAGTTGATCAAAGCATATAGTTTTATACAGACTTGCGGTGAAGCCTGTATTTACAAGAAAGTGAGTGGGAGCACTACAGCATTTCTGATAAGTATATGTGAATGACATATTGTTGATCGGAAATAATGTAGAATTATTCTGCAAAGCATAAAGGAGTGTTTGAAAGGAGTTTTTCAAAGAAAGACCTCGGTGAAGCTGCTTACATATTGAGCATCAAGATCTATAGAGATAGATCAAGACGCTTGAGAAGTTTTTTCAATGAGTACATACCTTGACAAGATTTTGAAGTAGTTCAAAATGGAACAGTGAAAGAAATAGTTCTTGCATGTGTAACAAGGTGTGAAAGTGAGTAAGACTCAAAGCCCGACCACGACATAAGATAGAAAGAGAGTGAAAGTCATTCCCTATGCCTCAGCCATAGGTTCTATACAGTATGCCATGCTGTGTACCGGATCTATTGTATACCGTACACTGATTTTGGCAAGGGAGTACAATAGTGATCTAGGAGTAGATCACTAGACAGCGGTCAAAATTATCCTTAGTGGAATAAGGATATGTTTCTTGATTACGGAGGTGACAAAAGGTTCGTCGTAAAGGGTTACATCGATTCAAGTTTTGACACTGATCCAGATGACTCTAAGTCTCAATCTGGATACATATTGAAACTGGGAGCTATTAGCTAGAGTAGCACCATGCAGAGCATTGTAGACATAGAAATTTGCAAAATACTTACGGATCTGAATTTGACAGACCCGTTGACTAAAATTATCTCACAAGCAAAACATGATCACACCTTAGTACTCTTTGGGTGTTAATCACATAAGCGATGTGAACTAGATTACTGACTCTAGTAAACCCTTTGGGTGTAGGTCACATGACGATGTGAACTATGGGTGTTAATCACATGGTGATGTGAACTATTAGTGTTGAATCACATGGCGATGTGAACTAGATTATTGACTCTAGTGCAAGTGGGAGACTGGAGGAAATATGCCCTAGAGGCAATAATAAAGTTATTATTTATTTCCTTATATCATGATAAATGTTTATTATTCATGCTAGAATTGTATTAACCAGAAACATAATACATGTGTGAATACATAGACAAACAGAGTGTCACTAGTATGCCTCTACTTGACTAGCTCATTAATTGAAGATGGTTATGTTTCCTAACCATGAACAAAAGAGTTGTTATTTGATTAACGGGATCACATCATTAGAAGAATGATGTGATTGACATGACCAATTCCATTAGCTTAGCACCCGATCATTTAGTATGTTGCTATTGCTTTCTTCATGACTTATACATGTTCCTATGACTATGAGATTATGCAACTCCCGTTTACCGGAGGAACACTTTGTGTGCTACCAAACGTCACAACATAACTGGGTGATTATAAAGGAGCTCTACAGGTGTCTGTGAAGGTACATGTTGGGTTGGCGTATTTCGAGATTACGATTTGTCACTCCGATTGTCGGAGAGGTATCTTTGGGCCCTCTCGGTAATGCACATCACTTAAGACTTCCAAGCAATGAAACTAATGAGTTAGTTGCGAGATGATGTATTACAGAACGAGTAAAGAGACTTGCCGGTAACGAGATTGAACTAGGTATTAAGATACCGACGATCGAATCTCGGGCAAGTAACTTACCGATGACAAAGGGAACAACGTATGTTGTTATGCGGTTTGACCGATAAAGATCTTCGTAGAATATGTAGGAGCCAATATGAGCATCCAGGTTCCGCTATTGGTTATTGATCGGAGACGTTTCTCGGTCATGTCTACATAGTTCTCGAACCCGTAGGGTCCGCACGCTTAAAGTTCCGATGACAGTTATATTATGAGTTTATGTCTTTTGATGTAACGAAGGAGTTCGGAGTCCCGGATGAGATCGGGGACATGACGAGGAGTCTCGAAATGGTCGAGACATAAAGATTGATATTTTGGACGACTATATTCGGACACCGGAAGTGTTCTGGGTGATTTCGGAGAAGACCGGAGTGCTGGAGGGTTACCGGAACCCCCCGGGAGAAGTAATGGGCCTAATGGGCCTTAGTGGAGAGAGAGAGAGGGGCGGCCAGGGTGGGCCGCACGCCCCTCCCCCTCTGGTCCGAATTGGACTAGGAGAGGGGGGGGGTCGGTGCCCCCCTTTCCTTCTCCCTCTCCCCTTTCCTTTCCCCCTCCTAGTAGGAGTAGGAAAGAGGGGTCCTACCCCTACTAGGAGGAGGACTCCTCCTGGCGCGCCCTGCAAGGGCCGACCGGCCTCCCACTTGCTCCTTTATATACGGGGGAGGGGGCACCTCTAGACATAACAATTGATTCTTGAGATCTCTTAGCCGTGTGCGGTGCCCCCCTCCACCATAATGCTCGATAATATTGTAGCGGTGCTTAGGTGAAGCCCTGCGACGGTAGAACATCAAGATCGTCACCACGCCGTCGTGCTGACGGAACTCATCCCCCACACTTTGCTGGATCGGAGTCCGGGGATTGTCATCGAGCTAAACGTGTGCTAGAACTCGGAGGTGCCGTAGTTTCGGTGCTTGATCGGTCGAGCTGTGAAGATGTACGACTACATCAACCGCGTTGTTATAACGCTTCTGATTTCGGTCTACGAGGGTACGTGGACAACACTCTCCCCTCTCGTTGCTATGCATTACCATGATCTTGCATGTGCGTAGGAATTTTTTTGAAATTACTACGTTCCCCAACACTACTGGTACGACTGGGATTGGGACAGCGGGCAGGAGCACCGGAGCCACCACCTAAGACATAAAGCACAAAATACGCACGAATAGGCAAGAAGGATGAATGCAAAGACCACAGCAAAGAAGGTGAAACAAGTAGGATTAGCACATGAGAATTGCCACAAGAGGGATTTGAACCAACGGTAGTACCGAAGTGCCGCGCGGTACTAAAATTTTAGTGCTGCTCCGAGCCACGGTAGTACCGCGCCAGGGAGGCATGGTAATACCGTGTCTTGGGGCGGCAGTAAAATTTTAGTGCCGTGCGTCGCGCAGTAGTACCGCTCCTGAGGAGCGGTAGTACCGCACCGGGGATGCGGTAGTACCGCACGGTTACAGATCTGAAACAACAACTTGATCTGTGAACAACCATGACATCAACGCGGTACTACGGTCGATCAAATCCATCACGGGGCAACATAGCAAGTACCAACTCTACGAAATACTACTCTCCTAAATCCTACTCTTGCAAAGATTTAGCCTAAAATCTCAAGAACAACATGCATCTCCCCAAAACCTAGAAGCAAAAGAACGAACCAAAGAGAGAGGGATTTGGGGAGAAACCTTGGTCCATGGCAAGAGGAAGTGGTGGGGAACGATACCACCGGTCGGAATCCGAGGAGAGCAGCCGGAGACGGAGATCCGGCGAGGGCCTCCGGCGCCGTTCTTGGGCAGGAGAGAGAGAGGCGGCGTGGGGAGAAAGAGTGAATGGGTATGGGGGAGTTGGAACTCCCCCTACCCGCTCTTAACCCCCACGCGCTTGCTACTACACGGTAGTACCACACAGCATTGCGGTAGTACTGTCCGGGCGGAAGTACCGTGCCCTGGGCGGTAGTACTGCTCCACCAGCGGCAGTAAATTTTTTACTGCCGTACTGGTTGCTAGAGTACCGTGGCATGCCACGATAGTACCATGAACCCAAGAAAATGCAGTTTCAAACAGAAGAAGGGGACTTTGCAAGGAACCTTCAAACGAAAGAACACACCAACGAGCCAACAAACGAGACACCACAAGCACAAGCTCGGCACGAAGAAGGAAAGGCAAGAGACAACAAAGGACCACACACGAGACACAACCTCTCCAAGGAGAGGGCGGTGGCCGGAGCCACCTATGTTTGAGTCAATTGGTATGGCACCGCGAAGAATTATCCTTGGGCCCATGACCAAAACTTGTCTTTGAAGCACAAGTACCATAAAAATGGCTAATGTGAAAGAGTTGATTAATTTATGCATAATGAGGGGAGTGAGAGTTGATTGAGAGAACAACACTCCCTCTATGTCCATGCCTACATATAAACAAGATAACAAGTTGAGTATCGTGGGGTGTGCAAGGGTTCAAGCAACATTGCTCGAATCAATGATATTTAGCTCATGCCTTAACTCGCGAAATCTTGCTTCATCCAAGGGCTTCATGAAAATATCTGCAAGGTTATCATGAGTGTTGACGTAGTTGAGCTCGATCTCCCCTCGCCTAATGTGATCCTGGATGAAGTGATACCAAATCTCAATATGCTTCGTCTTGAAGTGTTGCACCGGGTTGAGAGAAATCTTGATGGCACTTTCATTGTCACACCACTACAAAAAAAATACACTTCCGTGATGATACGTGTTTGTCACAGTAGGTTGCTTTTTTGTCATGCATGTACATCCATGACAAATTTATGACAGAATCAAGATAGTCATACCTGTGCTGTCATAGAAGTGTTCCATGACATTACCAAAATTATCATCACGGAAGTGTCCACTTCCATGACGATAAATCGCGCGTCACAGAAGTGCTTTCGTCAAGGGTGACCGACACGTGGCATCCACCGTAACGGAACACCGTTAAGCTATCGGGTCGGGTTTTGGATCCGATAACCCATTAACAGCCCCGACCAATGGGAAATTTCCATGTGTAAAATTCTTATTGGCCAGACGAAACATGTGTCAGCTCGTCAGTGGGTCAGATAGGCGCCTATGATATGTCGACACGTGGCACGGCCCAACAGTGGCCCATTTAGCTTACAAAGCCGGCCCGTTTGACTTGGTCAAAAGTTAACGCGCTGGCCCATGAAAAGCCTATTAACGGTCTCTTCTTAAATAGCCCATTTTACGACCCGTTAACTCACAGCCGGTTAGGCCCTAAAGGAAATCGGCCCAACAATGTCATGTGGGCCATCGAATATAATACCAGCCCATTTCACTTTCGGCCCATGTATGGCCCACGACGTCTTTCAGCCCATATGAGGCCTTCGTATCTTTCGGCCCATTACAGGCCTACAGTGAGTCTAGCCCATAATGAACAGTAATTTTCTTTATACCCGTTAACGGCCCGTGATTTACATGGGCCGTTTCCAGCCCGTGTTAGCTTTCGGCCTATTAACGGCCCATACGTTCTTGGGCTCCTTTCGGCCCTCGATTACTTCCAGCCCATTACTGGCCTGTTCCCCTAATGGGCCAAATTCGGCCCATGGCAAGAGTCGGCCCGTTACTGGCCTGTTCCACTAATGGGCCAAATTCGGTCCATGGCAAGAGTCGGCCCGTTACTGGCCTGTTACCATGATGGGCCAAAATTGGCCCATGGCAAGAGTCGGCCCGTTTCTGGCCTGTTAACCCGTTGCGCCGTTTCTAGCCCGTCCTATATTCTGGCCCATTAACGACCCGTTATGCCTGTGACAGAATTAAGCCTTTGCTGTCCTACGGCGTGTTAATGGCCTGTTACCGTGCTGGGCCGATACCAATTACGCCCGATTATGGCCCATGTAGACACATTTATCCGATGGCCCGAGGCCTACCGATTACAGGCCCATTTATCGACGGCCCGTAGGAGACCCATGGATCCTACGGCCCGTATATGGCCCATGGTAGTTGCGGCCACTAGCAAACCAGGGAAAAAGAAGACTAGGAAATAAATAAGGCCGAACTAACGCTAGGCTATTAAGGCGATTGCACAGATTACATCCACTCGACATCAAAGATTGCCACCAGTGCAAATATAGGGAACACTCTACACTACAAAAATGGCTTGTTGTTTTCTTCACGCGGTGGCTGCATGTTAAGAATACATTTTGTATCACACCAAAACAAATTACAACTATATAACAAAAGGAAGGTTGGCATAAAACTTAACAGTCTAGCAGATAAATGCACCACCAGAAGTTCAGAAGCTCGGCTCATTTGACCTGACTATTACGTTTTCATGAAGTATTGTCCGATGGAGCACCATAACCCTCGCCTTCATTTCCCCTAGGCTCCTGAACAACATAGCAAATGTCTGATAGTCTGGTTTCAAAACCATGCATATCTTGATGACATTGAGTAATGTTTCTCCTTGTTTCACAAAGGGTCTCTGTTAGGGAATGGACTTGTGTCTGGAGCGCAGATACAACATTGCTTTGAGCTTGCATATCTTGATCATGAGGCAGTTTGGACAATATTGCCTTAACAACCAACCCAGTATTACGTAGGAACGTGCTTTTGGCACTGTTAGTGGACAGGCACTAACCCACTGCAGCAAGAGATGACATTGCGGTTATAGTTGCCTCGCCACCTTCAGAAGGTGGCGGTTCCACCATTTTTTCCATAGCTCACTGAAAAGTTGAGGTTTTACATTAGTAGTACCAGAACAGAAGATATTAAGGAGGCAGCAAAACCAAACAAAATAGCTTTGGTCTATATACAGAACTTATTCTGGTGAACCCATGTAAAATATTAGTTGTATTTTATTGCGAAGTACATAATGAAACCAGGTTCCAAACATATGACCATGTACCATCGCTAATGTATTGTCTATTTCTTCACATTGTATTGAGGGCTAAGGATGAAGAGACGAAGTTTATAATACGGTAAGCATAGTATGACGTCATTCATATCACAAAACAACCGAGAACAGACAAACAGGCAATTGTAACGTTGTGTGGGCAAGTCCAGCACGGAACTAGATTACGGTTCAAGATCAAAGGAACATCACTCCTCTCTTTTAAACCTTGTAAGGTGCAATGATACGCTAAGACAATTGTGTATAAAATTGAAAAGAGTAATAGACATTGGCTGCAAACCATGCAGTTCAAGGCACAAGTCAGAGTAAGTAGTAGTTAAAAGGCATGAGGATTAAGGACTTACAACAGCGGCTTTGACTGGTGTAGTCATGCCCTTCTTCTTGCTGGTGTGACAGTCCTTGAAGATTTCCACAACATTTGGTTCAGGTACTTTTTGGTCCTTGCGGGCTTTCCACTGCATTTGGAACAAGTCAATATAGATCCGATAATATGGTACAGCGAAAAGAGTGAAACAGCAACTAATTACAAGAGCCTCGCAGTGTGCAATATAGCTATGAGATCCTGTCGTCTGTTGGAATTTCACTTTCGTACGGTTGGCCTTGTTCTTTGAACAGTTCACCTACAAGAAGATAGATTTGTATGGCACATGCGTAAATAGGACTTCAACATGTGATCTGATGACATATATATAATGTACCTGATACTTTGGATCGGACCAGTGTTTAACGAGGCCTCTCCAGTCTTCATCAGATATATTTTCCACTGGAGACGTTTGGGCAAGTTCACTGTTAGCCTTGCCTTCAAAGTGAGTTTTTCTCAAGTTATACCGATACTGTCGCAGAGTAGACTTGAAAACATGGGTGCAAGCTTGTCTGGTTGCATCATCTTGGCTATCCAACTTGAACCTCATATGTTGAAAATTATGGGAGTCTCATTATCAGCAACCTAGAAAGTATTGGGCAGAGCAAGACGATATTACTAGTTTCCATACATAACCATACTTACAGATAAATGGTCAAGGAAGGTGTTGAACTGGGTTTCGTCTTTGTCATTCTTGTACTGAATCCATGTTGGGAGGATACGTACATGACACCTAACAGCAACCGCTGCCTATGATACTAACTTGGCTGACTCTGTAGCATCACGTGGCCTTTTTAAACCTGCGTCAAAATAGATCTCCATTCTTCCTCCTCTAGATTTAGTTAACCTATCAAGCATTATCCCTGATATTTGTTTCCTCTTGTGCCTAGGTGCTAGTCCAACAACAAACATAGGAAGTGTTAGTGTACATCAAACTGTGAGACTACATATAAAGAAGCATGCAACTATAACTTGACTCCAGCAACTACCTTCTTGCTGTTGAAGCTCACAAGGTTCATCTGATATTGCCAAATCGTCTTGTGTCAAGAGTGCTTGGGAAGTAGTGGCAGGTGGCAAGGGAGCTTGGGAACGTGCTGCTAGCTCAGTTGACGCACGAGTACGTCGTGCAGCTGGTAGTATTGTGGTAGGTGTTGCAAGAACTAGGGCTGTCTGTGCTTGTTTGGTGGCAGCTATTTGTTTCTGTTTGTCTTTTTTTGCAACTCGTGTAGCATGGGATGCCGTGTTTGTAGAATTTTCTGCTGGACTTTGACCTTCTATTGCACCATCAGTACGAGCAGAATCTGCATGATTCATCTGCTTCTCATTCCCTGCCATTCTGTGTTTCTTCCTCTTTCTCTATGCCATGTTAAGTCAAGCCGACAAGAAAAACGAATAACAATTTAGTTCTTCAGAACAAATTGATGCGTGATGCAGACGAACTGAACTTTGATGTTAGACAACCACATGATAGGAGGATGTAATATGTATGAAAAACAGGACGGAAGAGATAACTAGAACTATGATGTGTAAACTAAGAAGAAGACATTTCACCAAATTAGAAGCAATGCAATGGAAGGTAGACACCATATGAAAGATGCTACAAATGTCGCTCTGCCAAGTTAACAGTGTCTCATCATAAATGGCGTTTAAACAAATGTGAAGCAGTACAAGAAATAAATCATATCCAAGATGCAAACAACATCACACTACCATGTTAGAGGTCTCTCGTCATTAGTGCCATTGCATATTCACAACATTGGATATTCACAGCTTATGGTGTGTAAACTAAGGAGAAGGCATTTCAACAAATTAGAAGCAATGAAAACTAGACACCGTATGAAAGATGCAACGAATATCACTCTACCAAGTTAAAACTGTCTCGTCATAAGTGCCATTTCAACAAATTAGTAGTACAAGCTAGAAAAGAATGTGAGATGTAACCTATATCACACTCCGAAGTCAAACGTGTCTTATGATAAGTGATTGTTGCAGGTTACACAACAGTAGTAATATGATGTAAGAACATGGTGTGATAGACAGATATTGTATGTTCTAGAAACAGGAACACGTGTCTTACTCAAGTATAATGTGTAAAGTAAGCATATGGAATTCAACAAAATTAGAAGCAATACAAGCTAGACATCACACATAACATGCAACCACATATAACAGTGCCAAGTTAGAGGGAGCACCGGTGATGCTGCACTAGGGGAGACGTGCTCATCATAAACACAACTTTGTTGAGTGTCTATGCATGTGTTGTCTTGGAAATCATCTTGGGGGTGTGGAGGAGTATAAACTGTAGAGGCCCTCTGTTCGGAAGGAGCACCTTTATCCGCTGCCTTGCTAACTTCCTTCCGCTTTATTGATTTTGAATTGTCAAGTAAAACCGACAAGAAAAAGCAATAAAATTCTCTCTTCAGAACTCATTCATGCATGATATTGACAATCACTACTTTGATGTAAGGCAAACACATGATACCAGGATGGAATATATACGAAAAACAGGACGACATGGCATGTTCACAACTATTTGTGTAAACTAAGCAGAAACCATTCCAGCAAATAAGAAGCAATGCAAGCTAGACACCACATGAAAGATGCAACCAATATGACTCTGCCAAGTTAAAAGCGTCCCATCATAAATGGAATTTCAACAAATTAGAAGCAGCGCATGCTATAAATCATATGAAAGATGCAACTAATATCACACTGCATATACTAAAGGTGTCTCGTCATGTTGATTGACGTGGGATACAAAAAAACAATAGTTTTGTGTAAGGACGTGCTTAATAGACAGATGTACTATGTACTAAATACAGGAAGGCATGTCACATTAATAGGTATAATGTATAAGCTAAGCAGACGAGCACATGCAGTTTAACCAGATTGGAAGAATTACAATCTAGACACCATATGCAACATGCAACCACATATCACGCTGCCAAGTTAGAGCAAGCACCTGTGATGCTAGTGTAGGGTAAATGTTGTAATCAACTACAGAGCTACGTTCACTATCTTCATGTAGCATTTCTGTTTCTTGAGAATCATGTCGGGAGGCTGACGCTGCATTCTTTAAATGAGGAGTAGTCCCCTTGCCTGCCTGCCTCGTCATAAGTGATTGATGAGGGATACACAAGAACATTAGTTTGATGTAAGAACATGGTTAATACACAGATGTACTAGTATGTACCAAAAACAGAAAGGCATGTCATATTCAAAGGTATAATGTGTAAGCTAAGCAGATGCAATTTAACCAAATTGGAAGCAATACAAGCTAGACATCCGGCTGGAGTGGTGAGCATGATCATCTAGGACCTGAGAGCCTGGTGGGAGGCGGGCTGCTTCGCCACCATTGCAGCTTTTTAGTTGGCTTCCAGGTGATGCCTATCTTTGGTGGGCTTGTCACTGGCTCGGCCAGTGCCCTGACTAGCTATTTGTCTTCTGGTGCTCACGGGGATGGTGGTTCATGTAAAAAAAATATCTTTCCTTATCTTATCGACTTTGGCCTTTCGAATACAAGCTAGACACCATATGGAACATGCAACCACATATGACACCGCAAAGTTAAAACAAGCACCTGGGATGGTGGTTCATTGCGAGCGAGGTCATCAACTCCAGAGCTACGTTCCCCGTCTCCATCTGCTGACACTACACCCATTAAAGCATTGAGACGTGTCTTGCCTAGCCGCACAACAAGCTGGAGCAACTTATCTCTTTTATTTTTGGCTACTCTCATGGCAGCAGAGTCTGAAATACCCTTGCATAAAAACACAACAGTGAGAGTAAGGGTGAAGTGTGTGCAGAACTAGTGCACTGTAAAAGTAGCAGATAACAGGTGGCTGAAAAATAAATGACAGGAGACATATCATAGCTCTACAACATTGCATGGCAAACAAAATTAGATTCTACTCCGTATGATTTTGTAATATATGAGCACAGGAAATGCAGGTACTCCTCCAGCACACCACCACATGTGGTCATATCTAAGATAGCAGTCGACTGAAAATAAATAGGTCAGTCGATTTTTTTAATTAACCATCTGATCTATAAGGAACGGGCAGATGGCCTTCGTCTACCTCCCGCCAGTCACTGTTGACGATCTTTCTCGAACCGCCAGCGACCACCGGCCCAGACCCCTGCCTCCGCCACCCCGCCCTCCCATCGACCTCACACCATCGCCGTGCTTGGCAGCGCCGCCAGGCCATCCCTTTAATCCGGCTGACCTCCAGATAGGGCGCCAGTAGCTCTAGGCCGCACATGCCCCTAAGATAAACACCAAGGTGCTGCTTCCCCGACATAATAGGCGTACTAGCGCCTGTTACGCCAGGGAATGCTTCCGTTAATTGGGAATCGACTGGCCAGAAATTGAAATACACGGGGGCGACGGACCTCTAGCTAAGGTGAAATAGTATATGAGGAGAAACCTTGTGCATCGCGAGTTACTAGGAACATCTAGTATCAAGAAGAAGCGGTCAACTAGTGTCTTCTGTGGTATGAATACCGTGCAAGCAGAGACGTAAGATTTGCATGAATAAGGGAAGAGGAGTACCTTTTTCAGTTGCCGGTGTGGTCACCCCCACATGTCGCGCCGATCTTCTTGTTTTTACCGGGGAAACCAATGTTCTGGAGGGTGCATGCTTGGACAAACCCATGGCCAAATTGTTGACTGTGTTGCCGTGGCCGTATGTCGGCGGAGGGGAAGCAGATCCGAGGCGGCAAAGGACGGCGTAGCAGGAACAACTCCGGTGCGGTGGAGGGTGGCGAAGTTGGAGCGGCAGCGGTGAGGCGCAGGACGGCATGGTTGAACTGGCTCGGGTACGGACGGCTCGGCATCGGCTTCAACTACTAGCCGTGGAGGGCATTGCGGTTGAGGTTGCGGTGGACGACGACGTCGAGGTATCGGCTCCGGCGTGATGGAGGAGGGCGGCGGTTGATGGGTGGGATGGGGTGGCGGACGGAGGACGCCGGGGTTTCGCGGCTGGTGGAGAGTGTTGGGGATCGTAGCAGAAATTAAAATTTTCCTACGCATCACCAAGATCTATCCATGGAGTATTCTAGCAACGAGGGGATAGGAGAGCATCTACATACCACTTGTAGATCGCAACGGAAGCGTTCAAGAAGAACGTGGATGATGGAGTCGTACTCGCCGTGATCCGAATCACCGATGACCTAGTGCCGAACGGGCAGCACCACCGCGTTCAACACACGTACGGTCGGGATAACGTCTCCTCCTTCTTGATCCAGCAAGGGGGAAGGAGAGGTTGATGAAGATCCAGCAGCACGACGGCGTGGTGGTGGATGCAGCAGAATTCCAGCAGGGCTTCGCCAAGCGTCTACGGAGAGAGGGAGAGGTGTAACAGGGGACAGGGAGGCGCCAAGGCTGCAGGGTGCGGCTGCCCTCCCTCCCCCTTTATATAGGCCCCCTAGGGGGGCGCTGGCCCTGGAGATGCATCTCCAGGGGGGCGGCGGCCAAGGGGGGATCCTTGCCCCCCAAGACAAGTGGGGCGCCCCCTGCCCTAGGGTTTCCAACCCTAGACGCAGGGGGGAGCCCATGGGGGGGTGCACCAGCCCACTATGGGCTGGTTCCCTCCCCACTTCTGGTATTCCCGGTACAATACCGGTGACCCCCAGATCACTCCCGATGGCCGAAACGACACTTCCTATATATAATTCTTTACCTCCAGACCATTCCGGAACCTCTCGTGACGTCTGGGATCTCATCCGAGACTCCGAACAACCTTCGGTTTGCTGCATACTAATATCTTTACAACCCTAGCGTCACCGAACCTTAAGTGTGTAGACCCTACGGGTTCGGGAGACATGCAGACATGACCGAGACGATCTCCGATCAATAACCAATAGCGGGATCTGGATACCCATGTTGGCTCCCACATGCTCCTCGATGATCTCATTGGATGAACCACGATGTCGAGGACTTAATCAATCCCGTACTCAATTCCCTTTGTCTATCGGTACGATACTTGCCCGAGATTCGATCGTCGGTATACCGATACCTTGTTCAATCTCATTACCGGCAAGTCTCTTTACTCGTTCCCGTAACACATCATCCCGTGAACAACACCTTGATCACATTGAGCTCATTATGATGATGTCTTACCGAGTGGGCCCAGAGATACCTCTCCGTCATACGGAGTGACAAATCCCAGTCTCGATTCATGCCAACCCAACAAACACTTTCGGAGATACCTGTAGTGCACATTTATAGTCACCCAGTTATGTTGTGACGTTTGATACACCCAAAGCACTCCTACGGCATCCGGGAGTTGCATAATCTCATGGTCTAAGGAATGATACTTGACATTCAGAAAAGCTCTAGCAAACAAACTATACGACCTTTGTGCTATGCTTAGGTTTGGGTCTTGTCCATCACATCATTCTCCTAATGACGTGATCCCGTTATCAATGACATCCCCATGTCCATAGTCAGGAAACCATGACTATCTATTGATCAACGAGCTAGTCAACTAGAGGCTTACTAGGGACACATTGTGGTCTATGTATTCACACATGTATTATGATTTCCGGACAATACAATTATAGCATGAACAATAGACGATTATCATGAACAAGGAAATATAATAATCCTTTTATTATTGCCTCTCGGGCATATTTCCAATAGAGAGGTAGTTTTGGCGCCCACGGAGTACGAATGGGGAATCGGACGGGTGGGGGGAACCATGTTTCGGTCTGGGACGCGCTTGTTTTTGGCTTTTTTGAACAGAAGATGGGACGCGCTTGTTTGAAATTTGGGGAAAGTACAGACTTTGCCCCCTCTTAAATTTCGGACCTACTGCGGGTCGGGGGTAGGATGGTAATCCCAGGTGTCCCAAATAGTGGGCGGGAGCGATTTCGGCCGCGCGCATGTGTGCTTAGGCGCCATTGTGTATGAATGTTTTTCGGATGCGGTTGCGTGGCGTCTAGATGAAGCTACAAACGTACCCCAGTTTAGACCTTTGGACGTCGGGCCGGTAGGTTTCACGGGTCGGAATTATTAGAAAAATAATTTCCTTGTACTACCAAACACTGGTCTCACGCGGTTTCGGGCGAGTAGAGGCTCTTTTGGCGCTTCGTTCGAAATTTTGAAACACAAGCATTCACGTTTAGAGTACTCTTGAACTATGAGGATTGACCTAAATATACAACGTTATATTTGACCTTGTATGTTTGAAAACCTCATTAAATTATCCGCTTCTTTTTGAAATTTTGACACTTGAAAATCCTATAACTACGATTATTTTGGAATGGAGGAGCTAAATTTGAATCTATTTTGTACACGACTACATATGCTATTATGTACAAAATCAGAGCAAAGATTGGTGCCCCCATAATTTAGGTATGGTTTACAAATGCCATGATATCAAATTCAAATAATTGAATGGACTTCATGTTGAATTCGATTTTTTTAAACCACCTTAAGTTGAATTCAAATGTATGCTAGTTCATAGGTAGTAGCTATTTATAATGTCCATTGTGTAACTTTCGTATGTATAATGTGCTTTACACACACAACATGAACTATACTCACGTTTATATTCGATTGCTAAAGCGATGCATTGTCTGGAGTTCAAAATACTAACTATGTGGATCAATTGTGTCAAATAATAACATAGACATGCTAAAATTCGATAGAATCTAGATGTCTGATGGATCAATGACCGCTCCTTACGCGAATTGCAAATATCATGATCCCATCATAATATTTGGATAAAGTTTATATCTTTAATCAATGTGTAGAGCAGTCTTTTACGTGTAGTTTCACTCTCCATCGGTGGTCTCTCACACATGCTCACACACTCTCTCCCGAGGTGTCTTTCTCGCACACATGATCTAGATATAACCCTCCCTCTCTCTCGTAACCATTTACAACTGTTTTCACTAACCTTTATCACAAGCACTCTTCCTCTCGCAAACATACACACGCACAATCCTCGTCGACCCTTTTCTATATACATGGACCTGCCTACGTGTCTCATGTACGCACATTATCTTTACGCCTGTCTCTCATGCATTGTCTCACACCTCTCTTCCTAATCGACGAGTATGATTCTAGCAGAGCATTTTGTAGGATGGCCCTTAAAGTTAGGTTGGATGAATAGTAATATCAAAGATAAAGGGGTTACCTTAGTCCGAGAACCTAGGGTTACAAATCCTAGCCGGCTTTGTCAGTGCACACAGAGGCCTTCACAATTATGCTATCTTTGTCTTGTACGACTAGTCATCCATGGGTCTTCCTAAATGCGTCACGGGCCGACCAATGTGGCGCAGGACGGAACAGAACGAAGGGCCTCACCTCGACCCACCGGACCTCACGCGGTGACACACCCTCTGCCCCCACGTCTCATTATCTTCTCACACCCACACATACCAACACAAACACCACACACACAGAAAATTTCTCCTGGTGCCTCTGTTCCCTCCCCCCCTTACATATACACACTCAAGGGAATGGAATCTCTTGTCGTGACGTCATATTCGTCTCTCTCTCTAGACCACTCTCATTTCTCGTGCTATCTCTCCCACGCCCCCCGTCGGCCCCTCTATCCATGCCTCTCTCGAATATGTAATACACACACATACCTCTCTAGGCCCCGCCAAATGCATCAACTACACATTCACACATGTTACATCACGTACCCCATTGATCTAAAAAGCCCTCTCTTCATGTTTATTTCGCATACAACATTCCTTTTGAATAAAGTGTGGCCAAAAAAATATTTTAGAGTTTCTACATGTATACAACATTACAAAGTTATATGGAGGAGTACGAACGCTAATTTGCATTGCATGGTGCCTACAATGATATTTATTCCGCACTGTGAATTTGTATATTTTTATACTATATACAAAGTGAGTCATAATAAGGAGAAACGAAGAGCATCTCTCTCTCCATCGCATACCCCCTGTACACCCTTTCACGTATGCACACAAAACTATCTCCAAGTCCTCTAAAAGTAAGCCCCCCAGAAAATTTAGGCATGTTTCATCTTTCTCTCGCGATATATGCAATGACGATCATTGTATTTGAAGCGAAAGCACGATACATACATTGGACTTTAGAATCCACTCATTACGGTCACCATTTATGTTTAGTGGTTATTATGCAGTCACGGGCTCACCGTACAACTTTGTATTTGCTCATGACATGACTAGTTGACCAGTTAAACGCTCCACGTGGCACCTCTAGTGTTGCATCACATTATCTCACTACCATCGTGCCCACCTGTCGACTTGTATCTACTCTACATCTACACTCTTATAAAATACATAAAATACACTCTTATAAAAAACAGAGTTGGTGATGATGGTGTGCCTGCCATCCTGCAATATAGGCCGTCCGATTTATATCTGACGGATAGGAAAGAAACTATGGCAATTTTGCAAAAAGGTACCCACACACCTCTCCACATTTTCAAATAAGGCCTTCCCTCGTTCATCATTTTTTCTCACAAGATAAACAAGTCATACAAATGCATCTTGATGTTACGTGCAACTCTCACAAGATAGGAAAGAAACTATGGCAATTTTGCAAAAAGGTACCCACACACCTCTCCACATTTGCAAATATATCTGACGGGAGTAGTAAGAATGAAAACAAACGACAAAAAAATATTTGGACGGTGGTTCGAAGTCATGACCGCGGGCACAGCGGACAAGGTGGCCTTGTATTGGTATGCTGAGCCGTCTGTTTTAACACACAAGAGCTGGTGTGGTGATTATACACACACGCACGCATGCACAAGAACTGCATCCACGTAACACTCACACAAACACATGCACCCATGCAAACATGCAACACTCACACGTACACACGCAGCCACACACACGCAACACTCACACGCACGCACGCACGCATGCATGCACACACCAGTACACCACACGACCAACACACACTCTCACGCTCAAGTGCTCAACCTACACGTGCATGCACACACATCAGGCCCTAACAGACACATACACAACCAGGTGATTCCCGCGCACGGGTTGGAGCCTTGTCGCGCCTGCATAAATTTGTGTTTATCTGACCTTTTGCCTAAGCGAACTGACAGGTGGGACCCACAACGAACGTGGTCAATTTAACTAGTCAACATGGCACCACACAGACTATTTGGCCGGTCAACAGAGTGCAATCCGATGCTGAGCTGTGAGCAAGTGACCGTATAATCACCGCAAAACGTATATAGTGACCGTAATCAGCTTATTCTGAAGTTCGGTGACCGTATTACGTTTTTCTCTCTGTAGGCCCTCCAAAACTACATCTATACACGTTCTCGCATGTTACATCTAACAACTATTCAATACAGCACTACTACTACACTCTAACACAATAAATCATATGTGTGTTTAGTTTTACTAGATATCATATTGTTACTTATAATTATTCAGTTTGCATACATTAAAATTGCCTTTGAAATGTATGGCCAGTGTCATCTACCGCGCGGGAAAAATCCCGCCCTTTCCTGTTTAATCGGGTTTGTATTGATGGATCGTGCGAAACAGCAAAACTAACTAGTACTATACAGTACAAGTGACAGTTCACTGGGCCGTCGTGTCGTCTACTCCTCCGTCGTAAGAGTGGAGCACTCGCTTTCATAAATCTTCTAGTCCCTTTCGCCGACATGTGGGACGTCAAGCTACGGGGTCCACGTGCCATACCGGAATACAGTGCAGAGCAGCCGGGGTGAAGCACCCCAGTCATGGCGCCGGCGTAGTAATGAGCAATGAGGCGTCAAATCACAAAGCTGCACCTTTCCCGCAGTTAAGTTGGAGGGACGAAGCAACCATCATTTCACTCGTTGCTGAATCCGCTTCTCCCTCATCTTCTTCAACTTAACCACGTGTTGCTTCTGCCATTGTTCTGCCTCATGTGGGACGCGGATCGGCTTGGTAAAGCACTGACACATGGGACCGCATGTTAGCAAACCGCCAGGACAATGTCCTCCGAAAATAAGAAGCCTAATCCTAGACTTACAAAGGGCTACGTAGTTGCTCAAATAAGAAACCTCCCCCGCCATCCGCGCGGCAAAATCACCTCCTTTTTACTAATCTCGATTCTATAATTTTTTAGATCAATATAATTGAGATTTGTATAGATAGCACACAGGAGCAAAACCAAGTGGTACGGTTAAGAGCATCCACAATGTGTAGCCAAATGTGAAAATAGCTTTTGGCATCGTGGGAACCATTGTGGACAGTGTTGCCAAAGCCAAAACGATGGAACCGAAGCTCCGTGATTGATTGATTGAAGGAATAGAAAAATGCAACGTCTCTCCTCTTTCTCCCATGCTTGGATGCATGTAGTACTACAGTATAGAGCACAGAGTCTACTCCCCTGTCCCTTCTATCACAAATCACAAAGCAGTGAGGCGTCAAATCACAAAAGTATGGACGAAGCAACCATCATTTCACTCATCGCTGACTCCGCTTCTCCATCGTCTTCTTTGAGAAGCCATCTCACCGCATTAGTTACTCCTAGTAGTACTAGTAAAGGACTTCCTGGATGCAAATAAGGCGGTTGTCTCGGCTTGCAGGCGGCACTTGCGAACGACTTACCGTGGTCTCCCTCAATGGTGTTCTCCGTCGAACGCACTTCGCCAAACCACCACAAAAAAAATATCGTCGACGTCACCGCAATGGGGAAGGAAGTCAAATATAGTTACTACCTCCATTTTTTTGTACACAAGGCCAGTATATCAAAATTACAATTTGGAAAGGGCCACTAACACTAATCAAGGCAAAATTGATGGGGTTAGCAACCAAGGACATTAATATCCCCTGCATGCATGCAGAAGTGAGAAGGTTGGTTTGCATGGCGCTGCATTAATCAAGCGATGAGGTGTGAGATGGTTAGCTCTTTGGTCTTTGGAGAAGAAAATACGCATTAATTGACACGTGAAACGAGGATTTGTATCGATTAAATCCCGCGAAGGAAAACCCAGCCTTTCTTTTTTAACACTAGTACTCCTAGTACGTACGTACTTATCCTGTTTGGGTCTAGGCCTTGCATTGCCAAACTTCGCCACACATTTTTGCCAAGCTTGCCTAAAGTTTTCAAAATGAGAAGGAGGTACACTTGCGCACGGCTGTCGTGGTCGCACCGCACCCTCACACGGTCGCTCCTGCACGCCGCGATCGCACTGCACCCTCACACAGTCGCTCCTGCACGCCGCAAACCCAACCAAGGGAACACACCCTCACTGACACGTGCTGTCGCATGTGAACACACCAAACTCAGACATCCTATCGCTGACATATAATTTTCGTTCATAGAGTATGTTTATCCAACCGCATGTTGAGGAGTATCCGTAGGGCCCATGCGGTGGTCTATTGGGGAAGAAGAAGAGGTGAGGAAGAAGGAAAGAAGGGTTAGGAGACGTAGGATATTCATCCAACCGCCTGAAATGGTAGACTAACCCAGGTCAGGCGACTTGCATAACAAATATATGTCTTTACACAGAAAAAGATCCATGAAAACAACAACATAAAAAAAACTATCACTGCTCGCGGAAAGAGACGGCCTCATCGTCTTTGGCTGCCGGCGCGAACCAGCCGTCGCTGTCGACGTGTGTCTCCGCACCGTGGTTGTCCTCGGCCTCCAGCTACTCATTCAAGCGGAGCGTGCGGGTGCTCTGCACGGACGAGAGCACAGCCCGGTTCAAGTCGAGGACGTCCGGTTCTGCCTGTAGGAGGGCCTCGACATCCACGCGCTCTGCGTCGAGTCGAGCCTCCGCCGCCCGGTTCAAGTCCAGGACGTCTGGTTCCGCCTGCAGGAGGGCGTCGATGAGAGCGGCATCCGCACGCTCTGCGTCGAGTCGAGCCTCTGCCGCCCGGTTCAAGTCCAAGATGTCCGGTTTCGCCTGTAGGAGGGCCTTGATGGCAGCGGCATCCGCACGCTCCGCTTCAAGTTGAGCCTCCGCCGCCCGGTTCACATCCACGACATACGGTTCCGCCTGCAGGAGAGCCTCGATGGCAGCGGCATGCGCGCGCTCCATGTCGAGTTGAGCCTCTGCCTCCCGGTCCTTCTTTAGTATCACCATGTTGAACCGCTGGTCCGCCTGCACCATGCGGGACTCGGACGCCGGCACGAAGTCGACGTCCATCGTCTCATACCCATCGGGGGCCTTCTGCGCCGCAACCTCCGCCATGAACATTGGATCGACTTCCTCCTCCTCGTAGCTTGGCTCCAGAGAACTCGGGGATTGGCCCGCCGCAAAGCGAGCTTGGGAATGGAGGTCTGTGGCGCCGACCGCCACCGCGATTTCTGCGCGGCGCTCCGGCGTCAGCATCTTGTAGTAAGTGATCTTGCAGCGCACCATGGCTTTCCGACGAACTAGGGGACGCTTGATGCGGGCTAGGGGATTGAAAGGTGGGGGAACGGGCTGGAGATTTGGTGTGGTTTTAGGGCAGTGGCTGGCGTAGGCCGAGCAGCGAAGGTTCTGGTGTGAATAGTGGCTCCGGTGACGACCAGTCAATCGGTTTTGACTGTACATCGCTCTTGTCGCGTTCGCGTTGCAGCCCGGCACACTGGACCCTCCACGTCGCTCACCGAATGGAACATGCTTCGTCTTGCGTCTTCGCTCGCTTGTGGGACCGCAGTTGAGAGCAAACCGACGTCCCTCCCCCTCCCCCGCCCGCGTCATTTATTATACCACCACTCCCTCCGTTTTATGCGGAGTAAATAAAAACAGAGGGAGTATTACTGCGGATGAGGATCCCCTGACGTGGCCGAACCCATTGAGTTACTGACATGCGGGGCCTAGCAAGCATGGGGTCCGCCAGTAAGTGACCAAAAGGGAGGGTAAGGCAGGGATACCTACGTCAGAGGATCCACTTCCACTATACTACTTTGACCAAATGTTATTAGAGTAATAATATATGACATGCAACTTACACAAAGCATACAGGGTCTAATGCGTTTTTCGAGACTAACTTTGACCAAATGTTAGAGTAATAATATATGACATGCAACTTACACAAAGCATACAGTGAAATTCGTATGTGAAAGGAGTTTCCAATGATATAATTTTCACAATATACATCTCATGTACTATTAATCTTGTCAATAGTCAAATTGGAAACCATCTCGAGTACAAATCTAGGAGTACGTACGAATCTAACAATATTGATTGGGCGTTGTTGAATGTTGATACCTTTTTTATCAAAGTAGATATACTTTGACTACACATAAAACTTATATGTAAACTACTCTTTATATATGATTTGCGGAGTAGAAAGGATAGGAGGGAGTATATTGTACGTTCAAAAACGAAACGAACATTGAATACCCTTTATATATGATTTGCGGATGCTATGATCACCGATTCAAAATTTTGAATCCGCCTTAGGTATCACGTGCCCCCACTCGTTCCCTCTCGATTTCATCTCGGGGTCCGGAGATCTATTGAAAGAGGAGTAGGGTGGGTACATGCGAATGATACGCGGCGGAATGTTCAAATGAGGCATGTGGGAGGATGGACTCTACTGGGGGGCGACATGATCGATGGAGAAGAGGGTTGGAGAGGAATGAGAAATAAGAAAACACCAAATTAATTATACTTGAACGGCTCAAATAAACAATAAGTTGTCTCGCTTGGCCTACATAGTGAAAGGCCTAATGCGCAACGCGGAGCGCTGATGCTCGAATATGGCCGGGAAAACAGGGAAACATACATGTGGGGCACACCCGTCGGGACGACATAGCGCAGACTAGTCCAATGGAGGAGCTGGCCCACGACCTCCTCGCCACCGACAACCGTTCATGTGGGTCGTTGGGGCCAACAACGGGGCGCAGCTCCAGCACCGCCTCTGTGAAGGAAATATGACCTAGAGGCAATAATAAAGTTATTATTTATTTCCTTATATCATGATAAATGTTTATTATTCATGCTAGAATTGTATTAACCGGAAACATAATACATGTGTGAATACATAGACAAACAGAGTGTCACTAGTATGCCTCTACTTGACTAGCTCCTTAATCGAAGATGGTTATGTTTCCTAACCATGAACAAAAGAGTTGTTATTTGATTAACGGGATCACATCATTAGAAGAACGATGTGATTGACCTGACCCATTCCGTTAGCTTAGCACACGATCGTTTAGTATGTTGCTATTGCTTTCTTCATGACTTATACATGTTCCTATGACTATGAGATTATGCAACTCCCGTTTACCGGAGGAACACTTTGTGTCCTACCAAACGTCACAACGTAACTGGGTGATTATAAAGGTGCTCTACAGGTGTCTCCAAAGGTACTTGTTGGGTTGGCGTATTTCGAGATTAGGATTTGTCACTCTGATTGTCTGAGAGGTATCTCTGGGCCCTCTCGGTAATACACATCACTTAAGCCTTGCAAGCAATGCAATTAATGAGTTGGTTGCGAGATGATGTATTACAGAACGAGTAAAGAGACTTGCCGGTAACGAGATTGAACTAGGTATTGAGATACCGACGATCGAATCTCGGGCAAGTAACATACCGATGACAAAGGGAACAACGTATGTTGTTATGCGGTCTGACCGATAAAGATCTTCGTAGAATATGTGGGAGCCAATATGAGCATCCAGGTTCCGCTATTGGTTATTGACCGGAGACGTGTCTCGGTCATGTCTACATTGTTCTCGAACCCGTAGGGTCCGCACGCTTAAATTTTCGATGACAGTTATATTATGAGTTTATGAGTTTTGATGTACCGAAGGAGTTCGGAGTCCCGGATGACATCGGGGACATGACGAGGAGTCTCGAAATGGTCGAGACGTAAAGATCGATATATTGGACGACTATATTCGGACATCGGAAAGGTTCTGAGTGATTCGGGTATTTTTCGGAGTACCGGAGAGTTACGGGAATACGTATTGGGCCCTATTGGGCCATACGAGAAAGAAGGAAAAGGGCCTCAAGGGTGGCCACACCCCTCCCCTTGGTCTGGTCCGAATTGGACTAGGGAAGGGGGGCGCCCCCTTCCTTCCTTCTCCTTTTCCCTTCCTCTTTTCCTATTCCATATGGGAGGTGGAATCCTACTAGGACTAGGGAGTCCTAGTAGGACTCCACACTTGGCGCGCCCCCTCCTAGGGCCGGCCTCCTCCTCCCTTGCTCCTTTATATACGGGGGCAGGGGGCACCCCAAAGACACAACAATTGATCATTGATCTCTTAGCCGTGTGCGGTGCCCCCCTCCACCATAATTCTCGATAATATTGTAGCGGTGCTTAGGCGAAGCCCTGCGACGGTAGAACATCAAGATCGTTACCACGTCGTCGTGCTGACGGAACTCATCCCCGACACTTTGCTGGATCGGAGTCCGGGGATTGTCATCGAGCTGAACGTGTGCTAGAACTTGGAGGTGCCGTAGTTTCGGTGCTTGATTGGTCGGTTCGTGAAGACGTACGACTACATCAACCGCGTTGTTATAACGCTTCCGCTTTCGGTCTATGAGGGTATGTGGACAACCCTATCCCCTCTCGTTGCTATGCATCACCATGATCTTGCGTGTGCGTAGGAATTTTTTTGAAATTACTACGTTCCCCAACAGTGGCATCCGAGCGTGGTTTTATGCGTTGATGTTATATGCACGAGTAGAACACAAGTGAGTTGTGGGCGATATAAGTCATACTGCTTACCAGCATGTCATACTTTGGTTCGGCGGTATTGTTGGATGAAGCGGCCCAGACCGACATTACGTGTACGCTTACGCGAGACTGGTTCTACCGACGTGCTTTCACACAGGTGACTGGCGGGTGTCATTTTCTCCAACTTTAGTTGAAACGAGTGTGGCTACGCCCGGTCCTTGCGAAGGTTAAAACAACACCAACTTGACAAACTATCGTTGTGGTTTTGATGCGTAGGTAAGAACGGTTCTTGCTAAGCCCGTAGCAGCCACGTAAAACTTGCAACAACAAAGTAGAGGACGTCTAACTTGTTTTTGCAGGGCATGTTGTGATGTGATATGGCCAAGACATGATGCTAAATTTTATTGTATGAGATGATCATGTTTTGTAACCGAGTTATCGGCAACTGGCAGGAGCCATATGGTTGTCGCTTTATTGTATGCAATGCAATCGCCCTGTAATGCTTTACTTTATCACTAAGCGGTAGCGATAGTCGTAGAAGCATAAGATTGGTGAGACGACAACGATGCTACGATGGAGATCAAGGTGTCGCGCCGGTGACAATGGTGATCATGACGGTGCTTCGAAGATGGAGATCACAAGCACAAGATGATGATGGCCATATCATATCACTTATATTGATTGCATGTGATGTTTATCTTTTATGCATCTTATCTTGTTTTGATTGACGGTAGCATTATAAGATGATCTCTCACTAAATTTCAAGATAAAAGTGTTCTCCCTGAGTATGCACCGTTGCCAAAGTTCGTCGTGCCCAGACACCACGTGATGATCGGGTGTGATAAGCTCTACGTCCATCTACAACGGGTGCAAGCCAGTTTTGCACACGCAGAATACTCAGGTTAAACTTGACGAGCCTAGCATATGTAGATATGGCCTCGGAACACTGAGACCGAAAGGTCGAGCGTGAATCGTATAGTAGATATGATCAGCATAGTGATGTTCACCATTGAAAGCTACTCCATTTCACGTGATGATCGGTTATGGTTTAGTTGATTTGGATCACGTGATCACTTAGAGGATTAGAGGGATGTCTTTCTAAGTGGGAGTTCTTAAGTAATATGATTAATTGAACTTTAATTTATCATGAACTTAGTCCTGGTAGTATTAGAACATCTATGTTGTAGATCAATAGCTCGCGATGTTGCTCCTTGTTTTATTTTTGATATGTTCCTAAAGAAAACTAAGTTGAAAAAATGTTAGTAGCAATGATACGAATTGGATCTGTGATCTGAGGTTTATCCTCATTGCTGCACAGAAGAATTATGTCCTTGATGCACCGCTAGGTGACAGACCTATTACAGGAGCAGACGCAGACGCTACCTTAACGGCTTAGAATCGGGACTTCAAAGACGTTTTGAACGTCATGGGCCATATGAGATGTTCCAGGAGTTGAAGTTAATATTTCAAGAAAATAACCGAGTTGAGAGATATGAAGTCTCCAACAATTTCTATAGCTAAAAGATGGAGGAGAATAGCTCAAGCAGTGAGCATGTGCTCAGATTGTCTGGGTACTACAATCGCTTGAATCAAGTGGGAGTTAATCTTCCAGATAAAATAGTGATTGACAGAATTCTCTAGTCACCATCACCAAGTTAGTAGAACTTCGTGATGAACTATAATATGCAAGGGATAGCGGAAATGATTCCCAAGCTCTTCATGATGCTAAAATCGACGAAGGTAGAAATCAAGAAAAACATCAAGTGTTGATGTTAGACAAGACCACTAGTTTCAAGAAAAGGGCAAAGGGAAGAAGGGGAACTTCAATAAGAACGGCAAGCAAGTTGCTGCTCAAGTGAAGAAGCCCAAGTCTGGTCCTAAGCCTGAGACTAAGTGCTTCTACTGCAAAGGGACTGGTCACTGGAAGCGGAACTGTCCCAAGTATTTGGCGGATAAGAAGGATGGCAAAGTGAACAAAGGTATATTTGATATACAGATTATTGATGTGTATTTCACTAGTGTCCATAGAAACCCCTCGGTATTTGATACTGGTTCAGTAGCTAAGAGTAGTAACTCGAAACGGGAGTTGCAGAATGAACAGAGACTAGTTAAGGGTGAAGTGACGATGTGTGTTGGAAGTGGTTCCAATATTGATATGATCATCATCGCACACTCCCTATACTTTCGGGATTAGTGTTGAACCTAAATAAGTATTATTTGGTGTTTGCGTTGAGCATGAATATGATTTGATCATGTTTATTGCAATACGGTTATTCATTTTAGTAAGA
This sequence comes from Aegilops umbellulata, assembly GCA_032464435.1. Lineage (NCBI taxonomy): Eukaryota > Viridiplantae > Streptophyta > Magnoliopsida > Poales > Poaceae > Aegilops > Aegilops umbellulata. Next base: position 395,073,124 of record CP136054.1, read on the forward strand.
GAATAAATTGTTGTTCTGTTTACATGAATAAAACCTTATATGGTTACACACCCAATGAAAATGATTCGTTGGATCTCGATCGTAGTGATTCACATATTCATAATATTGAAACCAAAAGATGCAAAGTTAATAATGATAGTGCAACTTATTTGTGGCACTGCCGTTTAGATCATATTGGTGTAAAGCGCATAAAGAAACTCCATGCTGATGGGCTTTTGGAATCACTTGATTATGAATCACTTGATGCTTGCGAACCATGCCTCATGGGCAAGATGACTAAGACTCCGTTCTCCAGAACAATGGAGCGAGCAACTGACTTATTGGAAATAATACATACTGATGTATGCGATCCGATGAGTGTTAAGGCCCGCGGCGGGTATCGTTATTTTCTGACCTTCACGGATGATTTAAGCAGATATGGGTATATATAATTGATGAAACATAAGTCTGAAACATTTGAAAAGTTCAAAGAATTTCAGAGTGAAGTGGAGAATCATCGTGACAGGAAAATAAAGTTTCTACGATCAGATCGCGGAGACGAATATTTGAGTTACGTGTTTGGTATTCAATTAAAACAATGTGGGATAGTTTCACAAATTCGTGCCACCTGGAACACCAGCATAATGGTGTGTCCAAACGTCATAACCGTACTTTATTGGATATAGTGCAATCTATGATGTCTCTTACCGATTTACCACTATCATTTTGGGGTTATGCATAAGAGACAGTTGCATTCATGTTAAAAAGGGCACCATCTAAATCCATTGAGACGACACCGTATGAACTATGGTTTGGCAAAAAACCAAAGTTGTCATTTCTTAAAGTTTGGGGTTGCGATGCTTATAAGAAAAAGTTTCATCCAGATAAGCTCAAACCCAAACTGGAGAAATATGTCTTCATAGAATACCCAAAGGAAATTGATGGGTACACCTTCTATCACAGATCCAAAGGCAAGATATTCATTGCTAAGAAGGGATCCTTTCTAGAGAAGGAGTTTCTCTCGAAAGAAGTGAGTGGGAGGAAAGTAGAAGTTGATGAGGTAACTGTACCTGCTCCCTTATTGGAAAGTAGTTCATCACAGAAACCTGTTCCTGTGACTCCTACACCAATTAGTGAGGAAGCTAATGATGATGATCATGTAACTTCAGATCAAGTTACTACCGAACCTCGTAGGTAAACCAGAGAGAGATCCACACCAGAGTGGTACGGTAATCCTGTTCTGGAAGTCATGTTACTTGACCATGACGAACCTACGAACTATGAGGAAGCGATGATGAGCCCAGATTCCGCGAAATGGTTTGAGGCCATGAAATCTGAGATGGGATCCATGTATGAGAACAAAGTATGGACTTTGATTGACTTACCCAATGATCGGTGAGCCATAGAAAATAAATGGATCTTCAAGAGGAAGACGGAAGATGATAGTAGTGTTACTATCTACAAAGCTAGACTTGTCGAAAAAGGTTTTTGACAAAGTTCAAGGTGTTGACTACGACGAGAGTTTCTCACTCGTATCGATGCTTAAAGTCTGTCCGAATCGTGTTAGCAATTACCGCATTTTATGAAATCCGGCAAATGGATAAACAAAACTACATTCCTTAATAGATTTATTAAAGAAGAGTTGTATATGATGCAACCAGAAGGTTTTGTCAATCCTAAAGGTGCTAACAAAATATACAAGCTCCAGCGATCCATCTATGGACTGGTGCAAGCATCTCGGAGTTGGAATATACACTTTGATAAGTTGATCAAAGCATATAGTTTTATACAGACTTGCGGTGAAGCCTGTATTTACAAGAAAGTGAGTGGGAGCACTACAACATTTCTTATAAGTATATGTGAATGACATATTGTTGATCGGAAATAATGTAGAATTATTCTGCAAAGCATAAAGGAATGTTTGAAAGGAGTTTTTCAAAGAAAGACCTCGGTGAAGCTGCTTACATATTGAGCATCAAGATCTACAGAGATAAATCAAGATGCTTGATAAGTTTTTTCAATGAGTACATTCCTTGACAAGATTTTGAAGTAGTTCAAAATGGAACAGTCAAAGAAAGAGCTCTTGCCTGTGTTACAAGGTGTGAAATTGAGTAAGACTCAAAACCCGACCACGGCAGAAGATAGAAAGAGAATGAAAGTCATTCCCTATGCCTTGGCCATAGGTTCTATAAAGTATGCCATGCTGTGTACCAGATCTATTGTATACCCTACACTGATTTTGGCAAGGGAGTACTATAGTGATCTAGAAGTAGATCACTGGACAGCGGTCAAAATTATCCTTAGTGGAATAAGGATATGTTTCTCGATTATGGATGTAACAAAAAGGGTTCGTCGTAAAGGGTTACGTCGATGTAAATTTTGACACTGATCCAGATGACTCTAAGTCTCAATCTGGATACATATTGAAAGTGGGAGCAATTAGCTAGAGTAGCTCCGTGCAGAGCATTGTTCACATAGAAATTTGCAAAATACATACGGATCTGAATGTGGCAGACCCGTTGACTAAATTTCTCTCACAAGCAAAACATGATCACACCTTAGTACTCTTTGGGTGTTAATAACATAGCGATGTGAACTAGATTATTGACTCTAGTAAACCCTTTGGGTGTTGATCACATAACGATGTGAACTATGGGTGCTAATCACATCGTGATGTGAACTATTGATGTTAAATCACATGGCGATGTGATCTAGATTATTGACTCTAGTGCAAGTGGGAGACTGAAGGAAATATGCCCTAGAGGCAAAAATAAAGTTATTATTTATTTCCTTATATCATGATAAATGTTTATTATTCATGCTAGAATTGTATTAACCGGAAACATAATACATGTGTGAATACATAGACAAACAGAGTGTCACTAGTATGCCTTTACTTGACTAGCTCGTTAATCGAAGATGGTTATGTTTCCTAACCATGAACAAAAGAGTTGTTATTTGATTAACGGGATCAAATCATTAGAAGAATGATGTGATTGACCTTGCCCATTCCGTTAGCTTAGCACACGATCGTTTAGTATGTTGCTATTGCTTTCTTCATGACTTATACATGTTCCTATGACTATGAGATTATGCAACTCCTGTTTACCAGAGGAACACTTTGTGTGCTACCAAACGTCACAACGTAACTGGGTGATTATAAAGGTGCTATATAGGTGTCTCCAAATGTCACAGCCCCAGTTCAGCCCTTGCTTGCCTTTGCTTGTTCATCATGCCATCATGTTTAAATTCCAAAGAAATTTGAAATGGGGATTGTTGAAACCCTAGCACCAAATGAAATTTAACTAGGTTCAATAAAAATATTTTCAACAACCCAGAATGCTCTTTGGAAATGTTCATGATTTCTATTAAAGGTGAAAACCTCTTCCAAAAATGATGAACATGTTTATAGGCTATTCCCTGATTTTTGAATTAAATTATATAGTATTTACATTTGGGCATTTAATTGCTAATAATATTTTAAATGCTCAAATAATCACAAACTGAAATGTTTACTGTTGGAAATATTCCAAACAGTGACATGGAGCAGTTTCATGATTTTTGGAAATGCCCTGGCATTTTTAATAAAGCCCTGAAGTTACAGAAATAATAGAAAACCAGAAAATAAAAGAGAGAGAGAGAGAATTACCTGGCTAACTTACCTATTCTGCCCAGCTCTGCAGCTGGCTGGCCCAGCCCACCAAGCCACCCCCTCCCTGTCGTCTTCCTCCCTGCCAGGAGGACGGGCGCGTGCCCGACGCGTGTGCGCCACCATGCGGCCACCTCCACCCTGCTTGCCTGCGTCCTCGACGCTCTGGACGTCTCCAACGACGCCACGCACCCCCTGGAACCCCCTCGCTCACTCTCTCGTCCCCATCCCCTCCTCTGGCTCCCTCTCTCTCCCATCGAGCGGATCTCGTCGCCGCCGCTTGCTGCCACCACGGCCATCGACCACCCCTCGCCCTGCCGATGAGTCCAGGAGCTCCGCCGCGTCGTCCTCGACCTCCTCGCTGAGCTACGCAACGCTGGACGCCCTGAAGCCTCGCCAAGTCGCCGTTTCCGACCTCGGTTGCCGGAGATCCCCGTCGTCGTTTCACCGGACCCCGTGCCTCCCCTGCCTCGCCAGAAGCACCATAAGAACCGCAGTGAGCCGCTGTACCGTTTCCCCCATGACCCGTCGCCTATTTCGCTCTCTAACCGCATCAGCCACCGGAGCCGAACGCTCCCCGCCGCTGGCCATGGCGCCGCCGTAGCCAGAGCGCACCCACGACGCATTTGAGCCTACCCCCGTGCTCAGCAAGTCCGCGGGACTCCGTAGCAACCCGTAGCTCATCCTCCCGTGCACCAAAACATCGTGTCCGAGCGTGCCGTACTCCGGCCGCGGCGGAAGTGCTCGCCGCCATCAACCCCGACCATCCCAGCTGCTGCCGCTACCACCACTAGACGCGCGAGAACGCCAGGAAGCCGTAGGAGCAAACCCCGCATCAAACCGTGGGCTGCAGCGAGATCCCGACGATCTCCGCCGCGCGAAATGGTCGTCGTCGGTGAAACTCCGGCGACTGATGACATGGCTCATCATTAGCCACTAATGACCCACCTAAACCACCTCTAGAGCCACTGCCATGTGGGCCCCTGTGCCAGTTAGGTTAGTTTAATTTTCTGTTTAAAGTTAATTAAAACCCAGCGGGACCCACACGTCAGCTTTGACCGCACTGACATGGCTGTTGACTGGCCCCACAAGTCAAGTTGACTTTGCTAACGTGGTCGTTGACCGGACCCACCTGTCAGCGTCACTAACCAGCCCCTATCACTGACCAGTGGACCCCACTGGTTAGGTTTGACCTGGAGGCGCCCAGTTGACCTGCTGACATCAGGGTGATGTCATGCTGACGCAACATGTATTTTCTGGATTTATTCTAATTCAGGAAATTCCAAAAAATATCCTAAACTTCTAAAAATCATAGAAAATCAACCGTAACTCCAAATGCAAAGATTTATATATGAAAAATGATCAGAAAAATCCAATCTATCCATCTGTACCATTTGCATGCATGTTATAACACTTTAACCATGCTGTTCTGGTGAAACAAGATAATGCACCATTATGATTATATACATGAGCTCACATTTGAATCTTTGATTCAAATGGGTTCAAATCAACCTGTTCTGGTATGCATTAGCTCAAACACATTCATTTTTGCCATGTCATGATCATGCATCATATTGTCGCATTGCATTGATTGTGTTCCCTCTTGTTGCCGGTGGTTGTTCCCTCTCGATAGATGTGTTTCGATGATGAGTTCGATGACACCGATGAAGAGCTATAATATCTTCAGAAGTGCCAGGCAAGCAAAACCCCCTTGTTCATTCCGATACAATCCCACCCTCTCGCTCCTGCTCTCTTTTACTGCATTAGGACAACAACGATTCATGTGTTATTTGCTGCGATAGTTGAACCCCTTATCCTCTGCATGACCTGTCATTGCCACAGTAAATAGATGAAACCCACTAGCATGAGTAGGAGTTGTTTGAGCCCTGATGTGCCTACTCATTCATGCTTGTTTGTCGTGCCTGCTATTGCTTAGAGTTGTGTCAGGTCTGATTCATCGGGGGTGAATCGGAGGTGTGTGAACATGTCTTACTGTTGAGAGCTAAGTGTGTGAACATGATTTGGTAAAGTTAGCGGTGAGAGGCCATGTAGGAGTACATGGTGGGTTGTCTCATTGCAGCCGTTCTCAGGAACTGAGTTCTGTGTTTGTGGTCCATGAACAATTACTACCACACATTGGGTTCCGGTAACTCGACCCCTCTCGACTTATTAATCAACTTGATCTCTGTCCAGGAGTTGCAACTAGTTTCTGGTGTTTGTAGGTAGTGTTAGTAGTCTACTAAGTGGCACCCGGTACAGGTGGGCTTGGGACAGACTAGGCACAGTGGCACGGTGTACCAAGTGGCACCCGGTTGGTGGGCTTGGGAACCCTGCTCACATCATTTGGGGCCATGAGCGGCACCCCGGTCGGATCTCCTTGCGGATGGAACCCGAATAGGCGATAAACCTGGACGAGAGACTTGCATGGTTAGTCAGGTCGTGGCCGACTCCCTCGCCCGATTTTTGCTTGAAGAATGCCAAGTTACATGACGTGTACAGGGCGATAAGTGGCGAGAGCGTGTGTGAAGAAGTACACCCCTGCAGGGTTATCATTATCTATTCGAATAGCCGGATTCCTCGGATATGGAAACTTGGACCCCTTGCGTAGTTCATAGACAAGTGAAAGTGGATACTCTAAAATGCGCAAGATAAGCGTGAGTGCTATGGATGGCGTTCTCGTAGGGAGACGGGAGCGGATCCATAGTGGTGTATTGGTATGGTGAATATGTGGACTCGTGTGCGCCACCTCAAAAGAGTTACTTGCAGACGTAGTTCAGGATAGCCACCGAGTCAAAGTTGGCTTGCTGCAGTCAAACTCCACCACCCCCTTTATTGATACTGATGCATATGTAGATAGTTCTGATGTAAGTCTTGCTGGGTACATTTGTACTCACGTTTGCTTATTTTATGTTTTGCAGAGAGATGTCAGTCTCGCTAGTAGTTCCGTGTGGACTTCGACATTTAGCTTGATACCTCAGCTACGATCTTGTGCCCTCGGCAGGATCTGGTAGATAGTCAGGCTTCTCAGCCTTTTTCATTTGTAGATGTCTGTACTCAGACATGTTAAGCTTCCGCATGTGCTTTGACTTGTATGCTCTGAATGTTGGGTCATGAGACCCATGTTTGGAATATCTCGCTCCTCGGAGCCTAATGAATAAATACTTGAGTCTTAGAGTCTTGTTGTGATGCCATGTTGTATTTACACATGTCGAGCATATTGTGTGTATGATTGAAATGCTTGGTATGTGTGGGATCCGACAATCTAGTTGTTTATCCTTGACAGCCTCTCTTATGGGGAAATGTAGTCTAGTGTTTCCTTGAGCTATAGTAGTCCGCTACAGCCCGGTTCACCGGAGTCCTGCTAGCCCAGCACTACTGCTCAGGACACTTGACTGGCCGGCATGTGTTTCACTTCGTTCATGTGTCTGTCCCTTCGGGGAAATGTCACGCGGTGACATCCGGAGTCCTGCCTAGCCTGCTACAGCCCGGGTTACCAGAGTCATGTTAGCCCAGTGCTACAGCCCGGATTCACACGCTGTTGACCGACATGCTCGAAGTTGATTCATGTATGCCTGTCCCCATGGGTTAGTGCCGCTTTGGGTTCACGACTAGCCATGTCGGCCCGGGTTCTTTGTCATATGGATGCTAGCGACACTATCATATACGTGAGTCAAAAGGCGCAAACGGTCCCGGGCCAGGTAAGGTGGCACCCGTGGGAATACCGTGCGTGAGGCCGCAAAGTGATATGATGTGTTACATGCTAGATCGGTGTGACTTAGGATCGGGGTCCTGACACCAAAGGTACTTGTTGGGTTGGCGTATTTCGAGATTAGGATTTGTCACTCCGATTGTCGGAGAGGTATCTCTGGGCCCTCTCGGTAATACACATCACTTAAGCCTTGCAAGCAATGCAACTAATGAGTTAGTTGCGAGATGATGTATTACAGAATGAGTAAAGAGACTTGCCGGTGACGAGATTGAACTAGGTATTGAGATACCGACGATCGAATCTCGGGCAAGTAACATACTGATGACAACAGGAACAACGTATGTTGTTATGCGGTCTGACCGATAAAGATCTTCGTAGAATATGTGGGAGCCAATATGAGCATCCAGGTTCCGCTATTGGTTATTGACCGGAGACGTGTCTCGGTCATGTCTACATTGTTCTTGAACACGTAGGGTCTGCACACTTAAAGTTTCGATGACATTTATATTATGAGTTTATGAGTTTTGATGTACCGAAGGAGTTCGAAGTCCCGGATGAGATCGGTGACATGATGAGGAGTCTCTAAATGGTCGAGACGTAAAGATCGATATATTGGATGACTATATTCGGAAATTGGAAAGGTTCTGAGTGATTCGGGTATTCTTCGGAGTACCGGAGAGTTACGGGAATACGTATTGGGCCCTCTTGGGCCATACGGGAAAGAAGGAAAAGGGCCTCAAGGGTGGCCGCACCCCTCCCCTTGGTCTGGTCCAAATTGGACTAGGGAAGGGGGGCGCCCCCTTCCTTCCTTCTCCTTTTCCCTTCCTCTTTTCCTATTCCATATGGGAGGTGGAATCCTACTAGGACTAGGGAGTCCTAGTAGGACTCCACACTTGGCGCGCCCCCTCCTAGGGCCGGCCTCCTCCTCCCTTGCTCCTTTATATACGGGGGCAGGAGGGCACCCCAAAGACACAACAATTGATCATTGATCTCTTAGCCGTGTGCGATGCCCCCCTCCACCATAATCCTCGATAATATTGTAGCGGCGCTTAGGCAAAGCCCTGTGACGGTAGAACATCAAGATCGTCACCACGCCGTCGCGGTCGCATTGCACCCCACACACGTTCGGTCCTGCACACGGCTCACACAAACGGAATGGGCTTCGGCTTGCCTCTTCACTGACACGCGGGATTGCACTTGGAGAAACCGACCATGCGCCAAACTCCCCCCGCCCACCGCGCGAAAATCCTCCCCCCCCCCACACCCAAAAATCCCCCCCTCCCAAATCTGATTCAACCGCCCTTCGGCCAACTAGCCAATAATATTCCCCAAACCCCCCTCCCCCCTGCCCCCTCCACTCTATTCGCTCTGCCAAAGCCGCCCTCCCTGCCGCGCCGATACGTCGGCGCCGCGGTTCGGCGATCCTCTCGCTCCCACAGTACGCTCTCATAGACTGCCGTCCTCTAGCCGTGCCGCCACCTCTGGCTACGTTCTTGTGGAGGCGCACGGCGGTCAGCGCCGCCACCGCTGGCGACGTTCATGTGGAGACGCACGGCGGTCTGCTTCTCCCACGGTACGCGCATTCTAGACCGAGGCCCCGTTCATGTCGGTGTAGCGCTGAATGTTAGCTGATAGACGCTGTTAATCTCGCTGTTTGCCGAAGTAGTTTACTGTCAATATGCTCTGCTTAAGAAGCTTCCTTGCCCTGTTCTGCACTCAATCTGCTTAGCTGAGATGGCATGCCAAGGCCGATTAGTTGCTAAAATATCCTGCCATATATTTATTGTGACGTAGATTGCCATGGCCTAGTAGCCAATCTGTTAGGTGAAATAGCTCTACACCGTTTTATACTCAATCTTATACTCGATCTTTGTTGCTGCGATGGCCTTCGATAGTTCGATGGCTGTGTGCTCGGCCTCATTGACTGCTGAAACAGCCTGCCATAATTTGGCACTCAAATCTGTTTGCTGAATTAGCTTTACATATATTTCGTTACTTAGATCTGCTCGTCCAAATATCTTGCCATAGCTTTAGACATCGACCTAGGTATTTTTTTCTGGACTTCATAAAAAAGCATATATGTTTTTCCTGTAATATCTAATAGAAGAACTAATTTGTATGTCTAACAGATGGACAGGACTTGGATAACTTCTGCTCGAAGATTCTCCACTGCATATGTCGAGGGGGTTGAAAACTTCATGAACTTTATCAGAGCTGAGTACGGTGGTCTGAAATCAGATGTGCTCTGCCCATGTAGCAGTTGTATGAATTCAGTTACAAGACCCCAGTCAACTGTGCAAAATCATCTATACTTGTATGGGATGTCAGTCACATATACTAGGTGGGTTCATCATGGTGAAGCTGTGAACGTCAATGTTATTGACTACGTGGAAGCAGCAGATCACCATCTTGATCTGCCTGATGCTCAGGTGGAAGAGGAGGAGGAGGTGGTGGCGGAGCCAGTGAGTTTGACCAACATTGAAATAATGCTACGAAATGCTCGTGCATTCTGTGAACTTTCACCTGCAGAAGAAAAACGGTGGGTCCGCATGTTGGAACAATGCAACATTGCTGTCACCCCAGGAAATAAGCTATCAGTATTCTCAGCTATGGTCACCTTTCTTCAGGTGAAGACATCTGAGCGGATGACCAACAAATCGTTCGATGCGATGTTGGCTGCTTTCCGCAAATCTTTCCCAGATGCGTCTGAGCTGCCACGCACCTATAGTAAAATAAAGAATTTCCTTCGTGCAGTTGGAATTGGATATGATATGATCCATGTTTGTAAGAATAATTGTGTTTTGTTCCGGAAGGATTATGCCAACTTAAGTGAATGCCCCAAATGCAAATCATCAAGATGGAAAGATGGCGATGCTGTGAAGAGGATTCCTCATAATGTTCTGAGACATTTTCCAATTAGACCAAGATTGCAGAGGTTGTTTCATGATGCTGAAACAAGAGAGGATGTACTGTGGCATTCTAGGAACCAGGAGTACAGAGATCAGAATGTAATGAGCCATCCATCTCATGGTAGTGAGTGGAAAAGCTTCAATGATAAACACAAAGAGTTTGCTGCTGACCCGAGAAACATTAGACTTGGCTTAGCTTCAGATGGATTTAACCCATTTGGCCACCAGAGCGCCACATATAGCATGTGGCCAGTGCTTGTTATCCCTTACAACATGCCTCCAAATGTCTGCACCAAAGAATCAAACTACATGATGGCCTTGCTCATCCCAGGTCCAAAAAGTCCTGGAAAGGATTTTGATTTGTTCATGGAGCCTCTTGTGGAGGAACTTCAATAGCTATGGAAGGGTGTTCTCACTCAAGACCTATATAGGAACCCACCAGCTGATTTCTTTCTGCGTGCTGTTATAATTTGGTGCATCCATGATTATCCGGCTTTGGGCACTATGTCAGGGCGAACAACACATGGTTACAATGCATGTGTTCGCTGCGACAGGAATCCACTGTCATACGCAATACTTAGCAAGATCTGTTACATTGGACACCGTCGTTTCCTTGACAAGGACAAGCCGCTTCCTAGAAAATACTGAAGACATGTGTTCAATGCAAAGCATGAAAACCGTGATGCGCCAAAGAGGCTCACCGCCGATGAGTTGCAAGTGGAATTAGAGAAGGTCAGGCATATTACACCAGGAAACCATCCTGATAATGGTAGCGGGAAAAGAAAGCGTGGCAGGGCAGAAGAGAGATTATTGTTTACCCGCAGGTCCACTTTGTGGGACTTGGAGTATTCGAAAGATTTGGATCTGCGGCATAATCTTGATGTGATGCACATCGAGAAAAATATATGTGATAGCATTATCGGCACACTTCTTAATATTGAAGGCAAGACGAAAGGTACCTTAAAATCTAGGATTGATTTGACACACCTGGGTATCAGACATGATTTGCAGGTGCAAGATGAAGGTAAACCACGGGATATGGCACCAGCTGTGTACGTCCTGGACAAGGTAAAAAGAAAAGAATTATGTGAGGTCCTGTCACGTGTGAGATTCCCACATGGATTTGCATCCAACCCTGAAAGGAGAGTCAGTGCAGATGAAAACAAGGTACAAGGGTTGAAAACTCATGACTGCCACGTCCTACTTCAAAGGGTTTTACCTGTTATCCTTAGAGGATTGAGCCGCCCTGACTTATACAGAGCAGTTGCAGAGTTGGGACAATTCTTCAGGGAACTCTGCAGTAGGAATATCAGGATAGATGCTTTGGAGCGTCTTAGAGACAAGATACCAACTATCCTATGCGACCTTGAGAAGATATATCCTCCAGCCTTCTTTGATGTGATGGTGCATTTGGTTGTTCATCTACCTGATGAGGCACTACTTAGAGGTCCAGTACAGTATGGCTGGATGTACCCTATTGAAAGGCGGCTAGGCACTTTCAAGGGCTATGTTAGGAACAGAGGTAGACCCGAGGGTTCCATTGCAGAGGCCTACATTGCTACAGAAGCGTTGACATTCTGCTCAAAATACATTGAAACAACTGATCAGCTTAGCAAAGAGGTGGGTGAAGACAATCCCAAGCTCAATGTTTTCGATTATTATGTTCGAGTTACAGGGAAGAGTCGACAAGAGGAAAAACCTAAAGATTTGGACAAAATGGTTTGGTATGTGTTGAATAACTGTCCTGAGATACTACCTTATATCAAGTAAGTGCAGTACTGCAGCTTATACATCGTAATCTACTAAACTTGCAGCACATTCTTATATATTTAGATGTTTGACACGATCACTATGTTGTGCAGCATCTACAAAGAGGAGTTACTGCCGCAAAATCCAAGAAACATTGACAAACTGGTTATGGCAGGATTTGCGAAATGGTTCAAGAACCATGTAAGCTTTTGAAGTGCACTGTCAGTTTTTTTAATATATTGAGTACATAAGATGATCAGCTTGTCTATTTTCTAACCATAGGTTAAGAAGATGCGGGAGGATGGGCAGGCAGTTGATGATGCCCTTTACTCACTAGCAATGGGTCCTGATACTCGGGTAAGACATTATGAATCTTGCGTTGTTGGAGATGTGCGCTACAACACCCTTGCACGAGACGAAGGCAGGAAGACAAAAAACAGTGCCATCATGAGCACGGATACGTATGAAAAAGAGACAACTGAAATGTATGCTAACATAATAGACATTGTTCAGTTGCAGTATATCTCCAGTTTCGAGGATCATCGGTGTGTGGTTCTGTTGTGCTGTCATTGGTATAACATGTTTTCCAGGATCGCAAAACCCAGAGCTGATGATTATTTCAAATCCATCAATGTCAAGGCGGCGTACCAGACCAACGAGCCTTTTATTTTGGCAAATCAAGCAACACAAATATTTTTCTTGGAAGACACATTTGCACGTAGCGATGGCTGGAGAGTATTGCAAAGGTTTGAGCAGAGGAATTCGTTTAATGAAGTTGCACAACAAGATGATGCTTACACTGCTTCTGATGTACAAGATAACACAGATGTTCCTAATATCTTTGAGAACCATCACGTCAATGACGCCGGCGAAAAGATTGCTTGTCGTGTTGTGGACATACAAGAGTTGATCAAGAAGAAGCCAACATTCGAGGACGTTGAGGACGAGGAAGAAGATGACACCGTGGGGAATTACGATTCAGACTGATAAACATTGCGAAGATGTTGACGCTGCTGCTGTGGATGATAATTACATTGCTTTTGTCATATTTGCCTGTCAGAAGACGTTTTTTTATCTACTATATGAAATTGTGTTTGCTATGACAACTGAAACCTGATGAACATGTTGTTTAGTATTTTGCTGTGAGAACATAACTTGTTATGTATGCTGATTTCTGTTTGGTGATTGTATGACAACTAAAACATGATGACATTGTTGTTTAGTTGTACTCATGTTTGGCTGTGAAACTGGAATTTGATGACATAGTTTGTTGTTGGACTGCAATTTGCTCGACGTCTTCGAATGAGAACAAAGCTGACCCGACAGGGCCTCTTCTATTTATTTATTTATTTATATGAGCAAAAGGGGATACCCCCTGATTTCCGTTAATAGAAATCATTAGATGTTCAAAACACTACGCCCAGCCTGCTACATAGGTTTCATTCATTACTAGTTTCAGTGCTCATGTCGTAGCCACTGAATACATCACGAGTGCTACATACACTGCAAATAAAGAGACAATCATCCTACCGAGCACATCAATTTTGCCCATTATCTTCACAAGCTCTTTCATCTCCTCATTGTTGTCAAGGACCTTCAGCAGCTGTTGCTTGGCCATGATCAGAGGAACTGTATCTTTAACCTTCTGCTCTGCATCTTCCTCTTCTGTCGTTCCTTCAGTTACTTGTCCAACACCCCAACCTGCTCGTATTGGGATTCTCCGACTAACCAAATAATCAGCGTAGCTGCATTCCCCCACATCAGCAACTTCCCAAAAATACAAATAACACAAATCTTCCCTTTTCTCCATGAATCAAATTGGTAGATCATCAACCAAACTATTAAAAAAATCAGCAACTGAAAGCAGCAGAACAACACTTAAACATATTATTACCCCATGATTCGGGTATTTGTAGAAGACACAGCCAGGGTTGCGGATTGTGGTTGAGACGCGACAGATGACTCTGCGTGATTTGCAGCAGTGGCACCACACCAACGGCAACGGGTTGCGATGAGCAATCGGCTGCGGTGCGCGTGCCGGCGAGGGTGTGATGAGACCCACAGGCGATGGTACGGGTTGCGACTTGGCGCATATCTGGTTGTTGCCTGCTGAAGAGCAGGTGGACGAGCAACTAGCGGACATGGTTGCTGCGGCTAGAGCTTCTGATGCTAGGCAGAGTAAGTAGAGAAGAGGAGAAGCGAACGTTGGATATGTCAGTTTCATTACTTGCAGAGTAGCATAGCACCACATATAGTCATAGTCTAGGTTTGGATTCGAACCAGTTACAGGAGCACGTCTTTCTTTTTCCTAAAACTCGGCAACGTCTCTTTACTGGTACACTAGCTTGTTTTGTACGCCTTCCCAAGTCTTTGATTTTCTTTCCCTTTTTGCGAGGACCTGACAGCTGGGACCCACCGGAAGGGCCTCTGTATTTCGCAAAAAAAAAGTTCCCCCCGCCAAGGTTGTCAGAATCGTGATTCTGAATCGGATCGGAGCTTCGATGGTAGGATCGCAAATCGTAGAATCTTCACTATCAGGATCGTAGAAACGTAGATTCTAGAGACTAAAATCATAGAATCAGATGGGTTAGTTTGGATCGTAAAGTCGTAGAATCGTACAATAGAATCGTGATTCTGACAACCTTGCCCCCCGCTGACATGTCAGACCCACCAGCTATATCTTCGCACGCAAGGAAGTGCCTCCTTATTACGCACAAAAAAATGAATACCCCTGCTAGCTGGGACCCACCATAGTGGGAGGATCACTTGTGGGCCAACAAAGTTGACGGAGACGGAGGGCTTTGTCAACTTAGTCAATATGAACGATTCTAGCTCCAGTGACCATACGATGTCCATCCAACGGGCGTAGTGCTTCTTCAACCTCTGGTCTTCTTGCTCTAGCCGCCCAAAGCAGCGCTGGTCGTGCCGCATGCTCTTGCCTCCCGTGGCCGGCTGTGCTGCCGCGGAGGCCTCACCGCCCCCTACTATTCCCACCGCTGGCCAGGCCCTGCGACGATGGCAGCCTCACACCATAGCCGAACCAGTGAACCCTCGTACTCCTCTCCGCGCGGGCTTCCACTACCGCGTCTTCCCTGGCTCCGCGTCGTCCCCTTCCTAGGCCTCGCCGTCGTCCATCGCCGTGGTGCTCTCCGCGCGGCATGGTCAACGTGGTCAAGGAACGATTTCCATTGGAAGAGTACTGTACGTGGAGAGGCTGACAGTTGGGTCCATGGCCACAACCCAGTTTTTTTGTGATTTGCTAAGTAAGTCGCTTTGTCAGGCCTGTTGGGCTGCAAATCTTTCAAGACGAGGAGAGCTTTCATTCGGCTGGCCGAGAAAATGGCCCATCAGTAATGAGAAATGGGTTGTACATTTTTAAAACACATCAAACCGGCAATTAGTTTCAAATATCTTTTTTTTCATTTCAAGATTTTAAATTACATTAATTTTTATGCGTGGAGAATTTGTTGTATTTTATATTGATATACATTTATTTTTAAAATCAGTTTGAATGTGAGTCGAAATTTCGGGATTAAAAATAGTTCGGACCGCACCGAAATATGCAAAATTTCGTATAATTTTTTAACCGTGGCCACAATTTGGGCTGTAATGCTAACAAAAAGAATATGAGCTCAAAAAAACCTTAAGAATTAGCAAATGGGTTGAAAATTATTAGAAATAATGGCAGATGGGTTGTATGCTATTTTCCACATATTTGAGGCTTTCCTAAAAAAAAGGTTGACACACAAGCAGTTACTGTTGGATGTTCATCCAACGGCCGTCGTGCTTCTTCAATCTCTGCTCTTCCTGCTCCAGCCGCTCAAACAGGCGCCGGCGGGACTTCCTGCTCCCTCCTCCCTGCGGCCGGCTCTGCTGCCGCGCAGGCCTCACCGCCCCACCGTACTCCCATCGCTGGCCTGGCCATCCCTCTACTCACCCACACCTACTATTATTCTCCGGCGACGGCAGACGATCCAGTAAACCCTCGTACAGTCGTACTTCCCTCCGCGTGGGAAACAACTGCCTCCGTGTCGTTCCCTTCCTAGGCCTCACCGTCGTCCACCGCCCTGGTGCTCTCGGCGCGGCCTGGTCAACGTGGTCAACGACCGACATGCATCTGAAGTGGACTGTATGTGGAGAGGCCGACAGCTGGGTCCACGGCCGCACGCAAGGAAATGCCTCCTTATAACGCGCAAAATAATGATTCCTCCACCTGACATCAGCGACCCACCGAAAGGGCCTCTGTATTTCGTGAAAAAAACGTTACCGCCGCTGACAGCTCGGACCCACCAGCTATATCTTCGCACGCAAGGAAGTGCCTCCTTATTACGCACAAAAAAATGAATACTCCCCATGTTAGCTGGGACCCAGTATAGTGGCAGGCTGACTTGTGGGCCTACTAAGTTGACGGGGACGGAGGGCTTTGTCACCTTAGTCAATAATGCACGATTCTAGCTCCAGTGACCGTACGATGTCCATCCAACGGTCGTAGTGCTTCTTCAACCTCTGGTCTTCTTACTCCAGCCGCCCAAACCAGCGCCGGTCGTGCCTCGTGCTCCTGCCTCCCGTGGCCGGCTGCGATGCGGCGGAGGCCTCACCGCCCCCTACTACTCCCACCGCTGGCCAGGCCATCCCTCTACTCACCCACACCCCCTGTTACTCTGCGGCGACGTCAGCCTCACACCGCAGCGAACCAGTGCCCTCGTACTCCTCTACGCGTGGGCATCTACTGCCGCGTCTTCCCCGGCTCCGCGTCGTCCCCTTCCTAGGCCTCGCCGTCGTCCACCGCCCTGGTGCGCTCGACGCGGCGTGGTCAATGTGGTCAAGGAACGGCTTCCATCGGACGTGGACTGTACGTGGAGAGGCTGACAGCTCGGTCCACGGCCACAGCAAGGAAGTGCCTCCTTATTACGTGCAAAATAATTATTCCTCCACCTGACAGCAGGGACCCACCGGACGGGCCACCAGTATTTTGCAAAAAAAAATTGTTTCCCCCTGACTGCTGGGACCCACCTTGGTGGGAGGCTGACTTGTGGGCCTACTAAGTTGACGGGGACAAAGGGATTTGTCAACTTATTCAATATGAACGATTCTAGCTCCAGTGACCGTACGATGTCCATCCAATGGGCGTAGTGCTTCTTCAACCTCTGGTCTTCTTGCTCTAGCCGCCCAAAGCAGCGCCGGTCGTGCCGCATGCTCCTGCCTCCCGTGGCCGGCTATGCTGCCGCGGAGGCCTCACCGCCCCCTACTATTCGCACCGCTGGCCAGGCCCTGCGGCGACGGCAGCCACAAATCGCAGCCGAACTAGTGAACCCTCGTACTCCTCTCCGCGCGCGCGCGGGCTTCCACTGCCGCGTCTTCCCCGGCTCCCCGTCGTCCCCTTCCAAGGCCTCGCCGTCGTCCACCGCCCTGGTGCTCTCGGCGCGGCATGGTCAACGTGGTCAAGGAACGGCTTCCATCGGACGTGGACTGTACGTGGAGAGGCTGACAGCTGGGTCCATGGCCGCAGCAAGGAAGTGCCTCCTTATTATGTGAAAATAATTATTCCTCCACCTGACAGCGGGGACCCACCGGACGGGCCACCGTATTTCGCCCCCCTGACTGCTGGGACCCACCAGCTACATCTTCGCATGCAAGGAAGTGCCTGACAGTCGGGACCCACCTGGTCGAAGCGTACATAGCGTTGTCATTCTGGTCGCGAACGTGTACGTACATATATACTGGTGGATGTAGAGGCGCGCACGTGTCGTAGTAGAGGCGGCCAGGGTGCAAGAAAGAAAATACGGCCACGTATGTGTACATACGGGCGAGGTCTCGAACGCCTACTCGCGCATACGTACGGCGAGGGCTCGTGTACATGGCTGGGTCGGAACGGAGAAACAGTGTCGTCGTCGTGTTCATGGGTCGGAACGGAATGCATGGTCGTGTTCATCGGGAGGGCTTGGACCGAAGAGGCGATGGAAACGAGGCCTGGCGTACCGCACAACGGAGGAAACGGACCTCCTACGGTCGAAACGGGGGTCCTATTAATCGGGAGGGGTGTGGCGTACCGCAAAACGGAGGAAACGGACCTCCTACGGTCGAAACGGGGGTCCTATTGATCGGGAGGGGTGTGGCGTACCGCAAAAACGGAGGAAATGGACTTGTGTTGGAGCGCTAGGTCAAAACAGGGGTCCTATTCATCGGGAGGGGTGTGGCGTACCGCAAAACGGGACTCCACGGGATACTGTTCATCTCCACCGTTGACCCCCTCCAGCCTCCACGAGCTACTGTTCATCCACCGTCGACCTCCTCCAGCCTCCACGGGCTCCTGTTCATCCAGCCTCACCGTGCGCTACTCCACCGGCTACTGTTCAACCACCCCTCCACCGTCTACTGTTCATCCAGCCGTCCACGCCATGGGGTCCTGTTCAACCACCCCTCCACTGGCACCCCTCCACCGTCTACTGTTTATCCTGCCCTCCACGGGGTGGTCCTATTCATCCAGCCCTCCACGGGGTCCTGTTCATCCAGCCCCAACCGGCTCGATCGATCGGGGTCCTGTTCATCCAGAGGCAACACCACGGGGTCCTGTTCATCCACCCCCACTGGGAACTGTTCATCCAAACCCCCCCGCAACATTCATTGTTCATCCAGAGGCAGCATCGATCGGCTTCAGTTAGCAGCAGTAGCCAAGGAATCGCTCGATCGGGTTCAGTTAACAGCCATCGATCGATCGCTCAGGTTCAGTAATGCATAGCCTGCAGTGCAATCGCTCGGGTTCAGTTAGAGCCCAATGCCTCGCACACACGCGCGTACGTGTACGAGAGAAACGCGCATCACACGGCCCACGACCTCCCACCGTAACCGGGAACTCCCCGAAATTTTCCTCCCCCTCGCTTCTACCACGGTTTTTTCCGTCATGGACGGCCCAAAGAATGTCATGCAACTGCGTCTCCGGCCCGCCCAGGACGAAAATCCCATTTTCTGTCATGATTTTTTGTCATAGAAGTAGGACCCCACCACATCTATGATGATACCAGGTTTTGTCACAATTATCGTCATAGAAGTGTCATATGTATGACAGAAAGAAATTTCGTTCGGCCCAAAATGTCATGGATGTGTCTTTTTTTTGTAGTGCACCAAAGAGGCACTTTGTCACAAATGACACTGTAATCTTTTAAAGTTTGCCTCATCCATAGGATTTGTGCACAACAACTACCGGCCACCACATACTCCGCTTCGGTGGACGAGAGAGACACACAACTTTGCTTCTTAGAAGACCAACTTGCCAAAGAGCAACCAAGGAATTGGCACCCTCCAGAAGTGGACTTCTTATCCACCTTGTCTCCCGCCCAATCCGAGTCCGAATAACCAAAAGCTTGAAGTTTGCTCCTCTTGGGTACCATAAGCCAAAGTTTGGGGTATGAGCCAAATATTGAAAGATTCGCTTGACCGCCACAAAGTGACTTTCCTTTGGTGCGGCTTGAAACCATGCACAAATTCCCACACTCAACATGATATCCGGTCTAGATGCACAAAGGTAAATCAAGGAGCCAATCATGGAGTGATACACCTTTTGATCCACCGCTTTACCATTGGGATCAATGTCAGGTTGGCACTTGGTGGGCATTGGAGTGGAAGCCGGCTTGACATCACTTAGCTTGAATCTCTTGAGCATGTCTTGAGTGTATTTGGCTTGGTTGATGAAGGTTCCTTCTCTTCTTTGCTTCACTTCGAACCCGAGAAAGAACTTTAACTCTCCCATGGAAGACATCTTGAACTTTGAGGTCATGAGAGCGGCAAATTCCTCATTGAAAGCTTTGTTAGGGGAACCATAGATAATATCATCAACATATAGTTGGCACACAAACAACTCCCCTTTAACCTTCTTAGTAAAAAGAGTGGGGTCGATTAGCCCAACTTCAAATCCACGGTCTTGTAACAACTCGGTAAGGTGGTCATACCTTGCACGTGGGGCTTGTTTAAGGCCATAGAGTGCCTTATTGAGTTGATACACATGATCGGGAAAGTAGGGATCCTCGAACCCGGGGGGTTGCTTGACATAGACCAACTCATTAATAGGACCATTAAGAAAAGCACTTTTCACATCCATTTCTTGCAACTTAAAGTTGTGATGAGAGGCATAAGGAATCAACAAACGAATGGATTCAAGGCGAGCAACGGGAGCAAAGGTTTCACCGTAGTCGATACCCTTGACTTGGGAGTAGCCTTGTGCCACCAATCTTGCCTTGTTGCGAACGATGGTCCCATGAGCATCTTGCTTGTTCTTGAATATCCACTTGGTTCCAATGACATTGTTGTTCCCCGTTGGCCTTGGCACCAATCTCCACACCTTGTTGTACTCGAAGTTGTTGAGTTCTTCATGCATGGCATTAAGCCAATCCGGATCTTCGAGTGCCTCATATACCTTTTGGGGTTCAACACAAGAGACAAACACGTGATGTTCACAATAGTTTGCCAATTGTCTATGAGTGCTTACCCCCTTTTGAATGCTTCCAAGCACATTTTTCATGAGACGACCCTTGGTGGAGAGCTTGGATGCAATCTTGGCGGCATGACGCTCCAATTCCTTCTCGATGGTGAGTTGAGGAGCAGTCACTTGATCATCTTGAGTGCCGTCTTGAGCGTGTTCTTGATCTTGAACTTGCTCGGAGGAGAGAACTTGACCTTAGGCATCACTTGGTGTTTCAACACCGTCTTGAGCATGATCTTGCCCTTGGTCTTGTTCATGAGGTTGAGGGCCTTCACTTTGTTCTTCGAAAGCGTGTGGGCCTTGGGTTGGTGATGGCTCCACTTGAATGGAGCATTGTCCTTCTCCTTCGGCCACAAGGGGTTCCTCAATGGGTAGGATAAAACCAACACCCATTCTTCTTATGGCTTGAGGAGGAATTTCATCACCTACATCACAAGTGCCACTTTGCTCCACTTGGGAGCCGTTATTCTCATCAAACTCCAAGTTACACGTCTCCTCAATAAGCCCCGTGTACTTATTGAGACACAGTAAGCATGAGAGTTTGTGGCATAACCAACAAATATGCCCTCATAAGCTCTAGCCTCAAATTTAGACAAACGAACACCTTTCTTGAGAATGAAACACTTACACCCGAACACCCGAAAGTACTTGAGGTTGGGCTTGTTACCGGTGAGTATCTCATATGGAGTCTTGTTCAAGACTTTGGGGAGATAGAGACGATTTGAAGCATGACACGCGGTGTTGATGGCTTCGGCCCAAAAGTTGTATGGAGACTTGAACTCCGCCATCATGGTCCTTGCCGCATCCATCAACGCCTAGTTCTTCCTCTCCGCTACACCATTTTGTTGAGGGGTGTAAGGTGCGTAATATTGATGCTTGATCCCCTCATCACTAATAAACTCATCCAAGGTGTAGTTCTTGAACTCGGTGCCGTTGTCACTTCTTATTGTCAAGATCTTTGCATTGTGTTGACGTTGGGCTTCATTTGCAAAGTCAATGACGGTTTGTTGGGTCGCGCTCTTCCTCTTGAAGAAATATACCCAAGTGTATCTTGAATAGTCATCCACAATCACCAAGCAATACTTCCTACCCCCAAGACTATCAAAGGATGGAGGCCCAAAGAGATCCAAATGAAGGAGCTCCAAAGGCCTCTTCGAGTAAATGATAGTCGTGGGAGGGCGAGCCTTTTCATGTAGCTTTCCTTCGATACAAGCACTGCAAGCACGATCTTTAGCAAAACTAACATTCGTTAGTCCACGGACATGGTCCCCCTTGAGAAGACTTTGCAAAGATATCATATTGACATGGGCTAAACGGCGATGCCAAAGCCACCCCACATCAACTTTAGCCATTAGGCATGTCACGGTCTTAGTGGGTCGCTCTGAAAAGTTGATCACATAGAGACCGTTCTCGACATGCCCAACAAAGGCTACTTTAAGAGTCTTGCTCCACAAGACACTACTGGAATCTGCTACTTTGCCATCTGCCAGCTCTTTGTCGTCCGCTAGCAGACGGCAAAGAAGCTCTTTGCCATCTGCTACCCAGAAGCAGACGGCAAAGAACTGGCTGATGGCAAAGAGGGAGGGGGGCCCCACTGATGAGCTGCTTAAAAAAACTTAACGGCCCCCCTCTTTGCCGTCTGCTAGCAGACGACAAAGAGAAAAAAAGCGGACAACAAAGGGGGGCGGACGGCAAAGATTTCACATATCTAACGGTCGCGCCCCACCCCGCCCCTCTCTCTCTGTTTCTCTCCCTGCTCTTCACATGCGCGCCGCCGCCCCCACCACTCGCCGCCGCCCCGTCGCCCCACCACCCCGCCGCCCCACCGGCCCCCGCCCCGTCGGCACTGCCGCCCGGCGCCGTCGCCCCACCACCCGGCGCCCCACCGACCCCCCGCCCCGTCGCCCCCGCCACCCCGCCGTCTCGGCGCCGCCGCGCCCCGGCCCCCCGCGCCCCACCGCCCGGGCTGGGCCCGGCCCCGTCGCCACTGCCGCCCGGCGCCGCCGCCCCAGGCCGCCCCGCCCCCCTCCTCCTTCGGCCACCTCCTCCACGGGCCCTGCCCCAGGTGAGCTCTACCTCCTCTTTTTTTCCTTTTTTTCTGTTTTTTTAGTTTTAGGTTTATGTTTAGCTTAGATTTAGTTTTATTTTTAGTTTTAGGTTTAGTTTTAGTTTTAGTTTAGATTTAGGTTTAGATTTAGTTTTTTCCTTTTTTTCTTCTGTTTTTTAGTTTTGGGTTTATGTTTAGTTTAGATTTAGTTTTAGTTTTAGTTTTAGTTTTAGATTTAGGTTTAGTTTTAGGTTTAGGTTTAGGTTTAGTTTAGTTTTAGGAAAGAAGAAGAAGAAAAAAAGAGGAGAGGAGGAGAAGAAGAAGAGGAAAAAGGAAAGGAAGAAGAAGAGGAGGAGGAGGAGGAGAAGAAAAAAGAAGAAGAGGAAGAAGAAGAAGAAGAAGAAAAAAGAGGAGAGGAGGAGAAGAAGAAGAGGAAAAAGGAAAGGAGGAGGAAAAAGACCCGACACCCCGACACGACACCCCGACCCCGAGACCCCGACCCCGACCCCGACCCCGACCCCGACCCCGACACCCCGACCCCGAGCCTGACCCGACACCCCTACCCCGACACCGACACGGCACCCCGACCCCGACCCGGCACCCCGACCCGACACCCCGACCCCGAGACCCCGACCCCGACCTCGCCGTGCGTTCGACGACCTCGCCGTGCGTTTAACGAGCTCTGCCCCTTCGTTCGTGGGTGAGCACAAATGACATGTCCTCCTCCCCCATTAATTATTTGATCTATTCCGATGAAACTTGATAGCTAGCTATATATGTGTCTTGAATCATCAGTATGCGTAACCAATATGTGTCTCCCATTCGAAAGTGTCATAGTTATAAGTATGCATGCATTTGCATATTTATAACCTTGATTCTTTCGAATTGTCCAACGCTATCCATGGACAGCTCGAGTATGTGTAGATTGGGTTCATTTTCCCATATGCTTTGCTCCGGATCCATGCATAAATTTCGTCAGTGCCTCCCCTGTTGTTCTCCGGGTACACATCCTCTCTGTTTATTGCAGAGACGTGTATCAGGAGAACAGCGGGGAGGTGCTGCCAAAATTTTGCGTCGGATCCGGAGCATAGCATGGGAAAATGAACCCAATCTACACATACATGGGTGGGATTAGGACCTATCATTACCTATTAGAGTGTAGGTTGCATGGACGTAATAAAATTGACAAAGTAGATCAACTGATGAATATATACATGGTGAATTACATATATAATTGTTGTGTGTCCAGTAGCTCTGAAAGTCAAGATGAGTGATCGTGCGTGGATGTATACTAGTCACACTGGTCAGAACAAATGGAGTGTTGAATGGTTCACAAAATCCAAGGGGTTTGTGCAAGCCGCATTTGCAAATGGCCAGAAGAAAACCTGGTGCCCCTGTTTCCGGTGCGGCAATTGGGTAAAGAGGACAGAGGCTGAAATGGGCAAACACCTGCAGAAGAGTGGTTTTACGCCCGATTATACGGTGTGGACATTTCATGGTGAGTCTGCCCAATGTGACTGAGCTGAGGTGGACCGTCGTCGCACCGACGAGCATGGTACCGGGATGGAAAACATGGTGCAAGACTATGATGATGCTCGGGATTCAGACGAGGAGATGGAGGAATCTGCAAAGGCCTTCAATGAAATGTTGGAGTCTTCAAAACGTCCGCTCCACGAGCACACTGAGCTTTGTCAGTTGGATGTCATCTCACAAGTAATGGCTCTGAAGGCTCAGTTCAACTTGGGCAGAGAATGCTATGACGCAATTATGGCAGTATTTGGACGCTTTCTACCCAAAGGCCAGGTAATGCCTGCAAACTTGTACCAGTCGGACAAAATCCTCCGTGCACTGAAGATGTCCTATGAGAAGATACATGCCTGTGAGAAAGGATGTGCCTTATTTAGGCTTGATTATGCGGACTTGAACTATTGTTCCATTTGCAAGTCTTCCAGGTATATTGTGGTAGACAACGGTATGGGTGAGAAGACACAGACCAAAATCCCCGTTAGTGTTCTTTGGTATATGCCAATCGTACCAAGACTTCAACGTCTTTTCATGGTCGAAGAGACGGCCAGACAGATCACATGGCACAAAACAGGCAAAAGAACCGAACTAGATGCAGATGGGAATCTGATGATGGTACACACATCGGATGGTGTTGCGTGGAAAAAGTTTGATGAATTACATGCTGACAAAGCGGCAGATCCGAGGCATCCTCGAGTCGGCATCAACACTGATGGCTTCAGCGTGTTTGGTATGACGGCAGCCCAATACAGTTGTTGGCCCGTATTTGTCTTTCCACTCAATCTCCCCCCCCCCCCCCCCCCGGACAGATTATGCAAAGAAAGAACATTTTCCTGACGTTGATAATTCTAGGCCCCAACTATGCGGGGAAAATATGAATGTGTACATGCAGCCGCTTAAGGACGAATTGCAACAAGCCTGGGATAATGGGTTCAAGACATACGACGCCTATAGCAAACGGAACTTCATAATGCGTGTCTGGTACATGTACTCGACGCATGACTTGTCGGCGTATGCGCTATTCGTTGGCTGGTGTGTGCATGGAAGGTTCCCGTGCCCCACATGCAAGGGAGCTCTTGAGTTTCGTTGGCTTCAGGCCGGTCGCAAGTTTTCTTGCTTCGACATGCATAGACAGTTCCTGGATCCTCGCCATAAGTCCAGGAAAGACAAGAAAAACTTCATCAGAGGTAGAGATGTCAAAAATTCCAGGGCCCAACTATGTATGTATGGATGGATATATATGTGCTGGATATTTATTATGTTGGATATATATGTGCTGGATATTTATTGTGAAAGAGTCCTGTGATATATTTGCTGTGATAATTGTTGGATATAAGAAAAACAGAATAAAAAATAGGCAGTGCAGGCTCTTTGCCATCCGCGGCAGACGGCAAAGACCTCTTTGCCGTCGGCGGCAGACGGCAAAGGGGACACGTGGCGCCCACCTGTGCTTCCTGAGAGATGGGCCATTTGGCAAATTTGCCTACCGCGGTGGACGACAAAGCTAAGTTGATGGCAAAGACTTTGCCTTTGCCGTCCGCCGTGGCGGACGGCAAAACACAGCGGGCGCTGACGCATTGCTGACGTCAACTGGCCGACGGCAAAGAGGCGCTCAAATTTGCCATCCGCTGGCGGATGGCAAAGGCCGCCGTTAGCCGCCTAACGGACTAACGCTGGCGGACGTCCAGTATTTTGCCGTCCCTCCTCTTTGCCGTCAGCCGCTGTAGGCAAAGGACTCTTTGTCGTCCGCCATAAGAAGCAGACAGCAAAGGACCTGTTTGCTGACCCTGTCTTTGCCGTCCCTGTTTGTCGTCCGCCGCTGACGGCAAAGCTCTTTGCCGTCCGCCGTCCGTGCCTTTGCCGTCCGCCGTGGCAGACGGCAAAATACTGGATTCCTGTAGTGAGAGGGCCACGGTATCAACATCAAAGAAAGTGGCAAAGACCATGAGTGCAAGTTGACGAACGGAAAGTAAATTGTATGCAAGGGACTCAACAAGCATGACCTTCTCGATCATGAGATCATGAGAAATGACAACCTTGCCAAGTCCCAATACCTTTGAGGACGAGGCATCACCCCACTCGACATTGGTGGGCATAGATGGAATCTTGTGAACATCCACCACCAAGTCCTTGCTTCCTTGCTTCCACTATCGAGCAATCATGACCCCCCACCGGAAGCAAACACCTACAAGAAATCAATGCTTGGTTTTAGGTACCCATTTTGTAATGGGTCCTTTGATGCTAGTAACAAGAGTCTTAGGAACCCAAATAGACCATTCAATGTACTCATAAGAAGAACCAACAAATTTGGCATAAACATGTCCATCACTAGCACGACATAACACATAAGAAGGGTTAAAGTCGCCGGCTTTGTTGGGAAGAGACGTGTTGCCCTTCTTGGCATCACCACCCGTCACGGTGTTCTTCTTCTTCTCCTTAGTAGCACCCTCTCCATCCTTCACAAAGGTTTGCTTGAGAGGAGGAGGCCGTTTGGCGTTGTCATTCTTCTTGTTCTTGGACTTGGGCGCGTACCCAATCCCTTCCTTGGCCACAACTTCCTTTTGATTGCTCAAAAGGTCCTTGAGATTCTTCTCGCCTTGTATGCAAGACACAAGGCATTTCTCAAGTTGTTCCTTCAACTTAGCATTCTCCTCAACAAGATGCACATGCTCACAACACGGGTTAGTGGCATTTGCATTATCAATTAATACCATATGAGGAAATGTGGCTTTCTCCTTGGTTAGCTTTACTTGGAGTTAATCATGAGACTCTTTGAGGCTAGCATGAGCACCCTTCAAGACCTTGTGAGCCTTGTCAAGTAAGTCAAACTCCTCTTTGAGTCTAGCAAGATCAACCCCAAGCTTGGCCTTCTCGGAGGTTAGTACACAAGATACAACAAGAGCATGATCAAGATGTTTCTTTAACTTAGCATGATCATCGTTGTGTGACTCCTCAAGAGCCAAACGAAGATCACGCTCTTCCTCAAGAGCATTGGAAGGATCCGAGATCTCATCGGCATAGTCACGACTATGCCCCTCCACCTTAGAGATGGTATCTTCACGAGCCTCGATCATGTCATTGGCTTCACCAAGTTGTTCCAAGAGAGCAACGAAGTGCTTCTTGGATTTACCCTTGAGTTTACACATAAAGGACTCAAAATAATTCTCCTCCACATTAGATCCCTCATGCTCATCAATGCAATCCATCAAAGAAGGATGATTAATGATGATAGTTTTGATGTTGGGGGTTACCTTGTTGGTGGCTTCGCGGTGATGCTCTCATTGGGTGAGTCGAAGAGAGACACCCGTGGAGTCGTCGCAATGCCAACTGACTCACCATCTTCATCATCGTCATCATCCTCATTGAACTCTTCTTGTACCACCAATGCCTTGGGAGGAGTCTTCTTGGTGAAGTTGCTCTTGTTGGGGAAAGACTTGGCCTTGTCTTTTCGGATGAGCTTGCCACCATTGTCTTCCCTTTTCTCATAAGGGCATTCTGCGACAAAATGGCTCACATTGCCACAATTATAGCATTGCTTGACCTTTGCGCCACTTGAATTGTTCTTGTTGAAGTTGGGCCTTGAGTTCTTCTTGCTCCAAAATTGCCTTGAAGCAAGAGCCATGTGTTCATGATAGGCATTCTTTGTGTCTTCGGGGTTGCTCTCCTCTTCCTCCTCCTCCTCCTCTTCTTCTTCTTCTTCTTCTTCTTCTTCTTCTTCTTCCACACTAACCTTAGCCTTTAATGCAAGGTTGGGCTTCTTTGCTCTTTGAGAGCGTAGCACCGCATTGTCGGCGGTCTTGTCCAAAATGCTCATAGCCACAAACTCATCCAACACTTCACTTGAGGACAAGGTGTGGAAGTCAGGCCTTTGACGAATGACGGAGGACATGGCCTTGTGGTAAGGCATCATTGCCTTGAGAAATTTGCGCTTGATCCAATTGTCATCCATGTCCTTGCTCCCATGATCTCGGAGTGAGACCGCGAGTTTGGTTACTCTCCAATAAAGCTCACGAGGTTCTTCGTCCTCCTTCATTGCAAACTCATCGGCTTCATCTTGCACCACTTCATAGTTGGAGCGTTGAATGCTTGCGCTTCCCCGGTAGAGGGAGACAACACAATGCCATGCATCTTTGGCCATGGCGAAGGGCCGAAGATGAAGGAGATCTTCGGGTGGAATTGCATCTTGGATGATGAAGAGAGCATTCTCATTGAATTGATTATCCGCGGCTTCTCTAGGGGTGAAGTTGCTTCGATAATGCGGATAGAAACCTTTTCAATGATTCTCCAAAGATTAGTGTTCACATGATTTAAATGACGCTTAAATCGATAGACCCAAGAATCAAAGTCCTCATTTTTCACAATCTTAGGGGGAGGACCGGCATGATTCAAATGAGTGGAAGGAATCGGTCCACCATAAACAAGTGGAGGTTCCACATGGGCAAAGATGTCGGTGCCAATTTTACCACTAGACGAAGGAGTCTTTTCACTTCGGACGACAAAGTCCTTAATAAAGAGACGAGGCTCTGATACCAATTGAAAGGATCGATATAGTTGACTAGAGGGGGGGTGACGCCCCCGATTCAATCGTACACTAATCATGCACGCAAATGTGTATGATCAAGATCAGGGACTCACGGGAAGATATCACAACACAACTCTACAAATAAAATAAGTCATACAAGCATCATAATACAAGCCAGGGGCCTCGAGGGCTCGAATACAAGTGCTCGATCATAGACGAGTCAGAGGAAGCAACAATATTTGAGTACAGACATAAGTTAAACAAGTTTGCCATAAGATGGCTAGCACAAACTGGGATACAGATCGAACGAGGCGCAGGCCTCCTGCCTGGGATCCTCCTAACTACTCCTGGTCGTCGTCAGCGGGCTGCACGTAGTAGTAGGCACCTCCAGAGTAGTAGGAGTCATGGTCGAAGGTGGCGTCTGGATCCTGAGCTCCATCGTCTGGTCGCAGCAATCGGGTAGAGAAATGGGGAAAAGGGGAAACAAGGCAACCGTGAGTACTCATCCAAAGTACTCGCAAGCAAGGAGCTACACTACATATGCATGGATATATGTGTAAAGGGCCATATCAGTGGACTGAACTGCAGAATGCCAGAATAAGAGGGGGATATCTAATCCTGTCGAAGACTACGCTTCTGGCAGCCTCCGTCTTGCAGCATATAGAAGAGAGTAGACTGAAGTCCTCCAAGTAGCATCGCATAGCATAATCCTACCCGGCGATCCCCTCCTCGATGCCCTGTTAGAGAGCGATCACCGGGTTGTATCTGGCACTTGGAAGGGTGTGTTTTATTAAGTATCCGGTTCTAGTTGTCATAAGGTCAAGGTACAACTCCGGGTCGTCCTTTTACCGAGGGACACGGCTATTCGAATAGATTAACTTCCCTGCAGGGGTGCACCACATAACCCAACACGCTTGATCCCATTTGGCCGGACACACTTTCCTGGGTCATGCCCGGCCTTAGAAGATCAACACGTCGCAGCCCCACCTAGGCACAACAGAGAGGTCAGCACGCCGGTCTAAACCTAAGCGCGCAGGGGTCTGGGCCCATCGCCCTGAGCACACCTGCACGTTGCGAACGCGGCCGGTGAGCAGACCTAGCAACCTCCAGTACAACGGAAGTCACGTTACGCGGTCCAACCCGGCGCGCGCCGCTCAGTCGCTGACGTCACGAAGGCTTCGACTGATACCACGACGCCGAGTGCCCATATCTTTCCCGCGTAGTTGGTTAGTGCGTATAGGCCAGTAGCCAGACTCAGATCAAATACCAAGATCTCGTTAAGCGTGTTAAGTATCCGCGAACGCCGACAGGGCCAGGCCCACCTCTCACCTAAGTAGTCTCAACCTGCCATGTCGCTCCGCCACAAAGATCCACACAGAGGGCCGTTGGGACAAAGGTCCTTTCAGCCCCCAATCTGTGAATCACTCGCGGGTACTCCTCGAGCCAACCCGACTTTGGTCACCACATGTATCATGTTTAAAGTATAGTATATACCCGTGATCACCTCCCAAGTGATCACGGCCCGATAGTATAGCACAGCAGACGGACAAGAATGTAGGGCCACTGATGGTAATCTAGCATCCTAAACTAAGCAGGTAGGATTGCAGGTAAAGGTAACAACAGTAGTAACAAGGACAGGCTATGCATCAGGATAGGAATAACGAAAGCAGTAACATGCTACACTACTCTAATGCAAGCAGTATAGAGGAGAGTAGGCGATATCTGGTGATCAAGGGGGGGGGCTTGCCTGGTTGCTCAGACAAGAAGGAGGGGTCGTCGATGTAGTCGATCATAGGGGTACGGGCATCGGCCTTAGGGTCTACCGAAAAGAAGTAACGGAGGGGGAACACAATAAATAACACAGCAATCAAAAGTAACAAAAAGCAAGAAGCGGCAATACGTTGTGCTAGAGGTGACCTAACGTGGTAGGAGGTGATACCGGCGAAGGGGGAAACATCCGGGAAAGTATCCCCGGGGTTTCGCGTTTTCGGACAGATGAACCAAAGGGGAAAGTTGCATGTTTGATAGGTTAGGGGTGCGTGGCGGATGAACGGGCTGCGTATCCGGGTTCGTCTCGTCGTTCTGAGCAACTTTCATGTTGAAAACAATTTAATCCGAGTTACGGATTAAAAGATATAATTTTCTAAAGATTTGATTAATTATTTAAATTAATTCGAAAATGGATTTATGACATCAGCATGACATCATGCTGATGTTAGCAGTCACCAGGGGTTGACTGGGTCAAACTGACGCGTGGGTCCAGTGGGACCCACCTGTCATACCCTGTTTGGTTAATTAGGGTTTAGTTAAACTAATTACTGTTTAATTAAACTAACTATTTAATTAGATTAATTAAACAAGATTAATTAACTTAATTAATTCTTTAGTTAATTAATTAATTAATAATTAATTTTATTTACTTATTTTTTTACTATTAATAATTTTATTCTTCTTTTCTTTTTTTTGTTCTGGAGGCATGGGGGCCCTTTGTCATAGGCAGGGGGCTTAACGGGCACTGGGTTTCGGGCGCAAGGGCACGGCCACGAGCGCCCGGTGGAACGAGCATGGTCGCTGGCCTCGGGCGAGACCAGCGGCGCGGCGGGGGCGGGTCCAGCCGGCGGCGGTGAGGCAGGCTGGGCGAGGCGGGGCGCTGGACCGGGCGACGGCGACAAGTCCGGCGAGAGACGGAGCCCAAGGCGGCAAGCAGCAGGGGGCGAGGCGGAACGCGTCGGTCTGGCGATGGAAGCGGGTGGAGGCGACGAGGACACGGGCACGCACGCGCGGCGGCAACCGGGGCGGTGCGGAGCGCGAGCCGCAGCAGGGTGCGGCCAGGGACGCGGCAGCTGCGGTCGCCGGTGGCAGCAGTGCAGGAGGAGAGGCAGGGGCAGTCGCGGGCATCGCCGGGTGTGGCGTGGACGCGTCCAGACAAGGCGCGGGCGAGCTCAGTCGAAGCGCGGGGCTGCGGACACGCGCGGGCGGTGCGTGCAGGGCTCAGCCAGGCACGGCCGGAGCGCAGCAGGGGCGCGGTGAGGTCGCGGTGAATCGGTATGGCACGGGCGCGTTCGATCTGTAGGGAAGAGAGGAATGGAGGACGGCGGCTCACATCGAGGAGCAGGGACGGGGCAGCGTGCTCTGGGAAGGTTGGGGGGGGACGACGTGGACGACTTGCGACGGGGAACAGACCGGTGTGGGAGCTCCAGCGACGGGGAGGTCGAGGCGGAGGCGCTCCGGGTGGCTGCGGCGAGGCGTGGTGGAGACCCGCGTGGAGGGGGGGTTCGGGGAGGATGTCCGGCAACAGTGAGGCGGGGGCGATGGCCGACGCAGCCGGCGCGGCGAGAGGCGCCGTCGAGCGCCCGATCCAATCTGGATCGGGGGAGCAGAGGGAGGAGTGGGACGAGTGGGGGAGTGGTGCGGTCTGGGTGGGGCTAGGGTTTGGGTCATGGGTGATATGGGGAATGGGGGGTGGCCGGTTGGGCTAGGCCTGGTCGGTTGTGGCCTGGTGGGCCGAAGCCCAAGGGGCAGGGGGCTTTCCCCCTTTTCTGTTTTTTTTGTTTGGATCTTTTACTTTTATTTATTTTGATTTTTCTATTTTATTTAGTTTAGAGTACTTAGGCACTTTGTAAAATTATGTTTTCATCACTATAATTACCCTAGCAATATTTGTCACACACCGAACATTTTGTTTTAATGTTTTGAAAACTTTGACTGTTTGCTAAATTTAAATTTGAATTTAGAGTGTTTGAACTAACACGCGAATACCAACAGTAAACGGCATGACGTGGCATCATTAGCGAAGTTTTACTGTAGCCTAATTATCCGGGCGTCACAAGGTTCCACATGGGCAAAGATGTCGGTGCCAATTTTACCACTATACGAAGGAGTCTTTTCACTAGTAGCTTCCCCCTTGTCGGAGTTAGCATCCATCACCTTGTAGGTGGGATCGCCCACTTTCACAGGTGCGGTGGATAGTTTAAGCCCTTCAATGAATTTATTAAACATGCTTTCAACCTCGGTCGTCATGGAGGTTTTCAATGTTTCCAAGGCCACATTTAATTCCTCAAAAGACCGCGGTTTCCCCATTGCCCGTAGACGATACCGGATTCGCACCGGAGTGCTCCTCCACACCATCTACGGTGTCAACCATACTCTTCAGACGACAAAGTCCTTAATAAAGTGACGAGGCTCCGATACCAATTGAAAGGATCGATATAGTTGACTAGAGGGGGTGAATAGGCAACTAATAATTTTTAGCTTTTCTTTACCAAATTAAACTTTGCATCAAAGTAGGTTGTCTAGATATGCAACTAGGTGAGCAACCTATATGATGCAACAACAACAAGCACACAAGCAAGCAAGGGATATAACACAAGTAAGCTTGCACAAGTAAAGGCACGAGATAACCAAGAGTGGAGCCGGTGAAGATGAGGATGTGTTACCGAAGTTCCTTCCTTTTGAGGGGAAGTACGTCTCCGTTGGAGCAGTGTGGAGGCGCAATGCTCTCCAAGAAGCCACTAGGGCCACCGTATTCTCCTCACGCCCTCACACAATGCGAGATGCCGTGATTCCACTATTGGTGCCCTTGGAGGCGGCGACCGGACCTTTACAATTAATGTTAGGGCAATCTCCACAACTTAATTGGAGGCTCCCAACGACACCACGAAGCTTCA
The DNA here is from genome assembly GCA_032464435.1 of Aegilops umbellulata. Lineage (NCBI taxonomy): Eukaryota > Viridiplantae > Streptophyta > Magnoliopsida > Poales > Poaceae > Aegilops > Aegilops umbellulata. The sequence continues at coordinate 395,106,355 of CP136054.1, forward strand.
CCACAATGGACTATGGCTCCACGGTGACCTCAACCGTCTAGGGTGCTCAAACACCCAAGAGTAACAAGATCCGCAAGGGATTAGTGGGGGGAATCAAATTTCTCTTGGTGGAAGTGTAGATCGGGGCCTTCTCAACCAATCCCTAGAAAATCAACAAGTTTGATTGGCTAGGGAGAGAGATTGGGCAAAAATGGAGCTTGGAGCAACAATGGAGCTTAGGGTTAGAAGAGGTGGTCAACTCGGGGAAGAAGACACCTCTTATATAGTGAAGGGACAAATTCAACCATTATCCACCAACCCATTCTGCGCAGCACGGTAGTACCGCGCCAGGGCCGCGGTACTACCGCAAGCACATGCGGTACTACCGCAGGGCCTTGCGGTACTACCGCCCGAGCAGCAGCACAGACCTGGACACCCCAACTGCACTGAAGCGGAGGGTGGCAGAACCGCTTGTGCGGTACTACCGCACCACCTAGCGGTACTACCGCAAGGCAGGGAAGATCCAGATTTCGGGAAGGCACGGACATCAAAAATTTTATCCGTGGCAACTTCCGCTGAGTTGGAGTCGATGCAAAAATACGACACGGTAGTACAGCATGAGGAGCGGTACTACCACGCGGCGGCTGAGCCAGGCCAGGACGCGCGGTACTACCGCGCACAGGGCACGGTACTACCGCGTAGGGAGCGGATGTAAAAAATTACATCCGCCCCTACTACCGCTGCGCAGCAGCACTTGGCCTGGGGGCCACGGTACTACAACTCCTGAGGAGCGGTACTACCGTGGGCTCCTGCGGTACTACCGCACCAAGGTCCGGTACTACCGCAAGTACCTGCGGTACTGCCGCTCCAGGGAGCAGTACTACCGCAAGCCCAAGTTCAGCAACCAAGACAAATTGCATAGAGGATAAAACGGAGGATGCTCCAAAGTGCCAAAGGAAAGGCGGTGCAAAAGGAGTAGATGTGTACGTGATGATTCCACCCAAATCTTTCCAAAGCGGACCCCCTCTTAATAGTACGGCTTTCCTACGACTCAAATCCACCGAAAAGAAACGTAGAAAAATGCCGTCTTCAATAGTCTTCGTGGGGCACTAAACCGTCTTGTTCCTAGTGATGAAACGTCTGAAATACTGAAGGCACACGATTAGTCCGTAAAAGCATTGTCATCAATCACCAAAACATCTTAGGGATAAATATGCCCTTACATACGGGATTTCGCACAAGTTGTCTGCTCCCCTTTCCCTTGGCGTGAACCCACTTTCGGCTGTTTCAGTTCCCACCTCCACTCCCCACTACCACCGCAAATACCCGCCGCCTGTTGCTGCCCCCGGTTGCCCCGCGCCGCCCAAAAGCTCCGCCACCCCGCGTCGCATCCATATCGCCTAGCTTCGGGCGGCGGGGGTGCCTATTTTTGTCCGTCGGTGCCATGGATCCGCTCGAAGCTTGGCGTGTGGGCTTGTACCTTACGGATCCAGTTGCTTCCAACGCTTCTGAGCGGTGCGCGTTAGAGGAAGAGGGCTCCGTGGCTTTGCTTTGGCCGACGGAGAGAAGAAAGGGGCGGCGCGATGCGACTTTGCTTCGTCCGATGGGGAGGAAGAAAGGGGTGGCGCGACGTGGCTTCGGCCGGCGGGAGAGAAGAAGAAGGCGGCGCGGCTTCGCTTTGGGCGAGGTATGTTCATCACCCACGGGTTCGTGCTCAATTTGGCCCAGAGAGGTTCGCGCGAATTTTATGGTCATTTTGTGTGCATTTGTAGATGAATTGGAGTTCGTCCTTGTCGCCTTCGTCCGATAATTCGTACATAGAAGAGATGATCCTCGTGACGATGATGAGAACCTAGTGTTGTTGCATCTCGTCGACGAATTTGAGGTGGGGCCGAAGAAAAAGTGACGTGGATCCATGGTCGGCCTGCTATGCATTCCCCGCAACCAGGCTCTCAGCGACAACATGCTTATGAAAGACTACTTCGCTGAGGTACAGACATATCAGGCTCACCTCTTTCGTAGGCAATATCGAATGCGTAGGTCACTTTTCGTCCGCATCATCGAGGCTTGCGAGCAAAATTGTCATTTCTTTACTCAGCGTAGGAATGCCACCGGTTTGATTGGCTTTAGTGCATATTAAAAAATATCGGCGGCGATGAGAGTGATTGCATATGGTGTTCCCGCGGACTACGCGGATGAATATCTTCACATTGGCGAAGATACCACCATCAAATGTGTCCGGGTCTTTGCGAAGACAGTGATCCGGGTTATTGGCCCGAAGTACCTTCGAGCTCCAAACGAAGAAGACACAAAGAAGCTCATGGCCATGAAAGAATCAAGGGGATGCCCGAGCATGCTAGGTAGTATTGATTGCACGCACTAGAGGTGGAAGAACTGCCTGGTGGCTTGGGAAGGGCAATACACCGGCCACAAATGTAAGCCCACCATCGTGCTTGAAGTCATGGCTTCACATGATCTATGCATTTGGCATTGCTTTTTTGGTTTGCCGAGGTCTCTCAATGATATCGACGTTTTGAAGCGATCTCATCTATTTGCTCAGCTATCTAGTGGCAAAGCTCCGGTTTGCAACTATACCGTCAATGGCCATCATGAGTATACCTTGTGGTACCATCTTGTCGACGGTATTTATCCTTCATGGTCAACATATGTGAAGACCATTAGTGACCCCAAAATCAACAAGCATAATTTTTTTGCCGAAGCACAAGAAGCTTGTCGAAAGGATATTGAGGGCATTTGATGTGTTGCAAGTTCGGTTTGCCATTGTTCGAGGTCTTGCTCACTTCTGGAATAAAAAATCCCTCGGAAACATCATGACTACTTGTGTAATTTTACACAACATGTTTGTCGAGGATGAGAGGGATTTGGACTTGGAGTACAACTATGACAGTGTTGGTAGCCGAGTGAAAAGCCTGCCAGAGCCGCAAATGCGATCACTGCATTTCTTGAGACCGGTGACTCGCACAACCAACTCCAACATGATCTTATTGAGTATCGGTGGCAAGTCTATGGGGGAGATAGATCCCCATTTGTACGCATTTCTATTTATGTGAGAGTCGAACAATTTGGTGTTGTAATAATTATTTAAATTTAAACATTTGTTGTAATGAAAACTACTGTTGTATTGTGAATTACTTTTCGGGCCATTTATATATTTGTGCGTTGGATTTATATTCAGATTTCATTGGGTTGATATCATTGAAATGTGTAAATCTGTTTGATGCTATGCACTTTTTACGGTGCGGCGAGCGCTCCGGCGGAACATATTCCACAAATGCGTCCCACAAAACATTTACTTGACGCGTTTGCAGGACCTGTTCCGCCGAAACGCTCGCCGCACCATAAAAAAGTTTTACGGGAGCTCTTATACGCGTTTTGCGGGATGCACAGTTGCCGGGTCTGCTAAAGATGCTCTAATCAGGGTGGCAACCAAACATGGTCAAATATGAGGTGTGCTTGATCAGACAATTTCTCCAACAAAATGAGGCTACTCGCATGCATGCAAAATAGTTAGGCATGTTGCTCAGGGTTACAATGGTACAACCCCTTTTACTGCCTAGGGAGCTCGCCGGAGTTCACTTGATTAACCAAGAAACGAGATGGTCCAATGATAATTTTTAGAGTTTTATGAAGGACTGGGACTTGTACAAACCATAGTATGGTCCAAAGAGATAAATCCCGTGTTCTCATTTCATCTGTAGCTCAGCTCTGGCAAAGAAAAGCTGTTATATCGCTCCAGTATCACAACGGGGTGGTGGCGCAGTTGGCTAGCGCGTAGGTCTCATAGCTAAACGTGAGTAATCCTGAGGTCGAGAGTTCGAGCCTCTCTCACCCCACAGTCGACACTTTTAGTGATGAAACGCTCCGTGACAACTTGGGTCGTCACATGCGCATCTGTACCAACAGGTGAAAAGAGCAATTCTGAACTTGTGTCTCATTTTTTTGCCATTTCGGTTACGCACTCACGGTTCAGTCACTGCTGCACCCTCCTGAAACTAAAAGTGTATCTGTTTGCAACCTAGAAACTTTTTTTGGCAATGTTTACAGCCCTGGAAAATATATGTGATTCGTCTGCATTCCGTAGCAGAATTCATCTTTGGAAGGCGGGAGGGGCGAGAGTAGATAGTGTGTATGGCACGGTGGTTGAACTCTATAACCGTCCTGGTGATGTTGTGAGAGGTCTTTACACCTTTTGCCATCACCATTGGCGTACTCTCAAAAAGAAAATAAATGTGTTGGACATCAAAGTACTCGGGCCTTCAAATGGTGAGGAAAAATTCGATAATGCAAAGCAATCCTCGCAATGAGTGGATTGAGCATATAATCCTGGGCAAATGACAGTTTATATTCAAGGAAGTATCTTTAGCACTATTTGGAATTTATACTGGTAATTGTGATCTACATTATGGCCTCATCTGTCAAACCTTTGCAGCCTCCTACGGCGGATCTCATCAACCGAGAGGTCACTGCTTCCCCCATCCTGGAGATGCTGTCTGTTGGGAAAAACACGGTCCTCACGCACGCTGTTGCACATCTCGCAGATATCTGCCGAAGGCGAGTTGTCAAAAGTGCAGGCCGAGCATCTCCACATGCCTCTGCCGCTCTCTCTTGCTGCGCGGCGCCCAACTCTGCCCCCCTGACGACGACCCGGCCTCAGGAGCCTCTGAGCGAATTTCACCGGCCAACTCACAACATTTGAAATGCCCGAGATCAGAAGAGCAAGCGGGTCCGGCCCGGAGTATGATCGCTTTATCCAAAGATAGGCTAGACCAGCAAGAATCCCGCTAAGATGGCCAATGAAGGACGTCCCGGGAATGAAGGCCTGTATGAGGAGCAGTTCAGCCCACGCAGCATACTTTGCTGGAATGACCATCCCATGCAGGAAGACATAATCATCTGACCAGGCATTCAGCACAATCTTCATACCAAATAGCACCCCGGAGAATCCAACAGCATATTGATCGTAATACGCAGTCTCATTGCCGAGAAGGAGTAGACCTTTGGACAAGAGCAATGTGAAGCCCTGAGACAGGCCAAGCAAGGCAGTGACCATAGAAGCAAACTCAACACTGCCCATTGATGTTTCAAGCTGTATGCCCTTCCACAAGAGAGACGTCATGTTGTAGAAGAAGTGGGTTTCACTCAGGTGGTAGAAAGCTGACAGGAAGAAGCGCGTCAGGTCGCCATACTGCAACATGTTCACAACTGTTAAACTCAAGATGAGAGACACTGAAAATATTAATCTAAAATACACTGATTACTCTGCACTACAACATTTTAGAGCACATGATGTGAACTCTGCTAGAAATTTCTGAAAGGAGTAATCCTTGCGAAAAGGCCAACTAATCATTCTGAATCCGGCAAAGCTTGCATTTTACTAGATATAGGGGTGTAAGGGGCACCATCAGGCCATAAACTCACGCATACATGTCACCTAGGTCCATGAATAATACCCTACGGAAAGGGTGATAAATCATTGTGAAACCATCAGAGCCTGCATTTACTGGATAAATAGAGTTGAAAAGGGCACAATAAGAGCAACTCTAGCAGGGCCTTCAAAATGATTTTAGAGTGCACTGTAAAAGTTTTTAAAGGCTCAAGAGCAAGTTTGCAGACTCAGAAACCCTAAAACACAGCCTTTATATATTTCTTGGGCCCATTTTTCAGTGGGGCTGACCTTTTCTCCTTTCTTTCCTCCCCCCCACCGTCGCTCACTCTGCATCGTTTTCCTCAAAATTCACCTTGGCTCACCAGAAGGGGGTGCACCGCCGGCTCACCAGCGGCGGTGGCATGCACGCAAGGGCTTGGGCGGGATGAAACTTTTGTCCCCCCTAAAAACTCTAGGATGCGGCGCATTGTAACTCACAGCAAGTAAATATGACAACGTGGCACATGGACCAAATTTGACTCATATGATTGCTAACTACATCAATCATATGATAGTGGAAAATGTCCAATGACATGTAAAAAAATCTTCGCCCTACGAAATCATATAAATTCTTAGTTAACTAATATTGTGATCATAATCACTCACACATCAGAGATAGTTCATATGCTAATCTATAACTATATGGACCCAAGTTACAAGTCTGCTCCAGCTCATGGAATATGGTCGTATGTGGCACTAAATGTCCAACGGCTGTGAATATTGTCTTGAAATAAAAGAAGGTAGTATTACTTTTCTACTGATTTAAAATGCTGATCACTGCCATTTCTACATTTTAGGGGCTAATGACTATTAGAAGAAGTATGCGGTAAGGTACAGGAACTCGCAGAGCAAAACCACAAGTAGGCCAAGTAGCAAAACAAAACCAAGCAAGCAAACTGAACAAAAGAAAAACTATGCTGCACTACATAATAGAAGAAAGAAAGCAAAACAACCCGAAAAGAGAAAACAGAGCCAAGCAGAGCAGACTACAGATCAGGAGGACTAGAACGCAGACTTATAACTTAGGGACCAAGGTGAGACATCAGCTCAGTTGCACTTTAGGAATATTTGATCTGGATATATCATAGGATATCATAGTTAAGACGGTGCGCCAGGTGACACCCTTTCCCCTCGGCCTTGATGCAAAATTATCCTGTCTCAGCTAGCCGGGTCGGTGATTAGGAACTGGTGACACCCAACTAGTAGTATTTAGTGCATTTGTAAACATCAGTTAAGGTTCAAATACTCTTAAGGGTGGCATAGAATAAAATGCATCCAGGTTTCTTCATCTTGTCAGCATCTTCCAGTTACACCCGGCTACTGGAGAACAGCAGAATTAACCCTAGGCATTTTAAAGGGGTCCATTAGAGGTCCAATCCCTGTTAAGTTGCCACACTAATCGGCTGCAGGGAAGACATCGAGGTCATAAACTCCATCGTGTCAGGAAGGGTGTTATTTTCTATAAATTTATTCATGTTCTTAAGGTTGCTGCATAGGAGATTCTTTCCTTTTAACTAGTTTCAGTTGGAACGGTCTTTTTACCAGTGATTTTGTAAATTATGTCTAAAAATGCAATTTAGTCTTTTCAATGCTTACGAGTTACGACTGCAGCTCTTCTGTCCCCCACCCACACACTAGCCTAGCTCTGTTCTTAGCTCCGCCCACTCCATCCCCCTTTTACACTACAAACCCTACGCAAAATAATACCGGAAACCACCGCCAATAGATCCGCATCCTGTTCGACACAGGATAATCAGCACTCGGAACATATCGCGTTCCTGAACTTCTCAATCCTGTAGCCCTAGTCTAAACAGAAAACAAATGTTTGTTTTCCATGCGCGATACGATTTCTTCTACCAGAGCAACATAACTCAGCCATAATCCACAAGTGTGCGTACCTGGATGATGAGGTGCGGGTTGAAGGCGACGCGGGAGAGCGGCGGGAGGAACGCGTCGAGGGCGCCCGGGCGGAGGTACACCAGCGCGTTGGCGGCGATGAGCGCCGCCGTCACGGGCGGGCGGCTGGCGCCGGCGCGGCCGTACTCGAGAATCACCTGCAGGGCCAGAAGCGGCAGCATCCCGCTGGACGGGCCGCTGCCCCAGCCGACGCCGGCGCCCCGCCGCCGGCCACCGCTCATGCCCGCCCCCATCCCCTATAACTGGGGGACCACCAACCGAATACTGACTGGCACCAAGGAGGAGGCAGGGCTCACGCAACTCGCTGCCCCCAATTCCCTTCCTATTCTTTTCTTCTCTCGCGGGCTCGAAATCTCTAGTTTTCTTTCTTCGGTCGCAAGTATGCCGCGAAACTTCCAGATGACTCCGGAGCAATGTTTCGCCTCGTCTTGACAATCATTTTGCGAATAGTTTTGTTCTGTTTAATTTATTAATTTAAACTAGTACAGTTTCGATTGATGCTTTTACTGTTTAGTTAATTTCCGCCATATTTTACGGTTTAGCAAAATTTAGTTAATTTCCATCATGTTGTGCATCTGTCGGGTTTGCGAAACTGCATGCCCACTAACGGCATACAAACTGCAGCTATATGTCCATCAGCCGTGGACAAACTACATATTTTATTTGCTTTTAGCCTTGATCGAAAAAATATCGATAAAAAATAGAAAACATAAATCTAGGAAAATCTTGAGGGAAAAAACATAAAATGGAATACAAAAAACATAGCGACATCACTCAACTCAGATTCAGTCAACCTAGCCACACCTATTTGCAAAATAATGTACGTATAAAGTGGAACTTACTCTCAAAAAATTTAAAACATGAACTTTTAAAAAATGTAAACATTTTAAAATACATGAATGTAATTAATATCTTTTCAAAAATACATGAATGTAATTAGTATCTTTTCAATATGCGCTGAAACTTTTATTTCTTGGACATGATCATTCTTCATTTCCCGCGAGTATAATTTTACTTTTCAAACTACTCCCTTAGTCTAAAAAAAAGGCATGCAAGTTTTTTTAGGAATGTTATTGCACACATACCCAGGCTCTTTCAAGCCAGCCAATCAAGTAAGTGCTCTCCCACTCAATTCAACTTTATTTTCTGAAAATTAGCAAAAGAGCTGCTAAGATTTTATTCAGAAGTACTCTCTCCGTTTCAAAATAAGTGTCTCAACTTTGTATTAAATTTAGTACAAAGTAATACTAAGGTTGAGAGACTTATCTGGGGACGGAGGGAGTAGTACGCCGACGGCGAGAACTACTACACCTAGCTAAAGTAGGTCACAGGCATCATAAGGCATACAAAAATGCCGGACAAACTAAACATGACTGAGCAGAGCACATCGCAGCCCATTGTGGTGTCATCGTACATCATCCATGGCACTCGCGACCCGACGACTTTGGCTTCGCTGCAACCTAAGGATGGCAATGGGTCGGGTTTGGATCGGGTTGAACAATATCCAATCCATATTCATATCCACGAAGGCAGTCTTTGCCCGCCCATGAAAAAATCCATAGGTGGAGAACTGTGTTCATGTCCAAACCCGATGAATATCCATACCCACTAGATATCCATTGGATCCTCTCGAGACATATAAATAAGACGTAAAACAATGTTAACATAAACTCTTCCATTCTTCACCTCGTTGCAGACTAGGCTTCACTTATGGTAAATCAAGGTCCACTAACAACCTAAGATCATTTAGTATTTTTCTAACAGATGAGAATGCCGAGTAATTTAATAAGGAGATAAAAATAAGGGAAGGGGAGTTGGAGTATGTTACGGAGGGGATTGAATGCCAACTAACAAAAGTTACGACGGGGATTGTGTAATTTCTTTTGCATGTTTTAGATAACAAAGTGTAAAATTACAGTGGACATGTGACTGTGGGGCAGGGATAGCAGATTTTTGCCCATTAAGTCATACTATCGGGTCGGGTTTGGGTGTACCCATGGGTACAACATTATATCCATGCCCTGGCCACGAGCAATCTGGTCGGGTTTGGGTGTACCCACGGGTACAACATTATATCCATGCCCTGCCCACGAGCAATCGGGTCGGGTTTGGGCGCCGCCCATGGACACAAAAGCATATCCAAACCCTATCCATTCGGGTCGGATATCCATGGATACCTATGTCCACAGGAGCACCCGCATCAGCATGTCCGCCACAAGTATGTTCTTAAATCTCGTCGACACCAGAGAGGGAAGGTGTATCTAAAGAGAGGCAAACATGTGTCTCTCCGATCTCGAGAGGAGGACAAACAAGGCTTGTCCGATGCACTTCTAATGTCAAGTGTGCTTCTGCTGCCCTCCGTCGTCGTACCACGACCAACTAAAGATGATGGCCATCATAGACTCCACACACCGTCGAAGCCCGATCATCCAGACCACGGCCAACCAGATGCGCCCACCAAGAACCTCACTAAAACAATGCTTCCAGTGAAGTAAAGCCGCCAAGGCCGCCCCATTGCTAATCCGACAAGGCGGATTTAGGTTTTCACTCGGAGAATGATTCCAAAGGCAGGAGGATGATGGATCACTTCAATGATGCCGCCCAGAAGGAAAGCAACATCCATGGATGTGGCCATCACTGGCATAGAGCAAGACTTCCGTCTGGAGACCGCACCACAACACTAAGGACAAAAGTACCAACTGCACGACCACCAGCTGTCCACACAACAACACCACCTCGCGCAGTCCTATCACCCCTCGCCGCTCCAGAAACGCGCGCCAAACACAGACACAGACATGCTAGATCAGGCATGCACGCTTGTCCGCAGCCCCCATTGTGCGCCCACCGAAGGCTAGGCAGAGCCCCCACCTAAGGCTCCCCCACGAGAGCAGTCCAGTGAAGATCTGCCGTACAACCACCCAAGCCCGCCACCGGCCGGACAGGCCCAAATCTGGCTCGCTGCACGCATCCGCCGTTGATAACCCACAAGTATAGGGGATCGCAACAATCTTCGAGGGTAGTATTTCACCCAAATTTGTTGATTCAACACAAAGGGAGGCAAAGAATATTTATGAGGCTTAGCAGTTGAGTTGTCAATTCAACCACACTTGGGAAATAATATATCTGCAGCAACATGTTTAGTAGCATAATAGTTTGATAGTTTTGTTAATAGCAGTAGTAGTAGCAATAGTAATAGGAACAGTAATAGAAGTAGTTTGTGACGATTGTAACAGCTGGAATAATAGTAACTTAGCAAAGATCAATATGAGAAAAGCGTAGGCATTAGATCAGCGATGGATATTTGTGTTGGATGATAGTCATCATATAATAGTCACAACATAGAGCGATACACAATAGCTCTAATTCATCAATTCAATATATGCATGTATTCCATATATAGTCACACATGCTTATAATAAGAACTTGCATGACATCTTTTGTCCTACCCTCCCATGGTAGCGGGGTGCATAAGGAAACTATGGGATATTAAGACCTCCTTTTAATAGAGAACCGGAACAAAGCATTAGCACGAGGTGAATACATGAACACCTCAAATTACAGTCATCCCCGGAGAGTATTGATACGTCTCCAATGTATCTATAATTTTTGATTGTTCCATGCTATTATATTATCTATCTTGAATGTTTTATATGCATTTGTATTCTATTTTATATGATTTTTGGGACTAACCTATTTAACCTAGAGCCCAGTGCGAATTATTATTTTTCCTTGTTTTTGAGTTTCGCAGAAAAGGAATATCAAAGGGAGTCCAATTGACCTAAAACTTTACGATGATTTTTTATGGACCAAAAGAAGCCCACGGAGTACCAGAGATGCACCACAGGAGTCCAGAGGTCACCACAAGGGTGGGGGGCGCCCCCCAGGGTGCGCCTCCCGACCTTGTGGGCCCCTTGAGGACTCCCCTGACTTGTTCTCGATGCCAACACCTCTTATATATCCCCAAACCTCCATAACAAAACCTAGATCGGGAGTTCTGCCACCGCAAGCCTCTGTAGCCACCAAAAACCAATCGGAACCTTGTTCCGGCACCCTGCCGGAGGGGGAAATCTTCACCGGTGGCCATTTTCATCATCCCGGCGGTCTCCATGACGAGGAGGGAGTAGTTTACCCTCGGGGCTGAGGGTATGTACCAGTAGCTATGTGTTTGATATCTCTCTCTCTCTCTCTCTCGTGTTCTTGATTTGGCACGATCTTGATGTACCGCGAGCTTTGCTATGATAGTTGGATCTTATGATGTTTCTCCCCCTCTACCTTCTTGTAATGCATTGAGTTTTCCCTTTGAAGTTATCTTATCGTATTGAGTCTTTAAGGATTGAGAACACTTGATGTATGTCTTGCATGTGCTTATCTGTGGTGACAATGGGATATTCACGTGATCCACTTGATGTATGTTTTGGTGATCAACTTGCGGGTTCTGTGACCTTGTGAACTTATGCATAGGGGTTGGCACACGTTTTCGTCTTGACTTCCGGTAGAAACTTTGGGGCACTCTTTGAAGTTCTTTGTGTTGGTTTGAATAGATGAATCTGAGATTGTGTGATGCATATCGTATAATCAAACCCGCGGATACTTGTGGTGACATTGGGGTATCTAGGTGACATTAGGGTTTTGGTTGATGTGTATCTTAAGGTGTTATTTTAGTACGGACTGTAGGGCTGTTTGTGACACTTATAGGAATAGACCAATAAATCGATCAGAAAGAATAACTTTGAGGTGGTTTCGTACCCTACAATAATCTCTTCGTTTGTTCTCCGCTATTAGTGACTTTGGAGTGACTCTTTTTTGCATGTTGAGGGATTGTTATATGATCTAATTATGTTATCATTGTTGAGAGAACTTGCACTAGTGAAAGTATGAACCCTAGGCCTTGTTTCCAAGCATTGCAATACCGTTTTCACTCACTTTTACCACTTGCTACCTTGCTGTTTTTATATTTTCAGATTACAAAAACCTATATCTACCATCCATATTGCACTTGTATCACCATCTCTTTGCCGAACTGGTGCACCTATGCAATTTACCATTGTATTGGGTGTGTTGGGGACACAAGAGACTCTTTGTTATTTGTTTGCAGGGTTGTTTGAGAGAGACCATCTTCATCCTACGCCTCTCATGGATTGATAAACCTTAGGTCATCCACTTGAGGGAAATTTGCTACTGTCCTACAAAACTCTGCGCTTGGAGGCCCAACACGAGTCTACAAGAAGAAGGTTGCGTAGTAGACATCAAGCTCTTTTCTGGCGCCATTGCCGGGGAGGCTAGGTAAGCGACACTCACACCCTGTCAATGAAGCTCTTTTCTGGCGCCGTTGCCGGGGAGGTTAGTGCTTGAAGGTATATCTTTAGATCTTGCAATTGAATCTTTTAGTTTCTTGTTTTATCACTAGTTTAGTCTATAAAAGAAAACTACAAAAAAAGGAATTGAGGTTGCCTCATATGCTTCATCTTTTTAATGTCTTTCGTGAAAATAAGGATTCCGATAATTGTGCTCAATTGCTAGAGGAGGAATGCAATAAAATATTTGACATACAATCTTTGAATGTTGAGCATGGTTGCAATGTTGTTAGTATGAATTCTTTGAATATCCATGATGCTAATTATATGCAAAGCCACAAGCTTGGGGATGCTATGTTTGATGAAGATGATATTTTTTGTGCCCCAAGTTTTGATGAGCAAATTTATTATGATGATAGCATGCCTCCTATTTATGATGATTATATTGATGAAAGTGGGTTTGGAAGAGTGTCAACTCTAGGTAATGATCCCACTATTTTGGAGGGTGTTGAATCTTGTAATATTTATGAATGTGGATTTGTAGAGGTCATGACTTTATTTAATGATGATTCCACTATTTTGGAAGAGGTTCCAATTGATTATGAGAACAAAGTTGCTATCTATGATGATTATTGTGATGACATGTATGTTATAAAGAGTAATGATAACCATGAAACTTGTCATCATGATTTTAATTTTCAATTGGATTATGCCTCACATGATAGTTATTTTGTTGAGTTTGCTCCCACTACTATGAATGAGAAGAATTTTGCTTATGTGGTGAGTAGTAAAATTTATATGCTTGTAGGTCATGAAAAGAATGATTTATGTGATGGTTATATTGTCGAATTCATTCATTATGCTACTGAAAGTTATTATGAGTGAGGAACATATGCTTGTAGGAGTTGCAATAATATCAAGTTTCCTCTCTATGTGTTGAAAATCTTGAAGTTATACTTGTTTTGCCTTCCTATGCTAGTTAATTCTTGTTCCCATAAATTGTTTGCTCATAAAATCCCTATGCATAGGAAGTGGGTTAGACTTAAATGTGCTAGTCATATGCTTCATGATACTCTCTTTGTGTTTCAATTCTTATCTTTTATGTGAGTATCATTGAAATCATCATGCCTAGCTAAAAAGGCATTAAAGAAAAGCGCTTGTTGGGAGACAACCAACATTTACCCCTACTGTTTTTGTGTGTTCACATGATTAATCTACTGTAGTGATCATGTTTTATAGCTTTTGTTTCAATAAAGTGCCAAGTAAGACTTTTGGGATGATCTATGGTGATAGTTGATTTGATCTTGCTGAAAAACAGAAACTTCTGCTCTCAGGAAAACAATTCTTATTTTTAACATAAGCGTGATAAAATATTGATTCTTTTTGCAGAAGATTAATAAACAAATTGCTTAGGTTGTCCTAATTTTTCAGAATTTTCAGAGTTACAGAAGTATTCGAGAGTTACAAATTACTACAGACTGTCATGTTTTTGACAGATTCTGTTTTTTGATGCATAGTTTGCTTGTTTTCTAGTTTCTATGGCTTATATTGCTTAATATAAATTGTAGAAATGATAGCGTACAATAGGCATAATGTGAGAAAAATTATGAATCTTGTCTTGACAGTACCTAAGTGGTGATTTGCTTTATTTTACTAACGGAGCTTACGAGTTTTTTGTTAAGTTTTGTGTTGTGAAGTTTTCAATTTTTTGATAAACTTTTGATGGACTATGGAATAAGGAGTGGCAAGAGCCTAAGCTTGGGGATGCCCAAGGCACCCCAAGGTAATATTCAAGGACAACCAAGCATCTAAGCTTGGGGATGCCCTGGATGGTATCCCCTCTTTCGTCTTCGTTCATCGGTAACCTTACTTGAAGCTATATTTTTATTCACCACATGATATGTGTTTTGCTTGGAGCGTCATTTTCTTTTAGTAGGATTTGCTTTATGTTATTTAGAGTAATGTTTTTCATCTTTTAGTTCAATAAAAATGTCAAGTATAGCCTTTACCATGCTTATTTTTCAAGTCTATATGTTGCTGTTTGAAAACAAAAAGTTGTTGTTATGTTTTGAATATTTGTGAATAGTTAGAACATGATAAAATCTTGAAATTTTTACACAATGAGTAACAACAAATTATTTACAGTGTGGTACTTTTTCAGAATTTTTGGGAATTTTTGGAGTTAGGGAAGTATGATTCCTCTTGCATTATTTACAGACTATTCTGTTTAGATAGATTGCTGTTATGTTTGCATTGTTTGCATATATTTGCTTGTTTAATGATTCTATTTGAGGATAGGACTATTAAATATGCAGAGGCGTTTACTATGCAATGTCAAATAATAATTTTGTGATTTGCTACAGTAGAGAATGATAAGGTTTATGCATTGATTTATACTAACTTATCTCATGAGTTCTTGTTGAGTTTTCTGTGGATGAAGTTTCTAAGATTTAGGGAAACCGCGATATGAAAGGAATTAAGGACACACAAAAGCTCAAGCTTGGGGATTCCCACGGCATACCTAATTAATATTTCAAAAAGTCTCAAGCATCTAAGCTTGGGGATGCCCCCACTACAAAAAAATACACTTCCATGATGATACGTGTTTGCCAGAGTAGGTCACGTTTTCTGTCATGCATGTACATCCATGCCAAATTTATGACAGAATCAAGATAGTCATACATGTGCTGTCGTAGAAGTGTTCCATGATATATTATCATCACAGAAGTGTTCACTTCCATGACGATAAATCGCGCGTCACAGAAGTGCTTTCGTCAAGGGTGACCGACACGTGGCATCCACCGTAAAGAAACACCGTTAAGCTATCGGGTCCGGTTTTGGATCCGATAACCCGTTAACAGCCCAGACCAATGGGGATTTTCCACGTGTAAAATCATCATTGGCTGGAGGAAACACGTGTCGGCTCACCGTTGGGACAGGTGTCACTCACCCAATGGGCGAGATGCGCTTATGAAATGTTGACACATGGACCGGCCCAAAAGTGGCCCATAAAGTTTAAATGGGCCGACCCAACTAAAGGCCCACAAGATTTTGCGGTCCATAATGGGCTGGCCCAGCAAAAGGCCCACGAGATTTTGCGTACCATAATGGGACGACCCAGCTAAAGGCCCACAAGATTTTGCGGGCCATAATGGGCCGGCCCAGCTAAAGGCCCGCGAGATTTTGCAGCCCATAATGGGCCGGCCTGGCTAAAGGCTCACAAGATTTTGCCGACCATAATGGGCCGGCCCAGCTAAAGGCCCACGAGATTTCGCCGACCATAATGGGCCGGCCCAGCTGAAGGCCCAAAAGATTTTGATGACACTAGTAGGCCGGCCAATTAACAGGCTGCCATGTTTTGGGCCAAATGTTGGCCCATATTTGATCCGGTCCATTAACAGTCTGCCACATTCCGGGCCTAATAAAGGCCCATATCACTATGTGATCCTGCCCGTTAAAAGCCTACCACGTTGTGGGCCAAATTACGGCCCGGATCAGGTCCGGTCCTTTGAGAGGCTTTGGGCTAAATTATGGCCCATATCAGATTCGGCCCGTCAACTGGACGCTATGCTTTTGGGCCCACTTGATAAGGACCCATTTAGTAATTCGACCTGATATTAGTTTTGGCCTGTTAAAGGCCCATTTAACATTTCGGCCCTATATATATTTCGGCCTGTTAAAAGCTCGTCATATAGTTGGGCCTAACTACGGCCCCGTTTGCATCCGACCTACTCACAGATGATAATCTGATTGGGCTAAATAAGGACCGAGACAATTTTGGCCTGTTATAAGCCCATGATTTGATTGGCACAATCATGGGCCGGGGTTTATTTCGGCCTGCTGCCGGCCCGTGAGCTGTTCGGCACGTTTCAGGCCCAACCTACTTTTCAGCCTCCTAAAGGCCCATTGAGTTTTCTTGGGGAAATAGGGCCGGCGGTGTACTTGGCCTCTTAAAGGCCCGAATCTACTAGTGGGCCAATTTACATTTAGGCCTGTTAACGGACCAAGATGACGGGGCCCATGATGCGGATCATACATGGTGATTTGCATGACGGCCCGATTATGTACAGTAATTTTACGGTTTGGCCGGTTTACTGCGAAGATAGGATAAAGTGTTTGACACTTATATCCTCCTAACTCTGAAAGATAAAGAAGCAGACAGATGACAGGTTTTGCACATATAAGTATCAGTGCTGACAATTCATCACATTTCTTACTGACGAATAAAGTGACACAGTTTAAAATAGCATTAACACAATATGGTATTGTTCAGGTCAAGACATGGCAGGAAATGACATCGTGAAGGAGTTGGCAGCTTCACCATACCACTGGATTACAGATCAAGAACTCATAAGTATCAATGGTTAGTGTGCTGTCAATTTATCCCATTTCAGATTGGCAAAATAAGATCACTTGCTCTGTATAGTTTAATTTACATGGTATTAAGAAGGACCTTGGTTGTACAACTGAAAACTTAAATTGAGAAGGACAAACTTTTGTTTATGAACTACTCCCTCCGTCCCATAATACAAGAACGTTTTTTACACTACACTAATGTAAAAAATGTTCTTATATTATGGGACGGAGGGAGTACATAATAAACTTTAAACATGCAATTTGATGCAAACACCAAAAATAAACAGTTGTTGCAGTCATGCCTAACCAAATATACACAACAAAGTTTGAAGGCTTGAGAAGGACAAACTTACATTATTGGTGAAGGCAAGCTCTATAAAGCCCTTGTCCATTCTGATGGGGCGGGGCAATTCAAGAAGTTTACCACAAAATCTTCTTCATAAGCATTGCCTTTATTCTACATTTTGTTAAGAGTAAATATAGATGTGACAATATAAGAAAAAATGGAGAATATTTAAGATTAGATGAAGAGTGATGCTACATAACCAAGTAGCTATAAATGTAAGTACAATGATACAGGCAAAAGGTACAGCCAAGAGCAATGCAGAGCTAAACTTCTTCAGTACCATCGGTGTTATCCAACCTTATGGTAAGAGTAAATATAGACCTTATGTGTAGAGAATGGAGGGCAAAGGAAAATAAGCTGCAGAGTGATGGTACATGAACAACTACCTGTCAATATAAGTACACTGATAAAGGACAGCAGGTACTTACAAAAACAATGCAGAGCTAAAAAATTTCACTGGCATTGAATATATTCTACACTAATGTAACCATTCATACAGATCAGATAATTTAGAGCGAACAATTGATAAGCAAGCTATCATGCATACTACTGTCACATAATGAACCAGGTATGTATGCAAGTACAGTGATACAGGACAATAGGTACTAACAAGAGCAAAACAGCGGGCAAATTATGATCTTTGTTAGTCTCTTACACCCACACAATCCTCTAACCTTTGTAGCTACCACTAACTTTCTCTCGTGCATGCACATGCCCTCCTGGCCCTCCCCCTCCCTCGGCATTCTATCCACCTGACACATTCATTTTTTTCTTTAGGTCGTTCTCCCACAGTCTCCACAACTCCTTTCCGACACACACCGATCGATAAACCTCTCCAGCGGTGCCTGCCTACAACATACAAGCACACCTTCAATCTCCTCCTTTATGTGTCCTTGCCTCGTGTCTCTCATACGGTCAGACACACGTGTAAACTCTCACCCCTCTTTTCATCACTCTCACAACCGCACACTCCTCCCCTATCTAGCTAGTAGTTGGGCCTCTCGCACCACCTCCTAGCTCCATTCTCTCTGTCTATCCGTCTCGCTGGGCCTTATTTGCCTCTAACAAATGGACGTACACCGACCGATCTCTCGCTATACATATAGCTAGCTAGGTCCTTATAACTCGTTTTTACCCACACGTCAATCGATCTACCTCATTAGTTGTGTCTCTCCCTTCCTTTGACAAACAACAATTGATCTATCGATCTAGTTAGGTTTTCTTACCAAACACATGGTTCCCCTTCATCATCTATGGATGCGTCCCGACAGATCTATCACGCACAGGCACACACAGAAACACATCCCCACTCTTATTGATAACATTGCAGTTCCACCCTTAGTTTGTCTAGTAGGCCTCTCCCACCATCTTCGAGAA
Source organism: Aegilops umbellulata (assembly GCA_032464435.1). Classification (NCBI taxonomy): domain Eukaryota; kingdom Viridiplantae; phylum Streptophyta; class Magnoliopsida; order Poales; family Poaceae; genus Aegilops; species Aegilops umbellulata. The sequence continues at coordinate 395,125,070 of CP136054.1, forward strand.
GCAACTCCATCACCCATCCAACACTCTACCCCTCTCCCTCCCTCTCTCCCTCCTCTCTCTCTCTCTCTGTCCCATCATATTTCCCATCCTTCAGTTATGTATGGATGTCGACCTATCTCCCTTAAGACATAGCTGGGTCTCTCCTTCTCAACACATATACGAGTCGTTCTACCTCTATAGTTAGGCCTCTGCCTACCCCTCCCACCACCCCCTCCCCCCACACACACCGATACATCGAGCGCTCTAGTCATGTCTCCCGGCCACACACAAACTTGACGTGTGCCCTCTAACGTTCAGGTAGGCTAGTCGCCCTATATCTTTGAGTTGTACACACAAACAATTTCGATGGCTCTCTTCATCGATCTCGCACCCACCCACTTGATCCTCTCTTTGACTCTATCGATAGCTATGACCCCTCCCTCTCTTCTCATGGATTCCCTGACCCTCTATGTATGATATGGATAGGCCTCCATTTCACACACATTGGATGCAAAATTTTGTTTGAGATGTCATCAACACATATTCCCACAAATAATTCACGAAATCAACCCCCCACCCCACCCCCACCCTAAAACAAAAAACACTCACGAACGCGGTTTGTATCTCTCACACACACCCACGTAGGTGGGGGACGTGCACGAAGAGAAGAGGTGCACGCACGGCGCACGAACTCCCGTCTCTTTCCCAACCACACCCGCGCGGGTAAACGATGGAGCTCATTTATGTACGAAAAAGGCAGCCCACGTGGTAATTTGGCACGTGTACTGGTTGTCCACTTGGTGGAGGGAGGATCGTCTACCACGGGTGAACAAACAAATTGTGACTTGACGCGTTATGTTAAATTAAAAAAAGAGGCAAACCATGTGGGGCCTACCTTAGAGGCAAGGCTCTATACACTTGAGTACTTTTGATGTGTCCCGTCAACTCGCAGAACGAGGAGAAGCTTGCTTAGTACGCCGTCTCCCCCGCCCACGGGCGCGGTGGCTCGCAGGATGAGGTGAAGCTTGCTTACCACGCCTTACGCCCGCTCCCTCGCCCACGCGCGCGGTGGCTCGCAGCTCGAGGAGAAAATTTTACTACTCCCTCCGTTTAGGCTGGTCATAGTGGGGAGGAACTTAGGAGTAACATCACACACTCCAATACAACTTTGCTTATGTGGCACATATTTAATGAAGAAAGAGGTGCTTGTGGTAACTAGCTAAGTTACCGGAACATCACACATTCCAAGAAACAATGAGTCTATGACTTAATAAATACATTGTTGCATGACACTACATAGATGTTCCTGCCCACTATGGAGGTAGTAACATAGTCTAGGGAAGTGTGTAAGTTACTAGCTTTTGTTCTTGCCCATTGTGACCAGCCTTACTCCTCGTCCCTACTACCTTGGTTATAGAGATTATACTATCATATTGTTTGGAATATATATGTCCTTTAGTAGATTTCAATATGAACTACTAGTTCATACTCCAAACACTGATGTATATAGACGTATTTTAGAGTGTAGATTCACTCATTTTGCTCCGTATGTAGCACTCTCCCTCGCCCCTCGACCCTCGCCCACGTGGTGGACGTGCAGCAATTCATTCGGTCTCATATAGCCAAAACGATATATACTGCACTACCATTATTGCTCGACTTCCCGAAGAGGCGAAGAGCCAATCGCAAGGTTAATATCTTGGAGATGCCAAGCACAAGGTTATAGGAGAACGAGTAGTAGGTGCCGCATCATTTATAAATAAAGTTTTTTTTCTTCAGTGGCACGTACGCAATATGATAGGTTCATATGGAGAGAAAAGGAAACCGCTCCACTATATACATAGTTAGGACGGGCTAGCCTACACGGTTGCTTGCTGGGGTTGCTCTCTTCACACTCTCTCGCACAAAACGACTGTGGCCACATCTCTAACATCCTGGCGGATCACGTCCGCTTGGGGAAGGGGTGGATGCTTAGTGTAGATGCGGTGGCCGTCGTCGACGGTGAAAAACCACTGTCGGCACGTCCCGATCAAGGGTCCCCGCCGTTCTCTCTCACAAAGCCGGTGAGGTTGCCTTCGTCCCTTGCTCACTGCCGCGACGTGGATAGTTGCCGCCTCCCACCGCCCTCCTCAAGGTTGATCTACGTCCCTCAGGTACAACTCCCTTTACAACTGGCTTGCACCACTGTTCCAGCTGCCCACATCACTCCCTGTGGATATTTCTCTACTTCTTTGCCCCGCACATACCTCTACTGGCTTCTACATACTGTATTTGTGATGAGTTTATGTCTCATCAACTAGTCCTAGTAATCTTATTCTAATCACGCTTGTTCAATTTCTTTGCCACAGGGATGCTCATCTCGATTTTGGTGAAACTGCACAAAATGATCCGATGGTCAAAAGCTTGCAAACTTCATTTATTAGGAAGCTCGAACGTTGCCAGCAAATTGAAGCCTAGTCAGGGTTCACGGTTCAAGGGATAGGGACTGCATGGATCATTTTTTTCTTTAGCTGCCTCTGTTCCAAAACAAGTGTCAACTTTAGTAGTAGTACAACTTTGTACCAAAGTTTGCACAAAGTTGAGAAACTTATTTTGGAACGGAGGGAGTACATATTTGCTATGATCTGTCAATCATTGAGATGCAATAGCATGCATGTTAGTCTCCATTGTATTTGATGAAATGTTGCAACAGGCAACCTTGGACGCAAGGTACATGTAACAGAAGCTGGAAGCTTCATAGCATTGTACAAATTTATCTCGATGATACATTATAGTACGTACTATACTAGTACTTCCTCCGTTTCTAAATATAAGTCTTTGTAGAGATTTCACCATGAACCACATGCGGATCACTGAGCCTGCGTGTTTTCACTGCTCTTGCACGCCTCCGCTGTAAGAATGGAGAAAATTGTAATCTAGTAGGTATACCTCCTTTCGCCGAAAGCGTGGGACATCCAGCAGTCCTACGACCTCAGTAATAAAGACCAATGAGCCGTCAAATCACATAGACCCAGCAGTAAGTTGGACGGAGAAGCAGCCATCACTCTTGCGCCAGTGAGAGGTCGCGTCCGCTCTACCCGGGCATGAATGCGGCACCGATTCTTTGGAGCGGCACTGACCGTTTCGGGCGGGAAGCGCGCGCGGGCGATGGAGGGGCTTTGGGTGGGCCAGGCTGGTCAGGAGCGGCCGTGGCAGCTGTCCGGATGTCCCTACCGGACACGTCTGGAAACGAGAGGATGCACCGACTCTCGCGGCTAAAATCGTACACTACACAACATCTCTTTGTAGGAGTAGGTCGATCTGTCGCTCTCTCTAACACACACATGCTGTTAAACACACACACACACACACACACACACACACACACACACGCACACGCATGCACCTTCGTCCCATTGCACCTTCTAACGTGACTTATTACACCTAGACAGAGGGAGTAGTAAGTATACGAGATACGGTGGCACACTGACTTAAGTCAAATACAAGTGCCCAAAATTTGTGTGCATGTTATAATAAGGATTCAGGAATGTATAAAAGGTTATTTCCCTCTCGTTGAACATAACGGGAGGGTTGTGTAGCTGGTTAGCTTGTTCGCTCATCAAACTTGAGGTCTCGGGTTCGATAACTACACTTGGAGCATAATTTGTGCCAGGAGGATTCTTTGACTGGTCAAAATGTTTTCTAGGGTTTGCACGCTTCACACTCTCTCTCCAGTATATATACACGCTGGAGCCTCAGCGCTTGTAGTTGCTCTCTTCACACTCTCTCGGCCTCTCCAGATCTAAACAAGACTTCGTTGGCCTCTCTCTCCCCTCACTGCTGCTCAAAGAGCCGGCAGGATCCGTCCGCTGGGAAGGGAAGGAGGCTTAACGATGTCGTCGTCGGCGAGGGAGTATCGGCACAGCTGTTCACTTTCCACCCAGCGGCGGCGTGGGAGGGCCTCGACCCCTTCTTCTTCGCCATCGTCCCGTCGCCCGCCGAACCACGCCCCAAGAACCTTAAGGTATAATTTACTTACTCCACATGCATTGCTCTAGCTGCATGTATACCATGAATCTAGGACGCGGTTAAAAGAGGAAAGGAGTAGGAAAAGTTGTATATAGCATGAATCTCGGACGTGGTTCAAAGAGGAAATGAAGGGGGGAAGTTGCATAGCATTAATCTAGGACGTGGTTCAAAGAGGAAAGGAATGGGGGAAAGTAGTGGGGAAAGTTGTATCGCATAAATCTAGGACGTGGTTCAAAAAGGAAAGGAAGGGGAGAAAGTACTAGTTCAAAAAGGAAAGGAAGGGACAAGGCTGTAGAGTTTGAGCAGGACTAGATTTGCTGCGCTCACATAGGGAAAGGCGTCTGATAACAAAACTGGGACCAACATGGACTGACACAGAGTTTTTTTAGTACCTACACTAAAATGTCCCTGTAAACAAACACCCTCTAATAATGCCGCTGCAAAATTGATGCAATGCCACAGTTAAAAGCAAATTACATGTTTAACGAATTTTATTGTTAATATAATCTCTATGTTAATATTAATCAATGCCACCGTTTGAGAAATGCTACTGTCTTGCTTTCTTTCCCATTTAGATAAGGTAGATGTTTCTTTTTGTTGGCTTCTGTGTCATCCACCGTTATTGACCACTAATTGTTTCGTTTGCACCTCTGTGTAAACAGGGTTATCTGCTTCACCTCGTTGCCATTGTGACCTTTTGTTGCACTGCACAAAACACTTTTGTTTTAAGAGTGTTTTGTGCAGTTCAACCAAAATTTCACACCGACAACGTTGCTTGATTGCTTGATCTTAGTGGAACTGCACAAGAGGAGATCTTACTTCATATCCGTTAAGGCGAATTTGGTTCAGATCTTCTTCTTGTGAGTTGTTTGAATTCCGCATCATGAGATGTCAGTACTAGCCTTCTTTCACATGATTCTGCAGTGTGCATTCATATGTTGTGCTACTTGTACGATAATGTTGCTTGATTTTAGTGAACTACATAAATGGAGACAAGACTTCCAATCTGTATGTGCACCGTAATATCCCATTGAGGTAAGATAAGGATATTTCACAACTGTTGGCCTGTATTTTGCCACTTTCATCAGAAAATTAAGTTTAGTATTATACTTGTGCTCCCTAATTGACATGCCAAATCTTACACTGAAGGCGAAGCTTGTTTGTTATTAAACCAAGTGATGAAGGGGAAGAACAAGGGGAAGAAAAACAAAAATCAACTCCCGGTGCTGTAATGAAGCACTGGAACTGTGATGGCACAAGTAATGATATAGTTTTGCATCTTAATTTATTGCTATGGCTGGAACGAGCAATTGTTTTGCCACTGATTTGATGCCACTCTTAATGTAATATGTAATTATCTCTACTTGTGCAAACAGGGATCTTCTTTGAAGATACCATATATTTTAGTGGAACTGCACAAGAAGATGTTGGGAACATTAAACTAATCGAGGAGTATATAGTAAGCTTGGCCACCACCGTAGATAGCAACAGATGGTTCCGGAGAAATGCTTCATCTGGATACTCTACACAATAAGCCTCCTGACAAAGGTTGGTACTCGCCCACTGATTTCATCCATATGATTGAGCTTTGTAATCTCTATTGGTGTTGTGCTACTGTTTAGATACCGTCATGAAAAAGTGGTATTATCCTTGAGAAGTGCTTCATCTGTGCTGTTTTAAATATTTCCTTTTCCTTTTTTTCTCGAGCAAACAGTGATGCCAGCATTTAGTAGTCCTCTTGTCGTTGCACAACAGAATCATCTTCCTCTCAAGAAGAATATGGAGTACGTGAAGTGACTAGTTCCGATTATGCCAGGATGAAGAAGCCCTGTCTATCTTATCATCAGAAGGAGTAGTTGAAGGATGGTTACATTACTCCCCACAAGACCAAACTAACTTCACCTCAGAAGGACTGACAAAATCTCCATTTTTTTGCTGTTGTTCTAGGATTCTTTCTGGTGAGTTCCATTTTTCTAAAAGTGTGCTCTACATGGACCATGTATGTGCCTGTTGAAGCTGTCAATTCATAGTACAATTTGCTCTATACTAATCACTTTTTTGTATTTGTGCAAACAGGGGTGCTCAGCTTGATTTCAATGGGAACTGCACAAAATGTTCATGAATACATCGAGTCATTCATTTCCACCACAAGAAAGGAGGTGCCGATAAGTTCAAGGCGTTGCAACATATAAGGGCGAAATCATACAAGCTACGCGCGAATTTGGTTGATTTTGGTGGAACTGCACAAAAAGAATAGCTGCTTTATTTAGCACGAGGTGCCATGTTAATGTCCGAACTGATGGCAAACCCTGCCCATTCCACAATCGCAGGCATTTGATATTTTGGAATGGGACAACCTTGTCAAATTTTGCTCATTGATTTTAGCAAGACATGCGTTCGATATTTTCGAATGGGACGCCCTTTGCTGTCAGCAACGTCGATCAATTTTTTCTTTATTCTTTAGTTGTGAAGTAAATATTGCCTCTGACATGTGAGTCGCTGAGATGCATAATCATCGATTGTTTTGAATGTTCTCTATAGATTGCCAGGCCTGTGTGTTTGATTGCAATGTACAGAAACGCTAAAAAGCTGCTCACTCTTTGTACTCCTTCTGTTCCTTTTTACTTCGCACATTGTGTAAGTGCATACTTTTTTGTATAAGATTGGTCAAAGTAGAGATACTTTGACTGCAGACAAAACTTGTATGCAGACTAGAAAGGACCGGAGGGAGTACATGTGAAACTGCTGCAAACGAGGTTATCACCCTGGGAATAATGCTAGTACATATTTTTTTACATGTTCATCCAATGCCAGTGATATAGGAATTCGAACTAATCAAAATAAATTCATTCATACACGGTCGGATTTCATATAAACATGCCAGATTTCATTACATTTCAACTATAAAGGGGTGCGTTGGATGTTAGCTTGTCATAGCGATTAGGGCAACTAGGAGCCCAATGATCAGCAGCGTTATTCTCCAGCACAACTCCCTGACTCCACGTCACCGCCGCCAAGAAGCTAACCGGCCGTCAATGGTCAACCCACCTAGCTTGGCTTCAACAGGAGGGTAGCAGCGGTGGCCTTACTTGGACCCGAGCAGCGGCGACCTACCGTGTTCTACTCTTCCTCGTTTTCTATGTGGCGTGGCCTCGTTGGCAGCGGGGAGGGGCCTCGACGGAGCCGACGATGTCCTCTGTCTCGTTGCCGGCGGGCGGCGCCTCAGCGGAGCGGTGGAAATCCTCCCCCGCGTTGCCGGCAGGGTGGGGCCTCGGCTGAGCCGGCGATGTCCTCTGCCTCGTTGCTGGCGGGGCGGGGCCTCGGCGGAGCCGGCGGTGTCCTCTGCCTCGTTGTTGGTGCCGTGGGGCCTCGGCGGAGCAGGGCCTCGTCGACGCCAGCGGAGCGGGGACTCGTCGGAGCCGGCATTGTCCTCTGCCTCGTCCTCGGTCTCGCCAAACAGCGCCTCACCCGCTTCATCGCCCTCTTTGCTAGCCTCTTTGTAGGCGGCCGCAGCCTCCGCCACCCGCATGCGGTACCACCAACGCTCGAGGCGGCCCTTGCGGGCGGAGCGGTACGAGTCGAGCAGCGCCTCCTGCTCCGCCCGCTCCGCGACGGTCTGCTCCTCCGCCTGTAGGTGCTCCTGGAGGAGATGGTGGTTGTAGGCAGCGTCGGCATGCGCCTCCCAGAACTGCTCCTGACGCATCTGCCTCACACTGTCCATATATTGGGCACGGGCCTCGCCGATGGTCATGGTGCAATGCACCGGAGAGGATGGCGCGGAGGAGGGGGTTGGCGCCGGATCGTCGACTACCATGTTCTCCATTGGGACGTCATCGTCCTCCGGCTGCCTGCCGGCCAGCCGGTCGGCAGCAATGGCTGCCATCTCCTTGTGGTCCGTCATCTTCCTGTCCCGAAGAGCGCTGGAGCGCGAGGAAGCCATTGTGGGCAGTAGTGGTGTGGACAGGAGAAAGGGAACGGATGCGGATGACTGCGGCTATGGCTGGCGCAGCAGTTTATATAGCAATGGTGGGCGGGCGGAGGGACAGACGTGTGGCGCCGGAGTAGCCGCCTCGGCAACCGCGTATCATTAATGTGGGTGGCAGATGGACGGACGGACGACACTTTGTGTCGTTTGAAGGGGGAGCAATTGCCTGCACCGGGAAGCAGGGCGGGCGGCGCTGACTGTTTCGGGCGGAAAGCGCGCGCGGGTGAGGAGATGACTTTACTTGGAGAGGATGACAATGGGGACCCACCAGGTCCATAGCCTCATGTACGCAAGTGCCTCCTTATTTTATATATATATATATATATATATATATATATATATATATATATATATATATATATATGTATGTATGTATAAAACTATACTCCCTCTGTCTAGGTGAATAAGTCGTATTAGAAGGTGCATCACGACCTAGGTGCAAGCAGATTGGTGGAAAAGAAGAATATTTCTCTCTTCTAAACACAACATTTAATCACAGCAGTTAAGAGGATGCCTTATTAGCTACCCATGCAGGCCATCGTAATTCATAGCATGCAAAGCGGTTTTATTTCTTGCCTAATAACCGCATGGACGTGCTGCATGCATTGGTCCTTGTCCGAGCAAAAAAAGGGAGGAAAGGGGTTTCCACGGGAGACAACGAGGCAGAGGTGGAAGCGCTCGCTGGAGTAATTTATTTTGCTTCCCCTGGTTTCCTGACATCACGGTCCCACACCATTGTCAACCTATGTAGTAGTCAATAAATGAGAGAATTGCACAAGAAGCGGCCGACAGCTGGGACCAAGCAGCTCGAGCAGTATTTGTGTTTTTGAGGTGTGAGCACTGCAGAGTTTTTCGATGTTTAACCCAGATATTATTTTTTCTCCTCTGAACAACAACGAAAACATCGCTGCAGGTATTAACTGGGCGGGTTGTGGCCCGTCTAGCCCAGGCCAGATATCCAGCCCAGATATTATTTTTTTTCAAGCTGAAAATGGCTAGCCCAGCTATACTTTTTTTTAGGAATACCTAGGCAAGGTCAAGTTGTTATTCTCCGCCCCGCTGGGCTGCAAATCTTTCATAGGAGGGATGCATTAGGCTTAACAAGAAAATGGGCTTTAAGAAATAATAAATGGGATGTAATTATAAAAACTGAGCAGTAAGTATAAAAAATGCACCAAACACGTGATTACTTTATAAAATATTATTTTTGGATATTGAAAATTTTAATTTCATTAATTCTTGCGAGCGCAATGTTTCATTGGATTTTTACGTAATATAAATTTATTTAATCTGACTAGAAATTTCGGGATAAAAATATTTCGGATCCCATCAAAATGTGGGAATTTTTATTGAATTCTGTTTTGAACGGTTGGTTGAAATGGGATGTACTTTTAACAAACTGTAAATGGGCTGTAGTAAATTCCATTAGAATTCAAAAATGGGCTACACATTCTTACAAATCTCAAATGGGCTATAAGTTCTCTGCCACACACTTCTGGCCTTACTAAGTTGACGCGTCCCCTAAAAAAACAGAGTTGACGCGTATGCAAGGCTTTGTCAACTTATAGTCAACACACGGTTCTAGCAGAAGTGGCCGTTGGATGTCCATCCAATGGATGCCGTGCCTCTTCTTCAATCTCGGATATTCTAGTTTCACCCGCCCAAAAAATGATTCCTCCCCCTGACATCTGGGGCGCACCGTTTCGGAAGCTGACCTGTGGGCCTACTAAGTTGACGTACCAAGGGCTTTGTCAACTTAGTCAATATAAACGATTCTAGCTGCAGTGACTGTACGATGTCCATCCAACGAGCGTAGTTCTTCTTCAACCTCTGGTCTTCTTGCTCCAGCCGCCCAAAGCAGCGCTGGTCGTGCCGCTTGCTCCTGCCTCCCGTGGCCGGCTGTGCTGCCGCTGAGGCCTCACCGCCCCTACTATTCCCACCACTGGCCAGGCCCTGCGGCGATGGCAGCCTCACACCGCAGCCGAACGAGTGAACCCTCATACTCCTCTCCGCGTGGGCATCCACTGCCGCGTCTTCACCAGCTCCGCGTCGTCCCCTTCCTAGGCCTCGCCTTCGTCCATCGCCCTGGTGCTCTCAGCGCGGCTTGGTCAACGTGTTCAAGGAACGACTTCCATCGGACGTGGACTGTACGTGGAGAGGCTGAGAGCTGGGTCCACGGCGGCAGCAAGGAAGTGCCTCCTTATTACGCAGAAAATAATGATTCCTCCACCTGGCAGCAGGGACCCACCGGACGGGCCACCGTATTTCGCGAAAAAAACTTTTCCCCCTGACTGCTGGGACCCACCAGCTACACCTTCGCAGCAAGGAAGTGCGTCCGCGCAAAAAAAAACCATTCACCCCCTCACTGCTGGGACCCACCAGCTACATCTTCGCACGCAAGGAAGTGCCTGACAGTCGGGACCCACCTGGTCGAAGCATACGTAGCGTTGTCATTCTGGTCGCGAACGTGTATGTACATATATACTGGTGGATGTAGAGGCGCGCACGTGTCGTAGTAGAGGCGGCCAGGGTGCAAGAAAGAAAATACGGCCACGTATGTGTACATACGGGCGGGGTCTCGAACGCCTACTCACGCATGCGTACGGTGAGGGCTCGTGTACATGGCTGGGTCGGAACGGAGAAATAGCGTCGTCGTCGTGTTCATGGGTCGGAACGGAATGCGTGGTCGTGTTCATCGGGGGGGCTTGGACGGAAGAGGCGATGGAAACGAGGCCTGGCGTACCGCACAACGGAGGAAACGGACCTCCTACGGTCGAAACGGGGGTCCTATTGATCGGGAGGGGTGTGGTGTACCGCACAACGGAGGAAACGGACCTCCTACGGTCAAAACAGGGGTCCTGTTGATCGAGAGGGGTGTGGCGTACCGCAAAACGGAGGAAACGGACCTCCTACGGTCGAAACGGGTGTCCTGTTGATCGGGAAGGGTGTGGCATACCGCAAAACGGAGGAAACGGACTTGTGTTGGAGCGCTATGGTCGAAACGGGGGTCCTGTTCATCGGGAGGGGTGTGGCGTACCACAAAACGGGACTCCACGGGATACTGTTCATCTCCACCGTCGACCCCCTCCAGCTTCCACGAGCTACTGTTCATCCACCGTCAACCTCCTCCAGCCTCCACAGGCTCCTGTTCATCCAGCCTCCACCGCGCGCTACTCTACCGGATACTGTTCAACCACCCCTCCACCGTCTACTGTTCATCCAGCCCTCCACACCAGGGGGTCCTGTTCAACCACCCCTCCACGGGCACCCCTCCACCGTCTACTGTTCATCCTGCCCTCCACACCACGGGGTCCTGTTCATCCACCCCTCCACGGGCACTCCTCCACCGTCTACTGTTCATCCTGCCCTCCACCACACCACGGGGTCCTGTTCATCCAAAGGCAACGCCACCGCTCACTGTTCATCCAAACCCCCCGCAACGCTCACTGTTCATCCCATCGATCGGTTTCAGTTAGCAGCAGTAGCCAAGGAATCGCTCGATCGGGTTCAGTTAACAGCCATCGATCGATCGCTCGGGTTCAGTAACGCATAGCCTGCAGTGCAATCACTCGGGTTCAGTTGGAGCACAACGCCTCGCTCGGGTTCAGTTAGAGCCAACGCCTCGCACACACGTGCGTACGTGTACAAGAGAAACGCGCATCGCTCGACCCCCGACCTCCCACCGTAACCGGGAACTCCCCGAAATTTTCCTCCCCCTCGCTTCTACCACGGTTTTTTTCGTCATGGACGGCCCAAAGAATGTCATGCAGCTGCTTATTTGGCCCGCCCAGGACGAAAAGCCCATTTTCTGTCATGATTTTTTGTCATAGATGTAGGACCCCACCACATCTATGATGATACCGGGTTTTCTCACAATTATCGTCATAGAAGTGTCATATGTATGACAGAAAAAAAATTCGTTCGGCCCAAAATGTCACGGATGTGTCTTTTTTTTTGTAGTGATGGTGCGTGCATTTATATAATCTGGCACAAGTACACAAAAAATAGGCTCCAGAAGTAAGGATAGTTGGCAGATGATAGGTTCAAAATATACTGTATAGAGAGTTTATTCCCAAACCATGATAACAAGAGCACACAGCAACTAGGCAGATCATAGTGTACATAAAAGGGGTACACCATAACCACGATATATAAATCGGGAAAGTGGAACTGGCTTGAAAATACGGTGTTGTATTGCCGCTAGTAATTGAAAGCCTGTCGATCACGTACAGGCCAGCTCTATCAGCTGTTGACTACAGATGTCCCTGCTCCCCTTCCTAACAAGGAACATACTGTACGTACTAAATATAGAATAACAAAATAGGAACATGTTAAAGAACAGAAGAGGAAGCATATTCTTGAGGTTCCGCTTAATTGCATACAATGTTGGTTTCCCACTCATGATGAAATGCAATTCCATGCTGTCTCTCTAGATGTGGCAATTTTGAACAAGAGTCATTAGGATCATATTCTGAATAAGAGTCAACAGGTGGGGAGCGTATGAGTTTCATTGCATCCAGAGTGGCACTCAATGCCTTGGTGCCAATTTTGTAAGTCATTGTAGTGTTTAGCTTCAAGAGTGGACTGCTGCTAGTGCGACACAAAGCAGCTACACAGATCATAGTGTAGATATAACAGGAATATATGTGCTAGTATTGCCGGTATGGCTAGAAAGGCTTCAGATACCAGCTCTCTTCAACTGAAGGTGTGGTACTATTAATATCAGTGTAACTCTCAAAGGTGACACAGCACCCCACATTTCCTTGCTATTCTTATAGGATTCAAGTGGGCAGGCCACTACAAATCCTATTCCCATGTTTACAAAATCCTACGAATCAAACAGGCCCGAAGAGTTCAAAGTTTCCATCACAACCGACCGTATAGACCTCTACACTGCAAATGTCCCTGCTCATCTTCACTACAAGGAACATACTGTACTACTATCATACTCCCTCCGTTCCAAAATATAAGTCTTGGTAGAGATTTCCACTATGGATCACATACAGATGTATCCAGATACATTTAGAGTGTAGATTCACTCATTTTGCTCCATATGTAGTCCATGGTGGAACCTATACAAAGACTTATATTTAGGAACGGAGAGAGTACTTATTAAAGAAGAACGGAAGGGGAACATGCTAAAGAAGAGCAAGCAGATTTTGGATAATAAAATGTTCATTGCGCAGTGCCCACACATGATGAACCAGAGCGCATTAAGAAAGCAACTCCCTGCTGTCTCTCCATATGTGGTGTACGTGCTTTTTCAAAAGTAAATAGGAACATTAGCTGACCAATTAAATGTTATCCGTTTTAGTAATATCAGCATCATATCAGATTCGTACTTGAGCAACAAGTTTGGAATTATGAGTGGCACATTGTTTAGCTTGATGGATTCAGGAGCAGTGCTAAGCAGGTACGATGATGGTACTGAATATAAAGGCATGTCTGCATGCAAGTCGCGTGACTTTTGTCATTTGGGGTCAGTCGACCATTTTAGGCGGTTGGATGAAGATCCTATGTCTCCTAACTCGTCTTCTTCATCGTCTCTGATTCTTCCCATACAGAACACCGCACGGGCCGCCGGCCGGACCACCGACCCCCACCGCCTGTGTTCCTCCGCCACCCCCACCCCAACCCCCGCCCCCACCCGTGTCGAGTTTTCTTCGTTTGGCAAGCCCCCCCACCGCCCCCCACAACCACCGTCCCCACCCGAGCCCCTTCGTTCGCACCGGCGAAATCCAGCGAGCTCTGAAAAATCGACTGACCCAATTTTGAAATTTAGTCTACTGTGATTTAACTAGTGTGGAATATAAAATGGGAAAACCATAAGCATTGGGAGTATAGTGTTGAGCATGCCATGGCGGATCTGGAGGTGCAAACCAGACAAAGGCAAGTTCGCAACCAATGTTTTCTTTCAACTAGCAAGTAAGTGATGGGCAAGAAATCAGAGTAAAGCAGTGGCGATCTATTTTCTTGCTGCGATAAATAAGTTGAGCAGATACGAAAGAGTACCGCCTCTAGTGCGGCTCCATGTATGCATCTGCTGAGAATTTGATGGTGCTGCGATAGCGATGGCTGTCGGTGGCGTGGAAGCAGATCTAGGAGGGTAGACGGTGGCCGCAGGGCGCGGTGGACGAGACGGTCGTAGGAGTGGTGCCGGCAAGGTGGACGATGGCGGGGATGAAGCGAGAGGACGGGATGCAAGGATCCCAGTCCGAAGCCGTGGATGAGAGAGGTCGATCTCTTGTAATGGACGGTGGCATTGGGGTATCAGCTTCGGCATGGTGGAGGAGGACGGCAGTGGATGGGGTGGCGGACGGAGGAGGCTGGGGTGGAGAGGGTGTTTTGGTGCCCACGGAGTACGAATGGGGAAATGGAGGTGGAGAGGAAGGGGGGAACCATGTCTTCAGGGCACGCTTGTCTTAAATGCAAGGAAATTTACAAACTTAGCCCCTGTTTCAAATTTCCTACATCACAACAATATTAGTCGGTTGGGGATAGGACGGCAATCTCGCATACACCGAATATTTGCCGATGAGAGTTTGTTTTTGGCGCCCACCATGTATGAATCGGGGAGGGAGTCGATTTCGGCCGAGGACACACTATGTTTTGGCGCCCACCGTGTATGAATCCGTGTGAGAGGCGGTTATGTCACGTTTGAGTGAAATTACAAACCTACCCCTATCGAAACCTATAGAAATCGAGCAGATAGGCTTTGCGTGGCAGGGATAGGCAGTAGTAATTTCCATCTCGCAGATTTTGGTTTCGGGCGGTTACTGCGACTTTCCCCGCTTCGTTCAAATTTTGCAGAGTGCACGTTTACCGTGCCAACTCAATTCGAATCCCTTTTCTATTCTATTTTTTTCGGGCGGGATCCATTTTCGATTGGAATAAAATTCTATATACATCAATTTTTATATATACTTTCAAAAGAACAACACCCTTTATACATAAATATGGTTTACAAATGGCATGATCTCAGATTCATAAGGTTGTATCCATCAATTTGGATTTTCAAATATTTGAAACCACTTTATGTTGAAATCCAATGTATGCATTCCTCGCTATCTGTCTCCATTTAATGTGTGTTTCATGCGGATCTTTTTTTACTTCTCAAACATGTATAATGTGTTTCACACACGCAACATATAGTGCAATCTCGTTTACACATTAATTGCATATAAACCATGCATTGTTTCTAATTAAAGAATCTATGGATCACCAATATTGATAAACTATATAACATTACACGTGTCCCCAAATTCAAATGAATATGCATGTTTGATACACCAATTTGCGTTATGATATTATCGATGTCGTGATCTCCAGTTTAAATATTCGAATCCCATTTAATCTAGGTATTCGTCTCATATAACTATCACTCATGCTTATATAGGACTATCTCTCTAGACCTATACGTGTTCATCGTCTCTCGGGTATCTCTCGTGCTACCTATATATCGACAATGATCTTTTATCTTCATAACACACTGACAATACTCTCTCCCTCGACCTTCATCACTCTATCTCTCTCTAAGTATATCTCGCTCCCTGCTATGTGTCTTTAACTATGATTCTCCATGTGGAATCTCTTTCTCACACAAACACAAAACTTTGTCTCCCGGGGTCTCATTTCTCTCTAATATTCCCCTGTGTGCCACTCGCACACCCCTCATACAGAGATGTCTTTCGCTCCTTAGGTATGAGAACCTCCGACTCTTCCTCTTAAATATCTCTTTCTCACACACAAACACAAACTCTGTCTCCCAGGGTCTCATATTTCTCCATTGTTATCTTGTATGTCGCTCACACACACACTCTCTCCCTAGAGATATCTTGCGTTCCCTCGTATGTCTCCCTAGCTATCACTCTTGTTTTGAAATATCTTTCTCTCTCGCAGACACAAAACACCGTGTCGGGGTAAATGACCACGGGTAGCCTAGCCGGCTCCCCCCTGGCACTTCAGAAAAAATTACGAGCCGATCCGGCCTCCAAGGATCCAAGACGTGGGGCCGCCTTCCCCGTGCCGGCTGCCTCACAGGCCGACTGTCGGAAGGCGGCCCGGCCTCAACCCTCATGAAGAAAGCCGCGGGAGGGCCGGCTCCGAGAAGCCGGCCATGAGAAGGCTAACTCCAAGAAGCCGGCTCCCACGACGCGGTCAAGATCGTACCCTCGAAGTCCGCATCCACGTCACGGTGATGGGACGGAGCGTGGCTACAGTAAAGCCTGCCACCCCCGAAACCCGGAGCACGCTTGGCACAGTGCGCCGTACGGGGTAGCCCTGACCCGTCCGGCGCGACACTGTTGCCATGTTGGCTATGGCGCCAACTACGGCGGGCTGTCGGCGCGGCCCATGGGCGGTGGGCCCCCTTGGGTAGAGAGACACCCGAAGGCGGCCAGGCCTCCTCCAGTCGGCCCAAGACATGGCCGGCTTCCCCAAGCCGGCTTGCCCCCTCCCTCGAAGGAGGCGCTCCATTAAGGAGACAAGACGACGTGAGGCTACAGCGATCGCCCGCCAGGCGGCGGCGCTGTAGCCACGCTTACCTCGATAAAGCCCTCATCATCAGGATTGAGGCAACAGTAATCAGCCGCCGACAGGGCCCTAGGCCGTAGGGCCTGCCTGTCGAGCAAGAGGCCGGCAGCCGGCGGGGCCCACCAGCCGGCGGGCCCCAGCAGCCGGCGCAGATGCCGGCGAACATAGACACTGACGGCTGGGACCCGCGCCCAGCCTGATTACCATTGTACCCCCGGGGGGAAGGCCTATATAAACCCCCCGGGGCACCCATGCAAAGGGTTGATTTCATCTAGGTTTTGACACACATAGAGAGAAGAGTAGAGCTAGCCTTGCCCTTTTTCTTCCTCTCGCCAAAAAGCTCGAGGAGCACCTTGTAGTTACTTGTTCATCGAGTGATCATGCGGAGACCCCGCAAAGCAGCAGTAGGGGTGTTATCTCCACGGAGAGCCCCGAAGCTGGGTAAGATCCACTGGCGTGCACGTCTTCGCCTCATCCCGCTTCCAGGCACCGGCGACGTCTTACTGGCTCCCACAAAGATAAGCCACCCGTTGGCATATGTCGCACCAACCACCCGACATTTGGCGCCCACCGTGGGGCCAAGTGCACCATCGTCCGGAGACCTGTTCTGGATGGGAACCCTCTTCCTCCCCAGCGAGCATAGCCAGCCCGGCACGCCCGATGGCGCTTGCCACGACGCGCTGCAAGGCGTCACCAACGCCTGCGCAGCGAGCAACCTCGCTGATCCCCTTGGCGAGGCCCTCATCTCCGACGAGCCCGCCTCCGACGCGGGCACCGACCGCCTCGTCGACCTCCTCGGCCAGATCCACATCTCCAGCGAGCCTGTTGTGGACCAGGAGTCCGTTGGCTCCACCGATCCGATGCCTGTCGACTCCGACACGGCCTCGCCCGACGCCTTCCCCACCAACGTCGTGATCTACGACGACCCGCTTCCCCAAGCCGATGGCTGTGACGGTGCCACCGCCGAGGTGATGGTAATTAGCCACCGCGGCGCTTTTGGTGAGAACGCCCACGACGCCCCGCGAGCGGTGATCCACAACTTGTCCGTCTCCCTCCCGGCCGATGCCGACGCCGAAACACTGGAGGCTCGCCGCCTCGCCCTCCTCGCGGAGGGCCGGAAGCTAGCTTCCGTGAGACGCCTCACCGAGGCCCACCAGCGCGAAGTCGACCGCGCCGCCTTCAGCACGCCACCTCCTGGCGGGCCAAGCCGAGCCGGCGTCGTCAGACAGCGCGGCGCTGTCATCGCCGACATGTTTGGAGTCGACCGCCCAGTCTATGCCACCCCACTCGAGAACCTGCGCGTCGCCTAGGCGGCCGTAGACGAGCTGGATGGACTGGGGGCCGAAGAGCTCCCCTACATGACCAGACGCATCCAGCAGCTAATTGATGCAGCCGCACAGCGGCATGAAGCCGACGCCCGCGCGGAAAGCCCTCCACCGTGCCAAGAGCACGGCGCGATGTCCGGGACGCCGACTGCGGGTAAAACCCGTGCGCGACACGAGAAAGAGCCGGCTGCCAGCCGAAGCCGAACTCGGATCTCCATTGAGCGAGACGCAGAAGGCCACCCTCGAGCCGTGGAGCGGCGGGGCAACCCGCCTCCGCCTCCGCCTCGTGAGGAAAGATATCCCACCCCGCCGCCTGTCACGCATCCGACTCTCAGCGGCCGACTAGGTCGCCGTGAAGGAGTCGGCGAGAATGATGCTATCCATCGGATTGACCGCCTAGCGCGATCCTTGGCGCTAGAAGAAGAAGATGATGTCGGCCCGCCTTGTTTCGGCCCCCGCATCCGCGACGAGCCCTTCCCCAAAGGGTTCTCGCTCCCAAGAGACACGCCCAAGTACAACGGCTCCGTGAAGCCGGAAGATTGGTTGATCGACTACTCCACCGCAGTACGCATCGCGAACGGCAACAGGCGCGTTGTCGTGAAGTACGTGCCCCTCATGCTCCAAGCCACGGCGCGGACCTGGCTCAACAGCCTCAAGCCATACAGCGTCAATAGCTGGCTTGACTTCACAGAAGCCTTCGTCCGCAACTTCACCAACACCTACAAGCGGGCTCCCAAGCCCAGACAGCTCTCCTTGTGTGTGCAAGGCCCCGCCGAGTCCACTCGTGACTACCTCACGCGTTGGACCGAGCTCCGCAACTCTTGCGAAGGAGTGCACGAGGTGCAAGCCATCGAATACTTCACAGCCGGGTGCCGAGAGGGCACCCTCCTAAAGCACAAGCTCCGCTGCGACGAGCCGACTACCCTCGACGAGCTTCTGGTCATAGCGGACAAGTACGCCACCGCCGACTCCTCAATGAAGACTGAACTCCAGGTTGATGCGTCCAGGAAGGTACTCAACCCGGCGCCCAAGACGCCGGCTGGGGATTCCGGCCGACGCCCGTACCAAAACGACCACAAACGCAAGGGCCCCATGCCGCCTTCCACCAGTCGGCAGGTGGCCACGGTCGAGGGCGAGCACCCCGAAGGGCGGCCCACACCCAAGAAGCAGAAAGGCGGCCTTCTCCTACGAGCAAACCCTCGATGCCCCATGCAAGTTCCACAGCGGCGCGAAGCCGTCCAACCAGACAACCCAGAAGTGCCACTGGCTCACCCGAATCTCCAAAGGCGAAGGGCTCGTGCCGCCTCCACCTGCTGGTCCGCCGCCTCCGGCTCCGCAGCAGCTGACCGCTCGGCTAGCAGTCGGAGCCGTGCTCGACGAGTTCCCTGACGAGCATGCCGCCTATGTCATCTTCACGAGCCAGCCTGAAGACCGGCGCAGCAGGCACCGAGAGCACCAGGAAGTCAACGCGGTTGCCGCCAACCCCTCCGAGCACATGCACTGGTCAGAAAAACCCATCAACTGGAGCCGAGCCAACCACCCAGATGTGATGCCATCTCCCGGCTCTTAGGCGCTGGTTCTGGATACCACCCTCACAACAGATAGACGCGCCACCCATTTCTCCCGCGTGCTGATAGACGGCGGGAGCAACATCAACATCGTGTACCTTGACACCCTGAAGAAGCTCAACGTCAAGACGAAGCAGCTCAAGCCTACCCGGACAGTGTTCCACGGCATCGTACCCGGCCTGTCCTGCTCCCCCATTGGCAAGATCAAGATTGATGTCCTCTTTGGGGACAAGGATCACTTCCGCAGGGAGGCCATCTAGTTTGAAGTGGTGGACCTTGAGAGCTCTTACCATGCACTGCTTGGCCGACCTGCCTTGGCTAAGTTCATGGCTGTTCCCCACTATGCTTACCTCAAGATGAAGATGCCGAGCACCAAGGGCATCATCACCATAGTCGGCGATTACAAGAAATCCTCTGAATGCGCAGCAGCCAGCGGCCAGCTGCCCGAGTCCCTTGTGATTGCCGAAGAGAAGAAGAAGTTGGACCGGGTCGTGGCCATGGCTGGCAAGCAGCCGACCCTGTCCCCCGATCCCAAAGAATGTGATGCCCAAGGTTCCTTCCAGCCGGCCAAGGAAACGAAGAAGATACCTCTTGACCCCGAGCACCCGGAAAGGTTTGCTGTCATTGGGGCAAACCTGAGCAGCAAATAGGAAGGCGAGCTCGCCGATTTCCTCCGTGAGAATCGGGACATCTTTGCATGGTCCCCCAAGGACATGCCGGGTGTTCCGAAGGATTTCGCCGAGCACAAACTACACGTCCGAGAAGGTGCAAAACCAGTCAAACAACCCCTCCGCCGACCGTTGGAGGAAAAGAGAAGGATTGTAGGAGAAGAGATAGCCCGGCTTCTGGCTGCTAGCTTCATCATGGAGGTTTTCTTTCCGGAGTGGCTCGCCAACCCGGTCCTCGTGCTGAAGAAGAACAACAAGTGGCGCATGTGTATGGACTACACGAGCCTCAACAAGGCCTACCCCAAAGATCCTTTCGCCCTGCCAAGGATAGATCAAGTGATAGACTCCACAGCTGGATGCGAGCTGTTGAGTTTCTTGGATGCTTACTCCGGATACCACCAGATAAAGTTGGACCCGGCCGACCGCCTGAAGACCGCCTTCATCATGCCATTCAGAGCCTTCTGCTACCTGACTATGACATTCGGCTTGAGAAATGCCGGTGCCACTTTTCAGCGTTGCATGCAGAAGTGCCTCCTCAAGCAGCTCGGCAGAAATGCCCACGTCTACGTGGACGACATTGTGGTGAAGATGGAGAAGCGCGACACCTTGCTGGATGACCTCAAGGAAACATTCGAGAACCTGCGCCGATTCCGGATCAAGCTCAACCCCGAGAAATGCGTGTTCGGAGTGCCAGTCGGCCAGCTCCTAGGCTTCCTGGTCTCCGAACGCGGCATCGAATGCAACCCAATGAAGATCAAGGCCATTGAGAGAATGGCGATTCCCACCAAGCTGCGAGACGTCCAGAAGTTCATCGGATGCTTGGCTTCCCTGAACCGCTTCATCAGCCGGCTTGGAGAGAAGGCTCTCCCCCTCTACCGCCTCATGAAGAAGACCACTCACTTCGAGTGGAACGACCAAGCCGAGCAAGCTTTTCACGAGCTGAAGAAAATGCTGACCACGCCGCCTGTCCTGGCGGCGCCGACTGAGAAAGAGCCCATGCTCCTTTACATCGCTGCAACCAGCCGGGTGGTCAGCACTGTCATCATAGTCCAGCGCCCAGAAGAGGGCCTTGTCCAGCCGATCCAGAGGCCGGTGTACTATTTGAGCGAGGTGTTGTCTACCTCGAAGCAGAACTACCCGCACTACCAGAAGATGTGCTACGGCGTGTACTTTGCCGCCAAGAAGCTGAAGCCCTACTTCCAAGAGCACCCCATCACGGTCGTATGCACCGCCCCGCTCGCCGAGATCATAGGCAGCCGGGATGCATCCCACCGGGTGGCGAAATGGGCCATCGAGCTGGCCCCTTACACGATCTTCTACCAGCCCCGCACCGCCATCAAGTCCCAAGCCTTGGCCGACTTCCTCGTCAACTGGGCTGAGACCCAGTACCTGCCACCGGCTCCCGACTCCACTCACTGGCGCCTGCACTTCGACGGGTCCAAGATGCTCACCGGCTTGGGAGCCGGCATCATCCTCACCTCTCCCAAAGGCGACAAGCTCAGATACACGCTGCAAATTCACTTTGCCGCCTCCAACAACGTGGCCGAGTATGAGGCGCTCATACACGGGCTTCGGCTTGCCAAAGAGCTCGGCATACACCGGATCCTGTGTTACGGTGACTCAGACTTGATAGTCCAGCAGTCATCCGGCGATTGGGACGCCAAGGACGCAAACATGGCAAGCTACCGCTTCCTCGTCCAGCAGATCAGCGGGTACTTTAAAGGATGCGAGTTCCTCCACGTACCACGAGCCAACAACGGGCTAGCAGATGCCCTGGCTCGAATAGGCTCCACTCGGCAGGCAATACCAACCGGCGTCTCTCTACAACACCTCCTCAAGCCGTCTATCAAGCCGTCTCCAGAGTCTGATTCCATCTTCGTGCCGCCTAGCCCCGATGCAGCCGGCTCCGGTTTGAAGAGCCAAGCAGACGGCCCGGGGACTTCGATAGGCGACGCGGGGACTTCAGTAGGCGGCTCGGGGACTTTCGTAGTCGCACCCAACCCGGGGACTTCTGAACCTGGCTCGGGGACTGCGGTAGTCGGCCCGGGGACCGCACCAGCACCGCGGGCGGCGGCCGGCTCCAGCATTTCACAACCCAGCCCGCCCACCCTGGTTGCAGTAGCCGCGTTGGCAGTAGAAGAAGTCACAACTCCATCATGGGCCCAGCCCATCCTCAACTTCCTGACAAACCAAGAACTGCCGGCTGACGAGACAGAGGCAAGACAAGTCCAACGCCGAGCCGGAGCATACACAATCGTCAACAAAGAGCTCGTCAGGCGCAGCGTCACTGGAGTCTTCCAGCGATGCGTTGAGAAAGAGAAGGGCATAGCAATCCTCAAAGACATCCACCAAGGTGAATGCGGCCACCACGCGGCCTCAAGATCACTAGTCGCCAAAGCTTTCCGCCATGGATTCTTTTGGCCGACTACTTTGGACGACGACAAGGAATTAGTCAAACACTGCAAAGGGTGTCAAGTCTTCAGCTCCAAGCAACACCTGCCAGCTTCGGCACTCAAGACCATTCCCCTCACTTGGCCCTTTGCCGTTTGGGGTTTGGACATGGTGGGCCCATTCAAGACGGCGCGCGGCGGCATGACACATCTGCTTGTCGTCGTGGACAAGTTCACCAAGTGGATCGAAGCAAAGCCGATCAAGAAGCTGAATGGGCCGACTGCCGTAACATTCATCGCAGATATAACAACTCGGTACGGCGTGCCACACAACATCATCACCGACAACGGCACCAATTTTGCCAAGGGGGCATTGGCACGTTTCTGCGCGACGCGGGGCATCCGACTGGACTTAGCGTCCGTTGCCCACCCGCAGTCAGACGGCGAAGTCGAGCGAGCCAATGGCCTCATCCTTTCCGGCATCAAGCCCCGACTGGTCGTGCCACTGGAGCGTTCGGCCGGCTGCTGGCTCGATGAGCTGCCGGCCGTCCTCTGGAGTCTGCGCACTACCCCGAATAGGTCAACCGGCTTTACCCCTTTCTTCCTCGTATATGGTGCCGAGGCGGTCATCCCAACCGACATCGAGTTCGACTCGCCTCGGGTGACCATGTACACGGAGGCGGAGGCCAAGGAAGCACGAGAAGATGGCGTCGACCTGTTGGAAGAAAGCCGGCTGTTAGCCCTTAGCCGGTCTGCCATCTACCAGCAGGGTTTGCATCACTACCACAGCCGAAAGGTCAAGCCAAGATCCTTCCAAGAGGGCGACCTTGTGCTCCGGCTGATCCAGCGAACAGCCGGCCAGCACAAGCTCTCGGCCCCTTGGGAAGGCCCCTTCGTCATCAGCAGAGCGCTAGGAAACGGCCCCTACTACCTGATCGACGCACAGAAGCCGAAGGCACGAAAGAGAGACGACTCCGGCAAGGAGTCGGAACGACCATGGAATGCCAACCTCCTCCGAAGATTTTACAGTTGAAATGCAGTATGTATCACGCTAACTTTTGTACTAAGAACGAGACAATAGGCCCCTCGAGGAGAACTCGGGGACTGCCATCTTTCATCTATGAATGAAGAGTATCATACTTATGATTATGTCATTACATTCACTTCTCTCGTCCGGCACCGAGTTCGACTAGTCGGCCCGGGGACTGCCGCCTTGAGTTATGTTAGAAGCCCTACCCGCGGTCAGACAAGTAGTGTGCTGGCTCCAAAGCCCGCTCTTGCCAAAAGTCGCAGTTCGAAGAATCGGCTGTCCGGCTGGCAAGAGCCAAAGGCCGAAAAGGACGCCCACACGAAAAACGGCTAGAGACTAACGGACTAATATAACAAAAGCCAGCTTTTTCCCACCGCCGACCGACTACAAGAGTAGCCGGCCGGCCGGTTTCCATTCACTTGGCTACAATCTAAGAAAGCTCGAGTACTGGCCTTCCCCAGAAAAGATAGTCGAGTCCTTCCTTAGCCACAGACTGTAGAGCAGCTGCCGGCTAGGAAGGCAGCAATCAGGGGAAGGCAGCAAAGGAAACAGCCTAAGGATAAAAAGCATACAAGAATGGAAGCCAAACACATGCATGATTATATTTACAGAAAAGGCCTTGAAAATACCAACATTCAACATAGTTTGAATATACCCCCAGTGGGTGGAACTGCGCAAGCTTAATAAGAATTGTTCAAAGAGTAACAAGCAGGAAAAGCAAGGACGGCAGATCAAGCCAAGGGAACGACTGGCGAGTCGGGCAGGTCGGTGGAGACAGTAGCGCCGGCTGGAGGAGTGGCCGGCTGGTGAACCTCGGCATGATCACCGCCTCCCATAGAGGGCGCGCTAGCACGCGCCTCGTTCCCTGAGGCACGGTCATGCTGAGGCTGGCTGGTTGCTTCACCGGCCGGCTCGACATCTTCGCCCTCCTCCCCTTCCTCGTCTTCACCTTCATCGCTGGAGGCGATCTCCTCCGCCGAATCTTCACCCTCCGCCGGGTTCAGCCCGAACCACTCCTCCGGCTGGGCGACGCCGTTGTCATCCACCTCAGGAGCGAACACACTGGTGTCGGTAAACTCGGCAAGAGCCGAAGCACGCTGGATGATAGCCGGCCGCACCTCCACCAGCCCTTCGTCAGCCTCCTCCCGCCAAGTCCTCAGCTGTTCCAAGCTCAGCCCAGGGTACCAGGCCCGGACGAACTCCAGCGCCCGCCTGGCGCCGGATCGAGCAGCGGAGGCCTTCCAGGCCTCAAAGCGGCCAACTGCCACCTCCAGCCAGTCGGCAGTCCGGCTCGGGGTGCGGGGAATCGCTTCGCCTGGCCAGAGGGCGGCCAACACCTGCGCCCCAGCACGCTGGAGGCGGCGGAGCATGCGGTGTGCCGGCTGCAGCCGGGCTTGGATCGCCAAGAGCTGCTCCTCAAGTGTCCGGATCGCGTCCGGTGCGATCTCAACCCCCGCCTGCCGGCGTGCCTCGCGGTGGGCCTCGATGGCCTAGGTGGCGATGACGGAGTGGTGGGGGAAGTAGTCTGCGCAAAGAGCAAAAGCAGCACAAATCAGAAGATGAATCAGAGGGCAAGGGGGCGAGCAAGGAGTGAGGGAGGCGGCTTACCGTCGATCAGATCCTCGATCCGGCTGTAACCCTCGCTTAGCGCTTGTTTCGCTCAGCCCAGCCCGCTGCTTCGGTCTCGAACTCAGCTTTGAGGGCGGCCTCGCTATCCAGTGCCTTCTTCAGGGCCGCCTTGTGGCTCTCCTCCTGGTCGGCCAACTTCTTGGCCAGGCGCTCGCGCTCCTGGACTAAGGCGTTGAGCTCGGCCTCCTTGGCGCGAAGGACGGTCTGGGCCCCGCCGAGCTGCTCCCTCAAGTCGGCATTGGCCCCTGCAAGCATGAAGACAAAGGAAGAAACAATAAGGAAGAAGTCGTTGGGGAAGATCCGATCCGACTGCTCAGCAGTCGGCCCGGATCTCGGGGACTACACCCATTGGGCGCGCTGACGCGCCTGCACAGGATATGAACAAAACAGAGCACGTACTCCGGCTGTCGGTCAGATCCTCGCTTTTCTGGCACAGCTCCTGAGCCTGGGAGTCGAAGGCGGCTGTGCTCTGGTTATGGTACTCCTGGAAGATCAGACAGGACGCAGGAATAAGATGACTGTCAGGACCTAGTAAGTTCCTAGCTGCCTGCTCAGCAGCCGACTCAGAACTCGGGGACTACACCCAGTGGGTGCGCTGACGCGCCCCCATTGAAGAAATCGAAAGAAAGCAAAACAACCAAGGCCAGAAGACTCACCCGGACGACGGCCCGCGTCGTAAGGAAATCTCAGGTATATCGCTGCAGCGCGGTAGCATGAGCCTGAAGCCGGCTCCGGACCTCCTGGGCCGCCGCGTTCAGCTCGGACGTCCCCCCGCTGGGCGCCCACTCGGACGTGCTGGAGCTGACCGCCTCCAGGGCCCCCGCCGTCCGGCTGGCGCTCGCAGCACTGTCCGGCTCCGGCACGGGGGCAGCTTCCCCCGCGCGCCGGCGTGATGACGGCTGCACCACCAGGCCGACTCCTACTGCCGGCTCGCTCCCAGCCGGCTGCACTGGCGCCGCAGCCGGCTGACCGCTCTGGCCCGCCCCAGTCGGAGCCGTCCGCGGCACCTCCTCCAAGACAATCACATCGTCCTCCCTCCGCTCCGCCCCCGACCGGCCGCAGTTGGCTTTGTCTGGCGGAGGCACGGGGACGCCGGGAGCCACGCTGCGGAGAGGAATGACGAGATGTGGAGGCTGGTTGCGCGAGGCCTCCGCCTCCCTCTTCGCGGCCGTCGCCTCCGCCTGGGCCTTGGCCGCCGCATCGGCCTGCTCCCTCGCCGCCTGGGCGGCCCTTCGCTCCGACGCTTCCCGCTCCTCCCGCGCCTCCTGCGCGTTCCGCTCCGTAGCCTCCATGAGGTCGGCGCGGGGATCCACGCGGCGGGAGCTCGAAGACCCTCCGGCTGATTCGATCACGGAGCCGGCAGGACCCCGTTCAAGGGAAAGCGGCGCCCTGGCCGGTCAACCAAGAAAGAATTTAGAAGGACTCCAATCAAAGAACACGACAAGAATACAAGACGATTAACACTTACGCCGAAACCGCCTGCGGCCGCTTCACGACCTTCTGGAAGCGGGCCGCCTTCGCGGCAGCCTCATCCCGCTTGGTTGCCGCGGCGGTGCCCTTGGGTTTCTTCGGCCGACTGCCGAAGTAGGTTGACACGGCCAGGCGCTTCGGTGCGGTGCCACGGGCGGCCGGCGCGGCAGAAGGGCCCGCGCCTTGAAGATCCGGCGCCGGCTGGCGGTGCGGGACGGCTTCGACCTCATCATCGTCCGCCCAGCCCTCGAGGCCAGCTCCGAGCCCCGCGCCGCCTCCCTCGCCGCCTTCCCCTGCGGCGGCATCTTCCATGGCGGCCGCCCCAAGATCTGGATCATCGACGTCATCCACCGTGCGGTCGGGGAGGAACTGGCGCTCTGCCCCCGCGGCCCTCGCCGCCGGCGGAAGTAGAGGATTCTGCAGAAAACAAGTCGGCTGATCAGAGGCCGGTCATATCGAAGCCGGCAACACCAAAGAAAGGAAATAAGAGATACTTACGGCAGGCGGAGGGTTGGCGCGAGAGTACGGCTCCTTGCCGAATCGCCAATCCTCGGTGAGCTTGCAGTTGGCAATGTAGTTCACCAGGTAGGACACCTCGGCATGAGGCATCTCCCTGGTGCTCAGCCGGCATGGGTCGAAGCGGTCGCTCATCTGGTAGATCATGTGTGGCCGACCATGGAGCGAAAGTACCCGGCGCTCCACGAAGGCGGCCACCAGGTCGGCTCCGACCAGGACCTCCGACTGGACCATCACCTGGAGTCGGGCGATGGCGGCGTTCCCGGCCTGGGATAGCGTCCTGGCCCGGTAGCTCCATGAGGGTGGCCTCATAGTCGGCGGGCCGGCTACGTAAGCCGGCAGGTTGACAAAGTCGCCTTACGGGGCGACGTTCCTCACATAGAAGTAGGATTTCTGCCAGAACTTCACCGACTGGATCAGCGGGATGGACGGGAACAGATTGTTCTCGCCCGTCCGCCTCATGGCGATGAAAGCTCCGCATGGGGAGGGCACGCCCGCGACGACGGTGCCGAGCTTGCTTTGGAAGAACTCCCCCCAGAGCTCCAGGGTAGGGAGAACGCCAAGAAAACCCTCACAGAGGGTGACGAAGGCCGACAGCAGCATCACGGCGTTGGGGGTGAGATGATGCGGCTGAAGGTGGTAGAATTCGAGGAAGGAGCGAAGGAATCCGCTCGCCGGGAGGCCGAAGCCGCGTATGCAGTGTGAGCGGAAGACCACCCGCTCGCCCTCCTCCGGTGCCGGCGAAATCTCCCTCTCCGGCGCGCGTCGGACCCGCACGTAGTTCTCGCCGGGCAGACACCGCGTCCGGCGGAGGAACTCGATGTGCTCGTCGAGGACGTTGGAGCCGTCCCACGAGCTCGACAGCGCCATTGGAGCGGTGCGGTGAGGAGCAAGATGCGGTGGCGGCGGAGGCGCGTGCGACCCCACTGCAGCGGAGCAACCGCGAATCGGGAGGCCCGACAGCGGAACGGCGCGGCGATGAGGCTCTGCGGCGGCGGAGAAAGCAAGGATGGAAGACGAGAAAGGTTGGAGCGAGGGAGTGCGTGCGAGCCTTTGCCGCTCCCTCTCCTCCCCCTACTTATAGACCCTCGCGGCGGAGCCGAGGAGGCGTGGTGTGGGGGGCATGGGATTAACTGCGCCCACTCCCCCACGTCCCGCTATAACTGCGCCTTGACGGCGTGGCGAAACCGCCGCGGGAAGGCAAACAGCCCACCTTGGGCCGCAGAAGATCCACGCCTGGGCCGAGGCCAGGAATAGCGGGCCCGGGCCTGCGGTGACGTCCCGTCGCGCACGCACCATGGCAGGCCTTTTCTGCCACGTGACACGCGGGGAGGCGTGCGGTCAGCGCACAAATTGGCCCACATTCTCGTTGACAAGGCCACGGCGCCCACCCAAGGCGGCGCGCATAAGCAGAGCCAGCTCCCAGCTGCCGACTCCTCATGATAGGAAGCTGACCGAGCTTCTCGTCCCCCTTGCCGACCTCGAAGCGCGATCAGCTTAGGGGACTACTGTCGGGGTAAATGACCACGGGTAGCTTAGCCGGCTCCCCCTGGCACTTCAGAAAAAATTACGAGCCGATCCGGCCTCCAAGGATCCAAGACGTGGGGCCGCCTTCCCCCTGCCGGCTGCCTCACAGGCCGACTGACGGAAGGCGGCCCGGCCTCAACCCTCATGAAGAAAGCTGCGGGAGGGCCGGCTCCGAGAAGCCGGCCATGAGAAGGCCGACTCCAAGAAGCCGGCTCCCACGACGCGGTCAAGATCGTACCCTCGAAGTCCGCATCCACATCACGGCGATGGGACGGAGCGTGGCTACAGTAAAGCCTGCCACCCCCGAAACCCGGAGCACGCCTGGCACAGTGCGCCGTACGGGGTAGCCCTGACCCGTCCGGCGCGGCACTGTTGCCATGTTGGCTATGGCGCCATCTACGGTGGGCTGTCGGCGCGGCCCACGGGCGGTGGGCCCCCTTGGGCAGAGAGACACCCGAAGGCGGCCAGGCCTCCTCCAGTTGGCCGAAGACATGGCCGGCTTCCCCATGCCGGCTTGCCCCCTCCCTCGAAGGAGGCGCTCCATTAAGGAGACAAGACGACGTGAGTCTACAGCGATCGCCCGCCAGGCGGCGGCGCTGTAGCCACGCTTACCTCGATAAAGCCCTCATCATCAGGATTGAGGCAACAGTAATCAACCGTCGACAGGGCCCTAGGCCGTAGGGCCTGCCTGTCGACCAAGAGGCCGGCAGCCGGCGGGCCCCAGTAGCCGGCGCAGAAGCCGGCGAACGTAGACACTGACGGCTGGGACCCGCGCCCAGCCGGATTACCATTGTACCCCCGGGGGGTAGGCCTATATAAACCCTCCGGGGCACCCATGCAAAGGGTTGATTTCATCTAGGTTCTAATACACATAGAGAGAAGAGTAGAGCTAGCCTTGCCCTTCTTCTTCCTCTATCCAAACAGCTCGAGGAGCACCTTGTAGTTACTTGTTCATCGAGTGATCATGCGGAGACCCCGCAAAGCAGCAGTAGGGGTGTTATCTCCACGGAGAGCCCCGAAGCTGGGTAAGATCCGTCGGCGTGCATGTCTTCGGCTCATCCCGCTTCCAGGCACCGGCGACGTCTTACTCGCTCCCACAAAGATAAGCCACCCGTTGGCATATGTCACACCAACCACCCGACACACCGTCTCTCAGGATCTCATTTCTCTCCGATATTTGTTTGTATGTGAGTAACATGCACCCTTTCTTCATCTCTCTCACACCCACACCCATAACTCAACCTTCTGATCCAGTCGACTCCTATCTCTAAAGCACACTAGCTAACATCTTTATCTTTCTATTTATCTGTTTCTCCATCAACCTTGTTTCATTTATAGGTTGATCTCTTTTGCACAATCGTTGTGCCTCACTCCCTCTGCTCGCCATAGATGCATGCTCCAGCCCACGCCACTATCTCATAAGGACAAAAAACACATGCTCAATTTCCGGGCCTTCTTCCCTGCATTCTCACATGCATGCATATTGTCATACCGATCCGTCTCTCCCATGTCGTTGATCTTATGACTTATGTCTTCTTTCTTTTATCTCGGTCATGCGCGCGCGCACACACACACACACATCCCACGTATACATGTATACCTCTCACACATGCACGTTCAAGGTCTCTATGTCTCCATACGTAGTTAATTACCATCAACCCTAACGCCACATCGAATCGTTCTCTTCTTGTGTGCACATAACTTCCGCCTGGATGGGTAAAACACACACTCACACTTAACAATCTCCTTCTAGCTACCCCCTCTCACTCTTCCCATATATCCCTGAAACCAATAAGACCATCCCTTCGTTTAATTCCCGCTTACATGCACCATCGATATATAGTAGTTTTCCTTGGTGTCTCTCGAACAAACACGTTCTCTCGATGTCGACTACTCTCACGCGCACACACCTTCTCTTCCCTCTCTACGGACATTTTCTCTCTCGCACCCCATCGCTGGTGGCCTCTACCATACACATCACCTCTCTATGATGAAGCCATGCACACTTAAATTACATCCGCCACCTAGGACCCCGCGACACACACAGACACACCCACACACACAAACACACACACACACACACACAGATGCACGCACGCACGCACCCACCCACCCCCACACACACACACAAACACACACACACACACACAAACACAAACACACACACACACACTAAGACTCCATCACACACACACGCACACACACGCACACACTAAGACTCCATCTCTCTCTCTCTCTCACACACACACACACACACAGACTCCATCTCACACACACATGCTCTAGGCGGAGCATTTGTTCCTACCACCCTTCATCCACCTTACCCGTATGATAAACAATCACCTTAATTTACTTGTATAACATGGACAAATTCCACTTTACTTTAGTAGTTAGCAAGCTTATCATCTGTACCCTTATAAAAGACCAAGTTGGCGATGATGGTGTGCCTACCATCTTGTATATAGACCGTCTGATCTATATCTGGCGGATAGAAAGCAAACTATGATAATTTTACAAAAGATAGCCGCACCTCTCTCCACATCTTTATCTCCCACAACCTCATTGTTGAGTAATTAAAAAAGAAAGTCTCTGGAAAAATCTAGCATGGTGGCCGCTGTCGCCTGCCTGCGCCGTCCATCCCCATGCCTCCACCCATTCCGACCACCAGTCACCACTATGCTCCACTCCTCCTCACCTTATCTCTCATCTTTCATTTTTTTGATGACATCCTCGAGATACCAGTTTTCTGATAAAATTCTCGAAATATCATTAGTTTTTACACATGGGATTACTCCTGCATGGGTAAATCACAACAGGTGTTTTGTAAAAAAAATGCATATTGATGTTCCGTGCAATGCACGAGCATCTTGCTTGTAATTATATAACGCAAATCACGAGCAGGAAGTGACATTTTTTTACACAACCACGTTAACATGGCCACGTAAATCACTAGCTAAAGTAAATACCATTATACTTATATCCTGATGCAAAAGGTTGAGTAAATTTCCGAAGAGTAGAGTCACACACACACACTCTGTCTCTCAGAATCTCTCACACACACACACCAGTTACGTGACGCCCACTTAAGCAGACACATATGTTACAATTTGTGCACCCGCGGGAACACGTGATGCTGCGTATTTATTTAAGCCGGACGGTGAACCCAAACAGTAGCTGCATTCATTCCCCTCCCGCAGCCTCTTCTCTGGTCGCCGTCGCTCGGTAGCCATGGCCCGGCCGAAGGTAACAACATACGCCATACTCCCGCCGGAGCGACGCTTTAATCTGGAAATTTTAGTGGTCATGCATGCATCTTTTTGTGCTAGCACTCCTATATAAGGGTTGACCGGTCACTTCCCGCGGATGTGCGCGGGCGGTGGAAGAGGAAGGAGAAGGGAAGCAGGCTGTGGAGTAACGTTTTTACCACAATTTCTTAGGAAACTTAGTGCAATAATTGAGTAGTTTTGCAAACTATTACCAGTACTACACCTGAAAAGGTTCAAAACCTATACTCCCTTGCGAGCGCGCGCTTCCCGCGTGAAATGGTCAGCGTCGCCCTGGAGCGTCAGTGCCGCATTAATGCCCAGCCAGAGCGTAGGCGACCTCTCACCGGCGCCGGCTTTGAAGCGGCGCGACGACCGAGAGAGCGCCGCTTCTCGGTGCACGCGACTGCTCCGCGTCGAGGCTGGCCATAGGCCCTGTTTGGATCCATGGGTTAGAGTTAGTTTGAGCTAGTTGGGGCTCAAATAGCCCTAAAGTATCCAAGCATGAGGGTTTAAATTGGAGCAAGTTGCACCGAACCCACCAAAAAAACTATCCCACCCAAGAGGTGCTAACTGGAGATAGTTCTCATTGGGACCACTGAAAAATCACTTTTCTCTCTCCATCAAGTGCATTTATTGTCAATCTAACCCAGTCACCCAAACACCTCTTTGGCTACAGTTAGTTCAGGGTTAGTCTAACCTCTAGCTAAGTTAGAGTATCCAAACAGGAGCAGTATAGGACATGCAAGTTGCTCAAAGCATACAGTCAAATTCGTACGTGAACGGATTTTTTTCTTTTTGAAAACGGAACGTGAAAGGAATTTTTTTAGAATGCTCTTGGCATGTTGCTAACCTGTGATGAGTTAACCGACCTCAATAGACGGAAAAAACGCCAGCCCGCCGCACTTCGAGAGAGACGAGGAGGGAGAAGCGATGCATGCTGCTGGATTACTAGAGATAGGTGTCGCACGAAAGCCAAGAAATATGGTGATAGCGTGGGTTAGCCATGTACTAGTATGATGTAACTACACTGGGCTACCGTGTTTCGTACTCATCCAGTCCACTGTGGAGATGATTGGTTGATTTTATATCGCTGAATAATATAAAATATTATGATTGCAGACGCTCCACCCCGAGGTTCCTTGCTCCTTCTCGGTCGTCGGGAATCTATGTTCTTCCACTCTATTTTTTACGTGAGCTTTGTTCATCCTTTTGCCAACACGCGACACATCTAGCATCAAGGTGCACGTGTCATGCAAGGATCGTTCCATCTATATGAAGAACACGTGGGACTGGAACTACGAGACGGACATGTACCCAGGAGTGGACGTGTGAATCTGTGTAATGTAGCGCAGTAAATGAAGTAGAAAGGCACAAATAGTATGAACATGTGTGGCATATAGGCATTTCTCTCTTACTACCACTAAATGTTGTACGTGCAATGTCTGGTGATGTTATGGAGTATGTGACTAAGTACTCTACTACTACTATATTAATTGGAGGCACATATTAGGTTTTATATTTGTTTACGTGTATGCCCGGAGACCTTCCAACTAGATGTGTCTTTCTCTCCGGGTCCCACTTTGTATCGTTCATACCACTAGTACAGTGGTACTACTACGTGTGGTCTCCGACCCAGAAGTGGAGAGGCTCTACCACGCAGTTCATGTCCCACTAATTTCGCTGACGTGTGGGACATCCGGCACGTGCCGTGTGTTTGGCACTCCTTCGTCGTAAGAGTTGAAATGCTAGCATTCATTAGAAATAAAAAATAAATATAAATCACCAATGATAAAATACCATGCGGGTTCCTTGCTCCTCGATATCGGAAAGAATACTTCTGCTCGTCGACATGTGGGACGTCGACCATCCTGGTCCACTTGCCATGCCCGCAGAACTCCAAGGGAGAGTCACCCCGGTCGTCGCGCCTCAATAATTACTAATGAGCCGTCAAATCACAGGCCCAACCTTACCCATTGTGAATTTGCTTGGACGAAGGAACCATCATGACTTCATTGAATTCCGCTTCTTGAAGAAAACTACTATACCAGAGTACTGCTAGCTACAGTAGTTACTCCAGCAGAGGCCTCCTGTCGGTGTCAAAACCGGCGGATCTCGGGTAGGGGGTCGCGAACTGTGCGTCTAGGCCGGATGGTAACAGGAGACAAGGGACACGAAGTTTACCCAGGTTCTGGCCCTCTCGATGGAGGTAAAACCCTACTCCTGCTTGATTAATATTGACAATATGGGTAGTACAAGAGTAGATCTACCACGAGATCAAGGAGGCTAAACCCTAGAAGCTAGCCTATGGTATGATTGTTGTATGATGAAGTTGTCCTATGGACTAGAACCCTCCGGTTTATATACACAACGGATAGGGTTAGGGTTACACAAAGTCGGTTACAATGGTAGGAGATCTTGAATATCCGCATCACCAAGCTTGCCTTCCACACCAGGGAAAGTCCCTTCCGGACACAGGACGAAGTCTTAAATCTTGTATCTTCATAGTCCAGGAGTCCGGCTGAAGGCATAGTCTGGCTATCCGAACACCCCCTAATCCAGGACTCCCTCAGTAGCCCCTGAACCAGGCTTCAATGACGACGAGTCCGGCGCGCAGATTGTCTTCGGCATTGCAAGGCGGGTTCCTCCTCCAAGTTCTTCAAGAAGATTTTAAACACCAAGGATAGTGTCCGGCTCTGCAAAATAAGTTTCCACATATTGCCATAGAGAGAATAATATTAACACAAATCTAATCTGCTGACGTATTCCGTAGCGTGACATCACACTACGGCCAAGCCCTTATTCGAATCGTTTTTACTTTTCCGCCTCAGCGTGTTTTGCGAGGTGGTTTCCTTGGCACGTCTTGTCAAAGCAGAGATCGTGTCCCCCATTTACGGGATTCTCATCAATACGAACGTGGGTAACCCAAACGCGCCATTTATCACGACGCTTGGGAGGCAAGCAAGTTTTACTAGGCTGGTGGGGACGCATAGCCGCATCCGCCCATATAAGGGGATAAGGATCCACCTTTTTACCTAGGCCTTCTTCCTCCTTTGCCTATCCATCTTCTGCGCACCCGAGCTCCAGCGCCCAAGCCCGCACTTCCCACCTCAACCTTCTCCAGCAATGTCCGGAGCGGGAGGCAAGTGGATGGTCTCCTCCGTCACGGAGGGCCATGTCAAAAGGCTAAGGAAGGTCAGATACTTGTCCAAAGACATCGCGCACCAGCTTCCCGAGGAGGGGCAGCTTCTCCCCACCCCAAGGCCCCATGAGAGGGTAGTTTTCCTTCCCCACTTCCTCCACGGACTGGGTTTTCCACTCCACCCATTTGTCCGGGGGCTCATGTTCTACTACGGCCTGGATTTTCATGATCTGGCCCCGAACTTCGTCCTCAACATCCCAGCGTTTATCATCGTGTGCGAGGCTTTCCTCCGTGTCCGCCCCCATTTCGGCCTCTGGCTCAAGACCTTCAACGTCAAGCCCAAGGTGGTGCGCGGCAGCCAGGCGGAGTGCGGAGGCGCCATGGCGGGCAAGATGGCCAACGTCCTATGGCTCGAGGGCTCCTTCGTGGAGACGCTAAAGGGGTGGCAATCCGGGTGGTTTTACATCACCGAGCCACGCGATCCGAAATGGATCGCAGCCCCTGAGTTCCGATCCGGACCCCCCACGCGGCTTATGTCCTGGAAAGAGACGGGCCTGTCATGGGGTGACGAAAAAGAGGTGACCGAACTGCAAACATGCATCCAGTCCCTGGTGAACAAGCCGATCAAGCTTGTCAATGTAGTCCAGGTTATGCTCGTCCGCCGGATCCTCCCGTGTCAACAACGGGACTTTACTCTGTGGGAGTTCGATCCGGCGCAGCACCAATCCCTTAACAGGCTCTTCGACACGACGTATGAAGACGTCTGGAAGGTGCTAACCAAAGGCGCCGAGGCTCCCGCATCCGCTTCCGAGGATCGCGGATACAACTCGCAGTGTCACGCTAGCGAGGCAAGCTATTTTCACCTTTTACAGGATGTTTAAGTTTTTTCATAGTTTGACTTTTATGCGGGATCTAAACTCCCTTACCTTTAACAGGCTTGGCAGGCGATGTCCGAACCGATTAACTGTCCGGATCCCTTGCCCGAAGACCCAGCCCCTGCTCTCCTAGTGAAGCTGCTGGCTCCAGCGCCTTATGTGGTGCCGGAGAAGAAGGCCAAGAAGAAGAAGGCCACGGGGATTCAAAAGAGTGCCCGTAACGTGGTAGTGTCGGACTCGTCATCCGACGAGTCCGATATGCTCTCCTCCCGTGAGAACGAGGAGGAGGAAGAAGAAGCCTCTCCCCCTCCAGCAGGGGGAGGAAAGAAAAGGAAGGCCGCCCCAACGGGGGAGGCCGAAGGGTCCAAGAAGAGGAAGACCCCTCCGCCGAACTACTCCCCCGACTTCGAAGAGGACGAAGAGGAGTGGCCAGAAAGGGCCAAGCGTCCGGCGAAATCGTAAGTATTCGGATATCAGAGTAACTCATGACATTCCTTTGTTACACAGCTTTCCCTAATGTCGAACATAATTATGCAGCCCGCCCCGGGCCGGACTCGACGAGTCGT
The DNA here is from genome assembly GCA_032464435.1 of Aegilops umbellulata. Lineage (NCBI taxonomy): Eukaryota > Viridiplantae > Streptophyta > Magnoliopsida > Poales > Poaceae > Aegilops > Aegilops umbellulata. The sequence goes on from CP136054.1 coordinate 395,161,543, forward strand.
CGAGCGGCTCCCTGGATTCATCGGACGTGAACTCAGTTCCGCCCGCTATCTCCCCCTGCACTGTAGACGACGCGGAAGTGGCGTCGCAACGAGCTCCGGGGCAGGAGGAGGTGGTCCCGGAGGAGCCGCAAGCCGACCTCCCGGACCCCAGGAGTAAAGGGGACAAGACCCCCCAGGGCTCCAAGTCCGGCTTTGAGCCGGACACCGCACCGGAATCTTCAACAGTTCCAGACCGTGGTAGGCGAACTCCTTCCAAGAGGAGCAAGCCATTTGAGCCGGCGGCCTCCGTCGAACTGGAGGTGCTGGACAATCTGCTGGAGGTGCTTGACTGCGCCTCCATCGACGAGGAGCACCGTACTATTATGAGTACGGTGATCCAGAAGGTTCAGTCCGCCAAGAGCGGACTAACTGAAGCTTGTGCTAGCCTTCTAACAGGCTTCGAGGTAAGTAAAAATATGTAAAAATATTACCACGTAGACAATAGGCCCTGATGCTCTGTTTGGCGTTCGGAAAAGAAAAGCCGAAAAGAGGATCTATCAAAATTTGCAGGAGTCTAATAAAAAAAGTCAATATGCGTATGCAGGCTTCGTTGCTAGCCACCGCCGCACTGACTGCGGAGGTGGGTGCCCTGAAACAGGGCCTCGAGCGGACCGAGCAAGAGCTCGGCCTTGCCAAGCGACAACTCGAGGAGAAAGAAGGTAAGAGATACCTTATAGAAAAAGTGTCTATAAAAAGACGCAATTGCAAAACATGACAGGATTGTAATGCTTATTGTAGGGTCCACGACTGAGGTGGCGACCCTCAAGCAGGCGCTGTCCGAGGCCGAGAAGAGAGCGGCCACGGAGCGCACCGAGCGAGAGTAATTTGAGGCGCAGGTCAGCGAGGCGCAGCAAGAGCTTCAGGCTCTCATGAAAAAACATGAGAGTTTGGAGCTTGACTCTAAAACGCGAGCGTCCGATCTCGCCGCGGCCGTCAAGACTGCCTAGTCTGTCAAGGCCGAAGCCCAGAAGGCCCTCCAAGAGTTGGAGGCGATGAAAGAGATAGCGGCGGGTAAGGCATTCTTTATGCAAAGTAGAAATATAAAAGTAAACTACTTGTTACTTACCCGAATCCGGAGCTCTCCAAGGGCATTCGCAGATCTTCCCCGCAGCGTATCCAATGCCGCCGCATTCTACCGATCCGAAGAGGGCAGCTCGACGGAGAAGGTGTTCTGGTCTCAGTATGCTGAGGCCGGACACCCTGTGGCTTTGAGCGACCAGCTGAAGCAGCTGGTCAAGCTCCACAAGGCGGCCGAATAGGCCATGAAGGGCTTCATAGTTTGGCTGTGGCCTGGAGAGGCCCTACCTGGGAGCTACTTCAGACTGGTGCGGCGGCTGGTGGAGGCCTGTCCAAGGCTCGAGGCCATCAAGCGCTCTGTCTGCATCGAAGGTGCCCGAAGGGCCCTTGCCCGTGCAAAGGTGCACTGGGGTAAGCTGGACGGTGAGAAGCTTGTGAGGGACGGGCCGCCGCCGGGGAAGGAGCATCGCAAGCCCGAGAACTATTACAAGGATGTTCTTGCTGGTGCCCACCTTGTGGCGGATGAATGTACCAAGGATGTAATATTTGAATGAACTCGCTCGTGTTTATCCTGTGCGCTGAAAACTTGTTCATATGCGCTAAGAAATGCTTGTTGAATTTTAAATATTATTTTCTGTGCGGCCGTTTATCAAAAAATTGAGAGATGGCCAGTCGTCGGCTTCCGCCCCCATGCCACTAGTGCTGGGGTGTTTGGGATAAACCTGAGCGCTCTTTTTCCCATGTTTGGGTCCTTCGAGGGAGGCGCTCAGCACAACGAACCAGGCAATCGGACTATAATGCTTGAACACTCTCACTTAGCCATAGAACTTTATAATTTTAAATTTCGGCGAAGCCCCTAGTTCGGAAGACCGAGTTCGGGGCGCTATCCGCGCCTTGGCCGGACAAATCCGGCTCCTCGCTCGAAGCGGCATAAGTCTTTAGGGACTCGAAGAACCTCTCGAACAGCGACCGGTCTCTCGCCTCATCATGACGGTCAGTTTTAGCTTTCTCCACTGAGGTGCTCAGCCCAGCTCAACTGGGGCACAATCGCAGTGGTTCTCCTAGTGCTACCTTAGCCGATATAGCGGAACGTAAGGCACCAAAACATAGGAGCCGAGCAAACCCAACTATTTACACAAATCATGATTCGGAGCCGATGCATATAGTGCTATAAGTTCGGGGTGCCACACTTATGAGGTGCTCGGACTTCTTACACCATATTAAGGGGTACTGAGGACCCTGGTGTATTTGCCATACCACAGTGTATGGGTGCCCCATGTCATTAATGAACATATATATAAAAAGAGGGTAATGCAAAAAATAGACAAAAAGCTATGCATTGTTTATAAATAGGCTGCTATCAAAGCAGAACGATACAAATAGTGCGGTAAGCGAAAGGTATTGGACTAGTTAACATGTCCTGGCCAGGGGCGGGCCGCGGAATTATATTCAAAACAGGTATACTGCTCGTAACAGAGACCACATGGGAGTTCCATAGTGCGGCATGGCTTGTCTGCTTCCCTGGGTCTTGCATCGTTTATGCGGCAGTTGAATTGCCGAATAGGTCGTCCGAAGTATGGAGTCCTGAAAGTAAGAAAAAAAGAATTCGGCAACCCCTAGTATGTTTTAGGCCGTATATTGGGCTTGCCATTATTGTGCCCCTTCCCCTGCGCCCATGGTATTTCAAGAGCGTAGTTATGTACGCGAAGCACTGGTTTCTCTATGTCGCGAGGGCTGGGGTTGGGGCTGCACTGCTACGCCTGCTCAGAACGTGCCAGGCGGTCTTGTTGTAGGTTACTCTGGGCGCGCTTGGCAGTGTCTGGCTTTTTAACGGCCGGACTGGAGAATTGCCTAAGAAGGCTGCTTTGTACTTCTGCTGCGAGGGCCGCCGTGTGCTCCTCCGTTCGGAGGGAGCGCTCGATGTTTCCATTGACTGTAATTACTCCTCGAGGGCCTGGCATCTTGAGCTTGAGGTATGCGTAGTGCGGCACCGCATTGAACTTTGCAAATGCGGTTCGCCCGAGCAGGGCGTGATAGCCACTGCTAAACGGGACTATATCGAAGATTAACTCTTCGCTTCGGAAATTGTCTGGAGATCCGAAGACCACTTCAAGTGTTACTGAGCCTGTGCAATTGGCCTCTACACCTGGTATAACGCCTTTAAAGGTCATTTTTGTGGGCTTGATCCTCGAGGGATCGATGCCCATTTTCCGCACTGTATCCTGGTAAAGCAGGTTCAAGCTGCTGCCGCCGTCCATGAGGACTCTTGTGAGATGAAATCCGTCGATGATTGGGTCAAGGACCAATGCGGCAAACCCGCCATGACGGATGCTAGTGGGATGGTCCCTTCGATCAAAGGTGGTCGGGCAGGAGGACCATGGGTTGAACTTTGGAGCAACTGGCTCCAGCGCGTATACGTCTCGTAGCGCACGCTTCCGCTCCCTCTTGGGAATGTGGGTTGCGTATATCATGTTCACCGTCCGCACTTGTGGGGGAAAACCCTTCTGTCCACTGCTGTTCGGCGGCCTGGGCTCCTCCTCGTCATCGCTATGCAGCCCCTTGTCTCTGTTTTCGGCTCTTAACTTGCCTGCCTGCTTGAACACCCAACAATCCCTGTTGGTGTGATTTGCTGGCCTTTCGGGGGTGCCATGTATCTGGCACAAGCGATCGAGTATTCGGTCCAAACTGGACGGGCCCTGAGTATTCTTTTTGAATGGCTTTTTTCGCTGACCGGATTTATAGCCTCTGAATTCGGCATTTACTGCCATGTCCTTGTTGCTGTCGCTGTTAACGCGACGCTTTTGCTTGTTCCTGCGCGACCTGCCGCTTTTGTCTTTGGTATCCAAATTGCCAAGGTTATTGGTTAAGTTGTAGCTGCGAGCAAGCCAGCTATCTTCTCCCGCGCAAAAGCGGGTCATGAGTGTCGTGAGGGCTGCCATAGATTTCGGCTTTTCCTGTCCCAGGTGCCGGGCAAGCCACTCGTCGCGGATATTATGCTTGAAGGCTGCTAGGGCCTCAGCGTCCGGACAGTTGACTATCTGGTTTTTCTTTGTTAGGAACTGTGTCCAGAATTGCCTGGCCGATTCCTCTGGCTGCTGAATTATGTGGCTTAAGTCATCGGCATCCGGTGGTCGCACATAAGTGCCCTCGAAGTTGTCGAGGAATGCGGCTTCCAGGTCCTCCCTAGAACCGATTGAGTCTGCTGGCAAGCTGTTGAGCCAATGCCGGGCTGGTCCCTTAAGTTTGAGTGGGAGGTATTTGATGGCATGTAGATCATCACCGCGGGCCATGTGGATATGAAGGAGATAATCCTCGATCCATACCGTAGGATCTGTTGTGCCATCGTATGATTCGATGTTTACGGGTTTGAAGCCGTCAGGGATTTTATGATCCATTACTTCATCTATGAAACATTGTGGGTGTGCGGCGCCTCTATACTGGGCTATATCACGACGCATCTCAGAGGAGCTTTGTCCATTGTGTTCGGCCCGGCCGGATTTATCGTATCCGGAGTGACGATCACCGTCACATGCCGTGGGGCACCCGTGCAATCCGTAGATCGACCTTGTTTGCCTTGCCTTGTCCTCCAGTATATCTCGCAGGTCTGGCGCGTTTTCCCGTGCCTTAGCCTGTTTTGAGCGGCGTCGGGGCATGGCTTGAGCGGAGGGCTTAGGGGCCTCTCTGTCGTGGCCACGAGGTGGCCGGTCGGCCATGTCATGCGCTGGTGATGTAGGTGCTTCCTCCTCTAATCGGGGTAGCAGCCTGCGCTTTGGGTAACGCTTGGAGGGGCATTCGAGTTCATACTCTTCGGCCGCAAGGACTTCAGTCCATCTGTCAGCTAGCAAATCTTGATCAGCTCTAAGCTGCTGTTGCTTTTTATTGAGGCTGCTTGCCGTGGCTAAAAGCCTGCGTTTGAAATGCTCTTGTTCGGCGGGGTCTGATGGTACGACGAATTCGTCATCGTCGAGGCTTGCCTCGTCTTCGGAGGGAGGCATATAGTTATCGTCCTCAACTTCTCGGTCTGCCGCCCTTTCATGAGGGTTGGCTTCTCCATCTTCCTGTGCCGAATCTTGCTGGAGGGAGTGTTCTTCAGCGCTATCCGGAGTAGTATTATCTCCGGTGCCGGAATCATCGTTTTTGCTTTGGCGGGATTTAGAGCGGCGCCGCTGACGTCGGCGTTTGGGATGTTTCTTAGAAGTATCATCTCCCTCTTTTGCATCGCCATCTCCATCTTTTGGAGCGTCCACCATATATATGTCATACGACGAGGTGGCCTTCCAGCGCCCTACGGGTGCTGGTTCCTGTTCGTCTCCTGCATCGTCGTCCATACCGTCGATGTCTTCGGAGTCGAAGTCGAGCATGTCGGTTAGTTCGTCGACAGTGGCTACGAAGTGGGTGGTGGGTGGGCTTTGAATTTCTTCATCGTCCGTATCCCATCCTTGTTGACCGTAGTCCGGCCAGGGCTCTCCCAATAAAGAGAGAGACTTTAGCGAGTTCAGGATGTCACCGAAGGGCGAGTGCTGAAAGATGTCCGCGGCGGTGAACTCCATGATCGGCGCCCAATCGGATTCGACCGGCAGGGGCGCAGGGGGTTCGGAGTCCGGAGAGGAATCCGGATCCTCGGAGTCACGGGTCATGCAGAGTGCGGGGCTAGCGTTCGGCTCGATCGCCTTTGAGATCACAGCCCCCGAGGTGACGTCCAACCGCTTATCCTCGATTGGCGCAATAGGCTCCGAATTAAGGGTCGGAACTGGTGCATGTGCGGCCTCCAGGGCACTGTTCGGCAGCAGAGCTAGATCATGCCCCTCGAGACAGTGCGGCGCGCTTGGCTGTGGCTCGAAACCGTCGAAGATCGAATCCCCGCGGATGTTTGCCGTGTAGTTTAAGCTTCCAAACCTGACCTGATGGCCAGGGGTGTAGCTTTCGATCTGCTCCAGGTGGCCAAGCGAATTGGCCCGTAGTGCGAAGCCGCCGAAGACGAAGATCTGTCCGGGGAGAAAAGTCTCACCCTGGACCGCCTCATCGTTGATGATCAAAGGAGCCATCGGGCCTAAAAGTGACGACACAGAGGAACTCTCAATGAAGCACCAATGTCGGTGTCAAAACCGTCGGATCTCGGGTAGGGGGTCCCGAACTGCGCGTCTAGGCCGGATGGTAACAGGAGACAAGGGACACGAAGTTTACCCAGGTTCGGGCCCTCTCGATGGAGGTAAGACCCTACTCCTGCTTGATTAATATTGACGATATGGGTAGTACAAGAGTAGATCTACCACGAGATCAAGGAGGCTAAACCCTAGAAGCTAGCCTATGGTATGATTGTTGTATGATGAAGTTGTCCTACGGACTAGAACCCTCCGGTTTATATAGACACCGGATAGGGTTAGGGTTACACAAAGTCGGTTACAATGGTAGGAGATCTTGAATATCTGCATCGCCAAGCTTGCCTTCCACGCCAAGGAAAGTCCCTTCCGGACACGGGACGAAGTCTTCAATCTTGTATCTTCATAGTCCAGGAGTCCGACTGAAGGCATAGTCCAGCTATCTGAACACCCCCTAATCCAGGACTCCCTCACCTCCTTTGGTTCATAGGACAGGAATTTTATAGGAATATGAAAATCATAGGAAGTGAGATGACATGCATCTCAATTCCTATAGAGAAAGATATGCCATTTGATGCATAGGATAGGAATTTTTCCATTGAGTCTAGGCTAATGTACTGGTAATTTGCTCTAAAAACTACAGTAGTAACTAGTAGTACTGGTACATGCTCATAATTAATTAAACAAACATACGAGCGACACAGACACACACACTAACTACTAGTACTACTACTTCTCACATGCTGGCCAGACACCGTCGTTCTCCTTCCCGGGTTTGTCGGCGACACCCCACCATGCTTGGATCTCCGCCGACCTCTCTGCAATAGTGTGTGCGTCCTCTTCTTTCTTGCGGCAGCGGGCCTCTCTTTTCTTGAGTGCTTTCTGACTTTTCCGCTCCCTCTGTGCGGCTTTGGCTGCCTCTTGCTCTACCGCCCATTCGGCCTTGGCAGCTTCAAATTCCGCCCACATAGGTGTGAGGTCGTGAGCGGCAATGAACTCGGCACGACGGGATTCCACCACTTCCCTACCATTCTGTGTGCGGTCATGGGCAGCGAGGAACTCGGCGCGACGGGATACCATCGCTTCCTTACCGGTTAGTGTGCGGCGCGGTGGCATGAACGACGCTTGGTGACAGCTCTGGTGTGGAGTGGCCGGACAACTGTAAAGTGCATTGGTTTGTCAAGAGCTCAAGGACAGAAGACAAAGGAAATTTGGATTCCCCTTCAATCCTGGTCATTTATTACCGAGTAAAATGCATTGGCGGTCATTGAACTTGTCTTGATAGCTCACTTTGATCATTGTATACGAGATATGGTGATTATACGGTCACTGGCTCAGCTTATAGCTCCGTATTTGTCTGGTTGACCAGTCAAACAGTCCACATGCGCCTCATCAGCTCGTGTTCTTTATCTATCTATCTATGCGGGCCTACCTGTCAGTGGAGAAAGAAATAAAAACCAAAATTATGCGTATGTGACATTACTATTTAGACGTTTGCTGGAGGCCTCCGCGAACACCGAGCATGTATTCACCTAGCTCAACACCAACGGTCATACTCGTGACTCGGCGCCATGCTCATGTATATCGTCCATCACAACGACAATCTATAAAACAACCTAGCTAGAGAGGGTACTATGGTGCGGAGTATGTACTATCGTGAGCAACCGATCATAGTGCCACTGCACACGAGTGTGTGTCTGATCGATTCGTCCATTATTCGAAAGTTATGCATGGTTGCATGGTGTCTAATGGTGGTCGTCGAATGCTAGCTAGCGACAAGAGCGGTTGCATGGACGCCTGGTTGTCAATACGTGCCGCATACGCTTCATAGGCTCGTCATCCATGAGTTCACATTTTACCACCGCGCCAGCGTCTGACCGCCCTGGCCTACCCAAACTCCTTCCATCACCAGCGCGCGCTTCCCGCCTGAAAAGATCACCGTCTCGCCAGAACGTCAATGCCACATTCACCGGCCTTAACTGCAGGTGCGGTTGGTGAGTCACTGACATGGGGGCCAGATGCCCGTTGGGCCCACATGTCAGTGAGACAACGCACCTGCGGTTAAGTCACTGAAGCAGCGACCACATTCACGCCTGACGCGACCTCTCATTGGTGCCAGCATTGCAGCAGCGCGACGGCCGAGAGAGCGCCACCCGTGCGGCATCCCGGTGCAAGCGGCTGCTCCGCATTGATGACACAATGGCCATCCTTCCATTCGCCGCCAACATTAATGACACGCGGCTGCCGATGAACCTACTCCGGTACCAGTGATACGTCTCCAATGTATCTATAACTTTTGATTGCTCCATGCTATATTATCTACTGTTTTGGACTATATTGGGCTTTATTTTCCACTTTTATATTATTTTTGGGACTAACCTATTAACCGGAGGCCCAGCCCAGAATTGCTGTTTTTTGCCTATTTCAGTGTTTCGAAGAAACAAAATATCAAACAGAGTCGAAACAGAAAAATCCTTTTTGGAACGTGATTTTCTTCCCGAATAAGATCCACGAGACTTGGACCCTACGCCAAGGAAGCTCCGAGGAGGGCACGAGGTAGGGGGCGCGCCCTACACCCCCAGGTGCGCCCCCACCCTCGTGGGCCCACCGAAGCTCCACCGACGTACTTCTTCCTCCTATATATGCCCACGTACCCCCGAACGATCAGAACATGAGCCAAAAACCTAATTCCACCGCCGCAACTTTCTGTATCCACGAGATCCCATCTTGGGTCCTATTCCAGAGCTCCGCCGGAGAGGGCCGTCATCACGGAGGGCTTCTACATCATCATAGCCTCTCCGATGAAGTGTGAGTAGTTTACCTCAGACCTTCGGGTCATAGTTATTAGCTAGATGGCTTCTTCTCTCTTTTTGGATCTCAATACAATGTTCTCCCCCTCTCTTCTCGAGATCTATTTGATGTAATCTTCTTCTTTTGCGGTGTGTTTGTTGAGACCGATGAATTGTGGGTTTATGATCAAGTCTATCTATGAATAATATTTGAATCTTCTCTGAATTCTTTTATGTATGATTGGTTATCTTTGCAAGTCTCTTCGAATTATCCGTTTGGTTTGGCCAACTAGATTGGTAGTTCTTGCCATGGGAGAAGTGCTTAGCTTTGGGTTCGATCTTGCGGTGTCCTTTCCCAATGACAGAAGGGGCAACAAGGCACGTATTGTATCGTTGCCATCGAGGATAACAAGATGGGGTTTATTTCATATTGCATGAATTTGTCTCTCTACATCATGTCATCTTGCTTAAAGCGTTAATCTGTTTTTAACGTAATACTCTAGATGCATGCTGGATAGAGGTCAATGAGTGGAGTAATAGTAGTAGATGCAGAATCGTTTCGATCTACTTGTCACGGACGTTATGCCTATATACATGATCATGCCTAGATATTCTCATAACTATGCTCAATTCTGTCAATTGCTCAACAATAATTTGTTCACCCACCGTAGAAAATTTATGCTCTTGAGAGAAGCCACTAGTGAAACCTATGGCCCCCGGGTCTATTCTCACCATATCAATCTCCATCACTTTAATCTTGCTTTGTTTTTACTTTGCCTTTTACTTTTCACTTTGCATCTTTTTATCATAAATTCCAAATATATTATCTCTATCAGATCTCACTCTCGTAAGAGACCCTGAAGGGATTGACAACCCCTAATCGCGTTGGTTGCGAGTTGCTATCGATTTGTGCAGGTACGAGGGACTTGAGCATGGCCTCCTACTGGATTGATACCTTGGTTCTCAAAAATTGAGGGAAATACTTACGCTACTCTGCTGCGTCATCCTCTCCTCTTCGGGGAAAACCAACGCAAGCTCAAGGGTAGCAAGAATAATTTCTGGCACCATTGCCGGGGAGTTTACGCAAAAAGTCAACATACCAAGTACCCATCACAATCCCTATCTCTCGCATTACCTTAGTTGCCATTTGCCTCTCGTTTTCCTCTCCCCCACTTCACCCTTGCCGTTTTATTCGCCCTCTCTTTTCCGTTCGCTTCTTTTTCGCTTCCCTTTTGTTTGCTCGTGTTGCCATGTGCCTTGTTTTTGCTTGCATCTTCGCTTGCTAAAAGTTTATGGATCCTCATCCACTTGCTAATCTCTTTAAGAGATCCAATTATGATGAACCTATTGCTAGTGAATTGGGTGCACTAGATTATCTTTATAAGGTTTTGCTTGAATTTCGTGAATCTAAAAATTGTGATGAAGTACCTTATGAAGCGATTCATGATAGATCTTTGAATAAAAAGCATGATTGCAATGATTTTTCTATAAATTCTATTGATATCAGTTGTGCTAAAAATATGCAAAACCCTAAGCTTGGGGATGCTAGTTTTTCTATGTCCTTTACTTGTTGCAATGATCATGATTGGGGTGATAGTTCCTCTTATGATCTTGAAAATTTATTTAATCCCCATGATGAATATGAGATTGATAATATTGTTTGCAATAATATTGAAAGTGGGTTTGGAAGAGTGTCAACTTTATATCCCACATATTTGGAGAATATTCAATCTTATGAAATTTTTGATAAAAGTGGGTTTGGAGAGGTCATGACTTTAGTTAATGTTAATCCCACTATTTCGGAAGAGTGTCAACTTTGCATGCATGTGGATCGTGTTGAAAATATTTTATGTGATAGCTATTTTGTTGAATTTTCTTATGATTCCACATGTAATTATTATGAGAGAGGAAAATATGGCCGTAGAAATTTTCATGATAATAAATTACCTCTCGTTATGTTGAGATTGCTATGGTTTCTTTCTGCTTCCTTGCATATGCTAGTTTTTGCTTGCCTTGATAATTTGTTTGCCTATAATATGCCTATGCATAGGAAGTATGTTAGACTTAAGTGTGTTTGTCACATGTTTTATGATGCTCTCTTTGTGCCTCAATCCTTGTCTTTCTTGTGAGAATCATTGAAATCTCAATGCCTAGCTAAAAAGGCTTTAAAGAAAAGCGCTTCTTGGGAGGCAACCCAATATTTTTCCTTGCTGCTTAAGATTAAATAATCCACCTACCTTCTGTTTAGATGTGGTTTTGTGTTTTAATTAGTTTTTGTGCCAAGCTAGACCTATTGGATCTTCTTGGGTGATAGTTATTTGATCTTGCTGTAATTTCCAGAAACTTTGCGTTCAGTGCCCGAATTATTAAAAATCATCAGAACGTGATAAAATATTGATTACAATTTCTGCTGATCAATAAACAAATTGTCTAGGTCGTCTAATTTTGGTAGATTTTCTGGAGTTCCAGAAGTTTGTGTTAGTTACAGATTACTACAGATTGTTCTGTTTTTGACAGATTCTGTTTTTCGTGTGTTGTTTGCTTATTTTGATGAATCTATGGTTAGTAAAATAGTTTATAATCCATATAGAAGTTGGAATACAGTAGGTTTAACACCAAAATAAATAAAGAATGAGTTCATTACAGTACCTTGAAGTGGTTTTATGTTTTCTTTCTCTAACGGAGCTCACGAGATTTCTATTGAGTTTTGTGTTGTGAAGTTTTCAAGTTTTGGGTGAATTCTTTTGATGGATTATGGAACAAGGAGTGGCAAGAGCCTAAGCTTGGGGATGCCCATGGCACCCCCAAGATAATCCAAGGACACCAAAAAGTCAAAGCTTGGGGATGCCCCGGAAGGCATCCCCTCTTTCGTCCACTTCCATCGGTAATTTACTTGGAGCTATATTTTTATTCACCAACATGATATGTGTTTTGCTTGGAGCATCTTGTATTATTTGTGTCTTTGTTTGTTAGTGTGCCACAATCATCCTTTCTGTACACACCTTCTGAGAGAGTCATCTATGAATTAAAATTTGTTAGAATACTCTTTGTGCTTCACTTATATCTTTTGAGCTATGTAGTTTTGCTCTATGTGCTTCACTTATATCTTTTGAGCGTTATAATTTTGCTCTATGTGCTTCACTTAGATCTTTTAGAGCACGGTGGTGGTTTGTTTTAAAGAAACTATTGATCTTTCATGCTTCACTTAAATTACTTTGAGAGTCGTAATAGCATGGTAAATTGCTTAATATTAATATGCTTGGTATTCATGATTTCTGGAATTTTCTTTTGAGTGCGTTGAATACTAAGAAAAGATTGAAGCATGATAATTGTTTTGAGATATGGAGATGATAATATTAGAGTCATGCTAGTGGAAGTAGCTGTGAATTTAAAGAATACTTGCGTTGAAGTTTGTGATTCCCGTAGCATGCACGTATGGTGAACCGTTATGTAACGAAGTCGGAGCATGAAGTGTTTATTGATTATCCTCCTTATGAGTGGCGGTCGGGGACGAGTGATGGTCTTTTCCTACCAATCTATCTCCCTAGGAGCATGCGCGTAATACTTTGCTTTGATAACTTCTAAATTTTTGCAATAAGTATATGAGTTCTTTATGACTAATGTTGAGTCCATGGATTATATGCACTTTTTCCCATCCTTCCACCATTGCTAGCCTCTCTAATACCGCGCACTTTTCGCCGGTATCATACACCCACCATATATCTTCCTCAAAACAGCCACCATACCTACCTATCATGGCATTTCCATAGCCATTTCGAGATATATTGCCATGCAACTTTCCACCGTTCTATTTATTATGACACGCTCCATCATTGTCATATTGCTAGCATGATCATGTAGTTGACATCGTATTTGTGGCAAAGCCACCATTCATAATTCTTTCATACATTTCACTCTTGATTCATTACATATCCGGGTACCCTGCCGGAGGCATTCATATAGAGTCATATCTTGTTCTAAGTATCGAGTTGTAATTGTTGAGTTGTAAGAAAAATAAAAGTGTGATGATCATCATTTTTAGAGCATTGTCCCAAGTGAGAAAAGAATGATGGAGACCCTGATTCCCCCATAAGTCGGGATGAGACTCCGGACGAAAAATAAAAAAAATAAAAAAAAGAGACCATAAAAAAAGGGAAAGGCCCAAATAAAAAATGAGAGAAAAAGAGAGAAGGGACAATGTTACTATCCTTTTACCATACTTGTGCTTCAAAGTAGCACCAAGATCTTCATGATAGAGAGTCTCCTATGTTGTCACTTTCATATACTAGTGGGAATTTTTCATTATAGAACTTGGCTTGTATATTCCAATGATGGGCTTCCTCAAAATGCCCTAGGTCTTCGTGAGCAAGCTAGTTGGGTGCACACCCACTTAGTTTCTTTTGTTGAGCTTTCATATACTTATAGCTCTAGTGCATCCGTTGCATGGCAATCCCTACTCACTCACATTGATATCTATTAATGGGCATCTCCATAGCCCGTTGATACGTCTAGTTGATGTGAGACTATCTTCCCCTCTTTTTGTCTTCTCCACAACCACCGTTCTATTCCACATATAGTGCTATATCCATGGCTCACGCTCATGTATTGCGTTAAGGTTGAAAAAGTTTTGAAAATGTTAAAGTATGAAACAATTGCTTGGCTTGTCATCGGTGTTGTGCATGATTTAAATACTTTGTGTGGTGAAGATGGAGCATAGCCATACTATATGAATTTGTAGGGATAAATTTCTTTGGCCATGTTATTTTGAGAAGACATAATTGCTTTATTAGTATGCTTGAAGTATTATTATTTTTATGTCAATATGAACTTTTGTCATGAATCTATCGAATCTGAATATTCATACCACAATTAAGAAACTTTGCATTAAAATTATGCCAAGTAGCACTCCGCATAAAAAATTCTCTTTTTATCATTTACCTACTCGAGGACAAGCAGGAATTAAGCTTGGGGATGCATGATACGTCTCCAACGTATCTATAATTTTTGATTGCTCCATGCTATATTATCTACTGTTTTGGACTATATTGGGCTTTCTATTCCACCTTTATATTATTTTTGGGACTAACCTATTAACCGTAGGCCCAGCCCAGAATTCCTGTTTTTTGCCTATTTTAGTGTTTCGAAGAAACAGAATATCAAATGGAGTCCAAACAGAAAAATCCTTTTTGGAACGTGATTTTCTTCCCGAATAAGATCCAGGAGACTTGGACCCTACGCCAAGGAAGCTCCGAGGAGGGCACGAGGTAGGGGAGGGCGCCCTACACCCCCAGGCGCGCCCCCACCCTTGTGGGTCCACCGAAGCTCCACCGACGTACTTCTTCCTCCTATATATACCCATGTACCCCCAAACGATCAGAACAGGAGCCAAAAACCTAATTCCACCGCCGCAACTTTCTGTATCCACGAGATCCCATCTTGGGTCCTGTTCCAGAGCTCCGCCGGAGAGGGCCGTCATCACGGAGGGCTTCTACATCATCATAGCCTCTCCGATGAAGTGTGAGTAGTTTACCTCAGACCTTCGGGTCCATAGTTATTAGCTAGATGGCTTCTTCTCTCTTTTGGATCTCAATACAATGGTCTCCCCCTCTCTTTTGGAGATCTATTTGATGCAATCTTCTTCTTTTGCGGTGTGTTTGTTGAGACCGATGAATTGTGGGTTTATGATCAAGTCTATCTATGAATAATATTTGAATCTTCTATGAATTCTTTTATGTATGATTGGTTATCTTTGCAAGTCTCTTCAAATTATCCGTTTGGTTTGGCCAACTAGATTGGTAGTTCTTGCCATGGAGAAGTGGTTAGCTTTGGGTTCGATCTTGCGGTGTCCTTTCCCAGTGACAGAAGGGGCAGCAAGGCACATATTGTATCGTTGCCATCGAGGATAACAATATGGGGTTTATTTCATATTGCATGAATTTATCTCTCTACATCATGTCATCTTGCTTATAGCGTTACTCTGTTTTTAACTTAATACTCTAGATGCATGTTGGATAGTGGTCGATGAGTGGAGTAATAGTAGTAGATGCAGAATCGTTTCGATCTACTTGTCACAGACGTGATGCCTATATACATGATCATGCCTAGATATTCTCGTAACTATGCTCAATTTTGTCATTTGCTCAACAGTAATTTGTTCACCCACCGTAGAAAACTTATGCTCGAGAGAAGCCACTAGTGAAACCTATGCCCCCCGGGTCTATTCTCACCATATCAATCTCCATCACTTTAATCTTGCTTTGTTTTTACTTTGCCATTTACCTTTCACTTTGCATCTTTATATCAAAAATACCAAAAATATTATCTCTATCAAATCTCACTCTCGTAAGAGACCGTGAAGGGATTGACAACCCCTAATCGCGTTGGTTGCGAGTTGCTATCGATTTGTGCAGGTACGAGGGACTTGAGCGTGGCCTCCTACTGGATTGATACCTTGGTTCTCAAAAACTGAGGGAAATACTTACGCTACTCTGCTGCATTATCCTCTCCTCTTTGTGGAAAACCAATGCAAGCTCAAGAGGTAGCAACTAGCCGTCCATCCGTCTGCCGCGGCTCATTGCCATTCGCTCGCTATATTAACTTGAGCCCCAGCTCCCAGCCATAGCCAAAGACCCACACTCATTCTCCTCCGGTCCCTTCCTTCTGTTGGCACCACTCCAACCATGGCCTCTGGGCTCTCCAAAGCTCTCTTGGGTGTACTGTCGCAGGAGCAGACGAAGGACATTGATGGCTCCACTCTAGGCACGCTCCAAAGCTCTCTTGGACATACTCTCGCAGGAGCAGACGGAGGAAATCGCCGGCTCCCCCCGGCCGCTCTCCGCCGCCATGACCACAAAGTCGGCGCGCGTGCGCGGGCACAGCCGACAGCGAGGAAGAGTAGTACACGGTAGGTAGCCACCGCTCTGGTCCCAGGAAGGCCACCGCTCCTCCACTCAGTCGACGCCAAGCTTGGTGGAATAAAAATCGGCGGCCGATTAGCCGCTTGACGGCGACGTGGAGGCAGAAATCTTCATAACCTTGTGCTCCGGAGGAGGAGGTTATCGAGGCGGATAAGGAGGAGCGAAAGTGCAACTATCCCTGGGTGGTTTTGGTAATTCCTAACAACATATAGCTCATTGAGCTAACATTATTCCAAGATTAAAATTTCAGGAAAAGCTCAATGAATGGCATGGCATGGTTGAGGAAAGTGGATCCCTCAAAATTCTAAGGACAAAAAGTTTGGCTCAAGATTGAAGCTCAATACTCTACATTTTATATTTTAGTGATCCAAGATCACATTGAGTCTATAGGAGAAGCCAATACTATCAAGGAGGGATGAGGTGTTGCTTAATGGCTTGCTTGCTCAAAGTGCTTAGTGATATGCTCCAAAACCCTCAACTACCTTCCCACATCCACATATGACCTAAACCAAAAGTCAAACTCGGCCACACCGATTCTTCCTATCCGGTGCCACCTAGTTTCAAATGTCATAGCCAATGCCAAAAACCCTAGGCAAATCGGTCTTACCGATAGGGATCTCGGTCTCACCGAGATGGGATTGTAATCTCTCTGTTTCCCTCCGTAACATTTAGCTCTTACCGAGATGAGCGATCTGTCCCACCGAGATTGCAATGTAAACTCTCTGTTTCCCTTTTGTAATATTTCGGTCTCACCGAGATGAGCGAATCGGTCCCACCGAGTTTACCTGACCAACTCTCTGGTTAGCTTATTACCAAAATCGGTCCCACCGAGTTTGTGTAATCGGTGAGATTATGTTATGCCCTAACCCTAACCATATCGGTCCTATCGAGTTGCATCTCAGTCCCACCGAAAATCCTAACGGTCACTAGGTTTGCTGAATCGGTCCGACCGAGTTTAACCATTCGGTCCCACCGAGTTTGGCAAATTGTGTGTAACAGTTAGATTTTGTGTGGAGGCTATATATATGAAGGAAATATGCCCTAGAGGCAATAATAAAGTTATTATTTATTTCCTTATATCATGATAAAGGTTTATTATTCATGCTAGAATTGTATTAACCGGAAATATAATACATGTGTGAATACATAGACAAACAGAGTATCACTAGTATGCCTCTACTAGACTAGCTCGTTAATCAAAGATGGTTATGTTTCCTAACCATGAACAAAGAGTTGTTATTTGATTAACGAGGTCACATCATTAGTTGAATGATCTGATTGACATGACCCATTATATTAGCTTAGCACCCGATCGTTTAGTATGTTGCTATTGCTTTATCCATGACTTATACATGTTCCTACGACTATGAGATTATGCAACTACCGTTTGCCGGAGGAACACTTTGGGTACTACCAAACATCACAACATAACTGGGTGATTATAAAGGAGTACTACAGGTGTCTCCAATGGTAGATGTTGGGTTGGCGTATTTCGAGATTAGGATTTGTCACTCCGATCTTCGGAGAGGTATCTCTGGGCCCTCTCGGTAATGCACATCACTTAAGCCTTGCAAGCATTGCAACTAATGAATTAGTTGCGGGATGATGTATTACGGAACGAGTAAAGAGACTTGCCGGTACCAAGATTGAACTAAGTATTGGATACTGACGATCGAATCTCGGGCAAGTAACATACCGATGACAAAGGGAACAACGTATGTTGTTATGCGGTCTGACCGATAAAGATCTTCGTAGAATATGTAGGAGCCAATATGGGCATCCAGGTCCCGCTATTGGTTATTGACCGGAGACGTGTCTCGGTCATGTCTACATTGTTCTCGAACCGTAGGGTCCGCACGCTTAACGTTACGATGACAGTTATTATGAGTTTATGCATTTTGATGTACCGAAGGTTGTTCGGAGTCCCGAATGTGATCACGGACATGACGAGGAGTCTCGAAATGGTCGAGACGTAAAGATTGATATATTGGAAGCCTATGTTTGGACATCAGAAGTGTTCCGGATGAAATAGGGATTTTACCGGAATACCGGGAGGGTTACCGGAACCCCCCGGGAGCCAAATGGGCCAACATGGGCCTTGGTGGAAAGGTGAAAGGGCTGCCCTCATGGGCTGCGCGCCTCCCCCCTCCCCTAGTCCTATTAGGACTAGGAGAGGTGGCCGGCCCCCTCTCTCTCTCTCTCCCCCTTTGAGGAATCCTATTCCAACTAAGATTGGGGGGGGGGGGATCCTACTCCCGGAGGGAGTAGGACTCTCCTGGCGCGCCACCCTTGGCCGGCCAGCCCCTCCCCCTTGGATCCTTTATATACGGAGGCAGGGGGCACCCCATAGACACACAATTGATCATTGAGATCTTTCCTTAGCCGTGTGCAGTGCCCCCTTCCACCAAATTCCACCTCGGTCATATTGTCGCAGTGCTTAGGCGAAGCCCTGCGTCAGTAGTACATCAAGATCGTCACCACGCCGTCGTGCTGACGGAACTCTTCCCCGACACTTTGCTGGATCGGAGCCCGGGGATCGTCATCGAGCTGAACGTGTGCCAAGAACTCGGAGGTGCCGGAGTAACGGTGCTTGGATCGGTCGGATCGTGAAGACGTACGACTACATCAACCGCGTTGATATAACGCTTCCGCTTTCGGTCTACGAGGGTACGTAGACAACACTCTCCCCTCTCGTTGCTATGCATCACCATGATCTTGCGTGTACGTAGGAATTTTTTTGAAATTACTACGTTCCCCAACAGTGGCATCCGAGCCTAGGTTTTTATGGTTTGATGTTATTTGCACGAGTAGAACACAAGTGAGTTGTGGACGATACAAGTCATACTGCCTACCAGCATGTCATACTTTGGTTTAGCGGTATTGTTGGACGAGACGATCCGGACCAACCTTACGCGTACGCTTACGCGAGACCGGTTCCCTCGACGTGCTTTGCACATAGATGGCTTGCGGAAGACTGTCTCTCCAACTTTAGTTGAACCGAGTGAGGCTACGCCCGGTCCTTGAGAAGGTTAAAACGGAGTCTATTTGACAAACTATCGTTGTGGTTTTGATGCGTAGGTAAGATGAGTTCTTGCTTAAGCCCGTAGCAGCCACGTAAAACTTGCAACAACAAAGTAGAGGACGTCTAACTTGTTTTTGCAGGGCATGTTGTGATGTGATATGGTCAAGACATGATGCTAAATTTTATTGTATGAGATGATCATGTTTTGTAACCGAGTTATCGGCAACTGGCAGGAGCCATATGGTTGTCGCTTTATTGTATGCAATGCAATCGCGATGTAATGCTTTACTTTATTACTAAGCGGTAGTGATAGTCGTGGAAGCATAAGATTGGCGAGACGACAACGATGCTACGATGGAGATCAAGGTGTCGCGCCGGTGACGTTGGTGATCATGACGGTGCTTCAGAGATGGAGATCACAAGCACAAGATGATGATGACCATATCATATCACTTATATTGATTGCATGTGATGTTTATCTTTTTATGCATCTTATCTTGCTTTGATTGACGGTAGCATTATAAGATGATCTCTCACTAAATTATCAAGAAGTGTTCTCCCTGAGTATGCACCGTTGCAAAAGTTCTTCGTGCTGAGACACCACGTGATGATCGGGTGTGATAGGCTCTACGTTCAAATACAACGGGTGCAAAACAGTTGCACCCACGGAATACTCAGGTTATACTTGACGAGCTATGCATATAAGATATGACCTCGGAACACAGAGACCGAAAGGTCGAGCGTGAATCATATAGTAGATATGATCAACATAACGATGTTCACCATTGAAAACTACTCCATATCACGTGATGATCGGTTATGGTTTAGTTGATTTGGATCACGTGATCACTTAGAGGATTAGAGGGATGTCTATCTAAGTGGGAGTTCTTAATTAATTTGATTAACTGAACATAAACTTATCATGAACTTAGTACCTAATAGTATCTTGCTTGTCTGTATTGATTGTAGATAGATGGCTCGTGCTGTTGTTCCGTTAAATTTTAATGCGTTCCTTGAGAAAGCAAAGTTGAAAGATGATGGTAGCAATTACACGGACTGGGTCCGTAACTTGAGGATTATCCTCATTGCTGCACAGAAGAATTACGTCCTGGAAGCACCGCTAGGTGCCAGGCCTGCTGCTAGAGCAACACCAGAAGTTATGAACGTCTGGCAGAGCAAAGCTGATGACTACTCAATAGTTCAGTGTGCCATGCTTTACAGCTTAGAACCGGGACTTCAACGACGTTTTGAACGTCATGGAGCATATGAGATGTTCCAGGAGTTGAAGTTAATATTTCAAGCAAATGCCCGGATTGAGAGATATGAAGTCTCCAATAAGTTCTATAGCTGCAAGATGGAGGAGAACAGTTCTGTCAGTGAGCATATACTCAAAATGTCTGGGTATAATAATCACTTGATTCAATTGGGAGTTACTCTTCCAGATGATTGCGTCATTGACAGAATTCTCCAATCACTACCACCAAGCTACAAGAGCTTCGTGATGAACTATAATATGCAAGGGATGAACAAGACTATTCCCGAGCTATTCGCAATGCTAAAAGCTGCGGAGGTAGAAATCAATAAGGAGCATCAAGTGTTGATGGTTAACAAAACCACTAGTTTCAAGAAAAAGGGCAAAGGGAAGAAAAAGGGGAACTTCAAGAAGAACGGCAAGCGAGTTGCTGCTCAAGAGAAGAAACCCAAGTCTGGACCTAAGCCTGAAACTGAGTGCTTCTACTGCAAGCAGACTGGTCAATGGAAGCGGAACTGCCCCAAGTATTTGGCGGATAAGAAGGATGGCAAGGTGAACAAAGGTATATGTGATATACATGTTATTGATGTGTACCTTACTAATGCTCGCAGTAGCACCTGGGTATTTGATGCTGGTTCTGTTGCTAATATTTGCAACTCGAAACAGGGACTACAGAATAAGCGGACACTAGCAAAGGACGAGGTGACGATGCGCGTGGGAAATGGTTCCAAAGTCGATGTGATCACAGTCGGCACGCTACCTCTACGTCTACCTTCGGGATTAATATTAGATCTAAATAATTGTTATTTGGTGCCAGCGTTGAGCATGAACATTATATCTGGATCTTGTTTAATGCGAGACGGTTATTCATTTAAATCAGAGAATAATGGTTGTTCTATTTCTATGAGTAATATCTTTTATGGTCATGCACCTTTGAAGAGTGGTCTATTTTTGATGAATCTCGATAGTAGTGATACACATATTCATAATGTTGAAGCCAAAAGATGCAGAGTTGATAATGCAAGTGCAACTTATTTGTGGCACTGTCGTTTAGGTCATATCGGTGTAAAGCGCATGAAGAAACTCCATACTGATGGACTTTTGGAACCACTTGATTATGAATCACTTGGTACTTGCGAACCGTGCCTCATGGGCAAGATGACTAAAACACCGTTCTCCGGTACTATGGAGAGAGCAACAGATTTGTTGGAAATCATACATACCGATGTATGTGGACCGATGAATATTGTGGCTCGTGGCGGATATCGTTATTTTCTCACCTTCACAGATGACTTAAGCAGATATGGGTATATCTACTTAATGAAACACAAGTCTGAAACATTTGAAAAGTTCAAAGAATTTCAGAGTGAAGTTGAAAATCATCGTAACAAGAAAATAAAGTTTCTACGATCTGATCGTGGAGGAGAATATTTGAGTTACGAGTTTGGTGTACATTTGAAAAATTGTGGAATAGTTTCGCAACTCACGCCACCCGGAACACCACAGCGTAATGGTGTGTCCGAACGTCGTAATCGTACTTTACTAGATATGGTGCGATCTATGATGTCTCTTACTAATTTACCGCTATCGTTTTGGGGATACGCTCTAGAGACGGCCGCATTCATGTTAAATAGGGCACCATCTAAATCCGTTGAGACGACGCCTTATGAACTATGGTTTGGCAAGAAACCAAAGTTGTCGTTTCTTAAAGTTTGGGGCTGCGATGCTTATGTGAAAAAACTTCAACCTGATAAGCTCAAACCCAAATCGGAGAAATGTGTCTTCATAGGATATCCAAAGGAAACTGTTGGATACACCTTCTATCACAGATCCGAAGGCAAGACTTTTGTTGCTAAGTTCGGAAACTTTCTAGAGAAGGAGTTTCTTTCGAAAGAAGTGAGTGGGAGGAAAGTAGAAATTGACGAGGTAACTGTACCTACTCCTTTATTGAGAAGTAGTACATCACAGAAAACTGTTTCTGCGACACCTACACCAATAAGTGAGGAAGCTAATGATGATGATCATGAAACTTTAGATCAAGATACTACTGAACCTCGTAGATCAACCAGAGTGAGATCCGCACCAGAGTGGTACGGTAATCCTGTTCTGGAGGTCATGATATTAGATCATGATGAACCTACGAGCTATGAAGAAGTGATGGTGAGCCCAGATTCCGCAAAGTGGCTTGAAGCCATGAAATCTGAGATGGGATCCATGTATGAGAACAAAGTATGGACTTTGGTTGACTTGCCCGATGATCGGCAAGCAATTGAGAACAAATGGATCTTTAAGAAGAAGACTGACGCTGATGGTAATGTTACTGTCTACAAAGCTCGACTTGTCGCAAAAGGTTTTCGACAAGTTCAAGGGATTGACTACGATGAGACTTTCTCATCCGTAGCGATGCTTAAGTCTGTCCGAATCATGTTAGCAATTGCCGCATTTTATGATTATGAAATTTGGCAGATGGATGTCAAAACTGCATTCCTGAATGGATTTCTGGAAGAAGAGTTGTATATGATGCAACCGGAAGGTTTTGTCGATCCAAAGGGAGCTGACAAAGTGTGCAAGCTCCAGCGATCCATTTATGGACTGGTGCAAGCCTCTCGGAGTTGGAATAAACGCTTTGATAGTGTGATCAAAGCATTTGGTTTTATGCAGACTTTCGGAGAAACCTGTATTTACAAGAAAGTGAGTGGGAGCTCTGTAGCATTTCTAATATTATATGTGGATGACATATTACTGATTGGAAATGATATAGAATTTCTGGATAGCATAAAGGGATACTTGAATAAAAGTTTTTCAATGAAAGACCTCGGAGAAGCTGCTTACATATTAGGCATAAAGATCTATAGAGATAGATCAAGACGCTTAATTGGACTTTCACAAAGCACATACCTTGACAAGATTTTGAAGAAGTTCAAAATGGATCAAGCAAAGAAAGGGTTCTTGCCTGTGTTACGAGGTGTGAGATTGAGTAAGACTCAAAGCCCGACCACTGCAGAAGATAGAGAGAAAATGAAAGATGTTCCCTATGCTTCAGCCATAGGCTCTATCATGTATGCAATGCTGTGTACCAGACCTGATGTGTGCCTTGCTATAAGTTTAGCAGGGAGGTACCAAAGTAATCCAGGAGTGGATCACTGGACAGCGGTCAAGAACATCCTGAAATACCTGAAAAGGACTAAGGATATGTTTCTCATATATGGAGGTGACAAAGAGCTCACCGTAAGAGGTTACGTTGATGCAAGCTTTGACACTGATCCGGACGATTCTAAATCGCAAAGCGGATACGTGTTTACATTAAACGGTGGAGCTGTCAGTTGGTGCAGTTCTAAACAAAGCGTCGTAGCGGGATCTACATGTGAAGTGGAGTACATAGCTGCTTCGGAAGCAGCAAACGAAGGAGTCTGGATGAAGGAGTTCATATCCGATCTAGGTGTCATACCTAGTGCATCGGGTCCAATGAAAATCTTTTGTGACAATACTGGTGCAATTGCCTTGGCAAAGGAATCCAGATTTCACAAAAGGACCAAACACATCAAGAGACGCTTCAACTCCATCCGGGATCTAGTCCAGGTGGGAGACATAGAGATTTGCAAGATACATACGGATCTGAATGTTGCAGACCCGTTGACTAAGCCTCTTCCACGAGCAAAACATGATCAGCACCAAGACTCCATGGGTGTTAGGATCATTACAGTGTAGTCTAGATTATTGACTCTAGTGCAAGTGGGAGACTGAAGGAAATATGCCCTAGAGGCAATAATAAAGTTATTATTTATTTCCTTATATCATGATAAAGGTTTATTATTCATGCTAGAATTGTATTAACCGGAAACATAATACATGTGTGAATACATAGACAAACAGAGTGTCACTAGTATGCCTCTACTAGACTAGCTCGTTAATCAAAGATGGTTATGTTTCCTAACCATGAACAAAGAGTTGTTATTTGATTAACGAGGTCACATCATTAATTGAATGATCTGATTGACATGACCCATTATATTAGCTTAGCACCCAATCGTTTAGTATGTTGCTATTGCTTTATCCATGACTTATACATGTTCCTACGACTATGAGATTATGCAACTCCCGTTTGCCGGAGGAACACTTTGGGTACTACCAAACGTCACAACGTAACTGGGTGATTATAAAGGAGTACTACAGGTGTCTCCAATGGTAGATGTTGGGTTGGCGTATTTCGAGATTAGGATTTGTCACTCCGATCATTGGAGAGGTATCTCTGGGCCCTCTCGGTAATGCACATCACTTAAGCCTTGCAAGCATTGCAACTAATGAATTAGTTGCGGGATGATGTATTACGGAACGAGTAAAGAGACTTGCCGGTAACGAGATTGAACTAAGTATTGGATACTGACGATCGAATCTCGGGCAAGTAACATACCGATGACAAAGGGAACAACGTATGTTGTTATGCGGTCTGACCGATAAAGATCTTCGTAGAATATGTAGGAGCCAATATGGGCATCCAGGTCCCGCTATTGGTTATTGACCGGAGACGTGTCTCGGTCATGTCTACATTGTTCTCGAACCGTAGGGTCCGCACGCTTAACGTTACGATGATAGTTATTATGAGTTTATGCATTTTGATGTACCAAAGGTTGTTCGGAGTCCCGGATGTGATCACGGACATGACGAGGAGTCTCGAAATGGTCGAGACGTAAAGATTGATATATTGGAAGCCTATGTTTGGACATTAGAAGTGTTCCGGATGAAATAGGGATTTTACCGGAATACCGGGAGGGTTACCGGAACCCCCCGGGAGCCAAATGGGCCAACATGGGCCTTGGTGGAAAGGTGAAAGGGCTGCCCTCATGGGCTGCGCGCCTCCCCCCTCCCCTAGTCCTATTAGGACTAGGAGAGGTGGCCGGCCCCCCCTCTCTCTCTCTCCCCCTTTGAGGAATCCTATTCCAACTAGGATTGGGGGGGAATCCTACTCCCGGAGGGAGTAGGACTCTCCTGGCGCGCCACCCTTGGCCGGCCAGCCCCTCCCCCGTGGATCCTTTATATACGGAGGCAGGGGGCACCCCATAGACACACAATTGATCATTGAGATCTTTCCTTAGCCGTGTGCGGTGCCCCCTTCCACCAAATTCCACCTCGGTCATATTGTCGCAGTGCTTAGGCGAAGCCCTGTGTCAGTAGTACATCAAGATCGTCACCACGCCGTCGTGCTGACGGAACTCTTCCCCGACGCTTTGCTGGATGGGAGCCCGGGGATCATCATCGAGCTGAACGTGTGCCAAGAACTCGGAGGTGCCGGAGTAACGGTGCTTGGATCGGTCGGATCATGAAGACGTACGACTACATCAACCGCGTTGATATAACGCTTCCGCTTTTGGTCTACGAGGGTACGTAGACAACACTCTCCCCTCTCGTTGCTATGCATCACCATGATCTTGCGTGTACGTAGGAATTTTTTTTAAATTACTACGTTCCCCAACAATATACCCCTCCACCCACTCTTCATTCGTGGAGAGATCCATCAGAACATACCTACACTTCCAATACACATTTTCTAAGAGAGAACTACCTACTCATGTGTTGAGGTCAATATATTCCATTCCAACCATATGAATCTTGATCTCTAGCCTTCCCCAAGTTGCTTTCCACTCAAATCTTCTTTCCACCAAATCCAAATCTTGTGAGAGAGAGTTGAGTGTTGTGGAGACTATCATTTGAAGCACAAGAGCAAGGAGTTCATCATCAACACACCATTTGTTACTTCTTGGAGAGTGGTGTCTCCTAGATTGTCTAGGTGTCACTTGGGAGCCTTCGACAAGATTGTAGAGTTGAACCAAGGAGTTTGTAAGGGCAAGTTGATCGCCTACTTCGTGAAGATCTACCGCTAGTGAGGCAAGTCCTTCGTGGGCGACGGCCATGATGGAATAGACAAGGTTGCTTCTTCGTGGACCCTTCGTGGGTGGAGCCCTCCGTGGACTCGCGCAACCGTTACCCTCCATGGGTTGAAGTCTCCATCAATGTGGATGTACGATAGCACCACCTATCGGAACCACAACAAAAACATCCGTGTCTCCAATTGCGTTTGAATCCTCCAAACCCTTCCCTTTACATTCTTGCAAGTTGCATGCTTTACTTTCCGCTACTCATATACTCTTTTGCATGCTTGCTTGAATTGTGTGGATATTGCTTGACTTGTGCTAAGATAGCTAAAATCTGCCAAGAACTAAAATTGGGAAAAGGCTAGATTTTTATTTGGTCAAGTAGTCTAATCAACCCCCCTCTAGACATACTTTCGATCCTACTAGTGGTATCAGAGCTTTGGTCTCCATTTTCTTTGATTTCCATAGCTTTTGCTGGTCATAGCCTTGGTTTCACAACCTAGGAGAGTATGGCGTCTAGCGAGGGAAATTATCATTGTAGAGGTCCATACTTTGATGGTACTAATTTTGCTAGTTGGAAGCATAAGATGAAAATGCATATTCTTGGACATAACCCCGCCGTTTGGGCTATTGTGTGTATTGGCTTGCAAGGTGAATTCTTTGATGGGAAAGAACCGAACCATGAAGCTACCACAGAAGAGTTGAAGATGCTGCAATAAACCGCTCAAGCTTGTGATATCCTCTTCAACGGATTGTGCCCCGAAGAATTCAACAAAATCAGCCGTCTTGAGAATGCAAAGGAAATTTGGGATACTTTGATTGCTATGCACGAAGGTACCGACTCCATCAAGGAATCCAAATTGGATGTGCTTCAAAGTCAACTTGACAAGTTCAAAATGAAGGATGGTGAAGGTGTCGCTGAAATGTACTCTAGGCTTGCTCTTATCACAAATGAGATTGCCGGCTTAGGGAGTGAAGAGATGACCGATAGATTCATCATCAAGAAGATCCTAAGAGCCTTGGATGGAAAATATGATACCATGTTCACATTGATCCAAATGATGCCCAATTACAAAGATCTCAAGCCAACGGAAGTCATTGGAAGAATTGTTGCTCATGAGATGTCACTCAAGGATAAAGAGGAACTTCACAACAAATCAAGTGGTGCTTACAAAGCCTCATGTGAAGCCCCCACATCATCGAGTGAGAAACAAACCTTCAATGAAGAATTGAGCTTAATGGTGAAGAACTTCAATAGGTTCTACAAGAGTAGAAGCAAAGAGAGAAGTTCCAAGTCAAGGTCCTACAATGACAAAAGATCTTCTAGTCGAGAGCGAAACTGCTACAATTGTGGAAGGCCCAGACACTATTCCAATGAGTGTACGGCCCCCTACAAGAGAAGAGAAGATAATCCCAAGAGAAGAAGTAGAAGAGAAGAATCACCATCTAGAGAAAGAAGGAGTAGAGATGATCGTTATGAACGAAGACCCTCACGGAGAAGCAAGGATTCAGAAAGAAAGGACAAGTCATCAGGGAGCTACACAAAACGAAGACATTAAGCTCATGTTGGTGAATGGGTATCCGGCTCCGACTCCGACAACCACTCCGAGAGAAGCTATCACTCCGACTCCGAATATACTCAAGATGAAGGTGTTGCCGGTCTAGCACTTGTGGCAACCAACTCCTACGACATATTTGACTCACCAAATGAAGGAGTTGGAACATGCTTCATGGCTAAAGGCCCAAAGGTATCACACCCCGAGTATGTTGATTTCAATAGTGATGAAGATGACTTGTTAGGTGATGATGAATTACTTATTGACAACTCTAGTGATGAATACTATGATGAAACGTCAATTAATCATGCTAATCAAGATAAAATGAATGACAATGATAAGGAGAAGATTGAGTCTCTAACTAAAAAACTAAACACTCTTAAGTTAGCTCATGAAACTATCTTAGGAGATCATCGAGAACTTTTTAAGGACTCATGAGAAATTACGCTTTGAAAAGCTCAACCTTGAGCAAGAGCATGAGTTCTTAAAAGCAATCAATGATGATCTTCGTAAGAAAAGTTCTTCTTACATTGCCAAGCGTTTACTCTTATCCACTTACATGCCTCAAGTCAAGTCTAGTAACAAGAACAAGAAAGATTCTTCCTCTAGTAGTAACAATAATCATACTATATCTAGTATTGTTGCTTCTAGTAGTTCTCTTGATTCCACTAATGATTCTCTTAGCCAAGTTACACTTGAGCAAGAAAATAGCTTATTGAAGGGAATTATAGAGAAAGGTGTGTACAAGAGCCTTGCCGGAAGTAGGCAATTCGAGGAAATTGTACACAAGCAAGGAAGGCACTGGAAGAATCAAGGTGTTGGTTTTGAACGAAAGTTCAATGCCAATGGAGTTGAGTGGGAAGAAGATCAATAGCCCAAGACGAAGTTTGTTCCTCAACAAGAGAAGTACGATCCTACTTCTTTCAAAGGGACACAAGCTCAAGATGGTCTTCCACCACAAGACCACAAGCAAAAAGGCAAGGACAAGCTTCAAGAGGAAATTGATGCATTTGAAGAAGCTCCTAAGGCCTTGTTCAAGTGGGTTCCCAAGACTACATCAAGTTCCACTTCATCAAGTACAACTACAAGTCCGAGGATTCCCATCAAGATGGTGTGGATCCCGAAGAAGAAGAACTAGAGAGTTCTTGAGGGTGACTCCGCCAACATACTTCACTCTTATCATCTTGACAAGAACAACTGCAATCAACTTCCACATCTTGCACTAGTTCAAGGAGTCACAAACCCTCTTGTTGGTAAGACAAGGGACAAGGTAACCTAAAAGCTTTCATAGACATCATCTTGTGTGTGCATCACTCTATGTCTATGGATATTCTTGTTTGTTCCTTGTGGGACTAAGCCGTGTAGGTATTGAAAGTGCAACTCACTCCAATGGATAGCTCCAAATGATCTACATCAACATTGAGCATCCACATCTTCAACATCTACATGAAGTGATCATCGACAAAACCCAAGGTTAGTTCATCCCTCTTACGGGGGATCTCACATCTAGGGGGAGCTTTACTCTAAGAATTGAGCTAAAGCAACTCTAATGGTGTGAACACAACAATGCTTTATGTAAAAGTGGTAACCCCATTTGTGCTTAAACGATGAGTATGACCTATGATCAAATGTTCTCATTTGACTCCTAAGTCAATATACTCATATATAGATGACCTAGTCATCGCCAATTGTTTGATAGATGCTAGAATTGGTTGTGCATGCTTTGCCACATATTTCAATTGCCATTTTATTATGTGAGCATGTTGATTGCATATTTTACTCATTCGAGGACATCCACTTGTTGTTTTGATTGATTGGTTTTCATTTCTTTTGCCAAGTGGATGGACAAGAATGCCTAAGAACCCTCTCTAGCTATCTATGCTTTTCTCGTCTCAAACTCTATTCATGCTACATCACAAAATTTGATCAAGTCAGATTCGAACCACTCTGTGTGAGGAGCACTCGGAGTCCCCGATTCGTCATAGACTTAAACTTCCAAAAATTCCTTGTGCGTTTCGGTCTGACCGATTCATCCATTTCGGTCATACCGAGATCACTAAGTTGATCTTGGTTTTCAATCTCGGTGCAACCAATTTGAACCTTTCGGTCACACCGAGTTTCAGTAACTGCTTGCAGTTATGAATCTCGATGCCACCGAGTTGTTCCACTCGGTCACACCGACAGGGTCGGACTATATATATCCACGGGCAAATTTTTTGGAAATTTCTCCGAAGTCTTTTCGCCCGCGCTTAGCCCGCTCTGCCTCCAGGTTCTCCGGATCGTCCTCCTCGTCGCCAGTTGCCTCCTGCCGCTGGTCTCCGCCGCCGTCAACGGAAATCATTCCCGCCATTGCCGCCATAGAAATTTCATCGCCGAACTAGGGTATGAACTTGATCATTGTGCTATCCTCAATCCGATTCCTAGCACATTGTGTTTTCCATGAATCTTGCCATGATTGAAACGATCTTATCCAGTAAAAACACTCCGTAGATTAGAGTTGAATTGAAAATTTAGGTTTAGTTTTCCGCCGAAACCATCTCGGACCATCCGAGTTGTGGAACTCGGTACCACCGATTCGGCTCAGGCCATTGCACATGAGATTCTCGGTCTGACCGAGAACTGAAAATCGGTGTGCACGAGTTCAGGACTTTGTGAAACCCTAGCAGTCTCGGTGCCACCGAACTATGACTCGGTCTGACCGAGTTCACTAGTTTTGGTTCCAACAGCTGCTTTGGTATCACCGAGTTTACAAATCGGTTGATCCGAAATGCTTTCTGAGGAAAACTAAAACTGAGTTTTTGATTCATTCTTTTGCAAAAACCTCTGTATTTTGTGATGCTTATCCACTCTACCTCATCTATAATCTATTCACAGGGTCAGCTGTCAGTGTTTGCATCATGTCTGATCAGAGTGACAGTCAGAACAAGTCAGAGGAGCAGGTTCACATGAGCGAGGGCACTAGTCCCTCTAGCAGCTCAGATGATGGAAGCAGGAGCACTCCTAGCAACTTGCCCAAAGCTGCCACCAGAACAAGGAAGAAGAAAACTTCAGAGTCTGAAGATGAAGACTATGTGGCCACTGAGGATGATGCCACATCAAAGAAGAAAGTGCTAAAAAAGGAATATGGCTCAGCTGCAGCCACGAAGCCAGGAATGCAGAAGAAGGCACCTGCAAGGAGAATTCCCACTTCCAAACCTAGGAAGGTTGCCACTGGAGAAACCATAAAGTTTACCATTGAGTCAGAAGAGGAAGCTGTTGGCCAAGATAAAAAGAAAAAGAGAGTCAGAACCACTACTGCCAGAGTTCTTGGCAAACCCTCTATGAGGAGAGATTCAAAAGAAGAAGAAGAAGAAGAAGAAGAAGAAGAAGAAGAAGAAGAAGAAGAAGAAGAAGAAGAAGAAGAAGAAGAGGTTGTTGCACCAGCACCTAAGGCCCAGAAGCTTATGGGTGATGCTATCAGGACAGGGGCTGCATCATCAAAGCCCAAAAAAGCACCCAAAGCTGCCTCCAAGCCCAAGACTGAACTAAAGAGGAATACAAGAAACATATCTGCTGCTGAGAAGAACAAGGCCCCAGTGCGTGAGACTGTTGCTGAAGAAGAAGGAGATGAAGAGCATGTTCTGAGAAAATTGAAGCCAAAAATTCCAGACCACAATGATGCTCATCCAATGGCTGAGAACATGAAGATCAGGAGAGACTCAGGACTGAGGAAATGGAGAGAGACAGATCCATATGCTACCAGAAGAAGAACTGCTGTGGATTACAGGTTCCACACCAAGGAACAACAAGATTTCTATGAGACAGTGCTGCTTGACAAGAAACCTATAGTGTGTGACATGAGGTGGGTCGACTGGACCTACATGAATGAGAATGAGGAACACTATCCCGGTGTGTATGATAGTTTCAAGGCTTGTGGAGTGGATCAGTTTGTGGCTCAAAAGCTCACTAAATGGAATGATGAGCTTATCATGCAGTTCTACTCCACAGCTCACTTTTACCCAGATGGAAGAATTGTCTGTATGTCTGAAGGCACTAGATACCAGTCTACAGTTGCAGAATGGGCTCAGTTGATCAATGCCCCAGAGGAGCAATAAGATGACTTGGATGTATATGCCAAGAAGAAGAAGGATCACAACTCCATGGCCAGCATGTACAAGGAAATTCCAGATGCAGACCTTGAGACTCACCAGTTTGGGTCAGTGAAACATTTGCTATCAGGACTGCCTACTATCAATTGGATACTAAGGCATACTCTTTTGCCCAAGTCTGGAGATCACAGGATGATCAGAGGTCACTCCATAAATCTGCTACATATATTTGATGTGCCCCAAAAGTTCAAGGTTATGAGTATCATTGTTGAAACTATCAAGAGGACTGCTGCAGACCAAAAGAGAAGCTGTGGATATGCCCCACAGATCCAGGAGTTTATTAACTCAAAGATGGGTACTCGCACATACTTGTTGGACAAGGAACACTTGGCCATCTATCCAGATTTCAAGGACAACCAAGTGGTTATGAATGAAGATGAACCATCCTCAGTACAAGCACAAGCCAAGAGGGAGAAGGCAAAGGCAGAGAAAGCTGCAAAGATGCCAACCCAGGAGGAGGCATCTCAGTATCTTCTAAAAAGCAAGCAAGATCAACTTGGCTACTTGATTGCATCCACTCTAGGGATAGAGAAAGGACTGGCCACCCTGACTCGAAACCAGGAGAGCTTGGAAAGAATCATGGAGCAGAAGTTCTATGACATGGATATGAAGGTAACTGAGATCCAGTCTGTTGTGGAGCAACTTCAGGATGACATGCAGGAGAGGAAGGGCAAGACAACAACTGAGGCATTTGCCAGAGTGCCTAGAGCTCAGAGGTTAACTGCAGTACCAGTACCAGACACTAGAGCCACTTCATCTGCACCAGCTACAGCTTCAGTGCCACTAGCTCCAGCACCTACCCCAGCAGCTCCATCTACTTCGACTGAAGCCTTCGTTCTTGGAGTTATCCGGACACCACCACCTGAAGACCAAGCTTGAGAGACGTTTTAGTGCTATGCATTTTCTATGAACTTTTTGGTAACTTGTTGCCAAAGGGGGAGAAAAATGTATAGATCATAGGCTTCGAGAGAGAGCGTTGCTTTTTATTCTCTTGCTTTGGTGGTTGAACTTAATTTGCTTGTTTGTGATACTTGGATGATCATGTGTGTTTGATCATATGCTACATTAATGCTTGTTGGATGATACTATCATTTTATCCCTATTTGATCATTCACTTTGCTTGGTGATGAGTGCATGTATTTAATTCTTATCAATTTGAGCGCTCCACCAAGATGTATGTGACATGGAAGAGTAACCCATGATCCTAACTCATTGTGCATTTGCAGTCCAAAGCAAATCTTAAGATATGCACAAATTTAGGGGGAGCTCTTGCTTTTCACATACTTCTCAAAATGAAAATATCTTTCACTCTTGTTATCATTTGTCGAAGCTTTGATCTATATGTTGTCATCAATTACCAAAAAGGGGGAGATTGAAAGTGCAACTATCCCTGGTTGGTTTTGGTAATTCCTAACAACATATAGCTCATTGAGCTAACATTATTCCAAGATTAATATTTCAGGAAAAGCTCAATGAATGGCATAGCATAGATGAGGAAAGTGGATCCCTCAAAATTCTACGGACAAAAAGTTTGGCTCAAGCTTGAAGCTCAAGACTCCACATTTTATATTTTAGTGATCCAAGATCACATTGAGTCTATAGGAAAAGCCAATACTATCAAGGAGGGATGAGGTGTTGCTTAATGGCTTGCTTGCTCAAAGTGCTTAGTGATATGCTCCAAAACCCTCAACTACCTTCCCACATCCACATATGACCTAAACCAAAAGTCAAACTCAGCCCCACCGATTCTTTCTATCCGGCGCCACCGAGTTTCAAATGTCATAGCCACTGCCACAAACCCTAGGCAAATCGGTCTCACCGATAGGGATCTTGGTCTCACCGAGAAGGGATTGTAATCTCTCTATTTCCCTCCATAACGTTTCGGTCTTACCGAGATGAGCGATCGGTCCACCGAGATTGCAATGTAAACTCTCTATTTCCCTTTTGTAACATTTCGGTCTCACCGAGATGAGTGAATCGGTCCCACCGAGTTTACCTGACCAACTCTCTGGTTAGCTTATTACCAAAATCGGTCCCACCGAGTTTGTGTAATCGGTCACACCGAGATTACGTTATGCCCTAACCCTGACCATATCGGTCCCACCGAGTTGCATCTCAGTCCCACCGAAAATCCTAACGGTCACTAGGTTTGCTGAATCGGTCCGACCGAGTTTAACCATTCGGTCCCACCGAGTTTGGCTAATTGTGTGTAATTGTTAGATTTTGTGTGGAGGCTATCTATACCCCTCCACCCACTCTTCATTCGTGGAGAGAGCCATCAGAACATACCTACACTTCCAATACACATTTTCTGAGAGAGAACTACCTACTCATGTGTTGAGGTCAAGATATTCCATTCCAACCATATGAATCTTGATCTCTAGCCTTCCCCAAGTTGCTTTCCACTCAAATATTCTTTCCACCAAATCCAAATCCTGTGAGAGAGAGTTGAGTGTTGGGGAGACTATCATTTGAAGCACAAGATCAAGGAGTTCATCATCAACACACCATTTGGTACTTCTTGGAGAGTGGTGTCTCCTAGATTGGCTAGGTGTCACTTGGGAGCCTCCGACAAGATTGTGGAGTTGAACCAAGGAGTTTGTAAGGGCAAGGAGATCGCTTACTTCATGAAGATCTATCGCTAGTGAGGCAAGTCCTTCGTGGGCGACGACCATGATGGAATAGACAAGGTTGCTTCTTCGTGGACCCTTCGTGGGTGGAGCCCTCCGTGGACTCGCGCAACCGTTACCCTCCGTGGGTTGAAGTCTACATCAACGTGGATGCACGATAGCACCACCTATCGGAACCACGACAAAACATCCGTGTCTCCAATTGCGTTTGAATCCTCCAAACCCTTCCCTTTACATTCTTGCAAGTTGCATGCTTTACTTTCCGCTGCTCATATACTCTTTTGCATGCTTGCTTGAATTGTGTGGAGATTGCTTGACTTGTGCTAAGATAGCTAAAATCTGCCAAGAACTAAAATTGGGAAAAGGCTAGATTTTTATTTGGTCAAGTAGTCTAATCACCCCCTCTAGACATACTTTCGATCCTACAAGGAGGCAAAGGCAATGGCCGGCTTTCTCGGGTTCATGTCCAGACATGGTGGTCGGGCCCGGCGATCGTTTAGATTAGGTTTACAGTAGGTTTTAGAACGGTTTGTGCGAAATGTGTAATGAATCTCATCCAGTTTATAGGAAAATTTCTCGAAATGTAATGAATTTCAACCGGTCAATTTGAAATTTGCTTTGTGCTGGAGATGCCCTAACTATCGTGCTATAATCACTAACAGTGCTCCATTATTTCGCAGGGAACAGTTATCCCTCGATCAAAATCAGATCCGCCGTGTGTCGCACTCCTCCCACGTAAGAGTGTAGACTCTTGCTTACATAAAAATGGATCAAGTGGACGGCACTGTAGCATGTCATATCACTCAAACTAGCCCGCCTAACGCGTGGGAAAGCACCGCCCTCATCATTTTGTTATGGATTTCTATCGATCGATCGCACAAAAATGTTATGCTTTGCAAGTTCAAAAGGAAAAGGCGGAACACTTACTAATCGTACGCGCCGCGTTCACGTCGCACCCCTGACAGTCCGGCTCGCACGCCGCTCACCAGAGGGGACACACGTTGTCTTGCATTTTCACTGACATGTGGGACTACAATTGAATAAACCGTCGATAGCCGAAATCTAATCGCTCGGCGGGCGTCGGCTGAGAGGACAGAGACGGGGGAGGGAGAAGAGATCGCCCGCCCGCCGTGCACGAACTCCAGGAAATATGTGGTGATAATGTGAGGTGGGACATACAGGAGTCCTCACCACTTCCAAGCCCGCTTCTTACCGCCCTGGCCCACCAGAACCCCTCCCCCACCCCACCACCTCCCCGCATGCGCTCCCCCCAGAGGCCAGCTGCCCGCATTCGTAGCAAGTAGTACCAGTAAAATTCTAGGCTATAAAGGGCATGTACAATGGTTGATAAGATAGTCATATCATAAGTCTTGCATGTAATTTAGAGATGACAAAAAAACATGTGTACAATGGATCATCTCTTAGCCTTATCTTCAATAACTAGTTATTCCTAAAAACATGGTGAAACATATTGTGCTAAGAGATCATCTCTTGTCTTCTCTTAAATAAGAGAGGACAAGCCTTTTCTTATGATTTCTCTTTCCTCCACCTCATCATTTATCCTATGTGGCATCCCTACAATAGAACCGTTGTACATGCCCTAAGCCCGCTTATGTGGAGGAGAGAGATCTGCAGGAGCCCGTCTCTACACGTGCTCCTAGGTATAAAAAACTAACTCTAAAAAAAGAGGCATAAAAATAATTGTGTCTAAAAAAAGAAAGGTAAAAAACATTTGAGAGGAAATAGATCGAGAGAAAGTGAGAAAAAGTTGTAACCTTATAGGCAACCTTATAGTCAACACTATGGTAGTATTACATGAGGAAGGAGGGAGTGGTGCACATGCCAAGTTCACTGGGCTGCCGTGTTTCACACTCCTCCATCGTAACAGTGGAGACAATAGGTTTCATCAAAAATAAATAATGAATACTCGTTGCTCATCCACTATATCAGAAATAATACTTTCATTCCCCAAAATGTGGGATGTCGACCATCCTGGTCCACCTGCCATGCACAAAATTATCTTGGTCCACCCCTGTCATAGCGCATGCTCAACCTTTCCCATTGCAAGGTAGTCGGACGAAGGAACCATCATGACTTCGTTGAATTCTGCTTCTTCATGAAAACTTACTCTCCCCGCGGTACTGCTACCACATGCGAAGACTGGACGACACTGTACCACGTCATATCACTAAAACCCACTAGGCCAAACTAGCCCGCCTAGGATTTGTACTCCCTCCGTTTGAAAGTTAGTAGTACAAAGTTGACTCATCTATTTTGGAACGGAGGGATGTCTCTGTACTACTATGATTTTGTGTTGTACGTCTCTGTACTTTTGCTACGATTTTCCTACCCTATGAACCAAATGAGGCCTGAATGTATCCGTGTCGACTATTGTCTGATCGATCGCTAAGCCTACAATTTTAGGAGCTTGGGCTATTGGCCGATCGACGATGGATCAGTATAAGCGTACCACGAGCTCATCAACCCCAACATTTCTCTTTGGTGAGTGTTTTGCAAGTACTATAGCTCGCATAGTAGCTAGCCTACTAACACCAAGAATCATCAAATAAGCCCTGCTGATATGATAAATAGTTCAAACTTACATCTAAGCATGCCATATATTACATCAAAAGCTGGTCAGGATACATCTGTTTCCATAACTTGGAGAGGGTTCGCATGATTCACTATCAAACAAAAGTAGCAAGTACCGCCCACACAAGACAGTGCACTAGCCCTAAGATGGTTTGATAACACGCATCATTCTCGTAATTAAACACAGGGCAATGCAAACTACCCTGAAGGATTAGCGTGACCAACTATTTCTTGTCATCGATCTCTCGGGCATTGACCACAGCACGGACAACGGCATGGGAATCGATCTCTGGGGTGATGTCCATAGGACTGACCGCGACATCGAAATCGATCTCTGGGGCGATGTCCACAGGATGGACAGCGGCACCGGAATTGATCTTCGGGGCGATGCCAACAGGACGGACCGTGACATCGAAAACGATCTCTGGGGCGTTGTCCATAGGACGGGCCAAGACATCAGAATCATCAAGGATGTCCACCGGCACCTGCACAACCCTAACATATTAGCAAGCACATTGCAAATAATCAAAAACCACAACTATGGTAATAAGCCATTATTTTTTTACCTTGTGCAGCTCACCGGGGGATCCCATCCCTCCGGGGGCCATCTCCTCGTCCTCGATGGGGGCCATCACCTTGTTAGGGGAATACTGCTTCTCAACAGCGACTATCTCCTCAAACTCGGCCTTGAGCCTCGCATAGGTGGCCATTAGAGTTTCTGGGGTAGGCACGGTGGGGCCCTTGCTGTTCTTCCAGCTTTCTTTGAGGAGTTCGTCCGTGAACGTCGTCAACTCTTTGGCCAGTGCTTGTGATAACCCACAAGTATAGGGATCGCAACAGTTTTTGATAAGTAAGAGTGTCGAACCCAACGAGGAGCTAAAGGTAGAACAAATATTCCCTCAAGTTCTATCGACCATCGATACAACTCTACACACGCTTGACGTTCGCTTTACCTAGAACAAGTATGAAACTAGAAGTACTTTGTAGGAGTTTTTGGATAGGTTTGCAAGATAATAAAGAGCGCGTAAATAAAAGCTAGGGGCTGTTTAGGTAAAGACACAACTAAATTAGTTTTAGTAGAGAGCTTTTTGTTACGAGGAAGTTATTTGTCCCTAGGCAAATGATAACTAGACCGGTAATCATTATTGCAATTTTATTTGAGGGAGAGGCATAAGATAACATACTTTCTCTACTTGGATCATATGCACTTATGATTGGAACTCTAGCAAGCATCCGCAACTACTAAAGATCATTAAGGTAAAACCCAACCATAGCATTAAAGTATCAAGTCCCCTTTATCCCATACGCAAACAACC
This sequence comes from Aegilops umbellulata, assembly GCA_032464435.1. Lineage (NCBI taxonomy): Eukaryota > Viridiplantae > Streptophyta > Magnoliopsida > Poales > Poaceae > Aegilops > Aegilops umbellulata. Next base: position 395,199,790 of record CP136054.1, read on the forward strand.
TACTTACTCGGGTATGTGCTTCTGTCACTCACGCCACCCACCATAAGCAAATCATGAACGTATTGCAAACCCTACATCGGGAATCCCTCACGCTTGCGTGACACGGAGAGCACCATAGGACAGCACCAATAATAAAACATGCAACTCAAACCAATCACGATCATCAAATAACCCATGGGACAAAACGAATCTACTCAAACATCATAGGATAGCCATACATCATAGCGAAATAATATATAGCGTTGAATACCATGTTTAATTAGAGATTACAGCGGGTAAGAGAGAGGTTACGCCGCTGCATAGAGGGGGGAAGAGTTGGTGATGATGGCGGTGAAGTTGTTGGTGAAGATTGCGGTGATGATGATGGCCATGGCAGTGTTCCGACGCCACCGGAAGAGAAGGGGAGAGGGGGGCCCCTTCGTCTTCTTCTTCCTTGACCTCCTCCCTAGATGGGAGAAGGGTTTCCCCTCTGTTCCTTGGCATCCATGGCGTGGGAGGGGCGAGAGCCCCTCCGAGATTGGATCTGTCTCTCTGTCTCTCTCTGTTTCTGCGTTCTATTTTCTGGCCCTTCACCGTTTCTTAAATTCCCGAAGATCTGCAACTCCGATTGGGCTGAATTTTGGACACAATCTGTATCCGGAAATTAGCTTTCTTGCGGCGAAAGAAGGGCTCCAACCGCCTTACGGGGTGGCCACGAGGGTCCAGGGCGCGCCTGACCCCCTGGGGCGCGCCCCCTGCCTCGTGGCCCCCTCGGGCATCGTCTCGCGTTGATTTTACTTCCCAAAAGTCATAAATATTCCAAAATAATTCTCCGTTCGTTTTTATCCCATTTGGACTCCGTTTGATATTGGTTTCCGCGGAACATAAAACATGCAACAAACAGGAACTGGCACTGGATCAATATGTAGTCCCAAAAATAATATAAAAAGTTGCCAAAAGTATATGAAAGTTGAATAATATTGGCATGGAACAATAAAAAATTATAGATACGACGAAGATGTACCAGCATCCCCAAGCTTAATTCCTGCTCGTCCTCGAGTAGGTAAATGATAAAAAAGACAATTTTTGATGTGGAATGCTACCTAGCATAATCTTGATCATGTATCTAATCATGGCATGAATATTAAGACATGAGTGATTCAAAGCAATAGTCTATTATTTGACATAAAGCAATAATACTTCAAGCCTACTAATAAAGCAATCATGTCTTTTCAAAATAACATGGCCGGAGAAAGTTATCCCTACAAAATCATATAGTCTGGCTATGCTCCATCTTCACCACACAAAATATTCAAATCATGCACAACCCCGATGACAAGCCAAGCAATTGTTTCATACTTTTGATGTTCTCAAACCTTTTCAACTTTCACGCAATACATGAGTGTGAAACATGGATATAGCACTATAGGTGGAATAGAATATGATGGTGGAGGTTGTGTGGAGAAGACAAAAAGGAGAAAGTCTCACATCGACGCGGCTAATCAACGGGCTATGGAGATGCCCATCAATTGATGTCAATGTGAGGAGTAGGGATTTCCATGCAACGGATGCACTAGAGCTATAAGTGTATGAAAGCTCAAACTGAAACTAAGTGGATGTGCATCCAACTTGCTTGCTCATGAAGACCTAGGGCATTTGAGGAAGCCCATCGTTGGAATATACAAGCCAAGTTCTATAATGAAAATTTCCACTAGTATATGAAAGTGATAACTCAAGAGACTCTCTATATGAAGAACATGGTTCTACTCTGAAGCACAAGTGTGGTAAAAGGATAGTAACATTGCCCCTTCTATCTTTCTCTCTCATTTTTTGTTTTCTTTCTTTTTATCTTTTTTTGGGCCTTCTCTTTTTTTGGCCTTTCTCCTTTTTTTATTTTTTTTCATCCGGAGTCTCATCCCGACTTGTGGGGGAATCATAGTATCCATCATTCTTTCCTCACTGGGGCAATGCTCTAATGATGATGATCATCACACTTTTATTTACTTACAAGTCAATATTACAACTCGATACTAGAACAAGATATGACTCTATATGAATGCCTCCGGCGGTGTACTGGGATGTGCAATGATCTAGGTAGCAATGATATAAAAAAACGGACAAGCCATGAAAACATCATGCTAGCTATCTTACGGTCATGCAAAGCAATATGACAATGAATGCTCGAGTCATGTATATGATGATGATGATGGAAGTTGCATGGCAATATATCTCGGAATGGCTATGGAAATGCCATGATAGGTAGGTATGGTGGCTGTTTTGAGGAAGATATAATGAGGCTTATGTGTGACAGAGCGTATCATAGCACGGGGTTTGGATGCACCGGCGAAGTTTGCACCAACTCTCAAGGTGAGAAAGGGCAATGCACGGTACCGAAGAGGCTATCAATGATGGAAGGGTGAGAGTGCGTATAATCCATGGACTCAACATTAGTCATAACGAACTCAAATACTTATTGCAAAAATCTATTAGTCATCAAAACAAAGTACTATGCGCATGCTCCTAGGGGGATAGATTGGTAGGAAAAGACCATCGCTCGTCCCCGACCGCCTCTCGTAAGGAAGACAATCAATAAATACCTCATGCTCCAACTTCGTTACATAACGGTTCACCATACGTGCATGCTACGGGAATCACAAAACTCAACACAAGTATTTCTACAATCCACAACTACCCACTAGCATGACTCTAATATCACCATCTTTATATCACAAAACTATTGCAAGGAATCAAACATATCATATTCAGCGATCTACAAGTTTTATGTAGGATTTTATGACTAACCAGGTGAATGACCAGTTCCTGTCATCTCTCTAAATAGATATAAGTGAAGCAAGAGAGTTTAATTCTTTATACAAAAGATATGCCCACGCCCTGTTTGGATACTCTAACTCAGTTGAAGGTTAGAGTTAGATTCTAATCCTGAACTAACCCTGAAGTAACTCTAGTGAAAGAGGTGTTTGGATGACAGGGTTAGAGGGAGCGCGGATACGGCGAGGTGCCTTCATGGGCGGTGCGAGAGGGAGGGAGAGGACGAGAAGCTTCGAGGAAGTGGGGAGGGATCTGCTGCGGGGAGAGCGAGAGAAAAATGTGTTTTTTAGTGTCCCGAGAAGAACTAACCCAAATAAGCACCTCTTGGGTGGGTTAGATTTTTTGAATGGGTTAGATGCATCTAACCCAAACTAACCCTCCTGTTTGGATATTTTTGGGTTAGTTGAGTTCAAACTAACCCAAACTAACTCTAACACATGGATCCAAACAGTAACGCGCCGTCGAATTGCACAGCCCGACCTTTCCAGCAGTAAGTAAGTTGAGTCTGCTACTCCCTCACTGTCGGGGGAAATCTGCCTCCACGAACACCTATGGGGACCGATCCCCTTTCTGGTTCGGCGGGGGGCGGAGGTCGCGCGAAGAGCAGATCGAGGCGATGCACACAAGAGGTTTACCCAGCTTCGGGCCGCACTGATGCGTAAAACCCTACTGCTGCTTTGTGGTTTGTATTGTGTTCTTGTTGCGGGAGCGCTGAGTGCTACAGTACCCTCAGGCAACTAATCAGACCGAGCGTGGGCGGTCTGCTTTCTTCCTCCCTTCTTTTTTACGTTGCGCATGGGGCCTCCTTTTATATGCGCAAGGGGTTACCCACAGGTGGCAACGTAGGCGGGGGTAAAACTGGAAAACGCTGTGTTGGGTACAGCTGTTTGCACAGTGCTATCATACCTAACTCTGACGGAAGGGGACAAGGGCATTAAATGCCCGTCTGGGTCGCCCAAACAGTGCAAAAAAGGGACCGTTAGGGGCACCACCGTTTGCCACGACGGCTACCCTGTCAGCGTTGTTTCGCCACCGCATGCCCCTGGCTGCGCAGCCTCTTGCCACGTACGCCTGGAATGGCCCCAGAGCGACGCGTGGGTGGATGAGATGGAACGCAGGCGCGGGGTGGTGACTTGCCGCAGTTGATGCCTTGTCGCGCCCGGGATCTTGTTGCTCACCGGTCCTCGCCGGGACGCGTGGCGCGTCGCAGCAAGTCTCTTGTCGTGCCCTGGTCGGCCTTCCCGGCAAGCTCCTCTTGCCGGGGCCTTGTGCTTCAAGCGGCCGTCCCGGCAAGCTCCTCTTGCCGGGGCCTTGCTCTCTTCGGGTGGCCTTCCCGGCAAGCTCCTCCTGCCGGGGCCTTGGCTCGAATACTTTGTTCTTGGATGGCCCAAAAAGGGGCCATGGAGAGTTTTGGCGATCGCCTGGCAAGCCTTGCCGCGGGGTGCTACGACTGCCCGTGCACAAGTTCGGGGTACTAAGGTACCCCTATTTTAGTACACCGACAGGAGCCCCCGGGCCTGGGCCATACACGGTGCCGAGCGCTGTTGGGCCAGGCCCAAAACAGTGCACGGGCACGCGCGGCCTGGGTCATGCTGCACCTTCTTCTGCATCCACCACGTCCTCCCTGAATGGCACGCGTCGAACGCGGCATCATGGGGAGAGGCGTGCGGGACGTGGGCGGCGTGCGCGGGGCTGAGCCCCGTGGGCATGCGTCACGTCGCAGGTGATTTGTTTATTCGGAAAGGCGAAACGCCCCCCTTCCCCTTATAAGCAGGGGAAACAGGGGTAGTCCGCCCACCCGCCAGTTGCGATTCCTCGAAAATCTCCGCCACTTCCCAAGAGAAGGAGCGTTCCACCCCTTCCGTCGCCACCAGTGCTACCGACGCTGTCGACCTCCCTCCCTGCTTCCGCCATGGCCCCGAAGGGCGACAAGGGGAAAGGGAAGGCCGTGAAGTCGGCCGAGGCGCAACGGCTTGAGGCGCTGCGAAAGGAGCAGGCGACCTTCCCCCCTGAGCTCGACGCGTTGTCCTGAGGGAGGAATTCTACCTCATCTGGTCGACGGGGACGCGAGCGCATCCGCGCACGAGGGTTCTTCCCGCCGCCGCCCAGAAGGAGTATCCGACCGAGTATCCCTTCTTTGCTCTGTTCTTCTATTGCGGGCTCTGCCCGCCCTTCTCTGAATTTTTCTGCGACAGCATGAACACCTACGGGTTCCATCTCCTTGATTTCACCCCCAATGTTGTCCTGACCATGGCAATTTTCGCACATCTTTGCGAAAACTTTGTCGGAGTCTATCCAAACGTAGCCCTCTTCCGCCACTTCTTCACGCCTCGAGTAGAGAGAGGAGAGCCCCTCTCCGGCGGAATCGCCTGAATCTCGAAGCTCGGCAAGAAGGATGCTTATCTGGAGGGAGAGATCCGCAACAAATGGGAGGAATGGAGAGCAGACTGGTGCCTGATCATCGAGGAGAACCCGCAGCCATTCACTACCGTGCGCCGAACTCCTGTGGTGCGCGGCAGGGATTGGAGCGACATGGCCCCGGACGACGACAAGCTGCAGATTGCCGTTACCCGGATCCTGTGGCTCAGGCGTGCCGGGCTCACAGTTGGCGCCGTTAGCGTAGATTTCCTCCGCCGCCGCATCGCTCCCCTGCAGGAGAAAGGGAGACCTGCCTGGGAGTTCCAGAATGCGGCGGACATCATGAGGCTGCGCCCTGGCCTCAACTTGAATTGTCTTGGAGCTTGACGGGACGCTCAGGGAGCTGTTCAAGCACGACCCCGATCACCCCGAATGGTTCAGGCTGCCGCGAGGCGTCGTCCCGTTGTGCAACAATTCGTCGCTCAGCCGCATCCTTGCAATGATGCCGTTGTGCGACTCGCACGGGATCGACTCCACTTGGCAGGAGCCCGCCGGCGATGTCGTGCGGGCGTTCTTCGACGACTTGGTGGAGGTGCCAGTCGACCCCGACGAGCAGAAGGGCCTCACCCGGGACACCACCGACGAGGAGTTGGCGCGCATCGCCTCCGGGATGGAAGAGGCGGCGGCAGCCGCGGCCGCGGGCGAATTTGGATTCACACTGGCGGAGGCGGACGCAGCGGAGGCAGAAAGCCTTGCTGATCGAGCGGAGTTTGTCGGTGAGGAAGAGCCTGCCGGGCACGGCGTCGAGGCGGACAAGCCCACCGAGGACACGAGCGGCTTGCCGGATACGGACGCCTCTTCCTCCCAACCTTTCGGCAGCTCGTCGCGAGCGGGGCCCCCGGCTCAACCACGGAGGCGTCTACGCAAGGCCGGAGACGTGGTGGGGCGGCAGACGAGCCAACAGCCGCAGCGCCGCGTGACGCGCTCCGCTGTGTCAGCAGGAGCGGGGTCTTCGCAGGCCGCTGCTTCCGCTCCTGCCGCCCCTCGCGCCACGGTGGTGGCCGGGGCAAGGCCGTCTCGGGATAGCGTCACCACTGCCTCCGCCAAGCGGCCGAGGGAGCCTACTCCTCTGCCTCCTCGCGCCAGAAGCGGGCCAGTCTTCGACTTCTCCGCGCTTAGCTCCGACGAGGAAGAGGGAGAGGAGTAAGATCCTCGTTGTACTTGTATTTCTTCAATTCTTGCAGTTGTGTCTCGCATCTCATTTGCTTTCCTCTGAATCTACTCCTTCTCAGGACTCTGGCTCAGAGGGCGGCAAAGAGAGCCAAGGTCCCGGTGGTCATCCTTGACGACGAGCCCACCGTGACGGCAGGGGGTACGCCTGAGATGACCTCATCGGACCCACCAAATAATCCTCAGAGCAGCCCCCAGCGTAAGCATATGATTTTGCTTCCTGCCGTTGGGCACGCCTGGGCACTCTTCGTTTTTTGATATCTGACTGTTGATTTGCGTAGGAGCAGAGCAGCCCCACCAGGAGCGTCCGGAGACCGCCCCCGATGCGCCACCTGCTACAACTACACCGCCAAGGGGGAGTTCCTCGGCAAGAAAGGAATCCCCGGCAAGGGAGCAGTCTCCGGCAAGGGAGCGGTCCCCGGCGAGGGAGCGGTCCCCGGCAAGGGACAGCATCGGCGACCCCTTGGCGACGGAGACCGTGACCGCAGACCCTGGCGAAGGTAACCTTCTTGCCTCGAAACTCCCCTGGGGTTCTTCCCTTTTTTTGGATAGTTGCTTGACTTCTCTCCCTCTTTCGGCCTTCAGACCCGCCTGCCACGGACCTGATGGAGACCGAGGTCGTCGTCGAGGATGACGCGCGCGGCCATACCGACGACGTGGCCGCCATCGGAGAGGCGGACGGTGCCGAAGATCTGGTCGGCAAAGAGGCCGCCAAGGCTGCCGCAGCGGCCGCCGGCGAGGGGGCCGGCGATCGCACAGACGGCCTTGGGCCCGCAGGGGCACCAGGCGCTGTGCCGACCGCCGATCCTGCTTCCACCGGAGCGCCAGGCCCCGAGGAGCCCCAGCCAGGCGTCTACCTGAAGGTTGGTGATGATATCTTCATCAAGCTCCCCTGGGAGTCGACTTCTAGGGCGCCGGTCGAGGGGGAGACCTTGGATGGAGAGGTGCTCGCCTCTGCCGGGCTGACGCTGGTTGATGCGCCAAGCAGCAGCGGCGGCGAGCCTGAGGAGGAGCGGCTGCTCCGGAAGCTGGTGTCACTCTACCGCACCCGACAAGCCAAGGTGGAGCGCCGGGAAGCGCTTGTCGCGAAGGCGGGAGTGGACATGGAGAAGCGCGCCGAGGAGCTCCGGGAGCTCAACCAGGAGGCCCTCCGATCCTTGGCGGAGGAGCGGAGGCAACTCGACGAGGCACGGACGGCCTTCATCCTCGAGAAGGCCGAATCCGAAGAGCAGCAGAGGCTTGCCGCCGAGGGGCTGTCCGCGCGGGAGGGCGAGCTGGCGCAGCAGAAAGCCAGCCTCGCCAGCCACGAGGAGGAGGTCGCCGCGCGCGAGCAAGCGCTCGGCGGAGCCCTCAAGGAAGCGTAAGATGCTGCCGCGGCCGCCGAGGCCGCCAAGAAGGAGCTGGAGACGAGGGTGGCACAGCTTGACACTGATCTTAAGGCGAGCGGTGAGGAGCTCGCCGCACTCAAACAAGAGCGCGAGAAGGGTGTTTATACCCTCGGCGAGCTACAAGGACGCTTCGCTGATAAGATCAGGGAGCTTGACGCTGCCAAGGACTCCAATGCCGATCTCGAGATGAAGCCGGCCACCTTGTCCAAGACGCTGGACAGCGCCAAGGAGCGAGAGACGGCCTTGCGGAAGGAGGTCGTGGACAACGAGGCGCTGTTGGAGAGCGCCGCAGTTACCCAGAACGACTTCAGGGCGGCGGTGGAGCAGTGGACGGAGGGTCTGGTGGACATCGCCGCCTCCATCGACAAGGAGCTGTCACTGTTGGGGATGGAAGGTCACGAGTATCCCTCCGGCGCGAACCTCCCACCCAGCGCCAAGCTCACTTCGTTCTTCAAAGGCGTGGTGACGGCCCTCCAGGCACTCCGGGATGCGATCCCGGAGCGGCTGGCCGACGAGACGCGCGATGCCTGCGCTGGAGCCCTTGAGAAGGTGTTGGTGAGGATCGTCTTCTGCAACCCGGGCCTGAAGCTCACCAACGTCCTCAGATCCCTGCCGTCAGACGCTGACCTGGAGGAGATCAGGGCACTCGTCGCGCCCATTGTGGAAAGGGTGGCCGGGATCAAGAGGATCGAGGGCGACCGTGTGGATTAGGCCGCCCGCCCTTTTCTTTTCTTGTCACCGCTGGCCGAGTTATGAAAACAATTCATTAGGGCTGCGATAAGCTATCATGTAATATAACTTTATCTTAGGTAGTGAATGCACTGTTACTTCCTCTATTTGATTCCCTCCTTTGTATGTTATTGCCCTAAGCTTTTAGGGTACTTGCCGGAGTAGGCACACTTGCTGAGTGCGGGACATCAGCAGCCCGCTGGCGGTGCCGTTGCCGGCAAGAAACCTTGTCGTCACTAGCCGCGGTTCACTTAAGTTGTTGAGCAGGCTCGAAGCGAAATAAGGGCGCAACTGCAGTTGCAGCACACTCAAGTAGCTGAGCGAGCTCGAAACAAAGTAAGGGCGCGAGTCTGGTCGCAGCATACATAAATCATTGAGCGGACTCGAAATGAAGTAAGGGCGCGACTAGCCACGAGCTGGTTCCTCCGCGCACAGGTTTTCCATACAAAGTATGGTCGTTCGAGGAAGATAACCTTAGAATTTAAAAACTTGATTGCTCAAACTTTGGCAACTTAGCTTTTCCGTGGCTCGATGCCCGGCAAGGTCGCTTTCCGGCAAGGCGAAACATGAGGCTCGTCATCGCTTACCGGGGGTCAGTGCTGCACAGAGTGTCAGATAATGCATGCAAAGAATAAAGAGCATGAGATCGACAAGATGCGCGGAACACATGAACTCAATCTGTGCACAGGGTCTGCGCCTGGCTCTGTACAAAGGATCACATGCAACAGCGGCAAGACTTTGTACAAGAGGGTGGTTGCCGGACGGGGTCCGACAACCGCGCCTTACGGGCGAAACTTACGAAGATGCCCAACGTTCCAGGAGTTGCTCACCGGAGTGGTATCTTCGGTCTCAAGGCGGACAGCGCCAGGCCTAGCAACTTGTTTCACCCGGTAAGGGCCTTCCCACTTCCTTGGAACTTCTGGCACTAACTTTGCGGCTACAAAAGCAGCGCAAAGCTTGCTGGTAGCGAGCAGCTCGCACAGCGGCCTGAGGACGGTCCTCCTCGAGGAGCAGCGCGTCATCTCGTCGCAGCTGCTCTTGCTCAAGCTCAGCGTGAGCGAGCACTCAAGGTGGCCCGTATGCGAGTTCCGTGGGGCTAACTGCCCCCGCTCCATGGAATAGAGCGAAAGGTTGCCTGGTCATACCAGGGCTTACCTGCGCCGAGAGGTGTCGGCGTGCGTTCGGACGCCGTGGCACCATGAGCTCGGTGCATGTTCGGACGTCGTGGCACCATGAGCTGGCTCAGCGACGCCCGTTCCGCCGCCGGTGCCGTCCCCACCACCCGTTCGCTCCAAGGGCGGTGGGTTCGACGCGGACGGACCAGCCACCTCCGGAGCCTTCTTCTTCGGTGGCATGTCGACGAAGACGATGGAGATCTAGCCTGTGCAGACGCCGGATCAGGTTCACACAACTTCGACGCCCCCTACCTGGCGCGCCAAAGGTGTCGGGGGAAATCTGCCTCCACGAACACCTATGGGGACCGAGCCCCTTTCTGGTTCGGCGGGGGGCGGAGGTCGCGCGAACAGCGGATCGAGGCGATGCACACAAGGGGTTTACCCAGCTTCAGGCCGCACGGATGCGTAAAACCCTACTGCTGCTTTGTGGTTTGTATTGTGTTATTGTTGCGGGAGCGCCGAGTGCTACAGTACCCTCAGGCAACTAATCAGACCGAGCGTGGGTGGTCTGCTTTCTTCCTCCCTTCTTTTTTACGTTGCGCATGGGGCCTCCTTTTATATGAGCAAGGGGTTACCCACAGGTGGCAACGTAGGCGGGGGTAAAACTGGAAAACGCTGTGTTGGGTATAGTTGTTTGCACAGTGCTATCATACCTAACTCTGACAGAAGGGGACAAGGGCATTAAATGCCCGTCTGGGTCGCCCAAACAGTGCAGAAAAGGGACCGTTAGGGGCACCACCGTTTGCCACGACGGCTACCCTGTCAGCGTTGCTTCGCCACCGCATGCCCCTGGCTGCGCAGCCTCTCACCACGTACGCCTGGAATGGCCCCAGAGCGACGCGTGGGTGGATGAGCTGGAACGCAGGCGCGGGGTGTTGACTTGCCGCGGTTGATGCCTTGTCGCGCCCGGGAGCTTGTTGCTCACCGGTCCTCGCCGGGACGCGTGGCGCGTCGCAGCAAGTCACTTGTCGTGCCCTGGTCGGCCTTCCCGGCAAGCTCCTCTTGCAGTGGCCTTGTGCTTCGAGCGGCCGTCCCGGCAAGCTCCTCTTGCCGGGGCCTTGCTCTCTTCGGGTGGCCTTCCCAGCAAGCTCCTCCTGCCGGGGCCTTGGCTCGAATACTTTGTTCTTGGATGGCCCAAAAATGGGCCATGGAGAGTTTTGGCGATCGCCTGGCAAGCCTTGCCGCGGGGTGCTATGACTGCCCGCGCACAAGTTCGGGGTACTAAGGTACCCCTATTTTAGTACACCGACACTCACCCTCCTCGCCTCTCTGTCAAACTGCCTACGCGAAAACTGTCGCGCGTACTGCCCGGGAAAAGCCCCGCCCTCAAATTTTAGCTACGCGAAAATAGTTCGAGCTTGTTCGTTCTATATAAATACTAGTACTGTATGTTTATTCACCCGTGGGGTTGTTCAATGAATGGAGGGCCAGGGAGCACAAGTGAACAATACTACTACTAGTAGTAGTAAGTAGGAGCCGTACAATTAGTCACCTTAAATAGAGAGTTTCATTTCTTTAATGCCACGTACACAAATTGAAACGCTTGTTGTGGAGAGAAAAAGACAATCACTCCACTACATATGTATGCAGGGGCCTGAGCGCTTGCTTTACCAGGGTTGCTCTCTTCATTATCTCATCCTCTCCAGATATAAACAAGACAGCGGTAGCGACATTTTCTCTCTGCTCACCGCTGGTCACAGATCCGGCCGGATCCCTTCGGCTGGTGTGTGTAGAGGAATAGGTGCATCGTTCACGCGGTCATCACCGGCGAGGGAGGAAACCCACAGCTGCCGGAGGGGCCCGATCCTCTGCCCGTGTCGTTCTCTCCGACACAGCGCCGACTCAAGAGGTCCTCTGACCCTTTTTCCTCCCTGTCGTATTGTCTGAAGATCCGACCTGCTGCCGCCGACATCCCGACGACCCTCAGGTATAAGTTCTTTGAAAGTAGCCTTGCTCTACTGCCCCAACTCCCCACGTGTCTGCATGTGCAACTTTTTCTACTCCCATCATCTCTTCCAAAGCCACCTAAATTTTTAGTATTATTAGAGGTAAAGCTACTTCATGCATTTGAATCTAGGACTTTGTTCAAACAATGAAGAAAGGGGGGAAGTTGTAGCATGAATCTAGGACTTGATTCAAAGAGGAAATAATATGGTGAAAGTAGTAGAGTCTGGATACCCAACCGGTCTCTTGGTTGAAAAGGGAAATAATTGGAAAACCCAGTACAAACTGGATAAGGAACATATCTATTATTGGTCGAAAAAAGGATAGAAAGTGGTGGCTGGTGGACAAGTCAACAGAGTATGTCCAGGATTAGATTTTTTGCCCTCACATAGTAAAAGGTCTCCATGATTAGAATTGCTGCCCTCACATAGTAAAAGGTCTCAAGATTAGATTTGCTGCCCTCACATCGTAAAAGGTCTCCAGGATTAGATTTGCTACCCTCACATAGTAAAAGGTCTCCAGGATTAGATTTGCTGCCCTCACATAGTAAAAGGTCTCTAGGATTAGGTTTGCTGCCCTCACATAGTAAAAGGTCTCCATGATTAGATTTTCTGTCCTCACATAGCATGAACAAACTCAGCATCACCACTTTATGCCTCCTTGTAGGTACATTGTGCTGATGCGTCCACTATCGCATGTCCTTATACCAACCTTTTGTTGTTGTTGATGTAAGGGCGCATGTAAAATGAAGCGATCACACTGTTACCTTAGGGACATGTCTAACCAGTGTTATTGGTAATCTAATGCCTCCAGTGATAAGATGCAATTAAACTGTGTTACAAATGGTACTCCTGCTGTTTTCCCCAGTATGATAAGTAAGTTGCTCCTTTACGCTGCTGAGTGTCCTGGTGTCCCCATGGTCCCATGCCCTTAAACCAACTCTTTAGCTGCTGTTGATTTACTATATCTAGTAAACAAGCAATGCCACCATTAAAGTAATCCCATATTTGAGGAATCTAATTGTTGATCGTAATGCTTCTGGTAACATGAAGCATTGCTGACGTTTTAAAATTTCTACTGTCCTTGCGTGATTGCCATGAACATAATTAAGATGCTTCTTTTCATTTCGTATATGTTTCATATATTCTTATTGACCAGCAACTGTTTACTTTCTATCTTTTTGTGCAGATAGGGATATCCATTTCACCTTGTTGCTATTGTGACCTTTCGGTGAACTGCACAAAACACTTTTTTTGGAATGAGTGTCTTGTGCAGTTCAACTTAAATGTCACTTGGGCAACATCTCTCAATTTTGGTGGAACTGCACAAAATGGTGACTGGAGTTTCCAAAATCTCCGCCAAATTCTGCTGGTAATCTCGTGTAACATTTTATTAGCCTTTGCAAGATGAGCCGTCACTGTCACCACAATGGCACTTTATTTTAGTGGAACTGCACAAAAGGATAAGCAAATTATAGTTGCACCTTACATGAGCCGGACAACCAACCTTAATGTTCGTCAATTTTAGTGCAACTACTAAAGAAGAACCTGCCAGCTCACGAGAGCAAGTACTTCTTGCTAGCTGAATGATGCAATCTTTGCTTCATTTCAGGTGAACTACAGAAAACGGCGCATGGATTGAATCATGGAAGTCCAGGCAGGCCTCATCTGAGTGGAGCTGCAAGTTGAGTTCAAACAGTGCCACTATTATAGTAAGCATGCTCTACTTGTTTGTGTTGTGCAAACAGGAATACTCAACTACAGATGTTGTGATGGTCAAGAGCATTCGCCAAGTTCTTCAATTGTATGACATGGCTAGCCAAGATGGATTTAATCCCGATATTCACTTTATCAAAAGGCTCTAATGTGTTGGTTCTGAATCTTGCAAGCTGGGAATAAATGAGAGGTGTAGGCATCTTTGTTATACTTATTATTTGAATCTTTTTTGTTGGTTCTGAATCTTGCAAGCTGGGAATCAATGAGATGTGTAGGCATCTTTGTTGTACTTATTATTTGGATATTATTTGTTGGTTCTGAATCTTGCAAGCTGGGAAACACGACATGATGATGCAGAGGACAACAACCATAACAAACAGTTCAAACTTGGTAGTATTATCTGTGTGAAAGTGCGACAAATGTGCTGATCGTGTGCGTCCTGAGAATAATAATTCTAATTTTTGTGCATGTTGATCCTGTGGCACTGATAGAACGAGCCAATGCATTACTTGTTTTAAGTATAAATTTCTATTAAAGCTAATAAAATTTAAGTAAAGTGACCACTAACTCCTGTAATTACAGTACCAATACAGACCCGCTCGTGAACCGACGTGTGGCCGGAGTAGGTTTCATAATGGAGGCGTTTGAATGCGCCGAGGGTGCATCTTCTGCCGGGTGTGCAGCGGAAGAGGGAGGGGTAGTAACTATTGTTGCATGTACACACTTAGTTTACTGTTGAATCTAGTTCCCCAAGAGCTGAAAAACGAACTGCTGCCACCGCCTACACACTCGTTCACTTGAAGAGACTCCAATGGCGATCCGACGGGTGAGCCTGTTGGATATGGACTTCAGCAAGGAGTTCCTCTTTGAGTTCGCCGTTCAGTCCTATGGCTGCACCAAGTTGAATGTGATGTACACCAACGATCCGGACTCGGTGAAGCTCTGCCTCGCCGAGTTCAAGCAGTACCTACAGGACGAGAAAGCACAAGGTTGCAGGACTAGACCTTGTGCCCATCCATTCATCTCCTGACAGGGACCAGCGGATAGCCGTTTCCCAGGTATGTGTGCGGGACGAGGTTCTCATCTACCACTTCTGTAGGGCTATCAGAGGTTCTGGAGCATTCGCCCATTTCATCGGCAGCGCCGACTGCACCTTCGCTATGGTGGAGAGAAGGAAGAACGCGACGAGTTGGCCATCTGGTGCAACAAGCTTGTCGACATCCAGAAGCAATACAAGGTCATCAGCAACGGGCAGGAGAAGGACTCCGTGGTTGACCTCGCCGAGACCATCATCGAACCCTGATACGCCAACATGAAAGAAGACAACGATACCAAGGACACTACAAAAAAATACACTTCCATGATGATACGTGTTTGTCAAAGTAGGTCGCGTTTTTTGTCATGCATGTACATCCATGACAAATTTATGACAGAATCAAGATAGTCATACCTGTGCTGTCATACAAGTGTTCCATGACATTACCAAAATTATCATCACGGAAGTGTCCACTTCCATGATGATGAATCACGCGTCATAGAAGTGCTTTCGTCAAGGGTGACCGACATGTGGCATCCACCGTAACGGAAGGCCGTTAAGCTATCGGGTCAGGTGGATCCGATAACCCGTTAACAACCCCGACCAATGGGAAATTTCCACGTGTAAAATTCTTATTGGTTGGATGAAACACGTGTCAGCTCGTCAGTGGGTTAGATAGGCGCCTATGATACGTTGACACGTGGAACGGCCCAACAGAGGCCCATTCCTGTGAAAAGGCCGGCCCGTTTGACTTGGTCAAAAGGTGGCGGGCCGGCCCATGGAAAGCCTGTTAACGGCCTGTTCGCATATAGCCCATTTACAGCCCGCTAATCCAAGGCCCGTTACGCCCTATCTGAATTAGGCCCAGTAGCGTCATATGGGCCATCCAATATGATTCCAGTCCATTTTCACTTCTGGCCCATGTATGGCCCATGACGTCTTTCGGCCCATATGAGGCCATATGTAACTCTTGGCCTATTAACGGCCCGTGGTGAAACTGGCCCGTAATGAACAGTGTATCACTTTACACCCATTAACGGCCCGTGGTGAAACTGGCCCGTAATGAACAGTGTATCACTTTATACCCATTAACAGCCCGTTATTTCGTTGGGCCGTTTCCAGTCCATGTTATCTTTCGGCCTTCTCAGAGCCCATTTATTCTTGGGCTCATTTCCAGCATACGTTTACTTACGGCCCATTACAGTCATTTTCTGCTTGTGGGCCAAATTCAGCCCGTGGTTACAGTCGGCCCGTTTGTGGTCCATTAATACGTTGGGTCGTTTTCATATCGTCATCAAATACGGCCTATTAACGATGGCCCGTTACGGTCGGCCCATGAACGGACGATTCCAAACTATAGCCCGTTTACGGCTATAATGCGGTCTGTTATTGGCCCATGTTTGGCCAATCGATCATACGGCCCGTATAAGGCCCATTGATGATATGACCCGTAGAAGGCCCATTGTTTCTACGGCCCGTAGAAGGCCCACTATTTCTACGGCCTGTAGGAGGCCCAGTGTCACTACAGTAAATATTAGCCCATGGTTATTGTGGCCTAGTTTTAAAAAATAGGTTATTGTAGCCACTAGTTAACCGTGGAAAAAGAACTGCAATGACTACAAGCAAACAAATAAACAAGACAACAAGGAAATAAATAAGCAAGCAACTAACGCTAGGCTATCACGGCTATTACACATATTACATCCACTGGGCATCAAAGTTCGCCACCAGTGCAAATATAGGGAACAAAGCAGCATATCATATACACTGGCCGTCAAAATTGGGGACCAGTGCAAATAAACGCGACAGCAAAACAAGAGCATAACTGAAACAACTTCAGAAGAGCTCAAGAAACGTTATCCTGGGTATCCACCATGCTGGCAATAAGCTTAGCAAGCTGATTAGCTTTGTCCTGTTTGGCGCTAAAATCCACCAACACTTGCTATTGCACCAGAAAGTATGCATCTGAATGCTCCAGGGACTTCCGCAGTCCTTCCGCTTCTTGTTGCAGCACAGCTGATCGATGTCTTTCAGCTTGTAGTTGAGACTCAAGAAACCGAACTGATTCAGACAGTGAGTTTGAATAGCTTGTGCAAGCTGTAGTGGCCAGTAACTCCAACGCTAAACCAAGATAGGATGTGCCACTATCCTGAACATTATCTACATTACTTCCTTTACCATTGCTTAATAAGGCACTCTTCCCCAATATTCTGTCAGCATTCTAAAAGAAGGAACAAGCAGAGACATAACAAGTTTAGCATGTACTAGTATATGAAACTCATTTCGGTGAACCAATTCATTAGTAAGGTGGACAGGATTAAACTACCAAGTCTTCTATTGCCAAGTACTAGTACATAATAAAAGCATCAAACAAACATATATCTATGTCCTATGGTAGCAATGCAATCTTAAATTAGAACAGTTGTTCTTCAGGTTTAGGCACTTGTTCTACATGAACAGAGTACGGTAAGATGCAAGAATATAATACTTAAAAATAGAAAATGAGCTCATAGACCTTACCACATTCTTGGTTCGGGACCAGTACAGAACAAGGTGTTCCCAGTCATCGTCCAGTAAATGTGTCTCAGGAGAACGTAAGGGAATTTGATGAGTTTCTTTTCCGGTGAAGTACGTTTTATTCAGGTAATTCCGATACTGCCACCAAAAATTCTTGAAGATAGCAGAGGTATTAGCACAGGTTACCTCATCCTGAGTTTCCAAATCGGTCCTTCTCTATAGAGAAAAATGGGGAAATTTGTTGTATTATAACCATCATGGAGGTAGGATGTATGGGACGAAGCAAAGTAATTGCCATGAATAACATTACTTACACATAACTCCTGGACAAACACCTGCAACTGGCATTTTCCTTCATCTTCAGTATAATATTTCCAAGATGGGAAGATACGCACATACGATTTAACAACATCAAATGCGATAGATGCTAAACTACGACTAGCTGGTTGTGCTTCCTCCACAGGAATAGGCATACTAACTAGTGGAGTTGGGGTTCATTGTGATAGTACTGGCCCTTTGGGCACTGGAGCTGCCTTACTAACTACTCTTGTTTGGGAGCTCTGTGGTGGAGATGGTGCTGTGTCAACAGGAACTGGGTTACTATCGGCTGGGGTTGGGGTTAGATTGGGTGAAGCTGGTTCTCTATCCATCGTAGTAGGGGTACAATCTGCGAGTGTTTGGGTTATGTGTGGTAGGGCTGGTTCTTGTGCATGTACAACCGGGGTGCTATCTCCACCAAGAGGTAGCATTGTTTTATTTGAAGACAGTGTTTTTAGTACGCTAGATACTGGCATCACTCGCTCCAATTCAAATGGCTGATAAACAGGAAACCTAGTTGAATGTACAGACATTGTATGAGAGACAGATGCAATAGATAGTGTGGAAAAAAGAGGGCATGAAATAGTTGACATGTATATTGTTTAACTAAAATGGATAGCATGACATAATTTCACATATATGATGTCTATCTAAACTGCATAGCATAGCATAACATAATTCAAAGATATGATGAATAACTAAACAGGATCGCATGACATAATTCACCTGCATGTTATCTAAGTAATCAGGATCGCATCATTTAATTCACATATGTGATTTATATGCTAAACAGAGGGCATTCAATATGACGTCTGAACTAAGAACATGGTGTTGAATATTGTGTATATGATGTCTAAACTATGCAATGCAAGACACCGTATGCATGATATGAGCAGTATAACCGTGACAAGTTAGAGCATACACCTCAGTGGGGGAATAGGACTGGTCATCTGTCTCTGAATCCATATCTGAGGAGCTATGGGGACCCAACAAGAGATCTGCTTCGACAGGTAGCACTGTCTGCTCTAAAGGCCTTGTTTTCACTCCAGATTTTTCCATCTCCCACCCAAATGGCTGATTCACAGGAAGAGTAGTTTAATGTACAAACATTGTTGACAAATGGAAATGTAATGAAGAAAAGGATGGGCAAGATATCATTCAAATATATGATGCCTGGTTAAACAGGATGGCGGTGCACATTTCACATATATTATGGCTGGCTAAAAGACATGAGACTGCATAATTCCCATATATGATATAGAAACTAAATAGGTGGCATTACAGAACATGTCTAAACTAAGCAGATGACATATATGATGTCAAAAGTAGGCACTGCAAGGCAACATATGCATGATATGACTAACATCATCATGCCAAGGTAGATCAAACACCTCGGGGGGTAAATAGGAGTGGTCAGCGGCGTCCGAATCCGCCTCAGAACAGATATCTTCCTCTGGGGTGGGTAGGGTTTGCCATTGAACCCACCATGGAGCGATGTCTACATGACATTGTATTGCCGCTCAAAACTCTTCTCTTTTTCTCTACATGTTCAGCATGACTATGTACAATATCTGACATGCATACGAAAAAATATGGTGAGATTATGTAAGGAGAGCATGCAGAAATTTAGAGTGATGGTAACAACCAGTGGATCGATGTTTTTCCGTTGAACCAAAATAGCCCTAATGGATCGACGTGAATGTATAGTAATAAGTGATGCAACAAGTGTACAACCTCTTTGCCGTAGCCGTGTCGACCTCAGCATTATTGGGTTGGTCACTGAAGCAGTTGAGGCAGAGGTGGTTGTCGGAGGCGTGGAGGAAGATCTGAGGAATCTGTAGACGGCGTCCAGGGCACTGCTCTGTTGTGATGGATCGTTCTATCGTTGGAGCAGCTCCGGTGAGCCGTAAGACGTCAAGGCTGAAGCAGCACAAGACAGACATCGTCAATATCAAGTGGGATTATAATAGCATCTCCAATAGATGATGTAAAATGGATGTAAAATTAACATCACCAAAAACCACCCGACTACAACAGATGAGGTAAAAACTATTAACTCTGAACTTAACTGTCAAAACTGAAATTTACTGTGGAATCTGAATGCTACTGTCGAAACTGAACGCAATGGTAGCAGATAGGCACTTGACATGTAGTTTAGGGAGGGCCTATAGTTCATCTTCAACCTGCACCCCCTGAGCCGCCAGCCACCACCGACCGAACTGCTGGCCCCAGCGCCGCCTCGCCGCCCCGAAACAACTCACCACCGCCGCCCCGACCAGCCCTCTAGGCCCCCCGCCCCCACCCTGAACCCTAAGACAGATAGTGGGGTACCTCTCCAGCGAGCCCCCGTCCCTGCTGCGGGTGGTTCTTCCTTAACTCCGGCGAGCCCCCCAACCCTTGAAAATCGACTGACCCAAAAGTCGATTCAGTCGACTGAAGTGTGGCTTAATCGAAGCAGAGCAGCAGCACGAGCGAGGGGGGGGGGGGAGCAGCAGCAGCAGCTGGGCGAGCGAGCGATCGAGCGAGAGCCGGAGCAGCAGCATCAGATCCGGCTGGTATGGCCGCCGCCGCCGAAGGGGCCTTACACTAGGGGAGAGCCGCCGTGGAGATGTTGCCCGTGGCACCGGCTTCAAGGTAGCCGCTCCATGGGGGTGTGGGATGGAGCACCGTCGGCGCCGGGAGGTCGAGTTAAGGAGAAGGTGCGATATGATGAGTGTACAACCTCTTTGGTGGCGCCGAGTAGGCCTCGGCTTCGTCCGAGGAGTCGGTGAGGATGCTGCGGTTCCGATGGAGCAGGTTAAGGCGGTGTTGTGGGGATGGAGTAGCCGCGATAGACGAGGCGATCGTCGGAGCAGCTCCTTGGAGGTGGAGAACAGGGCGGCTGAACCGGCGGGATGGCGAGATGGACGACGAATCCTCATCCGGGGAGGTGGACGAGGGACGCTGAGCTGTTGCGGTGGACAACGTCGTCGGGGAAGAGGCTCCGGCTGGGCAGCGATGATGTGGCGGACGGAGGAGGGTGGGGTTTCACGGCTGGAGTGGAGAGGTTATGGCGGCCTGGGATTCTAAATGGCGAAAAGGGGGCGATGGGAGGGGGTGAAGCATGACTTAGGGACGCGCTTGTCCAAAATGTAGGGTGTGTTACAACCCCCATCGATTTTAACTAGCGGCGCTTTCGGCTCAGGGTTAGAAGGGGGATTTCGCGTGACGGGATTTGGCAACTGGAGGGAGTTTTCGCGCGCGTTGTAATTTCGGGATAGCAAGGCGCGGGTTGTGAAGGCGCCAGTTTTGGGAGCACGATATCTGAATTTTCGGGATATAACAAGACGCGTGTTGAATTTTAGGGACAAGCCTAACGTGTAGTAATATTGTACTTGTACGTACCAAATCAATTCGCACTTCTCTCAACCAAAAAGAAAATGAAAAAAATAAAACTATTCACACCACACAAAGAGATAGCCTTGCCCCGTTTTACTATACAAATGCTATTCAAAGCTACTCCCTCCTTCCATCTATATAGGGCCTAATGCGTTTTTCGATGCTAACTTTGACCGAATATTAGAGCAATGATATATGACATGCAACTTACACAAAGCACACCGTTAAATTCATCTGTGAAAGGTTCTTTCAAGGATATAATTTTCACATTGTGCATGTCATGTACTATTAATCTTGTCAATAGTCAAAGGCGGTCTTAAAAATCTCATTACGCCCTATATAGATGGAAGGAGGGAGTATGAATCCATGTTATGTCCGATTAAATTTTTTCGCTTGCTGTATAATGCATGTAACCTACTCATTCCAACATTTTAGTGCATTCCAAATGTCTATACTACCGCTGCAATTCGAACTAAATTTGAATTCGTTTCTCTATTTCAATAAGAATCTACAATCATGATTGTTGCCAACTTCAACCATCATAGTTTCCTTGCTATCCGCCAGATATAAATCAGACGACCTATAATGCAGGATGGCAGGCACACCATCATCAACCACTCCGTTTTTTATAAGAGTAGAGATAAAATATATTAAATGTAGTATACCATGTTCATAACCACACCATGTGTATCACCGTTATATATATTCACACATCCGTCGGTTTGAAACACTATGATAAATTCTTCAAATATCCGAATTCGCTTTTTATAATGAAGTATATATGATCTCTATTCGTCTTTTACACCCACACAACCCTCTTATCTTTGTAGCTAGCGCTAACTTTCTCTTGTGCATGCACACGCCCGCATCCCTCTCACCCTCCCTCTGCATTCTCTAGCTCCATCACGCAAATTCGTCTTTTCACTTTAGGTCGTTCACCCACGGTGTGTGTAGGCCCCCCAGCTCCTTCTTTACGGCACACATCGATCGATATGCCTCTCTAGCCAGGTGTGCCTAGCACAAACACAAGCTTCCCCTCTTCTCTTGTCACCGTCCATGCCTCACTCCCACCACTCTTTTGATCGTTCTCGTACTCGCACACTCCTCCCCCTCGATATAGTATGCCTCTTGTACCACCTCCTACATGCATCCCTCTCTCTCTATCCTTCTCCTCGTGCCTCATTTGCTTCTAACACACACATGCATGTATACCGATCGATCTCCCAACATATACCTAGATCGACTTTAACTACCCCCCATCGATCGACGTACCTCACAAGTTATGTCTCTCCTTTTTCTTACAAAGTGCGATTGATCTTCCTATGTAGTTACGTCTGCTTACCACAGCCACATCGTCCCCCCTCATCATTCGTGCATGCCCCCTGACCCGTCTCTCACACGCACGTGCACAGACAACAAGCAGTCATCTCCTCTCTTATTGATATTGTGGGCGTGCCCTCCGTTTGTCTAGCAAGCCTATCCCACCATTTGTTAGAAGCAACTCCACTACCACCCCCTCCAACACTCTAGCTCTGTCTCTCTCCCAACCTTATTCATCTCCTGCACATATGCATGGATGCCGATTGATCTCCCTTAATACATGAGGCAGATCGATCTCCTTAGTACATGAGGTAGGCCTCTCTCCTCCTCCACACATATACTAGCCATTGTACCTCTATAGTTAATTGGGCCTCCCTCTTCCCCCACCACACACCGATAGTCGAGCGCTGCAGGTAGGTATCCATGCCACAGAGACAAACTGCACATATCCCATCTCACGTTCCAGTAGGCCAGCCACTCTATATCTTTGACGTGGGCACACACAAATTCGATGGAACTCGTTATCGATTGCGCGCGCACACACACACATCATCCCTCTCTTCGATTCTATGGGCACCTCAAGCCGATGGTACCTCCACTCTCTTCTCGTGGATCGCCCCCTCTATATATATGTTATATCCAAGACTCTATTTCACACACATTGCATATGTTAAATTTTTTGATTGACCCCCCAAAAAAAACTCTCAAGAACCCACACACTATATCTCTCTAGGTTTCACTCTCTCTCACACAACCCCACGTAGGTGGTGTAGGTATACAAGAAGAGAATAGGTGCACCGTGTACGTACTCACGCTTTGTGCCCAGCCACACCTGCGCGGGTACATGGTGGAGCTCATTTCTTTACGAAATGGCAGCCCACGTGGTAATTTGAACGCCTGTAACGGTTGTTTACCAAGGGAGGTCGTGTACCACGTGTGCACGAAACAAAGTTCGACTTGACGCGTTGCCGCGCTATTTTTAAATAAAGTTATAGCGCTCAATGGCACGTACACAGAATATAAAACGATTTTTATGGAGGAAAAGGTAGTCCGCTCTTCAGAGTATTTCACACAAGGCTTCGGTGGCCTCTCTCTCTCTCTCTCACCGTTGGTCACTGATCCGGCCGCATCCCGTCCGCCAGGGGAAAGGGAGTGTGGTGGCTTCTCTCTCTCTCACCGTTGGTCACTGATCCGGTCGCATCCCGTCCGCCGGGGGAAAGGGAGTGCGGTGGCCTCTCTCTCTCTCACCGTTGGTCACTGATCGGGCCGCATCCCGTCTGCTGGGGGAAACGGAGGAAGTGCATCGTTTCTCCGTTCGACGGCGCCGAGGCAGCACATCCCAATCTGTGGTACACGCCGTTCTCTCTGACCAAGCTCCGGTGCGGCAGGGCCTACGCCACCTGCTCACAGATTCCGCCCGCTGCCGCTCACCTAGTTACATCCCGACGACCTCCAGGTATCCCCTCCGGCCTTGCTCCACTACCTGTTTTCCCACGTCGCTGCATCTGGATCTTCCATAGTTCTTTGCCCAAAACATAGCTCGTCCGGCGTACTTTCCATATTGCATTCTCGTCCTCACACCGTTTTAGACAAACACAATCGTGTTGTTATCTTCCCTTAGGACAAGGAATATGCTTCTTTTTTATCGTCGCATGTGTCATCAACTATTATTGGCCAGTAATTGTTTCCTTTCTACCTCTTTTTTGCAAACAGGGCTATCCATTTCACCTCGTTGCTATTGCGACCTTTTGGTGAACTGCACAAATCACTTTTTTCTTAAGAGTGTTTTGTGCAGTTGTACTAAAATGTCACACGGGCAACATCTCTACATTTCAGTGTGACTGCACAAAGGGAGATTGGTTTTGCTCTATCCTCCTCATCCAACTCCGAGCCTAATCTTCTCCAACTAGTTAGTCTTAAGAGAGACTACAAAGGTGACCGGCTTCTATTTGTGTGTTTATTGTTTCATCAACAGTCCTTTATTATCGTAATCACACTTGATACCTTTGGAACAGGGACGCTCAGCTCTATTTTAGTGGAACTGCACAAAATGATCGGAATGTTGCATGCTCCAGACAACTACTTTTTTTCCCAACATGCCTTGTTGATTTAGACAGAGCTGGGGGGATGTTGCTGCCAATGAAAGCATGGATCAATTTTAATTTAACACCTTCTCACAACTTTGTCTTCAGTTGTGATGTAATTATTAGCTCTGATCTGCTAATAATTGACATGCATTAGCAAGGAAGTTAGTTTTTTATTGTTTCCGAAAGAGCATCGATGGCAAGACACGCGAAACAAAAGCTGAAAGCTCACACCATTGTACAATTTCATGTCGCTGGAAAATTATTTTTATAGTACGTCAATTATGTAAACAAATGATGGAAGCTTGATAGCATTGCCAGAAGCCTCTTCATCATCCGGGTCCATGTGCCATGTAGAAAATTATACTCCTTCGTTCCTAAATATTTGTCTTTTTACAAATTTCAAACGGGCATATTTTAGAGTGTAGATTCACTCATTTTGCTTCGTATGTGTACTCCCTTCGTTCCTAAATATTCTATTCGTCTTAACAGAGATTTCAACAAGTGACTACATTCGGAGCAAAATGAGTGAATCTACACTCGAAAATATGTCTATATACATCCGTATGTGCCAGTCCATTTGAAATATCTAAAAAGACAAATATTTGAGTAGTCACTCGTTGAAATCTCTAGAAAGACAAATACTCCGGAGTATATTTAAGAACCGAGGGGGTATTGCACAACCGCATGGGAGACTCAGCCCGGTCGTTGCGCCGCATTAATAGTGAGTAATGAGCAGTCAAATCATAAGCCCCACCTTTCCCACTGTAAGTTGCTCTGAAGAAGCAACCATCAATACGCTCTTGTTTGAATCCGCTCATACTACTCCATCCGTCACTGTTTACAGGGCGCGCTTCGGAATTTTTTGTGTGGGACCAAGGCGACTAGCAATCGGCCTGAAAAATAGCATTGGTAGTTATAGCACGACGTCTATTACTAGAGGGAATAATGAGTACACACATGCATGCAGTGCTTCCACCCTGGGTACACACATGCATGCACTCTGTAGTAGTACAATACATGGAGAGAAAATTGTGGACTTGATTGCGGTTATCACGCCCTAATTAATTAAGCATTAAACCAAACGTGTCTAAAGTCTCTCTGGTGGTGGAAATACATTGAGAGAAATGCATCATAATGAAGCGCGTCCTGTAAACTGTGACGGAGGGTGGAGTAGTATGAAGGTGCAAAACCAAGTACGCATACTACTGCGCTTGGCTCTTCGCCCCTTCATGAAGTCGAACAATGATGGTACACCGCATGTTGGGTACTACAGTGTATGCCTCTGACAATCTGACAATCTGACACCGAATGGACTGATGCATGTCCACCGAGGGTAGGTTGCATTAGTCAAAAGGCGTAAGCGAGCTTCACCTTGTCCTGCAAGCTTCTCCTTGTTCTGCGAGTTGACGGGACACACCAAAAAGTAGTGCTAGTCCATACTCCCTCCTTTCCGGTTAATATGGCTTAATCTTTTTTGCGGCTAAATGGGAGAGCTTTATTCATATATAAGCATTCTTAGGACGATCAGCCAAGACACTGGTCACTAGGAAGCGAGGTACCCCGCAAAAAAATAAGTAGGAAGCGAGGTGTTTCATCAAGCCAGCTCTCGGCCACATTCAAAGTGCAGCAAGCACGATTCGCACGAAGATGCGCCGCAAGGTTTTCTGACCTGTTTACATGCTGAATAACAAAAAAGAGGAAATATTACTGAGCGCTACTATTTGTAACATGATATGAGCCAGAATTAAGCGAGAATTGTGGTGAGTGTTCCATGCAATCAACTTCCATTATCACATGCAAGAACCCTCGAAGAGAACCAAATGTGTTGAAGATTGCTTTATCAAATTTTAAAATTATAGTAAGAGTGCAGACGCTCCTCCATCCGGTTCCTAGTACTAGTATAGTGCATACCTTTATGGACTATAGTAGTAGTACTCGTAAACTTTGCGCTTGGCTGTTCGGGAAGTCGAACAATAATAGCACTAGTAGTATAGTGTATGCTTCTGGCAATCTGACACCGAATTAACTGTTGCACGTCCACCGCCTGAGCGAGGGAGAGCTTTCATTAGTCAAAAGTTTCTCCTTGTCCTGCGAGCCACCGCGCGCAAGCTTCTCCCGTCCTGCAACCTTCTCCTCGTTCGGCAAGTTGACGGGACACCGCAAAGTAATGCTAGTCCATGATGCCTCCTCTCCGGTTAATATGGCTTAATTTCAAACGAGATAAATACACTATCTGTCACTGTATATTTGTAAAAATACGGTCAGTGGCCTTCATAATACGCTCATTGCGCTCAATATATATATATATATATATATATATATATATATATATATATATATATTCCGGTGTTCATACGGTCACTAGCTCACCCTGACTGAGTATGTGTGTGCATGCACGTGTAGGTTGAGCACTTGAGCGTGACCATGTGTGTTCCGTCGTGTGCTCGGACATGCATGCATTAGGGCGTCACGCGCGTTTTTGCGTCCATGTGTACGTGTGACTGTTGCATACACGTAGGGGGAGCACGTGTAGGGGCCACTAAGGAGCAGTCAAATCACACAATGTTCTGCATAGACACGGTCGACATCGGCGAGGGAGAAAACCCATAGTTGGTGCGTCCCAATCGGGGGTCACCGCGGTATGGGCCGATGCCGCGTCCCAACCGCCCTTCTAGCTACAGCCCGACGTCCCAGGTAGTCCATCTTCCTTTTGGAGCCGGCTTGCTCCACTGCCGTAGCTCCATCTCCATGTCGATCTTTCTCTACTTCTACCGGCTTCTACTTGTGATGAGTTTATGTCTCATGAACTAGTGCCAGTACTATTATTCTAATCACACTTCTTCAATATCTTTGCCATCAGGGATGCTCAGGTAGATTTTAGTGGAACTGCACAAAAGCATCGTATGATCCGAGGGTGCCAGCCGTCTTTCCTTCGACAGGTTCTACCTGGCCAGGAAATTAAATCATGTTTAGGGTTTAGGGTTTAAGTCGTAGTGACCCCATCAGTAGTTTTTCTATCGTACACACTCTCACAACTTTTTTCTTTAGTTGTGAAGTAAATATTGGCTATGACCTGTGAATCATTGAGATGCATCAGCATGCGTGTTAGTTTTCCTTTGTATTTCATGGAATGTTGTAACGGGGAAACCTTGGAATATGAATGAAAATGGAGTGGAAAAGTTTCCATTTTTCCGGAGAAAAAATGGAAATGGAGAGAAACCAATGTTTCGTTTCGCTGGATCGCTCCATCAAGCAAAACCAATGTTTAAATCACGTCTGTCGTGTTCGTGTCTCACCCTCCTCCACGGCTCGACCCCACAGGGTCGCTCGGCATGCCACTCACCGCAAACCGAGTAGTATACCATAACTTTCCCGCTTGTTTGTCGATGGATCGCGCCATGGAGTACTAGCACTACTGGAAGAGACGAGTTGGGGGAGGACAGCTAGCTGTAGCACGGACTCCCAAGAACTTTTTACATGCATGTTGTAGCTGGCTATTGCGACATTTGAACGCGGAGCAGCCGCGTGCACCCGGAAGCGGCGCGGGCGACGCTCTCTCGGCCGACGCGCCGCTTGAATGTCGGCGTGAGTGAGAGGTCGCGTCCGCTCTGGTCGGGCATGAATGCGGCACTAACCGTTTCGGGCGGGAAGCACGCGCGGGTGATGAAGAGGGTTCAGGTTGGTCAGGACCGGCCGTGGCAGCGGTCCGAACGTGCGCAAACAAGAGATGTTGTACGTTAATATTGCCGCGTACATAATTAACAACGTAAATAATGTGCTAGTTGGACAAATATGATTAGAGATGGAGATGGAAATGGAATTTTACGTAAACACATATATGCATGTCTATGTCTATGTGTGTGTGCGCGACGACTCTCGCGACCTGGAAGCGGGGGCGTGTTTTTGATCGGTATGTTAGAAAATCAGTTTGTCTAATTCACATCTAGATGTTATTTAAGGATATCACATCTAAGCTCCCACAAGTATATAATGTAGCAACAAGAAACAAAAAAAACTAGGAAAAGACCACAAACAGAGTGGACATCAACTTATATGTGACATAACTATGTCACATCTAGATGTGTCCTAGACAAACCCTTAAAAAATTGTCCGCCAGTTTTCGTTTCTTTTTTCCGGGACCGCGCGTATTCTATTTAAAACCACTGCTATGGAGAGATTTTTTTACTCCATTATAGCCTCTTGTTTGATAGAGTTTCTTGTGTCTCGCTCTCTCACCCTCTCCATATCAAAACAAGATGAAAGTGTCCACTCTATCTCTCTCCTCACTGGTGGTCACAGATCCGGCCGAATCCCGTCCACTTCGGGAGGTGAGGAGGTGCAGCGTTGACGTTGTCGCCGTCGGCGACGGAGGAAGCCGATGCGCACCATCCTCTCAGAGCCGGCGCTGGTGCGAACGAAGATCCTCCGCGCCCTTGTTCGCTACTGTCGTGTGGGCAGATCCCGCCTGCCCGCCTAAACGACATCTCGCCCACCTGAGGTATAACTTCTTGTACTGGTCCAACTGCCCAGGTCGCTGCGTGTGGGTTTTATTCTATGCGACTGCACCCCAGCTCCCCATGCATAGTAGCTAGGGTTCGTCGGCTGGTCCAACATCACCTACAAAAAGTACATGGTGGTAGTGCGGTCATTGTCCATATGGTGGTAGTACTATCACTGGTTAAATGAAGAAATGCTTTTTTTCTCGGGTATCCTGGTTTAGTTCCCATCAAGATAATTATGCTGCTTCCGTTTGTTGGTGTACTTTTCATTAATTCTTACTTTTCATTAATTCTTATTGACAATTGATATGTCGTTGCTAACCCTTTTTTATATTTTTGGAAACAACGATGCATGTCTCCATACTCGGGCATGTCTTCCTCAATTTTAGTGGAACTGCACAAAACTGGATGGCCATTGTTGTTCCGCCTCACTATCCTCTGCCACGTGGTTCTTCCTTCTCGAGCTTGATTACTGAGAAGAAACAGACCATAGTCAGGATTTGTCGAACTTCTTAGGTGCCTCACCCAAACTTGATGCCAAATGGATGATGCATCACCACGATGACCTACCGATGCTCATGGTTGCGCCTCATGGTTGCGTCGGCTGGTGAAGCTGATCGATTTTTGGCGAAAAACAAGTTGTCTTCCATCAGTGCTCTTTGCTTTTTACGCACAAATATGATATCCTTCGTCAGTTCACCTTGGTTGCGTTGGAGACGCAGTCGTCTTTCTTGTTGGTACAATTTTATCACACAATTGGCTATGAACCAAATGTTTCCTCGAAGAAGGATCGAAGTTGGTACTAAGAGCATAAGTTCTGTATTGATTTCTAAGCCTTCTCACAACTTTGTCTCTAGCTCCCCTATAATTTTATTTGTCCAGCTAATAACTTTGATTTAAAAAATGGTGTGGACTAAAAACCCGGATGGACGTAGTAGCCCTCCATTTTTATTTACTCTGCATATTAGATTTGACTGAAGTCAAACTTTGTAATACTCTCAAACCTTTCCGGTAATTGAAATTAAATTTCTTTATTTGTACACACTTTCACACCTTTCCGATAATTTGGCGCATGTGTGGTTGTTCACTTAAGGGAGGGTAGTGTACCACACGTGAAGGACAGGAAGTGCGACCAGGACGCGTGGGCGTGGATCATTAGTTCATCGGAAGTAGTACTAGTTTTCTTCATTGTACATTAAATGAAGAATTTCGTTTCGTACTTACACAATTTAAAACGATTGTTATGGAGCAAATAAGAAAACCACTCCACTATATTTTAGTCGTATACACGCGAGTACTATATGGACACAGCTTCATTGACTTAGTGCACCTGCCTTTGGATTTACGACAGGTGGGCCCAAAATGTGGCTGGCTCACCTGTCATACAACCAAAAGCAGGTGAAGTGAAGGCACCGGAGCTCAGTCCGTACTACAGTAGTATATATATAAGTGGGAGCCTCAGCGCTTGTTCGCTAGGGTTTGCACTCTCCACACGCTCGCCGCACTACATATATGTTACACGCTGGAGGCTCAACGTTCATTTGCTAGGGTTTGCTATATTCACAGTCTCTCACCCTCTCTTCACCAGATCAAAACAAGACTGCGTTGGCCTCTTGTCTCTCTCTCCCCCCTCATAGATGGTGAAGGAGGCGTCCGTATCCCGTTGCACCGGGAAGGGGAGGAGGTGCAGCGTTCACTCTATCGCCTTCGGCGAGGGAGGCAATCCACTGCCGGCTGCGTTGTTCTCTTTCACCCAGCGCCTGTGCGGGAGGGCCACCGACCCCTTCTTCCTCGCTGTCGTACATAGTGTGGGCAGATCCAGCCTCCAGCCGCAAGCCTTGCCACATCCCAACGACCCTAAGGTATAAGTTTCTTTGAAACCGTCGTTGCTCTAGCTGCATGTGGATCTTTTTCGATCTGTAGTCAAATCTAGGTCTTCGTTCAAAGAGGAAAGAAGGGTGCAGTGGGCTGGAGCAAGAATCTAGGACGTGGTTCAATGAGGAAAGGAGGGGCGGAAAGTAGTATAGACTGGCTATCCAGCCGCTTTGTAGGTCGAAAAGGGAAAAAGGGGGTAACCCAATACACACATCTGTAAGGAACCGATCTCTTTGTTGAAAAGGGAAAGAAACTGGGGGGTCGGGTAGTTTGTGCACGACTAGATTTGCTGCCCTCACATAGGAAGAAGGTTCAAAGAGAACAAATATGGGACCAGTGCATATATGCTGCTTGGCTACATACTCTGCATCACCCATTTATACGTGTGGACGCACATGGTGCTGGCATGTCCCATGCAGCTATTTTGCTATTGTTAATCTCAGAATTAACTACTGATCTACTTTAAGAGAATTTCTCTGTTAATATGAATCAATGCAACCGTATTAGAAATGCTACTGTCCTATACTTTGTTTTCCATCAAGATAAGGTAGATGCTTCTTTTTGTGGCCGCATGTTTCATCCTCCTTTATTGGCCAGTAATTGTTTTCTTTTTTGCCTCTTAAAACAGGGATATCTATTTAACTTGTTGCTATAGAAAACTTAAATGTCACACCAACAACTTTGCTTAATTTCAGTGCAACTGCACAAAACTTGATTGGATTTCCTATTCGTGTTGGTAGATTCATATTTTATGTTGGTCGTCTCATGAAAGGTCAGTACAGGCCTTCATCCACATGATTGTGCAGTGTGCTTTGAGATGCTGTGCTACTTGTATTGGTACTGTTTTAAATAAATGATGAATTGAAGCTATTGTATTGTTGTCTTTTCCCATTAAGTAGTGAACAAAAATGGGACCAACCCAGACATGATGCTTGTTGCTTTGTTACAACAAATTCAGCATCACCCCCTTTATAAGCCAGTAATTGATAACACTCTCAGAATTAACTACTGAATCTTATTTCAAAACTGCAACACTTGTTAGGGATTGGCGGGATTACCATTTTTGTGGCCGCATGTTTCATCCTCCTTTATTAGCCAGCAATTGATTCCTTTTTTGCCTCTGTTTATACAGGGATATCTATTCAACTTGTTGCTATTGCGACATTTTGCTTCGCTACGCGAAACACTTTGCTTGATTTCAGTGCAATTGCACAAAACGAGATTGGATTTCCTATTCGTGTTGGCAGATTCGTATTTTATCTTGTGTGCGTCATGACAGGTTGGTACTTTCCTTCATCCACATGATCGTACAGTGTGCTTTGAGATGTTGTGCTACTTGTATTGGTACAATTTTAAATAAATGATGAATTGAAGCTATTGTATTGCTGTCTTTTCCCATTAAGTAGTGAACAAAAATGGGACCAACCCAGACATGATGCTTGTTGCTTTGTTACAACAAATTCAGCATCACCCCCTTTATAAGCCAGTAATTGATGACACTCTCAGAATTAACTACTGAATCTTATTTCAAAACTGCAACACTTGTTTGGGATTGGCGGGATTACCATTTTTGTGGCCGCATGTTTCATCCTCCTTTATTAGCCAGTAATTGATTCCTTTTTTGCCTCTGTTTATACAGGGATATCTATTCAACTTGTTGGTATTGCGACATTTTGCTTCGCTACGCGGAACACTTTGCTTGATTTCAGTGCAACTACACAAAACAAGATTTGATTTCCTATTCGTGTTGGCAGATTCATATTTTATCGTTGTCGGTCTCATGAAAGGTCAGTGCAAGCATTCATCCACATGATTGTGTAGTGTGCTTTGAGATGTTGTGCTACTTGTATTGGTACTATTTTAAATAAATGTTGAATTGAAGCTATTGTATTGTTGTCTTTTCCCATTAAGTAGTGAACAAAAATGGAACCAACCCAGACATGATGCTTGTTGCTTTGTTACAACAAACTCTGCATCACCCCCTTTATAAGTAGATGGAAGCACATACTGTTGTTGCGCCGACACTACCCTGGAACTATTTATGCTTTTCGTTAATCTAATGCCGCTGGTAAAATTAAGCAATGCCACTCTCAGAATTAATTAACTACTGAATCTTAGTTCAAAACTGCAACACTTGTTAGGGATTGGCGGGATTACCATTTTTGTGGCCGCATGTTTCATCCTCCTTTATTGGCTAGTAATTGATTCCTTTTTTGCCTCTGTTAAAACAGGGATATCTTTTCAACTTGTTGCTATTGCGACATTTTGCTTCGCTTAATTTTTGTGGAACTGCACAAAATGAGACCGGATTTCCATATATGTGTTGAGATCTCTTTGAGATCTTCCTCATGAGTTGTTTCAAATCTTGGTCTTGAATGGTCAGTACCGACCTTCCTCAGAATTAACTACTGAATCTTAGTTTAAAACTGCCAAGACTTGTTAGGGATCGGCAGGAGTACCATTTCTGTTAGGGATAGGCCGGAGTACATGTTTAAGAAATGTATTGTTCAGATAAAGTCTCTGTTATTATATATCAGTTACAGACTTACAGTGTTTTACAAATGGTACTATCCTGCTTTGTAGTTCTTTCTACATGTTTAACCAAGGAATTGTTAAGATGATGTCTCTGTTAAAATGGATCAGTCGCATTGTTTTAGGAATGATACTTTTCTGCTTTTTCGTTCTTTATACATCTTGAAACAAGGCATTGTTAAGATAATGTATTAGTTAATATGAATGAATCACACTGATTGAGAATTGCTACTCTCCTGCTTTGTTTCCCATTAAGATAAGGTAGATCAGTAGATGTTTTTCTTCTGGGAGTACAAGTCATCAACCGTTATTTCTCAGTAATTGTTTCCCTTATACCTTTTGTTGCTTACAGGGATATCAAAATTAAAGCTCGATTTTATTCCGACTTCGATTTTAGTTCAACTGCACAAAAGGAGCCAATGTGTCCAAGGAAAACTGCTGCATTACTGGGTCCAGTTGGTCGTTCCACTTTGCAAAAACAAGCAGTCATTGTTTGTGCTACATTACAGAAGTAATGACCGAGAAGCTTTACATAGTATTAGGCCTTCCACTATGTAGGCCAAAAGAGGTGCCAATTTCACCTTTTCATAGTTTGGCACCGAATCCCTCCATTGCTATAGCCGGTGCCATAAATATTAGACACCGGTGACATGACTAGTCTGCAAAGACCATTGGCAATTTAACAACACGTGGAGTGCCCTGGTCAAGAAGTGCACAAACAAGTACAAGAAGCGACAAGACTCCACGATCATAGGCATTACATATTTTGAATGGGAAAAGCTTGTCAAAGTTTAATCATTGATGTTAGCAAGAAGCGACAGGACTCCACGATCATAGGCATTACATATTTTGAATGGGAAAAGCTTGTCAAAGTTTAATCATCGATGTTAGCAAGAAGATGTTAGTTTAATATATTGGAATTGGAAAACCTTGTCAAAATTTGCTCATTGATATTAGCCAGAAGACATGCATTTGATATTTTTGAGTGGGATGCCCTTGCTGTGAGCAGCATCGAGTGTTTTTTCCTATTCCTGTGTTCAGTTTAGAAGTAAATAGTTACTCTGCTGAGATATTCCTGTGTTAAGAGTTTGTTCTGAATATTGTCTATGTAATGCCAGGCCTTGTGTTTGATTGCAAAGTTGAGCTTGGAATGTTGTGGCATGCGGCATCACGAGATGTTCACCGTGCCTCTTGAGAATAATGCTTCGTATTGTTTTGCATGTCGATCTAATGCCAGTGATTTGCTTGTTAAGAAGATCATCCTCTTCTGTTGTTTCCGTGCTTAAGAAGTTCATCGTCTGATGTTTCATTCATAGCCTATACGACAAGTCGGGTAGGTTAGACGTGAAACCATATGATCTTCCGACCAACTCATGATATTAGGCCGTGATTGGATCGTCGTTTTCCAACCAAAACCGCTTGTAAAACTGACGCTTGTAAATTAAAGCATATGGTCTCGGGCGAAGGCGCTTGGTTGGTCGATTTCGACTAGTAAAATATTGGGAGTACTTGACACATGATAAAAACGCTGAACGACACTCAGACGATTGCTAATCTAGTCGTTAGCTGCTATTTCAGCCTTGCCCATGGATGGCATGATACACACGTCGTGCATGTATCATCTAGTAATGTCGTCCATATAGCAGTGCTCGTAAAATATACACTGGTCTCTCAAATTACACACGTAACCCGCCGGTTTTTCTTACAAACCTCGGGCCCTCGGTTTCATTACGCCTGTATTTTACGCATTGTTTTCGATGATGAGTAAATTACACTTGTATGTTAATACATGTTTGAAATAAACTAGAGCTCCCAAGAGCGACCTTACCGTTTCATGCCGTCTCAGTTTCTCGAAGGTGCCCATAGGTGTCCGATGATCCTGGCTTCCTGAATGAGTAGCGGGCGCTATATCAGACCATCCGTAGGGCCCGCGAGGCCCTCTCTGTTGTCCTACGGGTTTTTGCGCTCGTCATGGCGCCGAGCATTGTTAACATCGTCAACGAACATGGGGATTCAGGAGATGACTTTATTTTGACTGGATGACACTAGGGACACACTAGGGCCATAGCCGTACGTACGCAAGTGCCTCCTTATTATGTACAACTATTTTTTTTGCTTTCTCCTGGTTTCCTGACATCACGGTCCCACACCATTGTCAATCTATGTAGTCAATATAAACGAGAGAATTGCACAAGGTGCGGCCGACAGCTGGGACCAAGCAGCTCGAGTAGTATTTGTGTTTTTGAGGCATGAGCACTACAGAGTTTTTCTTGGCGATGATTTCGTTGTTGTTCAGAGGAGAGCAGGGTATTAACTGGGTGGGATGTGGCCCGTCTAGCCCAGGCCAGATATCCAGCCCAGATACTAATTTTTTCAAGATGAAAATGGCTAGCCCAGCTATACGTATTTTTGAGGAATACCCAAGCAAGGTCAACTTGTTATTCTCCGCCCCGCTGGGCTGCAAATCTTTCCTAGGAGGGATGCATTAGGCTTAACAGGAAAATGGGCTTTAAAAAATAATAAATGGGATGTAATTATAAAAACTGGGCAGTAACTATAAAAAAATGCACCAAACACGAAATTAGTTTATAAAATATTATTTATGGATTTTGAAAATCTTAAATTTTCATTGTTGCGCGCGCAATGTTTCGTTGGATTTTTACGTAATACAAATTTATATTTAATCTGACTAGAAATTTCGGGATAAAAATATTTCGGAGCCCATCAAAATGTGGGAAATTTTATTGAATTCTGTCTTCAACGGTTGGTTGAAATAATTAATCATTGTCCTACTAGAAAATGGGTTGTACTTTTAACAAACTGTAAATGGGTTGTTGTAAATTACATTAGTATTCCAAAATGGGCTGTACATTCTTACAAAATGCAAATGCGCTATAAGTTCTCTGCCACACACTTGTGGGCCTACTAAGTGACGCGTCCCCTAAAAAAAATAAGTTGACGCGTCTGCAAGGCTTTGCCAACTTATTATAGTCAACACACGGTTCTAGTAGCAGTGGCCGTTGGATGTCTATCCAACGGATGTCGTGCTTCTTCTTCAATCTCGGATATTCTTAGCTTCGGCTGCCCAAAAAATGATTCCTCCCACTGACATCTGGGCGCACCGTTTCGGAGGCTGAGCTGTGGGTCTACTAAGTTGGAGCGTACCAAGGGCTTTGTCAACTTAGTCAATAATAAACGTTTCTAGCTTCACTGATCGTACAATGTCCATCCAACAGCCGTAGTGCTTCTTCAACCTCTGGTCTTCTTGGTCCAGCCGCCCAAAGCAGCACCGGTCGTGCCGCCTGCTCCTGCCTCCCGTGGCCGGTTGTGCTGCCGCGGAGGCCTCACCGCCCCCATACTATTCCCACCGCTAGCCAGGCCATCCCTCCACTCACCCACACCCCCTTTTATTCTGCGGCGACGACAACATCACACCGCAGACGAACCAGTGAACCCTCGTACTCCTCTCTGCGCGGGCTTCCGCTGCTGTGTCTTCCCCGGCTCCGCGTTGTCCCCTTCCTAGGCCTCTCCGTCGTCCAGACCACCTCCATGGTGCTCTCGGTGCGGCATGGTCAATGTGATCAACGTCCAACCTCCATCGGAAGAGTACTGTACGTGGAGAGGCTGATAGCTGGGTCCAGGCGGCCGCAAGGAAGTGCCTCCTTATTACGTGCAAAATAATTATTCCTCCACCTTACAGCAGGGACCCAAAGGACGGGCCACCTTATTTCGCGAAAAAATGTTTCCCCCCTGACTGGTCGGACCCACCGGACGGGCCAGCGTATTTCGCGGAAAAAACATTCCCCCGCTGTCAACTCAGACCCACCGGAAGTGCCTCCTTATTACGCACAAAAAATGAATACTCCCCTGCTAGTTGGGACCCACAATGGTGGGAGGCTGACTTGTGGGCCTACTAAGTTGACTGGGACGGGGGCCTTTGTCAACTTTAGTCAATATGAACGATTCTAGCTCTAGTGACCGTACGATGTCCATCCAACGGCCGTAGTGCTTCTTCAACCTCTGGTCTTCTTGCTCCAGCCGCCCAAAGCAGCGCCAGTCGTGCCGCATGCTCCTGACTCCCGTGGCCAGCTGTGCTGCCGCGGAGGCCTCACTGCCCCCTACAATTCCCACCGCTGGCCAGGCCCTGCGGCGACGACAGCCTCACACCACAAACCAGTGAACCCTCATACTCCTCTCCGCGCGGGCTTCCACTGCCGCGTCTTCCCCGGCTCCCCATCGTCCCCTTCCTAGGCCTCGCCGTCGTCCACCACCCTGGTGCTCTCGCTGCGGCGTGGTCAACATGGTCAAGGAATGACTTCCATCGGACGTGGACTGTACGTGGAGAGGCTGACAGCTGGGTCCACGGTCGCAGCAAGGAAGTGCCTCCTTATTACGTGCAAAATAATTATTCCTCCACCTGATAGCGGGGATCCACCGGACGGGCCACCGTATTTCGCGAAAAAGACATTTACCCCCTGACTGCTGGGACCCACCAGCTACACCTTCGCACGCAAGGAAGTGCGTCCGGGCAAAAAAAATTCGGCCCCCTGACTGCTGGGACCCACCATCTACATCTTCGCAGGCAAGGAAGTGCCTGATAGTCGGGACCCACCTGGTCGAAGCGTACGTAGTGTTGTCATTTTGGTCGCGAACGTGTACGTACATATATACTGGTCGATGTAGAGGCGCGCACGTGTCGTAGTAGAGGCGCGCACATAGCATGTACACGTACGTACAACGGTCAGGGTGCAAGAAAGAAAATACGGCCACATATGTGTACATACGGGCGGGGTCTCGAACGCCTACTCGCGCATACGTACGGCGAGGGCTCATGTACATGGATGGGTCGGAATGGAGAAACATCGTCATCGTCGTGTTCATGGGGAGGCAACGGAATGCGTTGTGTTCATCGGGAGGGCTTGGACGGAACAGGCGATGGAAACGAGGCCTGGCATACCGCAGAACGGAGGAAATGACCTTATGTTCGACCGACCACGTTCGAAACGGGATCATGTTCATCGGGAGGGGTCTGGCGTACCGCAAAACGGAGGAAACGGACCTCCTACGGTCGAAACGGGGGTCCTGTTGATTGGGAGGGGTGTGGCGTGCCGCAAAACGGACGAAACGAACTTGTGTTGGAGCGCTACGGTCGAAACGGGGGTCCTCTTCATCGGGAGGGGTGTGGCGTACTGCAAAACGGGACTCCATGGGATACTGTTCATCTCCACCGTTGACCCCCTCCAGCCTCCACGAGCTACTGTTCATCCACCGTCAACCTCCTCCAGCCTCCACCTACGACTGTTCATCCACGGGCTCCTGTTCATCCAGCCTCCACCGCGCGCTACTCCACCGGCTACTGTTCAACCAGCCCTCTCCACGGGCTCCTGTTCAACCACCCCTCCATGGGCTACTGTTCATCCTGCCCTCCACCATCTACTGTTCATCCAACCCTCCACACCACGGGGTCTTGTTCATCCACCCCTCCACGGGCACTCCTCCATCGTCTACTGTTCATCCAGCCCTCCACCACACCACGGGGTCCTGTTCATCCAGAGGCAACGCCACCGCTCACTATTCATCCAATCCCCCCCCCCCCCCGCAACGCGCACTGTTCATCCCATCGATCAGCTTCAGTTAGCAGCAGTAGCGGAGGAATCGCTCGATCGGGTTTAGTTAACAACCATCGATTGATCGCTTGGGTTCAGTAACGCGTAGCCTGCAGTGCAATCGCTCGGGTTCAGTTAGAGCCCAACACCTCACTCGGGTTCAGTTAGAGCCAACGCCTCGCACACACGCGCGTACGTGTACGAGAGAAACGCGCATCGCTCGGCCCCCGACCTCCCACCGTAACCGGGAACTCCCCGAAATTTTCCTCCCCTTGCTTCTACCACGGTTTTTTCTGTCATGGACGACCCAAAGAATGTCATGCAGCTGCATCTCCGGCCTGCCCAGGACGAAATGCCCATTTTCTATCATGATTTTCTGTCATAGAAGTAGGAGCCCACCACATCTATGATGATACCGGGTACACAATTATCATCATAGAAGTGTCATATGTATGACATATTTTTTTTCCGTTCGGCCCAAAATGTCACGGATGTGTCTTTTTTTTGTAGTGGGACCTGAACATGTGGGAGGTACCTCTGAATCTAGCCTACATAACCTACGTGGCCAAGGACACATACGCATGCTACGACATGTACAGGCAGATCTTGGACATGAGGGCGTGTCTGCTTCCCGTAACCGACGAGTACACGGACAACCACAGCGTCATGATCAAGCGTGCCAGGAAGGTCTAGATGTTGTACTTTATCTGTTTATATGCACCTTTATCATATGAGTGTTTCATGCATTAGCCTATGTGTCGTAATTATCTGTTTTGTCCAAAATATTTCTTTTAAGAACCCATTAACCTGTTTGCTTTTTTTAGTGGCTATTTGCTTATGTACGTAACTAGTTCACTTGTCCGTTAAAAAAAACTAGTTCACTCAGCTGCCGTGCTTTGAATCTCCTTCCTCCCAACATATTCCCCTCCTCAGGTGGACCCAGCAGGTCTCGTACACAGACATATGGGACCAACCACCTATCCATTTGTATTTCTTTATTTTGTTCAATCTTTTGTCCTCTTCCTATACAGCGGCTGGCCATCATAGCCTATGGCGTTGGCCAGACCATCCCTCTACTACCACACATTGTCCAGCGGCGGCAGCACCACCGGCCCACCCTGCACCCGAACAAGTCAATCCTCGTACTCCCCTCCGCCCGCGTCTTCCCCCGCTCCGGTTCGTTCGGTCCGAGGTATAGCCGTCGTCCTCCGCCTTGGTGCTCTAGCCGTGGTGCCGCCATTCCCAACATGGTCAGCAAAACAAGAGGAATCGGGAGACAACTATTCGTCGAGAGGCTGACAGTCCCGGGCCCACCAGGTCCATGGCCTAGGTTTTGTTGTTTAACATGGGCAGCCCACAACATGTTTCAACATTTTTTGGATCCAGCATGTATCAAGCGGCCTCTGGGCCTCCCAACCTAGCTTGTCTATAACATCAGCAGCCCAAGTTATGTTTGTTTTTTCAAGGCGACGCACAACTCAGTTCTATTTTTTTTATAAGAATGCAAAACTGAACCTGTTTTCTATAAGAATGCAAAACTGAACCTATATTTATATCTTATTTTATTACACACACACACACACACACACACACACACACACACACACACACACACACACACACACACACACACACACACACACATATATATATATATATATATATATATATATATATATATATATATATATATATATATATAAGAAACACCATAAGTTTCCGTTAAACCTGTCGTTCGTCCAACCATTTTATAGACCTTCCCACTTCCTTTATTTTTCGTTTTCATTAATCCTATATCTGAATTTTCTCCCACTTTCTTTTTCGATGTAAACTAAGTTTTCTCCCAATACTTTTCCCTAGAACCAACTCAACTGTCCCACGTCTAGCCTAAAAATAATAATACCCCACGTACTATTAACTCATCAAATTAAAATGATATTTTATTTCATAAGTTGAAAGTTCTTACAAAATAATAATAATAATTGTTTCTATATAACTTGGCAAGTTAACTCCTAGTGATTGTGTACATAAGCTTGCAAAGATTTTACTGACCAATGCAGTAATAGACGTGCAATCATCTGTTTATGTTTTTATAACATTTCTCCGTCTAGCTCAACATGATATTTTCACCCAGCCCAACAAGTCCGTGGATTTCAAGAAAAATGCAAATGGGCTTTAAATTCTACCATATATATAACCGGGTTGCATAGATGCTACATCATTGTTTCACCCAGCCCACCAACTAAAAACAAATGGACTGGCTGACATGTGGGCCAGTAGGTCGAAGCCTAAGAAGGTGTTGGATTTACATCCAACGGCCGACATTCTTCTTGAATCTCTCGTCTTCTTCCCCCAGTGCTGCCGGGACCGCCTGCTCCAGCCTTCGAAATCCAGCGGCGTTGTTTTGCGCTCCTTAGTGAAACGCTACCCCGCCGACGGCCAGGCCATCCCTCCACTCCGCACCTCCTGTTATTCTCTGTCGAGTGTAGGCCCACCCCGCACCCGAACCAGTCAAGTTTCCCACTCCTCTCCGTCTGCGACTCCACTGCCGCGTCTTCCCCATCTCCAGGTCATTCCAGTCTGGGGCCTCACCGTCATCCAGCGCCACGGTGCACTCGCCGCGGCGTGGTCAACATACGAGAGTCATCGGAAGAGGACTATACGTGGAGATCCTGACGGCTGGGACCCATGAGGTCCATGGTCGCACGCAAGGAAAGTTCCTCCTTATTACGCACTGTACGTGGACTGTATGTGGGAAGGGCTTCTACATTTCGTGAAAAAACGTTCCCCCCTATCGGTGTACAAAAGGAGGGGTACACTTTTTGTACCCCTATGACTGTGCACGGGCAGTCTGAGCCACGGGCGCCGCCGCACCGAGCCCGGCAAGGGAGGTAGAACCAAGGTAAGGCCGAAGCCAAAGAGGAGCAGAACGACGCCAAGACCAAGACCACAAAGAGCAAAGGGGGCGAAGCGGGCCCCCCGGCAAGATCCTTGCCGGGAGGCGGTTTTTGCAAACCCGGCAAGACCCTTGCCGTGGCAGCTCGCCCCACACCTATGGAGCGGGTCACCCTTGAGTCCACTGCCCCCATGGGGCAAGGATTCGGGAGGCATCCCCTTGGTGGTATGCAGATCTTTGTGAAGACATTCAAGATCAGATGCACACTTTAGGCGATGATGGTCCTTGGCGGGATCCCAGCCAAGGAAAACCACAAGGCCCCCGGCAAGAGCCTTGCCGGGGATGGCAGCAGGCGCCATGGCAAGACCCTTGTCGGGACCCCGACAAGACCCTTGCCGGGGCCGCGGCAAGGCCCTTGCCAAGGACACCCACGGGGCCACCATTGGACCCGCACCAGTCATGCCTCCACCACCGTTCACATGCAGCTGCCGACCCCAACCAGCTGGGCAGGCACCTGCGTGGCGGCATGCTGATCCTCGTGGAGACCCACCGCTGTGCCACCTCAGCTGCCTGCCCGCCTACATGGCATCGCAGGCATCGCTGGCCAGGGCGCGTGTCGACGCGGAAGAGAGCAGCGACGGGCGAGACAGGGCTCTCCCCCGCCCCCGATAAAGCAAGGACACCTAAGCAAGGCGCATTAAATGCACCTTGTCATGTAATGCGAGGGATAACCTCGCATCACTGTACCCTTTCCACCTCCTGTGTGCCACTGTGGCAGCCCCTTTCCCTATAAAAGGAGGCCCCAAGCGACCAGGAAGAGGATTCGTCCTTTTGGAGCTCCTCATGCCCCGTAGCTAGCTTAAGAACACAAACATATAATCCACCAAAGCAGGAGTAGGGTTTTACGCATCTTCGCGGCCCAAACCTGGGTAAAGGAATCGTGTACTGCCTGCTCGATCTGCTCTTCTCACGGCCCCCACGCCCCGCAACCGCAGAAAGGGATTCTCGTGATCCCATAGGTGTCGTTTCCCCGTGACATCTTTGGCGCGCCTGGCAGGGGCGATGCAGTTGTGAGAATCGGCTTTAGCAGTTAGTTCGACGCTTCTTCATCGTCATGGCGACCAAGAAGAAGATGACGATGGAGGTTGGCCCGTCGGGCGCCGGGCATCCCGTCCCGACGCGGGCGAGCAGCGGACTGGTCGTCGAAAGGACCCAGGGCGCTGTTCGCGAACACCAACACCGTCACAGCAGCCGGAGTTTGGGAGGCGGCGACGTTCGTGCGCCCTGTAACGGGCCGCACGCCGCCAAATCCAAAGACGGAGCCGGGCCCTCCGCGGGTGGCGGGGGACCTTCCGAGGTCGCTGCTGCCCCGCCCGCTGGCGGCGCGAGGGCCTCCAGGACTCCCACTCCGGCGCCGACGCCGCGTTCTTCTCAAGCGACGCGCGATGAGCGGCGTGATCGCCCCGAAGACCCCGGGCGTCGCTGCGGGAAAAGCCCCGAGCGCCACTCCCGGGATGTAGAAGACCTGCCCGCTCGCCGAGGCGCTGGTGAAGACGGCGTGCGACCGCGCGGTCGTGATAAAGCTCGTTCTGACATGGTCAGAAGTCGAAGCGCGTCGCGATCCGTGCAGGTTTCGCTGCCACCGACGCCAGCAGAAGCCCTAGCGCGCGCAGTTGCTCCTCGACTTTCCTCCCACTACGGGGAAACTCGACGAATGGAGAGCCACCATCTGAAGCCTTGTTGCGGTGGCCAACAAAGATGAGCCGACCCCGACGGAGCCCCCGGGTCGACGTTCCGACGGAGTCCCGCGTACCAGTGGCAGGAAGGCTGGCGGCGCCACGACCACGGTGCACTCGCCTCCTCCTCGCCCGGTGCCACGGCACCTGCCCGTCGCGACGTTGCAGGCGACGAAATCTCCATAGCGTCATCCGACCCGCGGACCCACCAGGACCAACGCCAGGTCCTTCAGGATCGGGAACATGAAGACACTCGGACCACCATTGAGCGTCGGCGCGGAGCGCGCCACCAGTCAGATAGGCGAGCGGGGCCTGCTGTGGACCACCCGGCACCGGAGAGCCCTGGGGGCCTACCTTACGAGGTAGGCTGCCCGGCTTTTACCCGTGAGCTGCGGCAGTTCCAGTGGCCCACTCACCGCACTTTCAAACCTGACGTGGGTGAGAAGTACGGTGGCAGGACCCACCCATCCGAGTTCCTCAGCATCTACACCATCGTGATGCAGGCTGTCGGAGCTCGTGACGATAAGGTGCTTGCAAATTACTTCCCGTTGGCTCTCAAACCCAACGCCATGTCATGGTTGATGCACTTGCCGGTAGACTCCATTTCCTCCTAGTCGGATTTGTGCCATGAGTTCGTGGGCGCCTTCACTGGCGGTCACCAAGCTCATGGCCAAGCGAGTGATCTCCACGTCATTCCCCAGAAGGGAGGCGAGAGTCTCCGCAAGTACATACAGAGGTTCAGCTAGGTACAGTACAATATCCCAGATGTTCACCCTGCCGCCATCATCAGCGCGTTCAATCAGAACGTTCGGAACCGCAAGATGCTCGAAGAGCTGGCGATGAACAAGGTGAAAGATGTCGCGGAGCTCTATGTTCTCGCGGACAAATGTGCCCGGGCTGAAGAGGGGAGGAAGTACCCCGACGAAGATGCCGGCGTGGAAACCGACTCCTCTGAAGAGGACACCGCCGCCCCGGCGAAGAAAGGCCGACACCACAATAGGAAGCGCAAAGGGAAAGCTGTGCTTGCTATCGAGGGGTCTGACGACACCGGCTCCACCAAGAAGACCAAGGCAGGTGACCCCGGCAAGGAAATTGCCAGATGTGTCGCCTGCCAGGCCTTGGCGGTTGCCGAGAAGCCAGGCAACTCCGACAAGCGATACTGCAAGATCCATCGCACCAAAGGCCATGCTCTCCAAGACTGCCGGCAGGTTGAGCTCCTCGCTGAGAAGCAGAGGGCTGAATACGAGAGGCAGGAAAAGGAGAAGGGCCAAGACGGTGCTGAAGGATCCGGCAAGAAACGCGACGGCCAGGCGGGCCGTCGCGGCAAGGATAAGCAACAAGAGAGGCCCGCTCAGGGCCGTGACAGAAAGCCAGAAGATGAAGATCACGAAGAGGACGACGAGTCCAGCGACCAAGAGTTTCAGAAAGCTATAGAGGCCATGTGCGTTGACGGCGGCGCTTCGCTGCATGCCTCTCGGCACCTGCTTAAACAGTGGGCGCGAGAAATTACAGCAGCAGAGCCGTCGTTTGATGCCCAGAGGCCGCTGAAGTGGTCCAGCACACCTATCATTTTTGACTCTAAGGACCACCCTGATCGCACTACTGCGGTCGGGCGCTTGCCGTTGTTGGTTTCACCAACAATACGCAACCTCAAGGTGACAAAAATGTTAGTAGATGGCGGGGCCGGTCTGAACTTGATCTCGCATGCCGTGATCGAGAAGCTGCACA
Source organism: Aegilops umbellulata (assembly GCA_032464435.1). NCBI lineage: Eukaryota > Viridiplantae > Streptophyta > Magnoliopsida > Poales > Poaceae > Aegilops > Aegilops umbellulata. The sequence continues at coordinate 395,244,665 of CP136054.1, forward strand.
TCCCTGATGGAGACCTCGAAGAAACGGGCACGTTTCAAGGGGTCAGCCCGGGGAGAAGCCAACCCAAGGGAAAGGTCACGTTGCCCGTAACTTTCGGGAGCGGCCTGAACTTCAAGACGGAGAGGATTGTGTTTGATGTTGCCAAGATCCCCTTGCCCTACAACAGGATCCTTGGCCGCCCAATGCTGGCCAAGTTCATGGCGGTGTCGCACTACGCCTACAATACCCTGAAGATGCCAGGGCCCGTGACGATCATTACCATCCCCTCTAACAAGAAGGATGCGCTGATTTGCACTGATCAAGTGTACCAGCAAGCAGTCGCATCAGCAGCCACCGCTGGGGCACTCACTCCTGCTGCCGGGACCCCGGGGGGAAAAGAAGAAGAAAGCCGGTGAGACCTCGGACACCCACTCCGGCAAGCGCACCTCTTTGGAGTGTAGCGCTTCCGTCGAGGACGTGCCAGAGAGCTCTGCCGGCGGAAGCAAGAAGTCCAGGGCCACACCGCCGGGAACCAAGAAGGTTTCCGTCAACAAGGACAGCACGAGAGGAGCTTTCACCATAAGCTCCACCCTTGACGACAAATAGGAAGACGCGCTCGTCACCCGGGAGGAGCTTTCACCTTCCTGTGGGCGAATGTCGATGTGTTTGCATGGCAAGCTTCCGACATCCCCGGCGTTCCCAGGGAGGTGATTGAGCACCACCTTGCTGTCTGTCCTCATGCGCGGCCCGTCAAGCAGAAGGTCAGAAAGCAAGCTTTGGAACGACAAGAGTTTATCACAGAAGAAATCCGGAAACTGAAGGCAGTGGGTTTGGTAAGAGGAGTGCTCCATCCGACGTGGTTGGCCAATCCGGTCGTAGTGCGCAAGGCAAATGGGAAGTGGAGGCTGTGTATTGATTGCACATATATCAATAAGGCTTGTCCAAAAGACCCCTTCTCGTTGCCGTGCATCGACCAGATTGGTGACTCCACGGCTGGGTGTGATCTGTTGTCATTCCTTGATGCCTACTCCGGCTACCACCAGATCTTCATGACGAAAGAAGACGAAGAGAAAACAGCATTCATCACCCCATGTGGTACGTATTGTTCCATACGGATGCCTTTCGGGTTAAAGAGTGCTGGATCGACGTTTGCGAGGGCGGTCCAGATTGGTTTTGAGCCCTAGCTCCATAGAAATATGGAGGCTTATATGGACGACACAGTGGTCAAAACCAAGGACAGGGCCACCCTCATATCAGATTTGCGGGAGACATTTGCAAATCTGCACAAGATCAACCTCAAGCTGAACCCTGAGAAGTGCGTCTTTGGCATCCCGTCCGGCAAGCTTCTCGGGTTCTTTGTGTCGCAGCGGGGGATAGAGGCCAACCCGGACAAGATCAAAGCTATAGAGCAGATTGAAGCACCCAAGCGAATCAAGGATGTGCGCCGGCTCGCTGGTTGCGTCGCTGCCCTGGGCAGGTTCATATCCAAGTCCGCCGAGCGCGCCCTTACCTTTTTCAAGATCCTGAAAAAGGCAGGCCTGGTGGAGTGGACACCAGAAGCCGAGGCGGCATTGCAAGATTTGAAGAAGTACCTCTCCTACGCACCAACACTAGTTGCGCCCAGGCCCCAGGAGCCGTTGCTGCTATACTTAGCAGCAACGAACCAGGTGGTCAGCGCCGCACTAGTGGCCCAGAGGGAGGTGGACGATGAGGTAATGGCAGCAACATAGCCCGACGCCACCAGTGTGGAGGCGACACAGTTGGTCGAGGTGCCGCCAAAGAAGAAAGTGATGCAGCGCCCGGTTTACTTCGTTAGCTCCCTCTTGCAGGGGGCTAGGTCGAGGTACTCCGATGTGCAGAAACTGCTCTTCGGCCTCCTCGTGGCCTCGAGGAAGCTGCGTCACTACTTCCAGGCACACGAGATCACTGTCGTCACTCGCCTCCCTCTGCAGCGGATATTGCACAACCCAGATGCGACGGGGAGGATTGTGGAATGGGCACTGGAGCTGCCAGCTTTCGCCTCAAGTTTGAAAGTACTTCGACGATCCAGAGCCGAGTCCTAGCAAAGTTCATTGCTGAATGGATCGCCACTCCTGACGAAGAAGCCCAAGAGACTGCCCTCCCCGGCAAGGAGGCAAGTTGCGATTGGATTATGTACTTTGATGGGGCTTTCTCCCTCCAGGGTGCCGGGGCTGGCGTACTGCTCGTCGCCCCCACCGGAGAGCACCTCAAGTACGTGATCCAGATGCACTTCCCCAGGGAGGCGTCAACAAACAACACGGTGGAATACGAAGGGCTGCTTGCCGGTCTTAGGATCGCCGCGGACCTCGGAATCAAAAAACTCATCGTCAGGGGCGACTCGTAGCTTGTCGTCAAGCAAGTCAATAAGGACTACCAGAGCCCGTTGATGAAGGCCTACGTTGATGAAGTGAGAAAGCTGGAAGAGCGTTTCGACGGTATCCGGGCTAAATACATTCCCCGAACGGAGAACGATATCGCCGATTACCTGTCGAAGCGCGCTGCCCTCAAGCTACCTGTGGAACCAGGTACCTTTGTGCTTCAGCTAACTCAGCCATCTGTTGATCCATCAACAGAGCAGAACAAGAGAAGGAAATCAGGACCCAGCAAGTACTTTCCCACTGAGCTCCCCGGAGCCGCCGGCAAGGATGTTGCCGAGGACACTGAACCCGCCACGGGACGGCTAGCTCCGGCAGGACGCCAAGCTCTTGCCATTGGGACAGCCGCCCCTATAGCGGAGGAAATGCCTTTAGTCCTCGTCGTCGAGCCTCAGGCTCCAGCGTGGGCACAACATACCGTCCGATTCCTCCAGACAAGGGACCTTCCTGAGCAGGAAGAAGCGGAAAAAGTAGCCCGTCGCTCTGCCATGTACCAGTTCGTCGATGACGTCCTGTACAGGAAGAGACCGAATGGTGTGAAATTGAAGTGCATCCCTCGAGAGGAAGGACTGGAGCTGTTGGCGGAGATACATGGAGGCATATGTGGATCCCACATTGGGTCGAGGGCCCTTGCCGGCAAGGCATTCCGGCAAGGTTTCTTTTGGCCCACCGCCCTCCAGGATGCAACGACACTCGTCACCAGGTGTGAGGCGTGTCAGTTCCATTCAAGAAAGCTTCATCAACCAGCTCAAGCCCTTCAAACCATTCCTCTCTCCTGGCCTTTCTCGGTCTGGGGGCTCGACATACTGGGCCCTTTCCCCCGCGCTGTCGGGGGCTTTGAGTACTTGTACGTAGCCATCAACAAGTTCACAAAGTGGCCAGAAGTGGAGGCAGTGAGGAAGGTCACAGCTCAGTCAGCCGTCAAGTTCTTCAAGTGTCTAGTGTGCCGTTATGGTGTAGCCAACCGGATCATCACCGACAACGGTACGCAGTTCACAAGCCGCACCTTCATGCAATATACTCAGGACCTCGGCAGCAAAGCCTGTTTCGCTTCCGTCACTCACCCGCGGAGCAACGGGCAAGCTGAGAGGGCAAATGCTGAAGTGTTGCGAGGCTTAAGGACCAACACCTTTGACAGACTGCACAAGAGCGAAAGGCGCTGGGTTGATGAGTTGCCGATGGTTCTTTGGTCAATCAGGATGACACCAAATCGAGCCACCGGCCAGACATCCTTTGCCCTGGTATACGGGGCAGAAGCAGTTAGCCCCACTGAACTCATATACGGGTCACCTCGAGTGCTCACTTATGATGAGCTTGAGCAAGAGCAACTGCGGCAAGACGACGCACTGCTCCTTGAGGAAGATCGTCTTCGGGCGGCTGTGAGAGCAGCATGCTACCAGCAAGCCTTGCGCCGCTACCATAGCCGCAAGGTTCATGCCCGGAGCCTTGAGGAAGGCGACCTTGTTCTTCGGCGCGTTCAATCGGCCAAGAATTCCAACAAGTTGACGCCGAAGTGGGAAGGCCCTTATCGGGTAATATGAGTTACCAGGCCCGACGCAGTCCGCCTGGAGACCGAAGATGCCGTTCTGGTGAGCAACTCCTGGAACATCGAGCATCTTCGCAAGTTTTACCCATAAGGCGCGGCTTCTCGGGCCTCCCGGCAAGCCACCTTTTGTACAAGCATTGCCGATGATGCATGTAACCCTTTGTACAAAGCCAGGCGCAGACCCTGAGCATAAATGGAGCGCTGGCGCCCTAAGTTATAGCATGCATGCTAGATCAGTCTCGTCCTTGGTTAGGGCGGCGGCTAACCCCTAGCTTAGAGGTCGAGTGTGCGTCTCTTTGCCGTTCTTTTGTCTCCTTTGGTTCGCAGGGCTCGGATATCCTTGCCGGATCACTTGAGGATGAAAAAAAGGAGAAGAGGGACGGACCAGCATCTGGACCCCGGCAAGCCAGTGTTGTCGGGGGCTGCAAGTACAAAGATTCACCCACGGCGAACCAGAGTTGCCGGGGGCTGCAGCTTCAGATAAGTTCTTCATCCCTTATCATGCATTCTCTTATGGACTGAGGTATGCGAAACCTCGTTTCTTCCTAAAGCTACCGTGCTCCCCTAACTCTAGGCCCTAGGGCTCGTTCCCGGGGCCAGGTTTGGTCGTAGTCGCGTCAGCGAAGGGACGAAACGAGGAGCCTGAACCCGCCTCATCCCTGCCTCCACCGAAAGCGTGAGAAAGGTCGAGCGACGTGGGAAGACGATAGGGCCTGCTTCCGGGCAAGGAAGTGTCTATCTTAAAGATATCAAGGATTTGCCCCTTGATGTGGGTTCCACCCGCAAGACAAGTGACCCGGCAAGCATCCCTTTTTCATTAAAAATATTCCACTCAGGTACAGTTCATGGAGAATGAAAAACATGAATGATGGGATTACAAGCTTTAAATTCAGCTAAGGCCCGAAGGCTTACAAACTAAAAAGAGATAAGGTGCCCGTAATCCCTTTCTTGTCCCTCTCTTCAGGAGGCAGGTCAAGGAGGCGAAAAAGGCAAAAGGGGCGCCTAGACGAGCTACAGGTGGCAGAAGACACCAAGAGAACATCTCGGTGGTCGTCCAAAGGCTGGATGGTGATGGCAGCACCGGAGGCAGAGCTCAAAGACAAGGCGGCAGGACGTCAGCACGCGTCGAAGGCGTCGTGCCCACGTACTCCGAGTTGACGGCCTTGCCGCCCACCCTCTTCCTCTTCCGCAGCCTCCCAACGCCAGCCGCCCAAGGAGACGACCCCGAGAAGTTCAAGGAGCCGGCGACACGGATGATGGGGTCGCCGGTGCCACATGGAGCGGCGCCCGACACCTAGTCGGACCCGTCATCCTGCCGCCCGCTACCCTCGTCGTCGCTGCCGTTATCCTCCTCGTCATTCCCGCTCGAGGAGGAGTCTTCGCTATCGGAGGAGCTCTCCACGTAGCACCTTGCCTGAGTCTCGAAGCACCCGAAGACCTTGACGGAGAGGAGACCGCCGTCCATCTGCTTAAAATGGAGGGTGAGCCCCTCCGTCAGGAGGTGGATACGGGCGAACGTCTTCCACCCTCGACCAAGATACATCACATTAGGGGCTGGGAAGTCGACGCGGACTCGCGTACTGCCGATGCCACAGCCCCTCATGTGCAGCCTCAGTGTCTCAGGCGGGTCCAGCTCCATCTCGCTCGCGAATGGAGTCGGGAGACGAAGACGACGGCAAGGCGGCCGCCGCAGCCTGACGAAGAACTCACAAGGGTCGTCCCCAACGTGGCCCTCCATGGGGAGAGGAACTGCTGGCGGAGGCGAAGCCGGCGCGCCGCCCCGTCCTCCTCTTCCCCGAGCGCCTCGGCCTCGCCCTCTTCCGCTTCCCCTCGCGGATGGCTCTGCCACCGCAGGTGCAGGAGAAGGAGGGACGCGTTGTCGAGTGGCGACCCTCGTCGCCACCGTCGAAGGACCAGGATTCCCTTTCTCCATGGCGAATGAGAGGGAGGGGAGCAGAAGCTGAAGAAGTGAGATGGAGGAATGCAGGGCACCGACCCCCCCCCCCCGCCGCTCTTTATAAAGGAGCAGGGTGGGGGCTCGACCGCCCCGTTCCGCCAATGAGGACGTGAATGGCGCAGGAGACCGGGGCCGATCCGCCGCCCCAGCCCGCGACGGCCCGGCTTCCCGCCTCCACCAACTGCCACCCCAGGCGCTTGAGGGCCGCGCGGCGAACGTGCAGGACCGAAGCGACGGGTGAGGTGACTTCTCCCCGCCCCGTGATTAAAGGGAGTGGGTGCCTTGAAAGACCACGCCTCGGCCCCGTCCATTAAACGGGTCGCGCCTCCACGCCTCCCTTCGTTTATGGGGAAGACGCGAGCCGCCCCCTTTTTACTACGACGTGACGCATGCGTGCAGAGGCCAGCCTCACGCATGCCGCCCACGTCACGCCCACCTCCCCACGCCGCGCCATGCACGGGAAGCGTGGGAGGCGCAGCGCGTGAAGAAACTTACCGCGGTAAAAACCGCCCTGCCTGCCCGCGCACCGTTCTTGGGCTTGGCCCAACAACGCGTAGCGCTTATGTGTGGCCCAGGCCCGGGGGCTCCTGTCGGTGTACAAAAAGAGGGGTACACTTTTTGTACCCCTATGACTGTGCACGGGCAGTCTGAGCCACGGGCGCCGCCGCACCGAACCCGACAAGGGAGGTAGAACCAAGGTAAGGCCGAAGCCAAAGAGGAGCAGAACGACGCCAAGACCAAGACCACAAAGAGCAAAGGGGGCGAAGCGGGGCCCCCGGCAAGATCCTTGCCGGGAGGCGGTTTTTGCAAACCCGGCAAGACCCTTGTCGTGGCAGCTCGCCCCACACCTACGGAGCGGGTCACCCTTGAGTCCAGTGCCCCCATGGGGCAAGGATTCGGGAGGCATCCCCATGGTGGTATGCAGATCTTTGTGAAGACATTCAAGATCAGATGCACACTTTAGAAGATGATGGTCCTTGGCTGGATCCCAGCCAAGGAAAACCACAAGGCCCCCGGCAAGAGCCTTGCCGGGGATGGCAGCAGGCGCCACGGCAAGACCCTTGTCGGGACCCCAACAAGACCCTTGCCGGGGCCGCGGCAAGGCCCTTGCCAAGGACACCCGCGGGGCCACCATCGGACCCGCACCAGTCACGCCTCCACCACCATTCGCATGCAGCTGCCGACCCCAACCAGCTGGGCAGGCACCTGCGTGGCGGCATGCAGATCCTTGTGGAGACCCACCGCTGCGCCACCTCAGCTGCCTGCCCGCCTACATGGCATCGCAGGCACCGCTGGCCAGGGCGCGTGTCGACGCGGAAGAGAGCGGCGACGGACGAGACAGGGTTCTCCGCCGCCCCCGATAAAGCAAGGACACCTAAGCAAGGCGCATTAAATGCACCTTGTCATGTAATGCGAGGGATAACCTCGCATCACTGTACCCTTTCCACCTCATGTGTGCCACTGTGGCAGCCCCTTTCCTTATAAAAGGAGGCCCCAGGCGACCAGGAAGAGGATTCGGCTTTTTGGAGCTCCTCATGCCCCGTAGCTAGCTCAAGAACACAAACATATAATCCACCGAAGCAGGAGTAGGGTTTTACGCATCTTCGCGGCCCGAACCTGGGTAAAGGAATCGTGTACTGCCTGCTCGATCCGCTCTTCTCACGGCCCTCGCGCCCCGCAACAGCAGAAAGGGATTGTCGTGATCCCATAGGTGTCGTTTCCCACCGACACCCCCGCTGATAGGTCAAACCCACCAGCTATATCTTCGCACGCAAGGAAGTGCCTCCTTATTACGCACAGAAAAATGAATACCCCCTCCTAGCTGGGACCCACCATAGTGGGTGGCTGACTTGTGGGCCTACTAACTTGACGGGGACGGAGGGCTTTTCCAACTTAGTCAATATGAACGATTCTAGCTCCAGTGACCGTACGATGTCGATCCAACGGCCATAGTGCTTCTTCAACCTCTGGTCTTCTTGCTCCAGCCGCCCAAAGCAGCGCCAGTCGTGCCGCCTGCTCCTGCCTCCCGTGGCCAGCTGTGCTGCCGCGGAGGCCTCACCGCCCCCATACTACTCCCACCGCTGGCCAGGCCATCCCTCCACTCACCCACACCTCCTATTATTCTGTAGCGACGGCAGCCTCACACCGCAGCCGAACCAGTGAGCCCTCGTACTCCTCTCCGCATGGGCATCCACTGCCGCGTCTTCCCCGGCTCCGCGTCGTCCCCTTCCTAGGCCTCGCCGTCGTCCATCGCCTTGGTGCTCTCGGCGTGGCATGGTCAATGTGGTCAACGACCGACTTCCATCGGAAGAGTACTATACGTGGAGAGGCTGATAGCTGGGTCCACGGCCACAACCTAGTTTTTTTGTGATTTGCCAAGTAAGTCGCTTTGTCAAGCATGTTGGGCTGCAAATCTTTCAAGACGAGGAGAGCTTCATTCTGTTGGTCGAGAAAATGGCCTATCAGTAATGAGAAATGTGTTGTACATTTTTAGAACACATCAAACTGACAATTAGTTTCAAATTTCTTCTTTTCATTTCAAGATTTTAAATTGCATTGATTTTTATGCGTGGACAATTTGTTGGATTTTATATTGATATACATTTTTTTAAATCAGTTTGAATGTGACTCCAAATTTCGGGATTAAAAACAGTTCGGACCGCACCGAAATATGCAAAATTTCGTACAATTTTTTAACCGTGGCCATCATATGGGCTGTAATGTTAACAAAAAGAATATGGGCTCCAAAAAAACCTTAAGAATTAGCAAATGGGCTGTAAATTATTAGAAATAGTGGCAAATGGGCTGAATGCTGTTTTCCACAGATTTGAGGCTTTCCGAAAAAAAGGTTGACGCCCAAGCAGTCACTGTTGGATGTCCATCCAACGGCCGTCGTGCTTCTTCAATCTCTGCTCTTCCTGCTCCAGCCGCTCAAACAAGCGCCGGCGGGACTGCCTGCTCCCTCCTCCCCGCAGCCGGCTGTGCTGCCGCGCAGGCCTCACCGCCCCACCGTACTCCCATCAATAGCCTAGCCATCCCTCTACTCACCCACACCTGCTGTTATTCTCCGGCGATGGCAGACGAACCAGTAAACCCTCGTACAGTCATACTCCCCTCCGCGTGGGAAACAACTGCCGAGTCTTCCCTGGCTCCGTGTCTTTTCCTTCCTAGGCCTCGCCGTCGTCCACCGCCCTGGTGCTCTCGGCACGGCCTGGTCAACATGGTCGATGACCGACATGCATCTGAAGTGGACTGTACATGGAGAGGCTGACAGCTGGGTCCACAGCCGCACGCAAGGAAATGCCTCCTTATTACACGCAAAATAATGATTCCTCCACCTGACATCTGGGACCCACCGAAAGGGCCTCTGTATTTCGCGAAAAAAACATTACCGCCGCTGACGGATCGGACCCACCAGCTATATCTTCGCAAGTAAGGAAGTGCCTCCTTATTACGCATAAAAAATGAATACTCCCCCTGCTAGCTGGGACCCAGTATAGTGGCAGGCTGACTTGTGGGTCTACTAAGTTGACGGGGATGGAGGGCTTTGTCAACTTAGTCAATATGCACGATTCTAGCTCCAATGACCGTACGATGTCCATCCAACGGCCGTAGTGCTTCTTCAACCTCTGGTTTTCTTGCTCCAGCCGCCCAAACCAGCGCCGGTCGTGCCTCGTGCTCCTGCTCCTGTGGCCGGCTGTGCTGCCGCGGAGGCCACACCGCCCCCTACTACTCCCACCACTGGCCAGGCCATCCCTCCACTCACCCACACCCCCTATTATTCTGCGGCGATGGCAGCCTCACACCGCAGCTGAACCAGTGAACCCTCGTACTCCTTTCCGCGTGGGCTTCCACTGTCGCGTCTTCCCCGGCTCCGCGTCGTCCCCTTCCTAGGCCTCGCCGTCATCCACCGCCCTGGTGTTCTCGGTGCAGCGTGGTCAACGTGGTCAAGGAACGACTTCCATCGGACATGGATTGTACGTGGAGAGGCTGACAGCTGGGTCCACGGCCGCAGTAAGGAAGTGCCTCCTCATTACGCGCAAAATAATTATTCCTCCACCTCACAGTGGGGACCCATCGGACGGGACATCGTATTTCCTAAAAAAAATGTTTCCCCCTGGCTGCTAGGCCCCACCAGCTACATCTTCGCACGCAACGAAGTGCGTCCGGGCAAAAAAATGATTCGCCCCCTGACTACTGGGACCCACCAGCTACATCTTTGCATGCAAGGAAGTGCGTGACACTCGGGACCCACCTGGTCGAAGCGTACGTAGCGTTGTCATCGTGGTCGCGAACGTGTACGTACATACTGGTCGATGTAGAGGCACGCACGTGTCGTAGTTGAGGCACACACGTAGGATGTACACATACGTACAACATCCAGTGTGCAAGAAAGAAAATACAACCACGTACGTACATACGCACAGGGTCTCGAACGCCTACTCGCGCATACGTACGGCTAGGGCTCGTGTACATGGCTGGGTCAGAACGGAGAAACAACGTCGTCGTCGTGTTCATGGGGAGCCAACCGGCTGGGTCGGAACGGAATGCGTCGTCGTGTTCATCGGGAGGGCTTGGACGTTACAACCGATGGAAACGAGGCCTGGCATACTGCAGAACGGAGGAAACGGCCTTGTGTTCGACCTGCCACGTTTGAAATGGGATCCTGTTCATCGGGAGGGGTCTGGCGTACCGCAAAAAGGAGGAAACGGACCTCCTATGGTCGAAACAGGGGTCCTGTTGATCGGTAGGGGTGTGGCGTACCGCAAAACGGAGGAAGCGGACTTGTGTTGGAGCGCTATGGTCGAAATGGGGGTCCTGTTCATCGGGAGGGGTGTGGCGTACCGCAAAACGGGACTCCACGGGATACTGTTCATCTCCACCGTCGACCCCCTCCAGCCTCCACGGGCTACTGTTCATCCACCGCCGACCTCCTCCAGCCTCCACCTACGACTGTTCATCCACGGGCTCCTGTGCATCCAGCCTCCACCGCACGCTACTCCACCGGCTACTGTTCAACCAGCCCTCTCCATGGGCTCCTGTTCAACCACCCCTCCACAGGCTACTGTTCATCCAGCCCTCCACCATCTACTGTTCATCCAGCCCTTCAGGGGGTGGTCCTGTTCATCTAGCCCTCCACGGGGTCCTGTTCATCCAGCCCCAACCGGCTCGATCGATCGGGGTCTTGTTCATCCAGAGACAACACCACGGGGTCCTGTTCATCCACCCCCACCGGGAAATGTTCATCCAAACCCCCCCAGCAACGCTCACTGTTCATCAAGAGGGGGCATCGATCAGCTTCAGTTAGCAGCAGTAGCGAAGGAATCGCTCGATCGGGTTCAGTTAACATCCATCGATCGATCGCTCGGGTTCAGTAATGCGTAGCCTGCAGTGTAATCGCTCGGGTTCAGTTAGAGCCCAACGCGTCGCACACACGCGCGTACGTGTACGAGAGAAACGCGCATCGCTCGGCCCCCGACCACCCACCGTAACCGGGAACTCCCCGAAATTTTCTTCGCCCTCGCTTCTACCACGGTTTTTTCCATCATGGACGACCCAAAGAATGTCATGCAGCTGCGTCTCCGGCACGCCCAGGACGAAAAGCCCATTTTCTGTCATGTTTTTTTGTCATAGAAGTAGGAGCCCACCACATCTATGATGATACCGGGTTTTGTCACAATTATCGTCATAGAAGTGTCATAAGTATGACAGAATTTTTTTTCGTTCGGCCCGAAATGTCACGGATGTGTCTTTTTTTTGTAGTGCCCGGTTGGCATCCCACCTTTCTTGTTCGACAACTATTGGTCAGTTTTGGTTGAGCCTAAGTTTTTTCTTCTTAACATGATATCCTTGCAATGTCATTTTATTTTGTTTTGCTTGATGTTTGAATAAGGTACTTAAGATCTGAATTTATTTATGAGAGAGAGTCTTCACATAGTTACATAATTATTTAAGTACTCATTGATCTTCACTTATATCTTTTGGAGTAGTTTGTCATTTGCTCTAGTGCTTCACTTATATCTTTGTAGAGCACGACGGTACTTTTATTTTGAAGAAATTGTTGAACTCTCATGCTTCATTTATATCATTTTGAGAGTCTTAAACAACATGGTAATTTTCTTTGGTAATGAATTTAGTCCTAATATGATGGGCATCCAAGAGGGATATAATAAAAACTCTCATATAAAGTGCATTGAATATAATGAGAAGTTTGATTCCTTATGATTGTTATGAGATATGAAGATGGTGATATTAGAGTCATGCTAGTGAGTAGTTGTGAATTTGAGAAATACTTGTGTTGAGGTTTGTGAGTCCCGTAGCATGCACGTATGGTGAACCGTTATGTAACGAAGTTGGAGCATGAGATATTTTTTTGATTGTCTTCCTTATGAGTGGCGATCGGGGACGAGCAATGGTCTTTTCCTACCAATCTATCCCCCTAGGAGCATGCACATAGTACTTTGTTTTGATGACTAATAGATTTTTGTAATAAGTATGTGAGTTCTTCACGACTAATGTTGAGTCCATGGATTATACGCCTCTCACCCTTCCACCATTGCTAGCCTCTCTTGTGCTTCGCAACTTTAGCCGTACCATACACCCACCATATACCTTCCTCAAAACATCCACCATACCTACCTATTATGCCATTTCCATAACCATTCCGAGATATATTGCCATGCAACTTTCCACGCTTCCTTTTATTATGACACGCATCATCATTGTCATATTGCTTTGCTTGATCATGTAGTTGATATCGTATTTGTGGTGAAGCCATCGTTCATAATTCTATCATACAAGTCAATCTTGATTCATTGCACATCCTGGTACACCGTCGGAGGCATTCATATAGAGTCATATTTTGTTCTAAGTATTGAGTTGTAATTCTTGAGTTGTAAAGTGAATAAAAGTGTGATGACCTTCATTATTAGAGCATTGTCCCATGTGAGGAAATAAAAAAAGAGGAAAGGCCAAAAAAGAGAAGGCCCAAAAAAATGAGAGAAAAAGAGAGAAGGGGCAATGCTACTATCCTTTTACCACACTTGTGCTTCAAAGTAGCACCATGATCTGCATGATAGAGAGTCTCCTATGTTGTCACTTTCATATACTAGTGGGAATTTTTCATTATATAACTTGGCTTGTATATTCCAATGATGGGCTTCCTCATATTGCCCTAGGTCTTCATGAGCAAGCGAGTTGGATGTACACCCACTTAGTTTCTTTTTGAGCTTTCATACACTTATAGCTCTAGTGCATCCGTTGCATGGCAATCCCTACTCACTCACATTTATATCTATTGATGGGCATATCCATAGCCCGTTGATACGCCTAGTTGATGTGAGACTATATCCTTCTTTTGTCTTCTCCACAACCACCTTCTATTCCACCTATAGTGCTATGTCCATGGCTCACGCTCATGTATTGCGTGAAAGTTGAAAAAGTTTGAGAACACCAAAAGTATGAAACAATTGCTTGACTTGTCATCGGGGTTGTGCATGATTTGAGTATTTTGTGTGATGAAGATGGAGCATAGCCAGACTATATGATTTTGTAGGGATAAGCTTTCTTTGGCCATGTTATTTTGAGAAGACATAATTGCCTTGTTAGTATGCTTGACGTATTATTACTTTTACGTTAATATTAAACTTTTATTTTGAATCTTATGGATCTGAACATTCATGCCACAATAAAGAAAATTACATGGATAAATATGTTAGGTAGCATTCTACATAAAAAATCTGTTTTTATCATTTACCTACTCAAGGACGAGCAGGAATTAAGCTTGGGGATGCTTGACACGTCTCCAACGTATCTATAATTTTACCATGCTATTATATTATCTATCTTGGATGTTTTATATGCATTTTTATGCTACTCCTTCCTTCCCAAAATCTAGGGCGTATTAGTTGTTAGCACGAAAATTAGCGCAGAGTCAGTTACATGAGCAAATCGCACGAGGGAGGCATCCATGATTGGAGATAAAAAAGGAAGGCATGCATGATTTGGGTGCTACCCCCACAAGTGGATCGGCCGCATCTTTTTATTTCCAAAAAATTAGCGATCCTTGGCTAGGCTTTAACTGTGCGTCCTACATTATGGGATTGCATGTAAATCCTAATACGCCTAAGATTTTGGGAAGGAGGGAGTATTTTACATGATTTTTGGGACTAACCTATCAATCTAGGGCCTAGTGCCAGTTTCTATTTTTTCTTTGTTTTTGAGTTTCACAGAAAGGAATATCAAACAGAGTCCAATTGACCTGAAACTTTACGACGATTTTTTATGGACCAAAAGAAGCCCACGGAGTACCGGAGATGCACCAGAGGAGTCCCGAGGCCACCACAAGGGTGGGGGCGCCCCCCTAGGGCGCGCCTCCCGACCTTGTGGGCCCCTCGAGGACTCCCCTGACTTGTTCTCGATGCCAACACCTCTTATATATCCCCAAACCTCCAGAACAGAACCTGGATCGAGAGTTCCACGGTCGCAAGCCTCTGTAGCCACCAAAAACCAATCGGGACCCTGTTCCGGCACCCTCCAAAGGGGGAGGTCATCACTGGTGGCCATCTTCATCATCCTGGTGGTCTCCGTGACGAGGAGGGAGTAGTTTACCCCGGGGCATGAGGGTATGTACCAGTAGCTATGTGTTTGATCTCTCTATCTCTGTCTCTCTCTCTCGTGTTCTTGATTTGGCACGATCTTGATGTACCGCAAGCTTTGCTATTATAGTTGGATCTTATGATGTTTCTCCCCTCTACCTTCTTGTAATGGATTGAGTTTCATCCAACAATACCGCCGAATCAAAATAAGACATTGGTGGTAAGCAGTATGATGATCACCGCCCACAACTCTTTGTGTTCTACTCGTGCATATCATCTACGCATAGACCTAGCTCGGATGCCACTGTTGGGGAACGTAGCATGCAATTTAAAAAAAATTCCTACGCTCACACTACTGCAGGTTGTTGCTAACGCAACACTATGATGAGAGACCCTTCAACGAAACTATGTGTGATGCAATAATCGCAAATGGTGGTGTAAATAACCCGTCAAAAAATGTGCAAAATGTTTGCGATGGCGGAGCCATCAAACACGGTGCAGATTTTAGTTGCGTGTGCGATGCAGGGCATACGGTTGATCCAGACGAACTGTTCGCGATTAGATAGAACAATAGAAATGGGCAGCCATATCAGTGTGTGTACGATATACGACATACAGTTCGCTCTGACGAATTGTTTGCTATTAGGGAAAGCAACAGAAACGGTCAGCCAGATCAAGGTGTGTGTGATATACGGCATATGGTTAAGTTGAATGAACTGTTTTTGATTAGCGAAGCAAACATAAATGGTTCAACTTAACAAGATGTGTGTGATACGCGGCAAAAAGGCCCGGAGGTTAATTCGACAACAAGTACACAGAGGTTAATTTGACATACATGACTTTTCTGGAAAGCATTTAATTGCGTTGAATGTATATAGTGCGTCGTCCTATTAGTTGAATTAACATCAAGGTCCATGTTTTGGAAACATGTCGTAAAGTAACAAGATATACCTTCATTCAAGCCAATCAACAGGTGTTCAAAAAACAAAAATTATCAAAAAGTAACGAGATAGACCTTCTTCAAGCCAATCAACATGTGTACAAAAAACAAAAAATGTCAAAAATTACAAAACAAGGACCTCGAGGTTAATTCAACTAATATGATGGAGCACTATATACATTCAACGCAATTAAATGTTTACAGTGCTCTGTCCTATTAGTTGAATTAACCTTGAGGTCCATGTTTTGGAAACATGTCGTAAAGTAACGAGGTAGACCTTCATTCAAGCCAATCAACATGTGTTCAAAAAAAATTATCAAAAAGTAACGAGATAGACCTTCAAGCCAATCAACATGTGTACAAAAAACAAAAAATGTCAAAAATTACAAAACAAGGAACTCGAGGTTAATTCAACCAATATGATGGAGCATTATATACATTCAACGCAATTAAATGTTTACAGTGACCCATCACATGAGTTAATTTAACGTCAAGGCAACTTCCTATCCGATCACCCATCTGATGACTACTCCAGCCTCAGCACACTTAACTTGGGAGTTCTGTTAGATGAGCTATCGGTAGGGAAGCTGGTCCTTGCTTGTGTAGGATCCCTCTTTGCATCCTTTATTGGGCACCCGGATGACCGACTATTGCCGCCCAATGGTTAATGCCACGTCCCCCGCATGGCAGTTTTTGCAGCGGGTAACTGCATCATCGCGCCGCGCCCGGCGCAACCGCATGCACATGAACATGCGTGATCATGCGCCGGCCCCAAAAACTGGCAGCAGAACTTATAAATTGACGGATGGAGTACTAGTTACAGTGATGCATATAATTAAGCAAAGGGATCATACATGTCTATATTGACTGGAACGAGAATGCAATAGCACAATAAGAATTAAGGCCACAATGATGCGATCACAGTGGTGGTTCCAATAGCACAAGACGAAATATGCACCCATCAACGTACGACCTCCTCCTCCTCAACTCAGTGCGCCGGGCCACCGACCGACGGCTATGGGGCGGCGACTTTTGTGGCGAGGTCAAGGTGCTTCTCAGCAAAGGCATCCAAGGCTTCCAGCCGGTTGAAGAAGGCCAACGTCGTAGCGTCCTCACTGGCCTTGTAGATACCTATCTACACGACGTGCTCGTACACGTGGATGTGTAGGTTGATGAATTCTTGCAGGGCGAGGAGCCTCGCGGCGAGCGCGACCTCCAGGTGGACATTCTTCGTTGCGTTAGCGGGTAGTCGCAGGGCCACCAGTGCTTGAAAGAGGTTTCGACCATGGAGGCCGATTAAGGTGGCAGACAATGAGGAGCCCGAGCGCGCGGGCCGGAGGAGTATGGCGATGTCGTCCGCGAGCTTCTTGACGACGGTGAACTTGTTGGTGGTGGCAACGATCATCTGGTCCAACTGAGAGTTGTAGCTGGCGTCGACGACAACCATCCACCAGCCGGTCGCCAACACCATCTGGAGATGATCCTCGGTGCCATGCCGCAGGCCGGCGACATGGACCATCTGGCACAGCCGCTGGCCGCTCGCGCGCATCGTCGCCATGGGTCTAGAGTGAACACTTTTGTGCTTATTAATGTAGGTTCTTAGGCAAATGCTTAGGTGTGTATGATGTGGTAGATGCATTGGAATGGAGGGGCTCCTTTATATGAGTGCAAACTGCATTGCATTCACATCGTGCTGCCTCTTTTCCTGGTCCTCCTCCCATTACTTCCCTCATGCATTCACACGATGCTAATTGAAGGAGGATGCATCATTGGCCGTTCAACATTTCAGGAATCGCTACCCTCTCCCTCGTCTGCATTAAAGCTGTATCGGGAACTGCGCTGCCCGCTGTCAAATCGAATAGTACTGCACCTCCCACTGCATGCCCGGCTGAACATGCCTCCTCGCCTCCATATATGCTTAATTACTGAATTTTAGTTGCAAAAATTAGATACTGCTAGTGATTTTTAGTTTGTACGTGGTTGCACATGAGTCATCAAAAACAACCGTTTGCGTTGAAGGGATGCACAAATCCTAGGCTGCGAATTTTCCCTCGACTTAAGGGGGAAGACCATAGCTCTCATTTTGCATATGGGTGTTCTATCTAAAACGTTTGCGATCAAGAGCTGCAGAAATCCTGCGCGGCACATTTTCTCTTGGCTTCCTAGGGAAGCTTTCGGTTTGCATACGGGTGTTCTAACTAAAACGTTTGCGATCAAGAGCTGCAGAAATCCTGCTCGGCACATTTTCCCTTGGCTTCCTGGGAAAGCTGTCGGTTTGCATACGGGTGTTCTAACTAAAATGTTTGCGATGAGTGTTTTATATTTAAAAACCATTGACATTTTTTTCAAAAGAAATCGTTTGATAAGTCTGTACATTAAGAGAGAAAAACGCAAGTTCGTTCAAACCATATCTTTCATTCAGTCACACTGTGAATTTATATTAATATGATCGAGAATTTGAGATACACTATTAAACCCCCAAAAAACTATTTCCTGTGGCGGCGGAGGCGGTGTGCCGCGCTGTCGTTGTCGTTGTCGTCCTCTGGTAAGCCATTGTTGAAGTCTTCAAGGCAGCACAAAATTTTCTTCAATTGTAAATCAAACATCACGTCGTCGCGCGATCGACGGGCGGGGCGCGCGAGGACGACAACTGGCGCCGCTCAGAGGTAGCGGTCGACGGCAGCATCCCATGCCGCTGAGGGGGCACGCACACGGGCGCGGGCGCGGCGGGTGCAGCCAAACGCACAGGGACTGGCACCGCGGTGGGTGGAGGGGCGCGCACGGGCAGGGGCACGAGCGCGGCGGGTGCAGCCAAATGCACGGGGGCTGGTGATAACCCACAAGTATAGGGGATCGCAACAGTTTTCGAGGGTAGAGTATTCGACCCAAATTTATTGATTCGATACAAGGGGAGCCAAAGAATGTTCTCAAGTATTAGCAGTTGAGTTGTCAATTCAACCACACCTGGAAAACTTAATATCTGCAGCAAAGTATTTAGTAGCAAAGTAGTATGGAAGTAACGGTAACGGTGGCAAACGTAACAGTAGCAGCTTTGTAGTAATTGTAATAGTGGCAACAGTAAAGTAACTAAGCAAAGATCAATATGTGAAAAGCTCGTAGGCATTGGATCAGTGATGGATAATTATGTCGGATGCGATTCCTCATGCAATAGTTATAACATAGGGTGGAAAAGAACTAGCTCTAGTTCATCAATGTAACGTAGGCATGTATTCTGAATATAGTCATACGTGCTTATGGAAAAGAACTTGCATGACATCTTTTGTCCTACCCTCCCATGGCAGCGGGGTCCTATTGGAAACTAAGGGATATTAAGGCCTCCTTTTAATAGAGTACCAGACCAAAGCATTAACACTTAGTGAATACACGAACTCCTCAAACTACGGTCATCACCGGGAGTGGTTCTGATTATTGTCACTTCGGGGTTACCGGATCATAAAACATAGTAGGTGACTAATGACTTGCAAGATAGGACTCACATATATTCATGAAAACATAATAGGTTCAGATCTGAAATCATGGCACTCGGGCCCTAGTGACAAGCATTAAGCAGAGCAAAGTCATAGCAACATCAATCTCACAACATACTGGATACTAGGGATCAAACCCTAACAAAACTAACTCGATTACATTATAAATCTCATCCAACCCATCACCGTCTAGCAAGCCTACAATGGAATTACTCACACACGGAGGTGAGCATCATGAAATTGGTGATGGAGGATGGTTGATGATGACGACGGCGACGAATTCCCCTCTCCGGAGCCCCGAACGGACTCCAGACCAGCCCTCCCGAGAGAGATTAGGGCTTCGCGGCGGCTTCGTATCGTAAAACGCGATGAACCCTTCTCTCTGATTTTTTTCTCCCCGAACATGAATATATAAAGTTGGAGTTGAGGTCGGTGGAGCACCAGGGGGCCCACGAGGCAGGGGGGCGCGCCCAAGGGGGTAGGCGCGCCGCCACCCTCGTGTTGTTCTTTGTTAACATGAGAAAAATTCTGAAAGCAATAAGAGGCAATGGATATCGTTTAGTCCCCAAAGGTGGGACGTTCCGTACCAAAACTATCATGCTTGTTGTGAGAAGCTCTGGTTTGTGAGAGGCATATCCCCAAACCTGCCCCAAATGGGACAAAAAATTACCACGGCATGTTGATGCCGCTCCATGATAGCATGCCAAGTTTCATGAATTTCAGACGAGCTTTGGATTTACTAGAATTTAAAAACCAGGTATCTCAATGTTTGCGGCCGAGTGACCGTGGCAGGGTGTTTGACATTCGTTCCCGTTTCTTGCATGGGACCTAAGCATGCAACGAAGGACAAACATTTGATTTTGCAACCAAATTATATGCATTAGAGCATGTGCATGTAGTTCAAATTTGAATTATGCACATAAATGCATTGAAAACTCAATTAATGCATAAAAATGTCCGAACGAACCCCGAAAAATCCCCAAAATTGACACAACACTCCTGTTGTTCTATGTTGACATGAGAAAAAAATTGAAAGCAATGAGAGGCAATGGATATCGTTTCGTCCCCCAAGGTGGGACGTTCCCTACTGAAACCATCAGGCTTGTTGTGAGAAGCTCTGGTTTGTGAGAAGCATATCCCCAAACCTGCCCCAAATTGGACAAAATATTTACCATGGCATGTTGATGCCGCTCCATGATAGCATGCCAAGTTTCATGAATTTCAGACGAGCTTTGGATTTACTAGAATTTAAAAACCAGGTATCTAAATGTTTGCGGCCGAGTGACCGTGGCAGGGTGTTTGACATTCGTTCCTCTTGCATGGGACCTAAGCATGCAACCAAGGACAAACATTTGATTTTGCAACCGGTTTTTACGGATGGAGCACGTGCATGTAGTTCAATTTTGGATTTACTAGAATTACAAAAGAAAGTACCTTAACATTTGCCGGAGAGCCACGGTGCCGTGGTGTTCGAAATTCATCCCCATATCTTGCATGGGACATAAGCATAAACCGATGGACACATATATGGTTTTATAACCCATGTTGGTGTACCGGACCATGTGCATGTGCTTTAATCCACTACAACAAAATCCCCCATATAACAACGCATGTCTACCAACGAATCATACATGTGTGTTGTTTGGGCCACCTCCCACCTCCCACTTCTCATGATTTGCTAACCTCCCTGTGCCCACCTTCACATTATCTACAGAAAGAAAACCCTTCACATTAGGGCGCTACCTCCTTGGTCCAAGTACCATGCAGCCAAGCCAAATCTCCCCTCCACGACCACAACGCCGCCGCCGCCACCTCTGATTCTGGCCACAGGTCGAACCTACGCGCGGCCTACAGCAACCCTAGTGGCCACAGGTCGCCAGCGCCCGCGCCCCCTCTGGTTGTCGCCCTACTACCTAGTCCCCATGGCACATCTCCACACGCGTGGCCGCTGGCTCGCCGGTGGTGGTGCTGCTCCGCCTCGGCAACCTCGACTCCGATGCCACTAACGGTTCAGTAAGCCACTCCTCTTCTGACCCCCTGTTTTCTTACCCTACTTGGTTCTTTGTGTGGCAGGCCATGGCAGATTCTTCTTTGCCGGCCATCATGATGACGATCTGCGGGACCTTGACCACTGATCCTAATCCACCGTCTCCACCGGCGTCCATGCCACTACGCTTCGTAAATCAGAGAATTCCTAAAGATGATGTTTTGTCCCCTCCCCTTTTCCTTCCTGCCTTTGAGATTTTATAACACTGAGCGCTTACTTGTGTACCTCTATCCCTCTATTGTAGTACTGCTACCATGTATGACTCTCACTGAAACAACGACAATGGGAAACACAGGGAGTGTGCATCGTTCATGTCTATGTATCTGAGTATATACATCAATGTTCATTATATGTACAGCTCACACCGTTTTCCCTTCTTATTAATTAATTTCAATGTATGATTATTTCTCATGCAGCTTGGCGTCTGTCATTAGTTCCCTAGAAAACATCGCCGGCCAGACGGCTATATGTTTCAGGCAATGATCTGTGCAGGGTGTTGTCAAGCGGGGTGGCGGAGGACTTAAAGTGGTAGAATCAGAACATCAGATCACTTGTGGCGTGTTGTCTACTGGAAGCAATTCACCTAGAGGGGAAGGTGGCCGTTGTAGCGCAGGTGAGTACGATTGAGGGCAAGGCACACGTGGGTGGAAAGGAAACACTTGTAGCTAGGTCAAAGGAAGGGCCGAGTACGACCAATCCAGTGTGGTTACATGTGTCGGCCTCTAGCTTGCTGTAAAGGCGTGCTCTTGCAGAGAACCAGAGTAATGCTTTAATTCTTGCCAATGCATCAATGCAATGCAAGGTATGGTGTGCTTGAAGCTTTTGTGGAACTTTCACTACATAGTAGAAACCATACTTCAATCTACTGATGTACATGCTTCAATATAATCCATTTGAGAACAGTTTGTCGGGATACAAGAATGAGTCAATTCTGTCCGTTTGGACTGATCTGTATAGAGCCCAATATGTTGCAAAACGTGACCTTATTTCTTAAATTGTAGGGCATCTATTTTAGACTCTGGGTCAGTTTTTTTCCTAACTAAGAAAGGCATGTCTGCTCAAGCGGCAGACAAAATCTTATAATTCCCTTCAATATATATGAATGCACGGGTTAACAACTAGTAGTTTAAAATGCTCAAATATGGTGATTTCACCAATCTTTTTGCACATGGATGTTTTAGATAAAGAGCACCCTAGAGTTCCAGCTCCATTTTGCATTTCTGGTTAATTTTTTCTGAAAGGTACTTATAATATAGAAAACTCTTTAGATAGAAATTCTACCGTGAGTTGTTCATTGTCTGAAACTTCTGTTGAACTTCTCACAGGATACCTGAATGTGGGTTGCTTTAGACTTTCCTCGAGGAACTGGTGACAAAATACACATAAACCAAGTTTGTTAAAATTATCTCCACGAACTATATTCCGAGTTACCCATATAAGGATGTTGCCGAAGGGATTTTTGTTGGTCTGTAGAAGCTTTGTGGAACGAAATGCACACCTGAATGTAAGTTATATGGCACAATCAGTTTCCATTATCTTAGTTCAAGTTTTCTTTTTCTGAGGTTACTTCAAGTTGCTCTTTATTTAATTGGCTGGACAACAAAATAACAGTGTGTGTGTGTGGCTATCTTAAAGTTTCAATTACCCACTTGGAGTATACAATTTACTGTTTTTCTGTATGCTATAATCTAGATGCCTTAACGTGGCTATTCTTTGATCTTAGGATGAGACTTCCTTTTTTTGTACTAAGAGGGAACCATGTTGACGGCAACATGCGTGACATATGGCAAAAGAAAAGACAAAAGATCGAGGGGACAAACTTTATGAGTCCCTAACAGAGTGGCATGCTTAGTTGGCTACTTCGCAGTTATACATTCTTGTTACAATTAAATCGAGCCTCTGCTAGGAATAAGGAACAAAAAGAATTTGTATTGGTCATTTACAGTACACTGATGCGAGCCTTCTTCGATAAACGATCATTCCTAGAATATTTAAGTTTTACATGCGGCTTCCATCTCCTCATGTTGCTTTTTCATTCTGTTTATTTAATCTATTGCAGTGGAGCTTTGTGAGTCAGTTCTAGTACTGAATGATGTGCAGGGTGGTGGTGGTTCATCCTATAGCAATGTCAAAGAAAGCATCCGCAGGAAGTTCATAGTGAAGCTTGTCATCTACTCCGTCCGTACCTAAATATATGACATTTTGGTAGGCTAAGTAGCATGAAGGGCGATGAAGACGAAGATGGTCCATGGCTAGGTTGTTGATAGAAAGATGGAGAATGGGGCTACTATAAGATAGTTTTACATTTACGCTATAGAATGTCATTTTCATGGTTAATATATAGGAGATCATGTAATATCTTTTTCAGATTGTGTTCCATGTAATGCAACCGAGTTGATTAAATATATGAAATCTTTCTATTTAGTTGAATGCAGGTCCTTACACTATTGTTCATAATATATAAAATACCAGTAATTATTCATGTTATGTGCAGATTCATGGAAGTGCTGCACTGAAAATTAGTTTGTGTAGGGTAATCAACAACGTATACGAAGTGTTGGTGGGCTGTAGATATATATGTTGCAATCTTGCAACACATCTGCACATCGATTACCAACACAATTATATGTGTTGTTGTAGACCCTTCCAACGCCACCAACGGCAATGGATACTAATCCGTTGGTGTAGATATTACCATCGCATATATGGACATTAGGCAACGCAACAATGCGTTGCTAAAGGGGGGTTCCTGTTGTAGTGATTTTGAATTGTGCACCTGAAATGACTAGAAAACCAATTAATGTATAAAATTTCCAAACGAATCCTGAATAATTCCAATTTTTTACGACAAACATATAGTTGCATGTTCACTATAGATAAAAGGTCTAACACTTCAAACACCGTCCATTGCCGCTGTGATCCCATTATGTAATACAAATCAAGACGGAAGATCAAGTAGATCCCACGCAGTTTATTATCACCAACCGTGTGAGATGCAGCACAAAATATCTTGGAGCACCATTAGATTATAGTACGCATACGGCTTACGTGAGAAGGTGCGACGTCTACAGTCCACATCCCACTCTGAATAAGGGACCGTGTCTGATGACAATTTGCGCGCCAGTTTTTTGGCCGAAGCGATTCCAAATTTTGGGCTTCCGCGGAAATATCCACCTCCCCGCCTCTCCCCCTTACCAAAAGCCACATTTCCCCTGTTTCCGCCTTCCTTTCCAAGTTTAAACCTTCACTCCTTGCTTGCAATGCCGCCTCCTCGCCGGCGACCCTCCTTCACGCTGCTCGTCCTCGCCTATCCAGGTAGGTAATCCACACCCGACCATTATCCTCCTCCTCCTTCCACATCCCACATGCCTCGACCGCCGGCGCGAGCGCGACACCTTCCACCCAAATCACCGACCCCTCCACCAAATAAGGGCCGCCCTAAGCCATGGTGCACGCAGTATAGCCAGGATCTGAAGGAGCATTTGGCAATGGAGAAGAAAATCGGGGCCGCACGGGCGGATGAGGTCGCGATGGCTGCCATTCGTGCCGACCCCCAGATCTTGGAGGAGCACCTCACCATCGAGGCCACCGTCGATGCCTCGTGCGCCGATCCCGCGACACAGTTGGCTGCTTTAAACGACAGTTCATGGTGTTTTCTCGAGGCCACCGTCGGTGCCTTCGACAAAGACTACGAGGTGTTTTTTCAGCGTGCACGTGCTTACCTCATCTCAAGAGCCAGCAGGTTGGTGCCCGGAGCGGCTCAGGCAACTCACCACTATGACGAGGGCACCCACGAAGCGGAGGCCTCGCCCTCTTCCATGTCCAAGGAGCCAATCGTCATTGATATCTCCGACAATGAGGAGCAACTTGTCTTATTAGCTCACTATAAGGACCCATGTTCAGTTTGCTAGCTACTGCCTTTCCTTAAAAAATTCTAGTGAATTGTGCTATCTACTTTTACCATGCAATCTTCTGCTCTAGAGTATATGTTCTATATGTCGTGCACCATGGCTTAGGGTGTTCAGTTAACTGTTTGGTTCAATTCTGCAAATGTGATGTTCAATTCTTCAGGGTGCAATTTTCCAAGTTGACAACCATGCTTGGTTTGGTTAACTGTCTGATCTTCTATTAGGTGTATGTTATATTGTGCAATGTGGTGGTCAGTTAACGTTTGGTTCATTTGTTGTGGTGTTTATTTAACTGTTTGGTTCAATTCTGCAATGCGATGTTCAATTGTTGTGGTTGCATTCTGTTATTGTATACCATGTAGGAAATAAATCGAATTTGGCTGTACTAAATACATGAGAAACAAATACAATTGCAATATTTCCAAGTTTTTAAGCATGCTTGGTTTGGTTAACTGTCTGATCTTCTATTAGGAGTATGTCATATTGTGCAACGTGGTGATCAGTTAACGTTTGGTTCATTTGTTGTGGTGTTTAGTTAACTGTTTGGTTCAATTCTGCAATGCGATGTTCAATTGTTGTGGCTGCATTCTGTTATTGTATACCATGTGAGAAATAAATCGAATTTGGATGTACTAAATACATGAGAAACAAATACAATTGCTACATTTCCAAGTTGTTAAGCATGCTCGGTTTGGTTAACTGTCTGATCTTCTATTAGGAGTATGTTATATTGTGCAATGTGGTGCTAAGTTAACATTTGGTTCATTTGTTGTGGTGTTTACTTAACTGCATGGTTCAATTCTGCAATGCGATGTTCAATTGTTGTCACTGCATTCTCTTATTGTATACCATGTGAGAAATAAATCGAATTTGGTTGTACTAAATACATGAGAAACAAATGCAATTGCTATATTTCCAAGTTGTTAAGCATGCTTGGTTTGGTTAAATGTCTGATCTTCTATTAGGAGTATGTTATATTGTGCAGTGTGGTGCTCAGTTAATGTTTGGTTCATTTGTTGTGGTGTTTAGTTAACTGCACGTGCATGGTCCGTTGTCTAATAGCACATTATTGTGCAATTGCAAGAACCATTCTAATATTTATGTTTTTAAAAATTCTGGTCTTGCACATGTAGGTCCTGCTGTCAGAGGTTTTGACCCACTGTTCGACCCTTTTTGCATATGGGGAAATGAGTTGTCCATCAATATCAATCAAGTCAAGAAACTCAGAAAGATTGTTAGGATAAATAAATTAGTGACAAGAAACAACAAGATCTTTGTCTGCACAATGAAGAAGACACCAATTCACTTCAAGATGGTACTAACTATTATATTCCTTGCCTTTTTTATTCCTTTGCCCCATTTCCAATATAGAGAAGATATTTATGCACATCCTTGTTTTCAGGCCTTTCCAAAGCAGTTCACTGATGATTACCTCTCAAACCGCCTCTATGGTCAGGAGGCGAGGAAGGTTTTCATACAACACCCACGGTTCAATATTGAAGTGTTCCTAAAGAGGACGAAGGGCAGACGATCAATCATCCACAGGCACTGGCCTAAAGTTGCAAAGACCTTCAGCATGAATGAAGGCTCAATATTCGCCTTCCGCTTCAGCAGTTTTCTAGATGAGATGCATGAGGGAAATATGCCCTAGAGGCAATAATAAAGTTATTATTTATTTCCTTATTTCATGATAAATGTTTATTATTCATGCTAGAATTGTATTAACCGGAAACATAATACATGTGTGAATACATAGACAAACAGAGTGTCACTAGTATGCCTCTAATTGACTAGCTCGTTTATCAAAGATGGTTAAGTTTCCAAACTATAGACATGAGTTTTCATTTGATAAACAGGGTCACATTATTAGGAGAATAATGTGATTGACTTGACCCATTCTGTTAGCTTAGCACTTGATTGTTTTAGTTTACTGCTATTGCTTTCTTCATGACTTATACATGTTCCTATGACTATGAGATTATGCAACTCCCGATTACCGGAGGAACACTTTGTGTGCTACCAAACGTCACAACATAACTGGGTGATTATAAAGGTGCTCTACAGGTGTCTCCGATGGTACTTGTTGAGTTGGCATAGATCGAGACTAGGACTTGTCACTCCGATTGTCGGAGAGGTAGGCCTCTCGGTAATGCACATCACTATAAGCCTTGCAAGCAATGTGACTAATGAGTTAGTTGCGGGATGATGCATTATGGAACGAGTAAAGAGACTTGCTGGTAACAAGATTGAGCTAGGTATGAGGATACCGACAATCGAATCTCGGGCAAGTAACATACCGATGACAAAGGGAACAACGTATGTTGTTATGCGGTTTGACCGATAAAGATCTTCGTAGAATATGTAGGAACCAATATCAGCATCCAGGTTCCACTATTGGTTATTGACCGGAGACGAGTCTCGTTCATGTCTACATAGTTCTCAAACCTATAGGGTCCGCACGCTTAACGTTCGGTAACGATCGGTATTATGATTTTATGTGATTTGATGTACCGAAGGTAGTTCAGAGTCCCGGATGAGATCATGGACATGACGAGGTGTCTCGAAATGGTCGAGACATAAAGATTGATATATTGGACGGCTATATTCGGACACTGGAAGTGTTTCGAGTGGTTTCGGAGAAAACCGGAGTGCCGGAGGGGTTACCGGAAACCCCCGGGGAAGTATTGGGCCTTAGTGGGCCTGAGGGGAGAGAGAGAGGGCAGCAGTCCAGGAGGTGGCGCGCGCCCTCCCATGAGGAGTCCGAATTGGACTAGGGGAGGGGGGTGCGGCCCCTCTTTCCCTCTCCCTCTCTTTCCTTCCCCCTTTCCTCTTCCTAGTTGGACTAGGAAAGGGGAGTCCTACTCCTACTAGGAGTAGGACTCCCCCCTCCTTGGCGCGTCCCAAGGGCCGGCCGGCCTCCCCCCTTGCTCCTCTATATATGGGGGTAGGGGGCACCCTAGAACACACAAGTTGATTGTTCCAAGCACTACAAAAAATACACTTCCATGATGATACGTGTTTGTCACAGTAGGTCACGTTTTCTGTCATGCATGTACATCCATGACGATTTTATGACAGAATCAAGATAGTCATACCTGTGCTGTCTTACAAATATTCCCTAATTTAAAAATAAGTTTGTATGAGTAAATGCAGTGAACATGCGCGAACATACCTGTTGTGCCATTGGAGTTTCAATTGGATCCTTCAATTTAAAAATAAGTTTGTATGAGTAAATGCAATGATACAAGAGCAAAGCAGTATGCACGATAGAAATCATAGTTAAAAAAGGCGCGCCTAAGCGAGCGCTTAAGCGCGCCTAGGCTCTAGGCGTTGGCAAAATGCATTGCGCATAGCTGCGCTTAATCTGTGCATAACTCCGCATAAGCATGCGCTTTGGTCAGTAAAGCGCAAGGCGATGGCAAAACACACAATTAACGCCTAGCGCTTTTTTGAACTATGATAGCAATGGAATCTTAAATTAGAACAGTTGTTCTTTAGGTTTAGGCACTTGTTCTACATGAACAGAGTACAGTAAGACGCAAGAATATACTACTTAAAAATAGAAAATGAGCTCATAGGCCTTACCACATTCTTGGTTCGGGACCATTACAGAACAAGGCATTCCTAGTCATCGCCCAGTAAATGTGTCTCAGAAGAACGTAAGGGAATTTGATGAGTTTCTTTGCCGGTGAAGTATGTTTTCTTCAGGTAACTCCGATACTGCCACCAAGCATTCTTGAAGATAACAGAGGTATTAGCACAGGTTACCTCGTCCTGAGTTTCCAAATCGGTCTTTCTCTATAGAGAAAAATGAGAAAATTTGTTGTATTATAACCATCATGGAGGTAGGATGTATGGGACAAAGCAAAGTAATTGCCATGAATAACATTACTTACAGATAACTCCTGGACAAACACCTGCAACTGGAATTTTCCTTCATCTTCAGTATAATATTTCCAAGATGGGAAGATACACACATACGATTTAACAACATCAAATGCGATAGATGCTAAACTACGACTAGCTGGTTGTGCTTCCTCCACAGGAATAGGCGTACTAACTGGTGGAGTTGGGGTTCGCCGTGGTAGTACTGGCCCTTTGGGCACTGGAGCTGCCTTACTAACTGCTCTTGTTTGGGAGCTCTGTGGTGGAGATGGTGCTGTGTCAACAGGAACTAGGTTACTATCTGCTGGGGTTGGGGTTAGATTGGGTGAAGCTGGTTCTCTGTCCATCGTAGTAGGGGCACAATCTGCGAGAGTTTGGGTTATGTGTGGTAGGGATGGTTCTCGTGCATGTACAACCGGGGTGCTATCTCCACCAAGAGGTAGCACTGTTTTATTTGAAGACCGTGTTTTTAGTCCGCTAGATACTGGCATCACCCGCTCCAATTCAAATGGCTGATAAACAGGAAACATAGTTGAATGTACAAACATAGTGAGACAGATGCAATAGATAGTGTGGAAAAAAGAGGACATGAAATAGTTGACATGTATATTGTTTAACTAAAACAGATAGCATGACATAATTTCACATATATGATGTCTATCTAAACTGGATAGCATATCATAACATAATTCAAAGATATGATGAATAACTAAACAAGATCGCATGACATAATTCACCTACATGTTATCTAAGTAATTAGGATCACATCATTTAATTCACATATATGATTTATAAGCTAAACAGAGGGCATTAGGTATGATGTCTGAACTAAGAACATGTTGTTGAATATTGTGGATATGATGTATAAACTATGCAATGCAAGACACCATATGCATGATATGAGTAGTATAACCGTACCAAGTTAGAGCATACACCTCGGTGGGGGAATAGGACTGGTCATCTGTCTCTGAATCCATCTTTGAGGAGCTATCGGGACCCAACAAGAGATCTGCTTCGACAGGTAGCACTGTCTGCTCTGAAGTCTTTGTTTTCACTCTAGATTTTTCAATCTCCCACCCAAATGGCTGATTCACAGGAAGAGTAGTTTAATGTACAAACATTGTCGACAAATGGAAATGTAATGAAGAAAAGGATGGGCAAGATATCATTCAATATATGATGCCTGGTTAAACAGGATGGCATTGCACATTTCACATATATTATGGCTGGCTAAAAGACATGAGACTGCATAATTCCCATATATGATATAGAAACTAAATAGGTGGCATTACAGAACATGTTTAAACTAAGCAGATGACATATATGATGTCAAAAGTAGGCACTTCAAGGCAACATATGCATGATATGACTAACATCATCATGCCAAGGTAGACAAACACCTTGGGGGGTAAATATGAGTTGTCAGCGGCGTCTGAATCCACCTCAAAACAGATATCTTCCTCTGGATTACAATATGGAGAGGGGTGGGGAGGGTTTGCCATTGAACCCACCAAGGAGCGATGTTTGCATGACATTGTATTGCCGCGCAAAACTCTTCTCTTTTTCTCTACATGTTCAGCATGACCGTGTACAATATCTGACATGCATACGAGAAAAATATGGTGAGATTATGTAAGGAGAGCATGCCGAAATTTAGAGTGATGGTAACAACCAATGGATGGATCCAAAAATAATGATAACAGGCTGATGATTGCTTTAATTTAATAAAAAGACAGATGATGATTGCTTTACTATTTGTTTCCCACCCAAGATGAACAACATAGGCATACCCTAGGTGAACCAGATATTAGACAAAGACACTATTCATTGCTTCCTCGATATGTGCCCCACAACTAATTTAGAACTCAAGTTTGAACATTAATATGGACCTGACTTGAGGTCCAAGAGGTGAACAGGACGATAAAGTAGCAGGTAATTTTAAGCAATGCATAACATAAGTAGAAACAAAAGAGTGCGAACTCTCTTGTGGACCCGTGTACTCCTCAGGTTCATGTGCTGAGTCGATGATGGTGATGCTGTTGCGGTGGGTGCCGGCGGCAGGGAAGGAGATCTGAGGCGGCGAAAGACGGTCAGGAGTCGTGATGTCTGGTTTGGTGAATGTTTCTGTTGATGGAGTAGCTCAGGTGAGGTGGACGACGTCGCGGCAGGAGCAGGACAAACCACACAAAGTTCCCTTCGACACTGATACGTCTCCAACGTATCTATAATTTTTGATTGCTCCATGCTATATTATCTACTGTTTTGGACTATATTGGGCTTTATTATCCACTTTTATATTATTTTTGGGACTAACCTATTAACCGGAGGCCCAGCCAGAATTGCTGTTTTTTGCCTATTTCAGAGTTTCGCAGAAAAGGAATATAAAATGGAGTCCAAACGGAATGAAACCTTCGGGAATGTGATTTTTAGGAAGATTATGATCCGGGAGACTTGGACCCTATGTCAAGAAACAAAAGAGGAGGCCACGATATAGGGGGGCGCGCCTACCCCCCACGCGCGCCCTCCACCCTCGTGGGCCCCCTGTTGCTCCACCGACGTACTCTTTCCTCCTATATATACCTACGTACCCCCAAACGATCAGATACGGAGCCAAAAACCTAATTCCACCGCCGCAACCTTCTGTACGCAGGAGATCCCATCTTGGGGCCTGTTCTGGAGCTCCGCCGGAGGGGGCATCCATCACGGAGGGCTTCTACATCATCACCATAGCCTCTCTGATGAAGTGTGAGTAGTTTACCTCAGATCTTCGGGTCCATAGTTAGTAGCTAGATGGCTTCTTCTCTCTTTTGGATCTCAATAGAATGTTCTCCCTCTCTCTCGTGGAGATCTATTCGATGTAATCTTCTTTTTGCGGTGTGTTTGTTGAGATCAATGAATTGTGGGTTTATGATCAAGATTATCTATGAACAATATTTGAATCTTCTCTGAGTTCTTTTATGTATGATTGGTTATCTTTGTAAGTTTATTCGAATTATCAGTTTGGTTTGGCCTACTAGATTGATCTTTTTGGCAATGGGATAAGTGCTTAGCTTTTGGTTCAATCTTGCGGTGTCCTTTCCCAGTGATAGTAGGGCAGCAAGGCACGTATTGTATTGTTGCCATCGAGGATAACAAGATGGGGTTTTTATCATATTGCATGAATCTATCCCTCTAAATCATGTCATCTTGCTTAAAGCGTTACTCTATTTTCTTGAACTTAATACTCTAGATGCATGCTGGATAGCGGTCGACGAGTGGAGTAATAGTAGTCTAAGCTTGGGGATGCCCCGGGTGGCATCCCCTCTTTCGTCTTCGTTCATCGGTAACTTTACCTGGAGCTATATTTTTATTCACCACATGATATGTGTTTTGCTTGGAGCGTCATTTTATTTTCTTTTGTTTTGCTTGCTGTTTGAATAAAGTACCAAG
Organism: Aegilops umbellulata; assembly: GCA_032464435.1. Taxonomy (NCBI): domain Eukaryota; kingdom Viridiplantae; phylum Streptophyta; class Magnoliopsida; order Poales; family Poaceae; genus Aegilops; species Aegilops umbellulata. Next base: position 395,276,837 of record CP136054.1, read on the forward strand.
ATCTGAAATTCTTAAATGTTAGAGAGTCTTCACATAAGTTACATAATTATCCGACTACTCATTGATTTTCACTCATATCTTTTGGAGTAGTTTGTTGTTGCTCTAGTGCTTCACTTATATCTTTTAGATCACGGTGGTGGTTTTATTTTGAAGAAATAGATGAACTCTCATGCTTCACTTAGATTATTTGAGAGTCTTAAATAGCATGGTAATGCGCTTAATTCTAATATGCTAGGCATACAAGACTAATAAAAGAAAAATTCTTATGACTGTGTTGAATACTAAGAAAAGATTGAAGCATGATAATTGTTTTGAGATATGGAGGTGATAATATTAGAGTCATGCTAGTTGAGTAGTTGTGAATTTAAAGAATACTTGCGTTGAAGTTTGTGATTCCCGTAGCATGCACGTATGGTGGACCGTTATGTAACGAAGTCGGAGCATGAGGTGTTTATTGATTGTCTTCCTTATTAGTGGCGATCGGGGACGAGCGATGGTCTTTTCCTACCAATCTATCCCCCTAGGAGCATGCGCGTAATACTTTGCTTTGATAACTTCTAGATTTTTGCAATAAGTATATGAGTTCTCTATGACTAATGTTGAGTCCATGGATTATATGCACTTTTTCCCATCCTTCCACCATTGCTAGCCTCTCTAATACCGCGCACTTTTCGCCGGTATCATACACCCACCATATATCTTCCTCAAAACAGCCACCATACCTACCTATCATGGCATTTCCATAGCCATTCTGAGATATATTGCCATGCAACTTTCCACCATCCCGTTTATTATGACACGCTCCATCATTGTCATATTGCTAGCATGATCCTGTAGTTGACATCGTATTTGTGGCAAAGCCACCATTCATAATTCTTTCATACATGTCACTCTTGATTCATTGCATATCCCGGTACACCGCCGGAGGCATTCATATAGAGTCATATCTTGTTCTAAGTATCGGGTTGTAATTGTTGAGTTGTAAGAAAAATAAAAGTGTGATGATCATCATTTTCTAGAGCATTGTCCCAAGTGAGGAATAATAAAAAAATAAAAAAAATAAAAAATAAAAAAAGAGAAAGGCCAAAAAAAGAAAAAAAAGAGAAGGCACAAAAAAATGAGAGAAAAAGAGAGAAGGGACAATGTTACTATCCTTTTACCACACTTGTGCTTGAAAGTAGCACCATGATCTTCATGATAGAGAGTCTCATATGTTGTCACTTTCATATACTAGTGGGAATTTTACATTATAGAACTTGGCTTGTATATTCCAATGATGGGCTTCCTCAACATGCCCTAGGTCTTCGTGAGCAAGCGAGTTGTATGCACACCCACTTAGTTTCTTTTGTTGAGCTTTCATATACTTATAGCTCTAGTGTATCCGTTGCATGACAATCCCTACTCACTCACATTGATATCTATTAATGGGCATCTCCATAGCCCGTTGATATGCCTAGTTGATGTGAGACTATCTTCCCCTCTTTTTGTCTTCTCCACAACCACCATTCTATTCCAAATATAGTGCTATATCCACGGCTCACGCTCATGTATTGCGTGAAGATTGAAAAAGTTTTGAAAATGTTAAAGTATGAAACAATTGCTTGGCTTGTCATCGGGGTTGTGCATGATTTAAATACTTTGTGTGGTGAAGATGGAGCATAGCCAGACTATATGATTTTCTAGGGATAACTTTCTTTGGCCATGTTATTTTGAGAAGACATAATTGCTTTATTAGTATGCTTGAAGTATTATTATTTTTATGTCAATATGAACTTTTGTCTTGAATCTTTCGGATCTGAATATTCACATCACAATTGAGAAGAATTACAATGAAATTATGCCAACTAGCATTCCACATCAAAAAATATCTTTTTTATCATTTACCTACTCGAGGACGAGCAGGAATTAAGCTTGGGGATGCTTGATACGTCTCCAACGTATCAATAATTTTTGATTGCTCCATGCTATATTATCTACTGTTTTAGGCAATATCAGGCTTTATTATCCACTTTTATGTTACTTTTGGGACTAACCTATTAACCGGAGGCCCAGCCCAGATTTGCTGTTTTATGCTTGTTTCAGTGTTTCGAGGAAAAGGAATATCAGACAAAGTCAAAACGGAACGAAATCAACTGGAGAAGTTATTTTTGGAAGGAAACCTACCTGATAGACTTGGACTCTACGTCAGAAGATACGGGAGCTGGCCATGAGGGTAGGGGGCGTGCCCACCCCCCTAGGGCGCGCCCCCTGCCTCGTGGGGCCCCCGCAGCTCCACCGACGTACCCCCTGCACCCATATATACCTACGTACCCTAAAACTTCCAGAACGGAGATTAGATCGGGAGTTCCGCCGCCGCAAGCCTCTGTAGCCACCAAAATTCTCCCGGGACCCTGTTCCGGCACCCTGCCGGAGGGGGGAACCATCACCGGTGGACATCTTCATCATCCCGGCGCTCTCCATGATGAGGAGGGAGTAGTTCACCCTCGGGGCTGAGGGTGTGTACCAGTAGCTATGTGTTTGATCTCTCTCTCTCTCTCTCTCTCTCTCTCTCTCTCTCTCTCTCTCTCTCGTGTTCTTGATTTGGCACGATCTTGATGTATTGCGAGCTTTGCTATTGTAGTTGGATCTTATGTTTCTCCTCCTCCTCTACTCTCTTGTAATGGATTGAGTTTTCCCTTTGAAGTTATCTTATCGGATTGAGTCTTTAAAAGATTTGAGAACACTTGATGTATGTCTTGCATGGGATAACCGTGGTGACAATGGGTTATTCTATTGATCCACTTGATGTATGTTTTGGTGATCAACTTGCGGGTTTCGCCCATGGACCTATGCATAGGGATTGGCACACGTTTTCGTCGTGATTCTCCGGTAGAAACTTTGGGGCACTCTTTGAGGTTCTATGTGTTGGTTTGAATAAATGAATTGAGATTGTGTGATGCATATCGTATAATCATGCCCACGGATACTTGAGGTGACAATGGAGTATCTAGGTGACATTAGGGTTTTGGTTGATTTGTATCTTAAGGTGTTATTCTAGTACGAACTCTACGGCTGTTTGTGACACTTATAGGAATAGCCCACCGGATTGATTGGAAAGAATAACTTTGAGGTGGTTTCGTACCCTACCATAATCTCTTCGTTTGTTTCCACTATTAGTGACTTTGGAGTGACTCTTTGTTGCATGTTGAGGGATAGTTATGTAATCCAACTATGTTATTATTGTTGAGAGGACTTGCACTAGTGAAAGTATGAACCCTAGGCCTTGTTTCATATCATTGCAATACCGTTTGTGCTCACTTTTACCGCTTGCTACCTTGCTTTTTTTATATTTTCAGTTTACAAAAACCTATATCTACCATCCATATTGCACTTGTATCACCATCTCTTCGCCGAACTACTGCACCTATACAATTTACCATTGTATTGGGTGTGTTGGGGACACAAGAGACTCTTTGTTATTTGGTTGCAGGGTTGCTTGAGAGAGACCATCTTCATCCTACGCCTCCCACGGATTGATAAACCTTAGGTCATCCACTTGAGGGAAATTTGCCACTGTCCTACAAACCTCTGCACTTGGAGGCCCAACAACATCTACAAGAAGAAGGTTGTGTAGTAGACATCATCCACACTATCTCTCTCCTCACCGGTGCTCACAGATCCGGCCGAATCCCGTCCGCTGCGGGAGGTGAGGAGGTGCAGTGTTGACATTGTCGCTGTCGGCGATGGAGGAAGCCGATGCGCACCGTCCTGTCGGAGCCGGCGCTGGCGCGGACGAAGGTCCTCCGTGCCCTTGTACACTGCCGTCGTGCGGGCAGATCCCGCCCGCCCGCCTAAGCGACATCTCGCCCACCTGAGGTATAACTTCACGATGCTTCTGTTTGTTGGTGTACTTTTCACAATTCTTATTTACAATTGAGATGTCGTTGTTAATCTTGTAAAACAAAGTAACAACACTATATCCCTTTTTTATATTTTTGGAAACAGCGATGCGTATCTCCATACCCGGGCATGTCTTCCTCAATTTTAGTGGAACTGCACAAAATTGGATGGCCATTGTTGTTCCGCCACACTGTCCTCTGCCACGTGGTTCTTCCTTCCTCGAGCTTGATTACTGAGAAGAAATAGACCACAGTGAGGATTTTTCGAACTTCATAGGTACCTCACCCAAACTTGATGCCGAATGGATGATACATCACCACGATGACCTATCGATGCTCATGGTTGCGCCTCATGGTTGCGTCGGCTGGTGAATTTGATCGTTTTTCATTGAAAAACAAGTTGTCTTCCATTAGTGCTCTTTGCTTGTTACCCACAAAGATGATATCCTTCGTCAGTTCACCTTGGTTGCATTGGAGACGCAGTCATCTTTCACGTTGGTGCAATTTTATCACACAATTGGCTATGAACCAAATGTTTCCTCAAAGAAGGATCGACGTTGGTACTAAGAGCACAAGTTTTGTATTGATTTCTAAGCCTTCTCGCAACTGTGTCTCCAGCTCCCCTGTAATTTTATTTGTCTAGCTATTAACTTTTATTAAAAAAATGGTGTGGAATAAAAACCCGGATGGACGTAGTAGCCCTCCATTTTTATTTACCCCGCATATTAGATTTGACTGAAGTTAAACTTTGTAAAGTTTGACCAAGTTTAGGCCGAACACAACAAACCATAATTATTAGAGAGGGAAAATTGTACATACTCTGAAACCTTTCTGATAATTGAAATTAAAATTCTTTATTTGTACACACTCTCACACGTTTCCGATAATTTGGCACATGTGTGGTTGTTCACTTAAGGGAGGGTAGTGTACCGCACGTGAAGGACAGGAAGTGCAACCAGGATGCGTGGATCATTAGTTCATCGGAAGTAGTAGTAGTTTTCTTCACTGGTACGTTAAATAAAGAGTTTCGTTTCGTACTTACACAATTTAAAACGATTGTTATGGAGAGAATAACAAAACCACTCCACTATATATTAGTCGTATACATGAGTACTATATGGATGCAGCTTCATTGACTTTAGTGCACCTGCCTTTGGATTTATGACATGTGGGCCCAAAATGTGGCTGGCCCACCTGTCATACAGCCAAAAGCAGGTGCAGTTAAGGCACCAGAGCTCAGTACGTACTACAGTATATATATAAGCTGGAGCCCCAATGCTTGTTCGCTAGGGTTTGCACTCTTCACACTCTCGCCGCACTACATATATGTTACACGCTGGAGGCTCAGCGTTCATTTGCTAGGGTTTGCTATATTCACAGTCTCTCACCCTCTCTTCACCAGATCTAAACAAGACTGCATTGGCCTCTTGTCTCTCTCTCCCCCTCATAGCTGGTGAAGGAGGCGTCTGTATCCTGTTGCACCGGGAAGGGGAGGAGGTGCATCATTCGCTCTATCGCCTTTGGCGAGGGAGGCAATCCACTGCCGGCTGCGTTGTTCTCTTTCACCCAGCGCCTGTGCGGGAGGGCCACCGACCCCTTCTTCCTCGCTGCCGTACGTAGTGTGGGCAGATCCGGCCTCCAGCCGCATGCCTTGCCACATCCCGACGACCCTAAGGTATAAGTTTCTTTGAAACTGTCGTTGCTCTAGTTGCATGTGTATCTTTTTTGATCTGTAGTCAAATCTAGGTCTTGGTTCAAAGAGGAAAGAAGGGTGCGGTGGGCTGGAGCAAGAATCTAGGACGTGGTTCAATGAGGAAAGGAGGGGCGGAAAGTAGTATAGACTGGCTATCCAGCCGCTTTGTAGGTCGAAAAGGGAAAAAGGGGGTAACCCAATACACACATCTGTAAGAAACCGATCTCTTTGTTGAAAAGGGAAAGAAACTGGGGGGTCGGGTAGTTTGTGCACGACTAGATTTGCTGCCCTCACATAGGAAGAAGGTTCAAAGAGAACAAATATGGGACCAGTGCATATATGCTGCTTGGCTACATACTCTGCATCACCCATTTATACGTGTGGACGCACATGGTGCTGGCATGTCCCATGCAGCTATTTTGCTATTGTTAATCTCAGAATTAACTACTGATCTATTTTAAGAGAATTTCTCTGTTAATATGAATCAATGCAACCGTATTAGAAATGCTACTATCCTATACTTTGTTTTCCATCAAGATAAGGTAGATGCTTCTTTTTGTGGCCGCATGTTTCATCCTCCTTTATTGGCCAGTAATTGTTTTCTTTTTGCCTCTTAAAACAGGGATATCTATTCAACTTGTTGCTATAGAAAACTTAAATGTCACACCGGCAACTTTGCTTGATTTCAGTGCAACTGCACAAAACTTGATTGGATTTCCTATTCGTGTTGGTAGATTCGTATTTTATGTTGGTCGTCTCATGAAAGGTCAGTACAGGCCTTCATCCACATGATTGCGTAGTGTGCTTTGAGATGTTGTGCTACTTGTATTGGTACTGTTTTAAATATATATATATAGAGTAACACTATTCTAATCCCAGGATTAGAATAACTATTTGGATCAGGGCGCGCTATATAGGTCCCGATGGATGTTCCTGAGATCCGAAAATTCCACCGAACAGAAAAAGAAAATAATCCCCACGTACCTCCCCACGCCCCCACTGCCTCCCCGATCCAGCCACCATCCCCACGCCCCCACTCCATCTCCCATCCAGCCACCCACCATCGTCGGCGTCGGCCTGCCACCGCCCTGGGAATCGGCTGCCGCGCCGCCCCCACTCAGAGAACCGGCCGCCGCTTCCCTCTCGGACCGCGCCACCGCCGCCGCTTCCCTCCCCGAACTGCGTCGCCGCCGTCACCCTCCATGGATCATGCCGCCGCCGCCTCCCTCCCCGGATTGCGGCGCCACCGTCCGCCATTAGCTACCGCTGCCTGTGCAGTCCTTCGCTAGCTACCGCAGCAGTCCACCGCTAGCTCTCGCGGGGGAGGCGGTGCTGCTCCGGCTACCCATGCGTCACCGGCTGCCGCCGCGAACGACGTCCGGACGCCATCATGTACTGCCCCTCGGCGCCGCCTCCAGCACGTACCTGCTACAGCCTCGGGACAAACCTCTTCCACGCGGGCGACTGGCCGCTCAAACTTCCCCTCGCCGGCCGTCGTGGGCCTGTGTATCCTCTCATGGCGGCTCCTCGCTTGTGGCACAAGCAAGGTCAACTGCGGCTGGATGAGACTCAAAAAATGGTGGTACGTACTGGAGCAAATACTCCTGGCATACCCATGTCGTTGGCAGCAAAAGGTATTTCAGTTACTAGTTCTTCCATATGCTAGAGGAATTTCTTTCAACCCACCTTGAGCAAAGCTCGTGGCATCAATTCTTTATTGTTTCCGTGTAAAAATTTATGAGCAGGAAGGAATAGTTCTGCCTGATGAGCAGTTCCAATTGAGTTCTCCCTACAGATAGTTTGACTTTTATTTCCAAGCATTAAATTATCCTAGATATTTGATTGGTACTCCACCTTGCAAGTAAGGATGCTCTGAAAATGAAACACGTGATGTTTGATACACCTTGGTACACCACGACTCAAGCTCTCTGCATTTTTTGTTAAAGGTCATCGGGCTGGGCACCGGCTGCTTATGTGTTGTACGCCTTGGGCGTCCCTGTGCTGGTGATGAGCGTGATGGCCGTGCATTGACCTGCATCGCCTGTTCGAACAGTGCCGGCCATGCGTCTGACGACCTCGTCCATCCCTGATCACCTCTTCCGCGCAATCAGCCGCACATACACAGACATGCCTGTGTTGTATTATACTTGAACTTCAGAGCTTCTGAATATGTGTGCATGTTTTTATATTGTGTCATTGCATAGCTCCACCACTGAATTTGGAAATTCAGTCAATGCTTAAACTTGATAGAAAAGAGCAAGAAACAGTGACAGATTATGTGTGTTTTTCACGGAAGTGAGCTGGGAATTTAGATGTTCATTTTCATAATATTAAGGGCATTGCTCATTCAACTATTTATGTTATCCTTCGTGCTCTAACTTGAGTGAAGTTATGTGAACTAGCATAGTATATTGTAATTTTCTGATTTTGAGTCCTGGCATATAGTCCTCACACAAAGTAGTTGCAAATATATTGAAGTATATTATGCACATAGTTATCCTCCCTAATGCCTAAAATGGTACCTTTTCAATCTTTGTGCTGACTGCTAAACATAATTATTGTAGGTCTTCCCTGACCCATGGTCACGCGAAAGCGGTGCTGCTCCAGCAAGCTCCTCTGTCCCTCGAGCACAGTGCTGTCCATGAAGATCTCCTCCCTCCTGTTCCCTCAGTGAGGATGATGTCAATTTTTTGCGAAACAGAAAGTTATGTAGTTCTTCAGTATATGTCCATAGAAACCTACGACAATTTCTTCAGTAGCAGTTCAACAAGAAATCCAGCTATAGTTCTTGATTATTGTTCCATTCGAATTTCATGTTATCTATGTATTTTTAGTACTTGCTATTGCAGATAAGTTTTTGTTAGAATTGTCATTCTGTCAGTAAAGTACCATTCTTCAGTATATGTTCTGAAAATTTCATATTTTGTGTGCCTGGTGTGAATCGTTGGTCTTCTCTCACTTTTGCTCCTGAGTTAGAGGTAGCATGTCGATTTTCGCACTTGATGAAGAGTATATCCTAAAATGTGAAAAAAAGTGTTCCCCAATGAATAATTTATTGTTCGTAAAGATCTATTTTCTTCCAGAGTGATGAAGTTTTGCTCCTAAACAAAGAACTTTATGTTGGTCCTAAATGAGGAGGTAGTATAGGGAACTACATGTACGTGTTTTTCCGAAAACTTTCTTAAACCATTTTTGATGAAGGATAGGGAACTTCATGTACGTGTTACTCCCAAAATGATATGCAACTTTGTGTGTACAATTTTGTAATATACCATATTGATTGAGAACTAAAAATTGCATGCTTTTTTAATAATCTAGAAGTTCAACAACTTCCACCTAGAAAGTTCAAAAGACATTATTTTTTAGGGAGAACACATCCTGCCTAGAAGATGCATATGGAATAAAATGTAAATTCGCAATGAAGTTCATATATAAAAAAAGTTGAAGTTTTCATAGAGAAAAAGGTGCATTTCTAAAAAAAGGTACATGTTTTCTAATTCCAGATGCTTATATGGTCGTCCTGTGACACTGAAATCTTTTTTCATTTTAGCTGAACCAAATTTTTGTGTGTGTTGTGCATGTGCTTGTGCGTAGTACACTGAATAGAACGAAAAAGAATATTATGGGTGCCCTCTAAATGTTTGTCCTACTGCTTAGTAGAATTGACCCAAAATTTCCTATTGTTTTTGCACATGTTGGATTCAAGGAAAAACATGTATAAAAAAGGTATTTCAAAAGTTCAGGTGTAACGAACATCGAAGTTCAAACCAATAAAATGTAAACAAAAAAATCATGGAGTTCAAAGAATAAAAACTATGGAGTTCATGAAAAATAATAATAGCACCCGAAGTTCATGTTTCAGAAATTCCGAAGTTCACGTGTACCATGTACAAAAGAAAAATCATCAAATGAAAAAAGGGACCGCCTAGGCCATTTCATCGAAAAGCAAAAAATGCATAAAAAATGTCACGGCAAAATTCTATAAAAAGTTCAAATTTAAACACCGAAGCATGTCAATGTTAAAAAAAATGAAGTTGTTAATATCTAAAAGACAAATTTGGAAGTTCAAAAAGTTTGAGCAAGAAGTAAAAAAAAGTAGTTCAAAAATCTTTATAACGGGTTTTCCCCATTTGTAAAAAAATAGAGAAGTTCAAATTAAAAAGAGGAGCATTTCAAAAGATTGTATGAAAAATGATTTTCCCCATTTTATAAAAACTAGAAGTTCAAATTAAAATAACGGCGCGGTATCATTGTTTATATAAAAAAAGCATTTTTCCCCGTTACTAACCAAAAAAACTAAGAAGTTCACATTTAAAAATGGTGAAGTTCGATGTCTAAAAAAATCGCATTTTTCACATTATTAAAAAAATAAAACCAAGAAGTTCAAAATTTTAAAACAAAGAAGTTCAAAAAACTCGATTTTTCTCGTTACTAAAGAATAAAACTAAGAAGTTCAAATTAAAACAGAGAAGTTTGAAGTGTATAAAAAACTCAAATTAAAAGAGAGAATAAATGAAGAAGTTCAAATTTAAAATAGGAACACCAAAAAAGTTCAAGTGCTCTGTCCGGAGAAGTTCAAAAATTCTTGTGAAAGAGGTTCACCTTGTATTTCCATGTTCGATTTTGTTCGTATAAAAATCGAATATAATTCTTTACTCAAAGTATAAAAAGTGTGAAGTTCGAATTGAAATAACACAGAAGTTCAGAGTTTATTAAAACCTAGGATTTACCTGTTCAAAAAATAAAAAACACAACGCCATTTTTTTTACTTTTGAGACAACTCATAAACGAAAAAAATGGTTGCTAGAAGTTCAAGTGCTCGGCGAGGAAAAATTCAAAAATTCTTGTGAGAGAGGTACACCGTGTATTAGATGTTCAAAATACATAAAAAAATATGTTATTTTTTGTATTTTAAAATAATTCTCTCAAACCAGAGAGAAGTTCAAAGTGATAACAACCGGAAGTCCATGTACTACATGGTGCATACTTCATAGAAGGAAAATACAATAAAGTGAAACAGAGTGAAGTTCAAACAGACATGCCCTAGAAGTTCAACTACTTCACGCAGTGCAAAAAACAGCACGTCAAAAATAGAGTGAAGTTGAAACAGACATGCCCAAGATGTTCAACTACTTCACGCAGTGCATTTCCATTCGCGATGAAGGCAGAAATCATGATCTCGTCATTTTCTAATTTACTTCAAAACGGCAGGAATATCATTTGTGTAAGTTCAAGTCCTCGGTCGGAGAAAGTTAAAAAAATATATTGTGAGAGAGGTTTGTACAAAAGGAATATCATTTGTGTACACTGATGAAATGGATGGGAAAATTACAAACGAAAATATGTCATAAAAGTTCAACGTGAAAACAGCAGGAAGTTCACCAACTACACTGAATGAATTTTAGATGAAAAACTTTTAAAATCCTCGCGAGTATGAAAAAATGATCAACACGAGAAAGTTGCGTGTTTACAGCAGCTTTCCATCGGTATATAACTTGCTCAATTCCGATGAGTGTTCCGGTGCGTGGATGGAGAGCTACGGGCAAAAAAGCACATGAAAAACAGAGTGAAGTTCAAGGTTTCATACTGAGAAGTTCAGGTACTTCACGCGATGCAATTTTGACGAATCTGTTTCGCGATAAAGGCAAAATGAATGTTCTCGCCATTTTTGAAATTACTTGAAAACGGTTGGGAATCAGAGAAAACTTTCAACATGGAAAAGTTTTGCATTTTTCGTAGCTTTTCAATGGTATATTATTTACCCCATTACGATAAATTTTTTACAAATTACGGCGAAAATACATTTTCAGCCATTTTCAAAATTGACATCAAACCGTAAAGAATTGGGAGAAACCATATATACGAAAAACTTTTGCATTCGTTCAAGCTTTCCAACGCCATATCATTTGCTGCATTCGGATATATGGTTAAAACATTAGCTCGAAAATACGAACTCGGTGGAACTTGTATCGTTTTCTAAATTAATTTTAAACCGTTGAAAATTAGCAAAAACTTTTAACATGAAAAATTAGCGCAATTCCATAAGCTTTCCAGCGCCATATCATTTGTCTCAATTGGATTAGCCGTTTAAAAATGACATCTAAAATACAAAGTCGGCTGTTCGGTTTGCAAAATTTTACGATTTTCCAAATTACTCTTTAACCATAGGGAATTAGAGAAAACTTTCAACATGTGGAATAAGCGGTTTTTCAGTAGCTTTTCAACGCCATATTATTTGCCTCATTCCGATAAACGGTTTAGAAATGCAATCGAAAATACGGTTCATGTTTTTTGTGTGAAGAAAAAATGATTTTCAAAACTGCTCTTAAACCGCTTACATTTTGTCAAAAATTTAACTTGGGTGATGATACTGGTGTCCATAGCTTTCCAACGATATATAGCAAGCCCTATTTGGGCAATGTTGGCGGAAGTTCAACCTAGCACATGGGGAAGTTCAGGTTGAACAACTCAGGCAGTAAAATTGCAAAAAACGCGAGTTCATCACGACCCGAGTGCAAAATCCGCCTATGAGCGAGATTCCTATCTAAAACGAGTATTTAGTTGCTAAAAACTATGTCCATATTACACTTGCATCACAAACAACACGAATGATCACAAAAAAAATGCGGTAGAAGCCACGGTTGCGAAGATAGCCAGAAGTTCGGGTTCGTACACAGGGAAGTTCAGGCGTGTTACTCAGGCAGTTCAAGTTGTGATCAGAATATATATAGGACAACACTATTCTGATCCTGGGATTAGAATAACTATTTGGATCACAGTCAGCCCTATATAGGAGAGATCACGTTGTTTCCGAACTGCCCCACTAGCCCCGACTAAAAAATGGACCACGAGGCCACGCCCACGAACTGCCGCACCAGTCGCCGCCGATCTCGCCCTGGACCCGCCCTAGACCCACTCTCCTCTGGGAGCCCCGCCGCGGAACAACCCTTTGACGCCGGCTTCGCGCCCCGCCCCCACCTCTCCTGCCCCGCCCCGAACCTCCCCGCTGCCGGTGCCCCGCTCGCCGCCGTCCCCATCAACGTCATGCGCCATCGCCCCCGCCAACCACGCGAGTCGCCGCCGTCCCTGCCAACCCCAGGCGCCGCCGCCCCGCGAACCACGCGAACCGCCGCCCTGGCAACCCTAGGTGTCGCCGGCCTCCTGCCGCTGCCAGCCGCCTCCCGATTCACCGCCGTGTGCGCCACCTAGGCTCGCTGGTACCCGTGTATCTGCAAGCTACTCTCATTAGCCGCCGCCGCCTCATCTACTCGCCGGCTTCCGTACTTGAGAACAGCCGGAGAGCCCCTGTAACTTCTACATCCGCCCACATATCCTCATGCTCTGCCTTCTGTAGGATCGAAAGTATGTCTAGAGGGGGGTGATTAGACTACTTGACCAAATAAAAACTTAACCTTTTCCCAATTTTAGTTCTTTGCAGATTTTAGCTACTTTAGGACAAGTGAAGCAATCATCACACAATTCAAGCAAGCATGCAAAGAGTATATAGGCAGCGGAAAGTAAAGCATGCAACTTGCAAGAATGTAAAGGGAAGGGTTTGGATAATTCAAACGCTATTGGAGACACGGATGTTTTTCCCGTGGTTCGGATAGGTGGTGCTATCCTACATCCACGTTGATGGAGACTTCAACCCACGAAGGGTAACGGTTGCTTGAGTCCACGGAGGGCTCCACCCACGAAGGGTCCACGAAGAAGCAACCTTGTCTATCCCACCATGGCCATCACCCACGAAGGACTTGCCTCACTAGCGGTAGATCTTCATGAAGTAGGCGATCTCCTTGCCCTTACAAACTCCTTGGTTCAACTCCACAATCTTGTCGGAGGCTCCCAAGTGACACCTAGCCAATCTAGGAGACACCACTCTCCAAGAAGTAACAAATGGTGTGTTGATAATGAACTCCTTGCTCTTGTGCTTCAAACGATAGTCTCCCCAACACTCAACTCTCTCTCACAGTATTTGGATTTGGTGGAAAGAAGATTTGAGTGGAAAGCAACTTGGGAAAGGCTAGAGATCAAGATTCATATGGTAGGAATGGAATATCTTGGTCTCAACACATGAGTAGGTGGTTCTCTCTCAGAACATATGAGTTGGAAGTGTATTTGTGTTCTGATGGCTCTCTCCACGAGTGAAGAGGAGGTGGAGGGGTATATATAGCCTCCATACAAAATCCAACCGTTACACACAATTTACCAATCTCGGTGGGACCGAATCAACAAACTCGGTCGGACCGAAATAGTAAACCTAGTGACCGTTAGAGATTTTCGGTGGGACTGACACGCAACTCGGTAGGACCGATATGGTTAGGGTTAGGGCATAACGTAATCTCGGTGAGACCGATTACTCAAACTCGGTGAGACCGATTTGGTAATTAGCTAACCAGAGAGTTGGTCAGGTAAACTCGGTGGGACCGATTTTCTCTTCCGGTGAGACCGAAATGTTACAAAAGGGAAACAGAGAGTTTACATTGCAATCTCGGTGGGACTGATCCGCTCTTTCGGTGAGACCGAAAAGTTACGGAAAGTAAACAGAGAGATTGCAATCCAATCTCGGTGAGACCGAGATCCCTATCGGTAGAAACGATTTGCTAGGGTTTGGCAGTGGCTTATGACATGTGAAACTCGGTGGCGCCGGATAGAAAGAATCGGTAGGTCCGAGTTTGGCTTTGGGTTTAGGTCAAGAGTGGATATGAGAAAGTAGCTGAGGATTTTGGAGCATATCATTAAGCACATGAAGCAAAAGGCTCATTAAACAACACCTCATCCCTCCTTGATACTATTGGCTTTTCCTATGGACTCAATGTGATCTTGGATCACTAAAATGTAAAATGAAGAGTCTTGAGCTTTTGAGCTTGAGCCAATCCTTTGTCCTTAGCATTTTGAGGGTTCCACTTTCACCATTCATGCCATGCCAATCATTGAGCTTTCCTGAAATAATTGTCTTGGAATAGCATTAGCTCAATGAGCTATATGTTGTTATGAATTACCAAAACCACCTAGGGATAGTTGCACTTCCAATCTCCCCCTTTTTGGTAATTGGTGACAACATATAGATCAAAGCTTCGACAAATGATAATAAGAATGAATTATATCGTCGCTTTGAGAAGTATGTGATAAGTAAGAGCTCCCCCTAAATTTGTGCATATTTTAAAATTTTCTTTGGACTGCAAATGCACAAAGAGTTAGAATCATGGGTTACTCTTCCATGTCACATACATCTTGGTGGAGCGCTCAAAATGATAAGAATGAAATACATGCACTCATCACCAAGAAAAGTGAATGATCACATAAGATAGATAGGATATATCAAGCATGCATAAGTGTAGCTTATGATCAAACACATGATCATCAATGTCTCACAAGCATATCAAAGTATCTCGACCAAAAGCAAACAATGTTTGAAAAGAAACACCAAATAAAGCAAGAGAGAATAAAAACAACACTCTCTCTCGAAGCCTATGATCTATACAGTTTTCTCCCCCTTTGGCAACAAGTTACCAAAAAGTTCCTAGGAAATGCATAGTGCTAGATCGACACTCAGGCTTGATCTTCTGGTGGTGGTGGAGTCTGGATCACTCCAAGGACGAAGGCTTCTGTAGACGTGGTTGGAGCTGGAGCTGAAGTAGATGCTGGAGCTGGTTGGGCTGGTGCTGTGGCTGGAGCTGAGGTGGTGGCTCTTGTGTCAGGAACTGGCACTGCAAACGACCTCTGGGCTCGTGGCACTCTGGCAAATGCATCAGTGGTAGTCTTCCCTTTCCTCTCCTGCATGTCATCTTGAAGTTGCTCCACTGCAGACTGAATTTCTGTCACTTTGACATCCAAGTCATAGAACTTTTGTTCTACGATCCTCTCTAAGCTCTCCTGATTCTGAGTGAGGGTGGCCAGTCCTTTCTCTATCCTCAGGGTGGATGCAATCAAGTAACTGAGCTGCTCTTGCTTGGTTTTCAAGAAATATTCAGATGCCTCCTCTTGAGTTGGCATCTTTGCAGCTTTCTCCTTCCTTGCCTTCTCCTTCTGTGCTCTTCATTGTCCTTGATGTATTCCCAGTCAACCCATCTCATATCACACACAATGGGCTTCTTATCCAACAAGATTGTCTCATAGAAGTCCTGCTGTTCCTTAGTGTGGAACCTGTAGTCAACAACAGTTCTCCTTCTGGTAGCATAAGGATCTTCTGCTCTCCACTTTCTCAGCCCTGAGTCTCTTCTAATCTTCATATCCTCAGCCACAGGATGAGCATCATTGTGGTGTGGCATCTTGGGCTTCAACTTTCTGAGTACTTGTCCTTCTTCCTCTTCTGCAGCGTCAGGCACTGGGGCCTTGTTCTTCTCAGCAGCTGGGATGCTCCTTGTAGTCCTCTTTGGAGTTGTCTTGGCCTTTGATGCAGCCTTGGGTGCTTCCTTGGGCTTGGACGCAGTAGCCCCTAATTTGATTGCATCACCCATCAGCTTAGGCATCTTAGGTGCTGGTGCAGCAACCTCTTCTTCTTCATCTTCAGAAGGATCTTTCCTCATAGAAGGCTTGCCAACAACTCTGGCAGTGGTAGTTCTGACTCTTTTCTTTTTCTTGTCCTAGCCAATATCTTCTTCAGATTCCATGGTGAACTTGATAGTTCCTTCAGGTGCAGCCTTCCTAGGCTTGGAGGTAGGAACTCTCCTAGCAGGTGCCTTTTTGTGCAATCCTGGCTTGATGGTTGCAGCTGAGACATACTCCTTATTAAGCACAACTCTCTTGGAAGTGGCTTCCTCTTCTGCCACATAGTCCTCATCCTCTGATTCTGAGGTTCTTTTCTTCCTTTGTCTGGTGGCAGCTTTTGACAAATTACTGGGAGTGCTCCTGCTGCTTTCATGTGAAGAACTGGAGGGACTAGTGCCCTCACTCATGTGCACTGGCTGTTCTGACATGTTCTGGCTATCACTCTAGTCTGACATGATGAACAAGCTGACTGCTGACCCTGTGAACAGTTTATAGATGAGGTAGAGTGGATGAGCATCACAAAATGCAGAGAGTTTTGCAAAAGAATGATTCAAAGTCTTAGTTTTAGTATCCCACAGAAATCATTTCGGATCTACCGATTTTTAAACTCGGTGATACCGAAGCAGTTTTGGAACCTAAACTAGTGAACTCGGTCAGACCGAGTCACAGTTCGGTGGCACCGAGACTGCTAGGGTTTCACAAAGTTCCAAAATCGGTCACACCGATTAGCAATTCTCAGTCAGACTCAGTCTTACTTGTGCAATGGCATGAGCCAAATCGGTGGGACCGAGTTTTTCAACTCGGTGGGTCCGAGATGGTTTCGGCGGAAACCTAACCCGAAAAATTTCGAATCAAACCTATTCTACGAACGCATTGATTGGATAGGAGTGGGTCCGAGATTGTTATGAATTACCAAAACCACCTAGGGATAGTTGCACTTTCACCTTCGCTCTCTGATTAGTTGACCTTCTCGCGAGGGCCGCCTTGACCTTCCCTGGAGCAGCTAATTTTTAATTCCTGGTACGCATGTGTTCTTGTTTTGTTCTTTATCCACTACTAGGAACTAAAATGTATGTGCTTTATCTGGTGCGTAAATCATGACCAGAGGAGAGAAAAAATAGTGGAATAAGACTTGTGTGAGATGAATAATGTTTGACAAATGACAATACAACTTTGTTGTTGCTTATTTTATTATCAATGAGGTTTTTTCAACTTTCAACAGAGGATTAGGTTGTTTTGGCTCTTCCTAGTCTCTTTTGGTATGTTTCTCTGCAAAGAAACTGCTACACACTTGTGTGTCTGTTGCTGCTGTGATGGTATACTATGAAGAAAATGTTAAAGCATGGTGCAAACTCCATATATTTACGCCTAACTAGAAACCTCATAATACATAATGTTGGTTGACGGTTTCTTACTTTCATGTGCGTATACTTTGCTCAAACTATTTTCTTTATAGATGCAAAAAATATTTCTTGCACTCATTGAAAAAAGATATGATCTTTCTTGTTCTGCAGGAAATCTTATGAAGTGTGTTTCTCAATTAACTTCGATGTAACTTCAAATTATTCATCCTAACCTACCACCTCCGAGTTTGCTAGAAAAAATATGTAAGCGCTAGCATGTTTAGCACAGGAAGTTCTACTAGTTAAATTTTTTGTCCTGTGAAATGCCTTATTGCGAGTGTGTGCAGTAGCAGAAAGTTCTACTACAGATCACTGCCAAGTTCAAGGACATTGCCGCTGACAAGAACATCGAGTCGTCAACTCTAGAGCAGCGACTTAAGGAGGCCAAGAGAAGGCACCATCAACTCTGGAGCAGCGACTTAAGGTGTGGGCATCCGATCGCGAAGAGATGTTTGGAGCGCTGCATTCCGCTCGTCGTTGACGCCGTGTCCGCAAACGGCCGAGATTATTGTCGCGCCTGGACTACAGCGACGACCGAATCCGACCTTCACCAGCATCACCATTCTTCCTTTCTCCTGTTCACCAACGTGCACCACAATCCACTTGTGACGTTCCACCCACTAATGTAAAAGACAAACAATTTTGTATAGGAGATGTTAATGTAGTACTGCCCATGGGCAAAATTTATCAAAGTTCTCGCAAAAAAGTTTTTTGTAAACAGTATAGAAATTCATGGAAGTTCGATTTGTGTATGCTTGTGAGACTGAAACCTTTTTCAGTTGATGTCAGCCAAAAAATGTGGATATGGTGTGCGTGTGTGTGTGTAGTACACTGAATTGAAAAAGACTATTTTCTGTCATGTAGATCAAAGAAAAAACATAGAAAATTAAAAAATGTGGATACACACAATTTCTATGTACGAGCAAAAAAACAAGAAAAATGCATAATTTTTCCTTCTTTATTTTCCTCTTTGTGATTGTGTCCTCTCCCTGTGCTTTTACAAAATGTCCACAATGAAAGAAAATGTGCCCTCTTACTTGTGTGGTCTGCGCATTTGGTTGCTTCACAAAAAAAGTCTGTTAAGTTCAAGTATTATTACTGCTGAAAAAGTTCAAAAATAAAAGAACAAGGAGTTCCCAAAGTTTGGTGCCTTCGTCAACACTAGAGGTTCATAAAAAAAGATGCTCAAGAGGAATGATACAAATATTAGTTGATATGACAACCCCTTCGAGTCCAAAAATGAAAACCAGCGAAGTTCAACAAAAAATCCACTAATCCTAGAGTTTAAAAAATAAAATAAAAGGTTAAAATGTAGGGAACATTCATGACAAAAGTGGATCCAAGAAGTTCAATTTCAAAAATAAACGGTTTTCAAAACTGCTCTTAAACCGCATATATTTTGCGAAAAATTTAAGTTGGATCATGATATTGGTGTCCATAGCTTTCCAACGGTATATCGCAAGCCCCATTTGGGCAATGTTGGCGGAAGTTCAACCTAGTTCACAAGGAAGTTCAACGTACTACTAGCGGGGCAGGTCAGGTTGTGATCAGAATATTATTCTGATCCCGTGATCAGAATAGTGGTTATACATACATATATATATATATATGTATATATATATAGGTAAAATGTTTGGGGCACCTAGCTGGTTTTTCATTAATGCATGATGAATCCAAACCCATTAAATTTTGCATGCAAGATTTTTCCATATATGATACTTCCCTTCCAAAGTTAGCATGCATGCATTTGTTTCCAAATAGTACACGCATGCACAAATTCCCTTGCGTGCATGATCTCCATTTGATTCTTTCTAAAGTAAAAATATGTACGTACAAAATAAATATACTCGAATGTGAAATATCCAGAATTTCGTGAGTATGGATTATCGTTCTAATATACTTCAAAGGTAGGTACATATACCCAAGGTATTAGTGCGTGCATACATATACTATGCCTGAGAAATGTGCATCCATACCCTACAAAAGCTACTACTGTTCTACGCATATACCTTACACAAATTATATACCCCAAAAAATGATATGTATGTAAAAAATCTGACATTTAAATATCATGTAGACAAATTTATGAGTACATACCCATATTATTTTTAATCGTATTCTCATGTTACTGGGGATATAACATTATAAATAGTGTGTAACATGCTTTAAATATTCTAATGAATCTAACATCATATAATAACCTAATATTATATTTCATATCATATTCTCATACATAGAGAAATGCACGAGGTTTGAAATACCTACTAATGAGACACAATGTATATACCCAAAAATACCATGGGTATGCAAATATCTCAAAATATCTTGAGTATATGCACAAATCTGGTACAAAAAATGATACACCCTTTTCTAATACATGTATTCTTTTTCAAGACATATCTGTAAATGATATTTGGGACATACCCAAAAATGATACACCCCCAGAATAAAATGAAAATGTAATATACGCAGAAGTTATATACCCAAATAACAATATACTCGCATGTGATGTATCTCAACTTTAATATGCAATGTCGGTTGAAAATATGTCGAAGGTAGGTATATATACCTAAGACGTTCGTACATATACATAGCATACACGAAGACTGCACATGCATACCTAATAAAAATACTAAGGTTGTGTGTATATACCTTCATAGGACTTTCCATTCTTACGCACAATGAAATAAATTAAGAAGAAATTGTTGTTATCACTTTCCTATTCAACGCGTGATATTAAGGCACCTAAATCATACATTTATTGGTACTTACCAATTACTTCCATAAAGCATATATGGAAGGTGGTTAATATACTCACACCAATTACAATCTGCATGCACCAGTCTAACGGTCACGGCGTAAGGAGCCTGGGCACCTAGGTGTCCCAAACTCACGTCCTATATATATATATATATATATATATATATATATATATATATATATAGACACACACGCTGGAGGCTCACCGTTCCTTTGCTAGGGTTTGCTATATTCACAGTCTCTCACCCTCTTCACCAAATCTAAACAAGACTGCGTTGTGGCCTCTGTCTCTCTCACCCTCCTCACAACTAGCGAAGGAGGCGTTCGGATCCCGTCGCACCGGGAAGGGGAGGAGGTGCAGCGTTCACTCTATCGCCTTCGGCGAGGGAGGCAATCCACTGCCGGCTGCGCTTTTCTCTTTCACCCAGCGCCTGTGCGGGAGGGCCACCGACCCCTTCTTCCTTGCTCCCATACGTAGTGTGGACAGATCCGACCTCCCGCCGCACGCCTTGCCACATCCCGACAACCCTAAGGTATAAGTTTCTTTGAAACCATCATTGGTCTAGCTGCATGCGGATCTTTTTCGATTCTGTAGTCGAATCTAGGTCTTGGTTCAAAGAGGAAAGAAGGGTGCAGTGGGGTGGAGCATGAATCTAGGACGTGGTTCAATGAGGAAACAACGTTTTACGATACGGAGCCGCTGCCAAGCCCTAATCTCTCTCGGGAGGGCTGCTCTGGAGTCCGTTCGGGGCTCCGGAGAGGGGAATCCGTCGCGATCGTCATCATCAACCATCCTCCATCACCAATTTCATGATGCTCACCGCCGTGTGTGAGTAATTCCATCGTAGGATTGCTGGACGGTGATGGGTTGGATGAGATTTATCATGTAATCGAGTTAGTTTTGTTAGGGTTTGATCCCTAGTATCCACTATGTTCTGAGATTGATGTTGCTATGACTTTGCTATGCTTAATGCTTGTCACTAGGGCCCCAGTGCCATGATTTTAGATCTGAACCTATTATGTTTTAATGAATATATGTGAGTTCTTGATCCTATCTTGCAAGTCATTAGTCACCTACTATGTGTTATGATCCGGCAACCCCGAAGTGACAATAATTGGGACCACTCCCAGTGATGACCGTAGTTTGAGGAGTTCATGTATTCACTATGTGTTAATGCTTTGGTCCAGTACTCTATTAAAAGGAGGCCTTAATATCCCTTAGTTTCCATTAGGACCCCGCTACCACGGGAGGGTAGGACAAGGGATGTCATGCAAGTTCTTTTCCATAAGCATGTATGACTATATTCGGAATACATGCCTACATTACATTGATGAATTAGAGCTAGTTCTTTGTCATCCTATGTTATAACTGTTGCAGGAATAATCGCATCCGGCATAATTCTCCATCACCGATCCAATGCCTACGAGCTTTTCACATATTGTTCATCGCTTATTTACTTTTCCGTTGCTACTGTTACAATCACTACAAAACTATCACTATTACTTTTGCCACCGTTACCATTACTTCCATACTACTTTGCTACTAAATACTTTGTTGTAGATATTAAGTTATCCAGGTGTGGTTGAATTGACAACTCAACTGCTAATACTTGAGAATATTCTTTGGCTCCCCTTGTGTCGAATCAATAAATTTGGGTTGAATACTCTACCCTCGAAAACTGTTACGATCCCCTATACTTGTGGGTTATCAAGACTATTTTCTGGCGCCGTTGCTGGGGAGCATAGCTCTATTCTTTGAGTCACTTGGGATTTATATCTGCTAGTCACTATGAAAAACTTGAAAGACGAGAAAACCAAAATTTATCCCTCAACTACGAGGGGTGGTAAGGAACTGCCGTCTAGCTCTTCACTTGATTCAACTTCTGTTCTGAGTAAGCTTGCGACACCTAAACCTGCTTCTGCTATTAATTCTGATATTTCGCATGTTATTGATGATGCCACTTCTGCTATGGATGATACTTATGATGAAACTACTTCTATGCTTGATACTATTGTGCCACTAGGTGAATTTCTTGATGAACAACTTGCTAGGGCTAGAGAGAATGAAATTATTCAAACTGATAATATTGATGAAAGTGATGATGAAGATTCTCTCCCTAGATATGAATTGCCTGTTGTGCCTGAGGGTTATGTTATGGATGAAGAAACTGCTAGAGACTTTCTTGCTTACAATGATAAAAGTGATCTTAAAAAATTATTAGCTAAGCTTAAAGAAAAAACTCTGAATGCTAGAATGAAATATGATCCTGCTTATGCTACTTCACCTATCTTTGTTACTGATAAGGATTATGATTTCTCTGTTGATCCTGATATAGTTACTTTGGTTGAATCTGATCCTTTCTATGGCTATGAATCTGAAACTGTTGTGGCGCATATTACTAAATTAAATGATATAGCCACCCTGTTCACTAATGATGAGAAAACTCGCTACTATTATATCCTTCAATTATTTCCGTTCTTATTAAAGGGTGATGCTATGATATAGTTTAATTCTCTTGATCCTAGTTGTGTGTGTAGTCCCCAGGATATGATTTATTACTTCTCTGCTAAATATTTCCCCGCTCATAAGAAACAAGCTGCTTTAAGGGAAATATATAATTTTGTGCAAATTGAAGAAGAGAGTTTCCCACAAGCTTGGGGGAGGCTTCTCCAATTACTTAATGCTTTGCCTGATCATCCTCTCAAGAAAAATGAAATACTTGATATCTTTTATAATGGACTAAGCGATGCTTCCAGAGACCACCTAGATAGTTGTGTTGGTTGTGTTTTCAGGGAAAGAACTGTTGATCAAGATGAAATTCTATTTTATAATATGTGGACCAATGAAAATAATTGGACACTTCCTGAACCAACTCCTGAGACAACTCCGAGGAAAAGGGGTATTCTATTTCTCAGTCCTGATTATATGCAAGAGGCAAAGAAATCTATGAAATAAAAACGTATTAAAGCTGAAGATGTTAAGAATTTACCACCTATTGAAGAAATACATGGTCTTAACTTGCCGCATGTTGATGAAATACATGGTCTTGATAACTCGACACAGGTAGTAAAGGTAAATTGTCTCTGTAGATTTGATGAAGGTGATATTCCTCATTATAAGTCTGCTACCCAATGCTTAGATGAGTTTGATAATTTTATTGTCAGACAACAAAACTTTAATGCTTATGTTGGTAGACAATTGAAACACAATTCTTATATGATTGAACACTTGAGTGATTATATGTCTAGAGTTAAAGGTGAACTTAAACTCATTAGTAAACATGCTTCTATGGTTACCACTCAAGTAGAACATGTACTTAAAGCTCAGAATGATTTGCTCAATGAATTGAATAGTAAGAAAAATGACTTTGCTGTTAGAGTTGCAACTAGAGGGGGTAAAGTGACTCAGGAACCTTTGTATCCTGAAGGTCAGCCTAAGAGAATTGAGCAGGATTCTCAAAGAAATAATTTTGATGCACCTAGTCCTTCTAAAAAGAAGAAAAAGAAAAATGATAGGACTTTGCATGCTTCTTGTGAACCTATTGTTGACACACCTGAGAATCCCAATGATATTTCTTTTTATGATGCTGAAACACAATCTGGTGATGAACATGAATCTAGTGATAATGTTCATGTTGATGCTCAACCTAGTAATGATAATGATGTAGAGATTGAACCTGCTGTTGATCTTGATAACCCACAATCAAAGAATCAACGTTATGATAAGGGAGACTTTGTTGCTAGGAAGCATGGTAAAGAAAGAGAACCATGGGTTCAGAAACTCATGCCTTTTCCTCCCAAACCATCCAAGAAAAAGGATGATGAGGATTTTGAGCGCTTTGCTGAAATGATTAGACCTATCTTTTTGCGTATGCGTTTGACCGATATGCTCAAAATGAATCCTTATGCTAAGTATATGTAGGATATTGTTACAAATAAGAGAAAGATACTGGAAGCTGAAATTTCCAAAATGGTTGCTAATTATACTTTTAAGGGTGGAATACCTAAGAAACTTGGAGATCCACGAGTACCAACTATACCATGCTCCATTAAAATAAATTATGTTAAAACTGCTTTATGTGATCTTGGAGCCGGTGTTAGTGTTATGCCTCTCTCTTTATATCGTAGACTAGATTTGAATAAGTTGACACCTACTGAAATATCTTTGCAAATGGCCGATAAGTCAACTGTTGTACCTCTCGGCATTTGTGAGGATGTGCCTGTTGTGGTTGCAAATGTTACTATTTTAATGGACTTTGTTATTCTTGATATTCCCGAGGATGATAGTATGTCTATTATTCTTGGAAGACCCTTTTTGAATACTGCAGGGGCTGTTATTGATTGCAATAAAGGCTATGCCACTTTTCATGTTAATGGAAATGAGCATACGGTACACTTTCCGAGGAAACAACCTCAAGTCCATAGTATCAACTCCATTGGAAAAATTCCGTCAATTATTATTGGAGGTTTTGAATTTCCTCTTCCTACTGTCAAGAAGAAATATGATATTATTATTGTGGGGTATGTGCATATCCCCATTGAGGTAACCTAGTGTTATTCGAAATTTCTCCAGTTCCATGTTATTCGGAATGAGTTTGTTAACAAGACTTGATCAACCTTGTTAGTGGATTCCTGTTGATGAGCATGAGATGGATGAAGTTAGAAGGCACAACCTTCTGTACCCTCCTTTTACTTTCTATTATTTAGATTAAACAAAGCAAAAATAGTATTTTCTGTTAGTTTTCTGAATTATCCGTGCAATAAAAGATACCTCGAAAATTAAAGTTTTCCAAAATCCCTGAAAATGAAATATGATTTTTTCTAGAATATTTGCGAACATCTGGCACTGAGAACACAGCAGGGGAGCAAGCACCTGGCCACGAGGGTCCAGGGCGCGCCCACCCCCTGGGCGCGCCCATGCCTCGTGGGCCCATGGTGGCTCCCCTCCACTTATTCCAACAACCACACACTTCTTCTCCCCCCCCCCCAAAAAAAATCACCGACCAGCTCAAGCACGAGTTCTAGCTCATTTTGCTGCGATTTTCGATCTCCTAGCTCACTTACAAAACTGCTTTGGGGATTGTTCTTCGGTATGTGACTCCTCCAATGGTCCAATTAGTTTTTGTTCTAGTGCTTTATTCATTGCAAATTTTTGCTGCTTAGGTGACCCTGTTCTTGAGCTTGCATGTCAAATTTATATGGTCCCAAGTAGTTCTAATGCATGATATAGTCTCTAGGCACTTGTGGGAGTAGTTGCTATCAATTTTGTTGAGTTTGGTTCACTTTTATTTTGAGTTACTAAATTTTTCAGAATTTTTTTAGAGGTAGAAATATGTTTAGGAAAATGTACCAAGGTGTTCTTTCAAGGAAGCAAGGACCCAGGCTCGCGGTACGCGATGCGGAAGATGAACCACCAAGGGAAGCTCAAGTGCGGGCTTGTGAATGGCCGCCAGCGGACTTTATGGTTTGAGCAAGAATCAAGGAGGAATTTGACGCATATGTGCGTAACGCTGATCTTGGGAGCTTCGAGGCAGATAAGTGCCACCAGTACCACTATCTCACTGATTCCTTTGTAAGAAGGTTTGAATTTTCATCATCATGCAATTCTCAAACTGTCCTATTTGATCTTTATGAAAATTCTTATACTATGGACTTAGAGGATTTTAATACTGCTTGCAAATTTCCACAATGGGGTAGCACTAGTGAGCCTCGCAAATCTGAGTTTAAAGATTTTCTTGCTAGTATAACTGTGGGGGAGTCTAGAGGTATAACGCAAGCTACCATAGGGAGCATTCATTTTCCTGCTATACATTATTTTTCTATCTTTATAGGTAGGTGCATAAATGGTAAGGATGAAGCATGTCACATGTGTGTCCCTGACCTTAGTGTCCTCAGGAGTGTTGTATTAGGAGATAAACATTATAATTTGGGAGCCATTGTTGCACGTAGGTTGCATAATAATAGAATTAATGGAGATTTCTCCGGTGGAATTTATGCAACCCGTCTAGCTAATTTTCTTGATATACCCATACGTGAGTATGATGTTGAGTTGTCTCCTGTTTATTTAGATTATGAGGCTATGGTTCATCATCCGTTTGTTGACAGGAACGATCAGTTCCTCCAGTACCGACTAATCTTTGACAGACGATGCACCTATCACGTCGCTCTCCCTACTCCTACTTTCTTTGACTTTGAGGCAAAGGGGAGATATGTAATAACTAGGGAGGAGGCAAATGAGTACGAAAGGAGGATGAGGGCAGCTCGCCTCCAAGATGCAGCCCACGATGCAATAGCCGCTGCATCTTAGCACGACCCCAACTATAACTTTGGATATCCGCCAGGCCAGCCGTGCCAATAGACCAACTTAAGCCAAAGGCCTAAGCTTGGGGGAGTATGTATTTCTCACCGACATTACATTCATGTTCACACACTCATGCTAGTTGTCGGTGCTCATACTTTTTCATTGTACTATCCATGCTAGTTTATTTTCTTTTTCTCGCTTTCTTCTTGTGTGTTTGATAAACCTTAAGAAAAACAGAAAAATTAGTTGTAGCTTTTAGCTAGTTTACTTTCTATGCTTGTAGTAGTAATTAAAAGAAAACCCAAAAAGATTTCTTGTTCTTCTTTTGCTTGTTGGGAGCATTCCCGTGTAAATAGTTTTATTTCTTTTCTTTTCTTTGGGGGTCGATAGGAGAAGACCATAATGAAAATGTTGAAGTGGCTCTTATATGCATTATTGTTGATTTAACCAAGAGCCCATATTGCCTTGTCTTCTCCTGTTTATTGAATGCCTGCAGATTCCAGCTTAGTCCAATGCATGTGCACTATTATTATTATTCACATCGTTCGGTCGTGCAAGTGAAAGACAATTATGACGATATATGATGGACTGATTGAGATGAGAGAAGCTGGTATGAACTCGACCTCTCTTGTTTTTGTAAATATGATTAGTTCACCGTTCCTCATTCAGCCTATTATGAATGAACATGTTTGCAATGACAATTAGAGATTATAGTTGCTTATGCCATGCTTAATTAGCTAGGAGTTTATAATGGTTTACCTTGCGTGCCAACATGCTATTAAAATGGTTGCGATGTGGTATGATAGGGTGGTATCCTCCTTTGAATGATTCAAGTGACTTGACTTGGCACATAATCACGCATGTAGTTGGAAAAAAATCAACATAGCCTTCACGACATTTATGTTGATGGTGGATTATATCCTACTCATGCTTGCACTCAATGTTTATTAATTTTAATGCATGTTCATGACTGTTGTCGCTCTCTAGTTGGTTGCTTCCTAGTCTTTTTCTAGCCTTCACTTGTACTAAGAGGGAATACTGCTTGTGCATCCAATTCCTTAAACCCCAAAGTTTTTCCATATGAGTCCACTATACCTTCCTATATGTGGTATCTACCTGCCGTTCCAAGTAAATTTGTATGTGCCAAACTCTAAACCTTCAAATAAAATTCTGTTTTGTATGCTCGAATATCTCATGTATCAACTAGGGTTGTCTGTATCTTCCATGCTAGGCGGGTTATTCTCAAGAGGAGTGGACTCCGCTCCTCACTCACGAGAAAATGGCTGGTCACCGGGATGCCCGGTCCCATGCTTTATGCAAATCAAATCAAAATAATTGCAAACAAAACTCCCCCGGGAGTCTTGTTAGTTGGAGGCACTCGTTGTTTCGAGAAAGCCATGGATTGATGCTTGTTGGTGGAGGGGGAGTATAAAATTTACCATTCTGTTTGGGAACCGCCTATAATGTGTGTAGCATGGAAGATATCGAGATCTCTCGGTTGTTACGTTGACAATGAAGGTATGCCGCTCAAAATGTTATTTATCTCGATTTCAAAAATCAAGCTCCGGCACCTCTACAAATCCCTGCTTCCCTCTGCGAAGGCCTATCTGTTTACTTTTATGTTGATTCATCACCCTCTTATTAAAAAGCACCAACTAGAGAGCACCGCTGTCATTTGCATCAATTACTATTAATTTATATTGGGTATGACTAAGACTGGATCTCTTTTACTATGAATTACAATGTTTAGTCAGTCCTTGATCTTTAAAGGTGCTCTGCATTTATGTTTTGCAGTCTCAGAAAGGGATAGCGAGACACCATCTTGTTATATCATATCATGATTGTTTTGAGAAAGTGTTGTCATCCAAGATCCATTATTATTGCTCGCTAATTGATTATGCCATTGATATGAGTAAACATGAGACCTAAATGTTACTGTGAATATGGTTAGTTCATAATCTTTGCTGAAAACTTGAATGCTGGCTTTACATATTTACAACAACAAGAGCAAACATAGTTTGTAAAAGTTTTCTTTATCACTTTCTGTTTATCAACTGAATTGCTTGAGGACAAGCAAAGGTTTAAGCTTGGGGGAGTTGATACGTCTCCATCGTATCAACTTTTCCAAACACTTTTGCCCTTGTTTTGGACTCTAACTTGCTTGATTTGAATGGAACTAACCTGGACTGACGTTGTTTTCAGCAGAATTGCCATGGTGTTATTTTTGTGCAGAAACAAAAGTTCTCGGAATGACCTGCAACTTCACAGAGATTATTTTTGGAAATAATAAAAATACTGGCGAAAGAATCAAGGCCAGGGGCCCACACCCTGTCCACAAGGGTGGGGGCGCGCCCCCCTACCTCGTGGGCCCCCTGGAGCTCCACCGATCTCAACTCCAACTCTAAATATTCATGTTCGGGGAGAAAAGAATCAGAGAGAAGGATTCATCGCGTTTTACGATACGGAGCCGCCGCCAAGCCCTATTCTCTCTCGGGAGGGCTGATCTGGAGTCCGTTCGGGGCTCCGGAGACAGGAATCCGTCGCCATCGTCATCATCAACCATCCTCCATCAACAATTTCATGATGCAAACCGCCGTGCATGAGTAATTCCATCGTAGGCTTGCTGGACGGTGATGGGTTGGATGAGATTTATCATGTAATCGAGTTAGTTTTGTTAGGGTTTGATCCCTAGTATCCACTATGTTCTGAGATTGATGTTGTTATGACTTTGCTATGCTTAAGGCTTGTCACAGGGCCTGAGTGCCATGATTTCAGATCTGAACCTATTATGTTTTCATGAATATATGTGAGTTCTTGATCCTATCTCGCAAGTCATTAGTCACCTACTTTGTGTTATGATCCGCCAACCCCGAAGTGACAATAATCGGGACAACTCCCGGTGATGACCGTAGTTTGAGGAGTTGATGTATTCACTATGTGTTAATGCTTTGGTCTGGTACTCTATTAAAAGGAGGCCTTAATATCCCTTAGTTTCCATTAGGACCCCGCTGCCATGGGAGGTTAGGACAAAAGATGTCATGCAAGTTCTTTCCCATAAGCACGTATGACTATATTCGGAATACATGTCTACATTACATTGATGAGTTGGAGCTAGTTCTGTGTCAACCTATGTTATAACTGTTGCATGAATAATCGCATCCGGCATAATTCTCCATCACTGATCCAATGCGTACGAGCTTTTCACATATTGTTCTTCGCTTATTTACTTTTCCGTTGCTACTGTTACAATCACTACAAAACTATCACTATTACTTTTGCCACCGTTACCGCTACTTCCATACTACTTTGCTACTAAATACTTTGCTGCAGATATTAAGTTTTCCAGGTGTGGTTGAATTGACAACTCAACTGCTAATACTTGAGAATATTCTCTGGCTCCCCTTGTGTCGAATCAATAAATTTGGGTTGAATACTCTACCCTCGAAAACTGTTGCGATCCCATATACTTGTGGGTTATCAAACTGCACAAAAGGAGCCAATGTGTCTAAGGCAAACTGCTGCATTAGTGGGTCTAGTTCGTCTTACCACTTTGCAGAAAGAAGTAGTCACTGTTTGCGCTATATTACACAAGGAATGATCGAGAAGCTTTACAGAGTATTAGTAGACGCTGGTGACATGACTAGCCTACCGAGAGCATAGGAAACTCTACAACACGTGGAGTGCACTGGGCAAAAAGTGCCCAAACAAGTATAGGAATCCAGGATAGGACTCCAAATCTGTCAATGTCATTCTAAGCAACAATGATGGGGCCTCTACATATGGTAATCTGTTTACCGTACTTTCAGTTTGTTAGTCCATTGATTGGTGGGTTGACACTGGGGCCAATATTCATGTGTGTGTTGTTGTGTCTTTGTTTTCTTGCAGCATATAAATACGATATCCACAGGGATGCTCAGCTTGATTTTAGTGGAACTGCACAAAATGTCCAGATGGTTTGTGCCCTCCATAATACTTCATCATGCACAATACATCGAATGGTTCTCTAATCATTCGTCGTCACCTTGAGCCACCGGACTATATGTTTGAATGGTGCTGCCAGCGTCGGCCATTAAGAAGGGAAAGAAGAAAGACAAAAAGAGAGATTGGTGCTTTACTTGTGGTTCGGAGGAACACTGGGCTAACAAGTGCCCAAACAAGTACCAAGAAGCCAGGATAGGACTCCAAGTCTGCCAATGTCACTCTAAGCAACAATGATGGGGCATCTGGGTATGGTAATCTGTTTACCGTACTTTCAGTTTGTTAGTCCACCGATTGGTGGGTTGACACTGGGGCCAATATTCATGTGTGTGCTGATGTGTCTTTGTTTTCTCGCAGCATATAAATACGAAATCCACAGGGATGCTCAGCTTGATTTTAGTGGAACTGCACAAAATGTTCAGATGGTTCATGTCCTCCATAATTCCTCATCATGCACAATACATCGAATGGTTCTCTAATCATTCGTCGTCACCTTGAGCCACCGGACTATCAGATGACAAACCCTGCCTGTTCCACAATCATAGGCATTACATATTTTGAATGGTAAAAGCTTGTCAAAGTTGACATTAGTTTAATATATTGGAATTGGAAAACCTTGTCAATTTTTGCTCATTGATGTTAGCCAGAGGACATGCATTTGATATTTTTGAGTGGGACGACCTTTGCTGTGAGCAATGTCGATCATTTTTTCCTATTCCTGTCTTCAGTTCAGAAGTAAATATTTACTCTGCTGAGATGCATAGTCACATGAATGTTGAGTTATGTAACATATTTTAAGAGTTTGTTCTAACTATTGTCTATGTAATGACAGGCCTTGTGTTTGATTGCAAAGTTGAGCTTGGAATGTTTTGGCATGCGGCATCACGAGCTGTTCACAGTGCCTCCTGAGAACAATGCTTCGTATTGTTTTGCATGTCGATCTAATGCCAGTGATTTGCTTGTTAGGAAGATCATCCTCTTCTGTTGTTTCCATGCTTAAGAAGTTCATCGTCTTATGTTTCATTCACCTCTACTTCGGATTCGCCAAGTACCACTACGCCCAGAGACCACGAATCCGTGAGGTTCCACTACCGTCGGCGTGGATCCAACAAGTTTGCGAGTACGACTACTTCCTACGACGACCTTGTACCACTACCGTCGCAATACCACGTGTACAACTACCGTCGCGAGAACCACTACTTCCACTACCGTCACGAGAACGACTACTTCCCACGACGACCCATGTACAACTACTTCCACTTCGAACCCGTCCGTCCCGAAACGCACGCTTCGAAGGTATAACCGCCGGGACGACCGCCATGAACGAATGCATGTGATGTGTTGTATGAGATGCCCATGTTTGCACCATGTTTGAATCGCCGCTTGCTCGTTCCTCCTCGTTTGCCATGCACCGACATGTGGGAACCCGGTATTCGGGATCACCCCGCCATCTCTAGCATGTTCTGCACATCCACGCACTTGCTTCTTTTGCATCAATATCTCAATGAGTTGTCGGAACCGGGATGTTGCCGTGGCACCATTTCCGTTTCACTGCCGTGGCACCCTTTTCCTTCCGTCATGGCGACAAATGCCTCGTATCATGCTCATGTCAACATTTCCATAAAATTGCTTAAAAGTTGCTTATGTCATTCGCATCATGATAACAACATTTAAAATGTTTAAAATTGTGTTTGCATTAAATTGCCAAATGACATGAGGATTTACCGGAATTGTTGTCTGATGTTCCCGGCCTCATTTAAATTGTCTAAAATGTGTAGTTTACTTATGCTTCACCTCTTGCCATGTTAATCAATATTTAATATTGTTGGTTACATAACCGAGAGAGAACTAAATGAGTCATGTGGTGCTTCGTCAATATGCAAGTCGGTGCATATTGATCTCCACTTAACTTGTAGTATTGTTTGCTGCATTTTGCCATGCCATGCCTCATTTAAACCGGACATGCATCATACTTGATTGTGCATCATGCCATTTTTATGTGATGGTTGTTTACCATGTTGCTTGCTTCTTTCCGGGTTGCTTCTCTCGTTAGCTTCGGTTTCGTTCCGGAGTTGTGAGGATTCGTTCGACTACGTCCGTTTGTCTTCTTCATGGACTCGTTCTTCTTCCTTGCGGGATCTCAGGCAAGATGACCATACCCTCGAAATCACTTCTATCTTTGCTTGCTAGTTGTTCGGTCTATTGCTATGCCGCAATACCTACTACTTGCTATATCATGCCTCCCAGGTTGCCATGTCAAGCCTCTAACCCGCCTTGTCCTAGCAAACCGTTGTTTGGCTATGTTACCGCTTTGCTCAGCCCCTCTTATAGCGTTGTTAGTTGCAAGTGAAGATGAAGTTTGTTCCTTGTTGGAACATGGAGATGTTGTTCCTTGTTGGAACATGTTTACTTGTTGGGATATCACAATATATCTTTTTTAATTAATGCATCTATATACTTGGTAAAGGGTGGAAGGCTCGGCCTTATGCATGGTGTTTTGTTCCACTCTTGCCGCCCTAGTTTCCGTCATACCGGTGTTATGTTCCCGGATTTTGCGTTCCTTACACGGTTGGGTGATTTATGGGACCCCCTTGACAGTTCGCTTTGAATAAGACTCCTCCAGCAAGGCCCAACCTTGGTTTTACCATTTGCCACCTAAGCCTTTATCCCTTGGGTTCTGTAGACTCAAGGGTCATCTTTATTTAAACCCCCGGGCCAGTTCTCCTTCGAGTGCTGGTCCAAACCGAGCGATGTCCGGCGCCCATTGGGCAATCAGGGTCTATGCCAACCCGATGTCTTGCTCATCTGGTGTTCCCTAAGAACGAGATACGTGCGACTCCTATCGGGATTTGTCGGCACATCGGGCGGCTCTGCTGGTCTTGTTTTACCATTGTTGAAATGTCTTGTAGCCGGGATTCCGAGATTGATCGGGTCTTCCCGGTAGAAGGAATATCCTTCGTTGACCATGAGAGCTTATAATGGGCTAAGTTGGGACACCCCTGTAGGGTATTATCTTTCGAAAGCCATGCCTGCGGTTATGAGGCAGATGGGAATTTGTTAATGTCCGGTTGTAGAAAACCCAAAGTTGATCTTAATTAAAATACATCAACCGCGTGTGTAACCGTGATGGTCTCTTCTCGGCGGAGTCCGGGAAGTGAACACGGTGTTGGAGTTATGATTGACGTAGGTTGTTCTAGGATCACTTCTTGATCATAGTTGTTCGACCGTGCTTTTGCCTCCTCTTCTCGCTCTCTTTTGCGTATGGTAGCCACCATATATGCTAGTCGCTTGCTGCAGCTCCACCTCACTACCCTGTCCTACCTTTAAGCTTAAATAGTCTTGATCTCGCGGGTGTGAGATTGCTGAGTCCCCGTGACTCACAGATACTTCCAAAACCAGTTTGCAGGTGCCGATGAAACCGTGCAGGTGACGCATCCGAGCTCAGTTGGAGCTCGATGAAGATCTTGTTCATTGTGTTGTTTCGTTTCAGTTGATCAGTAGTGGAGCCCAGTTGGGACGATCGGGGATCTATGTAGCTTTTGGGGTAGTCTTATTTTATTTTGGTTCTATAGTCGGACCTTGATTGTATCTATATGATGTAATGCTTTATTCATGTATTGTGTGAATTAGCGATTGTAAGCCAACTATGTATCTCTTTCCCATATGTATTACATGGGTTGTGTGAAGATTACCTCACTTGCGGCATTGCTTTCAATGCGGTTATGCCTCTAAGTCGTGCTTCGACACGTGGGAGATATAGCCGCATCGAGGGCGTTACAAGTTGGTATCAGAGCCATCCCCGACTTAGGAGCCACCTGCTTGATTGAATCGCTGACTTTGTTGAGTCTAGAACAAAAAGTTTTGAGTCTTAGGATTATATATATCGGAGAGTAGGATTCTTTTTACTCCTCAGTCCCTTCGTCGCTCTGGTGAGGCCTCCTGACGTAGAAGTTTTGTCTCTCCTCTCCTCAAATTTCACTAAAAAAATTTTAGGATCACGCGGGTATCTTGGAATCATTCCGAGGGTTTTGTGACGAGAACATTGTTCTTGGTGCCTCCTGACATTTAGGGGTTGTGGCAGTGTCCCGGGGAGTTGAGCTCCGAGGTGTTGTCGTCACAATTTTATCGTTGTAGTTCTGGAATACCCGAGTTTTGCCGACATCGAAAATCTCTTTTATGCAGTTGTTGGTGAGATAACCTCGATAACCCAGTACTGGGGCGAGCTCGAGAGTATTGCCATAACTCGTATAACGGATGCTTTTCGAAGGTTGAGGTACACGATTTCCGAAGGTTTCTTGGTTATGTGTTGAAGGATGGATACAGCTGGATCTAGGTATTGTTAGTTTGGGTGATATTTTTTGTGTCCCCTGTATCCCCAACACCTGATTGCATAACCAGAAAGTTTCGGGAGTTTATAAGTGGGAATTCAAGTATCTCGTAGGATATCTTTCCAACAGACACATGATACGATATGGGATCTACCATATGTTTGTTTCCGGCTTATTCTGCAAGCCAAATCCTTTGTTTTTGTTTTCTTTTGTGGTATTCGAGTTGCTTCAATGCCAAGTGTTGATTCCATACCTTGTTCTAAGCGGTGTTCTCATATTCCTATGTGGATGCTAATCCTTCTTGTTCATCAAGGTTGTCTTTTCAATCCTTTCCAACCGGTGTGCTTCTCTCCAAGTAAATCCGATCATTCCAACATTCACAAGATCAATTCTAAGTTTTTTTCTCAACGGTGTTCGTTTCATCCGACCCAAGTGGCCTTTGGTAAAAGAAAAACTGACGAACAGGCTAACGAACGAACGTTCGCTGTCTGTGACTAACGGATGAACGGTGTTCATTAAAACGAATGTACGGACGAACATCCGCTATTTAGCTAAACCGCGGAAAACCAAACAAAAAACGATATAAATAAAAAACGAAAACTGGCAGCGGCGGGCAGCTACCTCGGCGAGGTCCGGCGGGGTCGGTGGCGCACCGGCGGGGTCGGCGGCGAGCGGCGGCGGCGGCGGCATCGAGGCGGCGCTAAGGTTTGGGCGGCGGCGACGCGACTTGGGCCTCGGGGGGTCGCGGGCCTCGGCTTATAAAGCCGCCCGGGCGTAGTGTCCAGGTCGGACACGGCCCGGTAAGTCAGTTGCGTTATATATATATATATATATATATAGTGTTACTATTCATCACCCAGGGTGCAGAATACGTTATTCTTCACCCGATGTAATCTTACGATCACTTCATAAATAAATTACAATAGAAATACAAATAGTTACATTCATATTGATTTACTGCATAAAATTTGGCATAACAAAAAAATATAGGTCAAAAAATGTATTTTATGTACATTTTACACTATGTTTTTACATTTTTTATTTTATGTAACATAAAATAATTTTTACGACGATTATTGGTTTTCTTACGTTCTCTTTTTATGTCTAAAATAAGATAAAATTTACAAAACGCAAAATTACGGTGCATAGATGTTAAAATAAAGGTGGGTGAAGAATAACTATTCCTCACCCAGAGTGACGAATAGTCAATCCCTATATATATATATATATATATATATATATATATATATATATATATATATGTATGTATATATATAGGGCTGGACTATTCTATATAGGGCTGGACTATTCTATTACCTGTAACAGAATAATATTCCGTTACCACCCCGCCCTATATAGGCGTGACGCGCCGACCACCGTAGAATCCCCCCGACCGAGCCCGAACCGAACCCATCGTCGGGGCCGTGATCCGCTGTCTACTGCCTCCTTCCATCGCGGGATCCATCAGCGGGGCCGTGATCCGCCGTCTCCTGCCTCCGTCCATCACCGGATCCAACGACGGGTCCGTGATTCACCATCTCCTGCCTCCCTCCGTCACCAGGGCTCCTTCTCCGGGGCAGTGATCCCCGCAAGATGCTGCCTCCCCAGACCTCTTCGCCAGACGTCCATCACAAGCAGGAGCTGCATCAATGGCGCCGCCTCCCAAGAACATGCCAGTACGCTGACCACGAGAGGAAGAAGAAAAAGAAGTCAGTCAACTGGAGGTAATGTCTGCTTCCCATGTTTGTGTCAGTACATCAGGTCATCATTCCTGCTATGAAGAAGAACCTGATAGTACATTGCAAATGCCTGATCAGTTCATTACATCCCTGCCACTTGATGCACAATTTGGATGTCGAGGTTACTGTCAGTACCTCTAATATGATAGCTTCAGTTCAAAACCAAAAAACATAAACTTATGCATCAGTCCAAGGAGCTACTAGGCTTTATATATGGTTCAGCTGCCACTGCAAGTTGTATGATGTTATTTCTAATATTGCATGCCATGTAGTTGCGTCAGTTCGAACTAGTGAAATAATGTTGTTGAAAAAAATATACACATGTTACGCAGTAAGTTCAATGATACATAAACTAGGAGTACTTCTAGTGTACTTGCATAAGTTATAGATGAACAAAAGAGAAGACATGCATCAGTTTTATATATATGCATATCCATACATCTCTGAAGTTCAATGTTCAGTTTACAAGCAGTGCTAAAAAACAGTACATCAGTACATCAGTGTTGAGCATGTATGGTTATACTGTTCGAGTGAAAATGAAACCAGATACAAAATAGAGAACAACAGTTTAAATAACAACCAGCGATGCAAGTTCAACTTGTACAATGCCTTCAGTGCATGACATGTTACCCATAGCATGTATACGAGAAAAATGCAAAAAAGATTAATCCCAAAACTATTGAATGTCATTGCAGATATGGGGCACCACCTGGTTGGGTAACACCAGAAATACCACCTGGATACTTCAACAATACATGCAGATTTCAAGATACACCGGAATCATCAGAAGCACGGACAAGTTCTTCTATGCAGCAAACACCAATATCTGGGAATACAAGCTTTGTCACTCGTGGGTTGCACCAAGGACAACAATATCCGCAACAATAAATGTTTTCGTTCCCTAGCGCATGCAGAAAGCCAAGGACAGGAAGTCGTGGATGGGTTGCAACAAGGCTTCCACCAGTCGCTCTGTCAACATCAATCATCCATGCTGCAAAAGCGGTTGTGACGGGAAGACCAGGCCAAAGAGACAGAAATTTTGGCCGCTCTAGCATGTTCCAAAGTACAAGATATGAGCCATATAGACAGGAGCAACCTCACAATGAGAGACGGCCATACAATCAGAGACGGAGATCTTCGTCAACATTGCTCCCTCTAAGAGATTCATTGCTGCATGTGCCAAGGGTGACACCACCCGCGCCCATACACCAGGGTGAACAGCAAACACCGGAGGCAGCACAGAGCTATACACATGTAAGTATCCATATAGAAAAAAAACATACGAGCACAGTCCATACCATGGTACTGTGACCACCCCATCTAACATTTTCATAACTAAATTTTTGTTTGCTCACTGTTGCGTGCAGCCACCTAACATTGAAGCTTTTGTTCTGCCAAGGCTAGAGATGCGCTTTGAAACTTTTGAAGAAGCAAAGAACTTCTACAACGTCTATGCGAAGCACGCGGGTTTTGCTGTCAGGGAAGGCTCCAAGTTTAAGACCAGAGCCTA
The DNA here is from genome assembly GCA_032464435.1 of Aegilops umbellulata. Lineage (NCBI taxonomy): Eukaryota > Viridiplantae > Streptophyta > Magnoliopsida > Poales > Poaceae > Aegilops > Aegilops umbellulata. The sequence continues at coordinate 395,314,918 of CP136054.1, forward strand.
CCTTTATTGCACGTGCTATGGAGTCTATCAATCAAAGGTGTCTGAAGCAAATAGACAGCGGAACAAAACGACAGCCAGGACTAACTGCGGGGCTAAAATGAGGCTGAAGATTGAAAAGGATGGAACATTGTTGTAAAAGAGATAGTCTGGGAACACAACCACAGGCTACAGCTCACTCCGCAAATGCTTGTCTTCTTGCACTCCCACAAAAACTTTGACAAAACAATCTTGGAGTACGTCAAGTACCTGCAGTTCAAAGGCATTGAACACGTGCAAATCATGAGCATACTGGGCGGTGATGACCCTGGTAGCTACTTCCTCGAAATGAATGCCAAAGACGTGATTAACCTGTAAGTACATACTTGTTCTCCTCCCATAAACCGCCTATGTCTTTTTTCCTCTGTCAGTACAAACATGTTACGCAACGCATGACCTGACACCAGTTCAACATGAATTTCTGAATGAACTTTTAATATGCAGGAAAGCAAAGAATTCAAGGATGGATGATGTGCACGATGTCCTAAATACTTTCAACTTGTTTATGGTGATGAAAGCTATAAATAGGGAATTCTTGTGTGACATGCAACTCGATGAGTCCGACAGAGTTAAGAACATATTCTGGGCGAATGCAAGCTGCCGAGGGGCCTATCAGGACTTCGGTGACTGCGTAACATTTGAGACCACATATAAGGCCAACAAGTACCATCTGCCACTTGGGGTGTTTGTCGGTACTAACAACCACTTACAGACTACATTCTTTGGTTTCGCCCTGATAAGAGATGATGATGCAGAATCATTCAGATGGCTGTTCAAGACATTTTTAAGGTGCATGAGAGGGAAGGCTCCTACATGCATCCTCACAGGTACAACCGCGAAAACCACCCCCAACCACCACCACCACCCCCTTCCCCCAAAAAATAAAAGGAAAATAACACGGTAAAAAATGTTGTGTCAGTTCTATTTGTATATATGCACCACCATATGCTGACCACTCCACATCTCTTTTCTCATTACCAGACCAGTGCCCGGCAATGGCTTTGGCGATACCAAAAGTTTTCAAGAACACGGTACACAAGCTGTGCCGCTGGCACATTATGAAGAAGTACATGGAACACCTCGCATACCTGTACTACCTACACGAAGAATTTAAGGATGAATTCACATCAATCTTCAACTGGCCCCTCATGCCAACTGAGTTTGAGGATGCCTGGAAAGGCCTCATGGATAGGTACAACCTCCATGATGATGCCACGACGGTGGCCATGTGGAACGAGCGTGAGAAATGGATATCAACCTACTTCAAAGAAATTTTCTGCGCCAAAATGACATCCACACAGCGAAGTGAGAGCATGAACTATGTGCTCAAGAAGAACTTTGTAAGTGAGAGACAAAACCTACACCGGTTTGTCAGTCGGGTAAACTCCTGCGTCAAAACCAGGAGGCAGACAGAGAACCAAGAGACAATGGGTAACAGGGTATAGCTCTATCCCCTGTCGTGAGAAAAAAACATGCTTACTAAAGTAAAACTTTATTAGTTAGACAAGTTTTTGCTGCGAGAAAACTAACAATTTGGTCATCATTCTTGCATGTGCAGAAGGAACAAAACACGCTGACCTTCTATGGGTTTGACACCCAGATGGCAAAGGTTTACTCGCGAGTTGTGAACAACGAGATCAGAAAAAGGCTAAAACTGAGCACACTCTTCACGACGACAGAGACGGCAGAGCCCACAAAGTACCTCGTGCGCTACAACAACCCGCAAAAACTGTCTGCATGGTCTCAGCACGCGTTCCAGGTGGTTGCAGACCCTGTGGGAGAAACATATGAGTGCGAGTGCAGGCTATGGGACCACACAGGTGAGGACTACAAAGAAAAGATGTTACATACTGTACTACTTTATTTGTAAAGTTTTTGTTCGAATGAAATGACAAAAAACATGCACCTCTTCCAAAAACAAATACATGTATTTTCTGCATGCATGTTCTGTGCATGATGCAGACAATTAAGGCTGGCAGCGTTCCAGAGAAATATATCCTCAGGAGATACACCAAACGCCTGAACATCCAGCCAACATTCGACAGAAATGACTTGAGGACAGTAGTGCCAAACAAGGCATCCCAATACTGCATTGAAAGCTCACTGCTGACGCTCAACATGAGGGTGCACAGAAAAAGTTTGAGAACCCAAGAGCAAATGGCAAGGTCGCGGGTCATCATGGAGAAACTTGAACAAGAACTCGACGCCATGCATTCTGCTGAAAATGGAGGTGTGGCGGACAATGAAGCCTTTGAGAAGGATATTGCTACAATGTTATCCAAGATGAATCATCTGGGAGCTGTTGACCCGTTCGACAACGAGGAAGAGGAGCAGCAGCAACCAGAGCTTGCCCATGTGCACACTCAAGAGCACCAACAAGCACACATGCGAGATCATGAGCTTGATGGTGCTGTAGGCGAACGACATGACAACAACAACACCTACCAGCAGCAGCAGGAAAGAGTGGTTAAACCACCCATATTCTCAAACACAAAGGGGAGGAAGAGCAAGACGCAAGCAGCGGAAGCAGCAAAAGAAGTAGCCAAAAAGCCGCCACGCCCCATCAAGCGTGTGGAATTTGGCCCGGACGGGAAACCTCTCGGGATAAGGGCATGCAGATTCTGCAACGTCGTGAGCAACCATAACTACCGCAGGTGCCCACTCTGCAAAGATGGCACTGCCAACAAGCACAAGTAGATTGGAGCCACCCAGGTTTCTACCAATGGAGACAACACACGTAACAGCTACACTTGCCGCAAGTGTGGGGGGAACTGACGGGCATAACGCCCGCACGTGCAAAGTGGGCAAGGAGGTCATTGGCGCTGAACAAACACAGGGCAAGGTGCAGAGTTCTAAAAAATCAAATGAAGAAGATGAAGAAGAAGAGTTTGACGAGAATGACGACCAATCAGACGAAGACAATGAAGATGACAGTGTCGGGGACGAGGAAACTGAAACTGACGATGAAGTTGCCAAGGCTCAATCAGGAAAGGGCGCGGGCAAGGCACAACATTCGGGGCCAGTTAGGAGAAGCTCAAGGCTGAACAACTGAACAATACTTAGTGGTCTCAGTTGCCTCGTCACACAATGAGGAAACATTTCAGAAACACTGTCGTTACCAAAACTTATTTAGCTTTATCGTCGATTTCTCGATCAGTACTATAATTAAGATATAATTTGTGATTTGTGCCCGCTGGACCAGTGACATTATAATGTAAACCAATTGATAATCCTTTTGAATGCAGTCACAAATACATTTGAAAAAACTTATCTGCATTTATCTGACGCAAACGCTACTGTCGACCAGTAACTCAACAGCAAAAATATGTCAAGGAAAATTTAAACTCCTATAGTACATCAGTACTGATAGTTCTCAGTCGTCAGTACAAAGACAGAGTACACATCAGTACTGATATAATTTGTGATTTGTGCCCGCTGGAGTAGTCACATTATTATGTAAATCATTTGATAATCCTTTTGAATGTAGTCACAAATACATTTGTACCGACGAAAAACACTACTGTCGACCAGTAACTCACCAAAAAAAATTGAAGGAAAATTTAAACTCTTATAGTACATCAGTACTGATAGTTCTCAGTCGTCAGTACAAAGGCAGATTAAAACAAACACACCCGTGAACACCTAAAAAAAACATCGTTCAAAAAAAACAAAGCTATGTCTGCTTCTGCCAGTCCCATTTCAGAAAGACCATCAGTACATAAAAATAATTACCTCAAACAAAAATGCGAATATAATACATTCTGTACTGATGAAAATCTAATTTATCTGTAAAAAAACTCAGAGATTATAACGATATACACAATCCTTTAAAATACAAAAATTGTTTTAAAAAACATTAGCATCGCACATAGTCTCACTGGTATTTGGTAAGTTCAATTACACAACAATCGCCAGTCCAAGTACCACAGTAGAGGAGTACAGACCTCCATCATCACCAACCCTGACACGTGCAAGTGGGATAAGCAGCTGATAAGTACAGCTGGACGAGACGAATCAGTGCGACGGTAAAATGGCATCGTAACCACCCCTGAGACATGCAAGTGGGATTTAGCAGGTCATAAGTACAGCTTGACAAGACTACTCAGTGCAGCAGTAAAAAACCTTTGTCTTGGATGGTTAGTTCTTCCAAGCCACCACCCGTGCCACCGACTGGGCGGTTGCCACGAGGGAGTGCAAACGGCGACCCCCATGACCACTACACCCACGCCCCCGACGAACCGCCTCCCACAAACCCACGTCCACGCACTAGAAAATACCCCATTGTCTTCCATCTCTCCCTCATTCCCACAAACCACCATTGCCGCTTCCATCTCCACTGCACACAAACCACTAGCTTCTCTCTCATAAGCCCACAGCCGCTGGAGGAGGGCGATGGCGCAGGAACCGTCTGCCAAACGTCATCAAGGCGAGCCGTCGGACAAGAGCAGCAACCTCATCGACGTTCAAGTCCCAGGCGAGAAGCACGACTACACCAAAACCCTCAGAGAGGTTGAGCTCCATGGCAAGGAGATGCTGGAGATCGTCTGCACCAGCGAACCAGACAACGCCGACGAGGTGATCTCCAGGCTCTGGAGGAAACTTGGCGGCAAGAGTCAGAGTCGTAGGATCGTCGGTGTTGGTGTCCACTACACCAACGAAGATGAACCCCCCAGATGGCAGCAGTCATGTAGTTGTGCGTCGACGAGCTCTGCTTGGTGTACCACATCGCAGCGGCCACAAAATGGTGAGCCATCCTAGTCATTTGCCCTATTTGGTTTATCTGTTTTATTAGTATTGTATCCTGAAAATTTCATCAGACTTGTTTCCCAACTAGATGTACTAGTGTGGCTTGTGAAAAGTGGATGCACTACTGCATTTTCTCAAGTAGATACACTATAAATGTATTTTTGAACCTGATGCACTGGATTACTATTTGGAAAATCTTGCGGAAGATTAATTTCTGAAGTTGATTGACTAGTGTAGTTTCTGAACTAGATCCAATACTGTAGTTTATGTACTCAATGTATTAAAAAGATGTTTCTGAACTTGATGTAGTGAAGTATTTTCTGAATTTGATCTAATGATATTCTCATAAGAAAATAAACTAAGGACTTGGTGAAGCACTGTTTATGTGTTATCCTATTCAACAAAAGTAAACTAAACTAGTACCAAAGCAGAACATACAACATTGACTGAAACGATGTATAATCCAAAAAGAAGAATAACATGATGTACTTAATTTAATTTCAGAACTTTGCTTACTAGTTTATGAAGTACATTCATCCATTATTTATGCTACATAAACATCTACTTAATGGATTCATCACTTGTAAAAAAAAACAAAAATGAATAATTAAAACATCAAAGTAATGTTGATTTTCAAAAATGTCTCTCCCCTTGCAGGCCCAAGCGCCTGAACGAGTTGCTGCAGCATAAGACGTTGTTCACATTTGCCGGTTTCAGCATTGAAAGCATCAAAGAGAATCTGAAGTTGTCCGGTTTGGAGATCAACCCCAGCAAGTTCATCGACATTCAGCGCAAGTGGAGAGTTCCATACACCGGAAAAGAGTATGACTCCTTGACTGATGTTGCAGCCAGCGTCATCCACCCATTCTACAAAGGCATGAAGAAGAACATCAACACGCAGGAAGACTAGAAACTGTGGGGGACCAGCCCGCTGCCAGACAACCTCATCGAGCACGCAGGAGTAGATGCGTATGCCACGTACAAGTCATGGAGCATGATCGACTACATCACAGATGGTTCGGAATATGCAAAACAACGGGAGGCTGCGAATTACTACGACCACCCCTATTGCCCCTATGTGGGATGAAGATACATCAGAGCATGCCTTCGTTTTACTTTCGCTTTGTGCTTGCATTTTATCTTGTTGTTTCAAATTAGTAGTTTGCCCTTGTTGGGTTGAACCAGTATGATTATGTCGTGCTTGTCATAGTTGAACAAGTTTATTTATGTCATCAAGTACAATGTTTTGCTTATCTAATTATATAAGTTTGGTAGCTTCATATGTTGTTAATCTAGCATTTCAAATTCAAAAGTAGCTTCTGAATGGAACTTTGTGGCTGCTCTAAAGTACTAGTTATGATGCAACTAATCACATAACGTTGCTCTATGTCTAGTTTCGATTCAGTATTGTATTGAAAACATAACGTTGAGATCAATCAGCACAATTTGAGTTGCTTAACAACACTACAAAAGTTGAAGCAAAAATTCTTACTACTTCATGTAGTGTTCTCATTCATATGTAGCTGCTAGAAAATTAACAAGTACTACAAACAGAAAAAGGTAAGAAGCATCAGCACACACTTATGTTGGTCGCTTGCAGATTAAGAATGACAGTACTAGTACAATTGACCGGACAGTACATACTTACTTCAATAAAAAGTACATAGAAGCATCAGTCCTCAAAGCGCTACTTTGAATGGACTACACGCAAGTACATCTTAGATTACACTTACACAAAACTGACAAGAACTAGAACAAAAAGTTTCAGTCCAAGTTATTGCTGGAGTCAAGTACTAGATTCAAACAAACAAAAAAAGAAAAAACTGACCGCCCAAGGTCAGGCGCAGACCCTGATGCTGCTAGATACTTGAACTTGAGCCCATAGGCGAATCCCTAGTAATCCGCACAACGCAGGACCCACCGATCCGGGCCCACAAGTCAAGAGAGAAAGCGAGCGTCGTGTATAAGCGCTCAGGTAAGCATTCAGAGGAGTTCGACCAGTGAGCCTTGGCTGCGCTTATAAATAGGTCCGGAGCCCCCTCGACTAGCGAGGTGGGACTAAACCCAGAGCGCATGCGCACGTCGCACTGCACAGCCGCACAGACGAGCTATCTGGGCCGGAAAACGGCCCAATAGCCTGCCTCGTTTACAAACACCACACCAAATAAGCCCAGTTAAACAAACCAGAGGGCGAGGCAAAAAAAATATAAACTACAAGAAAAATGTTCGAAACTGAAAATATATAAATTCTCTTCCGAATGAACTTAATAATCTAAAAACAATGAACATCTAAAAAGAAGAGAACTTAATAGCCTATCTGTTAAATGTACATAATTTTAAAAACCGAATTAAATATTATTTTCAAGTTCAACTACTAAAATGCAAAAAGTTCAAACATATAATGTTTGTCAATTATGCTAGATTTCTTATTTATATAAAATCTAACAAGTTCAACTACTAAAATGCAAAAAGTTCAAAACATATAATGTTTGTCAATTAGGCTAGATTTCTTATTTACATAAAATTTGAAAAGTTCAACTACTAAAATAAAAGAAGTTCAAAACATATAATGTTTGTCAATTATGCTAGATTTCTTTTTTACATAAAATCTGACAAATTCAACTACTAAAATAAAAGAAGTTCAAATAGAATTTATTTGTCAATTCTGCTAAATTTCTAATTTATATAAAATCTGTACACACCTCAACAAACGATCTGGTCGTAAAACAATCTCAATCCCACAAACCACCCAAAAAACAAAAAAAACTCAGTTCAAACATACATATGACATCAGTACTAAAAAAGCAGGATCAGTCAGGCCACTCGCACCACTACGACACCAAATTTCAAGACCGCACGCTGTATGAAATTACATTTCAGTTCACACAGCACTAAACCATAAGTGCACTAAAAATGAGAATACAAAAACTATAAAGGCCTAACTTAGGTAAGTACAGATGAAAATAAAATAAGTACCAGTTTTGAGCAACAACTCCGAGGGCACTGAAAAATGTCTTTAGATAAACTAGTCTATAATACTTCACTAGAAAAACAAGACTTAACATCCTCACGAAAAAACATCACAAAGCATACGTCACCTAAACAGTCCAAAATGCCGTTATCACCACCCCTGAGACGTTCAAGTGGGATTTAGCAGGTCATAAGTACAGCTTGACAAGACAAGTCAGTGCAGCAGTAAAACCATTTGAATTGGACGGTTGCTTCTTCCAGACCATCACCCGCGCCACCCACTGAGCGGTTGCCACAAGGGACTGCAAACTGGGATACCCACGACCACCACACCCACGCAAACCACTGCATTGCACATAAACCACAAACTTCTCTCTCCCAAACCCACAGTCGCCGCAGGAAGGCAATGGCGGAGGAACCGTCTGTCAAGCGTCATTATGGCAAGCCGTTGGACAAGAGCAGCAACCTCGTCGACGTTCACGTCCCCGGCAAGAAGCGTGAGTACACGAGAACTCTCACAGGAGTTGAGCTCCACGGCAAGGAGACGCTGGAGATCGTCTGCACCAGCGAACCAGACAAGGTCGACGAGGTGACGAGCAGGCTCCGGATGAAGGGCGGAGGCTTGTATCCGAGCTTCATCGGAGTTGATGTGGAGTTCACCAGGGATGATGAACCTCCACAGATGGCGGCAGTCCTGCAGTTGTGCGTCGAGGAACTCTGCTTGGTGTACCACATCGCAGCGGCCACAAAATGGTAACCCGTACTACTGTTCATTCATCTGTTGTACAAGTACTACTCACTAAAAACTTCATTAAACTAGTTTCCCAACTAGATCAACTACTATACTTTGTGAAGTGTATGCACGAGTACATGTTTCTCAACTTACATGCATTTCTGAAACTGTGAAGTGGATTGTTTCACCAGATTAGCATCTGAAAAATGTTTATAGAATTCTGAACTTGATGCACCAAATTAATTTCTGAACTTGATGTGCTAGCATAGATTCTGATCTTGATGCACTAGTATAGTTTATAGAATTTATGTATTTAAAGATGTTTGCTGAAGTGGTATAGGTCCATATCTTTGATGCACATGTTTCTCAAATTAATTTCTGAACTTGATATAGAACTGATGCACAAAGATGTATCAAGCACTGGTATAGGTCTTTTATTCAACAAAAAAGAAAACAAAACTTGAATCAAGAAGCACATATATCATTGAATCTGGTAAAATGATTCTTGAATTTGGTGAAGCATTTGGTGAAGCACTGAAGATAGCAAAAAAGAAAAATAACATTGTGTAGTTGAATTTAATTTCAGGAATTTGTGTACTAGTTTATGGACTACATTAATCCATGACTTAGACTATATAAGCATCTACCTCATGGATTATCACTTTCAAAACCAAAAGGCAGAAGAATTAAATCTTCAAAAAAGAAGACTAATCTTTAAATGTGTGTCTCCCCCTTGCAGGCCCAAGCGCCTCAAACAGTTCCTGCAGGAGGAGAAATTGTACACATTTTTCGGTTTCAGCATTGGAGGTGAAAGCGGATGCTGGACAAGTCTGGTTTGGAGATAAACCCCAACAACTTCATTGACATGCAGCGCAAGTGGAAAGATCCAAAGACCAGCAAATACTACGACTCCTTGGCCGATGTTGCAAGCGGCGTAATCCACCCATTCTACAACGACATGAAGAAGAAGATGGACAAGAGAGAACACAAACTGTGGGGGACCAGCCTGCTGCCAGACAACCTCGTCACGTACGCAGGAATAGATGCGTACGCCATGTACAAGTCATGGAAGACAATCGACAACATCGTGACAGGTTGGGATATTTCAGAAGAGTAGGAGGCTGACCGCTACTACCACTGCAACTTCGCGTGATGAAGATCCATGAAAGTTTGCATTCGTGTTGCTCGCACTTTTGCCTGTCCTTAATATTGTTGTTTCAGATTTGTAGTTTGCTTTCGTTATGTTGGACCAGCTACCTTATGTTATGTCTGTCAGGGTTTGAACAAGTTTGCCTATGTCTATCATGTACATGTTTGCTTATGTTAGTCAACAAGTTTGCTAGCTTCCTATTTTTTTCATCCAACATTTGAAGTTGAAACCAGTCATGCAGAAACAAAAATCGTACATCGATATTTTCACAAAAAAAACAAAAACAGTGGCAAACTAACTAAGGACAACAGCAAATAGTAGAACTGGACGCTCAGTACAACTTAGACATTTATGGTAGTACTATCACACTAAGAAATCGGTTTTTAGTTTCAGAAGAACACTAAAAAAGACTAAGTTTCAGCCGAGGACAACATTCACTACTAACAGCATCGTGCTAATAGTAGTTAGAAAATTACTGAGTACTGCAAAAGGAAAATCAAAGAACAATCAGTGCATATTTCCAAGCCACTAGCATGCTAGGACTGAGAGTTCTGGTACACTTGAACAAACGGTACATTCATTCTACAAAAATATAAAAAGGAACGGGAAGCTTCAGTTCACATTCCATAAAACATTGGCACACTCAAGCATAACACTAATAGTACAACTTAGTCTGTAAGGCAAGTACTATGATCATACAAAACATTGCCTTGAGAAGAACCACAGCCTAGAAAAATAGCCCCCCCCCAGGAGACATATTTAAATGTAGCTAATTTAAACCAGTATTTAAATTTTACTATGTAGTTCAACTACTACAATTCAAGAAATTCAAACAAAAATTTGGCTCTCAAATCTTGCTAAATTTCTTATACTTGAATAAAATTTGGCTAGAGATGACGTAGCAACTTGGTCGTAAATAATTTCAATCAGAAAAAAAACTTCAGTTCTAATACATTATATGAAATCAGTTCTACATAACAAGGAAGCGTCACTCAACTCACACTAGATCCACTAGTGCTATCGTGACACCAAATATTAAAAGCCTTATGCTGAACGACATTACAATTCAGTACTAACATAGCTATAATATAAGTACAAGAAAAGAGGGTACATAAACTATAAAGGTCCAACCTAGGTTGGGACAGATGAAAACCAAATAAATCTCACTTTTCCAGCAACAACTCGTAATGAACTTGGGAAAAGGTGTTTTCAGTTCAACTAGTTTACATTGTTAAACATTGTGCCACACTTAAACACAACACAAAACATACCAGTAATTACATAGTACTTGACTAGACATCCAAACACTACAATCAAAGCCTACAATGCTTTTAAGAGATATATCACACAACTATCCATTTCACTACGCAAATGATGACCATTTCTTCTATGCACCAGGAGCCAAAGGTTGAAACTCCTTGGGAAGCTCAGTCTCCAGAAGCTAGTTATTCCGGTTGAACACAACTCTATACAGATCCTTAGCACTCCAATCAACAATACAAGGCTGCAAAACATTAAAACAAATTATTAAAAATCATGACACATTAAAAAACAAGAATACACAATAAGCCAAACACAGAAAAGTGAAAAGCTCAACTAGAACCCACATCATTATCTCAAATGTTCCCAACGATATTTTCACGATCATAGCATTCCGCATACTTGAGAGTATAATATCCACATTCATTCTCCCCTTGAAACGGAACCTTCACAAACGTTGGTTTCTTTGCAAAAAGCTCCCATTTGGGCTGCTTGCTCGCATTGTACTGAGCATCACCATAAAAAGCCTTCATTACTTGGAACATCCTGGAGATCTGTAAAAAAAGAAAAGAAACCACACATTTTCAGGTCTCATAAAAGCAGAAACAAAGTTGCGGAAAAATTAATCCAGTACAGATAATAAATGTCACTCACAATCTTCTCGCAGTCTTTATGATAGGTGTTCTTTGAAGGACGATGGTTCTTCGGATAAGGTAAAGAGTCAAGGATGTCGACGCTACTTTGGTACCGATTCATGACATATAAGGAAAAGTGGTTCACTTTCTTATCCTTTGCTAAAACCATAGGCTTGAATAGAGGCATCATGATCTAAAAACAAATGACCAAAAAAGAGAGGTTAAATATTCAAAATTAAACAGAGCATGACAAACAAACAATGAAAACCAAAAATCAGCTAGTAGAACTCATAAGGTCGGCAGTGAGCAAGTCTTCCTTTTCTTTGACATAGCTCTTGAAATCTCTCGCTGCATTCTCGACATTAAACGGTTTATTTTCAGCACCGTAAAACGTACAGTCAAGCACAACCTGCAAAAAGCCCAGAAAAGAAATAGACAGGTGGAAAGGATCAACAAGCAAAGTATTATTAAAACTCATAAAACAATAGGCAGTCTTGTTTGAGAGAAACAAACGATCTGATTGATTACCGTGATGAAATATGGACTCAGCAATACCCTTTTCCCAGACACAAAATCAACATTTCTATCGGGATCTTTATTCCAATCATCAATAAGGAATGGCTCTCCACCACCTCTCCTCTCCCTCCCACCTCCCTCCCTTCCACCTGACCTCCATCAACAATGGCAGCCTCTAGACATAGGATGGTCTTCCCCATTGGGACTTTGCTCCGGGCCTAGCCCTTGCAAATCAGGTGAGGCACATGTTTGGCACGACAGTCCATTTTTTTGCTTCCCAAGGATCTAGGGAATTCTTTCTGGTGGTCACTTTCTCCTCAGCATCCTTTCCACTCTCGGTGGAGTCTGTGGGTATTGCTTTGCAATGTTGTCTTGGGGGTTTAAGTTATGGATTCCATGTTACCAAGATCAAGGATCGTACCTTCTGTTTTTCTGTTGCAAGCAACAAAGTGGGACATTTTTTATATGGTTTGAAAGACCGAGTTTGGCCAGACTTTGTTTGTCACTTCCATCTTTTTAATGGCCGATATGCTAGAGCTCCAGTCTCTGCCTCTTCCTGGCATGCGGATCAAGAAATTTTGGACATCTCTTCTCGGTCTCCCGTTGTGATCAAGTCCAACCTTCGATCCAACACGCTGACTGTTTCAACAGGATCCCGATCTGCTCAGGTCCTTGGCAAATTCAACATTGTTCCAATTGACAAGATGGTTTTTTCAAAACAGAATTCTTGCGAAGCTTCATCCTCTGGTCAGATGCTTCATAATTTGAATTTGGATGATCCCATGATTCCGCAGCGTAATTTGCCTACATCACAGGCTTTGGGTTCAAATATTCAATCAAGGCAGCATTTTCTCCGACAAGAGCAATTGATGGGTAATCAGCCCGCGGAATTTGTTCTCTTGGGCAGCTTTAAATGCTTACTTCACGTCCAATACCCACCGTTGCCCTAGTGTTTTCTTGCCTCTGCGTTCAAATATGCGCCACCGCATGAGTTTTGGCCTCCAACACTTAGCAACCAACACAAGGCTGATCTGGCCCAAGCCCACTACTCCTTCGAGGATATTACGGAACTTAATACCCAATGCGGTCACAAAAAAACTGGCTGCCTTGCACGCCTAATTTGTATTAATTGCTCAGCGCCTGACCACAAGGCAATCAATTGCCCCAAATCTGCTTCACAGATGCATATTTTTGACCATGTTGGCGCTAGCCTAGGGAAGCAGATCACCTCCAACGCTAGTCTCGCGACTCTGCCCCTACTTCCTATCAATCGGCGTAAGAGAGGCACCGTTAGATGCCAATCGTGCGGTTTCAATGGCCATATGGCGCGGCAATGTTTCCAGCGAAAGAAAGCGCAAAAATGGAAATGGATTCCTAAATCCACTCGACCTACCGATTCTGGCCCTCAAGCTCCGCCTTCCACCTCGATTGCCCAAACGCCTCGCCCCAGCCTGCAGAACACCTCCCCGGCCACCAATGCCATCACTCTGCCTCACTTGCCATTGATGCCTCCACCCACTCCGCCCTCCGCCATGGCTAACTATCCGCTCAACCCCGTCCCCTTCCTACCGCCTGGGTTTGCGGTGGAGCCCGGACTTGCGGACCGTCTGATCAGGTCTGGGATGGTGGTCGGGCCGATTGCGTCGCTCAACCACGACTGCTTGGCGATTGCGGAAGCAAGAGCGTATGTTCCTCTGCACCGCCGGGCTGCCGTTCGGACTACTATCGAAGGTTTGCTGCATGAAGCCCATCTTTTTACCACTGAAACTAGTGATCATCCACTTGGTGTTGGGATCTTTGGTTTTGCAAACTCGTAAATGAGGGATACGGCTGTCAACACACCATTAGAACTAGAGGAGGAGGATCTTTTTATCACTTTTGTGCCTCACAACGAAGCACTCAACAGACGCAACACCTCCTTTGGTCCAGAGATTTGGTTGATGTTTTTCAGTTTTCCCTATGATTATCAAACGGATTACTATATCACTAAGGCATTAGGGGGTTATGGTTCTCTGGTTCAATGGTATAATCCCCGCCAAGATAGGAGATATATGTTGATCAAGGCTCGAGTGATCCGCCTGAATCTTGTGCCCAAGAGCTTTGTTGCCTGGCAGCTTGGAGGTGCGAGAGACTGATGGACGGTTCAGGTTAGTATCTTGAGAAGCAATGACTGGAATGGGCTGCTACCTGAAGTGTTGCCTCCTAACGAAGAACCACCTCCTGCGTATGGCAACCCTCACCCGCAGTTCGGGCCTGAACTCACTGCTGAACAGCTCTATCAGCAGCAGGTTCATAATTGGCTGGTGCAGAATGCTGCACCCAATCACCCTGTTCATAACAACAACAATGAAGAAGCTCCCAACCAAGGGTTGGCTCCTTGGCCTCAGCCTCAAGATCCTCCTATGCCACCTCATCTAATGAACTATCAGGCTTGGCTGGCTTCTCAGGGCCTAACTGTTATGCATGGGGTGGTTCCTAACAACAATATCACTGACAATCCTATGCAAGCTTGGCATGAGATTGTTACTGCTTCTTCTGAATATACTTCCTCTGAAGATTCTGCTGCCACTGAATCAGACTTGATCGTTCTGCCAGTGACCTCTCCAGGGAATAATGGTGCTGCCCTTGTCAACCAGGGGATTCACACTGCTGTTGCTGATGTGGTTACCATGTCCGTGGATATTCATGACCAAGGTATGCGTTTTGGTTTATCTGCTCAAGGTGATTCTCTCTTGGAAATCCTTCTGTCCAACACCATACCCCGACCGCAACTCAACACTGCACTTTTCAATGCGATCCGTCCTCTGCTTGCTACAAGGGGTCCATGGGCTTCTGGTTTTGGGTTCAGACAAGCTGTTCTGCACCTTGAGGTTCAGGTGGCTGCTGGTCCTACAGACCTCCAATTCACACAACATAACTTTCTTGCTCCGGCCACTCCATCTGTTGTGATCATTGAGGAACTTTCTGACAGCCCGACAAACTCTGGTGGACAGTCTAGAAAGGAGATTCAGAGTTCCATGGAAGTTTATGTTGATGAGCTCTTTGATGCTGCTCAGGGATCTGCTATTGGTTCGGCTGATTCCCTCCATTTGAGCTCTGATACGGATGCTGATTCACATCTCACTGACCTGGCTGCATATCACTCTGAAACTCAGATCGGTCTGCTTCAGGTTGCGACAGGTGCCATCTCTGAACCTGCAATCGATGTCGTTGGTTCCTCAGCTCGTAAACGCAAAGGGAAAGTGCCAGCTGCCATTGACACTTCCACTCTCCGTCACAGCAACCGTACCAACAAGTACGATGGCTTCCGCACCAATTCTCTTTCTGAAGCTCATGTTGGGGGTTGGGTGCGACATATGCCAAGGGATGGCTTATCATGGTGGGAGCGAGTAGAACATCGCCGGTGCCTGGAAACAGGATGAGGCGAAGACATGCACGCCGGCGAATCTTACCCAGCTTCAGGGCTCTCCGAGGAGATAACACCCCTACTACTGCTCTGCGGGGTCTCCGCATGATCACTATAGCAAAGTGTGTACACGGTTGCTCCTTGAGTTGTTTCCTGGAGGTGGGAGAAGGCAAGGCTAGCTCTCTCCTTCCTATATGATCTGGTCTAGTGCTATTGGATTCGAACCCTTTGCATGGGTGTCCTGGGGGGTTTATATAGGCCTACCCCCCAGGGGTACAATGGTAATCCGGTTGGGCGCGGGTCCCAGCCGTCTGTCTCTCAGGCCGCCGTCCTCTTCGCCGACTGCCGGGGCCCGCCGTCTTGGTGGGCCCCACCGATGGGTCCGGTATGGGGCCGTCAGGCCGTGTCCGCCGCGGGCGGGTCTTGCTGGCTGCGGATTACTGTAGTCGTGCTTCTAATGACGCTGGCTTGGTCATGGGGTCATGGCAACAGTGCCGCCGCCTGACGGGCGATCACTGTTGCCATTCCCCGTCTTGTCTGGTTAATGGCGTGCGTGGCCCGTGGGAGGGGCGGGCCGACTCCTGGAGGCCGATTCCCACCGGGTCCGACTGGTGGCACTCTGGCCGTCTTCTGGATACCCGCTGACTGGTGGGACCTGCCGTCTCTGGGTCGTATAGACAGGCCATCGTGGGTACAGGGTTCTGCCCACTGGGGCTGATGTCAAGGCTGGCATGGCAACAGTGCCGCGCCAGACGGAGATCTCCGATGGTACGGCATACTGTGGCCATGCCTGCCATTGGTAAGGGGCGGTTGTGGACCTTGTTGAGGCCACGCCCCGTCCCGTCCCTCCTGCCGAGTGCATGAGGTGGTTGGAGTCGCGGGCCGACTCCCCATAGCCGACTTCTTTGGAAGCCGTCAGCTAGGAGTCGGCTCATCTCAAAGTCGCCCCTGGGACTCGGCTGAGAGTGGGTAGTCAGCTGCGCTACTGCCGACTCTCAGAGGCGGCTCCCCGTCCTAGGGTCTTGAGGGGCGCAGCCTGCCCCGATGTCTTGAAAGGTTCTGGGCTTCGGGTTAGCCTACCCGGGGCCCATTACTCCGACAGCTGAGGCCTCCAAATCCAAGGCGAAACCGCGTGCTATGCCTTCGGCTGCCTCCCTAGGCTTTGTAATTGCTCCTTCCACTCCGATGCTCAATGAAGAAATCCCTCCTACAACTGACATCGCCACAATGCAAGCCATTGGCACAAATTTATGTGCCATCCCGGAGGAGGAGCTCACAGTTGCTGCTTTCACTGAAGATCCGGCGGGGACTTCTTCGTCAACCTAAGCTTGCTCTCTCTCTCTCTTTATTTCATCGTTTAATGGTTCTTTTGCAGTCATGGACCGTCCTATGTTGGAATATTCGCGGTCTTAATTCAGACAAAAAACGCTTAGCTCTCTCTAATGCGATTCAGTCTAGTGGGTGTGCAATTACCTGTCTTCAAGAAACTAAAATGCAGACGTTTGATGCTACCACTCTCAAGTTGCTCTGCCCTAAACATTTTGATAGATATGCGTATATCCCCTCCGTTGGAGCGTCGGGGGGAATTGTCACAATCTGGAATAGTGCTTTTTTCACTGGTACGGTCACTTTTGAGGAGCAATTTGCGTTAGGTATCAATTTCACTTCCACCCAAAATGCGCATAACTGGACGTTGGTTAATATCTATGGCCCGTGTCAAGGGGAGCAGCGCAATACATACACTCAATGGTTGTTTGACCTATTTATCCCATCTTCTGAAGATTGGCTTCTGCTAGGGGACTTCAACTTCATTCGCTCGCCTGAAAATCGTAATCTACCAGGAGGGAACACTCAGGATATGTTTACTTTCAATGACTTAATCCGAGAGCAAGATTTAACTGAACTTCCCATTAAAGGTCGTGCTTTCACTTGGTCTAATATGCAGCGCAATCCTCTGCTCGAACAACTAGACTAGTTTTTCACCTTGCTAAATTGGACGACATCTTTTCCTAATACTGTGGTAAACCCTTTGGGCCGCCCAGTCTCTGACCATATACCCTGCTCCATGGTCATACAATCCAAGATCCCCAAGAGCAAGATTTTAAGATTTGAAACCTACTGGATTGCGCACCCGGGCTTCCTGGAGGTTGTTGAGGAAGCTTGGAATAAGCCCCTTAAATTTGGCAAAGATAAAAATGCCGCTTCTATCCTCTACCAAAAGCTAAAAGTTGTCCGTTATGCCCTATCCCACTGGAGCAAGAAGATTTCCCGCCTAAAAATTGCCATCGAAAATTCCAATAAAGCCATTCTTGAGCTTGATGGTATTGAAGAGCGACGTGCACTTTCGGTCCCTAAACGTAACTTCAGAAACATTCTAAAAAAGCACCTCCTAAGACTTCTTAGTTACCAAAAGGAATACTGGAAGAAAAGATGCACAATACGTTGGATCAAGTTTGGGGACGAAAACTCAAAGTTTTTTCAATCTGTTGCTATGAAAGATTCAGAAGAAACTGCATTGCTACCCTAAAAACTGAAAATGGGACTGTTGTGGAAGATCATGGTGGCAAAAAAGCTATTTTGTTCCAAGCCTTCAAACAAAGACTGGGCTCATGTTCGAAACCAAACATGAAGTTTAACCTCTCGTCTTTGCTCCGCCAGCAAGTTGATTTCGATAGCCTCACTACCCCGTTCACACATGATGAAATCGATGGTGTGCTTAAGGAGATGCCCCCAGACAAAGCACCGGGCCCGGATGGTTTCAATGGCGCCTTCTTAAAAGCATGTTGGCCTATCGTTAAAAATGACTTCTACAATCTGTGCAATGATTTCCATAGAGGGGATTTGAATCTTGATTGCTTAAACTATGGCTATATCACCCTGATCCCAAAGAAATCCTCACAAGAGACGGTCAATGACTTCCACCCGATCACTTTGTTAAACTGTTGTCTTAAACTGATCACAAAACTGCTGGCAAATCGTCTTCAAAAAATCATCTTGCAGATAGTCCACCGTAATCAGTACGGGTTCTTACGCGGTCGATCCATACATGACTGCCTGGCGTGGGATTTTGAATACATACACCAGTGTCAAGTCTCGCAAAAAGAGATAATCTTGCTGAAGTTAGATTTCGCCAAAGCCTTTGACACTATCCAACACTCTGCTATGCTTCACATTATGAAAAAAGTGGGTTTCAAGGACAAGTGGCTCCAATGGATACAATGTCTCTTCACTTCCGTTAAATCTTCGGTCGTGCTCAATGGTACTCCGGGAAAATCTTTCCAATGCAAATGTGGTGTATGACAAGGTAACCCCCTCTCGCCTCTGATTTTTGTCATAGCTGCGGACCCCCTCCAGTCTGCAATTAATATGGCACTTAGAAATAACCTCCTGGAATTACCCATCTGACGCAACACTAATGGTGACTACCCCGTTATCCAATACGCGGATGACACGGTCATCATCCTGCCAGCCTGCACCCGCCAACTTGCCAAGGTTAAGGAAATCCTGGAGGATTATGCCATGTCCGTAGGGCTCAAGATCTACTTCCATAAATCCACGCTAGTGCCAATTAACACGCCTCCTGAGAAATGCAAAGAACTGGCTGATTTGTTGGGATGCACTGTGGGTTCCATGTCGTTCACGTACCTTGGTCTGCCCCTAGGCACCACTCGTCCGACTGTCCAAGATTTGGATCCTCTTGTTTGCAAAGCAGAAAGAAACATTACGGCTGCTATGTCTCTAATGTCCTACGCGGGGAAACTTGCTCTAATGAACTCGATGATAACCTCCCTTTTCATGTTCACAATGGGCACCATTCGTCTCCCTCCAAAAATTGTTGCTCAACTTGATAAGATCAGAAGACACTGCCTATGGAAAAAACGGACCGATGATGTGATTAAGAGCAACTCTCTCGCTGCTTGGAACATGGTCTGCACGCCCAAGAAAAATGGTGGACTAGGTGTTGTTAACCTCAGAATACAGAATGATGCTTTGCTACTTAAACTTCTCCACAAGTTTTATAACAGACATGATATCCCTTGGGTTCATCTAATCTGGGAATCTTACTACAGTGACACCATTCCACATGCTCATGACTCGTGTGGCTCCTTCTGGTGGAAATACTTAACTCATCTAATGCCCATGTATCGCGGTGACACGCATAAAAATTGGGAATGGATCTTCTGCACTATTCTGGAAAGATAATTGGAGCTAGTCCATATATGCTGACAGTTGCCCCGGGCTTGTTCATATGCTATTTTTTAAGACATCTCGATCAAACAACTCCTGACGTCCACCGATCTGCATGAAACCTTTCAACTCCCACTCTCTATGCAAGCCCGTGACGAACTGCGGTCCATCCAAACTGAGGTGGCCGAAATCAATCTTGCGGATGAACATGACACTTGGCAATGTATGTGTGGCGACGAAACTTTCAAAACATCCTCATATTACAAATTTTATTTCAGAGATGTGACTGCCCATGAAGCTTTCGGCTGGCTGTGGAAAGCAAAATGTACTCCCAAAATTAAGACCTTTGGGTGGTTCCTACTTGTTGATCGTCTCAACACCAGAAACATGCTCAAGAGGAGACACTACAACATTGGTACAAACACTGACTGCCTCTTGTGTGGCCAACACGTCGAAGAAACGGTGGAACACCTATTCTTTCATTGCACTTTCAGTCAGGAATGTTGGCGATCTCTTGGTTTCGCCTGGACCACGCAACATGACAAACTTGATATGATCAAACATCAAAAAACCATGCAGCCTAGAAAGATGTGGATGGATATCTTTTTTACGTCGGCCTGGAGTCTCTGGAAGGAGCGAAATAACAACCATTTCAGGAAGATCAAGCCTTTGGTCACAACCTGGAAATAGAGATTTAAGTTGGATTTCTCCAATCTTAGATATAGAGTGAAACCCTCCAAAGAGCATATTGTTACTGCCATACTTGAATCCATACAATAGGTGCTTTGTACTCTCGAGTGCTTTTGAGTGGTGCCACCACCACCCATGTATGTAACACACATTTGTAATTATACCCCTAAGGTTTGGTAATATATATGCAGTAGGAACCTTTCCTATTGTCTTCATAGTCAAAAAAATAAGGAAGTCCATTACATCACCCTCCATCATTTGCCCAGGTGCAAAAACTTCCCAGATGTGTTTCCCAGTGAAGCTAGTTACACTATCATCGGGCTGGGGTATCATTGAGAATGTATTGCTACAGCACGGACAAGAACAAAAAGCAGGGGAAGCAAGATAAGGCATTCATAATAGTTCAAGTTGTATAAAAAGTAACAGTTCAGGTCGTATCTATCTAGCAGTTACAAACAACAGAGGAAAAGAAGAGGAAACATAATGAGAGATACTCACTCGGCATACTTCTCACATGCTTCATCGCTAAGCAACAGATTATACAACTTGCAAGCCTTGTCCAGGTGAGGGAATCTATGAGGGTGAAGCTGCTGCACAGGGGACCAAAACTTTATAGGAGCTCTGGGTGCACGCTTCGTGCTTGTAACATTGCCAGAATCCAAAGCAGGATCCTTCCTAGCACCACCAGCTCTACGGGCCACTATTCCAGCAAGTGGGGATAAACCCTTGGCAGTAGCAGCACTCCTGGTGACTCTTCCCATGCCAGCAATCTTGTCAAACGCATCATCATCGCTGTCTATCAATTCCACAATGGGATTCTTGGGTGTAGAGGGGCTCTCTGCACAAGCAACCATAGAACCTTTCAGAGCTCCCAACCGCCCCTTAAGAACACCAGACCTTGTCTTTTCTGGAGAACGCCACTGGCTAAGATCAATAGATACGTGCTCGAGCTCCGAGAACTGGCTGCCAAAGATCCTTTAATCATGCTCATTAAGATCTAGCCACTCACCTGCAAAAATAAAAGATAAAAGACCGCATCAAGGGTAAAGTTCAAATACATAATTCATGACAGTACCAATCAAAGAAGTACAAGCTACAAAAAATTACAAATGGTCACGCATTACGTACAGGGTTTGATGCCAAACAAACCACGGAAGTCAACATCAAACACATCGCTAGTTGCGCAGGTGTACAGAAAAGTCTTCCTAATGTCAAGAATGTCTTCATGGCTGTAATCTAAATTTCAATCACACCATCCTCCCGGCAATGATAGGTCCTGCAGCTTTGTAGCATAAAGAATCCACAATCATGCATGTTAACAAAAGAAAAAACAAATGGGTACATCACAAATCCGAAAACACAGTAACACCACCCTCCCACCAACAAAAACAACTAACAAAAACTCATTAAAAACGGATACTCACGTGTTTTTCTGCTGAGGAACCCACACAAACTCGCAGGAGAAACAATCAATATGCGCCGGCGAGAACGGTTTCGCCATGTCTACGCTAGACTCCCTCCAAAGCTTCTTTATGTTATCTGTCATAGTCCTTAAGAATCTAACTGCATCACTCCAGGTTTCGTCGCGCAGTGAATAAAGACACTCAAAACGACGGAACCTCAAATTCAGAACAATCAAGCACCAATGCCCAGATTCTTCACTAGGCTTCATGGTAGCCGCAATGGACGGCGGATCAAAAGTAGGGAAGAGAAGCTGACAAAAAAATCGCAGAGGAAAAATGAATTTAACAAATCATAATCAAACAAAAAATTCAGCCTCCAAACAATAAAATAAAAGAAGAAAATTGAAATTCAGAAGTACAAACAAAAAATAAGATAATCATAAGTTCTAATTGAGTAAACAAAACACGACAAAAAAAAATATGCTACTCTAGTTAAAATTGCAACAAACATATCAGTTCAATTTCCTTGCGACAATAAGTTCAGCTTCAAAAAAATAAGCACACATCATTCATAAGTGCAGGGCTAAAAGCAGGCTGCTCAAGTTCATTCCACCACCTCCCAAACTTGCAAGAAAACAGGACAGTTCTAGTTCATGAGTACAAAAAGTACGAGTTCACCTACTTGGTCAAAACTATCAGCGCACTATCTCGTGAACCAATTTAGCACATTGGAATCAGTATTTCCATCACAGACTTGGTCTGTTGTACAAGAAGAACAACAACAGTTAGAAAATTGGCAAAACAAGTTATCATCCTATCTACAAAAGCAAAATACTGACTGTCACCCATATGGGAACTATCAACTTGTCAGTGTCTCGTTACTTCTGACGTAGAGAATATAAAACAACGTCAGCACTGTCTGAGTTGAGCATGCCAGTGGGGACAAACACTTTAGCAATAGAACCAACACCGGCATCACACTCTTTATTTTGAAACATCGGCTTGTCACTAAGAAAACACAAAACATTACATGAATTAAAACTACTGCAATAACAACAATAGTCATATGAGAGAAAGGAAAGGATACGAACATGATACGGGCAAAATCCCAAACTAACTGTTTTGCACGGTTGGTGCGCAACCTCGTAACAACAAAGAAAAACATATCAACCTTAATAACATTTCCACTTTCTTCTTGCAGAAAAAGAAGAAAAATAATAAGTTCAAGCACTACAAGTGAACATGTCCAAAATGACAAAATTGAGAAGTACGCCTCATTTACAAGTCCTTACCTGCACTATCAGTGTTTGACGACAACGGTAGTTCCTGCGATGAGACCAATATGCCTCCAGTTTCAGGGTTTGACGATGGCACAGGCACATCTTGGGAGGACACCAATATCGCTGCGCTTTCAGGGTCTATGGAAAGAAAATACTGGGACGACACGAGCACCTCCTGCGTCAAGGGGCCAGAAGAAATTGACAGAAGTAAATCGTCATCCTCGGATGGCACCTCCTCCATGCTAGAAGCATCTTGCAATGCATCACCGTAATCAAGCCCTCCAGGCGGGAAATTTTTCGGCGGCAAATCTTCAAAATCAGAAAGATTTTCATTCCCAGCAATACCAACACCAGACGGTTTGCTAGCAAGTATGCTAGCAGCACCAACATCCTCATCAGCAACTTTGGCACCAACATCGCGCCCACTACTCAATGGAACACCATGAGCATCATCTCCACCACTAACGACAGCCTCACGCTCAACATCAGTCATCTGAAGAAATAAAAATTCAGAAAAAGTGAATAATATGAGCAAAACTAACAATCAAAATAAGCTAGCGAGAGGTGCACAGAAAAACAAAACCTTAGAAGCATTCACAGAAACATCATCGATCTTGTTGTTGCTAACATTAAAAGCAACATCACCAACGGGCGAACAAGGCTCGTCGCCAACAACAGGACCCTGATTTCATATGTAATGAACCAAAAAAACAATGCTATTATTAGCAACAATAAACACAAGGAGTTAAATCACATTGGTGCGCATGAAAATTCAAGAAATATGAATAAACACATTAAAAACAAAAAAACTTGCACTTATCAGCAGATGGATCATTAACTCCACGGTCAACAGCAGCGTCAACATTATGACTGGTCTCCTGCATCAAAACAAAAAATTAATAAACAGATGAACATCAGGAAGTTCAAATACAATACTGACAGCAGAACAACATAGTAAAAAACATACAAACACCGAGGAATGACTCACATCAACAACAGGGTGCTCCAAGCCAACATCGTTCGTATGGTGATCAGAAACATTAACCTCAGTACCATCATCAACCCTGTTGTCGGTGGCACCAGCCTCATCCTGCTCAATCTACATGGAAGAAAAATTAATAAACAGATGAAGATGAGAAAGTTCAACTACAATACTGACAACAGAACAACATAGTAAAAATTGCAAACACCAAGGACTCACTCACATCATCAACAACGCGCTCCAAGCCAACATTACTCGTTTCATGGTCAGGAACATTAGCCTCAGTACCATCACCAGCCCTGCTGTCGGTGGCAGCAGCCTCATCCTGCTCAATCTGCCTGATAACAACTTTTGCACTTTCTTCATATGGCTTGCAGCGAGAGTCTTGCATAGTTTTGAAACGCTTCATGTTGTTCAACAGACGAACCGAGCTCTGAACTAGATCAGCAGCACCGTCACGCATATCACCAATAAAAATTCACTCCGTCTCAATATAGTCCACTGCTTCCTCGGCGTTAAATTGATGACCTTCAGGAAGGATACCATTGATACAGCTCAGACGCTCAACTGTCGCTGGGACATTTTGCAGCTCAGAACACACATTACTTAAAATATGCTCAGCATGCTCCAACGCAGAAACAACAACATCAATACCAAAACCCTGCCCCTGTGAAGTACTAGCATTACTAGGGCTAGAGGGAACATAACCAGCACCCTCAACACCACGGCCACCTCTCAACTCATCGTGCAGAGATGAAGACTTGGGAACCTGAGACGACGGCATCTCCAGGACTGGCCGTTTATACTGTCGAAAAAAAACAACCTCCTCTTGAGTTTTCCACTACAAACAAGGGGAAAAATAGTTAATTAATCAATGCAACACACAGGGAAAAATAAAACATGATATTAACAGATTTAAATCAACAGCACTATCAATCTTTAGCTGTTAGTGCCAATTTATTAGTATTTACCAACAGGACAGTTTAGCAAACATATTCAGTTCAACCACACATGAAACAACAGTACTAAAAATTGTACCTAAACCTCACAAAGCTTAAGAAATGACAAAATCTAAACAGGTAACTCTGCAGGACACATGTTCACTCCAGCAGAAATAGCTATACCTAAATAAAAAAGGTCTGCAAGACACGAAAGAAATAAAACTCACCGGATGCTTCCCAAACACCCAAGTCTTTGGATCTGCATTGCCTTTTTTTATCAAATCTGCATCAACCAAATCAGAAAGCTTGACAGGATCCATGAAACATATGCGGGGGACTCACATGTCAGGCTCCGCAGTCTTGCCACGGATAAGGCAGTCAAGGTACATTAGTACAGGCCCTATAGCACAGCCTATGATTGCCTTCCCCATGGTAACACCATCTTGGTACCTGACAACAACCCTTCTAAGCTCATCAACCATCAGCTGACAATAATCCATATTAGCCATGTCCTCAAAGACGAGACCCACAAACATTGTTGCCTCTCTGGAAACACGCGGGGCGGCACTAGGCAACACAACATTCATAAACACAATAATGAAGAACACTTTCAGAGCAAGGTCATCTTTGCTAGGATCCTTGACGAGCACCTTGAGCTTATTCCTCAAATCCTTTGTCTTGATATCTTTGTTCCTGCTAATGTCAAGCTCTGATCTTAACTTCATCAGAGCATCGTCATATCCATCCTCTGACGGCCTTGGCGGAGAACGACCACCACGAGGGAACCCAAATAATTGTGTATACCATCGCTAGTGATGCGAAGCTTCTTATTAGCCTCACCCATGTCAAGAGTCATCGTATCAGGATCCATCCTCAGGTACAAAACTCCCATCAGAGGGCGGGAAATGTTAGACTTCACCCTCCAATTGAAGATAGAACCAAAACCAGCTGCACGAACCCTAGCCACATGCCGACTCTCAAGCAATTTAGCACAAGCTTCAACCTCTCCCAACGAACATCGCACAGTCAAGTTCAATTTCCGTTGGTCACCTTCATCCAAGGCAACTTTTCCGGCATTGCGTCCCACCGACTTGACTGGACTCATAACGCTAACAGGTTGTAAATGAAAATAAAGAAGCCACACCTTAAATAAATGAATATAGAAAACAAAACAAGCATATGAAGGCAAGTAGAAAAAAGAAAAGATTGCACAAGTTCAACTATTGAAACAACATCAGTACCACCCTCGATTGATGCAAACAATGACCAACCTCGCCTGGCCAACATAAAAGCCCAGACACAATTAAATCATTGCAAGTACAACTAGTCAGTCACATACAGTACAAAAGACGTACCACTGCAAATTCATCTTCAGAATCAACTTCGATATCATGTTCTTCAGATACAACATCTTCAGCTTCGACACGAGCACGCTTCTTCACACCTTTGTTCACCTTCGCAGGATGAACTTTACGCTTATTATTTTCTTTCAACAAAGAGCGCTCTCGAAGAGGAGGTAAAAAGGGCTTCTTATTTGTCAAAACCCGTGGACTACGACGAACAGGGGAGCCACCAAGTTTGCTTGGACCAATCTTCACAGCAACACTATCCCCATCAACTTTGCTATTACCAGGTTGGGAACCAGCTTTCACACGTGGGCTACGCCTCTGTGTGCCATCAGGATTTCGATCTGAAATCTTCCTCTTCAAAACAGCTTTCTTCTCCTTAACTGCATCACGAGTAAACACTTGCGTCAAACGAGTTTGCATCAGGTTTGTCTTCACAGGCATGTCACTTCCATGAGATCCAGCATCAACAGTTGAAAAGGCCGCGTCACCACCTTCATCACCTACGCCTTCAGGAGCTTGAGCAACATCCCGATCACTTCGTTGAACACAGGCAGCCTTTTGACGCCGTTCCAACTCCTTTCTCCTCTGGAAATCACACTTCTTCTTTCTTATCCTTTCATCATTGTGCTGTAACTGCATAGGAACATCCTCAGCCTGAGTAACAGGCTCAGTGCCATCAACACTCTGTGACTGAGTAACAGACAACTGCAAGCTGCCATCAACATCATCAACGTTAAGAGAATACATTCCATCATTTATATCTTTGACAACATCAGCAATGTCCTCAGCAGCACCATGGCTGTCATTAACTGCATAAACCAACAAACATAAGCACGCACGTATAAAATCAAAACAAAATTAACATTGCAGAGACAAGATAAATAAAGCGCATAGCATCAGACACAAACAAAAGGAACAACTGATGTAGCTAAGCATATTAATGTATTCAAGGCTGATAAAAAAGAGAAAATATAAGGGAAACACCAACAACATCTGCAAGTTCTTCTAGCGGATTTGGTGTCTCAAAAATAACATTCACAAGATCTTGAAAGCGTTCTGATTTTTCAGCATCAGGAGGCACCGGCACTCCAACATCTGCAACAACATCATAATTAGCAAAAAAGAACATGAACAAGCATTCAGTTCAACTATATGAACACTACAAGTGCACCCAATAAAACAATATGAACCCACCACTGGTGCAACAAACTTCAGAATGAAAACTCTTTCAACACCATACCAGTTCTTCACTAACTACTACAACCTATTCAAATGCCAGGACAACAATTCAAACTACAGATGGTGATCAGTACTACAACATGTCTGCAGGTCACATCAACCGCCAAAACTATACACACCACACAATCCAGGGCAAATTTAACAGCTATCAAAATACATACAACTTATAAAGTCGATACGACCACACCTATACAACCTAAAAACCAGATTTGTTAAAACATCATCCAAATTACAGGGAAAAATCACCTGCATTCAACTTGTCCGGACTGGATGATGTACCCATTGAGATCTACAGACCTAAAATCAGCCGAACCAGATCTGCAAGACACATGAACAAAAATTAGGGCTCTGGCCTATTTCAGAAACGAAGCACGCATACAAAGCAAAACTCTTACGAGCAAACACAAAATACACCATGGAATCGAGTATCACTGTCGCCAACCACTCGTACAAGAGCAAAGGAACCCTAGCGAATCCAGTGTGAAGTAGCAAGAGAGCAAGAGCTAAGAAATAGAGCGAAAATATGTACATAAGAGGACGCAAGGGAAGTCAATCGCAGACCAAAAGGAGCAAACAAAGCACCCAGACCTCCACCCCTGGGGTTCAACCCGCCGGCAAATGCTCCCGCGGCGAAACAGGAGAAGCAACTTCTCTGCGAGAAGAGGGGAACGAAGAAGGAATCGATTTGGAGAGGGGAGCGGAGCGGAACGGGGGAGAGCGGAGGTTAAAAGGTGAGTGGGAGAAAACCGACGGCTAAAGCCCAGAACCGTGGCGAAGCCCACTATCTCTGGGCAGTTACCAAAGATAATAGTAAAAATTAAATACAATTAAAAAATAAATACAATAAAAAATTAATATAGAGGGAGAAAACAAACAGCTAAAGTACAAATAATAACTCACAACAGTACAATAAAAATTATCAAAAAGTACAAACGAAATAATAATTCATAACGGTGCTGGTTTTTCACCAAAAAAAATAAAGATAAGATAACGGGGGCAAATCATGTACTACTATGCCTGTCACTGTCAAAACCGGCGGATCTCGGGTAGGGGGTCCTGAACTGTGCGCCTAGGCGGATGGTAACAGGAGACAGGGGACATGATGTTTTTACCCAGGTCCAGGCCCTCTCGATGGAGGTAAAACCCTACTCCTGCTTGAGTGATATTGATGATATGGGTATTACAAGAGTTGATCTACCACGAGATCGAATAGTCTAAACCCTAGAAGCTAGCCTATGGTATGATTGTTGTCTCTGTTCTATCCTACGGACTAAACCCTCTGGTTTATATAGACACCGGAGGGGGCTAGGGTTACACAGAGTCGGTTACAAAGAAGGAGATCGACATATCCGTATTGCCAAGCTTGCCTTCCACGCCAAGGAGAGTCCCACCCGGACACGGTATGAAGTCCTCAATCTGGTATCTTCATAGTCCAACAGTCCGGCCAAAGGATATAGTCCAGCTGTCCGGATACCCCCTAATCCAGGACTCCCTCAGTAGCCCCTGAACTAGGCTTCAACGACGATGAGTCCGGCGCGCGGATTTGTCTTCGGCATTGCAAGGCGGGTTCCTCCTCCGAATACTTCATAAAAGATTTTGAACACGAGGATCGTGTCCGGCTCTGCAAAACAAGTTCCACATACAACCGCAGAGAGAATAATATTTCCACAAATCTAATCTGCTGACGTATTTCACAGTGCCTCATCACACCACAACCAGGTCACCATTCAAATCGTTTTTTACAACCAACCTCAGCGTGTTTTGCTATGCGGTTTCCTTGGCACGTCTTGTCGAAGCAGAGATCGTGTTCCCTTTATTACGGGATTCTCATCCATACGGACGTGGGTAACCCAACCGTGCCATTGATTACGGCGCTTGGGAGATAAGCGAGTTTTACCAGGCTGGTGGGGGCGCATAGTTTCGTCCACCCTTATAAAGGGATAAGGGTTCACCTTTTTCTACCCACATCTTCTTCCTCATTTCTCATCCATTCCTGCGCACTCGAGCTCCAGTGCCCAAGTCCGCATCTTTCTCCTCAACCTCCTCCAAAAATGTCCGGAGCGGGAGGCAAGTGGATGGTCTCCTCCGTCACGGAGGGAGATGTCCAGAAGCTAAGGGGAGCCGGATACCTGTCTGAGGATATCGCACACCGGCTCCCAGATGAGGGACAGCTCATCCCCACCCCCAGGCCCCATGAGAGGGTAGTATTCCTTACCCACTTCCTCCGCGGACTGGGATTTCCCCTCCACCCATTCGTCCGGGGGCTCATGTTCTATTACGGCCCGGATTTTCACGATCTGGCCCCGAACTTCATCCTCAACATCTCGACGTTTATCATCGTGTGTGAGGCCTTCCTCCGCATCAAGCCCCACTTCGGCTTATGGTTGAAGACCTTCAATGTCAAACCGAAGGTGGTGGGCGGCCAGCAGGTGGAGTGCGGAGGCGCCATGGTGGGGAAAATGCCCAACGTCACATGGCTCGAGGGCTCCTATGTGGAGACCATAAAGGGGTGGCAATCGGGGTGGTTCTACATCACCGAGCCGCGCAACGCCAAATGGGCGGCGGCCCCCGAATTCCGATCAGGAATCCCCACGCGGCTCACCTCCTGGAAAGAGAAGGGCCTACCTTGGGGTAATCCGGTAGAGCTAACCGGACTCCAGACCTGTATCCAAAATATGATAAACAGGAAGCTCAAGCTTGTCAACATAGTCCAGGTCATGCTCATCCGCCGGATCCTCCCGTGTCAACAACAGATGTTCAACTTGTGGGAGTTTGACCCGGCCCAGCACCAGACTCTGAGCGAGCTCTTCGGCACAACGCACGAGGACATCTAGAAGGTGATGTTTAAGAGTGCCGAGGTTCCCCCTCCCCTCAACGAGGATCGCGGACTCAGCGCAAAGTGCCAAGACGGCACGGTAAGCTTTTGTATCGCTTATAGGGTATTTATTTTCCATAGTTTTACTATGTGCGGTATCTGAGCTCCCATGCCTTTGACAGGAATGGGTGGAGACATCGGGGTAGATTGACTGCCTGGACCCTTTGCCTGAAGACCCTGCACACGCTCTCCTGACAGAGATGCTGATTCCGGCCCCTTACGAGGTGCCGGAGAATAAGATCAAGAAGAAGGCCACGGGAACCCGAAAGAGTTCCTAGCGCCAGGTGGTATCGGACTCATCGTCCGATAACTCCGAGACGCACTCCTCCCGTGAAAACGAGGAGGAGGCGGATAAAGGTTCTTCCCCTCCAGCCGGGGAAGACAAGAAAAGGAAGGCCGCCCCAACCGGGGAGGCCGGAGGGTCCAAGAAGGGAAGGACTCTCCTTCTAGACTGCTCCGCCACCGCCATCGACAGCGAACACGAGTGGCCACCCAGGGTCAACCCCTGGCGAAATCGTAAGTATTCGGATACCGGAGTAACTCATGGCATAGTTTAATTGCACAGCTTCTCCTAACGCCGAACATGGTTATGCAGTCCGTCCCGGGCCCGTATCGACGTATCCTCATCGAGCGGTTCTTTGGATCCGTCGGCTATGAGCAGCGGAGGATCACTTCCGACCGCCTCCACCCCTCGCCCTACGGACAACACTGAGGTGTTGTCTCAAAGGGCACCAAGCCGAGAGGAGGTAGTCCTGGAGGCGCCTCAAGGCGACCTTCGGACTCCATGCGCAAAGGGAGCAAGGCTCCTAAGGGCTCCAAGTTCGTCCCTAGGCCGAACACCGCACCGGAACCTCCAGTGGTTCCGGACTCCAGCAGGCGGCCCCCTTCCAAGAGGGGCAAGCTGCCCGTGCCAGTGACCTCTGCCCATCCAGAGGCACTGGACAACCTGCTGGGAGCGCTTAGCAGCGCTTCCATCAACGAGGAGCACCGCACTATTATGAGTGCGGTGATCCAGAAGGTTCAGTCCGCCAAGAGCGGACTGACTGAAGCCTGTGCCAGCCTTCTAATAGGCTTTGAGGTAAGTGTTTAAAATATAGGGAAATATTACCGCATAGACAGTAGCCCCTGATGCTCTCTTTGGTGTTCACAAAGAAAACCCGAATAGAGGACCGAATAATATCTGCAGGAGTCTAATACAAGTATGTCTATATGTGTATGCAGGCCTCGCTGCTGACCTCTGTCGCACTGACTGCGGAGGTCGCTGCACTGAAGCAGAACCTCGAGCGGTCCGAGAAAGAGCTCGGCCTTGCCAAGAGGCAGCTCGAGGAAAACAAAGGTAAGCAATACCTTGTCTATATATAAAAAAAGATGTGGTTGCAAAATGATAGGATCATCATGAATGTGACAGGGGCCACGACCGAGGTGGCGGCCCTGAAGCAAGCGATGTCCAAGGCCGAAAACAAAGCGGCCAAGGAGCGCACCGAGCGGGAGAAACATGAGGCACGGGTGGGCGAGGTGCAGCAAGAGCTCCAGGCTCTCGTGAAGAAGCATGAGACTTTGGAGCTTGACTCGAAGACGCGAGAGTCCGAGCTTTCCACGGCCCTCGAGAGCATAAAGCATGCCAGGGCTGAAGCCCAAAAAGCCCTCCAGAAAATTGAGGCGATGAAGAAGATAGCGGCGGGTAAGGCATTCATTATGCAAAGCAAGCATGTGAAAGTAAATTACTTGTTACTTACCCGAGTCCGGAGCTCTCTAGGAGCATTCGCAGATTTGCCCCGCGGCATGTCGGATGCCGCAAAGTTCTAACGGGCCGAGGAAGGGAGCTCGACGGAAAAGGTGTTCTGGTCTCAGTATACTGAGGCCGAACACCCGGTTCCTTTAAGCGACCAGCTGAAGCAATTGGTCGAGCTCCATAAGGCGGTTGAACAGGCCATGAAGGGTGTTATAGTCCGGCTATGGCCTGGCGACGCCCTTCCAAACAGCTACTTCGGCCTGGTGAGACGGCTTGTGGATGCCTGCCCCTGGCTTGAAGTCGTCAAGCGGTCTGTCTGCATCGAGGGCGCCCGCAGGGCGCTTGCCCGTGTTAAAGTACACTGGGGCAAGATGGACGTTGAGAAGCTGGTGAAGGAGGGACCACCGCAGGGCAAGGAGCATCGCTACCCCGAAATGTATTATGAGGGCGTCCTGAAGGGTGCCCGCATTATGGCGGATGAGTGTTCCAAAGATGTAATTTTTGAGTGAACTTGCTCGTGTGATCCTGTGTTATGAAAACTTGTTCATATGCGCTATGCAACGCTTATTTGAATTTAAAATATTACCTTTTGTGCGGCTGTTTATCAAATCTGAAAGATGGCCAGTCGTCGGCTTCTGCCCCATGCCACGAGTGCTGGGGTGTTCGGGATAAATCTGAGCACTCCTTTTCCCATTATTGGGTCCTTCGAGGGAGGTGCTTAGCGCAAGGAACAAGGCAATTGGACTATAATGCTTTATCACTTTAACTTAGCCATAGAAGTCTACAATTTTAAATTTTGGCGAAGCCCCTAGTGTCGGAAGGCCGAATTCGGGGCACTATACACGCCTTAAGCCGGACAAAGTCGACTCCTCACTCGAAGCGGCGTAAGTCTTTAGGGACTCGAGACCTCTCGAACAGCGACCAGCTATCGCCTTATCATGACAGTCAGTTTTAGCTTTCTCTACTAAGGTGCTTGCCCAGATGAACTGGGGCACAATCGCAGTAGTTCTCCCAGTGCTACCTTAGCCGATATAGCGGAACGTAAGGTACCAAAACATGGGAGCCGGGCAAACCCAACTATTGACCCAAGACAAGATTCGGAGCTGATGCATATAATGTTATAAGTTCGGGGTGCCGCACTGTCGAAAGTGTTCGGACTTCTCACGCCGTATTATGGGGTACTTAAGCCCTTGGCGTATTGGCCGTACCAGAGTGCACGGGTGCTGAATGTCATGAATGAACATATATATATATATATATATATATATATATATATATATATATATATATATATATATATAAAGGAAGAATAGAGAATGCAGTAATAGACTAGTGCTATGCATTGTTTATTCAAAAAGGGTGCACTGAAGCAGAATGATACAAGTAGTGCGATAAGCAAAAACTAGGACTATTTGACATGTCCATTCCAAGGGCAAGCTGCGGAATGGTATTTAAAACAGGTATTTCGCTCGTTATCAGAGACCACCTGGGGGTTCCATGATGCGAGGTAGATTTCTGCCTCCTTGGTCGTTGTATTGCGTGTCCGGCAATCATACTTACGTACTAGGCTTCCAGAGAGTAAAGTCCTGAAAGAGAGAAAGAATAACAAAGCGGGAAGCCCCTAGTGCGGTTGATCCGCGTTTTGGGGCGTGTCGTAGTCGTGCCCCCCCACCTATGTCCATGGTATTTTCAATGCGTAATTATGTACGCCTGGCACGGATTTCGCAGTCTGGCTAGGACTGGGGTGGGGCCCGCATTGCTATGCGAGCTCGGAACATGCCAGTCGGTCTTGTTGCAGATTACTCCGGGCGCACTTGACGGCGTCCGGGTGTTTGATCGCCGAACTGGTGAATTGCCTTGAGAGGCTGCTTTGCGCTTCTGCTGCGAGGGCCGCAGTGTGCTCCTCCGTTCGGAGAGAGCGCTCTGTGTTTCCATTGACTGTGATGACCCCCCGAGGTCCTGGCATCTTGAGCTTGAGGTACGCATAATGCGGTACCACATTGAATCTCGCAAATGCGGTTTGCCCGAGCAGTGCATGATAGCCAGTGTGGAACGGGACTATATCAAAGACTAACTCCTTGCTTCGGAAGTTATCCGAGGGTCCGAAGACCACTTCCAGTGTAACTGAGCCTGTCCAATGGGCCTCTACACCTGGTATGACGCCTGTGAAGGTCGTTTTTGTGGGTTTGATCCTTGAGCGGTCTATACCCATTTTGCGCATTGTGTCTTGATAAAGCAGGTTCAGGCTGCTGCCACCGTCCATAAGGACTCGAGTGAGGTGAAATCCGACAATGATTGGGTCTAGGACCAGTGCGGCGAATCCGCCATGACGGATACTAGTGGGGTGGTCCCTGCGATCGAAGGTGATCGGACAGGAGGACCATGGGTTGAACTTTGGGGCGACTGGCTCCAACGCATATACGTCCCTTAGCGCACGATTCCGCTCCCTCTTGGGGATGTGGGTTGCATATATCATGTTCACCGTCCGCACTTGTGGGGGAAACCTCTTCTGTCCTCCGGTGTTCGGCGGCCGGGGCTCCTCCTCGTCATCGCTATGCAGCCCCTTGTCCTTGTTTTCGGCATTTAGCCTGCCGGCCTGCTTGAACACCCAACATTCTCTGTTAGTCTGGTTTGCTGGCTTGTCGGGGGTGCCGTGTATTTGACACGAGCGATCGAGTATACGGTCCAAACTGGACGGGCCCGGAGTGCTTCTTTTGAATGGCTTTTCCGCTGACCGGGTTTAGAGCCTCTGAATCCGGCATTGACTGTCGTATCCTCAGTATTGTTGCTATTGATGCGGCGCTTGTGTTTGTTGCGACGTGACCTGCCATTGCTATCCTTGGTATCCGAAGTACCAGGGTTCTTTGATATGTTATTGCTGCGAGCCAGCCAACTGTCCTCTCTCGCGCAAAAGCGGGTCATGAGTGTCGTGAGGGCTGCCATAGTTTTCGGATTTCCTGGCCCAGCTGCCGGGCGAGCCATTCCTCACGGATGTTGTGCTTAAAAGCTGCTAGGGCCTCTGCATCCGGACAGTTGACGATTTGATTTTTTCTTGGTCAGGAACCGTGTCCAAAATTGCCTGGCCGATTCCTCTGGCTGCTGAATTATGTGGCTCAAGTCATCAGCATCTGGTGGTCGCACATAAGTGCCCTGGAAGTTGTCGAGGAATGCGGCTTCCAGATCTTCCCAACAGCCAATGGATTCTGCTGGCAAGCTGTTCAGCCAATGTCGGGCTGGTCCTTTGAGTTTAAGTGGAAGGTATTTGATGGCGTGTAGATCGTCACCGCAGGCCATGTGGATGTGCAGGAGGTAGTCCTCGACCCATACCGCAAGATCTGTTGTGCCATTGTATGATTCGATATTTACGGGTTTGAGATCAATTCAATTGATGTTGTGCCATCGTATGTGCAGGAGATAAAACAGTTCAATTCATTTAGTCATTCATACATTTGCTCCCTCACAACAAAAATCTTAAAAACATAATCTTCACTACTTCAGTCATAACGATCAAAGAAACGACGCCATTTGTCCCTGGTGGATGGATGTGGAACCGTGGCTGCTCTCGCCCTAGCCCAACTGATGATCTGAATATGGTTCCTTCCCCTGCCCTCTAGGAAAAGAAGCTCCAATTCATTGGAGTCGCAAGTATCCATCACCTCGCGCACAAGGCGTCTATTGAACTCTGCCTCCAGTTCCTCCTCGGCAGCACGTCGTGCCATCTGCCTGCGCCTGCGCCTCCTCCTCCTCCTCCTCTGCTCTGCTACTGCTACTGCAGCCCTCACATTGACGGCATCCCCCTCCTCCTCCTCTGTGACCTCTCCCAACTCAGGATCCATCTCGCTATTCTTTGCTTGCAGCTGGTAGAATGAAAAGTGACAGAGGGCTCGGGCTTTATAATCAAAGTGCAGAAGTATCGGTAGGTAGCCAGTTCCAATGTCAACGCACAGTAACACGACTTTGACACGCAGCAGTCCAACTCCACATATGGCAGCAATTCAAAACAAACACTGAAAAACACGCAACTTAATTACACAGTTTGACCAGATTACAAGAAAAATCAGAGCCTACAGTCAGCCGCCATACACCACCTCCGCCAACGACTAAATAACATGGGAATCCAGGGTAGAAAAAACTCAAAAGAAGCAAAATTGACAACGCAAATCTTTTCATACAATCCTCATAACTCTCCCTGCAACACCAATTCGAAAGTAAAACAACAGAAAAAGAAGAACACATTTACATGGCGGACGTGGAAAACGACCAAGAACACCAAAACCTGTAATCAGAAATTAAAAATGAAATTAATATCCAAAAACTCTAACATACCGATAATTCCCACATCCAAAGCAACAAACAGGAGTAAATTGAAGCCTACGAACACCACCGTAAACACCAATGCCTAGAACACGTCCATCGCCAAATACCCACGCCGTCACCTCCGGTGACTACAGATGGCAAAACACGACCAGGTGAGCGCGCGCACGTGCGGAACCCCTTACATGTCTCCTCTAGCAACGAATAGCCCGCAGCATCACGCCAGAGAACGCCTGGAAGCTCCACGTTGCATCCCCTGTTTCCGCCTGTCATACACGCAGGAAGATCAGTGCAAGAGGAAAACTACGTCATTCCAACCTGCAAACCACGTCAGTTCAAGTAGGGTAACAGAATAATATTCTGTTACGCGTAACAGAATAGCCCATATATATATATATATATATATATATATATATATATATATATATATATATATATATATATATATACGCAGAAAAACAAAGAAAAGAAATACTAAACGGACTCCAAAAATCCTGAAATAAATTTTCACGGTCCTATAATAATATTGCCGACAAAGTGAACATTTATTTGAGCCTCTAATGCAATTTTGAAAAACGCATATTTTTCCTAATTCAAATAAAATAGCGAGAAAACCCAAATAAAATATATTATTTGATTTTAGTATTTTTCCTCCAATATTTCATTTATTTTGGAGAAGTCATATTATCTCCTCTCGTATATTTTTTTGTATGAAATATTTTCAGAGAGAAAAATAATTAAAACCAAAGTGATCCTTGTTTATATATTTGATAAAATTTAAATACGAGAACGGTGAAATCCCCAACTCTCTCCGAGGGTCCTTGAGTTGCTTAGAATTTCAAGGATCGCGAAACGAAATGCAATAAAATATGATATGCATGAATGACCTATGTATAACATTCCAAATTGAAAATTTGGGATGTTACAAACCTACCCCACTGGAGGTTAGGTTGTCAACTGGAGGTGGTGGCGGTGGGTTGTTGTTGTTGTTGTTGTCTTGGTTCTGAACTAACGACTGCATCAAGGCATTCTGCTGCTGGATCAACTGAGTGAGCTCTGGGAAGACAAATCCGGTATCACGTCTCGGAGGCATCTGATGGGTTTAGAGGGAAGAGATTAGAATAGAATGAGGTCTAGTGAGAAAGCACTACCCATATGCACATGAGACAAACACAATCATATCATATCACTCAATCAATCAAACAAGGGCAAACAATCGATCTAACTATCGGTACAGTGCTCAGACTATACTATATACATGGGGGAATACTACTTGATCATATGGTGGTCTACTAGAAATTTTGATCGGTGGAAGACTCCATGATATCTGCTCCAGCTTCGTCTTCATAGTCATCATCACTATTGTCGGGGTCGAATCGGTGTCGTCGATGATGATGTAGTTCTCCGGACAAGTGGAATCGTCGTCTTCTCCTCCTGGCGCGGGATCTCCCATGAACACTCCAATCTTATTTATCGGGTCATCATTCTTCTCCAATAGTATGGCGATTTCCTCCTCGTATCTGTCGCATGTAGACTTGAGTTCCTCCTCTAGCTCCACGTTCCTGGTCATAGCCTTCTTCAAATCTATCATGCATGCGCACATCTGATTCTCTTGGCGTCGAATGTGCTGGTTTAACTCCTGGATGAAAGCTGCAATGGACCTGTCCTTCCTGGTGCTGATCGTCTCCCATTGCTCATCTCGGTGCCCACATATCTGGTAAATAGTGTCCTTCAGCTCCTGCTTGTAGACTTCTCCAATACGTCCCATAGCAATGTGGGCTGCCACGATTTTGCCTAGACTCCAGGTTGGTGCATCAAAGGAAAACTCTATGGCCTCAGTGACTGGCATGAACGTCCTTCCTGGAACTTGAACTCGACTCATCCAATGCTCTTCTTCTGGTAAACTGGTGGTGTAGGTCCCAGTGAAGCTTGGTATTCCGATGTTCAGGTACCTAGTGACTTCCTTCAAGTGTCGTCCAAAGGGTGTGTCTTCATCTGGTTGTGCAAACTTGTTCCTAGAGTCCGCCATCCTAAAGAGTAGAAAATGGAGAGAAGTCAAAAATGAGTAGAGAAGAGTGACCTATGGCTCATCTTAGTGGTCGTGTCCTACATTCAGCGTGTGCTCTGATACCATCTTGTAGCGACCCGACCTCAGACGGTCAAGTCTCTATGCATAAGTGTCATCGCTGGATCGGTAATGCTGACACACACAGTACTCGAAGGATTTATAACAGAGTAGCAATCACACACTTATTACATCGATAGTCTCCAAAGAGAACTTATTACAATAAATATGGCTTAAGGCCATCTAATACGATAACAGCGGAAGGCTTGGAAGATAAAGTGAGTCCATCAACTCCAACGGCATAGCTGAGTGCACGACAATGGCCTAGCAAACCTTACTCCTCGTCTGAAAAGTTTGCAACATGATACGTTGCAGCCCGAAAACGGGTCAGCACATGGAATATGCTGGCATAGTAACTCAGTAGAGTAATGAACAGAATAAATGCTATCACTACATGCATATATGGCTGGGGGAGGCTGTATGGTTAATATGTTTTGTGAAAAGCCAATTTTTTCCTACAACAAAGGAATATATTTTATTTAACTATTATGGTAGTTGAAACATTGAGAATGGTACCCCCATCTCAATCCCAATTAAAAGTAATTATCAACCCAACAAATTAATTTAGAGTGATGAGATCCATATGATAATCAAAGAACCAGATACTCAAGATGTCCATAACCGAGGACATGGCTAACCATGATTAGTTTGTACACTCTGCAGAGGTATGCGCACTTTTCCCCACAAGACTCGATCTCCTCCATTGGATTTCTCGCACTCCATGTTGTTTGAGAAACGGATGACCGAGGCACAGTCTTTCAGAAGCATTAACTCTAACCCCGGGTAGACAGTACCGACCTGCATCCCCTACATCTGCTAGCCTACCACCGGAAGAGGTCATGCAACCTACTCAACTATGCTAGAGACCATAATAGCTTGTGGATGCACACGAAAGTTTCTAGCATGAATAGTTTTATGAGCCCTTTGAGCCTGGGTGGCGGTCCGTAGGAGGATCACACGGTATAACCCCTGGATCTCCTAGGACAACACTGGTATAACCCCAGGTGCCCGAAACCAACAATCCACCCAAATGTGTATTAAAGTTTCCACCTTAAGTTAACCATTAACTAAATACTCACATCTGTCATCGATCTCTCAAACCAAACCACGTCTACGAGCATAGGATGGCAATATAAGCATAACATAAAAGTAACTCCCAAGGGTTTGATGTAAACAGGGAAATAGGTTCTACCTCATCATCTACTTCCCGATACCCACATGTTATCAATCCTACTCGTGCAATGTTTGAGGGTTGAAACTACTGCATAAAACTGGGTATGAAAATAGTATGATCAATGTGTTACTTGCCTTGCTGACGATCTGCAAATCCTAAAGACTTGTAGTAGCACGCTTCGCACTCCGGGAATTCTATCACAAACAAACAATAGCATACATAAGCAATCAAGCAAAGATGCATGGGTAAATCTCAGATAAGAAGATCTAACCAGAAAGTTCAACTGAAGAACTCCGGTTTGCAAAAAGAATCAAATCAAACGGAGCAACGAAACTCAAACTGCGAAAGAAACAAGATCCAACTACTAATCTAGACTAAAGTCAAATTTTACAGTACCAAAATATTGTTCAAGTTGGTTAAACAGAAAGAGAACTTCGAGACGAAGACCTAGGCACTTGTTTACCCTGATTTGGATAAACGAGCAAAAAGATAAACCAAAACGAAGATCAGGGCAAAAATCACGATCGAAAATAATCGCGGAAAAACCCTGGAAAAAGAAAAATTGACGAACAGGCTAAAGAACGAACGTTCGCTGTCTGTGACTAACGGATGAACTGTGTTAGTTAAAACGAACATACGGACGAACGTCCGCTATTTAGCTAAACCATGGAAAACCGAACAAAAACTGATCTAAATAAAAAAAAACCGAATCCTAGGGTTTTCGAAAAAACCGAGCGGCTTTCTAACGAAGATCGGCGGCGGCGGGCGGCTAACTCGGCGAGGTCCGGCGGGGTCGGCGGCGGCTCCGGCGGGGTCGGCGGCGAGCGGATCTGGCGGCGCTGCGGGGCGGCGGCGAGGCGGCGCGGCTGGCGGCGGCGGCGAGGCGGCGCGGCTGGCGGCAGCGCGGCGCTAGGGTTTGGGTGGCGGCGGCGCGACTTGGGCCTCGGGGGGTCGCGGGCCTCGGCATAGAAAGTCGCCCGGGCGCAGTGTCCAGGTCGGACACGGCCCGGTAAGTCGGTTGCGTTTTTTTATATATAAATCCTGACGCAGAAAAATCAAGAAAAGAAATAGTAAATGGACTCCAAAAATCCTGAAATAAATTTTCACGGTCCTCTAATAATATTGCAAACAAAGTGAACATTTATTTGAGCCTCTAATGCAAATTTTAAAAACACATATTTTTCCTAATTCAAATAAAATAGCGATAAAACCCAAATAAAATATATTATTTGATTTTAGTATTTTTCCTCCAATATTTCATTTATTTTGGAGAAGTCATATTATCTCCTCTCGTATATTTTTTGTATGAAATATTTTCGAAGATAAAAATAATTAAAACCAAAGTGATCCTTGTTTCTATATTTGATAAAATTCAAAAAATAGAACGGTGAAATCCCCAACTCTCTCCGAGGGTCCTTGAGTTGCTTAGAATTTCAAGGATCATAAAACGAAATGCAATAAAATATGATATGCATGAATGACTTATGTATAACATTCCAAATTGAAAATTTGGGATTTACATAAGCAGAAGGGATAACTGGATCAACATTATAAACTATAGTTTCTTCTTTAGCCGGTACCGATTCTTTAATTTCTTCTTTAACAGGTGGGTGATATTTAAACCACTTCTCTTTAGGGAGTTCAACATGAGTAGCAAATGATTCACAAAAAGAGGCTACTATCTCAAAGTCAAGTCCATATTTAGTGCTAAAATTTTGAAAAGCATCGGTATTCATAAAAGATATAACACAATCATACTTAAGCTTAATACCTGACTCTTTACCTTCGTCGAGTTCCCAATCTTCAAAGTTGCGTTTAATTATTTTCAAAAGATCCCACCGAAATTCAATAGTCTTCTTCATAAAAGAACCAGCACAAGAAGTATCAAGCATGGTTTGATCATTACGAGAAAGCCGAGCATAAAAGTTCTGAATAATTATTTCTCTTGAGAGCTCATGATTGGGGCATGAATATAACATTGACTTAAGCCTCCCCCAAGCTAGAGCGATACTTTCTCCTTCACGAGGCCAAAAATTATATATATAATTTTGATCACGATGAACTAGATGCATAGGATAAATTGTTTGGTAGAACTCCAATTTCAAGCGATTCCAATTCCATGATCCAATATCATCGCATAGCCTATACCATGCCAATGATTTCCCCTTCAAAGATAATAGGGCAAAACCTTTTTCATCACCTCATCTCCGGGTAAACCTGCAAGCTTCAACAATCCACAAATTTGTTCCACATATATCAAGTGCATATCAGGATGTTCTGTTCCATCTCCTGCATAAGGATTAGCTAGCAGTTGTTCTATCATACCCAAAGGAATTTCATATTCAATATTTTCAGTAGGTGCAGTAGGTTGAGGGGTAGCTAATTGTGGTTCCGGACGAGGTGAAGATACCCCGAACAAACCCCTCAAACGATTGTTTTCCATAGTAACAAATGACAATAAATTTCATCACACTATATAAATGTTCCCTTACCGAATTCCACTTACCAAAGGCGCTTCATTCCCTGGCAACGGTGCCAGAAAATAGCCTTGATGACCCACAAGTATAGGGGATAAATTGTAGCTCTTTTCAATAAGTAAGAGTGTCAAACCCAACGAGGAGCAGAAGGAAATGACAAGTAGTTTTCAGTAAGGTAATGTCTGCAAGTGCTGAAATTGTAAGTAGCAGGTAGTTTGATAGCAAGATAATTTGTAACGAGCAAGTAACGATAATAGTAACAAGTATGCAGCAAGGTAGCCCAATCCTTTTGAGGCAAAGTATAGGCCAAAATGGTCTCTTATGATAAGCAAAGCGTTCTTGAGGGTACACGTGAATTTCATCAAGTCACTTTCATCATGCTGGTTCGATTTGTGTTCGCTACTTTGATAATTTGTGGGTGGACTAGTGCTTAGGTGCTGTTCTTACTTGAAAAAACCTCCTACTTATGATTAACCCTCCCGCAAGCATCCACAACTACGAGAAAAGTATTAAGAATAAATTCTAACCATAGCATTAAACTCTAGGATCCAATCGGTCCCTTACGGAATAGCGCATAAATTGGGGTTTAAGTTTTTGTCACTCTCGCAACCCATCATCTAATTGCTACTCCACAATGCATTCCCTTAGGCCCAAAAATATGGTGAAGTGTCATGTAGTCGACGTTCACATGACACCACTAAGGGAATCACAACACACACACTATCAAAATATTGAACACATATCAAATTCACATGATTACTTGCAACATGATTTCTCCCGTGACCTCAAGAAAAAAAGTAACTACTCACAAATGGTAAACACGTTCATGATCAGAGGACTATTAAATAGCATAATGGATCTGAACATATAATATTCCACCAAATAAACCATATAGTAATCAACTACAAGATGTAATCAACACTACTAGTCACCCACAAGCACCAATCTATAGTTCCGGTAACAAGATTGAATACAAGAGATGAACTAGGGTTTGAGATGAGAAGGTGTTGTTAAAGATGTTTATGGTTGCCCTCCCCAAGATGGGAGAGTTGTTGGTGATGATGATGACGATGATTTCCCCCTCCGGGAGGGAAGTTCCCCCAGCGGAATCGCTCCGCCAGAGGGCAAAAGTGCTCATGCCCAAGTTCCGCCTTGAGATGGCAGCGCTCCGTCCCGAAAGCCGTATCCTTATTTTTTTCTAGGTCAAAATTACTTATATACCAGAAGATGGGCACCAAAGGTGGGCCGAGGAGGGCACAACCCACCAGGGCGCACCTGGGCTCCCTGGCGCGCCTAGGTGGGTTGTGCCCACCTGGTGGGCCCCCTATGGTAGTTATTTGCTCTAGTAATTCTTAAATAATCCATAAAAAATCTCTGTGAAGTTTCACCTTGTTTGGAGTTGTGCAGAATAGGTGGCCTGACGTAGCTTTTCCAGGTCCAGATTTCCAGCTGCTTGAATTCTCCCTCTTTGTGTGTTCCCTGTAAAATATGAGAGAGAAGGCATTAGAATTACTCCAAAAAGCATTATTATGGATAAAAACATTATAAATAACTGTAAGAAAACATGAA
Organism: Aegilops umbellulata; assembly: GCA_032464435.1. NCBI lineage: Eukaryota > Viridiplantae > Streptophyta > Magnoliopsida > Poales > Poaceae > Aegilops > Aegilops umbellulata. The sequence continues at coordinate 395,358,708 of CP136054.1, forward strand.
GCAAAATGGACGTATCAATCTCCTAGATAGATCTTGCGTGATCGTAGGAATTTTTTTTAAATTGCATGCTACGTTCCCCAACAGTGGCATCCGAGCCAGGTCTATGCGTACATGATATGCACGAGTAGAACACAAAGAGTTGTGGGCGATAATAGTCATACTGATTACCACCAACGTCTTATTTTGATTCATCGGAATTGTTGGATGAAGCGGCCCGGACCAACATTACATGACCACGTTCATGAGACCGGTTCTACCGACGTGCATTTGCACACAGGTGGCTGGCGGGTGTCTGTTTCTCCAACTTTAGTTGAATCGAATTTGACTACGGCCGGTCCTTATTGAAGGTTAAAACAACACACTTGACGAAAAATCGTTGTGGTTTTGATGCGTAGGTAAGAACGGTTCTTGCTAGAAGCCCGTAGCAGCCACGTAAAACTTGCAACAACAAAGTAGAGGACGTCTAACTTGTTTTTGCAGGGCATGTTGTGATGTGATATGGTCAAGATATGATGTGATATAAGTTATTGTATGAGATGAATGTTTTATAAAAGTTATCGGCAACTGGCAGGAGCCTTATGGTTGTCGCTTTATTGTACGAAATGCAATCGCCATGTAATTGCTTTACTTTATCACTATGCTGTAGCGATAGTTGTAGAAGCAATAGTTGGCGAGACGACAACGACGCTACGATGGAGATTGATACGTCTCCAACGTATCTATAATTTTTGATTGCTCCATGCTATATTATCTACTGTTTGACAATTTTGGGCTTTATTATCCACTTTTATATTATTTTTGGGACTAACCTATTAACCGGAGGCCCAGCCCAGAATTCCTGTTTTTTGCCTATTTCAGTGTTTTGAAGAAAAGGAATATCAAACGGAGTCGAAACGGAATGAAACCAACTGGAGAAGTTATTTTTGGAAGGAAAGCTACCGGAAAAACTTGGAGTGCACGTCAGGAAAGGAACGAGGGAGCCACGAGGCAGGGGGCGCGCCCTCCACCATCGGGGGCCCCTCGTGGCTCCCCTGACATACTTCTTCCTCCTATATATACCCATATAACCTAAAACGATCGGGGAACAGAATAGATCAGGAGTTCCGCCGCCGCAAGCCTCTGTAGCCACCAAAAACCAATCGGGACCCTGTTCCGGCACCCTGCCGGAGGGGGGAACCTTCACCGGTGGCCATCTTCATCATCCCGGCGCTCTCCATGACGAGGAAGGAGTAGTTCACCCTCGGGGCTGAGGGTATGTACCAGTAGCTATGTGTTTGCTCTCTCTCTCTCTCTCTCTCTCTCTCTCTCTCTCTCTCTCTCTCTCGTGTTCTTGATTTGGCACGATCTTGATGTATCGCGAGCTTTGCTATTATAGTTGGATCTTATGTTTCTTCTCCCCCTCTACTCTCTTGTAATGGATTGAGTTTTCCCTTTGAAGTTATCTTATCAGATTGAGTCTTTAATGATTTGAGAACACTTGATGTATGTCTTGCCGTGCGTATCTGTGGTGACAATGGGATATCACGTGATTCACTTGATGTATGTTTTGGTGATCAACTTGCGGGTTCCGCCCATGAACCTATGCATAGGGGTTGGCACACGTTTTCGTCTAGATTCTCAGGTAGAAACTTTGGGGCACTCTTTGAAGTACTTTGTGTTGGTTTGAATAGATGAATTTGAGATTGTTTGATGCATATCGTATAATCATACCCACGGATACTTGAGGTGACATTGGAGTATCTAGGTGACATTAGGGTTTTGGTTGATTTGTGTCTTAAGGTGTTATTCTAGTACGAACTCTAGGGCTGTTTGTGACACTTATAGGAATAGCCCAACGGATTGATTGGAAAGAATAACTTTGAGGTGGTTTCATACCCTACCATAATCTCTTCGTTTGTTCTCCGCTATTAGTGACTTGGGAGTGACTCTTTGTTGCATGTTGAGGGATAATTATATGATCCAACTATGTTACTATTGTTGAGAGAACTTGCACTAGTGAAAGTATGAACCCTAGGCCTTGTTTCAAAGCATTGCAATACCGTTTGTGCTCACTTTTATCATTAGTTACCTTGCTGTTTTTATATTTTCAGATTACAAAAACCTATATCTACCATCCATATTGCACTTGTATCACCATCTCTTTGCCAAACTAGTGCACCTATACAATTTACCATTGTATTGGGTGTGTTGGGGACACAAGAGACTCTTTGTTATTTGGTTGCAGGGTTGTTTGAGAGAGACCATCCTCATCCTACGCCTCCCACGGATTGATAAACCTTAGGTCATCCACTTGAGGGAAATTTGCTATTGTCCTACAAACCTATGCACTTGGAGGCCCAACAACGTCTACAAGAAGAAGGTTGTGTAGTAGACATCAAGCTCTTTTCTAGCACCGTTGCCGGGGTGGTGGGTGCTTGAAGGTATATCTTTAGATCTTGCAATCAAATCTTTTTGTTTCTTGTTTTAGCACTAGTTTAGTTTATAAAAGAAAACTACAAAAAACTGGAATTGAGTTTACCTCATACGCTTCATCTTTTTAATATCTTTCGTGAGTATGATGGAAAGGAAAATTGTGCCAAAGTGTTAGAAGAAGAATGCATTAAAATGTTTGGCACTAAATCTTTGAATGATGAGCATGATTGCAATGTTGTTAGTATGAACTCCTTGAATATCCATAGTACTAATGTTGATTGCACTAGTTATGATGAAAATGTCTCCTATAAACATGTCAATTTTTGTGGAGTGCATTGGGTTTGTAAGTACATACCAAATAGGGAAGATAGATATTGCAAGAGGCATAAGTACTTAGAAACTAAATTGTTGCAAGAGAGGCTAGGTGATTGCGCTGAAAGATTTAATATTTATCGCGCCCCTTGTGAACTTTGCAATGAACATGGTCATTTAAAGCTCCAATGCTATTTGTTTCATGATCAAGTCGTGTCCAAAAATTGTGATAACTTGATTACTCTTGAGCATCATAAAGAGCTTAGTATTCTTTTGGGTTATGAAGAAATGAAACGTATAACTGAGGGTATTCCAAAGTTTAATCTTGATAGATTTCTTGATTTTGATCTAGAGAAGATTTATATGTATTGTGCGGTGAATTGCATTGAAAATCCTTATAGTAACAATTACATAAAGAAAACAAAACAAATAGAAGATGAAGAGAATGCTAACGAAAGGGAAGAGACTTCCCAATATCCTCCTATTATTTCTTATGATGAATCAGGTAACGAGGAGGATCCTTCTATTCAACCAATTTCATTAATAAGGAGCTCCAAAAAGAGGATTGAACCCACACATTATGTGGTGAAGAAGAAGAAAAGAAAAAAGAAGAGAGGTAAAAAGATATCTCTCCCAAATAATGTTGCTCCTATTATTGTTGTGCCTCAAGAAAATGAATCAAAAATAATTGTGGAAGATGATGCACTTGATGATGATCTCGTTATGCCTATTGCTTCTTGTGATGATTATGATTGGGAAGATAATGATACTTCTTATGATCTTGAAAATCTTTTTGGCACTTGCTTCGAAGAATATGATAATTGCTATACTATTGGTGCTATCCATACTATTAATGATGAGAGTGATTATGCTTATGATATGAAAAGGCCCAAGCTTGGGGAAGCTATGTTTGATGAGAATGACATATTTGAGAATATATTTTCTGCAATTAATGTTTGTCCCAATCTTGGGGATGCTATGTTTAATGAAGATGATATTTTTAGCCTCTCAAGTTTTGATATGCAAAGTTGTTATGATGATAGCATGCCTTCTACCTATGATGATTATATTGATGAAAGTGGGTTTGGAAGAGTGTCAACTTTAGGAAGTAGTGATCCCACTATTTTGGAGGATGTTGAATCTTATAATATTTATGAAAGTGGATTTGGAGAGGTCATGACTTTATTTAGTGATGTATCCACTATTTCGGAAGAGGTTTCAATGATTATGATGAGAACAAAGTTGCTACTTATGATGATTATTGTGATGAAACTTATGCTATAAAAAGTAGTGATGATTATATTTATAAAAAATTTCATGATTGTGATTACCCTTTTTCTGAACATTACTCTCTTAATGTGGAAACAATTTATAGTATTCAAGTCTCTTATGATACTCCCACTATCCCGAATGAGAAGAATTTTGCTTATGTGGAGAGTAGTAAATTTTCTATGCTTGTAGATCATGAAAAGAATGTTTTAGGTGCTGGTTATATTGTTTAATTCATTAATGATGCTACTGAAAATTATTATGAGGGAGGAATATATGCTTGTAGGAATTGCAATAAGATGAAGGTTCCTCTCTATGTGCTTAAAATCTTGAAGTTATGCTTGTTTTGCCTTCCTATGCTAGTTGATTATTGTTCCCATAAGTTGTTTGCTCACAAAATCCCTATGCATAGGAAGTGGGTTAGACTTAAATGTGCTAGTCATATTCTTCATGATGCTCTCTTTATGTTTCAATTCTTATCTTTATGTGAGCATCATTGAAATCATCATGCCTGGCCAGGGGCATTAAACGATAGCGCTTGTTGGGAGGCAACCCAATTTTATTTTAGTTTCTTGCTTTTTGGTTCTGTTTAGGAATAAATAAATAATCCATATAGCTTCTGTTTATATGTGGTTTTATGTTTTAATTAGTGTTTGTGCCAAGTACAACCTTTGGGAAGACTTGGGTGAAGTCTTTATGATCATGCTGTAAAAAATAGAAACTTTAGCGCTCACAAGATTAGCTTCAACTTTTTACTGGAGAGTGATATTTAGTTGATTCTTTTTTCAGATGATTACTAGACAAATTCCTCAGGTCCACCAATTTATTTTAGAATTTTTGTAGTTCCATAAGTTTGTGTTAGTTACATATTACTACAGACTATTCTGCTTTTGACAGATTCTGTTTTTCGTGTGTTGTTTGCTTATTTTGATGAATCTATGGTAGTAAAATAGTTTATAACCCATAGAGAAGTTGGAATACAGTAGGTTTAACACCAATATAAATAAATAATGAGTTCATTACAGTACCTTGAAGTGGTGTTTTGTTTTCTTTCGCTAACAGAGCTCACGAGTTTTCTGTTAAGTTTTGTGTTGTGAAGTTTTCAAGCTTTGGGTAAAGATTCGATGGACTATGGAATAAGGAGTGGCAAGAGCCTAATCTTGGGGATTACCAAGGAACCCCAAGGTAATATTCAAGGATAACCAAGCGTCTAAGCTTGGGGATGCCCCGGAAGGCATCCCCTCTTTCGTCTTCGTTCATCGGTAACTTTACTTGGAGCTATATTTTTATTCACCACATGATATGTGTTTTGCTTGGAGCGTAAATTTTATTTTCTTTAGCTTTGCTTGCTGTTTGAATAAATTACCAAGATCTGAAATTCTTAAATGTTAGAAGGTCTTCACATAGTTACATAATTATACAACTACTCATTGATCTTCACTCATATCTTTTGAGTAGTTTGTTGTTTGCTCTAGTGCTTCACTTATATCTTTTAGAGCGCAATGGTGGTTTTATTTTGAAGAAATAGATGAACTCTCATGCTTCACCTAGATTATTTTGAGAGTCTTAAATAGCATGGTAATTTGCTTAAATAATCTTAATATGCTTGGTATTCAAGATTTGTAAAGCTTTCTTATGAGTGTGTTGGATACTAAGAAAAGTTTGATGCTTGATGATAGTTTTGAGACATGGAGGTAGTGATATGAAAGTCGTGCTAGTTGATTAGTTGTGAATTTGAGAAATGCTTGTGTTGAAGTTTGTAAGTCCCGTAGCATGCACGTATGGTAAATGTTATGTAACAAATCTGAAACATGAGGTGTTGTTTGATTGTCTTCCTTATGAGTGGCGGTCGGGGACGAGCGATGGTCTTTTCCTACCAATCTATCCCCCTAGGAGCATGCGCGTAGTGCTTTGGTTTTTGATGGCTTGTAGATTTTTTAAATAAGTATAAGAGTTTTTTATGACTAATGTTGAGTCCATGGATTATATGCACTCTCACCCTTCCATCATTGCTAGCCTCTTCGGTACCATGCATTGCCCTTTCTCACATTGAGAGTTGGTGCAAACTTCGCCAGTGCATCCAAACCCCGTGATATGATACACTCTTTCACACATAAACCTCCTTATATCTTCCTCAAAACAGCCATTATACCTACCTATTATGGCATTTCCATAGCCATTCCGAGATATATTGCCATCCAACTTTCCACCATGCCGTTTATCATGACACATTCATCATTGTCATATTGCTTAGCATGATCATGTAGTTGACATAGTATTTGTGGCAAAGCCACCATTCATAATTCTTTCATACATGTCACTCTTGATTCATTGCATATTCCGGTACACCGCCGGAGGCATTCATATAGAGTCATACTTTGTTCTAGTATCGAGTTGTAATCATTGAGTTGTAAATAAATAGAAGTGTGATGATCATCATTTTCGAGAGCATTGTCCCAAGTGAGGAATAAAAAAAAGATAAAGGCCATAAAAAAAGAGAAGGCCCAAAAAACAAAAAAATGAGAGAAAAAGATAGAAGGGACAATGCTACTATCCTTTGCCACACTTGTGCTTCAAAGTAGCACCATAATCTTCATGATAGAGAGTCTCTTGTTTTGTCACTTTCATATACTAGTGGGAATTTTTCATTATAGAACTTGGCTTGTATATTCCAACAATGGGCCTCCTCAAGTGCCCTAGGTCTTCGTGAGCAAGCAAGTTGGATGCACACCCACTTAGTTTCTTTTGTTGATCTTTCATACATTTATAGCTCTAGTGCATCTGTTGCATGGCAATCCCTACTCCTTGCATTAACATCAATCGATGGGCATCTCCATAGCCCATTGATTAGCCTCGTTGATGTGAGACTTTCTCCTTTTTTGTCTTCACCACATAATCCCCATCATCATACTCTATTCCACCCATAGTGCTATGTCCATGGCTCGCGCTCATGTATTGCGTGAAGGTTTATAAGTTTGAGATTACTAATGTATGAAACAATTTCTTGGCTTGTCATCGGGGTTGTGCAAGACGAGAGCATTCTTGTGTGACGAAAATGGAGCATGACTAAACTATATGATTTTGTAGGGATGAACTTTGTTTGGCCATGTTATTTTGAGAGGACATAATTGCTTAGTTAGTATGCTTGAAGTATTATTACTTTTATGTCAATATTAACTTTTGTCTTGAATCTTTCAAATCTGAATATTCATACCACAATTAAGAAGAATTACATTGAAATTATGCCAAGTAGCACTCCGTATCAAAAATTCTTTTTTATCATTTACCTACTCGAGGACAAGCAGACATTAAGCTTGGGGATGCCTGATACGTCTCCAACGTATCTATAATTTTTTATTGCTCCATGTAGCGACCCGACCTCAGATGGTCAAGTCTCTGTGCTTTAGTGTCATCCCTGGATCGGTAATGCTGACACACACAATACTCGAAGGATTTATAACAGAGTAGCAATCACACACTTATTGTTGGAAATATGCCCTAGAGGCAATAATAAATTAGTTATTATTATATTTCCTTGTTCATGATAATCGTTTATTATCCATGCTATAATTGTATTGATAGGAAACTCAGATACATGTGTGGATACATAGACAACACCATGTCCCTAGTAAGCCTCTATTTGACTGGCTCGTTGATCAATAGATGGTTACGGTTTCCTAACCATGGACATTGGATGTCGTTGATAACGGGATCACATCATTAGGAGAATGATGTGATGGACAAGACCCAATCCTAAGCCTAGCACAAAGATCGTGTAGTTCGTATGCTAAAGCTTTTCTAATGTCAAGTATCATTTCCTTAGACCATGAGATTGTCCAACTCCCGGATACCGTAGGAATGCTTTGGGTGTATCAAACGTCACAACGTAACTGGGTGGCTATAAAGGTACACTACAGGCATCTCCGAAAGTATCTGTTGGGTTGGCACGAATCGAGACTGGGATTTGTCACTCCGTGTGACGGAGAGGTATCTCTGGGCCCACTCGGTAGGACACCATCATAATGTGCACAATGTGATCAAGGAGTTGATCACGGGATGATGTGTTACGGAACGAGTAAAGAGACTTGCCGGTAACGAGATTGAACAAGGTATCGGGATACCGACGATCGAATCTCGGGCAAGTACAATACCGCTAGACAAAGGGAATTGTATACGGGATTGATCGAATCCTCGACATCGTGGTTCATCCGATGAGATCATCGTGGAACATGTGGGAACCAACATGGGTATCCAGATCCTGCTATTGGTTATTGACCGGAGAACGTCTCGGTCATGTCTGCATGCTTCCCGAACCCGTAGGGTCTACACACTTAAGGTTCGGTGACGCTAGGGTTATAAAGGAAGTTTGTATGTGGTTACCGAATGTTGTTCAGAGTCCCGGATGAGATCCCGGACGTCACGAGGAGTTCTGGAATGGTCCGGAGGTAAAGATTTATATATATAGGAAGTATGGTTTTGGCCACCGGAAGTGTTCTGGGCATCACCGGTAGTGTACCGGGACCACCGGAGGTGTCCGGGGGTCCACCAAGTGGGGCCACAAGCCCCGGAGGGCTGCATGGGCCAAGTGTGGGAGGGGACCAGCCCCAGGTGGGCTGGTGCGCCCCCCCACAAGGGCCCAAGGCGCAAGGGAGAGGAGAAGGGGGCAAACCCTAGGGCAGATGGGCCCTAGGGCCCATACTGGTGCGCCTCCCTCTCCCCTTCCCCTCTTGGCCGCCACCCCAAGACCCATCTAGGGCTGCCGCCCCTCTAGGGGTGGGAACCCTAGAGGGGGCGCACCCCCCTCCCCTTCCCCTATATATATGAAGGCCTAGGGGCTGCCCAAACGACGCGATCTGATCTCTCCCTGTTGGTGCAGCCCTGCCTCTCTCCTCCTCATATCTCGCGGTGCTTGGCGAAGCCCTGCAGGATTGCCACGCTCCTCCTCCACCACCACGCCGTTGTGTTGCTGCTGGATGGAGTCTTCCTCAACCTCTCCCTCTCTCATTGCTGGATCAAGGCATGGGAGACGTCACCGAGCTGTACGTGTGTTGAACGCGGAGGTGTCGTCCGTTCGGCACTTGGTCATCGGTGATATGGATCACGGCGAGTACGACTCCATCAACCCCGTTCACTTGAACGCTTCCTCTTAGCGATCTACAAGGGTATGTAGATGCACTCTTCTTCCCCTTGTTGCTAGTTTCTCCATATATAGATCTTGGTGACACGTAGGAAATTTTTTGAATTTCTGCTACGTTCCCCAACAGTGGCATCATGAGCTAGGTCTATTGCGTAGATTCTATGCACGAGTAGAACACAAAGTAGTTGTGGGCGTTGATTTTGTTCAATATGCTTACCGTTACTAGTCCAATCTTGTTTCGACGGTATTGTGGGATGAAGCGGCCCGGACCAACTTTACACGTACGCTTACGTGAGACCGGTTCCACCGACTGACATGCACTAGTTGCATAAGGTGGCTGGCGGGTGTCTGTCTCTCCCACTTTAGTCGGAACGGATTCGATGAAAAGGGTCCTTATTAAGGGTAAATAGCAATTGGCATATCACGTTGTGGTTTTGCGTAGATAAGAAACGTTCTTGCTAGAAACCCATAGCAGCCACGTAAAACATGCAAACAACAATTAGAGGACGTCTAACTTGTTTTGCAGGGTATGCTATGTGATGTGATATGGCCAAAGGATGTGATGTATGATATATGTGATGTATGAGATGATCATGTTCTTGTAATAGGAATCACGACTTGCATGTCGATGAGTATGACAACCGGCAGGAGCCATAGGAGTTGTCTTTAATTTATTTATGACCTGCGTGTCAACATAAACGTCATGTAATTACTTTACTTTCTTGCTAACCGTTAGCCATAGTAGTAGAAGTAATAGTTGGCGAGACAACTTCATGAAGACACGATGATGGAGATCATGGTGTCATGCCGGTGACGATGATGATCATGGAGCCCCGAAGATGGAGATCAAAAGGAGCAAAGTGATGATGGCCATATCATGTCACTATTTGATTGCATGTGATGTTTATCATGTTATTACATCTTATTTGCTTAGAACAACGGTAGTAAATAAGATGATCCCTCATTAAAATTTCAAGAAGTGTTCTCCCCTAACTGTGCACCATTGCTAAAGTTCGTCGTTTCGAAGCACCACGTGATGATCGGGTGTGATAGATCCTTACGTTCACATACAACGGGTGTAAGACAGTTTTACACATGCAAAACACTTGGGGTTAACTTGACGAGCCTAGCATGTACAGACATGGCCTCGGAACACAAGAGACCGAAAGGTCGAGCATGAGTCGTATGGTAGATACGATCAACATGAAGATGTTCACCGATGATGACTAGTCCGTCTCACGTGATGATCGGACACGGCCTAGTTGACTCGGATCATGTAATCACTTAGATGACTAGAGGGATGTCTATCTGAGTGGGAGTTCATAAGATGAACTCAATTATCCTGAACATAGTCAAAAAGGTCTTCACAAATTATATCTCGCGCTTCAGTTCTACTGGTTAGATACGTTCCTAGAGAAAATATAGTTGAAAGTTGACAGTAGCAATTATGCGGATAGTAGAAGGCTTATGTCCTTAATGCACCGCTCAGTGTGCTGAACCCCAAACGTCGTTTGTGGATGTTGCGAACATCGGACATACACGTTTAGATAACTACGTGATAGTTCGGTAATGTTGAATGGTTTAGAATTGAGGCACCAAAGACATTTTGAAATGTCGCGGAACATATGAGATGTTTCGAGGGCTGAAATTGGGATTTCAGGTTCGTGCCCATGTCAAGAGGTATAAGACCTCCGACGATTTTCTTAGCCTGCAAACTAAGGGAGAAAAGCTCAATCGTTGAGCTTGTGCTCAAATTGTCTGAGTACAACAATCACTTGAATCGAGTGGGAGTTGATCTTCCAGATAAGATAGTGATGTTTCTCCAAAGTCATTGCCACCAAGCTGCTAGAGCTTCGTGATGAACTATAACATATCAGGGATAGATATGATGATCCTTGAAATATTCACGATGTTTGACACCGCGAAAGTAGAAATCAAGAAGGAGCATCAATTGTTGATGGTTAGTGAAACCACTAGTTTCGAGAAGGGCAAGGGCAAGAAGGGATACTTCATGAAACGGCAAATCAGCTGCTGCTCTAGTGGAGAAACCCAAGGTTAAACCCAAACCCGAGACTGAGTGCTTCTATAATAAGGGGAACAGCCACTGGAGCAGAATTACCCTAGATACTTGGTAGATGAGAAGGCTATCGATAGAAGTATATTGGATATACATTATGTGAATGTGTACTTTACTAGTACTCCTAGTAGCACCAGGGTATTAGATGCCGGTTCGGTTGCTAAGTGTTAGTAACTCGAAATAAAAGCTACGGAGTAAAAGGATACTAGCTAAAGGTGAGCTGACGATATGTGTAGGAAGTGTTTCCAAGGTTGATATGATCAAGCATCGCTCGCTCCCTCTACCATCGAGATTGGTGTTAAACCTAAATAATTGTTATTTGGTGTTTGCGTTGAGCATAGACATGATTGGATTATGTCTATCGCAAAACGGTTGTTCATTTAAAGAGAATAATAGTTACTCTGTTTATTTGAATAATACCTTCAATGGTCTTGCACCAAAAATGAATGGTTTATTGAATCTCGATCATAGTGATACACATGTTCATGCCAAAAGATATAAGATAGTAATGATAGTACCACCTACTTGTGGCACTGCCGTATAAGTCATATTGGTATAAAACGCATGAAGAAGCTCCATGTTGATGGATCTTTGGACTCACTCATTTTTGAAAAGGATTGAGTAATGTGAACCATGTCTGTTGGTATATACGCATGAAGAAACTCCATGCAGATGGACCGTTTGGACTCACTTGATTTTGAATCACTTGAGATATGCAAATCTTACCACATGGGCACGATGACTGAAAAGCCTCGTTTTCAGTAAGATGGAACAAGATAGCAACTTGTTGGAAGTAACACATTTTGATGTGTGCAGTCCAATGAGTGCTGAGGCACGCAGTGGATATCGTTATATTCTTACTTCACAGATGATTTAAGTAGATACTGAGTATATTTACTTGATGAAACACAAGTCTGAATTATTGAATGGTTCAAGTAATTTCAGAGTGAAGTTGAAGATCTTCGTGATAAGAGGATAAAATGTCTATGATATGATCATAGAAATGAATATCTGAGTTACGAGTTTGGCACTGTGGAAATTGTTTCACAACTAATACCGCCTGGAACACCATAGTGTGATGGTGTGTACGAACATCATAGTTGCACCCTATTGGATATGGTGCGTACCATGATGTCTCTTATCGAATTACCACTATCGTTCATGGGTTAGGCATTAGAGACAACCGCACTCACTTTAATAGGGCACCACGTAATTCCGTTGAGACGAAACCGTTTGAACTATGGCTTGGAGAAACCTGAGTTGTCGTTTCTTAAAAGTTTGGGGCTGCGACGCTTATGTGGAAAAGTTTCAGGTTGATAAGCTCGAACCCAAAGCGGATAAAATGCATCTTCATAGGACACCCAAAATAGTTGGGTATACCTCCTAATTCAGATCCGAAAGCAATAGGGATTGTTTCTAGAATCGGGTCCTTTCTCGAGGAAAAGTTTCTCTCAAAAGAATTAAGTGGGAGGAAGATAGAACTTGATAAGGTTGTTGAACCTTCACTTCAATCAGAGAGTAGCGCAAGCACAGGAAAAATATTTCTGTGGCCCTACCTCAGTTGAAGAGAAAGCTAATGATGATGATCATGGAGCTTCAGATCAAGTTACTATCGAACCTCATAGGTTGACAAGGGTGTGTACAAAGTGGTAACCCTGTCTTAAAAGGTCACGTTGTTGGACAACGATGAACCTATGAGCTATGGAGAAGCGATGGTGGGCCCGGATTCCGAAAAATGGCTCGAGGCCATAAAATCCGAGAGAGGATCCATGTATGAAAACAAAGTGTAGACTTTGAAAGAACTACTTGATGGTCGTAAGGCTGTTGGGTACATATGGATTTTAAAAGGAAGACAGACAATGATGGTAAGTGTCACCATTGAGAAAGCTCGACTTGTCGTTAAGGTGTTTCCCGACAAGTTCAAGGAGTTGACTACGATGAGACTTTCTCACTCGTAGCGATGCTAAGAGTCTGTTGGAATTAGCATGTACTGCATTATTTATGAAATCTTGCAGATGGGATGTCAAAATATTGTTTCCTTGTTCTTGAGGAAAGGTTGTATGTGATACAACCAGAAGATTTTGTCGATCCTGAAAGATGCTAACAAGTATGCAAAGCTCCAGCAATCCTTCTAAGGACTGGAGTAAGCATCTCGAAGTTGGAATGTACACTTTGATGAGATGATCAAAGATTTTGGGTTTATACAAAGTTTATGAGAAACTTGTATTTCCAAAGAAGTGAGTGGGAGCACTATAGAATTTCTGATGAGTATATGTTGTTGACATATTGATGATCAGAAATAATGTAGAATTTCTGGAAAGCATATAGGGTTATTTGAAAAGTGTTTTTCAATGGAAAACCTGGATTAGGCTGCTTAAACATTGAGCATCAAGATATATAGGGATAGATCAAAACGCTTAATGGTACTTTCAAATGAGCACATACCTTGACATGATCTTGAAGGTGTTCAAGATGGATCAGTCAAAGAAGGAAGTTCTTGCCTGAGTTGTAAGGTACGAAGTTAAGACTTAAAGCTCGACCACGGCAGAACAGAGAGAAAGGACGAAGGTCGTCCCCTATGCTTAGACATAGGCTCCATAGTATGCTATGCTGTGTACCGCACCTGACATGTGCCTTGCCACATGTCTGGCTAGAGGGTACAAAGGTGATCTAGGAGTAGATCACCAGATAGCGGTCAAGATTATCCTTAGAGGAATAAGGATATGTTTCTCGGTTATGGAGGTGATAAAGAGTTCGACATAAAGAGTTATGTCGATGCAAGCTTAACACCTATCCGGATAGCTCTGAGTAGAGATACCGGATACGTATAATGGAGCAACAATTTAGAATAGCTCCAAGTAGAACAGTTATTTGAAATGGCTCCAAATATAGCGTGGAGATTTGCAAAGTACATACGGATCTGAGTGTTGCAGACCCGTTGACTAAAACCTCTCTCACAAGCAACATGATCAAACCCAGAACTCATTGAGTGTTAATCACATAGTGATGTGAACTAGATTATGAACTCTAGTAAACTCTTTGGATGTTGGTCACATGGCGATGTGACCTGTGAATGTTAATCACATGGCGATGTGAACTAGATTATTGACTCTAGTGCAAGTGGGAGACTGTTGGAAATATGCCCTAGAGGCAATAATAAATTAGTTATTATTATATTTCCTTGTTCATGATAATCGTTTATTATCCATGCTATAATTGTATTGATAGGAAACTCAGATACATGTGTGGATACATAGACAACACCATGTCCCTAGTAAGCCTCTATTTGACCGGCTCGTTGATCAATAGATGGTTACGGTTTCCTGACCATGGGCATTGGATGTCGTTGATAACGGGATCACATCATTAGGAGAATGATGTGATGGACAAGACCCAATCCTAAGCCTAGCACAAAGATCGTGTAGTTCGTATGCTAAAGCTTTTCTAATGTCAAGTATCATTTCCTTAGACCATGAGATTATGCAACTCCCGGATACCGTAGGAAGGCTTTGGGTGTATCAAACGTCACAACGTAGCTGGGTGGCTATAAAGGTACACTACAGGTATCTCCGAAAGTATTTGTTGGGTTGGCACGAATCGAGACTGGGATTTGTCACTCCGTGTGACGGAGAGGTATCTCTGGGCCCACTCGGTAGGACATCATCATAATGTGCACAATGTGATCAAGGAGTTGATCACGGGATGATGTGTTACGGAACGAGTAAAGAGACTTGCCGGTAACGAGATTGAACAAGGTATCGGGATACCGACGATCGAATCTCGAGCAAGTACAATACCGCTAGACAAAGGGAATTGTATACGGGATTGATCGAATCCTCGACATCGTGGTTCATACGATGAGATCATCGTGGAACATGTGGGAACCAACATGGGTATCTAGATCCCGCTGTTGGTTATTGACCGGAAAACGTCTCGGTCATGTCTGCATGCTTCCCGAACCCGTAGGGTCTACACACTTAAGGTTCGGTGACGCTAGGGTTATAAAGGAAGTTTGTATGTGGTTACCGAATGTTGTTCGAATTCCCGGATGAGATCCCGGACGTCACGAGGAGTTCCGGAATGGTCCGGAGGTAAAGATTTATATATAGGAAGTATGGTTTTGGCCACCGGAAGTGTTCTGGGCATCACCGATAGTGTACCGGGACCACTGGAGGTGTCCGGGGGTCCACCAAGTGGGGCCACAAGCCCCGGAGGGCTGCATGGGCCAAGTGTGGGAGGGGACCAGCCCCAGGTGGGCTGGTGCGCCCCCCCACAAGGGCCCAAGGCGCAAGGGAGAGGAGACGGGGGCAAACCCTAGGGCAGATGGGCCCTAGGGCCCATACTGGTGCGCCTCCCTCTCCCCTTCCCCTCTTGGCCGCCACCCCAAGACCCATCTAGGGCCGCCGCCCCTCTAGGGGTGGGAACCCTAGAGGGGGCGCACCCCCCTCCCCTTCCCCTATATATATGAAGGCCTAGGGGCTGCCCAAACGACGCGACCTGATCTCTCCCTGTTGGTGCAGCCCTGCCTCTCTCCTCCTCATATCTCGCGGTGCTTGGCGAAGCCCTGCAGGATTGCCACGCTCCTCCACCACCACCACGCCGTTGTGCTGCTGCTGGATGGAGTCTTCTTCAACCTCTCCCTCTCTCCTTGCTGGATCAAGGCATGGGAGACGTCACCGGGCTGTACGTGTGTTGAACGCGGAGGTGCCGTCGGTTCGGCGCTTGGTCATCGGTGATTTGGATCACGGCGAGTATGACTCCATCAACCTCGTTCACTTGAACGCTTCCGCTTAGCGATCTACAAGGGTATGTAGATGCACTCTTCTTCCCCTCGTTGCTAGTTTCTCCATAGATAGATCTTGGTGACACGTAGGAAATTTTTTGAATTTCTGCTACGTTCCCCAACACTTATTACATCGAATGTCTCAAGAGAGAACTTATTACAATAATATGGCTTAATCAGGTCGTCATTCTTCTCCAGTAGTGTCTTGATTTCCTTCTCATATCCATCGCGTGTAAACTTGAGTTCTTCCTCCAGTTCGATGATCCTAGTCTTCGCTTTCTTCAAGTTCATCATTTCCACGCACATCTGGTTCTCCTGACGGCAAATGTGCTGGTTTAACTCCTGGATGAAGGCTACAATGGATCTATCCTTCCTGGTGCTGATTACTTCCCATTGCTCGTCTAGGCGCCCACATATTTGGTAGATAGTGTCCTTGAGTTCCCTGTTGTCTACTTCTCCAATGCGTCCCATAGTAATGTGGGCTGCCATGCTCTTGCCTAGACTCCATGTGGGTGCTTCGAAAGAAAATTCTATGGGTTTAGAAGTTGGCAAGAACGTCCTTCCTGGAACTTGTACTCGAATCATCCAACGTTCCTCTTCAGGTAAAGTGGCATTGTACGTCCCGGTGAAGCTTGGTATCCCAATGTTCAAGTACCTACTGACTTTCTTCAAGTGGCGTCCAAAAGGTGTGTCTTCATCCGGTTGTGCAAACTTGTTCTTCATCTCTGTCATCCTAAAGAGTAAAAAATGGAGAGGAGTCAGAAATGAGTAGAGAAGTGTGGCCTATGGTTTATCTTAGTGGTCGTGTCCTACCCTCAGCGTGTGCTCTGATACCATCTTGTAGCGACCCGACCTCAGATGGTCAAGTCTCTGTGCTTCAGTGTCATCCCTGGATCGGTAATGCTGACACACACAGTACTCGAAGGATTTATAACAGAGTAGCAATCACACACTTATAACATCGAATGTCTCAAGAGAGAACTTATTACAATAATATGGCTTAAGGTCATCTAATGCGATAACAGCGGAAGGCTTGGAAGATAAAGTGAGTCCATCAACTCCAATGGCATAGCTGAGTTGCACGGCAACGACCTAACGAACCTTACTCCTCATCTGAAAAGTCTGCAACATGATACGTTGCAGCCCAAAAACAGGTCAGCACATGGAATATGCTGGCAATATAACACAGTAGAGCATAAACAGAATATTGCTATCACTACATGCATATTTGGCTGGTGGAAAGCTCTATGGTTATAGTTTTTGCGAAAAGCCAATTTTTCCCTACAACAAAGGAATAGATTTTACATTTAACTATCATGGTGGTTGAACAACATTGAGAAGGTTCCTCCAACTCAATCCCAATTAAAGTGATTAACATCCCAACAATATTAATTAAGAGTGATGAGATACATGTGATAACCCAAGAACTAGATACTCAAGATTGTCCATAACCGGGGACACGGCTAACCATGATTACATTGTACACTCTGCAGAGGTTTGCGCACTTTTCCCCACAAGACTCGATCGCCTCCGTTGGATTTCTCGCACTACATGGTGCTTGAGAAACGGATGACCGAGACACAGTCTTTCAGAAACATTAACTCTCTACTCCGGGTAGACCATACCAAACCTACAAAACCCACTACCTGCTGATCTACCTCTTCAATAGCTTCATGTAACTTACTCAACTATGCTAGAGCCCATAATAGCTTGTGGCTGCACACAGAAGTTTCTAGCATGAATCATCTCAGTTCCCTTTGAGCCTGGGTGGCGGTCCATAGGAAAATCACACGGAACCTCGGGATTTCCAAAAATACAGGCAACACTGGATACCCCAGGTGCCTCAATCCACCCAGATGTTAATTTAAGTTGCCACCTTAAGTTGAACCATTATTTAACAAACTCACATCTGTCATGGATTTCACTCAAATCCAAACCATGTCTACGAGCATAGAATAGCAATAAAAGCAACGCGTAGAAGTAACTCCCAAGGGTTTGAATATAACAGGGCAATAGGTTCTACCTCAACATCTACTTCCCAACCCACAAGTTAATGACATCCTAATCATGCAATGTTTGAGGATTGAAACTAATGCATAAAAACTGGGTATGGAAAGAGTATGATCAATGTGTTACTTGCCTTGCTGGCGATCTGCGAATCCTAGGGACTCGTAGTAGCACGCTTCGCACTCCGGGAATTCTATCGCAAGCAAACAATAACATACATAAGCAATAAGCAAAGATGCACAAACAAAACTCAAATAAAAGAGAGGTTGACCAGAAAATTCAACTTAAGAACTCCGGTTCGCAAAAAGAATCAAATCAAACGGAGCAACGAAACTCAAACAGCGAAAGAAACAAGATTCATTTACTAATTTGAACTAAGGCCAAATTTTACAGTACCAAAATCATGTTTAAGTTGGTTAAACAGAAAGAGGGTCTCGAGACGAAGATCTAGGCGTTTGAATCGCCTGATTTCGACTAACGAGCGAAAAGATAAACAGAAACTAAGATCGGATCAGAAATCGCGATCGAGAATAATCGCAGACAAATCCAATAAAAGGGGAACTAACGAACAGACTAACGAACGAGCGTTCGTTAGCTGTAACTAACGGGCGAAAACCGTTCGTTAAAACGAACGTACGGACGAACGTCCTCTGATTAGAAGAAACGAGAAAGACCGGCGAACCGAAAAAAAAACGGATCTAGGGTTTCTAAAAAAACGAACGGGTTTTTTTAAAAAACGGCGATCTCGGATCCGGCGGATACCTCCGGCGAGGGCTCCGGCGAGGCGGGGGCTGCGGGGCGGTGGCTTGCGGGGCGACGGCGGCAAGCGGCGGCGACGGCGGCAAGCGCGACTGCGGGCGGCGGGGTTGGCGGCGGTGGTGGTGTGGTGTTGGGGCTCGGGGGGCGCGTATGTAAAGGGGGGCGGGGCGGCATCTTGGAGGAGGGTCAAGGCGCGGCGGAGGCGGAGTCCGGTTCGGACTCCGGTCTGAGCTGCGGCGGCGGCGTGCGCGCGCAGGAGGCGGCGGCGGCTTGGGCCGGCCTGGCTCGGCTGGGCCTTAGGCCCAGTCGGGCGCGGAAACTTTTTTTTCGAATAATTTCACCGACAGAAATAAAATCGTAGAAAAATAAATACAAACCTAAAAATGCCAAAACAAATTTTCACCGTCTAACTAAAATATTTAGAACGAGATGAACATTTTCTTGGCTCTAAAATGCAATTTTGAAAACATGCAATTTTTCTAATGCAAATAAAATCCGAATAAAATCAAATAAAATCAAATAAATGATTTTAATATTTTCCCTCCAATATTTCAATTATTTTGGAGAAGTCATATTATCTCCTCTCATTTATTTCAGAGAGAAAAATAATTAAAATCAAAATCCTCGTTTCATTATTTGATAAAAATCAAATATGAAAACCGGGAAATCCCCAACTCTCTTCGAGGGTCCTTGAGTTGCTTAGGATTTTCGAGGATCGTGAAACAAAAGGCAATTAAATATTATATGCATGAATGATCTATGTATAACATTCCAAATTGAAAATTTGGGATGTTACAAACCTACCCCCCTTAAGATGAATCTTGCCCTCGAGATTCGGGTTGGCTAGAAAATAGGTGTGGGTGGTTTGTGCGGAGATCATCCTCTCGTTCCCAGGTGACTTCATCCTCGGTATGGTGGCTCCACTGAACTTTGCAAAACTTGACAACCTTACTGCAGGTGACTCTGCTGGAAAACTCAAGTATCTTAACTGGCTTCTCCTCGTAAGTCAAATCACTATCCAACTCAATCGCCTCCAAGGGTACTGTATCTCTTAACGGTATATCGGTTATCTCAGCATGACACTTCTTCAATTGTGAAACGTGGAACACATCGTGAACTCCTGACAGTCCTTCAGGTAATTCCAACTTGTAGGCAACTTCTCCCATCCGTTCCAAAATACGATACGGTCCTACAAATCTCAGGGCTAACTTCCCCTTAACTCCAAAACGTTTCACTCCTCGCAAGGGAGATACTCGCAGATATACTCTGTCTCCAATTTCATAGGTTACCTCCTTGCGTTTCGAGTCTGTGTAACACTTCTGCCTAGACTGAGCAATCTTCAGTCTATCATGAATCAATTTAAGCTTCTCCTCAGACTCCTTGATCAAGTCTGGTCCAAACAACTGTCGGTCTCCTACCTCATCCCACATCAACGGTGTTCTGCACCTGCATCCATACAGAGCTTCAAACGGTGCCATCTTCAAACTAGCTTGGTAGCTATTGTTGTATAAGAACCCTGCGTAAGGCAAATTGTCATCCCAACTAGATCCATAATCTAGCGCACAGGCTCTCAACATGTCCTCCAAAATTTGGTTGACTCTTTCGGTCTGTCCATCCGTCTGTGGGTGAAATGCTGTACTGAACTCCAATCTCGTACCCAAAGTCTGGTGTAACTGATGCCAAAACTTTGAAGTAAACTGTGTTCCTCTATCTGATACGATGGTACTCGGAACTCCATGCAGACATACGATCCGGGACATGTATATCTTGGCCAACTTCGCACTTGTATAAGTGGTTTTCACTGGGATGAAGTGAGCCACTTTGGTCAAGCTATCGACTACTACCCGTATGGAATCATATCCTGCTTTGGTCTTGGGCAATCCGGTGACAAAATCCATGCCAAGTTTATCCCACTTCCATTTGGGTATTAGCATAGGCTGTAACAGTCCTACTGGCTTCTGATGCTCTGCCTTCACTCTCTGACATACATCACATACGGCTACATACTCGGCAATATCCTTCTTCATACCAGTCCACCAGAAACATTCCTTCAAATCCAAATACATCTTTTTGTTTCCGGGGTGTATCGAGTAGGGTGAGTCATGAGCCTCTTGAAGTATTAATTTCCTGATCTCCTGGTTATTTGGCACATAAACTCGGTCCTCAAACCATAGGGTATCATGCTCATCCGCACGAAAACCTTTGGCCTTTCCTTTGCCCATATTCTCCTTTATCTCGGCAATCTCTTTGTCATCCTTCTGAGCTTCCCGAATCTTGTCCAGCAATGTGGACTGGACCTCCATTGTGGCAACGAATCCTCTAGGAACTATCTCTAATTGAAGTTCCATGATATCCTCTGCTAACTCCTTCGGTAGTCCCTTACTTTCAAGGATGTTAGCATAACTCTTCCGGCTCAAAGCGTCTGCTACGACATTGGCCTTTCCTGGATGATAGTGTAGCTTCATGTCGTAATCCTTTATAAGCTCCAACCATCTCCTCTGTCTAAGGTTCAGCTCCTTCTGGGTGAAAATGTACTTCAAACTCTTATGATCCATGTACACATCACAACGGTTTCCAATAAGGTAATGTCTCCAGATCTTCAATGCATGCACTACGGCTGCTAACTCCAAATCATGCGTGGCATAGTTCAACTCATGAGGTTTTAGTTGTCGTGAGGCATATGAAACAACTCTTCCGTCCTGCATAAGCACACATCCAAGTCCTAAGCGAGAGGCGTCGCAATACACTTGGAACTCCTTATGTATATCTGGCAGTGTTAGCACTGGGGCTGTAGTCAAACGTTTCTTCAACTCCTGGAAACTTGTCTCGCAATCTTCTGTCCATTTAAACTTTGTATCCTTCTTCAATAGTTCAGTCATTGGCTTCGCAATCTTGGAAAAGTTCTCAATGAATCTCTAGTAGTATCATGCGAGTCCAAGAAAGTTGCGGATCTCGCTAACTGAGGTGGGTGCCAACCATTCAGTGACTGACTGAACTTTGCTGGGGTCTACTGCTATACCTTCTGCCGATATAACATGTCCAAGGAACCCGACTTCCTTCAACCAAAACTCGCATTTGCTAAACTTAGCATACAACTGGTGTTCCCTGAGTTTCTCGAGAACTAAGTGCAAATGCTCCTTGTGCTCCTCCTCGTTCTTCGAGTATACCATAATATCATCAATAAACACCACAACAAACTTGTCCAAATACTCCATGAACACCTTGTTCATCATGCTCATGAAATAGGCAAGGGCATTAGTTAGTCCAAATGACATGACCGTGTACTCGTATAATCCATACCGCATTGTGAACGCTGCCTTTGGTATATTCTTCTCTCGTATCTTCAACTGATGGTAACCCGATTGCAAATCGATCTTTGAAAATACCTTAGATCCTTGTAACTGATCGAACAGATCGTTGATCATCGGCAGTGGGTACTTGTTCTTAATCGTTACTTCATTCAAAGCTTGATAATCAACAACCATCCTTAGGGATTTATCCTTCTTCTCAACCAAAAGCACGGGGGCTCCCCAAGGTGATGAACTTCTTCGAATGTATCCTTTATCCAATAACTCCTTGATCTGTTTCTTAATTTCTTCTAGATCATTCGCGGGCATCCGATAGGGTCTCTTGGATATTGGCCCGGTACCTGGCAATAGCTGTATCATAAACTCAATGTCTCTATCCGGGGGCATGCCTGGTAACTCTTCTGGAAAAACATCCGGGTAATCCTTCACTACAGGCACTTCTTCCTGAACAACTCCCGTAAGGTCATTCACTTGGCTCCTCCTAGGCACATGCATAGATACATACTTAATCCTTTTTCCCTTTGGGGTGGTGAGATAAATTGACTTACTAGCATAGTCAATGCTTCCTCCATACTTTGACATCCAGTCCATACCGAATATCACATCCAATCCTTGTGACTCCAAGATAATTAGGTCGGACGGAAAAACATGAGTGCCAATGGTTAAGGGTATCTGGTCGCACCATCGGCTAGCCATGTATTCTGCTCCAGGTGAGCTCACTAACAGAGGGGTCCTAAGGGTTTGGGTTGGCAGTTTATACTTATCCACGAATCTCCTTGATATGTATGAATGTGATGCACCAGTATCGAAAAGAACAAGAGCGGTAAATGACTTAACCAAAAACTTACCTATTACCGCGTCCGGCTGCTCTTCGACCTCCTCCACGTTAACGTGGTTCACTTGTCCTTTGTTGAATGGATTGGGCTTCTTCCCAGACCTCCCATTTCCGTTTCCATTCTTTCCTTCAGGGCACTCCGTGGCGTAGTGTCCAGTCTTCCCGCACTTGAAGCAAGTAATGTGACTTAGATCTCTTTTGGCGGGTGTGGCTAGATTAGGGCGGTTCTGATTGTTATTGTCTCCGTTCCCATTCCCATTCTTGGCATCATTGTGGTTATGCGATCCTCCTCCAGTGTGGTTGTGACCTCCATGGTTATGAACAAGTCCTCCCGAGTTCGGGGTTAGGCGAGGCTTCTACTGAGCTCCTGAGTTATACTTCCCTTGTCCATACTTACTCTTGCGGCTCTCAATCTGCTGCTGCTTCCCTTCAATCATAAGAGCTTTATCTACCAACTCCTGGTAGTTGTTGAAGGTTGCTACCATCAACTGCATACTCATCTCATCATTCAGCCCTTCCATAAACTTCTCCTGCTTCGCGGCATCTGTGGCCACATCATCAGGGGCATAGCGTGATAACTTGCTAAAATCATCCATGTACTGAGCCACAGTATGGTTCCCTGGCGTAGGTTGCGGAACTCCCACTTCTTCATCTGCATTGCTCCAGTTGAGACATGGGTTGTGCGGAAGGCTTGCTGGAACTGATCCCAAGTGACATTGGCTATGGGGAAAGTGGCCGTGTAATTCTCCCACCATGAGGCTGCTGGTCCATCCAATTGATGTGCGGCAAAGCGCACCCTCTCAGCATCCATGCAACCTGCTGTGGTCAACTCCCTTCCAATACGGCGTAGCCAATCATCAGCAAATATTGGCTCGGTGCTACTGGAAAAAACCGGCGACTGTAACCTTAGAAAATGGGCTTGGTTGTCCACTAGCGGCGGGTTGTTGTTGTTGTTGTTGCCCTGGTTCTGAACTAGCAATTGCATCAACGCATTCTGCTTCTAGATCAACTGGGTGAGCTCCGGCAGGAAAGCAAAACCGGTGTCACGTCTCGGAGGCATCTGATGGGTTTAGATGGAAGAGATCAGAATAGAAAAAGGGGTCTAATGAGAAAGCACTACCCATATGCACATGAGACAAACACAAACATTTCACTCAATCAATCAAGCAAGGGCATACAAACGGTCTAGAACTATCGCAAAAGTGCTCAACTACTACTAAATACATGGGGGAACACTACTAATATATGGTGGTCATCTAGAAATTTTGATCGGTGGAAGACTCCATGATGTCTGCTCTAGCTTCGTCTTTGAAGTCATCATCACTAGGATCGGAATCAGTGTCGTCGATGATGATGTAGTTGTCCGGGCAAGTGGGATCGTCTTCTTCTTCTCCCGGTGCTGGTCCTCCCATGAACACTCCAATCTTCTTAATCAGGTCGTCATTCTTCTCCAGTAGTGTCTTGATTTCCTTCTCATATCCATCGCGTGTAAACTTGAGTTCTTCCTCTAGTTCGATGATCCTAGTCTTCTCTTTCTTCAAGTCCATCATGTCCACGCACATCTGGTTCTCCTGACGTCGAGTGTGCTGGTTTAACTCCTGGATGAAGGTTGCAATGGATCTATCCTTCCTGGTGCTGATTACTTCCCATTGCTCGTCTCGGCGCCGACATATTTGGTAGATAGTGTCCTTGAGTTCCCTGTTGTATACTTCTCCAATGCATCCCATAGTAATGTGGGCTGCCATGCTCTTGCCTAGACTCCATGTGGGTGCTTCGAAAGAAAATTCTATGGGTTTAGAAGTTGGCGAGAACGTCCTTCCTGGAACTTGTACTTGAATCATCCAGCGTTCCTCTTCAGGTAAAGTGGCATTGTACGTCCCGGTGAAGCTTGGTATCCCAATGTTCAAGTACCTACTGACTTCCTTCAAGTGCCGTCCAAAAGGTGTGTCTTCATCCGGTTGTGCACGCTTGTTCTTCATCTCCGTCACCCTAAAGAGTAAAAAATGGAGAGGAGTCAGAATGAGTAGA
This sequence comes from Aegilops umbellulata, assembly GCA_032464435.1. Classification (NCBI taxonomy): domain Eukaryota; kingdom Viridiplantae; phylum Streptophyta; class Magnoliopsida; order Poales; family Poaceae; genus Aegilops; species Aegilops umbellulata. The sequence continues at coordinate 395,383,635 of CP136054.1, forward strand.
GAAGTGTGGCCTATGGTTTATCTTAGTGGTCGTGTCCTACACTCAGCGTGTGCTCTGATACCATCTTGTAGCGACCCGACCTCAGATGGTCAAGTCTCTGTGCTTCAGTGTCATCCCTGGATCGGTAATGCTGACACACACAGTACTCGAAGTATTTATAACAGAGTAGCAATCACACACTTATTACATTGAATGTCTCAAGAGAGAACTTATTACAATAATATGGCTTAAGGCCATCTAATGCGATAACAGGGAGGGCTTGGAAGATAAAGTGAGTCCATCAACTCCAACGGCATACCTGAGCTGCACGGCAACGACCTAACGAACCTTACTCCTCGTCTGAAAAGTCTGCAACATGATACGTTGCAGCCCGAAAACGGGTCAGCACATGGAATATGCTGGCAATATAACACAGTAGAGCATAAACAGAATATTGCTATCACTACATGCATATTTGGCTGGTGGAAAGTTCTATGGTTAGTTTTTGCAAAAAGCCAATTTTTCCCTACAACAAAGGAATAGATTTTACATTTAACTATCATGGTGGTTGAACAACATTGAGAAGGTTCCTCCAACTCAATCCCAATTAAAGTGATTAACATCCCAACAATATTAATTAAGAGTGATGAGATACATGTGATAACCCAAGAACTAGATACTCAAGATTGTCCATAGCCGGGGACACGGCTAACCATGATTACATTGTACACTCTGCAGAGATTTGCGCACTTTTCCCCACAAGACTCGATCGCCTCTGTTGGATTTCTCGCACTACATGGTGTTTGAGAAACGGATGACCGAGACACAGTCTTTCAGAAATATTAACTCTCTACTCTGGGTAGACCATACCAAACCTACAAAACCCACTACCTGCTGATCTACCTCTTCAAGAGCTTCACGTAACTTACTCAACTATGCTAGAGCCCATAATAGCTTGTGGCCGCACACAGAAGTTTCTAGCATGAATCATCTCAGTTCCCTTTGAGCCTGGGTGGCGGTCCATAGGAAAATCACACGGAACCTCGGGATTTCCAAAAATACAGGCAACACTGGGTACCCCAGGTGCCTCAATCCACCCAGATGTTAATTTAAGTTTCCACCTTAAGTTGAACCATTATTTAACAAACTCACATCTGTCATGGATTTCACTCAAACCCAAACCACGTCTACGAGCATAGAATAGCAATAAAAGCAACGCGTAGAAGTAACTCCCAAGGGTTTGAATATAACAGGGCAATAGGTTCTACCTCAACATCTACTTCCCAACCCACAAGTTAATGACATCCTAATCATGCAATGTTTGAGGATTGAAACTAATGCATAAAAACTAGGTATGGAAAGAGTATGATCAATTTGTTACTTGCCTTGCTGACGATCTGCGAATCCTAGGGACTCGTAGTAGCATGCTTCGCACTACGGGAATTCTATCGCAAGCAAACAATAACATACATAAACAACAAGCAAAGATGCACAAATAAAACTCAAATAAAAGAGAGGTTGACCAGAAAGTTCAACTTAAGAACTCCGGTTCGCAAAAAGAATCAAATCAAACGGAGCAACGAAACTCAAACGGCGAAAGAAACAAGATTCGTTTACTAATCTGAACTAAGGCCAAATTTTACAGTACCAAAATCATGTTTAAGTTGGTTAAACAGAAAGAGGGTCTCGAGACGAAGATCTAGGCGTTTGAATTGCCTGATTTCGACTAACGAGCGAAAAGATAAACAGAAACTAAGATCGGATCAGAAATCGCCATCGAGAATAATCGCAGACAAATCCGATAAAAAGAAAACTGACCAACAGACTAACGAACGAGCGTTCGTTAGCTGTAACTAACGGGCGAAAACCGTTCGTTAAAACGAACGTACGGACGAACGTCCTTTGATTAGAAGAAACGAGAAAAACCGGCGAACCGAAAAAAAAGGATCTAGGGTTTCTAAAAATCGGACGGGTTTTAAAAAAACGGCGGTCTCGGATCCGGCGGATACCTCCGGCAAGGCGGGGGCTGCAAGGTGATGGTGGCAAGCGGCTGCGGCGGCGCGAGGCGCGGCAAGCGGCGGCGGCGGCTAGCGCGGGCGGCGGCGGCAGCGGGGTTAGCGGCGGTGGTGGTTTGGTGTTGGGGCTCGGGGGGGCGCGTATATAAAGGGGGCGGGGCGATGTCTTGGAGGAGGGGGCAAGGTGCGGCGGAGGCGGAGTCCGGCTCGGACTCCGGTCCGAGCGGCAGCGGCGGCGCGCGCGCGCAGGAGGCGGCGGCGGCTTGGGCCGGCCTGGCTCGGCTAGGCCTTAGGCCCACTCGGGCACGAAAACTTTAAAAAAAATTAATTTCGCCGACAGAAATAAAATCCTAGAAAAATAAATAAATAACTAAAAATGCCAAAACAAATTTTCACCGTCTAAATAAAATATTTAGAACGAGCTGAACATTTTCTTGGCCCTAAAATGCAATTTGGAAACATGCAATTTTTATAATGCAAATAAAATCCGAATAAAATCAAATAAATGATTTTAATATTTTCCCTCCAATATTCAATTATTTTGGAGAAGTCATATTATCTCCTCTCATTTATTTTGGAGAGAAAAATAATTAAAATCAAAATCCTCGTTTCATTATTTGATAAAAATCAAATATGAAAACCGGGAAATCCCCAACTCTCTCCGAGGGTCCTTGAGTTGCTTAGGATTTTCGAGGATCGCAAAACGAAAGGCAATAAAATATGATATGCATGAATGATCTATGTATAACATTCCAAATTGAAAATTTGGGATGTTACACTCCATGCTATATTATCTACTGCTTTGGACAATTTTGGGCTTTATTATCCACTTTTATATTATTTTTGGGACTAACCTATTAACCGGAGGCCCAGCTCAGAATTGTTGTTTTTTGCCTATTTCAGTGTTTTGAAGAAAAGGAATATCAAAGGGAGTCGAAACGGAATGAAACCAACTGGAGAAGTTATTTTTGGAAGGAAAGCTACGGGAAAAACTTGGAGTGCACGTCAGGAAAGGAACGAGGGAGCCACGAGGCAGGGGACGCGCCCTCCCCCCTGGGCGCGCCCTCGACCCTCATGGGCCCCTCGTGGCTCCCCTGACATACATCTTCCTCCTATATATACCCATATACCCTAAAATGATCGGGGAACAAAATAGATTGGGAGTTCCGCCGCTGCAAGCCTTTGTAGCCACCAAAAACCAATCGGGACCCTGTTCCGACACCCTGCCAGAGGGGGGAACCCTCACCGGTGGCCATCTTCATCATCCCGGCGCTCTCCATGATGAGGGAGTAGTTCACCCTCGGGGCTGAGGGTATGTACTAGTAGCTATGTGTCTGATCTCTCTCTCTCTCTCTCTCTCTCTCTCTCTCTCTCTCTCTCTCTCTCTCTCTCTTGTGTTCTTGATTTGGCACGATCTTGATGTATCGCGAGGTTTGCTATTATAGTTGGATCTTATGTTTCTTATCCCCCTCTACTCTCTTGTAATGGATTGGGTTTACCCTTTTAAGTTATCTTATTGGATTGAGTCTTTAATGATTTGAGAACACTTGATGTATGTCTTGCCGTGCGTATCTGTGGTGACAATGGGATATCACGTGATTCACTTGATGTATGTTTTGGTGATCAACTTGTGGGTTCCGCCCATGAACCTATGCATAGGGGTTGGCACACATTTTCGTCTTGATTCTCCGATAGAAACTTTGGGGCACTCTTTGAAGTACTTTGTGTTGGTTTGAATAGATGAATCCGAGATTGTGTGATGCATATCGTATAATCATACCCACGGATACTTGAGGTGACATTGGAGTATCTAGGTGACATTAGGGTTTTGGTTGATTTGTGTCTTAAGGTGTTATTCTAGTACGAACTCTAGGGCTGTTTGTGACACTTATAGGAATAGCCCAACGGATTGATTGGAAAGAATAACTTTGAGGTGGTTTCGTACCCTACCATAATCTCTTCGTTTGTTCTCTGCTATTAGTGACTTTGGAGTGAATCTTTGTTGCATGTTGAGGGATATTTATATGATCCAACTGTGTTATTATTGTTGAGAGAACTTGCACTAGTGAAAGTATGAACCCTAGGCCTTGTTTCAAAGCATTGCAATACCGTTTGTGCTCACTTTTATCATTAGTTACCTTGCTGTTTTTATATTTTCAGATTGCAAAAACCTATATCTACCATCCATATTGCACTTGTATCACCATCTCTTTGCCGAACTAGTGCACCTATACAATTTACCATTGTATTGGGTGTGTTGGGGTATAAGTGTTCTCCCTGAGTATGCACCGTTGCGACAGTTCGTCGTGCCGAGACACCACATGGTGATCTGGTGTGATAAGCTCTACGTTCACATACAATGGGTGCAAGCCAGTTTTGCACGTGCAGAATACTCGGGTTAAATTTGACGAGCCTAGCATATGCAGATACGGCCTCGGAACACTGAGACCGAAAGGTCGAACGTGAATCATATAGTAGATATGATCAACATAGAGATGTTCACCATTTAAAACTACTCCATCTCACGTGATGATCGGACATGGTTTAGTTGATATGGATCACGTGATCATTTAGATGACTAGAGGGATGTCTATCTAAGTGAGATTTCTTAAGTAATATGATTAATTGAACTTTAATTTATCATGAACTTAGTCCTGATAGTTTTTGCATATCTATGGTGTCGTAGATCAATGGCCCGTGCTACCATTCCCTTGAATTTTAATGCGTTCCTAGAGAAAGCTAAGTTGAAATATGATGGTAGCAACTACACGGACTGAGTCCGTAACTTGAGGATTATCCTCATTGTTGCACAGAAGAATTGCGTCCTGGAAGCACCGCTAGGTGCAAGGCCCGCTGCAGGAGCAACACCGGACGTTATGAACGTCTAGCAAACTAAAGCTAATGAGTACTCGATTGTTCAGTGTGGCATGCTTTATGGTTTAGAATCAGGACTTCAAAGACATTTTGAATGTCATGGGGCATATGAGATGTTCCAGGAGTTGAAGTTAATATTTCAAGCAAATACCCGAGTTGAGAGATATGAAGTCTCCAACAAGTTCTATAGCTGCAAGATGGAGGAGAACAGTTCTGTCAGTGAACATATACTCAAAATGTCTCGGTACCATAACCACTTGACTCAGCTAGGAGTTAATCTTCCTGGTGATAGTGTCATTGATAGAGTTCTTCAACACTGCCACACAACTATAAAGGCTTCGTGATGAACTATAATATGCAAGGGATGGAGAAGACAATTCCTGAGCTCTTTGCGATGCTAAAGGCTGCGGAGGTAGAAATCAAGAAGGAGCATCAAGTGTTGATGGTTAACAAGACCACTAGTTTCAAGAAAAAAGGGCAAAGGGAAGAGGGGGAACTTCAAGAAGAATAGCAAGAAAGTTGCTACTCCCGGGAAGAAGCCCAAGTCTGGACCTAAGCCTGAAACTGAGTGCTTCTACTGCTAAGGGACTGGTCACTGGAAGCGGAACTGCCCCAAGTATTTGGCGGATAAGAAGGATGGCAAAGTGAAAGGTATATTTGACATACATGTTATTGATGGGTACCTTACTAATGCTCGTAGTAGCGCATGGGTATTTGATACTGGTTATGTTGCTCTTATTTGCAACTTGAAACAGGGGCTACGGATTATACGAAGATTGGCTAAGGACGAGGTGACGATGCATGTCAGAAATGGTTCCAAGGTCGATGTGATCGCCGTCGGCATGCTACCTCTACAACTACCTTCGAGATTAGTTTTAGACCTGAATAATTGTTATTTGGTGCCAGCGTTGAGCATGAATATTATATCTGGATCTTGTTTGATGTGAGACAGTTATTCATTTAAATCAGAGAATAATGGTTGTTCTATTTATATCAGTAATATCTTTTAGGGTCATGCACCCTTAATGAGTGGTCTGTTTTTGTTGAATCTCGATCGTAGTGATACACATATTCATAATATTGAAGCCAAAAGATGCAAAGTTAATAATGATAGTGCAACTTATTTGTGGCACTGCCGTTTGGGTCATATTGGCGTAAAGAGCATGAATAAACTCCATGCTGATGGGCTTTTGGAATCACTTTATTATGAATCACTTGATGCTTGCGAACCATGCCTCATGGGCAAGATGACTAAGACTCCGTTCTCTGGAACAATGGAGCGAGCAACTGACTTATTAGAAATAATACATACTAATGTATGCGGTCCGATGAGTGTTGGGCTCGCGGCGGGTATCGTTATTTTCTGACCTTCACAGATGAGATATGGGAATATCTACTTACTGAAACGTAAGTCTGAAACATTTGAAAAGTTCAAAGAATTTAGAGTGAAGTGGAAAATCATCGTAACAAGAAAATAAAGTTTCTTCGAACTGATCGCGGAGGCGAATATTTGAGTTACGAGTTTGGTCTTCATTTGAAACAATGTGGAATAGTTTCGCAACTCATGCCACCTAGAACACCACAGCGCAATGATGTGTCTGAACATTGTAACCGTACTTTATTACATATTGTGCGATCTATGGTGTCTCTTACCAATTTATGATACGTCTCTAACGTATCTATAATTTTTGATTGCTCCATGCTATGTTATCTACTGTTTTGGGCAATATTGGGCTTTATTATTCACTTTTATATTATTTTGGGACTAAGCTATTAACCGGAGGCCCAGCCCAGATCTGCTGTTTTTTGCCTATTTCGGTGTTTCGAAGAAAAGGAATACAAAACGGAGTTGAAACGGAACGAAATCAACTGGAGAAGTTATTTTTGGAAGGAAAGCTACCGGATGGACTTGGACCCCACGTCAGGAGATAAGGGAGGTGCCCACGAGGGTGGCGGCGCGCCCACCCCCTTAGGGCGTGTCCCCTACCTCGTGGGGCCCCCGAAGCTCCACCGACGTACTTCCTGCACCCATATATACCTACGTATCCTAAAACTTCCAGAACAGAGATTAGATCGGGAGTTCCGCCGCCGCAAGCCTCTGTAGCCACCAAAAACCAATCGGGACCCTGTTTCGGCACCCTGCCAGAGGGGGTGATCCCTCACCGGTGGCCAGCTTCATCATCCCAGCGCACTCCATGACGAGGAGGGAGTAGTTCACCCTCGGGGCTGAGGGTATGTACCAGTAGCTATGTGTTTGATCTCTCTCTCGTGTTCTTGATTTGGCACGATCTTGATGTATCGCGAGCTTTGCTATTATAGTTGGATCTTATGTTTCTTCTCCCCCTCTTCTCTCTTGTAATGGATTGAGTTTTCCCCTTGAAGTTATCTTATCGGATTGAGTCTTTAAAGATTTGAGAACTCTTGATGTATGTCTTGCCGTGCGTATCTGTGGTGACAATGGGATATCACGTGATTCACTTGATGTATGTTTTGGTGATCAACTTGCGGGTTCCACCCATGAACCTATGCATAGGGGTTGGCACACGTTTTCGTCATGATTCTCTGGTAGAAACTTTGGGCACTCTTTGAGGTTCTATGTGTTGATTGAATAGACGAATCTGAGATTGTGTGATGCATATCGTATAATCATACCCACGGATACTTGAGGTGACATTGGAGTATCTAGGTGACATTAGGGTTTTGGTTGATTTGTGTCTTAAGGTGTTATTCTAGTATGAACTCCAGGGCTGTTTGTGACACTTATAGGAATAGCCCAACGGATTGATTGGAAAGAATAACTTTGAGGTGGTTTCGTACCCTACCATAATCTCTTCGTTTGTTCTCCGCTATTAGTGACTTTGGAGTGACTCTTTGTTTCATGTTGAGGGATAGTTATATGATCCAATTATGTTATTATTGTTGAGAGAACTTGCACTAGTGAAAGTATGAACCCTAGGCCTTGTTTCCTATCATTGCAATACCGTTTACGCTCACTTTTACCACTTGCTACCTTGCTGTTTTTATATTTTCAGTTTACAAAAACCCATATCTACCATCCATATTGCACTTGTATCACCATCTCTTCGCCGAACTAGTGCACCTATACAATTTACCATTGTATTGGGTGTGTTGGGGACACAAGAGACTCTTTGTTATTTGGTTGCAGGGTTGCTTGAGAGAGACCATCTTCATCCTACGCCTCCCACGGATTGATAAACCTTAGGTCAACCACTTGAGGGAAATTTGCTACTGTCCTACAAACCTCTGCACTTGGAGGCCCAACAACGTCTACAAGAAGAAGGTTGCGTAGTAGACATCAATTTACCACTATCGTTTTGGGGTTATGCTTTAGAGACGGTTGCATTCACGTTAAATAGGGCACCATCTAAATCCGTTGAGAGGACACCATATGAACGGTGGTTTGGCAAGAAACCTAAGCTGTCGTTTCTTAAAGTTTGGGGCTGCAATGCTTATGTGAAAAAGCTTCAACCTGATAAGCTCGAACCCAAATCAAAGAAGTGCGTCTTCATAGGATACCCAAAAGAAACTGTGGGGTACACCTTCTATGATAGATCCGAAGGCAAGAAATTTGTTGCTAAGAATGGATCCTTTCTAGAGAAGGAGTTTCTCTCGAAAGAGGTGAGTGGGAGGAAAGTGGAACTTGATGAGGTAGTTGTACCTTCTCTCGAATTGGAAAATGGTTCATCATAGAAATCAGTTCCAGTGATGCCTACACCAATTAGTGAGGAAGCTAATGATGATGGTCATGAAACTTTAGATCAAGTTACTACCAAACCTCGTAGGTCAAGCAGAGTATGGTCCGCACCAGAGCGGTACGGTAATCCTGTTCTGGAAGTCATGTTACTAGACCATGACGAACCTACAAACTATGAGGAAGCGATGATGAGTCCAGATTCCGCGAAATGGCTTGAGGCCATGAAATCTGAGATGGGATCCATGTATGAGAACAAAGTGTGGACTTTGGTTGACTTGCCCGATGATCGACAAGCCATAGAGAATAAATGGATCTTCAAGAAGAAGACGGACGCAGACGGTAATGTTACTGTCTACAAAGCTCGACTTGTTGCAAAAGGTTTTCGACAAGTTCAAGGAGTTGACTACGATGATACCTTCTCACCCGTAGCGATGCTTAAGTCTGTCCGAATCAGGTTAGCAATTGCCGCATTTTATGATTATGAAATTTGGCAAATGGATGTCAAAATTGCATTCCTTAATGGATTTCTTAAAGAAGAGTTGTATATGATGCAACCAGAAGGTTTTCTCGATCCTAAAGGTGCTAACAAAGTGTGCAAGCTCTAGCAATCCATTTATGGACTAGTGCAGGCATCTCGGAGTTGGATACGCTTTGATAGTGTGATCAAAGCATATGATTTTATACAGACTTTTGGAGAAGCATGTATTTACAAGAAAGTGAGTGGGAGCTCCGTACCATTTCTAATATTATATGTGGATGACATATTGTTGATTGGAAATAATACAGAATTTCCGGATAGCATAAAAGGATACTTGAATAGGAATTTTTCAATGAAAGACCTCGGTGAAGCTGCTTATATATTGGGCATTAAGATGTATAGTGATAGATCAAGATGCTTAGTTGGACCTTCACAAAGCGCATACCTTGATAAAGTTTTGAAGTAGTTCAAAATGGATCAGTCAAAGAAAGGGTTCTTGCCTGTGTTACAAGGTGTGAAGTTGAGTCAGACTCAATGCGCGACCACTCTAGAAGATAGAGAGAAAATGAAAGTCATTCCCTATGCCTCGGCCATAGGTTCTATCGTGTATGCAATGCTGTGTACCAGACCTGATGTGTGCCTTGCTATAAGTTTAGCAGGGAGGTACCAAAGTAATCCAGGAGTGCATCACTGGACAACGGTCAAGAACACCCTGAAATACCTGAAAAGGACTAGGGATGTGTTTCTCGTTTATGGAGGTGACAAAGAGCTTGTCGTAAATGGTTACATCGATGCAAGCTTTGACACTGATCCGGATGACTCTAAGTCGCAAACCGGATACGTATTTATATTGAATGGTGGAGCTGTCAGTTGGTGCAGTTCCAAGTAGAGCGTCATGGCCGGATCTACATGTGAACAGGAGTACATAGTTGCTTCCGAAGCAGCAAATGAAGGAGTCTGGATGAAGGAGTTCTTATCCGATCTAGGTGTAATACCTAGTGCATCAGGTCCAATGAAAATCTTTTGTGACAGTACTGGAGCAATTGCCTTGGCGAAGGAATCCAGATTTCACAAGAGAACCAAACACATCAAGAGACGCTTCAATTCCATCCGCGATCAAGTCAAGGAGGGAGACATAGAGATTTGCAAAATACATACGGATCTGAATGTTGCAGACCCGTTGACTAAGCCTCTTCCACGAGCAAAACATGATCAGCACCAAGACTCCATGGGTGTTAGCCTAGAGGCAATAATAAAGTTTTTATTTATATTTCCTTATATCATGATAAATGTTTATTATTCATGCTAGAATTGTATTAACCAGAAACTTAGTACATGTGTGAATACATAGACAAAACTAAGTGTCCCTAGTGTGCCTCTACTTGACTAGCTCGTTAATCAAAGATGGTTAAGTTTCCTGACCATAGACATGTGTTGTCATTCGATGAACGGGATCACATCATTAGAGAATGATGTGATGGACAAGACCCATCCGTTAGCTTAGCATAATGATCGTTAAGTTTTATTGCTATTGCTTTCTTCATGACTTATACATATTCCTCTGACTATGAGATTATGCAACTCCCGAATACTGGAGGAACACCTTGTGTGCTATCAAACATCACAACGTAACTGGGTGATTATAAAGATGCTCTACAGGTGTCTCTGAATGTGTTTGTTGGGTTGGCATAGATCAAGATTCGGATTCCGAGTATCGGAGAGGTATCTCTGGGCCCTCTCGGTAATGCACATCACTATAAGCCTTGCAAGCAATGTGACTAAGGAGTTAGTTGCAGGATGATGCATTACGGAACGAGTAAAGAGACTTGCCAGTAACGAGATTGAACTAGGTATGATGATACCGACGATCAAATCTCGGGCAAGTAACATACCGATGACAAAGGGAATAACATATGTTCTTATTGCGGTTTGACCGATAAAGATCTTCATAGAATATGTAGGAACCAATATGAGCATCCAGGTTCTGCTATTGGTTATTGACCTCAGATGTGTCTCGGTCATGTGTACATAGTTCTTGAACCCGTAGGGTCCGCACGCTTAATGTTTGATGACGATTTTTATTATGAGTTATGTGTTTTGGTGACCGAAGTTTGTTCGGAGTCCCGGATGAGATCACGGACATGAAGAGGAGTCTCGAAATAGTCGAGAGGTAAAGATTGACATATTAGAAGGTGGTATTCGGACATCGGAATGGTTTCGAGTGGTTCGGGTATTTTACCGGAGTGCCGAGGGGTTACCGGAACCCCCCGGGGGAAGTCATGGGCCTCATGGGCCACGTGAGAGAGAGGGGACAGCCCACAAGGGGTGGCCGCCCCCCCATGGGAGTCCGAATAGGACTAGGGGAGAGGGCGGCGCCCCACTTCCCCTCTTCCCCTCTCCCTCTCCCACTCCTTCCTCCCCCCCCCCTCCTCGATGAAGAAAGGAAAAGGGGGGGCGAATCCTACTACGAGTGGAGTCCTAGTAGGACTCCCCCCCATGGCGCACCCCTCTTGGCCGGCTGCCTCCTCCTCCCCTCCTTTATATACGGGGGTAGGGGCACCCCATAACACATCAATTGTTCTCTTAGCCGTGTGCGGTGCCCCCTCCACAGTTTACTCCTCCGGTGCTTAGGTGAAGCCCTGCGCGGATCACATCTCCATCACCGTCACCACGCCGCCGTGCTGACGGAACTCTCCCTCGACCCTCTCCTGGATCAAGAGTTCGAGCGACATCAGCGAGCTGAACGTGTGCTGAACTCGGAGGTTTCGTATGTTCGGTACTAGATCGGTTGGATCGTGAAGACGTTCAACTACATCAACCGCATTAACCTAACGCTTCCGCTTTCGGTCTACGAGGGTACGTGGACACACTCTCCCCCTCTCGTTGCTATGCATCTCCTAGATAGATCTTGCGTGATCGTAGGATTTTTTTGAAATTGCATGCTACGTTCCCCAACACAACGTACCCTCGTAGACCGAAAGCGGAAGCGTTTGACAACGCGGTTGATGTAGTCGAACTTCTTCTCGTTCTAACCGATCAAGCACCGATACGCTTGATATTCACCAAAACCCTTCTGACCCCGAAACGCTTTCGGATCCTCTCGAAACTATTCCAAATATTCAAAAATAATTCCACAAATATATTTTCATGACTCCCGTCCTACTAACACTCAGCAGATCGTGATTGCCTTAAGCATGTGACCCTGTAGGTTCGGTAACTCATAGACATGAACGAAACCGTTCGTTCAATGATCGGCAGCGGGACCGTGGATGTCCGTATCAATCCCTATGAGTACATGAATGATATTTGAGTGAACCTTTGGTTATCATGTGTTGTTCACTTTGCTTCGCGATACTTCACAAAACCCGGAATGTATTAGTATCCTCCCAAGTCATCACCATGCTCATTATACCGAAATGCTCGTTACCTGTTTTGTTCGCTTTCTCGTTATTGTGTTCCAGCATCCCCGTGACTAAGTCACGTGTGTCTGGCCAGACGATGATCGATGTCGTCACACCGTGAGGGCCCTAAATATCTCTCCACCGTCGGAGGAATAAATCCCACTATTGAGCTATTCGGCCACTTGTCAAACTTTTCGTTGAACCCGTAAGTTGTCGTTATGATCACCGTGTTAAAGGTGACGTTTGAGCGCCCAAAGCCCACCGAACGGTAAGAAGTGATCGCGATACTCTCATGGTCTAAGGAGCAATATCACACATTAACACTCATTGTTATTACAATTGAATGCAGACAATGTTAACTCAATTCATAACAAACTAGATTGGGTTGGTTCAATATGAACGTTCTTCTAACGTCATAATCTCATTGTTCTTTTAGGATCATTGTTACACTTAACGATATACTAAGATCCGGAAAACATGAACACCAATAACACTTGAGTTATTCTTAGCGGCGAGACTAGGAACCTTTCATTTACCGTTTATTATTCCACACATGCACATGAGTTTTCCACTGGATCGCATATTCTAGGATCATAGCAGTTATAACATAGAATATAAACTCTTTAATTATGAATATGAAAATATAATAATACAAATATTATTGCCTCTAGGGCATATTTCCAACATGTACATCATGGAGAATTTTCACGACTACAAGATGGTGAGCAACCCGTTCTGTGGTTGAACAAGCTCATGAGATACAATGCATTGTGAAGGAACTGAAACTTCTTAAGTGTAATCATCGATCTCACGTGGACTGGCGATGTTGAGGCAACGGGCTCCGACGAAGAAGAGTAGGGCATGGGAGATGGCGGTGCCTCTAGTCCCGTGAGTTGGTCTGTGTCTCATGTCCTACTCTACCTCACCGGCGACCGCACCTTCACTCCGAGAGGGCTTAGCCAGCCGCCGGACTGGGACATGGAGGGAACAACAGGGACCGTTTCACGTTGCATATAACTGTATGGATTAGTACCCGGTCGTGGAATTGAAATTTTGTGTGTTAACCTGTCACTGTCCGCAAATGCGTCCGAGCGTGTTCGCTGACGTTTGAGGCCCAGATTTTGCTAGTTGTGGTTGTAGATCCTGTTAGGTCGGATGGTTGTGGGCGGTTTGAGGGGTTTCACGTTGAAGATGCCGTAATATGCGCCCTATGACATGGTTTACGTACATGCGCGCCCTCGTTTTTTGTACAGAAAGGAGAAAGTGGTAAGAGGTCACATGCCGGAGGTACACGCTTTTGCTAGAAACCGCATCTATCGAATGTGCAAATGCATCAACCTGGGGACTCGCATGATTGTTGATTATAAATACATGGTGTGCGTTCTTCGGTCTTCCAAGGCCACAACGACAGCCATTAGCCTGCCTCTGCACAGACCGTTGCTGTCACGGGCACGAAGCGGCGCCGCATTTTGTGTGCGGTGCACGCACGGAGAAGGTCGCCCGCCACCCCGGGGATTCGCCCTGCCGGCCCGGCCACGCTTTCATGCATGCACTTCACAGCCGCGCGCCTCGACACCCCCGTTACTGCGTGCACGTAACCAGTCTGTACATGTCCGCCGCCCCGACACCGGTTGACCATGGCCCAAATCATCCAGCCGAAACTCCGTCGATTTCGAGCTGGAGGTGGCCGCTCCGATCGGGAAATATCTGGACAAGATCTTGAGGCGGAACGATGCGCACACCACAAACCAACAGCCACACGAACTCCCAAAAGCAATCTCGCCAATCCCCATGCAACACGGAGGGGCGGCGCTGCAGCAGATTCCAGATCTATACATGTTCCAGGGCCTGCCAGAGATTCCATCCCACGGACGGGAACGGGATCCGACGGAGAGATGAAAATGGAACGCATGAGCCCAGCACGGCAGCACAAGACATCAATCATTACTCGTTTCATTCTTTAATAACGAAGCAGCACTAGCAGTACTACCAGTACATTAATCTTACAGAAGAAAAAAGAATAGAGTAGAGATTACAAAAATCAGCCGAGGGAGCCGCCACATGCACGCCAGCCTTACTATACATACAATTCCATTTCCATTGTGGGGGCAGGAGGAGGTACAGCATAGTACCCTAAAATACTACTACGTGCTCCACCGCTTATTATTGGTGTGGCGTGCCCCCGGTCCCTCCCCTGCGTGCATGCATCCCTAGGGCTCACATTACACATCTAACTAGCCCTGGGAGCAACAATGGCTTATTTACTTACCATAGTATAACAGCAGTAGTAGTAGTAATACACAATTAAGCATATTAATTTAATTAATTAATCCAATCCCCATTTGAGAACCCAGCAACTGCCTCCGGAGAGCTACTTAATTAGTCGGCCATTTTTTGATTTTTAGAGTGCATTTTCAGAGCAGATTTTCAGGCGCGCCTTTTAGTGGGCGCGCCTGCGGCGACGCCGGCGTCGGCCTGGGCCTGGGCCTTGGCCTTGTGCGCGGCGGCCTTGGAGCCGCTCCAGTTCCGGCCCTTCCTCTTGGGGTGCGCGGAGCCGGGCGTGGACCGGGGGATGAAGACGCCGGTGCCCTTGCTGCCGCACTGCTGTTGTTGCTGCTGAGGTTGCTGCTGCTGCCACGTTCTCCCGGCGTCGCCGGCGCTGTGGTTGGCGCCGTAGCTGGCGGCGTGGTGGAATAGCGTGTAGGCCGGTGGCGCCAACATCGACGGCACATGGGGCGCCATGGACATGGAGAAACCCTGGACGATTCCGAATCAAAATCGCTAGCTGTTAGCTGCTGCACATGATGTGATGCGATGCGATCATGCCATCGTGCATGCATGTAGTATGCCCAAGCTTTATTATTAACTTGCTTATTAAAAGAAAACTACTAACAAAAATCCGACGGCCAATAGCTGTATAGGAGGCGGCAACTAGCTCTGTTGGTACTAATAACTGATGGCAACTTGCGTGCATGCAAAGATTTCATTCATTCCAGCGCTACTCGATCGATCTTGTCACGTAGCAGGGATTTTTTTTTCTTAAAAAAAAGAAAAGAAAAGTGCTACAAACATCATATTTGTACGTAGAGAAAAGAGAAGGGGAGGAAACAGCGAGCATGCAGTACGAGTCGCATGATGAAGGGTTTGTGTGCAAGCAATATGGAGTAGATAGATGGGAGGCTAAGCAAAAGTCCAAAGCAACATGGATCACTTGGTCGTATGCAACATGATAAGTGTTCGGACGATCGATTCTACTCCTACTACTAGTTAAAAACAATTGATCCTTTGTCAATCATGCAGGGTAAGTGGTGGTGACTGTGCTACTACTAATTGCCACCGTCTACGTACGTGCGACGGTAACTAAACTGATTACTTAACCGGGGGTTAAAAGTAGTAGTAGTAATCTTTGGAGCGGTAAAGTACGTGGTAATTACGCACCGCATGTTAGAGAGAGGGACATGTGCGGCGACGACGCGGATGGTCTACAGCCATGTGTACGTGGGGTTGCGTGGGGAGGGCGTACCTTGCAAGCTTCTACTTGAGGAATGGCCAACGAGAGGGACATGTTTCTTTCTCCGTGGTTCTGACCCTGAGTGAATATCACTAAGTGCACCGCACGTCTGACCCTTTCCTGGCTAATTAGAGCATCCGGGTTAGCAGATCGAGCAGATTAGTTACTCTCTACTTGTTCCATTTCTGCTCTCACCCGGGAAAGGCACTCCTGCCGGCGATGCCAAGCTCACTTGAGAACTTGAAGCTTACAACAAAGAGTGCTGCTCACACACAACTCTTTCAGAATTTCGGTGCAATCCAATCCAATCCAATCCGACCCAAGCCAAGCAGGCTCTTTATTAGTAGGCTTAAATAAAAAGGATTTGTCCGCCGTGGCAGAGGGCCCACCCCCGGAGCAGGATTGGGCAATGGCAACTTGCAAAAATGGTCAATTTCACACAAAAGGTGCTTGGTTTCCTCTAAATGCACTGACGTGCGCACGAAAGGTACATACATGCGCGGCCATGTAAACTCCTGGCTGGCTGATGGCAGATGCTTATCCATCAAAAATTCTGCGCGTAAACGAAATTCTGCGCGTACGCTCATGCAACTGGGCCAGCGACAGGTAGAGGCAGCCACTCGATCCCCGGATCCGCGCCACGACCATCTCAATCAATCGGCTAACTAACTACCGTAATTCACAGCGGGCGGCGTAAGAACAACACATGAGGATGCTAAGTAGGTAATTATTGGTGGGACAAGGCGGTTGCTTATGCTAACTGAAGAAGTCTTGACATGGTTGGAGACCAGGAACGAGGAGCGAACATGGCCGCTCATGCATAAGCTGCCATGTCTTCTTCGGCTTCAGCTCTCCGTTTTTAATCGGGGCAACAGAAAAGTATGGCTTGGTGTGATTTGATTTGGTTTGGTCGTGTGTGCAAGCGCAGCCATGCCATGTGGCCGTGCTAGCCGCAACTAATAACAGGTACCAAGTTGGTACTGGCTGGCGCCACCAACTAACCACCAATCGAGGAGAGAAGCTCCTGTAGCCAGCCAGCTGCAAGAACCCAACAGAAGCAGAGCTAACCCACCCGATCGATCGAGCAAGCGAGCGAGCGAGCTCGGTAGCTCGCCACACACGACATGCATGCCCGGCGGCGGGAGAAATGGCAAGACAGAGCAGTAATAAGCCAGGAAGTAAGCAAGTAACTCACCGGCGGGAGGTGGACGGCGGCGGGGAACTGCGAGGCGGCGAAGTCGGCCTCGTCGTCGTCGGTGATGAGGAGCGAAATCCGCTTGCTGAGCTCCGCGAAGAAGAGGTCGTCGTCCAGCTGCATCTCCACCTCCATCTCGCTTCTCTTTGAGCTGTTGCGGGCCGAGCTTGCTTGCCGGAGTTGGAGCGGTTGCTTGGCAGCAGAGGACGGACGGGCGGAGAGGGGGGGCAGGGAAACAGAGAGAGAGTCCTGGTGAGCTCGGGCGCAGGGGGGCGCTTTAATAAGATTTTTCCAGGGCAAGCCGGGGTGGGGTGGAGCAGTTGGCCAATCCCTAGTTGGAAAGGTCGTGGGACCCACGAATGTGCGGGCGCCTGCCGCACACACAATCTGGTCTCTGCGGTGAGGTGCGCCCCCACATCATCGCCGGAACACACGGGGGCCCCGCACGTCAGTAGTAGTATTTCTCTAGTACTACTACATGCTCCAACCCGTATGGAAAAGAAAAAGGAAAAGCGACTCTGCTCCAGGCACGAATTGCAGATGGGGGTAGCTGTGATCACGGTGACGATGAGCTACTGGATCCACTCTATCCGTTCCTGTTTCTGGTCAGACAGGCAGACAGGGACGACGGTTGGATGGGTTGGATCTTGGATGGACGGTACGCCACGAATTCGAGCCGTGATCGTTCCAGACACCGTTCGTTGTCGAGCGAACGGTTCCAACATCGAATCCATCCGCACAGTGTTTTTATTGGATTGGATCATCGGAATCCAGGAATGAAGTCTGGATCCGGTGACGCCCGCCAGGGCCGCCGGACGGGCGCAACCAATCCTGTGGCCTATGGGCGCGAGAGAAAGTGACGGGTTATTATTTTTTATATTAATTATTATTAAGCGCGGCATTATCTATCCCTCCCTTCGCTCCTGATGAACGAAGGAGAGGAGACGAGAGAACGAGGAGGCTCCGGCGCCGAGTTGGCCACCGAAGCCAGCCGCATCGCGAAACCCGGGCTTCACGACGGCACGCACCGCCGCAGCAGCACCGCATCGTCCGCTGGCTCTGCCCGCCTGCCCACATGGCCGCCAGGGTGGGGTGGGGGAGCACCACCCCTGCCGGCCGCCCGTCCTCTTCGGCCTGTCAGTCCCCGGACGGTGGGACCCACCCACGCTTTCCTTTCCTTTCTCTGCACCAGCACCTGCGAACGAATGAATGAATGACCGCATCTGCATCAGCAGGCTGTGCCGTGATGTGAGGCCGAGCTGATCCAAACACAGCACGATTCCCGAAAGGCTGGCCATGTCGCGCCCCTCTCCTCTCTCTCTCTCTCTCTAGCCGTCACGGCAACTCCTAATCAAGCGCATCGCACTACAGTAAACAAGGCATTCAAGTACTAAGTACACCGCCAAATCGCATTTAGGTCTGCAAAATAGTACACTGTACTACTGCTGCTGTTTTCCAGCCGAGGTGGTGGTGGTGGTGATCATCATGGGAGTGGAGAGGGAGAGGGAGAGGGAGATCCATTCCAGGGGTCTACAGGGCGGCAACAGTGGTTCCCATCATGGGCCTGGGCGGGGGGCTCCCGGTTGGCCGCTGCCCCTCGGTTCCTATCCGAAACCCCCGGCCCCGGGGGATTGGATCGGATCGGATTGGATGAACCACCTAGCTAGCCAGCCAGCCAGCCACCGAACCGGCGCCGATCAAAGGCAGCGCGCGCTCCACGTCCCACTGGGACTGGGCCGGGTGGGGGCGGCCGCCCGAGGCCACTCGCTACGCATTCTGTTTCCATGTGCACGTTACGTTAACCTACCTTCCGTCTGGGGAGGGCGCGTACGTACGGCCACGGGAGTACGGCGAGCCGTTTTTGGACGGGAGGGGAGGGGAGGAACGACCGGTGATGCCGCGCGCGTGCGCTTCTGTGGCTGCCCGCCGCCCTCCCGTCCTGTGGGCGCGCCGACGTCCTTTTGATTGGATTTTTGCGCGCCGGTGGCTCGTGTGGTGGAGTAACTTGCAGCGCCGCCGCGGGTGCCGACGGGCGACAAGTAGGGGGCTGGCCCGCCGGCAGCTGTGCACGTTGTGCGCAGGCTGTCAGTGAGGAGCGACCAGCTTGCGCGAACGTGTGCGGGCTTGCGGCTCGGCTGGCACCGGCCGGCAAGTTGCAACACAGTATGTGGTATACCTACAATCAGGGTCTGAGTAACAGTGCATATGGCTGCCTTGCCGCATGGGCAGTCGGCAGAGTGGAGTTCATTCAGGTTGCTGCCATGCCTACGTGAGCAGCAGAGTCCACGAGGTATTTTTGTCAGCACGAGGGTTTTGCCGCAGGATGTGAAGGCGACGGGTGCTGCGCCGCCGAATCTCTTGAATCTTTTCACTGTTGGTTACGGTTGTGGCAGTGGGAGAAAATGGCGATGAACATCGCCAGATACGTCGACGCCCAAGGTGTCGAGTCCGTCCAACACAGGATTCACAAGCAACCAATACATCATGTTTGTTTTAGTCCTCTTGCTCAATCTCCCGATCAGCCAACCGAGCTTAACCAGGATAAATAATAAGTGCATGTTATCAAAACAGGTTGCCGACACAAGTAGCAGCAGCAAAAAATCCACACCAATATCAATATGTACACGGATTCACAGGCTTTAGATGCTTTTACATGTTTGGGTATGCCCAATCTCCGCCACGGCTTTACATTTGTACTGTACAATTCATACTCGTAATTCTCCAAAGACTTTGCCCGCTAAGCAGAAACACAAAGAAACTCAGGGAGCTGATGAAGCCCCATACACCATCATTTCAGCTTATTATTCACACATCCTCAGCATGAAGAGCAAACTATCAAGCAGAAAAAAAACATTAGACATTGTATAAAAAAACAATTACACGGATATAATTTTTCAAGACGGTTTAAATTCACTCAATGTCTCTACAATGTGAGATAGTCAGACACTTTCGGTTTCTTGGACTAGAACTTTGGTGTATCGGCATAGGTAGGGAATGGAAAACGATGCTACAAATTTGAAGCTGCCAAGTTATTTGCTTTGTCAAGATTCATTTTGGCTGCCCTTCTGACCCGCTAACTGGCACACTAAAAGATACACCACTCCTAATATGTAGTTTCGAGCTCAGATCCACCAAATTAAAGGAAACAAAGGTATTTCCTTGCAGTGAAAACCTACGGCCGAGGATGAGGAGGCAGTGCAAAGACTTACGACCGAACAAAAAGGTGAGCAAAAACTTACGGCCGAACAAAGAATTAGGTCTTTTATGCATTTGTACCCACTCAGGAAAGGACTCTCTAGATTCATAGCTTCGTATCAGCAAATGCAGCAATGGTAGGTCTGTAAGTTCATATGGAAGACATCCCACCTTATTTGTTGAATTTTTATATGAAATACTAACACCTGCAGCTACTTAATGTGTATCATCATCAACTAGTTGACATTCATGGCAAAACTGATGTGTCAAATCAAGTCCATATAAAATGACCATAAAGCGTTTAAGATGGTTCAAGCCTGCTAGTGAGCTTTACACATCTTTCACCACATTAACCTCAGCAGGGCCCTGACACTGAGCAGCGAACCATGCGTTTGTTCAATGCCTAACAAGAACAGGGAACACTTGGGTTGCAGTGTGCCACTTACAAATTCCAAAAAATAGTGGTGCACCACACAATTAACCAGGCCTACAATTCTACAAACCCAGTAACTGTGCTTTAATTTATGTGCTAAACCTAAAAAATTTAGTAGGCTATTCTACCATATATATTGGGAGAAACTTAGCCAGAGCAAGTCTAGTGTATTACAGAACTATAAAGTTAACACCACACAGAAAACATGTGCAATGTTGTAAATTAACTCAATAAAAGGCACGTGATATTATGCATTCGTGTATGCATTTTGATGCTATTTTGCTCGTATCAATTTTAATACTACCTCTAGGTTCATTTGGCAAAACAAAAAAAGTTGTCTCGGTTCTTACTTTCTTGAAGGGGATAATACTCTGCAGGCTGTGCACTGTCCTATTCTTCAGTTTATTCAGATAATTTCTACCCGATTGAAATTATTATGGTAAGAACATTTATCTAATTTAGCAT
Organism: Aegilops umbellulata; assembly: GCA_032464435.1. Taxonomy (NCBI): domain Eukaryota; kingdom Viridiplantae; phylum Streptophyta; class Magnoliopsida; order Poales; family Poaceae; genus Aegilops; species Aegilops umbellulata. Next base: position 395,404,896 of record CP136054.1, read on the forward strand.
CTGGTGGTCATTTGAGTGTTTAACTGTTTATGCACTGTGCGTGCATTACTGCCACTTCCGATTAACCCATGTCTGGAACAGCTAGCAGTGAATGTTACAGAACTTCGACAAGGGTTGGTTTCGATGAACCATGTCCTAGCTAATAGCTATACCTAGAGAACTACCAGAAACATCAAACACACATAGTTCAAGTGTCAAAATGATAGTGTTAATATTTATTACTAGATCGCAACGAACAACATAACAACAGGATGCAGCAACAACCATACCAGCATAGTCTTCCTTATGGCTCAGCACTCCTAACTTTGATCTCCATTAGTTTCTCAACAGGCTGTCTGCATATGGGGCATTTATTTGATTGGAGCCTTAGAGCTTGTGCACATTCACTGCACATACACTGTACAACATAGGACCAATCAGATGACAACATTAAGTAATGTAAGTGAGATCTGAGAAAGCAAAAGTAGAACGGCAGGCTACAATTAGTTATCTTACCAAATGCCTGCAAGGAAAAACAGCAGTGTCCCTTGGCTCTGTCAGGCAGATAACACATTCTTTCCCCATGCCATCATCGTCAGCATCAGGAACGTCAGCTTCCGTGGAGTTGACAATCCCATATATTTCTTTCAGCTCATAGCGCACACCATTAATCCACAATATTTGCTTGACAACTTTGACTTGAAGATCGTCGTTATGTTTCTCTATAACAGCAAGTGTAATTTGTGCCCGTGTGGGGTTTACTGTTTGACCACCTTCCTCTGGAGATGGAGAAGCTTCCGCATAAACTACCAGTGGGTATACTTCCTCTGAAGGATTTGAAAGCTCATCCAGAGAAAAGAATCCCAGATCAATACCAGATCCAGAGGGCTGGACATAATTTTGAGCCAATCCTTTCTGGAAAGGTATCTTTGTTGGTGTCTGCAAGTCTGGGTACACTGAAGAAAAATTGCAGTCTTTTCCTTCCTTGGCAAAGTAATGTATAACTAAACTGCAATACACAAAAATAAGTATAAATATGGTCATTAAACACTAAAGAGAGCTGGAATATTAATCAGACTTGGATTTTGTAATATTAACCACGCTTGAATATGATCAAAACGACCAGATACAATTTCATCCAGTAAAATGGATTTTGTAACTTGTATAATGAGTCAATATGCCATGTACCCACGCGAACTAATGTAATATGTTACACCTATGCTACAGTAGTTCAAAAGGAACTACAATTGCAGGTGATGTACAAACCCGGCATACAACATTTTAACATCTTATAAATTTTAAATAACCCCTCCCTTTAGAGGGTTTCAGTTCAGATTTAGTAGACTAATCGAGCAATGCCTGTAACTCCATCTTTTCTAATCTATCCTTCACGTTTGATACAAAGGTGAATAAGAAGTCAATAATTCATGAGATTGAAAAGCTACCCTTCACTGCTCAAAGATTAAGAGCCTGTTTGGACTGCTCTACTCTGTAAATTCCAGCTCCACTCTCAAAACCACAATCCAAACGGGGTAGCTCCATGATGTCCCACTCCGCAAAAAAAACTCAAATCTGGGGGACAGCTCCGTGTTTTTCATGTAGCTCTTCAGGAGGTGCTCCAAAAACTCTAGTTTCAAGAGTCCTCATGGAATTGGGACACTGCCACTGGTAAGTGGATAACAGTTTGTTTCTTTTTGCGGACCGGTACCCCACACGCACGTACCCCCTTCTTATCCTCGTATCCCTTCATTCTCTTCCACATCACGAACAGGGCGCCACTCCACACCCCTAGACGCCACCACCACGACGACAACGCCAGCAAGGCGACCACCGGAATGGATAGATCCAGTGGCCTTCTTCCTCCCACCCCCAGTTTCTCAGCCCCCCTCGAGCCTCCGAGTCAAGGCCCAGCGAGGAGGCCCATGTCTGCCCAAGCTTTGGCTTCGGCCGGGCACACCACCGGCACGGTCAGCAACGACCAGACCGCTACCCCGGCAAAACCTGGGGTATGACCTTTCCCACCAAAATTTCGCATTCGCATAGTGGAGCTAGCTAGAAGCAAACTCTGGTGGATCTGCAACTCCTGGGTGGAACTGCTATAAAGTGGATTTGGTGGAGTGGAGCTGATTTTGGAAGGATGGAGCAGTCCCAAACAGGCTCTAAGCTTCACATAGGTCAAGTCTGTAGTATCCAAATTCCAACAAAAGTTTATCCTAAAATATGTGCCGTAGGCCACCCTAGATGAACAAAATCCTACAGGTGAGCAAGTAGACAGTAGCTACACAACTTAGACCAGGCAAAACAAATCTAGCCCTGATCTCAGCGTTGGATACAGCAATCCCAGGCAGCGAATTCTGACCTGCCGTCGGTGACCGCGTCGAAGGTGAAGGAGACGAGGCGGCGGTCAGGGTCGGCGGCGTCGGGCACGAGGCGGATGGTGTCCTTGCGCAGGTTGATGTCGTTCTTCACCTTGAGCGCCTGCTGGTGGCCGACGAACTCGGGCGGGGGGCCGGTGAGCGCGGGCATCTGCGACGGGGGCGGCTGGGGCGCGGGGTGCCACGGGCCGTGGTACGCGTGCGGGGGCGGCGGGTGGTGGTGATTGTAGTAGTACGCGGCGGCGGACGAGGAGGGCCCGTGGTGCGGCGGCGGCGGGGGAGGCGGGTGGTGGGGGTGGTGGTGGTGCGGCGGCGGGGGAGGCGGGTGGTGGGGGTGGTGGGGGTGGTGCGGCGGCGGGGGCGGGGGCGGCGGGTAGTTGGAGTAGTGGTGGAGGGGCGGCGGCGGGGGCGGGTAGTAGTCGTCCCGGCGGCGGCGGCTGGAGGAGGAGCCGCCCATGGCCTCCGGGTGCGGGTCCGGGAGGTTGGGAGGAGCGGGAGGAGGAGGCGAGGCTGAGCCGGGGTTGGGGCGGTGGATTTGAGGAGGAGGAGGAGGTTGCTTAGGCCGCGTGGGAGTGCGGGCGTACGGCGGAGTTGACGCGAAGGGGGGAGAGGACTCCGATTGACTTTTTCTGGCGAGGTGAGTTTTTTTCCTTTTTTACGGGGGGAGATCCCGCGGGGAGATCCCGCGGTGGAAGGAAGGAGCTGTCCCTGGCAACGGCGACTAGCTGCGCCCTGCCCTGGCTCGGCCTGCTTCCGTTGTCACCGTCGGCGCACAGTTAAACGGACCGGGACGGGAAGGGTGCGGGTGGTACATCTTCGCTTTCCCCAAATAGAAGCATGCTAGTCCGTACCCAAACCGCCCAGGAGGTGAGGGAGGGTAACGTGATCACACCGAAACGCGTTCTGTCATCAATGGATCCGAACTCGAGCCCGTGGATATTTGAATTCATGTCATGGGCTTTGCATATTCAAACCCATGACTTCATCAACCTTTGAGCAACTCTAACTCACTCATCCCAATTTTCTTTTTCTGAAAAAACGCCACTCTAACACGTCAGATTTTTAGCGTTTCCGAGCAACACCCTTCTTGGGAAAGTCGAATTCTGCGCTTGAATCCTAGAGCGTTCGCTCGGCTCTTTGGTTCAAAAAGTCCTCGTCCACCCAAAAAATGAGATTTTTTGCTCTCTCTTAATCCGTAGTTCCAACTTTTTTTAGGGACGAAGTTCTGCTTCCCAACTACCACATATCCTCGTGGTCATAGTCGCAGGCGACGACATCCCTAGAGTAGTATTCGTCGCAACGCTGCTGGCTTCGGCGAGCTGTGTCGGCCCACCCCTAATTCAGTTGCTGCCCCCCTCCATCTATCGAGCCTTTTCCTGTCGCTGCCACCTCCCAGCCAGAGTTCGTGGTTGTCGCTATGCCGCACTTAGCCACCATCCGGCCCACAAGGCTCGCGGTTGGCTCCCACACCAATGTCACGCCGACCACCGCGATCTCGTGTATCGACGAGCCCAGGAATCCAGTCATGGCACCTCTTCGCCTTGCTCAAAGTGTTCATGGTGAGCTCTCATCGGCCACCACGCTCACCTGATGGCTACGCACACGTGTTTGATGAAAAGGCCGGTAGCAATAAAACATTTCTCTTGTATTATGTAATAGTGTCAAAATATAACTAAATTGGATTATTCTTTTATGCAAAAAGAGGTGTCAATTAGAAGAAAATATTGGGAGTCAAGTTTATTAGAGTGTGGGTGATACCACCATTCCAATGTAGAGGATTTTTGTGGAATTAAGTTTTGAGAGTGGATTTTTCTAACACATCACAGAAAAGTCTCCTCCTACTGAAGAAACATCATCGAAAATCTTAAAAGTAAATCCAGAAAAATGCCCCGGTGGACTGATTCCACCATAAAGAACCTAACCATCTAAACTAGGCTCAGTTCCCAGGATGTGTTAGGAGTTAGAGAATGCAATCATCAACACTAGTTTTGACGTAGTCTATCCATACGCACAAAATAAGCTCGCTAAGTTAATACGTACTGGGTGATATTCACATGCTCTCGTAATCCAATTTTTTGAAAAGTCACATTTAAATGTTTCAAAACATTCAGATTTACTTTTTCTTATGAATATTCACAAGACATGTGCCTACAAACCATAAAAATTCAAAACTAACATTGAGAAACAAAAAAGACAAATCCAGATGATTTGTCTTCTTTTGATATAATTCATGCTAGATTTGTCTTTTTTCAACATCATTTATGCTAGATCTATCTTTTGGGTTTCCCAGCATGTATTTTGAATTTTAGTCTGAAACTTTTAGATGTTACAGACACATGTTTTGTCAACATTAACAAAAAAATTACTAGTTTTTTAGAAACATTCAAATGTGAGTTTTCAAAATTTGGAGGGAAGCATGTGATTGGTTGTATCACCTTATATCTGCCACATAATAGTACAAGGGAGGGCACCTGCGGCAGCTGGACCAGACGGCCATGTCCTGCTCAGCCATGGGGGTCGGAGGAGCAGGTGAGTAGAAATGGCGACAATGAAGTTGAAGACAATGGGAACTGACTAGGATCAGAGACAAGATAATCAAGGCACTATAAAAAGAAAGATGATAACGGCTAAACACACTGACTGAAAGCAACAAATAGCACTCATTCACAAACGATGTGCTTAACCCACGATTTCTCAGAAGTTGAAGTAGATCTTATTAAATTCTCAGATTGTTGGGTAGAGTGGCGAATCCCGTGACCAACCAAAAACAGTATTTTCTCTCCCGCAGCAACCAGTTGAAATCTCGGTTGCCGTTTACCTGCGGATCCATTAGGCCGAACCCAAACTATATGCAAGTCGTCATCTTCACAGTAAGTTATCCTTACGAGTTACTGGTGGTTCTATCGAGGTCTGCCAAGAGGGGCGCAAGAATGGCCGTTTTGCCTTCTGGTCTATACATGCCGCACTGCTACGGAGTAACTGAGATACTCGAAGTTCCTGCCTGAACTGGAATACCCATCTCAACACACAAAAAAGTCGTCAAGTGTGTTCCCGACTAATGCCGTGCTTCTTCTTCATCATCTTCATTGTTTTCCTCGGATTGAGACGCCAGCTTCACGATGTCTTCCACACGGATCTTTCCTTCTGCACACACAAGAAATCATCAGAAACAGTGGGAAAACTGGACATGTGGTATCATGAGCAGAAAAGAATATCACAAGCACAAGGACCTTTGTCTTTAGAAAGCTTGCTGATAAGCTCTTGGACGCCTTCTTTCCCTATGGTGTCCTTGAGATAAGCTGCTGCCGCTGCTACTTCCTCAGGAGTCACTTTGCCATCATGATCCCTGCAAATGAGGTACAAACGATATCAGCATGTTGACAAAACATGCACCAAGTACAGCCAAACATTTTGGTCTACAATAGAATACTCCACATAAGCAAGCACAGGGGCAACTCATGGAGTATCCGAGATAGGAACATTTCTCACATATCTGCCAGAAGTAGAGCCATATAAATTAGCTCACCAATGCTATAACTTTGACTTGCCACACAGACTATAATATCAATCTTCCTTTATCATGTCACATAAGCAAGCACAGGGGCAACTCATGGAGTATCCAAGATAGGAATATTTCTCACATATCTTCCAGAAGTAGAGCCATATAAATTAGCTCACCAATGCTATAACTTTGACTTGCCACACAGACTATAAATGTCTGTATCAGCAATGATATTATCTGAGTTAAAATCATTTGTGTGAACATGGTAGATAAATGCTTCACCAATACTTTCGCCAAAAAAAAATGTTGCACCAATACTTGACATGGTCGTTACACAGCCAATGAGTATGGAGCACGAAAAGGAGATTCGGAGGATTAAACAACAAAGGAAAACATGATCGATACAGCAGCAGTTCATCCCCCAACAAAATAAGGGCAAGTTAACCTTCCCCGTGCAGGCCCTCTCCTGCCGCACCCCTCTCGCACCCTCAGGGACAACCACCTATTAGCGTCAGCGGAGAGTAGAGACAGTTTTCTACTTGTCTCTGTTATCAGCCACGGTAACGGGGTAATTACTGAGAAAAGTAGAGTCGCTTATTCTACATCTGCCTCTGTTAGTTATTATTGCTTAGAAGTAGTTAGTTGTATATTGCAAACTCAGCATTTTTCTGAGAAAAGGTAAATCCCTGGATCAGTGTAGGGGCGATAAAGTGTCTGACATATCTGCACCAGAGCCAGCATATAAATCATAAGAACAGATATCGAAGAATGGAGATGGACAACTAAACTACCACTTAGGGGTAGGTGGTACACAGTGATCACTGATACGGCTCAATTCCTACAGATCCACAGGAAACTCAGTACTACCGAAACAATCGCTTCCAGTTTGATCGGATTGGGTCTTAGCCCTCCCTACCTAAACAAACCCTAATGAAGGTCCAACTCCTAGAGGAAATTCACCAGCAGCACAATGCACTAGCTGACTGGCATGCAATATGAAACGACTTTGATACACATGCAATTGACGTACCTATCAAGCAGTTGCCAGCGGTTTCCGATTTGTGCATCCACATCATCAATCTCCTTTTCTAATTCCTGAAGCATAGCATCAACCTAAAACAGAGCAAAAAGTATATGTCAACAACTAACCCATAAATTATTCAAAAACAATGCATAGATGACCAACGTCAATGGTAGCTCCACCAAAGAAATCTCTCCAACTAACAGACTTGGGGGATGGCGAATGTAGGCATAGAGATCAGTCATAAAGCCACACGGTGTAACTTTGTTAACAAGAGCAACCAGGACCCTTATACTTCTAATGCTGACATGCTATACTTCAATCATTCTTTTTTTAGCCTAAAGAGCGAATTTGCTACATTAAGAAAGAATTGTCACAATCATTTTGACATAAAGAACACGAGGAGCTTATGCCAGCGACCAAGCATAAGTGCCTAGAGCTAACTTGTGAGCAACTCTCAATCGTATACTTCAATGTAAACTACACAGTACCCTTGTAGTATAACTCTGTTGATGCTAGTTCACCATTTTGTTCCAAATGAACACGTAAAATAAGGGTGGAAATGCAATCAAGCAGGTGTCAACAGTATATAAAGGTCAGGACCAAGTGAAAGTTGACTAATTCAGGATGCAGTTTATGATGAAGAGATCCATTCATACTGTCTAATTTAGGATACAGTTTATGATGAAGAAATCCGTTTGTTCTGTTTAGTATCTCCAACTAACAACTGAATGAAACTAAACTAGGTCTAGTAGACTACTAGGCCAAAAACTGGTACCACATACTGTCACCGAGTTACCGGAAAAACTGGGTATAAGGCCTGTATAAGGGCGAATACAAGGCCAATTAACCCATATACTCGCTGCAAAGTAGAAACCCATGGGTAACAGTTACCTTGTATCACATAACTTGCCAACAGCAGGCAATCAAACAATACTTATTTCTATAAATGTTGAGAAAAGTATTTAAGATGTTCCCATACCCTAAGAACGAAGGAAAAGAAGTAAATCATTATCTGACAAAATTGAGCCCAAGTAATTTAACCGTTTCAGCTTCTCAAGCTACTCATCGGTAGCCGACTGAAGTCAGGGAAAAAGCGATTACCTTAAACAGCAAACCAGAGAAATATATAGTATACCAAATAGAACCAGAGTGTTACGAGCTTTGACTTTTCATGCATGGAAGAAATACATACCTTGTCAATCAGCGCTGACGAGACCTTTTCCTCTGAAGCAACCTCTGTGGTGTCGTCTGACTCCTCTCTAGCAGCCATATATGCCTTCTTAGCTTCTTCTGCCCCCTCTGTGTCTTCTCTTTCAAGCATGGAGTTATATAGTTTTATCTGCATTCCTCGAAAATTAAGTCCTACTGAGCCTCCACGGTAAAACAGTTCATACATGCAACAAACAAACAAAATGCTGTATGGTAATTGTCCTTCTGATCCCACTTCAAAAATTCACATCGTACCTCCTTGTTGACAAGGCTCAGGAACTCTTGACGCTCCTTGCTAACAGACTGCAATGTAAGTAATTATGGCACTGTCAGTAAGAGTCTGCAAAGTACTGACAGAAAAACACAGATTGACTAGGATCATACCGATGCAGATGCCAGCACAGCCAATGCTCGACTGATATTACAGAGCTGTTCCTTGTCATGTTGTTTTGCTTCTATCAGTTCTTCTTCTTCCCTAGCAGTAGGCTCAGTCATTTCCTTTAAAGCCAAATCTTCTTCAGCAGCCTCCTGTTCTGTGAGATTTGCCTTGTCTTCCTTCTTTTGTTTTGCCTTCTCTTCTTTCTCTTTCTTCTTCTCTTCCTCCTGAATATATTCATACAAAGCATTAAAATAACTGATTACATGTTCAATAGCAGCATTACCCTAAGTTAAAATAAACAGGTAACAGCTGAGTGTTAGCAGCAATACAGCACTATGCTGAAAATAACATACTTGGGTAAGAGTGTTATGCTAAAACAATTGGGTAACAGTTCAATGTTAGCAGCACCAACGCTGGCTTACCCACTGCCGTATTACGCAAAGCTGATCGGGCGGTGCTTTCACGGCTTTGGTACCCACCCTTTCTCAATTCATATAGTTGCCCATGCATATTTTTTAATGCTTTAAATTGCTCCATTTTTTTTAATATATCTGAATTTTCTATTAGATGAAATGCTTGAAAACAGGTCATTTGGCTACACTGTCTGAGAAACTAGTGATGATTATTAAATGAGCATAATTATAGACTACTCAGCAGAAATTAAGTGATTCTCTTTAAATCAGTAGAATTTGAATCATCACAATCTTACACAACCAATGTTAGATCAGCATATAAACAGGCTCTCAGAACCTTAGGTGCATCTTAGACATTCTCACACACAGCCACAGCTCTTACTGCTGCCAAATGACCCTACAACTCCATAACAGCTTTTCCAGCAGAGCCAAACCACAGGTGCTTTTAGACAAGCCCCAGCCCAATCGAACGGGACACACCTTTTCTCATAAGGCGTGTCTCTAGAAGTTGTTCATATGATAGGATATGTTCACAGCTGACACTACACTACATGGCCTTAAGTAACAAATAAAGGGATATCAAGAGTTCAGACAATTTTTATTTCCACCGTGACATTTTAGCTATATGCCCTTTCTACTAGACATATTCTAGTTTTACCATGGAATAGCACAAACCATGTATAGCTTCTTAATACATTGCATACAAGGAGGACATGAATAAGCAAGACTCTTGAGGTTTGATTATGAGAACAAGGGCATGACAGGATATTAGACACATTCCAAAATCTGAGGCAATGCAGGGTACATATGTTACCATGGGGTGTCAGAAAAAAGAGTACATCAAATAAATGAGTTTTTGAAATAACAAGAGATAAACAAACTAATAAAATAAGGAGCCAGTACGTGCCCACTCCGCTAAAAGTACAAATATGAAGCACGGGTTCAAAGAGAGCATTCATGTGTTAGCTTATCACACGTACTATCAGTGTGGGTTTCATACTTATGCCAAGTATCATGGTTGCATTGACAAACGATGTAAAGTAGTACGCATTTTTTTTATCGATAACCTATATATATTAAAAAAATAATACAATCTATGTGTTACACACCTTGATAAGTTCTTCCTGCATCTCAAGGAATTCCAGTTTTCTCCTCCTCTCAGAAACTGAATCTTCAGATGGCAATACTGTCCCAATTGTATCCACAACTTCATCTGGCAAAGAAGACAATGTTGCTACTACAGCATCCTCGGGTTTCATTCTCCCAGCCAGGGTAAAAGCTCTGACAGCATTAGCAAAGATGAATAAGGACGCAAGCCCAAACATAACTGTTCTAGCCACTAGCCAGTGGGAAATACATCAACCAAATTTACCTTGAAAGTATGAGAAGAGAAGATGGCACAGCATGATTAAGTGATAGATCCAACCAGTCTCGTAGCTGGGAAGAAAATAAAATTGCAAGGAATCACTACAAAAGTTTAATATCCATTTACAAGGTAGCAGTTTAAAAAATTGAACACAAAGTAGTGGTGAAAGGCAGTGCAATCCAACTTCAGATATGCTTAATTCTAAGTGGATGCTGAGGCAATGGATGTTGTTTTCCTTCAACAGCGCATCAGGATAAACTAACATAATGAGAGCAAGAAAAACCGAGAACTAATAAATAAACTATAATACACCAAGAACATGGTAACTACTAGGATAATACGAAATCATGGCACTGGCACATTGATGTACAGTCCGAAAAAGCTACAAAACAAACAGGTATTCTTCTGAAATTGTGAGTATTGCAGGAATGATGCTGGCAAACCTGTTTACGCATTTCTTCTGTTGACCGCAGACCAAGGTGACCGCGATCACGGCAGGCTTGCCGGAGCTCCTCTTCGGAAAGAGAATCAACACCCTCAGCTTGAATCATTTTATCATCATTCTTAATGCTGCATACGCATTAGCAAGAAATGAACAGATATTTTATATTTTTACACCACAATTCTAAACATAAATGCCAGATTGCATTGAAATAAATGTCAAAAACAGTAAGGCAAAGGGCAAATCCAGTAAATGAAGAGTTATCAGTACTATCTTATAACTACAGTAAATAAACATATATGGTGAACGTTACGTACAGTTTGAGTCAAGCACACGTTAGATCTATTCAAATGCAGTGTCAATTGTAGATAAATTTGACATTGTCTCTGATGTCTACTAAGCTTCCACGTCCAGCAAACTACTATGTGTTTTCTCTTCGTGTATGAACTAACATAAAGTGTTGTATAATATCCTCTGAATAACTTCATTTATTTTACTAGAAGTCATATACATAATTTACCCTTTCTGTGCTAATGTCATAATACATACTGCTATGTATTACAGGATTAGATTACCCACTTGAAATTCTAATCTGAAGATTGTCTGGTAAGCTCTGAAAAATGATAGCAGAACCTAGTGTCTCAATCATGGGCTTATCTCCAAAATTGGTGGTTCCAGTTATACATACGCATAACACAAAATAGTGCTTCAGAGCAACAGATCCAAGCTAACTAACACTTCAATTACAAGTTTCATATTTGCAAACATGTTCACTTCTACTTCACAAATTGCAGAGTGTATCCTTTACTTTTCTCTATAAATACTTACTCTCGTAGTTTTTTCCGAAGCATGAATCTCAAGTAATGATCTGTACCAAAAGGTCGAATACCCATATATTTGCACATATTCACCAAGCGTGCTCTGCAGGAAAACATTGATCAGTTCAGGTACAATTTTGATCCTGTACTTATAAGGGTGTACAAAACTGAAATAATGGGTAACCTGCTCATGTTATCCAAGGTCAATTCATCATTAAAAAGCTTCGCGAAGCTCAAGATTTCATCATTGGATACACGTTCACCTTTCCTAACCTGATTGCAGTTTAATTTAATGTAAATTATGCAACAAAATATAAGGAAATTCATAATATACATTTAAAAGGAATTGACAATCTGAAATACAGGAGAGCTGGTAGCGATACCTTGTTTAAAAATTCGTCCAGATCTTCAGCTGTCTGTTTTGTTTCTCCACTACGTGATGTTTGAACTTCCTTTGCCATTTCTTTTGCAGTATCTTGCAGAAACTTTGCATACTCCATCCTTGCTTTCAGTTTCCTTTTCAACGTTTCCTGCACATGAAAATGGGCTACATTCGTGAGACAATCAATATGCAAAGTAGTTATGTTGGTAGTTCCTATACAAATGGAACTAGGAGGACGATTCAAAATATGATACACTAAATCTGACATATCAGCAGAAATGGAATACAAAAGGGTAAACGAGCCATGCAATCATAATGATACTGCACTGCACATCAACCGGCGAGAGAACAGGGCAAAGAACATGTGTGTCGTAGGTTCTGACATACATACACGATTAGTAGCATGACAGCATGCTGAAAAATATCAATGGACAGTATAATGATACTAAGACAGTTAGTAATTCAAGTGGTTATGTCACAAACCTCTTCTTTCATCTTGTCTTGGAAAGTTGATGGCAGCATATTTGGAAACAACTTAAGAAACACTGGTAGTAGGAATTCCATGAATGGGACAACAATGAACACAGCAACAGGTACCAGCCTGAAGATATCTGCTGTTGTACGGGTGAGCTGTTGCCTCTCTCTTCTTGAGAGGCTCTTTCCACCAGCAAGTTTCACCAGCAATCTTGATGAAATCCTAACATCTGCCCAGAGTAGCTTTGTTCCTAGCCAGTAATGCTGCAGTGTGGAAATAAATTCATCTTTCCCATGCTTCAGTTTTGCAGCCCAATCAGCTCTGCACAAACAAACAAAACAAGGTAAATTTATATGTTAAAAGAGTACAGGAAATGGGGCAGCAAAGAAATATCTTGTCTTAAGATATAGGTTTGAGACAAATACAAAGAATTTAGACCTGCTCATTGAAGCAACAGCTCGAAGAGCCGGACCAATACCCAGAAGCCTTGCCCAGAACTTCTTTACGATTGACTGGTCAGCCTTTAGCGAATCTTGCACCTGCTTAGCTTTGGCTTTAGCTTTTGCCGTGCTTAGCCCTTCCACAGCCTGATCACATTCTTCTGGGGATGCCTCTTTTTTCCTTTTATTCTGGTTTTCATCACCCTGTTCTTCAATATCCAATTTAGGTTGCCCAGCAGTTGCAGTTGATGCTTTGCGAACTGACTGCAACAAACCTCTAGCTCCGAAAGGCAATGTGAATTCATTCCTTCCAATTCCATAGCCATAGTGAGAAATCACGTGAGCTGGACGTCGCAGAAGCCCGTTATCAGGACCTAGCAGAACCCCCTTTGTCAAATCGACACTATATTGCTCCTTCTCCTTCTCAGACTTCGAATCCCCTAAGCTTTGCTCAAGAAATGGATGTGCTATTCTTGGCTCAGGCTTGAAACCAAATGTTCCATGGCGGAATGAAGAGGAGGAAGACGAGAGGATAGGTGTGTTAACATGATCCAAGAGATACTTTCTTCTCCTAATGATCGCCCTTGACGCCATGCTTGGTTGCTACTCACCTTCCCAATGTGGAGGCCTAGGTCATGTCTTTTCAGATAGAGCCCTGAAGTGATCCGATTTGAGCATAAGCAGAAATGCACATTGACAAATAAAGGGGGTTAGTAAGAAGACATAACAAAGAAACAATGTATGTAGAGAAAATAATATTCAACAACAACAATAGCGAATTACAACACACAACCGCAGGCACTATTTCATTTCAAGGCATCTTAGATAGTTGCTCTGACCTAATCAAAAAGTAGTCAGTTCTCCAGAATTTCCTCAAATCTGATGTTCGAGATATTCCAGTACAGTGGGCAATACATCAAATCCTAAATAATACATAGAATCCTAAATGAATAGCAAATAACAGTAATAGTGTGGTCATCAAAGTGAGTATGGCCGAGCTGTAAGAGAATCAACTCTGATCCAAGTGTTCAAGCAAGCTTAGCGTTAGTCCAATGAATAATCAGCACAACAAATAAGTCTAGCAAGTTTGCTAGCTGCAAAAGGTCCATAAATATAAAGCAGCAAGAGTTTAGTTCAACAAGTTTGCTATCAGCAGCAGTTCACTTAAAGCAACAGGCTCAACAGTATAATATCAACAGGTGGAGTCCACACAAAAAGAACTGAAACATACGCACCGTTGCTGTTCGTGTTAGGTTTAAGTTCAATGAATTAATAATGGCAGAATATGATGTGGGTGCGTAAATTGAGCAGATGTGGCTTGCAATGCCAAAACCTATGGTTGCACCCCCAACTACAAGAAGGTCATGGTAACTAGTTCCTCAACAGAGCTATGAAGATTGTCCTGCAGCAATTATCAATTGAGGAAAAGGTGACAATCTAAGAAGTGGGCAATTTGTATCATTGCCTGATTAGAGTGGTTACGAAACGTAGGTTTGGAATTTTACATGTCTCTCTGAACTATTGCACCATAGGCGAATGGGTAGTTCTGCCCCTTCTAAAGATCATGGCCATGAAAGCATGTATATTTGCCACGACAGACTGCAGCCCATACTATCAGCATTTTGGTCCAGCCAGAGCCATCCATCTATACAAAATTAAGGCCTATGAACCACAAGCAAATGATGCTGCTGCTATTAAAATGGTTGAATTCATGGAAATGAACCCAGCCCGTAACATGACAAGGCTGCCATATCAGAATGATTCTCCTCCGGTGTCATGCGGTCATTGACCATATGATCCTACACCTAATGCTCCGCAACAGATGTTGTGCTAACGTATACCCAATCATTGTATTGCAAAGTTAAATGGCAACAGGAAACACCAAATTTTTAATGTAAACGTCATTTGCACCTCACACTTGTTTGGCGAGAAAGAGGTGGGCTAAGATCATTTATGCCAACAGTGCAAAAGACCCGAGTAATTTACAGCTAAGAAGTGCACCGAATGGATCATCGTCACACTGCTATATCAAATTCAACATGGCATCAAATATTCCAACCAACAAAACCAATCTTAGGCCAATTACAGCTAGCAAGGTACATGAGAAACAGCATTCCACATTTCCCATACCAACAAAACCACCATAGGCCAACAACTAAGGAGGTGCATTAGGTTTACCATGGCATCATACAAAACGTACAACTGAAATTGCCAACAGAAGACATCATCCTAGGCCATAATTAACAAGCAAAGAGGTGCATCCGTGTTAACATGGCAAGATATTTCAAGGAGGTGCATTTTCAACGTGGCCTAATAAGCATACATAAATCACAAGCAGTCCGAAACAGAAGCCATCAAGAGAAAATAATCAAAGGACAAATCGAGCGTCATAGTAAGAACTAGGCATCTGTAAAATTATACCCGCACGAGCAAGTTCGCAAACATCGTCAAAACCCTACACCTCCAACAGTCGGCGTCGCAGACTTACCCTCACAAGCATGGGTGCGAACCCGGCCCGAACCCTAGGGTCTACCCCCCAGGCCCCCACCCCCCCCCCCCAAAAAAAAATATAGCGGTCGAAGTAACCGTAGCGTCTCAGATTGGTCGCGGTAATTTGAAGGAAACCAAGGCAAATCGCGACCATGAGCAGACCCGCGGGCGGAGAGGGGGAAGAGGGCGAGGACCCTTACCTCCGAGAGCACGAGGCGCGCCGGACCGCCGTCAGCCAGACCTACGGCTCTACCTGCGTTCCTGGGGAACGGGAGGAGGAGGAGGGGGAGAGGTTTCGCAGGAGAGGGGGTCAGCGAGAGAGACGTAAGAGCGGCGGCGCAAAGAGAGAGTGGAATCGATCGGGGCAAATGCGCCGTGCGAGGCGGGCTGGGCGGACCGTGGACGCCGTTTTTCTCTGGGCCTGGCCCAAGTAGCCGGCCCAAACAAAGAAACTTTACCTTAGAAGGGCTTTGTTGTAGGAGAAACATCTGGGCCTGCTTACACGGTTAAGCCTGCGGCGGCGCACCTTGCAGAAGTCGGAGACCAAAACATTTCGGATTCTGATGCTGGAGTCCGAAGCGAATTGCGGTACTGAATTGGATTCCTTCCAATCGAAACAGCAAAATTGCTTTGCTGCACTTCATAATACAGCTAGCCAATTTGATTGTCATGCCGGTAACTAGCGCAACCAAACGCACTACAATTCTTCCATAGGTCGCCAACTTACAACCAATATTTGCATCCAATGATGGGAACGGATCCTCTAACATCATGAAGGGATGTCACGAAGCTACAGTGCAATCCCAGTGCAAAACGAAGAAGGGATGTCACGGACACTGTAGTAAAGACACTGTGTGCAATTACTGTTCATAATAAATAAAATCCAAAATTAATTTTATTGCACCATAATTTTGTTTGTATGTAATTTTTATAAATATATACAATAGATTTGTAATTTACCAATTAATTAAATCATTTTAGACTTAATCATATGGATGTGAAAAAAGGATGTTAGGGTACTGTAGCTTCTCTAACATCCCTTCGTGATGTTAGAGGATCTCGTTCCTCCAATGATCTGCTAGTATCAACTTCGGTTTTGCAATGGAAATCAGATTACTATCCAGTTGGTTAAAAATGGAAACTCATTTTGTCTATTTCTCCAGCATGCTTGTGAAAAAACGGTTCCAGGCTGTCAAGATGAAAAATGTACTGGAAAATCCAGAACATGAAAGAGGAGCCGTACGATTTGATTGTTGAGGCCGATAGGAAGAACATGATTCTTGACACGGTAGGCCGACAAAACAGAGAGCTGCTTCAGCATCTCTGTACAAGTGGAGGCTCGACCCGATGACCCCGGCTGGTGCGATCTCAATTACTTGCACATATATATGCTATTCTTTTCCTTTTTTTTCTTTTACATGAGTTGATCTCTACTCCTAATATCTCTACTCCTAATAACTGAGTTGATAGTCTCGCCTCACTCCCACCTCATCCCATCAGTCCTATTCTTCACCCACCTCATCTCACCTGTCCTATTTTTCGCTTACCTCATCCCACAGCATTGGGCTGGCCCATTAACGTGTACATGAACGCAATCCTCGCATCGCCTGCCCTCCTAGCGATCCTCCCGACGTCCTCGCGCCGCCTTCCTCATCTCCCCGGTCTCCTCTACCAGGCGCCCTCCTCGCGATTGTACCGTCGTATCCTCGCACCACAGCCTCTTCTCCCCGATCTCCTCTGCGACCCAGGCGCTGGGCGACCCCGGCGACTCCTCCGTACTCCGGCCGCGAGGTCGCATCAGACGCCGACTGCTCCTCCGCGGCCTCACGCCCTGCCGACGACGAGGACACGGATTGAGAAAGATCCCTTGGAAGACAGGTTTGGACCAGCCCGTGATCCCCTGATTCTTCTCTTGCTATAGGCCGATCTATTCCAGGTGAGTAGACAAGAATATCCAGGTGAGTAGACAAGAACGTGAATGTATGCACAGATTACAAATGCATGCACAGATACACTGATTACAAAACAAATCCATTACCAATGCATGCACAGATTACAAATGCTCCAGGAACTGATGCTCCACCAACTGATGATTGAGCCCTTGTTTCTTAGCTATCCCTATTCCTAGGAGTAGAGATTACAAATGCATAAAATGGAGCCACATATTACAAATGCTCCAGCAACTGATCCTCCAGCAACTGATGCACATCGATGAAGCCCTTGTTTCTTAGCTCTCACTATCCCGAGGAGTACTCCCTGCTCAAGCGATTTGTCAGCCCAGTGCTCGCTAAAGTTGTGATGCACCAATGAGTTCTGCATACATAATTTGTTATAACTATCTAATGTACATGTGCAGATAGATAGCTAAAGCAGTGCTCGCTAAAGTTAATGAGTACATATTTCATGTTTGTAGTCAATGGCGGATTAACAAAATATGTTATAATTTGTATATCTCCGTATGCTACAGAGGACATAGACGCGACAAGCCTCACCAGAACCGCTCTTCGTGATGACACAGGGTCTCCAGGTACATGGTCTTATGTTGATCTATGTCATAACTATCTAATGTACATGTGTGATCAAGCATTCGTATTTTCTTCTAAAAGCATCACAGATGGACATCCCAGCCTTATTCGTGACAAATCTAACTTTGACATACTTTCCCAAAACCTTACTGGAATGTTCAAGTGTATTATATGTGCCTTACGATTCTTGAAATTAATCAAGTCCTTTTCATGGAAACACGCAGGCAACCACAAAGGAACAAAGGAACCTCACTTAGGAAATTTCCTTGAAACCCACCCACACCCTGAAGTTCATGTCTCGAAAGTTGACCATCTTGACGCGATTAGTGGAGGTATGGCTACACCTCAATTAAAAAAACAACTTGTGTATGTTTGAATGGCGTCCAAGCTTGCTTTGTTTTCCTTCCATTCTTTATTTCATCAAGTATGTGTATTTTCTACCAAACATTGCTCGCAACAAGTGGCAAATCAGAAGGACCTAACAATGTAAATTCAAAAAGCATCACAACCACAGTGGGGAATGCAACCAATTTGCAACGACCCCCTCTTGCTGATATCTCTAACGTTGGCATTCATTCCAAATGTGGCTCAGGTATGTTACTCCATATCATATGTGTCGGGCGATTCACCACCTTATCATGTGTGTGCTTGCCTTGTTTTGGTTCTGTTTTTAATCTGATCAAACATGTGTATTTGCTTCCAAGCAGTGGTCTCAGGAAGCACCAAATCAAGAGGATATCGCAATGTAAATCCAAAAGACATCACACCCGCACTGAGGAATGCAACTAAATTGCAATGACACCCTCTTGGTGATATCTCTAACGTTGACATGCATTCCCAAAGGATCACAGGAACAGAGCTCTTTATCATATGTGCCTTGCGATTCACCACCTTATCATATATAGGCTTGCCTTGTTTTGGTTATGTTTTTAATTTGATTGAACATGCATTTGCTTTCAAACAGTGGTCGCAACAAGCAGCAAATCAAAAGGACCTCGCAATGAGAATTCAAAAAACATCACACCCGCACCGGGGAATGCAACAAATTTGCAACGACACCCTCTTGGGGATGTCTCTAATGTTGACATGCATTCCCAAATGGGTTCATGTATGTTACACCGTATCATACGTGCCTTGCGAATCACCACCTTATCGTATGTGTTCTGTTTTTTATTTGATCAAACATGTGTATTTGCTTTTCGTATCTGCACAGGCTTGCTCAACAAGCCCAATGGACCCCGCATGGAAACGATGTTGCGTGGACAGACAAACACCCACCCACCCCCTCCTGGTCATGTCCTCGATGTTGATCCGCCGACCCAGATGAGTGGAGGTACTGCTCCATACTTACCATCCAAATACACAGTATGAATTGCAAATCTGGTCTGTGTTCTACATTAAGGAAGCTCCATACTTGCCTTGTTTTGATTCCCTTTTTTAGTTGTAGATGAACCAGCCATCTCAGATGATGATGCTTCATTACCTACTCCTATTGCTATCACAGCTGCTAATGGTGCAGATCTAGCAGAGAGTTCTACCGGTATGGGCCAGCTATGTCTTTCATATTGATGTTCTACATGCAGAATTTTGCATTGTGTTATGTAATGTTGTTGGTGTAGATGGAGATACAACATCAAAATCTATTGCCATTAGTGACAGTAGACAAGCTAAGAGGGCACACGATAGAGAACGCAAAAGGGCATACGATAGAGAGCGTAGAGAGAAATTGACCAGCGAACAAAGAGAGCAAATAAATGCACGGAGGCGAGAAGCTTATCGCAGGAAAAAGGAGTTGGGACCCAAATGCCTAGAAGAACAAAATCGGAAGACACGGGAACAACGCAAGCAAAGACGAGATAGCTTAACTGCTGAGGAGAGAGCGGATATGAGTGCTGAAAGAAAGACAAGATACATGTCTAGGAAAAACACCCCGTGCCCTGAATCCATTGCAATGCGACGTCCAGATTTACCTACTACATCTGCGGCCAATCAGTCTTTGCACAGTAGTGCATCACCTGTGTCAACGAACATGGCAGGCCACACCTTCAAATCTGATGGTAATTCACTCCATCTGCAGTTCACTTCACTTCTTATAACCGCCCAGGTTGAATTTGAGTGCATCACCACGCCTGCAACCTTTGCAGATTCGTTGTCCGCCGAAAATGCGTCAGCAGCTCGTGGCCCCACGTACATTCGCAACATCGAAACCGATGGTAGTTATCCCAACAACGGTCATCTTTCATTTTGTAATCATTCATCAGATATTTATAATGATTCGAAAATGTTGCAGGTGCCTATCTAAGCAGAACCTTAGGTGATGGTGCTATAGATGGCAACCTCATAACAATCAATGAGCACCTAACAAGTGCCGACCAGCAAACCAGTGATCCGCTAACAATAGCGGATAATGGAGCTGATGAGCAGAGGCATGAGTCTAGAGCAAAGCGTAGGACGAGAGAGCGATCTTGCAAGGGAAGTATGGCGGCGAAGAAGCATCATGAGAAAATTGGCAAGCGGAAATCATGTATGAAGGTGCCACGTGGTGAGAGGAACGCTCTGCTAGATCGTCGTAATGAAAGCTTTGCAGGTAGGGTGAAGACCCCAAGCGTCAGGTCCATCTCCATACCGGAAATGAGCTCAACTGGACAACCTACCGTAGTTGAAGCACACGGTGCCTCAACCTCATCTAGCACACCGGAGTACACGATCAGAAGTGAAGGTAACACTCCAATCCTTACTCTCCTTGCGTCCCTTGAGTCTGAACCCTCATTTATTGGTTTCACAACTGAGCAGACGACATGGACACTTACCTTAGTCTTCCCATGAATGATAATGTTAACCCTGACAACCTATTTGACGATGAGTATTACCTGTTTGCTGGTGAAGGTATGTGCACCCACTTGAGCAACATCCACCCCTTGGGAATATCACACTAATTATAAACATTGTTTGCAGGCTCAGATGCTGATGACATGGAGCACGATGAATTGGAAGATGACCGTCACAATACCTATGTCGACCATGATCCATTGGACTATGTCTACTCAAACCTTCCAGACCACACACACATCCTGAAGCACGCCGCGAACTGCGATCATTGCAAGGCCAAGAAGTTTGAGTCCGAGGCCCCAGGATTCTGCTGTCGAAGTGGGCAGATCGAGCTGAAGCAGCCGGAGCCCATCCCGGAGCTAATGAGGCTTTGGTCTAGCATGGATGCGGACTCAAGGCATTTTCGGGAGAACATACGGTTCTTCAACGGCCACTTCTCCTTCACAACCCTCGGCGTCAGCCTTGATGAAATCTACACAAACATGAAGTCTGGGGTGTACACGTTCCGGGCACATGGCACCATCTACCACAACGTTCATTCCTTCGGGCCAACATCCCGTCCAGAGCATCTATAGTTGTACTTCTACGACGACAACCCAGGCCTAACCCATCGCAAGGCTGCCACCGAGCAATTAGACTAGGATGTCGTCAGAAAGTTAGTGGACATACTCAGGGAAAACCCGTACTCCCAGCAGTTTAGGAGTTTGGGTGTGCACAGGGACAACCTCGACGATTACAGGATAGACCTCAACACTGACCAGAGACTAGACTAACGGAGGTATAATAGACCTCTGTCATCTGAGGTCGCTGCGATTTGGGTGGAGGGCACTGACCTAGCGAAGAGGTTTGATCGTAGGATTACACTTTGCGGGAACGACAACCAAAGGCACAGTATACATGTAACGTCTGGATCGTATGACCCGCTCTCTTACCCATTATTCTACCCAAGGGGTGAGCTTGGTTGGCATCCGAAACTACCTAAATGTGATGTCCCTTGGCCGGTTGTGCAACAACCAAGAGGTAGACTTGATGATGATGACGATGATCAGGATGCAGGTAAGCCTTATGCGTATTCTGTCGT
The DNA here is from genome assembly GCA_032464435.1 of Aegilops umbellulata. Taxonomy (NCBI): domain Eukaryota; kingdom Viridiplantae; phylum Streptophyta; class Magnoliopsida; order Poales; family Poaceae; genus Aegilops; species Aegilops umbellulata. Next base: position 395,426,625 of record CP136054.1, read on the forward strand.
TTTGATGAATTGTATAGTTCTCAGATGAATCCTAATGTCCGCGTTACTCATCCATATGTAGAGGGGAATAGCAGGTTATGCGTCTCGGTGAGAGACTACTACTGTTACATGCTGCAGACACGACCTGGGATATTCAATCCCATACTCTGTGGAGCACGATTGCTCCAGCAATGGGGGGTGGACATGTACATCAAGATTGAGAGTTGTAGGTTGAAATGGTACAGGAAGAACCAGGCAAAGATCCATGCCGACCTATATAAAGGATTTGTTGATGCAATTACATCCGGGGAGACCCGGGCAAGCGCTGTTGGAGTAAGGATAGTGCTCCCTGGAATGTACCCAGGTGGCGACCGCGACATGAAACGGAGACATATGGATGCCATGGCAATTGTCCATACCTACGGGAAGCCCGGCATCTTCTTGACCATGACCTGCAACCCTAACTGGGAAGAAATAACAAATGAGTTGTTTTCTGGTCAGACAGCGCAAGACCGACCTGATCTTGTGGCTCGTGTGTTCCATGGCAAGCTAGAGGCTATGAAAGAGATGTTGTTCAAGAAGAATATCCTGGGTGTTGTTGTTGCACATGTATATGTAGTCGAGTTCCAGAAGAGGGGCCTCCCCCACGCCCACTTTTTGTTGATCATGGATTCTACCTATAAGCTTGTCGTTCCGAAGCAGTACGACCGACTCATTTCTGCCGAGCTCCCAGACAAGCAAAAGTATCCTGAACTCCACGCCTTGGGGGTGAAACATATGATGCACGGACCATGTCGTGCTCTCAACCCCAAAAATGTGCGCATGCAACAGAACGAGTGCAAGTGCAGATACCCGCGGCCGTTCAATGAAAACACGGCACAAGGCAAAGACTCATGCCCAGTTTATCGTCGTCGAGATGATGGTCGGCAGGCTAAGGTTCGGGGTAAAATGTTGGACAACAGATGGGTTGTGCCGTATAACCCTTACCTTCTGCGGATGTTCAATTGCCACATCAACGTTGAGGTTTGCTCCAGCATAAAGGCCGTCAAATACCTTTACAGGTACATATACAAGGGCCATGATAGGGCTTCTTTCAGCATCGACCAGCCCGACGCCGATGGTAACATTGATGAGATCAAAAGATACGTAGACGCGAGGTGGGTTACTCCTCCGGAGGCGATGTGGAGGATATTTGGCTTCGCGTTGTGTGCCAATGACCCTCCTGTCCTACACTTGCCTCTTCATCTCCCGAACATGCACAGGGTGGCATTCAATGAGCAAGCTCACTTGACCGACGTAGTCGCCTCTGAGAATGCTTCCAAATCCATGTTGACAGAGTATTTCAAAGCTAACCAAAATCACCCATGGGCTAGGAATATATTGTACAAGGATTTTCCTGGAAGGTTCACATGGCAGAAGGGTAAGAAGTATTGGAAAGAGCGGGTTGAGCGTTATCAGATAGGTCAAATTGTGTCTGCCAATCCTGCCGAGGGGGAGCGATACTATCTGCGTGTGCTGCTAAACCATGTTGCTGGCAAGACATCCTATGAGGACCTGCTCACTGTGGACGGTAGGCTATGCGGGAGCTTTAGAGAGGCTACCGAAAGGTTGGGACTCATCGAGGCAGATAACACGCTCGACGACTGTCTCACCGAGGCAGAGCAGTGGGCGATGCCATATTCGCTCAGGAGGCTCTTTGCAACAATTTTGGTGCACTGTGAGCCAGGCGACGTGCGTGGTTTATGGGATAGGCACTTCGAGCCTATGTCTGATGACTATCGGCGATCACACACGTGCCCAATTGAGGTGGAACAGATGGTGTTGCTTGACATTAGGGGTATATTGCAGTCCATGGGTAAAGACATAGCTGATTTCGCTCTTCCATGCATTGACGATGCGTTCGATCCAACCAGGGGCGAGGCCAGAGAAGTGATCGAGGAATGCAACGTCGATTTTGACATCAACGACACTAAATTGGCATCATCGCTAAACTTGGAGCAGAGGGTTGCATACGACGAGATACTAGCTGCTGTTGAACGCGGTGATGGGGGTGTGTTCTTTGTTGATGGCCGGGAGGTACAGGGAAGACATTCCTGTACAGGGCGCTGCTCGCCAAGGTTCGAAGCGAGGGAAACATCGCTATCGCTACCGCAACGTCAGGCGTCGCCGCTTCTATCATGCCTGGAGGCAGGACTGCCCACTCAAGGTTCAAGATCCCATTGAGCTGCGATGATGGTGCCTCATGCACCTTCACTAAGCAGAGTGGTACCGCCAAGCTACTGAGGATGGACTCATTGATACTATGGGACGAGGCCACCATGACTAAGCGACAGGCGGTCGAGGCACTCGACAATAGCATGCGCGACATCATGGGAACACGAGACCGACCCTTTGGAGGAAAAACTGTTGTGTTTGGCGGGGACTTCAGGCAGGTGCTTCCAGTCGTTAGGAGGGGGTCCCGGGGTTAGATAATAGATGCAACCCTCCGAAGTTCACATCTCTGGAAGGGTATGCGCCAGCTAAAGCTCGTCACCAACATGAGGGCTCATAATGACACTTGGTTTGCGGATTACTTGCTAAGGGTAGGCAATGGCACCGAGGAAGTTGACGATCAAGGAAACATACGACTCCCTGAAGATATTTGTGTGCCGTTTATAGGCGAGGGTGACGACCTGGAGAAGCTAATTGACCATGTGTTTCCGAGACTAGATGACAACATGTCCGATCCGAATTACATGACTTCACGCGCAATCCTCTCCACCACGAACGACAACGTCGACAAGATAAACATACGCATGGTAGAGCGTTTTCGGGGAGAAGAAGTAATCTACCATAGCTTTGACAGTGCAGAAGACGACCCATATGGCTACTACGCTCCCGAGTTCCTAAATGGATTGACTCCCAACGGTCTGCCTCCGCATGCACTCAAACTGAAGCTCCACTGCCCTGTCATACTTCTGAGGAACATTGATCCGACTAATGGTCTGTGTAACGGGACGAGGCTTGTGGTGCGAGGTTTCGAGAGGAACGCCATCGACGCAGAAATCGTGATCGGACAACACGCAGGTAGGAGGGTATTCCTTCCTCGAATACCCCTATGCCCATCTGACAACGACATGTCTCCGTTCAAGTTCAAAAGGAAGCAATTTCCTGTAAGGCTTAGCTTTGCTATGACAATTAATAAGGCTCAAGGGCAGACCATTCGGATTGTTGGCGTGTACCTACCTAATCCGGTGTTCTCTCATGGTCAACTCTATGTCGTGTTGTCTCGAGCCACCGTGAAGAGGAACATAAAGATCCTCATTGAGAAGGAGGAGGAGAAATATAATGGCAAGAAGCAAAGCAGTAAAACAAAGAAGCGAAAAAGACATGCCTTGTCCTTACAAACCTCAATGAAGAACATCGTCTATAAGGAAGTCCTTACAAGCTGAAGTCCGCACTTAAGAAGCTGTCAGGTTTTGAATAAGACAAAGGATTTACTCTTCGCGGTGTTTATGATGCGGCCCCAAAGCAGGCACAGTCAATGTTATTTATTTTTGTCCTGTATAGTCTCTTATTTTCCCCTTATTCGAATTTTATAATCCTGCCTTTTCAATACATATCTAAACAGACATGATGTGTTAGTAACTACTTAGTTGCAGGTTTGGCGCAAGTAAACGGATGGATGCATGTTGACATCTTCATGATCTCACAAATATTTCCAGTAGTATTATTTTCCTTTCATTGTGCCATATTCTGTTAGTTGCTTTTCCTATTGCGTGTATCTTGCAGATAAATAGGAGTTTTAATGAATTGTTGGAACCTGGACAGTACCACGATTTATAACCACCTATTATTTTGCAACGAAATGTACATTTTATAGCATATCAGGTGCGCTTCTTTCTGTTCGTGCCTTCAAAATATCAAACCAGAGGACATCTACTAATATATTTTTGTAGCTCTGTTGCTTCTAATGGTACATGAGCTATCACTGTGGTTCATCTACAAATATATTTTTGTAGCTCTGTTGGCATATATGTACTATGAAAGAACATTATGTACATGTCAGTATATTTTTTCTATGTCACAGACATCTGATCCTATCGTTCTCCCTATATGTCATCCAAACACATCCATATGAACCTATATGTTGTAAAAGTGCATATGTACTTCTCAGTTCTTATAGAGAACGAAAACTGGGTGGCACGCATTATCAGAGTTGTGTATAATCATTTAGGGAAATGTCAAAAAGTAGAAATCCCGTGAATTGGGAATAGAGAAATTCAAGTAGCTAGGAAGTAACAACATACCAAATGATAAAGAATAGCCCCACTACAGCTCCAAAATCGCAATCCTTTGCTCAAAGATCTGAACTCAATTCACCCTGAAAAACATAGTCATCTGAAGTCAGACTGCATGATAGTCGGATGGGCAAAATCAATTGACTGTCTAAAACCTTCCGTAGGGGACATAACAAATATTTTGCGGTATATAGGTTCCTACTGACAATTCAAGAAATGCAAACATATAGCACTATTATGTTAAATGGGTCACCCAAAACCATGCTATAGATTAATCAAGGTCATGAGCCCAAGCATAATGACTACCCGTACCAAGCAAAAAATAGGACCTTGGAGATATGTAATGTAAAGTCAAAATAATTATTATTATGCTTTCCTTTTTCTCCCTGAATCGATATTTTTAGAAAACAAAATGGAAATACAAGGCACACATCATTAAGAAAGAGATGGTCATATTCTAATATTAACTCCTGCTCATTGTGGACGGAAGGCTATGTGGTAGAGCCAGCAGCCGACCAAAGCACCTGTATTAGGAGGGGATTTGTTACCTCGATGTGTTGATGAGGCAGTGGATTGGTCATGTCCCACAGGATCACGCAGCGGACGTAGTCGTTGACACATTGGGGAATCGGCTCGGGCTGGCCACTTCCTGGAAATCGACGGCGCGACAGCACACTATGCTCGGCTGGGGTAAAGAACATCATGCAGTGAAATCTAATTATCTGGATGACATGATCTAATTACACAAAATAAGATATCTTAATGGTTTTGTTAACTCAGATTATAAATCACCTCTTTCCATTCCATAAATCACGTGTTGTCCATATCATATAGCTTGGAGGATAATATCTGCCCACAGAAATGTTCAGAAAGAAGAAAAATGTTATTATCGACAAAATGAAATGTCGGAATGAAATACATTCAGAGCTCGAATGAAATCAGCAAAGTAAATAAACCCCTTTTCTTTAGATAATCAAAAAGGTCAGAGTAATGGACCACAAATGACAATAACCAGCATAGTTAATTTCTATTATTTCATCTATCCCCAACATATATATAACAAAACAGTATAGAGAGGTAGGATAGGACTGATATATTAACTTCCACATCAAAGATCTGTGTCAACACACACATCCGATTGACCTTGTCCAAGGCCAAAAGAACAGTAAGAAAATTGGGGAATGACAAGATAACTAATTTGAACATGCAGGACACTGTTACGTTCCTCACACGCTGAGGAACAGACTAACAATCAAGCAGGCAAGTAAATAAATATGAGGTAACAATATTATGTTTTTCGTTCAGCAGCTGGTCTGATAAGAAAATAGTTGAAGAGTTAAGGAGAATATATATCCACTTGAGTGGTTCCTTGGCAAACGAACTTTTTTCACGAGGGTTGGCAAGCAAACTTAATTGTAAATGTAGGCAGCAATAGTATACAGTACCAAAGTATATATGACAGTGACGATGTAGTAGTTGTGACTGTACCTCATCTAACAACAATTCAAAGAGAGAAAACATGTATGTACGAGCTCACTGGGCAATCAAACCATTAGTCAATGTGGAGCACCATGAAAAGAGTAAACTTTAACTGAAGAATTGTTTATTTTATTCTCATGTTGGTATTCTTCAGATCTGCATTAGGCCATTAACTCTATCCACCTGCCATCATATTCTCTTACATTAAAGATTACCGAGGCAAATGTTAGACCACAATACATGGAGGACAGGTCGCTGGGGCAGGAAACTGGTTGTTGGGCGGGAGCATTTGGCTGCGGGCGACATGAATTCAGGGGACGGAGAGCAGAGACCAAGTGTGCAGTAGCGGGTACCCCGATCTACAGTGACCACGCATCCTAGGTCCTAACGATGGCGATGGGTGAATAGATTACCTCGAGGAGGAGAGCGAGCTCGATACATGGCATTGGTGAGAGCAGAGGGAGGTCCATCCATGGCGTGGCGATAGGGGCGCTGAGCGAGGAAGAAGCGCAGGATCCCCGCTCCTCTCCTGGCGCGCAAGCTCGTCCGTCGAGGTGGAAGAAGACCGTCCTTCGGCAATGGCGGTGGTGACCTTTGCGTGATGTTGGTCGCCGGTTGTGTGCGCATGTGGCCGCCGCCTAGTCACTCGATCTGCGCGGTCAGCGCCGTCGGATGAGTAGAGGGGAGGGGACGAGAGGGGGCGGCGGTGGGAGACGAGTTCGTTGGTTGTGGCGGCTGTGGAGGTGACACGGAGGGAGTGGAGTGGGTGACTCGGCCGAGATTAGGGATTTGCGTGTGCGGGAGTGGAGAGGGAGTGGAGAGAGTGAGGGGAACGATAGAGCGAGGGGAAGGAGAAGGTGGGGGCTGTTTTTTTTGGTTTTTTTTATAAAGATATAGTGGGGGCTGGTTGGGATAGTGAGGGGAAGGAGAGAGTGGGCTATGCTGATTAGGGCCTTGGATCCCAAAATTTGTTGTACGAAAAAACCATATATATATTATTCTCGAAAACAAAAATATATTAATTGAACATGGATTATAGAAATAAAGATTTTTTATAATTATTTGATATATTCAGAATATCACACAGAAAAACACAATTTTGAGAGAAGAAACAAAATATACTTGGTTTATGTTGGATTGCTTGCATGTTTTTATCTTTCGTCGGACAATTTTCCTTATCCTGTATAAATAAATTAAAATGGTCCAAGAAATTTCAGATGACTGCTTATTTATATATAAAGAGAAAATTGGTTGTTTGCTCCTAGAGAATTGCAACATTTTTTATGTGATCGCAATATACCATATCCTAAATAGTAGAGATTTCGGATAATAATCATCAACATGTTATTTGGAGGTGAGCCTACAATTTATTAAAACTGGGATGCCACTGACTTTACTACAAAGCACTCTGCATCTCACTCAGTTTAAATCGGGCACTGCTCATTTCTAACAAATGACCAGTGAATATATATTTTCCATACCATCGTCATAAAAAAATTCTAACATTTGTTTCTATTACAGTACCTTTGTAGGTCATATAAAAAACTGTCGGATTTGGATGTTGCTTTAGAACTGCCGAGTGACATAGGATTGTTCTTCTTTGTATGTATGTTGCACATGAGGTAATACTCAAATGGTACATTTCTATACATGTTTAATTTTGCATAGTATCAGAGAGATGGGGATGGATCTTGTCGACGTTCAAACACAACTCATTTACCAGGTTCCTGGGGCGACGTCCTTGAAAGGGGAAAAAACTCACCAAGTTGTATATAGCAAAACGATGTGCAAGCAATGATATCCCACAACAAACCTAAAAGGTTAAATACAATTGTTATCCCACAAGGTTTTTACTTTCACTGTGATTATCTTTCTCTAGCAAATATTTCAAAAGCCCGTGGCAACACACGGGCATTCTACTAGTGTATTTTTGTATCTCATCTGACTGTCCTGTATATCTCAATTTTTTGGGCATGCATGATTAAATCCAGAACATGAAAGAGGAGCCGTACGACTTGATTGCTGAGGCGGATAGGAAGAACATGATTCTTGGCACGGTAGGCCGACAAAATAGAGAGCTGCTTCAGCATCTCTGTACAAGTGGAGGCTCGACCCGATGACCCCGGCTGGTGCGATCTCAATTACTTGCACATATATATGCTCTTCTTTTCCTTTTTTTTCTTTTACATGAGTTGATGTATTTTTGTATCTCATCTGACTGTCCTGTAGATCTCAATTTTTTGGGCATGCATGATTAAAGCCATCCATCTCGAAAGACATGAGGGAGGGCGAGGCGGAGACAAGGCCGCCCGAGGCGGCCGGAATACCACTGCCGGCGGGTCGATCTTCGCCGTATGGATGTTGTCGGGGTAAATGACCACGGGTAGCCTAGCCGGCTCCCCCTGGCACTTCAGAAAAAATCATGAGCCGATCCGGCCTCCAAGAAACCAAGACGTGGGCTGCCTTTCCTCTGCCGGCTGCCTCTCAGGCCGGCTATCGGAAGGTGGCCCGGCCCTAACCATCATGAAGAAAGCCGCGTAAGGGCCGGCTCCAAGAAGCCGGCCACGAGAAGACCGACTCCAAGAAGCCGGCTCCCACGACGCGGTCAAGATCATACCCTCGAAGTCCGCATCCACGTAACGGCGATGGGACGAAGCGTGGCTACAGTAAAGCCTGCCACCCCCGAAACCCGGAGCATGCCTGGCACAGTGCGCCGTACGGGGTAGCCCTGACCCGTCCGGCGCGACACTGTTGCCATGATAACTATGACGCCATCCACGGCGGGATGTCAGCGCGGTCCACGGGCGCTAGACCCCCTTGGGCAGAGAGACACCTGAAGGCGGCCAGGCCTCCTCCAGTCAGCCCAAGACATGGCCGGCTTCCCCAAGCCGGCTTGCCCCCTCCCTCGAAGGAGGCGCTCCATTAAGGAGACAAGACGACGTGAGGCTACAGCGATCGCCCGCCAGGCGGCGGGCGCTGTAGCCACGCTTACCTCGATAAAGCCCTCATCATCAGGATTGAGGCAACAGTAATCAGTCGCCGACAGGGCCCTAGGCAGTAGGGCCTGCCTGTCGACCAAGAGGCCGGCAGCCGGCGGGGCCCACCAGCCGGCGGGCCCCAGCAGCCGACGCAGAAGCCGGCGAGCGTAGACACTGACGGCTGGGACCCACGCCCAGCCGGATTACCATTGTACCCCCGGGGGGTAGGCCTATATAAACCCCCCGGGGCACCCATGCAAAGGGTTGATCTCATCTAGGTTCCAACACACATAGAGAGAAGAGTAGAGCTAGCCTTGCCCTTCTTCTTCCTCTCGCCAAACAGCTCGAGGAGCACCTTGTAGTTACTTGTTCATCGAGTGATCATGCGGAGACCCCGCAGAGCAGCAGTAGGGGTGTTATCTCCACGGAGAGCCCCGAAGCTGGGTAAGATCCGCCGGCGTGCATGTCTTCGCCTCATCCCGCTTCCAGGCACCGGCGACGTCTTACTGGCTCCCACTCAGATAAGCCACCCGTTGGCATATGTCGCACCAACCACCCGACATTTGGCGCCCACCGTGGGGCCAGGTGCACCGTCGTCCGGAGACCTGTTCTGGACGGGAACCCTCTTCCTCCCCAGCGAGCGTAGCCAGCTCGGCACGCCCGATGGCGCTTGCCACGGCGCGCTGCAAGGCGTCACCAACGCCTGCGCAGCGAGCAACCTCGCCGATCCCCTTGGCGAGGCCCTCATCTCCGACAAGCCCGCCTCCGACGCGGGCACCGACCGCCTCGTCGACCTCCTCGGCCAGCTCCACGTCTCCAGCGAGCCTGCTGTGGACCAGGAGTCCGTTGGCTCCACCGATCCGATGCTTGTCGACTCCAACACGGCCTCGCCCGATGCCTTCCCCACCAACGTCGTGATCTACGACGACCCGCTTCCCCGAGCCGATGGCTGTGACGGTGCCACCGCCGAGGTGATGGTCATTAGCCACGGCGGCACTTCTGGCAAGAACGCCCACGACGCCCCGCGAGCAGTGACCCACGACTTGTCCGTCCCCCTCCCGGCCGATGCCGACGCTGAAGCACTGGAGGCTCGCCGCCCCGGCCTCCTCGCGGAGGGCCGGAAGCTAGCTTCCATGAGACGGCTCACCGAGGCCCACCAGCGCTAAGTCGACCGCGCCGCCTTCGGCACGCCACCTCCTGGCGGGCCAAGCCGCGTCGTCAGGCAGTGCGGCGCTGTCATCGCCGACATGTTTGGAGTCGACCGCCCAGTCTATGCCACCCCACTTGAGAACCTGCGCGCCGCCCAGGCGGCCGTAGACGAGATGGATGGACTGGGGGCCGAAGAGCTCCCCTACATGACCAGACGCATCCAGCAGCTGATTGATGCAGCCGCACAGCGGCACGAAGCCGACACCCGCGCGGAAAGCCCTCCACCGCGCCAAGAGCACGGCGCGACATCCCGGACGCCGACTGCGGGTAAAACCCGCGCGCGACACGAGAAAGAGTCGGCTGCCAGCCGAAGCCGAACCCGGATCTCCATCGAGCGAGACGCAGAAGGCCGCCCTCGAGCCGTGGAGCGGTGGGGCAACCCGCCTCTGCCTCCGCCTCATGGGGAAAGATATCCCACCCCGCCGCCTGTCATGCATTCGACTCTCAGCGGCCGACTAGGTCGCCACGAAGGAGTCGGTGAGAATGATGCTCGCCATCGGATTGACCGCCTAGCATGATCCCTGGCGCTAGAAGAAGATGATGATGTCGGCCCGCCTTGTTTCGGCCCCCGCATCCGCGACGAGCCCTTCCACAAAGGGTTCTCGCTCTCAAGAGACACGCCCAAGTACAACGGCTCCGTGAAGCCGGAAGATTGGTTGATCGACTACTCCACCGCAGTACGCATCGCGAACGGCAACAGGCACGTTGCCGTGAAGTACGTGCCCCTCATGCTCCAAGGCACGGCGCGGACCTGGCTCAACAGCCTCAAGCCATACAACGTCAACAGCTGGCTAGACTTCACAGAAGCCTTCGTCCGCAACTTCACCAGCACCTACAAGCGGGCTCCCAAGCCCAGACAGCTCTCCTTGTGTGTGCAAGGCCCCGCCGAGTCCACTCGCGACTACCTCACGCGTTGGGCCGAGCTCCGCAACTCTTGCGAAGGAGTGCACGAGGTGCAAGCCATCGAATACTTCACAGCGGGTGCCGAGAGGGCACCCTCCTCAAGCACAAGCTCCTCTGCGACGAGCCGACTACCCTCGACGAGCTTCTGGTCATAGCGGACAAGTATGCCACCGCCGACTCCTCAATGAAGACCGAACTCCAGGTAGATGCGTCCGGGAAGGTACTCAACCCGGCGCCCAAAACGCCGGCTGGGGATTCCGACCGACGCCCGTACCAAAACAACCACAAACGTAAGGGCCCCATGCCGCCTTCCACCAGTCGGCAGGTGGCCACGGTTGAGGGCGAGCAGCCCGAAGGGCGGCCCACACCCAAGAAGCAAAAAGGCGGCAGGCCAGCTTGGCAGCCGGCCTTCTCCTACGAACAAACCCTCGACGCCCCATGCAAGTTCCACAGCGGCGCGAAGCCGTCCAACCACACAACCCGGAAGTGCCACTGGCTCACCCGAATCTCCAAGGGCGAAGGGCTCGTGCCGCCTCCACCTGTTGGTCCGCCACCTCCGGCTCCGCAGCAGCCGGCCGCTCGGCCAGCAATCGGAGCCGTGCACGACGAGTTCCCCGACAAGCATGCCGCCTATGTCATCTTCCCGAGCCAGCCTGAAGACCGGCGCAGCAGGCGCCGAGAGCACCAGGAAGTCAACGCGGTTGCCGCCAACCCCTCCGAGCACATGCACTGGTCAGAAAAACCCATCAACTGGAGCCGGGCCGACCACCCAGAGGTGATGCCATCTCCCGGCTCTTATGCGCTGGTTCTGGATGCCACCCTCGCAACAGATAGACGCGCCGCCCGTTTCTCCCGCGTGCTGATAGACGGCGGGAGCAGCATCAACATCCTGTACCTTGACACCCTGAAGAAGCTCAATGTCAAGACGAAGCAGCTCACGCCCACCCGGACAGTGTTCCACGGCATCATACCCGGCCTGTCCTGCTCCCTCATTGGCAAGATCAAGATTGATGCCCTCTTTGGGGACAAGGATCATTTCCGCAGGGAGGCCATCTGGTTTGAAGTGGTGGACCTTGAGAGCTCTTACCATGCACTGCTTGGCCGACCTGCCTTGGCTAAGTTCATGGCTGTTCCCCACTATGCTTACCTCAAGATGAAGATGCCGAGCACCAAGGGCATCATCACCATAGTCAGCGATTACAAGAAATCCTCTGAATGCGCAGCAGCCAGCAGCCGGCTGGCCGAGTCCCTTGTGATTGCCGGGTCATGGCCATGGCTGGCAAGCAGCCAGCCCTATCCCCCGACCCCAAAGAATGTGATGCCCAAGGTTCCTTCCAGCCGGCCAAGGAAACGAAGAAGATACCTCTTGACCCCGAGCACCCGGAAAGGTTTGCTGTCATTGGGGCAAACCTAAGCAGCAAATAGGAAGGCAAGCTCGCCGATTTCCTCCGTGAGAATCGGGACATCCTTGCATGGTCCCCCAAGGACATGTCGGGTGTTCCGAAGGATTTCGCCGAGCACAAACTACACATCCGAGAAGGTGCAAAACCAGTCAAACAACCCCTCCGCCGACTGTCGGAGGAAAAGAGAAGGATTGTAGGAGAAGAGATAGCCCGGCTTCTGGCTGTCGGCTTCATCATGGAGATGTTCTTTCCGGAGTGGCTCGCCAACCCGATCCTCATGCTGAAGAAGCACAACAAGTGGCGCATGTGTATAGACTACACGAGCCTCAACAAGGCCTGCCCCAGAGATCCTTTCGCCCTGCCAAGGATAGATCAAGTGATAGACTCCACAGCCGGATGCGAGCTGTTGAGTTTCTTGGATGCTTACTCCGGATACCACCAAATAAAGTTGGACCCGGCCGACCGCCTGAAGACCGCCTTCATCACGCCATTCGGAGCCTTCTGCTACCTGACTATGACATTCGGCTTGAGAAATGCCGGTGCCACTTTTCAGCGTTGCATGCAGAAGTGCCTCCTCAAGCAGCTCGGCAGAAATGCCCATGTCTACGTGGATGACATTGTGGTGAAGACGGAGAAGCGCGGCAGCTTGCTGGATGACCTCAAGGAAACATTCGAGAACCTGCGCCGATTCCGGATCAAGCTCAACCCCGAGAAATGCGTGTTTGGAGTGCCAGCCGGCCAGCTCCTAGGCTTCCTGGTCTCCGAACGCGGCATCGAATGCAACCCAGTGAAGATCAAGGCCATTGAGAGAATGGCGATTCCCACCAAGCTGCGAGACGTCCAGAAGTTCACCGGATGCTTGGCTTCCCTGAACCGCTTCATCAGCCGGCTCGGAGAGAAGGCTCTCCCCCTCTACCGCCTCATGAAGAAGACCACTCACTTCGAGTGGAACGACCAAGCCGACCAAGCTTTTCACGAGCTGAAGAAAACGCTGACCACGTCGCCTGTCCTGGCGGCGCTGACTGAGAAAGAGCCCATGCTCCTTTACATCGCTGCAACCAGCCGGGTGGTCAGCACCGTCATCGTAGTCCAGCGCCTAGAAGAGGGCCGAGCCCAGCCGGTCCAGAGGCCGGTGTACTATTTGAGCGAGGTGCTGTCTACCTCGAAGCAGAACTACCCGCACTACCAGAAGATGTGCTACGACGTGTACTTTGCCGCCAAGAAGCTGAAGCCCTACTTCCAAGAGCACCCCATCACGGTCGTATGCACCGCCCCGCTCGCCGAGATCATAGGCAGCCGAGATGCATCCGGCCGGGTGGCGAAATGGGCCATCGAGCTGGCCCCTTACACGATCTTCTACTAGCCCCGCACTGCCATCAAGTCCCAAGCCTTGGCCGACTTCCTCGTCGACTGGGCCGAGACCCAGTACCTGCCGCCGGCTCCCGACTCCACTCACTGGCGCCTGCACTTCGACGGGTCCAAGATGCTCACCGGCTTGGGAGCCGGCATCATCCTCACCTCTCCCAAAGGCAACAAGCTCAGATACACGCTGAAAATTCACTTCGCCGCCTCCAACAACGTGGCCGAGTATGAGGCGCTCGTACATGGGCTCCGGCTTGCCAAAGAGCTCGGCATACGCCGGATCCTGTGTTACGGCGACTCAGACTTGATAGTCCAGCAGTCATCCAGCGATTGGGACGCCAAGGACGCAACCATGGCAAGCTACTGCTTCCTCGTCCAGCAGATCAACGGGTACTTTGAAGGATGCGAGTTCCTCCATGTACCACGAGCCGACAATGGGCCAACAGATGCCCTGGATCGAATAGGCTCCACTCGGCAGGCAATACCAACCGGCGTCTCTCTACAACGCCTCCTCAAGCCGTCTATCAAGCCGTCTCCAGAGTCCGATTCCATCTTCGTGCCGCCTAGCCCCGATGCAGCCGGCTCCGGCTTGAAGAGCCAGGCAGGCGACCCGGGGACTTCGATAGGCGGCGCGGGGACTTCAGTACCCGGCTCGGGGACTGTGGTAGTCGGCCCGGGGACTGCACCAGCACCGCAGGCGGCGGCCGGCTCCAGCATTTCACAACCCAGCCCGCCCACCCTGGTTGCAGTAGCCGCATTGGCAATAGAAGAAGTCACAGCTCCATCATGGGCCCAGCCCATCCTCTACTTCCTGACAAACCAAGAACTGCCGGCTGACGAGACAGAGGCAAGACAAGTCCAACGCCAAGCTGGAGCATACACAATCGTCAACAGAGAGCTCGTCAGGCGCAGCGTCACTGGAGTCTTCCAGCGATGCGTTGAGCAAGAGAAGGGCATAGAAATCCTCAGAGACATCCACCAAGGTGAATGCGGCCACCACGCGGCCTCAAGTTCACTAGTCGCCAAAGCTTTCCGCCATGGATTCTTTTGGCCGACTGCTTTGGACGACACCAAGGGATTAGTCAAACACTGCAAAGGGTGCCAAGTCTTCAGCTTCAAGCAACACCTGCCGGCTTCGGCACTCAAGACCATTCCCCTCACTTGGCCCTTTGCCGTTTGGGGTTTGGACATGGTGAGCCCATTCAAGACGGCGCACGGCGGCATGACACATCTGCTTGTCGCCGTGGACAAGTTCACCAAGTGGATCAAAGCAAAGCCGATCAAGAAGCTGAATGGGCCGACTGCCGTGACATTCATCGCAGATATAACAACTCGGTATGGCTGCCGCACAGCATCATCACCGACAACGACACTAACTTTGCCAAGGGGGCATTGGCACGTTTCTGCACGACGCAGGGCATTCGACTGGACTTAGCGTCCGTTGCCTACCCGCAGTCAAACGGCCAAGTCGAGCGAGCCAACGGCCTCATCCTTTCCGGCATCAAGCCCCGACAGGTCGTGCCACTGGAGCGCTCGGCCGACTGCTGGCTCGATGAGCTGCTGGCCGTCCTCTGGAGTCTACGCACTACCCCAAACAGGTCAACCGGCTTTACTCCTTTCTTCCTCGTATATGGTGCCGAGGCGGTCATCCCAACCGACATCAAGTTTGACAAGCCTCGGGTGACCATGTACACGGAGGCGGAGGCCAAGGAAGCACGAGAAGACGGCGTCGACCTGCTGGAAGAAAGCCGGCTGTTAGCCCTCAGCCGGTCCGCCATCTACCAGCAGGGTCTGCGTCGCTACCACAGCCGGAAGGTCAAGCCAAGATCCTTCCAAGAGGGCGACCTTGTGCTCCGGCTGATCCAGCGAACAGCCGGCCAGCACAAGCTCTCGGCCCCTTGGGAAGGCCCCTTCGTCATCAGCAGAGCGCTAGGAAACAACTCTACTACCTGATCGACGCACAGAAGCCGAAGGCACGAAAGAGAGACGACTCCGGCAAGGAGTCGGAATGACCATGGAACGCCAACCTCCTCCGAAGATTTTACAGTTGAAATGCAGTATGTATCACGCTAACTTTTGTACTAAGTACGAGCTTATAGGCCCCCCGAGGAGAACTCGGGGACTGCCATCTTTCATCTATGAATGAAGAGTATCATGCTTATGATTATGTCATTACATTCACTTCTCTCGTCCGGCACCAGGTTCGACTAGTCGGCCCGGGGACTGGCCGCCTTGAGTTATATTAGAAGTCCTACCCACGGTCAGACAAGTAGTGTGCCGGCTCCAAAGCCCTCTCTTGCCAAAAGTCGCAGTTTGAAGAATCGGCTGTCCGGCTGGCAAGAGCCAAAGGCAGGAAAGGACGCCCACACGAAAAACGGCTAGGGACTAACGGACCAATATAACAAAAGCCGACTTTTTCCTACTCTTGACCGACTACAAGAGAGACGGCCGGCCGGCTTCCATTCACTTCGCTACAATCTAAGAAAGCTCGAGTACTTGCTTTCCCCAAAAAGATAGCCGAGTCCTTCCTTAGCCATAGGCTGCAGAGCAGCTGCCGGCTGGGAAGGCAGCAATCAGGGGAAGGCGGCAAAGGAAACAGCCTAAGGATAAAAAGCATACGAGAATGGAAGCCAAACACATGCATGATTATATTTACACAAAAGGCCTTGAAAAGACCAACATTCAACATAGTTTGAATACACCCCCAGTGGGTGGAACTGCGCAAGCTTAATAGGAATTGTTCAAAGAGTAACAAGCAAGAAAAGCAAGGACGGCAGATCAAGCCAAGGGAACGACTGGCGAGTCGGGCAGGTCGGTGGAGACAGTAGCGCCGGCTGGAGGAGTGGCCGGCTGGTGAACCTCGGCATGATCACCGCCTCCCGCAGAGGGCGCGCTAGCACGCGCCTCGTTGCTGGAGGCACGGTCATGCTGAGGCTGACTGGTCGCTTCACCGGCCGGCTCAACGTCTTCGCCCTCCTCCCCTTCTTCGTCTTCACCTTCATCGCTGGAGGCGATCTCCTCCGCTGAATCTTCACCCTCCGCCGGGTTCAGCCCAACCACTCCTCCGGCTGGGCGACGCCGTTGTCATCCACCTCAGGAACGAAGACACTGGTGTCGGTAAACTCGGCAAGAGCCGAAGCACGCTGGATGATAGCCGGCCGCACCTCCACCAGCTCTTCGTCAGCCTCCTCCCGCCAAGTCCTCAGCTGTTCCAAGCTCAGCCCAGGGTACCAGGCCCGGACAAACTCCAGCGCCCGCCTGGCGCCGGATCGAGCAGCGGAGGCCTTCCAGGCCTCAAAGCGGCCAACTGCCACCTCCAGCCAGTCGGCAGTCCGGCTCGGGGTGCAGGGAATCGCTTCGCCTGGCTAGAGGGCGGCCAGCACCTGCGCTCCAGCACGCTGGAGGCGGCGGAGCATGCGGTGTGCCGGCTGCAGCCAGGCTTGGATCGCCAAGAGCTGCTCCTCAAGTGTCCGGCTCGCGTCCGGCGCGATCTCAACCCCCACCTGCCGGCGTGCCTCGCGGTGGGCCTCGATGGCCTGGGTGGCGATGACGGAGTGGCGGGGGAAGTAGTCTGCGCAAAGAGCAAAAGCAGCACAAGTCAGAAGATGAATCAGAGGGCAAGGGGGCGAGCAAGGAGTGAGGGAGGCGGCTTACCGTCGATCAGATCCTCGATCCGGCTGTAACCCTCGCTCAGCGCTTGCTTCGCCTTAGCCCAGCCCGCCGCTTCGGTTTCGAACTCAGCTTTGAGGGCGGCCTCGCTGTCCTGCGCCGTCTTCAGGGCCGCCTTGTGGCTCTCCTCCTGGTCGGCCAACTTCTTGACCAGGCGGTCGCGCTCCTGGACTAAGGCGTTGAGCTCGGCCTCCTTGGCGTGAAGGGCGGTCTGGGCCCCGCCGAGCTGCTCCCTCAAGTCGGCATTGGCCCCTGCAAGCATGAAGACAAAGGAAGAAACAATAAGGAAGAAGTCGTTGGGGAAGATCCGACCCGACTGCTCAGCAGTCGGCTCGGATCTCGGGGACTACACCCAGTGGGTGCGCTGACGCGCCCCCACGGGATATGAACAAAATAGAGCATGTACTCCGGCTGTCGGACAGATCCTCGCTCTTCTGGCGCAGCTCCTGAGCCTGGGAGTCGAAGGCGGCGGCGCTCTGGTTATGGTACTCCTGGAAGATCAGACAGGACGCAGGAATAAGACGACTGTCAGGACCTAGTAAGTTCTAAGCCACCTGCTCAGCAGCCGACTCGGAACTCGGGGACTACACCCAGTGGGTGCGCTGATGCGCCTCCACAGAAGAAATCAAAAAAGCAAAACAACCAAGGCCAGAAGACTCACCCGGACGACGGCCCGCGTCGCAAGGAAATCTCGGGTATATCACTGCAGCGCGGTAGCGTGAGCCTGAAGCCGGCTCCGGACCTCCTGGGCCACCGCGTTCAGCTCGGCCGTCCCCCCGCTGGGCGCCCACTCGGACGTGCTGGAGCTGGCCGCCTCCAGGGCCTCCGCCGTCCGGCTGGCGCTCGCAGCTCTGTCCGGCTCCGGCACAGGGGCAGCTTCCCCTGCGCGCCGGCGTGATGACGGCTGCACCACCATGCCGGCTCCTGCTGCCAGCTAGCTCCCAGCCGGCTGCACCGGCGCCGCAGCCGGCTGGCCGCCCTGGCCCGCCATAGTCGGCGCCGTCCGCGGCACCTCCTCCAAGACAATCACATCGTCCTCCCTCCGCTCCGCCCCCGACCGGCCGCGGTTGGCTTTTTCTAGCGGAGGCACGGGGAAGCCGGGAGCCACGCTGCGGAGCGGAATGACGAGCTGTGGAGGCTGGTTGCGCGAGGCCTCCGCCTTCCTCTCCGCGGCCGTCGCCTCCGCCTGGGCCTTGGCCGCCGCGTCGGCCTGCTCCTTCGCCGCCTGGGCGGCCCTTCGCTCCGACGCTTCCCGCTCCTCCCGCGCCTCCTGCGCGTTCTGCTCCATTGCCTCCATGAGGTCGGCGCGGGGATCCACGCGGCGGGAGCTCGAAGACCCTCCGGCTGATTCAATCACGGAGCCGGCAGGACCCCGTTCAAGGGAAAGTGGCGCCCTGGCCGGTCAACCAAGAAAGAATTTAGAAGAACTCCAATCAAAGAGCACGACAAGAATACAAGACGATTAACACTTACGCCGAAACCGCCTGCGGCCGCTTCACGACCTTCTGGAAGCGGGCCGCCTTCGCGGCTGCCTCATCCCGCTTGGTTGCCGCAGCGGTGCCCCTGGGTTTCTTTGGCCGGCTGCCGAAGTAGGTCGACACGGCCCGGCGCCACGGGCGGCCGGCGCGGCAGAAGGGCCCGCGCCTTGAAGATCCGGCGCCGGCTGACGGTGCGGGACGGCTTCGACCTCATCGTCGTCCGCCCAGCCCTCGAGGCCGGCTCCGAGCCCCGCGCCGCCTGCCTCGCCGCCTTCCCCCGCGGCGGCGTCTTCCATGGCGGCCGCCCCAAGATCCGGATCGTCGACGTCATCCACCGTGCGGTCGGGAGGAACTGGCGCTCTGCCCCCGCGACCCCCGCCGCCGGCGGAAGTAGGGGATTCTGCAGAAAACAGGCCGGCTGATCAGAGGCCGGTCATATCGAAGCCGGCAACACCAAAGGAAGGAAAGAAGAAATACTTACGGCAGGCGGAGGGTTGGCGCGAGAGTACGGCTCCTTGCCGAATCGCCAATCCTCGGCGAGCTTGCAGTTGGCGATGTAGTTCACCAGGTAGGACACCTCGGCATGAGGCATCTCCCTGGTGCTCAGCCGGCATGGGTCGAAGCAGTCGCTCATCTGGCAGATCATGTGCAGCCGACCTTGGAGCGGAAGTACCCGGCGCTCCACGAAGGCGGCCACCAGGTCGGCTCCGACCAGGCCCTCCGACTGGACCATCACCCGGAGTCGGGCGATGGCGGCGTTCCCGGCCTGGGACAACGTCCTGGCCCGGTAGCTCCATGAGGGTGGCCTCGCAGCCGATGGGCCGGCTACGTAAGCCGGCAGGTTGACAAAGTCGCCTTGCGGGGCGATGTTCCTCACATAGAAGTAGGATTTCTGCCAGAGCTTCACCGACTGGATCAGCGGGATGGACGGGAACAGATTGTTCTCGCCCGTCCGCCTCATGGCGATGAAAGCTCCGCATGGGGCGGGCACGCCGGGGGGACGGTGCCGAGCTTGCTTTGGAAGAACTCTCCCCAGAGCTCCAGGGTGGGGAGAACGCCAAGAAAACCCTCACAGAGGGTGACGAAGGCCGACAGCAGCATCACGACGTTGGGGGTGAGATGATGCGGCTGAAGGTGGTAAAATTCGAGGAAGGAGCGAAGGAATCCGCTCGCTGGGAGGCCGAAGCCGCGTATGCAGTGCGAGCGGAAGACCACCCGCTCGCCCTCCTCCGGTGCCGGCGAGATCTCCCTCTCCGGCGCGCGCCGGACCCGCACGTAGTTCTCACCGGGCAGACGCCGCGTCCGGCGGAGGAACTCGATGTGCTCGTCGAGGACGTTGGAGCCGTCCCACGAGCTCGACAGCGCCATTGGAGCGGTGCGGTGAGGAGCAAGATGCGGTGGCGGCAGAGGCGCGTGTGACCCCGCTGCGATGGAGCAACCGCGAACTGGGAGGCCCGACGGCAGAGCGGCGCGGCGATGAGGCTCTGCGGCGGCGGAGAAAGCAAGGATGGAAGACGAGAAAGGGTGGAGCGAGGGAGAGCGTGCGAGCCTTTGCCGCTCCCTCTCCTCCCCCTACTTATAGACCCTCGCGGCGGAGCCGAGGAGGCGTGGTGTGGGGGACGTGGGATTAACTGCGCCCACTCGCCCACGTCCCTCTATAACTGCGCCTTGACGGCGTGGCGAAACTGCCGCGGGAAGGCAAACAACCCACCTTGGGCCGCAGAAGATCCGCGCCTGGGCCGAGGCCAGGAGCGGCGGGCCCGGGCCTGCGGCGACGTCCCGTCACGCACGCGCCATGGCAGGACTTTTTGGCCACGTGACACACGGGGAGGCGCGCGGTCAGCGTACAAGTTGGCCCACATTCTCGTTGACGAGGCCACGGCGCCCACCCAAGGCGGCGCGCGTAAGCAGAGCCGGCTCCCAGCTGCCGACTCCTCAAGATAGGAAGCTAACCGAGCTTCTCGTCCCCCTTGCCGACCTCGAAGCGCGACCGGCTTTGGGGACTACTGTCGGGGTAAATGACCACGGGTAGCCTAGCCGGCTCCCCCTGGCACTTCCGAAAAAATCACGAGCCGATCCGTCCTCCAAGAAACCAAGATGTGGGGCTGCCTTCCCCCTGCCGGCTGCCTCTCAGGCCGGCTATCGGAAGGCGGCCCGACCCTAACCATCATGAAGAAAGACGCGTAAGGGCCGGCTCCAAGAAGCCGGCCACGAGAAGGCCGACTCCAAGAAGCCGGCTCCCACGACGCGGTCAAGATCGTACCCTCGAAGTCCGCATCCACGTAACGGCGATGGGACGGAGCGTGGCTACAGTAAAGCCTGCCACCCCCGAAACCCGGAGCACGCCTGGCACAGTGCGCCGTACGGGGTAGCCCTGACCCATCCGGCGCGGCACTGTTGCCATGATAACTATGACGCCATCCACGGCGGGATGTCAGCGCGGTCCATGGGCGGTGGGCCCCCTTGGGCAGAGAGACACCCGAAGGCGGCCAGGCCTCCTCCAGTCGGCCCAAGACATGGCCGGCTTCCCCAAGCCGGCTTGCCCCCTCCCTCGGAGGAGGCACTCCATTAAGGAGACAAGACGACGTGAGGCTACAGCGATCGCCCGCCAGGCGGCGGGCGCTGTAGCCACGCTTACCTCGATAAAGCCCTCATCATCAGGATTGAGGCAACAGTAATCAGCCGCCGACAGGGCCCTAGGCAGTAGGGCCTGCCTGTCGACCAAGAGGCCGGCAGCTGGCGGGGCCCACCAACCAGCGGGCCCCAGCAGCCGGCGCAGAAGCCGGCGAGCGTAGACACTGACGTCTGGGACCCGCGCCCAGCCGGATTACCATTGTACCCCCAGGGGGTAGGCCTATATAAACCCCCCGAGGCACCCATGCAAAGGGTTGATCTCATCTAGGTTCCAACACACATAGAGAGAAGAGTAGAGCTAGCCTTGCCCTTCTTCTTCCTCTCGCCAAATAGCTCGAGGAGCACCTTGTAGTTACTTGTTCATCGAGTGATCATGCGGAGACCCCGCAGAGCAGCAGTAGGGGTGTTATCTCCACGGAGAGCCCCGAAGCTGGGTAAGATCCGCCGGCGTGCATGTCTTCGCCTCATCCCGTTTCGAGGCACCGGCGACTTCTTACTGTCTCCCACTCAGATAAGCCACCCGTTGGCATATGTCACACCAACCACCCGACAGATGTGCAGAGGAGTCGCATCTGATCCGTCCGCGGTCTCCCAATACCCTCGCGGCGGTGCCGTCGAGAGGAAAGGTGGGATCGACGAGATCGGGCAGCGACCGTAGTGATCAGCCGCGCGGCGAGATCGGACAGGAGGAGAAATCGTGGGCACAATGGCAGGCGATCTTCTCCGACAAGACGGATCCGGGCGTCTGGATCGAAGGGAGGCTTCGATTCACACCGCATTCGCGGTGGCTGGCTCTTCTCGATCTGGAGAACGACATCCTCGCCGGCGATTATCTACCGGACGGCGACATGATTGAGGTAGGTTTTAAATTCAAACTTGATGTTTATGACATCGTTGTTGGCAATTGTGTGCAGTTGGATTTACGATCGAAGACACCGATGATGATCGATTTGACAGAACCAATGGTCCATGCACGACCGGGTGGACGTTTTTGGGCGCTCTTGGAGAGTGACGACAAAGATCAGGTGGAGTGCCACGT
The DNA here is from genome assembly GCA_032464435.1 of Aegilops umbellulata. Classification (NCBI taxonomy): domain Eukaryota; kingdom Viridiplantae; phylum Streptophyta; class Magnoliopsida; order Poales; family Poaceae; genus Aegilops; species Aegilops umbellulata. The sequence goes on from CP136054.1 coordinate 395,449,038, forward strand.
CCCCACCGCCACCACGGTCACCGAAATGCCTATGGCCTCACCGGATGCCGATCCATTGCCGGTGTCCAAGAGTACAAGCGATTGGCATCGTCAAAAAACTTCGACTTCCAAGGCGGCTATGAAGCCATGGATCGGCCCGATTCCTAAGGTAAAGAGAGAACCTCTAACTCTGTCTGATTTTTTGCCAGAAAATTGGACTCGTGTCACGAGGAAGAAGAAGAAAGGCAATTTTTGCTGGCCACCGCCACCGCCAAGATTGCCGGTGGCGAGATCGGCGAGCGCTGTTCGAGCGCAGACGGGCTCGTTTGAATGCGTTATTGGGCCGTGGACCTGAGTTGGATGCGGGTTTGAATGTGACGATGGTCGTGGGTTCTCCTGGTGCGGGCGAGGCCCAACCAGAGGCCCAAGCCTCGCGCAGCCCTGAGCGGACGTACGTGCATGTATCACCGCAGACAGTACATCCTACGATTGAGTCTAGGGTTTCAAGTCTGGGTTTTCCTTTGCTAGGCACTGGACGGGCGAGGAGGATCTCATCCGCCGGCGGCATGGCAGGTCGTGGTCAGCCGCCCACCAAGCGAGGGCCATCATCCGCCGCTGGCGCCTCGGCTTCTGCCGGAGTTGGTCATGGCGCTCTGCCGGTCACTGCTGCCGCGGTGGGCGTGGTCGGTCGAGCAGCGCCACCCGTCGCTGGTGCTGGTGGTGTTGGTCGCGGTGCCACGCCGGTCGGTGGGGGTGGACGGGGCAGCCTACTCCCTCCAAGGCCGATGGCGGTGGGGCCAGGGGCAACGGGGGTGCAACCCCGAGTCGAGACTGGTCGAGGCGCCCAATCTTCTGCGCGAACGGGGGCCGATGCCTCAAGTGCGCCGACGACGACCCACGCATCCAAAACCAACACGCGTCAGCCGGATGAAACGGCACAGCCACCAGCAGCCAAGGCGCTGGCCCTGGGAAGGGGTCGCGGCGTGTAAGGGTGTGATGGATACGCTGGTTATAGCAGAGATGGTCAGAACTACAACCGATACGGTCACTGGGGAGATGACGGATATGATGCTTATGGTGAGGGACTGCACCGTGGATCTTCATCCGGTGGCGGCCGTGGTTATAACCGATACAATACTGAGGACACTGGCCATTTTCAAGGTCCACCCGGTAATTTTGTTGAAGGTGTCGCCGGACCAAGGGATCGATTCCGAGGTGGATATCGTCGCGGTGGGAGAGGGCGACGACCACCACCGCCTCGACACTATCCACCGCCACCACCGCCTGCTGCGAATATGGCCTCGGAGGAGGAGCTCGAGCATACAACTGATGGGGTGGGAGACCTATCCACGTTACCCGCGGCGGCAGTGGACGCGGTTCGGGCTCTGGCAGCAGTGCATGTTCCGGTGACTACTGGAGGTGCTAAGTCTAGGGATGGTACGTCTGATAAAGGACCGGAGAAAGCGGAGGGCGAAAAGCTCTCTAAGTGGGCAATTAAGAAGAAAAAGTTACCTTGCTATAGTTGTGGTGAACCGGGTCATTTCGTGGCAGAGTGTACGAATGAGCTTTGTGATTATTGCCTTCGCTCCCAGCATGTGACCGGGGAATGCCCTCTCCTTTCCGGTCCTAAGCCTGGCATTAACATTTTTGGGGTCTGCTGTAAGGAGTTGATGTTTTTTGAGACACCGGAGGTGGATCCTCTACTACAGATGGTTGAGAGTTCCTTCCCGGCGGTTATTAGAGTTACTAATGGACAGTTGACTGAGGCTTAGATCATCAGACAGCTACGTGAGTTAGTGCTGGGTATTTATCAGTGGCACCTGGAGCATTTAGAAGGTAAGTCTTATAAGGTTGACTTTCCCACTAAAGAGGATCAGATGCATTTTCTTAAGTGGGATTTATGCAGAGTCACGAGCACAAACATTGTTATCGCTTTCGATGAGTGGAAGCAGGAGGAACCTGAGGGTACACCTTTGGAGAAGGTGTGGGTTCGTTTTTATGGCGTGCCACCTAAATATGTAAAACATTTTCTGATTGCTTGGAGTTTGGGTGGTTTGATTGGTAAGACAGAAAAGGTTGACATGCCATTCACTCGCGCACAAAAGGCTGTGAGGCTATTGGTCAGTGTTGTGAGTGTTGAGCATATACCAGATGTAGTTAGATGGACACATGCTGGAGTCACTTATGTCTTAGAGCTTGAGATCGAGGATATTGCAGTTTCCGAGGATGGGGATGGGACACAAGACATGGATACGACCGAGGGTGGCGGCGCACCCGGGAACCAGGAGAAGGGGGCCGATGATACACTGCCGGAGTCGGACAAGGGGCCTGCTACACAGCCAGATAAGGTAGCCAGTTCTACCAAAGAGGCGCCCCCGTCCACTACTCCGATGAACACGCTTCGCTTTGGTTCATTTGCACCGGGGTCCGCTCCTGCCTGGTTATGGAGCACCAGGGTCGAGGCAGACGACACGGCAGAGCTTGAGTTGACACCAGTGCCGAGTCTAGTCGGTGATGTGACGATCGCGGAGCCTACTCCCGGTGCGAGGGTGGTTTTTGTTGGGGTGGCCGCGGGTTCGGGGGGCGTGGGCAGGATGCCCATCACACCTAGATACCAAAGCCCGACTTTTCGTCGACGGGAGGGGCGCCTGGACAGGAGGTACATGGTGTTCTTCCTACTTCGACGTCTCCGGTCGAGTTGGGGGTGAGGTGCGGGAAGGAGTCCTGTGCTATAACCCCCCCCACACACACACACGACCGCACCATCCGCAGTGGCGAGCCGGGGGGATGCGGGAAGGAGTCCCGTGTCGCAACCCCTCCGCAGTATTACACCGAGCAGGGTGGCCGAGGGACGGCGGTTTCCGCGGGTGATAAGGGGAACGGGATCAGTGAGCAGGCGTCTCCACGGTCCTCCTCCCCCTTGACACTCGCAACGGAGGTTCACTCCACCACGCCCCACCCTCCTTCACCGACGATAAGGGAGGGGCGTGGGAGTCCTAACCGCACCGTTCGCGAGAGGACCACGGAGGAGCTCATCGCTTTTGGCGGGATCGCGGATCCGGTGTCGGCTGGCAGACGTGTCAACAACCGGATCCAGGGACAGCCGGATGCGGACGACCTGCAGCTAGCGCGTGCCAAGAGGGCCGCCATGCTTTGTCATGCCGAGACTACTGCAGGTACGTCCTTTGATATAAGTTGTTCTATTTTACACTTCTCTGAGAATGAAATAGTTGATAAGGCAAACGACTTAGGCATTTCGTTGGGATCAAATGAAACCGAGGTCGTCAAATCCGTTAATGATCTTATAGATATGGAAGAGGAGAGGGCTCATTCGTAATCTTGCATCTATCCAACCTATGAATGACAATGACATGAATAATTTAGGAATTAATGATCTTGCAAATATATGTAATAATCTCTTGCCTAGTGTCGAGGCTGAAGATGAGGAGGATGTTGAGAACACAGATACGGTAGAGCCTCTTAATACGTCTCCAACGTATCTATAATTTTTGATTGCTCCATGCTATATTATCTACTGTTTTGGGCAATATTGGGCTTTATTATCCACTTTTATATTATTTTTGGGACTAACCTATTAACCGGAGGCCCAACCCAGATTTGCTGTTTTATGCCCATTTCAGTGTCTCGAAGAAAAGGAATATCAAACAGAGTCGAAACGGAACGAAATCAACTGGACAAGTTATTTTTGGAAGGAAACCTACCTGATAGACTTGGACTCTACGTCAGAAGATACGGGAGCTGGCCACGAGGGTAGGGGGCGCGCCCACCCCCCTGGGACGCGCCCCCTGCCTCGTGGGGCCCCCGCAGCTCCACCGATGTACCCCTTGCACCCATATATACCTACGTATCGTAAAACTTCCAGAACAGATATTAGATCGGGAGTTCCGCCGCCGCAAGCCTTTGTAGCCACCAAAAGTCAATCGGGACCCTGTTCCGGCACCGTGCCGGAGGGGGGAACCCTCACCGGTGGCCATCTTCATCATCCTGGCGCTCTCCATGACGAGGAGGGAGTAGTTCACCCTCGGGGCTGAGGGTATGTACCAGTAGCTATGTGTTTGATCTCTCTCTCTCTCTCGTGTTCTTGATTTGGCACGATCTTGATGTATCGCGAGCTTTGCTATTATAGTTGGATCTTATGTTCCTCCTCCCCCTCTACTCTCTTGTAATGGATTGAGTTTTCCCTTTGAAGTTATCTTGTCGGATTGAGTCTTTAAAGATTTGAGAACACTTGATGTATGTCTTGCCGTGCTTATCTGTGGTGACAATGGGATATCACGTGCCACTTGATGTATGTTTGGTGATCAACTTGCGGGTTCCACCCATGAACCTATGCATAGGGGTTGGCACACGTTTTCGTCGTGATTCAACGGTAGAAACTTTGGGCACTCTTTGAAGTACTTTGTGTTGGTTTGAATAGATGAATCTGAGATTGTGTGATGCATATCTTATAATCATGCCCATGGATACTTGAGGTGACATTGGAGTATCTAGGTGACATTAGGGTTTTGGTTGATTTGTGTCTTAAGGTGTTATTCTAGTACGAACTCTAGGGCTGTTTGTGACACTTATAGGAATAGCCCAATGGATTGATTGGAAAGAATAACTTTGAGGTGGTTTCGTACCCTACCATAATCTCTTCATTTGTTCTCCGCTATTAGTGTCTTTGGAGTGACTCTTTGTTGCATGTTGAGAGATAGTTATATGATCCAAATATGTTATTATTATTGAGAGAACTTGCACTAGTGAAAGTATGAACCCTAGGACTTGTTTCCTATCATTGCAATACCGTTTACGCTCACTTTTACCACTCTCTACCTTGCTGTTTTTATCTTTTCAGTTTACAAAAACCTATACCTACCATCCATATTGCACTTGTATCACCATCTCTTCGCCGAACTAGTGCACCTATACAATTTACCATTGTATTGGGTGTGTTGGGGACACAAGAGACTCTTTGTTATTTGGTTGCAGGGTTGTTTGAGAGGGACCATCTTCATCCTACGCCTCCTACAGATTGATAAACCTTAGGTCATCCACTTGAGGGAAATTTGCAACTGTCCTACAAACCTATGCACTTGCAAGCCCAACAACGTCTACAAGGAGAAGTTGAGTAGTAGACATCAAGCTCTTTTCTGGCGCCATTGCCGGGGAGGTTAGTGCTTGAAGGTATATCTTTAGATCTTGCAATCAAATCTTTTTGTTTCTTGTTTTAGCACTAGTTAGTTTATAAAAGAAAACTACAAAAAATGGAATTGAGTTTGTCTCATATGCTTCATCTTTTTAATATCTTTCGTGAGAATGATGGAAAGGAAAATTGTGCTCAAGTGCTAGAAGAAGAATTACATAGAATGCTTGGCATAAAATATGTGAATGATGAGCATTATTGCAATGTTGTTAGTATGAATTCCTTGAATATCCATGATGCTAATGATATGCAAAGGCACAAGCTTGGGGAAGCTATGTTTGATGAAGATGATATTTTTTGTCCCCCAAGTTTTGATGAGCAAATTTACTATGATGAAAGCATGCCTCCTATCTATGATGATTATTGTGATGACACGTATGCTTTAAATAATAATGTTAACCATGAAACTTGTCATCTTGATCTTAATTTTCAATCATATGATAGTTATTTTGTTGAGTTTGCTCCCACTATTATTCATGAGAAGAAATTTGCTTATGTGGAGAGTAATAAAATTTCTATGCAAGTAGATCATGAAAAGAATGCTTTAGGTGCTGGTTATATTGTTGAATTAATTCATGATGCTACTGAAAATTATTATGATAGAGGATCATATGCTTCTACATATTGCAATAATATCAAGTTTCCTCTCTATGTGCTTAAAATCTTGAAGTTATGCTTGTTTTGCCTTCCTATGTTAGTTGATTATTGTTCCCATAAGTTGTTTGATCACAAAATCCCTATGCATAGGAAGTGGGTTAGACTTAAATATTCTAGTCATATTCTTCATGATGCTCTATTCATGTTTCAATTCCTATCTTTTATGTGAGCATCATTGAAATCATAATGCCTAGCCAGGGGCGTTAAACGATAGCGCTTGTTGGGAGGCAACCCAATTTTATTTTAGTTTCTTGCTTTTTGGTTTTGTTTAGGAATAAATAACCCATCTACCTTCTGTTTAGATGTGGTTTTGTGTTTTAATTAGTGTTTGTGCCAAGTTAGACCTATAGGATCTTCCTGGATGGTAGTTATTTGATCTTGCTGTAATTTTCAGAATATTTCTGTTCACGAAAACAATTGTTAAAAATCACCAGAACGTGATAAAATACTGATTACAATTGCTACTGATCAATAAACAAATTTTCTAGGTCGTCCTGTTTTGGTAGATTTTTTGGATTTCCAGAAGTTTGCGTTAGTTACAGATTACTACAGACTGTTCTGTTTTTGACAGATTTTGTTTTTCATGTGTTGTTTGCTTATTTTGATGAATCTATGGCTAGTATTGGAGGGTATGATCCATAGAGAAGTTGGAATACAGTAGGTTTAACACCAATATAAATAAAGAATGAGTTCATTACAGGACCTTGAAGTGGTGTTTTGTTTTCTTTCGCTAACGGAGCTCACGAGTTTTCTGTTAAGTTTTGTGTTGTGAAGTTTTCAGGTTTTGGGTAAAGATTCGATGGACTATGGAATAAGGAGTGGTAAGAGCCTAAGCTTGGGGATGCCCAAGGAACTCCAAGGTAATATTCAAGGATAACCAAGCGTCTAAGCTTGGGGATGTCACAGAAGGCATCCCCTCTTTCGTCCACTTCCATCGGTAATTTACTTGGAGCTATATTTTTATTCACCAACATGATATGTGTTTTGCTTGGAGCGTCATTTTATTTTCTTTAGTTTTGCTTGCTGTTTGAATAAAATGTCAAGATCTGAAATTATTAAATGGGAGAGTCTTCATATAGTTGCATAATTATTCGACTACTCATTGATCTTCATTTATATCTTTCGGAGTAGTTTGTTGTTTGCTCTAGTGCTTCACTTATATCTTTTAGAGCACGGTGGTGGATTTATTTTGTAGAAATAGATGAACTCTCATGCTTCACTTATATTATTTTGAGAGTCTTTTATAGCATGGTAATTTGCTTAAATGATCCTAATATGCTAGGCATACAAATTAATAAAAGAAAAATTCTTATGAGTGTGTTGAATACTAAGAAAAGTTTGATGCTTGATAATTGTTTTGAGATATGAAGATGGTGATATTAGAGTCATGCTAGTTGAGTAGTTGTGAATTTGAGAAATACTTGTGTTAAAGTTTGTGATTCCCGTAGCATGCACGTATGGTGAACCGTTATGTGATGAAGTCGGAGCATGATTTATTTATTGATTGTCTTCCTTATGAGTGGCGGTCGGGGACGAGCGATGGTCTTTTCCTACCAATCTATCCCCCTAAGAGCATGTGTGTAATACTTTGCTTTGATAACTTCTAGATTTTTGCAATAAGTATATGAGTTTTTTATGACTAATGTTGAGTCCATGGATTATACGCACTTTTCTTCCTTCCACCATTGCTAGCCTCTCTAATACCGCGCACTTTTCGCCGGTATCATACACCCACCATATATCTTCCTCAAAACAGCCACCATACCTACCTATCATGGCATTTCCATAGCCATTCCGAGATATATTGCCATGCAACTTTCCACCATTCCTTTATTATGACACGCTCCATCATTTTCATATTGCTAGCACGATCATGTAGTTGACATCGTATTCGTGGCAAAGCCACCGTTCATAATTCTTTCATACATGTCACTCTTGATTCATTGCATATCCCGGTACACCGCCGGAGACATTCATATAGAGTCATACTTTGTTCTAGGAATCGAGTTGTAATTGTTGAGTTGTAAGAAAAATAAAAGTGTGATGATCATCATTTTTAGAGCATTGTCCCAAGTGAGGAAAGGATGATGGAGACTATGATTCCCCCACAACTCGGGATGAGACTCCGGACAAAAAATAAAAAAAAGAGAAAAAAAGAGGCCATAAAAAAAGAGAAAAGGCATAAAAAAATGAGAGAAAAAGAGAGAAGGGACAATGTTACTATCCTTTTACCACGCTTGTGCTTCAAAGTAACACCAAGATCTTCATGATAGAGAGTCTCCTATGATATCACTTTCATATACTAGTGGGAATTTTTCATTATAGAACTTGGCTTGTATATTCCAATGATGGGCTTCCTCAAAATGCCCTAGGTCTTCGTGAGCAAGCGAGTTGGATGCACACCCACTTAGTTTCTTTTGTTGAGATTTCATATGCTTATAGCTCTAGTGCATCCGTTGCATGGAAATCCCTACTCACTCACATTGATATCTATTGATGGGCATCTCCATAGCCCGTTGATATGCCTAGTTGATGTGAGACTATCTTCCCCTCTTTTTGTCTTCTCCACAACCACCATTCTATTCCACATATAGTGCTATATCCATGGCTCACGCTCATGTATTGCGTGAAGATTGAAAAAGTTTGAGAATGTCAAAAGTATGAAACAATTGCTTGGCTTGTCATTGGGGTTGTGCATGATTTAAATACTTTGTGTGGTGAATATAGAGCATAGCCAGACTATATGATTTTGTAGGGATAACTTTCTTTGGCCATGTTATTTTGAGAAGACATAATTGCTTTGTTAGTATGCTTGAAGTATTATTATTTTTATGTCAATATAAACTTTTGTCTTGAATCTTATGGATCTGAATATTCATAGCACAATTGAGAAGAATTACAATGAAATTATGCCAACTAGCATTCCACATCAAAAATTATCTTTTTATCATTTACCTACTCGAGGACGAGCAGGAATTAAGCTTGGGGATGCTTGATACGTCTCCAACGTATCTATAATTTTTGATTGCTCCATGCTATATTATCTACTATTTTGGGCAATATTGGGCTTTATTATCCACTTTTATATTATTTTTGGGACTAACCTATTAACCGGAGGCCCAGCCCAAATTTGCTGTTTTATGCCTATTTCAGTGTTTGAAAGAAAAGGAATATCAAACGGAGTCGAAACGGAACGAAACCAACTGGAGAAGTTATTTTTGGAAGGAAACCTACCTGATAGACTTGGACTCTATGTCAGAAGATACGGGGGCTGGCCACGAGGGTAGGGGCGCGCCCCTGCCTCGTGGGGCCCCCGCAGCTCCACCGACGTACCCCTTGCACCCATATATACCTACGTATCGTAAAACTTCCAGAACAGAGATTAGATCGGGAGTTCCGCCGCCGCAAGCCCTCTGTAGCCACCAAAAGTCAATCGGGACCCTGTTCTGGCACCCTGCCGGAGGGGGGAACCCTCACCGGTGGCCATCTTCATCATCCCGGCGCTCTCCATGATGATGAGGGAGTAGTTCACCCTCGGGGCTGAGGGTATGTACCAGTAGCTATGTGTTTGATCTCTCTCTCTCTCTCTCTCTCTCTCGTGTTCTTGATTTGCAACAATCTTGATGTATCGCGAGCTTTGCTATTATAGTTGGATCTTATGTTTCTCCTCCCCCTCTACTCTCTTGTAATGGATTGAGTTTTCCCTTTGAAGTTATCTTATCGGATTGAGTCTTTAAAGATTTGAGAACACTTGATGTATGTCTTGCCGTGCTTATCTGTGGTGACAATGGGATATCACGTGCCACTTGATGTATGTTTTGTGATCAACTTGCGGGTTCCGCCCATGAACCTATGCATAGGGGTTGGCACACGTTTTCGCCGTGATTCTCTGGTAGAAACTTTGGGCACTCTTTGAAGTACTTTGTGTTGGTTTGAATAGATGAATCTGAGATTGTGTGATGCATATCGTATAATCATGCCCACAAATACTTGAGGTGACATTGGAGTATCTAGGTGAAATTAGGGTTTTGGTTGATTTGTGTCTTAAGGTGTTATTCTAGTACGAACTCTAGGGCTGTTTGTGACACTTATAGGAATAGCCCAATGGATTGATTGGAAAGAATAACTTTGAGGTGGTTTCGTACCCTACCATAATCTCTTCGTTTGTTCTCCGCTATTAGTGTCTTTGGAATGACTCTTTGTTGCATGTTGAGGGATAGTTATATGATCCAAATATGTTATTATTGTTGAGAGAACTTGCACTAGTGAAAGTATGAACCCTAGGCCTTGTTTCCTATCATCGCAATGCCGTTTACGCTCACTTTTACCGCTCGCTACCTTGCTGTTTTTATCCTTTCAGTTTACAAAAACCTATATCTACCATCCATATTGCACTCGCATCACCATCTCTTCGCTGAACTAGTGCACCTATACAATTTACCATTGTATTGGGTGTGTTGGGGACACAAGAGACTCTCTGTTATTTGGTTGTAGGGTTGTTTGAGAGAGACCATATTCATCCTACGCCTCCTACGGATTGATAAACCTTAGGTCATCCACTTGAGAGAAATTTGCAACTGTCCTACAAACCTGTGCACTTGCAGGCCCAACAACGTCTACAAGGAGAAGGTTGAGTAGTAGACATCACCTCTCTTGATGGAGGAGGCAGTGTCTGTTATAGACAATTCTATCGTCCCGCAGGGTGTTGAGGAGAAGCCCAAACGACCCTGGAAGCGGAAAATCTATCCTACTTCGGCAGTACGCATAAGTGCTAGAGTTAAACTTAAGAAAAAAATTCCATGATGACTTATGAAATGACTCTTTTGGAATAGCAGAGGTCTAGCAGACTTGGCTAAACAAAGATTCTTAGCAAACACAACATTAGAGCATCACTTAGATTTCATTGCACTTTTGGAAACTGGATGAGATAATTTCACATCCCAATTCCTCCAAACCCTGTCCAGTGGTATCGATTTTGACTGGCACATTTTACCTCCTAGATGAATATCCGGCGGGATTTTACTAGGAGTACGGTGTGAGACATTAGAGGTGCTTAATGTGGTGCATGGAGACTTTTCGGTTAAATTCAGGGTGAGAAATTTGGATGGGTTCCGATGGTCGCTAGTTGCGGTATATGGGTAAGCACAACCTGAATTTAAATCCGGTTTTCTTGCCGATTTAGTGTGGATTTGTGGAGATGAAAATCTGCCACTACTAGTCAGGGGGGATTTTAATATCATTCGGAGAAGAGAAGAAAAGAATAATGACAATTTCGATGGACGTTGGTCTATGATGTTTAACATGATTATCGAGAGCCTCAATTTGAGAGAAATTGAGCTCACTGGTAGATAGTTTACATGGGCCAACTCGCTACCTGTTCCGACTTATGAAAAGCTGGATAGGGTACTTGGTAGTGTGGAGTGGGAACAAAAATATCCGTTGGTGTCGGTTCATGCGATGCAAAGAGCGGTCTCGGATCATACACCACTCTTTTTAGATTCGGGAGAGGCTACCCATGTTGCAAACAAAAACATCTTCTCCTTCGAGAAAAGCTGGTTTGAGTGAGAAGGATTTATGGAGATGATTGCACGTGAATGGGCTAAGCCAGTTACGGGCAGGACACATGTCGAGAGATGGCAGAATAAGATTAAACACCTCCGACAATTTCTGAGAGGATGGGCCAGGAATGAGAGTGGGATTTATAAGCAGAAAAAAGAACGTCTAACTCAACTCATTGAGGCACTAGATGTAAAGGCTGAAACCACTCTTCTTTCTATTAATGAGCATCGAACCAAGTCCGAGGCTGAGCAAGGCCTACGTGTTGGGGAACGTAGTAATTTCAAAAAATTTCCTACGCACACGCAAGATCATGATGATGCATAGCAACGAGAGGGGAGAGTGTTGTCTACGTACCCTCGTAGACAAAAAGCGGAAGCGTTTTATCAACGCGGTTGATGTAGTCGTACGTCTTCACGATCCGACCGAATCAAGCACCGAAACTACGGCACCTCCGAGTTCTTGGCAGACGTTCAACTCGATGACGATCCCCGGGCTCCGATCCAGCAAAGCGTCGGGGAAGAGTTCCGTCAGCACGACGGTGTGGTGACGATCTTGATGTTCTACCGTCGCAGGGCTTTGCCTAAGCACCGCTACAATATTATCGAGGATTATGGTGGAGGGGGGCACCGCACACGGCTAAGAGAAAGATCACAAAGATCAACTTGTGTATCTAGAGGTGCCCCTGCCCCCGTATATAAAGGAGCAAGGGGGAGGGGCGGCCGGCCAGGAGGGGCGCGCCAGGGAGGAGTCCTACTCCTACCGGGAGTAGGACTCCCTACTTTTCCTTGTCCAAGTAGGAGAGGGGGAAGGAAGGGAGAGAGGAGAGGAAGGAAAGGGGGGGCGCCGCCCCCCTCCTTGTCCAATTTGGACTAGAGGGGGAGGGGGCGCGCGGCCTGCCCTGGCCGCCCCTCCTCTTCTGCACTTTAGGCCCATAAGGCCCATTAACCCCTGGGGGGGTTCCGGTAACCCCCCGGTACTCCGGTTTTATCTGAAACTTCTCCAGAACACTTCCAGTGTCCAAATATAGTCGTCCAATATATCAATCTTTATGTCTCGACCATTTCGAGACTCCTCGTCATGTCCGTGATCACATCCGGGACTCCAAACAAACTTTGGTACATCAAAATATATAAACTCATAATGAAACTGTCATCGTAACGTTAAGCGTGCGGACCCTACGGTTCGAGAACAATGTAGACATGACCGAGACATGTCTCCGGTCAATAACCAATAGCGGAACCTGGATGCTCATATTGGCTCCTACATATTCTACGAAGATCTTTATCGGCCAGACCGCATAACAACACACGTTGTTCCTTTTGTCATCGGTACGTTACTTGCCCGAGATTCGATCGTCGGTATCTCAATACCTAGTTCAATCTCGTTACCCGCAAGTCTCTTTACTCGTTCTGTAATACATCATCTCGCAACTAACTCATTAGTTGCAATGCTTGCAAGGCTTATGTGATGTGCATTACCGAGAGGGCCCAGAGATACCTCTCCGACAATCGGAGTGACAAATCCTAATCTCGAAATACGCCAACCCAACATGTACCTTTGGAGACACCTGTAGAGCACCTTTATAATCACCCAGTTACGTTGTGATGTTTGGTAGCACACAAAGTGTTCCTCCGGTAAACGGGAGTTGCATAATCTCATAGTCATAGGAACATGCATAAGTCATGCAGAAAGCAATATCAACATACTAAACGATCGGGTGCTAAGCTAGTGGAATGGGTCATGTCAATCACATCATTCTCCTAATGATGTGATCCCATTAATCAAATGACAACACATGTCTATGGTTAGGAAATATAACCATCTTCGATTAACGAGCTAGTCAAGTAGAGGCATACCAGTGACATTTAGTTTGTCTATGTATTCACACAAGTATTATGTTTCCGGTTAATACAATTCTAGCATGAATAATAAACATTTATCATGATATAAGGAAATAAAATAATAACTTTATTATTGCCTCTAGGGCATATTTCCTTCAGTCTCCCACTTGCACTAGAGTCAATAATCTAGATTACACAGTAATGATTCTAACACCCATGGAGCTTTGGTGTTGATCATGTTTTGCTCATGGAAGAGGCTTAGTCAACGGGTCTGCTACATTCAGATCCGTATGTATCTTGCAAATCTCTATGTCTCCCACCTGGACTAGATCCCGGATGGAATTGAAGCGTCTCTTGATGTGCTTGGTTCTCTTGTGAAATCTGGATTCCTTTGCCAAGGCAATTGCACCAGTATTGTCACAAAAGATTTTCATTGGACCCGATGCACTAGGTATGACACCTAGATCGGATATGAACTCCTTCATCCAGACTCCTTCGTTTGCTGCTTCTGAAGCAGCTATGTACTCCGCTTCACATGTAGATCCCGCCACAACGCTTTGTAGAACTGCACCAACTGACAGCTCCACCGTTCAATGTAAACACGTATCCGGTTTGCGATTTAGAATCATCCGGATGAGTGTCAAAGCTTGCATCAACGTAACAATTTACGATGAGCTCTTTGTCACCTCCATATACGAGAAACATATCCTTAGTCCTTTTCAGGTATTTCAGGATGTTCTTGACCGCTGTCCAGTGATCCAGTCCTGGATTACTTTGGTACCTCCCTGCTAGACTTATAGCAAGACACACATCAGGTCTGGTACACAGCATTGCATACATGATAGATCCTATGGCTGAAGCATAGGGAACCTCTTTCATTTTCTCTCTATCTTCTGCAGTGGTCGGGCATTGAGTCTTACTCAACTTCACACCTTGTAACACAGGCAAGAATCCTTTCTTAGCCTGATCCATTTTGAATTTCTTCGAAACTTTGTCAAGGTATGTACTTTGTGAAAGTCCAATTAAGCGTTTTGATCTATCTCTATAGATCTTAACGCCCAATATGTAAGCAGCTTCACTGAGGTCTTTCATTGAAAAACTCTTATTCAAGTAACCCTTTCTGCTATCCAGAAATTCTATATCATTTCCGATTAGTAATATGTCATCCACATATAATATCAGAAATGCTACAGAGCGCCCACTCACTTTCTTGTAAATACAGGCTTCTCCAAAATTCTGTACAAACCCAAATGCTTTGATCACACTATCAAAGCGTTTATTCCAACTCCGAGAGGCTTGCACCAGTCCATAAATGGATCGCTGGAGCTTGCACACTTTGTTAGCTCCCTTTGGATCGACAAAACCTTCTGGTTGCATCATATACAACTCTTCTTCCAGAAATCCATTCAGGAATGCAGTTTTGACATCCATCTGCCAAATTTCATAATCATAAAATGCGGCAATTGCTAACATGATTCGGACAGACTTAAACATCACTACGGGTGAGAAGGTCTCATCGTAGTCAATCCCTTGAACTTGTCAAAAACCTTTTGCAACAAGTCGAGCTTTGTAGGCAGTAACATTATCGTCAGCGTCAGTCTTCTTCTTAAAAATCCATTTATTTTCAATTGCTTGCCGATCATTGGGCAAGTCAACCAAAGTCCACACTTTGTTCTCATACATGGATCCCATCTCAGATTTCATGGCTTCAAGCCATTTTGCGGAATCTGGGCTCACCATCGCTTCTTCATAGTTCATAGGTTCATCATGATCTAGTAGCATGACTTCCAGAACAGGATTACCATACCACTCTGGTGCGGATCTTACTCTGGTTGATCTACGAGGTTCAGTAGTAACTTGTTCTGAAGCTTCATGATCATTATCATTAGCTTCCTCACTAATCAGTGTAGGTGTCACAGAAACCGGTTTTTGTGATGTACTACTTTCCAATAAGGGAGTAGGTACAGTTACCTCATCAAGTTCTACTTTCCTCCCACTCACTTCTTTCGAGAGAAACTCCTTCTCTAGAAAGGATCCATTCTTGGCGACAAATGTCTTGCCTTCGGATCTGTGATAGAAGGTGTACCCAACAGTTTCCTTTGGGTATCCTATGAAGACACATTTCTCCGATTTGGGTTCGAGCTTATCAGGTTGAAGTTTTTTCACATAAGCATCGCAGCCCCAAACTTTCAGAAACGACAACTTTGGTTTCTTGCTAAACCACAGTTCATAAGGCATCGTCTCAACGGATTTAGATGGTGCCCTATTTAACGTGAATGCGGCCGTCTCTAAAGCATAACCCCAAAACGATAGCGGTAAATCTGTAAGGGACATCATAGATCGCACCATATCAAGTAAAGTATGATTACGACGTTCGGACACACCATTACGCTGTGGTGTTCTGGGTGGCGTGAGTTGCGAAACTATTCCGCATTCTTTCAAATGTAGACCAAACTCGTAACTCAAATATTCTCCTCCACGATCAGATCGTAGAAACTTTATTTTCTTGTTACGATGATTTTCAACTTCACTCTGAAATTCTTTGAACTTTTCAAATGTTTCAGATTTATGTTTCATTAAGTAGATATACCCATATCTGCTTAAATCATCTGTGAAGGTGATAAAATAACGATATCCGCCATGAGCCTCAACATTTATTGGACCACATACATCTGTATGTATGATTTCCAACAAATCTGTTGCTCTCTCAATAGTACCGGAGAACGGTGTTTTAGTCATATTTCCCATGAGGCACGGTTCGCAAGTACCAAGTGATTCATAATCAAGTGGTTCCAAAAGTCCATCAGTATGGAGTTTCTTCATGCGTTTTACACCGATATGACCTAAACGGCAGTGCCACAAATAAGTTGCACTATCATTATCAACTCTGCATCTTTTGGCTTCAACATTATAAATATGTGTATCACTACTATCGAGATTCATCAAAAATAGACCACTCTTCAAGGGTGCATGACCATAAAAGATATTACTCATATAAATAGAACAACCATTATTCTCTGATTTAAATGAATAACCGTCTCGCATCAAACAAGATCCAGATATAATGTTCATGCTCAACGCTGGCACCAAATAACAACTATTTAGGTCTAATACTAATCCCGATGGTAGATGTAGAGGTAGCGTGCCGACCGCGATCACATCGACTTTGGAACCATTTCCCACGCGCATCGTCACCTCATCCTTCGCCAGTGTTCGCTTAACCCGTAGTCCCTGTTTCGAGTTGCAAATATTAGCAACAGAACCAGTATCAAATACCCAGGTGCTACTGCGAGCTCTAGTAAGGTACACATCAATAACATGTATATCACATATACCTTTGTTCACCTTGCCATCCTTCTTATCCGCCAAATACTTCGGGCAGTTCCGCTTCTAGTGACCAGTCTGTTTGCAGTAGAAGCACTCAGTTTCAGGCTTAGGTCCAGATTTGGGTTTCTTCTCCTGAGCAGCAACTTGCTTGCTGTTCTTCTTGAAGTTCCCCTTCTTTTTCCCTTTGCCCTTTTTCTTGAAACTAGTGGTCTTGTTGACCATCAACACTTGATGCTCCTTCTTGATTTCTACCTCCGCAGCTTTTAGCATTGCGAAGAGCTCGGGAATTGTTTCATCCATCCCTTGCATATTATAGTTCATCACGAAGCTCTTGTAGCTAGGTGGAAGTGATTGGAGAATTCTGTCAATGACGCAATCATCCGGAAGATTAACTCCTAGTTGAATCAAGTGATTATTATACCTAGATATTTTGAGTATATGCTCACTGACAGAACTGTTCTCCTCCATCTTGCAGCTATAGAACTTATTGGAGACTTCATATCTCTCAATTCGGGCATTTGCTTGAAATATTAACTTCAACTCCTGGAACATCTCATATGCTCCATGACGTTCAAAACATCGTTGAAGACCCGATTCTAAGCCGTAAAGCATGGCACATTGAACTATCGAGTAGTCATCAGCTTTGCTTTGCCAGACGTTCTTAACGTCGTCAGTTGCATCAGCAGCAGGCCTGGCACCTAGAGGTGCTTCCAGGACGTAACTCTTCTGTGCAGCAATGAGGATAATCCTCAAGTTATGGACCCAGTCCGTGTAATTGCTACCATCATCTTTCAACTTTGCTTTCTCAAGGAACGCATTAAAATTCAACGGAACAACAGCACGGGCCATCTATCTACAATCAAACATAAACAAGCAAGATACTATCAGGTACTAAGTTCATGATAAATTTAAGTTCAATTAATCATATTATTTAAGAACTCCCACTTAGAAAGACATACCTCTAATCTTCTAAGTGATCACGTGATCCAAATCAACTAAACCATAACCGATCATTACGTGAAATGCAGTAGTTTTCAATGGTGAACATCGCTATGTTGATCATATCTACTATATGATTCACGCTCGACCTTTCGGTCTCAGTGTTCCGAGGCCATATCTGCATATGCTAGGCTCGTCAAGTTTAACCTGAGTATTCTGCGTGTGCAAAACTGGCTTGCACCCGTTGTAGATGGACGTAGAGCTTATCACACCCGATCATCACGTGGTGTCTGGGCACGACGAACTTTGGCAACGGTGCATACTCAGGGAGAACACTTTTATCTTGAAATTTAGTGAGAGATCATCTTATAATGCTACCGTCAATCAAAGCAAGATAAGATGCATAAAATATAAACATCACATGCAATCAATATAAGTGATATGATATGGCCATCATCATCTTGTGCTTGTGATCTCCATCTCTGAAGCATCGTCATGATCACCATCGTCACCGGCGCGACACCTTGATCTCCATCGTAGCATCGTTGTCGTCTCGCCAATCTTATGCTTCTACGACTATCGCTACCGCTTAGTGATAAAGTAAAGCATTACAGGGCGATTGCATTGCATACAATAAAGCAACAACTATATGGCTCCAGCCAGTTGCCGATAACTCGGTTACAAAACATGATCATCTCATACAATAAAATTTAGCATCATGTCTTGACCATATCACATCACAACATACCCTACAAAAACAAGTTAGACGTCCTCTACTTTGTTTGTTGCAAGTTTTTACGTGGCTGCTACGGTCTTAAGCAAGAACCAATCTTACCTACGCATCAAAACCACAACGATAGTTTATCAACTTGGTGCTGTTTTAACCTTCGCAAGGACCGGGCGTAGCCACACTCGGTTCAACTAAAGTTGGAGAAACTGACACCCGTCAGCCACCTGTGTGCAAAGCACGTCGGTAGAACCAGTCTCGCCTAAGCGTACGCGTAATGTCGGTCCGGGCCGCTTCATCCAACAATACCGCCGAACCAAAGTATGACATGCTGGTAAGCAGTATGACTTATATCGCCCACAACTCACTTGTGTTCTACTCGTGCATATAACATCAACATATAAAACCTAGGCTCGGATGCCACTGTTGGGGAACGTAGTAATTTCAAAAAAATTCCTACGCACACGCAAGATCATGGTGATGCATAGCAACGAGAGGGGAGAGTGTTGTCTACGTACCCTCGTAGACCTAAAACGGAAGCGTTATATCAACGCGGTTGATGTAGTCGTACGTCTTCACGATCCGACCGATCCAACCACCGAAACTACGACACCTCCGAGTTCTTGGCACAGGTTCAGCTCGATGACGATCCCCGGGCTCCGATCCAGCAAAGCGTCGGGGAAGAGTTCCGTCAGCACGATGGCGTGGTGACGATCTTGATGTTCTATCGTCGCAGGGCTTCGCCTAAGCACCGCTACAATATTATCGAGGATTATGGTGGAGGGGGGCACCGCACACGGCTAAGAGAAAGATCACGAAGATCAACTTGTGTCTCTAGAGGTGCCCCCTGCCCCCCGTATATAAAGGAGCAAGGGGGAGGGGCGGCCGGGCAGGAGGGGCGCGCCAGGGAGGAGTCCTACTCCTACTGGGAGTAGGACTCCCTACTTTTCCTTGTCCAAGTAGGAGAGGGGGAAGGAAGGGAGAGAGGAGAGGAAGGAAAGGGGGGGCGCCGCCCCCCTCCTTGTCCAATTCGGACTAGAGGGGGAGGGGGCGCGTGGCCTGCCCTGGCCGCCCCTCCTCTTCTCCACTTTAGGCCCATAAGGCCCATTAACCCCCCCCGGGGGGGGGGGGGGGTTCCGGTAACCCCCCCGGGTACTCCGGTTTTATCTGAAACTTCTCCAGAACACTTCCGGTGTCCAAATATAGTCGCCCAATATATCAATCTTTATGTCTCGGCCATTTCGAGACTCCTCGTCATGTCCGTGATCACATCCGGGACTCCAAACAAACTTCGGTACATCAAAATATATAAACTCATAATGAAACTGTCATCATAACGTTAAGCGTGCGGACTCTACGGTTCGAGAACAATGTAGACATGACCGAGACATGTCTCCGGTCAATAACCAATAGCGGAACCTGGATGCTCATATTGGCTCCTACATATTCTACGAAGGTCTTTATCGGTCAGACCGCATAACAACATACGTTGTTCCTTTTGTCATCGGTACGTTACTTGCCCGAGATTCGATCGTCGGTATCTCAATACCTAGTTCAATCTCGTTACCGGCAAGTCTCTTTACTCGTTCTATAATACATCATCTCGAAACTAACTCATTAGTTGCAATGCTTGCAAGGCTTATGTGATGTGCATTACCGAGAGGGCCCAGAGATACCTCTCCGACAATCGGAGTGACAAATCCTAATCTCGAAATACGCCAACCCAACATGTACCTTTGGAGACACCTGTAGAGCACCTTTATAATCACCCAGTTACGTTGTGACATTTGGTAGCACACAAAGTGTTCCTCCGGTAAACGGGAGTTGCATAATCTCATAGTCATAGGAACATGTATAAGTCATGAAGAAAGCAATAGCAACATACTAAACGATCGGGTGCTAAGCTAGTGGAATGGGTCATGTCAATCACATCATTCTCCTAATGATGTGATCCCATTAATCAAATGACAACACATGTCTATGGTTAGGAAATATAACCATCTTCATTAACGAGCTAGTCAAGTAGAGGCATACTAGTGACGCTTAGTTTGTCTATGTATTCACACAAGTATTATGTTTCCGGTTAATACAATTCTAGCATGAATAATAAACATTTATCATGATATAAGGAAATAAAATAATAACTTTATTATTGCCTCTAGGGCATATTTCCTTCACTACGTGCTCTCTTAAGAGAGAAGGAACTCAAGTGGGCGTTGTGTGCGAAAACGCTTAAGGTTGTCCAAGGGGACGACAACACACAGTTCTTCCATATGGTTGCAAATGGTAAACATAGGAAGAAGAAGATCATACAGCTTGAACAGGACGAGGGAACAATAGTGGGGCATGAAAATCTAAAAGCATATATTTCCAACTATTATAAAAGCCTTTTTGGACCTCCGAATACTTCCATCGTGTCTCTTGATAAGTCCGTGATTGATGATATACCTCAATTACAGATAGCGGAGAATGATGTTCTCTCCGCACCGTTTACTGAAAAAGAAGTTCATCTGGCCATAACTCAAATGAAGCCGAATAAAGCACCGGGACCGGATGGGTTTCCAGCTGAATTCTATAAGAAATGTTGGCATATCATTAAAGATGATCTTATGCCTATGTTTCATGATTTTTTCGATGGCCATTTGGAGTTGTTTCACCTCAACTTTGGTACGATAATGTTATTACCGAAGAAGAATGATGCGATCCGGATAGAACAATTCCGACCCATTTGAAAGTGCGTTATATCGACTAGAGGGGGGGGGGTGAATAGGCGATTTTTATGAAATTCTTCACTGAGGAATTTGCTCGTGAGGAAATTCCTTAGCGAAGAACTACTAGCAGCGGAATAAGTACTCAAAGGTAAACATAGCAGAATACATGCATGGTCATCATGATGAAATGAAGACAAACACAGAGTACAGAAAGCGTAAACACAGGATAGCACAAGATGAAGACAAACAGACTGAAGAAATTGAACTGAGGAAATTGAGAAAGTCTTTAGTCAAAGTCTTCAAACATAGATATGAACAAACACACAACACAATAATGAGGAAATGAAAGTGTTGAGGAAATAGAACCAGTAAGCTTGGTGAAGACAATGATTTGGTAGACCAGTTCCAACTGCTGTCTCAGTTGTACATCTGGTTGGAGCGGCTGAGTATTTAAACTCGAGGACACACAGTCCTCACCGTATTCTCCTTGAGCTAAGGACACACAGTCCTCGCCCATTCACTCGTGGTAAGTCTTCAGGTGACTTCCAAACCTTCACAGACTTGGTCACTCAGCGATCCACAATTCCTCTTGGATGCTCTAGACCTTGACGCCTAACCGTCTGGAAGAAGCACAGTCTTCAAAGGTAACAAGCGTCGGATCCACGCAGGATCAATCTCTTCAGTGATGCTCAATCACTTTGGGTTTGTAGGTGTTTTGGGTTTGGGTTTGGATTTTCCTCACTTGATGATTTTTGCTCAAAGTCCTCGGAGGATGGGTTGCACTCAAATGACAAGTGTCAAGTTCTCGCGGAGCAGCCAACCAGCTAGTGGTTGTAGGGGGCAGCTATTTATAGCCTAGGGAGCAGCCCGACATGATAAGACATAAATGCCCTTCAATGATATGACCGTTAGGTGGATAAGATATTTTGGGACAGCTGGCGCGTAGCACAGCAACGGTCAGAAATTTGAGGTATAAATTCCACAGGGCTATCATGTTCCTCACTGTGTAGGCAATTCGCACTGGCGAATTCCTAACTCCTCAGTCAGAGCAAAGTCCTCAGTGATCAGAAGAACTGCGTCTCTGTCACTGAAGAAATTGACTGATCTGTATGAGATTTCCAATGGCTTCACTCGAAGGGATTGGTAGGTGTAGGATTTGAGTTGAGCATCACATGGAAATTTTCTCCTTAGTATTTCCTCGACCCCCCTTTAACAGTACGGTGTTTCCTATGACTCAAGAAAGAGAAAATGAAAATACGAAAACAAAAGTCTTCACGCTTCATGTTCCACGAATGAATACCAAGTCTTCAAGGTCACACCAATTTCTTCACTTTCAAAGTCTTCAGAAAGTCTTCAGTATATCAAAGTCTTCAGTCGAAGAACTTCATTTTTAGGGGTCGACTTTCTATGTAAATATCAAACTCCTCATAGACTTACAGACCTGTGTACACTCATAAACGCATTAGATACTTAACCTATACAATACACCAAAATCACTAAGGGGCACTAGATGCACTTACAATCTCCCCCTTTTTGGTGATTGATGACAACATAGGTTAAGTTTTCAACGGGGATAAATATATGAAGTGTAAAAACTGATATTGAGGAATTTGATTGCAAGATATAGAAGAACTCCCCCTGAAGATGTGCATAGTGAGGAATTTGCTTTTGATGCAATGCACACTTGAAGAGTTGAATCATGGAGATCTCCCCCTATATCTTGTAATTCATACACGCATTTGATATATAATATGAAGAACTTGAAATGCATGATGAAATATGGTGTCTGATGTAATTCAGCATGCGTGCGATAATATTAACGAGGAATAAGCATGCATAATAGCGCATCAAAGTATCAAAGCATAGTGCAACAAAAGTATCAGCGCACCATCGGACTTAAGATTACAACTCGATCCAATAAAAGTTTCGGAAGAACGAGAGTTGTAACTTAAAAAAAACGATGTATAAGGGCGTTAAACTAGACCCGCTTGAAGACTAACTCAAATTTCTCCCCCTTTGTCATTGAATGACCAAAAGGATCGAAACTGAGGACTAACGCTCCTGGGGTCGATCGTTGAAGTAGGGCCTGCTGCAGTGTCGTCCAAATCTTCATGTTCATCAGTCGCACGCGATGAAGAATATGAACTGGCCACCAAAGAAGGAACCTTGACCTTCTTGTATTTCTTCGGAGGAGGTGCAAACCAGTCAAAGTCTTCTTTGAGACCCATTTTCTCCAAGTCTTCAGCACTGTACACTTGAGACAGAACAGCCCAGGTGCGGTTGAGGGTTTCATGAAGGTAGTAGTGGTTTTTCTTCACTGCATTGTGTGTGGAAGTCATGTTGTGAAGAATTGAACCAAACTGACGCTTGACCCATTTGTGATTGCGATCAACCTTTTGATGAAGACTGAGGAGTAACTCACGGTCAGTCATCACCCTGGGTGCTGTGGCTTGAGGATTTGGCTTGGCAGTGTTAGCAGCAGAGTCATGTGTAGCAGAGTCATCATTAGTGGAGTACGATGCAGCTTTGCGAAATTGACCATCCAATGGACGAATGCCTTCATCTATCACAGCAGTGGCCTTGCACTTTTCTTCAGCTGAGGAAAATGTCCGTTTGAGCACTTTAATGGGAGGCAAGTAGCTGCAGTGGTTGAGAGTTTCAGCCTTGTAGTTGAGTGAAGACCTTGTCCTGATGAATTTCATTATCCAAGGTGCATAAGGCTTCAGCTCAAATGGTGACATAGCAATGTTGGCCAGAGTCCTCATGAAGAAATCATGGAAGTTGACGGGAACGCCATGAATGATGTTGAAAAGCAGATTCTTCATGATGCCAACGACTTCTTCATCACTTGAGTCGTGGCCCTTGATGGGGCTCATTGTCTTCGTCAGAATGCGATAGACAGTCCTTGGCACATACAACAATTCCTTGACGAGGAATTTGGTTCTAGGAGCTTGCCCTGGCTTCAAAGGCTTCATCAGCACTTGCATATAGTGATTTGAAAGATCAGGACACACAACGCGCATCTTCAGTGGGTGGACTCAGAGGAAGGACACGAAGCAATTCAGATGCTGGGGCCTTATGATGTGTGTTCTTAGTCATCCAGTCCAAAACCCATGAGTTGACATCTTCAGAGTTGCCGGTGATGTGTAACGTTGCATAGAATTGAAGAATAAGTTCTTCATTCCAATCGCATATGTCTGTGCAGAAATTGAGCAACCCAGCGTCGTGAAGAACATTGAGGACTGGCGTGAAGCACGACAAAGACTCCATATCCACGTGAGGAATATGAGCATGGTCGAAGACTTTGTCTTTGTTGTAAAGCACTGAGGAATAGAAATTGGCTTGGCTGGCAGTCCAGAAACGCCTCTTCCTTATGCGAGCAGAGTCATATGGGTTGTATTCAGTGAAGAACACGTGCTCGCCATAGAAGTCTTCAGCCTTGAATTTCTGTTTTCGTGAGAACGGATCCTTTGGCCTTGGCAGAGGAGTGTCAGTGAGTTGCATCACGACCTCAGGAATCACAATCTCAGGTTCTTCAGGCTGAGGAATTTCAGGATGTTCCTCAGGTGCAGTCACCTTTTCAGTTTCAGCAGCAGTTTCTTCAGCACTAGTGGCTGGAATTTCTTCATTCACAGATGCAGTGGGATGAGTTGCGTCAGAGCCCAATTTTACTGTTGGTGAAGGAGAGTGAGGAATTTGCTGCAGGGGAGTGAAGAGTGGGGAATTGGAATGCTGACTTTCCCAAAAGTCGTCATTCATCACTGGAGTGGTGCTTCCAATATCCACATCTTCATCAATTTCTTCAACACCAGCCTCTTCAACATCAAACTGAGGCATTGGTGATGATACCATTGGGGTTGAAGGGATTGCTTCCGCTTCAATTTCTTCATCAATCTGCTCTGACGAAGCAGCAGATTGAGTTTCTTCATCTGATCCACTTGGGATCTCATAATCTTCACCAAAAGGAACAAGGTCCTTTGATGGCACGGAGGAGATAGGAACAACATCAATTGGATTAGCAAACGAGCTGGTCATGGGCTTCATTTCTTGGGAGTTGAAGATTCTGAAGCATTGGATGCCTTCCTTTTCTTCACAGCAGCCCGCTCTGCAGCCTTGGTTTTCTTCACATCTTATGCAGATGGAAGAACTGGAGTTGGGGTAGGCACAGGTGGAGCTGAGGAATCTGGTTGATTTTCCTCAGGCGCAACTGATGCAGTTGCCCTGGTTTCTTCAATCTCTTCAGGCGCACCACTAGTGGATGCCCTGGCAATTTCATCAGCGGCTGGAGCAGAGTCATGAACCTTGGAACTAGCATTTTCTTCAGCAGCCTGAACTTCATCAGCGGTGCTGGCATATTCTTCAGTGGGCTGAACAGATGCTTCAGCTTGAGGAAATTGTTGTGTTGAGGTTGCACTCTTGGTGAAGGTATCAGTTAGCCTCACAAATCTGACCTTGGCTCCTTGCCAATCAACATAGTACGAGTCAAAGTTGTCGCTGAGGGCTTTGATCTCACCCTGTATTTTGACGAGTTCCTCAGGCTTCATTGTGAGAACATTTTTCTTCAGTAGCTTCTCTTTGCGGTACTGCGATTTCTTGATCTCTCTGGCCTTATCATATTTCCACTTCTCCTCTTGGATGAAGTGAGTCAACATGTGACTTTGGCCAGGTGTCAGTTTGAAATCAGGCATAGGTGTGTTAGGGTCCTTATGCCAGAGATCAATATAATCTAGGATCGCCCTTGGATCCAATAGCAGGGGCACAGGTGTGCCTTTGGCTTTAGCAGCCCGTTCTTGTCGGTCCCTGATGATTTCAGTAAGTTCTTCTTCATCAGCTTCATCATCATCAGATGGCACAGTGAAGACTACCTGCTTCTTGTTGGGACTTGGGCGATTTCCGCGTCTAGCAGTAGCCTTTTTCTTCAGCAGCAAGGGTCCTACTGAGGAATTTGGTGCAGCTGAAGAACTAGCTGAGACACCAGAGGCAATAGAGATGCCAGTCGTCCTTTGGCATGAGGCCAGATGCACGGGTGCTGAGGACTTTGTTGGGACAGCTGAGGACTTTGGAGGAGCAGGAGCAGCATGAGGAATTTGCTTTGAAGATTTTGAAGATTCTGGCCGTGAGGGCATTGATGTTGAAGCACTTGGCTTGCGAGCGGGCTTCTTTAGCATCGCTTTCTTCAGCTTGGCAGAAGCCTCAGTGGCAGCAGCAGCAGAGTCTTCATTGAATTTCCTCACTGCTTTTCTGGCTTGCCTTGCCAGTTTAGCTTGGCGCTTGGCCCATTCTTTAGGAAATTCCTCACCACGCTTGATGCTGGTGGGATCAGCCACTTGGCCATGTGCCAATGGAGGTCTTTGGCATGGAGGGTTTACTGCGAATTTCTTCATATACTTGGGAGTGACGTATCTGTACTCCCTCCATTCACGTGCCCATCTCCTTTCGATCTTCTGTATGCGCACCTTGCACTGATTTTTATCTTCCTCAGGAGGTGTGCAGTACCCAGCATAAATGTCCTCAGGGATTTCAAAGGCAGTCATGACCTCAGGTCTCTTTCCTCCTTTCTGTAGCCATTTACCTTCAGCCATTTTCTTTAGATGAGGAATTTGAACAATTGAATTTTCTGAAGAAGTATGCAACTTTTCTTCGAGGAACGCTGCAAATGAGTTAAGTTGATGAGAACCTAATGATTCAGCAGCGGACATGTGTACCTGTGAACAGAGTATAGTTGCGAGGAATTTGAAGAGGTCATATGCGTTCTCAGAGGGTTTTCATAAAGAACAAGTTTGAGGAATTTGACCAGATTCGTCTTGAGAAATTTCACTAAGCGCTTTATATCTTAGGTTCCAGAGTTGTATAGATCGAGAATCCACACAATTGAGGAATCTTGAAGAAAATGAGGCTTAGGGAAATGAATCAAGAACAGATAACATGTGAGGTGTTTTGTGTGTGAGGATTTGAAGAATAAAACACTTTTGAAGATTTTGTAGAAAAATTTCGAATCAAAGAGGGCAGTAAAATTAGCTTTTAATTACCCTGAACGAAGAACACGACGAACTGAGAGTTGGAACAGTGAAGTTCGTCGATGCAGATCTTCCACGCCCTAACTTGGCAGAGGAAGACGTCTACGGCGGCGGCGGAGGTGAAGATTTCCGCGGTCGGCGCGAGTACGACGGCGACGAGGTCGAGGCAGTGAAGCTCTTCCTCACCGGCGATGATGGAGTAGCGACGGCGCTAGGGTTTGGAAGCTCGAGCGAGGGAGTGAGATCGAGCGGGGTAAAAGAAGTGAGGATGGCGATAGGGGTATTTATAGCCGCGGTGAAAAACTGCTCGTCCGAAGATTTAGGACGAACGTGCCCCTGGCCGTTCTCCTTCTTGCGACATGTGTCACCCATGTACTGTGTAGTGGAGATCGTGTAAGATCGTGGGTGGATAAAATAATGCATCGTGGGATGCGGAACGGTTTGAGCGGCAAAACCGAAAGTTTGGATAAGATTAGTTTTAACGTTCCGTTCGCAATTTCTTCAGCTGAGAAGGACACAGTGAAGAATTTGAACGAGTTTCAAATAGAACGCACATGAAGAATTTGTGAACAGATTGGATTAAGTATAGCATAGAGGGGAAGGGTCCGATCACATCCACTTAGCAGAAAAGATCCAACTTGAAGAATTAGCTATAAGTGAATGCTGTAGAGGACATAAACTCATATATATATATATATATATATATATATATATATATATATATATATATATATATATATATATATATATATATATATATATAGCTAATGAAGAAAAACGGCGGCACAAGTGAAGACTTTGTAAGGTTTGAAGAATTTGAAAAACTGAAGAATTTCAAAAGTTGAGGAAAAACTCAAACCGAAGATTTTCAACTTTTGTGGTGGCGTGACCCACCGTATAAGAATGATGATTTCAGACACCGCGTACAATTGTCATAGGGTTCTGAGAATCAAATTCTTCATTAATTTCTTCACACTTAGAGTGTTATTCTTCATTGATTGAAGAAAAACGTTTCTTCATGTGTTGCACATCTAAGTCATCAATTTTGCATAAGTGTTAGGATGAGTGCCTTTTCAAAGTACATTCGAAGATTCTAAGATATTTAGCTCACACCGCAACTTGCTAAATCTCTTCTCATCCAAGGGCTTAGTGAAGATATCGGCTAGCTATTCTTCAGTCTTCACATGCTCAATAGAAATGTCGCCCTTCAACACATGATCACGAAGAAAATGATGACGAATCTGAATGTGCTTTGTCTTCGAGTGCTGAACTGGGTTGTGAGCAATCTTGATGGCACTCTCATTGTCACAGAGGAGAGGCACATTCTTCACGTTGATGCCATAGTCCTTGAGTGTTTGCTTCATCCATAGCAGTTGAGCACAACAAGAACCAACAGCAATGTACTCAGCTTCAGCAGTAGATACTGATACACAGTTCTGTTTCTTCGAGGACCAACAGACCAAGGATCGTCCGAGGAAATGACAAGTACTAGATGTTGACTTGCGGTCCACACAGTCACCAGCATAGTCAGAGTCTGAATATCCAATGAGATCAAAATCCGAGCCCTTGGGATACCATAATCCTAGTGTTGGTGTGTGAGCTAGATATCGAAGAATATGCTTCACAGCCTTATGGTGTGATTCCTTCGGTGCAGCTTGAAATCGTGCACACATGCAAACACTAAGCATTATATCTGGCCTAGATGCACATAAGTACAATAAAGAACCAATCATAGAGCGCTATACCTTATGATCAAAGTCAGTGCCATTTTCATCAGTGCATAGATGACCATTTGTGGGCATAGGAATTTTGATGCCTTTGCAGTCTTGCATGCCGAATTTCTTTAGGACATCCTTGAGGTATTTCTCCTGAGATATGAATATACCATTTCGCTGTTGACGAATTTGAAGACCTAAGAAGAATTTCAACTCTCCCATCATAGACATTTGATATTCTTCACTCATCATATAGGCAAATTCATCACTATAACGTTGGTCAGTACAGCCAAAGATGATATCATCAACATATATTTGGCACACAAACAGTTCACCATCATAAGATTTAGTAAAGAGAGTGGGATCGAGTGAACCGGGTGTGAAGCCTTTCTTCATGAAGAATTCCTTCAATGTATCATACCACGCCCGTGGGGCCTGCTTGAGGCCATAGAGGGCCTTGTTAAGTCTGAAGACTTTGTCAGGATGTTTTGGATCTTCAAAACCTGGGGGTTGAGCAACATATACTTCTTCCTCAAGCTTACCATTGAGGAATGCACTTTTCACATCCATTTGGTATAAGATGATATCATGATGGTTAGCATAAGCAAGTAATATGCGAATAGCCTCAAGTCTAGCAACAGGTGCAAAAGTTTCATCGAAATCAATTCCTTATACCTGTGTGTAGCCTTGAGCTACTAGTCGTGCCTTATTCCTCACCACAACACCATTTTCATCTTGCTTGTTGCGGTAGATCCACTTTGTGCCAATGATGTTATGCTTGCAAGGATCAGGACGATTGACTAGTTCCCATATGTTGTTGAGCTTGAACTGATGTAATTCTTCTTGCATGGCCTGAATCCACTCAGGCTCCAGAAATGCTTCATCTACCTTAGCGGGCTCTGTGATAGAGACAAAAGCAAAGTGCCCACAAAAGTTAGATAGATGTGAAGTTTTTGAGCGTGTGAGAGGACCTGGTGCTCTAATGTCATCGATGATCTTCTCCACTTGCACTTCTTTTGCAACGCGAGGGTGAGCTGGTTGTCGTTGAGGAATTTGATCCGCGTTTTCTTCACCATCAATTTCCTCAGCATTTTCTTTAGGTGCATCAGCTCGACGTTCTTCACGTTCTGGAATGAATTCTTCAGCAGATTCTTCAGTAGGAATGACATCTTCAGTAGCCTTGTGCTTGATAGAATCCTCAGGTGCAGGTTCATCTAACACAGAAGGTAGGTGCTCTCTTTGCGATCCATTAGTTTCATCGAACCGCACATCTACAGTTTCAACAATCTTGTGAAGAACATTGTTGAAGACTCTGTAGGTGTGCGAGTCCTTTCCGTAACCAAGCATAAAACCTTCATGTGCTTTCGGTGCAAATTTAGAGTTGTGATGAGGATCTCTAATCCAACATTTAGCACCGAAGACTTTGAAATAACTCACATTTGGTTTCTTGTCAGTGAGGAGTTCATAAGAAGTCTTCTTGAAGAATTTGTGAAGATATACTCTATTGATGATGTGGCACGCAGTATCAATTGCATCAACCCAGAAACGACGAGGGGTTTTGTACTCATCGAGCATAGTGCGAGCCATCTCAGCAAGAGTCCTGTTCTTGCGCTCCACGACGCCATTCTGTTAAGGAGTATAAAGAGCAGATAACTCATGAGTAATACCAAGTTCATCAAGATAGTCATCGAGACCCGAATTCTTGAACTCAGTTCCATTGTCACTTCTGATGTGCTTGATCTTCACACCAAAGTTGGTTGAAGCCCTCGAGGAAAATCGTTTGAAGACTTCCTGCACTTCAGTTTTGTAAGAGACAAGGTGTACCCATGTATAACGAGAGTAATCATCAACAATAACAAAGCCATATTGAGATGCTTCATTTGAAACAGAGGAATAATGATTAGGACCGAAGAGATCCATGTGAAGCAATTCAAATGGACGAGTGGTGGTCATGATAGTCTTTGCTGGATGCTTGGCCTTTGTCATCTTTCCAGCTTCACAGGCACCGCACAAGTGATCCTTGAGGAATTTGACATTCTCAATGCCAATGACATGCTTCTTCTTCACAAGCGTGTTCAAATTCCTCATGCCGGCATGACCAAGTCGTCGATGCCATAGCCATCCTTCTGAAGCTTTTGCAAGTAGGCACACTGCTGGTTGTGAATCTGCAGAGAAATCAACAATATACAAGTCTCCTCTCCTAAAGCCTTCGAAGACTTTGGAATTGTCAGCTTCCATAATCACAACACACCGATACTTGCCAAAGACAACAACCATATCAAGATCACAAAGCATTGAGACAGACATAAGATTATATCCTAACGACTCAACAAGCATGACTTTGTCCATGTGTCGATCCTTTGTGATAGCAACCTTACCTAGACCCAATACCTGACTTTTGCTTTTATCAGCGAAGATGATATGCTTCATGTGTGACGCTGATAAGGGAGCATCCATCAACAAATTCCTGTCACCGGTCATGTGATTTGTACATCCACTATCAAGTACCCATTCAGTGGCTTTGGGTTGATCATCCTGCAGATGAATTAGTGCAACTTACGACCTCATATACTTCACCAGTGAAGAATATGATATCGCAATTCATCAGATCAATTTCATCAAGCAGTAAGACAGATAAAACAGAGGGAGGACGTTGTAACACCCCGGATGTAACTTGCCATATTTGTACTCCAACTCTTGCCATTTTCGGCAATGTGATATGATATTCCCTCCGTGGTTGGGTTTCCCGTCTTTTTGCATTTTGTCCTTGTCGTGCATTTCATATCATGTCATCATGTGCATCACATTCGCATACGTGTTCGTTTCATGAATCCGAGCATTTTCCCCGTTGTCCGTTTTGCAATCGGGCGCTCCTATGTTCCCCGGCGTCCTCTTTTACCTTTTTCCGTGAGCGGGTATTAAACTTTCTCAGAATGGACCGAGGTTTCTCAAGCGGCCTTGGTATAGCACCGGTAGACCGCCTGTCAAGTTTCGGGTCATTCGGAGGTCGTTTGATACTCCAACGGTTAACCGGGTAACCGTGTAAGCCTCTTTTGGGTTGCAGCCCAAAACCCCTCCAAAACAGCCCAATAACCCATCTAAGTCACTCCCATGTCCATCGCCGTTCGATCACGATCGTGTGGGCGAAAACCGTGCTCAATTTGGAGCCTCCTAGCCCCTCCTACCTATAAATACACCTCCCCCTCCGAAATCCCGGATCAATTCCACCCCTAAACCCTAGCCCCGCTCCCTCCCCGCCGCCGGACACGTCCGGTCTGGCCGGACGAAATCCCGCCGCCGCGCCCAGCCAACCCTCGCGCGCCACGTGGCCTCCCCGCGCCGTCCCCGCCGCGGGCCCTCCCGCAGCCCGTCAGCCGCGCCGCCGCGCCCGAGGCGCCCGCCGCCGCCCGGAGCTTCCCCGCCGCGTCGCCTCGCCGGCCACCTCCGCCTCCGGCGTCGCCGCGCCGCACCGCGCCGCCGCCCGCGCGCCTCCCGTTGCCTCCTCGTCGCCCGGCCCCGCCGTCCCTCGCTGTCCCCAAGCTCCTCCGGCGCCGTCCGCCCCGTCTCCGACCGGCGACGAACTCCGGCGACCTCCCCTGGATCCAGATCTAAGAGCCCTAGGGTTGACTTTCCCCTCCCCGAAATTTCTCTAAGTCCCGAATATTTTGCATTTTTATGCCATGTTCATCGCATCATAACTCTCTGCATACTGCTCCGTTTTGTGCGTGTAATATGTCAAATTGTTCGTCTCGATGAGTACATCATTTCATCTCATTGCATCATTTACATTAGAGCTCATCTTGATGCCCGAATTGCTGTTAGAAGAGGGCTATGTGATGTTAGTTTCAGATCTGTTTCAGTAGATGCACTTTTGTCATTTTTGCCATGATTGATGTGTGCACCTCCAGAATTGTCTCCTTGCACGACATTCCACAATTGATCTCTTCAGACCGTGGTAGCATCTTTACATCCAAGTTTTGGGATTCTTTTCAGAAGGCCATGGGCACAAACATTCGCTTCAGCACAACTTTCCATCCTCAAACTAGTGGACAAGTCGAGCGTGTCAACCAAATTCTTGAAGATATGCCCAGGGCTTGTGTTATCTCTTTCGGCATGAAGTGGGAGGATTGTCTTCCATATGCTGAGTTCTCTTACAACAACAGCTTTCAAGCGAGCTCGGGCAAAGCGCCATTCAAAATTCTCTATGGCAGAAAGTGTCGTACTCCTCTCAATTTGTCTGAGACGGGCGAATGCCAACTTCTTGGCAACGACTTGATCACAGAGGCTGAAGATATGTGTAAAGTCATTCGTGAGAATCTCAAAGCCGCTCAATCGCGCCAGAAGAGCTATTACGATAGCAAACACCGTGATTTGGCTTTCGAGATCGGACACCATGTCTACCTCCGCGTCTCTCCAATGAAAGGCACTCGTCGCTTCGGTATCAAAGGGAAACTTGCCCCTAGATACGGCGGTCCTTTCAAGATCATCGGCAAACGAGGCAATCTCGCGTATCAACTTGAGCTTCCCCCCAACTTTGCAAATGTGCATGATGTGTTCCACGTGTCACAGCTTCGCAAGTGCTTCAAGACGCCTGAGCGCACCATCAACTTCGAAGATATTGATCTTCAAGAAGATTTGTCCTATCATGAGCATCCCCTTGCTATTATTGAAGAAACCGAGCGCAAGACTCGCAACAAGTCCATCAAATTCCTGAAAGTGAAGTGGTCTCACCATTCAGACCGAGAAGCCACCTGGGAGCGCGAGGACCACCTCCGTTCCGAATATCCGGAGTTCTTTCAGTCCTAGATCTCGGGACGAGATCCTCTCGTAGTGGTGGAGTGTTGTAACACCCCGAATGTAACTTGCCATATTTGTACTCCAACTCTTGCCATTTTCGGCAATGTGATATGATATTCCCTCCGTGGTTGGGTTTCCCGTCTTTTTGCATTTTGTCCTTGTCGTGCATTTCATATCATGTCATCATGTGCATCGCATTCGCATACGTGTTTGTTTCATGAATCCGAGCATTTTCCCCGTTGTCCGTTTTGCAATCGGGCGCTCCTATGTTCCCCGGCGTCCTCTTTTACCTTTTTCCGTGAGCAGGTATTAAGCTTTCTCGGAATGGACCGAGGTTTGTCAAGCGGCCTTGGTATAGCACCGGTAGACCGCCTGTCAAGTTTCGGGTCATTCGGAGGTCGTTCGATACTCCAACGGTTAACCGGGTAACCGTGAAAGCCTCTTTTGGGTTGCAGCCCAAAACCCCTCCAAAACAGTCCAATAACCCATCTAAGTCACTCCCATGTCCATCGCCGTTCGATCACGATCGTGTGGGCGAAAACCGTGCTCAATTTGGAGCCTCCTAGCCCCTCCTACCTATAAATACACCTCCCCCTCCGAAATCCCGGATCAATTCCACCCCTAAACCCTAGCCCCGCTCCCTCTCCGCCGCCGGACACGTCCGGTCCGGCCGGACGAAATCCCGCCGCCGCGCCCAGCCAACCCTCGCGCGCCACGTGGCCTCCCCGCGCCGTCCCCGCCGCCGGCCCGCCGGGCCCGCCGCGGGCCCTCCCGCGCCCCGACCCGGGCCGCGCCCCGCCGCTCGCGGCCACCGCAACCCGTCAGCCGCGCCGCCCGCGCCCGAGGCGCCCACCGCCGCCCGGAGCTTCCCCGCCGCGTCGCCTCGCCGGCCACCTCCGCCTCCGGCGTCGCCGCGCCGCACCGCGCCGTTGCTCACGCGCCTCCCGTCGCCTCCTCGTCGCCCGGCCCCGCCGTCCCTTGCCGTCCCCGAGCTCCTCCGGCGCCGTCCGCCCCGTGTCCGACCGGCGACGAACTCCGGCGACCTCCCCTGGATCCAGATCTGAGAGCCCTAGGGTTGACTTTCCCCTCCCCGAAATTTCTCTAAGTCCCGAATATTTTGCATTTTTATGCCATGTTCATCGCATCATAACACTCTGCATACTACTTCGTTTCATGCGTGTAATATGTCAAATTGTTCGTCTCGATGAGTACATCATTTCATCTCATTGCATTATTTTCATTTGAGCTCATCTTGATGCCCGAATTGCTGTTAGAAGAGGGCTATGTGATGTTAGTTTCAGATCTATTTCAGTAGATGCACTTTTGTCATTTTTGCCATGATTGATGTGTGCACCCTATGAATTGGAGTCCTACATGGGTTTTGTAATAATCCATGCCATCTTTACAGGGATGTACTCCATGTATTTTTGTGATCTTTGTGGTGACTAGCACAAGCATGCAAACTAGGGATCATAATGTTGCTGATTTCAGAGACTTAGTAATTTCACAAAGTTATTCTCTGCTGTTATTTTTATGCCATGTGTTCATGTTGTTTCAGAGAGATCTATGCCTCTTTTGAGCATGATCATTAAGGGTGTTTTGAAAATATGGATCTGCTCTATCCATACGTGCCTTTGTTTGTAATTATGGAGTGCCATAGCTTGAGTCAATCGAGCTCTACTTTTGCTATAAAATGTTACTGGCAGATTGTTTACATGTTATTCCATTTTGCCAAGCTTGTTGTAGTTGTTCATTGCATGATATGATGTTGTTATTTCCATGAATATCTTCTATGCCATGTCTTCTTGATGGGTGTATGCTTAGTTTATCATGCAATGCTCTGTAGTGAGTGCATCGAGCTCGTAAACATGCCTACTTGTTATCTGTTTTTGACATGTCCAGTTTTCTGCTAAGTCTGAAAACTGTAACGAAACTTGCTTAATTGACATGGGTGCTATTGTATTTTGTGGTCCTTTTGGCTTATGGTCAGTAAGGGACTTTTGTTCAATGCTTTGAGTAGATTCATGCCATGCCATATTTAGCTATGTCCTGTTCCTGTAGCATGTTGTTTCCTTGCTCTAAACATGTCATCCTGATGTTAATTTCTGGCATGATAGTATTTTCACTAAGTCTGTGAACCTATTATCTTTTGCACTATCGCCATGTTTGTTTGAACCTGTTATGTTGTGATTTAGCCGTAGCTCAGTGTTCATATTTTGTCAAGCATCTCGAGTAGATCACTGCCATATGCTTTGCTGATATGTTTGGGTGCAGTAGCTTAATTTCTTGTTGCATGCTAAGTGGCATCATGCTGTTCAACGCAGAAATGTGTCATTCTTGTTTTGCTTGCCATTTGCAAACCGTGCATCCGATTCCGGTGATCTTTATATCGATTTCAATCGAAATCACCTCACCTTTCCAGTGGCATACTTGGTTTGCCAAGATTATGCCTTGTTTATCTTTTTCCTTCCGGAGCACGCATATGCATTGCATCCCACATCTCGCATATCATGCCATGTTTTGCATCATGTTGTTTGTGCATTGCATCGTGATTGATGTTTGTCCCCTTTGCTTGTGTTCTTGCCTTGGGTAGAGCCGGGAGACGAGTACATGAACGAGGAACCTGTTGAGAACACTTACTAGGATCAAGCTTTCGACAACCCTGAGAACTTTGCAGGCAAGATGACCATACCCTCGAAATCACTTCTATCTTTGCTTGCTAGATGCTCGCTCTTTTGCTATGCCTATGCTGCGATACCTACCACTTGCTATATCATGCCACCCATATTGTCCTTTCCTAGCAAACCGTTGATTGGCTATGTTACCGCTTTGCTGAGCCCCTCTTATAGCGTTGCTAGTTGCAGGTGAAGATGAAGTTTGTTCCATGTTGGAACATGATTACTTTGGGTTATCACAATATCTCTTATTTTAATCAATGCATCTATATACTTGGTAAAGGGTGAAAGGCTCGGCCTTATGCCTGGTGTTTTGTTCCACTCTTGCCACCCTAGTTTCCGTCATACCAGTGTTATGTTCCTTGATTTTGCGTTCCTTACACGGTTGGGTGATTTATGGGACCCCCTTGACAGTTCGCTTTGAATAAGACTCCTCCAGCAAGGCCCAACTTTGGTTTTACCATTTGCCACCTAAACCTTTTTCCCCTGGGTTTTCGCGAGCCCGAGGGTCATCTTTATTTTAACCCCCGGGCCAGTGCTCCTCCGTGTGTTGGTCCGAACCGAGCCGCCTGCGGGCCACCTCGGGGAAACTCGATGGCTGGTTTTACTCGTAGCCTGTCTCATCCGGATGTGCCCTGAGACCGAGATATGTGCAGCTCCTATCAGGATTTGTCAGCACAATCGGGCGGCTTTGCTGGACTTGTTTTATTACTGTCGAAATGTCTTTTAGTCCGGGATTCCGAGACTGATCGGGTCTTCCCGGTAGAAGGAATATCCTTCGTTGACCGTGAGAGCTTATAATGGGCTAAGTTGGGACACCCCTGCAGGGTATTATCTTTCGAAAGCCGTGCCCGCGGTTATGAGGCAGATGGGAATTTGTTAATGTCCGGTTGTAGAAAACCCGAAGTTGACCTTAATTAAAACACATCAACCGCGTGTGTAACCGTGATGGTCTCTTCTCGGCGGAGTCCGGGAAGTGAACACGGTGTTGGAGTTATGTTTGACGTAGGTTGTTCTAGGATCACTTCTTGATCACTTCTAGCTTCACAACCGTGCTTTGCTCCTCTTCTCGCTCTCTTTTGCGTTGTTAGCCACCATATATGCTAGTCGCTTGCTGCAGCTCCACCTCACAACCCTATCCTACCTTTAAGCTTAAATAGTCTTGATCTCGCGGGTGTGAGATTGCTGAGTCCCCGTGACTCACAGATTCTACCAAAACAGTTGCAGGTGCCAACGATGCCAGTGCAGATGACGCAACCGAGCTCACGTGGGAGTTCGACGAGGAACGTGGTCGTTACTATGTGTCTTTTCCTGATGATCAGTAGTGGAGCCCAGTTGGGACGATCGGGGATCTGTGTAGCATTTGGGGTAGTCTTCTTTTATTTTGGTTCCGTAGTCGGACCTTGAGTGTAATCTGGATGATGAATGTTTATTTATGTATTGTGTGAAGTGGCGACTGTAAGCCAACTATGTATCTCTTTCCCTTATGTATTACATGGGTTGTGTGAAGATTACCTCACTTGCGACATTGCTTTCAATGCGGTTATGCCTCTAAGTCGTGCTTCGACGCGTAGGAGATATAGCCGCATCGAGGGCGTTACAGACGTATGAAATGGAAGTTCATTTCATCATGGTTAGCCTGCGTCCTTTCAGGCATTTTTTGTCAGGTCCCCAGCAAATTCTTCAGATGTTATTGCACGTCTGGAGACCTGACCCTGCAGAAGAGATTAGTTCTTTTTCTTCACCACCCACATCTGAAGGGGTGGCAAAGAGTTCATCACTCTGCGAGCTCCATATGAGAATGGTGGCAAAGCAGCCAAACCATCTCGTTTCACATAAGAGGGGTTAGGGTAAGCATATGCATAAGCAGAGAAATTCTTCGAGGACTTATGAACATAATAATTTGAAGAATAATGCTCATATTCATAGCCCTTGGCTCTTCCCTGCGAAACAGAGTTGTTAGCACGATGATGTTCATATGAGGACTTTGATCCATGTGAGGAATTTGATCCCCTTGAGGAATTTGGTCCGTATGAGGATTTTGATCCATATGAAGAATTTGATCTGAGGTTCCTTTTCTTCACAGGTGGTGTCATGAGGACATTCACCTGAAGACTTTCAAGGCACCTTTTGGGAACCCAGATTTTCTTCATAGGGGAACTGTTCCTGGAGTTAGTGCCAACATATCTAGCAAATACTTCACCATTCTGATTTTTGAACAGTTTATAGTTGGAGTCAAATGACTCATCAGAAGAATGAGAAGATTCACATGTATAGCCAGATAAATTAGATGGATCAACTGGAGGTCCCTTTGCAGCAACCCATGAGGTTTTGGGATACTGCTCAGGCTTCCAATGTGTACCATCAGCATTGAGTTTCCTCTCAAAGGCAATACCCTCTTTCCTAGGGTTCCTATTGAGGATCTGCTTTTTAAGCACATCACAAAGAGTCTGATGCCCTTTGAGGCTTTTGTACATGCCTGTCACGTACAATTCCTTCAGTCCTGCATCGTCAGTAATACTAGCAATGTCCTCAGATGAGGAAATAGTGATAGCAGAGGCAGGTGAAGAATTTGTAACATTTGAAGCATTTGAACATTCAGGTGAGGAATTAGCAGATTCTCGTTCAATGCATTTTAAACATGGAGGAATAAATTCTTCCTGAGCAGTGCTGATTTGTTGAGAAAGTAATGAATCGCGCTCCTTCTGAAGATCTTCATAACTCTCTCTTAGCTTCTCAAGATCTTGCTTCTTTTGAAGATATTCATAAGAAAGCTTCTCATGATCAGATAAGAGAGTGTTATGATGACTTTGAAGGTTGTCAAACCTGGTCTGAAGTCTCTGAAGATTTTCAGTTAAGGCCTTAGTGCGATCCAATTCTTCACCCAACATATCATCACTTTTGTCTAGCATGTTTTGAACCTTTTCAAAAGCCTTTTGTTGTTGCAAAGCAATCTTAGCAAGTTTAGAGTAGCTAGGCTTAAGATTTTCATCAGATTCATCATCACTAGATTCAGAGGAGGCGCATTTGAGTACCTTGGCACCCTTTGCCATGAAGCAATAGGTGGGAGCGTAGTCATCACTGCCTTCATCAGCCTTGTTGGTGAGATCACTTTCTTCAGCGTTGAAGATGGATTTGCTGACGAATGCAGTAGCGAGGGCTAGGCTCGCCACACCAGACTCAGAATCCTCAGATTCCTCTTCTGCTTCATTTTCTTCAGATTCAGCCTCAGAGTCCATTTCCTTGCCAATGAATGCCCGAGCCTTCTTGGAGCTGCTCTTCTTGTGAGACAAAGACTTCGAGGATTTTGATGATGAGGATTTTGAGGATTTCTTCTTTTTCTTCGCATCATCAGAACTGTAATCCTTGTATTTCTTCTTCTTTGATTCCTTTCCAGTGAGGACAATCTTGAGAACTTCTGGAATTTCTTCACAAGCAGTGCTAGATCATGACTCAGTTCTTCAGGATCACCAAGGCTGCTACCAGAGTCTTCATCTTCGGACTCAGATACTACCTTGGCCTTCAGTGCACGTGATCTGCTATAGCTTGTACCGTAGAGATCTCTCTTCTCAGCAAGCTGGAACTCATGAGTGTTTAGCCTCTCGAGGATATCAGCGGGGTCAAGTGACTTGTAATCACCACGCTCTTGTATCATCAGTGCCAGAGTGCCAAATGAGGAATCAAGCGATCTCAGCAATTTCTTCACCACCTCATGGTCGGTGATGTCAGTGGCACCAAGTGCTTGAAGCTCGTTTGAGATGTCAGTGAGGCGATCGAAGGTTTGCTGAACATTTTCATTGTCGAGTCTTTTGAAGCGGTTGAAGAGATTGCGAAGAATATCAACTCGAGAGTCACGCTGAGTTGAAACTCCTTCATTGACCTTGGACAGCCTATCCCAGATAAGCTTAGCAGTCTCCAAAGCACTCACTCTACCATACTGACCCTTACTCAGATGGCCACATATGATATTCTTCGCTTGGGAATCGAGTTGCTTGAATTTCTTCACATCGGTAGCGTTCAGCGAGGGAGTGACGGAGGGAACACCATTTTCCACAACGTACCAGAGATCGTTATCAATTGCCTCAAGATGCATTCGCATCTTATTCTTCCAGTAGGGGTAGTCCGTCCCATCGAAGGTAGGACACCCAGCAGAGACCTTGATCATACCTGCGGTCGACATAACTAAAACTCCAGGCGGTTAAACCAAAATCACACAGAACAAGGGAGTACCTTGCTCCGATACCAATTGAAAGTGCGTTATATCGACTAGAGGGGGGTGAATAGGCGATTTTTATGAAATTCTTCACTGAGGAATTTGCTCGTGAGGAAATTCCTTAGCGAAGAACTACTAGCAGCGGAATAAGTACTCAGAGGTAAACATAACAGAATACATG
Organism: Aegilops umbellulata; assembly: GCA_032464435.1. Lineage (NCBI taxonomy): Eukaryota > Viridiplantae > Streptophyta > Magnoliopsida > Poales > Poaceae > Aegilops > Aegilops umbellulata. Next base: position 395,489,582 of record CP136054.1, read on the forward strand.
CATGGTCATCATGATGAAATGAAGACAAACACAGAGTACAGAAAGCGTAAACACATGATAGCACAAGATGAAGACAAACAGACTGAAGAAATTGAACTGAGGAAATTGAGAAAGTCTTCAGTCAAAGTCTTCAAACACAGATATGAACAAACACACAACACAGTAATGAGGAAATGAAAGTGTTGAGGAAATAGAACCAGTAAGCTTGATGAAGACAATGATTTGGTAGACCAGTTCCAACTGCTGTCTCAGTTGTACATCTGGTTGGAGCGGCTGAGTATTTAAACTCGAGGACACCTAGTCCCGGACACACAGTCCTCACTGTATTCTCCTTGAGCTAAGGACACACAGTCCTCGCCCAATCACTCGTGGTAAGTCTTCAAGTGACTTCCAAACCTTCACAGACTTGGTCACTCAGCGATCTACAATTCCTCTTGGATGCTCTAGACCTTGACGCCTAACCGTCTGGAAGAAGCACAGTCTTTAAAGGTAACAAGTGTCGGATCCACGCAGGATCAATCTCTTCAGTTATGCTCAATCACTTTGGGTTTGTAGGTGTTTTGAGTTTGGGTTTGGATTTTCCTCACTTGATGATTTTCGCTCAAAGTCCTCGGAGGATGGGTTGCTCTCAAATGACAAGTGTCAAGTTCTCGCGGAGCAGCCAACCAGCTAGTGGTTGTAGGGGGCGGCTATTTATAGCCTAGGGAGCAGCCCGACATGATAAGACATAAATGCCCTTCAATGATATGACCGTTAGGTGGATAAGATATTTTGGGACAGCTGGCGCGTAGCACAGCAACGGCCGGAAATTTGAGGTACAAATTCCTCAGGGCTATCATGTTCCTCACTGTGTAGGCAATTCGCACTGGCGAATTCCTAACTCCTCGGTCAGAGCAAAGTCCTCAGTGATCAGAAGAACTGCGTCTTTGTCACTGAAGAAATTGACTGATCTGTATGAGATTTCCAATGGCTTCACTCGAAGGGATTGGTAGGTGTAGGATTTGAGTTGAGCATCACATGGAAATTTTCTCCTTAGTATTTCCTCGACCCCCTTTAACAGTACGGTGTTTCCTATGACTCAAGAAAGAGAAAATGAAACTACGAAAACAAAAGTCTTCACGCTTCATGTTCCACGAATGAATACCAAGTCTTCAAGGTCACACCAATTTCTTCACTTTCAAAGTCTTCAGAAAGTCTTCAGTATATCAAAGTCTTCAGTCGAAGAACTTCATTTTTAGGGGTCGACTTTCTCTGTAAATATCAAAATCCTCATAGACATATACACTTGTGTACACTCATAAACGCATTAGATACTTAACCTATAAGTCTTCAATACACCAAAATGACTAAGGGACACTAGATGCACTTACACCATTTGCCTGCTGAATGTGAGTTTTAAAATCTTCACAAAGGTAGGAACCAATAGATTGACACAAATTGCTCACTCAGTGGTTCAACCTAGTCAGACAGCTTTCATGCCTGGACGACACATACTCGAAGGAGTGATTGTCTTACATGAAACACTTCATTAGATTCGCTCGAAGAAACTAGACGGGGTTATCTTAAAAGTGGATTTCGAGAAGGCTTATGATAAAGTAAAATGGCCTTTTCTTCAGCAGGCAATGCGTATGAAGGGTTTTAGTGAAACCTGGAGGCACCAGGTGGATACTCAAGTCCAGAAAGGTAGTGTCAGAATTAAGGTGAACGATGACATCAGTCACTACTTCCAGACGCATAAGGGGTTGAGACAAGGGGATTCCATGTCACCTCTTCTGTTCAATATTGTGGCAGATATGTTGGCCGTCACTATTGGCAGGGCCAAGCAACATGGCCATGTAGAGGGTCTAGTTCCTCATCTGGTTGATGGAGGGGTGTCCATTCTACAATATGCTGATGACACTATCCTTTTCGTGGAACATGACATGGCTAAGGCATGTAACATGAAACTTATCTTATGTCTATTCGAACAATTGTCTGGATTAAAAATCAATTTTCATAAGAGCGAGGTGTTCTGTTTTGGGAAGGCCAAAGACGAGGAACATACTTACACACAATTGTTTGGATGCGAATTAGGTGCTTTACCATTCAGTTACTTGGGTATTCCGATTCATCACCGTAAACTATCCAATAAGGAATGGAAGTGTATTGAAGAACACATTAACAAAAACTCAGCTGCTGGTAGGGCAAGCTGATGTCATATGGAGGTCGACTAGTTTTGATTAACTCATTATTGACTAGCATGCCAATGTTTTTACTTTCGTTCTTCGAAATTCCGAAAGGGGTCCGAAGCGACTTGATTTCTTTAGATCTCGTTTCTTTTGGCAGTCTGATGAGGCCAAGAGGAAATACCGTCTCGCGCGATGGGATATTCTTTGTCGACCTAAAGACCAAGGGGGCCTCGGTATTGAGAACTTGGAGATTAAGAATAAATGTCTTATGAGCAAATGGTTGTACAGGTTAGAGACAGAGCCGGAGGGCATGTGGTCTCAAATCCTGCGCAATAAGTATTTGCACTCGAAAACGCTGGCCCAGGTTACCATCAGACCGACCGACTCACCATTCTGGAAGGGACTTATGAGAATGAAGGATATGTTCTTCTGTAGGGTCAAATTCTTGATTGGAAACGGAATGTCAACAAGATTTTGGGAGGATACGTGGCTAGGAGAGACACCTCTGGCCTTACAATATCCTACCCTTTACAATATTGTGCAACGTAAGGAAGATTACGCAGGTATCGTCCTTCAAACTATTCCCTTGAACATCCAGTTCAGACGTACGTTAGTGGGTGAGAGATGGACAGCCTGGATGCACTTGGTTCGGAGATTGATTGAAGTTCGACTCTCCGACGTGCCGGATACCACACAATGGAAGTTAACTAAAAGTGGGATATTTACGGTGAAATCATTTTATACGGATCTGATTAATTCCGGCCCCATCTCAAGGTCGCTTCATATATGGAAGGTTAAGGTTCCTTTGCGGATTAAAATTTCCATGTGGTTTGTCCACAAGCAAGTAATACTCACAAAGGACAACTTACGTAAGAGGCGATGGGTAGGTAACTCATGGTGTTGTTTTTGTGCTAAAGATGAGATAATACAACATTTATTTATCAAATTCCCACTTGCCAAGTTACTTTGAAGAACGATTCATATAGCTTTTAATATCAATCCCCCAGTAGATATTGCGTCTTTGTTTGGGACGTGGTTAACTGGGGTTGAACAGATCACGGCAGCTCGTATTCGGATTGGAATATGTGCGTTATTATGGGCTATATGGAACTGCAGAAATGATATGATTTTTAACAAACAACACAACTTAACTTTTTTGCAGGTTATCTTCAGAGCTACAGCTTGGATCCGTACGTGGTCCTTACTCACTCCTATGGACTCCAGGGAGCCTTTGGTTACTGGGTGCAACCAATGGGAGATGGTGGCTCGGGTTATATTCAACAGGTTCGGATGGCGTTCGCATAACAAGATAGGAGTCTAGAGAGCTTGTCCTTATTATCACAGTCCCGGTTGTCTTTGGTCCGATTGTAATTTTCAGTTTTATGTGCTTTGTTTTGCTCCGTTTGCGAGCTGTAAGACTTTTGTGATGATACTCTCTGAATTTTTAATAAAAGGGTCGCATGCATCATCATGATGTAGAGGCCGGGGGATACCTCCATTTTCCAAAAAAAAGCTGACTGTCCTGTAGGCGCTATTTCCGAGGATTAAAAATACGCAATGGATTTCTTGACTTTGGCTTGGTTTCAGCACTTGCATATATGGTCATAAGTAGTCACTATGACAAGGAGTCTGATTCGAAACTAGAAACGCCCATGATGGAGAAGGAAGATCAGTGAAGGGAGTCACATTCGAAACTAGAAAGGGCCACGGTGGAGAAGGAAGATCAGTGAAGTTAGCCAGATATGGCGGATAACATAACAAAAGACGGCACAATATCACAATGGCTTGAACCCTTGAACCCTTTGTAGAACTTTGTGGCTTTTCTCTGTTCGGCACCCTTTGTGAGGCTTTTCTGAGTTTGTTCCAGTTAAGGATGGCAATTTTATTCATGGACATGGATATTCATGGATATCCGACCCGAATGGATAGGGTTTGGATATGTTTTTGTGTCCATGGGCAGCGCCCAAACCCGACCCGATTGTTCGTGGGTAGGGCATGGATATAATCTTGTACCCATGGATATACCCAAACCCGACCCGATAGTATGACTTAATGGGAAAAAATATGCTATCACTGGCCCACGTTCACATATCCCACGGCAATTTTACACTTTTTTTTATCTAAAACATGCATAAGAAATTACATAATCCCCATCGTAACTTTTATAAGTTGACAGTCAATCCCCTCCGTAACATACTCCAACACCCTTTCCCTTATTTTTACCTCCTTTTTAAATGACTCGTCATTCTCATCTGTTAGAAAAATACTAAATGATCTTAGGTTGTTACTCGATGTTGATTTACCATAAGTGAAGCCTAGCCTGCCGCGAGGTGAAGAATGGAAGAGTTTATGTTAATATTGTGTCAAGTCTTATTTATATGTCTCGAGAGGACCCAATGGATATCCGGTGGATATGGATATCCATTGGATTTGGATATGGACACAATTTTTCACCCATGGATTTTTTCATGGGCAGGCAAAGACTGTCTTCATGGATATGGATATGGATTTGGTATTGTTCAACCCGATCCAAACCCGACCCATTGCCATCCTTAGTTCCAGTACCAAGTAAAAATGGATGTTACCTCGGTCGTAACGTGGGCAACGTGGGGGGGGGGGGCAGCTATGCCTAGAAGCGTTAGATGATGCATCAGAACACAAGAAAGTCAATTAGCATGGCAAAAACATATAGATGGACTGCTTAATAGAAAAACTGAAAATGGCAAACGTGCTACTACCTCCGTTCACTTTTATAAGTCATTTCAGACAACTCAAAATGGGTTGTTTTGTACATTGTCTGAAATGTCTTCAAGGTCTTATAAAAATGAACAGAGGGAGTAATAAATATGATCAGACCAATTGCACGTACCAGGATACATGCAGGCATATCTAAAGCATGATATGACGGCTAGAACATCGTATTTGAAATAGTAGCAATAGTAAGTGTTAAGCAACTGTTGAACGACACAGAGAACTTGAGTGCCAGAGCAACCAGTGTTGTAGTATATCACAAGAGGGCTATAATATTTGATTTGATAATGGTATGTGAAAAGGAGACTTTGTATGACCAGCTATTATAATAGAGAGAATACATACGAGAACGGTGATAGAGCACACGGGCTCGCGCGCTCCTGTTATCTGAACGGGCAGTACAAGTCGAGGGATGCGTGCGAGTGACAATACCGGCAGCCTGAAGAAAATATGAATCCAATATGACAGCTGGCGGCGGGTGCGCGGCGCATGGGTTAACGGAGGTGTGCCAGTGGTACAAGATTTTCAGGTCCCCAGGACCGTCTACATTCACGGCGCGGTATTAACCTCGGATGCCTTTCCGCGGGCGTCGGCAGAGCACTGCTATGGAGGCGATTCTGGTGGAGACGGATGGATTCGAAATCCTTTCAGATCCAGTCCATAGGTAAGTTGCTTAGCCTTGAGAGATGGATTCGGATCTGATTCAGAGTTTCTTCTAGTTTGGATCTTAGATGTGCTTCCGGTTCGTGCGCAGGTTTCTGCTGCTGACTTTGGGTGTGTGGGGCGAACTGCTTGACAAGGAGGCTTCCAATGATGTGTCGATGGATCTGTCGAATCACGCCAGTGATTGCAGCAATGGCAGTGATGTGGGCTCTGCGGTAGTCGCGAGTTGCATCTGCGGCGGACTCGGATCACTCGACGCTGAGAGATGACCAACAAACGCTTGGCTGGATAAAAAGGTTTGTTCAGCGATTCTGCTGCTACTCTGTCGCCTAATTAGTGTGTGTTAGTCGTTTAGTGGTGACTGGTGGAGAAGAGCTTCAGGGGATTTGCTGAAAAAAGAATAGAAACAGTAGTTGTTCCGACAGTTGGTAGTTCATTCGACTCACTGGGAGGAAGCATATATGGTTATTACAAAATGCACTTCAGGTTCTGGGAAATTAGCTTTGGTATGAGATATGAGAAGTGCCGACTGAACGTTGAGTGAACAAAGTGTATGCAGGAAATTGTCTGCGGCTACTCCATAAGGCAAACTCAGAATTAGATTATAGGTAACACCATGCCAACTCCTCAAACAATGAAATTATAGCTTGATGAACTGCACTTCTTGTAATTTTGGATTATGATTTTCTTTCATGATTAATTTTCTTCTATTATTAATTTTCTTTCAAGATGTTTGGAATTCCTGGAAGCTTTTGCCTAATGCATGTAACACATGAGTTCATCCCTTTCCTGCTTGCTTTAGCGCTCAAAGAATTGGAACTTTGTCTATGTTTGATGTGTTCTAGAAAGTATGATTCATCTCCCTGGACATGAGAAATATGTACTCCCTCTGTACCAGAATACAAGACATTTTTGGCTTTCCGTAGGGCATAAAAAATATCTTATATTTTGTTACGGAGGAAGTACTTCTTAGTTCTTACATCAAACAATTGATATACACATCAACACATGTGATCGGAAATAGGGGTGGTCCATTCACCCGTAAATTATGCCTTCAAAGTTCTGTTCATTCATCATCGAAGGAAAGGATGAGAACTGCAGGTGTTCAAAGAATGACATATTGTTCTAATTTTCTCTTGTGTCCATTTATAGCATTTAAATATGCGAGAAAATGAGCTAACCTGTTTGTTTTACATCGCGTACATTCTTGTTTTCCAACTAATAGGTGATGCTATATGATTAGATTTTTTTATGCTATTCCATATGAAATGCAACTTTCTCTAACACTTATGAAGTGGAAGTTATATGCTGCATTACATGGTACACCCTTTTCAATATATCTATCTCAGAAATTTTGCAGAAAGAAAATAAAGTTTACAGGATCTTGCTGGTGTATATGTTTACACAAAGAGAACCACTTTGATAGACCTGATGCAAGATTGATTAAAGAATTTTCTTGTATAGTAGGTAATGCTACATGAATTGTTCTTTTTACCCAGCTGTGGTCAGAGTTCGAGAGATGCACGTGCTAGGCTCTTTCATATATTGGATTAATATACAAAATTTTATGAAAATTTTATTTCATACAGTCGGATAGATTATATTACGTTAAACATGCATAATATCATACTGTAGGATGCAGTACAACTACTTTGGAGATGCAATAACTTTTGAGACCACATATGGAACAAATTTGTATGACATGCCCTTCGAGCTATTTGTAGAGTGATTTACGAGGTTATGCTGCTATCACAGGCTGAGGAGGTAACATGTGAATGTGGAAATTTTGTGCACATGACACAAGACTGCTCTGCTGCCATGCTGTGAAGGTATTTTCAAGCTTGTCCCTCTCAAAATGCTTTTCAGTTCTAAAATGACCCATTTCCATGGTTCAACACAGGCGCTCGACTTCCTGGGCTATGAAGAGATTCCTCCGAACAACATTCTAAAATGCCGGACGAGGGATGCCAGGGATATCCTACTGGACCACCTTGCCCACCTTTAGAAAGACAATATGGCGAACAACTCTAGTATGTACAGGCATTCTAATCTGTATGCACACGCGCTCGAGGTTGTTCGGCTTGGCGATGCCAACACAGAGGTGTACGAGAAGGCCATGGACCTGCTGAAGTGAGAAATGCACATACTAGCACAAGTAGTTGTAGTCCATGATGGATTGGGTCTGGAAGATCGACGGTGGGGCTGGTGTGGGGGGCTGTCTGAGCAATGCGGAAGGCAGTGCCATTGGAAATTTGGGACAAACCTTCGTAGAGCAGGAAGACTAAAGCTAGAGGGCTGACGGATACTGATGCTGAACATTGGACAAGCAAGCGGACCGGTTTCGCAACATCTGCTATGAAGCAGGGCACAAGAACACAAACTGCCCCACCACGCGACACCCCAAGGAAGGAGTGTAAGTGCAGTAACTGTGGCGTCGGAGGACATTGCCTGAACACATGGGGAAACCCTGCCATTCTGCGTAATGTTGTGCAGAATGAGGCGGTGTTTGCCGAGGCAAATGGCCTACTTCCCTAAAACCTGACGGTGATATGAGTAGCATTCTTCCTGTTGTATGGCATTGTACTATTAGTTAGTTCATTTTACAGGAGCACATTATGTAGTGTATAATGATGAATAAGTAGCGCTTGCTTATGATGATATCATTCGTAGAAAAACAGTAATGACGTGCTTTGCAAGAGAGGCCGGCCTACGTACCTACACATGACCGACAGTGATGTCTGATGTGCCTGAACTACCACACACCTTGTATGGCTGTGGCGTCTATGCGTGTGCTAGGGTGGGAGAACTGTGGCTGCGTTCAGAGTTTCAAAATTTGAATGCTGCAGGAGTGCGACTGGATTTGGACCTTGGTTGGGGTTGGCCATGGGTCCAATCTAGGGTTCTTGGCGAAATGAGGGGGAAGAGGAACATCGCATTGGCGGCTGGTTGGTGAGAAGATAATGAGAAAAGGGCCTCGTGATGTGGATTCAAAGTCAAAAGGCAAACGCCCAGTTGATGGTAACGGACTCCCTCTCCGTCTCGTCCATGTGAGGGCCTACTAACGGCGGCAATGTGAGTGGGCCATGCCATATCCTTTACTGGCTTCATATGACGAGAACTAAATGCCTAAATACTAGCGGCTGACCTTATCCCGATGCAAACGGCCGGGAGGAGATTCCGTGAGTAGGCGAGCTCGTCCGCTCCTACGAGTTTTCGGAATACATATGTCACATCTTACAACACCAAGTTTGTTATGCAAACAAATATCTATTTTATGCTAAAAATACAAATATCTATTTTACAACTGAGTAAAAGAAAGAGTCAAGCCGAACCTGAAAGGCACACAGGAGACAAGCTGCGAAGCAGAAGTACAGAGCTTGTGAATGTATAATGCATACGAATAGGATGCGGTACTTAGCACCGGAAAAAACCACAATCAACAAACACAATATTTGAGTGTAATAACTAATAAGAGATTACAAATTCCACCGGATTACATATAGATTACAAAGAAGCATGTGCATCACTAGACGGTTTCAGGGAAGGCACAAACATGAGAAGACTCAGCCCAAAACTAGTCGAACTTGGGCAGCTGAGGGAGAAACCCCACCCATGACGTGCTTCAGTGTGTCGTCCTTCTCCTCGTCGGTCCACACATGTTGATGTGTCACCAACTCCCAGTCCCAGTGCCCCTTGTTCCGAGCATGCCCGTTCCTGAACATTGTGACATTGCGCAACACCGTGCATACTCCCATGAGAAACTTGACAAAGTAGGTTTGCCTCTTTGTTCCCTCATAACCAACCATCACAAACTCCTCCAAGTGATGATGGTGCCGCCGAAGCATGGTGTGTCGCCAGGGTATCTCATCACCGGGCTTCTCTTCTACGCAAGCTGCGATGTGGACGTGGAGGGTCTCCAGGGAAGGCGCCGTCTCTAGGAGCAGACGGGGCCACGAGACATCCCAGGACGAAGGCACGTCGGCGACCAGCAGCCTCCTCAGGTTCGGCAACAACGGCGGCGATGGGGGGCTCGATGGCACGATCCATCTGTCAGGCCCAGTGAGCCTGAGAATCAGGCTGGTTATGCCCGGCATGCGTCGAAGGAACGTTTCAGGCTCTATCTTCAGGTGCTGCGCTAGAGCTTGGCGAAGCCTTCGCAGTGTCATACCGAGGCACAAGGTGAGGTTATATTTCCTGAGACGGGGAAACGAGGTGGACTCCTCCAAGTGCACTATGATCCCCTCGGAGGCAAGGTTCTCGAGGCTAGGAAGAGCCCTCAGGCGTATCCGTCTGAACCTGCATTTTTCCACGACGAGCTCACTGATCTTCGACATGGGGGCGTCCACGACCACGCCCCTGCTCCCGCTGCACCTGCAGGAGATGAGGTGCAGCACCTGCAGCTGCAGGCACGAGGTGAAGACGCCCTCGTAGGTCGCCTCGGGCGTCGAATCCGGTATGTCCTGCAGGACGAGCGTGGTGAGCGCGCCGTACTCGTGCAGCGGCGGGAGCACGCAGCCTCCAAGCTTGAGGCTTTGCAGGCGTGCCGCGCTGGGCTCCTAGCACAGGCCGCCATGGCCGCCAAAGCTGTGGACTGCTCCTGGTTGATTGTAGATTGGCTTGGCAACAGCTTCGAGGTCGTCCACCCCCCAAGCGTCGACGGCCTCCGCGATGAGCTGATTCAGGCAGCCGGTGTTGTGGGTGACGAAGAACTCCACCCTGAGCCTGGTGACCCTCCTCCGGCGAGCCACGGTGCCCAAGAAGCTCTCGACGGACCTGGTCAGGGCGCGCATGGCCCGGTGCTCGTACCTTGTGATGTTGGGCATGAGCTCCCGTGTCATGGCGTCCCTTTCGTACTGGAAAAAAATAGCTCCCCCAATGTCGCGGCAGAGCTGGACCCATCGGTGGTAGCGCGGCGGGAGCATGCCCTCGACGCTGAAGCTGAGGACTGGGAGCTCGCGGTTGAGGCGGGCCCAGCGCCTGGAGAGGGCCGCGGTGCCGAGCGCCGTCCGGATGTCGAGGCGGCGCAGGACCGAAAGGAGGAGGTCGTCGGGGAGGGCGCTGATCCGGTCGTCGCGGCGGGACGCCCGCGGCCGGCGGCGGCGAAGGCATCGACCCATCGCGGTCCGGGCCCTGGCCATGAGTGAGCTACCTCCACCCGCGCGACGAATCGAGTAGCGAGTAGATGTTGCCGACTCACGGCCGCGGTTGCGATTAAATAGACCCGTCAGCATCGACACTGAAACTCTCCGATTCTTGAACTGAGACGGAGAAAAATGTGTGCGTCACCGCCCCGGAACCGATCTGGAATTGATGCAGCCCCAAATTCCCTGCCGTGTTCTTATTTTGTTCCCACGATTTTCCGCGCCCGAGCCTCCCCGTGCCTCTTAGCGTGTTTCCCCGTCGGGGACCCGACTGCGCCGCCACCTGCGCGCGTCGCCGGCGCCCTTCCGGTGATCAAATGGTCACGGGGCCGAGCCCTTTGTGCTCGGCGCGTCGCGCAGCTCCACCCTAGCCTTCACGTTAGCCCCGAAGCGCGCTGCGTCGCCCTCTTCGTCTCACGCCCGAACCACCTCGCCGCCGGCGAGCTTGTAGCGCTCGCCTCCGTCCGTTCCAACCCCTCTGGCCACCACCGCTCGACGCGCGACGCCGAGCCGCGTCGAACGCGCCCGGCCGCAGCCCAGCAGACCCCCTGTGCGCGAAACCCGCGTCCCTCCCAAGCCGCGCCACCGCGTTTGGCTCGCCGGAGTCAGCTACGGTCGCCGGCTGGAGTGCTGCCCCGGGGGAAGCGGCCAGGACCTCGCCATGGCGACGGCTGGGCCCGCCAATCGCCCTCGGGACAGCTCCACAAGCGACGGAAGCGGAGGATCCAGCGATCCCAGTGAGGTCTTCGCGACGCCGGAGACGAGCGACGACAGCTACGAGCCCGCGAGCCGACGCCGCTCCCGGAGCAGGGCAAGCTCGCTTGGTCGCCGCCGATCCTGATCTGGATGGGGTTGGCGCCGGTGCCTGCCGGCCCACAGTTGATGATGGCATCTTTTGTAGGGGCGCGTGTAGTTAGCACCTTTTAGGATCCGTTCCCTGCGAGGAATCACATTGTGCCCCATAGGGGCTTGTAAGGTGGCTGTGATCCTTGTTGTTAATATGTAACCCCTGCTATGGATTTGTGCGAATCGCGAATTCCGTCATAGTTTGGTTCTCCCTTTCGCACTTCGCGAGGGCTTTGTGCTCTGCGTCGACAGGTCCCAGTCCCAAGGCGGCGTCAGCCGTCGCTGGTATGCCAGGTCGCGATGCCGTGGTCAAGGCCAGGAGGTGAGCGACCCGGGGTCCGGTAAGAGCCCCTGAGTCGCGATGCTCAGGAGGTCCCCTTTGGCGCCCAAGCGGCCATCGCTTGGTGAGAAAGAGAAGGAACGTCGCTAGCACGGAGTCACTTTAGGTGCGGGGGTAGTGCCACGGTAGCCAACACTTTGGATGGTGACTTATCTTTAGGGGTCGTGGATCATCCCCAGCGCGCCGTCGGATCTGGGGGGTAGCTTGAGAGGGGTTGCTTGACGAGGTCCTCGTGTGCCCCTTCTCCCTCGCCTCTGCTCCCCTTTCTGCTCTACGTCCTCGGGTCCCGGCCCTCGAGCTGGTCTCAGCCGTCGCTGGTATGCCAGGTCGCGATGTCGTGGTCAAGGCCAGAGGATGAGGGCTGGAGAGCCAGTAAGAGCCCTGAGTCGCGATGCTCAGGCGCCCCCCTTTAACATGCAAGCGGTTTGCGCGGGCGAAGGTGAAGGAAGCGCCGCGAGGGCCTTGGCTAGCACAGCTTCCTCTAAGGATCCTGCAGATTCATCACAAAAAGAGGACGGGGTTGCCATAGCAGCTGTTAGTTGACTGTTAGTCGCTCAGGAGCTCGATGGTTGGAGCGGGCGAGGTGTGTCTCGGCACCCGTGAGCCAGCGCGGGACTCACGAGGCCCTACCTCTAGGCGGGTTGCACCTGGCGCTGGGCCGTGTCTTGAGATGTGTTCCTGCAAAATCTGGTTAGATGCCGGCACTCTACGTCCTCGGGTCCCGGCCCTCGAGCTTGTCTCAGTCATCGCTGGTATGCCAGGTCGCGATGCCGTGGACAAGGCCAGAGGGTGAGGGCTGGAGAGCCAGTAAGAGCCCTGAGTCGTGATGCTCAGGCACCCCCCCCCCTTTAACGTGCAAGTGGTCGACATGAAGAAGAAAAGGTGCCGCGAACGGCGTCGAGTAATCAAGCATGATGCATAATTGGAAATAAACGCGGAAGGGATACATGCCGCTGGGCCTAGCCCGAGTGGCCTGGGGATGATGCAGCCCGAGGGGCGCCCCCAGCAAAGCAAGCTAGCGACTGAAAAAATAAAAAGGGATACATGCCACAGGGACGGACCCACGCGGCCTGGGAATGATGCAACCCTGGGAGGGCGCTCCCAGCTGAGAATGAAACTTGAAAGATGTCACCTGAAGATGTCGTTGGTGCAGTGGCGTTGGTGTAGCAGACTCGGTGGGCTGCGGAAGCCGATCCTCACGAGCCCCCAGGCCCAGGGGCCTCAGGAGGCTCCGGAGGCACTGGTGGCTCCTCGTGAGCAGCCTCCATCTCTGCCAGGGCTGCGGAACACCTGCCTTCTTGCGCCTCCAAGATGCTCCTCATGATGCGCTGGTACGCCGCAGCCACGCTCGGCAGGCCATAAGGCATGCGAACATAGCTGTGGGGTGGCCCTCCGCAGCGCCCCACTTGTGAGGGCCAGAGGCGCTCCGCCGTGGAGATCTGATTGAGCCCTGGTACGTCGACGCAGACGCGCAGCCCACCATCCTCGCCTGGATGGGGAGCCACAACTGGTGGGCGACGACAACCTCTCATGATCCTTGACTCCTGTAGTTCTTGAATGGCCTTGCTAACAAACTCCTGCTGGTCTGACCTTCCTTTCCTGGCTTCCTTTCGAGGGAAGCGTGCTTCGAAACACGCCTCCACATGGTGCCCCAGCGCCTCCCTCGTGACCTTGGCGAGGTCGGTGGCCCTCCAGGTGAGAGCCCTCGAGCCCTGCCTGAGGAGGGCGCCGGGCGCGCTTTCCTATGCGATTGAAGGAGGGTCCCCCTAGGCAAACGTGGGCCTTGAAGGGCCTGCCTCCTGAGGGTCTGAGCCTGACGTTGTCTTCTTCTTCTTGGGGGTGGTCTCAGGAAGCCTCCTGCTTCCGCGATCTGGGTCTTCTAATGACGCGGCCTGAAAGGCTCGCTCCAGGGCACACACTGCGTCCTTCTCTTGGCATGGCACCGTGATGACGCCGCCGCTTCCTGGCATCTTGAGGACGTTGTAGCCGTGGTGAGTCACGGCCATGAACTTGGCCAGCGCCGGGTACCCGAGGATGGCATTGTACGGCAGGCGGATGTGGGCGACGTCAAAGTCGATGAGCTCGGTGCGGTAGTTGTCGTAGGTGCCGAAGGTGACTGGGAGGCGGACCTGCCCGATCGGTACTGTGGAACCGTCGGTGACTCCGGAGAAGGGCTTGGTTGGCTGAAGCTGGTCATAGGGCACTTGGAGGCTGTTGAATGTTTCCACGGACAAGACATTGAGCCCTGCCCCTCCGTCGATGAGGGTCCTGGTGACCAGAACGTTGCTGATGACTGGGGAACAAAGCATTGGGAGGACTCCGGCTGTGGCCGCGCACTTGAGCTGGTCTGCTGAGCTGAACGTGATGGTGCAAGCTGACCATCTGAGGGGACGCGTTGCTTCGAGCTTGGGTAGAACTGCGTTCACTTCGCGAGCAAACTGCTTGAAGATACGTTGAGAGGCCGGGGCTTGAGCTCCGCCCAAGATGTAGGCGATGGCGCGAGGCTCCTGAAAGCCCCCAGCCCCCTCGTCTTGGTGGCGTCTTCATTCCTCCTTGCCTGAGGCGGCAACGGCGGCAGGCCTGGGTTGCCATGAGGGCGATCCTCATGAGGCTGGTCCCTCCAGTCCCCCTCGCGAGGCGGGTCACGCCAGCGGTCCTCGCGAGGTTGATCATGCCAGCGATCCTCGCGAGGTTGGTCACGCCAGCCTTGATGTGGGCCACGGTCTTCCCAGCGTCCCGGGTTCCTTCCTCCTCCTCGGCCGTAGCCCCGGTCAGCACGGTCAGGGCGTCGGCCGACTCTTCCTTCCCGCACGGCGCGGAGTTCTTGGCATTCATTGGTGTTGTGGGTGTGGAGGTCGTGGTACACGCAGTACCGGCTGCCCTTGGAGGATTCGGGCAGATCCTTGCCCCGCTTGGTGTCTGGCTCTGCCGCGAGCACGGCAGCCCCCTTGCGCTTCACGTCCTTGGCCTTGGGCTTCTTCTCTTCTATGTCTGCGGCAGGCAGCTCGAGGAGGGAGAGGCGTCCCTCCTCGGCTCTGGTGCACTTGGTCGCCAGGTTGAACAGTTCCAGGGAGGTGCAGAGGTCTTCGTGCATTGCCAACTCCTCCTTCATCTTGACGTCGCGCACGCCGTCGGAGAAGGCCGAAATGATGGCTTCTTCGGACACCCGGGGGATCTTGAGGCGCGCACTGTTGAAGCGCTGGATGTACTTTTGCAGGGTCTCTCCAGGTTGCTGCTTGATGCGGCGCATGTCGCTCACGGCGGGAGGCCGGTCGCGGGTACCTTGGAAGTTGGAGATGAAGCGAGTACGCATCTGGTCCTAGGAGGAGATCGTGCCTGGGGCCAAGTTCAGGAGCCAAGTGCGAGCACCTTCCTTCAGTGCCATGGGGAACCAGTTCGCCATGACCTTCTCGTCCCCGCTGGCAGCTTCGATTCCCAGCTCGTAGAGCTGGAGGAACTCTGTGGGGTCAGTTGTGTTGTCGTAGCGAGGAGGCAGGTCCGGCTTGAACTTCTCGGGCCATGCGACGCTACGCAGCTCGGGGGTGTAGGCGCGGCAGCCAGCGGTGGTCGCGGGAGGTTTTGGTTGAGGGAGAGCTTGGCCTTGTGGGTCCTCTCGCGCCGCAGCTGGGAGCAGCGCGGGGTCTTGACGTGCCGGAGCTGGAGCGGGGTCTCGGCGAGCCGGGGCTGGGGGTGCCCGGGCGGCCTCTTGCGGTAGCGGGACTTCTTGGCAGCTCCGTTCCTGCTGGGTCGGCGCATGACGGAGCGGGTCCCGCCCAGGAGCTGCGCGCCTTGGGGCCATGGCATCTTCTTGGAAAGGTGGCGGCTGGAACACCCCCGGGGCTTCATTGCCCACGCGGGGCGGAGTGCGGCGTAGTGGTGCGGAAGGCGCAGGAGAGCCCTCTGCGCCGCGGACGAGCTCGGCGACGCGGTCGAGCCACTCCTCGTAGACGTCGTCGACGGGGCGGTAGCGCAGGAGCTCGTTCGCCGCGAAGAGCGCAGCTCAAGCCTCCAAGGGCGCGCGAAGCACGTGCGACGAAGAACCGGCGGGGGTGAGCGACGGAGTGGCGGTGCAGCCATCCCACCGTACGGACGGGTGCAGAGAGGATGCTTGCTGCTCGTTCCCCGCCGGGCCGATGGCGGCGTTGACGGCGGGCGACGGGGAACGACGAGGACGCCCACCGACGGGGGCCGTCTGGACGGCGCGGGAAGCGATGGCGGCCCGGCGCTCGGCGCGGGCCCGACGAGTGTCAGACATGGATGCGATGGTCGGAGGAGAGCGGAGCGGTGGAAGACGGACTCCGGCGCACCCCTACCTGGCGCGCCAAATGTCGGATTCGGGGGTTCCGACAGACCCTTAAGGTTCGAACTCTGGGTGCGCGCGGAGGTCAAGCCCTCTACCTCTCCGTCTCGCAAGGATCTAAACTACTGCAAAAACAACACAAGAGACACAAGGTTTATACTGGTACGGGCCACCATTGTGGTGTAATACCCTACTCCAGTGTGGTGGGTGGATTGCCTCTTGGGCTGATGAGGAAGAACAGTACAAGGGGGAACGGCCTCGCGAGGGCCTGTTCTTGGCTAGGGGATGAACTGCTAGGGGGAGTTCGATCGCCCTTCTCTCTCTCTAGATGCTGGGTTCGATCCTAGCTCTGTCCGATCTAGATGCTCAATCCGGTCTCTATCGCCCTTTCTCTGTGGGTGGCTAGTCCTATTTATAGGCAAAGGCCCTGGGCCTCTGTTCCCAAATATTGAGCGGGAAGGGCGCCAACAATTGGCCAATTTGAAGGGGAACATCCGGTACACTTATCCTGACTAAAGTTGGTCTTCGCCTGCCAAAGGCCCTGTGGTGACGCCGTCCTGGGCTCCATGGTGACCTCCTTCCCACCGTTGGATTGGTCTTGGTCTCGTTGCACCGAAATGGATGCCTTTGCTTGATCCTCTCGCCTGCGCTTGCTCCCTTTGCACCAAAGAGGAAAGGGGGGACGCTGCGCGGGCTGGCGCCCGCCTGGCACCCTCGATCGTCATGGCTTGCGTCATGGGCACCTCGCGAGGTACCCTGCCTTGATCTCTCCGCCTCCTCGCGAGTCAGCCTAAGGAGGCCGTGCTTGAGGAAGCGTCGTGTCGTCCGCCTCGCGAGGCTTGGCCCCTCGCGAGGGTCTTGAACCTTGTGCTGATGAAGATGGGCCACGTTGGGCCCCCACTCGAGCCACGCCGCAGGCCGCAGGCAGGCAAGTCTGGGGACCCCCGTTCCCAGAACACCGACACTGGCCCTATTCGGCGTTCGCGGATACTTAACACGCTTAACGAGATCTTGGTATTTGATCTGAGTCTGGCTATTGGCCTATACGCACTAACCAACTACGCGGGACAGTTATGGGCACTCAGCGTCGTGGTATCAGCCGAAGCACTTCGTGACGTCAGTGACTGAGCGGCGCGCGCCAGATTGGACCGCGTAACATGACTTCCGTTGTATTGGAGGTTGCTAGTTCTTCTTCCGGCCGCGTTCGCAACGTGCAGGTGTGCTAAGGGCGATGGGCCCAGACCCCTGTGCGCTTAGGTTTAGATCGGCGTGCTGGCCTCTCTGTTGTGCCTAGGTGGGGCTGCGACGTGTTGATCTTCCGAGGCCGGGCATGACCCAGGAAAGTGTGTCCGGCCAAATGGGATCAAGCGTGTTGGGTTATGTGGTGCACCCCTGCAGGGAAGTTAATCTATTCGAATAGCCGTGATCTTCGGTAACAGGACGACTTGGAGTTGTACCTTGACCTTATGACAACTAGAACCAGATACTTAATAAAATACACCCTTCCTAGTGCCAGATACAACCCGGTGATCGCTCTCTAACAGGGCATCGAGGAGGGGATCGCCGGGTAGGATTATGCTATGCGATGCTACTTGGAGGACTTCAGTCTACTCTCTTCTTTATGCTGCAAGATGGAGGCTGCCAGAAGCGTAGTCTTCGACAGGATTAGCTATCCCCCCTTATTCTGGCATTCTGCAGTTCAGTCCACTGATATGGCCCTTTACACATATATCCATGCATATGTAGTGTAGCTCCTTGCTTGCGAGTACTTTGGATGAGTACTCGCGGTTGCCTTGTTTCCCCTTTCCCCCTTTCTCTACCCGATTGCTACGACCAGATGATGGAGCCCAGGATCCATACGCCACCGTCGACGATGACTCCTACTACTCTGGAGGTGCCTACTACTACGTGCAGTCCGCTGACGACGACCAGGAGTAGTTAGGAGGATCCCAAGTAGGAGGCATGCGCCTCGTTCGATCTGTATCCCCGTTTGTGCTAGCTATCTTATGGCAAACTTGTTTAACTTATGTTTGTACTCAGATATTGTTGCTTCCACTGACTCGTCTATGATCGAGCACTTGTATTCGAGCCCTCGAGGCCCCTGGCTTGTATTATGATGCTTGTATGACTTATTTATGTTTTAGAGTTGTGTTGTGATATCTTCCCGTGAGCCCCTGATCTTGATCGTACATGTTTGCGTGCATGATTAGTGTACGATTGAATCGGAGGCGTCACAAGTTGGTATCAGAGCCGACTGCCTGTAGGTAGCCCCCTTTCCAACTCCTTGGCCGAAGTTGAGTCTAGTCACTGAAAAACTTTTACTAACATTGGTTGTGTGTCTTACGGGCCCACGTCGCCATTGGGTGGTATTAGGATCTTTTACTCCTCGTCTATACTCTGGGACTCTGATCTCTCTTTCCATTCGGGTTAAACGAATTTACTAACTTTCACATTAGGATCCCGTGACCACATTCACCCCGAAGTTGGATAAAGCCATAGTTATTCCTTAGAATAGCATTTTGAGTAGTGCACACCCTGTCGTGTTGACTACTAAGTGGTATCCATCGTACCTCTTTCATTATGCTTGTTTCATCATGAATGATCCTTGTCTTTGCAAATTGCTCAATGCTGAACTACCCCCTGTTACATGTTAGCATGATGGTTAGACCCGCTGGTCGTGGCCGTGGTGCCAACGATCCACCACCGCCCGAATTCTTTGCTGGAATGATGCAACAGTTTGAGTTGAATCGCCAGTTCATGGAAGGAGTGATGGCTCAGTTTCCTCGTCCGAACATGAATCAACAACCAACCCCAGTAACTCTGCAAGACTTCATGCGCCTCAACCCAACTATCTACCGCAGCTCAACTCAACCCCTTGATGCTGATGACTGGCTCCGCGACATCACGTATGAAATGGAGTCTGCTAGTGTGGCCCCTGCCAGCTATGTCACCTTTGCATCTTTCTTTCTAAAGGGTCCCGCTGCTCAATGGTGGGACAGCCACAGGCGTACCCTACCTGTTGGAACGGTCATCACTTGGCCGGATTTCCAAGCTGCCTTCCATGCCCGCTTCATTCCTCAGGGAATCATGGACAAGAAGAAGCGAGAGTTCCGCAACCTCACCCAAGGCAACAAGTCTGTAGATGCTTATCAGCGGGAATTCTTGGACTTGTCCCGTTATGCTGAAGAAGACATTGCTACTGATGCTCGTAAGCAAGAGAAGTTTCGTGATGGGCTTCACCCTGAAATCAAGCTAGCACTGCTCGTTCAGTCCACTGATATGGCCCTTTACACATATATCCATGCATATGTAGTGTAGCTCCTTGCTTGCGAGTACTTTGGATGAGTACTCACGGTTGCCTTGTTTTCCCTTTCCCCCTTTCTCTACCCGATTGCTGCGACCAGACGATGGAGCCCAGGATCCAGACGCCACCGTCGACGACGACTCCTACTACTCTGGAGGTGCCTACTACTACGTGCAGCCCGCTGACGACGACCAGGAGTAGTTAGGAGGATCCCAGGCAGGAGGCCTGTGCCTCGTTCGATCTGTATCCCCGTTTGTGCTAGCCATCTTATGGCAAACTTGTTTAACTTATGTCTGTACTCAGATATTGTTGCTTCCGCTGACTCGTCTATGGTCGAGCACTTGTATTCGAGCCCTCGAGGCCCCTGGCTTATATTATGATGCTTGTATGACTTATTTATGTTTTAGAGTTGTGTTGTGATATCTTCCCGTGAGTCCCTGATCTTGATCATACATGTTTGCATGCATGATTAGTGTACGATTAAATCGGGGGCGTCACACATCACCCCGTCTCATGGACTTACGGCAAGGGCTAAGAATGCCCGACCGTGCCGCGTAGTTATCTCGCGGGTACCCTCCAAGTCAACCCGACTCCACATCACTCGCAGGTACCCTCACAGTCAACCCGACTTCACATTTCTCTCATAGGTACCCCTCGGGGCCGACCCGACTTCATCATGGTTCTGGGGTAAAGTCAAAGTAACCGTGTGTCCATAACACCAAGGGGAAACCCGAGGAATCACCCTCAATGGATTCCACTTGATGTAACCGTCAAGATGAACTTGGAGGAATCACCCTCGAGAGTTCACTCTTGATGTGTTGCACGACAGAGTCATTGTCGGGAGTGGTGAAGGAGGAATCACCCTCTGTAGACCACAACTGATTAACTGTTGGAAATATGCCCTAGAGGCAATAATAAAAGCATTATTATTATATTTCCTTATTCATGATAATTGTCTTTATTCGTGCTATAATTGTGTTATCCGGAAATCGTAATACATGTGTGAATAACAGACAACAAACATGTCCCTAGTGAGCCTCTAGTTGACTAGCTCGTTGATCGACAGATAGTCATGGTTTCCTGACTATGGACATTGGATGTCATCGATAACGGGATCACATCATTAGGAGAATGATGTGATGGACAAGACCCAATCCTAAACATAGCATAAGATCGCATAGTTCGTTTGCTAGAGTTTTCCAATGTCAAGTATCCTTTCCTTTGACCATGAGATCGTGTAACTCCCGGATACCGTAGGAGTGCTTTGGGTATGCCAAACGTCACAACGTAACTGGGTGACTATAAAGGTATACTACGGGTATCTCTGAAAGTATCTGTTGGGTTGACATGGATCGAGACTGGGATTTGTCACTCCGCTTGACGGAGAGGTATCACCGGGCCCTCTCGGTAATGCATCATCACAATGAGCTCAATGTGATCAAAGTGTTTGATCACGGGATCATGCATTACGGAACGAGAAAAGTGACTTGCCGGTAACGAGATTGAACGAGGTATTGGTATACCGACGATCGAATCTCGGGCAAGTAAAATACCGATTGACAAAGGGAATCGTATACGGGATTAATTGAATCCTTGACATAGTGGTTCATCCGATGAGATCATCGTGGAGCGTGTGGGAGCCAACATGGGTATCCAGATCCCGCTGTTGGTTATTGCCCGAGAGCCGTCTCGGTCATGTCTGCATGTCTCCCGAACCCGTAGGGTCTACACACTTAAGGTTCGGTGACGCTAGGGTTGTAGGGATATGTATGTGCAGTAACCCGAATGTTGTTCGGAGTCCCGGATGAGATCCCGGACGTCACGAGGAGTTTCGAAATGGTCCGGAGGTAAAGATTTATATATGGAAAGTCATCATACGAACATCGGGACAAGTTTCGGGGTTATCGGTATTGTACCGGGACCACCGGAGGGTCCCGGGGGGTCCACCGGGTGGGGCCACCTATCCCGGAGGGCCCCATGGGCTGTATGAGGGAGGGAACCAGCCCATAGTGGGCTGGTGCGCCTCCCCCCCCATGGGCCCATGCGCCTAGGGTTTGGGGGGAGGGAAAACCCTAAAGGGGGCGCCCCCCTTGCTTGGGGGGCAAGCCCCCCTTCCCTGGCCGCCGCCCCCCCTAGGAGATCTCATCTCCTAGGGCCGGCGCCCCCCCTTGGGGGTTATATAAAGGGGGGAGGGAGAGGGGGCTGATCACCCATTGCCCTGGCGCCTCCATCTCCCTCTCCAACACATCCTCCTCCTCCATTGAGCACGGTGAAGCCCTGCCGGAGTACTGCAGTTCCACCATCACCACGCCGTCGTGCTGCTGCTGGAACATTCTTCCCCAACCTCTCCTTTGCCTTGCTGGATCAAGAAGGAGGAGACGTCACGCTTTTCGTACGTGTGTTGAACGCGGAGGTGCCGTCCGTTCGGTACTAGATCATCGGTGAATTGGATCACGGCAAGTACGACTACCTCATCCACGTTCACTCGAACGCTTCCGTTGCGATCTACAAAGTGGTATGTAGATGCTATCTAATCTGAATACTCGTTGCTAGATGAACTCATAGATGGATCTTGGTGAAACCGTAGGAAATTTTTTAATTTTCTGCAACGTTCCCCAACAGTGGCATCATGAGCTAGGTCTATGCGTAGTTCTTCTTGCGCGAGTAGAACACAATTTGTTGTGGGCGTAGATGTTGTCAACTCTTCTTGCCGCTACTAGTCTTATCTTGCTTCAGCGGTATTGTGGGATGAAGCGGCCCGGACCAACCTTACACGTACGCTTACGTGAGACCGGTTCCACCGACTAACATGCACTAGTTGCATAAGGTGGCTGGCGGGTGTCTGTCTCTCCTACTTTAGTTGGAGCGGATTCGATGAAAAGGGTCCTTATGAAGGGTAAATAGAAGTTGACAAATCACGTTGTGGTTATTACGTAGGTAAGAAAACGTTCTTGCTAGAACCCTAATTCAGCCACGTAAAACTTGCAACAACAATTAGAGGACGTCTAACTTGTTTTTGCAGCAAGTGCTTTGTGATATGATATGGCCAAAGTTGTGATGTATGATGAATGATCTATATGTGATGTATGAGATGTTCATGCTATTGTAATAGGAATCACGACTTGCATGTCAATGAGTATGACAACCGGCAGGAGCCATAGGAGTTGTCTTTATTTTTTGTATGACCTGCGTGTCATTGAGAATCGCCATGTAAATTACTTTACTTTATTGCTAAACACGTTAGCCATAGTAGTAGAAGTAATAGTTGGCGAGCAACTTCATGGAGACACGATGATGAAGATCATGATGATGAAGATCATGGTGTCAAGCCGGTGACAAGATGATCATGGAGCCCCAAGATGGAGATCGAAGGAGCTATGTGATATTGGCCATATCATGTCATGTTTATTATTTGATTGCATGTGATGTTTATCATGTTTTGCGTCTTGTTTACTTAGAACGACGGTAGTAAATAAGATGATCCCTCATAATAATTTCAAGAAAGTGTTCACCCTAACTGTGCACCGTTGCGACAGTTCGTTGTTTCGAAGCACCACGTGATGATCGGGTGTGATAGATTCTAACGTTCACATACAACGGGTGTAAGACAGATTTACACACGCGAAACACTTAGGTTGACTTGACGAGCCTAGCATGTACAGACATGGCCTCGGAACACAGAAGACCGAAAGGTCGAGCATGAGTCGTATAGAAGATACGATCAACATGAAGATGTTCACCGATGTTGACTAGTCCGTCTCACGTGATGATCGGACATGGCCTAGTTGACTCGGATCATGTAATACTTAGATGACTGGAAGAGGGATGTCTATCTAAGTGGGAGTTCATTAAATAATTTGATTAAATGAACTTTATTATCATGAAATTAGTCTAAATCTTTACAATATGTCTTGTAGATCAAATGGCCAACGTAGTCCTCAACTTCAACGCGTTCCTAGAGAAAACCAAGCTGAAAGACGATGGTAGCAACTATACGGACTGGGTCCGGAACCTGAGGATCATCCTCATAGCTGCCAAGAAAGATTATGTCCTACGAGCACCGCTGGGTGACGCACCTATTCTCCCTGCACAACAAGACGTTATGAATGCTTGGCAGTCGCGATGCGATGATTACTCCCTCGTTCAGTGCGGCATGCTTTACAGCTTAGAGCCGGGGCTCCAAAAGCGTTTTGAGAGACACGGAGCATATGAGATGTTCGAAGAGCTGAAAATGGTTTTCCAAGCTCATGCCCGGGTCGAGAGATATGAGATCTCCAACAAATTCTTTAGTTGTAAGATGGAGGAAAATAGCTCTGTCAGTGAGCACATACTCAGAATGTCTGGGTTGCACAACCGCTTGACTCAACTGGAAGTTAATCTTCCGGAAGAAGTGGTCATTGACAGAATCCTCCAGTCGCTTCCACCTAGCTACAAGAGCTTTGTGATGAACTACAATATGCAGGGGATGGTAAAGACCATTCCTGAGGTATATGCTATGCTGAAATCAGCAGAGGTAGAAATCAAGAAGGAGCATCAAGTGTTGATGGTGAATAAAACCACTAAGTTCAAGAAGAGCAAGGGTAAAAAGAACTTCAAGAAGGATGGCAAGGAAGTTGCCGCGCCCAGTAAGCAAGTTGCCGGGAAGAAGCCAAAGAATGGACCCAAGCCCGAAACCGAGTGCTTTTATTGCAAAGGAAGTGGTCACTGGAAGCGGAACTGCCCCAAATACTTAGCGGACAAGAAGGCCGGCAAAACCAAAGGTATATGTGATATACATGTAATTGATGTGTACCTCACCAGTACTCGTAGTAGCTCTTGGGTATTTGATACCGGTGCAGTTGCTCACATTTGTAACTCAAAGCAGGAGCTGCGGAATAAACGGAGACTGGCGAAGGACGAGGTGACGATGCGCGTCGGGAATGGTTCCAAGGTCGATGTGATCGCCGTCGGCACGCTGCCTCTACATTTACCTACGGGATTAGTTTTAAACCTCAATAACTGTTATTTAGTGCCAAGTTTGAGCATGAACATTGTATCCGGATCTCGCTTAATTCGAGATGGCTACTCATTTAAATCCGAGAATAATGGTTGTTCTATTTATATGAGAGATATGTTTTATGGTCATGCTCCGATGGTTAATGGTTTATTCTTGATGAATCTCGTACGTGATGCTACACATATTCATAGTGTGAGTACCAAAAGAGTTAAAGTTGATAACAATAGTCCCACATATTTGTGGCACTGCCGCCTTGGTCACATAGGTGTCAAACGCATGAAGAAGCTCCATGCAGATGGACTTTTAGAGTCTCTTGATTATGAATTATTTGACACGTGCGAACCATGCCTCATGGGTAAAATGACCAAGACTCCGTTCTCAGGAACAATGGAGTGAGCAACCAACTTATTGGAAATCATACATACCGATGTGTGCGGTCCAATGAGTGTTGAGGCTCGCGGTGGCTATCGTTATGTTCTCACCCTCATTGATGACTTGAGTAGATATGGGTATATCTACTTAATGAAACACAAGTCTGAGACCTTTGAAAAGTTCAAGGAATTTCAGAGTGAGGTTGAAAATCAACGTGAGAGAAAGATCAAGTTTCTATGATCAGATCGTGGAGGAGAATACTTGAGTCATGAATTTGGCACACACTTAAGAAAATGTGGAATAGTTTCACAACTCACGCCGCCTGGAACACCTCAGCGTAATGGTGTGTCCGAACGTCGTAATCGCACTCTATTAGATATGGTGCGATCTATGATGTCTCTTACCGACTTACCGCTATCCTTTTGGGGCTATGCTTTAGAGACTGCCGCATTCACTTTAAATAGGGCTCCGTCGAAATCCGTTGAGACGACACCGTATGAATTATGGTTTGGGAAGAAACCTAAGCTGTCGTTTCTAAAAGTTTGGGGATGCGATGCTTATGTGAAGAAACTTCAACCTGAAAAGCTCGAACCCAAGTCGGAAAAATGCGTCTTCATAGGATACCCTAAAGAAACTGTTGGGTATACCTTCTACCTCAGATCCGAAGGCAAGATCTTTGTTGCCAAGAATGGATCCTTTCTAGAGAAAGAGTTTCTCTCGAAAGAAGTAAGTGGGAGGAAAGTAGAACTTGATGAAGTGTTACCTCTTGAACCGGAAAATGGCAAAACTCAAGAAAACGTTTCTGAGGTGCCTGCACCGACTAGAGAGGAAACCAATGATGATGATCAAGATCAAGCTCCTACTGAAATTCGAAGGTCCACAAGGACACGTTCCGCACCAGAGTGGTACGGCAACCCTGTCTTGGAAATCATGTTGTTAGACAACGGTGAACCTTCGAACTATGAGGAAGCAATGGCGGGCCCAGATTCCGACAAATGGCTGGAAGCCATGAAATCCGAGATAGGATCCATGTATGAAAACGAAGTATGGACTTTAGCTGACTTGCCCGTTAAACGGCGAGCCATAGAAAATAAATGGATCTTTAAGAAGAAGACAGACGCGGATGGTAATGTGACCATCTATAAAGCTCGACTTGTCGCTAAGGGTTATCGACAAGTTCAAGGGGTTGACTACGATGAGACTTTCTCACTGGTAGCGAAGCTGAAGTCCGTCCGAATCATGTTAGCAATTTCCGCATACTTTGATTATGAGATATGGCAAATGGACGTCAAAACAGCATTCCTTAATGGTTACCTTAAGGAAGAATTGTATATGATGCAGCCGGAAGGTTTTGTCGATCCTAAGAATGCTGACAAGGTATGCAAGCTCCAACGCTCGATTTATGGGCTGATGCAAGCATCTCGGAGTTGGAACATTCGCTTTGATGAGATGATCAAAGCGTTTGGGTTTACACAGACTTATGGAGAAGCCTGTGTTTACAAGAAAGTGAGTGGGAGCTCTGTAGCATTTCTCATATTATATGTGGACGACATACTTTTGATGGGAAATAATATAGAACTCTTGGACAGCATTAAGGCCTACTTGAATAAGAGTTTTTCAATGAAGGACCTTGGAGAAGCTGCTTATATATTAGGCATCAAGATCTATAGAGATAGATCGAGACGCCTCATAGGTCTTTCACAAAGCACATACCTTGATAAGATATTGAAGAAATTCAATATGGATCAATCTAAGAAAGGGTTCTTACCTGTGTTACAAGGTGTAAAATTGAGCTCAGCTCAATGTCCGACCACGGCAGAAGATATAGAAGAGATGAGTGTCATCCCCTATGCCTCAGCCATAGGTTCTATTATGTATGCCATGCTGTGTACCAGACCTGATGTAAACCTTGCTGTAAGTTTGGTAGGAAGGTACCAAAGTAATCCCGGCAAGGAACACTGGACAGCGGTCAAGAATATCATGAAGTACCTGAAAAGGACTAAGGAAATGTTTCTCGTTTATGGAGGTGACGAAGAGCTCGTCGTAAAAGGTTACGTCGACGCTAGCTTCGACACAGATCTGGATGACTCTAAGTCACAAACCGGATACGTGTATATTTTGAATGGTGGGGCAGTAAGCTGGTGCAGTTGCAAGCAAAGCGTCGTGGCGGGATCTACATGTGAAGCGGAGTACATGGCAGCCTCGGAGGCAGCACATGAAGCAATTTAGGTGAAGGAGTTCATCACCGACCTCGGAGTCATACCCAATGCGTCGGGGCCAATCAAGCTCTTCTGTGACAACACTGGAGCTATTGCACTTGCAAAGGAGCCCAGGTTTCACAAGAAGACCAGGCACATCAAGCGTCGCTTCAACTCCATTCGTGAAAATGTTCAAGATGGAGACATAGAAATTTGTAAAGTGCACATGGATCTGAATGTCGCAGATCCGTTGACTAAACCTCTCCCTAAGGCAAAACATGATCAGCACCAGAACTCTATGGGTGTTCGATTCATCACAATGTAACTAGATTATTGACTCTAGTGCAAGTGGGAGACTGTTGGAAATATGCCCTAGAGGCAATAATAACAGCATTATTATTATATTTCCTTATTCATGATAATTGTCTTTATTCGTGCTATAATTGTGTTATCCGGAAATCGTAATACATGTGTGAATAACAGACAACAAACATGTCCCTAGTGAGCCTCTAGTTGACTAGCTCGTTGATCGACAGATAGTCATGGTTTCCTGACTATGGACATTGGATGTCATCGATAACGGGATCACATCATTAGGAGAATGATGTGATGGACAAGACCCAATCCTAAACATAGCATAAGATCGCATAGTTCGTTTGCTAGAGTTTTCCAATGTCAAGTATCCTTTCCTTTGACCATGAGATCGTGTAACTCCCGGATACCGTAGGAGTGCTTTGGGTATGCCAAACGTCACAACGTAACTGGGTGACTATAAAGGTATACTACGGGTATCTCTGAAAGTATCTGTTGGGTTGACATGGATCGAGACTGGGATTTGTCACTCCGCTTGACGGAGAGGTATCACCGGGCCCTCTCGGTAATGCATCATCACAATGAGCTCAATGTGATCAAAGTGTTTGATCACGGGATCATGCATTACGGAACGAGAAAAGTGACTTGCCGGTAACGAGATTGAACGAGGTATTGGTATACCGACGATCGAATCTCGGGCAAGTAAAATACCGATTGACAAAGGGAATCGTATACGGGATTAATTGAATCCTTGACATAGTGGTTCATCCGATGAGATCATCGTGGAGCGTGTGGGAGCCAACATGGGTATCCAGATCCCGCTGTTGGTTATTGCCCGAGAGCCGTCTCGGTCATGTCTGCATGTCTCCCGAACCCGTAGGGTCTACACACTTAAGGTTCGGTGACGCTAGGGTTGTAGGGATATGTATGTGCAGTAACCCGAATGTTGTTCGGAGTCCCGGATGAGATCCCGGACGTCACGAGGAGTTTCGAAATGGTCCGGAGGTAAAGATTTATATATGGAAAGTCATCATACGAACATCGGGACAAGTTTCGGGGTTATCGGTATTGTACCGGGACCACCGGAGGGTCCCGGGGGGTCCACCGGGTGGGGCCACCTATCCCGGAGGGCCCCATGGGCTGTATGAGGGAGGGAACCAGCCCATAGTGGGCTGGTGCGCCTCCCCCCCATGGGCCCATGCGCCTAGGGTTTGGGGGGAGGGAAAACCCTAAAGGGGGCGCCCCCCTTGCTTGGGGGGCAAGCCCCCCTTCCCTGGCCGCCGCCCCCCTAGGAGATCTCATCTCCTAGGGCCGGCGCCCCCCCTTGGGGGTTATATAAAGGGGGGAGGGAGAGGGGGCTGATCACCCATTGCCCTGGCGCCTCCATCTCCCTCTCCAACACATCCTCCTCCTCCATTGAGCACGGTGAAGCCCTGCCGGAGTACTGCAGTTCCACCATCACCACGCCGTCGTGCTGCTGCTGGAACATTATTCCCCAACCTCTCCTTTGCCTTGCTGGATCAAGAAGGAGGAGACGTCACGCTTCCCGTACGTGTGTTGAACGCGGAGGTGCCGTCCGTTCGGTACTAGATCATCGGTGAATTGGATCACGGCAAGTACGACTACCTCATCCACGTTCACTCGAACGCTTCCGTTGCGATCTACAAAGTGGTATGTAGATGCTATCTAATCTGAATACTCGTTGCTAGATGAACTCATAGATGGATCTTGGTGAAACCGTAGGAAAAATTTTAATTTTCTGCAACGTTCCCCAACATTAACTACAGTACAGAGATCTCATAAGAAGTGATATACGAGGTATTACCCTCGGCACTCAATAGTAACCCTGCAGTGTCGTACAACTAAGGGGTGTGATGTGATGTGATGTGTCGAGCTCTGTATGTCGATCACAGTGATCAAGTCATCGGTGGTAAAAGCGGGGCAACAGGGACAAGGTGAGGGGCCACTGGTGGATCACTAACCAACCTATACTAAGCATATAGGATAAGTAGGTAAGGTAATAATAGCGGGTTACAAAATGAGGCTATGCATCAGAATAGGATCATACAAATACAGTAGCAAAATCTAATGCAAGCATGAGAGAGAAGGAACTGGGCAATATAGGGATGATCAAGGGGGTTTTGCTTTCCTAGAAGCTCTGCCGAAAGGGGCTGATCGTCAAGAGTGTAGTCGATCTCGGGAGTAGCGTCGGCCTTGGTGTCTACCGTAGAGAAGAGGGGGGAGAAACAATAAATATAAAGCAAACAAGTGCATCACGATGCATGGCATGGCAATATGCAGTGCTAGGGTTGACCTAACGCGGTACTATACGTTATAGATGAAGCAGGAAATATTTGGCAATGTTTTCCCGGCGTTTGGCATTTTTCGGACACATGAATCGAAGGGGAATGATCCATGTTCATCATTCTAGAGGCATGTGACAGATGAATGGATTGCATATTCGTATTCGTTAGATTTTTTGAGCAACTTTCGTATATAAATTATTTTCATCTGACTTATAGAATATTTTTATATGTTTTTCAAAGATGTAAACATTTTCTGAAATTATTATTATATAAAATAATTTGAAATTAGATTTACTGTGTCAGATGATGTCAGCATGACGTCAGCAGTCAACCCAGCTGGTCCAGGTCAAACCTAATAGGTGGGTCCCACATGTCATAGATAGAAAAGTTAACAGAGTTTATTTTTTACTAAACTGGTTAATTAGGTAACTGGGCCCACCTATCACTGACTAATTAAGTTAATTAATTAATTTCAAATTGTTTTTAGTTAATTAGGGGGTGGGCCCCACTTGTCCATGGTTGGGGTGAGTCAGCACAGTTGACTGGTCAGGGGACCCACTGGCAGTGACCCAGGTGGGCCCCAGTGGTTGGCCACATCGACGGGCAACGCCGGAGCTGTGCCGGCGGGCACAAAATGCGGCAGAGGACTCGGCTAGCGGCGAGACTCGGCTACGGGGTGTCTCCGGGCCCGTGGCTAGGGGCGTTCGATCGTGGGTGTCGAGTTGCGTCAAATCGCGGCGGTGGCGGGCTGGGGGTGGCCTGAAACGACGGCGATGAGCGACGAGGGTGGCGGCCGGAGTCGGGCGCGGTGGTGAACGGGGTACGGTTTCGCGTGGGGTCTGGCGCGTTCGAACAGGGCGACGAAGCCGCGTCGAATGGAGGTGGTGGTGTCACCGGAGTTGGCCGGAGCTGACAGCGGCGAGCGCAACGACGATGGCCGGTTCGGGGGGCGAGGTACGAGCGCGGAGAGGGGAGATGGCGCGGGGCTCACCGCGGTTCTGTAGGCGAGTAAAGTGGGCGCGGGGAGGCTCGAGGTGGTCAGGATCCTCGACAGCGTGCGACGGACCGATGAGGAAGAGAGTGGCACTGCGGGCGCTCCGGCGGCTCCTGGCCCGCGTGGGTGGTCGGGGAAGACGAAGCGGACGACGGCCAACGTGATGGACACGGCAGTGCGGCTTGGTGAGCTCGGTGGTCGCGGTGGGGCGAGGTGAGAGGCGGCGATGGCGCTCGGGCGAGGCGGATCCAAGGAGGGGGAGAGGAAGGAGAGGGTGAGCGAGTGGGGAGAGCAAGCGGGGGCGAGTGGGAGAGTGGACCGAGGCGTCGGAGGGGGCGGCGTCCTTATCCTCCCGGCAGGGATGGCGAGGTGGTCGGGGGCGACCGCGGGTGCCCGGTCGGTCGAACAGTGGATGGGGGAAGACGACAGGGGGAGGTGTTGGGCCGGGGCAGCTGGCCTGTCCCTGTGGCCTTAGGCCCAGGGGCAGGGGTGCTTTCCCTTTTTTCCCCTTTTTCTTTTTTGTTTGCCTTTTATTTCTAAAAGCATAATAGTTTTATAAAATACAAAACTTGCTCCTAAATTAGTGTTATTAATTAAGCCACTGCCACAAAAAGTTTGGCACTAAAAATAGTTTATTTTTTTATAATTTAAAAATCATTTAAATTATTGTTTTGGCCCCTGTTTTAAATATTTTAGGGCATTTAAACACTTTACAAAATGTTGGTTTCTTCGCAATAAGTATCTATGGATTATTTGCCACATTATGAACATTTTAATTTTCATGTTTGTGAATTTCTTTTTTTTTGCGAATATGTGAGTTTTTTTTATTTCACTTATGATTTGAATTTGAATTCAAAGTGGAATTTGAAATAAGATATTGAGACAGATGATCAAGTACTGTTTAGCAAATGAGTTAGCTTAGTCAAGAGGGTTACTGTAGCTCATTACATAGGGGTGTTACGGAGAGGGACTTAGATTCAGACAAGTAAAAACCTGCACCTCTCCTTGTGTAGATTCAGATTGTTATTTTTTGAATGTCCTATAGATTGCATGACATTGTAATTAACCATTTCTATGTCCTTGAAAGAAATCTGAAACTCGTGTTTTCAACCAACTTATTCTATGTTGTTCCTACATACATTTTTCTCCACTCCTTTTGCAGCTACGTAGTTAGTAAGCGACAAAACAAACACCGGGAAAAGTGGAGTGCACATCCATAGCTCAAAAAACATCACACAAAGACAAACACAACCCACAAGGCCCAGACTAATGCCCAAAAGGGGAAAACACAATATTCGACAAGGAGGACCGGAACAGGCTTACCCACATGCATAATATCAGCTGATTGAGACTTGATTTAGCCTGACTGTATTGAGTCCTAGCCACACCCATATTTTTATGCCATGTAGACTATCCACAAGACCACAAGCTTTTTTGGACTTTGTTTTTTTAATCTAATCCAGCAACCTACAACATCATAGCTTAATTTCAAATAAAAGTTGCTTGCCACACATTTGTGGGCTGTCCTTAAGCTTAATGACTTATGGTCATCTCCCATGGTGTATAAGGATTTCCCTTAATGGTGCGGATTATCAGGGCATGGTTCTAGGCGCACCTGCTAAGCCATATAATTCTGAAAAATCTATTAAAAATCATACATTTGTGAAACTTTTTTTCCTAGCAAACATGGTTGAGTGTTCTACTCATGCATGAAGTTTCATGAAGAAATGACTTTGGTGTTCTTCTAGGCAAAAGAATATAAAATTGCAACTTTCAAAAAACTTGAGTACTAATTTTTATATATAACCAATTTTGTTTTCTCTCGCACAGAAGAACTGAAAGTCATTTCTTCACGAAACTTTACACGTGGGTATGACACTAGACCATATCCGTTACAAAAAAAGTTTTACAATTGTTTAACTCTTTTTTGCTATTTTTAAATATTTTTTAATGTGGGTGTGCATAGACCCAGGTTCCATTGGATAGTTTTGCTGCCCTTAGGGGTACTTTATTGCTTATGGACAGCCTTTTTGCACACTGTGGATATACACTAACAAAGAACTTTCTGCAACTAAGACTTTTGGGATCTACAAGTTTTAGACACAGGCACTAAGCACTGCAAGAAATATTTGCCTTCATTCTTTAAAGTTCAATAAGAAAAGTTATCATGCAATTGTTTCGTCGCCGTTATATTAATCAGAAATTAATAAGGCCACTCTTTTCCTTGACTCATCTGTTCTAGACTGCCTATACTCAATTAAGTAAAATATTCAAGCGTGTAAGTGTCTGAGAAACGAAAATAACAGAGGATCTTTCAGATCTTGTGCAGGAGCAGAGGGACGGTTCAGTTAACAGAAAAATAAGACGAAATCATGTACACTTTCTTTACCACAAGAAGGAGATTCTGATTTCACGAACTGTATTTATATGATGTACTCCCTCTGTCTTATAATATAGGACGTTTTTTGACACTAGTGTAGTGTCAAAAAACGTCTTACATTGTTGGACGGAGGGAGTAAGTTCTTAGTTCTTACAAACGAAAATTATATACGTGAATGAAGGGATTCAACAACATAAAGTGATCAACAAAGAGGAAGCAGAACAAAAACAGTCTATAATAATGTTCTAGTACTTCAGTTTCTATTAATATTCAGTTAACGCTTAGGCTAGTTTTCAGAGTCTAGGAAAGCACAAGAAGGAGCTTATTATTTATATGATGTATGTAAATTCTTACAAACGAAAATTATATATACATGTAATGAGTGATGGACGAGAGGAAACAGAACAAAAACATAGCCTATAATATTTTGGCACTTCATTTTCTAACAATGGTTACTGGATCACTTGTACAGATCGTCTTCATCCTCATCAGATGCCGCGGTAGTGTCGGCAGCAGCTTCTACTGCCTGTGGCTGCGCCGGGAAGTGGAACTCCGTACCGAACCCCCTAGACTGCTGCAGCGTCTGCACGAAGGCCTGGTACTTCCTGATGTCGGTGTCGCTCACGCTCCTCCTCGCGTACTTCATCGACTGCTCGAAGTGAGGCGCCTTTATCTCAGCCACCTCCTCCTCTTCCTGCCCGCCGTCCACCTTCATGGTGTCTTTCCCCATCCTCTGCCTCTCCATGTCCTTTTCAATGTCTTCTCTGATGGCGTACTTGCACGCCCTCTGGCAGATCTCCGTGATGTCGGCACCGCTAAAGCCGGCGGTGAACCTTGCGAGAGCACCGAGGTCGACGTCCTTGGCCACGGGAGACTTCCTGAGGCAGGCCTTGAAGATGTGGTGCCGCGAGGCCTCGTCCGGGAAGGGGATGTAGATGAGCTGGTCCAGGCGGCCAGGACGGAGTAATGCCGAGTCAATAATGTCCGGCCTATTGGTGGCGCCGATGATGAAGACCGTCTTCTTGGCGTTCATGCCGTCCATCTCGGTGAGTAGCTGGTTCAGGACCCTGTCCGCCGCGCCGCCGGCGTCGCCCACTCTGCCGCCTCTTTGGGTTGCGATGGAGTCGAGCTCGTGAAAGAACAGCACACACGGCGCAGACTGGCGCACCTTGTCGAAGATCTCGCGCACATTGGCCTCGCTCTCACCGAACCACATGGTGAGCAGCTCTGGCCCCTTGATGCTGATGAAGTTGGCCTGGCACTCGTTGGCAATCGCCTTCGCCAGCAAGGTCTTGCCGCATCCTGGTGGCCCGTAGAAGAGGACACCCTTGGACGGCGACATACCGAACTTCTTGAATTTCTCCGGGTGCTCGACCGGGTACTGAACGGTCTCTTGCAACTCCCTCTTGACGCCGTCGAGGCTGCCGATATCGTTCCAGCTGACGTTGGGCACCTCCACGACGGTCTCACGTAGCGCGGACGGGTTTGTGCCGACGAGAGCCGTCTTAAGGTGGTCATTGGTGACGGCCATGGAGTTCAAGATCTCGGTGTCGATGGTGTCATCCTCTAAGTCGATCACGTCCATCTTCTCCCTGATGCACTGCAGCGCCGCCTCGGTGCAGAGCGCGGCCAAGTCGGCGCCGACGTAGCCATGCGTATCCTTGGCAACCACCTCCAGGTTGACGACCTCGTCCAGCTTCATGTTTTTGGTGTGGATGCGAAGCACTTCGAGACGCCCGACCTAGTTCGGCACGCCGATGTCGATCTCGCGATCGAACCTCCCGAAGCGCCTCAAGGCAGGGTCGATGCTATTGGGGCGATTCGTGGCGCCCATGACGATGACATGCGCGCGGGCCTTCATGCCATCCATCAGCGTCAGCAGCTGGGAGACGATGCGCCTCTCGACCTCACCGTGAGTCTTCTCCCTGTTCGGAGCAATGGAGTCGATCTCGTCGATAAATATGATGGAGGGCGCGTTCTTCTCGGCTTCTTCGAAGGCCTTCCTCAGGTTACTCTCGCTCTCTCCAGCCATCTTGGACATTATCTCCGGGCCGTTGATGAGGAAGAAGAAGGCCCCGGTCTCGTTGGCGACCGCGCGGGCAATCAGCGTCTTGCCCGACCCGGGAGGGCCGTAGAGGAGGATGCCCTTGGGAGGCTTGACGCCAATGCTCTTGAAGATCTGCGGATGCCTGAGCGGCAGCTCGACGAGCTCCCTGATCAGAGTGAGCGGTTTCCCCATGCCACCCACGTCGTCGTAGCCGACGCCGTCGAGCCTCTCCTCGTCCTCCCGCTTGACCGGCTCGCCCTCGCAGTATATCTCCGTGTCAGGCGCCACGACGCAGTAGTCCACCGCGGGGTCGATCTTCATAACCTTGAACTCGACGCTCCGCATGCCGCCACGCACGAGGAAGAGGTCACCCTTGTGAACCGGGCGGTAGGCGTCCACGAAGTAGGGCTTGAGGTAGGCGTCGAAGAGGTTCCCTGCGATGCCCTCGACGGTGTCGTCTAAGGGGAGGATGTGCACGCGTCTGCCGAACTTGCCGTCGTGGCACAGGTGCACCGACACGACGTCGGCGATGCGCACGCGCAGGTTGGAGCGGGCCACCTTGTTGATCCTGAGCTTGTGCCCCTCGCAGGTGTCGTCGGGCAGTGCCATGCAGACCGTGTTGTGGCGGCGCTTGCCCTTGAGCAGCACGATGTCGCCTTTGAATATGGAGAGCTTCTCCATGGTGGCGGGGTGGAGGGTGCACACGGAGTTGTCGTCGTTGGTGGTGGCCTCCTCCACCACCAGCCGGTTCGCCGCCTTCTTCGACGCCGCCACGCTCGCCACGCGTTCAACTCTCTTTGGTCGATTCGCTGCGTCTCTCGTGGAGTACTACTCTCGTTGGACGTCGAGGGCTTCGTGTTGCGGTGAAGAGGGTACCTGGGGGTGAGCCCCCCTTTTGAAGGCCCGGCCTGAAGAAATCGACTCGGGTTGGAAGGCCCGTACGTTCCGAGTCGAGATCGTTCGCCTCATATTCGTCCACGGATGTGCACGTGAGCGGCAGGGGCTTGCTCCATGGACAGCGGTGAGCGCTGAGAGGAGGGAGGCGTGCTGTCCTACAACGGCAGGAGGTAGGAGAAAGAGTGGTACGGGGAGGAGGAGGTCGGAAGAGCTCTCCCGCCGGGCTCGCCATCAGCCTTCACCCATTGGGCTCGTCCCCGGCGGCGACCGGAGCTTCTTCTTTTCTTTTCCCTCTGCCGAATTGACGCGAGCTCCATCCCTGCCTCAGTCCAGGATGGTGGCCACTGCAGCGTACGGCCGGAGGCGCCAGCGACCTCAGGCGCCCGTCACTCGGCGGTGACAGAGACAGACGCTTATTCTTCCTCTCCCTCCGTCAACCTTACGTGTGCTCATGCCCTTCATGTTCTCTGCCAATCCGTCTGTCTTTATTTTTCTGCCTAAATGCTATCTACATTTACGTGTTGTTGTGGCAGTGGGAAGGTGGAACCTGGCCGAGGGGGAGAAAGTCAGATAGATGAAGGATGCTGCTAAAGTGGTTCCCGATCGGTTATCCCTCTTTTGATTCCCATCCCCAATTTCATATCGCGCAGTTTGTGTTTGCTATACTGTTTTTTTTCTTCTAAAGGAGTGTGTCAATACTGGATGAATGCTCCAAAACTAATTAATTATTTTCGTAACCGCATTGAAAGATATTAGTTTGTTGCTTTGATGCGTGTTTGTTTGTCAATGTTGATTTTGCAGGCTAGATCGTCATTTGTGAGCGCATTCTTAGTATTTTGCGGTTCAGTCTATTTACCCTTCATTTGCTTGGTTGTTTGTAAGAAGGAAGATTTGACGAGGGGTATCTACACTTCTGCCATAGATCGGAAGGGAGATTGGAGGAACTGGCTCGTTTAGTTCCGACTGGTACATGTCGCTTGTGGTGGATTGCTTTCCGTAGTGTATGTTGGGATTCTGCCAACAATTGAGCACGCAACCATATGTTGTTCCCCTGCAACTTAGCTTATCATCAACTTAATTTATTCATTCCTATTTATTTAGTTCTTCGTTATCATTTCAGTTTGACTAATTCACATCTAGATGTTTTTTAAGGATGTCACATCTAAGCTCCCACAAACACATAATGTAGCAACAAGAAAAAAAACAAAAACAAAAAAATAGACCACAAACAGAATGAACATCAACTTAGATGTGACATGACTATGTCACATCTAGATGTGTCCTAGACAGACCCTTATCATTTCACTACACCACGACACTGCAAAGACGACATGCCTCTGTTGGTATAAGTGAGCATCACCGACACTCTTTTTGTCCCAAACTATACCGACACACAGTACATTAGTGATATATAAGCTTTGTAACACAATATCTGTTGCCGAAGCCCGCAAAAACACCGACAAAATTTATGTCGGTAGATAGAAATAATACCGATTGTTTGTGTGTCGCCAATTCATAAGGACACAAAAAATGTCGGCATTGTATGCTCAGCCCCGTCCGAAAAGTATGGCGCGCGCCATGCGAAATACCCGATTCGCACTAGACCATCTAAACAAAAGAAAAAACACACCCCGACCTGTTCGATCCCCAATCTCGCCCCTCTCTCTGTCTTTCGCCACCCACACACCCTAACCCTAACCCGACGGCGCAGCCGCCCCCGACCTGCGCGCCGTCGCCCCAACCCACCCGCCGGTCCCCTCGCGCCACCAAATCTCGGATCCCGGCCTCCCTTTCCTTAGTCCGCAGTAGCAGCAGCGCCGTTTGCGACGGAGGAGCACCGTCCGCCGCCGAGGAACAACAGAGCTGTCCGCCCGCAAGGATCCGCCGCGCGCCGGGAACAGCGGCACCATACGCCGGTGGATCCGCCGCAACAACTGCTGTTGAGGAGCAGCCCGCCGTTCTTCTTCCTCCACTGGCGACCCTCGTCCCGGCCCCGCCTCCAGATCTCATCTCAACAAGTAAGATATAGTTCTTTTCCTTACCTATCTTCTCTTATTTTGCTATATGGAGTTCACATTTTATTCTGACTGGTTTATAATCTGATTCTGATGGCATGCCTTGTGTGATTATAGTCGGGTGGTTCCAGGTCTAGGTCATGGCATTAGTGGTGTGGTGCTGTTAATGTTTTCTCAATGGATAGCAGTCACTCGATGGATGGGAATTGCTACTGTAAGTCATCTCAGAAAATAGTATTGTCCCCCTAAAAAAAGAAGTCTCGACACAATACGCAAAGTTATTAGGCTGCAGTTAGTATGGGGTACATCAGTACATGGACATAAAAAGCAAAGGATATACCTGATAGTATTTGCTTGTCTTTGTCAGGTTTTTGAATTTGAATTTTCTTTTCGAGTGGCTTCACAAACATGTTTTTTCTGCCATACTTGTATCGCCGCAGAGACAGTACTGCAGGGATTCTGAAAAATAACTTGAAGCATGCCCACTAGTTAGTAGAGAATATATTTGCACTGCAGACATGACTTTATTAGTGTGTGTGTGTGTGTGTGTGTGTGTTCACTTCTAGGCCACTGCATCATGTGTACAATTTCTCAAAGAAAAGGAAGTTCATGTGAAGAACCATGGCAACACATGTGAGAAAAATATATTTGAGTCCGTATATATACATATATAATTGGATGGAAGGAATGTTCATAAAGACAGTCTATTAGGGAAGGGGCGATTTGGTGCCCGTGCTCAGCTAGTCCCGATATCTTGACCGAGCGTTGAGCAGTTGGGATCTGTGCCATAGCGTTTTTCCTAGAGAATACGGTGCCCATTAAATCCGAATATATAGGCTGGAGTTTGTTACATTTATACGTCCTGGCCCACCCGATAAGCGGGGCTATCGTGCTTTGACGGACGACTGTAACGTCCCGTCAGTGTCGTTTGTTGGGGAATCCTACTTCTTTTTTTTTACTTCTTTGTGGCGATCGATCTTGTTCTTCCTTCCGATCCCGGCGTCCGCTGCAGGGTTATCCCGTTCCTCTCCGATGGGTCCGGGCACAAGACGCTGCTCGTCGCGAACCCTAGCACGCACCTTCACGCCGCGCTGCTGCTCGCCCAGGCTGCGCACCTTACTCCCACCGTCAGATTCGTCGCAGGCTTAACGTCCATCGTCGCCGTCGTGGGTGGACTGGCGACGACCTCGTCTCCCTGTTCACCGTCAATAGCAACTCCGTCACGTCCTCTGGTTTCTCGGGCTTGACGTGTGGCGGAGAACATCTGAGCCTTTGAGGCAAGATGCAACCGCCGGCATAGCTCGACGGTGGCAGGTATTGCTCTGGCTTGTCTCGTCCGTGGAGAAGAGCCATCTCCGTGTTCCGAGGGGCGTGCATGTCTTAGACGCTGCGCAACAGAGGAGCCGCCGTGGAGCGAGGTGACATGGATGCGCTCACAATTTGCGAGCGGGTGCATACACGATTTGTGTCATGCAAGGCGACTTCTTCGTACTCGTGTTTCCTTGCGCGTACGTTGAGCGTACGGCGTGGGTGCCATCGCTGCCAGCAGAGCGCGAGAGGTTCAGGACTTCAGGGTGCTCGCGTACGAGCCACGCCTGGCTAAGCCTGACGCAGGTTCGAATGTCCCACGAGGGTTCGCGCTCGTGCCCATGGTGGGCTGTACGCGACGCTGGAGCCGACAAGCATGCTCGTGTTGCGCGCTTGCGCATATGGCGAGAGCCATCGCCGGCGTTCGACTATACGAGCCACAGAACAGAAACTCACACACCGTGGTCCATAACGTGTGCATATACTGAACCGGCTGGAGAGCATTTATTGTAGGTGGGCCTGCTGAATAACTAAAATAGGACGGGAACTGCCTATACAGTGAGAAATACAGCCTAGTGAACCAATCTTGATGTCAGTGAGTGGTTCAGATTTAGGGAGTAGATGAGCTCGGGCACCAAATTGGATTTCCGGTCTATTAGTTATTACTTAGAAAACCTTAAAGAAGATAGCCTGTAGTAAATGTGTATAAAAATATAGGTCAATGATATACTGTGATAATGCCTCCCTTGTTTTTGTCTGCAACAGCAAACTGTAAAGAAGATAGCCTGCAGTAAATGTGTATAAAAATATAGGTCAACGATATATTGTGATAATGCCTCCCTTGTTTTTGTCTGCAACAGTTGATTAAATTTTTTAGGGGGTTCAAGAAAACACTTCATGAGCTTCTTTTTGAATGCTGAATAGATCAGTTACGTTTTAATCTGAAGTCCGGCAAGTGTGCTTCACGTGCTAGATTTCCCTGCGATGCAAAATCCTGCCCACCTATTCTGCACCCAAATCTGTATTATCCACATATCAAGCCTATGAAGGCCCAGTGACATCGATGCATGCCCATTTCTCAATAAGAAAAGTAGAACAACCTATAAACACAGGAAAGATTGACGTGCGCGCCCTTTTCCCAAAGATGTTTCCGTAAGTTTTCCTTTTAATGTGTATACGTGACCTGGTTTTCTGCTGTCAATTTTGGCTCAGCTTGAACGTCTCAATGATGAACCTTTTTTGCACATGACATTTCTGAATCTCTCCTCACGGCAGCAGGTGATTTTCTCATGTATGTTTGCATAGGAGCTTGTTATTGCTTCAATACTGGTTTTGTTCAGTTGGTCAAATTGGTGTTGCTCCCTCTGCAGTCCATAACAATACCCCTGGAGATGCGTGGAGTAGGCTATGTCAACCTCTGACCACAACCATTGGCTGCTACTGATGACACGAGGTGATCTTTTTATATGTTCAATTCTTCAATTGTCGTTTAAAATCCTTGGACTAACCAGGTGAAGTTGAATTGAATATTTTCGATCCGCTGCTCACTCTTGCTTTGTGCCAAAAATCTAAAATCCTTGGTCAATGGCATGTTAATTCTACATTGGTCGCTAGTTCTATGCACAACAATACTTGGTCGGAATGAAAACTGTAGCACTTGAGCAAAAAAGGCTGGTTACTGATTCATTAGCATGTCAATAAGTCAATCTTGTCTTTCTCTATGTACTTTTCAGGGCTCATTAATAGCATGGTTCTGCTCTTTGAAACAGGAGATGTGCTGAACAAGACAAAAAAAAGCACAAATGGCCATGTACACTTGATTAAAGATTGATGAACCTGAGAGCAGGTAAATACTGAGACCAAAGGCACTGCGACTTGAGTAATAGTTCCAGTAAGCTCACAATACTACTTCCACAATCGTGAATGACAAACTTTAGAAGTACGAGTAAAAGCATATAAATTAACACAAATTGCTAGTTTTGGTCTTCAATGATTTCTGAACAGATTGAAAGTGCAAGCCTTGATGAATTTACAGTCCACACATGCTTTGCAAAGTATTTGAAACGAAATTGCAATTGAAATCCATATGCAGCTACGTGTAGATATGTTTGCTGCTATTAGTACACATTATTTACCTATCCAAGGTCTTCTACTATTTCAATACCCAACATATGTGAAAATACATGGTGGGAAAAGAAACATATCTACAGTCTGATGTAAGTTGTTCCTGAAAGCGAAACTTAACAATATCAGTGGTCAAATGTTCACTCTTGCTTGATTTAGTTTCTGGATTCCATTTCCTTGTACTTCTAAGAAATAAATAATTAATAGCATGGTTCTGCTCATTGAAACAGGAGAGGCGCTGAACAAGACAGAAAAACACAAATGGCCAAGTACACTTAATTGAAGATTGATAAATTTGAGAGCAGGTAAAAACTGAGACCAAAGGCACTGAAACTTGAGTAATATTTCCAGTAAGCTCACAGTACTACTTCCACAACTGTGAATGACAAATTTTAAATGTGCACATGCTTTGAACTTTGTCTAGATGAATTGAGAGCATGTAGCAATTAAATGGATTATAGATGAACTGGGAGCACGTTGTAAATAGTACCCATGATTTCATGTTAAGTTTTCATACATTTATATGAGCAATTACTCATAGAAGACATATGGTCTTTGAATGGCTTTGTTTTCATCAAGTGTCCTTCCTGCTAGTACATATATGATTGCTGGTACATCTTTTTAGAAAGGAGGCATCTGCCCGGCCTTAGACTGAGGCCCTTACAGGTTCACCGAAGTTCATACAAGGTAATATATGACTGCTGGCACATGCATATTTACAAGTGCATATCTGATTGCTTGCTGATTGAGGAACTTCAAATGCAATTTTCAGTGTAAGCCATGTGGTATGCTATATGTGCTAGCCTGACTTTGGTTGATGTGGTGATAAGGGTATCTTTTGTAACCTGTTTGCAGCACATGTACTTTTAGATCTTTGGGATCAAGGGCCACTTGCAAATTTTAAGAAACTGCCATTTTCTAAGATTTCTCAAACATACGAGTTCTTTTGCAGGGACAAATGGCAAAATGTAGCAAGGCACCAAGTTGATGTACGATGTTTTGGTGATTGCTTTGTTCATAACATGGTTGACACATTTTTTTCATATGGAAGTTCATGTCGGCTTGGTGACTAAAGACTTGGGCTCTTCCATAATATTTTGTACAGTAGTCAAGTGATTGAACAATTGGTCTCATAGGAACTTGGCCATCACATTTTGTAACAGACAGCGGCTTGAATGCCAGATTATGTATGTCCTTAATCCACTGTAGCTAACTTGAGTAAATAAGACTAATGAATCTTCTATATATGTTGAGTGGTATCTTGTGCATTGATCAATGGTATATGGTGATGAATAGAAGAGTCTAATTCTGATGAATTTGAGTGTGATTGTTTGTATATGTGTTCGGTATTGAACACTATGAAGTTAATGTCGTATTAATATATGGTGCATTTGCATTTGTGCTAAAATGTAGACCTTGGCAGAAAGTGTGTTGGCAAAAGTATTAATGTTGCATTATCTGTTGGTGTAGCCTGCTGTCGAATAAACTGTCGGCATATCTATAGACATTGCAAAATCTGTCGGCATAGCACATCGTCAGATGAACCGTCGGCATAGCACTGTCTGTCGGTGTAGAAATGTCTGTCGGCGAAGCTCTCACCAACATCGTCATACTGTGTGTCGGCGTAGAGTTATATGTCGGCATAGACCTTTCCCGGCAGCACTATAGGTGACACCTCCTTTCTGTCGGTGTAGGTCTTGGCCGACACTAAATGTGTCGCCTTAGGTGACCTATGCCGACACATTGTTTGACGCTGCTTTGAGTGTCGTGGTGTAGTGTTTATCCACACCCGAAACTAGCCTTTAGTATTTAGATTCAGAGGGGCACCTAGCAGTGGCGGAGCTTCACTAGGGCCAGGGGAGGCAATGGCCCCCCTGGCCCTAGAGAAAGTATATGAAATACCATTAATTGATAAGCTAAAATTTTCAAAAATATCATAGTTTAAGCAGAATATGCCCTTTTGGCTCTGCTTTGCCCCCTAAACAATATATGTCAAGCTTCGCCACTGGCACCTAGCATTGAAACTGCATGTCCACTTGTTTCTTCAGTATTCAGTCCATTATATACCTATCTTCCTCGCCCTTTCTATTACCCAATTTCACACGAAGAATCTCTATATACACCTGCTCATTTGCTTGTGTGTTAATTCATTCTTCAATCAGTCTTCAGATTAATTGAAGAAATTTATATTGTCTATATTCATCTAGTGTCACTCCTAGTTGGTTTTGAAGTATTGACGGTAAACTTGGTTGAGGGATTAATGTATTTGTGAGATTCTATATTCATCTAGTGTCACTCCTAGTTGGTTTTGAAGTATTGACGGCAAACTTGGTTGAGGGATTAATGTATCTGTGAGATTCACATGAGAACACAAGTAGAAGTCCCTATTGATTTGGTTTACCCGTCAAAGATGGCCCCTAAAAATGGATGAAGACGTTGAAGACATTGGTGGTTCGCGAAGACATACGTGTCGAAGATAATGACACGTGAAGACATTCACTTGGAGACAATTGAGTGCGAAGACATAGTTTCTTTCATGGTTTCATTATCTTCTTTCTTGAGTCATAGGAACCACCGAACTGTCAAGTGGCCGTGTTCAAGTGAACCAAGTCAGAAAACTGACTTGATGCTCAACCCAAATCTAATGTCTTCGCTCATCTAATGTCTTCAAGCGAAGACAAATGAGAGAAAATCTTATTCTAAGTTGGATGAGTCAGCTTTGCTTGCAGCCCAAGTCAAGCTGTCGTGTGTGTTTGCAATCCGACAATTGGACACGTGTTGGTTCCCCAATGACCAAGGGTCATTTTGGACAAATCATGTCGGGTTGCCCCTGGCTATAAATGACCACCCCCTTCCATCATAAATTGGTGGCTACTCAGAATTAGTACACGCCTTTT
Organism: Aegilops umbellulata; assembly: GCA_032464435.1. Lineage (NCBI taxonomy): Eukaryota > Viridiplantae > Streptophyta > Magnoliopsida > Poales > Poaceae > Aegilops > Aegilops umbellulata. The sequence goes on from CP136054.1 coordinate 395,533,941, forward strand.
GTCGTTTGAGAGCAACCCACCTCCGAAGTCTTTGAGAGAGAATCCTTGCGAGGACGAGACCCAAAACAGCAAAAATCCAAAGAGTGTTTTGCATCACAAGTGTTTCTGTTCTCCGTGATCTAAAGACTTATTACACTTGAAGATCGTGATCTTCCAGTCAGTTAGGCGTCGCGTTCTGAGGATCCAAGAGTCATTGTGGATCGCTGATGAACGAAGTCTGTGAAGGTTTGAAAGTTTACCTTGAAGACTTACCTGAGTGATTGGGCGAGGACTAAGTGATCTCAGCTCAAGGAAAATAAGGTGAAAACATGGTCTTCTGAGTTCAATCTTAGCCTCCCTAACCAGACGTACATGTGTCACAACAACTGAAACTGGTTTACCAAATTCTTGTCTTCTTCGAGCAACTGGTTCTATCACTTCACCTCTTACCTTCTGTTTAGCTTCGTGAAGTCATTGCTTGTCCCCAGCGTAGAGAAGAGAAGAGGGCCGCCAGCAAGGGTAGTCTTTCCTGGGAATCTTTTCATTCATGCCGGCACTTTTGTGGTTATTTCAGTGCTGGTTTCAATCATACGAGTACCAGAATCACTCAAATCATTGAGAGGAGTACACGCTTTTTGAATCACTCAAATCATTGAGAGGAGTACACGCTTTTTTTTTGTGAGGGAGAGTACACGTGTTAATGTCATATAAAACATAATCCGGATTGCCAGGTATTAGCAAATTATTACATCAACTGGAACTTGCATAACCCTACTACGCCTATAAAGAGATTCCAGTCATACATAAACCCAGCAAAATGAGTAGGGCATTTTGAAGACTGAGCTCCATGCAGCCCTTTATTTTGAACAATTCAAAATTCATAAATTTTAGTTTCAAAAAATTCTGAAAAAAAATACACATGTATGCAAGGATGTAAAGTGTATGTGTGAAAATTTTCAGGATGAAATACCTTGAATTGCGAGCTGTACAAAAAAAACCAAAATCATGGACTTTATAGATGAACAGTACATATGCTAAAAGGCCTCAGATTTGTCTTTTTTGTGCAGCTCACATTTTGATGTATTTCGACCTGAAAATTTGCACACATGTACATTATGTACCTAAGTATATGTGTATTTATTTTCAGGATTTTTGAAACTGAAAAGTTTGGATTTTAAAGTTTTCAAATAAAGGGCTTCATGGAGCTCGGTCTCCGTTTGGTATTTTCGCAGCAAAATAATCTTTGTTAGTACACTGTTCCGCACCGAAGTGCAGGTCACATTCGACATCTTCATACTATGTTGGAAGCAGTCTAGTACTACCCAACCAATCTGTGTCCGGCCTTTCAGAGGCGACCACAATCTATGTTGGAAGCAGATATGAACCGCTAGAAATATATACAACAGGAACAGGATGAACCGGGTACCCAACCTTTTTCGTTGGTCCACAACAACACAAGTCATCAACCATTGCAGTGCCCAAAGGCACAATCGCGCAGCTCCTTCATCCTCCCTGTACTAAAACCGGAACAACTAAAACAGGCACAGCTCCTTCATCCTCCCTGTATCCTAATTGGTTCTTTAGTCGAAGTATGGCCTTGAAGACCGATCCAGAACCAATTCTCTATCCTTCCAATTCAAACCGACAGCAGCTCGTGAGGAGGTACTTCAAGCTGTTGAAAACAATATTCACTCAAAAGTTTGCAACATAGAGCGAAGTTGTAAGCCTGTAAACCCTGAAATTTCCCCCAAAGAACACTTGTCTTCTAGAGACTAGGTTTAACTTGGAATATCGATAAAGGAAAGCAACAGAGTGGAGAAACGACCTGCAGGATGGAACCATCATCACCACCATATGTGCTTGCATAACCTTAAGCACCATATCTCTTCAAAACTTTGCTTAGTGCTGGCATCACATTATATGCTTGATAGGACCTTCTAAGTTCAATGATTGAGCCCACCTGAATGATCATTATAATACAGGCTAAAATTAGTATCTAATGCCCATTAGTGAATGAAAACACACCGTGAAATCTAATGTAGCAGTTCACAATCAGAGGCTCAGTGACACAGAAATTCTGCAAGACTTAGCTTGATCAAATGTAGTGCTTTAAAGTTCTGACATATTGTTAGGTCTGTAGCAAACTACTCTACATGGTACCTGTCAGCTATACCCCAATTTTTTATTTTATTTTGAGATGAGTTATACCCCAGTTTTGGGAGTTGCTTTATGTATCACTGGAAAACGCCCAGTTTTATCATAGGCCACTGAAAAACACTATTCATTGTATATGACTCACTTCCATAATCTCTTCATTCTTTTCTTTCCCTGTTAGCTGGGTGGGTCTTATGACTTCTGACAAGTAAGTAAAGTGACCATTGTATCCAGGTTTAGCAGCATTGCTACTGCATTTGCCACTTAAGGAATGCTAGTCCACTGCCACCATGGGTGCCTTACAGAGGTGAAGCCTCACATTACAGGAAGCCATGGGGGAGCACCAAACCAGATTAGGCAGTTAAGTGAAAATACTGACATCTAGTCCGCATATTAGATTTGTGTCAAGTCAAACTTTGCAAAGTTTGACCAAATTTATATTAAAAAGTACCAACATTTACAATGCAAAATATACTATGAAACTTTGGTCAATGTTGATTTGGCATTATAAATGTCAATACTTTTTTCTATAACTTTGGTCAAAGTTGAGATACTTTGACTTCGGACAAAACTTATATGCGGACTAAAAAGGACCAGAGGGAGTATTCACCCCTTAATGGAAGTACACCAACAGCACACTAATGGCGGTGGAAAATAGTGAAGTTTCGGAAGTGGTGCAGAATGAATTGGGAATCTTCCAGTGGCATATGATGAAACCGGTAGTAATTCAGTACCATATAAACAATTATCTGTTTTCAGAACATAAGCTTCAGGACACAGCAGAAGTGTCTCAATTTCTAGAGGATGAAAAATTAATGTTGGTGGATGGAACTATACTCATTTAACAAAAACACCACATCCATTAAATATTATTATTTTGAATTAAGAAGAGAGGAACATGCATTAATTTTTTTTTCTACCAAAGGCAGCAAAATAGTTAGTGGGCGGCATCTATATAGTTATATATGGTAGCACACAACATGACATCATATTAGGGTTGTAAAACTGCAAATCAGCTGAAATCCCTGCAAGCACTTCGGCAAGTTTGATTTCATTAAATTGGAAGTCCTCTAGAATTTAGAATTTGAGATCCAGCTACCTAGATCTGATTCAGCGCCATTATATCTACACAATCTATGTTTACAAAATAGGCAATAGCTGATGAAGTCAACATAAACTTGCAAATCACAACTATATTTTTTTGAGATATCAATAACGAAGAAGTTGCTTGAGATGAACTCACAATAATCAAGACTGATGTGAAACCTATAGAAAACCCCTCATTTATTTGTCTGAGATATCTGTCAAGTAATAACGAGGAAGTTGCCAGCAAGCTCAGTAGTAGACCTCCTACAAGGGATAGAGATAGATAAAATAACATGTGTACAGGAGGTAAAACCAACGAAAAGTTTCACCAACCGAACCTACCCCAGAAACGTGTCGATGTTTGTATCTTTGTAAGATAATCCACTGTTGCTCTTCCAGGTTTTATCTTTGGCACTCTGGCACTCATCTTATTCAGGTAGTCAGATATCTCTTTTGGCAAGTTGGCCTGCGGTGGATGGTATGTAGATTAAGGTACATTTCGGTAGCACATGTACAAATGGAAGTGTGCCTCGGAATAAAAAATAAGGATATCATGCTCCTCAAAAATGTAAAAAACAAGCATGCACTATTTAATTATAAGAGTCAAGATTGAAGATCAGAAGCTGTCATATTTGTGAAAATTTATAAAAGCAATGTCCTAAACGCTACAGTGTGGTAGTACTTGGTTCAATATATTACTAATAGCAAGCAACTATTAAGAACAGTAGGCAACTACTCCCTCCGTTCCAAATTACTTGTCGCACGTATGGATGTATCTAGATGTATTTTAGTTCTAGATACATCCATTTCAGCGACGAGTAATTTGGGACGGAGGGAGTATAACAGTAATAAAACATCATGACAACAAGATAATCAAGGTATAGGTTTATCCTGAGAAACAAAATGCACTAATATCCAGTCTTCACAAGCACTAAGCAGGTGCATGCAGAGCACGCAAATTTTAATGTATAGCGTACCTTTAAGTGTTAGTACAAAGGTATTCATAGCAGCCAAAAGAAAAATTATTCTTGGCTATCTCAAGAAGGTGCACATTATAGCAGCCCAAAGCTAACTAGACAGAAGCATGAACCCTGTTGCTAGAGTCTTTACCTTTTAGTTTAGATGTCCATACCAATACATTAGTGTGACATATGCATAGCTGTATTTTGTGTAAATAGAAATGAAAAAAGTATATTCATTATTTTCACGCACTTGTGTGTGTTGCACGTGTGGGTTATAGTGTTGGCAGGTTCTTTTTTGTTGTTTCGGTGAAACAACATTGGTCACTTTGTTCCTTCCATCATTTGAAAAGTTCAAGCTAGCAATGACTAAACCCTTTCCAGACAAACAATTATAGTATAATATATTTAGAACTGACAGTTTAGTTGTCTGTGTTTTCTATAATTAGATAGTGCATAAATGCTTATATATCTGTTAATTGTTAAGCCAGTTTCCGCAATAGCACTTCAAGGTAGGTAAGCCACTCATTAACTGCATACTGTTATTCAGGATGTTGGTTAAAAAAAGTTATGAAGATTAAAACAAACTTACAATGTCAAAAATGTTGAAGACGAAGACGAAAAACGCATAGGTCAAATAATAAATCCAAGGACTACCACCAACTGAAGTCATTGGATTCAAAATTTCCTTCAAATTTTCCCAAAATGGCGAACGGAAAATGCTGCAGAAAATCCACATCAGAATGGAAGGAAAAGTGAACATGCACATACACGGAAACAATGGATTACCTGGCCATAATGCTTGGAAAAGCAAGTAGGTATGAGGTTGTAAGCAAAGGCTGCATGCCTGTTGGGTTTATATTGAAGGGAATATATGGCTCAACCTCTGTAACTGGGGAGTTTTCATTCCTACAAAAGAATGGTGAAATAGAAGGGAAATTATAAGGTTTCTAAAAACATAAATCTACTATCAGCAAAAATTTCGTTCGATGAAAAGGTGGGTAACCATCAAGTAATTTCTGTTGGTCAAAATGCATCCAGCCATCTCATTATGACATACCAGGGTAAAGCTAAACAGTTGGTAGAAGAGTACAACAAAAATTGTATAGACGCTGAAAGTACACCGAAGAAGCACCGTGGTTTTCTGAGTGATGTAAAATATTTCTTATTAAGAAAGTTTGTAATAGAAGTAGCTTCCTTGCCTCTGTAAATAACTGACAGTTAAGGCCAAAAAAAAAGGCTCCTGGCAAAACATTTCTTTGACCTGGACCGTAGTACAGCAGACTAACTTAAAAATTCAGCTTAAGCCTAGGCAAAGACATGATGAGAGGTGACGGCAGTCATGAGCCAAATGCCGCGTATCCTAAGATCAGTATATGATGTAAGCAATGCAACCCTTTTTAAATTATAAGCAAAGCTTTATACATCAGTGCAACCCTTTTTTTAATAAACACAATTATAAGCAAAGGATGCTAACTTAATAAGTAACAGGACCATTTCCATCTTGCGCACATAATGTTCTAGTGTGACATAATATTTTTTGCAAGTTCGAAAGGAAGTACAGTGTTGAGAACATAAGAAAAAACTAACAGGTAACCATTTTGCAGATAATGTTCCAGAGTTAGCTGAGAGTTTTTGCGAAGTTATTGGCTTATTGCCGCAAATAATAGCAGTCAAAATTGTGCCGCAACAAAAATTAATGCAGAATCAAACTACTTTATTACCCTGCACTAGAAGCCAACTTGAATCCATAGTACTGAAGCTTTATCTTCCTACATCCTTCAGTCACCAACACTGCCCCCATGGTAACCATCATAAAGATCCCAGCTACTCCCAAGATGTAGGGCCAAGATGTGCACACATTTCCTGCTCCGAAAGGCAGGTTCAATTGTTCAAATAAGAGAAAACAATATGAAACAGAACCGTCACACTATCAGTTACTGCATATTCTACTGCATAAACTGACACAAATGTTCAACTGAAGCACTTTGTGTTATAAACACGATGTTGACATAAAACATGTTAAGATTAAATAGGCACTAACTGTTCACAGAACACATGATGCTGGATGAGCTACAAAATATGTTATGTTGAGCTAAAGAGATAGATCTGATGGCGTAGTTAGAAAAGATAGTGTCACTGCCAAGATATCACAAAAGAGGCAATATGGCAACATTCCCTACAATTTAAGTGCAAGTTTCAACATAAGATTTTCCTAAGCTTAATTACTTAAAACACAACCAAAAGAATAAATTGAGGGAATTCTTTAATTTATTCCAGTAAACTTGACAGAATATATGATAATTTGATCTACCAAGGAATATTAGAATTTAATAAGGTTTCAACCATGATTTTTTGTTGCCAGTATGAAAGGCAGCCCCAAAGTAAGCAAGAAAAAAGGGCACGTGAAAGTAACAAATACAGTCCAGCAACATACAAATCACTGTCTCTAAGGTTTATAACTTGCGCAGAAGACTCAATTAATAAATAAAACATATAAACAAACATTTAGCAAGTTAGGAGAATTACCTGAAAATTGAGTTAGCATCTTGTGTAGTGTATTTGTGTAACCAGTCAATATTCCAACACAGATAATCAAAGATGAGCCATGCCCTGTATAGCAAAATACACAAGAAGCAGTAAGCATGAAATTGCTAGCCAATAACAAGATATGCACTGCTATTTAATGATAATAAACATGGTAAAGTTTTACCTCACCACATCATCCACATAAACATTTACGGAAATGATTTCGCATATGTTATTTTTCAGGTCAGGAGGGAATCCTACTCATTGATCTTCATATATAGCGAAATCCTACTCCATTGCACAGTTGAGTAATCAGCACATGAACTAGAACAGAGCAAATCCCAATTCAAAATCACTATTTTATTTTTCTCGGCAACAGCAGTACCAGCAGTTACATTGGTTGGGACCCAAATAAGTTAGGAAAAATGAAACAAAGTGTGGCATTATTTCTGTCATGAACAGACGCTCCCATACAAATAAAGAGACCAAATTGAGAAGCTCTTCCACAACATGAGTATGCATTTTTTTTTCCGTTAGACATACTGTTAGGGATAAACATCACAGAAAGTAGACCGACTGCGACGGTTTGAAGAACAGACCCGCGCTAGGGTGGAGAGAGAGAGAGAGAGAGAGATTTGAGGACTGAGTCTAATTGACAATTCTTACTACATCCAACTTGCGGGCCTTCTCATCCCTAAATAGGAGGATACCTAGCAAGCAATCATTTCCCATCTAGAACGTGTTTACCTCAAACATAACAACCTAGCATCAGCACTAGCTTTAGCTGACATTCTATTGGACTATTGGTACCATGCCGAAGGCCGCAGGACCACATAACATGCTGACCGCAGCTACCAGATTGCAACGCCTAAACTGCTGCTGCTGTTGCACATAGACTGCCCAAAAGGATGTATTTATTCAGCTTATACAGTACAAGTTCAGTTTCTTTGGGGCAAACAGTATGCAGTACAAAAATATCTCATTCAGACAAAAACAACAATCAAATGGTCACAACTTAAGGATATGTACTCCCTCCATTCACAAATATAAGATATTCTAACTTTTTTGTGAATCGAATGTATAGACACGTTTTAGTGTGTTTGTTCACTCATTTCAGTCTGTATGTAGTGAAATATCCAAAACATCTTACATTTGTGAACGGAGGGAGTACTATACTAGTAATATGAAAAATGTGACTCAAAACAGCCTCTTATGAATAACCATTCAAGACTTCCACGCACAGCATGTACATGACAGAATGTTGAATAGTACAACATAATAACACAAAAGAGTCAACTCATGCAACAAATGGTGCTAAAACAAAATATGAAGGATATGAGAGTACTACCAAAGCCAGATTCCGTTATGGTGTCACAGATCCAGGTCGTCGACATTGCACCGAGGACAAGCAGAAAGCTTGTTAATATGACATGCTTAACCCTGAGACAGATGAAAGCAAAATAAATAGAGTAACAGAGAGAACAGAAAAGCATCCCTCCGGTTCAATGAAATTAGGACAACTTATAATGTCTCGTCACTGTACAAATGATTCAGGGCATGCCGTAGATCAAATGATAAGTTATATGCAAACTCTGATAACAGCATACATTTGCGCTAGTTCTAATTCTAAAGTGCCTCCATCTTCCATCAATGTATGGCAAAAGAAAAGGAAAAAAATCAAAGGAACAGGCACGATGTGGTCAATGGTGGAGCACTTCAGCAAGCTTGCCAGATACAAGCAAAACAGAAATCAAAGTATCATATCATATACGCAAAAAAGGTAATTTACCTGTAACTTGCTGCATATATGGAGTACTGCAGTGAATAGCATGACACGGTACAAGCAGCCACAATTGCAAAACCCAGTGATAGCCACCATCTAAACATCAAGATGGAGGAGCTCAGACTAGATGATGATATACAAAATGGAACAATTCCCAAGAGAATTCAATCTCGTTGTTAAAGATAGACAACTAAACACACATATAGCTTTTGATCTTCTCATGCCCGTCTAATCCTTCCTTGCGAATCTTTTCAAGTGATGGAAGAACATGGCAAAGAACCTAAAACAGACACAAGTTGTTATTGTAATAGTAGTATAAAGGGTTGTTATATCTTGGAATAAAGATTGTCTTCAGCTAGTATAGTCAAAAGACACTCTGAAGTTACCCGAGTAGATTTTTAAGTGGCTTGATTGTCATAGTTACAACTACAAAGTGATTGTTTGTAAGGATTTTGGTTTTCTGTAAATGGTGAACTAAGATCTAGGAGACATTCCAGCTTCCTTTGTCCCCCCAAAAAGGGAACATCTTGCTTGTGCCACTAGCCACAGCCTAAATCTCAATTTTACGCTCTTCTTTTCAGACTTGTCACTATTGCTATCACGCTGTTGCTTCAATACATGCATGACATCCAGGTTTAATATTCTCTTCTTGTTCTTGGCCTTGGCAGACCGAAACGCCTCCAGTTGTATGACAACAGACCTCATTTTCTTGCTCTTTGTTTGGAGGGTTGCCAGTTTTTTGCCATGTCAATGGCTCTTTGCCCACACTAGTTCATTTTTATTGCCAATGTTGACAACAATTCACGGCCAACCAAAAGCTTAACAAAATTTTTGGCTAGCCAAATATTTGGTAGGGCAAGCTTGGGCAAGAACCAAACATAGGCAGCTTCTCTCTGCTATGTGAGCTTATCTTATGTGCAGCTGTAATGGTGCGTACTAAAGGCAGAAAAACATGAAACTATGTTTTGTATGGATGAATTGGAGCCTAACAGACACAAGAACCTGAACTTTTGGTATGTTTGGAATTTTAAGTGCGGATTTGGTTATTGTCCATGGCATGTTGAGGTCAGATGCATGAAATCCTTTGATCATGTTCATTTTGGTTGCGACAATAAACTTCTTTGCCACTGCATAACATATGTCACAAACTATCTTTGGCTGAGGGTTCAGGCCTACAGAGATTAAGGGTTTAAGGGGCACTAACAGTCGGCTGCCCACGCTGTCCCGCATGTGTTATGTGGGCATTTGCAGCAACCCACAAAGCGGCACCGTCTAGTACGTATGCTATGTGTTCCAGGTAGTATGCTATATTGGACACACAGTAACTTTCTCCTAATTGAAATTAATCAATTAACAAACAGAGATACGCATAGTTAACCTCACTATGCCAGGATAGAGACGGTAATTGATGGGGACGCTCATGTATCAATAATCAATTTCGGTACTTCTTAAGACCAGTCTAGATGTTGCATATGAACATGAATCAATTGCTGCTGCACATCATCAACAGATGATGTCACAATAAGAGTGGAGAGAGGCTGATGTGTTCACGCTTGTGTTCAGATTTGACTTCAATGTCAGAAGCTGCAGCATGCAATGGCAGAGGCTGGCGATTCGGCCGTTCGCATAGACCACGCGGTGGCCTTAGTTGTGACCGAGCAGGTTGAACCACAAGTTCCGCATCTGTTGTGTGTTAACCTGCAGGCATCCATATACCATCTTATGTGGGACGGTTCATGCGGCAACTGTCGGGGGGGCCGCTCCCACTTGGACCTTAAAGTGGGGTTAATGGGATCTGAACCTAGTTGAACCCCAAAATATGTCAGGTTCTAACTCTTGAACAAGCAAATCAAACCAGCTCTGATGAAACGGTAATTGATGGGGATGCATGAATGTAAATTCAAACAACAGTGTACCGGCAATTGTGAGAAGGCGGGAAAAAAAACGACAACTATGAGATTTCTGCTGTGGCTATGCCTTGGAGTATTGCTATCGGAAAGCATAAGCACATGAAAGGACAGAGGAAGAGAACATCTAACCTGCATCACAATCGATGCTGATATCTGATGACTGATTCCCAGCTGGAAAAATGACAGCTTCAGTTCAGAAGCAAAATCAACGAGGTCATCTGCATAGATGAAGGCGCATTGCAAACTGCGATTTAAGACGTTTGCTACAATCCCGTGACATGCCTACACGCTTCAGCACGTGTACAGCACAGTGCAGGTAGCACGAAGGGATAATCCGGAGGACAGTACCTGCGGGGAGCGGGGCGAAGCTGAGATAGGAGTCGGGGATGAGGCGTCGGTCGAACCCGGGAAGCGGGACGAAGTAGCCGACGCGGCTGAGCACGATGAGCACGGCCGTGACGGCAAGCCGCCGCCGGATTTCGCTGCGGAAGAAGGCCTCCGCCGCGCCCTCCGCCACGGCCCCAAGCCGCGCCAGGTCCAGGAACCTGTTCCGGAACCCGGGCACCTTCTTCCCACCCGCGCCACCCTCACGCGCCGGCTCAGCGGGGGATGTGGCGGACGACGAAGCCCTAGGGGCGAGGAGGAGGCGGCGAGGCGGGGGGAGCGACGGGCGCTGGGGCGTGCAGACGAGGAGGTGGCACTGGTTGGCGCGGAGAGATGGGTGCTTGGGGGCGAGGCGAGGTGTCGGGAGGGGGAGCGCGCACCGGGGTGGGAGCGAGAGCGCGAGGGAGGAGGACATGGCGAAGGTGGCCGACGAACGAGCCTCCGCCTCGTCGCGCGGCCGCAATCTGCAGTGACGGGACGGGGGGTTTGGGAAAGCCAACGATGCAGACTCGCTTACAACTACGAAGCGGTCGTTCGGTCGCTGGACTTACACCGCGACTCTCGCCAATAGTTAATTGCAAGGAAGTATCATATTTGAGGAAGTGGTAATGGATCAGTATCACTATTTAGATTTTTGCAAGTCAGTATCAAGATTAATGCTAATCGTTGCAATACGGGCTAAGCGGCATATAATGTTGTACTGACGCTGTATCTGACAACCCAGCCCCACCTGTCAGTTGACAAGCTAGCGAACCGGCGCGCCGCTCGGCTGACTAGGGCCGGCCTGGCTCGGTCGGTCTTGCCTCGGTCGAACCCAACTCCCCCTCAAACCTCGTGCACCATGGCGCGGTGGCGGCGGGGGACTGCGCTGCGTTGGCGGTGAATCGGCGGGCGAGAGCTCGAGCGGGGCGAGGGCTAGGGTTCGAGGGGAGTGAGTGAGTTGGGTTCGACCGAGCCAAGACCGACCGAGCCGGGCCGGTTCTAGTCAGCCGAGCGGCACGCCGGTTCCCCAGCTTGTCAACTGACAGGTGGGGCCGAGTTGTCAGATACAGCGTCAATACAGCGTTATACGCCACTTAGCCCGTATTGCAAGGATTAGCCTCAATCTTGGTACTGACTTGCCAAAAATCTAAATAGTGGTACTGATCCATCACAACTGCCCCAAATGTGGTACTTCCCTGCAATTAACTCCTCCCAAACCCCGAGTCGCCGGCTTCCCTTGGTTGCTCCTACATACATTCCTTTTTCTTTTTCTTTTTTCTCACACGGTCCATAAAGTCAGGGGCATTGGGACTACATCATAGTTGTGTACAAGGTTATCAATGTCCAAACCTTCTCTCACAATGCACTGAGCTGCCTCATTCACTTGCCTACGAATATGTAGAAGCTTAATAAACCCTAGAAAGAAGAAACTACTTCTCTAATTTCATGAAGCACTTGACAGGCACCAGAACGTTTTAAACCATCACTCTAGAGTGTACAGACCTCGTGACAATCAGCCTCCATGCGTACCCTTTATATCCCTTTGCTGCGAGCAAATAGCAGTGCATCTGGGCATGCAAGTATCTCAACGGTGAGAGGGTCTATAAACTAGAATACCATCGTATCTCGCTCCTGTCTTTCCCACAAAGGTTCCAGAAGAGTCTCCGCCGATAAAGTTAATTCCCCCTCGTCATCGGCCTATAAATCGGTTGCTCCATCAGTATTGATGAATACCCAGCCATCTTCCAACGGTTTCCACTTTATCTGCACTACACCTTCTTGTGTTATTTCAGGTGCCGGTACCTTGAGGGTACGCACAATCTCATCAATGATGATCATCAATCTGTGCGGTTGCTAGTGCTCTTCACCATGCGTGAACTTACTTTTTGAATGCCAAATTGCCCATATTACCATGATCATGATTGCCTCGTCATGCTTGAGGATCATCTTTGCATACAACATATCTATTGACCATGTGTACGGTGTAGTTTGGACACTTCTGATGTTGAACTGAACTAGGGCATCCTCCCAAAAACGCCTCGCATGATCACATGACAATAGGCTATGATAAAGACTCTCCTTCTCATGACCACACATCAGGTAGTGAGCCTCAGTCTTAACATGTCGCCAGTTTAATTCTCCAAAGCATGGTAGCATATTATTGACCACCCTTCACCAGAAGACTCTAATCTTTGGTAAGACATTTACAACGCGTTTGGTTACTGCTCAGGTAATGTAACAGGTTTAGTATCAGGAAGCACTGCTCTCGGTCTCTTTTCACCAGGTACGAGCTTTGTTTGGTTCGTGAGGTTGGGTCCGGTCTCCTAATCAGCTGCCATCCGGTTGTTTTCAACTCTGCGAAGCGGCGTATCAAAATGCACTGTTATAGAAGACGTAGTACTCGTGCTACTCTGCGTTGGTGCGCCGGACGAAAATTTCAGCCGGTCCCGCGTGGGCCACACAATATATCCTTAATATACCGAGATCAAGAAGAGGCAAGGAGGATATATGGGCATGGGAGAAGAATGACATCTTTTACAATCGACGTACAGAGAAGTCTAGACGCTCGTATGAAAGAAAAGCTTTCTGGGCAATTCATGTGATGATGCTGTTGCTTGGAAAGCTCCATGGAAACTAACGACGCGTTTGGTTCGGTCGCTCAGTTTCCGATTCCTGTGCTTTACGAAAGGTAAACGTTTCCAATCGGCACGCCGGCCGAACGTTCGGTTGGATGCGCGCTACGCGTAGATCTTACGGAACGAGCATGTCAGATCAAGGGCCCACGTACTGTTTTTTTTTCCACCTGACCTTATCCTCTCACCTGACGTCCTGACATTATCCTCGTCCTCCTCCACTCATTTTCTTTCCTATCTCTTCTTCGTTCTCCTCCGGTCGGTCTTCTTTCCTCTCCCCTCGCCATGAAATGCCACACCGCGCCATAGATGTGGCCTTCAAGCACTCCCCCCCCCCCCCGCTCCATCCCCTCTCTACCTCCCTGCCGACATGTGTCCTCACCACCACCTCCCGCAAAGCCCGCGTTGAGGCGACGACGAGCTGCTCTGCGCCCCCTCTCCTCCCCTGTGAGCTTGAGCCGACGGCGCTCGCACACCGGTGGCACCATTTTTTTCGCAAGACGCCGTGCGGCTATGGCTTTGTTTTTTATTTTTTAGCCAATTGCAACTTTTTGATTTGTCGGTTTCAGTTTTTTATTTCGCCGGTTGTAGCAATTTTCATCCATGAGCACCAATCTTTGATTCGTTGGTTCCAACATTTTTTCCCGTCGGTAGTAGCTTTTCACGCCACTGGTTGCAACTTTTGATTTCGCCGGTCGCAACAATCCCACTTTCGACAGTAGCAACTTTTTGAGTAGTAGCATTTTATTTCATCAGTAGTAGCTTTTTGCTGGAGGAAGGGGATCGATGAAGTTTTTTTTGCTACAACCATGTAGCACAGAAGCTTCAACCATGCGTTCTAGAGCTGCAAGTCATGGTACACCAGAGCTACAACCAAAGACGCCCATCGCCGGCAAGGCTACAACCGGCACGAGCAGTGCTACAACCGGTGTCCAGTGAGCTGCAAGCGACACAACGGCAAGCTTCAAACCTGGTGGGTCACCATGCCAACGATGGCAACCCATGCCTGCGAGGGGAGCTGCAACCATGGTGAGTTGTTGGAACCGTCTTTTATTTTTGCTACGACCGGCTAAAATTTTTGCTATGTTCCGGCGACGAAGGTCCATCATGGTTTTGCTGGAACCTACAATTTTTTTTGCTGGAACCGGCTAAAATTTTGCTTCAACTGACTTTTTTCGTTTTCTTAGTTGCGGCGACGGATGTGGGGGGCGGTGACCACGCCGGCGGTGGGCAGCACCAGCGAGGGACGGTGTTGCAGCTGACGCCGCGGAGCTACCATGGATGCAACATGGAGGCAAGAGAAAAGGCCGCTACTGTCAACGACCTTTTTGTTGAGAGCAAAGACGGCGAGCATCGGCGGTGAGCGTGTGCGGCGAGGCAAATGGGCGTGGTTTGGCGAGCGCAGGTCATCGGCGGCTGAGGACGAGCGGGGCGCTAGTCTCTTTCCTTTTTTTCCTCTTTTTATATCCTCTGCTTTTTTTTCAGCGTTTTCTGTAAGGCCGAATCGTACAGTTTATAAAAGCTAGTATCCGCATCAGGCACAAGGAAAGTCTCCCTTATATATTCAACGTTTCATTGTCCTATTTCTTCATGGATCAAATCAAACACAAGTTGAACTGAATTTTCCTTAAGCCTCCCCATCGGTTTTGTAGAAATGCATGCTCTAGCCAATACAACCAAAAAACCGATCTAATGGAAGAGACTAGGCAGCATATTATACGTCAACACTCCCCCTCACGTGTGGCTCCCTCAGTCCTAAACGTGGACCAAAAGTGGGCTGCAATTTAATTACGCCAGCCGGGTCTTGAACTCAAGACCCCTTGGCTCCGATATCATGTTCAAGTGCATGCTCTAGCCAATGCAACCAAAATACCGATCTGATGAAAGAGACTAGGCAACATATTATACGTCAACATGTTTCATGGTGTTGGTCCCGACAATCCAAATACTTCTGTTTTCATGTTGTCCCCTATTCGCCTCACAAGACCTCTTTGAAGTGTGTTTCTCGCCTTGATGATAGTTCACCACGTTGGAGAACAACCGATGGGCTACCAACCGTTTGGAACTCCCCATGTGGGTAATAGCACCCCTTCAATACACGCACACATAAGCTTTGTGGGTTGTCCAAGAGTTGCCATGCCTGCTTAGCTAACAACATCTCTAGCAGGCCCCTTAAAAGCGGTTAAACCCATAAAACATCATGCATTTACAGTTTCGGTCGAAAGAACGGTCCTAGCAGATCCCGTAAAGTTTGATCGACCCTTAAAATTTTTAAGGGGCACGAAAATCCATCCGCGAGAACCTCATATTTACAATTTCGAAGGCAGTATACAGTTCAGCCCATAAACTGGCCAAACCTCGTACGAATCTACTCGGAACTCACCGGAATCCGCCGCCAGTACGCCGGAATTTGCCGCCGCCGGTACGAATTGCGGCCGGCTCGGCCTCCACTGCCAAGGCGAGGCCGTCCACGCGCAGGGAGGAGCAGGGCAGCGGCAGCCCGAATGGGGGCGGGGCGGCGCCGGAGAAGGGCGGGGGAGGTGGGCAGGTCGCACGCAGCAGCGGATAGCTGGTGCGACAATGCTGGAGGGCACCGGGGAGCTCACACGGCCACACTAGGGAGCGCGCGCGGCGGTGGACGGTGTCGGGCTCAATCGGGGATGGGAAGGCATGCTAGGGAGCGCATGACCGGGGTGGACGGCGTTGGGGCAAGGCGGGGGCGAGGCGGGCGGCGTCGAGGCGAGCCGGGGTGCCAGGGCAAGGCATGTCGTGGCCGGACACAGGCTTTGCCGGGAGGGAGTAAGAAGGGGGAAAAATAAAAAAAGGGCTATAGTATGATACAATTTTATTTACGGGGTCTGCTCTGTCCGGGGCAATTTCGCACCGTAAAAATGATTTACAGTGCCCCTTATACGCGTTTTTGAAGGAAATATGGCCTAGAGGCAATAATAAAGTTGTTACTTATATTTCCTTATATCATGATAAATATTTACTATTCATGCTAGAATTGTATTAACCGGAAACTTAGTACATGTGTGAATACATAGACAAAACAGAGTGTCCCTAGTATGTCTCTACTTGACTAGCTCGTTAATCAAAGATGGTTAAGTTTCCTAACCATAAACATGTGTTGTCATTTGATGAACGGGGTCACATCATTAAGGAATGATGTGATGGACAAGACCCATCCGTTAGCTTGGCATAATGATCGTTAAGTTCTACTGCTATTGCTTTCTTCATAACTTATACATATTCCTCTGACTATGAGATTATGCAACTCCCGAATACCGGAAGAACGCCTTGTGTGCTATCAAACATCACAACGTAATTGGGTGATTATAAAGATGCTCTACAAGTGTCTCTGAAGGTGTTTGTTGGGTTGGCATAGATCAAGATTAGGATTCGTCACTCTGAGTATCGGAGAGGTATCCCTGGGCCCTCTCGGTAATGCACGTCACTATAAGTCTTGCAAGCAATGTGACTAATGAGTTAGTTACGGGATGATGCATTACGGAATGAGTAAAGAGACTTCCCGGTAACGAGATTGAACTAGGTATGATGATACGGACGATCGAATCTTGGGCAAGTAACATACCAATGACAAAGGGAATGACGTATGTTGTTATGCGGTTTGACCGATAAAGATCTTCGTAGAATATGTAAGAACCAATATGAGGATCCAGGTTTCGCTATTGGTTATTGACTGGAGATGTGTCTTGGTTATGTCTACGTAGTTCTCAAACCCGTAGGGTCCGCACGCTTAACGTTTGATGATGATTTGTATTATGAGTTATGTGTTTTGGTGACTGAAGTTTGTTCAGAGTCCCAGATGAGATCACAGACATGACGAGGAGTCTCAAAATGGTCGAGAGGTAAAGATTGATATATTAGAAGGTTATATACGGCATCGGGATGGTTCCGATAAGGTTCGGGGATTTATCGGAGTACCGGGACGCTATCGGACCCCCCCCCCCCCCGGGGAAAGTTAATAGGCCTATTGGGCCATAGTGGAGAGAGGGAGGCTCCCACAAGAGGTGGCGCCCCCCAAGCCCAGACCGAATTGGACAAGGGGTGGGGGAGCGGCCCCCTTTCCTTCTCCCTCTCCCCTATTTCCCCTTTCCCCTCTCCGTTGGAAGGAAGGAGGGGGGGGGCGAATCCTACTTGGACTAGGAGTCCAAGTAGGACTCCCCCCTGGCGCGCCCCCCTTGGGCTGGCCACCTCCTCCCCCCTCCTTTATATACGGGGGTGGGGGCACCCCAAAGACACAACAATTGTTTCTTAGCCGTGTGCGGTGCCCCCTCCACAGTTTACTCATCCGGTCATAGCGTCGTAGTGCTTAGGCGAAGCCCTACGCGGATCACATCACCAACACCGTCGCCACATTGTCGTGCTGACAGAACTCTCCCTCGACCCTCTACTGGATCAAGAGTTCGAGGGACGTCATCGAGCTGAACGTGTGCTGAACACGGAGGTGCCGTACGTTCGGTACTTGGATCGGTTGGATCGTGAAGACGTTCGACTACATCAACTGCATTAACATAATGCTTCCGCTTTTGGTCTACGAGGGTACGTGGACACACTCTCCCGTCTCGTTGCTCTGCTTTCCTAGATAGATCTTGCGTGATCGTATGATTTTTTTTGAATTACTATGTTTACCAATGGTGGAATCCGAGCCAGGTCTATGCGTAGATGATATGCACGAGTAGAACCCAAAGAGTTGTGGGCGATAATAATCATACTGCTTACCACCAACGTCTTACTTTGATTTGGCGGTATTGTTGGATGAAGCGGTCCGGACTGACATTACATGACCGCGTTCATGAGACTGGTTCTACCGACGTGCTTCGCACACAGGTGGCTAGCGGGTGTCTGTTTCTCCAACTTTAGTTGAATCGAGTTTGACTACGACCGGTCCTTGTTGAAGGTTAAAACAACACATTTGACAAAAAATCATTGTGGTTTTGATGCGTAGGTAAGAACGGTTCTTGCTGGAAGCCCGTAGCAGCCACGTAAAACTTGCAACAACAAAGTAACTTGTTTTTGCAGGGCATGTTGTGATGTGATATGGTCAAGACATGATGAGATATAAATTGTTGTATGAGATGATCATGTTTTGTAAAAGTTATCGGTAACTGGCAGGAGCCTTACGGTTGTCTCTTTATTGTATGTAATGCAATCGCCATGTAATTGCTTTACTTTATCGCTAAGGCGTAGCGATAGTCGTAGAAGCAATAGTTGGCGAGACGACAACGATGCTACGATGGAGATCAAGGTGTAAGCTGGTGACGATGGAGATCATGACGGTGCTTTGGAGATGGAGACCAAAGGCACAAGATGATGATGGCCATATCATGTCACATATTATGATTTCATGTGATGTTTATCCTTTATGCATCTTATTTTGCTTAGTACGGTAGTAGCATTATAAGATGACCCCTCACTAAACTTCAAGGTATAAGTGTTCTCCCTGAGTATGCACCATTGATACAGTTCGTCGTGCCGAGACACCACGTGATGATCGACTGTGATAAGCTCTACGCTCACATACAACGGGTGAAAGCCAATTTTGCACATGGAGAATACTCGAAGTTAAACTTGACGAGCCTAGCATATGCAGATATGGCCTCGGAACACTGAGACCGAAAGGTCGAACGTGAATCATATAGTAGATATGATCAACATAGTGATGTTCACCATTGAAAACTACTCCATCTCATGTGATGATCGGACATGGTTTAGTTGATATGGATCACGTGATCCTTTAGATGACTAGAGGGATGTCTATCTAAGTGGGAGTTCTTAAGTAATATGATTAATTGAACTTTAATTTATCATGAACTTAGTCGTGATAGTTTTTGCATATCTGTGTTGTTGATCAATAGCTCATGTATAGCTCCCCTGTCTTATTTTTGATATGTTACTAGAGAAAAATAAGTTGAAAGATGATAGTAGCAATGATGCAGACTGGGTCCGTGATCTGAGGATTATCCTCATTGTTGCACAGAAGAATTATGTCCTTGGTGCACCGCTAGGTGATGGACCTATTGCAGGAGCAGATGGAGACATTATGAATGTTTGGCAATCTCGGTATGATGACTACTTGATAGTTTGGTGCGTCATGCTTTACGGCTAGACTTCAAAAACGTTTTGAACGCCACAGGGCATATAAGATGTTCCAAGAGCTGAAATTGGTATTTCAGACTCATGCCCGTGCTAAGAGGTATGAGACCTCTGACAAGTACTTTGCCTACAAGATGGAGGAGAATGGCTCAACCAGTGAGCATGTGCTCAAAATGTCTGGGTACTACAATCACTTGAATCAAGTGGGAGTTAATCTTCCAGATAAGATAGTGATTGACAGAGTTCTCTAGTCACTATCACCAAGTTACTAGAACTTTGTGATGAACTATAATATGCAAGGGATAACGGAAATGATTCCCAAGCTCTTCGCAATGCTAGAATCGGCGATTGTAGAATTCAAGAAAATGCATCAAGTGTTGATGGTTGACAAGACCACTAGTTTCAAGTAAAAGGGCGAGGGAAAGAAAGGGAACTTCAAGAAGAATGGCAAGCAAGTTGCCACTCCCGTGAAGAAGCCCAAAGCTAAACCCAAGCCTAAAACTGAGTGCTTCTACTACAAAGGAAATGGTCACTGGAAGCGGAACTGCCCCAAACATTTGGCGGATAAGAAGGATGGCAAAGTGAACAAAGGTATATTTGATATACATATTATTGATTTGTACTTTACTAGTGTTCATAGTAATCCCTAGGTATTTGATACCGGTTCAATTTGCTAAGATTAGTAACTCGAAACAGGAGTTACAAAATGGACAGAGACTAGTTGAGGGCGAAGTGACGATGTGTGTTGGAAGAGATTCCAAGGTTGATAAGTGTTGGGGAACGCAGTATTTCAAAAAATTTACCTACGATTACGCAAGATCTATCTAGGAGATGCATAGCAACGAGACGGGAGAGTGTGTCCATGTACCCTCGTAGACCGAAAGCAGAAGCGTTTAGTAAGACAGTTGATGTAGTCGAACTTCTTCGCGATCCAACCGATCCAAGTACCGAACGTACGGCACCTCCGTGTTCAGCACACGTTCAACATGATGACGTCCCTCGAGCTCTTGATCTAGTAGAGGACCAGGGATAGTTCCATCAGCACGACAGCATGGCGACGATGATGATGAAGTTACCGACGCAGGGCTTCGCCTAAGCACTATGACGATATGACCAAGGTGGTAAACTGTGGAGAGGGGCACCACACACGGTAAGAGATTGTCTGTTGTCTATTCTAGCGGTGCCCCCACATATATATATAGGTGGGAGGGGGA
Source organism: Aegilops umbellulata (assembly GCA_032464435.1). Lineage (NCBI taxonomy): Eukaryota > Viridiplantae > Streptophyta > Magnoliopsida > Poales > Poaceae > Aegilops > Aegilops umbellulata. Next base: position 395,554,674 of record CP136054.1, read on the forward strand.
GGGAGCAGCAGGAGGCGCGCCCCAAGTAGGAGGAATCCTACTTGGGGCCTAATTCTATCCGGCCTCCCCCCTTTCCATGTCTTTCGGAGGGAGAAGGAAAGAGGAGGGGGGAGAGAAGGAAAGGGGAGGCCGAATTGCCCCCCTTCCTTTCTCTCCTCCCCCTTTCCTTCCCCCCCTATTCGGCCATGTATGGGGCGCACCAGCCCACTAGGGGCTGGTCTGTCCCGCCCTAGGCCCAATAAGGCCCATATCTTGGCCGGGGGTGCCCGAAACCCCATTTCCGGTGACCCGATATGTAACCGGTACCCCCGGAACACTTCCGCTATCCAAATACTATCATCCTATATATGAATCTTTACCTCTCGACCATTTCAAGACTCCTCGTCATGTTCGTGATCTCATCTGGGACTCCGAACAACATTTGGTCATCAAATCACATAACTCATACAATATAAAATCGTCATCGAACGTTAAGCATGCGGACCCTACGGGTTCGAGAACTATGTAGACATGACCGATACACCTCTTCGGTCAATAAACAATAGCAGAACCTGGATGCTCATATTTGCTCCTACATATTCTACGAAGATCTTTATCGGTCAAACCGCATAACAACATACTTTTTTCCCTTTGTCATCGGTATGTTATTTGCCCGAGATTCGATCATCGGTATCATCATACCTAGTTCAATCTTATTACTGGCAAGTCTCTTTACTCGTTCCATAATGCATCACCCCGTAACTAACTCATTAGTCACATTGCTTGCAAGGCTTATAGTGATGTGCATTACCGAGAGGGCCTAGAGATACCTCTCCGATACACGGAGTGACAAATCCTAATCTTGATCTATGCCAACTCAACAAACACTATCGGAGACACCTGTAGAGCATCTTTATAATCACCCAGTTATGTTGTGATGTTTTATAGCACACAAGGTGTTCCTCCGGTATCCGGGAGTTGCATAATCTCATCGTCAGAGGAATATGTATAAGTCATGAAGAAAACAATAGCAATAAAACTTAACGATCATTATGCTAAGCTAATGGATGGGTCTTGTCCATCATATCATTCTCTAATGATGTGATCCCGTTCATCAAATGACAACAGATGTCCATGGTCAGGAAACTTAACCATCTTTGATTAAATAGCTAGTCAAGTAGAGGCATACCAGAGACACTCTGTTTGTCTATGTATTCACACATGTACTAAGTTTCCGGTTAATACAATTCTAGCATGAATAATAAACATTTATCGTGATATAAGGAAATATAAAATAACAACTTTATTATTGCCTCTAGGGCATATTTCCTTCAGTCTCCCACTTGTACTAGAGTCAATAATCTAGTTCACATCGCCATGTGATTTAACACCCATAGTTCATATTGCCATGTGACCAATACTGTAGCGACCCGACCTCAGACGGTCAAGTCTCTGTGTATCTGTGCTATCCCTGGATCGGTATGCTAGCACACACAGTACATCAATGTATATATCAAAGTGCAATCACATGTATAAGTAACGGAAAACTGATATATACCTTAAGAATCTCAGCGGAAACAGGAAAGCGGGTGTGGAGTCCCATCAACGCCATCGGCAAGTTGAGTGCGGACCGTAACCCTATCATATCACTTACTCGTCGGATAATACCTGCAACATAATATGTTGCAGCCGTGTAGGTCAGTACGTTGAATGTACTGGCAAGTCACACCACAAGAGATGAATAAATGTCCTATTTATACATGCAATATGGCTGGTGGATGGTTCTAAATTTAATTTGCATAAAGCTGATTTTCCCTATCATCAAAAGGATATCATATTGTTACTACATAATTCATCATAATATGATTGAGATGGTTGCTCCATTCAATCTATACCCAAATTCATTAAAAACCCATTAAATTAATTAAGAGTGATGAGATCGCTCAATTCCCACTTTCCAGATGCTCAAATTGTCCATAACTGGGGACACGGCTAATCGATTAGTTTTACACTCTGCAGAGTTTTGCACACTTTTCCCCACAAGACTCGATCACCTCATTTGTAGTCCTCGCACTGCCTGGTGTTTGAGAGCCGGAAGATCGAGACATAGTCTTTCTGAAGTGTTCCCTCTTAACCCTGGGTAGACCGGTGCACCTACATATATTGTTGGGGAACGTAGTAATTTAAAAAAAATTCCTACGCACATGCAAGATCATGGTGATGCATAGCAACGAGAGGGGAGAGTGTTTGTCTACGTACCCTCGTAGACCGAAAGCAGAAGCGTTAGCAGAATGCGGTTGATGTAGTCGTACGTCTTCAAGATCCGACCGATCAAGTACCGAACGTACGACACCTCCGAGTTCAGCACACGTTCAGCCCGATGACGTCCCTCGAACTCTGATCCAGCCGAGTGTCGAGGGAGAGTTTCGTCAACACGATGGCGTGGTGATGATGTTGATTTTCTACCGACGCAGGGCTTCGCCTAAGCACTGCTACAGTATTATCGAGGTGAACTATGGTGGAGGGGGGCACCGCACACGGCTAAGAGATCAAACGATCAATTGTTGTGTCTCTAGGGTGCCCCCTGCCCCCGTATATAAAGGAGCAAGGGGGGAGACGTGCGGCCAAGCTTGGGGCGCGCCAGGAGGAGTCCTACTCCTACCGGGAGTAGGACTACCCCCCTTTCCTAGTTGGAATAGGACTTGGGAGGGAATGAGGAGAGAGGGGGAAGGAAAGGGGGGGCGCCGCCCCCCTCCTTGTCCAATTCGGACTTGGGGGGGAGGAGCTCACGGCTGCCCCTTGGCCCGCCTCTCCTCTTCTTCCACTTGGGCCCATAAGGCCCAATAGCCTCCGGGGGGTTCCGGTAACCCCTCCGGTACTCCGGTAAAATCACTATTTCACCCGGAACACCTCCGATATCCAAAAATAGGCTTCCAATATATCAATCTTCATGTCTCAACCATTTCGAGACTCCTCATCATGTCCGTGATCACATCCGGGACTCCGAACAACCTTTGGTACATCAAAACATATAAACTCATAATATAACTGTCATCGTAACGTTAAGCGTGCGGACCCTACGGGTTCGAGAACTATGTACACATGACCAAGACACGTCTCTGGTCAATAACCAATAGCGGAACCTGGATGCTCATATTGGCTCCTACATATTCTATGAAGATCTTTATCGGTCAGACCGCATAACAACATACGCTGTTCCCTTTGTCATTGGTATGTTACTTGCCCGAGATTCGATCGTCGGTATCTCAATACCTAGTTCAATCTCGTTACCGACAAGTCTCTTTACTCATTCTGTAACACATCATCCTGCAACTATCTCATTAGTTGCAATGCTTGCAAGGCTTAAGTGATGTGCATTACCGAGAGGGCCCAGAGATACCTCTCCGACAATCAGAGTGACAAATCCTAATCTCGAAATACGCCAACCCAACAAGTACCTTCGGAGACACCTGTAGGGCACCTTTATAATCACCCAGTTACGTTGTGACGTTTGGTAGCACACAAAGTTTTCCTCCGGGAAACAGGAGTTGCATAATCCCATAGTCATAGGAACATGTATAAGTCATAAAGAAAGCAATAGCAATACACTAAACGATCGTGTGCTAAGCTAACGGAATGGGTCATGTCAATCACATCATTCTCCTAATGATGTGATCCCTTTAATCAAATGACAACTCATGTCTATGGTTAGGAAACATAACCATCTTCGATTAACGAGCTAGTCAAGTAGAGGCATACTAGTGACACTCTGTTTGTCTATGTATTCACACATGTATTATGTTTCCGGTTAATACAATTCTAGCATGAATAATAAACATTTATCATGATATAAGGAAATAAATAATAACTTTATTATTGCCTCTAGGGCATATTTCCTTCAGTCTCCCACTTGCACTAGAGTCAATAATCTAGATTACACAGTAATGATTCTAACACCCATGGAGCCTTGGTGCTGATCATGTTTTGCTCGTGGAAGAGGCTTAGTCAACGGGTCTGCAACATTCAGATTCGTATGTATCTTGCAAATTTCTATGTCTCCCACCTGGCAAGATCCCGGATGGAATTGAAGCGTCTCTTGATGTGTTTGGTTCACTTATGAAATCTGGATTCCTTCGCCAAGGCAATTGCACCAGTATTGTCACAAAAGATTTTCATTGGACCCGATGCACTAGGTATGACACCTAGATCGGATATGAACTCCTTCATCCAGAATCCTTCATTTGCTGCTTCCGAAGCAGCTATGTACTCCGCTTCGCACGTAGATCCCGCCACGACGCTTTGTTTAGAACTGCACCAACTGACAGCTCCACCGTCCAATGTAAACACGTATTCGGTTTGCGATTTAGAATCGTCCGGATCAGTGTCAAAGCTTGCGTCAACGTAACCATTTACGATGAGCTCTTTGTCACCTTCATAAACGAGAAACATATCCTTAGTCCTTTTCAGGTATTTCAGGATGTTCTTGACCGCTGTCCAGTGATCCACCCCTGGATTACTTTCGTACCTCCCTGCTAGACTTATAGCAAGGCACACATCAGGTCTGGTACACAGCATTGAAGACATGATAGAGCCTATGGCTGAAGCATAGGGAACATCTTTCATTTTCTCTCTATCTTCTGAAGCAGTGGCGGAGCCACCTCCCGGCGACCCTGGGCAGCTGCCCAGGCTAGTCCAGAAATTTGCTCCTAAGTGCTAGTGTTAATCAATGGTTAGAAGCAAAAACATTTTGAGCAGATGGCAGCTCACACTGTCACAGTTAACTCTTGCCCGGGCTGCATTCACGGGCTGGCTCCGTCACTGTTCTAAAGTGGTCAGGCATTGAGTATTACTCAACTTCACACCTTGTAACATAGGCAAGAACCATTTCATTGCTTGATCCATTTTGAACTTTTTCAAAACTTTGTCAAGGTATGTGCTTTGTGAAAGTCCAATTAAGCGTTTTGATCTATCTCTATAGATCTTAATGCCCAATATGTAAGCAGCTTCACCGAGGTCTTTCATTGAAAAACTCTTATTCAAGTATCCCTTTATGCTATCCAGAAATTCTATATCATTTCCAATCAGTAATATGTCATCCACATATAATATCAGAAATGCTATGGAGCTCCCACTCACTTTCTTGTAAATACAGGCTTCTCCAAAAGTCTGTATAAAACCAAATGCTTTGATCACACTATCAAAGCATTTATTACAACTCCGAGAGGCTTGCACCAGTCCATAAATGGATCGCTGGAGCTTGCACACTTTGTTAGCTCCCTTTGGATCGACAAAACCTTCCGGTTGCATCATATACAACTCTTTTTCCAGAAAACCATTCAGGAATGCAGTTTTGACATCCATCTGCCAAATTTCATAATCATAAAATGCGGCAATTGCTAACATGATTCGGACAGACTTAAGCATCGCTATGGGGGAGAAGGTCTCAGCGTAGTCAATCTCTTGAACTTGTCGAAAACCTTTTGCAACAAGTCGAGCTTTGTAGACAGTAACATTACCGTCAGCGTCAGTCTTCTTCTTGAAGATCCATTTATTCTCAAATGCTTGTCGATCATCGGGCAAGTCAACCGAAGTCCACACTTTGTTCTCATACATGGATCCCATCTCAGATTTCATGGCCTCAAGCCATTTTGCGGAATCTGGGCTCACCATCGCTTCTCCATAGTTCGTAGGTTCACCATGATCTAGTAGCATGATTTCCAGAACGGATTACCGTACCACTCTGGTGCGAATCTAACTCTGGTTGATCTACGAGGTTCAGTAACAACTTGATCTGAAATTCCATGATCATCATCATTAACTTCCTCACTAATTGGTGTAGGTGTCACAGAAACCGGTTTCTGTGATGAACTACTTTCCAACAAGGGAGCAGGTACAGTTATCTCATCAAGTTCTACTTTCCTCCCACTCACTTCTTTCGAGAGAAACTCCTTCTCTAGAAAGGATCCATTCTTAGCAACAAATGTCTTGCCTTCGGATCTGTGATAGAAGGTGTACCCAACAGTTTCCTTTGGGTATCCTATGAAGACACATTTCTCCGATTTGGGTTCGAGCTTATCAGGTTGAAGCTTTTTCACATAAGCATCGCAGCCCCAAACTTTAAGAAACGACAACTTTGGTTTCTTGCCAAACCGCAGTTCATAAGGAGTCGTCTCAACGGATTTTGATGGTGCCCTATTTAACATGAATGCGGCCATCTCTAAAGCATAACCCCAAAACGACAGCGGTAAATCAACAAGAGACATCATAGATCGCACCATATCTAGTAGAGTACGATTACGATGTTCGGATACACCATTACGCTGTGGTGTTATGGGTGGCATGAGTTGCAAAACTATTCCGCATTGTTTCAAATGTAGACCAAACTCGTAACTCAAATGTTCTCCTCCACGATCAGATCGTAGAAACTTTATTTTCTTGTTACGATGATTTTCAACTTCACTCTGAAATTCTTTGAACTTTTCAAATGTTTCAGACTTATGTTTCATTAAGTAGATATACCCATATCTGCTTAAATCATCTATTAAGGTGAGAAAATAATGATATCCGCCACGAGCCTCAATATTCATCGGACCACATACATCTGTATGTATGATTTCCAACAAATCTTCTGCTCTCTCCATAGTGCCGGAGAACGGCGTTCTAGTCATCTTGCCCATGAGGCACGATTCGCAAGTACCAAGTGATTCATAATCAAGTGGTTCCAAAAGTCCATCAGTATGAAGCTTCTTCATGCGTTTTACACCGATATGACCTAAACGGCAGTGCCACAAATAAGTTGCACTATCATTATCAACTCTGCATCTTTTGGTTTCAATATTATGAATATGTGTATCACTACTATCAAGATTCATCAAAAATAGACCACTCTTCAGGGGTGCATGACCATAAAAGATATTACTCATATAAATAGAACAACCATTATTATCTGATTTAAATGAATATAACCGTCTCGCATCAAACAAGATCCAGATATAATGTTCATGCTCAACGCTGGCACCAAATAACAATTATTTAGGTCTAATACTAATCCCGAAGGTAGATGTAGAGGTAGCGTGCCGACCGCGATCACATCGACTTTGGAACCATTTCCCACGCGCATCGTCACCTCGTCCTTGGCCAGTGTTCGCTTAATCCGTAGTCCCTGTTTCGAGTTGCAAATATTAGCAATAGAACCAGTATCAAATACCCAGGTGCTACTGCGAGCTCTAGTAAGGTACACATCAATAACATGTATATCACATATACCTTTGTTCACCTTGCCATCCTTCTTATCCGCCTAATACTTGGGGCAGTTCCGCTTCCAGTGACCAGTCTGCTTGCAGTAGAAGCACTCAGTTTCAGGCTTAGGTCCAGACTTGGGTTTCTTCTCCTGAGCAGCAACTTGCTTGCTGTTCTTCTTGAAGTTCCCCTTCTTCTTCCCTTTGCCCTTTTTCTTGAAACTAGTGGTCTTGTTGACCATCAACACTTGATGCTCCTTCTTGATTTCTACCTCCGCAGCCTTTAGCATTGCGAAGAGCTCAGGAATCGTCTTATCCATCCCTTGCATGTTATAGTTCATCACGAAGCTCTTGTAGCTTGGCGGCAGTGACTGGAGAATTCTGTCAATGACGCTATCATCCGGAAGATTAACTTCCAGTTGAATCAAGTGATTATTATACCCAGACATGTGGAGTATATGCTCACTGACAGAACTATTCTCCTCCATCTTGCAGCTATAGAACTTATTGGAGACTTCATATCTCTCAATCTGGGCATTTGCTCGAAATATTAACTTCAACTCCTGGAACATCTCATATGCTCCATGACGTTCAAAACGTCGTTGAGGTCCCGGTTCTAAGCCGTAAAGCATGGCACATTGAACTATCGAGTAGTCATCAGCTTTGCTCTGCCAGACGTTCTTAATGTCGTCAGTTGCATCAGCAGCAGGCCTGGCACCCAACGGTGCTTCTAGGACGTAATTCTTCTGTGCAGCAATGAGGATAATCCTCAAGTTACAGACCCAGTCCGTGTAATTTCTACCATCATCTTTCAACTTTGCTTTCTCAAGGAACGCATTAAAATTCAACGGAACAACAGCACGGGCCATCTATCTACAATCAACATAGACAAGCAAGATACTATCAGGTACTAAGTTCATGATAAATTGAAGTTCAATTAATCATATTACTCGAGAACTCCCACTTAGAAAGACATCCCTCTAATCCTCTAAGTGATCACGTGATCCAATTCAACTAAACCATAACCTATCATCACGTGAAATGGAGTAGCTTTCAATGGTGAACATCACTATGTTGATCATATCTACTATATGATTCACGCTCGACCTTTCGGTCTCAGTGTTCCGAGGCCATATCTGCATATGCTAGGCTCGTCAAGTTTAACCTGAGTATTCTGCGTGTGCAAAACTAGATTGCACCCGTTGTAGATGGACGTAGAGCTTATCACACCCGATCATCACGTGGTGTCTGGGCACGGCGAACTTTGGCAACGGTGCATACTTAGGGAGAACACTTTTATCTTGAAATTTAGTGAGAGATCATCTTATAATGCTACCGTCAATCAAAGCAAGATAAGATTCATAAAAGATAAACATCACATGCAATCAATATAAGTGATATGATATGGCCATCATCATCTTGTGCTTGCGATCTCCATCTCCGAAGCACCGTCATGATCACCATCGTCACCGGCGCGACACCTTGATCTCCATCGTAGCATCGTTGTCGTCTCGCCAATCTTATGCTTCTACGACTATCACTACCGCTTAGTGATAAAGTAAAGCATTACATGGCGATTGCATTACATACAATAAAGCGACAACCATATGGCTCCTTCCAGTTGCCGATAACACGGTTACAAAACATGATCATCTCATACAATAAAATTTAGCATCATGTCTTGACCATATCACATCACAACATGCCCTGCAAAAACAAGTTAGACGTCCTCTACTTTGTTGTTGCAAGTTTTACGTGGCTGCTACGGGCTTAGCAAGAACCGTTCTTACCTACGCATCAAAACCACAACGATAGTTTGTCAAGTTGGTGCTGTTTTAACCTTCTCAAGGACCGGGCGTAGCCACACTCGGTTCAACTAAAGTTGGAGAAATTGACACCTGCCAGCCACCTATGTGCAAAGCATGTCGGTAGAACCAGTCTCGCGTAAGCGTACGTGTAATGTCGGTCCGGGCCCCTTCATCCAACAATACCACCAAACCAAAGTATGATATGCTGGTAAGCAGTATGACTTATACCGCCCACCACTCACTTGTGTTCTACTCGTGCATCTAACATCAACGCATAAAACCAGGCTCTGATACCACTTTTGGGGAACGTAGTAATTTAAAAAAAATCTACGCACACGCAAGATCATGGTGATGCATAGCAACGAGAGGGGAGAGTGTTTGTCTACGTACCCTCATAGACCGAAAGCGGAAGCGTTAGCACAACGCGGTTGATGTAGTCGTACGTCTTCATGATCTGACCGATCAAGTACCAAACGTACGTCACCTCCGAGTTCAGCACACGTTCAGCCCGATGACGTCCCTCGAGCTCCGATCCAGCCGAGTGTCGAGGGAGAGTTTTGTCAGCATGACGGCATGGTGACGATGTTGATGTTCTACCGACGCAGGGCTTTGCCTAAGCACTGCTACAGTATTATTGAGGTGAACTAGGGTGGAGGGGGCACCGCACACGGCTAAGAGATCAAACGATCAATTGTTGTGTCTCTAGGGTGCCCCTTGCCCCCGTATATAAAGGAGCAAGGGGGGAGAGGTGCGGTCAGGCTTGGGGCACGCCAGGAGGAGTCCTACTCCTACCGGGAGTAGGACTCCCCCCTTTCCTAGTTGGAATAGGACTTGGGAGGGAAGGAGGAGAGAGGGGGAAGGAAAGGGGGGCGTCGCCCGCCTCCTTGTCCAATTTGGACTGGGGGGGGGGGGTAGGGGCACGCGGCTACCCCTTGTCCCGCCTCTCCTCTTCTTCCACTTGGGCCCATAAGGCCCAATAGCCTCCGGGGGTTCCGGTAACCCCTCCGGTACTCCGGTAAAATCACTATTTCACCCGGAACACCTCCGATATCCAAACATAGGCTTCCAATATATCAATCCTCATGTCTCGACCATTTCGAGACTCCTCGTCATGTCCGTGATCACATCCGGGACTCTGAACAACCTTCAATACATCAAAACATATAAACTCATAATATAACTGTCATCGTAACGTTAAGCGTGCGGACCCTACGGGTTCAAGAACTATGTAGACATGACCGAGACACGTCTCCGGTCAATAACCAATAGCGGAACCTGGATGCTCATATTGGCTCCTACATATTCTACGAAGATCTTTATCGGTCAGACCGCATAACAACATACGTTGTTCCCTTTGTCATCTTGCCCAAGATTCGATCGTCAATCACATCATTCTCCTAATGATGTGATCCCTTTAATCAAATGACAACTCATGTCTATGGTTAGGAAACATAACCATCTTTGATTAACGAACTAGTCAAGTAGAGGCATACTAGTGACACTCTGTTTGTCTATGTATTCACACATGTATTATGTTTCCGGTTAATACAATTCTAGCATGAATAATAAACATTTATCATGATATAAGGAAATAAATAATAACTTTATTATTGCCTCTAGGGCATATTTCCTTCATATATAACTACATCTGCTAGTCTACCACTGTAAGAGGTCACACAACGTACTCAACTAAGCCAGAGCCCATAATAGCTTGTGGTTGTGCAGGTAAGCTTCTAGTCATGAAAAATTTATGAATCCCTTTGAGCCTGGGTGGCAGTCCGTAGGGTGATCACACGGGTACTCCGGGATCCCCTAGGCAAGTCGACTGGTTTCTCTAGGGTGCCCGACAAGTCCACTGGTTTCTCCAGGGTGCCCCTCACCAATCCACCCAGATGTGTGTTAATGTTGCCGCCTTAAGGTTACCCTTAATTATTATATCACTCGCAACTTTCATGATCTCACATACCAATCCCCGTCTACAATGGCATAGCAAAAATCCCTACAACGTTGGCGACAAAGAAGTAAAGGCTCAGACCTACCTCATTGCACTACCGGGTTTATAACATAGCCAACTAACATATTCATGCAAACCCTACATCAAAGGACTAAATGCATATATAAAACATAGGTATAAAAAACATGATCAAGATGTAGCTTGCCTTGTACTGTTGACGAAGATGAAATATTCTATCGAGTCGTCTCTCCTTCTCGTTACGATATATCTAACGATATAAGAAAGTACTTTAACACACAAAAACATCCAAATAAAGATCCAAATAAAATATTCAAATTACAATACAAAATAAAAAAACATTCCTACATAAGTTGTTAGGACTTGGTTACGGGTTGAGATAAGATCAAGAATGAAAATATGATATAGGTTTTGTTCTAGGGTTGGGTCAAAGTGAAGATCACGGGCTGAGGAGTTGTGAGGCAAGGTTCTACGACAAAGTCTATAATGAAAATGGTAGATAGAGTTTGTGGCACAAAGATTTATGTTACAATGTATGTAACATCTCGTGAAGTCTAAATTTGTATAATGATATCATATGACTAGAGAGGTTCCTAATGATCTTCACAAGAAAGCTGAATCAAGAATCAAATTAAACTAATGATGAAATTGAATTACGATAAAAGAAAAACTATATGAAGTGTTAAGGTTGAAACAGTGGCTAGACATAGGTGAACAATTAGGAAAAAAATTCTAACAGCAAGATATGGACCGAAAGATCAATTTTGCTGAAGGAAACATTTTCAAAAGAATTACAGATTAATAGATATAGCAAAAATACTCAAATAAAATTTTAAATTTGTGTCAAATTTAATTTACCAAAAGTGAAATATTTTTGTCTCATGATAAACGTCGTGTTTCAACAAATCCGTTGATATAATTTTTTTTGAATTCGGACTTACGGTCTAGGAGATATGAATTTCTGAAGTTTGAGTTTTTTTTTCTGAAAAACAATTACGGGATTTACACAGTGCTCACCGGAGTTAGTCGCCGGAGTTGGGGGAAAAAGGTCGTCGGAGTTGAGGAAGAAGGCCCCCAACGTCAAGTAGTAGCAGAACGGCGAAGAGGTCGACAAGGGGAGTCATTTCGATAAGATCACAAGCTCGGACTTGTCCCGTGGTGGCGTGGAGCGGTCGCCGGAGTTGCCGAACTCCGACGAGCAATTGCTCGTAGAGGAGGAGGTTCAGAGAGGGGTTTTTGGATGGGCTAGTGAGTGGCTTCGAGGCTCTCGTCTGGGTACCTTTTATAGGAGTAGGGGAGGTCAGAATCAAGCGGTTTCATAGTTGTTATTGACGGCAGTAAAAGCAGCAGTTTCCTCGAGCCCTTATGGCCATTAGGGGGTGCCTTAAGGCGCACTACTGGAGGGAAGGAGTCGAGAGAGCATGGGGAACCGGTTCAGGAGGTCAGTGGTTGCGGGAAAAGGGAGAGGAAGCGTTGGGGTGCAGCCTAAACCATGGATGTCTCTCTGTACGTGAACGTACAGATGTGCATGAGGAGGAAGATGAACGCTTCGCTAGAGCTGCTCGGTCAGTTGGGCCAAATTGGGCCATGGCTGTAGGTTTTCTTTTTGCTACTACATTTGTCGCGCAGAAAAAAATTAATAGACAAAAATAAATGTTCACATACACGTAATTATAATTCGGTGCCTACAAAATATTATTTGTGTGCACAAGCTAGAATACATTTTTTTGGACATAAGGACAATTATAAATGAACAAAAGGACAATTGTACCGTATTAAATATTTCCAAATATATTTTTTGGAGAAGTCACATTATCTCCTCTCATTAAATTTTATTTGATTAATTTGGAAATATTTAAATGACAGTAAAACTCTAAATAATATCATATTTCAATTGGAACTCCAAAATCCAAACAAACTCCATATGAAATATTCATCCACCACATTTGAGAAAGTCATCTTATTCTCATTCCAAAATTGTGTTTGTGGTTTCCAATATTTCAAAAACAGTCAAACAAAAATTAAAGCCCTTTGATTTTCTTGAATAAACTTCCGCAACCATAGTTTTCTTTATTGGACAAAATGTTACCCAACTTTTATAACATGATTAGAAAAAGTTTTAAACAAGAACTCAAAAGGTTTGAATTCTCGTGAAAATAAAATAATTTCACACAATCCATCACACAACAATCCTATTTATTTATTTAATATAACATTCCAAAATATAGAATTTTGATATGTTACAAACCTACCACACTTAAAATGAATCTCGTCCTCGAGATTCAGAAAGGCTAGAAAGAAAAGGTTAGGGTTGGGGTCTCCTTGCAATTCCATTGATCATCATGAAGGTCTCGGGTGCTACCACACTTAAAATAAACTCATGCACCACCTCTATAGTGTTGACAACACATTTCTCCTCAAATTTCTTGTAATAACTCCTTCATTGATGCTCTCATGTTAGAGGCATAACATTTCCTTCAATATCCTGGGTCTTTGCATCAAAATGAAATTCTTCCGAGACTGGATCTTCTCATCTGACAGGTCTAGCACCAATGCTAAACAACTATCGAAAAATCTCATGGAGGTCTGCCATTACTGGTTCCCTGCAAGAAATGGGTCTTGACTTCATTCTCACCGTGTAACCTACGATTGGAAACAACTACCATGTACATGGGTTTATCATCATACCATTCTAAGGCTTAATCAAGGCTTCAATGGGTGTCAACACTTTACTGGGAACACCAGATTTCATAAAACGTGGCAATTGCTAACATGATTCAGACAGACTTATGCATCGATACGAGTGAGAAAATCTCATCGTAGGCAACACCTTGAACTTGTTGAAAACCTTTTGCGACAATTCAAACTTTGTAGATAGTAACACTACTATCAGTGTCCGTATTCCTCTTGAAGATCCATTTATTCTCAATGGCTTGTTGATCATTGAGCAAGACAACCAAAGTCCATAGTTTGTTCTCATACATGGATCTCATCTCAGATTACATGGCCTCAAGCCATTTTGCGGAATATGGGCTCATCATCACTTCCTCATAGTTCGTAGGTTCGTCATGGTCTAGTAACATGACTTCCAGAACAGGATTACCATACCACTTTGGTGCGGAACGTACTATGGTTGACCTACGAGGTTCGGTAGTAACTTGATTTGAAGTTTCATGATCATGATCATTAGCTACCTCACCAATTGGTGTAGGCATCACGGGAACGATTTTCTGTGAAGAACTATTTTCCAATTCAAGAGAAGGTACAATTACCTCATCAAGTTCTACTTTCCTCCCACTCACTTCTTTCGAGAGAAACTCCTTCTCTAGAAAGGATCCATTTTTAGCAACAAATATCTTGCCTTTGGATCTGTGATAGAAGGTGTACCCAACAATTTCTTTTGGGTATCCTATGGAGTCATATTTCTCCAATTTGGATTCGAGCTTATCAGGCTGAAGCTCTTTCACATAAGCATCACAACCCCAAACTTTAAGAAACGACAACTTAGGTTTCTTGCTAAACCACAGTTCATACAGTGCCGTCTCAATGGATTTAGATGGTGCCTTGTTTAACGTGAATGCAGATGTCTCTAATGCATAACCCCAAAACAATAGCGGTAAATCAGTAAGAGACATCATAGATCGCACCATATCTAATAAAGTACGGTTACAACGTTTGGACACACCATTACGCTATGGTGTTCCAGGTGGCGTGAGTTGTAAAACTATTCCACATTGTTTCAAATGAAGACCAAACTCATAACTCAAATATTCACCTCCACGATCAGATCGTAGAAACTTTATTTTCTTGTTACGATGATTTTCCACTTTACTCTGAAATTCTTTGAACTTTTAAATGTTTCAGACTTATGTTTCATCAAGTAGATATACCCATATCTGCTTAAATCATCTGTGAAGGTCAGAAAATAACGATACCCGTCGTGAGCCTAAACACTCATCGGACCGCATACATCAGTATGTATTATTTCCAACAAGTCAGTTGCTCGCTCCATTGTTTCGGAGAATGGAGTCTTAGTCATCTTTCCCATGAGGCATGGTTCGCAAGCATCAAGTGATTCATAATCAAGTGATTCCAAAAGTCCATCAGCATGGCGTTTCTTCATGCGCTTTACACCAATATGACCTAAACGGCAGTGCCACAAGTATGTTGCACTATCATTATCAACTTTGCATCTTTTGGCATCAATATTATGAATATGTGTATCACTATGGTCAAGATTCAATAAACCATTTATATTAAGTGCATGACCATAGAAGGTTTTATTCATGTAGATAGAACAACAATTATTCTTTGACTTAAATGAATAACCGTATTAAAATAAACATGATCCAATCATATTCATGCTCAACGCAAACACCAAATAACATTTATTTTAGGTTCAACACATATCCCGAAGGTAAAAGGAGTGTGTGCTGGTGATCTTTATCAACATTGGAATCATTTCCAATACACATCGTCACCTCGTCCTTAACTAGTCTCTGTTTATCTTGCAACTCCTATTTTCGTGTTACTACTCTTAGCAACTGAACCAGTATCGAATACCGAGGGGTTGCTATAAACACTAGTAAAGTACACATCAATAATATGTATATCAAATATACCTTTGTTCACTTTGCCATCCTTCTTATCCGCCAAGTATCTAGGGCAGTTCCACTTCCAGTGACCATTTCCTTTGCAGTAGAAGCACTCAGTTTCAGGCTTGGGTCTAGCTTTGGGCTTCTTCATGGGAGTGGCAACTTGCTTGCCATTCTTCTTGACGTTCCCATTCTTTTCCTTTGCCCTTTTACTTGAAACTAGTGGTCTTGTCAACCATCAACACTTGATGCTTTTTCTTGATTTCTACCTTCGCCGATTTTAGCATCGCGAAGAGCTCGAGATCATTTTCGTCATCCCTTGCATATTATAGTTCATCACGAAGTTCTAGTAGCTTGGTAATAGTGACTAGACAATACTACCAATCACTATATTATCTGGAAGATTAACTCCCACTTGATTCCAGCAATTGTAGTACCCAGATAATCTGAGCACATGCTCACTGGTTGAGCTATTCTCCTCCATCTTGTAGGCAAAGTACTGTAAGAGGTCTCATACCCCTCGACACGGACATGAGTCTAAAATACCAATTTCAGCTCTTGAAACATCTTATATGCTCTGTGGCGTTCAAAATGTTTTTGAAGTCCCGGTTCTAAGCTGCAAAGCATGGCGCACTAAACTATCAAGTAGTCATCATACCGAGATTGCCAAACGTTCATACCATCTGCATATGCTCCTGCAATAGGTCCATCACTTAGCGGTGCATCAAGGACACAATCCTTCTATGCAGCAATGAGGATAATCCTCGGATCACGGACCCAGTCCGCATCGTTGCTACTATCATCTTTCAACTTAGTTTTCACTAGGAACGTATCAAAAATAAACGGGGAGCTACATCGCAAGCTATTGATCTACAACATAGATATGCAAAAACTATTAGGACTAAGTTCATGATAAATTAAAGTTCAATTAATCATATTACTTAAGAACTCCCACTTAGATAGACATCCCTCTAGTCATCTAAATGATCATGTGATCCATATCAACTAAATCATGTCCGATCATCACGTGAGATGGAGTAGTTTTCAATGGTCAACATCACTATGTTGATCATATCTTCTATATGATTCATGTTCGACCTTTCGGTCTTAGTGTACCGAGGCCATATCTGCATATGCTAGGCTCGTCAAGTTTAACCTCGAGTATTCTCCGTGTGCAAAACTGGCTTTCACCCGTTGTATGTGAACGTAGAGCTTATCATAGCCGATCATCACGTGGTGTCTCGGCACGACGAACTGTAGCAACGGTGCATACTCAGGGGGAACACTTATACCTTGAAGTTTAGTGAGGGGTCATCTTATAATGCTACTGCCGTACTAAACAAAATAAGATGCATAAAGGATAAACATCACATGAAATCATAATATGTGACATGATATGGCCATCATCATCTTGTGCCTTTGGTCTTCATCTCCAAAGCACCGTCATGATATCCATCGTCACCGACTTACACCTTGATCTCCATCGTAGCATCGTTGTCGTCTCGCCAACTATTGCTTCTACGACTATCGCTACGGCTTAGCGATAAAGTAGTGATACACATAATATTGATGCCAAAAGATGCAAAGTTGATAATGATAGTGCAACATATTTGTGGCACTGCCGTTTAGGTCATATTGGTGCAAAGCGCATGAAGAAACTCCATGCGGATGGACTTTTGGAATCACTTGATTATGAATCATTTGATGCTTGCAAACCATGCCTCATGGGCAAGATGACTAAGACCCCATTCTCCGGAACAATGGAGCGAGCCACTGACTTATTGGAATAAATCAATAATACATACCGATGTATGCGGTCCGGCGAGTGTTGAGGCTCACGGGGGTATCATTATTTTCTGACCTTCACGGATGATTTGAGCAGATATGAGTATATCTTCTTGATGAAACACAAGTATGAAACATTTGAAAAGTGCAAAGAATTTCATATGGAAGTGGAGAATCATCATAGTAAGAAAATAAAGTTTCTATGATCTGATCGCAGAGGCGAATATTGGAGTTACGAGCTTGGCCTTCATTTAAAAACAATGTGGAATAGTTTCACAATTCACGCCACCTGTAACACCACAGTGTAATGGTGTGTCCGAGCATCGTAATACTTTATTAGATATGGTGCAATCTATGATGTCTCTTACCGATTTACCACTATCATTTTGGGGTTATGCATTAGAGACAGCTGCATTCACGTTAAATAGGGCACCGTCTAAATCCGTTGAGATGACACCGTATAAAATATGGTTTGTCAAGAAACCAAAACTGTCATTTCTTAAAAGTTTGGGGTTGCGATGCTTATGTGAAAAAGTTTCAAACTGATAAGCTCAAACCCAAATAGGAGAAGTGCGTCTTCATAGGATACCCAAAAGAAACTGTTGGGTACACCTTCTATCACAGATTCGAAGGCAAGATTTTTTTGCTAAGAATGGATCCTTTCTAGAGAAGGAGTTTCTCTCGAAAGAAGTGAGTGTGAGGAAAGTAGAACTTGATGAGGTAATTGTACCTTCTCTCAAATTTGAAAGTAGTTCATCACGGAAATCAGTTCCAGTGATGCCTACACCAACTAGAGAGAAAGCTAATGATAATGATCATGAAACTTCAGATCAAGTTACTACCGAACCTCATAGGTCAATCAGAGCACGTTCCGAACCAGAGTGGTACGGTAATCCTGTTCTATAAATCATGTTACTAGACCATGACGAACCTACGAACTATGAGGAAGCGATGATGAGCCCAGATTCCGATAAATGTCTTGAGGCCATGAAATCTGAGATAGGATCCATGTATAAGAACAAAGTGTGGACTTTGGTTGACTTGCCCAATGATTGCGAGCCATAGAGATTAAATAGATCTTTAAGAGGAAGATGAACGCTGATGGTAGTGTTACTATCTACAAAGCTCGACTTGTTGCGAAAGGTTTTCAACAAGTTCAAGGAGTTGACTACGACGAGACTTTCTCACCCGTAGCGATGCTTAAGTCTATCCGAATCATGTTAGCAATTGCCGCATTTTATGATTATGAAATTTGGCAAATGGATGTCAAAACTGCATTCCTTAATGGATATTTTAGAGAAGAGTTGTATATGATGCAACTGATAACCCACAAGTATAGGGGATCGCAACAGCTTTCGAGGGTAGAGTATTCAACCCAAATTTATTGATTCGACACAAGGTGAGCCAAAGAATATTCTCAAGTATTAGCAGCTGAGTTGTCAATTCAACCACACCTGGATAACTTAATATCTGCAGCAAAGTATTTAGTAGCAAGGTAATATGATAGTAGTTGTAACGGTAACAAAAGTAAAGAAAGCAAAAGCAATATTTTTGGTGGTTTGTAGTGATTGTAACAGTAGCAACGGGAAAGTAAATAAGCGTAAACCAATAGATGGAAAGCTCGTAGGCATTGGACCGGTGATGGATAATTATGCCGGATGCGGTTCATCATGTATCAGTCATAACATAGGGTGACACATAACTATCTCCAATTCATCAATGTAATGTAGGCATGTATTCCGAATATATTCATACGTGCTTATGGAAAAGAACTTGCATCACATGTTTTGTCCTACCTTCCCGTGGCAGGCGGGGTCCTAATGGAAACTAAGGGATATTAAGGTCTCCTTTTAATAGAGAACCGGAACAAAGCATTAGCACATAGTGAATACATGAACTCCTCAAACTATGGTCATCACCGGGAGTGGTCCCGATTATTGTCACTTCGGGGCTGCCAGATCATAACACATAGTAGGTGACTATAGACTTGCAAGATAGGATCAAGAACTCACATATATTCATGAAAACATAATAGGTTCAAATCTGAAATCATGGCACTCGGGCCCTAGTGACAAGCATTAAGCATAGCAAAGTCATAGCAACATCAATCTCAGAACATAGTGGATATTAGGGATCAAACCCTAACAAAACTAACTCGATTACATGATAGATCTCATCCAACCCATCACCGTCCAGCAAGCCTATGATGGAATTACTCACGCACGGTGGTGAGCATCATGAAATTGGTGATGGAGGATGGTTGATGATGACGACGACGACGAATTCCCCTCTCCGGAGCCCCGAACGGACTCCAGATCAGCCCTCCCGAGAGGTTTTAGGGCTTGGTGGCGGCTTCGTATCGTAAAACGTGATGATTTCTTCTCCTTGATTTTTTTTCTCCGCGAAAGCAAATATATAGAGTTGGAGTTGGCGTCGGAGGAGCTCCAGGGGGCCCACGAGGTAGGGGGCGCGCCCCCACCCTCGTAGACAGGGTGTGGGCCCCCTGGTCTTCATCTTTGGCGAGGATTTTTTTTATTTTTAAATAGAGGTTCCGTGAAGTTTCAGGTCATTCCGAGAACTTTTATTTTCTGCACATAAAACAACATCATGGCAATTCTGTTGAAAACAACGTCAGTCCGGGTTAGTTCCATTCAAATCATGCAAGTTAGAGTCCAAAACAAGGGCAAAAGTGTTTGGAAAAGTAGATACGATGGAGACGTATCAACTCCCCCAAGCTTAAACCTTTGCTTGTCCTCATGCAATTCAGTTGACAAACTGAAAGTAATAAAGAAAAACTTTTACAAACTCTGTTTGCTCTTGTTGTTGTAAATATGAAAGCCAACATTCAAGTTTTCACCAAAGATTATAACTAACCACATTAGCAATAATTCTCAGGTCTCACATTTACTTATATCAATAGCATAATCAACTAGCGAGCCATAATAATAAATCTCGGATGACAACACTTTCTCAAAACAATCATAATATGATATAACAAGATGGTATCTCGCTAGCCCTTTCTGAGACTGCAAAACATAAATACAGAGCACCTTTAAAGATCAAGGACTGACTAGACATTGTAATTCATGGTAAAAGAGATCCAATCATAGTCATACCCAATATAAATTAATAGTAATGAATGCAAGTGACGGCTGTGCTCTCCAGCTAGTGCTTCTTAATAAGAGGGTGATGACTCAATATAAAAGTAAATAGATAGGCCCTTTGCAGAGGGAAGCAGGGATTTGTAGAGGTGCCAGAGCTCGGTTTTGAAATAGAGATAAATAATATATTGAGCGGCATACTTTCATTGTCAACATAACAACTAAGAGATGGCGATATCTTCCATGCTACACACATTATAGGCGGTTCCCAAACAGAATGGTAAAGTTTATACTCCCCCTCCACCAACAAGCATCAATCCATGGCTTGCTCGAAACAACGAGTGCCTTCAACTAACAAGAGTCCCAGGGGGAGTTTTGTTTGCAATTAATTTGATTTAGTTTGCATAAAGCATGGGACCGGGCATCCCGGTGACCAGCCATTTCCTCGTGAGTGAGGAGCGGAGTCCACTCCTCTTGAGAATAACCCGCCTAACATGGAAGATAAGGCCAGCCCTAGTTGATACATGAGCTATCCGAGCATACAAAACATAATCTTTATTTGAAGGTTTAGAGTTTGGCACATACAAATTTACTTGGAACGGCAGGTAAATACCGCATATAGGAAGGTATGGTGGACTCATATGGAATAAATTTGGGGTTTAAGGGATTGGATGCACAAGCAGTATTCCCGCTTAGTACAAGTGAAGGCTAGCAAAAGACTGGGAAGAGACCAACTAGAGAGCGACAACAGCCATGAACATGCATTAAAATTAATAAAGATTGGATGCAAGCATGAGTAGGATATAATCCACCATGAACATAAATATCGTGAAGGCTATGTTGATTTGTTTTCAACTACATGCATGAACATGTGCCAAGTCAAGTCACTTAAATCATTCAAAGGAGGATACCACCCCATCATACCACATCACAACCATTTTAATAGAATGTTGGCACGCAAGGTAAACCATTATAACTCATATCTAATCAAGCATGGCACGAGTAATTATGATCTCTAATTGTCATTGCAAACATGTTTATTCATAAGAAGCTGAATCAGGAACGATGAACTCATCATATTTACAAAAACAAGAGAGGTCGAGTTCATACCAGCTTTTCTCACCTCAGTTAGTCCATCATATATCATCATAATTGCCTTTCACTTGCACGACCGAACGATGCGAATAATAATAAGAGTGCACGTGCATTGGACTAAGCTGGAATCTGCGAGCATTCAATAAACAGGAGAAGACAAGGCAATATGGGCTCTTGGTTAAATCAACAATAATGCATATAAGAGCCACTTCAACAATTTAATTATGGTCTTCTCCTGTTGACCCCCAAAGAAAAGAAAAGAAATAAAAACTATTTACACGGGAAAGCTCCCAACAAGCAAAAGAAGAACGGGAAATATTTTTGGGTTTTCCTTTTTTGTTACTACTACAACAGAGAAGTAAACTACTACTATTTTTTTGTTTTTCTTAAGGTTAATTAAACACATAATAAGAAAGCAAGAAAAAGAAAATAAACTAGCATGGATATTACAGTGAAAGAGTATGAGCACCGACATCTAGCAATGAGTGTGTGAACATAAATGTAATGTCGGTGAGAAATACGTACTCCCCCAAGCTTAGGCTTTTGGCCTAAGTTGGTTTATTGCCAGGGAAAGCCTGGCGGATAACCATAGGTGTAGCTGGGGTCGTACTGTGATGCACCGTTTATCTCCTCCTGAGCTGCAGCGTGGCGTCGGGCTGCCTCCGCTCTCCTCTCGTACTCATCTACCTCCTCTCTGGTAATAGCATATCTTCCTTTTGTCTAAGAATCAAAGAAGGCAGGAGCAGGGAGAGTAATACGGACAACACGCCGTTTGTCAAAGGTTAGTCGATATAAGAGAGGTGATTCCTTCCTTTCGACAAACTGGTGGGAGGCCATAGAATTAAAATCTAAATAGGCAGGAGGCAACTCCATATCACCCTCACGAACATCCACCTCAAGAAAATTAGCTAAGCGGGTTGCATAAATTCCTCCAAAGAAATCTCCATCATATCTATTATGATGCAACCTACGTGCTACAATGGCTCCCATATGATAAGATTGGTCTCCTAACACAACACTCCATAGAATGCTAAGGTCAAGGACACACACGTGACATGCTTCATCCTTAGAATTATGCACCTAACTATGAAGAGAGCAAAATAATGTATAGCAGGAAAGTGAATGCTCCCTATGGTAGCTTGTGTTATATCTCTAGATTTCCCTACAGTTATACTAGCAAGAAAGTTTCTAAATTCAGATTTACGGGGATCACTAGCACTACCCCATTGTGGAAGTTTGCAAGCAAAAGTAAAATCCTCTAAGTCCATGGTATAAGATTTGTCATAAAGATCAAACATGACAGTAGGAGAATTACGCGAAGATGAAAATTCAAACCTCCTCACAAATGAGCTAGTGAGTTGGTGGTACTATGGGCATTTGTCTGCTCAAAGTCCACAAGATCGGCGTTACGCAAATATGCGTTAAATTCCTCTTTGATTCCCGCTCGATCCATAAAATTTTCTGACGGCCATTCACAGGGCCGCACTGGAGCGTCCCTTGGGGGCTCCTCATCGGCATCACACATTGCAAGCCAGGGTCCTTGCTTCCTTGAAGAACCACCTTGGAACATTTTCCTAAGCATATTGCTTTTCTCTGAAAAATTTCTAAATTTTTTAGTAACTTCAAACAAAAGTGAACCAAGCTCAACAAAATTGATAGTAACTACTCCTAAAAGTGCCTAGAGTCTATATCATGCATTAGAACTACTTGGAACCATATAAATTTGACATGCAAGCTCAAGAACATGGTCACCTATGCAGCACAAATTTGCAAAGAATAAAGCACTAGAACAAAAACTAATTGGACCAATGGAGGAGTCACATACCAAGGAACAATCTCCCCAAGTAGTTTTGTGAGAGGTGCTTTGAGCAAGGAGATAAAAAATCACAGCAAAGTGAGATAGAACTCGTGCTTGAGCTGGTTATTTGTGTTTGTGGGAGGAAGAAGAAGAGGATGGGTGCATGAATAAGTGGAGGAGCGCCACCGTGGGCCCACGAGGCAGGGGGCGCGCCCTCCACCCTCGTGGCCAGGTGGTAGCTCCCCCCACATTGCTTTCAGTACCAAACATCCTCAAATATTCCCGAAAAAATCATATTAAATTGGCATGGCATTTGGAGGACTTTTATTTTCGGGGTATTTTTATATTGCACGGATAAATCAGGAAACAAACAGAAAATACTATTTTACTTTATTTCAACTAAATAACAGAAAGTATAAAGAGGGTACAGAAGGTTGTGCCTTCTAGTTTCATCCATCTCATGCTCATCGAAAGGAATCCACTAACAAGGTTGATCAAGTCTTGTTAACAAACTCATTCCGAATAACATGAAACCGAAGAAATTTCGAATAACACTAAGTTACCTCAACGGGGATATGCACATCCCCAATAATAAGAATATCATATTTCTTTTTGACAGCAGGAAGAGGAAATTCAAAACCTCCAATAATCGATGGATTTTTTCCAATAGAGTTGATACTATGAACTTGAGGTTGTTTCCTCGGAAAGTGTACCGTATGCTCATATCCTTTAACATGAAAAGTTCCATTGCCTTTATTGCAATCAATAACAGCCCCTGCAGTATTCAGAAAAGGTCTTCCAAGAATAATAGACATACTATCGTCCTCAGGAATATCAAGAATAACAAAGTCTGTTAAAATAGTAACGTTTGCAACCACAACAGGTACATCCTCACAAATACCGACAGGTATAGCAGTTGATTTATCAACCATTTGCAAAGATATTTCAGTAGGTGTCAACTTATTCAAATCAAGTCTATGATATAAAGAGAGAGGCATAACACTAACACCGACTCCAAGATCACATAAAGCAGTTTTAACATAGTTTCTTTTAATGGAGCATGGTATAGTAGGTACTCCTGGATCTCCAAGTTTCTTTGGTATTCCACCCTTAAAAGTGTAATTACCAAGCATGGTGGAAATTTCAGCTTCCAGTATCTTTCTTTTATTTGTAACAATATCTTTCATATACTTAGCAAAAGGATTCATTTTGAGCATATTAGTTAATCGCATACGCAAAAAGATAGGTCTAATCATTTCGGCAAAGCGCTCAAAATCCTCATCATCCTTTTTCTTTGATGGTTTGGGAGGAAAAGGCATGTGTTTCTGAACCCATGGTTCTCTTTCTTTACCATGTTTCCTAGCAACAAAGTCTTTCTTATCATAACGTTGATTCTTTGATTGTGGGTTGTCAAGATCAACAGCAGGTTCAATTTGTACATCATTATCATTACTAGGTTGAGCATCATCATGAACATCATCATTAGCATTTTCATTAGGTTCATGTTCATTACCAGATTGTGTTCCAGCATCAGACATAGATATATCATTTGGATTCTCAAGTGGTTCAGCAATAGGTTCGCTAGAAGTTTGCAAAGTCCTATCATTTTTCTTTTTCTTCCTTTTAGAAGAACTAGGTACATCAATATTATTTCTCTGAGAATCTTGCTCAATTCTCTTAGGGTGGCCTTCAGGATACAAAGGTTCCTGAGTCATTCTACCAGTTCTAGTAGCCACTCTAACAGCATAATCATTTTTCTTACTATTCATTTCATTGAGCAAATCATTTTGACCCTTAAGTACTTGTTCTACTTGAGTGGTAACCATAGAAGCATGTTTGCTAACAAGTTTAAGTTCACCTCTAATATTAGCCATATAATCACCCAAGTGTTTAATCATATAAGCATTTTGTTTTAATTGTCTACCAAAATAAACATTGAAATTTTCTTGTTTGACAATGAAATTATCAAACTCATCAAAGCATTGCCTAGCAGACTTATAGTGAGGAATATCACCTTCATCAAATCTATAGAGAGAATTTACCTTTACTACCTGTGTCGGGTTATCAAGATCGGGAGGTTCTTCAATAGGTAATGGATCAAGATCATATGCTTCTTCAACAGGCGGTAAATTAAGACCATGTATTTCTTCAATAGGAGGTAAATTCTTAACATCTTCAGCTTTAATACCTTTTTCTTTCATAGATTTCTTTGCCTCTTGCATATCTTCGAGACTGAGAAATAGAACACCTCTCTTTTTCAGAGTTGGTTTAGGAATAGGCTCAGTAATTGGAGTAGGAGCTGGCTCAGGAGCTACCTCAGGAAGTGCCCAATTATTTTCATTTGTCAACATATTATTCAATAGTATTTCAGCTTCATCCGGTGTTCTTTACCTGAAAAGAGAACCAACACAACTATCCAGGTAATCTCTGGAAGCATCGGTTAGTCCATTATAAAAGATATCAAGTATTTGATTTTTCTTAACAGGATGATCAGGCAAAGCATTAAGTAACTTGAGAAGCCTCCCCCAAGCTTGTGGGAGGCTCTCTTCTTCAATTTGCACAAAGTTGTATATTTCCTTTAAAGCAGCTTGTTTTTATGAGTAGGGAAATATTTAGCAGAGAAGTAATAAATCATATCCTGGGGACTACGCACACAACCAGGATCAAGAGAATTAAACCAGATCTTAGCATCACCCTTTAATGAGAACAGAAATATTTTAAGGATATAAAAGTAGCGTGATCTATCATCATTAGTAAACAGGGTGGCTATATCATTTAATTTAGTAAGATGTGCCACAACAGTTTCAGATTCATAGCCATGAAAAGGATCAGATTCAACCAAAGTAATTATATCAGGATCAACAGAGAATTCATAATCCTTACCGACAACACAAATAGGTGAAGTAGCAAAAGCAGGGTCAGGTTTCATTCTATCTCTAAGAGATTGTTTATTACATTCAGCTAATAACCCCTTGAGTTCATATCTATCTTTGCAAGCTAGAATAGCGGTAGAAGATTCCATATCAAAAACACAACCTTCAGGAATAACAGGCCTATCTTCATCATCACTTTCATCAACAGTATCAGTTTCAATAATTTCTTTCTCTCTAGCCCTAGCAATTTGTTCATCAAGAAATTCACCAAGTGGCATAGAAGTATCAAGCATAGAAGTAGTTTCATCATAAGTATCATGCATAGCAGAAGTGGCATCATCAATAACATGCGACATACCAGAACGATTAACAGAAGCAGGTTTAGGTGTCGCGAGCTTACTCATAACAGAAGGTGAATCAAGTGCAGAGCTAGATGGCAGTTCCTTACCTCCCCTCGTAGTTGAGGGATAAATTGTTGTCTTAGCGTATTTCAAGTTCTTCATAGTGACCAGCAGATATAAATCCCAAATGACTCAAAGAGTAGAGCTATGCTCCCCGACAATGGCGCCAGAAATTAGTCTTGATAACCCACAAGTATAGGGGATCGCAACAACTTTCGAGGGTAGAGTATTCAACCCAAATTTATTGATTCGACACAAGGGGAGCCAAAGAATATTCTCAAGTATTAGCAGCTGAGTTGTCAATTCAACCACACCTGGATAACTTAATATCTGCAGCAAATTATTTAGTGGCAAGGTAATATGATAGTAGTGGTAACGGTAACAAAAGTAAAGAAAGCAAAAGCAATATTTTTGGTGTTTTGTAGTGATTGTAACAGTAGCAAAGTGAAAGTAAATAAGCATAAACCAATAGATGGAAAGCTCGTAGGCATTGGACCGATGATGGATAATTATGTCGGATGCGGTTCATCATGTAACAATCATAACATAGGGTGACACAGAACTAGCTCCAATTCATCAATGTAATGTAGGCATGTATTCCGAATATAGTCATACATGCTTATGGAAAAGAACTTGCATGACATGTTTTGTCCTACCCTCCCATGGCAGCGGGGTCCTAATGGAAACTAAGGGATATTAAGGCCTCCTTTTAATAGAGAACCGGAACAAAGCATTAGCACATAGTGAATACATGAACTCCTCAAACTATGGTCATCACCGGGAGTGGACCCGATTATTTTCACTTCGGGGTTGCAGAATCATAACACATAGTAGGTGACTATAGACTTGCAAGATAGGATCAAGAACTCACATATATTCATGAAAACATAATAGGTTCAGATACGAAATCATGGCACTCGGGCCCTAGTGACAAGCATTAAGCATAGCAAAGTCATAGCAACATCAATCTTAGAACATAGTGGATACTAGGGATCAAACCCTAACAAAACTAACTCGATTACATGATAGATCTCATCCAACCCATCACCGTCCAACAAGCCTACGATGGAATTACTCACGCACGGCGGTGAGCATCATGAAATTGGTGATTGAGGATGGTTGATGATGACGACGGCGACGAATCCCCCTCTCCGGAGCCCTGAACGGACTCCAGATCCGCCCTCCCGAGAGGTTTTAGGGCTTGGCGGCGGCTCCGTATCGTAAAACGCGATGATTTCTTCTCCTTGATTTTTTTCTCCCTGAAAGCAAATATATAGAGTTGGAGTTGGCGTCGGAGGAGCTCCAGGGGGCCCACGAGGTAGGGGGCGCGCCCTGGGGGGGCCCACCCTCGTGGACAGGGTGTGTGCCCCCTGGTCTTCATCTTTGGCGAGGATTATTATTATTATTTTTAACTACAGGTTCCGTGAAGTTTCAGGTCATTCCGAGAACTTTTATTTTCTGCACATAAAACAACATCATGGCAATTCTGCTGAAAACAGCGTCAGTCCGGGTTAGTTCCATTCAAATCATGCAAGTTAGAGTCCAAAACAAGGGCAAAAGTGTTTGGAAAAGTAGATACGACGGAGACATATCAGCAACCAGAAGGTTTTATCGATCCTAAAGGTGCTAACAAAGTGTGCAAGCTCCAGCGATCCATTTATGGACTGGTGCAAGCTTCTCAGAGTTGGAATATACACTTTGATAGTATGATCAAAGCACACTGGTGCACGTCGGTCCTAAACAAGCGGGTTTTTACCCCTTTCCGCGACGGCATTTGGAACCGTCGCCAAGTGAGCGTGGGCGATAGGGGGGTCCTTCCCACACGACTCAAAAACTGTTGGGGATAGGGAGCCTTGATGCATATAGTTGTCCCTATACAACCGTTTCGGATGTCTCGAAGATCCCAAACGCTTCATCCTTGCTACTCATTTGTGCTCGCATTGCCATCGTAGTCAGAGTTGTGGTTCTGCTTAAAACCAGGCAGATTCTAGGCATGGGAGCTTTCCAGGCAGATTCTAGGCAGGGGAGATTTACGATGCCTGGCACATCACAAACAGTTCATGATTATAAACCGTGCATGATAGGTAGACAATCACACACATTTAGTTTTCCCGCACCGTATGTGATAGTGTCTGACATCACACACACTTTGCGAATGGCAACTGTGTGCATGCTTGCACACGTTTCCTTTCTGTGAACCGTCTCGGATTATGGTGTATATCGCAAACGTTTGTGTTTTACCAATCGTGTGTGCCGTAATGACCTGCACAACGTAATTTCGCCCTAATTTAATTGCTGCTGTTTAAAATTGTACCTAATTTAAACTTGAAAGTAGGCTATAGCTTTATTCATATCCATCGGGTGCAAACAACCAATGCATTATTCGATTCACAGGTACATATGTTTAAGAATTACAGAAGCACCAAATAAAAAAAATGATGTACCAGGGTTCTATACTTGTACTATTACAGATGGTAAAGAAAGAGGCGAGAGACATTCCAGTTGCTGAACAAGGTGAAGCGGAATGGCCCTATTGTGCTCTCCTGGATGCAGAAGGCATGCAGGACTCTAGTCCAACCCCTTGTGATGGCAGGCCGTAGATACGTCTCCATCGTATCTACTTTTCCAAACAATTTTGCCCTTGTTTTGGACTCTAACTTGTATGATTTGAATGGAACTAACCCGGACTGACGCTGTTTTCAGTAGAATTGCCATGATGTTGTTTTATGTGCAGAAAACAAATATTCTCGGAATGTCCTGAAACTCAACGGAACATCTTAGAAAAACAATAAAAAATCCTCGCCAAAGATGAAGACCAGGGAGCCCACACCCTGTCCATGAGGGTGGGGGCGCGCCCCCCCTCTAGGGCGCGCCCCTACCTCGTGGGCCCCCTGGATGCCCTCCGACGCCAACTCCAACTCTATATATTGGCTTTCGAGGAGAAAAAAAATCAGAGAGAATAAATCATCACGTTTTACGATACGGAGCCACCGCCAAGCCCTAAAACCTCTCGGGAGGGTTGATCTGGAGTCCGTTCGGGGCTCCGGAGAGGGGGATTCATCGCCGTCGTCATCATCAACCATCCTCCATCACCAATTTCATGATGCTCACCGCCGTGCGTGAGTAATTGCATCGTTGGCTTGCTGGACGGTGATGGGTTGGATGAGATTTATCATGTAATCGAGTTAGTTTTGTTAGAGTTTGATCCCTAGTATCCATTATGTTCTGAGATTGATGTTGCTATGACTTTGCTATGCTTAATGCTTATCACTAGGGCCCGAGTGCCATGATTTCAGATCTGAACCTATTATGTTTTCATGAATATATGTGAGTTCTTCATCCTATCTTGCAAGTCTATAGTCACCTACTATGTGTTATGATCCGGCAACCCCTAAGTGACAATAATCGGGACCACTCCCGGTGATGACCATAGTTTGAGGAGTTCATGTATTCACTATGTGCTAATGCTTTGTTCCGGTTCTCTATTAAAAGGAGGCCTTAATATCCCTTAGTTTCCAATAGGACCCCGCTGCCACGGGAGGGTAGGACAAAAGATGTCATGCAAGTTCTTTTCCATAAGCACGTATGACTATATACGGAATACATGCCTACATTACATTGATGAATTGGAGCTAGTTATGTGTCACCCTATGTTATGACTGATACATGATGAACCACATCCGGCATAATTATCCATCACTAATCCGGTGCCTACGAGTTTTCCATATACTGGTTCTCGCTTATTTACTTTCCCGCTGCTACTGTTACAATCACTACAAAATACCAAAAACATTACTTTTGCTGTCTTTACTTTTGTTGTCGTTACCATCACTATCATATTACTTTGCTACTAAACACTTTGCTGCAGATACTAAGTTTCCATGTGTGGTTGAATAGACAACTCAACTGCTAATACTTGAGAATATTCTTTGGCTCCCCTTGTGCCGAATCAATAAATTTGGGTTAAATACTCTACCCTCGAAAATTGTTGCGATCCCCTATACTTGTGGGTTATCAAGACCTTTTTCTAGCACCGTTGCTGGGGAGCATAGCTCTATTCTTTGAGTCACTTGGGATTTATATCTGCTGGACACTATGAAGAACTTGAAAGACGCTAAGACAACAATTTATCCCTCAACTACGAGGGGAGGTAAGGAACTGCCATCTAGCTCTGCACTTGATTCACCTTCTGTTATGAGCAAGCCAGCGACACCTAAACCTGCTTCTGCTATTCGTCCCGATATGTCGCATGTTATTGATGATGCCACTTCTGCTATGCATGATACTTATGATGAAACTGCTTCTATGCCTGATACTACTGTGCCCCTTAGTGAATTTCTTGAAGAACAAATTGCTAGGGCTAGAGAAAGAGAAATTGATGAATCTGAATACGATGATGAAAGTGATGATGAAAATACGCCCGTTATTCCTCAGGGTTATCTTTTTGATAAAGATTCTTCTTTAGCTATTTTAGCTTTCAAAGATAGATATGAGCTTAAGAGGTTATTGATTAAATGGAACAAAGAATCACTTAGAGATAAAATGAAACCTGATCCTGCTTTTGCAACTTCACCTATATGTGTTCTTGATAAGGATTATGAATTCTCTATTGATCCAGATATAATTACTTTGGTTGAATCAGATCCTTTTTATGGCTATGAATCTGAAACTGTTGTGGCACATCTTACGAAGTTAAATGATATAGCCGCCATGTTCACTAATGATGAGAGATCGCGTTACTTTTATATACTCAAAATATTTCTGTTCTCATTAAAGGGTGATGCTAAGATATGGTTTATTTCTCTTGATCCTGGTTGTGTGCGTAGTCCCCAGGATATGATTTATTACTTCTCTGCTAAATATTTCCCTGCTCATAAGAAACAAGCCGCTTTAAGGGAAATATACAACTTTGTGCAAATTAAAGAAGAGAGTCTCCCACAAGCTTGGGGGAGGCTTCTCAAGTTACTTAATGCTTTGCCTGATCATCCTCTTAAGAAACCTAAAATACTTGATATCTTTTATAATGGACTAACCGATGCTTCCAGAGATTACCTGGATAGTTGTGCTGGTTCTCTTTTCAAGGAAAGAACACCGGATGAAGCTGAAATTCTGTTGAATAATATGTTGACAAATGAAAATAATTGGGCACCTCCTGAGCCAGCTCCCGCTCCAATTACTGAGCCTATTCCTAAACCAACTCCGAAGAAGAGAGGTGTTCTATTTCTCAGTCCCAAAGATATGCAAGAGGCAAAGAAATCTATGAAAGAAAAAGGTATTAAAGCTGAAGATGTTAAGAATTTACCTCCTATTGAAGAAATACATGGTCTTAATCTACCGCCTGTCGAAGAAACATATGAACTTGATCACTTATTTACTGAAGAACCTCCTGATCCCGATATCCCAACACAGGTAGTAAAGGTAAATTCTCTCTATAGATATGATAAAGCTGAAGTTCCTCCTACTAAAATTGCTAGTCAGTGCTTGGATGAGTTTGATAACTTTGTGTTTAAGCAAGACGACTTCAATGCTTATTTTGGTAGACAATTAAAAGAAAATGCTTATAAGATTAGACGCTTGGGTGATTATATGGTTAATATTAGAGGTGAACTTAAACTTGTTAGCAAACATGCTTCATGGTTACCACTCAAGTAGAACAAGTACTTAAAGCTCAAAAAGAATTGCTCCATGAAATGAATAGTTAGAAAAATGATTATGCTATCAGAGTGGCTACTAGAACTGGTAGAATGACTCAGGAACCTTTGTATCCTGAAGGCCACCCTAACAGAATTGAGCAAGATTCTCAGAGAAATAATATTGATGTTCCTAGTTCTTCTAAAAAGAAGAAAAAGAAAAATTATAGAACTATGCAAACTTCTAGTGAACCTATTGCAGAACCACCTGATAATCCAAATGATATATCTATGTCTGATGCTGAAACACAATCTGGTAATGAACATGAACTTAATGAAAATACTAATGATGATGTTCATGACGATGCTCAACCTAGTAATGATAAGGATGTAGAAATTGAACCTGCTGTTGATCTTGATAACCCACAATTAAAGAATCAACGTTATGATAAAAGAGACTTTGTTGCTAGGAAACATGGTAAAGAAAGAGAACCACGGGTTCAGAAACCCATGCCCTTTCCTCCCAAACCATCCAAGAAAAAGGATGATGAGGATTTTGAGCGCTTTGCTGAAATGATTAGGCCTATCTTTTTGCGTATGCGATTAACTGATGTGCTCAAAACAAATCCTTATGCTAAATATATGAAATATATCATCACTAATAAAAGAAAGATATCGGAAGCTGAAATTTCCACCATGCTTGCTAATTATACCTTTAAAGGTGGAATACCAAAGAAACTTGGAGATCCCGGAGTACCTACTATACCTTGCTGCATTAAAAGATATTATATTAAAACTGCTTTATGTGATCTTGGAGCCGGTGTTAGTGTTATGCCTCTCTCTTTATATCGTAGAGTTGACTTGAATAAGTTGACACCTACTGAAATATCTTTGCAAATGGCTGACAAATCAACTGCTATACCTGTCGGTATTTGCGAGGATGTGCTTGTTGTGGTTGCAAACATTACTATTTTAACGGACTTTGTTATTCTTGATATTCCCGAGGATGATAGTATGTCTATTATTCTTGGAAGACCTTTTCTTAATACTGCAGGGGCTGTTATTGATTGCAACAAAGGCAATGTCACTTTTCATGTTAATGGCAATGAGCATACGGTACACTTTCCGAGGAAACAACCGCAAGTCCGTAGTATCAACTCTATTGGAAAAATTCCATCGATTATATTCGGAGGTTTTGAATTTCCTCTTCCTACTGTCAAAAAGAAATATGATATAATTATTATAGGGGATGTGCATATCCCCATTGAGGTAACTTAGTGTTATTCGATATTTCTCCGGTTTCATGATTATCGGAATGAGTTTGTTAACAAGACTTGATCAACCTTGTTAGTGGATTCTTTTTGATGAGCATGAGATGGATGAAACTAGAAGCACAAACTTCTGTACCCTCCTTATTCTCTGTTCTTTAGTAGAAATAAAGTAAAAATAGTATTTCTCTGTCTGTTTCCTGGCTTATCAGTGCAATATAAAAATATCCCGAAAATAAAAGTCCTCAGAATGACATGCCAATTTAATATGATTTTTTCGGGAATATTTGAGGATTTAGGGCCTGTTCGGTAGTCCCCTAGCTTCACTAGATCCACAAATCCCACTTCTATTTCTCGATGCTGGCTTCTTCCACGAGATCGCGATCGATGAAAACTATTCGCCTCGCTAACTCCAGCTTCTGGTTCGTACCACCAGGCCAACCTGCATGGGCGGGCTGGAGCCCAGCCAGCTCAACACGTAAAGTGGCCTTAGGCCTGGTCGGACACAGGAGGAGAGTCGTTGGGCTTGGCCCAGTACAGAGGGAAAGGTAGGGATCTCTCCACGTCGCCTCATCGGGACGTAATAAGCGGGGAGAGAGAACGTAGCGAACCGGTATGTGCCTCTCGATTCACTTCGCGGTGGCACTCCTCTGTAATTTAGCCTAACTCCCGCTTCCCTTTTCCTTGGATCGCCAGAAGTGCCGCTCCCGTTTTTTGTACGTAGATCTCCTTCAGATCCGGGAAGCTAGCTTCTCGAAGCCAGACCGTTCGGCCCAACTCCGGCGAAAATTTGATGAATCGGGAAGCTGGCCAACTACCGAACAGGCCCTTACTATGCAAAAATTACCGCTGGAGGAGCTGCCACCTGGCCACGAGGGTGGTGGGCGCCCCCCCTCTAGGGCGCGCCCCCCTACCTCGTGGGCCCACGGTGGCCCTCCTCCACTTATCCCAACACCCATCTTCTTCCTCTGTCTCACACAAACCCGAAAAACCAACTCAAGCACGAGTTCCAGCCACTTTTGCTGTGATTTTCGATCTCCTTGCTCGAAGCACGTCTCGCGAAACTGCTTGGGGAGATTGTTCCTTGGTATGTGACTCCT
This sequence comes from Aegilops umbellulata, assembly GCA_032464435.1. NCBI lineage: Eukaryota > Viridiplantae > Streptophyta > Magnoliopsida > Poales > Poaceae > Aegilops > Aegilops umbellulata. The sequence continues at coordinate 395,589,317 of CP136054.1, forward strand.
CCATTGGTCCAATTAGTTTTTGTTCTAGTGCTTTATTCTTTGCATATTTGTGCTGCATAGGTGACCATGTTCTTGAGCTTGCATGTCAAATTTATATGGTTCCAAGTAGTTCTAATGCTTGATATAGGCTCTAGGCACTTGTAGGAGTAGTTGCTATCAGTTTTATTGAAGTTGGTTCACTTTTGTTTGAAGTTACTAAAAATTTCAGAATTTTTCAGAGAAAAACAATATGCTTAGGAAGATGTTCCAAGGTGGTTCTTCTAAGAAGTAAGGACCTAGGATTGCTATGCACGATGCTGACGAGGATCCACCAAGAGACGCCCCCGTACGGCCTTGCGAATGGCCGTCGGAAAATTTTATGGACCATGCGGGAATTAAAGAAGAATTCAAAGCATATTTGCGCCATGCGGGTATTGAGGATTTTGAGGCTGACAAATGCCCCCAATATCATGATCTCACAAGTTCATTTGTGAGGAGGTTTGAGTATTCATCTTCGCATAATTCTCCTTCAGTCATGTTTGATCTTTATGATAAATCTTATAGAATGGACTTAGAGGATTTCACTCTTGCTTGCAAACTTCCATCATGGGCTAGTATTAGGGATCCCCCTAAATCTGAATTTAGAGACTTTCTTGCTAGTATAACTGTAGGGGAATCTAGAGATATAACGCAGGCTACCATAGGGAGCATTCACTTTCCTGCTATACATTATTTTGCTCTTTTCATCGGTAGATGCATAAATGCTAAGGATGAAGCATGTCACATGTGTGTCCCTAACCTCAGCATTCTTAGGAGTGCTGTGTTAGGAGACCAATCTTATCATATGGGAGCCATTGTAGCTCGTAGGTTGCATCATAATAGACATAATGGAGATTTCTTTGGAGGAATTTATGCAACCCGCTTAGCTCATTTTCTTGAGATAGACATTCGTGAGGGTGATACAGAGTTGCCTCCTGCATATTTAGATTATAGCTCTGTGGCTTCGCACCAGTTTGTCGAGAGGCCTGAATCACCTCTCTTATATCGTTTAATTTTTAACAAACGACATGTTGTCCATATTACTCTCCCTGCTCCTGCCTTCTTTGATTCTCAGGCAAAAAGAAGATATACTATCACCAGAGAGGAGGCAGATGAGTACGAGAGGAGAGTGGAGGCAACCCAACTCCACGCTGCAGCTCAGCAGGCGATAACCGCTGCACATCAGTATGATCCCAACTATTCTTCGTCGCAGTACAACCCCAGCTACACCTACGGGTATCCGCCAGGCTATCCCTGGCAATAGACCAACTTAGGCCAAAAGCCTAAGCTTGGGGGAGTACGTATTTCTCACCGACATTACATTTATGGTCACACACACTCATTGCTAGATGTCGGTGCTCATACTCTTTCACTTTAATATCCATGCTAGTTTATTTTCTTTTTCCTGCTTTCTTCTTGTGTGTTTGTTAAACCTTAAGAAAAACAAAAAAAATTAGTGGTAGTTTACCTTTCTTGCTGTAGTAGTAATTAAAAAGGAAAACCCAAAAATATTTCCCGTTCTTCTTTTTGCTTGTTGGGAGCTTTCCCGTGTAAATAGTTTTCTTTTCTTTTCTTTTCTTTGGGGGTCAGTAGGAGAAGACCATAATTAAATTGTTGTAGTGGCTCTTATATGCTTTAATGTTGATTTAACCCAGAGCCCATATTGCCTTGTCTTCTCCTGTTTCTTGAATGCTCGCAGATTCCAGCTTAGTCCATTGCATGTGCACTCTTATTATTATTCACACCGTTCGGTCGTGCAAGTGAAAGGCAATTATGATGATATATGATGGACGGACTGAGATGGGAAACGCTGGTATGAACTCGACGTCTTTTGTTTTTGTAAATATGATGAGTCCGTCGTTCTTGATTCAGCTTATTATGAATAAACATGTTTGCAATGACAATTAGAGATCATAGTTGCGTGTGCCATGCTTGATTAGCTATGAGTTATAATGATTTACCTTGTGTGCCAACATGCTATTGAGATGATTATGGTGTGGTATGATGGGGTGGTATCCTCCTTTGAATGATTTAAGTGACTTGACTTGGCACATGTTCACGCATGTAATTGAAACAAATCAACATAGCCTTCATGAAATTTATGTTCATGGTGGATTATATCCTACTCATGCTTGCATCCAATGTTTATTAATTTTAATGCATGTACATGGCTGTTGTCGCTCTCTAGTTGGTCGCTTCCCAGTCTTTTGCTAGCCTTCACCTGTACTAAGCGGGAATACCGCTTGTGCATCCAATCCCTTAAACCCCAAAGTTATTCCAGATGAGTCCATTATACCTTCCTATATGCGGTATCTACCTGCCGTTCCAAGTGCCAACCTCTAAACCTTCAATTAAATATTCTGTTTTGTATGCTCGAATAGCTCATGTATCAACCAAGGCTGTCCTTATCTTCCGTGTTAGGCGGATTATTCTCAAGAGGAGTGGACTCCGCTCCTCACTCACGAGAACATGGCTGGTTACCGGGATGCCCAGTCCCATGCTGTATGCAAACTAAATCAAAATTAATTGCAAACAAAACTCCCCATGGGACCTGATGTATGTTGGAGACACTCGTTGTTTCGAGCAAGTCATGGATTGATGCTTGTTGGTGGAGGGGGAGTATAAACTTTACCATTCTGTTTGAGAACCGCCTATAATTTGTTTAGCATGGAAGATATCGCCATCTCTTAGTTGTTACGTTGACAATGAAAGTATACCGCTCAAAATGCAATTTATCTCTATTTCAAAACTGAGCTCTGGCACCTCTACAAATCCCTGCTTCCCTCTGCGGAGGGCCTATCCATTTACTTTTATGTTGAGTCATCACCCTCTTATTAAAAAGCACTAGCTGGAGAGCACAGCTGTCATTTGCATTCATCACTACTAATCTATGTTGGGTGTGACTATGATTAGATCTCTTTTACCATGAATTACAATGTCTAGTCAGTCCTTGATCTTTAAAGGTGCTCTGCATTTATGTTTTGTGGTCTCAGAAAGGGCTAGCGAGATACCATCTTGTAATATCATATTATGATTGTTTTGAGAAAGTGTTGTCATCCGAGATCTATTATTATGGCTTGCTAGTTGATTATGCTATTGATATGAGTAATTATGAGACCTGAGAATTATTGCAAATGTGGTTAGTTATGATATATGTTGAAAACTTGAATGCTGGCTTGACATAGTTACAACAACAAGAGCAAACAGAGTTTGTAAAAGTTTTTCTTTCTTTCTTTCAGTTTGTCAACTGAATTGCTTGAGGACAAGCAAGGGTTTAAGCTTGGGGGAGTTGATACATCTCCGTCGTATCTACTTTTCCAAACACTTTTGCCCTTGTTTTGGACTCTAACTTGTATGATTTGAATGGAACTAACCTGGACTGACGCTGTTTTCAGCAGAATTGCCATGATGTTGTTTTATGTGCAGAAAACAAATATTCTCGGAATGTCCCGAAACTCCATGGAACATCTTAGAAAAAACAATAAAAAATCCTCGCCAAAGATGAATACCAGGGGCCCACACCCTGTCCACGAGGGTGGGGGGCGCTCCCCCTACCTCGTTGGCCCCCTGGATGCCCTCCAATGCCAACTCCAACTCTATATATTGGCTTTCGGGGAGAAAAAAATCAGGGAGAAGAAATCATCGCGTTTTACGATACGGAGCCGCCGCCAAGCCCTAAAACCTCTCGGGAGGGCTGATCTGGAGTCCGTTCGGGGCTCCGGAGAGGGGGATTCGTCGCCGTCGTCATCATCAACCATCCTCCATCACCGATTTCATGATGCTCACCGCCGTGCGTGAGTAATTGCATCGTAGGCTTGCTGGACGGTGATGGGTTGGATGAGATTTATCATGTAATTGAGTTAGTTTTGTTAGGGTTTGATCCCTAGTATCCATTATGTTCTGAGATTGATGTTGCTATGACTTTGCTATGCTTAATGCTTGTCACTAGGGCCCGAGTGCCATGATTTCAGATCTGAACCTATTATGTTTTCATGAATATATGTGAGTTCTTCATCCTATCTTGCAAGTCTATAGTCACCTACTATGTGTTATGATCTGGCAACCCCGAAGTGAAAATAATCGGGACCACTCCCGGTGATGAACATAGTTTGAGGAGTTCATGTATTCACTATGTGCTAATGCTTTGTTCCGGTTCTCTATTAAAAGGAGGCCTTAATATCCCTTAGTTTCCAATAGGACCCCGCTGCCACGGGAGGGTAGGACAAAAGATGTCATGCAAGTTCTTTTCCATAAGCACATATGACTATATACGGAATACATGCCTACATTGCATTGATGAATTGAAGCTAGTTATGTGTCACCCTATGTTATGACTGATACATGATGAACCACATCCGGCATAATTATCCATCACTAATCCGGTGCCTACGAGTTTTCCATATACTGGTTCTCGCTTATTTACTTTCCCACTGCTATTGTTACAATCACTACAAAATACCAAAAACATTACTTTTGCTGTCTTTACTTTTGTTGCCGTTACCATCACTATCATATTACTTTGCTACTAAACACTTTGCTGCAGATACTAAGTTTCCAGGTGTGGTTGAATTGACAACTCAGCTGCTAATACTTGAGAATATTCTTTGGCTCCCCTTGTGTCGAATCAATAAATTTGGGTTAAATACTGTACCCTCAAAAACTGTTGCGATCCCCTATACTTGTGGGTTATCAGCCGCCAATCATGTAGTTTGAGAGGTAATCTTCAGTAAACTGCTTCAGGATCCACTGCAAAAGAAAAAAGATTCAGATATTGTCATCTAACACAACTCATTACGGGCAGTAAAAACAAGGCTACAGGGTTCTTACTTACCATCCCGCAGTTCACTGTTGTCTTGCATAAAGTGTAAACAAATAGTTTGATTGACATCTTTTGACCCATTTTAGTAACAATCTTTATCAGTTTCCTCACTTGATGCTGGTTCATGAATATCTCATTGCCCCATGCGCAGAAAGGGTCGAAGTGTGGATCTTTTGCAATGATATATGTACCTAAAAGCACCAAGTTGATATTAGAAGCTAAACAACAATTGAAAAATGATGTAGTACAACATTCCATCCATCCCATTATATAAGATTTTATTACATGTATATCTAGACATCATCAAAACATTAAGGTAACACTCTTCCTTGTTGCTATGTAGCCTGGGATTGCATATTTAGTCATTCAGTACAATGGATGTTGCTAAACAACAATTGAAAAACGAAAAGGCATGTTAACTACAATATCCTTAACAACAACCAAATATCATAATTCATAGTGGTATTGTTGAAACTGTTATTGATGAAATTGAACTGCACAGCAAATAGTTGCACATATAGAGCATCACATAGTGAATAACTGAAATAAACAAGTCATAAGCACATCTCTAGGCAATCCTTAAAAAGTTAAAGGACTAAAACCCTTAGTGGATATATATATATATATATATATATATATATATATATATATATATATATATATATATATATATATATATATATACTCCAGCAATTTTTGGCCTTTCATAGTCGATCCCCTAAACTTAAGGTTGTAAACTTCAATTTGATCAAGTTCAAAGCAGGTTCAACCGAAAGTAGCATGCATTCAAACATAAACATAGATAGTTTTGCATAACTGAGCATGAAACATTAATTTAAACTAAGCTAAACTACTTTCGGTCGAAGTAGAGTTTGAGCCAATCCTTCCTCGTCATGTATGGTGTGTCGCGAGCCGGGTCTGGGCCAGTACCGTCGTCGGGGTCGTTGGGGAAGGCAATCCTCCACTCATCGACGTCGATCTCCCCGTCTTGGGGGCCCACCTCGACGCCCTCCGTGCCGCCGTCGTCGCCTCCTCCTTCGACCTCGTCATCAGAGGAGAGTACAATAACCTCACCGCCCTCCGTGTCGCCGTACTCGCCGCCTTTGACCTCGTCATCGGAGGAGAGCGTGATAACCTTGCCGCCCTCCGCGCCGACAAAGATCGTCCGCTCTGCCTCCACGAGCTCCGGGTGCTACCGGCGGAGCTCTTGCATGTAGGCCTCGTCGACAGCCTCGGCCTAGAGACGCTCCCACGCCTCGTGGTCCTCCCGCGCCATAGCCGAGCTCACCACCCCTGGCTCCGGCAGAATGAGGTGGAGCGGACGTGTGCTGAAGGGGAAATTGAGCCTAGCCGCCGCGCCGTGGTAGCGGACCTGCCAGCGGTCATACTCCATGGCCGCGAGCTCGGCTGTGTGAAAGCTACCGAGCCACCTGCGGGTGTGGTTCTCTCGATCTGTAATCTCGGCGACCCCCACCCCCCACCGCCGCTGCCGGACCCCGAGGTAGGACTTCGTCGGCTGCCGGGTCTGGGGGGGGGGGACGGGGAAGTCCTCGAACCAGCGTAGGGGCGCGGTGGCAGGCGGATCGGGGGACCGGCGACGACGGATCAGCCCGCGGAGGACGACGGGGACACCTCGGCGGCCACCTCGCCGGTGTGGGGCGAAAAGGCCGCGATAAACCTCTTTTTGGCCATTGGCTACTCGAACTCCCCGGCACACATGCAGAGGTTGAGGATGGAGGCGCCGGCGATGGCGGCGACCTACCAATGGTTTCGAAGGTTGTGTGTGTCTGTGTGAGCGGAGGTTGTGTTTGAGGAAATACTGCGACAACTGAAAATTTTACTAGGCAGGAGTAACAATGCGGGGCTACTGAAAATTTGGATCAAGGGCGAGGAGATATTTTTGAGATTGCGAGGGATGCAGAGGCAGGAGTAAAATGCCAAGACAATTGAAAATTTGAATCAAGGGACTGAAGGAGAGAGGGATGCAGAGGCGGGGGTTTTGGGGGGAGCGAGCTAGTGTGCTTGACACGTCGGCTGTGGACTGTAGCCGACGCACCTTCCCGCGTAAGCCATAGGCGTACTATACACCGACGGTGCTCCAAGATATTTTGCACTACATCTCACACGGTTGGTGAGAATAAACTGTGTGGGATCTACTTGATTTGAATTACAAAATGAGGTCACAGCGGCAATGGACGGTGTTTGAATTGCTAGAAATGTTATCTGCAGTGAACATGCAACTGTATGTGTGTCGTAAAAGAATTGGAATTATTCAGGGTTCGTTTGGACATTTCATACATTAAACTGGTTTTCTAGCCATTTCAGGTGCACAATTCAAAATTAAACTACATGCACATGCTCCGGTGCATACAAATTGGTTGAAAAATCAAATCTGTGTCCTTTAGTGCATGCTTAGGTCCCATGGAATAAATGGGAATGAATTTTTCGGGGTTCGTTTGGCCTTTTTTATACATTAACTGGGTTTTCTAGGCATTTTATGTGCATAATTCAAATTTGAACTACAAGCACATGCTCGAATGCACTAAAGTTGGTTGAAAAATCACATGTGTGTCCTTGGGTGAATATCTAGGTCCCATGCAAGAGATGGTAATGAATTTCAAACACCAGGGCACTGTTGATTGCCGGCAAAACTTTGAGATACCTGGATTTTAAATTCTAGTAAATCCAAAACTCGTCTGAAATTCATGAAACTTGGCATGCTATCATGGAGCGGCATCAACATGTCGTGGTGAAAATTTTGTCCCATTTGGGGTAGGTTTGGGTATAAGCTTCTCACAAATCAGAGCTTCTCACAACAAGCATGATGGTTTCGATAGGGAATGTACCACCTTTGGGGACGAGACGATATCTGTTGCCTCTTATTTCTTTCAAAAATTTCCTAGTGTCAACATAGAACAACAGGAGTGTTGTGTTCAATCTTGGAATTTCCCTGGGTTCGTTTGGCCTTTTTATACATTAACTGGGTTTTCTAGGCATTTTATGTGCATAATTCAAATTTGAACTACAAGCACATGCTCCAATGCACCGAAGTTGGTTGAAAAATCACATGTGTGTCCTTGGGTGAATTTCTAGGTCCCATGCAAGAGATGTGAATGAATTTCAAACACCATGGCACTGTTGATTGCCGACAAAACGTTGAGATGCCTAGCTTTTAAATTGCAGTAAATCCAGAACTCGTCTGAAATTCCTGAAACTTGGCATGCTATCATGGAGCGGAATCAACATGCCGTGGTGAAAATTTTGTCCCATTTGGGGCAGGTTCGGGTATAAGCTTGTCACAAACCAGAGCTTCTCACAACAAGCATGATGGTTTCGATAGGGAACATACCACCTTTGGTGACGGGACGATATCTGTTGCCTCTTATTGCTTTCAAAAAATTTCTAGTGTCAACATAGAACAACAGGAGTTGTCGGCGTTCTGGGAACGGGGGTCCCCAGACTTGCCTGCCTGCGGCCCACGGCGTGGCTCGAATGGAGGCCCAGTACGGCCCACCCTCATCAACGCAAGACTCAAGACCCTCGTGAGGGGCCAAGCCTCGCGGGGAGGACGACGCAACGCTTCCTCGGGCGCGGCCTCCTCAGGTTGGCTCATGAGGAGGCGGAGATATCAAGGCAGGGTACCTCGCGAGGTGCCCATGACGCAAGCCATGACGACCAAGGGTGCCAGGCGGGCGCCAGACCGCACAGTGTCCTCCCCTTTCCTCTTTGGTGCAAAGGGGGCAAGCGCAGGCGAGAGGATCAAGCAAAGGCATCCATTTCGGTGCAACGAGACCAAGACCAGTCCAACGGTGGGAATGAGCTCATCGTGGAGCCCAGAGCGGCGTCACCACAGGGCCTTTGGCAGGCGAAGACCAACTTTGGTCAGGATAAGTGTACTGTATGTTCCCCTTCGAATTGGCCAATTGTTGGCGCCCTTCCCACTCAATATTTGGGAAGAGGCCCAAGGCCTTTGCCTATAAATAGGACTAGCCACCCCCAGGGTAGAGAGATGGGGTGTTGATCTAGCATCGAGCATCTAGAAGGCATCTAGTATCCAGAATCCGGCCAAGGAGAGAAAGAGAGAAGGGCGGCTGAACTCCCCTAGCAGTTCATCGTCCCAGCTAGAACACGCCATCGCGAGGCTGTTCACCCTTGTATTGTTCATCTTCATTAGCCCAAGAGGCAATCCACCCACCACACTGGAGTAGGGTATTACACCACACCGATGGCCCGAACCAGTATAAACTCTGTGTCTTTTGTGTTGTTCCTTTGGTAGTTTAGATCCTTGCGAGACGGAAGGGTAGAGGGCAGAATCTCCGCGCGCACCCTAGAGTTCGAACCTTAAGGGTCTGCCGGAACCCACGATCCGGCATTTTGGCGCGCCAGGTAGGGGTGCGACGGAATCTGTCTTCCATCGCTCCGTTCTCCTCCGACCGTCGCATCCATGTCTGACGCTCGTCGGGCCCGTGCCGAGCGTCGGGCCGCCATCGCTTCCCGCGTCGCCCAGACAGCTCCCGTCGGTGGGCGTCCTCGTCGTTCCCCGTCGCGCGCCGTCAACACCGCCACCGGCCCGATGGGGAACGAGCAACAAGCGTCGTCTCAGCACCCATCCGTGCAGCGAGACGGCCGCAACGCTACTCCGTCACTCACGCCAGCTGGCTCTTCGTCCTACGCACTCCGCGCGCCCTTGGAGGCTCGAGCTGCACTCATCGCGGCAAACGAGCTCCTGCGTTACCGTCTCGTCGACGACGTCTACGAAGAGTGGCTCGACCGCGTCGCCGAGCTCGTCCGCGCCGCAGGGGGCTCTCCTGCACCGTCTGCTCCGCTGCGCCGCACCCCGCCCCGCGCGGGCAATGAAGCTCCGGGGGCATACCAGCCACCTCCGCTCCAAGAAGACGCCATGGCTCCAAGGCGCATGGCCCCTGGGCGGAACCCGCTCCGTCAGGCGCCAGCCCAGCAAGAACGGAGCTGCCAAGAAGTCCCTCGACCGCAAGAGGCTGCCCGGGCGCTGCCTGCTCCGGCTCGCCGCGACCCTGCTCCAGCTCCGGCACGTCAAGACCCCGCGCTGCAGCGCAAGGGGGCCCGCAAGGCCAAGCTCTCCCTCAACCAAAGCCTCCCGTGGCCACCGCGGGCTGCCGCGCCTACACCACCGAGCTGCGTAGCGTCGCGTGGCCCGGCAAGTTCAAGCCGGACCTGCCTCCCCGCTATGACGGCACGACTGATCCCGCAGAGTTCCTCCAGCTCTACGAGCTGGGCATCGAAGCTGCCAGCGGGGATGAAAAGGTCATGGCGAACTGGTTCCCCATGGCGCTGAAGGAAGGAGCTCACACCTGGCTCCTGAATCTCGCTCCAGGCACGATCTCCTCCTAGGAGCAGATGCGCACCCGCTTCATCGCCAACTTCCAAGGTACTCGCGACCGGCCGCCCGCCGCGAGCGACATGCGCCGCATCAAGCAGCAACCTGGGGAGACCCTGCAAAAGTACATCCAGCGCTTCAATAGTGCGCGCCTCAAGATCCCCAAGGTGTCCGAGGAAGCCATCATCTCAGCCTTCTCCGATGGCGTGCGCGATGTCAAGATGAAGGAGGAGCTGGCGATGCATGAAGACCTCTGCACCTCCCTGGAGCTGTTCAACTTGGCGACCAAGTGCGCCAGGGCTGAGGAGGGATGTCTCTTCCTCCTCGAGCTGCTTGCCGCAGACCCAGAAGAGAAGAAGCCCAAGGCCAAGGACGTGAAGCGCAAGGGGGCTACCGTACTCGCGGCAGAATCGGACACCAAGCAGGGCAAAGATCTGCCTGAATCTGCCAGGGGCAGCCGGTACTGTGTGTACCACGACCTCCACACCCACAACACCAACGAATGCCAAGAACTCCGCGCTATGAGAGAAGGAAGGATCGGCCGTCGCCCTGACCGCGCCGACCGGGGCTACGGCTGAGGAGGAGGAAGAAACCCGGGACGCTGGGAAGACCGCGGCCCGCGCCAGGGGTGGCGCGACCAACCTCGCGAGGACCGCTGGCGGGACCTGCCTCACGAGGGGGACTGGAGGGATCAGCCTCGTGAGGATCGCCCTCATGGCAACGCGGGCCTCCCTCCGCTGCCGCCTCAGCCAAGGAGGAACGAAGACCGCCATCAAGACGAGGGGGCTGGGGGCTTCCAAGAGCCGCGCGCGATCGCCTGCATCCTAGGCGGAGCTCAAGCCCCAGCCTCCCAACGCATCTTCAAGCAGTTTGCCCGTGAAGTCAATGCAGTCCTCCCCAAGCTCGAAGGAACGCGCCCCCTCAAGTGGTCGGCGTGCGCCATCACGTTCAGCTCAGTGGATCAGCTCAAGTGCGCGGCCACAGCCGGGGTCCTCCCGATGCTTCGCTCCCCAATCATCAGCAACGTGCTGGTCACCAGGACCCTTATCGATGGTGGAGCAGGGCTCAACGTCCTGTCCGTGGAAACATTCGACAACCTTCAAGTGCCCTATGACCAGCTTCAGCCAACCAAGCCTTTCTCCGGAGTCACCGACGGTTCAACAATCTCGATCGGGCAGGTCCGCCTCCCTGTCACCTTCGGGACCCGCAACAATTACCGCACCGAGCTCATCGACTTTGATGTCGCTCACATCCGCCTGCCGTACAACGCCATCCTCGGGTACCCAGCGCTGGCCAAATTCATGGTCGTAACTCACCACGGCTACAATGTCCTCAAGATGCCAGGGAGTGGCGGCGTCATCACGGTGCCATGTGAAGAGAGGGATGCAGTGTGTTCCCTGGAGCGAGCCTTTCAGGTCGCGTCGCTAGAAGACCCAGATCGCGGGAGCAGGAGGCCTCCCGAGACCACACCCAAGAAGAAGAAGACGTCGCCAGGCTTTGCCCTCCAGGAGGCAGGGCCCTCAGGGCCCGAGCCTGCCCAGGGGGACCCTCCTTCTATCGCATAGGAAAGCGCGCCCGACGCCCTCCTCAGGAAGGGCTCGGGGGCTCTCACCTTGAGGGCCACCGACCTAGCCAGGGTCACGAGGGAGGCGCTTGGGCACCACGTGGAGGCGTGCTTTGACGCACGTTTCCCTCAAGAAGGAGCGAAGCAAGCAGAGTCAGACCAGCAGGAGTTCGTTAACCAGGCCATTCAAGAACTACAGGAGTCGAGAATCACGAGAGGTTGCCGCCGCTTACCGGCTGTGGATCCCCATCCAGGCGAGGATGGTGGGCTGCGTGTCTGCATCGACGTACCAGGGCTCAATCGAGTCGCCACGACAGAGCGCCTCTGGCCCTCACAAGTGGGGAGTTGCGGAGGTCCACCCCACAGCTATGTTCGCATGCCCTACGGCTCGCCGAGCGTGGCTGCTGCGTACCAGCGCCTCATGAGGGGCACCATGGAGACTCAGGAAGACAGGCGATCCGCAGTCCTGGCGGAGATGGAGATGATTCGCGAGGAGCCACCAGCGCCTCCGGAGCCTCCCGAGGCCCCAGGGCCTGGGGGCTCGTGAGGATCTCCTCCCGCAGCCCACCGAGTCTGCCGCACCAACGCCATTTCGTCATCGACATCTTCAGGGGGGGTGCCCGAGCATCGCGACTCAGGGCTCTTACCGGCTCTCCAGCCCTCACCCTCTGGCCTTGTCCACGGCATCGCGACCTGGCATACCAGCAACGACTGAGACAAGCTCGAGGGCCGGGACCCGAGGACGTAGAGTGCCGGCATCTGACCAAATTTTGCAGGAACACATCTCAAGATATGGCCCAGTGCCAGGCGCAACCCGCCTAGAGGTAGGGCCTCGTGAGTCCCGCGCTGGCTCACGGGTGCCCAGATACACCTCACCTACCCCAACCAGCGAGCTTTTAAGCGACTAACGGTCGACTAATGACTGTCAAGGCAGCCCCTTCTTCTTTCTGTGATGAGTCTGCAGGATCCTTGGAGGGAGTTGCGCTAACCGAGGCCCTCACGAAGTCTTCTTCACCCTCGCCCGCGCAAACCGCTTGCGCGTTAAAGGGGGGGGGGGTGCCTGAGCATCGCGACTCAGGGCTCTTACCGGGTCTCCAGCCCTCACCCTCTGGCCTTGTCCACGGCATCGCGACCTGGCATACCAGCGACGGCTGAGACAAGCTCGAGGGCCGGGACCCGAGGACGTAGAGCAGAAAGGGGAGCAGAGGCGAGGGAGAAGGGACACGTGAGGACCACGCCGAGCAACTCCGTTCTAACTACACTGCGGACCCGACGATGCGCTGGGGACGACCCCTGATCCTCCAGATAAGTCACCATCCAAAGCACTGGCTACCATGGCACTACCCCCGCACCCAATGCAATTCCGTACCAGCGATGTCGTTTCCCTTTCTCATCAAGCGACGGCTGCTTGGGCGCCAAAGGGGACCTCCTGAGCATCGCAACTCAGGGGCTCTTACCGGACCCCGGGTCGCTCACCTCCTGGCCTTGACCACGACATCGTGACCTGGCATACCAGCGACGGCTGACGCCGCCTTGGGACTGGGACCTGTCGGCGCAGAGCACCAAGCCCTCGTGAGGTTCGAAAGGGAAGACTAAGCTACGACGGAATTAGCAACCCGCACGGTTCCATAGCAAAAGTCACGTATTTACAGAAAGGATCACAACACCTTACAAGCCCCCACGGGGCGCAGTATGATTCCTTGCAGGAAACGGATCCTAAGGGATGCTATCTCCACGCGCCCCAGTAGGCGACGCCATCGCCAACAGTGGTCCGTCAGGCACCGGCGCCAACCCCATCCTGATCAGAGTCGGCGGCGGCCGAGCGAGCCCGCCCTGATCTGGTAGCGGCGCTGGCTCACGGGTTCGTAGCTGTCGTCGCTCGTCTCCGGAGTCACGAAGACCTCGCTGGGGTCGCTGGATCTTCCGGCGCTTCCGCCGCTTGTAGAGCTGTCCAGGGGACGGTTGGTGGGCCCAGCCTTCGCCATCGCGAGGTCTTGGCCAGCTCTCCTGGGGCAGCACTCAAGCCGGCGCCCGCTCGCGTCGAAGACCTTGAAGAACATCACCGAAGCGCCATCGTACTCCAGGTGGATCGTGAGGGCGCCCCTTGCTCTGCAGCCCCGAGCGATATCGCCCCAGCCACGAGTCATGAAGACCTCGCTCGAGGCGAGCATCGCGACCTCTGCCTCGGTCGCGGGGGTGCTGCAGTAGGCGTGCTGCAGCCACAACTCTAGGAGTCTTCCCTGTGGGAAGACGGAGGCGAAGAAGGAAGGAAAGCGAATGCAAGTTCGCGGAGGCATGGCGGCATGGAGCACGAGCTCGCGGGAGGAGCCCTCAGCATGGACTCCAGGCGGAACGACCAACACCTTCGTGACCCGGCGGCGACGGCGCCTGCTGCTGGGGTCGACGTCGCCCCCTCCGAGGCCCTCGGCGTGGGCAAACAAGGGAAGCGGAAACCCCGGTGAAGGCCGCTCGTACCAAGGCCTTGATACCACCTGGTGATCTCCTTCGTCTTGGCTGCGAGGAGCAAGTCGCTTCTTCGGCGGGAGCGGGTCTGGCACTTCTTGGAGAGCTTTTCCCTTCTCCGCCGCAGAGAACCGGCGAATCGGGGCCATCGCGCCAAGAGGGAGCAAGAATCAAGGCGAAGGAGAAAACAAGAAGAGATGGACTGGGAGGGCACGCGCGGTGCCATACTTATAGCCAGCGGAGGCCAACCGTCGGCCTCCACGATCACAGGTAATCATGACACGATTTGCATGCAGGGACTTGTCCAATCCACGCGATCGTCGAGGCATCGTGGGGAAGCGGAGACGCCCACGTCCTGTCAAACCGCCACGCGACACCCAAGGCCGCAGGCTGTTAGGGCCCGCGGCGCTTCATCCTTGCCCTTTCGCCTCTCGGCACGGCCAAGTCCGGGCGCGCCTTGGGCCCGGGGCCTACTGTCGGCGTTCTGGGAACGGGGGTCCCCAGACTTGCCTACCTGCGGCCCGCGGCGTGGCTCGAATGGAGGCCCAGTATGGCCCACCCTCATCAACGCAAGACTCAAGACCCTCACGAGGGGCCAAGCCTCGCGGGGAGGACGACGCAACGCTTCCTCGGGCGCGGCCTCCTCAGGTTGGCTCATTAGGAGGCGGAGATATCAAGGCAGGGTACCTCGCGAGGTGCCCATGACGCAAGCCATGACGACCAAGGGTGCCAGGCGGGCGCCAGACCGCACAGTGTCCTCCCCTTTCCTCTTTGGTGCAAAGGGGGCAAGCGCAGGCGAGAGGATCAAGCAAAGGCATCCATTTCGGTGCAACGAGACCAAGACCAGTCCAACGGTGGGAATGAGCTCATCGTGGAGCCCAGAGCGGCGTCACCACAGGGCCTTTGGCAGGCAAAGACCAACTTTGGTCAGGATAAGTGTACTGTATGTTCCCCTTCGAATTGGCCAATTGTTGGCGCCCGTCCCGCTCAATATTTGGGAAGAGGCCCAAGGCCTTTGCCTATAAATAGGACTAGCCACCCCCAGGGTAGAGAGATGGGGTGTTGATATAGCATCCAGCATCCAGCATCGAGCATCGAGCATCTAGAAGGCATCTAGTATCCAGAATCCGGCCAAGGAGAGAAAGAGAGAAGGGCGGCTGAACTCCCCTAGCAGTTCACCGTCCCAGCTAGAACATGCCCTCGCGAGGCTCTTCACTCTTGTACTGTTCATCTTCATCAGCCCAAGAGGCAATCCACCCACCACACTGGAGTAGGGTATTACACCACACCGGTGGCCCGAACCAGTATAAACTCTGTGTCTTTTGTGTTGTTCCTTTGGTAGTTTAGATCCTTGCGAGACGGAAGGGTAGAGGGCAGAATCTCCACGCGCACCCCAGAGTTCGAACCTTAAGGGTCTGCCGGAACCCACGATCCGACAGGAGTGTTGTGTTCAATCTTGGAATTTTGCGGTGTTCGTTTGGCCTTTTTATACATTAACTGGGTTTTCTAGGAATTTTATGTGCATAATTCAAATTTGAACTACAAGCACATGCTCCAATGCACTAAAGTTGGTTGAAAAATCACATGTGTGCTTGGGTGAATTTCTTGGTCCCATGAAAGAGATGGGAATGAAATTCAAACACCAGGGCAATGTTGATTGCCGGCAAAACATTGATATGCCTGGTTTTTAAATTCAACTAAATCCAAAACTCGTCTGAAATTCATGAAACTTGGCATGCTATCATGGAGCGGCATCAACATGCCATGGTAAAAAATGCGTCCCGTTGGGGGCAGGTGAGGGTAGAAGCTTCTCACAAACCAGAGCTTCTCACAACAAGCATGATGGTTTCGATAGGGAACGTCCCACCTTTGGGGACAAAACGATATCCATTGCCTCTTATTGCTTTCAAAAATTTTCTAGTGTCAACATAGAACAACAGGAGTGTTGTGTCAATTTTTGTGATTTTTCGGGGTTCGTTTGGACATTTTTATGCATTAACTGGGGTTTCTAGGCATTTTATGTGCATAATTAAAATTTGAACTACAAGCACATGCTCCAATGCACTAAGGTTGGTTGAAAAATATAATATGTGTCCTTGGGTGAATTTCTAGGTCCCATGCAAGATATGGGAATGAAATTCAAACACCAGGGCACTGTTGATTGCCGACAAAACATTGAGATGCCTGGTTTTTAAATTCTAGTAAATCCAAAACTCGTCTGAAATTCATGAAAATTGGCATGCTATCATGGAGCGGCATCAACATACCGTGTTAAAAAATTTGTCCCATTTGGGGCAGGTTCGGTTATATGCTTCTCACAAACCAGAGCTTCTCACAACAAGCATGATGGTTTCGGTAGGGAATGCCCCACCTTTGGGGAGGAAACGATATCCATTGCCTCTTATTGATTTTAAAAAATTTCTCGTGTCAACAAAGAACAACAGGAGTGTTGTGTCAATTTTTGGGATTTTTCGGGGTTCGTTTGGACATTTTTATGCATTAACTGAGTCTTCAATGCATTTATGTGCATAATTCAAATTTGAACTACATGCACATGCTCCAGTGCATATAAATTGGTTGAAAAATCAAATCTGTGTCCTTGGGTGCATGGTTAGGTCCCATGCAAGAAGTTGGAATGAATTTCAAACACCAGGGCGCCGTTGATTGCCGGCAAAACATTGAGATGCCTCGTTTTTAAATTCTAGTAAATCCAAAACTCGTCTGAAATTCATGAAACTTGGCATGCTTTCAAGGAGCGGCATCAACATGCCGTTGTAAAACTTTTGTCCCGTTTGGGGCAGGTTTGGGTATATGCTTCTCAGAAACCAGAGCTTCTAACAACAAGCATCATGGTTTCGGTAGGGAACGTCCCACCTTTGGCGACGAAACGATATCCACTGCCTCTTATTGCTTCCAAAATTTTTCTCATGTCAACATAGAACAACAGGAGTGTTGTGTCAATTATTGTGATTTTCGGGGTTCTTTTGGACATTTTTATGCATTAACTGAGTTTTCAATGCATTTATGTGCATAATTCAATTTGAACCACATGCACATGCTCTAGTGCATATAAATTGGTTGAAAAATCAAATCTGTGTCCTTGGGTGCATGCTTAGGTCCCATGCAATAAATGGGAATGAATTTCAAACACCAGGGCATCGTTGATTGCCGACAAAACATTGATATGCCTGGTTTTTAAATTCTAGTAAATCCAAAACTCATCTGAAATTCATGAAACTTGGCATGCTATCATGGAATGGCGCCCGACATGATGTGGTATTTTTCGTGTCCATTTTGAGAGAAGACGCACTCGAATAATGACAGCCAACAAAGGCATATTGAAAAAATAGCTGCCACTTAATATCTCAAACATTTGTATAATTCAAAACATGTGCGTTCTGTTAACCATTCACGATGCCACGTGTCTTGGTTTTTAATGGCTGTAGGAGGTGCCGTGCGGACAAGTGCTTGACCTTGACTGAACGGGAGGCGTGCGAGCGCAGTTGTCGGCGTTCTTGGAACGGGGGTCCCCAGACTTGCCTGCCTGCGGCCTGCGGGGTGGCTCAAAGGGGGGCCCAGCACGACCCATCTTCATCAACACAGACCCAAGACCCTCGCGAGGGGCCAAGCCTCACGGGGCAGACGACACGGAGCTTCCTTAGGCACGGCCTCATCAGGCTGGCTCGCGAGGAGGCGGAGAGATCAAGGCGAGGCACCTCACGAGGTGCCCGTGACACAAGCCATGACGACCAAGGGCCCCAGGCGGGCGCCAGCCCGCGCAGTGTCCTCCTTTCCTCTTTGGTGCAAAGGGAGCAAGCGCAGGCGAGAGCATCAAGCAAAGGCACCCATTTCGGTGCAACGAGACCAAGACCAGCCCAACGGCAGGGAAGAAGTCATTGTGGAGCCTAAGCCAGCATCACCACCAGAGTCTTTGGCAGGCGAGGACCAACTTTAGTCAGGATAAGTGTACCAGATGTTCCCCTTCAAAATGGCCAATTGTTGGCGCCCTTCCCGCTCAATATTTGGGAAGAGGCCCAGGGCCCTTGCCTATAAATAGGACTAGCCACCCCCAGGGTAGGGACAGGGAAAAAGAGAATCGAATTAGAATCGCAATCAGAATCAGAGAGAGAGAAGGGCGACTGAACTCCCCCTGGCAGTTCATCGCCCCAGCCAAGAACAGACCCTCCCGAGGCTGTTCTTCCTTGTATTGCTCATCATCATCAGCCCAAGAGGCAATCCACCACACCACAAACTCGAGTAGGGTATTACACCACAACGGTGGCCCGAACCAGTATAAACCCTGTGTCTCTTGTCCTGTTCTTTCCATAGCTTAGATCTTAGCGAGGCAGCGGGGTACAGGTCGGTAGAAGGCGAAATCTCCGTGCGCACCCCAGTGTTCGAACCTCAAGGGTCTGCCGGAACCCGAAATCTGACATTTCGCACGCCAGGTAGGGGTGCGCCGGAATTCATCTTCCACCGCCCCGTTCTCCTTCGACCATCGCGTCCATGTCTGACGCTCGTCGAACCCGCGCCGAGCGCCGAGCTGCTCTCGCTTCCCGCGTCGCCCAGACGGCTCCTGTCGGCGGGCGTCCTCGCCGTTCCCCATCACCTGCCATCAACGCCACCACCGGCCCAGCGGGGAGTGAGCAACAAGCGTCGTCTCAGCATCCGTCCGTGCGGCAAGACGGCCGCACCGCTACTCCCTCGTTCACCCTAGCTGGTTCTTCGTCCCGCGTGCTCCGCGCACCCATGGAGGCTCGAGCTACGCTCATCGCGGCAAACGAGCTCCTGCGCTACCGTCCCGTCGACGACGTCTACGAAGAATGGCTCGACCGCATCGCCGAGCTCGTCCGCGCCGCAGGGGGCTCTCTTGCGTCGTCCTTTCCGCTGCACCGCACCTCGCCCTGCGCGGGCGACGAAGCTCCGGGGGCGCCCCAGCCGCCTCCTCCTCAAGAAGGCGCCCTGGCTCCAAGGCGCGTGGCCCCTAGGCGGAACCCGCTCCGTCAGGTGCCAGCGCGGCAAGAGCAGAGCTGCCAAGAAGTCCCTCGCCCGCGAGAAGCTGCCTGGGCGCTCCCTACTCCCGCACGTCAAGATCCCGCGCTGCTCCCAGCTGCGGCGCATGGGGACCTGCAAGACCAAGCTCTCCGTCACCTTCACCACCGAGCTACGCAGCGTCACGTGGCCCAGCAAGTTCAAGCCAGACCTGCCTCCTCATTACGACGGCACGACCGACCCTGCGGAGTTCCTCCAGCTCTATGAGCTGGGCATCGAAGCTGCCAACAGAGACGATAAGGTCATGGCGAACTGGTTTCCCATGGCGCTCAAGGACGGGGCCCGCACCTGGCTCCTAAACCTGGCTCCAGGCACGATCTCCTCCTGGGACGAGATGCGCACCCGCTTCATCGCCAACTTCCAAGGTACTCGCGACCGGCCACCCGCCGTGAGCGACATGCGCCGCATCAAGCAACAACCCGGGGAGACCCTGCAGAAGTACATCCAGCGCTTCACCAACGCACGCCTCAAGATTCCCAAGGTGACCGAGGAGGCCATCATCTCAGCTTTCTCTGACGGCGTGCGCGACATCAAGATGAAGGAGGAGCTGGCGATGCATGAAGACCTCTGCACTTCCTTGGAGCTGTGCAACTTGGCAACCAAGTGTGCCAGGGCTGAGGAAGGGCGTCTCTCCCTCCTCGAGCTGCCTGCCGCAGACCCAGAAGAGAAGAAGCCCAAGGCCAAGGATGTGAAGCGCAAGGGGGCTGCCGTGCTCGCGGCAGAACCGAACACCAAGCGGGGCAGAGATCAGCCCGAGTCTTCCAAGGGCAGTCGGTCGGTACTGTGTGTACCCCGACCTCCACACCCACAACACCAACGAATGTCAAGAGCTCCGAGCCGTGCGAGAAGGAAGGATCGGCCGTCGTCCTGACCGCGGTGACCGGGGCTATGGTCGAGGAGGAGGAAGGAACACAGGACGCTGGGAAGACCACGACCCGCGCCAAGGGTGGCGTGATCGACCTCGCGAGGACCGCTGGCAAGACCCGCCTCGCGAGGGAGACTGGAGGGATCAGCCTCGCGAGGATCGCCCGCAAGGCAACACAGGCCTCCCTCCGCTGCCGCCGCAGCTAAGGAGAAACAAGGACCGCCATCAGGACGAGGGGGCTGGGGGCTTCCAGGAGCCGCGAGCGATCGCCTGCATCCTGGGCGGGTCTCATGCCCCAGCCTCTCAGCGCATCTTCAAGCTCGAAGCCACGCGCCCCCTCAGGTGGTCGGCGTGCACCATCACGTTCAGCTCAGCGGATCAACTCAAGTGTGCGGCCACGGCCGGAGTCCTCCCGATGCTTTGTTCCCCCAATCATCAGCAACGTGCTGGTCACCAGGACCCTCATCGATGGCGGGGCAGGGCTCAACGTCCTATCCGTGGAAACATTCAACAATCTCCAAGTGCCCTACAACCAGCTTCAGCCAACCAAGCCTTTCTCCGGAGTCACCGACGGCTCCACGGTCCCGATTGGGCAGGTCCGCCTCCCTTTCACCTTCGGGACAAGCGACAACTACCGCACCGAGCTCATCGACTTCGACGTCGCTCACGTTCTCCTGCCGTACAACGCCATCCTTGGGTACCCAGTGCTGGCCAAGTTCATGGCCGTAAATCACCACGGCTACAACGTCCTCAAGATGCCATGAAGTGGCGGGGTCATCACGGTACCCTGTGAAGAGAAGGACGCGGTGTGTTCCCTGGAACAAGCCTTCCAGGCCGCATCACTGGAAGACCCGGATCGCGGAAGCAGGAGGCTTCCCAAGACCACCCCCAAGAAGAAGAAGACATCGTCCGGCCCGGCCCCTCAGGGCCCGCGCCTGCCCAGGGGGAACCTCCTTCCATCGCATAGGAAAGCGCGCCTGGCACCCTCCTCAGGCAAGGCTCGGGGCCATCGACCTGGCTAAGGTCACGAGGGAGGCGCTTGGGCACCACCTGGAGGCGTGTTTCGAAGCATGCTTCCCTCAAGAAGGAGTAAGGCAAGGAGGGCCAGACCCTCAGGAGTTCGTCAGCAAGGCCATTCAGGAGCTACAGGAGTCAAGAGTTGAGAGGCGGCCGCCACCTACCAGCTGTGGCTCCCCATCCAGGCGAGGATGGTGGGCTGCGTGTCTGCATCGACGTACCAGGGCTCGATCGAGTCGCCTCTCTGGAGCGCCTCTGGCCCTCGTGAGTGGGGCGCTGCGAAGGTCCACCCCACAGCTACATTCGCATGCCTTACGGCTTGCCGAATGCGGCTGCCACGTACCAGCGCCTCATGAGGGGCATCACGGAGGCTCAAGAGGCCAGGCGTTCCGCAACCTTGGAGGAGATGGAGATGGTCCGCGAGGGGCCACCAGCGCCTTCGGAGCCTCTCGAGGCCCCTGGGCCTGGGGGCTCGTGAGGATCGGCTTCCGCAGCCCATCGAGTCTGCTACACCAACACTCATTCGTCCTCAACATCATCAGGTGACATCTTTCAAGTTTCATTTCCAGCTGGGAGCGCCCCCCAGGGCTGCATCATTCCCAGGCCGTGGGTCTGTCCCTGCGGCATGTATCCCTTTTATTTCATGTTGTTAGCTTACTTTGTTGGGGGCGCCCCTCGGGCTGCATCATCCCCAAGTCGCTCGGGCCAGACCCAACGGCATGTATCCCTTTTGCGTTTATTTCCAGCTATGCGTTCGACCTACCATGCTTGATTATTTGATGCCGGTCCATGGCACCTCTTCTTCTCCATGTCGACCACTTGCACGTTAAAGGGGGGTACCTGAGCATCGCGACTCAGGGCTCTTACTGGCTCTCCAGCCCTCACCCTCTGGCCTTGTCCACGGCATCGCGACCTGGCATACCAGCGACAGCTGAGACCAGCTCGAGGGTCGGGACCCGAGGACGTAGAGTGTCGGCATCTAACCAAATTTGCAGGAACACATCACAAGATAAGGCCCAGTGCCAGGCGCAACCCGCCTAGAGGTAGGGCCCTGTGAGTCCCGCGCTGGCTCACGGGTGCCCAGATACACCTCGCCAGGCCCTACCGTGCCAGCCACGTGTCAGGGTGGGGCTGTACACGCCCCGAGGGCTCCTCCCGGAGGGGAGCCCCCTCCCACGTACCAGTGGAATCACCATGCTCCACGCTGGCTGACGACACTGCCGAGGAGCGGCTATGCCCGTACACATACGGAAGCGCTATGCTCCGCGCTGGTGATAAACAACTGAGGGTGGCCACCGGGCCGCATCAACCTCAGGGAGCCCAAAGCTCAGTGTGTAGCCTCATCGTAACGCCTCCCCTCGGGAGTGCCGCGCGAGGGGGCTGGGCACGGGGGCTGCGTCTGGGTCACGCCCAGACGCACGCCACCCAGCCAGGCCCCCCCCGGGCCTGGTTCGTCGTGCGTCTCTCCTCGAGCGGAGCCAAGGTACGAAGGCCATTCGAGCGTCAAGGGGGACTCCTGAGCATCGCGACTCAGGAGCCTAACTGGACACGTAGCCCCTCACTCCTTAGTTCCGAAAGGCTAACGCTGGGTGAGGTATGCGCGGGGCCGGGCTCTGCAGACGTAGAACGGTAGATCCACCCACATCTCACCTCCCTACTTGCTGTTCGCGCGCCATGGGGGACTCCTGAGCATCGCGACTCAGGAGCCTAACTGGTCATGTAGCCCCTCACTCCTTGGTCCCGTCCTGGTTTTCGGTCGGGGCTAATGCTGGGTGAGGTACGCACGGGGCCGGGCTCTGCCGGCGTAGAACATAAGCAAGTAGGAAGGAAAAGCGTAAATTTGAAGGGTCACCTCCCTACTTGCTGTTCGTGCGCCAAGGGGGACTCCTGAGCATCGCGACTCAGGAGCCTAACTTGTCACGTAGCCCCTCACTCCCTGGTCCCGTCCTGGTTTCCGACCGGGGCTAATGCTGGGTGAGGTACGCGCGAGGCAGGGCTCTGCCAGCGTAGAACATAAGCAAGTAGGAAGGAAAAGCGTAAATTTCAAGGAATTCAAAAGCAAATATTACAGTCCACACTGTTATCTCAATGCCAGACGCAAGTTTAAACGCCTCCCCGAGGCATGGAACATGTGCAGGAATTAAAGGCAGGACATGAGCCACAACGGAATCACTTGACGGCGGTGGAGCAGCGCGGAGTGGGTTCGCCTCATGGAGCAGCAGGGTCGGTAGCGCCTCGCTTCGGCTTGGTGCTGAAGGCCCAGAACTTCCCCAGCAGAGCCTCCGCGCGACCCTTCACGGCCTCGGCAGCGACAGCGGCACGCTCGCCGCTTGCTGGCTCCAGCAGGCTATCGAGGTCGACGCTGGGATCGCGAAGGTAGATGTGGGTGAGGACCCGCGTCAGCTGTAACGCCCCAAGACCGGCGCTTCAGATGCCTTCCTTGTGTTGCGAGCCAGCTGTGTTATTTATTTGTTTGTTGCATTCATCATGGCTTCATCCGCATTGCATCGGCACGCGTTGCCATCATTGTTTTTTAAAACTTGCATCCGCTCGTAGTTGCCGCGTCCCCCCTTGCTTCCGCTGACCGTTCCGAAACCAACCTTGTTCTTCGTTTTCTCTCTTGCCTAAACCGGAGGTTCTTTGCACAGTGCATCGACCCTTTGCCTGTGTCCGAAACTTCCCCGAACCCGAACCGGACTATCGTTACCGTTGGGTCTGGATCATTCCCAAACATCTATAAAACATCTCCGTTTTCTTAATTGGACTTCCTAACCTATTTATCTGCAACCATCCGATTAAAATCGGAGGGACTAGACCGCCCCTAATCTAACCCACTCGCATATATATATAGTCCAACCCTAGACCAATCCCTAAAACCTAGGCTTCTTGTCCCATCGCGCCGCCACCCGCTCAATCCCCATCGGGATCACCACCAGCCAACCCCCATCCATCCCATCGATCTCTCTCCTGCCCAACCAGCGCCGTCTCCACCCTCCTCGTTTTTCCCCACCAGGCCAATCACCTCGCCATCGATCCATCTTTCCTTCCTTCGCCTGCCTTCTTCTCCTTTCTCCTCTGCTCCTCACTTCCCCTCTCTGTCTCTCGCAGGAGCAACCAGCCGGAGTCCCGCAACCTCACGCCGCCAGTTCTTCGGCGCCGGCGTGCCCCTTCTCGGCCCAGATCCGGTGTACCTCGAGCCCATCGACCTGTTCCTGCCTACCTCGTCGTCGGACCAACGCCAT
This sequence comes from Aegilops umbellulata, assembly GCA_032464435.1. NCBI lineage: Eukaryota > Viridiplantae > Streptophyta > Magnoliopsida > Poales > Poaceae > Aegilops > Aegilops umbellulata. The sequence goes on from CP136054.1 coordinate 395,613,713, forward strand.
GGCCGCCGCCAAGTTCATCGGGACGCCGCTGCTTCCCACCGCCCGGATCGAGACCAGACGAGCCACCGCGCCGGATCCCTGCGCCTTGGATGTCCTCTGCATCACGGCCTCCCCTGCTTCGGCCTCTAGCCTTTGCCGTCAAGCGTCGCCTCCGCCTGGATCACGCAAGTCCCGCTGTCGTTGCCTCTGCTTCCAGCCCGCCTCGCCCTGCCTCCCCGATCGGATCGGGAGGAGCCGCCTCCGTTGACTCCTTCACGGGCCCCGCCTTCGGCCCAGCGCGCCGCGCCCCCAAGGCCCAGCCCAGCTCCCTCCGTGGCCTGCCTGCACCACGATTGCGCCAAGTCCCAGCAGGCCCAGATCCGGTGGCCCACCTCCTCGCCTCGGCCTGCCTCTCCCTCCGACTGGGCCAGGCCCAGGGTGAGCAGCCCCGAGCGCCCCCACCTTTTTGTTTTTTTTTCTCTGTTGGGCTTGCCCAGTTTTAGCCCGATCATGATTTTTTTCTCGTCCTGCGATTTTGTCTATTATTCCAGAGATTGCAGTTTTATAGATTAGACCCTCATGTTCATGCATATAAAAACTGCACAACCGTGCATCGGATTAAAATGTTTTATATTTGAAACTTGCTCAGAATTTTGTGTAGTTTAATAATATCCAACTTTCATCCATGTTTAAAATATTTAAAAATGCTGTTGGCATTAATTTGCTCCTATGCCATGTTAAAATGATTATATTCATAACTTAATAACCGTAACTCCGTATTTATTAAACTTTATATGTAAATGGGGTAGAATTTTGCCTAGTTTAACATGGTGGCTTCATTTTGCATGCTTAATAACTCTAAAAGTATGTTTAGGGCAGAACAGTACCAAATTCGAAATATGCATATGAGGATTTTCCGGAATTGTTGTTTGTTGTTCCGGCCTTATTTAAACTTGCCTAAATAGTTGGTTTACTTGTGCTTCACCTCTTGCCATGTTTAACAACATTTAATTTTGTTGGGTACATAAACGAGATCGAACCAAATAACTTGAATGTGGTGTTTCGTCAATATGCAACTCGTTGCTTATTGAGCTCCACTTAATTTGTAGTGTTGATTATTGCACTTTGCCATGCCAGGCATAATTAAACCGGACATGCATCATACTTGGTTGTGCATCATGCCATGTTTATGTGATGGTTATTTACTATGTTGTTTGCTTCTTTCCGGTGTTGCCTCTTCGGGTTAGTTCCGATAATGTCATGTTTGCGAGGATTCGTTCGATTACGTCCGTTTGTCTTCTTCATGGACTCGTTCTTCTTCCTTGCGGGATCTCAGGCAAAATGACCATACCCTCGAAATCACGTCTATCTTTGCTTGCTAGATTGCTCGCTCTTTTGCTATGCCTATGCTGCGATACCTACCACTTGCTTATCACGCCTCCCATATTGTTAAACCAAGCCTCTAACCCACCATGTCCTAGCAAACCGTTGTTTGGCTATGTTACCGCTTTGCTCAGCCCCTCTTATAGCGTTGTTAGTTGCAGGTGAAGATGAAGTTTGTTCCTTGTTGGAACATGGAGATGTTGTTCCTTGATTGGAACATGTTTACTTGTTGGGATATCACAATACCTTTTATATTATTAACGCATCTATATACTTGGTAAAGGGTGGAAGGCTCGGCCTTATGCCTGGTGTTTTGTTCCACTCTCGCCGCCCTAGTTTCCGTCATATCGGTATTATGTTCCCGGATTTTGCGTCCCTAACGCGGTTGGGTGACTTATGGGACCCCCTTGACAGTTAGCTTTGAATAAAGCTTTTCCAGCAAGGCCCAACCTTGGTTTTACCATTTGCCTCACCACCACCTACTTTTCCCTTGGGAGTCGCTCTCTCGAGGGTCATCTTTATTTAGCCCCCCGGGCCAATGCTTGTCTAAGTGTTGGTCCAAACTAGAGCCACTTGCGGTGCCGCCCCTAGGCAACTTGGGGTATCGTCGGTTGTCGTACGTAGTGTTCATCCGGTGTTGCCCTGAGAACGAGATATGTGCAGCTCCTATCTGGATGTCGGCGCATCGGGTGGTCTTGCTGGTCTTGTTTTATTACTGTCGAAATGTCTTGTAGCCGGGATTCCGAGACTGATCGGGTCTTCCCGGGGAGAAGGAATATCCTTCGTTGATCGCGAGAGCTTATAATGGGCTAAGTTGGGACACCCCTGCAGGGTATTATCTTTCGAAAGCCGTGCCCGCGGTTATGTGGCAGATGGGAATTTGTTAATGTCCGGTTGTAGAAAACCCGAAGTTGACCTTAATTAAAATACATCAACCGCGTGTGTAACTGTGATGTTCTCTTCTCGGCGGAGTCCGGGAAGTGAACACGGTGTTGGAGTTATGCTTGACGTAGGTTGTTCTAGGATCACTTCTTGATCATAGTTCATCGACCGTGCTTTTGCCTTCTCTTCTCGCTCTCTTTTGCGTATGTTAGCCACCATATATGCTAGTCGCTTGCTGCAGCTCCACCTCATACCTTTTACCCTACCTATAAGCTTAAATAGTCTTGATCTCGCGGGTGTGAGATTGCTGAGTCCCCGTGGCTCACAGATACTTCCAAAACCAGTTGTAGGTGCCGATGAAACCGTGCAGGTGATGCACCCGAGCTCAAGGAGGAGCTCGATGAAGATCTTGTTCATTGTGTTGTTTCATTTCAGTTGATCAGTAGTGGAGCCCAGTTGGGGTCGGTCAGGGATCTGTGTAGCATTTGGGGTAGTCTTCTTTTATTTTGGTTCTGTAGTCGGACCTTGATTGTATCTGTATGATGTAATGCTTTACTCATGTATTGTGTGAAGTGGCGATTGTAAGCCAACTATGTATCTCTTTCCCTTAAGTATTACATGGGTTGTGTGAAGATTACCTCACTTGCGAGATTGCTTTCAATGCGGTTATGCCTCTAAATCGTGCTTTGACACGTGGGAGATATAGCCGCATCGAGGGCGTTACATCAGCGCTGCAGAAGACAGGACACGCGCCTTAGCCTCGGCCGTGGGGCCAAGGCCAAGGGCGACATCTTCAAGAGCGCGAACCAGGAAGGGAAGCAGCTTGGCGGGGCCGTCCTCGGCGCCAGCCAGCGGGCTCTCCAGGCCGCTGTCGTAAAGCGTCCTCAGCGAGGAGCGAGCCCTCGCCTCTATCTCCATGAAGGCCACGCGGTCCTCGGCAAGAACCTGGGCCTTGTCGTCCAGCTCGACCTTCCTCGCCCCCAACTCCTGCTCCAGCGCTTCTAGGCGGTCATGGCGCTTCTAGGCGGTCATGGCGCTTCTTGAGCTTGGCCTCCCGGCCCTTGACGGCCGCCTCGCGAGCCTTCACGCCTTCTTCCTGCTCTTGGCGAAGGCGGGCCTCTTTCTCGAGATGGTCCCGCAGGCCTTGCAGCTCGTCCTCCAGCGCCTTGCAGCGACCACGGACGTCGACCACCTCCCCCAGGGCTGCGTAACGAGCAGCCTTCGCCTCAAGGACGGCCTGCCTCTCCTCATCGCAAGCCATCGAGGCCTGGACTAGCGCCGCCCGAATCAAAGCGTTAGAGCGAATCCATCCTGAAGCCAGCTCCAAGCGCCCGGCCACCAAGCGAGGGTCGGCGCCAAGAAGATCCTCCCGTAGCCGGTCCAGCTCAGCAGCAGCACGATCCAGAACGGCAGGAGGAGTCGGAGAGACAGCAGCCCGTGGAGTAGGGGGAGAAGGAGGCAGCACGACCGCAGCATCCTGAGGCGGAGCCTGCTGCGCCCCCATGGCCGTGGTGGCGGCAGCAGGCAAAGGCACCTCGGGAGTCGCTTGGGCCATGGGGGCTGAGCTCGCCCCAGCCGGCTCAGCCAGGCCTCGCGAGGACGACCGGGCAGGAGAGGCCGGTGCGTCGCGGTCACCTTCCTTCGCGGGCAGAGGCGCTGCCCCAGATGGAACCTCAGGAGCTCCCTTCAGCTTCTTTGTTGCGGGCGCCAGCCTATCCAAGAGATGCGGACGTCAAGCCTCAGCAGCAGAACAAGAAATAAAGACAAGAATCAAGCGCTTACGGGTCGTCGCCAGCAAGCTCAAGCAGCCTCCGGCCAAATTTGAAGCCCGAAAGCCGGCTGGAAGGGTCAGCCTCGGGAAGCTCGGGAGCGGAAGGTGCGTCTGCGGTCTGCCTCGGGGCCGGGGCAGACCCGCGGGAGATCAGCCCGGTCCTGTCCTTCTTCGGGATCGGGGGCAAGCTCCCGCTGCCCTGCTCGTCATCATCCTCGTCGTCATCGCCCGGAGAGAGGCGAAGGCCGCGGGGCCTGCGCCGGGGGAGGGGAGCCCTCGACTCTCCGTCAGTCGCCTCGGAGTCAGACCCTTTTTCCCGCTCCCCTCCTTCCTCCTCTTCGCTGGAGTCATCGGAGGACACGTCCACCGTTTCCTTGGGAGCTTCCGTGGGCTTGAGCCCGTCCCCGTTGAAGACGAGCATGGACTCCACCACCTGCTCCCAGTCGTCGCGGAGGAACAAGGGCGCAGGAGCGCCCTCCAACCTCGCCACATCGCCCCCAACCCGAGATTGGAGGACCACAGCCAGATCTTCATCGACCAAGGTCACGGGGCTCGGATGGGGCCTCCACATCGGAAGTGAGTACCGCCGAAACGGAGCCAGCTGGTGCTCCAGGAATTCCCTCAGCAGCGACGCGCCGGTCAGCTTCACCGCCGCCATGTTGGCCAGCCTCAGATCCGCGTCCATCTTCTCCAACACCAGCTTCGCACGGGGGTCCGCGAGCTCCACTCGACCCCAATCGCTAGAGCTCATGGGTTGCTCTGTGGGCAAGATCAGCCGAGGGTGGATGCGCCCAGCATCTGCCAAGACCCACTTGCTCCTGAAGCCCTCAATCCTTTTCCCGGGGCTCGAAATGGCAATGGCGCCACCGTACGCGACGAAGCTCGCGCACGCGGAAGCAGGACCGCGGGAGGTCCAGAGGTAGAAGTAGTGGCGCAGCAAGGCCACTGAGGGCTGCACCCCTACGTGAGCCTCACAGTAATAGACGAAGATTTCCAGGAGAAGGACGGAGTTGGGGTGGAGATGCAGAGCCTGTAGCTTATAATGGCGGAGGACAGAAAAGAAGAACTCGGAGAAGGGAGGCACCAGGCCAGCAGCAATGGCGCTTACAAAGAGCGGATAGAAGGTGCTCCCTTGGCCCTCAGGGGTGGCGGAGCCGGCCTTGAACACCTTCGCCCCGTCGATGCCCTGCGCGGCCGCCACCCGGCGCAACCGGGCGAGGCTCGCCTCCGACACGTTCGGCGAGTCCAGGGCAGACGAGTACCAAGCTCCGGCCGGGGACTGACGAGGCGCCATGGCTTCCAAGGTCACACGGTCGAAGTAGATTTGGAAGTTTTGGAGGAAGGAAGGAGAGGCGCAAGAAAGGGGATCTGAGCAGCAACCGGAGAAAGCAAAAAAGCAAAGCCTAGGCAGATGCCGCTCCTTTATCAACTCGCGCGGTTGCTGAGGCGCTCACGTCCAATCAACCGCCACGCGGCGCCCAAGGCCGCAGGCTGTTAGGGCCCGCGACGCTTCGCCCTTGCCCTTTCGCCTCCCTGCACGGCCGAGTCCTGGCGCGCCTTAGGCCCGGGGGCTACTGTCGGCATTCTGGGAACGGGGGTCCCCAGACTTGCCTGCCTGCGGCCTGCGGCGTGGCTCAAAGGGGGGCCCAGCACGACCCATCTTCATCAACACAGACCCAAGACCATCGCGAGGAGCCAAGCCTCGCGGGGCGGACGACACGGAGCTTCCTCAGGCACGGCCTCATCAGGCTGGCTCATGAGGAGGCGGAGAGATCAAGGCGGGGCACCTCACGAGGTGCCCGTGACGCAAGCCAGGACGACCAAGGGCGCCAGGCGGGTGCCAGCCTGCGGAGTGTCCTCCTTTCCTCTTTGGTGCAAAGGGAGCAAGCGTAGGCGAGAGCATCAAGCAAAGGCACCCATTTCGGTGCAACGAGACCAAGACCAGCCCAACGGCAGGGAAGAAGTCATTGTGGAGCCCAAGCCGGCGTCACCACCAGAGACTTTGGCAGGCGAGGACCAACTTTAGTCAGGATAAGTGCACCAGATGTTCCCCTTCAAAATGGCCAATTGTTGGCACCCTTCCCGCTCAATATTTGGGAAGAGGCCCAGGGCCCTTGCCTATAAATAGGACTAGCCACCCCCAGGGTAGGGAGAGGGAAAAAGAGAATCGAATTAGAATTGCAATCAGAATCAAAGAGAGAGAAGGGCGACTGAACTCCCCCTGGCAGTTCATCGCCCCAGCCAAGAACAGACCCTCGCGAGGCTGTTCTTCCTTGCATTGCTCATCATCATCAGCCCAAGAGGCAATCCACCACACCACAAACTGGAGTAGGGTATTACACCACAACGGTGGCCCGAACCAGTATAAACCCTGTGTCCCTTGTGCTGTTCTTTCCATAGCTTAGATCTTAGCAAGGCGGTGGGGTACAGGTAGGTAGAAGGCGAAATCTCCACGCGCACCCCAGTGTTCGAACCTCAAGGGTCTGCCGGAACCCGAAATCCGACAGCAGTCCGGTGTTCAGGCTGACCGAGAGGCATGTAAGCTGTCCTCCAATGCGCAGGCTCACCGGGAAGCGTGCGAGCTTTACGTTGCAGGCTCACTGGGAAGCATGCAAGCTTTACGTTGCAGGCTCACTGGGAAGCGAGCCCTTTGACTTCCATGGCCGCCCGCCTTCCTCTCCATTAATGGCGCCCGAGCCGCTGTTTAATACGGGCGGCCTTACTGTTCGCCTCCCATTCCCCTCCCCTCGCAGACCTCCACCGCCATGGCGTAGAATGATCATCTGCCACTAGTCTTCAAGTTTGGCGAAGTTGACTCTGAGCCGGAGGAGATATAAAATAAGGAGGAATGGGGCCTCATGGACGTGGCCTAGAACGAGCTGGCCGCGACCATTGCTGCCCCCGCTCCCGTCCCAGCTCCCATCCACGCGCCCGCGCCAGCGACCATCCCCATAGCATTGACGGGCTGGTCACCGAGCACTATCGCAGAGCTGGAAGCCGCGGGCGTCAGCGAGGTCTTCGCGGACCCGTGCAAGCTTGTGTACATGCCAGCGCCAGCGCCCGTGCCTGTGCCCGTGCGCGCCCCTCCACCCACCGTGCCGCCGGCCCCCGTGCGTTTGGTTGCATCCGCCGCGCCCGTGCGCGCCGCTCCACCCACCGCGGTGCCGGTCCCCGTGCGTTTGGCTGCACCCGCCGCGCCCGTGCCCATGCCCGTGCGCGCCCCCACTCAGCGGCATGGGACGCTGCCGTCGACCTCTACCTCTCAGCGGCGCCAGTTGCCGTCCTCCCGTGCCACGCCCGTCGATCGCGCGACGACATGATGTTTGATTTACAAGTGAAGAACATTTTGTGCTGCGTTGAAGACATCAACAATGGTGTCCCAGAGGACGACAACGACAACGACGGTGTGGCACGCCGCCTCCGCCGCTGCCGGAAATAGTTTTTTTGGGTTTAATATTGTATCTCGAATTCTCGATCATATGAATATAAATTCGCAGTGTGACTGAATGAAAGATATGGTTTGAACGAACTTGCGTTTTTCTCTTTTAATGTACAGACTTATCAAACGATTTTCTTTAAAAAACGTCAAGAATTTTTAAATATAAAACACTCATCATAAACGTTTTAGTTAGAACACCCGTATGCAAACCGACAGCTTCCCCAGGAAGCCAAGGGAAAATGTGCCGAGCAGGATTTCTGCATCCCTTCAACGCAAACGGTTGTTTTGCATGACCCGTGTGCAACCACGTACAAACAATTGGGTAAGATTTGCATATTTGTCATTTTGGGTATGTTGCCAGTTCTCAAACTGGAAAGATTGACATTTGTTTATCTAGTAACATTGCCATTTGTCAACCTTGTAACACTGCGATTTGTCAAAATATGCAGCTACAAATCACTAGCACTATCTAATTTTTGCAACTAAAATCACTAGCACTGTTCATATGGACACCACTAGCAGGCGTGAGTTCATGGATGCATATGCAAATGTACCATTGATTACATACAACAAGTCATCAAATGACAACGAGGATACACGTTGGATTATAGATCATTTCCAACAAAACATTATCGTAAAGTTTTTCTCACACAACAAATAACAGAGCGATGAAATGAACTTCAGCTCAACCACTCGACGGCTTTGGAAATGCTTGCTTTGAACCAGAAGTGATTCTCTGGGAAGGGCCAGCTACTTTCAATCTCGAGACCAACGCATGACTAATCATCCAGGCTGAAGCGGCCTATTTCAATACCCATATTGGGACGGTAGGGAAGCTTAGTAATGTCCGAGGTATAGATACAGTTGCTTCTCATAAATGGTAGTAACGTTGTGTCAACAACAGCTGGATCTCCTTCCACCATCATTGGATAGTTTTGTCCAAGGAAGAGCGAGTTTCCTCCAAGACTTTCAATACTGAACCAGGGAGAAGGTGTTGGCGCTAGTACACCAGTAATCATCCCGAATACCCTGCAACGGATGTTGGAATAGGCCCGGAGAGTGCGACCATACGAGACAACACCTGCTTCCTTAGTAACATCAGCAGTGCCCCATATACAGACAAGAAGAGGTGATCCATCGGAATAAGTTGCCAGGCGCCACTGAGTATATGGGTCCTGCTTGTCCTCATGCTCGTGAATAAAATTTTCAAGTATAGGTGGTGGATTGTTCACAGGACCTTGGAAACACAAGAAGGTTAATTAGTAAAGGGAAACTAGCTAACCCACATGCATGTGGATGAAACAATTATAATTACGGTGGAAGACAAACATACCGAAATCATGAGGATTCGATGCAAAAACAATGCCACGAGTGGTGGCAGCAAACACAAGACCCTCGTATTGAATTGCATCGCAGTACTCATCCGTGTATAGAAACTGATTTTTAAGCAATATCCATCGAGTCGAACCATGAAGGATGGCAACAAGCTTGTCCAAGACAACGACAACATAAGTATTCCTATAACCTCAAGAGTGGTTGGGAACTCGACAAATTGCTATCTTCCGTAGACGACAGTCAGCATGATCGTATTTGAACTCACGTACAATACTAGTGTACTCAACCTCTGGGCAGTCGTCTGAGATTTTTTGAAGTGGAACCTGGTGACGAGTGTACACATTCACAAGTTCCCACTCGCAGTTGTACCCAATATAAACAACCCAATCTCCATTTGCGCCTGCCCAAGCCTTGCCCTCAAGTGATGACATCTTAACATCATACGTATCATTATCAAGCGGCATCAACTTATACAAGGCGAGGCTTCCCTCGTCCCCGCGCCAGTCAGCAAGGTCACGGAGAAGAAGATAGGGGAGATCAAACCGCTCCTGAACCCTTGGGTTCCTTGTAATGATGTTATTAGTTGAGTCGAGAACGGTCTTGAACGAACCTGTCATGCTAGCCGACATGATGACGTCGCACCGATCAATGAGTTCCTCCACCGCGTCATCATTCAGATAAGGGCAAGAATAACATGGTCATTTCCGTCTTGTTCCCTCCATGGAGAAGACGATCAAAACATGGCAGAAGGAAGGGTGAAGGCAAATGGAGGAGGGAGGAAGGGCTAGCGTGCAACAACAGTTCCAAATCGAGAGGGAAAGGCGAAGAGTCGGTGGACGGTTGCCACGGTTCACTAAGAGGCGCCTGGGGAGCGAACGGTTGCCACTGAGGTCACACACTGACAACAAGGGCCGAGTGAACCGCATGCAATCCCATCGCACAACACACACGTCTTGTTAAGTTGAACCATTTCTGTACTCTTGTGTCAACGCAAACAGTTCATCCGAGTGAAGCACATGTCGTATATCCCACACACCTTGATCTGGCTGACCATTTATTTTGTGTTGCCTAATCACAAACAGTTCATCCGAGTGAACCGTATGCTGTATATCTCACACACCTTCATCTAGCTGCCCGTTTCTTTTGTGTTGTCTAATCACAAACAGTTCATCCGAGTGAACCATATGATGTGTATCGCACACGCCTTCATTTGGCTGCACATTTCTTTTGTTCCTCCTCATCGCAAACAGTTAATTGAACTGAACCGTATGCCCTTCATCGCACACACAACTAAAACATGAACCGTGTTTGATGCATCCGTCATCGCAAACGTTTTATACATTTATGACGGTTTTCATACAACACCATTTGCGATTATGGCATCACACACAGTTTCTCGAAGGGTCTCTGATTGTAGTGTCGCGTTAGCAGCATCCTGCAATAGTGGCATATGGTTTTATACAGACTTTTGGAGAAGCCCGTATTTACAAGAAAGTGAGTGGGAGCTCTATAGCATTTCTAATATTATATGTGGATGGCATATTGTTGATTGGAAATAATATAGAATTTCTAGATAGCATAAAAGGATACTTGAATAAGAATTTGTCAATGAAAGACCTCGGTGAACACTACAAAAAAATACACTTCCGTGATGATACATGTTTGTCACAGTAGGTCGCGTTTTTTGTCATGCATGTACATCCATGACAAATTTATGACAGAATCAAGATAGTCATACCTGTGCTGTCGTAGAAGTGTTCCATGACATTACCAAAATTATCATCACGGAAGTGCCCACTTCCATGGCGATAAATCGCGCGTCACAGAAGTGCTTTCATCAAGGGTGACCGACACATGGCATCCACCATAACGGAACGCCGTTAAGCTATTGGGTCGGGTTTTGGATCCAATAACCCGTTAACAGCCCCGACCAATGGGAAATTTCCACGTGTAAAATTCTTATTGGCCGGACGAAACACGTGTCAGCTCGTTAGTGGGTCAGATAGGCGCCTATGATATGTCGACACGTGCCACGGCCCACCACTGGCCCATTTAGCTTACAAAGTCAGCCCGTTTGACTTGGTCAAAAGTTAACGGGCTGGCCCATGAAAAGCCAGTTAACGGTCTCTTCGCAAATAGCCCATTTTACGGCCCGTTAACTCGCGACCCATTAGGCCCTAAAGGAAATCGGCCCAACAACGTCATGTGGGCCGTCGAATATAACACCAGCCCATTTCACTTTCGGCCCATGTATGGCCCACCACGTCTTTCGGCCCATATGAGGCCTTCGTATCTTTTGGCCCTTTACAGGCCCACGGTGACTCTAGCCCACAATGAACATTAATTTTCTTTATACCCGTTAACGGACCGTGATTTACATGGGCCGTTTCCAGCCCGTGTTAGCTTTCGGCCTATTGACGGCCCATACGTTCTTGGGCTCCTGAGGGAGTCCTGGATTAGGGGGTGTTCGGATAGCCGAACTATATCTTCAGCCGGACTCCAGGACTATGAAGATACAAGATTGAAGACTTCGTCCCGTGCCCGGAAGGTTCTTTCCTTGGCGTGGAAGGCAAGCTAGGCGTGCGGATATTCAAGATCTCCTACCAATGTTACCGACTCTGCGTAACCCTAACCCTATCCGGTGCCTATATAAACCGGAGGGTCGTAGTCCGTAGGACGAACACATCATAACCATCATCATACCCATAGGCTAGCTTCTAGGGTTTAGCCTCCTTGATCTCGTGGTAGATCTACTCTTGTACTACCCATATCATCAATATTAATCTAGCAGGAGTAGGGTTTTACCTCCATCGAGAGGGCCCGAACCTGGGTAAAATAAAGTGTCCCTTGTCTCCTGTTACCATCCGACCTTGACGCACAGATCGGGACCCCCTACCCGAGATCCGCCGGTTTTGACACCGACATTGGTGCTTTCATTGAGAGTTCCTCTGTGCCGTCGCGATCAGGAAGGATGCCTTTTCCCGTCTTTAAAGACGGCGCCATCACTGAGGGAGCTTTGGCTATCGGCCAACCCCTCCGGCTGGGTGGTTTTCTCATGACCGCCCGTTCGGCCATTACGCCGACGGTGACCTCTCGGGTCATCGAAAACAATCTCCGCGTCAGCTCGGAATTGGCCGAGCAACTAGATCCGGTGGAGCTCTCCTCCATAAATGAGCTCCTGGATCGCATCGCCGCCTTGGGGGTCGCTACAAACTACGACCAGGTTGGGCCTAAACCCGATCTAAGGGAAATCAACTCTCCCCAAGCCACCCATCATGTTGCTGTGGTGGAAACACAATGCGGTTACCCTTCATCAATCTTAAGGACCAGTTACGTCCGAATTCTGGAACCCTCCATGCCGGATATCCACGGAGGGGAGGATACAACCCAAGACCCGGGCTTGGAACCAGGCAAACCGGAAAACATACAGGACTCCGGATCTCGGAATCCGGAGGTCGTTCGGCCTCCGAATAGCAAACCGGGCAAAGTATCAGATCTAATGAATTCCGCCCGTCCGATCTTAAGCGATCTCTCCCAAATCAAGCAGATGCCCGAAGAAACAGTACATCATTACTGGGCCAGATTCCGCCTGCTTATGAACGGGATAAAGGACTGCCACGAGGGAGACGCGATTTCAATCTTCTGCAGTAACTGCACGGACAAGGGGATACTCAACGCCATAAGTCGTCATAATATTACGCGCTTTGCTGACTTGGCGTCCATAGTACAAAAATACTGTGCGATGGAAAGTGCTCGGAAAACCGAAATTAAATTTTGGGATAATCCGGCCTTGAATAGCAATCCCGTCCGAATCAAAAGGGCGCACTACAGCAAAGCGCCCGGATTAAATAAAAAATCAAAACCCTCTAGGGGGCACGGAACCGTGCTAGAAAGGTGGCTCGATGGACCCTGCAAGATTCATAGTACAGAGGATGCCACCCCAACTCACAGCCTCAGGGCATGTTGGATACTCTGGCAGGTGGCCCAAATTGGCGAGGACCTCCTAAATCCAGAGGTCGAAGGAAACCAGCCCGAGAATTTCAGTACCAATTCTCACAATCTCCGATACTTTCGCATCAAATAACATGCGAAAAAGAACACTTCGCAGCCTCGCCGAAGTCTACCAACTAGCAACCATAAATCCATGGAGCAATACTGCCATCACCTTCAATGCGAGCGACGAACCTAAATTCCGAACAGCCAGAGCGCCAGCCGCATTGGTTCTCAGTCCCATAGTGGACGGCTATCGCCTCGCAAAGGTACTTATGGACGGAGGCAGCGGATTGAACCTCATCTACGAGGAAACCCTCCAAAAGATGGAAATAGACTGGAACCGCATTGAGCGAAGCAGCACAACCTTTAGAGGAATAATCCCCAGTCAAGAAGCGCGCTGCACCGGAAAGATCACACTAGATGTGGTATTCGGCACGCTGGATAATTACAGGTCCGAACAAATCACGTTCCAGGTGGCCCCGTTTAGAAGCGGATATCACACTATATTAGGACGAGAGGCATTCACAGTTTTCCAAGCCATACCCCATTACGGGTACATGAAGCTTAAGATGCCTGGGCCAAACGGAATTATCACTCTCGCTAGTGATCCGAACATAGCACTCCGCGCCAAAAACAAGACAGCCGCATTGGCCCTCGAGGCACTATCTGAAGCCTTAGCAGCCGAAGAGCTGACGGCGCTGCGATCCACGGTTAGCAGGGATGATGTTATACTCGATAAGAGATCCAAATCCACATCCTTCAAACCAGCGGATGAAATAGTCAAATTCCAGGTCCACCCAACCGACCCGAATAAAACAGCTTCCATCGGGGCACAATTGAGCCCTGATGTAAACGCCGCACTGCACGAGTTCCTACGAGAGAACTGGGATATTTTCGCTTGGCACCCCTCAGATATGCCAGGAATCCCACGCAGGCTGGCCGAGCACAGCATAAATATCCAGAAAGGATTCAAACCTGTCAAACAAACCCTTCGGCGTTTCTCCGAACCAAAGAGACATGCCATGGGAGAGGAGCTAGCCAAATTATTGGAGGCCGGATTCATTAGAGATATCAAACACCCGGACTGGCTAGCAAACCTGGTAATGGTACCAAAGAAGGACAAATCTTGGCGCCTGTGTGTCGACTTCAAAGACCTTAATAAGGCCTGCCCAAAGGATCCCTTTCCCCTCCCTCGAATTGATCAAATCATCGATGCCACCGCAGGACACGATTCCCTGTGTTTCCTCGACGCATACTCTGGTTACCATCAAATAAAGATGGCAGAATCTGACCAAGCTGCAACAGCATTCATCACGCCATACGGCCCATTCTGCTTCAACACAATGCCCTTTGGGCTCAAAAACGCCGGCGCGACATATCAACGCATGATTCAAACATGTTTGGCAAACCAGATCGGCAAAACAGTGGAGGCGTACGTAGATGATGTGGTCGTTAAATCAAGACACGTCGAATCTCTAGTAGACGACTTGAGACTTACATTCGACAACCTGCGAAAATACGACATCAAGCTCAATCCGGAAAAATGTGTTTTCGGCGTCCCAGCCGGAAAGCTCCTGGGCTTCGTTGTATCCGGCAGAGGAATTGAAGCAAATCCAGCTAAAATACGAGCTCTGTCACAATTGGATGTCCCAAAAGATCTCAAGCAAATTCAGAAACTCACCAGATGCGTGGCGGCCTTAAGCCGCTTCATCTCCCGCTTGGGAGAAAAGGCACTACCCCTTTACCGCCTCCTTAGGCGCACCGAACACTTCGAGTGGACGGACGCTGCCACGGCCGGACTCGAGGAAACAAAGGCCATCTTGGCAACAAACCCCGTCCTGGCCGCGCCGAATACCGGCGAACCCATGCTATTGTACATTGCCGCAACCCATCAAGTTGTTAGCGCAGTACTTGTCGTCGAACGGATAACGGACGGACATAAATTACCCCTTCAAAGGCCGGTTTACTACGTGTCCACTATCCTCACACCATGCAAATCACGGTACCCGCATTATCAAAAAATCGCATACGCGGTATTCATGGCATCCCGGAAGCTACGACACTACTTTCAAGAGTGTTCTATTACAGTAGCCTCGGAAGTACCACTCAACGATATTATCAACAACCGCGATGCAATAGGCCGGATAGCAAAATGGGCCATAGAGCTCCTCCCGTTCGATATAACCTACAAGCCACGGCGAGCAATTAAATCGCAAGTCCTAGCCGACTTCGTCGCCGAATGGACAGAGGCCGAACTCCCTAAAGAGTACGACACGTACTCAAACTGGATCATGCATTTCGACGGCTCCAAAATGCTGGCCGGACTGGGGGCTGGCGTCGTTTTGACGTCCCCTATAGGAGATACAGTCCAATATGTACTCCAAATTATGTACACGGACTCCAACAATGCAGCCGAATACGAGGCCCTTCTACATGGCCTCCGGATGGCGGTATCCATGGGCATTCAACGCCTGGAAGTACGCGGGGACTCAAACCTTGCGATATCCCAAATAAATGGCGACTTCGACGCCAAAGACCCAAAAATGGCAGCTTATCGCAATGCCGTACTAAAAATGTCAGCTCGGTTCGAGGGACTGGAGTTCCATCACATAACCCGAGAAAATAATCAGGCAGCGGACGTCCTGGCACGCATTGGAGCAAAACGAGATGCAGTCCCCCCCAACATCTTCTTAGAAAGATTATTCAAACCATCCGTAACATGGGAGGGGGAACCCTCGGATAATAGCCCGGGCATAACCGCACAACCCAATGCTGAACAATCAGACATAATCGGCGGCCCCGCCACCGAAATTACACCCTCAGCCCACGCAATAATGGCGGTCATCGCCCCGTGGACGGAACCATTCCTAGCCTACCTTACTAGGCAGGAACTCCCCGAGGACCAAAACGAGGCACGCTGCATAGTGCGGCGATCTAAAGCCTATAAAGTCCACGAGGGAGAGCTATATAAGAAAAGCACTACAGGAGTCCTTTAAAGGTGTATCTCCGAAGAGGAAGGGCGGAGTCTATTGGCTGAAATTCATGCCGGACTCGGTGGCCATCACGCCGCGGCTCGGTCCCTTGTAAGCAAGGCTTTCCGCACTGGCTTCTATTGGCCGACGGCTAGAGCAGACGCTCAGGACCTAGTCAAACGGTGCGTCGGTTGCCAGCTCTTTGCCAACCAAAGCCATATGCCACCCAACGCCCTCCGAACTATCCCCATCACTTGTCCTTTCGCGGTCTGGGGGCTCGATATGGTGGGACCCCTTAAAGGCGGAACCCACAAGAAAAAATACTTATTGGTCATGGTGGATAAATTCACCAAATGGATAGAAGCCAAGCCCGTCAAGACGGCTGAATCCGGACCCGTGATAGACTTGTATCCGGGGTCGTACACCGTTATGGTGTCCCCCACAGCATTATCACCGATAACGGCACAAACTTCACCTCTGATGAAGTAAAGCTGTGGTGCAAAAACATGGGCATTAAGCTCGACTACGCTTCTGTCTATCACCCACAAACTAACGGTCAGGTCGAACGTGCAAATGGTCTCATCATGAGCGGCATCAAACCCAGACTAGTGCGGTCCCTCAAGGAATCTAATATGCACTGGGTAGAGGAGCTCGACTCCGTACTCTGGGGGCTGCGAACCACGCCAAATCGTACCACCGGATTCACGCCATTCTTTATGGTGTACGGCGCTGAGGCGATTCTGCCCTGCAACATAATTCATGACTCACCTCGAGTGCGCATGTACGAAGAAAGAGAAGCCGAGCTTGATCGGCAGGACAACCTGGACGCCTTAGAGGAAGAGCGTGACGTGGCTAAGGCCCGTTCCGTATTCTATCAACAGCAAGCTCGAAGATATCAAAGCAGAGAAGTACGGGCCAAAAATTACAACGTTGGTGAACTAGTTCTGCGCCTGCCGGATAAGCAAAAGAACAAACTCAAGCCCAAATGGGAAGGTCCATTCATAATCGACCAAGTCCTAACTAGTGGAGCGTACCGCCTGCGAGATGCGTCGGATAACCGACTCGAGCCGAACCCATGGAACGCCACACGTCTTCGAAGATTCTATGCCTAGCGTCGGACTCTGTGTTTGTCTCCTTCCTCTGTCCATTATTTAAATTTATACCTTTTTTTTTACTTTGTCTCCTACTCTTTTCTTTTCTAGCCCTTAAAAGGCTCATTATGTGACACGCTATCCGCGCTCCTTAAACCTGGGGGCTTCTTTAACAGAAGCTTGTCTATATGGGTTTCACACCCAACGCATGCGTCAGACTTCCGCATGCACCTTTTCTTCGCCATTATATGCATCGATATGACTTAAGTTTTGGCCAAGCTGGGTTGCCTGGCTCCTGTGCTTACCCCTACGTTCCCGATTGTTCGGCTAGGCGGTAAAGGGAGCACCTCTGCGATTGTTACTGCCGGATAAGCCGGATGTGTACCTCAGACTGGGTGAAGCCGAAAGCTAGCGTTCTTAAGGGAATATTCGGTCGGTGAACTAAAGATGAACCTTTTTATTTTATACATGCCCCCAGATGATCTTCTGCATTTGCAGTTCGGACGTGCACTTTAGGGCACGCCACCCCAGCGAAAGGAACCCTTAACGGAACTATTCTCTCTGGAAGATGTTTCTTACTAACCATGTAATATAACATAACTAGTTGGGCACTTGTCTGATAAAGCACTAATGACCCCTACGCATGGTCTCCATGCATACCCCGGCTTTTATATAGCCGTTATGGTATTCGGACACACTCCGGACCGTCAGGTCCCGAGGTCGAAGCGAAAAGGTCGGCAATGACAAACGATCTACAATCCGGCTAGAAGGCATTACACATGTCAATTATAAATTACATAGTCATCTTGACTGATCGTATTCCTCCTCTATACCATCTAACAGGGTGTCTAATTTACAGTCCTGCTGGGAATACTTTGCGGCCAGCTCTACCTGGCCATACACCAAGCTCACAGGGATCTCCTTCCCATCAGGCCCCACTGGTCCGACCTCGGCCATGTGATTGGGGTCAGACTTCGTAAAGCAGGTCTTCACCATGGCCCAGGCCTCCATCGCGCCTTGTCGGCAGGCTGATATCTTCCACAACCGGATGCGCCGCCGAGCTCCCGTCAGCTTCTCTCCAAGCTCTCCAAGGCCCTCGGGCGTGGAGTGGGCAGGCCATAAGGCCCGGGCAACCCCTTGCATTGCCCGCCGAATTCGTTCGTGCAGTTGCAGGAGTTCGGGGAGAAGGTCACCCGTAGAACCGGGCATCTCCTCTACAGGACGACCTGTGAGCGTACCTACAGACATAATTCTGTTATTCGTCTTCCTTGCCGAACTCCTTTTTTTTTCAAGTGTTCGCTCAAGCACTTACTTAATATGCCGCGTCGAAGACGCTGATTCTCCTTCATGGAGTCAGATAGCTGGCCACGAACGTCTTTCAGTTCAACATCCAGCTTGGTGTTGGCATCCTGAAGATCGTTCTTCTCTCGCCTCACCCTTGTCAACGTACTCTCGCCAGCCTTTAACTGGCGTAAGAGTTGTTGCCTCTCCGGATCTAGTCCGGCACCATCTGCAACATTAATTGTCAGATTCGCACATAAGCCGCACAATACCAATCTCTCAACGTATATCGTACCTGAGGGGGTCCCTTCGGGCTCCCCTGTTGCGGCTAGTGCGGCCTCTAGTTGGGCCTTGCACTTTTCCAGCTCCTGGGACAGCACGGTGTTCTTCTCAGTAAGAACCTACATATTATATGATCCTTAAGTCAGTTAGTTTAACTGTTTCAAGTCTCGGGGGCTACTGGTATATATATATTTAAATTTTCTTACCCGTATGTCTTTCACATACTGCTCCGTGGCTCTGGCTAAACCATCTTGAGCAACACGAAGGTACGCATCTCCCGAATTGAAGGCGTCTAAGGCCTCTCGGGAGAAACAAGCGTCGCGTAGAACTGTCCGGCGACGCCTATGGTTCATGGCGCTCTCCACTTCTGAATTTGTGGCAGATAGCCGGTCCGCATCCTCTGTTGGAGGAGCGTCCGGCGCAAGCCTGGTGTTCGTCCCCGCCTTCGGACCAGACGTTGGAGCCTGGCTGGTAGAGGCGCGGTTGGCGGCTCCTTCGGATATAGTCCGGCGAGGCCTCTTCATCCTGGAAACAGTACGGATGTTAACATGCCCTGACAGAATAACGCCAGGAAGACTGAGGGCGCGTTATACCTTTGTGCCGAACTCTCAGTCCGGACTTCATCCCTTTTTACCCCACGGGGCCCGGCGGCTCCTCGTTGGCTAGTCGCCGTAGGTTCGGCCTCCCTCCTCGGAAATCTCCCCTGTAAAATATGGTTGTCGTCAGAAACACCGGAACATGTAAGGACGGAATCTCTCTTGCGGGAATAAACACTCCGGTTTCTGTTACCTGGGAGGCCGGGATTAACCCGGGATAATAAGCCGTAATGGCCACCAAGGTATTATCCTTGCTTAACTGGTGGAACACCCCGTCGATGAGCTCCACGGATATGTCCGAATCCTCTTCGGAGTCCGGATCGAGGGACCGTTCTAGGTCCTCAGGCTGTGGAGGGTAGCTGTTGATATCCTTTACCTCCTGTCGAAGCTCCTGCATTGAAATCACCAGATTACGTATCTAGTCATGGGAGCATTAAATAAGCGGGCAAGTGCAATTGTTCACTTACCCAACTTGGAGGTTCATACATAGTGAATCCGGCCCGCGGGTTGACGCGGAGGAAGTCCTCCTTTCCTCCCTTGTATAAAGATGTTAGAATCTTTACTAGAGCGGCAGCTGTGTCTGGCCCCTTGCGGTCGTAAAGGGTGGCGTCATCCTCCCCGTTGAAATCCCACATGGGGTGGATCCTATATTGAAGCGGCTGCACCCCCCGCATAATACATGCGGCCATGACTCCAATCATGGTTAGTCCGGAATGAGCCAACAGTCTTATCCGGCCCATCAGGTAAAGAACGTCTCTGTTGCTTTCTCTCTGAGAGCTCCGCGGGCGCCAACTTAAGCGTTTCTTTAAGGGAGCCATGCTGAACTCAGGGAGGCCGACCCGGACAGGATCCGGCAGCGGGACGTCGTCTATGTAGAACCATTCTGAAGGCCAGTCCTCGGACGCCTTCTTTGGGGTTCCGGATAGGTATCTGGTCCCGGCGATGCGCCATATTTCGGCTCCGCCCACTTGGTATATAGACCCCTCCTGAGAACGGGGCACCAAGCAGAACAACCTCTTCCACAACGCAAAATGAGCCTCGACGCCAAAAATAGCTCGCAAAGGGCAACGAAGCCTGCAATATGTAGCATGGAGCCAGGCGTGAGGTTGTGCAGCTGGAGGCCGTAGAACTCCAGAAGCCCGCGGAGGAATGGATGAATTGGAAATCCCAGACCCCTTAATAAATAAGGGACGAGGCACACCCGCTCTCCTTTAGAAGTATTGGGGGTGCTCTCCGCTTGCTTGCCGCCGTTGTAGGTGGCGAGTTCGGCTCGGACCGGGACCATATATGCTTGGGGAAGAAATCCCTTGGCCTGCAGTGACACTAGCTCGCTGTGTGGGATGGTGCAACTCTCCCAGTCTCCGGATTTGGGGCTGGAGGGGCGAGGGGAGGAGCTACGACGGCTGGCCATGTTGGAATGGACCTTTGCTGGAGTCGCTCTGATGATAACTCGCGGGGAGAAGAAGATGTGGTTTGGGTCTAGATCCCCATCCCGTTAAATAGGCGGCTCGTTTATATGACCAAGGGTGTGAATATAAAAACACCCCCGGGCTTTTCGCGTTCGTTCAACACTTGGAAGACGACAATTATTGGGCACCGAGACCGAGGAGCGCTACGGACATTATTCATACAGGTACACAAGATTCGGTGGGGGAACCCGCCTTGCAATGCCGAAAACAAATTTGCGCGCTGGACTCGACGTCATTGAAGCCTGGTTCGGGGGCTACTGAGGGAGTCCTGGATTAGGGGGTGTTCGGATAGCCGAATTATATCTTCAGCCGGACTCCAGGACTATGAAGATACAAGATTGAAGACTTCGTCCCGTGTCCGGAAGGTTCTTTCCTTGGCGTGGAAGGCAAGCTAGGCGTGCGGATATTCAAGATCTCCTACCAATGTAACCGACTCTGTGTAACCCTAACCCTATCCAGTGCCTATATAAACCGGAGGGTCGTAGTCCGTAGGACGAACACATCATAACCATCATCATATCCATAGGCTAGCTTCTAGGGTTTAGCCTCCTTGATCTCGTGGTAGATCTACTCTTGTACTACCCATATCATCAATATTAATCTAGCAGGAGTAGGGTTTTACCTCCATCGAGAGGGCCCGAACCTGGGTAAAATAAAGTGTCCCTTGTCTCCTGTTACCATCCGACCTTGACGCACAGATCGGGACCCCCTACCCGAGATTCGCCGGTTTTGACACCGACAGCTCCTTTTCGGCCGTCGATTACTTCCGGCCCGTTACTGGCATGTTCCCCTAATGGGCCAAATTCGGCCCATGGCAAGAGTCGGCCCGTTACTGGCCTGTTCCCCTAATGGGCCAAATTCGGCCCATGGCAAGAGTCGGCCCGTTACTGTCCTGTTACCCTAATGGGCCAAATTCGGCCCATGGCAAGAGTCGGCCTGTTTCTGGCCTGTTAACCCGTTGCACCGTTTCCAGCCTGTCCTATATTCTGGCCCATTAACGACCCATTATGCCTGTGACAGAATTAAGCCTCTGCTGTCCTACGGCCTGTTAACGGCCTGTTACCATGCTGGGGCGATACTAATTACGCCCGATTACGGCCCATGTAGACCCATTTATCCGACGGCCCGAGGCCCACCGATTACAGGCCCATTTATCGACGGCTCGTAGGAGACCCATGGATCCTACGACCCGTATATGGCCCATAAGGGAAAAAGAAGACTAGGAAATAAATAAGGCCGAAACTAACGCTAGGCTATTAAGGCGATTGCACAGATTGCATCCACTCGACATCAAAGATCGCCACTAGTGCAAATATAGGGAACACCCTACACTATACAAAAATGGCTTGCTGTTTTCTTCAGCCGGTGGCTGCACGTTAAGAATAAATTTTGTATCGCACCAAAACAAATTACAACTATATAACAAAAGGAAGGTTGGCATAAAACTTAACAGTCTAGCAGATAAATGCACCACCAGAAGTTCAGAAGCTCAGTTCATTTGACCTGACTGTTATGTTTTCATGCTGTATTGTCCGATGGAGCACCATAACCCTCGCCTTCATTTCCCCTAGGCTCCTGAACAACATAGCAAATGTCTGATAGTCTGGTTCAAAACCATGCATATCTTGACGACATTGAGCAATGTTTCTCCTTGTTTCACAAAGGGTCTCTGTTAGGGAATGGACTTGTGTTTGGAGCGCAGATACAACATTGCTTTGAGCTTGCATATCTTGATCATGAGGCAGTTTGGACTATATTGCCTTAACAACCAACCCAGTATTACGCAGGAACGTGCTTTTGGCACTGTTAGTAGACAGGTACTGACCCACTGCAGCAAGAGCTGACATTGCGGTTATAGTTGCCTCGCCACCTTCAGAAGGTGGCGGTTCCACCATTTTTTCATAGCTCGCTGAAAAGTTGAGGTTTTACATTAGTAGTACCAGAACAGAAGATATTAAGGAGGCAGCAAAACCAAATAAAATAGCTTTGGTCTATATACAGAACTTATTCTGGTGAACCCATGTAAAATATTAGTTGTATTTTATTGCAAAGTACATAATAAAACCAGGTTCCAAGCATATGACCATGTACCATCGCTAATGTATTGTCTATTTCTTCACATTGTATTGAGGGCTAAGGATAAAGAGATGAAGTTTATAATACGGTAAGCATAGTATGACATCATTCATATCACAAAACAACTGAGAATAGACAAATAGGCAATTGTAACGTTGTGTGGGCAAGTCCAGCACGAAACTAGATTACGGGTCAAGATCAAAGGGGCATCACTCCTCTCTTTTAAACCTTGTAAGGTGCAATGATACGCTAAGACAATTGTGTATAAAATTGAAAAGAGTAATAGACATTGGCTGCAAAACATGCAGCTCAAGGCACAAGTCAGAGTAAGTAGTAGTTAAAAGGCATGAGGATTAAGGACTGACAACAGCGGCTTTGACTGGTGTAGTCATGCCCTTCTTCTTGCTGGTGTGACAGTCCTTGAAGATTTCCACAACATTTGGTTCAGGTACTTTTTGGTCCTTGCGGGCTTTCCTCTGCATTTCAAACAAGTCAATATGAATCTGATAATATGGTACAGCGAAAAGAGTGAAACAACAGCTAATTACAAGAGCCTCGGAGTGTGCAATATAGCTACGAGATCCTGTCGTCTGTTGGAATTTCACTTTAGTACGGTTGGCCTTGTTCTTTGAACAGTTCACCTACAAGCAGATAGATTTGTGTGGCACATGCGTAAATAGGACTTCAACATGTGATCTGATCACATATATATAATGTACCTGATACTTCGGATCAGACCAGTGTTTAACAAGGCCCCTCTAGTCTTCATCCGATATATTTTCCATTGGAGATGTTTGGGAAAGTTCACTGTTAGCCTTGCCTTCAAAGTGAGTTTTCCTCAAGTTATACCGATAATGCCGCAGAGCAGACTTGAAAACATGGGTGCAAGCTTGTCTGGTTGCATCATCTTGGCTATCCAACTTGAACCTCATCTGTTGA
The DNA here is from genome assembly GCA_032464435.1 of Aegilops umbellulata. Lineage (NCBI taxonomy): Eukaryota > Viridiplantae > Streptophyta > Magnoliopsida > Poales > Poaceae > Aegilops > Aegilops umbellulata. Next base: position 395,637,201 of record CP136054.1, read on the forward strand.
AAACTATGGGAGTCTCATTATCAGCAACCTAGAAAGTATGGGACAGAGCAAGATGATATTACTAGTTTCCATACATAACCATACCTACAGATAAATGGTCGAGGAAGGTGTTGAACTGGGTTTCGTCTTTGTCATTCCTGTACTGAATCCATGTTGGGAGGATACATACATGACACCTAATGACAACCGCTGCCTCTGATACTAACTTGGCTGACTCTGTAGCATCACGTGGCCTTTTTAAACCTACCTCAAAACGGATCTCCATTCTTCCTCCTCTAGATTTAGTTAACCTATCGAGCATTATCCCTGATGTTTGTTTCCTCTTGTGCCTAGGTGCTAGTCCAACAACGAACATAGGAATAGTTAGTGTACATCAAACTGTGAGACTACATATAAAGAAGCATGCAACTGTAACTTGACTCCAGCAACTACCTTCTTGTTGTTGAAGCTCACAAGGTTCATCTGATATTGCCAACTCGTCTTGTGTCAAGAGCGCTTGGGAAGTAGTGTCAGGTGGCAAGGGAGCTTGGGAACGTGCTGCTAGCTCAGTTGACGCACGAGTAAGTCGTGCAGCTGGTAGTACTGTGGTAGGTGTTGCAAGAACTAGGGCTGTCTCTGCCTGTTTGGTGGCAGCTATTTGTTTCTGTTTGGCTTTTTTTTGCAACTCGTGTAGCATGGGATGCCGTGGTTGTAGAATTTTACGCTGGACTTTGACCTTATATTGCACCTTCAGTACCAGCAGAATCTGCAGGATTCATCCGCTTCTCATTCCCTGCCATTATGTGTTTCTTCCTCTTTCTCTATGCCATGTTAAGTCAAGCCGACAAGAAAAACAAATAACAATTTAGTTCTTCACAACATATTGATGCGTGATGCAGACGAACTGAACTTTGATGTTAGACAACCACATGATAGGAGGATGTAATATGTATGAAAAACAAGATGGAAGAGATAACCAGAACTATGATGTGTAAACTAAGAAGAAGACATTTCACCAAATTAGAAGCAATGCAATGGAAGGTAGACACCATATGAAAGATGCTACAAATATCGCTCTGCCAAGTTAACAGTGTCTCGTCATAAATGACGTTTAAACAAATGTGAAGCAGTACAAGAAATAAATCATATGCAAGATGCAAACAACATCACACTACCATGTTAGAGGTCTCTCGTCATTAGTGACATTGCATATTCACAGCATTGCATATTCACAGCTTATGATGTGTAAACTAAGGAGAAGGCATTTCAACAAATTAGAAGCAATGAAAGCTAGACACCATATGAAAGATGCAATGAATATCACTCTACCAAGTTAAAATTATCTTGTCATAAGTGCCATTTCAACAAATTAGTAGTACAAGCTAGAAAAGAATGTGAGATGTAACCTATATCACACTTCGAAGTCAAACGTGTCTTATGATAAGTCATTGTTGCAGGTTACACAATAGTAGTAATTTGATGTAAGAACATGGTGTGATAGACAGATATTGTATGTTCTAGAAACAGGAACACGTGTCTTATTCAAGTATAATGTGTAAAGTAAGCAGATGGAATTCAACAAAATTAGAAGCAATACAAGCTAGACATCACACATAACATGCAACCACATATAACAGTGCCAAGTTAGAGGGAGCACCAGTGATGCTGCACTAGGGGAGACGTGCTCATCATAAACACAACTTTTTTGAGTGTCTATGCATGTGTTGTCTTGGAAATCATCTTGGCGTGTGGAGGAGTAGAAACTGTAGAGGCCCTCCGTTCGGAAGGAGCACCTTTATCCGCTGCCATACTAACTTCCTTCCGCTTTATTGATTTTGAATTGTCAAGTAAAACCAACAAGAAAAAGCAATACAATTCTCTCTTGAGAACTCATTCATGCATGATACTGATAATCACTACTTTGATGTAAGGCAAACACATGATACCAGGATGGAATATGTACAAAAAATAGGATGGCATGGCATGTTCACAACTGTTTGTGTAAACTAAGCAGAAACCATTCCAGCAAATAAGAAGCAATGCAAGCTAGACACCACATGAAAGATGCAACCAATATGACTCTGCCAAGTTAAAAGTGTCCCATCATAAATGGAATTTCAACAAATTAGAAGCAGCGCATGCTATAAATCATATGAAAGATGCAACTAATATCGCACTGCATATACTAAAGGTGTCTCGTCATGTTGATTGATCGGGATACAAAAAACAATAGTTTTATGTAAGGACATGCTTTATAGACAGATGTACTATGTACTAAATACAGGAAGGCATGTTACACGTACTATGTAAGCAGACTAGCACATGCAGTTTAACCAGATTGGAAGAGTTACAATCTAGACACCATATGCAACATGCAACCACATATCACGCTGCCAAGTTAGAGCAAGCACCTGCGATGCTAGTGTAGGGGAAATGCTGTAATCAACTATAGAGCTACGTTCACTATCTTCATCTAGCATTTCTGTTTCTTGAGAATCATGTCGGGAGGCTGACGCTGCATTCTTTAAATGAGGAGTAGTCCCCTTGCCTGCCTGCCTCATCATAAGTGATTGATGAGGGATACACAAGAACATTAGTTTGATGTAAGAACATGGTTAATACAAAGATGTACTAGTATGTACCAAAAATAGAAAGGCATGTCATATTCAAAGGTATAATGTGTAAGCTAAGGAGATGCAATTTAACCAAATTGGAAGCAATACAAGCTAGACATCTGGCTGGAGTGGTGAGCATGATCATCTAGGACCCGAGAGCCTGGTGGGAGGCGGGCTGCTTCGCCACCATCGCAGCTTTTTAGTTGGCTTCCAGGTGATGCCTATCTTTGCTGGGCTTGTCACTGGCTCGGCCAGTGCCCTGACTAGGTATTTGTCTTCTGGTGCTCATGGGATGGTGGTTCATGTAAAAAAAAATCTTTCCTTATCTTACCGACTTCGGCGTTTCGAATACAAGCTAGACACCATATGGAACATGCAACCACATATGACACCGTGAAGTTAAAGCAAGCACCTGGGATGGTGGTTCATTGCGAGCGAGGTCATCAACTCCAGAGCTACGTTTACCGTCACCATCTGCTGACATTGCACCCTTTATAGCGTTGTAACGTGTCTTTCCTACCAGCATACGAAGCTGGAGCGACTTCTCTCTTTTCTTTTTGGCTTCTCTCATGGCAGCAGAGTCTGAAATACCATTGCATAAAAACACAATAGTGAGAGTAAGGGTGAAGTGTGTGCAGAACTAGTGCACTGTAAAAGTAGCAGATAGCAGGTGGCTGAAAAATAAATGACAGGAGACATATGATAGCTCTACAACATTGCATGGAAAACAAAATTAGGTTCTACTCCGTATGATTTTGTAATATATGAGCACAGGAAATGCAGGTACTCCTCCAGCACACCACCACATGTGGTCATATCTAAGATAATAGTCGACTAAAAATAAATAGGTCAGTCGATTTTTTTAATGAACCGTCCGATCTATAAGGAACGGGCAGATGGCCTTCGTCTACCTCCCGCCAGTCACTGTTGACAATCTTTCTCGAACCGCCAGCGACCACCGGCCCTCCCATCGACCTCACGCCACCGCCGTGCTTGGCAGCTCCCCCAGGCCATCCCTTTAATCCCGGCCGACCTCCAGATCGGGCACTAGTAGCTCTAGGCCACACACGCCCCTAAGATAAACATCAAGGCGCTGCTTCCCTGGCGTAATAGGCGTACTAGCGCCTATTATGCCGGGGAATGCTTCCGTTAATTGGGAATCAACTGGCCAGAAATTGAAATTCAGGGGGGCGACGGACCTCTAGCTAAGGTGAAATAGTATATGAGGAGAAACCTTGTGCATCGCGAGTTACTAGGAACATCTAGTATCAAGAATAAGCGGTCAACTATTGTCTTATGTGGGATGAATACCGTGCAAGCAGAGACGTAAGATTTGCACGAATAAGGGAAGAGGAGTACCTTTTTCGGTTGCCGGTGTGGTCACCTCCACATGTCGCGCCGATCTTCTTCTTTTTACCGGGGAAACCGATGTTCTGGAGGGTGCAGGCTTGGACGAACCTATGGCTAAATTGTTGACTGTGTTGCCGTGGCCGTATGTCGATGGAGGGGAAGCAGATCCGAGGCGGCGAAGGACGACGTAGCAGGAACAACTCCGGTGCGGTGGAGGGTGGCGAAGTTGGAGCGGCAGCGGTGAGGCACAGGACGGCGTGGTTGAACTGGCTCGGGTACGGACGGCTCAACCTCGGCTTCAACTACTAGCCGTGGAGGGCGTTGCGGTTGAGGTTGCGGTGGACGACGGCGTCGGGGTATCGGCTCCGACGTGATGGTGGAGGGCGGCGGTTGATGGGTGGGATGGGGTGGCGAAGGAGGACGCCGGGGTTTCGCGGCTGGTGGAGAGGTAGTTTTGGCGCCCACGGAGTACGAATGGGGAATCGAACGGGTGGGGGGGAACCATGTTTTGGTGTGGGATGCGCTTGTTTTTGGCTTTTTTGAACAGAAGATGGGACGCGCTTGTTTGAAATTTGGGGAAAGTACAAACTTTGCCCCCTCTTAAATTTCGGACCTACTGCGGGTCGGGGGTAGGATGGTAATCCCAGGTGTCCCAAATAGTGGGCGTGAGCGATTTCGGCCGCACGCATGTGTGCTTAGGCGGCCATTGTGTATGAATGGTTTTCGGATGTGGTTGCGTGGCGTCTAGATGAAGCTACAAACCTACCCCGGTTTAGACCTTTGGACGTCGGGCCGGTAGGTTTCACGGGTCGGAGTTATTAGAAAAGTAATTTCCTTGTACTACCAAACATTGGTCTCACGCGGTTTCGGGCGAGTAGAGGCTCTTTTGGCGCTTCGTTCGAAATTTTGAAACACAAGCATTCACGTTTAGAGTACTCTTGAACTATGAGGATTGACCTAAATAGACAACTTTATATTTGACCTTGTATGTTTGAAAACCTCATTAAATTATCCGCTTCTTTTTGAATTTTGGACACTTGAAAATCCTATAACAACGATTATTTTGGAATGGAGGAGCTAAATTTGAATCTATTTTGTACACGACTACATATGCTATTATGTACAAAATCAGAGCAAAGATTGGTGCCCCCATAATTTAAGTATGGTTTACAAATGCCATGATATCAAATTCAAATAATTGAATGGACTTCGTGTTGAATTCGATTTTTTTAAACCACCTTAAGTTGAATTCAAATGTATGCTAGTTCATAGGTAGCTATTTATAATGTCCATTGTGTAACTTTCGTATGTATAATGTGCTTTACACACACAACATGAACTATACTCACGTTTATATTCGATTGCTAAAGCGATGCATTGTCTAGAGTTCAAAATACTAACTATGTGGATCAATTGTGTCGAATAATAACATAGACACGCTCAAATTCAATAGAATCTAGATGTCTGATGGATCGATGACCGCTCCTTACGCGAATTGCAAATATCATGATCCCATCCTGATATTTGGATACAATTTATATCTTTAATCAATGTGTAGAGCAGTCTTTTACGTGTAGTTTCACTCTCCATCGGTGGTCTCTCACACATGCTCACACACTCTCTCCCGAGGTGTCTTTCTCGCACACATGCTCTAGATATAACCCTCCCTCCCTCTCGTAACCATTTACAACTGTTTTCACTAACCTTTATCACAAGCACTCTTCCTCTCGCAAACATGCACACGCACGATCCTCATCGACCCTTTCTATATACATGGACCTACCTACGTGTCTCATGTACGCACATTATCTTTACGCCTGTCTCTCACGCATTGTCTCACACCTCTCTTCCTAATCGACGAGTATGATTCTAGCAGAGCATTCTGTAGGATGCCCCTTAAAGTTAGGTTGGATGAATAGTAATATCGGAGATAAAGGGGTTACCTTAGTCCGAGAACCTATGGTTACAAATCCTAGCCGGCTTTGTCAATGGACACAGAGTCCTTCACAATTCTGCTATCTTTGTCTTGTACGACTAGTCATCCATGGGTCTTCCTAAATGCATCAAGGGCCGACCAATGTGGCGCAGGACGGAACTGAACGAAGGGCCTCACCGGACCTTACACGGTGACACACCCTCTGCCCCCACATCTCATTATCTTCTCACACCCACACATACCAACACAAACACCACACACAGAAAATTTCTCCTGGTGCCTCTATTCCCCCCCCCCTTGCATATACACACTCAAGGGAATGGAATCCCTTGTCATGACGTCATATTCGTCTCTCTCTCTAGACCACTCTCATTTCTCGTGCTATCTCTCCCACGCCCCCCCGTCGGCCCCTCTACCCATGCCTCTCTCGAATACGCAATACACACACATACCTCTCTAGGCCCCGCTAAATGCATCAACTACACATTCACACATGTTACATCACGTACCCCATTGATCTAAAAAGCCCTCTCTTCATGTTTATTTCGCATACAACATTCCTTTTGAATAAAGTGTGGCCAAAAAAATATTTTAGAGTTTCTACATATATACAACATTACAAAGTTATATGGAGGAGTACGAACGCTAATTTGCATTGCATGGTGCCCACAATGATATTTATTCCGCACTGTGAATTTGTATATTTTTATACTATATACAAAGTTAGTCATAATAAAGAGAAACGAAGAGCATCTCTCTCTCCATCGCATACCCCCCTGTACGCCCCTTTCACGTATGCACACAAAACTATCTCCAGGTCCTCTAAAATTAAGCCCCCAGAAAATTCACGCATGTTTCATCTTTCTCTCGCGATATATGCAATGATGATCATTGTATTTGAAGGGAAAGCACGATACATACATTGGACTACAGAATCCACTCATTATGGTCACCATTCACGTTTAGTGGTTATTATGCAGTCACGGGCTCACCGTACAACTTTGTATTTGCTCATGACATGACTAGTTGACCAGTTAAACGCTCCAGGTGGCACCTCTAGTGTTGCATCACATTATCTCACTACCATCGTGCCCACCTGTCGACTTGTATCTACTCTACATCTACACTCTTATAAAATACACTCTTATAAAAAAACAGAGTTGGTGATGATGGTGTGCCTGCCATCCTGCAATATAGGCTGTCCAATTTATATCTGACGGATAGGAAAGAAACTATGGCAATTTTGCAAAAAGGTACCCACACACCTCTCCACATTTGCAAATAAGGCCTTCCCTCATTCATCCTTTTCTCTCAAGAGATAAACAAGTCATACAAATGCATTTTAATGTTACGTGCAACGCACAGGCATCTTGCTAGTAAGAATGAAAACAAACGACACAAAAATATTTGGACGGTGGTTCGAAGTCATGACCGCGCGCACATCAGACAAGGTGGCCTTGTATTGGTATGCTGAGCCGTCTATTTTAACACACAGGAGCTGGTGTGGTGATTATACACACACGCACGCATGCACACGAACTGCATCCACGCAACACTCACACAATCACATGCACCCACGCACGCACGCAACACTCACACGTACACACACAGCCACGCACGCACGCAACACTCACACGCACGCACGCAACACTCACACGCACACACGCACGCATGCATGCACACACCAGTACACCACACGACCAACACACACTCTCACGCTCAAGTGCTCAACCTACACGTGCAGTGCACACATCAGGCCCTGACAGACACATACACAACTAGGTGATTCCCGCGCACGGGTTGGAGCCTTGTCACGCCTGCATAAATTTGTGTTTATTTGACCTTTTGCCTATGCGAACTGATAGGTGGGACCCACAAGGAACACGGTCAATTTAACTAGTCAACATGGCGCCATGCAGACTATTTGGCCGGTCAACAGAGTGCAATCCGATGCTGAACCGTGAGCAAGTGACCGTATAATCACCGCAAAACGTATATAGTGACCGTAATCAGCTTATTCTGAAGTTCGATGACCGTATTACGCTTTTCTCTCTGTAGGCCCTCCAAAACTACATCTCTACACATTCTCGCATGTTACATCTAACAACTATGCAATACATCACTACTACTACACTCTAACACAATAAATCATATGTGTTTTTAGTTTTACTAGATATCATATTGTTACTTATAATTATTCAGTTTGCATACATTAAAATTGCCTTTGAAATGTATGGCCAGTATCATCTACCGCGCGGGAAAAATCCCGCCCTTTCCTGTTTAATCGGGTTTGTATCGATGGATCGTGCGAAACAGCAAAACTATAGTACTATACAGTACAAGTGACAGTTCACTGGGCCGTTGTGTCGTCTACTCCTCCGTCGTAAGAGTTGAGCGCTCGCTTTCATAAATCTTCTAGTCCGTTTCACCGACATGTGGGACATCAAGCTACTGGGTCCACGTGCCATACCGGAATACAGTGCAGAGCAGCCGGGGTGAAGCACCCCAGTCATGGCGCCGGCGTAGTAATGAGCAATGAGGTGTCAAATCACAAAGCTGCACCTTTCCTACAGTTAAGTTGGAGGGACGAAGCAACCATCATTTCACTCGTTGCTGAATCCGCTTCTCCCTCATCTTCTTCAACTTAACCACGTGTTGCTTCTGCCGTTGTTCTGCCTCATGTGGGACGCGGATCGGCTTGGTGAAGCACTGACACGTGGGACCGCATGTTAGCAAACCGCCAGGACAACGTCCTCTGAAAATAAGAAGCATAATCCTAGACTTACAAATTAAAGGGCTATGTATACTTTCCATCTAATCTATATATGCCCCCCTTGATTTTTAGGTGGGGTGGGCCTAATCCTCTCCTTTAATCCAATCAAATAGTCCCACATCACATCAGTTCATAACTTTACATAAACCATTACATGGACGTAGCATTGCTCAAATAAGAAACCTCCCCCGCCATCCGCGCGGCAAAATCACCTCCTTTTTACTAATCTTGATTCTATAATTTTTTAGATCAATATAATTGAGATTTGTATAGATAGCACACAGGAGCAAAACCAAGTGGTACGGTTAAGGGCATCCACAATGTGTAGCCAAATGTGAAAATAGCTTTTGGCATCGTGGGAACCATTGTGGACGGTGTTGCTAAAGCCAAAAAGATGGAACCGAAGCTCCCTGATTGATTGATTGAAGGAATAGAAAAATGCAACGTCTCTCCTCTTTCTCCCATGCTTGGACGCATGTAGTACAGTATAGAGCACAGAGTCTACTCCCTTGTCCCTTCTATCACAAATCACAAAGCAGTGAGGCGTCAAATCACAAAAGCACGGACGAAGCAACCATCATTTCACTCTTCGCTGACTCCGCTTCTCCATCATCTTCTTCGAGAAACCATCTCACCGCACTAGTACTCCTAGTAGTACTAGTAAAGGACTTCCTGGATGCAAATAAGGCAGTTGTCTCGGCTTGCAGGTGGCACTTGCGAACGACTTACTGTGGTCTCCCTCAATGGTGTTCTCCATCGAACGCACTTCACCAAACCACCAAAAAGAAAGATATCGTCGACGTCACCGCAATGGGGAAGGAAGTCAAATATAGTTACTACCTCCATTTTTTGTACACAAGGCCAGTATATCAAAACTACAATTTGCAAAGGGCCACTAACACTATTCGAGGCAAAATTGATGGGGTTAGCAACCAAGGACATTAATATCCCCTACATGCATGCGGAAGTGAGAAGATTGGTTTGCATGGCGCTGCATTAATCAAGCGATGAGGAGTGAGATGGTTAGCTCTTTGGTCTTTGGAGAAAAAATACGCATTAATTGACACGTGAAATGAGGATTTGTATCGATTAAATCCCGCGAAGGAAAATCCCGCCTTTCTTTTTTAACACTAGTACTCCTAGTACGTATGTACTTATCCTGTTTGGGTCTAGGCCTTGCATTGCCAAACTTCGCCACACATTTTTGCCAAGCTTGCCTAAAGTTTTCAAAATGAGAAGGAGGTACACTTGCGCACGGCTGTCGCGGTTGCACCGCACCCTCACACGGTCGCTCCTGCACGCCGCGGTCGCACCGCACCCTCACACAGTCGCTCCTGCACGCCGCAAACCCAACCAAGGGAACACACCCTCACTGACACGTGATGTCGCATGTGAACAAACCAAACTCAGCCATCCTATTGGTGACACATAATTTTCGTTCATAGAGTATGTTTATCCAACCGCATGTTGGGGAGTATCCGTACGGCCCGTGCGATGGTCTGTTGGGGAAGAAGAAGAGGTGAGGAAGAAGGAAAGAAGGGTCAGGAGACGTAGGATATTCATCCAACCGCCTGAAATGGTAGACTGACCCAAGTCATGCGACTTGCATAGCAAATATATGTTTTTACACAGCAAAAGATCCATAAAAACAACAACATAAAGAAAAACTATCACTGCTCGCGGAAAGAGACGACCTCGTCATCTTTGGCTGCCGGCGCGAACCAGCCGTCGCTGTCGACGTGTGTCTCCACACCGTGGTTGTCCTCGGCCTCCAGCTATTCGTTAAAGCGGAGCGTGCGGGTGCTCGGCACGGACGAGAGCACAGCCCGGTTCAAGTCGAGGACGCCCGATTCCGCCTGTAGGAGGGCCTCGATGGCAGCGGCATCCGCGCGCTCCGCGTCGAGTCGAGCCTCCGCCGCCCGGTTCAAGTCCAGGACGTCCAGTTCCGCCTGCAGGAGGGCATCAATGAGAGCGGCATCCGCGTGCTCTGCGTCGAGTCGAGCCTCTGCCGCCCGGTTCAAGTCCAAGACGTCCGGTTCCGCCTGCAGGAGGGCCTCGATGGCAGCGGCATCTGCGCGCCCCGCCTCAAGTTGAGCCTCTGCCGCCCGGTTCACATCCACGACATTCGGTTCCACCTGCAGGAGAGCCTCGATGGCAGCGGCATGCGCGCGCTCCGCGTCGAGTTGAGCCTCTGCCTCCCGGTCCTCCTTTAGTATCGCCATGTTGAACCGCTGGTCCGCCTGCACCATGGGGGACTCGGACGCCGGCACGAAGTCGATGTCCATCATCTCATACCCATCGGGGGCCTTCTGCGCCGCGACCTCTGACATGAACATTGGATCGGCTTCCTCCTCCTCGTAGCTTGGCTCTAGAGAACTCGGGGATTGGCCCGCCGCAAAGCGAGCTTGGGAAGGGAGGTCTGTGGCGCCGACCGCCACCGCGATTTCTGCGTGGCGCTCCGGCGTCAGCATCTTGTAGTAACTGATCTTGCGGCGCACCATGGCTTTCCGGCGAACTGGGGGACGGTTGATGCGGGCTAGGGGATCGAAAGGTGGGGGAATGGGCTGGATATTTGGTGTGGTTTTAGGGCAGTGGCTGGCGTAGGCCGAGCAGCGAAGGTTCTGGTGTGAATAGTGGTACCGGTGATGACCGGTCAATCGCTTTTGACTATACATCTCTCTTGTCGCGTTCGCGTTGCAGCCCGGCACGCTGGACCCTCCACGCCGCTCACCGAATGGAACACGCTTCGTCTTGCGTTTTTGCTCGCTTGTGGGACCGCAGTTGAGAGCAAACCGACGTCCCTCCCCCTCCCCGCCCGCGTCATTTATTATACCACCACTCCCTATGTTTTATGCGGAGTAAATAAAAATAGAGGGAGTATACTACGGATGAGGATCCCCTAACATGGCCGAACCCATTGAGTAACTAACATGCGGGGCCTAGCAAGCATGGGGTCCGCCAGTAAGTGACCGAAAGGAAGGGTAAGGCAGGGATACCTACGTCAAAGGATCCACTTCCACTATACTACTTTGACCAAATGTTAGAGTAATAATATATGACATGCAACTTTGACCAAATGTTAGAGTAATAATATATGACATGCAACTTACACAAAGCATACATGGTCTAATGCGTTTTTCGAGGCTAACTTTGACCAAATGTTAGAGTAATAATATATGACATGCAACTTACACAAAGCATACGGTCAAATTCGTATGTGAAAGGAGTTTCCAATGATATAATTTTCACATTATACATCTCATGTACTATTAATCTTGTCAATAGTCAAATTGGAAACCATCTCGAGTACAAATCTAGGAGTACGTACGAATCTAACAATATTGATTGGGCGTTGTTGAATGTTGATACCTTTTTGATCAAAGTAGAGATACTTTGACTACACATAAAACTTATATGTAAACTAGAAAGGATAGGAGGGAGTATATTGTACATTCAAAAACGAAATGAACATTGAATACCCTTTATATATGATTTGCGGATGCTATGATCACCGGTTCAAAAATTTGAATCCACCTTAGGTATCACGTGCCCCCACTCGTTCCCTCTCGATTTCATCTTGGGGTCTGGAGATCTATTGAAAGAGAATTAGGGTGAGTACATGCGAATGATACTCGGCGGAATGTTCAAATGAGGCATGCGGGAGGATGGACTCGACTGGAGGGCGACATGATCGATGGAGAAGAGGGTTGGATAGGAATGAGAAATAAGCAAACGCCACATGATTATACTTGAACGGCTCAAATAAACAATAAGTTGTCTCGCTTGGCCTACATAGTGAAAGGCCTAATGCGCAACGCGGAGCACTGACGCTCGAATATGGCTGGGAAAACAGGGAAACCGACATGTGGGGCACACCCGTTGGGACGACGTAGTGCAGACTAGTCCAATGGAGGAGCTGGCCCACGACCTCCTCGCCACCGACAACTGTTCATGCGGGTCGTTGGGGCCAACAACGGGGCGCAGCTCCAGCATCGCCTCTGGACACGACGACCGCGGTGAGCGACACGCTCATATCGTCGCTAGACACGGTCGGTTTCAGTGTGCCGAGGGTGGCGTTAGTGCTGTGGCACGACCAACGGTATGTTTGGTTTGTGCCCAAGGTTGCCCCATCAAAGCATTGGGTAGCCAAAATTTTGGTTGAGGTATTGGTTGCCCATGATTTGGCCGACATTGGCAAGAAAAATGAACTACAGTTGGCTAGAGTTCATTGGCATGCCAAAGAAATGGCAACCATCCAAACAAAGACCAATCTTTGGGTCATGACCAAAATTTTGGTTGAGGTATTGGTTGCCCATGATTTGGCCGACATTGGCAAGAAAAATGAACTAGAGTTGGCTAGAGTTCATTGGATGCCAAAAAATGGCAACCATCCAAACAAAGACCAATCTTTGGATCATGACCAAAATTTTGGTAAGGTGCACTTTGGCCACAATCCAAACACACCCCAACACCCGGCTCGTCGAGAATGCACGGGGCGCCGCGACGCGTCCGCGGAGTGGTGTAGCGCGACCAACTGCATCCTCTGGACCTGAGACCACGCCGGGTCGTCTTGCTTTTTCAATGACATGCAGGGATCGCATGTGAGCAAAGGGCATCTCCAACGTTTCCACGACCACAGCTGACTACCCTGGCACACCAAAACCCTCGTCGCTCGCGCCGTCGCGCGGTGCGTTCCCAGCCGGCGCCAGCTGCCCGCATTCATGCCGTCCATTTGTATGTCGTCGTTAAGAGGCTCGGTGCCCGAGGAACCACCTCCGGTGACTTAATGACGCACCCGGACGCTTGGCCTCACCAGAATGTGCTACTTAAAGCGGCAACGCCCAGCTAACCTCCAGACCATAGCGCATCGTCCTCCTACCCGGCACCACATCCGCCATGACCGCAAGTGCGAACGCTCTGCGGGAGAGCTTGTCTTCGGGGATGAAGCTCGAGGTCGCCGCCCTCGCTCCATTCGCCTCTCGTGACGCAATAGCGGCGTAGCTGGACGCGGATGCGACCTCACAAGCGGTGGCCACGCTAGCGGCCGACGACGGGAGCACCGTCAGCCACGCGTCCTACTTGCCGCCGTCCAACGTCCGGCACCGCCGAGGTCGGGGACTCCTCCGAGGATGAGTAGGGCATGGGAGGCGGCAGGGCATGGTGTACCAACTGGCCGGTCCGTATCCCATGTTCTACTCTTCCTCGCCGGAGACCGCAGACGGAGGACGTCGGTCGCCGCCGTAGAATAGGTTTAGGGTCGGGTTTCTTTTATTTTTCTGTCCTGTAAAAGTTTCAAATGTAATGAAAATATGCCGTGTTTGCACTAATCTCGGCCGGTGTATACGAACTTTCACAATAATATACATATTGTAGGAGTACTAGCAAGATGCCCGTGCGTTACACGGAAGATCAAGATCTTGTGGGAGAAAAGGATGAACGAGGGAAAGCCTTATCTGCAAATGTGGAGAGGAGTGCGTGTAAATTGTCATAGTTTCCTTTCTATCCGTTAGATATAGATCGGACGGCCTATATTGTAGGATGACAGGCACACCATCATCACCAACTCTGCTTTTTATTGGACCGAGACAAATCTAACATGTCAAGTAAAATAAACACATAGGGTCTATACATACACAAATTATCTTAGGCACTCCAATAGTACGTCCACTACACATTCACGCATTTCACATCTTTCTACATCTACGGGAACCTACGAAAGGGTTAACGTAAATTGCCTCTCTCTCTCCTCCCTTGATTTTCATGGTGGTGGGCCCCTCCCTCCCCCCAATCTACAATCAACAGCTCACACGTTTCACATTACATTAATTACGTAACTGGGATTACGTATGTGTAGCATTACTCGTCCTAAAAAACCCAACTAAGCCAACCTACCAGCATATCGCGCGGGAAAAGACCCGGCCGCGCCATTTTACTCGGGATTACCGGATTACTACTAGTAGTATGTATGGATCGCGCGAAGCAACGAATTTTTTTGAGGGGGCGAAGCACCTAGTTTAAAAGGAAAAGGCGGTACACTCACAACACTCCTGTCGCGGTCGCATTGCACCCCACACACGTTCGGTCCTGCACACGGCTCACGTACACGGAACGCGCTTCGGCTTGCCTCTTCACTAACACATGGGACTGCACTTGGAGAAACCGACCATGCGCCAAACTCCCCCCGCCCACCGCGCGAAAATCCTCCCCCCCCCACATCGAAAAATTCCCCCCAAATCCGATTCAACCGCCCTTCGGCCAACTAGCCAACATTCCCCAAACCCCCTCCCCCTGTCCCCCTCCACTCCATTCGCTCTGCCAAAGCCGCCCTCCCCGCAGCGTCGATACATCGGCGCCGTGGTTCGGCGATCCTCTCGCTCCCACAGTACGCTCTCGTAGACTGCCGTCCTCTAGCCGCGCCGCCACCTCGGGCTACGTTCTTGTGGAGGCGCACGGCGGTCAGTGCCGCCACCGCTGGCGACGTTCATGTGGAGACGCACGACGGTCAGCTTCTCCCACGGTACGCGCATTCTAAACCGAGGCCCCGTTCATGTCGGTGTAGCGCTGAATGTTAGCTGATAGACGCTGTTAATCTCACTGTTTGCCGAAGTAGTTTACTGTCAATATGCTCTGCTTAAGAAGCTTCCTTGCCCTGTTCTGCACTGAATCTTCTTAGCTGAGATGGCATGCCAAGGCCGATTAGTTGCTAAAATATCCTACCATATATTTATTGTGACATAGATTGCCATGGTCTAGTAGCCAATCTGTTAGGTGAAATAGCTCTACACCGTTTTATACTCGATCTTTGTTGCTGCGATGGCCTTCAATAGTTCGATGGCTGTGTGCTCGGCCTCATTGACTGCTGAAACAGCCTGCCATAATTTTGCACTCAAATCTGTTTGCTGAATTAGCTTTACATATATTTCGTTACTTAGATCTGCTCGTCCAAATATCTTGCCATAGCTTTATACATCGACCTAGGTATTTTTTTCTGGACTTCATAAAAAAGCATATATGTTTTTCCTGTACTATCTAGTAGAAGAACTAATTTGTATGTCTAATAGATGGACATTACTTGGATAACTTCTGCTCGAAGATTCTCCGCTGCATATGTCGAGGGGGTTGAAAACTTCATGAACTTTATCAGAGCTGAGTACGGTGGTCCGAAATCAGATGTGCTCTGCCCGTGTAGCAGTTGTATGAATTCAGTTACAAGACCCCAGTCAACTGTGCAAAATCATCTACACTTGTATGGGATGTCGGTCACATATACTAGGTGGGTTCATCATGGTGAGGCTGTGAACATCAATGTTATTGACTACGTGGAAGCAACAAATCACCATCTTGATCTGCCTGATGCTCAGGTGGAAGAGGAGGAGGAGGTGGTGGTGGTGGAGCCAGTGAGTTTGACCAACATTGAAACAATGCTACGAAATGCTCGTGAATTCCGTGAACTTTCACCTGCAGAAGAAAAACGGTGGGCCCGCATGTTGGAACAATGCAACGTTGCTGTCACCCCAGGAAATAAGCTGTCAGTATTCTCAGCTATGGTCACCGTTCTTCAGGTGAAGACATCTAAGCGGATGACCAACAAATCATTTGATGCGATGTTGGCTGCTTTCCGCAAATCTTTCCCAGATGCGTCTGAGCTGCCACACACCTACAGTAAAATGAAGAATTTCCTTCGTGCAGTTGGAATTGGATATGATATGATCCATGTTTGTAAGAATAATTGTGTTCTGTTTCGGAAGGATTATGCCAACTTAAGTGAATGCCCGAAATGCAAATCATCAAGATGGAAAGATGGCGATGTTGTGAAGAGGATTCCTCATAATGTTCTGAGACATTTTGCAATTACACCAAGATTGTAGAGGTTGTTTCATGATGCTGAAACAAGAGAGGATGTACTGTGGCATTCTAGGAACCAGGAGTACAGAGATCAGAATTTAATGACCCATCCATCTCATGGTAGTGAGTGGAAAAGCTTCAATGATAAACACAAAGAGTTTGCTGCTGACCCGAGAAACAATAGACTTGGCTTAGCTTCAGATGGATTTAACCCATTTGGCCACCAGAGTGCCACATATAGCATGTGCTTGTTATCCCTTACAACATGCCTCCAAATGTCTGCACCAAAGAATCAAACTACATGATGGCCTTGCTCATCCCAAGTCCAAAAAGTCCTGGAAAGGATTTTGATTTGTTCATGGAGCCTCTTGTGGAGGAACTTCAACAGCTATGGAAGGGTGTTCTCACTCGAGACCTATATAGCAGCCCACCAGCTGATTTCTTTCTGCGTGCTGTTATAATTTGGTGCATCCATGATTATCCGGCTTTGGGCACTATGTCAGGGCGAACGACACATGGTTACAATGCATGTGTTCGTTGTGACAGGAATCCGCTGTCATACGCAATACTTAGCAAGATTTGTTACATTGGACACCGCCGTTTCCTTGCCAAGGACTAGCCACATCCTAGAAAATACCGAAGACATGTGTTCAATGCAAAGCATGAAAATCGTGATGTGCCAAAGAGGCTCACCGCCGATGAGTTGCAAGTGGAATTAGAGAAGGTCAGGCATATTACACCAGGAAACCATCCTGGTAATGGTAGCGGGAAAAGGAAGCGTGGCAGGGTAGAAGAGATATTATTGTTTACCCGCAGGTCCACTTTGTGGGACTTGGAGTATTGGAAAGATTTGGATCTGCGGCATAATCTTGATGTGATGCACATCGAGAAAAATATATGTGACAGCATTATCGGCACACTTCTTAATATTGAAGGCGAGACGAAAGATACCTTAAAATCTAGGATTGATTTGACACACCTGGGTATCAGAAAGGATTTGTAGGTGCAAGATGAAGGTAAACCACGGGATATGGCACCAGCTGTGTATGTCTTCGACAAGGTAAAAAGAAAAGAATTCTACGAGGTCCTGTCACGTGTGAGATTCCCACATGGATTTGCTTCCAACCCTGAAAGGAGAGTTAGTGCAGATGGAAACAAGGTACAAGGGTTGAAAACTCATGACTGCCACGTCCTACTTCAAAGGGTTTTACCTGTTATCCTTAGAGGATTGGGCCACCCTGACTTATACAGAGCAGTTGCAGAGTTGGGACAATTCTTCAGGGAACTATGCAGTAGGAATATCAGGATAGATGCTTTGGAGCGTCTTAGAGACAAGATACCAACTATCCTATGCGACCTTGAGAAGATATATCCTCCAGCCTTCTTTGATGTGATGGTGCATTTGGCTGTTCATCTACCTGATGAGGCACTACTTAGAGGTCCAGTACAGTATGGCTGGATGTACCCTATTGAAAGGCGGTTAGGCACTTTCAAGGGCTATGTTAGGAACAGAGCTAGACCCGAGGGTTCCATTGCAGAGGCCTACATTGCTACAGAAGCGTTGACATTCTGCTCAAAATATATTGAAACAACTGATCAGCTTAGCAAAGAGGTGGGTGAAGACAATCCCGGGCTCAATGTTTTTGATTATTCTGTTCGAGTTACAGGGAAGAGTCGACAAGAGGTCAAACCTAAAGATTTGGAAAAAATGGTTTGGTATGTGTTGAATAATTGTCCCGAGATACTACCTTATATGAAGTAAGTGCAGTACTGTAGCTTATACATCGTAATCTACTAAACTTGCAGAACATTCTTATATAGTTAGATGTTTGACACGATCACTATGTTGTGCAGCATCTACAAAGAGGAGTTACTGCCGCAAAATCCAAGAAACATTGACAAACTAGTTATGGAAGGATTTGCAAAATGGTTCAAGGACCATGTATGCTTTTGAAGTGCACTGTCAGTTTTTTTAATATATTGAGTACATAAGATGATCAGCTTGTCTATTTTATAACCATAGGTTAAGAAGATGCGGGAGGATGGGCAGGCAGTTGATGATGCCCTTTACTCACTAGCAATGGGTCCTGATACTCGGGTAAGACATTATGAATCTTGCGTTGTTGGAGATGTGCGCTACAACACCCTTGCACGAGACGAAGGCAGGAAGACACAAAACAGTGCCATCATGAGCACGGATACGTATGACAAAGAGACAACTGAAATGTATGCTAATATAACAGACATTGTTCAGTTGCAGTACATCTCCAGTTTTGAGGATCATCGATGCGTGGTTCTATTGTGCTGTCATTGGTATAACCTGTTTTCCAGGATCGCAAAACCCAGAGCTGATGATTATTTCAAATCCATCAATGTTAAGGCGGCGTACCAGACCAACGAGCCTTTTATTTTGGCAAATCAAGCAACACAGATATTTTTCTTGGAAGACACATTTGCACGTAGCGATGACTGGAGAGTATTGCAAAGGTTTGAGCAGAGGAATTCGTTTAATGAAGTTGCACAACAAGATGATTCTTACACTGCTCCTGATGTACAAGATAACACAGATGTTCCTAATATCTTTGAGAACCATCACGTCAATGACGCCGACAAAAAGATTGCCTGTCGTGCTGTGGACATACAAGAGTTGATCAAGAAGAAGCTAACGTTCGAGGATGTTGAGGACGAATAAGAAGATGACATCGTGGGGAATTACGATTCAGAATGATACACATGGCAAAGATGTTGACGCTGCTGCTGCAGATGATGATTACATTACTTTTGTCGTATTTGCCTGTCAGAAGACGTTTTTTATCTACTATGCGAAATTGTGTATGCTATGACAACTGAAACCTGATGAACATGTTGTTTAATATTTTGCTGTGAGAACATCACTTGTTATGTATGTTGATTTGTGTTTGGTGTTTGTATGACAACTAAAACATGATGACAATGTTGTTTAGTTGTACTCATATTTGGCTATGAAACTTGAATTTGATGACATAGTTTGCTGTTGGACTGCAATTTGCTCGACGTCTTCGAATGAGAACAAAGCTGACCCGACAGGGCCTCTACTATTTATTTATTTATATGAGCAAAAGGGGATACCCCCTGATTTCCGTTAATAGAAATCATTAGATGTTCACAACACTACGCCCAGCCTGCTACATAGGTTTCATTCATTACTAGTTTCAGCAAAGTGCTCATGTCGTAGCCATTGAATACATCACGAGTGCTACATACACTGCAAATAAAGAGACAATCATCCTACAGAGCACATCGATTTTGCCCATTATCTTCACAAGCTCTTTCATCTCCTCATTGCTGTCAAGGCCGTTCAGCAGCTGTTGCTTTGCCATGATCATAGGAACTGCATCTTAACCTTCTACTCTGCATCTTCCTCTTCTGTCGTTCCTTCAGTTACTTGTCCAACACCCCAATCTGCTAGTATTGGGATTCCTCGGCTAACCAAATAATCAGCGTAGTTGCATTCCCCCACATCAGCAACTTCCCAGAAATACAAATCACACGAATCTTCCCTTTTCTGCACGAATCAAATTGGAAGATCATCAACCAAACTATTAAAAAAATCATCAACTGAAAGTAGCATAACAACACTTAAACATATTATTACCCCATGATTCGGGTATTTGTAGGAGACTCGGTCAGGGTTGCGGATTGTGGTTGAGACGCGACGGATGACTCTACGTGATTTGCAGCAGTGGCACCACAGCAACGACAGCGGGTTGCGATGAGCAATCGGCTGCGGTGCGCGTGCCGGCGGGGGTGTGATGAGACCCACAGGCGATGGTACGGGTGGCGACTTGTCGCATATCTGGTTGTTGCCTGCTGAAGAGCAGGTGGACGAGCAGCCAGCGGACATGGTTGTTGCGGCCAGAGCTTCTGATGCTATGCAGAGTAAGTAGAGAAGAGGAGAAGCGAACGTTGGATATGTCAGTTTCATTACTTGCAGAGTAGCATAGCACCATATATAGTCATAGTCTAGGTTTGGATTCGAACCAGCTATAGGAGCACGACTTTCTTTTTTCTAAAACTCGGCAACGTCTCTTTACTGGTACACTAGCTTGTTCCGTACGCCTTCCCAAGTCTTTGATTTTCTTTCCTTTTTTTGATGAGGAAGGAAGGAGGACAAAATTGAGAGTTCCTGGGACTTGAACCCAAGACCTCTCGGTTGAAAACCAAGGGTGCTAGTCACTTATGTGGCAAACGTTCCCTGTGAGGAGGACGGCAGACAAACGCATTTTCCTCGCAGTTTTCTTCCTATATATAAAAAAGTATGCTACTTGGTGTCCGCTTAGTCAACAAACGATTGTGCCAACCTTGACCGTTGGATTGACATTCAACGTCTGTCGTGTTTCTTCAGTCTCTTCTTCCTCGAGCCGCCAAAGCCAAACCAGCACCGGCGGGACCGCCTGCTCCCGCCTCCCACGGCTGGCTGTGATCTTCCCCGGCTCCTGTTTGTTCCCATCCGAGGCCTCACCATCGTCCTCCGCCTTGGTTTGCTCGCCGCGGCACCGCCCTCCGGTGTTGTCAACATGGTCAACAACCGAGAGGAATAAGGAGATGACTGTACATGGTGAGGATGACAGTAGGGACCCAGCAGCGCGTGCAATAATTTTGTTTTTTCGGGACAGAGAAGGGTATCAACTGGGTTGTGCGGGACCCATGGCCCGTCTAGCCCAGACTTTTATTTTATATGTTTAGCACATGACCAGCCCAGTTTGTTTTTTTCCTTTCTGAAAATGGCCAGCCAGCTATTTTCTTTTTTGCAGAATAACCAACGTAGGCCTACTTGCTTTTCTACGCTCTGCTGGGCCAGAAATCTTTCAAGATGAGGAGGGATGCATTTTGCCTAGAAAATGGGCTATAATAATAAGAAATGGGCTATAAGTAATAATAAATGGGCTGTAAAATGAAAAAAATACAGCAAACAGGCAATTAGTTCCAAAATACTGTTTTCTTTCGGATTTTGATATTTTAAATTTCATTGTTTTTGTGTGGGTAAAATTTCATTGTATTCAAATTAAGGTATATTTAGATTTAAAATTAATTTGAATCTGGTTAGAAATTTCAGGCTGTATGCTGTTTGGGACAGATTTGGAGGCTGACTTGTGGGTCTACTAGGTTGACGTGTACTTTGGCTTTGTCAACTTAGTCCACAAATGATTCTAGCAGCAGTGACCGTTGGATGTTAATCCAACGGCAGTGCTGCTTCTTTAATATCTGATCTTCTTGCTCCAGCCGCCCAAACCAGCTCCGATGGGACTGCCTGCTCCCGCCTCCCGTGGCCGGCTGTGCTGCCGCATCGCCCCACCCTACTTCATTGCTGGCCAGGCCATTCCTCTACTCACCCACACCTCCTGTTATTTTCCGGCGATGGCAGTCGGACCAGTAAACCCTCGTACTCAACACCGCGTGGGCAACCATTGCCGAGTCTTCCCCGGCTCCGTGTCGTTCCCTTCCTAGGCCTCGCCGTCGTCCACCGCCATGGTGCTCTCGGCGCGGCCTGGTCAACATGGTCAACGAACGACATCCATCGGCCGTGGACTGTACGCGCAAAATAATGATTCCTCCACCTGACAGCTGGGACCCATCGGAAGGGCCTCTATATTTCGCAAAAAAAGCTGTTGCCCCCGCTGACATGTCGGACCCACCAGCTATATCTTCGCACGCAAGGAAGTGCCTTCTTACTACGCACAAAAAAATGAATACCCCCTACTAGCTGGGACCCTATAGTGGGAGGATGACTTGTGGGCCAACTAAGTTGACGGGGACGGAGGGCTTTGTCAAGTTAGTCAATATGAACGATTCTAGCTCCAGTGACCATACAATGTCCATCCAACGGCCGTAGTGCTTCTTCAACCTCTGGTCTTCTTGCTCCAGCCGCCCAAAGCAGCGCCGGTCGTGCCGCATGCTCCTGCCTCCCGTGGCCGGCTGTGCTGCCGCGGAGGCCTCACCGCCCCTACTATTCCCACCGCTGGCCAGGCCCTGCGGCGATGGCAACCTCACACCGCAGCCGAACCAGTGAGCCCTCGTACTCCTCTCCGCGTGGGCTTCCACTGTCGCGTCTTCCCAGGCTCCGCGTCGTCCCCTTCCTAGGCCTCGCCGTCGTCCACCGTCGTGGTGTTCTCCGTGCGGCGTGGTCAACGTGGTCAAGGAACGACTTCCATCGGAAGAGCTGTTTATGATTTGCCAAGTCGCTTTGTCAGGCCTATTGGGCTGCAAATATTTCAAGACGAGGAGAGCTTTCATTCGGCTGGCCGAGAAAATGGCCCATCAGTAATGAGAAATGGGTTGTACATTTTTAAAACACATCAAACCGGCAATTAGGGCCTGTTCGGCAGCTCCCCAAGTCCAATAAATCGTCAAATCTAGCTTCGTTTTTCGATCGCCAGCTTCCGGCGCGAGCGCTATCACTCAGAAATTCGTTCGGCCCCTCGCTCCAGCTTTTGGTACGTGTTAGAAGGCCAACCTGGCTGGGCGGGCCGGAGCCCAACCGGCTCAACAGGTAAGCTAGCCTTAGGGCCCAGGCAAACACACGAGAACAGGGGAAATAGAAGTAGCGAACCGGTACGTGACCCCCTCGATTCACTTCGCGGTGGCAGCTGCTCGTAAATAACGCCAACTCCAGATTCCCGATTTCTGATATCGCCGAAAACTTCGCTCCGAGTTTTTGTACGTGTGCGCCGCTCCGCTCCAGGAAGCCAGCTTCTTAGAGCTGGGCCGTTCGGGCTAGCTCCGCTCACAGATTTGCGGAAGCTAGAAGCCAGCGAGCTACCAAACATGCCCTTAGTTTCAAATATCTCTTTTTTTTCATTTCGAGATTTTACATTACATTAATCTTTATGCGTTGAGAATTTGTTGGAATTCATATTGATATACATTTATTTTTAAAATCAGTTTGAATGTGAGTCGAAATTTCGGGATTAAAACAGTTCGGACCGCACCGAAATATGCAAAATTTCGTATAATTTTTTAACCGTGGCCACAATATGGGCTGTAATGCTAACAAAAAGAATATGGGCTCCAAAAAAACCTTAATAATTAGCAAATGGGCTATAAATTATTAGAAATAATGGCAGATGGGCTGTATGCTGTTTTCCATAGATTTATGGCTTTCCTAAAAAAAGGTTGACGCACAAGCAGTGACTGTTGGATGGCCATCCAACGGCCATCGTGCTTCTTCAATCTCTGCTCTTCCTACTCCAGCCGCTCAAACAAGCGCCGATGGGACTGCCTGCTCCCTCCTCCCCGCGGCCGGCTCTGCTGCCACGCAGGCCTCACCGCCCCATCGTACTCCCATCGCTGGCCTAGCCATCCCTCTACTCACCCACACCTGCTGTTATTCTCTAGTGACGGCAGACGAACCAGTAACCCTCGTACAGTCGTACTCCCCTCCGCGTGGGAAACAATTTCCGAGTCTTCTCTGCCTCCATGTCGTTCCCTTCCTAGGCCTCGCCGTCGTCCACCGCCCTGGTGCTCTCGACGCGGCCTGGTCAACATGGTCAATGACCGACATGCAACTGAAGTGGACCGTACGTGGAGAGGCCGACAACTGGGTCCACGTCCGCACGCAAGGAAATGCCTCCTTATTACGCGCAAAATAATGATTCCTCCACCTAACATCAGGGACCCACCGAAAGGGCCTTTGTATTTCGCGAAAAAACGTTCCCCCCGCTGACAGCTCGGACCCACCAGCTATATCTTCGCACGCAAGGAAGTGCCTTCTTATTACGCACAATAAAATGATACTCCCCCTGTTTGCTGGGACCCAGTATAGTGGCAGGCTGACTTGTGGGCCTACTACGTTGATGGGGACGAAGGGCTTTGTCAACTTAGTCAATATGCACGATTCTAGCTCCAGTGACCGTACGATGTCCATCCAACGGCCGTAGTGCTTCTTCAACCTCTGGTCTTCTTGCTCCAGCCGCCCAAACCAGCACCGGTCGTGCCTCGTGCTCCTGCCTCCTGTGGCCGGCTGCGATGCAGCAGAGGCCTCATCGCCCCCTACTACTCCCACCGCTGGCCAGTCCATCCCTGTACTCACCCACACCCCCTGTTATTCTGCGGTGACGACAACCTCACACCACAGCGAACCAGTGAACCCTCGTACTCCTCTACGCGTGGGCATCCACTGTCGCGTCTTCCCCGGCTCTATGTTGTCCCCTTCCTAGGCCTTGCCGTCGTCCACCGCCCTGGTGCTCTCGGCACGACATGGTCAACATGGTCAAGGAACGGCTTCCATCGGACGTGGACTGTACGTGGAGAGGCTGACAGCTGGGTCCACGGCCGCAGCAAGGAAGTGCCTCCTTATTACATGCAAAATAATTATTCCTCCACTTGACAGCGGGGACCCACTGGACGGGCCACCGTATTTCGCGAAAAAACGTTTGCCCCTGACTGCTAGGACCCACCAGCTACATCTTCGCACGCAAGGCAGTGCGCCCGGGCAAAAAAAAAACGATTTGCCCCCCTGACTGTTGGGACCCACGAGCTACATCTTCGCAGGCAAGGAACTGCCTGACAGTCGGGACCCACCTGGTCGAAGCGTACCTAGCGTTGTCATTCTAGTCGCGAACGTGTACATACATATATACTGGTGGATGTAGAGGCGCACACGTGTCGTAGTAGAGGCGCATACGTGTCGTAGTAGAGGCGCACACGTAGCATGTACATGTACGTACAACGACCAGGGTGCAAGAAAGAAAATACGGCCACATATGTGTACATACGGGCGGGGTCTCCAACGCCTACTCGCGCATACGTACGGCCAGGGCTCGTGTACATGGCTGGGTCGGAACGGAGAAATAGCGTCGTAGTCGTTTTCATGGGGAGGCAACGGAATGCGTCGTGTTCATGGGGAGGCAACAGAATGCGTCGTGTTCATCGGGAGGCAACGGAACGCGTGGGAGCCAACCGGCTGGGTCAGAACGGAATGCGTGGTCGTGTTCATCGGGAGGGCTTGGACGGAACATGCGATGGAAACGAGGCCTGGCGTACCGCACAACGGAGGAAACAGACCTCCTACATTCGGAACGGGGTCCTGTTGATCGGGAGGGGTCTGGCGTACCGCAAAACGGAGGAAACAGACCTCCTACGGTCGAAACGGGGGTCCTGTTGATCGGGAGGGGTGTGGCGTACCGCAAAACGGACGAAACGGACTTGTGTTGGAGCGCTACAGTCGAAACGGGGGCCCTGTTCATCAGGAGGGGTGTGGCGTGCCGCAAAACGGGACTCCACGGGATACTGTTCATCTCCACCGTCGACCTCCTCTAGCTTCCAAGGGCTCCTGTTCATCCAACCTCCACCGCGCGCTACTCCATCGGCTACTGTTCAACCACCCCTCCACCATCTACTGTTCATACAGCCCTCCACACCACGGGGTCCTATTCAACCACCCCTCCACGGGCACCCCTCCACCGTCCACTATTCATCCAGCTCTCCACACGACGGGGTCCTGTTCAACCACCCCACCATGGGCACCCCTCCACCGTCTACTGTTCATCCAGCCCTCCACCACACCACGGGGTCCTGTTCATCCAGAGGCAACGCCACCGCTCACTGTTCATCCAACCCCCCCGCAACGCTCACTGTTCATCCAATCGCTTCTACCACGGTTTTTTCCGTCATGGACGGCCCAAAGAATGTCATGTAGCTGCGTCTCCGGCCCGCCTAGGACGAAAAGCCCATTTTCTGTCATGATTTTTTGTCATAGAAGTAGGAGCCCACCACGTCTATGATGATACCGGGTTTTGTCACAATTATCGTCATAGAAGTGTCATATGTACGACAAAAAAAATTCGTTCGGCCCAAAATGTCACGGATGTGTCTTTTTTTTCTAGTGGAAGTTGCTTACATATTGAGCATCAAGATCTATAGATAGATCAAGACGCTTAATAAGATTTTTCAATGAGTACATACCTTGACAAGATTTTGAAGTAGTTCAAAATGGAACAGACAAAGAAGGAGTTCTTGCCTGTGTTGCAAGGTGTGAAGTTGAGTAAGACTCAAAACCCGACCACAGCAGAAAATAGAAAGAGAATGAAAGTCATTCCCTATGCCTCAGTCATAGGTCCTATAAAGTATGCTATGTTGTGTACTAGACCTATTGTGTACCTCACCATGAGTTTGGCAAGAGGGTACAATAGTGATCCAGGAGTGGATCACTGGACAACGGTCAAAATTATCCTTAGTGGAATAAGGATATGGTTCTCGGTTATGGAGGTGCCAAAGAGTTCGTTGTAAAGGGTTATGTCGATGCAAGCTTTGACACTGATCCGGATGACTCTGAGTCTCAATCTGGATACATATTGAAAGTGGGAGCAATTAGCTAGAGTAGCTCTGTGTAGAGCATTGCAGACATAGAAATTTGCAAAAATACATACGGGTCTGAATGTGGCAGGCCTGTTGACTAAACTTCTCTCACAAGCAAAACATGATCTCACCTTAGTACTCTTTGGGAGTTAATCACATGGTGATGTGAACTAGATTATTGACTGTAGTAAACCCTTTGGGTATTGGTCACATGGCGATGTGAACTATAGGGTGTTAATCACATGACGATGTGAATATTGGTGTTAAATCACATGGCGATGTGAACTAGATTATTGACTCTAGTGCAAGTGGGAGACTGAAGGAAATATGCCCTAGAGGCAATAATAAAGTTGTTATTTATATTTCCTTATATCATGATAAATGTTTATTATTCATGCTAGAATTGTATTAACCGGAAACTTAGTATATGTTTGAATACATAGACAAAACAAAGTGTCCCTAGTATGTCTCTACTTGACTAGGTTGTTAATCGAAGATGGTTAAGTTTCCTAACCATATACATGTGTTGTCATTTGATGGACGGGATCACATCATTAGGAAATGAGGTGATGGACAAGACCCATCCGTTTCCTTAGCATAATGATTGTTAAGTTTTACTACTATTACTTTCTTCATGACTTATATATATTCCTCTGACTATGAGATTATGCAACTGCCGAATACCAGAAGAACACCTTGTGTGCTATCAAACATCACAATGTAACTGGGTGATTATAAAGATGCTCTATAGGTGTCTCCTGATACGTCTCCAACGTATCTATAATTTTTGATTGCTTCATGCTATATTATATTATTTTTTGGATGATTAATCAGCTTTGTTATACACTTTCATATTATTTTTGGGACTAACCTATTAACCGGAGGCCCAACCCAAAATTGCTGTTTTTTGCCTATTTCAGTGTTTCGCAGAAAAAGAATATCAAACGGAGTCCAAACGGAATGAAACCTTCGAGAACGTGATTTTCGGAACGAACGTGATCCAGAGGACTTGGACCCTATGTCAAGAAAGCAACCAGGAGGGCACAAGGTAGGGAAGCGCGCCTACACCCCCTAGGGGCGCCCTCCACCCTCGTGGGGCCCACGTTGCTCCACCGACGTACTTCTTCCTCCAATATATACCTACGTACCCCATACTACCAGATACGGAGCCAAAAACCTAATTCCACTGCCGCAACCTTCTGTACCCGTGAGATCCCATCTTGGGGCCTTTTCCGGCGCTCCGCCGGAGGGGGCATTGATCATGGAGGGCTTCTACATCAACACCATAGCCTCTCCGATGATGTGTGAGTAGTTTAGCTCAGACCTTCGGGTCCATAGTTATTAGCTAGATGGTTTCTTCTCTCTCTTTGTATCTCAATACAAAGTTCTCCATGATTCTCGTGGAGATCTATTAGATGTAATCTTCTTTTGCGGTGTGTTTGTTGAGACCGATGAATTGTGGGTTTATGATCAAGTTTATCTATGAACAATATTTGAATCTTCTCTGAATTCTTTTATGTATGATTGGTTATCTTTGCAAGTCTCTTCGAATTATCAGTTTGGTTTGTCCTACTAGATTGATCGTTCTTGCAATGGGAGAAGTGCTTAGCTTGGGGTTCAATCTTATGGTGTCCTTTCCCAGTGACAGCAGGGGCAGCAAGGCACGTATTGTATTGTTGCCATCAAGGATAACAAGATGGGGTTTATATCATATTGCATGAGTTTATCCCTCTACATCATGTCATCTTACTTAAAGCATTACTCTGTTCTTATGAATTTAATACTCTAGATGCATGCTGGATAGCGGTCGATGTGTGGAGTAAAAGTAGTAGATGTAGGCAGGAGTCGGTCTACTTGTCGCGGACGTGATGCCTATATACATGATCAAAGCTAGATATTCTCATAACTATGCTCAATTCTATCAATTGCTCAACAATAATTTGTTTACCCACCGTAATACTTATGCTCCCGAGAGAAGCCACTAGTGAAATCTATGGCCCCCGGGCCTATTTTCCATCATATTAATCTTCCAACACTTAGCTATTTCTATTGCCGTTTATTTTACTTTGCATCTTTATTTACTCTTTATCATAAAAATACCAAAAATATTATCTTATCATATCTATCAGATCTCACTCTCGTAAGTGACCGTTGAGGGATTGACAACCCCTTTATCACGTTGGTTGCGAGGTTCTTATTTGTTTGTGTAGGTACGAGGGACTCGTGCGTGGTCTCCTACTGGATTGATACCTTGGTTCTCAAAAACTGAGGGAAATACTTACGCTACTTTACTGCATCACCCTTTCCTCTTCAAGGGAAAACTAATGCAGTGCTCAAGAGGTAGCAAGAAGGATTTCCGGCGCCATTGCCGGGGAGATCTATGCCAAGTCAAGTCAAGTCAAGACATACCAAGTACCCATCACAAAACCTTATCCCTCACATTACATTATTTGCCATTTGCTCTTGTTTTCCTGTCCCCCACTTCACCCTTGCCGTTTTATTCGCCGTCCCTTTTCCGTTCGCCTCTTTCTCGCTTGCTTCTTGTTTGCTCGTGTGTTGGATTGCTTGATTGTCACTGTTGCTCAAGATAATACTAAATTGTGTGACTTTACCAATACCAACAACAATGATTTTCTTAGCACTCCGATTGCTCCTCTTACCGATACTGAATCTTATGAAATTAATGCTGCTTTGTTGAATCTTGTCATGAAAGATCAATTTGCCGGCCTTCCTAGTGAAGATGCCGTTACCCATCTAAATAGCTTCGTTGATTTGTGTGATATGCAAAAGAAGAAATATGTGGACAATGATATTGTTAAATTGAAGCTATTTCCTTTTTCGTGCTAAAGCTTGGTTTTCGTCTTTGCCTAAAAATAGTATTGATTCATGGAATAAATGCAAGGATGCTTTTATCTCTAAGTATTTTCCTCCCGCTAAGATCATCTCTCTTAGAAACGATATTATGAATTTTAAGCAACTTGATCATGAACATGCTGCACAAGCTTGGGAGAGGATGAAATTAATGATACGTAATGGCCCTACACATGGTTTAAATCTTTGGATGATTATACAAAAATTTTATGCCGGATTGAATTTTGCTTCCAGAAATCTATTAGATTCGGCTGCAGGAGGCACTTTTATGGAAATCACTTTAGGAGAAGCTACTAAACTCCTAGATAATATTATGGTTAATTATTCTCAATGGCACACTGAAAGATCTACTAGTAAAAAGGTGCATGCGATAGAAGAAATTAATGTTTTGAGTGGAAAGATGGATGAACTTATGAAATTATTTGCTAATAAGAGTGTTTCTTGTGATCCTAATGATATGCCTTTGTCTACTTTGATTGAGAATAATAATGAATCTATGGATGTGAATTTTGTTGGTAGGAACAATTTTTGTAACAACGCATATAGAGGAAACTTTAATCCTAGGCCGTATCCTAGTAATTCCTCTAATAATTATGGTAATTCCTACAACAATTCTTATGGAAATTTTAATAAGATGCCCTCTGAATTTGAGACTAGTGTTAAAGAATTTATAAATTCGCAAAAGAATTTCAATGCTTTACTTGAAGAAAAATTGCCTAAGATTGATGAATTGGCTAGGAACATGGATAGAATTTATCTTGATGCTGATTCTTTGAAACTTAGATCTATTGCACCTAAGCATGATATCAACGAGTCTCTCAAAGCCATGAGAATTTCCATTGATGAGTACAAAGAAAGAACCGCTAGGATGCGTGCTAAGAAAGATTACTTTGTGAAAGCGTGTTCTTCTAGTTTCTATGAAAATAAAGATGAAGATATAAAAGTTATTGATGTGTCTCCTATTAAATCTTTTTTTTTGCAATATTAATCTCTATAATGATGAGACAAAAGACGAGTTACCTTTACCTAGAAGGCGTTCCAAAAATTCTGAATTTTTAGATCTTGATGCAAAAATTGGTAAAAGTGGGATTGAAGAGATCAAAACCCTAGATATTAACGAACCCACTCTTATGGATTTCAAGGAATTTAATTATGACAATTGCTCTTCGATAGATTGTATTTCCTCGTTGCAATCCGTGCTAAATTCTCCACATGCTTATAGTCAACATAAAGCTTTTACCAAACATATCGTTGATGCTTTGATGCAATCTTATGAAGAAAAACTTGAGTTGGAAGTTTCTATCCCTAGAAAATTTTATGAAAATTGGGAACCTACTATTAAAATTAAAATTAAAGATCATGAATGCTATGCTTTGTGTGATTTGGGTGCTAGTGTTTCCACGATTCCAAATTTTTTGTGTGATTTGCTAGGATTCCGTGATTTTGATGATTGTTCTTTGAACTTGCACCTTGCGGATTCCGCTATTAAGAAACCTATGGGAAGAATTAATGATGTTATTATTGTTGCAAATAGGAATTATGTGCTCGTAGATTTCGTTGTTCTTGATATAGATTGCAATCCGTCATGTCCTATTATTCTTGGTAGACCTTTCCTTAGAACGATTGGTGCAATTATTAATATGAAGGAAGGGAATATTAGATTCCAATTTCCATTAAGGAAAGGCATGTAATACTTCCCTAGAAAGAAGATTAAATTACCTTATGAATCTATTATGAGAGCCACTTATGGATTGCCTACCAAAGATGGCAATACCTAGATCTATCCTTGCTTTTATGCCTAGCTAGGGGCCTTAAACGATAGCGCTTGTTGGGAGGCAAACCAATTTTATTTTTAGTTTTTTTGCTTTTTGCTTCTGTTTAGTAATAAATAATCCATCTAGCTTCTGTTTGTATGTGGTTTTGTATTTTAATTAGCGTTTGTGCCAAGTTAAACCTATAGGATCTTCTTGGATGATAGTTACTTGACCTTGCTGAAAATTCCAGAAACTTTCTGTTCACGAAAACAATTATTAAAAATCACCAGAATGTGATAAAATATTGATTCCAATTGCATCAGATCAATAAACAAATTTTCTAGGTCGTCCTATTTTAGTAGATTTTTTGGAGTTCCAGAAGTTTGCGTTAGTTACAGATTACTACACACTGTTATGTTTTTGACATATTCTGTTTTTCGTGTGTTGTTTGCTTATTTTGATGAATCTATGGCTAATAAAATAGTTTATAAACCATAGAGAAGTTGGAATACAGTAGGTTTAACACCCATATAAATAAATAATGAGTTTATTACAGTACCTTGAAGTGGTGTTTTGTTTTCTTTCGCTAATGGAGCTCACGAGATTTTTCGTTAAGTTTTGTGTTGTGAAGTTTTCAAGTTTTGGGTAAAGATTTGATGGATTATGGAACAAGGAGTGGCAAAAGCCTATGCTTGGGGATGCCCATGGCACCCCAAGATAACCTAAGGACACCAAAAAGCCAAAGCTTGGGGATGCCCCGGAAGGCATCCCCTCTTCCGTCTACTTCCATCGATAACTTTACTTGGAGCTATATTTTTATTCACCAGATGATATGTGTTTTGCTTGGTGCGTCTTGTATTATTTGAGTCGTTGCTTTTTAGTTTAACACAATCATCCTTGCTGTACACACCTTTTGAGAGAGACACACATGATTCGGAATTTGTTAGAATACTCAATGTGCTTCGCTTATATCTTTTGAGCTATATAGTTTTTGCTCTAGTGCTTCACTTATATCTTTTAGAGCACGATGGTGGATTTGCTTTATAGAAACTATTGTTCTCTCATGCTTCACTTATATCATTTTGAGAGTCCTACAAAACAGCAATGTAACTTGCTTTAATTATGAAAGGCATCCAAGATTAGTAAAGAAAAAAAATATAAATTTTCTTATGAGTGTGTTGAATACTATGAGAAGTTTGATGCTTGATAATTGTTTTGAGATACTAAGATGGTGATATTAGAGTCATGCTAGTTGAGTAGTTCTGAATTTGAGAGATACTTGTGTTAAAGTTTGTGATTCACGTAGCATGCACGTATGGTGAACCGTTATGTGATGAAGACGGAGCATGATTTATTTATTGATTGTCTTCCTTATGAGTGGCGGTCGGGGACGAGCGATGGTCTTTTCCTACCAATCTATCCCCCTAGGATCATGCACGCAATACTTTGCTTTGATAACTTGTGGATTTTTGCAATAAATATATGAGTTCTTTATGATTAATGTTGAGTCCATGGATTATACGCACTCTCATCCTTCCACCATTGCTAGCCTCTCTAATACCACGCACTTTTCGCCGGTATCATACACCCACCATATACCTTCCTCAAAACAGCCACCATACCTACCTATTATGGCATTTCCATAGCCATTCCGAGATATATTGCCATGCAACTTACGATCGTTCTGTTTGCTATGACACGCTCCATCATTGTCATATTGCTTTGCATGACCATGTAGTTGACATCATATTTGTGGCAAAGCCACCGTTCATAATTCTTTCATAAATGTCACTCTTGATTCATTGCATATCCCGGTACTCCGCCGGAGGCATTCACATAGAGTCATATTTTGTTCTAAGTATTGAGTTGTAATTGTTGAGTTGTAAGTAAATAAAAGTGTGATGATCATCATTATTGGAGCATTGTCCCAAGTGAGGAAAGGATGATGGAGACTATGATTCCCCCACAAGTCGGGATGAGACTCCGTACAAAAAAAAGAGGCCTTAAAAAAATAGAAAGGCCCAAATAAAAAAAGAGAGAAGGGACAATTCTACTATCCTTTTTACCACACTTGTGCTTCAAAGTAGCACCATGATCTTCATGATAGAGAGTCTCTTATGTTGTCACTTTCATATACTAGTGAGAATTTTTCATTATATAACTTGGATTTTATATTCCAATGATGGGCTTCCTCAAAATGCCCTAGGTCTTCGTGAGCAAGCGAGTTGGATGCACACCCACTTAGTTTCTTTGTTGAGCTTTCATATACTTATAGATCTAGTGCATCCGTTGCATGGCAATCCCTACTCACTCACATTGATATCTATTAATGGGCATCTCCATAGCCCGTTGTTATGCCTAGTTGATGTGAGACTATCTTCGCCCTTTTTGTCTTCTCCACAACCACCATTCTATTCCACATATAGTGCTATATCCATGGCTCACGCTCATGTATTGCGTGAAGATTAAAAAAGTTTGAGAACACCAAAAGTATGAAACAATTGCTTGGCTTGTCATCGGGGTTGTGCATGATTTAAATATTTTGTGTGCTGAAGATAGAGCATAGCCAGACTATATGATTTTGTAGGGATAACTTTCTTTGGCCATGTTATGTTGAGAAGACATAATTGCTTAGTTAGTATGCTTCAAGTATTATTATTTTTATGTCAATATTAAGCTTTTGTCTTGAATCTTTTGGATCTGAATATTCATACAACAATTAAGATAATTACAGTGAAAATTATGCTAAGTAGCATTCCGCATCAAAAATTCAGTTTTTATCATTTACTTACTCGAGGACGAGCATGAATTAAGCTTGGGGATGCTTGATACATCTCCAACGTATCTATAATTTTTGATTGCTTCATGCTATATTATATTCTGTTTTGGAAGATTAATGGGCTTTGTTATACACTTTTATATTATTTTTGGGACTAACCAATTAACCGGAGGCCCAGCCCAAAATTGATGTTTTTTTGCCTATTTCAGTGTTTCGCAGAAAAAGAATATCAAACGGAGTCCAAACGGAATGAAACCTTCGGGAACGTGATTTTCGGAATGAACGTGATCCAGAGGACTTGGACCCTACGTCAAGAAAGCAACTAGGAGGGCACGAGGTAGGGGGCGCGCCTACCCCCCTGGGTATGCCCTCCACCCTCGTGGGGCCCATGTTGCTCCACCGACGTACTTCTTCCTCCTATATATACCTACGTACCCCCAACCTACGAGATACAGAGCCAAACACCTAATTCCACCGCCGCAACCTTCTGTACCCGTGAGATCCCATCTTGGGGCCTGTTCCGGAGCTCCGCGGGAGGGGGCATTGATCATGGAGGGCTTCTACATCAACACCATAGCCTCTCCGATGATGTGTGAGTATTTTACCTCAGACCTTCGGGTCCATAGTTATTAGCTAGATGGCTTCTTCTCTCTCTTTGGATCTTAATACAAAGTTTTCCACGATTCTCGTGGAGATCTATTCGATGTAATCTTCTTTTGCGGTGTGTTTTTTGAGAACGATGAATTGTGGGTTTATGATCAAGTTTATCTATGAACAATATTTGAATCTTCTCTGAATTCTTTTATGTATGATTGGTTATCTTTGCAAGTCTCTTCGAATTATCAGTTTGGTTTGGCCTACTAGATTGATCGTTTTTGCAATGGGAGAAGTGCTTAGCTTTGGGTTCAATCTTGCGGTGTCCTTTCCCAGTGACAACAGGGGCAGCAAGGCACGTATTGTGTTGTTGCCATCGAGGATAACAAGATGATGTTTATATCATATTGCATGAGTTTATCCCTCTACATCATGTCATCTTACTTAAAGCATTACTGTGTTCTTATGAACTTAATACTCTAGATGCATGCTGGATAGCGGTCGATGTGTGGAGTAATAGAAGTAGATGCAGGCAGGAGTCGGTCTACTTGTCGCGGACGTGATGCCTATATACATGATTATACCTAGATATTCTCATAACTATGCTCAATTCTATCAATTGCTCAACAGTAATTTGTTTACCCACCGTAATACTTATGCTCTCGAGAGAAGCCACTAGTGAAATCTATGGCCCTCGGGTCTATTTTCCATCATATTAATCTTCCAATACTTAGCTATTTCTATAGCCGTTTATTTTACTTTGCATCTTTATTTACTCTTTATCATAAAATTACCAAAAATATTATCTTATCATATCTATCAGATCTCACTCTCGTAAGTGACCGTTGAGGGATTGACAACCCCTTTATCACGTTGGTTGCGAGGTTCTTATTTGTTTGTGTAGGTACGTGGGACTCGTGCGTGGTCTCCTACTGGATTGATACCTTGGTTCTCAAAAACTGAGGGAAATACTTACGCTACTTTACTGCATCACCCTTTCCTCTTCAAGGGAAAACCAACACAGTGCTTAAGAGGTAGCATCTCCAAAGGTGTTTGTTGGGTTGGCATAGATCAAGATTAGGATTTGTCACTCCGATTATCAGAGAGGTATCTCTGGGCCCTCTCGGTAATGCACATTAATATAAGCCTTGCAATCCATGTGAATAATGAGTTAGTTATGGGATGATGCATTACAGAACGAGTAAAGAGACTTGCCGGTAACGAGATTGAACTAGGTATGATACCGACGATCGAAACTCGGGCAAGTAATATACCGATGACAAAGGGAATGGCGTACGGTGTTATGCGGTTTGACCGATAAAGATCTTCGTAGAATATTTAGGAACCAATATGAGCAACCAGGTTCCGCTATTGGTTATTGACCGGAGATGTGTCTCGGTCATGTCTACATAGTTCTCGAACCCGTAGGGTCCGCATGCTCAATGTTCGGTGAAGATTTGTATTATAGTTGTGTGTTTTGGTGACCGAAGTTTGTTCGGAGTCCCGGATAAGATCACATACATGACGAGGAGTCTCGAAATGGTCGAGAGGTAAAGATTGATATTTTGGGAGGTTATATACGGACATCGGAATGGTTTCGATAAGGTTTAGGGATTTATCGGCTTACCTGGAGGCTATTGGAACCCCCCCGGGAAAGTTAATGGGCCTATTGGGCCATAGTGGAGAGAGGGAGGCTGCCACAAGAGGTGGCGGCCCCCCAAGCCCAAACTGAATTGGACAAGCGGTAGGGGCGCGGCCCCCCTTTCCTTCTCCCCTCTTTCCCCTTTCCCCTCTCCGTTGGAAGGAAGGAGGGGGGGGGGGCGAATCCTACTTGGACCAGGAGTCCAAGTAGGACTCCCCCCTTGGCGCGCCCACCTAGTTCAAGTAGGAATCCCCCTGTGGCGCCCCCCCCTTGGGTCGGCCACCACCTCCTCCTCTCCTTTATATAAGTGGGTGGGGGGCACTCCAAAGACACAACAGTTGTTTCTTAGCCGTGTACGGTGCCCCCTCCACTGTTTACTCCTCCGGTCATAGCGTCGTAGTGCTTAGGCGAAGCCCTGCGCGGATCACATCACCAACACCGTCGCCACGCCGTCGTGCTGATGGAACTCTCCCTCGACCCTCTACTGGATCAAGAGTTCGAGGGACGTCATTGAGCTGAACGTGTGGTGAACACGGAGGTGCCATACATTCATTACTTGTATCGTTGGATCGTGAAGACGTTCGACTACATCAACCGCGTTAACATTTTTGGGGAATGTAGTAATTTCAAAAAAATTCCTACGCACACGCATGATCATGGTGATGCATAGCAACGAGATGGGAGACTGTTGTCCACGTACCCTCGTAGACCGAAAGCGGAAACGTTATGACAACGCGGTTGATGTAGTCGTACATCTTCACGATCGACCGATCCTAGTACCAAACGTACGACACCTCCGCGATCTGCACACGTTCAGCTCGGTGACGTCCCACGAACACATGATCCAATAGAGCTTCGAGGGAGAGCTTCGTCAGCACGACGGCGTGATGATGATGATGATGAAGCTACTGGCGCAGGGCTTCGCCTAAGCACTACGATGATATGACCGAGGTGGATTATGGTGGATGGGGGCACAACACATGTCTGGAAACAATCAACCAGTGTGTTCTAGGGTGCCCCATGCCCACGTATATAAAGGAGAAAGGGGGGAGGCCGGACGGCCTTGGGGCGCGCCAAGGAGAGGGGGAGTCCCTCTCCTAGTAGGAGT
Organism: Aegilops umbellulata; assembly: GCA_032464435.1. Classification (NCBI taxonomy): domain Eukaryota; kingdom Viridiplantae; phylum Streptophyta; class Magnoliopsida; order Poales; family Poaceae; genus Aegilops; species Aegilops umbellulata. The sequence continues at coordinate 395,674,782 of CP136054.1, forward strand.
AGGACTCCCCCTTTCCTAGTCCAACTAGGAAGGGGGAAGGGGGAAGGAAGGAGAGGGAGAGAGGGAGGAAAGAGGGGGCGCCTGATACGTCTCTAATGTATCTATAATTTTTGATTGTTCCATGCTATTATATATTCTGTTTTTGATGTTTATGGGCTTTATTATACACTTTTATATTATTTTTGGGACTAACCTATTAACCGGAGGCCCAGCCCAAATTGCTGTTTTCTGGCCTATTTTAGTGTTTCGCAGAAAAGGAATATCAAACGGAGTCCAAACGGAATGAAACCTTCGGGAGAGTTATTTTCGGAACGGAAGCAATCCAGGAGACTTGGAGTGTACATCAGGGAAGCAACGAGGTGGCCACGAGGCAGGGAAGCGCGCCTGTCCCCTGGGCGCGCCCCCACCCTCGTGGGCCCCTCATGGCTCCCCTGATTGACTTCTTTCGCCTATATATCCATATACCCTAAAAACCTTCGGGAACACAATAGATCGGGAGTTCCGCCGCCGCAAGCCTCTGTATCCACCAAAAATCAATCGCAACCCTGATCCGGCACCCTGCCGAAGGGGGGGACCCTCACCAGTGGCCATCTTCATCATCCCAGCGCTCTCCATGACATGGAGGGAGTAGTTCACCCTCGGGGTTGAGGGTATGTACCAGTAGCTATGTGTTTGATCTCTCTCTCTCTCTCTCTCTCTCTCTCTCTCTCTCGTGTTCTTGAGTGTTACGATCTTGATGTATCGCGAGATTTGCTATTATTGTTGGATCTTATGATGTTTCTCCCCCTCTACTCTCTTGTAATGGATTGAGTTTTCCCTTTGAAGTTATCTTACCGGATTGAGTATTTAAGGATTTGAGAACACTTGATGTATGTCTTGCATGTGCGTATCTGTGGTGACAATGGGATATCACGTGATTCACTTAATGTATGTTTTGGTGATCAACTTGCGGGTTCCGTGACCTTGGGAATCTATGCATAGGGGTTGGCACACGTTTTTGTCTTGACTCTCCGATAGAAACTTTGGGGCACTCTTTGAAGTACCTTGTGTTGGTTTGAATAGATGAATCTGAGATTGTGTGATGCATATCGTATAATCATACCCACGGATACTTGAGGTGACATTGGAGTATCTAGGTGACATTAGGGTTTTGGTTGATTTGTGTCTTAAGGTGTTATTCTAGTACGAACCCTATGATAGATCGAACGGAAAGAATAGCTTCATGTTATTTTACTACGGACTATTGAATAGATCGATCAGAAAGAATAACTTTGAGGTGGTTTCATACCCTACCATAATCTCTTCGTTTGTTCTCCCCTATTAGTGACTTTGGAGTGACTCTTTGTTGCATGTTGAGGGATATTTATATGATCCAATTATGTTATTATTGTTGAGAGATCTTGCACTAGTGAAAGTATGAACCCTAGGCCTTGTTTCCTATCATTGCAATACCGTTTACGCTCACTTTTATCATTAGTTACCTTGTTGTTTTTATATTTTTATATTACAAAAACCTATATCTACTACCCATATTGCACTTGTATCACCATCTCTTCGCCGAACTAGTGCACCTATACAATTTTCCATTGTATTGGGTGTGTTGGGGACACAAGAGACTCTTTGTTATTTGGTTGTAGGGTTGTTTGAGAGAGACCATCTTCATCCTACGCCTCCCACAGATTGATAAACCTTAGGTCATCCACTTGAGGGAAATTTGCTACTGTCCTACAAACCTCTGCACTTGGAGGCCCAAAAATGTCTACAAGAAGAAGGTTGTGTAGTAGACATCAAGCTCTTTTCTGACGCCGTTGCCGGGGAGGTGAGTGCTTGAAGGTATATCTTTTGATCTTGCAGTTGAATCTTTTAGTTTCTTGTTTTATCACTAGTTTAGTCTATAAAAGGAAACTACAAAAAATGGAATTAAGGGCACCTCATATGCTTCATATTTTTAATATCTTTCATGAAAATAAGGATTCCGACAATTGTGCTCAATTGCTAGAGGAAGAATGCATTAGAATGTTCGGCACTAAATATTTGAATGATGAGCATGATTGCAATGTTGTTAGTATGAATTCCTTGAATATCCATGATGCTAATGATATGCAAAGCCACAAGCTTGGGAATATATTTGATGAAGATGATGATGAATATGATGTTTTTGAGAATATATTTGCTACAATTAATGTTTGTCCCAAGCTTGGGGATGCTACGTTTAATGAAGATGATATTTTTAGTCTCCCAAGTTTTGATATGCAAATTTATAATGATGATAGCATGCCTCCTACTTATGATGATTATATTGATGAAAATGGATTTGGAGAGGTCATGACTCTATTTAGTAACGATTCCACTATCTTGGAAGAGGTTTCAATCGATTATTATGAGAACAAAGTTGCTACTTATGATGATTATTGTGATGAAACTTATGCTATAAAAGTAGTGATGATTATATATATATAACTTGTCATGATTATGATTACCCTTTTTCTGAACATTACTCTTTTAATGTGGAAACAATTTATAGTATTCAACTTTCTTATGATACTCCCACTATTCCGAATAAGAAGAAATTTGGTTATGTGGAGAGTAATAAAAATTCTATGCTTGTAGATCATGAAAAGAATGCTTTGTGCTGGTTATATTGTTGAATTGATTCATGATGGTACTGAAAATTATTATGAGGGAGGAATATATGCTTGTAGGAATTGCAATAATATCAAGTTTCCTCTCTATGTGCTTAAAATCTTGGAGTTATGCTTGTTTTGCCTTCCTATGCTAGTTGATTATTGTTCCCATAAGTTATTTGCTCACAAAATCCCTATGCATAGGAAGTGGGTTAGACTTAAATGTGCTAGTCATATTCTTCATGATGCTCTCTTTATGTTTCAATTCTTATCTTTTATGCGAGCACCATTGAAATCATCATGCCTAGCTAGGGGCGTTAAAAGTTAGCGCTTGTTGGGAGGAAACCCAATTTTATTTATGTTTCTTGCTTTTTGGTTATGTTTAGTAATAAATAATCCATCTAACTTCTGTTTAGATGTGGTTTTATGTTTTAATTAGTGTTTGTGCCAAGTAGAACCTTTGGGAAGACTTGGGTGATGTCTTTATGATCTTTCTGTAAAAAACAGAAACTTTAGCGCTCACAAGATTAGCTTCAACATTTTAATGGAGAGTGCTATTTAGTCGATAATTTTTGCAGATGATTACTAGACAAATTCCTCAGGTCCACCAATTTAGTTCAGAATTTTTGGAGTTAGAGAAGTAGTCTAATGATACAGATTACTACAGACTGTTCTGTTTTTGATAGATTCTGTTTTCTATGTGTTGTTTGCTTATTTTGATGAATCTATGAGTAGTATCGGAGGGTATGAACCATAGATAATTTGTAATACAGTAGATATTACACCAATATGAATTTAAATTAATTGACAACAGTACCTAAGTGGTGGTTTTATTTTTTATACTAACGGAGCTTACGAGTTTTCTGTTGAGTTTTGTGTTGTGAAGTTTTCAAGTTTTGGGTAAATATTCGATGGACTATGGAATAAGGAGTGGCAAGAGCATAAGATTGGGGATGCCCAAGGAACCCCAAGGTAATATTCAAGGATAACCAAGAGCCTAAGCTTGGGGATGCCCCGGAAGGCATCCCCTCTTTCGTCTTCGTTACGGCAACTTTACTTGGAGCTATATTTTTATTCACCACATGATATGTGTTTTGCTTGGAGCTTCATTTCATTTTATTTTGTTTTGCTTGCTGTTTGAATAAAATACCAAGATCTGAAAGTCTTAAATGTTAGAGAGTCTTCACATAGTTACATAATTATTCGACTACTCATTAATCTTCACTTATATCTTTCGGAGTAGCCTGTTGTTTGCTCTAGTGCTCCACTCATATTTTTTAGAGCACGGTGGTGGTTGTATTTTATAGAAATTATTGATCTCTCATGCTTCACTTATATTATTTTGAGAGTCTTAAATAGGATGGTAATTTGCTTTAATCATGAAATTAACCTTCCACATTCAGTTCATTAAATATCATGAGAAGTTAGATACTTGATAAGTGTTTTGAGATATAAAGGTGGTAATATTAGAGTGTGCTAGTTGAGTAATTGTGAAATTCAGAAATACTTGTGTTCAAGTTGGCAAGTCCCGTAGCATGCACGTATGGTAAAAGTTATGTAACAATTTTGACACATAGGTGTTCTTTTATTGCTTTCCTTATGAGTAGCGGTCGAGGACGAGCGATGGTCTTCTCCTACCAATCTATCCCTCTAGGGGCATGCGTAGTAGTACTTTGCTTTGAGGGCTAATAAACTTTTGCAATAAGTATATGAGTTCTTTATGACTTGTAACGCCCCGGACACACCCGCCGGTGGTCGTTACTCCTGGCGGGATCTAGACTGGCCCCACAGATCAATACTAGTCTTTTCTGCGCACTTTGTCCTCACTCGTGCGCACCCGGGAGGAACTTCCCGGTCGGTCACCCATCCTGACACTACTCCAAGCTGAGCACGCTTAACTTTGGAGTTCTGTCCGAATGGGCTCCCGGAAAAGAAGGAATTCCTTATTGATATGAGTAGTCTATCATCCCTAATAAGCCAGGCTATCACATACACCCCCACTCAGAGGAACCGACGTCCTCGTCGGGCCACAGGAACGTTCCCTCTTGGCACAAACGTCTGTGCTTCCAGTCCGGTACATGTGCCATGCCGGGTGCCACGACGGGTCACAAACGTCATGAACAACATGACCACGCACCTGTCCGCAACCATCCGTGTAACCGCGAGGGTCGGCTCTGATACCAACTTGTAACGCCCTCGATGCGGCTATATCTCCCACGTGTCGAGGCACGACTTAGAGGCATAACCGCATTGAAAGCAATGTCGCAAGTGAGGTAATCTTCACACAACCCATGTAATACATAAGGGAAAAGGATACATAGTTGGCTTACAGTCGCCACTTCACACAATACATAAATAATCATCCATCATACAAATTACACTCAAGGTCCGACTACGGTACCAAAATGAAAGAAGACTACCCCAAAAGCTACATAGATCCCCGAATCACCCCAACTGGGCTCCACTACTGATCATCTGGAAAAGACACATAGTAACGACCACGTTCCTCGTCGAACTCCCACGTGAGCTCGGTCGCGTCATCTGCACTGGCATCGTTGGCACCTGCAACTGTATTGGTAGAATCTGTGAGTCACGGGGACTCAGCAATCTCACACCCGCGAGATCAAGACTATTTAAGCTTAAAGGTAGGAAAGGGTTGTGAGGTGGAGCTGCAGCAAGCGACTAGCATATATGGTGGCTAACAACGCAAAAGAGAGCGAGAAGAGAAGCAAAGCACGGTCCTGAAGCTAGAAGTGATCAAGAAGTGATCCTAGAACAACCTACGTCAAACATAACTCCAACACCGTGTTCACTTCCCGAACTCCGCCGAGAACAGACCATCACGGTTACACACGCGGTTGATGTGTTTTAATTAAGGTCAACTTCGGGTTTTCTACAACCAGACATCAACAAATTCCCATCTGCCACATAACCGCGGGCACGGCTTTCGAAAGTTCAAACCCTGCAGGGGTGTCCCAACTTAGCCCATGATAAGCTCTCGCGATCAACGAAGGATATTCCTTCTCCCCGGGAAGACCCGATCAGTCTCGGAATCCCGGCTACAAGACATTTCGACAGTAATAAAACAAGTCCAGCAAAGCCGCCCAATTGTGCCGACAAATCCTGATAGGAGCTGCACATATCTCGGTCCCAGGGCACATCCGGATGAGCTGTCCGTATAACTAAAACCAGACCTCAAGTTGCCTTGAGGTGACGCTGCAAAGCGCTCTAGTTTGGACCAGCAATCGAAGGAGAACTGGCCCGGGGGGGTTAAAATAAAGATGACCCTTGAGTCTGCAGAACCCAAGGGAAAAAGGCTTAGGTGGCAAATGGTAAAACCAATGTTGGGCCTTGCTGGAGGAGTCTTATTCGAAGCGAACTGTCAAGGGGGTCCCATAAATCACCCAACCGTGTAAGGAACGCAAAATCAAGGAACATAACACCGGTATGACGGAAACTAGGGTGGCAAGAGTGGAACAAAACACCAGGCATAAGGCCGAGCCTTCCACCCTTTACCAAGTATATAGATGCATTAATTAAATAAGAGGTATTGTGATATCCCAACAAGTAAACATGTTCCAACAAGGAACAACAAGTCCATGTTCCAACAAGGAACAAACTTCATCTTCACCTGCAACTAGCAACGCTACAAGAGGGGCTGAGCAAAGCGGTAACATAGCCAATCAACGGTTTGTTAGGACATGGATGGTTAGAGGCTGACATGGCAATATGGGTGGCATGAAATAGCAAGTGGTAGGTATCGCAGCATAGGCATAGCAAAAGAGCGAGGATCTAGCAAGCAAAGATAGAAGTGATTTTGAGGGTATGGTCATCTTGCCTGCAAGGTTCTCAGAGTTGACGAAAGCTTTGTCCTCGAAAGCGTTCTCAACAGGTTCCTCGTTCACGTACTCGTCTCCCGGCTCTACCCACAACAAGAACACAAGCAAATGGGACAAACATCAATCACGATGCAATGCACAACCAACATGATGCAAAACATGGCATGATATGCGAGATGTGATATGCAATGCATATGCGTGCTCCGGAAGGACAAAGATGAACAAGGCATAATCTTGGCAAACCAAGTATGCCACTGGATAGGTGAGGTGATTTCGGTGGAAATCGATATAAAGATCACCGGAATCGGATGCACGCTTTGCAAATGACAAGCAAAACAAGAATGACAATATTCTGCCATTAACAGCATGATGCTACTTAGCAAGCAACAAGAAATTAAGCTACTGCACCCAACCATATCAAAAAAGCATATGACAGTAATCTACTCAAGATGCTTGACAAAAGATGAACACTGAGCTACGGCTAAATCACACCACAACGGGTTCAAACAAGCATGGCAAAAGTGCAAAAGATAACAGGTTCACAGACTTAGTGAAAATAACATGCCAGAAACTAACATCAGGATGACATGTTTAGAGCAATGAAACAACTTGCTACAGGAACATGACATAGCAAAATAAGGAATGTCATGAATCTACTCAAAGCACTTAACAAAAGTCCCTTAATGACCGTAAGCCAAAAAGGATCAGAAAATACAATAACACCCATGTCAAATAAGCAAGTTTCGTTACAGAAAACTGGACATGTCAAAAACAGATAACAAGTAGGCATGTTCGTGAGCTCGATGCACTCACTACAGAGCATTACATGATAAACTAAGCATACATACATCAGGAAGGCATAGCATAGAAACTATACATGGCAAGAACAACATCATAGCATGCAAGGATCAACTACAACAAGCTTGGCAAAATCGAAAAACATGTAAACAATCTGCCAGCAACATTTTAAAGCAAAAGTAGAGCTCGATTGACTCAAGCTATGGCACTCCATAATTACAAACAAAGGCATGGGTGGATAGAGAAAATCCATATGACCAAAACACTCTTACTGATCATGCTCAAAATAGGCATAGATCTCTCTGAAACAATATGAACACATGGCATAAAAATAACAGCAGGCAGGGACTTGGTGAAATTACTAAGTCTCTGAAATCAGCAACATTAAGTACCCTAGTTTGCATGCTTGTGCTAGTCACCACAAAGATCACAAAAATACATGTCATAATACTCTGGAAAGGTACCATGGCATATTACAAAACTCATGTAGGACTCAACTTCATAGGGTGCACACATCAATCATGGCAAAAATGACAAAAGTGCAAGTTCTGATAAGAATCAGAAACTAACATCACATAGCCCTCTTCTAACAGCATTTCGGGCATCAAGATGACCTCAAATGAAAATGACGCAATGGAATGAAATAATGTACTCTTCGAGGCGAACAATTTGACATATTATACGCATGAAACGGAGAAATATACAGAAAGTTATGATGCGATTAAGATGCAACAATAATGCAAAATATCCGAGACTTAGCAGATTTCGAGGGGGAAGAAAAAGTCAACCCTAGTGCGGATGCAGATCGGATCGGGCGCGGGCGAGCTCGCCGGAGAGGAAGACCGGCGAGGGGGGGCGGCGGATCCGGGCGCGCGGGCCCGGCCGCGGTCGGCGGCGGCGGCGCGGGCGCGCGCCGGCGTAGGAGGCGCGGGGGCGCTGGCTGCGGCGTGCGGCGGCGCGGAGGCGAGCGGTGGGCGTCGCGAGGAGGAGGGCGGAGCGGGAGGAGGCGCGGGTGCTCGCGGGCCGCGGGGCCGGCGACGGGCTTTGGCGGGCCCGCGGGGCGGCGCGGTACGGGCGGCGGCGCGAGACACGTGGCGCCCCGTGATTGGCGCGGGCGGCGGCGGCGGACGTGTCCGGCCGGATCCGGACGCGTCCTGTGGCGGCGGAGGGGAAAACTGCTAGGGTGAGGGTGGTTTGGACCCGGGATTTCGGAGGGGGAGGTATATTTATAGGTAGAGGGGGCTAGGAAGCTCCAAATGGAGTGCGGTTTTCGGCCACGCGATCGTGATCGAACGGCGGTGGACATGGGAGTGTCTTAGATGGGTTATTGGGCTGTTTTGAAGGGGTTTTGGGCTGCAACACACACGAGGCCTTCGCGGTTACCCGGTTAACCGTTGGAGTACCAAATGACCTCCGAATGACCCGAAACTTGACAGGCGGTCTACCGGTGCTATACCAAGGCCACTTGACAAACCTCGGTCCATTCCGAGAAGGTTACTACCCGCTCACGGAAAAAGGTAAAAGGGGACGCCGGGGAACATAGGAGCGTCGGATTGCAAAACGGACAACGGGGAAAATGCTCGGATTCATGAGACGAACACATATGCGAATGCGATGCACATGATGACGTGATATGAAATGCATGACATGAACAAAATGCAAACTGAGGGGAAACCCAACCACGGAGGGAATATCATATCACATAGCCGAAAATGGCAAGAGTTGGAGTTACAATTTTGGCAAGTTACATCCGGGGTGTTACAACACTCCACCACTACGAGAGGATCTCGTCCCGAGATCTAGGACTGAAAGAACTCCGGATACTCGGAACGTAGGTGGTCCTCACGCTCCCAGGTGGCTTCTCGGTCTGAACGGTGTGACCATTTCACTTTCAGGAATTTGATTGACTTGTTGCGAGTCTTGCGCTCAGTTTCTTCAAGAATAGCAACGGGATGCTCTTGATAGGACAAATCTTCTTGAAGATCAATCTCTTCGAAGTTGATGGTGCGCTCAGGCGTCTTGAAGCACTTGCGAACTGTGACACGTGGAAGACATCGTGCACATTTGCAAAGTTGGAGGGAAGCTCAAGTTGAAAGGCGAGATCGCCTCGTTTGCCGATGATCTTGAAAGGGCCCACGTATCTAGGGGCAAGTTTCCCCTTGATACCGAAGCGACGAGTTCCTTTCATAGGTGAGACGCGGAGGTAGACATGGTCTCCGATCTCGAATGCCAAATCACGATGTTTGCTATCGTAATAGCTCTTCTGGCACGATTGCGCGGCTTTGAGGTTCTCACGAATGACCTTGCACATAGCCTCAGCCTCTGAGATCAAATCGTTGCCAAGCAATTGGCGTTCACCGGTTTCAGACCAGTTGAGAGGAGTACGGCACGTTCTGCCATAGAGAATCTCAAATAGGGCTTTGCCCGAGCTGGCTTGAAAGCTGTTGTTGTAAGAGAACTCAGCATAAGGAAGACTATACATTCGTGAAGAAGATATTCCCAAGACAGCATTCAGAACAAGCTTTGGTTCTTATGAATATACTGTCATGTCATTCGGCCATGTCAATGCTCCTCCAACATTCACTCGCTTGATGAATTTCATCTTCAACCCCTACACCAATGAATTTGTCTTGGTCTATCTCGATGATATTTTGGTATTCTCCAAGAATAAGAAGGATCATGCCATACATTTGCGATTGGTGCTCGACAAGCTCAGAGAGTATCAATTATATGCGAAGTTCTCCAAATATGAATTCTGGCTTGATGAAGTTCTTTATCTTGGTCATATCCTCTCTGCCAAGGGCATTGCTATTAATCCAGAAAGGGTGTCTGCAGTTTTGAATTGGGAACCTCCTCAGAATGTCAAGCAGCTTCGCAGTTTTCTTGGACTTGCAAGCTATTGCCGAAGATTCATTGAGAATTTCTCAAAGATTGCAAAGCCTCTTTCCAACCTCCTCCAGAAGCATGTGAAGTATGTCTGGTCTCCTGAGTGTGACGTGGCTTTCAACACGATCAAAGAGAAACTCGTCACTGCTCCAGTTTTGACTCCTCTTGACGATTACAAGCCTTATGAAGTTTTCTGTGATGCTTCTCTTCAAGGCCTCGGCGCTGTCTTAATGCAAGAGAAGAAGGTTGTGGCATATACCTCTCGTCAGTTGAAGCCCAACGAAAAGAACTACCCCACTCACGATCTTGAGTTGGCGGCAGTGGTCCACGCTCTAATAACATGGAGACATCTCCTGTTGGGAAGGAAAGTGGACATATTCACCGACCACAAGAGTCTCAAGTACATCTTCACTCAGCCCCATCTCAACCTCAGGCAAACTCGATGGGTCGAAATGATTCAAGAGTATAATCTGAGTATTGAATATACTCCAGGCAAGGCTAATGTGATTGCAGACGCTTTGAGCAGGAAGGCTTACTGCAACAGCTTAATCCTCAAGCCCTTTCAACCGGATCTTTGTGAAGCTTTCCGCAAGTTGAATCTCCAAGTTGTCCCTCAAGGTTTTCTTGCCAACCTCATCGTCTCTCCTACTTTGGAAGATCAGATTCGTGAGGCACAACTGATGGATACCATGGTGAAGAAGGTGAAACGTGGTATTGACAAGGGCATTTCCAAATACAAGTGCTATCGTGTTGATGACAGAGATACTCTTTTCTTCGAGGACCGGATCGTGGTTCCAAAGGGTGATATTCGTAAAGTCATTATGAACGAAGCGCACAACTCTCTTCTGTCAATTCATCCTGGAAGTACGAAGATGTACCATGACCTCAAGCAGTCGTATTGGTGGACTCGAATGAAGCGAGAGATTGCTCAATTCGTGAAAGAATGTGATGTCTGCAAAAGGGTGAAAGCAGAACACCAACGACCAGCTGGTCTTCTCCAACCTCTTGGTATTCCAGAATGGAAGTTTGATCATATCGAAATGGACTTCGTGACTGGATTTCCTAAGTCCAAGCATGGAAATGATGCTATCTTCGTCGTCATCGACAAGCTCACCAAAGTGGCTCATTTTCTTCCTATCAAAGAATCTATCACAGCAGCGCAGCTGGCAGAGCTCTACACATCCAGAATTGTCTCCTTGCACGACATTCCACAATTGATCTCTTTAGACCGTGGCAGCATCTTTACCTCCAAGTTTTGGGATTCTTTTCATAAGGCCATGGGCACAAATATTCGTTTCAGCACAGCTTTCCGCCCTCAAACTAGTGGACAAGTCGAGCGTGTCAACCAAATTCTTGAAGATATGCTCAGAGCTTGTGTTATCTCTTTCGGCATGAAGTGGGACGATTGTCTTCCATATGCTGAGTTCTCTTACAACAACAGCTTTCAAGCCATACCGGGTAAAGCCCCATTCGAGATTCTCTATGGCAGAAAGTGCCGTACTCCTCTCAATTGGTCTGAGACGGGCGAACGTCAACTTCTTCGCAACGATTTGATCTCAGAGGCTGAGGCAATGTGCAAGGTCATTCGCGAGAATCTCAAAGCCGCGCAATCGCGCCAGAAGAGCTATTACGATAGCAAACATCGTGATTTGGCATTCGAGATCGGAGACCATGTCTACCTCCGCGTCTCTCCAATGAAAGGAACTCGTCGCTTCGGTATCAAGGGGAAACTTGCCCCTAGATACGTGGGTCCTTTCAAGATCATCGGCAAATGAGGCGATCTCGCCTATCAACTTGAGCTTCCCCCCAACTTTGCAAATGTGCACGATGTCTTCCACGTGTCACACCTTCGCAAGTGCTTCAAGACGCCTGAGCGCACCATCAACTTCGAAGAGATTGATCTTCAAGAAGATTTGTCCTATCATGAGCATCCCGTTGCTATTCTTGAAGAAACTGAGCGCAAGACTTGCAACAAGTCAATCAAATTCCTGAAAGTGAAGTGGTCACACCATTCAAACCGGGAAGCCACCTGGGAGCGCGAGGACCACCTACGTTCCGAATATCCGGAGTTCTTTCAGTCCTAGATCTCGGGACGAGATCCTCTCGTAGTGGTGGAGTGTTGTAACACCCCGGATGTAACTTGCCATATTTGTAATCCAACTCTTGCCATTTTCGGCTATGTGATATGATATTCCCTCCGTGGTTGGGTTTCCCGTCGTTTTGCATTTTTTTCATGTCATGCATTTCATATCATGTCATCATGTGCTTCGCATTTGCATACGTGTTCGTCTCATGAATCCGAGCATTTTCCCCGTTGTCCGTTTTGCAATCCGGCGCTCCTATGTCCCCCGGCGTCCCCTTTTACCTTTTTCCGTGAGCGGGTATTAAACCTTCTCGGAATGGACCGAGGTTTGTCAAGCGGCCTTGGTATAACACCGGTAGACCGCCTGTCATGTTTCGGGTCATTCGGAGGTCGTTTGATACTCCAACGGTTAACCGGGTAACCGTAAAGGCCTCGTGTGTGTTGCAGCCCAAAACCCCTCCAAGACAGCCCAATAACCCATCTAAGACACCCCCATGTCCATCGCCGTTCGATCACGATCGCGTGGCCGAAAACCGCACTCCATTTGGAGCTTCCTAGCCCCCTCTAACTATAAATATAGCCCCTCTCCCGAGATTTGCGGATGAATCCACCCCTAAACCCTAGCCCCGCTCCCTCTCCGCCGCCGGACGTGTCCGGATCCGGCCGGACACCGTCCGCCCGCCGTGGGAGGGCGCCACGTGGCGCGCCGCCACCGTCCCCGCCGCCGGCCCGCGAGGACCGCCGCGGGCCCTCCCGCGCCGCCGACCGGGCCGCACCCGCGGTCCCGCGCGCCCGCTCGCCGCCCGCTCCCGCGGCTTCTCCGCGCCGCCGCCTTGCCGGTCGCCGGCCGCCGCCCGGAGCCTCCGCCGCCCGCGCGCCGCTCTGCCGCCCGCGCGCCGCCCCCCCGCCCGGAGCCTCCGCCGCCCGCGCGCCGCCCCACCGAGCTCCGGCGAGCCGCCCCAGATCCGATCTGGATCCCGTCGGTTGACTTCTTCCCCCTCAATTTCTTCTAAGTCCTAGATTTTTTGCAGTATTGTCTCATGTTCAACGCATCATATCTCTGCATCCGTAGCTCCGTTTCGTGCGTATAATATGTCAAATTGTTCGCCTCGAAGAATAAATCATTTCATTCCATTGCATTATCTTCATTTGGGTCCATCTTGATGCCCGAAATGCTGTTGGAAGAGGGCTATGTGATGTTAGTTTCAGATCTGTTTCAGAACATGCACTTTTGTCATTTTTGCCATGATTGATGTGTGCATCCTATGAAGTTGACTCCTACATGTGTTTTGTAATATGCCATGCTATTTTTCCAGAGGTTTATGCCATGTATTTTTGTGATCTTTGTGGTGACTAGCACAAGCATGCAAACTAGGGTACATAATGTTGCTGATTTCAGAGACTTAGTCATTTCACCAAGTCCTTGCCTGCTGTTATTTTTATGCCATGTGTTCATGTTGTTTCAGAGAGATCTATGCCTCTTTTGAGCATGATCAGTAAGGGTGTTTTGAGCATATGGTATTGCTCTATCCATCCATGCCTTTGTTTGTATTTATGGAGTGCCATAGCTTGAGTCAATCGAGCTCTATTTTTGCTATAAAATGTTGCTGGCAGATTGTTTACATGTTATTCGATTTTGCCAAGCTTGTTGTAGTTGATCCTTGCATGCTATGATATTATTCTTGCCATGTCTAGCTTCTATGCCATGTCTTCTTGATGGATGTATGCTTAGTTTATCATGTAATGCTCTGTAGTGAGTGCATCGAGCTCACGAACATGCCTACTTGTTATCTGTTTTTGACATGTCTAGTTTTCTGCTAAGTCTGAAACCTGTAACGGAACTTGCTTAATTGACATGGGTGTTATCATATTTTCTGTTCCTTTTCGGCTTATGGTAAGTAAGGGACTTTTGTTAAGTGCTTTGATTAGATTCATGCCATGCCTTGTTTTGCTATGTACTGTTCCTGTAGCATGTTGTTTGCTTGCTCTAAACATGTCATCCTGATGTTAATTTCTGGCATGTTGTTATTTTCACCAAGTCTGTGAACCTGTTATCTTTTGCACTTTTGTCATGCTTGTTTGAACCTGTTATGATGTGATTTAGCCGTACCTCAGTGTTCATCTTTTGTCAAGCATCTTGAGTAAATTACTGTCATATGCTTTGTTGATATGTTTGGGTGCAGTAGCTTAATTTCTTGTTGCTTGCTAAGTAGCATCATGCTGTTAATGGCAGAATCTTGTCATTCTCGTTTTGCTTGTCATTTGCAAACCGTGCATCCGATTCCGGTGATCTTTATATCGATTTCAACCGAAATCACCTCACCTATCCAGTGGAATACTTGGTTTGCCAAGATTATGCATTGTTCATATTTTTCCTTCCGGAGCACGCATATGCATTGCATATCACATCTCGCATCTCATGCCATGTTTTGCATCATGTTGTTTGTGCATTGCATCGTGATTCATGTTTGTACCCTTTGCTTGTGTTCTTGCTTTGGGTAGAGACGGGAGACGAGTACGTGAACGAGGAACCTGTTGAGAACGCTTACGAGGACCAAGCTTTCGACAACTCTGAGAACCTTGCAGGCAAGATGACCATACCCTCGGAATCACTTCTATCTTTGTTTGCTAGTTGCTCGCTCTTTTGCTATGCCTATGCTGCGATACCTACCACTTGCTTATCATGCCTCCCATATTGTCAAACCAAGCCTCTAACCCACCTTGTCCTAGCAAACCATTGATTGGCTATGTTACCGCTTTGCTCAGCCCCTCTTATAGCGTTGCTACTTGTAGGCGAAGATGAAGTTTGTTCCTTGTTGGAACATGGACTTGTTGTTCCTTGTTGGAACATGTTTACTTGTTGGGATCTCACAATACCTCTTATTTAATTAATGCATCTATATACTTGGTAAAGGGTGGAAGGCTCGGCCTTATGCCTGGTGTTTTGTTCCACTCTTGCCACCCTAGTTTCCGTCATACCGGTGTTATGTTCCTTGATTTTGCGTTCCTTACACGGTTGGGTGATTTATGGGACCCCCTTGACAGTTCGCTTCGAATAAGACTCCTCCAGCAAGGCCCAACATTGGTTTTACCATTTGCCACCTAAGCCTTTTTCCCTTGGGTTCTGCAGACTCAAGGGTCATCTTTATTTTAACCCCCCCGGACCAGTTCTCCTTCGATTGCTGGTCCAAACTAGAGCGCTTTGCAGCGTCACCTCAAGGCAACTTGAGGTCTGGTTTTAGTTGTACGGACAGCTCATCCGGATGTGCCCTGGGACCGAGATATGTGCAGCTCCTATCAGGATTTGTCGGCACAATCGGGCGGCTTTGCTGGACTTGTTTTATTACTGCCGAGATGTCTTGTAGTCCGGGATTCCGAGACTGATCGGGTCTTCCCGGTAGAAGGAATATCCTTCGTTGACCGTGAGAGCTTATAATGGGCTAAGTTGGGACACCCCTGCAGGGTATTATCTTTCGAAAGCCGTGCCCGCGGTTATGAGGCAGATGGGAATTTGTTGATGTCCGGTTGTAGAAAACCCGAAGTTGACCTTAACTAAAACACATCAACCGCGTGTGTAACCGTGATGGTCTCTTCTCGGCAGGGTCCGGGAAGTGAACACGGTGTTGGAGTTATGTATGACGTAGGTTGTTCTAGGATCACTTCTTGATCACTTCTAGCTTCACGACCGTGATTTGCTTCTCTTCTCGCTCTCTTTTGCGTTGTAGCCACCATATATGCTAGTCGCTTGCTGCAGCTTCACCTCACAATCCTTTCCTACCTATAAGCTTAAATAGTCTTGATCTCGCGGGTGTGAGATTGCTGAGTCCCCGTGACTCACAGATTCTACCAATACAGTTGCAGGTGCCAACGATGCCAGTGCAGATGACGCGACCGAGCTCACGTGGGAGTTCGACGAGGAACGTGGCCGTTACTATGTATCTTTTCCAGATGATCAGTAGTGGAGCCCAGTTGGGGTGATTCGGGGATCTGTGTAGCTTTTGGGGTAGTCTTCTTTCATTTTGGTACCGTAGTCGGACCTTGAGTGTAATTTGTATGATGGATGATTATTTATGTATTGTGTGAAGTGGCGACTGTAAGCCAACTATGTATCCTTTTCCCTTATGTATTACATGGGTTGTGTGAAGATTACCTCACTTGCGACATTGCTTTCACTGTGGCTATGCCTCTAAGTCGTGCCTCGACACGTGGGAGATATAGCCGCATCGAGGGCATTACAAGTTGGTATCAGAGCCGACCCTCGCGGTTACACGGATGGTTGCGGACAGGTGCGTGGTCATGTTGTTCATGACGTTTGTGACCCGTCGTGGCACCCGGCATGGCACATGTACCGGACTGGAAGCACAGACGTTTGTGCCAAGAGGGAACGTTCCTGTGGCCCGACGAGGACGTCGGTTCCTCTGAGTGGGGGTGTATGTGATAGCCTGGCTTATTAGGGATGATAGACTACTCATATCAATAAGGAATTCCTTCTTTTTCGGGAGCCCATTCGGACAGAACTCTAAAGTTAAGCGTGCTCAGCTTGGAGTAGTGTCAGGATGAGTGACCGACCGGGAAGTTCCTCCCGGGTGCGCACGAGTGAGGACAAAGTGCGCAGAAAAGACTAGTATTGATCTGTGGGGCCAGTCTAGATCCCGCCAGGAGTAACAAGCACCGGCGGGTGTGTCCGGGGCGTTACAAGTTGGTACCAGAGCCTTCCCCGACCTTAGGAGCCCCCACTGATTGATCGTTTTTAGCGGCCGAGTTGTGTCTAGAAAAATGTTTTGAGTCATTTAGGAATTATATATCGGAGAGTTTAGGAATTCTTTTTACTTCCCAGTCTCCTCATCGCTCTGGTAAGGCATCCTGACGTAGAGTTTTGACTCTTCTCTTCTTAAATTTCACTAAATTTTTTTAGGATCACGCGGGTATCTTAGAATCGTTCCGATGGTTTTATGATGACAACATTGTCTTGGTTGCCTCCCGTCAGCAGGTGTTTTAGAGGAGGTGTCCCGGGGAGTTGAGCTCCGAGGTGTTGTCGTCATAATTTTATCGTTGCGGTTTTGGAATACCTGAGTTTAGTACGTCGACATCGAAAATCTCTTTTGTACAGTTGTTGGTGAGATAACCCTGATAGCCCAGTACTGAGGCGAGTGCGGGAGTATTGCCATGACTTGTATAACGGATGCTTTTCGAAGGTTGAGGTAGATGATTTCCGAGGATTTCTTGGTTATGTGTTGAAGGATGGATACAGCTGGATCTAGGTATTGTTAGTTTGGGTGATATATTTTGTGTCCCCTGTATCCCCAACACCTGATTGCATAACCAGAAAGTTTCGGGAGTTTATAAGTGGGAATTCATGTAGCTCTAGTACTTCTTCCGCAGATATTTGGTTCGTGATTGGGTAATCCTTACCAAGTATTTGTTCACATCCGTACCTTGTTGATTTTATTCCATACCTTGTTCTAAGTGGCTTCTCAGCTTATGGAAGTGTGATGCTTTACTTTGGAATTCATTCGTTCGTTCTCGTTCGAATGTTTATTGTGAAGACTATATGTTGCATTTTCGATCCTTTGATTCAGCTTGAATATATCTTTTTCAAGATGTTAATGGATGTCACCCTCTTCAGGATGGCTGCGCCAACGCGTCAGAATCCGGAACGCAATGAAGGAAGTCAGGCTAACCCTCCGCCACCACCTCCGCCTCCGGAGGCATGGCAAGCCCTGATGACTGCCACAAATGCCAACGCTCAGATTCTGATTCAGCTCTTGCAAGATCGCAACCAAGGGCAAGATAATCAAGGGAATCAAGGCCAAGGCAACAATCAGCCGCACTTCGCTTCACTCAATCAGTTCCTTGCTAATCAGCCAAAGACCTTCAGCTACTGTGTCGAGGCCACAGACGCCGATGATTGGCTCGTGGACATCAGCAAGCATTTCGAGTGCAGCAATGTCAGACCTGAGGACTTTGTCAAGTTTGCCTCTTTTCAACTCAAGGATCAAGCTGCTGAGTGGTTCCAGCAATACAAAGATTCCAGAGGAGGTCGTGTGATTACCTGGGATGATTTCCGCCGTGACTTCAAAGCTCACCACATTCCAGAAAGTGTTGTTGAGAGTAAGCGTGAGGAATTCCGCAATCTCAAGCAAGGGAACATGTCTGTCTATCAATACAACACTCAGTTCCATAAGCTCTCTCGTTTTGCGAGGCAAGACATCCCTGATGAGAAGAGTATGATCTACCAATTCAGGCGTGGTCTCATAGAAGATCTGCAACTTGCTCTCGTGCTTTTCGAGCCGTTAAAGTATGATGAATTCTACAACATGGCGCTGAAACAAGAAGCTGCTCAGCTCAAGTGTGAAGCATCTAAGAAGAGAGTCAGAGACGCAGTTCAGTCTTCTTCTTCCTCACTTGTGGCAGCTAAGCAACAGAAGTTCTGGTTGCCTCCTCCTCCTCCGTTCCGTCATCCTTATCAGCAGAAGAACTCAGGTGGTCGTGGATCTTCCCACCCACCCAACCCTGGCTATCAGAACAAGTCTCAGAACCAAGCTCCAAGGCCAAGTGCTCCTTACCATCGTCCGCTCTCAGAGGTGACTTGTAACAAATGTCAGCAGAAGGGTCACTATGCGAACAAGTGCTTCCACCAAAGGCGCCTTCCGCCTCCTCCTCCTGTGAGATCTTCCAGCAATGCAGTGGTCAAGCATAATCCTAAGTCTGCAAAGGTGAACATGTTGAATGCAGCTCAAGTAGAGGATTCTTTAGAAGTGATCATGGGTAATCTTTCTGTTAATGATATTCCTGCAAAAGTCTTATTTGATACTGGTGCTTCACATTGTTTCATCTCAAGACCTTTTGCATCTAAGCATGAGTTGGGTTATCAAGTTTTGCCTAGCTCTTTATCAGTGGTGTCCCCCGGTAAGCAAATGACATCTAATTTGTGCGTTCCGAATGTCGGTATCAAGATGGGCGACTATAGATTTCTGGCTAAACCAATTGTTCTTGGTGACTCTGATATTGATCTTATTCTTGGGATGGACTGCCTTTCTAAGCACAAGGCTCAGCTTGATTGTGCTGCCAGGGAAATTCAGTTGACTCACTTTTCTGACGATGTGATCATCTATGCCTCTCGTGATGATACCATTCAGTTGTATTCTCTCAATGAGAATGGTGAATTGAATGCTATCTCTCAGATTCCAGTCGTTTGTGAGTACCAAGATGTCTTTCCAGAAGAGCTTCCGGGTATGCCTCCCAGCCGGCCAGTTGAATTCGTTATCGATCTTGAGCCTGGCACGGAACCCGTTTGCAAGCGTCCTTACAAGCTTGGACCAGATGAGTTGAAGGAATTGAAGAAACAACTCGATGAACAAGAGCGTCTGGGTTTGATCAGACCGAGTTCTTCTCCTGGGGGTTGTGGTGTTCTTTTTGTCAAGAAGAAGGATGGCACGGACCGACTTTGCGTCGATTACCGTCCATTGAACAAGAAGACTATCAAGAACAAGTATCCACTTCCCAACATCAATGAGCTATTCGAGCAACTCAAAGGTGCTAAAGTGTTCTCCAAGCTTGACCTTCGCATGGGTTATCATCAAATCCGCATTCGTGAAGAAGATATTCCCAAGACAGCATTCAGAACAAGCTTTGGTTCTTATGAATATACTGTCATGTCTTTCGGCCTTGTCAATGCTCCTCCAGCATTCACTCGCTTGATGAATTTCATCTTCAACCCCTACATCAACGAATTTGTCTTGGTCTATCTCGATGATATTTTGGTCTTCTCCAAGAATAAGAAGGATCATGCCAAACATTTGCGATTGGTGCTCGACAAGCTCAGAGAGTATAAATTATATGCAAAGTTCTCCAAATGTGAATTCTGGCTTGATGAAGTTCTTTATCTTGGTCATATCATCTCTGCCAAGGGCATTGCTATTAATCCAGAGAGGGTGTCTGCAGTTTTGAATTGGGAACCTCCTCAGAATGTCAAGCAGCTTCGCAGTTTTCTTGGACTTGCAAGCTATTGCCGAAGATTCGTTGAGAATTTCTCAAAGATTGCAAAGCCTCTTTCCAACCTCCTCCAGAAGCATGTGAAGTATGTCTGGTCTCCTGAGTGTGACGTTGCTTTCAACACTCTCAAAGAGAAACTCGTCACTGCTCCAGTTTTGACTCCTCCTGACGAATCCAAGCCTTATGAAGTATTCTGTGATGCTTCTCTTCAGGGCCTCGGTGCCGTCTTAATGCAAGAGAAGAAGGTTGTAGCATATACCTTTCGTCAGTTGAAGCCCAACGAAAAGAACTACCCCACTCACGATCTTGAGTTGGCGGCAGTGGTCCACGCTCTAATAACATGGAGACATCTCCTGTTGGGAAGGAAAGTGGACATATTCACCGACCACAAGAGTCTCAAGTACATCTTCACTCAGCCCCATCTCAACCTCAGGCAAACTCGATGGGTCGAAATGATTCAAGAGTATAATCTGAGTATTGAATATACTCCAGGCAAGGCTAATGTGATTGCAGACGCTTTGAGCAGGAAGGCTTACTGCAACAGCTTAATCCTCAAGCCCTTTCAACAGGATCTCTGTGAAGCTTTCCGCAAGTTGAATCTCCAAGTTGTCCCTCAAGGTTTTCTTACCAACCTCATCGTCTCTCCTACTTTGAAAGATCAGATTCGTGAGGCACAACTGTTGGATACCATGGTGAAGAAGGTGAAACGTGGTATTGACAAGGGCATTTCCAAATACAAGTGCTATCGAGTTGATGACAGAGATACTCTTTTCTTCGAGGACCGGATCGTGGTTCCAAAGGGAGATCTTCGTAAAGTCATTATGAACAAAGCGCACAACTCTCTTCTGTCAATTCATCCTGGAAGTACGAAGATGTACCATGACCTCAAGCAGTCATATTGGTGGACTCGAATGAAGCGAGAGATTGCTCAATTCGTGAATGAATGTGATGTTTGTCGAAGGGTGAAAGCAGAACACCAACGACCAGCTGGTCTTCTCCAACCTCTTGCTATGCCAGAATGGAAGTTTGATCATATCGAAATGGACTTCATGACTGGTTTTCCCAAGTCCAAGCGTGGAAATGATGCCATCTTCGTCGTCATCGACAAGCTCACCAAAGTGGCTCATTTTCTTCCTATCAAAGAGTCCATCACAGCAGCGCAGCTGGCAGAGCTCTACACCTCCAGAATTGTCTCCTTGCATGGCATTCCACAATTGATCTCTTCAGACCGTGGCAGCATCTTTACCTCCAAGTTTTGGGATTCTTTCTAGAAGGCCATGGGCACCAACATTCGCTTCAGCACAGCTTTCCACCCTCAAACTAGTGGACAAGTCGAGCGTGTCAACCAAATTCTCGAAGATATGCTCAGAGCTTGTGTTATCTCTTTCGGCATGAAGTGGGAGGATTGTCTTCCTTATGCTGAGTTCTCTTACAACAACAGCTTTCAAGCCAGCTCGGGCAAAGCCCCATTCGAGATTCTCTATGGTAGAAAGTGTCGTACTCCTCTCAACTGGTCTGAAACCGGTGAACGCCAATTGCTTGGCAACGACTTGATCTCAGAGGCTGAGGCTATGTGCAAGGTCATTCGTGAGAACCTCAAAGCCGCGCAATCGCGCCAGAAGAGCTATTACGATAGCAAACATCATGATGTGGCATTCGAGATCGGAGACCATGTCTACCTCCGCGTCTCTCCTATGAAAGGAACTCGTCGCTTCGGTATCAAGGGGAAACTTGCCCCTAGATACGTGGGCCCTTTCAAGATCATCGGCAAACGAGGCGATCTCGCCTATCAACTTGAGCTTCCCTCCAACTTTGCAAATGTGCACGATGTCTTCCACGTGTCACAGCTTCGCAAGTGCTTCAAGACAGCTGAGCGCACCATCAACTTCGAAGAGATTGATCTTCAAGAAGATTTGTCTTATCATGAGCATCCCGTTGCTATTCTTGAAGAAACTGAGCGCAAGACTCGCAACAAGTCAATCAAATTCCTGAAAGTGAAGTGGTCACACCATTCAGACCGGGAAGCCACCTGGGAGCGCGAGGACCACCTCCGTTCCGAATATCCGGAGTTCTTTCAGTCCTAGATCTCGGGACGAGATCCTCTCGTAGTGGTGGAGTGTTGTAACACCCCGGATGTAACTTGCCATAATTGTAACTCCAACTCTTGCCATTTTCGACTATGTGATATGATATTCCCTCCGTGGTTGGGTTTCCCGCCAGTTTGCATTTTGTTCATGTCATGCATTTCATATCACGTCATCATGTGCATCGCATTCACATACGTGTTCGTCTCATGAATCCGAGCATTTTCCCCGTTGTCCGTTTTGCAATCCGGCGCTCATATGTTCCCCGACGTCCCCTTTTACCTTTTTCCGTGAGCGGGTATTAAACCTTCTCGGAATGGACCGAGGTTTGTCAAGTGGCCTTGGTATAGCACCGGTAGACCGCCTATCAAGTTTCGGGTCATTCGGAGGTCGTTTGATACTCCAACGGTTAACCGGGCAACCGTAAAGGCCTCGTGGGTGTTGCATCCCAAAACCCCTCCAAAACAGCCCAATAACCCATCTAAGACACTCCCACGTCCACCTCCGTTCGATCACGATCGTGTGGCCGAAAACCGCACTCCATTTGGAGCTTTCTAGCCCCCTCTACCTATAACTATACCTCCCCCTTCGAAATCCCGGGTCCAAACCACCCTAACCCTAGCAGTTTTCCCCTCCGCCGCCACCGGACGCGTCCGGATCCGGCCGGACACGTCCGCCGCCGCCGCCCGCGCCAATCACGGGGCGCCACGTGTCTCGCGCCGCCGCCCGTACCGTGCCGTCCCGCGGGCCCGCCGAAGCCCATCGCCGGCCCCCGCGGCCCTCGAGCGCCCGCGCCTCCGCCCGCTCCGCCCTCCTCCTCGCGCCGCCCGCCTCTCGCCCCCACGCGCCGCCGCACCCGCCTCGCGCTCCGGCCGCCGCCGCCGCTGCGCGCCGGCCACCGCTCGCCTCCGCGCCGCCGCACGCCGCAGCCAGCGCCCCCGCGCCTCCTACGCCGGCGCGCGCCCGCGCCGCCGCCGCCGACCGCGGCCGGGCCCGCGCGCCCGGATCCGCCGCCCCCCCTCGCCGGTCCTCCTCTCCGGCGAGCTCGCCCGCGCCCGATCCGATCTGCGTCCGCACTAGGGTTGACTTTTTCTTCCCCCTCGAAATCTGCTAAGTCTTGGATATTTTGCATTATTGTTGCATATTAATCGCATCATAACTTGCTTTATATCGCACCATTTCATGCGTATAATATGTCAAATTATTCGCCTCGAAAAGTACATCATTACATTCCATTGCATCATTTTCATTTGTGTTCATCTTTATGCCCGAAATGCTGTTAGAAGAAGGCTATGTGATGTTAGTTTCTGATTTTTATCAGAACTTGCACTTTTGTCATTTTTGCCATGATTGATGTGTGCACCCTATGAAGTTGAGTCCTACATGAGTTTTGTAACATGCCATGTTATCTTTCCAGAGAATTATGCCATGTATTTTTGTGATCTTTGTGGTGACTAGCATAAGCATGCAAACTAGGGTACTTAATGTTGCTGATTTCAGAAACTTAGTATTTTCACTAAGTCCCTGCCTGCTGTTATTTTTATGCCATGTGTTCATGTTGTTTCAGAGAGATCTATGCCTCTTTTGAGAATGATCAGTAAGAGTGGTTTGAGCATATGGATTTGCTCTATCCATCCATGCCTTTGTTGGTAATTATGGAGTGCCATAGCTTGAGTCAATGGAGCTCTACTTTTGCTATAAAATGTTTCCGGCAGATTGTTTACATGTTATTCGATTTTGCCAAGCTTGTTGTAGCTGATGCTTGCATGCTATGATGTTGCTCTTGCCATGTATAGCTTCTATGCCATGTCTTCTTGATGGATGTTTTCTTAGTTTATCATGCAATGCTCTGTAGTGAGTACATCGAGCTCACGAACATGCCTACTTGTTATCTGTTTTTGACATGTCCAGTTTTCTGTAACGAAACTTGCTTATTTGACATGGGTGTTATTGTATTTTCTGATCCTTTTTAGCTTATGGTCAGTAAGGGACATTTGTTAAGTGCTTTGTGTATATTCATGCCATGCCTTATTTTGCTATGTACTGTTCTTTAAGCATGTTGTTTCATTGCTCTAAACATGTCATCCTGATGTTAGTTTCTGGCATGTTATTTTCACTAAGTCTGTGAACCTGTTATCTTTTGCACTTTTGCCATGCTTGTTTGAACCTGTTGTGGTGTGATTTAGCCGTAGCTCAGTGTTCATCTTTTGTCAAGCATCTTGAGTATATTACTTTCATATGCTTTGTTGATGTGTTTGGGTGCAGTAGCGTAATTTCTTGTTGCTTGCTAAGTAGCTTCATGCTGTTAATGGCAGATTATTGCCATTCTTATTTTGCTTGTCATTTGCAAACCGTGCATCCGATTCCGGTGATCCTTATATCGATTTCAACCGAAATCACCTCACCTATCCAGTGGCATACTTGGTTTGCCAAGATTATGCCTTGTTCATCTTTTTCCTTTCGGAGCACGCATATGCATTGCATATCACATCTCGCATATCATGCCATGTTTTGCATCATGTTGGTTGTGCATTGCATCGTGATTGATGTTTGTCCCCTTTGCTTGTGTTCTTGTTGTGGGTAGAGCCGGGAGATGAGTACGTGAACGAGGAACCTGTTGAGAACGCTTTCGAGGACCAAGCTTTCGTCAACTCTGAGAACCTTGCAGGCAAGATGACCATACCCTCGAAATCACTTCTATCTTTGCTTGATAGATGCTCGCTCTTTTGCTATGCATATGCTGCAATACCTACCACTTGCTATATCATGCCTCCTATATTGCCATGTCAGCCCCCTAACCATCCATGTCCTAGCAAACCGTTGATTGGCTATGTTACCGCTTTGCTCAGCCCCTCTTATAGCGTTGCTAGTTGCAGGTGAAGATGAAGTTTGTTCCTTGTTGGAACATGGACTTGTTGTTCCTTGTTGGAACATGTTTATTTGTTGGGATATCACAATACCTCTTATTTAATTAATGCATCTATATACTTGGTAAAGGGTGGAAGGCTCGGCCTTATGCCTGGTGTTTTGTTCCACTCTTGCCACCCTAGTTTCCGTCATACCGGTGTTATGTTCCCGGATTTTGCGTTCCTTACATGGTTGGGTGATTTATGGGACCCCCTTGACGGTTTGCTTTGAATAAGACTCCTCCAGCAAGGCCCAACGTTGGTTTTACCATTTGCCACCTAAGCCTTTTTCCCTTGGGTTCTGCAGACTCAAGGGTCATCTTTATTTTAACCCCCCCGGGCTAGTTCTCCTTCGATTGCTGGTCCAAACTAGAGCGCTTTGCAGCGCCACCTCAAGGCAACTTGAGGTCTGGTTATAGTTGTACGGACAGTTCATCCGGATGTGCCCTGAGACCGAGATATGTGCAGCTCCTATCAGGATTTCTCGACACAATCGGGCGGCTTTGCTGGACTTGTTTTATTACTGCCGAGATGTCTTGTAGTCCGGGATTCCGAGACTGATCGGGTCTTCCCGATAGAAGGAATATCCTTCGTTGACCGTGAGAGCTTATAATGGGCTAAGTTGGGACACCCCTGCAGGGTAATATCTTTCGAAAGCCGTGCCCACGGTTATGAGGCAGATGGGAATTTGTTGATGTCCGGTTGTAGAAAACCCGAAGTTGACCTTAACTAAAACACATTAACCGCGTGTGTAACCGTGATGGTCTCTTCTCGGCGGGGTCCGGGAAGTGAACACGGTGTTGGATTTATGTATGACGTAGGTTGTTCTAGGATCACTTCTTGACCACTTCTAGCTTCACGACCGTGCTTTGCTTCTCTTCTCGCTCTCTTTTGCGTTGTAGCCACCATATATGCTAGTCGCTTGCTGCAGCTCCACCTCACAATCCTTTCCTACCTATAAGCTTAAATAGTCTTGATCTCGCGGGTGTGAGATTGCTGAGTCCCCGTGACTCACAGATTCTACCACAACAGTTGCAGGTACCAACGACGCCAGTGCAGATGACGCGACCGAGCTCACGTGGGAGTTCGACGAGGAACGTGGCCGTTACTATGTGTCTTTTCCAGATGATCAGTAGTGGAGCCCAGTTGGGGTGATTCGGGGATCTGTGTAGCTTTTGGGGTAGTCTTCTTTCATTTTGGTACCGTAGTTGGACCTTGAGTGTAATTTGTATGATGGATGATTATTTATGTATTGTGTGAAGTGGCGACTGTAAGCCAACTATGTATCCTTTTCCCTTATGTATTACATGGGTTGTGTGAAGATTACCTCACTTGCGACATTGCTTTCGATGTGGTTATGCCTCTAAGTCATGCCTCGACACGTGGGAGATATAGCCGCATCGAGGGCGTTACATGACTAATGTGAGTCCATGGATTATATGCACTCTCAACCTTCCACAATTTTCTAGCCTCTTCGGTACCGCGCATTGCCCTTTCTCACATTGAGAGTTGGTGCAAACTTCGCCGGTGCATCCAAACCCCATGATATGATACACTCTATCACACATTAGCCTCCTTATATCTTCCTCAAAACAGCCACCATACCTACCTATTATGGCATTTCCATAGCCATTCCGAGATATATTGCCATGCAACTTTCCACCTTTCCGTTTATTATGACACGCTCCATCATTGTCATATTGCTTTGCATGATCATGTAGTTGACATTGTATTTGTGGCGAAGCCACCATTCGTAATTTTTCATACATGTCACTCTTGATTTATCGCATATACCGGTACACCACCGGAGGCATTCACATAGAGTCATATTTTGTTCTAAGTATTGAGTTGTAATTGTTGAGTTGTAAGTAATAGAAGTGTGATGATCATCATTATTAGAGCATTGTCCCATGTGAGGAAAGGATGATGGAGACTATGGTTCCCCCACAAGTCGGGATGAGACTCCGGACGAAAAAATAAATAAAAGAGGCCAAAGAAGCCCAAATAAAAAAAGAAAAAAGAGGCCATAAAAAAAGAGAAAGGCCCAAACAAAAAAATTATAAAAAAATGAGAGAAAAAGAGAGAAGGGACAATTTTACTATCCTTTTACCACACTTGTGCTTTAAAAGTAGCACCATGATCTTCATGATACAGAGTCTCCTATGTTGTCATTTTCATATACTAGTGAGAATTTTACATTATAGAACTTGGCTTGTATATTCCAATGATGGGCTTCCTCAAAATGCCCTAGGTCTTCGTGAGCAAGCAAGTTGGATGCACACCCACTTAGTTTCCTTTGTTGAGCTTTCATACTTTTATAGCTCTAGTGCATCCATTGCATGGTAATCCCTACTCCTCTCATTGACATCAATTGATGGGCATCTC
Organism: Aegilops umbellulata; assembly: GCA_032464435.1. Taxonomy (NCBI): domain Eukaryota; kingdom Viridiplantae; phylum Streptophyta; class Magnoliopsida; order Poales; family Poaceae; genus Aegilops; species Aegilops umbellulata. The sequence continues at coordinate 395,702,382 of CP136054.1, forward strand.
CATAGCCTATTGATTAGCCGTGTCGGTGCGAGACTTTCTACCTTTTTTCTTCTCTCATAACCCCAATCATTATACTTTACTCCACCCATAGTGTTATATCCATGGCTTGCACTCATGTATTGCGTAAGAGTTGAAAAGGCTGAAGCGCGTTAAAAGTATGAACCAATTGCTTGGCTTGTCATCGGGGTTATGCATGATGAGAACGTTTGTGTGACAATATTGAAACATGGCCTAACTATATGATTTTGTAGGGATAAGCTTTCTTTGGCTATGTTATTTTGATAAGACATAATTGCTTGGTTAGCATGTTTGAAGTATTATTGTTTTTATGTCAACATTATACTTTTATCTTGAATCTTTCGGATCTAAATATTCATGCCACAATAAAAAGTTTTACACTGAGAATTATGCTAAGAAGCATTCCACATCAGAAATTCTGTTTTTATCATTTTCCCACTCGAGGACGAGCAAGAATTAAGCTTGGGGATGCTTGATACGTCTCCAACGTATCTATAATTTTTGATTGTTCCAAGCTATTATATATTCTGTTTTGGATGTTTATGGGCTTTATTATACACTTCTATATTATTTTTGGGACTAACCTATTAATCGAAGGCCCAGCCCAAATTGCTGTTTTCTTGCCTATTTCAGTGTTTCGCGGAAAAAATATATCAAACGGAGTCCAAACAGAATGAAACGTTCGGGAGAGTTATTTTTGGAACGGAGGCAATGCAGGAGACTTGGGAGTGTACGTCAGGGAACCAATGAGATGGCCACGAGGCAGGGATGCGCGCCGCCACCCTCGTAGGCCCCTCGTGGCTCCCCTGACCGACTTCTTTCGCCTATATATATCCATATACCCTAAAAACCATCGGGAACACAATAGATCAGGAGTCCCATCGCTGCAAGCCTCTGTAGCCACCAAAAACCAATTGGGACCCTGTTCCGGCACCCTGCCGGAGGGGGGAACCCTCACCGGTGGCCATCTTCATCATCCCGGCGCTCTCCATGACGAGGAGGGAGTAGTTCACCCTCGGGGCTGAGGGTATGTACCAGTAGCTATGTGTTTGATCTCTCTCTCTCTCTCTCTCTCTCTCTCTCTCTCTCTCTCTCGTGTTCTTGAGGTGTTACGATCTTGATGTACCGTGGGCTTTGCTATTATAGTTGGATTTTATGATGTTTCTCCCCCTCTACTCTCTTGTAATGGATTGAGTTTTCCCTTTGAAGTTATCTTATCGGACTGAGTCTTTAAGGATTTGAGAACACTTGATGTATGTCTTGCATATGTGTATCTGTGGTGACAATGGGATATCACGTGATCCACTTGATGTATGTTTTGGTGATCAACCTGCGGGTTCCGTGACCTTGGGAATCTATGCATAGGGGTTGGCACACGTTTTCGTCTTGACTCTCCGGTAGAAACTTTGGGGCACTCTTTGAAGTACTTTGTGTTGGTTTGAATAGATGAATCTGATATTGTGTGATGAATATCGTATAATCATACCCACAGATACTTGAGGTAACGTTGGAGTATCTAGGTGACATTAGGGTTTTGGTTGATTTGTGTCTTAAGGTGTTATTCTAGTACGAACTCTATGATAGATCGAACGGAAAGAATAGCTTCATGTTATTTTACTACGGACTCTTGAATAGATTGATCAGAAAGAATAACTTTGAGGTGGTTTCGTACCCTACCATAATCTCTTCATTTGTTCTCCGCTATTAGTGGCTTTGGAGTGACTCTTTGTTGCATGTTGAGGGATATTTATATGATACAATTATGTTATTATTATTGAGAGATCTTGCACTAGTGAAAGTATGAACCCTAGGCCTTGTTTCCTATCATTGCAATACCGTTTATGCTCAGTTTTATCATTAGTTACCTTGCTGTTTTTATATTTTTAGATTACAAAAACCTATATCTACTACCCATATTGCACTTGTATCACCATCTCTTCGCCGAACTAGTGCACCTATACAATTTTCATTGTATTGGGTGTGTTGGGGACACAAGAGACTCTTTGTTATTTGGTTGCAGGGTTGTTTGAGAGAGACCATCTTCATCCTATGCCTCCCATTGATTGATAAACCTTAGGTCATCCACTTGTGGGAAATTTGCTACTGTCCTACAAACCTTTGCAGTTGGAGGCCCAACAACGTCTACAAGAAGAAGATTGTGTAGTAGACATCAGCGCCGCCCCCCTCCTTCTCTAATTCGGACTCCCAAGGGGAGGGGAGAGGCCAGCCCTAAGGCCCCTCCCCTCTCTCTCACAAGGCCCATGTTGGCCCATTAGTTCCCCCGGAGGTTCTGATAACACCCCAGCACTCCGATACTTACCCGGTGACCCCCGGAACTCATCCGGTGTCCGAATATAGTCATCCAATATATCAATCTTTATGTATCGACCATTTTGAGACTCCTCGTCATGTCCGTGATCACATCCGGGACTCCGAACTACCTTCGGTACATCAAAACACATAAATTCATAATACCGATCGTTAAGCGTGCGGACCCTACGGGTTCGAGAACTATGTAGACATGACCGAGACACGTCTCCGGTCAATAACCAATAGCGGGACCTAGATGATCATATTGGCTCCCACATATTCTACGAAGATCTTTATCGATCAAACCGCATAAGAACATACGTTGTTCCCTTTGTCATCGGTATGTTACTTGCCCGAGATTCGGTCGTCGGTATCTCAATACCTAGTTCAATCTCGTTACCGGCAAGTCTCTTTACTCGTTCTGTAATGCATCATGCCGCAACTAACTCATGAAGAAAGCGATAGCAGTATGACTATTATCGCCCACAACTCAGTTGTGTTCTACTCGTGCATATAACATCTACGCATAAACCTGGCTCGGATGCCACTGTTGGGGAACGTAGTAATTTCAAAAAAAAATCTACACACACGCAAGATCATGGTGATGCATAGCAACAAGAGGGGAGAGTGTTGTCCACGCACCCTCGTAGACCGAAAGCGGAAGCGTTATGACAATGCGGTTGATGTAGTAGTACGTAGTCACGATCGACTGATCCTAGTACCGAATGTACGACGCCCCCGCGATCTGCACACGTTCAGCTCGGTGACGTCCCACGAACTAATTATCCAGTAGAGCTTCAAGGGAGAGCTTCGTCAGCACCACGGCGTGATGACGGTGATGATGAAGCTACCGGCGCAAGGCTTCGCCTAAGCACTACAACGATATGACCGAGGAGGATTATGGTGGAGGGGGGCACCGCACACGGCTGGAAACAATCAACTTGTGTGTTCTAGGGTGCTCCTGCCCCCGTATATAAAGGAGCAAGGGGGGAGGCCGGCCGGCCTTGGGGCGCGCCAAGGAGGGGGGAGTCCCTCTCCTAGTAGGAGTAGGACTCCCCCTTTCCTAGTCCAACTAGAGAGGGAGGAAAGAGGGGGCACCACCCCCCTCCTTGTCCAAATCGTACTCCCAAGGGGGGAAGCCCTAAGGCCCCTCCTCTCTCTCACAAGGCCCATCTTGGCCCATTAGTTCCCCTGGGGGTTCCGATAACCCCCCGACACTCCGATACTTATCCGGTCACTCCCGGCACTCATCCGGTGTCCGAATATAGTCATCCAATATATCAATATTTATGTCTCGACCATTTCGAGACTCCTCGCCATGTTTGTGATCACATCCGGGACTCCGAACCACCTTCAGTACATCAAAACACATAAACTCATAATACCGATCGTCATCGAACGTTAAGCGTGCGGACCCTACGGGTTCGAGAACTATGTAGACATGATGGAGACACATCTTTGGTCAATAACCAATAGTGGAACCTGGATGCTCATATTGGCTCCCACATATTCTATGAAGATCTTTATCGGTCAAACCACATAAAAACATACGTTGTTCCCTTTGTCATCGGTATGTTACTTTCCCGAGATTCGATCGTCGGTATCTCAATACCTAGTTCAATCTCGTTACCGGCAAGTCTCTTTACTCGTTCTGTAATGCATCATCCCGCAACTAACTCATGAAGAAAGCGATAGCAATATACTAAACGATCAAATGCTAAGCTTACAGAATGGGTCAAGTCAATCACATCATTCTCTAATGATGTGATCCCGTTAATCAAATTACAACTCATGTCTATGGCTAGGAAACTTAACCACCTTTGATTCAACGAGCTAGTCAAGTAGAGGCATACTAGTGACACTCTGTTTGTCTATGTATTCACACATGTACTAAGTTTCCGGTTAATACAATTCTAGCACGAATAATAAATAATTATCATGATATAAGGAAATATAAATAACAACTTTATTATTGCCTCTAGGGAATATTTCCTTCAAACATAATGCTTCCGCTTTTGCTCTACAAGGGTACGTGGACACACTCTCCCGTCTCGTTGCTATGCTTCTCCTAGATAGATCTTGCGTGATCATAGGAAATTTTGTAAATTACTACGTTTACCAACATTTTTAAGGGTCAACTTTTAAGAGATCTGCTAGAGATGCTATAACATAGCATCATTGAATAGTTCTAGATCCCAAAAGCCCGACCCTCCTTTAGACTTTGGAACAAACATATTCTCCCATGACTTCCAATGTATAGCTTTCTTGTCCAGTGATCCATCCCACTGGTATTTGGATATGAATGTGGCTAATTTCTTGCAGAAACCTTTCATGACTTTAAAGCAACTAATAGATTAGGCTGGAAGTGCTTGAACCACGGTTTTAAGGATAACCTCATTCATCGCACAAGACATAAGAGCATCTCCAGCCGTTCGGCCCTCTAGGGGCTTGAAATAGTGCCACCTAGGGGCGAACCGGCGATAATTTCAGCATGGGGCCGATCGGGTTCCTAGCCACCGCCCCTAGGTCGCCCCCAGATGCCTTTTTTTGAAAAATAAAATCGGCCAAACATGACACAAATTCATCCAAACTAGACGATTTCATTGATATTTATACAAAAAACTTAAAAACACAAACTTAAAACGACGACTACGCCTAGCACAAATACCCGCCGCCGCCTCCCGCCTTCTACATGCCGAGGAGCCTATAGAACCGGGTGTAGTCGTCATCGTCATCGCCATCATCGTCACCGCCGTGTTGGGTGCCGCCGACATCCCTGCTGCACCCCTGGCCAGCGTCGCGGATGTGCGGGGGGTTGGACGGCCAAGGCGCCTCCTCGTCGTCATTGTCGAGGATGACGATGCCGCCCTCCTCGCGTCCGTGGCATCGAGCGGCGATCTCGTTAGAGGCGCGGCGCTAGCACTCCATCTGCTCGTAGACGTAGTTCACCTTCGCCCACTTGAGGGCGGTCTCGTGTCGGCGGCGGCCATGCCTCGTACTCCTTCTTCAGGGGAGCAAACCCGTCTCGGTCTTCGGCCTAACGAGGCGGGAAGAGAAGGAGAGGGGCAACCGCCCTCGTTAATGACGAGGGCGCCACAGCGGGTGCGGCGCCCAAGTGGCATCTTGAAAGAACAAGTGCTCCCTGGGTGATTTTGGTAATTAATGTGAACATATCTCTTGTTGGACTAATACTTTTATCTAGTATATTTCAGATGAGTTCAACAATGGCGTGGCTTGGACAAAAGGATGTGGAACCCCTTCTAGATGATAAGGGCAAAGATTGGCAAAAACTCAAGACTCTTAATTTCCATTTTAGTGATCCAAGATCACATTGAGTCCATAGGAAAAGCCAATATTATTAAAGGGGATGAGGTGTTGCTTAATGGTCTACTTGCTCAAAATGCTTAGTGATATGCTCCAAAGCCCTCAACTACTTTCTCAAATCCAAATATGTCCAAAACCTAAAGTCAAACTCGGCCCCACTGATTTGATCTATCCGGCGCCACCGAGTTCACTTGACATAGCCACTGCCAGAAACCCTAATCAATTCGGTCTCAACGATTGGGATCTCGGTCTCACCGAGATGGCCTTGCAACATCTCTGTTGCCTGTTGTAATTATTTCGGTCTCACCAAAATGTGCAATCGGTCTCACCGAGTTGGCTTGACCAACTCTCTGTTTTCTCGTTGCTGAAATCGGTCTCACCGAGTTCATGTAATCGGTCGCACCGAGATGAGATTTTGCCCTAACCCTAGCGCATCGATCCCACCGAGTTGATCATGTCGGTCCCACCAAGAATCCTAATGTTCACATTTGAACTGAATCGGTCTCACCGAGTTCACCTATTCGGTCTGACCGAGTTGGGTCAAATGTGTGTAACGGTTAGATTTTGTGTGGAGGCAATATATACCCCTCCACCCCCTTCTCTATTCAAGACAGAGCCATCAGAACGTGCCTACACTTCCACTACTCATTTTATGAGAGAGAACCACCTACTCATGTGTTGAGACCAAGACATTCCAGTCCAACCACAAGAATCTTGATCTCTAGCCTTCCCCAAGTTGCTTTCCACTCAAATCATCTTTCCACCATAGCCAAATCTGTGAGAGAGAGTTGAGTGTTGGGGAGACTATCATTTGAAGCACAAGAGCAAGGAGTTTATCATCATCACACCATCTATTACCTTTTGGAGAGTGGTGTATCCAAGATTGGTTAGGTGTCACTTGGGAGCCTCCGACAAGATTGTGGAGTTGAACCAAGAAGTTTGTAAGGGAAAGAAGATCGCCTACTTCGTGAAGATCTACCCAAGTGAGGCAAGTCCTTCGTGGACAATGGCCATGATGGGATAGACAAGGTTGCTTATTCATGGACCCTTCGTGGGTGGAGCCCTCCATGGACTCGCGCAACCGTTACCCTTCGTGGGTTCAAGTCTCCACCAACGTGGATGTACGATAGCACCACCTATCAGAAACCACGCCAAAAATCTCTGTGTCTCCAATTGCATTTGCACACTCCAATCCCATCCCTTTACTTTCTTGCAACTTGCATGCCTTAGTTTCCGCTGCTCATATACTCTTGCCATGCTTGCTTGAAATGTATTATGAATGCTTAAACTTGTGCTAAAACTCCACCTCAACTCGAAGAATTGAAAAACTGCTACTTTTGCTTGCTGAGTGTCTAATCACCCCCCTCTAGACACCTCTTCTGGATCCTTCCAATTGGTATCTGAGCATTGGTATCCATTGCTTTGATTTAATAACCATTGGAGGAAGATGGATGAGTCTATGATTGGGAGTTTTAGACGTAGAGTGCCTATGCTTGATGGAGAGTTCTTTAGTGCTTGGAAAAATGAGATGCTTGAGATTTTCAATGAATATCACTTGAACAAGTACATTACTAGCCCTTGTGCGCCCCTTGTTGATCCATTGCATCCTACCCCCGATGAGTCTCTTGACATGATCCACAACCTTAGAACTATCAATTTTATCATTAGAGGATTGCCTAGAAATTTGATTGTATGATTGCCTATTGTTGAATGTGCTTACACCATATGGAGATTTCTTGAGGAACATTTTCCAAACTATTCCTTGAAAAATCTAGATGAAATTCTTCATAAGTGCATAGCTTTTCATAAAATGAGACCTAGTGACCCTAAATCTGATGATTGTCTTTTTGAGCTTCGAGACCTTATGCGTGCCAAAGGAGATGTTGGAGTCATTAGTAGTATCATCTCTCAGGTCATTAGAATTCATAAAAATGAACATTGCCATGGTCATACATCTAATGAATAACTCTCTCTAGGTGATGATCAATCACAAGACGATGTTGAACATGGATACTATCATGAGGATGATGACAGTGACTTTGATCTTGATGAGTCTATGAGACACTTTGGTCTTATGGCTAACCTTCGCGGCTACATGGCTGGAGGAAAGGAATGGGTTCTTGATTGTGGATGTACCGATCACATGATCGGAGACACGGATATGTTTCGTGAGCTTGCTAAAAATGATGGCCCTCGAAAGTATGTCACTTTTGGTGATAACTCAAAGGGTAAGGTGGTTGGCCTTGGTAACACCACTGCAGGTTGCTGCTAACGTGACACTACGATCAGAGACCCTTCAACGAAACTGTGTGCGATGCAATAATCGCAAATGGTGGTGTAAAAACCCGTCAAAAAAGGCGCAAAACGTTTGCGATGAAGGATGCATCAAACACGGTTCAGATTTTAGTTGCGTGTGCGATTGAGGGCATACGGTTTAGTTCAATTAACCATTTTCGATGAGGAGGAACAAAAGAAACGGGCAGCCAGATGAAGGTGTGTGCGATGTACAACATACGGTTCACTCAGATGAATTGTTTGTGATTAGGCAACACAAAAGAAACGGTCAGCCAGATCAAGGTGTGTGCGATGTACAGCATACAGTTCACTCGGATGAACTGTTTGTGATTAGGCAACACAAAAGAAACGGTCAGCCGGATCAAGGTGTGTGCGATGTACAACATGCGGTTCACCCGGATGAACTGCTTGCGTTGAGACAAGAGAGCAGAAATGGTTCAATATAACAAATATTATAAATATTGCGAGGTTCAAATTCAAAGATTGCGACACCCAAATTCAAACATTACAAGTTGCGTCATTTCTGAAAAGGGATCAGCCGCTGACAAGTCATGTATGGGTTTGACACAATAACTTCTAATTGCTTTGCCATATGCTCTTCCAATACAAAGTTTGGCATTTTTGGAGGCACTTCCATTCCACAATACCTGCTGGCTCTGATAATCACACTGTCGGTGTCAAAACCGGCGGATGTCGGGTAGGGGGTCCCGAACTGTGCGTCTAGGCGGATGGTAACAGGAGGCAAGGGACACAATGTTTTTACCCAGGTTTGGGCCCTCTCGATGGAGGTAAAAACCTACTCCTGCTCGATTAATATTGATGATATGGGTAGTACAATAGTAGATCTACCACGAGATCAGAGAGGCTAAACCCTAGAAGCTAGCCTATGGTATGATTGTTCGTGTCCTACGGACTAAACCCTCCGGTTTATATAGACACCGGAGGGGGCGAGGGTTACACAGAGTCGGTTACAATGGAAGGAGATCTAAATATCCGTATTGCCAAGCTTGCCTTCCACGCCAAGGAAAGTCCCATCCGGACACAGGACGAAGTCTTCAATCTTGTATCTTCATAGTCCAACAGTCCGGCCAAAGGTTATAGTCCGGCTGTCCGAACACCCCCTAATCCAGGACTCCCTCAGTAGCCCCTGTACCAGGCTTCAATGATGATGAGTCCGGCACGCAGTTTTGTCTTCGGCATTGCAAGGCGGGTTCCTCCTCTGAATACTTCATAGAAGATTTTGAACACGAGGATCGTGTCCGGCTCTGCAAAACAAGTTCCACATACCACCGTAGAGAGAGAGAGTAATATTTTCACAAATCTAATCTGTTGATGTATTCTGTAGCGTGACGTCGCACCACAACCAAGCCTTTATTTGTTTTTCTTACTTCCCACCTTAGCGCGTTTCGCGAGGCGGTTTCCTTGGCACGTCTTGTCGAAGTAGAGATCGTGTCCCCTTTATTTACGGGATCCTCATCATTACGGACGTGGGTAACCCAGTCGTGTCCGTCGGTATATCCCCTCGATCAAAGGTAAGTCCCAAACGGTCACATGGAGGGCTCTTGGTATTCAATCCTCTTATAAAGAGACCAAAGCTTTACTCCTTTCTTTCAATCTCAATCGAATCCGCCTCCCGCCTCTAGTTCCAGCACCCAAGGCTCCAGATTTAGGCACTTCGGACCTTCGATGATGTCCGGTTCCGACCTTCGAGGCCGATGCATGCCTTCCTCCGTCACGGAGGAAGACGTACTAAAGCTGAGGGAGGCCAGGTATTTGACCGACGAAATCCCGCATAGGCTGCCTGCTCAAGGGCAGGTTATTCCCATTCCCAAGCCTGGTGAGAGCATTGTGTTTGTATCTCACTTCCTCCGATGGCAAGGCTTCGCGCCGGATCCCTTCGTGACGGGGCTCATGTTCTCTTATGGGCTGGAATTCCATGACTTAGCTCAGGAGTCTATCCTCCATATCTCATCGTTCATCATTGTGTGCGAAGCTTTCCTCTGTATTACTCCTCACTTCGGACTGTGGCTTAAGACCTTCAAAGTGGAGCCGAAGATGATCAAGGGAGAGCACGCAGAGTGCGGAGGCGCTGTAATAAGCAAGGATGCTAAAGCTCCGTGGCCCGAGGGCTCTTTTCAAGAGGAGTTCAGTTTATGGCAACAAGAGTGGTTTTATATCACAGCTCCCAGGGGTACCAAGTGGGTGGCGCCGCCTTCTTTTCGCTCGGGTCCCCCGCCACGACTAACATCATGGGTCAATAAGGGGCTGGACTAGGGGCCAGCAAAGGATGTGCCCCTATTGCAGAGCCGCATCCGCGATCTACTAGAGAGAGAGATGTCAGTCTGGTCGTGGTATTGCAGGTCATGTTGATTTGCCGAGTCCTGCCCTGCAAACGTCGCCCCCTCCGCCTATGGGAGTTCAATCCGGAGGGATCGCGAGCTCTCCAACATTTTTTTGGCATGACGCCCGTGGAGATGTACAAGTTGTTCTTCGGACCACAAGCAGTGTGTCCGGATTCGACTGAGGACGCAGGTCTGAGCTTCAATCGTCCGGATACCCAAGTAAGTAGCCCTGTGCCCGGACACGCTATCTGTTCATTTATCGCAATATTGCCCTTAAAAAGGAGCTATTCTTGAACCAGGAGTGCATAGCGAAGGTGAAGTTGATTAGGTGTCCGGCCCCTCTTACTGAGACCTCGCCAGATCCCGTGTCCAGGATGCTGGAGATCGCGCCTTCGGAAGGAAACGAACGGGGGAACAAGGAAGCTACTGCCTCTGCGGAGGAGGTTGTCTGGAAGGGAGGAATCGAAAATTCCTCTCCTCAGGGGAAGAAGAGGACCGCCTCTGAAGACCCGGAGGCAATGATCTCAAAGCGGGGGAAGAAGTCTTCGCCAGAGGGTCCTGTGCCGGGGGATACCCCAGCCATACTGTGCCCTCAAGGGGGTCAGCCCTCCACCGAGCCGTAAGTAAAAAAGGGTGTTTAATAATGAGAGAAATCCTTGCTTCACTTCTGAGGAAAATAACCAAAAATTTACCTTGTAGTTCGGATCTTAGCCCTTCTCAGCAGAGCTTGTCTTCGGGGGATCTTCTTCCGGAGATGATGGAGAGCGGAACGCCTCCCCCTGTCATACCGCCTTATGAGGCGGGTGACCCGAGGTGTCGTCGCGGAGGGTTTCTCTTGAGCCGGTAAGGTCGAAAGGTAGTAATATGGCCACCCGAAGCCCTCCGTGTCCGGCTTCTGGGAGAGGCAATCGAATGAGTCCGACACCTCCTGGTGCACGACCGGAGGTACTGAAGGATCTGCTAGCGCAGGCGTCTATCTTAGAAGAGCACCATGCGTTGATGGGTGCAGTAATTGAAAGGATTTCATCCGCGGAAAGCGGGTTGCATGAAGCTGTCATGAGTCTACTGACGGGTTTTAAGGTACGTGAAATGATGCACCTTTTTGATAGTACCACATACTTGACGATGCGCCCTGTGTAGATAGTAGCCCCTGAGACTCTAGGTGCTGTCGAAGACGACGACACATGGAGGATCATAGTCCCAGGTATAATTTTGCCGCCTTCATATGGAGGTGGCGAAGTGTCCGGTGGCTAGCCGGACTGATGAATTTGCCGAGCTAAAGCGGCAACTTGACGTGGCAGATGCCGACATCGCGCTTGTCAACAAGCGGCTTGACGAGGCACAAGGTATGTAGTTTCTCCGGAGACACCTTGTAAGAGGAGCTTGATGCCAGTATCTTATAACGTGTGTGCTTAACGCAGATGGGGCTGTTGCCGTGGAGAACCTTCGGGCAGAGCTTGCCCGAGCTAAAGAACAAGCCAAGAAAAGCGACGTGGCTGCCTTAAAGGCGGTTGAGGAGCTGAAAGCCGAACAGGCAGCTCACTGCCGAAGCAAGGAGGAAATGGCCGATATGCACTACAAGAAATATGTCAACTAGTGACCTTCTGTCAACGACCCTGGAAGAATTGGTCATAAATTTATGACCATTTTAGACCAATAGGTCAAAAGCTATTGGGGGGGGGGGCTCCAAACCCTAACCTATAATGACCATTCTGGTCAGAAAGGTCATAATGCCATTAGAGGAAATGGTCGTAAAGCAGGAAGCACTGTCCACTGCCTCACGCCTAGCTGATAATGACCAATATAACATGGTCACTACACTTGAGTTTGAATGAATTAGGATGATTAGGCAGCCACCTCAGCAACCTCGCTTATGTGTCACTGTCTAGGTGTCATTTTTGCTTAAATGTTAATGTTCAACAACAGACGGGGCACACACTGACATGCATGACTCATTTGACAGGTGGGGCCAAGTGCTTAATTCGCCCTAAAAAGAGGCGCGAGGCGGGACTCCAACCCACGACCTCGCGCTTGCTTCGCTCGCTTGCTACCGGTGGGCTAGAGAGGGACAGTTGCTCAGGTATGAGAATTTATCTATACATTATATAAAACTATGGCTCTCTCGTATCATTGACAAGTGGGACCTTCTGACCAGGTGGCATCGAACAGAGCAACACTGACAGGTGGGAACCATTTGACAGGTGGGTGAGCCACTGACAGGTGGGTGAGCGGGCATTTAATTCCCTAAAAACTGTGCGCTTTAATTCCTAAAAAATGTGCGCTAGCGGTGACTCAAACCCACGACCTGGCGCTCGTTCGCTCATTCGGTACCGCTGGGCTAGAGAGGGATTGTTGCTAATGTGTGGGTAATTTTCTACATACTATACAAAACCAGGGCTCTCTCGTATCAGTGACAAGGTGTACAACGGGTGGCATCGAACAGAGCAACACTTAGCGTTTTTCTAGGTCTTCCGACCAGGTGGCGGCGGGCGGCGGCGGAAGCAACCAGCAGGGGTCGCTCGGACGAGGGTGGGGCCGGTGGGCGGCGGGCGGGGCCGGCGGCCGAAGCAACCAGTAGGGGCCGCTCGCCTTGCCCACGACCTCGCTGCAGGTGACCTTGCCCATGGCCTCGCGGCGGAAGCAACCAGCAGGGGCGGAGGCGGGGGCGGGGGCGGGGCCCATGACAGGAACGGCAACCTCGCCGCTCGCCTCGCCCACACATGGGGTACTCACTGCCGCCGAGCATGGGGGAGTCGCCACCGCCGCAAGCAGACCTCGCCCACGTATGCACCCCTCTCCTTCCCCCCTCCTCTTCCCCCTCTCCTCTCTGTTGATGTCAATGATTTGATGTAGATTTGTTAGGAGAATCTCCACACACACATAGAGGGATTTGATGTAGGTTTGTTGTAAGCTTGGAAAAATCTCTTGGAAATGTCATTGATGAATTTGGTAGAAATTGTGAAGAGAATTTCTGTTGATGAAATTATTAGGAGAATTGTTGTTGATGAAATTGTTAAGAATTCTTTTGGAATTCAGTCAATTGTTACTGGTAAATTATGTTGTCAGCAATCAATAGAACATAGCTCGAGTTGGTCTTTCCCTGAAACAGGATCCTGGGGTTGATGTAGATTTGATGTTACACCTCTGAAATTTCAGCCTCAAATCTGTGACAGGACCTGAATATTGATGTAGATTAGATGTAAACTAGGAAAACACTCATTGATGTAGATTTGATGCAATCTTGGAAATGGCATTCATGTAAATTGACGGTGGTGTTATTGTTGGTAGTTTAACCAAAATAGTTCTTAGTGGCAGCATATATTGTTATTGTTGGTTGTTTAACCACGTCTGTTTTTTTGTGAACCATCATGTTTTAGTTAGCTTTTCTTTTCTCCCATGTGAAATCTGTATTTCCATTTGAACTACTGTTTATTGCTCCCATGTGAAATCAGTAAACCATGTGAACTGGACTAAAGTAGTGAGAAATTGGAAATAGCTGAATGTTGTGCTTAGGCAGTTAGCATATAAAGTTGGGTGCCTACCTTATTTTCTGGAATTTTAGCTTCCATCACTTTCATTAATTAATGTTGATGCACTTTAATTGATTTGCTAAGTTGCAACAATTTGTTGTCTTTGGCAGATGGACAGAAGCTGGATTAGAAAAGGAGTTAGAAAGTTTTCGAAAGAACATATGAAAGGAGTTGATGATTTCATGGCATTTGTTCAGGCAAATTTTGCCAACGATGCTCATATTCTTTGCCTATGCTGTGAATGCCTCAACCGTCCAAGAATGGCTCAAGGAAGAGTGGAAGATCATCTGCTTCTTAATGGGATGTCCAGCACATATGATAGATGGATATATCATGGAGAACCTTTAGACAGTCAACCTCAACATTTTGAAGCTAATACAGAGGCCCCTCATATGATGGGTGGTGGTGATGCTGGCATTGATTTCATGGAAAAGGTTTTGCGAGATAATGCTATTTTGGAGGAAGAGGATGGGCATGAAGATGATAGGATTCCTGACCAATTGAAGGATTTGTACGATGCTGAAGATCGTGCTGATGGACAGAAGTTGTTTCCTGAGGTGTTAGAGGAGGCGAAGCGCGCAGCTCACGAAGGGGGTAAATTTTCAAGATTTACCTTCACCGTGAAGTTACTCCACATTCAACGCAATACTCTGTCTTTTGAGCTTGCAATTCCCTGATAGTTGTGTTCCCAGATCTTATGATGAAGCATTGAGCATAATCCGCAAGCTGGGGTTAGGATATGTGTCAATACATGTGTGCCCAAATAACTGTGTCTTGTTTCAGAAGGATTTTGCAAAGCATGACAACTGTCCAAAATGCAATGCATCTAGGTGGAAAGATGCTGATGGGAAGAAGTCAATACCGGAGAAGGTACTGAGGCACTTTCCCTTGGTACCAAGGCTGCAGCGGATGTTCATCTCGAAGAAATCATCGCGTGAGGTACAGTGGCACAAGCTGAAGCGGCAACCTATGGACAATGAGCTGAGCCATCCAGCGGACGGAGAGGCATGGAAAGAGTTTGACCGTATACATTTAGATTTTGCTGCAGATCCAAGGAACATAAAACTTGGCATTGCCACAGATGGGTTTAATCCGTTTGGGAACATGAGCACGTCTTATAGCATGTGGCCAGTTTTTGTGGTGCCGTACAACCTGCCACCATGGGCATGCATGGATCAGTCCAACTTCATGATGTCATTGCTTATCTCGGGTCCAGAGTCTCCAGGAAAGGATTTTGATGTCTTTATGGAGCCCCTCGTAGAAGAACTGCTCCAGCTCTGGACTGGTGTACCTACATACGATGCCTTGAGTCCGGAAGAAAAGTTCAATCTACGTGCTGCAATCATATGGTCCATCCATGATTTCCCGGCTCTGCACACTCTGTCTGGGAGGATCACAGCGGGTTATAAGGCTTGTGTCCATTGTGACAAAGACCCTTGCTCAAAGAAAATAGGGAGCAAGTTCTGCTATATTGGGCACCGCCGCTTTCTTCCCCGAAACCATCGTTGGCGAAGAAGCAAAGATTTTAATGGTGAGAATGAAACATGTGACAAGCCAGCTGAATTCACTAAAGAAGAGCTGGAGCAGCAACTTGAAAAGGTGAAAGATGTGAGACCAGGAAAGCTGGCGAAGAAAAGAAACCGTGAGGAAGGTCAATGTTGGGACCGGAGGTCTTGTTTGTGGGACCTGCCATACTGGGCTGATCTGAAATTAAGGCATAATCTCGATGTAATGCACATTGAGAAAAACACATGCAAGAATCTGCTAGGGACATTTCTGAACATTGAAGGGAAGACAAAGGACACGGTTAGTTCTAGGCTTGATTTAGAGGACATGGGCATAAGAGAAGATTTGCATCTACAACACAATGAAGATGAAGATTCATTTGAAATGCCACGAGCATGGTATACAATGAGTAAAGAACAAAAGCTTGCATTCTGTGAATTCCTAAGAGCGGTGAAATTTCGAGATGGTTATGCTGCTAACCTAGCAAAGTATGTTACTTCTGATGGATTCAAGCTTTCAGTACTGAAAACCCATGATTATCACATCCTCCTCCAAAGGATTTTACCGGCGGGCCTCCGAGGAATCATGGACAAGGATATATATGAAGCAGTTGTTGAGCTGGGAAATTTCTTTAGAGAACTGTGCTGCAAAACACTCAAGTTAACTGTCCTAGAAAGACTTGAAAAAGAAATCCCAATTATTCTTTGCAAGCTCGAGAAGATTTTCCCTCCAGCTTTCTTCACCGTGATGGTCCATTTGGCGGTGCACTTACCAAAAGAGGCAATGCTTAGAGGCCCTGTGCAATACGGTTGGATGTACCCAATCGAAAGAAGGCTGCTTACTTGTAAGCGTTATGTGCGAAACACGGCAAGACCTGAAGGTTCTATTGCTGAAGCATATGTCGTTGACGAGTGCTTGACTTTTTGCTCTAGATACTTTGGTGATGTGAAAACAAGATGGAACCGGCCGAGCAGAAATAGAGAGCGGTCTGATTTGCAAAGTGGTGATGTCTCTGTTTTCAACCATGGTGTGAACTTTCTTGGAGCCTTACAATACTTGGAGGCTGGTGATGAGTATGACAAGATGGTTTGGTTTGTGCTCAGCAATTGCGCCGAGGTTCTACCATATATCGAGTACATTATATCTTGTGCACTCATTATATATTATTATTTTTGCTTGGGTTGGCACTAGCCTAATGTTTTAATTCACATGTTTTGTTGGCATTGCAGGAAATGCAAGGAAGAGTTAAATCAGGAGGAAAGCAATATCCATGTTGATAAAAGTGTTGCCAAGGGGTTTGTTAAGTGGTTTAAGAATCATGTGATATCTTTAGCCACATTTTTATGTTTTCTGTGTTATTCACCAATTGTTTGTACCATTGTTTGCTAAATGGTTTATTTGTGCAGATTGGAAACTTGCATGAGGGGAAGAAGGTCAGTGCTGATCTATTTGCTTTGGCATGTTTACCGGATAAGCGAGTGAGAGTGTGTTCAGCATGCATTGCTGATGGTGTCCAGTACCACACCGTTGACCGCGAGGAAAAAAGGAAGACACGGAATAGTGGAATCATCACTAAGGGGTCACATGATGGTGAGATCATTGACTTCTATGGTCAGTTGAGAAGCATCGTAGAGTTGCAGTACAAATCTAGTGGAGGCATCCATCGCTCGGTAGTCTTATTTCGCTGTGACTGGTTTGAGCTTGTTAGCAAGAAGAAGAGAGACTATTTTGTCAAATATGATGGCCACTTCAAAAGCATAAACACTGCAAGGTGCTGGTATAAGAGTGATCCCTTTATTCTAACAAGACAAGCAACAATGGTGTTTTATCTGCCAGACACTCTTTTGCACGAAAAATGGCGAGTTGTGCAAAACTTTCAGCATAGACACTTGTGGAGTGTGACTGGAACTGAAGTGGAAAAGGGCCCCGGTGATGGTGGACTAACATACCAAGATGATGACTCTATGGAATTTCCATTGCAAGCTGATGATGACTCTATGGAAGTTCCGGTGCAAAGCAGAGTGCGAAGGGACCGGGAACGTGTGATCGTTGGTGCTGCAATAGTTGAAGGCATCAAGAAAAGAAGAAAGGTGGTAGCGGATGGACATGAGAGCGAGGATGAGGAAGACCGGGCTGATCATACTATGCTGCAATATTGTACTGATGATGAGGAAAACAGGAGTGGGCATAGAGTTCCTTGTTTTTGTATCGACGATGATGAGTAGCGAATGAACATGAAGGTTATACTATTACTGCATGTTCCTTGTTTTGATTGGTGATCAACCTTCTCTGTAGTTTTTGTTGATGTGATCATGATGTTGTTTTTCTACTACAATTCTCTCCAGGTAGCAAAATGCATGAGACTTTGGTGATGAAGAGGTAGATGGTGAAGATACAATGCAAAATCATGTAGTTTTGGCTGATGGTGAAGATAAAATGCATTAAAACTCTGGTGCCATTTTGGCTGATACTTTGGTGCCATTTTGGTGGCATTTTTTTGCTATTTTTGCTGATGTTGTTTTGGTGCCATTTTGGATGGCTGCAGTGACTGTTTTGGTGCCGTTTTAATGCTTGAAGATTGATCTCTTAATATGGTTGCAGTGATCATTAATTTTAGAGCAGAATATGGCTGTTATTTTTTTTTGTTTTGTTTCAGAAACAGGAGAAACCAAAGGGCCCATGTCTCCCCTCCAGAGTTTTCGAGGGCCAAAGGGCAGGACGTTTGAGTTTTCGAGGAAACTCCCCACGTCTCCCCTCCACTGGCAACTCCCTACGACGTAGAGGGGGTTTTCTTCCAGTCCAGGTAACTCCCCAACTATTCCATTGCCGCTCCATCTTCCTCCCTCTGCCTCCCTCCTCATTCCATTGCCACTCCATCTTCCTCCCTCTACCTCCCTCTGCCTCCACCATCAAGCAACTCCCCTCTGCCTCCACCATCGCTGGCCAGGAGGGCAATGGCGGAGGAATCGTGGAGCAACTCCCCTCCGTCTGCCAAGAGAATGGCGGAGGCATCATGGAGCAACTCCCCTCCGTCTGCCAAGAATCACCGTGGTGAGGCGTCTGGCAAGGAGCCGCTGGTGGTCGACAACGACGTTCCGGTCCCTGGGCAGATGCAGTACTACACCGTGCCGCTCAAGGTTGATATCCACCTGAAGGAGAAGCTGGATGTCGTATGCACCAGCAATCCAGAAGAAGCCGACAAGAGGATCCCCGAGATCAGGAGGAGGCTCGGCGGCATGCTTTCTCGTCTATACCAGGGAAGACGAACCTCCGCAAATGGCTGCAGTTCTGCAGTTATGCGTGGAGGATCTCGTCCTGGTATACCACATCACCGCGGCAACCAAATGGTAAAAAAATCCAGTTCTGAAGTTTCTGTCTAATTAGTAGTTTCTGAAGTTTCTGAAGTAGATGCAATAGTTCTGAAGTTCTGAAGTAGATGCAATACTAGTTCTGAAGTAGATGCAATAGTTCTGAAGTAGATGCAATACTAGTTCTGAAGTTCTGAAGTTCTGAAGTTCTGAAGTTCTGAAGTTCTGAAGTTTCTGAAGTTCTGAAGTTCCTGAAGTTCTGAAGTTTCTGTCTAATTAGTAGTTTCTGAAGTTTCTGAAGTTTCTGAAGTAGATGCAATAGTTCTGAAGTTCTGAAGTAGATGCAATACTAGTTCTGAAGTTCTGAAGTTTCTGAACTGGTTGTACAAGTGTAGTTTTTGAAGTAGATGAATTTGATGCACCAGATTAATTTGATGCAGGCCCAAGGAACTCCGCCCACTCCTGTAGGAGAAGAAGCTGTACACCTTTGTTGGCTTATCCATTGGAGGTGACTAGGAGAAGCTGAAGTTGTCTGGTTTGGAGATCAACCCTGACAAGTTCGTCGACATGCAGCGCAAATGGAGAGTTCCAAACAATGGAAAGAAGTGACAGTCTTTGGCTGAGTTTGCAGCCAACCTCATCCACCCATCCTACAAGGAAATGAAGCAGAAGATCAACAAGAAATTGGACCACAAACTATGGGGGATCAGCCCACTGCCAAACAACCTCATCGAGTACGCAGCGAAAGATGCGTACGTCACCTACAAGGCATGGAAGAAAATCGAAACCATCAAAGAAGGTTTGAAGCAATGGAAAGAGGTAGAGGATCATTGGGATGACCCCTACTACTGGGGATATTGCTTTTGTTTGTGGTATTATGTGTCTCAGTTTGTAGTTATGTGGTTGAACAAGTTTGCTTTTGTTATGTTGAACAAGTTTGCTTTTGCAATGGTGAACAAGTTTTCTTTTGTTATGTAGTTATGTGATTGTTATGATGCTGGCGCAGAACACTTGTTGTGATTGTTATGATGCTAGTGCAGAAATGAAAAAACACTTACGGTTGTGATGTGATGCAAAATCCTTCAAGTTTTGGGGATCATTTAGTTCAAGTTTTGGTCAGATCATACAGAATGTTGTCTAGTAGTTTTTGTGATCATTTAGTAGTTTTTTTGAACTGAAGATGCTATTTTAACTGAATTTTGCTTCAACTGAACCCATTTCATTGTGAGCAAAAAAATATGCGCCAGCGGGGACTCGAACCCACGAACGTGCGCTTCTTTCACTATGTTTCTACCACTGGGCTAGGACGAGACTATTAGTCTTCCATTCTATGCCAACCCTTTTGAATATATAAAACTAGTCAGTATCAAGCACAGACCTCACTGACAAGTGGGCCACTCGACCCATTTTGCTATTGTACCGAAGCTACCAAAAATATGCGCGTGGCCAAAAAATATGCGCGCGCGGGGGCTCGAACCCACGACCGTGCGCTTAGTTAACTTGGTTTCTACCACTGGGCTAGGAAGAGATTGTTGGTTTTGTACTCTATGCCCACCCTTTTCAATATATCAAACAACTCGCTGACAATTGGGCCCGCTCCTCCTCCTATCCACTCTTTCCCCCACTCCTCCTATCCACTCTTTTCCCCTCTCCACTCCTCCTCTCCACCGCCACCGGCCTCTTCCTCTCCCACTGTCGCCGTGGGTATGAATCCTATATACTGTTATGATAGATTAGGGTGATTCCATTTTATTAGGGTTCTTGCCGTCGGATTAGGGTTTGATTAGGATGTTTTTAATACATTTTTTGTTTAGGGTGACGACGACGCCTCCCCTTCTCCTCCCCGGCGCCTCTGCTAGTCCGACGCCTCCCGCGCGGCTTGCCCTACGCAGCCGGCGACCACTTCTTCTCGGACTCCGGCGTAGGTAAGCCATCTGCTTCATATCCTCTCTCCTTTATCTTCTGCTCTAGGGTTTGAGAATCTAGGATTTGTTATGAATACTAGGCATCTATTGGTGGATTTAGGCATATTGTTCTTGGTGGATTTAGTATGCTCTGTTGGTGGATCTAGTGTGGTTGAATTGCTATGCTGTTGCTGTTGGTAGTCACCTGACAACAATTAACTGTTGTTGTGGGTGTAATTAACTAAATTCTATGGTAGATAGTGTGGTAGAACAAACATTGTTGAATCTAAATTCTGTTGGATCTAAATTTTGTTGTTGTTCTGTTGCTGTTGAATTATGTGGTTAATTAACTGAATTCTGTTGCTGTTGAATTCTATGGTGAACATGCTGTTACTGTTGCCAGACTGCTGACAACAATTAACATGGCATGCATACAACAATGCAGTTGCTGTTGCTGTGTAATTAACTGAACATAACTGATGGGTGATGTTGATGTTCTTCTTCTACTCATTGCCCCTTGGACAAGATAGAGTAGGAGCAAATTGAGGCCATTGCCATTTATAGTAGTATTCCAAATTGAGGCCCTGGCAAACACATGTAGTAATTATTCTACTGTTTTGAAGTGCTTGTTTCCTATTTCTGTCCAGTCCTGTTGTTTAATTTACAATGCTGCTTTTCAGAGAAGTGAGATGGCTGGCTTGGAAGGTTTCGAGTTCTTCAAGATCGTAATTGAGAAATCTTGCAGTAGGCAGGTATATTTATCATCACTCATTTCTTTATCATCACTCTGTTGTCTAGTGCTTGATTGCCACAATTAACCATTGCTTGACCCTCGCTGCAGAGGCTGCGTGACAAGTTTGCGAAGATGCTCGCCGGCCATGAGCCCCATAAAGTGAAGCTGCGGGAGGCCGACAGCGGGCTTCGCAGGCTGTGGGACATGTCGGTGGTGTTCGATGGTGAAGGCCACATGTACCTAGGGCCCGGATGGGAGCATTTCTCCCACGCCCATGAGCTACAGCTCGGGTACTTCCTTGTCTTCCGCTACGACGGCGACGCCATGTTCACCGTGAAGATGTTCGACAACACCATGTGACGCATGTACTACCAGCACGACGACGATGCTAGTAAGCTCTCTGCCTCTCTTCTTCCTGTCATTTTGGCTTCCTCTACCTGCACGACGACAACACCATGTTCACACTTTGTTGCATTGGGCCAGTCAATGGGAGCAGAAGCAGGGATGACAAGGAGCAAAGCGGGGATGATGAGGAGCAGCCTATTCTGGCTGACGCTGACCATGCTATGGTGGTGGCGGACGACGACCTTGCTATGGTGGTGGCGGACGACGACCTTGCGATGGTGGTGGCGCCTGCAATCCCATAGCTTGGCGACATGACCATGCCAATTGTGGTAGAGGAGTACATCCGTGTCGGGATTCGCCACTCTGAGCGTATCAGATTGATGAAGGAGAAGAAGGAGTGAAGATGTTAAGAAAATGAAGTGGCAATGTTAAACATGTTAGGTTTAAGCTTGTTAGTGTAATCTAAACATCTCAATGTTAAGTATGTCAGGTTTAATTTTGTGCATGCTCATGGATGTTGTATGACAGTGTCATCTAAACATGTCAATTTCTTAACAATGAATATTCAGTTTGGTAATTGACGGGAATTGAAATTTTTTATGCATGCTCATGGATGAAAGATAAAATTATGGGTTTTTGTGAATGCTCATGTATGAAACAATATAAGTTTCATTTTTTGAATGCTAAAAACATGACTCTAACCCTAGCCACGGACGACCGCCGTGACGATATCCGCTGGTTTTTGAAAACACCATAAAAAATTCAAAAAAATCAAAAAATGGGAGACCTCCGCGTCACATCATCAAATGTGGCCTACCAACTAGCAAAAATACTAAACTTGCAATACCGACATTTTCTTGAAAAAGTGTTCTAAAAAATGACCTACCATGACCGAAGATTCATGGCTTTCAAGCCAAACTAGTAATGATATGGCCGCATATGTTGAATAGTTTCTGATAAGATGCCCAAATTTGGTGCATGCCTCCGTCTTGTGATGGAAAACAATGTTGCCAAAGCGAGGTTCCAACTTGTTTAACAAAAAAAAACCGTTTTTCATTTTTTGAATCCTAAAGACATGCGATTTTCGTGAAGCGGCTACAAGGAGGGTCACCCCAAACGGCGCCATTCCATGTCTATCTCAAAGTAGACCCTATTTTACGGACGGTCGCCAAAAAGCATGCATTTCTGACCCTCGTAGCTACTCCCGACAATTCAGACCACCTTCGGCCGATTCAGCTGGAACCGGCTGGAATTTGAACTGCGGGTCCTCCATAGCTTGCCCGTTATTTTCACTAGAAATGCTTTTTAGCTTCACAGGTAGGCATTTCATCACAAAATCGAAAACAGATTTGCACGGCTCAAACCCTAGCCAAACACGGCCGCCGCGACGAAATCGGCCGGTTTTTGAAAACACCGAAAAAACAAAAAAAATGGGAGACCACGGCGCCACATCATCAAATGTGGCCTACCAACTAGCAAAAATACTAAACATGCAATACCGGCATTTTCTTGAAAAAGTGTTCTAAGAAACAACCTACCATGAACGAAGATTCATGGCTTTCAAGCCAAACTAGTAATGATATGGCCGCATATGTTGAATAGTTTCTGATAAGATGCCCAAATTTGGCGCATGCCTCCGTCTTGTGATGGGAAACAATGTTGCCAAAGCGAGGTTCCAATTGTTTAACAAAAAAAACCATTTTTCATTTTTTGAATGCTAAAGACATGCGTTTTTTCGTGAAGCGGCTACAAGGGGGTCACCCCAAACGGCGCCATTCCATGTCTATCTCAAAGTAGACCCTATTTTACGGACGGTCACCAAAAAGCATGCATTTCCGACCCTCGTAACTACTCCCGTCAATTCAGACCACCTTCGGCCGATTCAGCTGGAACCGGCTGGAATTTGAACTGCGGGTCCTCCATAGGTTGCCCATTATTTTCACTAAAAATGCTTTTTACCTTCACAGGTAGGCATTTGATCACAGAATCGACAACATATTTGCACGGCTCAAGCCCTAGCCATAAACGGCCACCGCGACGAAATCGGCCGGTTTTTGAAAACATCGTAAAAAATTCAAAAAAATCAAAAAAAATGGGAGACCTCCATGTCACATCATCAAATCTGGCCTATCAACTAGCAAAAATACTAAACTTGCAATACCAGCGTTTTCTTGAAAAAGTGTTCTAAAAAACAACCTACCATGAACGAAGATTCATGGCTTTCAAGCCAAACTAGTAATGATATGGCCGCATATGCTGAATAGTTTCTGATAAGATGCCCAAATTTGGCGCATGCCTCCATCTTGTGATGGAAAAAATGTTGCCAAAGAGAGGTTCCAACTTGTTTAACAAAAAAAACCGGTTTTCATTTTTTGAATGCTAAAGATATGCGTTTTTCGTGAAACGGCTACAAGGAGGGTCACCCATAACGGCGCCATTCCATGTCTATCTCAAAGTAGACCCTATTTTACGGACGGTCGCCAAAAAGCATGCATTTCCGACCCTCGTAGCTACTCCCGGCAATTCAGACCACCTTCGGCCGATTTAGCTGAAACCGGCTGGAATTTGAACTTCGGGTCCTCCATAGCTTGCCCGTTATTTTCACTAAAAATGCTTTTTACCTTCACAGGTAGGCATTTCATCACAGAATCGACAACAGATTTGCACGGCTCAAGCCCTAGCCACAGACGGCCGGCGCGACAAAATCGACCGGTTTTTGAAAACACCGTAAAAAATTCAAAAAAAATGGGAGACCTCCGCGTCACATCATCAGATGTGGCCTACCCACTAACAAAAATACTAAACTTGCAATACCGGCGGTTTCTTGAAAAAGTGTTCTCAAAAACGACCAACCATGAACGAAGATTCATGGCTTTCAAGCCAAACTAGTAATGATATGGCCGTATATGTTGAATAGTTTCTGATAAGATGCCCAAATTTGGCGCATGCCTCCGTCTTGTGATGGAAAACAATGTTGCCAAAGCGAGGTTCCAAATTTGGCACATGCCTCCGTCTTGTGATGGCAAACAATGTTGCCAAAGAGAGGTTCCAACTTGTTTAACAAAAAAACCATTTTTCATTTTTTCAATTCTAAAGATATGTGTTTTTCGTGAAGCGGCTACAAGGAGGGTCACCCCAAACTGCGCCATTCCATGTCTATCTCAAAGTAGACCCTATTTTACGGACGGTCGCCAAAAAGCATGCATTTCCGACCCTCGTAGCTACTCCCGGTAATTAAGACCACCTTCGTGCCGATTCAGCTGGAACCAGCTGGAATTTGAACTGCGGGTCCTCCATAGCTTGCCCGTTATTTTCACTAAAAATGATTTTTACCTTCATAGGTAGGCATTTCATCACATAATCGACAACAGATTTGCACGGCTCAAGCCCTAGCCACAGACTGCCAGCGCGACGAAATCGACCGGTTTTTTAAAACACCGTAAAAAATTAAAAAAAACAAAAAAATGGGAGACCTCCACGTCACATCATCAAATGTGGCCTACCCACTAGCAAAAATACTAAACTTGCAATACCGGCGTTTTCTTGAAAAAGTGTTTTCAAAAATGACCTACCATGAACGAAATTCATGGCTTTCAAGCCAAACTAGTAATGATATGGCCGCATATGTTGAATAGTTTCTGATAAAATGCCCAAATTTGGCGCATGCCTCCATCTTGTGATGGCAAACAATGCTGGCAAAGCGAGGTTCCAACTTGTTTAACAAAAAAACTGTTTTCATTTTTTGAATGCTAAAGACATGCGTTTTTCGTGAAGCGGCTACAAGGAGGGTCACCCCAAACGGCGCCATTCCATGTCTATCTCAAAGTAGTCCCTATTTTACGGACGGTCGCCAAAAGAGAATGCATATCTGACCCTCGTAGCTACTCCCGGCAATTCAGACCACCTTCGACCGATTCAGCTGGAACCGGCCGGAATTTGAATTGCGGGTCCTCCATAGCTTGCCCGTTATTTTCACTAAAAATGCTTTTTACCTTCACAGGTAGGCATTTTATCACAGAATCGACAACAGATTTGCACGGTCAAGTCGTAGCCACAGACGGCTGCCGCGACGAAATCGGCCGGTTTTTGAAAACACCGTAAAAAAATCAAAAAAATCAAAAAAATGGGAGACCTCTACGTCACATCATCAAATGTGGCCTACCCCCTAGCAAAAATACTAAACTTGCAATACCGGCGTTTTCTTGAAAAAGTGTTCTAAAAAACGACCTACCATGAACGAAGATTCATGGCTTTCAAGCCAAACTAGTAATGATATGGCCGTATATGTTGAATAGTTTCTGATAAGATGCCCAAATTTGGCGCATGCCTCCGTCTGGTGATGGCAAACAATGTTGCCAAAGCAAGGTTCCAACTTGTTTAACAAAAAAACCGTTTTTCATTTTTTGAATGCTAAAGACATGCGTTTTTCGTGAAGCGGCTACAAGGAGGGTCACCCCAAACGGCGCCATTCCATATCTATCAGAAAGTAGACCCTATTTTACAGACGGTCGCCAAAAAGCATGCATTTCTGACCCTCGTAGCTACTCCCGGCAATTCAGACCACCTTCGGCCGATTCAGCTGGAACCAGCTGGAATTTGAACTTCGGGTCCTCCATAGCTTGCTCGTTATTTTCACTAAAAATGCTTTTTACCTTCACAGGTAGGTATTTCATCATAGAATCGACAACATATTTGCTCGGCTCAAGCCCTAGCCACAGACGGCCGCCGCGACGAAATCGGCCGGTTTTTGAAAACACCGTAAAAAATTAAAAAAAATCAAAAAAATGGGAGACCTCCGCGTCACATCATCAAATGTGGCCTACCAACTAGTAAAAATACTAAACTTGCAATACCGGCGTTTTCTTGAAAAAGTGTTCTAAAAAACGACCTACCATGAACAAATATTCATGGTTTTCAAGCCAAACTAGTAATGATATGGCCGCATATGTTGAATAGTTTCTGATAATATGCCCAAATTTGGCGCATGCCTCCGTCTTGTGATGGCAAACTATGTTGCCAAAGCGAGGTTCCAACTTGTTTAACAAAAAAACCGTTTTTCATTTTTTGAATGTTAAAGGCATGCGTTTTTCGTGAAGAGGCTACAAGAAGGGTCACCCCAAACGGCGCCATTCCATGTGTATCTCAAAGTAGACCCTATTTTACAGACGGTCGCCAAAAAGCATGCATTTCCGACCCTCGTAGCTACTCCCGGCAATTCACACCACCTTCGGCCGATTCAGCTGGAACCCACTGGAATTGGAACTGCGGGTCCTCCATAGCTTGCCCGTTATTTTCACTGAAAATGCTTTTTACTTTCACAGGTAGGCATTTCATCACAGAATCGACAACAGATTTGCACGACTCAAACCCTAGCCATAGAGGGCCGCCGCGACGAAATCGGCTGGTTTTTGAAAACACCGTAAAAATTCAAAAAAATCAAAAAAATGGGAGACCTCCGCGTCACATCATCAAATGTGGCCTACCAACTAGCAAAAATACTAAACTTGCAATACCGGCGTTTTCTTGAAAAAGTGTTCTAAAAAATGACCTACCATGAACAAAGATTCATTGCTTTCAAGCCAAACTAGTAATGATATGGCCGCATATGTTGAATAGTTTCTGATAATATGCCCAAATTTGGCGCATGCCTCCGTCTTGTGATGGCAAACAATGTTACCAAAGCGAGGTTCCAACTTGTTTAACAAAAAAAATCGTTTTTCATTTTTTGAATGCTAAAGACATGCGTTTTTCGTGAAGCGGCTACAAGGAGGGTCACCCCAAATGGTGCCATTGCATGTCTATCTCAAAGTAGACCCTATTTTACGGACGGTCGCCAAAAAGCATGCATTTCCGACCCTCGTAGCTACCCCCGACAATTCAGACCACCTTCGGCCGATTCAGCTGGAACCGGCTGGAATTTGAACTGCGGGTCCTCCATAGCTTGCGCGTTTTTTTCACTAAAAATGCTTTTTACCTTCACAGGTAGGCATTTCATCACAGAATCGACAACAGATTTGCACGGCTCAAACCCTAGCCATAGACGGCAGCCGCAACAAAATCGGTCGATTTTTCAAAACACCGTAAAAAATAAAAAAACCAAAAAATGGGAGACCTCCGCGTCACATCATCCTATGTGGCCTACCAACTAGCAAAAATACTAAACTTGCAATACTGGCATTTTCTTGAAAAAGTGTTCTAAAAAACGACCTACCATGAATGAAGATTCATGGCTTTCAAGCCAAACTAGTAATGATATGGCCGCATATGTTGAATAGTTTCTGATAATATGCCCAAATTTGGCGCATGCCTCCGTCTTGTGATGGCAAACAATGTTGCCAAAGCGAGGTTCCAACTTGTTTAACAAAAAAACTGTTTTTCATTTTTTGAATGCTAAAGACATGCGTTTTTCGTGAAGCGGCTACAAGGAGGGTCACTCCAAACGGCGCCATTGCATGTCTATCTCAAAGTAGACCCTATTTCACGGACGATCGCCAAAAAGCATGCATTTCCGACCCTCGTAGCTACTCCCGGCAATTCAGACCACCTTCGGCCGATTCAGCTGGAACTGGCTGGAATTTGAACTGCGGGTCCTCCATAGCTTGCCCGTTATTTTCACTAAAAATGCTTTTTACCTTCACAGGTAGGCATTTCATCACAGAATCGACAACAGATTTGCTCGGCTCAAACCCTAGCCACAAACGGCCGTCGCGACGAAATCGGCCGGTTTTTGAAAACACCGTAAAATATTCAAAAAAAATAAAAAATATGGGAGACCTCCGCGTCACATCATCAAATGTGGCCTACCAACTAGCAAAAATACTAAACTTGTAATACCGACGTTTTCTTGAAAAAGTGTTCTAAAAAACGACCTACCATAAACGAAGATTCATGGCTTTCAAGCAAAACTAGTAATGATATGGCCGCATATGTTGAATAGTTTCTGACAATATGCCCAAATTTGGCACATGCCTCCGTCTTGTGATGGCAAACAATGTTGCCAAAGCGAGGTTCCAACTTGTTTAAGAAAAAAAACTGTTTTTCATTTTTTGAATGCTAAAGACATGCGTTTTTCGTGAAGCGGCTACAAGGAGGGTCACCCCAAACGACACAATTCATTGTCTATCTCAAAGTAGACCCTAGTTTATGGACGGTCGCCAAAAAGCATGCATTTCCGACCCTCGTAGCTACTCCCGGCAATTCAGACCACCTTCGGCCGATTCAGCTGGAACCGGCTGGAATTTTAATTGCGGGTCCTCCATAGCTTGCCCGTTATTTTCACTGAAAATGCTTTTTACTTTCACAGGTAGGCATTTCATCACAGAATCGACAACAGATTTGCACGGCTCAAACCCTAGCCACAGACGGCCGCCGCGACGAAATCTGCCGGTTTTTGAAAAAACCGTAATAAATTCAATAAAATCAAAAATGTGGGAGACCTGTGCATCACATCATCAAATGTGGCCTACCAACTAGCAAAAATACTAAACTTGCAATACCGGTGTTTTCTTGTAAAAGTGTTCTAAAAATGACCTACCATGAACGAAGATTCATGGCTTTCTAGCCAAACTAGTAATGATATGGCCGCATATGTTGAATAGTTTCTGATAATATGCCCAAATTTGGCGCATGCCTCCGTCTTACGATAGCAAACAATGTTGCCAAATCGAGGTTCCAACTTCTTTAATAAAAAAAACCGTTTTTCATTTTTTAAATGCTAAAGACATGCGTTTTTTGTGAAGCAGCTACAAGGAGGGTCACCCCAAATGGCGCCATTCCATGTCTATCTCAAAGTAGACCCCATTTTACGGACGGTCGCCAAAAAGCATGCATTTCCGACCCTCGTAGCTACTCCCGGCAATTCAGACCACCTTCGACCGATTCAGCTGGAACCGGCTGGAATTTGAACTGCGGGTCCTCCATAGGTTGCGCGTTATTTTCACTAAAAATGTTTTTTACCTTCACAGGTAGGCATTTCATCATAGAATCGACAACAGATTTGCACGGCTCAAACCCTAGCCACAGACAGTCGCCGCATTGAAATCGGCCGGTTTTTTAAAACATCGTAAAAAATTAAAAAAAAACCAAAAAATGGGAGACCTCCGCGTCACATCATCAAATGTGGCCTACCAACTAGCAAAAATACTAAACTTGCAATACTGGCATTTTCTTGAAAAAGTGTTCTAAAAAATGACCTACCATGAACGTAGATTCATGGCTTTCAAGCCAAACTAGTAATGATATGGCCGCATATGTTGAATAGTTTCTGATAATATGCCCAAATTTGGCGCATGCCTCCGTCTTGTGATGGCAAACAATGTTGCCAAAGCGAGGTTCCAACTTGTTTAACAAAAAAACCGTTTTTCATTTTTTGAATGCTAAAGACATGCATTTTTCGTGAAGCGGCTACAAGGAGGGTCACCCCAAACGGCGCCATTCCATGTCTATCTCAAAGTAGACCCTATTTTATGGACGATCGCCAAAAAGCATGCATTTCCGACCCTCGTAGCTACTCCCGGCAATTGAGACCACCTTCGGCCAATTCAGCTGGAACCGATTGGAATTTGAACTGCGGGTCCTCCATAGCTTGCCCGTTATTTTCACTAAAAATGCCTTTTACCGTCACAGGTAGGCATTTCATCACAGAATTGACAACAGATTTGCACGGCTCAAACCCTAGCCACAGACGGCCGCCGCAACGAGATCGGCCGGTTTTTGAAAACACCGTAAAAAATTCAAAAAAATCAAAAATATGGGAGACCTCCGCGTCACATCATCAAATGTGGCCTACCAACTAGCAAAAATACTAAACTTGCAATACCGGTGTTTTCTTGAGCTACTCGGTATGATTTTAACCATGATTTCTACAAAATTTACAAAAAAACCCTATTTTGTTCTGCCCCAAACCCAAAAGAATTTCCCTCCCACACCAAATTTTTCCCTCCACCAAAATTTCCCTCTCCCAAAATTTCCCTCCACTCCCTCCGCTCCCTCTCCCACTACCAGGCGGGACCCACCACTCCCTCTCCCACTAACACGCGGGATCCCCTCCCTCCCTTCCCAAACTTTCCCCTCCCCATTCCCCATTCCGCAACCCTAGCGCCGCCCCGGACGCGCCGCCCCGCTCCGCGCCCCTGCTCTGCGCCACCCCACCCCGCCGCCCGGCTCCCTCCCCCGCTCCCCGCCACCCCGCCGCGCTACCCCACCGCATCGCGCTGCCCTACATCGCCCGCATCGACTACATCGCCCGCATCGACTACTTTGACGACGACGGTGGCTACATCGACTACATCGATGATGATGGCGGCTACATCGACTACATCGACAACGACGGCGGCTACATCGACTACATTGATGACGACAGCGGCTACATCGACTACATCAACGACAACGGTGGCTACATCGACGACGACACGATCGACGACGACCACCGCTGCATCATCAACATCATCTCCCCCTAGGTACTTCTCCCCTTGATCCATCTCCCCTCCTCTGGTGGATCCATCTCCCCTCTGGTCGACCCCCCTCATGGGTTAGGATCTCCTGGATCTCCTGATGTTCATGGGGTTAGGGTTAGGGTTCATGGGCTCAGGGTTAGAGTTCATGGGGTTCATGTGGTTAGGGTTAGGACCTCCTGGTGGTTCATTCGATCCGCTTCATGGTTTAGGGTTCATGTTGGAGAGGAAGTGCATGATTTTAGGTGATGGGGATGGATGAGGAAGTGGATGATTTTAGGGGATGAGGAAGTGGATGATGTTTGGTTCATGGTGCTTGTATCAGTATGTGCTAGCATAGATGGTGAATTAGATTTTCCAACAGCACTACTTGCTTGTATCAGTACCACTTGGAAAAGAAGCTACTTGCTTCCTTGTTTGTATCAACAGTACTTGCTTGCTTGTTGCCCTTCAATTTCCTTCCTTGATTGCTGGTATTAGTAGCACTTATGCACTTTGCTTGCTTGCAACTAGGGTTAGTATGAACATGTACTTGATTGCTTGTAGCACTTTGCTATCAGTAGCACTACTGGGGTTTGTAGCAGTGTTCTTCTTTCATGATATGTGCATGAAGCTTGTGTTCTTCTTTCCAGTGAACACGAGAATGCTTAGTACTTACTGTGGTATTGGAATTCCTGGTGTGTCAAGGCAATATGACTAGTTTTAATATATACTAGTTTTAATATAATACATGAAGGTTGATTCTAATTGTCGAAATGTCTTAACTTGTGTGTCTTCTAGTTTGTAGCCATTTTTGGTGTGTAGAGGCAGCATAATATTAGTTGATAATAATTTTTTCATCTGCTTATGTACTTCTGCAAGTACTGTTGTTTCATGCTTTACCAGTGGCAACATCTAGTTGTTTTGAAGGTCCTCATGATATACTCATCTAGCTTGCTGTCAGACATGTGTACATGACACCAATTCACTAGTTCATGTTGCTTGCTTGCTAACATACATGTTGCTTGCTAGCATACATGCTTAATTAGGGTTTCCATCAGCAGTACTTGCTTGTATCAGTAGCACATGAAGAAGAAGCTACTTGCTTGCTTATTAATGAGGGTTTGTATCAGTAGTACTTGCTTGCTTCTCTTCAATTTCCTTCATTGCTTGCTTGTTTCTATCAGTAGCACTTTGCTTGCTTGCTTGTTTAGTGTACATATATTTCAAGTGTACATGCATGCTTGTTTACTGCACTTACATGTTTGCTTAATTAATAACACTACATCACTGTATGTGCATGATGGTCCAAATGTTTTCCTTTATTGATACAAGTGCATCATTTTACTTTATCCATGTTGTATCTGATTGTTGTTTATTCTATTTTGCAAGCACCACCTCAAGATCATCCACGCCAAGGATGACAAGGTCAAGCATGAGGCCAACCGTTGGTATGAAACTTGCTCCTTGTGGTTATACTGTCAGTTTCATAAAATCTGTGTCTTAATATGCTAAGTGAAATGTATCGCTGCAATCTGAATAAGCTGGCTTAATTGTGCCTGTGTGCTGTTAGTCTTCCTTACCTGAATAACTAGGATTAAATGGTAATAAAATTTCATAAGATATGTTTGGCTGCCTGTCATTGCATTACAAACATTCACCTAATAGTTACGTTTCCTTTATCATGCAAAGAAGAACCTCTCACCGAGTACGAGAAGATTAGGGCTAGAAATATCATGAGGAACAATCGGATGTTCCAGTCCCTTGGCATCGGTGCAATAGCATCGATGATTAGGAAAACAAATGGTGTACAAGAAGGTAGAAGTGATGAGGTTCAAGAAGGTAGTGGAGTTATCAATGATGACCTAGAGTACAGTCCTAATGATGGAGAAGAAGTGGATGGTGTTGTAGTGAACAAGACTGTTAAGGTGCAAACTCTGTCTTGCTTGGAGAGTTGGGTTCTTTTATTCTATGTTATTCCTTGTGCTCACATATTTCTCTTGTGATCTAATGCTTTTTTCCGTGATGTTTATACGAGGCACTGAAGGAATCTAGGACGAAGAGGCCTGGTGTTAAGAAGACAGTCAGCAAGAAGAAGAAGAGCTCAGAAACATCTGCTGCAATGCCTCCAGGAAGGGTGATGGCCCCAGCTCCAGGACAAAAAAAGAGGATCCTGGAACCTGATGAACCTGCCCTTGATAGAGTCACAAGGCAGAAAGCAAAGATGGCGACTGCGACGGACCATCAGGAAAGTCTGCTGCGCATGGACTCTGAGACCTTGGTGCAAATGGGTGATGAGTTGCCGCACATGGATGAAGGAACCACTCTCAGCATGGATGGAAGTGGCACTGCCTGCCTAGATGAAGGAGGAACCATCTGCATTGATGAAGCAGGTACTGTCCACATAGACCTCAGCCCTGTTGCACCTTCTATTGACAGGAATGCTGTCATCAATGAAGAAGAACAACAGCTTGTGCTTCAATCAGGCAAGTTGACCTTTGCAATGCTATCTTTTACTAGTGCATTTTCCAAATGGAATGATCATGTATGCTTTTGTTGATTCCTGCATTTGTCGATTTCTATTCTAATTTATGAGTTCAATTTCATTTTCAGATGCAATGACTACCAAGACTAGACTTGGAAAGGGCAAAGGGCTAGAGAGGATCACCAAGTCGCTTGGTAGCAAGGTGCCTATCCAAATTTCCGAAGGGATGAAGCGTCCAGAGAAGCCTCTGCAGGCAGCAGAGCTTGCTTCTGAGTGTGGACTCTTCGCAAGAAGCCATCTTCCGGTTCTTCCTCACTTCAAGCTATGCAAAAAAATGCTAGTCTATTGGAGAACTACATTGGGAAAGTTGTTGTAAGCTACTTGTTTCATAGTTAATGTGCTATCTATTTTCTATTACTCCTATGCATGATCACTAATATTGTTCCTACCTTGTTTGCTGTCTTCGTAGGCAAATTTTGAGATGAACACGGACTCGGAGACCATCAAGACCGCGTGCAAAGATATTCTGCAGAAACATTCAAAGAACAGACGCCATCAGATCAATAAGAAGTATTTTGATACCGTAGCCGCAAACAAAGTCAGCATTAAGTCTCCGGTCCCAGATCTAACGGATGGTGAATGGCAAGCTCTGGTGGAGATGTGGTCTACCCCAAGACACAAGGTTTGTCTCTGCTTTGTTTGATGCTTTATGTTCTGCACATGATACGCTAGTGCTAGATCATGCTGACAGTATGCTTTTTTGTAGGGAACCTGTGTGTCGAACAAGATGAATCGAGAAAAAGTCGTGTACAATCAGAGAACTGGTTCCAGGCACTACACAGCACACATTTTTGCCACTGCGAGAACTTTTCTCTAGAGACCTTACCATTTGATCCTCATTGAATAACATTTCTGATTCTTGCTGAATAACATTTTGATTTTTGTTGAAAAACATTTCAGAAAGAAGAGCGTAAGGGTGAGGAGTTGTCTGCGGTTGACTTGTTTAAGGCCACCCACAACAGCAAGAAGCACGGGTTTTCGGAGCCAGTCAAGACTGCTATAGTAAGTCACTCCATGCTTTGTCCATGCCCTGTTTGATTCACAGCCAGCTTTGATGTTGTTTGATGCTTTGATGATTTGATGTTGTTTGATTCAGAGCTAGTCAAGAACATACGCTATGTTCCATGTTTTGATGTTGTTTGATAGTTCAACAAAGATATCAGAACTTGTTGTAGCTATTTTTTTGCATTTTTCATGATATGATGAAATTTGATCCGAATGTTAGTTTGATGATCGGCTCAATCAGGAAGCCATCTTATATAGAACCACCATTCTAGGCTTAATGAAGCGATCATATTGTTCCAATTGCATGTCTCCAGGTCACATAAGTTACTAGTCAAATAATGCTGTCAAGTTACTAGTCATCATCTTCTTCTGTTTGAGTTTGAGTAAAATAATGTATAGATTTTGTGTGCTAGTTTGGTTTATCTTGCTTGGTTTGGTTTGCAAAATGTGAAATAGATCTCCCACTAATGCCTATCATTTTCCTCCATATGCTAGCTTGAGATGGAAAAAATGAAGGACGCGCCGGTACCAGAAGGTGAAGAGCCAAGGTTTGCTGTTGAAATTGTTGAAGAAGTGCTCAAGACCGAAGTCAAGCAAAGCACATTCCTCAGGAATGTTGGGCTCCAGTCATCTAGGAACAAGTCCGTCAAAGCAACTGCTGAAGTCGCTGCCCATGTTCGTGACCTTGAGCAGAAGCTGGAGAGGTCCGAGCTTCAAGCTGAAGTGATGCAAGAAGAATTGGCGGCAATCAAGATGAAGGCGGAAGAATCTGAAGCTGCACGTGACAAGGAACTTGAGCTACTGCGTAAGAAGTCTCAAGAGCAGGAAGAGAAGTTAGCCCACTTGATGGATCTCTTTGGAGCTAAGGTAGTTTGATGGCTGTGCAGTTTGTCTTTGAACCTATGATCCGATGCAGTTTGTCGTAGTTTGAACGCAGTTATGTCATAGTAGGTCGTGAACTTATGCAGTTTGTTGTATTTTTCACTTTGCAAGTGAACCTGGGAGCACTTGTGAACCTGGGATCTTGTGAACCTGGGAGCACTTGTGAACCTGGGAGCACTTGTTGTTGAACCAGTGAACTTGTGTTGGCTCATTTTGGAACCAGTGAACTTGTGACCAATGTAGTTATGCATTTTCTGAATTATTTGAGTTTTGTTTGGATCACAGAATATCATTTGGATTAATTGGGCTCTAAATTGAGTTGGACTGCAAAAAGGCTGAGGCCCAAACAAGAATTTGACTAAAAAGGCTTGGGCCTAAAAAAAGTGTTGACTGTAAAAAAAGTTGGTAAAAGGCTGGATCCAAGAAAATAAAAAGGCCAAGGCCCACATTAGAACTAGACTAAAAAGGTTGTGGCCCAAAACAATAGTGGACTTTAGTAAAAAAGTCATCAGAAAAAGGCTCCATTCCCATAAAATAAAAGGCCAAATTATTGGGCCAGGCCCATGTAGATGAGCAAAACAAACAGAGAGAAAATTAAATGGGCTGAATTATTGGGCTTGGACCATGTAGACGGCCGAAACGGACCGGGCTAATTATATTTTACGACCTTTCATTTGGTCGCAATTCTGCCACGTCAGCTTGCCACGGTGGATCTGACGTGGTGTGGGCGGATTGCTAGCGACCAAAATAATTGGTCGTTAAATCTACGACCTTTTTTTGGTCATAAACATCTACGACCATTTCAGAAGAAAGGTCGTTAATTCTAGTTTACGACGGCCAGCTTTTGACCAACTATTTTTGGTCACAAAAAGGTCGCAAAAGGAATATTATGACCAATCAATGACCAATAGTGGTGGTCATAAGTTGACATATTTCTTGTAGTGATGGCTGTGAAGTTGAAAAGGAAGACCGGGCGGAGCGGACGGACCTGGAAAAGGCCATGACGGCGGCCAAGGATACTCATTCTGCGATGAGAGCGATGAAGGAGGAGCTGCGTCAAGCCGGAGATATCGCGGCTGGGAAGCCCTTTATGCTGCGGATGAAGTTCGGAGATCCTAAATATGCTCCGTTGGACCGGATGTGGGGTTTGGCGGACGCGTACCTGGATTTAGCAGCGAGTGCTGCTAATGCGGCCGAACACTTCCGAGATCAGAAGGATCGTGAAGTGGAAAAGTTATTCTGGTCACAGTTCAACAACCCAGAGCATCCGCTTCCATTGACCGATCGTTTGGCTGAATGGCCGAGCTCAATAGGTTGTCCGGACTTGCCATGAGGTATGCCGTGGATCATCTGTGGCCGGAAAGGCCAAAGCCGAACATTTATTTTAGTTTGGTGCAGCAGTTCCTTGGTGCGGTGTTGTATATCAACGCAATGAAGGGGTCAGCATGCGTGGAGGGTGCGCGGATGGCCCTTTCCTGTGTCAAGACATACTGGGCGAAGATGGAGGCCACCGCCGTTGCAGCCCAAGATTCGGACGAAAGCCGAGTACCTGCCGAGCACTACTTTCAAGAAGTCTTGGAGGGCACTCGTTCAATAGAGACGCAGTGCTCGAAGGATATTATGTTCAAATAACATGTATTCGTATTGAAAACAATATTTCGCTGAAATGTAGAAGCTTTTTATACTTGTGCCTGCAAGAATTATAATACCTCCTGTGCGGCCGTTTACGTATATGTATATATAACCTGAAAGATGGCAGTCGTCGGCTTCAGCCCCCACGCATATACTGCGGGGGTATTCGTGGAAGGTGCATCATCACACTTGATCCAACGTCTTGGTCCATTAAGGACGTGGTAGCGCAGCGAACTAGGCAACCAAACTATAATGCTTTATCACTTTCACTTAGCCATAGGAGTTTGACAGTGGGGCTACTATATAGGCCCTGGTGGCGCCGCGCTTGCCCGGATTCAGGGCGCGCGTGTGTGCCTGGCCGGGAAACTGCCCTTCGTCAATGCAGAGGAATCCTGAAGATTCCGATAGGTCATCGAGTGGTTGACCAGTCTCGCGCTACATCATGACAGTCAGTTTTCGGCTTTCTCTACTGAGGTGCTCGCCTGGCTGAACCGGGGCACAATCGCAGTAGTTCTCCTGGTGTCGCCTTAGCCGATAGAGCGGAACGTAAGGCAGCAAAACACAGGAGCCGGGCAAACCCAACATTTTGACCAAAGACATGATTCGGAGCTGATGCATATAAGGCCAAACTCGTGACGCCGAACACTCCCTAAGGTATCGGTCTTTATGATTGTAAACGGGCTGAACAGTGCCCTTTGTAATAAGCCCATAGTGTCCAGGTACGTGCAATATTCTGACGTGGCCACATGCCAAGACGTCAGCCCCCTTCTCGGTTGTACGGAGAATCCGGGGGATATGTGTCAACAAGAGATAGTAAAAAAGGTTTACGCAGGGTCTTAATCTAAAGAGAATCCTTGGAACGGGTCCCTACTGCACGTCTGCGCCTGTGTCTCTGTTGTGCCGTGTCTTGGACGGGTGTAGCACGATGTTCATCTGTAAAAGAGAGGAACTTAGTTGAAAAAGTAGTCGTGCAAAATGTATGTTATAATAAATAAATGAAGTATGATTCAAGGTGGGAAGAATTGAGTTTTGTTGCTGCTTGTTTACGTGTGCGGAGCCCTTTGTATAGGGATGTATAACCATCAAACCGTTAGTAATTATATAGTTACGCCGGACTCGTCCAGCCGTGTCCGTGGTCTTAACGACCCATTATGCGCTCTGGTTGGTGGGGCAGTTTAGTGTGTGGATGTCAAGGCAGCCGCACAGTCTTCCGCGCACAAGGAGCGCTCAATGTTCCCCTTCACTGAAATGATGCCTTGTGGACCGGGCATCTTAAGCGCGAGAGACGCATAGTGCGGTATTGCGTTAAAGCGAGCGAAAGCTTCGCGTCCCAGTAGTGCTTGATAACCACTTTTAAATGGAGCGATGTGGAAGGTTAGCTTTTCGCTATGGAAGTTATCGGGTGAACCGAACGTAACTTCTAGTAGGAGGGAGCCCGTGCAATGAGCCCCTAGTCCTAGCGTTACTCCTTTAAAGGAAATATTTCTATGGCTAAAGTTTGTTGGGTCTATCCCCATTTTGCGGATTGTGTCCTGATATATCAGGTTTAAACTGCTGCCGCCGTCCATCAGGACTCGCGTAAAATGGTATCCGTCGATTATCAGGTCTAATACCAAGGTAGCCCAGCCTGCGTGCCAGATACTTTCAGAGTAGTCCCGATGCTCGAAGGTGATCGGTTTTGACAACCAGTGGCAAAACTCCTTTGTGATAGGCCGCATGGCACGTATCTCTGTGAGCGCCACTTCCTTTCTCCCTTTTGTCACGTGTAGTATGTTTACTGTTTTGACTTCTTGTGGGAATTTCTTTTGTTCCCCGGTGCTTTGTTTGTGGGGTTCATCATCGTCTTCACTTGGTATATCCAGCCCCTTGTGTTTGGCATTGAGTTTGCCGGATTGCTTGAAGACCCAACATTCTCTGTGGGTATGATTTGCAGGCTTCCCAGGGGTGCTGTGGATTTGACATATCTTGTCGAGGATTTTGTTTAGGTTAGACAGTTCATCCTTGTTATCTTTGAGGGGCAGCTTTTGCTGACCCTGCCGAGAGCTTTTGAATCCGGCGTTAACTGCCGTGCTCTTCGGGTTGTTTCCCTTATTCCGGTGCTGGTCTTTGCTGCATCGTGGCTTCCAGTTTCCATCTCTGACTTCGGATGTACTTGGGTCGCTGGTGCTGCATCTTGCCAACCAGCTGTCCTCGCCCGTGCAAAAGCGGGTCATGAGGCTTCTTAATGCGGCCATTGTTCTTGGCTTTTCTTGGCCGAGGTGTCTAGCGAGCCATTCGTCCCGAACGCTATGTTTGAAAGCTGCTAAGGCTTCGGCGTCCGGACAGTCGGCTATTTGGTTCTTTTTAGTAAGAAATCTGTTCCAGAGCTTCCGGGCTGACTCTCCAGGTTGTTGAGTTATATGACTTAAATCGTCTGCATCTGATGGTCGGACTTAGGTCCCTTGAAAATTTGCCCGAAAAGCGTCATCGGGCTCTTCCCAACTTCCAATGGTGTTTTCGGGGAGGCCTTTAAGCCAATGCCGGGCTGGCCCTTTGAGCTTGAGGGGTAAGTATTTGATGGCGTGGAGGTCATCTCCTCGAGCCATGTGGATGTGCAGGATATAATCCTCAATCCAGACCCCTGGGTCTATAGTTCCGTCATATGCCTCTATGTTTACGGGTTTAAATCCCGCTGGGAATTCATGGTCCAGCACCTCATCGGTGAAACATAGAAGGTGTGCGGCACCCCTGTATTTGGGTGTGCCGTGTTGTTCGGATATTTTTTGTGTTGCATTGCTCGCCAGAGTGTGCTTTCTTGGCCCGTAGATAGATCTGGTTGGGCCATCTTTTTGATGCGAGTCCTCGTGTGGACCACGTGCTGGCTTGTGTGCGGCGCCGTTTGCGCTCTATGTTGGCCATGAGGTCGTCTATCCGGCCGGATGGCTAATTTGTTTTTTGATTGCGGGGCTCTAAGGCCTCCTCATCAAATTCGGGCAGTAGCTTTCATTTCGGGTAGCTCCTCGCGTAGCTTTCAATCTGCTCCTGATGGCCAAGCGAATTGGCCCGCAGTGCAAAGCCGCCGAATACAAAGATCTGTCCGGGGAGAAAAGTCTCAGCCTAGACTACATCGCTAACGATGATCGAAGCAGCCATCAAGCCTGATGATGACGACACAAAGGAACTCTTAATGAAAGCACCAATGTCGGTGTCAAAACCGGCGGATCTCGGGTCGGGGGTCCCGAACTGTGCGTCTAGGCGGATGGTAACAGGAGGCAAGGGACACGATGTTTTTACCCAGGTTCGGGCCCTCTCGATGGAGGTAAAACCCTACTCCTGCTTGATTAATATTGATGATATGGGTAGTACAAGAGTAGATCTACCACAAGATCAGAGAGGCTAAACCCTAGAAGCTAGCCTATGGTATGATTGTTCGTGTCCTACGGACTAAACCCTCCGGTTTATATAGACACCGGAGGGGGCTAGGGTTACACAGAGTCGGTTACAATGGGAGGAGATCTAAATATCCGTATTGCCAAGCTTGCCTTCCACGCCAAGGAAAGTCCCATCCGGACACAGGACAAAGTCTTCAATCTTGTATCTTCATAGTCCAACAGTCCGGCCAAAGGTTATAGTCCGGCTGTCCGGACACCCCCTAATCCAGGACTCCCTCAAACACCATTGATCTTTCCTAATTAAATGTGTGTTCAACCTCAGTAACCTCAACACCTTTGCTTTGGCAAGAAATAACCTGGCGAGTATAATCTCCGATAAGGTCCCTCGGTAGGAGTTCAAAGTAATATTTGAGAGATGTAGATCCAGGCATTCGCGATGTGATTGTTGTTATAAACATTATCCGCCTTCGGGCCTAATATGCACTGCAAAAGAAGAGAACGTGTTAGTGCCTACATGCAGTTTTGAACACTACTACACACCCATTTGGTTGCAGGATATGTAAAATGCACCAACGTGCCATCTTCGATATGGCATGATTAACATGGGCATTTGATTACAATCTAGAAATATGTAGCCTTCTTCATAAGAGGTTGGATTGGATGAAAAATTCCCTAAGAAAACTAGTACAGATGAATCCAAAGGAGAAATGCTTATGGACGATTGTAACCATATGAATGAACCAACCAATATGGGTAGGGGTGTATGTCCTAAAATCCTCCAAAATTTCTTCAGAAATCATAGAACATTGTCATTGTAAACTTGGGAAAGGTGCAAAAAAATGAACTCCCTTATGGTTAACATTTAACGGGAAAGGAACATCACCTCGATATACAACTTCTTCAGGCACGGAAAGCATCTCAGGCAACTGACAACTTGGTCCAGGTTGGGGCTGATAGATTCTAGTGCCAAGACCTTCACTTTGCCCAGAGTCTAGGTGAATCTTCGCTGGATGACAGATGAACATACATCTTCAAAACTAGAAATAACGTTGATATCAAGAAGGAGAGGTATATAAGGCACTGTTGTACTTGAAAGTTGTAGTATTTGACTGTGTTGGAAATATGCCCTAGAGGCAATAATAAAAGCATTATTATTATATTTCCTTGTTCATGATAATTGTCTTTTATTCATGCTATAATTGTGTTATCCGGAAATCGTAATACATGTGTGAATACATAGACACCAACATGTCCCTAGTAAGCCTCTAGTTGACTAGCTTGTTGATCAACTGATAGTCATGGTTTCCTGACTATGGACATTGGATGTCATTGATAACGAGATCACATCATTAGGAGAATGATGTGATGGACAAGACCCAATCCTAAGCATAAGCACAAGATCGTATAATTCATTTGCTAGAGCTTTTCCAATGTCAAGTATCTTTTCCTTAGACCATGAGATCGTGTAACTCCCGGATACCGTAGGAGTGCTTTGGGTGTGCCAAACGTCACAACGTAACTGGGTGACTATAAAGATATACTACGGGTATCTCCGAAAGTGTCTGTTGGGTTGACACGGATCGAGACTGGGATTTGTCACTCCATATGACGGAGAGGTATCACCGGGCCCACTCAGTAATGCATCATCATAATGAGCTCAGTGTGATCAAAGTGTTTGATCACGGGATCATGCATTACGGTATGAGTAAAGCGACTTGCCGGTAACGAGATTGAACGAGGTATTGGGATACCGATGATCGAATCTCGCGCAAGTAAAATACCGATTGACAAAGGGAATTGAATACGGGATTGATTGAATCCTCGACATCGTGGTTCATCCGATGAGATCATCAAGGAGCATGTGGGAGCCAACATGGGTATCCAGATCCCGCTGTTGGTTATTGACCGGAGAGTCGTCTCGGTCATGTCTGCATGTCTCCCGAACCCGTAGGGTCTACACACTTAAGGTTCGGTGAAGCTAGGGTTATTAGGAAGACTTATATGTGAGTACCGAATGTTGTTCGGAGTCCCGGATGAGATCCCGGACGTCATGAGGAGTTTTGGAATAGTCCGGAGGTAAAGATTTATATATGGGGAGTTGTCATACGGTCACCGGAAAGGTTCGGGGGCATATCGGTATTGTACCGGGGCCACCGGAGGGTTCCAAGGGGTCCACTGGGAGGGGCCACCTCTCCCGGAGGACCTTATGGGTTGTATGAGGAAGGGATCCAGCCCAAAGTGGGCTGGGGCACCACCCCCCATAGGGCCCATGTGCCTAGGGTTGGGGGAAACCCTGAGGGGGGGCGCCCCCCTTGCTTGGGGGGCAAGCCCCCTCCCCTTGGCCGCCGCCCCCCCCCTCTAGATCTCATCTAGAGGGGCCGGACCCCCTTCTCCCTTCCCCTATAAATAAAGGGGCGAGGGGAGGGCTGCTGGACACATCCAAGGCGCAGCCCCTCCCCTCCCCAACACCTCTCCTCCTCCGTCACGAGCTTAGCGAAGCCCTGCCGGAGTACTGCTGCTCCACCACCACCACGCCGCCGTGCTGCTGCTGGAGCCATCTTCCTCAACCTCTCCTTCCCCCTTGCTGGATCAAAAAGGAGGAGACGTCATCCGCTCCATACGTGTGTTGAACGCGGAGGTGTCGTCCGTTCGGCACTTGGTCATCGGTGATTTGGATCACGGCGAGTACGACTCCATCATCCACGTTCTAGTGAACGCTTCTGCTCGCGATCTACAAAGGTATGTAGATGTATCCGATCACTCGTTGCTAGATGAACTCATAGATGGATGTTGGTGAAACCGTAGGAAATTTTTTGTTTTCTGCAACGTTCCCCAACAGTGGCATCATGAGCTAGGTCTATGCGTAGTTCCTTTTGCACGAGTAGAACACAATTGTTGTGGGCGTAGATGTTGTCAACTTTCTTGCCGCTACTAGTCTTATTTTGCTTCAGCGGTATTGTGGGATGAAGCGGCCTGGACCAACCTTACACGTACGCTTACGTGAG
Organism: Aegilops umbellulata; assembly: GCA_032464435.1. Classification (NCBI taxonomy): domain Eukaryota; kingdom Viridiplantae; phylum Streptophyta; class Magnoliopsida; order Poales; family Poaceae; genus Aegilops; species Aegilops umbellulata. Next base: position 395,745,868 of record CP136054.1, read on the forward strand.
ACCGGTTCCACCGACTGACATGCAGTAGTTGCATAAGGTGGCTGGCGGGTGTCTGTCTCTCCCACTTTAGTTGGAGCGGATTTGACGAAAAGGGTCCTTATGAAGGGTAAATAGAAGTTGACAAATCACGTTGTGGCTTTTACGTAGGTAAGAAAACGTTCTTGCTAGAACCCTATTGCAGCCACGTAAAACATGCAACAACAACTAGAGGACGTCTAACTTGTTTTTGCAGCAAGTGCTTTGTGATATGATATGGCCAAAGTCGTGATGAATGATGAATGATATATATGTGATGTATGAGATCAGGTTCATGTAATAGGAATCACGACTTGCATGTCGATGAGTATGACAACCGGCAGGAGCCATAGGAGTTGTCATTATTTTTTGTGACCTGCGTGTCAATGGAAACGCCATGTAAATTACTTTACTTTATTGCTAAACGTGTTAGCCATAGTAGTAGAAGTAACAGTTGGCGAGAAACTTCATGGAGACACGATGATGGAGATCATGGTGTCATGCCGGTGACAAGATGATCATGGAGCCCCAAGATGGAGATCAAAGGAGCTATATGATATTGGCCATATCATGTCACTATTATTATTTGATTGCATGTGATGTTTATCATGTTTTTGCATCTTGTTTACTTAGAACGACGGTAGTAAATAAGATGATCCCTCATAACAATTTCAAGAAAGTGTTCCCCCTAACTGTGCGCCGTTGCGACAGTTCGTTGTTTCGAAGCACCACGTGATGATCGGGTGTGATAGATTCCAACGTTCACATACAACGGGTGTAAGACAAATTTACACATGCAAACACTTAGGTTGACTTGACAAGCCTAGCATGTACAGACATGGCCTCGGAACACAAGAGACCGAAAGGTCGAACATGAGTCGTATGGAAGATACGATCAACATGGAGATGTTCACCGATGATGACTAGTCCGTCTCACGTGATGATCGGACACGGCCTAGTCGAGTTGGATCATGTTTCACTTAGATGACTAGAGGGATGTCTAATCTAAGTGGGAGTTCGTTAAATAATTTGATTAGATGAACTTAATTATCATGAACTTAGTCTAAATAAACTTTGCAATATGTCTTGTAGATCAAATGGCCCAAGCTAATGTCAACATGAACTTCAACGCGTTCCTAGAGAAAACCAAGCTGAAAGACGATGGCAGCAACTATACGGACTGGGTCCAGAACCTGAGGATCATCCTCATAGCTGCCAGGAAATAATATGTCCTAGAAGCACCGCTAGGTGAAGCACCCATCCCAGAGAACCAAAACATTATGAATGCTTGGCAGTCTCGTGCTGATGATTACTCCCTTGTTCAGTGCGGCATGCTTTACAGCTTAGAACCGGGGCTCCAAAAGCGTTTTGAGCATCATGGAGCATATGAGATGTTCGAGGAGCTGAAACTAGTTTTCCAAGCTCATGCCCGGGTCGAGAGATATGAAGTCTCCGACAAGTTCTACAGTTGTAAGATGGAGGAAAACAGTTCTGTCAGTGAACACATACTCAAGATGTCTGGGTTGCACCACCGCTTGACTCAGCTGGAGATTAACCTCCCAGACGAGGCGGTCATTGACAGAATCCTTCAGTCGCTCCCACCTAGCTACAAGAGCTTTGTGATGAACTACAATATGCAGGGGATGGTAAAGACCATTCTTGAGGTATTTGCTATGCTGAAATCAGCAGAGGTTGAAATCAAAAAGGAACATCAAGTGTTGATGGTCAATAAAACCACCAAGTTCAAGAAAGGCAAGGGTAAGAAGAACTTCAAGAAGGACGACAAGGATGTTGCCACGCCCGGTAAGCCAGTTGCTGGGAAGAAGTCAAAGCATGGACCCAAGCCTGAGATTGAGTGCTTTTATTGCAAAGGGAAGGGTCACTGGAAGCGGAACTGCCCCAAATACTTAACGGACAAGAAGGCTGTAGCGACCCGACCTCAGATGGTCAAGTCTCTGTGCTCCGGTGTCATCTCTGGATCAGTAATGCTGACACCACACAGTACTTCGAAGGATTTACAGCAGAGTAGCAATCACACACTTATTACATTGGTATCTCAAAGAGAACTTATTACAATAAATATGGCTTAAGGCCATCTAATAACGGTTAACAGCGGAAGACTTGGAAGATAAGCGAGTCCATCAACTCCAACGGCATCACTGAGTATAGAACCATGACCTAAAAGCACCTTACTCGTCGTCTGAAAAGTCTGCAACATGAAAGTTGCAGCCCGAAAACGGGTCAGCACGTGGAATATGCTGGCAATGTAACACATAGAGAGTAATGAATGATAAGCCTATACTACATGCATATATGGCTGGTGGAAAAGCTCTATGGTTACAATTTTGCGTAAAGCCAATTTTTCCCTACTGCAAAGGAATAGATTTTATTTAACTATCATGGTGGTTGAAACATCGAGAATGGTTGACAGCATTCCGATCCCAATTAAGTGAACAATTAGAAACCCAACAATATTAAATAGAAGTAACATGATGAGATTCACATGATATCCAAGTACTAGATACTCAAGACGTCCATAACCGGGGACACGGCTAATCATGATTAGTTTGTACACTCTGCAGAGGTTTGCGCACTTTTCCCCACAAGACTCGATCGCCTCCGTTGGTTTCTCGCGCTACATGGTGTTTGAGAGACGGATGACCGAGACATAGTCTTTCAGAAGCACGCACACCTTACGTTGTGATAGACCATACCAACCTACAACCCCTACATCTTCTAGTCTACCACTGTAAGAGTTCGCACGACTTAGTCAGCTATGCCAGAGCCCATAATGGCTTGTGGCTGCACACGGAAGTTACTAGCATGAATGATCTTATGATCCCTTTGAGCCTGGGTGGCGGTCCAAAGAAAAACAGGCAAGTCCTGATAGAAACCAGGTGCCTCAATCCACCCAGATGTGTATTTAAGTTGCCACCTTAGATAAAACCATTAATATTAACAAACTCACATCTGTCATGGATATCACTCACCCAATCCACGTCTACTAGCATAGCATGGCATAATAAGCAAACATAGAAGTAACTCCCGAAGGTTTCATAAGTAAAACGGGTAATAGGTACTACCTCAACTACTTCCCATCCCACAGTTTAATCAGATCCTAATCATGCAATGTGTGAGGATTGATCTAATGCATTAAAAACTGGGCAATGAGAAGGTATGATCAAAGTGTTACTTTCCTTGCTGAGGATCCACGAAACCTAGAGCTTCGAAATAACAGGCGGCGCACTCCGGGTGATCTATCGCAGACAAACAACAAGCATACAATAAGTACTCATCTAATGCACAGGTAAAACTCGAACGAAAGATCGAACCAGAAAGTTCAACTTAAGAACTCCGGTTGCAAAAAGAAACGAACCAAACATAGCAACGGAAACCAAACGGCGGAAGAAAACAACTTGGTTCTAGCAATTTGAAACTAGGTCAAATTTTACGGTAGCAAAATCTTGTTTAAGTTGATTAGTCAGAACGGCGGTTTCGAAACGAAACTCCAGGCGCTTGAATCACCTGATTCCGATGTACGAGCGAGAAGATAAACTAGAAAGAAGATCGGATCTGAAATCGCGATCAGAAAATCGCGGAATAAATCCGACGAAAAGAAACGACGAACGGTTAAACGAACGGACGTTCGTTAACCAAGACTAACCGGTGAACACGTTCGTTAAAACGAACTGTCCGGCGAACGCTCGCTAAAATAAACCGAAAGAAAAAACGAAAACCGATCTAGGGTTTTGAAAAAAAACCGAAACTAAAAAAATAAACCGGAACGGTTTTTATAAAAAAAAACGAATGAGGGGAGGGTGGCGCGGCGCGGCTACCTCGTCGGAGAAGGGCTCCGGCGGGCGGCGGGGCTTGGCGACGGCGGCGCGGGCGGCGGCGGGCGGCGGCGGCGGCGACGACGACGACGGGGCGGCGGCGGCAGGGGCTGCGCGCTGCTGCTGCTGCGAGGCGGGGAGGGGGAGGCGGCTTGGGAGGAGAGGGGGAGGGGTGGGGAGTATATATAGGAGGGGGGGTGCGGTGGCTTGGGGGAGGGGCAAGGGAGGAGGATGGGGAGTCCGAGCCGGACTCTGGCGGCGGCGGCGGCTGGCGCGCGGCGTGCGAGGGGAGGCGGGGCGCTGGGCCAGCTGGCTGGGCCCTTGGCCCAGTCGGCGCTGCGGGATTTTTTTTTAAATAATTTCGCGAGCGGAAAAACGAAGAAAAATAAAATCTAATGAGCTCCAAAATTTACGAAGTAATTTTTCCCCGACTCCTAAAAATGAGTCGAACAAAATGAACTTTTTCTTGGGGCCTAAATGCAATATTTTTAAAACTCGCATTTTTCCCTAATGCAAATAAAATACAAATAAATTCCGAAAAATCCAAAATTTGATTTATTTATTAAATCTTTATTTTTCCTAAAATTGGGAAAGTCATATTATTCCCTTCTCATATCTTTGTTATTGGAAAAATAATTGAAGATAAAATAAATAAAATCAAATGATCCTCTTTTCGAAATTTGAGAAAACTCAAATTTGAAAATAACGAAATCTCCAACTCTCTCCGAGGGTCCTTGAGTTGCGTGAAATTTCTAGGATCGACCAAAAATGCAAGAAAATATGATATGCATGATGATCTAATGTATAACATTCTAAATTGAAAATTTGGGATGTTACAAACCTACCCCCCTTAAGATGAATCTCTCCCTCGAGATTCGGGTTGGCTAGAAAATAGGTGAGGGTGGTCCTTGAGCAAATCTTCTTCTCTCTCCCAGGTTGCTTCATCCTCTGAGTGGTGGTTCCACTGAACTTTGCAAAACTTGATAACCTTGCTGCGGGTAACTCTGCTGGCATATTCGAGAATCTTGACTGGCTTCTCTTCATATGTTAAGTCATCCTTCAACTGAATCGCTTCAAGCGGCACTGTATCTCGTAGCGGTACCTCTGCCATCTCGGCGTGACATTTCTTCAGCTGAGAAACATGGAATACATCGTGAACTCCTGATAGTCCCTCTGGTAATTCCAACTTATAAGCGACTTCTCCCATACGTTGCAAGATCTTATACGGTCCAACGAAACGAGGTGCTAATTTTCCCTTGACTCCAAAGTGCTTAACTCCTCGAAGTGGGGATACTCGGAGATAAACTCTGTCTCCGGTTTCATAAACTGTCTCCTTGCATTTAGAATCTGCGTAGCTCTTCTGCCTTGATTGGGCTACCTTGAGCTTATCGCGAATCAACTTAACTTTCCGTTCAGACTCCTTGATCAGATCTGGTCCAAAGAACTGACGGTCTCCAACTTCGTCCCATGACAACGGTGTCCTGCACCTCCTTCCATATAAAGCTTCGAAAGGTGCCATCTTCAAACTGGTTTGGTAACTATTGTTATAAGAAAACTCCGCATACGGCAAGTTATCATCCCAACTAGATCCATAATCTAGTGCACAGGCTCTCAGCATATCTTCCAAAATCTGATTGACTCTCTCAGTCTGTCCATCCGTCTGTGGGTGAAAAGCTGTGCTGAACTCTAGTCTAGTTCCCAAAGTTTCATGCAACTGATTCCAAAACTTTGAGGTGAATTGGGTTCCTCTATCTGATACGATACTCCTCAAAACTCCATGCAAACAAATGATCCTGGTCATGTATATCTTTGCCAACTTAGCACTGGTGTAAGTGGTCTTAACTGTGATGAAATGTGCTACTTTCGTCAAACGATCAACTACTACCCATATCGAGTCATAGCCTGCTTTCGTCCTGGGTAGTCCTGTGATAAAATCCATGCCTATCTTATCCCACTTCCATTCGGGTATCAGCAATGGTTGTAACAATCCAGCTGGCTTCTGATGTTCTGCCTTCACTCTTTGACACACATCACAAACTGCTACATAAGCTGCAATATCCTTCTTCATTCCGGTCCACCAGAATGTTTCCTTCAAATCCAAATACATCTTGGTATTTCCTGGGTGAATCGAATAGGGTGAATCATGTGCCTCTTGCAGAATCAACTCCCTGATCTCTGGGTCATTGGGCACATAAACACGGTCCTCAAACCATAGGGTATCGTGCTCATCCTCACGAAATCCCTTTGCTTTTCCTTCGCTCATTTTCTTCTTTATATCTGCAATCTCCTTGTCAGTTTTCTGAGCTTCTCTGATTTTATCCATCAAGGTAGATTGAATCTCCAATGCTGCTATATAGCCTCTCGGAACTATTTCCAAACATAGTTCACGAAGATCCTCGACTAACTCCTTGGGTATTTCTCCCGTCATTAATGTGTTGACATGGCTCTTACGGCTCAATGCGTTAGCTACAGCATTAGCCTTTCCTGGATGGTAATGCAATCTCATATCGTAATCCTTGATGAGCTCCAACCATCTCCTTTGTCTGAGGTTCAACTCCTTCTGCGTGAAAATATACTTCAAACTCTTGTGATTCGTGTACACCTCACAGTGATTTCCAATGAGGAAATGTCTCCATGTCTTCAATGCATGCACTACGGCTGCTAACTCCAAATCATGCGTAGCATAATTTTGTTCATGAGGTTTCAGTTGTCGTGAGGCATACGAAACAACTCTTCCTTCCTGCATAAGCACGGCTCCAAGTCCTCGACGTGAAGCGTCACAATACACCTCATAATCCTTGGTCTGATCTGGCAGAATCAACACTGGTGAGGAAACCAATCGTTTCTTCAACTCCTGAAAACTGGCCACACATTCCTCAGTCCAAATGAACTTGGTATCCTTCTTTAACAATTCAGTCATAGGCTTTGCAATCTTTGAGAAATTCTCAATGAATCTCCGATAGTATCCTGCGAGTCCAAGGAAACTCCGGATCTCTCCAACTGTCGTGGGTGCTTCCCATTCGGTTACGGTCTCAATCTTGGTGGGGTCAACTACTATACCTTCTCCGGATATAACATGTCCAAGAAATCCAACTTCCTTTAACCAAAACTCACATTTGCTGAATTTGGCATATAACTGATGTTCCCTTAGTTTCTCCAAAACCAAACGCAAATGTTCCTTATGCTCTTCTTCGTTCTTTGAGAAAATCAGAATGTCATCAATGAACACTACGACGAACTTATCCAAAAACTCCATAAATACTTTGTTCATCAGGTTCATGAAATAGGCAGGTGCGTTAGTCAGTCCAAATGACATAACGGTATACTCATACAATCCGTATCTCGTGCTAAAAGTTGTCTTGGGTATGTCCTTCTCCTGAATCTTCAACTGATGGTACCCTGATCGCAAATAGATCTTGGAAAACACTTTAGCTCCTTGCAAACGGTCAAACAGATCATTACTCATTGGCAGTGGGTACTTGTTCTTGACGGTTACTGCATTCAATCCACGGTAATCAACAACCATCCTTAATGATCCATCCTTCTTCTCCACTAGAAGTACGGGTGATCCCCAAGGCGAAGAACTTGGGCGAATGTAACCTTTATCCAATAATTCCTTAATCTGCTTCTTAATTTCCACCAAATCATGTGCTGGCATCCTGTACGGTCTCTTCGATATTGGCCCAGTGCCTGGCAAAAGCTCAATCAAAAACTCAATGTCTCTATCCGGTGGCATGCCTGGCAACTCTTCTGGAAATACGTCAGGAAAATCCTTTACCACTGGTACTTCCTCCTGTACAACTCCTGATAAGGAATTTAATTGTGTCCTGTTGGGCGCATGTCGAGATACATACTTGATTCTTCTTCCTTCGGGCGTTGTAAGCAAAATTGTCTTACTGGCACATTCAATGTTCCCTTCATACTTTGACAACCAATCCATGCCTAATATCACATCCAATCCTTGAGATTCCAATACTATTAGGTCTGAGGGAAACACATAGTTACCAATCCTTAATGGTAACCGATCACACCATCGACTGGCCATGTACTCTGCTCTAGGCGAGGTTACTAACATGGGTGACCTAAGGGCTTGGGTTGGCAAGTTGTACTTATCCACAAATCCCCTTGATATGTATGAATGCGATGCACCAGTATCAAAAAGAACAAGCGCAGTAAATGTCTTAACCAAAAACTTACCGATTACTGCATCAGGTTGAGATTCAACCTCCTCCACGCTAACGTGGTTCACCTGTCCCCTGTTGAAAGGGTTTGGCTTCTTCCCAGAGCTTCCATTGCCATTCTGGCCTTCAGGACATTCATTGGCATAATGTCCGGTCTTGGAACACTTGAAATAGGTGACTTGACTCAGATCTCTCTTGGCTGGGGTTGATGGGATGGTACGGTTCTGGCCGTTGCCTCCTCCATTTCCATTTCCATTCTTGTGGCCATTATGGTTGTGCGAACCACTTCCTCCATGGGTATGCTAAAACTGAACTCTCGGTTTAGGGGTAAAACGGGGCTTCTACTGGGCTCCAGAGTTATACTTCCCTTGTCCATACTTCCTCTTGCGGTTCTCAATCTGCTGTTGCTTCCCTTCAATCATGATGGTGTGACGCCCGGATAATTAAGCTACAGTGATCCCCCGCTAATGAGGCCACGTCACCTAGGTTACTGTTAGTAAACTCGTGTTAGTTCAAAACGATTCAAATTTAAATTTAAAATATAGGCAAACAACAAAAGTTTTCAAATAATAAAACTAAAATGTTCTGGTTGTGCCAAATAATGCGTAGGTAATTATGGTGGAGAAACCACACTTGTATAAAATATGTAAATACTCAAAATGAATAAAATAGTAGCAAAACAATTAGTTAAATGATTATAAAATAATAAGCAATTACAAATGATTCTATATTAGGTGCCAAGTTAATTGTGGTAGTGGCATAAGTATTAAAAATATTTTAGGTACAACTTGGGTTTTTCATAAACACCGAAATTTAATAAAACAGAACAGAAGAAAAGAAATAAAATAGAAAAAAACAAACTAACAGAAAACTAAACTAAAAGAGAGAGAAGCCCCTGGCCTTCCCTTGGGCCTTGGCCCATCCCAGCAAGTCGGCCCATGCCCCCTCCCCGGTCGCTCTCCCCTCCCTGATGTTCCACCGACCCGGTGCGCACGCCGAGCGCGCCCCAACCGCACCCGCTCGCCGGCGTCGAGGTGGATAAGGGCGACGCCTCGGGCTCCCCTTTTCCTAGATCCCCCTCATCCACTCCCCCTGGACGCCTCCTCCATTCTGCCCTCTCTCTCGCCTCTCCCTCGAGCTCTCTCCCTCTCCACCGAGCGCATCCGACGCCGCGTCTTCGTCGTCCCCGCGGCCACCGGCGGCCCTGCGCCCGCTGATCCTGTCGGTGAGCTCCGCCAGGGTCGAATCCTTCGGCTGGTGGCCTCAGCTAGAGCTCGGAGGCGCTGCAGCATCGGATCCCCTTCGTCCCCATCTCCGGCTGTCGTCGATCTTCTTCGTCTCCGGCGCCGCCCCTGCAGCTCCTAAACCGCCACCGAGCCTCCTTGTGTGCTCCACGGTGAGCTCTCCTTCCTCTCCGCTCTCTTCTCCTCGCCCCAACGTGCTCGTAGTCGCCGCCTCGTACGTGCCCGATCCCATCACCGCGGGAGCTCATCGCCGACGAGCTTCCGGCGACCAAATGGTCCCGCTCCAGTGCCCGTTTAGCTTGCCCGCGCACGTAGAGACTGCCTAGCCTCTTCTTTTGCTCTATAGCACGCTGCTCCGCCATCTCCGACATCCACCTGTACGAGTCGCCGCCTCCGCTGCTCGCCGACGTGGTTCCGGTCATCCCCGAGACCAACCCGTAGCTCCATGCGACGCGCGACGTCGTTAGCTTTCGAACGGGAGTAGCCACACCCGTTTTGGGCCACCATGGCGAAATCCCGAGGCTCGCCGGCGCCCTCCGCCGTGTTTTGGCTCGCCGAAGCCAACTCCGGCGCCGGCATCCGACGTGGCCGACCTGGGGCCACCCCCAGGGTCACTGCCAACGGGCCCCACGGCCCCCAGTTGACTGGGTTGACCAGTCAACCCTGCTGACTTGGCAACCCCCAGCCACTGACCAGTGGGGCCCACCCTCCTAATTAACAGGATATAATTAAATTAGTTTAGTTAACCTAAATTAGGCACTGACAGGTGGGCCCAGTAGTTTAATAACGGAATTTAGATTAGTTTGAACCCTGTTTAACCCACTGTCTATGACAGGTGGCCCACCCATGTCAATTTGACCAGTCAACCGAACTGTTGGCTGCTAACGTCACTCTTACGCCATGCTGACGTCATATTCCATTTCTGTTAATTTATTTAATTTCAGAAAATGTTTAAACCTTTAGAAATTCATAGTAATTAAACCGTAACTCCGATGAGAATGTTTTCTATATGAAAGTTGCGCAGAACGACGAGACGAACTCGGATACACAGCCCGTTCGTCCGCCACACATTGCTAACATATCAAACTCGCAACTTTCCCCCTCCGGCTCCTCTGCCCGAAAACACGAAACACCGGGGATACTTTCCCGGATGTTTCCCCCCCCTTCGCCGGTATCACCTATCCCTGCGTTAGATCACCTCTAGCACAGCGTTTGGCATGTTATGCTTTGATTGCTATGTTATATATTGTGTTCCCCCTCCGTTACTTTTTCCGGTAGACCCCGAGACCGCTGCTGGTACCCCCTGTGATCGACTACGGTGTTGATGACCCCTCTCTCTTGTCTGAGCAACCAGGCAAGCCCCCCCCCTTGATCACCAGATATCGCCTACTCTCCTCTATACTTCTTGCATTAGAGTAGTGTAGCATGTTACTGCTTTCGTTATTCCTATCCTGATGCATAGCCTGTCTTTGATACTGCTGTTGATACCTTTACCTGCAATCCTACTTGCTTAGTATAGGATGCTAGTGTTCCATCAGTGGCCCTACACTCGTGTCTGTCTGCCATGCTATACTACTGGGCTGTGATCACCTCGGGAGGTGATCATGGATATTTACTATACTTTAAACATGATACATGTGGTGACCAAAGTCGGGTTGGCTCGAGGAGTACCCGCGAGTGATTCAAGGATTGGGGGCTGAAAGGACCTTTGTCCCGACGGCCCTCTGTGTGGATCTTTGTGGCGGAGCGGCAGGGCAGTTCGGGGCTACCTGGGTGTCAGGTGAGCCTGGCCCTGTTGGCGTTCGCGGATACTTAACAGGCTTAACAAGATCTAGGTATTTGATCTGAGTCTGGCCATTTGGTCTATACGCACTAACCAACTACGCGGGAAAGATATGGGCACTCGGCATCGTGGTATCAGCCGAAGCACTTTTTGACGTCAGCGACTGAGTGGCGCGCGCCGCATTGGATCGTAAGCTCGCACTTGTATTAAGGGGGCTAGATCTGCTTCCGGCCGCGTACGCAACGTGCAGGTGTGCTCAGGGCGATGGGCCCAGACCCCTGCGCGCATAGGTTTAGACCGGCGTGTTGACCGCTCTGTTGTGCCTAGGTGGGGTTGCGACGTGTTGATCTTCCGAGGCCGGGCATGACCCAGGAAAGTGTGTCCGGCCAAATGGGATCAAGCGTGTTGGGTTATGTGGTGCACCCCTGCAGGGAAGTTTATCTATTCGAATAGCCGTGTCCCTCGGTAAAAGGACGAGCTGGAGTTGTACCTTGACCTTATGACAACTAGAACTGGATACTTAATAAAACACACCCTTCCAAGTGCCAGATACAACCCGGTGATCGCTCTCTAACAGGGCATCGAGGAGGGGATCGCCGGGTAGGATTATGCTATGCGATGCTACTTGGAGGACTTCAGTCTACTCTCTTCTTTATGCTGCAAGACGGAGGCGACCAGAAGCGTAGTCTTCGATAAGACTAGCTTTCCCCCTCTTATTCTGGCATTCTGCAGTTTAGTCCACTGATATGGTCCTTTACACATATATCCATGCATATGTAGTGTAGCTCCTTGCTTGCGAGTACTTTGGATGAGTACTCACTGTTGCTTTTATCCCCCTTTTCCCCCTTTCCCTTCTACCCGGTTGCCGCAACCAGATGCTGGAGCCCAGGATCCAGACGCAACCTTCGACGACGAATCCTACTACTCTGGAGGTGCCTACTACTACGTGCAGCCCGCTGACGACGACCAGGAGTAGTTAGGAGGATCCCAGGCAGGAGGCCTGCGCCTCGTTCGATCTGTATCCCAGTTTGTGCTAGCCTTCTTAAGGCAACTTGTTTAACTTATGTCTGTGCTCAGATATTGTTGCTTCCGCTGACTCGTCTATGATCGAGCATTTGTATTCGAGCCCTCGAGGCCCCTGGCTTGTATTATGATGCTTGTATGACTATTTTTATTTGTAGAGTTGTGTTGTGATATCTTCCCGTGAGTCCCTGATCTTGATCGTACACATTTGCGTGCATGATTAGTGTATGATTGAATCGGGGGCGTCACAAGTTGGTATCAGAGTCGACTGCCTGTAGGAATCCCCCTTCCATCTCCTTGGCCGAAGTTGAGTCTAGACATTGCAAACTTTTACTAACATGGCTGTGTGTCCTACGGGCACACGTCGCCATCGGGTGGTAGTAGGATCTTTTACTCCTTGACCTATATTCTAGGACTCTGACATCTCTTCTATTCGGGTTAAATGATTTTGCAAAAAAAACAAAACTAATTTTAGGTTCTCGAAAATACTTTCTCCCGGAGAGCCCCTCACTTCAGATGATCGCCTGCTGCACTAGAAGATTCCGAAGTTACTCTATGATGTTCTCTCGAGTCGTTGTGCCATCGCATTTGCGATTTCCTTCCACCTTCAACCCCTATGAAAACTGCATACACTTTCGATTCATACAATCATTCCCCGTTGATCTTGTTATTACAAGATGTCCCAAAATACTCTCTGTTGTCCCGAGAATCCTTTGAGCTCACTGCCTTGCGGTTCTGTACCACATGAATACCCCTACGGATAATCCCTCTCACTTATCGAGCATTCGTTCATCCCCAGTTGATCATGTGTTTCACAATAGTCTTGAAAATATCATTCGATCTTCCGAAAATCTCGAGCAGCCAATTGCTCTTGAAATTCTCGCTTGCTTGCATTATGGATAATCCCATAAGTTTCGTAATCTCATTGGCCTCCCTTGCCTTTATCATTTTAAGTCCGTTGATTCAATATGTTGAGGATGCTCGCATTCCTCAGTCGAATCCTAGGATTCATCCTTCCGGCTCAGACGTCATTTGGATACGAGCTGGATCTTGACCAATCAATGCCTTGATCGTTTGTGTTTCCAAGTCTATTGAACTTATTCATTTTTGATCAGCATGATTGCTTCTGGTCCCTTGATTTGGAAATAATAAAATTTCTTAGCATTAAGCTTTGATTTAGTCAGTTGTTTCCATAATCCGATGCCTTGGCATTCCTTCTTCCTTAGATTGAGTACCGATACTCACATCAGCCTCGTTGTGGACCGCCGTATCCATTGCCGGGTTATTATCCGACATTGCCCTTCACAACCAAAATTCTTGTGAGTTCTTTACCGGATACATAATACCCTTGGTGAATTGTATCATCCACTTGGCCAACCATGCTCTGTTTTCGAGTTGGTGATGTCTACTCTTGAAGCTTGGGGTATATGTTCCTAAAGAAGCCCCGATGGGTTGAACCAATGCCTTCCCTAATCTGTGCAAACCCGAAAGATTTCACAGGGCATATTTATCTGGTATTGCACCAGGTAAAATATTCAACACTAATGCCATTTTCAAAACGAGAAGTGAATGTAAGGTTCTGCTTTGGAGAAGTGGGAGTCGACCTTGAACTTTGTGTTCATGCCCATGGACCCGATGTGGAATCTATCATGAAAGCTTCTTGTATTAATAATGGTCCCCTTGTTATAAGTTCATCTTGTAACTATGTTGGTCCTTGGCGACCGTGGTTCCGACCATGATTGATCATCTTTGATCCTTTTCTCGGACAAGTTGAACCACTTGTCCTCTGCAGATCAATGCACCCGTCCAACCTCTACTTTGATTTGTCATCGAGTATTACCCCCCTGGTATCCCGAGATTATAATGGAATTGCATAACTTCTTATGAGTTCTTCATCAAGCGCTACATTCTCACTGATCCCAATTTTGCACGGGCTCCGAGTGGTCAAATACTCGAAGACCCCGATAACTAAACCGAGTCCGCGTTACGGTTCAACAACTCCTGCCGATATTCTTTACTTACGAGTTTGTACCCGATCATGTCGTTCCTATCCTGATCGGCTATATCATTATCGTGCTAAAATTTAACTGTGCCACCCATCCCTTATTACCGGAGCACATCTTTCAATAATAAGCTAAGCTTACGTCCATTTCCTCGTCTTATCGCTTCACCTCGAATCACAAACTGGATTATGAGTTTGTGTCCTACCCATGGTTCTAATAACCTTCCGCTTCATCATTCCTTTGACTTGACGTCGTCGCTGATTGATTACATCTTCATGAAATCTCTCGACAAATATGTCGTGATCATCATCAACCTTATGAGCCCTTCCAGGATATCAATTGAGTTCATGATGAGAAATACCATCCTTGCCCTCGATGATCTGTGTTATCATCGACCACTTTATTGCCTTCCCACCAACACAAGCTTGTTCGTGTTTGGTGTTATACCTTGAGTTCCCTGCCATCCAGCAATTATTTTTCTTTACTCGGAACATTACCATCTCTTATGTCATCAAAGTTGTGAGAATTACACCACCTCTTAAGGATTTGTGATACAGTGATGCTTCTCACCTTCACCATTCTTTTCTTGGTCCCCGTGTTGAGTGAACTCTGTTGTGCAAATTTAATATCTCTAGCAACCCTATTGCTTCAGAGTTATTGGACAATAATTCCAGTTTAGTGTGTTGGTTGCTAAGTCACCATTTTAACATTGTTCGTGCGACCCAGCCCATATTTCGGGCGCACCTTTCAACCAATGTTTAATTGTGTATGCTTTCCTCGAGCATACATCATTATATCCTTTGATCTGACAATTGTTATCTCCTTGTTCACATAACTGTAGAAATCAATCTTTTGGAAATCTCAATGATTTGTCGCTGAGTTCATCAGTTACCACCTTATCCCTTCATTGGTTTAATGATGAGTTTCCATAGTAGATTTCCCGAGAATCTTACAATGTCGTCTCGTCAATTTGTTTTGCACCTTTCCTTCTCAGGCATCCTGAGTCCGAGGTATTCCAGCACCGATCAGATCTGAATCTCGGTCAGATATGATGGTTGGAACATTTTTCCAAGAGTCATAACATTGGTCCTTATATATCGGTAAGGTGATGTCATGCCTAGCACACCTGGCCCGAGGCTCTATTGTTATAGTTTCCATTCTCAGCCATGTTAAACACTCTTCCATGAGGAGATTGTAAGACTTATTCTACCAGTTGTTCCTGATGAATCCTTCGTGTATCCAAAGACTGACCTTTGCTTGAAGACCATGTCAATGCTATCTCGAGGCATGTACGTGCTACTCCGATCATCAATAAGAACATTTGGAGCACAATGTTAAATTCTCTTTATCAATTATCCAAACAACGTTGTATGGATAATGTCATGAAAGTTTCTCTCCCCTCACCTAGAGGCTTTTCTACTTAAAATCATGTCATGGTCATCATGCTTTGCTCGTCCCTGGGAAGGATATACCCCTGAATTATGTGTTTAAATTTCCTTTCCATTGTCCTGATTAACCTGGTGATCACATTTTCCTTTCCATTGGTTCGTTTGACCTTTATTGTGATCTATGTAATCTAAGCAGTAATAATTCACTGCTTATGAAAACACATCGGTGTACAACTCTGCCAGTGAGACCATGTTTCCATTGTTGATGACATTTCGGTAACCGCCGATGGATGAGAACTTTGCCTCTTGGCCCGCCTCGTTTTAACGAGCGGAAAAATGGTTCTCTTCGTCCCTCGCCCTTGGTACTGATGTTGTTGCCAACATAACTGACAGCCTATCCTCTGACCTGCCTTGCTTACATTATCATGCAAGACGTCGTCGCCCTTCCTACTCTTAACCCTCATGATGGGCCCATAACCCACAGTTCCACAGGATCGAAACCTGACTCCCATGTACACCCCCTGTTCCCAAGGTTGTTCCTCGCGCGTGGCCTCGTATGTAATTCACGAGCCACCTTCAGGTCTGATATCGGACACAATACTTATTCCCGTTGTTTTGATCCTTTCACGCCCTATAACAGGCATCGAACGATCTCGAAACTTCCCAGGTTACCTCCTTACTTTGCTCTCGATAATTTCTTAAGATTCGATTTGAGAGTTACTTTCCGCCACCTTCCTCGATGTTGTTGACCCGATAGTCAACCTTGCCGACGTCCGTTCTCCCAGAATGCCCACCCTTTGACCTATTCGTAAGTACGATGGAGTTTCCGAAGAAAGGAAGACAACTTCATTGAGATGCATTGATGCATAGGAATGAAGACATCAATGCTATGGATCGACCTCTTCGAGAAGAGCTACCAAGACCAAGAAGATTCGTTTGGATTTAGTACCCAGACCTTTCCCCCTTACTCCCCTCTTAAATCTCGGGACGAGATTTCTTGTAGAGGAGGAGAATTGTGACGCCCGGATAATTAAGCTACAGTGATCCCCCGCTAATGAGGCCACGTCACCTAGGTTACTGTTAGTAAACTCGTGTTAGTTCAAAACGATTCAAATTTAAATTTAAAATATAGGCAAACAACAAAAGTTTTCAAATAATAAAACTAAAATGTTCTGGTTGTGCCAAATAATGCGTAGGTAATTATGGTGGAGAAACCACACTTGTATAAAATATGTAAATACTCAAAATGAATAAAATAGTAGCAAAACAATTAGTTAAATGATTATAAAATAATAAACAATTACAAATGATTCTATATTAGGTGCCAAGTTAATTGTGGTAGTGGCATAAGTATTAAAAATATTTTAGGTACAACTTGGGTTTTTCATAAACACCGAAATTTAATAAAACAGAACAGAAGAAAAGAAATAAAATAGAAAAAAACAAACTAACAGAAAACTAAAATAAAACGAGAGAGAAGCCCCTGGCCTTCCCTTGGGCCTTGGCCCATCCCAGCAAGTCGGCCCACACCCCCTCCCCGGTCGCTCTCCCCTCCCTCCTGTTCCACCGACCCAGTGCGCACGCCGAGCGCGCCCCAACCGCACCCGCTCGCCGGCGTCGAGGTGGATAAGGGCGACGCCTCGGGCTCCCCTTTTCCTAGATCCCCCTCATCCACTCCCCCTGGACGCCTCCTCCATTCTGCCCTCTCTCTTGCCTCTCCCTCGAGCTCTCTCCCTCTCCACCGAGCGCATCCGACGCCGCGTCTTCGTCAGTCCCCGCGGCCACCGGCGGCCCCGCGCCCGCTGATCCTGTCGGTGAGCTCCGCCAGGGCCGACTCCTTCGGCTGGTGGCCTCAGCTGGAGCACGGAGGCGCTGCAGCATCGGATCCCCTTCGTCCCCATCTCCGGCTGCCGTCGATCTTCTTCGTCTCCGGCGCCGCCCCTGCAGCTCCTAAACCGCCACCGAGCCTCCTTGTGTGCTCCACGGTGAGCTCTCCTTCCTCTCCGCTCTCTTCTCCTCACCCCAACGTGCTCGTAGTCGCCGCCTCGTACGTGCCCGAGCCCATCTCCGCGGGAGCTCATCGCCGACGAGCTTCCGGCGACCAAATGGTCCCCCTCCAGTGCCCGTTTAGCTCGCCCGCGCACGTAGAGCCTGCCTAGCCTCTTCTTTTGCTCCGTAGCACGCTGCTCCGCCATCTCCGACATCCACCCGTACGAGTCACCGCCTCCGCTGCTCGCCGGCGTGGTTCCGGTCATCCCCAAGACCAACCCGTAGCTCCATGCGACGCACGACGTCGTTAGCTTTCGAACAGGAGTAGCCACACCCGTTTTGGGCCATCGTGGTGAAATCCCGAGGCTCGCCGGCGCCCTCCGCCGTGTTTTGGCTCGCCGAAGCCAACTCCGGCGCCGGCATCCGACGTGGCCGACCTGGGGCCACCCCCAGGGTCACTGCCAACGGGCCCCACGGGCCCCAGTTGACTGGGTTGACCAGTCAACCCTGCTGACTTGGCAACCCCCAGCCACTGACCAGTGGGGCCCACCCTCCTAATTAACAGGATATAATTAAATTAGTTTAGTTAACCTAAATTAGGCACTGACAGGTGGGCCAGTAGTGTAATAACGGAATTTAGATTAGTTTGAACCCTGTTTAACCCACTGTCTATGACAGGTGGCCCCCCCATGTCAATTTGACCAGTCAACCAAACTGTTGGCTACTGACATCACTCTTACGCCATGCTGACGTCATATTCCATTTCTGTTAATTTATTTAATTTCAGAAAATGTTTAAACCTTTAGAAATTCATAGTAATTAAACCGTAACTCCGATGAGAATGTTTTCTATATGAAAGTTGCTCAGAACAACGAGACGAACCCGGATACGCAGCCCGTTCGTCTGCCACACATTCCTAACATATCAAACTCGCAACTTTCCCCCTCCGGCTCCTCTGCCCGAAAACACGAAACACCGGGGATACTTTCCCGGATGTTTCCCCCCCTTCGCCGGTATCACCTATCCCTGCGTTAGATCACCTCTAGCACAGCGTTTGGCATGTTATGCTTTGATTGCTACGTTATTTATTGTGTTCCCCCTCCGTTACTTTTTCCGGTAGACCCCGAGACCGCTGCTGGTACCCCCTGTGATCGACTACGGTGTTGACGACCCCTCTCTCTTGTCTGAGCAACCAGGCAAGCCCCCCCCCCCTTGATCACCAGATATCGCCTACTCTCCTCTATACTGCTTGCATTAGAGTAGCGTAGCATGTTACTGCTTTCGTTATTCCTATCCTGATGCATAGCCTGTCTTTGATACTGCTGTTGATACCTTTACCTGCAATCCTACTTGCTTAGTATAGGATGCTAGTGTTCCATCAGTGGCCCTACACTCTTGTCTGTCTGCCATGCTATACTACTGGGCTGTGATCACCTTGGGAGGTGATCATGGATATTTACTATACTTAAAACATGATACATGTGGTGACCAAAGTCGGGTTGGCTCGAGGAGTACCCGCGAGTGATTCACGGATTGGGGGCTGAAAGGACCTTTGTCCCGACGGCCCTCTGTGTGGATCTTTGTGGCGGAGCGGCAGGGCAGTTCGGGGCTACCTGGGTGTGAGGTGAGCCTGGCCCTGTTGGCGTTCGCGGATACTTAACACGCTTAACGAGATCTGGGTATTTGATCTGAGTCTGGCCATTTGGTCTATACGCACTAACCAACTACGCGGGAAAGATATGGGCACTCGGCGTCGTGGTATCAGCCGAAGCACTTTTTGACGTCAGCGACTGAGTGGCGCGCGCCGCATTGGATCGTAAGCTCGTACTTGTATTAAGGGGGCTAGATCTGCTTCCGGCCGCGTACGCAACATGCAGGTGTGCTCAGGGCGATGGGCCCAGACCCCTGCGCGCATAGGTTTAGACCGGCGTGCTGACCGCTCTGTTGTGCCTAGGTGGGGCTGCGACGTGTTGATCTTCCGAGGCCGGGCATGACCGAGGAAAGTGTGTCCGGCCAAATGGGATCAAGCGTGTTGGGTTATGTGGTGCACCCCTGCAGAGAAGTTTATCTATTCGAATAGCCGTGTCCCTCGGTAAAAGGACGACCCGGAGTTGTACCTTGACCTTATGACAACTAGAACCGGATACTTAATAAAATACACCCTTCCAAGTGCCAGATACAACCCGGTGATCGCTCTCTAACAGGGCATCGAGGAGGGGATCGCCGGGTAGGATTATGCTATGCGATGCTACTTGGAGGACTTCAGTCTACTCTCTTCTTTATGCTGCAAGACGGAGGCGACCAGAAGCGTAGTCTTCGATAAGACTAGCTTTCCCCCTCTTATTCTGGCATTCTGCAGTTTAGTCCACTGATATGGTCCTTTACACATATATCCATGCATATGTAGTGTAGCTCCTTGCTTGCGAGTACTTTGGATGAGTACTCACTGTTGCTTTTCTCCCCCTTTTCCCCCTTTCCCTTCTACCCGGTTGCCGCAACCAGATGCTGGAGCCCAGGATCCAGACGCAACCTTCGACGATGACTCCTACTACTCTGGAGGTGCCTACTACTACGTGCAGCCCGCTGACGACGACCAGGAGTAGTTAGGAGGATCCCAGGCAGGAGGCCAGTGCCTCGTTCGATCTGTATCCCAGTTTGTGCTAGCCTTCTTAAGGCAACTTGTTTAACTTATGTCTGTGCTCAGATATTGTTGCTTCCGCTGACTCGTCTATGATCGAGCATTTGTATTCGAGCCCTCGAGGCCCCTGGCTTGTATTATGATGCTTGTATGACTATTTTTATTTGTAGAGTTGTGTTGTGATATCTTCTCGTGAGTCCCTGATCTTGATCGTACACATTCGCGTGCATGATTAGTGTATGATTGAATCGGGGGCGTCACAGATGGCACGATCTACCAACTCCTGGTAGTTGTTGAAACTTGCTACCATCAACTGCATGCTTAGCTCATCATTCAGTCCTTCCAGAAACTTCTCCTGCTTAGCTGCATCTGTAGCAACGTCATCTGGGGCATAACGTGCTAACTTGCTGAAGTCATCGACGTACTGGCCAACTGTCCTTCCTCCTTGGCGTAAGTTGCAAAACTCACGCTTCTTCATGGCCATAGCTCCTGCTGAAACATGGGCAGTGTGGAAAGCTTGCTGAAACTGATCCCACGTGATAGTGTCAACTGGGTAAGTGGCTGTGAAATTCTCCCACCATGCTGCCGCGGGTCCGTCAAGCTGATGTGCGGCAAACTTCACCTTCTCAACATCTATGCATCCTGCAGTGGTCAACTCCCTTCCTATCTTGCGGAGCCAATCGTCTGCTACTATCGGCTCGGTGCTACTGGAAAACACCGGCGGATTTAGCCTAAGGAAACGGGCTAGGTGATCAACTGGTGGCGGCGGCGGAGGGTTGTTGTTGTTGTTGTTGTTCTGCTGATTCTGGACTAACAACTGCATCAATTGGTTCTGCTGCTGGATCAACTGGGTGAGCTCCGGTGGAAATCCATTGTCACGTCTCGGAGGCATCTGAGGGTTTTAGAAAAGATGAGAATTAAGAATAGAGTGAGGTCTAAGAGAAAACACTACCCAAATGCACATGAGACAAAATGACACAAAATCACTTCATTCAATTCAAACAAGGGCTTACAAACGGTCTAGAACTATCGCAAAAGTGCTCGAACTATAATGTGTACATGGGGGAAAATACTACTAATATTGGGTGGTCCTGTAGAAATTTGAATCGGTGGAAGACTCCATGATGTCTGCTCCAGCTTCGTCTTCAAAGTCGGGTTCACTTGGATCCGAATCGGTGTCGTCGATGATGATGTAGTTGTCCGGACATGCGACGTACTTGTCTTCCTTCTCGGATGCTAATCTCTCCTTGATTTCTTCAATCTCCTGCTTGAGATCAACATTGTGCCTTGCTAGAGCTACGATCTCGTCCATGTAGTCCTTGCGTGTACCCTTCAGTTCTCCTTCTAGCTCGATGATCCTTGCCTTCGCATTCTTCAACTCTATCATATCATTGCACATCTGGTTCTCTTGGCGTCGAATGTGCTGGTTTAACTCCTGGATGAAAGCTGCAATGGATCTATCCTTCTTGGTGCTGACTATCTCCCATTGTTCATCTCGGCGTCCGCAAATCTGGTAGATAGTGTCCTTGAGGTCTTCTTGATAAACTTCTCCAATGCGTCCCATGGTGATATGAGCTGCCATGCTCTTTCCCAGACTCCAGGTTGGTCCACTGAAAACACTATCTATGGGCTTCGTGATTGGCGCAAATGTCCTTCCTGGAACGTGAGCTTGAATCTTCCAGCGCTCCTCTTCAGGCAGAGTGGCGTTGAATGTCCCGGTGAAGCTTGGTAGTCCAATGTTCAGATACTTGGTGACTTCCTTCAAGTGTAATCCAAAAGGAGTGCCTTCATCCGGTTGAGCGTACTTGATCTTCGCGTCCGTCATCCTAAAAGAGTAGAAAAGATGAGGAGTTAGAAAATGAGAGGAGAATAGTGATCTATGGCTTTAACTTAGTGGTCGTGTCCTACAGTCAGCGTGTGCTCTGATACCATCTCTGTAGCGACCTGACCTCAGATGGTCAAGTCTCTGTGCTCCGGTGTCATCCCTGGATCAGTAATGCTGACACCACACAGTACTTCGAAGGATTTATAGCAGAGTAGCAATCACACACTTATTACATCGGTATCTCAAAGAGAACTTATTACAATAAATATGGCTTAAGGCCATCTAATAACGGTTAACAGCGGAAGACTTGGAAGATAAGCGAGTCCATCAACTCCAACGGCATCACTGAGTATAGAACCACGACCTAAAAGCACCTTACTCGTCGTCTGAAAAGTCTGCAACATGAAAGTTGCAGCCCGAAAACGGGTCAGCACGTGGAATATGTTGGCAATGTAACATATAGAGAGTAATGAATGATAAGCCTATACTACATGCATATATGGCTGGTGGAAAAGCTCTATGGTTACAATTTTGCGTAAAGCCAATTTTTCCCTACTGCAAAGGAATAGATTTTATTTAACTATCATGGTGGTTGAAACATCGAGAATGGTTGACAGCATTCCGATCCCAATTAAGTGAACAATTAGAAACCCAACAATATTAATTAGAAGTAACATGATGAGATTCACATGATATTCAAGTACTAGATACTCAAGACGTCCATAACCGGGGACACGGCTAATCATGATTAGTTTGTACACTCTGTAGAGGTTTGCGCACTTTTCCCCACAAGACTCGATCGCCTCCGTTGGTTTCTCGCGCTACATGGTGTTTGAGAGACGGATGACCGAGACATAGTCTTTCAGAAGCACGCACACCTTACGTTGTGATAGACCGTACCAACCTACAACCCCTACATCTGCTAGTCTACCACTGTAAGAGTTCGCATGACTTAGTCAGCTATGCCAGAGCCCATAATGGCTTGTGGCTGCACACGGAAGTTACTAGCATGAATGATCTTATGATCCCTTTGAGCCTGGGTGGCGGTCCAAAGAAAAACAGGCAAGTCCTGATAGAAACCAGGTGCCTCAATCCACCCAGATGTGTATTTAAGTTGCCACCTTAGATAAAACCATTAATCTTAACAAACTCACATCTTTCATGGATATCACTCACCCAATCCACGTCTACTAGCATAGCATGGCATAATAAGCAAATGTAGAAGTAACTCCCAAAGGTTTCATAAGTAAAACGGGTAATAGGTACTACCTCAACTACTTCCCATCCCACAGTTTAATCAGATCCTAATCATGCAATGTGTGAGGATT
This sequence comes from Aegilops umbellulata, assembly GCA_032464435.1. Lineage (NCBI taxonomy): Eukaryota > Viridiplantae > Streptophyta > Magnoliopsida > Poales > Poaceae > Aegilops > Aegilops umbellulata. The sequence goes on from CP136054.1 coordinate 395,769,118, forward strand.
GATCTAATGCATTAAAAACTGGGCAATGAGAAGGTATGATCAAAGTGTTACTTGCCTTGCTGAGGATCCGCGAAACCTAGAGCTTCAAAATAACAGGCGGCGCACTCCGGGTGATCTATCGCAGACAAACAACAAGCATACAATAAGTACTCATCTAATGCACAGGTAAAACTCGAACGAAAGATCGAACCAGAAAGTTCAACTTAAGAACTCCAGTTGCAAAAAGAAACGAACCGAACATAGCAACGGAAAACAAACGGCGGAAGAAAACAACTCGGTTATAGCAATTTGAAACTAGGTCAAATTTTACAGTAGCAAAATCTTGTTTAATTATATTAGTCGGAACGGCGGTTTTGAAACGAAACTCCAGGCGCTTGAATCACCTGATTCCGATATACGAGCGAGAAGATAAACTAGAAAGAAGATCGGATCTGAAATCGCGATCAGAAAATCGCGGAATAAATCCGACGAAAAGAAACGACGAACGGTTAAACGAACGGACGTTCGTTAACCGAGACTAACCGGTGAACACGTTCGATAAAACGAACGGTCCGGCGAACGCTCGCTAAAATAAACCGAAAGAAAAAAACGAAAACCGACCTAGGGTTTTGAAAAAAAACCGAAACTAAAAAAATAAACCGGAACGGTTTTTATAAAAAAAACGAACGAGGGGAGGGTGGCGCGGCGTGGCTACCTCGTCGGAGAAGGGCTCCGGCGGGCGGCGGGGCTTGGCGACGGCGGCGCGGGCGGCGGCGGGGCGACGGCGGCGGCGGCGGCGGGGCGACGGCGGCGGCGGGTGCTGCGCGCTGCTGCTGCTGATGCGAGGCGGGGAGGGGGCGGCGGCTTGGGAGGAGAGGGGGAGGGGTGGGGAGTATATATAGGAGGGGGTGCGGTGGCTTGGGGGAGGGTCAAGGGAGGAGGAGGGGGAGTCTGAGCCGGACTCTGGCGGCGGCGGCGGCTGGCGCGCGGCGCGCGAGGTGAGGCGGGGCGCTGGGCCGGCTGGCTGGGCCCTTAGCCCAGTCGGCGCTGCGGGATTTTTTTAAATAATTTCGCGAGCAGAAAAACGAAGAAAAATAAAATCTAACGAGCTCCAAAATTTACGAAGTAAATTTTCCCCGACTCCTAAAAATGAGTCGAACAAAATGAACTTTTTCTTGGGGCCTAAATGCAATATTTTTAAAACTCGCATTTTTCCCTAATGCAAATAAAATACAAATAAACTCCGGAAAAATCCAAAATTTGATTTATTTATTAAATCTTTATTTTTCCTAAAATTGGGAAAGTCATATTATTCCCTTCTCATATCTTTGTTATTGGAGAAATAATTGAAGATAAAATAAATAAAATCAAATGATCCGCTTTTCAAAATTTGAGAAAACTCAAATTTGAAAATAACGAAATCTCCAACTCTCTCCGAGGGTCCTTGAGTTGCGTGAAATTTCTAGGATCGACCAAAAATGCAAGAAAATATGATATGCATGATGATCTAATGTATAACATTCCAAATTGAAAATTTGGGATGTTACAAAGGCCGGCAACACTAAAGGTATATGTGATATACATGTAATCGATGTGTACCTTACCAGTGCACGTAGTAGCTCCTGGGTATTTGATACCGGTGCCGTTGCTCATATTTGTAACTCAAAACAGGAGCAGCAGAATAAGCGGAGACTGGCGAAGGACGAGGTGACGATGCGCGTCGGGAATGGTTCCAAGGTCGATGTGATCGCCTTCGGCACGCTACCTCTACATTTACCTACGGGATTAGTTTTAAACCTCAATAATTGTTATTTAGTGCCAAGTTTGAGCATGAACATTGTATCTGGATCTCGTTTAATGCGAGATGGCTACTCATTTAAATCCGAGAATAATGGTTGTTCTATTTATATGAGTGATATGTTTTATGGTCATGCTCCGATGGTCAATGGTTTATTCTTAATGAATCTCGTGCGTGATAATACACATATTCATAGTGTGAATACCAAAAGGTGTAAAGTTGATAACGATAGTCCCACATACTTTTGGCACTGCCGCCTTGGTCACATTGGTGTCAAGCGCATGAAGAAGCTCCATGCTGATGGACTTTTAGAGTCTCTCGATTATGAATCATTTGACACATGCGAACCATGCCTCATGGGAAAAATGACCAAGACTCCGTTCTCCGGAACAATGGAGCGAGCAACCAACTTATTGGAAATCATACATACTGATGTGTGCGGTCCAATGAGTGTTGAGGCTCGCGGAGGATATCGTTATGTTCTCACTCTCACGGATGACTTGAGTAGATATGGGTATGTCTACTTGATGAAACACAAGTCTGAGACCTTTGAAAAGTTCAAGGAATTTCAGAATGAGGTAGAGAATCAACGTGACCGAAAAATAAAGTTCTTACGATCAGACCGTGGAGGAGAATATTTAAGTCACGAATTTGGCACACACTTAAGGAAATGTGGAATCGTTTCACAACTCACGCCGCCTGGAACACCTCAATGTAATGGTGTGTCCGAACGTTGTAATCGCACTCTATTGGATATGGTGCGATCTATGATGTCTCTTACAGATTTACCGCTATCATTTTGGGGATATGCTCTAGAGACAGCTACATTCACTTTAAATAGGGCACCGTCTAAATCCGTTGAGACAACACCGTATGAATTATGGTTTGGGAAGAAACCTAAGATGTCGTTTCTAAAAGTTTGGGGATGCGATGCTTATGTCAAGAAACTTCAACCTGAAAAGCTCGAACCCAAGTCGGAAAAATGCGTCTTCATAGGATACCCTAAGGAAACTATTGGGTATACCTTCTACCTAAGATCCGAAGGCAAGATCTTTGTTGCCAAGAACGGATCCTTTCTGGAGAAAGAGTTTCTCTCGAAAGAAGTAAGTGGGAGGAAAGTGGAACTTGATGAAGTATTACCTCTTGAACTGGAGAGCAGCGCAGCTCAAGAAAATGTTTCTATGGTGCCTCCACCGGTTAGAGAGGAGGTTAATGATGATGATCATGAAACTTCGGATCAAGTTACTACTGAACTTCGTAGGTCCACAAGGACACGTTCCGCACCAGAGTGGTACGGCAACCCTGTCCTGGAAATCATGTTGTTAGACAACGGTGAACCTTCGAACTATGAAGAAGCGATGGCGGGCCCAGATTCCAACAAATGGCTAGAGGCCATGCAATCCGAGATAGGATCCATGTATGAAAATAGAGTATGGACTTTGATAGACTTGCCCGATGATTGTCGAGCGATAGAAAACAAATGGATCTTTAAGAAGAAGACGGACGCGGATGGTAATGTTACCATCTATAAAGCTCGACTTGTCGCTAAGGGTTATCGGCAAGTTCAAGGGGTTGACTACGATGAGACTTTCTCTCCCGTAGCGAAGCTGAAGTCCGTCCGAATCATGTTAGCAATTGCCGCATACTATGATTATGATATATGGCAAATGGACGTCAAAATGGCATTCCTTAATGGCTATCTTAAGGAAGAACTATATATGATGCAGCCGGAAGGTTTTGTCGACCCTAAGAATGCTAATAAGGTATGCAAGCTCCAGCGATCCATTTATGGGCTGGTGCAAGCATCTCGGAGTTGGAACATTCGCTTTGATGAGATGATCAAGGCGTTTGGGTTTATGCAGACTTATGGAGAAGCCTGCGTTTACAAGAAAGTGAGTGGGAGCTCTGTAGCATTTCTCATATTATATGTAGATGACATACTTTTGATGGGAAATGATATAGAACTTTTGGAAAGCATTAAGGCCTACTTGAATAAGAGTTTTTCAATGAAGGACCTTGGAGAAGCTGCTTATATAATAGGCATCAAGATCTATAGAGATAGATCAAGACGCCTCATAGGTCTTTCACAAAGCACATACCTTGAAAAGATATTGAAGAAGTTCAATATGGATCAGTCCAAGAAGGGGTTCTTGCCTGTGTTGCAAGGTGTGAAATTGAGCTCAACTCAATGCCCGACCACGGTAGAAGATATAGAAGAGATGAGTGTCATCCCCTATGCCTCGGCCATAGGGTCTATTATGTATGCCATGCTGTGTACCAGACCTGATGTAAACCTTGCCGTGAGTTTGGTAGGTAGGTACCAAAGTAATCCCGGCAAGGAACACTGGACAGCGGTCAAGAATATCCTGAAGTACCTGAAAAGGACTAAGGACATGTTTCTCGTTTATGGATGTGACGAAGAGCTCGTCGTAAAGGGTTACGTCGATGCTAGCTTCGACACAGATCTAGATGACTCTAAGTCACAAACCGGATACGTGTATATGTTGAATGGTGGAGCAGTAAGCTGGTGCAGCTGCAAGCAGAGCATCGTGGCAGGATCTACATGTGAAGCGGAGTACATGGCAGCCTCGGAGGCAGCACATGAAGCAATTTGGGTGAAGGAGTTCATCACCGACCTAGGAGTCATACCCAATGCGTTGGGGCCGATCAAACTCTTCTGTGACAACACTGGAGCTATTGCACTTGCCAAGGAGCCCAGGTTTCACAAGAAGACCAGGCACATCAGGCGTCGCTTCAACTCCATTCGTGAAAATGTTCAAGATGGAGACATAGAAATTTGTAAAGTGCATACGGATCTGAATGTCGCAGATCCGTTGACTAAACCTCTCCCTAGAGCAAAACATGATCAACACCAGAATTCTATGGGTGTTCGATTCATCACAATGTAACTAGATTATTGACTCTAGTGGAAGTGGGAGACTGTTGGAAATATGCCCTAGAGGCAATAATAAAAGCATTATTATTATATTTCCTTGTTCATGATAATTGTCTTTTATTCATGCTATAATTGTGTTATCCGGAAATCGTAATACATGTGTGAATACATAGAAACCAACATGTCCCTAGTAAGCCTCTAGTTGACTAGCTTGTTGATCAACTGATAGTCATGGTTTCCTGACTATGGACATTGGATGTCATTGATAACGAGATCACATCATTAGGAGAAAGATGTGATGGACAAGACCCAATCCTAAGCATAATCACAAGATCGTATAATTCGTTTGCTAGAGCTTTTCCAATGTCAAGTATCTTTTCCTTAGACCATAAGATCGTGTAACTCCCGGATACCGTAGGAGTGCTTTGGGTGTGCCAAACGTCACAACGTAACTGGGTGACTATAAAGGTATACTACGGGTATCTCCGAAAGTGTCTGTTGGGTTGACACGGATCGAGACTGGGATTTGTCACTCCATATGACAGAGAGGTATCACCGGGCCCACTCGGTAATGCATCATCATAATGAGCTCAGTGTGATCAAAGTGTTTGATCACGGGATCATGCATTACGGTACGAGTAAAGTGACTTGCCGGTAACGAGATTGAACTAGGTATTGGGATACCGACGATCGAATCTCGGGCAAGTAAAATATCGATTGACAAAGGGAATTGAATACGGGATTGATTGAATCCTCGACATCGTCGTTCATCCGATGAGATCATCGAGGAGCATGTGGGAGCCAACATGGGTATCCAGATCCCGCTGTTGGTTATTGACCGGAGAGTCGTCTCGGTCATGTCTGCATGTCTCCCGAACCCGTAGGGTCTACACACTTAAGGTTCGGTGACGCTAGGGTTATTAGGAAGACTTATATGTGAGTACCGAATGTTGTTCGGAGTCCCGGATGAGATCCCGAACGTTACGAGGAGTTCCGAAATAGTCCGGAGGTAAAGATTTATATATGGGAAGTTGTCATACGGTCACCGGAAAGGTTCGGGGGCATATCGGTATTGTACCGGGGCCACCGGAGGGTTCCAAGGGGACACCGGGAGGGGCCACATCTCCCGGAGGGCCTTATGGGCTGTATGAGGAAGGGATCCAGCCCAAAATGGACTGGGGCGCCACCCCCCTAGGGCCCATGTGCCTAGGGTTGGGGGAAACACTGAGGGGGGGCGCCCCCCTTGCTTGGGGGGCAAGCCCCTCCCCTTGGCCGCCGCCCCCCCTATAGATCTCATCTAGAGAGGTCGGCCCCCCTTCTCCCTTCCCCTATAAACAGAGGGGCGAGGGGAGGGCTGCTGGACACATCCAAGGCGCAGCCCCTCCCCTCCCCAACACCTCTCCTCCTCCGTCACGAGCTTAGCGAAGCCCTGCCGGAGTACTGCTGCTCCACCACCACGCCGTCGTGCTGCTGCTAGAGCCATCTTCCTCAACCTCTCCTTCCCCCTTGCTGGATCAAGAAGGAGGAGACGTCATCCACTCCGTACGTGTGTTGAACACGGAGGTGCCGTCCGTACGGCACTTGGTCATCGGTGTTTTGGATCACGGCGAGTACGACTCCATCATCCACGTTCTAGTGAACGCTTCCGCTCACGATCTACAAAGGTATGTAGATGCATCCGATCACTCGTTGCTAGATGAACTCATAGATGGATCTTGGTGAAACTGTAGGAAAATTTTTGTTTGCTGCAACGTTCCCCAACAGACAGACGAGTAGCCCACCACTTTCAATTTTGATGCAGAAATGACATTGATTCTTGTTGGACCTTGTTGATCATCTACAAGTAATCTATCAAGTGAAGGTGTGTCCTGGATGACCATATTGTGGTCCACCTTTTGTGATCTCTCGTTGCAGCACCAGCAACACACATAAATAGTCCGGAGAATCTTGGGGGTGATGTGCAAGGTACTCGACCAATTCATCGCCTGAAGACGAAGGAACTCAAGTGCAGTACAGCCGCAGAGCAGGCGCTCCATGTCATCCTTTGGGATGCGGATGGCGACGAGCTCGAGGTGCTTCAGTCGTGGTAGAAAAGGAGCGGGCACGTCATTAAGGGGGGGGGGGAATGGCAGTTCATGAACTTGGTGAGGCACAGCGTGGGCGCGAAGCGAAGTGTGGACGTTGGCACCAAGCGCATGTGCCCATCAATATAACTTAGCTTCTCAAGCTGATCTACGGCGCGGGATCGGAACCACTCGTCAAGCTTGGCTCGGTCCTTGCCATTGGAAAGGAACTTGCCAGTGATAAGGCCTTTGATTGGGCCATCGTGACTGCCAGGGATCTGGGAGAACGCATCCAAGCTTTGTCGATAGCCATGGTAGAGCTTGTGGGCATCGAGGAGGTCGACAGGGGTGCGGAGCCATAGGGTGCGCCACCGCCGGGAAAGGGCGGTTGCCCTTGCCCGATATTTGATTGGGAGGAGGGATATGATGACTATCAACATATCATAGAGGAGGTTGTTGATGAAGTCTAGGCCTGCTGGAGTCGCTTGCTGTTCTTTCGCAACCCGCCTCCACTTGTTGGCAGCCTTGTTCTCCACCTCATCGGCGGGGATGGAAACCTCTGTATCCATATTCACGCCGTGCTCTGGTGCTTCAGCAGCCCCGGCGTCGCCACTCCCTCTGATGGGGCGCATCGGCGGCATCCTCGTACACTGGCCGCTTTGAGAACTCAAAGCGGCGTCCAGGATGCGGGCGGAGAGAGAGAGAGGAATTGTGTGTGTGGAGAGGATGGGGGGTGCGGCCACTCAGTGGTGCCATTAATATAGACCAGTGGGAGTGAGGCGGGCGGCGGTCCAAGGCTGTCTCGCTACCCGGTGAGAACGACTGCTTAATCTCTAGTATGAATGAAATCTATGCTTAATTACTGAATTTTAGTTACAAAAAATAGATAGTGCTATTGATTTTTAGCTACATATTTCGACAAACCGCAGTGTCTCTTGGCTTAGCACTGAAGTCTGGCTTTAATTTGCATACCGTAATCTGAACCGTTTGCGTTGAAGAGATGCACACATCCTGTGTTGAACAGCTTGTACGCTTCCCGGTGAGCCTGCGCACCAGACTGCGCTCGCACGCCTCCCGTTCAGTCAAGTAGCTGTCCACACGGCACCTCCTATAGCCATTAAAACCAAGACACGTGGCGTAACGTGAATGGTTAACCGAACGCACACGGTTTGAATTATACAAACGTTTGAGGTATTAAAGTGGTAGCTTTTTTTTCAAAATGCCTTTGTTGGCTGTCATTATTCGAGTGCGCCTTCTCTCAAAATGGACACGAAAAATACCACAACACTTCAGGTGCCCTTCCATGATAGCATGCCAAGTTTCATGAATTTTAGACGAGATTTAGATTTACTAGAATTTTAAAACAAAGCATCTCAATGTTTTGCCGGCAATCAATGGTGTCCTGGTGTTTGAAATTCATTCCCATTTCTTGCATGCACCCGAGGACACAGATTTGACTTTTCAACCAATTTATATGCACTAGAACATGTGCATGTAGTTCAAATTTGAATTATGCACATAAATGCATTGAAAACTCAGCTAGTGCATAGAATGTCGAAACGAACCCCGAAAAACCACAAAAATTGACACAACACTCCTGTTGTTCTATGTTGACACGAGAAAATTTTTGAAAGCAATAAGAGGCAATGGATATCGTTTCGTCCCCAAAGCTGGGATGTTCCCTATTGAAACCATCATGCTAGTAGTGAGAAGCTCTGGTTTGTGAGAAGCAAACCTGCCCCAAATGGCACAAAAAAATTATCACGACATGTTGATACCGCTCCATGATAGCATGCCAAGTTTCATGAATTTCAGACGAGTTTTTGATTTACTAGAATTTAAAAACTAGGCATCTCAATGTTTTGCCGGCAATCAAATGTGCCATGGTGTTTGAAATTCATTCCCATTTCTTGCATGGGACCTAAGCATGCACCCAAGGACACATATTTGATTTTTCAACCAATTTATATGCACTGGAGCATGTGCATGTAGTTCGAATTTGAATTATGCACATAAATGCATTAAAAACTCAGTTAATGCATAAAAATGTCCAAACGAACCCCGAAAAAGCACAAAAATTGACACAACACTCCTGTTGTTCTATATTGACACCAGAACAAAATTTGAAAGCAATAAGAGGCAATGGACATCGTTTCGTCCCCAAAGGTGGGATGTTCCCTATTGAAACCATCATGCTTGTTGTGAGAAGCTCTGGTTTGTGAGAAGCATATGCCCAAACCTACCCCAAATGGGACAAAAAAATTACCACGACATGTTGATGCCGCTCCATGATAGCATGCCAAGTTTCATGAATTTCAGACGAGTTTTGGTTTTACTAGAATTTAAAAACTAGGCATCTCAATGTTTTGCTGGCAATCAACGGTTCCCTGGTGTTTGAAATCCATTCCCATTTCTTTCATGGGACCTTAGCATGCACCTAAGGACACAGATTTGATTTTTCAACCAATTTATATGCACTGGAGCATGTGCATGTAGTTCAAATTGGAATTATGCACATAAATGCATTGAAAACTCAGTTAATGCATAAACATGCCCAAACAAACCCTGAAAATCCACAAAAAATAACACAACACTCCTGCTGTTCTACGTTGACACGAGAATTTTTTTGAAAGCAATAAGAGTCAATGGATATCGTTTCGTCCCCAAAGGTGGGGCGTTCCCTACCGAAACCATCATGCTTGTTGTGAGAAGCTCTGGTTTGTGACAAGCATATACCCAAACCTGCCCCAAATGGGAAAAAAAATTACCACGGCATGTTGATGCCGCTCCATGATAGCATGCCAAGTTTCATGAATTCTAGACGAGTTTTGGATTTACTAGAATTTAAAAACCAGGCATCTCAATGTTTTGCCGGCAATCAATGGTGCCCTGGTGTTTGAAATTCATTCCCATTTCTTGCATGGGACCTAAGCATGCACCCGAGGACACCTATTTGATTTTTCAACCAATTTATATGTACTGGAGCATGTGCATGTAGTTCAAATTTGAATTATGCACATAATTGCTTTTAAAACTTAGTTAATGTATAAAAATGTCCAAACGAACCCCGGAAAATCTAAAAAAACACAACACTCTTGTTGTTCTATGTTGACATGAGAAATTTTTTGAAAGGAATAAGAGGCAATGGATATCGTTTCGTCCCCAAGGGTGGGGCGTTCCCTACCGAAACCATCATGCTTGTTGTGAGAAGCTCTGGTTTGTGAGAAGCATATACCCCAAACTTGCCCCAAATGGGACAAAAAAGTTACCACGGCATGTTGATGCCGCTCCATGATAGCATGCCAAGTTTCATGAATTTTAGACGAGTTTTGGATTTACTTGAATTTAAAAACTAGGTATCTCAACGTTTGCGGCCGAGTGACGATGGCAGGGTGTTTGACATTCATTCACATTTCTTGCAGGGACCTAAGCATGCATGATGCATCCAAGGACAAAGATTTGAATTTTCAACCAATTTATATGCACTAGAGCATGTGCATGTAGTTCAAATTTGAATTATGCACATAAATGCATTGAAAACTCACTTAATGCATAAAAATATCCAAACGAACCCTGAATAATTCCAATTGTTTTATGATCACTGCAGATAAAAGGTCTAGCAATTCAAACACCGTCCATGGCCGTTGTGACCCCATTATATAATTCAAATCAAGACGAAAAATCAAGTAGATCCCACACAGTTTATTATAACCATTCGTGTGAGATGCACCACAAAGTATCTTGGAGCACCGTCGGAGTATAGTATGAATACGACTTACGCAACAAGGTGTGACAGCTACAGTCCACAACCCGCTCTGAATAAGGGGCCGTGTCTGATGACACTTTGCGTGCCAGTTTTTTGGCTGAAGCGATTCCAAATTTTCGGCTTCCACGGAAATATCTACCTCCCCGCCCCTCCCCCTTACCAAAAGCCACATTTCCCCTATTTCTGCCTTCCTTTCCAAGTTGAAACCTTCACTCCTTGCTTGCAGCGCCACCGCCTCCTCGTCGGCGACCCTCCTTCACGCTGCTCGGCCTTCCCTATCCATACAGGTAATCCACACCCGACCCCCATCCTCCTCCTCCTTCCACATCCCACATGCCCCGACCGCCGGCGCGAGCGCAACACCTTCCACCCAAATCACCAACCCCTCCACCATATAAGCGCCGCCCTAAGCCATGGTGCACGCAGTATAGCCAGGACCTCAAGGAGCATTTGGCAGCGGAGAAGCAAATCGCGGGCACACGCGCGGATGAGATCACGATGGCTGCCATTCGTGTCGACCCCTAGATCTTGGAGGAGCACCTCGCCATTGAGGCCACCATTGATGCCTCACGCGCCGACGCCGCGATGCGGTTGGCTGTTTAAATGAAAGTTCGTGGTGTTTTCTCGAGGCCACCGTCGATGCCTTTGACGAATACTACGAGGTGTTTTCTCAGCGTGCACGTGCTTACCTCATCTCAAGAGCCAGCAAGTTGGTGCCCGGAGTGGCTCAGGCAACTCACACTACAACGAGGGCACCCACGATGCGGAGGCCTCACCCTCTTCCATGTCGAAGGAGCCAATCATCATCGATATCTCCGACAATGAGGAGTAGCTTGTCTTATTAGCTCACTATAAGGACCCATGTTCAGTTTGCTACCTATTGCCTTTCCTTAACAAATTCTAGTGAATTGTGCTATCTACTTTTACCATGCAATCTTCTGCTATAGTGTATATGTTCTATATGTCATGCAATGTGGTGTTGAATTAACTGCTTGGTTCGATTCCGCAAATGTGATGTTCAATTCTTCAGGGTGCAATATTTCCAAGTTGTTAAGCATGCTTTGTTTGGTTAACTGTCTGATATTCTATTAGGAGTATGTTATATTGTTCAATTGGTGTTTATTTAACTGCTTAGTTCATTTGTTGTGGCTTGGTTCACTTGTTGTGGTGTTTAGTTAACTGCTTGGTTCAATTCTGCAATGCGATGTTCAATTGTTGTGGCTGCATTCTGTTATTGTATACCATGTGAGGAATAAATCAAATTTGGTTGTACTAAATACATGAGAAACAAATACAATTGCTATATTTCCAAGTTATTAAGCATGCTTAGTTTGGTTAACTGTCCGATCTTGTATTAGGAGTATGTTATATTGTGCAATGTGGTGCTCGGTTAACATTTGGTTCATTTGTTGTGGTGTTTAGTTAACTGCTTGATTCAATTCTGCAATGCGATGTTCAATTGATGTGGTTGCATTCTGTTATTGTATACCATGTGAGGAATAAATTGAATTTGGTTGTACTAAATACATGAGAAAAAAATACAATTGCTATATTTCAAAGTTGTTAAGCATGCTTGGTTTGGTTAACTATCTGATCTTCTATTAGGAGTATGTTATATTGTGCAATGTGATGCTCAGTTAAAGTTTGGTTCATTTGTTGTGGTGTTTAGTTAACTGCTTGGTTCAATTCTGCAATGCGATGTTTAATTGTTGTGGCTGCATTCTCTTATTGTATACCATGTGAGGAATAAATCGAATTTGGCTGCACTTAATACATGAGAAACATATACAAGTGCTATATTTCCTAGTTCTTAATCATGCTTGGTTTGGATAAGTGGGTTTTCCATGTGGCTTGAATTAATCTGATGAATCTGCAATGTGCTTATTTTTCATCAACATATTTTACTGGTAGCATGTGAACCCTTACTTAACCTGATGACTAACTACCTTATATGTGCTGCAGAGAAACAATGGGAAGCACCGAGGTTTAGAAGATGGTAATTATACCTTGTCTTTTTGTATTCCTTTGCCCCATTTCCAACATAGAGAAGATATTTATGCACATCCTTGTTTTCAGGCTTCACTGATGATTACATCTCAAACCACCTCTCTGGTCAGGAGGCGAGGAAAGTTTTCATACAACACCCACAGTTCAATATTGAAGTGTTCCTGAAGAGGTTGAAGGATGGACGGACAATCATCCACAGGCACTGGCCTAAAGTTGCAAAGACCTTCAACATGAATGAAGGCTCAATATTCGCCTTCCGCTTCAGCGGTTTTCCAGATGAGATGCATCTCTCTATGTACCATCTATGATGCTAATTTCAAAAGGTTCTAGATGTTGCATGTGAAACTTTCTACTGGTGCAGTTGTGTAATGGGGTGGTTGAGTGCTGAAGCTATATCATGTTGTACTACGATGTATTTTAATTATGAAATCCTGCTTCCTTAATATGGAAAAGGAATATATTATGTGCTTAATATGAATGTAAATTAGATTAGTAAAAGGATTATTAATAATAGGCCAATTAGCTTGCTAATTGGGTTTTCCTATTGCAAACGGTTAATGAGAAAACATCGTGGGCTATGACCTCAGGCAACGCACATAGTTTCTAGGAATAAACCGTGTTGGATCAATGAACAATCACACACGACATTCTCTTGAAAACTGTTCGCGTTACGCCACCTTGCGCAAACATTTTCTTTGGAGTGATTGTGTGGGATGTATATACGAACGAAAACGTTTAGCGATGACTGACTGTGTGAGATGTACTTACGATCGGAAATGATTTCGCCTGTATAATTGTATTTTTTGAGCACTACTGTACGTATTTCTATATTTGAGTGCTCATCGGTGGCACACGACCTCATTTTGCCGAGCGTGTGTGCCAGGATGGCATATCCCCGACGGTTTCTGGGTCGTGTGGGAAGGACCCCCCTATCGCCCACACTCACTTGGCGACGGTTCTGGATGCCGTCGCGGAAAGGGGTTAAAAATCGTTTGTTTAGGACCGACGCGTACCAGTGTAATGTGGCCATCTCACATGATAGCTCCATCCAAAATGTTATGCTCGTTGAATCTCTTGGCTACAATTTACTTTCCGTATCTAGACTAGACGATTTCGGTTTGAATGTCTTATTTACTGAAATAGATTGTCAAGTGTTTCGAAGAGATAATTGTAATATGGTCTTTACCGGTATACGTAGAGGTGATCTATACATTGTTAATTTCACCAAAAAGGCTAAACCTAGAACTTGCTTAATTGCTAAATCTTCTAAAGGTTGGTTGAGGCATAAATGGTTAGGTCATGTGGCATGTGAAATCTTGATAAGCTTATTAAAGGTGACCATATCCTCGGAGTTAAAGATGTTATATTTGACAAGGATAGACTTTGCAGTGCTTGTCAAGCAGGAAAACAGGTTGGAGGAGGTCATCCCGTGAAAAACATTATGACCATAAGAAGACCGCTCGAGCTACTTCATATGGATCTTTTTGGTCCCAACGCCTACAAAAGTCTTAATAGTAACTCATTCGGTTTAGTCATTGTCGATGACTTTTCAAGATTGACATGGGTGTTCTTTCTTGATGATAAATCACAGGTTCAAAAGATCTTCGAGAACTTCGCTAGGAACGCCCAAAATCAATTTGAAGTGCAGATCAAGAAGGTTCGCAGCAAGAACAGAACGGAGTTCAAGAACGCAAATGTGGATACCTTTCTTGACGAAGAAGGGATTTCACATGAGTTCTCGGCTACGTACACACCTCAACAAAATGGAGTTGTTGATAGGAAGAATCGGACACTTATTGATATGGGGAGATGCTTGATGAATACAAGACGCCAAAACACTTTTGGGCGGAAGCGGTTGTGACAACTTATCATGCAATTAATCATCTATATCTTCACAAGCTTCCCGGCAAGACGACATACGAGCTTCTCACGGGTAACAAATCCCAAGTTGGATACTTTCGAGTATTTGTCTCAAAGTGCTAAATTCTTGATAAGCATCATCACTCAAAATTTGCTCCTAAATCTCATTAAGGTTTCCTACTTGGTTACGACTCAAAATCTCACACTTACCGTGTCTACAACAATTTCACCCGAAAGGTTGAAGAGACAGTAGATGTGAAGTTTGAATAATCAAACGGCTTGCAAGTAGAGCAATTGTCAATTGATGTAGGAGACAAAGACCCTTCCGAAGCAATTCGAGACTTGTCTATTGGCAAGATTCGCCGAATGGAGGTGAAGGAGAGTACCTCGTCCGTTCAAGTGGAAGCCTCAACTTCATGAAAAGGTGAACCACAAGTTGACTTGGAGGCTTCCACAAGTGGAACACGCCAAGATGAAGGAGACGAGGATGTACAACAAGATGTACCTCATCAACCTCCTTCTCCACCTTCACAAGAGAACAACAACACCAACAATGAAGAAGGCCAAGAGAAAGAACAAGATGATGAAGAGGATGTTCCACCCCGACCTAAACAAAAGCTCTCACGAGTTAGAGCAAGAGTTTCAAGAGATCATCCCGTCGAACAAATCTTTATTGATATTCAAACCGGGAGAATTACTCTCTCTAAAACTCATTTGGATAACTTTTGTGAACATTATTCATTCACCTCTAGTATTGAACCTATGAAGGTTGAAGAAGCTCTTGATGATCCGGATTGGGTGAACTCCATGCATGAAGGGATACACAATTTCTAGAGGAACCAAGTGTGTACATTGGTAGAAAAGCCGGATGACAACCAAAATGTCATTGGAACCAAATGGGTATTTCAGAATAAGCAAGATGAAGATGGACAAGTTGTACGCAACAAGGCCCGTCTCATCGCCCAAGGCTACACTCAAGTCGAAGGTATGGACTATGGTGAGACATATGCCCTCGTTGCTAGACTTGAGTCCATACACATCTTACTTGCTTATGCCAATCACCATCATATCACTCTATATCAAATGGACATTAAAAGTGCTTTTCTAAATGGTGAAATTGAGGAGGAAGTTTATGTTAAACAACCTCCCGGTTATGTTAATCCCAAGAAACCTAATCATGTTTACAAACTTCACAAAGCTCTTTATGGTCTTAAACAAGCTCCTAGAGCATGGTATAAATGCTTGACCAAGTTCCTTATTGAAAAAGGCTTTGAGATTGGAAAAATTGATTCTACACTTTTTACTAAAAGGGTTAATGGAGAATTATTTGTGTGCCAAATTTATGTGGAGATATTATATTTTGTTCGACTAACCCTCATTTTAGTGAAAAGTTTGGAAGGTTAATGTCGGAGAAGTTTGAGATGTCTATGATGAGTGAACTCAAGTTCTTTCTTGGTTTGCAGATCAAGCAAACTAAGGAGGGTACCTTTGTTTCCCAAGGAAAGTATACCAAGGACTTATTCAAGAAGTTCAACATGTAAGAAAGTAAAGGTATGAGAGCACAAATGCCTACTAGTGGACATCTTGACTTGACTAAGGATGGCAAACCGGTTGACCAAAAGGTTTACCGCTCTATGATTGGTTCATTGTTATATCTATGTGCCTCTCGTTCCGATATTATGCTAAGTGTGTACATGTGTGCATGATATCAAGCGGCCCCTAAAGAGTGTCATCTTAAGGTTGTGAAAAGGATAGTGAGATACTTAATTCATACACCAAACTTTGGCATTTGGTATCCTAAGAGGTGTTCTTTTGATCTTGTTGGCTACTCCGATTCGGACTATGCCGGTGACAAGGTTGATAGAAAGTCCACTTTGGGTACTCGTCAATCTCTTGGTAGATCCCTTGTGTCTTGTTCCTCCAAGAAACAAAACTCGGTATCTTTATCTACCGCCGAAGCGGAATACGTTGCCGCCGGTTCATGTTGTGCTCAGTTACTTTGGATGACCCAAACTCTTAAGGACTATGGGATTTATGTGAAACATGTTCCATTGCTTTGTGATAATAAAAGTGCCATTAAGATTGCTCACAATCCTGTGCAACATTCTTGAACTAAGCATATTGAAGTTCGTCGTCATTTCATTCGAGATCATGTTGCTAAAGGAGACATCAATATTAAGCATGTTCATAACGATAAACAATAGGCGGATGTATTCACCAAACCGCTTGATGAGAAAGTATTTTTTCGTTTGAGAGGTGAATTGAATATAATTGATGCCTCAAACTTGGAGTAGATGGAAAGTAGACCCGGGGCCATAGGTTTCACTAGAGGCTTCTCTCAAGATAGAAAATATTATGGTGGGTGAACAAATTACTGCCGAGCAATTGATAGAAAAGCGCAAAGTTATGCCGATATCTAAGGAAATGATCATGAATATAGGCATCACGTCCATGTCAAGTAGACCGAAACAATTCTGCATCTACTACTATTACTCCACGCATCGATCGCTATCCAGCATGCATCTAGAGTATTAAGTTCATAAGAACAGAGTAACGCATTAAGTAAGATGACATGATGTAGAGGAATTAGCTCAAACAATATGATGAAAACCCCTTCTTTTTATCCTCGATGGCAACAATACAATACGTGCCTTGCTGCCCCTGCTGTCACTGGGAAAGGACATCGCAAGATTGAACCCAAAGCTAAGCACTTCTCCCATTGCAAGAAAACCCAATCTAGTTGGCCAAACCAAACTGATAGTTCGAAGAGACTTGCAAAGATATAAAATCATCCATATAAGCATTCAGACGAGATTCAAATAATATTCATAGATAAGCTGATCATAAATCCACAATTCATCGGATCTTGGCAAACACACCGCAAAAGAGTATTACATCGAATAGATCTCTGTAAGTGCATCTAGTGCCCCTTAGTGATTTTGGTGTATTGAAGACTTATAGGTTAAGTATCTAATGCGTTTATGAGTGTACACAGGTCTATAAGTCTATGAGGAGTTTGATATTTACAGAGAAAGTCGACCCCTAAAAATGAAGTTCTTCGACTGAAGACTTTGATATACTGAAGACTTTCTGAAGACTTTGAAAGTGAAGAAATTGGTGTGACCCTGAAGACTTGGTATTCATTCGAGGAACATGAAGCGTGAAGACTCTTGTTTTCGTAGTTTCATTTTCTCTTTCTTGAGTCATAGGAAACACCGTACTGTTAAAGGGGGTCGAGGAAATACTAAGGAGAAAATTTCCATGTGATGCTCAACTCAAATCCTACACCTACCAATCCCTTCGAGTGAAGCCATTGGAAATCTCATACAGATCAGTCAATTTCTTCAGTGACAGAGACGCAGTTCTTCTGGTCACTGAGGACTTTGCTCTGATTGAGGAGTTAGGAATTCGCGAGTGCGAATTGCCTACACAGTGAGGAACATGATAGCCCTGAGGAATTTGTACCTCAAATTTCCGACCGTTTCTGTGCTACACGCCAGCTGTCCCAAAATATCTTGTCCACCTAACGGTCATATCATTGAAGGGCATTTATGTCTTATCATGTCGGGCTGCTCCCTAGGCTATAAATAGCCGCCCCCTACAACCACTAGCTGGTTGGCTGCTCCACGAGAACTTGACACTTGTCATTTGAGAGCAACCCATCCTCCGAGGACTTTGAGCGAAAATCATCAAGTGAGGAAAATCCAAACCCAAACCCAAAACACCTACAAACCCAAAGTGATTGAGCATCACTGAAGAGATTGATCCTGTGTGGATCCGACGCTTGTTACCTTTCAAGACTGTGCTTCTTCCAGACGGTTAGGCGTCAAGGTCTAGAGCATCCAAGAGGAATTGTGGATCGCTGAGTGACCAAGTCTGTGAAGGTTTGGAAGTCACCTGAAGACTTACCACGAGTGATTGGGCGAGGACTGTGTGTCCTTAGCTCAAGGAGAATACGGTGAGGACTGTGTGTCCGGGACTAGGTGTCCTCGAGTTTAAATACTCAGCCGCTCCAACCAGATGTACAACTGAGACAGCAGTTGGAACTGGTCTACCAAATCATTGTCTTCACCAAGCTTACTGGTTCTATTTCCTCAACACTTTCATTTCCTCATTACTGTGTTGTGTGTTTGTTCATATCTGTGCTTGAAGACTTTGACTAAAGACTTTCTCAATTTCCTCAGATCAAATTCTTCAGTCTGTTTGTCTTCATCTTGTGTTATCCTGTGTTTACGCTTTCTGTACTCTGTGTCTGTCTTCATTTCTTCATGATGACCATGCATGTAATCTGCTATGTTTACTTCTGAGTACTTATTCCGCTGCTAGTAGTTCTTCGCTAAGGAATTTCCTCACTAGCAAATTCCTCAGTGAAGAATTTCATAAAAATCGCCTATTCACCCCCCCTCTAGTCGATATAACGCACTTTCAATTGGTATCAGAGCAAGGTACTCCCTTGTTCTGTGTGATTTTGGTTTAACCGCCTGGAGTTTTAGTTATGTCGACCGCAGATATGAAGAAAGTGCCATGCCCCATCTTTGACGGTCACGAGTATCCCAAATGGAAGGCTATGATGAAGAAGCGTCTCATGGTGATGGACAGCAAACTATGGACCGTCACTGAGATTGGTTTGACCGATGTGTGCAAGATGGCGGATGCTGATGACATTCGCAAGTACACTCAACTCAATCTCACAGCGAAGGCCGTCATCTGCTCCAGTCTGTCTCGAAACCAGTTCAGAAACATCATGCATTGTAACGCCCTCGATGCAGCTATATCTCCTACGTGTCGAAGCACGACTTAGAGGCATAACCGCATTGAAAGCAATGTCGCAAGTGAGGTAATCTTCACACAACCCATGTAATACATAAGGGAAAGAGATACATAGTTGGCTTACAGTCGCCACTTCACACAATACATAAATAAACATTCATCATCCAGATTACACTCAAGGTCCGACTACGGAACCAAAATGAAAGAAGACTACCCCAACTGCTACACAGATCCCCGATCGTCCCAACTGGGCTCCACTACTGATCATCAGGAAAAGACACGTAGTAACGGCCACGTTCCTCGTCGAACTCCCACGTGAGCTCGGTTGCGTCATCTGCACTGGCATCGTTGGCACCTACAACTGTTTTGGTAGAATCTGTGAGTCACGGGGACTCAGCAATCTCACACTCGCGACATCAAGACTATTTAAGCTTAAAGGTAGGACAGGGTAGTGAGGTGGAGCTGCAGCAAGCGACTAGCATATCTAGTGGCTACCACACGCAAAAGAGAGCGAGAAGAGGAGGCAAAAGCACGGTCGAACAACTATGATCAAGAAGTGATCCTATAACAACCTACGTCAATCATAACTCCAACACCGTGTTCACTTCCCGGATTCCGCCGAGAAGAGACCATCACGGTTACACACGCGGTTGATGTATTTTAATTAAGATCAACTTCGGGTTTTCTACAACCGGACATTAACAAATTCCCATCTGCCTCATAACCGCGGGCACGGCTTTCGAAAGATAAACCCTGCAGGGGTGTCCCAACTTAGCCCATTATAAGCTCTCACGATCAACGAAGGATATTCCTTCTACTGGGAAGACCCGATCAGTCTCGGAATCCCGGACTACAAGACATTTCGACAGTAATAAAACAAGTCCAGCAAAACCGCTCGATTGTGCCGACAAATCCTCATAGGAGCTGCACATATCTTGGTCTCAGGGCACATCCGGATTGTCCAAACTTCCGGTAGGCCAGTCCAGAGTTGCCCCTGGCGGCCACCGGCGGCTGACAGTTTGGACCAACACTCGAAGGAGCACTGGCCCGGGGGTTAAAATAAAGATGACCCTTGAGTCTGCAGAACCCAAGGGAAAAAGGCTTAGGTGGCAAATGGTAAAACCAATGTTGGGCCTTGCTGGAGGAGTCTTATTCAAAGCGAACTGTCAAGGGGGTCCGATAAATCACCCAACCGTGTAAGGAACGCAAAATCCGGGAACATAATACCGATATGACGGAAACTAGGGCGGCAAGAGTGGAACAAAACACCAGGCATAAGGCCGAGCCTTCCACCCTTTACCAAGTATATAGATGCATTAATTAAATAAGATATATTGTGATATCCCAACAAGTAAACATGTTCCAACAAGGAACAACATCTCAATGTTCCAACAAGGAACAAACTTCATCTTCACCTGCAACTAACAACGCTATAAGTGGGGCTGAGCAAAGTGGTAACATAGCCAAACAACGGTTTGCTAGGACAAGGTGAGTTAGAGGCTTGGTTTAACAATATGGGAGGCATGATAAGCAAGAGGTAGGTATCGCAGCATAGGCATAGCAAAAGAGCGAGCAATCTAGCAAGCAAAGATAGAAGTGATTTCGAGGGTATGGTCATCTTGCCTGAAATCCCGCAAGGAAGAAGAACGAGTCCATGAAGAAGACAAACGGACGTAGTCGAACGAATCCTCACAACTCCGGAACGAAACCGAAGCTAACGAGAGAAGCAACCCGGAAACAAACAAACAACATAGTAAACAACCACCACATACACATGGCATGATGCACAACCAAGTATGATGCGTGTCCGGTTTAAATAGGCATGGCATGACAAAGTGCAACAAACAACACTATAAATTAAGTGGAGCTCAATATGCAACGAGTTGCATATTGACGAAACTTCACAACATTTATTTAGTTCTCTTTCGGTTATGTACCCAACAATATTAAATGTTGATTAACATGGCAAGGGGTGAAGCATATGAAAACTAACTATTTAGGCAAGTTTAAATGAGGCCGGAACAACAAACAACAAGTCCGGAAGAACCTCATGTGCATATTATAGATTTGGTACTGATCTGTCCTAAAGCATATTTTAATGTTGTAAAACAGGAAAATAAAGTGCACCATGTTAAACTAGGCATTTTTCTACCCCATTTACATATAAAGTTTATTTAAAACCGAGTTACGGTTAATTAGTTATGAATTAAATCATTTTAACATGGCATTTATACAAATTTAATCAAACAACAAGTTTAAACATTTTAAACATGCATGAAAGCAGCATATTATGAAACTAGATGAAATTCTAAGCATTTTACATATATAGTTTATTTAAATCTGATGCATGGTTAATTAGTTATTATATGCATGAACTCAAGGGGTTTTCTGCAAAACTGTAAATCCTGGAATAAATAAGAAATTCGTCCATGAAAAAAAAACAGTGACTCGAGCCGAAATGGGCTGGGCCAACAGGAGCAGAGGGCGCTGGGGGTGGCCTCACCTAGTGGGCTGAGGCCCAGTCGGTGGAAGGGGAGGCCGAAAGGGGGCGCTGGGCCTCCTGGGCGCGGTCAACGCACGCAGCCGACGCGCAGGGTGTCGAGGCAGAGGCGCCATCCTCCTCTGCCCGAACTGCTACCGCTCGATGCAGCAAAGGAGACCCGCGGCTGGAGGGGACTTGGCGCGGCGGGACGTCGCGGGGACGACCGGATCCAAGGCGGGGAGGCTCGACAGGAAGCAGG
Organism: Aegilops umbellulata; assembly: GCA_032464435.1. Taxonomy (NCBI): domain Eukaryota; kingdom Viridiplantae; phylum Streptophyta; class Magnoliopsida; order Poales; family Poaceae; genus Aegilops; species Aegilops umbellulata. The sequence goes on from CP136054.1 coordinate 395,790,998, forward strand.
GGCGGCTGGATCCGGGGAAGGACGTCGTTCTCCGGCGAGACGCCAGATCCAGGCGGCTGCGAGGGAGTTCCTGGGGCTGTCCATGGCTACCGTTCAGAGAGCAAAAGGGAGGTTAGCGGGGGAAGAGAAGACAGGAAGCACGGGAAAAAGGAGAAGGCAAGGGAGAAGCTTGGCTCACTGGCCTGGGTCTCTTGCCGGCGGCGGGCGTGCGCGATCGAGCTGCTGGTCTGATGATGCTCCGATGAAGAAGTAAGGCGATGAGGACGAGTAGAGGCACGCACGGGAGGACCTCGGGAGGGCTCCATGGGACTGGGCTGCATGCTCGAGCTCGAGCAGCGAGCTCCTCTCGCTCGGACGCGGGCGTAGAAGATGGAGCTTGGGCTCCTGGTGCTGCGGACGGAGAAAAGGAGCGGCTCTGGCTGCTGCTGCTTGCGGCGGCGCTCGAGACAAACCCTCGGGCACGAGCAGGAGGGAGGAGGCTGCACGGGTGGAGGCCGAGAAGAATTTGGGTCAGGGGCGCGAACTCTGGATCGAGGAGGAGCAGTGGAGAGCGATGGTTGGCTGGTGGCTGAAATCGAGGAGGGAAGGATTTGGATCTGGGAAGATCCCGAGGTGGAAGGAGAGACCGGGTGGAGTGGCGGCGCGGCGGGACAAGGGGGAGGATTTTTAGGGTTTGCCAAAATGGACTAGGGGTGGATGAATATATACATCACGGATTAAGTTAGGGGTTACCTCGTCCCTCCGATCGCAATCGGACGTACGCAAATAAATAGGCTAGGAATTCCAAATAAGAAAACAGTGATGTTTTATAGATGTTTGGGGATGATCTGAATGCAACGGTAATGAGTGAGCGGTTCGGGTTCGGGGCAGTTCGGACACGCACACGAGCGGTCAAGAGAGGTCAACGAGGACAAGGGCGTGACAAAATGACAACGGAGGCAAAGTGAGAAATGGCAGCTGCGAACGGCTACGAGTTTTTAGAAAACATGCGATGCAATGCTCATGATGACATGATGAATGCAACAAACAAAAAATAAAACACACGGCGAACACGACATACATGGAAGTCTTCTGGAGCGTCGGTCTTGGGGCGTTACATGCATCTCGATCAGGCGAAGCTTATCTGGGACCGTCTCTCTGATGTCTATGAAGGCCAACGAACCTGTCATGATCCTTGGTTCGAGGACTTCAAGGAATATCTCAAGTCAATGACATTCGAACCAGAATCATCATCCTCTTCACCATGTCTCATGGCAGATGGTAAACAGGTAACTGAATGCTATCTGTCTGAATCTAGTGATGATGAATCTGGTGATGAATTTGGACCCAGTTATGTCAAACTTGCCTCACTTGCTGCTAAACAACAAAGAGCTCTGGAAAGGGCTAACAACATGCTTAGTAAGAGCAATGATATGTTGAGTGAAGAAATGGATCAATCACAAGCTTTGGCTGAAAGTCTTCAGGGACTTCATTCTAAGTATGTCTCTCTTCAAGATCAGCATAACTCTCTCTTGTCTGATCTTGAGAAGCTAAGAGTGAGTTATGAAGATCTTCAGAAGGAGCGCGATTCATTACTTGCTCAACAAATCAGCGCTGCTCAGGAATAATTTATTCCTCCATGTTTAAAATGCATTGAACGAGAATCTGCTAATTCCTCACCTGAATGTTCAAATGCTTCAAATGTTACAAATTCTTCACCTGCCTTTGCTATCACTAATTCCTCATCTGAGGACGTTGCTAGTATTACTGACGATGCAGGACTGAAGGAATTGTACATGACAGGCATGTACAAAAGCCTCAAAGGGCATCAGGCTCTTTGTGATGTGCTTAAAAAGCAGATCCTCAACAGGAACCCTAGGAAAGAGGGTATTGCCTTTGAGAGGAAACTCAATGCTGATGGTACATATTGGAAGCCTGAGCAGTACCCCAAAACCTCATGGGTTGCTGCAAAGGGACCTCCAGTTGATCCATCTAATTTATCTGGCTATACATGTGAATCTTCTCATTCTTCTGATGAGTCATTTGACTCCAACTATAAACTGTTCAAAAATCAGAATGGTGAAGTATTTGCTAGATATGTTGGCACTAACTGCAGGAACGGTTCCCCTGTGAATAAAATTTGGGTTCCCAAAAGGTGCCTTGAAAGTCTTCAGGTGAATGTCCTCATGACACCACCTGTGAAGAAAAGGAACCTCAGATCAAATTCTTCATATGGACCAAATTCTTCATATGGACCAAATTCTTCATATGGATCCAAGTCCTCATACGGACCAAATTCCTCAGATGGATCAAAGTCCTCATATGAACATCATCGTGCTAACAACTCTGTTTCGCAGGGAAGAGCCAAGGGCTATGAATATGAGCATTATTCTTCAAATTATTATGTTCATAAGTCCTTGAAGAATTTCTCTGCTTATGCATATGCTTACCCTAACCCCTCTTATGTGAAACAAAATGGTTTGGCTGCTTTGCCACCATTCTCACATGGAGCTCGCAGAGTGATGAACTCTTTGCCACCCCATCAGATGTGGGTGGTGAAGAAAAAGAACTAATCTCTTCTGCAGGGTCAGGTCTCCAGACGTATTGTCATGTCTGAAGAATTTGCTGGGGACCTGACAAATTGCCTGAAGGGACGCATGCTAACCATGATGAAATGGACTTTCATTTCACACGTCCTCCCTCTGTTTTATCTGTCTACTACTTGATGAAATTGATCTGATGAATTGTTATATCATATTCTTCACTTCTGAAGTATATGAGGTCGTAAGTTGCACTAATTCATCTGCAGGATGATCAACCCAAAGCCACTGAATGAGTACTTGATAGTGGATGTACAAATCACATGACCGGTGACAGGAATCTGTTGATGGATGCTCCCTTATCAGCGTCACACATGAAGCATATCATCTTCGCTGATAAAAGCAAAAGTCAGGTATTGGGTCTAGGTAAGGTTGCTATCACAAAGGATCGACACATGGACAAAGTCATGCTTGTTGAGTCCTTAGGATGCAACCTTATGTCTGTCTCAATGCTTTGTGATCTTGATATGGTTGTTGTCTTTGGCAAGTATCGTTGTCTTGTGATTATGGAAGCTGACAATTCCAAAGTCTTCGAAGGCTTTAGGAGAGGAGACTTGTATATTGTTGATTTCTCTACAGATTCACAACCAGCTGTGTGCCTACTTGCAAAAGCTTCAGAAGGATGGCTATGGCATCGACGACTTGGTCATGCAGGCATGAGGAATTTGAACACGCTTGCGAAGAAGAAGCATGTCATTGGCATTGAGAATGTTAAATTCCTCAAGGATCACCTGTGCGGTGCCTGTGAAGCTGGAAAGATGACAAAGGCCAAGCATCCAGCAAAGACTATCATGACCACCACTTGTCCATTTGAATTGCTTCACATGGATCTCTTCGGTCCTAATCATTATTCATCTGTTTCAAATGAAGCATCTCAATATGGCTTTGTTATTGTTGATGATTACTCTCGTTATACATGGGTACACCTTGTCTCTTACAAAACTGAAGTGCAGGAAGTCTTCAAACTATTTTCCTCGAGGGCTTCAACCAACTTTGGTGTGAAGATCAAGCACATCAGAAGTGACGATGGCACTGCGTTCAAGAATTCGGGTCTCGATGACTATCTTGATGAACTTGGTATTACTCATGAGTTATCTGCTCCCTATACTCCTCAACAGAAGGGCGTCGTGGAGCGCAAGAACAGGACTCTTGCTAAGATGGCTCGCACTATGCTCGATGAGTACAAAACCCCTCATCGTTTCTGGGTTGATGCAATTGATACTGCATGCCACATCATCAACAGAGTATATCTTCACAAATTCTTCAAGAAGACTGCCTATGAACTCCTCACTGACAAGAAACCCAATGTGAGTTATTTCAAAGTCTTCGGTGATAAATGCTGGATTAGAGATCCTCATCACAACTCTAAATTTGGACCAAAAGCACATGAAGGTTTTATGCTTGGTTACGGAAAGGACTCGCACACCTACAGAGTCTTCAACAATGTTCTTCACAAGATTGTTGAAACTGTAGATGTGCGGTTCGATGAAACTAATGGCTCGCAAAGAGAGCACCTACCTTCTGTGTTAGATGAACCAGCTCCTAAGGATTCTATCAAGCACAAGGCTACTGAAGATGTCATTCCGACTGAAGAATCTGCTGAAGAATTCATTCCAGAACGTGAAGAACGTCGAGCTGATGCACCTGAAGAAAATGCTGAGGAAATTGATGCTGAAGAAAATGCTGATCAAATTCCTCAACGACAACCAGCTCATCCTCGCGTTGCAAAAGAAGTGCAAGTGGAGAAGATCATCGATGACATTAGAGCACCAGGTCCTCTCACACGCTCAAAAGCTTCACATTTATCTAACTTTTGTGGGCACTTTGCTTTTGTCTCTATCACAGAGCCCACTAAGGTAGATGAAGCGTTTCTAGAGCCTGAGTGGATTCAGGCCATGCAAGAAGAATTACATCAGTTCAAGCTCAACAACGTATGGGAACTAGTCAATCGTCCCGATCCTCGCAAGCATAACATCATTGGCACAAAGTGGATCTACCGCAACAAACAAGATGAAAATGGTGTTGTGGTGAGGAATAAGGCACGACTAGTAGCTCAAGGCTACACACAGGTATAAGGAATTGATTTCGATGAAACTTTTGCACCTGTTGCTAGACTTGAGGCTATTCGCATATTGCTTGCTTATGCTAACCATCATGATATCATCTTATACCAAATGGATGTAAAGTGCATTCCTCAATGGTAAGCTTGAGGAAGAAGTATATGTTGCTCAACCCCCAGGTTTTGAAGATCCAATACATCCTGACAAAGTCTTCAGACTTAACAAGGCCCTCTATGGCCTCAAGCAGGCCCCACGGGCGTGGTATGATACATTGAAGGAATTCTTCATGAAGAAAGGCTTCACACCCGGTTCACTCGATCCCACTCTCTTTACTAAATCTTATGATGGTGAACTGTTTGTGTGACAAATATATGTTGATGATATCATCTTTGGCTGTACTGACCAACGTTATAGTGATGAATTTGCCTATATGATGAGTGAAGAATATCAAATGTCTATGATGGGAGAGTTGAAATTCTTCTTAGGTCTTCAAATTCATCAACAGTGCAATGGCATATTCATATCTCAGGAGAAATACCTCAAGGATGTCCTGAAGAAATTCGGCATGCAAGACTGCAAAGGCATCAAAATTCCTATGCCCACAAATGGTCATCTATGCACTGATGAAAACGGTACTGACTTCGATCCTAAGGTATACCGCTCCATGATTGGTTCTTTATTGTACGTATGTGCATCTAGGCCAGATATAATGCTTAGTGTTTGCATCTGTGCACAATTTCAAGCTGCACCGAAGGAATCACACCATAAGGCTATGAAGCATATTCTTCGATATCTAGCTCACACACCAACACTAGGATTATGGTATCCCAAGGGCTCGGATTTTGATCTCATTGGATATTCAGACTCTGACTATGCTGGTGATCGTGTGGACCGCAAGTCAACATCTGGTACTTGTCCTTTCCTCGGACGATCCTTGGTTTGTTGGTCCTCGAAGAAACAGAACTGCGTATCACTATCTACTGCTGAAGCTGAGTACATTGCTGCTGGTTCTTGCTGTGCTCAACTGCTATGGATGAAGCAAACACTCAAGGACTATGGCATCAACGTGAAGAATGTGCCTCTCCTCTGTGACAATGAGAGTGCCATCAAGATTGCTCACAACCCAGTTCAGCACTCGAAGACAAAGCACATTCAGATTCGTCATCATTTTCTTCGTGATCATGTGTTGAAGGGCGACATTTCTATTGAGCATGTGAAGACTGAAGAACAGCTAGCCGATATCTTCACTAAGCCCTTGGATGAGAAGAGATTTAGCAAGTTGCGGTGTGAGCTAAATATCTTAGAATCTTCGAATGTACTTTGAAAAGGCACTCATCCTAACACTTATGCAAACTTGATGACTTAGATGTGCAACACATGAAGAAACGTTTTTCTTCAATCAATGAAGAATAACACTCTAAGTGTGAAGAAATTAATGAAGAATTTGATTCTCAGAACCCTACGACAATTGTACGCGGTGTCTGAAATCATCATTCTTATACGGTGGGACACGCCACCACAAAAGTTGAAAATCTTCAGTTTGAGTTTTTCCTCAACTTTTGAAATTCTTCAGTTTTTCAAATTCTTCAACTTCACAAAATCTTCACTTGTGCCGTCGTTTTTCTTCATTGGCTATATATATATATATATATATATATATATATATATATATATATATATATATATATATATATATATATATATATATATATATATATATGAGTTTATGTCCTCTACAGCATTCACTTATAGCTATTTCTTCAAGTTGGATCTTTTCTGCTAAGTGAATGTGATCGGACCCTTCCCCTCTATGCTATACTCAATCCAATCTGTTCACAAATTCTTCATGTGCGTTCTATTTGAAACTCGTTCAAATTCTTCACTGTGTCCTTGTCAGCTGAAGAAATTGCAAACGGAACATTAAAACTAATCTTATCCAAACTTTCGGTTTTGCTGCTCAAACCGTTCCGCATCCCACGATGCATTATTTTATCCACACACGATCCTACACGATCTCCACTACACAATACGTGGGTGACACATGTCGCGAGAAGGAGAACGGCCAGGGGCACGTTCGTCCTAAATCTTCGGACGAGCAGTTTTTCACCGCGGCTATAAATACCCCTGTCGCCATCCTCACTTCCTTTACCCCGCTCGATCTTACTCTCCTGCTCGAGCTTCCAAACCCTAGTGTCGCCGCTACTCCATCGTCGCCGGTGAGGAAAAGCTTCACTGCCTCGACTTCATCGCCGTCGTACTCGCGCCGACTGCGGATATCTTCACCTCCGCCGCCGCCGTAGACGTCTTCCTCCGCCAAGTTAGGGCGTGGAAGATCTGCATCGACGAACTTCACTGTTCCAACTCCCAGTTCGTCGTGTTCTTTGTTCAGGGTAATTAAAAGCTAATTTTACTGCCCTCTTTAATTCGAAACTTTTCTACAAAATCTTCAAAGGTGTTTTATTCTTCAAATTCTCACACACAAAACACCTCACAAGTTATCTGTTCTTGATTCATTTCCCCAAGCACCAATTTCTTCAAGATTCCTCAATTGTGTGGATCCTCGATCTATACAACTCTGGAACCTAAGATATAGCGCGCTTAGTGAAATTCTTCAAGACAAATCTGGTCAAATTCCTCAAAATTGTTGTTTATGAAAAACCCTCTGAGAACGCATATGACCTCTTCAACTTCCTCGCAACTATACTCTATTCACAGGTACACATGTCCGCTGCTGAATCATTAGGTTCTCATCAACTTAACTAATTTGCAGCGTTCCTCGAAGAAAAGTTGCATACTTCTTCAGAGAATTCAATTGTTCAAATTCCTCATCTGAAGAAAATGGTTGAAGGTAAAAGGCCACAGAAAGGAGGAAAGAAGCCTGAGGTCATGACTGCTTTTGAAATCCCAGAGGATATTTACAAAGAGTACTGCACACCTGATGAAGCCAAGTTTGGCAAAGAAGATAAAAATCAGCGGAAGGTGCGAATCCAGAGGATTGAACGGAGATGGGCACGTGAATGGAGGGAGTACAGATATGTTACTCCAAAGTACATAAAGAAATTCGCACTTAACACTCCATGCCCAAGAGCCCCATTGGCACCTGGCCAAGTGGCTGATCCCACCAGCATCAAGCGTGGTGAGGATTTTCCTGAAGAATGGGCCAAGCGCCAAGCCAAACTGGCAAGGCAAGCCAGAGAAGCAGTGAGGAAATTCAATGAAGACTCTGCTGCTGCTGCTGCTGCTGCCACTGAGGCTTCTGTCAAGCCGAAGAAAGCGATGCTCAAGAAGCCCGCTCGCAAGCCAAGTGCTTCAACATCAATGCCCTCACGGCCAGAATCTTCAAAATCTTCAAAGCAAATTCCTCATGCTGCTCCTGCTCCACCAAAGTCCTCAGCTCCTCCTCCACAATCCTCAGCTGTCCCGACTAAGTCCTCAGCGCCTGTGCATCTGGCCTCGTGCCAAAGGACTATTGGCACCTCAATTGCCTCTGGAGTCTCAGCTAGTTCCTCAGCTGCACCAAATTCCTCAGCTGGACTCTCTTTGCTGAAGAAAAAGGCTACTGCTAGACGCGGCACTCGCCCAAGTCCTCAGAAGAAGCAGGTAGTCTTCACTGTGCCATCTGATGATGATGAAGCTGATGAAGAAGAACTTACTGAAATCATCAGGGACCGCCAAGAAAGGGCGGCTAAAGCTAAAGGCACACATGTGCCCCTGCTATTGGATCCGAGGGCGATCCTAGATTATATTGATCTCTGGCATAAGGACCCTAACACACCTATGCCTGATTTCAAGCTGACACCTGGCCAAAGTCACATGTTGACTCACTTCATCCAAGAGGAGAAGTGGAAATATGATAAGGCCAGAGAGATCAAGAAATCACAGTACTGCAAAGAGAAGCTGCTGAGGAAAAATGTTCTCACAATGAAGCCTGAAGAACTCGTCAAGATGCAGGCTGAGATCAAAGCCCTCAGCGACAACTTTGACTCGTACTATGCTGATTGGCAAGGAGCCAAGGTCAGATTTGTGAGGCTGACTGATACCTTCACCAAGGGTGCAGCCTCAACACAACAAATTCCTCAAGCTGAAGCATCTGTTCAGCCCACGGAAGAACATGCAAGCACCGCTGATGAAGTTTAGGCTGCTGAAGAAAATGCCAGTTCCAAGGATGATGACTCTGCTCCAGCCGCTGATAAAATTGCCAGGGCATCCACTAGTGGTGCGCCTGAAGAGAATGAAGAAAACCAACCAGATTCCGCAGCTCCACCTGCGCCTACGCCAACTCCAGTTCTTCCATCTGCATTAGATGTGAAGAAAACCAAGGCTGCAGAGCGAGCTGCTGTGAAGAAGAGGAAAGCATCACAAGCTTCAGAATCTTCAGCTCCCAAGAAGATGAAGCCCATGACCAGCTAGTTTGCTAATCCAATTGATGATGTTCCTATCTCCTCCATGCCTTCAAAGGACCTTGTTCCTTTTGGTGAAGATTATGAGATCCCAAGTGGATCAGATGAAGAAACTCAATCTGCTACTTCGTCAGAGCAGATTGATGAAGAAATTGAAGCGGATGCAATCCCTTCAACCCCAATGGTCTCATCACCAATGCCTCAGTTTGATGCTGAAGAGGCTGGTGTTGAAGAAATTGATGAAGATGTGGATATTGGAAGCACCACCCCGTTGATGAATGATGACTTTTGGGAAAGTCAGCACCCCAATTCCCCACTCTTCACCCCACTGCAGCAAATTCCTCACTCCCCTGCACAAACTGTTCAAATGGGCTCTGAAGAAACTCATCCCACTGCATCTGTGAATGAAGAAATTCCAGCCACTAGTGCTGAAGAAACTGTTGCTGAAACTGACAAGGTGACTGCACCTGAGGAACATCTTGAAATTCCTCAGCCTGAAGAACCTGAGATTGTGATTCCTGAGGTCGTAATGCAACTCACTGACACTCCTCTGCCAAGGCCAAAGGATCCGTTCTCACGCAAACAGAAATTCAAGGCTGAAGACTTCTATGGCGAGCACATGTTCTTCACTGAATACAACCCATATGACTCTGCTCGCATAAGGAAGAGGCGTTTCTGGACAGCCAGCCAAGCCAATTTCTATTCCTCGGTGCTTTATAACAAAGACAAAGTCTTCGACCATGCTCATATTCCTCACGTGGATATGGAGTCTTTGCCGTGCTTCACGCCAGTCCTCAGTGTTCTTCATGATGCTGGGCTGCTCAATTTCTGCACTGACATATGCGATTGGAATGAAGAACTCATTCTTCAGTTCTATGCAACACTGCACATCACCGGCAACTCTGAAGATGTGAATTCGTGGGTTCTGGACTGGATGACTGAGAACACACATCACAAGTCCCCAGCATCTGAATTGCTTTGGGTCCTTCCTCTGATTCCACCCACTAAAGATGCACATTGTATGTACAACGAACCTGAGCTTTCAAATCACTATATGCAAGTGCTGATGAAGCCTTTGAAGCCAGGGCAAGCTCCTAGAACCAAATTCCTCGTCAAGGAATTGATGTATGTGCCAAGGACTGTCTATCGCATTCTGACGAAGACAATGAGTCCCATCAAAGGCCACGACTCGACTGATGAAGAAGTCATTGGCATCATGAAGAATCTGCTTTTCAACATCATTCATGGCGTTCCCGTCAACTTCCATGATTTCTTCATGAGGACTCTGGCCAACATTGCTATGTCACCATTTGAGCTGAAGCCTTATGCACCTTGGATAATGAAATTCATCAGGACAAGGTCTTCACTCAACTACAAGGCTGAAACGCTCAACCACTACAGCTACTTGCCTCCCATTGAAGTCCTCAAACGGACATTTTCCTCAGCTGAAGAAAAGGACAAGGCCACTGCTGTGATCGATGAAGGCATTCGTCCATTGGATGGTCAATTTCGCAAGGCCGCTTCTTTTTCCACCAATGATGACTCTGCCACACATGACTCTGCCGCCAACACTGCCAAGCCAAATCCTCAAGCCACAGCACCCAGGGTGATGACTGACCGTGAGTTACTCCTCAGTCTTCATCAAAAGGTTGATCGCAATCACAAATGGGTCAAGCATCAGTTTGGTTCAATTCTTCACAACATGACCTCCACACACAATGCAGTGAAGAAAAACCACTACTACCTTCATGAAACCCTCAACCGCACCTAGGATGTTTTATCTCAAGTCTACAGCGCTGATGATTTGAAGCAAATGGGTCTCAACAAAGAATTTGCCTGGTCTGCACCTCCTCCGAAGAAATACAAGAAGGTCCCAGTTCCTTCTTTGGTGGCCAGTTCATATTCTTCATCGTGTGAGACTGATGAAAATGAAGACTTGGACGACATCGCGGCAGGCCCTACATCAACGACCGACCCCAACAACGCTGGCGCTCCTTCATCAACTTGAATATCTTCAGGGGCGTTAGTCCTCAGTTTCGATCCTTTTGGTCATTTGATGACAAAGGGGGAGAAATCTGAGTTAGTCTTCAAGCGGGTCTATATTTAGGGCATATTTGTTTTTTTGCTAAGTTACAACTCTCGTTCTTCCGAAACTTTTATTGGATCGAGTTGTAATCTTAAACCCGATAGTGCGCTGATACTTTTGTTGCACTATGCTTTGATACCTTGATGCGCTATTCTGCATGCTTATTCCTCGTTAATATTATCGCATGCATGCTGAATTACATCAGGCGCCATATTTCATCATGCATTTCAAATTCTTCATACTATATATCAAATGCGTGTATGAATTACAAGATATAGGGGAAGATCTCCATGATTCAACTCTTCAAGTGTGCATTGCCTCAAAAGCAAATTCCTCACTATGCACATCTTCAGGGGGAGTTCCTCTATATCTTGCAATCAAATTCCTCAATATCAGTATTTACACTTCATATATTTATCCCCGTTGAAAACTTAACCTATGTTGTCATCAATCACCAAAAAGGGGGAGATTGTAAGTGCATCTAGTGCCCCTTAGTGATTTTGGTGTATTGAAGACTTATAGGTTAAGTATCTAATGCGTTTATGAGTGTACACAGGTCTATAAGTCTATGAGGAGTTTGATATTTACAGAGAAAGTTGACCCCTAAAAATGAAGTTCTTTGACTGAAGACATTGATATATTGAAGACTTTCTGAAGACTTTGAAAGTGAAGAAATTGGTGTGACCCTGAAGACTTGGTATTCATTCGAGGAACATGAAGCGTGAAGACTCTTGTTTTCGTAGTTTCATTTTCTCTTTCTTGAGTCATAGGAAACACCGTACTGTTAAAGGGGGTCGAGGAAATACTAAGGAGAAAATTTCCATGTGATGCTCAACTCAAGTCCTACACCTACCAATCCCTTCGAGTGAAGCCATTGGAAATCTCATACAGATCAGTCAATTTCTTCAGTGACAGAGACGCAGTTCTTCTGGTCACTGAGGACTTTGCTCTGACTGAGGAGTTAGGAATTCGCAAGTGCGAATTGCCTACACAGTGAGGAACATGATAGCCCTGAGGAATTTGTACCTCAAATTTCCGACCGTTGTTGTGCTACACGCCAGCTGTCCCAAAATATCTTGTCCACCTAACGGTCATATCATTGAAGGGCATTTATGTCTTATCATGTCGGGCTGCTCCCTAGGCTATAAATAGCCGCCCCCTACAACCACTAGCTGGTTGGCTGCTCCACGAGAACTTGACACTTGTCATTTGAGAGCAACCCATCCTCCGAGGACTTTGAGCGAAAATCATCAAGTGAGGAAAATCCAAACCCAAACCCAAAACACCTACAAACCCAAAGTGATTGAGCATCACTGAAGAGATCGATCCTGTGTGGATCCAGCGCTTGTTACCTTTGAAGATTGTGCTTCTTCCAGACGGTTAGGCGTCAAGGTCTAGAGCATCCAAGAGGAATTGTGGATCGCTGAGTGACCAAGTCTGTGAAGGTTTGGAAGTCACCTGAAGACTTACCACGAGTGATTGGGCGAGGACTGTGTGTCCTTAGCTCAAGGAGAATACGGTGAGGACTGTGTGTCCGGGACTAGGTGTCCTCGAGTTTAAATACTCAGCCGCTCCAACCAGATGTACAACTGAGACAGCAGTTGGAACTGGTCTACCAAATCATTGTCTTCACCAAGCTTACTGGTTCTATTTCCTCAACACTTTCATTTCCTCATTACTGTGTTGTGTGTTTGTTCATATCTGTGTTCGAAGACTTTGACTGAATACTTTCTCAATTTCCTCAGATCAAATTCTTCAGTCTGTTTGTCTTCATCTTGTGTTATCCTGTGTTTACGCTTTCTGTACTCTGTGTCTGTCTACATTTCTTCATGATGACCATGCATGTAATCTGCTATGTTTACTTCTGAGTACTTATTCCGCTGCTAGTAGTTCTTCGCTAAGGAATTTCCTCACTAGCAAATTCCTCAGTGAAGAATTTCATAAAAATCGCCTATTCACCCCCCTCTAGTCGATATAACACACTTTCAATCTCCAAGAACATCAAGGAGAACTTTTTATTGAGAATCAAAGAGAGAGAGAAGAAGCCATCTAGCTACTAGCTATGGACCCGTAGGTCCGTGGTAAACTACTCACGCTTCGTCGGGGAGGAAATGGTGTTGATGTAGAATCCCTCTGTGATCGAATCCCCCTTCGACGGGATGCCGGAAAAGGCCCCAAGATGGATCTCACGGGTACAGAATGTTGCGGCGGTGGAAAAGTGGTTTCGTGGCTCTCTTGGAAGTTTCTAGGGTATTTGAGAATATATAGGTGGAACAAGTACGTCGGTGGAGTCACGAGGGGCCCACAAGGGTGGGGGCACATCCTACCCCCCTGGGCGTGCCCTCCGACCTTATGGCCGCCTCGTGGCTTCTCGGACTTGCACTCCAAGTCCTCTGGATGTCTTCTGGTCCAAGAAAAATCATCGCGAAAGTTTTATTCCGTTTGGACTCCGTTTGGTATTCCTTTTCTGCGGAACTCTAAAACAAGGAAAACATGAACTGGCACTGGGCTCTAGGTTAATAGGTTAGTCCCAAAAATCATATAAAATAGCATATTAATGCATATAAAACATCCAAAATAGATAATATAATAGCATGGAACAATAAAAAATTATAGATACGTTGGAGACACATCAATCAACACCACCACCTAAGGTATGTTATTCCATATTAGAGAAGCTCTACCCCAAGTCATGGGTCCAAGCAACTCAACAAGATGTGAATACATGAAAATGATTAAACAAAAAATGGTAACCCCATTTTGAGCTTAAACGATGAGTATGACCTACGATCAAGTGTTATCACTTGACTCCTCAGTCAATATACTCTAACATAGGTGACTTTGTCGCCGACCTATTCTAGACGAAGTTCTGCAGTGTTTCTTTTTGTGTTCCTGCATATTGGTTCTTGCTTGTTCCCCTTTTCAAAAAAAACTTCATCTGGATTTCTTTCTTTTTTTTCTGCATTCTCTGCATTTAATTCATTGCAAATTCTTTAGTTAATTCCTTGCAAATCTTTGTGACTTCTTAATTGACAAATGAGTTTAGGTGACAAAATTTTTCCTCTGTACCAAACTCGGCCTCACCGATTTATGCCTATCGGCTAGACCAAACTACAAAGGAACCTTGTAGACTGTTCATTGGTTCAACCGACAAGGATGAACCCGGTCTGACCGATATGAAGCATCTATGGCACTACCAACTCGGTGTAACCAATGAAAATGAATCGGCGTTACCGATTTCACTACTAAGAAAACTTTTTGCCGTTACAATTGTCATTTCTTCTCCAGTTCCACTCGATGATTCTTATCCTCTACTCGCATCTAAAACTACATGCTGCTTTGTAATGTGACTCAAGGACCAAACCTACTTGACTCATGATTCAGAAGATCCCTCCTTGGAAATTGATGTCAAAGGGGGAGAGAGAGCACATCAAAGTTGATCACATAAGGGAGAGCACATCTTAGCTTCTCCAGATGCTTATTAACAATAGAGGAGAGAAGTCACATGTCTTTAAGAGGCGAAAGACATGTTAGTGTATGTTATGATTGCTTTGCCCTGTTCTGATTTTCTTTTACCCTACCTTCTCCCATTATCCAATATCAGATTCAGTGGGAGAAAGAGTTCATATCTAAGGGAAGAAAATCTTTGGAATTCATTGCATATTTTTATTCTTTGGGGACATGTCTATATTCAAATGTAGTACTAAGTACTCACTCACTACATGTCATCCCAGTCTTGGTACTCTTGTGGTTTCTCTGAACTTGCTTTGACTAGTAGTGTCCTTGTGTTATCTAACCCTGTTTTCTCAAGTTCACCTCGACCAAAGACAGCTCAAGACCACAAGGTAAGTATATGCATCAAACTCATGTGCATGAAGATCTCTTGCTGATGTACATATTGTTTGCAAGAAGGATTCATGAACATGAAGGTACACTTATCTTATCTAGATCATTTGCTCTGATGCATATAGCCAAGATACATGTAAATCATTGCTTGCGCTGTCATGCCTATGCATTCACATGCACTCATATTCTATCTTTACATGATTGCATACATATAGGGGGAGCCTATGCATGTTACATGTCTTTCCAAAGCTTTTACTTCATACTCTTCATATCCTTCATCTAAAGCTTTGATGTATGTTGTCATCAATTACCAAAAAGGGGGAGATTGAAAGCACAAGTGCTCCCTGGGTGATTTTGGTAATTAATGTCAACATATCTCTTGTTGGACTAATACTTTTATCTAATATATTTTAGATGCGTTCAACGATGGCGTGGCATGGACAAGAGGATGTGGAACCCCTTCTAGATGCTAAGGACAAAGATTGGCAAAATCTCAAGACTCTTCATTTCCATTTTAGTGATCCAAGATCACATTGAGTCCATAGGAAAAGCCAATATTATTAAAAGGGATGAGGTGTTGCTTAATGGTCTACTTGCTCAAAATGCTTAGTGATATGCTCCAAAGCACTCAACTACTTTCTCAAATCCAAATATATGTCCAAAACCTAAATTCAAACTCGGCCCCACCAATTTGATCTATTCGGCGCCACCTAGTTCACTTGACATAGCCACTGCCAGAAACCCTAATCAATTCGGTCTCACCGATTGGGATCTCGGTCTCACCGAGATGGCCTTGCAAACTCTCTGTTGCTTGTTGTAATTATTTTGGTCTCACCAAAATGTGCAATTGGTCTCCTCGAGTTTTCTTGACCAACTCTCTGTTTGCTCATTGCTGAAATCTGTCACACCAAGTTCATGTAATTTGTCACACCGAGATGAGGTTTTGACCTAACCCTAGCGCATCGGCCCCACTGAGTTGATCATGTCGATCCCACCAAGAATCCTAACATTCACATTCTGAACTGAATCGGTCTCACCAAGTTCACCTATTCGGTCTAACCGAGTTGGGTCAAATGTGTGTAACGGTTAGATTTTGTGTGGAGGCTATATATACCCCTCCACCCCCTTCTCTATTCAAGAGAGAGTCATCAGAACGTGCCTACACTTCCACTACTCATTTTCTAAGAGAGAACCACCTACTCATGTGTTGAGACCTAGACATTCCAATCCAACCACAATAATCTTGATCTCTAGCCTTCCCAAGTTGCTTTCCACTCAAACCATCTTTCCACCATAGCCAAATCTGTGAGAGACAGTTGAGTGTTGGGGCTACTATCATTTCAAGCACAAGAGCAAGGAGTTCATCATTATCACACCATCTATTACCTTTTGGAGAGTGGTGTCTCCTAGATTGGTTAGGTGTCACTTGGGAGCCTCCAACAAGATTGTGGAGTTGAACCAAGGAGTTTGTAAGGGTAAGGAGATCTCCTACTTCGTGAAGATCTATCCAAGTAAGGCAAGTCCTTCGTGGGCGATGGCCATGGTGGGATAGACAAGGTTGCTTCTTCATGGATGGAGCCCTCCGTGGACTCGTGCAACCGTTACCCTTCGTGGGTTGAAGTCTCCACCAATTTGGATGTACGATAGCACCACCTATCGGAACCATGCCAAAAATCTTAGTGTCTCCAATTGCGTTTGCACACTCCAATCCCATCCCTTTACTTTCTTGCAACTTGCATGCCTTAATTTCCGCTGCTCATATACTCTTGCCATGCTTGCTTGAAATGTATTGTGAATGCTTAAACTTGTGCTAAAACTCCACCTCAACTTGAAGAATTTAAAAACTGCTACTATTCACTACAAAAAAAGATACATCCATGACATTTTGGGCCGAACGAAATTTTTTTTGTCATACTTATGACACTTCTATGACGATAATTGTGACAAAACCCGGTATCATCATAGATGTGGCGGGCTCCTACTTCTATGACAAAAAATCATGACAGAAAATGGGCTTTTTGTCCTGGGTGGGCCGGAGACGCAGCTACATGACATTCTTTGGGCCGTCCATGACGGAAAAACCGTGGTAGAAGTGAGGGCTAGGAAAATACCGGGGTGTTCCCTGTTACGGTGGGTGGTCGGGGCTGAGCGATGCACGAAGGTTTGCGCATTTCTCTCGTACACGCACGCGCGTGGGTGTGAGGCGTTGGGCTCTAACTGAACCCGAGCGAGGCGTTCGCCTACTGAACCCGAGCGATTGCACTGCAGGCTACGCGTTACTGAACCCGAGCGATCGATTTATGGCTGTTAACCGAATCGGATCGAGCGATTCCTTCGCTACTGCTTCTAACTGAAGCCGATCGATGTTGCCTCTAGGTGAACAGTGAGCGTTGCTGGGGGGTTTGGATGAACAGTTCCTAGTGGGGGTGGATGAACAGGACCCCGTGGTGTTGCCTCTGGATGAACAGGACCGCGATTGATCGAGCCGGTTGGGGCTGGATGAACAAGACCCCGTGGAGGGCTGGATGAATAGGACCACCTCATGGAGGGCTGGATGAATAGTAGACGATGGAGGACTGGATGAATAGTAGCCCGTGGAGGGGTGGTTGAACAGGTGCCCGTGGAGAGGGCTGGTTGAACAGTACCCCGTGGAGTAGCGCACGGTGGAGGCTGGATGAACAGGAGCCCGTGGATGAACAGTTGCAGGTGGAGGCTAGAGGAGGTTGACGGTGGATGAACAGTAGCCCGTGAAGGCTGGAGGCGGTCAGCGGTGGAGATGAACAGTATCCCGTGGAGTCCCGTTTTGCGATAAGCCACACCCTCCCGATGAACAGGACCCCCGTTTCGACCGTAGCGCTCCAACACAAGTCTGTTTCCTCCGTTTTGCGGTACGCCACACCCCTCCCGATCAACAGGACCCCGTTTCGACCGTAGGAGGTCCAACACAAGTCCATTTCCTCCGTTTTGCGGTACGCCGGACCCCTCCCGATGAACAGGATCCTGTTTCTAACGTGGCCGGTCGAACACAAGGCCGTTTCCTCCGTTCTGCGGTATGCCAGGCCTCATTTCCATCGGCTTTTCCGTCCAAGCCCTCCTGATGAACACGACGACGCATTCCGTTCCGACCCAGCCGGTTGGCTCCCCATGAACACGACGACGACACTGTTTCTCCGTTCCGACCCAGCCATGTAAACGAGCCCTGGACGTACGTATGCGCGAGTAGGCATTCGAGACCCCGCCTGTATGTACGTATGTGGCCGTATTTTCTTTATTGCACACTGGCCGTTGTACGTACGTGTACATGCTACATGCGCACCTCTACTACGACACGTGCATGCTCTACATCGACTAGTATGTACGTACACATTCGCGACCAGAATGACAACGCTACGTATGCTTCGACCAGGTGGGTCCTGACTGTCAGGCACTTCCTTGCGTGCGAAGATATAGCTGGTGGGTCCCAGCAGTCAGGGGGCGAATCGTTTTTTTTTTGCCCGGACGCACTTCCTTGCGTGCAAAGATGTAGCTGGTGGGTCCCAGCAGTCAGGGGGGAAACGTTTTTTTCACGAAATACGATGGCTCATCCGGTGGGTCCCCGCTGTCAGGTGCAGGAATAATTATTTTGCGCGTAATAAGGAGGCACTTCCTTGCGGCTGCCGTGGACCCAGCTGTCAGCCTCTCCACGTACAATACTCTTCCGATGGAAGTCAGTCATTGACCACATTGACCACGCCGTGCCGAGAGCACCAAGGCGGTGGATGATGACGAGGCCTAGGAAGGCGACGACGCGGAGCCGGGGAAGACACGGCAGTGGATGCCCACGCGGAGAGGAGTACGAGGGTTCACTGGTTCAGCTGTGGTGTGAGGCTGCCGTCGCCGCAGAATAACAGGGGGTGTGGGTGAGTAGAGGGATGGCCTGGCCAGCGGTGGGAGTAGTAGGGGGCGGTGAGGCCTCCGCGGCAGCACAGCCGGCCACGGGAGCCAGGAGCAGGCGACACGAGCAGCGTTACTTTGGGCGGCTGGAGCAAGAAGACCAGAGGTTGAAGAAGCACGACGGTCGTTGGATGGACTTCGTACGGTCACTGCAGCTAGAATCGTTCATATTGACTAAGTTGACAAAGCCCTTGGTACGTGTCAACTTAGTAGGCCCACATGTCAGCTTCCAAAAAGGTGCGCCCCAGATGTCAGGGGAAGTGCCAGTGTACAAAAATGGGGGCACATTTTTGTAGCCCTTTACCTGTGCATGGGCAGTCAGAGCCGCGCCCACGACCACATCAAGCAGAGCAAGGGAGGTGAGCCAAGGTAAGACCGAATCCCAAGACGATCAAAGCAACGCCAAAGCCAAGGCCACAAGAGCAGAGGGACGAAGCAGGTTCCCCCGACAAGACCCTTGCCGGGCGGTCCCAGCGGCCCCGGCAAGACCCTTGTCGGGGCAGCTCGCCCCACACCAACAGAGCGAGCCACCCTTGAGCCCACAGCCCCCAGCGCCATCATCAATGTGGGGCCAAAGCTCGGGAAGGCACCTCTGTGGTGGCATGCAGATCTTTGTGAAGACATATTCAAGATGAGATGAGGATTAGAGGACGACGATTCTCGGCAAGATCCTTGCCGAGGAAGACCACCAGACCCCCGGCAAGATCCTTGCCGGGGACGACAGCACGCCGCAGCAAGACCCTTGTTGGGCCACCCGGCAAGGACCTCGCCAAGGACGCCAGCAGGGCCACAGCTAAACCCGTGTCGATCAAGCTTCCACCGCCTTTCGCATGCAGCTACTGGCCCAACCAGCTGGGCGGGCACCTGCATGGCAACATGCAGCTCCCAGGCCAACTCATCAAGCGCCTGTGTGGCGGCATGCAGATCTTCATGGAGGCTCCGCCACCGCGCCACCTCAGCTGCCTGATTTCTTACGTGGCGCCACGCACCCCACTGGCCAGGGCGCATGTTAAGACGAGGAGGAGCGGCGACGGACGGGACGGGCCTCACCCCCGTCCCCAATAAAGCAAGGGGACACCTAAGCTACGCATTAAATGCGTCTTGTCCTGTAATACGAGCGATAAGCTCAGAGCACTATATGCCTTTCCACCTCCTGTGTGTCACTATGGCAGCCCCTTCCAACTATAAAAGGAGGCCCATGGCATACTGGAAAAGGATTCGGCTCTTTCGAACCACGCACTGACCACTACTAGTTCGAGAGCTCAAGAACTCTCAGGAATACACCCACCAAAGCATGACTAGTGTTTTGCGCATCCTCGCGGCCCGAACCTGGGTAAACGATCCTTGTGCTGTCTACTAGCCCCGCTCTCCTTGCAACCCTGCACCCCGGCAACCATAGTAGGGATTCTTGTGATCCCATAGGTGTCATTCCACACCGACATCTTTGGCACGCCAGGTAGGGGCGCAATTGTTAGAATCTGGTCTGGTAGTTAGCCTAGCAGTTCTTCGTTGCCATGGACCCTAAGAAGAAGACGGTCACAGCGATCGGCTCATTGGGAGCCGAATGGCCCGTGCCGGTGCGGACGAGCAGCAGACCGGTCGCAGACAGGACCCGGGCCACGGCCCGCGAGCACCAGCATTGCCCAAGTAGTTGGAGCCTGGCGAGCGGCGTCATTCGCACGCTAGACGACCGGCTATATATCGCCGGATCCAAAGACGGAGCTGGGCCCCTCGCAGGAGACGCGGGGCCCTCCGGGGGTGTCGTTGTGCCGACTCCGGGCGGCGCGGCAACCTCCAGGACGCATACACCAGTAACCACTACGCGTTCTTCCCATGGTGTGCGCGCCGAACAGCGTCACCACGTTGGTGACCCTGGGCACCGCCGTGGGAAGAGCCCTGTGTGTCATCAGCAAGATGAAGGGGTTCAGCACGCTCGCCGAAGCGCTGGCAAAAATGGCACGCAACCGCTGGGTCATGACGGAGCTCCTTCTAACGTAGTTAGAAGTCGAAGCACGCCGCGATCCACACATCTGTCGCCGCCGCCCACACCAGCGGAAGCTTTGGCGCGCGCACAGTTGATCCTCGACTTCCCTCCTGCCACGGAGAAGCTCGACGAGTGGAGGGCCACCATCTGGAGCCTCGTCGCCGTCGCCAACAAAGACGATCTGTGACCAGAGGGGCCCTCGGGTCAGCGCCCCACCGAGCCACCACATCCTGACGCTGGGAGGACCGAGGGAGCTGCGGCCACGGTGCACTCTCCCCCTCCTCGCCAGCCGCCGCGGGCGTCGGCCCGTCGTGACGACGCTTGTGATAACATCTCCATAGCGTCGTCCGACCCGCGAACCCTCCGCGACCAGCGCCAAGTCCTTCGGGAACGAGCTCACGAAGACGCTTGAACTACCGTCGAGCGTCGGTGTGAAACGCGCCGCCAGTCGGACAAGCGGGCGGGACCCGCTATGGACCACCAGGCACCGGGGGGATCCGGCGGCCTACCTTACGAGGTGGGCTGCTCGGCCTTTACCCGCGAGCTGCGGCAGTTCTAGTGGTCGTCCCACCGCATGTTCAAGCCCGACGTCGGCGAGAAGTACACTGGCAAAACCCATCCGTCCGAGTTCCTCAGCATCTACACCATCGCGATGCAGGCTGTTGGGGCTCGCGACGACAAGGTGCTTGCCAACTATTTCCCCCTGGCACTCAAGCCCAATGTGATGTCTTGGTTGATGCACTTGCTGGTGGATTCCATTTCTTCTTGGTCGGATCTGTGCCATGAGTTCATTGGCGCCTTCACAGGAGGCCAACAAGCTCACGGCTAGGCCAGTGATCTGCACATCATTCCCCAGAAGGAAGGGGAGACCCTGGGCAAGTACATCCAGAGATTCAGCTGGGTGCAGTACAACATCCCCGACGTTCATCCTGCGGCTGTGATTAGCTCTACGTTCTGGCTGATAGGTATGCCCGGGCTGAAGAAGGAAGGAAGTACCTCGGCGAGGACGCCGGCGCGGAAACCGACTCTACCGATGAATACGCCGCTACCCCGACGAAGAAGGGTCGGCGTCGCAACAGGAAACGCAAGGGCAAGGCCGTGCTTGCCGTTGAGGGGTCTGACGACACCGGTGCCGCCAAAAAGGTCAAAGCAGACGCCCCCAGAAAGGAGATGGCCGGGTGTGCCACATGCCGAGCCTTGGCGGCTACCGACAAGCCAGGAGCTCCGGCAAGCAATACTGCAAAATCCACCGCACCAAGGGCCACGACCTCCAGAACTGCCGGCAAGTCGAGCTGCTTGCTGAGAAGCAAAAGGCTGAGTATGAGAGGCGGGACAAGGAGAAGGACCAGGACGATGCGGAGGGGTCCGGCAAGAAGCATGCCGGCCAAGGAGGCCGCCCCGGCAAGGATAACCAGCAAGAGAGGCCCGCTCGGGGCCGAGACAAGAAACAGGAAGACGACGATCACGACGAGGACGACGAGTCTAGAGAGCAAGGGTTCCAGAAGGCTACGGAGGCCATGTGCGTCGATGGCGGCGCCTCGCTGCATACCTCTCACCGCCAGCTCAATCAGTGGGCGCGTGAGATTACAGCAACAGAGCCATCATTCAACACTCAGAAGCCGCTTAAGTGGTCCAGCACGCCCCTCATCTTTGACGCCGAGGACCACCCTGACCGCACTACCGCGGTCGGGTGTTTGCCATTGTTGGTCCCACCAACGATACGCAACCTTAGAGTGAACAAGATGTTGGTTGACGGCGGGGCCAGCCTGAACCTGATCTCGCCTGTCGTGATCAAAAAGTTGCAAATCCCTGATGGAGACCTTGAGGAAACGGGCACGTTTCAAGGAGTCAATCCAGGGAGGAGCCACCCGAAGGGAAAGGTCACACTACCTGTGACATTTGGAGGAGAGTTGAACTACAAGACGGAGAGGATCGTCTTCGACGTAGCCGAGATCCCCTTGCCCTACAACGGGATCCTCGGCCGCCCGGCACTAGCCAAGTTCATGGCGGTGTCACACTACGCCTACAACATGCTGAAGATGCCCGGGCCGTTGTCCATCATCTCCGTCCCCTCCAACAACAAGGACGCGCTGATCTGCGCCGACCATCTCTACCGGGAAGCAGTTGCAGCGACTGTCGCCAAGGCACCTACTCCTGCTGCTGAAGCCCCCCGAGGAAAGAAGAAGCCCGGCAAGACCTCTCGCACCCACTCCGGCAAGCGCACCTCCTCAGAGTGTTGTGCTACCATCGAGGACGTGCCATAGAGCTCTACCGACAAGAGCAAGATATCCAGAGCTGAGCCGCCGCAGACAAAGAAGGTGCCCGTCAGGGAGGATGGCACGGGAGGGGCCTTTACCATAGGCTCCACCCTCGACAGCAAATAGGAAGGCGCGCTCGTCACCTTCCTGCGGGTGACTGTCGACGTGTTTGCATGGCAAGCATCCGACATCCCCGGTGTTCCCAGGGAGATGATTGAGCACCACCTAGCTGTCTGCCCCCACGCGCGGCCCGTCAAGCAGAAGGTCAGAAAGCAGTCTCTTGAGAGGTAGGAGTTCATCACAGAGGAGATCAGGAAGTTGGAAGCGGCAGGTTTGGTGAGAGGAGTGCTCCACCCGACGTGGTTGGCCAATCCGGTAGTGGTGCGCAAGGCGAATGGGAAGTGGAGACTGTGCAATGATTACACAAATATCAACAAGGCTTGCCCTAAGGACCCATTCTTGTTGCCACGCACCGACCAGATTGTTGACTCCACGGCCGGGTGTGATCTGTTATCATTCCTCGACGCCTACTCAGGCTACCACCAGATCTTCATGACGAGAGAAGATGAAGAGAAGACAACATTCATCACCCCATGTGGTACATATTGCTTTTTACGGATGCCTTTCGGGTTGAAGAGTGATGGCTCAACGTTTGTCGGATTTTGGGTTCCGGCAGACCCTTGAGGTTCGAACACGGGGGTGCGCATGGAGATTTCTCCTTCTACCTACCTGTACCCCTCCGCCTCGCCAAGATCTAAGCTACGGAAAGAACAGCACAAGAGACACGGAGTTTATACTGGTTCGGGCCACCGATGTCGTGTAATACCCTACTCCAGTTTGTGGTGTGGTGGATTGCCTCTTGGGCTGATGATGATGAGCAATACAAGGAAGAACAGCTTCACGAGGGTCTATTCTTGGCTGGGGTGATGAACTGCTAGGAGGAGTTCAGTCACCCTTCTCTCTCCGATTCTTGATCTGCCTCTACCCTGGGGGTGGCTAGTCCTATTTATAGGCAAAGGCCCTGGGCCTCTTCCCAAATATTGAGCAGGAAGGGCGCCAACAATTGTCCATTTTGAAGGGGAACATATGGTACACTTATCCTGACTAAAGTTGGTCCTCGCCTGCCAAAGGCTCTGGTGGTGACGCTGGCTTGGGCTCCACAATGACTTCTTCCCTGCCGTTTGGCTGGTCTTGGTCTTGTTGCACCGAAATGGGTGCCTTTGCTTGATGCTCCCGCCTGCGCTTGCTCCCTTTGCACCAAAGAGGAAAGGAGGACACTGCGCGGGCTGGCGTCCGCCTGGCGCCCTTGGTTGTCATGGCTTGCGTCACGGGCACCTCGTGAGGTACCCCGCCTTGATCTCTCCGCCTCCTCGCGAGTCAGCCTGATGAGGCCGCGCCTGAGGAAGCTCCGTGTCGTCCGCCCCGCGAGGCTTGGCCCCTCGCGAGGGTCTTGGGTTTGTGTTGATGAAGATGGGCTGTGCTGGGCCCCCCTTTGAGCCACGCCGCAGGCCGTAGGCAGGCAAGTCTAGGGACCCACGTTCCCAGAACGCCGACAGTAGCCCCCGGGCCCAAGGCGCGCCCGGACTTGGCCGTGCAGGGAGGCGAAAGGGCAAGGGTGAAGCGCCGCGGGCCCTAACAACCTACGGCCTTGGGCGCCGCATCGCGGTTGATTGGACGTGGGCGGCACTGTTCCCCCACGCCCCCTTATTTTACGCCATGCTAGGCGGACTCGTAGTCGTACACAGCCACTCCTCTTTCTGTTGCTCGAGCGCCCTCTGTCCTTCCTCCTCTTGCACTCCAGCTTCTGTTTTTAATCCAGTCTCGAACCTCCCCCCCCCTTCCCATCGCCATGGCTCCGACGAAGAAGGGAAGAGAGAAGAAACCCGCGCCTCCGCCTCGCTCGCCGCCGTTGGTGGCCCCCGCCGTCGATCGGTCGATCATAATCAATCGAGAGGGCTTGGGCAAGGTCAGCTCGGCTCTGGCCACTATCTTCAACGAATTCGGGAGGACGACGGTCTGGCCCGCGTCTCACTTCTCCATCGACAGGATAATCACCGAGGTCCGGTATTTCGCTGACGCCCTGTGGGCGGGTCTGGTTCCCCCCTTTTCTGATTTCTTCAATGTCGTGCTCTCCCACTATCAGATCCACATGATGCATCTGGGTACTGAATCCATCTCCCTCCTTTCGGTCTTCGCCTTTGTTTGCGAGGTAATGATGGGCATCCCTCCTTCGGTTGCCTTGCTGCGCCACTTCTTCTCTCTGCGCCTTGTCGATCCTACACAATGCTCGGCGTGCGTGAGCTTCGTTGCCGCGTCTGAGATAGCGGCCTCGGGGATTGACTTCAGGATCCCTTCGCCTGCAGATGGGTTCCGCGAGCGGTGGCTATATATGGATGTAGGGGTGCCCAGCCCCCTGCTATCAGAGCCCACTTTGCATGCTGTCCCCAATTCGGGCTGGGGCCAGGAGACTCTTGAGAGCCCCCGGCTCGTCTTCGTCTGGCACCGCTGTCGGAGTAATGGGCCACGGGTAGGCTAACCCGGGACCCAGAACCTTTCAAGACATCGGGGCAGGCTTCGCCCCTCGAAGAATCCCAAGACAATCGGCCGACTCAGGGAGTCGGCTGCAGCATCACCGACACCCACTCACGGCCAAGTCCCAGAGACGGCTGCGACTCCCAATCGGCGACTCCAGGGAGGCCGACTATGGGGAGTCGGCCCGCGACTTCACCACTCTCTGCCTTCGAGAAGAAGGACGACACTGGGGATGGCCGGAGTACGGCCCTCCCCTACATTGATTACCAAGGGCAGGCATGGCTACAATACGTCGTACCGGAGGAGATCTCCGTCCGGCGCGGCACTGTTGCCATGCTGGCTCTGACGACCGCCCTGGCAGCGGAACACTGTTCCCACGTCGGCCCGCATGTACGGCCTGGAGACGGTGGGAGCACCCGAAGACGGACCCCGTGGGAGTCGGCCTCCGAGAGTCGGCCCGTTCCTCCCACGGGGCCCACACGCCATTAACCAGATAAGACGGGGAGTGGCGACAGTGATCGCCCGCCAGGCGGCGGCACTCTTGTCACGCCCCCACGACCAAGCCCACGTCATCAGAGGCGCGGCTACAGTGGCCAGGTCAGTCGGCGGGGCCCACCAGCGCGGGCCCTACGAGTCGGCGGAGACGGCGACTACCTAAGAGACAGACGGCTGGGACCCGCTCCCAGCCAGATTACCATTGTACCCCCAGGGGGTAGGCCTATATAAACCCCCAGGAGCACCCATGCAAAGGGTTCGATCCTTTTACCACTAGATCAGAAGCATAGAAGGGAGAGAGCTAGCCTTGCCCTCTCCTACCCCCAGAACACAGCTCGAAGAGCGACTTTGTACACATATCATCATAGTGATCATGCGGAGACCCCGCAGAGCAGCAGTAGGGGTGTTATCTCCTCGGAGAGCCCTGAAGCTGGGTAAGATTCGCCGGCGTGCATGTCTACGCCTCATCCCGCTTCCAGGCACCGGCGACGTTCTACTCGCCCCCACCATGATAAGCCATCCTTTGGCATATGTCGCATCCAACCCCCGACATTTGGCGCCCACCATGGGGCGAGGTGCACCGTCGTCTGGAGATCTGTTCTGGACAGGAACCCTTTTCCTCCCTGGCGAGCGCAGCCAGCCCGGCACGCCAGAGGGAGTTTGTGCCAACGCGCTGCACGACGCTGAGACCGCCTGCGCGGCCAGCTGCCTCGCCGATCTTATCGGCGAGGTTAGCCTCTCCGACGAGCCTGCATCCGACGCAGGCACCGGCGGCCCCGAGACCCTT
Source organism: Aegilops umbellulata (assembly GCA_032464435.1). Lineage (NCBI taxonomy): Eukaryota > Viridiplantae > Streptophyta > Magnoliopsida > Poales > Poaceae > Aegilops > Aegilops umbellulata. The sequence goes on from CP136054.1 coordinate 395,817,958, forward strand.
CTCGCCGGCCTCCTCGACGAACTCCATGTTGCTGGCGAGCCTGCCGCTGACCGGGAGTCCGTAGGCTCCACCGACCCGATGCTGGTCGACTCCGACACCGCGTCGCTCGACGCCTTCCCCACCAACGTGGTGGTCTACGACGAGCCGCTCCCTCGCGCGGAGGGCAGCGGGAGCACCGTCACAGAAGTGCTCGTCATCGGCCATGGCGAGTGCTCTGACGGAGGAGCTCGCGACCCGCTTGATGCGGGGCTACAAGACCTGGATGCGCCCATTGCAGAGGACGCCGACGCCGAGACGCTGGAGGCACGCCGCCTCCAGCTCATCAAAGGCGCAAAGAAGCTAGCAAGCATGAGACGCTTGTCAGAGGCCTACCAGCGTGAGATGGATCGCGCTGTCGGTGGCTCGCCGGCTCCGACGGGGCCGAGCCGTCTAGGCGCGGTCCGGCAGCGCGGCGCAGACATCGCCAGCATGTTTGGGGCCAATCGCCCCGTATACGCCACACCCGCCGAGAACATTCGAGCTGCCCAGGCGGCAGCAGATGAGTTGGACAACCTCGAAGGCGAAGAGCGCCGACTGATGACGGAGCGAGTCCAGCGACTCCTCGACGCGGCCGGCGCGCAGAACGCGGCCGGCTGCCGAACCGAGGGGCCGCAGCAGCAGAACGACGACCTGCCACCCCGCCGAGATCAAGGCATGACGTCTCGGACGCCGACTGGCGGCGTCCGTGGAAGGAAAGACAAGGAGCCGGCTGCGAGCGGCAGTCAGATTCACATCACCATCGAGCGCGACCAAGACGGCCGCCCGAGAGCAGTGGAGCGGCGGGACGACTATGTGCCTCCTCCACCCCATAGAGAAAGGCGAGTCTACCCGCCGCCCGTTGAGCATCCGACTCTCGGAGGCCTCCTCGGCCGTCGAGAGGGATTCGGAGAGAATGATGCCCGCCACCGGATCGACCGACTCCACCGGTCCCTGGCGCTGGAAGAAGAAGACGAGCTGGGACCGCCGTGTTTCGGCCCCCGCATCCGAGATGAGCCCTTTCCCAAAGGGTTCACCCTCCCTAGAGACACTCCCAAGTACACCGGCTCCATGAAGCCGGAGGACTGGCTGGTTGACTACTCCACAGCCGTCAGCATAGCAAACGGCAACAAGCGTGTTGCCATGAAGTATGTTCCGCTCATGCTCCAGGGCACGGCCCGGACATGGCTGAACAGCCTGAAGCCCCGCAGCATCAACGGCTGGCCCGACTTCACCGAGGCTTTCACCCGCAACTTCACGAGCACATACAAGCGACCTCCCAAGCCTCGCCAGCTCTCCTTGTGCGTGCAAGGCCCCAACAAATCGACTCGCGACTACCTCACGCATTGGGCCGAGCTCCGAAACTCCTGCGAGGGCGTGCACGAGGTGTAGGCCATCGAGTACTTCACCGCCAGATGCAGAGAAGGCACCCTCCTCAAGCATAAGCTCCTCTGCGACGAGCCAGAGACCCTGGATGAGCTGCTGATCATAGCAGACAAGTACGCCACAGCCGACTCTTCTATGAAGACGGAGATCCAAGTCAGCACGACTGGCAAAGTGGCCCCTTAGGCTCCCAGAACTCCGGCTGGAGACGCCAGTTGGCGGCAACAGCAGAGTGATCACAAGAGCAAGGCCCCGCAGCCGGCTTCCAGTAGCCGGCAGGTCGCAGCCGTCGAAGATCAACAGCCGGAGGGACAACCTCCACCCAAGCGGCAGAAAGGCGGCAAGCCCAACTGGTTGCCGGCTTTCTCCTACGAGCAGACTCTAGATGGTCCCTGCAAGTTCCACAGCGGCGCGAAGCCATCGAACCACACCACCAGAAAGTGCCACTGGCTTACCCGGATTGCCAAGGGAGACGGCCTGGCGCATCCTCCGCCTGCTGGGCAGCCGCCTCCGCCTCCACCCCAGCAGTCGGCTGCCAGGCCAGTCGGCGCAATACAAGACGAATACCCGGAAGAACATGGAGCCTACGTGGTGTTCACCAGTATGGCAGATGACAGGCGCAGCAGGCGGCTGCAACAGCAAGAAGTCAACGCAGTAGCATCAGATACTCCAGAGTTCATGCACTGGTCCGAGAAGCCTATCAGCTGGAGCAGAGCCGACCACCCAGAGGTGATGCCGAATCCAGGCTCCTATGCCCTGGTCCTGGAGGCCACCTTTGCCACTGATAGGCGGGCAGCTCGTTTCTCACGAGTTTTGATAGATGGAGGTAGCAGTATCAACATCCTGTATAAGGATACAATCGAGAAGCTGGGAATCAAGCAAAGACAGCTCCAGAGCAGCCGGGCCGTGTTCCATGGGATTGTCCCTGGCCTTTCCTGCTCCCCAATCGGCAAGATTCTGATAGATGTCCTTTTCGGAGATAACTAACATTTCCGCCGGGAGCCAGTCTGGTTTGACATGGTGGACCTCAAAAGCCCATACCATGCGCTGCTTGGCCGACCTGCTTTGGCCAAGTTCATGGCGGTCCCCCACTATGCCTACCTCAAGATGAAGATGCCGAGTTCCAAGGGAATTCTGACTGTGGCCGGCGACTACAGGAAGTCGTCCGCTTGCGCGGCCGAGAGCAGTCGGCTGGCCGAGTCCCTGGTCATTGCAGCAGAGAAGCGGCTTCTTGATCGGGTTGAGGCAATGGCCGGCAAGCAGCCTGAGATGTCGCCCAACCCCAAGGAGTCGGAAGCTGAGGGCTCCTTCAAGCCAGCAAAGGAAACGAAGAAGATACCCTTGGACCCAGAGCACCCGGAGAGGTACGATGTCGTAGGTGCAAACCTTGACAGCAAATAGGAAGGCGAGCTCGTCGATTTCCTCCGTGAGAATCGGGACATCTTCGCATGGTCCCCCAAAGACATGCCAGGTGTGCCGACGGAATTCGCCGAGCACAAGTTACATGTCCGCTCCAACGTGAAGCCCGTCAGGCAGCCCTTACGCCGCCTGTCAGAAGAGAAAAGAAGAGTTGTAGGTGAAGAGATAGCCCGGCTCCTTGCAGCCGGCTTTATCATGGAAGTATTTTTCCCAGAGTGGTTAGCAAACCCAGTTCTAGTACTGAAGAAGAACAAGCAGTGGCGAATGTGTATTGACTACACAAGCCTCAACAAAGCCTGCCCCAAGGACCCGTTTGCCTTGCCAAGAATCGATCAGGTGATAGACTCCACATCCGGATGCGAGCTGTTGAGCTTCTTAGATGCCTATTCAGGATATCACCAGATCAAGCTGAACCCGGCAGACAGATTAAAGACTGCCCTCATCATGCCGTTTGGAGCCTTCTGCTACCTGACCATGACGTTCGGCTTGAGGAACGCTGGCGCCACCTTTCAGCGTTGCATGCAGAAGTGCCTCCTCAAGCAACTCGGGCGGAATGCCCACGTTTACGTGGATGACATGGTGGTGAAGACGGAAAAGCGCGGAACTCTGCTGGAAGACCTCAAGGAGACCTTTGAGAACCTGCGCCGATTCCAAATCAAGCTTAACCCCGAGAAGTGCGTTTTCGGAGTACCAGCCGGCCAGCTACTCGGCTTCCTGGTCTCTGAACGCGGCATAGAGTGCAACCCTGTGAAGATCAAGGCCATCGAGAGGATGGAGGTACCCAGCCGACTGTTGGATGTGCAGAAGTTCACTGGCTGCCTGGCATCCATCAGCCGTTTCATCAGTCGGCTGGGCGAGAAAGCTCTCCCGTTGTACCAGCTCATGAAGAAGACCAATTTTTTCGAGTGGAACCACAAGGCGGATGAGGCCTTTCTGCAGCTGAAAAAGATGTTGGTTACTCCCCCTGTGTTGGCAGCTCCGACTCCCAAGGAGCCCATGTTCCTGTACATCGCCGCCACCAGCCGAGTAGTCAGCACAGTCATTGTGGTAGAGCGCAAGGAGGAAGGCAAGGCACTGCCAGTCCAGAGACCGATGTATTACCTGAGTGAAGTACTGTCGACCTCCAAGCAGAACTACCCCCACTACCAGAAGATGTGTTACGGCGTGCACTTCGCCGCCAAGAAGCTGAAGCCTTACTTCCAAGAACATCCAATCACCATGGTCTGCACAGCCCCATTGGCCGAGATCATTGGAAGCCGAGATGCGTCTGGCCGAGTGGCCAAATGGGCCATAGAATTGGCGCCTTACACGATCTACTATCAAACCCGCACCGCCATCAAGTCGCAAGCGCTGGCCGACTTCCTCGTCGACTGGGCCGAGACCCAGTACCTACCACCAGCGCCCGACTCCACCCATTGGCGGATGCATTTCGACAGCTCCAAGATGCGCACCGGCTTGGGAGCCGGCGTTGTTCTCACCTCTCCCAAAGGTGACAAGCTCCAGTATGCAGTGCAGATCCATTTCGCCGCCTCCAACAACGTCGCTGAATACGAGGCGCTCATTCACGGGCTCCGGCTTGCCAAAGAACTTGGCATTCGCCGGATCCTGTGTTATGGCGACTCCGACTTGGTGGTCCAGCAATCATCTGGTGACTGGGACGCCAAGGACGCAAACATGGCAAGCTACCGCTTCCTCGTGCAGCAACTCAGCGGATATTTCAAGGGGTGCGAGTTCCTCCACGTGCCAAGAAACGACAACAACCTAGCAGATACTTTGGCATGAATCGGCTCCACTCGCCAAGCAATACCATCTGGCGTCGCTCTTCAGCGCCTCCTCAAGCCATCCATCAAGCCTTCACCAGAGTCAGACTCCATTTTTGTGTCGGCTCCTCCGGAAGAAGTCGGATCCGACTCCAAAGCCCAAGCAGACGGCGCAAAAACCCTCGCAGATGACTCCAAGAACGCCGCAGTCAAAGCCGGCCCGGGGACTTCAGAACTCGGCCCGGGGACTGCGGCGACCAGAGAAAAGACTTCAGAACTCGGCCCGGGGACTGCGCCAGTCGGCCCGGGGACTTCACCGATCCAGCAAGCAGCCGCGGACTCCAGCCGGCCGCCTCCCAGCCCGGCCGCCCTCGTCCAAGTCACAGTTCTGGCAGTTGAAGAGATAGCAGCACCCTCATGGGCCCAGCCCATCCTCAAATTCTTGGTGAACAAGGAGCTACCAACTGATGAAACCTTGGCTCGGCAAATACAACGCCAAGCGGCAGCATACACCATAATCAACAGAGAGCTGGGCAGGCGCAGCGTCACTGGTGTCTACCAGCGCTGTGTCGAGCCAGAGCAAGGCCAAGCAATTCTCAGAGACATCCATCAAGGCGAGTGCGGCCACCATGCGGCCTCAAGAGCGCTCGTCGCCAAAGCTTTCCGACACGGTTTCTTCTGGCCGACTGCCCTCGAAGAGGCCAAAGAGTTGGTCCAGAAATGCAAGGGGTGCCAGAAGTTCCGATCCAAGCCGCATCAGCCGGCTTCAGCACTCAAGACTATCCCCATCGCCTGTCCCTTTGCAGTTTGGGGCCTGGATATGGTGGGACCCTTCAAGACGGCACGAGGCGGCCTAACTCATCTGCTTGTCGCGGTGGACAAGTTCACCAAGTGGATAGAAGTGAAGCCCATCAAGAAGTTGAATGGCCCGACTGCCGTAACTTTCATCTCAGACATCACAATCCGGTACGGCATACCGCACAGCATCATCACCGACAACGGCACCAACTTTGCCAAAGGCGCCTTGGCCCATTTCTGCGCGACGCAGGGCATCCGAATGGACCTAGCGTCCGTTGCCCATCCGCAGTCAAACGGGCAGGTGGAGCGGGCAAATGGCCTCATCCTGTCCGGCATCAAGCCTCGGTTGGTCGAACCACTGGAGCGTTCGGCCGGCTGCTGGCTTGACGAGTTGCCAGCCGTCCTCTAGAGTCTACGCACGACTCCAAACAAGTCGACCGGCTTCACACCCTTCTTCCTCGTCTACTGTGTTGAAGCCGTCATCCCAACGGATATAGCGTTCGACTCCCCGCGAGTCACGATGTACACTGCGGAGGAAGCAAAAGAAGCACGACAAGATAGCGTCGATCTGCTGGAAGAGGGCCGGCTGTTGGCACTCAGCCGGTCCAGCATCTACCAGCAGAGCCTACGTCGCTACTACAACAGGAAGGTCGGGCCGAGATTCTTCCAAGAGGGCGACCTTGTGCTCCGGCTGATCCAGCGAACAGCCGGCCAGCACAAGTTGTCGGCACCTTGGGAAGGCCCCTTCATCATCAGCAAGGTGCTAGGCAACGACTCCTACTACCTGATCGACGCTCATAAGCCCCGAGCACGGAAGAGGGACGACTCCGGCAAAGAGACAGAGCGACCACGGAACGCGAATCTTCTTCGAAGATTTTACAGCTGATGCAGTATGTACCACGCTACCCTTTTGTATCGAAGTACCAAGACTCTGGGCCCCCCGAGACGGACTCGGGGACTGCCCCTTTTGTTATCTGTATAATAAGTATTATGCTTCCGAGTATGCTACTCTTTGTTATGTTGCTTGGCACCGGGCTCGACTAGTCGGCCCGGGGACTCGCCGTCTCGCGCTATGAAAACGCTTCCTGCAGTCAGACAAGTAGTGTGTGGTGCTTAAGCCATCTCCTGTTAGAAGCCGCAGCTCGCAGAGCGACTACCCGGCGGGCAGGAGTAGGGAAGAATGGGTGCCCACACGAAAAATGGCTAAGGACTCAAAGCACAAACATAGCTCGAGCCGGCTTTCCAGCAGTCCCTCGCAAAACCGACTCCGAGTAGTCGGCTTACTGTTTTCTATCCGACTTGCTAACAAAACTCTAGAATGGCTAAGTACTTGCCTTCCCAAAGTAGCCAAGTGTTTGATCCAGCAGCAGTCCGTGGAGCGGCTGCCCGACTGGCAAAGACGGCATCTAAGGGAAGGCGGCAAAAGGAAAAGGCCAAAAGAGCATTAAGCAAGAAATAATAGAACCCAGATAAATATTTACATCACAAAGGCCATTGGACGAGTCCGCGAACGGAAGTTCAAAATACACCCCGCGGGTGGAACTGTGCGAATTAACAAAGTTCGTCGAGAAACTACTAAGCAGATAAACAAGACAAGGCGGCGGCCTATGAAGCAGCAGACGGGTTTGGGGGCTCGGAGGAGATGGCGGTGTCGGACGTCGGGGCGGCCGGCTGGGCAGATTCGGCTTGATCACCTCCAGCGACAGTCGGCGCAGTTGGGCGCGGCTCGTTGTTGGAGGCACGGTCAAGCTGAGGCTGATCGCCCGCTCCGGCTTCTGGCGCCTCCATCTCGTCTCCGACCTCCACCTCGCCTCCCTCCTCGACACTAGAGCCGATCACCTCCGCCGAGTCCTCGCCGTAGTTCGGGTTCATCCCGAACCACTCCGGCGGCGCCTACTCGCTGTTGTCAACCAGCTCAGGAACAAAGACATTGGGGTCGACGTACTCGGCGAGTGCCGCGGCGCGCTTGACAAAGTCATCCTTCATGGCTGCCAGCTCCGGCTGGGCCTCAGCCCGGAGCGTGGCCAGCCGGTCCAGGCTCAGGTCCGGATACCATGCCTTGACGAACTCCAAGGCACAGCGCGCTCCGGCATGTGCCGAGGAGCCTTTCCAAGCCTCCAGGCGGCCCGCTGCGACCTCCAGCCAGTCGGCAGTCCGGCTGGGAGTGCGCAGAATCGGCATCTCCGGCCACAAGGCAGCAATCGCCTGGGCGCCGACACGTTGAAGCCGGCGCAGCATCCGGTGAGCCGGCCGCAGGCGAGCCTCGATGCTCAGAAGCTGTTCATCAAGAGTCCGGGGGGCGTTGGCAGCAACCTCCTCGCCGGCCGCCCTCCGCGCCTCGCGATCGGCCTCGATGGCCTGAACGGCAGTCTACGCATGGCCCGTGAAGAAATCTACCAAGACGGAAAAAGAAGCAAGTCAGAAAAGGCAAGAGTCGGCCCGACCCACAGTCGGCTGCTCAAAGAAAGCGAGCGAAGAAAACTTACCATCAACAATATCTTCAATCTCATGGAAGCAGGAGGTCAGCATCGCCTCCTTGTCGGTCCAGGAGGAGCGTTCGGCTTCGAACTCGGCTTGGAGTCCAGTCTACCTCTCCTTCGCCTCCTCCTGTGCCTTCTTGAGCAGCTCCTTCTGCTCCGCCAGCTGCGCGGCCAGAAGGTCGCGCTCCGTGACGAGCTTGCCGCACTCCACCTCCTTGGCGCGCAAGGCGGTGTTGGCTTCGCCCAGCTGCTGCTGAAGAATGGCGTTGGCCTCTGAAGAAAGAAGAAAAGGATGCAAGTCGTCAGAGAAGGTCACCAAGAAGATCCGGCCCGACTGCGCAGCAGTCGGCCCGAATCTCGGGGACTACAGCCCGCGGGTGCGCCAGCGCGCCCCCGCGAAGAAGGAAACTCACTCCGGCTCTCCGACAAGTCGACAGTCCGCCTGCCCAGCTCTTCAACATTATGGTTGAAGACGGTGACTCGGAGGTTGTGGTAATCCTATGATAAGCATTTCAAAAAGAATAAGCATTTGGAACTCGCCAATAGAGTTCCAACCCGCCTGCTCAGCAGCCGGCTCGGAACTCGGGGACTACACCCAGTGGGTGCGCTGGCGCGCCCCCACAGAGAAGAGCAAGAAAAACAAAGTCAGAAGAAACATACCCGCACGGCCGCACGCGACGCCAGATGCGCCTTGGTGCAGTTCTGGAGGGCGTCGCTCTCGGCTCGCAGCTTCGCCTGGACGTCCAGGAGCGCCTGGTTCGGCGGGCCGGTGCCGCCTCCTCGCACCCACCCGACGGGCGCGGCGCTCATCACCTCGACGTCTGGGGTGGCCGAGCTGGCCGCTCCGGTCTCCAGAGGGCGCGGTGCTGAAGTCGCCTTCTCCAGACGGCGGCGCGTCGGCGAGGCGACTTGGAGAAGCAAGTTCGCCACGGCTTCGTCCGTGGTCGGCGGCATCGGCGGGTCCGCCGGCTGCTCATCCCTCACGCTCCGCGATGGCGGCGGGGGCGGTGGTGGCGGCACCACCGTGTCCAGACCGGGGGCCTCGCCGCCCTCCCACTCCACGACGGGGTGTTCCCCGCCAACCTTCCCAGACTGCTCCGTAAAATCCGGAGGCGGCGCCGAGTTCAATGGGACGACGAACAGCGCCGACTGGTGGCGCACGGCTTCTTCGGCCCACTCTTTGGCCGCGGCGGCGGCTTCGGCTCCCTCCAGCCCCTTCTGGTTGGAGGCGGCCGCCTTCTCGGCCTCCGCCTTCTCACGGCGGGCGGCTTCATCCTCATCGCGCTTCTCCTGCGTGTTCCGCTCCGTCGCTTCTCGGAGGTCGGCAGCGGGGTCGATACGCCGAGTCGTGGCGGACGACTCCACCGGCCCCCTGATGGAGGCGGCGACGACCTTCCCAAGAGTGAGAGGAGCCCTGGAACAGGGAAGACACGTCAGGACCTAGAAGAAATCCACCAAGAAATAAAGCAAGACAAACAAGCAGAAACACGTACCCAGAGGATAGCGGCGGCTTCTTCACTTCCTTACGGAAGCGGTGGGCCCTCGCGACCGCCTCTTCCCGTTTTGTCGCAGCGGCCGCCCCCTTAAACTTCTTTTCCCGGCCTCCAAGGGAACTCGGCCCGGCCCGGCGCTTCCTCGCGCCGTCTTGCCTCGGTTGATGGCGCGGGCGACTCCTCCATCTTCGCCGGCGGGCCAGTCGGCGAAGGTGGTCGAGGGCCTGAGGCCGCCTTCCTCTCATTCGCCGCCTCCTTCGGCGTCGGCCTCCATCGCCGCCGCCCCCACGTCGGGGTCGTCGATGTCGCTCTCCGCTCGATCGGGGGCGAACTGGCGGGGCGGCCCCGCGGTGCCGGTCGCGGGCTGGAGGAGAGGGTTCTGGTTCAAGAGATAAGAATAGTAGAGATCAGGAGTCGGATTCGGCTGAAGAAGAAGAAGAAGAAGAAGAAGAAGAAGAAGAATCACTTCCCACCGGCGGGGGGTTGGCGCGCGAGTACGGCTCCAAGTCGAACTGCCAATCCTCCGAGAGGCCGCAGTTCGCGATGTAGTTCACCGTGTCGGCTACCTCCGCATGAGGCATGTCCTTGGTGCACATCCGACTGGGGTCCCGGTGGCCGCTCATCTGACAGATCAGATGAGGCCGGCTTTGGAGCGGGAGGACTCGGCGCGCCACGAAGGCGGCCAGCAAGTCGGACCCAGTCAGACCGGCCGACTGCGTCAGCACTCGGAGTCGCACCACGGCGGCGGCCCCAGCCGGAGTCAGCGTCTTGGCGCGGTATGACCAGCTGGGTTGCCTCCCGGCTGGCGCGCCAGCTATGTAGGTCGGCAGATTAACCCAGTCGCCGTCAGGGGCAGCGTTCTTCACATAGAAGTAAGAACGCTGCCACATCTTCACCGATTTGATCAGCTGGATGGCGGGGAACGGGTTGTCGGGCGTCGTCCTCCGCATCGCGATGAAGGCGCCGCACTGGGCTGGCACGCCGACGACGTGCGTGCCGAGCTTGGATTGGAAGAACTCTCCCCACAGCTCGATGGTGGGGAGAACGCCGAGGAAGCCCTCGCACAACGCAGTGAAGTCCGCCAGCAGCACCACCGTGTTTGGAGTGAGGTGGTGCGGCTGGAGGCCATGAAAGTCCGGGAACGAGCGGAAGAACCCGCTCGCCGGCAGCCCCAGGCCGCGCATGAGGTGGGAGCGGAACACGAGCCGCTCGCCCTCCTTCGGCGCCGGCGTCACCTCCGTCGGCGGCGGAGCGCGGACCTGCACGAGGTGCGCGCCGGGGAGGCGGCGCGTCTTGCGGAGGAAGTAAATCATGTCGTCGTCGATCTCAGAACCGTCCCATACGCCGGAGCGCACGACGGCGGGCGCGGCGGCGGAGGTAGAGCTCATCGCTGCAGGAAGGGCGCAGTTCGGCGCAGCAGCGATGGAGAAAGGAGGAAGAAGAAAGAAGCAAGGGAAGCAGAGGGGAGCGGGCACGCGTGCTTCGCCGCCCCGCTCCCTCCGCCTACTTATAGGCCTGCGGGCTAAAGAACCGAGGGGGCGTCGTGGGATTAACTGCGGCCACGCCCCCACGATCCCCACGATTTACCATGGAAGTTACCACGCGCATTTACTGCGCTGAGAAGCTCAACCGCCCGCGCGGCCGCAACGGATCCATTCGAGGGCCGAGGCGCGGTAATGGCGGGCCCCGCCCATGGGCCTGTCCCGTCGCGCGCGTGGGCTGGCAGACTAGCTCGGCCACGTGGCGTCCCTCGGCGGGTCCGCGACGGGCGGCGGCCGTGTGGCTTATCAGGCACGCCGTCTGAATTCCGCCATGACTTGCAAACTCTTTGAAGAGCAGGACGACTTTCGACGAGTCCGGCTTCCCATAGTCGGCTTGACGGAGGCGGCCTTAATAAGATCGCCTCCCCACGATCCACTCGGAGAAAGAAACTGTTGAGGCTCCATGACATGTCTCCCTCGGCGCGTCACCAGCTTCGGGGACTACTGTCGGAGTAATGGGCCACGGGTAGGCTAACCCGGGACCCAGAACCTTTCAAGACATCGGGGCAGGCTTCGCCCCTCGAAGAATCCCAAGACAATCGGCCGACTCTGGGAGTCGGCTGCAGCATCACCGACACCCACTCACGGCCGAGTCCCAGAGACGGCTGCGACTCCCAATCGGCGATTCCAGGGAGGCCGACTATGGGGAGTCGGCCCGCGACTTCACCACTCTCTGCCTTCGAGAAGAAGGACGAGACTAGGGATGGCCGGAGTATGGCCCTCCCCTACATTGATTACCAAGGGCAGGCATGGCTACAGTACGTCGTACCGGAGGAGATCTCCGTCCGGCGCGGCACTGTTGCCATGCTGGCTCTGACGTCCGCCCTGGCAGCGGAACACTGTTCCCACGTCGGCCCGCATGTACGGCCTGGACACGGCGGGCCCCGCTAGTCAGCGGGGGGGACGAGGACGGCGAGAGCACCCGAAGACGGACCCCGTGGGAGTCGGCCTCCGAGAGTCGGCCCGTTCCTCCCACGGGGCCCACATGCCATTAACCAGATAAGACGGGGAGTGGCGACAGTGATCGCCCGCCAGGCGGCGGCACTGTTGCCACGCCCCCACGACCAAGCCCACGTCATCGGAGGCGCGGCTACAGTGGCCAGGTCAGTCGGCGGGGCCCACCAGCGGCGAGCCCCAGGAGTCGGCGGAGACGGCGACTACCTAAGAGACAGACGGCTGGGACCCGCTCCCAGCCAGATTACCATTGTACCCCGGGGGGTAGGCCTATATAAACCCCCGGGAGCACCCAAGCAAAGGGTTCGATCCTTTTACCACTAGATCAGAAGCATAGAAGGGAGAGAGCTAGCCTTGCCCTCTCCTACCCCCAGAACACAGCTCAAAGAGCGACTTTGTACACATATCATCATAGTGATCATGTGGAGACCCCGTAGAGCAGCAGTAGGGGTGTTATCTCCTCGGAGAGCCCTGAAGCTGGGTAAGATTCGCCGACGTGCATGTCTACGCCTCATCCCGCTTCCAGGCACCGGCGACGTTCTACTCGCCCCCACCATGATAAGCCATCCTTTGGCATATGTCGCATCCAACCCCCGACAACCGCTTCGCGTGCTTGAGGTCGCTTGGCGTGACAGCGCCCAAGGTGGTGAAAGAGTTCCTGCTACGCCACATTGCTCCTCTCCAACGCCACTCCCGCCGGATGTGGGCCTTCAGCGGGCGTGGTGATCGCATGAGGCTCTAGGAAGAGGACCTGACACCTGAAGTGCTGAGGACAGTGCTCTTGATCCTGACCGGGGACCCCAACCCTGGCAGCATCCAGCAGGGAGGGGCCTTGCTGTACCTCTGCCAGAACAGGGGCGATTTTGTGAAACAGATGCCTATCTTCGATGAGTGGGGCCGCGCCCCGCCGGCCTCCAGGGGCCTCGCGAGAACCCAGTGATGGTGACTGCCCTTCCAGTTGGCCAAGGCGACTCTTCCTCAAGTGGCGGAGCAGGGAGGCATGAGGCGCCCGAGGCCGAGGGGGCTCCCGGCTGGGTGACAACGCCGGGCGATGTTCATGAAGGAGCAACTCTTGGGGCCCGTGCCGCTGAGGCTGAGGGCGGCGAGCAGCTGCCCTCAGCGCCTGCGACTGAGGCCCCTGAGGCTCCAACCGCCTCTCTTGGCGAGGCGACTGGCAGTGCGCACCAGGCAGGCGCCCCTGACGTGGATCGTCTTGATGCTTCGTCCTCGTCGCAGGCTGATCCCTGCGCTCAACTCTTGGGCCGCTTCCGCATGGACTTCGAGGCCCTCCGAAAGAAAAGGGAGGCCCTGGGCGACGATTACCCTTGTCACCTGCTGAAGCGTAGGAAGTACTTCGCCACTGATGAGTAAGCCTTCTCCCTTTCCAACTCCCGATCCTTCTGTTGCTTTCACTGATCCTTGCTCCGCAGGCCCCTTCCAGCCGAGCTCGCGGAGGTGGCTGAGGTGCCATCCTCCTTGGCTTTACCCCCGCCGCCGTCCTCAGGCGCTCCGAGCAGCGGAGCCCTTGTGGTAAGGGCGATCGGAGAGGCGAACTGTCCCGAGGCGCATCGAGCCTTGCGCACCTCGCGAGCCTCCTCCGTGGGCCTTCTCGCGGCATAGCCAGCCTGCCATGGGCTTCTCGCCTGGTCGTGGACTGTGAGTGGTTGAGGCGCTCTCTGCGCTCTTCGTCTGGGGACGGGCTGGCTCCAGGCCGGGCTTCTGGCGTGGCGTGCCTGGCCATCGCGAGGGTGCCAGCCCCCAGCCCCCTGCCCGGAGCGGGTGTGCTGATTCGTAGCCCCCGGCGCTTGCTTGGGGCAGATGATGGTGTGGAAGACGTGCTCGAGCGCGCCCGGGAGCTTCGCGCTCTTCGCCAAGGATTCCTCCGAAGGGCGGCTGATGCAGTGAACCAGCTTGGTGAGGAGCTTGCTGATGAAGAGGCGCGCCTTGAGGCCGAGGGCCTGTGCCTGGCTGCAGAGAGGCGCGATCTAGAGGGCGCCATCGCCCTTGCGCGCCATCAGCGTGATCTTGACGATGAAGAGGCCAAGGCGTCGCTAGTGGCCTCTCGTGAGGCCCGATCTCGGGTCGCTGAGGAGGCCCGGGAGTCCAACTGGCGGCGAGAGGCGGCGGAGGAGCGGACTCGGGAGCTCCTGGCCTGGTGCCACTCATTGGAGGAGCAAGTGGAGCTGCGCGAGGCAACCCTTGCGTCGATGAAGGTGGCCTCTGGCGACCCAGCAGAGCTCCAGAAGCGTGAGGAGGCGCTGACGCTGGAAGCCGCCGAACGCGCACACGAGTACGAGCGTCTGGAGAAGAGGGAGCGCTTGGTGACGCAGGTGGAGGATGATGTCGCTGCACGGGAAGCCCGTGTCCTGGAGGAGGTCGAACATCGGGTGATGATGGCGCGCTTGAGCCTCGAGCGCGAGTTCGAGGAGAGGTTGGGGTTGATCCGAGTCGAGGATGAAGGTAGGACTGCTGCCTTGAGGGCCAAGCTGGAGGAAGCGACGCGGCGGGCCGATGCTTTTTGGGCCGCCCTTGAGGCAGCGCAAGGGGAGTCAACCACCTCTCAGGCCGAGGTGCTCCTTCTTCGCCATCAGGGGGAGGAGGCTGAGGCTGTCGCGCGGCAGAATGCTGACGAGATACGTCAGCGGCGGCTCATGGAGCATGAGAACGGCCCCATGCTCGCCACGCTCCGGGAGAGAGCCAACACGGCCTTGGGCAACATCTGCGAGGCGGCTGTTGGCGAGCCGCACGCAGTCAACTACGCCGGCAACCTCCAGTTCTTTACTAACGTGGTGACGCAGCTGGAGGCATGGTCGGTTAGGGCCGACAGGTTGGTGGAGGAGAGGAGCCGCGCCCTGCTCGGGCGCGCCTTTTCTCGCGTCTTCAGCTATCTGAGGAACATGGATCCCCACTTCGACTTCGACGCCGCCATCGCCCCAGTCCCCCAGGCCGTCCGAGACGACCTGGCGCACTAGGTGGAAGACAATGTGGATGCCCTCGTCAGGGCCTTTGCTTCAGACAACGACGGCGTGATCGTGGCTGCCGACGAGGGCGGCGTGGTGAACGGCCCCGATGCCGCTGGCGGCAACGCAGACAGTGATGGCGAGCCCAGCGACGCCAGCAACGGTTCGGGAGGTGCCCCTGAGGACGCATTGGGGGATTTATCTGACTGATTATGCATCGTTCCTGTTTTCTTACCTTGCATGAATAGAACTCAGGTTTTGGCCTGATGGTTGTGAGAGCATTTTGGGAGGGGGAGCCCCTCGTGTAAAACTTGTGTTCAACATATTAGTAGATGTTACATCGCCCATGCGCCTGCACCAAGTGGCGGGCCGAGCGACACGATGGTTGGCTAGTTTACCTTCGTTCTGTGGGGGGCCTGAGGCAGCCTGTGGGAGGCTGTGGCATCCCGAGTGTTCCCTGACCGAATCCATGGGATCTGCAGTAAAAGACCCTCCTGAGAGGACGTGGCGGCGGCAGTCTGGGCTGCCTGCAAGCTAGGCCTGACCCGGCTCGCGAGGGGCTCGCGAGGGGAGGCAGCTGAGGCGAAGTGTAACCGAAACGCGAGAAATTGCTCGAACGAGACTAAGCACCCCTTCCCCGAACACACGCAAATCTCAAATTCGAATCCAACTTAAATCCAGTGGGGGTAAGTGACAACCAAAGGGGAAAGCAATGAAAGCAGATAAAAGGCCGCGTCCGGCACCTAATCTAGTCTTGGATGTCTTCTCACCAGCGCGGAGCTAAGTGCTGCCACTGGGCGTGGGAGGGAGCCCCAGGGCCTGAGGTCTGCACCCCTGAGACTCCGGGGCGTGTACAACCCCACTCATTATTACGTGAGAGTGTCACGGGGAGGCGAGCTTCACAGGCACTGGGCCTTCTTCACAGGTACCGGCCTTGCTTCATATCGCCAGACGAGGGCCACGCCTTGCGCCACACTCTAGTGCCATCAACGACGACCGGAAACCAGGACGCCGCCGATGGGGTAGAGCGGTCGCCAGCGGTTCCCCCGACGACCATGGGTCCTCCGCCAGGGGCAGGCCCTGAGGCACCTCCCCAGCAGAGGGCCTACCTCCTGAGAACACCTTGCTCCGAAGGCTGCGGTGCTGATGTCGGATCTCGGCCCCTTTCCTGCAGCCCCTTGCGCCCTCCTCCCGAGGGGTAGGAGACTGTGGGAGCGGGGCAGCTGCTCGCTGTGGCGACCTGTACCTCCTACGATCCATGATTAGCGTATGCTTGCTCCCGAGGAATTAGCGGTACCCGATAATCGTTGCCTCCAGCGTGGCCAGTGGGACCGTCCCGGGGCTCCTGGAAGAGCTCGGCTTCTGGCGCCTCGTCCCCCCAGCTTGGGCTGAGGAGCGAGCCTTGTTCGCCCTCGTGAGGGTGCCCTTGGTCCATCATGCGGGGCACGTATTCTTCTGGCGCTGTCATCCCGAAAGTCGCGCCGTAGTGCTCCGCGTGCCATGCAACTCCGCTTGGCGCGCCCACCATGGGGTGGTAGCGCGGCTGTCCACTGGGGCAGTGGGTTGCGTCGAGTCCTTCTTCTTTGCGGACCGGGAGCGGGGGCAGCGCCGCCGCCGGTCCGGTGCCGACAGCCTCGCTGGCGTTGGAGTAGCCTTGGAGCCCGCGGGCGCGCGCGGAGCCCCCGCGCGGGCCGCCCTGGGCTTGAGATGGGAGCTGGGTGCAGAAGGGGTGAGCCCCCGAGGCGGCGAAGCCCAGGAGCTCTGCCACCCGCTCCAGCAGCACGTCGCGGCCACCCTCCAGCAGCCTGCACTGCAGTAGCTCTCGGGCCACCGTGAGAGCGGCCCTCGAGTTCGCCTGCTCCCGGCGGGTGTACGGTGTTGTGGTCGCGGCATGATTGGAGGCCCTTGCTGCCGACCGCGCCTGCCGCGGTGTGAGGGCGGTCGAAGCCTGTCCGCGTCGCCCGCAGCCCGCAGCGCCCTGCGGACCGTGAGCTGCCTGGGGCGCGGGGTCGCCCGAGGCGAGCGGCTCTACGTGGGCGGGCCACGCCTCCCAAGGATCTGGGTTGCCCGCTTGGTCGCCGGACATGGTGATGATGACGCGACGGGACACGGAGCGGTAGAAGGTGGATTCCGGCGCACCCCTACCTGGCGCGCCAAATGTCGGATTTCGGGTTCCGGCAGACCCTTGAGGTTCGAACACTGGGGTGCGCGTGGAGATTTCTCCTTCTACCTACCAGTACCCCTCCGCCTCGCCAAGATCTAAGCTACGGAAAGAACAGCACAAGAGACACGGAGTTTATACTAGTTCGGGCCACCGATGTGGTGTAATACCCTACTCTAGTTTGTGGTGTGGTGGATTGCCTCTTGGGCTGATGATGATGAGCAATACAAGGCAGAACAGCCTCGCGAGGGTCTGTTCTTGGATGGGGCGATGAACTGCTAGGAGGAGTTCATTCACCCTTCTCTCTCCGATTCTTGATCTGCCTCTACCCTGGGGGTGGCTAGTCCTATTTATAGGCAAAGGCCCTAGGCCTCTTCCCAAATATTGAGCGGGAAGGGCGCCAACAATTGGCCATTTTGAAGGGGAACATATGGTACACTTATCCTGACTAAAGTTGGTCCTCGCCTGCCAAAGGCTCTGGTGGTGATGCTGGCTTGGGCTCCACAATGACTTCTTCCCTGCCATTGGGCTGGTCTTGGTCTCGTTGCACCAAAATGGGTGCCTTTGCTTGATGCTCCCGCCTGCGCTTGCTCCCTTTGCACCAAAGAGGAAAGGAGGACACTGCGCGGGCTGGCGCCCGCCTGGCGGCCTTGGTCGTCATGGCTTGCGTCACGGGCACCTCGTTAGGTACCCCGCCTTGATCTCTCCGCCTCCTCGCGAGTCCTGAGGAAGCTCCGTGTCGTCTGCCCCGCGAGGCTTGGCCCCTCGCGAGGGTCTTGGGTTTGTGTTGATGAAGATGGGCCGTGCTGGGCCCCCCTTTGAGCCACGCCGCAGGCCGCAGGCAGGCAAGTCTGGGGACCCCCGTTCCCAGAACGCCGACAACGTTCGCAAGAGCAGTCCAAATTGGTTTTGAACCCCAGCTCCATAGAAATATGGAGGCCTATATGGATGACATAGTGGTCAAAACCAAAGACGGGCCAACTCTTGTGTAAGATCTAGAAGAGACATTTGCTAACCTGTGCAAGATCAACCTCAAGCTGAACCCTGAGAAGTGTGTCTTCGGTGTTCCGTCCGGCAAGCTTATCGGGTTCTTTGTGTCACAGCGTGGGATCGAGGCAAACCCAAACAAGATCAAGGCTATTGAGCAGATCGAAGCACCCAAGCGGATCAAAGATGTGCGTTGGCTCACCGGCTGCGTTGCCGCCATGAGCTGATTCATCTCCAAATCAGCCGAGCGCGCCCTTCCCTTCTTCAAAATCTTGAAGAAGGCAGGCCCAATAGAGTGGACCCCAGAAGCCGAGGCAACACTATAGGATCTGAAGAAATACCTTTCCTCCACGCCAATACTGGTTGTGCCTAAACCACAAGAGTCATTGCTTTTGTTTCTGGCGGCGACGAATCAACTAGTCAGCGCCGCACTGGTGGCACAAAGGAAGGTCAACGAGGAGGCAGCGACGGCGGCAGAACCAGCGGGTGGCAGGCCAAAGATTCCCCCGGCAGGGCCTGGCGCCGACAAGGCGCGACCCCCAGCAGAGTGTGGTGCCACCATGGCAGTGCCCACGCAGTCAAGTGAGGTGGAGTCAAAGAAGAAAATGATGCAGCACCCGGTTTAGTTTGTCAGCTCCCTCTTGCAGGGGGCTAGATCGAGGTATTCCGGTGTGCAAAAATTGCTCTTCGGCCTTCTTATGGCCTCGAGGAAGATGCTTCACTACTTACAAGCCCACGAGATCATTGTCGTCACCCGCCTCCTGTTGCAACGGATATTGCATAACCCAGGCGCAACCAGAAGGATTGTGGAATGGGCCTAGGAGCTGTCAAGTTTCGGTTTGAAGTTTGAAAGTACCTCGACAATTCAGTGCAGAGTCTTGGCGGAGTTCATCACAGAATGGGCCTCGACGCCTAACGAAGAAATCCAAGAGACCACACTCCCCGGCAAGGAAGCAGACCATGACTAGATCATGTACTTTGATGGGGCTTTCTCGCTGCAAGGCGTCGGTGCCGGTGTGCTGCTCGTCGCACCCACCGGAGAACACCTCAAGTACGTGATCCAGATGCACTTCCCCAGGGAGATGTCCACCAACAACATTGCTGAGTACGAGGGATTTCTTGCCAGTCTCAGGATCGCGGCAGACCTCGGGGTTAAGAAGCTCATCGCCAGGGGTGACTTGCAGCTCGTTGTCAGGTAGGTCAACAAGGATTATTAGAGGACATTGATGGAAGCTTACGTAAATGAGGTGAGGAAGCTAGAGGAACGCTTTGATGGTATCCAGGCGGAGCACGTCCGCCGGGCGGAGAACGACATCACCGATTACCTGTCGAAGCGTGTCGCCTTCAAGCTACCTGTGGAACCAGGTACCTTTTTGCTCCGACTAACTCAACCATCCGTTGAACCATCAGTGGGGCAGAACAAGCAGAGGAAATCAGGTCCCGGCAAGTACTTTCCTACTGAGCCCCCTGGGGTTGCCGACAAGGGTGCTGCCACGGACGCTGGGCCTGCCCAAGAGCAACTGCCTCCGACAGGGCGTCAAGCCCTGGCCGTAGAGACAGCCACTCCCATGGTGGAGTAAATGCCTTTGATCCTTGCCTTCGAGCCCTAGGCTCCGACATGGGCGCAGCATACCGTCCAATTCCTCCAACCAGGGGAGCTTCCTGAGGAGCAGGAAGAAGTAGAGAAAGTAGCCCGTCGGTCCGCCCTGTACCAGTTCGTCGATGACGTCTTGTACCGTAGGAGGCCGAACGGTGTGAAACTCAAGTGCATCCCCCGGGAGGAAGGACTGGAGCTGTTGGCGGAGATACCTGGAGGCATATGTGGTTCCCACATAGGGTCGAGGACCCTTGCCGGGAAGGCGTTCCGGCAAGGTTTCTTCTGGCCCACCGCCCTCCAGGATGCGACGGCACTAGTAAGCAAGTGTGAAGCATGCCAGTTCCATTCAAAGAAGCTTCATCGACCAGCTCAAGCCCTTCAAACATTCCCTCTCTCCTGGCCATTCTCGATCTGGGGGCTCGATATACTGGGCCCTTTCCCCCACGCTGTCGGGGGCTTTGAGTACTTGTACGTTGCAATCGACAAGTTCACAAAGTGGCCGGAAGTGGAAGCAGTGAGGAAGGTGACTGCTTAGTCAGCCGTCAAGTTCTTTAGAGGACTGGTCTGCCGTTTTGGTGTGCCGAACAGAGTCATCACCGACAACGGCACGCAGTTCACAAGCCACACCTTCATGTAGTACATCCAAGACCTCGGCAGCAAGGTTTGTTTTGCTTCCGTGGCACATCCACGGAGCAACGGCCAAGCGGAGAGGGCGAATGCTAAAGTGTTGCGAGGCCTGAGAACGAAGACCTTTGACAAGCTGCACAAGAGTGGAAGGCGCTGGATTGATGAGTTGTCAGCGATTCTTTGGTCGATCAGGACGACGCCAAATCGAGCCACCGGCCAGACACCTTTTGCCCTGGTATACGGGGCAGAAGCAGTTCTCCCCACGGAACTCATATACGGGTCACCTCGAGTGCTCGCTTATGATGAGCTTGAGCAAGAGCCGTTGCGCCAAGATGACGCGACGCTCCTTGAGGAAGATCGTCTTTGGGGGGCTGTGAGAGCGGCATGCTACCAGCAAGCCTTGCGCCGCTACCATAGCCGCAAGGTTCATGCCCGAAGCTTTGAGGAAGGCGACCTTGTTCTTTGGCGCGTTCAGTCGGCCAAGAATTCCAACAAGTTGACGCCAAAGTGGGAAGGCCCTTATCGGGTAATGCGAGTCACCAGGCCTGGATCAGTACGCCTGGAGACCGAGGATGCCGTCCCAGTGAGGAACTCCTGGAACATCGAGCATCTTCGCAAGTTTTACCCATAAGGCGCGGTTTGTCGGGCCTCCCGGCAAGCCACCTTTTGTACAAGCTTTGCCAGCAAGGCATGTGACCCTTTGTACAGAGCCAGGCGCAGACCCTGAGCATAAATAAATGAAGCGCTGGCACCCTAAGTCATAGCATGCATGCTAGGTTGAGTCTCTTCCTCGGTTAGGGTTGTTAGTGCTCAGTAGCGACTAACCCCTAGCCTAGAGGTCGAGTGCGCGTCTATCTGTTCCTTTTCTGTCCCTTTTTGGTTCGCAGGGCACATGAGCACTTCTGCTGAGCTACTTGGAAGAAAGGAAATGGACCGGCGTCCCGACCCCGGCAAACCAGAGTTGCCAGGGGCTGCAAATTCGAGGATCCAACCGCGGCAAGATAAGACTGCCGAGGGCCGCAGATCCAGATAAGTCTTTTTATCCCCTATCATGCGTTTCGAAACAGGACTGGGGCATGTGAAGCCTCGTTTTTATCTCTAAGCTGTCGTGCTCCCTTTTTCCCTAGACCTAAGGATTATTTCCTGGGTCCGGATTTGGTTGTAGCCGCGACAGCAAGGAGGTAGAACGAGGAGCCTGAAGCCCACTTCATCCCTGCCTCCGCTAACAGCGTGGGAACAGTCGAGTGGAGTGGGGGGAACGGCAAGGCCTGTTGCCGGGCGGAAAACGTTTATCTTAAACAATAACGAGGTTTCGCTCCTTGTCACGGGGTTTACCCACGAACGAGAAGCCCGGCAAGCATCCCTTTTTCATTAAAAACATCCCATACAGGTAAAGTTCGTACGAAATGAAAAACATGAACAAAGGGGATTACAAGATTTAAATTCAACAGGGCCCGCAGGCTTATAGATTAAAAAAGAGATAAGGTGCCCGTAATCCTTTTCTTGTCCCTCTCCTCAGGAGGCAGGTCAAGGAGGTGAGAGGACAAAAGGGGCGCCTAGGCGAGCTACGAGCAGCAGAAAGCACCAAGAGAACACCTCGGTGGCCGCCCACGGGCGGGTCGGTGATGACGGTGCCGGGAAAGGAGTTGGAAGACGAGGCGGCAGGACCGGTAGTACGCGACGAATGCGTCGGTGCCCGCGTACTCCGAGTTGACGGCCTTGTCGCCCACCCTCTTCCTCTTCCGCAGCCTCCCAACACCAGCTGCCCAAGGAGACGGCTCCGAGAAGTTCAAGGAGCTAGCCCCACCCCCGGCAAAACCCTACCGGAGGAGCGGCCAGGTGCAGATGTTGCTGCTGCCGCACCCGCCCAGGCGCGGGGCATCCGGCGCCTGGTCGGACTCGTCCCCGCTGTCTGCCTCGTCGCTTTTGCTCGAGGAAGAGCTTTCATTGTCAGAATCTCCATCATAGGAGCTCTCCACGCAGCATTTCATACGAGTTCCAAACTCTTTGAAGACCTTGACGGAAAGCAGGCCGTCCTCCATTAATTTGAAGTACAGGACGAGCCCCGCCGTCAGGCCGTGGATGCAGGCGAACATCTTCTATCCACGGCGGAGATACATAACTCGAGGAGTCGGGAAATCGACATCGACCCACGTGCCCCCGTTCCCACAGCCTCTCATGTGCAACCTGAGGGTCTGGGGCGGGGCATGCTCCATCACCCAAGCGAACGGGGTAGGGAGACGAAGATGACGACGCGGAGGCCGGCGGAGCCTGATGAAGGACTCGCAAGGCTGGTCTTCAACGTGGCCCTCCATCGGGAAGGGCATCATTGGCGGGGCCGAGGCCGGTGCGCCGCCCCGTCCTCCTTTTCCCCGAGCGCTACGGCCTCTGCCCCGGCCTCGCCCCCTCCCCCTTCCCCTCGCGGCCGGTTCCACCATCGCGGGCTCAGGAGGAGGAGGGACGCACTGTCGAGCGGCGACCCTCGCCGCCACCGTCGAAGGACCAGGATTCCCCTTCTCCATGACGGGTGAGAGGAAGAAGCAGAAGCAGGGGGAGACAGAAGATGGAAGAATGTGGGATGCCATCCCCCCTTCCCCCTTTTTATAAAGGAACGGGGTTGAGGCTCGGCTGCCCCGCTCGGCCAATCCAGACACCGGAGGCGCAGGGAATCAGGACCGACCCGCTGCCCCAACCAGCGACGGCTCGGTTTCCCGCCTCCACCATTTGCCACCCCAAGCGCATGAAAGACGCGTGGCAGACATGCAGAATTGAGGGGACGGGTGAGGCGACCTCTCCCCACCCCATGATCGTGGGGAGTGGACGCCTTGAAGCCCGCACCCCGGCCCCGCTCAGTAAATGAGTCGCGCCTTCGCACCTCACTCTTTTTTACGGGGATGGCGTGAGCCGCCTCTTTACTGCGATATGACGCATGCATGTGGAAACCGCCCCACGCATGCCGCCTACGTCACGCACACCCCTCCACGCCGCGCCACGCGCGCGAGTCGTGGGAGGCGGAGCGCGCGAAAAGTTTTACCATGGTAAAAACCGCCCCACCTGCCCGCACACCGTTTTGGGCCTGGCCCAACAACGTGTCGCGCTTATGTGTGGCTCAGGCCCGGGGGCTCCTGTTCGTGTACAAAAATAGGGGCATGTTTTTGTACCCCTTTACCTGTGCACGGGCAGTCAGAGCCGCGCCCACGGCCACACCAAGCAGAGCAAGGGAGGTGAGCCAAGGTAAGACCGAAGCCCAAGACGATCAAAGCAACACCAAAGCCAAGGCCACGAAGAGCAGAGGGACGAAGCAGGTTCCCCCGGCAAGACCCTTGCCGAGGCAGCTCGCCCCACACCAACAGAGCGAGCCACCCTTGAGCCCACGGCCCCCAGCGCCATCATCAACGTGGGGCCAGAGCTCGGGAAGGCACCTCTGTGGTGGCATGCAGATCTTTGTGAAGACATATTCAAGACCAGATGAGGAATAGAGGATGATGATTCTCGGCAAGATCCTTGCCGAGGAAGACCACCAGACCCCCGGCAAGATCCTTGCCGGGGACGACAGCACGCCGCGGCAAGACCCTTGTCGGGCCACCCGGCAAGGCCCTCACCAAGGACGCCAGCAGGGCCACCGCCAAACCCGCGCCGATCAAGCTTCCACCGCCTTTCGCATGCAGCTACCGTCCCAACCAGCTGGGCGGGCACCTGCGTGGCAACATGCAGCTCCTAGGCCAACTCATCAAGCGCATGCGTGGCGGCATGTAGATCTTTGTGGAGCCTCCGCCATCGCGCTACCTCAGCTGCCTGACTGCCTACGTGGTGCCACGCACCCCACTGGCCAGGGCGCGTGTCAAGACAAGGAGGAGTGGCGATGGACGGGACGGGCCTCACCCCCGTCCCCAATAAAGCAAGGGTACACCTAAGCTACGCATTAAATGCATCTTGTCCTGTAATACAAGCGATAAGCTCAGAGCACTATACGCCTTTCCACCTCCTATGTGTCACTGTGACAGCCCCTTCCAACTATAAAAGGAGGCCCATGGAATACTAGAAAAGGATTCGGCTCTTTCGAACCACGCACTGACCACAGCTAGTTTGAGAGCTCAAGAGCTCTCAGGAATACACCCACCAAAGCAGGACTAGGGTTTTACACATCCTCGCGGCCCAAACCTGGGTAAACGATCCTTGTGCTGTCTACTAGCCCCGCTCTCCTTGCAACCCTGTGCCCCGACAACCGTAGTAGGGATTCTTGTGATCCCATAGGTGTCGTTCCACACCGACAGGGAGGAATCTTTTTTGGGCGGGTGAAGCTAGAATATCCGAGATTGAAGAAGAAGCACGGCATCCATTGGATGGACATCCAACTGCCACTGCTGCTAGAACCGTGTGTTGACTATAAGTTTACAAAGCCTTGCATACGCGTCAACTCTTTTTTTTGAGAGGATGCGTCAACTTAGTAAGGCCACAAGTGTGTGGCAGAGAACTTATAGGCCATTTGAGATTTGTAAGAATGTGCGGCCAATTTTTGAATTCTAATGGAAGTTACTACAACACATTTACAGTTTGTTAAAAGTACAACCCATTTCAACCAACCGTTCAAAACAGAATTCAATAAAATTTCCCACATTTTGATGGGATCCGGAATATTTTTATCCCAAAATTTCTAGTCAGATTAAGTACAATTTCAATATAAATTTATATTACGTAAAAATCCAACGAAACATTGCGCTCGCATCAATTAATGAAATTAAAAATTTCAATATCCAAAAATAATATTTTATAAAGTAATTACGTGTTTGGTGCATTTTTATAGTTACTGCCCCGTTTTTATAATTACATCCCATTTATTATTTATTAAAGACCATTTTCTTGTTAAGCCTAATGCATCCCTCCTCGGAAAGATTTGTAGCCCAGCGGGGCGGAAAATAACAACTTGACCTTGCCTGGGTATTCCTAAAGAAAGTATAGCTGGGCTAGCCATTTTCAGCTTGAAAAAAATTAATATTTGGGCTGGATATCTGGCCTGGGCTAGACGGGCCACAGCCCGCCCAGTTAATACCTGCAGCGATGTTTTCGTTGTTGTTTAGAGGAGCAAAATTTATATCTTGGCTAAACATCGCTCAAGAAAAACTCTGCAGTGCTCACACCTCAAAAACACAAATACTGCTCGAGCTGCTTGGTCCCAGCTGTCGGCCGCTTCTTGTGCAATTATCTCGTTTATTGACTACATAGGTTGACAATGGTGTGGGACCGTGATGTCAAGAAACCAGGAGGAAGCAAAAAAACTATAGTTTTAAATACTAATAAGGAGGCACTTGCGTACGTACGGCTATGGCCCTGGTGGGTCCCCACTGTCATCCTCTCTAAGTAAAGTCATCTCCTCATCCTCATGTCCGTTGACCATGTTGACAACACGAGACGGCGGCGCCACGACAAGCGCAACAACTCGAAGGACGATGGAGAGGGCCTCGCGGGACCTAAGGATGATCTGATACAGCGCCCGCTGCTCATTTGGGAAGCCAGGATCATAGGGCCACATGTCCACGGCGGCATTGCCGTTCGCTTGTTCACTGGTGCTCGTTGAGGAGACAGAGGTTGCAGCACAGGTCCTCCTGTGCTGGTAGCTCTTCCTCCATTAGGGCGTCGAAGTGCGGCCGCACCTGCTCTATGTTGAACACGACATGAACCGGCTTGGACAGTGGCGCCGACTCCTGGTCGGAAGCTACATCCATCGTCTGATTGTCATCGCTCATCTCGGCGAGCTAGCTGGCGAGCCGGCATGTTCGGCTGCTGGACCAACCCGTTGCCAAGCACGAGTCTGATTGCCCTGGCCCACCCAGACCGCGTCCCTCGCCCGCGCGCGCTTTCTGCCCGAGACGGTCAGCGCCGCCCGCCCCGCTTCCCGATGCAGTCGATTGCTTCGCCTTCAAACGACACAAGTGTCGTCCGTCCATACTTTCGCCGCCCACATTAATGATACGCGGTTGCCGAGGCGGCTACTCCGGCGCCACACGTTCATCCGTCCGCTGCCCACTATTCCTATATAAACTGTTGCGCCGATCATAGTCGCAGTCATCCGCATCCGATCCCTTTCTCTTGTCCACACCACTACTGCCCACCATGGCTTCCTCGCGCTCCAGCGCTCTTCGGGACAGGCGGACGACGGACCACAAGGAGATGGCAGCCATTGCTGCCGACTGGCTGGCCGGCAGGCAGCCGGAGGACGACCCAATGGAGACCATGGTAGTCGACGATCATGCGCCAACCCCCTCCTCCGCGCCATCCTCGCTGGTGCATTGCACCATGACCATCGGCGAGCCCCATGCCCAATATATGGACACGGTGAGGCAGAAGCGTGAGGAGCAGTTCTGGGAGGCGCAGGCTGACGCCGCCTACAACCACCATCTCCTCTAGGAGCACCTGCAGGAGGAGGAGCAGATCGCCGCGGAGCGGGTGGAGCCGGAGGCGCTGCTCGACTCGTACCGCTACGCCCGCGAGGGCCGCCTCGAGTGCTGGTGGTACCGCATGTGGGTGGCGGAGGCTGCGGCCACCTACAAAGAGGGCGATGAAGCGGGCAAGATTCTGTTTGGTGAGACTGAGGACGAGGCAGAGGACAATGCCGGCTCCGATGAGTCCCCGTTCCGCTGGCGTCGACGAGGCCCTGCTCCACCGAGGCCCCGCGGCGCCAACAACGAGGCACAGGACACCGCCGGCTCCGCTGAGGCCCCGCCCTGCTGGCAACGAAGGGGAGGACCCCCGCTCCACCGAGGCGCCGCCCGCCGACAACGAGACAGAGGACATCGGCGGCTCCGTCGAGGCCCCGCCCCACTGCCAACGAGGCCGCGTCACACAGAAAACGAGGAAGAGTAGAACACGGTAGGTCGCTGCTGCTTGGGTCCAAGTAAGGCCACCGCTGCTACCCTCCGGTTGAAGCCAAGCTAGGCGGGTTGACGACTGACGGCCGGTTAGCTTCTTGGCGGCGACGTGGAGTCGGAGAGCTATGTTGGAGAAGGACGATGCTTCTACTTGACTGCTAGTGCAGTTGGCTGACTGACACGTGGGCCCAACAGGCATCTGGGCCACATGTCAGTTACACAACTGCACCTGCAGTTAAGTCACTGAAACTTCTGTTCGGCTGTGCCGGACACAAGTGGGTAGCTTCGGTTAATTAATTATACCTCTAGTGCACCCCTTTTTAGTTGAACAATATATGAAATGTAATGAAATCCGGCATGTTTATATGAAATCCGACAGTGTATGAATGAATTTGTTTCGATTAGTTCGAATTCTTGTATCACAAGCATTGGATGAACATGCAAAACAATACGTACTAGCATTATTCCCAGGGTGATCACCTCGTTTGCAGCAGTTTCACATGTACTCCCCCGATCCTTTCTAGTCTGCATACACATTTTGTCTGCAGTCAAAGTATCTCTACTTTGACCAATCTTATAGAAAAAAGTATGCACTTTCACAATGTGCGAAGTAAAAAGGAACAGAAGGAGTACAAAGAGTTTGAGCAGCTTTTTAGTGTTCCTGTACATTGCAATCAAACACACAGGCCTGGCAATTCATAGAGAACATTCAAAACAATCGATGATTATGCATCTCAGGAATTCACATGTCAGAGCCAATATTTACTTCACAACTAAAGAATAAAGGAAAAAATGGATCGACGCTGCTGACAGCAAAGGGCGTCCCATTCAAAAATATCAAACGCATGTCTTCTTGCTAAAATCAATGAGCAAAATTTGACAAGGTTGTCCCATTCCAAAATATCAAATGCCTACGATTGTGCAATGGGCAGGGTTTGCCATCAGTTCAGACATTGGCATGGCACCTTGTGCTAAATAAACCAGCTATTCTTTTTGTGCAGTTCCACCAAAATCAACCAAATTCGCGCGTAGCTTGTATGATTTCTCCCTTATATGTTGCAACGCCTTGAACTTATCGGTACCTCCTTTCTTGTGGTGGAAATGAATGATTCGATGTATTCATGAACATTTTGTGCGGTTCTCATTGAAATCAAGCTGAGCACCCCTGTTTGCACAAATACAAAAAAGTGATTAGTATAAAGCAAACTGTACTATGAATTGACAGTTTAAACAGGCACCTACATGGTCCATGTAGAGCACACTTTTAGAAAAATGGAACACACCGGAAAGAGTCCTAGAACAACATTTTACTCGCGCATCACAGCAAGAAATGGAGATTTGTCAGTCCTTCTGAGCTGAAGTTAGTTTGGTCTTGTGGGGAGTAATGTAACCATCCTTTAACTGCTCCTTTTGATGAGAAGATAGACATGGCTTCTTCATCCTAGCATAATCGGAACTAGTCACTTCACGTACTCCATATTCTTTTTCAGAGGAGGATGATCCTGTTGTGCAAAGAAAAGAGGACAACTAAATGCTAGCATCCCTCTTTCCTCGAAAAAAAGGAAAGGAAATATTTAAAACAACACAAATGAAGCACTTCTCAAGGACAATACCACTTTTTCATGACAGTATCTGAACAGTAGCACAACACCAACAGAGTGGCAAAGCTCAATCATATGGATGAAATCAGTGGGCGAGTACCAACCTTTGTCAGGAGGCTTGTTGTGTAGAGCATACAGATTAAGCACTTCTCCGGAACCATCTGTTTCTATCTATTGTGGTGGCCATGCTTACTATATACTCCTCGATTAGTTTAATGTTTCCAACATCTTCTTGTGCAGTTCCACTAAAATATATGGTATCTTCAAAGAAGATCCCTGTTTGTACAAGTAGAGATCATTACGTATTACATTAAGAGTGGCATCAAATCAATGGCAAAACAATTGCTCGTTCCAGACATAGCAATAAATTAAGATGCAAAACTATATCATTGCTTGTGTCATTACAGTTCCAGTGCTTCATTACAGCACCGGGAGTTGATTTTTATTTTTCTTCCGCTTTTTCTTCCCCTTCATCACTTGGTTCAATAACAGAAAAGCTTCGCCTTCAATGTAAGATTTGGCATGTCAATTAGGTTGCACAAGTATAGCACTAAACAATGACATTAATTTTCTGATGAAAGTGGCAAAATACAGGCCAACAGTTGTGAAATATCCTTATCTTACCTCAATGGGATATTGCGGTGCACATACATATTGGAAGTCTTGTCTCCATTTGTGCAGTTCACTAAAATCAAGCAACATTACCGTACAAGAAGCACAACATATGAAAGCACACTGCAGAATCATGTGAAAGAAGGCTAGTACTGACCTCTCATGACGCGGAATTCAAACAACTCACAAGAATAAGATCTGAACCAAATTTGCCAACACAGATAGGAAGTAAGATCTCCTCTTGTGCAGTTCCACTAAGATCAAACAATCAAGCAATGTTGTCGGTGTGACATTTTGGTTGAACTGCACAAAATACTCTTAAAACAAGAGTGTTTTGTGCAGTGCAAAAAAAGGTCACAATGGCAACGAGGTGAAGTAGATAACCCTGTTTACACAGAGGGGCAAAGGAAACAACTAGTGGTCAATAACGGTGGATGACATAGAAGCCAACAAAAAGAAGCATCTACCTTATCTAAATGGGAAAGAAAGCAAGAAAGTAGCATTTCTCAAACGATGGCATTGATTAATATTAACAAAGAGATTATATTAACAGTAAAGTTCGTTAAACATGTAATTTGCTTTTAACTGTGGCATTGCATCAATTTTCCAGCGGCATTATTATAGGGTGTTTGTTTACAGGGACATTTTTACTTTGATCTTTCGTCGAGTACTATACCCTGGTATCTCGAGATCATCACGGGACTGCATAACTTCTTATGAGTTCTCCATCAAGTACTACATTCTCACCGATTCCAATTTTTCATGGCCTTTGAGTTATTAAACACTCAAAGACACCGATAACTGAACCGAGTCCGCACTATGGTTCAACAACTCTTAGTAATCTTCTTTGCTTACGAGTTTGTACTCGATCACGTCATCCCTAGCCTGATCGGCTATGTCATTATCGTGTCGATTTTAACTGTGCAACCTAGTCCTTAATCCCGAAGCACAACTTTCGACGGTGGGCTAATTTTACGTTGATCTTCCTCGTCATATCATTTCTCCATGAACAACAAACTTGATTCCGAGTTTGTGACCTACCCGTGGTTCCAATAACCTTTCGCTTCATAATTCATTTGACTTGATGTCATCGCCGATCGATTACATCTTCATGAAATCTCTCGACAAATGTGTCGTGATCATCATCAGCATTCTGAGCTCTTCCAGGATATCAATTGAATTCATGATGAGAAATACCATCCTTGCCTTGATGATTTGTGTTATCATCGACCACCATATTGCCTTCCTTTCATCACAAACTTGTTCTTGTTATGGATGCAACTTTCTATCCAGTTTGTATTATATTCTACCTTGGAGTATTGCCATCTTTATGTCAAGAATGTCGTGAGAATTCCACCACCTCTTAAGAATTCTTGATATAGAAATACTTCTCGCCATCTCCGTTCATATCCTGGTCCCTGTGTTGATTCTAACCGAAATACCAACAAGTGAACGGTGTTGTTTGGATTATGCACTTCTAGCAACACTATTGCTTTGAAGTTAATGGTCGACATTTCATTCTTAGACCATTGTTTATCGAACCACCATTCTAACATTGATCATGCTACCTAAGCCCATATTTCGGGTGCACCTTTCAACCAATGTTTAACTGTGTATGTTTTCCTCGAGCATACATCATTATATCATTTGACCTGACTAATGTTATCTCCTTGTTCACATAATTGTGGAAACCCATATTTGGAAGTCTAGATGAATTGTCGCTAAGTTCATCATGCCACCTCCTCATCCTCTCCCTGGATTAATGATGAACTCTTGTTTCGGAACTCGATTCCATAGTTCATTGCCCGAGAATCTTATAATGTCATCTCGTCAATTGCATTGCACCTTTTCTTCTCAGGCATCCTGAGTCTGAGGTATCCTGACACCAATGGGATCTGAATCTCGGACAGATATGATGGTTGGAACATTTTCCAAGAGTAATAACATTGGTGTTTATATAACCCGGAAAGGTGATGTCGTGCCTAGCACACCTGGCCGGAGGTCCTATTGTTATGGATTCCTTTTCAGCAAGTTATCCATTCTTCCGTGAGGAAGTTGTAAGACTTATTCCACAAGTTATTCCTGATGGATCCTTTGTGTTTCCAAAGTCTGACCTTTTCTTGAAGACCATGTCGATGCTATCTTGAAGCATGTTTGTGATACTCTGATTTTCAACAAGAACATTTGGAGCCCAATGCTAAAAGTTCCCTGCTCAGTTATCCAAACACCGCTGTATAGGTAATTTCTTGAAATTTCTCTCCGCTTACCCAAAGAGTTTTCTACATTATATCCTGTCATGGATATCTTGCTTTGCTTGTCCTTGGGAAGGATATACCCTTGAAATATGTGTTTAAACACATTTTCCTTTCCATTTTTTTGTTTGATCTGATAATCATATTTTCATTTCCATTGTTTCGTTTAACCTTTCTTGTGATCAATATGATCTAAGCGACAGTATTCTCCTGCTTATGTAAACACCTCGGTGTACAATTCTGTCAGGAAGAACCTGTTACTATTGTTGATGACATTCCGATAGCCACTGATGGACGAGAACTTTGCCTATTGGTCCGCCTAGTTCAACGAGCAGGAAAATGGTTCTCTTCGTCCCTCGCCCTTGGTATCGACATTGTTGCCGACATAACTGACAGGCTACCCTCTGACATGCCTTACTTACATGGTCGTGCAAGGTGTCACCGACCTTCCTACTTTTACCCCACATGGTGGGCCCATAACCCACAGGTCACAGGATCAAAACCTGACTCTCCTGTACACCCCCTGTTCCTAGAGTTATTCCTCCCGCGTGGACTCGTATGTAATTCATGAGCCACCACCCGATGAGATCATCAATTCTGGCATCTGACACAATAATTATTCCGTTGCTTTGAAACCCCTTTAACCTTATGACTAGGAATTGAACGATTGCCTGGCTGCTTGAAACTTCTTATTGTACCTTCCAACTTCACTCTCGATGTGTTTTATTTGTTCAACTCGAGAGGTACTCATATGCTCATTCATGGGTTAATCCCAGATTATTACCCTTATAGCATTCTGTCGTTGCCGATCTTCCCCATTACCTATTCGTAAATACGATGAAGATCCCAAAGAAAAGATGTCGACTTCATCATGATGACCTGAAGCAGAGAAATGAAGACATCAATGTATTGGACCGGTCTCTTCAAGAAGACCAAGCCAGAATGACAAGACCCGCTAGATTCGTTACCAAACCTTCCCCCTTTCACTACCTCTTAAATCTCGGGACGAGATTTCTTGTAGTGGTGGAGAATTGTGACGCCCGGGTAATTAAGCTACAGTAACCCTCTGTAAGGATGCCACGTCACCTCGGTTACTGTTTATAAACTCGAGTTAGTTCAAAAATGATTCAAATTCAAATTTAAAATACAGGCAAACAGTAAAGGTTTTCAAACATTAAAACTAAATTGTTCATCATGGCAAATAATCCCTAATTAATTGAGGTGAAGAAACCACATTCTTATAGAAAGTTTAGATGCATTTGAATAATTAAAACAGTAGGTAAAACAATGAAATAAATGTCTTTTGCATTTTATAAAATAATAAACGGTTTATTTAGTTGCCCCTAAGTTGATGTGTAGGATCGACAAGAGGTGTCTAGAGGGGGGTGATTAGACACTAAGTACTAACAGCTGCAGTTTTTAATTTCCTTTAGTTGAAGTGGAGTTTTGGCACAAGTTTAACAAACACAATACATATCAAGCAAGCATGCAAAGAGTATATGAGCAGCGGAAAGTATAGCATGCAACTTGCAAGAATGTAAAGGGAAGGGTTTTGGAGAATTCAAACGCAATTGGAGACACGGATGTTTTTGTCGTGGTTCCGATAGGTGGTGCTATCGTACATCCACGTTGATGGAGACTTCAACCCACGGAGGGTAACGGTTGCGTGAGTCCACGGAGGGCTCCACCCATGAAGGGTCCACGAAGAAGCAACCTTGTCTATTCCATCATGGCCATCGCCCACGAAGGACTTGCCTCACTAGCGGTAGATCTTCATGAAGTAGGCGATCTCCTTGCCCTTACAAACTACTTGGTTCAACTCCACAATCTTGTCGGAGGCTCCCAAGTGACACCTAGCCAATCTAGGAGACACCACTCTCCGAGAAGTAACAAATGGTGTGTTGATGATGAACTCCTTGCTCTTGTACTTCAAATGATAGTCTCCCCAACACTCAACTCTCTCTCAAAGGATTTGGATTTGGTGGAAAGAAGATTTGAGTGGAAAGAAACTTGGGTAAGGCTAGAGATCAAGATTCATATGGTGGGAATGGAATATCTTGGCCTCAACACATGTGTAGGTGGTTCTCTCTCAGAAAATGTGTATTGGAAGTGTAGATATGTTCTGATGGCTCTCTCCTCGAATGAAGAGTGGGTGGAGGGGTATATATAGCCTCCACACAAAATCTAACCATTACACACAATTTACCAATCTCGGTGAGACCGAATTGAGAAACTCGGTCGGACCGATTTAGTAAACCTAGTGACCGTTAGGATTTTCGGTGGGACTGAGATGCAACTCGGTAGGACCGAGATGGTTAGGGTTAGGGCATAACGTAATCTCGGTGAGACCGATTACACAAACTCGGTGGGACCAATTTTGGTAATAAGCTAACCAGAGGGTTGGTCAGGCAAACTCGGTGAGACCGATTACACAAACTCGATGGAACCGATTTTGGTAATAAGCTGACTAGAGAGTTCGCATTGTAATCTCGGTAGTACCGATTGCTCAAACTCGATGAGACCGATTTTGGTAATGGACATACACAGTGAGATTACAATCCCATCTCGGTGAGACCGAGATCCATATCGGTGCAACCGATTTGCCTAGGGTTTGTGGCAGTGGCTATGACATCTGAACTCGGTGGCGCCGGATAGAAAGAATCGGTGGGGCTGAGTTAGACTTTTGGTTTAGGTCATATGTGGATGTG
This sequence comes from Aegilops umbellulata, assembly GCA_032464435.1. Taxonomy (NCBI): domain Eukaryota; kingdom Viridiplantae; phylum Streptophyta; class Magnoliopsida; order Poales; family Poaceae; genus Aegilops; species Aegilops umbellulata. Next base: position 395,852,172 of record CP136054.1, read on the forward strand.
GAAAGATAGTTGAGGGTTTTGGAGCATATCACTAAGCACTTTTGAGTAAGCAAGCCATTAAGAAACACCTCATCCCCTCTTGATAGTATTGGCTTTTCCTATAGACTCAATGTGATCTTGGATCACTGAAATAGAAAAAGTAGCGTATCGATTCTTGAAGCTTGATCCAATCCTTTGTCCTTAGCATCTTGAAGGGGTTCCACATCCTTTAGTCCATGCCACCTAATTTGTTGAACTTGTCTGAAACATACTAGGTAAAAGTATCAGTCCAACAAGAGATATGTTGTCATTAATTATCAAAATCACCCAGGGAGCATTTGTGCTTTCAATCTCCCCCTTTTTGGTAATTGATGGCAACATATATCAAAGCTTTAGATAAAGATACAGAGAATAGCAAGTAAAGCTTTGGAAAGACATGTAGCATGCATGGGCTCCCCCTACATGTATGCAATCATGTGAGTATGGAATAGAGCAGCATGTGAGAGCATAACCATGACAGAGTAGCAATGTGTTACATGTATCTTGGCTATATGCATCAGAGCAAAGGATATGAATATGGGAAATGTACCTTCATGACCATGAGTCCTTCTTGCAAACAGTATGTACATTAGCAAGAATTTCTCATACACATGACTATGATGCATATACTTACCTTGTGGTCTTGAGTTGGCTAGGATGAGATGAGCCTGCGTAAACAAGGTTAGATAACACAGATGCACCTACTAGCTAGAGCAAACAAAAGAAACCACAAGAGTACCAAGACTGGGATGACATGTAGAGTGAGTACAGAGTACCACAATAGATATTGACATGTCCCCAAAGAGAAAGATATGCAATGAAATCAAGATTTTTCTTTCCCTTGGAAGTCTTGCTCCCCTGAATCTATTATGGGATACTGGGAGAAGATAGGGAACAGAAAATCACAGCTCAAAGAAATATATGAACAGAGCTAATGCAAATAAGCACATATGAACATGTCTTTCCCCCAAGAAGACATGTGACATCTCTCCACTTGAACATCAAGCATCTGGGATCCTTGAAGATTACTCTTTCCTGGAGTATTCACTCCCCCTAGAGATCCCCCCCCCCATTGAGATATGATTAAGCTTTGATGTGATCTCTCTCTCCCCCTTTGACATCAATTTCCAAGAAGGGTTTTCTGGAATTTGTTGTGAGTGGGTTCGGTCCTTGAATCACAGTTCAGAGTATTCAGGTAAATGTGATGCTTGCAGAGGACAAGATTCATTGAGTGGAGCTGGATCAAGAATGAGGCAGAAATAAGTGGCAAGTTGTTTTCTTGTAGTGAAACCGGTGTCACCGAGGTGGATGCCTCGGTTGCACCGAAATACTTCGGCTAGACCGGAGACATGAAACCGGTGGAACGAGTTCATCACAGAGAAAAACACTTGTCACCTCAGCTCACGAGGCAAATGAGATCTCACAAAGATATGCAAGGAATTTGCTAAAAGATTTGCAATGAATTGGATGCTGAAAATGCAGAAGATAAAGCAAAGAAAAGAAACTAAAAGATCTAGATGAAGGGTTTTTTTTTGAAAGGGGAAACAAATATGCATGAGACAAATGCAAAAGCACAAAAAGGAACATAAGAGAACTTCATCTAGAGTTGGGCGGTGACAAAGTCACCTATATTAGAGTATATTGACTTAGGAGTCAAGTGAGATCACTTGATCATAGGTCATACTCATCATTTAAGCTCAAAATGGGGTTACTATTTTTCGTTTAAGCATCTTGATGTATTCTCATCTTGTCGAGTTGCTTTGACTCATGACTTGTAGTAAAGCTTCTCTAAGATGGAATTACATACCTTGGATTGTGGTGTTGATCGTGATCATGTAGTTGAACTTGTGTGGGTTGCTCAAGGTTGATGTAGCGCATCAAGAGTTGGGAGCACCACTTGGAGTTTGAGTACATCTACCTACATGGGTTAGTTTTTGAAAGGAAGAGCACTTGTGTATCCAATCATGACAATTATGAAATTCAACATAGAGTTCGTCAAAGGATATGTTTGAACGGTTTCGTGCTTCCTTGTCTTCAACCACCATTGTGTAGAGACTTGGTGATGTAGAGATTGCTCAAGATGTGAGAGAGTTGCAATCTCATAGAATTAGATTCATACAAGCACCTACAAGGGTTAGATAACATGCAAGATGCAAATTTTCCAAGACATAAGATAATCATCATAGGAGAAATATCAAGGATTAGTCGTAAGCTCAAGTCTTGCATGTATCCAATGGAGTTCCTACTCCAAGTTTGAAGCATCAATGATGTTCAATTCACCTCTTAACCTGCAAAACGTTTTCTCATCAAGTGGTTTAGTGAATATATCCGCTAATTGCTTATCGGTGCGAACATGCTTAAGGTTTATGTCACCCTTAGCAACGTGATCTCGAATGAAATGATGACGAACTTCAATATGCTTAGTTCGAGAATGTTGCACGGGATTGTGAGCAATCTTGATAGCACTTTCATTGTCACAAAGTAATGGAACATGTTTCACATATATCCCATAATCTTTAAGAGTTTGGGTCATCCAAAGTAATTGAGCACAACATGAACCTGCGGCAATGTATTCCGCTTCGGCGGTGGATAAGGATACCGAGTTTTGTTTCTTGGAAGACCAAGACACAAGAGATATACCAAGGAATTGACACGTACCCGAAGTGGACTTTCTATCAACCTTGTCCTCGGCATAGTACGAGTCGGAGTAGCCAACAAGATCAAAGGAAGCCCTCTTTGGATACCAAATGCCAAAATTTGGTGTATGAATTAAGTATCTCACTATCCTCTTCACGGCCTTAAGATGACATTCCTTAGGAGCAGCTTGATATCGTGCACACATGCACACACTTAGCATGATATCGGGACGTGAGGCACATAGATATAATAATGAACCAATCATAGAGCGATAAACCTTAATAATGAACCAATCCTTAGGAGCAGCTTGATATCGTGCACACATGCACACACTTAGCATGATATCGGGACGTGAGGCACATAGATATAATAATGAACCAATCATAGAGCGATAAACCTTTTGATCAACCGGTTCACCATCTTTGGCCAAATCAAGATGTCCACTAGTAGGCATGGGTGCGGTCATACCTTTGCATTCTTGCATATTGAACTTCTTGAATAAGTCCTTGGTGTACTTTGTTTGAGAGATAAAGGTACCTTCCTTAGTTTGCTTGATTTGCAAACCAAGAAAGAATTTGAGTTCACTCATCGTAGACATCTCAAACTTCTCCGACATTAGCTTCCCAAACTTTTCACTAAAATGAGGGTTAGTTGATCCAAATATAATATCATCAACATAAATTTGGCATACAAATGGTTCTCCATTAACCCTTTTAGTAAAAGGGGTAGAATCTATTTTTCCAATTTCAAAGCCTTTTGCAATAAGGAACTTGGTCAAGCATTTATACCATGCTTTAGGAGCTTGTTTAAGACCATAAAGGGCTTTGTGAAGTTTGTAGACATGATTAGGTTTCTTAGGATTGACAAAGCTAGGAGGTGGTTTGACATAGACTTCCTCCTCAATTTCACCATTTATAAAAGCACTTTTAATGTCCATTTGGTACAAAGTGATATCATGGTGATTTGCATAAGCAAGTAAGATGCGAATGGACTCAAGTCTAGCAATGGGAGCATATGTCTCACCATAGTCCATACCTTCGACTTGTGTGTAGCCTTGGGCGACGAGACGTGCTTTGTTGCGAACTACTTGTCCATCTTCATCTTGCTTGTTGCGAAATACCCATTTGGTACCATTGATGTTGTGGTTGTTGTCGGGCTTCTCGACCAATGTCCACACTCGATTTCTCTCAAAGTTGTGTAGCTCTTCAGGCATACCATTTATCCAGTCCGAACCCTCCAATGCTTCTTCAACCTTCATAGGTTCAATGCTAGAGATGAATGAGTAATGTTCACAAAAGTTAGCCAAACGAGTTTTAGAGCGAGTGATTCTCCCGGTTTGGATATCATTGTAGATTTGCTCAATGGGATGATCTTTAGCAATTCTTGCTCGAACTCGTGAAAGCTTTTGCTTGGGTCTTGGCTGAACATCTTCTTCATCTTGTTCTTCTTCTTGGCCTTCTTCATTGTTAGCATTATCGTTCTCTTTTCATGGTGGAGAAGGAGGTTGTTCACGTTCGTCTTGGTGCACTTCCTCGTTTTCATCATCTTGGTGTGTCCCGCTTGTGGATGCTTCCGTATCAACTCTTGGTTCACCTTGCCGTGAGGTAGAAGCTTCCACTTGGACGGACGAGGTACTTTCCTTCATCTCTGTTGGACGAATCTTGCCAATAGACAAGTCTTGGATTGCTTACGAGGGATCTTTGTCTCCTACATCAATTGGCAATTGCTCTACTTGCGAGATGTTATATTCATCAAACTTCACATCTACCGTTTCTTCAACCTTTCGGGTGAAATTGTTGTAGACACGGTATGTGTGAGAGTTTGAGCCATAACTAAGTAGGAAACCTTCATGAGACTTAGGAGCAAATTTAGAATGACGATGCTTATCAAGAATGTAGCACTTTGAGTCAAATACTTGAAAGTATCCAACTTGGGGGTTGTTACCGGTGAGGAGCTCGTATGCCGTCTTGCCGAGTAGCTTGTGAAGATACAAGCGATTTGTTGCATGACAAGCTGTCTCAACCGCTTCCGCCCAAAAGTGTTTTGGCATCTTGTACTCATCAAGCATCGTTCTTGCCATCTCGATAAGAGTCCGGTTATTCCTCTCAACAACTCCATTTTGTTGAGGTGTGTACGTAGCTGAGAACTCATGTGAAATCCCTTCTTCGTCAAGAAAGGTGTCCACATTTGCGTTCTTGAACTCCGTTCCGTTGTCGCTCCGAACCTTCTTCATCTTCACGTCAAATTGATTTTGGGCCTTCCTAGCAAAGTTTTTGAGGATCTTTTGGACCTGCAATTTGTCATCAATAAAGAACACCCACATAAATCTTGAAAAATCATCAACTATGACTAGACCAAATGAGTTACCACCGAGACTCTTGTAGGCATTTGGACCAAAGAGATCCATGTGAAGTAGCTCAAGTGGTCTTCTTGTGTCATGATGTTCTTAGCGCGATGACTTCCTCCAACTTGTTTCCCTGCTTGACAAGCACTACAAAGTCTATCCTTGTCAAATATGACATCGTTAACGCCAAGGATATGATTTCCTTTAATGAGTTTGTCAAGGTTTCGCATGCCCACATGGCCTAGTCTTCTATACCACAACCAGCATTTAGAAGATTTAGCAATTAAGCAAGTTTTAGGTTGAGCCCTTTTAGTGAAATCAACAATGTATAGATCACCTCTACGTACACCGGTAAAGACCATTTTATGATTATCTCTACGAAACACTTGGCAGTCTACTTCAGTAAATAGGACATTGAAACCGAAATCAGCAAGTCTAGATACTGAAAGTAAGTTGTAGCCAAGAGATTCAACGAGCATGACATTTTGTATGGAGCTATCATGTGAGATGGCCACCTTACCAAGGCCAACCACCTTACCCTTTGAATTATCACCAAAAGTGACATACTTCCGAGGGTCGTCGTTTCCAGCAAGCTCGCGGAACATGTCTTTATCTCCTGTCATATGATCAGTACATCCACTATCAAGGACCCATTCCTTTCCTCCAGCCATGTAGCCACGAAGATTTGCCATAAGACCAAAGTGTCTCATCGCATCATCAAGATCATAGTCACTATCATCATCCTCATCATAGTATCCATGTTCAACATCTTTTTGTGATTGATAAATTCCTAGAGAGGGTAATTCATTAGACAAATTATCATCACAATGGTCACCTTTATGAATTCTAATAGCTTCGGATATGATATCACTAATGATTCCAACATTTCCTATGGCACGCATGAGATTGGTAAGCTCAAATAGACAATCACCAAAGCTAGGATCACTAGAGTTCATCTTACTCAAAGCAATAGATTTATGGAGAATTTCGTCTAAATTTTTCAAGGAATAATCCGGAAATCGTTCCTCAAGAAATTTCCATATAGCATAGGCACAACCAAGAGTAGGCAAACTAGTAATCAAATTTTTAGGCAATCCTCTAATGATAAGATTTATGGTTCTAAGATTGCGAATCATGTCAAGATCTTCTTCGAGTGTGGGATGCAAAGGATCAATATGAGGTGCACAAGGGCTAGCAATGTACTTGTTCAAGTGATATTCATTGAAAATCTCAAGCATTTCATTTTTCCACTCATGAAAATATTTTCCATCAAGAATAGGCACTCTATGTCTAAGACTCTCTAAAGTAGACACATCCATGTTCCTCCAAAGGTGTTTAAACCAAGGCAATGGAGACCAATGCTCTGATACCAATTGTAGGATCGAGAAGAGGTGTCTAGAGGGGGGGTGATTAGACACTAAGTACTAAAAGTTGCAGTTTTTAATTTCCTTTAGTTGAAGTGGAGTTTTGGCACAAGTTTAACAAACACAATACATATCAAGCAAGCATGCAAAGAGTATATGAGCAGCGGAAAGTATAGCATGCAACTTGCAAGAATGTAAAGGGAAGGGTTTTGGAGAATTCAAACGCAATTGGAGACACGGATGTTTTTGTCGTGGTTCCGATAGGTGGTTCTATCGTACATCCACGTTGATGGAGACTTCAACCCACGGAGGGTAACGGTTGCGCTAGTCCACAGAGGGCTCCACCCACGAAGGGTCCACGAAGAAGCAACCTTGTCTATTCCATCATGGCCATCGCCCACGAAGGACTTGCCTCACTAGCGGTAGATCTTCACGAAGTAGGCGATCTCCTTGCCCTTACAAACTCCTTGGTTCAACTCCACAATCTTGTCGGAGGCTCCCAAGTGAAACCTAGCCAATCTAGGAGACACCACTCTCCAAGAAGTAACAAATGGTGTGTTCATGATGAAATCCTTGCTCCTGTGCTTCAAATGATAGTCTCCCCAACACTCAACTCTCTGTCAAAGGATATGGATTTGGTGGAAAGAAGATTTGAGTGGAAAGCAACTTGGGGAAGGCTAGAGATCAAGATTCATATGGTGGGAATGGAATATCTTGGCCTCAACACATGAGTAGGTGGTTCTCTCTCAGAAAATGTGTATTGAAAGTGTAGATATGTTCTGATGGCTCTCTCCATGAATGAAGAGTGGGTGTAGGGGTATATATAGCCTCCACACAAAATCTAACCGTTACACACAATTTACCAATCTCGGTGAGACCGAATTGAGAAACTCGGTCGGACCGATTTAGTAAACCTAGTGACCGTTAGGATTTTCGGTGGGACTGAGATGCAACTCGATAGGACTGATATGGTTAGGGTTAGGGCATAACATAATCTTGATGAGACCAATTACACAAACTCGGTGGGACTGATTTTGGTAATAAGCTAACCAGAGGGTTGGTCAGGCAAACTCGGTGAGACCGATTACACAAACTCGGTGGAACCGATTTCGGTAATAAGTTGACCAGAGAGTTTGCATTGTAATCTCGGTAGTACCGATTGCTCAAACTCGGTGAGACCATTTTGGTAATGGACATACACAGTGAGATTACAATACCATCTCGGTGAGACCGAGATCCCTATCGGTGAAACCGATTTGCCTAGGGTTTGTGGCAGTGGCTATGACATCTGAACTCGGTGGCGCCGGATAGAAAGAATCGGTGGGGCCGAGTTAGACTTTTGGTTTAGGTCATATGTGGATGTGAAAAGATAGTTGAGGGTTTTGGAGCATATCACTAAGCACTTTTGAGCAAGCAAGTCATTAAGCAACACCTCATCCCTCTTGATAGTATTGGCTTTTCCTATAGACTCAATGTGATCTTGGATCACTGAAATAGAAAAAGTAGAGTCTCGATTCTTGAAGCTTGAACCAATCCTTTGTCCTTAGCATCTTGAAGGGGTTCCACATCCTTTAGTCCATGCCACCTAATTTGTTGAACTTGTCTGAAACATACTAGGTAAAAGTATCAGTCCAACAAGAGATATGTTGTCATTAATTATCAAAATCACCCAGGGAGCACTTGTGGTTTCATAATGGGGCAGTAGCATAATTATTAAAACTAAATTAGTGACTGCTTTTATAATTCATAAAACTAATACAAATGAGAAATTAAAAGAAAATAGAAAATAAAAAAATAAAATAAAGCAAAAGAGAAACAAAAAAAAACAACACAAACCACTGGGCCAACTGTGGCCCAGTTGCCAACCCAACCGGCTAGGCCCAACCGCCCCACCCACTCACCTTATCCCCCCACTCCCCACCAAACCCTAGATCGAACCCCTACTCCCCCACGACCCCCCCCCCACTTCCCCTCTCGCTCCCATCCCCCCGATCCAAAACTGGATCGGGCCGAACCCTGATGCCGTGCGCCGACGCCGGCGCCCGTCCCCGCCGGCGCCCGTCGTTTTGACTCGCCGGACCACTTTGCTGCTTGCCGAACTCCTCCCCGCCGCGCCACGACGACCACGCCCCTCCGCCCGACGCTGCCCAGAGTCGCCGCCCGCGGACCTTGCTGGAGTTGCCCCGTCGCCGTTGCCTCCTTGTCCTCCTCCCCGAACGGCCTCCCCGAGCCTCGCCGACCCCCTTCACGGCATCGGGGGTGAGCTCCCACGACCCGCTTCCCCGTTTTCCCTCTGTCACCGACGCCGCCCGCACCTACCGCCCCCTCCCCTGCGCCGGTCATGCTCCACCGCCGCAGGCCGCGCCCGGCTGTGCATCGCTGCGCCTGGCCACGCCCGGGCCCCGCCACTGCTCGCAGAGACCGCCCCGAGATCCGCCTAGTGCTGCTGCCACCGCTGCTTCTGCATCGTTGCTAGCTGCCGTCGCCATCGAAGCCGTCGTCGCCCTCCGCCCACGCGCATGGCCACCGCTGCTCGGCCGCTTGCTACCGCATCTGCTCGCCTGCCGCGGCTGCGCTGCTGCTTCGCACCGCCAGCCCGCTCTACCCCCACCGCGGCGCCCTTCACGTAGGTCGGCGTTGCCTCCCTTCGCCGCTCGCCCATGCCGCTCAGCCCCGATCCAGCCGCGCCTCGCTACTGGGCGGGCTGCGGTTTCGCCCGTAGCCACGCCCGCTCGCCCAGCGCCCGCTAGCGTCCGTTAGGCCCCCTGGCCACTGACACGGGGCCCCATGCCTCAAAACGGTTGATTAAAAAAAGAATAAAAAAATGTATAATAGATAAATAATTAATAATAAAATTAATTAATTAATTAATTAACTTAATTAATTTTGATTAAATTAACTAATTAAGATTAATGAACCTAATGACTAATTAACCTAATTAACTACTGTTAATTAACTAACAGAGTATGACAAGTGGGACCCACGCGTAGGTTTGACTAAGTCAACAGGACTGTTGACTACTGACTGGACCTGTTGACTGTGCTGTTGACCCAGTCAATGGCCCCATCTGTCAGTTTGACTTAGTCAATCCCTGTTGACTGCTGATGTCAACATGACATCATGCTGATGTCATTAATCCAATTTTGAATTAAATTAAAGGATTAATTAAATTCCAAAAATTAATAAAATCTTTAGAAAATCATATCTTTTAATCCGTAACTCGGTTTAAATTATTTTCAACATAAAAGTTGGTTAGAACGACGAGACGAATCCGGATACGCAGCTCGTTCATCCGCCACACATCCCTAACATACCGAACTCGCAACTTTTCCCCTCCGGCTCCTTTGCCCGAAAACGCGAAACATTGGGGATACTTTCCCGGATGTTTCCCCCCTTCACCGGTATCACCTCATACTGCGTTAGGGCACGCCTAGCATGACGCCTTGCTTTGTCATGCATCTGTTTGCATTGTATTTATTGTTTCTTCCCCCTCTTCTCTCGCTAGACACCGAGACCGACGCCGCTGCTACCCAGTACGACTACGGTGTTGACGACCCCTCCTTCTTGCTAGAGCAATCAGGCAAGAACCCCTCCCCCCCCTTTGATCATCAGATATCGCCTATTCTTCTCTATAATGCTTGCATTAGATTAGTGTAGCATGTTACTGCTTTCCGATAATCCTATTCTGCTGCATAGCCTGTCATTGCTACTACTGGTGTTACCTTTACCTGCAACCCTACCTCCTTAGTATAGGATGCTAGTTTTCCATCAGTGGCCCTACATTCTTGTCCGTCTGCTGTGCTATACTATCGGTCCATGATCACTCGGGAGGTGATCACGGGTATATACTTAAATACTTTACATGATACCTGTGGTGACTAAAGATGGGTCGGCTCGTAGGAGCACCCGCGAGTGGATCTTGTGGCGGAGCGACAGGGCAGGTTGAGACTACCTAGGTAAGAGGTGGGCCTGGCCCTGGTCGGTGTCCGCGGTTACATCATTAACACGCTTAACGAGATCTTGGTATTTGATCTGAGTCTGGCCATTTGGTCTATACGCACTAACCAACTACGTGGGAAAGATATGGGCACTCGGCGTCGTGGTATCAGCCGAAGCCTTCGTGACGTCAGCGTCTGAGCGGCGCGCCGGATTGGAACATAAGCCTGCTCTTGTATTAAGGGGGCTAGTTCTGCTTCCGGCCGCGTACGCAACGTGCAGGTGTGCTAAGGGCGATGGGCCTAGATCCCTGTGCGCTTAGGTTTAGACCGGCGTGCTGACCTCTCTGTTGGCCTAGGTGGGGCTGCGACATGTTGACCTTCCGAGGCCGGGCATGACCCAGGAAAGTGTGTCCGGCCAAATGGGATCAAGCGTGTTGGGTTATGTGGTGCATCCCTGCAGGGAAGTTAATCTATTCGAATAACCGTGATCTTCGGTAACAGGACGACTTGGAGTTGTACCTTGACCTTATGACAACTAGAACCGGATACTTTATAAAACACACCCTTCCAAGTGCCAGATACAACCCGGCGATCGCTCTCTAGCAGGGCTACGAGGAGGGGATTGCCGGGTAGGATTATGCTATGCGATGCTACTTGGAGGACTTCAATCTACTCTCTTCTACATGCTGCAAGACGGAGGCGGCCAGAAGCGTAGTCTTCGACAGGATTAGTTACCCCCCTCTTATTCTGTCATTCTGCAGTTCAGTCCACTGATATGGCCCTTTTACACATATACCCATGCATGTGTAGTGTAGCTCCTTACTTGCGAGTACTTTGGATTAGTACTCACGGTTGTCTTGTTCCCCCTTTTCTCCTTTTCTTTACCCGATTGCTGCGACCAGACGATGGAGCCCAGGAGCCAGACGCCACCGTTGACGACGACTCCTACTACACCGGAGGTGCCTACTACTACGTGCAGCCCGCTGACGATGACCAGGAGTAGTCAGGAGGATCCCAGGCAGGAGGCCTGCGCCTCTTTCGATCTGTATTCCAGTTTGTGCTAGCCTTCTTAAGGCAAACTTGTTTACTTATGTCTGTACTCAGATATTGTTGCTTCCGCTGACTCGTCTATGATCGAGCATTTGTATTCGAGCCCTCGAGGCCCCTGGCTTGTATTATAATGCTTGTATGACTTATTTTATTTTTAGAATTGTGTTGTGATATCTTCCCGTGAGTTCCTGATCTTGATCGTACACGTTTGCGTATATGATTAGTGTACGATTGAATCGGAAGCGTCACAGTCCAGAACCAAGGCTATAGTCGTTTTGCACTCCAACTATCCGCTTTCATAAACACCAAGCAATTCTCAACAACTAGCAGCTGGGATACCCACGGAGCATGAGTGCTAACACGAATACTTGTGTCTATCCTATTCGCAAAAAAAAGGAATATTTTGGTCTATCCAACCCCCATCGAAGTTCTTGAGCATACAACATAAACTTTTTGCACACTACTCCTATAAAAGATGCTGGAGTACCCGCCTTCTAGGGGCCTTCGAGGGAGAAGAGGGCCTCCGCGTCGTTCGTTTTCCGGTGGTGTGCTGCAGGGGGGCTCTCAGGTGATCTTCACGATGTCTGATCTGCCCGGATGGCATGGACCCAGGCGACCCGGCTGGGCGGTCCATGACGGGTGGACCGAGGGATCGTGCGGGGCCACCGTCATGTGGGTGCCCGCGCCGCGCGTGCATGCGGCATCACACGCGCTTGCCCGCATAAATGGGGCCAGTCGGACCCGCCTATCGGACTTTTTGCCCCCCAGTGGGCTGGTTTGGTTGCACTAGGCGGGGCCTGCATCGAGTCTGTCCGGCTACACCCCGGGCCAATGGCGTTGTGATGTGCTCCTGTCCGTCGGACCGCGCCGTCCGATCTGCCCGGACGGTGAGCACCCAAGAGACCCGGGTGGACCGAGGGCTCGCGCGGGGCAATCATCATGTGGTGGCTCATGTTCCACGCGTGCAGTGTCTCACGTACCTTCCAGCGTGCGAGGGGCCAGCCAGACCCGCCTGTCAGCCTCTTCACCACCTGGGGGGCTGGTTTGGTTGCGCCAAGCAGGGCATGCGTCTGAGTCTGTCCGACTGCGCCCCGCGCCGATGGCTCCATGGCATGCTCCTGTCCATCGGACCTAGCTATGTGTCTGGTATGTACCCTGAAATTTTTGCTTGGTGGTCCATGGCGCGTTGGGCGTATGTGCGACAGGGGCCACATCTTTGGGGTGGTTTTTTGCTTTGAGCCCTCGTGTTCCATCTCGCGCATGCAACAGAGGCCTCCTCCTCCTCCTCTAGCTATGTCGCCTTGTCTCAACAAGTGGATGAATTCGAGGAAGAGGAGGAGAATGACGATGAACAGGGTCCGCCGGACGAGGACCACAACGAGATCAACATGTTACAACTGCCAGATGGACCTCTACTCACTCAGCCATCCCAAATGAGGAGGGGGTCTGTAGAGGATCCTTATAGTCCATCGCCTTTCAAAAGAGAGCGTGCTCGAGGCAGTCTCAAACCGAATGAGGGTCGCATAAAGAGAGCTGAGGATCATCTAAGCAAGAGGAGAAGAAAGTAATATGGACACTTGCCGAAAATCTGCATCTGAGCACGGGCTCAGCTGCACCCGCTCAGAAAAAAATTCAAAAGAAATACTAGAAAAATTCAAAAAAAATCAAAAAAAAATTATGTGGTAGATAATTTGATGCGTGAACTCCGCTTTAAATTTTAATTCATTTGGACATCTGAGCAATTCTGGGCAAAAAAGACAAATCGGGTCAAAACAGTTTTAGTAAACTGTTTTACAGACCTCGATTTTGTCTTTTTTTGCCCAGAGCTCCTCAAATGTCCAAATGAGTTAAATTTTGGAGTGAACCTCACGCATCAAATTATCTACCACACAATTTTTTTTGGAATTTTTAAAAAATTTATAGTATTTTTTTTTCGTGAGCGCGGGTGCAGCTGAGCCGGGGTGCAGATTCACCGCACTCGGACACTTGCTTGCTATTTAGTATTTGAGAACCTTCTATTTGGCCGTGTTGAACTTTGTATGTTGAACACCCTATGTTGAACTATTTGTGGCCAAATTGTCGTCTGATGGAAAATTGTCGTGTGATGGAAAATTGTTGTGCGGTGTAATTTGAATGTTACTGTTATACTGAATTATATTGCTATTTGATGTCAACTAGGGGCCGCCTACAAGGAGTTTGTTGATGCAACAGACGAGGTGTGGGGAAAGACCGACGACTAGGAGAACATCGCAGGCTCCGTCGAGGCCGCGTCCCGCCGCCACAACCACGAAGCCGGCACGTCCGCGGGTGCCGCTGGCAGTGTGGAAGAGTAGTGCACGGCACGTCGCCGCCGTTCGGGTCCCAAGAAGTCCATCGCTCCTCCCCTTCCGTTGAAGTCAAGCTTGGTAGGCTGAACATCGTCGGCCGAGTAGCCACTTGTCGGCGACGTGGAGGCGGACAACTTCACTACTCGGAGCTCCGGAGGCGAAGGTTATGGAGGCGGAGCTGGAGAGTGCTGAGGCGGAACTGGAGAAGGCGAAGCTTCAGTTGTGGGGCTCATGGCCGGACACGGAAAATGGGCGCCAGCGATCATTTAGTTTATGTTTAGAATAGAACTATGTTCGAAATTATACCTTCAGAGTCAGACGAGCTCCGTTTTTAATTGAAGTATGTCCGAAATGTAATGAATTTTGTCATGTTTATATAAAATTCATCGTGTTTCCATGAATCTCTTCCGCATTATATCAAAATCCGTCCGGTTTGCACGAATTTCATTCGGTTGTTTAAAATGTTATTGTAATGTATGCGGGCAGCTTTGGATGGCGGCCTCCGCCATCAATGTCCACGTACTAGTCCCCCTTATACGGACGGATGCGGAAGGAAATTTGCAAAGTTGGACATGCCCTAACTTACGGGTGTAAACGTGTTTTATGCCGGTGTTTATTATAATCCATGCGCTCGTTCGGGAAAAAAAGAGTGGCCTATGTATTTTTACACTGGTGTTTTGCTTAAAAACGACGAAGCAAGCGCGGCTCAATGGATTTTAGTGACGAGGAGGGGAGCTGACTTGTCCACTGGTGGGAGGCTGATGATTGATTCAGCATAATGAGACTGATTCACAGCGACCTGACGCTGAAGATAAAAGAGAGAAAATAACCAAAATCTTGACTTAGATAGGGAATGATATTTTTTATGTGATCGCGTATGAGCGAGATTGTTGGTTGAACACTGAAGCTTTGTAGGGTGAAAATTGATATCACTGCACTTGCTCACGCCTGCAACTGCAAGCAATGCATAGCCGGCGGCGGCTCGGACGGCGATCGATCGATCGATCGACTACTGCGGTAGCTTGTTGATCCTGCAGTATCTGTAGTTCTCGAACGTCTTGGCCTTGTAGTCGTACTTGGCAGGGATCTCGCCGGCGACGAGGCGCGGGTGCGGCGCGACGACGTACTCTCTCCGCGGCTCCACAAACACCGGCCACGACATCCGCGTCTTCCCCCTGCTCACCGTCGCCCGGTGCAGAACCGACCTGTACCTCCCGTTACTAAAAATCTAGCACAAACACACGTGTGGGACGTTCAATTGACGACACGGTACGATCAAAGTGAAGAACAAACGGAGTGTTAGCTTACCTCGATCTGGTCGCCGACGTTGACGATGAGGGCTCCTGGCACGTGCTCGACGTCGTACCAGAGGCCGTCCTTGGACACCTGGAGGCCCGGCACGCCGTTGGCCACGAGGACCGTGAGCGCGCACAGGTCGGTGTGCGGCGCGAAGCCGAGCGCGAGCTCTGGCTGCGGGCACGGCGGGTAGAAGTTGACCTTCTGCATGAGCACCAGGCCGTCGTCGCCGCCGCCGAACGCCTCCGCCATGGCGCCCTCCTCCAGGCCCAGCCCCGCCGAGAGGCGCTCCAGTACCTCCCGCGTCAGCCGCCGCATGTGGCCGCAGTACGCCTCGTTGGCCTGCCGGTATCCCCTGGGTTTGTCTGGCCAGGAGCCGTGGTTCACCGCGGCCGGCGGCGAGACGTTGTGGAACAAGAAGTCGGACCACATCTTTTTGTCGCCGGGGTTCCTCTGGACGGTGGAGCCGTAGCCCTCGGTCTTCCCTGACGTCGGGTCCATGGCGTACCGCTGCTTCTCCTCCTGCGGCAGTGCGAAGAACTCCTGCCCCACGCGCTGCAGCTCCGCCACGGCATCCGCCGGCACGCCGTGGTTCACCGCCTGGAAGATCCCCCACTCCCTCGCCGCCTCCACCATGCGGCTGCCGGCCTCCGGCAACGACATGTCGACCACGGGGATCTCCAGCGGCGAGGCCCCGCGGAAAGTGGTGGCGCGCGGCCGCTCGTACTCGGGCCGCACGAACTCCGGCGGGAGCACACCCAGCGACGACGCCAAGGCCTGCACGCTCTGCACCACCCCCGCCATACCTCGAATCAACCAGTTCAAGATTTCTTTGTACTGCGCGCTTCGTCGTCAAGATGTTTTTACTCGTTTTGGTTTAGTTGGGTGTGCATCATTATATATTGGGAAAAGCTTGAGAACAACCGACTGATTTTAACAGGTGCGCCCGGTGACGCTGATGACAATTGCGCGCGCTGCACTGTGTTCAGACAGGGATATCTGTCTTTTTCAGTTGTCCATGTGCTCCACGTTCACACGGGTAAGATTTTGACGTTTTAGCGGCACACTAAGCTAGCTGGTACTCCCTTCATAAGTTTCAGAAGTGTTCGCACACGAACAGGTCACCGTTTACCTCCAACGTCGAGGGTGATGCACCGCAGCTCATGTCGAAGGAAACCCACCTGGAAGCGCGGTTGCAAGCAATCTGGTGGGCGCTTTCGTAAACCCAAAACCCCACACGCCCGGAAGGGACCCCGTCTGGGCACGCGGAGGCTATGGACTGCTCTAGGTCGACTTGACCGCCCCTAGAGCCTCGTGGATTTGCAGCCCTCCATTGCTGAAGAACGAGAAGAAAGATAAGGGGGGGGGGGGGGATAGATGAACACGAAAAAGTAGTAGATGTGTTTGTTCGACTGTGTGTTGTTCAATCGGCCGTCACCCCTTAGGTAAATAAGATGCGGCTGGACTTCCTTGGATTCACGTCCAAACCCACTAATCAAATTCTGATTGGTTTTGCCTGAACTTTCCAAAATTGTTCGGTTTAAACTCGCTGCACCTTGCGGGTAATTTTTGAGGTGGTAAACGATCTCGGATGTAAACGAGCTCAAAAGCAATCTTGACCATTTCGAGGAGACGAACAACTTTAATGTTGAACGTTTTTTGATCAGAGGTCATCTTGAGGGTAAAATCGCTCGCACAAAATAGACTATTATTCGCGCTACCCATCAGACATGGTGTCTGGTGGGGTGCGCCACTTTTGGCTCAAGATAGGGTTGTATTCGGATGGCTCTAACTTTTCCATATGAACTCGGATTGGGACGACCGTTATATCGAAATCGACCGTTTTGACAAGATGAAGACAATTCGTGTAGAAAGTTTTCTTATATAAGGCCATCTTGGGGGGTGTAATCAGCCGAATAGTGTTCTGGATACAAAATCTTAGTACTTCGAACATAACTTCGGCCTTAGAGATGAGACCGGATGGCTATGGCCCAAATATCAAAGTTTCTCCTTTTGACGATACGGAACTTCCTCACTTTGAGCACTTTTCCATTTGAGGCTTTCTTAATTATATTTTCAACCATGCCAAAATCTGATGTGAGCACATGCCTCCCTGTTTTTCGGCAAAACTTGTGTGCCGAAAAATAGCTTGCAGGAAGTTTGTTCTAAGCGCGATGTCAACACTCCATCGGCTATTTGTACGTGCTTAGGACGATAGGTATGTATCGGCCATTTAGATTAGCAACAAAAGTGAAGCTAATTGAACATATGATGATTTGGTAATAACCTTTCATGATGTAAGAAATTATATTGCATCCATGGATTAAAATAAACCCATTGAGGGTATCCAATCATACCTGATGATGAATTCCATGGCATAGGCATCAACGGCATAGTTGAAGAATATGGATAATGTGTGGACCGAAGATGTTGAAACCTTCGGCTTGGTCCTTCATAGTTTTCACTCTTTTCCTTCTTCATCTTTGCCGCACTTCGTTTAATGGATGCTTTCACATAATTCTTATTTTGAGTACTTCCTTTAGGAACTCATGCCATGCTCCTTTTTTCAAGTTCTTGTGCACTAAGTTTTTGTAATTTCTTCTTTTGCCAATATGATAAGCCGAGTGAGCACCCCGGCTTAGATTTTGTTTGAAGCAATGGCAACTCTTCTTTTACCTTCCGCACTCTCAACTTATTCTCTTCAGATTTCACACTTGATTGACTTGCCTCATTGCCTTTAGTAGCCAATGTCAATACTTTAATTGGCTCTTTGTTATTTGAGATCAAGTCTGAAGTAGCATACTTACGACCATCCCTTTTCACGCGGTAAACTTGCTTGACCACCTATTTCTTCTTTCATGAACTCTGGACCGATTCCTTATGATTAAAACGGTCTTTGACGCGTGATTTTTCAAATGTTGATCTTCTTGGAGCTGCATGGTATTGGTGAGATGGTCTAAAATAAGATGGATAATGTGCCCTTGTATCATACCTGTCCCATGATGGATATGGCTTTACATGAGCATAAGGAGGTATCCACGACATTGGCATTGGCGGCTCATAGTAAGGATATGAATATGCTGCATTGAGATTCTCACTTTGCCAATACCGATCCTCGGATTTGCGCCTAGGGGGTGATCTTGATGCTTCTGAACTGCTTGAGCAATAAACACTTTTCTCTTCACTCTTCTTTTGATATTTATCTAATAATTCAGCGAAGGTTATTTTCGATCTCTTACCCTTGCGCTTATTTCGGTCTTTGTTTTCTTTTTGTTTGCTTTCATTGATCATAGGATTTGCTTGTTGCCCCCCCCCCCCAGTTCTTGGCGTCTTCACAGTAACTTCAATAGAACTCATGCCTTCAAGAATATTTCCATTGTGCTCTTGAACAACTTCTTTACTTGAAAGCTTGATTTCATCACCTGCAACTTTTACCTTCTCTTTAAATGGATCAGCTTGAAGCAGCCGATGCAAAAAGTTTTTGCCATCACAACCAATCGGAATAGACTGGTCATCTCTTGATGTTTCAACAAATATGAATCGTCCTTTATCAATGGCCAATTTAACTATTTGACGAAACATGTTGCAATCCTCGAAATTATGCTTGGACGAATCATGCAACTTACAATAAATTTGTCCCTGGATGGATGGCTTGACAAGGTGATCAAGAATTCTAATGTAATTATTTTTCAGCAGCAAATCAAATATTTGATCACACATGCTTGACTTGAAGGTATACTTCTTGTTTTCTAGCCGATCTTGGTGTACGAATGGCTTTGGAGGTAAGCAAATGAATGGTACAGATTTAGAATCTCCCCCATTCGACTATGCATTGTGTTTTCCACTCTATCTCCGGTGTCTTTGGATAAGATATTATATTAGCATCGGATTTCTTAAAAGAATTTAACATTGGCTTTAAATTTCTGAAACAAAAATAGTTAGAACACACGTGTCTCAATTGAGACCAAGTGCAAGCCAAGTATGAAAAAAAGCAAAACTACCCACATAGAGATAAGTTTTAAGTAAAGCAATGGGGAAGCCTTTGGCTGCAATAATAAGTCACTGTCGGTCTTTATGAATGGCACAATAGGTTGACCGACATACTTTGTAAATTTTTTTTGCTAACAAGTAAATTACCCTTCATCATTGGTCTTTCAAAATTACTTATAAGATTTTTCCTAATACATACATCAGCAATAAAGTTGTGACCAAATCTGAAAATAGGTAAATCACTTGGTAGACATACCTCTTCATGCACGTTGGGAGAGCATGATGGTTGTATCACTTGAATAATACTATATTCCACTTTTGAATAACTCTCCAATGCCTTGGCATCCTATTTTTCTTTGATAGATTCGGTACACATACTATTTGATTCGGTTTTTTCAATAACCGAATTTTCTTTGTTACCTGAATCAATACTTTTCTCCTTTTGAATTTGCAAGGCTTCTCGCTCTTGTCTTATTTTAGCCCACATCTCACTTTGGCGTGCTTTAAACTTTTTCATCTCAATTTGCATCCACTTCTCATGAAATTGCCCCCAAATTCTTTGAGACTCTTCCGGCAATGAGGTGCCAAAACTTTGAAATTGTTTAGGGGGTACATTGGTTGCTACAGAATTAGGCGAATGCATTATTTGCACAACTCTTGCTTTTACAGCAGCAAAGTCATGAGGCTTCCCGCCATCTATTAGTTCCTCGCGAATAGCGTTGCACAAATCCCAAGAGAATGTAAGCTTTTTCTCAATTACCCAATCTAGATATGGTTGCCCTCCGATGCTTTTAGACTCTTTCGACAATGAGATGTTGCCGAAGTTCTGTAATTGTGTTGGGGTACATGATATGCCACGGTAGTAGGTTAAGGCATTTGTGCTCCTATAGAAGTTTCACTTATTCGGCCATGACCATGAAGGTTCAGAGCCGAATTATGGACATCAACAGTTGCGTATGGTGCCAGAAAATTGGCCGAATAACTAGTACCCCCTCCATTCCACAATGTAGTGCCTATAGATTTTTGTGGAAGTCAAACATTGACAACTTTGACCAAGCGTATTGAGAAAATAGTCTACATCTATAATACCAAACATGTACATTATAAAAATATAACTCATAATGTATCTAATGATATGCATTTGGTATTCTAGATGTACCTACTTTTCTCTATAAATAAGGTCAAAGTTTGTAATGTTTGACTTTTGTAAAAATCTATAGGCACTACATTATGGAACGGAGGGAGTAGTAGCATGGCCAGTTCCCCTATCCACCGGCATGTTTGAATTAAGATGTTGCAAGTTAGTTGCCGATGAATAAGAAGGTGAAACACTTTGTTGCATGTTATTGAAAGTTCCTAGATGAGGTGTTTCAACTTGATTAACCGAACTCATCATGTTGTTCATCGGCATATGGATTTGTGGGGTAGCCGATACATGAGGGTTGGAATACATACGTGTCATGTTGCTAAAACTGTAACTACAAGCATGGAGATTATTCTGAATCGGTCGTTGCACATAATTAGATGCATGATTGATAAAACTAGAGCTAGCCGATGCATTATGCTCATTAAACAATCTAGCAACAACATATGCATTATTTGCATCTACATAAGTGAATTGGGTATTCATGTTACCTTTGCAGATTGCAAACCCTAGATGACGATCTCTTCGTAGCAAGAACGGGTCGGAGACAGTTCAAAACTTCTTCCCCAGCGGAGTCGCCAAAAAGTGTGTTCGCACACGAACACGTCACCGTGTACCTCCAACACCGAGGGTGATGCACCACAACTCACATCGAAGGAAACCCACCCGGAAGCGCGGTACACAAGCAATCCGGCAGGCACTTTTGTAGACCTGAAACCCCACACGCCCGGGAGGGACCCGTCTGAGCACGTGGAGGCTATGGGCTACCCTAGGTCGACCTGACCGCCCCTAGAGCCTCGTGGATTCGCAGTCCTCCATTGCTGAAGAACGACGAAGAACGAGAAGAAAGATACAAGGGTGGGGGATAGATGAACACAAAAAAGTAGTAGATGTGTTTGTTCGATTGTGTGTTGTTCAATCGGCCATCACCCCTTAGGTATATAAGAGGCGGATGGACTTCCCGTGCAAGGAAAATGCTTGGATTCACGTCCAAAACCCTAATAAAATTCGGATTGGCTTTGCCCGAACTTTCCAAAACAGTTCGGTTTAAACTTGCTGCACCTTGCGGGTAATTTTTGAGGTGGTAAACGACCTCGGATGGAAACGAGCCCAAAAGCAATCTTTGACCGTTTCGACGAGGAGAACAACCTTGATGTTGAACATTTTTTGGTCACATGTCATCTTGAGGGTAAAATCGCTCGCGCAAAACAAGCTATTATTCGCGCTGCTCATCAGACAGGGTGTGTGGTGGGGCGCGCCACTTTTGGTTCGTGATAGGGCTGTATTCAGATGGCTCTAACTTTTGCATACGAACTCAGATTAGGACGATTGTTATATCAAAATCGACCATTACGACAAGACGAAGACAATTTGTGTAGAAAGTGTTCTCATATAAGGCCATCTTGGGGGTCTAATTAGTTGAATAGTGTTCTGGATACAAAATCTCAGTACTTCGAACATAACTTCGGCCTTAGAGATGAGACCGGATGGTTATGACCCAAATATCAAAGTTTCTCCTTTTGACGATACGAAACTTCCTCACTTTGAGAACTTTTCCATTTGAGGCCTTCTTAATTATATTTTCAACCATGCCAAAATCTGGTGTCAACAATAAGGAAAGAGTCAATTACACCAATGATGCTAGAATTTGGTGCAAACGGTCATTTTCATGTTAGAACTTATGATGTACATCGAAGTGGTGCAAAAACTTAGCTTGAGCGTGCAAATACGGTGCTAATCACATTTGTATACGTCAGACCAGTGATGAGGCATGCTAGCATGGCTTAGGGCCCATCGTCAGTGACAGCATGGTGAATGGGGCTGATGGCATGCTCTTTAAAAAAACCTCGTTTTTTCTCATGTATACAATAATTTATATGTGTGGCATCTGATGGGGTCCACCTGTCAGGGAACATCACAAATTTAATAATAGAATGAAAAATTGCGCAGGGTGGGATTCGAACCGGTGACCTCGGTTTAAACAGCATGCGCAGCTAGCCACTAGCCCAGAACTAACTTTATGGTATACAAGTATACGCAAGCTTTGTATCTTAGCTAAGTTATTGTTGGGGATCGTTGCAGAAATTAAAAAATTTCTACGTGTCACCAAGATCAATCTATGGAGTTTACTAGCAACGAGAGGGCAGTGCATCTTCATACCTTTGAAGATAGCGATGCGGAAGCGTTGCAAGAACGCGGTCGGAGTATTCGTACACGAAGTGATTCAGATCGCGGCCGAATCCGATCTAAGCACCGAACAACGGTGCCTCCGCGTTCAACACACGTGCAGCCCGGTGACGTCTCCCGCGCCTTGATCCAGCAAGGAGAGAGGGAGAGGTTGGGGAAGACTCTGTCCAGCAGCAGCACGACGGCGTGGTGGTGACGGAGGAGCGTGGCACTCCAGCAGGGCTTCGCCAAGCACTGCGAGAGACGAGGAGGGAGAGGGGTAGGGCTGCGCCAAGAGAGAGGGAGACTCGTGTCTCTAGCAGCCCCAAAATCCCCACTATATATAGGGGGAGGGGAGGGGCTGCGCCCCCATCTAGGGTTCCTCCCTAGGGGTGGCGGCCAGCCCTAGATGCATCTAGGAGGGCGTCCAGAGGGGGAGAGAGGGGGCGCACCATAGGTGGGCCTTAGGCCCATCTAAGCCTAGGGTTTCCCCCCTCTCCCCTTCCCTGCGCCTTGGGCCCCTTGTGGCAGGCGCACCAACCCACCTAGGGGCTGGTCCCTTCCCACACTTGGCCCACGCAGGCCTCCGGGGCTGGTGGCCCCTCCCGGTGGACCCCCGACCCCTTCCGGTGGTCCCGGTACGTTACCGATAACGTCCAGAACACTTCCGGTGTCCAAAACGGGACTTCCCATATATAAATATTTACCTCCAGACCATTCCGGAACTCCTCGTGGTGTCTGGGATCACATCCGGTACTCCGAACAACATTCGGTAACCACGTACATCTATTCCCTATGACCCTAGCGTCATCGAACCTTAAGTGTGTAGACCCTACGGGTTCGGGAGTCATGCAGATATGACCGAGACATCTCTCCGGCCAATAACCAACAGCGGGATCTAGATACCCATGTTGGCTCCCACATGCTCCACGATGATCTCATCAGATGAACCACGATGTCGAGGATTCAATCAATCCCATATACAATTCCCTTTGTCAACTGGTACGTTACTTGCCCGAGATTCGATCGTCGGTATCCCGATACCTCGTTCAATCTCGTTACCGGCAAGTCACTTTACTCGTTCCGTAATGCATGATCCTGTGACTAACTTCTTAGACACATCGAGCTCATTATGACGATGCATTACCGAGTGGGCCCAGAGATACCTCTCCGTCATACGGAGTGATAAATTCCAGTCTCGATTCGTGCCAACTCAACAGACACTTTCGGAGATACCCGTAGTGTGCCTTTATAGCCACCCAGTTATGTTGTGACGTTTCGCACACCCAAAGTACTCCTACGATATTCGGGAGTTGCACAATCTCATGGTCTAAGGAAAAGATACTTGACATTAGAAAAGCTTTAGCAGACGAACTACACGATCTTGTGCTATGCTTAGGATTGGGTCTTGTCCATCACATCATTCTCCTAATGATGTGATCCCGTTATCAATGACATCCAATGTCCATGGTTAGGAAACCGTAACCATCTATTGATCAACGAGCTAGTCAACTAGAGGCTCACTAGGGACATGTTGTGGTCTATGTATTCACACATGTATTACGATTTCTGATTAACACAATTATAGCATGAACAATAGACAATTATCATGAACAAGATAATATAATAATAACATTTTATTATTGCCTCTAGGGCATATTTCCAACAACTTCACCGCCATCATCACCAACTCTTCTCCCCTCTATGCAGCGGTGTAACCTCTCTCTTACCCGCTGTAATCTCTACTTAAACATGGTGCTCAACGTTATATATTATTTCCCAATGATGTATGGCTATCCTATGATGTTTGAGTAGATCTGTTTTGTCCTATGGCTTAATTGATGATCATGATTGCTTTGAGTTGCATGTTT
This sequence comes from Aegilops umbellulata, assembly GCA_032464435.1. Lineage (NCBI taxonomy): Eukaryota > Viridiplantae > Streptophyta > Magnoliopsida > Poales > Poaceae > Aegilops > Aegilops umbellulata. Next base: position 395,876,317 of record CP136054.1, read on the forward strand.
TATTATTGGTGTTGTCCTATGGTGCTCTCCGTGTCGCGCAAGCGTGAGGGTTCCCGCTGTAGGGTTTGCAATATGTTCATGATTTGCTTATGGTGGGTGGCGTGAGTGACAGAAGCACAGACCCGAGTAAGTAGGTTGTTTGCGTATGGGATAAAAGGGGACTTGATACTTTAATGCTATGGTTGGGTTTTACCTTAATGATCTTTAGTAGTTGCGGATGCTTGCTAGAGTTCCAATCATAAGTGCATATGATCCAAGTAGATAAAGTATGTTAGCTTATGCCTCTCCCTCAAATAAAATTGCAATAGTGATTACCGGTCTAGTTATCGATTGCCTAGGGACAAATAACTTTCTCGTGACAAAAAGCTCTCTACTAAAACTAATTTAATTGTGTCTTTATCTAAAAAGCCCCTAGCTTTTATTTACGTGCTCTTTACTTTCTTGCAAACCTATCCAAAACACCTACAAAGTACTTCTAGTTTCATACTTGTTTCTGGTAAAGCGAATGTCAAGCGTGCATAGAGTTGTATCGGTGGTCGATAGAACTTGAGGGAATACTTGTTCTACCTTTAGCTCCTCGTTGGGTTCGACACTCTTACTTATCGAAAGAGACTACAATTGATCCCCTATACTTGTGGGTTATCAAGACCTTTTTCTGGCGCCGTTGCCGGGGAGCAATAGTGTGGGGTGAATATTCTCGTGTGTGCTTGTTTGCTTTATCACTAAGTAATTTTTATTTGTTGTTCTTAGTTGCTCTCTATCTTTAGTTATGGATATGGAACACGAAATACCAAAAAAATTAGGTGTACTTGCTAATCATGGAGATGGGGAACCTCCTAAAACCCTCGATGCTGGTTATGTGAAAGATATTATGTACTACTTTGATAATCCTGAGAAAACCCCATTCAATTATGCTATGGGAGTAACTTTGGATCAACGTGAATATTTTAGGGATTATCGCTTGACTCAAAAAGGGAAACTATTATGGGATCAAATTCATATATTGAAGTGGTATGCTGGGCAACTATGCTTGAGTTATGATTATACTTGTTCCTCTAGGATGAAGGCTCCACACCTTCCCTTTTCATGCAAATTTAATGATAATAAAACCTTAGCTTCTTATGCTAATGGTATATATGATTACTATGATGTGGAACAAATAGAATAATTTGTTGCTTTTATGGGTGCTTATGAAATTGAATCTATGTTTAAAGAGTTTGAAGATTTTGATGATGATGCTTATAGACCTAAAAATTTAGCTATCCTTAAATATTGTTATGAGAATTATTAATACAATTACGAAATTAATGCACTTATTGAGAAAGTCTCCGCTGTCCAAGAAGAGACTAATATTTTGCAGGAGTCTATGGAAGAAGAAATTGATGAAACTGTGAGCTCATTGGATGAAAAAGATGATGAGGAGAGCGAAGAACAAAGGATGATTGATGAAAAAGGACAATTACGAAATTAATGCACTCACGTGCTTACCGAAGGATGATTGCTATGATGATTGTTATGATCCCGTTGATTCTCTTGAAATATCCCTTTTTGATGATGCTTACTATGCTTGTGGCCAAGATGCCAGTATGAATTATGATTATGGAGATGAACTTGCTATAGTCCCTTATGTTAAACATGAAATTGTTGTTATTGCACCCACACATGATAGTCCTATTATCTTTTTGAATCCTCCCAACTACACTATATCGGAGAAGTTTGCACTTATTAAGGATTATATTGATGGGTTGCCTTTTACCGTTGCACATGATGATTTTGATAGATATAATATGCATGTGCTTGCTGCTCCTACTTGCAATTATTATGAGAGAGGAACTATATCTCCACCTCTATATGTTTCCAACATGATAAAATTGCAAGAAATTGTTTATACTATGCATTGGCCTTTACTATGTGTGCATGAACTGTTCCTTTATGACATGCCGATGCATAGGAAGAGAGATAGACTTTGTTGTTGCATGATATATGTTGCTTTGTGCTCACTACTAAATTACAAATCATTGTTAATTAAAATTGGCTTTGATATACCTTGGGATCCGGGTGGATTCACTACTTGAGCACTATATGCCTAGCTTAATGGCTTTAAAGAAAGCGCTGCCAGGGAGATAACTTGGAAGTTTTAGAGTCATTTATTTCTGTTGAGTGCTTTCATATAGTTTAAAAACAACAAAAATAAAGAGGGGAACCCAAAACTTTTCAAAAAGGAAAGTGAAAGTGAGAAAGACAAGCATTGTTGAAGTGGGAGAGCTCCTTGAACTTTGTTCATGCTCACTGCAACTTTGTGAATCTTGATTACAGAAACTTTTCAACAAAAATAATTATCCCCTTGTACAATTCCATTGTATTATAAAAATAAAGTGCCAAGGTTTTCCTTTAGGATGTTTACAATACTTGTTGGTTTGTACGGTGCAGGACAGAAACTTTGGCTGTAGTGCGCGAATCTTAATTTTTTTACTGGAACGTCAAATGGTTCTGATTCTTTTTGCACTGTCTTTCTGTACAAATTGTTTATTTTTACTAATTTTGGCAGAATTTTTCAAGTATCATAAGTATGGTGAATGTTCAGATTATTACAGATTGTTCTGTTTTTCACAGATTCTATTTTTGATGCATAGTTTGCTTGTTTTGATGAAACTATCAATTTATATCAGTGGATTAAGCCATGAAAAAGTTATATTACAGTAGACACAATGCAAAAACAAAATATGAATTGGTTTGCAACAGTACTTAGAGTAGTGATTTGCTTTATTATACTAACAGATCTTACCGAGTTTTTTGTTGAAGTTTTGTGTGGATGAAGTGTTCGATGATCGAGAAGGTCTCGATGTGAGAAGAAGGAAGAGAGGTAAGAGCTCAAGCTTGGGGATGCCCGAGGCACTCCAAGTAAATATTCAAGGAGACTCAAGCATCTAAGCTTGGGGATGCCCCAGAAGGCATCCCCTCTTTCTTCAACAAGTATCGGTATGTTTTCGGATTCGTTTCGTTCATGCAATATGTGCAATCTTGGAGTGTCTTTTGCATTTAGTTTTCCTTTATTATTTTATGCACCATGCTGGTATGAGATAGTCCTTGGTTGATTTATAGAATGCTCATTGCACTTCACTTATATCTTTTGAGTATGGCTTTATAGAATGCTTCATGTGCTTCACTTATATCATTTGAAGTTTGGATTGCCTGTTTCTCTTTACATAGACAAACGCCATTTGTAGAATGCTCTTTTGCTTCACTTATATTTGTTAGAGCATGGGCATATCTTTTGTAGAAAGAATTAAACTCTTGTGCTTCACTTATATCTATTTAGAGAGATGACAGGAACTGGTCATTCACATGGTTAGTCATAAAATCCTACATAAAACTTGTAGATCACTGAATATGATATGTTTGATTCCTTGCAATAGTTTTGACATATAAAGATGGTGATATTAGAGTCATGCTAGTGAGTAATTGTGAAATTGAGAAATACTTGTGTTGAGGTTTGCAAGTCCCGTAGCATGCATGTATGGTGAACCGTTATGTAACGAAGTCGGAGCATGAGGTGTTTATTGATTGTCTTCCTTATGAGTGGCGGTCGGGGACGAGCGATGGTCTTTTCCTACCAATCTATCCCCCTAGGAGCATTCGCGTAGTACTTTGTTTCGATGACTAATAGATTTTTGCAATAAGTATGTGACTTCTTTATGACTAATGTTGAGTCCATGGATTATACGCACTCTCACCCTTCCATCATTGCTAGCCTCTTCGGTATCGTGCATTGCCCTTTCTAACCTCGAGAATTGGTTCAAACTTCATCGGTGCATCCAAACCCCGTGATATGATATGCTCTATCACACATAAACCTCCTTATATCTTCCTCAAAACAGCCACCATACCTACCTATCATGGCATTTCCATAGCCATTCCGAGATATATTGCCATGCAACTTCCATCATCATCATATACATGACTTGAGCATTTAATGTCATATTGATTTTCATGATCTTAAGATAGCTAGCATGATGTTTTCATGGCTTGTCGGATTTTTGATGTCATTGCTACGCTAGATCATTGCACATCCCGGTACACCGCCGGAGGCATTCATATAGAGTCATATCTTTGTTCTAGATATCGAGTTGTAATATTGAGTTGTAAGTAAGGCTGGTCACAATGGGCAAGAACACAAGCTAGTAACTTACACACTTCCCTAGACTATGTTACTACCTCCATAGTGGGTAGGAACATCTATATAGTGTCATGCAACGATGTATTTATTAGTTTATAGACTCATTGTTTCTTGGAGTGTGTGATGTTCCGGTAACTTAGCTAGTTACCACAAGCACCTCTCTCTTCATTAAATATGTGCCACATAAGCAAAGTTGTATTGGAGTGTGTGATGTTACTCCTAAGTTCCTCCCCATTGTGACCAGCCTAAATAAAAGTGTGATGATCATCATTATTAGAGCATTGCCCCAGTGAGGAAAGGATGATGGAGACTATGGTTCCCCACAAGTCGGGATGAGACTCCGGACGAAAAAAATAAAAAATATATATATAAAAAAAGAGAAATGCCAAAAAAAGAGAAGGCCCAAAAAAGAGAAAAAAAGAAAACAAAAAAATGAGAGAAAAAGAGAGAAGGGGCAATGTTACTATCCTTTTACCACATTTGTGCTTCAGAGTAGCACCATGTTATTCATATAGAGAGTCTCTTGAGTTATCACTTTCATATACTAGTGGGAATTTTCATTATAGAACTTGGCTTGTATATTCCAACGATGGACTTTCTCATGTGCCCTAGGTCTTCATGAGCAAGCAAGTTGGATGCACACTGAAACACCCTCGATGCGGCTATATCTCCCACGTGTCGAAGCACGACTTAGAGGCATAACCGCATTGAAAGCAATGTCGCAAGTGAGGTAATCTTCACACAACCCATGTAATACATAAGGGAAAACGATACGTAGTTGGCTTACAATCGCCACTTCACACAAATACATGAACAAAACATTACATCATACAGTTACAAACAGGGCCCGACTAGCCTAAATAAAAGAAGAAACCCCAAAAGCGATAAAGGACCAAGATCGACCCCAACTGTGCTCCACTACTGATCGACTAGAACGAAACAACAAAAGGACAAGATCTCCATCGAACTCCCCCTTGAGCTCGGGTGCATCACCTGCACGGTCTCATCGGCACCTGCAAACTGGTTTGGAAGTATCTGGTGAGTCACGAGGACTCAGCAATCTCACACCCGCGAGATCAAGACTATTTAAGCTTATAGGTAGGAAAGGATAGTGAGGTGGAGCTGCAGCAAGCGACTAGCATATATGGTGGCTAACATACGCAAAAAGAGAGCGAGAAGAGAAGGCAAAGCACGGTCGAACAACTATGATCAATAAGTGATCCTGAACTACTTACGTCAAACATAACTCCAACAACCGTGTTCACTTCCCGGACCCAGCCGAGAAGAGACCATCACGGTTACACACGCGGTTGGTGTATTTTAGTTAAGATCAACTTCGGGTTTTCTACAACCGGACATTAACAAATTCCCATCTTCCACATAACCGCGGGCACGGCTTTCGAAAGATCAAAACCCTGCAGGGGTGTCCCAACTTAGCCCATGATAAGCTCTCGCGATCAACGAAGGATATTCCTTCTCCCCGGGAAGACCCGATCAGTCTCGGAATCCCGGCTACAAGACATTTCGACAGCAATAAAACAAGTCCAGCAAAGCCGCCCGATGCGCCGACATCCTGATAGGAGCTGCACATATCTCGTTCTCAGGGCAACACCGGATAAGCGAAGCGTACAGGAACCAACATAACCCAAGTTGCCAAGGGACGGTCCCGCACGGTGCTCTAGTTTGGACCAACACTTAGACAAGCATTGGCACGGGGGCTAAATAAAGATGACCCTCGGGTTGATCAGACCCAAGAGAAAGGGGTAGGTGGTAGGCAAATGGTAAAACCAAGGTTGGGCCTTGCTGGAAAAGTCTTATTCAAAGCGAACTGTCAAGGGGGTCCCATAAATCACCCGACCGCGTTAGGGACGCAAAATCCGGGAACATAACACCGATATGACGGAAACTAGGGCGGCAAGAGTGGAACAAAACACCAGGCATAAGGCCGAGCCTTCCACCCTTTACCAAGTATATAGATGCATTAATTAAATAAGATATATTGTGATATCCCAACAAGTAAACATGTTCCAAAAAGGAACAACAACTCCATGTTCCAACAAGGAACAAGCTTCATCTTCACCTGCAACTAACAATGCTATAAGAGGGGCTGAGCAAAGCGGTATCATAGCCAATCAACGGTTTGCTAGGACAAGGTGGTTAGAGGCTGGGTTTAACAATATGGGAGGCATGATAAGCAAGTGGTAGGTCTCGCAGCATAGGCATAGCAAAAGAGCGAGCAATCTAGCAAGCAAAGATAGAAGTGATTTCGAGGGTATGGTCATCTTGCCTGAAATCCCGCAAGGAAGAAGAACGAGTCCATGAAGAAGACAAACGGACGAAGTCGAACGAATCCTCACAACTCCGGAACGAAACCGAAGCTAACGCGAGAAGCAACCCGGAAAAAAACAAACAACATAGTAAACAACCATCACATGAACATGGCATGATGCACAACCAAGTATGATGCATGTCCGGTTTAATGAGGCATGGCATGGCAAAGTGCAACAAACAACACTACAAATTAAGTGGAGCTCAATATACAGCGAGTTGCATATTGACGAAACACCACATCAATTATTTAGTTCTCTCTTGTTTATGTACCCAACAATATTAAATGTTTTAAACATGGAAAGAGGGATGAAGCATATGAAAAACTACCTATCTAGGCAAATTTAAATGAGGCCGGAACAACAAACAACAATTCCGAAAACTCCTCATATGCACATTTCAAATTTGGTACTGTTCTGCCTAAAACATATTTTAATATTGTTAAACAGGAAAATGAAGTGCAACATGTTAAACTAGGCATTTTTCTACCCCAATTACATATAAATATTATTAAATTCCGAGTTACGGTTATTTAGTTATGAATTAAAGCATTTTAGCATGGCAATTGAACAAAATTAATCAAACAGCATTTTAAACATTTTTAACATGGGTGAAAGTGGCATATTATGAAACTAGATGAAGAACTAAGCATTTTACATATATAAATTATTTTAATATGATGCACGGTTCATGAGTTATTATATGCATGAAGATGAGGGATTATTCTGTAAAACTGCCAGTCTCAGGAAAAATGACTAAAACGCAGATCTGAAAAAAAAAGGAACTGGGCCGAATCTGAAGGCTGGCCCAACGAACAGAGGGGCTAGAGGGACTTCTCACCCAGTGGGCCTGGCCCAGATCGGGAGGGAGGCTGCAGGAGGGGCGCTGGGCCCTGGCGACTCGAGAAAGAGGGCGCGGTCAACGCGCTAGCGAAGCAGGGGGTCGAGACGCTCGTCTTCCTCTGCATCTGCTTCGATACAGAGGACACCGGCGATGCAGGAGGCCGCAGCAGCAGGACTGGCGGCGGCTTGAGGGACTCCGGTGAGGAGGGCGGCGACCTGGAGGCGCGTTCAACGCGAGGCGAGGCGCTCGACCTGGAGATCAGCGAAGGCTCGGCGCGTCCTGGAGAAGAAGCACGGGCGGCACAGGAGGAGTTCGGGCGCGATGCGAAGAACCAAGGGGCGGCCATGGCGGTGGAGCCTGGACGCGGCGGCGCTGCTGGTCTGGTGATGCTCTGACGAAGATGGAGGCGACGGGGTCGCGGACTTGACGAAGGGCGGCGGATTCGAGCGATGGCGTGGCGGAGCTCGGGCCCTGGGATGCTGGCGAGGCGGCCGTCCAAGCGGGAAGACGAGCGCGGGGTCGAGCGCTGCAGCGGGACGCTTGTCTGCTGCGCGGCTCGGGCATGAGGAGGGATCAGGCGATCGAGGGCGCAGGGGCCCGACCGGGTGGCCTGAAGGTCGAGGTTGCCATCTCGGGCGTCCATGGCGGTTTCCTTTTACAGAGAGAAACAAGAGGGAGTTGAGCAGGGGCGCAGAGAAGAAAAGAAGGAGATTAAGGGCAGCGCGCGAGGTACTGGCCTGGGGGTTTCCGGCGGCGGCGTTGGTCGTCGGACGACGAGGCGAGGAGGGGCCAGGGACGAGGCATGTCTCGGGTAGGAGAAGGAGGGGCGCTGCGGGATTTGAGCAGCTGTGGTGTGGTGGTTGGCTCGCTGGAAAAAACAAGGGGGAGTGGATGTATCTGGATCCCGAGGAAGATACGGTAGGTGGCGGCGGCCGAGAGGGATCGATGGGACATGTCCCTAGATTTTAGGGTTTGTCCAAAATGACTAAGGGTGGACTATATATACCTCAAAGATTAGGTTAGGGCTACCTCGGTCCCTCTGATCGGAAACGGACGGTCGCGAATAAATAGCTACTAGGGAGTCCAATTAACAAAACGGAGATATTTTGCAGACGTTAGGGGATGATCCGGACCCAACGGTAACGACAAAGCGGGTCGGGTTCGAAGCAGTTTCGGACACGCACACGAGCGGTCAAGAGAGGTCAACGAGGACAAGGGTCTGACAAAATGACAACGGAGGCAAAGAGAGAAAGGGCAACTGCGAATGGCTACAAGTTTTATGAAAATGTGCAAATGCAATGCGCATGATGCTATGAGATGAGATGCATGACATGAACAAAATGCAAAACAAAATACAAAAAAACCAACCACGAAGGAAAATAACATATCGCATCTCCGGAAAAGGCAAGAGTTGGAGTTACGAATAAGAAAAGTTACATCCGGGGCGTTACAACACTCCACCACTACGAGAGGATCTCGTCCCGAGATCTAGGATGGCACCGGAGGGAAAAAGAAAGAGGAAGATAAGAGGTAAAACTAAGTTGCTTCTTTGACAAACGAGTGAAACCAAAGAACCTTGAGAGGTCGCAAAGCTTGAAGAAAAAAAAACACGACGGAGGTGAACAAAATCTAAAACACTCCGTTCAACAAGAGGAACAAGGAACATGGAATACGGCGAGAAAGAAGAGTCTATGTGACAAGATAGACATTGAAACCACTCCGGTTAAAACAAGATAGAGAAGGAATAAGAATGAAAAAATTTGGGCAGCACTCCGACTGAAAATGGAAGGAATTGAACAAGAACTTGGGAAGATTGGACGATACTTGACGAAATGAACAACACCTGTCTCCACAACAATTAAAAGAATGGCACAAGGGGTAAGAAAGATTTTAGACAGCACTCCGGTAGAAAAGAAGAGGAAAACTTGATAAGATGGAAATAACTTGAAAAGAGAACACCACACTCCGGTTGGAAATGGAAGGACTAGAATATGAACTTGACAAGATGAGAGGGTACTTGCTGAAATTAACAACACATTGCCTCCGGAACTATTGAAAGAATGGCACAATAGGTAAGAAGGATTTCAGACATCACTCAGGTTGAAAAGTGATACGAAACTTGATAAAATGAAAAGAACTTGAGCAGAGGGCACAACACTCCGGTTAAATGGATAAGCATGAAAAGAACATGGTCCTGGCAATCCGAGATAATGAGTGAAGAAAGCAACATCACAATGCCTCCGGAACAAAAGAATGGAAAACTAGATGGTTGGAAAGAAAAGAACGGAGAAGATGAATGACAACTCTCGCAAATAAAATTGAAAGAGAAAGCTTACGAAGAAAAGATTGAACGGAGTTGTTGGATTATCAACAACGAAAGCGTAAGCTTGATGTGGGCTTATGGGAGACATCCCAAAAATATGAGGTGACGACCTGCCACTCACGGGAAAAAGAATTGGATTTATAAGAACAAGGAGACGAGAAAGCTTACTTCACCGGGAGGATAAAAGAAGAACTTGGGTCATGCATAAGCACCATAAAAAGCAACAATCCTTAGGGAAGGCTTTAGGTGAAATATAACCCAAGATAACTCCAATGAAGAGATTGATGGATTTAAAATACCTCATCCTTGACAACATGTGAATCATGGAACATGAACTCAAATTATCAAGAATGACATAATACCACCTCGAATATATGGTTGAAAGAATTGCACTTTGGAATGTAAGATGAAGAATACTTGAACTCCTCAAGACAAAACATGTGTTGAAACACCATGTTTATTTTAGAGTATGGCTTGACGGATCATAACTTCGAGAGGAATCCTGATGAACAATTGAAGAATGAAAAGAATCCTTGACGAAGCACCATGTAGAGCCTCCATGAAGAACTCCGGTAATAAAAGGATGATAAAAGAAAGAGAAGTTGAAAACACAAACTGAAGCCTTGCAATGATTAGATGAAGCTTTGAAATGATATAAACGAGAAAACTTGGAACTCCAGAAAGAAAGATGAGCAATTGAAACCCAGAATTTAGATGAACCTCCGGAATAGGGAATAGAATTTACTCGATGAAACAAGAATAAGAATTACATTATGCTTATCCTTCACCAATTTAGATTGATGACAAGCAATGGATTAGGCATACTACTTCTTCTCGTAGAAAAGATTAAGAGAGATATAGCGCAGACTTGAGAAGGTCTTCAACGAACCACCGGTAGGATTGGAAAAAACGAATGAATCTATATGATAACAAAGTAAGAAGGATCTTGACGAACCACCGTAAGAATTGAAATGAAAGTAGCAAAGGCACAATTCACCGGGAAAAGTTTGAAAACAAAATAAAGATACTTGACAGAATTTAGATACATGAGAACAAGGAGATCATGAACTGATTAGAGGATATTTGAACGATGCACCGGTAAGATTTGGAGAACGAGAGTTGAAAGCTTGAATGAGGAGTCACAAAATATGGCCTTCGGAGGAAAGAAGTGGAAACAACTCATGAAATGCTCCGGATGGGTAAAAAAATCGTCACAATCAAAACAATTATGAGAGGATGGCAAAAAGCTAGAACCACGTATCTTCAAGAGAATGGACAAGATTTAAGGGAAACTCTTCTTCGGTCTTCAAAATTTGAGAATGATGATGAGAACCACCACCATGAATTGTTGAGGCACTCTGGAATGAAAATTAGAAAGGTTGAACCAATGATGAAAAGAATTTGAAAGATCTTGGAGAAAGACATCTGACTGATGAAAATTCATTCTTACGTCAAACTTCGAAAAGAATTTGAGAATAACTCCGGGAAAATTAAAAGAGTCAGGTAAGATCCTGGGAAAAGACCTGTGGGTTAGGGCCCACTCAAAAGAAAACACCGTTGAACGATTGCTTGGAAGGGATATTGCACCGGTTGATTTAAATGACTTGAATGAGATAACATCCTCAAAAGAAATTGAGTGAATTGAGAATGGAAACTTGAATCTTCTGAGATATCTTCAACACTCCGGAACAAATGAATAGCGAGAAGTGAATGATTAAGAGATACACCGACATTAGAAAAACATTTGAAACAAGGAAAGATATGATCGACAAGCTTGAACTGAATCCACCGGAGAAAAAAAAAGAACGAAGATTGATGAACTTGAAGCTCCGTTAGAATCTTCATGATAATCACCGGATAAGAACATTGAAGGAAAGAATGAAGAAACTTCCATCAATAAGGATACATGATTGAGAAATCTGAGTCCTTGAAGGAATAAGGGTGGGAGGGCGGGAAAAACAAAGACAACTTGGAACGGATGAAGCAAACACCGTTGAGAAGAACTGATAATTTATTCGCAAGATCAATTATCCACATAGGAATATGAGAACACCGTTTAGGAAAGGTATGGAATCAACACTTGACATTGAAGCAACTCGAATACCACAAATAAAACAAAACAAAAACAAAGGATTGGCTCGCAGAATAAGCCGGAAACAAACATATGATAGATCCCATATCGTATCATGTGTCTGTTGGAAAGATATTCTAAGAGATACTTGAATTCCCACTTATAAACTCCCGAAACTTTCTGGTTATGCAATCAGGTGTTGGGGATACAGGGGAAGCATAATATCTCACCCAAACTAGCAAATCCTACAACCAGTTGTATCCATCCTTCAACACATAACCAAGAAACCTTCGGAAATCGTCTACCTCAACCTTCGAAAAGCATCCGTTATACAAGTCATGGCAATACTCCTGCACTCGCCTCAGTACTGGGCTATCAGGGTTATCTCACCAACAACTGTATAAAAGAGATTTTCGATGTCGGCGTACTAAACTCAGGTATTCCAAAACCGCAACGATAATATTATGACGACAACACCTCGGAGCTCAACTCCCCGGGACACTGCCACAACCCCTAAATGTCAGGAGGCAACCAAGACAATGTTGTCATCATAAAACCATCGGAACGATTGTAATATACCCGCGTGATCCTAAAAAAAATTTTTAGTGAAATTTGAGAAGAGAAGAGTTAAAACTCTACGTCAGGATGCCTTACCAGAGAGATGAGGAGACTGGGAAGTAAAAAGAATTCCTAAACTCTCCGATATATAATTCCTAAATGACTCAAAACATTTTTCTAGACACAACTCGGCCGCTAAAAACGATCAATCAGTGGGGGCTCCTAAGGTCGGGGAAGGCTCTGATACCAACTTGAAACACCCTCGATGCGGCTATATCTCCCACGTGTCGAAGCACGACTTAGAGGCATAACCGCATTGAAAGCAATGTCGCAAGTGAGGTAATCTTCACACAACCCATGTAATACATAAGGGAAAACGATACGTAGTTGGCTTACAATCGCCACTTCACACAAATACATGAACAAAACATTACATCATACAGTTACAAACAGGGCCCGACTACGGAGCCAAAATAAAAGAAGAAACCCCAAAAGCGACAAAGGACCAAGATCGACCCCAACTGTGCTCCACTACTGATCGACTAGAACGAAACAACAAAAGGACAAGATCTCCATCGAACTCCCCCTTGAGCTCGGGTGCATCACCTGCACGGTCTCATCGGCACCTGCAAACTGGTTTGGAAGTATCTGGTGAGTCACGAGGACTCAGCAATCTCACACCCGCGAGATCAAGACTATTTAAGCTTATAGGTAGGAAAGGATAGTGAGGTGGAGCTGCAGCAAGCGACTAGCATATATGGTGGCTAACATACGCAAAAAGAGAGCGAGAAGAGAAGGCAAAGCACGGTCGAACAACTATGATCAATAAGTGATCCTGAACTACTTACGTCAAACATAACTCCAACAACCGTGTTCACTTCCCGGACCCAGCCGAGAAGAGACCATCACGGTTACACACGCGGTTGGTGTATTTTAGTTAAGATCAACTTCGGGTTTTCTACAACCGGACATTAACAAATTCCCATCTTCCACATAACCGCGGGCACGGCTTTCGAAAGATCAAAACCCTGCAGGGGTGTCCCAACTTAGCCCATGATAAGCTCTCGCGATCAACGAAGGATATTCCTTCTCCCCGGGAAGACCCGATCAGTCTCGGAATCCCGGCTACAAGACATTTCGACAGCAATAAAACAAGTCCAGCAAAGCCGCCCGATGCGCCGACATCCTGATAGGAGCTGCACATATCTCGTTCTCAGGGCAACACCGGATAAGCGAAGCGTACAGGAACCAACATAACCCAAGTTGCCAAGGGACGGTCCCGCACGGTGCTCTAGTTTGGACCAACACTTAGACAAGCATTGGCACGGGGGCTAAATAAAGATGACCCTCGGGTTGATCAGACCCAAGAGAAAGGGGTAGGTGGTAGGCAAATGGTAAAACCAAGGTTGGGCCTTGCTGGAAAAGTCTTATTCAAAGCGAACTGTCAAGGGGGTCCCATAAATCACCCGACCGCGTTAGGGACGCAAAATCCGGGAACATAACACCGATATGACGGAAACTAGGGCGGCAAGAGTGGAACAAAACACCAGGCATAAGGCCGAGCCTTCCACCCTTTACCAAGTATATAGATGCATTAATTAAATAAGATATATTGTGATATCCCAACAAGTAAACATGTTCCAAAAAGGAACAACAACTCCATGTTCCAACAAGGAACAAGCTTCATCTTCACCTGCAACTAACAATGCTATAAGAGGGGCTGAGCAAAGCGGTATCATAGCCAATCAACGGTTTGCTAGGACAAGGTGGTTAGAGGCTGGGTTTAACAATATGGGAGGCATGATAAGCAAGTGGTAGGTCTCGCAGCATAGGCATAGCAAAAGAGCGAGCAATCTAGCAAGCAAAGATAGAAGTGATTTCGAGGGTATGGTCATCTTGCCTGAAATCCCGCAAGGAAGAAGAACGAGTCCATGAAGAAGACAAACGGACGAAGTCGAACGAATCCTCACAACTCCGGAACGAAACCGAAGCTAACGCGAGAAGCAACCCGGAAAAAAACAAACAACATAGTAAACAACCATCACATGAACATGGCATGATGCACAACCAAGTATGATGCATGTCCGGTTTAATGAGGCATGGCATGGCAAAGTGCAACAAACAACACTACAAATTAAGTGGAGCTCAATATACAGCGAGTTGCATATTGACGAAACACCACATCAATTATTTAGTTCTCTCTTGTTTATGTACCCAACAATATTAAATGTTTTAAACATGGAAAGAGGGATGAAGCATATGAAAAACTACCTATCTAGGCAAATTTAAATGAGGCCGGAACAACAAACAACAATTCCGAAAACTCCTCATATGCACATTTCAAATTTGGTACTGTTCTGCCTAAAACATATTTTAATATTGTTAAACAGGAAAATGAAGTGCAACATGTTAAACTAGGCATTTTTCTACCCCAATTACATATAAATATTATTAAATTCCGAGTTACGGTTATTTAGTTATGAATTAAAGCATTTTAGCATGGCAATTGAACACATTTAATCAAACAACATTTTAAACATTTTTAACATGGGTGAAAGTGGCATATTATGAAACTAGATGAAGAACTAAGCATTTTACATATATAAATTATTTTAATATGATGCACGGTTCATGAGTTATTATATGCATGAAGATGAGGGATTATTCTGTAAAACTGCCAGTCTCAGGAAAAATGACTAAAACGCAGATCTGGAAAAAAAAAGGAACTGGGCCGAATCTGAAGGCTGGCCCAACGAACAGAGGGGCTAGAGGGACTTCTCACCCAGTGGGCCTGGCCCAGATCGGGAGGGAGGCTGCAGGAGGGGCGCTGGGCCCTGGCGACTCGAGAAAGAGGGCGCGGTCAACGCGCTAGCGAAGCAGGGGGTCGAGACACTCGTCCTCCTCTGCATCTGCTTCGATACAGAGGACACCGGCGATGCAGGAGGCCGCAGCAGCGGGACTGGCGGCGGCTTGAGGGACTCCGGTGAGGAGGGCGGCGACCTGGAGGCGCGTTCAACGCGAGGCGAGGCGCTCGACCTGGAGATCAACGAAGGCTCGGCGCGTCCTGGAGAAGAAGCACGGGCGGCACAGGAGGAGTTCGGGCGCGACACGAAGAACCAAGGGGCGGCCATGGCGGTGGAGCCTGGACGCGGCGGCGCTGCTGGTCTGGCGAAGCTCTGACGAAGATGGAGGCGACGGGGTCGCGGACTTGACGAAGGGCGGCGGATTCGAGCGATGGCGTGGCGGAGCTCGGGCCCTTGGATGCTGGCGAGGCGGCCGTCCAAGCGGGAAGACGAGCGCGGGGTCGAGCGCTGCAGCGGGGCGCTTGTCTGCTGCGCGGCTCGGGCATGAGGAGGGATCAGGCGATCGAGGGCGCAGGGGCCCGACCGGGTGGCCTGAAGGTCGTGGTTGCCGTCTCGGGCGTCCATGGCGGTTTCCTTTTACAGAGAGAAACAAGAGGGAGTTGAGCAGGGGCGCAGAGAAGAAAAGAAGGAGATTAAGGGCAGCGCGCGAGGTACTGGCCTGGGGGTTTCCGGCGGCGGCGTTGGTCGTCGAACGACGAGACGAGGAGGGGCCACGGACGAGGCATGTCTCGGGTAGGAGAAGGAGGGGCGCTGCGGGATTTGAGCAGCTGTGGTGTGGTGGTTGGCTCGCTGGGAAAAACAAGGGGGAGTGGATGTATCTGGATCCCGAGGAAGATACGGTAGGTGGCGGCGGCCGGGAGGGATCGATGGGACATGTCCCTAGATTTCAGGGTTTGTCCAAGATGACTAAGGGTGGACTATATATACCTCACAGATTAGGTTAGGGCTACCTCGGTCCCTCTGATCGGAAACGGACGGTCGCGAATAAATAGCTACTAGGGAGTCCAATTAACAAAACGGAGATATTTTGCAGACGTTAGGGGATGATCCGGACCCAACGGTAACGACAAAGCGGGTCGGGTTCGAAGCAGTTTCGGACACGCACACGAGCGGTCAAGAGAGGTCAACGAGGACAAGGGTCTGACAAAATGACAACGGAGGCAAAGAAAGAAAGGGCAACTGCGAATGGCTACAAGTTTTATGAAAATGTGCAAATGCAATGCGCATGATGCTATGAGATGAGATGCATGAGATGAACAAAATGCAAAACAAAATACAAAAAAACCAACCACGAAGGAAAATAACATATCGCATCTCCGGAAAAGGCAAGAGTTGGAGTTACGAATAAGAAAAGTTACATCCGGGGCGTTACACACACCCACTTAGTTTCAGTTTGAGCTTTCATATACTTATAGCTCTAGTGCATTCGTTGCATGGCAATCCCTACTCCTCACATTGATATCTATTGATGGGCATCTCCATAGCCCGTTGATACGCCTAGTTGATGTGAGACTATTTTCTCCTTTTTGTCTTCTCCATACAACCTCCACCATCATATTCTATTCCATCTATAGTGCTATGTCCATGGCTCACGCTCATGTATTGCGTGAAAGTTGAAAAGGTTTGAGAACGTCAAAAGTATGAAACAATTGCTTGGCTTGTCATCGGGGTTGTGCATGATGTGAATATTTTGTGTGGTGAAGATGGAGCATACCCAGACTATATGATTTTGTAGGGATGAGCTTTATTTGGCTATGTTATTTCAATAAGACATAATTGCTTGGTTGGTATGCTTGAAATATTATTATCGTTTTTACATCAAATGATAGACTATTGCTTTGAATCACTCGTGTCTTAATATTCATGCCATGATTAGATACATGATCAAGATTATGCTAGGTAGCATTCCACATCAAAAATTATCTTTTTTTATCATTTACCTACTCGAGGACGAGCAGGAATTAAGCTTGGGGATGCTGATACGTCTCCGTCGTATCTATAATTTTTGATTGTTCCATGACAACATTATTCAACTTTCATATACTTTTTGGTAACTTTTTATACTATTTTTGGGACTAACATATTGATCCAGTGCCCAGTGCCAGTTCCTGTATGTTGCATGTTTTTGGTTTCGCAGAATATCCATATCAAACGGAGTCCAAACGGGATAAAACTTAACGGAGATTATTTTTGGAATATTTATGATTTTTGGGAAGAAGAATCAACGCGGACCGGTGTCCGAGGTGGGCACGAGGTTGGGGGGCGCGCCCTACCCCCCCAGGCGCACCCTTCACCCTCATGGCCACCCCGTAAGGCGGTTAGAGCCCTTCTTTTGCCGCAAGAAAGCTAATTTCCGGATAGAGATCGTGTCCAAAATTCAGCCCAATCGGAGTTACGGATCTCCCGGAATTTAAGAAACAGTGAAGGGCCAGAAAACAGAACTCAAAAACAGAGAGAGACGGAGAGACAGATCCAATCTCGGAGGGGCTCTCGCCCCTCCCACGCCATGGAGGCCATGGACCAGAGGGGAAACCCTTCTCCCATCTAGGGAGAAGGTCAAGGAAGAAGAAGAAGGAGGGGGCTCTCTCCCCCTCGCTTCCGGTGGCGCCGGAGTGCCACCGGGGGCCATCATCATCACCGTCATCTTCATCAACAACTTCACCGCCATCATCACCAACTCTTCCCCCCTCTATGCAGCGGTGTAACCTCTCTCTTACCCGCTGTAATTTCTACTTAAACATGGTGCTCAACGCTATGTATTATTTCCCAATGATGTATGGCTATCCTATGATGTTTGAGTAGATCTGCTTTGTCCTATGGGTTAATTGATGATCATGATTGGTTTGAGTTGCATGTTTTATTATTGGTGCTGTCCTATGGTGCTCTCCGTGTCGCGCAAGCGTGAGGGATTCCCGCTGTAGGGTTTGCAATATGTTCATGATTTGCTTATGGTGGGTGGCGTGAGTGACAGAAGCACAGACCCGAGTAAGTGCATATGATCCAAGTAGAGAAAGTATGTTAGCTTATGCCTCTCCCTCAAATAAAATTGCAATAGTGATTACCGGTCTAGTTACCGATTGCCTAGGGACAAATAACTTTCAAAGCTCTCTACTAAAACTAATTTAGTTGTGTCTTTATCTAAACAGCCCCTAGCTTTTCTTTACGTGCTCTTTACTTTCTTGCAAACCTATCCAAAACACCTACAAAGTACTTCTAGTTTCATACTTGTTTCCGGTAAAGCGAATGTCAAGCGTGCGTAGAGTTGTATCGGTGGTCGATAGAACTTGAGGGAATACTTGTTCTACCTTTAGCTCCTCGTTGGGTTCGACACTCTTACTTATCGAAAGAGGCTACAATTGATCCCCTATACTTGTGGGTTATCAGTATATCGGCCATCTCAGCATGACACTTCTTCAACTATGAAACATGAAACACATCATGAACTCTTGACAGTCCTTCAGGTAACTCCAACTTGTAGGCAACTTCTCCCATACGTTCCAAAACACGATACGGTCCTACAAATCTCGGGGCTAACTTTCCCTTAACTCCAAAACGTTTCACTCCTCGCAGAGGTGACACTCGCAAATATGCTCTGTCTCCAATTTCATAGGTTACCTCCTTGCATTTCGAATCCGCATAACTCTTCTGCCTGGACTGAGCTACCTTCAGTCTATCGCGAATCAACTTAACCTTCTCTTCAGACTCCTTGATCAAGTGTGGTCCAAACAGTTGTTGGTCTCCTACTTCATCCCACATCAACGGTGTTCTGCACCTTCGTCCATACAGGGCTTCGAACGGTGCCATCTTCAAACTGGCTTGATAGCTATTGTTCTATGAGAACGTAGGGAAAATTGTCATCCCAGCTAGATCCATAATCTAGCGCACAGGCCCTCAACATCTCCTCCAGAATCTGGTTGACTCTCTCGGTCTGTCCATCTGTCTAAGGGTGGAATGCAATACTGAACTCCAACCTTGTCCCCAAAGTCTGGTGCAGCTGATGCCAAAACTTTTAAGTAAACTGTGTTCCTCTATCTGATATGATGGTCCTCGGAACTCCATGTAGACATACGATCCTGGTCATATATATCTTGGCCAACTTCGCACTTGTATAGGTGGTTTTCACTGGGATAAAGTGAGCCACTTTGGTCAAGCGATCAACTACTACCCATATAGAATCATATCCTGATTTGGTCCTGGGCAATCCGATGATAAAATCCATGCCAAGTTTATCCCACTTCCATTCGGGTATCGGCATAGGCTGTAACAATCCTGCTGGCTTTTGATGCTCAGCCTTCACTCGCTGACATACAACACATACGGCTACATACTCGGCAGTATCCTTCTTCATACCAGTCCACCAGAAACGTTCCTTCAAATCCAAATACATCTTGGTGTTTTCGGGGTGTATCGAGTATGGTGAGTCATGAGCCTCCTGAAGTATTAACTTCCTGATCTCCATGTTATTGGGCACATAAACACGGTCCTCAAACCATAAGGTGTCGTGCTCATCTTCACGAAAACCTTTGGCCTTTCCTATGCTCATTCTCTCTTTTATCTCGGCAATCTCTTTGTCATCCTTCTGAGCTTCTCGAATCTTTCCTAACAATGTAGACTGTACCTCCATTGTTGCAACAAAACCTCTAGGAACAATCTCCAATCAAAGTTTCCTGAGATCCTCTGCTAACTCCTTCGGCAAACCCATGCTTACTAGGGTGTTAGCATAACTCTTCCGACTCAAAGCGTCTGCTACGACATTGGCCTTGCCTGGATGATAGTGAAGCTTCATGTCATAATCCTTTATAAGCTCCAACCATCTCCTCTGCCTAAGGTTCAACTCCTTGTGTGTGAAAATGTATTTCAAACTCTTATGATCCGTGTAAACATCACAATGGTTTCCAATAAGGTAATGTCTCCAAGTCTTCAACGCATGCACTACGGCAACCAACTCCAAATCATGCGTGGCATAATTCAATTCGTGTGGTTTTAGTTGTCGTGAGACATACGAAACAACTCTTCCGTCCTGCATAAGCACACTTCCAAGTCCTTGGCGAGAGGCGTCACAATATACTTGGAAATCCTTGCGTATATCCGGCAGAATCAACACTGGGGCTGTAGTCAAACGTTTCTTTAACTCCTGAAAACTTGCCTCACATTCTTCCATCCATTTAAATTTTGTATCCTTCTTCAATAAATCCGTCATTGGCTTCGCAATCTTGGAAACATTCTCAATGAATCTCCGGTAATATCCTGCGAGCCCAAGAAAACTGCGGATCTCGCTAACTGAAGTGGGTGCCAACCATTCAGTAACTGACTGAACTTTGGTAGGATCTACTGCTACACCTTCTCCTGATATAACATGTCCAAGGAATCCGACTTCATTCAACCAAAACTCACATTTGCTGAACTTGGCATACAACTGGTGTTCCCTGAGTTTCTCGAGAACTAAACGCAAGTGCTCCTTGTGCTCCTCCCCATTCTTCGAGTATACCATTATATCATCACTGAATACCAGAACGAACTTATCTGAATATTCCATGAACACCTTGTTCATCATGCTCATGAAGTAAGCAGGGGCGTTAGTCAGTCCAAATGACATGACCGTATATTCATACGACCCGTACCATGTGGTGAATGCTGTCTTTGGTATATCCTTCTCTCGAATCTTTAGTTGGTGATATCCTGATCGCAGATCGATCTTTGAAAACACTTTAGCTCCTTGCAGCTGGTCAAACAAATCATTGATCATCGGCAGTGGGTATTTGTTCTTGATCGTCACCTCATTCAACGCACGATAATCAACAACCATTCTTACCGACTTATCCTTCTTCTCAACCAAAAGCACTGGGGCTCCCCATGGTGATGAACTCCGTCGAATGTAACCTTTCTCCAATAACTCCTTGATCTGCTTCTTAATCTCCTCTAGATCATTTGCGGGCATCCGGTAGGGTCTCTTAGATATAGGCCCGGTGCCTGGCAACAGTTCTATCAAAAACTCGATGTCTCGATCCGGTGGCATGCCTGGTAACTCCTCCAGAAAAACATCCAGGTAATCCTTCACTACAGGTACTTCCTCCTGAACAACTCCCGTGAGGGTATTTATTTGGCTCCTCTTAGGCACATGCCTAGATACATACTTAATCCTTTTTCCCTCAGGGGTGGTGAGATAAATCGACTTACTAGCACAGTCAATGCTTCCTCCATACTTTGACATCCAGTCCATGCCTAATATCACATCCAATCTTTGTGACTCCAAGATTATTAGGTCGGATGGAAAAACATGGCTACCAATGGTTAAGGGTATCTGGCCGCACCATCGGCTAGCCATATACTCTGCTCCAGGTGAACTCACTAACAGAGGGGTCCTAAGGGTTTGGGTTTGTAGTTTAAACTTATCCACGAATCCCTTTGATATGTATGAATGCAATGCACCAGTATCAAAAAGAACAAGGGCGATAAAAGACTTAACCAAAAACTTACCAATAACCGCGTCTGGCTGCTCTTCAACCTCCTCCACGATAACGTGGTTCACTTGTCCTTTGTTGAATGGATTGGGCTTCTTACCAACGCTCCCGTTACCGTTTCCATTCTTCGCTTCAGGGCACTCCGTGGCATAGTGTCCAGTCTTCCCGCACTTAAAGCAAGTAATGTGACTTAGGTCTCTCTTGGCGGGTGTGGCTGGATTGGGACGGTTCTGATTGTTGCTTGCTCCGTTCCCATTCCCATTCTTAGAACCATTGTGGTTACGCGAACTTCCTCCGGGGTGGTTATGACCTCCATGGTTATGAACAAGTTCTCCCGAGTTCGGGGTTAGACGGGGCTTCTGCTGAGCTCCTGAGTTGTATTTTCCTTGCCCATACTTCCTCTTACGACTCTCAATCTGCTGCTGCTTCCCTTTAATCATAAGTGCCTTATCTACCAACTCCTGGTAGTTGTTAAATGTTGCCACCATCAACTGCATGCCCATCTCATCATTCAGCCCTTCCATAAACTTCTCCTGCTTCGCGGCATCTGTGGCCACATCATCAGGGGCATAGTGAGATAACTTTCTAAACTCATCCACGTACTGAGCTACAGTACGGTTCCCCTGGCGTAAGTTGCGAAACTCACGCTTCTTCATATTCATAGCTCCAGTTAAGACATGGGCCGTGCAGAAAGCTTGCTGAAACTGATCCCAAGTGACGTTGGCTATGGGGAAAGTGGCCGTATAATTCTCCCACCATGAGGCTGCTGGTCCATCCAATTGATGTGTGGCAAAGCGCACCTTCTCAGCATCTGTGCAACCTGCAGTGGTCAACTCCCTTCCAATACGGCGTAGCCAATCATCTGCAACTATAGGCTCGGTACTACTAGAAAACACGGGTGGCTGCAACCTCAGAAAACGGGCTAGGTTATCAACTGGAGGCGGGTTGTTGTTGTTGCCTTGGTTCTGGACTAACAATTGCATCAAGGCATTTTGCTGCTGGATCAACTGGGTGAGTTCCGGTGGGAAGGCAAATCCGGTGTCACGTCTCGGAGGCATCTGGCGGGTTTAGAGGGGAGAGATTAGAATATAAAAGGGGTCTAGTGAGAAAGCACTAGCCATATGCACATGAGACAAACACAATCATTTCACTCAATCAATCAAGCAAGGGCATACAAACGGTCTAGAACTATCGTAAAAGTGCTCAACTACTACTATATACAGGGGGGAATACTACTAATCATGTGGTGGTCATCTAGAAATTTTGATCGGTGGAAGACTCCATGATGTTTGCTCCAGCTTCGTCTTCAAAGCCATCTTCACTAGGGTCGGAGTCGGTGTCGTCGATGATGATGTACTTCTCCGGGCAAGTGGAATCATCGTCCTCTCCTCCCTGCACGGGGTCTCCCGTGAATACTCCGATCTTCTTTATCAAGTCGTCATTCTTCTCCAATAGTGTAGCAATTTCCTCCTCATGTCCATCGCATGTAGAATTAAGTTATTCTTCCAGCTCAATGATCCTTGTCTTCGCCTTCTTCAAATCTATCATATCTGTGCACATCTGGTTCTCCTGGCGTCGAATGTGTTGGTTTAACTCCTGGATGAAAGCCGCAATGGATCTGTCCTTCTTGGTGCTGATCATCTCCCATTGCTCATCTCGGCGCCCACATATCTGATAGATAGTATCCTTAAGTTCCTTGTTGTAGGCTTCTCCAATGCGTCCCATGGTAATGTGGGCTGCCATGCTCTTGCCTAGGCTCTAGGTGGGTGCTTCAAAAGAAAACTCTATGGGCTTAGTGATTGGCGAGAACGTCCTTCATGGTACTTGAACTTGAATCATCCAGCGCTCCTTTTCTGGTAAAGTGGCGTTGTAAGTCCCGGTGAAGCTTGGTATTCTGATGTTTAGGTACCTAGTGACTTCCTTCAAGTGACGTCCAAAAGGGGTGTCTTCATCCGGTTGCGTGAACTTGATCCTTCCATCCGCCATTCTAAAGAGTAGAAAATGGAGAGGAGTCAGAAATGAGAAGAGAATAGTGATCTAGGGCTTTTAGCTTAGTGGTCGTGTCTTACACTCAGCGTGTGCTCTGATACCATCTTGTAGCGACCCGACCTCAAACGGTCAAGTCTCTGTGCTTCAGTGTCATTCCTGGATCAGTAATGCTGACACACACAGTACTCGAAGGATTTATAACAGAGTAGCAATCACACACTTATTACATCGAATGTCTCAAAAGAGAACTTATTACAATAAATATGGCTTAAGGCCATCTAATACGATAACAACGGAAGGCTTGGAAGATAAAGTGAGGCCATCAACTCCAACGGCATAGCTGAGCTGCACGGCAACGACCTAACAAACATTACTCCTCGTCTGAAAAGTCTGCAACATAATACGTTATAGCCCGAAAACGGGTCAGCGCATGGAATATGCTGGCAATATAACACAGTAGAGCAAGAACAAAATAATGTTATCACTACATGCATATTTGGCTGGTGGAAAGCTCTATGGTTATAGTTTTTGCGAAAAGCCAATTTTCTCCTACAACAAGGACCCTATCGTGAGGACCTTGGCGGTAGGGTTATATGCTCTACCTCCCGGAGAAATGCATAGGAACTTTCAGTATCGTTTTGGACTAAGTTTAGCACCCTACTGTGAGGACCTTGGTGGCAGGATTACATGCCCTACCGCCCACCCAAGCCCCCATTTTTTCGAGGAACCGGCAGGAGCACTGCCTTTTCATTTCAGATGAAAAAGAGGGTTTATGTACAGAGATGACAGGTTTATCCAGGGAAACCTGATGAAACCTGGTATGCTAAGTGAACCAAATCACCCAATGCTCGTCACCGCTTGTGCCTGCCAAAGGCGCAAGCCCGCATTCTTATGTCGTCGAGCGTGATGGCCGCCACCTCCAAGTGGTGAGGCGGGTGCCAATGAATATCCGGCGGTTGCGGTCTTTCCAGATATTCCAAATGGTGTAGAGGAAGTGACCGCTACGCCGGCGTCTTTCGTCCTTGCACTGGGGACAGATGAGCCGATCCCACCTGTCGGAGACTCCCATGGGAGGCGGAATTGTCATCGTGTTCGTCGGCGCCTCCCCGGTCCATGCCTGAACATGCGACCAAACCACAATCACAAATGGGCAGTCCTTGCAGAGGTGAGTTGCCGTCTCCGGTGCTCCCAGACACAGCGGGCATGTAGGATCGTGCGGCCATCCGCGAATAGCGAGCATGTCGGCCGTGAGGATCTTGCCATGGAGCACCAGCCAGGAAAAGAGCTTGCATTTGGGTTCCGCGTGTGCCTCCCAAATCTTCATCGGCGAGAACCTGGGGAAGGAGCCGGAGAATTGGGTTGGATATGCCGAAGACGCGGAGAAGATTCCATTTGTAGTCCAACGCCAGGAGATGGAGTCCTTCCTGTCCGTAGACAGTGTAACCTCGGAGGTCAGAGATGCTATCGAGATGAATTCCTGCAGGTGTATGGGGGACTGAAGGCGGGCGACCGATCTGATCCAGTTATCCTCGTGCAGCTCCTTGGACACTGTTCTCTGCTTTCTTGGGGCGATTTTGTATAATCCGGGAGCCAGCATCCTTAGGGGAACCTTTCCAGTCCAGTCATCATGCCAGAACAGAGCTTTGTGGCCATTACCCAGCACGATGGAGGTCGAAGCTGTGAATAGCGCCATATCTGAGTCGTCGCAGGGTAGGGCAGAGCCCACCCACTGACGGTCAGGGTCGTTCCACATTAGCCATGGCCAGCGCAAGAGGAGAGCCCGACCAAACTTCTTTAGGTCTATGATTCCCAGCCCACCTAGGGCCTTTGGCCTGCACACCGTCTTCCAGTTTACCAGGGAGTGCCCTCAGTCGCATTCTCAGAATTGTCGCCTTGCCATATGAAGTTGCGAGAGATCTTGCTAAGCTTATGGTTGGCCCACGCCGGAAGAGGGAGCGCAGTGAGATGATGTGTGGCCATGGCGCATAGCACAGACTTTGCCAAGGAGACCCTTCCCGGCCTCGCAAGGTTCTTTCCCGTCCATCTCGGAAGCTTGCCCATTGCTTTGTCTATGAGAGGTTGCAGATGAACCCGCTTGAGCCTTGAGGTATGCAGGGGAAGGCCCAAGTACTTAGTTGGGAAGGAAGCGATCTTCAGAGGGAATCCCGATAAAATGTGGGCGAGGTCAATCTGCTGGCAGCGAATAGGGAACACCTCCGTCTTGGTCACGTTGGTAATGAGACCTGATGCCTCCCTAAAACAGGCAAGTATCCCCGCAATGGCGTCCAATTCTTCCTTCACAGGGTTGGCAAAGATGCCCGCGTCATCAGCGTAAATTGAAATTCTGCAGGAAGTCGAACAAGCCTTGATCGGCTGCAGAATCCCGGTGTTGGAGGCAGCTCAGAGCATAAGCTGAAGCGGGTCAATTGCAAGGATGAAAAGCATGGGGGACATAGGGTCACCCTAACGCAGGCCGCAAGCGTGAGCAAAAGGGGGGCCCGGGTTTCCATTTAGCAGAATCCGCGAAGAAGATGATGCCAAGGTCATGCAAATCCAGTCCCGCCAACGCTGACTGAAACCAAGTTGCTCGAGTACCTCTAGTAGGTAAGCCCAGCCGACAGAGTCGAAGGCCGAGATGTCCAGCTTGAGGAAGAGGCCATGCGTTAACGTGAGATGCAACTCCTTTACCAAGTTCTGCACATGTAGGAAGTTATCGTGGATGCACCGTTTCTTCACGAAAGTGCTCTAGCTCTTGGAGACTAGCGTGGGGAGCAGAGGGGCGAGCCGGTTTGCTAACAACTTTGAGAAAATCTTCAAGATGTTGTGGATGAGGCTGATTGGGCGGTAGTCCCCAATCCTTGTGGCGTATGCCTTCTTTGGCAGCAGAATTATGTTCGCCGAGTTGATCAGCCCGACGCAATCAACCCGCAGATCTTCCAGTTGTAGGATTGCGGCCATGACGTCGGTCTTGATAATCTCCCAGTAGGACTTGAAGAAGGCGCCAATGACCCCGTCCGGTCCTGTCGCCTTGACCGAAGGCATAGAGAAAACTACCTCCTTGATCTCTTCTTCATCAAACGGGGTGTCCAGCTCAGATAGGTCGTGGCGCTGCATACCGATGTTCTCCCAGGCCAGGCGTTTGGATCGTCGTGTCGGCCTTCGGAGGTGCTCTTGGAAGTGGTCGAGGAGGGCCTGCTCCTTGTCTTCAGTTGTAATTACCAGCCCGACGTCGGTCCTGGTGGTCTGAATGAAATTCTTGCGCCTTCTTCCATTGGCTCGGGCATGGAAAAGCTTGGTGGTGGCATCCCCCAAAAGGATCCAGTTAAGACGCGAGCGTTGTCTCATCTTGACCTTCTGGATGGCGAGAAGGCAAAGGTAGGAAGACTCGAGTTGTCTCCTCAAAACCCTCTCGGGTTCTGACAGCGGCCGCCCTTCCTCGGTGACGTCCAGTCGCCAGATGATCTCCTTTGCCACCGCAATCTGGGTGTTTAGAACACCAACCTTCTCTTTTTGCCATTTGCGCAAAGCCTTCGCGGTTCGGCACAACTTGATATGAATCGTACGGAGGGCATCCCGGGACAGGACAGGCTCGTTCCACACGGCCGCGACCGCATCATGGAAGCTAGGGAGTCGCAGCCAGAACGCCTCAAACTTGAAGGATGGCTTCCTCGAATTGTCGACGCACCCCTGAAGGAATAGCGGGGCATGGTCGAAGCAGGTCGTTGAGATGGCCTGGAGATGCGCATTTGGGAAGAGCAAATCCCAGTCATCGGAGTGGAAAACGTGGTCAATCTTGTCATGACCGGATTTGATTGCTCGTTGGACCAGGTGAAACGCCTCCCACACATACGTAGCTATTTTAGCTGCATGAAGTCAAGGGCCCCGTGGAATTTCCCAATGAGACGACGATTGATGTTGGCGTTGCTCTTGTCCGCCGCTTTAGTGATCAGATTGAAATCCCCCAAAAGAAAACACTGCCTTCCAGTCATGGCAGAGAGAGCCCTCAACTCCTCAATGAATGCCACCTTCTCCGACTCACCCTGAGGACCATAGACGCAAGTGATGGTCCAGGTAATGCGATCATTTAGCATGGAGACAGAGGCGGAGATGGTGCCCGGTGTAGCCTGGCAGTCTGACAGCACGAAGAAACGGTCCGACGCGGCCAAGATCATTCCTCCTCTAGTGTCGGTTGCAGGCAAGACAAAGTAGTTGGCGGTGAAGCAAGGGCCAAGCATCTCCCTGATGATGGAGTCGTCAACTAGTTGTAGCTTCGTCTCTTGGAGACAGACGATGGAGGCGTGGGAGTCGCGAACGATATCGCGAACGGCGTCACGGCGAGCGCGCGAGTTAAGTCCTCGGACATTCCAGCAGATGATTTTTACGTCAGATTGCGCCATATGGGAAACTTAAAAGTAGCACGGTGGATGTAGACTTCAGGAGGTGCCGAGGAAAAAGAATGAAACGGAGTGAAGTGCAGCTAGCAGACTTGAGCTTGGTGACACAATGCAGGGAAGATAGGCGACCTCCGGTCGCGATGATACATGGTTCTAGACGACTAAAACGAAGAGCAGGAAAGGAACGATGATACATCATGCCCGCAGGAGAGGAGCCCAACAAGCAACGGCAGCTAGGGAGCCTACACATCAGCGACCTGGGCAACAATGTTTGCAACCTCCTGGGCGGCCTTCTTCTTGTTCTTTTGCGCCTTCTTCTGGGTGATATCCTTGGTGTGCGCTACCAGTCCAGCAATAGCCTGGACCACGGGGGCCGCGAGCGGGGTGCTGAACATGTCGAGGTAGGCCTGCTTGGCCTTGTCGTCGTATCCAACAGACAGGTCATTACACCACAGACCTTGGCAATGAGCTCCTGGACCGCCTCCGTAGCAGCCCCGGGCGGGGCTTTCGCCTTCTTTTTGTCGAGCCGGGTGCCTACCTCCAATGACGTCGCCGTAGGGTTTAATGTGCTAACCACTTGTCCACGCCAACGAGTGCCGTGACGGCGACTAGGTTCCTACCACTATAGACCCTGATGGTAGCATGTTAAATCCTACCATCGATGGCCATGACGATAGCAAAAGGGCCAAATTCCTTTTTCCCAAAACATAATTAAATCATGCTAAACTATGCCACAAAGGTCAGAACAGTGATTTTGGCCGATAAAAGTCGTGCTTACTGTCACAAAGCAACGTGTTGTAGAAACAAACAAGTATAAACGTCAACGCACATGTACACGCACGCACACACGCATATCGGAGAGCACTCCACAGCCACAGGAACACGTAGCATCTTTTATACAACTGACAGCCGGCTGGCAAAGCTCACCAAAGCCGACGGATGACATGCACGGCACATGAAATTTGTCCCCCCAGCCGGAGGAGGGAGTGGTGCCGGACGCCTGGTTGGATCAGCGGCTTCTCCGGTAGAGGGAGTAGGCGTTGAGGACGACTAGGAGGACGAGGAGGATGGAGGCGATGAGGCCGAGGCAGGTGGCGCTGCCGATGTGGCGGCAGAACTTGTCGTAGATGTAGCAGATCTTGTTCCACCGCGTGTGCGAGTTCCCCTTCAGCCCCACCCAGGCCACGGCCCCCGCCGTGCCCGTCGCCGACGCCATGATGCCCGCGTAAACCTGTCATGGTTATACATAGGGTTTGTACATGAAGCAGTGCCCTGAGTGCAACTACAGTGCATGTGAGAACAATTCATTCAAGGCAGAAGTTACTCACCACATCAAGCAGAATGAGGACGAAGATCCCCTTGGCACAGGACTCCGAGCTTGACATGGACTTGACCGAGCTGGCGGCAGTCAGAAGGCTATACAGGCTAGTCATGCACAGCGCCACGAGAAGATAACTGCAAACCACACGTAGATAGGGCACACCATAAGCATCAACAGTCCATGTTACTATATCCACCGCACGTACCAACGTGGAAGCTTATTAATCCCCGTAGGAGAGGAGGTACGCATGACACGACGATCGACTCACGTACATGAGCGCTGGCGAGTCTTTGAACTGGGCGGGGACCGGCCCGAATCTGAACGGCGGCGTCAGGACCAGGGGCACCATCTCCGTCTGCTTGGCGGTGACCAGCACGACGAGCCCCGACAGCGAGACGGCGAACAGCAGCACCCTCAGGGCCAGGTCGGCGCCGCGGAGCCCGGCCGGAGAGGACGGCGCCGTGTTCCCGCTGTCCTCGACGGTGCCGGCCATGCCTTCGATCGGGGCGCGCGCTTGTCTATAACTGGGCGGGGAGTCTGCGGTCTCTGAGCACTAGCAGAGATTCAATGGATTGATCGCCGGGACGTCCAGGCACGGCAGTGCGTGGTTTTATAGGCTTGTAGCCGCCGCTAGGGTGGGGCACGTACGTGAGAATGCACAATGTCATTGCTAGTATTGTTTACACGCAGGCTGCTGCAAGTACGCATGCATGCCTGACTTTTGACTTGTAGGTAGCCCGCTTTGTACGCAACCTAGTACGATCGCGTCCGCTGCGTTGACAGCCTCATCCACACCGCGAGTATGTTTGGGTTTGGCTTGGGTGTGTTCACGTGCTCTCCGTTAATTGGAATTCAGCACTTGTGCTTCTACATTGTGTGTGATACCGGCAGGGAAGGTGACATCCATACCGACCCTAATAAAATGGAAGTTGTACACCAGTTGGTCAGTCAGACAAGCAATGGTAATGTTGACGTGGCTAGCTGTTCTCCGGATGCATCCATCGCTTTCACTCGCCGATCGCATTCATGATTCTCGTTACGGGTTGCTTATCTAGTTTGTGTTAGTCAACGTGCTCTATCTGATAGTACAGAGTAGTATATGTTTATGTTTCGAGCAGCCTATCTCACCGGGCCGTATTGGTATCACTAATACTACCAATACGACGATGCTTGATCGTGTACAGGATTACGACAGATCGTGGGGATCAAATCGTGATCACAACTGGTCATGCTACAAATATGTTAATCGGCATATATATCCTAACCTCCCACAGACACACAATATCAGCATGTTAGCACGGTGAGATTGCCACGTAATCCATCAAAGCATCACCTTTGTTGCTCGTTTAGTAAATCCTCAGCAACGTGATCAGCGGAAGACACAAAGCGAACATCTGGAGAGCGCCTAGAGCAACCTTCCCTCTGATAAAAATGAAAATCAACTTCGGTGAGCTTTTCTTTTATGAACAAACTTTGGTGAGCTTTGATCGAGCGTGAAAACAGAGGATTATTCCATTGTACTTGTAATAACAATTTCATAAAAAGAAAAACGACCCCGTTGACTTCATTTATAAAAAAAAATCGGCCAAAATATTGTCAATAGTGACATGTAATAACAATAATTTTTGTTTTTTTCCTAAAGACAATGCTGGTTTTTTATTCGTGAAATTTTATATACTAGTGAAAATAAAAGTCAAGTTTATCATTATACAGAAAGGTCAATTATAATACCAATTGCATCATAAGAAGTGCTTTCATCATAAGAAGGTGTATTAATGATGAGAACTCCATTTCGAAGACACCAGTTTCTCCCCCGCGCCCCCTTCCCCCGTCTAGGGTTTCCGTGCCGCCGCCGCTCACCTCCCCCGCCCCTCTCCCCACCACCTCCTCCCCTCCCCGTACCCCCCGCGTCGCCTCCCCGGGCGAGACGGCCAGGGGGCCCCGACGTGGCTCCCTTCCAGGCGCTCCCTCCTCACTGCTCCTCCTTCCCGCCGCTGCCAGCGAGCGCCGCCAGGCCTCGGCCGCGTGGTGCTGGCGGCGGCGGGTCTGCCCTTCCCCGCGCTCAGCCCCTCATGCTCGGTCGGTGGTGGCTGGCGCGGTGCTCCTCGGCCGGCGTCGGTGTGGCTCGTCGGCGGTGATGCCGCGTGCGCGCGGTGGCTCTTGACGCGGTGGTGTGGCCGTTGGCCGTGGGGCGGCGTGGTGGCGTTGGTGGCTGGCGGCGCCCGCCCAGCCCAGATCTGGGCCCATTTGGGCCCCATCTGCATTGGGGCGGGCCGGTGGCTCGGTGCCCGGCGGCGTCGTTCCCTGGTGATGGCATGGTGGCGGCGTTGAGGACTTCGCCGGTCGGCGAGTTGCAGCGTGGCGAGAGGACTGTCCGGGTCCAAGTGGACCCGGCCGGGCCATCAAGGCCTGGCAAGTCCTCGTCGCCGCGTCCGGTCGGCTCCGCTGCGGCGGTGGAGGTTGTCCCCTCCCCCCGGTCGAGTTGTGCTCGCTCCCGTGTCCGGGGTCTCCTTGCCCGATATAGGCCTCGTGTTGGCAGCTCCAGTGAGGCGGCGGGGGTGGCCCGATAACCGTGGTGGCACAGGCTGGTGGGCGGTTGTCGGGGTGGTGCATCTCGAAGTGCCTGGGGTGATGGTGGTGGTTGTGGATCGGGAGAAATCCTTGCCGGCTTGTCTGACACCGACGCGGTGACGTTTGTGGGCGCCATCGGACCTTCCTGAGGGGTGTCGGATATATCCCTTCCCCATCATCCCTCGTGTACCGGGGGAAACCCTAGAACTTGTTCGGGCAACAACGGCGGCGACGTCGCATTCCTTCTTGAAGGTGTTGCTTGGTGCGAGGCGCTTCGAGATGCTGGGAGCATGGTGGTACTTCGTCGGAGGGTGCAGCGGTTGCCGGTCTTCCTTTCTTCGTTGATCTGCCGGTGTCGGCATTTATTTCTCTTTCTTTTTCTTTTGCTTTCTTTTGGGCTTATCTATGCTGCTGCCCCAGCGAGCTGGTTGTATCGGATGTTTGCTTTATTCTATAAAGCGGGGGAAAACCCTTTTTCTCGAAGGTGTATTAATGATAACTTCATGTATGTGCGCAATCTGGACATGCGTTTCCACTGCAACAAAACTCTACTCTTCAAGCTAGACACTAAAAAAGCGTTTGATTCCGTTCGTTGGGACTACCTACTTGATCTGCTTAACCATCTGAGTTTTCGTCCACGTTTCCAAGGTTGGGTCTCGGACCTCCTGTACTCGGCGTTGTCGCGGGTTCTACTCAATGGGGTTCCTGTCTGCCCCGTCAAGCCGAGCTAAGTTCTTAGGCAAGGAGATGCATTGTCCCCTCTACTCTTTGTGCTTGCCATCGTTCCTCTCTGCCATATTCTTCAGAAGGCCACTGAGCAAGGCAAATTGCACCCCCTTGGCGGAAATGCGATGACTGTTAGAGCATCTCTTTACGCGGACGATGCCACTGTTTTCCTTGCACCCATTAAAGTTGAGGTAGAATTCTTCGTGGACTCCCTTGCGCGCTTCGAAGAGGTCACTGGCCTGGTCGCAAATTGCTCTAAAAGCTTGGTTGCCCATATCCGTTGTGCAAACTTGGACCTTGATAATATCCTTCACTCTTTTCGGCCAACCGCTCATCCTTCCCTATGAAATACTTTGGATTGCCTTTGTCGGTTAAAAGATTGAAAAGAATTCACTTCCAAGCCCTTGAGGACAAGATCGCTGCCCAACTCACTCCCTGGATTGGCAAACATGTGGCATCACCGGGCAGGGCTGTTTTAGTCAAGTCGGTCATCACGGCCATTGCCATATATTACCTGACAACGCTAAATCTTCCGATTGAGGTCATGAATAAGATTAATTCGCTGCGTCATGCATTCCTTTGGGCTGGTTGTGACAATGTCACTGGTGGTAAATACAAGATCAACTCGGAGCAGGTGTACAAATCCAAAATACAAGGTGGCCTGGGGATTCTAAATCTGAAAAAAAATTGCTACTGCTCTTCGCATTCGTTGGCTTTGGGCTGAATGGTTGGACCCTATCAAGCCCTGGGTCGGCTTGGGGAACCCTTGTGATGACAAAGATAAAGACATCTTCGTTGCCGCAACCACTGTGATAGTTGGAGATGGGCTACGTACCTCCTTCTAGGTCTCTTCTTGGCTAGATGGGATCAGACCTAGAGACATTGCTCCGCAGATTTTTGATCTTTCCAGAGGGGCTGTTTAGCCCAAAAGGCCTTGCAAAATAATTTCTGGGTCTCCCAAGTTAATACTTCTGGAATCCGCAATGCTAGCCACCTTGCTGCGTTTGTCAGCCTTTGGGGAAAGCTCTCCCTCTTTCATCTAAACCCTAATGTTTCAGGCTCAATTTCTTGGAAACTTATCAATGATGGACTTTACTCGGCGGCGGCAGCCTATCGGGCTCAATTTCTTGGTTTGGTTGACACGGAAATGCCCCTGATGGTGTGGAAGAATTGGGCACCACCTAAATGCAAAATCTTTGCTTGGCTGGTCATCAATAATAGGATTTAGACAGCTGGTCGGCTTAAGCGGCGGGGATGACCTATCTACAATCTTTGCCCTCTCTGCAAACAAGTCCAGGAGTCAGCGGCTCGTCTTCTTTTCCAGTGCCGCTACACGATCAGTCTGGGAGATGATCAAGTCTTGGCTTGGCCTAGTGGATGTGCATCCTTCAGGCTGGGTGGTGTTGAATTCTGTCAAAGACTGGTGGAGTCTTAATGCTTGCAGCTTATCGCATTCCCGACGAGCGCTCATCTTCCTAATGATGCTCATCTCGTGGGAGATATGGAATGATCGAAATGCTCGCGTTTTTTGCAACAAAGTAGTGCCGGTGGATGTCATTGTGGCATAAGTCAAAGAGATAGCTTCGGTTTGGTGCCTCGCGGGGACGAAATTTTTGTGTAATGTTATGCCCGCGCGAGTAGTGCTGTGTAATTCGGCTTATGGCCAAAACTCCTAAACCTTCCTCTTATTCAATGAAAATGGCAAATCTTTTGCCTTGTTTCAAAAAATATATACCAATGGCATCGGAAGATCCCAAGCAATTCAAATTTCATATACATGGATTTAAGCATCAACAATTTTCAAACATCATTCACAGACACATGGCATGCCCTCAGCTGTAGGTGTCTAAAACAAATCACAAGGCTTCGCAAAACAACCTTATTTACTTAATACACCATTTACAATTTTACGCTGTACAATGGAAAACAAGATATTGTGTGTGTGTACACATGATCATTTTTATGTTTATGTTTGTGTCTGCACCTTTCTAGAGAAAAGGGTGGACATTTGGGGGAAGAGCGTCTTCTTTTTCCGTAGCTTCTTGTCCGAAACAAATCCACCCATGCTATTATCTGACATGTGTGATATTGGTTCTGCAAGGACTTCCTTATTTTCCTGGTAAGAGGCCTCCTTGTATCCAGCAAATGGAGTGCTCAAAGGACTAATTGCATGTTTTGCAGCTTCATGAGCTTTTCGAAGCTGCTTATGTTCAGATCTCCATTTCCTCAGCTGTGCCTCGGCGCCAAGTTTCCCCTCCTCTGCCATGGCAGCCCTCTGCGATGCGATTTTCAGAGCATCCTTCTTTTGGTCCTTACTCTTGGTTACTTCAAGAAGTCTGTCCAGGCTCCTTGACTCAGACTCTTTCGCCAGCTCTATTTGCGCCAACGATGCCGCCACCCTCTCGCTGGCGAGCTCTTCGGCTTCATGAACCCTCTTGCTAAGAAGGTGGTATTCACCTACCGGAAGTGTCACTCTCGGAGAATCTTCAGAGCTTGTAGCCTCCTCACTCTCTTGCAATGCTTGAGCTGCCACTAGTGCCAGCCTCTCGGATGCCTTGGACGCCTCTATCTCTTTCAAAGCTGCGCGTAGCCTGACCTCCGCAGTCGTGGCAGCGGCCTTAGCTTGCTCGGCTTCTTCCTTGGATTTCCTCAGTTCTTCTCGTGCCGAATGTGCTGCCACCTTGGCATCATCTGCCTCCTGGGCTGCTCGCTGCAGCATTTTTGGAATGCCTGCCATTTTTGCTCTGCTTTCTGCTTCCTTGGTGTACGCCATTTCTATCTCTTGTTTTGTTCTACTGAGCTCGGCTTCTAGAGAAGAAAGTGTGATGGACGCCATGCTCTCCCTCTGCTGCAATGTAACAAGTAAGGCCTTCTCCTTATCCAGCTCTGTCCTCAGCGATTCTGCAACGGCTCGTATTAAGTTGGCTTCATCATTTGTTTTTGCTATGTTTCCTCTAACATCCTCAAGCTCCATTCTGGCCGATGCTAGAGCTTGCTTGATTGACCTACTCATTTCTCTATCTTCCTCAGAGCCATGCTCCTCAACTGCTCCAGCTTCTTCGCTCGATTTGTTTGCCATATAGGCAGCCAGATCAGCACTGAGCCTAAGCAAAATGCCCTTGTTTCCATCAAGTTTGGACTGCGCAGAGGTTTTGGATAGGATTTGCTCATCGAGTTGCCGCAGCTCCTCTTTCGCCTGCTGCAGCTCTCTCTCCCAGGCCAGGCAATCTTGTTCCTTTGCCAAGGCTGCTCCAAGCCTGTGCTCTTCTGCGTCGTGGTGCGCGGCGTGCGCCAACTCGAGAGATTCTCTGGATGCGAATAGTTCTAGAGTAAGCTCCTCGACTCGCTTCTCTGTCTCCTTCGCAGCAGAAGCAGCTTCCTCTGCTCTCTTGATTGCTGCATCCCTTTCAGTTAATAAGGTGGTGTACTGTTCATGTGTTGATCCTAATCCCTCCTTGACCATCTTCAGTTCCTCAATAGCCTTTTGATGCCTTTCTGTGGCCACTGCCAACTCTGTTTGAGCTACTACACTGGCTCCATTGTCGATCCCCAGCTCCATTTCTTGTGCCCTAAGCTGTGCAAGCTCAGAATCCTGCTTTGATTGTTCCAGTTCAACCTCTGCTCTCTCCAGCTTGTGCTTCAGCTCCTCTACAAGCCTTTTGGTTGTCTCTAGCTCCTCGACCACTTGCGATCTTGCCGTTTCAGCAGTTTCTGAATCTTCTTTGATTTGTGGAATGTCTTGTTTAACCTTCTCAAGTTCAAGTTGCATAGCGCCGCGCCTCTGCATATGATATAAACGAAGCTCTTTAATTGTACTCCGCAGTAATCTACATCACAGAAATTTAAATGTTCTCCTAAAAGAGGAAGTGCATTACCTCCAATGTACGAGTTCTGTATGCTTTCCAGTCAACGATTCCTCCAAACTTGGTGACAACCTCTTTGACAGACTCAAATGGTGCAGCAGTGTCAACAAGGCCTTTGTATGGCCTGCTTTCAGTTTCTGCTCCCTTACTTGGGGCGGCGGCAATGTTCGCTCGATAATCCGGTTTGTCGCCGTTAGATTTGCTTTCACTTGTTACCATGGCACTGTCACTGCGTGAAGCATTATCAGGTATATTGTTCACTTTTTCACTGTCATTTGTGGAAGTTGCATCATCTGTCTTGCCATTCAAAGAAATTTTGGATACTTGAGCTGGATCCGAGCGCGGGAACATTTCAGGTGATGCAGGTACACTATGCCCTATATGGTGCTCTGTCAACTTCTCCTGGTGCCCTGTCAAGTTGTGAGGTAACTTTTCTTGAATCTCCAAGGTTGGATCTAGATTTTCTGCAAGAACTGGTGCGGGCTTCCCGGCACCCTCCATGCTTGCATCGCTGCGATGAGTGCTATCGGGAGTTTCCATGGTAGCGGAGAAATCGCTGACTCTGCAGAAGTCGTTTCGTGTTATTGCATTCAGCAGGATTAGCTTTTTCGACAGGATATTCCTCCTGAAGAAATTTCAAACAAAAAGAGGGCAAGGCTTATAGAAGGTGAAGGCATAGCCAGAGAAGTACACGAGACAAACGAAAGCCTCCACATTACAGAGAAAATAAGCTGTGAGAACGAACTCAAGTGTGAAGTGTTCTAGAGTATTTGCCAATTTTCAAAAATAATAATATGATGTGTTTTTCACGGCTTGACTGAAGGTTTATAGTATTAGGAACAGAGCAGCCAGCTGAAGAGTTTTTTTTCCCAGAGAACTATGACATGCTTTTACTATAATGGCTATGATCGTCATCCATTGCCACAGACTGACCTTTTCATCCCTGCAATTATTCAGCAACTGTTCCGCCTAACCTTATTGGATTTCCATATAGGCATAAAGCCAGACAAAGGGGAAAGACAACGAATTTGCAGCTTTTCTCTCTGGAAAATATACCATGGCTTAGGAAACATCATGATTAAACAAGAAGAGCGTCTCAAGTTCCTGTCCCGGCGGTGTTTTTAATTGCTAGCTAAGCAGTCAAGAGCTATGTGTGCAGTCGATGAAATCCATGAGGTTTTCTTCTGGCCATCCAAGACGATTTTTTGTCTTTTGCCAGCGTATTTGCTCTGTTTCTCGTCCACTGGACAACGCGACAGGTGTACAGAGTCTTGCAGACTGCGGAATATATATCATGTAAAGATGATCTAATCGCATGCCTATCAATCAAATCAAATGAAATAACGACATAATAGAAACTACAACCTCCGTTCTGTGGTTTAAGTTCAAATTTGAACTAAAACCAGGACAAGTATTTTGGAACGGAGGGATTAGTTGGTTGCTAATGTATCAGTTCCAAATCAAGAGCAGCTAGCTCACGTAACTAGAAAGAAAGAAGTACTCCTAGAACCAAGTCAGTCCTGCGCGTGCGTATTGACTTGATCAAGTCCCCAAAGGGACGCCAGTTGACCAGAAAGTGGGAACCCAGAAATGCACAGAACCCTCGGAATAAATCTTCCCCAAGAACTCCCAGAAGCCCGAATCCATGTCGGGGGGCCGGGCAAAACCGACGGCTCCGCATCGAACGGACCGAACTCAGAACAGGGAGATATGGTATGGGCTCAGTTAAAATTACCTGGTCGCGGGATGAATGGATGAGCGAATTCCCTCCGCCTCCGGCCAGAGTGAAGCGGCCCCTCCCGCCGATTGGAAACTCTGCCCTCTTCTCTCTTTGATTTGAGTTGGCTCCGCCTGGCTTGTTTCCTCGAAGAGTCCAGGGGAGACCTGACCGGGTGTGTCTCTCGCCTTGCTTTTCTCGGAGTAGCACTGTCTCCGTGTAGCTCGTCGCGTCACTGCGCACTCCCCGTCGCCGTCGTCGTCGTGGTAGTAGCTCTAGCTCTGGGTCAGTGATTACGTAGCGGAGGATTTAGGATGGGATTGGTGGCGATTTTGCGCACGGCACCCTCTGCTTTACTAAAAACCCGCAAGCATTGAGGATTATTTAGGGTATTAGAACAACTCCAACGCGTCGATCCAAATTGTCCCCGCGTGTCCGTTTGGATCGGAACAGACACAAATCGCGGCCCAACGCGCCGACCCAAATGGACGAGTGTCCGTTTTTTGTCCGCACACGACCCATTTTAGGCCTAAATTTGAGTCCAATTTGCGTCGGCACGGACACGGAGCGGACGGGCGCGACGCCTGCCCTTGTCCTCCCCTTGACCCGCCAGTCGGTGACACATTCACCCCATTTTCCTTCCTTTCCCAAAACCCTCCCGCCCGCTCGCAATGGCCGACACGTCGAACCCCGTCGCCTCTGACGGCCTCGCCTTCACCATCGACAAGCCTCGCGCCGCGCGCAAAAAGGCGCCGTCGACCAAGAAGGAGTTGACGGACGCGCATCGGGCAGTTTAGTCAGCAAAGAGGGTTGACCGGAGGAAGTGCAGGTCGACAAGGTGGAAGCCTTACTCGCCGCCGCCGTGGAGGACAAGGCCCTTGTCGTTGCGGCCACGCAACACGCCCTCCTCTACCTAGGGTTCGACAACGACCCAGTGTAGCATGGGCTCGTTGCTGCCATCATGGCCGCGGACAGCACGGGATCGTCGGTGGTCCGTCCGCCACGGGCTAAGTCGCCGCGCACGTCCACCACACCTAAATGGAGATATAAAAGAAGAACTTGATATGGAGGCGGAAATGCATTCAAAGAAGCTCGAGATGGAGGCAAAATGCATTCAAAGAAGCTCGAGATGGAGGCGGAAATGCATGTAAAGAAGCTCGAGATGGAGTCGGAAATGCGAGTGAAGAAGCTCCAGATTGAGGCATACATGCAAGCGTAGAAGCTCGAGATAGAGGCGCCCAATGCCAAGACCAAAACAAAAAAAGTGGCACTTGCTTGCATGGTGAAGGAGGTAGAGATCATGATGGTGGACTTGAGCACGGTCTCCCCGAGAAAGAGGCCTTGGATCGAGAAGATGCAAAAGGAAATGCTCAGCCTTGATGATTGACTTATGGCCGAGAGCGCCATCTTTTGTGTGTGTCGACTAGTGTGTCGGCACGACCACAGGCG
This sequence comes from Aegilops umbellulata, assembly GCA_032464435.1. NCBI lineage: Eukaryota > Viridiplantae > Streptophyta > Magnoliopsida > Poales > Poaceae > Aegilops > Aegilops umbellulata. The sequence goes on from CP136054.1 coordinate 395,915,972, forward strand.
AGGTGTATACCATGGTTGAACTATTGCCCTTTTTTGTGTGCTGGCAAGTGTGCCGGTCGCTGGCAAGTGCGTCAGTATAAACTGTGATTTTCTTGCAGGCCGGCATGTATGTCGGCTGCTGGCATGGCCGCCGGCATGAACTGGCGACGTTGGCATGGGGGCTGGCATGAAATATAGGCCGCTGAACTTTTTTAGATTACTTCTCCTTTTGAGTGAGGACGAAAAATGGGTCGACCGGTTGGGCGGACCGGCCGGGCGTAGACAGACAAAAAGCCAACAGCCGACCCAAATACATGAAAAGCTGACGCATTGAAGTTGCTCTTAGAGAATTTCTAGTAGATTCCTTGAAACCTATATAAAAAGTGAGTTTTAGGGAGTTAAGCAGTAGCAAGCAGATCATCTAAAGAAAACTTTGTCAAAATAAAATAAAAGTAGCCTCACTCCTTAAAAGCCATAATGTTGTGTGTGCAATCACCATAATAACGATGTATGTGACATTGGAGGCCCAAAAAATAGGTCTAGTAGATTTGCCATACCAGTCTCGCCTACATATTTTTTATGGCCGTTCCAAATTAAGCCAACGAGCTTCCAAATTTGGGGGTTGGGAGGCGATAATATGTAGTGAGTTCAAACTCAGGAGGTGTTCGACAGTCCTTCAGATCTCTGAAATCTCAGAATCTGTGGAGCTCCTTTTCCTCCGCTCCGTCATTTTTAGCAACAGCTCCACCAACTCCCGGAGCAGACTTGGGGAATGAGAGTCTCCGAACAGGCCCTCAATAGCCCGCACACGAGCAAAATTTCAACATGGTTTCTTTACCCCACTTCCACTTGTGCCAATGGCGCGGTCGTTCGGACGACTGTTGCTCTACTCCTGTCGATTACTCATCCACTTGTCTACTGAAAAGATTGCCCATTAATGGTCGTCACTGCATGTCGGCACCCATTTTCCAACCGTGTGTGCCCCTTTCGCGTGTATATAAACTGACCTACCCCGCTCGACTAAGCCACTCATCATCCATCTTTCCCGTGGCCTCCACACTCAAACCCCATCTACCATGTCGCGATGGTGAGTCCTCATTGCGGACCCTTCCCCAATGACACCGAAAAGGACCAAGCCGAAAGGAAGTTCTAAGAGAGGGCCTAGAAGTGGTCTGAGTGGGTCGAGGGCGAGACACTCCTTCAGCCTGAATTAGCCATCGGGGGGAGTTCTTTCCCGTCGCCCACCGCTACGTTGCACGCGTGATGACAACCTCCTTCGCAGAAAAGGAAGCGACACTCGCAGAGGGCTATAAAGTTGTGGCATTCTCGCGCATCAAGGACGCACACGCGTCCGCAGATAGCGTCACCGTAGAAGTGACTTTAGCCGAATCATCCCCGCCTGCGAGGTCACATCCAAACAGAGGAAGAGGCCAAACAAAGATAGACGTTAAACTATTGGTTTATTTGTATAGTTGCTTTGCTCATTGTAATCATTGTTCAAATTGTTCATTGATTTTCATTTTTGAAAAGGGGATGACCCACGGCCTCTACATCTGGGAGATGCATGCAACTATTTTATTAATTATTCACAAAGACCTTATAAAATAGTATATCAGGTAGTATCAAGCCACCATCTTAGCAACATCTATCGCTACTCTTATCCACTTGATGAAGGGGTGTCGATAGTCCGAGTTTACCAAACAGACATCACACAAATGCCTAACAACTAAAGTCGAAGGCCCCAACCAAGCCACATACTGGGCTGGGGTGCAGACCGGTCCGACTCCCTCTCTGATACGTCTCCAACGTGTCTATAATTTTTTATTGTTCCATTCTATTATATTATCTATTTTGGATGTATTATATGCATTAATATGCTATTTTATATGATTTTTGGGACTAACCTATTAACCTAGAGCCCAGTGCCAGTTCCTTTTTTTCCTTGTTATAGAGTTTCGCAGAAAAGGAATACAAAACGGAGTCCAAACGGAATAAAACTTTTGCAATGATTTTTCTTGGACCAGAAGATACCCAGGAGACTTGGAGTGCAAGTCAGAAGAGCCAGGAAGCGGCCACAAGGGTTGAGGGGGCACCCCCGACCTTGTGGGGCCCTCGGTGACCCCCTGACCTAGATCTTCCTCCTATATATACTCTTATACCCCCAAGACTTCCGGGGGAGCCACGAAACCAATTTTCCACCACCGCAACATTCTGTACCCCTGAGATCCCATCTAGGGGCCTTTTCCGGCGTCTTGTCGGAGGGGGATTCGATCATGGAGGGCTTCTGCATCAACACTATTGCCTCTCCGATGAAGCGTGAGTAGTTTACCACAGACCTATGGGTCCATAGCTAGAACCTAGATGACTTCCTCTCTTTCTTTGATTCTCAATACAAAGTTCTCCTCGATGTTCTTGGAGATCTATTCGATGTAATACTCTTTTGCGGTGTGTTTGCTGAGATCCGATGTATTGTGGATTTATGATGAGCTTATCTATGAATATTATTTGAATCTTCTCTAAATTCTTATATGCATTATTTGATAACTTTGCAAGTCTCTTCGAACTATCAATTTGGTTTGTCCAACTAGATTGGTTTTTCTTGCAATGGGAGAAGTGCTTAGCTTTGGTTCAATCTTGCGGTGCTCGATCCCAGTGACAGAAGGGTAACCGACACGTATTGTATTGTTGCCATCGAGGATAAAAATATGGGGGTTTTATCATAATGCTTGAGTTAATTCCTCTACATCATGTCATCTTGCTTAAGGCGTTACTCCGTTCTTTATGAACTTAATACTCTAGATGCATGTTAGATAGCGGTCGATGTGTGGAGTAATAGTAGTAGATGCAGGCAGGAGTCGGTCTACTTGACATGGACGTGATGCCTATTGATGACCCACAAGTATAGGGGATCTATCGTAGTCCTTTCGATAAGTAAGAATCTCGAACCCAACGAGGAGCAGAAGGAAATGACAAGCGGTTTTCAGCAAGGTATTCTGTGCAAGCACTGAAATTATAGGTAACAGATAGTTTTGCGATAAGGTAATTTGCAACGGGTAGCAAGTAACAAGTGTAAATAAAATGCAGCAAGATGGCCCAATCCTTTTTGTAGCAAAGGAAAAGCCTGGACAAACTCTTATATAGAGAAAAGCGCTCCCGAGGACACATGGGAATTATCGTCAAACTAGTTTTCATCATGCGCATATGATTCGCGTTCGGTATTTTGGTAATTTGATATGTGGGTGGACCGGTGCTTAGGTGTTGTCCTTACATGGACAAGCATCCCACTTATGATTAAATCCTATTGCAAGCATCCGCAACTACAAAAGAAGTATTAAGGTAAACCTAACCATACCATGAAACATATGGATCCAAATCAGCCCCTTACGAAGCAACGCATAAAATAGGGTTTAAGCTTCTGTCACTCTAGCAACCCATCATCTACTTATTACTTCCCAATGCCTTCCTCTAGGCCCAAACAATGGTGAAGTGTCATGTAGTCGACGTTCACATAACACCACTAGAGGAAAGACAGCATACATCTCATCAAAATATCGAACGAATACCAAATTCACATGACTACTTATAGCAAGACTTCTCCCATGTCCTTAGGAACAAACGTAACTACTCACAAAGCATATTCATGTTCATAATCAGAGGAGTATTTGATACGTCGCCAACGTATCTATAATTTTTGATTGCTCCATGCTATATTATCTACTGTTTCGGGCAATATTAGGCTTTATTATCCACTTTTATATTATTTTTGGGACTAACCTATTAACCGGAGGCCAAGCCTAGAATTGTTATTTTTTGCCTATTTCAGTGTTTCAAAGAAAAGTAATATCAAACAGAGTCGAAACGGAACGAAATCAACTGGAGAAGTTATTTTTGGAAGGAAAGCTACCGGATGGACTTGGACCCTACGTCAGGAGATAAGGGAGGTGCTCACGAGGGTGGGGGGCGCCCCCCTAGGGCGCGTCTCCCTGCCTCGTGGGGCCCCCGAAGCTCCACCGACGTACTTCCTGCACCCATATATACTCTCGTACCCTAAAACTTCCAAATCAGAGATTAGATCAGAAGTTCCGTCGCCGTAAGCCTCTGTAGCCACGAGAAGTCAATCTAGGCCCTCTCTGGCACCCTGCCGGAGGGGGCCATCATCAGCGGTGGCCATGGAGGAGTATCCCGGAGGGGCCATCATCATCATGAAGGCCAAGGACCAGAGGGTGGAGGCCATAGAGGAGGAAGTACAAGGGGGAGAACCTCTCCTCCTCCCTTCCGGTGGCGCCGGAGTGCCATCGGGAGGGGAATCATCGCCACGGTGATCGTCTTCATCAACATCACCATCATCATCACCATCCTCATCTCTTTTACGTGGTCCACTCTCCCGCACCCCGCTGTAATCCCTACTTGAACATGGTGTTTTATGCCACATATTATGATCCAATGATGTGTTGCCATCCTATGATGTTTTGAGTAGATATCTTTTGTCTTTGGGTTGATTGATGATCTAGATTGGTATGAGTTGTATGTTTTACTTTGGTGCTGTCCTATGGTGCCCTCCGTGTCGCGCAAGCGTGAGGGATTCCCGCTGTAGGGTGTTGCAATACGTTCATGATTCGCTTATAGTGGGTTGGTGAGTGACTGAAACACAAACCCGAGTAAGAGGGATTGTTGCGTATGGGAATAAAGAGGAGTTGCTGCTTTAATGCTATGGTTGGGTTTTACCTTAATGATCTTTAGTAGTTGCGGATGCTTGCTAGAGTTCCAATCATAAGTGCATATGATCCAAGTAGAGAAAGTATGTTAGCTTATGCCTCTCCCTCATATGAAACTGCAATAAGTGATTACCGGTCTTGTTAACAATTGCCTAGGACAATTCCGCACACCGATCCACCATTATTCCACACTCGCTATTTATAATACTAAGTAATTTATTCTAACTTTATGATAACAACACCTACTTTTATATTTTAGCTCTCCGTTACCATAAAAAGTTATCCCCTTCATACCCACAACGTAGTTTTATTTCTCGTTTCTAGTTGGAAGCAAACGTTCGGTGCACGTAGAGTCGTATTAGTGGTAGATAGGGCTTGAGAGAATATTGATCTTACCTTTAGCTCCTTGTGGGTTCGACACTCCATACTTATCACTTCCACCTTTGGAAATTGCTATGATGATTCCCTGCACTTGGGGATTATCAAGCTCTTTTCTGGCGCCGTTACCGGGGAGCAATAGCATGGGGTTGATATTCTCGTGTGTGCTTGTTTTCTTTCTTCACTAAGTAGATTTTGTTTTTCCTTTTTGTTTCTGTTTAGTTGTGGGTGAAACATACAAAAAAAATTTAAAGAATGAAAATACAAAAAAAATATTACTTGCCTCTCATGCCTAAAAAGTTTTTCAAAAAGAGAAGTGATTGGAAAGTTATGCATTGAAGAAGTGAGGGTCGACCTTGAGCACTTGTGTTCATGCTCACGGAAACAACGTAGAATTTTTCATGGAAGTTTCTCTGTAAATAATTATCCCCTTGTATATATTCATTGTATTATAAAAATAAATGTGCCAAGCTTTGGTTTTAGGATGATTAGATTGCTTGTTTTCTATGTGCAAAACAAAAACAGAAACTTTGGCTGTAGTGCATGAATTTACATTTTTTACTGGAGAGTCCAATGGGTCTGAAACTTCCAGATTACTACAGACTGTTTTGTTTTTAACAAATTCTGTTTTGCGTGTGTTGTTTGCTTATTTCGATAAATCTATGGCTAGTATCGGGGGGTATGAACCATAGAGAAGTTGGAATACAGTAGGTTTAACACTAATATAAATAAAGAATGAGTTCATTACAATACCTAAAGGTAGTTATTTGCTTTCTTACACTAACGGTTCTCACAAGTTTTTGTTAAAGTTTTGTGTGGATGAAGTGTCCGAAGGTCGAGAAGCTATCAATATGAGAAGAATAAAGAGAGGCAAGAGTTCAAGCTTGGGGATGCCCAAGGTACCCCAAGTAAATATTTCAAAGGGTACTCAAGCATCTAAGCTTGGGGATGCCCCGGTTGGCATCCCATCTTTCTTCTTCAACTATTATCGGTATACCTCGGTTTTTGCTTTGTTCACATGATTTGTGTCGGTGTCAAAACCGGCGGATCTTGGGTAGGGGGTCCCGAACTGTGCGTCTAGGCGGATGGTAACATGAGACAAGGGATATGATATTTTTACCCAGGTTCGGGCCCTCTCGATGGAGGTAAAACCCTACTCCTGCTTGATTAATATTGATGATATGGGTAGTACAAGAGTAGATCTACCACGAGATCAAGGAGGCTAAACCCTAGAAGCTAGTCTATGGTATGATTGTTGTTCTTGTTGTTGTGTCCTACGGACTAAAACCCTCCGGTTTATATAGACACCGAAGAGGGCTAGGGTTACGCAGAGTCGGTTACAATGGTAGGAGATCTACATATCCGCATCGCCAAGCTTGCCTTCCACGCCAAGGAAAGTCCCATCCGGACACGGGACGAAGTCTTCAATCTTGTATCTTCATAGTCCAGGAGTCCGGCCGAAGGTATACTCCGGCTATCCGGACATCCCCTAATCCAGGACTCCCTCAGTAGCCCCTGAACCAGGCTTCAATGACGACGAGTCCGGCGCGCATATTGTCTTCGGCATTGCAAGGCGGGTTCCTCCTCCAAGTACTTCCTAGAATATTTTGAACACAAGGATAGTGTCCGGCTCTGCAAAATAAGTTTTCACATATTTCCATAGAGAGAATAATATTTACACAAATCTAATCTGCTGACATATTCCGTAGCGTGTCATCACACCACGGCCAAGCCTTTATTCGAATCATTTTATTGTCCCATCTCAGCGTGTTTAGCGAGGTGGTTTCCTTGGCACGTCTTGTCGAAGCAGAGATCGTGTCCCCTTATTCCGAGATTCTCATCAATACGGACGTGGGTAACCCAACCGGCCATTGATTACGGCGCTTGGGAGATAAGCGAGTTTTACCAGGCAGGTGGGGACGTGTAGTTTTCGTCCCCCCATATAAGGGGATAAGGATCCACCTTTTCACCTACGCCTTCTTCCTCCTTTGCCTATCCATTTTCGCGCACTCGAGCTCCAGCGCCCAAGTCCGCACTCCCCACCTCAACCTTCTCCAGCCATGTCCGGAGCGGGAGGCAAGTGGATGGTCTCTGTTACGGAGGGACACATCAAAAAACTGAGGAAGGTCGGATACTTGTCTAACGACATCACGCACCGGCTTCCCGAAGAGGGGAAGCTCGTCCCCACCCCTAGGCCCCATGAGAGGGTGGTGTTCCTCCCCCATTTCCTCCGTGGACTGGGCTTCCCTCTCCACCCATTTGTCCAGGGGCTCATGTTCTACTATGGCCTAGATTTCCATGATCTGGCCCGAACTTCGTCCTCAACATCTGGGCGTTTATCGTCGTGTGCGAGGCTTTCCTCTGCATCCGCCCCCATTTCGGCCTATGGCTCAAGACTTTCAATGTCAAACCAAAGGTGGTGCGCGGCAACCAGGCAGAATGCGGAGGCGCCATGGTGGGCAAGATGCCCAACGTCCTATGGCACGAGAGCTCCTTCGTGGAGACCCTGAAGGGGTGGCAATCGGGGTGGTTCTACATCACCGAGCCGCGTGACCCTGAATGGGTCGCAGCCCCCGAGTTCCGATCCGGACCCCCTATGCGGCTCACCTCCTGGAAAGAGACGGGCCTGTCGTGGGGTAAAAAAGGAGAGCTGACCGGACTCCAAACATGTGTCCAAACCCTGGTGGACAAGAAGCTCAAACTTGTCAACGTAGTCCAGGTTATGCTCATCCGCTGGATCCTCCTCTGTCAACAACGGGCCTTCAACCTGTGGGAGTTCAACCCGGCGCAGCACCGAACTCTGAGCAGGCTCTTTGACATGACGTACGAAGATGCCTGGAAGGTGCTATTCAAGGGCGTCGAGGCTCCCGCATCCGCTACCGAGGATCGCGGATTAAGCACGCAGTGTCACGCTAGTGCGGTAAGCTATTTTTACCTTTTACAGGGTATTAGTTTTTCATAGTTTGACTCTATGCGGGATCTAAAGTTCCTTACCTTTGACAGGATTGGCAGGAGACGTCCGGACAGATCAGCTGTCCGGCTCCTTTGCCCGAAGACCCAGCGGACGCCCGTTTGACAGGGTTGCTGGTTCCGGCACCCTACGTGGTGCCGGAGAAGAAGGCCAAGAAGAAGGCCATGGGGACTCGAAAGAGTGCCCGTCGTGTGGTGGTGTCAGATTCATCGTCCGACGACTCCGAGACGCACTCCTCCCGTGAAGACGAGGAGGAGGAAGAAGAAGCCTCTCCCCCTCCAGCCGGGGGAGGAAAGAAAAGGAGGCCTCCCCAACTGGGGAGGCCGAAGGGTCCAAGAAGGGGAAAACCATTCCTCCGGACTACTCCACCAACGCCGCCGACGACGAAGAGGAGTGGCCGCTCAGGGCCAAGCCCCTGGCGAAATCGTAAGTATCCGGATACCAGAGTGATTCATAGTATTCCTTCATTGCACAGCTTTTCCTTATGTCGAATATGATTATGCAGTCCACCCAAAGACCGGCTCGACGTGTCGTCGAGTGGATCCCTGGACTCGTCGGATGTGAATTCGCTTCCGACGGCTACCTCCCCCCGCCCTACGGACGACGCCGAGGTGGCGTCCCAACAGGTTCCAAGCCAGGAGGAGGTGGTCCTGGGGGCGCCGCAAGGCGACCTCCCGGACTCCAGGCGAAAAGGGGATAGAACCCCCAAGGGCTCCAAGTCCGGCCTTGAGCCAGACACCGCTATAGGATCTAGAAGTAGGTGTGTCTAGAGGGGGGTGATTAGACACTTAGTGCTAAAGTTGCAATTTTTAAACTTTTTCGGTTTGAGTGGAGTTTTAGGCACAATTTCAACATACACAATACATATCAAGCAAGCATGCAAAGAGTATATGAGCAGCAGAATGTAAAGCATGCAACTTGCAAGAATGTAAAGAGAAGGGTTTGGAGAATTCAAACGTAATTGGAGACAAGGATGTTTTTTCCGTGGTTCAGATAGGTGGTGCTATCCTACATCCACGTTGATGAATACTTCAACCCACGAAGGGTAACGGTTGCGCGAGTCCACGGAGGGCTCCACCCACGAAGGGTCCACGAAGAAGCAACCTTGTGTATCCCACCATGGCCATCGCCCACGAAGGACTTACCTCACTAGCGGTAGATCTTCACGAAGTAGGCGATCTCCTTGCCCTTACAAAGTCCTTGGTTCAACTCCACAATCTTGTCGGAGGCTCCCAAGTGACACCTAGCCAATCTAGGAGACACCACTCTCCAAGAAGTAACAAATGGTGTGTTGATGATGAACTCCTTGCTCTTGTGCTTCAAATGATAGTCTCCCCAACACTCAACTCTCTCACACAGGATTTGGATTTGGTAGAAAGAAGATTTGAGTGGAAAGCAACTTGGGGAAGGCTAGAGATCAAGATTCATATGGTAGGAATGGAATATCTTGGTCTCAACACATGAGTAGGTGGTTCTCTCTCAGAACATATGAGTTGGAAGTGTAGATGTGTTCTGATGGCTCTCTCTACGAGTGAAGAGGAGGTGGAGGGGTATTTATAGCCTCCACACAAAATCCAACCGTTACACACAATTTACCAATCTCGGTGGAACCGAATCAACAAACTCGGTCGGACCGAAATAGTAAACCTAGTGACCGTTAGAGATTTTCGGTGGGACTGACATGCAACTCGGTAGGACCGATATGGTTAGGGTTAGGTCATAATGTAATATCGGTGAGACCGATTACACAAACTCGGTGAGACCAATTTGGTAATTAGCTAACCAGAGAGTTGGTCAGGCAAACTCGGTGGGACCGATTACTAAACTCGGTTGGACCGATTTTGGTAATAAGTTAACCAGAGAGTTTGCATTGTAATCTCGGTAGTACTGATTGCCTAAACTCGGTGAGACCGATTTTGGTAATGGACATACACAGTGAGATTGCAATCCCATCTCGGTGAGACCGAGATCCCTATCGGTAGAACCGATTTGCTAGGGTTTGGCAGTGGCTTATGACATGTGAAACTCGGTGGCGCCGGATAGAAAGAATCGGTAGGACCGAGTTTGACTTTGGGTTTAGGTCATATGTGGAAGTGGGAAAGTAGCTGAGGGTTTTTGGAGCATATCATCAAGCACATGAAGCAAGAGGCTCATTAAGCAACACCTCATCCCTCCTTGATAGTATTGGCTTTTCCTATAGACTCAATGTGATCTTGGATCACTAAAATGTAAAATGAAGAGTCTTGAGCATGAAGCTTTAACCAGTCCTTTGTCCTTAACATCTTGAAGGAGTTCCCACAACCTTTAGTCCATGCCACTCCATTGTTGAACTTATCTGAAACATGCTAGATAGAAACGTTAGTCCAACAAGAGATATGTTGACATTAATTACCAAAACCACCTGGGGAGCACTTGTGCTTTCAATCTCCCCCTTTTTGGTAATTGATGGCAACATACATCAAAGCTTTAGATAAAGATACAGAGAATAGCAAGTAAAGCTTTGGTAGGACATGTAACAAACATAGGCTCCCCCTACATGTATGCAATCATGGGAATATAAAATATAGAAGCATGTGAGAGCATAATCATGACAGAGTAGGCAATGCGTTACATGTATCTTGGCCATATGCATCAGAGCAAAAGATTATTAAGAGAAATACCTTCATGCTTATGAGTCCTTCTTGCAAACAGTATGTACATAAGCAAGAATTCCTCATACTCATGACTTTGATGCATATACTTACCTTGTAGTTTTGAGTTGGCTTAGGATGGAATGAACCTGCACAAACAAGGTTAGATAACACAGGTACATCCACTAGCCAGAGCAAACAAAAGAAACCACAAGAATACCAAGACTGGGATGACATGTAGATAGTGAGTACAAGGTACCACGTTGGATTAGACATGTCCCCAAGAGTAAAGATATGCAATGAATGACTTCTTTCCCTTAGATGTCTTGCTCCCCCTGAATCTGACATGGGATATTGGGAGAAGATAGGGAACAGAAAATCAGAGCTGAAGGATATAAATGAATAGAACTTAATGCAAATAAGCACATATGAACATGTCTTTCCCCCAAAAAGACATGTGGCATCTCTCCTCTTGAACATCAAGCATCTGGGATCCTTGAGTATTCTCTCCCCCTCGAGATCTCTTTATCCCCCTTAATATTTTCTCCTTTGTAGGTGATAAGCTTTGATGTGATCTCTATCTCCCCCTTTGACATCAATTTCCAAGAAGGTTTTTCTGGAATCCGTCGAATAGGTTTGGTCCTTGAGACTCAGCACAAAGCAATGGATAAGACTGTGATGCTTGTAGAGGACAAGTGTCATTGAGTGGAGCTGGATCAGAAGAAATATAAAACAAGTGGCAAACTGTTTTTCCTGTTGTGAAATCGGTGGCACCGAGTCGCATGTTTCGGTGGTACCGAAGGGATTCGGTTGGACCAAAAACTACAATTCGGTGAAACCGAGTTCATCACAGAGAAAACACTTGTCACCTCAGCTCACTAGTCAAATAAGATCGCACAAAGATTTGCAATGAATTAACTGAAAGATTTGCAAGGAATTGGATGCAGAAATATGCAGAACAAGAATCAAAAAGAAAAGAATGAAAGTTCTAGATGAAGTTGTTTTTTTTGTTTGAAAAAGAGGGAAACAAATATGCAAGGGACAAATGCAATAACACAGACAAGAACACAAGAGAACTTCATCTAGAGTTGGGCGGTGACATAGTCACCTATGTTAGAGTATATTGACTTAGGAGTCAAGTGAGAACACTTGATCGTAGGTCATACTCATCGTTTAAGCTCTAAATGGGATTACCATTTTTTGTTTAAGCATCTTGATGTATTCTCATCTTGTTGAGTTGCTTTGACTCATGTCTTGGAGTAAAGCTTCTCTAAGATGGAATATCATACCTTGGGTGGTGGTGTGGGTCTTGCTCATGTAGTGGAACTTGTGTGGGTGCTCAAGATTGATGTAGCTCATCAAGAGTTGGGAGCACCACTTGGAATTTGAGTTCAACTACCTACATGGGTTAGTTCTTGCAAGGAAAAGCACTTGTATATCCAAAAATGACAATCATGAAGCTTAACATAGAATTTGTCAAAGGATATGTTCGAATGGTTTCGTGCTTCCTTGTCGTCAACCACCGTTGTGTAGAGACTTGGTGATGTAGAGATTGCTCGAGATGTGAGTAAGTTGCAATCTCATAGAATTAGATTCAACCAAGTGCCTACATGGGTTAGATAACATGCAACGTACAAAATATGTCCAAGACATAAGATTGTCATCATAAGAGATATATCATGGATTAGTCATAAGCTCATGTGTTGCATGTATCCAATAGAGTTGCTACTCCAAATTTGAAGCATCAATAATGTTCAATTCTCCTCTCAACCTGCAAAACACTTTCTCATCAAGTGGTTTAGTGAATATATCCGCTAATTGCTTATCGGTGCGAACATGCTTAAGATCAATGTCACCCTTAGCAACATGATCTCGAATGAAATGATGACAAACTTCAATATGCTTAGTTCGAGAATGTCCTACAGGATTATGACCGATTTTGGTAGCACTTTCATTGTCACAAAGCAGTGGAACATGTTTCACATAGACCCCATAATCTTTAAGAGTTTGGGTCATCCAAAGTAATTGAGCACAACATGAACCAGCGGCAATGTATTCCGCTTCAGCGGTGGATAAGGATACCGAGTTTTGTTTCTTGGAAGACCAAGACACAAGAGATCTACCAAGAAATTGACAAGTACCCGAAGTGGACTTTCTATAAACCTTGTCTCCGGCATAATCCGAGTCGGAATAGCCAACAAGATCAAAAGAGGACCTCTTAGGATACCAAATGCCAAAATTTGGTGTATGAATTAGGTATCTCACTATCCTTTTCACCGCTTTAAGATGACATTCTTTAGGAGCAGCTTGATATCGTGCACACATGCACACACTTAGCATAATGTTGGGACGTGAAGCACATAGGTATAATAGTGAACCAATCATAGAGCGATAAACCTTTTGATCAACCGGTTCACCATCTTTGGTCAAATCAAGATGTCCACTAGTAGGCATGGGTGTAGGCATACCTTTGCATTCTTGCATTTTGAACTTCTTGAATAAGTCCTTGGTGTACTTCGTTTGAGAGACAAATGTACCTTCCTTAGTTTGCTTGATTTGCAAACCGAGGAAGAATTTGAGTTCACTCATCATAGACATCTGAAATTTCTCCGACATAAGCTTTCCAAACTTTTCACTAAAAAGAGGGTTAGTTGATCCAAATATGATATCATCAACATAAATTTGGCATACAAATAGTTCTCCATTAACCCTTTTAGTAAAAAGTGTGGAATCGATTTTTCCAATTTCAAAACCACTTGCAATAAGGAACTTGGTCAAGCATTTATACCATGCTCTAGGAGCTTGTTTAAGACCATAAAGGGCTTTGTGAAGTTTGTAAACATGATTTGGTTTCTTAGGATTGACAAATCCGGGAGATTGTTTGACATAAACTTCCTCCTCTATTTCACCATTTAGAAAAGCACTTTTAATGTCCATTTGGTACAAGGTGATATTATGGTGATTAGCATAGGCAAGTAAGATGCGAATGGACTCAAGTCTAGCAACGGGAGCATATGTCTCACCATAGTCCATACCTTCGACTTGTGTGTACCCTTGGGCGAGGAGACGTGCCTTGTTGCGAACCACTTGTCCATCTTCATCTTGCTTGTTGCGAAACACCCATTTGGTACCAATGATGTTGTGGTTGTTGTCGGGCTTCTCAACCAATGTCCAAACTTGTTTTCTCTCAAAGTTGTGTAGCTCTTCATGCATAGCGTTTATCCAGTCCGGGTCTTCCAATGCTTATTCAACCTTCATAGGTTCAATGCTAGAGATGAATGAATAGTTTTCACAAAAGTTAGCTAAACGAGTTTTTGAGCGAGTAATTCTCCCAGTTTGAATATCATTGTAGATTTGCTCGACGGGATGATCTTTGACAATTCTTGCTCGAACTCGTGAAAGCTTTTGCTTGGGTCTTCGTTGAACATCTTCTTCATCTTGCTCTTCTTCTTGGTATTCTTCATTGTTGACGTTGTCATTCTCTTGTCGTGGTGGAGAAGGAGGTTGTTGATGTTCGTTTTGATGCATTTCCTCGTTTTCTTCATCTTGGTGTGTACCACTTGTGGATGCCTCCGTGTCGATTCTTGGTTCACCTTGTCGTGAAGTAGAGGCTTCCACATGGACGGATGAAGTACTCTCCTTCACCTCCGTTGGACGAACTTTACCAATGGACAAGTCTTGGATAGCTTCTGAAGGGTCTTTGTCTCCTACATCAATTGGCAATTGCTCTACTTGCGAGCCGTTAGATTCATCAAACTTCACATCTACCGTCTCTTCAACCTTTTGGGTGAAATTGTTGTAGACACGGTAAGTGTGAGAGTTTGAGCCATAACCAAGTAGGAAACCTTCATGAGATTTAGGAGCAAACTTTGAACGACGATGCTTATCAAGAATGTAGCATTTTGAGCCGAATACTCGAAAGTATCCAACTTGGGGTTTGTTACCGGTGAGGAGCTCGTATGCCATCTTGCCGAGTAGCTTGTGAAGATACAAGCGATTTGTTGCATGACAAGCTGTCTCAACCGCTTCTGCCCAAAAGTGCTTCGGCGTCTTGTACTCATCAAGCATCGTTCTCGCCATTTCGATGAGCGTCCGGTTCTTCCTCTCAACAACTCCATTTTGTTGAGGTGTGTACGTAGCCGAGAACTCGTGTGAAATCCCTTCTTCGTCAAGAAAGGTGTCCACATTTGCATTCTTGAACTCCGTTCCGTTGTCACTCTGAACCTTCTTGATCTTCACGTCAAACTGATTTTGGGCCTTCCTAGCGAAGTTTTTGAAGATCTTTTGGACCTGCGATTTATCATCAAGAAAGAACACCCACGTAAATCTTGAAAAATCATCAACTATAACTAGACCAAAAGAATTTCCACCGAGACTCTTGTAGGCATTGGGACCAAAAATATCCATATGAAGTAGCTCGAGTGGCCTCCTTGTGGTCATGATGTTCTTCATGGGATGCCTTCCTCCAACCTGTTTACCTGCTTGACAAGCACTGCAAAGTCTATCCTTATCAAATATGACATCGTTAACTCCAAGGATATGATTTCCTTTAATAAGCTTGTCAAGGTTTCTCATACCAACGTGACCTAGTCGTCTATGCCACAACCAGCCTTTTGAGGATTTAGCAATGAAGCGAGTTTTAGGTTGTGCCTTTTTAGAGAAATCGACAATGTAAAGGTCACCTCTACGTATACCGGTAAAAACCATTTGATGATTTTCTCGACGAAACACTTGGCAATCTACCTCAGTAAATAGGACATTCAAACCGAAATCAGCAAGTCTAGATACTGAAAGTAAGTTGTAGCCAAGAGATTCAACGAGCATGACATTTTGAATGGAGCTATCGTGTGAGATGGCCACCTTACCAAGGCCAACCACCTTACCCTTTGAATTATCACCAAAAGTGACATATTTTCGAGGGCCGTCATTTTCAGCAAGCTCACGGAACATCTCTTCGTCTTCGGTCATATGATCAGTACATCCACTGTCGAGAACCCATTCCTTTCCTCCTGACACATATCCCCGAAGATTAGCCATAAGACCAAAGTGTCTCATTGCATCATCAAGATCGAAGTCACTATCATCATTCTCACCGTAGTATCCATGTTCAACATGATCTTGTGACTCATCATTTCCTAGAGAGAGTGATTCATTAGATAAATGATCATCAAAGTGGTCACTTTTATGAATTCTTATAGCTTCGGATATAATATCACTAATGATTCCAACATTTCCTTTAGCATGCATGAGATTAGTAAGCTCAAATAGACAATCACCAAAACTAGGTTCACTAGAGTTCATTTTACTCAAGGCAATAGATTTATGGAGAATTTCATCCAAATTTTTCAAGGAATAATCGGGGAATCGTTCCTCAAGAAATTTCCATATAGTATATGCACAATTAAGAGTAGGTAAACTAGCAATCAAGTTTTTGGGCAATCCTCTAATGATGAGCTCAACGGTTCTAAGATTGCGAATCATGTCAATATCTTCATCTAGGGTGGGATGCATAGGATCAACATGAGGAGCACAAGGACTAGCAATATACTTTTTCAAATGATATTGATTGAAAATTACAAGCATCTCATTTTTCCACTCATGAAAATACTCTCCATCAAGAATAGGCACTCTATGTCTAAGACTCCCTAAAGTAGACACATCCATCTTCCTCCAATGGTGATTAAACCAAGGCAATGGAGACCAAAGCTCTGATACCACTTGTAGGATCTAGAAGTAGGTGTGTCTAGAGGGGGGTGATTAGACACTTAGTGCTAAAGTTGCAATTTTTAAACTTTTTCGGTTTGAGTGGAGTTTTAGGCACAATTTCAACATACACAATACATATCAAGCAAGCATGCAAAGAGTATATGGGTAGTGGAATGTAAAGCATGCAACTTGCAAGAATGTAAAGAGAAGGGTTTGGAGAATTCAAACGCAATTGGAGACAAGGATGTTTTTTCCATGGTTCGGATAGGTGGTGCTATCCTACATCCACGTTGATGGAGACTTCAACCCACGAAGGGTAACGGTTGCGCGAGTCCACGGAGGGCTCCACCCACGAAGGGTCCACGAAGAAGCAACCTTGTCTATCCCACCATGGCCATCGCCCACGAAGGACTTGCCTCACTAGCGGTAGATCTTCACGAAGTAGGCGATCTCCTTGCCCTTACAAACTCCTTGGTTCAACTCCACAATCTTGTCGGAGGCTCCCAAGTGACACCTAGCCAATCTAGGAGACACCACTCTCCAAGAAGTAACAAATGGTGTGTTGATGATGAACTCCTAGCTCTTGTGCTTCAAATGATAGTCTCGCCAACACTCAACTCTCTCTCACAGGATTTGGATTTGGTAGAAAGAAGATTTGAGTGGAAAGCAACTTGGGGAAGGCTAGAGATCAAGATTCATATGGTAGGAATGGAATATCTTGGTCTCAACACATGAGTAGGTGGTTCTCTCTCAGAACATATGAGTTGGAAGTGTAGATGTGTTCTGATGGCTCTCTCTACGAGTGAAGAGGAGGTGGAGGGGTATTTATATCCTCCACACAAAATCCAACCGTTACACACAATTTACCAATCTCGGTGGGACCGAATCAACAAACTCGGTCGGACCGAAATAGTAAACTTAGTGACCGTTAGAGATTTTCGGTGGGACTGACATGCAACTCGGTAGGACCGATATGGTTAGGGTTAGGGCATAACGTAATCTCGGTGAGACCGATTACACAAACTCGGTGAGACTAATTTGGTAATTAGCTAACCAGAGAGTTGGTCAGGCAAACTCGGTGGGACTGATTACTAAACTCGGTTGGACCGATTTTGGTAATAAGTTAACCAGACAGTTTGCATTGTAATCTTGGTAGTATCGATTGCCTAAACTCGGTGAGACCGATTTTGGTAATGGACATACACAGTGAGATTGCAATCCCATCTCGGTGAGACCGAGATCCCTATCGGTAGAACCGATTTGCTAGTGTTTGGCAGTGGCTTATGACATGTGAAACTTGGTGGCGCCGGATAGAAAGAATCGGTAGGACCGAGTTTGACTTTGGGTTTAGGTCATATGTGGAAGTGGGAATGTAGCTGAGGGTTTTTGGAGCATATCATCAAGCACATGAAGCAAGAGGCTCATTAAGCAACACCTCATCCCTCCTTGATAGTATTGGCTTTTCCTATAGACTCAATGTGATCTTGGATCACTAAAATGTAAAATGAAGAGTCTTGAGCATGAAGCTTTAACCAGTCCTTTGTCCTTAGCATCTTGAAGGAGTTCCCACAACCTTTAGTCTATGCCACTCCATTGTTGAACTTATCTGAAACATGCTAGATAGAAATGTTAGTCCAACAAGAGATATGTTGACATTAATTACCAAAACCACCTGGGGAGCACTTGTGCTTTCAACCGCGCCGGAATCTTCAACGGTTCCAGACTGCGGCAGGCGACCTCCTTCCAAGAAGAGCAAGCCTACTGATCCGGTGGCCCCCGTCCAACCGGAGGCACCGAACAATCTGCTGGAGGTGCTTAATGGCGCCTCCATCGACAAGGAGCACCGTACTGTGATGAGTACGGTGATCCAGAAGGTTCAGTCCGCCAAGAGCGGACTGACTGAAGCATGTGCCAGCCTTCTAACAGGCTTTGAGGTAAGTAAAGGATATGTAAAAATATTACCGCATAGATAGTAGCCCCTGATGCTCTGTTTGTCGTTCGTAAAGAAAAGCCGAATAGAGGATCTAATAACATTCGCAGGAGTCTAACAAAAGTAAGTCAATATGCGTATGCAGGCTTCGCTGCTGGCATCCGCCGCACTGAGTGCGGAGGTGGACACGCTGAAGCAGAACCTCGAGCAGTCCGAGCAAGAGCTCGGGCTTGCCAAGAAGCAGCTCGAGGACAAGGAAGGTAAGAAATACCTTATTTAAATATATAAAAGGTGCAATTGCAAAAAGTGACAGGATTAACGTGGCTATTGTAGGGGCCACAACGGAGGTGGCGACCCTTAAGCAAGCGCTGTTCGAGGCTGAGAATAGGGCGTCCACGGAGCGCACCGAGCGGGAGAAGTATGAGGTGCAGGTTGGCGAGGTGCGGCAAGAGCTCTAGGCTCTCATGAAAAAACATGAGAGTTTGGAGCTTGACTCAAAGACACGAGAGTCCGAGCTCGCGGCGGCCATTGAGAATGCCAAGTCTGCCAAGGCCGAAGCCTAGAAGGCCCTCCAGGAGGTTGAGGCGATGAAAAAGATTGCGGCGGGTAAGGCTTTCTTTATGCAAATCAAGCATGTGAAAGTGAATTACTTGTTACTTACCCGAATCCGGAGCTCTCCAGGAGCATTCGCAGATTTGCCCCGCAGCGTGTCCGATGCCGCCGCATTCTACCGAGCCGAGGAGGGTAGCTCGACAGAGAAGGTGTTCTGGTCTTAGTATGCTGAGGCCGGACTCCCTGTGCCCTTGAGCGACCAGCTGAAGCAACTGGTCGAGCTCCACAATGTGGCCGAACAGGCCATGAAGGGCATCATAGTTCGGCTGTGGCCTGGAGAGGCTCTGCCTGGGAGCTACTTCGGGCTGGTGAGGCGGCTGGTGGAGGCCTGTCCAAGGCTCGAAGTCATCAAGCGCTCCGTCTGCATCGAAGGTTCCCGTAGGGCGCTTGCCCGTGCTAAGGTGCACTGGGGCAAGTTGGATGCGGAGAAGCTTGTGAAGGACGGGTCGCCGTCGGGCAAGGAGCATCGCCACCCCGAGATGTACTATGAGGGCGTCTTGAAGGGCGCCCACCTTATGGCGGACGAATGCTCGAAAGATGTAAATTTTGAGTAAAACTTGTTTATTTTGTCAAGTGCGCTGAAAACTTGTTCATGTGCGCTAAGCAATGCTTTATGAATTTAAAATATTACCTTCTGTGCGGCCGTTTATCAAATTTGAGAGATGGCGAGTCGTCGGCTTCTGCCCCCATGCCACGAGTGCTGGGGTGTTCGGGATAAACTTGAGCACTCTTTTTTCCATTCTTGGGTCCTTCGAGGGAGGCGCTCAACACAACGAACAAGGCAATCGGACTATAATGCTTGAACACTCTCACTTAGCCATAGAATTCTATAATTTTAAATTTCGGCGAAGCCCCTAGTGTTCGGAAGACCGAGTTTGGGGCGCTATCCACGCCTAGGTCGGACAAAGCCGACTCCTCGCTCTAAGCGGCATAAGTCTTTAGGGACTCGAAAACCTCTCGGACAGTGACCAGCTCTCGTCTCATCATGACGGTCAATTTTAGCTTTCTCTACTGAGGTGCTTAGCCCAGCTCAACTGGGGCACAATCGCAGTAGTTATCCTAGCGCTACCTTAGCCAATATAACGGAACGTAAGGTACCAAAACATAGAAGACGGGCAAACCCAACTATTGACCCAAGACATGATTCGGAGCCGATGCATATAATGCTATAAGTTCGGGGTGCCGCACTTGTGAAAGTGTTCGGACTTCTCACACCATGTTGTGGGGTACTTAAGCCCCTGGCGTATTGGCCGTACTAAAGTGTACGGGTGCAACATGTCATTAATGAACATATATTCTTAAAAAAGAGTAAGACAATAATAGACAAAATCTATGCATTGTTTATTTGAAAAAAGCTGTGATCAAAGCAGATCGATACAAATAGTGCGATAAGCAAAAGGTGGGACTATTTGACATGTCCTTTCCAGGGGCGGACTGCGGAATGGTATGTGAAACAGGTATACTGCTCGTTATAGAGACCACCTGAGAGTTTCGTAGTGCCGCGTGGCTTTCTGCTTCCCTGGTTCTTGCATCGTTTGTGCGGCAATTGTACTGCCGGTTAGGCCTTCCGAAGAATGGAGTCCTGAAAGTAAGATAAAAGTAAGAAATCAGCAACCCCTAGTGCGGTTTAAGCCGTGTTTTGGGCGTGCCGTGATGGTGCCCCTCCCCCTCTGCTCATGGTATTTCCCGAGCGTAGTTATGTACGCGCAGCACTGGTTTCGCAATTTCGCGAGGGCTGGGGTTGGGCCCGCATTGCTACGCCTGCTCGGAACGTGCCGAGCGGTCTTGCTGTAGGTTACTCCAGGTGCGCTTGACGGTGTCCGGACGTTTAATGGCCGGACTGGAGAATTGCCTTGAGAGGCTGCTTTGTACTTCCGCTGCGAGAGCCCCGTATGCTCCTCCATACGGAGAGAGCGTTCGGTGTTTCCGTTGACCGTAATGACTCCTCGAGGGCCTGGCATCTTGAGCTTGAGGTATGTGTAATGCGGTACCGCATTGAACTTGGCAAATGCGGTTCGCCCGAGCAGTGTGTGATAGCCACTGCGGAACGGGACTATGTCGAAGATTAACTCCTCGCTTCGGAAATTATTCGGAGATCCGAAGACCACTTCAAGTGTGACTGAGCCTGTACAGTTGGCCTCTACACCTGGTATGATGCCTTTAAAGGTCGTTTTAGTGGGTTTAATCCTTGAGGGATCGATGCCCATTTTCCGCACTGTACCCTGATAAAGCAGGTTCAGGCTACTGCCGCCGTCCATAAGGACTCTAGTGAGGTGAAATCCGTCAACAATTGGGTCTAGAACCAATGCGGCGAATCCGCCATGGCGGATGCTAGTGGGGTGGTCCCTTCGATCAAAAGTGATCGGGCAGGACGACCATGGGTTGAACTTCGAGGCGAGTGGCTCCATCGCGTATACGTCCCTTAACGCACGGTTCCGCTCCCTCTTGGGGATGTGGGTTGCGTATATCATGTTCACCGTCCGCACTTGTGGGGGGAATCCCTTCTGTCCACTACTGTTCGTCGGCCGGGGCTCCTCCTCGTCGTCGCTATGTATCCCCTGGTCTCTGTTTTTGGCATTTAATTTGCCAGCCTGCTTGAACACCCAACAATCCCTGTTGGTGTGATTGGCTGGCTTTTCGGGGGTGCCATGTATCTGGCACGAGCGGTCGAGTATTCGGTCCAAACTGGACGGGCCCGGACTATTTCTCTTGAATGGCTTTTTCCGCTGACCGGGTTTAGAGCCTCTGAATCCGGCATTAACTGTTGTATCCTCATCATTGTCGCCGTTAATGCGGCGCTTGTGCTTGTTGCGACGCGACCTGGCACTATTGTCCTTGGTATCCGAATTACCAGGGCTCTTGGTTAGGTTATTGCTATGAGCCAGCGAGCTGTCTTCTCCCGCGCAAAAGCGTGTCATGAGTGTCGTGAGGGCTGCCATAGATTTCGGCTTTTCCTGTCCAAGGTGCCGGGCAAGCCACTCGTCGCGGATATTGTGCTTGAAGGCCGCTAGGGCCTCTGCATCCGGGCAGTCGACGATTTGATTTTTCTTGGTTATGAACCGTGTCCAGAATTGCCTGGCCCATTCCTCTGGCTGCTGAATTATGTGGCTTAGGTCATCGGCGTCTGGTGGTCGCACATAAGTGCCCTGGACATTGTCGAGGAATGCGGCTTCCAGGTCCTCCCAACAACCAATTGATTCTGCTGGCAAGATGTTAAGAGAATGCCGAGCTGGTCCTTTAAGCTTGAGTGGGAGCTGTTTGATGGTGTGTAGGTCATCACCGCTGGCCATGTGGATATGAAGGAGATAGTCCTCGATCCATACCGCAGGATCTGTTGTGCCATCGTATGATTCGATGTTCACGAGTTTGAAACCCTCGGGGATTTGATGATCCATTACTTCATCTGTGAAGCATAGTGGGTGTGTGCCACCTCTGTATTGAGCTATATCACAATGTAGCTCAAACGAGCTTTGTCTACTGTGTTCGGCCCGGCCGGATTTACTGTATTCGGCGTGACGATTACCGTGTCGTGCCGTGGGGCGCCTACGCGATCAGTAGATCGACTTTGTTTTCTTTGCCTTGTCCTCCAATATATCTCGCATGTCTGGCGCATTTCCCCGTGCCTTGGTATTTTTAAAGTGGCACTGGGGTGCGGCTTGAGTGGAGGGCCGAGAGGCCTCTCTGTCGCGGCCACGAGGTGGCCGGTCGGCCGCATCATGCGCTGGTGATGTGGGTGCTTCCTCCTCTAATCGGGGTAGCTACTTGCGCTTTGGGTAGCTTTTGGAGGGGCGTTCGAGTTCATACTCTTCGGCCTCAAGGACTTTCGTCCATTTGTCGGCTAGCAAGTCTTGATCAGCTCTAAGCTGCAGCTATTTTTTCTTGAGGCTACTCGCCGTGGCCATAAGCCTGTGTTTGAAGCGCTCTTGTTCGACGGGATCCTCAGGCACGACAAATTCGTCGTCGTCGAGGCTTGCCTCGTCTTCGGAGGGAGGCATGTAATTATCGTCCTCAACCTCTCTGTCTGCCGCTCTCTCATGAGGGCTGGCTTCTCCATCCTCCTGTGCTGAGTTTTGCTGGAGGGGGTTTTCTTCGGCACTGTCCGGAGTGTTATTATCTCCCGTGCCGGAATCACCGTTTTTGCTTTGGCGGGATTTAGAGCGGCGTCGCTGACGTCGGCGCTTAGGCTGTTTCTTGGAGGGGTCATCCTCCGCTGTTCCATCGCCATCGCCTTCTTTTGGGGTGTCCACCATGTATATGTCATATGACGAGGTGGCTTTCCAGTTCCCTATAGGCGCTGGTTCCTGATCGTCTCCTGCATCGGCGTCCATACCGTCGATGTCTTCGGAGTCGTAGTCGAGCATGTCGGTTAAATCATCGACAGTGGCTACAAAGTGGGTGGTGGGTGGGCTTTGAATTTCTTCATCATCCGCATCCCAACCTTGCTGACCGTAGTCCGGCCAGGGCTCTCCTGATAAAGAGAGAGACTTTAGTGAATTCAGAATATCGCCGAAGGGCGAGTGCTGAAAGATGTCCGCGACGGTGAACTCCATAATCGGTGCCCAATCGGATTCGATCGGCAAGGGCGCGGGGGGCTCGGAGTCCAGAGAGGAGTCTGGCACCTTGGAGTCACGGGCTTCGCAAGGGACAAAGCTGGTGTTCGGCTCGATCGCCGTAGAGATTTCAGCCTCCGAGGCGGCGTCCAACCACCCGTCCTCGATCGGCGCAATCGGCTCCGAACTAAGGGTCGGAGCTGATGTGGGCGCGGCCTCCAGGACATTGTTCGGCGGCAGAGCTAAATCATGCCCTTCGTGACAGTGCGGCGCGCTCGGCTGTGGCTCGAATCCGTCGAAGATCAAGTCCCCGCGGATGTCAGCCGTGTAGTTCAGACTTCCGAATCTGACCTGATGGCCAGGGGCGTAGCTTTCAATCTGCTCCAGATGGCCAAGCGAATTGGCCCGCAGTGCAAAGCCGCCGAATACGAAGATCTGTCCGGGAAGAAAAGTCTCACCCTGGACCGCATCGCTGCTGATGATCGGAGGAGCCATCGGGCCTAAAAGTGACGACATAGAGGAACTCTCAATGAAAACACCAATGTCAGTGTCAAAACCGGCGGATCTCGGGTAGGGGGTCCCGAACTGTGCGTCTAGGCGGATGGTAACAGGAGACAAGGGACACGATGTTTTTACCCAGGTTCGGGCCCTCTCGATGGAGGTAAAACCCTACTCCTGCTTGATTAATATTGATGATATGGGTAGTACAAGAGTAGATCTACCATGAGATCAAGGAGGCTAAACCCTAGAAGCTAGCCTATGGTATGATTGTATTTCTTGTTGTTGTGTCCTACGGACTAAAACCCTCCGGTTTATATAGACACCGGAGAGGGCTAGGGTTACGCAGAGTCAGTTACAATGGTAGGAGATCTACATATCTGCATCGCCAAGCTTGCCTTCCACACCAAGGAAAGTCCCATACGGACACGGGACGAAGTCTTCAATCTTGTATCTTCATAGTCCAGGAGTCCGG
The DNA here is from genome assembly GCA_032464435.1 of Aegilops umbellulata. Taxonomy (NCBI): domain Eukaryota; kingdom Viridiplantae; phylum Streptophyta; class Magnoliopsida; order Poales; family Poaceae; genus Aegilops; species Aegilops umbellulata. Next base: position 395,940,416 of record CP136054.1, read on the forward strand.
CCGAAGGTATAGTCCGGCTATCCGGACACCCCCTAATCCAGGACTCCCTCAATTTGTGTCCTTTGTGTTTTTGTTTTTCCTTTAAAACCATGCTAGCATGAGATAGCCCTTCATTGATTTATAGAATACTTCATGTGCTTCACTTAAATCTTTTAAGTATGATCTTATAGAATTGCTCTTTGTGCTTCACTTAAATCTTTTGAGTATGGTTTTATAGAATGCTTCGTGTGCTTCACTTATATATTTTGAGCTTGGATATTGGTTAGTCTACATTAATTGTAGAATGCTCCATGAACTTCACTTATACCTTTTGGAGTATGAATAATACTATCATTTAAAGTGGGTTTGGAAGAGTGTCAACTTTAGGAATTAGTGATCCCACTGTTTTGGAGGATGTTCAATCTTAGTGTGATATTTATGAAAGTGGATTTGGAAGAGTGTCAACTTAGCTAGTAATGATTCCACTATTTCGGAAGAGATTCCAATTGAGTATGAGAACAAAGTTTCTATCCATGATGCCTCTGAAAATTATTATGAGGGAGGAATACAAGCTTGTAGGAGTTGTATTAATATCAAGTTTCCTCCCTATGTGCTTAAAGTTTTGAAGTTATACTTGTTTTGCCTTCCTATGCTAGTTCATTCTTGTTCCCATAAGTGTGTATTCACAAAATCCCTAGGCATAGGAAGTGTGTTAGATTTAAATGTGCTAGTCATATTCTTCAAGATGCTCTCTTTGTGCTTCAAATCCTTTCTTTTATGTGAGCATCATTGAAATCATCATGCCTAGCTAAAAGGCATTAAAGAAAAGCGCTTGTTGGGAGACAACCCAATATTTACCCCTATTGTTTTTGTGTGTTTACATGATTAAGCTACTGTAGTAATCATGTTTTATAGCTTTTGTTTCAATAAAGTGCCAAGTAAGACCTTTGGGAAGACTTGGGTGAAAGTTAATGTGATCTTGCTGTAAAAAACAGAAACTTTGCGCTCACGAGAATAGATGTCATTTTTTTTACAAAAGAGTGATTTTGAGTTGATTCTTTTTGCAGAAGATTAATAGACAAATTCCTCACGTCCACCAATTTATTTCATAATTTTTGGAGTAGCAGAAGTATGGTTATTGTTCAGATCATTACAGACTGTTCTGTTTCTGACATATTCTATTTTCATTGCATAGTTTGCTTGTTTTCTACTTTCTATGGCTTATATTTCTCAATATAAATTGTAGAAATGAGATGGTACAGTAGGCATTGTGTGAGAACAATTATGAACCTTGTCTTTGATAGTACCAAAGTGAATGGTTTGCTCTTTATCATACTAACCTATCTCATGAAGTTTGGTTAAGTTTTGTGTGATTGAAGTTTTCAAGTTTTGGGTGAGATATTGATATGAGGAGAATAAGGAGTGGAAAGACCCTGAGCTTGGGGATGCCCAAGGCACCCCAAGGTAATATTAAAGAAAGACTCAAGCGCCTAAGCTTGGGGATGCCCCGGAAGGCATCCCCTCTTTCGTCTTCAAAACTATCGGTATACTTTACTCGGAGCTATATTTTTATTCGTCACATGATATGTGTTTTGCATGGAGCGTCTTTTCAATTTTACTTGCTGTTTGAATAAAATAATTGGATCTAAAATATTGAATGAAAAGAATCCTCCCATGGCTAGTTAATTATTTGACTACTCAGTGTTCTTCACTCATATCTTTTGGAGTAGTTTGTCAATTGCTCATGTGCTTCAAGTATATCCTATGAGTAAATAGTTGAATAAATTGAATGTCATAAATCTGAATTTATATATGTTTCATATGCTTATAACATGGGGAGTAATGACTTCACACATAATAAGTATAGGTAGTAAACTTATTGAAAGTTAGCAAACGTAGAATTGGTCACTTGAACAATTCATGAAAGAATATTGAAGGAAGAGAGGTTTCACATATAAATATACTATCCTGGACATCTTTTATGATTGGGAACACTCATTAAAATATGACATGCTAAAGAGTTGATGTTGGACAAGGAAGCCAATGTAATGAGTTATGTTTTCTTATATCTGAGATAAAGTATGTTGTCATGGATCCTCTAACATATTGGGCTTGCCTTTCCCCCTCATGCTAGCCAAAATTCTCAGCACCAAGTAGAGATACAACTTGTGCTTCCAAAATCCTTAAACCAGTTTTGCCATGAGGGTCCACCATATCTACCTATGGATTGAGTAAGATCCTTCAAGTAAGTTGTCATCGGTGCAAAGCAATAAAAATTGCTCTAAATATGTATGATTGATTGGTGTGGGAGAAATATGCTTTATACAATCTTGTGATGTGGAAGTAATAAAAGCAATGGACTGCATAATAAAGGTTCATATCACAAGGGGCAATATAAAGTGACGTTCTTTCGCATTGAGATTTTGTGCATCCAACTATAAAAGCGCATGGCAACCTCTGCTTCCCTCTGCGAAGGGCCTATCTTTTATTATTATCTTCTACCTTATGCAAGAGTCATGGTGATCTTCACCTTTCTTTTTTTAATTTTATCCTTTGGCAAGCCCAACATGTTGGAAAGAACCTTATATATATACCTAATTGGATGTAGGGGAGCATGAGTTATTATTATTGACATTACCCTTGAGGTAAAAGGTTGGGAGGCGAAACTATAAGCCCCTATCTTTCTCTGTGTCCGATTAAAACTCCATAACCACAAGTATTGCGTGAGTGTTAGCAATTGTGAAAGACTAAATGATAGTTGAGTATGTGGAGTTTGCTAAATCAAAGCTCTGACATAGACTCTTCCTGAAAATAGGATGAATTGCAATTGTTTGATGACTGAGAATATCGTTTGTTAGTTTTCAAGAAAGTTTATGATCCATACTTTAAACTTGTGACTTGTTTGTTACTTGACCATGAAAAGTTTTATGAGTTGAGCCACTGTTATGACATGTAATGATGCTAGAAAAAGTGATTAGAATTATCATCGATCAAACTTAAGCACTTACTAGCATTCCGCATCAAAAATTATCTTTTTTATCATTTACCTACTCGAGGACGAGCAGGAATTAAGCTTGGGGATGCCTGATACGTCTCCAACGTATCTATAATTTTTGATTGCTCCATGCTATATTATCTACTGCTTCGGGCAATATTGGGCGTTATTTTCCACTTTTATATTATTTTTGGGACTAACCTATTAACCAGAGGCCCAGCCCAGAATTGCTGTTTTTTTTGCCTATTTCAGTGTTTCGAAGAAAAGGAATATCAAACAGAGTCGAAACGGAACGAAATCAACTGGAGAAGTAATTTTTGGAAGGAAAGCTACCGGATGGACTTGGACCCTACGTCAGGAGATAAGGGAGGTGCTCACGAGGGTGGGGGCGCCCCCCCTAGGGCACGCCCCCCTGCTTCGTGGGGCCCCCGAAGCTCCACCAACGTACTTCCTGCACCCATATATACTCTCGTACCCTAAAACTTCCAGAATAGAGATTAGATCGGAAGTTCTGCCACCGCAAGCCTCTGTAGCCACGAGAAGTCAATCTAGGCCCTCTCCGGCACCCTGCCGGAGGGGGCCATCATCAGCGGTGGCCATGGAGGAGTATCCTGAAGGGGCCATCATCATCATGAAGGCCAAGGACCAGAGGGTGGAGGCCATGGAGGAGGAAGTACAAGGGGGAGAACCTCTCATCCTCTCTTCCGATGGCGCCGGAGTGCCATCGGGAGGGGAATCATCGCCACGATGATCGTCTTCATCAACATCACCATCATCATCACCATCCTCATCTCTTTTACGCGGTCCACTCTCCCGCACCCCGCTGTAATCCCTACTTGAACATGGTGCTTTATGCCACATATTATGATCCAATGATGTGTTGCCATCCTATGATGTTTTGAGTAGATATCTTTTGTCTTTGGGTTGATTGATGATCTAGATTGGTATGAGTTGTATGTTTTACTTTGGTGTTGTCCTATGGTGCCCTCCGTGTCGCGCAAGCGTGAGGGATTCCCGCTGTAGGGTGTTGCAATACGTTCATGATTCGCTTATAGTGGGTTGGTGAGTGACTGAAACACAAACCCGAGTAAGAGGGATTGTTGCGTATGGGAATAAAGAGGAGTTGCTGCTTTAATGCTATGGTTGGGTTTTACCTTAATGATCTTTAGTAGTTGCGGATGCTTGCTAGAGTTCCAATCATAAGTGCATATGATCCAAGTAGAGAAAGTATGTTAGCTTATGCCTCTCCCTCATATGAAACTGCAATAAGTGATTACCGGTCTTGTTAACAATTGCCTAGGACAATTCCGCACACCGATCCACCATTATTCCACACTCGCTATTTATAATACTAAGTAACTTTATGATAACAGCACCTACTTTTATATTTTAGCTCTCCGTTACCATACAAAGTTATCCTCTTCATACCCACAACATAGTTTTATTTCTCGTTTCTAGTTGGAAGCAAACGTCCGGTGCACGTAGAGTCGTATCAGTGGCAGATAGGGCTTGAGAGAATATTGATCTTACCTTTAGCTCCTTGTGGGTTCGACACTCCATACTTATCACTTCCACCTTTGGAAATTGCTACGATGATTCCCTGCACTTGGGGATTATCAGTATTAATATGCATAATGGATCTGAACATATGATCTTCCACCAAATAAACCAACTAGCATCAACTACAAGGAGTAATCAACACTACTAGAAACCTACAGGTACCAATATGAGGTTTTGATACAAAGTTTGGATACAAGAGATGAACTAGGGTTTGAGAGGAGATGGTGCTGGCGGAGATGTCGATGGAGATTGACCCCCTCTTGATGAGAGGATCATTGGTGATGACGATGGCGATGATTTCCCCCTCCCGGAGGGAAGTTTCCCTGGCAGAACAGCTCTAACACCCCAAGTGTCATGCTACAGTAACCCTCTGTGATTAAGCTAATCATTTATCCAAACAGTGCTTAATCACCTTTGTCCAATATCCCATTTGAAATTCAAGTCAATTCAAATTCAAGTGAAGTTGAAGTTGAACAAAAGTTGCCCGAAAAATGTTCATCATCTGTCAAAAATTCCATAACAATTAGTTGTTAAGGAGCACAACATAACTTTGGTGCAAAGATGAGCATTAGCAATTATAACAACACCAATTCAGCATTTTTAAATGCTCTCCTATTTATGAAAAATGCCAAATGAATTCCTCTGGTCTCCAAAATAATTGTGGCACTGTCTATGATCACCAGGGATTTAATGGGACACCTCCCAATTTTTTGCTAAGTGAAATAGTTGGCCAAATAATTCCCTTTCTCTCTCTGTGTAAAAAAAGAAATAGGGCCTAGATACTACTGTGCACTTGTAGCCCATTGCTACAGTGCACAGCCCAGCCCACTCCCCCCGCGGTCGTCCCCTTCCCTGTTCACCCGACCGAGGCGCGCGCCTGCGCGGTCGCCGCCCGACCGCCTCGCCACCCCGCTGCTCGCGCCGAGGGGATAAGGTCGAGCCTCCTGGCCTCGTCAGCTTCCCACTCACCCCGCTCTCCTCCCAGATCTCCGCCAGTCCCTATCCCCCTCGCACGCTCGCTCTCCCTCTCTTCTCCACCTTACCGAGTGTCATCGTTGCCATGGCCCCGGCGTAGCCGTGGCCACCGTCGACCCCGTCCCTCTCCGGTGTGTCCTGGAGCTCCACACGCCGCCTGTGCATCGACCCCGCTAGCCATTCGAGCTGGGCATGTCAGTTTCGACCGAATCGTCCGCCTCCGCCTTCTTCAACCTCCGACCGCGGGATCTCCGCCGCATCGATTTGTCTGCCCCAGGCCTCCCCCGAGCCCATTGATCTACGCTCCGACCTCACTGTGAGACCAACTTCCTTCCCCCCTCACCTCTGGTTCTCCTGCGATTCTGCTAGTCGCCGTGGCCGCTGTGCCCGTAGGTCGCTATCGCCGTTCATGTCGCCGCCGCAGGCACCGATAGCCCCGCTCACACCCGCGATGCACACCGCGCTCCTGAGCTTCCTAGGAAGCCAACGAGCCCCTCGGCACCGCTTGCCGTACTCCCTAGAGCCGTCCCTGTCAAGGCCCAAGCTCCGCCACCGCCTGTTGTAGTAGTAGCGGTCGCCTCCGGCCAACTCAGCTCGAGCCAGTGCCACCGCTCGACGCGGCTTGATAGCCGCGTTCGAACGCGACTAGCTGCACCCGATTTGGCGGCCCGTAGGCTTTTTCCCGACGCGCTCCCGAACACCGCCTCAGCCCCTGTTCGTCACCGGTGCCACTCCGGCCAGCCCTCGAACCCACTAATGCCTCAGCGGGATGCGCGCGGCCCCCCTGCACCTGTAGGTGCTCGCGGTGGTCCAAACGGTCCGCGGTGACCGTTTTCCGACCGTGTCCGAGCCGCGCCGCCGTCCCGGAGGTTGCCGCCGGCGAGACGCCTGCCTCCGCCGACGTGGCTGTCCGGGCCCCACCCCTGGCTCACTGCCAGTGGGCCCCACGTCCCCCAGTTGACTGGGCAGCCTAGTCCCACTGACGTGCAGGCCCCACGCATACTTATTTTACCTAAAATGTTTTTCTAATTAAAATCAATAGTTAAACTAAATAGTCACTGACATGTGGGGCCCAACTGCTAATTAACCATGTTTAATTAAGATAACCCACTATTAGCCATCTTTCTATGACATATGGGACCCACTGGTCAGTTTGACCAGTCAGCGGGTCTGTTGACCTGCTGATGTCATGCTGACACTCTGCTGACGTCATTATTCCTTTTATGTTAATATAAATAATTCCAGAATATGTTTTAAACTTGCAAAAAAATCATAGTAATTAAATCGTAACTCCGATGAAAATGTTTTCTATATGAAAGTTGCTCAGAAAAATCCAACGAATCCGATTACGCAATCCGTTCATCTGTCACATGCCCCTAGCATGCTGAACATGGAACATTCCCCCTCCGGTCGTTTGTCTGACACAGGTCCGGAACCAGGAATACATTCCCGGTTGAATTCCCCATTCACCTATATCGTATAGCCTTACGTTAGGTCACACCCGGCACAACATATTGCCATGTTATGCTTTGTGATGCTATGCTTGCTTTATATTTATTGTTTCTTCCCCCTCTTCTCTCCGGTAGACCCCGAGACCAATGCCGCCCCTGTGATCGACTACGTCGACGACGACCCCTCCTTGCCAGAGCAACCAGGCAAGCCCCCCTTTTTATCATCCCGATATTGCCCATTCCATTCTCTCATGCTTGCATTAGATTTTGCTACTGTTATTGTTTGCTCCTATTTCTGATGCATAGCCTGCTTTTGTATCTGCTGTTGTACCTTATCTGCTTATCCTAATACGCTTAGTATAGGTTGGTTAGTGATCCATCAGTGACCCCCACTTGTCCTTGTTGCCCTTGCTTCATCATCGACGACTCGATCTATGCGATCGAAGACCAGGCCCCGACACCGCACATTACTTCCCCTTAGTTGCTCGACACTACTGGGTTACTATCGAGTATCGAGGGTGAACCTCTTCAGCACTTCTGATGTTAACCCTATAGTGTAGTCATTCGGTCGTGGTCATCGAGGGTAATTTCCTCCTTAACCACTTCCGATACGACTCCGTCGTGCAATCCCTCAATTGTGAACCTCGGGGGTGATTCCTCTTACGTTCACCCTGATGATTACATCTAGTGGAATTCATCGGGGGTGATTCCTCGGGTTTTCCCCTTGATGTTTGGACAAACGGATACTTTGACTTTACCACTGTTACTTGGAAAGATGGGTCGACCCTAAGGGGTACCCGTGCGAGCTTAATTGCGAGTGATGTGGAGTCGGGCGGACCTGGAAGGTGCCCGCGAGATAATTACGAGGCGTGGCCGGGCATTCCTAGCCCTTGCCGCAAGTCCTCGAGATGGGGCAACGGGGTCACATCTTTCATTAGTCTCTGCTTGTTACCGCGCGTTCCTAATCCACTACGATTTGGATATTTGATCCGAGGGGCCTCTGGCCTGATAGCACTAACCATCACGTGGGCATAGTATGGGCGTTCTGCGTCGTATACATCAGCCGACGCTTAATAGACGTCAGCGACTGAGCGGCGCGCGCCGGGTTGGACTGCGTAAGCGCCTGCCTTGTTGAAGGAGGTAGCTAGGTCTGCTCACCGGCCGCCCACGCAACGTGCAGGAGTTCCCTGGGAGATGGCCCATGACCCCTGGGGGCATAGGTTTAGTCCGGCGTGCTGGCCTCTCTATTAAGCCTAGGTCGGGTTGCGGCGTATTGTTTGGCCGAGGCCGGGCATGACCCAGGAAAGTGTGTCCGGCCAGAGTTAATCGAGCATGGTGGGTAAGTTGGTGCACCCCTGCAGGGAAGAAAACATCTATCGATAGCCTGTCCTACGGTAACGGACACTTGGAGTTGTATTCCGATCGATACAACTAGAACTGGATACTTGTGATGAGAACTGGATGGTGATGAGAATTGGATTGTGATGATAACTGGATAGTATGGCTCTGGGATTGCTTTCTCGCAGGGTGTCGAGAAAGGATCTCTGGCCGAGGTTGATAACTCTTCTACTACTTTACTTTATGCTACTCTACTCCCTCATGTTGCTGCAAGATGGTGATTTCCAGAAGATGCTAGTCTTCGATAGGACTAGGCATTCTCTCTATTCTGGCATTTCTGCAGCCCAGTCCACATATACAACCTTCCTTTGATAATGTTGCATATGTAGTGTAGATCCTTGCTTGCGAGTACTTTGGATGAGTACTCACGGTTGCTTTGCTCCCCCTTTCCCCCTTTCTTCTTCTTTCGGTTGATGCAACCAGATGTCGGAGCCCAGGAGCCAGATGCCACCTCTGATGCTTACTACTACGTGGAGGCCACCAACGACCAGGAGTAGTTAGGAGGCTCCCAGGCAGGAGGCCTTGCCTTTTCGATCGTTGCTACTTTTGTGCTAGCCTTCTTAAGGCGAACTTGTTTAACTCATGTCTGTACTTAGATATTGCTGCTTCCGCTGACTCTTGTGTTTTCGAGCTTATGTATTCGAGCCCTCGAGGCCCATGGCTTGTAATATAAAGCTTGTATTATTTTATTTTGTGTCTAGAGTTGTGTTGTGATATCTTCCCGTGAGTCCTTGATCTTGATCGTACACATTTGCGTGTATGATTAGTGTACGATTGAATCGAGGGAGTCACAAGTTGGTATCAGAGTCGACTGCCTGTTGGTAGCCCCCTTTCCAACTCCTTGGCCGAAGTTGAGTCTAGTCACTAAAAAAACTTTTACTAATATTGGTTGTGTGTCTTACGGACCCACGTCGCCATTGGGTGGTATTAGGATCTTTTACTCCTCATCTATACTCTGGGATTCTGATCTCTCTTCTATTCGGGTTAAACATTTTACTAACTCTGACTTTAGGTTCTCGTACCCACTTCCTCCCGGAGAGCCCCTTATAACAGATGATCGCCTACTGCACCAGAAGATTCCGAAGATACTCTGCGATGTTATCCCGATAACTTGTGCTCATCGCGTTTGCAATTCCCTACCACCGATAAGCCCCTATGACTAACTGCATATCCTTGTCGCTCATACCTTCATCCCCAGTTGCTCTTGTTATTACAAGATACCCCGAAATACTTGTCGTTGTTCCGAGAATCCTTTTGTGCCTACTGCCTTGCAGTTCCTTGTCGCCTGAGTACACCGACAAATTAATCCTCACACATATCAAGGATTTATTTTTCCCTAGTTGTTCATATGTTTCACAAAAGTCTTTGAAATACTATTCGGTCTTTCGATAATCCTCAACAGCCTGTTGTTCTTAAAATTCTTGCTTGTTTGCATTATGGATAATCCCATAAGTCTAGTAATCTTATTGGCATCCTTTGTCACTATCCTTTTGAGTCCGTTGATTCAATATGTTGCGGATGCTCGCAATCCTTAGTCGGACCATAGAATTCATCCTTCCGGCTTGGACGTCATTTGATCAAGAGTTGTTTCTCGACCAATCAAATTGTTGTCGATTGTATCCCTAAGGCTATTCAACTTACTTATCTTTTGATCAGAGTGTCTGCTTCTGATCTTCTATTTTTGTAATCATGATTTCTTTGCATTTAAGCATCGAACTATTCAGATGTTTCTATAATCCGAAGCCTTTGCATTCTTTCTTCTTTTGGTTGAGTACCGATACTCACATCAGATCCTATGTGGACCGCCAGATCCTTTGTTGGATTTTATCTGACAACGTCCTTAATATTCAATAACCTTTCGAGCCTTTCCTCGGATACATAATGCCTTTGGTAAATTGTATCCTCTACCTTCTCAACCATGCTCTGCCTTCGAGCTTGTGTTATATTACTCCTGAGGTTTGTGGTATATGTTCCTAAGATGCCCCTACGGGTTGAACCTATGTCTCCCCTAATCCGTGTGAACCCGAGAGTTCTCACGAGTCTTACTCTTCTGGTACTTCGCCAGATAAATCCTCTACACGACAATTTCTTCAAAAACGAGGAGTGAATGAAAGGTTATGCATTGGAGAAGTGGGAGTCGACCTTGAACTTTGTGTTCATGCCCATGGACCCGATGTAGAACTTATCATGGAAGCTGCTCGTAAAAATAATTATTTCTTTGGTACAAGCTCATCTGGTATCTATGAATTGATCCTTTGCAACCGTGGTTCTGACCATGATTGTTCCCCTTTGATTCCATTTCTTGGACAAGATAAAGCACTTGTCTTCTAGATAAATGCATCTTCGCAATCTCTATTTTGATCTTCAACCGAGTATTACCCTCTGGTATCTCGAGACTAACAAAGAACCGTGTTGCTTCCTACGAGTCTTCATCTGGTATTGCTTCTCATCGATTTCAGTTTTCCCCGGGGTTTTGAGCTATTAGTCACTCGAGAACACCGATAAGTGAATCGATTCCACACTCCGATTATATAACTCCAAGTAATTTTTGTTGCTTACGAGTTTAATAATCCTTCAAGTCATTCCTAGCCTGATCGGCTATATCTTTACCGTGGTAACTTTTATCTGTGCTACCTGGTCCTTCTTCCCAAAGCACAATTTTTGGCGATGAGATAAACGTACGTCGATCTTCCTCGTCATATCATTTTGCCTTGAACAACAAGCTTGTTTTCGAGTTTGTGTAATATCCGTGGTTCCAATAGCCTTTCGCTTCATCCTTCCTGTTGCTTGATGTCGTCGCTCCTCGATGGCATCTTCGTAGAGCCTCTCGACATCATCATCAACATTCTGAGCTCTTCCAGGATATTAATTAAATTCATGATGAGAAATACCATCCTTGACCTACGATGATTTGAGTTAACATCGACAACCCCCCTTGTCTTCTTTCCAACACATGTTTGATCATGTCTTGGTTATACCTTGGACTCCTTGCTATTCATGCAATTGTTCTTGAGTATTTATTGTGATCTTCAACTCAAACCCCTACTTGTAACACCATGTTAATGCTACCTCAAAGTATGACTGTGTTACTCCAAATATCATTAAGAACATTGGAGGCGCCATGCTAAATGTTTCTTGATTAATTATCCAAACACCAATGTATGGTTAAACATCATGATTCTCCTTGCCCCATTAACTAAATGGATGAATAATTGATGTCCTGTCATGTATATCATGCTCTGTTTGTTCTTGGGAAGCATATACTCTAATACTTTTGTATAAGCACCTTTTCCTTTCCACTGGTCTGGTTAAACTAATAACCACTTTTTCCTTTCCATTGGTTTAATTAACCTTCTTGTGATCTATATGATATAAGCAGGAATAATTCCCTGCTTATAAAACACCCCGATGTACAACCTTGTCAGTGAGACCATGTTACTATTGTTTGTGACATTCCGATAGCCACCGATGTATGAGAACTTTGCCTATTAGTCCGCCTCGTCTTAACGAGCAGGAAAATGGTTCTCTTCGTCCCTCTCCCTTGGTACCAAACTTTGTTGCCAACATAACAGACAGGCTATCCTCTGACCTACCTTGCTATCATGACCGTGCAAGATGTCACTACTCTTCCTACCTTTAACCCACATGGTGGGCCCATAACCCACAATTCCACAGGATCGAAACCCGACTCTCCTGTACACCATGTTGCCAAAGATATTCCTCACTCTTGGCTCCGTAAGTAATTCATGAGCCACCTTCCTAGTGATCTATTCTAGTATCAGACGCAATAATTTTTGTTGTTGTTGTTGCTCTGAACCCCTTTTCACCTTTTGATTAGGCATCGAATGATTGCCTGCCCGTTAAAACTTCTCATGGTACCCTCATACTTTGCTCTCGACGTTTTATTTAAGCTCAACTCGAGAGATACTTCCGCCCCATTCCCTGATTTGTTCACCAGATAATTAACCCTATAAGGGTCAGTTCTCCGGAAGTTACTCTTTACTTCCCCACTTAAATCTCGGGACGAGATTTCTTGTAGTGGAGGAGATTTGTAACACTCCCAGTGTCATGCTACAGTAACCCTCTGTGATTAAGCTAATCATTTATCCAAACAGTGCTTAATCACCTTTGTCCAATATCACATTTGAAATTCCAGTCAATTCAAATTCAAGTGAAGTTGAAGTTGAACAAAAGTTTCCGGAAAAATGTTCATCATCTGTCAAAAATTCCATAACAATTATTTGTTAAGGAACACAACATAACTTTGGTGCAAAGATGAGCATTAGCAATTATAACAGCACCAATTCAGCATTTTTAAATGCTATCCTATTTATGAAAAATGCCAAATGAATTCCTCTGGTCTCCAAAATAATTGTGGCACTGTCTATGATCACCAGGAATTTAACGGGACACCTCCCAAATTTTTGCTAAGTGAAATAGTTAGCCAAAAAATTCCCTTTCTCTCTCTCTGTAAAAAAAAGAATTAGAAAAGGGCCTACCTACTACTGTGCACTTGTAGCGCATTGCTACAGTGCACAGCCCAGCCCAACCCCCCCCCCCCGGGGCAGTCGTCCCCTTCCCCTGTTCACCCGACCAAGGCGCGCGCCCGCGCGGGCGCCTCGCCACCCCGCTGCTCGCGCCGAGGGGATAAGGCCGAGCCTCCTGGCCTCGTCAGCTTCCCACTCACCCCGCTCTCCTCCCAGATCTCCGCCAGTCCCTATCCCCCTCGCACGCTCGCTCTCCCTCTCTTCTCCACCTTACCGAGCGACGTCGTTGCCATGGCCCCGACGTAGCCGTGGCCACCGTCGACCCCGTCCCTCTCCGGTGTGTCCTGGAGCTCCACACGCCGCCTACGCGTCGACCCCGCTAGCCATTCGAGCTGGGCATGTTAGCTTCGACCGAATCGTCCGCCTCCGCCTTCTTCAACCTCCGACCGCGGGATCTCCACTGCATCGATTTATCTGCCCCAGGCCTCCCCCGAGCCCATTGATTTGCGCTCCGACCTCACCGTGAACCCAACTTCCTTCCCCCCTCACCTCTGGTTCTCCCGCGATTCTGCTAGTCGCCGTGGCCGCTGTGCCCGTAGGTCGTTATCGTCGTTCATGTCGCCGCCGCAGGCACCGATAGCCCCGCTCGCACCCGCGACACACACCGCGCTCCTGAGCTTCCTAGGAGGCCAACGAGCCCCTCGACGCCGCTCGCCGTACTCCCTAGAGCCGTCCCCGTCAAGGCCCAAGCTCCGCCACCGCCTATTGTAGTAGTAGCGGCCGCCTCCGGCCAACTCAGCTCGAGCCAATGCCACCGCTCGACGCGGCTTGATAGCTGCGTTCGAACGCGACTAGCCGCGCCCGATTTGGCGGCCCGTGGGCTTTTTCCCGACGCACTCCCGAACACCACCTCCGCCCCTATTCGTCGCCGGCGCCACTCCGGCCAGCCCTCGAACCCACTAATGCCTCAACGGGATGCGCGTCGCCCCCCTGCACCTGTAGGTGCTCGCGGTAGTCCAAACGGTCCCCGGTGACCGTTTTCTGACCGTGGCCGAGCCGCGCCGCCGTCCTGGAGGTCGCCACCGGCGAGACGCCTGCCTCCGCCGACGTGGCTGGCCGGGCCCCACCCCTGGCTCACTGCCAGTGGGCCCCAAGGCCCCCAGTTGACTGGGTTGACCCAGTCAACTGCTGACTAGGCAGCCCAATCCAACTGACGTGCCGGCCCCACGCATAATTATTTTACCTAAAATGTTTTTCTAATTAAAATCAATAGTTAAACTAAATAGTCACTGACATGTGGGGCCCAGCTGCTAATTAACCACGTTTTATTAAGATAACCCACTGTTAGCCATCTGTCTCTGACATATGGGACCCACTGGTCAGTTTGACCAGTCAGCGGGTGTGTTAACCTGCTGATGTCATGCTGACACTCTGCTGACGTCATTATTACTTTTATGTTAATATAAATAATTCCAGAATATGTTTTAAACTTGCAAAAATCGTAGTAATTAAATCGTAACTTCGATGAAAATGTTTTCTATATGAAAGTTGCTCAGAAAAATCCAACGAATCCGATTACGCGGTCCGTTCATCTGTCACATGCCCCTAGCGTGCTGAACATGGAACATTCCCCCTCCGGTCGTCTGTCTGACACATGTCTGGAACCAGGAATGCATTCCCAGTTGAATTCCCCCTTCACCTATATCGTGTAGCATTACGTTAGGTCACACCCGGCACAGCATATTGCCATGTTATGCTTTCTAATGCTATGCTTGCTTTATATTTATAGTTTCTTCCCCCTCTTCTCTCCGGTAGACCCCGAGACCGATGCCGCCCCTGTGACCGACTACGTCGACGACGACCCCTCCTAGCCAGAGCAACCAGGCAAGCCCCCCCTTTGATCATCCCGATATCGCCCATTCCATTCTCTCATGCTTGCATTAGATTTTGCTACTGTTATTGTTTGCTCCTATTTCTGATGCATAGCCTGCTTTTGTATCTGTTGTTGTACCTTATCTGCTTATCCTAAAATGCTTAGTATAGGTTGGTTAGTGATCCATCAGTGACCCCCACTTGTCCTTGTTGCCCTCGCTTCATCATCGACCACTCGATCTACGCGATCGAAGACCAGGCCCCGACACCGCACATCACTTCCCCTTAGTTGCTCGACACTACTGGGTTACTATCGAGTACTGAGGGTGAACCTCTTCAGCACTTCTGATGTTAACCCTGTAGTGTAGTCATTCGGTCGTGGTCATCGAGGGTAATTTCCTCCTTAACCACTTCCGATATGACTCCGTCGTGCAATCCCTCAAGTGTGAACCTTGGGGGTGATCCCTCTTACGTTCACCCTGATGATTACATCTAGTGGAATTCATCGGGGGTGATTCCTCGGGTTTTCCCTTTGATGTTTGGACACAGTATACTTGGACTTTACCACTGTTACTTGGAAAGACGGGTTGACCCTGAGGGGTACCCGTGCGAGCTTAATTGCGAGTGATGTGGAGTCGGGCGGGCCTGGAAGGTGCCCGCGAGATAATTACGAGGCATGGCCGGGCATTCCTAGCCCTTGCCGCAAGTCCTCGATACGGGGCAACGGGGTCACATCTTTCGTGAGTCTCTACTTGTTACCGCGCGTTCCTAATCCACTACGATTTAGATATTTGATCCGAGGGGCCTCTGGCCTGATAGCACTAACCATCACGTGGGCATAGTATGGGTGTTCTGCGTCGTATACATCAGCCAAAGCTTAATAGACGTCAGCGACTGAGCGGCGTGCGCCGGGTTGGACTGCGTAAGCGCCTGCCTTGTTGAAGGAGGTAGCTAGGTATGCTCACCGGCCGCCCACGCAACGTGCAGGAGTTCCCGGGGAGATGGCCCATGACCCCTGGGGGCATAGGTTTAGTCCGGCGTGCTGGCCTCTCTATTAAGCCTAGGTCGGGTTGCGGCGTATTGTTTGGCCGAGGCCGGGCATGACCCAGGAAAGTGTGTCTGGCCGGGGTTAATCGAGTGTGATGGGTAAGTTGGTGCACCCCTGCAGGGATAAAAACATCTATCGATAGCCTGTCCTACGGTAACGGACACTTGGAGTTGTATCCCGATCGATACAACTAGAACTGGATACTTGTGATGAGAACTGGATGGTGATGAGAATTGGATTGTGATGATAACTGGATAATATGGCTCTGGGATTGCTTTCTCGCAGGGTGTCGAGAAAGGATCTCTGGCTGAGGTTGATAACTCTTCTACTACTTTACTTTATGCTACTCTACTCCCTCATGTTGCTGCAAGATGGTGATTTCCAGAAGATGCTAGTCTTCGATAGGACTAGGCATTCTCTCTATTCTGACATTTCTGCAGCCCAGTCCACATATACAACCTTCCTTTGTTAATGTTGCATATGTAGTGTAGATCCTTGCTTGCGAGTACTTTGGATGAGTACTCACGGTTGCTTTGCTCCCCCTTTTCCCCCTTTCTTGTTCTTTCCGGTTGATGCAACCAGATGTCGGAGCCCAGGAGCCAGATGCCACCTCCAATGCTTACTACTACGTGGAGGCCACCGACGACCAGGAGTAGTTAGGAGGCTCCCAGGCAGGAGGCCTTGCCTTTTCGATCGTTGCTACTTTTGTGCTAGCCTTCTTAAGGCGAACTTGTTTAACTCATGTCTGTACTCAGATATTGCTGCTTCCGCTGACTTTTGTGTTTTCGAGCTTATGTATTCGAGCCCTCGTGGCCCATGGCTTGTAATATAAAGCTTGTATTATTTTATTTTGTGTCTAGAGTTGTGTTTTGATATCTTCCCGTGAGTCCTTGATCTTGATCGTACACATTTGCGTGTATGATTAGTGTACGATTGAATCGAGGGCGTCACAACAGCTCCGCCGGAGCCCTAGATTGGTTCCGCCAAGGTTCCGCTTCGTGGCGGCGGAGTTTCTTCCCGAAAGCTGGCTTATGATTTTTCCTCGAACGAAAGACTTTATATAGCAGAAGATGGGAATCGGAGGCCTGCCAGGGGGCCCACTAGGCAGGGGGGCGCGCCTCCCACCCTCGTGGCCAGGGTGTGGCCCCCCTCTAGTAGTTTCTTCGCTCAGTATTTTTTATTAATTCCAAAAATGAATTCCGTGAAGTTTCAGGACTTTTGGAGCTGTGCAAAATAGGTCTCTAATATTTGCTCCTTTTCCAGACCAGAATCCCAGCTGCCAGCATTCTCCCTCTTCATGTAAACCTTGTAAAATAAGAGAGAATAGGCATAAGTATTGTGACATAACGTGTAATAACAACCCATAATGCAATAAATATCAATGTAAAAGCATGATGCAAAATGGACGTCTCACCTATATTCATGATCATTGCCTTAGATATCGTCATAACTTTGCGCTTTTCTATCAATTGCTCGGCAGTAATTTGTTCACCCACCGGAATAATTTCTATCTTGAGAGAAGCCTCTGGCGAAACCTAAGGCCCCCGGGTCTATTTTACATCATATTAGTTTTCTGTCAACTTGCCAATTTCTGTCGCTGTTCCATTTTTGCAACCTTTTACTTTCCGTTCCATAAACCAAAAATACCAAAAATATTACTTCACCTTTTATCCATCTCTATCAGATCTCACTTTGCAAAAAACTGTGAAGGGATTTACAACCCATTTATCACGTTGGGTGCAAGTTGGTGTTTGTTTGTGCAGGTATTCAGTGGCTTGCGTGTTGTCCCCTACTGGATTGATACCTTGGTTCTCAAAAACGGAGGGAAATACTTACTCTACTTTGTTGCATCACCCTTTTCTCTTCAAGGGAAAAAACAACGCAAGCTCAAGACGTAGCAGGAAGAATTTCTGGCGCCATTGCTGGGGAGATCTACGCCAAGTCAAGATATACCAAGTACCCATCATAAAATCCCATCCCTCGCATTACATTATTTGCCATTCGCCTCTCATTTTCCTCTCCCCCACCTCTAAAACGATTTTTTGAAAAGATTCGCCTTTTCTTCGCCCCTCTTCCGTTCGTCTTCTTTGTTTGCTCGTTTGCCAGTTGCCACCATGTCTGAAACTGGGGAGATTATTGTTGAAAAGGATAGTAGTAACGATGGGGGAAACCTTGATGCTTTTTCTAATTCTAATCCTCATAAAGAATCTACTATCTTGCACGCAAAAAAAAATCACATTGGTAGCGAAAATATTATTGGGAAAGGGGTGATTCAAGATTTATTTACTTGTGTCGGTGCACTCCCCACCTTGGGTGGATCTATTCTTCATAAAACTAGTAGCCTCGCGGATGATATATCTTTGCTTATAGTTGATCTTGAAAGACAATTCATTCATATGCATCCTTCCATACAAAGGATCTTTTTATAGTTTTCAAATATTGAGCATTCCTCTGTTAAGCGTGCTGCCACTATATTCCTAGCTCATGAGTTTAGATTTATTATGAAAGAAGCTAGTCAAATTTTTGCGCATTATAAAGTAGATGGTGCCCGTCCTCCCATAGAAGGAATTCTTTTTAATCAAGAGGACATAATGCATTTATGATCCCTAGATCATGTTGCTTATAATGAAAATTTAAGGAAGAGAGTCCCTATCGATGTTTTAGTTGATAAGATTCCTGAGCTTAATGATAATTTTGCTATACAAAGTAGTGGATTGGGTTTCTCTCTTGGACACAAACTCATGACTTGTTGCCAGAATAATGCTTGTCATACAATACGAAGGGCCGAAGGAGGAACCAATTCCTCCAAAATCGATCTTGGGGATTCTTATCCTATTAAATTTAGCCCTTTTGATTACTTTTGCTTGCCACAAAGAAAACTTCCTGCTGAACGTAGGGAATATGAGATGAGTTTTCGAGATCTACCTTATTATTATTACGATTACACTTAGATCTATCCGTGTTTTATGCCTAGCTAAGGGCGTTAAACAATAGCGCTTGTTGGGAGGCAACCCAAATTTATTTTTGTTTTTGCTTTTAGGTTCTGTTTTGCAATAAATTTTTCATCTAGCCTATGGTTAGATGTGGCTTTGTGCTTTAACTAGTGTTTGTGCTAAGTAAGACCTTTGGGATAGCTTACGGTAATAGTTGATTTGATCTTGCTGAAAAGACAGAAACTTTGCGCTCAGTCCCAGAATTGTTTAAAATCACAGAGGCGCGATCAAATCCTGAATTGTTTTTCTGTATATTGATATAAAATAGCCCCAATTTTCCCGATTTTTCAGAATTTTTGGAGTTACAGAAGTATGCGAACTATCCAGATTGCTATAGACTGTTCTGTTTTTCATAAATTCTGTTTTTCGCATGTTGCTTGCTTATTTTAATGCATCTATGTCTAGTATCAGGGGTATGAACCATGGAAAAGTTGGAATACATTAGATATTACACCAATATAAATAAAGAATGAGTTCACAACAGTACCAAAAGTGGTGATTTATTTTCTTATACTAACGGAGCTTACGAGATTTTTTGTTGAGTATTGTGTTGTGAAGTTTTCAAGTTTTGGGTAAGGATTTGATGGACTATGGAATAAGGAGTGGCAAGATACTAAGCTTGGGGATGCCCAAGGCACCCCAAGGTAATATTAAAGGATGTCAAGAGCCTAAGATTGGGGATGCCCCGGGAAAGCATCCCCTCTTTCGTCTTCGTCTATCAGTAACTTTACTTGAGGCTATATTTTTATGCACCACATGATATGTGCTTTGCTTGGAGCGTCTTGTATGATTTGAGTCTTTGCTTTTTAGTTTGCCACAATCATACGTGCTATACACACCTTTTGGGAGAGACACGCATGAATCGTGATTTATTATAATACTCTATGTGCTTCACTTATATCTTTTGAGCTAGGCAATTTTGCTCTAGTGCTCCACTTATATCTTTTTAGAGCATGGCGATGGTTTTATTTTATAGAAATTGATGAACTCTCGCACTTCACTTATATTATTTTTAGAGTCTCTAAACAGCATGTTAATTTGGTTTGGTTATAAAATTAGTCCTAATATGATAGGCATCCAAGAGGGATATAATAAAAACTTTCATATAAAGTGCATTGAATACTATGAGAAGTTTGATTCCTTATGATTGTTTTGAGACATGAGGATGGTGATATTAGACTCATGCTAGTAAGTAGTTGTGAATTTGAGAAATACTTGTGTTAAGGTTTGTGAGTCCCGTAGCATGCATGTATGGTGAACCGTTATGTGATGATGTCGGAGCATGGTTTATTTATTGATTGTCTTCCTTATGAGTGGCGGTCGGGGACGAGCGATCATCTTTTCCTACCTATCTATCCCCCAAGAAGCATGCACGTAGTAGTTTGTTTTTATGACTAATAGATTTTTGCAATAAGTATGTGAGTTCTTTATGACTAATGTTGAGTCCATGGATTATACGCACTCTCACCTCTCCGCCATTGCTAGTCTCTCTAGTGCCGCGCAACTTTCGCCGATACCATAAACCCACCACATATCCTTCCTCAAAATAGCCACCATACCTACCTATTATGGCATTTCCATAGCCATTCCGAGATATATTGCCATGCAACTTTCCACTGCTCGGTTTATTATGACACGCATCATCATTGTCATATTGCTTTGCATGATCATGTAGTTGACATCGTATTTGTGGCAAAGCCACCGTTAATCATTTTTTATACATGTCACTCTTGATTCATTACACATCCCGGTACACCGCCGAAGGCATTCACATAGTTATATTTTGGTCTAGCATCAAGTTGTAATTTTTGAGTTGTAAGTAAATAAAAGTGTGATGATCTTCATTATTAGAGCATTGTCCCATGTGAGGAAAGGATGATGGAGACTATGATTCCCCCACAAGTCGGGATGAGACTCCGGAAAAAAAATAAAAAAATAATAAAAGAGGCAAAAAATGAATGAAGACCCAATATAAAAATGAGAGAAAAGAGAGAAGGGACAATGTTACTGTCCTTTTACCACACTTGTGCTTCAAACTAGCACCATGTTCTTCATGATAGAGAGTCTCCTATGATATCACTTTCATATACTAATGGGAATTTTCATTATAGAACTTGGCTTGTATATTCCAATGATGGGCTTCCTCAAATTGCCCTAGGTCTTCGTGAGCAAACAAGTTGGATGCACACGCACTTATTTTTCCTTTTTGAGCTTTCATAAACTTATAGCTCTAGTGCATCCGTTGCATGGCAATCCCTACTCACTCACATTGATATCTATTGATGGACATCTCCATAGCCCATTGATACGCCTAGTAGATGTGAGACTATCTCCTTCTTTTTGTCTTCTCCACAACCACCATCTATTCCACCTATATGTCCATGGCTCACGCTCATGTATTGCGTGAAAGTTGAAAAGGTTTGAGAACATAAAAAGTATGAAACAGTTGCTTGGCTTGTCATCGGGGTTGTGAATGATTTAAATATTTTGTGTGATGAAGATGGAGCATAGCCAGACTATATGATTTTGTAGGGATAAGCTTTCTTTGGCCATGTTATTTTGAGAAGACATAATTATTTTATTAGTATGTTGAAGTATTATTGTTTTTATGTCAATAATAAACTTTTGTTTTGAATCTTACGGATCTGAACATTCATGAGACAATAAAGAGAATTACATGGATAAATATATTAGGTAGCATTCCACATCAAAAATTCTGTCTTTATCATTTACCTACTCGAGGACGAGCAGGAATTAAGCTTAGGGATGCTTGATACTTCTCCAACGTATCTATAATTTTTTATTGTTCCATGCTATTATATTATCTGTTTTGGATGTTTTACATGCACTAATATGCTATTTTATATGATTTTTGGGACTAACCTATTAACCTAGAGCCCAGTGCCAGTTCCTGTTTTTTCCTTGTTTCTAGAGTTTCGCAGAAAAGGAATACCAAACGGAAAAAAACTTTCGCGATGATTTTTCTTGGACCAGAAGACACCCAGGAGACTTGGAGTGCAAGTCAGAAGAGCCACGAGGCGGCCACAAGGGTGGAGGGCGCCCCCCCCCCCCCCGACCTTGTGGGCCCCTCAGTGACCCCTGACCTAGATCTTCATCCTATATATACTCTTATACCCCCAAAACTTCTAGGGGAGCCACGAAACCGCTTTTCCACCGCCGCAACCTTCTGTACCCATGAGATCCCATCTAGGGGCCTTTTCCTGCGTCCTGCCGGAGGGGGATTCGATCATGGAGGGATTCTACATCAACACCATTGCCTCTCCAATAAAGCGTGAGTAGTTTACCACAGACCTACAGGTCCATAGCTAGTAGCTAGATGGCTTCTTCTCTCTCTTTGATTCTCAATACAAAATTCTCCTCGATGTTCTTGGAGATCTATTCAATGTAATACTCTTTTGCGGTGTGTTTGCCGAGATCCGATGAATTGTGGATTTATGATCAACTTATCTATGAATATTATTTGAATCTTCTCTGAATTCTTATATGCATGATTTGATGTCTGATACGTCTCCAACGTATCTATAATTTTTTATTGTTCCATGCTATATTATATTCTGTTTTGGACATTAATGGGCTTTATTATACACTTTTATATTATTTTTGGGACTAACCTATTAACCGGAGGCCCAACCCAGAATAGTTGTTTTTTTGCCTATTTCAGAGTTTCGCAGAAAAAGAATATCAAACGGAGTCCAAACGGAATGAAACCTTCGGGAACGTGATTTTCGAAACGAACCAGAGGACTTGGACCCTACGTCAAGACATCAACCAGGAGGGCACAAGGTAGGAGGGAGCGCCCTCCACACTCGTGGGCCCCACGTTGCTCCACCAACGTACTTCTTCCTCCTATATATACCTACGTACCCCCAAACTACGAGATACAGAGCCAAAAACCTAATTCCACCGCCGCAACCTTCTGTACCTGTGAGATCCCATCTTGGGGCCTTTTTCGGAGCTCCGCCGGAGGGGGCATCGATCACGGAGGGTGTCGGTGTCAAAACCGGCGGATCTCGGGTAGGGGGTCCTGAACTGTGCGTCAAGGCCAGATGGTAACAGGAGACAAGGGACACGATGTTTTTACCCAGGTTCGGGCCCTCTCGATGGAGGTAATACCCTACTCCTGCTTGATTAATATTGATGATATGGGTAGTACAAGAGTAGATCTACCACGAGATCAAGGAGGCTAAACCCTAGAAGCTAGCCTATGGTATTATTGTGTATGAAGATGATTGTCCTACGGACTACAACCCTCCGGTTTATATAGACACCGGATAGGGTTAGGGTTACACAGAGTCGGTTACAATGGTAGGAGATCTTGAATATCCGCATCGCCAAGCTTGCCTTCCACGCCAAGGAAAGTCCCATCCGGACACGGGACAAAGTCTTCAATCTTGTATCTTCATAGTCCAGGAGTCCGGCGAAGGTATAGTCCGGCTACCCGAACACCCCCTAATCCAGGACTCCCTCAGTAGCCCCTGAACCAGGCTTCAATGACGACGAGTCCGGCACGCAGATTGTCTTTGGCATTGCAAGGCGGGTTCCTCCTCCAAGTCCTTCATAGAAGATTGTAAACACCAAGAATAGTGTCCGGCTCTGCAAAATAAGTTTCCACATAGTGCCATAGAGAGAATAATATTAACACAAATCAAATCTGCTGACGTATTCCGCAGTGCATCATCGCACTACGGCCAAGTTCTTTACATAAATCGTTTTTACTTTTCCACCTTAGCACGTTTAGCGAGGCGGTTTCCTTGGCACGTCTTGTCAAAGAAGAGATCGTGTGCCCTTTTTACGGGATTCTCATCAATACGGACGTGGGTAACCCAACCGCGCCATTTACCACGGCGCTTGGGAGGCAAGCGAGTTTTATTAGGCAGGTGGGGACGCATAACCGCATCCGCCCATATAAGGGGATAAGGATCCACCTTTTTACCTACGCCTTCTTCCTCCTTTGCCAATCCATCTCTTGCGCACTCGAGCTCCAGCGCCCAAGCCCGCTCTTCCCACCTCAACCTTCTCCAGCAATGTCCAGAGCGGGAGGCAAGTGGATGGTCTCCTCCGTTACGGAGGTTCAAGTGAAAAAGCTGAGGAAGGCCGGATACCTGTCCAAGGACATCCCGCACCGGCTTCCCGAGAAGGGGCACCTTCTCCCCACCCCAAGGCCCCATGAGAGGGTAGTTTTCCTTCCCCACTTCCTCCGCGGACTGGGTTTTCCACTCCACCCATTCGTCCGGGGACTCATGTTCTACTACGGACTAGATTTCCACGATCTGGCCCCGAACTTCATCCTCAATATCTCGGCGTTTATCGTCATGTGTGAGGCCTTCCTTCGCGTCCGCCCCCATTTCGGCCTCTGGCTTAAGACTTTCAACGTCAAGCCCAAGGTGGTGCGTGGCAGCCAAGCGGAGTGCGGAGGCGCTATGGCGGGCAAGATGGACAATGTCCTATGGTTCGAGGGCTCCTTTGTGGAGACCCTAAAGGGGTGGCAAGCAGGGTGGTTTTACATCACCGAGCCACGCGATCCGAAATGGGTCGCAGCCCCCGAGTTCCGATCCGGACCCCCCACGCGGCTAATGTCCTGGAAAGAGATGGGCCTGTCGTGGGGCAACGAAGAAGAGGTGACCGGATTGCAAACTTGCATCCAGTCCCTGGTGAACAAGCCAATCCGGCTTGTTAATATAGTCCAGGTTATGCTCGTCCGCCAGATCCTCCCGTGCCAACAACGGGGCTTCAATTTGTGGGAGTTTGACCCGGCGCAGCACCAAACCCTTAACAGGCTCTTCGACACGACGTACGAAGATGCTTGGAAGGTGCTCTTCAAGGGCGCTGAGGCTTCTGCATCCACCTCCGAGGACCGCGGATACAGATCGCAGCGTCATGCTAGCGAGGTAAGCTATCTTCGCCTTTTACAGGATACTAAGGTCTTTTTTCCTTTCACAGTTTTGACTCTGTGCGGGATCTAAAACTCCCTTACCTTTGACAGGCTTGGCAGGCGATATCCGGACCAATTAACTGTCCGGCTCCCTTGCCCGAGGACCCAGCCCCTGCGCTCCTAGTGAAGCTGCTGGTTCCGGCACCTTATGTGGTGCCGGAGAAGAAGGTCAAGAAGAAGAAGACCACGGGGACTCGAAAGAGTGCCCGTAATGTGGTGGTGTCGGACTCGTTGTCTGACGAGTCCGAGATGCCCTCCTCCCGTGAAAACGAGCAGGAGGAAGAAGAAAGCTCTCCCCCCCCTCAGCAGAGGGAGGAGAGAAGAAGAAGGCCGCCCCAGCAGGGGAGGCCGAGGGGTCTAGGAAAAGGAAGACCCCTCCGCCGGACTACTCCCATGACACCGAAGAGAGCGAAGAGGAGTGGCCGAACAGGGCCAAGCGTCCGGCGAAATCGTAAGTTCGGATATCAGAGTAACTCATGATGTTCCTTTGTTGCACAACTTTCCTTAATGACGAATGTAATTATGCAGCCCGCCCCTGGCCGAATACAACGAATCGTCGGGCGGCTCCCTGGACTCATCGGACGTGAACTCCGTTCTGCCCGCTGTCTCCCCACGCACTACGGATGACGCCGAAGTGGCGTCACGACAAGCTCCGGGGCAGGAGGAGGTGGTCCCGGAGGAGCCGCAAGGCAACCTCCCGGACTCCAGGAGTGAAGGGGACAAGACCCCCCAGGCTTTGAGCCGGACACCGTGCCGGAATCTTCAAAAGTTCCGAGCCGTGGTAGGCGAACTCCTTCCAAAAGGAGCAAACCTTCTAAGCCAGCGACTTCCGTCCAACCGGAGTCGCTGGACCATCTGCTGGAGGTGCTTGACGGCGCCTCCATCGACAAGGGGCACCGTACTATCATGAGTACGGTGATCCAGAGGGTTCAGCCCGCCAATAGTAGACTGACTGAAGCTTGCGCTAGCCTTCTGACATGCTTCGAGGTAAGTAAAAATATGTCAAAATATTACCACATAGACAGTAGCCCCTGATGCTCTGTTTGGCATTCGGAAAGAAAAGCCGAATAGAGGATCTATTAATTTTTGCAGGAGTCTAACAATAAAGAGTCAATATGTGTATGCAGGCTTCGCTGCTATCCACCGCCGCACTAACTGCGCAGGTGGATGTCCTGAAACAGGACCTCGGGCGGACCGAGCAAGAGCTCGGCCTTGCCAAATGGCAGCTCGAGGAAAAGGAAGGTAAGAAATACCCTACAGAAAAAGGTGCCTATAGAGAGGCATGATTGCAAAAAATAACAGGATCGTACTGCTTATTATAGGGGCCACAACTGAGGTGGCGACCCTCAAGCAGGCGCTGTCAGAGGCCGAAAAGAAAACGGCCGAGGAGCGCACCGAGCGAGAGAGACTTGGGGCTCAGGTCGGCGAGGTGCAGCAAGAGCTGCAGGCTCTCATGAAAAAACATGAGAGCTTGGAGCTTGAGTCAAAGACGCAAGCATCCGAGCTCGCGTCGGCCCTTGAGACCGCCAAGGGTGCCAAGGCCGAAGCCCAAAAGGCCCTCCAAGAGTTGGAGGAGATGAAAAAGATAGCAGCGGGTAAGGCATTCTTAATGCAAAGCAGAAATATAAAAGTAAACTACTTGTCACTTACCCGAATCCGGAGCTCTCCAGGGGCATTCGCAGATCTTCTCCGTAGCGTATCCGACGCCGCCGCATTCTACTGAGCTGAAGAGGGCAGCTCGATGGAGAGTGTGTTCTGGTCTCAGTATTCTGAGGCCGGACACCCTATACCCCTGAGCGACCAGCTGAAACAGCTGGTTGAGCTCCACAAGGCGGCCGAACAGGCCATGAAGGGCTTCATAGTTCGGCTGTGGCCCGGAGAGGCCCTGCATGGGAGCTATTTCGGGCTGGTGCGGCGGCTGGTGGAAGCCTGTCCAAGGCTCGAGGTCATCAAGCGCTCTGTCTGCATCGAAGGTGCCCGTCGGGCCCTTGCCCGTGCAAAGGTGCACTGGGGTAAGCTGGACGGAGAGAAGCTTGTGAAGGACGGGATGCCGTCGGGGAAGGAGCATCGCAAGCCCGAGAACTACTACAAGGATGTTCTTGCAGGTGCCCGCCTTGTGGCGGATGAATGTACGAAGGATGTAATTTTTGAATGAACTCGCTCGTGTTTATCCTGTGCGCTGAAAACTTGTTCATATGCGCTAAGCAATGCTTACTGAATTTAAAATATTATTTTCTGTGCGGCCGTTTATCAAAAAATTGAGAGATGGCCAGTCGTCGGCTTCTGCCCCCATGCCACTAGTGCTGGGGTGTTCGGGATAAATCTGAGTGCTCTTTTTCCCATGGTTGGGTCCTTCGAGGGAGGCGCTCAGCACAACGAACCAGGCAATCGGACTATAATGCTTTAACACTCTCACTTAGCCATAGAACTTTATAATTTTAAATTTCGGCGAAGCCCCTAGTTCGGAAGACCGAGTTCGGGGCGCTATCCACGCCTTTGGCCGGACAAAGCCAGCTCCTCGATCGAAGCGGCATAAGTCTTTAGGGACTCGAAAAACCTCTCGAACAGCGACCGGTCTCTCGCCCCATCATGACAGTCAGTTTTAGCTTTCTCCACTGAGGTGCTTAACCCAGCTGAACCGGGGCACAATCGCAGTGGTTCTCCTAGTGCTACCTTAGCCGATATAGAGGAACGTAAGGCACCAAAACATAGGAGCCGGGCAAACCCAACTATTGACCCAAATCATGATTCGGAGCCGATGCATATAGTGCTATAAGTTCGGGGTGCCGCACTTGTGAAAGTGCACGGACTTCTCACACCATATTAAGGGGTACTGAAGCCCCTGGCGTGTTGGCCGTACCATGGTGTACGGGTGCAATTATGTTAAAACATATATATATAGATAGGATAATGCAAAAAATAGATAAAAAGCTATGCATTGTTTATAGAGAGGCTATTTATCAAAGCCGAACGGTACAAGTAGTGCGATAAGCAAAAATATACTGGACTATTTAACATGTCCTGACCAGGGGTAGGCCGCGGAATTGTATTCGAAACAGGTATACCGCTCGTAACAGAGACCACCTAGTAGTTCCATAATGCGGCATGGCTTTGTCTGCTTCCCTGGATCTTGCATCGTTTGTGCGGCAGTCGAATTGCCGAACAGGTCGTCCGAAGTGTGGAGTCCTGAAAGTAAGAAAAAAGGAATCCGGCAGCCCCTAGTACGTTTTAAGCCGTATTTTGGGTGTGCCGTTATTGTGCCCCTTCCCCTGTGCCCATGGTATTTCAAGGGCGTAGTTATGTACGCGAGGCACTGGTTTCGCTATATCGCGAGGGCTGGGGTTGGGGCCGCATTGCTACGCCTGCTCAGAACGTGTCGGGCGGTCTTGTTGTAGGTTACTCCGGGCGCGCTTGCCAGTGTCTGGCTTTTTAAAGGCCGGACTGGAGAATTGCCTAAGAAGGCTACTTTGTACTTCCGCTGCGAGAGCCGCCGTGTGCTCCTCCGTACGGAGGGAGCGTTCAGTGTTTCCGTTGACCGTGATTATTCCTCGAGGGCCTAGCATCTTGAGCTTGAGGTATGCGTAGTGCGTCACCGCATTGAATTTTGCGAATGCGGTTCGTCCGAGCAAGGCGTGATAGCCACTGCGGAACGGGACTATATCGAAGATTAACTCTTCGCTTCGGAAATTATCCGGAGATCCGAAGACCACGTCAAGTGTTACTGAGCCTGTGCAATTGGCCTCTACACCTGGTATAACACCTTTAAAGGTTGTCTTTGTGGGCTTAATCCTTGAGGGATCTGTGCCCATTTTCTGCACTGTATCCTGGTAAAGCAGTTTCAGGCTACTGCCACCGTCCATGAGGACTCTTGTGAGATGAAATCCGTCGATGATTGGGTCGAGAACCAATGCGGAAAAGCCGCCATGACGGATGCTAGTGGGGTGGTCCCTTCGATCAAAAGTGATCGGGCAGGAGGACCATGGGTTGAACTTTGGGGCGACTGGCTCCATCGCGTATACGTCCCGTAGCGCACGCTTCCGCTCCCTCTTGGGAATGTGGGTTGCGTATATCATGTTCACCGCCCGCACTTGTGGGGGAAACCCCTTCTGTCCATTGTTGTTCGGCGGCCTAGGCTCCTCCTCATCATCGCTATGCAGCCCCTTGTCTTTGTTTTCGGCTCTTAACTTGCCTGCCTGCTTGAACACCCAACAATCCCAGTTGGTGTGATTGGCTGGTCTTTCGGGGGTGCCATGGATCTGGCACAAGCGGTCGAGTATTCGGTCCAAATTGGACGGGCCCTGAGTATTCTTTTTGAATGGCTTTTTCCGCTGACCGGATTTATAGCCTCTGAATCCGGCATTAACTGCCGTATCTTCATTGCTGTCACTGCTAACGCGGCGCTTTTGCTTATTTCGATGTGTCCTGCCACTTTTGTCCTTGGTATCTTAATTACCAGGGTTCTTTGATAAGTTGTTGCTGCGAGCTAGCCAGCTATCTTCTCCCGCGCAAAAGCGGGTCATGAGTGTCATAGGGGCTGCCATAGATTTCGGCTTTTCCTGTCCCAGATGCCGGGCAAGCCACTCGTCGCGGATGTTGTGCTTGAAGGCTACTAGGGCCTCTGCGTCCGGACAGTCGACTATCTGGTTTTTCTTTGTTAGGAACCGTGTCCAAAATTGTCTGGCCGATTCTTCTGGCTGCTGAATTATGTGGCTTAAGTCGTCGGCATCCGGTGGTCGCACGCAGGTGCCCTGGAAGTTGTCGAGGAATGCGGCCTCCAGGTCCTCCCAAGAACCGATTGAGTTCGCTGGCAAGCTGTTAAGCCAGTGCCGGGCCGGTCCTTTGAGTTTGAGCGGGAGGTATTTGATGGCGTGTAGATCATCGCCACGTGCCATGTGGATGTGAAGGAGATAATCCTCAATCCATACCGTCGGATCTGTGGTGCCATCGTATGATTCGATGTTCACGGGTTTGAAACACTCTGGGATTTTATGATCCATTACTTCATCTGTGAAGGATAGTGGGTGTGTGGCGCCCCTGTACTGGGCTTGGTCACGACGCAGCTCGGAAGAGCTATGTCTGTTGTGTTCGGCCCGGCCGGATTTGTTGTGTCCGGAGTGAAGATCATCGTCACGTGTCGTCGGGCGCCTGCGCGATCCGTAGATCGATCTTGTTTGTCTTGCCTTATCCTCCAGTACATCTCGCAGGTCTGGCGCATTTTCCCGTGCCTTAGTTGAGCGGCGTCGGGGCATGGCTTGGGTGGAGGGCCGAGAGGCCTCTCTGTCGCGGCCGCGAGGTGGCCGGTCTGCCATGTCGTGCGCTGGTGATGTAGGTGCTTCCTCCTCTGATCGGGGTAGCGACCTGCGCTTTGGGTAACTCTTGGAGGGGCGTTCGAGTTCATACTCTTCGGCTGCAAGGACTTCAGTCCATCTATCAGCTAGCAAATCTTGATCAGCTCTAAGCTGTTGCTGCTTTTTCTTAAGGCTGTTTGCCGTGGCTAAAAGCCTGCGTTTGAAACGCTCTTATTCGGCGGGGTCTGATGGTACGACGAATTCGTCGTCATCGAGGCTTGCCTCATCTTCGGAGGGAGGCATATAGTTATCATCCTCAACCTCTCGGTCTGCCGCTCTCTCATGGGGGCTGGCTTCTCCATCTTCCTGCGCCGAATCTTGCTGGGGTGGGTGTTCTTCGGCGCTATCCGGGGTAGTATTATCTCCCATGCCGGAATCACCGTTTTTGCTTTGGCGGGATTTAGAGCGGCGCCGCTGACGCCGGCGTTTTGGCTGCTTCTTGGAGGTGTCATCCCCCGCTGTTCCATCGCAATCTCCATCTTTTGGAGTATCCACCATATATATGTCATATGACGAGGTGGCCTTCCAACGCCCTACAGGTGCTGGTTCTTGTTCGTCTCCTACCTCGTCGTCCATACCGTCGAAGTCTTCGGAGCCGAAGTCAAGCATGTCGGTTAAATCGTCGACAGTGGCTACAAAGTGGGTGGTGGGTGGGCTTTGAATTTCTTCATCGTCCGTATCCCATCCTTGCTGACCGTAGTCCGGCCAGGCCTCTCCTGATAAAGAGAGAGATTTGAGAGGATTCAGGATGTCGCCAAAGGGCGAGTGCTGAAAGATGTCCGCGGCGGTGAACTCCATTATCGGCGCCCAATCGGATTCGATTGGCAGGGGCGCGGGGGTTTCGGAGTCCGAAGAAGAGTCTGGACCCTCGGGGTCACGGGTCACGCGGAGTGTGGGGCTGGTGTTCGGCTCGATCGCCTTTGAGATCGCAGCCCCCGAGGTGACGTCCAACCGCTCATCCTCAATTGGCGCAATAGGCTCCGAGTTAAGGGTCGAAACCGGTGCGTGTGCGGCCTCCAGGACACCGTTCGGAGGCAGAGCTAGATCATGCCCCTCGAGATAGTGCGGCGCGCTTGGCTGTGGCTCGAACCCGTCGAAGATCAAGTCTCCGCGGATATCGGCCGTGTAGTTTAAGCTTCCAAACCTGACTTGACGGCCAGGGGCGTAGCTTTCGATCTGCTCCAGGTGACCAAGCGAATTGGCCCGCAGAGCGAAGCCGCCGAAGACGAAGATTTGTCCGGGGAGAAAAGTCTCACCCTGGACCTCATCGTTGTTGATGATCAAAGGAGCCATCGGGCCTAAAAGGCGACGACACAGAGGAACTCTCAATGAAAGCACCAATGTCGGTGTCAAAACCGGCGGATCTCGGGTAGGGGGTCCCGAACTGTGCGTCAAGGCCGGATGGTAACAGGAGACAAGGGACACGATGTTTTTACCCAGGTTCGGGCCCTCTCGATGGAGGTAATACCCTACTCCTGCTTGATTAATATTGATGATATGGGTAGTACAAGAGTAGATCTACCACGAGATCAAGGAGGCTAAACCCTAGAAGATAGCCTATGGTATGATTGTTGTTCTTATTGTTCTGTCCTACGGACTAAAACCCTCCGGTTTATATAGACACCGGAGAGGGCTAGGGTTACGCAGAGTCAGTTAAAATGGTAGGAGATCTACATATCCGCATCGCCAAGCTTTCCTTCCACGCCAAGGAAAGTCCCATCCGGACATGGGACGAAGTCTTCAATCTTGTATCTTCATAGTCCAGGAGTCCGGCGAAGGTATAGTCCGGCTACCCGAACACCCCCTAATCCAGGACTCCCTCAGAGGGCTTCTACATCAACACCATAGCCTCTCCGATGTTGTATGAGTAGTTTACCTCAGACCTTCGGGTCCATAGTTATTAGCTAGATGGCTTCTTCTCTCTTTTTGGATCTCAATACAATGTTCTCCCCTCTCTTGTGGAGATCTATTTGATGTAATCTTCTTTTGCGGTGTGTTTGTTGAGACCGATGAATTGTGGGTTTATGATCAAGTTTATCTATGAACAATATTTGAATCTTCTCTGAATTCTTTTATGTATGATTGGTTATCTTTGCAACTCTCTTCGAATTATCAGTTTGGATTGGCCTACTAGATTGATCTTTCTTGCAATGGGAGAAGTGCTTAGCTTTGGGTTCAATCTTGCGGTGTCCTTTCCCAGTGACAGTAGGGGCAGCAAGACATGTATTGTATTGTTGCCATCGAGGATAACAAGATGGGGTTTATATCATATTGCATGAGTTTATCTCTCTACATCATGTCATCTTACTTAAAGCGTTACTCTGTTCTTATGAACTTAATACTCTAGATGCATGCTGGATAGCGGTCGATGTGTGGAGTAATAGTAGTAGATGCAGGCAGGAGTCAGTCTACTTGTCTCGGACGTGATGCCTATATACATGATCATACCTAGATATTCTCATAATATGCTCAATTCTGTCAATTGCTCAACAGTAATTTGTTCACCCACCATAATACTTATGCTCTTGAGAGAAGCCACTAGTGAAAATATGGCCCCCGGGTCTATTTTCCATCATATTAATCTCCCGTCAACAAGTTATTTCTAGCATCGTCTTTATTTTGCTTTCTTTACTTTGCATCTTTATCATAAAAATACCAAAAATATTATCTTATCATATCTATGAGATCTCACTCTCATAAGTGATCGTGAAGGGACTGGCAACCCCTTTATTGCGTTGGTTGCGAGGATTTATTTGTTTGTTAGGTGCGAGGGACTCGTGCGTGGCCTCCTACTGGATTGATACCTTGGTTTTCAAAAACTGAGGAAAATACTTACGCTACTTTGCTACATCACCCTTTCCTCTTCAAGGGAAAACCAACGCAGTGATCAAGAGGTAGCAAGAAGGATTTCTGGCGCCGTTGCCGGGGAGTCTACGCAAAAGTCAACATACCAAGTACCCATCACAAACCCTTATCTCATGCATTACATTATTTGCCATTTGCCTCTTGTTTTCCTCTCCCCCATTTCACCCTTGCCGTTTTATTCGCCCTCTCTTTTTCGTTCGCTTTTTTTCTCGCTTGCTTCTTGTTTGCTGGTGTGTTGGATTGCTTGCTTGTCATGATGGCTCAAGATAATACTAAGTTGTGTGACTTTACCAATACCAACAATAATGATTTTCTTAGCACTCCGATTGCTCCTCTTACCGATACTGAATCTTATGAATTCAATGTTGCTTTGTTGAATCTTGTCATGAAAGATCAATTCGTCGGCCTTCCTAGTGAAGATGCCGCTACCCATCTTAATAGCTTCGTTGATTTTTGTGATATGCAAAAGAAGAAAGATGTGGCTAATGATATTGTTAAATTAAAGCTATTTCCTTTTTCGCTTAGAGATCGTGCTAAAGCTTGGTTTTCATCTTTGCCTAAAAATAGTATTGATTCTTGGAATAAGCGCAAAGATGCTTTTGTCTCTAAGTATTTTCCTCCCGTTAAGATCATCTCTCTTAGAAACGATATTATGAATTTTAAGCAACTTGATCATGAACATGTTGCACAAGCTTGGGAGAGGATGAAATTAATGATACGTAATTGTCCTACACATGGTTTCAATTTGTGGATGATTATACAAAAAATTTATGCCGGATTGAATTTTGCTTCTAGAAATCTTTTAGATTCGGCCGCAGGAGGCACTTTTATGGAAATAACTTTAGGAGAAGCTACTAAACTCCTAGATAATATTATTGTTAATTATTCTCAATGACACACTCAAAGATCTACTAATAAAAAAGTGCATGCGATAGAAGAAATTAATGTTTTGAGTGGAAAGATGGATGAACTTATGAAATTATTTGCTAGTAAAATTGTTTCTTATGATCCTAATGACATGCCTTTGTCTACTTTGATTGAGAATAATAATGAATCTATGGATGTGAATTTTGTTGGTAGGAATAATTTTGGTAACAACGCGTATAGAGGAAACTTTAATCCTAGGCCATACCCTAGTAACTCCTCCAATAATTATGGTAATTCCTACAACAATTCTTATGGAAATTTTAGTAAGATGCCTTCTGAATTTGAGACTAGTGTTAAATAATTTATGAATTCACAAAAGAATTTTAATGCTTTTCTTGAAGAAAAATTGCTTAAAGTTGATGAATTGGCTAGGAACGTTGATAGAATTTCTCTTGATGTTGATTCTTTGAAACTTAGATCTATTCCACCTCAGAATGATATCAATGAGTCTCTCAAAGCCATGAGAATTTCCATTGATGAGTGCAAAGAAAGAACCGCTAGGATGCGTGCTAAGAAAGATTGCTTTGTGAAAGTGTGTTCTTCTAATTTCTATTAAAATAAAGATGAAGATCTAAAAGTTATTGATGTGTCCCCTATTAAATCCTTGTTTTGCAATATGAATCTTGATAATGATGGGACTGAATATGATCCACCTTTACCTAGAAGGCGTTCCAAAAATTTGGAGTCTTTAGATCTTGGTGCAAAAATTGGTAAAAGTGAGATTGAAGAGATCAAAACTCTAGATATTAATGAACCCACTATTTTGGATTTCAAGGAATTTAATTATGATAATTGCTCTTTGATATATTGTATTTCCTTGTTGCAATCCGTGCTAAATTCTCCACATGCTTATAGCCAATATAAAGCTTTTACTAAACATATTGTTGATGCTTTGATGCAATCTTATGAAGAAAAACTTGAGTTGGAAGTTTCTATCCCTAGAAAACTTTATGATGAGTGGGAACCTACTATTAAAATTAAAACTAAAGATCATGAGTGCTATGCTTTATGTGATTTGGGTGCTAGTGTTTCCACGATCCCAAAAACTTTGTGCGATTTGTTAGGTTTCCGTGATTTTGATGATTGCTCTTTGAACTTGCACCTTGCGGATTCCACCATTAAGAAACCTATGGGAAGAATAAATGATGTTCTTATTATTGCAAATAGGAATTATGTGCCCGTAGATTTATTGTTCTTGATATAGATTGCAATCCTTCATGTCCTATTATTCTTGGTAGACCTTTCCTTAGAACGATTGGTGCAATTATTGATATGAAGGAAGGAAATATCAGATTCCAATTTCCGTTAAGGAAAGGCATGGAACACTTTCCTAGAAATAAAATAAAATTACCATATGAATCTATCATGAGAGCCACTTATGGATTGCCTACCAAAGATGGCAATACCTAGATCTATCCTTGCTATTATGCCTAGCTAGAGGCGTTAAACGATAGCGCTTGTTGGGAGGCAACCCAATGTTATTTTTAGTTTTTTGCTTTTTGCTTCTGTTTAGGAATAAATATTTAATCTAGCCTCTGGTTATATTTGTTTTTATGTTTTAATTAGTGTTTGTGCCAAGTTTAACCTATAGGATCTTCTTGGATGATAGTTATTTGATCTTGCTGAAAATTTCAGAAAATTTCTGTTCACGAAAATAATTTTTAAAAATCATCAGAACATGATAAAATATTGATTCCAATTGCTCCTGATCAATAAAAAAATTGTCTAGGTCGTCCTATTTTGGCTGAAGTTTTGGAGTTCCAGAAGATTGCGTTAGTTACAGATTACTACAGAATGTTCTGTTTTTGACAGATTATGTTTTCCGTGTGTTGTTTGCTTATTTTGATGAATCTATGGCTAGTAAAATAGTTTATAAACCATAGAGAAGTTGGACTACAGTAGGTTTAACACCAATATAAATAAAGAATGAGTTCATTACAGTACCTTGAAGTGGTGTTTTGTTTTCTTTCGCTAACGGAGCTCACGAGATTTTCTGTTAAGTTTTGTGTTGTGAAGTTTTCAAGTTTTGGGTAAAAGATTTGATGGATTATGGAACAAGGAGTGGCAAGAGCCTAAGCTTGGGGATGCCCATGGCACCCCAAGATAATCTAAGGACACCAAAAAGCCAAAGCTTGGGGATGCCCCGGAAGGCATCCCCTCTTTCGTCTACTTCCATCAGTAACTTTACTTGGAGCTATATTTTTATTCACCACGTGATATGTGTTTTGCTTGGAGCGTCTTGTATGATTTGAGTCTTTGCTTTTTAGTTTACCACAATCATCTTTTCTGTACACACCTTTTGAGAGAGACACGCATGATTCGGAATTTATTAGAATACTCTATGTGCTTCACTTATATCTTTTGAGCTATATAGTTTTTGTCTAGTGCTGCACTTATATCTTTTAGAGCACGGCGGTGGTTTTGTTTTATAGAAACTATTATTCTCTCATGCTTCACTTATATTATTTTGAGAGTCTTAAACAGCATGGTAATTTGCTTAAATTGGGAAATTAATCCAATATGTTAGGTATTCAAGACTAGTAAAAAACTTTCTTATGAGTGTGTTGAATGCTAAGAGAAGTTTGATGCTTGATGATTGTTTTGAGATATGGAGGTAGTGATATTAAAGTTGTGCTAGTTGAGTAGTTGTGAATTTGAGAAATACTTGTGTTGAAGTTTGGAAGTCCCGTAGCGTGCACGTATGGTAAATGTTATGTAACAAATTTGAAACATGAGGTCTTCTTTGATTGTCCTCCTTATGAGTGGCGGTCGGGGATGAGCCTGTTGGAAATATGCCCTAGAGGCAATAATAAAAGCATTATTATTATATTTCCTTATTCATGATAATTGTCTTTATTCGTGCTATAATTGTGTTATCCGAAAATCGTAATACATGTGTGAATAACAGACAACAATATGTCCCTAGTGAGCCTCTAGTTGACTAGCTCGTTGATCGACAGATAGTCATGGTTTCCTGACTATGGACATTGGATGTCATTGATAACGAGATCACATCATTAGGAGAATGATGTGATGGACAAGACCCAATCCTAAACATAGCATAAGATCGCATAGTTCGTTTACTAAAGTTTTCCAATGTCAAGTATCCTTTCCTTAGACCATGAGATCGTGCAACTCCCGGATACCGTAGGAGTGCTTTGGGTGTGCCAAACGTCACAACGTAACTGGGTGACTATAAAGGTATACTACGGGTATCTCCGAAAGTGTCTGTTGGGTTGACACGGATCGAGACTGGGATTTGTCACTCCGCTTGACGGAGAGGTATCACCGGGCCCTCTCGGTAATGCATCATCATAATGAGCTCAATGTGATCAAAGTGTTTGATCACGGGATCATGCATTACGGTACAAGAAAAGTGACTTGCCGGTAACGAGATTGAACGAGGTATTGGGATACCGACGATCGAATCTCGGGCAAGTAAAATACCGATTGACAAAGGGAATCGTATACGGGATTAATTGAATCCTCGACATCGTGGTTCATCCGATGAGATCATCGTGGAGCATGTGGGAGCCAACATGGGTATACAGATCCCGCTGTTGGTTATTGCCCGAGAGCCGTCTCGGTCATGTCTGTATGTCTCCCGAACCCGTAGGGTCTACACACTTAAGGTTCGGTGACGCTAGGGTTGTGAAGATATGTATATGCAGTAACCCGAATGTTGTTCGGAGTCCCGGATGAGATCCCGGACGTCACGAGGAGTTTCGGAATGGTCCGCAGGTAAATAATTATATATAGGAAGTGCTGTTTTGGCCATCGGGACAAGTTTCGGGGTTATCGGTATTGTACCGGGACCACCGGAGGGTCCCGGGGGTCCACCGGGTGGGGCCACCTGCCTCGGAGGGGCCCCATGGGCTGTATGAGGAAGGTAACCAGCCCAAAGTGGGCTGGTGCGCCTCCCCCCAAGGGCCCATGCGCCTAGGGTTGGGGGGGAACCCTAAAGGGGGCGCCCCCCTTGCTTGGGGGGCAAGTCCCCCTCCCTGGCCGCCGCCCCCCCTAGGAGATTCCATCTCCTAGGGCCGGCGCCCCCCCCCAAGGGGCTATATAAAGGGGGGAGGGGAAGGGGGGCTGCGCACCCTTTGCCCTGGCGCCTCCCTCTCCCTCTCCAACACCTCCTCCTCCTCCGTAGAGCTCGGCGAAGCCCTGTCGGAGTACTGCGGCTCCACCATCACCACGCCGTCGTGCTGCTGCTGGAGTCTTCTTCCCCAACCTCTCCTTTGCCTTGATGGATCAAGAAGAAGGAGACGTTACGCTGACCGTACGTGTGTTGAACGCGGAGGTGCCGTGCTTTCGGTGCTAGGATCTCCAGTGATTTGGATCACGGTGTGTACGACTACTTCATCCCCGTTCGTTGAACGCTTCTACTCGCGATCTACAAAGTGGTATGTAGATGCAATCTCTCTCTCCCATGACTTGTTGCTAGATGAAATCATAGATGGATCTTGGTGAAACCGTAGGAAAAATTTTAATTTTCTGCAACGTTCCCCAACAGTGGTATCAGAGCTAGGTCTATGCGTAGTTCTCTATTGCACGAGTAGAACACAATTTGTTGTGGTCATAGATGTTGTCAACTTTCTTGCCGCTACTAGTCTTATCTTGCTGCAGCGGTATTGTGGGATGAAGCGGCCCGGACCAACCTTACACGTACGCTTACGTGAGACCGGTTCCACCGACTAACATGCACTAGTTGCATAAGGTGGCTGGCGGGTGTCTGTCTCTCCCACTTTAGTTGGAGCGGATTCGATGAAAAGGGTCCTTATGAAGGGTAAATAGAAGTTGACAAATCACGTTGTGGCTTTCACGTAGGTAAGAAAACGTTCTTGCTAGAACCCTAATTCAGCCACGTAAAACTTGCAACAACAATTAGAGGACGTCTAACTTGTTTTTGCAGCAAGTGCTTTGTGATATGATATGGCCAAAAGTTGTGATGAATGATGAATGATCTATATGTGATGTATGAGATGTTCATGCTATTGTAATAGGAATCACGACTTGCATGTCGATGAGTATGACAACCGGCAGGAGCCATAGGAGTTGTCTTTATTTTTTTGTATGACCTGCATGTCATTGAGAAACGCCATGTAAATTACCTTACTTTATTGCTAAACGCGTTAGCCATAGTAGTAGAAGTAATAATTGGCGAGCAACTTCATGGAGACACGATGATGGAGATCATGGTGTCAAGCCGGCGACAAGATGATCACGGAGCCCCAAGATGGAGATCAAAGGAGCTATGTGATATTGGCCATATCATGTCACGTTTATTATTTGATTGCATGTGATGTTTATCATGTTTTGCATCTTGTTTACTTAGAACGACGGTAGTAAATAAGATGATCCCTCATAATAATTTCAAGAAAGTGTTCCCCCTAACTGTGCACCGTTGCGACAGTTTGTTGTTTCGAAGCACCACGTGATGATCGGGTGTGATAGATTCTAACGTTCACATACAACGGGTGTAAGACAGATTTACACACGCAAAACACTTAGGTTGACTTGACGAGCCTAGCATGTACAGACATGGCCTCGGAACACAGAAGACCGAAAGGTCGAGCATGAGTCGTATAGAAGATACGATCAACATGAAGATGTTCACCGATGTTGACTAGTCCGTCTCACGTGATGATCGGACACGGCCTATTTGACTCGGATCATGTAATACTTAGATGACTAGAAGAGGGATGTCTATCTAAGTGGGAGTTCATTAAATAATTTGATTAAATGAACTTTATTATCATGAACTTAGTCTAAAATATTTACAATATGTCTTGTAGATCAAATGGCCAACGTAGTCCTCAACTTCAACGCGTTCCTAGAGAAAACCAAGCTGAAAGACGATGGTAGCAACTATACGGACTGGGTCCGGAACCTGAGGATCATCCTCATAGCTGGAAAGAAAGATTATGTCCTACGAGCACCGCTGGGTGACGCACCTATTCTCCCTGCAGAACAAGACGTTATGAACGCTTGGCAGTCACGCTGCGATGATTACTCCCTCGTTCAGTGCGGCATGCTTTACAGCTTAGAGCCGGGGCTCCAAAAGTGTTTTGAGAGAC
Organism: Aegilops umbellulata; assembly: GCA_032464435.1. NCBI lineage: Eukaryota > Viridiplantae > Streptophyta > Magnoliopsida > Poales > Poaceae > Aegilops > Aegilops umbellulata. Next base: position 395,980,344 of record CP136054.1, read on the forward strand.
ATGGAGCATATGAGATGTTCGAAGAGCTGAAAATGGTTTTCCAAGCTCATGCCCGGGTCGAGAGATATGAAGTCTCCGACAAATTCTTTAGCTGTAAGATGGAGGAAAATGGCTCTGTCAGTGAACACATACTCAAGATGTCTGGGTTGCACAACCGCTTGACTCAACTGGAAGTTAACCTCCCGGATGAAGCGGTCATTGACAGAATCCTCCAGTCGCTTCCACCTAGCTACAAGAGCTTTGTAATGAACTACAATATGCAGGGGATGGTAAAGACCATTCCTGAGGTATATGCTATGCTGAAATCAGCAGAGGTAGAAATCAAGAAGGAGCATCAAGTGTTGATGGTGAATAAAACCACTAAGTTCAAGAAGGGCAAGGGTAAAAAGAACTTCAAGAAGGACGGCAAGGAAGTTGCCGCGCCCGGTAAGCAAGTTGCCCGGAAGAAGCCAAAGAATGGACCCAAGCCCGAGACTGAGTGCTTTTATTGCAAGGGAAGTGGTCACTGGAAGCGGAACTGCCCCAAATACTTAGCGGACAAGAAGGCCGGCAAAACAAAAGGTATATGTGATATACATGTAATTGATGTGTACCTTACCAGTACTCGTAGTAGCTCTTGGATATTTGATACCGGTGCAGTTGCTCACATTTGTAACTCAAAACAGGAGCTGCGGAATAAACGGAGACTGGCGAAGGACGAGGTGACGATGCGTGTCGGGAATGGTTCCAAGGTCGATGTGATCGCCGTCGGCACGCTGCCTCCACATTTACCTACGGTATTAGTTTTAAACCTCAATAATTGTTATTTAGTGCCAAGTTTGAGCATGAACATTGTGTCTGGATCTCGTTTAATTCGAGATGGCTACTCATTTAAATCCGAGAATAATGGTTGTTCTATTTATATGAGAGATATGTTTTATGGTCATGCTCCGATGGTTAATGGTTTATTCTTAATGAATCTCGTACGTGATGATACACATATCCATAGTGTGAATACCAAAAGAGTTAAAGTTGATAACAATAGTCCCACATATTTGTGGCACTGTCGCCTTGGTCACATAGGTGTCAAACGCATGAAGAAGCTCCATGCAAATGGACTTTTAGAGTCTCTTGATTATGAATCATTTGACACGTGCGAACCATGCCTCATGGGTAAAATGACCAAGACTCCGTTCTCAGGAACAATGGAGCGAGCAACCAACTTATTGGAAATCATACATACCGATGTGTGCGGTCCAATGAGTGTTGAAGCTCGCGGTGGCTATCGTTATGTTCTCACCCTCATTGATGACTTGAGTAGATATGGGTATGTCTACTTAATGAAACACAAGTCTGAGACCTTTGAAAAGTTCAAGGAATTTCAGAGTGAGGTTGAAAATCAACATGAGAGAAAGATCAAGTTTCTACGATCAGATCGTGGAGGAGAATACTTGAGTCACGAATTTGGCACACACTTAAGAAAATGTGGAATAGTTTCACAACTCACGCCGCCTGGAACACCTCAGCGTAATGGTGTGTCCGAACGTCGTAATCGCACTCTATTAGATATGGTGCGATCTATGATGTCTCTTACCGACTTACCGCTATCTTTTTGGGGCTATGCTTTAGAGACTGCCGCATTCACTTTAAATAGGGCTCCGTCGAAATCCGTTGAGACGACACCGTATGAATTATGGTTTGGGAAGAAACCTAAGCTGTCGTTTCTAAAAGTTTGGGGATGCAATGCTTATGTCAAGAAACTTCAACCTGAAAAGCTCGAACCCAAGTCGGAAAAATGCGTCTTCATAGGATACCCTAAAGAAACTGTTGGGTATACCTTCTACCTCAGATCCGAAGGCAAGATCTTTGTTGCCAAGAATGGATCCTTTCTAGAGAAAGAGTTTCTCTCGAAAGAAGTAAGTGGGAGGAAAGTAGAACTTGATGAAGTGTTACCTCTTGAACCGGAAAATGGCGAAACTCAAGAAAATGTTCCTGAGGTGCCTACACCGACTAGAGAGGAAATTAACGATGATGATCAAGATACTTCCAATCAAGCTCCTACTGAAATCCGAAGGTCCACAAGGACACGTTCCGCACCAGAGTGGTATGGCAACCCTGTCTTGGAAATCATGTTGTTAGACAACGGTGAACCTTCGAACTATGAGGAAGCAATGGCGGGCCCGGATTCCGACAAATGGCTGGAAGCCATGAAATCCGAGATAGGATCCATGTATGAAAATGAAGTATGGACTTTGACTGACTTGCCCGTTGAGCGGCGAGCCATAGAAAATAAATGGATCTTTAAGAAGAAGACAGACGCGGATGGTAATGTGACCATCTATAAAGCTCGGCTTGTCGCTAAGGGTTATCGACAAGTTCAAGGGGTTGACTATGATGAGACTTTCTCACCGGTAGCGAAGCTGAAGTCCGTCTGAATCATGTTAGCAATTGCCGCATTCTACGATTATGAAATATGGCAAATGGACGTCAAAACGGCATTCCTTAATGGTTTCCTTAAGGAAGAATTGTATATGATGCAGCCGGAAGGCTTTGTCGACCCTAAGAATGCTAACAAGGTATGCAAGCTCCAGCGATCCATTTATGGGCTGGTGCAAGCATCTCGGAGCTGGAACATTCGCTTTGATGAGATGATCAAAGCGTTTGGGTTTACACAGACTTATGGAGAAGCCTGTGTTTACAAGAAAGTGAGTGGGAGCTCTGTAGCATTTCTCATATTATATGTAGACGACATACTTTTAATGGGAAATGATATAGAACTCTTGGACAGCATTAAGGCCTACTTGAATAAAAGTTTTTCAATGAAGGACCTTGGAGAAGCTGCTTATATATTAGGCATCAAGATCTATAGAGTTAGATCGAGACGCCTCATAGGTCTTTCACAAAGCACATACCTTGATAAGATATTGAAGAAATTCAATATGGATCAATCTAAGAAAGGGTACTTACCTGTGTTACAAGGTGTGAAATTGAGCTCAGCTCAATGTCCGACCACGGTAGAAGATATAGAAGAGATGAGTGTCATCCCCTATGCCTCAGCCATAGGTTCTATTATGTATGCCATGCTGTGTACCAGACCTGATGTAAACCTTGTCGTAAGTTTGGTGGGAAGGTACCAAAGTAATCCCGGCAAGGAACACTGGACAGCGGTCAAGAATATCCTGAAGTACCTGAAAAGGACTAAGGAAATGTTTCTCGTTTATGGAGGTGACGAAGAGCTCGTCGTAGAGGGTTACGTCGACGCTAGCTTCGACACAGATCTGGATGACTCTAAGTCACAAACCGGATACGTGTATATTTTGAATGGTGGGGCAGTAAGCTGGTGCAGTTGCAAGCAAAGCGTCGTGGCGGGATCTACATGTGAAGCGGAGTACATGGCAGCCTCGGAGGCAGCACATGAAGCAATTTGGGTGAAGGAGTTCATCACCGACCTCGGAGTCATACCCAATGCGTCGGGGCCAATCAAGCTCTTCTGTGACAACACTGGAGCTATTGCACTTGCAAAGGAGCCCAGGTTTCACAAGAAGACCAGACACATCAAGCGTCGCTTCAACTCCATTCGTGAAAATGTTCAAGATGGAGACATAGAAATTTGTAAAGTGCACACGGATCTGAATGTCGCAGATCCGTTGACTAAACCTCTCCCTAAGGCAAAACATGATCAGCACCAGAACTCTATGGGTGTTCGATTCATCACAATGTAACTAGATTATTGACTCTAGTGCAAGTGGGAGCCTGTTGGAAATATGCCCTAGAGGCAATAATAAAAGCATTATTATTATATTTCCTTATTCATGATAATTGTCTTTATTCGTGCTATAATTGTGTTATCCCGAAATCGTAATACATGTGTGAATAACAGACAACAATATGTCCCTAGTGAGCCTCTAGTTGACTAGCTCGTTGATCGACAGATAGTCATGGTTTCCTGACTATGGACATTGGATGTCATTGATAACAAGATCACATCATTAGGAGAATGATGTGATGGACAAGACCCAATCCTAAACATAGCATAAGATCGCATAGTTCGTTTGCTAAAGTTTTCCAATGTCAAGTATCCTTTCCTTAGACCATGAGATCGTGCAACTCCCGGATACCGTATTAGTGCTTTGGGTGTGCCAAACGTCACAATGTAACTGGGTGACTATAAAGGTATACTACGGGTATCTCCGAAAGTGTCTGTTGGGTTGACACGGATCGAGACTGGGATTTGTCACTCCGCTTGATGGAGAGGTATCACCGGGCCCTCTCGGTAATGCATCATCATAATGAGCTCAATGTGATCAAAGTGTTTGATCACGGGATCATGCATTACGGTACGAGAAAAGTGACTTGCCCGTAACGAGATTGAACGAGGTATTGGGATACCGACGATCGAATCTCGGGCAAGTAAAATACCAATTGACAAAGGGAATCGTATACGGGATTAATTGAATCCTCGACATCGTGGTTCATCCGATGAGATCATCGTGGAGCATGTGGGAGCCAACATGGGTATCCAGATCCCGCTGTTGGTTATTGCCCGAGAGCCGTCTCGGTCATGTCTGTATGTCTCCCGAACCCGTAGGGTCTACACACTTAAGGTTCGGTGACGCTAGGGTTGTGAAGATATGTATATGCAGTAACCCAAATGTTGTTCGGAGTCCCGGATGAGATCCCGGACGTCACGAGGAGTTTCGGAATGGTCCGGAGGTAAATAATTATATATAGAAAGTGCTGCTTTGGCCATCGGGACAAGTTTCGGGGTTATCGGTATTGTACCGGGACCACCGGAGGGTCCCGGGGGTCCACCGGGTGGGGCCACCTGCCTCGGAGGGGCCCCATGGGCTGTGTGAGGAAGGGAACCAGCCCAAAGTGGGCTGGTGCGCCTCCCCCCCAAGGGCCCATGCGCCTAGGGTTGGGGGGGAACCCTAAAGGGGGCGCCCCCCTTGCTTGGGGGGCAAGTCCCCCTCCCTGGCCGCCGCCCCCCTAGGAGATTCCATCTCCTAGGGCCGGCGGCCCCCCAAGGGGCTATATAAAGGGGGGAGGGGAAGGGGGGCTGCGCACCCTTTGCCCTGGCGCCTCCCTCTCCCTCTCCAACACCTCCTCCTCCTCCGTAGAGCTCGGCGAAGCCCTGTCGGAGTACTGCGGCTCCACCATCACCACACCGTCGTGCTGCTGCTGGAGTCTTCTTCCCCAACCTCTCCTTTGCCTTGCTGGATCAAGAAGAAGGAGACGTTACGCTGACCGTACGTGTGTTGAACGCGGAGGTGCCGTGCTTTCGGTGCTAGGATCTCCGGTGATTTGGATCACGGTGTGTACGACTACTTCATCCCCGTTCGTTGAACGCTTCCGCTCGCGATCTACAAAGTGGTATGTAGATGCAATCTCTCTCTCCCATGACTCGTTGCTAGATGAACTCATAGATGGATCTTGGTGAAACCGTAGGAAATTTTTTAATTTTCTGCAACGTTCCCCAACAGAGCCATGTTATTTTCCTACCAATCTATCCCCCTAGGAGCATGCGCGTAGTGCTTGGTTTTTGATGACTTGCAGATTTATGCAATAATTATGTGAGTTCTTTATGACTAATGTTGAGTCCATGGATTATACCCACTCTTACCCTTCCATCATTGCTAGCCTCTTCGGTACCGTGCATTGCCCTTTATCACATTGAGAGTTGGTGCAAACTTCGTTAGTGCATCCAAACCCCGTGATATGATACGCTCTTTCACACATAAACCTCCTTATATCTTCCTCAAAACAGCCACCATACCTGCCTATTATGGCATTTCCATAGCCATTCCGAGATATATTGCCATGCAACTTTCCACCGTTCCGTTTATTATGACACGCTCATCATTGTCATATTGCTTTGCATGATCATGTAGTTGACATCGTATTTGTGGCAAAGCCACCGTTCATAATTTTTCATACATGTCACTCTTGATTCATTGCTACCCCGGTATACCACCGGAGGCATTCATATAGAGTCATACTGTGTTCTAGTATCGAATTGTAATCGTTGAGTTGTAAATAAATAGAAGTGTGATGATCATCATTCATAGAGCATTGTCCAAAAAAAGAGAAAGGCCAAATAAAAAATAGAAGGCCCAAAAAAGGGACAATGCTACTATCCTTTTTTCCACACTTGTGCTTCAAAGTAGCACCATGATCTTCATGATAGAGAGTCTCTTGTTTTGTCACTTTCATATACTAGTGGGAATTTTTCATATAGAACTTGGCTTGTATATTCCAACAATCGGCTTCCTCAAATGCCCTAGGTCTTCTGAGCAAGCAAGTTGGATGCACACCCACTTAGTTTCTTGTCTTGAGCTTCCATGCACTTATAGCTCTAGTGCATCCTTTGCATGGCAATCCCTACTCCTTGCATTAACATCAATCGATGGGCATCTCCATAGCTCATTGATTAGCCGCGTTGATGTGAGACTTTCTCCTTTTTTGTCTTCTCCACATAACCCCCATCATTATATTGTATTCCACCCATAGTGCTATATCCATGGCTCACACTCATGTATTGCGTGAATGTTGAAAAAAGTTTGAGATTACTAAAGTATGAAACAATTGCTTGGCTTGTCATCGGGGTTGTGCATGATGAGAGCATTCTTGTGTGACGAAAATGGAGCATGACTAAACTATATGATTTGTAGGGATGAACTTTCTTTGGCCATGTTATTTTGAGAGGACATAATTACTTAGTTAGTATGCTTGAAGTATTATTACTTTTATGTCAATATTAAACCTTTATCTTAAATCTTTCGGATCTGAATACTCATACCACAATTAGGAGAATTACATTGAAATTATGCCAAGTAGCATTCCACATAAAAAATTATGTTTTTATCATTTACCTACTCGAGGACGGGCAGGAATTAAGCTTGGGATGCTTGATATGTCTCCAATGTATCTATAATTTTTGACTGTTCCATGCTATATTATATTCTGTTTTGGACATTAATGGGCTTTATTATACACTTTTATATTATTTTTGGGACTAACCTATTAACCAGAGGCCTAGCCCAGAATTGCTGTTTTTTGCCTATTTCAGAGTTTCGCAGAAAAAGAATATCAACAGAGTCCAAATTGAATGAAACCTTCTGGAACGTGATTTTCGGAATGAACGTGATCCATAGGACTTGGACCCTACATCAAGACATCAACCAGGAGGGCACGAGGTAGGGGGGCGTGCCTACCCCCCTGGGCGCGCCCTCCACCCTCGTGGGCCCCATGTTGCTCCATCGACGTACTTCTTCCTCCTATATATACATACGTACCCCCAAACTACCAGATACGGAGCCAAAAACCTAATTCCACCGCCGCAACATTCTGTACCCGTGAGATCCCATCTTGGGGCCTTTTTTGGAGTTCCGCCGGAGGGGGCATCGATCACGGAGGGCTTCTACATCAACACCATAGCCTCTCTGATGATGTGTGAGTAATTTACCTGAGACCTTCGGGTCCATAGTTATTAGCTAGATGGCTTCTTCTCTCTTTTTGGATCTGAATACAATGTTCTCCCCTCTCTTGTGGAGATCTATTCAATGTAATATTCTTTTGCGGTGTGTTTGTTGAGACCGATGAATTGTGGGTTTATGATCAAGTTTATCTATGAACAATATTTGAATCTTCTCTGAATTCTTTTATGTATGATTGGTTATCTTTGCAAGTCTCTTCGAATTATCAGTTTGGTTTGGCCTACTAGATTGATCTTTCTTGCAATGGGAGAAGTGCTTAGCTTTGGGTTCAATCTTGCGGTGTCCTTTCCCAGTGACAGTAGGGGCAGCAAGGCACGTATTGTATTGTTGCCATCGAGAATAACAAGATGGGGTTTATATCATATTGCATGCGTTTATCCCTCTACATCATGTCATCTTACTTAAAGCGGTACTCTGTTCTTATGAACTTAATACTCTAGATGCATGCTGGATAGCGGTCGATGTGTGGAGTAATAGTAGTAGATGCAGGCAGGAGTCGGTCTACTTGTCTCGGACGTGATGCCTATATACATGATCATACCTAGACATTCTCATAACTATGCTCAATTATGTCAATTGCTCAACAGTAATTTGTTCACCCACCGTAATACTTATGCTCTTGAGAGAAGCCACTAGTGAAACCTATGGTCCCCGAGTCTATTTTCCATCATATTAATCTCCCGTCAACAAGTTATTTCTAGCGTCGTCTCTATTTTGCTTTCTTTACTTTGCATCTTTATCATAAAAATACCAAAAATATTATCTTATCATATCTATCAGATCTCACTCTCTTAAGTTTTTTTTCGAGAGTACGCCTAGGCGTACCTTAGCTTTATAGAAGGCAGAACTGTAAGTACAAGAATACTGCCGCTCATAGCGAACAATGAGCGTAGCATGAACAAACACACTTCGGTGAGACCAATACAACCACCAACAGCTAAACAAACCTACAAAGCAAAAGTGTCTGTCCTAACTAAAAACAACACCGCGTCTCGACCAACACCTGGCACCTCCGAAGACCACGATCTCTCACTGAACTTCACTTGTCAGCGTACCATCCACTCTGTATGCCTAAGAGGAGATGGCAAGTGAATGGCAGAACTTGATCAGCTCCGAGAAAGACACCGTCTTGGACACACCTGTGACGGTCGTACATAGCGCCGTCGAAGATCAAAATAGGACCATGGCAAACACCGGAGGAAAGCAACGAGGAACCAAACCGTGTCTCCAAACATGATGCTCCCAACAGAGGAGCGACGTCGAGGATGCCGCCATCATGTCGATCCTATCGAATCAAGGCTTTCGCCCGGAGACAACAACCAACTCCATACGAGCGAGGGAAATGCCGAACACACCTCGACGACGCCTCCAAGAAGGGGAACGACACCACGGGTGCCATCGCCGCCGGCCCGAGAAAAGCCGTGCAAGATTTTCATCCGATCATCGCACATCTCCGCACCTCGAAGAAATTGGACAGACCGTCCAAGTAGCTTCGCACCGCCGCCACCGCAACACCTCGTCATCGCATCTGCAAACCGAGGACCGCCAACAGACCGCACAGTGAAGAGAAGCGCGGTCCAACAAGCACCATCCACCTAGCTGAGGGACAACAACCACCCAACACCTCCGGCAAGAGCCCGAACCGCCGACGAAGACTATCACCCACTCCAAGGGACAACCTTGCGACGACCCAGCACCTAGCCATGGACAACTCCCACGCTGGTACTACTGGGAGAGCACCACCGCTTGCCACACAGCCTAGAGGTAGCCAGGCGCTTGCTGCTCGCCAAGAATTCCATCCTAGCCAAGCCATCACAGCGCCGCCACCGGTCTGGTCGGTATATCATGACGCCGCCTCCAGATATGCCACCGCACCAGTCCACCTCACCGCATCACTGCCTGTCCCCGCCAAGACCACCGCTCCTTCACGCCTCCTGCTATGCACTGTCGACGGCCACCACCACACTGAGCCACCATTGCAGCCGCCTGCACCACCATAGTGCCCAGCAGCCATGGAGGACCGGTGTCACCGCGCCTGAAGGAAGCAGCGGCCGAACCCGTGATAACCCACAAGTGTAGGGGATCGCAACAGCTTTTGAGGGTAGAGTATTCAACCCAAATTTATTGATTCGACACAAGGGGAGCCAAAGAATATTCTCAAGTATTAGCAGCTGAGTTGTCAATTCAACCACACCTGGATAACTTAATATCTGCAGCAAAGTATTTAGTAGCAAAGTAATATGGTAGTAGTGGTAACGGTAACAAAAGAGTAATGAAAGCGAAGTAATATTTTTGGTGTTTTGTAGTGATTGTAACAATAGCAATGGGAAAGTAAATAAGTGTAAACCAGTATATGGAAAGCCCGTAGGCATTGGATCAGTGATCGATAATTATGCTGGATGCGGTTCATCATGTAATAGTCATAACATAGGGTGACACAGAACTAGCTCCAATTCATCAATGTAATGTAGGCATGTATTCCGAATATAGTCATACGTGCTTATGGAAAAGAACTTGCATGGCATCTTTTGTCCTACCCTCCCGTGGCAGCGGGGTCCTAATGGAAACTAAGGGATATTAAGGCCTCCTTTTAATAGAGAACCGGAACAAAGCATTAGCACATAGTGAATACATGAACTCCTCAAACTATGGTCATCACCGGGAGTGGTCCCGATTATTGTCACTTCGGGGTTGCTGGATCATAACACATAGTAGGTGAATATAGACTTGCAAGATAGGATCAAGAACACACATATATTCATGAAAACATAATAGGTTCAGATCTGAAATCATGGCACTCGGGCCCTAGTGACAAGCATTAAGCATAGCAAAGTCATAGCAACATCAATCTCAGAACATAGTGGATACTAGGGATCAAACCCTAACAAAACTAACTCGATTACATGATAGATCTCATCCAACCCATCACCGTCCAGCAAGCCTACGATGGAATTACTCACGCACGGCGGTGAGCATCATGAAATTGGTGATGGAGGATGGTTGATGATGACGATGACGACGAATCTCCCTCTCCGGAGCCCCGAACGGACTCCAGATCAGCCCTCCCGAGAGGTTTTAGGGCTTGGTGGCGGCTCCGTATCGTAAAACGCGATTGAGGAGTCCTGGATTAGGGGGTATCCGGACAGCCGGACTATATCCTTTGGCCGGACTGTTGGACTATGAAGATACAAGATTGAAGACTTCGTCCCGTGTCCGGATGGGACTCTCCTTGGCGTGGAAGGAAAGCTTGGCAATACGGATATGTAGATCTCCTTCTTTATAACCCTAGCCCCCTCCAGTATCTATATAAACTGGAGGGTTTAGTCCGCAGGACAACAACAAGATACAACAATCATACCATAGGCTAGCTTCTAGGGTTTAGCCTCTTCGATCTCGTGGTAGATCAACTCTTGTAATACCCATATCATCAATATCAATCAAGCAGGAGTAGGGTTTTACCTCCATCAAGAGGGCCCGAACCTGGGTAGAAACATCGTGTCCCTTGTCTCCTGTTACCATCCGCCTAGACGCACAGTTCGGGACCCCCTACCCGAGATCCGCCGGTTTTGACACCGACATTGGTGCTTTCATTGAGAGTTCCTCTGTGACGTCATCGTCAGGCTTGATGGCTCCTTCGATCATCGATAGCGATGCAGTCCAGGGTGAGACTTTTCTCCCCGGACAGATCTTCGTATTCGGCGGCTTCACACTGCGGGCCAACTCGCTTGGCCATCTGGAGCAGATCGAGAGTTACGCCCCTGGCCACCAGGTCAGATTTGGAAACTTAAACTACACGGCCGATATATGCGGAGACTTGATCTTCAACGGATTCGAGCCCCTGCCAAGTGCGCCGCACGGTCACGATGAGCATGATTTAGCTCTACCGTCGGATAGTGTGCAGGAGATTGCACCTGCAACCGCTCCGACCCTCAATTCGGAGCCAATTGTGCCATCCATGGACGGGTGGCTAGACCCCGCCACGGAGGCCGCAGTCTCAGCGGCGATCGAGCCGGATACCAACCTTACCCTTCACGAGAGCCGTGACTCCAAACTGCCGGATTCTTCTCCGGCCAGGGACTCCGAATCGCGTGCGCCCGTGCCTGTCGAATCCGACTGGGCGCCGATCAAGGAGTTCACCTCTGCGGATATTTTTCAGCACTCGCCCTTCGGCAACATACTGAACTCGTTAAGGTCCCTCTCCCTGTCAGGAGAAACCTGGCCAAACTATGTCCGGCAGGATTGGGATGCGGATGACAAAGAAATTCGCCGCCCACCCACCACCCACTTAGTAGCCACTATAGATGATTTGACCGACATGCTCGACTTCGACTCAGAAGAGATCGACGGTATGGACGACAATGCAGGAGATGAACAGGAACCACTGCCCACAGGGCACTCGACAGCCACCTCATCATATTATATATATATGGTGGACACACCCAAAGAAGGCAACAGCGACGGGACAACGGGGGATGACCCCTCCAAGAAGCAACCCAAGCGCCGACGTCAGCGGCGCCGCTCTAAGTCTCGCCAAAGCAAAAGCGGTGATACCGGCACAGGAGATGATAACACTCCAGACAGTGTCGAATATAACAACAATCCCCTCCAGCAAGATTCAGAGCAGGAGGATGGAGAAGCCAACCCCCCCCCCCCCCCTGAGAGAGCGGCAGACGGAGAGGCGGAGGTTGATAATTACATGCCTCCCTCCGAAGACGAGGCAAGCCTCGACGATGACGAATTTGTCGTGCCTGAGGATCCCGTCGAACAAGAGCACTTCAAGCGTCGGCTTATAGCCACGGCAAATAGCCTTAAGAAAAAGCAACAGCAACTTCGAGCTGATCAAGATTTGCTAGTTGACAGATGGACTGAAGTCCTGACGGCCGAGGAATATGAACTCGAACGCCCCTCCAAGAGTTACCCAAAGCACAGGTTGCTACCCCGGTTAGAGGAGGAAGCATTAGAGCCTACATCCCCGGCGTATGATATGGCTGATCGGCCACCTCGTGGCCGTGACAGAGCGGCATTTCTGCCGAAGGCCCAGCCCGCACCTCGGTGCCACTCAAATAAAAAGGCACGAGGAAATACGCTAGACCTGCGAGACGTACTGGAGGACAAAGCAAAACACGCAAGATCGATCTATGGATCACGAGGGCGCGCCACTACGCGAGACGATAACCGTCAAGTCGGATACAGTAAAAGTAAATCCGGTCAGGCCGAACACAGCAGACAAGACTCATATGAGCTGCGTCCCGATATAGCCCAGTACAGAGGCGCCGCACACCCCCTATGCTTCACAGATGAAGTAATGGATCACCAAATCCCAGAGGGTTTCAAACCCATAAACATCAAATCATACGATGGTACAACAGATCCTGCGGTATGGATCGAGGACTACCTCCTGCATATCCACATGGCCCCCGGTGATGATCTACACGCCATCAAATACCTTCCACTCAAACTCAAAGGACCAACTCGGCATTGGCTGAACAGCTTGCCAGCAGAATCCATTGGTTGTTGGGAAGATCTGGAAGCCGCATTCCTCGATAACTTCCAAGGCACTTATGTACGACCACCAGATGCCGATGACTTGAGCCACATAATTCAGCAGCCAGAGGAATCGGACAGGCAATTCTGGACATGGTTCCTAACTAAGAAAAATCAAATCGTCGACTGTCCGGATGCCGAGGCCCTAGCAGCTTTTAAGCATAACATCCGCGACGAGTGGCTTGCTCGTCACCTTGGCCAGGAAAAGCCGAAATCTATGGCAGCCCTCACGACACTCATGACCCGCTTTTGCGTGGGGGAGGACAGCTGGCTGGCTCGCAGCAACAACATATCAAAGAACCCTGGTACTTCGGATACCAAGGATAACAATGGCAGGTCACGCGCAACAAACACAAGCGCCGCATCAACAGCGACAATACTGAGGATACTGCAGTCAATGCCGGATTCAGAGGCTCCAAACCCGGTCAGCGGAAAAAACCATTCAAAAGAAGCACTCCGGGCCCGTCCAGTTTGGACCGAATACTCGATCACTCGTGTCAAATACACGGCACCCCCGACAAGCCAGCCAGTCATACCAATAGAGATTTTGTGTGTTTAAGCAGCTCGGCAAGTTAAATGCCAAAAATAAGGACAAGGGGCTACACAACAATGATGAGGAAGAGCCCCGGCCATCGAACACCGGAGGACAGAAGAGGTTCCCCCCCACAAGTGCGGATGGTGAACATGATATACGCAACCCACATCCCCAAGAGGGAGCGGAAGCGTGCGCTAAGGGACGTATATGCGTTGGAGCCAGTCGCCCCAAAGTTCAACCCATGGTCCTCCTATCCGATCACATTCGATTGCAGGGACCACCCCACTAGTATCCGTCATGGTGGATTCGCCGCACTGGTCCTAGACCCAATCATTGATGGATTTCACCTCACTCGAGTCCATATGGACGGTGGCAGCAGCCTGAACCTGCTTTATCAGGTCACAGTGCACAAAATGGGTATAGACCCCTCAAGGATCAAACCCACAAAAACGACCTTCAAAGGCATCATATCAGGTGTAGAGGCCCATTGTACAGGCTCAGTCACACTAGAAGTGGTCTTCGGATCCCCGGATAACTTTCGAAGCGAAGAGTTAATCTTCGACATAGTCTCGTTCCGCAGTGGCTATCAGGCACTGCTCGGGCGAACCGCCTTCGCAAGATTCAATGCGGTACCGCATTATGCATACCTCAAGCTCAAGATGCCAGGACCTCGGGGGGGGGGGGCCATCACAGTCAATGGAAACACAGAGCGCTCTCTCCGAACGGAGGAGCACACTGCGGCCCTCGCGGCAGAAGCACAAAGCATCCTCTCAAGGCAATTAACCAGTTCGGCGATCAAACACCCGGACGCCGTCAAGCGCGCCCAGAGTAATCTGCAACAAGACCGCCTGGCACGTTCCGAGCTCGCATAGCAATGCGGCCCCCACCCCAGTCCTAGCCAAACGGCTAAATTCGTGCCACGCGTACATAATTACGCATTAAAAATACCATGGACATAGGCGGGGGGCACGACTACGGCACGCCCCAAAAACGCCGCTCAACCACACTAGGGGCTTCCCGCTTTATTATTCTTTCTCTCTTTCAGGACTTTACTCTCTGGAAGCCCAGTCCGACAGTCTGATTACCGGACACAAGGTACAAAACCAAGAGGCAGAAAGCTACGTTGCACCATGGAACTCCCAGGTGGTCTCCGATAACGAGTGAAATACCTGCTTTAAAGTACCATTCCTCAGCTTGCCCTTGATGGGGACATGTCAAATAGTCCTACTTTTTGCATATTGCACTAGCTGTACCATTCTGCTTCGACGCACCTTTTTGAATAAACAATGCATAGCACTAGTCTATTACTGCATTCTCTATTCTTCCTTTATTTATATATACATATGTTCATTCATGACATTCAGCACCCGTACACTCTGGTACGGCCAATACGCCATGGGCTTAAGTACCCCATAATACGGCGTGAGAAGTCCGAACACTTTCGACAGTGCGGCACCCCGAACTTATAGCATTATATGCATCAGCTCCGAATCATGTCTTTGGTCAAATGTTGGGTTTGCCCGGCTCCCATGTTTTGGTGCCTTACGTTCCGCTATATCGGCTAAGGTAGCACTGCGAGAACTACTGCGATTGTGCCCCGGTTCATCTGGGCAAGCACCTCAGTAGAGAGAGCTAAAACTGACTGCCATGATAAGGCAAGAGCTGGTCGCTGTTCGAGAGGTCTCGAGTCCCTAAAGACTTATGCCACTTCGAGCGAGGAGTCGGCTTTGTCCGGCTTAAGGTGTGTATAGCGCCCCGAATTCGGCCTTCCGAACACTAGGGGCTTCGCCAAAATTTAAAATTGTAGACTTCTATGGCTAAGTGAAAGTGATAAAGCATTATAGTCCGATTGCCTTATTCGTTGCGCTGAGCACCTCCCTCGAAGGACCCAACATGGGAAAAAGAATGCTCGGATTTATCTTGAACACCCCAGCACTCGTGGCATGGGGGCAGAAGCCGACGACTGGCCATCTTTCAGATTTGATAAACAGCCGCACAGAAGGTAATATTTTAAATTCAAATAAGCGTTGCATAGCACATATGAACGAGTTTTCATAATACAGGATCACACGAGCAAGTTCACTCAAATATTACATCTTTGGAACACTCATCCGCCATAAGGCGGGCACCCTTCAGGACACCCTCATAGTACATTTCGGGGCGGCGATGCTCCTTGCCCTGCGGTGGTCCCTCCTTCACCAGCTTCTCAGCGTCCATCTTGCCCCAGTGTACTTTAACACGGGCAAGCGCTCTACGGGCACCCTCGATGCAGAAGGACCACTTGACGACTTCAAGCCAGGGTCAGGCATCCACAAGCCACCTCACCAGGCCGAAGTAGCTGTTTGGAAGGTCGTCGCCAGGCCACAGCCGGACTATAAGACCCTTCATGGCCTGTTCGGCCACCTTATGGAGCTCGACCAATTGCTTCAGCTGGTCTCTTAAAGGCACCGGGTGTTCGGCCTCAGTATACTGAGACTAGAACACCTTCTCGTCGAGCTCCCTTCCTCGGCCCGGTAGAACTTTGCGGCATCCGACACGCTGCGGGGCAAAGCTGCGAATGCTCCTGGAGAGCTCCGGACTCGGGTAAGTAACAAGTAATTTACTTTCACATGCTTGCTTTGCATAATGAATGCCTTACCCGCCGCTATCTTCTTCATCGCCTCAATTTCCTGGAGGGCTTTTTGGGCTTCGTCCTTGGCATGCTTTGTGCTCTCGAGGGTCGTGGCAAGCTCGGACTCTCGCGTCTTAGAGTCAAGCTCCAGAGTCTCGTGCTTCTTCACGAGAGCCTGGAGCTCTTGCTGCACCTCGTCCACCCGTGCCTCTTGCTTCTCCCGCTCGGTGCGCTCCGTGGCCGCTTTGTTTTCGGCCTTGGACAGCGCTTGCTTCAGGGTCGCCACTTCGGTCGTGGCCCTTGGCACATTCATGATGATCCTATCATTTTGCAACCACATCTTTTTTATATATACTAGCACATATGCCCGTGGTTGCAATGGGAGATAAAATAGTATGCATTTAAAGTCGGTGAGGATTATATGCAAGCAAAACCCTATGTGCACACGAAAAAAGGAACATTTAGTTTCTCGGTTTCGCCTCGTGTGAAGGAATCAATCCGCTATTTTCCATTCGTTGATCAAGGCCGTTTAAGAGTTATGTTACGTCATCGTACGCCAGAAAAGGACCATGAGTTATTCAATCTACTTTTTCTTTCAATCCATTCAATCGAAGGGATGTTAAGGCATGAAGTTTCTAAATATTCTAGGAAACATGAATACTTTTTAAAATCTAGAACAGTCTTTTGAAAATTATGTACACTTCTTAAAATACGCGAACAAAATATGAAAGGGAACATCTTTTTTATTCACAAATACTTCTGAAAATACCAACTTTTTTTTATGAAAACATTAACATTGTTTGACTTCGTGAACATTTTTTAAAAACGAGAACATGTGCTGAAAATTCATAAGATTTTTAGAAAATGTGTATATTTTATACAAAACATTATTTTTAATTGTGAAAAATTCACTAAAGCAAGAATATTTTTCCAGTTTGGAGCATTTTTTAAATGCCATTTTCTTTTTATACATCTCGAATTTTTTTGAAAAACAATAAATATTTTTTGAAAATATGGGACACTTTTTGCAATTTCCGAATATTTCAATATAGCAACAAAACTTTGGAATTCTTAACATTTTCATAAAAAAAATTTCTTAATTCTGCACTTTTTTTGATAATTATTAATTCACGAAATAAATTCTAAAAGGAAAATAAACTTGGAAGGAAAAAAAGAGGTAAGGAAAGGAGAAAAAAATAGAAGTAAAACACAAAAACAAATAAAAATGGGTCAGCTCATTATTGGTTGTCATGTGCGAAATTCCTACTAAAAACATGAACATCATTTGAATTTATGAACATTTTTCTTAAAACGGGTACGTGTGTTGAAAATTCATAAGATTTTTCGAAAATGTGTATCTTTTATACTCGAGCATTATTTTTAATTGTAAAAATTTCACTAAAATAAGAATAATTTTCAAATTTGAAGCAGTCTTTGAAATGCCATTTTCGTTTTAGACATCTAGAAATTTTTTGAAAAACAATTTTGTTTTTGAAAATATGGGAAACTTTTTGCAAGTTCCGAATATTTTTCAAAATAGCAACAAAATTTGGAAATTCTGAACATTTTCCAAAAAAATGTTTTTTAATTGTAAACGTTTTCTGAGAAATTATTTTACGAATTAAATTTTAAAATAAAAATAAACTTGGAACGAAAAAAGAGATAGGAATATAAGATTAAAAATAGAATTAAAACACAGAAACAAAGAAAAATGTGTCAGCCCAATATTGGTTATCCTGTGCGACACTTGACTATTTGTCGCCGAGTGCGCAAAATAGAACTTTTCCAGCTGTGTGGTCAGAAAATAAGTGGGCTGTCTTCGCTGGGCCATAGTGCGTGGCCGACGTACGTAAAAAAATTATTTTTCTAGCAGACAAACACATAAAAATTTAGTAGCACCTCGGATAGAAAAAAAATTCTTTTCGGTGGTGAACGGATGAAAAAATTGACGAAACGCACCTTGCTTTATTAGTAGGTATAGATACATATAGACGAGGCATTACTTACTTTGGTTCTCCTCGAGCTGCTTCTTGGCAAGGCCGAGCTCTTTCTCGAACCGCTCGAGGCTCTGCTTCAGCGTATCGACCTCCGCAGTCAGTGGGGCAGAGGTCAGCAGCGAAGCCTGCATACGCATATAGACATACTTGTATTAGACTCCTGCGAATGTTATTTTGATCCTCTATTCGGCTTTTCTTTGTGAATGCCAAACAGAGCATCAGGGGCTACTGTCTATGCGGTAATATTTTCCTATATTTTAAATACTTACCTCAAAGCCTGTTAGAAGGCTGGCACAGGCTTCAGTCAGTCCGCTCTTGGCGGACTGAACCTTCTTGATCGCCGCACTCATAATAGTGCGGTGCTCCTCATCGATGGAAGCGCCGCTAAGCGGTCCAAGCAGGTTGTCCAGTGCCTCTGGATGTGCAGAGGTCACTGGCACGGGCGGCTTGCCCCTCTTGGAAGGGGGTCGCCTGCCGGAGTCCGGAACCACTGGAGGTTCCGGTGCGGTGTTCGGCCTAGCGCCGAACTTGGGGCCCTAGGGAGCCTTGCTCCCTTTGCACCTGGAGTCCGGAAGGTCGCCTTGAGGCGCCTCCAGGACTACCTCCCCTCGGCTTGGTACCCTTTGAGACGACACCTCGGCGTTGTCCGTAGGGCGAGGGGTGGAGGCAGTCGGAAGCGATCCTCCGCTGCTCATAGCCGACGGATCCAAAGAACCGCTCGACGAGGATATGTCGATACGGGCCCGGGACGGACTGCACAATCATGTCCGGCGTTAGGAGAAGTTGTGCTATTAAACTGTGCCACGAGTTACTCTGGTATCCGAATACTTACGATCTTGCCAGGGGCTTGGCCCTGGGTGGCCACTCGTCTTCATTGTCGGCGGCGGTGGCGGAGCAGTCCGGAGGAAGAGTCCTTCCCTTCTTGGACCCTCCGGCCTCCCCAGTTGGGGCGGCCTTCCTTTTCTTGTCTTCCCCGGCTGGAGGGGAAGAACCTTTATCTACCTCCTCCTCGTTTTCACGGGAGGAGTGCGTCTCGGAGTTATCGGACGATGAGTCCGATACCACCTGGCGCCGGGAACTCTTTCGGGTTCCCGTGGCCTTCTTCTTGATCTTCTTCTCCGGCACCTCGTAAGGCACCGGAGTCAGCATCTCCGTCAGGAGAGCATTTGCAGGGTCTTCGGGCAGAGGGGCCGGGCAGTCAATCTGCCCTGATGTCTCCACCCATTCCTTTCAAAGGCATGGAAGCTCAGATCCCGCACATAGTTAAACTATGAAAAATAAATACCCTATAAGAGATAAAAAAAAGCTTACTGCATCGGCTTGGCACTTCACGCTGAGTCCGTGATCCTCGGTGAGGGGAGGGGGAACCTCGACGCTCTTAAACAGCACCTTCCAGGCGTCCTCATGCATCGTGTCGAAAAGCTCGCTCAGAGCCTGGTGCTGGGCCGGGTCAAACTCCCACAAATTGAACACCTGTTGTTGACACGGGAGGATCCGGTGGATGAGCATGACCTGGACTATGTTGACAAGCTTGAGCTTCCTGTTTATCATGTTTTGGATACAGGTTTGGAGTCCGGTCAGCTCTACCGGACTACCCCAGGGCTGGCCCTTCTCTTTCCAGGAGGTAAGCCACGTGGGGATTCCGGATCGGAACTCAGGGGCCGCCGCCCATTTGGGGTCGCGCGGCTCGGTGATGTAGAACCACCCCGATTGCCACCCCTTTATGGTCTCCACGTAGGAGCCCTCGAGTCATGTGACGTTGGGCATTTTGCCCACCATGGCGCCTCTGCACTCCGCCTGCTGGCCGCCCACCACCTTCGGTTTGACATTGAAGGTCTTCAGCCATAAGCCGAAGTGGGGCTTGATGCGGAGGAAGGTCTCACACACGAGATAAACGCCGAGATGTTGAGGATGAAGTTCGGGGCCAGATCGTGGAAATCCAGGCCGTAGTAGAACATGAGCCCCCGGAAGAATGGGTGGAGAGGAAATTCCAGTCCGCGGAGGAAGTGGGTAAGGAATACTACCCTCTCACGGGGCCTGGGGGTGGGGATGAGCTGCCCCTCATCTGGGAGCCGGTGTGCGATATCCTCAGACAGGTATCCGGCTCCCCTCAGCTTTTTGATGTGTCCCTCCATGACGGAGGAGACCATCCACTTGCCTCCCGCTCCGAGCATGATTGGAGAAAGTTAAGGATGAAGATGTGGACTTGGGCGCTGGAGCTCGAGTGTGCAGGAATGGATGAGCAATGAGGAAGAAGGCGTGGGTAGAAAAAGGTGAATCCTTATCCCTTTATAAGGGCGGGCGAAACTATGCGCCCCCACCAGCCTGGTAAAACTCGCTCATCCCCATGCGCCGTAATTGATGGCGCGGTTGGGTTACCCATGTCCGTATTGATGAGAATCCCGCGATAAGGGGACACAATCTCTGCTTCGACAAGACATGCCAAGGAAACCGCCTCGCGAAACACGCTGAGGTTGGTTGTAAAAAAGATTCGAATGGTGACCTGGCTGTGGTGTGATGACGCACTGTGAAATACGTCAGCAGATTAGATTTGTGGAAATATTATTCTGTCTACGGTTGTATGCAGAACTTGTTTTGCGGAGCTGGACACGTTCCTCGTGTTCACAATCTTTTATGAAGTATTCGAAGGAGGAACCCGCCTTGCAATGCCGAAGACAAGTCTGCGCGTCGGACTCATCGTCATTGAAGCCTGGTTCAGGGGCTACTGAGAGAGTCCTGGATTAGGGGGTATCCGGACAGCCGGACTATATCCTTTGGTCGGACTGTTGGACTATGAAGATACAAGATTGAAGACTTCGTCCCGTGTCCGGATGGGACTCTCCTTGGCGTGGAAGGCAAGCTTGGCAATACGGATATGTAGATCCCCTTCTTTCTAGCCTACTCTGTGTAACCCTAGCCCCCTCCGGTATCTATATAAACCGGAGGGTTTAGTCCGCAGGACAACAACAAGATACAACAATCATACCATAGGCTAGCTTCTAGGGTTTAGCCTCTTCGATCTCGTGGTAGATCAACTCTTGTAATACCCATATCATCAATATCAATCAAGCAGGAGTAGGGTTTTACCTCCATCGAGAGGGCCCGAACCTGGGTAAAAACATCGTGTCCCTTGTCTCCTGTTACCATCCGCCTAGACGCACAGTTCAGGACCCCCTACCCGAGATCCGCCGGTATTGAAAACCGACAGCGATGATTTCTTCTCCTTGATTTTTTCTCCCCGAAAGCAAATATATAGAGTTGGAGTTGGCATCGGAGGAGCTCCAGGGGGCCCACGAGGTAGGGGCGCGCCCTAGGGGGCGCCCCTACCCTCGTGGGCAGGGTGTGGGCCCCCTGGTCTTCATCTTTAGCAAGGATTTTTTATTATTTTTAACTAGATGTTCCGTGAAGTTTCAGGTCATTCTGAGAACTTTTGTTTTCTGCACATAAAACAACATCATGGCAATTCTGCTGAAAACAGCGTCAGTCCGGGTTAGTACCATTCAAATCATGCAAGTTAGAGTCCAAAACAAGGGCAAAAGTGTTTGGAAAAGTAGATACGACGGAGACGTATCAACTCCCCCAAGCTTAAACCTTTGCTTGTCCTCAAGCAATTCAGTTGACAAACTGAAAGTGATAAAGAAAAACTTTTACAAACTCTGTTTGCTATTGTTGTTGTAAATATGTAAAGCCAGCATTCAAGTTTTCAGCAAAGATTATAACTAACTACATTTGCAATAATTCTCAGGTCTCATGATTACTCATATCAATAGCATAATCAGCTAGCGAGCGATAATAATAAATCTCGGATGACAACACTTTCTCAAAACAATCATAATATGATATAACAAGATGATATCTCGCTAGCCCTTTCTGAGACCACAAAACATAAATGCAGAGCACCTTTAAATATTAAGGACTAACTAGACATTGTAATTCATGGTAAAAGAGATCCAATCATAGTCATACCCAATATAAATTAACAGTAATGAATGCAAATGACAGATGTGCTCTCCAGCTAATGCTTTTTAATAAGAGGGTGAAGACTCAACATAAAAGTAAATAGATAGGCCCTTCGTAGAGGGAAGCGGGGATTTGTAGAGGTGCCAGAGCTCGGTTTTGAAATAGAGATAAATAATATTTTGAGTGGCATACTTTCATTGTCAACATAACAACTAAGAATGGCGATATATTCCATGCTACACACATTATAGGCGGTTCCCAAACAGAATGGTAAAGTTTATACTCCCCGTCCACCAACAAGCATCAATCCATGGCTTCCTCGAAACAACGAGTGCCTCCAACTAACAAGAGTCCCAGGGGGAGTTTGTTTGCAATTAATTTGATTTGGTTTGCATAAAGCATAGGACTGAGTGAGGAGCGGAGTCCACTCCTCTTGAGAATAACCCGCCTAACATGGAAGATAAGGGCAGCCCTAGTTGATACATGAGCTATTCGATCATACAAAACAGAATGTTTATTTGAAGGTTTAGAGTTTGGAACATACAAATTTACTTGGAACGGTAGGTGAATACCGCATATAGGAAGGTATGGAGGACTCATGTGGAATAACTTTGGGGTTTAAGGGATTGGATGCACAAGCAGTATTCTCGCTTAGTACAAGTGAAGGCTAGCAAAAGACTGGGAAGCGACCAACTAGAGAGCGACAACAGCCATGAACATGCATTAAAATTAATAAACACTGGATGCAAGCATGAGTAGGATATAATAGACCATGAACATAAATATCATGAATGCTATGTTGATTTGGTTTCAACTACATGTGTGAACATGTGCCAAGTCAAGTCAGTTAAATCATTCAAAGGAGGATACCACCCCATCATACCACATCATAACCATTTCGATAGCATGTTGGCATGCAAGGTAAACCATTATAACTCATAACTAATCAAGCATGGCACGAGCAACTATGATCTCTAATTGTCATTGCAAACATGTTTATTCATAATAGGTTGAATCAAGAACGATGAACTCATCATATTTACAAAAACAAGAGAGGTCGAGTTCATACCAGCTTTTCTCATCTCAGTCAGTCCATCATATATCATCATAATTGCCTCTCACTTGCACGACCGAATGATGTGAATAATAATAAGAGTGCACGTGCATTGGACTAAGCTGGAATCTGTGAGCATTCAATAAACAGGAGAAAACAAGGCAATATGGGATCTTGGGTAAATTAACAATAATGCATATAAGAGCCACTTCAACAATTTAATCATGGTCTTCTCCTATCGACCCCCAAAGAAAAGAAAAGAAATAAAAACTATTTACACGGGAAAGCTCCCAACAAGCAAAAGAAGAATGGGAAATATTTTTGGGTTTTCTTTTTAACTATTACTAGTACAGCAAGAAAGGTAAACTACTACTTTTTTTGTTTTTCTTAAGGTTTAACAAACACACAAGAAGAAAGCAGGAAAAAAGAAAATAAACTAGCATGGATATTACAGTGAAAGAGTATGAGCACCGCCATCTAGCAATGAGTGTGTGAACATAAATGTAATGTCGGTGAGAAATACGTACTCCCCCAAGCTTAGGCTTTTGGCGTAAGTTGGTTCATTGCCAAGGATAACCTGGCGGATACCCGTAGGTGTAGCTGGGGTCGTACTGAGATGAAGAAGACTCTGACTGCCATTGGCTAGCAGCCACCTCCGGATCCCAAGAATAAACATACTGTCTTGGAGGCTCATATTGTGGTTCTGTTTCCGGGGCTGCTGCAGGATTCCGGTAGGCTTGAACGGCAGCCCATGTAACGAGATACGGTCCTTCAAAATTAAACAAGGAAGGAGCAGGCAAGGTAATAGTCTCAGGGTGATGTTTATTAAAATACAGTTTATATTTAAGCTATCCTTCCCTGCCCTTCACAATAAAATCATGCGCTAGCATACTCTTATAATCTAAATAAGCACTAGGCATCAATTTTTATTCTTTCTCATAAAGCCTAGTAGGTATGTTAAAATATGCAGCGAGGCGTGAAGCATAAATACCCCCAAAGATGGGGCCCTTAGTATGGTTCAAACTTAACCGTTTAGCAATAATTCCGCCCATGCTAACAGTGTTATCGCGGTATAAACCATGGAACAAAATGGTAATATCAGGAACACTAAGGTTTCCACAGTTTCCACAACCAATCAAGCAACGACTAGCAAATATGGCAAAGTAGCGTAAAACAGGAAAATGTATGCTAGTAATTCTTGCATCAGAAACCTTTCTAGTTTCTCCCACAGTGATGGTGTTAATAAATTCTTCCACATCTTTATGGTGTGGTTCATCTAGGGTACCCTCAGACGGTATTTTGCAAACCTTGCAAAATTCAGCTAATGGTATCTTCTTAACAACGTCATATAACTAAAACTCTACTGAAGGAGGTGATTCCTTAGGAAAATAGTAGAAGTTTTGCACAAAAGTATTAGTGAGTAAGAGATACTGATGACGTTGGTCGCGGAGGAAGTCGGTGAGGCCAGCATTCTCAATCAATGAATAGAAATCTTCATAAATCCCGGCTTGTCTGAAGAAGTTATCGGAAGGCCATTCACACGGCCGGACCTCTGCGATACAAGGCAAATTATATTTGGCCCTCTGTGCTTCTTCATTTTGTTTTTCCTTCGAGCTTCGGCTCTATGAGCCCCTCAAAAGTCTCTTCATTATTTTCTAAAATATTTTGAAAATTTTAGTAACTTCAAACAAAAGTGAACCAACTTCAATAAAATTAATAGCAACTACTCCTACAAGTGCCTAGAGCCTATATCAAGCATTAGAACTACTTGGAACCATATAAATTTGACATGCAAGCTCAAGAACATGGTCACCTGCAGCACAAATTTGCAAAGAATAAAGCACTAGAACAAAAACTAATTGGACCAATGGAGGAGTCACATACCAAGGAACAATCTCCCCAAGCAGTTTTGTGAGAGGTGCTTTGAGCAAGGAGATCGAAAATCACAGCAAAGTGAGCTAGAACTCGTGTTTGAGTTGGATATTCGTGTTTGTGGGAGGAAGAAGAAGAGGATGGGTGCAGGAATAAGTGGAGGAGGGCCACCGTGGGCCCACGAGGCAGGGGGCGCGCCCTGGGGGGTAGGGCCCGCCCTCCACCCTCGTGGCCAGGTGGCAGCTCCCCCCGCGGTGCTTTCAGTACCATAAATCCTCAAATATTCCCGAAACAATCATATTAAATTGGCATGGCATTTGGAGGACTTTTATTTTCAGGGTATTTTTATATTGCACGGATAAATCAGGAAACAGGCAGAAAAATACTATTTTTTACTTTATTTCAACTAAATAACAGAAAGTATAAAGAGGGTACAGAAGGTTGTGCCTTGTAGTTTCATCGATATCATGCTCATCAAAAGGAATCCACTAACAAGGTTGATCAGGTCTTGTGAACAAACTCATTCTAAATAACATGAAACCGGAGAAATTTCGAATGGCACTATGTTACCTCAACGGGGATATGCACATCCCCTATAATAAGAATATCATATTTCTTCTTGACAGTAGGAAGAGGAAATTCAAAACCTCCAAATATAATCGATGGAATTTTTCCAATAGAGTTGATACTATGAACTTGAGGTTGTTTCCTCAGAAAGTGTATTGTATGCTCATTACAATTAACATGAAAAGTGACATTGCCTTTGTTGCAATCAATAACAGCCCCTGCAGTATTCAGAAAAGGTCTTCCAAGAATAATAGACATACTATCATCCTCGGGAATATCAAGAATAACAAAGTCCGTTAAAATAGTAACGTTCGCAACCACAACAGGCACATCCTCACAAATACCGACAGGTATAGCAGTTGATTTATCAGCCATTTGCAAAGATATTTCAGTAGTCAACTTATTCAACTCAATTCTACTGTATAAAGAGAGAGGCATAACACTAACACCGGCTCTAAGATCACATAAATTAGTTTTAACATAGTTTCTCTTAATGGAGCATGGTATAGTAGGTACTCCTGGATCTCCAAGTTTCTTTGGTATTCCACCCTTAAAAGTGTAATTAGCAAGCATGGTGGAAATTTCAGCTTCCGGTATATTTCTTTTATTTGTAACAATATCTTTCATATACTTAGCATAAGAATTCATTTTGAGCATATCAGTTAATCGCATACGCAAAAAGATAGGTCTAATCATTTCAGCAAAGCGCTCAAAATCCTCATCATCCTTTTTCTTGGATGGTTTGGGAGGAAAAGGCATGGGTTTCTGAACCCATGGTACCCTTTCTTTACCATGTTTCCTAGCAACAAAGTCTCTCTTATCATAACATTGATTCTTTGATTGTGGGTTATCAAGATCAACAGCAGGTTCAATTTCTACATCATTATCGTTACTAGGTTGAGCATCATCATGAACATCATCTTTAACATTTTCACTAGGTTCATGTTCATTACCAGATTGTGTTTCAGCATCAGAAATAGATATATCATTTGGATTATCAGGTGGTTCAGCAATAGGTTCACTAGAAGTTTGCAAAGTCCTATCATTTTTCTTTTTCTTCTATTTAGAAGAACTAGGTATATCAATATTATTTCTCTGAGAATCGTGCTCAATTCTCTTAGGGTGGCCTTCAGGATACAAACGTTCCTGAGTCATTCTACCAGTTCTAGTAGCCACTCTAACAGCATAATCATTTTTCTTACTATTCATTTCATTGAGCAAATCATTTTGAGCCTTAAGTACTTGTTCTACTTGAGTGGTAACTATAGAAGCATGTTTGCTAACAAGTTTAAGTTCACATCTAACATCAGCCATATAATCACCCAAGTGCTTAATCATATAAGTATTTTGTTTTAATTGTCTACCAAAATAAGCATTGAAGTCTTCTTGTTTGAACATAAAGTTATCAAACTCATCCAAGCACTGACTAGCAATTTTAGTAGGAGGGACTTCAGCTTTATCATATCTATAGAGAGAATTTACCTTTACTACCTGTGTCGGGTTATCAAGACCAGGAGGTTCTTCAATAGGTAATGGATCAAGATCATATGTTTCTTCAATAGGCGGTAAATTAAGACCTTGTATTTCTTCAATAGGAGGTAAATTCTTAACATCTTCAGCTTTAATACCTTTTTCTTTCGTAGATTTCTTTGCCTCTTGCATATCTTTAGGACTGAGAAATAGAACACCTTTCTTCTTCTGAGTTGGTTTAGGAATAGGCTCAGTAATTGGAGCAGGAGCTGGCTCAGGAAGTGCCCAATTATTTTCATTTGTCAACATTTTATTCAATAGAATTTCAGCTTCATCCGGTGTTCTTTCCCTGAAAAGAGAACCAACACAACTATCCATGTAATCTCTGGAAGCATCGGATAGTCCATTATAAAAGATATCAAGTATTTCATTTTTCTTAAGAGGATGATCAGGCAAAGCATTAAGTAACTTGAGAAGCCTCCCCCAAGCTTGTAGGAGACTCTCTTCTTCAATTTGCACAAAGTTGTATATTTCCTTTAAAGCAGCTTGTTTCTTATGAGCAGGGAAATATTTAGCAGAGAAGTAATAAATCATATCCTGGGGACTACGCACACAACCAGGATCAATAGAATTAAACCATATCTTAGCATCACCCTTTAATGAGAACGAAAATATTTTAAGGATATAAAAGTAGCAAGATCTCTCATCATTAGTGAACAGGGTGGCTATATCATTTAATTTAGTAAGATATACCACGACAGTTTCAGATTCATAGCCATGAAAAGGATCAGATTCAACCAAAGTAATTATATCAGGATCAACAGAGAATTCATAATCCTTATCGGCAACACAAATAGGTAAAGTAGCAAAAGCAGGGTCAGGCCTCATTCTATCTCTAAGAGATTCCTTATTCCATTCAGCTAATAACCTCTTAAGTTCATATCTATCTTTGCAAGCTAGAATAGCGGCGGAAGATTCCATATCAAAAACATAACCTTCAGGAATAATAGGCCTATCTTCATCATCACTTTCATCATTATGATCAGTTTCAATAATTTCTTTCTCTCTAGCCCTAGCAATTTGTTCATCAAGAAATTCACCAAGTGGCACAGAAGTATCAAGCATAGAAGTAGTTTCATCATAAATATCATGCATAGCAGAAGTGGCATCATCAATAACATGCGACATATCAGAACGAATAGCAGAAGCAGGTTTAGGTGTCGCAAGCTTACTCATAACAGAAGGTGAATCAAGTGCAGAGCTAGATGGCAGTTCCTTACCTCCCCTCGTAGTTGAGGGATAAATTGTTGTCTTAGCGTCTTTCAAGTTCTTCATAGTGTCCAGCAGATATAAATCCCAAGTGACTCAAAGAATAGATCTATGCTCCCCGGCAACGGCGCCAGAAATTAGTCTTGATAACCCACAAGTGTAGGGGATCGCAACAACTTTCGAGGGTAGAGTATTCAACCCAAATTTATTGATTCGACACAAGGGGAGCCAAAGAATATTCTCAAGTATTAGCAGCTGAGTTGTCAATTCAACCACACCTGGATAACTTAATATCTGCAGCAAAGTATTTAGTAGCAAAGTAATATGATAGTAGTGGTAACGGTAACACAAGAGTAATGAAAGAGAAGTAATATTTTTGGTGTTTTGTAGTGATTGTAACAATAGCAACAGGAAAGTAAATAAGCGTAAACCAGTATATGGAAAGCTCGTAGGCATTGGATCGGTGATGGATAATTATGCTGCATGCGGTTCATCATGTAACAGTCATAACATAGGGTGACACAGAACTAGCTCCAATTCATCAATGTAATGTAGGCATGTATTCTGAATATAGTCATACGTGCTTATGGAAAAGAACTTGCATGTCATATTTTGTCCTACCCTCCCGTGGCAGCGGGGTCCTAATGGAAACTAAGGGATATTAAGGCCTCCTTTTAATAGAGAACCGAAACAAAGCATTAGCACATAGTGAATACATGAACTCCTCAAACTATGGTCATCACCGGGAGTGGTCTCGATTATTGTCACTTCGGGGTTGCCGGATCATAACACATAGTAGGTCACTATAGACTTGCAAGATAGGATCAAGAACACACATATATTCATGAAAACATAATAGGTTCAGATCTGAAATCATGGCACTTGGGCCCTAGTGACAAGCATTAAGCATAGCAAAGTCATAGCAACATCAATCTCAGAACATAGTGGATACTAGGGATCAAACCCTAACAAAACTAACTCGATTACATGATAGATCTCATCCAACCCATCACCGTCCAGCAAGCCTACGATGGAATTACTCACGCATGGCGATGAGCATCATGAAATTGGTGATGGAGGATGGTTGATGATGACGACGGCGACGAATCCCCCTCTCCGGAGCCCTGAACGGACTCTAGATCAGCCCTCCCGAGAGGTTTTAGGGCTTGGCGGCGGCTCCGTATCATAAAACGCGATTAAGGGAGTCCTGGATTAGGGGGTATCCGGACAGCCGGACTATATCCGAGAACTTTTGTTTTCTGCACATAAAACAACATCATAGCAATTCTGCTGAAAACAACGTCAGTCCGGGTTAGTTCCATTCAAATCATGCAAGTTAGAGTCCAAAACAAGGGCAAAAGTGTTTGGAAAAGTAGATACGACGAAGACGTATCAATCCGAGCCGACCAGATCCAGATCGGGAGGAGCAGGATCGGGAGGGACCGAGGCTCTCGGCCGTCGCCGCCACAGGCTGCACCATCGGATGGGGAACGCCCCACCACCACGGCCACCGCGTCAAGCCGCCGTCGGAACTTCGCCGCCTCACGCCGCCAAGCTCAGCCGACAGAGAGCGCCACGCCATGGCCAGGGAGGAGAGGGGCCGCGCCGAGGAGAGTCCCCGCCGCCACCGGCGCTGCCCAGGCTTTGCCCGGCAGCGGCTCTCGGCGGCGGCAAGGGGGAGGAGAGGGACGGGGGGAGGCCGGCGGCGTAGTTCTAGGGTTCCCCCTGTGTCACCTCTAGGAGCGACGCGGGGGTCGGGGGTGGGGTGGGGTCTCACTCTCGTAAGTGATTGTGAAGGGATTGACAACCCCTTTATTGCGTTGGTTGCGAGGATTTATTTGTTTGTGTAGGTGCAAGGGACTCGTGTGTGGCCTCCTACTAGATTGATGCCCTGGTTCTCAAAAATTGAGGGAAATACTTACACTACTTTGCTGCATCACCCTTTCCTCTTCAAGGGAAAACCAACGCAGTGCTCAAGAGGTAGCAATGTCTTTGCAAGTCTCTTCGAACTATCGATTTGGTTTGGCCAATTAGATTGGTTTTTCTTGCAATGGGAGAAGTGCTTAGCTTTGGGTTCAATCTTGCGGTGCTCGATCCCAGTGACAGAAGGGGAACCGACACGTATTGTATTGTTGCCATCGAGGATAAAAATATGGGGGTTTTATCATAATGCTTGAGTTAATTCCTCTACATCATGTCATCTTGCTTAAGGCGTTACTCCGTTCTTTATGAACTTAATACTCTAAATGCATGCTGGATAGCGGTCGATGTGTGGAGTAATAGTAGTAGATGCAGGAAGGAGTCGGTCTACTTGACATGGACGTGATGCCTATATTCATGATCATTGCCTTAGATATCGTCATAACATTGCGCTTTTCTATCAATTGCTCGGCAGTAATTTGTTCACCCGCCGTAATAATTTCTATCTTGAGAGAAGCCTCTAGTGAAACCTATGCCCCCCGGGTCTATTTTACATCATATTAGTTTTTCGTCAACCTGCCAATTTTTGTCGTTGTTCCATTACTTTGCAACCTTTTACTTTCCGTTCCATAAACCAAAGATACCAAAAATATTACTTTACCTTTTATCCATCTCTATCAGATCTCACTTTGCAAATAACCGTGAAGGGATTGAAAACCCTTTTATCGTGTTGGGTGCAAGTTGGTGTTTATTTGTGCAGGTATTCGGTGACTTGCGTGTTGTCTCCTACTGGATTGATACCTTGGTTCTCAAAAACTGAGGGAAATACTTACTCTACTTTGTTGCATCACCCTTTCCTTTTTAAGGGAAAAACCAACGCAAGCTCAAGAGGTAGCACTCTCATAGGCCATCGCTGCCGTCTTACACTGATCCATCTTGAGAGCAGGTACTGACGCATCAACCTTGCCAGGCCTGCCGTCGTTGCCCCCACGGCGCCAGACAACGCCTCCTCCTTGTGTGCGTCCATCATCACACATTCGTCGCTGAAGGCCTGCCGCGCCATGCCGCCGAGACGCCACATCGTCGATGCGTCACATGGAAAGCCGCTCCACCGCTCAAACCGTCCACTGGTCCCTCAAGCCAATGCACACCTCCAAAAATGACGCCTCCAAAAAGGAAACGACACAAGTGCGTCGTCGTCATCTGATCGACTGATCTTGGGTTTCCCCTAGAGGTAGCGGAAGGAGTTGGGAGCTTCACCTTGATGATGCCTTCTAGAAGGAAACGACGCCGAGGGCGTCACCATCACCGGCTTCGACCACCGGGAGGAGATCAAGTTTTCACTCGGATCTGTCCCATGAGCATCCAACCAATAACATGTGCACCGTCCAGACTGCCTTCAAATCTCCAGATCTGACCACACAGATCCGATGACCATCCACATCAGCACTGCCGCCATGGGAGCCCTGGCACACCGGCCACTGTCTGCGTGTGCCACCACTGGAACCTGGGAGGAGGGCCGCCACCCAACCTCGCCAAACCGCGAGAGCCGTCGAGACAAATCCTGCGCGCTCGTCACTGTCGCTAATCCGATCCAATCCGAAACCAAAGTCACCAGATCATCGGCGCAGATTCGCCTTGGATAGGGACATCGCCACACCATGCCACTGCGAGAGGCCTAGACTTCACCTGCCACCACCTTCCAGGGCCATCGTCCCGGGTCGCCACTGCCACGAAGTCCTCCAGGCCGCCGCATCACCGACGCAGGCACCCCACGCCGGTGAGCCGCCGCGCCCAGGCCCAAGGAGGTCGGCCCGCGCCGCCCCATCGCGTGAGGGGTAGAAGACGCCCCGCCGCCGCCGGTAGGGCTTCGCCCGGCCGCGCCCTTGGGCGGCGGCGAGGGAGGGGGGGTGCAAGAGGAGGCGACCGGCGGCGCAGATCGAAGGCCCCTCCCCGTCGCCTCGCAGGGGCGGCGCGGGAGGAGGAGGTTTCGGGAGTAGTGGTAGTATTTTCTGTTTATGTCAATTCTAAAGTTTGTGCATCGCTTTGACAGCACTTCATACGGAGTATGCGTTTTGGAGGATGCGACGACTGACCGTGCTAGAGTTGGCTGTTGCTCTGACAAACACAAGAGCCGAGTCGCGCCACACTTCCGTACGAGCCAGGCACATTCCGCTCGCGCGCGGCGCCGGAACGACAGAGGGGTGCCCCCCGTGATGGCCGCTTCGCTGGCCGCCTCGCCCTCCTTCCCGCCGCGCAGCCACCCGGCCCCCTTCGTACGGAGCGCCCCGTTGGCGTCGCCGCGGCGAGGCGCGGGCCGCCGCATCCTCCCCGTCCCGGCGCACGCCGGCGGGGACGGCGGCGGCGAGGGGGGCGCGGGGAGGATACTGGACCCGCTCGCCACGCCCTTCCAGGTCCTCGGCCTCGACGCCTCGGCCGGCTACTCCATCGCGCAGCTCAAGGCCGCCTTCCGCGCCCGGGTAGTGTACTGCTTCCCGCTCCCTGCAATAAGCGTGGCTGTTGCAGCTTCCCTTTTTTGCTCAGCTCGTTGCAAAGAGGACTTAGTCAACAGTGACTTAACATTGTGCGTTCTCGTTACAGGTAAAGGAATTCCATCCTGACGTTTGCAAGGACACAAAGAATGCAGATTTAATAATGAGGCGGGTGCTCGAGGCCTACGAGGTAATCGTGTTCGCTAGATGCCTGAATTTTTCAGAAGTTCGTTGGAGTGCTGTCATAATACAGCGACCATTACAAGTAACAGGACCGGGTGTGGCCTTAAGGCCAGGGTTGCTGAATCTGTTGCTTTTGAATTTGTTCGATTAGAATACCCTGCTAGTTTATGATCTTCTTTTTTTTCATTTCTTGCACTGCGACACATCTTTACAGAAGGGTCTGATGTAGTAGTTGCGTAAATATTGCCACATTTTAAACATAATTTATCTCGCTAAAAAAATTCAGTGCCCCTGACAGAACTCAATGACGTAAAGCAAGGGCATATAGTTACTAACAAAAATAAATTAATATGCAGACTTGTGTGTATTCAGCTCTGTCTATATCTTCCTTTTCACCCTTCTGCATCCACAACCAAAGTATTTTAAATCATGTTGCTATCAAATAACTCAACTTTATCCTTTTGGTGATTATTTCCTAATTCCCACCTTCTGTTTACATATTGCTATTAGTTACACTACTTCGTTTCACGCAGATGTTATCTGGTAACCAAGGAATGATGATTGAAAGGTAGTAAATTCTTCCATGAGCTTGTATTTTGACATATGATGCAGTGCTTATTGGATTAGTATGTTTATATTTGTATGATCCAATGCTGATTGGAACATTTGCTTCCTTCCATAGATTTGGTCGCAAGTCATATCAGCTGTTTGTCCTGACAATCTTGAATATGTTCCAAGTACAGTGGATGAAGCAGCGGTGCTAGTTTCTGGGGATATTTATAATGACCCTATATAGTAAAATTCTGAAACATGTATATTTGAAGGAATGAATTGTCAAAGACTGATCAGGAAATGCTACAGTGTACAGGGGTTGCCTGAGAATAATTTTTGAAAAAGGGAAGGGAATATATGCTGGTTAGTAGATGTTAATGAGGTTTAAGGTACATTAACCAGTAAATTAATCTGGCTTTGTCATGTCGACTTTACATTCTTTGTAGACATCTAAATACTACAAGAAACAGCGATTTCTGCAACTATGCACAAGTTTAACAATATTCTCATGAAAAATCAACTCATGTGTATACATTGGAATGTTGTGCAGGAACAATATCGACCCATTTGATGAACCTGAGTGTGAAGCTCGCGACATATTTGTCAATGAACTTCTATGTATTGGCACTGGTACTTATCGCATCATATTGTTTCTCTTCAGTTGGTTTGAAGGATGTGATTTGGTGCTAATTAAATACAAAGTGTTTGCATTGTCACTGAGAAACTAAACTTCACTGAAGCAGATCTTTTCTCCGATAACCCTAACTTTACGAGATTTATGTCCTGCTAATTGATCTACTACTACAAGATATGCCGTCTTCAGAATTTAAACAAATGCAGTGCTGTTTTACTTAGGATCTGCACGCCATTAATACTGCGTGCATGGGTTGAAGCCACTGAGTTTGGTCGGTTTCCTTGCTTTGAGAGTTAACATATACTAGAAGGGTTGTGCGCGCTTTGCTGCGTCGTTCATGTTGTTGGGTTTCTTAAAGAATAAATAAAATAATCACTCTGTTTCAAAATATAAGGTGTATTACTTTTTAGAAAAGTCAAATCTTTTAAGTTTGATAAAATTTGTAGAGAAATATATCAAAATCCATAATATCACATCGGTATTTTTAGATTCATCACGAAATGAATTTTCATAGTTTTGTTTAATATCGTGGATGTCGATATATTTATAACTGATGGAATATTTAGTTTGGCGGGTGAGTGGGTTGATGGAGTGTTTTATTTTATTTATAATGCGGTAATTTGGTGGGCCTTTTGTGGTGTGATTATGTGTTATCCGCTAGCCAATCTATATTTATATGGGGAAATTTCTGTGCCGGTGGTTGCATGTACTATATTGATACTACAATATCACATGGTGGCACTTATTTTTTCTAGGTGGTGGGAGGGTGCGCGGGGTTGTTATGTTTTTATAGGTCGGTTGTTGCTGATTGATTTGAAAAATCGTTCACCCAGTCAAAATTGTAAACCAAATCAAAATTCAATACCTCAATTGAATGAAAGAGTTTCAAAATTTGAGAACATAGTGAATTAAAAGAATCGAATGGTAGAGCCTAAGAAATTGTTGACCTGGTCAAAATCGGATGACCCAATTCTAATTTGAATACCTCAATTAATTGCGAGGCCTTAAAAATTTGGAAGCATATTGTATAGTATAAAAGAATTGAACGATGGAGCTTTGAGAAATTGTTGACCTCGTCAAAATCGGGTGATCCAATTTTAATTGGAGACCCCAATCGAATGTAAGCTCTTTAAAACTAGGGAGCTTAGTGTTATAGAGTAATGTTTTCACGGAGGAGTAGACTGTAAATGCATGTACAACTTGACATGGTTTGGCAGCTTGATCTGATAACTGAGAAAAAATTGATATCTTCTGCAGGATGCCCATATTCTTGTGTTAAAAGGGCACCTCATGCATTTGCATTTGCAGATGACATTGGTACAGCTCGTGCAATATCTCAAGGTAGGTTGAACATTGCCATTTGACTTGATTCGAAATTTCCATAGTATATCATATGCCAATGAATTCTTTGCAGACAACTTGTGCAATACTCCTATCTCAATCCTTTTTGTTTTCTATGAAATAATGTACCCTTTTATTTTTCAGGTAATGGTGACGATTACCCTGTCCAACTTGCTGTTGGGCAGTGTCCGAGAAAGTGCATATACTATGTGACACCTTGCCAGCGTACCATCTTGGAGGAAGTTCTTGCTAGGTAAATATTACCATCTGAACTGAGATATCTTCATGGTTTACTAATAGGGATATGTACCTACATGTCACTTTTACTCTTTCATAGGTTTTCTCTAATTACACATTATCATTTTATCCACTGTTTTCTGTCAATTGGCATGTGGAAAAGAGCAAAAGAGCTTCCTTAGCTCGTCTTGCAAGTGAAACATTGTTATTTTCAGTTGATCACAAATTTCATCAGTAAAGGGCAGGCTATCCTCGACACATTACTAGTTGCATGTGTTCCCTACCCACAAAACCTATGCTAATCTCTCTTCCCCAATGCGGATGTATGCCACAGCATATTGATGACGCCATGGGACCTCTCTGAAGCAGCAGTTCTGGATTCTCTCACGTCAAAAGCAATGTTTGAGAATAACAGGTACAGGAAGCCCAAAAGAGAAGCAAAATCATCTTCTGACTATGTTGATTGGATGTGATCTGCTCCTGAAGAACAACCAAACACTGGCAGTCCCGACCAGATTGTTTAGTCGTATGCTATCATGAGCATATTGGTGTAGTCTAGTGTGTAGTGTATATATATTGTTGCAGTATAGAGGGCAAAGCAAAAATAATAATCTGAAATTGGCAAAGTATACTGTTTGTTTTGTGTATAGAATGGAACTGGCTGTGCGTGGGAAAAGGCCAGAGATTCATGGTGGGTTTCAAAGTGTTTTTTTTATAGTGGATAATGGATTTATACCAGAAATTTGGAGTTGTATCTGTACAAAAGTACGATGTTAAAAGAAATTCAACAAAAAAAAGTCACGCATGTCAATGTTTGAGTCTGCTATGCGTATGTAATTTTGCTGGCAAAACAATAAGTTTTGTGCTCTTTGCAGAAAAAAGACAAGTTAGTATGGAAAAAATGATTTCTTGGATTTTTACGTTTTAAAGTATTCTTTTAGATTTTACTGTCCATCCATGTGTAGGTGGATCCAGTTGTAGGTGTTTAGCCTTTCTTTTATTTGTTCCGTTTCGTGTACAAATTATCTGAACGGATCATAGTCCTTGTAATTGCATCCAATGAATCCCAGCGGATAAAAAAAGTTGGCGTAGCAAAGGTTTTGAGTCAATTAATGTACTCCCTCCGTTCCTAAATATTTGTCTTTCTAGAGGTTTCAAATGGTGACTACATACGGAACAAAATGAGTGAATCTACACTCTAAAATATGTCTATATACATCCGTATATGGTGACCATTTGAAATCTTTAGAAAGACAAATATTTAGAAACGGAGGGAGTAGTATGTAAAAATAACAACACATCTTTTTATATGCAAAAGGAACAAAATCAGGAAACTTCTCAAATTTTCAGAACAAACATAGCACTAGAGTCCGAGGCCTAAAAATAATGTCTCCTGTATGGTAGCCTAAATAAGGTATTTTGATGCACACTAAATCTGAATGAAGTGTCGTCGGTTTAGTTATCCATTTGTAAACACATCTCAGGAGATCTGAATTTTATTAGCACCGGTAGTTTTAGGCGACAAGGTGATTATGCCATAGTTCAGTCTTTGAACATCAAGAGATCCCTTAACAACCAAAGAGATGTATAATGTCAGTTTTTACAATCTTCCAACAGTGTCAACATAATTCAATAGGGATATCATCAGGACCAGGAGCCATATTCTCAACATTAAAGGTTTAATGAGATCAAAATTATCAACCTCATCAAGGAACTCGGAAGCATATAAAAGATCGCTGGACAAACTAAACAATCACAGGAGCATGCCCAAAAACTCCTCATAGTAGGTAGTGGCATGGTTCAGTAACAATCTCATCAGCATTAATGGAGTGCATGGTGTTTTCTCTTTTTCATCAATTAGCAACCCTATGAAAAAGGAGGCGTTTTGACGCGGAGTATCTGAGCTCTGCTCGGATGAACAGTAAAAATCAAAAAAATTGAAAAAGAACTGATTTTTTTGGTGCTAAACTTTGACAAATGCTCTAAGTGCTTGCAATTTTTCATCATGAGATCACATTCGTGGAAGGCGTGAGAAAAACCAATGCTTTGAAAATGCTACATTCGAAAGCGTTTTGGAGCACTGGTTTTTTTTGGCCATGCCTTCCATGAATGCGGTCTCATGATGAAAATTTGCAAACACTTGGAACATTTGTCAAAGTTTACCACAAAAAAAATTGTTATTCATTTTTTATTTTACTATTCATCCGAGCTCGAGCTCAGAAGGGTACCTTCGTATTTTGATCCCCTTCCAAGAGTCATCTCTCACGGGCTCTCTGCAACAACAGCAATCAGAACTTAAGTTCTGGTTGTTGTTGTTTCTTAAATTTTGGTTGTAGTTTCTTAAGTTTCGATTGGAATTGTACTTTTGTGTTAATTGAGGAATATGTCTATTTCTTCTAGGTCTATATCCACTTATTCAACATTCAGGTTGTCAAGTCGAATTTTAATATTTGCTTTTCTTCACATAAGTGCCAGTAGATAAAGGGGCAAGTTCCTCTAACTTTAACTCGTTTTTTCTTCTTGTTGGGCCCAAAAAGGTTGGACCACCAAGCCTTATTTATTTTTAATATCTCTTCGATGTGATGTTTAGAATATCAATGGGAAGCTTAGTGTACACATGTTTTGCCTAAAGATCAGCAACCAGTGGGAGGAAACTCTAACCACGACATGTCAAACATGAAACTTCTGTTACCAGGTTATTTAGCACGATGTTCGCCACTACCAATCAGAAAGGGGTCATGGTCAGGCATATCTCTGACAAGCTTTTTTATGTGCACCAGAGAAAGCATCCTTCCAAACAGGAGAAATGAGAGTTATATCAAGTTTCTCAAGGACGGAATTTTCTTGTTTATTGGACCAAGTATATAACAACCACTAGATCATGACCCCTTTCATGCATTGCAGTAAATGACATCTGCAATGCATGAAACTTTGTTGGTTCTATGCTCTTAAAGAGCATTTCTAGTCGATCCCCTATTTTTTTTAAAAAGAGCAAAATATGAGTTAACGGTACCTAATCAATCCCTGAAACCTTTAGAGGAGCAAAATTTTACTCCTTTAAGTTTACTCCGACGGCCAACGAGATTAGTATAACAAGCCCGACATCTCTCCCCCAAGGCGGCGGCGCCGCGCCGCCCCCTGGAAGTCCCTGTCGACACCGCCCTCAGCCCTTCCCCTCCATCGCCTCCCACTACCGCCGCCGTCGATGAGGACGCAGCGGGGAGAAGCCCGTGTGGTGAGGCGCGGCGGCGGCGCAGTCCTCGGCCGGCGGTAACGCATGGGGGCAGCGGCGTCCATCTCCCTCCTCCTCCAACGGCAGTGCGCAGCAGGTTGACAGTGGCCAGGAGATCTCCGGCAGCTGTTTGGCGGATGAGAATTTTGAAGGAAATATGCCCTAGAGGCAATAATAAAGTTGTTATTTATATTTCCTTATATCATGATAAATGTTTGTTATTCATGCTAGAATTGTATTAATCGAAAACTTAGTACATGTGTGAATACATAGACAAAACAGAGTGTCCCTAGTATGCCTCTACTTGACTAGCTTGTTTATCAAAGATGGTTATGTTTCCTAGCCATAGATATGTGTTGTCATTTGATAAACGGGATCACATCACTAGAGAATGATGTGATGGACAAGACCCATCCGTTAGCTTAGCATTATGATCATTAAGTTTTATTGCTATTGCTTTCTTCATGACTTATACATGTTCCTCTTACTATCAGATTATGCAACTCCCGAATACCGTAGGAACACCTTGTGTGCTATCAAACGTCACAACGTAACTGGGTGATTATAAAGATGCTCTACAGGTGTCTCCGAAGGTGTTTGTTGGGTTGGCATAGATCAAGATTAGGATTTGTCACTCCGTGTACCGGAGAGGTATCTCTGGGCCCTCTCGGTAATGATCATCACTATAAGCCTTGCAAGCAGTGTGACTAATGAGTTAGTTACGGGGCGATGCATTACGGAACGAGTAAAGAGACTTTCCGGTAACGAGATTGAACTAGGTATGATGATACCGACGATCGAATCTCGGGCAAGTAACATACCGATGATAAAGAGAACAACGTATGTTGTTATGCGGTTTGACCGATAAAGATCTTTGTAGAATATGAGGGAGCCAATATGAGCATCCAGGTTCCGCTATTGGTTATTTACCGGAGATGAGTCTCGATCATGTCTACATAGTTCTTGAACCCGTAGGGTCCGCACGCTTAACGTTCGATGACGATCGGTATTATGAGTTTATGTGTTTTGATGTACCGAAGGTAGTTCGGAGTCCCGGATTAGATCACGGACATGACAAGGAGTCTCGAAATGATTGAGACATAAAGATTGATATATTAGAAGACTATATTCGGACACCGGAATAGTTCCGAGGTGTATCGGGTATTTTCTGGAGTACCGGGGGGTTACCGGAACCCCCCGGGGGGTTATTGGGCCTCATGGGCCTATTGGTAGAAGAGAGGAGGCAGGCCAAGGTGCTGCGCGCGCCCCCTAGCCCAAACCGAATTGGACTAAGGGGGGTCGGCCCCCCTTTCCTTCTCTCCTCTCTCTCCTTCCCCCTTCTCCTTGTTGGAATAGGAAAGGGGGGCTGAATCCTACTTGGAGTAGGATTGCCCCCCATGGCACGCCTACTCCCCCTGGTCGGCCTCCTCCTCCCTCCCCCTTTATATACGTGGAAGGGTGGCACCCCATAGACACACCAAAGTTTTTCTTAGCCGTGTGCGGTGCCCCCTCCACAGAAAAACACACCTCGGTCATATCGTTGCAGTGCTTAGGCGAAGCCCTGTGCCGGTAACTTCATCATCATCGTCACCGCGCCGTCATGCTGACGACACTCTCCCTCGGCCTCAGCTAGATCAAGAGTTCGAGGGAAGTCACCGAGTTGTACGTGTGCAGATCGCGGAGGTGCCGTGCGTTCGGTACTTGATCGGTTGGATCGCGAAGACGTTCGACTACATCAACCGCGTTACTTAACGCTTCCGCTTTCGGTCTACGAGGGTACGTGGACACACTCTCCCCGCTTGTTGCTATGCTTCTCCTAGATAGATCTTGCATGATCGTAGGAAAATTTTGAAATACTACGTTCCCCAACAGTGGCATCCGAGCCATGTCTATGCGTAGATGTTATATGCACGAGTAGAACACAAAGAGTTGTGGACGATAATTATCATACTACTTACCAGCATGTCATACTTTCAGACCGACATAACATGACCGCGTTCATGAGACTGGTTCTACCGCCGTGCTTCGCACACAGGTGGCTAGTGGGTGTCTATTTCTCCAACTTTAGTTGAATCGAGTGTGACTACGCCCGGTCCTTGTTGAAGGTTAAAACAGCAAACTTGACGAAAAATCGTTGTGGTTTTGATGCGTAGGTAAGAACGGTTCTTGCTAAGCCCGTAGCAGCCACGTAAAACTTGCAACAACAAAGTAGAGGACGTCTAACTTGTTTTTGCAGGGCTTGTTGTGGTGTGATATGGTCAAGACGTGATGATATATAAATTGTTGTATGAGATGATCATGTTTTGTAGTAGTTATTGACAACTAGCAGGAGTCATATGGTTGTCGCTTTATTGTATGAAATGCAATCGCCATGTAATTGCTTTACTTTATCACTAAGTGGTAGCGATAGTTGTAGTAGCATTAGCTGGCGAGACGACAACGATGCTTCGATGGAGATCAATGTGTCAAGCCGGTGACGATGGTGATCATGACAGTGCTTTGGAGATGGATATCAAAGGCACAAGATGATGATGGCCATATCATATCACTTATATTGATTGCATGTGATTTTTATCCTTTATGCATCTTATTTTGCTTAGTACGGGGCTGCATTATAAGATGATCTCTCACTAAATTTCAAGGTATAAGTGTTCTCCCTGAGTATGCACCGTTGCTACAGTTCGTCGTGCCGAGACACCACATGATGATCGGGTGTGATAAGCTCTACGTTCACATACAACGGGTGCAAGCCTGTTTTGCACACGCAGAATACTCGGGTTAAACTTGACAAGCCTAGCATATGCAGATATGGCTTCAGAACACTGAGACCGAAAGGTCGAGCGTGAATCATATAGTAGATATGATCAACATAGTGATGTTCACCATTGAAAACTACTTCATCTCACATGATGACCGGACATGGTTTAGTTGATATGGATCACGTGATCACTTAGATGATTAGAGGGATGTCTATCTAAGTGGGAGTTCTTAAGTAATATGATTAATTGAACTTTAATTTATCATGAACTTAGTCCTGATAGTATTTGCATAACTATGTTGTAGATCAATAGCTCGCGATATAGCTCCATGTTTATTTTTGATATGTTCCTAGTGAAACTATGTTGAAAGATGATAGCAATGATGCGGACTAGGCCCGTGATCTGAGAATTATCCTCATTGCTGCACAGAAGAATTACGTCCTTGATGCACCGCTAGGTGACGGGCCTATTGCAGGAGCAGACGACAGACATTATGAACGTTTGGCAAGCTTGGTATAATAACTACATGATAGTTTAGTGCGCCATGCTTTATGTCTTAGAACCGGGACTTCAAAACGTTTTGAACGCCATAGAGCATATAAGATGTTCCAAGAGCTGAAATTGGTATTTCAGACTCATGCCCGAGTCAAGAGGTATGAGACATCTGACTAGTACTTTGCCTACAAGATGGAGGAGAATAGCTCAATCAGTGAGCATGTGCTCAGATTGTCTGGGTACTACAATCGCTTGAATCAAGTGGGAGTTAATCTTCCAGATGAAATAGTGATTGACAGAGTTCTCTAGTCACTATCACCAAGTCACTGGAACTTCGTGATGAACTATAATATGCAAGGGATGACGAAAACGATTCCTGAGCTCGTCGTGATGCTGAAATCGACGAAGGTAGAAATCAAGAAAAGCATCAAATATTGATGGTTGACAAGACTACTAGTTTCAAGTAAAGAGGCAAGGGAAAGAAAGGGAACTTCAAGAAGAATGGCAAGCAAGTTGCCACTCCCATGAAGAAGCCCAAAGCTAGACCCAAGCCTGAAACTGAGTGCTTCTACTGCAAAGGAAATGGTCACTGGAAGCGGAACTGCCTCAAATACTTGGCGGATAAGAAGGATGGCAAAGTGAACAAAAGTATATATGATATACATGTTATTGATGTGTATGATACGTCTCCAACGTATCTATAATTTATGAAGTATTCATGCTATTATATTATCCATCTTAGATGTTTTATATGCATTTATTGGCTATTTTATATGATTTTTGGGACTAACCTATTAACCTAGAGCCCAGTGCCAATTTTTGTTTTCTCCTTCTTTTTGAGTTTTGCAGAAAAGGAATACCAAACGGATTCCAATTGACGTGCCAATTTTTGATGATTTTTTATGGACCAAAAGAAGACCACGGAGCATCGGAGTTGGGCCAGAAGAGTCCCGAGCTACCCACGAGGGTGGGGGCGCGCCCATCCCCCTGGGCGCGTGGGCCCGCCTCGTGGACAGCTCGGGCACCTCCTTGACATGAGACCGACGCCAAAAATTCCTATAAATATAGAAACCTCGGAAAATTAACCTAGATCGGAAGTTCCGCCGCCGCAAGCCTCTGTAGCCACGAGAAATCAATCTAGGCCCTCTCCGGCACCCTGCCGGAGGGGGCCATCATCACCGGTGGCCATGGAGGAGTATCCCGGAGAGGCCATCATCGCCATGAAGGCCAAGGATCAAAGGGAGAACCTTTCCCCATCTAGGGGGGAGGCCATGGAGGAGGAAGCACAAGGGGGAGAACCTCCCCTCCTCTCTCTCGATGGCGCCAGAGTGCCATCAGGAGGGGAATCATCGCCGCGGTGATCGTCTTCATCAACATCACCATCATCATCACCATCCTCATCTCTTTTACGCGGTACACTCTCCCGCACCCCGCTGTAATCCCTACTTGAACATGGTGCTTTATGCCACATATTATGATCCAATGATGTGTTGCCATCTTATGATGTTTTGAGATATCTTTTGTCCTTGGGTTGATTGATGATCTAGATTGGTACGAGTTGTATGTTTTATTTTGGTGTTGTCCTATGGTGCCCTCCGTGTCGTGCAAGCGTGAGAGATTCCCGCTGTAGGGTGTTGCAATACGTTCATGATTCGCTTATAGTGGGTTGCTTGAGTGACAGAAGCATAAACCCGAGTAAGGGGGTTGTTGCATATGGGATAAAGGGGACTTGATGCTTTAATGCTATGGTTGGGTTTTACCTTAATGATCTTTAGTAGTTGCGGATGCTTGCTAGAGTTCCAACCATAAGTGCATATGATCCAAGTAGAGAAAGTATGTTAGCTTATGCCTCTCCCTCATATGAAATTGCAATGACAACTATCGGTCTTGTTAACAATTGCCTAGGACAATTCGGCACACCGATCCACCATTATTCCACACTCGCTATTTATAATACTTAGTAATATATTCTAACTTTATGATAACAGCACCTACTTTTATATTTTAGCTCTCCGATACCATACAAAGTTATCCTCTTCATACCCACAACGTAGTTTTATTTCTCGTTTCTAGTTGGAAGCAAACGTTCGGTGCACGTAGAGTCGTAT
Organism: Aegilops umbellulata; assembly: GCA_032464435.1. Lineage (NCBI taxonomy): Eukaryota > Viridiplantae > Streptophyta > Magnoliopsida > Poales > Poaceae > Aegilops > Aegilops umbellulata. Next base: position 396,024,651 of record CP136054.1, read on the forward strand.
CAGTGGCAGATAGGGCTTGAGAGAATATTGATCTTACCTTTAGCTCCTTGTGGGTTCGACACTCCATACTTATCACTTCCACCTTTGGAAATTGCTACGATGATTCCCTGCACCTGGGGATTATCAAGCTCTTTTTTGGTGCCGTTGCCGGAGAGCAATAATGTGGGGTTGGTATTCTCGTGTGTGCTTGTTTCCGGTCTTCACTAAGTAGATTTTGCTTTTCCTTTTTGTTTCTGTTTAGTTGTGGGTGAAACATACAAAAAAAATTAAAAGAATGAAAATACAAAAAATTTTACTTGCCTGGTTTTTCAAAAAGATAAGTGATTGGAAAGTTTTGCATTGAAGAAGTGAGGGTCGACCTTGAGCACTTGTGTTCATGCTCACGGAAACAATGTAAAACTTTTCATGGAAGTTTCTCTGTAAATAATTATCCCCTTGTATTATAAAAATATGTGCCAAGCTTTGGTTTTAGGATGATTAGATTGCTTGTTTACTATGTGCAGAACAAAAACAGAAACTTTGGTTGTAGTGCATGAATTTACATTTTTTTACTGGAAAGTCAAATAGGTATGCTAACAAAGTATGCAAGCTCCAGCGCTCTATCTATGGGCTGGTGCAAGCATCTCGGAGTTGGAACATTTGCTTTGATGAGATGATCAAGGCGTTTGGGTTTATGCAGACTTATGGAGAAGCCTGCGTTTACAAGAAAGTGAGTGGGAGCTCCGTAGCATTTCTCATATTATATGTGGATGACATACTATTGATGGGAAATGATATAGAATTCTTAGAAAGCATAAAGGCCTATTTGAACAAGTGTTTTTCAATGAAGGACCTTGGAGAAGCTGCTTATATATTAGGCATGAAGATCTATAGGGATAGATCAAGACGCCTCATCGGTCTTTCACAAAGTACGTACCTTGACAAGATTTTGAAGAAGTTCAAAATGGATCAGTCCAAGAAGGGGTTCTTGCCTGTATTGCAAGGTGTGCGATTGAGCACGGCTCAATGCCCGACCACGGCAAAAGATATAGAAGAGATGAGTGTCATCCCCTATGCCTCAGCTATAGGGTCTATTATGTATGCCATGCTGTGTACCAGACCCGATGTAAACCTTGCCGTAAGTTTGGTAGGTAGGTACCAAAGTAATCCCGGCAAGGAACACTGGACAGCGGTCAAAAACATCCTGAAGTACCTGAAAAGGACTAAGGATATGTTTCTCGTTTATGGAGGTGCCGAAGAGCTCGTCGTAAAGGGTTACGTCGACGCTAGCTTCGACACAGATCTGGATGACTCCAAGTCACAAACCAGATACGTGTATATTTTGAATGGAGGGGCAGTAAGCTGGTGCAGTTGCAAGCAAAGCGTCGTGGCGGGATCTACATGTGAAGCAGAGTATATGGCAGCCTCGGAGGCAGCACAAGAAGCAGACTGGGTGAAGGAGTTCATTACGGACCTAGGAGTCATACCCAATGCGTCGGACCCGATGACTCTCTTCTGTGACAACACTGGAGCAATTGCCCTTGCGAAGGAGCCCAGGTTTCACAGGAAGACCAGGCATATCAAGCGTCGCTTCAACTCCATTCGTGAAAGTGTTCAAAATGGAGACATAGAGATTTGTAAAGTACATACGGACCTGAATGTGGCGGATCCGTTGACTAAACCTCTCCCTAGAGCAAAACATGATCAACACCAAAATTCCATGGGTGTGCGATTCATCACAATGTAACTAGACTATTGTCTCTAGTGCAAGTGGGAGACTGTTGGAAATATGCCCTAGAGGCAATAATAAATGGATTATTATATTTTCTTGTTCATGATAATTGTCTATTGTTCATGCTATAATTGTATTGTTCGGAAATCATAATACATGTGTGAATACATAGACCACAATGTGTCCCTGGTAAGCCTCTAGTTGACTAGCTCGTTGATCAATAGATAGTCATGGTTTCCTGACTATGGACATGGGGATGTCATTGATAACGGGATCACATCATTAGGAGAATGATGTTATGGACAAGACCCAAACCTAAGCATAGCACAAAAGATCGTATAGTTCGTTTGCTAGAGCTTTTCTGAATGTCAAGTATCATTCCTTAGACCATGAGATTATGCAACTCCTGGATACCGTAGGAGTGCTTTGGGTGTATCAAACGTCACAACGTAACTGGGTGACTATAAAGGTGCACTAAAGGTATCTCCGAAAGTATCTGTTGGGTTGGCATGAATCGAGACTGGGATTTGTCACTCCGTGTGACGGAGAGGTATCTCTGGGCCCACTCGGTAAGACATCATCATAATGAGCTCAATGTGATCAAGGTGTTGTTCACGGGATGATGTATTACGGGAACGAGTAAAGAGACTTGCCGGTAACGAGATTGAACAAGGTATCGGTATACCGACGATCGAATCTCGGGCAAGTATCGTACCGATGGACAAAGGGAATTGAGTACGGGATTGATTAAAGTCCTCGACATCGTGGTTCATCCGATGAGATCATCGAGCAGCATGTGGGAGCCAACATGGGTATCCAGATCCCGCTATTGGTGACCGGAGATCGTCTCGGTCATGTCTGCATGTCTCCCGAACCCGTAGGGTCTACACACTTAAGGTTCGGTGACGCTAGGGTTGTTAAAGATATTAGTATGCAGCAAACCGAAGGTTGTTCGGAGTCCCGGATGAGATCCCGGACGTCATGAGAGGTTCCGGAGTGGTCCGGAGGTAAAGATTTATATATGGGAAGTTGTTGTACGGACACCGGAAAGTCTCAGGGGCATATCGGTATTGTACCGGGGCCACCAGAGAGGCACCGGGGGTCCACCTTGAGGGGCCAGCCCTCTTGGAGGGCTTCATGGGCCACAAGGGGCAGGGAACCAGCCCCTGGAGGGCTGGGTGCACCCCCTTCCCTTGGGCCCATGCGCCTAGGGTTGGGGGGAAACCCTAGTGGGGGCGCCCCCTTGCTTGGGGGGCAAGCCCCCCACCCTTGGCCGCCGCCCCCCTGGAGATCCATCTCCAGGGCTGCGCCCCCCCTAGGGGGCCTATATAAAGGGGGGAGAGGGAGGGCAGCCGCACCCCTGCTGCATTGGCGCCTCCCTCTCCCCGTTACACCTCTCCCTCTCTCCACAGAAGCTTGGCGAAGCCCTGCTGGAACTCTGCTGCATCCACCACCACGCCGTCGTGCTGCTGGATCTTCATCAACCTCTCCTTCCCCCTTGCTGGATCAAGAAGGAGGAGACGTCGATCGTCCCGTACGTGTGTTGAACGCGGAGGTGCCTTCCTTTCGGCGCTGGTCATCGGTGATTCGGATCACGGCGAGTACGACTCCATCATCCACTTTCTCCTTGAACGCTTCCGTTGCGATCTACAAGTGGTATGTAGATGCTCTCCTATCCCCTCGTTGCTAGAATACTCCATGGATAGATCTTGGTGATGCGTAGGAAAATTTTAATTTCTGCTACGATCCCCAACAGTGGCATCATGAGCTAGGTCTATGCGTAGTTTCTATGCACGAGTAGAACACAAAGTAGTTGTGGGCGTCGAATTGTCAATTCTTCTTGCCGTTACTAGTCCTATCTTGGTTCAGCGGTATTGTGGGATGAAGCAGCCCGGACCAACCTTACACGTATGCTTACGTGAGACCGGTTCCACCGACTGACATGCACTAGTTGCATAAGGTGGCTGGCGGGTGTCTGTCTCTCCCACTTTAGTTGGATCGGATTCGATGAACAGGGTCCTTATGAAGGGTAAATAGAGATTGACAATTCACGTTGTGGTTTTAACGTAGGTAAGAAACGTTCTTGCTAGCAACCTATAACAGCCACGTAAAAACATGCAACAACAATTAGAGGACGTCTAACTTGTTTTTGCAGCAAGTGCTTTGTGATGTGATATGGCCAGAAGTTGTGATGAATCATGTGATGTATGAGATGATCTTGTTATTGTAATAGGAATCACGACTTGCATGTCGATGAGTATGACAACCGGCAGGAGCCATAGGAGTTGTCTTTATTTATTTATGACCTGCGTGTCAACTTAAATCGTCATGTAATTACTTTACTTTATTGCTAAAGCGTTAGCCATAGTAGTAGAAGTAATAGTTGACGTGACAACTTCACGAAGACACGAAGATGGAGATCATGATGATGGAGATCATGGTGTCATGCCGGTGACGACGATGAACATGGCGCCCCGAAGATGGAGATCAAAGGAGCGAAATGATGTTGGCCATATCATGTCACTATTTGATTGCATGTGATGTTTATCATGTTTTACATCTTATTTGCTTAGAACGACGGTAGCATAAATAAGATGATCCCTCATTAAAATATCAAAAATGTGTTCTCCCTAACTGTGCACCGTTGCTAAGGTTCGTCATTCCGAAGCACCACGTGATGATCGGGTGTGATAGGTCTTTACGTTCGCACACAACGGGTGTAAGCCAGATTTACACACGCAATACACTTAGGTTGGATTGACGATCCTAGCATGTACAGACATGGCCTCGGAACACGGAGGACCGAAAGGTCGAACATGAGTCGTATAGAAGATACGATCAACATGGAGATGTTCACCGATGATGACTAGTCCGTCTCACGTGATGATCGGACACGGCCTAGTTGACTCGGATCATGTATCACTTAGATGACTAGAGGGATGTCAAATCTGAGTGGGAGTTCATTCATTAATTTGATTAGATGAACTTAATTATCATGAACTTAGTCTAAATCTTTACAATATGTCTTGTAGATCAAATGGCCCACGCTAATGTCACCCTCAACTTCAACGCGTTCCTAGATAAAACCAAGCTGAAAGATGATGGCAGCAACTATGCGGACTGGGTCCGGAACCTGAGGATCATCCTCATAGCTGCCAAGAAAGATCATGTCCTAGAAGCACCGCTAGGTGATGCACCATTCCCAGCAAACCAGGACGTTATGAACGCCCATCAGTCTCGTGCTGATGATTACTCCCTTGTTCAGTGCGGCATGCTTTACAGCTTAGAACTGGGGCTCCAAAAGCGTTTTGAGCAACACGGAGCATATGAGATGTTCGAGGAGCTGAAATTGATTTTCCAAGCTCATGCCCGGGTCGAGAGATATGATGTCTCCGACAAGTTCTTTAGCTGTAAGATGGAGGAAAATAGCTCTGTCAGTGAACACATACTCAAGATGTCTGGGTTGCACAACCGCTTGACTCAACTGGAAGTTAATCTCCTGGATGAGGCGGTCATTGACAGAATCCTTCAGTCGCTCCCACCTAGCTACAAGAGCTTCTTGATGAACTACAATATGCAGGGGATGGAAAAGACCATTCCCGAGTTGTATTCAATGCTAAAATCTGCAGAGGTGGAGATCAAAAAGGAACATCAAGTGTTGATGGTGAATAAAACCACTAAGTTCAAGAAAGGCAAGGGTAAGAAGAACTTCAAGAAGGACGGCAAGGAGGTTGCCGCACCTGGTAAATCAGTTGCCAGGAAGAAGTCAAAGAATGGACCCAAACCTGAAACTGAGTGCTTTTATTGCAAGGGAACTGGTCACTGGAAGCGGAATTGCCCCAAGTACTTAGCAGATAAGAAGGCCGGCAACACTAAAGGTATATGTGATATACATGTAATTGATGTGTACCTTACCAGTGCTCGTAGTAGCTCCTGGGTATTTGATACCGGTGCTGTTTCTCATATTTGTAACTCAAAACAGGAGCTGCGGAATAAACGGAGACTGGCGAAGGACGAGGTGACGATGCGCGTCGGGAATGGTTCCAGGGTCGATGTGATCGCCGTCGGCACGCTACCTCTACATTTACCTACGGGATTAGTTTTAAACCTCAATAATTGTTATTTAGTACCAAGTTTGAGCATGAAGATTGTATCTGGATCTCGTTTAATACGAGATGGCTACTCATTTAAATCTGAGAATAATGGTTGTTCTATTTATATCAGTGATATGTTTTATGGTCATGCTCCGATGGTTAATGGTTTATTCTTAATGAATCTCGTACGTGATGTTACACATATTCATAGTGTGAATACCAAAAGATGTAAAGTTAGTAACGATAGTCCCACATACTTGTGGCACTGCCGCCTTGGTCACATTGGTGTCAAGCGCATGAAGAAGCTCCATGCTGATGGACTTTTAGAGTCTCTCGATTATGAATCATTTGACACGTGCGAACCGTGCCTCATGGGAAAAATGACCAAGACTCCATTCTCAGGGACAATGGAGCGAGCAACCAACTTGTTGGAAATCATACATACAAATGTGTGTGGTCCAATAAGCGTTGAGCCTCGTGGAGGCTATCGTTATGTTCTCACTCTCACTGATGATTTGAGTAGATATGGGTATGTCTACTTAATGAAACACAAGTCTGAGACCTTTGAAAAGTTCAAGGAGTTTCAGAGTGAGGTTGAGAATCAACGTGACAGAAAAATAAAGTTCTTACGATCAGATCGTGGGGGAGAATATTTAAGTCACGAATTTGGCACACACTTAAGAAAATGTGGAATCGTTTCACAACTCACGCCGCCCGGAACACCTCAGTGTAACGGTGTGTCCAAACGTCGTAATCGCACTCTATTGGATATGGTGCGGTCTATGATGTCTCTTACAGATCTACCGCTATCATTTTGGGGATACGCTCTAGAGACAGCCGCATTCACTTTAAATAGGGCTCCGTCAAAATCCGTTGAGACGACACCGTATGAATTATGGTTTGGGAAGAAACCTAAGCTGTCGTTTCTGAAAGTTTGGGGTTGCGATGTTTATGTCAAGAAACTTGAACCTGAAAAACTCGAACCCAAATCGGAAAAATGCGTCTTCATAGGATACCCCAAGGAAACAGTTGGGTATACCTTCTACCTCAGATCCGAAGGCAAGATCTTTGTTGCCAAAAACGGGTCCTTTCTAGAGAAAGAGTTTCTCGCGAAAGAAGTAAGTGGGAGGAAAGTAGAGCTTGATGAAGTACTACCTCTTGAAAATCAGAGTAGCGCAGCTCAGGAAAATGTTCCTGTGGTGCCTGCACCGATTAGAGAGGAGGTTAATGATGATGATCAAGATACTTCTGATCAAGCCCCTACTGAACTTCGTAGGTCCACAAGGACGCGTTCCGCACCAGAGTGGTACGGCAACCCTGTCCTGGAAATCATGTTGTTGGACAATGGTGAACCTTCGAACTATGAAGAAGCGATGGCGGGCCCAGATTCCGACAAATGGCTAGAAGCCATGAAATCCGAGATAGAATCCATGTATGAAAACAAAGTATGGACTTTGAATGACTTGCCCGATGATCGGCGAGCCATAGAAAATAAATGGATCTTCAAGAAGAAGACAGACGCGGATGGTAATGTGACCATCTATAAAGCTCGACTTGTCGCTAAGGGTTATCGGCAAGTTCAAGGGGTTGACTACGATGAGACTTTCTCTCCCGTAGCGAAGCTGAAGTCTGTCCGAATCATGTTAGCAATTGCCGCATACTATGATTATGAGATATGGCAAATGGACGTCAAAACGGCATTCCTTAACGGCTTCCTTAAGGAAGAATTGTATATGATGCAGCCGGAAGGTTTTGTCGATCCTAAGAATGCTAACAAAGTATGCAAGCTCCAGCGCTCTATCTATGGGCTGGTGCAAGCATCTCGGAGTTGGAACATTCGCTTTGATGAGATGATCAAGGCGTTTGGGTTTATGCAGACTTATGGAGAAGCCTGCGTTTACAAGAAAGTGAGTGGGAGCTCCGTAGCATTTCTCATATTATATGTGGATGACATACTATTGATGGGAAATGATATAGAATTCTTGGAAAGCATAAAGACCTATTTGAACAAGTGTTTTTCAATGAAGGACCTTGGAGAAGCTGCTTATATATTAGGCATCAAGATCTATAGGGATAGATCAAGACGCCTCATCGGTCTTTCACAAAGTACGTACCTTGACAAGATTTTGAAGAAGTTCAAAATGGATCAGTCCAAGAAGGGGTTCTTGCCTGTATTGCAAGGTGTGCGATTGAGCACGGCTCAATGCCCGACCACGGCAAAAGATATAGAAGAGATGAGTGTCATCCCCTATGCCTCAGCTATAGGGTCTATTATGTATGCCATGCTGTGTACCAGACCCGATGTAAACCTTGCCGTAAGTTTGGTAGGTAGGTACCAAAGTAATCCCGGCAAGGAACACTGGACAGCGGTCAAAAACATCCTGAAGTACCTGAAAAGGACTAAGGATATGTTTCTCGTTTATGGAGGTGCCGAAGAGCTCGTCGTAAAGGGTTACGTCGACGCTAGCTTCGACACAGATCTGGATGACTCCAAGTCACAAACCAGATACGTGTATATTTTGAATGGAGGGGCAGTAAGCTGGTGCAGTTGCAAGCAAAGCGTCGTGGCGGGATCTACATGTGAAGCAGAGTATATGGCAGCCTCGGAGGCAGCACAAGAAGCAGACTGGGTGAAGGAGTTCATTACGGACCTAGGAGTCATACCCAATGCGTCGGACCCGATGACTCTCTTCTGTGACAACACTGGAGCAATTGCCCTTGCGAAGGAGCCCAGGTTTCACAGGAAGACCAGGCATATCAAGCGTCGCTTCAACTCCATTCGTGAAAGTGTTCAAAATGGAGACATAGAGATTTGTAAAGTACATACGGACCTGAATGTGGCGGATCCGTTGACTAAACCTCTCCCTAGAGCAAAACATGATCAACACCAAAATTCCATGGGTGTGCGATTCATCACAATGTAACTAGACTATTGTCTCTAGTGCAAGTGGGAGACTATTGGAAATATGCCCTAGAGGCAATAATAAATGGATTATTATATTTTCTTGTTCATGATAATTGTCTATTGTTCATGCTATAATTGTATTGTTCGGAAATCATAATACATGTGTGAATACATAGACCACAATGTGTCCCTGGTAAGCCTCTAGTTGACTAGCTCGTTGATCAATAGATAGTAATGGTTTCCTGACTATGGACATGGGGATGTCATTGATAACGGGATCACATCATTAGGAGAATGATGTGATGGACAAGACCCAAACCTAAGCATAGCACAAAAGATCGTATAGTTCGTTTGCTAGAGCTTTTCTGAATGTCAAGTATCATTCCTTAGACCATGAGATTATGCAACTCCCGGATACCGTAGGAGTGCTTTGGGTGTATCAAACGTCACAACGTAACTAGGTCACTATAAAGGTGCACTACAGGTATCTCCGAAAGTATCTGTTGGGTTGGCATGAATCGAGACTGGGATTTGTCACTCCGTGTGACGGAGAGGTATCTCTGGGCCCACTCGGTAAGACATCATCATAATGAGCTCAATGTGATCAAGGTGTTGTTCACGGGATGATATATTACGGGAACGAGTAAAGAGACTTGCTGGTAACGAGATTGAACAAGGTATCGGTATACCGACGATCGAATCTCGGGCAAGTATCGTACCGATGGACAAAGGGAATTGAGTACGGGATTGATTAAAGTCCTCGACTTCGTGGTTCATCCGATGAGATCATCGAGGAGCATGTGGGAGACAACATGGGTATCCAGATCCCGCTGTTGGTTATTGACCGGAGATCGTCTCGGTCATGTCTGCATGTCTCCCGAACCCGTAGGGTCTACACACTTAAGGTTCGGTGACGCTAGGGTTGTTAAAGATATTAGTATGCAGCAAACCGAAGGTTGTTCGGAGTCCCGGATGAGATCCCGGACGTCACGAGAGGTTCCGGAGTGGTCCGGAGGTAAAGATTTATATATGGGAAGTTGTTGTACGGACACCGGAAAGTCTCGGGGGCATATCGGTATTGTACCGGGGCCACCGGAGAGGCACCGGGGGTCCACCTTGAGGGGCCAGCCCTCTCGGAGGGCTTCATGGGCCACAAGGGGCAGGGAACCAGCCCCTGGAGGGCTGGGCGCACCCCCTTCCCTTGGGCCCATGCGCCTAGGGTTGGGGGGAAACCCTAGTGGGGGCGCCCCCTTGCTTGGGGGGCAAGCCCCCCACCCTTGGCCGCCGCCCCCCTGGAGATCCATCTCCAGGGCTGCGCCCCCCTAGGGGGCCTATATAAAGGGGGAGAGGGAGGGCAGCCGCACCCCTGCTGCATTGGCGCCTTCCTCTCCCCGTTACACCTCTCCCTCTCTCCACAGAAGCTTGGCGAAGCCCTGCTGGAACTCTGCTGCATCCACCACCACGCTGTCGTGCTGCTGGATCTTCATCAACCTCTCCTTCCCCCTTGCTGGATCAAGAAGGAGGAGACGTCGATCATCCCGTACGTGTGTTGAACGCGGAGGTGCCGTCCTTTCGGCGCTGGTCATCGGTGATTCGGATCACGGCGAGTACGACTCCATCATCCACGTTCTCCTTGAACGCTTCCGTTGCGATCTACAAGTGGTATGTAGATGCTCTCCTATCCCCTCGTTGCTAGAATACTCCATGGATAGATCTTGGTGATGCGTAGGAAAATTTTAATTTCTGCTACGATCCCCAACACTGTGTGGATGAAGTGTTCAAAGATCGAGGAGCTATGAAAATGAGAAGAATAAAGAGAGGCAAGATTTCAACCTTGGGGATGCCCAAGGCACCCCAAGTAAATATTTCAAAGGATACTCAAGCATCTAAGCTTGGGGATGCCCCGGTTGGCATCCCATCTTTCTTCTTCAACAAATATCGGTATACCTTGGTTTCTGCTTTGTTCAAATGATTTGTGTCTTTTGTGTTTTTGTTTTTCCTTTAAGAACCATGCTAGTATGAGATAGCACTTCATTGATTTATAGAATACTTCATGTGATTCACTTAAATCTTTTAAGTATGATCTTATAGAATTGCTCTTTGTGCTTCACTTAAATCTTTTGAGTATGGTTTTATAGAATGCTCCATGAAATTCATTTATATCTTTTGGAGTATGAATAATACTATAATTTAAAGTGGGTTTGGAAGAGTGCCAACTTTAGAAATTAGTGATCCCACTATTTTGGAGGGTGTTGAATCGTAGTGTGATATTTATGAAAGTGGATTTGGAAGAGTGTCAACTTTAACTAGTAATGATTCTACTATTTCGGAAGAGGTTCCAATTGAGTATGAGAACAAAGTTGCTATCCATGATGCTACTGAAAATTATTATGAGTGAGGAATACATGCTTGTAGGAGTTGTAGTAATATCAAGTTTCCTCTCTATGTGCTTAAAGTTTCGAAGTTGTACTTGTTTTGCCTTCCTATGCTAGTTGATTCTTGTTCCCATAAGTTGTGTGCTCACAAAATCCCTAGGCATAGGAAGTGGGTTAGATTTAAATGTGCTAGTAATATTATTCAAGATGCTCTCTTTGTGTTTGATTCTTGTCTATTATGCGAGCATCATTGAAATCATCATGCCTAGCTAAAAGGCATTAAAGAAAATCGCTTGTTGGGAGACAACCCAATATTTACCCTTAATGTTTTTGTGTGTTTACATGATTAAGCTACTGTATTAATCATGTTTTATAGATTTTTCTTCAATAAAGTGCCAAGTAAGACCTTTGGGAAGACTTGGGAGAAAGTCAATGTGATCTTGCTGTAAAAACAGAAACTTTGCGCTTACGAGATTAGCTGTCATTTTTTACAGAAGAGTGATTTTTAGTTGATTCTTTTTTCATAAGATTAATAGACAAATTCCTCACGTACACCAATTTATTTCATAATTTTTGGAGTAGCAGAAGTATGGTTTATGTTCAGATCATTACAGATTGTTCTGTTTCTGACAGATTCTGTTTTCATTGCATAGTTTGCTTGTTTTCTAGTTTCTGTGACTTATATTTCTCAATATAAATTGTAGAAATGATGTGGTACAGTAGGCATTGTGTGAGAACAATTATGAAACTCGTCCTTAACAGTACCAAAGTGAATGGTTTACTCTTTATCATACTAACCTATCTCACGAAGTTTCGTTAAGTTTTGTGTGATTGAAGTTTTCAAGCTTTGGGTGAGATATCGATATGAGGAGAATAAGGAGTGGAAATACCCTAAGCTTGGATTCCCAAGGCACCCCAAGGTAATATTCAAGGAAGACTCAAGCGCCTAAGCTTGGGTATGCCCCGAAAGGCATCCCCTCTTTCGTCTTCAAAACTATCGGTATACCTTACTCGGAGCTATATTTTTATTCGTCACATGATATGTGTTTTGCTTGGAGCGTATTTTCAATTTTACTTGTTGTTTGAATAAAATCATTGGATCTGAAATATTGAATGAAAAGGAATCCTCCCATGGCTAGTTAATTATTTGACTACTCAATGTCCTTCACTCATATCTTTTGGAGTAGTTTGCCATTCACTCATGTGCTTCACGTATATCCTATGAGTAAATGGTTGAATGAATTGAATGTCATAAATATGAATTTATATATGTTTCATATACTTATAACATGGGAAGTAATGACTTCACACATAATGAGTATAGGTAGTGAACATATTGAAAGTTAGCAAACGTAGAATTGGTCACTTGAACAATTCATGAAAGAATATAGAAGGAAGAGGGATTTCACATATAAATATACTATCTTGGACATCTTTTGTAATTGTGAGCACTCATTAAAATATGACATGCTAAAAGGTTGATGTTGGACAAGGAAGACAACGTAATGGGTTATGTTTTCTTATATCTGAAATAAAGTATATTGTCATGGATCGCCCAACACGTTGAGCTTGCCTCCCCCCCCCCCTCATGCTAGCCAAATTCTTTGCACTAAGTAGAGATACTACTTATGCTTCCAAATACCCTTAAACCCGGTTTTGCCATGAGAGTCCACCATACCTACCTATGGATTGAGTAAGATCCTTCAAGTAAGATGTCATCGGTGCAAAGCAATAAAAATTGCTCTCTAAATATGTATGATTGATTAGTGTGGAGGAAATAAGCTTTATACGATCTTGTGATATGGAAGAAATAAAAGTGACGGACTGCATAATAAAGGTCCATATCACAAGTGGCAATATAAAGTGACGTTCTTTCGCATTAAGATTTTGTGCATCCAACCCTGAAAGCGCATGGCAACCTCTGCTTCCCTCTGCGAAGGGCCTATCTTTTACTTTTATTTCTTACCCTTATGCAAGAATCATGGTGATTTATCACCTTTCCTTTTTACATTTTATCCTTTGGCAAGCACATTGTGTTGGAAAGATTCTGATATATATCCAATTGTATGTAAGGCATCATGAACTATTATTGTTGACATTACCCTTGAGGTAAAAGGTTGGGAGGCGAATCTATAAGCCCCTATCTTTCCCTGTGTCTGATTAAAAATTTGAACCCATAAATATCGCGTGAGTGTTAGCAATTGTGAAAGACCAAATGATAGTTGAGTATGTGGAGTTTGCTAAATCAAAGCTCTGACATAGACTCTTCCTGAAAATAAGATGAATTGTAATTGTTTGATGACTGATAACACGGTTTGTTAGTTTTCAAGAAAGTTTATGATCTATGCTTTAACACGTGAATAGCTTGTCACTTTATCATGAGAAGTTTTATGAGATGAGCTACTGTTATGACATATAATGATGCTAGAAAAGGTGATTGAAATTATCATTGATCAAACTTGTGCACCTGCTAGCATTCACACTTCATAAATTATTTCTTTTATCATTTATCTACTCGAGGATGAGCAGGAATTAAGCTTGGGGGTGCTGATACGTCTCCAACGTATCTATAATTTATGAAGTATTCATGCTATTATATTATCCACCTTAGATGTTTTATATGCATTTATATGCTATTTTATATGATTTTTGGGACTAACCTATTAACCTAGAGCCCAGTGCTAGTTTCTGTTTTCTCCTTGTTTTTGAGTTTTGCAGAAAAGGAATACCAAACGGAGTCCAATTGACGTGCCAATTTTTGATGATTTTTTATGGACCAAAAGAAGACCACGGAGCATCGAAGTTGGGCCAGAAGAGTTCCGAGCTGCCCACGAGGGTGGGGGGCGCGCCCACCCCCTGGGCGCGTGGGCCTACCTCATGGACAACTCGGGCACCTCCTTGACGTGAGACCGACACCAAAAATTCCTATAAATATAGAAACCTCGGAAAATTAACCTAGATCGGAAGTTCCGCCGCCGCAAGCCTCTGTAGCCACGAGAAATCAATCTAGGCCCTCTCTGGCACCCTGCCGGAGGGGGCATCATCACCGGTGGCCATGGAGGAGTATTCCGGAGAGGCCATCATCGCCATGAAGGCCAAGGATCAGAGGGAGAACCTTTCCCCATCTAGGGGGAGGCCATGGAGGAGGAAGAACAAGGGGGAGGACCTCTCCTCCTCTCTCTCGGTGGCGCCGGAGTGCCATCGGGAGGGGAATCATCGCCACGATGATCGTCTTCATCAACATCACCATCATCATCACCATCCTCATCTCTTTTACGTGGTCCACTCTCCCGCACCCCGCTGTAATCCCTACTTGAACATGGTGCTTTATGCCACATATTATGATCCAATGATGTGTTTCCATCTTATGATGTTTTGAGCAGATATCTTTTGTCCTTGGGTTGATTGATGATCTAGATTGGTACGAGTTGTGTGTTTTATTTTGGTGATGTCCTATGGTGCCCTCCGTGTCGCACAAACGTGAGGGATTCCCGCTATAGGGTGTTGCAATATGTTTATGATTCGCTTATAGTGGGTTGCTTGAGTGACAGAAGCATAAACCCGAGTAAGGGGGTTGTTGCGTATGGGATAAAGGGGACTTGATGCTTTAATGCTATGGTTGGGTTTTACCTTAATGATCTTTAGTAGTTGCGGATGCTTGCTAGAGTTCCAATCATAAGTGCATATGATCCAAGTAGAGAAAGTATGTTAGCTTATGCCTCTCCCTCATATGAAATTGCAATGACGACTATCGGTCTTGTTAACAATTGCCTAGGACAATTCGGCACACCGATCCACCATTATTCCACACTCGCTATTTATAATACTTAGTAATATATTCTAACTTTATGATAACAACACCTACTTTTATATTTTAGCAGTCCAATACCATACAAAGTTATCCTCTTCATACCCACAACGTAGTTTTATTTCTCGTTTCTAGTTGGAAGCAAACGTTCGGTGCACGTAGAGTCGTATCAGTGGCAGATAGGGCTTGCGAGAATATTGATCTTACCTTTAGCTCCTTGTGGGTTCGACACTCCATGCTTATCACTTCCACCTTTGGAAATTGGTACGATGATTCCCTGCACTTGGGGATTATCAGTGTACTTTACTAGTGTTCATAGTAGCCCCTGGGTATTTGATACTGGTTCAGTTGCTATGATTAGTAACTCGAAACAGGAGTTACAAAATGAATAAAGACTAGTTGAGGGCAAGGTGACGATGTGTGTTGGAAGTGATTCCAAGGTTGATCAGATCACCACCGCACACTCCCTTTACCTTCGGGACTAGTGTTGAACCTAAAATAATTCTTATTTGGTGTTTGCGTTGAGCATAATATGATTGGATCATGTTTATGGCAATACGATTATTCATTTAAGTCAAAGAATAATTGTTATCCTGTTTACATGAATAAAACCTTCTGTGGTCATACACCCAAGGTGAATGGTTTATTGAATCTCGATCGTATTGTACATATTCATAATATTGATGCCAAAAGATGCAAAGTTGATAATGATAGTGCAACATATTTGTGGCACTCCGTTTAGGTCATATTGGTGTAAAGCGCATGAAGAAACTCCATGCCAATTGGGTTTTGGAATCACTTGATTAGGAATCACTTGATGCTTGTGAACCATGCCTCATGGACAAGATGACTAAGACTCCGTTGTCGGTGTCAAAACCGGCGGATCTCAGGTAGGGGGTCCCGAACTGTGCGTCTAAGGCGGATGGTAACATGAGGCGGGGGACATGATGTTTACCCAGGTTCGGGCCCTCTCGATGGAGGTAATACCCTACTTCCTGCTTGATTGATCTTGATGATATGAGTATTACAAGAGTTGATCTACCACGAGATCGTAGAGGCTATACCCTAGAAGCTAGCCTATGGTATGATTGTTGTTGTCCTACGGACTAAACCCTCCGGTTTATATAGACACCGGAGGGGCTAGGGTTACACAGAGTCGGTTACAAGGGAGGAGATCTACATATCTGTATTGCCAAGCTTGCCTTCCACGCCAAGGAGAGTCCCATCCGGACACGGGACGAAGTCTTCAATCTTGTATCTTCATAGTCCAACAGTCCGGCTAAAGTATATAGTCAGGCCGTCCGAGGACCCCCTAATCCAGGACTCCCTCAGTAGCCCCTGAACCAGGCTTCAATGACGATGAGTCCGGCATGCAGATTGTCTTCAGCATTGCAAGGCGAGTTCTTCTCCAAATTCCGAGTACCTATTGAGTAGTGTCCCGCTTTCCATAAATGTTGCACTCCTTGGCTTCCGTGCCTAGTAATGGCTATCTTCCACGTGTCGAGCGAATGCGAGAAGCCAGGGTATTTTTACATTTTTCACCCTTGCCATGTGAGTAAACCGTCTATTAAAGAGATGGGGATTCTCAGATCCAGATCACACCATCCTCCAATAGCGAGTATCCATCGGAGCGCGCCCGACAAAATCCATTCCAACATTGCCGGCCATCGCAACTCCTCCTCTCGCTCCCATAGCCCCAAGCCCGGCGATTGGAAGAGGTGTTCCGTCCCTGACAGCCAATTAGTAGAGTTACAGACCCAGGGATTTCTCCCTCCAGCATATATGGTTCCCGTTCGAGCCGGGATCGCCACCTATAATGGCGGGGAGCAAGCGGAGAGCTCCCCCAATCCATCCAAGGGGGAGCGGGTATGCCTTGTCCCTTATTTACTAAGGGGACTTGGATTCCCAATTCATCCGTTCCTCCGCGGGCTCCTGGAGTTCTACGACCTCCAGTTGCATAACTTTACCCCGCTTCCATCCTACACATCACTGGCTACGTTGCCCTTTGTGAGCTGTTTCTGGGCTGCGAAGCTCATTTTGAGCTATGGCGGAGGCTATTCTGCCTCGTGCCCCGTACACAGAAGGGGTCACTATATCAAGTGGGCGGAGCCGAAATATGGCGCATCGCTGGTACCGGATACCTGTCCGGTACACCGAAGACGACGTCCGAAGACTGGCCTTCAGAGTGGTTTTATATGGAGGACGTTCCCCTCCCAGATCCTATTTGGATGGGCCTTCCTAAGTTCAACAACGCCCCTTTGAAGAAACGCCGCAGTTGGCGCCCTCGGAGCCCCCAGGAGGAAGATAACGGGGAAGTCCTTTACCTGATGGGCCGGATAGATATGCTGGCCAAATCAGGATTGACAATAACCAGGTTATGTCCATATGTATAATGCGGGGGGTGCAACCACTTCAATATCGGGGACAACCCATGTGGCACTTCAATGGGGAAGACGACACCACCCGCTGCGGTCGTAAAGGTCCGGACTCCACCTCTGCCCTAGTGAAGATACTGTCCGATTTTTATAAAGGAGAAGAAGAGGAGTTCGCCCATATAAAGCCGCGGGATGGATTCTCCATGTACAACCCCCCAAGCTGGGTGAACTGCTACTTTCTACTCCAATCCTTTCCGCATTATTTGTCATAAGTATTTACCTTGTTATTTCATAACAGGAACTGCGAAAAGCCATGAGGGAGGTCCACAGCCCGTCTCCACAACCATAGGACCCTAACCGGGCCCTCGACCCCGGACTCGAAGAAGATCCGGACACATTTGTGGAGCTCATCGACAGAACATTCCATTAGTTGAGCTGTGACGGTACCTGTTGGGGATCGTTGCAGAAATTCAAAAAAATTATACGCATCACCAAGGTCAATCTATGGAGAGACTAGCAACGAGAGAGAGGGGAGTGCATCTTCATACCCTTGAAGATCGCGATGCGAAAGCGTTACAAGAACGCGGATGAAGGAGTCGTACTCGTAGCGATTCAGATCGCGGTTGATTCCGATCTAAGCGCCGAACAACGGCGCCTCCGCGTTCAACACACGTACAGCCCGGGGACGTCTCCTCCTTCTTGATCCAGCAAGGGGAGAGGATAAGTTGAGGGAGAGCTCCGGCACCACGACGGCGTGGTGGTGGAGCTTGCAGTCCTCCGGCAGGGTTTTGCCAAGCACTACTACGGAGGAGGAGGTGTTGAGGAGGGAGAGGGTTGCGCCAGGGGAAGGGATGTGGCTCCCATGCGCCTCCCCGCTATATATAGGGGTGGAGGGGGCTGGTTTCTTGCCCTCCAAGTCCATTGGGGCGTTGGCAAAGGTGGGGGAAAGAAATCCCATCATTTCCCTTCCCCACCGATTGTTATCCCCCCTTTTTAGGGATCTTGATCTTATCCCTTCGGGATATGATCTTATTCCTTCTAAGGGGGGATCTTGGTGCGCCTTGACCAGGGGTGTGGGGCCTTGCCCCCACTACCCACATTCATGTGGGTCCCCCCATGCAGGTGGGCCCCACTCCAGAACCTTTTAGAACCTTCCCGCTACAATACCGAAAAATCCTGAACATTTTCCGGTGGCCAAAATAGGACTTCCCATATATAAATCTTTACCTCCGGACCATTCCGGAACTTCTCGTGACGTCCGGGATCTCATCCGGGACTCCGAACAACATTCGGTAACTGCACACTAATTCCCATAACAACTCTAGCGTCACCGAACCTTAAGTGTGTAGACCCTACGGGTTCGGGAATCATGCAGACATGACCGAGACAACTCTCTGGCCAATAACCAACAGCGGGATCTAGATACCCATGTTGGCTCCCACATGTTCCACGATGATCTCATCGGATGAACCACGATGTCGGGGATTTAATCAACCCCGTATACAATTCCCTTTGTCTATCAGTATGCTGCTTGCCCGAGATTCGATCGTCGGTATCCCTATACCTTGTTCAATCTCGTTACCGGCAAGTCTCTTTACTCGTTCTGTAACGCATGAACCCGTGGCTAACTCATTAGTCACATTGAGCTCATTATGATGATGCATTACCGAGTGGGCCCAGAGATACCTCTCCGTCATACGGAGTGACAAATCCCAGTCTCGATTCGTGCCAACCCAACAGACACTTTCGGAGATACCTGTAGTGCACCTTTATAGCCACCCAGTTACGTTGTGACGTTTGGTACACCCAAAGCATTCCTACGGTATCCAGGAGTTACACAATCTCATGGTCTAAGGAAATGGTACTTGACATTAGAAAAGCTCTTAGCAAACGGACTACATGATCTTGTGCTATGCTTAGGATTGGGTCTTGTCCATCACATCATTCTCCTAATGATGTGATCCCGTTATCAATGACATCCAATGTGCATGGTCAGGAAATCATAACCATCTATTGATCAACGAGCTAGTCAACTAGAGGCTTACTAGGGACATGTTGTAGTCTATGTATTCACACATGTATTACGGTTTCTAGTTAATACAATTATAGCATGAACAATAGACAATTGTCATGAACAAGGAAATACAATAATAACCATTTTATTATTGCCTCTAGGGCATATTTCCAACAGTACCTTGGTGGCTATCATAGCCGATTATCCTGGACTGCTCCCCGCATCGCATGTAAGTAAAACTAGAGCCCTAACTTCCAAGAAGGATCCCTTTTTCTGCACTTCACCTACCGCAGACATATGGTGTTTTACAGGGAAGGCCCTCGGGACGCCATGCCAAACCTGCAGTGACCCGCCAACAAGGGGCACCGAAGCCGGGTAGGCTTAAAAGGAAGGCGGTCAGGACTGAGACGCCATCACAGAGGTACGAAAGAAAACCCCGCTCCGTGGTGGTCGTCTTCTCAAATATAATAACGCCCATGTTTCCTAGTAGGAAAAACGCTCGCCTGACTATATACGGAGAGGCTGCCGGTCACGCCTCCACCAGTCGAGCTCCAGAGGCAGACGCTAACATGGGGCCAACGCTGGATGTTCCTCCTACAGAGGATGCGGATAGGCTATCCGCTACAAATTCCAAAGTGGTGAGCGCCATGAATCACAGGCGCCGCCATGCCGTACTCCGTGACGCTTGTTTCTCCCAAGAGGCGTTCGATGCCTTCAAATCAGGAGACACATACATCCGAGCTACTCAAAATGGTCTTGCCAGAGCCACGGACCAGTATGTGAAAGATATACGGGTAACAAAATCTGATAAGTATATATATCAGTAGCCCCTGAGACTTGAAACAGTTGACACAACTGATTTAAGGATCATTGTTTGCATAGGTTCTGACGGAGAAGAATACCCAGTTGTCTCAAGAGCTGAAGGAGTGCAAAGCCCAGCTTCAGGCCGTAATTGCCACAATGAAAGAGTCCGAGAAGGCCCCATCGGGTAACACTTTCTTCCATTGCAAAGAATGTCATGTACCAGGTGGTGTGCGGCATGCGTGCAAATCTAACAATAGATGTTGCAGATGACTCCGAAGTGAATCCGGAGGCCGTGCCAGGGGATGCGCAACGTGCTAATCGACAGCTAAATGCTAGCGAGCGCGTGCTTACGCGGGTTAGGCATCTCCAAGACGCCAATATCCAGCTGGGCATGGAACTGAAAGATGTTCGAGCCCAGCTTGCGGACTCCGTAAAGGAGAATAAGCGGCTTCGACGCAGCATTTTCAGTAAGTGCTTGAACGAACTTTTAAAGAGTTCGACGAAGAAGCCGGCTAACAGAGTTATGTTTGTAGGTATGTTGACGGGTCGTCCCGCAGAGGAGATGCCCGGGTCTGCGGGTGATCTTCTGCCAGAGCTCTCACAACTGCACGAACAAGTTCGACAGGTGATGCAGGGTATTGCCCAATCCTTGTGGCCATCCGCCTCCCCGTCAGGAGGCATGGGGGAGCTTATAGAGAAGCTCAAGGGAGCGCGGCGGCGCTTCTGATTATGGAAGATATCAGCTTGCCGACAAGGTGAAAGGGAAGCCTAGGCCATGGTGAAGACGCGATATACCAAGGCTGACCCAAACCACATGGCCGAGGTCGGACCTGTGGGGCCCGATGGGGAAGAGATCCCCGTCAGTTTGGTGTATGACCAAGTAGAATTAGCCGCAAAGTATTCCCAACATGATTGTAGGCTAGACAGCCTTTTGGATGGTATAGAAGAAGAATTTAGTCAGTCTAAGTGACTGTGTACTTCAAGTGACATGTATTGTCCCTAGCCAGATTGTAAATCATTTGTCATGGCGGACCTTTTCGCTTCAACCTCTGGACCCGACAGTCCGAAGTGTATCCGAATACCCGCTTAGTTATGTAAGAACCGGGGTATGCATGGAAACCAGGCGTAGGGGTCATAAGTGCTTGAACAGACAAGTACCCAGCTAGCTATGTTATATTACATGGATAGTAAGAAACATCTTCCAGGGAGAATAGTTCCATTAAGGGTTCCTTTCCCTGGGTACGCATGCCCTAATGTGCATGTCCGAACTGTGAAAAGAGACACATGCTATAAACATCTGGGGACAATGTATTAAAATAAATACAAGTCATCTTTTGTTCACTGGCCGAGTATTCCCTTAAGAATGCTAGCTTTCGGCTTCACCCAGTCTGAGGTACACATCCGGCTGACCCGGCAGTAACAATCGCAGAGGTGCTCCCCTTATGCCCTAGCCGAATTAACGGGAACGTAGGGCATAAACACAAGATCCAGGCAGCCCAGCTTGGCCAAAACTTAAGTCATATCGATGCATATAATGGCGAAAAAAGGTACATGTGAAAGAATAACACATGTGTGGGGCATAGAGCATAGAGAATAGTTATATTAAGCTTCTGTATAAGAAGACCTCGGGTATAATGAGCGCGGTTAGCACGTCAAGGTTGTGTAGTCAAGACACAATTTAGCCTTTTAAGGCTTTGAAGAAAAAGGGAAGAAAGAAAGAAATAAAAGACAAATAATGGGTATATAAAAAATGGACGGAGGTAAGGAGACGAACATAGAGTCCGGCACTAGGTGTAGAACCTTCGGAGTCTGGCTGCGTTCCATGGGTTTGGCTCGAGTCGATTGTCCGATGCATCCCGCAGATGGTACGCTCCACCGGTCAGAACTTGGTCAATAATGAAGGGACCTTCCCATTTGGGATTGAGCTTGTTCTTTTTCTTCTCCGGTAGGCGCAGAACGAGTTCACAAATGTTATAGGTTTTGGCCCGCACTTCTCTGCTTTGATACCTTCGAGCCTGTTGCTGATAGAATGCGGAATAGGCTTTTGCCACGTCACGTTCCTCCTCCAGGGCGTCCAAACTGTCCAGCCGATCGAGCTCGGCCTCTTTTTCTTCATACATGCGCACTCAAGGTTAGTCATGAATTATATCGCAGGGCAGTACCGCCTCTGCGCCGTACACCATAAAAAACAGTGTGTATCCGGTAGTGCGATTCGGCGTGGTCCGCAGCCCCCATAGTACGGAGTCGAGCTCCTCTACCCAGTGCGTGTTTGATTCCTTTAAGGACCGCACCAATCTGGGTTCAATGCCGCTCATGATAAGACCATTTGCTCACTCGACTTGACCGTTAGTTTGCGGGTGATAGACAGAAGTGTAATCGAGCTTGATGCCCATGTTGCTGCACCAAAGTTTTACCTCGTCGGCTGTAAAGTTTGAGCCGTTATCAGTGATGATGATGTAGGGGATGCCATGGTGTACAACCCCAGATATGAAGTCTATCACTAGTCCGGATTCAGCCATTTTAACTGGTTTGTCTTCTATCCATTTGGTGAATTTGTCCACCATGACCAATAGGTATTTTTTCTTATGGGTTCCCCCTTTGAGGGGTCCGACCATATCAAGCCCCTAGACCGCAACGGGCCAAGTAATGGGGATTGTTTGGAGAGCGGTAGGCGGCATATGGCTTTGGTTTGCAAAAAGCTGGCAATCGACGCAATGTTGAACAAGGTCCTGTGCGTCTGCTCGGGCCGTCGGCCAATAGAAACCTGTACGGAAGGCCTTGCTTACAAGGGCCCGGGCTGCGGCGTGGTGGCCGCCAAGTCCAGCATGGATTTCTGCCAAAAGTTTCCGCCCTTCCTCTTCGGAGATGCACCTTTGAAGGACTCCGGTAGTGCTTTTCTTATAAAGCTCTCCCTCGTGGACCTTGTAGGCTTTAGACCGCCGCACTATGCAGCGTGCCTCATTTTGGTCCTCAGGTAGTTCCTGCCTAGTTAGGTGGGCCAGGAATGGTTCTGTCCACGGGGCGATGGCAGCCATTATGATGTGGGCTGAAGCTGTTATTTCGGTGGTAGAGCCTTCGATTGTGTCAGAGTGTTCGGTATCTAGTGTATTGGTCGGGTCCGGACTATTGTTACCGGTGTCCCCTTGCCATACCACGGATGGCTTAAACAGCCTTTCCAAGAAGATGTTAGGTGGAACAGGGTCACGCTTAGCGCCAATACGGGCGAGGATATCCACCGCCTGATTGTTTTCCCGAGCCACGTGGTGGAATTCAAGCCCCTCAAACCGAGCTGACATTTTGAGGACGGCATTGCGATAAGCCGCCATTTTCGGATCCTTGGCGTCGAAGTCTCCATTTATTTGAGATATTGCGAGGTTTGAGTCCCCACGCACCTCCAGACGTTGAATGCCCATGGAGACTGCCATCCGGAGACCATGTAACAGGGCCTCGTATTCGGCTGCGTTGTTGGAGTCTGTGTATAGTATTTGGAGTACGTATTGGACTATATCTCCGGTGGGGGATGTCAGGACGACGCCAGCCCCCAGACGAGCCAGCATTTTAGAGTCGTCGAAGTGCATAATCCAATTGGAGTACGCGCCGTACTCTTTAGGGAGTTCGGCTTCTGTCCATTCGGCGATGAAATCAGCCAGTACTTGAGACTTAATGGCTCGTCGTGGTTTGTATATTATGTCGAACGGGAGGAGCTCAATAGCCCATTTAGCAATCCAGCCCGTGGCCTCGCGGTTGTTTATTATGTCGTTGAATGGCACTTCAGAGGCCACCGTAATTGAACACTCTTGAAAGTAGTGTCGTAGTTTCCAGGATGCCATGAAGACCGCATATGCTATCTTTTGATAATGTGGGTACCGTGGTTTGCACGGAGTGAGGACGGTGGATACGTAGTATACCGGCTTTTGAAGCGGGAATTTATGTCCGTCCATCTCTCGTTAGACGACGAGCACTGCGCTTACAACTTGGTGTGTTGCCGCTATATATAGCAGCATTGGTTCGCCGACGTTAGGTGCGGCCAGGATTGGGTTTGTGGCCAAAACGGCTTTTATTTCTTCTAATACGGCCGTGGCCGCGTCCGTCCACTCAAAGTGTTCGGTGCGTCGCAGGAGGCGATAAAGAGGTAGTTCCTTTTCTCCTAATCGGGAGATGAAGCGGCTTAAAGCAGCCACGCATCCAGTTAGTTTCTGGATTTGCTTGAGGTCCCTTGGGATGGCCAACTGTGACAGAGCTCGGATTTTAGCCGGATTTGCTTCGATTCCTCTGTTGGAGACGATGAAGCCTAAGAGCTTTCCGGCGGGCACGCCGAAGACGCATTTGTCCGGGTTGAACTTAATGTCGTATGTTCGGAGATTATCGAACGTGAGCCTCAAGTCGTCTATTAAGGATTCGACGTGTCTGGTTTTAATGACCACATCGTCTACGTATGCCTCTACTGTTGTCAATCTGTGTCTCCAAGCATGTCTGAATCATGTGTTGATAGGTTGCACCAGCGTTTTTGACCCCAAAAGGCATGGTGTTAAAACAGAAGGGGTCGCATGGAGTGATAAATGCCGTTGCGGCTTGATCGGACTCCGCCATCTTAATTTGGTGGTATCCGGAGTATGCGTCAAGGAAGCACAATGAGTAGTATCCTGCTGTAGTGTCGATAATTTGATCGATGCGAGGGAGGAGAAAGGAATCCTTTGGGCAAGCCTTATTAAGGTCCTTGAAGTCGACGCATAGGCGTCAGGATTTGTCCTTCTTTGGTACCATCACCAGGTTTGCTAGTCAGTCCGGATGTATTATTTCTCAAATAAATCCGACCTCCAGTAATTTGGCTAGCTCCTCTCCCATGGCTTGTCGCTTAGGCTCAGAGAAGCGCCGAAGAGTTTGCTTGACCGGCTTAAATCCCTTTAGGATGTTAAGGCTATGCTCGGCCAGCCTGCGTGGGATTCCTGGCATGTCTGAAGGATGCCAGGCGAAGATGTCCCAATTCTCGCGCAAGAACTCCCATAGTGCGGCGTCTACTGTGGGGCTTAACTGTGCCCCGATGGATGCTGTTTTTGTAGGGTCCGTTGGATGGACTTGGAATTTGACTATTTCATCTGCTGGTTTAAAAGAGGTTGACTTGGATCTTTTATCGAGTATCATGTCATCCCTGTCCACTGTGGAGCGCAGCGCAGTTAATTCCTCGACCGCGAGGGCTTCGGATAATGCCTCGAGGGCCAGTGCGGCTGTTTTATTTTCGGCGCGGAGTGCTATGTCCGGATTACTAGCTAGAGTGATGATTCCATTGGGTCCGGGCATTTTGAGCTTCATGTACCCGTAATGGGGTATAGCTTGGAAGATTGTGAATGCCTCCCGCCCTAGAAGGGGGTGGTATCCGCTATTGAACGGAGCCACTTGGAATGTGATTTCTTCGGACCTATAATTCTCCGGCGTGCCGAATACCACATCTAGTGTGATTTTGCCAGCATATCGTGCCTCCCGACTAGGGATGATTCCTCTGAAGGTCGTGCTGCTTTGCTCAATGCGGCTTCTGTATATTTCCATTTTTTGAAGGGTCTCCTCATAGATGAGGTTTAGTCCGCTGCCGCCGTCCATCAGCACTTTAGTAAGCTGGAAGCCGTCCACAATTGGACTAAGGACCAAGGCGGCTGGTGTTCGGGCTGTTCGGAATTTTGGTTCGTCACTGGCATTGAATGTGATAGCCGTGTCGCTCCATGGATTTATTGTTGCTACGTGGCAGACTTCGGCAAGGCTGCGGAGTGCTCGCTTACGCCTATTATTTGAGGTGAAGGTCTTGAAGACTGTCAATACTGTATTTTTGTTCTCCACGGGATGGTGCTCCGCGGTATTGTTAATGAGGAGATCCTCACCGCTATTGGCCACCTGCCGGAGTACCAACATGCTCTAAGGCTGTGTGTTGGTATGGTGTCCGATGTACTGTGAATTTTGCATGGCCCATTAAGCCATCCCTCCAATACGGTTCCACGCCCTGTAATGGGCTTTTGCTTCTTTGTAATTGGTTCGGGCGACTTACGAGAGTGCACCCTTTTAGTTCGGACTGGGAGTTTTGTCAGAGCTGGAGGATCCCAAAATTTTGTTGGGCTTTCCATGCGCTTTCCATCGCGCAGTACTTCCGTACTATGACCGCCAAGTCAGCAAAGTGTGCTATGTCACGGCGACTTATAGCGTTGAGGATTCCCTTGTCCGTGCAATTATTTACAAAAGAGTGAAATTGCATCTTCCTCGCGACAGTCCTTAACCTTGTTCATTACAAGGAGGAATCTGGCCCAATAGTGGTGTACTGTCTCCTGGGGCTCTTGTCTAATGTGGGAAAGATCACTTATATCTGGGTGGGTGGGTGGATTTAAGTCCGAACCCTGACTCGATCTGAGACCCACGGGCGGAGGAGTTTCCGATCTTGGAAGTTCGGGCTCCGGGATGTTGCCCAATAGGTCTGGCCCGCTGCTAGATTCTAAGTTCAGGGTTTGGGCCATGTCCTCCCGTGGACGAGTATCCGGCTCGGAGAGCTCGGGAATCCGAACATAATTTGCCCTCAAGATGGAGGAAGAATTGCTGAGTTGCTCCTCCACCATCGCTATTTGATGGGTGACCGGCGGAGAGTTAATCTCCCTTTGGTCGGGTTTAAGCCCAATCCGATCATAGTCCATAGTGACCCCCAAAGCGGCGATGCGATCCAATAGCTCATTCAAAGAGGAGAGCTCCATTGGATCTATCTGCTCGGCGAATTCCGAGCCGGCGTGGAGACTGTTTTTGATGACCCGAGAAGTCATGTCGACGTAGTGGCCGAATGGGCGGTCATGACGAAGCCGCCTAGTTGGAGAGTTTAGCCTACAGCCAGGGCTCCCCCAGAGGTAATGTTGTCCTTGACAACAAGATGAGCCATCCCTCCTTACGATGACAGCACAGTGGAACTCTCAACGAAAGCACCAAGGTCGGTGTCAAAACCGGCGGATCTCGGGTAGGGGGTCCCGAACTCTGTGTCTAAGGCGGATGGTAACAGGAGGCGGGGGACACGATGTTTACCCAGGTTCGGGCCCTCTCGATGGAGGTAATACCCTACTTCCTGCTTGATTGATCTTGATGATATGAGTGTTACAAGAGTTGATCTACCACGAGATCGTAGAGGCTAAACCATAGAAGCTAGCCTATGGTATGATTGTTGTTTCCTACGGACTAAACCCTCCGGTTTATATAGACACCGGAGGGGGCTAGCACAGAGTCGGTTACAAGGGAGGAGATCTACATATCTGTATTGCCAAGCTTGCCTTCCACGCCAAGGAGAGTCCCATCCAGACACGGGACGAAGTCTTTAATCTTGTATCTTCATAGTCCAATAGTCCGGCTAAAGTATATAGTCCGGCCGTTTGAGGACCCCCTAATCCAGGACTCTCTCATCCGTTCTCCGGAACAATGGAGCGAACAACTGACTTATTGGAAATAATGCATACTGATGTATGCGATCCGATGAGTGTTGAGGCTCGCGGCGGGTATCATTATTTTCTGACCTTCACAGATGATTTGAGCAGATATGGGTATATCTACTTGATGAAAGATAAGTCTGAAACATTTGGAAAGTTCAAAGAATTTCATAGTGAAGTGGAAAATCATCGTAAGAAAATAAAGTTTCTACAATCTGATCGTGGGGACGAATATTTGAGTTACGAGTTTGGTCTTCATTTGAAACAATGTGGAATAGTTTCATAACTCACGCCACCTGGAACACCACAGCGTAATGGTGTGTCCGAACGTCATAACCATACTTTATTAGATATGGTGCGATCTATGATGTCTCTTACTTATGTACCTCTATCGTTTTGGGGTTATGCATTAGAGACAGCTGCATTCACGTTAAATAGGGCACCATCTAAATCCGTTGAGACGACACCATATGAACTATGGTTTAGCAAGAAACCTAAGTTGTCGTTTCTTAAAGTTTGGGGCTGTGATGCTTATGAGAAAAAGTTTCAACCTGATAAGCTCGAACCCAAATCAGAGAAATACGTTTTCATAGGATACCCAAAAGAAATTGTTGGGTACACCTTCTATCACAGATCCGAAGGCAAGATATTCGTTGCTAAGAATGGATCCTTTCTTGAAAAGAAGTTTCTCTCGAAAGAAGTGAGTGGGAGGAAAGTAGAACTTGATGAGGTAGTTGTAGCTTCTCCCGAATTGGAAAGTAGTTCATACAGAAATCAGTTCCAGTGATTCCTACACCAGTTAGTGAGGAAGCTAATGATGATGATCATGAAACTTCTGATCAAGTTACTACCAAACCTCTTAGGTCAACCAGAGCATGTTCCGCACCAGAGTGGTACGGTAATCCTGTTCTGGAAGTCATGTTACTAGACCATGACGAACCTATGAACTATGGGGAAGCGATGATGAGCCCAAATTTTGACAGATGGCATGAGGCCATGAAATCTAAGATGGAATCCATGTATGTGAACAAAGTATGGACTTTGGTGGACTTGCCCGATGATCGGCAAGCCATTGAGAATAGATGGATCTTCAAGAGGAAGACGGACGCTAATAGTAGTGTTACTATCTACAAAGCTCGACTTGTCAAAAAGGGTTTTTGACAAGTTCAAGATGTTGACTACGATGAGATTTTCTCACTCGTATCGATGCTTAAAGTATGTCTAAATCATGTTAGCAATTGCCACGTTTTATGAAATCTGACAAATGGATATCAAAACTGCATTCCTTAATGGATTTATTAAACAAGAGTTGTATATGATACAACCAGAAGGTTTTATCAATCCTAAAGGAGCTAACAAAATGTGCAAGCTCTAGTGATCCATCTATGGACTGGTGCAAGCATCTCAGAGTTGGAATATACGCTTTGATGAGTTGATCAAAGCATATAGTTTTATACACACTTGCGGTGAAGCCTGTATTTACAAGAAAGTGAGTGGGAGCACTACAACATTTCTGATAAGTATATGTGAATGAGATATTGTTGATCGGAAATAATGTAGAATTTTCTGGAAAGCATAAAGGAGTATTTGAAAGGAGTTTTTCAAAGAAAGACCTCGGTGAAGTTGCTTACATATTGAGCATCAAGATCTATAGAGATAGATCAAAACGCTTGATAAGTTTTTTCAATGAGTACATACCTTGACAAGATTTTGAAGTAGTTTAAAATGGAACAGTCAAAGAAAGAGTTCTTGCTTGTGTTGCAAGGTGTGAAGTTGAGTAAGGACTCAAAACCCGACCATGGCAGAAAATCGAAAGAGAATGAAAAGTCATTCCCTATGCCTCAGTCATAGGTTCTATAAAGTATGCTATGTTGTGT
This sequence comes from Aegilops umbellulata, assembly GCA_032464435.1. Classification (NCBI taxonomy): domain Eukaryota; kingdom Viridiplantae; phylum Streptophyta; class Magnoliopsida; order Poales; family Poaceae; genus Aegilops; species Aegilops umbellulata. The sequence continues at coordinate 396,054,053 of CP136054.1, forward strand.
ACCAGACCTATTGTGTACCTCACCATGAGTTTGGCAAGAGGGTACAATAGTGATCCAGGAATGGATCACTGGACAACGGTCAAAATTATCCTTAATGGAATAAGGATATGTTTCTCGGTTATGGAGGTGAAAAAAAGTTCATCGTAAAGGGTTACGTCGATGCAAGCTTTGACACTGATCTAGAAGACCCTAATTCTCAATCTGGATACATATTGAAAGTGGGAGCAATTAGCTAGAGTAGCTCCATGTAGGGTATTGTAGACATAGAAATTTGCAAAATACATGCGGATCTGAATGTGGCAGACCCGTTGACTAAACTTCTCCCACAAGCAAAACATGATCACACCTTAGTACTCTTTGGATGTTAATCACATGGCGATGTGAACTAGATTATTGACTCTAGTAAACCCTTTGGATGTTGGAAACATGGCGATGTGAACTATGTGTGTTAATCACATAAAGATGTGAACTATTGGTGTTAAATCACATGGCGACGTGAAATAGATTATTGACTCTAGTGCAAGTGGGAGACTGAAGGAAATATGCCCTAGAGGCAATAATAAAGTTGTTATCTATATTTCCTTATATCATGATAAATGTTTATTGTTCATGCTAGAATTGTATTAATCGGAAACTTAGTACATGTGTGAATACATAGACAAAACAGAGTGTCCCTAGTATGCCTCTACTTGACTAGCTTGTTTATCAAAGATGGTTATGTTTCCTAGCCATAGACATGTGTTGCCATTTGATGAACGGGATCACATCATTAGAGAATGATGTGATGGACAAGACCCATCCGTTAGCTTAGCATTATGATCATTAAGTTTTATTGCTATTCCTTTCTTCATGACTTATACATGTTCCTCTGACTATCAGATTATGCAACTCCCGAATACCGTAGGAACACCTTGTGTGCTATCAAACGTCACAACGTAATTGGGTTATTATAAAGATGCTCTACAGGTGTCTCCGAAGGTGTTTGTTGGGTTGGCATAGATCGAGATTAGGATTTGTCACTCCATGTATCGGAGAGATATCTCTGGGCCCTCTAGGTAATGATCATCACTATAAGCCTTGAAAGCAATGTGACTAATGAATTAGTTACAGATGATGCATTACGGAACGAGTAAAGAGACTTGCCGGTAACGAGATTGAACTAGGTATGATGATACCCACGATCGAATCTCGGGCAAGTAACATACCGATAACAAAGGGAACAACGTATGTTGTTATGCGGTTTGACCGATAAAGTTCTTCGTAGAATATGTGGGAGCCAATATGAGAATCCAGGTTCTGCTATTGGTTATTGACCGGAGATGAGTCTCGGTCGTGTCTACATAGTTCTTGAACCCGTAGGGTCCGCACGCTTAACGTTCGATGACGATCGGTATTATGAGTTTATGTGTTTTGAAGTACCGAAGGTAGTTCGGAGTCCCGGATGAGATCACGGACAGGACGATGAGTCTCGAAATGGTCGAGACATAAAGGTTGATATATTGGAAGACTATATTCAGACACCAGAATAGTTTCGAGGTGTATCAGGTATTTTCTGGAGTACTTGGGGGTTACTGGACCCCCCCCCCCCGGGGGGTTATTGGGCCTCATGGACCTATTGGTGGAAGAGAGGAGGCAGGACAAGGTGTGGCACCCCCCTAGCCCAAACCGAATTGGACTAGGGGGCCGGGCCCCCTTTCCTTCTCTCCTCCCTCTCTTTCCCCCTTCTCCTTGTTGGAATAGGAAAGGGGGGGCCGAATCCTACTTGGAGTAGGATTGCCCCCCCCCCATGGCGTGCCACCTCCCCCTGGCCGGCCTCCTCCTCCCTCCCCCTTTATATACATAGGAGGGGGCACCCCAAAGACACACCAACATTTTTCTTAGCCGTGTGCGGTGCCCCCTCCACAGAAACACACCTCGATCATATCGTTACAGTGCTTAGGCGAAGCCCTGCGCCGGTAACTTCGTCATGACCGTCACCACGCCGTCGTGCTGACAAAACTCTCCCTCGGCCTCAGCTAGATCAAGAGTTCGAGGGACATCACCGAGTTGTGCGTGTGTAAATCACGGAGGTGCCATGCGTTCGGTACTTGATCGGTTGGATCGCGAAGACGTTCGACTACATCAACTACGTTACTTAAGGCTTCCGCTTTTGGTCTACGAGGGTACGTGAACACACTCTCCCCACTCGTTGCTATGCTTCTCCTATATAGATCTTGCGTGATCGTAGGAAAATTTTGAAATACTACGTTCCCTAACAAGTTTGGCTGCGATGAGATCTGATCTGGGCCCGAGGGGTTTAGATCGAGATCCACTGCGGCTGCGCCTCGTCTCGACAATGACAAGAGGAGATCTGTTGGAAATATGCCCTAGAGGCAATAATAAATTGTTTAGTATTATATTTCCTTGTTCATGATAATCGTTTATTATCCATGCTATAATTGTATTGATAGGAAACTCAAATACATGTGTGGATACATAGACAACACCATGTCCCTAGTAAGCCTCTAGTTGACTAGCTCGTTGATCAATAGATGGTTACGGTTTCCTGACCATGGACATTGGATGTCGTTGATAACGGGATCACATCATTAGGAGAATGATGTGATGGACAAGACCCAATCCTAAGCCTAGCACAAAGATCGTGTAGTTCGTATGCTAAAGCTTTTCTAATGTCAAGTATCATTTCCTTAGACCATGAGATTGTGCAACTCCCGGATACCGTAGGAATGCTTTGGGTGTACCAAACGTGACAACGTAACTGGGTGGCTATAAAGGTACACTACAGGTATCTCCGGAAGTGTCTGTTGGGTTGGCACGAATCGAGACTGGGATTTGTCACTCCGTGTGACGAAGAGGTATCTCTGGGCCCACTCGGTAGGATATCATCATATGCGCAATGTGACCAAGGAGTTGATCACGGGATGATGTGTTATGGAACGAGTAAAGAGACTTGCCGGTAACGAGATTGAACAAGGTATCGAGATACCGATGATCGAATCTCGGGCAAGTGCAATACCGCTAGACAAAGGAAATTGAATACGGGATTGATTGAATCCTCAACATCGTGGTTCATCCGATGAGATCATCGTAGAACATGTGGGAGCCAACATGGGTATCCAGATCCCGTTGTTGTTTATTGGCCGGAGAGGTGTCTCGGTCATGTCTACATGGTTCCCGAACCCGTAGGGTCTATACACTTAAGGTTCGGTGACGATAGGGTTATAGGGAATAGATGCACGTGGTTACCGAATGTTGTTCGGAGTCCCGGATGAGATCCCGGATGTCACGAGGAGTTCCGGAATGGTCCGGAGGTAAAGATTTATATATAGGAAGTATGGTTTTGGCCACCGGAAGTGTTCTGGGCATCACCGGTAGTGTACCGGGACCACCGGAGGGGTCCGGGGGTCCACCGAGAGGGGCCACGGGCCCCGGAGGCATACATGGGCCAAGTGTGAGAAGGGACCAGCCCCTAGGTGAGCTGGGGCGCCTCCCCACCAAGGCCCATGCGCCTAGGGAGAAGAGGGGGCAAACCATAAGGGCAGATGGGCCCTAAGGCCCATGCCTGGTGCGCCTCCCTCTCCCCCCCACTTGGCCGCCACCCCAGATGGGGATTGGGGCTGCCGCCGCCCCTAGGGTGGAAACCCTAGGTGGGGGCGCAACCCTCCCTCCTCCCCTATATATAGTGGAGGCAAAGGGGCAGCCCAACACACGAGTTCTTCACCTGTTGGCTCAGCCCTACCCTTCTCCCTCCTCGTCTCCCGCGGTGCTTGGCGAAGCCCTGCAGGATTGCCACGCTCCTCCTTCACCACCACGCCGTCGTGCTGCTGCTGGACGGATTCTTCCCCAACCTCTCCTTCTCCCCTTGCTGGATCAAGGCGTGGGAGACGTCACCGGGTTGCATGTGTGTTTAACGCGGAGGTGCCGTCCATTCGGCACTAGGATCATCGGTGATTTGGATCACGACGAGTACGACTCCATCAACCCCGTTCACTTGAATGCTTCCTCTTAGCGATCTACAAGGGTATGTAGATGCACTCTCCTTTCCCCTCGTTGCTAGATTACTCCATAGATTGATCTTGGTGATGCGTAGAAAATTTTGAATTTCTCCTACTATCCCCAACAAGATCCCCCCTGGGTAATCTTCGTGGCACGAGGACATCCGGGTCTCTTGACCTGGGCATGGTGGTGGTGGCTGACTTCTCCACCGAAGGCGGTTGGCCAGGCTGGTAGTGACGGATCTTGGATCCCACTATTAGCACCGGCGGCGAGTTAGGGAGACATAGTCGCCGGTGAAAAATGGGCCGACTCCGGTCATGGCGGGCGATGGCAGCGTCTACGTCGTTAGCTTGATGAAGGCATCGTCAACCAACTATCGTCAACCTGCTCGTGCCGCTCCAGGAGAAATCCTAAGATCATTGGATCAGACGATGGCGGCGTTGCGGTGTCGTGTTCCCTATTGGGGGCATCGTTTGTGGAGCGGCACCGAATGGAAGAGGCATGGGGTGGTGTGGCGTGCCTTCTCTCCGTCGACGACGGCGGGTCTCGGCGTCATGGAGCAGCGGGGTCTCGTCGATGAGCGTGTGATGATGGACGAGCGCAGGATGGTGGCGTTGTCTGGCGTCGTGGTGATGTCGTCGGCAGCTAGACCGGGCAAGGTAGATGCAGCAGTACATCACTGAAGATGGATTGGTGGCAGGTGGCTGCGGCGGCCTCATACCCGGCAGGCGTCCTGATTGAGGAGTGCGCTGGACTGGTGGGTGCCCCATACCCGGCAGGCGTCCTGGTTGAGGAGTGCGCTGGACTGATGGGTGCCCCATACCCGGCAGGCGTCCTGGTTGTGACCTCAGGTCTTAGATGTTAGGTTTGGCTGCGAGGTCTGTGTGGTATTAGGCTCAGACTATCAGCATCCCTACATCAACTGGATAGGAGTAGCGACAGATGTTGCCTAGACGGTGGCTTTAGTCTTACTATTGTATGACTTTGCAAAGTCTTGTGTGAATAATTAATAAAGTGACTACATGCATCATCCAAACACAGAGGCCGGGGTCCTCCTCCTTTTTCTAAATAAAAAACTCTGACGTCAACTCTTCTATTTCTACTCCTGGGCGCCACTCTAGAGAAGATGAAGAAAGTTCGCTTGTCCACACGCAACACCTCCTTCTCCCATCCGCCGCCGCATTCCCGGTGACCGGTAAAATGGAAACCCCCAACGCCCTGCAACTCCGGCGACCTCGCTGGCGGTTAACAATTTCAACGAATTTGGGTGTGTTGTTGCGTGTCACTGCGTGTGTGTTTCTGCTGCTGCGTGTGCGTGTGTTGCTGCTGCGTATGCGTGTGCATGTATGTGTGTTGTCGTAGTAGTAGTACAATTGTCTCGCTTGATCCGTCGTGCCAATTAAGCCCTGACAAGCGACCCCCACGTGGGTGAAGGTGACAAAGAGCCTCTGCGACAGTGATCAGCCACCCACATGACATGTTCCATCTTTTTTGGGTTTTTACCCGGGCCACATGAGGCAAAATTTCGTGTTTTGACCCTTTTGTCAAACAAAATCGAGACCTGACCCCAGTTTGAAAATATTTCAGGATTTGACCCTTTTGCCTACCGCCAGGGGGCCCGGCGGTAGGATCATATAGCCTACCGCCGAGATCACCGGCGGTAGCAAACTTGTCCACGCCAGCAACGATAACGGCCGCCGTGCCCCCTCCGTCACACCCTACCGCCGCTCCCCCCGGCGGTAGGTGGTCTGAACCTACCACCGGAGACACTGGCGGTAGGGTGTGGGCATATAAAAACCGCGGGCCGGCCGCCCCCACCCCCTCTCCCCCCCCCACCCAGCCGCCCCCACCACGAAGAACAGAGCAGTTTGCTCAAAGTCGCCCTCTCTCATCCCCTCCACTCCCCCCCTCCGATCTTCTTCGTTTCTTGACGGATTTTGCGGATCAAGATGGCCCCGAAGAAAGAAAAGTAAGCCCTTCCAATCCCTCCAATAAGTTTTAATCAAACATCTTTCGATTCGTCGCATTATTCGATTGAAATCACTCCTATTTGAAAAAAAAATAACCCTAGGATTGATTTAGGTTGATTCTAGATGCTATATTGTGTTAGATTTGAACTATATTGAAGAGTTGGTATGGTTGTGTTAAGATGAACCCTAGTTCACAATTGATTTGAATGATATTTTTTATATGATGGATGATGCATGTTCCTATGCTATGATGCAAGTATTGGATGTAGTGTATGATGAATATTGGAGATGAATATTTGATATATTTGTTATATGTAGTATATGAATCCTCAAGTTGAACCCTAGTTCATTTTTTTTAACAAAAAATGAGATTATGATGCATTGAAACCATGGTGATTGCATCTTCATAGAAGTATTTTATTTAGTTCTTTGACATATATTGTATTTAGTTATGTTGGATGTGATTAATTTTTGTTATGCGTCGATGTGTTTCATAGTTAATGTTGAACCCTAGTTCATGTTGAATTTTTTTTGATATGCTTATGCAATTCTTTTAGGAGGCCACCTCTTGCGGACGACATCGGCACGAAGTACACAATGCTTGACCCTAGGTTCGACAAGCGTCACCGTGCCCGTTTCATTGAGAATGGAGTGGTAATTGCCATTTTAAACCAAATCTTTCGAATTGATGAAAACAAGTTGCTAAATATTATGTCCATGCTAATTATACTTTGGTTATTGATTTTCACAGATGCTGCCGCCACTGCGGATGAGAGCTCACAAGACGACGGTTAAGATGGAGTACGACGATCGGTACGCATCGTTCTTCAGGAGAGCTCGACTATTGGGTTTCGTCCTGCAGTTCAAGCGTACGCCGCCGACGCTCGTTCACTCAGCTCTCACGGCTTTGATCGACCGGTGGCGGCCAGAGACGCACAGCTTTCATCTTCCATGCAGGAAGATGACCATGACCCTCGAGGATTGGGCGATGATTAGGGCACTACCGCTGGAGGGTCGTCCTCTCACAGGAAGAGTGGAGAGGGCGAACTGGCCCGAGAGGGTTGTCAGCCTCATCGGCGACTGCCCCCCCCCCTGCTAAGAGCAATCAAACTTCCGGCATACCGCTGTCATGGCTCCTCGAGCACCGGAGCAAGTGCCCGGAAGATGCCGAGCCCCGGGTGGTGGAGCAGTACGCCAGGGCCTACATGTGGTACATTCTCACGGAGGTAGTGTTTCCGGACTGCTCCGGGAACTCTGCCCTATGGATGTATCTCGACTTCCTGAAAGACTGGGATGCGGGGTACAGCTGGGGGGGGGGGGCGCTGGACTTGCCTACCTATACCGTTTGGTATGTGAATATCACTTTCTTTCAAATATCAGACGTGTGTTGCTTTACATTTTGACATCTTATCATCTATACTTGGTTTGTAGCTTGACGACGTGACCCAGAGAGCGGAATACACGTTCGGTATGTGGGGATGTGTATGGGGCCTCTCCATTTGGATGTGGGAGCGAATCCTGGTGGGCCGTCCGGAGAAGATGCGCTCGCGTGCATGGACGGACTATGGCAGAGATGACGAAGATGATCAGTACCCGACCGTCACATACGCTTGGGACGTGGTGCGTGTCTACACGGGCGAATCGAATGCCTTGTACAAGGTCTTCAGCAACGAGCTTGATGCTCTCACGCCTTTCCAGGTATAAGAACTACATTTTCACTTGAGCTTACCATTATTTCGATAACACTTTCACTTGAGCCTAACATTGTTTGGTTATAGGTTACTTGGCGGCCATATAGTGAAGATCGACAGTGGGGGTTCGAGCTAAACAGCATGTGCAAGCAGGACCGGCTTCTCTTCCGGTGCATCGTGCCCATGATTTGTGTCTACGTCGTGGAGTACCACTTGCCACAGCGCGTTGCCGCACAATTTGGTAAGGCGCAACACACACCACCAGCCGGCCACGATACTGGTGGCTACGACCTACACCAGTGAGTACCACAAGCCGTCCTCATCGATTCTTCATTATTGTTTTCATGCTTTAAATTCATAAAAGAAGGGTGTTTTACATTCTTTCTTACGCATTGCAGGATGAGTAGGAAGAACAATCAATCAATCACGGATTGGGAAGCCGAACATGCGAGATACGTGACGGAATGGAACGAGTGGAAAGGAAGCGAAGACACGGAGAGGAGAGTGATTGACTGGGACGCATACGAGGATCACATGTTGTGGTACGATGATGGCATCAAGCATCGTCTGCGTCTGAGGCCCCAGTGGACGACAGCAGATGCCGAAGACCTGTTCGATGACGCCTCGGAGAATGAAACCTACAACGAGAGCATCAGACAGCTTCAAGGCGGGTTTAGGAAGTAGGGACCCCTCATGAACAGAGTGGTATGTTGTTTTTGCCTCTTTTGAACCGACGGTTGGATGAAATCAGCTTTTCGTGCTATTGACTCATTTTATTACTTTGCAGTCTTTGGAGCTGAACAAAAGCATTTTTCATGCCTCTGATGCGCTTACTGCTGTCCCTGGGACTCGATCTAGAGAGAACAAGTTGAGAGAAACGGTGAAGGTAATACGGAGTTCATTTTCGTTATCATTGGACATTCGAGAAGTTAACATATTCTTCCGTTATCATTGCAGAAATACGTCAACAAAGCACGCCGGCTTGTGGGCCTGCTTGGCTGCGCTACAAACACCGAGGATGTTTTTCCTCCTGCACCGATGCGTAGCCTTGCTTCATCGAGCCATGCGGCCTCATCGTCTAGGGCGGGTCAACATGACGAGGAGGAGAACAACGACGATGATGATGATGCAGAGGAAGAGGAAGAAGAGGGCGCAGAAGAAGAACATGGTGAGGAAGAGGAAGAGCGCGACGAGGATGAGGAGGAGGAGTACGATGAGGACGATGGACCTCCACCAACTCATCCAACACAGCGTGAGAAGAGGAATGTGCCGAAGAAGGTCTAGAAGAGTCCATCCCCGTTTCAGAAAGCACGTCCTGCGGCCCGCAAGAAGACGGCGGCCGAGAGGCGATCCAAGGATAACGAGGACCGAAAGTCGAAGAGGGCAAGGAAGGACTGAAGTTGTTGCCGTGTCGTTGAACTAAAAACTTGCATATTTGCTTCATGAACCATATGAATTTGCTCGTGAAACTGTTTCGTTAAATTGCTATGTACCGAACCTATCTTATTTATAGATTTGTGGTGTATCGAACCTACCTTATTTATAGATTTGTGGTGTGTGCATCATATATCATACATTGTGTGCTTTATATGTCATACATTTGCTGTTTAAATGTTGTATGCCAAAAATTGAAGACAAAAGAAGTTAGAAGGTGCAGAAAATCCACACAAAGGCACCCTACCGCCATACAAAACGGCGGTATCCTACCACAACCTACCGCCATCAGGCCCGGCGGTAGGATGCCTCCCCCCCCACTCCCCACTTCTTTGACCAAAAAATCGAGCAGCGCAGCGGTAGGGTTGCACACCCTACCGCCAGGGAGCTTGGCGGTAGACCCCTACCGCCCAGGGCCTCGGCGGTAGGACGCGCAACCCTACCGCTGCGCTTCTCGATTTTTTGGTCACAGAAGTGGGGCGTGGGGGGAGGCATCCTACCGCCAGGCCTGATGGCGGTAGGTTGTGATCGGCTACCGCCGGGCCCTACGGCGGTAGGGTTTGGGCATTTATAAACCCAGCCGCCCGCCCACGCCAACCCAACCCCTAATCCCCACCCACCCAGACGCCTTCTTCTTCCTCTCGCCCATTTTATCATCTCCTCCACTTCCCCACTCCGATCTTCTTCGTTGATTCACGGATTTTGCGGATCGAGATGGCTACGGAAAGAGGAAGGTAAGCTCCTCCAATCCCCCAATTAGTTTGAGTCAATCATATGAGGAACCCTCTCTAGTTGATATGATGAACCCTAAACCTAGGTGATTGCAATGTGATGAACCTAGTTGATGAACCATAGGTTTAGTCTTTCTTATACCCATATGAGGAACCCTCTCTAGTTGATATGATGAACCCTAGAACCTAGATGAACCCTAGAACCTAGATGAACCCTAGAACCTAGGTGAACCCTAGAACCTAGATGAACCCTAGAACCTAGATGAACCCTAGAACCTAGGTGGAATCTACCTATATCTGATGAATGCTTGCATTAGAACAAATATTGATGTTTAATTAACTTTATCCAATCAATGCTTATATAAGGAACATGGCGCCACCACCACCACTTGATGAGGATGATGACTATGAAGACTCACTTGAGGAAGCCATATGTGCTCAAAGAGTGAGGCTGAGCGAGCAGGAGGTGTGCAACCTATGGGACAACTTTCTGCCACGTGCTGACTTGATCGGGGCGCCATTCGTGACCCGTCTGACAAGTACCATGATCGATCGACATGTCATGGTATGTTATTAGTGTAGAATCCAAGGAATTGTTAATAGTTTAGATAATCCATACTTATTAATTGATATGTTTTTCTTATTCAGAAATTGCCAAAGAGCCTATCTGAGAGTTGTGGTATCGAGGCTGATGAAGAAGGCTATGCTGGAATACGCCTTACCGCAAGGGGCCCCATCACTACTTGTGCGTACGGCGTGGACACGGACGGTCGCACACATTTAAGCTCGGTTGGGTGTAAGAGCTTCCTCGTTGACAAGAATCTTCATGTTGGACAGGCCATCCTTATTACTATCAGGAACACCAACCGTCAAGGCTTGAAGATGATGATCGTCATCGATATCATCTAAACTATATATGCGTGTGGCTACTGATGATCGTCATGTTTGATTGCTACCTATGGATGAAACCTTTTATGTGGTCGATGACCGTTGAACTTGTTAAACTTCTTATGTTGGCTTCGTGGGATGTGATCAAACTATGTTATGTGATCAAACTATGTTATTTGTTACTTGTTTCTTAGTCCATAATGGCAAAACTTTTTGGATGTGATCAAACTATGTTATGTCTATAAAATTGTGCTTATTGTATCTTATGTCTTTGGCAAAAAAATTGAAGACAAAATCAAAGCAGTTAAGTTCATGTGGACTATGATAACCTACCGCCAGGGATCTCGGCGGTAGGTTTGTGTGGGCTACCGCCGTGGACTATGGCGGTAGGTCCGTAAGCAGCCGCTAACGGCTTGACGGCCGTCAGGCACACCTACCGCCGGAACCTGGGGCGGTAGACTGTGCAATCCTACCGCCGCCCCCCTGGCGGTAGCAAAAGGGTCAGATCTCGAAAACGTTTCAAACTGGGGTCAGATCTTGATTTTGTTTGACAAAAGGGTCAAAACTCGAAATTTAGCCGCCACATGAGGCGAACGCACGTAGCAAGACGGATAAACGAGGGGGTGCCGGAGGAAAAGAAGACGCCACACGGTGACGGAGAGCAATCCCGCCCAACGGCTAAATTTCGTGTTTGGACCTTTTTACGAAACTCGACCAAGATCCGACCTTGCGTTACAAAAATTTCAGGATCTGACCCTTTTTTACCCCTAAGCCCCATGGCGGTAAGGTTTCATGCTCTACCATAATTTTTTTTCTTAATAGCACCCATTTTGTAAGGTTCTTGCAGATCGTAGGGCTTGATGTGTGCTGCAATTTATTTGGCATTATGAACTCTAGCATGACGAATGGATCTTTGGGGTGATGGGTTTAACAATCACTGGAGATAGACGTTGCCTTTGTGTAGTACTAGCAATCAAATGGATTTGGGATAAGGGATTTGGAACTGTGAATGTGAGCAATCAAGCAATCAGGTGAGAATAGCTTCGTGTGGCTCTTTATTTTTTGAACTCTGCAGCTCACAGGAAAATGTGGAAGTTTTCTCTGTTACTCAGTGTTATTTATTTCTTCAGTTTATCAATTTATCTTCAGTCATATCCAGTATTATTTCTTCAGTTTAACAGTTTATCTTCAGTCATATCCAGTGTTATTTCTTCAGTTTATCAATTTTTCTTCAGTCATATTTCAGTGTTATTTGTTCAGTCATATGTCATATTAAGTGTAAATTATTTAGTCATAATCGGTGTTATTTCTTCAGCCATATTCAGTGTTCCTCTCAGTCCCCTTCTTAGTCTTTTGGCCTATCAGTTTGTTCTTTCATTTCTGAAGGCTATCCTCTCTGCATCCCTGTGTTGGCCTCACGAACGCTTCTTTGTACACAGGCTTTTCATCCGCCCGTTTTTGTGAAGGAGGTTTGCAGAAACAACAATAGTGCAAAGCTTCACTGTCTCTGCAACACCAATATCCCTAAGGTACTTCTGCAGTATCTTGACTGAACCTCAAGTTTTGTACAGATCATAGCCTGCGTTCCTCGTCATTTGGTGGAGATGATAATTTCTGAGATTTTACTACTACTTGTGTGATTACGAGATTGATGTCGATCTATTAGAGCTACATGCTGAATGGGGTGAAGAGGTCTACAAGGCTGCAGTGAATTGTTTGGTGGAAATCCAAGAATGTGGCAGGCTGGTGGACAGAACCATCATACCCGAGATTTGAAATTACAAGGACGACAGGAAGGCCACTTCCAGTGGAAGTGTTGAGTACATGTGCAGCCAAGTGAAGCGTCTGAGAGGTGTGAAAGCCAGGGCGATCGGTATGACCATACGAGCTTAACATGCGCTTACAAGAAAGACTCTTCTGCTTCTTATAGATTGTCCTATGATTTTTTGCTAGAATCTTTTTGTGGATAATTTAAAACTGAAAAATTAGTACCTATTGGAACGCCATAATGGTATTCATAGATTTTGATACTTGTGAGAAATGGCAATGCATACTATTTAACGATGTGGCTAGGGTTTAAAATTTAGTTGCCTTGCTATAAGCACTGTGTTAAATAATGCACAGTTGTGTGATGTCGATTATTGTGATGATAATTTTCTGTCTGTTATAACTGCAGGTTGATGGTTATGGTATAAACTCAATTGCTGATTTTTTTTTTTGCTGGTTTTGGTTACAAGTCTCGTGAAGAACTAAGGTTTCCAGCAGAAAAAACTAAGAGCATTATGGTTTTCCCTTCCCAACAATGATGGATACACCAGAACTCGTATATATGGACCTTTGCCAAGGATATTCATTTCTGAACTTATTGTAGATTAACTGAGTGCTCCGAGCCAGGTGATGCTCGATGATTTACTTAATTCCTTCAATTTGTTTGTCTAAGATATTAGTAGGATGGACAAATGTTCATTCATAGCATGCGTGTAGGGCCGAAGGCATTTTAGACATACCTCATCACACTTATGTATGGCTGCAGAAGACTGCTGAAACATATCACTATAGAAATAAATGCTTTCTGAAAATCATTTCTCTTTAGGTTACTTCCGTAGTTCCGTTAGAGTAAATACTCAGGTTACTTCTGTAGTTCTGTTGAAGTAAATAGTCAGAGATATTTACTTCTGTAGTTCTCTTTAGGTTACTTCTGTAGTTCTGTCAAGAGTAGGTTCTATTAACACATCGATTTAACAGCAATCATCAGTTCAATGTGTGATGTTGGGACGTAGTTTTCCTGCAACGACATACACAGCCGGCGAGACTTTTTCTGCTAGGGATGTAGTACAAGGTATGACATGTGGAGAGGGTGCTTCCAATTAGTAATTCAAACTCTGGAAAAAAAAAATTCTCGCATTATTACAAAAGGTGTTGTTGAATCACGACAATTTATAAGCACATACTGAGGGCACTGAACCACATGTTAGTACTGATCGTCAATTGTGAAGACTTGATGATTGTCATATATAACCAAATTTTGCTAGCCCGCCTGTCGTATGTTTGTTTTACCAACATATAGCTGTAAGTATGCACTTCTGTTTTTCTCATCCTTCCTCTCCTTAATTTCAGTGATTGCTAAATAATATTTGTTCTGATGGTCTTATAGTTTTTTTCTGCTTAGTCACAGATATGGTGCAATCTGCTGCTATCCTCCTCTTGTTACCTAAGATTTTTTTCCTATGAGGCCGGTTACTATTTAAGCATAATCAGGGTGAATCTAATAAATTTATGATAACTCTGAAGTTTAATATGTGTTTACGTGCCTGCCTAAGAGTATCATGCCAATTGCTTAAGCAGCGGGCAATGGTAATTATTCTCCTAAGATGATGCTGAGTTTCAGCAATGTAGACCCATTTGTTCATTTCCAATCTTTGGTGCTTTTGCAGATATGTAATGCTGTTGCAATTGCTGAGATAATGGATGCAACACTAATTTTACCAGTTCTGAAGCAGGACCATATGAAAAGACCAGACGTAAGTGCTATTTTCTCTTGTAAAAACTTGTTTTACTTGTCTATCTCCCATTGGTATACATGTCTTTAATTGATAGTTTATTATACAGAGTTTGCTTTACTTTTTTTTTTAAATCGTGATGAACTACAAATAGTGTCCTACTAGAATATTGGGAAAATGAAAATGAGTGGTGGTTATTCACTAATTGTAGCATAATCACTGTCAGACTGAGTTTTTCTGCATGCGTGTGATACCAATATACTTCTAATATTAGTACTGGGTTCTTCTTAAGGATTATTTTCTTCTCATACTACCGCTGGAATGATCAAAATATGTGCCCTAAAAGCCACTGTTCTTCATGATTATATTGTTGTAATCGGATATTATATAGAGATTAAGACTGGATATCGAAGTCATTTTATAAGATTTTGAGTTTCATCTATAAGGAAAAATTGCAATATCATGTTTAATAGGTCTATAGTTTTCTTACTCCTGACTGGGTGTTGAATAATGAACTAACTGATATTTGATGTAATGTAGAATCTTAATTATCATAGTTGCAGTATCAGATTATCTTTCTCTGTTAATACATTGTTTTCGCCATTAGTACTTTGATTGTGAATAACATATGCCTTCTCTGAGAAAGATCATTCTTTCTACCACCTTATAACTAGATCACTGATGTATCTAATCTAGATGGATCATTCAAATAGGTGCACAATCCATACAATGGTTTTCATGGTCATTCAAGTCGAGCCCCGAGACACTCGAGGTGATGAGGTAGAGTTCGGTGCTTCTGCTGGTGCATACGTAGGTTTTGGTACAATAGCTATTTAGCTAATTATTTGTTCTATCTCATAAGTGGAATGCTCAATTGGCTTTGACTGTAAATTAATAAACAGACACAGCGGACTAGCTGAGTGCCTACATAGCTAATCGTTGATCTTGTCTTGGGTGAAAGGGTGTCGTTTGTTAATTCAGAGACTGACTAAAAGGTAACCCATACGGCTTTATTTGTTTATTTCCCTTCTGAACCCTTATTTACTTCGCTTATGTTGATGATGTTTCTAATCTTTGCAGGTATACTCAACTGCATCTTAGTTTTGTGCTCCTGCATATTGTTATTGTGTTTATTCCTATCAGCTAATATAAATATCATAACTCTCAAAGTTTTCATTATTAGTTTTTTTTTACAGATTCTTGAAGCTTTACGTGCTGGATTCTCCAATGTAATTGAAGTAGCTCAACATCATGTAGTTACATTGTCATGGTAGTAATCTTTACCTGTTGTTGACTTAAGAGAGCTAGCTGTTTGCTGGAATATATTAAACTGCTAATTTTACACCTATTTATGTACATGTCATCATAGTTAGAATTTCAGAATCAGTTTTGATTTATGAAAATGCTAGCTCTTTCATAGTATAGAAATATTTTTCACGAATTATAATGGCAAATTATTTTCTTGTTTTCACGAGTAATAATGCCAAATGCTTTCCTTATGGTATTCAAAATTAAGGCACTGTGTTTCAGATCGACGACGCTTTATACATCGGTGGGGTTGGCAGTTTTGAGCCACTTAATTACGGGTGGTGACTGCTGTCACCGTTGTTTAATACCAAATATATTATCTATCTGGCTAGATTTTCATTTGTGTTTGTGTCATAGGCTGCTAAGAATGTTCTAGCTGCTGCGGCGGCGACACCGTCAGTTCCTGCTTTCAGGGTAACCTACAACAAATACACCTTCTGGATCAGGTATGTATCATATGGCCGTTTGTCTCTCCAGCACGCACATGAACTACAACCTTAATCGTCATATTTTGTGATTAGAGTCCTCCCATCTGGGCGCCGCCATCGTCCTCGCACCGTCGCGCGCTGCGCCAGAGACACGGACGAGGTCTAGCAGTATGTGCCTTCATCCTCTTCCCTCGTCGTGTGGGGCCGAGGATAAGGACGAGGAGAAGAAATATGTGGCATCTTCATCGTTGTCCTCTTGGCGCGCTGTGCTGGAGACAGAAAAGGAGGCCGAGAGCTGGAAGTGCGGCATATTGGAGTGTTCTGTTTGATGGGGAAATATCTTTGTATGGCAACATATTTTGTAGTGGTTTGTTTGATGGGAACTACCTTTGTATGCCTGCATATTTTGCTTAGGTATTGATGATTCCATGCTAAATTTGTACAAGATATCCAAAAAATAAATTGTGAGTGCAACAACTATTAGTCAGTTGCACTAATTAAGTTAAATTCATACAATTGTGTTACACAGATCTGAAAATGCAAATAAAAAAGTGTGTGTACATTAGTACAGATAAGAAAGGGAAAGGGGCGCACTTCACCTGATGCCGCCCCAACTCCCTCTCAGGCGGCGCACCAGGGTGCGCCCCAACCATTAGTATAAAACACAATGCGTGCCCCTGCCTACCGCCAGACACCTTTACGGTAAGGTTGTACAGCCTACCGTCAGTCTGTTTGACGATAGGGATATTTTCTACCGCCAAGGTCTTTGGCGGTAGGCTGTTACACCTTACCGTCATGAACCCTGGCGGTAGCAAAATAGTCAGATCTTAATCTTTTTTAAACTGGAGTCAGACCTCGATTAACTTTCACGAGAGGGTCATAGCAGGAAATTTTGCCTCCGCCAGCCAACCACCTTGTATAATTCCATAAAAAGAGCCGCCAACTGCCATACGATTGCATCAATTTCGTCTCCCGTACGCAGCTATTAATTCTCGAGCAGCGTTGCCTGCACGCCGAACCCGTGGTCAAAAAACAAGACCCGCCGTGTCACTCGCTCAAAAGCTTCCTCGACCATTTATCCCAACTCCCAACTCCCAAGCAAGTACTCTACCACGAGCATCATCCATCCGACTCCTAGCCGACCGTGCACCAACCAGATGGCGACCCCGACCGTCGTGCTGCTGCCCGTCTGGGCCGCCGGGCACCTCATGTCCATGCTCGACGCCGGCAAGCGGCTGCTCGCGCGCAGCGGCGGCGCGCTGTCGCTCACGGTGCTCGTCATGCAGGCGCCGGGGGAGAACCACAGGTCCGAGGTCGCCGCCCACATACAGAGGGAGGAAGCGTCCGGCCTGGACATCCGCTTCCACCACCTCCCCGCCGTCGAGCCCCCGACGGACTGCCTGGGCATCGAGGAGTTCGTCTCCCGGTTCGTGCAGCTCCACGCGGCCCACGTGAAGGCGGCCATCTCCGGCCTGGCGTGCCCCGTGGCAGCGCTCGTCCTCGACTTCTTCTGCACGACCATGCTCGACGTGTCCCGGGAGCTCGCCGTGCCGGCATACGTGTACATCACCGCCGACGCCGCCTTCTGCGCGCTCCTCCTGCGCCTGCCGGCGCTCCACGAGGAGGTGGACGTCGAGTTCGAGGAGATGGAGGGCATGGTGGACGTGCCTGGCCTGCCGCCGGTGCCGCCGTCGTGCCTCCCGGTTCCGGTGATGGACAAGAAGAACCCCAACTACACGTGGTTCATGTACCACGGCAGGCGTTTCACGGAGGCCAAGGGCGTCATCATCAACACGGTCACCGAGCTGGAGCAGAGCGTCCTTGCAGCCGTCGGCGACGGCCGGTGCGCGCCCGGATTTGCTGCCCCGACGGTCTATCCAGTAGGGCCCGTGCTCTCCGTGACCCCGCCAGCGGAGGAGCCGCACGAATGCGTGCGGTGGCTGGACGCGCAGCCTCCGGCGTCCGTGGTGCTCCTCTGTTTCGGCAGCATGGGGTTCTCCACGGCGGCTCAGGCGCACGAGATAGCCTACGGGCTGGAGCGCAGCGGGCACCGCTTCCTGTGGGTTCTGCGCGGCCCGCCGGCAGCCGGCGCGGGACCGGGACAGCCCTCGGACGCGAACCTCGGGGAGCTGCTCCCAGAGGGGTTCCTGGAGAGGACGAAGGAGAAGGGCCTGGTGTGGCCGACGAAGGCCCCGCAGAAGGAGATCCTGGCGCACGCCGCCGTGGGGGGCTTCGTGACGCACGGCGGGTGGAACTCGACCCTGGAGAGCCTGTGGTTCGGCGTGCCGATGGTGCCGTGGCCGCTGTACGCGGAGCAGCACCTGAACGCGTTCACGCTGGTGGCCTACATGGGCGTGGCCGTGGCCATGGAGGTGGAACGGAAGAGGAACAACTTCGTCGCCGCGTCGGAGCTGGAGCGGGCCGTGAAGGCGCTTATGGACCGCGACTCCGAGGAAGGGAAGAGGGCGAGGGAGAAGGCCGCGGAGATGAAGGCCGCGTGCCGGAAGGCCGTCGAGGAGGGCGGGTCCTCATACTCTGCCCTGGGGAGGCTCTCTGAGGAGATAATCAAAGGGGCCGATAAGTGATGGACGAACATCCGGAGATGAAACTGGATAGTGTGGGTGCTCTGTGGTTGCAGTTCTTGTCCTGCCTGCCGAACATTCCGAGTTGTGTGCCGGCATCGCGAGCAATCCACCTCCGGTAGAGAGCTCTAATAAAACCCAACTCTCCTCGTTTCGTCTCACAGCGCCTCCAATGATAAGAGCATCTCCAGCCGTTGAGCCTCCAGGAAGCATTTTTCTCGCCGCCTAAAGGGCTGCCGGCGATAATTTTTATCTGGGTGTCAAAAAGTTTCCACTCATTGTCTCCCCACCTTCTCATCTGTCTCTCCTCTGCTGGGCCATGGAGGTGGAGGCGGCATGGCCCTGCTCCTACTTCTCTCCACCCAGCAGCATGACACCACCAAAGAGCACACGTGCCCAAGTCCGCTGCCCCACCGTCGCGTTCGACGCTGCCCCGGCCACGCAGAGGTGGGCGCGAGCTCCGCCCCGGCCATGGGCACGGGCGAGCTCCGCCGCGCACAGGCGGGCGCGGGCGCGGCGAGCTCCGCGTCTGCTCTGCTCCGCCCGTCCGCCCTCGAGCGCGGCTCCGCCCCGCTCTGCCGCGCCGATGCCGCACCGATCCGCCCGTCCCCGCTCGTGCGCTGCTCCGCCCCGCGCATCGCCCAGCCGCGCCGGAGGGGCCGTTCTCGACGACGTTGCCGCGCGCGTCGCAGGCCACGTCGGACCACCGTCACGGGCTCGCGTCCGACTCCCTCCACGTCTCCAGCGCGGTCCCGCCCGTGCCATTCGTGAGCGATCGCGCCCATCGCAGCAGCGCCTCGCCCTGGTCGTTGACGGTGTGGGCGCGCGGCGGGACACAACGCCGCGCGAG
Source organism: Aegilops umbellulata (assembly GCA_032464435.1). Taxonomy (NCBI): domain Eukaryota; kingdom Viridiplantae; phylum Streptophyta; class Magnoliopsida; order Poales; family Poaceae; genus Aegilops; species Aegilops umbellulata. The sequence continues at coordinate 396,073,431 of CP136054.1, forward strand.
GAGCGGCCAGGCACCGCGCCGGTCGCGTGCTCGCGCGCCTCCGGCGCCGAGCCGCCCGAGCAGAGCACCTCGACGAGCACCGGCACGGCGCCCGCGCGGACGATGCACGACGCCCGAGCGAAGCACCTCGACGAGCGTCGTTCGGTCCCGCCTACGCGTCGCCATGAGGATGGAGCCCAGGAGGCGGCGCGACGGCCGGAGACGAGGCCATGGTTCGGGGAGGCGGCGTGACGGCCGGAGACGAGGCCATGGTTCGGGGAAGCGGCGGACGCCAGCGAAGTGCGGGGCTGGGGGCGGCGGCGGCGCTGAGAGGACGCAGGCCGGCGTGGGCGGAGGCGCGGCGAGGCGTGCCGGAGCGCGGGGCTGGGAAGGAGGAGGGGTCGGAGGAGAGGGGCGCGGTGGCTTGGGCGGCGGGGTCGGGGCCTCGTCGGCTTCGAGGGAGCTGCAGCTGGTGCACTTCGAGGGAGAGAGAGAAGAGGAAGCATGTGGGTGGGCCAGCGAGGAAAAGTCAGGGGACAGGAGGGAGACGCTGGCAGGTGGGGCCATCGCCTAAATCAGCGAAATTAGGCCTCCCAGGAGCCCCCCGGTGCGCTGGGTGTCGCATGTGGTTGTCGGCGCTGTTTTTTGCTTTTCCCGGCGAAAAACGAACACCTGGGGGCACGAGTGGGGCATTTTTTGCCCGCCGGCGCCCAAAAAGTGGCTTGAGGGGCTTCCTGGGGGCCCTAGTGGAGATGCTCTAACCACTAAAACGAACACGGTATCCATCTGCGCATGCGTGTGTGGACAATGATCCTCATCCGGTCATCCAACCATATCGTTGATACCCGCATACATTTCAAACTAAGTTTAAACAAATAGAACGATTTACATGCAAACCGGGTGATTTTTATCTAAGCCGAAAAAAAACTTTACATTTTTTACATTTCAACTAAATCATAGGGGACTAGACTATTCTAGCCTAGTATAAATGACCGCCGGCCCCGGTGGCGCTCGTCACCCTCAACATGTCTTGCCCATGTTCGACAACAAGCTCATCGGCCAGCCATGAGCTCCGGGAAGTGAAACTTGAGCAGGAGGGGAAGAGTAGTGGCCTCCGTGGAGCTATGTGCAAGCTCATCGGCTGTGAGCAGTGGCGAGCTAGAAGCAGGTTACACCTGGGGCTGTGCTATGTCGACCGATAAACTTCTATGATTTTCTATATTTTGTATGAAGGAATTACAAAGGAACTTGTTAGTAGGCCCGGGGTTATAGCAGACCTGTCTCCGCCACTGGGTGTGAGGCCCGGCAAGACGTCAGCGGTAGCCTTCCTGGGTCCCAGGCGGCGGTGGTCTGCCATGTTTTACTCTTCCTCGCTGTCGACAGCAATGGACGTGGATGTGTCGACCTCGTCATCATGATGGTGGGGCGCGAACGGCGGTGCCGGCGCAGCCGACGCGGAGCTGGAGACGTCCATGGTCTTACAAATTTCTTCGCCATCGCGTCAATGCATGCGAATAGGGCGTATTTCTCCGTCCGCGGGACGTCATCGCTGGTGGTGGATCTCGCCGGCGCTGCGGTAGGACATGAGCAGCACCCACTACTCATCCAAGAAGCCCGAAGCGTCCACCACCATGAATGCGAATAGGGCATATTTCTCCGTCCGCGGGACGTCATCGCTGGTGGTGGATCTCGCCGGCGCTGCGGTAGGACATGAGCAGCACCCACTACTCATCCAAGAAGCCCGAAGCGTCCACCACCATGATCATGACAGCGTTATTGGTCGCCGATGACTTATTACTCCGCGAGTCGGTGCTCGTCGAGGAGCAGGAGGTTGTACCTTTGGTCCTCCTGCGCCTACGAGAATGCCACCTCTAGCTCTTTCGCATGTGTCCATGTCAACCTGCTGTATAAAGTTTGGGTCATTTCTCCAAAGTCAAAATAGAAATACCTGTTGGAAGGAGGGTGCCGGACTAGCCCAGATAGGTGCATCGGGGAGCACATAGTTTTTTTCCGGCAGGAAAGAAATGACCCCGTCTGTTCAAATTTTAAACAATGAGTAATTATGAATAAAAAATATATGAATGAATTAAAATGAATAACTAGAAATAAGCATGAATAAATAAAATATGAAATAGGACTAATTGTAAAAAACATGAATCAACATAAATGGCTGTCGAAATATAAATGATTATGTTATTTCAAATCTGAAATTTAATTTTTTTTAGACAACCTCACGAAGTTTTTATTAATCCGTCATAATGTTTACAGGGACGAAAGTAAGATCTCCAGACAGTCCTAACCAAACATGGCGGCCACTCTGGAGAGATAAAGCATACTTCGCTAAGTTGTGAGCTTCGAAATTCGAGCTCCTAAATTCATGGCTAAATTTACAAAAATCAAAATCCAAGGAGTGTCGTATTATCTCCTGTATAATCGCTCCATAAACGGATGAATTTCCCTTCTTCAAATCTTCCACCACTACCTTGCAGTCCGAGGCCACATGTATCCTCCTTTCATAGAGATCATCTGAGAGATCTAGTGCTTCTCTTATTGCAATCGCCTCCAAAGTCTGTGGTTCTGTAATAAAATTGAGGACCATTACAGAAGCTCCCAAGAATGTCACATCCGCACTACGGCATACTGCCCCAACAGCACCACACTTAGCTCGTCTCGACACTGCAGCATCAACATTAACCTTAACGCATCCCGCTACCGGTGTTTGCCACTGGTTCGGTCTTGGGATGGGCGCAGGACTCGCTTTTGGCATTTTTGCATTGATTGCACTAACTTCAGCCAAATAGCTTGTGATGAAACCATTTATGGCATGCGGTGATTGATATATATCTTCATAAATCGCTTTTCTCCTCGCTGCCCAAATCGCCCACATGGTAACAGTCAGCCGTACAAAGGACTCCTTATCAAGACGGTCATGAAGGGCAAAAAGCCACTCCCTCGATCCTTCCTTCTGTCTTTCCATCAGATGATAAACCAGATCATCAGGCGCCAAAGACCATACGCTAGCTGACATCGGGCAGATAAACAAGGCATGTTTCCACGTATCCGTCGCTCCACACAAGTGACAACTGTCCTCAGGCGACATGTTGCGGTGTTTTAATAACTCTCCCGTTGGCATGGATCGTCTGGCGAGACGCCACACAAACATCTTTAGCTTCGAGGGAACCTCAATGTGCCAAATTTTACTCTAGTGATCACTCCCAGCCTGCGCACTTGATGACCCCCCATGTTCATTAAGCCAAGCTTCCCGGCCATGTTTTATACGCAGGATCATATGATAAGCAGAACGTACACTGAATCCACCTCTAGCTTCCTCATGCCATGCTGAGAAGTCGTCTATCCTCCTTGTACATAGGGGTATCTTCAATATTTCTGCTGCATCGAACTGAGTGAAAGTCGCCCTTACAAGATCCACGTTCCAAGATGAGCTTGTAGCATCAATTAGTTGAGCCACCATCTGAGGCGGATTTGGGACCAGAGAGGTAATGGGTCTCTTAAAACTGTCCCGGGGGATCCAGTTTTGGCTCCAAATATTAGTGGTTTCACCGTCCCCGATTCTTTTGATTATTCCTTGCGCAAGGATGTCGCGCCCATCAAGGATCGCCCGCCAAATCTGGGAAGGATGTGCTCCTAGCTCCGCCTCTAAAAGAGAGCAGTTTGGGTAGTAGACCGCTTTCAGAATCCTTACACTCAATGATGACTCATCCGTCAACAGTCTCCAAGCCTGGCGAGCAAGCAGCGCGAGGTTGAATATTTCCAAGTCGCGAAAACCTAGACCACCAAGCTGTTTTGGTCGAGTCAATATATCCCACGCCACCCAGCTAGGCTTCCGCTTCCCCTGCTTGCTTCCCCACCAAAATTGCCGTATGATGAAAGTGATACTTTCACAAAGTCCTCTTGGCAACCTGAAACATGACATAGAAAAGACCGAAATTGCTTGGGCCACTGATTTGATCAACACTTCTTTACCTGCCGATGACAGGAGCTTCTCCATCCAACCTTTTATTTTCTCCCAAGCACGATCGCGCAAATATCTGAGCGTACCATTCTTCGAGTGACCCACATCTGTAGGCATACCTAGATATCGTTCATTCAATGATTCATTGTGTACATGTAGAGTGTTTTTGACCGCCTCTCTCACAGCCTCCGGACACCCTTTGCTGAAAAATATCGATGACTTTTCATTATTTATCCGCTGCCCAGATGCACCACAATAAGTATCAAGTAGGTTTGACACCACACCGGATCCCTCTACATTCGCCTTGAAAAGCAACAGGCTGTCATCTGCAAACAGAAGGTGGTTAACGACCGGCGCCGTCGGGGCCACCTGGATACCCGCAAACGATGACTGAGTACTGGATTTGTGGAGGCACGAAAGGCCCTCTGCTGCAATCAAGAATAAGTAGGGGGAGATTGGGTCTCCCTGCCGAATACCTCTAGTTGGTCTGAATGGATCAAGTTTCTCACCATTGAAGAGCACCGAGAAAGACACTGATGACACCATGCCCATCACAATGTTAATCCACTGTTCTGCAAAGCCAAGTTTTGCCATGATAGCTCTCAAATATGGCCACTCCAATCGATCATAGGCCTTCATCATGTCTAGCTTCAACGCACAAAAAGAGTTGGCCTTTGACCTGGACCTTTTCATGAAGTGTAGGCACTCATATGCACATATGATATTATCCTTTATCAACCTTCCTGGAACAAATGCTGACTGCTCCGCAGAAATTATGTCAGGCAATATAAGTTTTAATCTGTTTGATATTACCTTTGATGCTATCTTGTATAATACGTTACAAAGACTGATGGGTCGGAACTGGGCCAAAACTGTAGGATTTGTTACCTTGGGGATAAGTACTAACATCGTGTCATTGATACAATCCGGACTTTCTTCTCCCCGTACTATCCTCGGGACAATCCTTGTGACTTCGTCTCCACAAATATCCCAGTGACGCTGATAAAAATGTGCAGGATAACCATCTGGGCCTGGCGCCTTTGTTGGGAACATCTGAAACAATACAACTTTCACCTCCTCATTAGTGTATGGGGCACAAAGAGCTGCATTCATATCATTTGTTACCTTCCTGGGAACATGCTGTAAAACAGCCTCCATGTTATGCACCCCCTCTGAAGCATACAAATTTTGATAGAACTCATTGGCCATAGCTTTCAGCTCTGCAAGGTCTACTACAACCGCTCCAAGGGAGTTTTGTAGAGCCTTTATCATGTTTTTCTTCCTTCTTAGACTTGCTCGAAGATGAAAAAACTTGGTATTCCTGTCTCCTGCAGAAAGCCATTCTATTCGAGCCCTTTGTCGCCACATAATTTCCTCTCTATGATACATCTCAATCAGCCATTCATTTACTTTTAATTCCAAATGAGAGGGTCCCATTCTGGCCGGGTCACTCCTTAATTCCTCCAGAATGCTTTTCAGTTGCTTTATCTCCTTACGGACACTGCCAAACATATCTCTACTCCAGTTATTCAGTCCCTTTGACAGAGTTTTCGATTTTTGGCGCATCTCCTCCACTGAAGAGCAGGGTGGTACCGTAGCCCAGCCGTTCATAAGTAAATCTCTAAAGCCTTCATGTGATTCCCACATCAATTCATATTTGAAAGTTCTTGGCGGCTGCACCTCCTCTGAGCATCCAAACTCCACTAACAGCGGCGAGTGGTCCGAGGTAGAACCAGTAAGATGTGTAACAGATGCTGTTGGAAACTTGGGCATCCACCCCGCATTGACCAAGGCTCTATCTAGTCTGCATCTTGTGTAAGTGCCACCGGATACCTTCTTTTCAAAAGTCCAAAAGTGGCCCTTGAACCCCAAATCTAGCAGCATGCAAATGTCAATCGTGTCCCAAAACGCCTGTATTTGGGCGTTACTACGCTGTCCAACTCCCTCATGCTCATCCGGGCGTAGAACTTCGTTGAAATCACCCATACACAGCCATGGCAACGAGTTCAAAGTGCTAATGTTTTTTAGGACTGTCCATGTTTGATGCCGCAAGTGTGTTTGTGCCTCGCCATATACACAAGTCAGCCTCCACTTTTCATTGGTTTGTTCCTCAACCACAACATCAAGATGATAAACAGAGTAACCGAGAATCTCTACTTTTATTGCACTATTCCAAAAAAGTCCAATACCACCGCTCCGTCCTTGGCTGCTAACAGCATACGAATTATCAAAACCCAAAGTACCAGCTAATGCTTCTACCCTAGATCTTTCTATCTGTGTTTCAACGATGCATAGTAGGGTAGGGGCAAATTTCTTCGCGAACTCGCGAAGCTCTCGGACTGTCGCGGCTTTGCCCGCGCCGCGACAGTTCCAACAGAAGGCACTCATTGGGGTCGGCGGCGCTCCTTCAGAAAGCCCGCCAAAGTAGATTTTGCTGCGTTGTTGTTACCACCCTTTACATCAGAAGTAGTCTTCGGCCGTGTTGCCGCTATAGAAATTATACACATACGGATACGGTGAGCAGACATCTGAATCCTTTTCCTGCTATGGTCGCTCGTGTCCATATATGTGCCTCCACTAGCGAGATCATCATCATACAAATTAGCTTGGCTATGTCCTGTATATCCCCAACTGCCTCCAATTCGGTCTGCACGGCACCCGCTAGTTGCCTTTTCATCGGAGTTGCTGCAGTCCTTGCCATCTTCCCCGCGGATCCCAATCTCCGCCATCATCTTCTTCAGATCGGCTGCAGATCCTGCGCCGGACACCGCTGCCGTCGCTGACCTTGCCGATGATAACCTAAAACCTAAGAGCATGGTTAATAGCACAGCCTGCTGCTGGCTATAAGCCCCTGCCACATCATCTATAAAGCCTTTCCACACAATAAGCTGGCTTTTAGGTTGGCTCTAAGACTGACCCTAAGAAAGACATGGACATTTAATATTTGCACCTGTTGTGATCCAATACATACAACATCTTTGTGGCCATTTCAATCAGCATATATCTGCCATTCATGCCAATAGGATATACCGGATATACCAAAAGAAACTGATCAATATTCAAGCAATTTTAATAATTATGTATACATATATTCCATTCATGCCAATAGAACAGACCAAGGAAAACTAATTAATAAACAAGCAAGAAACAGGTGCGCATAGCACCATGACAAAACAGTTGAACATTGCTTGAGTCTTTCCAAGGAAGCATTAACCAAACATAGTACTAAATAAGACGCCCGGCAAACAAGCCGTTAGTTTTAATCTTGCCGTCGACGATCAACAAACTGATGGCGCATAACACCATGACATCGACACTTAAACATTACACCAGTCTTTTTAAGAAAACATTAACCAAACAAGAGGCAATGCAAATAAGCCATTAGTTTTGATCTTGACGATGATAAGTTGGAACTTCAATAGAAAGGAGCGACGAATCCATCTGCATTAACAATCTTCAGCCACTGTATGAAAAAATGGAAACAAAGCAGATGGTAAATATTTCCGCATGAATGCAAATGATGATGAGATGAAGATGGCATGCTCATGACAGTAAGAGTTGCATTATGATTCACTATTAGGTCAGCCACACTCAGATCCAACGACTACAAGGCTACAACTTCTGTAATCCAACAACTATACATGTTCAGTAAAATCAAGTACATTGCCAATAGGAACAGGAACAAGCTATAAAAGACTAAACTGTAAGTAGAGAATGCATACCAGTAGGTTGCACATGCAGCAGTCACCACGACACGGCATAGTCCTGGAATAAAATGTATGTAAGATATAATGTTGATCCTCCATTAACAGGAAGGCAAAAAGAATAGTAAAATGCAGATGTCAATATCCCACCGTGACTAATTGTGATGCCTATTTTGAGCCCTATGCCAAATATGCTCGACTAGATCATTTTTAAGTTGGTTATGTTGTGGACGAGCACGGATGGTAGCTTTCCTACGCAGTACATCAGCAAAACAAAGATTACCACCAACATTCACTTCAGGGGGTAGAGCAAATGAAGCCCCTGGAATCTCATTCAAGTCAATATGAAAGTTAACTTGCTCTCTCTCATCTTCGACTATCATATTGTGGAGAATCACACATGCTCGCATGATCCTTCCAACACTCTTTCTCTGCCATAGTCGTGCAGGCCGGCGAACAATGGTAAAGCGGGACTGCAATACCCCAAAAGCACGCTCCACATCTTTCCTTGCCCCTTCTTGGTACTTGGCAAATAACTTATGTTTATCTGTTTGGGGAAGTGGTATGGTCTTCATGAGGGCAGCCCACTCTGGGTATATACCATCAGCAAGGTAGTAACCCGTGCTATACTCATTTCCATTGACTGAAAACTGAACTTGAGGGGCTTCTCCTTTCAATGCATCAAAAAACAGTGGGGATTGGTTGAGCACATTAAGGTCATTGTTTGACCCAGCAATTCCAAAGAAAGCATGCCAAATACGAAGGTCCTGGGAAGCAACGGCTTCTAGGATCATTGTAGGCACTCCATAATCGCCACGGGTGAATTGCCCCCTCCATGCTAAAGGACACTTCTCCCATCGCCAGTGCATGCAATCAATACTTCCTAACATTCCAGGAAAATCACGAGACTCGTTAACCTGAAGCAAGCGCTCAATATCCTCTCTTGTGGGGCGTCGCAAGTATTCCCCGCCGAACACCGCAATCACACCCCGTGCAAACTTGTCCATACACTCTAATGCAGTGGACTTCCCAATCTTCAAGTACTCATCAAGGGCATCTGCAGGGGTGCCATACGCTAGCATGCGCATGGCTGCAGTACACTTCTGCAATGGTGAGAGGCCTATTCGGCCAGAACAATCTGCCCTATAAGTGAAATAGGGAGACCACTGACCAAGGGCATTCACAATGCGTAGGAAGAGGTGCTTATTCATGCGAAATCTTGTACGAAACATACTCTCGTCGTAGAGTGGATCAACAGCAAAATAGTCATCCACCAAACGTTCATGAGCACCTCCATGATCCCTTCGAATGATCTTCCTTGGACCACTTCGTCGCTGAGATGATCCAGCTGAAATCCTAGCCTTGATCTTCATCATGAGCCGCTCGGCGAAGGAGTCCAGGACGGTTTGCTCAGCAACATACTCTTCCATGATTTTGGATGGGGCTAGTTCATCAGAGTCATCTGAGTATGATGATGAATCCGACATGGTGGGTGAGGAAGATTGGTTTGTAGGCTGAGCTGGAAGATGAGAGGTATGGGAAGGAAGATGGGTTTGGGTGGATGAGTCTAAACCTGAGATGGGGCATTATATAGATGTCTCAAGTGTCCTGAGTGTATAATTATGGTTGCATGGTTATCTGGAATGCACTGTAGTTAAGTGTAATTTGACTATTGACTACATGATTTTTTGCACTTCTACATGGTTATCTGCAATACACTGTAGTTAAGTGTAATTTGACTATTGACTACATCTTAAATGTCAACAATTTCAGCAGAGAACAAACATGTATTTGAGCACAAAACAATTTCAACAAAGATCAATGCATAGATACTTATATTTTCAGCACATAAGAATTTCAGCAGTGATGGTGTGATAAATAAAGTCAAATTTATCTAAGGCAATGGACAATAGGAAATACCTTAGTCAGTTTTTCCAAATAGCTTCTCCCTGAAACACTTCAATGCCAACACGTGCTCGGATCTCACATCTTCGGACATCCTACTTGTGTCTTGCATCATCAAGGAGCGGTATGTTTCTAGCATGACTGACTCCTTGTGATCTTTTGCTGCAAGGCATGCAAGTTTCCGAGCCTCAAGATTCTCATTGGACACACGCCTTTGTGTCTCTAACATCTCTTTGCGACCTTCATTTGCTGCATTCTGAGCATCTACAAACTTGCTAAGCTCATCTTCAAGATCTATTATACAACCTTCGCCCTTTGTTTTTCGTTTCCGTTTAGCTGTCTTGCCACCCGGTGGACGTTCCTCTTTATCATCATCTAGAGTGAAACGTTGCCCCACTTCATCATCAACACTAAACTTCCTCTTGTCCGGCTCCACATCTTCTAGGCGTTCCAAATATGCATCCCATTTTGGTTGCTCTTTTAGAACTACCCAACAATGCTCAAACATAAATGGACCGTCTTCTGGGTGATCTGCCTCATAAGTTTGCATTGCCCTCTTCTTTAAATCTGCATCAGATTCACCACTAGCATACAGTGCACTAGCTTCCTTGTAACTCCCACAAAACCATGCAACCCTTTTCTTAATTCTCCCAAAGCGATCCTTTACTTGCTTGACTAGCCTTTCCCTGTTTTGGGGGGTGGTACTATTGTAGACAGCAGCAACTTCGTTCCAGTATTGGTCGTTCTTCTTGTAATTTGATTGGATTGGATCGTTTGAATTATTCAACCAAGCACCAACCTACGATATTACCAAAAGAGGTTTATTCTTCTCCTAGTAATGTAACACATGGAGACCAACATGGAAAAAAAGCTTACCAATCTAAGATCTTCCTCTTTTGTCCACAGCAAGCGCTTTTCAGTCCTTGCACACTCGCCACCATTGGTGGCAACTCCTTTCTTGATTTGTTGCGATGAAGTCCCATTGCTCACAGCTTGTGAAAGGCTTGGCATGTTCTTAAAAAAACCAAGGAACCCACCAGGTGGGTGAGAATCCACTCCCCTGCCGAGACAATACTAGATGATCAAACAGTCGACTTCATACTACAACAGAGTTTCATAAAAAAAAGACATCACATTTAAGCAAAGAACATTTCTGTAGATAGGAACTGTGACAAAATACCATAGTACAAATCATACAAACACACACGGACTAGTTATCACATTATCACACACAGACTAAATTTTACATATAACCCCGGGAACCAAAGTGTGAATGATTATTAGTAGTTTAGTACACTGCTAACTTGCTTTCATTTGTAATTTTTAAGATTGATTAGGCAGTATTCTAATCTACTGAAATATAAAGAAGGCTTTCTTATTACTAGTTAAGTACAGTACAAAGGCCGTCAAGGAGACTAGCGTGTTGGTTACTTATAAGAAAATTAATTAATTCATTAGGGAAAGTTCTAAATGTTCAAAGTTTCAGATAAGATGGATACCCTTATTTGCTTTCTGTTTCTGTCATAACCATTTTTAAATTACAACAGCTGAGCATCATATCAAATACATGTGGATTCATATAATACAGAAATGCATAGCTGCATATCATGCAAATATTCGACAGTTTGACACCAACAAAGACCATCTACATGTTCAGAGTTCAGATAAGCAGAAAAACAAATGTATCACATAGCAGGCTAGAATTGCATGACAGTACTAACTAACGAGATATGCATAAACAGGTGAACAGATGTATCAAACAGAAGGCTATCATAGCAAAGACTGTACTAGTAAACAGGGGGAGAACACATACCATGCTTCTGGATTCAGATCATCAACATTCGTGTACCACAAAGGGCCTTGCATCTGGGGGAGCCAGCATGGTGCAGAGGCCGCCGCTGCCTTTGGTGGCCCTGGAGGAATCGAGGCACCTGGTCCGGGCTGGCGTGGCAGCGGGACGAGGTGTGGCGCCGACGGCGGCGGGACGAGATGCGGCATCAACGGCGGAACGAATTGAGGCAGCGACGGCGGGACGACCTGAGGCGCCGGCGCACGCGTCCTTTTGGACTGCTGACCCATCTCCTTGATGCGGCGTCGGCGGCTGTTCTAGGGTTTGGGGTGGTGGCGATTTGGGGAAAGCTGGAGACTTTAAAGCTTCGATTTGGCGCGCACCAAGCGATTTGGAGCGAGGGAAAGATGGATTTTGCGCGCGGAGGTGGAAGGAGAAGCGCACGAGGCAAGTGAGACGCACGGGATCGAAAGCGGCGGCGCTAGCGCTCGCATCGGGCTGCAAGCGGGCGGAAGGCTCTCGTGTTCTGTGTCTTAGCCCGGCGCTTCATGAAGAGCCCGCTCCTTCTCTCTCCTTTCTTTTTTTCTCTCCAGCTCAGATTTTTGCTGATGTGGACTCCGTTGCAGCCTGCTGAATAAGACTATTGTACTTGCTCTAACCCGACTGAGAATCTGAAAAATTAAATAAATCAGAAGAAACAGAATTAAAAAAATCAGAAAAAAATTACGCCTATGGTGTTGGCCCAGTGCACGCACAACGCCTCGCCGGCTATTGGGTTGGCCCAATCGCGTGTCGCGCGTAAAACTCCGTTGATTCTTTCCGTGTGTGTAGTATTATCGGGCGAGATGAGCGGCTTAAATAGTCGTGTGCGCGTATGCCGTTGAGCTCCTCTCAACGCAGTCTTGCCTTGGGCACTTTTTTCACTTCTACATTTTTCTATTATATTTTTTGTTTTATTCTACAGTGTTGATAGTTTTTATTAAAAAATCAGTTTAACAAATCAAAGAATTCCATCTTCAACTTCAATGTTTTTTAAATGATTTTTTCATGGACATGACTTATTTTCATTATTTTGAAATTTCCTTCTTCAATATTTATGTTAGTTTCACAATTTGGCATGCATGCCTTTTATTACGTGAAGTAGAGATGAACACTTTCAACCGGAAACCGAACCAAACGAAATAAATCGAATACTTTCATCTTCTCAAACCAATCCGTGCACTCAAATACCGAATTAACTAAATTGAAACAATCCGGTCTATATTTTCGGCTTGTTTTGTCTACGCACGGTATTTCAGTTTGCGTATTTTAGACACTGATTATTTCAAAAATGGAATAAACCGTACCTGTTACACCGAACAAGGAAAGTTTGAACAATCGTTTCAAAGAACTCAAATTTAGGATTTTTAAAAGGATTTGAATAAAATTTAAATCTAAACAATTACACCCTAATCTACTCCTAGTTGGACCAGCCTCGTCCTCGTCCTCCAACAATGCATCTCGATGCGCTGGTACCCTGGCGTGTCTTCCGGGTCGTCAAGGCAGTGCGGCGGAACCCACCTCGACGTCGATGTCGACTCCCGTTCACCAAGGGAAGTAAATCCTTGCCTCCCACAGAACAAAAAAAAAGTCTTTTTGTCTTTCAAAGATACGACCGTGCCTTTCGCCGAAGCAAATTCGTGCCTTCACGAGAAGTAAATCTGTGTCTGTCGCGGAACAAAAAAACATTTTTTTCCTTTTCTAGAGGCACGACTGCCTCCACGAGAAGTAAATCCGTGCCTCTCACGGAATGAAAAAACCATGTTATTTTTTCTTTTCGAGAGCCATGACTGTGCCTCTTGTGAAAGCAAATTTGTGCCTCCACGAGAAGTAAATCCATGCCTCTCACGGAAGAAAAAAGAAAAATAAATAAAAGAAAACCCATTTTTTCGTGAAACTTTTGGTCCAAATCCTAAGAAAAAAGGGGGAAACAGAAAAGGTGAAAAACCAAAAAAAAGTCATCTAAAAGCTGAAAGCGGGGGAATTGACGATACCCCCCTTTGTTCGCCGATCCTGGCTAAGAGGCCCCCTTTCACTGCCACTGACATGTGGGGTTTAAGTGAGCTGGGGGGTTATCATCAAATCTCCCGAAAAATTCTAGACGTGACATTAGACTACTAGAAAATTGTTAGGGCTTTGAGAGGGCCGAAAACTTATTCGATTTTACCGTCATAAATAGCTTTGGGCAATGATAGGCGCCGGTGTGTCGGCCCAAATTTAGGCCGGTTGTACTCGTACCATGACTGTCCGATGCATTGCCCTTTAACCGTCCAGATCGAGCCTTTGTTTCGTTCTCATCCCCTCGCCGTCTGTCTTCTTCCCTAAATACGTGAGAAAAGAGCGACGACAAGCGCCACCGGCCACCTTGCTCCTAGCCATGGGCGTGCGCCTCTCGGATGTGCGCTTGCAGCCTTCCCCGACGTCGTTCAGATCGCTCACCATGGCTACCTCGTCTTGCAGCTCCTGGCCGTGCACGCAGCGCCGTTCCTAGCACCCTCCCGCAAGGGTTGTAGCTCGCGCCCTCCATGGTTGCAGCAGCGGGTTGCGTCGCCCCCACCGCCCCTCGCCATCAACGCTCAATGCACTGGTGCCCGTTCGCCGCCCCTCGCCGTCGTCTCTTGGGTCATCGTTTTGGCACATAACCTTCGCATCAAAACAAAACGCCGGATGCAGCTTTTGATGGTGCTGGTTGCAGCTCACCACGACGGCACCCGTCGTTGTCTCAACACCACTTCGTCGGTTGAAGCAAAACAAAACACCGGTTCTAGCTTCCATCGATGACAGTTCCGGCATCTACATCACATGGTTGTAGCTCTGCTACTAGTCAGTTCCAGCAATCTGATTGTGAGTCATCACATCCGCCCCCCCCCCCTGCTGCAAAAAAGAAAAACGGTTCCAACACCCCCACTACCCGGTTGTAGCAATTCATCGACGATGGTTGTGACGCCCCCGATTTGACCGTACACTAATCATACACGCAAACGTGTACGATCAAGATCAGGGACTCACGGGAAGATATCACAACACAACTCTAAGAATAAAATAAGTCATACAAGCATCATAATACAAGCCAGGGGCCTCGACGGCTCGAATACAAGTGCTCGATCATAGACGAGTCAGCGGAAGCAACAATATCTGAGTACAGACATAAGTTAAACAAGTTGCCATAAGATGGCTAGCACAAACTGGGATACAGATCGAAAGAGGCGCATGCCTCCTGCCTGGGATCCTCCTAAACTACTCTTGGTCGTCGTCAGCAGGCTGCAAGTAGTAGAAGGCACCTCCGGTGCAGTAGGAGTCATCGTCAACGGTGGCGTCTGGATCCTCGGCTCTGGCATCTGGTTGCGGCAACCAGGTAGAAGGGAAAGGGGGAAAAGAGGGAGAAAGGCAACCATGAGTACTCATCCAAAGTACTCGCAAGCAAGGAGCTACACTACATATGCATGGATATATGTGTAAAGGGCCATATCAGTGGACTGAACTGCAGAATGCCAGAATAAGAGGGGGATAGCTAATCCTGTCGAAGACTACGCTTCTGGCAGCCTCCGTCTTGCAGCATGTAGAAGAGAGTAGACCGAAGTCCTGCGAGTAGCATCGCATAGCATAACCCTACCCGGCGATCCCATCCTCGATGCCCTGTTAGAGAGCGATCACCGGGTTGTATCTGGCACTTGGAAGGGTGTGTTTTATTAAGTATCCGGTTCTAGTTGTCATAAGTTCAAGGTACAACTCCGGGTCGTCCTTTTACCGAGGGACACGGCTATTCGAATAGATAAACTTCCCTGCAGAGGTGCACCACATAACCCAACACGCTCGAACCCATTTGGCCGGACACACTTTTCTGGGTCATGCCCGGCCGCAGAAGATCAACACGTCGCAGCCCCACCTAGGCACAACAAAGAGGTCAGCACGCCGGTCTAAACCTAAGCGCGCAGGGGTCTGGGCCCATCTCCCTGAGCACACCTGCACGTTGCGTACGCGACCGGAAGCAGACCTAGCCTAGTGGCGTTCCAGTCCAATCCGGCGCACGCCGCTCAGTCGCTGACGTCACGAAGTGCTTCGGCTGATACCACAACGTCGAGTGCCCATAACTGTTCCCGTGTAGTTGGTTAGTGCGTATAGACCAAATGGCCAGACTCAAATCAAATACCCAGATCTCGTTAAGCATGTTAACTATCCGCAAACGCCGACCAGGGCCAGGCCACCTCTCTCCTAGGTGGCCTCAACCTGCCCTGTCGCTCCGCCACAAAGTAACAGTCGGGGGTCGTCGGGAACCCAGGCCCACCTCTACCGGGATGGAGCCACCTGCCCCTTCAGCCCCCATCTCCGAACAGTATCACAGGTAATGTAACAGTGTAAAGTATATAGTATATGCCCGTGATCACCTCCCGAAGTGATCACGGCCCAGTAGTATAGCATGGCCGACGGACAAGAGTGTAGGGCCACTGATGGAACACTAGCATCCTATACTAAGCAGTAGGATAGCAGGTAAAGGTAACAACAGTAGTAGCCCTAACAATCTTTTAATTAGGCCCTTGTTTAGTGGGTTGGCCGCATGTACAGAGAGCCAACCGGCCTCACACACGGCCGTGCACATAGCACAGGCAGGCCATGGCCATGGCACGGGAGCGTATAGGAGCACTCGGAGATGCGTGTGGGCTGGGCGGCTACGACGCGAGCAACGACAGCGGGGTAGGAGCAGGAAGAAGGAGCAGCAAAGCAGCAGCTAGGCAGCATGCAGGCAATAGCAACAACAGGTAGCAAGCAGCGGCTCGCACGCGAGGAGGCTGTAGGCGACGAGGCAGCAGGGACGGGCGGTGCGACAGCTCGCAGAGGCGGGCGCCGACATGGCACGAGGCCAAGGCCAAGGCGCGCGGGACGCAGGCGCGGTTGCGGCGATGAGTAGCGACAGGGGCGCGGGTCACGCGCCGGTAAACGGGCGCGGGGGCGGCCATGCGCGCACTGGAGGCGACAGGGGCGTGGTCTAGGGGCCTCGGACGTGGACGCGGGACGGCGCCGGCGGGCGCGTGCAGGGAAGAGACGAGGAGGGGGACCTCACAGGGTGATTGTAGGGCCAGGGCAGCGGGGGTCGAGGGGGACGTCGGGGACGACGCGACGGAGAGGGGCAGGCCGGCGAGGAAGCGCTCCGGGCGGCGGCGGCCAATGGCGACGGGCGGCGCGGTCATCGGGGTGGTCTTCGGGCCGCGCCGGTGAAAGGCTTCGACACCGAGGGAAGGGCGAGCCCCCCTGGTCTCGATCTAGATCGAGGGGGGAAGAGAGCGAGGAGTGGGGGGGTTCGTGCGGGAGGAGTGACGTGCGGCGCGAAGTGGGGAATGAGGGAGAGATGGGGATCGATCTAGGGTTTGCTACAATGGGGGGGTTATGCAAGGGTGAGGGGCCGATTGGGCCAGTGGCTGGCCGGCTGGGCCGTTGGCCCAGTAGGCCGGGGGGCCTTCTGTCTTTGTTTTTTTGGATTTTAGTTTTCACTTCTTTTCTGTTTTATTTTGTTCCTCATTTTATTTTAGTTTGTTAAAGTACAAAAATGATCCCTAACTTAGTACTACCACTAAACCCACTGCGATAAAAAGTTTAACACCTAAATAGAATAGTTTAACATTTTATTAATTATAACAGGCATTTCAACAATTGTTTTGACTATTGTTTTATTCATTTTAGTGTATTTAAAGATTTTATATAAGTGTGGTTTCTCCATCATAATTATCCATGATTTATTTGTGTCCACCTGAACATTTAGTTTTAATATTTGAAAACTTTTATTGTTTGCCTTTATTTTAGATTTAAATTTGAACTGGGTTTCGAACTGACGCGGGTTTATCAACAGTAAACGAGGTGACGTGGCATCATTAGCGGAGGTTCACTGTAGCTTAATTATCCGGACGTCACAATTCTCCTCCACTACAAGAAATCTCGTCCCGAGATTCAAGAGGGGAGTAGGGGGAAGTTCTGGTTGCGAAATTCTAACGTGTCTTCTCGGTATTGGTTGCCATTCTTGAAGAGGTTGATCCATAGTGTTGATGTCTTCATTTCTCTGCATCAATGCATCATGAGGAAGCTGTCGTCCTTCCTTTGGGAACTCCATCGTTCTTACTGAGGAATAAAGGATGGGTATACCAGAAGAATGGAATTCTGCATGGTTGCTTATCCGGTAGATAATCATTAGGGAACGTGGCGAAAAGTAACTCTCGAATTGAAACTTACGAAAATATCGAGAGCAAGGTAAGGAGGTATCATGGGAAGTTTCGAGCGGGCATGCAATCGCTTGATGCCTGAAACAGGGCATGAAAAGGGGTTCAAAGCAATGGGAATAAGTATTGTGTCTGATACCAGAATTGATGATTTCTCGGAAGGTGGCTCGTGAATCACATACGAGGCCAAGTGCGAGGAATTAACTTTGGAAACCGGGAGTGTATAGGAGGGTCAGGTTTCGATCCTGTGGAACTGTGGGTTATGGGCCCACCATGTGGTTCAAAAGTAGTAAGGACGCCGACATATTGCACGATCATGGTAGCAAGGCATGGCAGAGGATAGCCTGTCAGTTATGTTGGCAACAACGTTGGTACCAAGGGCGAGGGACGAAGAGAACCATATTCCTGCTCGTCAAACGAGGCGGACCAATAGGCAAAGTTCTCATCCATCGGTGGCTACCGGAATGTTATCAACATAGTAACAGCGTCTTACTGACATGGTTGTACAGCAAGGTGTTTACATAAGCAGAAGAATATTACTGCTTAGATCGTGTGGATCACAAGGAAGGTTAAACAAATCAATGGAAGGAAAATGTGATCATCAGATCAAACAGAACAATGGAAAGGAAAATGTGTTTAAACACATATTTCAAGGATATATCCTTCCCAAGGACGAGCAGAGCATGGTATCCATGACAGGATAGAAAGTAGATAACCGTTTAGGTAAGGGGAGAGGAATTTCATGACATAACCCAAACAACAGTATTTGGATAATGGACAAAGAAAATTTAGCATTGTTCTACAAATGCTCTTATTGAAATCGGAGTACCACAGACATGCTTCGAGGTAGCATTGGTATGGTCTTCAAGCAAAGGTCAGACTTTGGATATACTAAGGATCCATCAGGATAACTTATTAAACAAGGCAATCAATTTCCCCATTGAAAAGTGGTTAACCTAGTTAAAAGGAAACTATAACACTTGGTCCTCCGGTCAGGTGTGCATGACATCACCTTACCGGGTCATATGAGGATCAATGTTATAACTCTTGAAAATATGTTCCAACCATCATATTTGACCGAGATTCAGATCTGATTGGTATCAAGATAACTCAGACACGGGATTCCTGAAAAGAAAAGGTGCAACACAAATTGACGAGATGACATTGTAAGATTATTGAGAAATGAACTATGGAAGTGAGTTCCGAAACAAGAGTTCATTAGTAAACCAAGGAGAGGATGAGGAGGTGGCTGATGAACTCAGCGACAAATCATCCAGATTTTCAAAAGATGGATTTCCACAAGTATGTGAACAAGGAGATAACATTTGTCAATTCAAATGGTATAATGATGTATGCTTGAGGAAAACATACACAATTAGACATTGGTTGAAAGGTGCACCCGAAATATGGGCTGGGTTGCACGACTAACGTCGGAATGGTGATTCAATAATCAATAGTCTAAGAATGAACGGCCGACCATTAACTTCAAAGGAATAGGGTTGCTAGAAGGGTAGAATCCAAACAACACCGCTCACTTGTTGGTACCCCGGTTGGAATCAACACGAGGACCCAAGAAGAATGGTGATGGTGAGAAGTATCACCATACCAAGAATTCTTAAGAGGTGGTGAAATTCTCACAACATAGATGACATAAGAGATGTTAATGTTCCAAGGTAAAGAAGAACAGTTGCTGGATAGCAAGGAACTCAAAGTATAACACCAAACACGAACAAGCTTGTGTTGGTGGGAAGGAAATAAAATGGTCGATGATAACACAGATCATCGAGGGCAAGGATGGTATTTCTCATCATGAACTCAATTGATATCTTGGAAGAGCTCATAAGGCTGATGATGATCACGACACATTTGTCAGGAGATTTCATAAAGATGTAATCAATCTACGATGACATCAAGTCAAAGGAGAGATGAAGCGAACGGGTATTGGAACCATGGGTACGTCACAAACTTGAAATCAAGCTTGCTGTTCAAGGTGAAATGATATGACAAGGAAAATCGACGTAAGCTTAGCTCACCATCGAAATTTGTGCTCTAGGGAGAAGGACCAGGTAGCACAGTTAGAAGTTTGCACGATAATGATATAGACGATAAGGCTAGGGATGACTTGAAGGATTATTAAACTCCTAAGCAACAAGAATTACTTAGAGTTATTGAATCGGAGTGCGGAATCGATTCACTTATCGGTGTTCTCGAGTGACTAATAACTCAGAACCTGGGGGGATCCGAGATCGGTGAGAAGCAATACTAGATGAAGACTCGCAGGAAGTAACACAGTTCTCGAGATACCAGGGGGTAATACTCGAAGGTAGAACATGATAAAAGTAGAACCGGGTCATTGACCTATGACAGTAGATACTTCAACCTTGCCAAAAATGGACGAGGCACTGGAACGAATTCCCATCAGATATATCAGATCAGGACAGCATGGTCGGAACCATAACTGTAAGGAATCAATTTCAAGAATACCGAAAGAATCATACATCTGGATAATCATTTTGCAAGAAGCTTCCGAGACGGTCTACATCATTTTCATGGGCATGAACACAAAGTTCAAGGTCGACTCCCCCTTCTTTAATGCATATCATTTCATTCACCTCTCGCTTTGATAAAACTGTAGTGTTGGAATTTTATCTGGTAGAACACCGGAAGAGTATGCCTTGTGAAAACTTTCGGGTTCTCATGGATTAGGGGAAGACATAGGTTCAACCCATTGGGCATCTTAGTAACATATACCACAAGTTCCAAAAGTAAATACGCAAGCTCGAAAGAAGAGCATGGTTGGCCAAGCAGATGATACAATTTACCAAAGGCACTATGTATCAGGGGAAGAACTCACAAGGTGATTGAATATGAAGGACACTGTCGGATAACAATCCAACAATGGATCGGGTGATCCACAACGGAGCTGAAGTGAGTATCGGTACTCACTCAAAGGAAGAAGGAATGCAAAGGCATCGGATTTAAGAATCACCTGATTAGTTTGATGCTTAAATAGAAAGAAATTATGGTTTCCAAAACGAAGGATCAGAAGCAAACGCTCTGATCAAGGATGGATAAGTTGAAAACACTTAGTTGGGCAATCAATAAAGGTCGGAATTGCCGAGAACCAACTCATGTCCGGAATGACGTCTGAGTCGGAAAGATAATTTTAAAAGGGATAACCTGATGACTGCGTGCGTACGCACATATTGAATCAATAGGCTCAAAATGACTAAGACGAGGGATGTTATCAAGGACTACTAGTCATATGGAATTAACCATAATGCAAGGAGGCAAGAATTTCAAGAATAACTGGCTGCAGAAGATTTTCGAATGACCGAATGGCATTTCGAATTTTGTGAAATACATGAATCATCTGGGGATGAGCGGATACTCGATAAGTGCGAGAAATTATCCGTAGGGGTACTCAGGTGGCAAAGAACTGCAAGGCAGTAGGCACAAAGTATTCTCGGGGTACCTTGTAATAACAAGATCGACTGGGAATAAAAGTAAGAATGACAGGTGTAAGTATTTATCCATAGTAATGTTTTGGTGGTAGGGAATTGCAAAAGCAACGGGGACAAAGTCTCGAGAGAACATCAGAGAGTATCTTCAGGATCTTCTGATGCAGCAGGCGATCATCTGTAATAAGTGTCTCTCCGGGAGAAATTTGTTGCGAGAACCTAATGTTAGAGTTTTAGCAAATTCATTTAACCCAAAGAGACGAGAGATTAGAGTCCCAGAGTATAGGTCGAGGAATAAAAGATCCTAATACCACCCAATGGCAACGTGGGCCCATGGGCCGCACAGCCATGTTAGTAAAAGTTTTTGCAATGTCTAGACTCGACTTCGGCCAAGGAGTGTGGAAGGGGATTCCTACAGGCAGTCGGCTCTGATACCAACTTGTGATGCCCCCGATTTGACCGTACGCTAATCATACACGCAAACGTGTACGATCAAGATCAGGGACTCACGGGAAGATATCACAACACAACTCTAAAAATAAAATAAGTCATACAAGCATCATAATACAAGCCAGGGGCCTCGACGGCTCGAATACAAGTGCTCGATCACAGACGAGTCAGCGGAAGCAACAATATCTGAGTACAGACATAAGTTAAACAAGTTGCCATAAGATGGCTAGCACAAACTGGGATACATATCGAAAGAGGCGCATGCCTCCTGCCTGGGATCCTCCTAAACTACTCTTGGTCGTCGTCAGCGGGCTGCAAGTAGTAGAAGGCACCTCCGGTGCAGTAGGAGTCGTCGTCAACGGTGGCATCTGGATCCTCGGCTCCGGCATCTGGTTGCGGCAACCAGGTAGAAGGGAAAGGGGGAAAAGAGGGAGAAAGGCAACCGTGAGTACTCATCCAAAGTACTCGCAAGCAAGGAGCTACACTACATATGCATGGATATATGTGTAAAGGGCCATATCAGTGGACTGAACTGCAGAATGCCAGAATAAGAGGGGGATAGCTAATCCTATCGAAGACTACGCTTCTGGCAGCCTCCGTCTTGCAGCATGTAGAAGAGAGTAGACTGAAGTCCTCCGAGTAGCATCACATAGCATAACCCTACCCGGCGATCCCATCCTCGATGCCCTGTTAGAGAGCGATCACCGGGTTGTATCTGGCACTTGGAAGGGTGTGTTTTATTAAGTATCCGGTTCTAGTTGTCATAAGTTCAAGGTACAACTCCGGGTCGTCCTTTTACCGAGGGACACGGCTATTCGAATAGATAAACTTCCCTGCAGAGGTGCACCACATAACCCAACACGCTCGATCCCATTTGGCCGGACACACTTTTCTGGGTCATGCCCGGCCGCAGAAGATCAACACGTCGCAGCCCCACCTAGGCACAACAGAGAGGTCAGCACGCCGGTCTAAACCTAAGCGCGCAGGGGTCTGGGCCCATCGCCCTGAGCACACCTGCACGTTGCGTACGCGGCCGGAAGCAGACCTAGCCTAGTGGCGTTCCAGTCCAATCCGACACGCGCCGCTCAGTCGCTGACGTCATGAAGTGCTTCGGCTGATACCACAACGTCGAGTGCCCATAACTGTTCCCGCGTAGTTGGTTAGTGCGTATAGACCAAATGGCCAGACTCAGATCAAATACCCAGATCTCGTTAAGCGTGTTAAGTATCCGCTAACGCCGACCAGGGCCAGGCCACCTCTCTCCTAGGTGGACTCAACCTGCCCTGTCGCTCCACCACAAAGTAACAGTCGGGGGCCGTCGGGAACCCAGGCCCACCTCTACCGGGATGGAGCCACCTGCCCCTTCAGCCCCCATCTCCGAACAGTATCACAGGTAATGTAACGGTGTAAAGTATATAGTATATGCCCGTGATCACCTCCCGAAGTGATCACGGCCCAGTAGTATAGCATGGCCGACGGACAAGAGTGTAGGGCCACTGATGGAACACTAGTATCCTATACTAAGCAGTAGGATAGCAGGTAAAGGTAACAACAGTAGTAGCAAGGACAGGCTATGCAGTAGTATAGGATTAACTGAAAGCAGTAACATGCTACACTACTCTAATGCAAGCAGCATAGAGAAGAATAGGCGATATCTGGTGATCAAGGGAGGGGCTTGCCTGGTTGCTCAAACAAGAAGGAGGGGTCGTCGCTGACGTAGTCGACAACAGGGGCATCAGCATCGTCATGGGGTCTACCGAAGAGAAGAGGGGGGAGAAACAGTAAATATATAGCAAGCAAGTCCATAACAGGACAACAGGCAGAGCTAGACGTGTTCTAACGCGGTATGAGGTGATACCGGCGAAGGGGGGAAACATCCGGGAAAGTATCCCCGGTGTTTCACGTTTTCGACCAGAGGTACCGGAGGGGGAAAGTTGCGTGTTCGATATGCTAGGGGTGTGTGGCGGACGAACGGGTTGCGTAACCGGATTCGTCTCGTCGTTCTGAGCAACTTTCATGTTGAAAATAATTTAATCCGAGTTACGGATTAAAAAAATATGAATTTCTAAAGATTTTATTAATTTCTGGAATTTAATTTAACATTATCCAGAACAGTGCATGCTGACATCATCATGACGTCAGCAGTCAACAGAGGCGTTGACTGGGTCGCTGACGTGTGGGTCCCACTAGTCATAGACTGTTTAGTCTAATTAGGGTTTAATTAACCTAACTAATTGATTAGATTAATTAATAGGATTAATTAACTTAATTAATTAATTAATTAATTAATTAATTGTTTTAATTATTTACTTTTTCTTTATTCATTTTTTTCTAAATCGTTCTGGGGCATAGGCCCCACATGTCATTGGCACGTGTCAATAAATCATCTAGTTAATTTAATCGGGGGGTCCCACTTGCCATGGACTACAAGCTAACTTATCACTAAGTACCCCTAACAATCTTTTAATTAGGCCCTTGTTTAGTGGGTTGGCCGCATGTACAGAGAGCCAACCGGCCTCACACACGGCCGTGCACATAGCACAAGCAAGCCATGGCCATGGCACGGGAGCGTACAGGAGCACTCGGAGATGCGCGTGGGCTGGGCGGCTACGACGCGAGCAACGACGGCGGGGTAGGAGCAGGAAGAAGGAGCAGCAAAGTAGCAACTAGGCAGCATGCATGCAACAACAACAGCAGGTAGCAAGCAGCGGCTCGCACGCGAGGAGGCTGTAGGCGACGAGGCAGCAGGGACGGGTGGTGCGACAGCTCGCAGAGGCGGGCGCCGACATGGCACGAGGCCAAGGCCAAGGCGCGCGGGACGCAGGCGCGGTTGCGGCGATGAGTAGCGACAGGGGCGCGGGTCACGCGCCGGCAAACGGGCGCGGGGGCGGCCATGCGCGCACTGGAGGCGGCAGGGGCGTGGTCTAGGGGCCTCGGGCGTGGACGCAGGATGGCGCCGACGGACGCGGGACGGCGCCGGCGGGCGCGTGCAGGGAAGAGACGAGGAGGGGGGCTCACAGGAGGATTGTAGGGCCAGGGCAGCGGGGGTCGAGGGGGACGTCGGGGACGACTCGACTGAGAGGGGCAGGCCGGCGAGGAAGCGCTCCGGGCGGCGGCGGCCAACGGCGACGGGCGGCGCGGTCGTCGGGGTGGTCTTCGGGCCGCGCCGGCGAGAGGCTTCGACACCGAGCGAAGGGCGAGCCCCCCCCCCCCCCCCCGTTCTTGATCTAGATCGAGGGGGGGAAGAGAGCGAGGAGTGGGGGGGTTCGTGTGGGAGGAGTGACGTGCGGCGCGAAGTGGGGAATGAGGGAGAGATGGGGATCGATCTAGGGTTTGCTACGATGGGGGGTTATGCAGGGGTGAGGGGCCAATTGGGCCAGTGGCTGGCCGGCTGGGCCGTTGGCCCAGTAGGCCGGGGGGCCTTCTGTCTTTGTTTTTTTTGTATTTTAGTTTTCACTTCTTTTCTGTTTTATTTTGTTCCTCATTTTATTTTAGTTTGTTAAAGTACAAAAATGATCCCTAACTTAGTACTACCACTAAACCCACTGCGATAAAAAGTTTAACACCTAAATAGAATAGTTTAACATTTTATTAATTATAACAGGCATTTCAATAATTGTTTTGACGACTGTTTTATTCATTTTAGAGTATTTAAAGATTTTATATAAGTGTGGTTTCTCCATCATAATTATCCATGATTTATTAGTGTCCACCCGTACATTTAGTTTTAATATTTGAAAACTTTTATTGTTTGCCTTTATTTTAAATTTAAATTTGAACTAGGTTTCGAACTGACGCGGGTTTATCAACAGTAACCGAGGTGATGTGGCATCATTAGCGGAGGTTCACTGTAGCTTAATTATCCGGACGTCACAATGGTGTCACCGTTGTAGCTCCGGTGAGCACGGTTGTAGCATCTGTGAGCATGGTTGTATAAAAAATCATCGACGACAGTGTCGCTGGTTGCAGCTCCGGTGAGCATGGTTGTAGCAAAAAAATGTCAACGACGGCGTTGCCGATTATTGCAGCTCCGATGACCGCGGGTGCAGCTTCTGGGTGATGACGTGGCCGGTTGTAGCATAAAAGGACGCCGGTTCCAGCAAAAACTCGTCTTGCCTTGGCCGGTGCACACCACCACCACCGCTTGTTGTAGCAGCGGTCGACAACGGTTGTAACAAGGTCGTGCACAGCACCACCACTCGCCGTTGCAGCGCCTTGATGGACAGCCCCCGTAGCTAGACTCGGAGCCGGAGTTGGGCGGAGGACATCACTGGGATCCACCAGGGTTGTAGGTGGCTGCGGGGATGGGAGAGGGTCTCGCCGGCAATGACGGAGCGACGAGGTTGGGCGCCGCGCCACGCCGAGCAAGCCGTGTAGGTGTCGTGGAGGTGCGCCTGTTCCAGCTTATCGGGGAGTCGCTCGTCGGGGCAGATTTCTGTGCTGGGCTGACCCTGACCATGGCTTGGTGTTTTTTTTAAGTTCATGGCTTGGTGTTTAGAGGTAGGGATAGGACGAAGAAGAAAGCAGTGTGCGTGAGACCAAAGAGCGACGTGGCCGCGTTCACGAGGGCACAAGTGTGTTAGCGAGGACCGAGGAGTCCAGCTGTTTCCCTGAAAAAAATATCTGAGTTAATACCACTATTGGTACATAAACTTGTAGGGGTGGGAACATATTCATACAGAAACTAAAAAACCCCACAAAACTAGTCCTCCAACTTGATTGCTGTAACAAATTCATACAAAGCAGCTGTGGACGCGACATTTGGCATGCCACGCTGGATTTTGGCACACGCCTTACTTTTACAAAAGCCCCCTCGCACTCTCTGTATTTTACAAAAAGCCCCCTCGCCCTCTCTCTCTGCATCGATTCCCCATTCGTAAATCCCTAGCTCCTCCCCTTTGCCGTCGCCCTCTCCGCCGCCAGCCGTCTCCGCCTTCCCCTCCGCCGCCAGCCGTCTCCGCCGCCCTGTCGGCCGCATCGATTCCCCATTCGTTAAGTGCAGCACATGATTCTCTTATTTCACATGAAAATTCAGTTAACTTAAGCAAAGGGGAGGGATCTTCAGCCCAATGATTCTCTCATTTCACATGAAAATTCAGTTAACTTAAGCAAAGGGGAGTGATCTTCAGGTAGTACAACTTGGCATATTTGGCACAAAGTAAGCACCTAGTACATTCTATTTTAGGATGTGTGCACATGGGCACAACATAAGCAGACAACCTACAGTTCAACAGCAAACACACATGGGCAGAGAACATGCAGTTCAACAGCACTTCAACACCAGATTGCCATAGATACAGCAGTTCAACTAACATCTGCTCAAAATAGATAACTTATATGCCAACATATAGATGAGCATACCTAACTACTCTTCTGCATCTTCTTCAGTTCTTGAGCTGTTGCAGGCGGATGGAGCGGCGCACCTTCTTCACCTCTTTCTTCAGCGGCGCCTTCTTCTTGTTTTGCTCTGGCTCCTTCACCTCTTCTTCTTGTTCAACCTTCACCTCTTCTGGCAGGAGCTCGACGTCCGGCAGGAGCTCGACGTCGATGGGCATGCTTCTGCCACCCTCTCTGGCGACCGGCGCAACGAGCACAACCTCGTCCGCATCGTGTCGTCGTCACTGATGACAACAGTCTATGTCAGGTCGTCGTCGAAGGTGTAGTCCGCAGGGTCGACTGGAGCAGGCAGCGCGAGCACGACGCCGACGACGTTCGCAGGGTCGTCGTCGAGGGGGACCGGGGCCAGAGAGGTGGTGGAGCGGTACATCCACCACCTAGCTCGCTGGTACGGATCCACACTGAGCGTGCCCTCATGCATTGCCCAGATGAGGAAGGACGGAGGCGGCACTGTGAGTCGTGTGGGGAAGGCACGGGCCTTCTCGCCGTCCGTCAGCTGCTTGGCCAACCCGCGCGCATGCATGAGCATCATCTTCGGGGTGGGGAACCAGGTGCAGACTTCTCGAATCTGCGCGCGGAACGACTGGTCGTTGCCGGCCAGATCCTCCAGTGCGAGCTTCCAGCCCTCGACGTTCGCCATGGCGGTGGTGGCCGGCGGTGGTGAGTGGGGAGAGCAGGCGACGCGGTCGGTGTGTGGGGAGTGGTGAGTGGGGAGCGGAGTGGTGAGTGGTGGGCGGAGCGGTGGGTGGGCAGGAGGATTTATTGATGCGGTGGGTGGGAACGCGAACCGTCCAGAATGGAGTGGGCGTCTCTGTGAAGAGTACAAGTAACTTTGTGCATCTAGCACTAACAAGTTCCTACCCTTACCGCACTGGCATTGCACTCTACTTCTCTGACCACAGGTCCTGGGTTCGAGACCGAGGCCAACATTTTTTTTTATTTTGGGCATCTCCAGCACACAATAAATGGAGCAGTACAAGTAGATGGAGGTGCAAATTTCAGTTAGTTCAAAAAAGTCCAGTTAGTACACATGACAAAATTCAGTAAAGTGGAGGTGCAAAATTCAGGAAAATGGAGAAGTACAAGTAGATTACTCCATGTTGCACTAACAAGTTCCTACTCTTACCGCACTGGCATTGTACCCTACTTGTCGAACCACATGTCCTAGGTTCGAGACCCAGGCCAAACATTTTTTTTATTTTTATTTTTTAATTTTGGGCGTCTCCAGCACACACAATAAATGGAGTTCACTCAAATTCAGTTATTTCAGTTAAATGGAGTACATGTGCTTCATCACCATATTCAGTTACTTCATACATTCACCAAATGCATAAAATTCAGCACAAAATTCAGGAGTTCAGCACAACTCAAGTATATTGTCTGTCACCAAAAAATTCTAAATGTCATTGCCACAAAATATAAATTATGAAACATGTCTTGCACTCAAAAATGCTGGCATGAAGTTCAGACATGAACTTCTACAGTTTAGCATGAAGTTACTTTATGAACTAAACAGACATCTAACTGTCACCCCCAGATGCATTCTGAGAAACTGGAATTTCTTCAGTTAAATTGAGATCAGGTATTGGCTCCCTTGCTCCATCTTCAGCAAACATGAGCCTGTATGCTGGATAAGTGCTAGCTTCCCTCCTGTCTCTCCTCCCAGCCACTCCTCTGCCTCTTGCTCTACTCCCAGAATATCCTCCTCTCTCTGTAGTGCCAGATCTCACTGTCTTTCCTTTCTTCCTTCCTCTTCCTCCAGTTGCACTTGACCCTGGCTCATCTGGATGTGGTACTACTGCAGCTTTCTTCCTTCCTCTTCCTCTTCCCCTCACTCTTGTTGTGGCTGTGGTTGTGGTTCTTCTGGGAGGGATAGAATCCCTAGCTTGCACCACAAAAGCAGACTCTTCAGGAAGTGGCCCAGGAGGATTCCAAGTGCTCACATATGCCCTCTCCTATGCAGGATCACAAAATGTCAGGAAGATATAAATGAGAAAATGAAATGCAGGTACAAATTCATAGAAAGACAGTAATATGAAAAGTGCACCTCCTGGCCTATGGTGTAGACCATACTGCTTCTGTCATTCATAGGATCAAGCCTAGGATCTGTTGGGGAACGTAGTAATTTCAAAAAAATTCCTACGCACACGCAAGATCATGGTGATGCATAGCAACAAGAGGGGAGAGTGTTGTCTACGTACCCACGTAGACCGAAGCGGAAGCGTTGACACAACGTAGAGGAAGTACTCGTACGTCCTCCTCCCGATCCGACCGATCCAAGCGCCGTTACTCCGGCGCCTCCGAGTTCTTGACACACGTACAGCTCGATGACGTTCTCCGGGCTCCGATCCAGCAAAGCTCTCAGGGAAAAGTTTCGTCAGCACGACGGCGTGGTGACGATCTTGATGAACTACCGACGCAGGGCTTCGCCTAAGCACTGCGACAATATGACCGAGGTGGAATATGGTGGAGGGGGGCACCGCACACGGCTGAGGAACGATCACGAAGATGAACTTTTGTGTCATGGGGTGCCCCCCTGCCCCCGTATATAAAGGAGCAAGGGGGAGGGGGCGGCCGGCCTAGGAGGGGGCGCGCCAAGGGGAGTCCTACTCCCACCGGGAGTAGGACTCCCTCCTTCCTTGTTGGAGTAGGAGAAGGGGAAAGAGGGGGAGAGGAAGAAGGAAAAGGGGGCTGCGCCCCTTGTCCAATTCGGACCAGAGGGGGGGGGGGGGCGCAGGCCTCCTTCCTTTTGGCCTCTCTCCTCTATTCCCGTATGGCCCAATAAGGCACATATACTCCCCGGCGAATTCCCGTAACTCTCCGGTACTCCCAAAAATACCCGAATCACTCAGAACCTTTACGATGTCCGAATATAGTCGTCCAATATATCGATCTTTACGTCTCGACCATTTCGAGACTCCTCGTCATGTCCCCGATCTCATCTGGGACTCCGAACTCCTTCGGTACATCAAAACTCATAAACTCATAATATAACTGTCATCGAAACCTTAAGCGTGCAGACCCTACGGTTCGAGAACAATGTAGACATGACCGAGACACGTCTCCGGTCAATAACCAATAGCGGGACCTGGATGCCCATATTGTCTCCTACATATTCTACGAAGATCTTTATCGGTCAGACCGCATAACAACATACGTTGTTCCCTTTGTCATCGGTATGTTACTTGCCCGAGATTCGATCGTCGGTATCTCAATACCTAGTTCAATCTCGTTACCGTCAAGTCTCTTTGCTCATTCCGTAATACATCATCTCGCAACTAACTCATTAGTTGCAATGCTTGCAAGGCTTATGTGATGTGCATTACCGAGAGGGCCCAGAGATACCTCTCCGACAGTCGGAGTGACAAATCCTAATCTCGAAATACGCCAACCCAACATGTACCTTTGGAGACACCTGTAGAGCACCTTTATAATCACCCAGTTACGTTGTGATGTTTGGTAGCACACAAAGTGTTCCTCCGGCAAACGGGAGTTGCATAATCTCATAGTCATAGGAACATGTATAAGTCATGAAGAAAGCAATAGCAACACACTAAACGATCGGGTGCTAAGCTAACGAATGGGTCATGTCAATCACATCATTCTCCTAATGATGTGACCCCGTTAATCAAATGACAACTCATGTCTATGGCTAGGAAACTTAACCATCTTTGATTAACGAGCTAGTCAAGTAGAGGCATACTAGTGACACTCTGTTTGTCTATGTATTCACACATGTATTATGTTTCCGGTTAATACAATTCTAGCATGAATAATAAACATTTATCATGAAATAAGGAAATAAATAATAACTTTATTATTGCCTATAGGGCATATTTCCTTCAGTCTCCCACTTGCACTAGAGTCAATAATCTAGTTCACATCGCCATGTGATTTACCAGCAATAGTTCACATAACCATGTGATTAACACCCATAGTTCACATCGATATGTGATCAACACCCAATGGGGTTACTAGAGTCAGTAATCTAGTTCACATCGCTATGTGATTAACACCCAAAGAGTACTAAGGTGTGATCATGTTTTGCTTGTGAGAGAAGCTTAGTCAACGGGTCTGCCAAAATTCATATCTGTATGTATTTTGCAACTTTCTATGTCTACAATGCTCTGCACGGAGCTACTTTAGCTAATTGCTCCCACCTTTAATATGTATCTAGATTGAGACTTAGAGTCATCTAGATTAGTTGTGAAAACTTATATCGACGTAACCTTTTACGACGAACCTTTTTGTCACGTCCATAATCGAGAAACATATCCTTATTTCACTAAGGATAATTTCGACCGATGTCCAGTGATCTACTTCGTAGATCACTATTGTACTCCCTCGCTTAAACAAAGTGTAGGGTATACAATAGATCTGGTACATAGCATGGCATACTTTATAGAATCTATGGCTGAGGCATAGGGAATGACTTTCATTCTTTCTATTATCTGCCGTGGTCGGGCTTTGAGTCTTACTCAATTTCACACCTTCTAACACAGGAAAGAACTCTTTCTTTGACTGTTCCATTTTGAACTACTTCAAAAACTTGTCAAGGTATGTACTCATTGAAAACTTATCAAGTGTCTTGATCTATCTCTATAGATCTTGATGCTTAATATGTAAGCAGCTTCACCGAGGTCCTTCTTCGAAAAAAATCCTTTCAAACACTCCTTTATGCTTTGCAGAATAATTCTACATTATTTCCGATCAACAGTATGTCATACATATACTTATCAGAAATGTTGTAGTGCTCCCACTCACTTTCTTGTAAATACAGGCTTCACCGCAAGTCTGTATAAAACCATATGCTTTGATCTATTTATCAAAGCGTATATTCCAACTCCGAGATGCTTGCACCAATCCATAGATGGATCGCTGGAGCTTGCATATTTTGTTAACACCTTCAGGATCGACAAAACCTTCTAGTTGCATCGTATACAACTCTTCTTTAATAAATCTATTAAGGAATGCAGTTTTGTTTATCCATTTGCCGGATTTCATAAAATGCGGCAATTGCTAACATGATTCGGACAGACTTAAGCATAGATACGAGTGAGAAACTCTCATCGTAGTCAACACCTTGAACTTTTTGAAAAACCATTTGCGACAATTCTAGCTTGGTAGATAGTAACACTACTATCAATGTCTGTCATCCTCTTGAAGATCCATTTATTTTCTATGGCTTGCCGATCATCGGGCAAATTCATCAAAGTCCATACTTTGTTCTCATACGTGGATCATATCTCAGATTTCATGGCCTCACACCATTTCGCGGAATCTGGGCTCATCATCGCTTCCTCATAGTTCGCAAGTTCGTCATGGTCTAGTAACATGACTTCTAGAACAGGATTACCATACCACTCTGGTGCGGATCTCACTCTGGTTTACCTACGAGATTCGGTAGTAACTTGATCTGAAGTTACATGATCATCATCATTAGCTTCCTCACTAATTGGTGTAGTAGTCACAGGAACAGATTTCTGTGATGAACTACTTTCCAATAAGGGAGAAGGTACAATTACCTTATCAAGTTCTACTTTCCTCCCACTCACTTCTTTCGAGAGAAACTCCTTCTCTAGAAAGGATCCATTCTTAGCAACAAATGTCTTGCCTTTGGATCTGTGATAGAAGGTGTACCCAACAGTTTCCTTTGGGTATCCTACTAAGACATATTTCTCCGATTTGGGTTTGAGCTTATCAGGATGAAACTTTTTCATATAAGCATCACAACCCCAAACTTTAAGAAACGACAACTTTGGTTTCTTGCTAAACCACAGTTCATATAGTGTCGTCTCAACGGATTTAGATGGTGCCCTATTTAACGTGAATGCAGCTGTCTCTAATGCATAACCCCAAAACGATAGTGGTAAATCGGTAAGAAACATCATAGATTGCACTATATCCAATAAAGTACGGTTATGACGTTTAGACACACCATTATGCTGTGGTGTTCCAGGTGGCATGAGTTTGTGAAACTATTCCACATTGTTTTAATTGAAGGCCAAACTCGTAACTCAAATATTTTTCCCTCTGCGATCATATCGTAGAAACTTTTATTTTTGTTACGATGATTCTCTACTTCACTCTGAAATTCTTTGAACTTTTCAAATGTTTCAGACTAGTGTTTCATTAAGTAGATATACTCATATCTGCTCAAATCATCTGTGAAGGTCAGAAAATAATGATACCCGCCGCGAGCCTTAACACTCATCGGATCGCATACATCAGTATGTATTATTTCCAACAAGTCAGTTTCTCGCTCCATTGTTCCGGAGAATGGAGTTTTCGTCATCTTGCCCATAAGGCATGGTACGCAAGCATCAAGTGATTCATAATCAAGTGATTCCAAAATCCCATCAGTATGGAGTTTCTTCATGCGTTTTACACCAATATGACCTAAATGGCAGTGCCACAAATAAGTTGCACTATCATTATTAACTTTGCATCTTTTGGCTTCAATATTATGAATATGTGTATCACTACGATCGAGATCGAACGAACTATTTTCATTGGGTGTATGACCATTGAAGGTTCCATTCACGTAAGCAGAACAACAATTGTTCTCTAACTTAAATGAATAACCGTATTGCAATAAACATGATCAAATCATATTTATGCTCAACGCAAATACCAAATAACACTTATTTAGGTTCAACACTAATCCCGAAAGTATAGTGAGTGTGCGATGATGATCATATCAATCTTGGAACCACTTCCAACACACATCGTCACTTCACTCTTAACTAGTCTTTGTTCATTCTGCAACTCCCGTTTCGAGTTACTACTCTTAGCAACTGAACCAGTATCAAATACCGACGGGTTTCTATGAACACTAGTAAAATACACATCAATAATCTGTATATCAAATATACCTTTGTTCACTTTGCCATCCTTCTTATCCGCTAAATACTTGGGGCAGTTCCGCTTCCAGTGACCAGTCCTTTTGCAGTAAACACACTCAGTCTCAGGCTTAGGTCCAGACTTGGGCTTCTTCACTTGAGCAGCAACTTGCTTGCCGTTCTTCTTGAAGTTCCCCTTCTTCCCTTTGCCCTTTTCTTGAAACTAGTGGTCTTGTTAACCATCAACACTTGATGTTTTTCTTGATTTCTACCTTCGTCGATTTCTGCATCACGAAGAGCTTGGGAATTGTTTCCGTTATCCCTTGCATATTATAGTTCATCACGAAGTTCTACTAACTTGGTGATGGTGACTAGAGAATTATGTCGATCACTATCTTATCTGGAAGATTAACTCCCACTTGATTCAAGCAATTGTAGTACCCAGACAATCTGAGTACATGCTCACTAGTTGAGCGATTCTCCTCCATCTTTTAGCTATAGAACTTGTTGGAGACTTCATATCTCTCAACTCGGATATTTGCTTGAAATATTAACTTCAACTCCTGGAACATCTCATATGCTCCATGACGTTTAAAACGTCTTTGAAGTCCCGATTCTAAGCCGTTAAGCATGGTGCACTAAACTATCATGTAGTCATCATATTGAGCTATCCAAACGTTCATAACGTCTGCATCTGCTCCTGCAATAGGTCTGTCACCTAGCGGTGCATCAAGGACATAATTCTTCTGTGCAGCAATGAGGATCAACCTCAGATCACGGATCCAATCCGCATCATTGCTACTAACATCTTTTCAACACAATTTTCTCTAGGAACATATCAAAATAAACACAGGGAAGCAACAATGCGAGCTATTGATCTACAACATAGATATGCTAATACTACCAGGACTAAGTTCATGATAAATTAAAGTTCAATTAATCATATTACTTAAGAACTCCCACTTAGATAGACATCCCTCTAATCTTCCAAGTGATCACGTGATCCAAATCAAACTAAACCATAACCGATCATCATTATGTTGATCATATCTACTATATGATTCATGCTCGACCTTTCGGTCTCCGTGTTCCGAGGCCATATCTGCATATGCTAGGCTCGTCAAGTATAACCCGAGTATTCTGCGTGTGCAAAAACTGGCTTGCACTCGTTGTAGATGGACGTAGAGCTTATCACACCCGATCATCACGTGGTGTCTGGGCACGACGAACTTTGGCAACGGTGCATACTCGGGGAGGACACTTCTTGATAATTTAGTGAGAGATCATCTTATAATGCTACCGTCAATCAAAGCAAGATAAGATGCATAAAAAGATAAACATCACATGCAATCAATATAAGTGATATGATATGGCCATCATCATCTTGTGCTTGTGATCTCCATCTCCGAAGCACCGTCATGATCACCATCGTCACCGACGCGACACCTTGATCTCCATCGTAGCATCGTTGTCGTCTCGCCAATCTTATGCTTCTACGACTATCGCTACCGCTTAGTGATAAAGTAAAGCATTACAGGGCGATTGCATTGCATACAATAAAGCGACAACCATACAGCTCCTGCCAGTTGCCGATAACCCGGTTACAAAACATGATCATCTCATACAATAAAATTTAGCATCATGTCTTGACCATATCACATCACAGCATGCCCTGCAAAAACAAGTTAGACGTCCTCTACTTTGTTTGTTGCAAGTTTTACGTGGCTGCTACGGGCTGAAGCAAGAACCAATCTCACCTACGCATCAAAACCACAACGATAGTTTGTCAAATAGACTCCGTTTTAACCTTCTCAAGGACCGGGCGTAGCCATACTCGGTTCAACTAAAGTTGGAGAAACTGACACCCGCCAGCCACCTGTGTGCAAAGCACGTCGGTAGAACCAGTCTCGCGTAAGCGTACGCGTAATGTCGGTCCGGGCCGCTTCATCCAACAATACCGCCGAACCAAAGTATGACATGCTGGTAGGCAGTATGACTTATATCGTCCACAACTCACTTGTGTTCTACTCGTGCATATAACATCAAACCATAAAAAACCTGGCTCTGATACCACTGTTGGGGAACGTAGTAATTTTAAAAAAATTCCTACGCACACGCAAGATCATGGTGATGCATAGCAACGAGAGGGGAGAGTGTTGTCTACGTACCCACGTAGACCGAAGCGGAAGCTTTGACACAACGTAGAGGAAGTAGTCATACGTCCTCCTCCCGATCCGACCGATCCAAGCGCCGTTACTCCGGCGCCTCCGAGTTCTTGACACACGTACAACTCGATGACGTTCTCCGGGCTCCGATCCAGCAAAGCTCTCGGGGAAAAGTTTCGTCAGCACGACGGCGTGGTGACGATCTTGATGAACTACCGACGCAGGGCTTCGCCTAAGCACTGCGACAATATGACCGAGGTGGAATATGGTGGAGGGGGGCACCGCACACGGCTGAGGAACGATCACGAAGATCAACTTTTGTGTCATGGGGTGCCCCCCTGCCCCCGTATATAAAGGAGCAAGGGGGAGGGGGCGGCCGGCCTAGGAGGGGGCGCGCCAAGGGGAGTCCTGCTCCCACTGGGAGTAGGACTCCCTCCTTCCTTGTTGGAGTAGGAGAAGGGGAAAGAGGGGGAGAGGAAGAAGGAAAAGGGGGCTGCGCCCCTTGTCCAATTCGGACCAGAGGGGGGGCGCAGGCCTCCTTCCTTTTGGCCTCTCTCCTCTATTCCCGTATGGCCCAATAAGGCCTATATACTCCCCGGCGAATTCCCGTAACTCTCCGGTACTCCCAAAAATATCCGAATCACTCAGAACCTTTCCGATGTCCGAATATAGTCGTCCAATATATCGATCTTTACGTCTCGACCATTTCGAGACTCCTCGTCATGTCCCCGATCTCATCTGGGACTCCGAACTCCTTCGGTACATCAAAACTCATAAACTCATAATATAACTGTCATCGAAACCTTAAGCGTGCGGACCCTACGGTTCGAGAACAATGTAGACATGACCGAGACACGTCTCCGGTCAATAACCAATAGCGGGACCTGGATGCCCATATTGGCTCCTACATATTCTACGAAGATCTTTATCAGACAGACCGCATAACAACATACGTTGTTCCCTTTGTCATCGGTATGTTACTTGCCCGAGATTCGATCGTCGGTATCTCAATACCTAGTTCAATCTCGTTACCGGCAAGTCTCTTTACTCGTTCCGTAATACATCATCTCACAACTAACTCATTAGTTGCAATGCTTGCAAGGCTTATGTGATGTGCATTACCGAGAGGGCCCAGAGATACCTCTCCGACAGTCGGAGTGACAAATCCTAATCTCGAAATACGCCAACCCAACATGTACCTTTGGAGACACCTGTAGAGCACCTTTATAATCACCCAGTTACGTTGTGATGTTTGGTAGCACACAAAGTGTTCCTCCGGCAAACGGGAGTTGCATAATCTCATAGTCATAGGAACATGTATAAGTCATGAAGAAAGCAATAGCAACACACTAAACGATCGGGTGCTAAGCTAACGAATGGGTCATGTCAATCACATCATTCTCCTAATGATGTGACCCCGTTAATCAAATGACAACTCATGTCTATGGCTAGGAAACTTAACCATCTTTGATTAACGAGCTAGTCAAGTAGAGGCATACTAGTGACACTCTGTTTGTCTATGTATTCACACATGTATTATGTTTCCGGTTAATACAATTCTAGCATGAATAATAAACATTTATCATGAAATAAGGAAATAAATAATAACTTTATTATTGCCTCTAGGGCATATTTCCTTCAGGATCAAGTCTTGTTGGCATAATATCCTGTAGTCAGAAAAAAATCATGTTAGTAACATAACTGAACTTAAATGCAGTTAACTGAAATCACTGTTCAAAGTCCTAATTCAGAGCAAAACAGTTAACTGAAATCACTGATTTAACCTGCAGAATTGAAGGATCTCCAACTTCATCATCATCTTGTAACTGAGCTTCCTGTTGCCTCATAAACTTGGCATGTCCTCTCTTGTTGTGGTCAGCACTGCCACACACTGAGCAATGCATTGCCACTCCTTTTTTGTTGATGTAAACAGTTCCATCTTTCTTCTTCTTCTCTTCTGGTGTCTTTCTCCTGTTCTTTGCTGGCCTGCCCATTTTCTTTGTGAAGACTAGAGGGTGGATGGGAATGCCATTCATCTTTTCCCAGCTTTTCCTGTCCCTCATAGGCATGATGTTGTGCCCATATGCCTTTAGATAGTTTTCTATGCTATAGCACTTGTGAACCAATGTTTCAGGGTCAATCCTATCAGCTCTACAACAGGCAATCACATGATTGCAAGGGATGCCATCCAATTGAAATTTTTTGCAATCACAAGTTCTTGCTGGAATATCCACAACATACTTGTTGTTGCCTGATTCAACACCATAAATGCCAAGTCCTGAATGTGTTGGAAAGCAGTTACCTGAGTACTCTGCATTCTTGTCCAGTTTCTTCCTAATCTTGGGGCAGATAAGTCCAGTCCACTTTTCTGAAGCTTCTTTGTACTTTCTGTCATGCCTCACAGTAATTTTATGTGTTATGCATTCTAGCATTGATATAACACACAGTTCTCTTGCATCCAAGATGTAGCTGCAAGAGAGACATAGTAAAGTGTTGTCAGAACTCAGTGACACTGCAAGACTGTGTTAAACATAACTGAACTTGTTTGCTACAAAAGTGAACTAACTGAAGTTTACCTGTTGTACACCTCTGACATGTTGTTCAGCGAGATGTCACACTTGGGGAAATCTCTGAAGTATGCTTTCACCCACTGGTTGGGGGGCTTGCCATCCAACCAATTATATGCCTCCAAGTTCTGTGCCCTCAGCTTCTCTCTATTCAAGGTCCACTTGTCCACATTAGTTGACCTAGCAATGGCCCACAACATATTCTTCAGTGTTTCTCCTTTGAACTTCTGGTGGAAGTTTTGATAAAGATGTCTAACACAAAATCTGTGTTCTGCATCTGGCCATATCTTCTCAACAGCATTGATCAAACCCTGCAAAATTAGTTCATAAACATGTGAGACAGCAGCACCATATGGAAATATGCAACAACAGCATGTTTGGACAAATGGAACACACCTTTTGCTTGTCACTCATTATAGTGAAAGGGGAGGTGTTAATGATGTTCAAATCATTCTTCAAAGTGGTGAGAAACCATTCCCAAGAGTAAGTTGACTCCACCTCCACCATCCCCATTGCAATTGGAAATATGCAATCATTAGGATCAATCCCAACAGCTGTAAGCAGCACACCCTTGTATTTGCTCTTCAGGTGACAGCCATCAACAAATAGAATTGGCCTGCACCCCCTCAGGAAACCTCTCTTGCAGGCATCATAGGACCAATATAGTGAAGATAGGTGATCTTTTGGAAGCAGGTCACCTATTTCCTTCACTTTGGTTGTGCAAACAATGAATTTTCTCCCTGGATTACTTCTCAGTTCTTGTCCATAGTCCCACAACTGGCTGTATTGTGCTTTCTCATCACCATGTATGATCTTAAGTGCAGCACTCCTGGCCCTGCCAAGCTTCATTCTCACTGGATTAAGCTTGAACTTCTGCTGAACTTTTCTTCCAAATGTACCCAAGTCCATGCTCTTGTTGTCTCTGAACTCATCCATAAATATCTCAGTCAGGTACTTCACTGTCAAGCATTTGGAATCCCATGTTTTCTGACAGGTGTGCTCTCCATTGTACTCTCTGATGACAATGCTTCCTGTTCTATTGTCTCTAGATGCTTTCAACCTCCAAGGGCAATCAGGTTGACACACACCAATGAATCTCTCTGCCTCATTTCTAGCTTTAATGATTTTCACTCTGTTTTTGACTGTGTATGCAGTGACTGCTTCCCTTAGCTCTTTCATTTCTCCAAATACTTGCCCAACCCTGAAGATTGGGTTGCTCATGTCCATTTCTGCATTGAATGTTCTGAATGTATATTTCAACTTCTCCAACTCATCTTTTGACAGGTTGAGCTCATCATCATCCAGTGGATCTTCCTCCTCAAATATCTCTTCCTCTTCTTCATTGTTGTCATTCAATGAATTGTCCACATTCTGAGCAAACAAATCATCATCTCCATCTTCACAATCATAGTCACTCTCATAAAAGTCTGAGTCAGTTTCATTCAACTCTTCTTCTCCATCATTGTTTTCAACTGCATTATCTGCATTGTCTGCATCTGCATCCTCTCCTTCCATTGCATTCTCTGCATCATGATCCGCCTCTGCATCCTCTCCTTCCTCTGCATTCTCTGCATCATGATCTGCATCCTCTCCTTCTTCTTCATCCTCATTTCCATCTGTTGTTGGGCATCCTTTAGTATGATTTTAGGATATAAGGTCTGAATCTTGTTCTCCTCATCAACTAACAAATCCAATGTCTTGGCTTCTCTGCTGGACCTCACCATAGCAGCTATAACATCTGGATTGTCCACACAAAGCAGGCCATCACCATAGTCTTTATCTGGCAAAATCCAATACACCTTGATTTGAGGGTCTGTAGGGTCATAGTCCATCCTTGCCAAGCAATACTTGATCATCCCCAGTGACCATGTGTCTGAATGACAGTAGTCAAAAGCTTGATGACTGCACCCAATGTAAGAGAACTTCATTTCTCCTCCTATGCATTCCCCCAAGAAAATCCCATTGTGCTCAAACTCCACTGAGAAAAACTGGCTAGCTTCTCCATTTTTCACTGCAATAATTGACACATTAAATTTCCAGTGCACAACACATTCAACTATAACTGAATCATAGTTTCAACTGACAAAGTACAGTGCTCAAACTCTAACTGAATCTGTACATGATTTTCAAACAGAAATATGTACTGAATATCAACTAAAAGACCACCATTTCATCACAAAACAATAGTAAAAATGCTGACTTTCATCTCAAAAAAGCTTGTACTCTTGCCAAACAGAGAAAGTAAGCATTTTTTTCATTGAAATATCGACTCAAAGATCACCCTTTCATCACACTTTACAGTGCATTTACACTTCAGTGCAACAATAGCATATAATCTCTGAATATCTGAACAATAAAATCACATCAACACATGACCCCTTTCCTCTCTGACCTAAAGGACCCCCCTTTCCCTGTATGCTACCCAAAACCCTAGGTCAAATCCCCTCACATTGCCCTTGATTGACCCCCCTGAATTCCCCAAATCAGCATCAAGAAACCCTAGACAAACTCATGGAAAGTACTTCCCCTACGAACCCTGGGGACGCACACAACCAACCCTACCGAGCAGATCCAAAATTCACACTACATCGTCATGATCGGCCTAAAAAACCTAACCACTCCGCCGGCAGGAACAGGGGAAGCAGAGGAGAAGGCAGAGGAGGCAGAGGAGTGCTTACCGTATTCAGGAGGCCACTCGTCGGGTTCCCTACGCCGCGGCTCCATGGCGCCGATGAGGCCGACGGCGGCGTTGCCTCGCAGGAGCAGGAGCAGATGAGGAGGAACAGGGGACGGGCGAAAGAGAAGGGAAAGGTTTTGGAAGGGGTTTGCATCGGGCCCGACGACCAGGGGGTTTTCTGTCGGAGGTATGGTATGGACTGCTCTGCGAAATTGCTAAAGCGCGAGGTTTTTTTTTTGTAAAAACACGCATCGGGCCCGACAAAGCCTACCTGGCGCGCCACGTGTGCAGTTCGGGCTGGCTTTGTATGAATTTGTTACAGCAATCAAGTTGGAGGACTAGTTTTATGGGGTTTTTTAGTTTTTGTATGAATCTGTTCCCATCCCTACACGTTTATGTACCAATAGTGGTATTAACTCAAAATATTTGAATAAACGCGCACCGTGTAGGCGTGTGAAGTGTGAACACAGTGCACGGGCGAAGGCACGGGAGAGAGAATCCAGGCCGTCGATCGCCGCATCGAAGGCTCGCCGAAACGGGCCAGGAAACCGCAATAAAATCCTACCCCCTCCCCAACGGTCGTCTCTCAGCAGTCCGCAGCCCCAATCCCAACCCCCCGCAGGTTCAAAAATCGAATCCGCCGCTGCCCAAATCTCACATTCCTCTCTCTCTCTCGTCTCCTTCCCCAATCTCGTCTCCCCCATCCGCCTCCGCTCTCCGCCGCCGAACCCCCCGATCCCCCGACCCGAAGATCCCCGCTCCTCCCGCTCCGCTCCGGCCCCAGATCGCGGCGATGGGAGCGGATCCGGCCGCCTCCTCCCCCTCGCCGCCGGCGGCGTTCCCGTCACGGCAGCCGCGACAAGGTACGCGACGCGCGGGTCTGGGGTTCCGTCGTGGGTTCCGTCGCGCGGGTCTGGTGTTGGGTTTCTCTTGGTTGTCTCACGGCGAGGGTTTTTCTTTCGGCAGGCGAGGAAGAGCTCCGCGCCGTGGAGTCCGCGCACCACCTGAGCCCGAGCCGCCGCGCGGATTCGAGCCCTGCGCCGCCGCCGTCGCCCGCGTCAGCCGCGCCGGTTCCCCCGCATCCCGAAGGTACGGTCCTTGGTGGTCCTGTTTGCAAGCAATTGAGCGCTAGGGTTTGTTGGTATCCATTTCACGGTGCGGGATTTGTTGACAGTGTCAGGCGAGGACGCGGTGCTGACCAGCGAGGAGGCGGTGGAGGAACACCCCGCCGTTGAGGAGGGGGTGGTGGAGGCGGAGGCGGCTGTTGCAGGAGGAGATGGGGAGGCTCTCCGCAGCTTCTTGGAGGTGGGAAATTTTGGATTCTTGCGCCCAGATCTCGTGAATTTCTTAGCTCCTAACATTTTTGAACTCCTGAGCGTTCTCTCCATTATATCTGGCCCATTGTTTGTGTTCTATGCCAATGATTTCTAGATATCTTCCTGCAGGAATTCGAGGATCAAGCAGATGACTGCATTATCCCATCTCCGCGCCTGAAGGGGATCGCAACTCCTGACTGCCCTGCTGCCCTCCAATTCCTAGGTACACAGCCAAGCATAATACGCACCTTGCTTACGGATGGATGGTAAAACTTATTTGCTTAATTGCTTGCAGATCATTGACATTTGATCTTGTTTGTTGTACCTTTAGGGGCGAGGTACAATAGCCTGATGGAGAAGCACAACAGCCTGATGGAGAAGTACAAGCAGCAGGTGGCTAAGTGCGCCGAGGAGTGTGCACCAAGGTTTGATGGCCTGAAGAAGAAGTACACGGCGGAGTGTGCAGAGCGGCGTCGTTTGTACAATGAGCTCATCGAGCTGAGGGGAAACATCAGGGTGTTTTGCCGGTGCCGCCCTCTAAGTTCCGATGAGATCTCCCGTGGCTGCTCATCAGTGGTTGAGGTTGATCCGTCCCAGGAGATGGACCTTCAGTTTGTTCCCACGGAAAAAGAGAGGAAAACCTTTAAATTTGACCATGTTTTTGGACCGGCTGATGATCAAGGTATTTACTGTCCTTACTCTGCTTGACATATACCCTAACCTATGTTTCAGATTCATAGTTTTGTGGTATGAAATGGAGGTTAATCGCATATCCCAGGTAATATGTTGTAGTAATAATTTGATTGAACTAATTGCATATGCATTGCTTCTCCGAATCTATTTTATGCACAGAGGGGCTAAATGATTGTATAGTTGAAGGATGTTGAATCTAATGGGTTTTATTCTAATTGTTTCCTTCAGAGGCTGTATTTGCTGAGAGCCTGCCAGTGGTGAGGTCAGTGATGGATGGTTTCAATGTATGCATCTTTGCATATGGGCAAACCGGAACAGGGAAAACCTTCACTATGGAAGGTGTTCCAGAGAATAGGGGTGTTAATTACAGGGCTCTTGAAGAACTGTTCAGGATCTCGGAGGAGAGAAGCTCATCTGTCTCATACTCATTTGGTGTGAGTATCTTGGAAGTCTATAATGAAAAAATCAGGGACCTTCTTGATGACAACTCTGAACAGACATCAAAAAGGTACATCTCCTTTCTTATCATTTATCCTGACTCTGTAGTAAGGAATGGAGCTTAATATCATGTTGCATCTGAAGGTTGGACATAAAGCAAAGTGCTGATGGGGCACAAGAGGTGCCTGGCTTGGTTGAAGCTCCAATTTCTACAATAGATGGTGTGTGGGAGAAACTGAAAGCTGGCGCTAGAAATAGATCTGTTGGA
Organism: Aegilops umbellulata; assembly: GCA_032464435.1. Lineage (NCBI taxonomy): Eukaryota > Viridiplantae > Streptophyta > Magnoliopsida > Poales > Poaceae > Aegilops > Aegilops umbellulata. Next base: position 396,117,300 of record CP136054.1, read on the forward strand.
TCAACCAGTGTCAATGAACTGAGCAGTCGCTCCCATAGGTATCGCTTCTACAGTTGTATGACACTCGTTCTAATTAATTCAACTCATGATTGACTGTTAACAACTACTCCTAGATTCAAATTAGTATACTTGACATATTAATGACATTATTTCAGCAACGGGATAATGATATCTGGACTTCTGTTGTACTTGCAGCTTGGTTAGGGTCACCGTTACGAGTGAGCATTTGGTGACTGGGGAAAGGAGCAGAAGCCACATGTGGTTGGTTGACCTTGCTGGAAGTGAGCGCTTGGCTAAAACTGAAGTAGAAGGAGAGAGGCTGAAGGAGGCAAAGTTCATCAACAAGTCACTCTCTGCACTGGGTGATGTTATTGCTGCCCTTGCCTCCAAGAATGCCCACATCCCATATCGGTCAGTCTTATTTATTATCCACATGCTTCAACATCTGCCTTGCTCAGTTACTAAAAGAAGCATACCCTCAGGTGAGTCTTACCACTACTCTTTGCTGTCAAATGTAGGAACTCCAAGCTAACTCATCTGCTCCAAAGCTCGTTAGGTAAGTGACTTTCTAAAAGAGTTATGCAAGTGCACTGATTTCTAGCTAAATGGTTATGATTATGTCTCGTTTTATTGAACTTGCTTATATGCACTGGAATGTCCAAAGACAAAAATGAAGAGATAAAGAGTGTTCACCTTGCATTAACTGTTGCAGGTGGAGATTGCAAGACACTTATGTTTGTGCAGATAAGTCCAAGCTCTACAGATTCAGGAGAAACTTTATGCTCGCTAAATTTTGCTAGTAGAGTTCGAGCTATTGAACATGGCCCTGCTCGTAAACAAGTGGATCCAGCTGAAAACTTCAAGATCAGGCAGATGGTAATTTATTTCTGACCTTGTTGAATAATTATAACATGATTCAGCTATTGTATTAAGTGGAAATTGTTCCAGGCCGAAAAGCTCTGCCATGAGGAAAAGGAAAATGCGAAGTTGAACGAAAGCTTGCAACTGATGCAACTCAAGTATGCTTCTCGTGAGAATGTCTTCAGAACTCTTCAAGATAAGGTATGTGGTGCCAACCATAATTGCCAACTGACAGACTATAAACCAATTCATATATGGAACTAAGTTTTTAACATATATGAATGTTGTGCAACAGATAAGGGAGACTGAGCAAGCCTGCAGAACTCATCAGCAGCGGGTAAGTAAGAGATTCAGTTCTGCTTGTTTGAGCAAGCCTGCAGAACTCATCAGCATGTATTTTCCTATGCTGGTCTGTGTTTATGACAGTTCTATTTGTACAGGCTAGAGAGCTGGAGAATGAATTAGCTAATGAGAAGAAGGCTGCAAGGGATACGGGTAAATCCGTGAAGCCATCATTTGCAGCTCCTGTGAGGCAGAGACCACCACTTGCTCCTATGAGGCAGAGACCACCAAGCAACAACATGCCACAACCTTCAGGCCCTTCCAGACTGAGGTTCGCTGGTAAGGGATCTTCAGTTCAGAACAAAGAGAACATCCCTACGGCGAACAAAACCGTTGTGGACAAGACTGCTGGCAAAGCACGGCGGGTATCTTTAGTTCCCATGATGCGGCAGATCCCTCTCCAGCCCAAGAGGCGATCCTCGATCGCGATCCTACCAAGCGAGAGAGAGCGGATGTCCATATTTCCCGAGAAGAAGGCAATGTCACGACTGTCCCATGTCCAAATGTCAAGAACAGCAAGACCACAGGCTTTTAACTCAATTCCAGAAACACCACAAGCAGCAGTCGATGCAACTCCAGATGTCAGAGGAAAGTTTAGAATGGAGTTTGGCAGCAGCAGCAGGTTCTCAAGCCCTCCAACGCTGTCCATGCGGAAGTCAAGGAACAATATCTCGTCTCCGCAGCAGAGATTGAGGATGCAGTCAGGCTCTGGAAATGCCAGCAAGCTATGCTTCAGTATCCAGAAACGAGTCGCTCTTGGTTCACCTGCTCCAGCAAGAACGACTTCCATGACGTCTGGTACTGGCATCTTTGATCCAGCTCTGCGTGAGCAGATAATGGCAGGGAGATTCGGCAATGCGCAGCGGGTGTTCAACGGCAAGAGGAGAATGTCTGTCCTCTGAGGGGGCGTGCGTGCTCGGGAGGTGAAGATCGGTTTGGAATGTTGAAACAGCAGTGCGGAACCAGGATGCTGAAGGAATGTGGTGGTACTTCTGCTTCCTCGGAGAAGACCAGCCATGGCTGGGGCTGGGAGCTTGTGTTGATAAGAGAACCTGTAACTTGTATTAGGGTTCTCTTGGCCATGATAAATGTCTACTTTTAGGGTTGTGTATAATTATACCCCCGACGGGTTGGTTGGTTGGATTAGCCTTTGGCATCAGTCTGGATGCTCTTTCCCTCCTAGAAGATGCTTGCCTATTATGCTACTTACTGAAAAGAAAACTTAGGTTCCAGTTATTCATATCATTTGTTTGGAATGATATATATATGTTACATGACTCAATTATTCTGACTTGAATTTGCTTGCATCTGAACAGTCTGTTGCCTGTAGGTTAATGTTTCCTTGCTAAGTAATTTGTATCCATGCTACTACTGGCTGCAGCAATCCAGTAGCCAATTTGTTAATTCTTGGTTCACCTGCCAATCATCACAGACCCTGTTATGCGACTCAATAGAATAAGATATGCACATGTAAAGAACACAAGCCATCAACAGATCTTTGAGAAGCCAGATTCATCTGCCGACAGGATACTTGCAACATACTCCCTCCGTTCCGAATTACTTGTCGCAGAAATGGATGTATTTAAAACTAAAAAATGTCTAGATACATCCATTTCTACGACAAGTAATTCCGAACGGAGGGAGTATAAGTTAAACCCTGGTACTGTCATAGGAATACTGTTTCCCAACTCGGTGGTGCAAATTTAAACAGATGAATGGACTGCTTTACAAGAATAATTTATGTAATCTGAACGCACAAACATTCAGATATACAAGAATAATCAGTAATCAGCAAAACTGTAGGCCCTACATAGCTTGCTCTAGCAAAACTCACTGGCACTACCACTATAGCTTGAATCTTTTCATCCATTGACACAATGAACCTGAATCGGCAATCTCTAGTGAAACCGCTGCATGTTTCTCCAGCTGCAAGCAGCAGCTCCCAAATGTCTCCAGGTTCACTTTCAGCCTGAAGTCCAGATTAAACAGCAAATCCAACTCAGGCCGATTCATCTCGAGTGCACTGATTCTTCCCGCCCTAGCGTAGAATGCACTGTTGAAAAACCTGCAACACATGAATTACTGGGAAACCTGTGCATGTTTGTGATATAAAGATAATATAATTGCAGTTGCTGTGGCAGTGGGTACTTACGCATGAGTGAATTTGGCAGCAACCACCACACCTGTAATTAGTAAGTGATGAACACTAAAAGGGCGTCATGTACACATTTGGTCGCTAACTATCTCTGCATGTACACTAGTGCCAACACAAAGCAAGATGGCCTGCACTCAGCATACTTGAAAATGAGTTCTGCATAGAGCTGTACACCTGACATTAGAACCTAGTACTTTTTTATGTTTCTGAATCGACCTGCCAAGATACGTTGCAAGAAGCGACAGCACCTGTGGAAACTCGGTATGTCCTTTCTTTGATTGTGATACTGTCAAACCCGATGTCAGGTAGCTCTTCAAATGCTTATCACTAGCATCAGTTGTAGATGACCCCATAGGTGCTTGGCAGCAGTTCCCTGCCCTGCTCGTAACTGGACGCCATCCACATGCGCTTCTGGCCCGTGGTGGCATCGACAAGGGCATGCAAGTGCTATTATACATAGAGTATCAGTCTATAACCGACCGATGGCAAAATCCTATACAATTCTAACAAGAGATCACCACCCACCTGTGTACAAGATCTGTAGCAAAAAGATGTCAAGTAAATCTACTATACGCATCAGCATATATGAACACGAAGTAAAACCTGATCACTGTTCTTTGCCAGCATACTGGAAGACCTGATTTCTGCACCCTCTTGGGATAATGGCTTTTTCTTGATGCTCATAGTGCTTGCCTGCTTAACAATATGTGCCTTACTGTCAAGTCAAGGTAACCACATGACCATTGTAAAACGGTCCTGGCTGAATAATTACGTTAGTTGCACAGCTCACAGAGTGCAATCCAGGAACTGCTGAAGGCAATCAAATCCCTTGCTATTCTTGGGATCTTGTGTATGAATTATATCAACACAACCAGGAGCATGAATGCGATCCATCATGGAGATCTCATCCATCATGTCCCAGAACAATAGATCTAAAACTGCATACGTAGCTTCGCTTCCTTGATGCAATATTTTTTCAGATGTAAACACATGGATTTCATTCTTGATGCAGAGCCAGCTACATTCCCCAACCTTCTTTGCACCTAAAGCTTCCATTGACCTCCACATTCTGGCCATGCTTTCCCACTTACATCTTGCACCATATGTTCGAGCCAGAACAGTGTATGGCAGTGATGACTGAGGCTTCAGTTTCAACATATTCTCTGCGATAGACTCTGCCATGGCGAAATCCCCTTGAATCATGCAAGCCTCGAGAATATTGAGGAGGGCAGCAGTATTGCACTTCTGCAACTTGTTCTGGACTAAATCTTCTGCCTCTCTAAACAATCCTGCACGGCTTAACATGTCAGCCACACATGCATAGTGCTCCAGGCCAGGGACGACATGGTACTTTGCTTTAAACAGGGAAATTATATCCATTGCTTCATTAACCAGACCTCCCAAGCTACAAGCAGATAAAGCTCCAAAAAGAGTAATTCTATCTGGCTTGACGCCACAGTCCAGCATCCACCAAAACACTCCAAGAGCTTCCCTACCTCCCCCATTCTGCGATAGACCGATGATCATTGTATTCCATAACACCAAATCCTTGACACAAACACTATCGAAGAGTTTCCTGGCATGCTTCAAGGAACCTAACTTACAGTACATGTCAACGAGAGCAGTGGCGACAATCATATCATCCTCAAACCCACATTTATATACCAGTGCATGGATTTGGGTGCCCTGCTCCATCAGACCAAAACACGAACTCCATCTCAGCACACTCGCAAAAGTGAACTCAGTTGGAAGAACAGCATTTCGCCGAGCAATCACAAAGAGGCCCAGAGCTTGCTCCATCAAACCACTCCTGGCATAGCACGATATCATTGCATTACATGTTTCTGAGTCCCATTTTGTTAGTCCCTCGAAAAGCCTGACAGCATCAGGTAGTCTGTCAGACATGGACAATAGGCCGATCACAACACTACAGATGATAGAATTTGACAGGAGTCCTGTTTTGACGCAGAGGGCCAAGAGCTGGTCACCCTTAGCCAAATCCTCGATATCTGTGCACGCGGTAAGCACCGTTGACACGCTGCATTCGTCAACCGAAAACCCATGGCTTCTAGTCAACCGGAAACACTCAAACACCGCACTGCTCTGGCCATCATCCTTGTACACTGACATGACAGAGTTCATCGAAACCATGTCCAGTTCATTCATACTCCAAAAGACACGCATGGCATATTCCAAGAGGCCGACACGCCGATACATGTCGACAAGCGTGTTGCCGACCACGGCATTGTGTTGGGCAGAGCCGTGACGGACGGCAGCTGCATGGACCTGCATCCCGTGGGGAGCAGAGCAGACCGCCGACGAGACAATGGAGAAGGTGAAGGCGCTAGGCCTGACGCCTAGCTCTCTCATCCTGCGCACAAGCCGGAGCGCCTCGTCGGCGCACCCGCTTTGAGCGTAGCCAGAGATCATGGAATTGTAGGCCACGGTGTCCCTGAGTGGCATTTCGTCGAACAGTCTCCGCGCCGCTGGGAGGTCACGGGACTTGAGCAGCGCGGCGAGGAGGATGTTGTGGGAGAAGCGGTTGGCTGCGCCGCCGGGCGCGTGGGTCAGCAGGGCAATGGCGGAAGGGGTGGCGCCGAGGCGGGAGTAAGCGGCGGCGAGGCAGTTGGCGAGGAAGGGGTGGCTGAAGAGGCGCGAGGAGCGGAGCAGGCGGGCGTGGAGCGCCGCAGCGGCGGACAGAGAAGCGGAGCGGGCAAGAAGCGCTGAGAGGGCGGCAACTGTCGGGCTGTCCCTCACCATTCGGCCGCCGTCACCCTCCGGCGCCGACAAGGAGCCTTCCTGCCCCCTGCATCCCTGCCGGCGAGGCTGCGGCCCTCGACTCCGGTTGATGCCGTGCTGGAGAAGTTGATCAGAGCTTTATGTACTACAACCAGTAAACCAAAGTGGAAGCATCAAAGGAAGTGAATTCTTTTTTGAATTCTAGCCGCTTTCTTTTGAATCCAAGTTCAAATTAGATTAAAAAGGCCCCATTTACTTTCTTTTCGGATAAAGAGTGAATTTATTAGCTAGAAACAGGAATACATTCAGCTTTCACAGTTGTGTTCTTTTTTCCCCCGGTAGTTTTCATAGTTGTGTTCGATAGAAAAACCCTACATACCTATCAGCAATAGGGATACATTCTGTTTTTTTAGAATTTAGATACATTCCGTTTTCATAGTTGTGTTTTTGCGGGTAGTTTTCATGGTTGTGTTTGATAGAAAGACCCTACAAACCTATCAGCAGCGTGAAGAGACCCCCCCCCCCCGGTCTCGCAACTAGGGTTTTCTAGTCTTCAAGCGGCGACGACGCCATGAATTCATTCTTCCGGCTCTCCGCCGTTCACAAGTCCTCCCTCCTCCTTCTTGGGCCAATCTTGGGGACAACTCGCTTGTCTACCTGACCTTGGTTGGACGACGGGAGTGTCTAGGGTCTAGAGGTTGTTGTCAGGCTTCTGCGGGTTTTGACAATGGTGGAATCACATGAAGGGATTGGTTCTCGGGATCAGGGGATGAATGAGGCCACTAGGTTGCTAGAGCGGCTAAACCTGTAGGATGAAGAGATTGATGATCTGGTTTGGGAAGAGGAATTGGACGTGGATGAAATCAAGCCGAAGTGTCTCACGTTGGGTTGTCTCTTGACAAGAAGTTTCGGTCATAGCGCCCTGTTAGCTAATATGCGGGCAACATGGAACCCAGCTCAAGCAGTAGTGTGGAGGAGAGCTCAAGCAGTTGTGTGGAGGAGAATTAATTCCAACGTATTTGCAATTCAGTTCAATTGTCTAGGGAACTGGAACAAATAAATGCATTAGGGTCCATGGGAATTTCGCCGATATGTTATGATCTTATTAGAGTACGATGGCTTCTCAAGTCCTGGAAAAGTTAACTTGACAAGCTTGAGACTTGGTGTCAGATACACAGATTGCGCGATCGGGTGCTGAGAAGTAAGTCTTCCCTTGAGAACTTGGCAAGTAGGATAGGTGAGGTACAGGAGGTGCAAGTTACCTTACCATATGGCTTTGTTGGTCAGATGTTAGTAAAAATGGACACGTTTTGTTAGTTTTACAAGGGGTGGTGGTACAGAGCAGTATCAAGTGAAGTTCAAAAGGCACTCAACCTTTTGTCAATACAAAGCAGATGCCTCGGTAGGGTATCCTAGCTAGGCGACTTGGCATGATGGTAACATGAGGCAAGGGCTCTAACGGGGGAGATAATACCCTATGTTCTGCTTGTATATATTGCGTTGGAGTGTGTACAACGTATAGGTAAAGTATCAAGGGATTGTAAAGTGTTCTATGACAAGCCCTGCCTCCAGCTTATATAGCGTACTGGGGATCCGAAGGTTACAGAACTAAGTCGTCTATGTAAGTGGAGGTAGAGTCCTCCACGGCTCTGGTATCTTCGGATTATACTTCAAGTCTTTTTAGAATCTTCATCTACTTCATCATGGACCGCCCCAAAGTGGCACAAGACAGACCTTGGATAGGGGTCGGCGGCTCGGCCAATCAGGCGGGAACCGACGCGGTGGAGATCCCTTAGCCGAGACACTCTCAGTAGCACATGAACTGGCCTTCAAGATTGGATGCACCTCTGTCACTCTGAGTTGCACGTCGTCTTCGTTGACCAGGCTTGAAACAGGTTCAACGAAGTGTCCCCTAAACAAAGTGTTCATGCAGCCGGCCTCCAAATGTCGAGCTGCCCCCGAGGTGACATGAACCACCTCGACCCTAGAAATGTTGATGGAGATGGCTGACCTGCGCGCAAGAAGGTTTCCCCGCGCGGCCAACCGCTTGGCGGGATAAGTTCTCACGTTGTGCAGTCAAAAGTCATTATGCCCGGTGCTGACGAGCCAGACTAGTGTTATCCATGGGCTCACCTGGCCACGTGTTGAAGGAAATATGCCCTAGAGGCAATAATAAAAATGTTATTTATATTTCCTTATATCATGATAAATGTTTATTATTCATGCTAGAATTGTATTAACCGGAACTTAGTACATGTGTGAATACATAGACAAAATAAAGTGTCCCTAGTGTGCCTCTACTTGACTAGCTCGTTAATCAAAGATGGTTATGTTTCCTGACCATAGACATGTGTTGTCATTTGATGAACAAGATCACATCATTAGATAATGATGTGATGGACAAGACCCATCCGTTAGCTTGGCATAATGATCGTTAAGTTTTATTGCTATTGCTTTCTTCATGACTTATACATATTCCTCTCACTATGAGATTATGCAACTCCCGAATACTAGAGGAACACCTTGTGTGCTATCAAATGCCACAACGTAACTGGGTGATTATAAAAATGCTCTACAGGTGTCTCCGAAGGTGTTTGTTGGGTTGGCATAGATCAAGATTAAGATTTGTCACTCCGAGTATCGGAGAGGTATCTCTGGGCCCTCTTGGTAATGTACATCACTATAAGCCTTGCAAGCAATGTGACTAATGAGTTAGTTGCGGGATGATGCATTACGGAGTGAGTAAAGAGACTTGCCGGTAATGAGGTTGAACTAGGTATAATGATACCGACGATCGAATCTCGGGCAAGTACCATACCAATGACAAAGGGAATAACTTATGCTGCTATTGTGGTTTGACCGATAAAGATCTTCGTAGAATATGTAGGAACCAATATGAGCATCCAGGTTCCGCTATTGGTTATTGACCGGAGATGTGTCTCGGTCATGTCTACATAGTTCTCGAACCCGTAGGGTCTGCACGCTTAATGTTCGATGACGATTTGTATTATGAGTTATGTGTTTTGGTTACCGAAGTTTGTTCGGAGTCCCGGATGAGGTCACGGACATGACGAGGAGTCTCAAAATGGTCGAGAGGTAAAGATTCATATATTGAAAGGTAGTATTCAGACATCGGAATGGTTTCGAGTGCTTCGAGTATTTTACCGGAGTACCGAGGGGTTACCGGAACCCCCCGGGGAAGTATTGGGCCTACATGGGCCTTAGTGGAGAGAGAGGAGGGCTGCAAGGGGTGGCCGCGCCCTCTCCCCCCCCCCATGGCAGTCCGAATTGGACTAGGGGAGGGGGAGGCGCCCCCCTTTCCCGCTCCATTTCCCTCTCCTTCCTTTTCCCCTCCGGTAAGAAATGAAAGGGGGGGGGGGCGAAGTCCTAGTAGGACTCCCCCCATGGCGTGCCCCTCCTGGCAGGCCGCCTCCTCTTCCTCTCCTTTATATACAGGGGTAGGGGGCACCCCAAGGACACATCAATTGTACTCTTAGCCGTGTGTGGTGCCCCCCTCCAAGTTTACGCCTCCGGTCATGGCGTCGTAGTGCTTAGGTGAAGCCTTGCGCAGATCACATCACCATCACCTTCACCACGCCGTCGTGCTGACGGAACTCTCCCTCGACCCTCTGCTGGACCAATAGTTCGAGGGACGTCATCGAGCTGAACGTGTGCTGAACTCGGAGGTGTCGTACGTTCGGTTGGATCATGAAGACGCTCGACTACATCAACCGTGTTAACCTAACGCTTACGCTTTAGGTCTATGAGGGTACGTGGATACACTCTCCCCTTCTCGTTGCTATGCATCTCCTAGATATATCTTGTGTGAGCATAGGAATTTTTTTTGAAATTGCATGCTACGTTCCCCAACAGTGGCATCCGAGCCAGGTCTATGCGTAGATGATATGCACGAGTAGAACACAAAGAGTTGTGGGCGATAATAGTCATACTGCTTACCACCAACGTCTTATATTGATTCGGCGATATTGTTGGATGAAGCGGCCCGGACCAACATTACATGACCACGTTCATGAGACTGGTTCTACCGACGTGCTTTGCACACAGGTGGCTGGCGGGTGTCTGTTTCTCCAACTTTAGTTGAATCGAATTTGACTACGGCCGATCCTTATTGAAGGTTAAAACAACACAATTGGTGAAAAATCGTTGTGGTTTTGATGCGTAGGTAAGAACGGTTCTTGCTAGAAGCCCATAGCAACCACGTAAAACTTGCAACAACAAAGTAGAGGACGCCTAACTTGTTTTTGTAGGGCATTTTGTGATGTGATATGGTCAATACATGATGTGATATAAGTTATTGTATGAGATGATCATGTTTTGTAAAAGTTATCGGCAACTAGCAGGAGCCTTATGGTTGTCGCTTTATTGTATGAAATGCAATCGCCATGTAATTGCTTTACTTTATCATTATGCGGTAGCGATACTTGTAGAAGCAATATTTGGCGAGACGACAACGACGCTACGATGGAGATCAAGGTGTCAAGCCGGTGAAGATGGAGATCATGATGATGCTTTGGAGATGGAGATCAAAGGCACAAGATGATGATGGCCATATCATGTCACATATTTTGATTGCATGTGATGTTTATCTTTTATGCATCTTATTTTTTTTAGTACGGCGGTAGCATTATAAGATGATGCCTCACTAAATTTCAAGGTATAAGTGTTCTCCCTGAGTATGCACCATCGCTATAGTTCGTCGTGCCGAGACACCACATGATGATCGGGTGTGATAAGCTCTACGTTCACATACAACGGGTGCAAGCCAGGTTTGCACATGCAGAATACTCGGGTTAAACTTGACGAGCCTAGCATATGCAGATATGGCCTCGGAACACTAAGATCGAAAGGTCGAACGTGAATCATATAGTAGATATGATCAACATAGAGATGTTCACCATTGAAAACTACTCCATCTCACGTGATCATTTAGATGACTAGAGGGATGTCTATCTAAGTGGGAGTTCTTAAGTAATATGATTAATTGAGCTTTAATTTATCATGAACCTAGTCCTAATAGTTTTTGCATATCTATGTTGTTGTAGATCAATGGCCCGTGCTACCGTTCCCTTGAATTTTAATGCATTCCTAGAGAAAGCTAAGCTGAAAGATGATGGTAGCAACTACACGGACTGGGTCCGGAACTTGAGGATTATCCTCATTGCTGCACAGAAGAATTATGTCCTTGAAGCACCGCTAGGTGCAAGGCCTACTGCAGGAGCAGATGCTGATGTTATGAACGTCTGGCAAGCTCGATCTAATGAGTACTCGATAGTTCAGTGTGCCATGCTTTACGGCTTAGAATCGGGACTTCAAAGACGTTTTGAACGTCATGGAGCATATGAGATGTTCCAAGAGTTGAAGTTAATATTTCAAGCAAATGCCCGAGTTGAGATATATGAAGTCTCCAACAAGTTCTATAGCTGCAAGATGGAGGAGAATAGTTATGTCAGTGAACACATACTCAGAATGTCTGGGTATCATAACCACTTGACTCAGCTGTGAGTTAATCTTCCCGGTGATAGTGTCATTGACAACGTTCTTCAATCACTACCACCAAGCTATAAAGGCTTCGTGATGAACTATAATATGCAAGGGATTGAGAAGACAATTCCCGAGCTCTTCGCAATGCTTAAGGCTGCGGAGGTAGAAATCAAGAAGGATCATCAAGTGTTGATGGTTAAGAAGACCACTAGTTTCAAGAATAAGGGCAAAGGGAAGAAGGGGAACTTCAAGAAGAATAGCAAGCAAGTTGCTACTCCCGGGAAGAAGCCCAAGTCTGTACCTAAGCCTGAAACTAAGTGCTTCTACTGCAAAGGGACTGGTGATACGTCTCCGTCGTATCTACTTTTCCAAACACTTTTGCCCTTGTTTTGGACTCTGACTTGCATGATTTGAATGGAACTAACCCGGACTGACGCTGTTTTCAGCAGAATTGCCATGATGTTGTTTTATGTGCAGAAAACAAAAGTTCTCGGAATGACCTGAAACTCCACGGAACATCTAGTTAAAAATAATAAAAAATCCTTGACAAAGATGAAGACCAGGGGGCCCACACCTTGTCCACGAGGGTGGGGGCGCCCCCCTAGGGCACGCCCCCTACCTCGTGGGCCCCCTCGAGCTCCTCCGACGCCAACTCCGACTCTATATATTTGCTTTCGGGGAGAAAAAATAAACGAGAAGAAATCATCACGTTTTACGATACGGAGCCGCCGCCAAGCCCTAAAACCTCTCGGGAGGGCTGATCTGGAGTCCGTTCGGGGCTCCGGAGAGGGGGATTCGTCGCCGTCGTCATCATCAACCATCCTCCATCACCAATTTCATGATGCTCACCGTCGTGTGTGAGTAATTCCATCGTAGGCTTGCTGGACGGTGATGGGTTGGATGAGATCTATCATGTAATCGAGTTAGTTTTGTTAGGGTTTGATCCCTAGTATCCACTATGTTCTGAGATTGATGTTGCTATGACTTTGTTATGCTTAATGCTTGTCACTAGGGCCTGAGTGCCATGATTTCAGATATGAACCTATTATGTTTTCATGAATATATGTGAGTTCTTGATCCTATCTTGCAAGTCTGTAGTCACCTACTATGTGTTATGATCCGGCAAACCCGAAGTAACAATAATCGGGACCAGTCCCGGTGATGACCGTAGTTTGAGGAGTTCATGTATTCACTATGTGTTAATGCTTTGGTCCGGTACTCTATTAAAAGGAGGCCTTAATATCCCTTAGTTTCCAATAGGACCCCGCTGCCACGGGAGGGTAGGACAAAAGATGCCATGCAAGTTCTTTTCCATAAGCACGTATGACTATATTCGGAATACATGCCTACATTACATTGATGAATTGGAGCTAGTTCTGTGTCACCCTATGTTATGATTGTTACATGATGAACCGCAACCGGCATAATTATCCATCACCGATCCAATGCCTATGAGATTTCCATATACTGGTTCTTTCTTATTTACTTTCCCGTTGCTACTGTTACAATCACTACAAAATACCAAAAATATTACTTTTGCTTTCATTACTCTTTTGTTACCGTTACCACTACTATCATATTACTTTGCTACTAAATGCTTTGCTGCAGATATTAAGTTTCCAGGTGTGGTTGAATTGACAACTCAGCTGCTAATACTTGAGAATATTCTTTGGCTCCCCTTGTGTCGACTCAATAAATTTGGGTTGAATACTCTACCCTCGAAAGATGTTGCGATCCCCTACACTTGTGGGTTATCAAGACTAATTTCTGGCGCCGTTGCCAGGGAGCATGGCTCTATTCTTTGAGTCACTTGGGATTTATATCCGCTGGACACTATGAAGAACTTGAAAGACGCTAAGACAACAATTTATCCCTCAACTACGAGGGGAGGTAAGGAACTGCCATCTAGCTCTGCACTTGATTCACCTTCTGTTTTGAGTAAGCTTGCGACACCTAAACCTGCTTCTGCTATTCGTTCTGATATGTCGCATGTTATTAATGATGCCACTTCTGCTATGCATGATATTTATGATGAAACTACTTCTATGCTTGATACTACTGTGCCCCTTAGTGAATTTCTTGATGAACAAATTGCTAGGGCTAGAGTGAAAGAAAGTATTGAAACTGATACTGTTGATGAAAGTGATGATGAAGATAGGCATGTTATTCCTAAGGGTTATGTTTTTGATAAAGAAGCTTTTGCAGCTATTTTAGCTTGCAAAGATAGTTATGAACTCAAGAGGCTATTAATTAAATGGAACAAGGAATCTCTTAGAGATAGAATGAGGCCTGACCCTGCTTTTGCTACTTCACCTATTTGTGTTGCCGATAAGGATTATGAATTCTGTGTTGATCCTGATATAATTACTTTGGTTGAATCTGATCCTTTTCATGGCTATGAATCTGAAACTATTGTGGCACATCTTACTAAATTAAATGATATAGCCACCCTGTTCACTAATGATGAGAGATCTCGCTACTTTTATATCCTTAAAATATTTCCGTTCTCGTTAAAGGGTGATGCTAAGATATGGTTTAATTCTCTTGATCCTGGTTGTGTGCGTAGTCCCCAGGATATGATTTATTACTTCTCTGCTAAATATTTCCCTCCTCATAAGAAACAAGCTGCTTTAAAGGAAATATACAACTTTGTGCAAATTGAAGAAGAGAGTCTCCCACAAGCTTGGGGGAGGCTTCTCAAGTTACTTAATGCTTTGCCTGGTCATCCTCTTAAGAAAAATGAAATACTTGATATCTTTTATAATGGACTAACTGATGCTTTCAGAGATTACCTGGATAGTTGTGCTGGTTCTCTTTTCAGGGAAAGAACACCGGATGAAGCTGAAATTTTATTGAATAATATGTTGACAAATCACTACAAAAAAAAGACACATCCGTGACATTTTGGGCCGAACGAAATTTTTTTCTGTCATACATATGACACTTCTATGACGATAATTGTGAAAAAACCCGGTATCATCATAGATGTAGTGGGCTCCTACTTCTATGACAAAAAATCATGACAGAAAATGGGCTTTTTGTCCTGGGCGGGCCAGAGACGCAGCTGCATGACATTATTTGGGCCGTCCATGACAGAAAAAACCATGGTAGAAGCGAGGGAGAGGAAAATTTTGGGGAGTTCCCAGTTACGGTGGGAGGTCGGGGGCCGAACGATGCGCGTTTCTCTCGTACACGTACGCGTGTGTGTGCGAGGCGTTGGCTCTAACTGAACCCGAGCGAGGCGTTGGGCTCTAACTGAACCCGAGCGATTGCACTACAGGCTACGCGTTACTGAACCCGAGCGATCGATCAATGGCTGGTAACTGAACCCGATCGAGCGATTCCTTCGCTACTCCTGCTAACTGAAGCCGATCGATGCTGCCTCTAGGATGAACAGTGAGCGTTGCCGGGGGGCGGGGTTGGATGAACAGTGAGTGGTGGCGTTGCCTCTGGATGAACAGGACCCCGTGGTGTGGTGGAGGGCTGGATGAACAGTAGACGGTGGAGGGGTGCCCGTGGAGGGGTGGTTGAACAGGACCCCGTGGTGTGGAGGGCTGGATGAACAGTAGACGGTGGAGGGGTGGTTGAACAGTAGCCGGTGGAGTAGCGCGCGGTGGAGGCTGGATGAACAGGAGCCCGTGGAGGCTGGAGGAGGTCGACGACGGAGATGAACAGTATCCCGTGGAGTCCCGTTTTGCGGTACGCCACACCCCTCCCGATGAACAGCACTCCCGTTTCGACCGTAGCGCTCCAACACAAGTCTGTTTCGTCCGTTTTGCGGTATGCCACACCCCTCCCGATCAACAGGACCCCCATTTCGACCGTAGGAGGTCCATTTCGTCCATTTTGCGGTACGCCACACCCCTCCCGATCAACAGGACCCCCGTTTCGACCGCAGGAGGTCCGTTTCGTCCGTTTTGCGGTACCCCACACCCCTCCCGATCAACAGGACCCCCGTTTCGACCGTAGGAGGTCTGTTTCCTCCGTTTTGCGGTACGCCACACCCCTCCCGATCAATAGGACCCCGTTCCGAACGTAGGAGGTCCGCTTCCTCCGTTGTGCGATACTCCAGACCTCGTTTCCATCGCTTGTTCCGTCCAAGCCCTCCCGATGAACATGACCACGCATTCCGCTCCGACCCAGCCGGTTGGCTCCCACGCGTTCCGTTGCCTCCCGATGAACACAACGCATTCCGTTGCCTCCCCATGAACACGACGCATTCCGTTGCCTCCCCATGAACACAACGACGACGCTATTTCTCCGTTCCAACCCAGCCATGTACACGAGCCCTGGCCGTACGTATGCACGAGTAGGCGTTCGAGACCCCGCTCGTATGTACACATATGTGGCCATATTTTCTTTCTTGCACCCTGGCCGCTGTACGTACGTGTACATGCTACGTGCGCGCCTCTACTACGACACGTACGCGCCTCTACTATGACACGTGAGCGCCTCTACATCCACGAGTATATATGTACGTACACGTTCGCGACCAGAATGACAACGCTACACACGCGTCGACCAGGTGGGTCCCGACTGTCAAGCACTTCCTTGCCTGCGAAGATGTAGCTGGTGGGTCCCAACAGTCAGGGGGCGAATCGTTTTTGTGCCCGGACGCACTTCCTTGCGTGCAAAGATGTAGCTGGTGGGTCCCAGCAGTCAGGGGCAAACGTTTTTTCATGAAATACGGTGGCCCATCCGGTGGGTCCCCGCTGTCAGGTGGAGGAATAATTATTTTGCACGTAATAAGGAGGCACTTCCTTGCTGCGGCCATGGACCCAGCTGTCAGCCTCTCCACGTACAGTCCACGTCCGATGGAAGCCGTTCCTTGACCACATTGACCACGCCGCACCGAGAGCACCAGGGCGGTGGACGACGGCGAGGCCTAGGAAGGGGACGACGCGGAGCCGGGGAAGACGCGGCAGTGGATGCCCACACGTAGAGGAGTACGAGGGTTCACTGGTTCGCTGCGGTGTGAGGCTGCCGTCGCCGCAGAATAATAGGGGGTGTGGGTGAGTAGAGGGATGGCCTGGCCAGCGGTGGGAGTAGTAGGGGACGGTGAGGCCTCCATCGCATCGCAGCCGGCCACGGGAGGCAGGAGCACGAGGCACGACCGGCGCTGGTTTGGGCGGCTGGAGCAAGAAGACCAGAGGTTGAAGAAGCACTACGGCCATTGGATGAACATCGTATGGTCACTGGAGCTAGAATCGTGCATATTGACTAAGTTAACAAAGCCCTCCATCCCCGTCAACTTAGTAGGCCCACAAGTCAGCCTGCCACTATACTGGGTCCCAGCTAACAGAGGGAGTATTCATTTTTTTTGTGCGTAATAAGGAGGCACTTCCTTGCGTGCGAAGATATAGCTGGTGGGTCCGAGCTGTCAGCGGCGGTAATGTTTTTTTCGCGAAATACAGAGGCCCTTTCGGTGGGTCCCTGATGTCAGGTGGAGGAATCATTATTTTGCGCGTAATAAGGAGGCATTTCCTTGCGTGCAGCCGTGGACCCAGCTATCGGCCTCTCCACGTACAGTCCACTTCAGATGCATGTCGGTCGTTGACCACGTTGAGTAGGCCGCGTCGAGAGCACCAGGGCAGTGGACGACGGCGAGGCCTAGGAAGGGAACGACACGGAGGCAGGGAAGAATCGGCAGTTGTCTCCCACGCGGAGGGGAGTATGACTATACGAGGGTTTACTGGTTCGTCTAACGTCGCCGAAGAATAACAGCAGGTGTGGGTGAGTAGAGGGATGGCTAGGCCAGTGATGGGAGTACGGTGGGGCGGTGAGGCCTGCGCGGCAGCAGAGCCGGCCGCGGGGAGGAGGGAGCATACAGTCCCGCCGGCGCTTGTTTGAGCGGCTGGAGCAGGAAGAGCAGAGATTGAAGAAGCACGACGGCCGTTGGATGGCCATCCAACAGTCACTTCTTGTGCGTCAACCTTTTTTTTGGGAAAGCCTCAAATCTGTGGAAAACAGCATACAGCCCATCTGCCATTATTTCTAATAATTTACAGCCTATTTGCTAATTATTAAGGGTTTTTTGGAGCCTATATTTTTTTGTTAGCATTACAGCCCATATTGTGGCCACAGTTAAAAAATTATACGAAATTTTGCCTATTTCGGTGCAGTCTGAACTGTTTTTAATCCCGAAATTTTGACTCACCTTCAAACTGGTTTTAAAAATAAATGTATATCAATATAAAATCCAACAAATTCTTCACGCATAAAAATTAATGTAATTTAAAATCTCGAAATGAAAAAAAAGATATTTGAAACTAATTACCAGTTTGATGTGTTTTAAAAATGTACATCCCATTTCTCATTACTGATGGGCCATTTTCTCGGCCAGCCGAATGAAAGCTCTCCTCGTCTTGAAAGATTTGCAGCCCAACAGGCCTGACGAAGCGACTTACTTGGCAAATCACAAAAAAACTGGGCTGTGGCCGTGGACCCAGCTGTCAGCATCTCCACGTACAGTACTCTTCCGATGGAATGTTGTTGACCACATTGACCACGCCGCGCCGAGATCACCAAGGCGGTGGACGACAGCGAGGCCTAGGAAGGGGACGACGCGGAGCCGGGGAAGACGTGGCAGTGGATGCCCACACGGAGAGGAGTACGAGGGTTCACTGGTTCGACTGCGGTGTGAGGCTGCCATCGCCGCAGGGCCTGGCTAGCGCTGGGAGTAGTAGGGGGCGATGAGGCCTCATCGGCAGCACAGCCGGCCACTGGAGGCAGGAGCAGGCGGTCTTCCCGGTGCTGGTTTGGGCGGCTGGTGCAAGAAGAGCAGCGATTGAAGAAGCAGCAGGACCGTTCGATTCAAATCCAACGGTTACTGCTGCTAGAATCGTTTGTTGACTAAGTTGACAAGCCCTGCATACGTGTCAACTAAGTAGGCCCACAGGTCAGCCTCCCAACCGGTGCGCCCTAGATGTCAGTGGGAGGAATCATTTTTTTCGCGTAATAAGGAGGCAGTTGATTGCGTGCGGCCAGGCCAGCGAAGGGAGTAGGGTGGGCCGGGGAAGCCTGCGCGGCATCACAGCGGGCCACAAGAGGAGGGAGCAGGCAGTCTCGCCGGTGCTAGTTTAGGCGGCTGGAGCAGGAAGGTCAGAGATTGAAGAAGCACGTCGGTCGTTGGATGGACATCCAACACTAACTGCTGCTAGAATCGTGTGTTCACTGACAAAGCCTTGCGTAAACAAGTCAGCCTCGAAATATGTGGCGTGTACAACCCATTTGCTATTATTTTTATAATTTTTACTCATTTTATAATTCATATGGAATTTATTGCAGCCCGTTTTCCATTTTTAGAATTGTTGGCCATTTTCTGGTCAGTACCAGGGTCAAAAAATTAACTAAATATGTGGGAAATTTTGAAAATTTGCAAATTTTTGCTGGGGAACGAAATATTATTAATCCAAAAATTAATAGCCATACTAAAACAAATTTAAAAATAAATTAGTACTATGTCATGTTAAATCCAATGAAATACGTATAAGATATCAGTGAAGAACAAAAACAAAAAAAGAAACTTATATCCCATTTGCTATAATCTTTTTGAAATTTTCAACCCCTTTTGATATTACTTTTAACAGACATTGACCATACTCTTAAGCCAGGCCGGAATGCATCCCTCCTCGTCTTGAAAGATTTGCAGCCCAGTAATTCGGAGAAAACAAATAGGCCTAGCTTGGGTATTCTTCAAAAAAAAATACTGGGCTGCCTATTTTCCCAAAGAACTGGTGCATGAGCATTTAGCTTTATTTATTTATTTACTTATTTATGTTTAGGGGACCATTAGCATGTACCTGGGCCAGATTCATGTGAGAGCCTCCCTTCCAGCTAATTATGGGCTTCTCTATTGGGCCTTCATCAGTGGGCTGCATGTTATCAACAGGTGGAAAATGTGTTCCGTACGAAAAATAGTATGCGCTACGTACAGTACGGGGCACTAAAGGATCGAACCGTGCAACGACTTCCAAAACATTGTGTTTGTCGTTCTAACAACATATTTATTCAACCAACAAACGAAATATACTACTGATTGTACATTGAAAACAGCAGCAGCAGCAGCAACCAGGGCTGGGGGTGCAACAGAAGCAGTAAGCAGGCCAGAAGAGTGAAGACGCAACTCTCTCTTCCAAACCAAACATCAGCCATCATTACAAAAGGGCTACCAAAAAAGAACAAGTGTATGCATCAAACTAAATAAAGATCCTAATACACCAAGTGTACGCATCTAACTAACTGGCTCAGTTAGACGTTACTATTTATTAAGATGTGGAGATTGGCTGACGGCTTGAACCAGATGGGTGCCTGACGGGGGAAACTCTAGCTAGCAGGTCAAAGTCTGATACTTACGACCCTCTCTCCTACTTTGGGCTGCAAAGCGTGGCGGCACATATCAGGGTATGGTGCATGCAGAGACGCATGGTACGCTGTGTACACACTGTTTTGCCTGATGAACGAAACCGCGCTGCCATCATGATCCTTGCCGTCGGTTATCTCTTGGTTAATCGGATAATTCAGTCCGACAAACAGAGAGCGTGTACCAAGGCTACTTACCAGCCTCCAGTCAAAAATTCCTGAAGGCCCGGAGAAGCTGGGATCCTGGTCAAAGACCTTGCAGTGACTGTGATTGTATTCCGCGAAACAACACGTTCGGTACGTGCGAACAATCATCAATCTTTCGCCGTCATCTGATCGAGCCAGGAACCACCTGCAACTGCCATGCCGCTTTTCTTTGAAAGGTTCTGGGATTAGGAAGGGTAGGGACACCAGGCGGCCTACAACATCATATAAAGTTAGAGTCAAATAAAAAAGGGTTCTTGATTTAGTCAATCTTAAGAACAGCATGTTATGAGCATGACTATTTTTTCAGCAAATGTCGACAGTAATATAAGCAAGCCATCATGATATCATAGGAAAGTGACATACTGCTGTAACAGCCATTTGTAGCGATGACTGGAGTAGGCCAGCAATACGTCCAACCATAGAAGGAGTCGACAACGTAAATGAAGCCCTTGTGTTCAATGGCATCAGAGAACCATGGAGGATGTATGATCCTGTGATGGACGTGCAGATTTATCCACTTACCGCAGTGACCTGTCAGATAGGCGAGACCGCGGTTGAAGAACGCAATTAGCCTGAAGTCTTTATAATTCGCAGATCTTGTGGGCACTTGGCAGATTACAACCTTGAGCAAATCAAACTTGGTATCATGTTGGCTACTGTAAGATTCCGAGTATTCTAGGACGCGGTGCCAAAGCAGTGAAGTGTTAATCGAAGGAAGGGGGATCAATCGCCGGGTGAAGACCTCCACGAGCATCCAGCTGCCGTGTCCATCGACGAGCACCATCCAAGACGTGTTCATGCCGACCCAGTACATACCGTTAATGTAGTTGAGGCTGACGGGGATCGGATCGCAGTCAAGGGGGTTGATGCTCGCCACCCGACGATCGTTATGCTGCGTGACACACCGTTTCTGAAGATTAGGCGGCATCAGTAAGCAAGGAGCTGGCTTAAAAAGCTCCAGCCTGAGGGCTTTGAGTAAACGGTACAACCCCGACGAGCACGCGGTGAGCGGCATGGTACTGAGATTGTCCACACGCGAAACAATGAGCTTGATTACCTCTGTGGGGAGCGAATTCCAGCCACTCTTTCGGCGGATGCTGCTCGGTTCTGCCATTGTTAGTGCTTGGGTTTCGGTCGAGGGGGGAGGCGCCTTAGCGGGGATGGAAGAGCGGACAAAGATGGAGAAGCGAATATGTGCTGTGGGATGTGGACAGGTGATGATGACTACAACACACCGCTTGACTTACGAGACACATACCAGCAGCGTAGGGTCATATCGAAGTCAAACAACTTGCTTGAGTGATCACAGTACTGGTACTCCCTACAGTACCTGCTACTATGCCCTAACTTGCTTGAGTAGAGTAGTAGTGGAGTAGGACTCTGCTCTACTACTAGCACCGGAGGAGTAGTATGTTCTAATCTAAAATAGTTACAAACTTCAATGCCCGAGCGTGGAACGACTACGAACCGCCATCGTTGCTAACTCCAATCCTGCAAGTCATGGATTTGTTTCTTTTTAACTTTCTGTATGAATCTGTAGCCAGCCTGCAAGTCATGTACACTGTACTGACAGTGGAACCCACAGAGTACTTAGAATAAAATATTAAGGATGCAATTAACTTTTTATAGAGGGAGAATCATACACGCAATTAACTCAAATGGATTGGACGTGACTCTATTATTCTCCAACGGCAACCGGCAAATTTCCTCCCGCGGGCCGGAGTAGGTTTCTCGGTTTGCATGCGGGTTTAACAGAGGGGTTTGATGGAGGCAAGGAGGCGTGTTCAGCCGGGCATGCAGTGGACGGCGCAGTACTATTCGATTTGACAACTACAAAAAGTATATTATAAAAAACAAAGAAGAGTAGTAGAGATAGAGATAAGAATAGAGACTAGGGAGGAGCACCATCTACTGCTTCGTGGGCTACTCTTGCGCTCCATTCAGCGGCCACAACGTCCCCTACAGCCACTCCCTCCTATGCTCCATTCGGCGGGCGCTGTTGAAATTTGGGGAGCGCACTCTCGCGACTTCTAGCAGCGACGACTTCACCGACGATGACTTCTTCCCCGACCTCGGCAACCTCTTCCTCAACGACATGGGCGACAGCCTCAACGCCAATGGTGCTGCTCCCATTGCACCGTGTGTGTTTCTGTCCTTCCAGTTTGAAATCGTGGTAGAATTCATGTTTCTAGTCTGTGTCCTAGATTCGATCTGTTCATCTACTATGCTAGTCCGCATGATTAGTTTAATCTCTGTTATAGCCGTCATGATTTATTTTGTAGTAAATCTCGTAGTAAGTTGCTCATATATTCAACTGGCGGAACATCCCCTACAGACACTCCCGTTTCATGGACGGCCTGGTCGATGCCTCCAAGGAGCCCTTCATCTACTGCTATGAGTGTCCGGTGCCGTTTTGGGGCTCGCCGGCGGACATCGTCCATCACCTGACGCAGGCGTGCGGCAATCACTACTGGCCCTTGGCGAAGAACATCAAGTACGAGACGTGCTACCCGTTCACGGTGCCAAAGTCGCTGGAGGATCAGCGTCGTCTGCTAGTCTCGGAGGAGGACTCCAGCGTCTTCCTCTTGATCGTGACCACCGGCGAGGCCCGCGCAGGCCGCCGCCGCATCTCTGTAGTGTGCGTCAGGGGCGATGCCGCTGACGCTGACACTGACACGAGGCCCATGTACGCGTGCGTGCTCACTATTACTACCCCTCGGAGGTACGTGGGCGACGACACTGGCTACGCCAAGCATACTTGGACTTTGCCGAGCTGGGACCTTCCCGCCGACGTCGACATGGAAAACCCATGGTGTTATTTGAACTCCAACAATGTGCACGGGGACTCCAAGGAGGTTCACTTGGACATCTGCATTTTCAAGTTAAATGTTGATCATTAGTCTTCGCTCAATGTAATCCGCTGTCTAAGCATGTGGAGACTTCCATGCATGATCTTGCTCTATTGGACTATCGCGCATGAATAAAAGTGTATCCATTTATGGTTTAGTCTAGAATCTTCCATGTATGAATTTTTACTACATTACTAGTGAAAGACTTATGATGAACCATTTCTTACATATCCTCTGCCCCCTCCCAAGTCATCCTGATTTAATCCCTCCGTCTAGGTGTATAAGAGCATGGTTAATACTTAAATAGTATAGCAAACTGTTGGCTATAAGAAAGTGCCATGTCATCTGTAGCCAACATGTATAACAATGGATACTCAAAAACTAATTCTTGAAGATCATTTCTTGCAAAGCACAATAAGAGTTATTTCTTCACAAGTTTTGGATGCAGGTTGAACAGTTGAACGCTTTTGTTTGCAAAAGATACTTTTTATCTATTTCACCCGGATGTTTGTGAGCTCTAGAGATGAAATAATATCCGAACAAACCTATCGATACTCGTTACACATGAGATGACCCCCACATCCTTTGTCAAAATAAACAACTCCTCGATCAATGCATTTAACTCTTCCGTGCAACGCACGGGCACCTTACTATAGATTAGTATGACAAAAAATTGAACTAACATTATATATAGTACGATAAATGATGATGCATGTCACCTA
This sequence comes from Aegilops umbellulata, assembly GCA_032464435.1. Classification (NCBI taxonomy): domain Eukaryota; kingdom Viridiplantae; phylum Streptophyta; class Magnoliopsida; order Poales; family Poaceae; genus Aegilops; species Aegilops umbellulata. The sequence goes on from CP136054.1 coordinate 396,141,038, forward strand.
AAATTACATCATTGAAAACTATGTTCAAATACAAATCCAACGATATTGTTTTCGTTGACATGCACTAACATTTTGTCCATTAAATCTTAAGTCAAATTCAATGGGGGATAAACCACGACCGATGTAGTAGTACTAGTGTAGAGGGCGGCGCTGCACGGGAGTCTCACCTCTCACCCCGCTCGTGGCGCGGCAGTAAAGCCGTCATATCACAAAACCCAACCACTCCCAGTAACAAGTGGACTGGTAAAATAAACAGACAAGCAACCATCACATCCCTCCGTCTTTTTTGCATTTCATCTCTCTGCATTGACTTTCTCCGGTTCATCTCGCACACTCGATCCCTAGCTACTACTCCTAGGGCCAGTTCTTTTGGCGGCTTCCCAGCTTTTCCCACAAGACTAGTCACAATGGAGAGTAACAATAAGGCGCCTCACTCATTTATTTGGGCTTCTAAACTACTATTCCGTCCTGGTTTATTCCTCACCATTGTAATTTGTGCTAAATTTTGACCAAAGATTTAACTGGTTTATTCCTCACCATTGTAATCCCTCCGTCTAGGTGTGTAAGTCATCTTACGAAAACCAAATAATCCCAAAACACTTAGGCGCGATGCATTAACTTCTACCTCGTTTCTTGTTTCTTGACATATCAACCAATAAGAGATAAAGAGTGTGCATGCTTTTTATGACTTGAGATATCAAACACGACATGCAGTGGTTAGTTCCTTGCATGCAATACTATTAATTAGCAAATAAACATTAACGTTTCTCGTTTTCTCCTCCTCCTTGGTCACGGTGCACAGCCTAAGATGACTTACTCACCTAGACGGATGGAGTAGTGCATGTGACATGCACTAACATTTCATTAGTTAAATTTATGATCAAAATTTGACACAGATTACAATGGGGAACAATAAACCAGGACGGAGCTAGTAGTTATGGGATTACTAATCTAGAAGCCTAAAAAAACTGCCCCCTGGTACTCCTACTAGTAGTAGTACTCAAGTTGGAATTCCAATTGCACGACACAACTTGTTAGGCAAAAATATCGGTACAGGGTGGAGGAAGTGGTTTGGGAATTTACACGCCTTTCCAACCAGTGAGATACTCCGTACAAAGTACGACAGAGAAATAACCACAGAGAAGGAAGCTAAAAGTAAACAATCAAATGAGCATTTTTGCATTTGTTTTGCATTGAATCGTTTCACAAGCTTGACTAGTGCTGTTTTTCTACTTTTACAAAAACCGCATCGTAATGTTAAAACGTGCATTTGCACGTACATAAGTAATAGTAGTACTACTCCCTCCGTCTAGGTGTATAAGTCTTCCCTCCTTCTTGGTCACGGTGCACAACCAAAGATGACTTATTGACCTGGACGAAGGGAGTAGCACAGTCTGCAAGCATATATCGAGAGAGACGTGTAGTGCGATAGTATATAGTAAAGTTTGTGCTATATGCACGTACTTGCAAAATGCGTACGAATACACAAGGTTTCCAAACTTTCCCATTTACATACTTAATTAAGGACGCTAAAAATTCCTGAACGTTCGGGATTTATCATTTGCGTCCCAAAACTAATGAGATCGCCTTACGAAACAAAAAATATACTCCTCCTAAAAGCCACAACGCTCGGAGGAGCGCTTGCGACGCGCCACAAGTGCCCTGGTGCGTGGCCGTTTCCCAGCGCGCCGACACAACGCCTCTTCCTCAGCCTCGCAACTCATGAGGTGCTGATTGGCGGCTTGCTGGCGGGCGAGCACGATCTCACCGGTGTGGTGATCCGGCGCCAACAGGTACTCCTCCTTGCCGGAAGCGTGCACCCGGTCCACGTACTGCCAAGCGTAGATGAGGCACTTGGGCCCGACTGCACTCAGGGCGTCGGCACGGGCGTCCTCCGCCACCCTCACGGCCCTCACACGAGCCTCCTGCCAAAGAGCCAATTGCCTGACTCTCTCGGACGCCACATAGGCCTCCCAGGCAGCTTGTTCCGCGGTGCGCTTCTCTTCCTCGGCCTTCTTCTCCACCTCTATTTTGGCGCGCTCTGCTGGAGGCAAAGCCTCCCACAAGGCGACATCCATTTCTTTCCAAAGCTCCTCAAGTCTGGGGGGCTCGGCGGGCGGTGCGGCGTTCTCCTCGTAGCTGGGAGCCGACGCGTCCTCCGGTGCGTGTGCTGGCGAGATTGGGAACGCCGACGCGTCCTCCGGCGTGCGTGCTGGCGAGGTTGGGAACGCCGACGCGTCCACCTCGATGTGTCGCGGCGAGGAGTGGAACACCGACGCGTCCTCCTCGACTAGTGGCGGTGAGGAACAGAACGGCGACGCGTCGCGTCGCGGCGAGGAGCGGACTGCCGACGCGTCCTCCTCGACTAGTGGCGGCGAGGAACGGAACATCAACGCGTCGCGTAGCGGCGAGGAGCGGAACACTGGCGTGTCCTCCTCGACTAGTGGCAGCGAGGAACGGAACGGTGACGTGTGACCGTCCGCGCGGTGCAGCGAGGGGCTCCTAGGGCTTGGGAGGGGCGATGCCATGGTGGTCGACATGAGAGGGAGGGAGAGGAGATAGCGATGAACGTGAACGTGAGGGGGAGGAGATAGCGATGTCGTGGGAGGCGTAGTATTTATAGCGAGCAATGGCACACCTACGTAAGATATGGACTGAGCTGCACTGACTTAACTGCAGGCCAGTTGCGTCACTGACATGTGGGCCAGACCCCTTTTGGGCCCATATGTCAGTGACCCAATGCACCTGCAGTTAAGTAACAGCTACGTGGGCATATTTGTTGGAGTAAATTACGGGGGAGCGAAGAGGTGGAAATATTGCTGGTCACAACGGATTGGACAAGCGTGGAGGGAGGAGAGTCATGCATGCAGATTTTTTCACACGGGGTGGAGTGGTGGGACCGCCGGAGGGAGAAGGAGAGTTTGGCAGGCATATTGTTTCCACACATGGAGAGGAAAAGATTTGGAGACGAACGGGCTTCCTGCAGGTATGGGGAACGGTGCATAATAAGTCATCTTGCATGCCGGGCTAGGTATAGTCTCAAGTCATTAAAAACATACACGCCCCACGCATGTTCATATTTCAAGGTGCACTAAATTATTGCATGTGATGATTAAGGCTGGCCATAATGGTGGTATCTTAGCTGGTATCATGCACACGGGAATAGCAAACATGCTGATGTGGCAAAGAATTAAAGAAGAAAGGGGGGTTAGAGTAACTAGTGTTCATGCATGCATTGGTAAACACATTTTTTTGTGAAGAACGACAACACTAGTTGAGTACTTTTGCAGACTTCAAAAACTATTCCACCGCCTCTACTATCTTGCTAAGAGTAGGTGAAATTTTTGAATCGAGCCCTTTAAACTAGAAGGGAGGTAGTGGTACTCTAATAGCTAACCTTGTTGTGATGACAAGATATGACATGGCACGCACCTGGACGGAGGAACTAGTCTGCATTGTGCATTTAAGTTTTGTCTGAAGTCAATGTACCTCTACTTTCACCAGACTTATAGAAAAATGTGTCAACATTCACAATGTCAAATCAATATTTTTACACTCATTATAAAACGTAGTTCTTATACTCATTATAATTAGTATTGTAGATATTGATATTTTTAGTATAAATTTGGTCGTGGGATTTCATTGATGCCTGTCAAAGTGTGGAGGAAGCGGAGCTTAGGGCTTGCATTGCCGGTCTCTACATAGGTATTTCTCTTCATAATCCTGTAATTTTAGAGACTGATTGCGCTTTTGTGGTAGCGTCTCTTGCATTGGGGGACTATGACAGGTCTGCTATGCGTGACTTGAAGATGAAAGCATTGAGCATCTCGAAGTTGATCAACAATCTTCAATTGTCAAAGATTAGCCGTTCGGCCAATAAGGTGGCACACTTAGTCGCTAAGTATAGCTTTGACAATAGATTAGATGGTATTCTTGTAAATAACGCACCGCCCTGTGTGGTGAATATTGTATCGAATGAGTGTACTGGTGTGGCTGGTTAATTAATATAAGGTGGTGTTCAAAAAAAGTATAAATTTGGTCAAACACTTTGCAAACGGTTGACGAGAGTAAAAAGGACCAGAGGGAGTGTCATGCATGTGGAGTAGGCAAAAAAAATTGCTTGTCTAAAGAAAGGCAATTTTTTTTGCTCATTTATAGCCGGTCGAAGTCTCAAAGGGTGCGACCGCGCGAGGGAGGCGAAGGTCGTGGGAGGCGCGACGTTTGATGGAATTAAGTGAAGTTACATCCACGCGTCGGCATGGCGTGCGAATAGGCAGAAGCTATACCGTCAGGCCTACGATATGGGTCTAGTAGACATGACATCTAGTGGGTCCCGCATAGTTCTCGAGAACTCTTTGGGGGCTTGCAGCCGTTTATCCACCGGGCAAGCCAGCAACCCCACGCTGTTCGCACGCCCTACTCATGAAGGAAATATGCCCTAGAGGCAATAATAAAGTTATTATTTATTTCCTTAATTCATGATAAATGTTTATTATTCATGCTAGAATTGTATTAACAGGAAACATAATACATGTGTGAATACATAGACAAACAGAGTGTCACTAGTATGCCTCTACTTGACTAGCTCATTAATCAAAGATGGTTATGTTTCCTAACCATGAACAAGGAGTTGTTATTTGATTAATGAGGTCACATCATTAGTTGAATGATCTGATTGACATGACCCATTATATTAGCTTAGCACCCGATCGTTTAGTATGTTGCTATTGCTTTATCCATGACCTATACATGTTCCTATGACTATGAGATTATGCAACTCCCGTTTGCCGGAGGAACACTTTGGGTACTACCAAACGTCACAACGTAACTGGGTGATTATAAAGGAGTACTACAGGTGTCTCCAATGGTAGATGTTGGGTTGGCGTATTTTGAGATTAGGATTTGTCACTCCGATCGTCGGAGAGGTATCTCTGGGCCCTCTCGGTAATGCACATCACTTAAGCCTTGCAAGCATTGCAACTAATGAGTTAGTTGCAGGATGATGTATTACGGAATGAGTAAAGAGACTTGCCGGTAACGAGATTGAACTAAGTATTGGATACTGACGATCGAATCTCGGGCAAGTAACATACCGATGACAAAGGGAACAACGTATGTTGTTATGCGGTCTGACCGATAAAGATCTTCGTAGAATATGTAGGAGCCAATATGGGCATCCAGGTCCCGCTATTGGTTATTGACCGGAGATGTGTCTCGGTCATGTCTACATTGTTCTCGAACCGTAGGGTCCGCACGCTTAAGGTTTCGATGACAGTTATATTATGAGTTTATGAGTTTTGATGTACCGAAGGAGTTCGGAGTCCCGGATGAGATCGGGGACATGACGAGGAGTCTCGAAATGGTCGAGACGTAAAGATCGATATATTGGACGACTATATTCGGACATCGGAAAGGTTCTGAGTTATTCGGGTATTTTCGGGAGTATCGGGGAGTTACGGGATTACGGGAGAAGTAATGGGCCTTGATGGGCTTTAGTGGGAAGAGGAAAAAGGCTGCTGCGCCCCCCCTCCCCTCTAGTCCGAATTGGACTAGGGAAAAGGGGGCCGGCCACCTTTCCTACTCCTCCACTTCCTTCTCCCTTCCTCCCCTCTTGATGGACTCCTACTAGGACTTGGAGTCCTAGTAGGACTCCACATCTTGGCCGCACCAATTGGCTTGGCCGGCCTCCTCCTCCTCCATCCTTTATATACTGAGGCAAGGGGCACCCCTTGGACACACAATTGATCAACGTGATCGTTCCTTAGCCGTGTGCGGTGCCCCCCTCCACCATATTCCACCTCGGTCATATTGTCGCGGTGCTTAGGCGAAGCCCTGCGTCGGTAGTACATCAAAATCGTCACCACACCGTCGTGCTGACGGAACTCCTCCCCGAAGCTTTGCTGGATCGGAGCCCGGGGATCGTCATCGAGCTGAACGTGTGCCAAGAACTCGGAGGTGCCGGAGTAACGGTGCTTGGATCGGTCGGATCGTGAAGACGTACGACTACATCAATCGCGTTGATATAACGCTTCCGCTTTTGGTCTACGAGGGTACGTAGACAACACTCTCCCCTCTCGTTGCTATGCATCACCATGATCTTGCGTGTGCGTAGGATTTTTTTTTTGAAATTACTACGTTCCCCAACAACTCGTCCCCGTCTTCTACCTTACAAGAGTTCGCTCCCAGTCGTCCCGTCCTTTCACATTACGGCAGTTCCACTAATTCTAACCCTCCTCCCAAATCCATGGCGTCCCAAATCTCCATGATCGGCGGTGAGTACAATGTTAGAACCATCACCGGCGATGAGTTCGACGTCATCTACACCCGTTCTTACGCAATGGTGAAAGAATGCCTTGCTCGCTTCAAATGCATGTTCGAAAACTCAAATGATGAGTGGGTCGCTGGGCTAGATGTTGAGTACACCACAGTCCTGGGAAGCGAGAAGAAACTAAAGGAGGCAGAGAAGAAGAAGCCCGCCGTGATCCAGGTTTGCGTGTATGACTTATGCTTGGTCTACCACATATGCCATGCCGATGTTGAGTGCGAGGAATTTAAGAAGTTCCTCAAGGGCGGCCCAATCAAATTCGTTATTGTAGACTTTAGGAACGACAAGGAAATCCTGGGTCGGATAGGCCTCGTTGTAGGCCAGCCCTTCGATCTCCAGAAGGCAAGCCTGGTGTCCTCCTCTTAGCCTTCAATGCTGACCCTGGCAGCAGCCATGATTGATCGTTCATACGCTAAACTGAACAAACCTCACCACGAGTTTCATCATGCATGGTAGTCGAAGACATTAGATGAAGATCACATCCTGTACGCAACAATGGATGCCTACCTTTGTTTAAATATCTACAAGGGTTGGATGAAGAAGCAGAGCCTAGTGTCCGGTTCAAGCAAAGAAGCGTCGGTGAAGAGGAAGAGGAAGAAGGACGAGGACGAAGTCGAGGACGTGGACTCGGACTCCGAGTAGGTGGCAGTGCCGTCGCTCATGCTGGTTCTACTGCAGTGTCAAGCAGACTAGTTGCTTAGTTTATTTCCAAGGGTGTGTTGTGCTGAGGCCCCAACAGAACTATGTTTATGTTCTTTCTCGTTATTTGAACTCTTTAGTACGTACAGTAGTACTAGTACTATGTCTTACTACTGTTCTTCTTGTAGTTGGTACTACTGCTCGTATCTTCGTGCTCCTACTGTACTTAATACGTTCGTACTAGTAGTATAATTTGGGTCAGTCGATTTGTGAAAGAAGTTTGACGGAGCGAAGGAAGAAGACGACAGAAGAGGTGGAAGAAGCCCTTATAGCCATCCATGTTGCATCAAACGGCTCACATGAGTCGACTGACCCAAATTGCTCCTTCAGATTGCAGGATCCACGTGGCATTCAAGGTCTCGAAGGTAGATTTCGCGTCTGCGCCCGGTTTGCAGGCTCAGCGCGCGCGCGACCGGCTTCCGCCGCGACAGCCACCATGCGCGCGGGCGGAGACGACAATGACACGCTAGTTCCTCCTCGCCGACGTGCTGGAGCATGCGCTTGTCCTCCTCTTCGTATGTTGCGTGCCTAGACGCGGCTCCACCAGCTGCTCGCGTGCTTGGCAGTGTGGCGGCATCGCGAGGAGGGACTGCAGACGACGTGAGTGGGCGAGCCTTCGGCTTCATGGCACAGGGATGGCGGCGACACGGCGGTGATGGGCAAGGAATTGTTGGCCGAAGCAGGCGGGCACCGGCATGCGCAACAGCGGCGACGGCATATTGAGGAGTGCGCGTGTGGGAGCTTACTTTAGTTTTATATATAAGGTTGGTCAAACTTATAAGAAAACCGTACTAGTACACGTAAACATTAGACTTAGGCATCGCTTTTATTAGTTAGTACCACAACCACGATACAGAATCTTGTGCAAGCGCATGAACCGCGGCCGCGCGGTCGATCGAACGGTGCATCACCGTGTCGCGCTCGAAGGACATCCACCGAACCTTTTTTTGTGTGTGTGTAAACAATCCTCTAATATTACTCAACTTTTTTTCCTGTGAAAGTTCTTGACGCTGCAATATTTCCATATATTTGAATTTATCTCCAGTTCATGTTTATTTGGATTTGGACATTTTAGGTGCGCCCTAGTTTTTTTTAATACTGATTGTGTGTGTGACTGAGAGAACGTGTGTATGTGTCCATATGTGTGTTGTGGCGGAAGGGCAATGTGGAGACGGTGTGCGTGTGATACAGACATAGAGAGGTGTGAATGTGCAAACGATCATGCATGAGTGAGACATAGACAGATGTCGATACGTTGTGTATACATGAGAGAACGGTCTTCTAGTTTACTTGTGTGTGTGTGAGAGAGAGAGGGAGGGAGAGAGAGAGACAGAGAGCGGAGCATCCGTAACACAACAACCATCTCTCTCGATTCGTCCGTCCCTTGCACGGTCGCATGCAACACATGCATCAACGCGCACATTTTGACACCCTCACCCGGCCCCTGCCCACCTCAAGGCCCGCACAATCTCTTCGTGAATACCCATTTCTCTCCTTAGGTTTGTTTTCTCTCAATATCTGACACACACACACACACACACACAGACACACGCAGCACAACACACACACACACTCCCCCGAGCACACAATTCATCCCCATCCAAGGTTATACGGCGACCACTCTCGCTTGTGCTTCTTTGCACCCCAACATGCACAACACCTCAATCTTCAAAGAGGGCATCGAGCAGATCGAAGACGGCGACCACACCACGCTAGAGAATGCGGGGTCATTTGGAAGCAGGGTGATGTGACGACGGCTGACTGACTCCTCCCCCCACCCTCTCTCTCTCTCTCTCTTGCACAAAATTACCAATCCCTCTCTCTCCCGCACAAAATTATCAATCCCTCAACCCACGAGATCCTCCCCCTCTCGTCCATGTTTTTCCAGCTCTCTCATCAAACATGTTGTCTCTTCTCCTTCCACGTATACAGAATCCAGATGCACACGCATCTCATGTATATTACATGTATCCATCTTTCTCACAGACCTAACCTCTTCCTCTCTCTTTCTCTCTCTATCTCTCGCTCTCTCTCTGTATTGTTAGGTTTGTCTCCTACTCTCCCGTCCACATACATACAATCTTTCCCGCCCTATCTGCTCCATCTTCAAAAGCTCTCTCTGCACGTTTCATTCACACATTAGGGTATGTCAAAATGTTGCTTCTATAATGGCTGATGTAGAGTTATGGTTGTTTTTGTTGCATCCTACAAAGTAATAACTATGAAATGCATTTAGATTCTCATTTGACTGGGATTATGTGAGTTTGAGCATGTTGTGAAGTACTACAGACCTTGTATACATCTTGGGATTCAACAATGATTGTAACTATTGAATTGTATAGGCCATTACATTCAAAGTCAATAGCCTAATATATTTATTTCACAATTTCAACAAATGATTAGTTCACTACAAACTAAGAAAACAAATGTGTACTCCCTCCGTTTTTATTTAAGTCCGCGTATTAGAATTGGTCAAAGTCAAGTTTAGTAAACTCTCAGAAAGCTTATAACAAAAAATATTAACATATAGAATAACAAATAAATACCATTAGATTCATTATTGAATGTACTTTCACATCATACATATTTGTTATGGTAAATGTTTATAGTGTTCTATAAACTTGGTCAAACTTTAGGAAGTTTGACTTCGGTCAAACCTAATATGCAGAGTTTACTACTACTACTCGCTAGTTGCTTAGCCGAATCACTCAACACGCCACACGGGGAGTCCAGTGTCACAAAAAAATTGAGGTCGGCGGGAAAATCTCCCGTGACCCTGATTCGAGCAGTGGGAAGTTACCATCATAGCCTTCGGAACAGGCCTACGGATGATGCTTGGTAGGGGGCTGTTTTCGTAACTTCAGGTTCACCCTACCCAGCCAACCCTACCCCGGCACCCAGAGTAGTACACCTGAATACTCCACAATTTCTATCCCCACCGCAAAATAGACTTCTCCACGGCACCGCAGCCTTCGTGCTCCTCCCCTTTACATCGGTGCACTCGTCCACCGCAACGCATCTGCCTCATCGACGACCTCGTACGCCGCACTAGAGCCGGTCCAACGTCGTCGTCGTACACGGAGCCTCTTCCCCGGCATCGTCTTCCACGGTCTCGGATCTGCTTCCCGGAAGCCGACGCCAAGTGCAGAAGTACCACCGTCGTGAACAATGAACTGACTCCCGTTGCCGACCATGACTCACAGAGGCCGCCGCAACCATCGTTCTCCTCCTCGATTGGTAATGTGTGTATTGAATCACTTAGCAGTACATGTGCATTTCCAATTTTGTTCATACCTACCCTTCAAATTTCCTGGGTGCTATTGTTCTCGTAAAAGTAATTGGTTATAGCCTCCATTGTCCAACAGAATATCAGCTTGTAATTGTGCATCGCTCCTGTATCGCGCTGTGCTTGGGTAGGTTTTTCATCTGCAACTAGTAGTGTGGCAAATGATGGAAAGGTTTTTAGAACTAGCAAGATGCCCATGCGTTGCACTCATCAAGATGCATTTGTATGAGTAGTTTATCTTGTGCGAGAAAAGGATTAACGAGGGAAGGCCTTATTTGCAAATCTGGAGAGGGGTATGGGTATCTTTTTGCAAAATTACCATTTGTTTCCTTCCTATCTGCCAGATATAAATCGGACGGCCTATATTGCAAGAAAAAAAGTATAGAGAAAAAAAAGTAGACAGTAAAGGAAGTAGAGATAAATATTAAATATTAAATATTAAATAAATATAATAGTAGAGAAGAGAGTAGAGATAGCAGAGACGTCGGGAAAGGATAGCGCACGCGGGAAAAAGCGACCGGGCGTGTGCTAGTTTTGGCGCGCGGCGTCCGGCGTGCTTTATAAAATCCAACGCCCTCCCACCACTCTGTGCCTTGCCACCGCCCTCTCCCCGCTCTGTGCCTCGCCACCGCTCTCTCCCCGCTCTTTTTCGCCTCACCGTCGCCGCGCCACCTTACCCTCGCGTCATCCGCGCGCGCCCCTCCGACGGCTTCTCTGTCGAGATACGGTTCCACGGGATGCGCCTTGGCCTCGGCAATTTCGACACCGCCAACGAGGCCGCCCGCACGTACGACGCGGCGATGTGGCGCCTCCGGTGGCCTCATAGAACATTGAACTTCCCCAACGTGCTGACGCGGGAGCGGGCGCAGGAGCTCGCGGCTTAGCACCGACGAGGATCGTCGCGACAACCAGAGGCGGGAGCACCGTCTCGGCATCGCCGAGATGGACGAGGAAGCCATGGCGCTGTGGCTCCAACACCTCTCGTAGGACATCATCAACGAGCACGAGTTCTACGCGCAAAGAAGGGCGGAGAGGGATAAGAGGAGGGCGGAGCGAGCCGCCTATCGCGAGGACAAGCGTAGGCGAAAAGCGGACGCTCAATCCAACATGAGGCTAGGAGCAGCGTTGCCCTGGGAATCCGACGACGATCGGTATCTTCACGCCTACAGTCAGACGTCGGAGGAGGACATCACCGAGGAGGAGTCGGACAACAAGGAGTAGTTGAATTATCTTTTTTTATCTATCTATGCTGAGAACTATCCTCTACTCTCTAGTATGTACTTCTCGATCTCAGCACTGTAAACGCTTTTTTAAAGCGCCGCGCGTTGCGATTCTGTTGGAGATGCTCTAACATGGCAGACGAGTGCTTTAATGTTGCCCACAAGATGCGCGAGTATTACTAGTAGTATATTTTTCTTGCCTTGTTGAGATTTTAAAACCACGAGTGCGAACATGCAGAGGAGCAATGAAGACCAAACACGGGATATTCAGGACATCTTCAAGGAGCGTGGCAAGTTAAAGAGGATCTGCACCAAACCTGTAAAACGAGCTTTGGTAAGTAACACCCTTTCAATTACTTTCGTGTAGCCTCGTGTTCTTCGACGTGTATATGTTGTAGTTTCTGTTTCTCTTAAGTGTGGTGTTCTTCGATGTGTAATAAGAAGAGTCTTAATCGTCCTAATGCTTTCATTTTTAGCTTGATGTAGGAAGTGGGTGTTCTCACCTTGTAGTCTGTTTTTATTTATTTTTTCCTTTTGAAATCACTTCTCCGAGTTCTGTTTATCTGGCTTCTACTAAATGGATCTAGGTTGCTCTGAGTATTGATCTAAAAAAAGTAACTTCATGTCAGGATGCAGTTCCTGCGAGGAGGGAAGTATGGTCAACCTCGAGATCATGTTTCCAAAATGAGGCTGGATTACACACAAGGTGGCAGTTCCGTAATGATGTTGGATTAGACACAAGGTGCAAATTCCCAGATGATGCTGGATTAGACACAAGCCAGGTGGAGTCGTCAGTTGTTCGTGTCCTCGTGGCATTAGTAAAGGCTGAAAGAAAGCGTGCACCAACCCTTGAGAATGTAGCTGAGTTCCTGAAGAAGCGAAAAGAGCAATCAGATGCTCTCTTCACCCAAGCCAAAGAAGAGATGGAAGAAGCCAGAAATAAGCTAGCAGAGGCAGAGCAGGCTAGGCGTCTCCTATTATCTAAAACTGTTTTCAATACAAAATTTCCTTCATAATAGCTAGGTTCAAATGTTTATCCAGTCAGCATGCCTGTTGTGATGTCCGTGCATGTACTGATGTGGCACAAAATGTTTTTTTTGGGTCATGTAATAACAGCAATTACTTTCCAAACAATAACAGACGAAGCATTGGACATGGTATAGTTCACGCGCAAGCCCGGCATTCCAAGTTCAACTTCCACATCAAACTCATGTTCACAGATATCTGCACATTCATACATAATGTCCACAACCATGATTCACTTCAAAGCCAAAAAAATGTGAGGAGAGTTATAAATAAAGAAAATCCTCTACTAGTTCATGCTACCAGTGCGAGCACAACAAGTCAAGACCATGCGTAAATTAATTATATTTTAGTCATTTTTTGTGTTCTAAAATGCCTGCCGGCTCGCGGAAGGACGTGTTGCCGGCACACGCGCGGATTCAATGAAGGCATGCGGGGCAGTCTTAAGCTGGTTGCACGCGGCGAGGAGGCGTGCTCAGTCGGGCCTGCAGCGAGTGCGGCCCTCTTGGCCGGCGCGCCGGTTCAATGCCTGCGCTATGAGAGGTCGCGTCCGTGTCAGAGCAATCACTCCCTCCAGTCCTTTTTTGTTTGGGTATAACAAAATATCATTTTCCATTCACATTTTACAAGTAAAATTCGTGGACAAACTTTGACCCAAAGTACAATGGGGACTAGTAAACCAGAATGGAGGCAGTAGTTTTTTTAATCAAAGAAGGGTTTCCCCTTTCGATTTTCATTACTGAAAACCAGCATCTAAATCTAAACCATAGTATTTGCCCTAGAACTACCAAGTTCAACATCTCGCAACATAAACCCATACAACCTCCATCGCAAAAAAAAAACCATACAACCATACGCCAAGGAGGTACGTAGTACTATGAATTCCATTTTTGCTCCATACCAATCGTTCTAAAAACTACTTACTACTTATAACGCGCCATTGAAAATCGGAACCCTTAACCCCGCTAAAAAACGATATTTTAAACGTGACTATTCGATCTGTGGCAACTGGCAAGCCACCGTGCTCCAAGTCGTTCACCTGTGGTCCCGACCATCAACTCCTACGGATCAAATTATCACGCGAGCTGACTATTCCTACAAAGGTGCTCCACCACGTACCCGGTACCCGCGAATGCAGCAACCGTGCACCTAGGGTTTTAGGGTTTATTTGTTAACGTCGCCTTTACGTAACACTCATGTGTGCGAGACAGCGAGAGGCCGACTACGTGCGTGCGCCTCTTCTCTTCGTATATGTACTCCACCGTTTGTCTGGTGTCCAGAAAATTATAATAACTACTAGCAATGTGCCAATGTGTTGCCACACGATCAAAGTATAATACATACTCACCGATTTGATAGAAAAAAAGTCTAGTTTTGAAATACGTATATCACTAAAAATATGTTATGTTTCACTCAAAATATATTCCTTTGGCGGTTTTGATGAGATAAGGGAGGAATGTTGTTGGTTTCAAGATTCGAGAAGTGGTATATGTCTAATTTCTACTCTTACTAGCAAGATGCCCGTGCGTTGCACGGAACATCAAGATCTTGTGGGAGAAAAGGATGAACGAGGGAAGGCCTTATCTGCAAATGTGGTGAAGAGTGCGGGTAAATTGCCATATTTTCCTTCCTATCCGTCAGATATAAATCGGACGACCTACATTGCAGGATGGCAGGCCCACCATCATCACCAACTCTATTTTTTATCCCTACTCTTATAAAAAGCATTGTCGGTGATGATCGTGTGCCTACCATCCTGCAATATAGGCCGTCCGATCTATATCTGACGGATAGGAAGGAAACTATGGCAATTTTGCAAAAACATACCCACACCCCTATCCACATTTGCAAATAAGGCCTTCCCTCGTTCATCCTTTTTCCCCACAAGATAAACTACTCATACAAATGCATCTTGATGTTCCGTGCAATGCATGGGCATCTTGCTAGTTGTTGCAAAAAGCCCATGTGTGTGTGAGAGAGAGGGAGAGTGGAGGAGGACGGAGTGCATGTGTGACAAAGACACGAGGAGTGTATGTGCGATAGGTATCATCTTAAAATGAGGCAATAGTGTGTGTGTGCACGATCGAGAGGGCGTGTCTCAAGAAGGGAAGAAAAATCTACATAGATACAAGGAGTGGGAGAGAGACATGTATGTTATGGTGGAAGCACGAGTGTGCGGGTGTATAAACCTATCTAGAGGCTAGCTAGTCGATAAATGTTTGTGAGAGAAATACGAGTCGGGGTGCGAAAGCGAGAGTTTCGTGTGTGTGAGAGAGAGACGGTAGTCGGGAAGGGGAGTGGAAGCAGGAGTTGTGTGTGTGTCTGTGAGAGAGAGAGGAGACGGTAGTCGGGGTTGTCTGATCGGTAAACAAATGAATAATGTCAGTCTGGGATGGAGACGAAAAGGAGACCGCAACAAATGGTGTGTCTACAGGAGAGAGAGAGAGAGAGAGAGTAATTTTAGTGGTATGAGTCATATGTAGAGACATATAGGGTGTGTGAGAGAATCCCATAGAGAGAAAGACAAAGTGAAAGACGAGTGGAGACTTGTGTGTGTGGCGGTGAAAAAGAAAGCTTAGGTACCGACTGATACTAGAGAACAATAGAGACGTGATGAAAACCGTGTAATGTATAATGATAGGGAGAGTGTGACACTTCTCAAGGGAGACGTCGAGAGACCATGTTTGCGAGGATAGGAGAAACATGAAGTGAGCGTGCGGGTGAGCTGGAGAAAAGAGAGTGATAGCTACCTGAAGGAGCATGCATGCGAGAGAGATGGGCATGAAAGGAGTGAACAAAAAAGGGATTCAAATATTTGAATTCGAGATGATGATACATGTAATCCATACTCGAACCAAAATTGATCTATCAAACATGCATACTCATATGAATTCACGCACATCTATATTATTTAATATGTAGATATTACTGATCCATACATTTTAGTAGAACATAATTTGGTTAAATTTTTTCAAATTCAACCTTAAGATTTCGAGATCGTTGTATTTGTAAATCATATTATACATATAAAGGAGCAGAATTCTTTGTTGTGCTTTTGAAAGTATATATAAAAAATGATGTATATAGAATGTAATTCCAATTGAAAATGGATCCCGCCCGAAAAAATTGAATACAAATGGGATTCGAATTGAGTTGGCACGGTAAACATGCACTCTGCAAAATTTGAACGAAGCGGGGAAAGTCGCAGTAACCCCTAAAACCAAAATCTGCGAGATGGAAATCACTACTGCCTATCCGTGCCACGCAAAGCCTATCTGCTGGATTTCTATAGGTTTCGATAGGGTTAGGTTTGTAATTTCACCCAAACGTGACGTAACCGCCTCTCACCCGGATTCATACACAGTGGGCGCCAAAACACAGTGTGTCCTCGGCCGAAATCGACTCCCTCCCCGATTCATATTCATACACGGTGGGCGCCAAAAACAAACTCTCGTCGGCAAATATTCGGTGTATGCGAGATTACCGTCCTATCCCCAACCGACTAATGTTGTTGTGATGTAGTAGAAATTTGAAACGGGGGCTAAGTTTGTAAATTTCCTCGCATTTGAGACAAGTGCGCCCTGAATACATGGTTCCCCCTTCCTCTCTACCTCCCTTTTCCCCATTCGTACTCTGTGGGCGCCAAAACACCCTCTCCACCCCACCCTCCTTCGTCCGCCACCCCATCCACCGCCGTCCTCCTCCACCATGCCGGAGCTGATACCCCGATGCCGCCGTCCATTACAAGAGATCGACCTCTCTCATCCACGGCTTTGGACCGGGATCCTTGCATCCCGTCCTCTCGCTTCATCCCCGCCGTTGTCCACCTTGCCGGCGCCGCTCCTATGCCCGTCTCGTCCACCGCGCCCCGCCGCCACCGTCTACCCTCCTAGATTTGCTTCCACGCCGCCGACAGCCATCGCTACCGCAGCATCGTCAAATTCTCAGCAGATGCGTACACGGTGCCGCACCAGAGGCAGTACTCTTTCGTATCTGCTCAACTTATTTATCGCAGCAAGAAAATAGATCGCCACTGCTTTACTCTGATTTCTTGTCTTGGTTGCGAAGTTTCCTTTGTCCGGTTTGCACCTTCAGATCCACCATGGCACGCTCGACACTATACTCCCAATGCTTATGGTTTTCCCCTTTTATATTCCACACTAGTTAAATCACAATAGACTAAATTTCAAAATTAGGTCAGTCAATTTTTCAGAGCTCGCCGGAGTTTGCCGGTGTGATCAAAGGGGCTCGGGTGGTTGTGGGGCCTCGCTGAACGAAGAAAACTTGACGCGGGTGGGGGTTGGGGCGGGGTGGGGGTGGGGTGGCGGAGGAACACAGGCGATGTTGGCCGATGGTCCGGCCGGCGGCCCGTGCGGTGTTCTGTATGGGAAGAATCAGAGACGAGGAAGAACAAGGGTTAGGAGATGTAGGATCTTCATCCAACCGCCTGAAATGGTCAACTGACCCAAGTGACAAAAGTCACGCGACTTGCATGCATACATGCCTTTATATTCAGTACCATCATCGTACCTACTTAGCACTGCTCCTGAATCCATCAAGCTAAACAACGTGCCACTCATAATTCCAAACTTGTTGCTCAAGTACGAATCTGATATGATGCTGATATTACTAAAACAGAAAACATTTAATTATTCAGCTAATGTTCCTACTTTACTTTCGAAAAGCACGTGCACCACATATAGAGAGATAGCAGGGAGTTGCTTTCTTGATGCGCTCTGGTTCATCATGTGTGGTCACTATGCAACGAACATTTTATTATCCAAAATCTGCTTGCTCTTCTTTAGCATGTTCCTCTTACGTCTTCTTTAATAAGTACTCTCTTTGTTCCTAAATACAAGTCTTTGTATAGATTCCACCATGGACTACATATGGAGCAAAATGAGTGAATCTACACTCTAAAATGTATCTGGATACATCTGTATGTGATCCATAGTGGAAATCTCTACCAAGACTTATATTTTGGAACGGAGGGAGTATGATACTAGTACAATATGTTCCTTGTAGTGAAGATGAGCAGGGACATTTGCAGTGTAGAGGTCTATACGGTCTGTTGTGATGGACACTTTGAACTCTTCGGGCCTCTTTGATTCATAGGATTTTGTAAACATGGGAATAGGATTTGTAGTGGCCTGCCCACCTGAATCCTATAAGAATAGCAAGAAAATGCGGGGAGTTGTGTCGCCTTTGAGAGTTACGCTGATATTCACAGTACCGCACCTTCAGTTGAAGAGAGATGGTATCCGAAGCCTTTCTAGCCGTACCGGCAATACTAGCACATATATTCTAGCAAGTTCCACTTTGCTGATTTTACTCTGATGTTTACGGTTTTCCCGTTATATCTACACTATGATCTGTGTAGCTGCTTTGTGTCGCACTAGCAGCAGTCCACTCTTGAAGCTAAACACTGCAATGACTTACAAAATTGGCACCAAGGCATTGAGTGCCATTCTGGATGCAATGAAACTCATACGCTCCCCACCTGTTGACTCTTGTTCAGAATATGATCCTAATGACTCTTGTTCAAAATTGCCACATATAGAGAGACAACATTGAATTGCATTTCTTTGGGCGTTGTGATTCATCATGAGTGGGCAACCAACATTGTATGCAATTAAGCGGAACCTCAAGAATATGCTTCATTTTCTGTTCTTTAACATGTTCCTCTTTTGTTATTCTGTATTTAGTACGTACAGTACGTTCCTTGTCAGGAAGGGGAGCAGGGACATCTGCAGTCAACAGCTCATAGAGCGGGCCTGTACGTGATCGATAGGCTTTCAATTACTAGCGGCAATACAACACCATATTTTCAAGCCAGTTCCACTTTCCCGATTTATATATCGTCGTTATGGTGTACCCCTTTTATGTACACTATGATCTGCCTAGTTGCTGTGTGCTCTTGTTATCATGGTTTGGCAATAAACTCTCTATACAGTATATTTTAAACCTATCATCTGCCAACTATCCTTACTTCTGGAGCCTATTTTTTTGTGTACTTGTGCCAAATTATATAAATGCACGCACCATATTACAGCACACATGAGCTCTCTCATCAGAATCCAGTGATAGCACACAAGTGTTTACAGGGGCGCACCTATATTAGAATATCCTCTGCATTACAAAGATAATCTCACAACTATTTATGTTTTCATGGTTCTCAGATATTATACATAATTACAGTGAATACCGGAATCCACGCATCAGAAGAATATTATGGAACACTGCAATGACTTACAAAATTGGCACCAAGGCATTGAGTGCCATTCTGGATGCAATGAAACTCATACGCTCCCCACCTGTAGATTCTTGTTCAGAATATGATCCTAATGACTATTCTAACCTCAAGGAGTCAAAGGCAGATGGCCTGTCATGTTCACCCATCAAGGTGCCTGTTCTAGTTTGGCAAGGTTTTATTGATTGCGCGTATCTTGCATATGTTGTCTTGCATTTCTTCTACTTCGTTGCACCGCCATCTGCTTAGTTTACTCATCATATATGTCGAGATGCCATGCCCATCCATTATCATACCATGTTTTCTCACTCAAATGTTGTTCTTGTGCATCAGACATCAAAAAGGAAGAGGGTGATTGCCGAACCTGAAGGAGCACCAACAAAGTCCTTGAAAAAACATGGTTGTGCCGGAGAAATCAGACAACAACCCACTTATATTGGTTGTACAACCAGTGACACAAAACGTAGGACCGACTCCAGCAGACTGTACCCATACTTCACTGGCCACACCACTAGCCCAGGACCTGCACTTGTCTCGTTCCCAGGATGAGGTACTGTCTATGAAATCACATGACAATTTGAACTTCTACTTTTCCGCATGTGCCTTACGGATCTTTTTTGTAGGAAATCTGCTCGAAGAAGAATTCCGGTTTGACAAGAACGACAGGATATCGCAAATATGCTGCCCGCTGCTTTGCTCTTGTTAGTACATGTTGTCCTGTATCACTGTACTTGCATACATACCTGGTTCATTATGTGACAGCAGTATGCATGATAGCTTGCTTATCAATTGTTCGCTCCAAATTATCTGATCTGTATGAATGGTTACATTAGTGTAGAATATATCCAATGCCAATGTTTTTTAGCTCTGCATTGTTCTTGTAAGTACATGTTGTCCTTTATCAGTGTACTTATAATAACAGGGAGTTGTTCATGTACCATCACTCTGCAGCTTATTTTCCTTTGCCCTCCATTTTCTACACATCAGATCTATATTTACTCTTACCATAAGGTTGGTACTGAAGAAGTTTAGTTGTGCATTGCTCTTGGCTGTACCTTTTGCATGTATTGCTGCACTTACATTTATAGCTACTTGGTTATGTAGCATCACTCTTCATCTTATCTTAAATATTCTCCATTTTTTCGTATATTATCACATCTATATTTACTCTTAACAAAATGTAGAATAAAGGCAATGCTTTTGAAGAAGATTCTGTGGTAAACTTCTTGAATTGCCCCCCATCAGCATGGACAAGGCCTTTATAGAGCCTGTCTTCACCAATAATATAAGTTTGTCCATCTCAAGCCTTCAAACTTTGTTGTATATATTTGGTTAGGCATGACTGCAACAGCTGTTTATTTTTTATGTTTGCATCAAATTGCTTGTTTAAAGTTTATTATGTAGTTCATAAACAAAAGTTTGTCCTTTCTCAATTTAAGTTTTCAGTTGTACAACCAAGTTCCTTCTTCATACCATGTAAATTAAACTATACAGAGCAAGTGATCTTATTTTGCGCTGCATGTATGCTTCTGTTCTTCATCCGTAATCCAGTGGTGTGGTGAACCTACCCACTACAGCACAATGTCATATACTGCAATGTCTTAACTATGAACAATGTCATATCATTCTACTATTATTTAAACCATCTCTTTATTTGCCAATCTGAAATGGTATAAATTGACAGCACACTAACCATTGATACTTACGAGTTCTTGATCTGTAATCCAGTGGTGTCGTGAAGCTGCCAACTCCTTCATAATGTCATTTCCTGCCATGTCGACCTGAACAATACAATATTGTGTTAATGCAATTTTAAACTGTGTCACTTTATTCGTCAGTAAGAAATGTGATGAATTGTCAGCACTGATACTTTTATGTGCAAAACCTGTCATCTATCTGCTTGTTTATCTTTCAGGGTGAGGAAGATATAAGTGTTGAACAAGCGCAGTCTCATCATCTTGCTCAGCTGCTTGCACTGCAGCTCCCCAGCAGGGCTAACCTTTCTTGAACTCTATTGAAGTGCTGTCGGTTTTGTATATTATTTTGTCGGCGTGTTTATTTGCACTGGTGGCGATCTTTGATGCCCAGTGTATGTAATCTGTTGTCTGCTTGTGCTTTATTATCATAGTGGCGAATTTTGATGCCCAGTGGATGTAATATGCCGTAATTTCTTTATTGTATAGTCTAGGTTTTTTCTTATTCATGATGCTGTAGTTATTTTACTGTATATATATCCTGTCTTCGCAGTAAACCGGCCAAACCGTAAAATTATGGTACATAATCAGGCCGTCATGCAATCACGATGTAGGTTGGGCCTGAAACATGCCGAACAGCTCACGGGCCGGCAGCAGCCCGAAATGAAACCCAGCTCATGATTGTGTGAATCAAATCACGAGCTTTTAACAGGCCAAAATTGTCTCGGTCCTTGTTTGGCCCAATCAGATATAGGCTGCGAGCAGGCCGGATGCAAACCGGGCCGTAGTTAGGCCCAACTATATGACGGGCTTTTAACAGGCTGAAATTAATATAGGGCAAAATGTTAAACGGGCCCTTAACAGGCCAAAACTAATATCAGGCCAAATTACTAAGTGGGCCTTTAGCAAGTGGGCCCAAAAGCATAGTGTCCAGTTGACGGGCCGAATCTGATATGGGCCATAATTGACCCCAAAGCCTCTTAAAGGGCCGGACCTAATCTGGGCCGTAATTTGGCCCAAAACGTGATAGGCTTTTAGCGGGCCGGATCTCATATGGGCCACTATTAGGCCCGGAGCGTGGCAGGCCATTAATGGATCGGATCAAATATGGGCCGGCATTTGGCCCAAAACATGGCAGCTAGTTAATGGGCCGGCCTACTAGGGTCCTCAAAATCTTGTGGGCCTACAGCTGGGCCGGCCCATTAATGTCGGCGAAATATCGTGGGCCTTTAGCTGGGACGGCTCATTATGATCCAAAAGAATCTTGTGGGCCTTTACCTGGGCCGGCCCATTATGGCACACAAAAATCTTGTGGGTCTTTACCTGGGCCGGCCCATTATGGCCCGCAAAATCTTGTGGGCCTTTAGCTGGGCCAGCCCATTATGGCCCGCAAAATCTCATGGGCCTTTAGCTGGGCCAGCCCATTATGGTCCGCAAAATCTTGTGGGCCTTTAGTTGGGCCGGCCCATTTAAACTTGATGGGCCGGTCCACGTGTCAACATATCATAGGCGCGTCTCGCCCATTGGATGAGTGACACTTGTGCCAACGCGGACCTGACACGTGTCTCCTCCAGCCAATGATAATTTTACACGTGGAAAATCCCCATTGGTCAGGGCTGTTAACGGGTTATCGGATCCAAAACCCGACCCGATAGCTTAACGGTGTTCCGTTACGGTGGATGCCACGTGTCGGTCACCCTTGACGAAAGCACTTCTATGACGCGCGATTTATCGTCATGGAAGTGGACACTTCCGTGATGATAATTTTGGTAATGTCATGGAACACTTCTATGACAACACAGGTATGACTATCTTGATTCTGTCATAAATTTGTCATGGATGTACATGCATGACAAAAAACGCGACATACTATGACAAACACGTATCATCACGGAAGTGTATTTTTTTGTAGTGAATGAAAATAATTGGGCACCTCCTGAGCCACCTCCTGAACCAATTACTGAGCCTATTCCTAAACCAACTCCGAAGAAGAGAGGTGTTCTATTTCTCAGTCCCGAAGATATGCAAGAGGCAAAGAAATCTATGAAAGAAAAAGGTATTAAGGCTGAAGATGTTAAGAATTTACCTCCTAAAGAAGAAATACATGGCCTTAATTTACCGCCTGTTGAAGAAACATATGATCTTGATCCATTACCTATTGAAGAACCTCTAGGTCTTGATAACCCGACACAAGTAGTAAAGGTAAATTCTCTCTATAGATTTGATGAAGGTGATATTCCTCACTATAAAATTGCTAGTCAGTGCTTGGATGAGTTTGATAACTTTATGTTTAAGCAAGAGGATTTCAATGCTTATTTTGGTAGACAATTAAAACAAAATGCTTATATGATTAAACACTTGGGTGATTATATGGCTGATGTTAGATGTGAACTTAAACTTGTTAGCAAACATGCTTCTATGGTTACCACTCAAGTAGAACAAGTACTTAAAGCTCAAAATGATTTGCTCAATGAAATGAATAGTAACAGAAATGATTATGCTATTAGAGTGGCTACTAGAACTAGTAGAATGACTCAGGAACCTTTGTATCCTGAAGGCCACCCTAAGAGAATTGAGCAACATTCTCAGAGAAATAATATTGATGTGCCTAGTTCTTCTAAAAGGAAGAAAAAGAAAAATGATAGGACTTTGCAAACTTCTAGTGAACCTATTGCTGAACCACCTGAGAATCCAAATGATATATCTATTTCTGATGTTGAAACACAATCAGGTAATGAACATGAACCTAATAAAAATGTTAATGATGATGTTCATGATGATGCTCAACCTAGTAACGATAACGATGTAGAAATTGAATCTGCTGTTGATCTTGATAACCCACAATCAAAGAATCAACGTTATGATAAGAGAGACTTTGTTGCTAGGAAACATGGTAAAGAAAGGGAACCATGGGTTCAGAAACCCATGCCTTTTCCTCCCAAACCATCCAAGAAAAAGGATGATGAGGATTTTGAGCGCTTTGCTGAAATGATTAGACCTATCTTTTTGAGTATGCGATTAACTGATATGCTCAAAATGAATCCTTATGCTAAATACATGAAAGATATTATTACAAATAAGAGAAAGATACCGGAAGCTGAAATTTCCACCATGCTTGCTAATTATACTTTTAAGGGTGGAATACCAAAGAAACTTGGAGATCCAGGAGTACCTACTATACCATGCTCCATTAAAAGAAATTATGTTAAAACTGCTTTATGTGATCTTGGAGCCGGTGTTAGTGTTATGCCTCTCTCTTTATATCGTAGACTTGACTTGAATAAGTTGACACCTACTGAAATATCTTTGCAAATGGCTGATAAATCAACTGCTATACCTGTCGGTATTTGTGAGGATGTGCCTGTTGTGGTTGCAAATGTTACTATTTTAACGGACTTTGTTATTCTTGATATTCCCGAGGACGATAGTATGTCTATTATTCTTGGAAGATCTTTTCTGAATACTGCAGGTGCTGTTATTGATTTCAACAAAGGCAATGTCACTTTTCATGTTAATGGAAATGAGCATACGGTACACTTTCCGAGGAAACAACCTCAAGTTCATAGTATCAACTCTATTGGAAAAATTCCATCGATTATTTTTGGAGGTTTTGAATTTCCTCTTCCTACTGTCAAGAAGAAATATGATATTCTTATTATTAGGGATGTGCATATCCCCGTTGAGGTAACATAGTGTTATTCGAAATTTCTCCGGTTTCATGTTATTCGAAATGAGTTTGTTAACAAGACCTGATCAACCTTGTTAGTGGATTCCTTTTGATGAGCATGAGATGGATGAAACTAGAAGGCACAACCTTCTGTACCCTCTTTATACTTTCTGTTATTTAGTTGAAATAAAGTAAAAATAGTATTTTCTGTCTGTTTCCTGATTTATCCATGCAATATAAAAATACCCCAAAAATAAAAATAGTATTTTTCTGTCTGTTTCCTGATTTATCCATGCAATATAAAAATACCCCGAAAATAAAAGTCCTCCAAATGCCATGCCAATTTAATATGATTTTTTCGGGAATATTTGAGGATTTATGGTACTGAAAACACTGCGGGGGGAGCTTCCACCTGGCCACGAGGGTGGAGGGCGCGCCCTACCCCCCAGGGCGCGCCCCCTGCCTCGTGGGCCCGCGGTGGCCCTCCTCCACTTATTCCTGCACCCATACTCTTCTTCTTCCTCCCACAAACACGAATAACCAGCTCAAGCACGAGTTCTAGCTCACTTTGCTGTGATTTTCGATCTCCTTGCTCAAAGCACCTCTCACAAAACTGCTTGGGGAGATTGTTCCTTGGTATGTGACTCCTCCATTGGTCCAATTAGTTTTTGCTCTAGTGCTTTATTCATTGCAAATTTGTGCTGCATAGGTGACCATGTTCTTGAGCTTGCATGTCAAATTTATATGGTTCCAAGTAGTTCTAATGCATGATATAGGCTCTAGGCACTTGTAGGAGCTATCAATTTTGTTGAGCTTGGCTCACTATTGTTTGAAGTTACTAAAAATTTCAAAAAAAAATCAGAGAAAAGCAATATGCTTAGGAAAATGTTCCAAGGTGGTTCTTCAAGGAAGCAAGGTCCCAGGCTTGCAATGCGTGATGCTGATGAGGAGCCCCCAAGGGACGCTCCAGTGCGGCCCTGTGAATGGCCTTCGGAAAATTTTATGGATCGAGCGGGAATCAAAGAAGAATTTAACGCATATTTGCGTAACGCTGATCTTGTGGACTTTGAGGCAGAGAAATGCCCCCAGTACCATCAACTCACTAGTTCATTTGTGAGGAGGTTTGAGTTTTCATCTTCACGTAATTCTCCAATAGTCATGTTTGATATTTATGACAAATCTTATAGCATGGACTTAGAGGATTTTACTTTTGCTTGCAAACTTCCACAATGGGGTAGTACTATTGATCCCCATAAATCTGAATTTAGAAACTTTCTTGCTAGTATAACTGTAGGAGAGTCTAGAGATATAACACAAGCTACCATAGGGAGCATTCACTTTCCTGCTATACACTATTTTGCTCTCTTCATAGGTAGGTGCATAAATGCTAAGGATGAAGCATGTCACATGTGTGTCCCTGACCTTAGCATTCTCAGGAGTGCTGTGTTAGGAGACCAATCTTATCATATGGGAGCCATTGTAGCACGTAGGTTGCATCATAATAGATATAAAGGAGATTTCTTTGGAGGACCAAAATCCCCTACACGATTAGTTACAAAAGCTTTTTGACAAGCACTCGCTGCGATTGGTCGCGTAAACCAAAAGCCTATCAATAAATAAGAACACATTCCCACGAGTTCCCAAAAAAAAATTGTATCAAATTGGAGCTAGTAACAAATCCCAACATGGAAGTATTGAAAAAACTTATATAAACAAAAAATCTCAAATATCCTGCAACCCGCTTAGCTAATTTTCTTGAGGTGGACGTTCGTGAGGGTGATATGGAGTTGCCTCCCACTTATTTAGATTTTAATTCTATGGCCTCTCACCAGTTTGTCGAGAGGAATGAATCACCTCTCCTATATCGACTAATCTTTGATAAACGGCGTGTTTTCCGTATTACTCTCCCTGCTCCTGCCTTCTTTGATTCTCAGAGAAAAGGAGGATATACTATTACCAGAGAGGAGGCAGATGAGTACGAGAGGAGAGCGGAGGCAGCTCGACGCCACACTGCAGCTCAGGTGGCGATAAATGCTGCATCTTAGTAGGACCCCAGCTACACCTACGGGTATCCGTCAGGCCATCCCTGGAAATGAACCAACTTAGGCCAAAAGCCTAAGCTTCGGGGAGTACGTATTTCCCACCAACATTACATTTATGTTTGCACACACTCATTGCTAGATGTCGGTGCTCATACTTTTTCACTTTAATATACATGCTAGTTTATTTTCTTTTTCCTGCTTTCTTCTTGTGTGTTTGTTAAACTTTAAGAAAAACCAAAAAAATTAGTAATAGCTTCTAGCTAGTTTACTTTTCTCGTTGTAGTAGTAATAATTAAAAACAAAAAACCCAAAAATATTTCCCGTTCTTCTTTTGCTTGTTGGGAGATTTCCCATGTAAATAGTTTTGTTTCTTTTCTTTTCTTTGGAGATCGATGGGAGAAGACCATGATTAAATTGTTGAAGTGGCTCTTATATGCATTATTGTTGATTTAACCAAGAGCCCGTATTGCCTTGTCTTCTCGTGTTTATTGAATGCTCGTAGATTCCAGCTTAGTCCAATGCACGTGCACTCTTATTATTATTCACATCGTTCGGTCGTGCAAGTGAAAGGCAATTATGATGATATATGATGGACTGACTGAGATGAGAAAAGCTGGTATGAACTCGACCTCTTTGTTTTTGTAAATATGATGAGTTCATCGTTCTTGATTCAGCTTATTATGGATAAACATGTTTGCAATGACAATTAGAGATCATAGTTGCTCGTGTCATGCTTGATTAGCTATGAGTTATAATGGTTTACCTTGCATGCCAACATGCTATTAAAATGGTTATGATGTGGTATAGTGGGGTGGTATCCTCCTTTGAATGATTTAAGTGACTTGACTTGGCACATGTTCACACATGTAGCTGAAACAAATCAACATAGCCTTCACGATATTTATGTTCATGGTGGATTATATCCTACTCATGCTTGCATCCAATGTTCATTAATTTTAATGCATGTTCATGACTGTTGTCGCTCTCTAGTTGGTCGCTTCCCAGTCTTTTGCTAGCCTTCACCTGTACTAAGCGGGAATACTGCTTGTGCATCCAATTCCTTAAACCCCAAAGTTATGCCATATGAGTCCACTATACATTCCTATATGCGGTATCTACCTGCCGTTCCAAATAAATTTGTATGTGCCAAACTCTAAACCTTCAAATAAACATTCTATTTTGTATACTAGAATAGCTCATGTATCAACTAGGTCTGCCCTTATCTTCCATGTTAGGCGGGTTATTCTCAAGAGGAGTGGACTCCGCTCTTCACTCACGAGAAAATGGCTGGTCACCGGGATGCCCAGTCCCATGCTTTATGCAAACTAAATCAAAATAATTGCAAACAAAACTCCCCCTAGGACCTGATGTTACTTGGAGGCACTCGTTGTTTCGAGCAAGCCATGGATTGATGCTTGTTGGTGGAGGGGGAGTATAAACTTTACCATTCTGTTTGGGAACCGTCTATAATGTGTGTAGCATGGAAGATATCGCCATCTCTTAGTTGTTATGTTGACAATGAAGGTATGCCGCTCAAAATATTATTTATCTCTATTTCAAAACCAAGCCTGGCACCTCTACAAATCCCTGCTTCCCTCTGCGAAGGGCCTATCTATTTACTTTTATGTTGAGTCATCACCCTCTTATTAAAAGCACTAGCTGGAGAGCACAGCTGTCATTTGCATTCATTACTGTTAATCTATATTGGGTATGACTATGATTGGATCTCTTTTACCATGAATTACAATGTCTAGTCAGTCCTTGATCTTTAAAGGTGCTCTGCATTTGTGTTTTGCGGTCTCAGAAAGGGCTACCGAGATACCATCTTGTTATATCATATCATGATTGTTTTGAGAAAGTGTTGTCATCCGAGATTTATTATTATGGCTCGCTAGTTGATTATGTCATTGATATGAGTAAACATGAGACCTGAGAGTTATTGGAGATGTGGTTAGTTATAATCTTTGCTGAAAACTTGAATGCTGGCTTTACATATTTACCACAACAAGATCAAACAGAGTTTGTAAAAGTTTTTCTTTATCACTTTCAGTTTATTAACTGAATTGCTTGAGGACAAGCAAAGGTTTAATCTTGGGGGAGTTGATACGTCTCCGTCGTATCTACTTTTCCAAACACTTTTGCCCTTGTTTTGGACTCTAACTTGCATGATTTGAATGGAACTAACCCGGACTGACGCTGTTTTCAGCAGAATTGCCATGATGTTGTTTTATGTGCAGAAAACAAAAGTTCTCGGAATGACCTGAAACTCCACGGAACATCTAGTTAAAAATAATAAAAAATCCTTGCCAAAGATGAAGACCAGGAGCCCCACACCCTGTCCATGAGAGTGGGGGCGCCCCCCCTAGGGCGTGCCCCCCTACCTCGTGGGCCCCCTGGAGCTCCTCCGACGCCAACTCCGACTCTATATATTTGCTTTCGGGGAGAAAAAAATAAAGGAGAATAAATCATCGCGTTTTACGATACGGAGCCGCCGCCAAGCCCTAAAACCTCTCGGGAGGGCTGATCTGGAGTCCGTTCGGGGCTCCGGAGAGGGGGATTCGTCGCCATCGTCATCATCAACCATCCTCCATCACCAATTTCATGATGCTCACCGCCGTGCGTGAGTAATTCCATCGTAGGCTTGCTAGACGGTGATGGGTTGGATGAGATCTATCATGTAATCGAGTTAGTTTTTTTAGGGTTTGATCCCTAGTATCCACTATGTTCTGAGATTGATGTTGCTATGACTTTGCTATGCTTAATGCTTGTCACTAGGGCCCGAGTGCCATGATTTCAGATCTGAACCTATTATGTTTTCATGAATATATGTGAGTTCTTGATCCTATCTTGCAAGTCTATAGTCACCTACTATGTGTTATGATCCGGCAACCCCGAACTGACAATAATCAGGACCACTCCTGGTGATGACCGTAGTTTGAGGAGTTCATGTATTCACTATGTGCTAATGCTTTGTTCCAGTTCTCTATTAAAAGGAGGCCTTAATATCCCTTAGTTTCCTTTAGGACCCCGCTGCCGCGGGAGGGTAGGACAAAAGATGTCATGCAAGTTCTTTTCCATAAGCACGTATGACTATATTCGGAATACATGCCTACATTACATTGATGAATTGGAGCTAGTTCTGTGTCACCCTATGTTACGATTGTTACATGATGAACCACATCCGGCATAATTATCCATCACCGATCCAATGCCTATGAGCTTTCCATATACTGGTTCTTTCTTATTTACTTTCCCGTTGCTACTATTACAATCATTACAAAATACTAAAAATATTACTTTTGCTTCCATTACTCTTTTGTTACCGTTACCACTACTATCATATTACTTTGCTACTAAATACTTTGCTGCAGATATTAAGTTTCCAGGTGTGGTTGAATTGACAACTCAGCTGCTAATACTTGAGAATATTCTTTGGCTCCCCTTGTGTCAAATCAATAAATTTGGGTTGAATACTCTACCCTCGAAAGCTGTTGCGGTCCCCTACACTTGTGGGTTATCAACTGGTCACTGGAAGCGGAACTGCCCTAAGTATTTGGCGGATAAGAAGGATGGCAAAGTGAAAGGTATATTCGATATACATGTTATTGATGTGTACCTTACTAATGCTTGTAGTAGTGCCTGGGTATTTGATACAGGTTCTGTTGCTCATATTTGCAACTCGAAACAGGGGCTACTTATTAAACAAAGATTGGCTAAGGACGAGGTGACGATGCGCGTGGAAATGGTTCCAAGGTCGATGTGATCGCCGTCGGCACACTACCTCTACATCTACCTTCGGGATTAGTTTTAGACCTGAATAATTGTTATTTGGCAGCATTAAGCATGAACATTATATCTGGATCTTGTTTGATGCGAGACGGTTATTCATTTAAATCAGAGAATAATGGTTGTTCTATTTATATGAGTAATATCTTTTATGGTCATGCACCCTTGATGAGTGGTCTATTTTTGTTGAATCTCAATTGTAGTGATACACATATTCATAATATTGAAGCCAAAAGATGCAAAGTTAATAATGATAGTGCAACTTATTTGTGGCACTACCGTTTAGGTCATATTGGTGTAAAGCACATGAATAAACTCCATGCTGATGGGCTTTTGGAATCACTTGATTATGAATCACTTGATGCTTGCGAACCATGCCTCATGGGCAAGATGACTAAGACTCCGTTCTCCGGAAAATGGAGCGAGCAACAGACTTATTGGAAATAATACATACTGATGTATGTGTTCCGCTGAGTGTTGAGGCTCGTGGCGGGTATCGTTATTTTCTGACCTTCACAGATGATTTAAGCATATATGGGTATATCTACTTGATGAAACATAAGTCTAAAACATTTGAAAAGTTCAAAGAATTTCAGAGTGAAGTGGAAAATCATCGTAACAAGAAAATAAAGTTTCTACGATCTGATCGTGGAGGCGAATATTTGAGTTACGAGTTTGGTCTTCATTTGAAACAATGTGGAATAGTTTCGCAACTCATGCCACCTGGAACACCACAGCGTAATGGTGTGTTCGAACGTCGTAACCGTACTTTATTAGATATGGTGCGATCTATGATGTCTCTTATCGATTTACCACTATTGTTTTGGGGTTATGCTTTAGAGACGGCTGCATTCACGTTAAATAGGGCACCATCTAAATCCGTTGAGATGACACCATATGAATTGTGGTTTGGCAAGAAACCTAAGCTGTCGTTTCTTAAAGTTTGGGGCTGCAATGCTTATGTGAAAAAAACCTAAGCTATTGAGACGACACCATATGAACTGTGGTTTGGCAAGAAACCTAAGTTGTCGTTTCTTAAAGTTTGGGGCTGCGATGCTTATGTGAAAAAACTTCAACCTGATAAGCTCGAACCCAAATCAGAGAAGTGTGTCTTCATAGGATACCCAAAAGAAACAGTCGGGTACACCTCCTATCACAGATCCGAAGGCAAGACATTTGTTGCTAAAAATGGATCCTTTCTAGAGAAGGAGTTTCTCTCGAAAGAAGTGAGTGGGAGGAAAATAGAACTTGATGAGGTAGTTGTACCTTCTCTCGAATAGGAAAATGGTTCATCACAGAAATCAGTTCCAGTGATGCCTACACCAATTAGTGAGGAAGTTAATGATGATGATCATGAAATTTCAGATCAAGTTACTACCAAACCTCGTAGGTCAACCAGAGTACGGTCCGCGCCAGAGTGGTACGGTAATCCTGTTCTAGAAGTCATGTTACTAGACCATGACGAATCTACGAACTATGAGGAAGCGATGATGAGCCCAGATTCCGCATAATGGCTTGAGGCCATGAAATTTGAGATGGGATCCATGTATGAGAACAAAGTGTGGACTTTGGTTGACTTGCCCGATGATCGGCAAGCCATAAAAAATAAATGGATCTTCAAGAACAAGATTGGCGCTGACGGTAATCTTACTGTCTACAAAGCTCGACTTGTTGTGAAAGGTTTTCGACAAGCTTAAGGAGTTGACTATGATGAGACCTTCTCACCCATAGCGATGCTTAAGTCTGTCCGAATCATGTTAGCAATTGCCGCATTTTATGATTATGAAATTTGGCAAATGGATGTCAAAACTGCATTCCTTAATGGATTTCTTAAAGAAGAGTTGTATATGATGCAACCAGAAGGTTTTGTCGATCCTAAAGGTGCTAACAAAGTGTGCAAGCTCCAGCGATCCATTTATGGACTGGTGCAAGCCTCTCGGAGTTGGAATATACGCTTTGATAGTGTGATCAAATCATATGGTTTTATACAGACTTTTGAAGAAGCCTGTATTTACAAGAAAGTGAGTGGGAGCTCTATAGCATTTCTAATATTATATGTGCATGACATATTGTTGATTGGAAATGATATAGAATTTCTGGATAGCATAAAAGGATACTTGAATAAGAATTTTTCAATGAAAGACCTCAGTGAAGCTGCTTATATATTGGGCATCAAGATCTATAGAGATAGATCAAGACGCTTAATAGGACTTTCACAAAGCACATACCTTGATAAAGTTTTGAAGAAGTTCAAAATGGATCAGTTAAAGAAAGGGTTCTTGCATGTATTACAAGGTGTGAAGATGAGTTAGACTCAATGCCCGACCACTGCAGAAGATAGAGAGAAAATGAAAGTCATTCCCTATGCCTCAGCCATAGGTTTTATCATGTATGCAATACTGTGTACCAGACCTGATGTGTGCCTTGCTATAAGTTTAGCAGGGAGGTAACAAAGTAATCCAGGAGTGGATCACTAGAAAGCAGTCAAGAACATCCTTAAATACCTAAAAAGGACTAAGGATATGTTTCTCGTTTATGGAGGTGACAAAGAGCTTGTCGTAAATGGTTACGTCAATGCAAGCTTTGACACTGATCCGGATGACTCTAAGTCACAAGCCGCATGCGTATTTATATTGAATGGTGAAGCTGTAAGTTGGTGCAGTTCCAAGCAGAGCGTCGTGGCGGGATCTACGTGTGAACCGGAGTACATAGCTGCTTCGGAAGCAGCAAATGAAGGAGTTCATATCCGATCTAGGTGTAATACCTAGTGCATCAGGTCCAATGAAAATCTTTTGTGAGAATACTGGAGCAATTGCCTTGGCGAAGGAATCCAGATTTCACAAGAGAACCAAACACATCAAGAGACGCTTCAACTCCATCCGCGATCAGGTCAAGGAGGGAGACGCAGAGATTTGCAAGATACATACGGATCTGAATGTTGTAGACCCGTTGACTAAGCCTCTTCCACGAGCAAAACACGATCAGCACCAAGACTCCATGGGTGTTAGAATCATTACTATGTCATCTAGATTATTGACTCTAGTGCAAGTGGGAGACTGAAGGAAATATGCCCTAGAGGCAGTAATAAAGTTGTTATTTATATTTCCTTATATAATGATAAATGTTTATTATTCATGCTAGAATTGTATTAACCAGAAACTTAGTACATGTGTGAATACATAGACAAAACAAAGTGTCCCTAGTGTGCCTCTACTTGACTAGCTCGTTAATCAAAGATAGTTATGTTTCCTAACCATAGGCATGTGTTGTCATTTGATGAACGGGATCACATCATCAGAGAATGATGTGATGGAAAAGACCCATCCATTAGCTTAGCATAATGATAGTTAAGTTTTATTGATATTGCTTTCTTCATGACTTATACATATTCCTCTGACTATGAGATTATGCAACTCCCGAATACCGGAGGAACACCTTGTGTGCTATCAAACATCACAACATAACTGGGTGATTATAAAGATGCTCTATAGGTGTCTCCGCAGGTGTTTGTTGGGTTGGCATAGATCAAGATTAGGATTTGTCACTTCGAGTATCGGAGACGTATCTCTGGGCCCTCTCGTTATGTACATCACTACAAGCCTTGCAAGCAATGTGACTAACGAGTTAGTTACGGGATGATGCTTATAAAACGAGTAAAGAGACTTGCCGGTAATGAGGTTGAACTAGGTATAATGATACTGACGACCGGATCTCGGGCAAGTAGCATACCGATGACAAAGGGAATAACGTATGTTGTTATTGCAGTTTGACCGGTAAAGATCTTCGTACAATATGTAGGAACCAATATGAGCATCCAGGTTCTGCTATTGGTTATTGACCGGAGATGTGTCTAGGTCATGTCTACATAGTTCTCGAACCCATAGGGTCCGCACGCTTAACGTTCGATGACGATTTGTATTATGAGTTATGTGTTTCGGTGACCGAAGTTTTTTCGGAGTCCCGGATGAGATCACGGACATGACGAGGAGTCTTGAAATGGTCGAGAGGTAAGGATTCATATATTGGAAGGTAGTATTCGGACATCGGAATGGTTTCGAGTGGTTCGGGTATTTTACAAGAGAGAGGAGGGCCGCAAGGGGTGCCCCCCCTATTGGGGAACGCAGTATTTCAAAAAAATTCCTACGATCATGCAAGATCTATCTAGGAGATGCATAGCAATGAGCGGGGAGAGTGTGTCTACGTACCCTCGTAGACCGAAAGCGGAAGCGTTAAGTAACGCGGTTGATGTAGTCGAACGTCTTCGCGATCCAACCGATCAAGTACCGAACGCACGGCACATCCGCGATCTACACACATTCAGCTCGGTGACGTCCCTCGAAATCTTGATCCAGCTGAGGCCGAGGGAGAGTTTCGTCAGCACGACGGCGTGATGACGGTGATGATGAAGTTACTGACGCAGGGCTTCTCCTAAGCACTACAATGATATGACCGAGGTGGAAATCTATGGAGGGGGCACCGCACACGGCTAAACAATCAACTTGTGTGTCTATGGGTGCCCCCCTATCCCCGTATATAAAGTAGCAAGGGGGAGGCCGACCGGCCCTCATAGGTAGGAGTTGGAACCCCCTTTCCTAGTCCTACTAGGAGAAGAAGGAAGGAGAGGGGAAAGAGAAGGAAGGAGGGGGCACCGCCCCTCCCCCTAGTCCAATTCGGACTAGGCCCAGGGGCGCAGCCAGCCCTTGGCTGCCCCTCTCTCTCTCCCCTAGGCCCAATAAGGCCCATTACTTCTCCGGTGGTTCCGATAATCCTTCCGACACTCCGATATTTATCCGGTGATCCCCGGAACTCCCCGGAACATTGTCCAATATATCATTCTTTATGTCTCGACCATTTCGAGACTCCTCGTCATGTTCATGATCACATCTGGAACTCCGAACAACTTTCAGTACATCAAAACACATAAACTCATAATACCGATCATCATCGAACGTTAAGCGTGCGAACCCTACGGGTTCGAGAACTATGTAGACATGACCGAGACTCATCTCCGATCAATAACCAATAGTGGAACCTGGATGCTCATATTGGCTCCCACATATTCTACGAAGATCTTTATCAGTCAAACTGCATAACAACATACGTTGTTCCCTTTGTCATCGATATGTTACTTGCCCGAGATTCGATCGTCGGTATCTCAATACCTAGTTCAATCTCGTTACCGGCAAGTCTCTTTACTCGTTCCAATGCATCATCCCGTAACTAACTCATTAGTCACATTGCTTGCAAGGCTTATAGTGATGTGTATTACCAAGAGGGCCCAGAGATACCACTCTGATACATGGAGTGACAAATCCTAATCTCGATCTATGCCAACTCAACAAACACCATCGGAGACACCTGTAGAGCATCTTTATAATCACCCAGTTACGTTTTGACGTTTGATTGCACACTAAGTGTTCCTCCGGTATTTAGGAGTTGCATAATCTCATAGTCATAGGAACATGTATAAGTTATGAAGAAAGCAATAGCAACAAACTAAACGATCATCGTGCTAAGCTAACGGATGGGTCTTGTCAATCACATCATTCTCTAATGATGTGATCCCGTTAATCAAATGACAACTCATGTCTATGGCTAGGAAACTTAACCATCTTTGATTAACGAGCTAGTCAGGTAGAGGCATACTAGTGACACTCTGTATGTCTATGTATTCACACATGTACTAAGTTTCCGGTTAATACAATTTTAGCATGAATAATAAACATTTATCATGATATAAGGAAATATAAATAACAACTTTATTATTGCCTCTAGGGCATATTTCCTTCAGTCTCCCACTTGCACTAGAGTCGATAATCTAGTTCACATCGCCATGTGATTTAACACCAGTAGTTCGCATCACCATGTGATTAACACCCATAGTTAACATCGCCATGTGACCAACACTCAAAAGGTTTCCTAGAGTCAATAATCTAGTTCACATCGCTATGTGATTAACACCCAAAGAGTATTAAGGTGTGATCTTGTTTTGTTTGTGAGAGAAGTTTATTTAACGGGTCTGCCACATTCAGATTCGTATGTATTTTGCAAATTTCTATGTCTACAATGCTCTGCACGGAGCTACTCTAGCTAATTGCTCCCACTTTTAATATGTATCCAGATTGAGACTTAGCGTCATCCGGATCGGTGTCAAAACTTGCATCGACGTAACCCTTTACGACGTACTTTTTGTCACCTCCATAACCGAGAAACATATCCTTATTATACTAAGGATAATTTTGACCGTTGTCCAATGATCCACTCCTGGATCACTATTGTACCCTCTTGCCAAACTCATGGTGAGGTACACAATAGGTCTGGTACACAGCATAACATACTTCATAGAACCTATGACTGAGGCATAGGGAATGACTTTTCATTCTCTTTCTATTTTCTGTCGTGGTCGGGTTTTGAGTCTTTACTCAACTTCACACCTTGCAACACAGGCAAGAACTCCTTCTTTGACTGTTCCATTTTGAACTACTTCAAAATCTTGTCAAGGTATGTACTCATTGAAAAAACTTATCAAGCGTCTTGATCTATCTCTATAGATCTTGATGCTCAATATGTAAGCAGCTTCATCGAGGTCTTTCTTTGAAAAAACTCCTTTCAAACTCTCCTTTATGCTTTCCAGAAAATTCTACATCATTTCCGATCAACAATATGTCATTCACATATACTTATCAGAAATGTTGTAGTGCTCCCACTCACTTTCTTGTAAATACAGGCTTCACCGCAAGTCTGTATAAAACTATATGCTTTGATCAACTCATCAAAGCGTATATTCCAAATTCCGAGATGCTTGCACCAGTCCATAGATGGATTGCTGGAGCTTGCACATTTTATTAGCACCTTTAGGATTGACAAAACCTTCTGGTTGCATCATATACAACTCTTCTTTAATAAATCCATTAAGGAGTGCAGTTTTGTTATCCATTTGCCAGATTTCATAAAATGCGGCAATCGCTAACATGATTTGGATAGACTTAAGCATCGCTACGAGTGAGAAAATCTCATCATAGTCAACACCTTAAACTTGTCGAAAACCTTTCGCGACAAGTCGAGCTTTGTAGATAGTAACACTACTATCAGCGTCCGTCTTCCTCTTGAAGATCCATTTATTCTCAATGGTTCAGCGATCATCGGGCAAGTCAATCAAAGTACACACTGTGTTTTCATACATGGATCCCATCTCAAATTTCATGGCCTCAAGCCATTTTGCGGAATCTGGGCTCATCATCGCTTCCTCATAGTTCATAGGTTCGTCATGGTCAAGTAACATGACCTCCAGAACAGGATTACTGTACCACTCTGGTGCGAACCTTACTCTGGATGACCTACGAGGTTCGGTAGTAACTTGATCTGAAGTTTCATGGTCATCATCATTAACTTCCTCACTAATTAGTGTAGGCATCACTAGAACTGATTTATGTGCTGAACTTCTTTCCAATTCGGGAGCAGGTACAATTAGCTCATCAAGTTCTACTTTCCTCCCACTCACTTCTTTCGAGAGAAACTTCTTCTCTAGAAAGGATCCATTCTTAGCAACGAATATCTTGCCTTCGGATCTGCGATAGAAGATGTGCCCAACAGTTTCCTTTGGGTATCCTATGAAGACGCATTTCTCCGATTTGGGTTCGATCTTGTCAGGTTGAAACTTTTTCACATAAGCATCACAGCCCAAAACTTTAAGAAACGACAGCTTAGGTTTCTTGCCAAACCATAGTTCATACGGTGTTGTCTCAACGGATTTAGACGGTGCCCTATTTAACATGAATGTAGCTGTCTCTAATGCATAACCCCAAAACGATAGTGGTAAATCGGTAAGAGACATCATAGATTGCACTATATCCAATAAAGTACGGTTATGACATTCGGACACATATGGTGTGGTGTTCCAGGTGGCATGAGTTTGTGAAACTATTCCACATTGTTTTAATTGAAGGCCAAACTCATAACTCAAATATTCGCCTCTGCGATCAGATCATAGAAACTTTATTTTCTTGTTATGATGATTCACTACTTCAATCTGAAATTCTTTGAACTTTTCAAATGTTTCAGACTTGTGTTTCATCAAGTAGATATACCCATATCTACTCAAATCATGTGTGAAGGTCAGAAAACAATGATACCAGCCGTGAGCCTCAACACTCATCGGACCGCATACATCGATATGTATTATTTCCAATAAGTCAGTGGCTTGCTCCATTGTTCCGGAGAACAGAGTCTTAGTCATCTTCCCCATGAGGCATGGTTCGCAAGCATCAAATGATTCATAATCAAGTGATTCCAAAAGTCCATCCGCATGGAATTTCTTCACTTTACACCAATATGACCTAAACAGCAGTGCCACAAGTATGTTGCACTATCATTATCAACTTTGCATCTTTTGGCATCAATATTATGTGTATTACTATGATCGAGATTCAGTAAACCATTTATATTAAGTGTATGACCATAGAAGGTTTTATTCATGCAAACAAAACAACAATTATTCTTTGACTTAAATGAATAACCGTATTGCAATAAACATGATCCTATCATATTCATGCTCAACGCGAACACCAAATAACATTTATTTTAGATTCAACACTAATCCCGAATGTAAAGGGAGTGTGCGACGGTGATCTTACCAACCTTGGAATCACTTCCAACACATATCATCACCTCGCCCTTAACTAGTCTTTGTTTATTTTGCAACTCCCATTTCGAGTTACTACTTTTCGCAACTGAACCAGTATCAAATACCGAGGGGTTGCTTATAAACACTAGTAAAGTACACATCAGTAACATGTATATCAAATATACCTTTGTTCACTTTGCCATCCTTCTTATCCGCCAAGAATCTAGGGTAGTTCCACTTCCAGTGACCGTTCCCTTTGAAGTAGAAGCACTCAGTTTCAGGCTTAGGTCTAGCTTTGGGCTTCTTCACGGGAGTGGCAACTTGCTTGCCATTCTTCCTGAAGTTCCCTTTCTTTCCCTTGCCCTTTTACTTGAAACTAGTGGTCTTGTCAACCATCAACACTTGATGCTTTTTCTTGATTTCGACATTTGCCGATTTCAGCATCGCGAAGAGCTCGGGGGATCGTTTTCGTCATCCCTTGCATATTATAGTTCATCACGAAGTTCCAGTAACTTGGTGATAGTGACTAGAGAACTCTGTCAATCACTATCTTATCTGGAAGATTAACTCCCACTTGATTCAAGCGATTGTAGTACTCAGACATTCTGAGCACATGCTCACTGGTTGAGCTATCCTCCTCCATCTTGTAGGCAAAGTACTTGTCAGAGGTCTCATACCTCTCGACTCGGGTATTAGTCTGAAATACCAATTTCAGCTCTTGGAACATCTCATCTGCTCCGTGACATTTCAAAACATTTTTGAAGTCCCGGTTCTAAGCCGTAAAGCATGGTGCACTAAACTATCAAGTAGTCATCATACTGAGCTTGTCAAACGTTCATAACGTCTGCATCTGCTCCTGCAATAATTCTATCACCTAGCGGTGCATCAAGGACATAATTCTTCTAAGCAGCAAT
Organism: Aegilops umbellulata; assembly: GCA_032464435.1. Taxonomy (NCBI): domain Eukaryota; kingdom Viridiplantae; phylum Streptophyta; class Magnoliopsida; order Poales; family Poaceae; genus Aegilops; species Aegilops umbellulata. Next base: position 396,180,567 of record CP136054.1, read on the forward strand.
TAGGATAATCCTCAGATCATGGACCTAGTCCGCATCATTGCTACTATACAACTTTCAACTTAGTTTTCTCTAGGAACATATCATAAATAAAACGGGGAAGCTATACGCGAGCAATTGATCCACAACATAGATATGCAAATACTATCAGGACTAAGTTCATGATAAATTTAGAGTTTAGTTAATCATATTACTTAAGAACTCCCACTTAGATAGACATCCCTCTAGTCATCTAAATGATCACGTGATCCATATCAACTAAACCATGTCCAATCATCACGTGAGATGGAGTAGTTTTCAACGGTGAACATCACTATGTTGATCATATCTACTATATGATTCACGTTCGACCTTTCGGTCTTAGTGTTCCGAGACCATATCCGCATATGCTAGGCTCGTCAAGTTTAACCCGAGTATTCTGTGTGTGCAAAACTGGCTTGCACCCGTTGTATGTGAACGTAGAGCTTATCACACCCGATCATCACATGGTGTCTCGGCACGACGAACTGTCGCAACGGTGCATACTCAAGGGGAACACTTATACCTTGAAATTTAGTGAGGGATCATCTTATAATATTACCACCGTACTAAGCAAAATACGATGCATAAAAGATAAACATCACATGCAATCAAAATATGTGACATGATATGGCCATCATCATCTTGTGCCTTTGATCTCCATCTCCAAAGTACTGTCATGATCTCCATCGTCACCGGCATGACACCATGATCTCCATCATCTTGATCTCTATCAACGTGTCGTCACATGGTTGTCTCGCCAACTATTGCTTTTGCATCTATTGCTATCGCATAGCGATAAAGTAAAGCAATTATATGGCGCTTGCATCTTATGCAATAAAGAGACAACCATAAGGCTCCTGCCAGTTGCCGATAACTTTAACAAAACATGATCATCTCATACAAATATCACATCATGTCTTGACCATATCACATCACAACATGCCCTGCATAAACAAGTTAGACGTCCTCTACTTTGTTGTTGCAAGTTTTACGTGGCTGCTACGGGCTTCTAGCAAGAACCGTTCTTACCTACGCATCAAAACCACAACGATTTTTCGTCAAGTGTGTTGTTTTAACCTTCAACAAGGACCGGGCGTAGTCACACTCGATTCAACTAAAGTTGGAGAAACACACACCCACTGGCCACCTGTGTGCGAAGCACGGCGGTAGAACCAGTATCATGAACGTGGTCATGTAATGTCGGTCTAGGCCGCTTCATCCAACAATACCGCCGAATCAAAGTATGACATGTTGGTAAGCAGTATGATTATTATCGCCCACAACTCTTTGTGTTCTACTCGTGCATATAACATCTATGCATAGACCTAGCTCGGATGCTACTGTTGGAGAATGCAGTATTTCAAAAAAAATCCAACGATCACGCAAGATCTATCTAGGAGATGCATAGCAACGAGCAGGGAGAGTGTGTCCACGTACCCTCGTAGACCGAAAGCAGAAACGATAAGTAACGCGGTTGATGTAGTCGAACGTCTTCGCGATCCAACCGATCAAGTACCGAACGCACGACACCTCCGCGATCTACACGCGTTCAGCTCGGTGACGTCCCTCGAACTCTTGATCCAGCTGAGGCCGAGGGAGAGTTTCGTTAGCACGACGGCGTGATGACGGTGATGATGAAGTTACCGACGCAGGGCTTCTCCTAAGCACTACAACGATATGACCGAGGTGGAAATTTGTGGAGGAGGGCACCGCAAACGGCTAAACAATCAACTTGTGTGTCTATGGGTGCCCCCTCTCCCCGTATATAAAGGAGCAAGGGGGAGGCCGGCCGGCCCTCATAGGGCGCGCCCAAGGGGGGCAATCCTACTCCAAGTAGGAGTTGGATCCCCCCTTTCCTAGTCCTACTAGGAGAAGAAGGAAGGAGAGGGGAAAGAGAAGGAAGGAGGGGGCGCCGCCCCTCCCCCCAGTCCAATTCGGACTAGGCACATGGGGGGGGGCGCGGCCAGCCCTTGGCTGCCCCTCTCTCTCTCCCCCCTAGGCCCAGTAAGGCCCATTACTTCTCCGGTGGTTCTGATATTTATCCGGTGACCCCCGGAACTCATCCGGTGTTCGAATAACATCATCCAATATATCATTCTTTATGTCTCGACCATTTCGAGACTCCTTGTCATGTCCGTGATCGCATCCAGAACTCCGAACAACTTTCGGTACATCAAAACACATAAACTCATAATACCGATTGTCATGGAACGTTAAGCGTGCGGACTCTACGGGTTCGAGAACTATGTAGACATGACCGAGACTCATCTCCGGTCAATAACCAATAGCGGAACCTGGATGCTCATATTGGCTCCCACATATTCTACGAAGATCTTTATCGGTCAAACCGCATAATAACATACGTTATTCCCTTTGTCATCGGTATGTTACTTGCCCGAGATTCGATCGTTGGTATCTCAATACCTTGTTCAATCTTGTTACCGGCAAGTCTCTTTACTCGTTCCGTAATGCATCATCCCATAACTAACTCATTAGTCACATTGCTTGCAAGGCTCATAGTGATGTGTATTATCGAGAGGGCCGAGAGATACCTCTCCGAATATCGGAGTGACAAATCCTAATCTCGATCTATGCCAACTCAACAAACACCATTGGAGACACCTGTAGAACATCTTTATAATCACCCGGTTATGTTGTGACGTTTGATAGCACACTAAGTGTTCCTCCGGTATTCGGGAGTTGCATAATCTCATAGTCATAGGAACATGTATAAGTTATGAAGAAAGCAATAGCAACAAACTAAACGATCATCGTGCTAAGCTAACGGAAGGTTCTTGTCAATCACATCATTCTCTAATGATGTGATCCCGTTAATCAAATGAAAACTCATGTCTATGGCTAGGAAACTTAACCATCTTTGATTAACGAGCTAGTCAAGTAGAGGCATACTAGTGACACTCTGTTTGTCTATGTATTCACACGTGTACTAAGTTTCCGGTTAATACAATTCTAGCATGAATAATAAACATTTATCTTGATATAAAGAAATATAAATAACAACTTTATTATTGCCTCTAGGGCATATTTCCTTCACCCCCCATGGCAGTCCGAATTGGACTAGGGGAGGGGGCAGCGCCCCCCTTTCCCTTTCCCTCTCCTTCCTTTTCCCCTCCGATAAGAATGGAAAAGGGGGGGGCGAATCCTACTAGGAGTGGAGTCCTAGTAGGACCCCCCCCCCATGGCGCGCCCCTCCTGGCCGGCCGCCTCCTCCTCCCCTCCTTTATATACAGGGGCAGGGGGCACCCCAAGGACACATCAATTATTCTCTTAGCCGTGTGCGGTGCCCCCCCTCCACAGTTTATGCCTCCGGTCATAGCGTCGTAGTTCTTAGGCGAAGCCTTCGCGGATCACATCACCATCACCGTCACCACACCGTCGTGCTGACGGAACTCTCCCTCGACCCTCTGCTGGATCAAGAGTTCGAGGGACGTCATCAAGCTGAACGTGTGCTGAACTCGGAGGTGCCGTACGTTCGGTACTAGATCGGTTGGATTGTGAAGACATTCGACTACATCAACCGCGTTAACCTAACGCTTCCGCTTTCGGTCTATAAGGGTACGTGGACACACTCTTCCCTTCTCGTTGCTATGCATCTCCTAGATAGATCTTGCGTGAGCGTAGGAATTTTTTAAAATTGCATGCTACGTTCTCCAACACGTGTTTGCTTTGACATGATGGTCAACATGACGTGCGGGAGTGGGCTAGGGGGCCAACCAGGCCACCTCCCATCAGTAACCGACGTGCACCTTGATCCCCGATGGGATTAACAGCAGTGCCCTTGGTTCCCACGTGCGATTAACACAATTGTGGGAAAGTGGGAGGGGATTTAATGCCACATGGCGAGATTAACCTGCCACCAATTCATTTTCCCTACTCACCGTATAAGGGATGAGGCGATACGCTCTCATTCCTCTCGCCTTCGTCTTCTTCCTCGCACTCAAGCTCTCCGCAATAAGCATTGTGTTGCAATGCTTTGGCAACAAGGATGTTGTTGCAATGCTTCCGTAACAAAGGGCGGTGTTGCAATGCTTACGCAGCAAAGATGGTGCTGCAATCCTTTTGCAACAAGGGGGTTGTTGCAAACAAGGACGCGCTTCAAATGGTTGATCTAACGGTTCGAGATCGCGTGATTCAATGGTCGGGGACCAGGCCGATTAGGTTTCCTCTCAAAACACGATCTAGTAAGGTCGGTTGGGTCGAACTCTCCTCCATCGATGCGGAAAAAAGAAATAACTCTCCTCCATGGCCAGCCGCCGCCATCGATCAGAGACTAGCCGCCTCCGTCCGCTCCCCGCTGCATATTCTTCATTGTTTGCACCCTCCAGACACACCCCGTCTTACTATAATCGGCGAAAGAGGAGGGTATTTTGAAAAGAAAAGAGGAAAACCTAGCAATAGCTTGTCTCCGATCGATGGCGGCGGCTGGCCATGGACAGGCAGTCCCCTATTGCTACCTATTCCGATGCTTCTGCCGCTGGCGCATAAACTGCTCGGACAGCATCCAGCGCTACGCCCCCGGCATGGACTACCGGCGCATCCACATCCAGGACGGCGCCGACGACCGCCCACGGTGGTCGGTCCTCGTCGGCTGCACATGCGCCGACCAGCACCTCCACAACCTCCGCCTGCACCGCTTCCGCGTGACCTCGTCGGGCCGGGTCGTCGGCCACAGCAACGACCTGCTCGAGCCCTTCTTCACCGTGCACCCGGAAGACAAGGACAACACGGTCTACGCCGAAGCCACGGCCGCGCTGGCCCCCGGAGGCCGCCGGCTGGACGTCATCTGCACGCACTATCCTCCGCCCCACCTGATGCGTCCCAACGAGCTGAACATGCCGCCGAAGGCGGTAGCCGTCGATCTCATCAACAAGTCGACGTCCCAACTGGAACCCCTCCCGTTCCTGAAAGGGTCATACCACGCCGTCTCTGCCCACGGCGAGCTCTGGGCACCAGCCGTATTGACAGAGAGAAGCGTGGACAAGTCCAGTTGGCGCCTCATTGTGCATAGGCTTGACAAAGGGGGCAACGGATGGGACGAGGTTGCGAGCCATCACTCCCTAGGACGGCTGAAGCCTGTGCGCCCATACATGTTCACCTGGCTCCCGGGCTACGCCGTCGTCGACGACAAGTTCATCCTGCTGTCACTCGTTGACGGCACCTTCTTCTGCTTCAACTGCGCCACCGGCTCCTTGACCCGTGTGCGTACCACCGACAAGGCCTCCGAATATGAATGCATCTCCGGCAGGGCAGTGCATGTCCAGGAGGAAGGTGCCATCTTTTTCATCAATGGCACCACGCTGTTCGCCTACAAGTACCGTCCGGAGGAGGAGGAGGACGCTCCGCTCGAGCCGCCGGTGATGGTCGACATGCTGTGGCCGTACTACAACGAAGGGCGTGGCTTCATCGTTCAGCTCGCGGACCAGATGCTGTGCGCGGTGTGGATCAACATGTACGAGGCGTGCAGCTGCGACACGCGGCATGCGATGATCACCACGTTCCGCGTCCGGAGCGCAGCCCGATCAGACGGTGAAGGCGGCCCCGTCCACAGCATCGAGGTCTTGCACTCCACATGCCGCAGGGTGGACATGCTCAGAGAAAAATCGTATCAGTACAATCACTATGACACTTTTGCCACTTTGCAGTAAGTGTGCCTGCCTTTTAAGTTCTAATAATAAGTTGGTTTCCGCTTGAACAAAAGTTGGAATTGGGGCTTCGAGTTGTTCTTGATTGAATCACTACTGCAAGAAAATTATCAAGAAGTTGCTGTGCTGTCATTTATTTGATTTTGTATATTTTCATTGGTTTACCAGGGCATATACTGACGATGCATACAAGGTAGATGATACCTCACTGCCTGCAATGTTCGGAGGGTTCAACCACCCTGTTGAAGATTCCCAAGAACTTCTTAAATGCTGCAGGTTCGATTTTCTCATCTTCAGTTATTCAAGTACAACTTTCTGATCATGTCTTCGGCGATGCTGTTTATTTTTATTTCTCTGTAGCACTTAAAATATAATATACTCCTGCATGATTTGGGAAAAAGGAGCATTTGATCTGCACTTTTGGGGAAAAGGGTGTAAGGAAGTGCATTATTTTTTCAATAAAGCACATTATTTTTCCCTTGCTTCCGAAAAAAGAGTCAAGAAACACTAATGGCAACCCCTCGAGTTGACGAAATTCATAAAATTCTCCGTGAAAGTATTGAACAATAGAATAGGAAAGTGGCGGATGGGATTGCTTGTCTGAGGTGACTGTAATTTATCACCGAAGTGCCTGAGTGCTATCTAATTTTGCTCAAGTACAATTTTTAGATGTCTTGTACATTATTTTCTCTGATATCCAATTCTTACAAACTTTAAGGAAGTTGCATGGACCCTTGAAAATCCACCAGGGAGGATTTGATCATAAACTTTCAAGTTTGGGTATTGAGTGTATCATACACCTAATGCATTTGCGATAACTGAGTTTTGATCCTAATCACATGCATGGTTTTACGGAAAAAACTAACAATCAAAACTTGGTCCTGATTGCACAAAATTGAATACTAGACTGTGGTCCACGATATTCTAGTTGATGGTTTTGTTATGTGAAACTAAATTGTATAGAATAAACTCATTGGAAGCAGCCTTTCTTAAATTAGTTGGTGGGCTTTTGCTACTCTGTAAGCATCTATCTCACTTTTGTGCTTTAACAATTGCAATTTCCACCTGTAGGAATTATTTGAAACGAAAAGGCGAACTGGTTTGGACTGCAGACAGTCTGGTGGACTGCAAAGTGGTGACCAAAAGTGATCTGTGTTTCATATGCCAGGTTGATCAGCATTCTGTTTTATATCAAATCTCTACTACGGGAGGAAAGTTGAGATGTGATGCAAGTGTGCTAGAACCACAGTTGTGCCTAGACACAATTAGAGATGGAGGTGCCAGTGTAGATTTCCCTGCAACCTGGCATTTTGTACATGACGGATCCCAGTTGTTTGTCATCCCTTCTTTTCCAGACCATAGTCTGTACAAGGTTGATCTGAGCAGCATGACCCACGAGCAACTTGAGATCAAACAGCATGATAGACAACTTGAGAGCAATTGGTATGGGAGCAAACGGCGTGATATCTATTTTTCGGCCGTCTTCCGAGCTGGTGGAGATATTGTGGCTATAGGTGAAAAGTTGATGGCTGTGTATGTTCTTGATAAGCAGAGTTTAGAGTGGGTCCATCAGAGAACATCAGGGCGTTTGGATTTGGAGCAAGAGATTAAGGTTTCTGGATTTGTAGACATAGGCGACGGCGCATTTCTGATCTCGGATTTCGACACGGAGAGGTGTTTCTTGTGTTACCTGAGGCATGGTGGTAAGTGGTTTGTTGTGGAGCCACCAAGTATGAGCAGGTGGCTCGGCGAAATCGGCTTGCTGAATGGGCGATGCATATTTGCGGAGGGTTTCATATATGCCTGCTGGGATGAAGGCCTTGAGGCTTATGAGTTGGTTCATGATGATGGAAAATTTATCCTTGGTGCTCCCATCGTGCTGGAATTTCCCTGGGACAAGTTCTCGGACAGAAGGTTTATGAGCTTTGAGTGCATTGGCAAGGAGGACAGGATCTCTGGTGGCGGCATTGTCTTCTGCGTGATCCAAGGGTATTTTACCGCGGATCCTTTTACTGATAGCCATTCCCTGACTGCTACCACCGTGATCGTGGAGCGCGAAGATGCACCCAAAGGGAAAAAACGGCCTGTCAGAGTCAAGCATGTTGATGTTGCTGTTTCATCTGTCCGTCATGAAGAGCCCATCTTGACAAACTATGCCTTTGCTTTATAAGCATTTTGATTGATCCAACTCGATCTACTACTGTGCTTAGTCTTTCTCCTGAACAATGAATAGTAATAAATATGCATGTGTACTACTATCACATTATTTGTATTGTCTTATCTTTGTACTCTGGTGACAAGTTCTTCCTTGATTCATAGGAAAAGTGGAGGAAAAACATAGGAATATGAATTTTCCTTTCCTTGCACCTAAATTGTAGTACAATCCCCTCTCGATTAATATGGATCGGAGGGAGTAGTTAATTTTACAATCCCCTCGTGACTAGAATTGTGGCTTTCTTTATGACTGCCCAGATATTAACTCTAGTAGTCTAATTATTAAGGGATAACGTTTGAGGACTACCCAGATAACACATGCAGAAATTTAAAGCTGAATATCAGACAGAAAACCACCAGTCTGGATGGATTCTTCCCCTCATAAAACCAATTGCTTATGCTACTTACAGATAACAAAACTAGAGCAGCGTCCGTGGGGGTGTTGAAGCTGCAGGTGGTTCCAGTAATTTGGTATCATCTGTTTCGAATGATATGCTGCATCACTCAAATATTCTGACTTGAATTTGAATCTGAGGTGTTGTTCTGTTTTCATGCTTCAGCGATGTCTCTTGCCAAGTAACCTGTTAAAATCATCACAGATCCTATTATGCGATTCAAACAGAATCAGAAGATGCAGAGAAAGAACACATGCCATTCACACATCGTGGAAAAGCCAGATTCATCTTGCCAACAGGTTACTTGGCAACAGATCCGGTTAAACCGCGGCATTGGATATCACAGGAGATGAACAATGTTCAGACCCGTTGTTTCCCGACTCAATTGTGAACATTTTAAACAAAGTGGTTTGCAAGAATTACAGTGTTAAACAAGTAAAACAGAATTGAATCCCTACTAATCAAACACCCTCAGAACAGAATGCTCAAATGTCAGATCTAAAAGAATTATCAGTAATCAGGTCACATGCTTTGCAAAACTTTAGGCCATAAATAGATTGGTCAGCTGCATCCTTGGAGAGCCTGGCTGCTGTAGCTTTGGGTTACAAGCTTGCTCTGGCAAAACTCGTCGGCGCTGCTGTTGCTATAGCTCAAATCTTTAGATCCATTGACACGATGAACCTGAACCGGCAGTCTCTCCGGTGACACCGGTGCATGTTTCTCCAGTTGCAAGCAGTAGCTCCCAAACGTCTCTAGGTTCACTTTCAGCCTGAAGTCCAGATTAAACAACAAATCCAGCTCGAGACGATTCATCTCGATTGTGCTGATTCCTCCCACCCTAGCGTAGAATGCATTGTTGAAAAACCTGCAGGACATGCATTGAGAAAGTTATTACAGGGAAACCTGTGCATGCTTGTGATATGCAAAGAATACAGCTGATTTGCGGTTGCAGTGGGTACTTACGCATCATCTGTGAATTTGGCAGCAACCACCACACTTGTAATTAGCAAGCGATGAACGCTGAAGGGCGTCATGTACACATTTGGCTGCTGTAGATATCTCTCCATGTAGACAAGTGCCAACACAAAGCAGGATGGACTGCACTCAGCATACTTGAAGATGCGTTCTGCATAGAGCTGTATACTGAGATCTGGCACCTTCTGGCCATGAAAGATGGTGGCTGCCTCCTTTATTCCATTTGAACCTAGTAATTCTTCATTCTTCTGAACTGATCTGCCCAGATATGTGGCAAGAAGCGACAGGACCTTAGGAAACTTGGTATTCCCTTTCTTTGACTGCGATACTGTCAAACCCAATGTCAGGTAGCTCTCCAAATGCTTATCACCGGCATCAGCTGTAGATGAGTCCATAGGCAGACATAAGTACTGTATAAAAGATAAAGCAGTTGTTAGTGAAAAATAAATGGGTACAGCAGACAGTAAATAAATACTTTGAAGGTTGGGCAAAAGAAAGTTGATCCTGGTTCAATGCAAAACTCATAGCTGCATCTATTCTTGTATAAGATGTGGAGCCGAACCAAGATTCCGTGAGGCGGTGGTGTGCTACCACCATGCTTGGCTCTCTCATTGCACAACATACTGACCGGAATACAGTTTCAGTCTTGGCAAGGAATGCACCAGCAAAACACACACAAGAATTTAACAAGCATCAGCATGAATCTACTTTCCCTTTTCCCTTTGAGAAGATAGGCAGCAACAAACAAAGTAGCTGGGTGTTGCTCCCTTTCCGGACATCCAGAGGGTTATTCCTCTTCTACTTTTGGTAAGGTAATATTTCGCCTCATTTATAAAGGGAAATCCTAAACCCTCAACCAAAAGGAGGGGATAAACCACCATAAAGTGGTGGCAAGAAACACTCCTTCCTAGATGCAGCTGCGCCCAAATCCACCCCATCAGACCACTTGGGCAAGCAGATTTGTGCCTCCCCGACGCTCCTGCGCTCCTTTGGGACCAACCCTAGCTCGCTTGAAACAGATCAGAGCAAGAAGAGCGCAGCAGATTGGGCCGGAATCGCATCCAGACCCAAATGCCGCACCTAGCTACGCAGGTAGGTAGGATAGCATTATACTGTGCAATTTGAGATCTAGGAGTACTAGCCAACAACCTGCACGGGAGGAAGGGAGGGAGATTCTTACAGCTTTGCTCTAGGCTTGAGCTCGGGGGAAGTGAAGGAGGCCTTCTTCTTCTTCAGGGTCGAGCTCGCGGCCTCACGCTCCTCCCCACGGCCGCGCCTCCTCCGTGGCTCCGTCTCCCCTCGCCCTTTCGGTTGGATGCTGCCTGGGAGGAAGAGCGAGAGCGAGAGATGTGTCATGTGTTCGTATTATTGTAATCACGAAGGGGATGTGAGACATGTCATTATCTGCTGACAGGTGTGGCTCTTGTTTGCCTTCAAGGGCCAACTTACCATCCATGCTATTTGGTTCATTAATTAATAAAGTGATTAAATGGCAAACTACTACTAGCACGTATGCAACGGTCAGTGTTCCTTACCTTTGGTTCTTTGGTTTTTCCTGGCTAGTATACTATGAATCTGTCTCTCTCTCAAGAAAAAATAGCCTCATCGGCGTGATTTTATCGAGTATTTTAGCGGGGGTGGAGATAGAGAGGATGGGCCCTAAGACAACGGCCAAGACCAGTAGCAGCAGGAATAGGAGGAGAACGATGCGTCCTCCACTTCATCCACGTTATCCAAGCTTGGCGCCTAGTCGGAAACATTATCCTAAGTTGAGCCGTGCTGGAGGCTGACAACGCAATGCACAGGTTTATCGCTGGTTCGTTTCGGTTGGTGAACCAAGAGCAACTTTTAAAGTGCACTCTGCCTCAAAATAAGTGTCTAAATGTTTGCACAAATACAAAGTTAAGTATAAAGTTAAGGGGCGCTACTACCAATCATCCGGATGATTTGTGTCAAAAATAAGCCGCCTCCACAGCCGTCCAATTAGACGCTCCGCAGCCGTATGATCAGCCAGCTCTCATGGGCAGCACCACTCAGCGCAGCAGCTCGATGGCAACACCTCGCAGAACCAACTGGCGCCAGAGCTCCAACGACCCCGCGGCGCCTCACTGCAGCTCCGGCGGTGCCCAGCGGCGCTTCATTGCAATCTCGCCGAAGCTCCAACGACCCCCGCGCGCCTCACTGCAGCTCCATCTATGCCCGGCGATGCTTCACTGCAGCTCCGATGGCGCCCGCCTGCGCTTCATTGCAACCTCGCCGGAGCTCCAACGCCCCTACACTGCAGCTCCGGCAATGCCCGGCGGCGCTTCATTGCAATCTCGCCGGAGCTCCACGACCCTCAGGCGCTTTACTGCAGCTCCGGCGGTGCTTCATCGCAACACCAACGGCGTCCAACGAGCTCCATTGTAGCCCCCCGCGGTGCTCCAACGCAAAGCCGCGGCGTCCGCGAGCTCCATTGTAGCCCCGGTGGAGCTCCATTGCAACTCCGGCCGAGATCCATTGCAGCCTGGTGGAGCTCCAACGCAGCACGAACGCTCCGGCGAAGCAGCTCCGGCCGAGCTCCACTGCAGCACCGACGGCTCCGGCGAAGCTCCACTGCACCTTTGGCGGAGCTTCAACGCAGCACAGGGCATCCGCGAAGCTCCATTGCAACTCCGACGAGGTTTCATTGCAGCGCCGGCTATGCTCCCGGCGGCCCGACGTTGCTCCGACAGCTTCAAAGGCAACATCACCGGAGTTGCAGAGCCTTGGCTCCGCCACTCGCCACGGTCACCATCGCAGCACCGTGCGACGCTCCATTGTAGCTCACGAAGGAATTCATGGCAGGCGGTGGGCGACGTAGAAGCTACTCGCGATTCATGGTGTCCGGCGCCGCGGTGCTGCATCGCAGCACCGGCTGCCTCCGTCGCAGTAGGCCATGGCAACTCTCCTCTCTCCTCACGACGGCTTTTGGTGGCGGGGCTTGCTGTTGGGGAACGTAGTAATTTCAAAAAAATTCCTACGCACACGCAAGATCATGGTGATGCATAGCAACGAGAGGGGAGAGTGTTGTCTACGTACCCTCGTAGACCGAAGCGGAAGCGTTGACACAACGTAGAGGAAGTAGTCGTACGTTCTCCTCGCGATCCAACCGATCACAGCACCGTTACTCCGGCACCTCCGAGTTCTTGGCACACGTTCAGCTCGATGACGATCCCCGGGCTCCGATCCAGCAAAGCGTCGGGGAAGAGTTCCGTCAGCACAACGGCGTGGTGACGATCTTGATGTGTTATCGGCGCAGGGCTTCGCCTAAGCACTGCAACGATATGACCAAGGTGGAATTTGGTGGAAGGGGGCACCGCACACGGCTAAGGAAAGATCTCAATGATCAATTGTGTGTCCAAGGGGTGCCCCTTGCCTCAGTATATAAAGGATGGAGGAGGAGGAGGCCGGCCAAGCCAATTGGTGCGGCCAAGATATGGAGTCCTACTAGGACTCCAAGTCCTAGTAGGAGTCCACCAAGAGGGGAGGAAGGGAGAAGGAATAGGAGGAGAAGGAGAGGTGGCCGGCCCCCTTTTCCCTAGTCCAATTCGGACTAGAGGGGAAGGGGGGCGCAGCAGCCTTTTTCCTCTTCCCACTAAAGCCCATCAAGGCCCATTACTTCTCCCGTAATCCCGTAACTCCCCGGTACCTCCGAAAATACCCGAACCACTCAGAACCCTTCCGATGTCCGAATATAGTCGTCCAATATATCGATTTTTACGTCTCGACCATTTCGAGACTCCTCGTCATGTCCCCGATCTCATCCGGGACTCCGAACTCCTTCGGTACATCAAAACTCATAAACTCATAATATAACTGTCATCGAAACCTTAAGCGTGCGGACCCTACGGTTCGAGAACAATGTAGACATGACCGAGACACGTCTCCGGTCAATAACCAATAGCGGGACCTGGATGCCCATATTGGCTCCTACATATTCTACGAAGATCTTTATCGGTCAGACCGCATAACAACATACGTTGTTCCCTTTGTCATCGGTATGTTACTTGCCCGAGATTCGATCGTCGGTATCCAATACCTAGTTCAATCTCGTTACTGGCAAGTCTCTTTACTCGTTCCGTAATACATCATCTCGCAACTAACTCATTGGTTGCAATGCTTGCAAGGCTTTATGTGATGTGCATTACCGAGAAGGCCCTGAGATACCTCTCCGACAATCGGAGTGACAAATCCTAATCTCGAAATACGCCAACCCAACATGTACCTTCGGAGACACCTGTAGAGCACCTTTATAATCACCCAGTTACGTTGTGACGTTTGGTAGCACACAAAGTGTTCCTACGGTAAACGGGAGTTGCATAATCTCATAGTTTAAAGGAACATGTATAAGTCATGGATAAAAGCAATAGCAACATACTAAACGATCGGGTGCTATGCTAATGGAATGGGTCATGTCAATCAGATCATTCAACTAATGATGTGATCTCGTTAATCAAATAACAACTCTTTTGTTCATGGTTAGGAAACATAACCATCTTTGATTAATGAGCTAGTCAAGTAGAGGCATACTAGTGATACTCTGTTTGCTTATGTATTCACACATGTATTATGTTTCCAGTTAATACAATTCTAGCATGAATAATAAACATTTATCATGATATGTAAGGAAATAAATAATAACTTTATTATTGCCTCTAGGGTATATTTCCTTCAGTCTCCCACTTGCACTAGTGTCAATAATCTAGTTCACATCGCCATGTGATTTACCAGCAATAGTTCACATCACCATGTGATTAACACCCATAGTTCACATCGATATGTGACCAACACCCAAAGGGTTTACTAGATTCAGTAATCTAGTTCACATCGCTATGTGATTAACACCCAAAGAGTACTACGGTGTGATCATGTTTTGCTTGTGAGAGAAGTTTAGTCAACGGGTCTGCCACATTCAGATCCGTTATGTATTTTGCAATTTTCTATGTCTACAATTCTCTGCACGGAGCTACTTTAGCTAATTGCTCCCACTTTCAATATGTATCTAGATTGAGACTTAGAGTCATCTAGATTAGTGTCAAAACTTGCATCGACGTAACCTTTTACGACGAACCTTTTTGTCACATCCATAATCGAGAAACATATCCTTATTTTACTAAGGATAATTTTTGACCGATGTCCAGTGATCTACTTCCTAGATCACTATTGTACTCCCTTGCTTAACACAGTGTAGGGTATACAATAGATCTGGTACACAGCATGGCATACTTTATAGAACCTATGGCTGAGGCATAGGGAATGACTTTCATTCTCTTTCTATCTTCTGCCGTGGTCGGGCTTTGAGTCTTACTCAATTTCACACCTTGTAATACAGGCAAGAACTATTTCTTTGACTGTTCCATTTTGAACTACTTCAAAATCTTTTCAAGGTATGTATTTATTGAAAAACTTATCAAGCGTCTTGATCTATCTCTATAGATCTTGATGCTCAATATGTAAGCAGCTTCACCGAGGTCCTTCTTCGAAAAACTCCTTTCAAATACTCCTTTATGCTTTACAGAATAATTCTACATTATTTCCGATCAATAATATGTCATTTACATATACTTATCAGAAATGCTGTAGTGCTCCCACTCACTTTCTTGTAAATACAGGCTTCACCGCAAGTCTGTATAAAACTATATGCTTTGATCAACTTATCAAAGCGTATATTCTAACTCCGAGATGCTTGCACCAGTCCATAGATGGATCGCTGGAGCTTGCATATTTTGTTAACACCTTCAGGATCGACAAAACCTTCTAGTTGCATCGTATACAACTCTTCTTTAATAAATCCATTAAGGAATGTAGTTTTGTTTATCCATTTGCCGGATTTCATAAAATGCGGCAATTGCTAACATGATTCGGACAGACTTAAGCATAGATACGAGTGAGAAACTCTCATCGTAGTCAACACCTTGAACTTGTCGAAAACCTTTTGCGACAATTCTAGCTTTGTAGATAGTAACACTACTATCAGTGTCCGTCTTCCTCTTCAAGATCCATTTATTTTCTTTGGCTTGCCGATCATCGGGCAAATCCATCAAAGTCCATACTTTGTTCTCATACATGGATCATATCTCAGATTTCATGGCCTCTAACCATTTCGCGGAATCTGGGCTCATCATCGCTTCCTCATAGTTCGCAAGTTCGTCATGGTCTAGTAACATGACTTCCAGAACAGGATTACCGTACCACTCTGGTGCGGATCTCACTCTAGTTTACTTACGAGATTCGGTAGTAACTTGATCTTGAAGTTACATGATCATCATCATTAGCTTCCTTACTAATTGGTGTAGTAGTCACAAGAACAGATTTCTGTGATGAACTACTTTCCAATAAGGGAGAAGGTACAATTACCTTATCAAGTTTTCTACTTTCCTCCCACTCACTTCTTTCGAAAAAAACTCTTTCTCTAGAAAGTTTCCGAACTTAGCAACAAAAGTCTTGCCTTCGGATCTGTGATAGAAGGTGTATCCAACAGTTTCCTTTGGATATCCTATGAAGACACATTTCTCCGATTTGGGTTCGAGCTTATCAGGTTGAAGCTTTTTCACATAAGCATCGCAGCCCCAAACTTTAAGAAACGACAACTTTGGTTTCTTGCCAAACCACAGTTTATTTTGTGTCGTCTCAATGGACTTTAGATCGTGCCCCTTTTAACGTGAATGCAGCTGTCTCTAATGCATGATCCCAAAATGATATTGGTAAATCGGTAGGAAACATCATAGATTGTACTATATCCAATAAAGTACGGTTATGACGTTCGGACACACCATTATGCTGTGGTGTTCCAGGTGGCATGAATTTGTGAAACTATTCCACATTGTTTTAATTGAAGACCAAACTCGTAACTCAAATATTTGTCTCCGCGATCAGATCGTAGAAACCTTATTTTCTTGTCACGATGATTTTCACTTCACTCTAAAATTCTTTGAACTTTTCAAATGTTTTAGACTTATGTTTCATCAAGTAGATATACCCATATCTGCTCAAATCATCTGTGAAGGTCAGAAAATAATGATACTTGTCACGAGCCTTAATATTTATCGGACCATATACATCAGTATGTATGATTTCCAACAAATCTGTTGCTTGCTCCATTGTTCCGGAGAACGGCGTTTTTAGTCATCTTGCCCAAGAGGCATGGTTCGCAAGCATCAAGTGATTCATAATCAAGTGATTCCAAAATCCCATCAGCATGGAGTTTCTTCATGCGCTTTACACCAATATGACCTAAACGGCAGTGCCACAAATAGGTTGCACTATCATTATTAACTTCGCATCTTTTTGGTTTCAATATCATGAATATGTGTATCACTGCGATCGAGATCCAATGAACTATTTTCATTGGTGTGTATGACCATAGAAGGTTTTATTCATGTAAACAGAACAACAATTGTTCTCTAACTTAAATGAATAACTGTATTGCAATTAACATGATCAAATCATATTCATGCTCAACGCAAACACCAAATAACACTTATTTAGTTTCAACACTAATCCCGAAAGTATAGGGAGTGTGTGATGATGATCATATCAATCTTGGAACCACTTCCAACACACATCGTCACCTTGCCCTTTAACTAGTCTTTGTTCATTCTGCAACTCCCGTTTCGAGTTACTAAATTTTAGCAACTGAACTAGTACCAAATACTAAGGGGTTGCTATGAACACTAGTAAAGTACACATCAATAACATGTATATCAAATATACTTATGTTCACTTTGCCATCCTTCTTATCCGCCAATCACTTGGGGTAGTTCCGCTTCCAGTGACCAGTCCCTTTGCAGTAGAAGCACTTAGTCTCAGGCTTAGGACCATACTTGGGCTTTTTCACTTGAGCAGCAACTTGCTTGCCGTTCTTCTTGAAGTTCCCCTCCTTTCCTTTTGCCCTTTTCTTGAAACTAGTGATCTTGTCAACCATCAACACTTGATGTTTTTCTTTGATTTCTACCTTCGCTGATTTTAGCATCGCGAAGAGCTTGGGAATATTTTCCGTTATCCCTTGCATATTATAGTTCATCACGAAGTTCTACTAACTTGGTGATGGTGACTAGAGAATTCTGTCAATCACTATCTTATCTGGAAGATTAACTCCCACTTGATTCAAGCGATTGTAGTACCCAGACAATCTGAGCACATGCTCACTAGTTGAGCGATTCTCCTCCATCTTTTAGCTATAGAACTTGTTGGAGACTTCATATCTCTCAACTCGGGTATTTGCTTGAAATATTAACTTCAACTCCTAGAACATCTCATATGCTCCATGACGTTCAAAACGTCTTTGAAGTCCCGATTCTAAGCAGTTAAGCATGGTGCACTAAACTATTAAGTAGTCATCATATTGAGCTAGCAAAACGTTCATAATGTCTGCATCTGCTCCTGCAATAGGTCCGTCACCTAGCGGTGCATCAAGGACATAATTCTTCTGTGCAGCAATGAGGATAAACCTCAGATCACGGATCCAATCCGCATCATTGCTACTAACATTTTTCAACACAATTTTCTCTAGGAACATATCAAAATAAACATAGGGAAGTAACAACGCGAGCTATTGATCTACAACATAGATATGCTAATACTACCAGGACTAAGTTCATGATAAATTAAAGTTCAATTAATCATATTACTTAAGAACTCCCACTTAGATAGACATCCCTCTAATCCTCTAAGTGATCACGTGATCCAAATCAACTAAACCATGTCCGATCATCACGTGAGATGGAGTAGTTTCAATGGTGAACATCACTATGTTGATCATATCTACTATATGATTCACGCTCGACCTTTCGGTCTCCGTGTTCCGAGGCCATATCTGTTATATGCTAGGCTCGTCAAGTATAACCTGAGTATTCCGCGTGTGCAACTGTTTTGCACCCGTTGTATTTGAACGTAGAGCCTATCACACCCGATCATCACGTGGTGTCTCAGCACGAAGAACTTTCGCAACGGTGCATACTCAGGGAGAACACTTCTTGATAATTAGTGAGAGATCATCTTATAATGCTACCGTCAATCAAAGCAAGATAAGATGCATAAAAGATAAACATCACATGCAATCAATATAAGTGATATGATATGGCCATCATCATCTCGTGCTTGTGATCTCCATCTTCGAAGCACCGTCATGATCACCATCGTCACCGGCGCGACACCTTGATCTCCATCGTAGCATCGTTGTCGTCTCGCCAATCTTATGCTTCTACGACTATCACTACCGCTTAGTAATAAAGTAAAGCATTACATCGCGATTGCATTGCATACAATAAAGCGACAACCATATGGCTCCTGCCAGTTGCCGATAACTCAGTTACAAAACATGATCATCTCATACAATAAAATTTAGCATCATGTCTTGACCATATCACATCACAACATGCCCTGCAAAAACAAGTTAGACGTCCTCTACTTTGTTTGTTGCAAATTTTACGTGGCTGCTACGGGCTTAAGCAAGAACTCATCTTACCTACGCATCAAAACCACAACGATAGTTTGTCAAATAGACTCCGTTTTAACCTTCTCAAGGACCGGGCGTAGCCACACTCGGTTCAACTAAAGTTGGAGAGACAGTCTTCCGCAAGCCATCTATGTGCAAAGCACGTCGAGGGAACCGGTCTCGCGTAAGAGTACGCGTAAGGTTGGTCCGGATCGTCTCGTCCAACAATACCGCTGAACCAAAGTATGACATGCTGGTAGGCAGTATGACTTGTATCGTCCACAACTCACTTGTGTTCTACTCATGCAAAAAAACATCAAACCATAAAAACCTAGGCTCGGATGCCACTGTTGGGGAACATAGTAATTTCAAAAAATTTCCTACGCACACGCAAGATCATGGTGATGCATAGCAACGAGAAGGGAGAGTGTTGTCTACGTACCCTCGTAGACCGAAGCAGAAGCGTTGACACAACGTAGAGGAAGTAGTCGTACGTTCTCCTCGCGATCCAACCGATCACAGCACCGTTACTCCGGCACCTCCGAGTTCTTGGCACACGTTCAGCTCGATGACGATCCCCGGGCTCCGATCCAGCAAAGCGTCGGGGAAGAGTTCCGTCAGCACAACGGCGTGGTGACGATCTTGATGTGTTATCGGCGCAGGGCTTCGCCTAAGCACTGCAACGATATGACCGAGGTGGAATTTGGTGGAAGGGGGCACCGCACACGGCTAAGGAAAGATCTCAATGATCAATTGTGTGTCCAAGGGGTGCCCCTTGCCTCAGTATATAAAGGATGGAGGAGGAGGAGGCCGGCCAAGCCAATTGGTGCGGCCAAGATATGGAGTCCTATTAGGACTCCAAGTCCTAGTAGGAGTCCACCAAGAGGGGAGGAAGGGAGAAGGAATAGGAGGAGAAGGAGAGGTGGCCGGCCCCCTTTTCCCTAGTCCAATTCGGACTAGAGGGGAAGGGGGGCGCAGCAGCCTTTTTCCTCTTCCCACTAAAGCCCATCAAGGCCCATTACTTCTCCCGTAATCCCGTAACTCCCCGGTACCTCCGAAAATACCCGAACCACTCAGAACCCTTCCGATGTCCGAATATAGTCGTCCAATATATCGATTTTTACGTCTCGACCATTTCGAGACTCCTCGTCATGTCCCCGATCTCATCCGGGACTCCGAACTCCTTCGGTACATCAAAACTCATAAACTCATAATATAACTGTCATCGAAACCTTAAGCGTGCGGACCCTACGGTTCGAGAACAATGTAGACATGACCGAGACACGTCTCCGGTCAATAACCAATAGCGGGACCTGGATGCCCATATTGGCTCCTACATATTCTATGAAGATCTTTATCGGTCAGACCGCATAACAACATACGTTGTTCCCTTTGTCATCGGTATGTTACTTGCCCGAGATTCGATCGTCGGTATCCAATACCTAGTTCAATCTCGTTACTGGCAAGTCTCTTTACTCGTTCCGTAATACATCATCTCGCAACTAACTCATTGGTTGCAATGCTTGCAAGGCTTTATGTGATGTGCATTACCGAGAAGGCCCTGAGATACCTCTCCGACAATCGGAGTGACAAATCCTTATCTCGAAATACGCCAACCCAACATGTACCTTCGGAGACACCTGTAGAGCACCTTTATAATCACCCAGTTACGTTGTGACGTTTGGTAGCACACAAAGTGTTCCTACGGTAAACGGGAGTTGCATAATCTCATAGTTTAAAGGAACATGTATAAGTCATGGATAAAAGCAATAGCAACATACTAAACGATCGGGTGCTATGCTAATGGAATGGGTCATGTCAATCAGATCATTCAACTAATGATGTGATCTCGTTAATCAAATAACAACTCTTTTGTTCATGGTTAGGAAACATAACCATCTTTGATTAATGAGCTAGTCAAGTAGAGGCATACTAGTGACACTCTGTTTGCTTATGTATTCACACATGTATTATGTTTCCAGTTAATACAATTCTAGCATGAATAATAAACATTTATCATGATATGTAAGGAAATAAATAATAACTTTATTATTGCCTCTAGGGCATATTTCCTTCACTTGCAGCGTCCCTCGGGGAGTGGGGGGGTGGGCGGGGGCCGGGGCGGAGGGGGGAGGGGAAGGAGGCAGAGAAGTCTCCGACAGCGGCGACAGCCGGCTCTGCTTCGTCCCCGGCGGTCTGTATCAGAGAAACGAGACGGAGAGAGACGCTCGAGAGGGAGACGCTAATTGAGAATACGTTCTGCGCGCGCGCGCTGGAACGATCGGTTTCAAACAGGAACTAAACTTTCCTTCCTTAGTCTAGCGAACAGGATACTAAACGCAGTTGTCAAAAAAAGGAACAGGAACTAAACGCCCCGGGACCACTGTTGAATTCACGGGGGGATAAAATATGGAAGAGCACGGCTGGCCCTATCACCTGAAATCACGGGGGCAGTGTTTTGATGGTGCGCGCACACTTGGTGGGGCACCTGCCCTTTTAACAACGCCCAGTAAATCGATTGTTGCAACGCGCGATCGCGAAAGAGTCGTTTC
Organism: Aegilops umbellulata; assembly: GCA_032464435.1. Lineage (NCBI taxonomy): Eukaryota > Viridiplantae > Streptophyta > Magnoliopsida > Poales > Poaceae > Aegilops > Aegilops umbellulata. The sequence goes on from CP136054.1 coordinate 396,201,841, forward strand.
GCGTGGAGAGGAGGTGGAGTCGTGGAGAGGATAAGGCTGGGTTGAGGCCCACAAGGGCACGTGTCGATCGGAGGAGCAGGTTTACGAGAGAGATATTCATCCGGTTGATTCTGAACATTTTCCAAAGTTAAGACACTTAGGCTGTGTTCGGAAGTCCTCTGCTCCTCCGCCAGGGAGCGGAACGGGCGGAGCACCCCTTTCGCCGCTCGCTGAAATTGAACTGTATGCCGCTTCGCTCCGGGGCGGAGTTACAGAGTGGAGTGATTCCGGACGGCCCCTTATTTAGGGATGGATTGGGTATTGTTTTATTTGAACGTTGCAGAGGCAACCTAAATTGTTAATACGAAAAGAAAAAACATTAGGTTGTTAACAAAAATTGGAGCGCAGGAATCTGTCCGGCCTTAAACATGAGGCCCTTATAATCTTTAATCTTATAAAAAACTGAGTTGATGATGATGATGTGCCTGCCATCTTGTAATATAGACCGTCCGATCTATATCTGACGCATAGAAAGCAAACTATGACAATTTTACAAAAAGCTCCGCGCCTCTCTCCACATTTACAGATAAGGCCTTGCCTCGTTCATCCTTATCTCCCACAACCTCATTGCTGAGCAACTAAAAAAGGAATTCTCTAAAACAATCTGGCATGGTGACCGCCTGCCGCCACCGCCCATCCCCATACCTCCGCCCAGTCCGACCACCAGTCACCACCACGCCCCACTACTCCTCACCTTATCTCTCATCTTTCTCGAGATATCATTTTTTCGATGAAATTCTCGAGATATCATTTTTTCGATGAAATTCTCGAGATATCATTTTTCTGATAAAATTCTCGAGATATCATTAGTTTTTACACATGAGATTACTCCTGCATGGGTCAATCACAACAGGTGTTTTGTAAAAAAAATGCATTTTGATGTTGCGTGCAATGCACGGGCATCTTGCTAGTTTAAAATAAAAGGTGTTGACGCTTACATACAAAACATGACACAAATGGATGCATGCTTAGACGTGACCGAATAACGTGACACGGAATGGAAAAGAACTCCCAATGGATGAGGCTCCGGCCCCAAAACTCATGGTGAGACGAGGGTGGCTCCCTAGCCGGTGGTGTCCCTTCGTCTTGAACGTTGTATAGCCACAGCAGTCACTACAGAATGGAAAATAACTCCTAGTGAATGAGGCTCCGGCCCCAAAACTAATGGTGAGATGAGGGTGGCTCCCTAGCCGGTGATGTCCCTCCGTCTTGAACGTTGTACAGCCACACCAGTCACTACTGTGACCGAACAACCAAAAAAGTGCCACTCTACCATCATTCACTTCAAAAATCATGCCCAATCCAAGTAGTGATCGAACCTTTCTCACTCCCCTCGCGAATTGGGATAGCTTAGTATTTGGCTGAAAGTCAGTTCCTCCCTCGACTAGGTATTTAGTTTATCTAGCCGTAGACCCCCTTGTCCAATTATGATTTTCCACACCATTTCGCGATCAGGCACCAATTCATGATTTTGAAATTTATAACTCCAAGCCTGCCTGTTTCTTTTGGTGAGCAAATGACGTCCCACTTGTCCATATGATATTTGTGTTTTTTTAAGTCTTTAGGCCAAAAGAATCTAGATCGCACCCTACCCAGCTTTTCATGAATTCCGTCTTGTAAAAGATAGAACCCCATGATAAACATGGGGATGTTAGTGAGGCTGTCGTTTATGAGCACTAGCCTACTGCCCGAGGCTAAAAGATTTCCCTGCCACGGTTCAACCCTCCCTGACACCTTGTCGACTACCAGCTCAAGGTCCATGATCGTCAAGGATCCATTCAAGATGGGCATCCCAAGATACTTGACTGGTATGGACCCGAACTCACAATTCATCATATGGACCGCCCTTAATTGTGACTACAAGTCACCTCCGATTACAATCAGCTCACTTTTCTCAAAAATTGATCTCGAGGCCTGACATAGCCTCGAAACACATCAGAAGAAACTTAACATTGATGATTTCCTCCTCCGATTTCCTGATGAAGGTTAGGGTGTCGTCGGCATACTGGAGGTGGGTTAGCCCACCAGGCACCACCCTCCCCACCACCCCAGAAATATGCCTGGCACTACTGGCTCACTCTAAAATTGCAGCACTCATAGTGTTCTCTCTCATGTATTTGTGCATAGACACTATAATTGATCCCCGTTTTCGCATAGATATAGGTTAGAACTTTTCACCACCACACACGTCAACAATATTACAAATCAAACCATATTTTTCATGTTTTAAATTCAAATTTAAGTAGGACATAGATTTTAAACGCATGAACAAAAGACTAAGCATCATACAAGACCAAAGTTCGACCAAAAGCATTCACCATGCACACACTCAACCACATGAAAATCACTTGTAGCCCACACCAGTGTCTCCTCACAAATTCGCACCACTCCCTCATCCCGTGTGTTAGCCATTCATAGGTTCCCCCAACCTTTTCCATTGAATTTCTCCACATGAAGGGAGGGGAGCCGTATAGGACGCGGCGAAGCCCAACGCATTCTTGCGCTTCGGATTTTAACTTTTCGTTACCACGCACTTCAACAACATTGCAAATCAAACCATATTTTTCATTTTAAAATTCAAGTTTATATATGATATAAACTTCAAATGCATGAACAAAAGATGAAGCATCATACAAGAATAAAGTCCAACCAAAAGCAATAACCATGCACAAATTCAGCCACACGAAAAATTATGTGTCAGTCAGCACCACCGTCTTCTTCCAAGATTGCACCGCTCCCTCCACATGTGTGTTGTCCGTTTCGTGGCATCCTAGAAGCCATGATCGTCGGCCGCCTAATCTCCGAAAATGTTATTGTCGTTTCATTGATGGTATTTGGATCCAACATCATGAATTGGTTCTCCTTGCCCACCTTTTCATGCATCGATCAATTCTTCTCAAGTTGAAGCCTACGTGTCTCCATCTCTTCCTTGCACTTTTTTATTTTCGTGAATCTATTCCCACCGCTCCAACTTCTCTTTACCTCCTCTATGGCAAGTCCATCTTCCTTTGCATCACTTGATCGGCCAACTCCTTCGCATTGATCAACCGACCAATCTTGACACCATTGCACACAACAAGTTGCGCAACAAGCATTGTTACTTTGCACAATTGAAGAGAACAAGTTGAAAGACAAAGGGAAAACAATGTTTTATCAACTAGGCATTTCATCGAAACACTTCGCCATTCATAGGTTCCCTCAACCTCGTCCACTGAATTTAGCTAGACGAAGGGAGGAGGGAGAGCTTGCGAGACAGGATGGAGCCCGACACATTCTTGTGCTTTGGACTTCCCTTTGTGCTAGGTGGCCAGCCTCCACCGACGTTGCGTTGCAGCGGCTGCAGGAAGGGGGAGGACAGCGTGAATGTCGGCAATGGCAATGGAGGGTCATTCACCGGTGTGCCCAAGTCGTCGGCGATCGAGCTAAAGAGGTGATGGCTTAGGCGGCAGGATGATGCACGCAACACGAGAGGTGCGGGTTCCTACGCGGCACCAATGGAATGGGACACGGGGGTCGAGGTAGAGTTCACGGTGTCAGCGGCAGGGACAACCAAAGGCTTTGACAAGGCAAGGGCAACGATGTTACGAGCGCGAAGAAGGAAGGAGCGGGAGCGGAAATGTCCGTCACACCAGGTCATTTTTAAGATGGAGTGCGCTCCAAATTATCTCCTCCAAATATGAAGGTAGGGGTGACAAAGTCCGGGTCTGTGATTCATTTTGCAGTCCATTCACTATAAAAGTAGTTATCATGGAATTCCACCCAATATGGCAAGTATGATATTTTATTTTTATTTTTATCTGAAAGCAATATGGCGACTCTGATATAGTTGCTATAAGGTGCGTTGAGTTAGTTTTCTGTCAAAAACATATTCGCAAGGCTGCTAAGCCAACCGATAAAATACAGGAGTCAAATATGTCTATCATAATGCCAAACAAGTTCCACATGGAAGAGAGGATTTGTAGTCTAAATGTGTGCTTGCTAGAGGTCTCCATCGATAATTCATTTCTGAGCTCAGACTCATTTGCACCCGCGCTGATGAAAAAAATCAAAATAAATACTAGAAAATTTCAAAAAAAAATCAATTTTTTGTGTGTGGTAGATAATTTGATGTGTGAGGTTCGCTCCGATTTTCAAATCATTTCGACATCTAAGCAGCTCTCGGCAAAAAAGACAAATTCGGGGTCTGTAAAAAAGTTTACTGTTCACGCACTGTTCTGACCCGATTTGTCTTTTTTGCTAAGTGCTACTCAGATGTTCAAATGATCTGAAAATTAGAGAGACCCTCACGCATCAAATATCTACTACCCACAAAAAATTTGGATTTTTTGAATTTTTCTAGCATTTATTTTGATTTTTTTTCCTGTCCGAGTGCAGATGAGTCTGGGCACCGAAACGCCGCATTCGGTCTCCACGTCTTTCTTTCATTTTGTAATTGGTAAAGGACGCGAAGTACCTACGCCCGAGCTCAAATGCACCCTGATGAACAGTTCAATACAAAATAGTAAAAGAATTCAAAAGCTCAAAAAAAATTTGTTGCAAACTTTGACAAATATTTTATGTGCTTGCAAAATTTTATCATTAAACACCATTCCTGGAAGTCGTGGTTAAAAAAAACAAAATCAATGCTCCAAAAATGCTATTTTTAAAAGCATTTTGAAGTGCTATTTTTTTTCCACACCTTCCACAAATGTTGTTTCGGGCTGAAATTTTCCATGAACATTTGTGTAAGTTTGCACCAAAAAAAGTTATTTTTTCTTTCAAACTCATTTTTTTGGAATTTACTGTTCATCCCAAGCTCAAATGAGCTCGGGAGTAGATGGGTACTTTCGGATATATATACCTCTATTGCTCCATGTGAAGTTAAAGAAGACGCCGAAACGAACAACCTGAGCAAAGGCTATATATGGGAATTTGATATGAAACAGCCCACGAGTTCTGAACACTAGTCTTGAACATCAGCACGGTTGTTAACACGGAGAACACAGATTGATGTTACAGCATTACACTGCTCGAGCTTAACATCTCCAAACAACATACACGGACATAATCGGAACTGCGAACTGGAAGTGACCCTAAGTAACTCAGTAGCTACGGCGAGACCCGACAAATCCGGTCAAGGCCAACCAACTAAACCTATCACAGACTAGGCCGGTCTGACTGAATCTAGGCAAACCACATGTCTCTCTATAACCATACACTTCCCTTAGCATGATCGCCATTGTTCAATCGAACAGGAGGATGTTACATTCTTGCTTGGTATCAATTGAGGACCTGGCCATCATGCAAACCATAATAGATTGAATAGTTAACCTTACCACCGAGCGAGTACCCAATGCCCAGAACCAGAAACTTCGGCTGTACAAGATTTCCAGCAGCATCTGTCAGATGGCGGCGGTGTTATCAACGAATGTGGGCAGGGCTCATGGTTGCGCACTCCGGTGGCTTGGCCTTAGCGCCTTAGCGAAGAAGTTGCGGAGCTCAGGGATGACACGCTGGATTAGCTGAGAGAAACTGCATTTGCAAGATGGAAGTTAGATGGATTTGGATTTTTGTTGCTTGGAAGCATGTTACAATATACCAAATGTGGTGGCCCTAAGTTAAGATACCCACCCGGGTCTGGTGCAGATCTTATCAAACTGCTCCAAAATAAACAAGACGCATGTATGTCTCAGTGACATGGCATGAAAGGCTTCGGATAAGTCGTACATATCAGAGACGTTGTCTAAATTAACATCCTGCAAGATATTCCAAACAATCAATTAGACCCAGTCGGCAGCGGTTCAAACATAGAACTTGGGGGTAATGCTCCTGAAATCACCTGCGCAATTGTATATTCACATAGGCGTTTGAGGCCTTCTAACAGATACTGATCTGCAGCTCTAAGAAGATCTTGAGCAAGCTCGTTGGTTACTTCGACTGACCCTGTATAGATAAATCTGCACAAAACAAAGAAGATGTTTCCAAACTTCAATTGCAGGCCTTGTCCCCTCAGAGTGAGGAACTAACATGCAGATTTACCCATGGGCCATGGCCAAGGAACAAGAATGATCAATGATTTACTAACCTCATCATGAGTTCAAACACATCCCACCTGATATTTGGAATTTCTATGTCTCTTGCATCCTTTTCCTGGTTGAGAAAATAGTGAATTTCTTGTAAACAGAAATTGTTCAACTAGCAAACAAGATCCACATCTTCCAACCAAAAAAGGAATAGCATGTAATGTCGAGACTAACCCTGTATCCACCATCAAACATTGCACGGAATGCATCTGAAGAAGCAAGCAAAGCAATTCTGTGTGCATAAAAGCGTTTTCCTGTGGATCACAAGGGAGGTGATTATTATGATCCTAATGAAAAAAAAGCAATTATCTAAAGTAGTTTCTGTCAGGCAGGGTGCAGAAACGTCACGAACCTTCCACCAAGAAGGTGACATCTGAAAGTGTCGAACTGTTCACATATTGCTCTCCAAGATAAACCTGCAGTCAGAAGTACATTTAGTAATAGCAATAGCAAGAACTAGCGCCGAAGAAGCGCGGCGCACGCCGCGCCCGTGATCGTTTGTCTGTATTTTACCAAAATAAGCAAGAAAACAACATGTATTAAGCGATAAAATAAAATGAAGAGGAGAACACGAATTCTATCTTTACCCCATGATCAGTGTAGGCATGTAACCAACATTAAATTATTTAACAAATTAAGAAAACCGGCTGGCCTATTAATATTTTTTCGTATTCCGGTTTATTCAGGTGTACTATTCTAGATTACAACTTGGTTATTGTTTCGGTTTATGGTTCGGGTGGGTTAAAAAAATTGGTTTATTCAGCTGTTGTCCCGTTTCACTGGTTTTAGTGTTCCAGGTTATTCAGGGTTGGTGTCCTGGTTTATTTTGTTATTGTTCCGGTTAGCAGTTCTGGGTTTATTCGGATACTGTTTCGGTTTTTGTTCAGGTAATTGTTGGTAAACTGTTCGCTGATGTCGTGGTGTAAAAATGGGCAGTAATCGGTCAAGAACTTATTTTCCCCATGAATTATTATTTATGCAAATATACTGTTCCAACCTACTGTTTTGTGCCTCGGCAACACCATCACCAGAAAGGATCAGGAGACGACTGAGACGGCTCTGCGTTGGTACGCCAGTGGAGAGAAATGATGTGTAGAAAAATCCTAAATCTTAACCCTATATATATGGACGCGATGGTGGAGGAGAGAAATAATGTGTAAAAAAGTCCCAGTTTTTGTTTACAACGTGCGTATTTTTACTCCATTGGAAGTAAAAAAAGTAAGGGAAAATCAGATTATTTGGAGCACTGTTCAGTGGTGGTACTGTTCATGCAGGGGTGCTGTTTACGCATGATACTGTTCACTATTACTGTTCACTGACATGGATGTAAATGAACAGTAGAAGCTTGGAAAAATTTTTAAAAAAAAGAAAAACCAAAGCCTTCCCGCTTTAGTATAGTAACTTATTATGGATGGACCAATCCATCGGTATTAGGAGTTGATATATGGGGAAACCTCATTAAGAATATCCAGGATAGGCAAGGTAAAGCCTGCCAACTACTAAGAACAGACTGCTAAGCAGTATAAAGTTACATGACAGAACATCTGTGTCCAACAGGTTGCACATGTCACGATTGTAGGAAATAACATTTTAAGTAAGTTTGTGCACATATGATCTTGATTTAATTCAGATCTTGCTAATAGCTCCAAAGTAATACTAGCATATATCCCTAGAACTATATTTTTTTACGACAATTTTGTTAGACAACTCTCTTTTCCAAGCACTGTGAAGACCTTATTCACTTCAATAGCATAACTACATAGTAAAGACAAATCGGACGCGGAGTTTTGGCTCCCGAGCTCATCTGCACCCGCGCTCAGGAGAAAAATCAAAACAAATACTAGAAAAATTCAAAAAATTCCAAAAAAAATTGGGTGGTAGATAATTTGACGTGTGAGGTCCGCTCCAAATTTCAACTCATTTGAGCATCTGAGCAGCTCGGCAAAAAAGACAAAATCGGGGTCTGTAAAAATGTTTACTGTTCACGCACTGTTCTGACCCGATTTGTCTTTTTTGCCAAGAGCTACTCAGATGTCCAAATAAGTTGAAATTTGGAGCGGACCTCACGCGACAAATTATCTATCACACAAAAAAATTGGAATTTTTTGAATTTTTCTAGTATTTATTTTGATTTTTTTTCTGGGCGGGAGCAGATGAGCCTGGGCACCGAATTGGATATCCGAGACAAATCACTCTTTTTTTTAGTTTACTAACCTGTGGCGTTGGAGATGGAGGTGCAGCATCCATTGGAGAGAGTGCTGCAGCTTTGTTGGCTAATTTGTATAGTGCTACCGAACCATCCTGTTGATGTTTCGAGCTGACCGAAACCAGAAGATCAAGAAGCAAGTCGAGACCTGAATTAAGCCAGAATTTAATCCATGGAGAACAGAACACAAATGGGACAAGGAACACTTAAGATGTCAAATTGTTCATACCATTATTATCAATAAAAATTGTTCGCTGATCTTCAGGGGCACAGAGGTGTGCGAGAGCCAGAGCAACACGCCTCTGCACAGACTTTTCTCCTACTCTCATGAGATAAACCAAGTGTTTTAATACCTGTTAAAGATCGCGCGTGAGTCAGCTGGAGTAGATACCACAGCTTGGCAAATAAAAGAAAAAAGAAACAGTGAGCAGAACTTACTCGTCCATTTATCTTCTCCTCCAGCCTCTTCAATGTCTTAGCTACACAGTCCTTTGTAGCCTGAAAAAAAGTGCTTAACCAAACTCAGGTATAAATTTACTAAGAAAGTACCAATCTATGCTATGATGGTTGACATACCTGGACAATAAATTCGCCATCCTGCAACTTTTGGACACCTCCTACTTTAACGAAGTCAGAGACATAATCCTACAAGAAGAAAGTTATTATGGATACATGAAAGTAAGAAGCTTACATAAAACAGAAATGGAACATGACTACACGAGTCCGTTCCCTTTCAAGAGCAAATATGAAATAATAAGTAGAAAACAATATTTTGAACAACAAAAAATTACCTCATTGTCGGCAACTCCATAAAGAGCAAACGCAGCATTATGTTGCAGAGAACCATTTTTTGAGTCGAGAAGCTTTAGTAAAGGTAACAAGCCACCATTGTATGCAATACCTGCTTGGTTATGTGTATCCTGTGAAACAAAAGTCAAATTAGCCATACAGGTTAATCAAGATAAAGAAGTAAATAAAACATGCCCACTCCAAACAAAGAGATAACACACTAAAACTAATAGAATACTGTTTTATTTTCAAATCCCATGAATGGAATGTTTACAGCTTAGAAAGACAGTGAAAAGGGAATAACTTGGCATGTGCCTGACACTAAAATATCTAAACTCTTGTTCAATAACAAATACAGAATGTGGCAATGTACTGCATGGAGTCCAGATGACACCTGGTAGGCAAAAAATAATATATCCAACATGATACGCCATATGACAATGACCATTTGGGCTTATGTTTCAGCCTTTGGCTTATGTAAATCAAAGATGTTAGTTAAATTTGTAAAACTGTATTTCAATTTATGTACAAGAATCTGTAAAACTGTATATCAATCTGCATGTGTGCGATGCTGCAGTTTAAATTGATCTGATTGTATTTGAACGAAACTAATCAAATAATCTGGCGGAGAAGTTATCTCTTGTGCAATTTCATCAATTCTTATAGTGATTGTATTTGAACGGGGTGACTTCATCATGCATGTCAAACAGGCATTTCACTCCGAAGAATCTGCCAGGGAGAAAATGGTCTCTTTTCCTTCAGGACTATTCGGAAATGCGCATGTTCAAGAGATATGCTAAACTATGCTGGGTTACGATTACTTGTCGCAGGACAATGGATACAGTGAAGAAGCATATACAAACAAAAGGTACAAATCTAAACAGACACCATTTGAGAGGCAGATGCTCAACAGTTTGTCTGCATATTTAACACATATAAAGAGAATGAGCTGCATGGCTTCAATTATTGATGGTACATTAAACATAACCTGTGGTCACTCTCATGTCAATCCTTCTAAGAGGGGACACCACATCCCGATGTAAAATCAACATAGAGAAAAAGGGAAGCAGCAAAATTGAGAAAGTGCTCTGTCACTATGTCAGGTGATTTTATGAAGGGGAGTAAGGATTGTCATTGTTGTTTCTCTTTCACTGCTACAATACCTCCCTAGAATACATGCAGTACAACCCGCTGACAAACATAAGCAATCAGATTGATATTGTTGTGTGCAAGGGGAGTATAGAATGAGAAATATAACCTGTGCAAGCCTCCCAAGGGCAAAGGCTGACATCTCCCTGAGTTGGAAATCAGCTGACTGTAGCATGTCAATTAGTGGTCGGACTGCCCCCCGTTGCACAATATGGACCTGCCAAACCCCATACATGCATATTTAGAGAGGATGGCTCAAAAAACAATTCTGTGTTCTTTTGATTCACCATGGCTAACTCTTTATCGTACGAAACAACATATTTAGTAAGTAGGTAGACATAATCAATCAATGATATGTAGCACAAGAGTATTACTCCCTCCGTTCCAAAATATAAGTCTTTTCAGAGATTTCAATATGGACTACATAGTACATACGGATGTATATCGACGTGGTTTGGAGTGTAGATTCACTCATTTTGCTCCATACGTAGCCTATATTGGAATCTCTAAAAAGACTTATATTTAGGAACGGAGGGAGTATATAGGAAAAAGTACTTCATTTTATTTTTTACTCTTCCACTTCATCACTCGTCATAAAAATAAATATGGAGCTAACAACAAATGAAGCATCCTTAAGCACCTTGCACTCAGAGTCGGCCGAAGCAAACTGCCCTAGCAATAAAGCAGCTTCTCTTTGGCTTTCCGTACAGCAAGAACTGCAAAAGAAAAGATGAAACACAGGTTCTTTAAGCTGGAGAGCAGACTCAGGGTAATACCATGCCTTCATATACTAAGATTGGGACTACAATAAAACAGCTTCTCGTGTTACAATATGGATATGGATATGGAATCTGGGTTAGAAGATAATTTGCTACACGCAAGCTTACACTTGAAGATCTCATAAGATTATATCATTACAAGCACATATTGTTTTGACCTTAAAGCAACAAAATTAATCTGCATCCAGGAACACATGCACAATGGTGTAATTAGTAATCGAGTGTGTATTGCTGATGTACAGCTAAAAGTAAAGTACATAGAATTTGAATTTCCAGCAGTACTCTAGCAGAACTCAACAAATAAATACAGTAAGTTATATGCATTTAATTATTAAGAGATACAATTAAAACAATTATATAAGCTGCATATGATGATCATCATACCTTAATAGCCCAATTACAGGTTGCAAGGCCCCCGCGTTAAGAACCTCTTTCTTGATATTTGGGGATGAATGGACCAAATTTCCAATGACACCAACCTGCCACGCCAAGAGAGTGTATTTAGTACTTACTGGCATGCACAGCAAAAACAATATCATACATATGGCTGGTTTATGAGGACAGCCTTTGCATTTGGCAAAAGTATAAAACTAGGGTGATTTCATGCAAAATTGTCACGATATATGTTGTATGCTGAGAACTTTATGAGGACAGGCTTTGCATTTGGCAAAAGTATAAATCTATATGTAACTGATAGAAGCAAATAGTCAGATCATTTTCTTTGTATAAATTCCACAGGATTAGTAACTCCATTGGTAAGTTAAAGGTGTTAATGCTCCAAATTTCTAATTGGCTGATGTGGAATAGCTTTTCTTTTGTAACACTCCAAAAAGTAAGTTGTGTGCACCAAACATATAAAGCTGCAGGACAGGTGCTCAAACTTGCCTAGTTGGGTTGTGACATTAAGGCTCTTAGGGCCAGTTCTTTTGGGCGGCTTAAAAAATAAGCTGCCTCTCCCCAGCTTTTTCCATAAGCCACCACTTATATTAATTGGGGCTTCTAAACTAGTTATAGGATATCTAATTTAGAAGCCTCAAAATAATTTAGAGATGGCTTATTTATTAAGCTGGGGGAGGCAGCTTATTTTTTAAGCCGCCCAAAAGAACTGGCCCTTAACGTCAATTTTAGCCTGACAGACTTGATCAAAGTCTCAGCTTGCTTAATTGTACTACTTAGGCCCATGTTCAATAATGTGACAGAAAAATGAGCTCCTCAAACAAGCCCACTTGTGACATTAAGGTCCCTAACTTCAATTTCAGAATTGCGGGCTCCCTCAAGGCCTCAGCTTGCTCAATTGCACTAACTAGGCATATCTTTAGTAATGCGACAGAAAATGGTGTGGCAGAGCACAGTACGGATCATAAGGATGCTTTGCCTCTACTAATTATGAACCTCAAGCTTGTCATACCAATTAAGCACCTTCCATGTCAAATTAATTTTCCATCATTTAGCCAATGGATGGACCTAACTAGCTCAATTAAGCAAGTTCCCGATAGGCTAATGTTTGGTTCAAAGCCCAAACACGTAGATACACAGCCAGGAAGCCTAACAGCCTCTAATGCAGTTTATTTTTCTGATAATCAGCATGGTTAGGCAAACATATTTTGTGTAGCTTTCTTTCTTATTCTGCACTTGCTGCAATACGAGTCACTGTCACTCAGAACGAGTTCATCAGACGATTTTCTAGCGATTGCACTGCGGCATGCTTATATACTTGCTGCCATCATGCACTAGGTTCATTTGTGCAATCAAGTATAGCTCTCACCAAGTTCTATTATCCTTTTTTTGCTTTATTTTTATATGATTTTCTTAATAGTGCTAAATTCATTTTTCTACCAACTGAGCTATCCCGCACATTTTTGTGAGTGAAATGACACCAGTCTTCTAGCAATGACGTGATGATCCCACTCTCATTCTTTGAGTAGACTGGTTACCAGATACTACGACCCCTCAAGGCACACTGCCTAGAGGTACACTCTTGGTAGATCACATTGGTCCAGCTACCATACCGATTGAAACCGAATCATCACGAATAGACAATATTTTCAGATCCTGTTTCTCATTGTTTTTTTTGGGGGGGGGGGGGGGGGTAAGATTTCTCATATCTGTATTCCTCTCAGTTTCTCCTAAAGTAATGTATGTTGATGAGGTTTGATCTAATTAGCTCACTTGTAATAACTCTGTTCTCCCTGGGTCAGAGTATTCCAAAGAAAGCTCTCCTCTACCGCCATGGGATCTCGCACCAAACAGAAGTAAGAACTAGTTCGTTCACTTCCTCAGGCAGCATCTTTTCTTCCGATAGCTGCAGTTCCGGACATCAGAAATGATGTATCGAAGCACTAACCATTTTGTTGCCTATCGTCCAAGGTTTTTTTTAAGCGCTAGGCACTGAGCGAGCGTTGTGCCCTCCACTTGGTGCAATGACAGCTTAAGCGGCACACTTAAGCTTTCTGTAAGTCATGTATTAAGCCTAAAATCGCAAGCATGTTGGGGAAGAAGAGACGAGGAGGAGCTCGAGATCAGGGAAGGGAAGCAAGCTGGCAGCGGTGAGGTTGGAGAGAAATCGCCAGGCTCCAGCCTAGACAAGGAGGAGCTTGAGATTGGGGAAGAGGGGGAAGGACTGGTGGCAAGGTCGGGGGCGGGGAGCTCGAGGTCCAGCGGCGCTAGGTCGGGGAAGAAGATGGGTGGTGAGACCGAGGAAGAAAGCCCCACACCTGGCAGCGCAAGGTTGCCTTGCTCTCCTCTGTTTCTCTCACCCCCGCCCTCTTTTGTCTAACCCTAGGCGTCCAAGCGCTTTGTTTCACCGCTTACCACAAAAGCAAAGCTGTAGGCCTCCGCTCATCACTTAAGCGCGCCTAGGCGTACACTCAATTTTTCGCTGCTATCGTCTAGTGGTTCAGGACATCTCTCTTTCAAGGAGGCAGCGGGGATTCAACTTCCCTGGGGGTAGGCAGTAATATGGAAGGAGGTTAACCATGACGGTCAAGACCATAGATATTGATAGATAGAACTTCCATTTGTTTGTTGAAGTCAAGCAATTCAACTTGCTCACAATCACAAGAAATTTCTCCCCCGCCATATTTCTTCCCCACTGTTTGTCCACTACCTCGGCTGAACCTAAGCAAAAGAATAAGAAGTCCAAGAGACAGAAAGTCTAGTTTTCGTAATCGACCGATTTGTTAACATACCACTGAACCATTTTTTATTAACATAATGACAATATGAACCCTTATTGTAGCTCTAGAATCTCTAGACAAAGGAATTACTCTATCCTTTATTTAACATTTAATAATAATAAGAGACAACAGTTCAATACACTTAAGGAATTGGGTTCTAATGCACATCAATATCAATATAGTGCACCATAATTGCATTGCTCATAATATAAATGGAGTATAATGATAAGTTAAGGTAAGTGCCACTGTGCCAACTAACCTAAGTTACATTGCAACTTGAACAGAAACTTTCACCTGGAAGTTTCCCAAGCAATATATAGTACTACGGTTCACCATTAAGCCAATCAAGACAATACATTTTGAAGTTTACATTCCATGAGGCCTTAGGATAACTGTTATTCATGATTGTAGAAAAACAAGAGAAATGGCAAGGTTCAAAACCAGAACAATGTTTTCCTGTAATAGATACATGACAAGTGCCGCACTAAAAATGGAGAGGGGTTCAAGCGAAGAAGTGTATTTGATGAAAATATATGAATATTCAGTATCTTACTGCTTCATAGTGAATTGCAGCATCCTCTGACCGCAGCATTAAGATTAACGTTGGCAATGCATTGCAATCAACGATCTGCATTAAGGAGTTAAGGGGAAGATTTAACATCTAGAAGTGAGGAAATAATATACATGGGTGAATGTGGATGAAAGTCTGATGTTAAAATCTAACATTAATGTTGGTTTCAATAATTTAAACTTTCTTATATTCTTACCAGGGTTTTGTTTTCATCATTTTTAAACGCCAAAGTCCTCAAGGCCCCTGCAGCTGCCCTCTGCACCTTAATATCCTGTGATTCTAGCAATTCAACGAGAGGTGGGATTCCGCCTTCAATTCTGCAGTAGAACAAAACCATCAGCAAGCACAGAAAACTTCCATGGAAACGCAGCATTGACTAGTGAGCAGTAGATAGAACAAAACCTGATACAAGTTTTGATGTTGCTATTCTCATGAGCAAGGTTGGTAATTGCATCAGCTGCTCTTCTGATAAGGCTGTTAACTGCCCTCGAATTTGTAGCATTTTTATGCCTTCTTAGGAGAGTCACCAGCAGGGGTAGGGCACCAGCATCAACTATAAGTTGTTGATGTTCAGGCTGGTAAACCAACACAAAAAGTAATAAATGACTAAATTCTGAGAGTAACATAGCTAAAATCATAACAACGAAGTAGTCGTGTTGAAGAAAAGTTAACAATAATATTCATGGATTGCCTAAAGAGAACTAGGCAAGGTTGAAACCTATTCTGCTTGAACCCAGGTATACCTAGATTCTTATGAAGGCGTATGAAGTTAGATTAGGGGAAGGGAAGAGAGTGGTATTTATTTTTCTCTTGCATTTTGCTACGAAATGGGATGTTTCATGTCTGAGCGAGCGGGCCACGGCCCAGAAAATTGGGATTATAAGAACAATTCAAGCAATTGCAATGGAATGTAAGCAAAATCTAAGCTAAAGTGCAAAGAGGAAAACTAATCGAATTAACCTTTACGGCTAGGAGCCCGAGAGCGAAGGCAGCCCCCTTCTCGACCTCGTGCTCGAACGGCCGCAGCTGCTGCTCCTCCTCCACCGCCGCCACCATAGGGGGCACCTTCAGGTGGCACACCAACGCCGGCACGGCGCCGCCCTCAACGATTACGTTCACCATCTCCTCTGCGGCAAAAGCAGCAAGCAGATCCGCCTCAGTAACGGCGCCTGGACGGGTGGGGAAGAGTACGGATCGGCACGGTGGGCGTAGGGTTGGGGGATTACCGTTTTTCGCGAGCTCGGCGAGGACGCTGGTGGCGCGCTTGGCGGTGGCGCGGTCGGCGTGGCGCCACGAGAAGCAGTGGTGGAGGGCGTCGACCTGCGTGCGGACCTCGCGGGCGACCGCCGCCTGGGACTGGCGGCAGCAGATCTCGGGGCCGACGGAGCCCTCGTCGTCCTCGTTGTCGTCGTCGGCATCGGCGCTGCCGAGCGGCGACGAGACGGCGGCGGCCGCTGCGGCGGCGGCGGCGGCGGCGGCTGCGGCTGCGGCGGCCGAGGCGGCGGCCTCGTCGTCAATCCTGCGCTTCTGCGCCTTGCGCCGCGGGCGCTGCGGCTTCTGCTGCTCCGCCTCCATTAGAGCGGGTCGACGGCGATGAAGGTGGGGAACTTGTCGGAGGCGGAGGAGGAGGGAAGGGCAGAAGCAAAGAGTATGCGCGCCCCAGCGCGATAGGGATTTTATTCCGCGTTCGGTTAAAATTGAGCACTTTTTATTTTATATACTGTCAGAAATGAGAATGATACACTTTCTTTCCTCACTGTTGTATATATTTTGATTGGTGATGACGAGTTCACAACTATTCTTGCGCACGTACGGTGAGAAAATGATGAGAAAGGTATAATATACTCCCTGATGTATAGTATTTTCTTTATTTCTTTTCCAAAATATCTAATTTGTAACTTTTCTCTTTCCTTTTTCAGAAAAAAAATCAATATATTCATAATTTGTCATGCCAGTACAAAAACAACAGAATTAATTAAAAAAAACAGGTCAATGGACCACCTAGCTATGGCTACTCATGTCTCCATTTTGTACGCATTTTTATAGCTCATTTGTTGCATATTATCCTCATATATCATGTCCCATCGAGCCAATTACATGTCTATTATGTATGATTTCCAGTTTCACTTTTTGCATTGTGAGCATTGCATAGTTATAGGTTTTATTTAGTTTCTACTAGTCTTCTTTATTTGTTTTGTAGCAACTAAGGACCAAACACAATGAAAAAGGCGGCCTAGCGTCATCTTTGACACACCAAAATTTAGGCATTTGGAAGTGTCAAAGATGACATTATTGGAAAGTGCTCAAAATCAAGATTTAATACCACAGGTGCCTCAGCGTCGCTCATACGAATCCAACGAGTTTAAGAACGTCGAAATCCGAGTTCGTGTGAATAAATGGTGACCACTTTACCTAAGGGTCCACAGCGATCTATGGCGCACGGTACGACCGTGCCCGGTCGTATCGCCGGTCGTACTGCACCCCTACATCTTCGTATTTTGGCCATAAATTTCCCGATTTTGCTCTGGTTTCATCCTGATTTTTTCCTACGCGATTCTTCTCGAACAGGGGACGTTTTGGGAGAGCATTTGGGTCCCCTTGAGCCCTAGGATGAAGGAGGAGGAAGTCACATCTATACAGGAGGACTGAAGAAGGCCCTATATATACACCTCCAACCTTAGTCGTTGGGAATCATCTTCATCGAGTCGTCATTCGTCCAAGATCAGATCACAACACCTCCATTACTGCTCCAAGACCTCCTCCATAGAAATAAGAAGGGCCAAGACAAGAAGGAAGAAGGGGAGGCTCCGCCACCGCGTGAACCAGCCTTTAAGGCGGTGCCTAACGGTGTCATACACCGGGGGTGGCTCACCAAGGAGAACTAGGCAAAAGGCTGGGTTGGGGGACCGCAAGGCCTAGAGACAGGAGGATGCCCGGAGAACCAGGCAACCGCTGTTGGGAAACGTAGTAAAAGACAAAAAATCGCACCTGCGCACCCAAGATCAATATGAAGATGCATAACGGGTTGGGATCACGATCATTACCATCACGGTGTTGCAGTGGAAGAAGAACGTGTCTGAGTAGATCATACCTGGAGTCCCGCGAACCGCCCACGAACAGTCCCTCTAACGGAAGACCGGAAGCACGGCCTCTCTACTTGGTTGCAAGCGTGCAGCCTTCACGATTCGGCAGTGCTTCGCCGTCCAGAGCTAATCATCGCCGGAGAATTAGAGGGAGGAGATTAGAACCACACAGGGCTTCTAATTATGAGGATTAGAGAATTATTCTAGCTCTGATTGGTCAAGTGGGACCAGCTAGAACTAAAACTAGAAGAACTAGATGAGGCTCCAAACTTGTGTCTCAAAAGGGTGGAAATCCTCCTCTATTATATATAGGTTGGAGGGAAGAGGAGGGGCACCAGAAGGGGAGGGAAAGTCCCTCCCCTTTGGCCAGCAAGGGAGGAGGAGTTGGACTCCCCCCCCCCCCCACACACACACACTCCAATTCGGCCTCCTTCCTTAGGGAAGGAAGGCGCCTCCTCATTGTGGCCCAAGTTGCCTTCCACCTCTTGGTCTTTTAAGGCCCGTTCATATTTAGTTAAATATAAAATAGTTCTAAATACGTCTAAACCATTTTATATATGATTTAACATCCCCGAAAACATTTTCCACCTATATATTTATCGGTAATACCCGGTATTACCCGATATTCACCGAAACCCTTCCGGTGACCCTGAAACGCTTACGGATCCTCTCAGAACTATTCCAAATATTAATGAAAGAATTCCACAAATATATTCTCATCACTCCCGTCCTACTAACACTCGGCAGATTGTGATTGCCTTAAGCTTGTGACCCCGTATGTTCGATAACTCATAGACATGAACGAAACCCCTTCGTTCAATGACCAAGAGCGAAACCGTGGACGTCCATATCGATCCCTATGAGCACACGAATAATATTAGAGTGAACCTTTGGTTATCATGTGATATTCCCTTTACTTCGCGATACTTTAAAAAATCCGAGATGCATCGGTATCCTCCTGAGTCAGCACATGCTCATTATACCGAAATCCTCGTTACCGGTTTTCCTTTCCCTCATTGTAATGCTCCGGCATCCCCGTGACGTAGTCACCTATGTCTGGCCAGATGATGATGGATGATCATGCCAAGAGGGCCCTAAGAATATCTATCCATCGTCGGGGGAGCAAATCCCACTCTTGAGCTATCTAGTCCCTTGTCAAACTTTCCGATAAACCCGTAAGTTATCGTTTGATCACCGTGTTATAGGTGATGTTTGAGCAACCCCAAAGCTCAGCGTACGGTAAGAAGTGACTATGATGCTCTCATAGTATAAGGAGCAAAATCACACATTAACACTGTGTGTTATTACAATTGATAGTAGACGATATTATTCAATTCATAACAGACAAATTTGGGTCGATTCAATATGATCATTCTTCTAATGTCATAATCTCAATGTTGTTTTAGGACTATCGTTTAACACTTTAAACGATATCCTAATATCGGAAAAACGTGATCACCAACAACACTTGATCTAGTCCTAGAGGCAAGACTAGGAATCTTTTATTTAACTGTTTATCATTTCACACGTGCATATGAGTTTTCCACTGAATCACGTATTCCAGGATCATAGCAGTTATAGCATAGAATATAAATTCTTTAATTATGAATATGGAAATATAATAATCAAATATTATTGCCTCTAGGGCATATTTCCAACAGTCTTTCACTTGCACTAGAGTCAATAATCTAGTTAGCGCTTTTAACTTCTACACCAATGGCAATCCGGTGTTAGTCCATGCTTTGCTTGTGGTATAGACTTCGTCCTATCCAATATGACAATCTTCATATCCGTGTGTATCATTTATATTTTAATGCATCTATCTGATTCCACATAAATTCACATTTTTTGTGAAACTGGCTTTGTATGTATTGAATAACTGTCAGAACCTTTGATTCCTTAGATTAAGCCACATAACCACTATCGAGAATAGTGTTCCATTTGCACAATCATCTAGAAACCATACCAAGTTCATAAATGAACCTTTGATTCATCACACTCTATTGTTGCTTCTAAAGCAACAACATACTCAGCCTTCTATTATAGAATTCACCACAATAACTTTCTTGGACCAATTCCAACTTACTATGCCACCATTAATCATTTAGTTGAAACCAAAAATCTTTTGGAGTACTATTGAAGATTTTATCGATGTACTACTTACAACGAGTCTATATAGATGTAACTCCTTACAACAATCTCTTCATCTTCTTCGTATGCGAGAAACATGTCGTTAGTACTTAATGACATTTCCACTGATGTCCTATGATCAACAATTTGGTCATTCTGGTAACTTTTACTCACAAGTTACTTGGAGTATTGTATATATCTGGTTGTTTACATACCATGGAATACAAGTGTGATTGAAATCATGTATTGCTCTCGTCAGCATTTCAGAATACCGACTCTTGCTCAAAACTCTTTCCACGTGACTTTGTCAAGAAACTCTTATTGCATATTTCATACAAAATTGATTCAGTATTATGTCAATATGTATTTTGGCTAAGCCCGATTAGACATTACTGTCTCCATAGATAATTATGTCTAATACCAGGACTATATATTGTCTTAATCTGTGTCAACAAATTCGTATAATTTCTAATCAACAATATGTCATGCACATATAGTGTTTAGAAATATTATCATGCTCCCACTTACTTTCTCGTTAATACAAGCATCTTCACTTTCCTCGACGAAATCAAATTATTTGACCATTTCATCAGGACGAAGATTCCAACTCCACTATGCTTGCTTCAGATTTGCACACTTACTAGCACCCTCTGGATCGACAAAATTACCTTGGACCATATCAAATATACAACCTTGGTTATTTTTCTATCTCATGGGAATCATTTTGACATTGATTGCTTATGTCTGCGTTGGTATTTCCCCAAAGAGGAGAGGATGATTGATGCGTCTTGAAACTGCGTCGGTATTTCCCCAAAGAGAAAGGGATGATGCAGTACAACTACGGTAGGTATTTCCCTTAGTTGTGAAACCAAGGTATCAATCCAGTAGGAGAACCAAGCAACACTATGTAAAAAATACCTGCACACAAAGTACAAATCCTCGCAACCCAACGCGTAAGAGGGGTTGTCAATCTCTGCTCGATAAAAAGATAAATTGATTTATGATAGTTTGGGCAAATAGATCTTGATAAAGTACGAAATAAAATAAATAAAGAAAAAGTACAACAAGGTATTTTTTGGGTTTTTGGAATAATAGATCTGAAAATAAATACGGCAAAAAATAGATCGTAAAGCAAATATGACAAAAGATAGACCCGGGGGCCGTAGATTTCACTAGTGGCTTCTCTCGAGAAAATAGCATACGGTAGGTAAACAAATTACTATTGGGCAGTTGATAGAAGAACAAATAATTATGACGATATCCAAGGCAATGATCATGTATATAGGCATCACGTCCACGATTAGTAGACCTACTCCTACCTGCATCTACTACTATTACTCCACACATCGACTGCTATCCAACATGCATCTAGTGTATTAAGTTCATGGAGAAACAGAGTAATGCAATAAGAATGATGACATGATGTAGACAAGATCTATTCATGTAGGAATAGACCCCATCTTTGTATCCTTAATAGCAACAATACATGCCTGCCTCGCTACCCCTTCTGTCACTGGGTGAGGACACCGCAAGATCGAACCCATCACAAAGCACCTCTTCCCATTGCAAGAAAAATCAATCTAGTTGGCCTAACTAAACCAAAGATTTGGAGAAGAAATACGAGGCTATAAATAATCACGCATATAAGAGATCAAAGAAGACTCAAACAATATTCATGGACATAGATCTGATCATAAACTCGAACTTCATCGAATCCCAACAAACACACCGCAAAAAGTCATTACATCAAATAGATCTCCAAGAGACCATTGTATTGAGAATCAAAAAGAGAGAAGAAGCCGTCTAGCTACTGCCTACGGACCCGTAGGTCTATGGTGGACTATTCATGCATCATCGGAGAGGCACCAATGAGGATGATGAACCTCTTCGCGATGGTGTTTTAGATCTTGTGGTTCTGAAACTTGTGGCAGTTGGAATTGTGTTTCGTCAACTCCCCTAGGGTTTCGGCAATATTTGGGTATTTATAGATCTAAGAGGCGGTGCAGGAGACCCCTGTGGGCCCCACAACCCATCAGGGCGTGTCTGGGCCTCTTGGCATGCCCTGGTGTCTTGTGGGGCCCACAAGCCTCCCTCTAGTGCTTCCTTGGTTCCCAAGTTTTATACTGGTCCAAAAAAATCTCCAAAAAGTTTCGCTGCGTTTGGACTCCGTTTGATAGAGATATTCTATGAAGTAAAAAACAAGAAAAAAAACAACTAGCACTGGGCACTATGTCAATAGGTTAGTCCCAAAAAATGATATAAAGTTGATATAAAATGATTGTAAAACATCCAAGAATGATAATATAACAACATGGAACAATAAAAAATTATAGATACGTTGGAGACGTATCAGCATCCCCAAGCTTAATTCCTGCTCGTCCTCGAGTAGGTAAATGATAAAAACCGAAATTTTGATGTGGAATGTTTCCTAACATGTTTATCACATATTCTTTTCTTTTGTAACATGGAGATTTAGACTTTTAGATGATTCAAAGCAATAGTCTAGTTTTTACATGAAGACTTCAATACTCAGGCATATCAATAAGAAACCATGTGTTTCAAAATATCAACACTAAGGAAAGTTATCCTAGCCCATCATGCCCAATCATTTATCCATTCACGAAACACGCTCGAATATTAGCTACATCCAATGCTCAAGTACGATCATAGTGCTCCCTAGTTGGTGCTTTATAAGAGAAGATGGAGACTCAACATAAAAATAAAATTTGCATAAAAGTAAATAGATAGGCCCTTCGTAGAGGGAAGCAGAGATTTGTAAAGGTGCAAGAGCTCAAAGCTTAAATTGAGAGATAAAAAATTGAGAGGCGTGCTTTTTCTATCAATGAAAACGACCGAGTATTTCCCAACACTTTCCATGCTAGATATATCACAGGCAGTTCCCAAACATAAAATAAAGTTCATTCCTTTTTCCACCATACTTTCACATTCCAAGACTAGCCGTATCCACGGTACCGTCCATACCAACATTTTCCAAGGAATTTATTATTTGATAACATAAAGTAAATTTCGTTTTCATTTCGGGACTGGGCATCCCTATTACCGCCGTACTCTCGTGCAATGACAAGTGAATAAACACTCATCTTGAGAATAACACATATAACATGGGAAATATTGGCCACCCCCTGCCGCTTCATGAGCGGTACGACACACAAAAAGGAGATTCATTTTGAAAATTAGAGATGGCACATAAAAATTTATTGAGAACGGCACATAAATACCGCATATAGGTAGGTATGGTGGACTCAAATGGCAAATTTGGGTTTAAGGATTTTGGATGCACAAGTAGTATTTCTACTTAGTACAAGTGGAGGCTAGCAAAGAGATTGAGAAGCAACCAACCAAGAAACAAAAATTCACATAGATGATCATTAAGCATAACTAAAAACGATTAATGCACCACAAGTAGGATGTAATTCCATTGCATAACTATTGACTTTCGTGCTTGCATAGGGAATCACAAACCATAACACCAATATTCTTACTAAAGCATAATTACTCACCAACATGACTCACATATTACTATCATCATATCTCAAAACTATTACAAAGAATCAAGTTTATTTTGTCCAATGATCTTCATGAAAGTTTTATTATATCCCTCTTGAATATCTATCACTTTGGGACTAATTGCAATTGCTTTTACAAGCTCAACCAAATTTAAGTGAAGAACATGAGCATAAAGATTTTCATCTCTCAAAATAATATAAGTGAAGCATGAGAGAATTTCTTCAAAAATTTACTAACTCTCAAATAAATTTAAGTGAAGCATGAGAGAACGTCTTCAAAAATATTAAAGCACACCGTGCTAAAAAAGATATAGGTGAAAAACTAGAGCAATTCCATAGCTCAAAAAATTTAAGTGAAGCATAAAGAGTAATTCTAACAAATCATAGGGTTTGGGCAATATTTGGGTATTTATAGAGCTAAGAGGCGGTGCAGGAGACCCGTGTGGGCCCCACAACCCATCAGGGCGTGACTGGGCCTCTTGGCGCCCTGGTGTCTTGTGGGGCTCACATGCCTCCCCTCTAGTGCTTCCTTGGTTCCCAAGTTTTCTTCTGGTCCAATAAAATCTCCAGAAAGTTTTGCTGCGTTTGGACTCCGTTTGATAGGGATATTCTGCGAAGTAAAAAACAAGCAAAAAAATAGCAACTAGCACTGGGCACTATGTCAATAGGTTAGTCCCAAAAAATGATATAAAGTTGATATAAAATGATTGTAAAACATCCAAGAATGATAATATAACATCATGGCACAATAAAAAAATTATAGATACGTTGGAGACGTATCGACATCCCCATGCTTAATTCTTGCTCGTCCTCGAGTAGGTAAATGGTAAAAACAAAAAAAATTGATGTGGAATGTTGCCTAACATGTTCATCACATATTCTTTTCTTTTGTAACATGGGCATTTGGACTTTTAGATGATTCAAAGCAATAGTCTAGTTTTGACATGAAGACTTCAATACTCAAGCATATCAATAAGAAACCATGTGTTTCAAAATATCAACACTAAGGAAAGTTATCCCTATCCCATCATACTCAATCATTGATCCATTCACGAAAACACGCTCGAATATTAGGTACATCCAATGCTCAAGTACGATCATAGTGCTCCCTAGTTGGTGCTTTATAAGAGAAGATGGAGACTCAAACTAAAAATAAGATTTTCATAAAAGTAAATAGATAGGACTTCACAGAGGGAAGCAGAGATTTGTAAAGATGCAAGAGCTCAAAGCTTAAATTGAGAGATAAAAAAATGGAGAGGCATGCTTTTCTCGTCAATGAAAACGACCGAGTAATTCCCAACACTTTCCATGCTAGATATATCATAGGCGGTTCCCAAACATAAAATAAAGTTTATTCCTTTTTCCACCATACTTTCACATTCCACGACTAGCCGTATCCACGGGTACCGTCCATACAAATATTTTCCAAGGAATTTATTATATGACAACATAAAGTAAATTTCTTTTTCATTTCGGGACTGGGCATCCCTATTACCGTCGTACTCTCGTGCAATGACAAGTGAATAAACACTCATCTTGAGAATAACACATCTAGCATGGGAAATATTGGCCACCCCCTGCCGCTTCATGAGCGGTACGGACACACAAAAAGGAAATTCATTTTGAAAATTAGAGACGACACATATAAATTTACTTAGAACGGCACAAAAATACCGCATATAGGTAGGTATGGTGGACTCAAATGGCAAAACTGGGTTTAAGGATTTTGGATGCACAAGTAGTATTTCTACTTAGTACAAGTGGAGGCTAGCAAAGAGATTGAGAAGCAACCAACCAAGAAACAAAAATTCACATAGATGAGCATTAAGCATAACTAAAAACGAATAATGCACCACAAGTAGGATGTAATTTCATTGCATAACTATTGACTTTCGTGCTTGCATAGGGAATCACAAACCTTAGCACCTCTTACTAAAGCATAATTACTCACCAACATGACTCACCTATTACTATCATCATATCTCAAAACTATTACAAATAATCAAGTTTATTTTGTCCAATGATCTTCATGAAAGTTTTATTATATCCCTCTTGAATATCTATCACTTTGTGACTAATTGCAATTGCTTTTGACAAGCTCAAACAAATTTAAGTGAAGAACATGAGCATAAAGATTTTCATCTCTCAAAATAATATAAGTGAAACATGAGAGAATTTCTTCAAAAATTTACTAACTCTCAAATAAATTTAAGTGAAGCATGAGAGAATTTCTTCAAAAATATTAAAGCACACCGTGCTAAAAAAAGATATAGGTGAAGAACTAGAGCAATTCCATAGCTCAAAAAATTTAAGTGAAGCATAAAGAGCAATTCTAACATATCATAGCATAATTTCGCTCTCTCAATTAATAGGTGTGTCCAGCAAGGATAGTTGGGACAAACTAAAAAGCAAAACAAGAAAATCTCATATAATACAAGATGCTCCAAGCAAAAATCATGATATGTCATGAATAAAAATATAGCTCCAAGTTAAATTATCGATGGTCGTTAGAAGAAAGAGGCGATGCCTTCCGGGGCATCCCCAAGCTTAGGTTCTTGGTTCCTGAATATTAACTTGGGGTTCCATGGGCATCCCCATGCTTAGGCTCTTTTCACTCCTTATTCCTTCATCCATCATGATCTCACCCAAAACTTGAAAACTTCAATCACACAAAACTTAACAAAACCCTCATGATATCCATTCGTATAATAAAGCAAATCACCATTCTAAGTATTGTTGCAAACCCATTCATATTTTATTATTGCATTATACCTATTGTATTCCAACTTTACCATGGCTTATACCCCCCATACAATCCGTAGATTCATCAAAATAAGCACACGATGCAACGAAAATAGAATCTGTCAAAAACAGAATAGTCTGTAGTAATCTGGACTTTGTCCATACTTCTGTAACTCCAAAAATTCTGAAAAATTAGGACAACGTAGTCAATTTGTATATCAATCTTGTGTAAAAAAACTTAGAATTTTATCACGTTTATGTGATTTTCAACAATTTTGCTACTAGGTGCAAAAGTTTCTATTTTTCAACAAGATCAAATAAACTATCACCCAACATGATCCCAAAGGCTTTACCTGGCACAAACACTAAATTAAACATAAAACAAAATCATAATTGTAGAATAATTATGCAAACATTCAATAATAGAAAGAAAAAGGCAAAAATAAATTTTATTCATTGGCTTGCCTCCCAACAAGCGCTATCATTTTATGCCCCTAGCTAGGCATAAGATTTTATTGATGCTCACATGAAAGATAAAAATTGAAACATAAAGAGAGCATCATAAAACATGTGAGAAACACATTCAAGTCTAGCATACCTCCTACACATAGGAATTTTATAAGCAAACAAATTATCAAAACAAGAAATATCTAGCATATGCAAATGAGAGGAATAAAACATTGACAATCTCAACACAACGAGAGGTAATTTAGTAACATGAAAATTTCTACAACCATATTTTCCTCTGTCATAATAATTATTTGTATGATCACAATCAAATTTAACAACATAGCCATCATATAAAATTTTCTCTTCATAATCTACATGCATGCAAAGTTGACACTCTTCCAAAATAGTGGGGTTATCGTCAAATAAAGTAATGACCTCCAAGCCCACTTTTATCAAAAATTTCATAGAATTGAACACCCTCCAAATATGTGGGGTTATTTTTAGCTAAAGTTAACACTCTTCCAAACCCACTTTCAATATTATCGCAAACATATTCATCATGAGGCTTAAATAAATTTTAAAGATCATAAGAAGAATCAACCCAATCATGATCATTGCAATAAGTAGTGAACATATCAAACTTAGCATCCCCAAGCTTGGGGTTTTGCATGTTATTAGCAGAATTGACATTAATAGAATTTATAGTAACACCATTGCAATCATGATTTTCATTAAAGGAACTATTGTGAATCACTTCATAAATTTCCTCTATCATCACTTGATCACAATTTTCAGATTCATGAATTTCAAGCAAAACTTCATGAAGATAATCTAGTGAACTCAATTCACTAGCAATTGGTTCATCATAATTTGATCTTTTAAACAAATTAGCAAGTGGATGAGTAACCATATCAATAGATTTTTAGCAAGCGAATATGCAAGAAAATAGAAGACACATGGCAACACAAGCAAAGATAGCAAACGAGCAAAAGGACAAACGGAAAAAGAAGGTAAATAAAAAGGCAAAAAAATGTGAAGTGGGGGAGATGAAAACAAGAGGAAAAGGCAAATAATGTAAATTGCAAGGTGATGAGATTTGTGATTAGGAACCTGATAGATGTTGATGATGTCTCCGCGGCAACGACGTAAGAAATTCCTTTTGATGTGGCTTGAAACTGTGCTGGTATTTCCCCAAAGAGGAAGGGATGATGCAGTACAGCTACAGTAGGTATTTCCCTCAGTTGTGAAACCAAGGTATCAATCAGCTACTTCTTGAGCTTGCGTTGGTTTTTCGCTTGAAGAGGAAAGGGTGAGGCAGCAAAGTAGAGATAAGTATTTCCCTCAGTTTGAGAACCAAGGTATCAATCCAGTAGGAGATAATGCACAAGTCACCGAATATCTGCACAAACAATCAAACAACTTGCACCCAACGCGATAAAGGGGTTGTCAATCCCTTCATGGTTACTTGCAAATGTGAGATCCGATAGAGATAGATAAACAATAAAGTAAATCTTTTTGGTACTTTTGGTTTATAGAATGGAAAGTAAAAGATTGCAGAATAGTAGATCCAAAACTAATATGATAGATCAAAGACTTGTATGATGGAAAATAGACTTGGGGGCCATAGGTTTTGAAAGGATCGAGAAGAGGTGTCTAGAGGGGGGGGGGGTGAATCGACTCTTAGCAAGAAAAAGTTGTAGTTTTTAATTTCTTCAAGTTGAGGTGGACTTTTAGCACAAGTTTAAACATTCACAATACATATCAAGCATGCATGAAAAGAGTATATGAGCAGCGGAAAGTAAAGCATGCAATTTGCAAGAATGTAAAGTGATGGGATTGGAGTGTGCAAACACAATTGGAGACACGGAGATTTTTGGCGTGGTTCCAATAGGTGGTGCTATCGTACATCCGCGTTGATGGAGACTTCAACCCACGAAGGGTAATGGTTGCGCGAGTCCACGGAGGGCTCCACCCACGAAGGGTCCACGAAGAAGCAACCTTGTCTATCCCACCATGGCCATCGCCCATGAAGGACTTGCCTCACTAGGGTAGATCTTCACGAAGTAGGCGATCTCCTTGCCCGTACAAACTCCTTGGTTCAACTCCACAATCTTGACGGAGGCTCCCAAGTGACACCTAACCAATCTAGGAGACACCACTCTCCAAAAGGTAATAGACGGTGTGTTGATGATGAACTCCTTGTTCTTGTGCTTCAAATGATAGTCTCCCCAACACTCAACTCTCTCTCACAGATTTGGATTTGGTGGAAAGATGATTTGAGTGGAAAGCAAGTTGGAGAAGGCTAGAGATCAAGATTTATGTGGTTGGAATGGAATATCTTGACCTCAACACATGAGTAGGTGGTTCTCTCTCAGAAAATGTATGCTGGAAGTGTAGGCATGTTCTGATGGCTCTCCTCATGAATGATGAGTGGGTGGAGGGGTATATATAGCCTCTACAAAAAATCTAACCGTTACACACAAATCACCAAACTCGGTGGGACCGAATCAGAGAACTCGGTCAGACCGATTTAGTTCATAATGTGACCGTTAGGAATTTCGGTGGGACCGACATGATCAACTCGGTGGGACTGATGTGCTAGGGTTAGGGTAAAACCTCATCTCTGTTTGAGCGATTACACAAACTCGGTGGACCCGATTTTGGTAATAGGCTAACCAGAGAGTTGGTCAGGCAAACTCGGTGGGACCGATTACAAAACTTGGTAAGACCAAATTTAATGCAACAGGAACCAGAGAGTTTGCAAGCCCATCTCGGTGAGACCAGGATTCCATCAATGAGACCAAATTGATTAGGGTTTTTGGCAGTGGCTATGTCAACTGAACTCGGTGGCGCCGGATAGAAAGTTTCGGTGGGTCCGAGTTTGACTTTTGGTTTGGGACATATGTGGATATGAGAAAGTGGTTGAGGGTTTTGGAGCATATCACTAAGCACTTTGAGCAAGCAGGCCATTAAGCAACACCTCATCCTCTTTTAATAGTATTGGCTTTCCTATGGACTCAATGTGATCTTGGATCACTAAAAGTAAAATGTAGAGTCTTGAGCTTTAGAGCTTGAGCCAATATTTTGTCCTTAGCATCTAAAGGGGTTCCATATCCTCTTGTCAACGCCACTCCATCTGTTGAACTTGTCTGAAATATTCTAGATAAAAACATTAGTCCAACAAGAGATATGTTGACATTAATTACCAAAATCACCCAGGAGCACTTGTGCTTTCAATCTCCCCCTTTCTGGTAATTGATGACAACATACATCAAAGCTTTAGATAAAGATATAGAGAATAACAAGTAAAGCCTTGGAAGGACATGTAACATGCATAGGCTCCCCCTACATGTATGCAATCATGTCAATATGGAATGTAAGAGCATGTGAATGCATAACTATGACAGAGCAGACAATGTGTTACATGTATCTTGGCTATATGCATTAGATTAAATGATATGAATATATGAAGTGTAACTTCATGTTCACGATTCCTTCTTGTGAACAATATGTACATTAGCAAGAAATCTTCATGCACAGGAGTGTGATGCATATACTTACCTTGTGGTGTTGAGCTGGCTTAGGAAGAGATGAACCTGAGTAAACAAGGTTAGATAACACAGATACATCTACTAGACAGAGCAAATAAAAGAAGCCACAAGAGTACCAAGACTGGGATATCATGTAGAGAGTGAGTACTGGGTACTCTATTTGATACAGACATGTCCCCAAAGGTAAAAGATGTGCAATGAATTCAAATACTTCCTTCCCTGACAGTCTTTCTCCCCCTGAATCTTATATTGGATAATGGGAGAAAGTAGGGAAACAAAATCAGAGCAAAAACAGATCAGATCACAGAAACATAACATAGACATGTCTTTCCCCTCTTAAAGACATGTGACTTCTCTCCTCTTGAACACCAAGCATCTAGGGCATGTGATTCCTCTCTCCCCATTTTGAAGTATTCTCTCCCCCTTTTGAAGGAGTAAGCTTTGATGTGATCTCTCTCTCCCCCTTTGACATCAATTTCCAAGAAGGGAGCTTCTGGAGTGTGAGTCAAAATAGGTTTGGTCCTTGAGTCACGGATCAAAGCAGCGTATAAAATGTGATGCTGGTAGAGGACAAGAATCATCGAGTGGAGCTGGAACAAAAGTGCAGAAACAAGTGGCAAATTGTCTTTTCTGCAGTGAAATCGGTGGCACCGAGTTGTGTTCTTCGGTTGCATCGAACGGGTTCGGTTGGACCGAAAGTGACAAACCGGTGGGACCGAGTTCAACACAGAGAAAGAGCAATAGTCACCTCAGCTCACTAGGCAAATAAGATCTCACAAAGATTTGCAAGGAATTATCTGAAGGATTTGCAATGAGTTGGATGCAGGAAATGCAGAACAAAAACAGAGAAAAGAAAATTTAGATGAAGTTTTTTTGTTTTTTAATAAAGGAAGGGGAACAAAAATGCAAGGAACAAATGCAAGAATTCAGAGAAACACTAGAGAACTTCATCTAGAATTGGGCGGTCACAAAGTCACCTATGTTAGAGTATATTGACTGAGGAGTCAAGTGAGAACACTTGATCATAAGTCATACTCATCGTTTATGCTCAAAATGGGGTTACCATTTTTCGATTAAGCATTTTGATGTATTCGCATCTTATTGAGCTACTTTGACCCATGTCTTGGGGTAAAGCTTCTCTAAGATGGAATATCATACCTTCGGTGGTGGTGTTGATCTTCATTATGTAGTTGAACTTGTGTGGAATGCTCAAAGTTGATGTAGCGCATCAATGGTTGGGAGCACCACTTGTAGTTTGAGTTCGTCTACCTACATGGGTTAGTCTTGCAAGGAAGAGCACTTGTGTATCCAACATGGCAATCATGAAATTTGATACCAAATGAAATTTGATATATAGAATTTGTCAAAGGATATGGTGAAGGGTTTCATGCTTCCTTGTCTTCAACCACCATGGTGTAGAGACTTGGTGATGTAGAGATTGCTCAAGGTGTGAGTGAGTTGCAATGTCATGGATTTAGATCCATCCAAGTACCTACAAGGGTTAGATAGCATGCAAGGGTACAAATGTATCCAAGACATATGATCAACATCATAAGAGAAAAAAGTCAAGGATTAGTCATAGGCTCATGCCTTGCATGTATCCACATGGAGTTCCTACTCCAAGTGAAGCATCAATGATGTTCAATTCACCTCTCAAACGGCAAAATACTTTCTCATCAAGAGGTTTGGTGAATATATCCGCCAATTGCTTATCGGTATGAACATGCTTAAGATCAATGTCCCCTTTAGCAACATTGTCGGTGTACTAAAGTAGGGGTACCTTAGTATCCCGAACTTGTGCATGGGTAGTCGTAGCACCCCGCGGCAAGGCTTGCCAGGTGATCGCCAAGACTCTCTGTGGTCCCTTTTTGGGCCATCCAAGAACAAAGTATTTGAGCCAAGGCCCCGGCAGGAGGAGCCTGCCGGGAAGGCCACCCGAAGAGAGCAAGGCCCCGACAAGAGGAGCTTGCCGGGACGACCGCTCGAAGCACGAGACCCCGGCAAGAGGAGCTTGCCGGGAAGGCCGACCACGGCACGACAAGGACCTTGCCACGGCGCGTCCCGCGCCCCGGCAAGGCCCGGTGAGCGACAGGCTCCCGGGCGCGACAAGACATCCACCGCGGCAAGGCGCTTGCCGCGGCAAGTTACCACCCCGTGCCTGTGCTCCAGCTCACCCACCAACGTGTCGCTCTGGGGGCATTCCAGGCGCACGTGGCGGGAGGTTGCGTAGCCAAGGGCATGCGGTGGCGAAGCGAAGCTGACAGAGTAGCCATCGTGGCAGACGGTGGCGCTCCTGACGGTCCACTTCCCTGCACCGTCTGGGCGACGCGGACGGGCATTTAATGCCCTTGTCCCCCGCCGTCAGAGTTAGGTATGATAGCACTGTACAACCACTATGCAGGCAGCTGTACCCACTACAGCATTCTCCCATTTTTGCCCCCACCTATGCTGCCACCTGTGGGTAACCCCTTTGAGCATATAAAAGGAGGCCCCATGCGCACGTAGGAGGAGGAGGACACCCATCGCCACGCTCGGTCTCG
This sequence comes from Aegilops umbellulata, assembly GCA_032464435.1. Classification (NCBI taxonomy): domain Eukaryota; kingdom Viridiplantae; phylum Streptophyta; class Magnoliopsida; order Poales; family Poaceae; genus Aegilops; species Aegilops umbellulata. Next base: position 396,234,635 of record CP136054.1, read on the forward strand.
CCAGCGGCTCGTGTGTACTGTAGCACCACACGCTCCCGAGCAAGAACACAATACAATCCACAAAGCAGCAGTAGGGTTTTACGCATCCTTGCGGCCCGAAGCTGGGTAAAATCCCCCCTGTGTGCAGCGCCTCGATCTGCTCTTTGTGCAACCTCCGCCCCCGCCGAACCAGTAAGGGTCTCGGTCCCCATAGGTGTTCGAGGAAGCCGATTCCCCCCGACATCTTTGGCGCGCCAGGTAGGGTGCGTCGAAGTTGTGCGAACCTGATTCGGCATCTGCACCAGCTAGATCTCCTTCGTCTTCATCGACATGCCACCGAAGAAGAAGACTCTGGAGGTGGTTGGTCCGCCCACGTCGAACCCACCGCCCTTGGAGCAAACGGGTGGAGGGGACGGCGCCGGCGATGGATCGGGCATCGCCGAGCCAGGTCATGATGCCGCGGCGTCCGAACATACGCCGACATCTTCGGCGCAAGTGAGCCCTGGTATGACCAGGCAACCTTTCGCTCTATTGCATAGAGCGGAGGCAGTTAGCCCCACGGATCTCGCATGCGGGCCGCCTCGAGTGTTCGCTCACGCTGAGCTCGAGCGAGGGCAGCTGCATCGAGATGATGCGCTGCTCCTCGAGGAGGACCGCCTTCAGGCCGCTGTGCGAGCTGCTCACTACCAGCAAGCCTTGCGCCGCTTTTATAGTCGCAAGGTTAGTGCCAGAAGTCTCGGGAAAGTGGGAAGGCCCTTACCGGGTGAAACGAGTCGATAGGCCTGGCGCTGTCCGCCTTGAGACCGAAGATACCGCTCCGGTGAGCAACTCCTGGAACGTTGGACATCTTCGTAAGTTTTGCCCGTAAGGCGTGGTTGTCGGACCCCGTCCGGCAACCACCCTCCTGTACAAAGTCTTGCCGCTGTTGCATGTGATCCTTTGTACGGAGCCAGGCGCAGACCCTGTGCGCAGGTTGAGTTCATGTGCTCCGCGCACCATGTCGATCTCATGCTCTTTATTCTTTGCATGCATTATCTGACACTCTGTGCAGCACTGACCCCCGGTAAGCGACGGCGAGCCCCATGCCTCGCCCTACCGGAAAGCGACCTTGCCGGGCAGCGAGCCACGGAAAAGCTAAGTTGCCATAGTTTGAGCAATTGAGTTTTTAAATTTTTGAGGTTATCTTCCTCGAACGATCGTACTTTGTATGGAAAACCTGTGCGCGGAGGGACCGGCTCGTGGCTAGTTGCGCCCTTACTTCGTTTCGAGTCCGCTCAACGACTTAAGTGTGCTACGACCAGAGTGGCATCCTTACTTTGTTTCGAGCTCGCTCGGCAGCTTACGTGTGCTGCGACTGCAGTCGCAACACTTACTTTGCTTTGAGCCTGCTCAACAATTTAAGTGAGCTGCAGCTAGCCACGGCAAGGTTTCTTGCCGGTAGTGGCGCCGCTGGCGGGCTGCTGATGTCTCGCACTCAGAGCCCGCGGTAAGGCGGAGGCTTACGCCGACAAGTCCCCAAAAGCATATGGCAAAAACATACAGAGCACGGAGTCAAGTAGAGGAAATAACAGTGCAGTCACTACCTAAGATAGAGTTATATTACAAAGATAAGCTTGTCGCATCCCTAATGAACCGCTTTCGTGACTTGGCCGGCAGCGACAAGAAAAGAAAAAGGGAGGCGGCCTAATCCACGCGGTCACCCTCGATCCTCTTGATCCCAGCCACCTTCTCCATGATGGGCGCGACGAGGGCCCTGATCTCCTCGAGGTCAGCGTCCGCTGGCAGGGATTTGAGGACGTTGGTGAGCCTAATGCCGGGGTTGTGGAAGGCGATCTTCACCAACACCTTCTCGAGGGCTCCGGCGATGGCGTCGCGTGTCTCGCCGGCCAGCTGCTCTAGGATCGCGTTCCGGAGATGCTGAAGGGCCGCCACCACGCCTTTGAAGAACGAAGTGAGCTTGGCGGTGGGCGGGACGTTTTCACCAGAGGGGTACTCGTGACCCTCCATCCCCAGCAGCGTCAGCTCCTTGTCGATGGAGGCGGCGATGTCCACGAGGCCCTCGGTCCACTGCTCCACCGTCGCCCTGAATTCGTTCTGGGTGACCGCGGCGCTCTCCAACAATGCCTCGTTGTCCGCGACCTCCTTCCGCAAGGCCACCTCTTGCTCCTTGGCGCTGTCCAGCTCCTTGGACAAGGTGTCCAGCTTCAGCTCGAGATCGGCGTTGGAGTCCTTGGCGGCGTCGAGCTCCTTGATCTTCTCGGCGAAGCGGCCCTGCAGCTCACCAAGGGTGTGGGCACCCTTCTCGCGCTCCTGCTGCGAGCTCCTCGCCGCTCGCCTTGAGGTCGGTGTCGAGCTGCGCCACCCTCGCCTCCAGTGCCTCCTTGGCGGTCTCGGCGGCCGCGGCAGCATCTCGCGCCTCTTTGAGGGCTCCGCCGAGCGCTTGCTCGCGTGCGGCGACCTCCTCCTCGTGGCTGGCGAGGCTGGCTTTCTGCTGCACCAGCTCGCCCTCCCGCGCGGCTAGCCCTGCGGCGGCAAGCCTTTGCTGCTCTTCGGCTTCCGCCTTCTCGAGGATGAAGGCCGTCCGTGCCTTGTCGAGCTGCCTTCGCTCCTCCGCCAAGGATCGGAGGGCCTCCTGGTTGAGCTCTCGGAGCTCCCCGACGCGCTTCTCCATGTCCGCTCCCGCCTTTGCGACAAGCGCTTCCCGGCGTTCCACCTGGGCTTGTCGGGCGCGGTAGAGCGACACCAGCTTCTGGAGCAGCCGCTCCTCCTCAGACTCGCCGCCGCTGCTGCCTGGCGCGTCAACCAGCGTCAGCCCGGCGGAGGTGAGCAACTCTCCATCCAAGGTCTCCCCCTCGACCGGCGCCCTGGAAGTCGACTCCCAGGGGAGCTTGATGAAGATATCATCGTCGGCCTTCAGGTAGGCGCCTAGCTGGGGTTCCTCGGGGCCCGGCGCCGCTGCGGAGGCGGGATCGGCGGTCGGCGCAGCGCCTGGCGCTCCTGTGGCCTCGGGGCCGTCAGTACGATCGCCGGCCCCTTCGCCCGCGGCTGCTGCGGCAGCCTTGGAGGCCCCTTCGCCGGCCGGATCTTCAGCACCATCCGTCTCTCCGGTGGCAGCCGCGTCGTTGGTATGGCCGCGCGTGTCCTCCTCGACGACGACCTCGGTTTCCATCGGGTCTGTGGCGGGCGGGTCTGAAGGCCGAAGGAGGGGGTGAAGTCAAGCAACTATCCAAGGAAGAAGAACCCCAGGGGAGTTTCGAGGCAAGGAGGTTACCTGGGCCGGGATCTGCGGTCACGGTCTCCGTCGCCGAGGGGCCGCCGGTGCCGTCCCTCGCCGGGGACCGATCCTTTGCCGGGGACTGCTCCCTCGCCGGAGACTGCTCCCTTGCCGGGGACCGCTCCCTTGTCGGGGGCTCCTCCCTTGCCGGGGAACTCCCCCTTGGCGGTGTAGTTGTAGCGGGTGGCTCATCGGGGACGGTCTCCGGACGCTCCTGGTGGGGCTGCTCTGCTCCTACACGAATCGTCAGCCAGATGTCAAGAAAAGCGAAGGGCACCCGGGCGCGCCCAACGGCAGGAAGCAAGTCATATGCTTACGCTGGGGGCTGCTCTGAGGACCAGTTGGCGGCTCCGATAAGGTCGTCTCAGGCGCACCCCCTGCCGTCACGGCGGGCTCGTCGTCGAGGATGACCACCGGGGCCTTGGCTCTCTTTGCCACCCTCTGAGCCAGAGTCCTGAAAATGGGCAAATTCAGAGGAAGGCAAATGAGATGCGAGGCACAACTACAAGAATTGAAGAAACACAAGAATAGCGGGGATCATACTCCTCTTCCTCTTCCTCGTCGGAGCTAAGCGCGGAGAAGTCGAAGACTGGCCCGCTTCTTGCGCGAGGAGGCGGAGGAGTAGGCTCCCTCGGCCGCTTGGCGGAGGCAGTGGTGGCGCCAGCCCGAGACGGCCTTGCCCCGGCCGCTGCCGTAGCGCGAGGGGCGGCAGGAGCAGAAGCAGCGGCCTGCGAAGACCCCGCTCCCGCTGAGAAAGCGGAGCGCGTCGCGCGGCGCTGCGGCTGCTGGCTCGCTTGCCGTACCACCTCCCCGGCCTTGCGGAGGCGCCTCCTTGGTTGAGCCGGGGGCTCCGCTTGCGACGAGCTGCCCGAGGGTCGGGAGGAAGAGGCGTCAGCCTCCGGCAAGCCGCTCGTGCCCTCGGTGGACTCATCCGCCCCTGTGTCGTGCCCGGCAAGCTCTTCCTCGCCGGCGAACCCCGCTCGGTCGGCAAGGCTTTCCGCCTCCGCTGCGTCCACCTCCGCCAATGTGAAGCCGAACTCGCCCGCGGCCGCGGCGGCCGCCGCCTCTTCCATCCTGGAGGCGATGCGCGCCAACTCCGCGTCGGTGGTGTCTCGGGATAGGCCCCTCTGCTCGTCGGCGTCGACTGGCCTCTCCACCAGGTCGTCGAAGAACGCCCGCACGACATCGTCGGCGGGCTCCTGCCAAGTGGAGTCGATCCCGTGCGAGTCGCACAGCGGCATCATTGCAAGGATGCGGCTGAGCGACGAATTGTTGCACAACAGGACGACGCCTCGCGGCAGCCTGAACCATTCGGGGTGGTCGGGGTCGTGCTTGAACAGCGCCCTGAGCGTCCCGTCAAGCTTCAAGACGGTGAAATTGAAATTGAGGCCAGGGCGCAGCCTCATGATGTCCGCCGCATTCTGGAACTCCCAGGCAGGCCTCCCCTTCTCCTGCAGGGGAGCGATGCGGTGGCGGAGGAAATCTGCGCCGACGGCGCCAACGGTGAGCCCGGCACGCCTGAGCCGCAGGATCTGGGTGACGGCAATCCGCAGCTTGTCGTCGTCCGGAGCCACGTCGCTCCAATCCCTGCCGCGCACCACAGGGGTTTGGCGCACGGCGGTGAATGGCTGCGGGTTCTCCTCGACGATCAGGCACCAGTCCGCCCTCCATTCCTCCCATTTGCTGCAGAGCTCTCCCTCCAGATAAGCATCTTTCTTGTCGAGCTTCGAGATCTAGGCGATCCCGCCGGAGAGGGGCTCTCCTCTCTCTACTCGAGGCGTGAAGAAGTGGCGGAAGAGAGCTACGTTTGGAAAGACTCCGACAAAATTTTCGCAGAGATGTGCGAAAATTGCCATGGTCAAGACAACATTGGGGGTGAAATCAAGGAGGTGGAACCCGTAGGTGTTCATGATGTCGCAGAAAAATTCAGAGAAGGGCGGGCAGAGCCCGCAATAGAAGAACAGAGCAAAGAAGGGATACCCGGTCGGATACTCCTTCTGAGCGATGCTGGGAGAACCCTCGTGCGCGGATGCGCTCGCGTCCTCGTCGACCAGAAGAGGTAGTATTCCTCCCTCAGGACCAACGCGTCGAGCTCCGGAGGGAAGGTCGCCTACTCCTTTCGCAGCACCTCAAGCCGCTGCGCCTCGGCCGACTTCACGGCCTTCCCTTTCCCCTTGTCGCCCTTCGAGGCCATGGCGGAAAGAGGGAGAGAGGTCGATGGCATCGGTAGCACTGGTGGCGGCGGAAGGGGGGGCGGAGCGCTGTTTCTCTTGGGAAGTGGCGGAGGATTTCGAGGAATCGCAACTGGCGGGTGGGTGGACTGCCCCTGTCTCCCCTGCTTATAAGGGAAGGAGGGGGCGTTTCGCCTTTTCGAATAAATAAATCGCCTGCGACGTGATGCGCGCCTGCGGGGCTCAGCCCCGCGCACGCCGCCCACGTCACGCACGCCTCTCCCCACGATGCCGCGTTCGACGCGTGCCGTTCAGGGAGGACGTGGTGAGCGCAGAAGCAGATGCAGCGTGACCCAGGCCGCGCGTACCCATGCACTATTTTGGGCCTGGCCCAACAGCGCTCGGCACCGTGTATGGCCCAGGCCCGGGGGCTCCTGTCGGTGTACTAAAGTAGGGGTACCTTAGTATCCCGAACTTGTGCACGGGCAGTCGTAGCACCCCGCGGCAAGGCTTGCCAGGCGATCGCCAAGACTCTCCGTGGTCCCTTTTTGGGCCATCCAAGAACAAAGTATTTGAGCCAAGGCCCCGGCAGGAGGAGCCTGCCGGGAAGGCCACCCGAAGAGAGCAAGGCCCCGGCAAGAGGAGCTTGCCGGGACGACCGCTCGAAGCACGAGACCCCGGCAAGAGGAGCTTGCCGGGAAGGCCGACCACGGCACGACAAGGACCTTGCCACGGCGCGTCCCGCGCCCCGGCAAGGCCCGGTGAGCGGCAGGCTCCCGGGCGCGACAAGACATCCACTGCGGCAAGGCGCTTGCCGCGGCAAGTTACCACCCCGTGCCTGCGCTCCAGCTCACCCACCAACGTGTCGCTCTGGGGGCATTCCAGGCGCACGTGGCGGGAGGTTGCGTAGCCAAGGGCATGCGGTGGCGAAGCGAAGCTGACAGAGTAGCCATCGTGGCAAACGGTGGCGCTCCTGACGGTCCACTTCCCTGCACCGTCTGGGCGACGCGGACGGGCATTTAATGCCCTTGTCCCCCGCCGTCAGAGTTAGGTATGATAGCACTGTACAGCCACTGTGCAGGCAGCTGTACGCACTACAGCATTCTCCCAGTTTTGCCCCCACCTACGCTGCCACCTGTGGGTAACCCCTTTGAGCATATAAAAGGAGGCCCCATGCGCACGTAGGAGGAGGAGGACACCCATCGCCACGCTCGGTCTCGCCAGCGGCTCGTGTGTACTGTAGCACCACGCGCTCCCGAGCAAGAACACAATACAATCCACAAAGCAGCAGTAGGGTTTTACGCATCCTTGCGGCCCGAAGCTGGGTAAAATCCCCCCTGTGTGCAGCGCCTCGATCTGCTCTTTGTGCAACCTCCGCCCCCGCCGAACCAGTAAGGGGCTCGGTCCCCATAGGTGTTCGAGGAAGCCGATTCCCCCCGACAAACATGATCTCGAATGAAATGATGACGAACTTCAATATGCTTAGTTCGAGAATGTTGCACGGGATTGTGAGCAATCTTAATAGCACTCTCATTGTCACAAAGCAATGGAACAAGTTTCACATTGATCCCATAATCTTTAAGATTTGGGTCATCCAAAGTAATTGAGCACAACATGAACCGACGACAATGTATTCCACTTCGGCGGTGGATAATGATACCGAGTTTTTTTCTTGGAGGACCAAAACACAAGAGATCTACCAATAAATTGATAAGTACCCGAAGTGGACTTTCTATCAACCTTGTCTCCGGCATAGTCCGAATCAGTGTAGCCAACAAGATCAAAAGAAGACCTCTTAGGATACCAAATGCCAAAATTTGGTGTATGTATTAGGTATCTCACTATCCTTTTCACAGCCTTAAGATGACATTCTTTGGGGGCTACTTGATATCGTGCACACATGCACACACTTAGCATAATGTCGGGATGGGAGGCACATAGATATAACAATGAACCAATCATAGAGCGGTAAACCTTTTGGTCAACCGATTTGCCATCCTTGGTCAAGTCAAGATGTCCACTAGTAGGCATGGGGGTTTTCATACCTTTGCTTTCTTGCATGTTGAACTTCTTGAATAAGTCCTTGGTGTACTTTGTTTAAGAAACAAAGGTGCCTTCCTTAGTTTGCTTGATTTGCAAACCAAGAAAGAACTTGAGTTCACTCATCACAGACATCTCAAACTTCTTCGACATTAGCTTCCCAAACTTTTCACTAAAATGAGGGTTAGCCGAACCAAATATGATATCATCAACATAAATTTGTCCCACAAATAATTCACCATTAACCCTTTTAGTATAAAGAGTAGAATCTATTTTTCCAATCTCAAAACATTTTTCAATAAGGAACTTGGTCAAGCATTTATACCACGCTCTAGGAGCTTGTTTAAGACCATAAAGAGCTTTGTGAAGTTTCACTACAAAAAATACACTTCCGTGATGATACGTGTTTGTCATAGTAGGTCGCTTTTTTTTCATGCATGTACATCCATGACAACTTTATGATAGAATCAAGATAGTCATACTTGTGCTGTCGTAGAAGTGTTCCATGACATTACCAGAATTATCATCACGGAAGTGTCCACTTCCATGACGATAAATCGCGCGTCACAGAAGTGCTTTCGTCAAGGGTGACCGACACGTGGCATCTACCGTAACGGAACGCCGTTAAGCTATCGGGTCAGGTTTTGGATCCAATAACCCATTAACAGCCCCGACCAATGGAGATTTTCCACGTGTAAAATCATCATTGGCTAGAGGAAACACGTGTCGGCTCATCGTCGGGACAGATGTCATCCACTCACTGGACAGAAGGCGCCGATTATACGTCGACACGTGGCACAGCCCAACAACTTTAAATGGGCCGGCCCAACTAAAGGCCCACAAGATTTTGCGGACCATAATGGGCCGGCCTAGCTAAAGGCCCACGAGATTTTGCGGACCATAATGGGCTGGCCCAGCTAAAGGCCCACAAGATTTTGCGGGCCATAATGGGCCGGCCTAGGTAAAGGCCCACAAGATTTTTGTGTGCCATAATGGGCCGGCCCAGGTAAAGGCCCACAAGATTCTTGCGGGTCATAATGGGCCGGCCCAGCTAAAGGCCCACGAGATTTCGCCGACATTGATGGGCCGACCAAGCTGTAGGCCCACGAGATTTTGAGGACCCTAGTAGGCCGGCCCATTAACCGGCTGCCATGTTTTGGGCCAAATGCCGGCCTATTTTTGATCCGGTCCATTAATGGCCTGCCACGCTCCGAGCCTAATAGTGGCCCATATGAGATCTGGCCCGTTAAAAGCCTACCACGTTCTGGGCCAAATTACGGCCCAGATCAGGTCTGGCCCTTTAAGAGGCTTTGGGCTCAATTATGGCCCATATCAAATTCGGCCCGTCAACTGGACACTATGCTTTTGGGCCCACTTGCTAAAGGCCCACTTAGTAATTCAGCCTGATATTAGTTTTGGCCTGTTAAGGGCCCGTTTAACATTTCAGCCCTATATTAATTTAGGCCTGTTAAAAGCCCGTCATATAGTTGGGCCTAACTACGGCCCGGTTTGCATCCGGCCTGCTCGCAGCCCATATCTGATTGGGCCAAACAAGGACCCAGACAATTTTGGCCTGTTAAAAGCCCGTGATTTGATTCGCACAATCATGGGTCAGGGTTCATTTTGGGCTGCTGCGTAACTAGTAGGAATTAGTAACAAACCTACTCCATACAATAAAGAAATTACGGCATAGTAACTAAGAATAAACCTACACTACACAATAAAGGATTTAAGGTGTATTACATCCACTGGGCATCGAAGTTAGCCACCAGTGATCGTAAAGCGCAACAAAGAAGCAGATTACAAAAACTAGGCACCATTGTAGCGTAACAAAATAATACTGAATCAAGACCACTTCCAAGACAGTTCAAGAAAGGTTAGCCTTGCAGGGGAGTTGCTGCGCAAGCTGCTGAGCAAGGCTGTGAGACCGGCCTAGCATGTCGGTCATAGCTTCCAGGTGTAGCTGTTTAGCGATGAGGTTCTCATTGGTGTTCTCCGCAATCTTTTTTAGAGATAGGACTTCAAGTCGAAGTTGACTTGCAGAATGCCTTTCTGCTAGAACTTGGGACTGAAGAAGTCGAACTGATTCAGACAACGAATTCTGTGAGCTTGTCTGACTGTTAGTCTCAAGTAACTTGAACATTGCATCAAGACAAGACTTTGGGGTTGTCTCGCTATCTTCAAGATGTTTTGCCTTCTTTGCTGCAATATATGTTGGGTTTGTCTGACAGCCTTCAGCAGAGTTGTGCATGCCATCAGGCATATCACCCTGAAACAAAGCAGAGAGATGACAGGTTTTGCACGTGTATAAACAAAGATGACAATTGTTCTGTCAATTCTATCCAATTTCAAATTAGAAAATAAAGAGTATGTTCAAAATATCAATAGCATAATTTGGCATTGTTCATAATGCAGGGAGCTTCACCACACTACTGGATTACCATGTCAACATAACAAGCATAGATGAAGGGCAAAGAAAATCATTGTATCTATTTTGGATAATGTGCATGGCATGTTGTTCATATCATCAGCCACATCAGTAAGATAAAACTGGAGATGACAAGGTGCAAACGTGGGCTGCTTCACCACACACTAGATTATAGATCCACAAAAACAAGCATACATATAGGGAGTATTAAGTAATGTGCATGGTATGAATAAGGAATTTGGTTTTACAAGTAAAACTTAGAACTTACGGTTCTTACGAACATGCATTTTGGTAGAGACAACAAACTAAACAGCAGTAAACGATAGGGAGTATGAGAAAATTAAACAACAGATGAGGATAAAGGATTTAGAAGAACTGACTTACATTAACAGTTAACACCGGCTTTATAATGCCCTTCTCCATGGCAAGGGAAGGATAACTCAACAATTTCAGCATAGAATCTTCTTCATAAGCATTGCCTGTACTCTACATTTGTAGAGAGTAATTATAGATATGATAATACTGGAAGGGGTAGAGGATAATGAAGATAAGATGCAGATTGATGCTACATAATCAACTACCAATCTCTGGAAGTACAAGCATTACAGGACAAAATGTACTGACAAGAGCAATGGGCTACACTTCTGCACTGGCATTGTCTGTGTATTCTACTTGTTGGTAAGATTAAATATAGATCTGATCTTTTTTAGTAAATGGTGGGCGAGGGAGATAAGATGCAGAATGCTACAAAATGAACCAATCCCTCTCCCCATAATACAAGAGTGTTTTGAACACTGGTGTACTGTACAAAACATTCTTATATTATGGGACGGAGGGAGTAGCTGTTAATGTAAGTACAGTGATAGACCATGTTCAGTCCTTACAAGAGGATTGTAGAGCTAAACCTCTTCAAAAGCATTGGGTTGATTCTAAATTTATGTAAGAGTCCATACATATCTTATAATGTCCACCAAATGGACGATTACGAGGCTAACATGTGCAGTGATGCTACATAATCAAACAGCTATGAAAGTAAGCATGGTCATACAGGGCAAGAGGTACTCACAAGAGCAATGCAGTGTGCAGTATAGTTGCGAGATTCTGTGGTCCCTTGAGAACGAATGTTCTTCTGCTAACAGTTTTTGTACAAGTGAGACATTAAGGCAAATGCAGAAATGTAGTTCAAATTGTGATGTGATATTATAGACAATACCTTACGCTGCAGCCGAGAGTCCATACATATCTTATAATGTCCACCAAATGGACGATTACGAGGCTAACATGTGCAGTGATGCTACATAATCAAACAGCTATGAAAGTAAGCATGGTCATACAGGGCAAGAGGTACTCACAAGAGCAATGCAGTGTGCAGTATAGTTGCGAGATTCTGTGGTCCCTTGAGAATGAATGTTCTTCTGCTAACAGTTTTTGTACAAGTGAGACATTAAGGCAAATGCAGAAATGTAGTTCAAATTGTGATGTGATATCATAGACAATACCTTACGCTGCAGCCGAGACCAATGTGTAACAAGATTATTCCAGTCACCGTCAGATAAATGTAGCACCGGAGACTTTACAGAAATTTTGTTCAGAGGCTTGCCATCGAAGTGCGCTTGCCTCAGGTAGGAACGATACTTCATCAACGAGTGCTTGAAAAGCGCAACCAACCCTTGCTCGTCATCACAATCCAGTTTGTGCCTCGCCTATTTAAAAGAATGAAATCTTGTGTCTTCTGTCAACAGAAACATATGCAGTAATGACCATGAATAACATTAGTACATTACTTACGCGTAAGTTACGAAGGAAGACTGGAAATTGTTCTGTGTCTGCGTAATAATCTTTCCATGAAGGAAAGATGCGCACAAAGTTCCTGACAACAACATAAGCTTTGTCTTCTAAACTGGGAAGAAATGGAACAGGGGTCCTATTTGCTGCAATTGGGGCTCTCTCCGGTTCGAAAAGGGATTTGGCAACTGGATTTGGTGTACTCTTTGCTGGAATGGGGGTTTGCGTCGTACAACTGGTGCTATGTCAACTGACATAATCATACTGTTTGCTGCAGTTGGGGTCTGCTGAGTTGGGGCATCAGAAATGACCAGTGTAGTAGGGCTAGAGTCTGCTAGAGTTGGGGTATTTTGTGGGTCAGGTGATATTGCAACTACACCTAATGGGCTATTTGATTTATCATGTGCCACTACCTTTTCCAAATACTTTGCTTGTGCTCCTCCACAATCAGCAATCGCCCTCTTCTTTTTGAACCTCTGATACACAAGAACAACATTTGAATGGATAAATATGGTATGATGACAGATGGAATATGTATTGAAAATGGATAGGCAGGGCGTATTCACATACACGATGTGTAAACTAAGCTAATGGCAGTTCAACAAAGTAGAAGCAATGCAAAGCATCAGTTGCAAGATATGTGCGACCAATATAACCTTGGAAAGTTAGAGCAAGTACCTTGATTGGTAAATAAGATAGGGCATCTTCCTCTGACTCCTCCACTAGGGAGCTACATTGACTTAGGTCTCCCTCTAGCTCAGAATCACTGTTAGGATCATATTCTGAGCATGAATCTGTAGGTGGAGAGTGTTTGCATTGTATTGCATCCAGACTTGATTTCAGTCCCTTGATGCCAAGTTTGACAGCCATGGCATTGTTCTGCTTTATTCTTTTCATGCGCACAAGCTCATAATCATTATGATGCTGTTCATAATCTGAGATTCATGAAAACATAAAAAGTAGTCAGATTATCTATGGAATGCATTGCGGTTTCAACTCGGAGAGTGTCTCCCTATAAACCCCTGCATATGCAAAGTTCACCTCCCCAACCGTGCTGACCAGACCACACACAGAGATACACACCCGAGCGGCGAACATGCATTTTCGAAACTAATTTAGGAACATTTAGCTGACCAATTAAACAACTCTGTTTTAATAATATCAGATTCGTATTTGAACAACTAAGCTTGTTTAGCTTGATGGGTGGAGTAGTGTTATTATGACACGAAGCACGTATTCTGATAGTATAGTGATCATAAAAGGGGGAAACTCTAAGCATATATTTTTTAGCAAAAGAGGGTTTCCCCTCTGATTTCTATTAAAGAAACCACCACGGAACCAACATGATCAATTAAACCCTAAGCATGATCAATTAAACCGTATTATGGTTGTGCCATGGCAGATTTGAAGCTGCAAACCGGAGAAATGATATTTAGCATCCTTGTTTGCTTTGAACTAAGAACTAAATTCTAAGAGCTGGAAAGAAAGTAGAGTAACCAAGTTAAGATCTATTTTGTGGTTGAGATCAAAAAGTTGAGGAGATATGAAGTACCACCTCTCTTGCGGCGTCGTGTAGGCATCGGGGGTGCGATGGTTGTCGGTGGCGTTGAAGCAGATCTGCGATGATAGACGGGTGCATCGGGGGATAAGTCCCGTTGCGGTGGAAGAGAAGGTTGTGTGAGCGGCCCCGACAAAGAGGACGACGGCGCCGATGAAGCGAGAGGACACGATGCAAGGCTATTGGCCCGTCGCCATGGATGAGAAACGTCCATCTCTAGCAGTGGACGACGCGGTCTTGGTAGGCGCTCCGGCATGGTGGAGGATGGTGGCGATGGATGTGGTGGAGGACGACGACGATGGATGGGGTGGCGGACGGAGGCTGGTGTGGGAATGGGGTGTTCTAGCGCGGACGGTGTATGAATGGGAAAATGGAGGGAGAGGTACGGGGAATCATGTTTTTGGGACGCGCCTGTCTGAAATATGGGAAAGTTATGAACTTATCCCCCGTTTCAAATTTGGACGTCTCGTCGGTTGGGGATAGGACGGTAATCTCGCATCTCCCAAATATTTGCCGGTAACTATTTCGGGCGAGGAGAGGGTGTTTTGCCGCCCACGGTTGGCGCCCCCGGTATATGAACGGGGCTGACAGGTAGGGCGGTTGTGTCACGTCTGATGGAAGTTACACATCTGCCCCTATTTAAAATATTAGCCTACATCTATTTCGGATGAGGAGAGTTTGTTTTTCCGCCCACGGTTGGCGCCCATGGTGTATGAATGGGGAATGGAGGGAGAAACAGAGGTCTTTCGGACGAGCTTGAATCAAATGAGTTTTGCCGACCATGTTTGACGCCCACCGTGTCGGAATGGGCTCAGAGGCGGTCGTGTGATGTCTAATTGAAGTTACTAACCTACCCCTCTTTAGAGCAATGGAAATCGGGCCGATGGATTGTCTGTGTAATGGGTAGACATCAATTTCCATCTCCCAAACACTTGGCTTTGGGCAGCCGATGTGGGAGTGGACATTTTGCTGTTTCTTTCGAATTTTGGGACAATAAGCATCCACGTTTACCCTGGCAACTAAATTCGAATCCATTTTGTATTCCTGTATGAATCTTTATAAATTATTCTATGTGTTTTTATATATCTTCAAAAGGATGTCAAAGATGTATTCCACTGTCATATATGAATATGGTTTACAAATGCCAATACTCAAATTCAGAAACTAGAATCCACTTTAAGGTGAATTCGAGTCCAACTCAAATGTCACACACAGCATAATGTGTACTCCCATTTAGATATGTACACAAGCGATGTATCAAGATTCAAATACCGAGTCAAACAGCCAAGAATGTGCGGAACTAACAGACATATAAACACTTATAGAGTATATGGATCAATAATATCAACTAACATACATAAGCCAGGCCGCTGTACTTTTTTTGGATACAACAACATCCTTTTTTAGCCAGCATCTTGGCCCTTTCCGATGCGTGCCACTTATGGTCCATCTATACTACTATTGCTGAATGCACATTCAGCCCGATTGGCATATTCGTAGGTCTGGCATAGCAATCCAAATGAAATGTCTCCGAGTCTTATCAATTAATACAGACTTGTGCTCAACTAAATTACAAACAAAAAAACAAAAAAAACAATTATTACATGATCTCTAAAACAAATGGTTTGATTCATTACATGAACAAACAACACAAAGGTTATTCAACTATGGAAAGAACATTTCACCTATGATTTACCAAGTAGGACTTTAATTTCCTTTTTTCCTTCAGGAACTTAACAATCTGGTCAGTCTCAACTTGCTTCGCTTTGAAATCCACCAAATATTTAATGGTTGTCTTGAGTACTGCTTGTGATTGTGATGTTTGCTTCCTCAACATGTCAACTTCATCTCTAAGTGCAGAAGCAGAATCTCTTTCTACCACTAGTTTATCCTCTAGAGCATCAACAGTTGGCAATTCATAATCCACGATTGGGCCAGTGCCACTGCTGTGGGATGATGCAACGTCCATGGGGACCTCGCTCTTTGATCTTGGGCTAACCTGTTTTGCCATTAAAGTTCCGATTGGATTCAGAAAAGTTGAAGTTAGCAAAACATTTCAACTGGGAGTTATAATAGCAAACTAGTTAAACAAACAAGGAATTAAAGAGTTTCAGTTGGATGCTGAAAAGTAGTTATTAACATCATTGTAACCCGCTGTTGCAGCCGCAAAGCAGTTAAACAAACAAGTAGATATTTAAGTTAAGGCGAACAGGTAATTCTTAACAGTAAGTATCAAACACATAGATAGGCGCAGTCTACAATATGATTAACAGGCTGTGCCATTATGTAATCAGTAGCAAACTAAATTAAGCCAAGCAACGTAATTGAACAATTTTGCAATAAGTGGCTAACTAAAATTCCGAGAGGCAGGTAACTGAACTTATGCTAGTTCTTTGTACATGCACACTGCAACTTCTTTTTCGCTTACAAGGTTGTACGAAGGAGTCCATGGCATCAATTGCTTGGATACACAGTCCCAACACTTCTTTCTTCCCACACTGCATGGGTAAGTCGAATGGTTAATCTCGTAAGATGGTGCGTCCTTGATATGTTATATGAGGACGTGTAGTCAGACTAGTTGTAGCCAAACACATCACACTAGCTTTTACTGTATATTTCATGCGATTACTTTTGGCATATCAAGATCTAAGCAATCTACAATAGGATGAAAAGACTGGCATCCTTCACATTATTGGCAAACTCAGTTCATAGAAACAAGCAATTCAACCATTCTGTGGGTAAATCAAAAGCGCCACTGGAATATTTTTCACTATCCAATCATACACGCAAAAAGGGGAGACGCCACCATAGGGGCTGGTATGGGCGGCCGCCTCAGGTGGCTGGAAAGTGTGCACCTAGTTTGAGTCGTCCAGGTTGGCCCACACTAGTTTTGTTCGTCCCAACGCACGAGCAGGCAATGTAAAAAATGAAGAAAAATGTTTCAATTTGGATGGGCCAATAACATAAGTGCAAGGCAGGACCTATAGCAGGCTCGCGGCCCAAACGAGCGCCTCCCATATCGATCGATAACAGGAAAAATCCCAATTCATTCGCTCCAGCCTCCAGTCTGGTTCGCTCCTAACCTAGCCGCCGCTAGACAGACCGACACAGCACTTCCTCGCGCCCTCGTTGGAGGGCGGTCGCCGGGCTTCAAGCGAACGGAAGGACAAGAAGATGAAGATCCAACCCTGGGTGTAGCCTGCGTGGGAGGCAGCGGCGACAGCACGGGCATGGCATCGAGCTTGCGCAAATGGACAGTCGCAGCTTGCAAGAGTAGCATGCGCAACGAGCAGGTACATCACATCCCTGATTATATCTAATTCAACTCTTCAATTTTTGGTCAATAGTTAAACCTGACGGTGTTGTAAAACTGCTTGTATGTAGGGAATCTATGAGAAAATGAAACCAATTTCTACTTATTTTATAACTCCCCCAATCAATACTGAACTGACTGAATCTGATGTATCTAATCAAGTTTCCGGTGCAAACATACAAGCTCATGTTGTTCTTGAGCCTGAAGTGTCTAATGAACAGACTGCTAATGAAGGATTTGATGCAAACATTTTACATGCTCCTGGTGATGAACATATAGTGTCTAATGAGGGATCTAATGCAAGCATTTTGCAAGCTCATTGAAGGATTTAGTGTCTAATGATGATCTACTATGTTGAGAGAGACAGAGATTTGCAGGCATTGATGACAAGCAAATTATAGTGCATTTTCATAGCTTGAGGAAACGTCGAGGCCATCTACCAGAAAGTCCCCGTATCATGACAACATAGCATAAATACTTTTCTAATCTGTTGTTTGAAACTATTGGCATACTTGTGCAGGATAGATATATTGATATGCAGTTTGCGCACTAGTTATACGTGCAATTACACTTCGATATTTTCAGCCAGAGAATGAATAATTCAAGCAGGTACAGACCATGTTTGTAGTCCTTGTACACCATGTTGCATTTTGTGTTTTTTGGTGCTTGCATCATTTAGTGTTTATAATCTGAACTACTTTGGATCATTAGCTGGTTTTCAAAGTGCATGTAGCTTCACATTTCTCAAGTTATGTTGGTTTCCGGAGTGCAAGTGCCTGCGTATTTTTTAAGTTAAATGTTCGCCCCTGGTAACTTGAATTCGTGGATCAGCCACTACACACAAATCATACATGAATGCCAGTACGAATTAAATGAAATGCAGGGACTTACGCTAGCTCGTTGTACAGGCTCACTGCAGCTCTGCTTGCGCTTGGGATGTTCCATGTACAAGTCCATGTTACCACTTGCTTAGATGTGCAGGCCTTGTGCTCCTTGCATCCCCCTCTGCATTTTTGACACGGCGAATGGTTGATCAAATAAGAGGAATCGACCTTGATGTTGTACCGGAGGACAGATACTTACAAGATTATACGGGTGTGTAGGATGTGTACCAGATCCCGTAGCGCCGTATGCTTCGCTAAAATATGGATTTGCTTGTTTCAGATGATATCTCCAAAATAAATAAGAGTTAAGGTCAGAGTTGCATAGGCGTGTAAGCTAAGAGAGCAGTGAAAGGATATCCAAACATCGTCGGAACAATGCACAAGGGAGTGATGTGTGGATACCTAGTTCGGGCCGGCGTTTGGGCATGCTCACCTAGCTAGAGTGCGGGTCACTTCAGAGCCGTTGAGGGTGATGCGCTGGCGTTGGCTGGCCGCGCACGGATGCAGATATTGAGTGGCAGCGGAGCGCTACAATGCGGTGAACGAGACCATTGGTGAAGCCCCAACGGCCTCGGGGGGCGGAGGTGCGACGATGTGCTCGGTGAAGTAGCTCCGGTGAGCTGGGAGACGGCGTTGGTGAAGCGCACCTGATGCGGTGGAACTCGGTGTCTGTGAGGCACGTCGGTTGCAGCGGCCGACGTTGTCGGTGGACCACCCGGCGTGGTGGACGAGGGCATAGATGAGGTAGCTCCGGTGCGATGGTGAAGCACGACCGTCGTCTTCGTCGTCGTCGTCCGGCACAGAGGTGGGGAACGGTGGGGAAAGAGACGAGACGAGGTGCGATTCGAGGGTTGGCGACGAATTAGGGATTTGAGCAATCCGTGCACGGAAGGGGACGGTGGAGAAGAGAGATTTTGCAGGGTTGGAATTGGGGCCGCAAGATATTTCAATCCGAAACATGGAAGCGCGAAATTATATTGTCATCGTCCTTTTTTTGGAGGGGGGAGGGGGTGGGTGGCTGGGTGCTACGCGTCCGTCCGACACACGCGACCACCCTGACAGGACTATCCTTCGGTGCCTTAAGGCACCTGCCTTTGTGTCCATGACATATGGGCCCAACAGGTGGCTGGCCCACATGTCAGTGACCCAAAGGCAGTTGCCTTTAAGGCACCAAAGCAGCATCCACCCCGACACGACCCTGATTTTCCTGGTGCGCCTACATTTGAGAATGCAAACTGATCTTCTTTCATTTGCAAATGAATCTGTATGTATTACCATGCCCATGTTTTCCTTGCAATAATTAGTCATTCGAAACGAGATACTCTATCCGTTCACTTTTGTAAGTCGTTTCAGACAACTTAAAATGAATTGTTTTGCACATTGTCTGAAATGTCTTCAAGGTCTTATAAAAGTGAACAGAGGGAGTACTATAAATTAATTAATGAGGAGTTATTTGGAAAAAATTGAAATGGTACCCACGCTAACGTGGATTAGACTGTGTGACACATAATTAGTTATTTGAATTAGAGTGTGTGTCACGTAGTTAGTTATTTGAATTAGAGTGTGTGTCATGTAGCGATCTCCAATTCTAACGTGGATTTCGCATTTCACTGTATCCATGCTACTTTTTTAATACAAATTCATATGTATATGATGAACACCATGGTAGTGAGAAAACTTTTGGATGGATTCAAACATATGACCTACAAAATAGCACAACAAACTGAGTCAATGTCAACTTTTCGAAACTTAGTATGGCACGAATTTGAAATAATTACCCGTATGCCTGGTCCTCGGTTCAAATCTTACAATGTACACCGAATTGAAACATCGATATTAAGTCACATACTATGTACATTCAAATGTTGTTTTTAGCCCCCCCGCACAAACGCTACATACTTCCTGTATCGGTCAATCTTCCTCTCCTAACCACCTTAGGAAGCTATCGGTTTCCAACACACGTTCATTCTTTCTCTCCATGTTTCGATATCTAAGTCTCTCAACTACACAACCCCTTTTTCCACTCTGTTACCAAATGTATTTACCTCACACACCCGCCATTGCACCCCATGCCGAGCTCTCTCTCTATTCCCCCTCTCCCTATCACCCTCTCGTGCTAAATACATGCATTGCCTATCTAGCCCCCAACCTCCCGTGCATGCGCACGCACGCACGTTGTATATCTAGGTCACTCCCTCGAGACTGTCTCGCTCTTTCTTCCGCACGGCGGGCCACACTCGCTCAATCTCGCTCTCTTTATTTGAGTCTCGTTTAACCTCGTTTTCTTTCACACACAAATGATATATCTCCCTGTTCGGGCCTCGATTGACACACTCTATACTCTCTCACGCAGATTGTCTATCTAGGTCAGTCCATCCAAGCCGCCACCACTCTTTCGACCTCATGGTGGGCCACGCTCACTCAATCTCTCTCTCTCTCTCTCTCCGTATGTCTCGATTGACCTCGCTCTTTGTCGGACAAAAATGATATATCACCATGTTTGAGCCCAATTCGACCTATTCACATTGTATACTCTCTCACGCACATCGTCTATCTAGGTCACTCTCTCCAACCCGTCTCACTCTTTAGATCGCACAACGACCCTATGTGATCGGTTGACCTTGCTTCCTCCCATGCACAAAATATATCTACACGTCTGTGACTGGATCATCTCTCGATCTCTATCTTGCAACCCTCACCCTTGCCATCTCTCCAGAGCATATATATTTGTTCAATGAATGTCGGACCACACTCACTTTGTCTCTCTATCTATATGTCTCTTGATTGACCTCGCTTTCTCACACGGTATATTCCACGCGTTGAAGCTACTACCTCTCCATCCCTCGCAAAGCTGGAGCTATTTACATTGCGAGGGGCACTCCAACCTTGGATTAATTTGTGTAGGCATTTATTCCGGTCGGTTTAGATTATATTTTCGTAGCATTCGGTCCACAACTACTCCAAACACCGTTGCAACCCACGCAACTGCCCTAGTTGATTTCCCTCTGGCTCGGTCATCTCTCTCTCGCACGTCCTTTCTCGCCTTCAATGTCGCACCATGGTATTATTGAAAAAACTATGTTGTTCTCTTTAATTATTATAAATAAGCTACAAAACTACACACCGATAGTCCACTTGGAATGGAACAAATTTCGACCCACAAATTAAAGTGGTACAAACTACACACCAAGGGGCCCACATGTCATGAAACAAATTTGGACCCATATACAAATTAAAAAATAAAGGATGAGGATCGAACATGCGACCGGGCCTTCAAGCCGCACGTCAAGAGTAGGCAACATACGTAGAATAGCAATGTTTGTTGTACCCCCTTTGTTCACATAATGTTTTTATATTACCACAGCCTAATTAATGGATAACATGTAATATTATTTTTAGTACTATTCACCTTCACTTACTGGTGGGTTCCATGTGTGCTCTCTCTCTCCTCCCCTTCTGCGTTTAGATGCACGGGCAAACAGGAAGAACTCGCGGGCGATGTTGCCGTTGACCATATCTGGACGCGTTCACAAGTCACGGCACCAGTTTCACGTACTAGCAGCACTAGTCAGTGTGTACGTGCAATGCACGTTAATTTGGAAGTATATTAAGTGCATGCGGATATTAACTACTAGGATATTATTTGCGTGTTGTCATGTGATTAGCACTATTTTTGGCATGAAATTAACTGCACGCTAAACGTGTTGAGCGCTCGACATTGAAGCAGTCTAGGTCGTTGGATGATAAAGAATACATGTGGCTTGATGACGTTTTATATTTAATTTGATACGGCTCTAGCAGAACATTCAATCGATCAAACCATACATTTCGTTCAGTCTGACTCCGACTTTAAATTATACGACGATCGATATAAAATAAACGGAAATGATAAACGTTCGGATTTTAAGCATGGCAATCCGAACGTTTTTCATGGCAAATTTAGATTACGCGGCGGCGGCGGGGGCGTCTCGCGGTGGGAAGCGGCTCCTCTGCCGTGCTCTGTGTGTCGTCGGGCCACTGACCGACGGCGACGGCGGCGTCTTGCGCCGTTGTTGGCGTACTCCTGGACGTTGGCCTAGCTTCAAGGAAGGCCAAAATGTTTAGGACTTCGGAGCGAGTCGACTGGCGGGAGGAGGCGACTGGCGTTGGTGCAAGGAAGCGGTCGACGGCGGCCATCCATGCCGCTGAGGGGGGCACTGGCACCCGCGCGGGGACATGCGCTGTCAACGGCGCGGCGGAGACATTCGTGTGCACGAGCACCAGCACGGGCGCGCACATCAGTGCACACGCAGGCGCATGCGCTGGCAGGTGCACGGGCGCATGAAAGTCGGCGGGGACCTCGTGGAACCCCGTGGGATCAAGCTCGGCGACAATGTGTGACTCCCAGCCCATCAATGCCACGGGGATGGGCGCTGGCG
Organism: Aegilops umbellulata; assembly: GCA_032464435.1. Lineage (NCBI taxonomy): Eukaryota > Viridiplantae > Streptophyta > Magnoliopsida > Poales > Poaceae > Aegilops > Aegilops umbellulata. The sequence goes on from CP136054.1 coordinate 396,256,485, forward strand.
CAGTTGGGGCGACGGGAGCCGGAACGGGAGCGGGGACAGGCGCGGCGTCTTCCCGCAAGGCCAGTTCAAGCTCGTCCCAAAGTGCCTTATGTTCTTGAGACTCCGGCTGGGTGTCTTCCTCAGGAAACTGGGACACTAAGGGCAGACCATCATGATGCGGCATGGCGTACGTTTAGGTCAGGCTAGTTGGAGGTAGACGACAGTAGAATTGGAGAGGAAGAGAGAGGATTGTAGCAATACCGGGTAGTGCGGGGTTGATTTTAAACTGCGGCGCCGGCGACATTAAAAGTGGGAGCAGTTGGGACGACGGTGGGCGGCGAAGCCTGGTCAAAGGGCTCGCCTCCCGGTGAGCCTGCACAGCGGTCTGCTGGCACGCCTCCCTGACAGCCGACGCAGCGGTCTGCTCGCACGCCTCCCGTCGACTCACACGCTTGCTCGGACGGCACCTGCCGATGAGAAGTGGGGACTCGTGGCGGCACGTAAATGCCCACGGTTTCAATAGTGAAAGTGTTCGCCTTAACGTGACAGGTCTTTGTTCCAAAATACCTTGGCTCTTCATTTGTGCAACTTGTCATAAGCAGCTTGTCTCAAATTGAAGAAAAAACTTACGAAGTAATATTTGTGCCATATCATGTGACCATGCTTAGTTTCAAGAATTTATGCTCACTTTTGGATTTTCTGAAATTTAAGATCCAGGATTCGAAACAATATCATAACCTGCATCATGCAATAAATTTTCAAGCCGTACATCTGTCCTGTTGTATTTCTTAAGAAAGGATTTGGTCAAACATTTTGCTTAGTTAGACTTCAGACAAGTTATATATGCAGAGCAAAAGGATAATCCTGGTGCAGTAGTAAGTTGACGGGTGACCTTGACGAGCGGCGACCGAGGGAATTGAGCCGTGCTCGGCACGGTAGGTAACGTTGTCTAGTTACTAAAGCATCCCTCCGTTGTTCATCGGTAGTCATTATGGACCGGGGACATGAGGGGAATTTCCTAGGGCTGGAATTCTGGCCGCCAGATATTTCAACTTGAAACGCTGAGGCTCGACTGGTTGGGGTTGCCTAATGTGCGTACCACGCACGCCACCGAAGGGGACGAGCTCGGTTTTTTTAGGATCAACATGAGCCAAGGTCTGGCTGGTACGCCGTTGGGTCCTACCATTCGAGAATACGAAAGGAAGCTTTTAAATTGCCGAACGAATCTATGTGTTTACAATACCCGTATTTTCCTTGCAAATACTAATCTCAACGTGGTAATTGATTTATGACGAGTTGTTGAATTAGAGTGAGTTTGTGATATAGTGATCTCAACATGGATTTCACATTTCATGGTATCCCTAGTAAGTTTTCCAATGCAAATTCAAATTTAAAAGATGAACAATATGGAGGTGAGAAAAGTTTGTATGTATCAAGCATATGACCACATACACACACACACAGACACACACGCACGAACACAACAACAATCCAATAAGTATAGTGCATCTATTTTTCCAAACCATGCATGTATGACACGAATTCAAAAATACTCCTTCTATTCCTAAATATTAGTCTTTTAGAGAGTTCAACAAGTGACTACATACGAAGCAAAATGAGTGAATCTAGACTCTAAAATATGTCTATATACATTCGTATGTGCGAGTCCATTCGAAGCCTCTAAAAAGACTAATATTTAGGAACGAAGGGAGTAAAATGTAAGACATCCATGGTCCTTAGTTCAATATTTAAAATGAACATGAAACTGAAACATGAATATTAAGTCTAGTACTACAGTACATGCAAATGTTGTGTTTAGGCGGAGCTATGATTGTCGGGGGTCAACCCCTCGACCTTAGATAAAATTGTGGAGATCTGTTTAGGGTTGTTTAGATTATATTTGTCCCCACCCTCCCAGCCACCGATTGGTTGTTCACCCCCACCCCTCCTCCCCGGGAGAATATCATGTGCCCCCATACCTTAGATGCTATATGCCGATACGACTTGCTTGTAGCTTGTAGATCTGAGATATAGCAGCTCACATGATGTGTCTTAATATTTCTGCAGGAAAACCTTGATGAGTTTGAGAATTGCACACAATTTGTACAAAAACTACTTAGATGCCCTTTGATCCCATATCCAACGACCTCGAAGCTCGTATCACCGTAGCATCTAAGATGAAGGAGGACATCATATTCTCCTGTATGTAAGAATATCATGTGCTACCACACCTTAGATGCTTTGGTGATACAAGCTCTTCGGAGGCGTTGGATTTGTGACCCAACACCTCCTTGGTGGTTCGAATGGTTTTTTGCAGAAAAGCCCCAAAAGAGTTCGGCAACTGCTTACAAGCACAAAGACTGCTCAGATGCCATTGGATCTCAGATCAAACGACCTCCAAGCTCGTATCACCGTAGCATCCAAGCTGCGATAGCACCTTATGTTTTCTCGCACGGGAGAGTATGAGGTGCTCCCGCACCGTAGATTCTATGGTGATACGAGTTCACTGAGATCTAACGTCCCACAATAGGAGGTTTGTATGGTTTTGCAATATACGGCTGATAGAGTTTGGGAAATGCGCAGAAAGTACAAGTACTACGCATGTGCCATCTGATCACTGATCATACGACCTAGATTCTCATATCACCGTAGCTGGTAATTAAGCTATGGGGAGCACCTAATATGAGCACCGGGGAGCCGTTGGATCGAAGATGCAGCGGCACACACGAGGCCTGAATGTTTTATTTGAAAAAAAACCTTTGGAGAGTTTGGAAATTGCGCATAATTACAAAGACTACTCCCAAGCCATTAGATCTCACTTCCAGCGGTGTAAAAACTCGTATCACCATAGTATCTAAGCTGTGGGGTGGATGTGATATTCTATGCCGCTGTCATTTTTGTTCATAAACTTGCAAAATACGTGTAACTCGTGCCGTTACTTGTCTAACCGCGCAAAGTGTTTGTTCAAAAAAACCATCCTACATTGAAATATCGGAAGAACACACGGGGGTCCCACTTGTCATTAATCAAATTTGGACCTAAAACTAACAAATCTGAAAGACGAGATTCGAACTGGCAACCTGGACTACAAAGGGTAAGTCGATAGCCTAAAAAAACGAACGATTGTTGGCTTTGTCCCATAACTTGATTTTATTTATACAGTACTTGTGTTGAGTAGAGTAGAGGGAGTGCCTCGTCAACACGTGCATGACCGTTGTCTCACTTACTGGTGGGTCCCAGGTCTACGATCTCAATCTCTCTTCTCTCCATCGTCTGACCTTTGCACGGTCACACACGAAGAGCGGCGCCAGCTTGCCGTGGTGTTATTACAACTAAAAAAAGCTTGGAAAATAGAAGAACCGCCTAGAACAAGAGACGTTGTGGCTGGTCGAGACGGAGCTAACCACATCTATCCTCCGTGCCACGTTTGCATGATGAAGCTGTGTGGCTAGTGGGGTGTTTTCGACCGACTGGCTGGGTCCCGAGGTCGAACCATATGTACTACGTCTGATACAATATATTTTTACACGCACATTTTTCCTCCATGCCAAGACGTGGCACACCCTACCGTGCGGTTTCGGACTCCTCCCCGGTGGTGCACGCATATATTCTTCCTAACGTGGGACGCCCTACCGCGCGTTTTCTGGGCCCTCCTCGGTCGTAGCGCCGAAGCAAGTAAATTAGTCGTCAAATCACGAAAGACCACCTTCCCCACCGAGTACATCAGTGAAGCACGATGGCTAGCTAGTTGGGCTAGTTCGACCGATTAGCTAGGCCGCCCCCACATTTGTTTTTCACCCCTTTTTATCTACTTGCCGGCAGGTAAATTTAAATATCCACCGCGACGTTGCTCTGGTGTTTGGGTGCGGCAGGATATTTAATTTTTTGATTGACGGGAGCAGGTGCGGCAGGATTTTTAATTTTTTGATTGACGGGAGCAGGCACGGTAGCAATTAGTCACGATGACTCCGCCTATAAAAACCCACTGCTCCCTGATGTGAGAAGTCGTCGACTGGTGTTTTACCGTGGTCAAAACCAAAAGATTCCCCGCTCCCTCCGCCTTCCCGTAGATTGCATTGCCTTTCAGCCGTTTCGCCCCTTTGCTTCCTCTCCCCATTGCTTCTACCTGGTGCCATGGCCGCGCAGCAGATCACGGAGTCCGAGGTGAGGCGCCTGACACAGGAGCTCCATGCCAAGGATGCGGAGCTCAGGGCCAAGGACGTGGAGCTCCGTGAGCTCAAGGAGGAGAGGAGTGCCATGCTCCTTCGTTATGTGCGGGAGTTCACGGAGCTTAAAAAGCGGCAGGCGTCCACCACAAAGATGCTCGAGGCATCGGCGGCGTTGCTGCACAAAGTGGGAGATACGATAGGCCGTCAGGGGAGCCGGCTGGAGCGCGAGCGGGCCGATCGTGACGAGGTCCAGGATCGCCTCAGCCACTTGGTGAACCAAGTTGCCACACACATGTTGCGGCTGCGCAATGCCTACCGTTGTGCCAGCGCGACGATGCCGACCGTCGGGCTAAACCCGTTCGACCACCCGGTCAACTTCAACGTGCTGCGACTTCCTGACCTGGTCTCTTTCTTCACCTATATCTCCGAGGAGCTGATCTGTCTCCGCGCGATGCTGGGGGCTGAGCTGGACAAGGAGGGGTTGCGGGCTGCCGTCGCCGTTGCCGGGCGAATCCTTTCAGGGCTCCGTCACCGGAATCCATTCGTGCCATTGGACGCCGTCTTTGACGAGCCGGCTCCCGCCGACCGGGAGCGGGCTCTGCGGGCGGTTGCACCCTGCATCACCAACGTCGTGCGCCTCGAGAAGCAGGGGGACTTCGGTGGCGTTTAGGCGCCCTCTGCATGGGCATGTCCATGTCTCGGCGCAACATGACCGTTGGATCAAACTCAGACGGTGCAGATCAGCCACTGTAGCACAAAGCGTGTGGGTGTGTTTGGTTGCATTCTCATCTCAATATAGTTGTTTCCTCTTCGTGTATTTTTGTCAACCTACTAGTGTGGACTCATGCACCCTTCATGCACTCTGCCAAACACCCAAAAGTGGGTCGAGAAGGGAAATTTTGCTCCCATCCCGTGCACCCTTCATACACCTTGCCTAACACTATTCGTGCTTCATATGGTTCATGTTTCGTGGAGTAGTGTAGCACCGTACTCTCCGTGCGTTGTGGACCTAGTTCTATTAACATTGATCTCATCGTTCATTCTCGACCGGACAGTCGAAAAAGCGGTACTATGTTACATATAGGAGTAGTTGACATGCGCACAACATCATTTGTTATCGTCATATCTTACTACACTAGCAACAAGATTGTGTAGTACTGACGTATGAACCACTGCACATGCCTAGTAGTAGGAGCACTGTGTATGTTCAAGTGGCTGCCGTGTTTCGCACTCCTCCGTCGTAAGAGTGGAAACGCTTGCTGTAATCATTTTTTCTTCTGAAAAACAGTGGACACGCTCTACCATGCGGATCCTCCTCCAGCCATGCACTAAATTACTCACTTTCGCCGACATGTGGGACAGCCGGCATCGGGGTCCACCACCAGCCAGCATCGGGGTCCACCAGCCAACAAATTCGGTGCGGCCTGTCTTCATCATCATGTTTATGAGTGGAAAGACCACTCTGTTAGGTTCTCCAAGGTTGACAAGATGGTGATGGTGCATGTAGACATCTCACACGAAGTCCATGGCCTAGTCAGTTATGCGGGGTTCATCCCGTAGGTCGGTGGCAAGAAATAGTCTGCAGAGTTTAGTTAGTGCAACTTTGCTTGTCTGTAGTAAGTACCATTGTTTAGTACTTGATTTGTGTTTGTGAACCCTGTATTGTTTATTAGTACTGCCGCTTTTGGTGTGTGGTCAGTCCTGAGAATGGTCTATGTTAATGTCTGTCCACTCAATTCAGTCTGTATATTTTGAAGTATCCATATCATATTTTTTGTGAGGACGGTCTATCAATTATGGTTACACTCCAATATCTGTATGCATTGCAGGGTTTATCGCACCCACCAGAATTTCCAGTCCCATGGATGTTCGGTCCATACGATTTGTCACGACCTTTGGACTGTCCTGCTTGTGGGAGTAGGCGGGGCCCCTGCATGCCACATGTAGTTGGACGATCAATCTTCTGTTTAGTACTTCAACATAGTGATTTCCTGGTAAGGATTCACTCGTGTCACATCAACTAAATCTTATTGATTTACTGTCTAAATCTTATTGATTTAGTGTCATTTTTTCTTTCTTTTTCTGCAATTTTACGATGCAGGTTTTGCCATGTGACATTCATCACAAAATAAACCGTTTGGTTTGCTCTACGATGGCTATTTTTGCAGGTTTCACTTCTTATGTCGTGTCAGTAACGAAGGCACCGTCCATCACTTATATTACTGGAAAAAATTGGATCAGTCTGTTGTCTGAGTACAAGTTGAATCCCTATGATGAACTGCAGTTTGGTTTAACAAAAACGCCACAATTAGTCCTTCTCGCGTTTAAAAGAAATGAAGAAAAAGACTGGATCACGGTCACGGATCCTAGTTAAGTTAGAAAGCTGATCATAGCAGATCAGACACGATCGCCGCTGTCTCGCACAGATCGAGCACCGACAGTTGCTCTAGCACTGACAGCGGCAGCAGCTCAGTCTGATCCAGCTGAGGATTGGGCACTGACCGCGTCAGCGGATCAGTCTGATCTACCGGAGGATCGGGCATCGACACCGGCATCTGCTCCGACACTGGCACCAGCTCTACAAGGAGCACCATCTCCGGCAGCAGCGGCGGCTTCGGCACCTGCACCAACACTTGGACTTGCATCTGCTCCGGCCCGTGCAGTTGCACCGGCAACAGACTGGGCTGCAGTTCGCACTTCATATACCAAAGTCCTTACAAAAACCGACATGTCCACCTTCTTGGTAAGCATTGGCCGCCCAAGTGCTTCGTTCTTTTCTCTTTCCATGTTGTTTCACATGATTCACTGTGTTGATCTAACTGTTTGGGTATGTCTTCTTGTTTGCAAATAGAGAATTCCTGGAGCAACGAGGGAGTCGTTCAACAATCCGGGCGACCGCGGCCAAGTTTCTCTTACCATGCGCAACCTTGGTGTGAATGAACCTGCTCAATATACCGTAAGTACAAAGGATGGTCGCATGATGATTGATGCTAAAGGATGGTCAAGGTTCAAATCTAAATCATATCTTGCGGTAGGGGATGATGTCAAAATCGAACTTTCTCGGCAAGGAGAGCTAGTCCAAATCAACTTTGAAATTAGCAGCACGCAACTGCCGAACTGATCTATCCTCTGAGAGATTTTGATGTAATAATCTGGCATGGTGAAACAAGTGTCCCGTGTGTATAAGTAGTACGACAGTATTATTTATCACATGGTATATCGTTGATAGAATTGCAACTCTGATTGCTGGTTAGGAACTGTCGTTCGATTTCATTCCAACAGCTGTCGTGCTTTTTTCAATTTTGCGTATTCGCCTTGCGACAACATCTAAAACCAGCGTCGTGCCGATCGCTTGCAGTATGAAAAGTGCTGAGGTAGAACACATGGGCCCCCAAACATGCAGGGTTGGCCTGCGGCCCAAAGTCCAAAACCGTGAGCCTATCTGAGTATTATATTCTCAGCTGAACCCCCATAAAAAAAGCTGAACCCCCATAATGCTCGTGCGTTGCAGAGGGAGTATATTTCTCGGCAAGGTGAGCCTGTGATATAAAAGATTTGTATATTTCTTTACAGAGGGAGTATCTCTCTGTTAAAAAATATATTTATGTGTAACTAGTTACTCCTGTCTTTCTACTTCCTTTCGCTGATATGTGGGGCAACCGGCAACGGGGTCCACGTGCCATATGCACAAATTAGAGTGCACAACTTCACGGTAGACACACCCCGGTCGTAGCGCCGTAGTAATGCCCAATGAGCCGTCAAATCACAACCCCCCTTTCCAGCTTTAGCAGTAAGATGGACGAACGAAGCGACAATATTTCACTGGGCCTGAGTCCCCTTCTTCCTCGTCTGCTTGTTCAGAGAAAACCCCCTCTCGGCGATTGCATAGGGTTTTCTCATGGAGAACCAGGTACGAATTCTTCATCCATCCCTGATAAACCCAAGTCCCTTGGTCGCGGTAATCCTAGGATGGCAGTCGCCGCCGTTGATGCATTTTTCTTCCTACTGAATCTAGTGTGTTTCATTTGCAGTTCCCAAAGTGCGAGTACCCTACAGGTTTCTGCGCCCTCGGCGAGACGCTACACTTGTTCCTTCTCATCCTAACACAACATTTTGAAACACGCACAATATGTTCCTAGAATCCTCTTTTCTATCCGAGAGGGTGGTTTTTTTTAACATGCTGTGTTCTCATATTATTTTTCCTGCAGTGTATTATTTGCTCTGCCAGAACACATGTACTCAAGATGCTCGGCCTTGCCATAACTGAATACACTATTTTAATGGTCACAGTGAAGACAAGCCATGGATATACGTTCCGAGTTGGGTTCATGAACCAAGAAGATTGCTGCTTTTTTATGGCCGAACTTGGATAAACTTTCTCAAGTGTTACTGACTGAAAGTTGGCGCACGAATGTTGATGGAAATAGCAGAACTTGGTCTCATCTTCACTGCGATCTTCCACCCCGACGTCGTTCCAATTGTTCATCCATGTTAGTTTTGTTTCTGGTTCTTGCTTGTTGCCTCGATTACTTCTTAATCCACCTAATCTGTCTAACTAATCACAATTTAACTTTAGAAGTAGCAACGAATCTCTCACGAAGATGCTACTTCTAACTAATATTTTCTTATAATTGGTGGCACATGTAGGTTTTTTCAGAGTTAAGCAGTCTGCTCGTTTGTTACTCTGTAATAACTCGGCTGTTACTAATGGCACTGAAGTTGACTGGATCGACATCCACAAGTTCCTACACTTTATTGATCGTCTTGAGGTCCTTGTGGGGCGTTTCAATGGTGGAAGGCCACGTGGGATATGTCTGCCACTGCTGCACTCGTTGAACAGGTCCAACTGTGTCGAGAAACTTATGGTACAAGCTGTTTTTTGTTATATATGTTGTTCATAAACTATTGCTTATACACAGTTTTACAGTTGTGATCTTCTTGAAACAGGAACTGCCAAGTTCTATTGTTCCTATACAGATGCCTGACCATGGTCGGGTCAGACTTGCGCTTGGTCACAACATGATGTTTATGTCGACCTACTCAATGTTGGGGAACGTTGCAGAAAATTAAAATTTTTCCTACGGTTTCACCAAGATCCATCTATGAGTTCATCTAAGAAACGAGTCATGGGAGAGAGATTGCATCTACATACCACTTTGTAGATCGCGAGCGGAAGCGTTCAACGAACGGGGATGAGGTAGTCGTACACGACGTGATCCAAATCACCGGAGATCCTAGCACCGAAAGGACGGCACCTCCGCGTTCAACACACGTACGGTCAGCGTAACGTCTCCTTCTTGATCCAACAAGGCAAAGGAGAGGTTGGGGAAGAAGACTCCAGCAGCAGCACGACGGCGTGGTGATGGTGGAGCCGCAGTACTCCGACAGGGCTTCGCCGAGCTCTACGGAGGAGGAGGAGGTGTTGGTGAGGGAGAGGGAGGCGCCAGGAGCAAGGGTGCGCAGCCCCCCTCCCCTCCCCCCTTTATATAGCCCCTTGGGGGGGCGCCGGCCCTAGGAGATGGAATCTCCTAGGGGGGCGGCGGCCAGGGAGGGGAACTTGCCCCCCAAGCAAGGGGGCGCCCCCTTTAGGGTTCCCCCCCAAACCCTAGGCGCATGGGCCCTTGGGGGAGGCGCACCAGCCCACTTTGGGCTGGTTCCCTTCCCCATACAGTCCATGGGGCCCTCCGAGGCAGGTGGCCCCACCCGGTGGACCCCCCGGGACCCTCCGGTGGTCCCGGTACAATACCGATAACCCCGAAACTTGTCCCGATGGCCAAAACATCACTTTCTATATATAATTCTTTACCTCCAGACCATTCCGAAACTCCTCGTGACGTCCGGGATCTCATCCGGGACTCCTAACAACATTCGGGTTACTGCATATACATATCTTCACAACCCTAGCGTTACCGAACCTTAAGTGTGTAGACCCTACGGGTTCGGGAGACATGCAGACATGACCGAGACGGCTCTCGGGCAATAACCAACAGCGGGATCTGGATACCCATGTTGGCTCCCACATGCTCCATGATGATCTCATCGGATGAACCACGATGTCGAGGATTCAATTAATCCCGTATACGATTCCCTTTGTCAATCGGTATTTTACTTGCCCGAGATTCGATCGTCGGTATCCCAATACCTCGTTCAATCTCATTACCGGCAAGTCACTTTTCTCGTACCGTAATGCATGATCCCATGATCAAACACTTTGATCACATTGAGCTCATTATGATGATGCATTACCGAGAGGGCCCGGTGATACCTCTCCGTCAAGCGGAGTGACAAATCCCAGTCTCGATCCATGTCAACCCAACGGACACTTTCAGAGATACCCGTAGTATACCTTTATAGTCACCCAGTTACGTTGTGACGTTTGGCACACCCAAAGCACTCCTACGGTATCCGGGAGTTACACGATCTCATGGTCTAAGGAAAGGATACTTGACATTGGAAAACTCTAGCAAACGAACTACGCGATCTTATGCTATGTTTAGGATTGGGTCTTTGTCCATCACATCATTCTCCTAATGATGTGATCTCGTTATCAATGACATCCGATGTCCATAGTCAGGAAACCATGACTATCTGTCGATCAACGAGCTAGTCAACTAGAGGCTTACTAGGGACATGTTGTTGTCTGTTATTCACACATGTATTACGATTTCCGGATAACACAATTATAGCACAAATAAAGACAATTATCATGAATAAGGAAATATAATAATAATGCTTTTATTATTGCCTCTAGGGCATATTTCCAACACTCAATTCCCCTTGGAGGTGAAAAGATACTTATTCATGGGTGGTCTCAAATAATGAAGGCCCGTCCATCTTGGAGAATAGGACAGAAGATTATGTTCATGCTTTTCCATGGCTCTAAAGCGAATATCCTGTTTATTGACCACGTTGCGAGATGAAGCCGCTTTCAGAAGGTTGTGGATGTGCGGGGTGGCGCCTGGGCCTTGTCCTAGGGCTTGGCGGCCTCACCCTTGGTTAACTGTAGGCAAAGTAGCACTGTTCGAGGCATGCTTTGTACGGTTGAACCTGTATAAGTACTCATACTGCTTTCAACTTTGGTTGTTAAGTGCCCCTGCTGGTTTCAGTTAAGGTTGTTAAGTACTCCTGTTGCTTTTACAGTCTGTTGTGTTTCTTCAGTCCTGTCTTCCTCCAGCTGCCAAAACCAAACCAGCCCCAGCGGGGCCGCCTGCTTCTGCCTCCCACGGCTAGCTGCGCCTCAGCACACGCATCGCCGCCCCACCGTCTCCTCAATCGTTAACGCCGACGTCCTCCGCGTGCTTTGGTGCGCTGGCCGCAGCGCCGCCCTCTCGCGTTGTCAACATGGTCAACAAACAACAAGAATCGGCAGAAGTACGTGGAGAGGATGACAGTAGGGGCCCTCCACGTCAGCATATGAAAAAATAAAATGCTTCCTCCTAGTGTTTTCCTGACATCTGGGACCCACGACATTGTGAGCATATATAGTCAATAGACAAGAGAACAACACAAGATCGGCTGACACCTGGGACGTAGCTACTCGAGCAGTATTTTTTTTGTTTGGTATTGTTGAGACGGAGCAGGGTTTGAACTGGGCTGTGGCCCATCTAGCCCAGGCTTATATTTTATGTTCACCATGTGACCAACCCAGCTATTTTTTCTTTGTGAAAATGAGCCCAGTTTATTTTTTTTAAAGAATACCCAATCCATGCCTACTTATTTTCCTACGCCCTGATGGGCTGCAACTCTTTCAAGACGCCTGCAAATCTTGAAAGTAATATGAAATGGGTTGTAAATATAAAAACAGATGACAAATTGGCAATTACTTTATAATTTCTGAATTTTATCACATTTTCAGATTCCTATTTCACTGGGCATTAACCTAATTAAATATATCTTAAAAGTACTTTTAATCTGGCTGGACATTTCGGTATTAAAAATAGTTTGGAACCCATAGAAATATGCGAAATTGGCCTTGGCCAACCAAAAAAAATGACCGCAATAAATTGCATAAGAAGTTGCCATGAGCTATATATAAATTATTTAAAAAAAGAGGGAGTGGTCTGACTTGTGGGCCTGTTTAGTTGACGCGTATGCAAGATTTTTTAGTTATTATATACTTCAACAAACGATTCTAGCAGACGTAACCGTTGGATGTCAATCCAACGGCCGTCGTGTTTCTTCAATCTCTGATCTTCTTGCTCCAGCCGCCAAAGCAGCACCGGTGGGACCGCCTACTCCCGCCTCCCGTGGCCGGCTGTGCTGCTGCGCAGGCCTCAGCGCCCCCTACTACTCCCACCGCTGGCCAGGGCATCCATGTACTCACCCACACCCCCTGTTATTCTGCGGCGACGGCAGCCTCACACCGCAGCCGAACCGGTGAACGCTCGTACTCCTCTCCGCATGCGCATCCACTGCCGCGTCTTCCCCGGCTCCGCGTCGTCCCCTTCCTATGCCTCGCCTCGTCCACCGCCGTGGTGCTCTCGGCGCGGTGTGGTCAATGTGGTCAACGACCGACTTCCATCGGAAGAGTACTGTACGTGGAGAGGCTGACAACTGGGTCCACGGCAGACGCAAGGAAGTGCATCCTTATTACGCGGAAAATAATTATTCCTCCACCTGATAGCGGGGACCCACCGGACGGGCCACCAGTATTTTGCGAAAAAAATCGTTCCCCCTGACTGCTGGGACCCACCGGACGGGCCACCGTATTTCACGAAAAAAACGTTCCCCCCGCTGTCAGATCGGACCCATCGGAAGTGCCTCCTTATTACGCACAAAAAAAATGAATACTCCCCCGGCTAGCTGGGCCCACCTGTCGGATTTCGGGTTCCGGCAGACCCTTAAGGTTCGAACTTTGGGGTGCGCGCGGAGATTATGCCCTCTACCTCTCCGTCTCGCAAAGATCTAACTACTGAAAGAACAACACAAGAGACACAGGGTTTATACTAGTTCGGGCCACCATTGTGGTGTAATACCCTACTCTAGTTTGTGGTGGGTGGATTGCCTCTTGGGCTTATGATGATGAACAGTACAAGGAAGAACAGCCTCGCGAGGGTCTGCTCTTAGCTGGGACGATGAACTGCTAGGGGGAGTTCAGCCGCCCTTCTCTCTCTCTCTCTCTGTTGCCTGAGTCTTTCTAGCTGGCTTCTTGATCTCTTCCCCCTTACCCTGGGGGAGACTAGTCCTATTTATAGGCAAAGGCCCTGGGCCTCTTCCCAAATATTGAGCGGGAAGGGCGCCAACAATTGGCCAATTTGAAGGGGAACATCTGGTACACTTATCCTGACTAAAGTTGGTCCTCGCCTGCCAAAGGCCCTGTAGTGACGCCGTCCTGGGCTCCATGATGACCTCCTTCCCACCGTTGGACTGGTCTTGGTCTTGTTGCACCGAAATGGATGCCTTTGCTTGATCCTCTCGCCTGCGCTTGCCCCCTTTGCACCAAAGAGGAAAGGGAGACACTGCGCGGGCTGGCGCCCGCCTGGCACCCTTGGTCGTCATGGCTTGCGTCATGGGCACCTCATGAGGTACCCCGCCTTGATCTCTCCGCCTCCTCTTGAGCCAGCCTGATGAGGCCGCGCCTGAGGAAGCGCCGTGTCGTCCGCCCCGCGAGGCTTGGCCCCCCGCGAGGGTCTTGGGTCTTGTGTTGATGAAGATGGGCCGTGCTGGGCCCCCTTTCGAGCCACGCCGCAGGCCGCAGGCAGGCAAGTTTGGGGACCCCCGTTCCTAGAACACCGACAGTAGCCCCCGGGCCCAAGGCGCGCCTGGACTTAGCCGTGCTGAGAGGCGAAAGGGCAAGGGCGAAGCGCCGCGGGCCCTAACAGCCTGCGGCCTTGGGCGCCGCGTGGCGGTTGATTGGACGTGGGCGCCTCCGCTTCCCCATGACGCCTCGATGATCGCGTGGATTGGACAAGTCCATGCATGCAAATCGTGTCATGATTACCTGGGATCGTGGAGGCCGACGGTTGGCCTTCGCCGGCTATAAGTACGGCACCGCGCGTGCCCTTCTAGTCCATCTCTCCTTGCTTTCTCCTTCTCCTCCATGGCTCCGTCGAGGAGGTTTTCGGCCACGGAGAAGGGGAAGGCCCACCAGGTCGAGCTTGCTTCTCCTCCACCGAAGCGCGGCCGTGGGCACCCTCGTAAGCATCCCGTGGCCGCCTCAGCAGCGTTCCGCGGTCATGGAGACGGTTCCCAGCATGGTGGTGGGCGAGCCACCATGGCCGAGGGACGCGCCTTGGTCGCGCGCTCCCCCAGGCCGTGCTTTCGCGCTGCGCAGGTGCTGTCGGAGTTCGTCGTTTGGTCGGCGGAGCCGACTAGTGCCCGGCTCCAACTCCCTCGCTTCCTCCTTGGTGAGCTCCCGGCTGGTGCCCCGGGCGGCCTCTGGCTTCAAGCGGACGGCTGCTGCAGCCGGTCCTCATGGGCTGCGCTGGAGGTCTTCGCCACTGGGAGCTTGGCCTTAACTCGTGGCTGGCAGGCGTTTGCCCGTGCTCGCGGCCTGGGTCGCCGGTGCACCCTGCACTTTAGGTTCGATGGCGATGCCACCCTCTACGTGAGGGTGTTTGGGGAAGATGGTCGCCGCGCAGGGTGTTGCCCCGAGGACGACGACCGCGACCGGGGACCCAGCCCTGGCGACGATGGAGGGGACAGTGCCCGCGCGGTTGGTGGCGCCCGAGGCTCCCCAAGCTTCATCAACTCTTCTTCAAGCGACTCCTCCAGTGGTGGCCTCAGTTAGCCCCCACGCCGTCGAGCCTGTTTGGGAGGCGGCGGTTCGTCCGCCCGTCGTCGTGCCCCGGTGAAGCACGAGAGGGAGTCCGCTTGAGCCCCGGAGGCATCCCGAGTCGCCTCCGCTGGCCGGTGTGAGGCGAGCCGCGCCGGGCTTGTCCTTTCTTTCCCTTTTGTTTCCTGCGTAAAAGAAAACAACTGCATGGAGCCCCGCGGGGGCGTGTTGGGGGTTATTGCTGTTAAAAATTACCTTGATTCCGTTTCCGCGCTTTTCAGCTATGTGTCTGCACGTAGATAGTTCCCGGCCCCAGCCGTGGGGGGGCGACTGACCCAGGCCCTGTGTGTGCGTCGCAGTGCCCGAGGGGCATGGACTGGAGGGATGCTCCCGCAATGGACCCGGGTCGTGAAACCTTAGAACGATTAGAACAGGAACCCTTGCGAGGGTGCTCGGCGGCCCTCCCTCGCGAGGCCTTTCGTAAGAGGAGTCAAAACGGGGGAGTGAAAATCGACGAAACATAAACCAACGATGGCAACAATTTCAATAAGATTTCAACTGCGAACAAAGCAAGCCAACTGCGGAAAGCAAATGAAAAAGCCGCGTCCGGCACCTAATCTAGTCTTCAACGTCTTCTCACCAGCATGGAGCTAAGTGCTGCCACTGGGCGTGGGAGGGAGCCCCAGGGCTTGAGGCCGGCGCTCCTGAGACTCCGGGGCGTGTACAACCCCACTCATTATTACGTGAGAGTGTCACGGGCGGCGAGCTTCACATGCGTTGGCCTTCTTCACAGGCTCCGGGCCTTTCTTCTTAGGGGTAATGAGCTTCACAGGCACTTGCCTTCTTCACAGGCTCTGGGCCTTTTCCAAAAAGAGATAATCTTCACAGGCGTTTGCCTTCTTCACAGGCTCTGGGCCTTTTCCAAAAAGGGATAATCTTCACAGGCGTTTGCCTTCTTCACAGGCTCTGGGCCTTTTCCAAAAAGGGATAATCTTCATAGGCGTTTGCCTTCTTCACAGGCGTTTGCCTTCTTCACAGGCTCTGGGCCTTTTCCAAAAAGGGATAATCTTCACAGGCGTTTGCCTTCTTCACAGGCTCTGGGCCTTTTCCAAAAAGGGATAATCTTCACAGGCATTTCCCTTCTTCACAGGCTCTGGGCCTTCTAGGGGTAGAACCTCCGGAGGTGCTGGATGTTCCATGCGTTCTGGATCGGCTCCCCCTCCTGAGTCTCCAAGCGCACGGAGCCTGGCCTGGAAACATGAACAACCTTGAACGGGCCCTCCCACATGGGAGAGAGCTTGTGCAGCCCCTCCCTGGAGAGAACCCGCCTGAGCACAAGGTCTCCTACCTCGAGGGTCCTGGGGCGGATGTTGCGGCAGTGATATCGTCGTAGCGCCTGTTGGTACCTCGCCGCTCGCAGCGCGGCTTCTCGGCGGCGTTCCTCCCCCAGTACAAGGTCCATCCCCCGCATGGCGTCCTGCTGCGCCTCATCGAACGCTAGGACCCGCGCGGAGCGACGTCTGACCTCGTGAGGGAGGACTGCTTCGGCCCCATAGACCAGGAAGAACGGGGTCTCCCCAGTCGGCTTGGTCGCGGTTGTGCGGATGGACCACAACACAGACTGGAGCTCATCGTACCAACCTCTGCCGCAGGCCTCCAACTTCTTCTTGAATGTCCTGGTCTTGAGGCCCCTCAGGACCTCCGCGTTGGCTCGTTCGGCCTGTCCGTTGCTTCGCGGGTGCGCCACCGAAGCGTAGCATATCTGCGTTCCAAGTTTAGCATAGTATGTTTTGAAGAGGTTACTGGTGAGCTGCGAACTGTTGTCTGTGATGATGCGGTTCGGCACCCCGAACCGGCTCACGATGCCCCTGATGAACTTGACCGCGGAACCCGCGGGGATCGTGCGGACAGCCTCCACTTCTGCCCACTTGGTGAATTTGTCAATGGCGACGTAGAGTTAGCGGTAGCCCCCTGGCGCCCGAGGGAACGGGCCCAGAATGTCCAGCCCCCAGACTGCGAATGGCCATGAAAGGGGTATAGTCTGCAGGCCTCCCGCCGGCTGATGGATCTGTTTGACGTGAAGTTGGTAGGCTTCACAAGCCTTTACCAGTTCGACAGCGTCGTTGAGTGCGGTGGGCCAATAGAACCCACTGCGGAATGCCTTGCCAACGAGGGTCCGTGATGACGAGTGATGCCCACAGTCCCCGCCGTGTATGTCCTCCAGCAGTTCCTTTCCTTGCTCCCTGGAAATGCAGCGCAGGGATACGTCATTGGGCCGCTTCCGGTAGAGCTCTCCATCCCTGATGCAGTATGCTGTAGCCTACCGCGCCACACGCTCCGCTTCTTCCTCCTTCTCCAGCAGGGCCCCTTGTGTTAAATAACTCTGGAGTTCCGTGATCCAGCACTCCTCCTGAGGTTCCATAGTCAGGAGAAGGTGTGCCCCCGAGGTAGGGCCGCAGGCCGGGGCTCCTGAGGCAGGCGGCTGGGGGAGTTCCTCCCGAGGCTGAGCAGTGTTCGATAATGACGGCTGGGCCGAGGGCTTGAAGAGCCGCTCCTCGAAGACACCAGGCTCCTGAGGTAACCGCCTGGACGCCCGTCCGGCGATGTCATCGGCCTCTTGATTGGTGCCACGGGGCACATGCTTCAATTCCAACCCCCAGAACTGCTTTTCTATCCTGCGGACCTCTGCTAGATAGGCTTCCATGTGCTCATCCTTTGGCTCATACACCTTGTTGGAGAAATTGACAAGGAGCTGCGAATCGCCCTTGACGGTGAGGCGCTTCACCCCCAGAGCTGTTGCGGCCTTCAACCCCACTATTAGGCCCTCATACTCCGCTATGTTGTTGGAGACCTTTTCACCTTGCTGGAAACAGAGCTGTACGGCGTTGTAGAGCTTGTCCTGAGTGGGTGATATCAGCATCGCACCAGCCCCAGCGCCGTTCCTGGAGAACGCCCCATCGAAGTACATGACCCAGCCTTCCGGCGCCTCGCTCCCTGGGGAGAGGGACCGATCCTCGTTGTCCTTGAGGCCTGGTGCCTCCGTCCATTCCGCCACGAAATCCGCTAATGCTGCTCCTTTGATGACCCTGGTCGTGCTGAACTCGAGCTGAAATGCCTGCAATTCTATGTTCCACTCGGCGACCCTTCCGGCTGAGTTAGGGCTCCTGAGCACTCTCTCCAAGGGGTACGACGAGACGACCTTGATGGGGTGACCCTGGAAGTAGTGATGCAGCTTGCGCGAGGCCACCAGTAGCGCGAGGAGGAGCTTCTGAGGCATAGGGTACCGTGCCCTCGTGTCCCTAACACCGTGCTGACAAAGTAGACTGGGTGCTCAACAAGGCTAAGAGCATCAGTGATCGTGGCGCCCTCCGGAGGCAAGGGCGCCTCGCGAGGTGACGTGACCTCGGGAGGTGGATCGTCCAGGCGAGTGGCCTCTCCTGCCTCCGGTGCACTCTTCGGCGGCTGATCTTCCTCAGCCGCGGTTACGTCTCCTGTGGGCCTTCCTTGTTCCTGCTTTGCCTTGTCTCGAGCTGCTGCTGTGGTTCTGATTTGGCGCTCCTCCCTAACCGCCACCAGGGCCGCGCTAGCAGAGTAGGGAGTGGCGGCGAGGTAGAGCAATAGGGGCTCTCGAGGACGCGGAGCCAGCATGACTGGGGGACTGGTCAGGTACCTCTTGAGATCTTGAACGCCTTATCTGCCTCTTCAGTCCATTCAAAGGGCCCCTTCTTCTTCATTAGCTGAAAGAAAGGCAGCGCTCGATCCCCCAGCTTGGAGATGAAGCGCCCTAGCGCGGTCACGCGTCCAGTGAGCTTCTGCATTTCCCTGAGGGTCTTCGGCGGGCTCATGTCCTCGACCGCCTTGACCTTCTCCGGGTTAGCCTCGATGCCTCGATGGGACACGAGAAAGCCCAAGAGCTTGCCTGAGGGGACCCCGAACACACACTTCTCTGGGTTGAGCCGCAGGTTCACTCCGTCAAGGCTCGCGAAAGTCTCCTCTAGGTCTTGTATCAGGGTCTTGGCCTCCCGAGATTTCACCACAATGTCGTCAACGTAAGCTTCGACATTCTTCCCGAGCTGCGGGCCCAAGGTGATGTGCATCAGCCGCTGAAAGGTTGCCCCTGCGTTACGCAGCCCAAATGGCATGCATGTATAGCAGTACACCCCGCATGGGGTTAGGAAGGCGGTCTTCTCGACGTCTTCTACCGCCATCTTGATCTGGTGATATCCAGAGAAGGCGTCCAGGAAGCACAGCAGGTCGCACTCCGTGGTGGAATCGACGATCTGGTCGATGCGGGGGAGCGGGAACGGATCTTGCGGGCATGCTTTGTTGAGGTTGGTGAAGTCGACACACATGCGTTCCTTTCCCCCCTTCTTGGGCACAACGACAGGGTTGGCCAACCATCCGGGTATCGGACCTCGTGAATGACCCCAGCGGCCTCTAACTTGCGGGTTTCTTGGACGATGAAGGCCTGCTTCTCTGCGGACTGCCGCCTGGCCTTCTGCTTCACAGGGCGCACGTTTGGGCACACGTTGAGGTGATGCTCGATGACGCTCCTGGGGATCCCTGCCAACTGATCAGGCTCCCAAGCGAATACTTTCTTATTTGCGCGCAGGAACCTGATTAGGGCCTCCTCCTGCTCAGGCTCGAGGTTGGCGCCTATGGTGAAAGTGGCACCGGAGGACCCGTCCTCGTCGACAGGTATCTGCTTGGTTTCTACCTTGTCCTGGGTGAACAACTGCTTCTTCTTGGCGGACGCAGCCCCCTTGGGCTCGGGGGTCCCTGCGTCGGCGGGCTGTGCCAATGCCGCCGCCTTGAAGTTGAGCTTAAGTACCCGCAGAGCGTCCCCGGTGTCCCCGCGCATGGTGAGGACACCGCTGCTCCCGGGCATCTTCATGAGGTTGTACGCCGGGTGCGTTGCGGCCATGAACTGGGCCAGCGCTGGGTAGCCGAGGATGGCGTTGTAAGAGAGGCCGATGGGGGCGATGTCGAAGTCGGCCATCTCCGTGTGGAAGTTGTCGTAGGTGCCGAAGGTTACTAGGAGCCGGATCTGTCCCAAGGAGCTGGATGATCCGCCCCCAACGCCCGAGAAAGACCGTCTGGGTTGCAGCCGCTCCCGGGGTATGCAGAGGAGATTGAAGGTCTCAACCGAAAGCACACTGAGGCCTGCGCCGCCGTCGACGAGGGTTCTGGTGACGGCCACCTGGCAGATGGTGGGGGTGCATAACATGGGGAGCGCGCCCGAGCCAGCCAAGTTGGCGGGGTGGTCCTCCGAGCTGAAGGTCAGACTGACCTTGCGCGCCACCTGGTCCGAGGGAGCCCCCTGCCGTGCGGAAACGGTGCTGACCCGGCAGACAAACGGCTTGACATGGTGACATGTGGGCGGCGCCTGCGAGCCGCCCAGGAGGGCCGGGACGACCGGAAGTGTTGATATAGCGGTGCGGTCATCTGGCCGCACGGGCAGATGTTGGGATGGCGCTTGCTGCTCATTCCCCGCCGGGCTGGTGGCGGCGTTGATGGCGGGCGACGGGGAACGACGAGGACGCCCACCGGTGGGGGCCGCCTGGGCGACGCGGGGAGCGATGGCGGCCCAGTGCTCAGCGCGGGCTCGACGGGCGCCGGACATGGACGTGACGGTCGGAGGAGAACGGAGCGGCGGAAGACAAATTCCGGCGCACCCCTACCTGGCGTGCCAAATGTCGGATTTCGGGTTCCGGCAGACCCTTAAGGTTCGAACTCTGGGGTGCGCGCGGAGATTATGCCCTCTACCTCTCCGTCTCGCAAAGATCTAACTACTGAAAGAACAACACAAGAGACACAGGGTTTATACTAGTTCGAGCCACCATTGTGGTGTAATACCCTACTCTAGTTTGTGGTGGGTGGATTGCCTCTTGGGATAATGATGATGAACAGTACAAGGAAGAACAGCCTCGCGAGGGTCTGCTCTTAGATGGGATGATGAACTGCTTGGGGGAGTTCAGCCGCCCTTCTCTCTCTCTCTCTCTGTTGCCTGAGTCTTTCTAGCTGGCTTCTTGATCTCTTCCCCCTTACCCTGGGGGTGACTAGTCCTATTTATAGGCAAAGGCCTTGAGCCTCTTCCCAAATATTGAGTGGGAAGGGCGCCAACAATTGGCCAATTTTAAGGGGAACATCTGGTACACTTATCCTAAGTAAAGTTGGTCCTCGCCTGCCAAAGGCCCTGTAGTGACGCTGTCCTGGGCTCCACGATGACCTCCTTCCCACCGTTGGACTGGTCTTGGTCTGTTGCACCGAAATGGATGCCTTTGCTTGATCCTCTCACCTGCGCTTGCCCCCTTTGCACCAAAGAGGAAAGGGAGACACTGCGCGGGCTGGCGCCCGCCTGGCACCCTTGGTCGTCATGGCTTGCGTCATGGGCACCTCATGAGGTACCCCGCCTTGATCTCTCCGCCTCCTCGTGAGCCAGCCTGATGAGGCCGCGCCTGAGGAAGCGCCATGTCGTCCGCCCCGTGAGGCTTGGCCCCTCGCGAGGGTCTTGGGTCTTGTGTTGATGAAGATGGGCCATGCTGGGCCCCCTTTCGAGCCACGCCGCAGGCCGCAGGCAGGCAAGTCTGGGGACCCCCGTTCCCAAAACGCCGACACTACCTTTGTGGGAGGCTGACTTGTGGGCCTACTAAGTCGACGGAGACGAAGAGCTTTGTCAACTTAGTCAATATGAATGATTCTAGCTCCAGTGACCGTATGATGTCCATCCAACGACCGTAGTGCTTCTTCAACCTCTGGTCTTCTTGCTCCAGCCGCCCAAAGCAGCGCCGGTCGTGCCGCATGCTCCCGCCTCCCGTGGCCGGTTGTGCTGCCGTGGAGGCCTCACCGCCCCCTACTATTCCCACCGCTGGCCAGGCCCTGCGGCAACGGCAGCCTCACACCACAGCCGAACCACTAAACCCTCGTACTCCTGTCCGCGCGGGCTTCCACTGCCGCGTCTTCCCCGGCTCTGCGTCGTCCCCTTCCTAGGCCTCGCCGTCGTCCACCGCCGTGGTGCTCTCAGCGCGGCGTGGTCAATGTGCTCAACGACCGACTTCCTTCAGAAGAGTACTATGCGTGGAGACGCTGACAGCTGGGTCCACGGCCGCAGCAAAGAAGTGCCTCCTTATTACGTGCAAAATAATTATTCCTTCACCTGACAGCGGGGACCCACCAAACAGGCCACCGTATTTCACGAAAAAAACATTTGCCCCTGACTGCTGGGACCCACCAGCTACATCTTCGCACGCAAGGAAGTGCCTGACAGTCGGGACCCACCTGGTCGAACAGTACGTAGCATTGTCATTCTGGTCGCGAACGTGTACGTACATATATACTGGTGGATGTAGAGGCGCGCACGTGTCGTAGTAGAGGCGGCCAGGGTGCAAGAAAGAAAATATGGTCGCGTATGTGTACATACGGGCGGGGTCTCGAACGCCTACTTGCGCATACGTACGACGAGGGCTCATTGACATGGCTGGGTCGAAACGAAGAAACAGCGTCGTTGTTGTGTTCATGGGGAGGCAACAGAATGCGTCGTGTTCATGGGGAGGCAACGGAATGTGTCGTGTTCATCGGGAGGGCTTGGACGAAACAGGCGATGGAAACGAGGCCTGGCGTGCCGCAGAACGGAGGAAACGGCCTTGTGTTCGACCGGCCACGTTCGAAACGGGATCCTGTTCATCGAGAGGGGTCTGGCGTACCGCAAAACAGAGGAAACGGACCTCCTACGGTCGAAACGGGGGTCCTGTTGATCGGGAGGGGTGTGGCGTACCGCAAAACGGAGGAAACAGACTTGTGTTGGAGCGCTACGGTTGAAACGGGGGTCCTGTTCATCGGGAGGGGTGTGGTGTACCGCAAAACGAGACTCCACGGGATACTGTTCATCTCCACCGTCGACCCCCTCCAGCCTCCACGAGCAACTGTTCATCCACCGTCGACCTCCTCCAGCCTCCACGGGCTCCTGTTCATCCAGCCTCCACCGCGCGCTACTCCACCGGCTACTGTTCAACCACCCCTCCACCGTCTACTATTCATCCAGTCCTCCACACCACGGGGTCCTGTTCAACCACCCCTCCACGGGCACCCCTCCATCGTCTACTGTTCATCCAGCCCTCCACACCACGTGGTCCTGTTCAACCACCCCTCCACCGTCTACTGTTCATCCAGCCCTCCACACCACGGGGTCCTGTTCATCCACCCCTCCACGGGCACCCCTCCACCGTCTACTGTTCATCCAGCCCTCCACCACACCACGGGGTCCTGTTCATCCAGAGGCAACGCCACCGCTCACTATTCATCCAAACACCCCCGCAACGCTCACTATTCATCCCATCAATCGGCTTCAGTTAGCAGCAGTAGCAAAGGAATCGCTCGATCGGGTTCAGTTAACAGCTATCGATCGATCGCTCGGGTTCAGTAACGCGTAGCCTGCAGTGCAATCGCGCGGGTTCAGTTAGAGCCCAACGCCTCGCTCGGGTTCAGTTAGAGCCAACGCCTCGCACACACACACGCGTACGTGTACGAGAGAAACGCGCATCGCTCGGCCCCCGACCTCCCGCCGTAACGGGGAACTCCCCGAAATTTTCCTCCCCCTCGCTTGTACCACGGTTTTTTCCATCATGGATGGCCCAAAGAATGTCATGCAGCTGCGTCTCCGGCCCGCCCAGGACGAAAAGCCCATTTTCTGTCATGATTTTTTATCATAGAAGTAGGAGCCCACCACATCTATGATGATACCGGGTTTTGTCACAATTATCATCATAGAAGTGTCATATGTATGACAGAAAAAAATTTTGTTTGGCCCAAAATGTCACGGTTGTGTCTTTTTTTGTAGTGTTTGTAAACATGGCCGGGTTTCTTTGGATTGACAAAGCCGGGAGGTTGCTTAACATAAACTTCCTCCTCAATTTCACCATTTTGAAAAGCACTCTTAATATCCATTTGGTACAAGGTGATATCATGGTGATTAGCAAAGGCAATTAAGATGCGAATGGACTCAAGTCTAGCAACGGGGGCATATGTCTCACCGTAGTCCATACCTTCGACTTGAGTGTAGCCTTGGGCGACGGGACGTGCTTTGTTGCGAACGACTTGGCCATCTTCGTCTTGCTTGTTGCAAAACACCCATTTGGTACCAATGATGTTGTGGTTGTTGTCGGGCTTCTCGACCAATGTCCACACTTGATTTCTCTCAAAGTTGTGTAGCTCTTCATGCATGGCGTTTATCCAATCCGGATCTTCCAATGCTTCTTCAACCTTCATAGGTTCAATGCTAGAGATGAATGAATAATGTTCACAAAAGTTAGCCAAACGAGTTTTAGAGCGAGTGATTCTCCCGGTTTGAATATCATTGAAGATTTGTTCGACGGGATGGTCTCTTGAGACTCTTGCTCGAAACTTGTGAGAGCTTTTGCTTGGGTCGGGGTGGAACATCTTCTTCATCATCTTGTCCTTCTTCTTGGCCTTCTTCATTGTTGACATTGTCGCTCTCTCGTCGTGGTGGAGAAGGAGGTTAATGAGGTTCATCTTAGTGTGCTTCCTTGTTTTCTTCATCTTGATGTGTCCCACTTGTGTATGCTTCCATGTCAACTCTTGGTTCACCTTGTCGTGAGGTAGAAGCTTCCACTTGGATGGACGAGGTACTCTCCTTCACCTCCATTGGATGAATCTTGCCAATAGACAAGTCTTGAATCACTTCTGAGGGGTCTTTGTCTCCTACATTAATTGGCAATTGCTCTACTTGCGAGCCGTTAGATTCATCAAACTTCACATCTACCGTCTCTTCAACCTTTCGGGTGAAATTGTTGTAGACACGGTAAGTGTGAGAGTTTTAGCCATAACCGAGTAGGAAACCCTCATGAGATTTAGGAGCAAATTTAGAACGGTGATGCTTATCAAGAATGTAACACTTTGAGCCAAATACTCGAAAGTATCCAACTTGGGGTTTGTTACCTGTGAGGAGCTCGTATGCCGTCTTGCCGAGTAGCTTGTGAAGATACAAGGGATTTGTTGCATGGCAAGCTGTCTCATTCGCTTCCGCCCAAAAGTGTTTTGGAGTCTTGTACTCATCAAGCATCGTTCTCGCTATCTCAATAAGAGTTCGGTTCTTCCTCTCAACAACTCCATTTTGTTGAGGTGTGTACGTAGACGAGAACTCGTGTGAAATCCCTTCTTCGTCAAGAAAGGTATCCACATTTGTGTTCTTGAACTCCGTTTCGTTGTCGCTGTGAACCTTCTTGATCTTCACTTCAAATTGATTTTGGGCCTTCCTAGAGAAGTTCTTGAAGATCTTTTGGACCTGTGATTTATCATCAAGAAAGAACACCCACGTAAATCTTGAAAAATCATCGACTATAACTAGACCAAATGAGTTTCCACCAAGACTCTTGTAGGCATTGGGACCAAAAATATCCATATGAAGTAGCTTGAGCGGTCTTCTCGTGATGATGCTCTTCACGGGGTGACTTCCTCCAACCTATTTTCCTTCTTGACAAGCACTACACAATCTATCCTTGTCAAATATAACATCTTTCACTCCAAGGATATGATTACCTTTAATAAGCTTATCAAGATTTCGCATGCCCACATGGCCTAACCTTCTATGCCACAACCAACCTTTTGAAGATTTAGCAATAAAGCAAGTTCTAGGTTGAGCCTTTTTAGTGAAGTCAACAATGTAAAGATCACCTCTACGTATGCCAGTAAAGACCATTTTATGATTATCTCTACGAAACACTTGGCAATCTACTTCAGTAAATAGGACATTGAAACCAAAGTCAGGAAAGTCTAAATACGGAAAGTAAATTGTAGCCAAGAGATTCAACGGGCATAACATTTTGTATGGAGCTATCATGTGAGATGGCCACCTTACCAAGGCCAACAACCTTACCCTTTGAGCTAGCACCAAAAGTGACGTACTTCCGAGGGCCGTCGTTTTCAGCAAGCTCACGAAACATATCCTTGTCTCCGGTCATATGATCGGTACATCCACTATCAAGGACCCATTCCTTTCCTCTAGCCATGTAGCCGCGAAGATTTACCATCTTTCCCTAATAATAAAGCACGGATTGACTCCTTGGGTTCACCGTCACAATACGCTTCCGCCCAGTTATAATACGCTTTTACGATTCATATAGACAAAATCGTAATATAAATGAGGTGGTACTATTAGTCTGTTGTTATGATTTTCGTCCGACCGTCGCAAAGCTATTTTCGTACATGCTCAATTACGTAGGCAAGCTGGCCTCTCAGACGTAATGTGGTATGAGCACCTTCTCCTTGCACGATGCACTACTGGGCCTCTTATGGGCTAGAAGCCACATTTCAGTTTTTTTTATAAAATATGATGCATGCATATCTTTTGTTGAATAGTCCCACCTTGCTTTCTTATAGTAATTTCCACCAATTTATAAACACTTGTAACTTGCCAGAAATATCAACAAGCTGGCCACACAAACAGGGTACATAAGATAATCCATTAGCAGAGGGATTAAATAAACGGAGGGCTGGACTACATGCATGGCATTCCTCGGTTAGACGTGAGCCATCCATGATGAAGTATCTAAACTGAATTTCAGGATTGTGGGCTTCGACATGCACAACAGACAATTTAAACAGCTACACCGAAAGAAGAGACGCATGCTTACTTATTAGCTTGATTGCAATTGGAATGAAGACGGGTCTGCAAACGGAGAGTGAGAACGGATGAGGGGCTTTACAATGAGCATGGACATGCATCCTCTCCTCAACGTTGATGGAGAAGATGGAGAGAGAGAAGAGTAGAAGATGCATACAATATTTGGTATATCCCTCGCCATCCGAGCTGGTGGTGCCGGCGCTCTGAAGCTTCGATCCCAAGGCGGAATGCCATCACATTCTTCCGCCGGAGGTGCCTCGTGTCGGTCAAACCCCATGGTGAGCGAGCTCCACGTCACCTTGCGGAGGAGCGCCATGTGAAGTTTTTATTTGTTCAATGTACCCCTAGAATTTGCTGTGTTATGGCTTCACATTACCACTGATCTAAATGTTCACTGCCACACTAGCTTTCCTTTCAAGTAAATTTGTAGCCTAACTATTGTGCCTATTTAATTTCCATGCATTTTGAATGTTAATCAAGACCCATGATAGTACATGACTCCTGTTGTTATGCATGGGTTCTGACAACTACATTTCCCCCACAAATTTGCTTGCATATGTATAGACATATATATGTGGACTAAACTATTTCCCTCAATTTTTATTATTTTGTTGGTCAATACATATATTTCATAATATGTTGTTCTAAAAAATATGCTAACATAATTATTGGTGGTATGATAGTGGTTCAGAATCAACTATACCATTTACAATGTTGAAATAGGTTGAGTTTGGTACATCAAAAAACTTTTCAACTTATTAATGCCTCAAGTGAATGATAAAAAAATTATGTGTCTAACTATGCAAGCACTTGTGACTATCATTTTTATAGTTTTCCGAACATTTTTCACAACAATAGTCCTTTTTATCTTGATGTGATATATTGATATGCTTGGAGATAATTTACATGTGTATCAGTTTATTTCATACATTGCTAATTCCTACAAACACAAAAAGAATCCTTAAAAAAGTTTTTCCCGTATTTAATACTAGCATTGACCTCTTCTATGTTATCAGACATGTTATGATGTAAAGACCGTGCCTCTCAGCAAGTGCTTCGAAACACACATTAGCATTAACCATGAATGAGTCTCATTAAGAAGCAGTGTCTGACTCGCATTTACACATTTTGCCCTTTAGTAGAGGGTGCAGGTTTTTGCTCCCGTGACATTAGGGATATATTTATTACCCGTTGCAACGCACGGGCACTTTTGCTAGTAAGACCAAAGTGTCTCATAGACTCATCGAGATCAAAGTCGCTATCATCATCCTCATCATAGTATCCATGTTCAACTTCATCTTGTAATTGATCATTCCCTAGAGAAGGTGATCCATTAGAAGTATGACCGTAACAATGTTCATCTCTATGGATTCTAATGTCTTCGGAAATGATATAGCAAATAATTCCAGCATCTCCTTTGGCACGCATGAGACCACGAAGCTCAAACAGGTAATCATCAAACTTAGGATCACTAGTACTCATCCTATTCAAGGCAATAGACTTATGCAAAATCTCATCTAGATTTTTCAAGGAATAATTTGGGAATCGTTCCTCTAGAAATCTCCATATGGTGTAAGCACAATCAAGAGCAGGTAAGCTAGCAATCAAATTTTTGGGCAATCCTCTAACAATAAGATTGATAGTTCTAAGATTGCGAATCATGTCAAGATCCTCATCGGGAGTGGGATGCAAAGGATCACTAGGGGTAATGCAAGGACTAGTAATGTACTTGTTCAAGTGACATTCATTGAAAATCTCAAGCATCTCATTTTTCCACTCATGAAAGTACTCTCCATCAAGTATAGGCACTCTATGTCTAAGACTCCCCAACGTAGACACATCCATCTTCCTCCAAAGGTGTTTAAACCAAAGGAATGGAGACCAAAAGCTCTGATACCAATTGAAAGGATCGAGAAGAGGTGTCTAGAGGGGGGGGGTGAATAGACTCTTAGCAAGAAAAAGTTGCAGTTTTTAATTTCTTCAAGTTGAGGTGGAATTTTAGCACAAGTTTAAACATTCACAATACATATCAAGCATGCATGACAAGAGTATATGAGCAGCGAAAAGTAAAGCATGCAATTTGCAAGAATGTAAAGGGATGGGATTGGAGTGTGCAAACGCAATTGGAGACACACCAATTTTTGGCATGGTTCCGATAGGTGGTTGTCGGGGGGAATCGGCTTCCTCGAACACCTATGGGGACCGAGCCCCTTACTGGTTCGGCGGGGGGGGGGGGGGGGGGGGCGGAGGTTGCACAAAGAGCAGATCGAGGCGGTGCACACAGGGGGATTTTACCCAGCTTCGGGCCGCAAGGATGCGTAAAACCCTACTGCTGCTTGGTGGATTGTATTGTGTTCTTGATCGGGAGCGCGCGGTGCTACAGTACACGCGGGCCGCCGGCGAGGTCGAGCGTAAAGATTCGTCTCCCCCTCTACGTGTGCATGGGGCCTCCTTTTATATCCTCAAGGGGTTACCCACAGGTGGCAGCGTAGGTGAGGGCAAAAATGGTAGAATGCTGTAGTGGGTACAGCTGCCTGCACAGTGGCTGTACAGTGCTATCATACCTAACTCTGACAGCGGGGGACAAGGGCATTAAATGCCCGTCCGCGTCGCCCAGACGGAGCAGGGGAGTGGACCGTCAGGAGCGCCACCGTTTGCCACGATGGCTACTCTGTCAGCTTTGCTTCGCCACCGCATGCCCCTCGCTGCTCAGCCTCCCGCCACGTGCGCCTGGGATGCCCCCCAGAGCGACACGTTGGTGGGTGAGCTGGAGCACAGGCACGAGGTGGTAACTTGCTGCGGCAAGCGCCTTGCCGCAGTGGATGTCTTGTCGCGCCCGGGAGCTTGTTGCTCACCGGGCCTTGCCGGGGCGCGGGGCGCGCCGTGGCAGGGTCCTTGTCGTGCCGTGGATGGCCTTCCCGGCAAGCTCCTCTTGCCGGGGTCTTGTGCTTCGAGCGGCAGTCCCGGCAAGCTCCTCTTGCCGGGGCCTTGGCTCAAATACTTTGTTCTTGAATGGCCCAAGAGGGGACCATTGAGGGTCTTGGCGATCGCCTGGCAGGCCTTGCCGCGGGGTGCTACGACTGCCCGTGCACAAGTTCAGGGTACTAAGGTACCCCTATTTTAGTACACCGACAGGAGCCCCCGGGCCTGGGCCATACACGGTGCCGAGCGCTGTTGGGCCAGGCCCAAAACAGTGCACGGGCACGCGCGGCCTGGGTCACGGTACATCTTTTTCTGCGCCCACCACGTCCTCCCCGAACGGCACGCGTCGAATGCGGCATCGTGGGGAGAGGCGTGCGTGACGTGGGCGGCGTGCGCGGGGTCGAGCCCTGCAGGCATGCGTCACGTCGCGGGCGATTTGTTGGCTTGGAAAGGCGAAACGCCCACCCCTCCTCTCCTTATAAGCATGGGAGACAGGGGCAGTCCGCCCACCCGCCAGTTGCGATTCCTCGAAATCCTCCGCCACTTCCCAAGAGAAGCAGCGCTCCGCCCCCTCTCCTTCGGCCACCACCGGTGCCACCGACGCTGTCGACCTCCCTCCCTCCTTCCGCCATGGCCCCGAAGGGCGACAAGGGAAAGGGGAAGGCCGTGAAGTCGGCCGAGGCGCTGCGGCTCGAGGCGCAGCGAAAGGAGCAGGCGGTCTTCCCTCCGGAGCTCGACGCGCTGGTCCTAAGGGAGGAATACTACCTCTTCTGGTCGGCGAGGACGCGAGCGCATCCGCGCACGAGGGTTCTTCCTGGCATCGCCCAGAAGGAGTATCCGACCGGGTATCCCTTCTTCGCTCTGTTCTTCTATTGCGGGCTCTGCCCGCCCTTCTCTGAATTTTTCTGCGACATCATGAACACCTACGGGTTCCACCTTCTTGATTTCACCCCCAATGTTGTCTTGACCATGGCAATTTTCGCACATCTCTGCGAAAATTTTGTCGGAGTCTTTCCAAATGTAGCTCTCTTCCGCCACTTCTTCACGCCTCGAGTAGAGAGAGGAGAGCCCCTATCTGGCGGGATCGCCTGGATCTCGAAGCCCGGCAAGAAGGATGCTTATCTGGAGGGAGAGCTCCGCAGCAAATGGGAGGAATGGAGGGCAGACTGGTGCCTGATTGTCGAGGAGAACCCGCAGCCATTCACCGCCGTGCGCCAAGCCCCTGTGGTGCGCGGCAGGGATTGGAGCGACGTGGCCCCGGACGACGACAAGCTGCGTATTGCCGTCACCCGGATCCTGCGGCTCAGGCGTGCCGGGCTCACAGTCGGGGCCGTTGGCGCAGATTTCCTCCGCCGCCGCATCGCCCCCTTGCAGGAGAAGAAGAGGCCTGCCTGGGAGTTCCAGAATGCGGCAGACATCATGAGGCTGCGCCCTGGCCTCAACTTTAACTTCACCGTCTTGGAGCTTGACGGGACGCTCATGGCGTTGTTCAAGCACGACCCCGACCACCCCGAGTGGTTCAGGCTGCCACGAGGCGTCGTCCCGTTGTGCAACAATTCGTCGCTCAGCCGCATCCTCGCAATGATGCCGCTGTGCGACTCGCACGGGATCGACTCCATGTGGCAGGAGCCCGCCGATGATGTCGTGTGGGCGTTCTTCGACGACCTGGTGGAGAGGCTAGTCGACGCCGACGAGCAGAGGGGCCTCACCCGCGATACCACCGACGCGGAGTTGGCGTACATCGCCTCCCGGATGGAGGAGGCCGCGGCAGCCGCGGCCGCGGGCGAGTTCGGCTTCACGTTGGCGGAGGCGGACGCAGCGGAGGCGGAAAGCCTTGCCGATCGAGCGGAGTTTGCCGGTGAGGAAGAGCTTGCCGGGCACGATGCCGAGGGCGAGTCTGCCCAGGACACGAGCGTCTTGCCGGAGGTCGGCGCTTCTTCCTCCCGTCCCGCGGGCGGCTCGTCGCAAGCAGAGCCCCCTGCCCAGCCACGGAGGCGTCTCCGCAAGGCTGGGGAGGTGGTGCGGCAGACGAGCCCACAACCGCAGCGCCGCGCGACGCGCTCCTCTGAGGCAGCAGGAGCGGGGTCTTCGCGGGCCGCGGCTGCTCCTGCCACTTCTCGTGCCGCGGCGGCGGCCGGAGCGGAGTCGTCCACTGCTCCCGCCAAGCGGTCACGGGAGCCTACTCCCCCGCCTCCCCGCGCCAGGAGCAAGCCGGTCTTCGACTTCTCCGCGCTTAGCTCCGACGAGAAAGAGGGAGAGGAGTAAGATCCCCGCTGTCCTTGTGTCTCTTCAATTCTTGTAGTTGTGCCTCGCATCTCATTTGCTTTCCTCCGAATTTGGTCCTTTGCAGGACTCTGGCTCAGAGGGCGGCAAAGAGAGCCAAGGTCCCAGTGGTCATCCTCGACAACGAGCCCCCCGTGGTGGCAGGGGGTGCGCCTGAGATGACCTTGCCGGACCCGCCAACTAATCCTCAGAGCAGCCCCCAGCGCAGCCCCCAGCATAAGCATATGGGTTGCTTCTCGCCGTTGGGCGCGTCCGGGTACCCTTCGCTTCTTCTGACATTTGGCTGACGATTCGTGTAGGAGTAGTGCAAGCCCACCAGGAGCGTCCGGAGACCACCCCCGAGGAGCCACCTGCTACAACTACACCGCCAAGGGGGAGTTCCCCGGCGAGGGAGCCGTCCCCGGCACGGGAGCGGTCTCCGGTGAGGGAGCAGCCCCTGGCAAGGGAGCCGTCTCCGGCGAGGGGCGATGCCGACGCCTCCTTGGCGACGGAGACCGCGACGGCAGACCCCAGCCCAGGTAGCCTTCTTGCCTCGAAACTCCCCTGGGGTTCTTCTTCTTTTGATAGCTGCTTGACTTCTCCCCCTCCTACGGCCTCCAGACCCGCCCGCGACAGACTCGATGGAGACCGAGGTCGTCGTTGAGGACGCGCACGGCCATACTGACGACGTGGCCGCCACCGGGGGGGCGGAGGGTGCCGAAGATCCGGTCGGCGAAGAGGCCGCCAAGGCGGTCGCGGGTGAGGGGGCCGGCGATCGTACTGACGGCCCTGAGGCCGCAGGAGCGCCAGGCGCTGCGCCGACCGCCGATCTTGCCTCCGCCGCGGCGTCGGGCCCCGAGGAGCCCCAGCCAGGCACCTACCTGAAGGCCGGCGACGATGTCTTCATCAAGCTCCCTTGGGAGTCGACTTCCAGGGCGCCGGTCGAGGGGGAGGCCTTGGACGGAGAGGTGCTCGCCTTGCCGGGCTGACGTTGGTTTACACGCCAAGCAGCAGCGGCGGCGAGCCTGAAGAGGAGCGGCTGCTCCGAAAGCTGGTGTCGCTCTACCGCGCCCGACAAGCCCAGGCGGAACGCCAGGAAGCGCTTGTCACGAAGGCGGGAGCTGACATGGAGAAGCGCGCCGGGGAGCTCCGGGAGCTCAACCAGGAGGCCCTCCGTTCCTTGGCGGAGGAGCGAAGGCAGCTCGACGAGGCGCGGACGGCCTTCATCCTCGAGAAGGCGGAAGCCGAGGAGCAGCAAAGGCTTGCCGCCGCGGGGCTAGCCGCGCGGGAGGGCGAGCTGGCGCAGCAGAAAGCCAGCCTCGCCAGCCACGAGGAGGAGGTCGCCGCACACGAGCAAGCGCTCGGCGGAGCCCTCAAAGAGGCGCGAGACGCTGCCGCGGCCGCCGAGACCGCCAAGGAGGCACTGGAGGCGAGGGTGGCGCAGCTCGACACCGACCTCAGGGCGAGCGGCGAGGAGCTCGCCGCGCTCAAGCAGGAGAGCGAGAAGGGTGCCCACTCCCTTGGTGAGCTACAGGGCCACTTCGCCGAGAAGATCAAAGAGCTCGACGCCGCCAAGGACTCCAAGGCCGACCTCGAGCTGAAGCTGAACACCTTGTCCAAGGCGCTGGACAGCGCCAAGGAGCAAGAGGTGGCCTTGCGGAAGGAGGTCGCGAACAATGAGGCGTTGTTGGAGAGCGCCGCGGTCACCCAGAATGAGTTCAGGGCGACGGTGGAGCAGTGGACCGAGGGCCTCATGGACATCGCCACCTCCATCGACAAGGAGCTGACACTGCTGGGGATGGAGGGCCACGTGTATCCCACCGGCGAGAATGTCCCACCCAGCGCCAAGCTCACTTCGTTCTTCAGGGGTGTGGTGGCGGCCCTCAAGCATCTCCGGAATGCGATCCCCAAGCAGTTGGCCGGCGAGACGCGCGAAGCCGTCGCCGGTGCCCTCGAGAAGGTGTTGGTGAAAGTTGCCTTCCGCAACCCCGGCATCAGGCTCACCAACGTCCTCAAATCCCTGCCGGCGGAGGCTCACCTTGAGGAGATCAAGGCCCTCGTCGCGCCTATAGTGGAGAAGGTGGCCGGGATCAAGAGGATCGAGGGCGACCGAGTGGGCTAGGCCGCCTCCCGTTTCCTTTTCTTGTCACTGCTGGCCAAGTCATGAAGGCGATTCATTAGGGCTAGACAAGCTTGCTTTTGTAATATAACTCTATCTTAGGTAGTGATTGCACTGTTATTTCCTCTACTTGACTCCGTGCTTTGTATGTTTTTGCCCTACGCTTCTGGGGACTTGTCGGCGTAGGCCTCCGCCTTACCGCGGGCTCTGAGTGCAGGACATCAGCAGCCCGCCAGCGGCGCCACTACCGGCAAGAAACCTTGTCGCGGCTAGCTGCAGCTCACTTAGATTGTTGAGCAGGCTCAAAGCAAAGTAAGTGTTGCGACTGCAGTCGCAACACACCTAAGCTGCCGAGCGAGCTCGAAACAAAGTAAGGATGCCACTCTGGTTGTAGCACACTTAAGTCGTTGAGCGGACTCGAAACGAAGTAAGGGCGCAACTAGCCACGAGCCGGTCCCTCTGCGCACAGGTTTTCCATACAGAGTACGGTCGTTCGAGGAAGATAACCTCAAAAATTTAAAAACTTGATTGCTCAAGCTTTAGCAACTTAGCTTTTCCGTGGCTCGCTGCCCGGCAAGGTCGTTTTCCGGCAGGGCGAGGCATGGGGCTTGCCGCCGCTTACCGGGGGTCAGTGCTGCACAGAGTGTCAGATAATGCATGCAAAGAATAAAGAGCATGAGATCGACAAAGTGCGCAGAGCACACGAAACCAATCTGCGCACAGGGTCTGCGCCTGGCTCTGTACAAAGGATCACATGCAACAACGGCAAGACTTTGTACAGAAGGGTGGTTGCCGGACGGGGTCCGACAACCGCGCCTTACGGGCGAAACTTACGAAGATGCCCAACGTTCCAGGAGTTGCTCACTGGAGTGGTATCTTCGGTCTCAAGGCGGACAACGCCGGGCCTATCGACTCGTTTCACCCGGTAAGGGCCTTCCCACATTCCCGGAACTTCTGGCACTAACTTTGCGGCTATAAAAGCGGCGCAAAGCTTGCTGGTGGCGAGCAGCTCGCACAGCGGCCTGAAGACGGTCCTCCTCGAGGGGCAGCGCGTCATCTCGACGCAGCTGCTCTCGCTCGAGCTCAGCGTGAGCGAGCACTCGAGGTGGGCCGTACGCGAGATCTGTGGGGCTAACTGCCTCCGCTCCATGGAATAGAGCGAAAAGTTGCCTGGTATGACCAGGGCTTGCCTGTGCCGAGGGGCGTCGGCGCGGGTGTGGACGCCGTTGTGTTATGAGCCCGGTGCATGTTCGGGCGCCGCGGCGCCACGGGCTGGCTCGACGACGCCCGTCCCGTCGCCGGTGCCGTCCCCGCCACCCGTTTGCTCCAAGGGCGGCGGGTTCGACGCGGACGGACCGGCCACCTCCGGAGCCTTCTTCTTCAGTGGCATGTCGCTGAGGATGAAGGAGATCTAGCTGGTGCAGACGCCGGATCAGGTTCGCACAACTTCGACGCCCCCTACCTGGCGCGCCAAAGATGTCGGGGGGAATCGGCTTCCTCAAACACCTATGGGGACCGAGCCCCTTATTGGTTCGGCGGGGGGCGGAGGTTGCACAAAGAGCAGATCGAGGCGGTGCACACAGGGGGATTTTACCCAGCTTCGGGCCGCAAGGATGCGTAAAACCCTACTGCTACTTGGTGGATTGTATTGCGTTCTTGCTCGGGAGCGCGCGGTGCTACAGTACACGCGGGCCGCCGGCGAGGTCGAGCGTAAAGATTCGTCTCCCCCCTCTACGTGCGCATGGGGCCTCCTTTTATATGCTCAAGGGGTTACCCACAGGTGGCAGCGTAGGTGAGGGCAAAAATGGTAGAATGCTGTAGTGGGTACAACTGCCTGCACAGTGGCTGTACAGTGCTATCATACCTAACTCTGACGGCGGGGGACAAGGGCATTAAATGCCCGTCCGCGTTGCCCAGACGGAGCAGGGGAGTGGACCGTCAGGAGCGCCACCGTTTGCCACGATGGCTACTCTGTCAGCTTCGCTTCGCCACCGCATGCCCCTCGCTGCTCAGCCTCCCGCCACGTGCGCCTGGGATGCCCCCCAGAGCGACACGTTGGTGGGTGAGCTGAAGCGCAGGCACGAGGTGGTAACTTGCCGCGGCAAGCGCCTTGCCGCGGTGGATGTCTTGTCGCGCCCGGGAGCTTGTTGCTCACCGGGTCTTGCCGGGGCGCGGGGCGCGCCGTGGCAGGGTCCTTGTCGTGCCGTGGATGGCCTTCCCAGCAAGCTCCTCTTGCCGGGGTCTTGTGCTTCGAGCGGCAGTCCCGGCAAGCTCCTCTTGCCGGGGCCTTGGCTCAAATACTTTGTTCTTGAATGGCCCAAGAGGGGACCATTGAGGGTCTTGGCGATCGCCTGGCAGGCCTTGCCGCGGGGTGCTACGACTGCCCGTGCACAAGTTCGGGGTACTAAGGTACCCCTATTTTAGTACACCGACAGTGGTGCTATCGTAGATCCACGTTGATGGAGACTTCAACCCACAAAGGGTAACAGTTGCGCGAGTCCATGAAGGGTCCATGAAGAAGCAACCTTGTCTATCCCACCATGGCCATCGCCCACGAAGGACTTGCCTCACTAGGGTAGATCTTCACGAAGTAGGCGATCTCCTTGCCCGTACAAACTCCTTGGTTCAACTCCACAATCTTGACAGAGGCTCCCAAGTGACACGTAACCAATCTAGGAGATACCACTATCCAAACGGTAATAGACGGTGTGTTGATGATGAACTCCTTGTTCTTGTGCTTCAAATGATAGTCTCCCCAACACTCAACTCTCTCACACATATTTGGATCTGGTGGAAAGATGATTTGAGTGGAAAGCAAGTTGGACAAGGCTAGAGATCAAGATTTATGTGGTTGGAATGGAATATCTTGACCTCAACACATGAGTAGGTGGTTCTCTCTCAGAAAATGTATGCTGGAAGTGTAGGCATGTTCCGATGGCTCTCCTCATGAATGAAGAGTGGGTGGAGGGGTATATATAGCCTCCACAAAAAATCTAACCGTTACACACAAATCACCAAACTCGGTGGGACCGAATCATAGAACTCGGTCGGAACGATTTAGTTCATAATGTGACCATTAGGCATTTCGGTGGGACCGATGTGCTAGGGTTAGTGTAAAACCTCATCTCGGTTTGACCGATTACACAAACTCGGTGGGACCGATTTTGGTAATAGGCTAATCAGAGAGTTGGTCAGGCAAACTCGGTGAGACCGATTACAAAACTCGGTAAGACCGAATTTAATGCAACAGGAACCAGAGAGTTTGCAAGCCCATCTCGGCGAGACCGGGATCCCATCGGTGAGACCGAATTGATTAGGGTTTCTGACAGTGGCTATGTCAACTAAACTCGGTGGCACCGGATAGAAAGTTTTGGTGGGGCTGAGTTTGACTTTTGGTTTGGGACATTTGTGGATATAAGAAAGTGGTTGAGGGTTTTGGAGCATATCACTAAGCACTTTGAGCAAGCAAGCCATTAAGCAACACCTCATGCCCTTTTAATAGTATTGGCTTTCCTATGGACTCAATGTGATCTTGGATCACTAAAAGTAAAATTTAGAGTCTTGAGCTTTAGAGCATGAGCCAATCTTTTGTCCTTAGCGTCTAAAGGGGTTCCATATCATCTTGTCCATGCCACTCCATCTGTTGAACTTGTCTGAAATATTCTAGATAAAAACATTAGTCCAACAAGAGATATGTTGACATTAATTACCAAAATCACCCAGGGAGCACTTGTGCTTTCAGGTTTCACTAGAGGCTTCTCTCAAGATAGCAAATAATACGGTAGGTGAACAAATTATTGCTGAGCAATTGACAGAAAAGCACAAAGTTATGACGATATCTAAGGCAATGATCATGAATATAGGCATCACGTCCGTGTCAAGTAGACCAAAATGATTCTGCATCTACTACCATTACTCCACACATCGACCGCTAACCAACATGCATCTAGAGTATTAAGTTCATAAAGAACGGAGTAACGCATTAAGCAAGATGACATGATGTAGAGGAATTAACTCAAGCAATATGATTAAAACCCCATCTTTTTATCCTCGATGACAACAATACAATATGTGCCTTGCTGCCCCTACTATCACTGGGAAAGGGCACCGCAAGATAGAACCCAAATCTAAGCACTTCTCCCATTGCAAGAAAAACCAATCTAGTTGCCCAAACCAAACCGATAGTTCGAAGAGAATTACAAAGATATCAAATCATGCATATAAGAATTCAGAGAAGATTCAAATAATATTCATAGATAAGCTGATCATAAATCCACAATTCATCGGATCTCGGGAAACACACCGTAAAAAAGTATTACATCGAATAGGTCTCCAAGAACATCGAGGAGAACATGGTATTGAGAATCGAAGAGAGAGAAGAAGCCATCTAGCTACTAGCTATGGACCCGTAGGTCTGTGGTAAACTACTCACGCTTCATCAGAAAGGCAACAGAGTTGATTTAGAAGCCCTCCGTGACCGAATCCCCCTCCGACAGGGTACCGGAAAAAGTCCCTAGATGGGATCTCATGGGTACAGAAGGTTGTGGCGGTGGAAAAGTGTTTTCGTGGATGTCTCTGGTGGTTTGGGGATATATGGGAATATATAGGCGAAAAATTAGGTCAGGAGGTGCATGAGGGACCCACAAGGGCGGGGGGCGCGCCTGAAGGCGGCTTGAAGCTACGTCGCTATTTCCCCAAAGAGGAAGGGATGATGTAGCACAACAACGGTAGGTATTTCCCTCAGTGATGAAACCAAGGTTATCGAACTAGTAGGATAACCAAGCAACACAACGTAAACAACACCTGCACTCAAATAACAAATAATCACAACCCGACGTGTAAAAGGGGTTGTCAATCCCTTTCGGGTAGCGGCACCCAAGGTAGGCAAATGGACGTGTGAGAGATGTAAATATTGATAGATCAAACGCCAAATAAAATAAAGTGCAACAAGGTATTTTTGTATTTTTGGTTTAATAGATCTGAAAATAAAAGCAAAGGAAAAATATATCGCAAAGGT
Source organism: Aegilops umbellulata (assembly GCA_032464435.1). NCBI lineage: Eukaryota > Viridiplantae > Streptophyta > Magnoliopsida > Poales > Poaceae > Aegilops > Aegilops umbellulata. The sequence goes on from CP136054.1 coordinate 396,295,305, forward strand.
AAATAATATGAGAAAGGGACCCGGGGGCCGTAGGTTTCACTAGTGGCTTCTCTCGAGAAAAATAGCAAACGTTGGGTGAACAAATTACTGTTGGGAAATTGATAGAACTTCAAATAATCATGACGATATCCAGGAAATGATCATTATATAGGCATCACGTCCAAGATTAGTAGACCAACTCTTGCCTGCATCTACTACTATTACTCCACACGTCGACCGCTATCCAGCATGCATCTAGTGTATTAAGTTCATGGAGAAACAGAGTAATGCAATAAGAACAATGACATGATGTAGACAAGATCTATTTATGTAGAAATAGACGCCATCGTTTTATCCTTAGTAGCAACGATACATACGTGTCGGTTCCCCTTCTGTCACTGGGATCAAGTACCGTAAGGTCGAACCCACTACAAAGCACCTCTTCCCATTGCAAGATAAATAGATCAAGTTGGCCAAATAAAACCCAAATATCGAAGAAGAAATACGAGGCTATAAGCAATCATGCATATAAGAGATCAAATAAGAGTCAAATAACTTTCGTGGATAAAAAGATATAACTAATCATAAACTCAAAGTTCATTAGATCCCAACAACACCGCAAAAAGATTTACATCATATGGATCTCCAAGAGACCATTGTATTGGGAATCAAACGATAGAGAGGAAGCCATCTAGCTACTAACTACGACCCCGAAGGTCTACAAAGAACTACTCACGCATCATCGGAGAGGCACCAATGGAAGTGGTGAACCCCTCCGTGATGGTGTCTAGATTGAATCTGGTGGTTCTGGACTCTGCAGCGGCTGGAATTGATTTTCGTCGACTCCCCAAGGGTTTCTGGAATATTGGGGTATTTATAGAGCAAAGAGTCGGTTCAGGGGGCACCCGAGGTGGGCACTGATACGTCTCCAACGTATCTACTTTTTCTCACGCTTTTACTCTTGTTTTGGACTCTAATTTGCATGATTGGAATGAAACTAACCCCGGACTGACGATGTTTTCAGCAGAACTACCATGGTGTTTTTTTGTGCAGAAATAAAAGTTCTCGGAATAAAACGAAACTTTGCGAGGAATTTTTATGGAATAAAAGAGGATTTTTGGAGCCAAGACCCACCAGAGAGGGCCCCCTGGGTGGGCACAACCCACCAGGGCGCGCCCCCTCTCCTGGCGCGCCCAGGTGGGTTGTACACACCTGGTGGCCCTGTAGACCTCAACCCTGACACTATAAATTCCTATTTTTGGAGAAAAAAATCAAGGAGAAAGAATTATCACATTCCATGTGAGGGAGCCGGCGCCAAGCTCTGTTCTTCCTCGGGAGGGCAGATCTGCAGTCCGTTTGGGGCTCCGGGGAGGGGGATCTTCGTTCTTCGTCATCACCAACCAATCTCCATCGCCAATTCCATGATGCTCCCCATCGGGAGTGAGTAATTCCTTCATAGGATCCCTGGTCGGTGAGGAGTTGGATGAGATTCATCATGTAATTGAGTTAGTTTTGTTAGGGCCTGATCCCTAGTATCCACTATGTTCTTAGATTGATGTTGCTATGACTTTGCTATGCTTAATGGTTGTCACTTTGGGCCCAGGTGCCATGAACTCATATCTGAACCGTTTATGAATTCACCATTATATCCATGTTTTAGATCCGATCTTGCAAGTTATAGTACGTGTTATGATCCGACAACCCCGGAGTGACAACAACCGGGCCCACTCTCGATGATGACGGTAGTTTGAGGAGTTCATGTATTCACTATGTGTTAATGCTTTGTTCTGGTTATCTATTAAAAGGAGGCCTTAATATCCCTTAGTTTCCAATATGGACCCCACTGCCACGGGAGTGTAGGAAAAAAGATGTCATGCAAGTTCTTTTAATAAAGCACGTATGACTATTTACGGAATACATGCCTACATTATATCGATGAACTGGGACTAGTGCCGTATCGCCCTAGGTTATAACTGTCACATGATGAATATCATCCAACAAGTCACCGATCCAATGCATACGAATTTATTTATATTGATCCTGCTACGTTACTATTGCTATCATCACTGTTACACTTGCTACAAATTACTGCTATCACTGCTACTGTTACCGTTGCTGCTGCTACTATTATCAAAACTATCAAACTACTGTGCTACTGATCACTTTGCTACACATAATTAATCTCCAAGTGTGGTTGAATTGACAACTCAGCTGCTAATACCTCCAAATATTCTTTGGCTCCCATTGTGTCGAATCTATAAATTTGGGTTGAATACTCTACCCTCGAAAACGGTTGAGATCCCCTATACTTGTGGGTTATCGGGCACAACCCACCAGGGCGCGCCCTAGTGGGTTGTGCTCCCGTCAGAGCACCCCTAGGCGCTTCTTCATCCCACTCCATGTCTTCTGGTCCAAAAAAAATCTCCAAAAAGTTTCTCTGCGTTTGGACTCCGTTTGGTATTTATTTCCTGCGATGTAAAAAACATGCAGAAAACAACAACTGGCACTTGGCACTATGTCAATAGGTTAGTACCAATAAATGATATAAAATGACTATAAAATGATTATAAAACATCCAAGAATGATAATATAACAACATGGAACAATAAAAAATTATAGATACGTTGGAGACGTATCAGCATCCCCAAGCTTAACTCCTGCTTGTCCTCGAGTAGGTAAGTGATAAAAACAGAATTTTTGATGTGGAATGCTGCCTAACATGTCACATCATATTCTTTTCTTTATAGCATGGACATTTGGACTTTTATATGATTCAAAGCAATAGTCTAGTATTGACATGATGACTTAAATACTCAAGCATATCAACAAGCAACATGTATTTCAAAATATCAGTGTCGAAATAAGTTATCCCTAGCCCATCATGCTCAACCATTGATCCATTCATGAAACACACTCGCATATTAACTACACCCAATACTCAAGTACTATCATAGTGCCTCTTAGTTGGTGCTTTTATAAGAGAAGATGGAGACTCAAATTCAAAATAAAAAAATGCATAAAGAAAAATAAAGGCCCTTCGCAAAGGGAAGTGGGGATTTGTAGAGGTGCCAGAGCTCAAAGCGAAAAGCTAAGAGATAAAAACATTTTGGGAGGTGTGCCTTTCCCACCAACGAAAACTACTTAGAGTTCCCAACACTTTCCATGATAAATATATCATAGGCGGTCCCAAACAGAAAATAAAGTTTATTCCTTTTTCCACCATACTTTCACTTTCCATGGCTAGCCGAATCCATGGCTGCCTTCCATACCAACACTTTCCAAGGAATTTATTATTTGACAACATAAAGTAAATTCATTTTTCATTTCGGGACTGGGCATCCCTAATACCTTTGCCTTACTCTCGTGCAATAACAAGTGAATAAACACTCATCGTGAGAATAACACATCTAGCATGGAAAATATTAGCCACCCCTCACCGCCTCGCGAGTGGTATGAACACACAAAAGAGAAGTTTATTTTGAAAATTAGAGATGGCACATACAAATTTGCTTAGAACGGCAAAAATATATTGCATATAGGTAGGTATAGTGGACTCATGTGGCAAAACTGGTTTAAAGGTTTTTGGATGCACAAGTAGTGATCATACTGAGTGCAAAATGAAGGCTAGCAAAAGATTGAGAAGCGGCCAACCAAGAAACGAATAATCTCATAAGCGAGCATTAAGCATAATTAACACCTAATAGTGCACCACAAGTAGGATGTAATTTCATTGCATGACTATTGACTTTCGTGCTTGCGTAGGGAATCACAAACCTTAACACCAATATTCTTACTAAAGCACAATTACTCATCAACATGACTCACATATCACATCATCATATCTCAAAACTATTACAAGAAATCAAGTTTATTTTGTCCAATGATCTCCATGAAAGCTTTTATTATATCCTTCTTGGATATCTATCACTTTGGGACTAATTTTCATGTGTTGCTTTTTATAAGCTCAAACAAATGTAAGTGAAGATCATGAGCATAAATTTTTCTTTCTCTCGAAATAATTTAAGCGAAGCAAGAGAGCATTTCTTCAAAAATACTAAAGCACACCGTGCTCAAAAATATATGTGTGAAGCACTAGAGCAAATCATAGCTCATGAAAATTTAAGTGAAGCATAGAGAGCTATCCTAAAAAGTCATGGCATAATTTTGGCTCTCTCAAATAGGTGTGTCCAGCAAGGATTCAAGACTTGAAAAGAAAAAAAAACAAGCAAAGACTCATATCATACAAGACGCTCCAAGCAAAAATCATAGTATGTGACGAATAAAAATATAGCTTCGAGTAAAATACCGATGGTCGTTAGAAGAAAGAGGGGATGCCACTCGGGGGCATCCCCAAGCTTAGTTGCTTGCTTCTCTTTGTATAATAACTTGGGGTGCCATGGGTATCCCCAAGCTTAGGCTCTTCTTACTCCTTATTCCTTCATCCATCGTAAGATAACTCAAAACTTGAAAACTTCAATCACACAAACTCAACAAAATCTTCGTGAGATCCATTAGTATAAGAAAACAAATCACTACTATAAGTGATGTATCAAACCAATTCATATTTTATTCTTGCATTATATATTCCAACTTTCCTATGGAAAAAAAATCATCAAAGAAAACCATAGAATCATCAAAACAAGCACATAACACAAAGAAAACAAAATATGTCAAAAACAGAACAATCTGTAACAATCTGGATATTTCGAATACTTCTGTAACTCCAAAAATTCTGAAACATTAGGATGGCCTGAGAAATTTGTATACTAATCTTCTGCAAAAGAATCAACTCAAAAGCACTCTTCTATTAAAAATGAGAATTATTTTTGTGAGTGCGAAAGTTTCTGTTTTTCAGTAAGATCAAACAACTATCACCCAAGGAGATCCTAAAGGCTTTGCTTGGCACAAACACTAATTAAAACACAAAAAACACAATCATAATAGTAGCATAATTGTGCAAACACTCAAGAACAGAAAGCAAAAAGAAAAATAAAATTTTATTCATTGGGTTGCCTCCCAACAAGCGCTATCGTTTTACGCCCCTAGCTAGGCATAAAGCAAGGATCTAAGTTTTTTCATCTTTGTTTCGAGATCCATAGGATGCTCTCATGATTGATTCATAAGGTGGCCTAATTCTTGTTGTAGGGAAGTGTTCCACTCCCTTCCTTAGTGGAAAATGAAACTTAATATTGCCTTCTTTCAGATCAATCACGACACCGATAGTGCGTAAAAACGGTCTACCAAGAATAATTGGACAAGACGGATTGCAATCAATACCAAGAACAATAAAATCTATGGGCACATAATTCCTATTTGCAGGAATAAGAACATCATTAATTCTTCCCATAGGCTTTTTAATAGTAGAATCCGCTAAGTGCAAATTTAAAGAACATTATTCAATATCGGTAAGACCAAGCACATCACATAAAGATTTCGGAATTCTAGAAACACTAGCACCCAAGTCACACAAAGCAAAACACTCATAATTTTTAATCCTGACTTTGATAGTAGGTTCCCATTCATCATGTAATTTTCTAGGAATTGAAACTTCTAATTCCAACTTTTCTTCAAAAGCTTTCATCATAGCATCAACAATATGTTTAGTAAAAGCTTTATTTTGTTCATTGTAAGTGCATCTAGTGCCACCCCTAGTTGGTTTTGGAGTATTGACGACAAACTTGGTTGAGGGACTAATGTGTTTGTGAGAATTGCAGGATAACACAGGTAGTAGTCCCACATTGATTCAGTTTACCTACCAGAGATGACCCCTAAAAATGTGTGAAGACATTGAAGACAATGGTGGTTTGTGAAGTTATTCACAACGAAGATTTTGTCTTGAGAAGACATTCACATGAAGACTATGAAGTGCAAAGACATAGTTGTTTTGTAGTTTCCTTTTCTTCTTTGTTGAGTCATAGGAACCACCGCACCGTTGAGTGGGGTCCAAGTGAACAAAGTCAGAGTGACTGAAGTGATGCTCAACCAAATCCTATGTATTCGAACAAAGACAATGAGAGCAAATCTTATCCTGAGCTGGATGACTCAGCTTTACTTGTAGCCCAAGTAAAGCTGCCGCTTGTGTTTGAAATCTGACCGTTGGACACGTGTCAGTTCCTTAGTGACCCAGGGTCATTTCGGACAAATTAGGTCGGGTTCTCTCCTGGCTATAAATAGCCCACCCCCTACACCATAAATTGGTGGTTGCTTAGAGTTAGTGCATGACTTTTGTCGTTTGAGAGCAACCCACCTCCGAAGCATTTTTGAGAGAGATCCTTGCGAGGACAAAGCCCAAAACACCCAGAGCCAAAGAGTGTCAGGCATCATTGAAGTCTTTTCTGTCTGCGTGATACGAAGACTTGTTACACTTGAGGACTGTGAATCCTCCAGCCGGTTAGGCGTCGCGTTCTGAGCATCCAAGAGTCATTGTGGATTGCTGGTGAACGAAGTCTGTGAAGGTTTGGAAGTCTACCTTGAAGACTTACCAGAGTGATAGGGCGAGGACTAAGTGTTCTTAGCTCAAGGGGAATAAGGTGAAGACGCGATCTTCTGAGTTAAATCTCAGCCTCCCTAATGAGACGTATAGTTGTCACAGCAACTGAAATTGGTCAAACTAATCCTTGTCCTCACCAAGCAACTGGTTCTATCTCTTACCTCTCCTTACTTACAGTATGTCTTCATGAAGTCATTGCCTGCTTGCATGATCTGGTTGGCTTCACTATGTGAAGACTATTGTTGTTTGGCTTCATACTATCTTCCATCCTGATCCTTACTACCTAGCTGCTAATAGTCTTTGTGCATTCACTTCATTGCTTACTTGACTATGGCTTGTCTAGTGTAGTCTACCTTTCGCTGCATATCAATAGGTTCATTTCTACTATTTGTCTTCAAAGCCCCCGTGTTTTGAAGACTTTCATAAAAATCGCCTATTCACCCCCCCTCTAGTCGATAACTAGCACTTTCAATAAGCATGGGGCGAATTTATCATGGATTGCAACAAAGAAATACAATCAATCAAGGAGCAACTACCATAATTAAAGTCTTTGTAATCCAAAAGAGTGGGCACATCACTAGTTAAAGTCTTGACCTCTTCAAACCCACTTTTATCATTTTCTCAACAAGATTTTCACCCTCCAAATTATCGGGATGCCTTCTAACTAAAGTTGACTCTTCTCTAGTCCCTTTTTCATCAATCTTAACTTTACTAAACAAGGAATAAATAGAAGAAAAACCAATCATTTTAAGATCTCCATAACTTTTATGAAAGCAATCACTAGAAAATGCTTTTTTCTAAAAATTCTCTTCTAGCTCTAAGCATAGCGGTTCTTTTCTTACTTTCATCCATAGAAACATAAAGAGCTTTAATTGATTCCTCAACTTTAGGTAAAAAAATTAATCTTAAGATTTTCTACTTCATGAGAAAATCTATCAACACTTGTAGACATATCATCAATCTTATTCAACTTTTCTTCTATAGTAGTGTTGAAAACTTTTTGCGTGTTGATAAATTCTTTAATATTATTCTCAAGATCAGAGGTGTTCCTATTATTATTATAAGATTGATTTCCATAGGAATTACCATAATTATTAGTGGAATTACTAGGAAAAGGCCTAGGATTAAAATTACCACTATAAGCATTGTTATTGAAATGATTTCGAGAGATAAAATTCACATCTATGGCATCACTATTTTGCTCAATCAAAGTAGACAAAGGCATATCATTGAAATCAATAGGAGCACTTTTACTAGCAACCAATTTAAGAGCATCAATTTTTTCACTCAAAGAAGAAATTTCTTCAACCGAATTAACTTTTTTACTACTAGGAGCTATTTCGGTATGCCATTGTGAATAATTTGCCATAATATTATCAAGCAATTTGGTGGCTTCACCCAAAGTAATTTCCATAAACATACCACCCGCGATGGAATCTAAAAGATTACGAGAAACAAACTTCAACCCGGCATAAAATTTTGTATGATCATCCAAAGATTTAACCCATGAGTTGGGCAATTCCTTAGCATCATTTTCATCATTTCCCAAGATTGTGCAACATGCTCATGTTCAAGTTTCTTGAAATTCATGATCTGGGTTCTAAGGGAAATAATTTTCACGGGCGGAAAATACTTAGTGATAAAAGCATCTTTGCACTTATTCTAAGAATCGATACCATTGCGAGGCAAAGAAGAAAACCAAGTTTTTGCAGAATCACCCAAAGAGAATGGAAACAATTTCATCTTCACAACATCATTGTACACATCTTTTTTCTTTTGCATATCGCATAATTCCACGAAGGTATTAAGATGGGACGCGGCATCCTCATTAGGAGTGCCGGAAAATTGATCTTTCATAACAAGATTCAGCAAAGCAGTATTAACATCACAAGACTCCGCACTAGTGGCGGGAGGAGCAATCAGAGTGCCAATAAAATCATTGTTGTTGGTATTTGAGAAATCACACAACTTGGTGTTCTCTTGAGTCATGGTGACTACGCAACAAGATTGCACTCAAAACAGATCCGGCAAGAAAACGGCGAACGAAAAAGAGGGCGAATAAAACAACAACTTTTTGTGAAGTGGGGGAGAGGAAAACAAGGCAAATGGCAAATAATGTAAATTACGAGATGAGATTTTTGATTAGGAACCTGGTATATGTTGAAGATCCTCCCCGGCAATGGCGCTAGAAATTCCTTTTGATGGCGGCTTGAAGCTACATCAGTATTTCCCGAAAGAGGAAGGGATGATGCAGCATATTAGCGATAGGTATTTACCTCAGTGATGAATCCAAGGTTATCGAGCCAGTAGGAGAACCAAGCAACACAAATGTAAACATCACCTGCACACAAATAACAAATACTCGCAACCCGACGTGTAAAAGGGGTTGTCTATCCCTTTCAGGTAGCGGTGCCCAAGGTAGGCAAACGGACGTGAGAGAGATGTAAATATTGATAGATCGAACGCCAAATAAAATAAAGTGCAGCAAGGTATTTTTGTATTTTTGGTTTAATAGATCTGAAAATAAAAGCAAAGGAAAAATAGACCGCAAAGGCAAATAATATGCGAAAGAGACCCGGGAGTCGTAGGTTTCAGTAGTGGCTTCTCTCGAGAAAAATAGCAAACGGTGGGTGAACAAATTACTGTTGGGCAATTGATAGAACTTCAAATAATCCTGACGATATCCAGGCAATGATCATTATATAGGCATCACGTCCAAGATTAGTAGACCGACTCCTGCCTGCATCTACTACTATTACTCCACACATCGACTGTTATCCAGCATGCATCTAGTGTATTAAGTTCATGGAGAAACGGAGTAATGCAATAAGAACGATGACATGATGTAGACAAGATCTATTTATGTAGAAATAGACCGCATCGTTTTATCCTTAGTAGCAACGATACATACGTGTTGGTTCCCCTTCTGTCACTGGGATCAAGAACCATAAGATCAAACCCACCAAAAGCACCTCTTCCCATTGCAAGATAAATAGATCAAGTTGGCCAAACAAAACCCAAATATCAGAGAAGAAATACGAGGCTATAAGCAATCATGCATATAAGAGATCAAAGAAGACTCAAATAACTTTCATGGATGAAAAGATATAACTGATCATAAACTCAAAGTTCATCAGATCCCAACAAACACACCACAAAAAGAGTTACATCATATGGATCTACAAGAGACCATTGTATTGAGAATCAAACGAGAGAGAGGAAGCCATATAGCTACTAACTACGGACCCGAAGGTCTACAAAGAACTACTCATGCATCATCGGAGAGGCACCAATAGAAGTGGTGAACCCCTTCGTGATGGTATCTAGATTGGATCTGGTAGTTTTGGACTTTACGGCGGTTGGAATTGATTTTCGTCGACTCCCCCAGGGTTTCTGGAATATTGGGGTATTTATATAGCAAAGAGTCGGTTCAGGGGGGAACCTGAGGTGTGAAAAACCCACCAGGGCGCGCCTGGGCATCCTAGAGCGTCCTGTTGGGTTGTGCTCCGGTCGGAGCACCCCCCATGCGCTTCTTCGGCCCACTGGATGTCTTCTGGTCCAAAAAAATCTCCAAAAAGTTTTGCTACATTTGGACTCCGTTTGGTATTGATTTCCTGCGATGTAAAAAACATGCAAAAAAACAACAACTGGCACTTGGCACTATGTTAATAGGTTAGTACAAAAAATGATATAAAATGGCTATAAAATGATTATAAAACATCCAAGAATGATAATATAACAGTATGGAACAATCAAAAATTATAGATACGTTGGAGACGTATCAGCGCCCTACCCCCTGGGAGCGCCCTGCGTCCTTGTGGCCGCCTCATGGCTCCTCCGACTTCATCTCCAAGTCTCCTGGTTTTCTTCTGGTCCAAGAAAAATCATCGCGAAGGTTTTATTCCGTTTGGTATTCCGTTTCTGCGGAACTCAAAAACAGAGAAGAACAGGAACTCGCACTGGGCTCTAGGTGAATAGGTTAATCCCAAAAATAATATAAAATAGCATATTAATGCATATAAAACATCCAAAACAGATAATATAATAGCATGGAACAATCAAAAGTTATAGAATGTTGGAGACGTATCAAGCATCCCCAAGCTTAATTCCTGCTCGTCCTCGAGTAGGTAAATGATAAAAACAGAATTTTTGATGTGGAATGCTACCCAACATATTTATCCATGTAATTTTCTTTATTGTGGCATGAATGTTCAGATCCGTAAGATTCAAAACAAAAGTTTAATATTGACATAAAAACAATAATACTTCAAGCATACTAACAAGGAAGTTATGTCCTCTCAAAATAACATGGCCAAAGAAAGCTTATCCCTACAAAATCATATAGTCTGGCTATGCTCCATCTTCATCACACAAAATATTCAAATCATGCACAACCCCGATGACAAGCTAAGCAATTGTTTCATACTTTTGATGTTCTCAAACTTTTTCAACTTTCACTCAATACATGAGAGTGAGCCATGTACATAACACTATAGGTGGAATAGAAGGTGGTTGTGAAGAAGACAAAAGAAGGAGATAGTCTCACATCAACTAGGCGTATCAACGGGCTATGGAGATGCCCATCAATAGATATCAATGTGAATGAGTAGGGATTGCCATGCAAAAGATGCACTAGAGCTATAAGTTTATGAAAGCTCAAAAAGAAACTAAGTGGGTGTGCATCCAACTCGCTTGCTCACAAAGACCTACAACAATTTGAGGAAGCCCATCATTGGAATATACAAGCCAAGTTCTATAATGAAAAATTCCCACTAGTATATGAAAGTGATAACATAGGAGACTCTTTATCATGAATATCATGGTGATACTTTGAAGCACAAGTATGGTAAAAGTATAGTAGCATTCCCCCTTCTCTCTTTTCTCTCATTTTTTGGGCCTTCTCTCATTTTTTTGGCCTTTTTTTGTCCAGAGTCTCATCCCAACTTGTGGGGGAATCATAGTCTCCATCATCCTTTTCTCACATGGGACAATGCTCTAATAATGAAGATCATCACACTTTTATTTACTTACAACTCAATGATTACAACTCGATACTTAGAACAAAATATGACTCTATGTGAATGCCTCTGGCGGTGTACCGGGATGTGCAATGAATAAAGAGTGACATGTATAAAATAATTATGAATGGTGGCTTTGCCGCAAATACGATATCAACTACATGATCATGCAAAGCAATATGACAATGATGGAACGTGTCATAATAAAGGGAATGGTGGAAAGTTGCATGGCAATATATCTAGGAATGGCTATGGAAATGCCATAATAGCTAGGTATGGTGGCTGTTTTGAGGAAGGTATATGGTGGGTTTATGGTACTGGCGAAAGTTGTGCGGCACTAGAGAGGCTAGCAATGGTGGAAGGGTGAGAGTGCGTATAATCCATGGACTCAACATTAGTCATAAAGAACTCACATACTTACTGCAAAGATCTATTAGTTTTCGAAATGAAGTACTACGCGCATGCTCCTAGGGGGATAGATTGGTAGGAAAAGACCATCGCTCGTCCCGGACCGCCACTCATAAGGAAGACAATCAATAAATAAATAAATCATGCTCCGACTTCACGACATAACGGTTCACCATACGTGTATGCTATGGGAATCACAAACTTTAACACAAGTATTTCTGAATTTCACAATTACTCACTAGCATGACTCTAATATCACCATCTTTATATCTCAAAACAATCATAAGGAATCAAACTTCTCATAGTATTCAATGCACTTTATATGAAAGTTTTTATGATATCCCTCTTGGATGCCTATCATATTAGAACTAAATTTATAACCAAAGCAAATTACCATGCTGTTTAAAGACTCTCAAAATAATATAAGTGAATCATGAGAGTTCATCAATTTCTATAAAATAAAACCACCGCCGTGCTCTAAAAAGATATAAGTGAAGCACTAGAGCAAAATTGCCTAGCTCAAAAGATATAAGTGAAGCACATAGAGTATTCCAATAAATCACGATTCATGTGTGTCCCTCTCAAAAGGTGTGTACAGTAAGGATGATTGTGGCAAACTAAAAAGCAAAGACTCAAATCATACAAGACTCTCCAAGCAAAACACATATCATGTGGTGAATAAAAATATACCTCAAGTAAAGTTACCGATAGACGAAGACGAAAGAGGGGATGCCTTCCGGGGCATCCCAAAGCTTAGGCTTTTGGTTGTCCTTGAATTTTACCTTGGGGTGCCTTGGGAATCCCCAAGCTTAGGCTCTTTCCACTCCTTATTCCAAAATCCATCAAATCTTTACCCAAAACTTGAAAACTTCACAACACAAAACTCAACAAAAAATCTCATAAGCTCCGTTAGTATAAGAAAATAAATCACCACTTTTGGTAATGTTATGAAATCATTATTTATTTATATTGGTGTAATATCTACTGTATTCCAACCTATCCATGGTTCATACCCCCTGATACTACCCATAGAATCATCAAAAAAAGCAAACAACACATAGAAAACAGAATCTGTCAAAAACAGAACAATCCGTAGTAATCTGGCTAGTTCGAATACTTATGTAACTACAAAAATTCTAAAAAATTAGGACAAAAGGGGCAATTTGTATATCAATTTTTTGTAAAAATTTCATAATTTTATCACGCTTCTATGATTTTTAAAAATTCTGGGACTTGGCGCAAAAGTTTTTGTTTTTCAGCAAGATCAAATCAACTAACATCGTAAGCTATCTCAAAGGTCTTACTTGGCACAAACACTAATTAAAACACAAAACCACATCTAACCATAGGCTAAATGAATTATTTATAGCAAAACAGAACCTAAAAAGAAAAAAAAGAAAAATAAAATTGGGTTGCCTCCCAACAAGCGCTATTGTTTAACGCCCTTAGCTAGGCATGAGAATTCAATGATGCTCACATAAAAGATAGCAATTGAAACACGAAGAGAGCATCATAAAACATGTGACAAACATATTTAAGTCTAACATGCTTCCTATGCATAGGGATTTTATAAGCAAACAAATTATCGAGACAAGCAAAAACCACCATATGCAAGGAAGAAGAAAGAAACAATAGCAATCTCAACATAACGAGAGGTAATTTTGTAACATGAAAATTTCTACAACCATATTTTCCTCTCTCATAATAATTAAATGTAGGATCATAATCAAATTCAACAATATAACTATCACATAAAATTTTCAGTTCATGATCCACATGCATGCAAAGTTGACACTCTTCTGAAATAGTGGGATTACATAAAATAAAGTCATGACCTCTCCGAACCCACTTTTATCAAAAACTTCATAAGATGGAACATTATCCAAATATGTGGGATCTAAAGTTGTCACTCTTCCAAACCCACTTTCATTATTATTGCAAACATTATTATCAATCTCATTTTCATCATGGGGCTTAAATAAATTTTCAAGATTATAAGAAGAATCACCCCAATCATGATCATTGCAACAAGTAGTGGACATAGCAAAACTAGCATCCCCAAGCTTAAGGTTTTGCGTATTATTAGCACAATTGACATTAATAGAATTTATAATAACATCATTGCAATCATGCTTTTTATCCAAGGATCTATCGTGAATCACTTCATAAAGCACTTCATCACAATTTTCAGATTCACGAATTTCAAGCAAAACTTCATAAAGATAGTCTAGTGCACTCAACTCACTAGCAATAGGTTCATCATAATTGGATCTTTTAAAAAGATTAGCAAGTGGATGAGGATCCATAAACTTTTAGAAAGCGAAGATGCAAGCAAAAAGAGGGCACATGGTAACACAAGCAAACAAAAGGCAACGAAGAAGACGAACAGAAGAGGGGCGAAGAAAAAGGCTAATCTTTTCGAAAATTGTTTTAGAAGTGGGGGAGAGGAAAACGAGAGGTGAATGGCGAATGATGTAATGCGAGAGATGAAGTATGATGGGTACTTCATATGTCTTGACTTGGCGTAGATTCCCCTGGCAACGGCGCCAAAATTCTTCCTGCTACTTCTTGAGCTTGCATTGGTTTTTCCCTTGAAGAGGAAAGGGTGATGCAGCAAAGTAGAGATAAGTATTTCCCTCAGTTTGAGAACCAAGGAATCAATCCAGTAGGAGACAACGCACAAGTCACTGAATACCTACACAAACAATCAAACAACTTGCACCCAACGCGATAAAGGGGTTGTCAATCCCTTCACAGTTACTTGCAAAAGTGAGATCTGATAGAGATAGATAAACGGTAAAGTAAATATTTTTGGTTTATAGAATGGAAAGTAAAATATTGCAAAATATTAGATCGGAAACTAATATGATAGATTAGAAACTTGTATGATGGAAAATAGACCCGGGGGGCCATAGGTTTCACTAGAGGCTTCTCTCAAGATAGCAAATAATACGGTGGGTGAACACATTACTGTCGGGCAATAGATAGAAAAGCACAAAGTTATGACGATATCTAAGGCAATGATCATGAATATAGGCATCACGTCCGTGTCAAGTAGACCGAAACAATTCTGCATCTACTACTATTACTCCACACATCGACCGCTATCCAGCATGCATCTAGAGTATTAAGTTCATAAAGAACGGAGTAACGCATTAAGCAAGATGACATGATGTAGAGGAATTAACTCAAGCAATATGATGAAAACCCCATATTTTTATCCTCTATGGCAACAATATAGTGCCTTGCTGCCCCTACTGTCACTGGGAAAGGACACCGCAAGATAGAACCCAAAGCTAAGCACTTCTCCCACTGCAAGAAAAACCAATCTAGTTGGCCAAACCAAACCGATAGTTCAAAGAGAATTACAAAGATATCAAATCATGCATATAAGAATTTAGAGAAGATTCAGATAATATTAATAGATAAGCTGATCATAAATCCACAATTCATCGGATCTCAGCAAACACACTGCAAAAAAGTATTACATCGAATAGATCTCCAAGAACATCAAGGAGAACACGGTATATATTGAGAATCAAAGAGAGAGAAGAAGCAATCTAGCTACTAGCTATGGACCCGTAGGTCTGTGGTAAACTACTCACGCTTCATCTGAAGGGCAATAGAGTTGATGTAGAAGCCCTCCGTGATCGAACCCCCCTCCGCCAGGGTGCCGGAAAAGTTCCCTACATGGGATCTCACGGGTACAGAAGGTTGCGGCGGTGGAAAAGTGTTTTCATGGATGCCTCTAGTGGTTTGGGGATATATGGGAATATATAAACGAAAGAATTAGGCCAGGAGGTGCACGAGGGGCCCACAAGGGTGGGGGGCGCGCCCTACCCCCTGGGCGCGCCCTCCGTCCTTGTGGCTGCCTCGTGGCTCCTCCAACTTCATCTCCAAGTCTCTTGGTTTTCTTTTGGTCCAAGAAAAATCATCGCAAAGGTTTTATTCCATTTGGACTCCGTTTGGTATTCCTTTTATGCGAAACTCAAAAATAGGGAAAAACAGGAACTGGCATTGGGCTCTAGGTTAATAGGTTAGTCCCAAAAATAATATAAAATAGCATATTAATGCATATAAACATCCAAAACAGATAATATAATAGCATGGAACAATAAAAAAAAATTTATAGATACGTTGGAGACGTATCAAAATCCTGTAGGAGAACTAAGCAACACTATGTAAACGATACCTGCACACAAAGAATAAATCCTCACAACCCAACGCGTAAGAGGGGCTGTCAATCCCTCCTTGGTAAAAAGATAGATTGATTTGTGATAGTTTGGGCAAATAGATCTTGATAAAACACGAAATAATATAAATAAAGAGAAAGTGCAGCAAGGTATTTTTGTGTTTTTGGAATATTAGATCTAAAAATAAATACGGCAAAAAATATACCGGAAAGCAAATATGATAAAATGTAGACCCCGGGGCCGTAGATTTCACTAGTGGCTTCTCTCGAGAAAATAGCATACTGTGGGTAAACAAATTACTATTGGGCAATTGATAGAAGAACAAATAATTATGAGGATATCCAAGGCAATGATCATCTATATAAGCATCACACCCAAGATTAGTAGGCCGACTCCTGCCTACATCTACTACTATTACTCCACACATCAACCGCTATCCACCATGCATCTAGTGTATTAAGTTCATGGAGAAACGGAGTAATGCAATAAGAACGATGACATCACTACAAAAAAATGACACATCCGTCACATTTTGGGCCGAACAATTTTTTTCTGTCATGCTTATGACACTTCTATGACGATAATTGTGACAAAACCCGGTATCATCATAGATGTGGTGGGATCCTACTTCTATGACAAAAAATCATGACAGAAAATGGGCTTTTCGTCCTGGGCAGGCCGGAGACGCAGCTGCATGTCGGTGTACAAAAGTAGGGGTCCTATTTTTGTACCCCTTTACTTGTGCGCGAGAAGTTAGAGCCGCGCTCGCGGCCACACTTAGCGGGGCAGAGGAAGGAAGCAAAGCCTCAAGACGACCAGAGCAATGACAAGCCAGAAACACGAAGAGCAGAAGGGTGAGGTAAACTCCCCCGGCAAGGCCCTTGCCGGAGCGGCCTCCACAGCCCCGGCAAGAACCTTGCTGGGGCAACTTGCCGAACGCCAGTAAGGCCGCCACCCTTGAGCGTGAGAGTTCCGACGCACTCAACCACATTGGAACCAAGGCTCGCGAAGCGCCTCCATGGTGGCATGCAGATCTTTGTGATGACCAGAAGCATACAAGACTAGATGATAACCAGAAGACGAAGATCCTCGTCAAGATCCTTGCCAGGAATACCCACGAGACCGCCGGCAAGACCCTTGCCGGGGAAGACCACAATGCCACGGCAAGACCCTTGCCGGGGCCCCGGCAAGACTCTTGCCGAAGACATCCGCGGGGCCGCAACCAGGCCCACATCTGCCAAGACTCCACCTCCGTTCCCATGCAGCTGCCAGCCCACCAACTAGGCGAGCACCTGCGTCCATCGGTAACTTTACTTGAGGCTATATTTTTATTCACCACATGATATGTGTTTTGCTTGGAGCGTCTTGTATGATTTGAGTCTTTTCTTTCTAGTTTACCACAATCATCCTTGCTGTACACACCTTTTGGGAGAGACACACATGAATCATAATTTATTAGAATACTCTATGTGCTTCACTTATATCTTTTGAGCTAGATAATTTTGCTCTAGTGCTTCACGTATACCTTTTTAGAGCACAGTGGTGGTATTATTTTATTTTATAGAAATAATTGATCTCTCATGCTTCACTTATATTATTTTGAGAGTCTTTTAGAACAGCATGGCAGTTTGCTTTGGCTATAAAATTAGTCCTAATATGATGAACATCCAACATAGGTATAATAAAAACTATCATATAAAGTGCATCGAATACTATGAGAAGTTTGATACTTGATAATTGTTTTGAGATATGAAGATGGTGATATTAGAGTCATGCTAGTTGAGTAGTTGTGAATTTGAGAAATACTTGTTCTAAAGTTTGTGATTCCCGTAGCATGCACATATGGTGAACCGTTATGTGATGAAGTCGGAGCATGATTTATTTATTGATTGTCTTCCTTATGAGTGGCGGTCGGGGATGAGCGATGGTCTTTTCCTACCAATCTATCCCCCTAGGAGCATGCGCGTAGTACTTCATTTCAATAACTAATAGATTTTTGCAATAAGTATGTGAGTTCTTTATGACTAATGTTGAGTCCATGGATTATACGCACTCTCACCCTTCCACCATTGCTAACCTCTCTAATACCGCGCACCTTTCGCCGGTGTCATACACCCACCATATACCTTCCTCAAAATAGCCACCATACCTACCTATTATGGCATTTCCATAGCCATTCCGAGAAATATTGCGATGCAACTTACCACCGTTCCATTTATTATGACACGTTACATCATTGTCATATTGCTTTGCATGATCATGCAGTTGAGATTGTATTTGTGGAAAAGACACCTTTATAATTCTTCCATACATGTCACTCTTGATTCATTGCATATCCCAGTACACCGCCGGAGGCATTCACATAGAGTCATATTTTGTTCCAAGTATTGAGTTGTAACTTTTGAGTTGTAAGTGAATAAAAGTGTGATGATCATCATTATTAGAGCATTGTCCCAAGTGAGGAAAGGATGATGAAGACTATGATTCCCCCACAAGTCGGGATGGGACTGCGGACAAGAAAAAAAAGGAAAAAAAGAGGCTATATAAAAGAGAAAAAGGCCCAAACAAAAAAAATGAGAGAAAGAAGAGAGAAGGGACAATGTTACTATCCTTTTACCACACTTGTGCTTCAAAGTAGCACCATGATCTTCATGATAGAGAGTCTCCTATGTTGTCACTTTCATATACTAGTGGGAATTTTACATTATAGAACTTGGTTTGTATCTTCCGATGATGGGCTTCCTCAAAATGCCCTAGGTCTTCGTGAGCAAGCGAGTTGGATGCACACCCACTTAGTTTCTTTTGTTGAGCTTTCATACACTTATAGCTCTAGTGCATCCGTTGCATGGCAATCCTTACTCACTCACATTGATATCTATTAATGGGCATCTCCATAGCCCGTTGATAAGCCTAGTTGATGTGAGACTATCTTCTCCTTTTTGTCTTATCCTCAACCACCATTCTATTCCAAATATAGTGCTATGTCGATGGCTCACGCTCATGTATTGCGTGAAGATTGAAAAAGTTTGAGAACATCAAAAGTATGTAACAATTGCTTGGCTTGTCATTGGGGTTGTGCATGATTAAATACTTTGTGTGATGAAGATAGAGCATAGCCAGACTATATGATTTTGTAGGGATAACTTTCGTTGGCCATGATATTTTGAGAAGACATGATTGCTTTGTTAGTATGCTTGAAGTATTATTATTTTTATGTCAATATTAAACTTTATCTTGAATCTTTCGAATCTGAACATTCATGCCACAATAAAGGAAATTGCATTGAGAAATATGCTAGGTAGCATTCCACATCAAAAATTCTGTTTTCATCATTTACCTACTCGAGGACGAGCAGGAATTAAGCTTGGGGATGCTTGATACGTCTCCGATGTATCTATAATTTTTTATTGTTCCATGCTATTATATTACCTATTTTGGATGTTTAATGGGCTTTACTATGCACTTTTATATTATTTTTGCGACTAACCTATGATACGTCTCCAACGTATCTATAATTTTTGATTGCTATATTATCTACTGTTTTGGACTATACTGGGCTTTATTTTCCACTTTTATATTATTTTTGGGACTAACCTATTAACCGGAGGCCCAGCTCAGAATTGTTGTTTTTTTGCCTATTTCAGTGTTTCAGAGAAACAGAATACCAAACGGAGTCCAAACGGAATAAAATGTTCGGGAACGTGATTTTCTCACCGAACGTGATCCTAAGGACTTTGACCCTACGCCAAGGCATCAGAGAGGCGGTCACGAGGGTGGGGGGCGCGCCCCCTACCTCGTGGGCCCCTCGAAGCTCCACCGACGTACTCCTTCCTCCTATATATACCTACGTACCCCAAACGACCAGAACAGGAGCCAAAAACCTAATTCCACCGCCGCAACTTTCTGTATCCACGAGATCCCATCTTGGGGCCTGTTCGGAGCTCCATCGGAGAGGGCCGTCATCACGGAGGGCTTCTACATCATCATAGCCCCTCCGAAGAAGTGTCAGTAGTTTACCTCAGACCTTCGGGTCCATAGTTAATAGCTAGATGGCTTCTTCTCTCTTTTTGGATCTCAATACAATGTTCTCCCCCTCTCTTGTGGAGATCTATTCGATGTAATCTTCTTTTTGCGGTGTGTTTGTTGAGATCGATGAATTGTGGGTTTATGATCAAGTCTATCTATGAATAATATTTGAATCTTCTATGAATTATTTTATGTATGATTGGTTATCTTTGCAAGTCTCTTCGAATTATCAGTTTGGTTTGGCCTACTAGATTGGTTTTTCTTGCCATGGGAGAAGTGCTTAGCTTTGTGTTCGATCTTGCGGTGTCCTTTCCCACTGACAGAAGGGGCAGCAAGGCACGTATTGCATCGTTGCCATCGAGGATAACAAGATGGGGTTTATTTCACATTGCATGAATTTATCTCTCTACATCATGCCATCTTGCTTAAAGCTTTACTCTATTTTTAACTTAATACTCTAGATGCATGCTGGATAGCGGTCGATGAGTGGAGTAATAGTAGTAGATGCAGGCAGGAGTCGGTCTATTTGTCTCGGACGTGTTGCCTACATACATGATCATACCTAGATATTCTCATAATTATGCTCAATTCTGTCAATTGCTCAACAGTAATTTGTTCACCCACCGTAGAATACTTATGCTCTTGAGAGAAGCCACTAGTGAAACCTATGGCCCCCATGTCTATTCTCATCATATCAATCTCCATCACTTTAATCTTGCTTTTCTTTTTTACTTTTCCTTTTACTTTTCACTTTGCATCTCTATATCAAAAATACCAAAAACATTATCTATCAGTTCTCACTCTCGTAAGTGACCGTGAAGGGATTGACAACCCCTAATCGCGTTGGTTGCGAGTAGCTATCGTTTTGTGCAGGTACGAGGGACTTGAGCGTGGCCTCCTACTGGATTGATACCTTGGTTCTCAAAAACTGAGGGAAATACTTACGCTACTCTGCTGCATCATCCTCTCCTCTTCGGGGAAAACCAACGCAAGCTCAAGAGGTAGCAAGAAGAATTTCTGGCGCCGTTGCCGGGGAGTCTACGCAAAAAGTCAACATACCAAGTACCCATCACAATCCCTATCTCTCGCATTACATTAGTTGCCATTTGCCTCTCGTTTTCCTCTCCCCCACTTCACCCTTGCCGTTTTATTTGCCCTCTCCTTCTCCTTCTCCTTCTCCTTCTCTTTTTCCATTTGCCTTTTTCTCGCTTGCCTTTTGTTTGCTCGTATGTTGGATTGCTTGTTTGTCACGATGGCTCAAGATACTACCAAATTGTGTGACTTCACCAATACCAATAATAATGATTTCCTTAGCACTCCGATTGCTCCTCTTGCCAATACTGAATCTTGTGAAATCAATACTGCTTTGTTGAATCTTGTTATGAAAGATCAATTCGCCGGCCTTCCTAGTGAAGATGCCGCTACTTATCTTAATAGCTTCGTTGATTTATGTGATATGCAAAAGAAAAAATATGTCGATAATGATGTCGTTAAATTGAAGCTATTTCCTTTTTCGCTTAGAGATCGTGCTAAAGCTTGGTTTTCGTCTTTGCCTAAAAACAATATTGATTCTTTTAACAAGTGCAAAGATGCTTTTATCTCTAAGTATTTTCCTCCCGCTAAGATCATCTCTCTTTGAAACGACATTATGAATTTTAAGCAACTTGATCATGAACATGTTGCACAAGCTTGGGAGAGAATGAAATTAATGATACGTAATTGTCCTACTCATGGTTTGAACTTGTGGATGATTATAGAAAAATTTTATGCCGGGTTGAATTTTGCTTCTAGAAATCTTTTAGATTTGGCCGTGGGAGGCATTTTTATGGAAATCACTTTAGGAGATGCTACTAAACTCCTATATAATATTATGGTTAATTATTCTCAATGGCACACTGAAAGATCCACTAATAAAAAAGTGCATGCCATAGAAGAAATCAATGTTTTGAGTGGAAAGATGGATGAACTCATGAAATTATTTGCTACTAAGAGTGTTTCTTCTGATCCTAATGATATGCCTTTGTCTACTTTGATTGAGAATAATAATGAATCTATGGATGTGAATTTTGTTGGTAGGAATAATTTTGGTAACAACGCGTATAGAGGGAATTTTAATCCTAGGCCTTATCCTAGTAATCCTTCTAATAATTATGGAAATTCCTACAACAACTCTTATGGAAATTTTAATAAGATGCCCTCTGAATTTGAGAATAGTGTTAAAGAGTTTATGAATTCACAAAAGAATTTTAATGCTTTGCTTGAAGAGAAATTGCTTAAAGTTGATGATTTGGCTAGGAACGTTGATAGAATTTCTCTTGAGGTTGATTCTTTAAAGCTTAGATCTATTCCTCCTAAGCACGATATCAATGAGTCTCTCAAAGCCATGAGAGTTTCCATTGATGAGTGCAAAGAAAGAACAACATGCGTGCTTCCAAAGATGCCTTTATTAAAGCGTTTTCTTCCAATTCCTATGAAAATCAAGATGAAGATCTAAAAGTTATTGATGTGTCCCCTATCAAATCTTTGTTTTGCAATATGAATCTTGATGAAACTGAATATGATCTTCCTTTACCTAGAAGACGTTCTAAAAATTCGGAGTATTTAGACCTTTATGATGAAATTGATGAAAGTGGGATTGAAAGAAATAAAACCATAGATGTTGCTAAACCCACTATATTGGATTTCAAGGAATTTTATTATGAAAGTTGCTCTTTAATTGATTGTATTTCCTTGTTGCAATCCGTGCTAAATTCTCCTCATGCTTATAGTCAAAAGAAAGCCTTTACCGAACATATTGTTGATGCCTTGATGCAATCTTATGAAGAAAAACTTGAGTTGAAAGTTTCTATCCCTAGAAAACTCTATGATGAGTGGGAACCAACTATTAAAATTAAAATTAAAGATCATGAGTTTTATGCTTTGTGTGATTTGGGTGCTAGTGTCTCCACTATCCCCAAAACCTTGTGTGATTTGCTAGATTTCTATGACTTTGATGATTGCTCTCTAAACTTACATCTTGCGGATTCGACTATAAAAAACCTATGGGAAGAATTAATGATGTTCATGATATAGATTGCAATCCTTCTTCCCTATTATTCTTGGTAGACCTTTCCTTAGAACGGTTGGTGCGATTATTGATATGAAGGAAGGAAATATTAGATTTCAATTTCCATTTAAAAAGGGCATGGAACACTTTCCTAGAAATAAAATAAGATTGCCATATGAAACTATCATGAGAGCCACTTATGGATTGCCTACCAAAGATGGCAATACCTAAATCTATCCTCGCTCTTATGCCTAGCTAGGGGCGTTAAACGATAGCGCTTGTTGGGAGGCAAGCCAATTGTTATTTTGAGTTTTTTGTTTTTGCTTCTGTTTAGGAATAAATAACCCATCTACCTTATGTTTAGATGCGGTTTTGTGTTTTAATTAGTGTCTGTGCCAAGTTAGACCTATAGGATCTTCTTGGATGATAGTTATTAGATCTTGCTGTAATTTCCAGAATCTTTCTGTTCACGAAAAGCTTTGTTAAAAATCACCAGAACGTGATAAAATACTGATTCCAATTGCTGCTGATCAATAAACAAATTTTCTAGGTATTCCTATTTTGGTAGATGTTTTGGAGTTCCAGAAGTTTGCGTTAGTTACAGATTACTTCAGACTGTTCTGTTTTTGACAGATTCTGTTTTTTCGTGTGTTGTTTGCTTATTTTGATGAATCTATGGCTAGTAAAATAGTTTATAATCCATATAGAAGTTGGAATACAGTAGGTTTAACACCAATATAAATAAAGAATGAGTTCATTACAGTACCTTGAAGTGGTTTTATGTTTTCTTTCTCTAACGGAGCTCACGAGATTTCTATTGAGTTTTGTGTTGTGAAGTTTTCAAGTTTTGGGTGAAATCTTTTGATGGATTATGGAACAAGGAGTGGCAAGAGCCTAAGCTTGGGGATGCCCAAGGCACCCCCAGGATAATCCAAGGACACCAAAAAGTCAAAGCTCGAGGATGCCCCGGAAGGCATCCCCTCTTTCGTCTACTTCCATCGGTAATTTTACTTGGAGCTATATTTTTATTCACCACATGTATGTGTTTTGCTTGGAGCGTCTTGTATTATTTGTGTCTTTGTTTGTTAGTGTGCCACAATCATACTTTCTGTACACACCTTTTTAGAGATCCATTTATGAATTAAAATTTGATAGAATACTCTATGTGCTTCACTCATATCTTTTGAGCCATGTAGTTTTGCTCTATGTGCTTCACTTATATCTTTTGAGCGTGATAATTTTGCTCTATGTGCTTCACTTAGATCTTTTAGAGCACGGTGGTGGATTTGTTTTAAAGAAACTATTGATCTCTCATGCTTCACATAGATCATTTTGAGAGTCCTAATAGCATGGTAAATTGCTTAATAATAATATGCTTGGTATTCAAGATTTGTAAAACTTTCTTTTGAGTGCGTTGAATACTAAGAAAAGATTGAAGCATGATAATTGTTTTGAGATATGGAGGTGATAATATTAGAGTCATACTATTTGAGTAGTTGTGAATTTAAAGAATACTTGCGTTGAAGTTTGTGATTCCCGTAGCATGCACGCATGGTGAACCGTTATGTAAGGAAGTCGGAGCATGAGGTGTTTATTGATTGTCTTCCTTATGAGTGGCGGTCGGGGATGAGCGATGGTCTTTTCCTACCAATCTATCCCCCTAGGAGTATGCGCGTAATACTTTGCCTTGATAACTTCTAGATTTTTGCAATAAGTATATGAGTTCTTTATGACTAATGTTGAGTCCATGGATTATACGCACTTTTTCCCATCCTTCCACAATTGCTAGCCTCTCTAATACCATGCACTTTTCGCCGGTATCATACACCCACCATATATCTTCCTCAAAACAGCCACCATACCTACCTATCATGGCATTTCCATAGCCATTCTGAGATATATTGCCATGCAACTTTCCACCATTCCGTTTATTATGACACGCTCCATCATTGTCATATTGC
This sequence comes from Aegilops umbellulata, assembly GCA_032464435.1. Classification (NCBI taxonomy): domain Eukaryota; kingdom Viridiplantae; phylum Streptophyta; class Magnoliopsida; order Poales; family Poaceae; genus Aegilops; species Aegilops umbellulata. The sequence goes on from CP136054.1 coordinate 396,320,426, forward strand.
TAGCATGATCATGTAGTTGACATCGTATTTGTGGCAAAGCCACCATTCATAATTCTTTCATACATGTCAGTCTTTATTCATTGCATATCCCGCTACACCGCCGGAGGCATTCATATAGAGTCATATCTTGTTCTAAGTATCGAGTTGTAATTGTTGAGTTGTAAGAAAAATAAAAGTGTGATGATCATAACTTTGAGAGCATTGTCCCAAGTGAGGAAAGAATGATGGAGACTATGATTCCCCCACAAGTCAGGATGAGACTTCGGACGAAAAAGAAAAAAAAGAAAAAAAAAGAAAAAAATGAGAGAAAAAGAGAGAAGGGACAATGTTACTATCCTTTTACCACACTTGTGCTTCAAAGTAGCACCAAGATCTTCATGATAGAGAGTCTCTCATTTTGTCACTTTCATATACTAGTGGGAATTTTTCATTATAGAACTTGGCTTGTATATTCCAATGATGGGCTTCCTCAAAATGCCCTAGGTCTTCGTGAGCAAGCGAGTTGGATGCACACCCACTTAGTTTCTTTTGTTGAGCTTTCATATACTTATAGCTGTAGTGCATCCGTTGCATGGCAATCCCTACTCACTCACATTGATATCTATTAATGGGCATCTCCATAGCCCGTTGATACGCCTAGTTGATGTGAGACTATCTTCCCCTCTTTTTGTCTTCTCCACAACCACCATTCTATTCCACATATAGTGCTATATCCATGGCTCACGCTCATGTATTGCGTGAAGATCGAAAAAGTTTTGAAAATGTTAAAGTATGAAACAATTGCTTGGCTTGTCATCGGGGTTGTGCATGATTTAAATACTTTGTGTGGTGAAGATGGAGCATAGCCAGACTATATGATTTTGTAGGGATAACTTTCTTTGGCCATGTTATTTTGAGAAGACATAATTGCTTTATTAGTATGCTTGAAGTATTATTATTTTTATGTCAATATGAACTTTTGTCTTGAATCTTTCGAATCTGAATATTCATACCACAATTAAGAAGATTTGCATTGAAATTATGCCAAGTAGCACTCCGCATCAAAAATTCTCTTTCTATCATTTACCTACTCGAGGACGAGCAGGAATTAAGCTTGGGGATGCCTGATACGTCTCCAACGTATCTATAATTTTTGATTGCTCCATGCTATATTATCTACTGTTTTGGACTATATTAGGCTTTATTTTTGTCAGGGGATATCGGCCTCCACGAGCACCTATGGGGACGGAGCCCCTTGTCGGTTCGGCGGGGGGGCGGAGGTTGCACAAAGAGCAGATCGAGGCGACACACACACACAACGATTTTACCCAGCTTCGGGCCGCATGGATGCGTAAAACCCTACTGCTGCTTGTCTGGTTGATTCGAGCTCTTGCTCTGGAGCGCAAGAAGCTACAGTAAGTTGGAGCTGGACGTAGACGAGGGTCTACTGGGTGTCCTCTTCCCGGTCTGGATCTCTCCTCCTCTAGGGTTCGATCCCCTCCCTACGTGCGCATGGGCCTCCTTTTATATGCTAAGGGGTTTCCCACAGGTAGCGACGCAGGTGAGGGTAAAAATGGCAAAGAACTGCGCGCATAGTGGCCGCACAGTGCAATCGCACCTAACTCTGACGGCGGGGGACAAAGGCATTAAATGCCCGTCTGGATCGCCTGAACAGTGCCGAGGCAGACCGTTAGGGGCGCCTCCGCTCGCCACGGGGGCGACTCTGCCAACGTCGCATGCCACGCGCGCGCCCCGGGTTGCACGGCGCCCCGCCACGTGCCTCTGGGGAAGCTCCAGAGCGACGCGTGGGCAGGTGAGCTGGAGCGCATGCCCGAGGTGGTGGTTTGCCGCGGCAAGTGGCTTGCCGCGGTGGTTGTCTTGCCGCACCTGAGAGCTTGCCGCTCGTTAGGCCTTGCCGGGGCGCGCGGCGCGCCGCGGCGGGCTTCTCTTGGGGTGCCTTGGTTTGGCCGTCCCGGCGAGCTCCTCCCGCCGGGGCCTTGGTGCTTTGGCTCAATCGTCCCGGCAAGCTCCTCTTGCCGGGGCCTTGCCGCCTTGGCCCGGCAAGCTCCTCTTGCCGGACCTCGCCTTCTTGGCCCGGCAAGCTCCTCTTGCCGGGGCCTGGTCTTCAAGGCTTGATCACTTGGCCTTCGTCCGGCCCAGAAAGGGCCACGGAGACTCTTGTCGCTCCCCTGGCAAGCCTTGCCGCGGGACGCTACCACTGCCCGTGCACAAGTTCGGGGTACTAAGGTACCCCTACTTTAGTACACCGACAGGAGCCCCCGGGTCTGGGCCATACACGGTGCCGAGCGTTGTTGGGCCAGGCCCTAACAGTGCACGGGCACGCGTGGCCTGGGTTGCGCTGCTCCTCAACTCCGTGCCCGCCGCGCCCTCCCCAAGTGGCGCGCGCTTATCGCGGCGTCGTGGGGGGCGAGGCGTGCGAGACGTGCGTGACGTGGGTGACGTGGGTGGCGTGCGCGGGGCTTGAGGCCCGCAGGCATGCGTCCCGTCGGGCACGATTCCTTTATTTGGAAGGGCAAAACGTCCGCCCCCACTTTCAAGTGGGGAGGAGACGTGGAGGCGCGGCTTAGTGAACGAACGGGGTCGAGGCGCGACTTTCGGGGCGCCCGCCCCCACGATCACGGGATGGGGAGAGGTCGCCTCATCTGTCGCCTCGGCCGTGCCCGCCCGCCACGTGTCCTCCATGCGCTTGGGGTTGCGGTGGTGGAGGCAGGAAACCGGGCCGACGCGGGTCGAAGCAGAGGGTCGGCCCCGTTGCCTGCCCTTCCTCTGCTTTGATTGGTTGGGCGGGGCGGCCGAGCCCCCACTCCGCCCCTTTATAAGGAGCGGAAGGGGGTGATGAGGGTCCGCACTCCTTCCCTCTTTCTTCTCTTAGATCCCTGGTCCCTTCTCCCCAACTGTCATGGATGAAGGGAACCCTGGTCCTTCTTCGGTGGCGGAAAGGGTTGCCGCCAGGCAGCGCGCCCCTCCTCCCCCTGCACCCGCGGCGGCGGAGCCAACCGTAAGGGGAAGGGGGAGGGGGCGAGGTCGTGGACGAGGCCGTGGACGGGGCCGAGGCGCTCGAGGCGGGCGGGGCGGCGCGCCGGCCTCGCCTCCGCCGGCGGCTCCGCTTCCCCCGGCGGTTCATCTCGGGGACGACCCCTGCGAGTTCATCATCAGGCTGCGCCGGGCGCCTCGCCGTCGCCTCCGCCTCCCGGCTCCCTTCGCGGACGTCTTGGGGGCGGAACAACACGAGACGCTGAGACTGCGCATGAGGGGCTGCGGGATCAGTGGTACGCGGGTCCACGTCGAATCCCGAGCCCCCGGCGTGATGTGTCTTGGCCGCGGGTGGAAGACGTTCGCCCGGATCCACAGCTTGATGGAGGGGTTCACCCTCCATTTTAAGCTGATGGAGGGCGATCTCCTCTCCGTCAAGGCCTTCGGGGACCTCGGCACCCGGGCCCGGTGCTGCGTGGATAGCTCCTCCGACAGCGAAGGCTCCTCCTCGAGCGAGAGTGACGAGGAGGGGAGCGACAGCGATGACGAGAGGAGCGGTCGCCGGGATGACGGGTCCGACTAGGTGCCGGTCGCAGCTCCGCGTGGCACCGGCGGCCCCCATCGTCCGCGTCGCTGGCGCCGTGAACTCCCCGGGGTCGTCTCCTTGGGCGGCTGGCGAAGGGAGGCTGCGGAAGAGGAAGAGGGCGGGCGGCAAGGCCGCTGCCTCATCTTCCAGCTTTGCCCCAGACGCCGTCACCAGCCCTGCTCGCGGCGACGACCACCGAGGTCTTCTCTCCGGCCCGGCAAGCTCCTCTTGCCGGGGCTTCGTCTTCTCGGGCGGCTAGAGTGGCGAGGCTGCGGAAGAGGCGGGCGGCAAGGCCGTCAACTCGGAGTACGAGGGCTAGATGCCCTCGACAGCGTGTTGACGTCCCGCAGCCTCCTTCTCGAGCTCCGCTTCCGGCGTCGCCGTCTCCATCCGGCCTCCGGAGCCCCGGGGCGGAGCCCTGGATGCTCTCTTGGCGTCTTCTGCCACCCGTAGCTCGTCTAGGCGCGCCTTTTGCCCTTCTCGCCTCCTTGCCCTACCTCCTAAGGAGAGAGACAAGAAAGGGATCACGGGCACCTTATCTCTTTTTATCTTGTAAGCCCTCGGGCCTTAGTTGCGTTTAAATCTTGTAATCCCATCTTTCATGTTTTTCATCCTCTCTGAGCTGTACCTGAGTGGAATGTTTTTAATGAAAAGGGGGTGTTTGCCGGACCATTTGTCTCGCGGGTACATTCCGCGGCAAGGAGCGAACCCTTTGCATCGTTAAGATAGACACTTCCCCGCCCGGCAACGGACCCTGCCGTCTCCCCGCGCCCCTTGGCCCTCCTCACGCTCTTGGCGGAGGCAGGGAGGAGGCGGGTTCTGGCCCCTTGCTTCCTCCTCTTGCCGCCGCGGCTACTATCAGAAGCGGGCCTCGGGAACGCGCTCCGGGGTTTGTCGCTTAAGAGAGCACGACAGCTTTTAGGAGGAAGCAAGGTTTTCGCATTCCGCAGCTCACGAGGGAATGCATGATAAGGGATGTAAAGACTTATCTGAGGTTGCAGCCCCCGGCAACTCTGGCTTGCCGGGGCGCGGGTGCTGGCTCGCCCTTCTCCCCTTCTTTGTCCTTGAGCGGCTCGGCAAGGGTATGCAACTCCTGCGAGCCAATGGGAAAGGACGGGAAAAAGACGCGGACTCGACCTCTAAGTTAGGGGTTAGCGACTGTTAGGCACTATCAACCCTAACCAAGGACGAGACTCGACTCAGCATGCATGCTAAAACTTGGGGGCGCCAGCGCTTCATTACTGCCAGGGTCTCCGCCTGGCTTTGTACAAAGGATTACATGCAACTGCGGCAAGACTTTTGTACAAAGAGTTGGTTGCCGGACGGGGTCCGACAACCACGCCTTACGGGTAAAACTTGCGAAGATGCTCAATGTTCCAGGAATTGCTCACCGGAGTACCATCTTCGGTCTCGAGGCGGACGGCGCCGGGCCTCGTGACTCGTTTCACCCGGTAAGGGCCTTCCCACTTCGGCGTCAACTTGTTGTGTATCTTGGCCGACTGAACGCGCCGAAGAACAAGGTCGCCTTCCTCGAGGCTCCTGGCTTTAACTTTGCGGCTATGATAGCGACGCAGAGCTTGCTGGTAGCGAGCGGATCGCACAGCAGCCTGGAGACGATCCTCCTCGAGGAGCAGTGCGTCATCTTCACGCGACCGCTCTTGCTCAAGCTCATCATAAGCGAGCACTCGAGGTGACCCGTATACGAGTTCCGTGGGGGTAACTGCTTCTGCTCCATAGACTAGAGCAAATGGTGTCTGGCCGGTGGCTCGATTTGGCGTCGTTCTGACCGACCAAAGAACCGCCGGCAGCTCCTCGATCCAGTTTCGTCCGCGCTTGAGCAGCTTGTCAAAACTTTTGGTCTTGAGCCCGCGCAGTACCTCGGCGTTGGCCCTTTCCTCTTGACCGTTGCTCCGGGGATGAGCAACAGAAGCGAAGCAGACCTTGGTGCCGAGGTTTTGGGTGTACTGCATGAAAGCGTGGCTTGTGAACTGCGTACCGTTGTCGGTGATGATCCTGTTGGGGATCCCGAAGCGGCAAACAATCGACCTGAAGAATTTGATTGCGGACTGGGCGGTCACCTTCCTCACCGGTTCCACTTCTGGCCACTTTGTGAACTTGTCGATGGCAACGAGCAAGTACTCAAAGCCCCCGACGGATCGGGGGAAGGGGTCGAGGATATCGAGCCCCCAGACCGAGAAGGGCCAGGACAAAGGGATCATCTGGAGAGCTTGAGCTGGCTGGTGTATCTTCTTGGAATGGAACTGGCACGCTTCACACTTGGTTACTTGTGCAGTTGCATCCTGGAGGGCTGTGGGCCAGAAGAAACCTTGCTGGAACGCTTTGCCGGCGAGTGCCCTGGCGCCAATGTGGTGTCCACATATGCCTCCGTGTATCTCCGCCAACAGCTCTTGTCCGTCTTCCCGGTGAATGCACTTCAATTTCACCCCATTGCGTCCTCTTCTGTACAGTGCCCGTCGACGAACTGGTACATACTGGACTGCCGGGCTACTCTTTCCGCTTCTTCTTGTTCTTCGGGAAGTTCTCCTGTCTGGAGGAAACGGACGATCTGCTGGGCCCACGTCGGAGCCTGTGGCTCGACGACGAGGACTAAAGGCATGTCGGCGGCTGCGGGAACATCAGCTTCTACGGCGAGGACTTGGGGCTCAGCCGGAGCTTGACGTTCCCCGGCAAGCTTGCCGGGGCATGGCTTGCCGGGAGCGCCTGCTTCATCGGGACAAACCCCGGGGCTTGCCGGAGCGGGCAGCTCCTCAGCACTCTTGGCGTCGATCTTGGGGACTCCCTTGGCGGCGGCTTCGGGAAGCTCTGCCGGGAGATAGTCACCAGAGACCGATTTTCTCTTCTTGCTTGGTCCAGTTGATGGCGTCACGGATGGCTGAGTCAGCTTGAGCACAAAAGTCCCTGGTTCCACAGGTAGCTTTAGTGCGGCGCATTTTGACAGGCCGTCGGCGATGTCGTTCTCTGCTCTTGGAACGTATTCCATTTGCAGGCCGTCAAAGCGCTCTTCCATCTTCCTCACTTCATCAACGTAAGCCTCCATCAACGGGCACTGGTAATCCTTGTTCACTTGGCGGACGACGAGCTGCGAGTCACCCCTGACAATGAGCTTCTTGATCCCAAGTTCCGCCGCGATCCTGAGACCGGCGAGCAAACCTTCATACTCTGCCGTATTGTTGGTTGCTTACTCCTTGGGAAAGTGCATCTGGACGATGTACTTGAGGTGCTCTCCGGTGGGCGCGATGAGCAGCACGCCGGCACCGGCGCCTTCCAGCGAAAAGGCACCATCAAAGTACATCAGCCACTCTTTGGTTGCTTCCTTGCCGGGGATGCTCGTCTCTGGAATTTCTTCGTCCGGTGTCGGCGTCCACTCTGCTATGAACTCTGCCAATGCTCTGCTCTGGATGGTCGATGTGCTCTCGAACTTGAGGCCAAAGCTTGACAGTTCTAGTGCCCACTCGACAATCCTGCCTGTTGCTTCGGGATTCTGCAGTATCCTCTTAAGCGGAAAGCGAGTGACCACTGTGATCTCGTGTGCTTGGAAGTAATGACGCAGCTTCCTCGAGGCCATGAGGAGGCCGAAGAGCAATTTCTGCACACCAGAGTACCTCGACCTAGCCCCCTGTAGGAGGGAACTGACGAAGTAAACTAGGCACTGCACCATCCCCTTCCTCCGCACTTCCCTTTGCGCTTGCGCGGATTCGCCTTTGCCGGGGCCAGAGCTTGTCGGGGAAGCCCCCTGCTTGTCGTTGGACGCGCTTGCCGTGGCTGCGGGCTCATCATCAGCTTCCCTCTCCGCTACTAGCGCAGCACTAACCACTTGATTGGTTGCCGCTAGGTAGAGCAGCAACTTCTCTTGTGGCCTAGGCGCGACAAGTATAGGAGCGGAGGACAGGTATTTCTTCAAGTCTTGCAGCGCATCCTCCGCTTCCGGAGTCCATTTTACTGGACCCGCCTTTTTCAAGATTTTGAAAAACGGCAGGGCGCGTTCCGCAGACCTGGAAATAAATCTGCTGAGAGCCGCCATGCAGCCGGCAAGTCTTCGCACGTCCTTGACACGCGTTGGTGCTTCAATCTGCTCGATGGCCTTGATCTTGTCGGGGTTGGCTTCGATCCCACGCTGAGACACGAAGAACCCGAGAAGCTTGCCGGAGGGAACTCCGAACACGCACTTCTCGGGGTTGAGCTTGAGGCTAATCTTGCGCAAGTTCGCAAAGGTCTCTTCCAAGTCTTGAACCAAGGTTGCCTTGTCTCTGATCTTGACCACAATGTCGTCCATGTAGGCCTCCACATTTCTGTGGATCTGTGGCTCAAAAGCAGTGTGGACAACCCTCGCAAACGTCGAGCCTGCGTTCTTCAGTCCAAAAGGCATCCGCACAAAACAGTACGTGCCGCAGGGAGTGATGAACGCAGTCTTCTCTTCGTCTTCTTCAGCCATGAAGATCTGGTGGTACCCGGAGTAGGCGTCGAGGAATGAAAGCAGGTCGCATCCGGCCGTGGAGTCAACAATCTGGTCGATGCGCGGCAAGGGAAATGGATCTTTAGGGCAAGCTCTGTTGACATCGGTGAAATCGATGCAAAGCCTCCACTTCCCATTTGCTTTGCGCACGACGACAGGATTGGCCAACCACGTCGGATGGAGCACGCCTCTGACGAGGCCTGCCGCTTCCAACTTCCTGATCTCCTCCGCGATAAACTCTTGGCGCTCCATCGCTTGTTTCCTGACCTTTTGCTTGACGGGCCGCGCATGAGGACAGACGGCAAGGTGGTGCTCAATCACTTCCCTGGGAACGCCGGGGATGTTAGATGGTTGCCAGGCAAACACATCGACATTCGCCCGCAGGAAAGCGACGAGCGCGCCTTCTTATTTGGGGTCAAGAGTGGCACTGATGGTGAAGGTACCACCAGTGCCGTCCTCCTTGGCGGGCACCTTCTTGGTCGCTGGTGGAGCAGCCGTCGTCTCCTTGTGTTTACTGGCGGGGCTCGATGGTGCGTCCTCAACGGCAGGGCAGCGCTCCGAAGAGGCGCGCTTGCCGGAGTGGGCACTAGAGCATTCGCCGGGCTTGGCCTTCTTGCCGGCGGGGCTCGATGGCACGTCCTCGACGGCAGCGCAGCACTCCGAAGAGGCGCGCTTGCCGGAGTGGGCGCCAGAGCATTCGCCGGACTTGGTCTTCTTGCCGGTGGGGCTCGATGGCACGTCCTCGACGGCAGCGTAGCACTCCGAAGAGGCGCGCTTGCCGGAGTGGGCGCCAGAGCACTTGCCGGACTTCTTCTTTCCTCCGGAAGCCCCAGCGGCAGGTGGGCCGCGGGCCGTTGCCGCTGTTGCGTCCCGGTATATTTGGTCGGCGCAGATAAGGGCATCCTTCTTGTCGCCGGGGACAGAAATGACGCTTATCGGGCCAGGCATCTTGAGCATGTTATACGCGTAGTGAGAGGCCGCCATGAACTTGGCGAGCGCTGGTCGGCCGAGGATCCCGTTGTAAGGCAACGGAAAGTCGGCGACGTCAAAGGTGACCTTCTCAGTCCTGAAATTCAGCTCGCTGCCAAATGTTACCGGCAGCGTGATCTTTCCCTTCGGCTTGCTCCTTCCCGGGTTGATTCCTTGGAATGTGCCGGTTTCTTCGAGCTCGCTGTCGGGAACTTGGAGTCTCCGGAGAACAGCAGAGGAGATCAAATTCAAACCGGCCCCGCCGTCAACTAGCATCTTAGTGACCTTGAGGTTGCGGATCATTGGGGAAACCAACATCGGCAAGCACCCGACCGCGGTTGTGCGATCAGGGTGGTCCTCAATGTCGAAGATGATAGGCGTGCTGGACCATCTCAGGGGTCTGCGTGACTCGACGGGTGGCTCCGCTGCATTGACCTCCCGCACCCACCGTTTAAGCTGGTGGTGGGAAGCGTGCAGGGAGGCACCGCCGTCCACACACAAGACCTCAGTGGCTTTCTGAAACTCCTGCTCGCTGGTCTCGGGGTCTTCCATGTCTTCGTCGTCGTCATCGTCTTCGCCCTTGTCGCGTCCCCGGGGAGGTCTGTCTGCTTGCCGCTGCTTGTCCTTGCCGCGGCGCTCTCCCGGGCCGGGACGCTTCGTGCCGGATCCCCCGCCGCCTGCTTGGGCTCTCTCCTTGTCGCGTCGTGCGTACTCGGCCTTCTGCAGGTCGACGAGTCGCTCGACTTGCTTGCAACTCTGGAGGTCGTGGCCCCTGGTACGGTGGATCTTGCAGTACTTCTTGTCGGTACCGTCCCGCTTATCGGCAGCAGCCACCGCCCGGCAGTTGGCGCACCCGACAACCTCCTTGCCGGGGCCTCCCGCCTGGGCTTTCTTGGCGGAGCCCTCGCTGCCGGACTTCTTGACAACCAGTACTTCTGGGTTTTTCTTCTTTTTGCCGTTCCGCCGCCGGCCTCTCCTTGCCGGGGCGGTACCTTCACTGTCGGATTCTCCTTCTCCAACACTTTCTCCGGGGAGCTTCCTCCCCTCCTCAGCGCGTGCACACTTGTCGGCCAGGGCGTAAAGCTCGCTGACCTCCTTGATTTTGCACATCGCCATCTCTTCCCTCATCCTGCGGTTGCGCACGTTCTGGTGGAACGCGCTGATCACCGCGGCGGGGTGGACGTCTGGGATGTTGTAGTGCACACGGCTGAACCTCTGGATGAACTTGCGCAAAGGCTCCCCCTCCTTCTGAACAAGCAGATGAAGATCGCTTGCCTGGCCATGGGGTTTGTGGCCGCCCGTGAAGGCGCCAACGAACTGATGGCATAGATCTGGCCAGGAGGAGATGGAGCCGTCCGGCAAGTGCATGAGCCGGGATCTGACATTGGGCTTGAGTACCAGCGGGAAGTAGTTGGCAAGGATCTTATCGTCCCGTCCCCTGGCAGCCTGCACCGCAATGGTGTAGATGCTGAGGAACTCAGACGGATGCGACTTGCCGTCGTACTTCTCGGGCACGTCGGGATTGAAGTTCTTTGTGCTGGGCCACTGGACTTGCCGCAGCTCGCGGGTGAACGCGGGGCAGCCTACCGAATACGGCAGTTCGCCTGGTTCCCCCGGTGCGTGCATGTTTCCAGAGGGCTCAACGCACTGGTCTGATTGACGCCGCGCCTCTCTTCTGCGCTCGATGCGGGTTCGAGCGTCTTCTTCCCTTCGTTCGTGAAGGACTTGGCGTTGGTCGCGGCGAGTTCGCGGGTTCGACGACGCGGTGGAGTCGTTGTCGAGGTGAGCCCGGCGAGTTGGCGACCGCGGCTTCTGGGGCGGGGAGTGCACGGTGGTCGCACCCCCGCCATTCTTGGCGCCATCGGTTCTCGCCTGGGTGACTGGCCGCGGCTGCGATGCGCTGTGCTGCCGCGGAGTGTCGCCGTTGGCGAAACCGATGAGGCTCTGGATGGTTGCCCTCTAGTCGTCGAGCTTGTCCGCCGTCGGAGGGTAGTCTAGGAGTAGCTGAGCTCGCGCGAGAGCTTCCGCTGGGGTGGCGGGCAGAGGCGGCGAACGGCGCGAGGAGCGGGATGTGCTCGAACTCCTAACTATGTTAGAAGGAGCAGCACCCGGTCCGGGCAGCCGCGCGACGCTCGTTGCGGCACGCTGGATCGCATGCTGGTCCTGAGCGCCTCGGGACCCACCAGCACGGTCTGGGTCCAGCGAGCGTATGGTACCATGGGTACCATGACGCTGCTGGTTTCGCGCCTCCTGAGAGGGGCGCGGGGCGAGCTCGGACGTCGCGGGACCAGGAACTGGCTCGACGGCGCCCGTTCCTCCGCCGGCGTCCTCCCCACCACCCGTCTGCTCCATGGGCGGTGGGTCCGACGCTGACGGACCGGTCACCTCCGGAGCTTTCTTCTTCGGTGCCATGCCGGCACAAACAATAAGAGTCTGGCTCGCGCGGACGCCGGATCTGGTTCACACAACCTCGACGCACCCCCTACCTGGCGTGCCAAAGATGTCGGGGGATATCGGCCTCCACGAGCACCTATGGGGACGGAGCCCCTTGTCGGTTCGGCGGGGAGGGGGGGGGGGGGGGGCGGAGGTTGCACAAAGAGCAGATCGAGGCGACACACACACACAACGATTTTACCCAGCTTCGGGCCGCATGGATGCGTAAAACCCTACTGCTGCTTGTCTGGTTGATTCGAGCTCTTGCTCTGGAGCGCAAGAAGCTACAGTAAGTTGGAGCTGGACGTAGACGAGGGTCTACTGGGTGTCCTCTTCCCGGTCTGGATCTCTTCTCCTCTAGGGTTCGATCCCCTCCCTATGTGCGCATGGGCCTCCTTTTATATGCTAAGGGGTTTCCCACAGGTAGTGACGCAGGTGAGGGTAAAAATGGCAAAGAACTGCACGCATAGTGGCCGCACAGTGCAATCGCACCTAACTCTGACGGCGGGGGACAAAGGCATTAAATGCCCGTCTGGATCGCCTAAACAGTGCTGAGGCGGACCGTTAGGGGCGCCTCCGCTCGCCACGGGGGCGACTCTGCCAACGTCGCATGCCACGCGCGCGCCCCGGGTTGCACGGCGCCCCGCCACGTGCCTCTAGGGAAGCTCCAGAGCGACGCGTGGGCAGGTGAGCTGGAGCGCATGCCCGAGGTGGTGGTTTGCCGTGGCAAGTGGCTTGCCGCGGTGGTTGTCTTGCCGCACCTGAGAGCTTGCCGCTCGTCAGGCCTTGCCGGGGCGCGCGGCGCGCCGCGGCGGGCTTCTCTTGCGGTGCCTTGGTTTGGCCGTCCCGGCGAGCTCCTCCCGCCGGGGCCTTGGTGCTTCGGCTCAGTCGTCCCGGCAAGCTCCTCTTGCCGGGGCCTTGCCGCCTTGGCCCGGCAAGCTCCTCTTGCCGGACCTCGCCTTCTTGGCCCGGCAAGCTCCTCTTGCCGGGGCCTGGTCTTCTAGGCTTGATCACTTGGCCTTCGTCCGGCCCAGAAAGGGCCGCGGAGACTCTTGTCGCTCCCCTGGCAAGCCTTGCCGCGGGACGCTACCATTGCCCGTGCACAAGTTCGGGGTACTAAGGTACCCCTACTTTAGTACACCGACAATTTTCCACTTCTGTATTATTTTTGGGACTAACCTATTAACCGGAGGCCCAACCCAGAATTGTTATTTTTTGCCTATTTCAGTGTTTCGGAGAAACATAATATCAAACGGAGTCCAAACGGAATAAAATCTTCGGGAACGTGATTTTCTCACCGAACGTGATCTAGAGGACTTGGACCCTACGCCAAGGCATCAGAGAGGCGGTCACGAGGGTGGGGGCGCGCCCCCTGCCTCGTGGGCCCCTCGAAGCTCCACCAACGTACTCCTTCCTCCTATATATACCTACGTACCCCCAAACGATCAGAACAGGAGCCAAAAACCTAATTCCACCGCCGCAACTTTCTGTATCCACGAGATCCCATCTTGGGGCCTGTTCCGGAGCTCCGCCGGAGAGGGCCGTCATCATGGAGGGCTTCTACATCATCATAGCCCCTCCGATGAAGTGTGAGTAGTTTACCTCAGACCTTCGGGTCCATAGTTAATAGCTAGATGGTTTATTCTCTCTTTTTGGATCTCAATACAATGTTCCCCCCCTCTCTTGTGGAGATCTATTCGATGTAATCTTCTTTTTGCGGTGTGTTTGTTGAGGCTGATGAATTGTGGGTTTATGATCAAGTGTATCTATGAATAATATTTGAATCTTCTCTGAATTCTTTTATGTATGATTGGTTATATTTGCAAGTCTCTTCGAATTATCAGTTTGGTTTGGCCTACTAGATTGGTTTTTCTTGCCATGGGAGAAGTGCTTAGCTTTGGGTTCGATCTTGCGGTGTCCTTTCCCACTGACAGAAGGGGCAGCAAGGCACGTATTGCATCCTTGCCATCGAGGATAACAAGATGGGGTTTATTTCATATTGCATGAATTTATCTCTCTACATCATGTCATCTTGCTGAAAGCGTTACTCTGTTTTTAACTTAATACTCTAGATGCATGCTGGATAGCGGTCGATGAGTGGAGTAATAGTAGTAGATGCAGGCAGGAGTCGGTCTACTTGTCTCGGACGTGATGCCTATATACATGATCATACCTAGATATTCTCATAATTATGCTCAACTCTGTCAATTGCTCAATAGTAATTTGTTCACCCACCGTAGAATACTTATGCTCTTGAGAGAAGCCACTAGTGAAACCTATGGCCCCCAGGTCTATTCTCATCATATCAATCTCCATCACTTTAATCTTGCTTTGGTTTTTTACTTTTCCTTTTACTTTTCACTTTGCATCTCTATATCAAAAATACCAAAAACATTATCTACCAGTTCTCACTCTTGTAAGTGACCGTGAAGGGATTGACAACCCCTAATCGCATTGGTTGCGAGTAGCTATCGTTTTGTGCAGGTACGAGGGACTTGAGCGTGGACTCCTGCTGGATTGATACCTTGGTTCTAAAAAACTGATGGAAATACTTACGCTAGTGTGCTGCATCATCCTCTCCTCTTCGGGGAAAACAAACGCAGGCTCAGGAGGTAGCAACCTACTAACCAAAGGCCCAGTGCAAATTGCTGTTTTTTGCCTACTTCAGTGTTTCACAGAAAAGGAATATCAAACGGAGTCCAAACGGAATGAAACCTTTGGGAGAGTTATCTTTGGAACAAATGCAATCCAGGAGACTTGGAGTGGAGGTCAAGAAAGAACCGAGGAGGCCATGAGGTAGGAGGGCGCGCCTAGGGGGCTAGGCGCGCCCCCCACCCTCATGGGCCCCTCATGGCTCCACCGACCTACTTCTTTCGCCTATATATACTCATATACCCCGAAAACATCCAAGAGCACCACGAAACCCTATTTCCACCGCCGCAACCTTCTGTACCCGTGAGATCCCATCTTGGGGACTTTTCCGGCACTCCGCCGGAGGGGGAATCGATCATGAAGGGCTTCTACATCAACACCATAGCCTCTCCAATGATGTGTGAGTAGTTTACCATAGACCTTCGGGTTCATAGTTATTAGCTAGATGGCTTCTTCTCTCTCTTTGGATCTCAATACAAAGTTCTCCTCGATCTTCTTGGAGATCTATTCCATGTAATTCTTTTTGCGGTGTGTCTGTCGAGATCTGATAAATTGTGGGTTTATGATCAAGATTATCTATGAACAATATTTGGTTCTTCTCTGAATTCTTATATGTATGATTTGTTATCTTTGCAAGTATCTTTGAGTTATCAGTTTGGTTTGGCCTACTAGATTGATCTTTCTTGCAATGGGAGAAGTGCTTAGCTTTGGTTTCAATCTTGCGGTGTCCTTTCCCAGTGACAGCAGGGGCAGCAAGGCATGCATTGTATTGTTGCCATCGAGGATAAAAAGGTGGGGTTTATATCATATTGCTTGAGTTTATCCCTCTACATCATGTCATCTTGCCTAATGCATTACTCTGTTCTTATGAACTTAATACTCTAGATGCATGCTGGATAGCGGTCGATGTGTCGAGTAATAGTAGTAGATGCAGAATTGTTTCGATCTACTTGTCGCGGACGTGATGCCTATATACATGATCATGCCTAGATATTCTCATAACTATGCACTTTTCTATCAATTGCTCGCCAGTAATTTGTTCACCCACCGTAATACTTACGCTATCTTGAGAGAAGCCACTAGTGAAACCTATGGCCCCCGGGTCTATTTTCCATCATATAAGTTTCCAATTTATTTTACTTTGCAATCTTTACTTTCAATATATATCATAAAAATACCAAAAATATTTATCTTATTATCTCTATCAGATCTCACTTTTGCAAGTGGTCGTGAAGGGATTGACAACCCCTTTAT
Source organism: Aegilops umbellulata (assembly GCA_032464435.1). Lineage (NCBI taxonomy): Eukaryota > Viridiplantae > Streptophyta > Magnoliopsida > Poales > Poaceae > Aegilops > Aegilops umbellulata. Next base: position 396,335,767 of record CP136054.1, read on the forward strand.
CGCGTCGGTTGCAAGGTTCTTATTTGTTTGTGTAGGTACGAGGCGACTTGCGTGTAGTCTCCTACTGGATTGATACCTTGGTTCTTAAAAACTGAGGGAAATACTTACGCTACTTTGCTGCATCACCCTTTCCTCTTCAAGGGAAAACCAATACAGTGCTCAAGAGGTAGCAAGGATCAAGTGCAATGGGGGCGCAGCGGCAGCAAATAGAGGCAAGAACTTCGAATCTTTCGCCTGAGGAAGAAGAGAGGAACGGCAGTTCCGAGATTGGAAGATGCACAGAGGGTAATGAGTAGTGCACCTGCGGTTTATCCTTTTTATGGGGAAGGCGTGAGCCGCCTCTTTACCATTTACTATGATGTGACGCATGAGGGCAGAAACCGCCCCACGCATGACCCCCGTCATGCGCGACCCCCACGTCGCGCATTCCACGGGGGTCATGGGGAAGCACAGCGAGCGAGGGAGTTACTACAGTAAAAACTCTGCCACACGCGTGCCCGCACACCGTTCTGTGCCTGGCCCAATAACGCCCCGCGCTTATATGTGGCCCAGGCCCAGGGGCTCCTGTCGGTGTACAAAAGTAGGGGTCCTATTTTTGTACCCCTTTACTTGTGCGCGGGCAGTTAGAGCCGCGCCTGCGGCCACACTTAGAGGGGCAGAGAGGAAGCAAAGCCGCAAGATGACCAGAGCAATGACAAGCCAGAAACACGAAGAGCAGAAGGGCGAGGTAAACTCCCCCAGCAAGGCCCTTGCCGGGGCTGCCTCCACAGCCCCGGCAAGAACCTTGCCGGGGCAGCTTGCTGAACGCCAGCAGGACCACCACCCTTGAGCCTGAGAGTTCCGACGCTCTCAACCATGTTGGAACCAAGGCTCGGGAAGCGCCTCCATGGTGGCATGCAGATCTTTGTGAAGACCAGAAGCATACAAGACTAGATGATAACCAGAAGACGAAGATCCTCAGCAAGATCCTTGCCAAGGATACCCATGAGACCCCCGCAAGACCCTTGCCGGGGATGACCACGATGCCACGACAAGACCCTTGCCGGGGCCCCGGCAAGACTATTGCTGAAGACGTCCGCGGGGTCGCGGCCAGGCCCACATCTGCCAAGACTCCACCGCCGTTCCCATGCATGTGGCACCCCGGCTCAGAGAAAACCGGAACGCCCCGTATTCCAGCCCAGAGATCGAGGAGAAGTCTTCTGTAATAGGGCACTGCTTAGCATAGAACAAATCAGCTCTTTATTACAAGCTATAGGGGTACAATGGGATTACATCGGCATGGCGACACTACGCCTGCCACGGTTGCTCTATACAAGCAGCAGAACCACATGAAGCAGCGGAATAACTCTAGCAGCGGAACAACGACGACGGTGATGAACTCCACTCCGTAGGGACTCTGGCTGGAACGCTTATCCTAGCTCGCAAACAAGGAATCCACGGCAAACAAGCAATCAAATCCGGCATGACCTGCAAACTGGCATGACACGCCAGGTCAGTACATTGAATGTACTTGAAAGCTCACGATAACCAAAAAGCATTCAAGACAAACAACAACATGGCAATTACAGGTTAAGCAGGAATTATCATGAGATCATCAGGATAACATGGCATGAACCACATGAACATGATACAACCAGAACAATATGAGCTTGGCATGAACATATAAATCTGACGATACTAGCATGCAACATGATGACACTATATGCACCACTTATTCTGCTCGGGTTACCTCGTGACCATCACATGCATCACTTACCAACCTCGGACATCACACGATCATCTCAGGATCAAATCAAGCTTGGTATAAACAATTCTGTAGTAATCATTAAATGACCACAAGGAGCTTGATCTTTACCCATGATTCTCGCACAACATCATGAATATCCAACAACTCGGTATCCTTGATACGACGGTGATCATTCAAGGATCACAAACGGAACCACTCTTGGCTCAACGGGTTACCTCGTAACCAAAAGGTGATCATTCACGGATCACATAAGCAACTATCTCCTCATCGAACCAGGGTTGTTATTAAATCAAGTTACTATTAATACTGTTCACCCATAGTGTGACCAACTACGAACTGGGCCCTTATCGGCGGGCGCGGCTATCGATAGGTTTAATATACACTATGCAGAGGTTAGTACACTGTACCCACACCACGGAACCCATGCCTCGCACTCCCATTCGGGTGGACCAATGGTGTTCCGACTAAACTGTCCTACTGCCATGACACTCTCCCGGCCACTCCGACCAACTCCCCTTTGGGCTAAGTCCTGGGTGGCCCCGCGCCTACCAAAGGCACTAACGTCCATCGTTGTGGCAAAACAAACGGTCCCAAACGGGGACATGGATCCATACAACAACAACAGGCACACAAGGCTTATGTCTGCCTACCTGATCAGGGTAGCGCGCGCCCGTAACCTTCCCTCGTTGGAGGCACCGGCGAGAGGCATGACAATAGACCCAGTTAGGTCCATCCCATAAAGGCAAGCGTGGTTGCACTGGTCAGCTCGATATGGTGGCACCATGACTCAGCCAACAGTTGTTCAAGTTCAATTTTAATCCGGTTAAACTTGAATGCAAATATGACAAGCCATGATAAAATAACATGATGCAAATTACAATGCATGAACATGATATCAACATAAGCATGGAGGTGCAACATAACTGTTAACCATATCAACAATGAATCATACCCAACTCAGCATGGCATACTGACTAGCATGAACATCACAAGTACATACTTCTCAGAAATATAGCATGACCACTAGCATCAACAATAAATATCATGCAAGAACATATCAACAATGCCATCACGCAAGCATTTAACCAACTGGATGCAATGGAACATGCATAACAACGGTACTCGGGACAGACGACAGTCATGCACCAACATCAACATGTACTACTAGCAAGCATAAGCATATGAAAGGAATACTAGCAACTAGCAGGGCATGATAACCAGGTGCATAACAACATAGCAAGAAAGTAAGCACTAACCCAGAAGCATTACCGAAACAACGATAACCATATTTTAAACAAGCAAATAGTTAATAAATATTCAAGTTGAAAACCATGGCTACTGCATGACTATCATGCAAGTGGGTATTGTGGCTTGCCTGGGGATGAAGAAGGCACCGGGGAGAAGTGCGGTGAAGCTGCGGAAAGATTTGCCGGAAACAGTTCTCTCTTGGAGGGGCTGTTTATGTGCAAGGGAAAAATGGTGATTTCCAGAACATTAACACATGGTGAAAGTGTGACCAACAGAATGGGCTCAACGAGACGAAGAAATGGGCTTTGGAATCACCTCATTTGGAGTTACGAGCAAAAAGATATAGCTACTTTTCTGCCAGGGACCCATCTGTAAAGAAATATTTTTCAGCCTGGGCCTAAACAGAAAAACTGAAAGCGCCTATGACCAAAATACGTTTTCCGCAAAGGGAAGCATATTCTCAGTCGCAATTAACCAGAGTATGCTTTCCGAACAAGAAAACATATTCCAGAGGTTATGTGTCCACTTATCTGACTAGGCAGAGGTGGGACCGGGCGCGTGGTCGCTGACGAGCGGGTCCCACGGGGCTGGGGCCCGTTACTTATCCATGTGGACCGGGCGGGTCAACGGGTGAGAGGCTGGTGGGTGCAGTCGCGCTTAGGAGGGGTGAGGGAGTCCTGGATTAGGGGGTGTCCGGATAGCCGGACTATAACCCTTGGCCGGATTGTTGGACTATGAAGATACACGATTGAAGACCTCTTCCCGTGTCCGGATGGGAATTTCCTTGGCGTGGAAGGCAAGCTTGGCGATATGGATATGTAGATCTCCTTCTGTTGTAACCGACTCTGTGTAACCCTAGCCCTCTCCGGTGTCTATATAAACCGGAGGGTTTTAGTCCATAGGACGAACAACAATCATACCATAGGCTAGCTTCTAGGGTTTAGCCTCTCTGATCTCGTGGTAGATCTACTCTTGTATTACCCATATCATCAATATTAATCAAGCAGGAGTAGGGTTTTACCTCCATCGAGAGGGCCCGAACCTGGGTAAAAAAATTGTGTCCCTTGTCTCCTGTTACCATCCGCCTAGACGCACAGTTCGGGACCCCCTACCCGAGATCCGCCGGTTTTGACACTGACATTGGTGCTTTCATTGAGAGTTCCTCCGTGTCGTCATTTTTAGGCCCAATGGCTTCTCCGATCATCAACAACGATGCGGTCCAGGGTGAGGCTTTTCTCCCCGGACAGATCTTCGTATTCGGCGGCTTTGCACGCGGGCCAATTCGCTTGGCCATCTAGAGCAGATTGAAAGCTACGCCCCTGGCCATCAGGTCAGATTTGGAAGCTTGAACTACACGGCTGACATCCGTGGAGACTTGATCTTCGACGGATTCAAGCCGTAGCCGGCCGCGCCGCACTGTCATGATGGGCATGACCTAACTCTACCACCGAACAGTGCCCTGGAGGCCGCACCCGCGTTAGCTCCGACCCCTAGCTCGGAGCCAACTGCGCCGATTGAGGACGGGTGGCTAGACACCGCCTCGGGGGCTGCAGTCCCAACGGCGATCGAGCCAAACACCAGCCTTATCCTCTGCGAAGCCCGTGACTCCAAGGTGCCGGACTCTTATCCGGACTCCGAACCCTCCGCGCCCCTGCCAATCGAATCCGATTGGGCGCTGATCATGGAATTCACCGCCGCGGATATCTTTCAGTACTCGCCCTTCGGCGATATTGTGAATTCACTAAGGTCTCTCTCTTTGTCAGGAGAGTCCTGGCCGGATTATGGCCAACAGGATTGGGATGCGGACGACGAAGAAATTCAATGCCCACCCACCACCCACTTCGTAGCCACTGTCGATGATTTAACCGACATGCTAGACTTCGACTCCGAAGACATCGACGGTATGCACGACGATGTAGGAGACGAACATGAACCAGCGCCTATAGGGCACTGGAAAGCCACCTCATCATATGACATATATATTGTGGACACACCCAAAGAAGGCAATGGCGATGGAACAACGGGGGATGACCCCTCCAAGAAGCAACCCAAGCGCCGGCGTCAGCGGCGCCGCTCTAAGTCCCGCCAAAGTAAAAACAGTGATACCAGCACGGGAGATAATAACACCCCGGACAGTGCCGAAGACAACTCCCTCCAGCAAGACTCATCACAGGAGGATGGAGAGGCCAGCCCCCCTGAGAGGGCGGCAGACAGAGAGGAAGGGGATGATAACTACATGCCTTCCTCCAAAGACGAGGCAAGCCTCGGCGACGACGAATTTGTCGTGCCTGAGGATCCCGTCGAACAAGAGTGCTTTAAGCGCAGACTTATGGCCACGGCGAGTAGCCTTAAGAAAAAACAGCAAAAACTTAGAGTTGATCAAGATTTGCTAGCCGACAGATGGACTAAAATCCTTGCGGCCAAGGAATACGAACTCGAACGCCCCTCCAAGAGCTACCCAAAGCGCAGATTGCTACCCCGATTGGAGGAGGAAGCACTTAAACCTACATCACCAGCGCATGAGACGGCTGATCGGCCACCTCGTGACCGCGACAGAGAGGCCTCTCGGCCCTCCACTCAAGCCGCACCCCGGCGTCGCTAAAAAAATACCAAGGCACGGGGAAACGCGCCAGACCTGCGCAATATATTGGAGGACAAGGCAAGGCAAACAAGATCGATCTACAGATCGCGTGGGCACCCCATGACACGAGACGATAACCGTCATGCCGGATACAGTAAGTCCGGCTGGGCCGAACACAATAGAGAAAGCTCATTTGAGCTACGTCGTGATATAGCCCAATACAGAGGGGCCGCACACCCACTATGCTTCACAGATGAAGTAATGGATCATCAAATCTCAGAGGGTTTCAAACCCGTAAACATTGAATCATACGATGGCACAACAGATCCTGCGGTATGGATCGAGGACTATCTCTTCCATATCCACATGGCTCGCGGCGATGATCTACACGCCATCAAATACCTCTCACTCAAGCTTAAAGGACCAGCTCGGCATTGGCTTAACAGCTTGCCAGCAGAATCAATTGGTTGTTGGGAGGACCTGGAAGCCGCATTCCTCGACAATTTCCAGGGCACCTATGTGCGACCCCCATACGCTGATGACCTGAGCCACATAATTCAGCAGCCAGAAGAATCGGCTAGACAATTGTGGACACGGTTCCTAACCAAGAAAAACCAAATCGTCGACTGTCCGGACGCAAAGGCTCTAGCAGCCTTCAAGCATAACATCCGTGACGAGTAGCTAGCCCGGCACCTCGGACAGGAAAAGCCGAAATCTATGGCAGCCCTCACGACACTCATGACCCGCTTTTGCGCGGGAGAAGACAACTGGCTGGCTCGTAGCAACAACATGACCAAGAGCCCTGGTAATTCGGATACCAAGGATAGCAATGGCAGGTCGCGTCGCAATAAGCACAAGCGCCGCATTAACAGCGACAATCCAGAGGATACGACAGTCAATGCCGGATACAGAGGCTCTAAACCCGGTCAGTGGAAAAAGCCATTCAAAAGAAACACTCCGGGCCCGTCCAGTTTGGACCGAATACTCGACCGCTCGTGCTAAATACATGGCACCCCTGAAAAGACAACCAATCACACCAACAGGTATTGTTGGGTGTTCAAGCAGGCCGGTAAGTTAAATACCGAAAATAGAGACAAGGGGCTGCACAGCGATGAGGACGAAGAGCCCCGACCGCCAAACAATAGTGGACAGAAGGGCTTCCCCCCACAAGTGCGGACGGTGAACATGATATACGCAACCTACTTCCCCAAGCAGGAACGGAAGCGTGCACTCAGGGACGTATATGCGTTGGAGCCAGTTGCCCCAAAGTTCAACCCATGGTCCTCCTGCCCGATCACTTTTGATCGAAGGGACCACCCCACTAGCATCCGTCATGGTGGATTCGCCGCATTGGTTCTAGACCCAACCATTGACGGATTTCACCTCACTAGAGTCCTTATGGATGGCGGCAACAGCCTGAACCTGCTTTATCAGGATACAGTGCGGAAAATGGGAATAGATCCCTCAAGGATTAAACCCACAAAAATGACCTTTAAGGGCGTCATACCAGGTGTAGAGGCCAACTGTACAGGCTCAGTCACACTTGAAGTGGTCTTCGGATCCCCGGATAATTTCTGAAGCGAGGAGTTAATCTTCGACATAGTCCCGTTCCGCAGTGGCTATCATGCACTGCTCGGACGAACCGCATTTGCAAAGTTCAATGCGGTGCCGCACTATGCATACCTCAAGCTCAAGATGCCAGGCCCTCGAGGAGTCATCACGGTCAATGGAATCACCGAACGCTCTCTCCGAACGGAGGAGCATACGGCGGCACTGGCAGTGGAAGTACAGAGCAGCCTCTCAAGGCAATTCTCCAGTCCGGCTTTTAAACGTCTGGACACCGTCAAGCGCGCCCAGAGTAACCTACAATAAGACCTCTTGGCACGTTCCGAGCAAGCGTAGCAATATGGCCCCAACCCCAGCCCTCGTGAAACTGCGAAATCAGTACCACGCGTACATAACTACGCTCTGAAAATTCCATGGGCACAGGGGGAGGGGCACGGCCACGGTATGCTCTAAATGCGGCTCAACCGCACCAGGGGCTGCCGATTTCATCATTTTTTCTTACTTTCAGGACTCCATCATCCGGAAGGCCTGTCCGGCAATACAATCGCCGAACACACGATGCAACAACCAAGGAGGCAGAAAGCTACGTCGAATTCCCAGGTGGTCTCTATAACGAGAAAAATACCTGTCTTACATATCATCTCGTAGCTCGCCCCCAGAGGGGGACATGTCAAATAGTCCCATCTCTTGCTTATCGCACTATTTGTAACGTTCTGCTTTTACAGCAGCATTTCAAAATAAACAATGCTTAGCTTCAGCTCATTACCGCATTCTCTATTCATTTCTTTTTCAATATATATGTTCACTCATGATATTTAGCACCCGTACACTTTGGTACGATCAATACGCCAGGGGCTCAAGCACCCCATAATACGGCGTGAGAAGTCCGAACACTTTCACAAGTGCGGCCCTCCGAACTTATAGCATTATATGCATCAACTCCGAATCATGTCTTTGGTCAATAGTTGGGTTTGCCCGGCTCCCATGTTTTGGTACCTTACGTTCCGCTATATTGGCTAAGGTAGCGCTGGGAGAACTACTGCGATTGTGCCCCAGTTGAGCTAGGCTAAGCACCTCAGTAGAGAAAGCTAAAACTGACTGTCATGATAAGGCGAGAGCTGGTCGCTGTTCGGGAGGTTTCGAGTCCCTAAAGACTTATGCCGCTTCGAGCGAGGAGTCGGCTTTGTCCGTCCAGGCGTGTATAGCGCCCCGAACTCGGTCTTCCGAACACTAGGGGCTTCGCCGAAATTTAAAATTATAGAATTCTCTGGCTAAGTGAGAGTGATAACGCATTATAGTTCGATTGCCTTGTTCGTTGTGCTGAGCACCTCCCTCGAAGGACCCAAGAATGGGAAAAAGAGTGCTCAGGTTTATCCCGAACACCCCAGCACTTGTGGCATGGGGGCAGAAGCCGACGACTCGCCATCTCTCAAATTTAATAAACGGCCGCATAGAAGGCAATATTTTAAATTAAACAAGCGTTGCATAGCGCACATGAACAAGTTTTCAGCGCACAGGATAAAGCGAACAAGTTTCACTCAAATATTACATCTTTCGAACATTCGTCCGCCATAAGGCGGGCGCCCTTCAGGACGCCCTCATAGTACATCTCGGGGTAGCGATGCTCCTTGCCCGGCGGCGGCCCGTCCTTCACAAGCTTCACAGCATCCAATTTGCCCCAGTGCACTTTTGCACGGGCAAGCACCCTACGGGCACCCTCGATACAGACGGAGCGCTTGATGACTTCAAGCCGTGGACAGGCATCCACCAGCCGCCTCACCAACCTGAAATAGCTCCCAGGCAGGGCCTCTCCAGGCCACAGCCGAACTATGAAGCCCTTCATGGCCTCTTCGGCCACCTTGTGGAGCTCGACCAATTGCTTCAACTGGTCGCTCAAAGGCACCGGGTGTCCGGCCTCAGCGTACTGAGACTAGAACACCTTCTCCGTCGAGTTGCCCTCCTCGGCTCGGTAGAAAGCGGCGGCATCTGACACGTTACGGGGCAAATCTGCGAATGCTCCCGGAGAGCTCCGAACTCGGGTAAGTAACAAGTAGTTCACTTTCACGTGCTTGCTTTGCATAAAGAATGCCTTAAACCGCCGCTATCTTCTTGATCGCCTCAACTTCCTCGAGGGCTTTCTGGGCTTCGGCCTCGGCAGATTTGGCGCTTTGAAGGGCCGTCGCGAGCTCGGACTCTCGCGTCTTTGAGTCAAGCTCCAAACTCTCGTGTTTTTTACGAGAGCCTGGAGCTCTTGCTGCACCTCGCCAACCCGGGCCTCATGCTTCTCCCGCTCGGTGCGCTCCGTGGCCGCCCTCTTTTCGGCCTCGGACAGCACTTGCCTAAGGGTCGCCACCTTAGTCGTGGCCCCTATAACACCAATAGCGATCCTGTCATTTTTTGCAACTGCATCTTTTTATAATATACTCCACAAGGTATTACTTACCTTATTTTTCCCCGAGCTCCTTCTTGGCAAGGCCGAGCTCTTGCTCGGACCGCTCGAGGCTTTGCTTTAGCGCATCCACCTCCTTAATCAGTGCGACAGAGGCTAGCAGCGAAGCCTGCATACGCATATTGACTCAATTCTGTTAGACTCCTGCGAATTTTATTAGATCCTCTATTCGGCTTTTCTTTCCGAACGCCAAATAGAGCATCAGGGGCTACTGTCTATGCGGTAATATTCTCACATATTTTTTACATACCTCAAAGCCTGTTAGCAAGCTAGCGCAGGCTTCAGTCAGCCCGCTCTTGGCGGACTGAACCTTCTAGATCACCACACTCATAATAGTGCGGTGCTCCTCGTTGATGGAGGCGCCGTTAAGCACCTCCAACAAGTTATCCGGCGCCTCCGGTTGGACGGAGGTCGCCGGCGTCGTAGGCCTGCCCTTCTTCTTAGGGGGCCGCCTGCCGGACTCCGGAACCTTTGAAGGTTCCAGTGCGGTGTCCGGCCCAGGGCCAGACTTGGAGCCCGTGGGGGTCTTATCCCCCTTGCGCCTGGAGTCCGGGAGGTCGCCTTGCGGCGCCTCCAGGACCACCTCCCCTAGCTTGGAACCTTTTTGGACAACACCTCGACGTCGTCCATAGGGGGAGGGGAGGTAGCGGTCGGAAGTGAAAAGCTATTCACATCCGACGAATCCAAGGAGCCGCTCGAAGATACGTCGAGCCAGTCTCGGGCCGGACTACATGATTATATTCGGCGTCAGGAAAAGCTGTGCAATAAAGGAATACTATGAGTCATTCTGGTGTTCGAATACTTACGACTTCACCAGGGGCTTGGCCCTGGACGACCACTCCTCCTCGCTGTCGCTGGCGTTGGTGGAGTAGTCCGGAGGGAGGGTCTTCGCCTTCTTGGACCCTCCGGCCTCCCCAGTTGGGGTGGCCTTCCTTTTCTTCTCTCCCCCCGCTGGGGGAGAGACCTCTCTTTCTTCCTCCCCGTATTCGTGGGAGGAGTCCGCCTCGGAGTCATCGGACGATGAGTCTGACTCCACCGGGCGCTGGGAACTCTTCCGGGTTCCCGTGGCCTTCTTCTTGGCCTTCTTCTCTGGCACCACGTAAGGTACCGGAGCTAGCAGCTTTGCCAAACGAGCGTCTGCTGGGTCTTCGGGCAAAGGAGCCGGACAGCTGATCTGCCCGAACATCTCCCGCCAATCCTATCAAAGGTAAGGGAGTTTAGATCCCACATAGAGTCAAACTATGAAAGACAAGTATCCTGTAAGAGGTAAAATAGCTTACCGCGTTGGCTTGGCGCTGCGCGGAAAATCCACGATCCTCAGTGGCGGAAGCAGGAGCCTCGACACCCTTGAACAGCACCTTCCAGGCATCTTCGTACGTTGTGTCGAAGAGCCGGCTCAGGGTTCGGTGCTGGGCCGAGTCGAACTCCCATAAATTGAAAGCCCGTTGTTGACATGGGAGGATCCAGCGGATGAGCATAACCTGGACTACATTGACTATCTTGAGCTTCTTGGTCACCAGGTTCCGGACACACGTTTGGAGTTCGGTCACCTCCTCTGCACTACCCCACAGCAGGCCCTTCTCTTTCCAGGAGGTGAGCTGCATAGGGGCTCCGGATCGGAACTCGGGGGCTGCGACCCATTTAGGGTCACGCGGCTCGGTGATGTAGAACCACCCCGATTGCCACCCCTTTATGGTATCCACGAAGGAGCCCTCGAGCCATAGGATGTTGGGCATCTTGCCCACCATGGCGCCTCCGCACTCCGCCTGGCGGCCGCCCACAACCTTCGGCTTGACGTTGAAGGTCTTCAGCCATAAGCCGAAGTGGGGCCGGATGCAGAGGAAGGCCTCGCACACGACGATAAACACCGAGATGTTGAGGATGAAGTTTGGGGCCAAATCGTGGAAATCCAGGCCGTAGTAGAACATGAGCCCCTGGACGAATGAATGGAGGGGGAATCCCAGTCCACGGAGGAAGTGGGTAAGGAAAACAACCCTCTCATGGGGCCTGGGGTGGGGATGAGCTGCTCCTCATCGGGGAGCCGGTGTGCGATGTCGTCGGGCAGGTATCCGGCTCTCCTCAACTTTTTGATGCCTCCCTCCGTGACGGAGGAGACCATCCACTTGCCTCCCGCTCCGGACATGGCTGGAGAAGGTTGAGGTGGGAAATGTGAACTTGGGCGCTGGAGCTCGTGTGCGCGAAAATGGATGAGCAAAGGAGGAAGAAGGCGTAGGTGAAAAGGTGGATCCTTATCCCCTTATATGGGCGGACGAAACTGCACGTCCCCACCAACCTCGTAAAACTCGCTTATCTCCCAAGCGCCGTAATCAATGGCACGGTTGGGTTACCCATGCCCGTATTGATGAGAATCCCGGAGTAAGGGGACACGATCTCTGCTTCGACAAGACGTGCCAAGGAAACCGCCTCGCTAAACGCACGGAGGTGGGATAGTAAAATGACTCGAATAAAGGCTTGGCCGTGGTGTGATGTCACGCTACGGAATATGTCAGCAGATTAGATTTGTGTAAATATTATTCTCTCTATGGCAATATGTGGAACTTATTTTGCAGAGTCGGACACTATCCTTGTGTTCAGAATCTTCTACGAAGTATTCGGAGGAGGAACCCGCCTTGCAATGCCGAAGACAATTTGCGCGCCGGACTCGTCGTCATTGAAGCCTGGTTCAGGGGCTACTAAGGGAGTCCTGGATTAGGGGGTGTCCGAATAGCCGGACTATAACCCTTGGCCGGACTGTTGGACTATGAAGATACAAGATTGAAGACCTCTTCTCGTGTCCGGATGAGACTTTCCTTGGCGTGGAAGGCAAGCTTGACGATATGGATATGTCAATCTCCTTCCGTTGTAACCGACTCTGTGTAACCCTAGCCCTCTCCGGTGTCTATATAAACCGGAGGGTTTTAGTCCATAGGACGAACAACAATCATACCATAGGCTAGCTTCTAGGGTTTAGCCTCTCTGATCTCGTGGTAGATCTACTCTTGTACTACCCATATCATCAATATTAATCAAGCAGGAGTAGGGTTTTACCTCCATCGAGAGAGCCTAGGCGGATCTCGGGTAGGGGGTCCCAAACTGTGCGTCTAGGCGGATGGTAACAGGAGACAAGGGACACGATGTTTTTACCCAGTTCGGGCCCTCTCGATGGAGGTAAAACCCTACTCCTTCTTGATTAATATTGATGATATGGGTAGTACAAGAGTAGATCTACCACGAGATCAGAGAGGCTAAACCCTAGAAGCTAGCCTATGGTATGATTGTTGTTCGTCCTACGGACTAAAGCCCTCTGGTTTATATAGACACCGGAGAGGGCTAGGGTTACATAGAGTCGGTTACAATGGAAGGAGATCTACATATCCGTATTACCAAGCTTGCCTTCCACGCCAAGGAAAGTCCCATCCGGACTCGAGACGAAGTCTTCAATCTTGTATCTTCATAGTCCCGGAGTCCGGCCAAAGGTTATAGTCCAGCTATCCAGACACCCCCTAATCCAGGACTCCCTCACTCACAATCCCATGAGTTGACAAAACGAGCTCTAGAGAGCAACGATGACTTGGGATCACATGGATTGCCTTTCCCACCACTTTCTTCGCGCAAAGACTTCGTGCATTTCTTCTACATGGCTCTCACATGGTTATGGTTTATCGTCCACTACATATTATATGCCTATCTTGCCATGTTCACTTGCCATGTTCACTTTGCATGATACGCTCATTCCTATGCCTTTGCCATGCATTTGTGACCCATGCTTTGCATTACACATGATGATTGATTCTACTACTTGTATGTGTATTTGCAAGCTTGGTGGGGATATTGCTTGTTATTGCCATGTTCTATGTATGCCACATTCCTACGATGATACTATGATCTTGCTTTGTGTTCGTGCTTGCGACATGCCATGTGCATTGGCTATGCTTACTACTTGCACACATGACATGATTGCCATGATTTCCTCTAGTGTGTTGCATCTTCGCTCCACTAGTTTGCACAAGTTGATTGCTATGCTTTCTCATGTTGCATCCAATTCTTGGATTACTTGCTCCTATCATATGTTTGGTTGCAACAATGTCATTACTTCACATATGCCATGTACCATTGCTTGTCACATGATTGATTTGATTGCCTCACACATGATGAACAATTGCTCTTTCTATTGTGTTGAGTGCCACTCGATTTTCACTACACCCTATGCACATTATGCTTGGATTGTCTTGCACTTGCATGTGTTTAGACATATCATTTCTCTTGGTGTTGTGGATGACTCTTATGCCTACCATAGACCGTTCATTGAGAGTCTTATGCATGCTTGCTATGAACTTGAGGTAGATGCTTATTCTCTTGTCCCACATATGTGCATCTCAACCTCACATTTACATGCTTGTTTCCATGATGTCCTTGATTGTGCTAAATTTATGTGCTTACATGCTATGCCACACTTCTTTGTCAAACCATATGCTATGCTTGATGACAACACTTGTTGGGTGAATCACCTCTTGAATGCTTGGTTTTGCTTTAATGCCAATCACATTTGTTTTTCCAAGTGCTTGTTATCTTTGCTTCTTTTGAAGGAACTACAAGACGGTGCGACATTGGAGAGTGCCCATTTCGAGCTTCCACATGACAAGTGCTTGGTGGTTGTCCACTTCTACACGGCGACGCCATCTCGTTACCATGGTGATGAAGATCACGATCCGTGGACGGATCTCTCCCAAGGGGGGGGGGGGAGGAGATGATGCGGAGCATCCCTTGACCATCACAATGGACATCACACCACCACCACAAGCACGGAGAAGACCAATGACAAGAGCACGTGCACGCAACATCGAGAACAAGGTCACTTCTTTCCTCTCCGAGTTTCATTCGGTTTCACATGAGAATGGGATTCTACCTCAAAGAGATACACTATGCATTCTTAGGTACTTTGGATATCGTCACGATGAAGCACGGAGGAATCACCAAGCTCAACCGGAGACCCAAGGAGAAGGAGAGGAAGAAGAACGCGAAGGACCGGAGACCCTCTGGACACCCCGGGTGCCCGGACGCGAGGACCCTGGGTGCCCGGACGCGAGGACCCCGGGTGCCCGGCCCTCCTCCTTCCAGGCGATGCCCGGGTGCCCGGCCAACTGGCCTCGGGTGCCCGGCTCCTCCCGCTGGAGCTGCTGCCACCTCCGGGTGCCCGGGCCACCACACCCCGGGTGCCCGGCCCTGCCCACCTAGCCGCCTGCCTGGTCCGGGTGCCCGGGCCTTGGGCCCCCGGGTGCCCGGCCTCCCGTCTCCAGCCTCCTGGCGCCACCCCAGGTGCCCGGGCTTGGAACCCCTGGGTGCCCGGGCCACCTACAGCCGACCCCTGACCTGTCCGGGTGCCCGACCCCCTTTGCTCCGGGTGCCTGGACCACTCCGAGAGCCTGCGTGCCACATTGGGTTTTTACCCTTGTATCCCCCTCTCTCCCTCTATTTCGACCCTAGACTATATACCCCTTCCCTAGCTCATTTAGAGGATAGCAAAGTATTTGGTAGACATTTGTGAGCTTTTCTCCATGGATCCACTCCACTAGGAGATCAAGACCTCCTCTTGGAGTGACCAAACTCAAGACCCCCTTGAGGGAAGGATCTACCTAGATCATCAAGCCCTCATCTCCTTCATAGGATTTGGGACGAACTCTACCATGTATCTTGTTGGGGATATAACTATTTGTGTAAACCGCCCAGGAGGGGCCGGGTTACGCAAAGAAGACTCATCATGAAAGAAGCCCAAGACCCAGAGTTAGGATGGCGGTTCATAGGGTTTAAAGCCCACGGTCGGCTTAAGGCCGATAGTGACAAACCGCCATGATGGCGTGACTTGTAACATAAGGTAGAAGTAACTAGTCACCGAGCCGGACACTGTTTATGAGCCGGCCGGGACTCTGTAGGTCGCAGGGCGTCAACCCGTGTATATAAGGGGACGACCCGCCGGTGGCTTAGGAAAAGAAACAACCCATCGAGAGCCGGGCATAGCGTATCTCGCTCCCTGGTCATTGAAACATCAAGCAATACCAACCCAAATAGACATAGGCCTTACCTTCACCGTAAGGGGCCGAACTAGTATAAACCTCTTGTGTCCTTTGTCCCGATTAACCCCTTTAAGCTTCCTAGTTGCAATGGCTCCACGACTAAGTCCTTTCAAGAGGACATCTA
Organism: Aegilops umbellulata; assembly: GCA_032464435.1. Lineage (NCBI taxonomy): Eukaryota > Viridiplantae > Streptophyta > Magnoliopsida > Poales > Poaceae > Aegilops > Aegilops umbellulata. The sequence continues at coordinate 396,351,553 of CP136054.1, forward strand.
CCGTGACAATTCCACGACAGTTGGCGCCCACTGTGGGGCCAGCGCACGGTGGATTTGAGTTCTTGAAGGGCAGCTTCAAAGGGCGCAAAGGATATGCAGTCGGCCGGATGACCAAGAGTCGTCGCGGCAATATCTACATCGACGACGAAGGCTGGGGACCCGACGCCGGCTCAATTGAGTACGGGTACCGGCTCCCCTTTGGAGGAATCCACGTCTTTATCGAACGGATTGGTGAGCCGGGCCCTGGGCCGGACAACTGCACCGACCTCGTCGAGACAGCTCAGTGTGCGAAACCCGCCCGAGCTCAACCCGGCGTGAAGCGTGCCTTCGTGGGTTGCATCCACGGAGGTGAACTCTCTGAAGGATCTAAAGATGATGGTGAGACAGCTGTCCTCTCTAACGGTGATTCGTCCGCCGGTTCAACAGATTCTCTGTATCCAGTGCGAGATGGCGGGCTTGGGGGCTGTTCCGATGGCTCCAGTATTCCGGACCCCTATGAACCGCCAAGCTGGGCAGGAGTCTTCATGGCTGGTACTCAACCCGGCCAAAATTCCACAGCCGCAGCAGCTATAACGTCCGGGTCAGGAGCAGCCGGGGAAGGAGGCCCCGCGTGCCTGCCGGCTCAGGTGCTAATGGATCTCATGGATAAACTTACGGCCCTGTTAACCACCACAGTTATACCTGCGAATTAAGATGAGCATAATGCAGAGGTGGCACAGGTTCATGAGGAGATAGCTCAGGCCAAGGAGGCTTTAGCAGCTGAGGATGTCAGGTTAGCTACAGAATGGGCGGCTTTGGATGCTCGGGCACAACAGCTCCAGTCAGAAGCTTTCCAGCTTACCATGAGCCTGAATGCGTCTAACGAGGTGATGAGGAGAAGGCATCAGAAAACTCAATCCCGTTTACCTCCGGGTTATGATCCACGGAACCTCTTCACGACGCCTGGAGCTGGTCAAAGTAACCCGCCGAAGGTCAATTAGTTCATGATAGCCGGGGGGCCGGTTCAACCTCAGGTGACGGCACCTCTTCAGGGGAATATGGCACCACCTCGTTATGTGCCGCTACCACCGGGTCACTTCTCCAACCCCATGGAGAACTTAATTGTACCGTCAACACGCTTGGCGGCTCTTCCAGTGGACGGTGATGATCCGACAGCAGTGGAGACCCGGAGGATCAGAGATCTCGTACAGACGGCCCTGGCTCAGTAAGAAACCTATTCTTATAGCCGAGACAGGATTCATTCAACCCCACCGCCCTGGTTAGTTCCGACTCGTCCAAACCGGAGCCCGAGTTACAGCAGGCACATGGAGTCAGAGGCCTTATCAAGCAACGCCCAACGCCATAACTACCCTGGCGGTTATAACCCGGTGCAGGACCGAATACGTCAGGAGGACGAGCGGGCGGCTCAATTGGCGGCTCAGCTGACGGCTCAGGAGGCCCTTCCGGATTACCCGACGACTTCTGTTGAGGCAGGAGTAGCCACCAGAACCGGCGGCGTCCCTTGTTTAGTGCCGGCTCTACGTAATGTGTGTTTGCCTAAGGATTTCAAAGGGCCTCGAAAGGTGCCAAATTATATGGCCGACTTACAGCCAGGGGCATGGATCGAAAGTTATGAGATGGCCATGGAACTGTTGGAGGTCAGCGATTCGGCGATGGCTAAGTACTTCACCATGATGTTGGATGGAACAGCCCGGTCTTGGTTAAAAGGCTTGCCGCCCAATTCCATTAGTTCAAGGGCCGAGTTAAAATCCCGGTTCATCCAGAACTTCAAGGATACTTGTAAGCAATCTATGTCAATTGTGGACTTAACAAATTGTAAGCAAGAGGAGGGTGAATCCACAACTCATTGGGTGCACCGGGTCAAGGAGATTATACATTCATCTGACAAGATGGATGCCGGCTCTGCAGTCCTCATATTAGAGAAGAATTGCCGTTTTGAGCCGCTGAGATAGAAACTGGGGCGCCTTAAGCATGATTGCAATGATATCGGTACGCTGATGGCAGCTTTAGTCAAATACGCCGACTCTGATAGTACCAAGTATCACGCGTCTGATGAGGAAAAGACAGGGAAGGGAAAGAAGAACGACAATGGAAAGGGTCAGTAGCATAACCCGACGAATCAAGGAGGCAATAAGCGTAGGGCGGAGGGTAACCCGGAGTTTGTGGCTAACGCCAATGCACAGGGTAACAATCAGAGACGTAAGGGAAAACCGCACCCTCGATCTGGTGGGTCAGGTCCATCTCTTGAGCAGCTACTCAATGAGCCCTGCCCGAGACACGACACCTGGGAACGACCCGCCACTCACTTGTGGAAAGATTGTGCGATTATGAAGGCTTTCAAGAGCTCCAATATGTTTGACGGAAATCATGGTCCGGGTGGCGGCTCAGGAGCCGGTGGCTTTCATGGCCCGGGTGGCGGCTCAAATTCTGGCTTTCAGGGGAATCAAGGCGGCTATAATCAACAACAGTCTGGTCAAGGAGGACAGCAGCAGCAGTCGGGTTATCAGAGCCATCCAAAACAGCTGAATAGTGGGCAGTATCATGTGTTCACCACTAGCTTGTGCAAACGTGACCAGAAACTTCATAAAAGGGCTGTGAACTCTGTTGAGCCGACGGTTCCTCGTTACCTGAGGTGGTCAGAGCAGCCTATTGTATGGAGCAGGGAAGATCACCCTCCCCGGGTTGATAATCCGGGTCAGTTAGCCTTGGTGGTGGCGCCTCAGGTCGGTGGATATAAATTCACCAAAGTACTCATGGATGGAGGTAGCAGCATCAATATCCTCTATTATGAGACCTTTCGACGCATGGGTTTGACTGACAAAAATTTGAAGACGTCCAACACCGTTTTCCATGGAGTGGTGCCTGGTAAGTCAGCATACCCAGTCGGTAAGATTGAATTGGAGGTCGCCTTTGGAGATGAATATGATTCCCGGGCTGAGAAATTGACGTTTGAGGTGGTCAAAATCAAAAGTCCATATCATGCTCTATTCGGGCGGCCGGCTTATGCTAAATTCATGGCGCGACCGTGTTATGTTTATCTGCAGCTTAAGATGCCAGGTCACAAGGGCACCATCACTGTGCATGGGAGTCGAAAGGTGGCCCTGGAGTGTGAAGAGGGCGACGCGGCTTATGCTGAGTCTGTTTGTGCAGCGGAATAGCTAAAGTTTTATCAAGATAATGTTGACCCGGCAGATATGACCTCTCTGAAGAAACCAACTACGGAGCATGACCCGACGTTGAAATTTAAATCGGCAGCTGAAACTAAACTTGTGGACTTCACTCCAGGCGACTCATCTAAACAGTTCAGCAGCAGTGCCAACTTGGATCCTAAATAGGAAAGCGCGCTCATCGAGTTCATCCGTGAGAACCGAGACATATTTGCATGGAAACCTTCGGACATGCCGGGTGTACCGAGAGGACTCGCTGAGCACACTCTTAATATTGACCCTAAGTATAAGCCGGTCAGGCAGTTTCTTCGGCGATTCAACGAGGAACGACGAAAGGCTATTGGAGAGGAGGTCGCCCGACTCTTGGCGGCCGGGTTCATTATTGAAGTTTTCCACCCGGAGTGGTTGGCTAACCCGGTGCTCGTACTCAAGAAGAACGGCACCTGGTGAATGTGTGTGGATTACACGGACTTAAATAAGGCTTGTCCAACTGATCCGTTTGCTCTCCCCCGTATTGATCGAATCATTGATGCTACGGCGGGTTGTGAGCGTTTGAGCTTTTTGGATGCTTACTCTGGTTATCATCAGATCAAAATGGCAGTTAAGGACCAGGAGAAGACGACTTTCATTACTCTGTTTGGAGCCTTATGCTATGTGTCTATGCCTTTAGGGCTCAAGAGTGCCCAGGCGACTTATCAGCGGTGTGTACAGAACTGTCTCCATAGTCAGATTGGGCGTAATGTTCATGCTTATGTGGATGACATAGTGGTGAAATCCAGAGAGAAGGAAACCTTGATATCGGATTTAAAGGAGACCTTTGATAATCTTCGGGTTTACAAGATGATGCTTAACCCGGAGAAGTGTGTATTTGGTGTACCCGCAGGCAAGCTTTTGGGATTTCTGGTCTCAAACAGGGGCATTGAAGCTAATCCGGAGAAGATCAAGGCAATTACCTCTCTGGTTAAGCGTGCATCAATGATGTTCAACAATTGGTGGGTCGTGTCGCTGCTTTAAGCCGGTTCATAAGCCGGTTAGGTGAGAAGGCCCTACCGCTGTATCAAATGATGAAGAAAACATACACTTTTGTCTGGAGCGATGCTGCTAATACTGCCTTTGAGGATTTAAAGAGACAGTTATCTGAACCACCGGTCCTAGCAGCTCCCATTGATAGAGAGCCATTGCTGTTATATGTGGCCGCCAACTCGCGAGCTATCAATGTTGCGACCGTCGTGGAGCGCAAGGAGGCTGGCAAGGAGCATCCGGTTCAACGGCCGGTTTATTACGTCAGTGAGGTTCTCATTGAGTCTAAACAAAGATATCCACATTGGCAGAAGCTTGTTTACAGAGTGTTCATGGCAAGCCGGAAGCTGAAGCAATACTTCCAAGGTCACCCTATCACTATGGTGAGTTCTTCCCCCTTGGGAGACATAATCCAAAACAGAGAGGCCATGGGACGAGTCGCCAAGTGGGCCATTGAGCTTGGGCCTCACGGTCTCAAGTACATGCCACATACTGCTATTAAGTCTCAGGTCTTGGTGGATTTTATCAATGATTGGACAGAGTTGTAGGCACCTGAGGAGAAGCCGGATAACACATATTGGACTATTCACTTTGATGGGTCCAGGCAGTTAGAAGGCTCGGGGGCTGGAGTAGTATTCACTTCCCCTCATGGTGACAAATTCTGTTATGTGCTCCGGCTTATGTTTCCTTGTACTAACAATGCAGCTGAGTATGAGGCCTTACTCCATGGTCTCCGGATGGCCAAAGAGATGAATTTAAGCCGGGTAAGGTGCTTGGGCGACTCAGACCTTGTGGCTGAACAAGTGTCAGGCAAGTGGGACTCCAAGGATCCCCTTATGGCGGCTTACCGTCGTGAAGTTGATGCTGTAGCTGGGCACTTCAAGGGGTATTAGGTGGAACACATTGATCGAAGGAAGAATGAGGCGGCTGATGCCTTAAGCCGGCTAGGATCTCAACGTAAACCGGTGCCGCCTAATACCTTTCTTGATGTTTTGCATAACCCTTCTGTCAAGTTACCTACAGAAGAAGATCTAGCAGTACCAGACCCGGAGGCGCAGCTGGTGGCGGCTCTCCACATCATCCTGGATTGGACAGTGCCTTATTTGGCTTATATGACCAGGGGAGAGTTGCCTGAGGATGAGACCTTGGCAAGCCAAATCATCCGGCGGTCCAAGTCCTTGACAATCGTTAATGGCGAGTTACATCACTGTAGCGTCACTGGAGCGTTTCAATGTTGCTTGTCACCTGCGGAGGGTCAGGAGATACTTCGTGAGATCCATGAAGGGGATTGCGGTCATCATGCCGGCTCAAAATCCCTTGTGGCCAAGGCTTTTCATCATGGGTTTTATTGGCTGACGGCTCATGCTGATGCATAAGATCTGGTTAGTAAATGCGACGGATGTCAGAAATTCTCACGACGAGCTCATGTGCCGACTCAGGAATTGAGAATGATTCCAATTACTTGGCCGTTTGCAGTCTGGGGGCTTGACATGGTTGGACCTTTCAAAAGGTCCAAAGACAAAAAGACACATCTACTGGTGGCAGTGGATAAGTTCACAAAGTGGGTCGAGGCAGAGCCGATCAGTAAGTGTGATGCAGCAACAACGGTTCAGTTCATGAAAAAAGTGATCTTCCGTTTTGGGTTTCCACACAGCATCATAACTGATAATGGCACTAATCTCTCCAAGGGTGCCATGGAAGATTTCTGTCAAAGGGAACATATCCGGCTTGATATTTCGGCTATTGCTCATCCTCAATCCAATGGTCAAGCAGAAAGAGCAAATCAGGAGATCTTGAAAGGCATCAAACCCCGGCTCTTGGTCCCCTTACAGCGAACGCCGGGTTTTTGGGTGGAGGAGTTACCTTCTGTACTTTGGAGCATCAATACTACACCTAACAGATCTACGGGTTACACACCTTTCTTCATGGTGTATGGAGCAGAGGCGGTCCTACCAAGTGACATCCATCATGACTCACCCCGGGTGGCGGCTTACGTTGAGACTGACAACGAAAGAGCTCGCCAAGATGCACTTGACCTGTAGGACGAAGAGCGAGACTTAGCAATAGCCCGCTTGGCGATTTACCAGCAAGACCTGCGCCGCTACCATAGCCGCTGGGTTAGATCCAGAACCTTTCAGGAAGGCGACTTAGTGCTCCGGCTCATCCAGGATCAATCTGACATGCATAAGATATCCCCTCCTTGGGAAGGACCCTTTGTGGTCAGCAAGAATCTGAACAATGGGTCATACTACCTTATCGATGTTCGAGAGCACAAAGATTCACGTAATTCGGAGGAGGAGACCCGCCGGCCGTGGAATATCGCTCATCTTCAGCCTTACTATACTTGAGCCACCGGCTCTAATATGTATATATTTCTACTATGTATATATTACATAAAGCAATAAAGCAGGACCTCTGTCCTTTTTCCCACCCCAAAAGGTTTATGTGTCTTATTTGTCATGTGGTGGAGATAACCAACAGGAAGCGGGTTACATCTGAATCCAGATTTTCCTTTGGTATGGCTTATGATCATATCTGAATCTAGCCATGATCACTTGGGGGCTTCCTGTTCAAACATAGGTCGTATTCGAACCAAAGAGAACATAGCTGTCGATACCCACTTGATCGGCATACTGCCAAACCCACTTGGGGGCTTCTTGATCATATTTGAATCATAGCTTAACCCCTTTGGGTCTGATGTGGATCGTATTCGAATCAGCGTCATTAAACAACTCTTATGGTCACTTGGGGGCTTCCTGTTCAAACATAGGTCGTATTCGAACCAAAGAGAACATAGCTGTCTATACCCACTTGATCGGCATCGCCACAGCCACTGGGGGCTATATGATCGTATCCAAATCTTAGCTTAACCCCTTTGGAACGGTTCACTGATCGTATTCGAATCAGAGGCCTTTAAATCTTATTTATTATTCATCATGTTTTGTACGTGTCAATATTTGGTTATCTTCAGACTCTCTTGAAAACATTATGGAGTGGATTTCATTCCTCCGGATTAATGTTGGTTACCTCGGGTTGTCACGAACTAGGTAAACTTCTATATATCAATTTTCAAGAGTTAAGAATACCCTCAGGGGTTGGGTTATATGAGCCGGTGAGGTAACTACAAGCATCACAGGTAAATCATTATGATTATGTTTACTAAGCTTAATCGTAAGTTGGTTTTCCTAAATATTGCTTGGTATATACTACGGGTTATCAATACCTTTATATGACCCCCGTGGCGGTAAGTGCCCAGAGGATTCTTTGTTTGTCCCTTATGCAGGATAAGGCAAGTAACTTCTGTTTAAACATAAAGGAACGAGAAGATCAATAAAAAGCTGGAAATATACATCGATGGCGGCTTAAGAAAGTATTGAGTGCCATAAACATGCGCGAAGGCATGACAAAAATTGAGAGTTTTGTCTACCCTATTACAAGATTCCCCGAGTCTTAATAGTAAAGCATTGTTTTTGCAAAGACACAAGCATATGACACCCGACGTCTTTACTCCTTTGGTTGGCTTGATGATTCCGGGTTATCCTTCTCCGCCTGTTCGTCTGCTGCCCTGTCCTGGAAGGTTGAGGAGGCCCAGTCAATGCCACTCAAGGCTTCAAACTCAGCTACATCATCTATTAAACCGGTTGGGTCGACTTCAGGGGCAAATGTATGCTTACGAGTTGGAGGGATCAGGTTGACATCATCATAATGAGGTGTTGGAATCCTCCGGTTCTCATTGTCATAACCCGGCTGGTACTTAGTAAGATCAGTGTCATTCCCAATAAGGGTAGCCACAGGGCGGATGTCTTTCACACAGGCGGTGAAGTCCGCCTCATCAAACAAGGTGCCATCCTCCTTCAGACTCGGATATCCAAGACTGAGGTCGGACGGGTCTAGCTCTGGAATCCATGCCTTGGCCCGGCTCAAGGCAGCTATAGCTCCGGCTCTGGCAGATGCCCGTCATAGCTCTTGGACCCGCTGAGGCAGCACATCAAGCCGTTTTAGCACATCTTGCAGGAGATGGGGGACATCATTTGATAAGGCCAAAATGGCCAAAGCACGTTGTGACCCGGTGTACAATTGCTTCACCAGCGTATAGACTGCCTTCAGTTTGACCACCATATCCTGCTTGAGGTTTGTGCTCCTGGGGCCTGTGTTATTAAACAAAGGGTAAGCCGGCGGTAATAATTAACCTAGTCATCAAAGGAAGAATTTCAATACTTGAGGTTCATATAAAGTAACTTACCGAAGATTGCTGAGACCATTCTAGATATCTGACGCTTTAAGCCGGACATCTCGGTGTTTGCTTTTGCAAGAGATGCTTCGGCTGTCTCGGCCCGAGTCACCAGAGAGGCCCTCTCCTCAGCCCAGGTTTTCTTCTCCGATTCAAAGTTCTTCTTCAACTTCTCTTGTTCAGAGATGCTGAATTCAAACTTGGAGTTGGCCTTTTGAATTTCAAGTTCCTGGGCTGCCAGGCGGCTCTTCAGGTCCGCAATCTCCGACTCAAATTGACTTATGGTGGTCTGCATTGGTACCAGGTCATAGTCAGGATCATGATACAAATAAAGTTAAGTTCCAAGCACTTTGCAAGCAAAGATACTTGACACTTGGGGGCTAATGTATGCTGAAGAATTCTAAATTACTACGCCGGCTTATACAAACTAAAGTCCCAAGCACGTTGCAAGCAAAGATACTTGGCACTTGGGGGCTAATGCGTATCGCAAGTTCAAGGTATCAGGCTACAACCAGGTTAAGTATTTTCTCTTTAAACCGGATAAGAAGTGCTAGACAGTTTTCTAAGTCTATAGCATATTTACTCATAAGCAATAAACTTGGGGGCTGGTATGATGGACAGTAAGGAAGCATAAGTCATACCTCAGATTTTTGTTGTATTTGCTTCACCATGTCAACTTCCAGGTCACGGCTACTATGCACCTGGTTGATATAGCCCGAGACGATCTCTCCAATACTCAAATGAGTATAGTCAGTGATGTCCATCTTGGCTTTACGGCGCTCTAGCAACTCCTCCTTAGCAGAACACTTGGCAAGAACAGTGGGCTGGGCCGGCTCAACGAAGTGAGTCTTGAGAATTTCCACTTCTGGGTCAGTCGTCTTGGCCAGGCTAAATGCTTCCGGGTTAATAGAATCATCAAGAATATCTTCAGCAGACGGGTCAGAAGTTGGTGCCGGAATATCTTGAGCCGGTTCAGGTGGCGGTTGATGTGTGGAAGAGTCGGGGGCAGCCGTGCCCAGTTCTGGCTCAGTCACTATAGGGTCTTGTGCCGGCTTATCCTTCTTTGTTTTCTTCCTGGGCTTCACTTGCACACTATGGACAAGGCAGAAAGGTGAGTGCCAAAACACAAGTAATATAAAGCATAAGGTAAACAAATCGACATTACCCAGGGGCAGTCTTAAAGGCCGGCATGTTTGACTGCATAGACTCGTCGGAGGAAGGAGAGGCATCCTGATAATTGGAGTCAGAGGAATTGAGAGGTTGACGGATTAAACCCGCCAAAGGTGAAACATAATGTAAGTCAGAGATAACCTCATTCCGACGCTTCCTGGTTACGACAGGTAAGCCGGAGGAGAGTTCTGCGTCCTTACTGGTCCGAGTCTGCCTCCGGCTTTCAATTTGTTGTCGCTTCAAAAGAAAGTCAGGATCTTGGTAAGCCAAAGGATGTGAAAAATCTTACTTTCCGGGTTACTCTTTGAATTTTCTGACGCTGCAGAGGCTCGGAGTCGGAGGAGATTAAAGTTACCTCTTCTTCGACGGGTTGGCTGTTTCCCGTGTCTTCCTGAAAGGGGAGTAATGTCAGTGAAGTAGTGATAAAGGAGTAAGGGAAGTTGAAAAGTTACCTCTTCCTCATTGTCATCAGAGTCATCAAGTTGGAACATCTCAGAAGCGCTTGGCTTCCTTTTCCTTGAAGTGGTGGGCTTGGTGGTTTTTCTTTCGGCTCTCTTGGCCGCCCTGGCTTGCTTGGCTGCCTCATGATCATACTGGACTTTCCAGAAGTTGTCATTGTCCTGTAAAGGATTATAGAGGGTTATGAGTAAGAATAAAGTATAATGTAGTAAAAAGTAATCACTGAGACTTACTGCAGGGGCCGGGTTCTTCTTGCAGAAGGGCAGTAAGCCGAAGGCGTTACTGGTTACTGTACCCTCCTTCAAGAAAGACTGAGTGGTAGCCTCCACTACGTCATCGGGTAAGTCGTCAGGACTGTGACGTTGAGGATCATCTTTCTCGCCTGAGTAGTTACACATTAAGCCGGGGCAGTGGCTTAACGGAATTATTCTCCAAGCAACCCAGACTCAGACCAGGTCGATGCCATCTAAGCCGTTCCCCAAAAGGGCTTTGATTTTCTTGATAATGGGGGCGAGTGGCAGACGTTCAATAGCAGTCAACTTGTCTGGTAGAGGGTGAGTAGATTCAAGGCGCAATGAACGAAAGCCGGGCAGTGGATTTTCGCCAGCTGGAGAAGTATCTTGGCAGTAGAACCATGTCTGGTTCCAATCTTTGGGGTGACTCGGCAGTTTAACATAGGGGAACATGCAGTCTCTCCGCCTCCGAATTGATATGCCACCAAGTTCCAGACTGGGCCCGTTAGCACGTTCATTCTGCCAGTTCAAATAGAAAAGTTCCCTGAACAAAGGCAGGCTAGGCTCTTCTCCAAGGTAAACTTCACAGAAGATTTGGAAGTTGCATATGTTTGACACGGAATTGGGTCCGATATCTTGAGGCCTTAGATCAAAGAAATTCAGAACATCCCTAAAGAATTTTGATCCGGGAGGAGCGAATCCCCGGATCATATGATCAGTAAAAATGATCACCTCCCCTTCCTTGGGTTGAGGTTTCTCCTCAGACGGGTTAGGGGCACGATAAGACATGACATCCTTCTTGGGCAGATGGCCAGACTTCACAAAACCGGATAGTTTGCTCTCTGTGACAATGGACGGGACCCAGTTGCAGGTCACTGGAGGTTTGGGAGCTTTGGGTGCCATTGCGTAAATCGAAGCCAACAACAAGATAAAAGAATTTTTCCGGTTCAATTATAGCCCGGAGGATAGCACTGTTGATTTATTCCAGGTGGCGACTTAAGAAGGGGCCTAATGACATATAGGTGACTATGAGATGATGTTTAAATTGATGCAGGTATCAAAGACAATTAAGATTTTCTTAAGTCGCCAGAAGCAAGCGGTGCTGACAGCCGGTGTTATTTTAAACCGGTCACATGAACTATTATGGCCGAAAGAGAGTCAACAGATGCAGTTTTTTGGCTAAGTGTGGAACAAACATGTTTCACAAGTTGCAATCATTATTTTGGATCAAATGATGCTCTGGAAAGGAAAATATTCCTAGACCTAAAACAGCACAGAGAAGTTCATATACTCGCGGAGGGTTTCTAAAACAAGGGAAATGAGATATGTTCTCATACAGGATAAGCACAAACATTTTCTGCAGCAGTTCTATGTCGTTTTTATAATCTAAGCCAGGCATTGGAGGTGGGATTAATGGAGGTTTGCATCGGGCGGCGATGAAGGCTGACGAACTCAAAACGGTTTCAATGCAGATCTAAGAAAGGGGAAAAGAGGAACTCACAGATGTGGAAGAGCTGCGGAGGGTCGCCGTTGTTTTCTTGTCAGAGTCAGGGTGATGCAGCGGCCTGAGTCGGTGAAAATGAGGGGTTCGACGGCAGCGGCGGCGGAGCTTGAGCAGCAAAGAAGGAGGTGCGAGGGGGAAGACGACTGAAGGAAATGAAAAAGACCTAGGTCTCATATATTTATAAGGAGGGGCCGACCAAGACGGTGCGAGAAACGAGGAGACGGAATATCATTTTCCAACGACCCCGACGCCTCGATTTTCGGGATGTTCAGTTAAGGCAAAGATCCGTTGAAGATATGATGAAATAAGATAAGGATTTAATTAAAGGATGATATCACGGGGGGTTAATCCGGATCTAGAAGATGACGTCACAACGGGTTATGACCTTTTTACGGACAGAAGACAGAAGGACTGATCCTTAAGGTATTTTAAGATTGACATGAACTGGTCCAAATCAATCTGGGGCCTAATGTTGGGGATATAACTATTTGTGTAAACCGCCCACGAGGGGCCGGGTTACGCAAAGAAGACTCATCGTGAAAGAAGCCCAATACCCAGAGTTAGGATGGCGGTTCATAGAGTTTAAAGCCCACGGGCGGCTTAAGGCCCATAGTGACAAACCGCCATGATGGCGTGACTTGTAACATAAGGTAGAAGTAACTAGTCACCGAGCCGGACACTGTTTATGAGCCGGCCGGGACTCTGTAGGTCGCAGGGCTTCAACCCGTGTATATAAGGGGACGACCCACCGGCGGCTTAGGAAAAGAAACAACCCATCGAGAGCCGGGCATAGCGTATCTCGCTCCCTGGTCATCGAAACATCAAGCAATACCAACCCAACTAGACGTAGGCCTTACCTTACCATAAGGGGCCGAACTAGTATAAACCTCTCGTGTCCTTTGTCCCGATTAACCCCTTTAAGCTTCCTAGTTGTGATGGCTCCACGACTAAGTCCTTTCAAGAGGACAGCTGCCATGACAATTCCACGACATATCTTGTTTCCCTTTGATTGTTCATGTACCTTGTGGATCTTGTGTGTTTGTTGGTCTAGTGGATGTGTGATTGGACTTGTTCTTGAGTGTTCCTCTTGTTTTCCCTCTTGTGTTCATCTTTTTCTTGGGGATCCCCCCTCCAATTCGTGAAGAATCTTCACTTAGGGTTCCACCCTACAACACCCGACCTACCCACGTGCTTAGGGTGATGAGGTCGACCCATTCTAGGACAGAACGGACCTCGAGGAGGGCGGGGTTGAGAGCAGCAAGCACTCTGGTGGAGGGGTCTTAGAATGGAGATGGGACTCGAGGCCATAGTGGCTCCGGCGAGGGGGAAAGGGCACGGGGATGGTCGCCGGAGTGGTGGTGTTCTACTGGTGGTGGTAGAAGCGAGGGAAGGGCTCGGGTTCGCTCCAATTTAGGAGGATTGAGGCGGCAGCCAAGGCGGGGATGGGAGGGCAGGAGAGCTCCGGGGCTCGGTTGAGGGGCTAAGGAGGCTAGAGGGGGACTGGAGATGAGCTTGGAGTGATCGGGTGCTGCGGGGAAGGGCTACTTATAGCCGGGCGAGGGAGAGGCCGAGCTAACATCACCGCAGACGCGTGGACGGTGCCGCGGACGCGTGTGCTCACGCATGGACTCGGGGGAAGGTGACGGCGAGGCACGGGGAGAAGCTCACGGGGAAGAGGGGCCGAGGGGAGGGACTTAAATGGCCGAGGCGCGAGGTGCCAAGCCGGTTGCCGCCGCTCGAGCTCGGCCAAGGCTCTAGCGAGGCTCAGGAAGCACGGGCTGGCAAGGGAACACGACGACGGGGATGTAGACGCGCTAGAGAGGTGCACAGGGCAGAAGGGGCCGAGGGGGCACAGGAGGAAGAAGACAGGGGAGGAAAGCGATGTTTGGCTACAACGCGGCCGTGGGCACTCGGCGGTGAGCGTCGGTGAGGAAGCGGACGAAGGGAGGTGAGTTGTCCAGGAGGTGGTGACGATGAGGCGAAGACATTGGACAGGGTCACGCGCGCGAAGGCGACGAGAGGAGGAGGTGCCAAAGCACAAACGGCCACTGGACGCGGCCACTACACACAGAGCGCGTGCACAGGCTTGCCATCGTCGCGGTCACCGCGTGCACTGGCATGTAGCAGGGGAGATGGGCTAGAACCTGCTGTCTAGTGGTAAGTTCATCCAGTGAAGGTTTTGTCACGCCCAAGATGCGACCCTATCCTAAAGGGACTCGAAGGTCCCACCAAGGATAGAAGCGCATCTTGAAGACGCTTTTGCAAGGTGGATATCATTACATCAAACCATTACATAATAGTGGGGATACGTCCAAGACATACAAAGTCACATGAATACAACAATACAACATACAAGATAAACATCCTACTACGGATGAAACATAAACAGAAACTCAAACAATATCCACACTGCTAGCCCAGGCTGCTGACCAGGAACCTAACCCAAGATCGACGAAGAAGAAGAACTCCAAAACAAGTGAACATCGCTCTCGCATCATGATCATCACATAACCTGTACCTGCAACTGGTGTTGTAGTAATCTGTGAGCCACGAGGACTCAGCAATCCCATTACCATGGGTATCAAGACTAGCAAAGCTTAATGGGTAAGGAAGGGGTAAAGTGGCGAGGTTGCAGCAGCGACTAAGCATGTATGGTGGCTAACTTATGCCAATAAGAGCGAGAAGAGAAGCCAAGCAAGCGGTCGTCAACTAGTAATGATCAAGAAGTGATCCTGAACTCCTACTTACGTCAAACATAACCCAGAAACCGTGTTCTCCTCTCGAACAACCCCGAAAAGAGACACTCACGGTTACGCACACGGTTGGTGTATTTTAGAAGAGTTTACTTCAAGTTTACTACAACCGGATATCAACAAATTCCCATCTGCCACATAACCGCGGGCACGGCTTTCCAAAGTTCAAACCCTGCAGGGTGTCCCAACTTAGCCCATGATAAGCTCTCGCGATCAAGGAAGGATATTCCTTCTCCCGGGAAGACACGATCAGTCTCGGAATCCCATTTACAAGACATTTCGACAATGGTAAAACAAGACCAGCAAGACCGCCTGATGCGCCGACAATCCCGATTGGAGCTGCACATATCTCGTTCTCAGGGCAACACCGGATGAGACAGGCTACGAGTAAAACCAGGCCTCGAGTTTCCCTGTGGTGGCCCCGCAGGCGGCTCGGTTCGAACCAGCACTTAGAGAAGCACTGGCCCGGGGGGCTAAATAAAGATGACCCTCGAGAGCGTGATTCCGAAGGGAAAAGTAGGTGGTGGTGAGGCAAATGGTAAAACCAAGGTTGGGCCTTGCTGGAGGAGTTTTATTCAAAGTGAACTGTCAAGGGGGTCCCATAAATCACCCAACCGCGTTAGGGACGCAAAATCCTGGAACATAATACTGATATGACGGAAACTAGGGCGGCAAGAGTGGAACAAAACACCAGGCATAAGGCCGAGCCTTCCACCCTTTACCAAGTATATAGATGCATTAATAATATAAGAGATATTGTGATATCCCAACATAAACATAATCCAAAATGGAGCAATCTTCATCTTCACCTGCAACTAGCAACACTATAAGAGGGGCTGAGCAAAAGCGGTAACATAGCCAAACAACGGTTTACTAGGAAGGGGAACACATGTTAGAGGTTCATGGCAATTTGGGAGGCTTGATAAGCAAATGGTAGGTACCGCGGCATAGCGATAGAACGAAGCAACTAGCATAGCAATGATAGTAATGAGATCCAAGGTGACGGTCATCTTGCCTGAAATCCCTATAGGAAGAAGAACGAGTCCATGAAGAAGATGAAGCCACGAAGACCAACGAATCCTCACGATCGCAACGAAACGGGAACTATCGAGAAGAAGCACACAACATGGTAAACACACCACACATGAACAAGGCATGATGCTCAACCAAACATGATGCAAGACAAGACTACATGAAGCTACTCATGGCAAGAGATGATGCATACAAGAACAACACATCAAAGCAAGTTTAAATGAGGCCGGAAACAACATATAACAATTCCGGTAAGTCCTCATATGCAAATTTTGAAATTGGTCCAGATCTGAATAAACATTATGTTCAAGTTGTTAAACAGCAAGTTAATATGCACCACGATGAGCTACACGAAATTCTAGTCAAGTTACATATAAAGTTCATTAGATTCGGAGCTACGGCCTAGAAGATATGAGCAAAACAAGATAAGCAAGGCATTGATGCAAAATGCATTCAAACATCAAGCAAACACATTCAAAACATGGATGCAACAAGGTAACATGAAACTACATGCAAAACTAAGCAAGTTTCATGTAGAGCACACTCAAAACGGAGCAACGGTTCCACACATACACTATATACAAGTTCAAAGGACAAGCTGTCCAAAACAGCAACTAGGCATATTGCAAGCATCAAAACAACATGCTACAGGATCTCAACATGAAAACAAAAGACATGGACATGATTTACAGCTAAAGCATTACAAAACATGAAAAGTGAGCTAACTCCAGAAACTAATAGAACATGCTCAAAAGGACATGGAAAGATTGCAAATAATAACAGGTTCACAGACTTGGCAGAATTCACAGGACATGGCAGAAATAACATCAGGTTGCAATGTTTAGAGCTATCAAACAACAAGCTAAATGAACTTATAATGGCAATCAAAGGCATGACATGAATCTAATAATTGCATATAACGAAAGTCCCTTACTGAGGATGAACCAAAATGGATCAGAATATATGATGGCACCCATGTAAACATAGCAAGTTACGTAAACAGATCCAGACTTGGTGAAAAACAGAGCATGGCATAAACAACGATAAGTAGGCATAATGGTGAGCTCGATTCACTCATAACAAGGCATTGCATGACAATATAAGCATAGCACCCATCAACTATACGTGGCATATAAGCTAGACATGGCAAGAAAAACAAGATAGCATGTGCAGATCAACAACAACAAGCTAGGCGAAATTGCTAAACATGTTAACAATCTGCCAGGAACATTTATAGCAAAAGTAGAGCTCGATTGAGTCAATCTAGGGTGCTCCAAAAATGCAAACAGAGGCATGGATGGATAGAGCATAATCATATGTCCAAAACATCCTTAATGAACATACTCAAAAGAGGCATGGATCTCACTGTAGCAACATGAATACATGGCATAAAAATAACAGCAGACAAAGACTTGATGAAATTCTAAGTCTCTGAAACCAGCAACATCACGAAGGCTACTTTGCAAGCTTGAATCAATCAACACATGGCATATCATGAAGATTGGATTGCACCACATCAAATATGGCATGTTGTAGCTCATAACACATCTAGACTTCATGCTCAAAAGAAAAGCACACAAAAAGATGCAGAAATGACAAATGAGCATGTTCTGATAACAGACAGCAGACAACATTATATAGCACTCTTGCAACGATGATTAGGGCGTCAAGATGAACTCTAATAAGCATGTCACAATGTAACAAAATGTAGATCACAACCAGATGAACACTTTGATATATAATATGCACAAAGCGGAGCAACATGCATGGAGTTATGACATGGCAAAGGTAGCACCGGAATATACAAATCTCAGGACTTGGGAGAATTTCAGGGTCAACCTCAGGGTTCTCCTGATCCAGATCTGGGCACGGAAGCCGAGGTAGCCGGGATCCTCGCCGGAGCTTGGGGAGAAGGCGGTGGCCGGAGTCAGCGGGCGGCGAGGAGAGGCCGGAGCAGGCGCGGCAAGGCGGCGGACGGCAGCGGCGGAGGGCTTGGCCGTGGGACGCGATGGAGCTGCGGGCGGCGGGCGGCAGCCGGCGAGGAAGCGAGGCGGCAGCATGGAGGAGCCGTGGGAGCGGGCGGCGCGCGGTTGGCGGGGGCGCGCGGTGGCGAAGGCGGCGTAGGGCGACGAGGCACGGCGCGGAGGAGCCGCGGGAGGCAAGACGGGCGCGGAGCTCGCCGGCGGCGAGGCGGCGGGGCGCTCGCGCGGGCGGGCGAGGACGGGCCTGGCGGCAGCGGGCGTCCGGGCCGGGAGGGCCGGCGTCGGGCGTCGCGGGCCCGCTCTGGAGGCGGCGAAGTGGGGCGCGGGCGTGGGCGACGTGGCGCGACCCTATTGGTCGGGGCGGCGGCGGAGCTGAGGTGTCGGCGCGTGATTCGCCTGGGTGGGGTGGAGGCTGGACGTGTCTGGTGGCGGCGCGGACATGTCCGGCGGCGGAGTGGGGAAGAGGGCTAGGGTTCATCCGCGAATTCGGGGGAGAGGGGCATATATATATAGATAGAGGGAGCTAGGAGAGTCCAAAAGAGGAGCGGTTTTCGGCCACGCGATCGAGATCGAACAACCGAGGGGATGGAGGGGGTTAGGATGGGTTATTGGGCCACTTTGGAGGGGTGTTGGGCTGCAACAGAAAAAGGGCTTTACGGTTACCCGGTTAACCGTTGGAGTATCAAACGGACTCCAAATGGCATGAAACTTGACAGGCGGTCTACCGGTGGTGTACCAAGGCCGCTTGGAAAATCTCGATCCATTTCGAGGATGTTTAACACCCGCTCACGAAAAGAGACAAAAGGGGGCACCGGAGGACATATGAGTGTCGGATTGCAAAACAGACAACGGGGAAAATGCTCGGATGTATGAAACGAACACGTATGCAAAATGAGATGCACATGATGACATGACAAAATGCGACACGCAAGCAAATGACATGGCAACAACGGCGAATTACTGGCGGACACCTGGCGCATCGGATCCGGGGCGTTACAACTCTCCTCTACTAACAAGAGATCTTGTCCCGAGATCTTAGGACCGAGACGGAAGGGAAAAGGGGTGAGGTGAAATAAGAACAAAAGAGAGAGGATGAACAAAGTCAAGAACTCTCGAGTAGGAAAAGAAACGATGAATATGACGAGAATCAAAGCTCCGAAACAAAAATGAATTCGAAGCCACTCCGGTTAGAACAAGATAGAAGCGGAATAAGAATGAAAGAATTTAGGTGGCACTCCGGCTGAACAAGGAAAGAATAGAACATGAACTTAATAAGATGGCATGACACTTGACAAGAGAAACAACACAATGGCTTCGGAAGACTTGAAAGAGTAGAACGAAAAGAACGGAGAAGAAAACGACATCTTCTATGACGAATGAAATAGAAAGCAACCTTAGAAGAAAAGATTGAATGGAGTTGTTGAGAAAATCAACAACGAAAAGAATAAGCTTGCTGTGGACTTATGGAAAATAACTCAAATTATGAGGAGATAACCGACCACAAGCAGAAAAGATTAAATAGCTGAGAAGAATGAAGAAATGCAAAACTCCATTTCAAAAGAATACGAAGAATTAATTGCACTTCGAGATGCAAGAAGAAAAGATACTAGAGCTCCTTGAACAAGAATCTTGATGAACACTTGAAGAATGACTTAAATCATGACGAGCCACCATGAACAATTTCGGTAGCAAAAGGATTATGAGATAGAATTAAAGGATGAATAGAATAAGATTAAAGCCTTGTGATGATTCGGATGGAGCTTCGCGACGAGACATGCGAGAAGACTTGGAACTCTGGAAAAGAAAAGATGAACAACTTAGAACCAATAAATTATTCAACATGAACAATCTCCGAAGGAAGGAATTAATCAACTTGATGAAAGAAAAATAAGAATTACGTTATGCTTATCCTTCATCAATTATATTGATGGAAGCAATGGATTTGCATACAACTTATTCGCGTTGGAAAAGATTAAGGGGGGATATAGCGCGAAGTTTGGGAAGGTCTTCATGAGCCACTGATAGGATTGAAAAGATCGAATGAATTGATATGATGAGAACGGAAAAGGAATCTTCAACGAACCACCGTGAAAATGTAAACGAACGAAGAGAAGAGAACGAATCACCGGAAAGAATTAGAGAATGAACGAAGATACTTGAGGGAATTTAGAGACAAGAGAACGAAAAGATTGCGAACTTATTGAAGAATACTTGAATGAAGCACCCGAAGAATATTGAGACGAACGAAGGGGCACCGATATAGAATAATTGGAGAACGAATTCGAAAACTTAGAATGAAGAAATATTCCAAAAGATGTCCTCCGGATAATCGAGATGGAAAGCAACCCCTGAAATACTCCAGATGATTGAAAAGAATTGCCCTACTGGAAACAATTAGATAGGATAACATCGAGCTAGCACCGCGAATCTTCTAGAGAATGGACAGGATTTAGGGAAAACTCTACTTCGGTCTTCAAATGTTGAGAATGACGAAGAGAAACATCATCAAAATTGTTGAGATACTCCGGGAGAATGAAAAGAGAAAAGATTGACCCGAACATGAAAGAATTTGGAAACGATCTTGGAGAAGGCATCTGACTGATGAAATTCATACTTACGTTGAACTTCGAAAAGAATTTGAGAATAACTCCGGGACAATTAGAAGAGTCAGGTAAGATCCTGGAAAAAGACCTGTGGGTTAGGGCTCACTAAAAGAAACACCGTTGAGAGGGATTGTTGAAAGAGAAAATGATGCACCGGAACGATTGAAAGACTTGAATGAGGTGACACCATCGAAATGATTGAATGCAAACACGAATCTTCTGAGATGTCTTCAACACTCCGGGATATTAGAATGGCGAGAGGCGAATGAGCAAAGGGAAATATTTGAGCTGAGGAAAAGAATACGATCGACAATGAAAAACTTGAATTGGATCCACCGGAAAGAAAATAAGACGAACATTGATGAACCAGATGAGAATTCACCGGTTGAAACAATTGAGGAAAGACTGAAGATACTCCGCACAGATGAACTTGATGCTCGAATAGAGGCTCAGACTCCAGAATAAAAGGGTGGGAGGGCGGGAAAAGACACATGCAATTTGAAACAGGGAACCGACGAATAACTCTAAGAGAAAAAACACCGGTTGAAATAATTGAGGAGAGAAGCAAAGGCTTCGCACGAGTAGGATGGATTCTCGATTTCGGACTCCGGCTCCAAGAAGAAAAAGGGTGGGCGGGTGGGAAGAAAACAAGGACAACTTTGGACAGGTAAACAACATCGATTGAAAAGAGATGAGGAATAATCTCCCAAAAGACAAAGAGTTTCAAGTCGACTTGACGAGAAATGCACCAGAAAAAAGAGGATGGACAACGAACGAAAACTAACCGCGTGTTCCGAAAGAAAAATTTGAAGGGGAAGAGGAGTATTTCAAAACACCTATGTCAAGATTTCTCACCAGAGCGACGAAGGGGCTGAGGAGTAAAAGAAATCCTACTCTCCGATATAACTAGACTCCAAAAAGTTTTTTTTCTACACTCGACAACGGCCAGCTACACGATCAATCAAGGGGGCTACTAGGGTCGGTCGAGGCTCTGACACCAACTTGTCACGCCCAAGATGCGACCCTATCCTAAAGGGACTCGAAGGTCCCACCAAGGATAGAAGCGCATCTTGAAGACGCTTTTACAAGGTGGATATCATTACATCAAACCATTACATAATAGTGGGGATACGTCCAAGACATACAAAGTCACATGAATACAACAATACAACATACAAGATCAACATCCTACTACGGATGAAACATAAACAGAAACTCAAACAATATCCACACTGATAGCCCAAGCTGCCGACCAGGAACCTAACCCAAGATCGACGACGAAGAAGAAGAACTCCAAAAACAAGTGAACATCGCTCTCGCGTCATGATCATCACATAACCTGTACCTGCAACTGGTGTTGTAGTAATCTGTGAGCCACGAGGACTCAGCAATCACATTACCATGGGTATCAAGACTAGCAAAGCTTAATGGGTAAGGAAGGGGTAAAGTGGTGAGGTTGCAGCAGCGACTAAGCATGTATGGTGGCTAACTTACGCCAATAAGAGCGAGAAGAGAAGCCAAGCAAGCGGTCGTCAACTAGTAATGATCAAGAAGTGATCCTGAACTCCTACTTACGTCAAACATAACCCATAAACTGTGTTCTCCTCTCGAACAACCCCGAAAAGATACACTCATGGTTACGCACACGGTTGGTGTATTTTAGAAGAGTTTACTTCAAGTTTACTACAACCGGATATCAACAAATTCCCATCTGCCACATAATCGTGGACACGGCTTTCCAAAGTTCAAACCCTGCAGGGGTGTCCCAACTTAGCCCATGATAAGCTCTCGCGATCAACGAAGGATATTCCTTCTCCCGGGAAGACTCGATCAGTCTCGGAATCCCGTTTACAAGACATTTCGACAATGGTAAAACAAGACCAGCAAGACCGCCCGATGCGCCGACAATCCCGATAGGAGCTGCACATATCTCGTTCTTAGGGAAACACCGGATGAGATAGGCTACGAGTAAAACCAAGCCTCGAGTCCCTTTAGGACAGGGTCGCATCTTGGGTGTGACAGGTTTCAACTGCGGTGGTAGATCGATGAAAAGCTCTGTGGTTAAATGGTAATCAACCTCTAAAGCTTACTATAGTAAACTTGAACGTGCACTGGTGATCAACAGGAAAGTGATTGGGCCAAATGGATTTGTTTGAGGTGATTAACTAAGGAAGAACTACAATCCTGGAGGGTTTGAGGATACTTGGATCAAGATTTAATGTAGTTGCTTTGCAACTAACCAAAATGGTCCAGAAACTTGATCATGATGGTTCACTCACATGGAGTATCAACTTGATCTGAAATTTGGCATGACCTAATGATTTGGACATAGTAAGATGCTGCAAAAATTTCATACCAATTGGATTCACCAAAATGGTACTTCCTTCACAGCCATTCTTTCTGTCCAGAAACTTGCAAAATTCTAGAAAAATATTGGCTAAGTGAAATGATGCCAAATTTGATGGAGAGATGTTATTTGAGTAGGAGAACAATCTGGTAATTTCTCAGAATTATTGAAGCAACATAAAATGCACATGCTTCACAACCTGAAAATATTGCCAGAATCAAAGATTTGGTCCCGTGCTCACATAGATCAAAGGTTGGAGCTGAAATTTGGAGGAGGGTCATGATATGAGCACCTGAAGGAGTGTGCACAATTTCAACTCATTTGGATTAAGCTAGATAGTACTTCCTTCACAATGCCTTCTGTCTGACAGAAAGTTTGAAAAATCACCGAGGAAGATTGGCTAGGCAAATAAAGTTGAATTTTGGCATGAGGCTATTATTTGGACATGAAAAGGTGTCCAAGAAGTTTGGGGTCAAATGGGCAAAGATAAATGGCACTTGCTTCACAATCTGCCACTCATGACAGAATAGGGAAATAATTAATTGAGCATGATGGGAAACATGGCAAAGGAAATATTTTGCCATATTTGAGGAAGATATGACCCAAACAATTTATGATAATTATTTGGGGTTTTTAGGAGTGATGGAAATATAGGCTGCTTCACAACCTAGGGCAAATTGGGTTATTCCTTTAATAGAAAAAGGAATATTCCCTAGAAAAAGAATATTGGGGTTTGGTCCAAGATGGAAATGGAAAGGTCTTGGGAGGGTTTTGAGGATGACAAGAAACTCTGGAAAGAAAGAAGAGGTGATCTTCTTCAATTTCCAGACCACAAAGCCACAGAAAAAGAAAACTCAAGCAAAAACCTCAGAAAAACAAAAGAGAAAGAAAGGGCCAAAAATCAGGCTGTGACAATGCAGCTGCCAGCCCACCAACTAGGCGAGCACCTGCGTGGCGACGTGCGGCCTCTAGGCCAACTCAGCAAGCACCTGCGTGGTTGCATGCAGATCTTCGTGAAGACTCTGCCACCGCACCAACTCAGTAGCCAGCCAGCCAGTGTGGCACTACACGCCTCGTCAGTTCGGACGCGCGTCGAAGCCAGGCGAGGCGGCGACAGCTGGGATGAGCTTCCTTGCTGTCCTCGATAAAGCAAGAAGGGCATGTCGACAACGTATTAAATGCATTTGTCCTACGGTGCTAGGAGATAGACTCGACCACTATATAGCTTTCCACCTCCTGTGTGCCACTGTGGCGGCCCCTTTGACTATAAAAGGAGGCCCGCGGTGTATTGAGGAAGGATTCAGACTTTTTGGACCCTGCACACTTTGTAGCTAGTCCAAGAACACCAGATAAACAGAAACCAGCAGGAGTAGGGTATTACGCATCACTTGCGGCCCGAACCTGGATAATCCCCCTACGTTGATATCCCAATCCCACTCTTTCCACAGCCTTGCGCCCGCAACCGTAGCAAAAGGAATTCCTCGTGATCCCGTAGGTGTCGTTTTCCCCGACACTGCATGACATTCTTTGGGCCGTCCATGATGGAAAAAACCATTGTAGAGGCGAGGGCGAGGAAAATATCGGGGAGTTCCCGGTTACGGTGGGTGTTCGGGGCCGAGCGATGCATGGAGGTGTACATGTTTCTCTCGTATACGTACGCGCGTGTGTGCGAGGCGTTGCGCTCTAACTGAACCAAGCGAGCCGTTGGGCTCTAACTGAACCCGAGCGATTGCACTAGCTACGTTACTGAACCCTGATCGATCCCTTGCTGTTAACCGAACCCGAGTGATTCCTTCGCTACTGCTACTAACTGAAGCTGATCGATGCTGCCTCTTGATGAATAGTGAGTGTTGTTGGGGGGGGGGGTTGGATGAACAGTTCCCAGTGGGGGGGGTGGATGAACAGGACCCCGTGGTAGTAGAGGCTGTTGCTGCTGGATGAACAAAACCCCAATCGAGCCGGTTGGGGGTGGATGAACAGGACCCCGTGGAGGGCTGGTTGAACAGTAGTCGGTGGAGGACTGGATGAATAGTAGCCCGTGGAGGGGTGGTTGAACAGGACCCCGTGGAGAGGGCTGGTTGAACAGTAGCCGGTGGAGGAGCGGTGGAGGCTGGATGAACAGGAGCCCGTGGATGAACAGTCGCAGGTGGAGGCTGGAGGAGGTCGACAATGGATGAACAGTAGCCCGTGGAGGTTGGAGGAGGTCGATGGTGGATGAACAGTATCTCATGGAGTCCCGTTTTGTGGTACGCCACACACCTCCCAATGAACATGACCGCTGTTTCGACCGTAGCGCTCCAACACAAGTCCGTCTCCTCCATTTTGCGGTATGCCACACCCCTCCCGATCAACAGGACCCCATTTCAATCGTAGGAGGTCCAAGAGAAGTCTGTTTCCTCCGTTTTGCGGTATGCCAGACCCCTCCCGATGAACATGATCCCGTTTCGACCGTGGCTGGTCGAACACAAGGTCGTTTCCTCCATTCTGCGATATGCCAGGCCTCGTTTTGATCGGCTGTTCCGTCCAAGCCGGTTGGCTCCCAATGAACATGATGATGCAGTTTCTCCGTTCTGACCTAGCCATGTACACGAGCCCTGGTCGTACATATGCGCGAGTAGGCATTCAAGACCCCGCCCGTATGTACGTACGTGGCCGTATTTACTTTCTTGCACCCTGGCTGTACATACGTGTACATGCTACGTGCGTGCCTCTACTACGACACATGCCCTTCCTTACTCGGCCATGGTTCATCGCTGCAGCCTGTAGATAGACTGATCGACCAGTATGTACGTACACGTTCGCGACCAGAATGACAGCGCTACGTACGCTTTGACCAGGTGGGTCTCGACTATCAGGCACTTCCTTGCGTGCGAAGATGTAGCTGGTGGGTCCAGCAGTCAGGGGGGAAATGTTTTTTCGCAAAATATGGTGGCCCGTCCGGTGGGTCCCTACTGTCAGGTGGAGGAATCATTATTTTCCGCATAATAAGGAGGCACTTCCTTGCTGTGGCCGTGGACCTAGCTGTCAGCCTCTCCACGTATAGTACTCTTCCGATGGAAGTCTTTCCTTGACCACATTGACCACGCTGTGTCGAGAGCACCAGGGCGGTGGACGACGGTGATGCCTAGGAAGGGGGCGACGCGGAGCCGGGGAAGACGTGACAGTGGATGCCCACGCGGAGAGGAGTACGAGGGTTCATTGGTTCGGCTGTGGTGTGAGGCTGCCATCACCGCAGGGCCTGGCCAAAGGTGGGAGTAGTAGGGGGCGGTGAGGCCTCAGCGGCAGCATAGCCAACCACCGGAGGCAGGAGCAGGCGGTCTCGCCGGCGCTGGTTTGGGCGGATGGTGCAAGAAGAGCAGCAATTGAAGAAGCAACAGGGCCATTTGATTCAAATCCAACGGTCACTGCTGCTAGAATCGTTTGTTGACTAAGTTGACAAAGCCCTGCGTACGCATCGACTTAGTAGGCCCACAGGCCGTCGAAGAGAGTAGGGTGGGCCGGTGAAGCCCACGCGGCATCATAGCAGGCCACAAGAGGAAAGAGCAGGCAGTCCCGCCGGCGCTAGTTTAGGCGGCTGTAGCAGTGATGCGGCTCAAAGCTACGTCGTTATTTCCCCAAAGAGGAAGGGATGATGCAACACAACAGCGGTAAGTATTTCCCTCGGATATGAAACCAAGGTTATCGAACCAGTAGGAGAACCAAGCAACACAACGTAAACAGCCCCTGCACAAAGATAACAAATCCTCGCAACCCAACGTGTTAAAGGGGTTGTCAATCCCTTCCGGGTAACGGTGCCTCAAGATAGGCAACCAAACGTGAGATGAAATTGTAGTAGATTGATAGATCAAACGCCAAATAAAATAAATAGGAATGAAACGCAGCAAGGTATTCTTGTATTTTTAGTTTAATAGATCTGAAAATAAAAGCAAAGGAAAAGTAGATTGCGAAGGCAAATAATATGAGAAAGAGACCCGGGGGGCATAGGTTTCACTAGTGGCTTCTCTCAAGAAAAGTAGAAAATGGTGGGTAAACATATTATTGTTGGGCAATTGATAGAACTTCAAATAATCATGATGATATCTAGGCAATGATCATTATATAGGCATCACGTCCAAGATTAGAAGACCGACTCTTGCCTACATCTACTACTATTACTCCACACACCGACCGCTATCCAGCATGCATCTAGTGTATTAAGTTCATGGAGAAATGGAGTAATGCAATAAGAACAATGACATGATGTAGACAAGATCTATCTATGTAGAGATAGACCCCATCATTTTATCCTTAGTAGCAACGATATATACGTGTCGGTTCCCCTTCTGTCACTGGGATCAAGCACCGTAAGATCGAACCCACTACAAAGCACCTCTTTCCATTGCAAGATAAATAGATCAAGTTGGCCAAACAAAACCCAAATATCAGAGAAGAAATACAAGGCTATAAGCAATCATGCATAAAAGAGATCAAAGAAACTCAAATACTTTCATGGATATAAAAAGATATAACTGATCATAAACTCAAAGTTCATCAGATCCCAACAAACACACCGCAATAAGAGTTACATCATATGGATCTCCAAGAGACCATTGTATTGATAATTCACCAAGAGAGAGGAAGCCATCTAGCTACTAACTACGGACCCGAAGGTCTACAAAGAACTACTCACGCATCATCAGAGAGGCACCAATGATGGTGTCTAGATTGGATCTGGTGGTTCTGGACTCTGTGGCGGCTGGAATTGATTTCGTCGACTCCCCTAGGGTTTCTAGATGGGGTATTTATAGAGCAAAGAGGCGGTTCGGGGGGCACCCGAGGTGGGCACAACCCACCAAGGCGCGCCTGGGCCTCCTGGCGCGCCCTGGTGGGTTGTGCTCTCCTCGGAGCACCCCCAGGCGCAGCCTTGGCCCATTAGGTGTCTTCTGGCCCATAAAAAATCTCCGTGAAGTTTTATTGCATTTGGACTCCATTTGATATTGATTTCCTGCTATGTAAAAAACATGCAGAAAACAACAACTGGCACTTGGCACTATGTCAATAGGTTAGTACCAAAATATGATATAAAATGACTATAAAATGATTATAAAACATCCAAGAATGATAATATAACAACATGGAACAATAAAAAATTATAGATACGTTGGAGACGTATCAGCATCCCCAAGCTTAACTCCTACTCGTCCTCGAGTAGGTAAGTGAAAAAAACAGAACTTTTGATGTGGAATGCTACCTAACATGTCATATCATATTCTTTTCTTTATAGCATGGACATTTGGACTTTTATATTATTCAAATCAATAGTCTAGTTTTGACATGATAATTTAAATACTCAAGCATATCAACAAGCTACCATGTATTTCAAAATATCAATGCTAAAATAAGTTATCCCTAGCACATCATGCTCAATCATTAATCCATTCATGAAATACAGTCGCATATTAGCTACACCCAATACTCAAGTACGATCATATTGCCTCCTAGTTGGTGCTTTTATAAGAGAAGATGGAGAATTAAATTCAAAAATAAGAATTGCATAAAGTAAAAGAAAGGCCCTTCGCAGAGGGAAGTAGGGATTTGTAGAGGTGCTAGAGGTCAAAGCGAAAAACTTAGAGATAAAAACATTTTGGGAGGTGTATCCTTCCCACCAATGAAAACGACTTAGAGTTCCCAACACTTTCCATGCTAGATATATCATAGGCGGTTCCCAAACAGAAAATAAAGTTTATTCCTTTTTCAACCATACTTTCACTTTCCATGGCTAGCCGTATCACGGTTGCCCTCTATACCAACACTTTCCAAGGAATTTATTATTTGACAACATAAATTAAATTCATTTTTCATTTCGGGACTGGGCATCCCTAATACCTTTCCCTTACTCTCGTGCAATGACAAGTGAATAAACACTCATCGTGAGAATAACACATCTAGCATGGAAAATATTAGCCACCCTCACCGCTCCGTGAGCGGAACGAACACACAAAAGAGAAGTTTATTTTCAAAATTAGAGATGGCACATACAAATTTGCTTAGAACGGCAAAAGAATACCGCATATAGGTAGATATAGTGGACTCATTGTCGGTGTCAATACCGGCCGATCTCGGGTAGGGAGTCCCGAACTGTGCGTCTGAGGATCGAAGGTAAGAGGAGGCAGGGGACACGATGTTTACCCAGGTTCGGGACCTCTTAATGGAGGTAATACCCTACTTCCTACTTGATTGACTTTGATGAGTATAGGGGTTACAAGAGTTGATCTACCTCGAGATCGTAATGGCTAAACCCTAGATGTTTAGCTTGTATGATCGTGATTGCCTCTACGGACTAAACCCTCCAGTTTATATAGATACCGGAGAGGGACAGAGTTGTACAAGGTCGGTTTACAGAGAAAGGAAACTATACGACTAACCGCCAAGCTTGCTATCCACGCCAAGGAGAACCCCATCCGGACACAGGGAAAGGCCTTCTATCTTGTATCTTCATGGCCCATTAGTCCGGCCCACGTCACATAGCCCGACCATCCGAGGACCCCTTAATCTAGGACTCCCTCAGTAGCCCCAGAACTTGCCTTCAATGAAGATGTAGTATCCGGCTTTATGTCTTCGGCTTTGCAAGGCGGGTTCTCCATTATACTTCGGATGGACGATAGTTCAGCTGCCCATTAAATATCGTGTCTTCACAACCGTCGCCTCGGCTCCCACGTGTCAAATGAATGTGAACAGTCTCAGTGTTTTTACAAATAACCACTCGACCAGGCGGGAAAGGCGCCTATATAGAGAGATTGGACCTCAGCAACCATACGCCACCACGCGGAACTCCTTAGAACCTGTCAAAGGAAATCGCCCAAACATGGCCAGCGCTCCTAGCTCCTCCTCGCGACCCAATGACCCATAAAAAGGCGACTGGGAAAGTTGTTCGGTATCCCATGCCCATCTAAGCAAACTTCAGACGCAGGGGTACCTTCTTCCCGTGGATCTAGTATCCGTTCAGGCTGGATTAACTTCCATCAATGGCGAAGCCTTGGCGGAGAATTTCCCCAATCCTTCTAAAGAGGACCGGGTGTGCTTTGTTTCCTTCCTCTTGAGAGGCGTAGGATTCCCTATCCATCCTTTCCTCAGAGGTCTACTGGAGTATTAGGGCCTTCAATTGTGTCGGCATTCTAGGAACGGGGGTCCCCAGAATTGCCTGCCTGCGGCCTGCGGCGTGGCTCAAAAGGGGGGCCCAGCACGGCCCATCTTCATCAACACAAGACCCAAGACCCTCGCGAGGGGCCAAGCCTCGTGGGGCGGATGACACGGCGCTTCCTCAGGCACGGCCTCGTCAGGCTGGCTCACGAGGAGGCGGAGAGATCAAGGTGGGGTACCTCGCGAGGTGCCCATGACGCAAGCCATGACGACCAAGGGTGCTAGGCGGGCGCCAGTCCGCGCAGTGTCTCCCTTTCCTCTTTGGTGCAAAGGGGGCAAGCGTAGGCGAGAGGATCAAGCAAAGGCATCCATTCGGTGCAATGAGACCAAGACCAGTCCAACGGTGGGAAGGATGTCATCGTGGAGCCCAGAACGGCGTCACCACAGGGCCTTTGGCAGGTGAGGACCAACTTTAGTCAGGATAAGTGTACCCGATGTTCCCCTTCGAATTGGCCAATTGTTGGCGCCCTTCCCGCTCAATATTTGGGAAGAGGCCTAGGGCCTTTGCCTATAAATAGGACTAGCCACCCCAGGGTAGGGGGGGAGATCAAGAAGCGGGTACCTAGAATCTGAGCAAGCAGAGAGAAGGGCAACTGAACTCCTCCTAGCAGTTCATCCCCCTAGCCAAGAACAGACCCTCACGAGGTTGTTCTTCCTTGTATTGTTATCATCATCAGCCCAAGAGGCAATCCACCCACCACAAACTAGAGTAGGGTATTACACCACAATGGTGGCCCGATCTAGTATAAACCCTGCGTCTCTTATGTTGTTCTTTCAGTAGCTAGATCTTTGCGAGACGGAGAGGTAGAGGGCATAATCTCCGCGCGCACCCTAGAGTTCGAACCTTAAGGGTCTGCCGGAACCCGAAATCCGACATTTGGCGCACCAGGTAGGGGTGCGTCGGAACCCACCTTTCTACCGCTCCGCGTCCCGTCGCATCGTCATCACCATGTCCGGCGACTAAGCGGGCAACCAAGATCCATGGGCAGCGTGGCCCGCCCGCGCGGAGCCGCCCGCCTCGGGCGACCCCGCGCCCCAGGCAACTCGTGGCCTGCAGGGCGCTGTGGGCCGCGGGCGGCGCAGACAGGCTTCAACAACCCTCACGCCGTGGCAAGCGCGGTCGGCAGCAAGGGCCTCCAATCATGCCGCGACCACGACACCGTACACCCGCCGGGAGCAAGCGAACTCGAGGGCCGCGCTCACGGTGGCCCGAGAGCTTCTGCAGTGTAGGCTGCTGGAAGGCGGCCACGACGTGCTGCTAGAGCGAGTTGCCGAACTCCTAGGCTTTGCCGCTTCGGGGGCTCACCCCTTCTGCATCCAGCTCCCGTCTCAAGCCCAGGGCGGCACGCACAGGGGCCCCGCACGCTTCCGCGGGCCCCAAGGCTACCCCAACACCAGCAAATCCGCCAGCGCCGGATTGATGGTGGCGCTGCCCCCGCCCTCGGCGCGTGAGGGAGAAGGGCTCGGCGCGGCCAACGGCGCCGGCGGGCAGCCGCACTACCACCCTGCGGTGGGCACGTCAAGCAGCGCTGCATGGCACATGGAGCAATACAACACAGCCTTCGGGATGACGGCGCCAGAAGAATACATGCCCCACATGATGGACCAAGGGCACGCTCACGAGGGCGAACAGGGCTCGCTTCTCAGCCCAAGCTGGGGAGACGAGACACCAGAAGCTGAGCTCTTCCAGGAGCCCCGGGACGGCTCCGTCGGCCACGCTGGAGGCGACAACTATCGGGTACCGCTAATTCCTCAGGAGCAGGCATACGCTAATCATGGATCGCAGGAGGTGCAGCTCGCCGCAGCGAGCAGCTGCCCCGCTCCCACAGTCTCCTACCCCTTGGGAGGAGGGCGCAGGGGGCTTTAGGAGAGGGGCAGAGATCCCACATCATGAAGGAAATATGCCCTAGAGGCAATAATAGAGTTATTATTTATTTCCTTATATCATGATAAATGTTTATTATTCATGCTAGAATTGTATTAACCGGAAACATAATACATGTGTGAATACATAGACAAACAGAGTGTCACTAGTATGCCTCTACTTGACTAGCTCATTAATCAAAGATGGTTATGTTTCCTAACCATAGACAAAGAGTTGTTATTTGATTAATGAGATCACATCATTAGGTGAATGATCTGATTGACTTGACCCATTCCGTTAGCTTAGCACTTGATCGTTTAGTTTGTTGCTATAGCTTTCTTCATGACTTATACATGTTCCTATGACTATGAGATTATGCAACTCCCGTTTACCGGAGGAACACTTTGTGTGCTACCAAACGTCACAACATAACTGGGTGATTATAAAGGTGCTCTATAGGTGTCTCCGAAGGTACTTGTTGGGTTGGCGTATTTCGAGATTAGGATTTGTCACTCTGAATATCTGAGACGTATCTCTGGGCCCTCTCGGTAATGCACATCACTTAAGCCTTGCAAGCATTGTGGCTAATGAGTTAGTTGCGGGATGATGCATTACGGAACGAGTAAAGAGACTTGCCGGTAACGAGATTGAACTAGGTATTGGATACCGACGATCGAATCTCGGGCAAGTAACATACCGATGACAAAGGGAACAAACGTATGTTGTTATGCGTTCTGACCGATAAAGATCTTCGTAGAATATGTGGGAGCCAATATGAGCATCCAGGTTCCGCTATTGGTTATTGACCGAGAATGGTTCTAGGTCATGTCTACATAGTTCTCGAACCCGTAGGGTCCGCACGCTTAACGTTACGATGACAGTTTTATTATGAGTTTATGTTTTGATGTACCGAAGGTTGTTCGGAATCCCGGATGTGATCATGGACATGACGAGGAGTCTCGAAATGGTCGAGACATAAAGATCGATATATGGGAAGCCTATATTTGGACGTCGGAATCATTCTGGGTGAAATCGAGATTTTTACCAGAGTACCGGGGGGTTACCGGAACCCCCCCGGGGGTTATTGGGCCAACATGGGCCTTAAGGGAGAAGAGGAGGGCCGGCCAGGGCAGGCCGCGCGCCCCCTCTCCCCTAGTCCGAATAGGACAAGGAAGGGGGGCGGCGCCCCCCTTTCCTCTTCCCCTTCCCCCTTTCCTTCTCCAACAAGGTAAGAGGGAGGGAGTCCTACTCCCGGTGGGAGTAGGACTCCTCTAGGCGCACCCATAGAAGACCGGCCGCACCTCCCCCTCCCTACTTTATTTACGGGGGCAAAGGGCACCCTAGAACACACAAGTTGATCCTCGTGATCGTTCCTTAGCCGTGTGCGGTGCCCCCTCCACGATATTACACCTCGATCATATTGTAGCGGTGCTTAGGCGATGCCCTGCGACAATTGAACATCAAGATCGTCACCACACCGTCGTGCTGACGGAACTCCCCCCGAAGCTTTGCTGGATCGGAGCCCGGGGCGCGTCATCGAACTGAACGTGTGCAGAACTCGGAGGTGCCGTCCGCTCGGTGCTTGGATCGGTCGGATCGGGAAGACGTACGACTACTTCCTCTACGTTGTGCCAACGCTTCCGCTTCGTTCTACGAGGGTACGTAGACAACACTCTCCCCTCTCGTTGCCATGCATCACCATGATCTTGCGTGTGCGTAGGAATTTTTTTGAAATCACTACGTTCCCCAACAGTGGCATCCGAGCCTAGGTTTTATAGTTTGATGTTATATGCACGAGTAGAACACAAGTGAGTTGTGGGCGATATAAGTCATACTGCTTACCAGCATGTCATACTTTGGTTCGGCGGTATTGTTGCATGAAGCGGCCCGGACCGACATTACGTGTACGCTTACGCGAGACTGGTTCTACCGCCGTGCTTTGCACACAGGTGGCTAGCGGGTGTCAGTTTCCCCAACTTTAGTTGAACCGAGTGTGGCTACGCCCGGTCCTTGCGAAGGTTAAAACATCACCAACTTGACAAACTATCGTTGTGGTTTTGATGCGTAGGTAAGAACGGTTCTTGCTAAGCCCAGTAGCAGCCACGTAAAACTTGCAACAACAAAGTAGAGGATGTCTAACTTGTTTTTGCTGGGCATGTTGTGATATGATATGGTCAAGACATGATGCTAAATTTTATTGTATGAGATGATCATGTTTTGTAACCGAGTTATCGGCAACTGGCAGGAGCCATATGGTTGTCGTTTTATTGTATGCAATGCAATCGCCCTGTAATGCTTTACTTTATCACTAAGCGGTAGCGATAGTCATAGAAGCATAAGATTGGCGAGACGACAACGATGCTACGATGGAGATCAAGGTGTCGCGCCGGTGACGATGGTGATCATGACGGTGCTTCGGAGATGGAGATCACAAGCACAAGATGATGGCCATATCATATCACTTATATTGATTGCATGTGATGTTTATCTTTTATACATCTTATCTTGCTTTGATTGACGGTAGCATTATAAGATGATCCCTCACTAAATTATCATAGTAAAAGTGTTCTCCCTGAGTATGCACCGTTGCGAAAGTTCTTCGTGCTGAGACACCACGTGATGATCGGGTGTGATAGGCTCTACGTTCAAATACAACGGGTGCAAAACAGTTGCACACGCGGAATACTCAGGTTTAACTCGACGAGCCTAGCATATAACAGATCTGGCCTCGGAACACAGAGACCGAAAGGTCGAGCGTGAATCATATAGTAGATATGATCAACATAGTGATGTTCACCATTGAAACTACTCCATCTCACGTGATGATCGGACATGGTTTAGTTGATATGGATCACGTGATCACTTAGAGGATTAGAGGGATGTCTATCTAAGTGGGAGTTCTTAAGTAATATGATTAATTGAACTTAAATTTATCATGAACTTAGTACCTGATAGTATTTTGCTTGTCTATGTTGATTGTAGATAGATGGCCCGTGCTGTTGTTCCGTTGAATTTTAATGCGTTCCTTGAGAAAGCAAAGTTGAAAGATGATGGTAGCAATTACGCGGACTGGGTCTGTAACTTGAGGATTATCCTCATTGCTGCACAGAAAAGTTACGTCCTGGAAGCACCGCTGGGTGCCAGGCCTGCTGCTGATGCAACTGACGACGTTAAGAACGTCTGGCAGAGCAAAGCTGATGACTACTCGATAGTTCAAGTGCCATGCTTTACGGCTTAGAACCGGGACTTCAAAGACGTTTTGAACGTCATGGAGCATATGAGATGTTCCAGGAGTTGAAGTTAATATTCCAGAAGAATGCCTGGATTGAGAGATATGAAGTCTCCAATAAGTTCTATAGCTGTAAGATGGAGGAGAATAGTTCTGTCAGTGAGCATATACTCAAGATGACTGGGTATTGTAATCACTTGATTCAACTGGGAGTTACTCTTCCGGATGATAGCGTCATTGACAGAATTCTCCAATCACTTCCACCTAGCTACAAGAGCTTTGTGATGAACTATAATATGCAAGGGATGGATAAGACAATTCCCGAGCTCTTCGCCATGCTAAAGGCTGCGGAGGTAGAAATCAAGAAGGAGCATCAAGTGTTGATGGTCAACAAGACCACTAGTTTCAAGAAAAAGGGCAAAGGGAAAAGAAAGGGGAACTTCAAGAAGAACGGCAAACAAGTTGCTGCTCAGGAGAAGAAACCCAAGTCTGGACCGAAGCCTGAAACTGAGTGCTTCTACTGCAAGCAGACTGGACACTAGAAGCGGAACTGCCCCAAGTATTTGGCGGATAAGAAGGATGGCAAGGTGAACAAAGGTATATGTGATATAAATGTTATTGATGTGTACCTTACTAATGCTCGCAGTAGCACCTGGGTATTTGATACTGGTTCTATTGCTAATATTTGCAACTCGAAACAGGGGCTACAGATTAAGCGAAGATTGGCTAAGGATGAGGTGACAATGCGCGTGGGAAATGGTTCCAAAGTCGATGTGATCGCGGTCGGCATGCTACCACTACATCTACCTTCGGGATTAGTATTAGACCTAAATAATTCTTATTTGGTGCCAGCGTTGAGCATGGACATTATATCTGGATCTTGTTTGATGCGAGACGGTTATTCATTTAAATCAGAGAATAATGGTTGTTCTATTTATATGAGTAATATCTTTTATGGTCATGCACCCTTGAAGAATGGTATATTCTTGATGAATCTCGATAGTAGGGATACACATATTCATAGTATTGAAACCAAAAGATGCAGAGTTGATAATGATAGTGCAACTTACTTGTGGCACTGCCGTTTAGGTCATATCGGTGTAAAGCGCATGAAGAAACTCCATACTGATGGACTTTTGGAACCTCTTGATTATGAATCACTTGGTACTTGCGAACCGTGTCTCATGGGCAAGATGACTAAAACACCGTTCTCTGGTACTATGGAGAGAGCAACAGATTTGTTGGAAATCATACATACAGATGTATGTGGTCCGATGAATGTTGAGGCTCGTGGCGGATATCGTTATTTTCTCACCTTCACAGATGGTTTAAGCAGATATGGGTATATCTACTTAATGAAGCATAAGTCTGAAACATTTGAAAAGTTCAAAGAATTTCAGAGTGAAGTTGAAAATCATCATAACAAGAAAATAAAGTTTCTACGATCTGATCATGGAGGAGAATATTTGAGTTACAAATTTGGTGTACAGTTGAAACAATGCGGAATAGTTTCGCAGTTCACGCCACCCGGAAGACGACAGCGTAATGGTGTGTCCGAACGTCGTAATCGTACTTTACTTGATATGGTGCGATCTATGATGTCTCTTACAGATTTACCGCTATCGTTTTGGGGTTATGCTTTAGAGACGGTTGCATTCACATTAAATAGGGCACCATCAAAATCCGTTGAGACGACACCTTATGAACTATGGTTTGGCAAGAAACCTAAGTTGTCGTTTCTTAAAGTTTGGGGCTGCGAAGCTTATGTGAAAAAGCTTCAACCTGATAAGCTCGAACCCAAATCGGAGAAATGTGTCTTCATAGGATATCCAAAGGAAACTGTTGGATACACCTTCTATCACAAATCCGAAGGCAAGACTTTTGTTGGTAAATTCGGAAACTTTCTAGAGAAGGAGTTTCTCTGGAAAGAAGTGAGTGGGAGGAAAATAGAACTTGATGAGGTAATTGTACCTGCTCCCTTATTGGAAAAGAGCACATCATAGGAACCGGTTTCTGTGACGTCTGAACCAATTAGTGAGGAAGTAAATGATGATGATCATAGAACTTCAGATCAAGTTACTACAGAACCTCGTAGATCAACCAGAGTAAGATCCGCACTAGAGTGGTACGGCAATCCTGTTATGGAAGTCATGCTACTAGATCATGATGAACCTACGAACTATGAAGAAGCGATGGTGAGCCCAGATTCTGCAAAATGGCTTGAAGCCATGAAATCTGAGATGGGATCCATGTATGAGAACAAAGTGTGGACTTTGGTTGACTTGCCTGATGATCGGCAAGCAATTGAGAATAAATGGATCTTCAAGAAGAAGACTGACGCTGACGATAATGTTACTGTCTACAAAGCTCGACTTGTTGCAAAAGGTTTTCGACAAGTTCAAGGGATTGACTACGATGAGACCTTCTCACCCGTAGCCATGCTTAAGTCTGTCCGAATCATGTTAGTAATTGCCGCATTTTATGACTATGAAATTTGGCAAATGGATGTAAAAACTGCTTTCCTGAATGGATTTCTGGAAGAAGAGTTGTATATGATGCAACCAGAAGGTTTTGTCGATCCAAAGGGAGCTAACAAAGTGTGCAATCTCCAACGATCCATTTATGGACTGGTGCAAGCATCTCGGAGTTGGAATAAACGTTTTGATAGTGTGATCAAAGCATTTGGGTTTATACAGACTTTTGGAGAAGCCTGTATTTACAAGAAAGTGAGTGGGAGCTCTGTAGCATTTCTAATATTATATGTGGATGACATATTACTGATTGGAAATGATATAGAATTTCTGGATAGCATAAAGGGATATTTGAATAAGAGTTTTTCAATGAAAGACCTCGGTGAAGCTGCTTACATTTTAGGCATTAAGATCTATAGAGATAGATCGAGACGCTTAATTGGACTTTCACAAAGCACATACCTTGACAAAGTTTTGAAGAAGTTCAAAATGGATCATGCAAAGAAAGGGTTATTGCCTGTGTTACAAGGTGTGAAGTTGAGTAAGACTCAATGCCCGACCACTTCAGAAGATAGAGAGAAAATGAAAGATGTTCCCGATGCTTCAGCCATAGGCTCTATCATGTATGCAATGCTGTGTACCAGACCTGATGTGTGCCTTGCTATAAGTCTAGCAGGGAGGTACCAAAGTAATCCAGGAGTGGATCACTGGACAACGGTCAAGAACATCCTGAAATACCTGAAAAGGACTAAGGATATGTTTCTCATATATGGAGGTGACAAAGAGCTCATCGTAAGTGGTTACGTTGATGCAAGCTTTGACACTGATCCGGACGATTCTAAATCGCAAACCGGATACGTGTTTACTTTAAACGGTGGAGCTGTCAGTTGGTGCAGTTCTAAACAAAGCGTCGTGGCGGGATCTACGTGTGAAGCGGAATACATAGCTGCTTCAGAAGCAGCGAATGAAGGAGTCTGGATGAAAGAGTTCATATCCGACCTAGGTGTTGTACCTAGTGCATCGGGTCCAATGAGAATCTTTTGTGACAATACTGGAGCAATTGCCTTAGTGAAGGAATCCAGATTTCACAAGAGAACCAAGCACATCAAGAGACGCTTCAATTCCATCCGGGATCTACTCCAGGTGGGAGACACAGAAATATGCAAGATACATACGGATCTGAATGTTGCAGACCCGTTGACTAAGCCTCTTCCACGAGCAAGACATGAGCAGCACCAAGACTCCATGGGTGTTAGAATCATTACTGTGTAATCTAGATTATTGACTCTAGTGCAAGTGGGAGACTGAAGGAAATATGCCCTAGAGGCAATAATAGAGTTATTATTTATTTCCTTATATCATGATAAATGTTTATTATTCATGCTAGAATTGTATTAACCGGAAACATAATACATGTGTGAATACATAGACAAACAGAGTGTCACTAGTATGCCTCTACTTGACTAGCTCATTAATCAAAGGTGGTTATGTTTCCTAACCATAGACAAAGAGTTATTATTTGATTAATGAGATCACATCATTAGGTGAATGATCTGATTGACTTGACCCATTCCGTTAGCTTAGCACTTGATCGTTTAGTTTGTTGCTATAGCTTTCTTCATGACTTATACATGTTCCTATGACTATGAGATTACGCAACTCCCGTTTACCGGAGGAACACTTTGTGTGCTACCAAACGTCACAACGTAACTGGGTGATTATAAAGGTGCTCTGCAGGTGTCTCCGAAGGTACTTGTTGGGTTGGCGTATTTCGAGATTAGGATTTGTCACTCCGAATATCGGAGAGGTATCTCTGGGCCCTCTCGATAATGCGCATCACTTAAGCCTTGCAAGCATTGTGGCTAATGAGTTAGTTGCAGGATGATGCATTACGGAACGAGTAAAGAGACATGCCGGTAACGAGATTGAACTAGGTATTGGATACCGACGATCGAATCTCGGGCAAGTAACATACCGATGACAAAGGGAACAAACGTATGTTGTTATGCGGTCTGACCGATAAAGATCTTCGTAGAATATGTGGGAGCCAATATGAGCATCCAGGTTCCGCTATTGGTTATTGACAGAGAATGGTTCTAGGTCATGTCTACATAGTTCTCAAACCCGTAGGGTCCACACGCTTAACGTTACGATGACAGTTTTATTATGAGTTTATGTTTTGATGTACCTAAGGTTGTTCGGAATCCCGGATGTGATCATGGACATGACGAGGAGTCTCGAAATGGTCGAGAAATAAAGATCGATATATTGGAAGCCTATATTTGGACGTTGGAATCATTCTGGGTGAAATCGGGATTTTACCTGAGTATAGGGGGTTACCGGAACCCCCCGGGGGTTATTGGGCCAACATGGGCCTTAAGGGAGAAGAGGAGGGCCGGCCAGGGCAGGCCGCGCGCCCCCTCCCCCCCTAGTCCGAATAGGACAAGGAAGGGGGGGGGCGCCCCCCTTTCCTCTTCTCCTTCCCCCTTTCCTTCTCCAACAAGGTAAGAGGGGGGAGTCCTACTCCCGGTGGGAGTAGGACTCCTCCAGGCGCACCCATAGAGGGCCGTCCGCACCTCCCCCTCCCTCCTTTATATACGGGGGCAGGGGGGCACCCTAGAACACACAAGTTGATCCTCGTGATCGTTCCTTAGCCGTGTGCGGTGCCCCCCTCCACAATATTACACCTCGATCATATTGTAGTGGTGCTTAGGCGAAGCCCTGCGACAATTGAACATCAAGATCGTCACCACGCCGTCGTGCTGACGGAACTCCCCCCGAAGCTTTGCTGGATCGGAGCCCGGGGCGCTTCATCGAACTGAACGTGTGCAGAACTCGGAGGTGCCGTCCGTTCGGTGCTTGGATCGGTCGGATCGAGAAGATGTACGACTACTTCCTCTACGTTGTGTCAACGCTTCCGCTTCGGTCTACGAGGGTACGTAGACAACACTCTCCCCTTTCGTTGCTATGCATCACCATGATCTTGCGTGTGCGTAGGAATTTTTTTGAAATTACTACGTTCCCCAACACATCACCACCGCGACATTCGTAGCAAGGTGTTCTTAGGAGATAGGCCTTCCGCTGGGGAGGTGCCTGAGGGCCTGCCCCTGGCGGAGGACCTGTGGTTGTCGGGGGAACCGCTGGCGACCGCTCTACCCCACCGGCGGCGTCCTGGTTTCCGGTCGTCGTTGGTGGCACTAGAGTGTGGCGCAAGGCGGGGCCCTCGTCTGGCGATATGAAGCAAGGCCGGTACCTGTGAAGAAGGCCCAGTGCCTATGAAGCTCGCCGCCCTGTGACACTCTCACGTAATAATGAGTGGGGCTGTACACGCCCCGGAGTCTCAGGGGTGCCGGCCTCAGGCCCGGGGGCTCCCTCCCGTGCCCAGTGGACAGCACTTAGCTCCACGCTGGTGAGAAGACGTCCAAGACTAGATAAGGTGCCAGACGTGACCTTTTGCCTGTTTTCATTGACTTCTTCTTGGTTGTAACTTTTCCCCTACTGGATTTAAGTTGGATTCTAATTTGAGATTTGCGTGTGTTCGGGGAAATGGGTGCTTAGTCTCGTTCGAGCCATTTCTCGCGTTCTGGTTACCGCTTCACCACAGCTGCCTCCCTTTGCGAGCCGGGCCGGGCCTAGCTCGTGCGCAGCCCAGACTGCCGTTGTTGCTCCTTCTCGGGAGGACCTTCCGGTGCCTGCGGAGGATGCCCTTTCATGAAAGGCCCAGAGCCTGTGAAGAAGGCGAATGCCTGTGAAGCTGTCGCGTTTAGAAAAAGGCCCAGAGCCTATGAAGAAGGCGAATGCGTGTGAAGCTGTCGCATTTAGAAAAAGGCCCAGAGCCTGTGAAGAAGGCGAATGCCTGTGAAGCTATCGCGTTTAGGAAAAGGCCCAGAGCCTGTGAAGAAGGCGAATGCCTGTGAAGCTATCGCGTTTAGGAAAAGGCCCAGAGCCTGTGAAGAAGGCGAATGCCTGTGAAGCCATCACGTTTAGGAAAAGGCCCAGAGCCTGTGAAGACGGCGAATGCCTGTGAAGCCATCACATGCGGGAAAAGGGCCGAAGCCTGTGAAGAAGGCCAGCGCCTGTGAAGCCCCTCGCCGGCGACACTTGCGCGTCCTACGATTTCAACTAGAGAACACTCAGGACACCACGTCCTCCCACGGGCTGCCTCGGGGCCTGCGCGAAACAAAGGTAAACCAGCCAGCCGCCAGGTGCGGGTGCTCGCGCAATATAATAGCTGCTAATACGATGTATACAGGTTTTACATGAGGGGCTTCCCCTCCCCATAATGCTCTCACAGCCATCAGGCAAAACACCTGAGTTCTACTCGTGTAGGGTAAAAAGACACGAGCGATACATACTCACTCGGACAAATCCCCCAATGCGTCCTCAGGAGCACCTCCCGAGCCGCCGCTGGCATCGCTGAACTCGCCATTTGTTGGGGATATTGCTATTTGGGGTAAACCGGCCTATAGGGCCCGGGTTAGCTCCGTCAATGGACCCGAGATGTTAAAGCCCAAGGAGAAATAGAAGGGCCCGAAGCCTATAATCGGTTTAGAGGTTTACGGCGTAAACCGGCCTGAGGTAAACTTGCATTGTAAGTTAGGAATAGAGAGACCGACCCGGGCACATTTATGAACCGGGGGTTGGGATTTTACAGACCGACGGGCGTCACCCGTGGATATAAGGGGACGACCCGACGGCGGTTTAGAGAGAAGAAGAACTCGAGGTTTAGGCGAAGCCTATCGCTCCCTAAGCCCTCGAAACCCATCAATCCCATCACAACTAGACGTAGGCTTTTACCTTCATTGAAGGGGCCGAACTAGTATAAACACCGTGTCCTTGCGTCCGCTTTAACCCCTTCAAGTTAACCCGTTGCGATGGCTCCACGACTAAGTCCTTTCGCTAGGACATCTGCCGTGACAAATCCACGACAGTTGGCGCCCACCATGGGGC
The DNA here is from genome assembly GCA_032464435.1 of Aegilops umbellulata. Lineage (NCBI taxonomy): Eukaryota > Viridiplantae > Streptophyta > Magnoliopsida > Poales > Poaceae > Aegilops > Aegilops umbellulata. The sequence continues at coordinate 396,393,747 of CP136054.1, forward strand.
TATCGCGAGATGGTTTCAAATTTTTGGAGGGCCGCTTTGAAGGACTCGAGGGTTACGCTGTGGGTCGGATGACCAAGAGCCGTCGCGGAAAACTCTACATCGACAGCACAGGCTGGGGCCCCGACGCCGACTCGATCGAGTACGGGTACCGGGTCCCCTTTGGCGGCATCCATGTTTTCATCGGCAAGATCGGTGAACCAGGTCCCGAGCTAGGCGTCTGCACCGACCTCGTCGAGACAGCTCAGTGCACGAGATCGACCCTGGCTAAACCGACCAGGAAGCGCGCCTTCGTGGGAGTCATCCACGGAGGAAGCCACGAGGAAGGATCCGAATCCGGTGACGAAACCGCCATCTACTCCGGCGATGAAACGTCGACCGGGGAAACTGAATATCTTTACCAGCTGCAAGATGATCGGATTGGGGGCGGCTCCGATGGCAACAGTATTCCGGACCCCTCTGATCTGCCCTATCGGGTTGGGATCTTCATGGCTGGAACACAGGCGGCGCCACGTTCATCAACTGCAGCAGCAGCGATCTCCGGATCGGCAGCGGCAACAGCTGCGCGGGCAGGGGGCCCTGCGGATTCACCAGCCCAAGTTTTGTCAGACCTGTTTGACGCACTAGCAGCGCTCATGGCGGAAGCCAACCCGGTGGATCAGGAGGTTCACAATGCGGAGATTGCCAAAGTGAGAGAGCAGATCACTCAAGCTAAAGCGGAGCTGGCAGCAGAAGAGATCAGGATGACGGCGGAGCGCGCCGCCTTAGATGCACAGGCTTACAGGCTCATGATGGACCAGAATGCGTCTCAGGAGGTCCTGAAGAGGAAATTCCGATCTCGATTGCCCGCAGCCCTCGACGCCCGAAATCTCTTCAACACCCCGGGGGCAAACCGTGCGGAGGCGACAGTCGGCGCCCCGGTTCAGCACCGGATAATAAACCTGCCTCGTCACAACACTGGTACACCACAGGCCGTGCCAGCACCGTCAGGTCATTATTCCAACCCGATGGATAACCTCGTCGCGGCGGCAGCTCGGTTGGAAGCCATTCTGATCGAAGGCGATTCACCGCAGGATGTAGAGACACGCCGGGTCAAGGAGCTCCTTAGGACCGCGTTGGCCCAACAAGAAGCATATTCGCAAAGCCATGATCGGATTCACTCCACCCCTCGCCCCAGTGGGAGCTATAGTAGGCGCATGGAGGAGCCGGCTGTTTCAAGTAATGCCAGGCGTGAAGCGCTCCGCGGCAACAATCCGGCGGGCGTCGACAATGCTCAGGAAAATGTGGATCGCACCCGTGCGCGGGAGGCCGGATTAGCAGCGCAGCATCAGGCTCGTCAGTTTACACCTATCTTCCCAGCGGCTACGGTTGAACCGGGGGTGGTCTCCAGTTCTTTGGGAGTACCGTGCCTTGTTCCCGCTTTGCGCAACGTACGCCTGCCCAAAGACTTCAAAGGCCCCCGCAAGGTACCAAACTACACGGCAGATCAGCCTCCAGAGACATGGGTGGAGAGCTATGAGATGGCTATGGAGATGCTGGATGTGGATGACACGGCGTGTGCCAAGTATTTTACTATGATGTTAGAAGGAACGGCCCGGACTTGGCTAAAGAGCTTACCGCCTAATTCTATTAGTTCGTGGGCCCAGTTGCGCGCCCGGTTTATCAAGAATTTCAAGGACACGTGCAAACAGCCAATGTCGATAGTTGACCTAGCAGCCTGCGTTCAGCAAGAAGGGGAGTCAACTACCCATTGGGTACGGCGGGTATCAGAAGTTTTGCACTCGTCAGATCGCATCAACGCAGACACCGCCGTGGTGCTGTTGGAAAGTAACTGTCGGTTTGGCCCTTTGAAGCTAAAGTTAGGCCGGATGAAGCGTGATTGTACAGATATAGGAACGCTCATGACCGCTTTAGTGAAGTATGCGGATTCTGACAGTACCAAGGATCCCAACTCTGGCGATGACAAAGCAGGGAAGGGAAAGAAGAATAGCAACACCAAAGGCCAGCAACATCGACCGACAGGTAATGGAGGCGGAGGTAAGCGTAAACCGGACGGGAGCATGGATTTTGTGGCCAACACAAGTGCATAGAATAAAGGCCAGCGGCGTAAGGGGAAACAGCCAAGTTTCCGCGCAAATCCCGGTCCTAATCCGGAGCGTTTGAACTTTTTCTTAAACCAGCCCTGTCCGAAGCACGGAACAAAAGAGGAACCAGCAACCCATCTTTGGAAGGATTGTTATATCATGAAGGAATTCAAAAGCTCAAACACTTTCCAATATGATCACAGCTCCGGCGGCGGTTCAGGTTCCGGATCAGGATACGGTGGCGGAAATTCCGGTCCAGGGTTCCATGGTAATCCGGGCGGACAGGACAGCCAAAATAATCAAAGTAGTCAAAGTGGTTACGGACAGCAGCAATCAGGTTATCAGAGCAACCCGAAACAGTTGAGCGGTGGACAGTATCATGTCTTTACTACAAGCTTGGATAAACGGGATAGAAAGCTTCAGAGACGGGCAGTTAGTGCTATCGAACCGGCCACGCCTCACTATCTGCGCTGGTCGGAACAGCCTATCATATGGAGCCGAGAAGATCACCCTCCCAGGGTTTATAATCCGGGTCAGTTAGCATTGGTGGTGGCGCCTCAAGTGGGAGGTTATAAGCTCACCAAGGTGCTCATGGACGCAGGGAGCAGCATTAACATTTTGTATTATGAGACCTTCCGCCGCATGGGACTGGTAGACAAGGATCTCAAACCGACCAATACAGTGTTCCACGGGGTGGTGCCTGGCAAGTCTGCGTACCCGGTTGGTAAGATAGCCCTTGAAGTGGTCTTCGGCGATAGTCATGATTCCAGATCAGAGACGCTGACGTTCGAAGTGGTTAAAATCCAAAGTCCATACCACGCTTTGTTTGGACGGCCAGCCTATGCAAAATTTATGGCACGGCCCTGCTATGTATATCTGCAACTCAAGATGCCGGGTTACAAGGGCACTATAACGGTTCATGGGAGCCGTCGAATCGCTTTGGAATGCGAGGAAGGAGATGCGACTTATGCAGAATCGGTTTGTGCTACGGAGGAGCTAAAGCAGTACAAAGACAGTGTTGACCCGGAGGACATGACTTCGTTGAAGAAGCCAACCACGGACCACGATCCGGCCTTGAAGTTCAAATCGGCTGCCGAAACTAAGCTTGTTGACTTCGTACCTGGCGATTCGTCCAAGCAGTTCAGCATCAGTGCAAACCTGGATCCAAAATAGGAAAGCGCGCTCATCGAGTTCATCCGTGAGAATCGGGACATCTTTGCATGGAAGCCGTCTGACATGCCTGGTGTACCGAGGCGACTCGCTGAGCACACCCTTAATGTGGATCCTAAGTATAAACCGGTAAAGCAGTTCTTACGCCGGTTTAACGAAGAAAGACGTAAAGCGATTGGTGAGGAAGTGGCCAGGCTCCTGGCAGCTGGGTTTATCATTGAGGTTTTTCATCCCGAATGGCTTGCTAATCCGGTGCTGGTTCTTAAGAAAAACGACACCTGGCGCATGTGTGTGGATTACACAGACTTGAATAAAGCTTGTCCAGCGGATCCTTTTGCTCTCCCCCGGATTGATCAGATCATTGATGCTACGGCAGGTTGCGAGCGTTTGAGTTTTTTGGATGCCTATTTGGGTTATCATCAGATCAAGATGGCAGTTAAGGACCAGGAGAAGACGGTGTTCATTACTCCCTTTGGAGCCTTCTGCTATGTGTCTATGCCCTTCGGGCTTAAGAGTGCGCAGGCTACTTATCAACGATGTGTGCAAAATTGCCTCCACGAGCAGATTGGTCGGAATGTGCATGCTTATGTGGATGATATTGTGGTTAAGTCACGAAAGAAGGAGACCCTAGTTGATGATTTGAAGGAGACTTTCGATAACTTGAGAGTGTACCAAATGATGCTCAACCCAGCTAAATGTGTTTTTGGTGTACCTGCAGGCAAGTTGTTGGGATTTTTAGTGTCCCATAGAGGAACTGAGGCAAATCCGGAAAAGATCACAGCCATCACCTCCCTGGCCAAACCGAAATGCGTCAATGATGTTCAGCGCATGGCCGGGCGGATTGCAGCGTTAAGCCGGTTTATCAGTCGCCTCGGTGAAAAGGCGATCCCTTTGTATAAAATGCTCAAGAAGACGGATCAATTTGTCTGGAGTCCGGAGGCTGATAAAGCATTTGAGGACTTGAAGCGACAGCTAGTCAATCTGCCAGTGTTGGCAGCCCCTGTAGATAAAGAGCCACTCCTGTTATATGTTGCTGCGAATGCCAGAGCGGTTAGTGTGGCGATGGTGGTAGAACGAAAGGAGGCTGGAAAGGAACATCCGGTTCAGCGACCGGTTTACTATATCAGTGAAGTGCTTATCGAGTCCAAACAAAGGTATCCGCATTGGCAGAAGCTGGTATATGGTGTTTTTATGGCAAGCCGGAAGCTGAGGCAATATTTTCAAGGACACCCCATCACGGTGGTCAGTTCTGCTCCTTTGGGTGACATCATACAGAACCGGGAGGCGACCGGTCGGATTGCCAAGTGGGCTATCGAGCTCGGGCCGCACGATTTAAGATACGTACCCCGGACGGCCATAAAGTCACAAGCACTTGTCGACTTCATAAACGATTGGACAGAGTTACAAGCGCCTGAGGAGAAGCCAGATAACACCTATTGGACCATTCATTTTGACGGGTCAAGACAATTGGAAGGCTCGGGGGCTGGAGTCGTTTTAACTTCCCCACGAGGTGATAAGTTTTGTTATGTCCTCCGTTTAATGTTCCCCTGTACAAATAATGCGGCTGAGTATGAAGCTTTGCTTCATGGTCTTCGGATGGCTAAAGAGATGAATCTGAGCAGAGTTAGGTGCTTTGGTGATTCGGATCTGGTGGCTCAGCAGGTATCTGGCACCTGGGATTCTAAGGACCCGCTCATGGCTGCATACCGACGTGAAGTAGATATGGTAGCCGGGCATTTCAAAGGCTATCAAGTGGACCATGTGGACCGCAGAAAGAATGAGGCAGCGGACGCTTTAAGCCGCTTGGGCTCTCAGCGTAAACCGGTCCCACCCAATGTTTTCTTGGATGTATTGTATCACCCATCGGTACAGTTACCCGGTGAGCTGGAGTTGGCTGTTCCTGATCCGGAGGCTCAATTAGTGGCGGCTCTTCACGTCACCCCGGATTGGACGCTCCCTTATCTGGCATATATGAACCGGGGTGAGTTGCCAGAAGACGAAAGCTTGGCTCGACAGATAGTACGGCGGTCCAAGTCTATGACCATCCTCAAAGGGGAGCTACATCATCGCAGCGTGTCAGGAGCACTGCAACGGTGCGTATCCCCTGAGGAGGGGTGTGAGATATTACGTGAAATACATGAAGGGGATTGCGGCCACCACGCCGGTTCAAAATCATTGGTGGCTAAAGCGTTCCGCCACGGTTTCTACTGGTTAACTGCTCATGCTGATGCAGAGGACCTGGTCAGGTTATGTGATGGTTGCCAGAAATTTTCCAGACGAGCGCACATACCGGCTCAAGAATTGAGGATGATTCCGATCACTTGGCCGTTTGCGACTTGGGGGCTCGATATGGTTGGGCCTTTTAAGCGTTCCAAAGATAAGAAGACCCACCTACTGGTGGCGGTTGACAAATTTACAAAGTGGGTGGAGGCAGAACCTGTCAGTAAATGTGATGCGGCCACGGCGGTTCGGTTTATAAAGAAGGTGATCTTCCGGTTTGGCTTTCCACACAGCATCATCACAGATAATGGTACTAATCTATCCAAGGGGGCCATGAAAGAGTTCTGCGCACGGGAGCATATACGGCTTGATGTTTCTTCGGTAGCTCACCCACAATCTAATGGTCAGGCAGAACGAGCGAATCAGGAGATCTTGAGAGGTATCAAACCCCGGCTTCTGGTCCCTTTGCAAAGGACTCCGGGTTGTTGGGTGGAGGAGCTACCGTCTGTATTATGGAGCATCAACACCACGCCTAACAGATCCACGGGGTTTACGCCGTTTTTTATGGTCTATGGAGCAGAGGCGGTTCTCCCAAGTGATATACGACATGACTCACCTCGTGTGGCAGCGTATGTTGAAGCGGACAACGAGCAGGCACGGCAGAACGCTCTTGACTTGTTGGATGAGGAACGTGACTTAGCAGCTGCCCGTTCAGCGATTTACCAGCAAGATCTTCGCCGTTACCACAGCCGCCGGGTTAGGACCAGAACCTTTCAGGAGGGGGATTTGGTGCTTCGGCTCATCCAGGATCAGTCTGATCAGCATAAATTATCCCCGCCTTGGGAGGGACCTTTTGTGGTCAGCAAGAATCTGAATAATGGGTCATACTACCTGATTGATATTCGAGAGCGCAAGGATTCACGCACTTCAGAGGAGGAGACCAGCAGGCCGTGGAACATAGCTCATCTTCGACCTTATTATACATGAGCCTTGGGCTCTGTTTATGTACATATCATGACCATGTAGATATTATGATTAATACAATAAACCGGAGCCTCGAGTAAAGCGGGGTCTCTGCTGTTCTTCACATCATGCGTGTTTACCCTTTGAGGTCGCTTCACAGAAGATCAAAGTAAAGATTCCGGTTTAAAAGTCGGTTCAAGGGAAGATGTCTCCCACAAAGCTGTGAAGCTCTTAATATCCGGTTCAAGATCCCGGTTCAAGAAGAGGACCTGCTGACATGATGCACGGCTCAAACATGGGGCTTCCTGTTCAAACATAGGTCGTGTTCGAACCAAAGAGAACATAGCTATCCTTATAAAGTCAGTTGGGGACCTAGTCGGCCTGAACCGTAGCTACACCTCCGGGGAGCTTGGTCATGCCTTGACGACGGTAATGCCTTCTGGCTGGCACATTTGCCACTGAATCAGTTGGGGACCTAATCGACTTGAACCGTAGTTACACCTTGTGGGAGCTCGGTCATGTCTTGATGATGGTAATGCCTTCTGATCGGCTTTTAGCCAATGAATCATTTGGGGGCTTGGTCGTGTCCGAACCAACGCAATGCCACTTGATCGGCCCTTGGCCACAGAGTCACTTGGGGGCTTGGTCGAATCCGAACCAATGCAATGCCATTTGACCGGCATATTTGCCACGATTCAGTTAGGAACCTAGTCGACCTGAACCGTAGCTACACCTCTTGGGGGCTTGGTTTCTTGTCTTGACGACGGTCACGCCTTCTGAACGGTTCATAGCAACCACTATTTGCATGCGTTTTACTATCGCGTTGTCCTCTCGTATTTGGTTTTTGTTTTCTGCCTTTATGGTGGTGTTTTTTGTCCTTCGGAACGCCAAGTACTTTTAAACCGATTCAGCTGACACAGCCTGGTCCGTTTTTTAACCCGGAGGCAAGTTGCCCGGTTTGGCAAAGGCACAGCATGGTTCAGATGGTCGAAAGATCGTCTTGTGTACTCAGTAAAGACAGGAAACATAAGTTGGGAGAAATCGTTGGAAAGGGCATCAGTACCCGTGCGCAAAGGCGCATTCAAACGCAGAGGTATTAAACTATCTTATTACAAGGCAGCGTAGTGCCTGAATGTATTGTTTTTTGACGGATTAAACGTCACCAATTAAGATGAACCGGAGCGTTGGTTACGCCCGTTCGCCGCCTCGGTTCGAAGGCTGTGGATCATCTTGCTCCGCTTCAGCTTTATCTTGGCTACCCATTGGCTGGAAATCAGCAGTGGTCCAGTTGATCCCCATTAGCGCTTGAAAGACAGCTTCTTCATGAATCAGCAAAGACGGTTCAATGTCAGGGGCGTAGGTATGCTTACGGATTGGAGGAATAAGGTTTTCCGCTTCAGGGACCGGGGCAGCCACTCGTTTGTTCTGGTTATCATATTGGGCCTGGTAATGTGTCAGATCTGCCTCTTCAGCCAATTGACAAGCTAGGGGGCGCACCGCCCGGTTTATCGCCCTCAAGTCATTTTCGCCAAAGTCTGAACCATCTTCTTTCAAGCTGGGATATCCTTGGGCCGCTTCGACAGGATCGAAATCTGGTACCCACGCTTTGGCCCGGATCAGGGCAGTGATGGCTCCAGTTCGAGCAGCTGATCTTTTCAACTCTTCAATCCGGGCTGGAAGCATGGATAGCCTTTTTAACGTGTCTTGAATCAGAGACGGTGCAGGGTTGTTATGCGATGCAGTGGTGATAGCTCTCTGTGCTCCGGTGTACAACTGTTCAATCAGAGTATAGGCAGCTTTGAGTTTCATCCGCACATCAGAACCCAAGTGTCCAATACGTGTGCCTGCGGTGTTTTAGGATGGATTACAAACCGGACATAGGATATAACAGACAAGGTACAAATTGGAAGAAGGGCATCGAAAGAAATTTACCAAAGACGGCAGAGGTCATGGAGTGTATCTGTCGCTTCACGGTGGATAATTCATCAACCACCAGCTTGAGAGCAGCTTCGGCATTGTCAGCCCTCTTCGTCAAAAGAGCTTTTTCAGTAGCCCAATCAGCTTGTTCCTTTTTGCGGCTTTCTTTCAGCTGTTCCATAACGGTTAAGGCATTGGTCAATTCCTCCTTCGCTTTTGCAGTTTCAGCCTGCTGGGTTTTTAGAGTTTCCTGAAGGTCCGAGACTTGTTTCTCTTTGGTCTTCAGATCCCCCTGCAACAGGTCATCAGCAGTGTTCAGAAAATATTGCACGGTTTGGAAGTATCAACCACACAAGCAAGTTATGTGCTCGATACTTGGGGGCTAATGCGTATTTGATCTTAATGCATGTTTTCAATTGCAAAGTCCCAGGGTTTATACAAGTATTTAAACTTGGTACTTGGGGGCTAATAGGTATTTGATGATGTTTTCTGGTTACGACCTATGTTGAAGCCCGGGGTTTTTTAAACCGGGCCTTAGTTGTCAAGGCAGCCTGATCCGGATTACCATCTCGGTTTGGAAACATTGATAAGCTAAGTTGCAATGGAATAAAGCACGAGAAAGTTACCTCAAGTTTCTCCTTCATCATCCTGATCATGCCAGCTTCGTAATCACGACTGGTGTACAGTCGGTTCAGGTACCCAGAATAGAGATCTGGGGCGCTTAAAGCGGCATACGTGGAGGAATCAACGTCCCATTTGCCCTTTATGGCCGAGATTTCTTCCTTGGCAGTATGCTTGGCCAGAATAGAGGAATTCCCCGGTTCAGAGCGACCAATGCCGGTAATTACAACATCATCATCTTTGGAGTCGCTGCTCTGCATTGGCGCTGTCGGTTTATCAACAGCTCCAGAAGGGGGGATGGATTCCTCAACCCGAACAGGACTAGCAGGCTGATCCGTACGGCTGGCAGGATCGGTAGGCCTTGCTTCAGCATAGGCGTCGTCTTGTGGAGGTAGATAATTCGGAATGTCTTCACGACACAGAGCATCAGCACCAGGAGTTCTCTCCGGTTCAGGAGTGGCAGTTCCTTCGGCCGGGTTATCCAAACGAGCCTTCTTGCTCGGTCTAGGCTTAGCCCTGGGAAAGACCCAAAGATTGAAAGAACGGTATAAGATGGATTAAGAAACCCGTATAGAAATGTGTTGTGATCGGTCCAACTTACCCAATAACTGTCTTTAGCGGTGGCAGTTGAGTGGCTGAAGATTCACCAGAAGAGGAATGGGAAGTGACCTGATAATCGGAGTCAGATGGATTAAGAGGCTGGCGAGTTAAACCTGCTTTAGGAGGAAAGCTAGCGCATAAATCGGAGACCTCTGAGCGGCGTTTCCGAACCGGGCTGTTCGGTAAACCGGCGGAGGTAACTACCTGGCCGCTATGCCGGGTGGTGCGTCGAGCTTCATGTTGCTGGGTCTTCACAAGAAATTTGGGATCCAAGTAAGCAAGAGGATGAGAAAATTTAATTTTCCGGTTTGCTTGGCGAGATCTTTTCAAAGGCAAAGGAACTGCATCAGAAGAAAGAATAGTTACCTCTGGGCCTTCAGCATTACTCGCTTCAGCGTCGTCCTGACAAATATCATCATCAATAAGACGTATAAAAAGTAAGCCAACTGAATCAAGGTCTACCCCAAGGTCCGGATTACCCACATCATCCTCCTCTAAATCCGGGGTAGAGGAAGTGGTGTTACTTTTCTTCTGAGCGGGCTTCTTCACCCTTGTTTTGGGTCGGGTTACCTTTTCGGTCGGCTCTTGAAACTTCTTGCTCCAAAACGGATCATCTCCCTGTCTCAGAAAGGACTGGAGTTAACAAAATGTATATAAGGAGATCATAACTTCTATAACAAACAGAGGTGAGATGCTTACAGCAGGTGGTTTGTTTATAGCACAAAAGGGAAGCAGGCCAGTTCGGGCGCAAACATATTCCGGTTCGTTCAGCATCTTTTTCACAGCTTCAGTAACTTCGTCTTCCGTAAGCTGAATGTTGCAGTGCCTCAAAGGATCATCAACCCGGCCCGTGTATTGGCACATTAAACCGGAGCGAATGCTAAGGGGCAGGATGCTCCAGGAAATCCAGCAACGAGCAAGATCCACCCCCATTAAACCGTTGGCCATGAAGGTTCTGAGCTTGGACAGCTGAGGGGCATACTTACTCCTCTCTTTGGCGGTTAGTCTTGGGGGGAAGGGGTGTGTATTGCTAAGTCTCTCTGGACGAAAGCCAGGCAGAGGATTTTCTTCAGCAGGAGAAGTATCCTTGCAATAGAACCAAGTGTGATTCCATTCTTGCGGATGACTATGCAACTTGGCATGAGGATAAGTCACTTCTTTCCTCTTTTGAATCGCCATACCACCCAGTTCCATATTAGGGCCGTCGGTGAATTCAGTACGTCGGTTCAAATGAAAACAGTCTCGGAACAGCTCTACAGTAGGTTCCTCCTGCAAGTACACCTCACAAAGCACTTGAAAATGGCAGATATTCGTGACTGAGTTTGGTCCAACATCTTGTGGGCGCAGCCTAAAATTAGCCAGGACGTCCCGATAAAATTTTGAACCGGGTGGATTAAAACCCCGGGCCAGGTGATCTGCAAACACCACCACTTCTCCCTCCTGTGGGGTAGGAGGACATTCATCCCCTGGAACCCTCCAATGGATGGCATTTTTGCTACTCAAAGCGCCAGTCAGAACTAAGTTGTTTAATTGGGTCTCAGTGATGCGAGAGGGAACCCAGTTGCATTCGTACACCTGTTTTGCCACGAGGAAATCTACAAGACAAAGGTATTCCGGTTTGAGAACAGGTGTGATTGTAAACCGAAGAGGCTCTTATATAGAGTGAAGTTATCTACAATGATATCATCTAGCGGTTCATCAAGGGGACTAATGGATATATGGATTGGGGTGCTCGCTCTGCTACAAGTTAAACCGACCGGATCTAACAGTTGTGAATATGAAAGCAGAAACAGATCCTGTACGGATTCTTTCAAAACAATGGATCTACAGCTAGGGCGAAAAAGAAATAAAAATATGAGGTTTGGCTCACAGCAGAACAACATAAGTTCGGCAAGCAGGGAAATGAGTGGGATCTAAGGAGATGAATACAGATTTATGGCGAATACTGAGAGGGACTACAAATCACAATATAGGTATCATCATCTGTTCGCAAAAGCTGTTATGAAGATGAACAAGGAACAATGGCACGAGGACGAACCCTAGAACAGATCTACAGCAAGAAGAACAGGAGCCTTACCGGAATCCAAACGGATGTGGAAGGTCGCCGCGGTACTCTGGTCCGATCAGGGTGATGCAGCGGCCGGAGTTGATGCGGTAGCTGACGGCGGCGGCAGAGCTCCGAGGTCTGGGTTGCGAGGAAGACGAAGAAGGAGACGAAAGGGAGGAAAGGAAGATGGCCTTCAAGTCCTATTTATAAGGTGCGGCGCGCGTGCCAGGCGCGCGAATCCAGGGGCCGGTGATTTCGGGAGCCCAGCCGTCGCCCTGATTATTGCGGATTAGTAAAAGGAGATGGTAACTTTGCGCTGACGTCATATCGGCTTACCGCAGCAAAAGAGGACGAAGAAACGGCGGTTTAACAGTTACTGGAAGACAGTGGAAGACAGAAATTCCTATTAAGGATTGACATGAACCTGTTCAAATCAATCTGGGGCCTAATGTTGGGGATATTGCTATTTGGGGTAAACCGGCCTATAGGGCCCGGGTTAGCTCCGTCAATGGACCCGAGATGTTAAAGCCCAAGGAGAAATAGAAGGGCCCGAAGCCTATAATCGGTTTAGAGGTTTACGGCGTAAACCGGCCTGAGGTAAACTTGCATTGTAAGTTAGGAATAGAGAGACCGACCCGGGCACGTTTATGAACCGGGGGTTGGGACTTTACAGACCGACGGGCGTCACCCGTGGATATAAGGGGACGACCCGACGGCGGTTTAGAGAGAAGAAGAACTCGAGGTTTAGGCGAAGCCTATCGCTCCCTAAGCCCTCGAAACCCATCAATCCCATCACAACTAGATGTAGGCTTTTACCTTCATTGAAGGGGCCGAACTAGTATAAACACCGTGTCCTTGCGTCCGCTTTAACCCCTTCAAGTTAACCCGTTGCGATGGCTCCACGACTAAGTCCTTTCGCTAGGACATCTGCCGTGACAAATCCACGACACCATTGCTGCCTACGTCGTCGCCAGCGGCATCTGGGCCGTCCACCACACCACCCTCGTCGGCAGCCACGATCATGTCGTCGTCATCCGAAGCGAAGGCCCTGACAAGAGCGTCCACATTGTCTTCCACCCAGTGCGCCAGGTCGCCTCGGATGGCCTGGGGGACTGGGGCGATGGCGGCGTCGAAGTCGAAGTGGGGATCCATGTTCCGGAGATGGCTAAAGACACGAGAAAAGGTGCGCCCGAGCAGGGCGCGACTCCTCTTCTCCACCAACCTATCGGCCCTGACCGACCGTGCCTCCAGCTGCGTCACCACGGCGGTGAAGAACTGCAGGTTGCCGGCATAGTTGATCGTGTGCGGCTCGCCGACAGCCGCCTCGCAGATGTTGCCCAAGGCTGTGTTAGCCCTCTCCCTGAGCGTAGCCAGCATGGGGCCGTGCACGTGCTCCAGGACCTGCCGCTGGCGTATCTCATCAGCGTTCTGGCGCTCGACGGCCTCAGCCTCTTCCACCCATTGCCAAGACGGAGCACCTCGACCTGGAGGGCAGCCGACTCCTTTTGCGCTGCCTCAAGGGCGGCCCGGGAAGCGTCGGCCCACCACGCCGCCTCATCCCGTTGGGCCCTCAGGGCTGTGGTTCTTCCCTCAGCCTCGACCCGGATCAACTCCAGCTTCCCCTCGAACTCGCGCTCGAGGCCTTGGCGTGCCGTCGCCACCCGACGACCAACCTCCTCCAGGACACGTGCTTCCCGTGCGGCGACTTCATCTTCCGCCTGCGTCACCAGGCGCTCCCTCGTCTCCAACCGCTCGTACTCGCGGGTGCGTTCGGCGGCTTCCAGCGTCAATGCTTCCTCACGCTTCTAGAGCTCAGCTGGGTCGCCAGAGGCCACCTTCATCGATGCAAGGGCCGCCTCGTGCAGTTCCACTTGCTCCTCCAATGAGTGGCATCGGGCCAGGAGCTCCCGAGCCTGCTCCTCCGCTGCTTCTCGCCGTCGGTCAGCTCCCAGGGCCTCCTCAGCGGCCTGGGATCGGGCCACCCGAAAGGCCTCCAGCGACGCCTTCGCTTCTTCATCATCAAGGTCGTGCTGACGGCACGCGAGGGCGATGACGGCCTCCAGCTCGCACCTCCCTATGGCCAGGCGCAGGCCCTCGGCCTCTAGGCGCGCGTCTTCACCAGCGAGCTCCTCCCAAAGCAGGTCCACCGTGTCGGCCGCCCTTCGAAGGAACTCTTGGCGGCGAGCACGGCGCTCCCGAGCGTGCTCGAGCACGTATTCCACACCATCATCAGCCCCAAGCAAGCGCCGGGGGGGGGGACGAACCATCGCTCCTCCTCCGGGCAGGGGGCTAGGAGCTGGCGCCCTCACGACGGCCGGGCGTGCTATACCAGAAGCCCGGCCTGGGGCCAGCCCGTCTCCAGAAGAAGGGCACAGGAGCCGCCTCAGCCAGTCGCAGCCCGCGACCAGATGAGAAGCCCATGGCATGCCGGCTATGCCAAGAGAGGGCCCGCGAAAGAAGATCGCGGGAAGAGAAGGGCCACAGTGCGCCTCGGGATGGTCCGCCCCTTCATTCGCCCTCACCACAAGAGCAGTGTTGCTCGGAGCACTTGGGGACGATGAAGGAGGCGAAGCCAAAGGAGGCGGCGCCTCAGCGACTCCCACGAGCTCGGCTGGAAGAGGCCTGCAGAGTAAGGATCAGTAGACGCAGCAAGGGGATCAGGAGCTAGGAAAGGAGAAGGCTTACTCGTCAGTAGCGAAGTATTTCCGGCGCTTCAGCAAGCGACAAGAGAAGTCATCACCCAGGGCCTCCCTTTTCCTCTGGAGGGACTCAAAGTCCACACGGAAGCAGCCCAAGAGAAGAGTGCAAGGATCAACCTGCGACGAAGACGGAGCAACAAAGCGATCCGCATCAGGGGCGCCTGCCTGACGCGTGCTGCCAATCACCTCGCCAGAAGACGCGGCCGGGGCCTCAGGAGCCTCGGCCCCAAGCGCTGGGAGCGGCTGCTTGCCACCCACAGCCTCAGCAGCACGGGCCTCAGGAGCTGCTCCCTCGAGGGCATCGCCAGGCGCAGTCACCTCATCGGGAGCCTTCTCGGCCTCCGCCATCTCATGCCTCCCTGCTCCACCACTCGAGGAGGATTCGCCTTGACCGACCGGAAGGGCGGTCACCACCACAAGGTTCTCGCGAGGCCCTTGGAAGCCAGCGGGGCGCAGCCCCCATTCATCAAAGGAGGGCATCTGCTTCACGAAGTCGTCCCTATTCTGGCAGAGGTACAACAGGGCCCCTCCCCGCTGGATGCTGCCCGGGTTGGGGTCACCAGTCAGGACCAAGAGCACTGTCCTTAGCGCCCCAGGTGTCAGGTCTTCTTCCTGGAGCCTCATGCGATCACCATGCCCGCTGAAGGCCCACATTCGGCGAGAGTGGCGTTGGAGAGGGGCAATGCGGCGTAACAGGAACTCCTTCACCACCTTGGGCGTCGTCACGCCGGGCGATCTCAAGAATGTGAAGCGGTGCCAGATGAAGGCGAGCCGGGGGCTCACGAGCGTCTCCTGGCCGCAACCCGAATTGGGTACAGCAGGCAAAGTTGGCTTTGCCAGCAGGGGGCTGGGCACCCCGACATTAACGTACAACCACCGCTCGCGGAACCCAGCTGAAAGCGAAGGAAGCTTGAAGTCGATCCCTGAGGCCGCAGTCTCAGGCGCGGCGACAAAATCCACACACGCCGAGCATTGAGTGGGGTCAGCAAGGCACATAGAGAAGTGGCGCAGCAAGGCAACGGAAGGAGGGATGCCCATCATTGCCTCGCAAAGAAAAGCGAAGACCGAAAGGAGGGTGATGGATTCAGGACCCAGATGCATCATATGGATCTGGTAATGAGAGAGGACGTCCTTGAAGAAATCGGAAAAGGGGGGAACCAGACCCGCCCACAAGGCGTCGGCAAAATAATGAACCTCAGTGATTATCCTGTCAGTAATGAAGTGAGATGTAGGCCAGGCCGTCGTCCTGCCACACTCGTTGAAGATGGTGCCCAGAGCCGGGCTGAGCTTATCCAGGCACTCTCGATTGAGTATGATCGACCGGCCGACGGCGGGGGCCACCGACGGCGGCGGGCGAGACAGAGGCATGGGCTTCTTCCCTTTCTCTTTCTTTGTCGGAGCCATGGCGATGGAAAGGAGGGGGAAGATGCGAGATGGGAAAGGAGGCAAGAGTCGGAGTTCGAAGGGAGGAAGAATAGGGAACGGTCGAGCAACAGGAAGGGGAGCGGCTGTGTACAACTGCGAGTCCACCTAGCAGGGCGCAAAATAAGGGAGCGTGGGGGAATAGTGCCGCCCACGTCCAATCAACCGCCACGCGGCGCCCAAGGCCGCAGGCTGTTAGGGCCCGCGGTGCTTCGCCCTTGCCCTTTCGCCTCTCAGCACGGCCAACTCCATGCGCGCCTTGGGCCCGGGGGCTACTGTCGGCGTTCTGGGAACGGGGGTCCCCAGACTTGCCTGCCTGCGGCCTGCGGCGTGGCTCAAAAGGGGGCCCCAGCACGGTCCATATTCATCAACACAAGACCCAAGACCCTCGCGAGGGGCCAAGCCTCGCGGGGCGGACGACACGACGCTTCCTCAGGCACGGCCTCGTCAGGCTGGCTCACGAGGAGGCGGAGAGATCAAGGCAGGGTACCTCGCGAGGTGCCCATGATGCAAGCCATGACGACCAAGGGTGCCAGGCGGGCGCCAGTCCGCGCAGTGTCTCCCTTTTCTCTTTGGTGCAAAGGGGGCAAGCGCAGGCGAGAGGATCAAGCAAAGGCATCCATTTCGGTGCAACGAGACCAAGACCAATCCAACGGTGGGAAGGAGGTCATCGTGGAGCCCAGAATGGCGTCACCACAGGGCCTTTGGCAGGCGAGGACCAACTTTAGTCAGGATAAGTGTACCCGATGTTCCCCTTCGAATTGGCCAATTGTTGGCGCCCTTCCCGCTCAATATTTGGGAAGAGGCCCAGGGCCTTTGCCTATAAATAGGACTAGCCACCCCAGGGTAGGGGGGGAGATCGAGAAGCGGGTACCTAGAATCTGAGCAAGCAGAGAGCAAGTGAGAGAGAGAGAAGGGCGACTGAACTCCTCCTAGCAGTTCATCCCCCTAGCCAAGAACAGACCCTCGCGAGGCTGTTCTTCCTTGTATTGTTATCATCATCAGCCCAAGAGGCAATCCACCCACCACAAACTAGAGTAGGGTATTACACCACAATGGTGGCCCGAACTAGTATAAACCCTGCGTCTCTTGTGTTGTTCTTTCAGTAGCTAGATCTTTGCGAGACGGAGAGGTAGAGGGCATAATCTCCGCGCGCACCCCAGAGTTCGAACCTTAAGGGTCTGCCGGAACCCGAAATCCGACAAATTGCACAATCTGACGCCAGGCTCCATCTTGCATATCACGGGCTTCGTTGCTCTTTGTGAGCTGTTCCTGGGCTGCGAGGCCCATTTCGAGTTATGGCGGTAATTTTTCTGCCTCGTCCCCACTCCCAAAAGGGATCCATATTCGAGGTGGGCGGCGCCGAAGTATGGCGCATAGCCGGGACTGGGTACCTGTCCGGCACTTCGAAGAAGGAATCCGAAGAGTGGCCCTCGGAGTGGTTTTATATTGAAGATGTTATTCTTCCGGACCCAATCCGTCGCAGTCTTCCCGAATTCTCCAGTGCTCCTTTGAAGAAGCTCGCCAGTTGGCATCCCCGAAGCCTCGAAGAAGAAGATAGTGCGGAGGTTTCAAGACTAGCAAGCAAGATCAGAGTACTTGCCACCTCCGGGATGTCTATAATTGAGGTAATGGCAATTTCCTTAACCCAATGCGTTCAGCCGCTTCAATCTAGAGGTCTCCCCATGTGGAATTATAATGGGGAGGACGACGCGTCCCGTTGTCTGCGCAAAGGTCCATATAATTTTGCCACCCTGGCCGCTATCTTAGCCGATCTATACAAAGGGTAGAAGGAAGACTTCACTTGTTTAACGTGCCGGGAAGGCTTTTCCATGTATAACCCCATCCCCTGGGTGAGTTTTCCAATTATAGGCTTTACTCAACCTTTCTCCAGAGTCTATGCTAATCGAATTTAATCTGGCTGCTTTTTGACAGGAATGGAGAAAGATCGTCGAGGGGATCTACAGCCCCGCTCCGCAGCCAGGGGACCATATTCAGGACCTAGACCCCGGATATGAAGAAGATCCGAACATATTTATAGAGCTTAAGGAGGGAGTTTTTTTATCATGCGAGCTATGACGGCACGGAAGTAGCCATTACAGCCGATTACCCTGGCCTTCTCCCTTTCTCCCATGTAAGTACCTAGGAGACGTCTCCTCCAAAAGAGTTTTCCCATTGCGCCTCACCCACCGCACTATCTCGTGCTCCGAAGGGGCGACGCTTGTCGCGCCGAGCTGTATCAAAGGTGCCTTCTAAGAAGGCGACACCTGCGCGGGGCGAGCTTTTGAAAAGAAAGATCAACGACGATACTACCGAGCCATTGCTTTCAGTGAAGAGGTATAGTTTTTAACACGTACCCGGTAGACAGATCGAATCGTGACGTTTTTCGTCCGGTCACCTCGCGGGAAGAGCGTTCACCGGACTATATCCGGGGACCTCGCCGGCCGTGCATCGACCAATCCGGCCCCGGACCCTACCATAAGGAATAGGGTCGATACGGGTAAAACGTCGGATTATAATCTTTAAGAGGATTCAGATAATGTATCCGTCACCAATTACGAAGTGGAGAGCGCGATGAATCATCGGCAGAGGAAAGAGGCCATGCGCGACCCAATTTTCACCAAAGAGGCGTTCAATGCCCTCGGCTCAGCAGATGCATACATCCGAGTTGCTCGGGATGGACTTGCCGGAGCCACTCACTAGCTCTAAAAAGATATGCGGGTAAAAACTTAGCATGGATGAAATAATCATATCCTAGTAGCCCCCGAGACTTAAAGTTGTTGATCCAACTGATTTAAGGGTCGTTTAATGTTATCAGGTACTCAAGGCAAAAAATAATACGTTGTCTCAGGAGCTTGGAGAATGTCGGACAAAGCTAGCTGTTGCCACCGCCGAACTGGAAGATTTGAAGAAATCCCAGAAAGCTTCGAATGGTAAGCACAACAGTGTCCGGCAAATAAGATCCTATGCTGACAATGATTTGTGAATATTAATTGTTTTATTTATGGCAGCATGATCGACAGATCAGTTGGAGGAGAGGCTAGAGGCCGCTCAGGCGGACAAGCAACATGCCGAAGGGCAAGAAGCTGCTGGTCAATGTGTATTAACACGGACCATTAATGAGAAGAACAAACTACAGGATGCCAACATCAAGCAAGCCGAGGAGCTAAAGGACATAAGAGCCCAGCTGTCGGACGCTTTGAAGGAGAACCGAAAGCTGAAAGGCGGCATATTTAGTATGTCCCTCAACCTTACTTTCATAAGATCCCGTGACGGAGAATTTTTACGAGATTTGTTCCTGTAGGTTTGTTAACTGGGCGGCTTGAAGGAGAAGTGTCTGGATTTCAAGGCGACTTGCTACAAGAGTTATCCAAGGTGCACGAGCGAGCTCAGAAGGTGATGAGGAATATGGCTAAGGCTTTATGGCCATCAGATTCTCCTCCGGGACTAATGGGGAGCTCGCGGAGCTATTCAAAGGAGCTCGTCTTTGCTTTGAGCTGTGGAAGGCATCGACATGTAGAGAGGGTGCACGAGAGGCCTGGGCCATGGTGAAAATGTAGTATACTAGACTTGATCAGAATCATATGGCCTGGGTTGGACCTCGGGGACCGGACGGACAAGAAATTCCGGTTAGCCTGGTGTATGACCGGGTAAAGATAGCTGCCAAATTTTCATAGCAGGACTGTAAACTAGACAGCCTGGTAGATGGCATAGATAAAGAGTAGGCATGTGATTTTACGTGACAATGCACTTTATCAACAAAACTTATCTCCGGCCGATTTGTAAAAGATTGTCATGGCGGACCTTCTACTTTAACCTCCGAAACCCAAGGGTGGAGTGTTTCCGAATACAATACCTGAGGGAAACACCAAGTATGTTCGGGAACCAGGCGGTCTGGTCATAAGGCTTGAACAGACAAACTGTATTCGGGGAGTTATGTTATATAACTTTTTAACGTAAGAAACATCTTCCAGAAAGAATAGTTCCATT
Source organism: Aegilops umbellulata (assembly GCA_032464435.1). Lineage (NCBI taxonomy): Eukaryota > Viridiplantae > Streptophyta > Magnoliopsida > Poales > Poaceae > Aegilops > Aegilops umbellulata. The sequence goes on from CP136054.1 coordinate 396,413,477, forward strand.
AAGGGTTCCTCTTCCTGGGTCGGCATGCGTTTATGCATGACTAAGCCGTGATGCGAAAGAATCACATGATTCTTTGTATTTTTGGTAGTTTATATTGCTACGAATGCAATTCGTCATTTGTCCGCCAATCAATTATTCTCTTAAGAATGCTAGCTTTCGGCTTCACCCGTCTGAGGTACATGTCCGGATGACCCGGCTGTAACAATCACAGAGGTGCTCCCTTTATGCCGTAGCCGAACAAGCTGGAATGTAGGGCATAAGCACAGGAGCCAGGCAACCCAGCTTGGCAAAAACTTAAGTCATAGAGGTGCATATAATGGTGAAGACAGGACATATATGAGCAAAAAATACACAAACATGTGGTGAGCCTTATGCTCGAAATAAAGGGCTTCTATTTGAAGGAAGCCCCCAGTTAAGGTGGGGTGTATACATTTAAAGATGTATTCCCCGCAAGTGTGCGGATTTCCCGAACACACGGTAGAAATCGTAAAACAAACAAAAAAAGGAAAAAGGAGAAAAAGGTAACGAACAATGTGTCCGGACTCAGGCGTAGAATCTTCGGAATCTGGCAGCATTCCATGGGTTCGGCTCTAAGCGATTGTCTGATGCATTGCGAAGGCGATAGGCTCCTCCAGTGAGAACTTCATATATAATGAAGGGACCCTCCCATTTGGGCTTGAGCTTGTCCTTTTTCTTCTCTGTTAGGCATAGAATGAGTTCACCGACATTATAGGTCTTGGTCTGCACTTCTTTGCTTTGGTATCTTCGAGCTTGTTGTTGGTAGAATGCGGAATGAGCTTTTGCGACATCGCGCTCCTCTTCCAGGCCATCTAAGTCATCTTGTCGATCAAGATCAGCCTCTCTCTCTTCGTACATGCACACTCGAGGTGAGTCATGAATAATATCGCAGGGCAAGACGGCCTCTGCGCCGTACACCATGAAGAACGATGTGTATCCGGTCATGCGATTGGGTGTGGTCCGCAGCCCCCAGAGTACGTAGTCGAGCTTCTTGACCCAGTGTATGTCCAACTCCTTTAGAGATCGCACTAGTCTGGGTTTAATGCCGCTCATTATCAGGCCATTGGCCCGTTCGACTTGACCGTTTGTTGAGGGTGATATACAGAGGCGTAATCTAGCTTGATGCCCAGATTAGCACATCAAGTTTTTACCTCGTCGGCTGTAAAATTAGAGCCGTTGTCAGTGATGATGCTGTGTGGGACACCATAACAGTGTACGACACTGGATATGAAATCTACCACTGGTCCAGCTTCAGCCGTTTTAACTGGTTTGGCCTCTATCCACTTAGTAAATTTATCTACCATAACGAGCAGGTATTTTTTCTTATGGCTTCCCCCTTTAAGGGGTCCGACCATGTCCAGCCCCCAGACCGCAAAAGGCCATGTAATGGGGATTGTTCGTAGGGCGGTAAGCGGCATATGGCTTTGATTGGCGAAGAGCTGGCATCCGACACAACATTGGACGAGGTCCTGTGCATCTGCTCGGGCCGTGGGCCAGAAAAAGCCAGTGCGGAAGGCTTTACTTACAAGGGCCTGAGCTGCGGTGTGATGGCCACCAAGGCCAACATGGATTTCGGCCAAAAGCTACCGCCCCTCCACTTCGGATATACATCTTTGAAGGACTCTGGTAGTACTTTGCTTGTAGAGTTCTCCTTCATGAACCTTATAGGCTTTCGAGCATCAAACGATGCAACGAGCCTCATTCTGGTCCTTGGGGAGCTCCTGCCTATTAAGGTACGCCAGGAAGGGTTCAGTCCATGGCGCGATTACTGCCATGATTACATGGGCGGAAGGCGTTGGTTCTGTGCCCGAGCCCCCGATGATGTCTGAATCGTGTTCGGCATCTGGAGGGGTAATCGGCGCCGGACTGGTATTTCCACTCTCGTCCTGCCATACAACGGATGGCTTAAAGTGCCTTTCCACGAAGGTTTTAGGTGGGACGGGGTCGCGTTTAGCGCTCATCAGAGCAAGGATGTCCGCTGCTTGGTTACTATCTCGGGCCACATGATGAAACTCGAGCCCCTCGAATTGAGCTGATATTTTGAGCACGACATTGCGGTAAGCTACCATCTTTGGATCTTTTGCATCGAATTCGCCGTTTATTTGGGATATCACAAGATTTGAATCACCGCGCACCTCGAGGTGTTGTATGCTGATAGAAACAACCATCCGGAGACCATGCAGTAATGCCTCATATTCGGCTGCGTTATTTGAGTCCGGATACATGATTTGCAATATGTAATGGACTGTATCCCCCGTAGGGGATGTTAGGATGACACCGGCCCCCACTCTGGCTAACATTTTAGAGCCGTCGAAGTACATCACCCAGTTGGAGTATGTGCCATACTCTTTAGGGAGCTCGGCCTCTGTCCATTCGATGACGAAGTTGGCCAACACCTGAGATTTAATAGCTCGGCGTGGCTTATATGTTATTTCAAATGGTAGGAGATCGATGGCCCATTTTGCAATACGGCCAATGGCGTATCGATTGTTTATGATGTCATTGAGTGGTACCTCGGTGGCCACCATGATCGAGCATTCTTGAAAGTAGTGTCGAAGCTTCCAAGATGCCATGAAAACCGCATATGCTATCTTTTGATAGTGCGGGTATCGGGATTTGCATGGTGTGAGAACTGCTGATACGTAGTATACGGGTTTTTGGAGTGGGAATTTATGTCCCTCTTCCCCTCGTTCGACGATGAGTACCGCGCTCACCACCTGGTGAGTTGCAGATATATACAGTAGCATAGGTTCGCCGATGTTAGGTGGGACAAGGATTGGGTTATTTGCTAACAGAGTTTTATCTCTTGCAACCCGGCTGTTGCCGCATCCGTCCACTCGAAGTGGTCGGTACATCGAAGCAGGCGACATAGCGGCAGCGCCTTCTCTCCCAGTCTGGAGATAAAGCGGCTCAAGGCTGCCACACACCCAGCTAGTTTTTGGACCTATTTTAGGTCTGTTGGTATTGCCAATTGTGACAAGGCTCTGATTTTGGCTGGGTTTGCTTTAGTTCCTCTATTGGAAACGATGAACCCGAGCAGCTTTCTAGCCGGAAGACCGAAAACGCATTTTTTCGTATTGAGTCGTATGTCATATGTTTGAAGGTTGTCGAATGTAAGGCGTAAGTCGTCCACCAATGAGTCGACATGTTTAGTTTTGATGACTACATCATCTACATATGCCTCCACCATCTTGCCAATTTGTTTTTCCAGGCATGTTTGAATCATGCGCTGGTATGTGGCACCGGCGTTTTTGAGTCCGAAAGGCATAGTGTTGAAGCAGAAGGGCCCGTATGGGGTAATGAATGCCATTGCAGCCTGATCGGATTCCTTCATCTTAATCTGATGATATCCGGAGTATGCGTCGAGGAAACACAGTGAATCGTGTCCTGAAGTTGCATCAATTATTTGGTCAATGCGGGGCAGTGGGAAGGGGTCCTTAGGGCAAGCTTTATTGAGGTATTTAAAATCGACACAAAGGCGCCAGGATTTGTCCTTCTATGGCACCATGACCAGGTGTTTCATCTCTCGAATAAACCCGGCTTCAAGTAGTTTGGCTAGCTCCTCCCCCATAGCTTGTCACTTGGGTTCGGAAAATCTCCGTAGCGTTTGCTTAACTGGCTTGAACCCCTTTATTATGTTGAGGCTGTGTTCGGCCAGTCTGTGTGGGATTCCTAGCATATCCGAAGGGTGGCAGGCAAAAATGTCCCAATTCTGACACATGAATGTTCTCAGAGCGGCGTCGATCGCCGGATCCAGCTGTGCTCCAATGGCTGCTGTTTTATTAGGATCCGTCGGGTGAACTTGGAATTTGACTATTTCGTCTCCCGGTTTGAAAGAAGTGGATTTAGGCCTTTTGTCGAGGATTACGTCATCTCTATCCACTTTGGAACGCAGAGCGGTGAGCTCCTTGGCCGCAAGGGCCTCGGATAGTGCCTCGAGGGCCAGGGATGCGGTTTTGTTTTTGGCGCGGAGTGCTATTTCCGGATCACTGGCGATAGTGATAACTCCGTTGGGCCCGGGCATTTTAAGCTTCATGTACCCGTAACACTACAAAAAAATACACTTCTGTGATGATACGTGTTTGTCATAGTAGGTCGCGTTTTTTGTCATGCATGTACATCCATGACGATTTTATGACAGAATTAAGATAGTCATACCTGTGCTGTCGTAGAAGTGTTCCATGAATGTTGACACCTGATTTTGGCAAGATACAGAGTGAAAGGGTTTTCAGCATGAGAAAGTTTCATATCATCGAGTGGAACAACTTTGATGTTTAGGCTATCGCCATTCGACCTCATCTCAGTGGCCGAAGCTGTACTCTGAGTGCCAAAATTTAATGTTCTGAGTGCTTTTCGGCCGATTACGCCCTCAATATGACCTCAGATGAAGGAGCACACTTAAGGAATTGTCTTCGTCTTGTCGAGGGAATCAATTTTGATATATAAATCATCTCAATCCGAGTTCATATGCAAATGTTAGAGGCAATACACTGCAGACCGAATCTCAACGGAAATATGGCGCGAGGTGCCAGACATTTGTCTGATAGGTTGCGCGAGTGATTCGGCCATCAAGACGGCCTTGAATCGGAAAACCTTCAACACGGAAAAGTTTCGTCTCGTCCAGCCGATCGATTCTTGTATATAATTCATCTCAATCCGAGGTTGTATGAGGCCTCGAGAGATAAATCAAGATCAAGCTATATTTTCAGTCGGAAAATCCGAGTGAAAAGTTTACCGTCTGAGTGAAAGTTTACGGTCGAGTGAAAATTTACCGGTCGAGTGAAAATATAGTCATCCGAGTGGAAATATGGTCATCTGAGTGAAATTGTCCTCCAGGTGAAAATATTCTGAGTGAAAAGTTTACCGTCCGAGTGAAAGTTTACGGTCGGGTGAAAATTTACCGGTCGAGTGAAAATATAGTCATCCGAGTGGAATTATGGTCATCCGAGTGAAATTGTCCTCCAGGTGAAAATATTCCGAGTGAAAATTGTATTCCGAGTGAAAAACTCTAAACATCCGAGTGAAAAGTCCAGTCGAACGATCCAAGTGAATGACTCTAATCCGAGTGGATGAGCTCGGATCCGAGTGAAATTGAACATATGCCTGAAAGTTTATCAAGATGACCTCGGATGAAGAAGTGTTCAATACAGAAGTTGTGCGTATCATCAAGATGGTAAACTTTTATTTTGGAGTCATCATCATCAGAGATAGGATATAGCCTACAAATTCATTACGAGACTCGGATAATCCAGTCTACCGCAAGACCAAGTCCGACTGGAAGATAAAGATGACCTCGAAAAGTATTCAAGATAGGCCTTACTTGAAAAAGTTATCAACATGAGAGTTGTTCGTATCGTCGAGGCGCACGAGTTTGATATTTGGGCCGTCTTGATCGGAGATCATATGCAAGCCTGGTGGCCCGCGCAAGAAGGAAGACAGAGTTTGGGCCAGATTCAGACTTAATCCGAGTTGGAATAGAATTAGGACTCTAGGACGTGAATTGATGTAATTTTTCTTGTAAGGAAAGCCTAGATGAATCCTTTACTTGTACGGGAAGTCTAGCCTCCTCTTATATATGTTGGGGGTGATGGCCGATTGAACAACACACAATCGAACAAATCAATATACTACTTTTTTCATCTACGTTTTATCTCTCCACCGTTTTTCACTCTCGTTCTTCGCTGTTCTTCGTGTTTGAGAGCTGCGAATCCCGAGGCTCTAGGGGCGAGCGAATCGACCTAGGGCAGCCCATAGCCGCCGTACTCCCTGACGGGGTCCCTCCCGGGGGTGTGGGGTTTTCGGGTCTACAAAAGCGCCCGTCGACTGTCTTGCGTATCGCGCTGTCGGTCGGGTCTCCTTCGACGTGAGTTGCGGTGCATCACCCCCGGCGTCGAGGGTACACATGACGTGTTCGTGTGTCAACACACTTTTTGGCGACTCCGCTGGGGAACGAAGATCAATCATCATCATCCACCATGTCCGATCTTCCCAAGCCATCTGAGGTAGATGCCGATAACATCATTAAGCCCAGTCTTAATGAGATATCGGCCGATCATCGCCAAGTCTATGAGGAGTACAAGAAGGCGCGCGAGGAGAAGGACTTGTAGGAGTTCCTTGCAAAGTTCAAGAAGGATCGCCAAGGCAACATCACTCCGATTGAAGAAATCAAGTTCCCTCCTCTTCAAGCCGAGCAGGTTAAACCCTCTGTAAGTACTGCCTTTTCTCCTGAGCAGTGGGCTGAGATTGAAAGTCGTATTGCTGATGGTAACAACCTAGTCTATCAAACTTTCATAGAAAATACTAATGCTCAGAAGAATATATCTCAATCGACTAGTGGTAATGATGGTGTAGCTGCTAATGTGCAAAACCCTAATCTTGCTTTACCTATTGCATCGGTGCCTCCCATGCCGATGGCTTATTACCCTACCCATACAGATCAGATTGTGGCTGCACCCATTAATCCTATTATGAGCATGACAGGTTCGGTGGCAACGCCGAACCAAACCCTACCTACAGCTATATCCACTCGACCACTACCAAATTATGGGTCGACGTACATGCCACAATTCTTACCTACAGCTAGTAACCCTACTCCTCCTATGCCACTGCCACAAGCTTCATCGTCCACTATGGATGATGGTCTAGCTAATCTTAGAGAGGAGATGGCTAAGATGCTTCGAGAGAATTTTGGAGTTGAGTTACCTCGGAATCGGATTTACCAAAAGTCATACCCCGAGTACTTTGATGCCATCCAGTGCCCTCTAGGATTTAAAATTCCAGATTTTGTTAAATTTAATGGAGAAGGCACAAAAACCACATGGGAGCATGTTAGTCAATATTTAGCACAATTGGGTGAGGCAGGCTCACTGAATGAATTGAAAGTGCGTTTATTTCCTTTATCATTAACTGGTACCGCATTTTCATGGTTTTCTTCTTTACCCCATGGTTCCATTCGGGTTTGGTCTCAGCTAGAACAGAAGTTTCATGATCACTTTTATAGCGGCGACAATGAACTCAAGTTGTCACATCTAACATCGGTTAAACAGAAGCATGGTGAATCGGTCTCCGATTACATCAAGAGATTCAGAGAAACAAAAAACCAGTGTTTTAGTTTGGTGATAACCGAGAGGGACTTGCCAGACCTAGTGCTGAGTGGTTTGAGAACTCCCATTAGAGAAAAGCTAGAAGGCTACGAGTTCTTAAATATCAACCAAGTCTTACCAAGGGCTTTGGCTCAGGAAAGCCGAAGCAAAGACCTTAAACAGGTGCATAGATACAAAGCCGATCGTCCAAAGATGAATATGGTGGAATATGACAGTGATCACTCGGATGATGAGGGTGATGTTTTTGCTACAGAATTTGTTTGGCCATCTAAGGCCAAACCCTTTACTTGCAATGATCTGAAACCGATTTATAAGAATCGTGATAAAGAGATGAAGTTTACTTTTAACATTGCTAAGTGTGATAGAGTATTTGATGCTTTGCTGCAGGCTAAGATTATTAGAATATCTCATACTTTACCGCCGTTTGAAGAGCTAAAACGGCGTGCTTATTGCAAGTATCATAATTCTTTTTCTCATGCTACTAACGATTGCAATGTTTTTCGACGACAGGTACAATCGTCCATTAATGACGGACGATTGAACTTTTCTGATATGCAAGTTGATAAACAGCCTTTTCCAATGAATACCATGGATTTCGAGGGGAAGAAGCTGCTCATTCGGCCGGAGGTAGCCGAATCTACTAATAAAGCTAATGTCATTTTTGGTGAGCCCAGGAAAGATAAAGAGGACAACAAGGTCTTGGGGAGACAGGTTGTGCTTGGTAAGCAACCCGATGGCAAGGAAGTAATCAGAATCACCATCAAGAATCCTACACTCGGGGGGCAACTACAAGTGCAAGAAAATGCTCGTGTGAGATTTGTCAAGCCCAAGAGTCCAGAAGTTGGCAAGTGGAAAAGGAATGAAGCTAAAGTGCAGCGCAAGCGGATCAAGCCAACTTTTGATATGTTGTTGTCCAAATATGCTAACCAGTCGGCCGGTTCTAGTTTTAATCGACCGACTCATCTGAAACGACCAAGGTCACCATCAGCTGATATGTTCAGTCGGTATACGAAACTGAGTGGACCAAGGGTCCAGTTTCCAGAAGAGCAAAGGCAAACTATTTGGGACCGACTTGAATACTCATATAATGGCCAACTGAACATTGGTAACTATGGGTCGGCTGGTCAAAACATGCGACCGGATGGAAATTATCCGAGTGTAAGAATGCACACAGGTGAAAGCTATCCGAGTGAAAAAATGTGGTCAAGTAGATTCCATCCGAGTGGATTCCATCCGAGTGACATCCATCCGAGTGGATTCCATCAGAGTAAAAAGGTGCGCCCAAGTGGAAACTTCATGCATCTGGAAAGTCAAAAAGAATGGCGTGTTAAATCACCAAGTGTTGCAGCAGTTGAGTCGGGAAAAGGCAAGGAGAAAATGGATGCCGACTCACTTATCTTGGGCACCAAAACATTCGCCATACAACAGCCGATTGTGCATAGCAATCCGACTGAGCCGATACTTGCTATCGCGCCAAAGCACTCGACCAATGACCATGAAGCAAGCACTAGCCAGGTAAAAATGAGAGATCCTAAATACACTCAGCCAAAGTGGTGTCCTCCAGGGCTAACAAAGACACAAAAGAGGAAACTACAGAGGTTAAGGAGTCAAGAGATGGCAGAACAGGAGGCCGAGAAACAAAGGGATAAATTGTTCAATGACACTCGACCCATGGTTCCAGCAAAACAAGTGTGGAGGCCTAAACAAATACAAGATACAACAACTTCTAGATCTATCACAGCAACACTTACATCACCAAAGGAGGACGATGCAACAGATATCACATCGTCTGTGACACTTCTTACTTCTCCTTCACTCGGACAAATTTCAGAACCGGTGGATGCACTCGAGGAGGAGACTGATATGTTGGACTATGAGTCTACGCCGGTTCATGAAGGTATGGATATCAATATGGTGTATTACTTACCTGCTGAGTTTCGTGCTGTAGATGAGGAAGGGGAGGTGGCTCAGATGGATTTTGGCCCTACAAACGCAATATTCGAGAAGCCGAAAGAACCAGTAACACATCTGAAACCATTATAACTCAGAAGTCATATCAATGGGTCGCCGCTCACTCGGATGCTTGTTGATGGTGTTGTTGTGGTAAATTTATGCCCTATTCGGTCTTCAAGAAATTGGGTTTGCCTGATGAAGAATTGATCAAGACCAATATGGTGCTCAACGGATTTGAAGGCAAAGAAAAAACTGAAGCCAAAGGTGTAATGTATGTGGAGCTTACAGTCGGAAGCAAAACTTTGGCTACTGCATTCTTTGTCACTGAGGTACAAGGTAACTACAACGTCATACTAGGCCGTGATTGGGTTCATGCAAACCAGTGCGTGCCATCCACTATGCACCAGTTTTTGATTCAGTGGATTGTTGATGAAGTGGAAGTCATTCATGCGGATAACTCGGCCTGTGTTGCTTTGGCCGATGCATCGGTGGATTGGCAACATCCCAATGCTACTTGCTTGACGGGACGTGACTTATCAGAGTTTGATTTTCTCAGCGCGAACAAGAATGGTTTTGTGCCCGTCTCTTTAAAGCCGACTGAATGCAATCGGCTCCAAGGTATGATATGTTTAAATGGATTCTAGCTCCGATTGGTTGCAAAAACGTCTTGTGAAATATCGGTCCAGTGAGAACGATATGTATGCGTATATAAAGGAGTTGGATGACATGGATAAACTTGGACAAGGTTTTACATCGGCTGATCCATTAGAAGAGGTAGATATTGGAGATGGTTCAGTCACTCCACCGACGTTTGTAAACAAAAATTTGAAAGCCGATTGTAAAGCTAGGTTAATCGAGCTATTGAAAGAATATGTTTGTTGCTTTGCATGGGAATATCATGAGATGCCAGGTTTAAGCCGAGAGCTAGTGGAGCATCAGTTACCTATAAAGGCCGGTTTTAGACCTTATAAACAGTCGGCCAGAAAATTTAATCCGAAAACATATGACCGGATCAAGGAAGAGATCGGTCGACTGCTTGAAGCTAATTTCATTCGACCTTGCAGGTATGCCGAGTGGATTTCTAACATTATCCCGGTAGAGAAGAAAGGATCCGGCAAGTTGAGGGTGTGCATTGACTTTAGAGATTTGAATAGGGCTACACCCAAAGATGAGTATCCTATGCCAATAGCCGATATGCTTATTAATGATGCTTCTGGACATAAGGTTATTAGCTTTCTAGATGGTAATGCCGGGTACAATCAAATTTTATTGGCCGAAGAGGACATGTACAAGACTGCTTTTCGATGCTCTGGTTTCCTTGGTTTATTTGTGTGGACAGTGATGACATTCGGATTAAAAAATGCTGGCGCCACATATCAAAGGGCTATGAATTTGATTTTTCATGATTTACTCGGTGTCATACTTGAAGTTTATATTGATGATATTGTTGTCAAATCAGATGCTTTTGAATCTCACTTGGCCGATTTGCGTTTAGCTTTTGAAAGAATGAAAAGTATGGACTGAAGATGAATCCTTTGAAGTTTGCTTTCGGCGTGTCAGCTGGCAAGTTTTTGGGTTTCATTATTCATGAAGATGGCATAGAGATTGATCCCAAAAAGATAGAGGCCATACAGAAAGTGGAAGCTCCAACATGCAAGAGAGATATGCAAAAGTTCCTTGGCAAGGTCAATTATTTGAGAAGGTCCATAGCTAATCTATCAGGGAAAGTTGATGCATTTACTCCTATCCTTCGGTTGAAGAATGATGCTGATTTCACTTGGGTGGCAAAACAGCAAGAAGCATTTGATATGATCAAAAACTATTTGTGCACTCCTCCGGTGATGAAAGCACCCAAGCATAGAGAACCCTTCAGGCTTTACATTGCAGCAGAGGAAGGAGTTATTGGTACTGTTTTGACTCAAGAAGCCGAGGGAAAAGAGCATACTATTACATATTTGAGCAGGCGCTTATTGGACGCCGAGACAAGGTATACATTTATTGAAAAATTATGTCTATGCTTATATTATGCTTGCACAAAACTGAGACATTATTTAGTGCCGAGTGCTTGTGTAGTAGCTTGTCAAACCGATGTCATTAAATACATGTTGCATAGGCCAATTCTTAGTGGTAGAATTGGCAAGTGGGCTTATGCTTTGATTGAATATGATTTGGCTTATGAATCTCTAAAATCCATGAAAGGCCAAATTGTTGCTAATTTCATTGTTGAACATCGGATTAATGACAAGAATGAAGTTGATATGAACCTTGTTTCATTAGTACCATGGAGATTATACTTTGATGGTTCAGTTTGTAGCAATGGCCAAGGTGTTGGTGTTGTTTATATATCTCCTCATGGTGCTGTTTTTGAAGCCTCATGCCGCTTAGAATATTTTTGCACAAACAATCAAGCCGAATATGAAGCATTGTTATTCGGCCTAGAGATGTTAGTTGCTATAGGTGTTACACATATTGAGGCTTACGGTGATTCGTTGCTAGTAGTGTAGCAAATATCTAAAGTCTTTCAGTGTTTGGACGAATCACTTAATGTTTATCTTGATAGATGTCTAGATATAATTTCTACTTTGGATTGTTTTAGCATTGCACATATATCTAGACATGACAATTGGAAAGCAAATGAGTTGGCACAGCAAGCATCTGGATATCATGTTGATCATGGCATGTTTCATATTTCTCAAAGTCCAATGTCTTGTCTTACCAGTATAGAAGAGGCCGAACCAGAACCCACTGATTCGGTCATTAACCAAAAATCTAGTGCAGATGACAATTCCGACTGGAGGAAGCCCATTGTTGCTTACTTGCGTAATCCGAGTGAAAGGGTGGACAGGGCTGTTCGGCGTATGGCTTTTAAATATACTATGAGGGATGATGATCTTTATCGCCGAACAGTTGATGATGTTCTTTTAAAGTGCTTGGATGAGGACCAAGCAAGAGTTGCTATGGGAGAGGTACATGAAGGCATTTGTGGTACTCACCAGTCGGCTCCCAGGATGAAATGGTTATTATGACATGCTGGGTTTTATTGGCCGACCATGATTAATGATTGCTTCAGATATTATAAAGGGTGCGAAGCTTGTCAAAAATTTGGTGATATTCAATTGGCTCCTGCTGCTATGTTGCATCCTATTATCAAGCCGTGGCCTTTCAGAGGATGGGGTTTAGACTTTATTGGGCAAATCCATCCGTCTTCTTCAAAAGGGCATCGGTTCGTATTGGTGGCAACTGATTATTTCACTAAGTGGTCTGAAGCAGTACCTCTCAAGAACATGACGCATACGGAGGTAATTCAATTCATAATCGAGCACATTATTCATAGATTCGGTATTCCTCAAGCGTTAACTACAGATCATGGTTCATCTTTTATGTCACACCAAGTCAGAGAGTTTGCCGAATCTTATAACATAAAGTTGCTCAATTCCTCCCCATATTATGCCCAAGCTAATGGACAAGCTGAGTCTAGCAATAAAATTTTAATCAAGCTCATCAAGAAGAAGAGTGAGGATAATCCAAGGAGATGGCATGACTTGTTGTCTGAGGCATTATGGGCACATAGAATCTCAAGGCATGGTGCTGCGAAAGTGACTCCATATGAGCTAGTATATGGTCAGGAGGCTGTTTTACCGGTGGAAGTAAATTTGAATGCTTTGAGAATAGCCAAACAAAATGATTTATCGGCAATAGACTTCTATAACTTGATGATGGACAACATTGATGAGGTTGCTGATAAACGTTTGGCTGCTTTAAAGGCCATAGAGAGAGATAAGTTAAGGGTGGCAAGAGCTTACAATAAGAAAGTCAAGTTGAAGAATTTTCAAGTTGATGATCTCGTCTGGAAAGTGATTCTGCCGATTGGTTCAAGAGATAGAAAATTCGGGAAGTGGTCTCCAAGTTGGGAAGGTCCTTTTAGGATTACAAGAGTTGTTCCCGGAAATTCATATTTGGTGGAATCAATACAAGGGGCATTGTTACCTCGAGCTCTCAATGGCAAATATTTGAAGAAGTACCACCCGAGTGTGTGGCAGGAAGCCTAAGTAGGCAATGGCCGATATACAATTATCGCCTGTAGCACAAACATGATACATAATTATCGCCCTGAGAAAAATAAATGTCCGATGGAGTGGTGACATCGTCCTTAGAACGAACACCATGCATATTATTTTTCGGCGTGCAAGCTTTGCCGAAAAACAGGGAGGCATGTGTTGACACCTGATTTTGGCAAGATACATAGTGAAAGGGTTTTCAGCATGATAAAGTTTCATATCGTCGAGTGGAACAACTTTGATGTTTAGGCTATCGCCATTCGACCTCATCTCAGTGGCCGAAACTGTACTCCGAGTGCCAAAATTTAATGTTCTGAGTGCTTTTCGGCCAATTACGCCCTCAATATGACCTCAGATGAAGGAGCACACTTAAGGAATTGTCTTCGTCTCGTTGAGGCAATCGATTTTGATATATAAATCATCTCAATCCGAGTTCATATGCAAAAGTTAGAGGCAATACACTGCAGACCGAACCTTAACGGAAATATGGCGCGAGGTGCCAGACATTTGTCTGATAGGTTGCGCGAGTAATTCGGCCATCAAGACGGCCTTGAATCGGAAAACCTTCAACATGGAAAAGTTTGGTCTCGTCGAGGCGATCGATTATCGTACATAATTCATCTCAATCTGAGGTCGTATGAGGCCTGGAGAGACAAATCAAGATCAAGCTATGTTTTCAGTCGGAAAATCCGAGTGAAAAGTTCACCGTCCGAGTGAAAGTTTACGGTCGAGTGAAAATTTACCTGTCGAGTGAAAATATAGTCATCCAAGTGGAAATATGGTCATCCGAATGAAATTGTCCTCGAGGTGAAAATATTCCGAGTGAAAAGTTTACCGTCCGGGTGAAAGTTTACGGTCGAGTGAAAATTTACCGGTCGAGTGAAAATATAGTCATCCGAGTGGAATTATGGTCATCCGAGTGACATTGTCCTCCAGGTGAAAATATTCCGAGTGAAAATTGTATTCCGAGTGAAAAACTCTAAACATCCGAGTGAAAAGTCCAGTCGGACGATCCAAGTGAATGACTCTAATCCGAGTGGATGAGCTCGGATCCGAGTGAAATTGAACATATGCCTGAAAGTTTATCAAGATGACCTCGGATGAAGAAGTGTTCAATACAGAAGTTGTGTGTATCATCAAGATGGTAAACTTTGATTTTGGAGTTGTCATCATCAGAGATAGTATATAGCCTACAAATTCATTACGAGACTCGGATAATCCAGTCTACCGCAAGACCAAGTCCGACTGGAAGATAAAGATGACCTCGAAAAGTATTCAAGATTGGCCTTATTTGAAAAAGTAATCAACATGAGAGTTGTTCGTATCGTCGAGGCGCACGAGTTTGATATTTGGGCTGTCTTGATCGGAGATCATATGCAAGCCTGGTGGCCCGCGCAAGAAGGAAGACAGAGTTTGGGCCAGATTCAGACATAATCCGAGTTGGAATAGAATTAGGACTCTAGGACGTGAATTGATGTAATTTTTCTTGTAAGGAAAGCCTAGATGAATCCTTTACTTGTACGGGAAGTCCAGCCGCCTCTTATATATGTTGGTGGTGATGGCCGATTGAACAACACACAATCGAACAAATCAATATACTACTTTTTTCATCTACGTTTTATCTCTCCACCGTTTTTCTCTCTCGTTCTTCGCTGTTCTTCGTGTTTGAGAGATGCGAATCCCGAGGCTCTAGGGGTGAGCGAATCGACCTAGGGCATCCCATAGCCGCCGCACTCCCTGACGGGGTCCCTCCCGGGGGTGTGGGGTTTTCAGGTCTACAAAAGCGCCCGTCGACTGTCTTGCGTATCGCGCTGTCGGTCGGGTCTCCTTCGACGTGAGCTGCGGTGCATCACCCCCGGCGTCGAGGGTACACGTGACGTGTTCGTGTGTCTACAATGACATTACCAAAATTATCATCACGGAAGTGTCCACTTCCATGACGATAAATCGCGCGTCACTGAAGTGCTTTCGTCAAGGGTGACCGACACGTGGCATCCACCGTAACGGAACGCTGTTAAGCTATCGGGTCGGGTTTTGGATCCTATAACCCGTTAACAGCCCCGACCAATGGGGATTTTCCATGTGTAAAATCATCATTGGCTGGAGGAAACACGTGTCGGCTCACCGTTGGGGTAGATGTCATCCGCTCATTGGACCGAAGGCGCCTATGATACAACGACATGTGGCACGGCCCAACAGAGGCCCATTCCTGTGAAAAGGCCAGCCCGTTTGATTTGGTCAAAAGGTGGCGGGCCGGCCCACGGAAAGCCTGTTAACGGCCTGTTTGCATATAGCCCATTTATAGCCCGCTAACCCAGGGCCCGTTACGCCCTATCCGAATTAGGCCCAGTAGCGTCATCTAGGCCGTCCAATATGATTCAGCCCGTTTTAACTTCCAGCCCATGTGTGGCCCGTGACTTCTTTCGACCCATATGAGGACCTTTGTAACTCTTGGCCCATTAACGGCCTGTGGTGAAACTGGCCCGTAATGAACAGTGTATCACTTTATACCCATTAACGACCCGTTATTCCATTGGGCCATTTCCAGCCCAAGTTATCTTTCGGCCTTCTCAGGGCCCATTGATTCTTGGGCTCATTTGTAGCATTCGGTTACATACGGCCCGTTACTGTCATTTTCTGCTTGTGGGCCAAATTCAGCCCGTCGTTACAGTCGGCCCATTTGCGGACCGTTAATACGTTGGGCCGTTTTCATGTCAAAAAAATCCGTTGGGCTGTTTTCATAGAGTTATCAAATACGGCCTATTAACGGCCCGTTATGGTCCACGAATAGTATGGCCCATGATTGGCGAAATGATGATGCGCCCCATAGAAGGCCCATGGATTCTACAGCCCGTATGAGGCCCATGGATAGTACGGCCCGTAGAAGGCCCATGGATCGTACGACCCATAGAAGGCCCATGGACCCTAAGGCCCGTATAGAAGGCCGATGGATCCTACGGCCGGGAGAAGGCCCATGGATCATACGGCCTGCAGGAGGCCCATGGTTACAACAGTCCGTGTGTTCCCATGATTATTTTGGCCCAGTTACCAAAAATAGGCTATTGTGGCCACTAGAAAAAACAGAAAAAGAACTGCAGTGACTACAAGCAAACAACTAAACAAGACAATAAGGACATAAATAAGCAAGCAATTAACGCTAGCCTATTACCGCTATTACACATATTACATCCACTGGGCATCAAAGTTCGCCACCAGTGCAAATGTAGGGAACAAAGCAGCACATTACATACACTGGCCGTCAAAATTGGCCACCAGTGCAAATAAACGCGGCAGCAAAACAAGAGCATAACTGAAATAACTTCAGAAGAGCTCAAGAAACGTTATCCTGGGTATCCACCATGCTCGCAATAAGCTTAGCAAGCTGATTAGCTTTGTCCTGTTTGGCGCTAAAATCCTCCAACGCTTGTTGTTGCACCAGAAAGTATGCATCTGAATGCTCCAGGGACTTCCGCAGTCCTTCCGCTTCTTGTCGCAGCACAGCTGATCGATGTCTTTCAGCTTGTAGTTGAGACTTGTCGGTGGGAACGACACCTATGGGATCACAAGAATCCCTACTACGGTTGCGGGGCACGGGGTCGTGAGAAGAGCGGATCAAACAGATAGCACACGGTTCGTTTATCCAGGTTCGGGCCGCGAGGATGCGTAAAACCCTACTCCTGCTTTGGTGGATTGTTTATCTGTGTTCTTGAACTAGCAATGGGGCCTGAGGAGCTCCAAAAAGCTGAATCTCCCTCCTGGTCGCCTTGGGCCTCCTTTTATAGGGAAAGAGGTTGCCATAGTGGCACACAGGAGGTGGAAAGGGTACAGTGATGCGGGGTTATCCCTCGCATTACATGACAAGGCGCATTTAATGCGTCTTGCTTAGCTGTCCTTGCTTTATCGGGGACGGGGGAGAGCCTTGTCTCGTCCGTCGCCGCTCCCTCTCGCATCGACACGCGCCTTGGCCAGCTATGCCCGCGGTGCCATGTAGGCAGGCAGGCAGCTGAGGTGGCGCAGTGGTGGGTCTCCACGAAGATCCGCATGCCGCCACGCAGGTGCCTGCCCAGCTGGTTGGGTCAGCAGCTGCATGCGAACGGCGGTGGAGGTCTGATTGGCGTGGGCCTGATGGTGGCCCTACGGGTGTTCATGGCAAAGGCCTATTGCGGTCTTGCGTATCTTCCCGGCAAGGGTCTTGCCGGGGCCTTGTGAGCGCCCTCGGCAAGAGGCATGCCGGGGCCTTGCAGCCGTCTTCGACAAGGGGCCTTGCCGGGGCCTCGTGGGCATCCTCGGCAAGGAGCCTTGCCGTCGTCTTGTCTTCTGGTTCTCAGGCTTGGCTGCTTCTTTTTGCCTTGTATCTGTCCTCCCTGGCAGGGCAGGATGCTCCTTGCCGGGAAGGTGGCTTGAGTCTTGCTTGTCGATGTAGCGCTTGTCGGCGAAGATGGATCCTCTTTAGTGTAATTGCATAAAGTCGTGGCCCATGCCCGGCGGTTAGTGTAGCCCTAGTTTTCACTACACCGACAGTAGCCCCTGGGCCCGGCTGCAGCGGAGAACTTCATGAATTCGACGCTGGAGACGGGACCAAGCTTGGCATGGGTCACGGTTGTTGTTGCACTCAAAGGAGCTGCCAGCCCCCGAGCCTACTCCCATGGAAATTTTCTAGCAAAGAACTTTATAGATCTCGATGCTAGAGTGTGGTTTTGTTTCCTTTCTTGCTCCCGGCAAGGCTGTTGCCGGGAAGTCTTATGTTTCTCACGGAGACTTTTGACGTTCTCGACGCTGGCTTCCGGCAAGCTTGTCGCCAGGAAGGCTTTTATCTTCAGCAGAGAACTTTGACGTTCTCGATGCCAGCTTCTGGCAAGCTCATCGCCAGGAAGGCTTTTATCTTCAGCAAAGAACTTTGGCGTTCTCGATGCCGGCTTCCGGCAAGCTTGTTGCCGGGAAGGCTTTTATCTTCTGCAGAGAACTTAGACGTTCTCGATGCCGGCTTCCGGCAAGCTTGTTGCCGAGAAGGCTTTTGTCTTTAGCAGAGAACTTTGATATTCTCGATGCCCGATTTCAGTGGAGAACTCCAGAGTTCTTGACACCGCTGGGAAGGCTTATGGCGAAGAACTTCATTGTCCTTGACATCGACCCCGGCAAGATCGTTGCCGGAAAGGCTTATGGCGAAGAACTTCGTCGTTCTTGACACCAACAATATTGGTCCTAAGGGCGTTTCCAGCCCCCGGACCATGACTGTGTTTAAACATGACAAGTGATTAGCATCTGAAGTGCACTTAACTCACTTGTAAATTTTGACTTCTGCTACATATTCCCTATGCCCGCTGGAATGGTTTCCGGTGCGTACGATCCAGCCAGGAACGCTTGAGGGAATGGGCCCTTAGCGGCTATTCGGGAATGTCGCCTCCCGGAAAGGTTTACCTTCTTGGCTCTAGCGCACCCGCACAAGTTGGCGAGCGGATTCGGGGCAACATGGAGCGCAACTAGCCCCGAGAAGGTTCCTTGGCATACAGGTCTATGCAGAAATCTCGAATAAATAGTGCATGCTATCTTCCTGTTCAACCTCTCTTTGTACGTCCACCCTACGTTTATCGGGTAGGCTTGCCGGCGCGTAAACCCAGGGCGGCGTCTTGGGGACGGATCCCCAATGGCCTGCCGGGTGTGCTTGCCGCCAGGCGAACCACCTTACCGCCCTTAACGCGTCCGCTCGAACTGTCGAGCTTGACTCAAGTCAGAATCGAGAGCGTTGCCAATTGCGGAAGGCTACCCTGCCACTCTCGACGCAACCGCTTGAGCTGTTGAGCGGACTCGAAACAGAACAAGGGCGTTGCCAATTGCGGGAGGGCCCCTTAGCGTTCAGGTTTTCCATACAAAGAACGAGATCTCCAAGGGGAATAACCTTATATAAAAAGGATATATCTAAAGTTTCGCATGACTTAGCTTTTCTGTTGCCGCACTGGCGTCGTTCTTTCGGTCGCCTGCTTCTTAGGAGCCATGGCGATGAAGAACAGCTGGGTCTACTGCTAGACCGGATTCTCACAATTGCTTCCCCTACCTGGCGCGCCAAAGATGTCGGTGGGAACGACACCTATGGGATCACAAGAATCCCTACTACGGTTGCGGGGCGGTGGGTCGTGAGAAGAGCGGATCAAACAGATAGCACACGGTTCGTTTATCTAGGTTCAGGCCGCGAGGATGCGTAAAACCCTACTCCTGCTTTGGTGGATTGTTTATCTGTGTTCTTGAACTAGCAATGGGGCGTGAGGAGCTCCAAAAAGCCGAATCTCCCTCCTGGTCGCATTGGGCCTCCTTTTATAGGGAAAGAGGTTGCCACAGTGGCACACAGGAGGTGGAAAGGGTATAGTGATGCGGGGTTATCCCTCGCATTACATGACAAGGCGCATTTAATGCGTCTTGCTTAGGTGTCCTTGCTTTATCGGGGACGGGGGAGAGCCTTGTCTCGTCCGTCGCCGCTCCCTCTCGCGTCGACACGCGCCCTGGCCAACGGTGCCCACGGTGCCTTGTAGGCAGGCAGGCAGCTGAGGTGGCGCAGTGGTGGGTCTCCACGAAGATCCGCATGCCGCCACGCAGGTGCCAGCCCAGCTGGTTGGGTCGGCAGCTGCATGCGAACGGCGGTGGAGGTCTGATTGGTGTGGGCCTGATGGTGGCCCTACGGGTGTTCATGGCAAGGGCCTGTTGCGGTCTTGCGTATCTTCCCGGCAAGGGTCTTGTCGGGGACTTATGAGCGCCCTCGGCAAGAGACTTGCCGGGGCCTTGCGGCCGTCTTCGGCAAGGGGCCTTGCCGGGGCCTCATGGGCATCCTCGGCAAGGAGCCATGCGGTCGTCTTGTCTTCTGGTTCTCAGGCTTGGCTGGTTCTTTTTGCCTTGTATCTGTCCTCCCTGGCAGGGCAGGATGCTCCTTGCCGGGAAGGTGGCTTGAGTCTTGCTTGCCGATGTAGCGCTTGTCGGGTAGGATGGATCCTCTTTAGTGTAATTGCATAAAGTCGTGGCCCATGCCCGACGATTAGTGTAGCCCTAGTTTTCACTACACCGACAAGACTCAAGAAACCGAACTGATTCAGATAGTGAGTTTGAATAGCTTGTGCAAGCGGTAGTGGCTAGTAAATCGAACACTAAACCAAGACAGGACTTTGGGGTTGTCTCGCTGTCTTCAAGATAGTCTTCCTTAGCTTTTTTATCAGCTTTGTTGGAGACCAACAAGGATGTGTCACTATCCTAAACCTTATCTGCATTACTTCCTTTACCATTGCTTAATAAGGCACTCTTCCCCATTATTCTGTCAGCATTCTAAAATAATAAACAAGCAGACACATAACAAGTTTAGCATGTACTAGTACATGAAACTCATTTCTGTGAACCAGGTCATTAGTAAGGTGGACAAGATTAAACTACCAAGTCTTCTATTGCCAATTACTAGTACATAATAAAAGTATCAAACAAACATATATCTATGTCCTATGGTCACCGCATTGTCTTGCCAAATCAAAATAGATACACGGTTCAAATCATATCAGTTCAAGACAAAGCAGCAATGAAAGAATACAAAGCGTGGGAAACAACACGGCACAACAAGATTTCAGATGGGTACCACGGGTCTACATGTACAACAACATTATTGGCTCTGTTGTGATGCTAGTAATGTGCATGATATGAAAGTCAATTGTATACACAATTGAAATTGAAATCAACAGAGCTATTGGTAAGAGCAAACCTGTTAAAGAAACATGCGTGAACATACCTGCTATGCCATTGGAGTTTCGATTGGATCCTTCAATTTAAAAATAAGTTTGTATGAGTAAATACAGTGATACAAGAGCAAAGCAATCATAGTTAAAAAAGGTGCGCCTAAGCGAGCGCTTAAGCGCGCCTAGGCTCTAGGCGTTGGCAAAATGCATTGTGCATAACTACGCATAATCTGTGCGTAACTGCGCATAAGCATGCGCTTTGGTCAGTAAAGCACAAGGCAGTGGCAAAACACACAATTAACGCCTAGCGCTTTTTTGAACTATGATAATAATGGGATCTTAAATTAGAACAATTGTTCTTTAGGTTTAGGCACTTGTTCTACATGAACAGAGTACAGTAAGACGCAAGAATATAGTACTTAAAATAGAAAATGAGCTCATAGACCTTACCACATTCTTGGTTCGGGACCAGTACAGAACAAGGTGTTCCCAGTCATCGTCCAGTAAATGTGTCTCAGGAGAACATAAGGGAATTTGATGAGTTTCTTTGTCGGTGAAGTACGTTTTCTTCAGGTAATTCCGATACTGCCACCAAGCATTCTTGAAGATAGCAGAGGTATTAGCACAGGTTACCTCATCCTGAGTTTCCAAATCGGCCCTTCTCTATAGAGAAAAATGGGAAAATTTGTTGTATTATAACCATCATGGAGGTAGGATGTATGGGACGAAGCAAAGTAATTGCCATGAATAACATTACTTACACATAACTCCTGGACAAACACCTGCAACGGGCATTTTCCTTCGTCTTCAGTATAATATTTCCAAGATGGGAAGATACGCACATACGATTTAACAACATCAAATGCGATAGATGCTAAACTACGACTAGCTGGTTGTGCTTCCTCCACAGGAATAGGCGTACTAACTGGTGGAGTTGGGGTTCGCCGTGATAGTACAGACCCTTTGGGCACTGGAGCTGCCTTACTAACTGCTCTTGTTTGGGAGCTCTGTGGTGGAGATGGTGCTGTGTCAACAGGAACTGGGTTACTACCGGCTGGGGTTGGGGTTAGATTGGGTGAAGCTGGTTCTCTGTCCATCGTAGTAGGGGTACAATCTGCGAGAGTTTGGGTTATGTGTGGTAGGGATGGTTCTTATGCATGTACAACCGGGGTGCTATCTCCACCAAGAGGTAGCACTGTTTTATTTGAAGACCGTGTTTTTAGTCCGCTAGATACTGGCATCACCCGCTCCAATTCAAATGGCCGATAAACATGAAACATAGTTGAATGTACAGACATTGTATGAGAGACAGATACAATAGATAGTGTGGAAAAAAGAGGGCATGAAACAGTTGACATGTATATTGTTTAACTAAAACGGATAGCATGACATAATTTCACATATATGATGTCTATCTAAATTGGATACCATAGCATAACATAATTCAAAGATATGATGAATAACTAAACAGGATCGCATGACATAATTCACCTACATGTTATCTAAGTAATCAGGATCACATCATTTAATTCACATATGTGATTTATATGCTAAACAGAGGGCATTCGATATGATGTTTGAACTAAGAACATGGTGTTGAATATTGTGTATATGATGTCTAAACTATGCAATGCCAGACACCGTATGCATGATATGAGCAGTATAACCGTGCCAAGTTAGAGCATACACCTCAGTGGGGGAATAGGACTGGTCATCTGTATCCGAATCCATCTCTAAGGAGCTATCGGGACCCAACAAGAGATCTGCTTCGACAGGTAGCACTGTCTGCTCTGAAGGCCTTGTTTTCACTCCAGATTTTCCATCTCCCACCCAAATGGCTGATTCACAGGAAGAGTAGTTTAATGCACAAACATTGTCGACAAATGGAAATGTAATGAAGAAAAGGATGGGCAAGATATCATTCAAATATATGATGCCTGGTTAAACAGGATGGCATTGCACATTTCACACATATTATGGCTGGCTAAAAGACATGAGACTGCATAATTCCCATATATGATATAGAAACTAAACAGGTGGCATTACAGAACATGTCTAAACTAAGCATTTGACATATATGATGTCAAAAGTAGGCACTGCAAGGCAACATATGCATGATACCTTGGGGGGTAAATAGGAGTGGTCAGCGGCGTCTGAATCCGCCTCAGAACAGATATCTTCCTCTGGATTACAATCTGGAGAGGGGTGGGGAGGGTTTGCCATTGAACCCACCATGGAGAGACGTCTGCATGACATTGTATTGCCGCACAAAACTCTTCTCTTTTTCTCTACATGTTCAGCATGACTGTGTACAATATCTGACATGCATACGAAAAAAATATGGTGAGATTATGTAAGGAGAGCATGCAGAAATTTAGAGTGATGGTAACAACCAGTGGATCGACGTTTTTCCATTGAACCAAAATAGCCCTAATGGATCGACGTGAATGTATAGTAATAAGTGATGCAACAAGTGTACAACCTCTTTGCCGTAGCCGTGTCGACCTCAGCATCATTGGGTTGGTCGCTGAAGCAGTTGAGGCAGAGCTGGCTGTCAGAGGTGTGGAGGAAGATCTGAGGAATCTGTAGACGACGTCCAGGGCACTGCTCTGTTGTGATGGATCGTTTGTCGTTCGAGCAGCTCCGATGAGCTGTAAGACATCAAGGCTGAAGCAGCACAAGACATACATCGTCAATCGCAAATGGGATTCTAATAGCATCTCCAATAGATGATGTAAAATGGATGTAAAATTAACATCACCAAAAACCACCAGACTACAACAGATGAGGTAAAAACTCTTGACTCAGAACTTAACTGTCGAAACTAAAATTTACTGTGGAATCTGAATGCTATTGTCGAAACTGAACGCAATGGTAGCAGAGAGGCACTTGACATGTAGTTTAGGGAGGGCCTGCAGTTCATCTTCAACTTGCACCCCCTGAGCCGCCAGCCACCACCGGCCTCGCCGCCGGCCCCAGCGCCGCCTCGCCGCCCCGAAACAACTCGCCACCGCCACCCCAGCCAGCCCTCTAGCCCCCCCGCCCCCACCCTGAACCCTAAGATATATAGTGGGGTACCTCTTCGGCGAGCTCCCGTCCCCGCCGCGGGTGGTTCTTCCTTAACTCCGGCGAGCCCCCCAACCCCTGAAAATCGACTGACCCAAAAGTCGATTCAGTCGACTGAAGTGTGGCTTAATCGAAGCATAGCAGCCGCACAAGCGAGGGGGAGAGCAGCAGCAGCAGCTGGGCGAGCGAGCGATCGAGCGAGAGCTGGAGCAGCAGCAGCGTGAGCGAGCGAGAGCCGGAGCAGCAGCAGCAGATCCGGCTGGTATGGACGCCGCCGCTGAAGGGGCCTCACACTTGGGGAGAGCCGCCGTGGAGATGTCGCCCGCGGCGCCGTCTTCAAGGTAGCCGCCCCATGGGGGTGCGGGATGGAGCACCGTCGGTGCCGGGAGGTCGAGTTAAGGAGAAGGTGCGATGCGATGAGTGTACAACCTCTTTGGTGGCGATGAGTAGGCCTCGGCTTCGTCCGAGGAGTCGGTGAGGATGTTGCAGTTCCGGTGGAGCAGGTTAAGGCGACACTATAGGGATGGAGCAGCCGCGATAGATGAGGCGATCGTGGGAGCAGCTCCTTGGAGATGGAGGACAGGGCGGCTGAACCGGCGGGACGGCGAGATGGACGAGGGACGTCGAGCTGTTGCGGTGGACGACGTCGTCGGGGAAGAGGCTCCGGCTAGGCAGCGATGACATGGTGGACGGAGGAGGGTAGGGTTTCGCGGCTGGAGCAGAGAGGTTATGGCGGCCTGGGATTTCGAATGGCGAAAAGGGGGCGATGGGAGGGGGTGAAGCATGACTTAGGGACATGCTTGTCCAAAATGTAGGTTGTGTTACAAAAGTACCCCCCACCGATTTGAACTAGCGGCCCTTTCGGCTCAGGGTTAGAAGGGGGATTTCGCGTGTCGGGATTGGCAGCTGGAGAGTTTTCGTGCGCGTTGTAATTTTGGGATAGCAAGGCGCGGGTTGTGAAGGCACCAGTTTTGGGAGCATGATATCTGAATTTTCGGGATATAACAAGACGCGGGTTGAATTTTAGGGACAAGCCTAACGTGTAGTAATATTGTACTTGTACGTACCAAATCAATTCGCACTTCCCTCAACCAAAAAGAAAATGAAAAAATAAAACTATTCACACCACACAAAGAGAGAGTCTTGCCCCGTTTTACTATACAAATGCTATTCAAAGCTACTCCCTCCTTCCATCTATATAGGGCCTAATGCGTTTTTCGATGCTAACTTTGACCAAATATTAGAGAAATGATATATGACATGCAACTTACACAAAGCACACCGTTAAATTCGTCTGTGAAAGGTTCTTTCAATGATATAATTTTCACATTGTGCATGTCATGTACTATTAATCTTGTCAATAGTCAAAGGCGGTCTTAAAAATCTCATTACGCCCTATATAGACGGAAGGAGGGAGTATGAATCCATGTTATGTCCGATTAAAGTTTTTCGCTTGCTGTGTAATGCATGTAACCTACTCATACCAACATTTTAGTGCATTCCAAATGTCTATACTACCGCTGTAATTCGAACTAAATTTGAATTCGTTTCTCTATTTCAATAAGAATCTACAATCATGATTGGTGCCAACTTCAACCATCATAGTTTCCTTGCTATCCGCCACATATAAATCGGACGGCCTATAATGCAGGATGGCAGGCACACCATCATCAACAACTCCGTTTTTTATAAGAGTAGAGATAAAATATATTAAATGTAGTATAACATGTTCATAACCACACCATGTGTATCACCGTTATATATATTCACACATGCGTCGGTTTGGAACACTATGATAAATTCTTCAAATATCTGAATTCGCTTTTTATAATGAAGTATATATGATCTCTATTCGTCTTTTACACCCACACAACCCTCTTATCTTTGTAGCTAGCGATAACTTTCTCTTGTGCATGCACACGCCTGCATCCCTCTCACCCTCCCTCAACATTCTCTAGCTCCATCATGCAAATTCATCTTTTACTTTAGGTCGTTCACTCACGGTGTGTGTAGGCCCCCCAGCTCCTTCTTTAGGGGCACACATCGATCGATATGCCTCTCTAGCCAGGTGTGCCTTGCACAAACACAAGCTTCCCCTCTTCTCTTGTCACCGTCCATGCCTCACTCCACCACTCTTTTCATTGTTCTCGTACTCGCACACTCCTCCCCCCTCGATATAGTATGCCTCTCGTACCACCTCCTACATGCATCCCTCTCTCTCTATCCTTCTCCTCGTGCCTCATTTGCTTCTAACACACACATGCATGTATACCGATCGATCTCCCAACATATACCTAGATCGACTTTAACTACCCCCCATCGATCGACGTACCTCACAAGTTATGTCTCTCCTTTCTCTAACAAAGGGCGATTGACCTTCCTATGTAGTTACGTCTGCTTACCATAGCCACATCGTCCCCCCTCATCATTCGTGCATGCCTCCTGACCCGTCTCTCACACACATGTGCACAGACAACAAGCAACCATCTCCTCTCTTATTGATATTGCGGGCGTGCCCTCCGTTTGTCTAGCAAGCCTATCCCACCATTTGTTAGAAGCAACTCCACTACCACCCCTCCAACACTCTAGCTCTGTCTCTCTCCCAACCTTATTCCTCTCCTGCACATATGCATGGATGCCGATCGATCTCCCTTAATACATGAGGCAGATCGATCTCCTTAATACATGAGGTAGGCCTCTCTCCTCCTTCACACATATACCAACCATTGTACCTCTATAGTTAATTGGGCCTCCCTCTTCCCCCGCCACACATCGATAGTCGAGCGCTGCAGGTAGGTATCCATGCCACAGAGACAAACTGCACATGTACCATCTCACGTTCCAGTAAGCCAGCCACTCCATATCTTTGACGTGGGCACACACAAATTCGATGGCACTCTTTATCGACCGCGTGCGCACACACACACATCATCCCTCTCTTCGATTCTATGGACACCTCAAGCCGATGATACCTCCACTCTCTTCTCGTGGATCGCCCCCTCTATATATATGTTATATCCAGGACTCTATTTCACACACATTGCATATGTTACATTTTTTGATTGACCCCCCCCCCCCAAAAAAAAACTCTCAAGAACCCACACACTATATCTCTCTAGGTTTGTATCTCTCTCACACAACCCCATGTAGGTGGTGTACGTATACAAGAAGAGAATAGGTGCACCATGCACGTACTCACGCTTCGTGCCCAGCCACACCCGCGTGGGTACACGGTGGAGCTCATTTCTTTACGAAATGGCAGCCCACGTGCTAATTTGAATGCGTGTAGCGGTTGTTTACCTAGGGAGGTCGTGTACCACGCGTGCACGAAACAAAGTTCGACTTGAAGCGTTCCCGCGTTATTTTTAAATAAAGTTATAGTGCCCAATGGCACGTACACAGAATATAAAACGATTTTTATGGAGAAAAAGGTAGTCCGCTCACTATATACAATGGAGCCTGCCTGCCTGGTTTGTCGCTCTTCAGAGTATCTCACACAAGGCTGCGGTGGCCTCTCTCTCTCTCTCAACGTTGGTCACTGATCCGGCCGCATCCCGTCCGCTGGGGGAGAGGGAGTGCGGTGGCCTCTCTCTCTCTCTCACCATTGGTCACTAATCCGGCCGCTTCCGTCCGCCGAGGGAAAGGGAGGAAGTGCATCGTTTCTCCGTTCGATGGTGCCGAGGCAGCACGTCCCGATCTGCGGTACACGTCGTTCTCTCTGACCAAGCTCCGGCGTGGCAGGGCCTACGCCACTTGCTCGCAGATTCCGCCCGCCGCCGCTCACCAAGTTACATCCCGACAACCTCCAGGTATCTCCTCTGGCATTGCTCCACTGCCTGTCTTCCCACGTCGCTGCATGTGGATCTTCCATAGTTCTTTGCCCAAAACGTAGCTCATCCGGTGTACTTTCCATATTGCATTCTCGTCCTCACACCGTTTTAGACAAACACAACCGTGTTGTTATCTTCCCTTAGGACAAGGAATATGCTTATTTTTTATCGTCACATGTGTCATCAATTGTTATTGGCCAGTAATTGTTTCCTTTCTTCCTCTTTTTTGCAAACAGGGCTATCCATTTCACCTTGTTGCTATTGCGACCTTTTGGTTAACTGCACAAATCACTTTTTCTTAAGAGTGTTTTGTGCAGTTGTACTAAAATGTCACACGGGCAACGTCTCTACATTTCAGTGCGACTGCACAAAGGGAGATTGGTTTTGCTCTATCCTCCTCATCCAACTCCGAGCCTAATCTTCTCCAACTAGTTAGTCTTCAGAGAGACTGCAAAGGTGACCGGCTTATATTTGTGTGTTTATTGTTTCATCAGTAGTCCTCTGTTATCGTAATCACACTTAATATCTTTGGAACAGGGACGCTCAGCTCTATTTTAGTGGAACTGCACAAAATGATCGGAATGTTGCATGCTCCAGACAGATACTTTTTTCCCAACATGCCTTGTTGATTTAGACAGAGCTGGGGGGACGTTGCTGCCAGTGAAAGCATTGATCAATTTTAATTTAACAACTTCTCACAACTCTGTCTTCAGTTGTGATGTAATTATTAGCTCTGATCTGCTAATAATTGACATGCATTAGCAAGGAAGTTAGTTTTTTATTGTTTCCGAAAGAGCATCGATGGCAAGACACGCGAAACAAAAGCTGAAAGCTCACACCATTGTACAATTTCATGTCGCTGGAAAATTATTTGTATAGTACGTCAATTGTGTAAACAAATGATGGAAGCTTGATAGCATTGCCAGAAGCCTCTTCATCATCTGGGTCCATGTGCCATGCACAAAATTATACTCCTTCGTTCCTAAATATTTGTCTTTTTACAAATTTCAAACGGGCATATTTTAGAGTGTAGATTCACTCATTTTGTTTCTTATGTGTACTCCCTTCGTTCCTAAATATTCTATTCGTGTTTCTAGAGATTTCAACAAGTGACTACATACAGAGCAAAATGAGTGAATCTACACTCTAAAATATGTCTATATACATTCGTATGTGCCAGTCCATTTGAAATCTCTAAAAAGACAAATATTTGAGTAGTCACTCGTTGAAATCTCTAGAAAGACAAATACTACGGAGTATATTTAAGAACCGAGGGGGTAGTGCACAACCGCATGGGAGACTCAGCCCGGTCGTTGCGCCGCATTAATAGTGAGTAATGAGCAGTCAAATCATAAGCCCCACCTTTCCCACTGTAAGTTGCTCTGAAGAAGCAACCATCAATACGCTCTTCTTTGAATCCGCTCATACTACTCCATCCGTCACTGTTTATACAGCGCGCTTCAGAAAAAAGAAAAAAATCTGTGGGACCAAGGCGACTAGCGATCGGCCTAAAAAATAGCATTGGTAGTTATAGCACGGCGTCTATTACTAGAGGGAATAATGCGTACACACATGCATGCAGTGCTTCCACCCCGGGTACATACATGGATGCACTTACTCCACTCCGTAGTAGTACAGTACATGGAGAGAAAATTGTGGACTTGATTGCGGTTACCACGCCCTAATTAATTGAGCATTAAACGAAACACATCTAAAGTCTCTCTGGTGGTGGAAATGCATTGAGAGAAATGCATCATAATGAAGCGTGCCCTGTAAATTGTGACGGAGGGAGTAGTAGTATGAAGGTGCAAAACCAAGTACGTGTATGGCCAGTCGGTCAACGCACCTCCTCTTGGCATATCACTGACATGTGGGACAGGAGTGTGAGCAAACCGATCTCAATTGACGGCAAAGAGCCAACCTGCCATTCCTTGAGAGAGACGAGGAGCGAGAACACATAGATGGGCTCGCACGGAGGCCAAGATATATTCGAGCATGGTTGGTTGATCGATGTCATTCATTACATGTTGGGCTGCCGTTTTCCGCCCTTCTCCGGAATAAACGTGTACTTTATCAGAGAAAAAAAATAAGAGTACAGACGCTCCACCATGCGGTTCTAGTAGTAGTACTACTCGTACTACTGCGCTTGGCTCTTCGCCTCTTCGTGAAGTTGAACAATGATGGTACTCCGCATGTTGGGTACTACAGTGTATGCCTCTGACAATCTGACACCGAATGGACTGATGCATGTCCATCGAGGGTAGGTTGCATTAGTCAAAAGGCGTAAGCGAGCTTCACCTTGTCCTGCAAGCTTCTCCTCGTTCTGCGAGTTGACGAGACAGACCAAAAAGTAGTGCTAGTCCATACTCCCTCCTTTCCGGTTAATATGGCTTAATCTTTTTTGCGGGTAAATGAGAGAGCTTTATTCATATATAAGCATTCTTAGGACGATCAGCCAAGACACTGGTCACTAGGAAGCGAGGTACCCCGCAAAAAAAGAAGTAGGAAGCGAGGTGTTTCATCAAGCCAGCTCTCGGCCACATTCAAAGTGCAGCAAGCATGGTTTGCACGAAGATGCGCTGCAAGGTTTGCTGACCTGTTTACATGCTGAATAACAAAAAAAGAGGAACTATTACCGAGCGCTACTATTTGTAACAGGATATGAGCCAGAATTAAGCGAGAATTGTGGCGAGTGTTCCATGCAATCAACTTCCATCATCACATGCGAGAACCCTCGAAGAGAACCAAATGTGTTGAAGATTGCTTTATCACAATTTAAAATTATAATAAGAGTGCAGGCGCTCCTCCATCTGGTTCCTAGTACTAGTGTAGTACGTACCTTTATAGACTATAGTAGTAGTACTAGTAAACTTTGCGCTTGGTTGTTCGCCTATTCGGGAAGTCGAACAATAATAGCACTAGTAGTATAGTGTATGCTTCTGGCAATCTGACACCGAATTAACTGTTGCACGTCCACCGCCTGAGCGAGGGAGAGCTTGCATTAGTCAAAAGTTTCTCCTTATCCTGCGAGCCACCGCACGCAAGATTCTCCTGTCCTGCAACCTTCTCCTCGTTGGGCAAGTTGACGAGACACAGCAAAGTAATGCTAGTCCATACTGCCTCCTCTCCGGTTAATATGGCTTAATTTCAAACTAGATAAATACACTGTCTGTCACTGTATATTTGTAAAAATACGGCCAGTGGACTTCATAATACGCTCATTGCGCTCAATATATATATATTTTCCGGTGTTTATACAGTCACTAGCTCACCCTGACTGAGTATGTGTGTGCATGCACGTGTAGGTTGAGCACTTGAGCGTGACCGTGTGTGTTCCGTCGTGTGCTCGGACATGCATGCATTAGGGCGTCGCGCGCGTTTTTGCGTCCATGTGTACGTGTGATTGTTGCATACCTGTATGGGGAGTACGTGTAGGGGCCACTAAGGAGCATTCAAATCACACAGTAAGTTAGTCGGAAGAAGCAACCATAATTTCACTCTCGAATGACACGTACGCAATATAAAATGATTGATATGGAGAGAAAAAGAAAACCACTATATATACACGAGCAGGAGCCTAAGCTACAAGCCTGCTAGCTTAGGTTGCTCTCTTCATAAGCATAGAACGACGGGCCTGATCCCGCAGCTGGGGGAAGGGAACAATGTTCTGCGTAGACGCGGTCGACATTGGTGCATCCCAATCGGGGGTCACTGCAGTATGGGCCGATGCCGCGTCCCAACCTCCCTTCTAGCTATAGCCCGACGTCCCAGGTAGTCCATCTTCCTTTTGGAGCCGACTTGCTCCACTGCCGTAGCTCCATCTCCATGTTGATCTTTCTCTACTTCTACCGACTTCTACTTGTGATGAGTTTATGTCTCATGAACTAGTGCCAGTACTATTATTATAATCACACTTCTTCAATATCTTTGCCATCAGGGATGCTCAGGTCGATTTTAGTGGAACTGCACAAAAGCATCGTATGATCCGAGGGTGCCAGTGGTCTTTCCTTTGATAGGTTCTACCTGGCCAGGAAATTAAATCATGTTTAGGGTTTAGGGTTTAAGTCGTAGTGACCCCATCAGTAGTTTTTCTTTCGTACATGCTCTCACAACTTTTTTCTTTAGTTGTGAAGTAAATATTGGCTATGATCTGTGAATCATTGAGATGCATCAGCATGCGTGTTAGTTTTCCTTTGTATTTGATGGAATGTTGTAACGGGGAAACCTTGGAATAGGAATGAAAATGGAGTGGAAAGTTTCTGTTTTTCTGGAGAAAAAATGGAAATGGAGAGAAACCAACGTTTCGTTTCGTTGGATCGCGCCATCGAGCAAAACCAATGTTTAGATCATGTCTGTCGTGTTCGTGTCTCACCCTCCTCCACGGCTCGACCCCACACGGTCGCTCGGCATGCCACTCACCGCAAACTGAGTATATGATAACTTTCCCGCCTGCTTGTCGATGGATGGCGCCATGGAGTACTAGCACTACTGGAAGAGATTGACGAGTTGGGGGAGGACAGCTAGCTGTAGCACGGACTCCCAAGAACTTTTTACATGCATGTTGTAGCCGGCTATTGCGACCTTTGAACGCGGAGCAGCCGCGTGCACCCGGAAGCGGCGCGGGCGACGCTTTCTCGGCCGGCACGCCGCTTCAATGCCAGCGCCAGTGAGAGGTTGCCTCCGCTCTGGCCGAGCATGAATGTGGCACTGACCATTTCGGGCGGGAAGCACGCGCGGGTGATGAAGAGGGTTCGGGTTGGTCAGGACCGGCCGTGGCAGCGATCCGGACGTGCGCAAACAAGAGATGTTGTACGTTAATATTGCTGCGTATATAATTAACAACGTAAATAATGTGCCAGTTGGACAAATATGATTGGAGATGGAGATGGAAATGGAATTTTACGTAAACACGAATATGCATGTCTATGTCTATGTGTGTGTGCGCGACGACTCTGACGACCTGGAAGCGGGGGCGTGTTTTTTTATCGAGTTTTCTTTCTTGGTACGTTAGAAAATCAGTTTGGCTAATTCACATCTAGATGTTATTTAAGGATATCACATCTAAGCTCCCACAAGTATATAATGTAGCAACAAGAAACAAAAAAACTAGGAAAAAAATAGACCACAAACAGTGTGGACATCAACTTAGATGTGACATAACTATGTCACATCTAGATGTGTCCTAGACAGACCCTTAAAAAATTGTCCGCCAGTTTTCGTTTCTGTTTTCCGGGAACGCGCATATTCTATTTAAAACCACTGCTATGGAGAGATTTTTTTACTCCATTATAGCCTCTTGTTTGATAGAGTTTCTCGCATCTCGCTCTCTCACCCTCTCCATATCAAAACAAGATGACAATGTCCACTCTATCTCTCTCCTCACCGGTGGTCACAGATCCGGCCAAATACCGTCCGCTGCAGGAGGTGAGGAGGTGCAGCGTTGACGTTGTCGCCGTCGGTGACGATGGAAGCCGATGCGCACCGTCCTCTCGGAGCCGGCGCTGGCGCGGACGAAGATCCTCCGCGCCCTTGTTCGCTGCCGTCGTGTGGGCAGATCCCGCCCGCCCGCCTAAACGACATCTCGCCAACCTGAGGTATAACTTCTTGTACTGGTCCAGCTCCCCAGGTCGCTGCGTGCGGGTTTTCTTCTATGCGACTACTCCCCAGCTCCCCATGCATAGTAGCTAGGGTTTGTCGACTGGTCCAACATCACCTACTAGTACTATTATAGAGGGAATGCCACTCGAAAAGTTGTCTTGATTTATGCCTCGGTGGAGGTATACATGTTGTTTCGACAAAAAGTACATGGTGGTTGTGTGGTCATTGTCCATATGGTGGTAGTACTATCACTGGTTAAATGAAGAAATGCTTTTTTTCTCGGGTATCCTGGTTTAGTTCCCATCAAGATAATTATGATGCTTCTGTTTGTTGGTGTACTTTTCATTAATTCTTATTGACAATTGAGATGTCGTTGCTAACCCTTTTTTATATTTTTGGAAATAGTGATGTGTGTCTCCATACCCGGGCATCTCTTCCTCAATTTTAGTGGAACTGCACAAAATTGGATGGCCATTGTTGTTCCGCCTCACTGTCCTCTGCCACGTGGTTCTTCCTTCCTCGAGCTTGATTACTGAGAAGAAACAGACCACAGTGAGGATTTGTTGAACTTCATATGTGCCTCGCCCAAACTTGATGCCAAATGGATGATGCATCACCACGATGACCTATCGATGCTCATGGTTGCGCCTCATGGTTGCGTCGGCTGGTGAAGCTGATCGATTTTGAATGAAAAACAAGCCGTCTTCGATCAGTGCTCTTTGCTTGTTACGCACAAAGATGATATCCTTCGTCATTTCACCTTGGTTGCATTGGAGACGCAGTCGTCTTTCACGTTGGTGCAATTTTATCACACAATTGGCTATGAACCAAATCTTTCCTCGAAGAAGGATCGACGTTGGAACTAAGAGCATAGGTTTTGTATTGATTTCTAAGCCTTCTCACTACTTTGTCTCCAGCTCCCCTGTAATTTTATTTGTCCAGCTATTAACTTTGATTTAAAAAATGGTGTGGACTAAAACCCGGATGGACGTAGTAGCCCTCCATTTTTATTTACTCCGCATATTAGATTTGACTGAAGTCAAACTTTGTAATACTCTGAAACCTTTCCGATAATTGAAATTAAAATTCTTTATTTGTATACACTCTCACATGTTTCCGATAATTTGGCGCATGTGTGGTTGTTCACTTAAGGGAGGGTAGTGTACCACACGTGAAGGATAGTAAGTGCGACCAGGACGCGTGGGCGTGGATCGTTAGTTCATCAGAAGTAGTACTAGTTTTCTTCACTGTACATTAAATAAAGAGCTTCGTTTCGTACTTACATAATTTAAAACAATTGTTATGGAGAGAATAAGAAAACCACTCCACTATATATTAGTCGTATACACGAGAGTACTATATGGACGTAGCTTCATTGACTTAGTGCACCTGCCTTTGGATTTATGACAGGTGGGCCTAAAATGTGGCTGGCTCACCTGTCATACAGCCAAAAGCAGGTGCAGTGAAGGCACCGGAGCTCAGTCCGTACTACAGTAGTATATATATAAGCGGGAGCCTCAGCGCTTGTTCGCTAGGGTTTGCACTCTCCACACGCTCGCCGCACTACATATATGTTACACGCTGGAGGCTCGGTGTTCATTTGCTAGGGTTTGCTATATTCACAGTCTCTCACCCTCTCTTCACCAGATCTAAACAAGACTGCGTTGGCCTCTTGTCTCTCTCTCCTCCCTCATAGCTGGTGAAGGAGGCGTCCGTATCACGTCGCACCGGGAAGGGGAGGAGGTGCAGCGTTCACTCTATCGCCTTCGGCGAGGGAGGCAATCCACTGCAGGCTGCACTGTTCTCTTTCACCCAGCGCCTGTGCGGGAGGGCCACCGACCCATTCTTCCTCGCTGTCGTACATAGTGTGGGCAGATCCAGCCTCCCGCCGCATGCCTTGCCACATCCCGACGACCCTAAGGTAGAAGTTTCTTTGAAACCATCGTTGCTCTAGCTGCATGTGGATCTTTTTCGATCTGTAGTCGAATCTAGGTCTCGGTTCAAAGAGGAAAGAAGGGTGTAGTGGGCTGGAGCAAGAATCTAGGACATGGTTCGGTGAGGAAAGGAGGGGCCGAAAGTAGTATAGACTGGCTATCCAGCCGCTTTGTAGATCGAAAAGGGAAAAAGGGGGTAACCCAGTACACACATCTGTAAGGAACCGATCTCTTTGTTGAAAAGGGAAAGAAACTTGGGGGTCGGGTAGTTTGTGCAGGACTAGATTTGCTGCCCTCACATAGGAAGAAGGTTCAAAGAGAACAAATATGGGACCAACGCATATATGCTGCTTGGCTACATACTCTGCATCACCCATTTATACGTGTGGACGCACATGGTGCTGGCATGTCCCATACAACTATTTTGCTGTTGTTAATCTAAGAATGCCGCCGGAAAATTGAAGCAATGCCACTGTTAAAAGTAAATTTCATTTTTAACGAATGTTGTTTCAAGAGAATGTCTCTGTAAATATGAATCAATGCAACCGTTTTAGAAATGCTACTGTCCTACTTTGTTTTCCATCCAAGATAAGTTAGATGCTTCTTTCTGTCACCGTTTGTTTCATCCTCCTTTATCGGCAAGTAATTGTTTCCTTTTTTGCCGCTGTTAAAACAGGGGTATCGATTCAACTTGTTGCTATTGCGACATTTTGCTTCGCTACTCGAAAAACTTACGTTTTAAGAGTGTTTTGTGCAGTTCAACTTGAATGTCACACCGGTGACTTTGCTTAATTTTGGTGAAACTGCACAAAAGGAGACCGAGATTTGTTTCCAGTCTTCATGGCGAGTTGTTTCAAATCTTGGTCTCAAACACATGATGTGCAGTGTGCTTTGAGATGTTGTGCTACTTGTTTTGGTACTGTTATAAATAAATGTTGAATTGAAGCTATTGTATTGCTGTCTTTTCCCATTAAGTAGTGAACAAAAATGGGACCAACCCAGACATGATGCTTGTTGCTTTGTTACAACAAACTCTGCATCACCCCCTTTGTAAGTAGATGGAAGCACATACTGTTGTTGCGCCCACTCTCCCCTGGAACTGTTTATGCTTTTCGTTAATCTAATCCGCTGGTAAAATTAAGCAATGCCACTCTCAGAATTAATTAACTACTGAATCTTAGTTCAAAACTGCAACACTTGTTAGGAATGGTAGTATCCTGCTTTGTAGTTCTTTCTACATGTTTAACCAAGGTATTGTTAAGATAATGTCTCTGTTAAAATGAATCAGTTGCATTGTTTTAGGAATGATACTTTTCTGCTTTATCGTTTGAGGGAGTCCTGGATTAGGGGGTGTCCGGATAGCCGGACTATAACCTTTGGCCGGACTGTTGGACTATGAAGATACAAGATTGAAGACTTCGTCCCGTGTCCGGATAGGAGTTTCCTTGGCGTGGAAGGCAAGCTTGGCAATACGGATATGTAGATCTCCTCCCATTGTAACCGACTCTGTGTAATCCTAGCCCTCTTCGGTGTCTATATAAACCGGAGGGTTTTAGTCCGTAGGACAACAACAATCATACCGTAGGCCAGCTTCTAGGGTTTAGCCTCTCTGATCTCATGGTAGATCTACTCTTGTACTACCCATATCATCAATATTAATGAAGCAGGAGTAGGGTTTTACCTCCATCGAGAGGGCCCGAACCTGGGTAAAAACATTGTGTCCCTTGTCTCCTGTTACCATCCGCCTAGACGCACTGTTCGGGACCCCCTACCCGAGATCCGCCGGTTTTGACACCGACATTGGTGCTTTCATTGAGAGTTCCTCTGTGTTGTCATCTTTAGGCCCGATGGCCCCTCCAATCATCGCTAGCGATGTGGTCCAGGGTGAGACTTTTCTCCCCGGACAGATCTTGGTGTTCGGCGGCTTTGCACTACGGGCCAATTCGCTTGGCCATCTGGAGCATATTGAAAGCTACGCCCCTGGCCATCTGGTCAGGTTTGAAAGTTTAAACTACACGGCCGACATCCACGGAGACTTGATCTTCGACGGATTCGAGCCACAGTCGAGCGCGCCGCACTGTCACGATGGGCACGATTTAGCTCTGCCGCCGAACAGTGCCCTGGAGGCCGCACCCGCATCCTCTTTGACCTCAAGCTCGGAACCAACTGCACCGATTGAGGACGGATGGCTAGACCATGCCACAGAGGCTACAGTCTCAGCGGTGATCGAGCCGAACATTAGCCTTATCCCTCGCGAGGCGCGTGACTCCACGGTACCGGACTCTTCTCCGGACTCTAAACCCACCGCGCCCCTGCCAATCGAACCCGATTGGGCGCCGATCATGGAGTTCACCGCCGCAGATATCTTTTAGCACTCGCCCTTCGGCGACATTCTAAATTCACTAAAGTCTCTCTCTTTGTCAGAAGAGCCCTGGCCGGATTATGATCGGTAGGATTGGGATGTGGACGACTAAGAAATTCGACGCCCACCCACCACCCACTTCATAGCCACTGTCGATGACTTAACCGACAAGCTTGACTTCGACTCCGAAGATATCAACGGTATGGACGGTGATATAGGAGACGAACAGGAACCAGCGCCCACAGGGCACTGGAGAGCCACCTCATCATACGATGTATACATGGCGGACACACCCAAGGGAAACGACGATGAGGAACGGGAGGACGCAACGAAGGATCGTTCCTTCGAAAAGCAGTCAAAGCGGCGGCGTAAGCACCGCTCCAAACCCCGCCTCGACAGAGATAGCGGTCATACAAACCCAGCCACAGAGCAGGGCGAGCCAGCGGATGATGAACATGACATCGAGCAACCGTCCGAACAAGGCAACCTGGATAACCAACCCGTCCCCGGCGAAGATAACAGTCCGGACGACCTCACGCCGAACAAGTTCCTGGAGCAGAAGAACCTCCACAAAAGGCTCGTCGCCACTGCGCGTAGCCTGAAAAAGCAAAAGCAGAAGCTCAAAACTGAGGAAGATGCCCTCAGAATCAGATGGAGCAAAGTACTCAACACCGCAGACAAATATGGCGGCAGTCGCCACACAAAGAGCTACCCAAAGCGAAAGCTGCTGCCTGAATTTGATGAGGAGGCCTTAGAGCCCCCGCAATCAAAAAACAAAGAAGCCACCCGGTCGGATGGACGACCTCATGACCAACCTAGAGCGGCAAACGGCGCCGCACACAAGCCAGCACGTGATCCACATGAGGATTCGCATCAAAAATATGGCCCAGCCAGATCTATCTACAGGCCAAGAAAGCAAGCTCTAGTAAGCAATGCAAAGCAACAAATATCCGAACACCACCGCACACCCAAATACAGGGGTGCCGCACACCCCCTATGTTTCACCGATGAGGTGCTGGACCATGAATTTCCAGCGGGATTCAAACCCCGTAAACATAGAGGCATATGACGGAATGACAGACCCTGGAGTCTGGATCGAGGAATATATCCTCCATATCCACATGGCCAGAGGAGACGACCTCCACGCCATAAAATACCTACCCCTCAAGCTCAAAGGGCCAGCCCGGCATTGGCTTAAAGGCCTTCCCGAAAACACCATTAGAAGCTGGGAAGAGCTCGAGGACGCTTTTCGGGCAAATTTTCAAGGGACTTATGTCCGACCACCGGATGCAGATGATTTAAGTCATATAACTCAACAACCCGGAGAGTCAGCCCAGAAGCTTTGGAACAAATTTCTTACTAAAAAGAACCAAATAGTCGACTATCCGGACGTTGAAGCCTTAGCAGCTTTCAAGCACAGCGTTCGAGACGAATGGCTCGCCAGACACCTTGGCCAAGAAAAGCCAAGAACAATGGCCGCATTAACAAGCCTCATGACTCGCTTTTGCGTGGGAGAGGACAGCTGGTTGGCAAGATGCAGCACCAGCGACCCAAGCACATCCGAAGTCAGGGATGGAAACGGGAAGCCACGACGCAGCAAAGACCGGCGCCCGAATAAGGAAAACAGCCTGAAGTGCACAGCAGTCAACGCCGGATTCAAAAACTCTCGGCAGGTTCAGCAAAAACTGCCCCTTAAAGATAATAGGGACGAACTCTCTAATCTAAAAAAAAAATCCTAGACAAGATATGTCAAATCCACAGCACCCTCGGCAAGCCCGCAAATCATTCCCACAGAGAATGTTGGGTCTTCAAGCAATTTGGCAAACTCAATGCCGAACACAAGGGGCTGGATACACCAAGTGAGGATGATGATGAATCCCACAAATAGAGCACTGGGAAACAAAAGAATTTCCCACAAGAAGTCAAAATAGTAAATTTACTTCACGTGACAAAAGGGAAAAACGAAGTGGCGCCTATAGAGATATGCGCCATGCGGCCTATCACAAAGGAGTCTCGCCACTGGTTGTTAAAACTAATCACCTTCGACCATCAGGATTACTCCGGAAGTATCCGGCACACAGGCTGGGCTGCCTTGGTATTAGATCCGATAATTGACGAATTCCACTTTACACAAGTCCTGATGGACGACGGCAGTGGTTTAAACCTGCTATATCAGGACACAGTCCGCAAAATGGGGATGGACCCAACACAAATTCGCCATAGCAACACTTCCTTTAAAGGAGTAGCGCCAGGCCCAGATGCCCATTGCACGGGTTCCCTCCTACTAGAAGTTATGTTCGGTTCCCCCGATAACTTCCGTAGTGAAAAGCTAACCTTCCACATCGCCCCATTTTCAAGTGGCTATCAAGCACTACTGGGACGCGAAGCGTTTGCCCGCTTTAACGCAATAGCACATTATGCGTCTCTCACGCTTAAGATGCCCGGTCCATGAGGCATCATGTCACTAAAGGGAAATATTGAGTGTTCCTCCCGCGCGGAAGACTGTGCGGCTGCCTTGACAGCCACACACTAAAACGGCTTCGCCAATCAATGCACCTAAACAGGTCGTTAAGACCACGGACGTGGCTAGACGAGTCCGGTGTAAACATACAATTGATAAAGGCTTAATAGCCGTATACCCCTGTACAAGGGGCTCTGTGCATGTAAAATAAGAGACAATAAGGCTCAATTTTACCCATTTTGAATTATACTTTGTTTATTTAGTATAACGTACATTTCACACGACCTTTTTCAACTAAGTTCCTCTCTTTTTCACATGAACACCATGCTATACCCGTCCAAGACACGGCACCATGGAGATACAGGCGCAGACGTGCAGCAGGGACCCGTTCCAAGGATTCTTTTTAGATTAAGACCCTGCGTAAACCTGTTTTACTGTCTCTTGTTGATACACATCCCCCGGATTCTCAGTATAGCCGAGGAGGAGGCTGGCATCTTGGCATGTGGCCACGTAAGAATTTTGCGCATACCTGGACACCAGGGGCTTATTACTAAGGGCACTGTTCAGCCCGTTTTCATAAAGACCTAATACCTTAGGGAGTGTTCGGCGTCGCGAGTTTGGCTTTATATGCATCAGCTCCGAATCATGTCTTTGGTCAAATGTTGGGTTTGCCCGGCTCCTGTGGTTTGCTGCCTTATGTTCCGCTCTATCGGCTAAGGAGGCACTAGGAGAACTACTTCGATTGTGCCCCGGTTCAGCCAGGCGAGCACCTCAGTAGAGAAAGCCGAAATTTGACTGTCATGATATAGCGTGAGACTGGTCAACCACTCTATGACCTATCGGAATCTTTGGGATTCCTCCGCATTAACGATGGCCGTTTCCCGGCCAGGCACACACGCGCCCCGAGTTCGGGCGAGCGCGGCGCCACCAGGGGCTATATAGTAGCCTCACTGTCAAACTCCTATGGCTAAGTGAAAGTGATAAAGCATTATAGTTCGATTGCCTAGTTCGCTGCGCTATCACCTCCTTCATGGACCAAGACGTTAGATCAAGTGTGAAAATGCGCCTTCCGCGAACACCCCCGCATTATATGCGTGGGGGCTGAAGCCAATGACTGCCATCTTTCAGATTATATACACATATACCTTAACGGCCGCACATGAGGCATTATAATTCTTGCAGGCACAAGTATAAAAAGCTTCTACAATTCATCAAAATATTGTTTTACA
This sequence comes from Aegilops umbellulata, assembly GCA_032464435.1. Taxonomy (NCBI): domain Eukaryota; kingdom Viridiplantae; phylum Streptophyta; class Magnoliopsida; order Poales; family Poaceae; genus Aegilops; species Aegilops umbellulata. Next base: position 396,454,792 of record CP136054.1, read on the forward strand.
ATAATACATGTTATTCGAACATAATATCCTTCAAGCACTGCATCTCTATTAAACGAGCGCCTTGCAGAACTTCCGGAAAATAGTGCTCGGCAGGTACTCGGCTTCCGTCCGAGTGTTGGGATGCAACAGCAGTGGCCTCCATCTCCGCCCAGTATGTCTTGACACGGGCAAGGGCCATCCGCGCACCCTCTATGCATGCTGACCTCTTCATCGTGTTGATATACGGCACTGCACCAAGGAACTGCTGCACCAAGCTAAAATAACTGTTCGGCTTTGGCCTTTCCGGCCACAGATGACCCATGACATACTTCATGGCGAGACCGGATAACCTATTCAGCTCGGCCCATTCGGCCAAACGATTGGTTAATGGAAGCGGGCGCTCTGCATTGTGGAACTGCGACCAGAAGAGCTTTTCCACTTCGCGATCCTTCTGATCTCGGAATTGTTCGGCCGCATAAGCGGCACTCGCCGCTAAATCCAGATACGCATCCGCCGAACTCCACATCCGGTCCAACGGAGCATATTTAGGATCCCCGAACTTCATCCGCGGCATAAAGGGCTTTCCAGCCGCGATATCTCTGGCTTGACGTAGCTCCTCCTTCATCGCTCTCATCGCAGAACGAGCATCCTTGGCCGCTGTAGTGGCCTTCTCCAGGTCCGTCCGTTCCGCCCGATCTTCTTTTTCAAGAAGCTTGCAACGGTCAGGAGCGCTCTTCAACTTCACAGCCATCTCGGCCATTTCCTTCTTACTTCGGCAGTGAGCAGCATGTTCGGCTTTCAGCTCTTCAACCGCCTTTAAGGCAGTCGCTTCACTTTTTCTGGCTTGCTCCTTGGCTCAGGCAAGTTCCGCCCGAAGGTCCTCCATGGCGGCAGCTCCATCTGCATCAAACGCACACGTTGTAAGATACTGGCGTCAAGCCCCTCTTACCAGGTGTCACCGGAGAAATTATATACCTTGTGCCTCGTCAAGCCGCTTGCTGACAAGTGCGATGTCGGCATCTGCCACGTCAAGTTGCTGCTTTAGCTCGGCCAATTCATCTGCCCGGCTAGCCACCGGACACTTCGCCACCTACACAGGAAGGCGGTAAATTATGCCTGGGACTATGATCCTCTGCGCAGTGTCATCTTCGACAGCACACAGAGTCTCAGGGGCTACTATATACACAGGGCGCATCCTAAATATGCGGAACTGTCAAAAGGTACATCATCTCGCGTACCTCAAAACTGGTCAACAGACTCCTAACTGCTTCATGCAACCCACTCTCCGCGGACGAAATCCTTTCAATTACCATACCCATCAACGTACGGTGCTCCTCTAAGATAGGCGCTCACCCTAGGAGATCCTTCAGTGCCTCCGACCATAAACCAGGCGGTGTCGGACTCGTCTGATTTCCTTTTTCCAAAGCCGGACATGGAGGGCTTCGGTGGGCCATATGACTGCCTCCCGGCCCTGCCGGATTAGGAGAAACCCTCCGCGACGTTACCTCGGGGTTGCCCACCTCGTAAGGTGGTGCGGCAGGGGGAGGCGTCCCGCTCTCCATCATTTCCGGAAGAAGGTCCCCCGAAGACGAGCTCTGCTGAGAAGGGCTGAGATCTGAACTACAAGGTAAATTTTCGGTTATTTTCCTCAGAAATAAAACAAGGATTTCTCTCATTTTAAACCTCCCCTCTCTACTTACGGCTCGTTGGAGGGCTGATCCCCTTGAGGGCATAGTACGGCCGAGGTATCCCCCGGCACAAGACCCTCTGGCGAAGATTTCTTCCCCCGCTTTGAGACCATGGTCTCCGGGTCTTCAGAGGCGGTCCTCTTCTTCCCCTGAGTAGAGGAATTTTCGATTCCTTCTTTCCGGACAGCCTCCTTCGGGGAGGCAAAAACTTCCTTGTCCCCCCTTCGCTTTCTTCCGAAGGCGCGATCTCCAGCATCCTAGTTAACACGGAATTCGGCGAGGTCTCAGGAAGGGGGGCCGGACACCTGATTAACCTCGCCTTCGCTATCCACTCCTATTTCAAGGACAACTCTTTTAAGGGCGATGTTGTGATAAATGTACGGATGGCGTGTCAGGGCACAAGGCTACTTACTTGAGTATCCGGACGATTGCAGCTCAGACCTGCGTCCTCAGTAGAGTCCGGGAACGCTGCTTGTGGCCCGAAGAACAACTTGTACATCTCCGCGGGTGTCGCGCCCATAAAATGTTGGAGAGCTCGTGGTCCCTCCGGATTGAACTCCCACGGGCAGAGGGGGCGACGTTTGCAGGGCAGGGTTCGGCGAATCAACATGACTTGTGTCACCACGACCAGACTGACGTCTCTTTCCAGGAGGTCTCGGATGCGGCCCTGCAGCAAGGGCACGTCCTTTGCTGGCCCCCAATCCAGCCCCTTATTAACCCATGACACTAATCGGGGCGGGGGACCCGAGCGAAAAGCAGGCGGCGCCACCCACTTGGTACCCCTGGGAGCTATGATATAAAACCACTCTTGTTGCCATAAGCTGGACTCCTCTTGAAAAGAGCCCTCGGGCCATGGAGCATCGGCATTCTTGCGTATTACAGCGCCTCCGCACTCTGCGTGCTGACCCTTGATCATCTTCGGCTCTACTTTAAAGGTCTTGAGCCACAGTCCGAAGTGAGGGGTAATGCGGAGGAAAGCTTCGCACACGACGATGAACGATGATATGTGGAGGATGGACTCCGGAGCTAAATCGTGAAATTCCAGCCCATAATAGAACATGAGCCCCCTCACGAAGGGATCCGTCGCGAAGCCTAGCCCTCGGAGGAAGTGAGACACGAACAGCACACTCTCGTCGGGCTTGGGAGTGGGAATAACCTGCCCTGGAGCAGGCAGCCTATGCGAGATTTCGCCAGTCAAATACCTGGCCTCTCTCAGCTTTAACACGTCTTCCTCCGTGACGGAGGAAGGCATCCATCAGCCTCGAAGGTCGGGGCCGGACATCATCGAAGGTCCGAAGCGCCTAAATCTGGAGCCCTGGGTGTTGGAACTCGAGGCAAGAGGCGGATTCGATTGAGATCGAAAGAAAGGAGTAAAGCTTTGGTCTCTTTATAAGAGGTTGAATACCAAGAGCCCTCCCCGTGACCGTTTGGGACTTACCTTTGATCGAGGAGACATACCAACGGGCGCGACTGGGTTACCCACGTCCGTGTTGATGAGAATCCCGTAAATAAAGGGGACACGATCTCTGCTTCGACAAGACGTGCCAAGGAAACCGCCTCGCAAAACGCGCTGAGGTGGGACAGTAAAAACGATTCGAATAAAGGCTTGGCTATGGTCTGATGTCATGCTATAGAATACGTCGGCAGATTAGGTTTGTGTAAATACTATTCTCTCTATGGTGGTATGTGGAACTTGTTTTGCAGAGCCGGACCCTATCCTTGTGTTCAAAATCTTTTATGAAGTATTCGGAGGAGGAACCCGCCTTGCAATGCCGAAGACAGTCTGCACGCCGGACTCGTCGTCATTGAAGCCTGGTTCAGGGGCTACTGGGGGAGTCCTGGATTAGGGGGTGTCGGGATAGCCGGACTGTTGGACTATGAAGATACAAGATTGAAGACTTCATCCCGTGTCCGGATAGGACTTTCCTTGGCGTGGAAGGCAAGCTTTGCAATACGGATATGTAGATATCCTCCCATTGTAGCCGACTCTATGTTACCCTAGCCCTCTTCGGTGTCTATATAAACCGGAGGGTTTTAGTCCGTAGGTCAACAACAATCATACCATAGGCTAGCTTCTAGGGTTTAGCCTCTCTGATCTCGTGGTAGATCTACTCTTGTACTACCCATATCATCAATATTAATCAAGCAGGAGTAGGGTTTTACCTCCATCGAGAGGGCCTGAACCTGGGTAAAAACATTGTGTCCCTTGTCTCCTGTTACCATTCGCCTAGACGCACAGTTCGGGACCCCCTACCCGAGATCCGCCGGTTTTGACACCGACATCGTTCTTTATACATGTTGAAACAAGGCATTGTTAAGATAATGTCTCAGTCAATATGAATGAATCACACTTATGGAGAATTGCTACTCTCCTGCTTTGCTTCCCATTAAGATAAATTAGATCAGTAGATGCTTTTCTTCTGGGAGTACAAGTCATCAACCGTTATTTCTCAGTAATTGTTTCCCTTATACCTATTGTTGCTTATAGGGATATCAAAACTAAAGCTCGGTTTTATTCCGACTTCGATTTTAGTTGAACTGCACAAAAGGAGCCAATGTGTCCAAGGCAAACTGCTGCATTACTGGGTCCAGTTGGTTGTTCCACTTTGCAGAAAGAAGCAGTCACTGTTTGTGCTACATTACAGAAGGAAAGACCGAGAAGCTTTACAGAGTATTATTAGAAACCGGTGACATGACTAGTCTGCAGAGACCATTGGCAATTTAACAACACGTGGAGTACCCTAGGCAAAAAGTGCCCAAACAAGTACAAGAAGCTATGACAGGACTCCACGATCATAGGCATTACATATTTTGAATGGGAAAAGCTTGTCAAAGTTTAATCATTGATGTTAGCAAGAAGACGTTAGTTTAATATATTGGAATTGGAAAACCTTGTCAAAATTTGCTCATTGATGTTAGCCAGAAGACATGCATTTGATATTTTTGAGTGGGACGCCCTTGCTTTGAGTAGCGTCGACTATTTTTTCCTATTCCTGTGTTCAGTTTAGAAGTAAATAGTTACTTTGTTGAGATATTCCTGTGTTAAGAGTTTGTTCTGAATATTGTCTATGTAATGCCAGGCCTTGTGTTTGATTGCAAAGTGTAGGATCAGAAGTATGTCTAGAGGGGGGGATTAGACTACTTGACCAAATAAAAGCTACGCCTTTTCCCAATTTTAGTTCTTGGCAGATTTTAGCTATTTTAGGACAAGTCAAGCAATCGTCACACGATTCAAGCAAGCATGCAAAGAGTATATAGGCAGCGGAAAGTAAAGCATGCAACTTGCAAGAATGTAAAGGGAAGGGTTTGGAGAATTCAAACGCTGTTGGAGACAAGGATATTTTTCCCGTGGTTCGGATAGGTGGTGCTATCCTACATCCACGTTAGTGGAGACTTCAACCCACGAAGGGTAACGGTTGTGCGAGTCCACGGAGGGCTCCACCTACGAAGGGTCCACGAAGAAGCAACCTTGTCTATCCCACCATGGCCATCGCCCACGAAGGACTTGCCTCACTAGCGGTAGATCTTCACGAAGTAGGCGATCCCCTTGCCCTTACAAACTCCTTGGTTCAACTCCACAATCTTGTCGGAGGCTCCCAAGTGACACCTAGCCAATCTAGGAGACACCACTCTCCAAGAAGTAACAAATGGTGTGTTGATGATGAACTCCTTGCTCTTGTGCTTCAAATGATAGTGTCCCCAACACTCAACTCTCTCTCATAGGATTTGGATTTGGTAGAAAGAAGATTTGAGTGGAAAGCAACTTGGGGAAGGCTAGAGATCAAGATTCATATGTTAGGAATGGAATATCTTGGTCTCAACACATGAGTAGGTGGTTCTCTCTCAGAACATATGAATTGGAAGTGTAGGTGTGTTCTGATGGCTCTCTCCACGAATGAAGAGGAGGTGGAGGGGTATATATAGCCTCCACACAAAATCCAACCGTTACACACAATCTACCAATCTCGGTGGGACAGAATCAACAAACTCGGTCGGACCGAAATGGTAAACCTAGTGACCGTTAGAGATTTTCGGTGGGACTGACATGCATGTCGGTAGGAACGATATGGTTAGGGTTTGGGCATAACGTAATCTCGGTGAGACCGATTACACAAACTCGGTGAGACCGATTTGGTAATTAGCTAACCAGAGAGTTGGTCAGGCAAACTCGGTGGGACCGATTTGCTCTTTCGGTGAGACCGAAAAGTTACAAAAGGGAAACAGAGAGTTTGCATTGCAATCTCGGTGGGACCGATCCGCTCTTTCGGTGAGACCGAAAAGTTACGAAAAGGAAACAGAGAGGTTGCAATCCCATCTCGGTGAGACCGAGATCCCTATCGGTGAAACCAATTTGCTAGGGTTTGGCAGTGGCTTATGACATATGAGAAACTCGGTGGCGCCGGATAGAAAGAATCGGTAGGACCGAGTTTGGCTTAGGGTTTAGGTCATATGTGGATATGGGAAAGTAGTTGAGGATTTTGGAGCATATCGTTAAGCACATAAGGCAAAGAGCTCATTAAGCAACACCTCATCCCTCCTTGATAGTATTGGCTTTTCCTATAGCCTCAATGTGATCTTGTATCACTAAAATGTAAAATGAGGAGTCTTGAGCATTTGAGCTTGAGCCAATCCTTTGTCCTTAGCATTTTGAGGGTTCCACTTTCACCATCCATGCCATGCCAATCATTGAGCTTTCCTGAAATAATTGTCTTGGAATTGCATTAGCCCAATGAGCTATATGTTGTTATAAATTACCAAAACCACCTAGGGATAGTTGCACTTTCACAAAGTTGAGCTTGGAATGTTGTGGCATGCGGCATCACGAGCTGTTCACCGTGCCTCCTAAGAATAATGCTTCGTATTGTTTTGCATGTCGATCTAATGCCAGTGATTTGCTTGTTAAGAAGATCATCCTCTTTTGTTGTTTCCGTGCTTAAGAAGTTCATCGTCTGATGTTTCATGCATAGCCTATACGACAAGTCGGGTAGGTTAGACGTGAAACCATATGATCTTCTGACCAACTCATGATATTAGGCCGTGATTGGATCGTCGTTTTCCAACCAAAACCGCTTGTAAAACTGACGCTTGTAAATTAAAGCAGATGGTCTCGGGCGAAGGCGCTTGGTTGGTCGATTTCGACTAGTAAAATATCGGAAGTACTTCACACACGATAAAAACGCTGAACGACACTCGGACGATTGCTAATCCAGCTGTTTCAGCCTTGCCCATGGATGGCATGATACGCACGTCGTGCATGTATCGTCTGGTAATGCCATCCATATAGCAGTGGTCGTAAAATATACACTGGTCTCTCAAATTACACGCGTAACCCGCCAGTTTTACTTACAGACATCGGGCCCTCGGTTTCATTACGCCTGTATTTTACACGTTGTTTCCGATGATGAGTAAATTACACTTGTATGTTAACACAGGTTTGAAATAAACCAGAGCTCCCAAGCGCGGCCTTACTGTTTCATGCCGTCTGAGTTTCTCGAAGGTGCAGATAGGTGTCCGATGATACTGGCTTCCTGAATGAGCAGCGGGCGCTGTATCAGACCATCCGTAGGGCCCGCGAGGCCCTCTCCATTGTCCTTCGAGTTGTTGCGCTCGCCGTGGCGCCGAGCATTGTTAATATCGTCAACGAACATGAGGATTAAGGAGATGACTTTATTTTGACTGGATGACACTAGGGACCCACTAGGGCCATAGCCGTACGTACGCAAGTGCCTCCTTATTATGTACAACTATATTTTTTTGCTTTCTCCTGGTTTCCTGACATCACAGTCCCACACCATTGTCAACCTATGTAGTCAATATAAACGAGAGAATTGCACAAGGTGCGGCCGACAGCTGGGACCAAGCAGCTCGAGCAGTATTTGTGTTTTTGACGCGTGAGCACTACAGAGTTTTTCTTGGCGATGATTTCATTGTTGTTCAGAGAAGAGCAGGGTATTAACTGGGCGGGTTGTGGCCCGTCTAGACCAGGCCAGATATCCAGCCCAGATACTATATTTTTCAAGATGAAAATGGCTAGCCCAGCTATACGTCTTTTTGAGGAATACCCAGGCAAGGTTAACTTGTTATTCTCCGCCCTGCTGGGCTGCAAATCTTTCCTAGGAGGGATGCATTAGGCTTAACAGGAAAATGGGCTTTAAAAATAATAAATGGGATGTAATTATAAAAACTGGGCAGTAACTATAAAAAATGCACCAAACACAAAATTAGTTTATAAAATATTATTTATGGATTTTGAAAATCTTAAATTTTCATTGTTGTGCGCGCAATGTTTCGTTGGATTTTTACGTAATACAAATTTATATTTAATCTGACTAGAAATTTCAGGATAAAAATATTTTGGATCCCATCAAAATGTGGGAAGTTTTATTGAATTCTATCTTCAACGGTTGGTTGAAATTATTAATCGTTGGCCTAGCTAGAAAATGGGTTGTACTTTTAACAAACTGTAAATGGGCTGTTGTAAATTCCATTAGAATTCAAAAATGGGCTGTACATTCTTACAAAACGCAAATGGGCTATAAGTTCTCTGCCACACACTTGTGGGCCTACTAAGTGACGCGTCCCCTAAAAAGAATAAGTTGACGCGTATGCAAGGCTTTGTCAACTTATTATAGTCAACACACGGTTCTAGCAGTAGTGGCCGTTGGATGTCGTGCTTCTTCTTCAATCTCGGATATACTTAGCTTTGGTCGCCCCAAAAAATGATTCCTCCCCCTGACATCTGGGGCGCACTGTTTCGGAGGCTGACCTGTGGGCCTACTAAGTTGGAGCATACCAAGGGCTTTGTCCACTTAGTCAATGACCGTACGATGTCCATCCAACGGTCGTAGTGCTTCTTCAACCTCGGGTCTTCTTGGTCCAGCCGCCCAAAGCAGCGCCGGTCGTGCCGCCTGCTCCTGCCTCCCGTGGCCGGCTGTGCTGCCGCAGAGGCCTCACCGCCCCCATACTACTCCCACCGCTGGCCAGGCCATCCCTCCACTCACCCACACCCCCTGTTATTCTGCAGCGACGGCAACCTCACACCGCAGCCGAACCAGTGAACCCTCGTACTCCTCTCCACGCGGGCTTCCACTTCTGCGCCTTACCCGGCTCCGCATCGTCCCCTTCCTAGGCCTCACCGTCGTCCATCGCCCTGGTGCTCTCGGCGCGGCGTGGTCAACGTGGTCAACGACCGACTTCCATCGGAAGAGTACTGTACATGGAGAGGCTGACAGCTGGGCCCACGATGGCCGCAAGGAAGTGCCTCCTTATTACGCGCAAAATAATTATTCCTCCACCTGACAGCGGGGACCCACCGGACGGGCCACCTTATTTCGCGACAAAAATGTTTCTCCCCTGACTGCTGGGACCCACCGGACGGGCCACCGTATTTCGTGAAAAAAACGTTCCCCCCGCTGTCAGCTCGGACCCACCGGAAGTGCCTCCTTATTACGCACAAAAAATGAATACTCCCCCTGCTAGCTGGGACCCACCTTGGTGGGAGGCTGACTTGTGGGCCTACTAAATTGACGGGGACGGAGGGCTTTGTCAACTTAGTCAATATGAACGATTCTAGCTCCAGTGACCGTGCGATGTCCATCCAACGGCCGTAGTGCTTCTTCAACCACTGGTCTTCTTGCTCCAGCCTCCCAAAGCAGTGCCGGTCATGCCGCCTGCTCCTGCCTCCCATGGCCGGCTGTGCTGCCACGGAGGCCTCACCGCCCCCTACTATTCCCACCATTGGCCAGGCCCTGCGGGGACGGCAGCCTCACACCGCAGCGAACCAGTGAACCCTCGTACTCCTCTACGTGTGGGCATCCACTGCCGCGTCTTCCCCGGCTCCGCGTCGTCCCCTTCCTAGGCCTCGCCGTCGTCCACCGCCCTGGTGCTCTCGGCGCGGCATGGTCAACGTGGTCAAGGAACGACTTCCATCGGACATGGACTGTACCTGGAGAGGCTGACAGCTGGGTCCACGGCGGCAGCAAGGAAGTGCCTCCTTATTACGCGGAAAATAATGATTCCTCCACCTGATAGTAGGGACCCACCGGACGGGCCACCGTATTTCGTGAAAAAAACGAGCTACACCTTCGCACGCAAGGATGTGCGTACGGGCAAAAAAACGATTCGCCCCCCTGACTGCTGGGACCCACCAGCTACATCTTCGCACGCAAGGAAGTGCGTCCGGGCAAAAAAAAAAACAAAACGATTCGCCCCCTGACTGCTGGGACCCACCAGCTACATCTTCATAGGCAAGGAAGTGCCTGACAGTCGGGACCCACCTGGTCGAAGCGTACGTAGCGTTGTCATTCTGGTCGCGAACGTGTACGTACATATATACTGGTCGATGTAGAGGCACGCACGTGTCGTAGTAGAGGTGCGCATGTAGTATGTACACGTACGTACAGCGGCCAGGGTGCAAGAAAGAAAATACGGCCACGTATGTACATACGGGCAGGGTCTCGAACGTCTACTCGCGCAAACGTACGGCGAGGGCTCATGTACATGGCTGGGTCGGAACGGAGAAACAGCGTCGTCGTCGTGTTCATGGGGAGGCAACGGAATGCGTCGTGTTCATTGGGAGGCAACGACATGCGTCGTGTTCATGGGGTGGTGTGTGGCGTACCGCAAAACGGAGGAAACAGACCTCCTACGGTCGAAATGGGGGTCCTGTTGATCGGCAGGAGTGTGGCGTACCACAAAACAGAGGAAACGAACCTCCTACGGTCGAAACGGGGGTCCTGTTGATCGGGAGGGGTGTGGCGTACCGCAAAATGGAGGAAATGGACCTCCTACGGTCGAAACGGGGGTCCTATTGATTGGGAGGATTGTGGCATACCGCAAAACGGACGAAACGGACCTCCTACGGTCGAAACGGGGGTCCTGTTGATCGGGAGGGGTGTGGCGTACCGCAAAACGAGACTCCACGGGATACTGTGCATCTCCATCGTCGACCTCCTCCAGCCTCCACGGGCTACCGTCGACCTCCTCCAGCCTCCACGGGCTCTTGTTCATCCAGCCTCCACCGCGCGCTACTCCTCCGGCTACTGTTCAACCACCCCTCCATGGGCACCCCTCCACCGTCTACTGTTCATCCAGCCCTCCACACCACGGGGTCCTGTTCAACCACCCCTCCACGGGCACCCCTCCACCGTCTACTGTTCATCCAGCCCTCCACACCACGGGTTCCTATTCATCCAGAGGCAACGCCACCGCTCATTGTTCATCCAACCCCCCCCCCCCCCAACACTCACTGTTCATCTAATCGATCGGCTTCAGTTAGCAGCAGTAGCGAAGGAATCGCTTGATCGGGTTCAATTAACAGCCATCGATCGATCGCTCGGGTTCAGTAACGCGTAGCCTACAATGCAATCGCTCAGGTTCAGTTAGAGCCAACGCCTCGCACACACGCGCGTACGTGTATGAGAGAAACGTGCATCGCTCGGCCCCCGACCTCCTACCGTAACCGGGAACTCCCCGAAATTTTCCTCCCCCTCGCTTCTACCATGGTTTTTTTCGTCATGGACGGCCCAAAGAATGTCATGTAGCTGCGTCTCCGGCCCGGCCGGGATGAAAAGCCCATTTTCTGTCATGATTTTTTGTCATAGAAGTAGGAGCCCACCACATCTATGATGATACCAGGTTTTGTCACAATTATCGTCATAGAAGTGTCATATGTATGACATGATGTTTTTTGTTTGGCCCAAAATGTCACGGATGTGTCTTTTTTTGTAGTGTAATGAGGTATGGCTTGAAAGCGTGTGAATGCGTCTCGCCCCAACAGGGCATGATATCCGCCGTTGAATGGTGCCACCTGGAAGATTAACTCTTCGGACCTGTAGTTCTCAGGCATGCTGAATACCACATCAAGTTTTATTTTTCTCGAACACCGAGCTTCTCGGCTGGGGATAATACCTCGGAAGGTTGTACTGCTCTGCTCAATGCGGCTTCTGTCTATTTGCATTTTGTCGAGCGTGTCCTCGTAGATGAGGTTCAATCCACTGCCCCCGTCCATGAGCGCTTTAGTAAGCCGAAAGCCATCCACAATTGGGTTTAGAACTAAAGTGGCTGGTGCTCGGACTGATCGGGCCTGTGGTTCGTCAGTGGCATTGAAGGTTATCGCCATGTCGTTCCAAGGGTTCATTGCGGCTACTTGGTTAACTTCAGCAAGGTCGCGGAGCGCCCTTTTACGTCTATTATTTGAAGAAAAGGTCTCGAAGACCGTAAATACATTGAGATCGTTATCCTCAGAGGAGTATTTCTCTGGGGTAGTGTTTGTGAGGATTGCCTCACCGCTCTTAGCCACCTGCCGGAGTATCCAACATGCCCGAAGGCTATGTGTTGGTTCGAAATTTGGCATCGTGTGTATCTAGCAAGGCTTGTCGAGCCATTCATCAAGGACAGTTCTATGTCCCGTTAAGAGCTTAATTTTCTTGTCTATGAAGCGATGATCAGGTGCCTCGTGAGAGTGCATCCTTTTTGCCCGGCCGGTGGGTGGCTTAAAGGCCGATGGTTCCCATCGAGCCGTCTAGGCTTTCCATGCGCTTTCCATTGCGCAATACTTCTGTACTATGTGTGCCAAATCTGGAAAGTGTAGTATGCGGTGTCGGTTGAGGGCATTGAGTATCCCCTTGTCCGTATAGTTGCGGCAAAAGACTGATACCGCATCATCGTCGCAACAATCTATAATCTTCTTTTTAACAAGTAGGAATCTAGCCCAAAAGTGATGGACCGTTTCCTGAGGTTGCTGCCGTATATAAATTAAGTCCTAAATATCTGGGGACCGGAATTGCTTGGAGAGTATTGATTGTGGTGGGCGGGTGGGTTTAAATCTGAACCTTGGCCCACTGAGGAATCCGGGTTTTGCAAAATTTGTGAGGTCACTAGCCCAGGACCCGGAGTGTCCTGGGGGTTTTTAGGCTCAATGCCTGATTCTATGTTCGGAGGACAGATGGTCTCTGATACATCTCCAAAGTATCTATAATTTTTTATTATTCCATGCTATTATATTATCTGTTTTGGATGTTTAATGGGCTTTAATATACTATTTTATATTATTTTTGGGATTAACCTATTAACCGAAGGCCCAGTGCAAATTGCTGTTTTTTTGCCTATTTCAGTGTTTCACAAAAAAGGAATATCAAACGGAATCCAGACCGAATGAAACCTTCGCGAGGATCTTTTTTGCAACAAACGCAATCAAGGAGACTTGGAGTGGACGTCAAGGAAGCAATGAGGCAGCCACGAGGCAGGAGGGCGCGCCCACGGGGGTAGGCGCGCCCACGGGGGGTAGGCGCGCCCCCACCCTCATGGGCTCCTTGTAGCTCCACCGGCCTACTTCTTTCTTCTATATATACACTCTTACACCCTGAAAACATCCAGGGCAGGCACGAAACAACTTTTCCACCACCTCAACCTTCTGTACCTGTGATATCCCATCTTGAGGCCTTTTCTAGCGATCTGCCAGAGGGGGATTCAAGAACGGAGGGCTTCTACAACACCATAGCCTCTCCGATGATGTGTGAGTAGTTTACCACAGACCTTCGGGTCCATAGTTATTAGCTAGATGGCTTCTTCTCTCTCTTTGGTTCTCAATACAAAGTTCTCCTCGATGTTCTTGGAGATCTATTCGATGTAATACTTTTTGCGGTGTGTTTGTCCAGATGCGATGAATTGTGGGTTTATGATCAAGATTATCTATGAACAATATTTGATTCTTCTCTGAATTCTTATATGCATGATTTAATGTATTTGCAAGTCTCTTCGAATTATCAGTTTAGTTTGGCCTACTAGATTGATCTTTCTTGCAATGGGAGAAGTGCTTAGCCTTGGGTTCAATCTTGCGGTGTCCTTTCCCAGTGACAACAGGGGCAGCAAGGCACGTATTGTATTGTTGCCATCGAGGATAAAAAGAAGGGGTTTATATCATATTGCTTGAGTTTATCCCTCTACATCATGTCATCTTGACTAATGCGTTACTCTGTTCTTATGAACTTGATACTCTAGATGCATGCTGGATAGCGGTCGATGTGTGGAGTAATAGTAGTAGATGCAGAATCGTTTGGGTCTACTTGACACGGACGTGATGCCTATGTTCATGATCATGCCTAGATATTCTCATAACTATGTGCTTTTCTATCAATTGCTCGACAGTAATTTGTTCACCCACTGTAATATATGCTATCTTGAGAGAAGCCACTAGTGAAACCTATGGCCCCCTGGTCTACTTTACATCATATAGGTTTCCGATCTATAATTCTAGTTTACTATTTATTTATTTTGCAATCTTTATTTTCCAATCTATACAACAAAAATACCAAAAATATTTATCTTATTATCTTTATCAAATCTCACTTTTGCAAGTGGACGTGAAGGGATTGACAACCCCTTTGTCGCATTGGTTGCAAGGTTCTTGATTTTTTGTGTAGGTACTAGGCGATTTGCGTGTAGTCTCCTAGTGGATTGATACCTTGGTTTTCAAAAACTGAGGGAAATACTTATTCTACTTTGCTGCATCATCCTTTCCTCTTCAAGGAAATCCAACGCAGTGCTCAAGAGGTAGCAAGAAGGATTTATGGCGCCGTTGCCGGGGAGATTTGCGCCAAGTCAAGTCAAGATTTGATCTCCCGTCAACTAGCCATTTCTGGCGCCGTTGCCAGGGAGATCTACGGTCAAGTCAAGACATACCAAGTACCCATCACAAACTCTTATCCCTCGCATTACATTATTTGCCATTTGGGTCTCGTTTTCCTCTCCCCCACTTCACCCTTGCCGTTTTATTCACCCCTTTTTCCGTCCGTCTCTTTTAGCTTGCTTCTTCTGTGCTTGTGTGTCGGATTGATTGTTTGTCACAATGGCTCCACCAAAAAGCATTGATCCTCACCTTAGAAGGTTGGAAGAAATTGAAAACAATGTTAGAAGCTTTATGTCTTTGAAATTTGAGCATAATAATTTCTTCAGAAATGATCTTAAAGAATATAAAAGTTTTATGGAGTACATGAATAAAGAGCTCCATGATATGTCTAAGGAATTTTATGGTATAAAATCTCAGTTCGCTCATCTTGAAAACTTAATAGCCCAAATTTTTGATAAGCAAGCCACCTTAGTTAATAAGATGGCCGCTAACCCGAAAAATTTAGATAATAGTAATAATGAAGATCTAAAAGTGATTGATGTGTCTCCTATTAAATATTTATTTTCCAATATGAATCTTGATAAAGATGGGACTGGAGATGAACTTTAGTTAAAAAGGTGTCCCAATGATTCGGAGTTTTTAGATTTTGATGCAAAAATTGGTAAAAGTGGGATTGAAGAGGTCAAAACTTTACATAGCAATGAACCCACTATTTTGGATTACAAGGAATTTAATTATGATAATTGTTCTTTGATAAATTGTATTTCCTTGTTGCAATCCGTGTTAAATTCTCCGCATGCTTATGATCACAACAAAGCTTTGACCAAAAATATTGTTGATGCTTTAATGCAATCTTATGAAGAAAAACTTGAATTAGAAGTTTTTATCCCTAGAAAACTTTATGATGAGTGGGAACCTACTATTAAAATGCCTTATGTGATTTGGGTGCTAGTGTTTCCACGATTCCAAAAACTTTGTGTGATTTATTAGGTTTCCGTGAATTTGATGATTGTTCTTTAAATTTGAACCTTGCGAATTCCACAATTAAGAAACCTATGGGAAGGATTAATGATGTTCATATTGTTGCAAAGAGGAATCATGTGCTCGTAGATTTCATTGTTCTTGATATAGATTTCAATCCTACATCTCCTATTATTCTTGGTAGACCTTTCCTTAAAACAATTGGTGCAATTATTGATATGAAAGAAGAAAATATTAGATTCCAATTTCCATGAAGGGAAGGCATGGAACACTTTCCTTGGAAGAAAATTAAATTATCTTATGAATCTATTATGAGAGCCACGTATGGATTGCATACCAAAGATGAAAATGCCAAGATCTGTTCTTGTTTTTATGCCTAGCTAGGGGCGTTAAACAATAACGCTTGTTGGGAGGCAACCCAATTTTATTTTTGTTCCTGTTTAGTAATAAATAATTTATCTAGCCTCTGTTTAGATGTGGTTTTATGTTTTAGTTAGTATTAGTGCCAAGTAGAACCAATAGGATCTTCTTGGGTGATAGTTGTTTGATCTTGCTGAAAAAGACAGAAACTTTGCGCTAACGAAAATAATTGTTTCACAAGAACGTGATAAAATACCAATTCTTTTTGTAGTAGATCAATATACAAATTATCCAGGATGTCCTAGTTATTTAGAATTTTTGGAGTTCCATAAGAAGTCGAACAAATCCGATTACTACAGACTGTTCTGTTTTCGACAGATTCTATTTTTCATGTGTTGTTTGCTCATTTTGATGAATCTATGACTAGTATCGGGGGGTATGAACCATAGAGAAGTTGGAACACAGTAGGTCTAACACCAATATAAATAAAGAATGAGTTCATTACATTACCTTAAAGTGGTGGTTTGTTTTCTTTCACTAACGGAGCTCATGAGATTTTCTGTTTAAGTTTTGTGTTGTGAAGTTTTCAAGTTTTTGGGTAAAGATTTGATTGATTTTGGAACAAGGAGTGGCAAGAGCCTAAGCTTGGGGATGCCCAAGGCACCCCAAGCTAAAATTCAAGGACAACCAAAAGCCTAAGCCTGGGGATGACCCGTAAGGCATCCCCTTTTTCGTCTTCGTCTATTGGTAACTTTACTTGAGGCTATATTTTTATTCACCACATGATATGTGTTTTGCTTGGAGCGTCTTGTATAATTTGAGTCTTTGCTTTTTAGTTTACCACAATCATCCCTGCTGTACACACCTTTTGGAGAGACACACCTGAATTGAAATTTATTAGAATACCTTATGTGCTTCACTTATATCTTTTGAGCAAGATAATTTTGCTCTAGTGCTTCACTTATACCTTTTTAGAGCACGGTGGTGGTTTTTTATAGAAATTATTGATCTCTCATGCTTCACTTATATTATTTTGAGAGTCTTTTATAACAGCATGGTAATTTGCTTCAGCTATAAAATTAGTCCTAATATGATAGGCATCCAAGATGGGTATAATAAAAACTTTCATATAGAGTGCATTAAATACTATGAGAAGTTTGATACTTGATAGTTGTTTTGAGATATAAAGATGGTAATATTAGAGTCGTGATAGTTGAGTAATTGTGGTATTGAGAAATACTTGTGTTGAAGTTTGCTAGTCCCGTAGCATGCACGTATGGTAAACGTTGTGTGACAAATTTGAAGCATGAGGTGTTCTTTGATTGCTTTCCTTATGAGTGGCGGTCGGGGACGAGCGATGGTCCTTTCCTACCAATCTATCCCCCTAGGAGCATGCGCGTAGTGCTTAGTTTTGATGACTTGTAGATTTTTGCAATAAGTATGTGAGTTCTTTATGACTAATGTTGAATCCATGGATTATACACACTCTCACCCTTCCATCATTGCTAGCCTCTTCGATACCCCGCATTGCCCTTTCTCACCTCGAGAGTTGGTGCAAACTTCGCCGGTGCATCCAAACCCCGTGATATGATACGCTCTATCACACATAAGACTCCTTATATCTTCCTCAAAACAGCCACCATACCTACCTATTATGGCATTTCCATAGTGTCGGTGTACTAAAGTAGGGGTACCTTAGTACCCCGAACTTGTGCACGGGCAGTAGTAGCGTCCCGCGGCAAGGCTTGCCAGGGGAGCGACACGAGTCTCCACAGCCCTTTCTGGGCCGGACGAAGGCCAAGTGATCGAGCCTAGAAGACCAGGCCCCGACAAGAGGAGCTTACCGGGGCGAGAAGGCGAGGTCCGGCAAGAGGAGCTTGCCGGGCCAAGGCGCTCCTCTTGCCGGGACGACTAAGCCAAAGCACCAAGGCCCCGGCGGGAGGAGCTCGCCGGGACGGCCAAGCCAAGGCACCCCAAGAGAAGCCCGCCGCGGCGCTCCGCGTGCCTCGGCAAGGCCTGACGAGCGGCAAGCTCTCAGGTGCGGCAAGACAACCACCGCGGCAACCCACTTGCCGCGGCAAACCACCACCTCAGGCATGCGCTCCAGCTCACCTGCCCACGCATCACTCTGGAGCTTCCCCAGAGGCACGTGGCGGGGCGCCGCGCAACCTGGGGCGCGTGCATGGCATGCGACGTTGGCAGAGCCACCCCCGTGGCAAGCGGAGGCGCCCCTAACGGTCCGCCTCGGCACTGTTCAGGCGATCCAGACGGGCATTTAATGCATTTGTCCCCTGCCGTCAGAGTTAGGTGCGATAGCACTGTGCGGCCGCTGTTCGCACAGTTCCTTGCCATTTTTACCCTCACCTGCGTCGCTACCTGTGGAAAACCCCTTAGCATATAAAAGGAGGCCCACGCGCACGTAGGGGGGGGGGACGAGAAGAGAGAGAGGATCCAGACCGGAAGAAGGACACCCAGTAGACCCTCGTCTACGTCCAGCTCCACCTTGTTATAGCTTCTTGCACTCCAGAGCAAGAACTCAAATCAACCAGACAAGCAGCAGTAGGGTTTTACGCATCCATGCGGCCCGAAGCTGGGTAAAATCGTTGTGTGTGTGTGTGTCGCCTCGATCTGCTCTTTGTGCAGCCTCCGCCCCCCGCCGAACCGACAAGGGGCTCCGTCCCCATAGGTGATCGTGGAGGCCGATATCCCCCGACATCTTTGGCGCGCCAGGTAGGGGGCTGCGTCGAGGTTGTGTGAACCAGATCCGGCGTCCGCGCGAGCCGGACTCTCATTGTTTGCGCCGGCATTGCGCCGAAGAAGAAAGCTCCAGAGGTAACCGGTCCGTCAGCATCGAACCCACCGCCCATGGAGCAGACGGGTGGTGGGGAGGACGCCGGCGGAGGAATGGGCGCCGTCGAACCAGTTCTTGGTCCCGCGACGTCCGAGCTCGCCCCGCGCTCCTCTCAGGAGGCGCGAAACCAGCAGCGTCATGGTACCCATGGTACCATACGCTCGCTGGACCCAGACCGTGCTGGTGGGTCCCAAGGCGCTCAGGACCAGCATGCGATCCAGCGTGCCGGAACGAGCGTCGCGCGGCTGCCTGGGCCGGGTGCTGCTCCTTCTAACATGGTTAGGAGTTCGAGCACATCCCTCTCCTCGCGCCGTTCGCCGCCTCTGCCCGCCACCCCAGCGGAAGCTCTCGCGCGAGCTCAGCTACTCCTAGACTACCCTCCGACGGCGGACAAGCTCGACGGCTGGAGGGCAACCATCCAGAGCCTCATCGGTTTCGCCAACGGCGACACTCCGCGGCAGCACAGCGCGTCGCAGCCGTGGCCAGCCGCCCAGGCGGGAACCGATGGCGCCAAGAATGGCGGGGGTGCGACCACCGTGCACTCCCCGCCCCAGAAGCCGCGGTCGCCGACTCGCCGGGCTCACCTCGACAACGACTCCACCGCGTCGTCGAACCCGCGAACTCGCCGTGACCAACGCCAAGTCCTTCACGAACGAAGGGAAGAAGACGCTCGAACCCGCATCGAGCGCAGAAGAGAGACGCTGCGTCAATCAGACCTGCGCATTGAGCCCTCTGGAAACATGCACGCACCGGGGGAACCAGGCGAACTGCCGTATTCGGTAGGCTGCCCCGCGTTCACCCGCGAGCTGCGGCAAGTCCAGTGGCCCAGCACGAAGAACTTCAAGCCCGACGTGCCCGATAAGTACGACGGCAAGTCGCATCCGTCGGAGTTCCTCAGCATCTACACCATTGCGGTGCAGGCTGCCGGGGGACGGGACGATAAGATCCTTGCCAACTACTTCCCGCTGGTACTCAAGCCCAACGTCAGATCCTGGCTCATGCACTTGTCGGACGGCTCCATCTCCTCCTGGCCAGATCTATGCCATCAGTTCGTTGGCGCCTTCACGGGCGGCCACAAACCCCATGGCCAGGCAAGCGACCTTCATCTGCTTGTTCAGAAGGAGGGGGAGCCCTTGCGCAAGTTCATCCAGAGGTTCAGCCATGTGCACTACAACATCCCAGACGTCCACCCCGCCGCGGTGATCAGCGTGTTCCATCAGAACGTGCGCAACCGCAGGATGCGGGAGGAGATGGCGATGTGCAAAATCAAGGAGGTCAGCGAGCTTTACGCCCTGGCCGACAAGTGTGCACGCGCTAAGGAGGGGAGGAAGCTCCCCGGAGAAAGTGTTGGAGAAGGAGAATCCGACAGTGAAGGTACCGCCCCGGCAAGGAGAGGCCGGCGGCGGAACAGCAAAAAGAAGAAAAACCAAGAAGTACTGGTTGTCGAGAAGTCCGGCAGTGAGGGCTCCGCCAAGAAAGCCCAGGCGGGAGGCCCCGGCAAGGAGGTTGTCGGGTGCGCCAATTGCTGGGCGGTGGCTGTTGCCGATAAGCGGGACGGTACCGACAAGAAGTACTGCAAGATCCACCGTACCTGGGGCCACGACCTCCAGAGTTGCAAGCAAGTCGAGCGACTCGTCGACCTGCAGAAGGCCGAGTACGCACGACGCGACAAGGAGAGAGCCCAAGCAGGCGGCGGCGGATCCGGCACGAAGCGTCCTGGCCCGGGGGAGCGCCGCGGCAAGGACAAGCAGCGGCAAGCAGACAGACCTCCCCGGGGACGCGACAAGGGCGAAGACGATGACGACGACGAAGACATGGAAGACCCCGAGACCAGCGAGCAGGAGTTTCAGAAAGCCACTGAGGTCTTGTGTGTGGACGGCGGTGCCTCCCTGCACGCTTCCCACCACCAGCTTAAACGGTGGGTGCGGGAGGTCAATGCAGCGGAGCCACCCGTCGAGTCATGCAGACCCCTGAGATGGTCCAGCACGCCTATCATCTTCGACATTGAGGACCACCCTGATCGCACAACCGCGGTCGGGTGCTTGCCGATGTTGGTTTCCCCAACAATCCGCAACCTCAAGGTCGCTAAGATGCTAGTTGACGGTGGGGCCGGCTTGAATCTGATCTCCTCTGCTGTTCTCCGGAGACTCCAAGTTCCCGACAGCGAGCTCGAAGAAACCGGTACATTCCAAGGAATCAACCCGGGAAGGAGCAAGCCGAAGGGAAAGATCACGCTGCCAGTAACATTTGGCAGCGAGCTGAATTTCAGGACTGAGAAGGTCACCTTTGACGTCGCCGACTTTCCGTTGCCCTACAACGGGATCCTCGGCCGACCAGCGCTCGCCAAGTTCATGGCGGCCTCTCACTACGCGTATAACATGCTCAAGATGCCTGGCCCGATAAGCGTCATTTCTGTCCCCGGCGACAAGAAGGATGCCCTTATCTGCGCCGACCAAATATACCGGGACGCAACAGCAGCAACGGCCCGCGGCCAACTTGCCGCTGGAGCTTCCGGGGGAAAGAAGAAGTCCAGCAAATACTCTGGCGCCCACTCCGGCAAGCGCGCCTCCTCGGAGTGCTGCGCTGCCGTCGAGGACGTGCCATCGAGCCCCGCCGGCAAGAAGACCAAGTCCGGCGAATGCTCTGGCACCCACTCCGGCAAGCGCGCCTCCTTGGAGTGCTGCGCTGCCGTCGAGGACGTGCCATCGAGCCCCGCCGGCAAGAAGACCAAGTCCGGCGAATGCTCTGGCGCCCACTCTGGCAATCGCGCCTCCTCGGAGTGCTGCGCTGCCGTCGAGAACGTGCCATCGAGCCCCGCCGGCAAGAAGGCCAAGCCCGGCGAATGCTCTGGTGCCCACTCCGGCAAGCACGCCTCTTCGGAGCGCTGCGCTGCCGTTGAGGACGCACCATCGAGCCCCGCCGGTAAACACAAGGAGACGGCGGCTGCTCCACCAGCGACCAAGAAGGTGCCCGCCAAGGAGGACGACACTGGTGGTACCTTCACCATCAGTGCCACTCTCGACCCCAAATAGGAAGGCGCGCTCGTCACTTTCCTGCGGGCGAATGTCGATGTGTTTGCCTGGCAACCATCTGACATCCCCGGCGTTCCTAGGGAAGTGATTGAGCACCACCTTGCCGTCTGTCCTCATGCGCGGCCCGTCAAGCAAAAGGTCAGGAAACAAGCGATGGAGCGCCAAGAGTTTATCGCGGAGGAGATCAGGAAGTTGGAAGCGGCAGGCCTCGTCAGAGGCGTGCTCCATCCGACGTGGTTGGCCAATCCTGTCGTCGTGCGCAAAGCAAATGGGAAGTGGAGGCTTTGCATCGATTTCACCGATGTCAACAGAGCTTGCCCTAAAGATCCATTTCCCTTGCCGCGCATCGACCAGATTGTTGACTCCACGGCCGGATGCGACCTGCTTTCATTCCTCGACGCCTACTCCGGGTACCACCAGATCTTCATGGCTGAAGAAGACGAAGAGAAGACTGCGTTCATCACTCCCTGCGGCACGTACTGTTTTGTGCGGATGCCTTTTGGACTGAAGAACGCAGGCTTGACGTTTGCGAGGGTTGTCCACACTGCTTTCGAGCCACAGATCCACAGAAATGTGGAGGCCTACATGGACGACATTGTGGTCAAGAGCAGAGACAAGGCAACCTTGGTTCAAGACTTGGAAGAGACCTTTGCGAACTTGCGCAAGATTAGCCTCAAGCTCAACCCCGAGAAGTGCGTGTTCGGAGTTCCCTCCGGCAAGCTTCTCGGGTTCTTCGTGTCTCAGCGTGGGATCGAAGCCAACCCCGACAAGATCAAGGCCATCGAGCAGATTGAAGCACCAACGCGTGTCAAGGACGTGCGAAGACTTGCCGGCTGCGTGGCGGCTCTCAGCAGATTTATTTCCAGGTCTGCGGAACGCGCCCTGCCATTTTTCAAAATCTTGAAAAAGGCGGGTCCAGTAAAATGGACTCCGGAAGCGGAGGCTGCGCTGCAAGACTTGAAGAAATACCTGTCCTCCGCTCCTATACTTGTCGCGCCTAGGCCACAAGAGAAGTTGCTGCTCTACCTAGCGGCAACCAATCAAGTGGTTAGTGCTGCGCTATTAGCGGAGAGGAAAGCTGATGACGAGCCCGCAGCCATGGCAAGCGCGTCCAACGACAAGCAGGGGGCTTCCCCGACAAGCTCTGGCCCCGGCAAAGGCGAATCCGCGCAAGCGCAAAGGGAAGTGCGGAGGAAGAGGATGGTGCAGTGCCCAGTTTACTTCGTCAGTTCCCTCCTGCAGGGGGCTAGGTCGAGGTACTCTGGTGTGCAAAAATTGCTCTTCGCTCCTCATGGCCTCGAGGAAGCTGCGCCATTACTTCCAAGCACACGAGATCACAGTGGTCACTCGCTTTCCGCTTAAGAGGATACTGCAGAATCCCGAAGCAACAGGCAGGATTGTCGAGTGGGCACTAGAACTGTCAAGCTTTGGCCTCAATTTCGAGAGCACATCAACCATCCAGAGCAGAGCATTGGCAGAGTTCATAGCAGAGTGGACGCCGACACCGGACGAAGAAATTCCAGAGACGAGCATCCCCGGCAAGGAAGCAACCAAAGAGTGGCTGATGTACTTTGATGGTGCCTTTTCGCTGGAGGGCGCCGGTGCCGGCGTGCTGCTCATCGCGCCCACCGGGGAGCACCTCAAGTACATCGTCCAGATGCACTTTCCCAAGGAGCAAGCAACCAACAATACGGCAGAGTATGAAGGTTTGCTCGCCGGTCTCAGGATCGCGGCGGAACTTGGGATCAAGAAGCTCATTGTCAGGGGTGACTCGCAGCTCGTCGTCCGCCAAGTGAACAAGGATTACCAGTGCCCGTTGATGGAGGCTTACGTTGATGAAGTGAGGAAGCTGGAAGAGCGCTTTGACGGCCTGCAAATGGAATACGTTCCAAGAGCAGAGAACGACATCGCCGACGGCCTGTCAAAATGTGCCGCACTAAAGCTACCTGTGGAACCAGGGACTTTTGTGCTCAAGCTGACTCAGCCATCCGTGACACCATCGACTGGCCCAAGCAAGAAGAGAAAATCGGTCTCTGGTGACAATCTCCCGGCAGAGCTTCCCGAAGCCGCCGCCAAGAGGGTCCCCAAGATCGACGCCAAGAGTGCTGAGGAGCTGCCCGCTCCGGCAAGCCCCAGTGTTTGTCCCGACGAAGCAGGCGCCCCCGGCAAGCCATGCCCCGGCAAGCTTGCCGGGGAACGTCAAGCTCCGGCTGAGCCCCAAGTCCTCGCCGTAGAAGCTGATGTTCCCGCAGCCGCCGACATGCCTTTAGTCCTCGTTGTCGAGCCACAGGCTCCGACGTGGGCCCAACAGATCGTCCGTTTCCTCCAGACAGGAGAACTTCCCGAAGAACAAGAAGAAGCGGAAAGAGTAGCCCGGTAATCCAGTATGTACCAGTTCGTCGACGGCGCACTGTACAGAAGAGGACGCAATGGGGTGAAATTGAAGTGCATTCACCGGGAAGACGGACAGAAGCTGTTGGCGGAGATACACGGAGGCATATGTGGACACCACATTGGCGCCAGAGCACTTGCCGGCAAAGCATTCCGGCAAGGTTTCTTCTGGCCCACAGCCCTCCAGGATGCAACTGCAGACGTAACCAAGTGTGAAGCGTGCCAGTTCCATTCCAAGAAGATACACCAGCCAGCTCAAGCTCTCCAGATGATCCCTTTGTCCTGGCCCTTCTCGGTCTGGGGGCTCGATATCCTCGGCCCCTTCCCCCGATCCGTCGGGGGCTTTGAGTACTTGTTCGTTGCCATCGACAAGTTCACAAAGTGGCCAGAAGTGGAACTAGTGAGGAAGGTGACTGCCCCGTCCGCGATCAAATTCTTCAGGTCGATTGTTTGCCGCTTCGGGATCCCCAACAGGATCATCACCGACAATGGTACGCAGTTCACAAGCCACGCTTTCATGCAGTACACCCAAGATCTCGGCACCAAGGTCTGCTTCGCTTCTGTTGCTCATCCCCGGAGCAACGGTCAAGCGGAAAGGGCCAACGCCGAGGTACTGCGCGGGCTCAAGACCAGAAGTTTTGACAGGCTGCTCAAGCGCGGACGGAACTGGATTGAGGAGCTGCCGGCGGTTCTTTGGTCAGTCAGAACGACGCCAAATCGAGCCACCGGCCAGACACCATTTGCTCTAGTCTATGGAGCAGAAGCAGTTACCCCCACGGAACTCGTATACGGGTAACCTCGAGTGCTCGCTTATGATGAGCTTGAGCAAGAGCGGTCGCGTGAAGATGACGCACTGCTCCTCGAGGAGGATCGTCTCCAGGCTGCTGTGCGATCCGCTCGCTACCAGCAAGCTCTGCGTCGCTATCATAGCCGCAAAGTTAAAGCCAGGAGCCTCGAGGAAGGCGACCTTGTTCTTCGGCGCGTTCAGTCGGCCAAGATACACAACAAGTTGACGCCGAAGTGGGAAGGCCCTTACCGGGTGAAACGAGTCACGAGGCCCGGCGCCGTCCGCCTCGAGACCGAAGATGGTACTCCGGTGAGCAATTCCTGGAACATTGAGCATCTTCGCAAGTTTTACCCGTAAGGCGCGGTTGTCGGACCCCGTCCGGCAACCAACTCTTTGTACAAAAGTCTTGCCGCAGTTGCATGTAATCCTTTGTACAAAGCCAGGCGCAGACCCTGGCAGCAATGAAGCGTTGGCGCCCCCAAGTTTTAGCATGCATGCTGAGTCGAGTCTCGTCCTTGGTTAGGGTTGATAGTGCCTAACAGTCGCTAACCCCTAACTTAGAGGTCGAGTCCGCGTCTTTTTCCCGTCCTTTCCCTTTGGCTCGCAGGAGTTGCATACCCTTGCCGAGCCGCTCAAGGACGAAGAAGGGGAGAAGGGCGAGCCAGCACCCGCGCCCCGACAAGCCAGAGTTGCCGGGGGCTGCAACCTCAGATAAGTCTTTCCATCCCTTATCATGCATTCTCTCGTGAGCTGCGGAATGCGAAAACCTTGCTTCCTCCTAAAAGCTGTCGTGCTCTCTTAAGCGACAAACCCCGGAGCGCGTTCCCGGGGCCCGCTTCTGATAGTAGTCGCAGTGGCAAGAGGAGGAAGCAAGGGGCCAGAACCCGCCTCCTCCCTGCCTCCGCCAAGAGCGTGAGGAGGGCCAAGGGGCGCGGGGAGACGGCAGGGTCCGTTGCCGGGCGGGGAAGTGTCTATCTTAACGATGCAAAGGGTTCGCTCCTTGCCGCGGGATGTACCCGCGAGACAAATGGTCCGGCAAACACTCCCTTTTCATTAAAAACATTCCACTCAGGTACAGCTCAGAGAGAATGAAAAACATGAAAGATGGGATTACAAGATTTAAACACAACTAAGGCCCGAGGGCTTACAAGATAAAAAGAGGTAAGGTGCCCGTAATCCCTTTCTTGTCTCTCTCCTCAGGAGGTGGAGGTTGTAGGTGTGCATGATGTCGCAGAAGAACTCGAAAAAAGGCGGGCAGAGCCCGCAATAGAAGAACACGGCGAAGAAAGGGAACCCGGCCGGGTACAGCTTCTGGGCGATGGCGGGAAGAACTCGCGTGCGCGGATGCGCTCGCGTCGCCGTCGACCAGAAGAGGCGGTATTCGTTCTTCAGCCTCAGCGCATCGAGCTGAGGGGGGAACATCGTCGTCTCCTTCCGAAGCGCTTCCAGCCGCATCGCCTCGGCCGACTTCACGGCCTTCCCCTTCGCCTTGTCGCTCTTCGGGGCCATGGCAGGAACGGGGAGGGGGAGTTGTCGGCGTGGGCGGCGCCGGGGGCTGCGAAGGCGAATCGCTGCTTTCTCTAGTAAGGAGGAAGTGGCGGAGATTTTCAAGGAACAGCAACCGGCGGAATGGCGAGCTGCCCCTGTTCCCCTCCGCTTATAAAGGGGGGAAGGAGTGGGGGCGGACGTTCCACCTTTCCAAATGAAGAGGAATCGTGCCCGACGTGACGCATGCCTGCGGGCCTCAAGCCCCGCGCACACCACCCACGTCACGCACGTCTCGCATGCCTCGCCCCCCCCCACGACACCGCGATAAGCGCGCGCCACTTGGGGAGGGCGCGACGAGCACGGAGTTAAGGAGCAGCGCAACCCAGGCCACACGTGCCCGTGCACTGTTAGGGCCTGGCCCAACAACGCTCGGCACCGTGTATGGCCCAAACCCGGGGGCTCCTGTCGGTGTACTAAGTAGGGGTACCTTAGTACCCCGAACTTGTGCACGGGTAGTAGTAGCGTCCCGCGGCAAGGCTTGCCAGGGGAGCGACACGAGTCTCCACGGCCCTTTCTGGGCCGGACGAAGGCCAAGTGATCGAGCCTAGAAGACCAGGCCCCGGCAAGAGGAGCTTGCCGGGGCGAGAAGGCGAGGTCCGGCAAGAGGAGCTTGCCGGGCCAAGGCGACAAGGCCCCGGCAAGAGGAGCTTGCCGGGACGACTAAGCCGAAGCACCAAGGCCCCGGCGGGAGGAGCTCGCCGGGACGGCCAAGCCAAGGCACCCCAAGAGAAGCCCGCTGCGGCGCTCCGCGCGCCTCGGCAAGGCCTGACGAGCGGCAAGCTCTCAGGTGCGGCAAGACAACCACCGCGGCAAGCCACTTGCCGCGGCAAACCACCACCTCAAGCATGCGCTCCAGCTCACCTGCCCACGCGTCACTCTGGAGCTTCCCCAGAGACATGTGGCGGGGCGCCGCGCAACCTGGGGCGCGCGCATGGCATGCGACGTTGGCAGAGCCGCCCCCGTGGCAAGCGGAGGCGCCCCTAACGGTCCGCGTCGGCACTGTTCAAGCGATCCAGACGGGCATTTAATGCCTTTGTCCCCCGTCGTCAGAGTTAGGTGCGATAGCACTGTGCGGCCGCTGTTCGCACAGTTCGTTGCCATTTTTACCCTCACCTGCATCGCTACCTGTGGAAAACCCCTTAGCATATAAAAGGAGGCCCACGCGCACGTAGTGGGGGGGGGGGGGACGAGAAGAGAGAGAGGATCCAGACCGGAAGAAGGACACCCAGTAGACCCTCGTCTATGTCCAGCTCCAACTTGTTATAGCTTCTTGCGCTCCAGAGCAAGAACTCAAATCAACCAGACAAGCAGCAGTAGGGTTTTACGCATCCATGCGGCCTGAAGCTGGGTAAAATCGTTGTGTGTGTGTGTGTGTCGCCTCGATCTGCTCTTTGTGCAACCTCCGCCCCCCGCCGAACCGACAAGGGGCTCCGTCCCCATAGGTGATCGTGGAGGCCGATATCCCCCGACACATAGCCATTCCGAGATATATTACCATGCAACTTTCCACCGTTCCGTTTATTATGACACGCTCCATCGTTTTCATATTGCTTTCCATGATCATGTAGTTGACATCGTATTTGTGGCAAAGCCACCTTCATAATTCTTTCATGCATGTCACTCTTGATTCATTGCACATCCCGGTACACCACCGGAGGCATTCACATAGAGTCATATTTTGTTCGAAGTATCGAGTTGTAATTCTTGAGTTGTAAGTAAATAAAAGTGTGTTGATTTTCATTATTAGAGCATTGTCCCATGTGAGGAAAGTATGATGGAGACTATGATTCCCCCACAAGTCGGGATGAGATTTCGAACGTAAAAAAAGAGGCCAAAGAATCCCAAAAAAAAGAGGCCATAAAAAAGGCCCAAATAAAAAAAAGAGAGAAAAATAGAGAAGGGGCAATGTTACTATCCTTTTTCCACACTTGTGCTTCAAAATAGCACCATGATCTTCATGATAGGGAGTCTCTTATTTTGTTACTTTCATATACTAGGGGGAATTTTTCATTATAGAACTTCGCTTGTATACTCCAATGATGGGCTGCCTCAAAATGCCCTAGGTCTTCATGAGCTAGCAAGTTGGATGCACACCCACTTAGTTTATTTTGTTGAGCTTTCATATATTTATAGCTCTAGTGCATCCGTTGCATGAAAATCCCTACTCCTTGCATTGACATCAATTGATGGTCATCTCCATAGCCCATTGATTAGTCGCGTCAATGTGAGACTTTCTCCTTTTTTGTCTTCTCACACAACCTCCATCATCATATTCTATTCCACCCATAGTGCTATGTCCATGGCTCGAGCTCATATATTGCGTGAAAGTTGAAAGAGTTTGCAAAGACAAAGTATGAAACAATTGCTTGGTTTGTCATCGGGGTTGTGCATGATGGGAGTGTTTTGTGTGATGAAAATGAAGCATGGCCAAGCTGTCTGATTTTGTATGGATAAGCTATCTTTGGCTATGTTATTTTCATAGGACATAATTGCTTGGTTAGCATGCTTGAAGTATTATTATTTTTATGTCAATATTAAACTTTTATCTAGAATCTTTTGGATCTAAACACTCATGCCACAATAAAGAGAATTACATTGAAAATTATGTTAGGTAGCATTCCACATCAAAATTTCTGTTTTTATCATTTAGCTACTCGAGGACGAGCATGAATTAAGATTGGGGATGCTTTATACGTCCCCAACATATCTATAATTATTGATTGTTCCATGCTATTATATTATCTGTTTTGGATGTTTAATGGGCTTTAATATACTCTTTTATATTATTTTTGGGACTAACCTATTAACTGAAGGCCCAGTGCAAATTGCTATTTTTTTGCCTATTTTAGTGTTTCAAAGAAAAGGAATATCAAACGGAATACAAATGGAATGAAACCTTCGCGAGGATCTTTTTTGGAACAAACGCAATCCAGGAGACTTGGAGTGGACGTAAAGGAAGCAACGAGGCGGCCACGAGGTAGGAGGGCACGCCCCCATCATCATGGGCCCCTCATAGCTCCACCGACCTACTTCTTTCGCCTATATATACTCTTATACCCTGAATGGAGCCACGAAACCACTTTTCCACCGCCGCAACCTTCTGTACCTGTGACATCCCATCTTGGGGCCTTTTCCGGCGATCTGCCGGAGGGGGATTCAATCACGGAGTGCTTCTACATCAACACCATAGCCTCTCCGGTGATGTGATAGTAGTTTACCACAGACCTTCGGGTCCATAGTTATTAGCTAGATGGCTTCTTCTCTCTCTTTGGTTCTCAATACAAAGTTCTCCTCGATGTTCTTGGAAATCTATTCGATGTAATACTTTTTGCGGTGTGTTTGTCGAGATCCGATGAATTGTGGGTTTATGATCAAGATTATCTATGAACAATATTTGATTCTTCTTTGAATTCTTATATGCATGATTTAATACCTTTGCAAGTCTCTTCTAATTATCGGTTTAGTTTGGCCTACTAGATTGATCTTTCTTGCAATGGGAGAAGTGCTTAGCTTTGGGTTCAATCTTGCGGTGTCCTTTCCCAGTGACAACAGGGGCAGTAAGGCACGTATTGTATTGTTGCCATCGAGGAAAAAAGATGGGGTTCATATCATATTGCTTGAGTTTATCCCTCTACATCACGTCATCTTGCCTAATGCGTTACCCTGTTCTTACGAACTTAATAGTTAATAATCTAGATGCATGCTGGATAGCGGTCAATGTGTGGAGTAATAGTAGTAGATGCAGAATTGTTTCGCACTACTTGACACGGACGTGATGCCTATGTTCATGATCATGCCTATATATTCTCATAACTATGCCCTTTTCTATCAATTGCTCGACAGTAATTTGTTCACCCACCGTAATATATGCTATATTGAGAGAAGCCACTAGTGAAACCTATGGCCCCCGGGTCTACTTTACATTATATAAGTTTCTGATCTATAATTCTAGTTTACTATTTATTTATTTTGCAATCTTTATTTTCCAATCTATACAACAAAAATACCAAAAATATTTATCTTATTATCTTTATCAGATCTCACTTTTGCAAGTGGTCGTGAAAGGATTGACAACCCCTTTATCGCGTTGGTTGCAAGGTTCTTTATTTTTTTGTGCAGGTACTAGGCGATTTGCGTGTTGTCTCCTAGTGGATTGATAACTTGGTTTTCAAAAACCGAGGGAAATACTTACGCTACATTGCTGCATCACCCTTTTTTCTTCAAGGGAAAACCAACGCATGCTCAAGAGGTAGCAAGAAGGATTTCTGGCGCCGTTGCCGGGGAGATTTGCGCCAAGTCAAGTCAAGATTTGGTCTCCCATCAACTAGCCATTTCTGGCGCTGTTACCAGGGAGATCTACCCTCAAGTCAAGACATACCAAGTACCCATCATAAACTCTTATCCCTCGCATTACATTATTTGCCATTTGCCTCTCGTTTTCCTCTCCCCCACTTCACCCTTGCCGTTTTATTCGCTCCTTTTTCCGTCTGTCTCTTTTCGCTTGCTTCTTCTGTGCTTGTGTGTCAGATTGATTGTTTGTCACGATGGCTCCACCAGAAAGCGTTGATCCTCACCTTATAAGGTTGGAAGAAATTGAAAACAATGTTAGAAGCTTTATGTCTTTGCAATTTGAGCATAATCATTTCTTCAGAAACGAGCTTAAAGAATAGAAAAGTTTTATGGAGTACATGAATAAAGAGCTCGATGATATGTCTAAGGAATTTTATGGTTTGAAATCTCAGTTTGATCATCTTGAAAACTTAATAGCCCAAATTTCGGATAAGCAAGCCACCTTAGTTAATAAGATTGCCGCTACACCGGTAGATTTAGATAATAATAATAATGAAGATCTAAAAGTGATTGATGTGTCTCCTATTAAATCTTTGTTTTCCAATATGAATCTTGATAAATATGGGACTGAAGATGAGTCAACTTTAGTTAAAAGGCATCCCAATGATTTGGAGTTTTTAGATCTTGATGAAAAAATTGGTAAAAGTGGGATTGAAGAGGTCAAAACTTGACATAGCAATGAACCAACTATTTTGGATTTCAAGGAATTTAATTATGATAATTATTCTTTGATAGATTGTATTTCCTTGTTGCAATCCGTGTTAAATTCTCCGCATGCTTATGATCAGAACAAAGCTTTTACCAAACATATTGTTGATGCTTTAATGCAATCTTATGAAGAAAAACTTGAATTAGAAGTTTCTATCCCTAGAAAACTTTATGATGAGTGGGAACCTACTATTAAATGCCTTATGTGATTTGGGTTCTAGTGCTTCCACGATTCCAAAAACTTTGTGTGATGTGTTAGGTTTCCGTGAATTTGATGATTGTTCTTTAAATTTGCACCTTGCGGATTCCACCATTAAGAAACCTATGGGAAGGATTAATGATGTTCATATTGTTGCAAATAGGAATTATGTGCCCATAGATTTCATTGTTCTTGATATAGATTGCAATCCTACATGTCCTATTATTCTTGGTAGACCTTTCCTTAGAACGATTGGTGCAATTATTGATATGAAAGAAGGAAATATTAGATTCCAATTTCCATTAAGGAAAGACATGGAACACTTTCCTAGGAAGAAAATTAGATTACCTTATGAATCTATTATGAGAGCCACTTATGGATTGCATACCAAAGATGACAATACCTAGATCTATTCTTGTTATTATGCCTAGCTAGGGGCGTTAAACAATAGCGCTTGTTGGGAGGCAACCCAATTTTATTTTTGTTCCTTGCTTTTTGTTCCTGTTTAGTAATAAATAATTCTTCTAGCCTTTGTTTATATGTGGTTTTATGTTTTAATTAGTATTTGTGCCAAATAGAACCAATAGGATCTTCTTGGGTGATAGTTGTTTGATCTTGCTGAAAAAGACAGAAACTTTGCGCTCATGAAAATAATTGTTAAAATTCACTAGAACGTGATAAAATACCAATTCTTTTTGCAGTAGATCAATATACAAATTATCCAGGTTGTCCTAGTTTTTTTAGAATTGTTGGATTTCGAGAAGCAGTAGAACAAATCAGATTACTACACACTGTTCTGTTTTTGACAGATTTTGTTTGTCGTGTGTTGTTTCCTTATTTTGATGAATCTATGGCTAGTATCGGGGGGTATGAACCATAGAGAAGTTGGAATACTGTAGGTTTAACACCAATATAAATAAAGAATGAGTTCATTACAGTACCTTAAAGTGGTGGTTTGTTTTCTTTCACAAACGGAGCTCATGAGATTTTCTATTTAAGTTTTGTGTTGTGAAGTTTTCAAGTTTTTGGGTAAAGATTTGATAGATTTTGGAACAAGGAGTGGCAAGAGACTAAGCTTGGGGATGCCCAAGGCACCCCAAGGTAAAATTCAAAGACAACCAAAAGCCTAAGCTTGGGGATGCCCCGAAAGGCATCCCCTCTTTCGTTTTCGTCTATCGGTGACAGTTAGACTTCGTATTGTAGCCCTACTGTGTAAACCATACCTTATTGGTATTGGACTTGTATGTCTTCATTATATATATGTGATAGGCCACCCCTTTGAGGGTTGAGCCAGTACCCCCATAACCTACATTTTACATGGTATCGAGTCTAACCTAGGTCCTCCACCTCCACCCCACCAGCCGTCCCTGCCGCACCAAAACCCTAAACCCTAGGGCTGCCGCCGCCGGCGCCATGACCGCTTCCGCTTTGGGAACCACCAGCTCCGGGTCTACCCCCGCATCGCTTGCCGCCCTCCTCAACCTCCCACCTCGCCCCTGGCTCCGTCAGTGCCTCAGTTCTTCGGCACCACCGCCGTCGGTTCCCTGTTTTCAGCGCCGATCCCACCGTCACCGCCCTCGTCGGCCCCAGCACCAGTCGCGCCGCCGCCGCCCGCGATGGCCTCCTCTGGATCCTCCTCGACACTCGCCATCATCCCGGCGACCTCGGGGGAGACGCTGCCCGCAGAGCCACCCGCGGCCTCGCTCAAGGCACCACCCGCGCCCGTGATCCCGATCGTCCCCGCGCTGCCACCCACGGCATCAGTCACGGCCGTGGATCCTGTCGCGGCTCTGCCGCCAATCGTCCCTGTTGCTAGCGCAATAACGCCCACCGGGCCGTTCCACTTGGATAACTTGATCGCCATCCGACTCACGCCAGACAACTACTTGTTCTGGCGCGTCACGGTCCTACCGCTGCTACGCAACTGGTCTCTCCTCGGGTTTGTTGATGGTTCGCTACTGTGTCCTCCGCAGGTCATCCCTACAGTCCACGGCCCGGCCATCAACCGGGAACACCGTATGTGGGTGCAGCAGGACTAGGCGATCCTCTCTGCCATCCGAGGTTCCCTCGGCGACGGGGTCGCTGGCCTTTGTCTCTTCGCCGCCACCTCCATGGACACCTGGACAACCCTGGAGCACGCCTTTGCCCAGGTCTCTACCTCCCGATCGATGGCCCTTCGCAGCGAACTCGCCGACATCAAGAAGCTGGACTCCTCCGCTATGACCTACTTCAACAAGATGAAGGTGCTGGCGGACACACTCACCTCTATTGGTCGGCCGCTTAGCGACCAGGAGTTCGCCGACTTCATCATCAAAGGCCTCGACGCTAACTATGACAATCTCGCCGAGGCCGTCCACAATGCCAAGCCAGCGATGCCTCCTCATGAGCTCTACTCACGCCTCCTCTTTACCGAGCAACGCATCGAGGCTCGTCGCTCCTCCACCACCATCACCACCCAGCCGGTGGCCTTCTGGGCCTCTCGTGGCCAGCGCCCACTTGCCCCGTCACCTGGCAAGGCAGCCCCGCCCCCTGCATCGACCCTGGGTGGGGGCCCTAACACTAGGGTGGTGTGCCAGCTATGTGGTCGTGAACGCCATGTCGCCTCCAAGTGGCACCACCGCTTTCAGAGGAGCTTCCTTGGCATCGGCAACGACGACAAGCGCAACGAGTGCCAGTTTGCCATGGCAGACTTTGGTCCTCCCGCCGCCGCCCCGACTGCCCACATCGCTGCCGCCCCGTCTGCCCACATCGTCGCCAAGGGCAAGGACCCGCGCGTCGAGCAGGGATACACACCATCGTACCCTGTTGATCTAGCCTGGTACATGGACACCGGCGCCACGGATCACATGACGAACGAGCTCAACAAACTCTCCACCTACCAGCCCTACTACGGGCACGATCAAGTTCACACCGCCAATGGTGTAGGTATGCCCATCTCTCATATTGGCCAAGCATCTATTTTAACTAATCATCCCTCTAGGCAGCTCTGTCTTCGTAATGTTTTACGGGTACCCTCGGTAGCTCGTAATCTTTTATCTGTCCCTAAGCTCACTCTTGATAACCATGTCCTATGTGAATTTCACCCTTTTAATCTTTTTGTTAAGGATCGAGCAACCTAGGACGTTCTGCTTAGTGGCCGGTTGAGCCAAGGCTTGTACCGTTTGGAGGATCCATCCGCCCTGTGCGTCTTCAGCGGTGTTCGTGTGTCGCCTTCCCAGTGGCGCTCTCGCTTTGGTCACCCCGCCACACCCATCATTTTCCACATAATCCACCGTCATGAGCTGCCATTAGTGTCTAGCAATAAAGAGATGTCCGTGTGTGATGCCTGTGAGCAAGGCAAGAGTCATCAGCTACCTTTTGTTTCATCTACTAGATAAGTAAAGAACCCTCTTGAAATTGTGTTTTCTGATGTGCGGGGTCCGGCACAAACATCTATTGGTGGTCACAACTATTATGTCAGTTTTGTTGATGCCTATAGTCGCTTCACTTGGCTTTATCTTCTTAAGTGCAAATCTGATGTGTTTGATATATTCATACAGTTTCAATTGCATGTTGAACGTCTACTCAAGCACAAAATTATCCATGTTCAATCAGACTGGGGAGGCGAATATCGCAACCTGAACACCTTCTTTAATAAGCTTGGGATCTCTCATCGTTTATCATGCCCACATACACATCAACAGAATGGCGCTGTTGAGCGCAAACATCGCCATATAGTTGAGACCGGCCTCACACTTCTTGCTCATGCTTCTGTACCCTTTCGTTTTTGGAGTGATGCTTTTGCTACCGCGTGTTTTCTCATTAACAGATTACCTATGCGTGTTCTTAATATGAAAACTCTAATTGAGCTTCTCTTAGGTGACACTCCTGACTATACCTTTTTTAAGCTGTTCGGGTGTGCCTGTTGGCCTCATCTTCGTCCTTATAATGATCATAAACTTGAGTTTCACTCCAAAAAGTGTGTGTTCTTAGTGTATAGTTCTATCCATAAAGGCTACAAGTGTCTCCATGTCCCAACCAATCGAGTCTACATATCTCGGGATGTTGTTTTTGATGAGACCGTCTTCCCCTTTTCTGCCATGCCTCAGTCATCCACCACAACACCTTCTATGCATTCATCTCCTTTTATGCCTGGCCAATTTGAAGATGTTGCATATTCGCCTGTGTTGTTACCTAATCATGGTGCAGGAATTGGACATGGAGCTCGCGTGGAACTCCTCCCTGACGGACCCGCTATGTCGCCTGTGGTGCACGTCGATCGGCCGGTAGGGATGTAAACCGGGTCCCGTTTAATCCCGTTTAAAGTCCACTTATGATATGATAGTTCAAAAAGGTTTTTTGTTTGTTTGAGAAAAATGAACTATCAAGCTAGCAAAAACTAACTAAACGGGATTGCGGACGCCATTTATTTGCCACTTACATCCCTATCGGCCGGTGCATGCACCGCCTCCCGCCCTCGACCCCACACCGGGTGCCCCGTCTCCAACTATGCCTAGGCCGGAGCCCATGCTGGCTACTGCGACCAGGCCAGAGCCTACGACAGCCTCCTCTGAGCAGTCTCTGTCGCCACCTACTCGCCCGGACTCCCCTCCATCGTCGCCCTCGCCATCCGCGCGGGCGTCCTTGGTGCCTACTTCGCCCGGGTCTGCAGCGGCTCACACGCCGCCGGGGCCTACATCGCCTGGCCTACTGTCGCCAGGTCCGCCGTCGCCTGGCCCGACGTCACCTGGTCCTTCTTCGCCGGAGTCCCCTAGACCAGCTTCACCTGCTCCGGACATCCCGCCGGCCTCGGTGTTTGCTCTCTCGCGACGTCCACACACTCGCAGCCGCAGTGGCATTGTTCATCCCAAGGAGCGCACTGATGGCACGGTCACCTATCTTGCTGCTTGCCTGGCTCATGGTGTGGATGATCCAACCGCCGAACCACGCAGTTATCAAGCTGCTATGAGTATTCCACACAGGAGGGCTGCTATGGAACAAGAATATCATGCTCTTATGAAGAATAAGACATGTACACTTGTACCCCCTCCGTCTCGCGTCAACATCATTGATTCGAAGTGGGTGTTCAAGGTGAAGAAACATGCAGATGGTTCCATTGAGCGCTACAAAGTGCGCCTCGTGGCTAAGGGCTTTAAACAGCGTCAGGGGCCTGGACTATGAGGATACATTCAGCCCAGTTGTCAAGCCTACCACTATTAAACTTCTTCTGTCTCTGGCAGTTTCTCGCGGATGGTCTCTCCGCCAACTTGATGTGCAGAACGCTTTTCTTCATGGATTGCTTGAAGAAGAGGTTTACACGTGGCAGCCACCTGTATTTATTGATCACACTCAGCCTCATCATCTCTGTCATGTGACGAAGGCCATAAATGGACTGAAGCAGGCTCCCCGTGCCTGGCATGCTCGCCTGGCTTCAACTCTACGCACTCATGGGTTCATTCCTTCGACGGCTGATACTTCACTGTTCTTGTTTCAGCGACCGAGTGTGACCATGTACCTCCTTGTGTATGTGGATGATATTGTCCTGGTGAGCTCATCTACGACGGCTGCTGATGCTCTTGTGACTGCACTTGGTCGTGATTTTGCAGTTAAGGATTTGGGACAGCTTCATTTCTTCCTGGGTATTGAGGTCGCTCATCAGTCTCGTGGCAGTTTGGCTCTCACCCAGAAGAAGTACTCTCTTGATCTCTTGCGCCGTGCTGGTATGCTCAAGTGCAAGCCATCGCCTACACCCATGTCCTCCACTGACACTATTTCTGCTCCTAATGGTGCTCTTCTCTCTCCTGAGGATGCTACTGAGTACAGGAGTATTGTTGGTGGCCTGCAGTATCTGACGATCACGCGTCCTGATCTCTCCTTTGCGGTTAATAGGGTGTGCCAGTATCTTCATGCTCCCACTGATGTACACTGGTCTGCTGTGAAGCGCATACTGCGTTATGTGCGTCTCGCTGTCTCCTTTGGTCTTCACCTGCGCCCCAGTTCCTCCAGAGTTCTTTCTGCATTCTCTGATGCTGATTGGACTGGGTGTCCAGATCACAGGCGATCCACGGGGGGACATGTTGTGTTTTTGGGTCCTAATCTGATCGCCTGGAGTGCACGCAAGCAAGCCACTGTTTCCCGCAGTAGCACAGAAGCTGAGTACAAGTCGGTTGCCAATGCAACTACTGAACTTATATGGATTGATTCCCTACTTCAAGAGCTAGGAGTTGCTCAGCCACATCCTTCGGTCCTTTGGTGTGACAACATTGGTGCTACGTTTTTGTCGTCAAACCCGGTGTTCCATGCACGGACTAAACACATTGAGATTGACTATCATTTTGTGAGGGAACGTGTTGCACAGAATCTACTACAAGTCAGGTTTATCTCTTCAAAAGATCAACTTGCGGACATCTTCACCAAGCCTCTACCTTCTCCCATGTTTGAGGTATGTAGGCGCAATCTCAACCTCCTAGATACTTCAGGAGTGAGTTGAGATTGAGGGAGGGTGTTAGACTTCGTATTGTAGCCCTACTGTGTAAACCATACCTTATTGGTATTGGACTTGTATGTCTTCATTATATATATGTGATAGGCCGCCCCTTTGAGGGTTGAGCCAGTTCCCCCAAAACCTACGTTTCACTTGAGGCTATATTTTTATTCACCACATGATATGTGTTCTTCTTGGAGCGTCTTGTATAATTTGAGTCTTTGCTTTTTAGTTTACCACAATCATCCCTTATGTACACACCTTTTGGAGAGACACACATGAATTGGAATTTATTAGAATACTCTATGTGCTTCACTTATATCTTTTGAGCTAGATAATTTTACTCTAGTGCTTCACTTATACCTTTTTAGAGCACGGTGGTGTTTTTTTTATAGAAATTATTGACCTCTCATGCTTCACTTATAGTATTTTGAGAGTCTTTTAGAATAGCATGGTAATTTGCATTGGCTATAAAATTAGTCCTAATATGATAGGCATCCAAGATGGGTATAATAAAAACTTTCATATAAAGTGCATTAAATACTATGGGAAGTTTGATACTTGATAGTTGTTTTGAGATATAAAGATGGTAATATTAGAGCCGTGCTAGTTGAGTAATTGTGGAATTGAGAAATACTTGTGTTGAATTTTGCAACTCCCGTAGCATGCACGTATGGTAAACGTTGTGTGACAAATTTGAAGAATGAGGTGTTCTTTGATTGCTTTCCTTATGAGTGGCGGTCGGGGACGAGCGATGGTATTTTCCTACCAATCTATCCCCCTAGGAGCATGCGCGTAGTTCTTAGTTTTGATGACTTGTAGATTTTTGCAATAAGTATGTGAGTTCTTTATGACTAATGTTGAATCCATGGATTATATGCACTCTCACCCTTCCATCGTTGCTAGCCTCTTCCGTACCGCGCATTGCCCTTTCTCACCTCAAGAGTTGGTGCAAACTTCGCCGGTGCATCCAAACCCCGTGATATGATATGCTCTATCACACATAAGCCTCCTTATATCTTCCTCAAAACAGCCACCATACCTACCTATTATGGCATTTCCATAGCCATTCCGAATTATATTGCCATGCAACTTTCCACCGTTCCGTTTATTATGACACGCTCCATCATTGTCATATTGCTTTGCATGATCATGTAGTTGACATAGTATTTGTGGCAAAGCCACCTTCATAATTCTTTCATGCATGTCACTCTTGATTCATTGCACATCCTGATACACCGCCAGAGGCATTCACATAGAGTCATATTTTGTTCTAAGTATCGAGTTGTAATTCTTGAGTTGTAAGTAAATAAAAGTGTGTTGATTTTAATTATTAGAGCATTGTCCATGTGAGGTAAGTATGATGGAGACTATGATTCCCCCACAAGTCGGGATGAGACTCCGGACGAAAAAAAGAGGCCAAAGAAGCCCAAAAAAAGAGGCCATAAAAAGAAGAAGGCCCAAATAAAAAAAGAGAGAGAAAAAGAGAGAAGGGGCAATGTTACTATCCTTTCTCCACACTTGTGCTTCAAAATAGCACCATGATCTTCATGATAGGGAGTCTCTTATTTTGTTACTTTCATATACTAGTGGGAATTTTTCATTATAGAACTTGGCTTGTATACTCCAATGATGGGCTTCCTCAAAATGCCCTAGGTCTTCTGAGCAAGCAAGTTGGATGCACACCCACTTAGTTTCTTTTGTTGAGCTTTCATATATTTATAGCTCTAGTGCATCCGTTGCATGGCAATCCCTACTCCTTGCATTGACATCAATTGATGGGCATCTCCATAGCCCGTTGATTAGCCGCGTCAATGTGAGACTTTCTCCTTTTTTGTCTTCTCACACAACCTCCATCATCATATTCTATTCCACCCATAGTGCTATGTCCATGGCTCGCGCTCATATATTGCATGAAAGTTGAAAGAGTTTGAAAAGACTAAGTATGAAACAATTGCTTGGCTTGTCATCGGGGTTGTGCATGATGGGAGTGTTTTGTGTGATGAAAATGAAGCATGGCAAAACTATATGATTTTGTAGGGATAAGCTTTCTTCTGCTATGTTATTTTGATAGGACATAATTGCTTGGTTAGCATGCTT
This sequence comes from Aegilops umbellulata, assembly GCA_032464435.1. Classification (NCBI taxonomy): domain Eukaryota; kingdom Viridiplantae; phylum Streptophyta; class Magnoliopsida; order Poales; family Poaceae; genus Aegilops; species Aegilops umbellulata. The sequence continues at coordinate 396,494,857 of CP136054.1, forward strand.
GAAGTATTATTATTTTTATGTCAATATTAAAATTTTATCTATAATCTTTTGGATCTTAACATTCATGCCACAATAAAGAGAATTATATTGAAACTTATGTTAGGTAGCATTCCACGTCAAAATTTGTGTTTTTATCATTTACCTACTCGAGGACGAGCATGAAGTAAGCTTGGGGATGCTTGATACGTCTCCAACGTATCTATAATTTTTTATTGTTCCATGCTATTATATTATCTGTTTTGGATGTTTAATGGGCTTTAATATACTCTTTTATATTATTTTTGGGACTAACCTATTAACTGAAGGCCCAGTGCAAATTGCTATTTTTTGCCTATTATAATGTTTCACAGAAAAGGAATATCAAACGGAATCCAAATGGAACGAAACCTTCGCGAGGATCTTTTTTGGAACAAACGCAATCCAGGAGACTTGTAGTGGACGTCAAGGAAGCAACGAGGCAGCCACGAGGCAGGAGGGCGCGCCCCCACCCTCGTGGGCCCCTCGTAGCTCCACCGACCTACTTCTTTCGCCTATATATACTCTTATACCCTGAAAACATCCAAGGGAGCCACGAAACCACTTTTCCACCGCCGGAACCTTCTATACCCGTGAGATCCCATCTTGGGGCCTTTTCCAGCGATCTGACGGAGGGGGATTCCATCATGGAGGGCTTCTACATCAACACCATAGCCTCTCAGATGATGTGTGAGTAGTTTACACAGACCTTCGGGTCCATAGTTATTAGCTAGATGGCTTCTTCTCTCTCTTTGGTTCTCAATACAAAGTTCTCCTCGATGTTCTTGGAGATCTATTCGATGTAGTACTTTTTGCGGTGTGTTTGTCAAGATCCGATGAATTGTGGGTTTATCTTTGAACAATATTTGATTCTTCTCTGAATTCTTGTATGCATGATTTAAAATCTTTGCGAGTCTCTTCGAATTATTGGTTTAGTTTGGCCTACTAGATTGATCTTTCTTGCAATGGGAGAAGTGCTTAGCTTTGGGTTCAATCTTGCGGTGTCCTTTCCCAGTGACAGTAGGGGCAGCAAGGAACTTATTGTATTGTTGCCATCGAGGATAAAAAGATGGGGTTTATATCATATTGATTGAGTTTATCCCTCTACATCATGTCATCTTGCCTAATGTGTTACTCTGTTCTTATGAACTTAATACTCTAGATGCATGCTGGATAGCGGTCGATGTGTGGAGTAATAGTAGTAGATACAGAATCGTTTCGGTCTACTTGACACGGACGTGATGCCTATGTTCATGATCATGCCTAGATATTCTCATAACTATGCGCTTTTCTATCAATTGCTCGACAGTAATTTGTTCACCCACCGTAATATATGCTATCTTGAGAGAAGCCACTAGTGAAACCTATGGCCCTCGGGTCTACTTTACATCATATAAGTTTCCGATCTATAATTCTGTTTACTATTTATTTATTTTACAATCTTTATGAAGTGTATTCTCGAAGATGGGTGTCCGGCTCGCAGGGCTCGGAGATCCGAACATAGTTTGTTTACAACATAGTTTATTGTCAATCTAACTCTGCCATCCAAACAACTCTTTGGATGGAGTTAGTTCAGGGTTAGTCATGAGCTAGAAACTAACTCTAACCTCTAGCTAAGTTGAGTATCCAAACAGGGTTGTGTTGTTGTTGTTGTTGTTGTTGTTGTTGTTGTTGTTGTTGTTGTTGTTGTTGTTGTTGTTGTTGTTGTTGTTGTTGTTGTTGTTGTTGTTGTTGTTGTTGTTGTTGTTGTTGTTGTTGTTGTTGTTGTTGTTGTTGTTGTTGTTGTTGTTGTTGTTGTTGTTGTTGTTGTTGTTGGTGTTGGTGTTGTTGTTGTTGTTGTTGTTGTTGTTGCTGCTGCTCTTCTACGTATATCTAGACATCATTAGAACATTAATGTAACACTCTTCCTTGTTGCTATGTAGCCTAGGATTGCATATTTAGACATTAAGTATAGTGCATGTTGATATGAAGCCTCAGATGTATTACATATGGCCCTAGTTAACCTAACGAAAAACGGGTTGCAGATATATTCAGTTAAAAGTCCGATTCACCTATTAGTCCCTTATCAGCCGCCGGCCTATATGGTACCAGCTACCGATATCCTGAACAGTGAGAAGATATAAGCCATGGGATGAAACTAACCTCGATGGGAAACAACAGTCGTTCCCAAAATTGTCCCGTGTAGGTACATCAAGAAGCATGTTAAGCACAACAGGCTAAACATCAACTAAAATTATCCATGGCAGACAAAATAATCTCCAAAAGATAGCTTTAGTGTGCAGGTTTAAGCACGCTAGTAAAGCAAAACAAGTGGAAAGGTGTGCTAACTGCAACAGGCCTAACATTTAACAACAAGCAAACATAGTCATTCAAACTGGTATTGTGCTGGTCTAAGTACACTGGTTATTGTTAAATAAAAATGGAAAGGCGTGTTAACTACAAGATGCAGCAACCAAATGTAGTCATTCATAGTGGTATTGTTGAAACTGGCACTGATGAAATTGAACTGCATAGTTCATACTTGCACATATAGAACATCACGTTGTGAATAACTTGAATAAACAAGGCATACTAGGAACCACCAAAGATATCATTTGAAACTGGACATATGCTAACTACAAACAACCGAACAATCAAAAAACTTTAAAAGAGGCATATGCTAGCTATAACAGGCTTAACAGCAAGCAAATATATGCATTCATATTGGTATGTTTGAAACTGGATTGATGAAATGTACTGCACAGTAAATAATTGCACATATAGAGAATCACATTGTGAACAACCAAAATAAACAAATCATGGGTTTCCTCACTTGTCACAGATGGGCTCGTTCCCTTGGGAAGAGCATGGACCCTGGATGCTCTCCATGTTGTCGCAGATGGGCTCCTTCCCCTTGGAAGAGCATGACTATAGGGTGCCCTCCCTGATGTCGCAGACGGGCGCTTTCCCCTTGGAAGAGTAGATGGGCTCTTTCCCCTTGGAAGAGATGGAGAGGGTGCCCTCCTCATGGTCACTGTCGATTAGGTCTGACTTGGAGGCCGTGGATCCCAAGCCAGCGTCGCAGAACGTGTCCTCCAGAAATGACAAAAGGGGCTCGATGGCAATGTAGAATGGCAAATTGTTGACAGCGAGCCAGAGGAGATCAGCGGCAGGGCCATGGATGAGATCGACGACGGTTGAACCAGAGGGGTTGGGGGTGGGCCACTTAACCTGTGACATATCCCGCCTCAGGCCGTCGCTGTCGATGACCTCGATGTCGTAGCCAGCGGCCGAGACATGCCCGCATACTCTAGCCCGCTACTTGAGTGCCTGCATCTAGTAATGGCCGTCAGCTTCCTCGGCGACGTCGGGCGAAGAGACCACTATACACCTCTTTTGGGCCAGTTGCTCCTCGAGCTCCACGGGAAGCGTAGTCGGGCTTAGGTTGCGATGCTCCGGAGTGGGGAATGGGGACGGGGATGGGGATCTATGGGAAAGGGGGTATTTGCGATGCTTAATGGCTTGCTTGCTCAAAGTGCTTAGTGATATGCTCCAAAACCCTCAACTACCTTCCCACATCCACATATGACCTAAACCAAAAGTCAAACTCGGCCCCACCGATTCTCTCTATTCGGCGCCACCGAGTTCAGATGTCATAGCCACTAGCACAAACCCTAGGCAAATCGGTTTCACCGATAGGGATCTCGGTCTCACCGAGATGGGATTGTAATCTCTCTGTGTATGTCCATTACCAATATCGGTCTCACCGAGATTGAGTAATCGGTACTTCCGAGATTACAATGCAAACTCTTTGGTCAGCTTATTACCAAAATCGGTTCCACCGAGTTTGTATAATAGGTCTCACCGAGTTTGCCTGACCAACTCTCTGGTTAGCTTATTACTAAAATTGGTCTCACCGAGTTTGTGTAATCGGTCTCACCGAGATTACGTTATGCCCTAACCCTAACCATATCGGTCCTACCGAGTTGCATGCCGGTCCCACCGAAAATTCTAACGGTCACTAGGTTTGCTAAATCGGTCCGACCGAGTTTGTCAATTCGGTCTCACCGAGATTGGTTAATTGTGTGTAACAGTTAGTTTTTGTGTGGAGGCTATATATACCCCTCCACCCACTCTTCATTCATGGAGAGAGCCATCAGAACATACCTAAACTTCCAATACACATTTTCTGAGAGAGAACCACCTACTCATGTGTTGAGGCCAAGATATTCCATTCCCACCATATGAGTCTTGATCTATAGCCTTCCCCAAGTTGCTTTCCACTCAAATCTTCTTTCCACCAAATCCAAATCCTGTGAGAGAGAGTTGAGTGTTGGGGAGACTATCATTTGAAGCACAAGAGCAAGAAGTTCAACATCAACACACCATTTGTTACTTCTTGGAGAGTGGTGTCTCCTAGATTGGCTAGGTGTCACTTGGGAGCCTCCGACAAGCTTGTGGAGTTGAACCAAGGAGTTTGTAAGGGCAAGGAGATCGCCTACTTTGTGAAGATCTACCGCCAGTGAGGCAAGTCCTTCGTGGGCGATGGCCATGATGGGATAGACAAGGTTGCTTCTTCGTGGACCCTTCGTGGGTGGAGCCCTCCGTGGACTCGCACAACCGTTACCCTTCATGGGTTGAAGTCTTCATCAAGGTGGATGTACGATAGCACCACCTATCGGAACCATGACAAAAACATCCGAGTCTCCAATTGCATTTGAATTCTCCAAACCCTTCCCTTTACATTCTTGCAAGTTGCATGCTTTACTTTCTGCTGCTCGTATACTCTTTGCATGCTTGCTTGATATGTATTGTGTTTGTTAAACTTGTGCCAAAACTCCACTTCAACTTAAAGAAATTAAAAACTGCAACTTTTGGTACTTAGTGTCTAATAACCCGTCCTCCTCTAGACACCTCTTCTCGATCCGTTCAGTTACTGAACCCGATCGATCGATCGATGGCTGTTAACTTAACCCGATCGAGTGATTCCTTCGCTACTGCTGCTAACTAAAGCCGATCGATGTTACCTCTGGATGAACAGTGAGCGTTGCGAGGGGGGTTGGATGAACAGTTCCCGGTGGGGGTGGATTAATAGTACCCCGTGGCGTTGCCTCTGGATGAACAATGAGTGTTGCTGGGGGGTTTGGGCGAACAGTTCTGGTTGGGGTGGATGAACAGGACCCCGGTCGTTCGAGCCGGTTGGGGATGGATGAACAGGACCCCGTGGAGGGCAGGATGAACAGGACCACCCCGTGGAGGGCAGGATGAATAGTAGATGGTGGAGGGCGGGATGAACAGTAGCCCGTGAAGGGGTGGTTGAACAGGAGCCCGTGGAGAGGGATGGTTGAACAGTAGCCGGTGGAGTAGCGCGCGGTGGAGGCTGGATGAACAGGAGCCCGTGGATGAACAGTCGCAGGTGGAGGCTGGAGGAGGTCGACGGTGGATGAACAGTAGCCCGTGGAGGCTGGAGGGGGTTGACGATGGAGATGAACAGTATCCCGTGGAGTCCCATTTTGCGGTACGCCACACCCCTCCCGATGAACAGGACCCCCGTTTTGACCGTAGCGCTCCAACACAAGTCTGTTTCCTCTGTTTTGCGGTACGCCACACCCCTCCCGATCAACAGGACCCCCGTTTTGACCGTAGGATGTCTGTTTCCTCCATTTTGCGGTATGCCAGACCCCTCCCGATGAACAGGATCCCGTTTCGAACGTGGTCGGTCGAACACAAGGCCGTTTCCTCCGTTCTGCGGTACTCCAGGCCTCGTTTCCATCGGCTGTTCCGTCCAAGCCCTCCCGATGAACACGATGACGCATTCCATTCTGACCCAGCCAGTTGGCTCCCATGAACACGACGACGACGCTATTTCTCCGTCCCGACCCATCCATATACACGAGCCCTGTCCGTACGTACGCGCGAGTAGGCATTCGAGACCCCGCCCGTATGTACATATGTGGCCATATTTACTTTCTTGCACCCTGGCTGCTGTACGTACGTGTATATGCTACGTGCGCGCCTCTACGACGACACATGCATGCCTCTACATCGACCAGTATGTACGTACACGTTCGCGACCAGAATGACAATGCTACGTACGCTTTGACCAGGTGGGTCCCGACTGTCAGGCACTTCCTTGCCTGTGAAGATGTAGCTGGTGGGTCCCAGCAGTTAGGGGGGCGAATCGTTTTTTTTTGTTTTTTGCCCAGACGCACTTCCTTGCGTGCGAAGATGTCGCTAGTGGGTCCCAGCAGTCAGGGGGAAATGTTTTTTCATGAAATACTATTGCCCGTCCGGTGGGTCCTCACTGTTAGGTGGAGGAATAATTATTTTGCGCGCAATAAGGAGGCACTTCCTTGCTGCGGCCATGGACTCAGCTGTCAGCCTCTCCACGTACAGTCAAGGTCCGATGGAAGTCGTTCCTTGACCATGTTGACCACGCCGCGCCGAGAGGACCAGGGCGATGGACGATGGCGAGGCCTAGGAAGGGGATGACGTGGAGCCGGGGAAGACGCGGCAGTGGATGCCCACGCATAGAGGAGTATGAGGGTTCACTGGTTCGCTGCGGTGTGAGGCTACCATCACCGCAGAATAACAGGCGCTGTGAGTGAGTAGAGGGATGGCCTGGCCAGCAGTGGGAGTAGTAGGGGGCGGCGAGGCCTCCACCGCATCGCAGCCGGCCACGGGAGGCAGGAGCACGAGGCACGACCGGCGCTGGTTTGGGCAGCTGGAGCAAGAAGACCAGAGGTTGAAGAAGCACTACAGTCGTTGGATGGACATCGTATGATCACTGGAGCTAGAATCGTGCATATTGACTAAGTTGACAAAGCCCTCCGTCCCCATGAACTTAGTAGGCCCACAAGTCAGCCTGCCACTATACTGGGTTCCAGCTAGCAGCGGGAGTATTCATTTTTTTGTGCATAATAAGGAGCCACTTCCTTGCGTGCGAAGATATAGTTGGTGGGTCCAAGCTGTCAGCGGCGGTAACGCGCGAAATACAAAGGCCCTTTTGGTGGGTCGCACATGTCAGGTGGAGGAATCATTATTTTGCGCGTAATATGGAGGCATTTCCTTGCGCGCGGCCGTGGACCTAGCTGTCAGCCTCTCCACGTACAGTCCACTTCAGATGCATGTCGGTCATTGACCATGTTGACCAGGCCACGCCGAGAGCACTAGGGTGGTGGTAGACGGCGAGGCCTAGGAAGGGAACGACACGGAGGCAGGGAAGACTCGGCAGTTGTTTCCCACGCGGAGGGGAGTACGACTGTACAAGGGTTTACAGGTTCGTCTGCCGTCGCTGGAGAATAACAACAGGTGTGGGTGAGTAGAGGGATGGCTAGGCCAGCAATGGGAGTACGGTGGGCGGTGAGGCCTGCGCGGCAGCATAGCCGGCCGCGGGGATGAGGCAGCAGGCAGTACCGCCAGCGCTTGTTTGAGCGGCTGGAGCAGGAAGAGCAGAGATTGAAGAAGCATGACGGCCCTTGGATGGAAATCCAACAGTCACTGCCTGTGCGTCAACCTTTTTTTAGGAAAGCCTCAAATCTGTGGAAAACAGCATACAGCCCATCTGCCATTATTTCTAATAATTTACAGCCCATTTGCTAATTCTTAAGGTTTTTTTGGAGCCCATATTCTTTTTGTTAGCATTACAGTCCATATTGTGGCCACGGTTAAACAATTATACAAAATTTTGCATATTTCGGTGCGGTCCGAACTATTTTTAATCCCGAAATTTCGAGTCACATTCAAACTGATTTTAAAAATAAATGTATATCAATAGAAAATCCCACAAATTGTCCACGCATAAAAATCAATGCAATTTAAAATCTCAAAATGAAAAAAAGAAATTTGAAACTAATTGCCGGTTTGATGTGTTTTAAAAATGTACATCCCATTTCTCATTACTGATTGGACATTTTCTCGGCCAGCCGAATGAAGCTCTCCTCGTCTTGAAAGATTTGCAGCCCAACAGGCCTGACAAAGCGACTTACTTGGCAAATCACAAAAAAACTGGGCTGTGGCCGTGGACCCAGCTGTCAGCCTCTCCACGTACAGTACTCTTCCGATGGAAGTCGGTCGTTGACCACATTGACCATGCCGCGCCGAGAGCACCAAGGCGGTGGACGATGACGAGGCCTAGGCAGGGGATGACGCGGAGCCGGGAAAGACACAGCAGTGGATGCCCACGCGGAGAGGAGTACGAGGGTTCACTGGTTTGGCTGCGGCGTGAGGCTGCCGTCGCCGCAGAATAACAGGGGGTGTGGGTGAGTAGAGGGATGCCCTGGCCAGCAGTGGGAGTAGTAGGGGCGGTGAGGCCTCCGCAGCATCACAGCCGGCCACGGGTGGCAGGAGCACGCGGCACGACCGGCGCTGCTTTGGGCGGCTGGGGTAAGAAGACGAGAGGTTGAAGAAGCACTATGGTCGTTGGATGGACATCGTACGGTCACTGGAGCTAGAATCATTCATATTGACTAAGTTGACAAAGCCCTCCGTCCCCGTTAACTTAGTAGGCCCACAAGTCAGCCACCCACTATGGTGGGTCCCAGCTAGCAGGGGGTATTCATTTTTGTGTGCGTAATAAGGAGGCACTTCCTTGCGTGCGAAGATATAGCTGCTGGGTCCGACCTGTCAGCGGGGGGAACATTTTTTTTGCGAAATACAGAAGCCCTTCCCACGTACAGTGCGTAATAAAGAGGAACTTTCCTTGCGTGTGACCATGGACCTCGTGGGTCCTAGCTGTCAGGCTCTCCACATACAATCCTCTTCCGATGACTCTCGTATGTTGACCACGCTGCGCCGAGCGCACCGAGGCGGTGGACGACGGTGAGGCCCCAGATTGGGACGACCCGGAGATGGGGAAGACGCGGCAGTGGAGTCGCGGACGGAGAGGAGTGGGAAACTTGACTGGTTCAGGTGCGGGGTGGGCCTACACTCGGCAGAGAATAACAGGAGGTGTGGAGTGGAGGGATGGCCTGGCCGTCGGTGGGTTAGCGTTTCACTGAGGAGCGCAAAACAACGCCACTGGACGCCGGAGGCTGGAGCAGGCGGTCCCGGCAGCGCTGGGGGAAGAAGACGAGAGATTGAAGAAGAATGCCGACCGTTGGATGTAAATCCAACGCCTTCTTAGGCTTCGACCTACTGGCCCACATGTCAGCCAGTCCATTTATTTTTTAGTCCATTTGGTGGGCTGGGTGAAACAATGATGTAGCATATATTCAACCCGTTTATATGTATGGTAGAATTTAAAGCCCATTCACATTTTTCTCGAAATGCGCAGACTTGCTGGGCTGGGTGAAAATATCATGTTGGGCTAGACGGAGAAATGCTATAAAAACATAAACACATGATTGCACATCTATTACTGCATTGGTGAGTAAAATCTTTGCAATCTTATGTATGCAATCACTAGGAGTTAACTTGCCAAGTTATATATAAAAAAATATTATTATTATTTTGTAAGAACTTTCAACTTACAAAATAAAATATCATTTAAATTTGATGAGTTAATAGTACGTGGGGTATTATTATTTTTTAGGCTAGACGTGGGATAGTTGAGTTGGTTCTAGGGAAAAGTACTGGGAGAAAACTCAGTTTACATCAAAAAAGAAAGTGGGAGAAAATTCTGATATAGGATTAATGAAAACCAAAAATAGAACTGAGCTATATAGGAAGAGGACGAAAAAATGAACAAAATAAAGAAATACAAATGGATAGGTGGTTGGTCCCATATGTCTGTGTACGAGACTTGCTGGGTCCACCTGAGGAGGGGAATATGTTGGGAGGAAGGAGATTCAAAGACGGTAGCCGAGTGAACTAGTTTTCTTAACGGACAAGTGAACTAGTTACATACATAAGCAAATAGCCACTAAAAAAAGCAAACAGGTTAATGGGTTCTTAAAAAAATTCAGACAAAACAGATAATTACGACACTTAGGCTAATGCATGAAGCACTCATATGATAAAGGTACTTATAAACAGCTAAAGTACAACATCTAGACCTTCCTGGCATGCTTGATGATGATGCTGCGGTTGTCCATGTACTCGTCGGTTACGGGAAGCAGACACGCCCTCATGTCCAAGATCTGCCTGTACATGTTGTAGCATGTGTATGCGTCCTTGGCCGCGTAGGTTATGTAGGCTAGATTCAGAGGTACCTCCCACATGTTCAGGTCCTTGGTATCATTGTCTTCTTTCATGTTGGCATATCAGGGGTCGATGATGGTCTCGACGAGGTCAACCACGGAGTCCTTCTCCTGCCCGTTGCTGATGATCTTGTATTGCTTCTGGATGTCGACAAGCTTGTTGCACCAGATGGCCGAATCATCACGTTCTTCCTTCTCTCCATCGCAGCGAAGGTGCAGTCGGCGCTGCCGATGAAACGGGTGAATGCTCTAGAACCTCTGATGGCCCTACGGAAGTGGTAGATGAGAACCTCGTCCCGCACACATACCTGGGCGACGACGATCCACTGGTCCCTATCACGAGACGAATGGATGGCCACAAGGTCTAGTCCTGCAACCTTGTGCTTTCTCGTCCTGTAGGTACTGCTTGCACTCGGCGAGGTAGAGCTTCACCGAGTCCGGATCGTTGGTGTACATCACATTCAACTTGGTGCAGCCATAGGACTGAATGGCGAACTCAAAGGGGAACTCCTTGCTGAAGTCCATATCCAGCAGGCTCACCCCTCAGATCGCCATTGGAGTCTCTTCAAGTGAATGAGTGTGTAGGCGGCGGCAGCAGTTCGTTTTTCAGCTCTTGGGGAACTGGATTCAACAGTAAACTGAGTGTGTACAGGCGACAATAGTTACTACCCCTCCCTCGTCCGCTGCACGCCCGATAGAAGATGCACCCTCGACGCATTCAAATGCCTCCATTAAGAAACCTGCTCCGGCCACACGTCGGTTCACGAGCGGGTCTGTATTGGTCTTGTAATAACATGAGTTAGTGGTCACTTTACTTAAATTTAATTAGATTTAATAGATATTTATACTTAAAACAAGCAATGCATTGGCTCGTTCTATCAGTGCCACATGATAAACATGCACAACAATTAGAATTATTATTCTCAGGACGCACACGATCAACACATTTGTCGCACTTTCACAAAGATAATACTACCAAGTTTGAACTGTTTGTTATTGTTGTTGTCCTCTGCATCATCATGCCGTGTTTCCCAGCTTGCAAGATTCGGAACCAACAAATAATATCCAAATAATAAGTACAACAAAGATGCCTACACATCTCGTTGATTCCCAGCTTGCAAGATTCAGAGCCAACAAATAAGATTCAAATAATAAGTACAACAAAGATGCCTACACATCTCATTGATTCCCAGCTTGCAAGATTCAGAACCAACCCATTAGAGCCTTTTGATAAAGTGAATATCGGGATTAAATCCATCTTGGCTAGCCATGTCATACAATCGAAGAACTTGGCGAATGCTCTTGACCGTCACAACATCTGTAGTTGAGTATTCCTGTTTGCACACCACAAACCAAGTGAGCATGATTTCACTTTAATAGTGGCCTCCTTTACTCAACCTGCAGCTCCACTAGGATGAGGCCTGCCTGGACTTCCATGATTCAATTCATGCGCCTTTTTCTGCAGTTCACCTGAAATGAAGCAAATATTGCATCATTCAGCTAGCAAGAAGTACTTGCTCTCGTGAGCTGGCAGGTTCTTCTTTAGTAGTTGCACTAAAATTCAGGAACATTAAGGTTGGCTGTCCGGCTCATGTAAGGTGCAACTATAATTTTCTTATCCTTTTGTGCAGTTCCACTAAAATAAAGTGCCATTGTGGTGACAGTGACAACTCATCTCGCAAAGGCTAATAAAATGTTACACGAGATTACCAGCAGAACTTGGCGGAGATTTTGGAAACTCCAATCACCATTTTGTGCAGTTCCACCAAAATTTTGAGATGTTGCCCACGTGACATTTTAGTTGAACTGCACAAGACACTCATTCCAAAAAAAAAGTGTTTGGTGCAGTTCACCAAAAGGTCACAATAGCAACAAGGTGAAATGGATATCCGTATCTGCACAAAAAGATAGAAAGTAAACAGTTGCTGGTCAATAAGAATATACGAAACATATACGAAATGAAAAGAAGCATCTTAATTATGTTCATGGCAATCACGCAAGGATAATATAAATTTTAAAATGTCAGCAATGCTTCATGTTACCAGAAGCATTACGATCAACAATGAGATTCCTCAAATATGAGATTACTTTAATGGTGGCTTTGCTTGTTTACCAGATACAGTAAATCAACAACAGCTAAAGAGTTGGTTTAAGCGCATGGGACCGTGGGGACACCAGGACATTGAGCAGCGTAAAGGAGCAACTTACTTATCATACTGGGGAAAACAGCAGGAGTGCCATTTGTAACACAGTTTAATTGCATCTTATCACTGGAGGCATTAGATTAACAATAACACTGGTTAGACATGTCCCTAAGGTAACAGTGTGATCGCTTCATTTTACATGCGCCCTTAAATTAACAACAACAAAAGGTTGGTATAAGGACATGCAACAGTGGACGCATCAGCACAATGTACCTACAAGGATGCATAAAGTGGTGATGCGGAGTTTGTTCATGCTATGTGAGGGCAGCAAATCTAATCCTGGAGACCTTTTACTATGTGAGGGCAGCAAACCTAATCCTGGAGACCTTGTACTATGTGAGGGCGGCAAATCTAATCTTGGAGACCTTTTACTGTGTGAGGGCAGCAAATCTAATCCTGGAGACCTTTTACTATGTGAGGGCAGCAAATCTAATCCTGAGACCTTTTACTATGTGAGGGCGGCAATTCTAATCCTGGAGACCTTTTACTATGTGAGGGCAACAAATTTAATCCTGGACATACTCTGTTGACTTGTCCACCAGCTGTCACTTTTTATCCTTTTTTCTACCAATAATAGATTTGTTCCTTATCCAGTTTGTACTGCGTTTTCCCATTATTTCCCTTTTCAACAAAGAGATTGGTTTGGTATCCGGTCTCTACTACTTTCACCATATTATTTCCTCTTTGAATCAAGTCCTAGATTCATGCTACAACTTTCCCCCCTTTCTTCGTTGTTTGAACAAAGCCCTAGATTCGAATGCATGAAGTAGCTTTACCTCTAATATTACTAAAAATTTAGGTGGCTTTGGAAGAGCTGATGGGAGTAGAAAAAGATGCACATGCAGACACGTGGGGAGCTGGGGCAGTAGAGCAAGGCCGCTTTCGAAGAACTTATACCTGAGGGTCGTCGGGATGTCGGCGGCGACAGGTCGGATCTGCGGACAATATGGCAGGGAGGAAGAAGGGTCGGAGGACCACCCGAGCCGGTGCTGTGTCGGAGAGAACGACACGGGTAGAGGATCAGGCCCGTCCGGCAGCTGTGGGTTTCCTCCCTCGCCGGCGATGACCGCGTGAACTATGCACCTAGTCCTCTACACACACCAGCCATAGGGATCCGGCCGAATCTGTGACCAGCGGTGAGCAGAGAGAAAGTGTCGCTACCGCTGTCTTGTTTATATCTGGAGAGGACGAGAGAATGAAGAGAGCAACCCTAGTAAAGCAAGCGCTCAAGCCCCTGCGTGCATATATAGTGGAGTGATTATCTTTTCTCTCCACAACAAGCGTTTCAATTTGTGTACGTGGCATTAAAGAAAAGAAACTCTCCATTTAAGGAGACTACCTATACGACTCCTACTTACTACTACTAGTAGTAGTATTGTTCACTTGTGCTCCCCGGCCCTCCATTCATTGAACAACCCCACGTGCCGAACAGCTCACGGGCCGGCAGCAGGCCGAAATAGACCCCGACCCATGAATGTGCCAATCAAATCATGGGCTTATAACAGGCCAAAATTGTCTCGGTCCTTGTTTGGCCCAATCAGATTATCGGCTGCGAGCAAGCCAGATGCAAACCGTGTCGTAGTTAGGCCCAACTATATGACGGGCTTTTAAGAGGCCGGAATTAATATAGGGCCGAAATGTTAAACGGGCCCTTAACAGGCCGAAACAAATATCAGGCCGAATTACTAAATGGGCCTTTAGCAAATGGGCCCAAAAGCATAGCGTCCAGTTGACGGGCCGAATCTAATATGGGCCATAATTTAGCCCAAAGCCTCTTAAAGGGCCGGAACTGATCTGGGCAGTAATTTGGCCCAGAACGTGGTAGGCTTTTAATGGGCCGGATCTCATATGGGCCATTATTAGGCCCGGAATGTGACAGTCCATTAATGGACCGGATCAAATATGGGCCGGCATTTGACCCAAAACATGGCAACCAGTTAATGGGCCGGCCTACTAGGGTCCTCAAAATCTTTTGGGCCTACAGTTGGGCTGTCCCATTAATGTCGTCGAAATCTCGTGGGCCTTTAGCTGGGCTGACCCATTATGGTCCACAAAAATCTTGTGGGCCTTCACCTGGGCCGGCCCATCATGGCGCGCAAAAATCTTGTGGGCCTTTACCTGGGCCGACCCATTATGGTCCACAAAATCTTGTGGGCCTAGATGACATCTGTCCCAACGGTTAGCCGACACGTGTTTCCTCCAGCCAATGATGATTTTACACGTGGAAAATCCCCATTGGTCGGGGATGTTAACGGGTTATCGGATCCAAAACCGGACCCGATAGCTTAACGGCGTTCTGTTACGGTGGATGCCATGTGTCGGTCACCCTTGACGAAAGCACTTCTGTGATGCACGATTTATCGTCATGGAAGTGGACACTTCCATGATGATAATTTTGGTAATGTCATGGAACACTTCTACGACAACACAGGTATGACTATCTTGATTCTGTCATAAATTTGTCATGGATGTACATGCATGACAAAAGACGCGACCTACTGTGACAAACACGTATCATCACGGAAGTGTATTTTTTTGTAGTGGATATCGCTTTCCCCCACACCCTGATAACCCACAAGTAAAGGGGATTAGTGGTAGCCTCTTTCGATAAGTAAGAGTGTCGAACCCAATGAGGAGCTAAAGGTAAAACAAATATTCCCTCAAGTTCTATCGACCACCAATACAACACTACGCACGCTTAACGTTTGTTTTACCTACAACAAGTATGAAACTAGAAGTACTTTGTAGGTGTTGTTGGATAGGTTTGCAAGATAATATAGAGCGTGTAAATAAAAAGTAGGGGATGTTTAGATAAAGAAACAACTAAGTTAGTTTTAGTAGAGAGCTTTTTGTCACAAGAGAGTTATTTGTCCCTAGGCAATCAATAACTAGACCGTAGCATAAGCTAACATACTTTCTCTTCTTGGATCATATGCACTTATGATTGGAACTCTAGCAAGCATCCGCAACTACTAAAGATCATTGATGTAAAACCCAACCATAGCATTAAAGTATCAAGTCCTCTTTACTCCCATATGTAAACAACCTACTTACTCGGGCCTGTGCTTCTGTCACTCATGCCACCCACCATAAGCAAATCATGAACATATTGCAAACCCTACAACAAGGATCCTCACGCTTGCGCGACACGGAGAGCACCATATGACAGCTCCTATAATAAAACATGCAACTCAAACCAATCAAGATCATCAATGAACCCATAGGACAAAACGGATCTACTCAAACATCACAGTATGGCCATGCATCATTGGGAAATAATATATAGCGTTGAGCACCATGTTTAAGTAGAGATTACAACAGGTAAAAGAGGTGTTACACCGCTGCATAGAGGAGGAAGAGTCGGTGATGACGGCCATGAATTTGTTGGTGTAGATCGTTGTCGCGATGATGGCCCCGGCGGCGTTCCGGCGCCACCGGGAGAGAGGGGGAGAGAGTCCCCCTTCTTCTTTTTATTCTTCCTTGACCTTTACCCTAGATGGGAGAAGGGTTTCCCCTCTGGTCCTTGGCTTCCATGGCGGCGGAGGGGCGGGAGCCCCTCCGAGATTGGATCTCTCTCTCTCTCTCTCTCTCTCTCTCTCTCTCTGTGTGTGTGTGTGTGTGTGTTTCCTTCTATTTCTGTGCTCATTGATTTTGCCCTTTTAAAGTTTCTTAAATTCCCGGAGATCCGTAACTCCGATTGGGCTAAAATTTTGACACGATTTTTATCCGGATATTGGCTTTCTTGCGGCAAAAGAAGGGCACCAACCGCCTTACGGAGTGTCCACGAGGGCCCAGGGCGCGCCCTACCCCCTGGGGCGCGCCCCTCACCCTCGTGGGCCCCTCGGGCATAGTCCCGCGTTGATTCCACTTCACAAAATTCACATATATTCCAAAAAAATCTCTATAAGTTTTAGAATATTGGCATGGAACAATAAAAAATTATAGATACGACAGAGACGTATTAGCATCCCAAGCTTAATTCCTGCTCGTCCTGGAGTAGGTAAATGATAAAAAAGATAACTTTTGATGTGGAATGCTACCTAGCATGATCTTGATCACATAATCTAATCATGGCATGAATATAAAGACAAGAGTGATTCAAAGCAATAGTCTATCATTTGACATTAAGACAATAATACTTCAAGCATACCAATAAAGCGATCATGTCTTTTCAAAATAACATGGCCAAACAAAGTTATCCCTACAAAATCATATAGTGTGGCTATGCTCCATCTTCACCACACAAAATATTTAGATCATGCACAACCTCGATGACAAGCCAAGCTGTTGTTTCATAGTTTTGATGTTCTCAAACCTTTTGAACTTTCACGCAATACATGAGCGTGAGCCATGGATATAGCACTATAGGTGGAATAGAATATGATGGTGGAGGTTGTGTGGAGTAGACCAAAAGGGAGAAAGTCTCACATCAACTAGGCAAATTAATGGGCTATGGAGATGCCCATCAATCGATATCGATGCAAGTGAGTAGGATTGCCATGCAACGGATGCACTAGAGCTATAAGTATATGAACGATCAAACTGAAAACTAAGTGGGTGTGCATCCAACTTGCTTGCTCATGAAGACCTAGGGCATTTGAGGAAGCCCATCATCGGAATATACAAGCCAAGTTCTATAATGAAAATTCCCACTAGTATATGAAAGTGATAACTCAAGAGACTCTCTATATGAAGAACATGGTGCTACTCTGAAGCACAAGTGTGGTAAAAGGATAGTAACATTGTCCCTTCTCTCTTTTCCCTCATTTTTTTCTCATTTTCCCTTTTTTGTAGGCTTCTTTGGCTTCTCTTTTTTAGGGATTCTTTGGCCACTTTTATTTTGATAACCTCACATGGGACAATGTTCTAATAATGATGATCATCTCACTTTTATTTACTTACAACTCAATATTACAACTCGATATCTAGAACAAAGTATGACTCTATATGAATGCCTCCGGCGGTGTACCGGGATGTGCAATGATCTAGCACAGCAATGACATCAAAAAGCGGACAAGCCATGAAAACACCATGCTAGCTATATTACGATCATGCAAAGCAATATGACAATAAATGCTCAAGTCATGTATATGATGATGGAAGTTGCATGGCAATATATCTCGGAATGGCTACGGAAATGCCATGATAGGTAGGTATGGTGACTATTTTGAGGAAGGTATATATGGTGGGTGTAATGCACCGGCGAAGGTTGCGCGGTACTAGAGAAGCTAGCAATGGTGGAAGTGTGAGAGTGCGTATAATCCATGGACTCAACATTAGTCATATAGAACTCACACACTTATTGCAAAAATTTAGAAGCTATCAAAACAAAGGATTAGACGCATGCTCCTGGGGAGATAGATTGGTAGGAAAAGACCATCGCTCGTCCCCGACCGCTGCTCATATGGAAGACAATCAATAAATAAATCATGCTCCGACTTCGTTACATAATGGTTCACCATACGTGCATGCTACGGGAATCACAAACTTCAACACAAGTATTTCTACAATCCACAATTACCCACTAGC
The DNA here is from genome assembly GCA_032464435.1 of Aegilops umbellulata. Taxonomy (NCBI): domain Eukaryota; kingdom Viridiplantae; phylum Streptophyta; class Magnoliopsida; order Poales; family Poaceae; genus Aegilops; species Aegilops umbellulata. Next base: position 396,512,723 of record CP136054.1, read on the forward strand.
ATGACTCTATATCACCATCTTTATATCGCAAAACTATTGCAAGGAATCAAAATATCATATTCAGTGATCTACAAGTTTTATGTAGGATTTTATGACTAACCATGTGAATGACCAATTCCAGTCAACTCTCTAAATAGATATAAGTGAAGAAAGAGAGTTTAATTCTTTCTACGAAAGATATGCCCACACTCTAACAAATATAAGTGAAGCAAAAGAGCATTCTACAAATGGCAGTTTTCTACGTGTAGGGAAACATGTAATCCGAACTTCAAATGATATAAGTGAAGCTCATGAAGCATTCTATAAAGCCATACTCAAAAGATATAAGTGAAGTGCAAAGAGCATTCTATAAATCAACCAAGGGCTATCTCGTACCAGCATGGTGCATCAAAGAAAAGTGAAACTAGATGTAAAAGACGCTCCAAGATTTGCACATATCACATGAACGAAATGAAACCGAAAACATACCGATACTTGTTGAAGAAAGATGGGATGCCTTCCGGGGCATCCCCAAGCTTAGACGCTTGAGTCTCCTTGAATATTTACTTGGGGTGCCTTGGGCATCCCCAAGTTTGATCTCTTGCCTCTCCTCCTTCTCCTCACATCAAGACCTCCTCGATCTTTGATCACTTCATCCACACAAAACTCAACATAAAGTTCGGTAAGATCCGTTAGTATAATAAAGCAAATCACTACTCTAAGTACTGTTGCAAACCAATTCATATTTACTTTTTGCATTGTATCTACTATAATATAACTTTACCATGGCTTAATCCGTGATAGAAATCGATAGTTTCATCAAGACAAGCAAAACAATGCATCAAAAACAGAATATGTCTTAAACAGGACAGTATGTAGTAATCTGAACATTCACCATACCTCTGGTACTCCAAAATTTCTAAAAAATAGGAAAAATAAAAATTTGTATAGAAAGACAGTGCAAAAAGTTTCAGAACCGTTTGACATTCCAGTAAAAAAAATGTAAAATCACGCACTACAGCAAAGTTTTTGTTTTGCACCGCACAAACCAACAAGCAATGTAAACATCCTAAAGGCAAATCTTGGCACATTATTTTTATAATACAATGGAATTGTACACGGGGATAATTATTTTTGTTGAAAAGTTTCTGTAATCAAGATTCACAAAGTTTCCATGAGCATGAACAAAGTTCAAGGACGTCCCCCACTTTCACAATGCTCGTCTATCTCACTTTCACTTTTCTTTTTGTGAAGTTTTAAGTTCCCCTCTATATTTTTTCCTTTTTTTTAACTTTATGAAAGCACTCAACAGAAATAAATGACTCTCTAAAACTTCCGGGTTGTCTCCCTGGCAGCGCTTTCTTTAAAGCCATTAAGCTAGGCATAAAGTGCTCAAGTAATGAATCCACCCGGATCCCAAGGTATATCAAAGCCAATTAGAATCAACAATGGTTTAGAATTTAGTAGTGAGCACAAAGCAACATATATCAAGCAACAACGAAGTATCACTCTCTTCCTATGCATTGGCATGTCATACGAGAAAAATTCATGAACATCAAGTAAAGGCCAATACATAGCATAAATAGTTTCCGGCAATTTTATCGTGTTGGAAACATAGAGAGGTGGAGATATAGTTCCTCCATCATGATAATTGCAAGTAGGAGCAGCAAGCACATGAATATTATATTCATCAAAATCATCATGTGCAACGGTAAAAGCAACCCATCAATATAATCCTTAATAAGAGAAAACTTCTCCGATATAGTGTAGTTTGGAGAATTCAAAAAGATAATAGGACTATCATGTGTGGGTGCAATAGCAACAATTTCTTGTTTAACATAAGTAACAATAGAAAGTTCATCTCCATAAGCATCATTCATATTGGCATCTAGGCCACAAGCATAGCAAACATCAACTTCATCAAAAAGTGATATTTCAAAAGAATCAACAAGATCATAGCAATTATCATGACATTCATCCTTCGGTAAGTGTCGTGGATTTGTCACGGCAGATGTCCTAGCAAAAGGACTTAGTCGTGGAGCCATCGCAACGGGTTAACTTGAAGGGGTTAAAGCGGACGCAAGGACACGGTGTTTATACTAGTTCGGCCCCTTCAATGAAGGTAAAAGCCTACGTCTAGTTGTGATGGGATTGATGGGTTTCGAGGGCTTAGGGAGCGATAAGCTTCGCCTAAACCTCGAGTTCTTCTTTCCTCTAAACCGCCGTCGGGTCGTCCCCTTATATCCACGGGTGACGCCCGTTGGTCTGTAAAATCCCAACCCCCGGTTCATAAACGTGCCCGGGTCGGTCTCTCTATTCCTAACTTACAATGCAAGTTTACCTCAGGCCGGTTTACGCCGTAAACCTCTAAACCGATTATAGGCTTCGGGCCCTTCTATTTCTCCTTGGGCTTTAACATCTCGGGTCCATTGACGGAGCTAACCCGGGCCCTATAGGCCGGTTTACCCCAAATAGCAATATCCCCAACATTAGGCCCCAGATTGATTTGAACAGGTTCATGTCAATCCTTAATAGGAATTTCTGTCTTCCACTGTCTTCCAGTAACTGTTAAACCGCCGTTTCTTCATCCTCTTTTGCTGCGGTAAGCCGATATGACGTCAGCGCAAAGTTACCATCTCCTTTTACTAATCCGCAATAATCAGGGCGACGGCTGGGCTCCCGAAATCACCGGCCCCTGGATTCGCGCGCCTGGCACGCGTGCCGCACCTTATAAATAGGACTTGAAGGCCATCTTCCTTTCCTCCCTTTCGTCTCCTTCTTCGTCTTCCTCGCAACCCAGACCTCGGAGCTCTGCCGCCGCTGTCAGCTACCGCATCAACTCCGGCCGCTGCATCACCCTGATCGGACCAGAGTACCGCGGCGACCTTCCACATCCGTTTGGATTCCGGTAAGGCTCCTGTACTTCTTGCTGTAGATCTGTTCTAGGGTTCGTCCTCGTGCCACTGTTCCTTGTTCATCTTCATAACAGCTTTTGCGAACAGATGATGATACCTATATTGTGATTTGTAGTCCCTCTCAGTATTCGCCATAAATCTGTATTCATCTCCTTAGATCCCACTCATTTCCCTGCTTGCCGAACTTATGTTGTTCTGCTGTGAGCCAAACCTCATATTTTCATTTCTTTTTCACCCTAGCTGTAGATCCATTGTTTTGAAAGAATCCGTACAGGATCTGTTTCTGCTTTCATATTCACAACTGTTAGATCCGGTCGGTTTAACTTGTAGCAGAGCGAGCACCCCAATCCATATATCCATTAGTCCCCTTGATGAACCGCTAGATGATATCATTGTAGATAACTTCACTCTATATAAGAGCCTCTTCGGTTTACAATCACACCTGTTCTCAAACCGGAATACCTTTGTCTTGTAGATTTCCTCATGGCAAAACAGGTGTACGAATGCAACTGGGTTCCCTCTCGCATCACTGAGACCCAATTAAACAACTTAGTTCTGACTGGCGCTTTGAGTAGCAAAAATGCCATCCATTGGAGGGTTCCAGGGGATGAATGTCCTCCTACCCCACAGGAGGGAGAAGTGGTGGTGTTTGCGGATCACCTGGCCCGGGGTTTTAATCCACCCGGTTCAAAATTTTATCGGGACGTCCTGGCTAATTTTAGGCTGCGCCCACAAGATGTTGGACCAAACTCAGTCACAAATATCTGCCATTTTCAAGTGCTTTGTGAGGTGTACTTCCAGGAGGAACCTACTGTAGAGCTGTTCCGAGACTGTTTTCATTTGAACCGACGTACTGAATTCACCGACGGCCCTAATATGGAACTGGGTGGTATGGCAATTCAAAAGAGGAAAGAAGTGACTTATCCTCATGCCAAGTTGCATAGTCATCCGCAAGAATGGAATCACACTTGGTTCTATTGCAAGGATACTTCTCCTGCTGAAGAAAATCCTCTGCCTGGCTTTCGTCCAGAGAGACTTAGCAATACACACCCCTTCCCCCCAAGACTAACCGCCAAAGAGAGGAGTAAGTATGCCCCTCAGCTGTCCAAGCTCAGAGCCTTCATGGCCAACGGTTTAACGGGGGTGGATCTTGCTCGTTGCTGGATTTCCTGGAGCACCCTGCCCCTTAGCATTCGCTCCGGTTTAATGTGCCAATACACGGGCCGGGTTGATGATCCTTTGAGGCACTGCAACATTCAGCTGACGGAAGACGAAGTTACTGTAGCTGTGAAAAAGATGCTGAACGAACCGGAATATGTTTGCGCCCGAACTGGCCTGCTTCCCTTTTGTGCTATAAACAAACCACCTGCTGTAAGCATCTCACCTCTGTTTGTTATAGAAGTTATGATCTCCTTATATACATTTTGTTAACTCTAGTCCTTTCTGAGACAGGGAGATGATCCGTTTTGGAGCAAGAAGTTTCAAGAGCCGACCGAAAAGGTAACCCGACCCAAAACAAGGGTGAAGAAGCCCGCTCAGAAGAAAAGGAACACCGCTTCCTCTACCCCGGATTTAGAGGAGGATGATGTGGGTAATCCGGACCTTGGGGTAGACCTTGATTCAGTTGGCTTACTTTTTATACGTCTTATTGATGATGATATTTGTCAGGACGACGCTGAAGCGAGTAATGCTGAAGGCCCAGAGGTAACTATTCTTTCTTCTGATGCAGTTCCTTTGCCTTTGAAAAGATCTCGCCAAGCAAACCGGAAAATTAAATTTTCTCATCCTCTTGCTTACTTGGATCCCAAATTTCTTGTGAAGACCCAGCAACATGAAGCTCGACGCACCACCCGGCATAGCGGCCAGGTAGTTACCTCCGCCGGTTTACCGAACAGCCCGGTTCGGAAACGCCGCTCAGAGGTCTCCGATTTATGCGCTAGCTTTCCTCCTAAAGCAGGTTTAACTCGTCAGCCTCTTAATCCATCTGACTCCGATTATCAGGTCACTTCCCATTCCTCTTCTGGTGAATCTTCAGCCACTCAACTGCCACCGCTAAAGACAGTTATTGGGTAAGTTGGACCGATCACAACACATTTCTATACGGGTTTCTTAATCCATCTTATACCGTTCTTTCAATCTTTGGGTCTTTCCCAGGGCTAAGCCTAGACCGAGCAAGAAGGCTCGTCTGGATAACCCGGCCGAAGGAACTGCCACTCCTGAACCGGAGAGAACTCCTGGTGATGATGCTCTGTGTCGTGAAGACATTCCGAATTATCTACCTCCACAAGACGACGCCTATGCTGAAGCAAGGCCTACCGATCCTGCCAGCCGTACTGATCAGCCTGCTAGTCCTGTTCGGGTTGAGGAATCCATCCCCCCTTCTGGAGCTGTTGATAAACCGACAGCGCCAATGCAGAGCAGCGACTCCAAAGATGATGATGTTGTAATTACCGGCATTGGTCGCTCTGAACCGGGGAATTCCTCTATTCTGGCCAAGCATACTGCCAAGGAAGAAATCTCGGCCATAAAGGGCAAATGGGACGTTGATTCCTCCACGTATGCCGCTTTAAGCGCCCCAGATCTCTATTCTGGGTACCTGAACCGACTGTACACCAGTCGTGATTATGAAGCTGGCATGATCAGGATGATGAAGGAGAAACTTGAGGTAACTTTCTCGTGCTTCATTCCATTGCAACTTAGCTTATCAATGTTTCCAAACCGAGATGGTAATCCGGATCAGGCTGCCTTGACAACTAAGGCCCGGTTTAAAAAACCCCGGGCTTCAACATAGGTCGTAACCAGAAAACATCATCAAATACCCATTAGCCCCCAAGTACCAAGTTTAAATACTTGTATAAACCCTGGGACTTTGCAATTGAAAACATGCATTAAGATCAAATACGCATTAGCCCCCAAGTATCGAGCACATAACTTGCTTGTGTGGTTGATACTTCCAAACCGTGCAATATTTTCTGAACACTGCTGATGACCTGTTGCAGGGTGATCTGAAGACCAAAGAGAAACAAGTCTCGGACCTTCAGGAAACTCTAAAAACCTAGCAGGCTGAAACTGCAAAAGCGAAGGAGGAATTGACCAATGCCTTAACCGTTATGGAACAGCTGAAAGAAAGCCGCAAAAAGGAACAAGCTGATTGGGCTACTGAAAAAGCTCTTTTGACGAAGAGGGCTGACAATGCCGAAGCTGCTCTCAAGCTGGTGGTTGATGAATTATCCACCGTGAAGCGACAGATACACTCCATGACCTCTGCCGTCTTTGGTAAATTTCTTTCGATGCCCTTCTTCCAATTTGTACCTTGTCTGCTATATCCTATGTCCGGTTTGTAATCCATCCTGAAACACCGCAGGCACACGTATTGGACACTTGGGTTCTGATGTGCGGATGAAACTCAAAGATGCCTATACTCTGATTGAACAGTTGTACACCGGAGCACAGAGAGCTATCACCACTGCATCGCATAACAACCCTGCACCGTCTCTGATTCAAGACACGTTAAAAAGGCTATCCATGCTTCCAGCCCGGATTGAAGAGTTGAAAAGATCAGCTGCTCGAACTGGAGCCATCACTGCCCTGACCCGGGCCAAAGCGTGGGTACCAGATTTCGATCCTGTCGAAGCGGCCCAAGGATATCCCAGCTTGAAAGAAGATGGTTCAGACTTTGGCGAAAATGACTTGAGGGCGATAAACCGGGCGGTGCGCCCCCTAGCTTGTCAATTGGCTGAAGAGGCAGATCTGACACATTACCAGGCCCAATATGATAACCAGAACAAACGAGTGGCTGCCCCGGTCCCTGAAGCGGAAAACCTTATTCCTCCAATCCGTAAGCATACCTACGCCCCTGACATTGAACCGTCTTTGCTGATTCACGAAGAAGCTGTCTTTCAAGCGCTAATGGGGATCGACTGGACCACTGCTGATTTCCAGCCAATGGGTAGCCAAGATAAAGCTGAAGCGGAGCAAGATGATCCACAGCCTTCGAACCGAGGCGGCGAACGGGCGTAACCAACGCTCCGGTTCATCTTAATTGGTGACGTTTAATCCGTCAAAAAACAATACATTCAGGCACTACGCTGCCTTGTAATAAGATAGTTTAATACCTCTGCGTTTGAATGCGCCTTTGCGCACGGGTACTGATGCCCTTTCCAACGATTTCTCCCAACTTATGTTTCCTGTCTTTACTGAGTACACAAGACGATCTTTCGACCATCTGAACCGTGCTGTGCCTTTGCCAAACCGGGCAACTTGCCTCCGGGTTAAAAAACGGACCAGGCTGTGTCAGCTGAATCGGTTTAAAAGTACTTGGCGTTCCGAAGGACAAAAAACACCACCATAAAGGCAGAAAACAAAAACCAAATACGAGAGGACAACGCGATAGTAAAACGCATGCAAATAGTGGTTGCTATGAACCGTTCAGAAGGCGTGACCGTCGTCAAGACAAGAAACCAAGCCCCCAAGAGGTGTAGCTACGGTTCAGGTCGACTAGGTTCCTAACTGAATCGTGGCAAATATGCCGGTCAAATGGCATTGCATTGGTTCGGATTCGACCAAGCCCCCAAGTGACTCTGTGGCCAAGGGCCGATCAAGTGGCATTGCGTTGGTTCGGACACGACCAAGCCCCCAAATGATTCATTGGCTAAAAGCCGATCAGAAGGCATTACCATCATCAAGACATGACCGAGCTCCCACAAGGTGTAACTACGGTTCAAGTCGATTAGGTCCCCAACTGATTCAGTGGCAAATGTGCCAGCCAGAAGGCATTACCGTCGTCAAGGCATGACCAAGCTCCCCGGAGGTGTAGCTACGGTTCAGGCCGACTAGGTCCCCAACTGACTTTATAAGGATAGCTATGTTCTCTTTGGTTCGAACACGACCTATGTTTGAACAGGAAGCCCCATGCTTGAGCCGTGCATCATGTCAGCAGGTCCTCTTCTTGAACCGGGATCTTGAACCGGATATTAAGAGCTTCACAGCTTTGTGGGAGACATCTTCCCTTGAACCGACTTTTAAACCGGAATCTTTACTTTGATCTTCTGTGAAGCGACCTCAAAGGGTAAACACGCATGATGTGAAGAACAGCAGAGACCCCGCTTTACTCGAGGCTCCGGTTTATTGTATTAATCATAATATCTACATGGTCATGATATGTACATAAACAGAGCCCAAGGCTCATGTATAATAAGGTCGAAGATGAGCTATGTTCCACGGCCTGCTGGTCTCCTCCTCTGAAGTGCGTGAATCCTTGCGCTCTCGAATATCAATCAGGTAGTATGACCCATTATTCAGATTCTTGCTGACCACAAAAGGTCCCTCCCAAGGCGGGGATAATTTATGCTGATCAGACTGATCCTGGATGAGCCGAAGCACCAAATCCCCCTCCTGAAAGGTTCTGGTCCTAACCCGACGGCTGTGGTAACGGCGAAGATCTTGCTGGTAAATCGCTGAACGGGCAGCTGCTAAGTCACGTTCCTCATCCAACAAGTCAAGAGCGTTCTGCCGTGCCTGCTCGTTGTCCGCTTCAACATACGCTGCCACACGAGGTGAGTCATGTCGTATATCACTTGGGAGAACCGCCTCTGCTCCATAGACCATAAAAAACGGCGTAAACCCCGTGGATCTGTTAGGCGTGGTGTTGATGCTCCATAATACAGACGGTAGCTCCTCCACCCAACAACCCGGAGTCCTTTGCAAAGGGACCAGAAGCCGGGGTTTGATACCTCTCAAGATCTCCTGATTCGCTCGTTCCGCCTGACCATTAGATTGTGGGTGAGCTACCGAAGAAACATCAAGCCGTATATGCTCCCGTGCGCAGAACTCTTTCATGGCCCCCTTGGATAGATTAGTACCATTATCTGTGATGATGCTGTGTGGAAAGCCAAACCGGAAGATCACCTTCTTTATAAACCGAACCGCCGTGGCCGCATCACATTTACTGACAGGTTCTGCCTCCACCCACTTTGTAAATTTGTCAACCGCCACCAGTAGGTGGGTCTTCTTATCTTTGGAACGCTTAAAAGGCCCAACCATATCGAGCCCCCAAGTCGCAAACGGCCAAGTGATCGGAATCATCCTCAATTCTTGAGCCGGTATGTGCGCTCGTCTGGAAAATTTCTGGCAACCATCACATAACCTGACCAGGTCCTCTGCATCAGCATGAGCAGTTAACCAGTAGAAACCGTGGCGGAATGCTTTAGCCACCAATGATTTTGAACCGGCGTGGTGGCCGCAATCCCCTTCATGTATTTCACGTAATATCTCACACCCCTCCTCAGGGGATACGCACCGTTGCAGTGCTCCTGACACGCTGCGATGATGTAGCTCCCCTTTGAGGATGGTCATAGACTTGGACCGCCGTACTATCTGTCGAGCCAAGCTTTCGTCTTCTGGCAACTCACCCCGGTTCATATATGCCAGATAAGGGAGCGTCCAATCCGGGGTGACGTGAAGAGCCGCCACTAATTGAGCCTCCGGATCAGGAACAGCCAACTCCAGCTCACCGGGTAACTGTACCGATGGGTGATACAATACATCCAAGAAAACATTGGGTGGGACCGGTTTACGCTGAGAGCCCAAGCGGCTTAAAGCGTCCGCTGCCTCATTCTTTCTGCGGTCCACATGGTCCACTTGATAGCCTTTGAAATGCCCGGCTACCATATCTACTTCACGTCGGTATGCAGCCATGAGCGGGTCCTTAGAATCCCAGGTGCCAGATACCTGCTGAGCCACCAGATCCGAATCACCAAAGCACCTAACTCTGCTCAGATTCATCTCTTTAGCCATCCGAAGACCATGAAGCAAAGCTTCATACTCAGCCGCATTATTTGTACAGGGGAACATTAAACGGAGGACATAACAAAACTTATCACCTCGTGGGGAAGTTAAAACGACTCCAGCCCCCGAGCCTTCCAATTGTCTTGACCCGTCAAAATGAATGGTCCAATAGGTGTTATCTGGCTTCTCCTCAGGCGCTTGTAACTCTGTCCAATCGTTTATGAAGTCGACAAGTGCTTGTGACTTTATGGCCGTCCGGGGTACGTATCTTAAATCGTGCGGCCCGAGCTCGATAGCCCACTTGGCAATCCGACCGGTCGCCTCCCGGTTCTGTATGATGTCACCCAAAGGAGCAGAACTGACCACCGTGATGGGGTGTCCTTGAAAATATTGCCTCAGCTTCCGGCTTGCCATAAAAACACCATATACCAGCTTCTGCCAATGCGGATACCTTTGTTTGGACTCGATAAGCACTTCACTGATATAGTAAACCGGTCGCTGAACCGGATGTTCCTTTCCAGCCTCCTTTCGTTCTACCACCATCGCCACACTAACCGCTCTGGCATTCGCAGCAACATATAACAGGAGTGGCTCTTTATCTACAGGGGCTGCCAATAGTGGCGGATTGACTAGCTGTCGCTTCAAGTCCTCAAATGCTTTATCAGCCTCCGGACTCCAGACAAATTGATCCGTCTTCTTGAGCATTTTATACAAAGGGATCGCCTTTTCACCAAGGCGACTGATAAACCGGCTTAACGCTGCAATCCGCCCGGCCATGCGCTGAACATCATTGACGCATTTCGGTTTGGCCAGGGAGATGATGGCTGTGATCTTTTCCGGATTGGCCTCAATTCCTCTATGGGACACTAAAAATCCCAACAACTTGCCTGCAGGTACACCAAAAACACATTTAGCTGGGTTGAGCATCATTTGGTACACTCTCAAGTTATCGAAAGTCTCCTTCAAATCGTCAACTAGGGTCTCCTTCTTTCGTGACTTAACCACAATATCATCCACATAAGCATGCACATTCCGACCAATCTGCTCGTGGAGGCAATTTTGCACACATCGTTGATAAGTAGCCTGCGCACTCTTAAGCCCGAAGGGCATAGACACATAGCAGAAGGCTCCAAAGGGAGTAATGAACGCCGTCTTCTCCTGGTCCTTAACTGCTATCTTGATCTGATGATAACCCGAATAGGCATCCAAAAAACTCAAACGCTCGCAACCTGCCGTAGCATCAATGATCTGATCAATCCGGGGGAGAGCAAAAGGATCCGCTGGACAAGCTTTATTCAAGTCTGTGTAATCCACACACATGCGCCAGGTGCCGTTTTTCTTAAGAACCAGCACCGGATTAGCAAGCCATTCGGGATGAAAAACCTCAATGATAAACCCAGCTGCCAGGAGCCTGGCCACTTCCTCACCAATCGCTTTACGTCTTTCTTCGTTAAACCGGCGTAAGAACTGCTTTACCGGTTTATACTTAGGATCCACATTAAGGGTGTGCTCAGCGAGTCGCCTCGGTACACCAGGCATGTCAGACGGCTTCCATGCAAAGATGTCCCGATTCTCACGGATGAACTCGATGAGCGCGCTTTCCTATTTTGGATCCAGGTTTGCACTGATGCTGAACTGCTTGGACGAATCGCCAGGCACGAAGTCAACAAGCTTAGTTTCGGCAGCCGATTTGAACTTCAAGGCCGGATCGTGGTCCGTGGTTGGCTTCTTCAACGAAGTCATGTCCTCCGGGTCAACACTGTCTTTGTACTGCTTTAGCTCCTCCGTAGCACAAACCGATTCTGCATAAGTCGCATCTCCTTCCTCGCATTCCAAAGCGATTCGACGGCTCCCATGAACCGTTATAGTGCCCTTGTAACCCGGCATCTTGAGTTGCAGATATACATAGCAGGGCCGTGCCATAAATTTTGCATAGGCTGGCCGTCCAAACAAAGCGTGGTATGGACTTTGGATTTTAACCACTTCGAACGTCAGCGTCTCTGATCTGGAATCATAACTATCGCCGAAGACCACTTCAAGGGCTATCTTACCAACCGGGTACGCAGACTTGCCAGGCACCACCCCGCGGAACACTGTATTGGTCGGTTTGAGATCCTTGTCTACCAGTCCCATGCGGCGGAAGGTCTCATAATACAAAATGTTAATGCTGCTCCCTCCGTCCATGAGTACCTTGGTGAGCTTATAACCTCCCACTTGAGGCGCCACCACCAATGCTAACTGACCCGGATTATAAACCCTGGGAGGGTGATCTTCTCGGCTCCATATGATAGGCTGTTCCGACCAGCGCAGATAGTGAGGCGTGGCCGGTTCGATAGCACTAACTGCCCGTCTCTGAAGCTTTCTATCCCGTTTATCCAAGCTTGTAGTAAAGACATGATACTGTCCACCGCTCAACTGTTTCGGGTTGCTCTGATAACCTGATTGCTGCTGTCCGTAACCACTTTGACTACTTTGATTATTTTGGCTGTCCTGTCCGCCCGGATTACCATGGAACCCTGGACCGGAATTTCCGCCACCGTATCCTGATCCGGAACCTGAACCGCCGCCGGAGCTGTGATCATATTGGAAAGTGTTTGAGCTTTTGAATTCCTTCATGATATAACAATCCTTCCAAAGATGGGTTGCTGGTTCCTCTTTTGTTCCGTGCTTCGGACAGGGCTGGTTTAAGAAAAAGTTCAAACGCTCCGGATTAGGACCGGGATTTGCGCGGAAACTTGGCTGTTTCCCCTTACGCCGCTGGCCTTTATTCTGTGCACTTGTGTTGGCCACAAAATCCATGCTCCCGTCCGGTTTACGCTTACCTCCGCCTCCATTACCTGTCGGTCGATGTTGCTGGCCTTTGGTGTTGCTATTCTTCTTTCCCTTCCCTGCTTTGTCATCGCCAGAGTTGGGATCCTTGGTACTGTCAGAATCCGCATACTTCACTAAAGCGGTCATGAGCGTTCCTATATATGTACAATCACGCTTCATCCGGCCTAACTTTAGCTTCAAAGGGCCAAACCGACAGTTACTTTCCAACAGCACCACGACGGTGTCTGCGTTGATGCGATCTGACGAGTGCAAAACTTCTGATACCCGCCGTACCCAATGGGTAGTTGACTCCCCTTCTTGCTGAACGCAGGCTGCTAGGTCAACTATCGACATTGGCTGTTTGCACGTGTCCTTGAAATTCTTGATAAACCGGGCGCGCAACTGGGCCCACGAACTAATAGAATTAGGCGGTAAGCTCTTTAGCCAAGTCCGGGCCGTTCCTTCTAACATCATAGTAAAATACTTGGCACACGCCGTGTCATCCACATCCAGCATCTCCATAGCCATCTCATAGCTCTCCACCCATGTCTCCGGCGGCTGATCTGCCGTGTAGTTTGGTACCTTGCGGGGGCCTTTGAAGTCTTTGGGCAGGCGTACGTTGCGCAAAGCGGGAACAAGGCACGGTACTCCCAAAGAACTGGAGACCACCCCCGGTTCAACCGTAGCCGCTGGGAAGATAGGTGTAAACTGACGAGCCTGATGCTGCGCTGCTAATCCGGCCTCCCGCGCACGGGTGCGATCCACATTCTCCTGAGCATTGTCGACGCCCGCCGGATTGTTGCCGCGGAGCGCTTCACGCCTGGCATTACTTGAAACAGCCGGCTCCTCCATGCGCCTACTATAGCTCCCGCTGGGGCGAGGGGTGGAGTGAATCCGATCACGGCTTTGCGAATATGCTTCTTGTTGGGCCAACGCGGTCCTAAGGAGCTCCTTGACCCGGCGTGTCTCTACATCCTGCGGTGAATCGCCTTCGATCGGAATGGCTTCCAACCGAGCTGCCGCCGCGACGAGGTTATCCATCGGGTTGGAATAATGACCTGACGGTGCTGGCACGGCCTGTGGTGTACCAGTGTTGTGATGAGGCAGGTTTATTATCCGGTGCTGAACCGGGGCGCCGACTGTCGCCTCCGCACGGTTTGCCCCCGGGGTGTTGAAGAGATTTCGTGCGTCGAGGGCTGCGGGCAATCGAGATTGGAATTTCCTCTTCAGGACCTCCTGAGACGCATTCTGGTCCATCATGAGCCTGTAAGCCTGTGCATCTAAGGCGGCGCGCTCCGCCGTCATCCTGATCTCTTCTGCTGCCAGCTCCGCTTTAGCTTGAGTGATCTGCTCTCTCACTTTGGCAATCTCCGCATTGTGAACCTCCTGATCCACCGGGTTGGCTTCCGCCATGAGCGCTGCTAGTGCGTCAAACAGGTCTGACAAAACTTGGGCTGGTGAATCCGCAGGGCCTCCTGCCCGCGCAGCTGTTGCCGCTGCCGATCCGGAGATCGCTGCTGCTGCAGTTGATGAACGTGGCGCCGCCTGTGTTCCAGCCATGAAGATCCCAACCCGATAGGGCAGATCAGAGGAGTCCGGAATACTGTTGCCATCGGAGCCGCCCCCAATCCGATCATCTTGCAGCTGGTAAAGAGATTCAGTTTCCCCGGTCGACGTTTCATCGCCGGAGTAGATGGCGGTTTCGTCACCGGATTCGGATCCTTCCTCGTGGCTTCCTCCGTGGATGACTCCCACGAAGGCGCGCTTCCTGGTCGGTTTAGCCAGGGTCGATCTCGTGCACTGAGCTGTCTCGACGAGGTCGGTGCAGACGCCTAGCTCGGGACCTGGTTCACCGATCTTGCCGATGAAAACATGGATGCCGCCAAAGGGGACCCGGTACCCGTACTCGATCGAGCCGGCGTCGGGGCCCCAGCCTGTGCTGTCGATGTAGAGTTTTCCGCGACGGCTCTTGGTCATCCGACCCACAGCGTAACCCTCGAGTCCTTCAAAGCGGCCCTCCAAAAATTTGAAACCATCTCGCGATAGCCCCATGGTGGGCGCCAAGTGTCGTGAATTTGTCACGGCAGATGTCCTAGCGAAAGGACTTAGTCGTGGAGCCATCGCAACGGGTTAACTTGAAGGGGTTAAAGCGGACGCAAGGACACGGTGTTTATACTAGTTCGGCCCCTTCAATGAAGGTAAAAGCCTACGTCTAGTTGTGATGGGATTGATGGGTTTCGAGGGCTTAGGGAGCGATAAGCTTCGCCTAAACCTCGAGTTCTTCTTTCCTCTAAACCGCCGTCGGGTCGTCCCCTTATATCCACGGGTGACGCCCGTCGGTCTGTAAAATCCCAACCCCCGGTTCATAAACGTGCCCGGGTCGGTCTCTCTATTCCTAACTTACAATGCAAGTTTACCTCAGGCCGGTTTACGCAGTAAACCTCTAAACCGATTATAGGCTTCGGGCCCTTCTATTTCTCCTTGGGCTTTAACATCTCGGGTCCATTGACGGAGCTAACCCGGGCCCTATAGGCCGGTTTACCCCAAATAGCAATATCCCCAACAGTAAGGATGAAGGGAAATTAAGTAATGTATGAGTTGAAGAGTTACTCTCATCAGAAGGTAGGCATGGGTAGCTAATCCGTTCTTCCTCCTTTTGTTCTTCACTCTCCTCATCATCTTTTTCAACCAATGAGCTCACAATTTCATCAATTCCTTCTTCCATAGACTCCTGGAAAATATTAATCTCTTCTTGGACAGAGGAGACTCTCTCAATAAATTCATCAATGTCAGAATTGAACTTATAATTATCATAGCAATATTTAAGGATAGCAAAATTTTCAGGTCTATAAACAGCATCATAAAGATTTCCACACTCTTTAAACAAAGATTCAATTTCATAAGCACCCATAAAAGCAACGAATTCTTTCACTTGTTCCACATCATAGTAATCATATATACCATTAGCATAAGAAGCCAAGGTTTTATCATCATTAAATTTGCATGAAAAGGGAATATGTGGAGCCTTCATCCTAGAGCAACAAGTATAATCATATCTCAAGCATAGTTGCCGAGCATACCAATGCAACATATGAATTTGATCCCATAATAGTTTCCCCTTTTGAGTCAAGCGATAATCCCTAAAGTATTCAATTGATCCTACGTGTCTCCCATTACATAATTGAATGGGGGGGGGGGGGGTTTCTCAGGATTATTAAAATAGTGCATAATATCTTTCACATAATGAGCATCGAGGGTTTTAGGAGGTTCCCCATCTCCATGAGTAGTAAGTAAACCTAATTTTTTTGGTATTTCGTGTTCCATATCCATAACTAAAGATAGAGAACAACTTAGAACAGAAAATAAAAACTACTTAGTGATAAAGCAAACAAGCACACACAAGAATTTTCACCCCACACTATTGCTCCCCGGCAACGGCACCAGAAAAAGGTCTTGATAACCAACAAGTATAGGGGATCAGTTGTAGCCTCTTTCAATAAGTAAGAGTGTCGAACCCAACGAGGAGCTAAAGGTAGAACAAATATTCCCTCAAGTTCTATCGACCACTGATACAACTCTACGCACGCTTAACGTTCGCTTTACCTAGAACAAGTATGAAACTAGAAGTACTTTGTAGGTGTTGTTGGATAGGTTTGCAAGATAAGAAAGAGCGTGTAAATAAAAATTAGGGGTTGTTTAGATAAATAAACAACTAAGTTAGTTTTAGTAGAGAGATTTTTGTCACAAGAGAGTTATTTGTCCCTAGACAATCGATAACTAGACCGGTAATCACTATTGCAATTTTATATGAGGAAGAGGCATAAGCTAACATACTTTCTCTTCTTGGATCATATGCACTTATGATTGGAACTCTAGCAAGCATCCGCAACTACTAAAGATCATTAAGGTAAAACCCAACCATAGCATTAAAGTATCAAGTCCACTTTACTGCCATACGTAAACAACCTACTTACTTGGTGTCGGGGGAAACGACACCTACGGGATCACGTGGAATCCCTTTTTCTATGATGGCCAGCGCGACGCTGTGGAAAGAGCGGGATTGGGAGATCAACGTAGGGGGATTATCCAGGTTCGGGCCGCAAGTGATGCGTAATACCCTACTCCTGCTGGTTTATGTTTATCTAGTGTTCATGGACTAGCTACAAAGCGTGCAGGGTCCAAAAAGCGTGCATGGGCCTCCTTTTATAGTCAAAAGAGGCTACCAAAGTGGCACACAGGAGGTGGAAAGATGTATAGTAGTCGAGTCTATCTCCTGGCACCATAGGACAAACGCATTTAATGCACTGCCGATGTGCCCTACTTGCTTTATCGGGGGCGGCAAGGAAGCTCGTCCCAGCTGTGACCGCCTTGCCTGGCTTCGACGCGCCTCCGAGCTGACGAGGTGTGTAGTGCCATGCTGGTTGGCTGGCTGCTGAGTTGGCGCGGTGGTAGAGTCTTCACGAAGATCTGCATGCCACTACGCAGGTGCTTGCTGAGTTGGCCTAGAGTGCTTGCCTAGTTGGTGGGCTGGCAGCTGCATGGGAACGACGGTGGAGTCTTGGCGGGTGTGGGCCTGGCTGCGGCCCCGCGGATGTCTTCAGCAAGGGTCTTGCCGGGGCCCCGGCAAGGGTCTTGCCGCGACGTCGTGGGCGTCCCCAACAGGGGTCTTGCCGGGGGGGGTCTCGTGGGTATCCTCGGCAAGGATCTCGCCGAGGATCTCCGTCTTCTGATCCTCATCTACTATTGTATGTTCTTGGTCTTCAGAAAGATCTGCATGCCACCACGGAGGCACCTCCTGAGCTTTGGTTCCAATGTGGTTGAGGGCGCCGAAACTCACGGTAGCCCCGCTGGCGTTGGGCAAGTTGCCCCGACAAGGTTCTTGTGGAGGTTGTGGAGGCCGCCCCGGCAAGGGCCTTGCTGGGGGATTCCACCTCGCCGTTCTCCTCTTTGTGTTTCTGGCTTGGCGTTGCTCTGGTCGTCTTGTGCCTTTGCTTCCTCTGCTCCGTGGCCAGGGGCTTGGGGCTGCGACTGCCCGCGCACAAGTAAAGGGGTGCAAAAAGGGACCCCTACTTTTTTACACCGACAGGAGCCCCCGGGCATGGGCCACATATAAGCGTGGGGCGTTATTGGACTAGCCCAAAATGGTGAGCGGGCGCGCGCGCGGCGGAGTTTTTATCGCAGTAACTCCTTGAATACGCGACGTGGGGGTCGCATGCGTGACGTGGGGGTCATGCGTGGGGTGGTTGCTGCCCTCATGCAGCACATCGTAGTAAATGGTAGAGAGGTGGCCCGCTCCCCATAAAAAGGAAAAACCGTAGGCACGCTGCTCATTTACCCTCTGCGCCTCTTCCAATCTTGGAACCGCTGTTCCCCTCTTCTTCCTCGGGCGAAAGATTTGAAGTTCTTGCCTCTTCTTGCTGCCGTTGCGCCCCCATTGCTCTTGATCCTCCGCCCCCTCCCAGTTGCCATGGCGCCGAAAACCAGCAGGGGCAAGGGAGCGGCCAAGGATGTCGGGGAGAAGGAGGCGCCGGAGAGCGAGTCGGCGGTGCGGCGGACGTAGCTCGCCTACTTCTCGTCGACGGTCGATGCGGTCCACCTCAAGAACTTCTTCTTGCCCCTGTGGGGGAGGAAGAATACGGGGCACCCTGCCACGCACGTCGTCCCCGCTGATTTCGCCAAGGACGGCCCAAATCGGTACCCCTTCTTCGTCGACTTCTTCTCTTGCGGGCTCTTCCCCCCTTTCTCTGACTTCTTCAACGATGTCATGCACACCTACGGTTTCCATATTTTGGATCTCACGCGAATGCCATGGCGTGCATGGCTCTCTTTGCCCACCTCTGCGAGGGCTTTGCCCGGGTGCTTCCTAGCACGACACTCTTCTGCCACTACTTCTACCCTCGCCTCCAACCAGGGGGCGCCACCTCTGGGAGCATCGCCTGGATCCCGAGGACCCAGGAGAAAGGAACGTACCCGGAGGGTGCCCAGAAGGAGAGGTGGGAGGAGTGGTGGGGCCGGTGGTGCTGGATCGAGGAGAAGGACCCGCAGGAGTTTTGCCGGGTTCGTCAGAGCCCGCCGTCCCGCCGCCAGGACTGGAGCGACCTCGACGCCAATGACAAGAAGCTCACGGTCGCCACCACCAAGATCCATCGCCTCACCATGGCCGGGCTCACCCTCGAGATGATTGGCGCAGACTTCATCCGGCGCCGAATTGCCCCGCTACACAACAAGGGGAGACCGGCTTGGGATTTCAGGAACGTGGCCAACATCATGAGCCTCCGACCTAGCCTGAAGCACAACTTCACGGTGACGGGGCATGCCCATTTATGTCAAAGGATCTATCACCTCGACGTGGACAGCGACGGCAGGGCTGAGAGGACCAACAGGGCCGCGAAGGCCGGCAAGGCCATCAAGGGGCCCTTGTTTGGGTTGCTGATGTCTACTACACAACCTTCTTCTTGTAGACGTTGTTGGGCCTCCAAGTGCAGAGGTTTGTAGGACGGTAGCAAATATCCCTCAAGTGGATGACCAACGGTTTATCAATCCGTGGGAGGCGTAGGATGAAGATGGTCTCTCTCAAGCAACCCTGCAACCAAATAACAAAGAGTCTCTTGTGTCCCCAACACACCCAATATAATGATAAATTGTATAGGTGCACTAGTTCGGTGAAGAGATGGTGATACAAGTGCAATATGGATGGTATTGATGGGTTTTTGTAAACTGAAAATATAAAAATAACAAGGAGCGAGCAGTAAAAGTGAGCGTAAACGGTATTGCAATGATAGGAAACAAGGCCTAGGATTCATACTTTCACTAGTGTAAGTCCTCTCAACAATAATAACATAATTGGATCATATAACTATCCGTCAACATGCAACAAAGAGTCACTCCAAAGACACTAATAGCGGAGAGCAAACGAAGAGATTATGGTAGGGTACGAAGCCACCTCAAAGTTATTCTTTCCAATCAATCCATTGGGCTATTCCTATAAGTGTCACAAACAGCCCTAGAGTTCGTAGTAGAATAACACCTTAAGATACAAATCAACCAAAACCCTAATGTCACCTAGATACTCCAATGTCACCTCAAGTATCCGTGGGTATGATTATACGATATGCATCACACAATCTCAATTCATCTACTCAAACCAACACATAGGACCTCAAAGAGTGCCCAAAGTTTCTACCGGAAAATCACGACGAAAACGTGGGCCAACCCCTATGCATAGGTTCATGGGCGGAACCCGCAAGTTGGTCACCAAAACATACATCAAGTGGCACATGATATCCCATTGTCACCACAGATACGCACGGCAAGACATACATCAAGTGTTCTCAAATCTTTAAAGACTCAATCCAATAAGATAACTTCAAAGGGAAAACTCAATCCATTACAAGAGAGAAGATGGGGAGAAGAAACATAAGATGCAACTATAATAGCAAAGCTCACGATACATCAAGATCGTGCCAAATCAAGAACACGAGAGAGAGAGAGGTCAAACACATAGCTACTAGTACATACCCTCAGCCCCGAGGGTGAACTACTACATCCTTGTCATGGAGAGCGCCGGGATGATGAAGATGGCCACCGGTGAGGGTTCCCACCTTCGGCAGGGTGCCGGAACAGGGTCCCGAGAGGTTTTTGGTGGCTACAGAGGCTTGCGGCGGCGGAACTCCCGATCTAATCTCTGTTCTGGAAGTTTGGGCGATACGTAGGTATATATGGTTGAAAGGGGTATGTCGGTGGAGCTGCGGGGGGCCCACGAGGCAGGGGGCGCGCCCCTACACTCGTGGCCAGCTCCTGTATCTTCTGACGTAGAGTCCAAGTCTATCAGGCAGGTTTCCTTCCAAAAATAACTTCTCCAGTTGATTTCGTTCCGTTTTGACTCCGTGTGATATTCCTTTTCCTTGAAACACTGAAATAGGCATAAAATAGCAAATCTGGGTTGGGCCTCCGGTTAATAGGTTAGTCCCAAAAATAATATAAAAGTGGATAATAAAGCCCAATATTGCCTAAAACATTAGATAATATAGCATGGATCAATCAAAAATTATAGATACGTTGGAGACATATCAAGCATCCCCAAGCTTAATTCCTGCTCGTCCTCGAGTAGGTAAATGATAAAAAAAGATAATTTTTGATGTGGAATGCTACTTGGCATAATTTCAATGTAAATCTTCTTAATTGTGGTATGAATATTCAGATTCGAAAGATTCAAGACAAAAGTTCATGTTGACATAAAAATAATAATACTTTGAGCATACTAATAAAGCAATTATGTCTTCTCAAAATAACATGGCCAAAGAAAGTTATCCCTACAAAATCATATAGTCTGGCTATGCTCCATCTTCACCACACAAAGTATTTAAATCATGCACAACCCCGATGACAAGCCAAGCAATTGTTTCATACTTTAACATTTTCAAAACTTTTTCAATCTTCACGCAATACATGAGCGTGAGCCATGGATATAGCACTATATGTGGAATAGAATGGTGGTTGTGGAGAAGACAAAAAGAGGGGAAGATAGTCTCACATCAACTAGGCGTATCAACGGGCTATGGAGATGCCCATCAATAGATATCAATGTGAGTGAGTAGGGATTGCCATGCAATGGATGCACTAGAGCTATAAGTATATGAAAGCTCAACAAAAGAAACTAAGTGGGTGTGCATCCAACTAGCTTGCTCATGAAGACCTAGGGCATTTTGAGGAAGCCCATCATTGGAATATACAAGCCAAGTTCTATAATTAAAAATTCCCACTAGTATATGGAAGTGATGACATAGGAGACTCTCTATCATAAAGATCATGGTGCTACTTTGAAGCACAAGTGTGGTAAAAGGATAGTAGCATTGTCCCTTCTCTCTTTTTCTCTCATTTTTATTTTTTTTATTTTTTTGTTTGGGCCTTTTCTCTTTTTTTATGGCCTCTTTTTTCTTTTTTTTCTTTTTTTTCGTCCGAAGTCTCATCCCGACTTTTGGGGGAATCATAGTCTCCATCATCTTTTCCTCACTTGGGACAATGCTCTAAAAATGATGATCATCACACTTTTATTTACTTACAACTCATGAATTACAACTCGATACTTAGAACAAGATATGACTCTATATGAATGCCTCCGGCGGTGTACCGGGATATGCAATGAATCAAGAGTGACATGTATGAAAGAATTATGAACGGTGGCTTTTCCACAAATACAATGTCAACTACATGATCATTCTAGCAATATGATAATGATGGAGCGTGTCATAATAAACGGAACGGTGGAAAGTTGCATGGCAATATATCTCAGAATGGCTATGGAAATGCCATAATAGGTAGGTATGGTGGCTGTTTTGAGGAAGGTTTATGGTGGGTGTATGATACCGGCGAAAAGTGTGCGGTATTAGAGAGGCTAGCAATGGTGGAAGGATGGGAAAAGTGCATATAATCCATGGACTCAACATTAGTCATAAAGAACTCATATACTTATTGCAAAAATCTACAAGTTATCAAAGCAAAGTATTACATGCATGCTCCTAGGGGGATAGATTGGTAGGAAAAGACCATCGCTCGTCCCCGACCGCCACTCATAAGGAGGACAATCAATAAACACCTCATGCTCCGACTTCGTTACATAACGGTTCACCTTACGTGCATGCTACGGGAATCACAAACTTCAACACAAGTATTCTTTAAATTCACAACTACTCAACTAGCATTACTCTAATATTATCACCTCCATATCTCAGAACAATTATCATGCTTCAATCTTTTCTTAGTATTCAACACACTCACAAGAATTCTTACAAATCTTGTATGCTTAGCATATTAGGATTTTAAGAAAATTACCATGCTATTTAAGACTCTCAAAATAATATAAGTGAAGCATGAGAGTTCATATATTTCTTCAAAATAAAACTACCACCATGCTCTAAAAGATGTAAGTGAAGCACTAGAGCAAACAACAAGCTACACCGAAAGATATAAGTGAAGATCAATTAGTAGAATAATTATGCAACTATGTGAAGACTCTCCCATTTAATAATTTCAGATCTTGGTACTTTATTCAAACATCAAGCAAAGCTAAAGAAAATAAAATGACGCTCCAACCAAAACACATATCGTGTGGTGAATAAAAATATAGCTCCAAGTAAAATTACCGATGAACGAAGACGAAAGAGGGGATGCCTTCCGGGGCATCCCCAAGGTTAGACGCTTGGTTATCCTTGAATATTACCTTGGGGTGCCTTGGGCATCCCCAATCTTAGGCTCTTGCCACTCCTTATTCCATAGTCCATCGAATCTTTACCCAAAACTTGAAAACTTCACAACACAAAACTTAACACAAAACTCGTAAGCTCCGTTAGCGAAAGAAAACAAAACACCACTTCATGGTACTGTAATGAACTCATTATTTATTTATATTGGTGTTAAACCTACTGTATTGCAACTTCTCTATGGTTTATAAATTATTTTACTAGCCATAGATTCATCAAAATAAGCAAACAACACAATGAAAACAGAATCTGTCAAAAAGAGAACAGTCTATAGTAATCTGTAACTAATGCAAACTTATGGAACTACAAAAATTCTAAAATAAATTGGTAGACCTGAGGAATTTGTCTAGTAATCATCTTCAAAAAGAATCAACTAAATAGCACTCTCCAGTAAAAAGTTCTAGCTAATCTCGTGAGCACTAAAGTTTCTGTTTTTTACAGCATGATCATAAAGACTTCACCCAAGTCTTCCCAAAGGTTCTACTTGGCACAAAAACTAATTAAAACATAAAACCACATCTAAACAGAAGCTAGATGGATTATTTATTCTAAGCAGAACCAAAAAGCAAGAAACTAAAATAAAATTGGGTTGCCTCCCACCAAGCGCTATCGTTTAATGCCCCTAGCTAGGCATTATGATTTCAATGATGCTCACATAAAAGATGGGAATTGAAACATAAAGAGGGCATCATGAAGAATATCACTAGCACATTTAAGTCTAACCCACTTCCTATGCATAGGGATTTTGTGAGCAAACAACTTATGGGAACAACAATCAACTAGCATAGGAAGGCGAAACAAGCATAACTTCAAGATTTTAAGCACATAGAGAGGAAACTTGATATTATTGCAATTCCTACAAGCATATATTCCTCCCTCATAATAATTTTCAGTAGAATCATGAATGAATTCAACAATATAACCAACACCTAAAGCATTCTTTTCATGATCTACAAGCATAGAAATTTTATTACTCTCCACATAAGCAAATTTCTTCTCATCAATAGTAGTGGGAGCAAACTCAACGAAATAACTATCATATGATTGAGAATTAAGATCAAGATGACAAGTTTTATGGTTATCCTTATTCTTTATAGCATAGGTGTCATCACAATAATCATCATAGATAGGAGGCAAGCTTTTATCATAGTAAATTTGCTCATCAAAGCTTGGGGGACAAAAAATATCATCTTCATCAAACATAGCATCCCCAAGCTTGTGGCTTTGCATATCATTAGCATCATGGATATTCAAGGAATTCATACTAACAACATTGCAATCATGCTCATCATTCAAAGATTTAGTGCCAAACATTCTATAGATTTCTTCTTCTAACACTTTGGCACAATTTTTCTTTCCATCATACTCATGAAAGATATTAAAAAGATGAAGCGTATGAGGCAAGATTAATTCCATTTTTTGTAATTTTATTTTATGAACCAACTAGTGCTAAAACAAGAAACAAAAAGATTCAATTGCAAGATCTAAAGATATACCTTCACTTACCTAGCCTCCCCGGCAACGGCGCCAGAAAAGAGCTTGATGTATACTACACAACCTTCTTCTTGTAGACGTTGTTGGCCCTCCAAGTGCAGAGGGTTGTAGGACAGTAGCAAATTTCCCTCAGGTGGATGACCTAAGGTTTATCAATCCATGGGAGGCATAGGATGAAGATGGTATCTCTCAAGCAACCCTGCAACCAAATAACAAAGAGTCTCTTGTGTCCCCAACACACCCAATACAATGGTAAATTGTATAGGTGCACTAGTTAGGTGAAGAGATGGTGATACAAGTGCAATATGGATGGTATTTATGAGTTTTTGTAAACTGAAAATATAAAAATAGCAAGGTAGCGAGCAGTAAAAGTGAGCGTAAACGGTATTGCAATGATAGGAAACAAGGCCTAGGGTTCATACTTTCACTAGTGTAAGTCCTCTCAACAATAATAACATAATTGGATCATATAACTATCCTTCAACATGCAACTAAGAGTCACTCCAAAGACACTAATAGCGGAGAACAAACGAAGAGATTATGGTAGGGTACGAAACCACCTCAAAGTTATTCTTTCCAATCAATCCATTGGGCTATTCCTATAAGTGTCACAAACAGCCCTAGAGTTCGTACTAGAATAACACCTTCAGATACAAATCAACCTAAACCCTAATGTCACCTAGATACTCCAATGTCACCTCAAGTATCTATGGGTATGATTATACGATATGCATCACACAATCTCAATTCATCTACTCAAACCAACACATAGGACCTCAAAGAGTGCCCAAAGTTTCTACCGAAGAATCACGACGAAAACGTGTGCCAACCCCTATGCATAGGTTCATGGGCGGAACCCGCAAGTTGGTCACCAAAACATACATCTAGTGGCACGTGTTATCCCATTGTCACCATAGATACACGCGGCAAGACATACATCATGTGCTCTCAAATCTTTAAAGACTCAATCCGATAAAATAACTTCAACAGGAAAACTCAATCCATTACAAGAGAGAAGAGGGGGAGAAGAAACATAAGATCCAACTATAATAGCAAAGCTCGCAATACATCAAGATTGTGCCAAATCAAGAACACGAGAGAGAGAGAGGTCAAACACATAGCTACTGGTACATACCCTCAGCCCCGAGGGTGAACTACTGCCTCCTCGTCATGTAGAGCGCCGGGATGATGAAGATGGCCACCAGTGAGGGTTGCCCCCTTCGGCAGGGTACCGGAATAGGGTCCCGAGAGGTTTTTGGTGGCTACAGAGGCTTGCGGCGGCGGAACTCCCGATCTAATCTATGTTCTGGAAGTTTTGCGATACGTAGGTATATATGGGTGAAAGGGGTACGTCGGTGGAGCTGCGAGGGCCCGACGAGGCAGGTGGGCGCGCCCCAGGGAGGTGGGCACGCCCCTACCCTCGTGGCCAGCTCCCATATTTTCTGACGTAGAGTCCAAGTCTATCAGGTAGGTTTCCTTCCAAAAATAACTTCTCTAGTTGATTTCGTTCCATTTTGACTCCGTCTAATATTCCTTTTCCTCAAAACACTGAAATAGGCATAAAACAACAAATGTGGGCTGGGCCTCCGGTTAATAGGTTAGTCCCAAAAATAATATAAAAGTGGATAATAAAGCCCAATATTGCCTAAAACAGTAGATAATATAGCATGGAGCAATAAAAAATTATATATACGTTGGAGACGTATCAGTTGCCGGCGGGAGTGGTCCCGCTGAGCAACAACTCTCGCCAGTCCGCCATCATTGCCATGATGTCGGACTTCAACGCACATGGCGTTGACCCGGCCTCAGCTGAGCCGCCAGCAGAGAGGGTGCAGGAGTTCTTCGACAGTTTGTTGGTCCGTGACGAGCCGCTGCTCATCCAGGACCCCACCAAGGCGGAGCTGGACTACATCGTCGCCAGGGCGGCGGAGGCGGCGCTCGCCAGGGAGGCCGGCAGCACTGGCGGCGTGGAGGACAAGGCCAACGCGGACGCGTAGGAGAGGGAGCTCGCCAGTGAGCGGAGTCTACTGGGGAGGCTAGCGGCGCCAACGCTGAGGCCCTCCTTGTTGAAGACGCGGGCGACGAGTCGTCCGAAGAGGAGGTCGAGGTGAACGACCCCTCGGTCGCGGGGAGGCAGCGCGTCCTGCGGCGGGCCAGCTCTCGTGAGCCGGTCTGGCCCAGCAGGACCTCGGAGCAGCAGCCTCCCTAGGGCAGCTCGTGCGCGAGACGAGGGCGATGAAGGCCGTGACAACGACGAAGGCGGTGAAGGACGTGGTGGCGAAGAGGAAGGCAACTGCTTCCTCCTCGTCCAAGCAGTACCGGACCCCATCTCCTTCCCCTTCGGGCATCACCTTGGAGGCCGAGTTTGACCTCGAATCTTTCAGCCGCGCGAGGAAGAGGAAGCTAGCGGAGGAGGAGGTGGAGGAAGAGTAAGTATTTCACCCCCCCACATCATCTCTTGACTTTACTCTAGTGTTATCCTTTTTGATTTGGTGTTATCTTCACAAGGACGTGGAGACGCTGACCCAGAGGGTGGCTAAGAGGGCTAATGCCTCGACGGGTGATAAGCCCCCGGCGGATACTTCGCATACGCCATTGCTGGTGGATAGCAGCCCGGACAGCTGCACCTGGTGTTGGCCCCGCTTTAGTCCCCAGCGTAAGCTCATCACTTACTCCTCCATTGATGAACTTTGGGGTGTGAATCCTTGACGCTGATCTTGCCGGGTTTGTAGGAGAAGAACGGCAGCAGGAGGAGCAGCCTAGGGCCACCCCCAACACAACGCCCCTCTCGACCACGCCGCCCCGAGAGGCGTCCCCGGCAAGGGCATCCACCACCGAGCCCACGCATATGGAGGAGGAGGAGGCGAACTTAGGTGCCGGGGGTTCTGCCCCGACAATGAATGCTGGCGGGGAGGGCGCCACTTCTTCCCAGCCCGGTGTGGGTAAGTTATTTGCTTTATGTCCCTGTTCTTTCTTCTTCTTTCTGAACCTCGACCTTGGCTCCGCCTCATTCCCCTTCCTGGTATCTAGACCCTTCCTCGGAGGACCGGGGGGACATTGATACCGTAATCAAGGAGGCCGCCAGGGACGCCGAGGCCAAGGACGACAAGATCGCCGCCGAGGAGGCCGCCAAGACTTCCGCTGAAGAGGCCGCCAAAGGGCCTGCCGGGGAGGCCGGCAAGGCCGCTGCCTAGGAGGCCGGCACGGGGCCTGCCGGGGACGGGGTGGTTGACGACCAACCTTCCCCCTCCGCTGCCTTTGGCTCGGGCAAGTACCTGAAGGTGAGCGACAACCTGTTCGTCCACCTCCCAAGGACGGCGAGCACCAGGGCGCCCACCGAGGGGGAGGTGTTCGTTGACGAGGTGCTCGCCGCTGCCGGGCTTGAGGTTGTTGACGAATCGAGTGCCGGTGGCGGCGGTTCCCAAGAGGAGCAGCTCCTTCGGGCCATGAGCGCCAACTTCTAGAAGCTCCAGGCTCTTCACCGTGCCCGCCTGGACAAGGCAAAGTCCAGGATGGCGGCGGTGGACAAGGCGGAGGCGGATCTCGCGGGGCGCGTCACCGAGACGCAGGCCTGGTTCTGCCAGGCCCATGAGGAATTGAAGTTTGCCCATGATCTGCTGGCTGAGCGCAAACAAGAGCTTGTCCTGAAGTAGGATGATGTCGAGAAGGCCCAAGAGGTGGCGAAGGAACATGCCGCCAAGGACGAGGCTGCTCGGCACTAGCACTAGGCCGAGCTGAACTCCTAGGAGGAGGACCTTGCCGCTCATGAGGAGGCGCTCGCCACCACCCTCCAAGGCAAGGACGAGGAGGTTGAGAAGCTCGTCGCGCAGCGGACTCAGGAGCTGGAGCAGAGGCACAAGGAGGCACTCAATGCTCAAGCCCTCGTCCATGCCGGCAAGGTGAATGAGCTGGAGGTGGAGCGGGATGGGCTGAAGAAACATGTCCTGGAGCTGGCGAAGGAGAAGGACACGATCAATGACGCTCTGGTGGAGGTGCAGGCCGCAGTCCTTGGCAAGGCCGAGCTGCTCTCCAAGGCCAACGACTCCATCAAAGACCTGAAGCTGAAGCTGGAGGGTCTTGAGGGGACGCTTTCAGAGGTCAAGGCCTGGGAAGAGACCCTGACCAAGGACCTAGAGGAGGAGAGGCAGCTGTGGAGGAATGAGGCCGCCGAACACAAGGAGTACGCGGAGGGCATAAACCGTTGGGTCAGCCATCTCACCGACGTCGTCGGCAGGACCACCACGAAGCTGGCTTCCATGGGCATGCCCAACGTGAGGTACGCCTCGGAGTCGAACGTGAGTCCCAATGCCAAGATGACCATGTTCTTCGAGGGCGTCCATGGAGCCCTGGAGCAGTTCCGCTGCAACCGGGCAACTTATCTGGCCAACGAGTCCCGGAGGCTCTGCCGGGGTGCCTGACCAAGGTGCTCACCAAGGTGGCTTTCTGGAACCCCACTGTCAACTTTGCCAACGCGTTGGAGAGCTTGCCGGATGTAACATCCCAAATTTTCAATTTGGAATGTTATACATAGGTCATTCATGCATATCATATTTTATGGCATTTTTCGCTCTACAATCCTCGAAAATCCTAAGCAACTCAAGGACCCTCGGAGAGAGTTGGGGATTTCCCGATTTTCATATTTGACTTTTTATCAAATAATGAAACGAGGATTTTTTATTTTAATTATTTTCTCTCCGAAAAATATTTCATATTAAAGTATATGAGAGGAGATAATATGACTTCTCCAAAATAACTAAAATATTGGAGGAAAAATATTAAAATCATTTATTTGATTTTATTTGCATTAGAAAAATTGCACGTTTTCAAAGTTGCATTTTAGGGCCAAGAAAATGTTCATCTCTTCCTAAATATTTTATTTAGACGGCGAAAATTTGTTTTGGCATTTTTAGGTTTTTATTTATTTTTATAGGATTTTATTTCTGTCGGTGTTATATATATATTTAAAAAAAGTTTCCCGCGCCCAACTGGGCCTAAGGCCTAGCCGAGCCAGGCCGGCCCAAGCCGCCGCCGCCTCCTGCGCGCGCGCGCCGCCGCCGCCGCTCGGACCGGAGTCGGAGCCGGACTCCGCCTCCGCCGCGCCTTGCCCCCTCCTCCAAGACGCCACCCCGCCCCCTTTTATATACGCGCCCCCCGAGCCCAACACCACCACCGCCGCCGCCGCTAGCCCCGCCGCCCGCAGCCGCCGCCGCCGCTTGCCGCCGTCGCCCCGCAAGCCGCCGCCCCCGCCTCGCCGGAGGTACCGTGCCGGAATCCGAGCCGCCGGTTTTTTTATAAAACCGTTTGGTTTTTTCTAGAAACCCTAGATTCGTTTTTTTGGTTCGTCGGTTTTTCTCGGTTCTTCTAGTTAGCGGACGTTCGTCCGTACATTTGTTTTAACGAACGGTTTTCGCTCGTTAGTTACAGCTAACGAACGCTCGTTCATTAGTCTGTTCGTTAGTTTTCTTTTTATCGGGTTTATCTGCGATTATTCTCGATCGCGATTTCTGATTCGATCTTAGTTTCTGTTTATCTTTTCGCTCGTTAGTCGGAATCAGGCGATTCAAGCGCCTAGACCCTCTTTCTGTTTAACCAACTTAAACATGATTTTGGTACCGTAAAATTGGACTTTAGTTCAGATTAGTAAACGGACCTTGTTTCTTTCGCCGTTTGAGTTTCGTTGCTCCGTTTGATTTGATTCTTTTTGCAAACCGGAGTTCTTTAGTTGAACTTTCTGATCAATCTCTCTTATTTGAGTTTTTCCTGTGCATCTTTGCTTGTTGCTTATGTATGCTATTGTTTGTTTGCGATAGAATTCCCGGAGTGCGAAGCGTGCTACTACGAGTCCCTAGGATTCGCAGATCGTCAGCAAGTCATGTAACACATTGATCATACTCTTTTCATACCCAGTTTTTATGCATTAGTTCCAATCCTCAAACATTGCATGATTAGGATGTCATTAACTTGTGGGTTGGGAAGTAGTTGATGAGGTAGAACCTACTGCCCTGTTATATTCAAACCCTTGGGAGTTACTTCTACGCGTTGCTTTTATTGCTATGCTATGCTCGTAGACGTGGTTTGGGTTTGAGTGAAATCCATGACAGATGTGAGTTGTTAATTAATGGTTCAACTTAAGGTGGCAACTTAAATTAACATCTGGGTGGATTGACGCACCTGGGGTACCCAGTGTTGCCTGTATTTTTAGAAATCCCGGGGTTCCGTGTGATTTTCCTATGGACCGCCACCCAGGCTCAAAGGGAACTGAGATGATCCATGCTAGAAACTTCCGTGTGCAGCCACAAGCTATTATGGACTCTAGCATAGTTGAGTAAGTTACGTGAAGCTCTTGAAGAGGTAGCTCAGCAGGTAGTGGGTTTTGTAGGTTTGGTATGGTCTACCCGGAGTAGAGAGTTAATGTTTCTGAAAGACCGTGTCTCGGTCATCCGTTTCTCAAACACCATGTAGTGCGAGAAATCCAACGGAGGCGATCGAGTCTTCTGGGGAAAAGTGCGCAAACCTCTACAGAGTGTACAATCTAATCATGGTTAGCCGTGTCCCCGGTTATGGACAATCTTGAGTATCTAGTTCTTGGGTTATCACATGTATCTCATCACTCTTAATTAATATTGCTGGATTGTTAATCACTTTAATTGGGATTGAGTTGGAGGAACCTTCTCAATGTTGTTCAACCACCATGATAGTTAAATGTAAAATCTATTCCTTTGTTGTAGGGAAACATTGGCTTTTCGCAAAAACTATAACCATAGAGCTTTCCACCAGCCAAATATGCATGTAGTGATAGCATTATTCTGTTCTTGCTCTACTGTGTTATATTGCCAGCATATTCCATGTGCTGACCCATTTTCGGGCTGCAACGTATCATGTTGCAGACTTTTCAGACGAGGAGTAAGGTTCGTTAGGTTGTTTCCGTGCAGCTCAGCTATGCCGTTGGAGTTGATGGACTCACTTTATCTTCCAAGCCTTCCGCTGTTATCGTATTAGATGGCCTTAAGCCATATTATTGTAATAAGCTCTCTTTTGAGACATTCGATGTAATAAGTGTGTGATTGCTACTCCGTTATAAATCCTTCAAGTACTGTGTGTGTCAGCATTACCGATCCAGGTATGACACTGAAGCACAGAGACTTGACCATCTGAGGTCGGGTCGCTACAAGATGGTATCAGAGCACACGCTGAGTGTAGGACACGACCACTAAGATAAACCATAGGTCACACTTCTCTACTCATTTCTGACTCCTCTCCATTTTCTACTCTTTAGGATGACGGAGATGAAGAACAAGTTTGCACAACCGGATGAAGACACCCCTTTTGGACGCCACTTGAAGGAAGTCACTAGGTACTTGAACATTGGAATACCAAGCTTCACCGGGACGTACAACGCCACTCTACCAGAAGAGGAGCGCTAGAAGATTCAAGTACAAGTTCCAGGAAGGACGTTCTCGCCAACTTCTAAACCCATAGAGTTTTCCTTTGAAGCACCCACCTGGAGTCTAGGCAAGAGCATGGCAGCCCACATTACTATGGGACGCATTGGAGAAGTCTACAACAGGGAACTCAAGGACACTATCTACCAAATATGTGGGCGCCGAGACGAGCAATGGGAAGTAATCAGCACCAAGAAGGATAGATCCATTGCAGCTTTCATCCAGGAGTTAAACCAGCATATTCGGCGCCAGGAGAACAAGATGTGCGCGGACATGATGGACTTGAAGAAGGCAAAGATTAGGATCATGAAACTGGAGGAAGAACTCAAGTTTACACGCGATGGATATGAGGAGGAAATCAAAACACTACTGGAGAAGAATGATGACCTGATTAAGAAGATAGGAGTATTCATGCGAGGACCAGCACCAGGAGAAGAAGAAGACGACCCCACTTGCCCGGACAACTACATCATCATCGACGACACCGATTTCGATCCTAGTGATGATGACTTTGAAGACGAAGCCGGAGCAGACATCATGGAGTCTCCCACCGATCAAAATTTCTAGATGACCACCATATATTAGTAGTAATTCCCATGTATTTAGTAGTAGTTGAGCACTTTTGCGATAGTTCTAGACCGTTGTATGCCCTTGCTTGATTGATTGAGTGAAATGTTTGTGTTTGTCTCATGTGCATATGGGTAGTGCTTTCTCATTATACCCCTTTTTATATTCTGATCTCTTCCATCTAAACCCATCAAATGCCTCCGAGACGTGACACCGGTTTTGCTTTCCTGCCGGAGCTCACCCAGTTGATCCAGTAGCAGAATGCGTTGATGCAATTGCTAGTTCAGAACCAGGGCAACAACAACAACAACAACAACAACAACAACAACAACAACAACAACAACAACAACAACAACAACAACAACAACAACAACAACAACAACAACAACAACAACAACAACAACAACAACAACAACAACAACAACAACAACAACAACAACAACAACAACAACAACAACAACAACAACAACAACAACAACAACAACAACAACAACAACAACAACAACAACAACAACAACAACAACAACAACAACAACAACAACAACAACAACAACAACAACAACAACAACAACAACAACAACAACAACAACAACCTAGCCCGTTTTCTAAGATTACAGTCGCCGGTGTTTTCTAGTAGCACCGAGCCTATAGTTGCTGATGATTGGCTATGCCGTATTGGAAGGGAGTTGACCACCGCAGGTTGCACAGATGCTAAGAAGGTGCGCTTTGCCGCTCATCAATTGGATGGACCAGCAACCTCATGGTGGGAGAATTACACGACCACTTTCCCCATAGCCAATGTCACTTGGGATCAGTTTTAGCAAGCTTTCCGCACAACCCATGTCTCAACTGGAGCTATGCAGATGAAGAAGCAGGAGTTCCGCAACCTACGCCAGGGGAACCATACTGTGGCTCAGTACGTGGATGATTTTAGCAAGTTATCACGCTATGCCCCTGATGATGTGGCCACAGATGCCGCAAAGCAGGAGAAGTTTATGGAAGGGTTGAATGATGAGATGAGCATGCAGTTGATGGTAGCAACCTTCAACAACTACCAGGAGTTGGTAGATAAAGCTCTTATGATTGAAGGGAAGCAGCAGCAGATTGAGAGCCGCAAGAGGAAGTATGGACAAGGGAAGTATAACTCAGGAGCTCAGCAGAAGCCTCACCTAACCCAGAACTCGGGAGGACTTGCACTACAAAAAAATACACTTCTGTGATGATACGTGTTTGTCACAGTAGGTCACGTTTTCTGTCATGCATGTAGATCCATGACAAATTTATGACAGAATCAAGATAGTCATACCTGTGCTGTCGTAGAAGTGTTCCATGACATTGCCAAAATTATCATCACGGAAGTGTCCACTTCCATGACGAAAAATCGTGCGTCACAGAAGTGCTTTCGTCAAGGGTGACCGACACGTGGCATCCACCGTAACGGAACGCCGTTAAGCTACCGGGTCAGATTTTGGATCCGATAACCCGTTAACAGCCACGACCAATGCCGATTTTCCATGTGTAAAATTCTCATTGGCTGACGGATCCAACGGGCGAGATGGGCCTATGATATGTTGACACGTGGACTGACCCAAAAGTGGCCCACAAAGATTAAATGGGCCGGCCCAACCGAAGGCCCATAAGATTTAGCGGACCATAATGGGCCGGCCCATCTAAAGGCCCACACGACTTTGCAGACCATAATGGGACGGCCCAGCTAAAGGCCCACAAGATTTTGCGGTCCATAATGGGCCGGGACAGCTAAAGGCCCACAAGATTCTGCCGACCATAATGGGCCGGCCCAGCTAAAGGCCCAACATTCTCTGTCAAATCAGCCCTTCAACGGCCTGTCCTAAACTTTTCATCAACGCGGCCCATGGTCACTTCTGGCCCGTTAACAGTCCGCTAAGTAATTGGGCCGAATTACGGCCCGGTGTATTTCTGGCCTGTTAAAGGTCCGGCTTCATTTGGGCCCATTTACGGGCCATCAAAACTTTCGGCCCATAAACGATCGTGAAGGATTTGGGTCATATTCGGCCATGTCTGACATTCGGCCTGTTAGAGGCCCACTATAGCTTTGGGCCACTTTCGGCCTGTTGTCATTTTTGGCCTGTTAAAGCCGGACGTAAACCATGGGCCATATGTGGCCCAATGTCATATCGGGCCCATTAACGGCCCATATAGAAATGACGATAATCTAGCCCGACCGAAGTTCCGGCCCGTTAAAGGCCCGTGTATTAGGTCGGCGCATTTACGGCTCGTCCGAATTTCGGCCTGTTACAGTCCAGTGGGTTATTTGGCACAATCAGGGCCCAATCTCACTTTTGGTCTATTAAAGGCCCATGTATTTTATGGGCTCGAGATATTTACACCCGTAAATGGCCTATTTTTACTTGAGGGCCCAGATTATGTTTAGGCCTGTTAAAGGCCCACTATGGGCACATGCCTACCAGAAAAATATGAAAGCTTATGCTGATTTAGGCCCAGATATTTTTAGTGGGCTACATGCCAATTTCGGCCCGTAATCGTTTTTAGCCCAATTGGAATGGGTCCGATGAATGTTGGCTTGTTGGGCTCCTACGAAGCTTTCGGCCGATTACATTACTAACATAAACCTACACTATACAAAAATAGCGACGTAATTACTGCAGCCTAAGGCAGCAACATAAATGTTGTATCACAACAAAATAAATTCCAACCATATAACAAAAGGCATGTTGGCATAAAGTTTACAGTCCTTCCAGATAAAAGCACCATCAGATGTATAGAAGCACAGATCATTTGACCTGAGTGCTAATGTTTTAGGCTGTAGAATCTGATGGAGCAGCACGATCTCCACCTTTTTCCTCCATTGCTCTTGAACAATGAAGCGAATGTCTGATAGTCTGGTTTCAAAACCATCCATATCTTGACGACATTTCTCAACCACTATTCTTGTTTCCGGAACAACGTCCATTAGGGATTGGACTTGTGTCTGGAGCACAGATATATCACTCTGTCTAGCAGGAAGATTTTGTTCAGTAGGTGATTTGGACGAGGTTACCTTGACAACCAACCCGGAATTACATAGGAAGGTGCTTTTTGCACTGTTAGTGGAGAGATACTGACGCACTGCAGCAAGAGGTGACATTGTGCCTGTAGTAGCCTCGCCACCTTCCGGTGGTTGTGGCTATTCAATCATTTGTTCCATAGCTTCCTGAAAGTTTGAACTTGTAGATTAGTGTACCAGATAAGTTACTAATGAGACAAAAAAACAAAGTAGGTTGAACGTTTATACATAACTTATTTTGGTGAACTACTGTAATACATTAGCATGTATTGTAGTGCCAACTACATAATAAAATCACTTTCGGAACATATTTCCATGTAGCAAGCCTACTGTATTGTCTATTTCCTCACATTCATTGACATCTAAGGATAAAGAGACATGGTTTAAAGTAGGATGAACATAGTATGACATCATTCATATCATGGGCAAACAGATATAAAACAAACATGCTATTTTATCATTGTGTGCGCACGTGAACATAACAACTAGATTACAGATCAAGACCAAAAGAATATCCTTCATCTCTTTTAAACCATGTAAGGTGAAATGATACGTTAAGACAACTGTGAATAAAAGGGAACAGAGTAACTGACATTGGCTGCAAACCAAGTAGTTAAATGAACACATCACAGTACCAATCAGTTCAAGGCAGCAGGAGTAAGGACTTACAACAACGGCTTGAACTGGTGTGCCCATGCCCTTCATCTTGCTGGTGTGGCAATCCTTGAAGATTTGCACTACATTCGGTTTAGGTTCTTTTTGGTCCACACGGGATTTCCTCTGTATTTGGAACAAGTCAATATAGATACGATAATATGGCACAAAAAAAAAGAAGGAAGTAGCAGCTATTTACAAGAGCCTTGCAGTGTGCAATATAGCTACGAGATCCTGTGGTCTGTTGGAATTTCACTTTAGAACGCTTGGGTTTTGTTCTTCAAACAATTAGCCTAGAAGAAGATACACTTGTAAGGCACATACATAAATACAAGTTCAATATGTGGTCTGATCAAATACATATAGCCTACCTGATACTTTGGATCAGACCAGTGTTTAACGAGGGCTGTCCAGTCTTCATCTATAATATATTCCACTGGAGATGTTTGGGCAATTTCATTGTTAGCCTTGCCTTCAAAGTGAGATTTTCTAAGGTGGTACGATACTGTCGCAGAGCAGACTGAAAAACATGAGTGCATGCTTGTCTAGTTGCATAATCTTTCGGATCCAACTTGAACCTCATCTGTTGAAAAAAGAATATGAGTCTTATTAGGAGGAAGCTAGAAAGTATGGGACAGAGCAAGACAATATTACTAATTGCGATGAATAACATTACTTACGGATAAATGGTCAAGGAAGGTGTTAAACTGGGTATTGTCTTTCTCATTCCTGTACTGGATCCACGTTGGGAGGATACGTGCATGACACCTAACGGCAACGGCTGCCTCTGATACTAACTTGGCTGACTCTGTAGCATCACGTGGCCTTTTTAAACCTGCCTCAAAATGGATCTCCATTCTTCGTCCTTTAGATTTTGTTAATCTGTCAAGCATTATCCCTGATGTCTGTTTCCGCTTGCGCCGTGGTGCTAGTTCAACAACGAATATGGAAAGTGTTAGTGTAAATCAAACTGTGAGAGTACATATAAAGGAGCATGCAACTGCAACTTCACTCGGTCAGATACCGTCTTGGTGTTGATGCTCATGAGGTTCATCTGATCTTGCCAAGTCCTGTTGTGTCAGCAGTGCTTCGGAAGTAGTGTTAGGTGTGAAGGTAGCTTTGGAACTGGCCAGTTCTGGAGCAAACGAACGAGTAACTGGTTGAGATGCTGGTACAGTTGAAGCGGATGCTGCAGCTGGTGGAGCAGGTGATACTGTGTTTGTAGATTTAGCTGGTGGACTTGGACCTTCTACTGCACTATAAGTACCAGCAGAATCTCGACGGCAGAACCTTTTCCATTTCACCGGACGAGTAAGAGCACTCCCTACTATATTATTTTCCTTGCTCTTTTTTGACTTTGCCGTGTCAAGCTGTACCCAAATACAATAGAATAAAATCACTCTTCAGAACTCATTGATGCATGATACAGACAAGCAATACTTTGATGTAAGACAACCGTATGAGGATGGAATATGTAAGAAAAACAGGACGGCATGACATATTCACAGCTACGATGTGCAAACTAAGCAGAAGGATTTTCAAGAAAATAGAAGTAATGCAAGCTAGACACCATATGAAAGATGCAACCAATATTACTCTGCCAAGTTAAAAGTGTCTTGTCATAAGTGGCAATTCGAAAAATTAGAAATAGTACAATGTAGAAATTAATGCAAGATGCAACCACTATCAAACTGCCATGTTAAAAGCGTCCAATCATGAGTGACTGATGCGGGATACACAACAGCAGTACTTTGATGTAAGAACATGGTATTATAGATAGATGCAGTGTATTCTAGACACAGAAAGCCATGTCATATGCACATGTATAATGTATAAACTCAGCAGGTGCAATTTAATCAAAATAGAAGAAATACAGGCTAGACAACATATGCAACATGAAACCAATTATCACACTGTCAACTTAGAGCAAGCACCTGCGATGGTGGAGTACGGGAGATGAACTCATCATGTAGACTTGGGACTTCAACTTCATTAGCAGTAGCAGTGACAAATCTAGAGAGTCTCTGTTTGCGTCGGTGCGGAGGACCACCAACATCCCTAACTTACTCTTTTCCTTCCTATTTTCTGATATTGCCTTATGAAGTCAAAACCACAAGAAGATGAATAAAATTAGCTCTGCATTACTAGTTGATGCATGATACAGACGAACACTACTTTGATGTAAGGCAAGCGCAGGATAGGAGGATGGAATATATACAAAAAAAGACAGCGTTTCATATTCACATGTACGATAGCGTGTCTTATGGGTAAGTAATCGTTGCAGGTATAAGTTGTAAGCTACGCAGATGCAATTCAACATAATCAGAAGCAATACAAACTAGACATCATACGGAAAACGCAACCACGTATAACAGTTCCAAGTAAGAGCAAGCACCGGTGATGGTGGAGTAGGGGAGATGTGCTCATCATGTACGTGTATGTTCTAGAAACAGGAACACGTGTCATATTCACAGGAATTATGTGTAAAGTAAGCGGATGCAATTCAAGTTAGAAGCAATACAAGCTAGACATCATACGCAACATGCAACCACATATAATAGTGACAAGTTACAGCAAGCACCTGTGATGGTGGAGTAGGGGAGTCATCATCTACACAGCTACGTTGATTGTCCAGCCTTGTGTTGTCTTGAGAATCTTGTTGGGAGGATGGCGGAGTAGAATCTGTAGAGACCCCCTATTTGAGTTGCTCCGAAGGACCACCATCATCCACTACCGGACTAATTTCCTTCAGCTGTAATGATTTTGCATTGTGAAGTCGAACCGATAAGAAAAAGGGATTAGAAACACTGCAAGACACCATATGGAAGGTGAAATCAATATCATTCTGCCAAGTTAAAACTGTCTCATCATAGGTGGCGTTCATCAAACTAGAATCAATACATGCTAGAAATCATATTCAAGACACAAACCAATATCACACTACCAACTTAAAGGTGTCCCGTCATAAGTGACTGATGCAGGATACACAAGAAGAGTAGTTTCATGTAAGAACATGGTGTGATAGACAGATATAGTATGTACCAAAAATAGGAAAGCGTGTCATATTCACATGTATCATGTGTAAGCTAAGCAGATGCAGTTTACACTAATTAGGAGCAATACGAGCTAGACACCATATGCAACATGCAACCAGATATCACACTGCCAAGTTAGAGCAAGCACCTTGGATGGTGGAGTAGTGGAGCGGAGACTTGGACCTTGTAATGCACTATCAGTACAAGGAGAATCGGTACAGGCTCCGTTTACGTTGCTGCAGAGGACCACCATTATCGCCTTCCTTACTCTTTTCCTTCCTCTTTCTTGATTTTGCCTTGTCAAGTCAAACCCACAAGAAAAAGGAATAAAATTTGCTCTTCAGAACTCATTGATGCATGATACTGACGAACACTACTTTCATGTAAGGCAGCCGCATGATAGGAGGATGGAATATGTATGAAAAACAGGAAGGCGTGACATATTGACATCTATGATATAAAGTGTAAACTAAGCACAAGGTGCTTGAACTTGTTAGAATCGATGCAAGCTAGAAACCATATGAAAGATGAAACCAATATCACTCTGCCAAATTAAAAGGGTGCCCTAACAAATGTATTTGACCAAATTAGAAGCAATACATGGCAACAGGCTAGAAATAATATGCAATATGCAACGAATAAAGGTGACTCATCGTAAGTGATTGATGCAGGATACATAAGAGAGGTAGTTTCATGTAAGAACAAGGTTAACACATAGATGTAGTGTGTACCAAAAATAGGAAGGCATGTCATATTCACAGGTATAGTGTGTAAACTAAGCAGATGCAATTTACCCTAGTTAGAAGCATTACAAGCTAGACACCGTATGCAACATGCAACCACATATCACACTGCGAAGTTAGAGCAAGCACCTGTGATGGTGGTGTAGGGGAAGTGCGGTCTTCAGGTACAGAGCTACGTTCAGTATCTTCATTTAGGCTTGTTGTTTCTTGAGAATCATGTGCAGAGGATGAAATTGCATTCTTTATAAGAGTATTGCGTCTCATATTAACCAACGCGCGTGACTGTCTCATCATAAGCGATAGACGCAGGATAGACAAGAACAATAGTTTGATGTAAGAACATGGTGTGATAGGCAGATATAGTATGTACCAAAAATAGGAAGGCGTGTCATATTCACATGTATAATGTGTAAGCTAAGGAGATGCAATTTAACAAATTAGGAGCACTGATGAGGGATACACAAGAAAAGTAGTTTGATGTAAGAACATGGTTAATAGAAAGACGTAGTATGTACCGAAAACAGGAAGGCATGTCATATTCAGAGGTATAATGTGTTAACTAAGCAGATGCAATTTACCCTAATTAGAAGCATTACAAGGTACGACTCCATATGCAACATGCAACCACATATCACACTGCCAAGTAAGAGCAAGCACCTGCGATGGTGGTGTGGGGGAATTGCGGTGATCAACTAGAGAGCTACGTTGACTATCTTCATTTAGCCTTGCTATTTCTTGAGAATCATGTGGGGAGGATGACACTGCACTCTTTAAACGAGTATGGGGTCTCACAGTAACCCACCCGGGTGATTGTCTCATCATAAGTGATTGACGAGGGATACAAAAGAGCATTAGTTTGATGTACGAACATGGTTAATAGACATATGTAGTGTGTATCAGAAACAGGAAGGCATGTCATTATCAAAGGTATAATGTGTAAAGTAAGCAGATGCAATTTAACCAAATTGGAAGCAATACAAGCTAGACACCATATGCAACATGCAACCACAGTTGACAGCGCGAAGTTAAAGCAAGCACCTGGGATGGTTGTGTGTGGCAATTGAGATCATCAACTGCAGAGCTACGTTTACTGTCTCCAACTGCTGACACTGCACCCGTTAGAGCGCTGGAACGCTTAGTGCTTATCTTCAAATTACACTGGAGCGACTTCTGTCTTTTCTTTTCTGCATTCATCAACACTGCGTCAGAGTCTGAAATACCCATGCATAAAAAAAATAGTGTGAGTATGGGTGAAGTGTGTGCACAATTAGTATAGTGTAAAGGTAGCAGATAGCAGGTCAGTGAGAAATAAATGACGGGATACATATGATAGCTCTACAACATGCATGGCACACTAAATTACTACAAGATTCTATGAGAATAACAGTTGACTGAAAGCAAATAGGTCAGTCCATTTTTTCTGCACCGTCCGATGTACAAAGAACGGGCAGATCGCCTTCATCTACCTCCAGCCAGTCAGTGTTGACGATCTTCCTCGAAACACCAGCGACCACCGGCCTAGTATTCCTCCCCTGCCCGCGCCCTCCACTCGACCTCACCGCACCGCCGTGCTTGGCACCGCCCCCCGGCCATCCATTCAAGCCCTGCCGACCTCCAGATCGGGCGCAAGCAGCTCCTGCGCCCCACACCCCGCTTCCCCGGGGAGCAGGCGGACTAGGTGCTCCACGCGCCTAAGCGCTACTGCTTATTTTAATTGCAGTTCGACTGACCCTGAATTGAAATCCAGGCGGGCTACTGACCTCTAGCAAAGGTGAAATAGTAAAAGGGAGGAAACCTTGTGCATTTAGTATCACGAAGAAGATGCAGTAAGAAGCGCTCAACTAGTTTCTTTCGTGGGATGAATACGGTGTGAGCGGAGACGTAAGATTTGCACGAATATGGGAAGAGGAGTACCTCTTTCTGCTGGCAGTGCTATGTCCTCCTTCTGTTTTTCCGACGATCTTCTTGTTGTTCGCCGGAAACCAGAAGTTGTGGAGGACGGTGCAGCTTTGGACGAACCCATGGCCAAGTTGTTGAGTGTGGTGCGGTGGCCGTCTGTCATTGGCGGGGAAGCAGATCCGAGGCGGTGAACGACGGCGTAGTGGGAATAGCTCCGGTGCGGTGGACGGTTGTGACAGTGGAGCCGCAGCAGTGAGGCGCAGGACGGCGTGGTCGGAGTGGTTCTGGTACAGCGCACATCGGCGTCGGCGTCGTGGAGGCAACTCTGCCTCGGCTTCAGCTGCTAAGTCCTTGAGGGCGTTGCGGTTGCAGTTGCGTTGGACGACGACGTCGGGGTACCGGCTCCGGCGTGATGGAGGAGGGCGGCGGTGGATTGGCCACTATGGGGTGGAGGACAGAGGAGACTGGGGTTTCGCGGCTGGTGGAGAGGGCGTTTTCGCGCCCACAGAGTATGAATGGGGAAACAGAGGGAGGCGGGGAACTAAGGGGGAACAATTTTTCGGTTTGAGACGCGCTTGTTTGAAATTTGGGGAAAGTTACAAACTTTCCCCCCATCTAAAATTTCGGACATATTGCGGGTTGGGGGTAGGACAGTCATGTCAGGTGTCCCAAATGTGGGCGGGATAGATTTTGGCCGAGCGCATGGGTAGGCGCCCATGGCATATGAATGCTTCTCTGGTGTCTTGGTGAAGTTACAAACCTACCCCAGTTTAGACCTTTGGACATCGGGCCGATAGGCTACACAGGCCAGAGTCAAGACAGTAATTTCCTACCACCAAAACATTAGTCTCGCGCGGTTTCGGGTGAACAGAGGCCTATTTGGCGCTTCGTTCAATATTTGGGAGCAGAAGCATTAACGTTTTCGGTTCTCTTGAATTGAACTTTAAGGATTTGTCAAACTTCACAAATCTTTACTCTTGAAAATCCTAAAACTACGATTATTTTGGAATGGAGGGGGTACATTTGAATATACATTGTACATGAGTATATATTAAAAAATATGCAACTTACCTCAGTTCATGCATGGTTCCAGATATAATCTCCATGGTTGCAAAAAAAGTTAGATATGCGTATGAATATATATATAGCATGTTCAAACTCACAACAAAGATTGATGCCCCCTTTTACATATGATTTACAAATGCCATCATCTCGGGTTGAAATAGATGAATGCACATCCTATGAATTCGAATCTTCGAAACCCCCTTTATGTTGAATTTGACATGTATTCTATTTCGTAGCTAGCAATTTGGAATGTATCCATGCAAGTGACAAATGTATAAAATTCTTCACACTAACAACATGGAGTGCACTAATTAATGTTTATATATAAATTACAAAAGCATCCATTGCCTGTATTTCAAACCGCTCTCACTCTATGGATCGATAATATGAAATAAACACATGCACATGCTAGAATTCAATTGCACTTGAAGAAAGAGCCTACTCCTGGTACTATATATTAGTGATAGGGGTGTGTACAAAGTACACATGAATACCAGGCATTGTGCGTGTGTGGATACTATGGACGAACTAGCCCCCAAGCTTGTATAAAATACTAAGGGCCTAGGGTTAAAAATCATATATAGTCGGCTTATCACCAGTGGGGATATAGTCCTCCGCGACTCTGGTAGCTTCGTGTTGTACGCCGAGTCCTCCACATGGGTCTTCGTATAACACGTCTCGGTCCAACCTATATGTGGCGCAGGATGGAACCGACCCATGAGTCTTCATGTTGACCCACCACAACTAGAAATGATGTGCCCACCACACCACACACGCAATCGGCCACTAAGAGAATAAGCGTATACAATAGTACAACGGTATCTAGCTCATGATACGTCTCCATATTTTGTTGATGACACTGACGGACTTTGCATTTGATGCGTGCTCTGTATTTTGTTGACGACACTTACGGTCATTGTATTTGAAGCGAAAGCATGATATGGTCACTGGACTTCAGAATAAGCTCATCACGGTCACCGCATACATTTTGTCGTGCTAACCAACATGTGATTGGATGGTTAGAGGACAGTGGTTTCTCGAGCCCACCAAGGTTAAAGTCCCGGTGCTCGCATTTATCTTGTGTTAATTTCAGTATTTTCCGGCGACGTACGTTTAGTGGGAGGAGACGTTCCACTCGACTACGAGGCACCTATGGTGACTTCGTAAAATCTCAAGATCATATATGCTGGCCCACTCTCTCGAAGGTGCTCATAGGGGTCGGGTTCGCGTGTGTGC
Organism: Aegilops umbellulata; assembly: GCA_032464435.1. Classification (NCBI taxonomy): domain Eukaryota; kingdom Viridiplantae; phylum Streptophyta; class Magnoliopsida; order Poales; family Poaceae; genus Aegilops; species Aegilops umbellulata. The sequence continues at coordinate 396,556,654 of CP136054.1, forward strand.
GCTTATAGCGGTGAGTGCTTGCGCGTATATATGAGCCCTTGCGTTTGTACCGTGTTAAACAAATAGATATCATGATTATACGGTCACTGGCTCACCCGTACAACTCCGTATTTTGTTGATGACACAATCAATTGACCAGTCAAACGTTCCACGCGACGCAACTAATGTTGCACCATCGGGGCGCGTAACCGTGGGGCCCACCCGTCAGCCCGTATATGAAAGAAAGAAATGGTAGTTTGAGTCTGTACCTTGTTAATAAAATAGGAGTACATTTTAGGGTGATCGTACGGTCACTGGCTCACCATACAGCTCCGTAATTTGTTGATAACACGATCAGTTGACCAGTCAAACGGTCCACACTCAGCAGCGCACATTACCATAGGGCCCACCCGTCAGCGCGTATATGAAGGACAGAAATGGTAATAAATTAGTGGTCGATGGGTATTCGATGTTGTGAGACCTCTGGTTGGCAGTCACGGGCGGTTGGGGGGCGTTCATTGGGCGGTGGGGTGGGGATCCCCGGAGAAAAAGCTCAGTAGGGGGGGGCTAGAGGGATGGCCGGTGCGGCGGCGGACCGGCGGACCGGCGGAGGGGAGTGGTTTCGGGGAGGGCGGGCCGGCCGCGGGCGGCGGGGGCTGGCGGTTCGGCCGGTGGTGGCTGGCGGTTCCGGGGGGTGGAGTTTGATGATAAACTGGAGGCCCTTGATTCCGTATCCAACGGCTGGAAAATCTAATGACCAGAGATGAAAAAGTCAGTCGACTAACGTGTAGCCTCACCCCGCACGTGCACATGCACGCACGCAAGACACACACGCATGTAGGCGTGCAACACTGACACGTACACACGCACGCATGCTGGCGTGCAACACTGACATGTACACATGCACTCACGAACACACGCACGTACGCACCCATGCATGCGACATTGAAACGTACCCTTGCACGCACGCAACACTCGCATGCCTGCATGCACACATCACACGAGCAAGACACACGTTCAACCTATACGTGCATGCACCCTTTGTTAAGGACATGGATTGTTACGTGTATTAATCAATCTTATCTGTGATAAGCAGAACATTGATGTTTGTAGCGGTCTTTATGAATCACAACGTATCGAACGGGCTATCAACATAGTAGGCTTATCTACATGAAAAAGATGACATCACACTCAATGAACAATCATCGGTTTATGAAATGCCCGCTTCTGACCGCCCTGGCCCACCAAAGGTTCCTCTGCTGTGCGCTGCCTGCGTTGGGTCACTGATATACAGGCCATGCCACTACTAGGAAAAGGGCTATAGATAGGATTGACACTAATGGCGCACCAGGGAAGTGGTGCGACACTACTATATACTAATGGCGCACCAGTTGGTGATGCTCCATTAGTGTGGAAGACACTAATGGCGCACCAGAAAATAGGTGCGCCACTAGTGATAATTTTTTTTCATTTTTACATACATACTAATGGCGCATCCTACCGAAGTGCGCCATTACTAGTTCTAACAAGTAATGGCGCACCAGACAGGGAGTGCGCCAGTACTGAATTTTTTTTATTCTTTTTTTTGCAAAACTACTAATGGCGCACCGCCTCACAGTGCGCCATTACTAGTTTAAACTACTAATGGGACACCCTGTAAAAGTGCGCCATTAGTATATATATATATATATATATATATATATATATATATATATATATATATATATATATTTTACTTTTCTGCAAAACTACTAATGGCGCACCACCTGCAGGTGCGCCATTAGTAACCAGGGTTACTAATGGCGCATTTGCGGGTGGTGCGCCATTAGTAACCTGGGACCCCAACAAGATATTTTGGACAGCCACACCTACCCACTCACTTTCCCCACTTCATTCCCTCCACCTCCTTCTCCAAGCTTTCGGCTGCCTCCTCCTCCTCCTCATTTCCACCATAGACGCGGTTACTCCATTGTATGAAGGATGCAGGCCCGAGGATACCCGCCTGAAAGTAACGCTCATGGCTCTAGAGATGAAGGTAAAACACAAAATGACCGACGCATGCTTCGACGAGAACATGTCATTCTGGCACGAACGTCTTCCCAAGGGGAACAAGTGCCCGACCAGTTTCGAGGAGGCGAAGAAAATCGTGTGTCATTTGGATTTACCGCATGTGAAATACCATGTGTGCATGAACAATTGCATCATTTATCGGGACGAGCACGCTGAGTCTACCATATGTCCGGTGTGCGGCGTCACTCCATACAAGAAGAGGAAGAAAGCTCCTCGAAAATCGGTGTGGTACTTTCCGATCACTCCTCGTCTGCAGCGGTATTTCGCGGACCCTAAGGTAGCAAAGCTCCTGCGTTGGCACGCGGATAGGGAGGAGAAGAAGCGGGAAGATGACGGAAATGATCTGGAGATAAATAAAAAAGACAAGAGCTGAGTCACCCTAAGGATGCGAGCCAGTGGCAAGCGTTGAACTTCGAATACCCAGAATTTGGGAAGGATCCAAGGAACATCGTGCTGGGCGCGAGCACCGATGGAGTCAATCCGTTTGGCAGCCAGAGAAGCACACATAGCACCTGGCCTGTGTTTGTGTGGATGTACAACCTTCCCCCCTGGTTGTGCATGAAGAGGAAGTACATTCACATGAGTATGCTAATTGAAGGGCCGAAACAACCAGGGAACGACATCAATCTGTATTTGGGGCTGCTGAAAGAGGAGCTAGACACGCTGTGGAAAACGCCAGCCAATACGTGGGACGCCGCAGAGAAAGAATATTTCCCTATGAGAGCCGCACTGCTCACGACGGTGCACGACTATCTCGGTTACGGTTATCTCGCGGGGCAGGTAGTCCATGGATTTTCTGGATGCATAAGGTGCATGGATGACACAACGTATCGCCAGCTAGATAGAGATCCCGGGTCTTCGAAAACCGTGTTCACGGGACATTGAAGGTGGCTTCGCGATGATGACCCGTGGAGGAAACGCAAGGATTTGTTCGATGGTGAAACCGAACCCCGAAAACGCCCGCGTACGAGGAGCGGCGAGGAAATAGACGAGCTGTTGAAAAATTGGAAACATTGCCCACTGCCGGGAAAGAAGCAAAAGGCGCCAGAGCCGGGAGAGAAGCGAAAGGCGCCAGAGCCGCTGCTGAAGGTATGGAAAACGATGTCTGTTTTCTGGGACTTGCCGTACTGGAAGATCCACCGTGTGCCTCATAGCCTTGATGCCATGCATATCATGAAGAACGTGTGCGAGAGTCTGCTTGGTACCCTGCTCAACATGCCAGAGAGGACCAAAGATGGGCCGAAAGCAAGGGCAGACTTGAAATCAATGAGCATCAGGCAGGAGCTTCACGCTAATGATGATGATGATGATGATGATGATGATGATGAGGCGAAGCAGGACACAGAAACTCGTCGCAAAGGCAAAAAGGCCAAGAAGACCGGAAGTGACTACCCTCCCACGTGCTTCACTCTATGTCAGGAGGAGATCGAGCAGTTTTTCACCTGCCTCGTAGGAGTAAAACTTCCTTACGGTTACGCGGGGAAGATAAGCAGATACCTAGACCCAGCGAAGCAGAAGTTCAGCGGGATGAAGTCTCACGACTGTCACGTGCTGATGACGCAGATACTTCCAATTGCAATCCGTGGGATCATGGACGTGCACGTCCGTGAAACGCTATTTGGCCTATGCAACTTTTTCGACGTCATCTCTCGAAAGTCGATTTGCGTGAGGCAACTCAGAAGGCTACAGGAAGAGATCGTGGTGATACTATGCGAGCTTGAGATGTACTTCCCGCCCGCATTCTTCGACGTTATGGTGCATATGCTGGTCCATATCGTGGAGGATATCATCCAACTCGGGCCGACGTTCCTGCACAGCATGATGTCGCTCGAAAGGATGAATGGTGTCATCAAAGGATACGTTCGCAACATGTCACGTACAGAGGGAAGTATAGCCAGGGGCTTTCTGACCGAAGAGTGCATCTCCTACTGCACAAATTATCTAGGCATCGAGAACCCCGTTGGTCTGCCCATCAACAGGCTCCTCGGCAGGCTCGCTGGATGGGGTCACCGTGAGGGTCGCCGCGAAATGCATGTCGACTTTGAGGGTCGACTCGCCGACTTTGAAAGAGCAAACCTAGTCACGCTACAACACATAGACGTGGTCGATCCTTGGGTGGTAGAGCACAAAACCTTTATTGAGAAGACGTACAATGACCGAGGCCAATAGAGGACGGACGAAGATATAATCAAAGAGCACAACTCATGTTTCACGCGTTGGTTCAAGCAGAAGCTTCTGTCGTACCCTTTACATGAGGATTCTTCCGCGGAAGAACAACTCATATTCGCCTTGTCACAGGGCGCCGAGCACAACCTGATGACCTATGAGGCGTACGATATCAACGACTACACATTCTACACCGAGAACAAGGACATGAAGAGCGATGGTTATTAGAACTCCGGGGTAACGATGGAATCCTACACCGGTAACGACAAGGACAGATACTACGGAAGAATCGAGGAGATCTGGGAGCTGAGCTACGCTGAGAGAAGGTCTCGATGTTCCGTGTCAGATGGGCCAAGAGCATCCTAAAAGAAGACCGGTATTTCACCACTATGGTTATACCCGAAGCCAAATCCAAGACTGCGGGCGCAAACGTCACCGTGAAAAATGAGCCATGGGTACTGGCTTCCCAAGTGGACCAATGCTTCTTCATTACCGAACCGTCAAAGCCCAGTCGTGTTGTCGTGAGGAGAGGCAAAAGGAAGATCATCAGAATGGATGGAGTAGCCAATGAACTAGACTTCGACAAGTACGGCGCCCCGAAGATCGAACATGACGACGACGATGAAGTAGCAGCACACACCACAAGAAAAAGCAGGACCACCCTACCTAAAGGACGTCCGTTCCACAGAAGAACTCCATTTGCAAAAAAGAAGGGCAAGAAGATTGTGAACAGATAGCTAGCTAAGATCGATTGTATTTAAATCATAGTCTTCATTTCTCGATTGTATTTCATGGGCACTTTTTGATATCATGAATATTTTTAAATTTCACGGGCACTTTTTGAATTCATGAGGACACTCGATCTCGATCCCCCTCCACCGCCTCCGACGAGCACCCGCCCTCCCCCGCTCCATCGCCGCCAACGGGCACCCCCCGCACCCTCCCCCGCTCCACCGCCGCCGCCGATGATATTTTCAAGTAACAAATTTGAACATATTTTAAAAAAAATTATTACTGTTTTTATAAAAAAAATATTACTGTTATGATTTAAACAAGTTTGAACATATTTAAACACAAATAAATATCAAACAACATTTAAAATGCAAAAATAAATAAATATTGCGGAGCCTAGGAATCGAACCGAGGACCTCCTGGTGTGTGTGCTGCGTGCTGACCAGTCAGGCTAGTGGGCAGGTTCTAATATGGATTGGGTTAGGTGCAATATAACCTGTGCTCGAACTATAATAAAAAAAACATTCTAATGGCGCACCGCTGCGGGGTGCGCCATTGCTATCTAAAAAAAGATTTCTAATGGCGCACCGAGGTGTGGTGCGCCTTTAGTAAGCTTCCCCCTAGCTATCCTCCCTCTCCCTCGCCAGATCCCCTTCGACCCTCTCTCCCTCGCCACCCGATCCATCCGCGCGCTGCCCCGACCCACGATGCCGCCGCCCCGACCATCACCAAACTCCACCCCCACCGCCCCCGCGCCCCCACCCCCGCCGCCCCGACCCTCGCCGGACTCCACACCCCCGCCGCCCCGCGCCCCCACCCTAGCCACCCCCGCGCCCCCATGCCCCCACCCCCACCGCCCCCACCCTCACCGGACTCCTCCTCGCCGTCGGTGCCGAGCAGCGACGCAACACCGTACGCCCCCCGACCCTCCTCCTCCCCTTGCCCCTCCTCCTCCTCCCTTTGCCCCCCGCCTGCGCAGCTGACGGCCCCTTCTCTGTCTCGCAGGGCAAGGTCTCCGGCGCCTCTACGACACCGACGCCTCCACCGTCTATGGCTCTGCGCCTTCTTCCACCTCCGGCCACCGCGGCCTCACCGTCTGTGGAGCTATCGGCTCCTAAGATCTCTGTGTCCCGCTCCCCTTGGCCCTCCCGGTTCTTCTCCACTAAGGTGCGTTTCTACATGCCCGTGTCTCCGCCGTTCCAGGGCTTAATAGATCTCCTATGATATATGACTTGTTTATGAAGATTTTGATGAGTTATGCCTTGTTCTTGTCTGTACATTTGCGCCCTTCCAGGGCTTAACTTCCTTATGAATACATCTCCCATTGATTTTGATGTAGTTTTAGAGTGGCTAGTATGTATGTAGTGGAGCTAGCAGTGGCAGCTGCTTCTAAGGCACCTTCTTTGTTGTTTAGCTGTGTCAAACAAAATTCCAATGGCCAACTCATATGCCCTGCAATTTGCTCATGATTATTATTTATCTCACATCACCTTCTCCTCTTTGCTTGCCATGCACTCCCAGCTCCGTCATCGCGACCGTGTAATAGTCTGCGGGTGATACAACATGCTGAAATTCAGTAATTAATCAGTATATATATACCATAAGAGAAGTCTCAAAGATTGGGACTATCTTGCCTTATGTTTCAAACTTTGAACTATATACATGACTTCTAATTTATTTTTGAAATTCACAGAGTTAGGACTATCGTGTGGATGATGCTAAACAGAGATAGGAGTAGTAGTGGTGGCCATCTAGTTGGACTACTACTGCTAGGACTTGCTCCAGATTATAGGATTTGTTTTCTTTTAGGATTTATTTTCTTCTAGGACTAGGTTTTTATTATTTTTCTATTGTGATTCTTTTTTGAGCTCTTTCTTTTTCATTTCCTACTATCCTTATCCTAATTATCTTAAATTGTTATGATGTGTGTAACAGGATTAGATCTTGGATTTGCTAGTGGACTTTGGGAGTTTCTTAGCCAGCTTGGTGACTCCATATTTTTCACTATTTCAGCAAGTCTTTTGTAAGCATTAAACTTTCAGCACTACATTTCTATCTTATGTGTACATCTGTTTGCTTCCAATTGCTATATATGTATTGTTGTTACTAAAAATGATGAAGCTCCTGTCAATTGCTATACATATATATGTGTATGATGATCCTCCTTTCCTGCAGTAGTATAACTAGGATATAAAGCACATTGAACTAACAATCTTGTATGGTGCCTAAACTACAATGATTCAGGAACATCAGATGACATAGCATGTGGATATTGACATAGGATGAGTAGATTAATAAGTTAGCCAAAAGTGATGGACAAACCTCATGCTAGGAATTCTCGAGGGTTGCAGTACATGGAATGCATTTGCATATGCAGCCAAAACCTGATATATACCAAAAAAGTTGTATAGAATTGACTTTCTTCCTCCTTGAGGAGAGTTGCTTTTTTTCTCTGTAATTATTAGGTATAGTTTTTTCCCTTTCCCTGTATAGCTTTCTTTATGGAGTTTTTCTTTCTTTTATTTCTTCATCCTCACCTTGAGGATACCTTGTATTTCTGTTGGCTTTACTAATAAAATGCTGTGGGCTGCAAGCCCTGCAGTCTTCATGGTCAAAAAAATTGTATAGAAATATGCTGAATTTTCTGCTCTGATTGTTGCTCAAAGAAATTTAGCAAAAAAATGGGGTCCTGGGAGACGCAACTGCTGCTTGAGGCCCTTGAGAGGCCCTTCCTGTCGTGATGATTTTGCAGGTACCCCGAGAGGCCCTTGAGTTTGCCGGAATGTCGATTAACTTCCATTCCGGCAAATTCGGGTACTCCATATGTCCTATTTTCAGCAAAGGTCATGCTGAAATTTTTCGTGAATTTGAGCATGACTTTGCTAAAAATCGGACATATGAGGTACTTGCTACTAATGCATGGGCCGGGTATCTTAGTACTTAATTAAGTAGGATCAACTGCCCCTTTATTCTTGCTGCATTAAACCATAGGTGGCAATAGAGCCAAGTGATTAGGCCCAACTTAGAAATTCTCCTCAGCATCGATAAACCCTAGATGATAAACCCAACATAGGTGGCAATAGAGCCAACTGATTAGTGCCAAGCGATTAGGCCCAACCAAGGGTGCCTCGACATCGATAAACCCTAAATGATGAAAACTTAGCATTTAGGGTGCCTCGGCGTCGACAAACCCTAAATGATGAAACCTTGGCTTTTAGGGTGCCTCGGTGTTGATGAGAACCTAAATGATCTATGCTTAGGCTTTTAGGGTGCCTCGGCGTCGACAAACCCTAAATGATAAAAGCTTAGCTTTTAGGATGCCTCGGTGTCGACAAACCCTAAATGATGAGACCATGATCTTGTTCCTTCACAATAACCAACTTTTTGACCAAACTTTTTTCCTATTAGAGCGAAACATGGCCCACAACGATGAGGCCGGCGGTTCGGGCGGCAAGCAATTCTGGGAGCTGTCCCAGGGGTTGGAGGAACAACCTCACCGTTATGAGGACGCCGCGGAAGACACCGATCCTGACTACACAACCCCTAGTGGCGTCGGGGATGACACCACTGATGGTGCCGCCGAGGATGCCACCACTGATGGTGCCGCCGAGGATGCCACCACTGATGATGGCGGCGCACGCACAGATGGTAGCCAACCGAAGAAGCAACAGAAGGACCGGCGCCCGAACGCGCTCCGCACCGTCAAGGAGGAATTTACTCAAGTGGACTCCGACGGGCATCCAACGAAGCCCAAACATATAGTCAAGGGGTACTCAGCTCAGCTCGGGTGCATTCTCCGGAGCACCATCTCGATCAACACCGAGAACCTTAGGCATAAGGACCGAGGGAATTTGCGCAACTTCCACTTCATGAAGCTGCACGAATGATACAAGTTCCCCGCTGAATTTGAAAACACAAGCCTCGCAGGGAATAAAGTGAACAGTGCCGCCCTCACGACGATGAGCAAGGCCCTGTCTACTTGGAGAAGCGCGGTGAAGAGAATGATTGAGGAAGGTGATAGTTATGAGAAGATCAAGGCGAAAAATCCTTCAATCGGCGAAGAGGACTACAAGGAGTTCAAGATCAAGTGCGAGAGCAGTGCAACCTCCGAATCAAGTCAGTGGGGGAAAGAAATGCGGGAGTTGAACTTAGGGGAACACAAACTCGGTCCCGGCGGTTACAGAGTGGCGGAGCCTATATGGGACAAGGAGGACGCGGAGCGTGCCGAGCAAGGCCTACCGCCCCACTTCGAGAAATACAACAGTGACAAGCAGACCAGGAACTATGTCAGGGCCCGGTACAAGGAGGACCCAATAACAAAGGAGCTTACCACGGATCCGAAGACCAGGGTGCTTGAGCTTTTTCTGGAGAAGGAGACTGAAAGCAGTAGCGCGGGGTCGTCTCAGAGCTCCCCTTTCGACACCCCTTTAAATAGGGCGTTGAACGTAATTAAAAACAAGGATAAGCTCATTAAGCCGACGTCAGCTGGTTGTGTGGCCGGCAAAGGCTTGTCCACAAAATGGTCGTCATACTATACCGCTGGTGGGAGAAAGGAGAAAAAGACCAGCTCGGAAAGCCAGTCGCGCGAGGTTGAATCACTCAAGGCACAAGTGGTGCGGATTCTGGAGCTTGTCCAAGAGCAAGTGGAACAACAACTGGGAACGAAGCTCAACGCCATGGTGCCTACGTTGATTCATGGGCTGACGACGTGGATTGCGGGCGACCAACAGGGGCCTCCCCCGGTTCCCAGCTTCACGGCCAGCAACTCGCATAGCGCGCAGGCGGCGCAATTGCTGTCTCCGGTGGCGCCATTGGTGTCTCCGGCGGAGTCAGTATTCGTGTCTCCGGCGCCGGCACGGGCATTGGAGCTTAATGCACCCGGGTGTACGCCGGCCGGCATGTCGCCAGCAAGCGGCCCCTCTGTCAATTGCACGCCCGCCGTTGGCGGTGCCCTAACATTAGTCGAGCTCGACGGCATCACGGTAACTAAGCCTCTCGGCCGATGACTTCATCTCCTTGCCTTTGACTGGGCATCCCTGACGCCCTACATGTTTTCGCAGGGCGCCGCCGATGTTCCTTGCACTCTTCTTCACTTCATGGGTGGCGAGTTGGTCGATGTCGCCAAGGGCAGAATCGTTCAACCGGGCAACCCCATGTTCCACGGTAATACGATGCCACCCACAGTGTATAGGGTTGAGGTGGTTCGAGTGCTGCCAGGCTGCGACAAGCTGTTACCTCCGATTCGACCCGCTGGGGCCGACGAAGAAGATGAGATGACCCTCAGCGCCTGCGTAAACTGGCCCCTACTTTGGCCAAAGAGCCAGATTCGTTTGGGGGCGGGGGACACCACCCCACAGACAAGACCGCCAGTCGTGCTGGCGCCAAGCCATGGCAAGAACGCCGCAACGGTACCGGACCTGCCGGACATCCCTATGGCACAGGATCCAGACAGCCCTATGGCACAGGATCCGGATGGCGACGACAACGACGACGGTACATTTACCAAAGTTGATAAGTACTTTGCCGAACATGGGTACGCTGACGAGTTCTGCGGGCCTCTTTCTCAAGAACCCAACCAAGACGACCGCTATCTAGCTGGTACGGCGGAGAAATCCAATTGCAACAGGCGTTGTCTGGCGTTCAGTTCTCAGGACACGCCTCCAACTCCCGCCTTCACCGAGCCTCAGATAGCTGAGGTGCGAAATATTATCAGCCCCAACACGCTCAAGAAGGCGGTCTGTGAGCAGAACTCGGTCCCATTACAGGAGATCGAGAAGAAGGGACGGATACGAAAGACTAACAAGGGCGCCGGTGCGAGCCAGCCAGCACCAAGTTCGATCCGTGCTCAGGACGGGCCACCTTCACCTAAGGATATCTCGAGGAGGGTGCATGTGGCGGGTAGGGCGATGCTACCGCCATATATGCTCAATGCTGCAACCGGTGCTATGCGGAGTCTGCACGACAGTGTTCTTTCTTTGGAGAAGCGGCGTCTCAGAGAGAAGGATGTGGCATACCCGGTTTTCGTGGCCAAGGTGCCAGAGGGCAAGGGCTTTGTGGATGGCAACATCGGGGGTACGATCGTCCTGCGGTTTGATGACATCTTTGCTATGTTTAACCTTCATCCGCTGCACTACACCTTCGTTCGGCTGTTTTCACTGAGTATGGAGATGCGGATCATTAGAGACAAGACCCCGGACATCGTGATAGTCGACCCCTTCTACATGCGTGCCAAGCACTTGAGCAGCGCTGGGGACCGCCAAGTTGCGAGTTCACACCTCGAAGGTGTCATTCTGGCAAACGCAGATAAGGATAACTTCCTTGTGCCTTACTTTCCTGAGTAAGTCATCTCTTAACCGCCCCGTAACATATGATTTCTTAGATTTCAATCGTTCTTTTTTTTCTAACATTCCGTGTTCTGTGCAGTGACGCACATTGCACACTCATCCTCTTAAGCCCGAAATATTCCATGGCCACGTATTTAGACCTGAACCGTAACTCCAAGATAGACCACACAAATGTCAAGAAAGTTCTTGATGATGTTCTCCCCGGCTACGCCAAATCTGGAGGCACCTTCACCAGGGCAGTTCGTAAGTACGGCAAGCACATGTTCTCACACAATACGAAGTTCTGCTGCGTCAAGCAGCTGCCTGGCGGTCAGAAGGATGCCTACTACGCCCTCCATCACATGCGGGCGATCGTAAGGGACCATCATCACCTTCTGCTACTAGATAATCTCAAAGATTGGGCCGCGAGCTTGTCGGCAATCCAGGACACGGACCTCAGACAATAATTCTTTCCCATCCAGTCGGAGTTTGCGGACATCATCCATCAAGATGTCCTTCATACCTCGGGGCAGTTCTTCCTCAGATATCAACCGTCCAACAGTGAGATAGATGAAACGCTACAAATGCAGGGTAACAACGCTCGCGATTTCATGACCATCACGACAGACGGCGGCTTCATCCACGCTCCTGTCCGATGAGTCGAGTCGAAAGTAGTGATGTGTAGTTCTGAAACATTGATTGGCTCATGTTGTAATTAAACTTTAATGAATTCGTATGTCTCTTTGGTTTGGACAGTTGTTCAACTTAGATGTAATCGATGCTATTTATTAGTAGGACCATGAATCGTGCTATTAATGTCTTGCTTTTCTCTTCCGATCCTTTTGTTGCATACTTACATATTGCTTATGTATTGTCTGTTGTTTGGCTTGTGCTTAGAGATGCCGTCGTATGTCGTGTACAAGGGTAAGGTTCCCGGAGTCTACGACGACTGGGAGGAGTGTCGGAGACATGTTCACCATTTCAGCGGTAACAGTTACAAAGGGTACACCACTAGGGCGGAGGCCGAATCTAGATACGCCCGCTATCTAGCGGGAGAGAGGAGGGAGCGTTGGAGGAACCAGATGAGGACTAGTTTGATCGTGATGATGCTCATCGTGATGACCGCAGCTCTCTTCTATGTGATGGTAGTTTAGATGATCGATATCGACTTGTAATGTGAAGACAAACTCGATACTCGCGGTCTTGAGACTTGTAATGTTTTATCTTTGTTCGGTCTTTTGAATTCGGAGACTAATATGATGAATTGTATTTGGAGACTAATCTTCTATTGTATTTGATGAATCTGTTGTTGCTATGTGCTGCTGTCTATATTCTGTCCAATAATATATTTTGTAACCTGTGCAAAAATTAGAAAACTAAAAAAACAAATATTCATACTAATGGCGCATCACCACAAGGTGCGCCATTAGTATGCCAAACGATACTAATGGCGCGTCAAGACAGAGTGCGCCATTAGTATGACAAAGAAGATGGTTACATATGGCCCCCCGGGAGGCATACTAATGGCGGATGGTGTTACATACTAATGGCGCACTTCCTGGTGCGCCATTAGCATACCAGATACTAATGGCGCACCACTTACCAGATACTAATGGCGCACCAGTGGTGCGCCATTAGTAAAAAATTCTAGTGGCATGATACTAATGGCGCACCGGTAGTGCGCCATTAGTAGGCAAAACCGGTGTACCATTAGTAGGCCTTTTCCTAGTAGTGTGCACCCAAAGAGCCCACATGTTAGTGGAAGAACGGCGCGATGTCCTAGGTCAGAGTCGAGGGCGCCACTCACGGCACGCCCGGTTGAACACGCCTCCGTACCGCAATCAAATGCCTCCATGAAACCCGCCCGTGTGTAAGCCGAGAAACCCACTCTGGACACACGTCCGTTCATGACCGGGCCAGCGTTAAATGCAACGCCGGCCGAGCTCCTCCCATTTGTCGTCTATTTAATCTCCTATTTAAACGAGGCCAAACGCCGGCCAAGAATCGCACACCTCCGCCGCTCCCCTATCTCCTCCACCATTTTGTCCACTCTTACAATGGCTTACGAAGAGTAGTTATCCCGCATCCAAGCCGGCTGGGTAGCCCGTCGGATACGAGCTATGCAGCTCGCTGATCCACCTCCCTCCCCTCGCCCGACGGAGCCAGTTGCCTCCCCAAGCCGGTGCGCGGTTCAGAAACTCGCCGCTCCAGGCCAGCTCGACGAGGAGCGGAGCACGGGCGTCGTTGCTACCGTCCACGCCGCCGCCTCATACCGCGTCTCCCATTTCAGTGGCCGAGACTCCCATGCCGGCGGCCGCGCCACGCAAGCAGTGACAGAAGGTGGGTGCGCGGAGAGCGGCGAGTCGGTGGCCAGCGCCTCCGCGTCCGCCACCATCATCGAGGAGAAGTAGAACACGGGAGGCCGCCGCTGCTTGGGTCCCATGAAGGCCACCGCGGAGGCGATGCCGCCGTACACAGCAGGTGTCTTGCCGGATCCTTTTGTTGCGAGGACCTTCATCGACCCCGCATGGGCTCCACAGAAGAGGGCAATGTTAGGATGAACTCGAGCCGGTGCCGGCCATGGTGAAGTAGTCGACAATATTTGGGCTACCCCGGGCAAGATCCAAACAGCCCCTCCCAACATATTCAAATCCCTCGTTCGCCGTGGAATTTTGCCATGTGTTGTTTTCATGGACTAGCAAGATGCGCGTGCATTGCAAGGGATAATTAATGTCCTCCTTTGCTAGTACCACGATGCAAACACCATTAATATTGAATCGATTAGTGTTAGTGGCCTTGTATATCTGCAAATTGTAATTTTGATAGTGGCCCCTTGTATATAAAAATGGAGGGAGAAAGATGAGAGATAAGGCGAGGAGGAGTAGGGCGTGGTGGTGAATGGTGGTCGGACTGGGCGGAGGCGTGGGGATGGACGGCGCATTATGTCTAGGTTTGTATCTCTCTCACACACCCCCACGTAGGTGGGGGACGTGCACGAAGAGAAGAGGTGCACGCACGGCGCACGTACTCCCGTCTCTTTCCCAACCACACCCGCGCGGGTACACGGTGGAGCTCATTTCTGTACGAAAAGGCAGCCCACATGGTAATTTGGCACGTGTACTGGTTGTCCACTTGGTGGAGGGAGGATCGTCTACCACGGGTGAACAAACAAATTGCGACTTGACGCGTTATGTTAAATTAAAAAAAGAGGCAAACCATGTGGGGCCTACCTTAGAGGCAAGGCTCTATACACTAGAGTACTTTTGATGTGTCCCGTCAACTCGCAGAACGAGGAGAAGCTTGCTTAGTATGCCGTCTCCCCCACCCACGGGCGCGGTGGCTCGCAGGATGAGGTTAAGCTTGCTTACCACGCCTTACGCCCGCTCCCTCGCCCACGTGCGCGGTGGCCCGCAACCCGAGGAGAAAATTTTACTACTCCCTCCGTTTACTCCTCGTCCCTACTATGTACTTTGGTTAGTACTCCCTCCATTTACTTATACAAGGCCACTATAAAAAATACATTTTGCATCTATACAAGGCCACAAATAGTAATCGAGACAAAAGTTACTACTCCCTCCTTTCCAGTTTATGGCTCCATTTCAAAATCTCTCCAACCAAGGTAGACGGTGAGTGGTCGAATTAATTTCGTAGTTTGCACAAGTAATTAGTATGCTCGTTTTTCTCAAGAAGTTGTGTTTACCGAGGCATTAATTAGAACGAATGCATGAATGACCACTAAATTTCCATGAACTTGTACATGCATTGGTTAGTTTCCTCTTGACACTGCTTGCGTCGGGTGATCTAATGCACCTCGAAATCCAACATGTAATGGTACTACTACTAGTATAGGAGAACTGAGACTTATCAAACGGAAAAATGAATGTTTTTTAGATGAGCCCTATAAACCCTAGTGGGTACGTACTCTGTAAAAACAGATTTTTCCAAAACTAAGTCGCTCCCTTTCATGAATTCTGTAGTAGTATACTCCTCCGTCGACGCTCCCTTTCATGAATTATGTACTTCCTCTGTCGCCGACATGTGGGACATATAGCAACCGGGTCGACGTGTCAAGCACGAAATACCAATGCAGAACAGCAGGGGGACGCACCCCACTCGTACCGGCCCAGTAGTAGTAATGAGCAATGAGACGTCAAATCGCAATGCCGCACTTTCCCAGACGGACGAAGCAACCCTTATTTCACACTTCGGTTCGCCATCATCTCAAACCACGTACTAGTGTCGCTTCTGCCTCAAGAGGGACACCCGCATCGCCTTGGTACATCATGACACGTGGGACCGCATGACAGGCCATGCTCCCCCGCCAATCGCTCGGTAAAATCACCTCATTTTTACTATACTTCGTCCGTGTCAGTTTACTACATGGCATGCACGTCGTTCTAGGTTGAGAATTTAACTAGCTATATATGTGATGAACAGTACTCTAGCCTTTTAAAAAATGTATACTTTTGTACAGTAGTACTATCGATGGATTGCGCCATGGAGCAGAACTTGAAATTAAAAAAAGGTGGTACATATAGAGAGCGCTCTTCGCCAAATTATGCATATAGTACTATTAAAAAAGCTAATACGTGCTTAATTTGGGAGCTAAATTCAATCAAAGAAATACTAGTAGTATGTACATACTGAAGAGTTAAAGTAACGATAAGAAACATAGCATAGTTCTGCTGGGGGCTCAACACAACACACCCCTCAAATTAAACTAAGCACATCTGAAATTAAACTATGCAACTAATTCGGTAGACACTGCATTAGAAGTTTAGAACCACCATGAGCAACGACACTGCCACCTTACTCGGAGTCCTTGTCCACGTCCTCAACTTTGTCCTTGTCCCTATTCCTCTTGGCCGATACTTCTTTGCTTGAACCGCACATTTGGCTGTTGCTCTTCATCCAACCCCTGTAGATATTGAAGCAAAGGTAGCCATCCATTGCAGCATAGTGGATGTGGTCTATATCTAGTACATTCCGCTGCCATGCATGACGATGAAACGTGTATGGAGGTTTCACCAGTTTACCGTACGAAGGATGAACCATGGCTCCTGCCAGGGTCAGCATTGAAGGCTGACGAGAGGGCACCAGCCGATTCTTCTGGAGGACGAAGGGTTGCCTACAACGAGGCCTATCCGACCCAGGATTTCTTTGTCGTTAACAAAGTCTACAGTAACGAATTTTACTAGGTTGCTCCCGAGGAAGTCCTTAAAAACCTGGCACTCAACGTCGGCATGGCATATGTGGTAGACCAAGCATAAGTCATGAAGGCAAACCTGGATCACGACGGGCTTCTTCCTCTCTTCTTCCTTTAGATCCTTCTCTCGTCCCACGACTGTGGTGTACTCAACATCCAGCCCAGCGACCCACTCATCATCTGAGTTTTCGAACATGCGTCTGAAGCGAGAAAGGCATCCTTTCACCGTCGCGGAAGAACGGGTGTAGATGACATCGAACTCATCGCCGGTGATGGTTCTAACCTTGTACTCACCGCCGATCATGGAGATTTGGGACGCCATGGATTTGGGAGGAGGGTTAGGATTAGTGGAACTGCCGTAATGTGAATGGACGGGAGGACTAGGAACGAACCACCGTAGTATTGAAGGATGTGTTGGGACGAGTAGGAGTGAACTGCCAGCGTGCGAACGGCAGGGTAGTGGCTTTCCATTCTCCCATGATACGGGCTTCCGAGAGCCCTTGGATCTGAGATCGAATGGTTGCATGGCGTGATTCTAGACCTATGGGTGAATATCCTATCCCGGAGGGTTATTCTGCAAATTTTTAGCAACTTAGCATGCGACCGTTTGATCTTAGATCCAAGGGCTGCCAGCAGCCCGTATCATGGCCGCGCCTACCACGAGCGCCGCGTCACTCGCGCGGTCGCGCCCTTGCAGATTTAACACGGTGCGTTAGGCTACCTGATGTTGGCATGTCATACATAGTCATCACTTAGTCACTCATACTACAACAAGGTTGGCTATAAGTGTATTTTTTGTTACTCCTCTCTATCTCTTTCTTCGTACTCAAGGAAGAAACGGTGCTAGTAAGCGCGTGTATTTACTGCATTTGCCAAGGAGTGACCTCTTCCAATGAAATGGTGTTGCTAAGTTTGCTTCATTTAATTAGCTATAGACTCAAAATTGCCTTTTCACCTAGGTACACGCGCTTAGCACCGTTTCTTCCTTGGGTCACCAAACTAGTCTCCCTCTTCTTGATTAACTTGCCAAATCAGACTTTATGCCTATGTGGCAAGCTTAAGCACCTGTAGGAGCAAGTAAAAGTAAGTACGATAGTGCACTTTACATGGCATTTTTGCATATGTGGAGGAAAGAGAGGCAAGGAAAAAGTGCAGAAGTGGGCTCTCATGCAAGAGCCAGCCTCTACTACATGGTGGAGCATTGGGAGAGGCACCTGTATGGAGGTGGTCAGGAATCTGGGAGACTCACACCGGTCGTAGTGCCGCAGTTAAAATGATAATGGCAAGTAAAATCACGGGGCCCCACCTGTCCAGTAGTAACTCGCTGTCAAATCACACAGCCCTACGTTTGCAACAGCTACTCCCTCATTTTCTCGCGTCTTTGTCGAACCGACTAGCCGGAACTGCCCCGCCGCCTACCGCGTAGGAAAAGCCCCATCCTCGACTTTTAAATACAACTACATCCGCTTAAGAATCCAATGATGTACTTTTTGTGACATAGTAACTCCTATTTAGTTAGTCAAATGGATGACCTAGAACTACGTGCAGGCCCTATAAACCGAAATGCCTAAAAATAGAAAAACCGAGACGGAGAGGGTAGTTCAGCATGTATCTTTTTAGATCAATATAGTCGGGATTCACCAAGGAGCAAAACCAAGTGGTAGGCTGCTCTGGTCATGTTGGCGTAGCAACTCAAGCAGGGTCAGTCCGCACACGAAATGGCGACACACTTAACAGGACCCCTTTGGCCGACATGTGGCTCATCCACCGTCTTGTTCCACGTGCGATGCACCAAATTACAGTTCGGAGCAGCGGTTGGAATTGGAGGCACCCCGACCGTAGCGCCGCAGTAGTAGAAAATGAGCGACGAGGGGTCAAATCACAAAGCCCCACCTTTCCCGCATTAAGCTGGATGGACGAAGCAACCATCATTTCACTCTAGGGCGCAAGAGCATAAAGAAAAGAGAAAACAATGATGCGTGCGACAGCTACCTAGGGCACCCTAGGGTAGGGGTCTCCACTGCAGACCCTTTTTTTGAAAGCACGTCCACTAAAAATCGGCTTCTCCCTCGTCCTCTTGAAGAAAACCAATGATGAGTGCGGCGGTAGGGTTTGTAGGAGTACTACGGCGTGTGGGGCCACGTTGTAGTAAACGGATTCAAGCCGAGGCCTTAAATATGTGTGGGCCGCTTGGTTTTACGGGAACGAGGCAGCATTTTGGGTTCGGGGACCAGTGGAGATATAGTACGTACAAAAAATTGTGGACGTAGGTTCGACTGAAAGGCAATGATGCATGGGCCCTGCATTTTGATATACCTGGGGCCGTGCAAAATTTGCTACTATACTCAAAACTACTAGTAAGGTACACATGTATTGAACGCATGAGATTTCGAAACCAAATTATGAATAAATACACACTATAGCATGTAAAGCTTTGAGTCATATATGCATGATGTAGATGTTCGTTTAGTTCTTATAGTTCATCTCATTCAAAACCAATAAGTTTTATAAAAATGTTAAGATTCATGGGGTTGTGCATTGTACTCCCTCCGTTCCAAAATAGATGACCCAACTTTGCACTAACTTTGAGTTAGTGCAAAGTTGGGTCATCTATTTTGGAACGGAGGGAGTAAATCATAAAGTAAAAAAAACAAATAATGGCAATTCATTTAGAAAAAAAAATCAATTATGATACAGAAGATTCTAGAACAAAGGAGAAGTGCTTGTGTTTTGAGGTTTGTGCATTATGCTTAAGTTCAACCATGGAGTCTTCTAAATTGTACATGTGGCAGATCTGGTGGAATGTTGATGATATCCAACGGCCAGTAGTCCTCGGATTTGCCTATCTCTGCATTGTCGGGTTAGCTTCATCCAGCGACCATCTTTCAAAGTTATTGGCACACTATATAGTTCTTGTGCCATAGTTGCGTGTTTTGGAAAAAATCTACTAGTGGGTTGTACTATCTATTTAGGAATAGAAGATGTATACATGGAAGTTGCAGGGAAAGAGATGACGTGGAGCATCTCAATTCCTATGAGTAGGGATTGGAAAAGAGATGTCATTTGGTTCAAATCATAGGAACTTTTCTATTGAATCTAGAGATGACATGTATCTCAATTCCTATGAGGAGGGATTAGAAAAGAGATGTAATTTGGTTCATATCATAGGAACTTTTCTATTGAATATACGCTAATGTTTATTTTCCTTTGAAATTAAGGGAGTATAGGAATCCATTCATATGAACCAAGTGGCTCTAAAGCTATAGAAATGATATCATGTTTATTTCCTTTGAAATGTGGAGTATATGAATCTATTCCTATGAACCAATTGGCTCTAAAGGAAAAAATCCTATAAAAATCATATCATATAGAGTTCCTATGATATTCCTCGACACTAAAGGATGCTTGAAATTGCTGCGGGTGATACGATGGTCTTTCTTTGTAGACTCCTCACCCAACTTTATAGTTACCTCTCGAAGATGAATGAAATGACATATACATGGTATTCTACATGTGCAATTTGGTACACGAAAACTCGGTAAAAGTTTGCGAGGTTTGAATTTTCAATAAAGCTATATGCACTGCATTTCGGAACAGATGGAGCATACGGCAGTTACTAACACTCACATGGAAGATTTGTATATAGGAGGAGTGGCTGTTCTGTTAAATGACATGGCAAAACTAACACTGTCGGATGCCGATCTAACGGTTCTTACGGCATTCGTCAGGAAAAGGCTTGTGGCGAACGTTTGTCGGATAATAATTTACGGACACATGCATTGCATTGATACGTGCCCCCTCTCTCTCACGCACACGCACCCTCACAAGTCACGACTCTCCTAAGTCCTCTCGCAGACTCGCACGTCACACCCACCGTCTATTTGCAGGTAGACGTCACGCACATATGTGCTCTTCACACCCTACCCTCAGAACTTCTAAAAAACAAAAGACGGCGCGCACATTTTATTTTAGCTCACACGTCACACACTTGTACTATTACTATTGTGGCGAACATTCTTTGGGCATAGTATATTGTACTCTCACGAAGAGAAGCGGTGCACGCACGCACTAGTTCTCTCACACCCACTCGCAGGTACATGTAGGAGCGCATTTTTTTGAAGCTGGTTCAACAAAATCACTCCACTATATATAAAAGCAGGAGCCTTAGCGCTTGCTTTACTAGGGTTCCTCTCGTTCACTCTCTCATGCTCTCCAGATCTAAGCAACACATAGGTGGCCACACTCTCTCTCAGCTCACGGCTGGTCACAAATCCGGCCGGACAACCTCGATCGGGGCAGGGGTGTAGGTGCATCGTTCACGCTGTCGTCGCCGGCGAGGGAGGAGACCAACTGCTGCCCGCGCGTCCCGATCGACGGCCGCGCCTTTATCTCCAAGAGAGCGCCGTCTCGGGAGGGCCTCTAACCCCTCCTTCCTCCCTACGGTATTGTGGCCAAGATGCGGCCTCCCGACGTCGTCTTTGCGACATGCCGACGACCCTCAGGTATATATTCCTTTGAAACCTGCCCTGCTCTACTGCCCCAGCTCCCTTCGTGTGGATACTTTTCTACTTCTGTCCGCTGTTCCAAAGCCACCTAGACTTCTACTCCCTCCGCAAAGAAATATAAGAGCATTGGGATCACTACTTTAGTGATCTAAACGCTCTTATATTTCTTTACAGAGGGAGTAATATTATTAGAAGTAAAGCTATTTCATACAGTCGACTCAAAGCGTTGGTTCAAACAGGGAAGAAAGTGGGAAAGTTGTAGCATGAATCTAGGACTTGGTTCTAAGAGGAAACGGGGGAAAGTAGTAATATCTGTCACTGTTTAAATAACCGTAGTTCTTATTTGCGCAAACAGGGATGTCTGTCTCCATATCGTTTCGGGATGTCTGTCTCCGTATCGTTTCTATCTGCGCAATCAAAAGCACACACCTCAGTTTTAGTACAACTGCGCAAAATGAGATGGCTATCCCTCGTTGTCGTCGTCTAACCTCCCGTCTTCATGGTATCCCTACATTGGTAGTAACTAACGTAGAATGACCAACGCAATCTAAAAGAAGCTGATTCGTATGTTTTACTTCCTGATTGCAGTGCAGGGACGAGAGAAAACAACCGCATCCTAGTCCGGAATGCACTTTCTACCAGCTCATCCATGGACCGAGGACTAGCTGGCACGGCTGCACGGCGGTTTTTTGGACAGGTGCGCGGACAAGAGGCATTGTGGTCTGCTTATTTCTGCAAATAGCGGTGCTTAAATTTAGTGGAATGCACAAGAATTTCACCTGGTCAGTACACTGCATGGTTCAGTTCAGCATTCCAGCTGAGACCACAATTATAATTGGTTATTCTGGAATGAGAGAACCTAACCCTGAATGGTGGCAACAAGAAAAAACCAGAGTGAACTCCAGGAAATTTAAGCCTGTCGGGAGGCCCTTTGCTCAGAGACATGCCTTGCTTGTTTTTTCCTGATTTGTAAACCTTCTCACAACTTTGTCTTTTGCTGTGAACTAGTATATGTTTGATATGTTCTATGAATCATTGAGATGTATAAAATTGGTTAACTTATGCTTTTCAAGTTTTTTATGAAGACGAGTTTAATGTGAGTGTTCCACATGAGCGCTGGACTAGCGTGTGAACGTTTGGAATTTATTACATTGTGGTCTCAATTAACTGCATGAACCACTATAACAAGATAATAGTTGCTTATATGTCAGACAGCAGATTGTTGATCGTTAGCTGGTCGATAGCTGTTGAAGCGAGATGAGCCAATGTGCCGTGTTTTGCACAACTGCTTACAAGTGGGGTAGCACCAACAGTGTTTACAAGTACTTATGTATACATCGGTGCACGGTTCTCGAACGAGTGCTCTATTTCATCAAAAAAACACTGCTCGTATGATAAACCGTGACAACTTATGTCTTACCATGCCATATTCATGAAAAAACTAGTGAGGACGCATCTGTTTCGGCAACAATTACGATGGTTCTCACATGATTCACGGGAACGCAAAAGTAGCAGCAGTTCCCATAGACGGATTCAAACAGAGTACTAGCCCTGGAGGGGTCGATAACAGGCAAGGTTCGGATAATTAGACACAAACCAAAATACTATTAAACACTAGCTGGGGCAACTATTTCATGCCTCGATCTAATTTGGGTTGGACACAAGATGGACCTTGCCATGAACATCATCGAGGACGTCCTACAGCAGCTCAATCCTGTGAACCTTCATGAAGACAACCTTGTGGCCTTGCCACTGATAAACTTGTTTGTGGAGGTATGCCACGTCATCTTCCTACGTAAGCTTGACAAGAACAGTATTCCTCACAAACGAAGGAGTAGCTTTGAACTTATTGTGCTTCAGTACACCCTGGACAACACGCCGGACAACAGTGAGGCTGGAATACAACTCTTCATTGGTATAACCGCAAATGGCTTCCAGGATCCAACAGCCTAAGAACTCTGTTTTCCCAGTGCTTATATTCAGGTCGTCCGCCTCATAGCGAGTGACATGTACAACCACACAATCCTTGTCTGCATCAGGGCTCTAATTGAAACAGAAACAAATTCTGAATTACTTTTTAGTATAAGAAACACAAGTTATTTAAACCACTACATATACCATGGCATCGAAGCTAATAAAATTTTGCATTATTAATCACCACATACTTCCTTTTCTAAAAAAATCACCACATACTTAGATGAAAAACCACAATCGAGATCGGCAAAGAAGGAAATCACCTTGGGCGGCTCAGCGGGGGGGGGGGGGGACACATCCTCCAAGGGGGAAAACTGCTCCTGCAGTGCCACGGGGACTGTAACCTCAAACGGGGCGTTGACCATCTCAGTATCTGGGGTCGCCTCGGTGGTTGCCTCCATCTTCTTGGAGCTCTCTGTCTCATGGGGATCAGCCTCCCGCGTCTACTCCAATATCGGCAGATCTTTGCTTGGTTCTCCTTGGTCCATCATGAAACTGACGAATACTAGGAGACCACTGAAAGGAAAACACAATCGCAATGACAATGAAACAAAAAAGATAGTGAGGATCGGTTACTGCTTTGCAAAAGTTCCTTTTTTTCCTCCGAACGAAAATATACCAACATCACGGATCAGCTTACCTTCCCTTCATTCAGAGAGAAGAACAGTGGCAGATGCAAGTGTTGCCTTTCTTGAAGACGGTGAGGGAGAAGGGGATTCAGCGAAGAGTGAAATGATGGTTGCTTCGTCCGTCAAACTTAGACTGCGGGGAGGTGGGGTTTTGTGATACGACGGCTCGTTACTGTCGCGCTACGACTGGGATGACTCTCCGCTTGCATACTGCCTTCTAATTTGGTGGATAGCATTTGGGCCCGCGCGCTGCATGGCCCGCATGTCGGTGAACAAAAGTATAACGACATTCAGTAGAGGGAGACGTTTCAATGACCTAGGAGGAGCCAGAAGCGGTAGAGTGTCTCCACTGTACTAGTAGTAATTGTTTCTCGGGTCCCAAGACAAAATAGCCCATCCACACTAGTAAATAGTAAAAAACCTGGGCGCTCTTCTTCCTCCTTGCTCCTACAGAAAACCCCAGCTCCCCTTCTTCCTCACTCCTACAGAAACCCCCAGCTCCCTTTCTTCTTCGCTCGCACTACAACTAGGCTCGTCATTCGTTACTCTGCTCAAATCCGTGAGCGCGACGCGACGCCCTCGAGGAAAATGGAGTCGGCTGACCCCAGCGCCAAGAAGATGAGGCTCCCGCCAGCGACGACGCCTGTTGTAGATCTTGCACCCGGCAGCGCGGGGAGAAGCGGCGACCCCGCCCCCACCGGATCCCAGGAACCCGTAGAATCTCGGGTGGACCGCATTAGCGATCTCCCAGACGCCATCCTTGGGGAGATCATCTCGCTTCTCCCCACCAAGGATTGCTGCCGCACCCAAATCCTCTCAATTCGGTGGTGCCCTCTATGGTGCGCCGTTCCCCTTAATCTCGACTATCGTCAGCTATCTCTCTTCAATGATTTTGAAATCCCTAGAGCCATCATCTCCTCCCACCAGGGCTTCATTCAAAGCCTCTGCATCCCGTCATGCTACTTGAGCAAGCATACCATGCCCTGCACGGTGGACGCCTGGCTGGAATCCCCTGAATTCACAGAACTACAGCTGCTTGAGTTCTACTATTCCCCTGGAAATCACATACCACATACCGAACGCCATGAACTTGTGCCCTCAGCACCAATGTCCATCTAGGGGTTTTCGTCCTCTCTCCACACCGCCAACTTTGCGTAGTGCTACCTACCAGACAATCTGGTACTAAACCTTTGACTCCCATTTCTCAAGAAACTTTCACTTGTGCGGGTTCGTATATCGGAGGCCTCATTGCACAACATCATCCACTCCAGTTGCCCTGCGCTGGAGTGCTTGGTGCTTGTTTTCACAGTTAGAATCGGTTGTCTCCAAATAAACTCGCCTAACCTTGTAAGAATTGGAATTTCTTTTGACGGAAGGCAACTCATCATCTAAGATGCCCCTTCACTTCAAAGGTTGATCCTTGATTCTAGTTATTCACTGTTGCAAATAACCGTCCTCTCGGCGCCTAAACTGGAGACCTTGGGTGTAATACATGATCTCTGTGCTCATTTCAATATGGTGTTTGGCTCCACAGTTCTTTAGGTACTTTATATTATCATCTACACTTGTAACCATAACCTACATTTTAAATTTCTGCGCATAATTTATATATCATCTTGGAGTACGCATTTTGTACTAATATTGTATTCTATGCTCAATGAAGAGTTTCTCCATGGATGGCCTATCAATGGTGCTGGATTCTGTCAAGATCTTATATATCCAAATGAATAGTTTTGATCTGAACAAGATTATTGGCTTGCTGCAATGCTTCCCATGTCTGGAGAAGTTGTATATAAAGGTGATAATTTCACACACATTGGAAGCCCACATATAGTGTACTAGAATTAACCGTTCAGCTGATGCTCTTTCGACACTCTTCTTTTAGACCTTAATTGTTTTCAATCTTCATGTCTATTCAGGCAACAGGATGGGGTAAGAAAGTTATAACCAATCGGTGGATTCGTAAGCATCGGGATTTTCTCACTTCTAATGAGATTCGATTGAAGACAATAACGCTAGAACGATATGTAGCCAACCGTGCAAACACAAGATTTGTCACATTCTTCCTGCTGAATGCAAGGTTACTATTGTCCATCAGGCTTAAGTTTATCAGCAACATGGTTTTGACGGATGGGTATGTCGAAGAGCAAAAAAAGGAGTTTCAGGTGGGCAAAAGAGCTTCTGAACGTGCCGGGCTTCTATTTACAACATATTGTGGTCATAATCCAGTAAATTTTACGACCCAGTATGTTCATTCTATGGACCTGATCGATCCATTTGACTGTGACTGCCGAAAATAGTGCTGGAGTTAGATGTTGTTGCCCTTTTCAATCTGGTTTTTTTGTAAACCTAATGAACAATTAACCCCCGTGCTTTTGTATAGTTTGTAAGCTGGAGTTAGACGTTCCTGCCCTTTTCAACTCGGCTGTGACTGTCATATTTTCTTTGAAACAAGGCAAATGGCTTGCCATTTGTTTAATTTAGAGTGAAATATTGTAACAAATCCAAACCAAGGGAAATAACATCGGAATAGTACTGTATGGCGTGGTCAAGGAATGACTTCCATCGGAAGAGTACTGTTACGTGGAGAGGCTGACAGCTGGGTCCACGGCCACAGCCTAGTTTTTTTGTGATTTGCCAAGTAAGTCGCTTTGCCAGGCCTGTTGGGCTGCAAATGTTTCAAGACGAGGAGAGCTTTCATTTGGTTGACCGAGAAAATGGCCCATCAGTAATGAGAAATGGGTTGTACATTTTTAAAACACATCAAACCGGCAATTAGTTTCACATATCTTTTTTTCATTTCAAGATTTTAAATGACATTAATTTTTATGCGTGGAGAATTTGTTGGATTTTATATTGATATACATTTATTTTTAAAATCAGTTTGAATGTGAGTCGAAATTTCGGGATTAAAAAACGTTCAGACCGCACCGAAATATGCAAAATTTCGTATAATTTTTTAACCGTTGCCACAATATGGGCTGTAATGCTAACAAAAAGAATATGGGCTCCAAAAAAACCTTAAGAATTTGCAAATGGGCTGTAAATTATTAGAAATAATGGCAGATGGGTTGTATGCTGTTTTCCACAGATTTGAGGCTTTCCTAAAAAATGGTTGACGCACAAGCAGTGACTGTTGGATGTCCATCCAACGGTCGTCGTGCTTATTCAATCTCTGCTCTTCGTGCTCCAGCCGCTCAAACAAGTGCCGTCGGGACTACCTGCTCCCTCCTCCCTGCGGCCGGCTATGCTGCCGCGCAGGCCTCACTGCCCCACAGTACTCCCATCGTTGGCCTAGCCATCCCTCTACTCACCCACACCTGCTGTTATTCTCCGGCGATGGCAGACGAACAAGTAAACCCTCGTATAGTCGTACTCCCCTCCGCGTGGGAAACAACTGCCGAGTCTTCCCTGCCTCCATGTCGTCTCCTTCCTAGGCCTCGCCATCGTCCACCGCCCTGGTGCGCTCGGCGCGGCGTGGTCAACGTGGTCAAGGAACGACTTCCATCGGACGTGGACTGTACGTGAAGAGGCTGACAGCTGGGTCCACGGTGGCAGCAAGGAAGTGCCTCCTTATTACGTGGAAAATAATGATTCCTCCACCTGACACCAGGGACCCACCAGACGGGCCACCGTATTTCGCGAAAAAAACGTTTCCCCCTGACTACTGGGACCCACCAGCTACACCTTTGCATGCAAGGAAGTGCTTGACAGTCGAGACCCACCTGGTCGAATCGTACGTAGCGTTGTCATTCTGGTCGCGAACGTGTACATACATATATACTGGTGGATGTAGAGGCGCGCACGTGTCATAGTAGAGGCGTGCACGTGTCGTAGTAGAGGCGCGCACGTAACATGTACACGTACGTACAGCGGCCAGGGTGCAAGAAAGAAAATATGGCCACGTATGTGTACATACGGGCGGGGTCTCGAACGCCTACTCGCGCATACGTACGGCGAGGGCTCGTCTACATGGCTGGGTCAGAACGGAGAAACAGCGTCGTCGTCGTGTTCATGGGGAGGCAACGGAATGCATGGTCGTGTTCATCGGGAGGGCTTGGACAGAAGAGGCGATGGAAACGAGGCTTGACGTACCGCACAACGGAGGAAACGGACCTCCTACGATCGAAATGGGGGTCCTGTTGATCGGGAGGGGTGTGGTGTACCGCAAAACAGAGGAAACGGACCTCCTATGGTCGAAACGGGGGTCCTGTTGATAGGGAGGGGTGTGGCGTACCGCAAAACGGAGGAAACGGACTTGTGTTGGAGCGCTACGGTCGAAACGGCAGTCCTGTTCATCGGGAGGGGTGTGGCGTACCACAAAATGGGACTCCACGGGATACTGTTCATCTCCACCATCGACGCCCTCCAGCCTCCACGAGCTACTGTTCATCCACCGTCGACCTCCTCCAGCCTCCACGGGCTCCTGTTCATCCAGCCTCCACCGCGCGCTACTCCATCGGCTACTGTTCAACCACCCCTCCACCATCTACTGTTCATCCAGCCCTTCACGCCAACGGGTCCTATTCAACCACCCCTCCATGGGTACCCCTCCATCCTCCATGGGTACCCCTCCACACCACGGGGTCCTGTTCATCCACCCCTCCACGGGCACCCCTCCACCGTCTACAGTTCATCCAGCACTCCACCACACCACAGGGTCCTGTTCATCCAGAGGCAACGCCGCCGCTCACTGTTAATCCACCCCCCCCCCCCCGCAACGCTCATTGTTCATCCCATCGATCGGCTTCAGTTAGCAGCAATAGCCAAGGAATCGCTCGATCGGGTTCAGTTAACAGCCATCGATCGATCGCTAGGGTTCAGTAACGCGTAGCCTGCAGAGCAATCGCTCGGGTTTAGTTAGAGCCCAACGCCTCGCTCGGGTTCAGTTAGAGCCAACGCCTCGCACACACGCGTGTACGTGTACGAGAGAAACGGGCATCGCTCGGCACCCGACCTCCCACCGTAACCGGGAACTCCCCAAAATTTTCCTCCCCCTCGCTTCTACCACGGTTTTTTCCATCATGGACGGCCCAAAGAATGTCGTGCAGCTGCGTCTCCGGCCCGCCCAGGACGAAAAGCCCATTTTCTGTCATGATTTTTTGTCATAGAAGTAGGAGCCCACCACATCTATGATGAAACCGGGTTTTGTCACAATTATCGTCATAGAAGTGTCATATGTATGACAGAAAAAAAATCGCTCGGCCCAAAATGTCACGGATGTGTCTTTTTTTTGTAGTGTTGTTCATAGCCATGGAGGTCACAACCACACTGGAGGAGGATCGCATAACCGCAATGGTGCCAAGAATGGGAATGGGAACGGAGCCAATAACAATCAGAACCCCCCCAATCCAGCCACACCCGGCAAAAGAGATCTAAGTCACATTACTTGCTTCAAGTGTGGGAATACTGGACACTACGCCATGGAGTGCCCTGAAGGAAAGAATGTGAACGGAAATGGGAGCTCTGGGAAGAAGCCCAATCCATTCAACAAAGGACAAGTGAACCACATTAACGTGAAGGAGGTTGAAGAGCACCCGGATGCGGTAATAGGTAAGTTTTTGGTTAAGTCATTTACCGCTCTTGTTCTTTTCGATACTGGTGCATCGCATTCATACATATCAAGGGGATTTGTGGATAAGTTTAAACTACCAACCCAAACCATTAGGACCCCTTTGTTATTGAGCTCACTGGGAGCAGAATACATGGCTAGCTGATGGTGGGACCAGATACCCTTAACCATTGCCACACATGTTTTTCCGTCCGACCAAATTATCTTGGAGTCACAAGGATTGGTGTGATATTGGGTATGGACTGGATGTCAAAGTATGGAGGAAGCATTGACTGTGCTAGTAAGTCGATTTAGCTTACCACCCCGGAGGGAAAAAAGATTAAGTATGTATCTAGGCATGTGCCTAGGAGGAGCCAACTGAATGCCCTTACGCGAGTTGTTCAGGAGGAAGTGCCTGTAGTGAAGGATTACCCGGATGTTATTCCAGAGGAGTTACCAGGCATGCCACCGGATAGAGACATAGAGTTTTTGATAGAGCTATTGCCAGGTACAGGGTCGATATCCAAGAGACCCTATCGGATGCCCGCAAATGATCTGGAGGAAATTAAGAAACAGATCAAGGAGTTATTGGAGAAAGGATACATTCGAAGAAGTTCATCACCTTGGGGAGCCCCAGTACTTTTGGTTGAGAAGAATGATAAATCCCTAAGGATGGTTGATGATTATCGAGCTTTGAATGAAGTAACAATTAAGAACAAGTACCCACTGCCGATGATCAATGATCTGTTTGATCAGTTGCAAGGAGCTAAGGTGTTTTCAAAGATCGATTCGCGATCGGGTTACCATCAATTGAAAATACGAGAGAAGGATATACCAAAGACAGCGCTCACAACGCGGTATGGATTATACGAGTACACGGCCATGCCATTTGGACTGACTAATGCCCCTGCCTATTTCATGAGCATGATGAACAAGGTGTTCATGGAGTATTTCGACAAGTTTGTTGTGGTGTTTATTGATGATATTATGATATACTCAAAGAATGAAGAGGAGCACAAGGAGCATTTGCGGTTAGTTCTCGAGAAACTCAGGGAACACCAGTTGTATGCTAAGTTTAGCAAATGCGGGTTTTGGGTGAAGGAAGTCGGGTTCCTTGGACATGTTATATCAGGAGAAGGTATAGCACTGGACCCCAGCAAAGTTCGGTCAGTCACTGAATGGTTGGCACCCACCTCAGTTAGTGAGATCCGCAGTTTTCTTGGACTCGCAGGATACTACCGGAGATTAATTGAGAACTTTTCCAAGATTGCGAAGCCAATGACTGAACTATTAAAGAAGGATACTAAGTTTAAATGGACAGAGGATTGCGAGGCAAGTTTCCAGGAGTTGAAGAAATGGTTGACTACAGCCCCAGTGCTAACACTGCCAGATATACATAAGGAGTTCCAAGTATATTGCAACGCTTCTCGCTTAGGACTTGGATGTGTGCTTATGCAGGACGGAAGAGTTATTTTGTATGCCTCATGACAACTAAAACCTCATGAGTTGAACTATGCCACGCATGATTTGGAGTTAGCAGCCGTAGTGCATGCATTGAAGACCTGGAGACATTACCTTATTGGAAACCGTTGTGATGTGTACACGGATCATAAGAGTTTGAAGTACATTTTCACCCAGAAGGAATTGAACCTTAGACAGAGGAGATGGTTGGAGCTTATCAAATATTATGACATGAAGCTACACTATCATCCAGGAAAGGCCAATGTCGTAGCAAACGCTTTGAGACGGAAGAGTTATGCTAATATCCTTAAAAGTAAGGGACTGCCGAAGGAGTTAGCAGAGGATATCATGGAAATTTGATTAGAGATTGTTCCGAGAGGATTCGTTGCGACAATGGAGGTCCAATCCACATTGCTGGACAAGATTCGGGTAGCTCAGAAGGATGACAAAGAGATTGCCGGGATAAAGGATAAGATGGGCAAAAGAAAGGCCAAAGGTTTTCGTGAGGATGAGCACGATACCCTATGGTTTGAGGACCGAGTTTATGTGCCCAATAACCAGGATATCAGGAAGTTAATACTTCAAGAGGCTCATGACTCACCCTACTCGATACACCCCGGAAACACCTAGATGTATTTGGATTTGAAGGAACGTTTCTGTTGGACCGGTATGAAGAAGGATATTACCGAGTATGTAGGCGTATGTGATGTATGTCAGAGAGTGAAGGCAAAGTATCAAAAGCCAGTAGGACTGTTATAGCCTATGCCGATACCCGAATGGAAGTGGGATAAACTTGGCATGGATTTTATCACCAGATTGCCTAGGACCAAAGCAGGATATGATTCCATATGGGTAGTAGTCGATCGCTTGACCAAAGTGGCTCACTTCCCAGTGAAAACCACTTATACAAGTGCGAAGATGGCCAAGATATATATGTCCAGGATCGTATGTCTACATGGAGTTTCAGGGACAATCGTATCAGATAGAGGAACACAGTTTAGTTCAAAGTTTTGGCATCAGTTACACCAGACTTTGGGAATGGGGTTAGAGTTCAGTACAACCTTTCACCCGCAGACAAATGGACAGACCGAGAGAGTCAACCAAATTTTGGAGGACATGTTGAGAGCCTGTGCGCTAGATTATGGATCTAGTTGGGATGACAATTTGCCTTACGCAGAGTTCTCGTACAACAATAGCTACCAAGCCAGTTTGAAGAGGGTGCCGTTTGAAGCCCTGTATGCACGCAGGTGCAGAACACTGATGATGTGGGATGAGGTAGGAGACCGACAGTTGTTTGGACTAGACTTGATCAAGGAGTGTGAGGAGAAGGTTAAATTGATTCGTGATAGACTGAAGATTGCTCAGTCCAGGCAGAAGAGTTATGCAGACTCGAAACGCAAGGAGGTAACCTATGAAATTGGAGATAGAGCATATCTGCGAGTATCACCCTTGCGAGGAGTGAAACGATTTCGAGTTAAGGGAAAGTTAGCCCTGAGATTTGTAGGACCGTATCGTATTTTGGAACGGATGGGAGAAGTTGCCTACAAGTTGGAATTACCTAAGGGATTGTCAGGAGTTCATGACGTGTTTCATGTTTCCCAGCTAAAGAAGTGTCATGCTGAGATGGCCGATATACCATTAAGCGATGCAGTACCCTTGGAGGCGATTCAGTTGGACAGTGATTTGACTTATGAGGAGAAGCCAGTTAAGATTCTTGAGCTTGCTAGCCGAGTCACCCGCAGCAAGGTTATCAAGTTTTGCAAAGTTCAGTGGAGCCACCATAGCGAGGAGGAAGCCACCTGGGAACGAGAGGATGATCTGCTCAAAGACCACCCACACCTATTTTCTAGCCAACCCGAATCTCGAGGGCGAGATTCATCTTAAGGGGGGTAGGTTTGTAACATCCCAAATTTTCAATTTGGAATGTTATACATAGGTCATTCATGCATATCATATTGTATTGCATTTTTAGCTCTGCAATCCTTGAAAATCCTAAGAAACTCAAGGACCCTCGGAGAGAGTTGGGGATTTCCCGGTTTTCATATTTGACTTTTATCAAATAATGAAACGAGGATTTTTTTATTTTAATTATTTTCTCTCCGAAAAATATTTCATATTAAAGTATATGAGAGAAGATAATATGACTTCTCCAAAATAACTGAAATATTGGAGGAAAAATATTAAAATCATTTATTTGATTTTATTCGGATTTTATTTGCATTAGAAAAATTGCACGTTTTCAAAGTTGCATTTTAGGGCCAAGAAAATGTCCATCTCGTCCTAAATATTTTATTTAGACGGTGAAAATTTGTTTTGGCATTTTTAGATTTTTATTTATTTTTCTAGGATTTTATTTCTGTTGGCGTTATATTATTTTTGAAAAAAAAGGTTTCCCGCGCCCGACTGGGCCTAAGGCCCAGCCGAGCCAGGCCGGCCCAAGCCGGCGCAGCCTCCTGCGCGCGCGCGCGCCGCCTCCGCCGCTCGGACTGGAGTCCAAGCCGGACTCCGCCTCCACCGCGCCTTGCCCCCTCCTCCAAGATGCCCCCCCTTTATATACGCCCCCCCCCCCGAGCCCAACACCACCACCACCACCGCCGCTAGCCCCGCCGCCCGCAGCCGCCGCCACCGCTTGCCGCCTTCGCCCCGCAAGCCGCCGCCCCGCCTCGCCGGAGCCCTCGCCGGAGGTACCGCACCGGAATCCGAGCCGCCGGTTTTTTTATAAAACCGTTCGGTTTTTTCTAGAAACCCTAGATTCGTTTTTTCGGTTCGCCGGATTTTCTCGGTTCTTCTAGTTAGCGGACGTTCGTCCGTACGTTTGTTTTAACGAACGGTTTTTGCCTGTTAGTTATAGCTAACGAACGCTCGTTCGTTAGTCTGTTCGTCAGTTTTCTTTTTATCGGATTTATCTGCGATTATTCTCGATCGCGATTTCTAATCCGATCTTAGTTTCTGTTTATCTTTTCGCTCGTTAGTCGGAATCAGGCGATTCAACGGCCTACATCTTCATCTCGAGACCCTCTTTCTGTTTAACCAACTTAAACATGATTTTGGTACTGTAAAATTTGACTTTAGTTCAGATTAGTAAACGGACCTTGTTTCTTTCGCCGTTTGAGTTTCGTTGCTCCGTTTGATTTGATTCTTTTTGCAAACCGGAGTTCTTTAGTTGAACTTTCTGGTCAATCTCTCTTATTTGAGTTTTTCCCGTGCATCTTTGCTTGTTGCTTATGTATGTTATTGCTTGTTTGCGATAGAATTCCCGGAGGGCAAAGCGTGCTACTACGAGTCCCTAGGATTCGCATATCGTCAGCAAGGCAAGTAACACATTGATCATACTCTTTTCATACCCAGTTTTTATGCATTAGTTCCAATCCTCAAACATTGCATGATTAGGATGTCATTAACTTGTGGGTTGGGAAGTAGTTGATGAGGTAGAACCTACTGCCCCGTTATATTCAAACCCATGGGAGTTACTTCTACGCGTTGCTTTTATTGCTATGATATGCTCGTAGACGTGGTTTGGGTTTGAGTGAAATCCATGACAGATGTGAGTTGTTAATTAATGGTTCAACTTAAGGTGGCAACTTAAATTAACATCTGGGTGGATTGACGCACCTGGGGTACCCAGTGTTGCCTGTATTTTTGGAAATCCCGGGGTTCCGTTTGATTTTCCTATGGACCGCCACCCAGGCTCAAAGGGAACTGAGATGATTCATGCTAGAAACTTCCATGTGCAGCCACAAGCTATTATGGGTTCTAGCATAGTTGAATAAGTTACGTGAAGCTCTTGAAGAGGTAGATCAGCAGGTAGTGGGTTTTGTAGGTTTGGTATGGTCTACTCGGAGTAGTGAGTTAATGTTTCTGAAAGACTGTGTCTCGGTCATCCATTTCTCAAACACCATGTAGTGCGAGAAATCCAACGGAGGCGATCGAGTCTTGTGGGGAAAAGTGTGCAAACCTCTGCAGAGTGTACAATCTAATCATGGTTAGCCGTGTCCCCGGTTATGGACAATCTTGAGTATCTAGTTCTTGGGTTATCACATCTATCTCATCACTCTTAATTAATATTGTTGGATTGTTAATCACTTTAATTGGGATTGAGTTGGAGGAACCTTCTCATTGTTGTTCAACCACCATGATAGTTAAATGTAAAATCTATTCCTTTGTTGTAGGGGAAAATTGGCTTGTCGCAAAAACTATAACATAGAGCTTTCCACCAGCCAAATATGCATGTAGTGATAGCATTATTCTGTTCTTGCTCTACTGTGTTATATCGCCAGCATATTCCATGTGCTAACCCGTCTCCGGGCTGCATCGTATCATGTTGCAGACTTTTCAGACGATGAGTAAGGTTCGTTAGATCGTTGTCGTGCAGCTCAGCTATGCCGTTGGAGTTGATGGACTCACTTTATCTTCCAAGCCTTCCGTTGTTATCGTATTAGATGGCCTTAAGCCATATTATTGTAATAAGCTCTCTTTTGAGACATTCGATATAATAAGTGTGTGATTGCTACTCTGTTATAAATCCTTCGAGTACTGTGTGTGTCAGCATTACCGATCCAGGGATGACACTGAAGCACAGAGACTTGACCATCTGAGGTCGGGTCACTACACCGGAGGAGGTGGACCTCGCGGTGCTCAAGGAGCATATCAACCCCATCATCGACCGTGTCGACGGAGTTGAGAGGGTGGAGGGCCAGCGCCGGGACTAGGCACCCCGTTTCTCGTCGCCACTACAAGTTCAAGACCAAGACAATTTTATCTTAAGTTAGAACCGCAACGATTATTTGATGTAATATAGCTCTGCAGTATTTCAGGATCGAGCATGCTATCTGCCTGTTAGATCTCTCTTTTTATGTTCGCACCCTATGCTTTGTTGGATAAGGCTGCCGACACGTAAACCCATGCCGAGGTGCTTCGAGGACGGATTCTTAGCAGCCTGCCGGGGAGGCGCTTGCTGCTGGGCAAGCCACCTTGCCGCCCCTAGCGTGGTCGCTTGAACTGTCGAGCGGACTCGAAACAGGACAAGAGCACGGCTAGTAGCGGGTAGGCCACCTTGCCGTTCTCAGCGCGATCGCATGAACTATCGAGCAGACTCGAGACAGAGACAAGGGCGTTGCCAATAGCGGAAGGGTCTCATTGTGTGCAGGTTTCCCATACAAGGAACGAGATCTTCCGAGGAAGACATGCTTATATAAATGAACTTAGCCAAAATTTTGCATGACTTAACTTTTTGGGGCCACACGGATGACTGTCGAAGCTGCGGACGGCACCAGAGGGCGGCTGATTGACGTCGCCCTCTCCCTTCGAGCCATCCCCATGAAAGAGTCTACGCGCCAGCTCCAAAACCAGATTTCCACGGCTTGTGCCCCCTACCTGGAGCGCCAAAGATGTCGGGGGAAACGACACCTACGGGATCACGAGGAATCCCCTTCTCTACGGTTGGCAGGCGCGGGGCTGTGGAAAGAGCGGGATTGGGATATCAACGCAGGGGGATTATCCAGGTTCGGGCCGGAAGTGATGCGCAATACCCTACTCATGTTGGTTTATGTTTACCTGGTGTTCATGGACTAGCTACAATGTCTGCAGGGTCTAAAAAGTCCGAATCCTTCCTCAGTACGCCGCGGGCCTCCATTTATAGTCAAAAGGGGCTTCCACAGTGGCACACAGGAGGTCAAAAGATGTACAGTAGTCGAGTCTATCTCCTGGCACCATAGTACAAACGCATTTAATGCGCTGCCGACGTGCCCTACTTTCTTTATCGGGGACGACAAGGAAGCTCGTCCCAGCTGTCGCCGCCTCGCCTGGCTTCGACGCACGTCCGAGCTGACGAGGCGTGTAGTGCCATGCTGGTTGGCTGGCTGCTGAGTTGGCGCGGTGGCAGAGTCTTCACGAAGATCTGCATGCCACTATGCAGGTGCTTGCTGAGTTGGCCTACAGGCCGCATGTCTCCACACAGGTGCTCGCCTAGTTGGTGGGCTGGCAGCTGCATGGGAACGGCGATGGATTCTTGGCGCCTGTGGGCCTGGCTGCGGCCCCACGGATGTCTTCGGCAAGGGTCTTGCCGGGGCCCCGGCAAGGGTCTTGCCACGGTGTCGTGGGCGTCCCCGGCAAGACCGGGTCTCGTGGGTATCCTTGGCAATGATCTCGCCGAGGATCTCCGTCTTCTGATTCTTATCTAGTATTGTATGTTCTTAGTCTTCAAATCTACATGCCACCATAGAAGTGCCTCCCGAGCTTTGGTTCCAATGTGGTTGAGGGCGTCGGAACACTCAGGCTCAAGAGTGGAAGCCCCGCTGGCATTGGGCAAGTTGCCCCGGCAAGGTTCTTGCCGGGGTTGTGAAGGCCGCCCCGGGAAGGGCCTTGCCGGGGGAGTCCACCTCGCCCTTCTGCTCTTTGTGTTTCTGGCTTGGCGTTGCTCTGGTCGTCTTGTGCCTTTGCTTCCTCTGCCCCACCAAGCGTGGCCAGGGGCGTGGGGCTGCGACTGCTCGCGCACAAGTAAAGGGGTGCAAAAAGGGACCCTACTTTGGTACACTGACACTCGGGTCTGTGCTTCTGTCACTCCTGCCACCCACCATAAGCAAATCATGAACATATTACAAACCCTACAACGGGGATACCTCACGCTTGCGCGACACAGAGAGCACCATAGGATAGCACCAATAATAAAACATGCAACTCAAACCAATCAAGATCATCAATGAAACCATAGGACAAAACGAATCTACTCAAACATCATAGGATGGCCATACATCATTGGGAAATAATATATAGCGTTTAGCACCAAGTTTAAGTAGAGATTACAGCAGGTAAAAGAGGGGTTACACCATTGCAGAGAGGGGGGAAGAGTTGGTGATGACGGCGGTGAAGTTGTTGGTGTAGATCGTTGTTGCGATGATGGCCCCGGCGGCGTTGCGGCGCCACCGGGAGAGAGGGAGATAGAGCCCGCTTCTTCTTCTTCCTTGACCTTCCCCCTAGATGGGAGAAGGGTTTCCCCTCTGGTCCTTGGCTTCCATGGTGGCGGAGGGGCGGGAGCCCCTCCAATATTGGATCTCTCTCTGTGTTTCCTTCTATTTCTGTGCTCCCTGATTTTGCCCTTTCACCGTTTCTTAAATTCCCGGAGATCCGTAACTCCGATTGGGCTGAAATTTTGACATGAGTTTTATTCGGATATTGGCTTTCTTGCATAGAAAGAAGGGAACAAACACCTTATGGAGTGTCCACGAGGGCCCAGGGCGCGCCCTACCCCCTGGGGCACGCCCCTCACCCTCGTGGGCCCCTCGGGCATCATCTCGCGTTGATTCCACTTCCCAAAATTCACATATATTCCAAAAAAATCTCCATAAGTTTTTATCTTGTTTGGACTCCGTTTGATATGGGTTTTCTGTGAAACAAGAAACATGCAACAAACAAGAACTGGCACTAGGCACTGGATCAATACGTTAGTCCCAAAAATAGTACAAAAAGTTGCCAAAAGTGTGTAAAAGTTGTAGAATATTGGCATGGAACAATAAAAAATTATAGATACAACGGAGACGTATCACCCCCCTTGTGTCGGCACGAAGGGAATCCTCAGCTATGAATGCATGACCCCTCCCCCCAACCGAGGTTCACCTAGCAAAGTGCAAAGCAGCTAGCAGCCCCCTCCTCCCTCGTATCAGCACGAAGGGAATCCTGATAACCCACAAGTATAGGGGATCGCAATAGTTTTCAAGGCTAGAGTATTCAACCCAAATTTATAGATTCGACACAAGGGGAGCCAAAGAATATTTGAAGGTATTAGCAGCTGAGTTGTCAATTCAACCACACCTGAAGATTAATTATCTGTAGCAAGTAATCAGTAGCAAAGTAGTTTGATAGTTTTGATAATAGTGACAGCAGCAACGGTAACAGTAACAGTGGCAGTAGTAATTTGTGGCAAGTGTAACAATAATGATAGTAGTAGTAACGCAGCAAGAACAATATAAGTAAATTCGTAGGCATTGGATCGGTGACTTGTTGGATGATATTCATCATGTGACAGTTATAACCTAGGGCGGTACAACACCAGCTCCAGTTCATCGATATAATGTAGGCATGTATTCCGTAAATAGTCATACGTGCTTTATTGAAAGAACTTGCATGACATCTTTTGTCCTACCCTCCCGTGGCAGCGGGGTCCATATTGTAAACTAAGGGATATTAAGGCCTCCTTTTAATAGAGAACCGGAACAAAGCATTAACACATAGTGAATACTTGAACTCCTCAAACTATGGTCATCACCGAGAGTGGGCCCGGTTGTTGTCACTCCGAGGTTATCGGATCATAACACGTAGTAGGTGACTATAACTTGCAAGATCAGATCCAAAACATGGATATAATGATGAATTCATAAACGGTTCAGATCTGAGTTCATGGCACCCAAGCCCAAAGTGACAAGCGTTAAGCATAGAGAAGTCATAGCAACATCAATCTAAGAACATAATGGATACTAGGGATGAGGCCCTAACAAAACTAGCTCGATTACAGGATGAATCTCATCCAACTCCTCAGCGACCAGCGAGCCTACGAAGGAATTACTCACTCCTGGTGGGGAGCATCATGGAATTGGCAATGGAGATGGGTTGGTGATGACGAAGAACGAAGATCCCCCTCTCTCGATCCCCAAACGGACTCCAGATCTGCCCTCTCAAGGAAGAACAGGGCTTGGCGGCGGCTCCGTCTCGTGGAACATGATAGTTCTTTCTCCCTGATTTTTTCTCCAAAAATAGGAATTTATAGTGTCAGGGTTGAGGTCTGCGGGGCCACCAGGTGGGTACAAACCACCTGGGCGCGCCAGGAGAGGGGGGGCGTGCCCTGGTGGGTTGTGCCCACCCAGGGGCCCCTCTCTGGTGGGTCTTGGCTCCAAAAATCCTCTTTTATTCCATAAGAAATCCTCGCAAAGTTTCCTTTCAATCCGAGAACTTTTATTTCTACACAAAAACAACACCATGGTAGCTCTGCTGAAAACAGTGTCAGTCCGGGGTTAGTTTCATTGAAATAATGCAAATTAGAGTCCAAAACAAGAGGAAAAGCATGAGAAAAAGTAGATACGTTGGAGACGTATCAACTCCCCCAAGCTTAAACCTTTGCGTGTCCTCAAGCAATTCAGTTGATAAACTGAAAGTGAGAAAGAAAAACTTTTATGAACTCTTTTGCTCTTGTTTTGCATAAATAAGCTTAAACAGCACCCAAGTTTTCAGCCAGCATTATAACTAACCATGTCAACAATAACATTTAAAGATTATATTAACTCATATCAATGACATAATCAGCTAGCGAGCAATAATAAGATATCTCAAAGGGCAACACGTTGTCAAAACAACCATGATTTAATACGACAATAGTGGTATCTCGCTAGCCATTTCTGAGACCGAAAACATAAATGCAGTGCACTTCCAAAGTTCAAGCAGCGACTAAATATTGTAATTCATGGTAAAAAAGATCCAGTCATGATGCACCCAACATTAGCTCTACACAATGCATAAATCGTGACAACTATGCTCCCTCAATTTCTGGCGCTTGTTTTAGAAGGTGATGATGCAACATAAAAGTAATTAGAAACTCCCTTCGCAGTGGGAAGCAGTGATTTGCAGAGGTGCCAGAGCTCAATTTTTTAAATGGAGATAAATGATATTTTGAGGCATGCACCCTTCTTATTCACTTCACGACCATCAGTTATCAACATCTTCTATGCTAAGCATGCTAGTGGCGGTTCCCAAGTGATAAAAGTAAAGGTTTACTCCCCCTCCACCATCAATCGCACCCCACGGCTTGTCCGAAACAACGGGTGCTGTCCATACCAACATCACTCACAGGGGAGTTTTGTTTAATTATTTGCATTTTTGAGTTCGGGACTGGGAATCCCTATTACCGCCCATTTTCTCGTGCGATGGCGAGTGAATAAACACTCGACCCGACAATAACCCGCTTAGCATGGAAGATACCGACCACCTCCTGTCGTTCCATGAATGATCCAGACACACAAAAAGGATAATTTTTAGAAGTTTTTAGAGGCGGCACATTACTTAGGATGACATGGTAATGTCGCATATAGGTAGGTATGGTGGACTCATCTAGAATAATTTTGGGTTCAAGGTTTTTGATGTACAAGCAGAGTTCCCACTTAGTACATGCGAAGGCTAGCAATTAGATTGAGAAGCGGCCAGCTAGAGAGAAACAATGATCATAACCAGGCATTATGCATAAGTAACATTGGACACTAGCATGAGCAGGATATGAACACCATGAACATAAGTATCATAGAGGTTATGTTGGTTTTGATTCAACTACATGCATGAACATGTGCCAAGTCAAGCCACTCGAACATTCGAAGGAGGATACCATATCATCATACTACATCACAATCATTTTAACGCTATGTTGATAGCCAAGATAAATCATTATCCACTCCTAGCTACTTATGCATGGCATGAGAAACTATAATCTCTAATTTTCATTGAAAACATGTTTAATCATAACGGGCTGAAGCATGGATACTAGGTTAAACATATTTACACAAACAGAACAAGTCGAGTTCATACCAGTTTCTCTTTGCCACGGCCAGTTCATCGAATGTCGTCATTATTGCTTTTCACTTGCACGACTAAATTATATGAAAATAATAATAGTGCAAGAGTGCCATGGACTAAGCTGGAATCTGCAAGACAATTTATTCAACAAGAGAAGACAAGGTAAAATGGGCTCTTTATTAGTTCAACAATTATCCATATGAGAGCCACTAAACATTTTCATCATGGTCTTCTCCTTGGTAAGACTAGAATAAAAAAGAAAAGAAATTCAGAGAAACACACTGAAATATTTTTTGAGTTTTTGGTTTTCTTGAACAAGCAAATACAAGGAAAAAGCAAAAATGAGAAAAACTATTTACACGGGAAAGCTCCCAACAAGCAAAAGAAGAACAAGGAAATCTTTTTGGATTTTCTTTTTAGTGCTACTACTAAGCATGCACATAAAGTAAATTACTACAACTATTTTTTTGGCTTTTCTAAAGATTTTCAAACACACAAGAAGAAAGCAAGAAAATAAATCTAAGCATGGATGATACCATGAAAAGTGTGAACACCGACAAGTAGAACGATATAAGTGAACATGAATGTAATGTCGGTGAGAACACGTAATCCCCCAATCTTAGGATTTTGGCCTATCTTGGTAGCCGATCAGTAGCCTGGAGGGTAGTAGGGATCCTGAGGAGCAGGCATCCACTCATCCCACTGCTGAGGCTCCTCCGCAGCCTCTGCAGCAGCGTGAGTATTCCAGTAGGCGATGATGTCTGCAGGCATAATCCGGTATCCCCCGCTGGCAGCAGAATCACACAAAGCAGGCGCAGGCAATGGAATAACATGACGAGTTTTAACGCTATAGACCAGGTTATAAGGAATGACAACGTTAGGACGATCATGTGCAAGAAAGTGATGATGTTCCGTGGCTGCACGGTCTAGGTAAACCTTGGTCAAGGGGTAATCATGAGGGCATATCCCAACATTGAAGTGGGCCGCCAAACGAGTAGCAAAAATCCCACCATGTATTTTACCCTGGGATTTATTAAGATGCAGGCGACGAGCCACGATAGCTCCCAAGCTATGCGTGTTGTCGCCCTCAAGTTCACGACGTAAAACAGCAAGGTCTGGTGAACTAAGTGCACCCACCTTCTCCCTAGCAAGCAAGCATTTGGTAATGAAAAGTGCAAAGTAACGAACAGTAGGAAAATGTAAGCCAGTGGCAGTGATGTCTGACACTCCTCTCTCATCACCCACCGTCAAAGTGCGATAAAAGGCCTCAAACTCATCCGACCTAGGCTCAGCCAAGCTCCCATCAGATGGGATCATGCATATGTCACAAAACTTAGTAAGTGGTATCTGATGGTTTTCAGCATATAAATCAAAGCTCACTTCAGGAGGATTATTTCTAGGGAAGAAGGTAGAGCTCTAAACAAAGATGTTTGTGAGGATTTGGTGTTGGTCACACTCATCTGCGATGAAGTCCGTGAGGCCGGCATTAGCAATATATTGCATGAACTCCTCAAGAATTCCAGCCTCTTGCAGGAACAGGGGCCATTCGCACGGCCGTACCTCCGCCAACCTACGAGGGTGGAGATCACTGTCAGAAGACTCCCCAATAACACCCTTGGAGTTCTTCTTAGAGCCAAACTTCCTGAAGATATCATGTCCACGTACAATTTTTCCTATGAACAAAATCTGAATTTTTAGTTCACAAAATTTTCTCAACAAAACTTCACAAAATTGATAGCAACTACTCATGGGGATACATAGAGGCCATAGCAAGAATTCAAACTAATAACACTAAGAATTCAACATGCAAGCTCATCTATAGCATCACCAAGAGTAGCTAATTATTCAAAATATAAACCACTAAAACAAAAAATAATTGGACAAATGGTGGAGTCACATACCAAGCAACAATCCCCCGAAATAGTTTCGGAAACGGAGCTTTGAGCAAAGAAATAGAAATCTGCGGGTTTGAGAGCAAGAACACGGGAGAGAGAGCAATGGGGATTTTTTTCTGGAGGTAAGTGATGATGTGGGCTAAAGAGACAAGTGAGGGAGCCCACGTGGGGACCACAACCCACCAGGGCGCGCTTGGGGTCCTGGCGCGCCCAAGTGGGTTGTGCCCACCTGGTGCACCTCCCTCTGGTACTATTTGCACCAAAAATTCAGAAATATTCAGAAAAAATCGTATAAAATTTTCAGGGCATTCTGAGAACTTTTATTATTGGGTCATTTTCTTTATTACACGGGAAACTCAAAAAACAGACTAAACATGGCATTTTATTTTAATTATGTAGTAAAAACAGAGAATAAAAAGTAAGGACAGAAAGTAGTGCTTACTAAATTCATCAACTTCATACCGCTAAAAAATGATTCATTAATAAGGTTGATCAGGTCTTATTAACAACCACTTTCGATTAGCATGAAACCGAAGAAGTTTCGTAAATCACTAAGTTACCTCAATGGGGATATGCATCTCCCCAACAATAAGCATTACATATTTCTTTTTGACAGTAGGTAGAGGTATTTGAAAACTTCCAATAGT
The DNA here is from genome assembly GCA_032464435.1 of Aegilops umbellulata. Classification (NCBI taxonomy): domain Eukaryota; kingdom Viridiplantae; phylum Streptophyta; class Magnoliopsida; order Poales; family Poaceae; genus Aegilops; species Aegilops umbellulata. The sequence goes on from CP136054.1 coordinate 396,600,340, forward strand.
GAGATTTTTCAATAACATTAATACCATTCACTTGGAATTGTTTCTTCGGAAAGTGCACCGTATGCTCATTACCATTAATATGAAAAGTGATCTTGCTTTTATTGCAATAAATAACAGCCCTTGCAGTATTCAAGAAGGTTCTACCAAGTATAATCGACATGTTGTCGTCCTCGGGCATCTCAAGTATAACAAAGTCAGTTAAAATAGTAACATTAGCAACAACAACCGGCACATCTTCACAGATACCGATAGGTATGGCAGTTGACTTGTCAGCCATTTGCAAAGATATTTCAGTAGGTGTGAGTTTATTCAGGTCAAGTCTTTTATATAAAGAGAAAGGCATAACACTAACACTAGCTCCTAAATCACACAAAGCAGTTTTCACATAATTCTTTTTGATGGAGCAAGGTATAGTTGGTATTCCCGGATCTCCAAGTTTTTTAGGTACTCCATCTTTGAAAGTATAATTAGCAACCATAGTGGAGATTTCAGCTTCTGGTATTTTCCTATTATTAGTGGTGATGTCTTTCATATACTTTGCATAAGGAGGCATTTTCAAGATATCAGTCAAGCGAGTACGCAAAAAGACTGGCCTCAGCATTTCAGCAAGGCGTTCAAATTCTTCATCATCATTCTTTTTGGTTGACTTGGGTGGAAAAGGCATAGGTTTTTTAACCCACGGTTCTGTTTCTTTATTGTGTTTTCTAGCAATGAAGTCTCTTTTATCATACGTTTTATTCTTAGGTTGTGGGTTATCAAGATCAACAGGTGGTTCTATCTCAACATCATTATCTGGTTCTTTTTCATTTGGTTGAGAATCTTCATGAACATCAACATTATCATTTTCATTATCACTAGGTGGATGTTCATTACCATATTGAGTTTCAGCATTAGAGATAGAAGTTTCATTTTCATTATCAGGAGGTTTTTCTATTCTAGGTTCACTAGAGGCATGCAAAGTCCTATTGTTTTTCTTCTTCTTTTTCTTTTTAGCAGGACTAGGTTCCGTGGTGTTGTTTCTTTGTGAGTCTTGTTCAATTCTTTTTGGGTGTCCCTTAGGATAAAGTGCTTCCTGAGTCATTTTACCTCCTCTAGTTGCTACTCTAACAGCAAAATCATGCATATTATTATTCATTTTGTCAAGTAATTCTCTTTGTGATTTAGCAACTTGTTCTAACTGGGTTTGTACCACAGAAGCATGCTTTCCAACACCTCTAACATCATTTGAAATTCTAAATAACAAGTCACTCAAACAAGCAATCATATTATAATTGTATTTCAATTGTTTCATAACATTTGTGTTGAAGTGATCTTGTTTTCTAATGTAGTTTTTAAACTCATAAAGGCATTGACTAGGATGCATATTGTGAGGATTATCATTATCATTTAACTTCATTAAAGAATTTACCTCTGCCACCTTAGGCAGTGGTGGTGTATTAAGCCCATGTATTTCTTCAATAGGAGGTAAATTTTTAACATTCTCAACTTTAATACATTTTTCCTTCATAGATTTCTTTGCCTCTTGCATATCTTCGGGACTGAGATATAATATACCACTCTTCTTCGGAGTGGGTTTAGCCGGTGGTTCAGGAAGAGTCCAATAATCATAGTTTTTCAATATGTTATTCAATAATTCTTCAGCTTGAGCAATAGTTCGTTCCCTAAAAACACAACCAGCACAACTATCTAGGAAGTCCCTAGAAGCATCGGTTAGTCCATTATAGAACATATCAAGTATTTCATTTTTCTTAAGAGAATGATCAGGCAAAGCATTAAGTAACTGGCAAAGCCTCCCCCAAGCTTGTGGAGGACTCTCTTCTTTAGTTTGCACAAAGTTAAATATTTCCTGTAAGGTGGCTTGTTTCTTATGAGCAAGAAAATATATTTCAGAGAAGTAATAAATCATATCCTGGGCACTACGCACATAGCCAGGAGCAAGAGTATTGTACAAAGCTTTAGCATCACCCTTTAATGAGAAAGGAAATAATTTGAGAATAAAGTAATAGCGGGGTTTCTCATCATGAGTAAAAAGGGTGGCTATATCATTCAACTTAGTAAGATGTGCCACAACAGTTTCAGTTTCATAACCATGGAAAGGATCAGATTCAACCAAAGTAATTAACACTGGGTTGACAGAGAATTCATAATCCTTATCATCAATAAAAATTGGTGAAGTAGCAAACTTAGGATCATACTTCATTCTAGCATTCAGAGATTTCACTTTATACTTGCATAGTAATTTCTCTAGATCATCTCTATCCTTACAAGAAAGAATATCTCTAGTTGTTTCCTCATTCATAACATAACCTTCCGGTACCTTGGGCAATTCATATCTAGGAAGGCTAGTTCTAGCAGGTGTTTCAGGAGTTTTAGTTGCAAGCTCATCATCAGATTCAACAACATCATGTTGTATTACTCTAGCAATTTGTTCATCAAGAAATTCACCAAGTGGCACATCATCAATATCAAGCAAGGTACTAGCATCATCATAAGAGTCATTCATAGTAGAGGTAGCATCATCAATAACTTGCGACATATTAGAATTGATAGCATGTGGTGGTGTTGCAAGTTTACTCATAACAGAAGGTGAATCTAAAGCAGAACTGGATGGCAGTTCCTTACCACCCCTCGTCTTTGAGGGATAAATCTTAGTCTTAGGATCCTTCAGATTCTTCAAAGTGATAAATTGATAATAATCCCAAGTGACTCAACAAATATAGCTATGCTCCCCGGCAACGGCGCCAGAAAAAGGTCTTGATAACCCACAAGTATAGGGGATCGCAACAGTTTTTGAGGGTAGACTATTCAACCAAAATTTATAGATTCGACACAATGGGAGCCAAAGAATATTTGAAGGTATTAGCAGCTGAGTTGTCAATTCAACCACACCTGGAGATTAATTATCTGTAGCATGTAATCAGTAGCAAAGTAGTTTGATAGTTTTGATAATAGTGACAGCAACAACGGTAACAGTAACAGTGGAAGTAGTAATTTGTAGCAAGTGTAACAGTGATGATACCAGTAGTAACGCAACAAGAACAATATAAATTAATTTGTAGGCATTGGATCGGTGACTTGTTGGATGATATTGATCATGTGACAGTTATAACCTAGGGCGATACAGCACTAGCTCCAGTTCATCGATATAATGTAGGCATGTATTCCGTAAATAGTCATATGTGCTTTATTAAAAGAACTTGCATCACATCTTTTGTCCTACCCTCCCGTGGCAGCAGGGTCCATATTGGAAACTAAGTGATATTAGGGCCTCCTTTTAATAGAGAACCAGAATAAAGCATTAACACATAGTGAATACATGAACTCAAACTACGGTCATCACCGAGAGTGGGCCCGGTTGTTGTCACTCCGGGGTTGTCGGATCATAACACGTAGTAGGTGACTATAACCTGCAAGATCGGATCTAAAACATGGATATAATGATGAATTCATAGACGGTTCAGATCTGAGTTCATGGCACCCGGGCCCAAAGTGACAAGCATTAAGCATGTCATAGCAACATCAATCTAAGAACATAGTGGATACTAGGGATCAGGCCCTAATAAAACTAACTCGGTTACATGATCAATCTCATCCAACTCCTCACCATCCAGCGAGCCTACGAAAGAATTACTCACTCCCGGTGGGGTGCACCATGGAATTGGCGATGGAGATGGGTTGGTGATGATGAAGAACGAAGATCCCCCTCTCCGGAGCCCCAAATGGACTCCAGATCTTCCCTCCCGAGGAAGAACAAGGCTTGGCGGTGGCTCCATCTCGTGGAACGCGATAATTCTTTCTCCTTGATTTTTATCTCCAAAAATAGGAATTTATAGTGTCAGGGTTGAGGTCTTCGGGGCCACCAGGTGGGTACAACCTACCTGGGCGCACTAGGAGAGGGGGCGCGCCCTGGTGGGCTGTGCCTACCCAGGGGCCCCTCTCTGGTGGGTCTTGGCTCCAAAAATCCTCTTTTATTCCATAAAAATCCTCACGAAGTTTCGTTTCATTCCGAGAACTTTTATTTCTACACAAAAACAACACCATGGTAGTTGTGCTGAAAACAACGTCAGTCTGGGGTTAGCTTCATTCAAATCGTGCAAATTAGAGTCCAAAACAAGAGGAAAAGTGTGAGAACAAGTAGATACATTGGAGACGTATCAAATCCTAAGCTATGAATGCATGCCCCCCAACCAAGGTTCATTCATCTAGCAAAGTGCGAAGTAGCTGCGGAACTTTTATTTCTACACAAAAACAACACCATGGTAGTTGTGCTAAAAACAACGTCAGTCCGGGGTTAGTTTCATTCAAATCATGCAAATTAGAGTCCAAAACAAGAGGAAAAGCGTGAGAAAAAGTAGATACGTTGGAGACGTATCAAATCCTAAGCTATGAATGCATGCCCCCCCCAACCAAGGTTAATTCATTTAGCAAAGTGCGAAGTAGCTAGCAGCCCCCTCCCTCGTGTCGGTACGAAGGGAATCCTAAGCTATGAATGCATGCCCCCCCCAACTGAGGTTCACCCTAGCAAAGTGCGAAGTAGCTAGCAGCCGCCCTCCCTCGTGTCGGCGTGAAGGGAATCCTAAGCTATTAATGCATGCCCCCCAATCGAGGTTCACCTATCAAAGTGCGAACTAGCTAGCAACCCCCACCCCCTCATGTCGGCACGAAGGGAATCCTAAGCTATGAATGCATGCCCCTCCCCCCAACCGAGGTTCACCTAGCAAAGTGCGAAGTAGCTAGCAGCCCCCCCCCCCTCGTCTCACCATGAAGGGAATCCTAAGCTATGAATGCATGCCCCCCCCCAACCGAGGTTCACTCTAGTCAGCGGGCAGAGAGGCATATCTCACCAAGATGGATCGTAAAACAGACCAAGAATAATCCACCTTGGTCGTACAACCTCTCTCTTGTTGTTGGTCAAAGTGATGGCCATCCATGCGACCCCGGAGATGGGCTAGCTCGCCAATAATCACGCAAGTAGCTAGTCCCCGAAGACAACCACTTCATGGGTGTGTCCCAAACATATGTAGGAGAGGTGTGTTTTTGAGTAACAATGGAACAACTTTGATGTGGCACCGTGATTTCGAACTAGAAATCCCCACACCACACTTTGATGTGGCAGCGTGATGTAGAGTGAGGGTTAGGTTGACGACGCATATGTATCTTACACCACACTTCAAGCCAATGACGGGGATTCATGCATGCATGCATGCATATTATATGCACTCAAACTTAAGGTCTGAATCTCACCATGACCTATACTACGATAACACGAAGCAAATGAAGAATCCGCTATGGTAACCTATCTTGTTGTTGGTCAAGGTTATCATGGATGTCCATGCGGGCCAACGAATATATAGGCTTGTCGCCGATAACCACGCGAGGGAGTGTACCATTCGAAGGCAACCACTACATGCATATGCATGGAGGTGATGCGTGCGTGCATGTTTGAATACACAACATTGATGTGGTGCGTGCGTCAAAACTCGTACATTAGCTCCCAACACAGAGCGAGATCGGTTCATGATGTGTCGTTGTACTAGCCACTTCGACTCAATGGGAGGGATTCATGCGTACACATGCATGTGTGTGTGCTCAAACTATATCATGCGTGTCATCCCAGAGCAAAAATAATAATCCCCTCCTAAGTCAAATTAACCTCTCTTGTTGTCAGGAAAAAAGTAGTGATGGACCAAGTGGGCCCACAGATGGAAAGCATCAATATCGCTGATAACCGCTTAAGTGGGTGCGAGAGGACAACCACCACTGCTTTTCATGTGGGCCAAACATATATATGTTGAATACCCAAAATGCACAACTTTGATGTGCCACATGCCTCAAAAACCGTAAACCATGCACCCACACAGAGCGAGGTTCAACAAGCGTACGTACTACATATGATGGTCCCCTTTCCCCATCTTCACCGCATACTATATACAACCCAAAAGAATCCTCATCGATGGTGAAATTAATTAACCTCTCCCGATGTAGGTCAAAGTGATGCATGCATGCATCAACAATGGCCTCGTGGGCCCACAGATGGAAGCGTCACATGTGAGTGCCCTAGCTAGGATATGCATGTGGCCCAAAAAGGTGTTGTGTGATGTTTGAATAGCCAATTTCACAATTTTGATGTGTCCGCCTCGGAAAACAAATAGTCCCGAATCTGAGTGAGGTGTTCACGGACGCGTACGTATAGTATATATGCTAGTCCCCTCCCACCTCTTCGACGCGTACTATATACCACCATAACACAAACAAAAAAGATTCTACCTTACTGGTCAAATTAACCTCATTGCCAGATGTTCGCCAAAGTGATGGACGACAACCTCGAAGGCCCACAGAAAGCGTCACACGCGAGTATCGAGTGTCGTGTAGGACAACCATCGACTGCACGTGGCCTAACGATTATGAAAGGGTTGTGTAATGTTTTAAATAACGATTTCATGACTCTGATGTGGCACTAGCCTGCCTAACAAAACGGCCAGTCCACGCGGTGGCTCACAACTCGTAGTGTACTGCGAGCCACCCGCCACCCCCAGATGCACACACCCACACACACACACCGCGAATCCACCGCAACTATGATGCATGTTAAATTAATTATCCCGCGGTGAACATATATGTTACCGAAGGAGGGACATTTTAATTTCAAAAAAAAAATCACAAAGATCATTAAGACGTTTTAGTACATTAGTTGATTGATTTTCTACGGGTATAATGTGCAAAAAACAAATTTGAGCTACATGCAGACGTGACAGTGCACCTAAATGGATTGCAAAAACACATGTGTCACACTGGGTGCATGTTTACTCCCCGAGCAACAAATTTCAAACATTGAGAATCTTGATTTTAAATTCTAGTACATCCAAAATTTATTTTAAGTTCGTGAAACTTATCGTGTTGTCATATGGACACCAATACAAAGTAGCATTGTACTTTTTTGTCAAATTTGAGATCAGTTTTGATGTAATCTTTATCTAATTACAGATGGGAGATTATTAATAATTAGGAACCAATATCCCAAACAGATTATTTATTCGAACCGTGAGCATTAGACCAACAATGGATACGTGCCATGCTTCGGTTAAGCAATAAAGCGTCAGCAGTAATCATCCAAATAGAAAAACAATATATGTGCCGCCGCGCGACCCATGTACCGTGCGAGTAGGCCTGAGTTGACGGGACGCATGTGAGCAGTCCGCCGCGCAGGCAGACGGGGAGGCGTGCTTGTAGGTGTGAATTGACGGAGGTGTGCTAGCTGTGCAGTGTCATCGGGAGGCGTGCGAGTAGCTGTGTGAAACTTTGGTAGGCATGCCAGCAGTCTGGTGCGCAGGCTCACCAGGAAGCGAGTCATCGGTTTGACCGCCACTCCGAGCGGCCACACCCCCCGTCCTCGCCACACACACACAATCCTCTCTTTCTCCGCTTACATCCTCGACGCCGCTCTCAGTCCTCAAAGTTGTCAGTGTATGAGGATGCCGCCGAAGCGCCCCATCAAAGGGAGTGGCGACGCCGGGGCTGCTAAAGCATCGGAGCACGGCGTGGAGATGGAAACAGAGGTTGCTATCACCGCCGCGCGAGTTATCGCTGCAACCTGACATCGTCGATGGCGTCGAGCTTCCACAGCCGGAGGCGGAGTTCCATACCGACTCCGACGACCACTCCGGCGACGACTCCGACGACAATGGACAACTGGTTAGTCATCTATACCCATTTATGTGTCAAATAGATCATAGGGTTTCTCTGGTTACTCCTGCCTCCCCCTTTTTGGAATAGAAATCCTATGGTTATGTTCTCCCAATCCATGAAATCTGAGTAAGTTTCGTTAGACCCGTGTAGTGTATTGATTGTTTGAATGGTACAGGTGATAAGTGATTAGTTGTTTCATCTGTGCAAATGATTTCTGCTAGTAATCAAACTAGGGTTTGTGTTCGTGCTAATAATTCCTAGCCAGGACTTGACAATTGATTTTGAATGACCTACATATGTTTGTGCCATTATTTTCTTCAAGATTGGTCTGTACATACATGACTGTGCTTAAATATCGAACCATAATCTCTGGATATGTATAAATAAATAGCCATAAATTCCTAATCCTACTTCACGGCATGTAATAAGTGATGTGATGCCAAATTTGTTTTACTATTTGTATAGGTGATGTCTGACGACGTGGACAACGAGGATAAAGATGCCCAAAGGAGGTACAGGAGGCGAATCCTGAGGGAGCTTTATGCGGGAATGCATAACAGGCGTATTAGGACCTGGAACGACGGCTATGGATGCCCATTTTGCAACCACGAGCTTCATGACGCGTATCTAAGTGTTCTGGCGCATGCAAGAGGACGGGCAGTTGGCTCCTTCAAGCAGAAGTATTCTCGTAGGGTGGCGCACGTCGTGTACGTCGAGTACCTGGAGAAGCTTTTGGATCGTGTCGGTTTGTGAGATGAGATGTGGATGGCTCGAACTATGTATGCTTGATTATGCTTAATGACGGTTGAACTATGTACTTATGGTTGAACTATGCTTATGTTCGTGTACGCTTATTATCTATGTCTGAGTATGTTAAATGTTTGGTCAAAATTTGGGAAAAATTACAAAGGGGGACCAATAAACCAGGACGAAGGTAGTACGTCAATCACACACGGTTCCCAAAATTGGAACCGTGTGCAATGACTTTCATTTTTCCAGTTGCGTCAATCACACATGGTTCGCTGTAGCAAACCGTCGCCCCCAAAATTCTTTGTGGGACAGAAAACCCTCACCAGCCAATTCAAAAAGGAAAAATAAAACCCTCACCATCCCCATGTCACAAAAACCCTCACCCCGCCTGCCACCCCCTCCGGTAAGGTCCCCATTCACACCTGCACAAGCTCCTCCGTGTCTACGCCATGGCACCGCCTATCGCGGCGATAAACACTTAGCTCGACGCCTACCGCCGCTGCCAGGCTGCCGGCAAAGCCCACCGCATTTTGCCACTTCCGCTTGCCACCGCCTATCGCCATCGACTTTCTCGACGCTGGCTCGCGGTCAACCCAGCTCCGCTCGGTTGGGGAATCTGCCGTACTAAGGGTTCTTTCTCATGGATGACGAGGTAACTAATTTAATGAGATATTATCTCATCTCTCATCCAAGTTCATATGCCTCCTTTAATCACCTGGCGGAAATCTCCGTGAATTCATTTTTATTCGAGCTGATTTGAGGGTCTTCTTTCATTCATAGAATGTACAGTGCGCCGACACTTAAGAACTTTGCGAGCTCCGCCGGAGGCTCCATCTCACTGTACCAGATAACTTGAGGACGCGCGCGGTATGTTCAATCTCACCCTAAATCGGTTGGCATGGCCTACTTTCCTGAACATATTCTAAATATTACTACATTTGGATCAAAGGTGCCACATGCACCATATAAGTCATAGGGGATTTTCCCCCTCTTTTTTCTATATTAGGCAAATTAATGATGTATTGTTCTTTTGATTACTCTCATATTTCCATGACATCATGTTTACCCTATCTGTTTAATTATAGATTCTTGTCCTTCAATTTCAACTGTTGTACAGTTCTTTCAATTTGGGCCCATATTTGCATGTTACCATATTTTCTTTAACAATCCTACCATTTTCTGCAGCACATCCACTACTGCAGGATGCTGCTAACGCGACACTACGATCAGAGACCCTTCGAGAAACTGTGTGCGATGCCATAATCGCAAACGGTGTTGTATGAAAACCGTCAGAAATGTGTAAAACATTTGCGATGATGGATGCATCAAACACAGTTCAGGTTTTAGTTGCGTGTGTGATGAAGGGCATACGGTTTAGTTCAATGAACTGTTTGCGATGAGGAGGTACAAAAGAAACAGGCAGCCAGATGGAGACGTGTGCGATGAAGGGCATACGGTTCAGTTCAATGAACTGTTTGCGATGAGGAGGAACAAAAGAAACAGGACATCAAGATCTATAGAGATAGATCGACACACTTAATAGGACTTTCACAAAGCACACACCTCACTACTGCAGGACGCTGCTAACGCGACACTACGATCAGAGAGCCTTCGACGAAACTATGTGCGATGCCATAATCACAAACGGTGGTGTAATAACCCGTCAAAAAGGGTGCAAAACGTTTGCGATGGAGGATGCATCAAACACGGTTCAGATTTTAGATGCGTGTGCGATGCAGGGCATAGGGTTCAGCTCAATTAACTGTTTGCGATGACGAGGAACAAAATAAATGGGCAGCCAAATGAAGGTGTGTGTGATGTATAGCATACGGTTCACTCGGATGAACTGTTTGTGATTAGGCAACACAAAAGAAACGGTCAGCCAAATCAAAGGTGTGTGCGATGTATAGCATACGGTTCACTTGGATGAACTATTTGTGATTAGGCAAGAGAACAGAAATGGTTCAATATAACAAGATGTGTGTGATACGCAACAAACATGTCTGTAATCAGAGATGTGTGCGAAGACCAATAATCACGCAGACGATTGCTTCTAATAAGACATATGTGATATGCTCTGTATACACAACATCTATTGGCCATTGTGGGACAGGCGGTCATCTGGATACGCCATAAGGATGCGAAGAGGCATTCCTATCAGCAAGGACTAGTTGTTCCACCAGTAGCTTATGTAAGAAAACTACCAAGTAAAGTGTGCTCGGGCTGGAGCAGCCATCGGATGGGTAACTGGATGGGAAGTTGTGTCAATGTTAAATTAGGTGATGGGATGGGTTATTTCGGTTAAATGACCGAAATGCCCTATTCCGTCAGCTAATTTAACCTCGAGGTCCTTGTTTTTTATTTTATTTTTTATTTTTTAACACATGTTAAAGAAGGTCTACCGCATTACTTTTTGACAATGTGCGATACGTGGCATACTGGTTATCCATCTGACCTATTTGTGATGGAATAGGCCGTGTGTGTTGAGGGCAAACACTTGCTAGTATTCAACTGTTCGGGATTGATGAATTCACCACCGACAGGATCCCTAGTGTGGTCCGTGTTCATCTGATAATCATCTACTTCTTCTGCTAGCTCGATGCTAAGTTTCCATTAATTGATGGTGTTTTATGAACATGCCACCGTTTCCCGCCATTTCCTCGCCTATTTCCCACCACCCTGCTATATTGTGCATAGGGGGCGCGCGACGCACGGAGGCGACAAGCGCAGCCTGTAGCACATCCACCATTTCCAAGCATGCCAACCCACCAAAGCGCCACCTCTGCCATTAACCTCGTCGACGAGGAAAACGCGTAGGCGCCACGGGCAGTCGAGGCCGAGGCGCTCCCCGGCAACGCGATGGACGACGTTGTGATGTGCGTCATCGCCAGGGTTGAGCAGACCTTTGGCGCATGGCGCTTGAGCGCCGTGGATCAAGATAGGCATGTTAGCGCCGACAGGCTGCAGCTCGTCGCACAACATGATCAATGGCGCGCCGCATAGCAAGCTAGGCGCGTCCGCGCTGATAGGCCACCGCCCGCCGCACGGCGAGACCGTTGGAGCATCGCAGAGCGAGAGGCGCGGCGCGCCGCACAGAAAGAGCGGATCCATCGGTGCTTGCCTGCTGTTGAGACGGCATCGCAGCTGGGTACACATCCCGTCAGTACCCCCATTCCTTGCCAGGAGTGGGCAGAGGGCCTCAGCACCATACTTGCACCAGATGTTAGCCACGCCGTACTTGCATCGGACGCCCGCCGCGCCGTTCGCATGGGTGCCGCCGTTCGCCTTGTCCGCGGACCACTGGATGCCAACGCGCTGGTCTGTAGGCTCGACCGCCTCCTTGGCCCAGGTGTCCACCTGGGCGCAGAAGAGGAACATGGTCGTCACATCCTCGAGCTGGTGAGCTCCGATGAAATAGCCAACTTGGAGCTCGACATCGCGCTCCAGATGTACCGTGAGCGTGTCGACCGCTTGGACGAACGCTTGCACGAGTTCAGGCAGAGCCAAGAGCTACCCTAGGCAAGGGCTGCTGGCCATGGTCTCATGGACGTGTTTTATTTTGAAAAGTTGTTTCGACGTGGATAGCTTTGTATTCACAGCAATCATAGTATTGCTCTGTTTCAATGTGTGTACTCTGTTTTCCATTCTTATATGTTCTGTTTCAATGTGTGTGTATACGCTTTCCATTTTGTATATGTGGATGATAACAACTAGATTCGAATTAGTATACAAAAACAGATAGAAAATGTAATTCATATATATATATATATATATATATATATATATATATATATATATATATTGTTCATTAGATCATCACAAAAGATATATATATATATATATATATATATATATATATATATATATATATATATATATATATATATATATATAATATCATCACATATATGTGATGATACATAACTACTAGGTACAATGCATAAAATTGAAACTGAACAATACTAAAACTAATAATCCCTCCTGGGGCTAGTATTCCGGCAGCCCCTCGCCAGTAGCTCCCTGGTGCGCGGCGTCTTCCCAGTGCGGAGGCAGTACTCTGACTCCTCCGCCTCGCAGCGCTTGACGAACCGATCTGCCTCTTGCTAGCGGATGCGCGCGGCCGATCTTGCCATTTCGTTGAGCGCCCACCGGAGCTCCTCGTCAGTGGCACGCTGGAGCTTATCGGCCCACCTCCATGCAGCGACGAGGCGCCCAACGCCTATGACCTTCCTCACGAAGTACCCGTCTTCGTACACCTCATCGGCACGACGACACGCCCACCCCCAAAGCTCTACCGCCTCCTTTTTCCAGGTGGCATCACGGGCTTCACTAGGCGCCTGGTACCTGGCTTCCTCCTCTGCCATCTCCTTCTTGAACGCCACTTGCCTGGCTTTCTCAGCCGGCGGCAGCGACTTCCACAGACAAAGATGGTACTGGCCCCAAAACCAATCCAAAGTTGGGGGGTCCAGCGCAACCTCGTCAGGCGGCGCGTATGGGTCCTTGTCGCTGCTAATTGACTGAGCGTCCTCGGGGGCGGCGACTCCTCGTCGGCGCGTGGGCAGACCAGCGGTGCCATGGCAGAGATTTGACAGAGAGAGAGAGAGAGAGAGAGAGAGAGAGAGAGAGAGGGCGAGCGAGGGGAGGATGTAGACGAGAATGCAGGCGGGACAACGTGAGCAAGGTAGTATTTATTGGCGACCGGAATCTAGATCGTCGGGTATAGTACACACGCCAGTCGCCGGAATTTACGAATACTGTAGTTTGAATTACACACAATTCCCGCAGCAAATCTATGTGTGAAGATAATAGCTGACGGTTTCCAATACAGAACCGTGTCTGATTAATGACCCCCACCAATCACCTACCAAACCTCGAGCTGCGAGATAGGGTGCCAATCGTGTGGGGGCAGGTTGTCTTGCTAGATCTTTACATTTTCTTTTTTGAACACCAGATATTTACATTGTCTGATGATTTTTTAACTCGCACACAAGTACACAAAAATATGATTTTTCAAACTATTTTGGTTAGGCATTGCATGTAGATGTAGTTAAAAGGTCATTAAATGGTTAGAAAATCACTTAAATGTCTTTAAAAGGTCAAATGACCCCTAAAAATTTTCAAATTTCCATATGACAGTTGTATTAGTGCATGTTAAACGTAGGAAAAAATTTGAAGGCCGTAAGAGGAATCTATCTCCCGTTCGTTAGCAAACATGCATTGTTCCCTCTCGGAACCAAGAACCTTCTAGTGAGTTGCTCCGGTTTGTGAGGGGTGTGTGTCCAAACTTTCGTCAAACAGGCCAATTTTTTTACCACATCATCTTGGTGGCATGACATTAAATCAATCGAGGTTTCATGTATTTTGATCATTTTTTAATTGTATTGGAATTAAAATGACATGGCATGCACTCCATGCATGTGCCCATGCCTTGACACCAATATGTTTGAAAATTCATTCGAATTTACTGCACATGGAATTAACTCGCACACAATTACACAAAAATATGATTTTTCAAACCGTTTTGGTTAGGCGTTGCATGTAGATGTAGTTTAAATTTGAATTACGGTCATTAGATGGTTAGAAAATCACTTAAATGTCTTTAGAAGGTCAAATGACCCCATAAATTTACCAAATTTTCACATGACAGTAGTATTACTGCACGTTAAACGTAGGAAAAAATTTGAAGGCCGTAAGAGGAAGCTATCTCCCGTTCGTCATTAAACATGCATTGTTCCCTCTCGGAATCACGAACCTTCTAGCGAGTTGCTCCAGTTTGTGAGGGGTGCATGTCCAAACGTTCGTCAAACATGACAATTTCTTTACCACATCATCTTGGTGGCATGACATTACATCAACCAAGGTTTCATGTGTTTCTGATTTTTTTTGGAATTAAAATGCCATGTCACTCCATGTTTGAAAATTCCTTCCAATTTGCTGCACATGGAATTAAATCGCACACAAGTACATAAAATATGAGTTTTAAAACCGTTATGGTTAGCTGTTTGATATGTCTCCAATGTATCTATAATTTTTTATTGCTCCATGCTATTATACATTCTGTTTTGGATGTTTAATGGGCTTTACTATACACTTTTATATTATTTTTGGGACTAACCTATTAACCCAAGGCCTAGTGCAAATTGCTGTTTTGTTTTGCCTATTTCAGTGTTTTGCAGAAAAGGAATATCAAACAGAGTCCAAACAGAATGAAACCTTCGGGAGCGTGATTTTTGGAACAAACGTGATCCAGAGGACTTGGAGTGGATGTCAAGAAATCAACAAGGAGGACACGAGGCAGGGAGGCGCGCCCCCACCCTCGTGGGCCCCTCGCAGCTCCACCGACCTACTTCTTCCTACTATATATACCCATGTACCCCGAAACAATCGAGGAGCACCACGAAACCCTATTTCCACCGCCACAACCTTATGTACCCGTGAGATCCCATCTTGGGGCCTTTTGCGGCGCTCCGCCGGAAGGGGAATCGATCATGTAGGGCTTCTACATCAACACCATAGCCTCTCCGATGATGTGTGAGTAGTTTACCACAGACCCTCGGGTCCATAGTTATTAGCTAGATGGCTTCTTCTCTCTCTTTGGATCTCAATACAAAGTTCTCCTCGATCTTCTTGGAGATCTATTCGATGTAACTCTTTTTGTGGTGTGTTTGTCGAGATATGATGAATTGTGGGTTTATGATCAATATTATCTATGAACAATATTTTAATCTTCTCTGAATTCTTTTATGTATGATTGGTTATCTTTGCAAGTCTCTTCGAATTATCAGTTTGGTTCGGCCTACTAGATTGATGTTTCTTGCAATGGGAGAAGTGCGTAGCTTTGGGTTCAATCTTGCGTTGCTAGATCCCAGTGACAGAAAGGGAAACGACACATATTGTATTGTTGCCATCGAGGATAAAAGGATGGGGTTTATATCATATTGCTTGAATTTATTCCTCTACATCATGTCATCTTGCCTAACGCGTTACTCTGTTCTTATCAACTTAATACTCTAGATGCATGCTGGATAGCAGTTGATGTGTGGAGCAATAGTAGTAGATGCAGGCAGGAGTCGGTCTACTTGTTCCGGACGTGATGCCTATATAATGATCATGCCTAGATATTCTCATAATTATGCACTTTTGTATCAATTGCTCCACAGTACTTATGCTATCTTGAGAGAAGCCACTAGTGAAACCTATGGCCCCCGGGTCTATTTTTCATCATATTAATTTTCCGTCAACTAGCTATTTTTGTCGCCTTTTATTTTGCAATATTTACTTTTAATATTTATCATAAAAATACCAAAAATATTATCTTATCATCTCTATCAGATCTCACTTTTGCAAGTGGCCGTGAAGGGATTGACAACCCCTTTATCGTGTTGGTTGCAAGGTTCTTATTTGTTTGTGTAGGTACGATGGACTTGCGTGTGGCCTCCTACTGGATTGATACCTTGGTTCTCAAAAACTGAGGGAAATACTTACGCTACTTTGCTGCATCACCCTTTCCTCTTCAAGGGAAAACCAAAGCATGCTCAAGAGGTAGCACTGTTGCATGTACATGTAGTTCAAATTTCAATTATGGTCATTAAATGGCTAGAAAATCACTGAAATGTCTTAGAAGGTCAAATGACCCCTGAAATTTTCCAAAATTTGACATGACAGTTGTATTAGTACTACAAAATTTCTTGTTCATTTAAGCACCATCCGTTGGCACTTTATTCCAAATTCGTCTTTCACAGCTAATAAAAAATATCTACAACATCACACACAGTTGTTTTCTAGGAACCATTTGCGATGAAAATATCGGGGTCTATTTAAGTCTACCTCCTTAAGCTTCGCCGGCTCGTCTGCTCCAGCGCCGGCAACCCCCGAATCCACGAATCCCGATCCCCATTCCAGCACCCCCTTCTTGCAAAGATGAGGCCGTGGAAAACCTTCGTGAAGGCCCGTACGATGGCCGCGCCCCCCTTGAGTGCGGCCGCCTGCACCGAGAGCGCGGACGCCTATGCCGAGAGTGCTGCCGCATCCGCATTGAGCGCGGCCGCTTCCGCCGAGAGGGCGTCTGCGGCAGCCGACAGGGCAGCTGCAGCTGCGATGGTGGCTGCAAACGCCGAGAGCGCTCGAGCTGCCGTCCGTGCCGTTGATGTCGCCCTGGCCCGGTTCGAGGCCATCCACACCAAGATTGAGGATGCACACGCCAAGATATTCCAGGCCACCTCGGACTCCAGCATGCAACCCATGTCTGAAAAGGCGGCGGTAGCCATGGAGCACCTGCTTCCTCATGAGGTCGCCAAGCGGGAGCTGGAGATGCAGGAGGCGGCGGAGATCGAGGAGCACCGGGAGGAGGAGTAGCGTGTGGCCGAGGTCGAGGTAGAGAAGAGTCTGTCCGTCGAGGAATCGGCGGTAGAGTACCAACGCGAGCTGTGGCGCAGCCACTACGACGAGTACTACAACCTTGAGGGCGGCGCCAAGGACGAGGACGAGGATGAGGACGCGGTCGACTTCAGTAGGGGCGACGAGGAGTCCACCAACGGCGGAATGTCCCCAGGACAAGTCATCGACGTCTCATCTCACACCCGCGATGCATAGGCCGGCGTAGCGGTGGATTTTTAATTATGCGTACTTAGGCTTTGTTTTTGAGGCTGGTCTTTTGTTAGAGCAATGTTTAGGTCAACTGGCTCTGTGTAATTACTAAAATTGCTTGATTCAGTAAGTGTGGTCTATCTGTTGTACGCTCTTTTGTGTGCCCAAATTAGCAAGTGATGTTATATTATGCAATGACGTACCCGGGGAAACTTCCACCAAAATTTGAATTATCAAACTCATCCCATGCATATAAAGCAAAAGAATCGTTTGTGATGCACACAATCGTTCAAAGTGAATGGTCCGGCGGTGTCGGATTCGGGTTCTGGCAGACCCTTAAGGTTCGAACTCTGGGGTGCGCGCGGAGATCGAGCCCTCTACCTCTCAGTCTCGCAAGGATCTAAACTAATGCAAGAACAACATATGAAACACAGGGTTTATACTGGTTCGGGCCACCATTGTGGTGTAATACCCTACTCCAGTGTGGTGGGTGGATTGCCTCTTGGGCTGATGAGGAAGAATAGTACAAAGGGGGAACAGCCTCGCGAGGGCCTGTTCTTGGCTAGGGGATGAACTGCTAGGGGGAGTTCGATCGCCCTTCTCTCTTTCTCTCTCTACTTGCTTCTACTGGTTCCTTGGTACTCGATCAGATCGGATTCTAGATGCCTCTACTCTGTGGGTGGCTAGCCCTATTTATAGGCAAAGGCCCTGGGCCTCCTCCCAAATATTGAGCGGGAAGGGCGCCAACAGTTGGCCAATTTGAAGGGGAACATCTGATACACTTATCCTGACTAAAGTTGGTCTTTGCCTGCCAAAGGCCCTGTGGTGACGCCGTCCTGGGCTCCATGGTGACCTCCTTCCCACCGTTGGACTGGTCTTGGTCTCGTTGCACCAAAATGGGTGCCTTTGCTTGATCCTCTCGCTTGAGCTTGCCTCCTTTGCACCAAAGAGGAAAGGGAGACACTGCGCGGGATGGCGCCCGCCTGGCACCCTTGATCGTCATGGCTTGCATCATGGGCACCTCGTGAGGTACCCCACCTTGATCTCTCCGCCTCCTCGCGAGCCAGCCTAAGGAGGCCGTGCTTGAGGAAGCGCCGTGTCATCCGCCTCGCGAGGCTTGGCCCTCGCGAGGGTCTTGAGCCTTGTGTTGATGAAGATGGGCCACGTTGGGCCCCCACTCGAGCCACGCCGCAGGTCGCAGGCAGGCAAGTCTGGGGACCCCCGTTCCCAGAACGCCGACAGTAGCCCCCGGGCCCAAGGCGCGCACGGACTTGGCCGAGCCGAGAGGCGAAAGGGCAAGGGCGAAGCGCCGCGGGCCCTAACAGCCTGCGGCCTTGGGCGCCACGTGGCGGTTGATTGGACGTGGGCGTCTCCGCTTCCCCATGACGCCTCGACGATCGTGCGGATTGGACAAGTCCCTGCATGCAAATCGTGTCATGATTACCTGTGATCGTGGAGGCCAACGGTTGGCCTCCGCCGGCTATAAGTACGGCACCGCGCGTGCCCTTCCAGTCCATCTCTCCTTGCTTCCTCCTCCGCCTCTGTTCTTGCTCCGTCTTGGTGTGATGGCTCCGATTCGCCGGTTCTTTGCGGCGGAGAAGGGAAAGGCTCCTCAAGAGGTACCTGACCCGCTCCCGCCGAAGAAACGGCCTGCCTTGCGCGGCTCAGACGAGGAGAATCGCCTGGTGGTGCTGAGGCCTTGGTACGAGCGGCCTCCATCGGGATTCCTGCTTCCCCTGTATGCCCCTGCGGAGGGCCTTGGAAGAGGTGATGCTGATCCCCTCGGCCAGCGCCGTCGCCGGCGCCAGATGGTCACGAACGTGTTGGTCGTTCCTCCTGGAGTCCACGCCGAGGGCTCCTCCCGTGAGCACGTGCTCCACGCCGCCATGCCTCCGCGGACTTGGATTCGCCTTCCTCCCTTCTTCGCCTCCGTCTTCCAGCAGGGGAGACTCCTGGAGCTGTGGCTGCAGCACGCCGACTACAGCACTCCTGCGACCGGGGCAGAGGTTGCGATCACCGCCCCAGGCGAGGTCTTCATGACCCGCGGCTGGGGCGAAATCGCTCGGTGCTGCAGAACGAAGGGCGCCCTCACGATCCACCTGGAGTACGACGGCGCTTCGGTGATGTTCTTCAAGGTCTTCGATGCGAACGGTCGCCGGCTGGAGTGCTGCCCCGGGGGAAGCGGCCAGGACCTCGCCATGGCGACGGCTGGGCCCGCCAATCGCCCTCGGGACAGCTCCACAAGCGACGGGAGCGCCGGAGGATCCAGCGATCCCAGTGAGGTCTTCGCGACGCCGGAGACGAGCGACGACAACTACGAGCCCGCGAGCCAACGCCGCTCCCTGAGCAGGGCAGGCTCGCTTGGTCGCCGCCGATCCTGATCTGGATGGGGTTAGCGCCGGTGCCTGCCGGCCCACTCTTGATGATGGCATCTTTTGCCGGGGTGCGTGTAGTTAGCACCTTTTAGGATTCGTTCCCTGCGAGGAATCACATTGTGCCCCATAGGGGCTTGTAAGGTGGTTGTGATCCTTGTTGTTAATATGTAACCCTTGCTATGGATTTGTGCGAATTGCGAATTTCGTCATAGTTTGGTTCTCTCTTTCGCACCTCGCGAGGGCTTGGTGCTCTGCATCGACAGGTCCCAGTCCCAAGGCGGCGTCAGCCGTCGCTGGTATGCCAGGTCGCGATGCCGTGGTCAAGGCCAGGACGTGAGCGACCCGGGGTCCGGTAAGAGCCCCCGAGTCGCGATGCTCAGGAGGTCCCCTTTGGCGCCCAAGTAGCCGTCACTTGGTGAGAAAGAGAAGCAACGTCGCTAGTACGGAGTCGCTTTAGGTGCGGGGGTAGTGCCACGGTAGCCAACGCTTTGGATGGTGACTTATCTTGAGAATCCGGGATTGCCCTCAGCGTGTCGTCGGATCTGGGGGTAGCTTGAGCGGAGTCATTGGCCGAGGTCCTCGCGTGCCCCTTCTCCCTCGCCTTTGCTCCCCTTTCTGCTCTACGTCCTCGGGTCCCGGCCCTCGAGCTGGTCTCAGCCGTCGCTGGTATGCCAGGTCGCGATGCCGTGGACAAGGCCAGAGGGTGAGGGCTGGAGAGCTAGTAGGAGCCCTGAGTCGCGATGCTCAGGCACCCCCCTTTAACGTGCAAGCGGGTCGCGCGGGCAAGGGCGAAGGGAACGCCGTGAGGGCCTTGGCCAGCGCGGTTCCCTCTATGGGCCCTGCAGGTTCATCACAAAAGAGAAGACGGGGTTGCCAGAGCAACAATTAGGTGACTATTAGTCGCTCTGGAGCTCGCTGGTTGGAGCGGGTGAGGTGTGTCGGGGCACCTGTGAGCCACTGCGGGACTCACGAGGCCCTACCCTTAGGCGGGTTGCGCCTGGCGCTGGGCCGTATCTTGAGATGTGTTCCTGCAAAATCTGGTTAGATGCCGGCACTCTACGTCCTCGGGTCCCGGCCCTCGAGCTTGTCTCAGCCGTCGCTGGTATGCCAGGTCGCGATGCCGTGGACAAGGCCAGAGGGTGAGGGCTGGAGAGCCAGTAAGAGCCCTGAGTCGCGATACTCAGGCACCCCCCCTTTAATGTGCAAGTGGTTGACATGAAGAAGAAAAGGTGCCGCGAACGGCGTCGAGTAATCAAGCATGATGCATAATTGGAAATAAACGCGGAAGCGATACATGCCGCTGGGCCTAGCCCGAGTGGCCTGGGGATGATGCAGCCCGAGGGGCGCCCCCAGCAAAGCAAGCTAGCAACTGAAAAGATAAAAAGGGATACATGCCACAGGGACGGACCCACGCGGCCTGGGAATGACGCAACCCTGGGAGGGCGCTCCCAGCTGAGAATGAAACTTGAAAGATGTCACCTGAAGATGTCGTTGGTACAGTGGCGTTGGTGCAGCAGACTCGATGGGCTGCGGAAGCCGATCCTCACGAGCCCCCAGGCCCAGGGGCCTCGGGAGGCTCCGGAGGCACTGGTGGCTCCTCGTGAGCAGCCTCCATCTCCGCCAGGGCTGTGGAACGCCTGTCTTCTTGCGCCTCCAAGATGCTCCTCATGATGCGCTGGTATGCCGCAGCCACGCTCGGCAGGCCATAAGGCATGCGAACATAGCTGCGGGGCGGTCCTCCGCAGCGCCCCACTTGTGAGGGCCAGAGGTGCTCCGTCGTGGCGATCTGATTAAGCCCTGGTAGGTCGACGCAGACGCGCAGCCCACCATCCTCGCCTGGATGGGGAGCCACAGCTGGTGGGCTACGGCAACCTCTCATGATCCTTGACTCCTATAGTTCTTGAATGGCCTTGCTAACAAACTCCTGCTGGTCTGACCTTCCTTCCCTGGCTTCCTTTCGAGGGAAGCGTGCTTCGAAACATGCCTCCACATGGTGCCCCAGCGCCTCCCTCGCGACCTTGGCAAGGTCGGTGGCCCTCCAGGTGAGAGCCCTCGAGCCCTGCCTAAGGAGGGCGCCGGGCGTGCTTTCCTATGCGATTGAAGGAGGGTCCCCCTGGGCAAACGTGGGCCTCGAAGGTCCTGCCTCCTGAGGGTCTGAGTCTGACGTTGTCTTCTTCTTCTTAGGGGTGGTCTCAGGAAGCCTCCTGCTTCCGCGATCTGGATCTTCTAGTGACGCGGCCTGGAAGGCTCATTCCAGGGCACACACTGCGTCCTTCTCTTGGCATGGCACCGTGATGATGATGCCGCTTCCTGGCATCTTGAGGACGTTGTAGCCGTGGTGAGTCACGGCCATGAACTTGGCCAGCGCCGGGTACCCGAGGATGGCGTTTTACGGCAGGCGGATGTGGGCGACGTCAAAGTCGATGAGCTCGGTGCGGTAGTTGTCGTAGGTGCCGAAGGTGACTGGGAGGCAGACCTGCCCGATTGGGACTGTGGAACCGTCGGTGACTCCGGAGAAGGGCTTGGTTGGCTGAAGCTGGTCATAGGGCACTTGGAGGCTGTTGAACGTTTCCACGGACAAGACATTGAGCCCTTCCCCTCCTTCGATGAGGGTCCTGGTGACCAGAACGTTGCTGATGACTGGGGAACAAAGCATCGGGAGGACTCCGGCTATGGCCGCGCACTTGAGCTGGTCTGCTGAGCTGAACGTGATGGTGCAAGCTGACCATCTGAGGGGACGCGTTGCTTCGAGCTTGGGTAGAACTGCATTCACTTCGCGAGCAAACTGCTTGAAGATACGTTGAGAGGCTGGGGCTTGAGCTCCGCCCAGGATGCAGGCAATGGCGCGAGGCTCCTGGAAGGCCCCAACCCCTTCGTCTTGGTGGCGGTCTTCATTCCTTCTTGGCTGAGGCGGCAACGGCGGCAGGCCTAGGTTGCCATGAGGGCGATCCTCACGAGGCTGGTCCCTCCAGTCCCCCTCACAACGCGGGTCACGCCAGCGGTCCTCGCAAGGTTGGTCACACCAGCGGTCCTCGCGAGGTTGGTCACGCCAGTGGTCCTCGCGAGGTTGGTCACGCCAGCCTGGACGTGGGCCACGATCTTCCCAACGTCCTGGGTTCCTTCCTCCTCCTCGGCCGTAGCCCCAGTCAGCATGGTCAGGGCGTCGACTGACTCTTCCTTCTCGCACGGTGCGGAGTTCTTGGCATTCATTGGTGTCGTGGGTGTGGAGGTCATGGTACACGCAGTACCGGCTGCCCCTGGAGGATTCGGGCAGATCCTTGCCCCGCTTGGTGTCTGGCTCTGCCGCCAGCACGACAGCCCCCTTGCGCTTCACGTCCTTGGCCTTGGGCTTCTTCTCTTCTGGGTCTGCGGCAGGCAGCTCAAGGAGGGAGAGGCGTCCCTCCTCAGCTCTGGCGCACTTGGTCGCCAGGTTGAACAGTTCCAGGGAGGTGCAGAGGTCTTCGTGCATCGCCAACTCCTCCTTCATCTTGACGTCGCGCACGCCGTCGGAGAAGGCCAAAATGATGGCTTCTTCAGACACCCTGGGGATCTTGAGGCGCGCACTGTTGAAGCACTGGATGTACTTCTGCAGGGTCTCTCCAGGTTGCTGCTTGATGCGGCGCATGTCGCTCACGGCGGGAGGCCTGTCGCGGGTACCTTGGAAATTGGCGATGAAGCGGGTACGCATCTGGTCCCAGGAGGAGATCGTGCCTGGGGCCAGGTTCAGGAGCCAAGTGCGAGCACCTTCCTTCAGCGCCATGGGGAACCAGTTTGCCATGACCTTGTCATCCCCGCTGGCTGCTTCGATTCCCAGCTCGTAGAGCTGGAGGAACTCCGTGGGATCAGTTGTGCCGTCGTAGCGAGGAGGCAGGTCCGGCTTGAACTTGCCGGGCCACGCGACGCCACGCAGCTCGGGGGTGTAGGCGCGGCAGCCTGCGGTGGCCGCGGGAGCTTTTGGTTGAGGGAGAGCTTGGCCTTGTGGGTCCCCTTGCGCTGCAGCTGGGAGCAGTGCGGGGTCTTGACGTGCCGGAGCTGGAGCGGGGTCTCGGCGAGCCGGGGCTGGGAGCGCCCGGGTGGCCTCTTGCGGTCGCGGGACTTCTTGGCAGCTCCGTTCCTGCTGGACCGGCGCATGACGAAGTGGGTTCCGCTCAGGAGCTGCACGCCTTGGGGCCATGGCATCTTCTTGGAAAGGTGGCGGCTGGAACGCCCCCGGAGCTTCATTGCCCACGCGGGGCGGAGTGCGGCGCAGTGGTGCGGAAGGCGCGGGAGAGCCCCCTGCGGCGCAGACGAGCTCGGCGACGCGGTCGAGCCACTCCTCGTAGACGTCGTCGATGGGGCGGTAGCGCAGGAGCTCGTTCGCCGCGAGGAGCGCAGCTCGAGCCTCCAAGGGCGCGCAAAGCGCGTGCGACGAAGAACCGCCTGGGGTGAGCGACGGAGTGGCGGTGCAGCCGTCCCGCCGCACGGACGGGTGCTGAGAGGATGCTCGTTGCTCGTTCCCCGCCGGGCCGGTGGCGGCGTTGACGGCGGGCGACGGGGAACGACGAGGACGCCCACCGACGGGGGCTGTCTGGACGGCGCGGGAAGCGATGGCGGCCCAGCGCTCGGCGCGGGCCTGACGAGCGTCAGACATGGACGCGACGGTCGGAGGAGAGCGGAGCGGTGGAACACGGACTCCGGCGCATCCCTACCTGGCGCGCCAAATGTCGGATTCGGGTTCCGGCAGACCCTTAAGGTTCGAACTCTGGGGTGCGCGCGGAGATCGAGCCCTCTACCTCTCCG
Organism: Aegilops umbellulata; assembly: GCA_032464435.1. NCBI lineage: Eukaryota > Viridiplantae > Streptophyta > Magnoliopsida > Poales > Poaceae > Aegilops > Aegilops umbellulata. The sequence continues at coordinate 396,624,516 of CP136054.1, forward strand.
TCTCGCAAGGATCTAAACTACTGCAAGAACAACACAGGAGACACAGGGTTTATACTGGTTCGGGCCATCATTGTGGTGTAATACCCTACTCCAGTGTGGTGGGTGGATTGCCTCTTGGGCTGATGAGGAAGAACAGTACAAAGGGGGAACGGCCTCGCGAGGGCCTGTTCTTGGCTAGGGGATGAACTGCTAGGGGGAGTTTGATCGCCCTTCTCTCTCTCTCTCTCTCTCTCTCTACTTGCTTCTACTGGTTCCTTGGTACTCGATCAGATCGGATTCTAGATGCCTCTACTCTGTGGGTGGCTAGCCCTATTTATAGGCAAAGGCCCTGGGCCTCTTCCCAAATATTGAGCGGGAAGGGCACCAACAATTGGCCAATTTGAAGGGGAACATCTGGTACACTTATCCTGACTAAAGTTGGTCTTCGCCTGCCAAAGGCGGTGTGGTGACGCCGTCCTGGGCTCCATGGTGACCTCCTTCCCACCGTTGGACTGGTCTTGGTCTCGTTGCACCAAAATGGGTGCCTTTGCTTGATCCTCTCGCCTTCGCTTGCCTCCTTTGCACCAAAGAGGAAAGGGAGACACTGCGCGGGCTGGCACCCGCCTGGCACCCTTGATCGTCATGGCTTATGTCATGGGCACCTCGTGAGGTACCCCACCTTGATCTCACCGCCTCCTCGCGAGATAGCCTAAGGAGGCCGTGCTTGAGGAAGCGCCGTGTCGTCCGCCTCGCGAGGCTTGGCCCCTCGCGAGGGTCTTGAGCCTTGTGTTGATGAAGATGGGCCACATTGGGCCCCCACTCGAGCCACGCCGCAGGCCGCAGGCAGGCAAGTCTGGGGACCCCCGTTCCCAGAACGCCGACAGGCGGCACTGCACGCGTTCAAAGTGAATGTGCCCATGCCTTGAGACCAAAATTTGAATTATCAAACTCATCCCATGCGCGTAAAGCAGAAGAATGGTTTGCGATGCACACAATCATGCAAAGTGAATGGTCCGGCGGCACCGCGCGCAAAGTTTTCCTCCACATTTCCAAAATTTTGGCCTACCGCCAAAAATATCTACCCCCGCCCCCCTTCCCCCCCTTCCCCACCCCCTTTTATCCCCGACCACAACTCACATTTCCCATGTTTCCTCCTTCCTTCCTTCCTTGCTAAGCTATAGCCGCTTCCTCGCTCTCGCCGTCTCGCATCCAACCGCCGGGGTTGCCATGGTCTTCTTCAAAGACATCTCCAGCGGTTCCTCCTTTGGCAACTACTAGTTAACCACCCGGGTATGCCTCTCTTCTCTCTCTCGGGCTATGACTTGGAATGAAGGATTTTTACCCGGAAGTCGATTTGAGTCGTTTCTTCCTCTTGTAGCTCCCTAAGACCATCAGTGGCAACGAATGGAGCGGGGTGGCTGAAGATCTATCTTCTCGTTGTCACCATCAATCTCCATGCATGAAGCTACTTGCGTTTGATTCTGTGGACACTGCGAGGAAGTTTCTGGCATGTGCAGAGAAGGTTAGACCCTCTTCCATTGTTACAAATCATTTGTTAGGTGTAATTCAGACACTGTCACGGTCCCAACCCATTCATACCACACCTTTAACCAAACGCATCCTTAGACAGTGTCATAGTTTGTACCTAGTATCTTAAATTGTTGTCATCTCATCAGCGGTGCCATTAGAAAATTATTTGGCACCGCTTCAGTAGTTTGTGCAGCCAAATTTGGTCCACACATCCAAGCAGCCAAGCAGTAAAATACTAAATCTTTATGGCATGAAGGAACTGGGCATCGGAGCAACTACGCGCTTCGGAGTCTGGGTCCCTGATTTTTTTTCGCTGCATCGGCTCGTCAGTTCAGGGCACCGGTGCGAGATGTAGCAACAGTTGTCTTTACACCAGTTTTGGCATACATAGTGGACGACCTTAGTGCTATTAGTTCTATGTTACTAAATTTGTGTATGTACACACCTGTTAGTATCAATTTGCTATCATCCAAACACTATCGCTATGCTGTTGTAGGTATATTTACCTTCCTCATAAAATGTTCAATTTGTTATTTATTGTACATGAGTAAGAACTTGTAGCGTCATTGTAGTCAATTATAGCTTCTGATGTTCTAGAATTTGGTTGTTGTCTCAGTACCAATTATTTCATTTGCACATTGATCTTTTCGAGAAGATATGTCATAATTAACTTGTTTCTTCAGTTTTTCAAAATAAACATTGGTGATTTTCTATGTTGCTATAAACCCATTTCCCCTACAATTGTTACTGATCTAGTTTTAAATATTATAGGATGAACGGAAGTGTTCTTACTTGGAGTGGGTTGATCAACAGTGGCCACAGTCTTTGAAGATGTGCCTAACGAAGCTCTAGAGCATGTATGAGGAAGTGAACACAGCTAGGCTTAGAGAAAGTCTTGTCAACGCTGAAGCATATTTCAAGATGCGGGATAAAAAGTTGAAGCTGGAGAATCAGCTCAGATTAAAAAAAGACTTTGCTAAGATGGTGTTGGCGAAGGAGGAGGCACTTTCCCAGTTGGCCCGTGCAAAATGGGTTCTTACTGAACTAAAAGCAGAGGTGGATAATACAAGCCTAGATGATCTCGATTAGGGAAATGAATATATTGTTCTTATGAAGTTGAACTAGCTATGTGTTGTACTGTGCTATTTTCATGTAGCTACCGTACTGTGATGTTACAATATATTTATGTGTCTGATATGAAATTGGCAAACAGTTGTTCGATATGAAATGTCAATTTGCGTAATACTAGAATTATTAATTGTAAACTAATAAACCTGCTAAATGTGTCATGGACCTTTGCGAACGGTTCTAGCAGTAAAAGCGGTTGCGATGGATAGCCCAATGCCACAAAGTTTTCTTCATCAAATCGTGTGTGATATAGTTGATAAAATCAAACAGTTAACCAAGGAAGACCGAGTGTGATAGTTACACATTTCACACACGAGCCTACACATAAAACAGTGTGGGATGTACGTCCAAACGGAAACATTTTCCCTGGATTGACTATGTGGGATGTACATAAGAACAGAAACATATTCCTTGGATTGACTTTGTGTGATATACATACGAACGGAAATGTTTTTTGGGATTCACCGTGTGGGTTGTACATACCTACGGAAATGATTTTCTCGGATTACCGTGTGGTGTGTACATACCTACGGAAATGATTTCTGGGATTCACCGTGTGGGATGTACATACCTACAGAAATGATTTCTGCAATTCACCGTGTGGGATGTACATACCTACGTAAATGATTGGGTTTCGATGCCTCGCCCGATCGCACACGGCCCCAGCCTGGGTCCCAGGAGGGCCTATCCCCGATGATTTCTGGGTCGTGTGGGAAGGACACCCTATCACACACACTCACTTGGCGACGGTTCCAAATGCTGTCGCGGAAAGGGGTAAAAAACCGTTTGTTTAGGACCGACGTGCACCAGTGATCCCTTGCTATGCAACAGATTATGTAGTGCACAATTTTTCCCTTTACATAGATCAAGGCTCCATGGATGTCATACTGCACGCAAACCATGGATTTACAATCGTTGCTACTGTAAGACTTGATGAACATGGTGCTCCTATTTTGGCACTGGCTTTTGGAAAGAAATTTCTAAGTTTTATGTACTTAAAGCTGGCACTAAAATTGCACTGCACATAAAAGGGCCTGGTGATGAGATATATGCTAACTTCCCCGACTAAATCATCTGTCCGGACTTTGTTCGAAGTAAGTTTTCTTTTAAACTATCTGCATGCTGACTTACCCAGTAATTTCAAATGAATTGTGTAGTATTTAAGTAACCAATTGTTATTCCCTTTTCTTACTATATTCCTACCTAATAATTTCTAGTTACCAATACACTTTTCTATTGCCCTGTTTTAACTAAATATTCCCGTACTCCCATTTCTATCAGAAAGCTCCGCTGACAAGGAGACTCCAGAGGTGGAGAACGGGGCTACCAACAAGTAGAGGCGGGGCGAGCTAGAACCGCAAGCGACTCTAGAAGGCCTAGACTTCATCAGCAGCCTCCCTGATGATATGTTGAGAGTCATCATCTCCCTCCTCCCAATCAAATATGGGGCGCGGACAACCGTCCTTTCCCAGCGGTGGCGCCCCCTATGGAACTCTAGCCCTCTAGACCTCATCGACACCCACGAGCTCTGCCATAGCTATCGCAAAAGCTTGGATGCGTTCTCCAAGATCCTCGGCAGTCACCTTGGCCCAACCAAAGGCCTTAGAATGGGCAAGTTCCGTTCCAACAGCAAGGACCGAGCCAAGCTTGACGACTGGTTCCGATCCTCCACCCTAGATCAGCTCGAGGAGCTCACTTTTGATGATGGGCATATGCGGTCACTGCCAACGTCCGCACTCCGCCTCGCGCCCATGCTGCACGTCGCCAAGTTCAGGAACTGCCATCCCCCTAATGACGCGCCCACTCTTATTCTACCACGACTGAAGCACCTCGAGCTCGTCGCCGTCTGCCTCTCAAACGGTGACATGGAGCGCCTGCTCCGTGGTTATACTGCACTCGAGTACCTTCATCTTTAGGCGATCAATGGGTTGAGTACCTTCCACATCACCTCCATGACTCTCCGAACTATTTATGTGTGTCACTGGTGCGGCAGGAAGACATCACAAGATGTGTACCACGGTATGGTCACTGAGGACACACCTGCACTTGAGAGATTACTTGTAGTTGATCAAGAAGGTCTAATAAAAATCAATGTCATTTCTGCACCAAAATTGACAGTGGTGGGCTACTCATCTCACAAATACTCTGAACTTGTTATTGGATACACACACGTTCAGTTACAACAGCCGCCTTCTACCTCTCCTTCTACAAATTAACATTATTTATAATTTTGAAGATGTGTGTTTGTCTGTCAATCAAAAAATGATTCCGACAAGCTTGACCCCAAAACTGCACACAGTGAAGGTCTTGGCACTAGAATCTATCGGCCCCAACCTGGAGCAAGTTGCCAATTTCCTGAGATGCTTTCCGTGCCTGGAGAAGCTATATATCGAGGTGATGTTCCTTTCCTGTTAAATGTTGACCATAAGGGAGTTCAATTTGTGATACCTTTTTCCAAGTTCAATCACAATGACAATGTACTACGATTTCTGAAGGTTCTTTTGGAGGATTTCAGTACATACATGCCCCCCCCCATATTGGTCGCTTGATCCATATGGTTACCATCAATAAGCATTTCTCCTTTGGATTCATCTATACTAGTTTTCTTAGGGAACTTTTCATCCACTCCAACCTCTTGTGAAGAAGGCTACATTTTTCTAGAATGTAATCAAATGCCCATGTTAATCATGTCAGATCGAAGATGGCATGTTAGTGAATTTTACAAATCCTGCAAACCAAATAGGCATGTAGTAATATTCAAAACATCATGTAGGCACTAACACGTTTTCATTTGCAGATAAGATTAGGCCCAGTGGTGGATAATGTGATACCGTATAACAATCACATCGAATGCCTAGATCTGCATCTCTCAGAAATTACTTTGAAGAACTACCGAGGGACCTTACCGGAGGTTATATTCGCTAGGTTCTTTGTTCTCAAAGGAAGGGTGTTGAAGGAAATGAGGTTTGACCTACATTTATTTCGCAAAAATGAATGGTTTGTTGATCAGCGTCGGCGCCTGCGGCCGAATGGAGTAGGCTCCAAAAATGCTGAATTTCATTTTGGAACTTTTAATGACAGAGTAATCGGAAGTCATTGTGTCAACCCCATACATGACTTCTCAGTGGCTAACCCCTTTGCAAAAATTGTGAGGTTTCGAAACCAGACTTAGAAGCGGTGATAATAGTTTGAACCTCTCTAATATCCATGTTCAATGGATCAGCGCAAGCATTTGCAGCTGATGAGCTGAATTTCATTTCTAATATCAGTTTGAACCTTGTAATCTTCGAATTTGAGCCATATAACTCTGGAATTTGAACCTTGTAACATTTCGAGCCTTTGTGGTACAATCGTTGAAATGGCATCATATGAGACTCGTATATTGCTAGCACTATTTTGACCTTAATATGCAATGGTCTTAGATTTTATTAACCATTCTCGAATCTGTTTACCTTGTCGATCTCACAGCACACGATCTGTATATCTAACACGACATTATTACACACAGTTGGTTTCTTCCACCGTGTGCACTGTAGAGTGCAGAATTAATTACCGCACTCAAGTGTCCATCATCACCCTTCTGTGTAACTTTGACCTCATCACCGACGGGTAAACTTATGACCGAAGTCATTCCACACACTTCAGTTTTACAAAGCTTTTTGCCAATAAACGCCCACGATTTTTGTTCCTCTTTTAGCCGATGCGTGGCCAAACTAGCCGAGCGGGAAGCTTGCACGATAAACAGCGCGGTAGTGCGGGAACAGGCTCACCGACGATACATTTGGCGCCTCTTTGAGCCCACGCTTGCGGTGCGGTGTTGTCAAGTGTGCAGTGGAATCCTCTGCTATGAACGCTGTGACAAGGCGGGACGATTACAGGCCGGCCGGCCCCCATTTATTATAGCGGCCATTTAACCCTTGTGTCTCTTCAACCTTTCGATCGCGTGCCACCATTGCAAGAAGCACACCCACCACAAGAAATTCTTAGAGGGTATCCTGCGCGGCTCCAATGGCGCTCCGAGCGGCTGCCGACAACGAGCAGCAGTTCACCATGCGTGCTGTGGTGGACACCCACAGAAGGTTCATGGACCTCTCGGTGGTGTACACCAACGACCCGGTCTGGGTGGAGCACTCCATCCACATCATGGAGCTATTGCTTGCCGAGGAGAAGTACAAGGTGGTTGGTTTCGACCTCGAGTACACCCGCGCTCATGCCGGGTTCGTCCCAAGGTCGCTGTTGCCTAGATGTGCGTGCGCCACCACGTCCTCGTCTACCACTACTGCCTGGCCACAAGGCCTTGCGAGCATTTCACCATGTTTGTCAACAGCCCCCACTACATGTTCGCTACGGTGGACATCACCAATGATGTAAAGGCGCTCGAGAGTTCGGGCATCGCCTGCCAGAATCTTGTCGACATCCAGGGCCAATACAAGATTTGGGGCAGCAAGGAGCATGAGAAGGACTCACTGATTGAACATGGTGACTCATGGATTTACAATCGTTGAAATGGCATCGTATGAGACTCGTATATTGCTAGCACTATTTTGACCTTAATATGCAATGGTCTTAGATTTTATTAACCATTCTCGAATCTGTTTACCTTGTCGATCTCACAGCACACGATCTGTATATCTAACACGACATTATTACACACAGTTGGTTTCTTCCACCGTGTGCACTGTAGAGTGCAGAATTAATTACCGCACTCAAGTGTCCATCATCACCCTTCTGTGTAACTTTGACCTCATCACCGACGGGTAAACTTATGACCGAAGTCATTCCACACACTTCAGTTTTACAAAGCTTTTTGCCAATAAACGCCCACGATTTTTGTTCCTCTTTTAGCCGACGCGTGGCCAAACTAGCCGAGCGGGAAGCTTGCACGATAAACAGCGCGGTAGTGCGGGAACAGGCTCACCGACGATACATTTGGCGCCTCTTTGAGCCCACGCTTGCGGTGCGGTGTTGTCAAGTGTGCAGTGGAATCCTCTGCTATGAACGCTGTGACAAGGCGGGACGATTACAGGCCGGCCGGCCCCCATTTATTATAGCGGCCATTTAACCCTTGTGTCTCTTCAACCTTTCGATCGCGTGCCACCATTGCAAGAAGCACACCCACCACAAGAAATTCTTAGAGGGTATCCTGCGCGGCTCCAATGGCGCTCCGAGCGGCTGCCGACAACGAGCAGCAGTTCACCATGCGTGCTGTGGTGGACACCCATAGAAGGTTCATGGACCTCTCGGTGGTGTACACCAACGACCCGGTCTGGGTGGAGCACTCCATCCACATCATGGAGCTATTGCTTGCCGAGGAGAAGTACAAGGTGGTTGGTTTCGACCTCGAGTACACCTGCGCTCATGCCGGGTTCGTCCCAAGGTCGCTGTTGCCCAGATGTGCGTGCGCCACCACGTCCTCGTCTACCACTACTGCCTGGCCACAAGGCCTTGCGAGCATTTCACCATGTTTGTCAACAGCCCCCACTACATGTTCGCTACGGTGGACATCACCAATGATGTAAAGGCGCTCGAGAGTTCGGGCATCGCCTGCCAGAATCTTGTCGACATCCAGGGCCAATACAAGATTTGGGGCAGCAAGGAGCATGAGAAGGACTCACTGATTGAACATGGTGACTCATGGATTTACAATCGTTGAAATGGCATCGTATGAGACTCGTATATTGCTAGCACTATTTTGACATTAATATGCAATGGTCTTAGATTTTATTAACCATTCTCGAATCTGTTTACCTTGTCGATCTCATAGCACACGATCTGTATATCTAACTCGACTGCGATCTTCGACATTATTACACACAGTTGGTTTCTTCCACCGTGTGCACTGTAGAGTGCAGAATTAATTACCGCACTCAAGTGTCCATCATCACCCTTCTGTGTAACTTTGACCTCATCACCGACGGGTAAACTTATGACCGAAGTTATTCCACACACTTCAGTTTTATAAAGCCTTTTGCCAATAAACGCCCACGATTTTTGTTCCTCTTTTAGCCGACGCATGGCCAAACTAGCCGGGCGGGAAGCTTGCACGGTAAACAGCGCGGTAGTGCGGGAACAGGCTCACTGACGATACATTTGGCGCCTCTTTGAGCCCACGCTTGCGGTGCGGTGTTGTCAAGTGTGCAGTGGAATCCTCCGCTATGAATGCTGTGACAAGACATGACGATTACAGGACGGCCGGCCCCCATTTATTATAGCGCCATTTAACCCTTGTGTCTCTTCAACCTTTCGATTGCGTGCCACCATTGCAAGAAGCACACCCACCACAAGAAATTCTTAGAGGGTATCCTGCGCGACTCCAAAGGCGCTCCGAGCGGCTGCCGACAACGAGCAGCAGTTCACCATGCGTGCTGTGGTGGACACCCACAGAAGGTTCATGGACCTCTCGGTGGTGTACACCAACAAACCGGTCTGGGTGGAGCACTCCATCCACATCATGGAGCTATTGCTTGCCGAGGAGAAGTACAAGGTGGTTGGTTTCGACCTCGAGTACACTCGCGCTCGTGCCGGGTTCGTCCCAAGGTCGTTTTCGCCTAGATGTGCGTGCGCCACCACGTCCTCGTCTACCACTACTGCCTGGCCACAAGGCCTTACGAGCATTTCACCATGTTTGTCAACAGCCCCACTACATGTTCGCTACGGTGGACATCACCAATGATGTAAAGGCGCTCGAGAGTTCGGGCATCGCCTGCCAGAATCTTGTCGACTTCCAGGGCCAATACAAGATTTGGGGCAGCAAGGAGCATGAGAAGGACTCACTGATTGACCTCGCCAAGGGCATCATCGACCCCTACTACAAAGACATGAAGGATTCGTGCAACAAGGACAAGTGTTCCTAGCACTTGGCCTGGATGGAGAAACTCGACAAAGCTCACGTCATGTACACGGCCAAGGAGGCATGGACGAGCTACGACATGTACAGGCGGATCATTGACATGAGGAAGTGTCTCCTTCCCCAAAACGGCCAGGGATCCATCCGGAAGCAGAGCAATGGCAAGCATCATCGCAACAATAAGTAGATGATTATATCCTCGTTTCTCCTAGTTTAGTATGCATGTAATTGCTTACTTTGGCGTGTGGAAATGTTATGTGTGTACTCACTTGTGTAATTGTATGCTTAATTTGGTTATGCAATGCTGTATTTTTAAGTATATATGTTGATGCTCTATAGACAGAGCGTAGATGTTGTGCGGACAAAGAAAATCACATCGCACACAGACTAAATAATGGAACCCGTCGGTGATGTTTTCATCAATCACTCACAATTGTATACTAGCAATCGTTTGCTCACAACACACACGGCTTGTTAGCAGTAATCGTCTGTGTTGTTATTGGTCTTCGCACACATTTCCAATTACAGACCTGTTTTCCTACTATCACACACATCTTGTTCATTTGAACCGTTTCTGTCTCATGTCTCAACGCAAACAGTTCATCCGAGTGAACTGCATGCCGTATATCGCACACACCTTTGATCTGGCTAACCGTTTCTTTTGTGTTGCCTAATCACAAACAGTTCATCCGAGTGAACCGTATGCTATACATCACACACACCTTCATTTGGCTGCCCATTTCTTTTGTTCCTCGTCATCGCAAATAGTTCATTGAGCTGAACCCTATGCCCTACATCGCACACGCATCTAAAATCTGAACCGTGTTTGATGCATCCTCCATCGCAAACGTCTTGCACCCTTTTCGACGGGTTATTACACCACCGTTTGTGATTATGGCATCGCACACAGTTTCGTCGAAGGCTCTCTGATCGTAGTGTCGCGTTAGCAGCGTCCTGCAGTAGTGAGGTGTGTGCTTTGTGAAAGTCCTATTAAGTGTATCGATCTATCTCTATAGATCTTGATGTCCAATACATAAGTAGCTTTATCAAGGTCTTTTATTGAAAAATTTGTATTCAATTATCCTTTTATGCTATCCAGAAATTCTATATCATTTCCAATCAACAATACGTCAACCACATATAATATCAGAAATGCTACAGGGCCCCCACTCACTTTCTTGTAAATACAAGCTTCACCATAAGTCTGTATAAAACCATATGCTTTGATCACCTCATCAAAGCGTATATTCCAACTCCGAGATGCTTGCACTAGTCCATAGATGGATCGCTGGAGCTTTAGTACTGCAAGTTGCTGCTAACGCGACACTACAATCAGAGACCCTTAGACGAAACTATGTGAAATGCATTAATCGCAAACGGTGGTGTAAAAAACCGTCAAAATAGGTGCAAAACATTTGTGATGGAGGATGCTTCAAACACGGTTCAGATTATAGTTGTGTGTGCAATGCTGGGCATACGGTTCAGTTCAATTAACTGTTTGCGATGTGGCAATACAAAAGAAACAGGCAGCCAGATGGAGGCATGTGTGATATATGGCTTACAGTTCACTCGGACGAACTGTTTGTGATTAGGTAACACAAAAGAAACGGTCAGCCAGATCAAGGTGTGTGCAATATAGGGCTTGCGATTCACTCGGATGAACTGTTTGCGCTGAGACAAGAGAACAGAAACGGTTCAATATATCAAGATGTGTGTGATATGCGGCAAACAGGTCTGTAATCAGAAATGTGTGCAAAGACCGATAATAACACAGCCGATTGCTTCTAATAAGACGTATGTGATATGCTTTGTCTACACAACATCTATTGGCCATTGGGCGACGGGCGGTCATCTGGGTACGCCATAAGGATGCGAAGAGGGCATCCTATATCAGCAAGGACTAGTTGGTGCACCAATAGCTCATCTAAGAGAACTCTCATGTTAAGTGTGCTCAGGTTGGAGCAGCCATCAGATGGGTGACTGGATTGGAAGTTGTCTTGATGTTAAATTAACTGATGGGATGGGTCATCCCGGTCAAATTAAATTACTTTGACCTGGATGATCCTTCCCATGAGTTAATTTAACCTCGAGGTCCATGTTTTTTTAACACACGTTAAAGAAGGTCTACCGCATTACTTTTTGACAATGTGCGATACGTGCCATACAATTGATCCATCCGACCTGTTTTTTGATGGAATAAGTCGTGTGTGTAGTGGGCCAATGCTTGCTAGTATTCAACCGTTTGCGGTTGATGAATTAATCACCGATGGGTTCCCTAGTGTGGTATGTGTTCATCTGATCATCATTTACTTCTTGTGCTAGCTCAATGTTCCTTCTATGCTAAGTTTCCATTAATTGATTGCATTTTATGAACACGCTGTCGTTTCCCTCGATTTCCTCACCTGTTTCCCGCCACCCAGCGATATTGCGCATAAACCTAGGCGGTGCGTGATGGACGGAGGCGACAAGCGCAACCTGTAGCACATCCACCTTCTCCAAGCATGCCAACCCACCAAAGCGTCGCCTCTACCATTAACCTCGTCGACGAGGAAAACGAGCAGGCGCCACGGCTAGTCTAGGCCGAGGCGCTCCCCGGCAACGCGATCGACGACGCTGTGATGCGCGTCATCGCCAGTGTTGAGCAGACCTTTGGAGCATGGCGCTTGAGCGCCAGGGATCAAGATAGGCATGTCAGCACCGACAGGCTGCAGCTTGCCACACAACATGATCGATGGCGCGCCGCAGAGCAAGCTAGTAGCGTCCGTGCCGATAGGCTGCGGCTCGCCACACGGCGAGACCGTTGGAGCGCCGCAAAGCAAGAGGAGCGGTGCGCCGCACAGCAAGAGCGGATCCATCGGCGCTTGCCTGCTGTCGACACGGCGTCACAGCTGAGTACACGTCCCGTCAGTACCCCCTTTCCTCGCCAGGAGTGGGTAGAGTCCCTCAGTGCCGTACTTTCACCGGACGCCTGCGACCTCTTGAGCACTGCGTTGGATTTCCTTGAAGAGGAAAGGGTGATGCAGCAGAGTAGAGTAAGTATTTCCCTCAGTTTTTGAGAACCAAGGTATCAATCCAGTAGGAGGCTACGCGCGAGTCCCCCGTACCTACACAAAACAAATAGCTCAACGCAACCAACGCGATTAGGGGTTGTCAAGCCCTTCACGGTCACTTACGAGAGTGACATCTTGTAGGATCGGAAGTATGTCTAGAGGGGGGTGATTAGACTACTTGACCAAATAAAAGCTACGCCTTTTCCCAATTTTAGTTCTTGGCAGATTTTAGCTATTTTAGGACAAGTCAAGCAATCATCACACGATTCAATCAAGCATGCAAAGAGTATATAGGCAGCGGAAAGTAAAGCATGCAACTTGCAAGAATGTAAAGGGAAGGGTTTGGAGAATTCAAACACTGTTGGAGACAAGGATATTTTTCGCGTGGTTCGGATAGGTGGTGCTATCCTACATCCACGTTAGTGGAGACTTCAACCCACGAAGGGTAACGGTTGCGCGAGTCCACGGAGGGCTCCACCCACGAAGGGTCCACGAAGAAGCAACCTTGTCTATCCCACCATGGCCATCACCCACGAAGGACTTGCCTCACTAGCGGTAGATCTTCACGAAGTAGGCGATCTCCTTGCCCTTACAAACTCCTTGGTTCAACTCCACAATCTTGTCGGAGGCTCCCAAGTGACGCCAATCTAGGAGACACCACTCTCCAAGAAGTAACAAATGGTGTGTTGATGATGAACTCCTTGCTCTTGTGCTTCAAATGATAGTCTCCCCAACACTCAACTCTCTCTCATATGATTTGGATTTGGTAGGAAGAAGATCTGAGTGGAAAGCAACTTGGGGAAGGCTACAGATCAAGATTCATACGGTAGGAATGGAATATCTTGGTCTCAACACATGAGTAGGTGGTTCTCTCTCAGAACATATGAATTGGAAGTGTAGGTGTGTTCTGATGGCTCTCTCCATGAATGAAGAGGAGGTGGAGGGGTATATATAGCCTCCACACAAAATCCAACCGTTACACACAATCTACCAATCTCGGTGGGACCGAATCAACAAACTCGGTCGGACCGAAATGGTAAACCTAGTGACCGTTAGAGATTTTCGGTGGGACTGACATGCATCTCGGTGGGACCGATATGGTTAGGGTTTGGGCATAACGTAATCTTGGTGAGACCGATTACACAAACTCGGTGAGACCGATTTGGTAATTAGCTAACCAGAGAGTTGGTCAGGCAAACTCAGTGGGACCGATTTGCTCTTTCGGTGAGACCGAAAAGTTACAAAAGGGAAACAGAGAGTTTGCATTGCAATCTCAGTGGGACCGATCCGCTCTTTCGGTGAGACCGAAAAGTTACGAAAAGGATACAGAGAGGTTGCAATCCCATCTCGGTGAGACCGAGATCCCTATCGGTGAAACCGATTTGCTAGGGTTTGGCAGTGGCTTATGACATATGAGAAACTCGGTGGCGCCGGATAGAAAGAATCGGTAGGACCGAGTTTGGCTTAGGGTTTAGGTCATATGTGGATATGGGAAAGTAGTTGAGGATTTTGGAGCATATCATTAAGCACATAAGGCAAAGAGCTCATTAAGCAAAACCTCATCCCTCCTTGATAGTATTGGCTTTTCCTATAGACTCAATGTGATCTTGGATCACTAAAATGTAAAATGAAGAGTCTTAAGCATTTGATCTTGAGCCAATCCTTTGTCCTTAGCATTTTCAGGGTTCCACTTTCACCATCCATGCCTTGCCAATCATTGAGCTTTCCTGAAATAATTGTCTTGGAATTGCATTAGCTCAATGAGCTATATGTTGTTATAAATTACCAAAACCACCTAGGGATAGTTGCACTTTCAATCTCCCCCTTTTTGGTAATTGATGACAACATATAGATCAAAGCTTCGACAAATGATAATAAGAATGAATTACATCGTCGCTTTGAGAAGTATGTGATAAGTAAGAGCTCCCCCTAAATTTGTGCATATTTAAAATTTTGCTTTGGACTGCAAATGCACAAAGAGTTAGAGTCATGGGTTACTCTTTCATGTCACATATATCTTGGTGGAGCACTCAAAATGATAAACAATGAAATACATGCACTCATCACCAAGGCAAAAGGTGAATGACCACATAAGATAGATAAGATATATCAAGCATGGATAAATGTAGCTTATGATCAAACACATGATCATCAATGTCTCACAAAGCATATCAAAGTATCTCAACCAAAAGCAAATAATGTATCAAAGACCACCAAATAAAACAAGAGAGAAAATCAACACTCTCTCTCGAAGCCTATGATCTATACATCTTCTCCCCCTTTGGCAACAAGTTACCAAAAAGTTCCTAGAAAATGCATAGTGCTATATCGACACTCAGGCTTGATCTTCAGGAGGTGGTGGAGTCTGGATCACTCCAAGGACGAAGGCTTCTGTTGATGCTGATGGAGTTGGAGCTGAAGTGGATGCTGGAGCAGGTTGGGTTGATGCTGCGGCTGGAGCTGAGGCGGTTGCTCTTGTGTCAGGAACTGGCACTGCACTGGACCTCTGAGCTCGTGGAACTCTAGCAAATGCATCTGTAGTTGTCTTCCCTCTCCTCTCCTACATGTCATCCTGGAGCTACTCCACTGCTGTCTGTATCTCTGTCACCTTGATATCCAAGTCATACAACTTCTGTTCTACGATCCTCTCTAAGCTCGCCTGGTTCTGAGTTAGGTTGGCCAAACCTTTCTCAATGCGCAGGGTGGATGCAATCAGGTAACTGAGCTGCTCTTGCTTGGTCTTCAAGAAGTATTCTGATGCCTCCTCTTGAGTTGGCATCCTAGCAGCTTTCTCCTTTCTAGCCTTCTCCTTCTGTGCTTGGGCATGGGCTGAAGATGGTTCATCCATGTTCATCACAACTTCATTGTCTTCAAACTCAGGATGAATAGGAAGATGTTCCTTATCCAAAAGATATATGTTAGTGCCCATCTTGGAGTTGATCAGTTCTTGGATCTGAGGAGCATATCCACAGCTTCTCTTCTGGTCTGCTGCTGTCCTCTTGATTGTCTCTATCATCAGGCTCATGACCTTGAACTTTTGAGGCACATAAAAAGATATGAAGCAAGCTGATAGCATGGCCTCTGACCATCTTGTGATCTCCAGACTTGGGTAGCAGAGTGTGCCTTAAGATCCAGTTGATTGTTGGCAATCCAGATAGAAGATAATGTACAGATCCATACTTGAAAGTTTCAAGTGCCTTATCAGGGATCTCCTTGTACATGTTGATCATTGAGTTGTGGTCCATCATCTTCTTCTTGGAATAGACATACAAGTCATCTTCACTTTCTTCTGGGGCATTGATTAGTTGAGCCCATTCTGCAACAGTTGATTGGTACCTTGTACCCTCAGACATCCAGACAATCCTCCCATCGGGGTAAAAGTGTGCTGTGGAGTAGAACTGCATGATAAGTTCCTCTTCCACTTTGTGAGCTTTTGCCCAACAAAGTCTGCTACTCCACAAGCCTTGAAGCTGTCCTCCACTCCTGGGAAGTGCTCTTCATTGTCCTTTATGTATTGCAATCAACCCATTTCATGTCATAGACAATTGGCTTCTTGTCTAACAGGATTGTCTCATAGAAGTCCTGCTGTTCCTTAGTGTGGAACTTGTAGTCTACAACAGTTCTTCTCCTGGTAGCATAGGGATCTTCTGCTCTCCATTTTCTCAATCCAGAGTCTCTCCTGATATTCATATCCTCAGCCACAGTATGAGCATCTTTGTGGTCTGGGATCTTGGGCTTCAATTTTCTCAAAACTTGTCCTTCTTCTTCTTCAGCAACATTAGGCACTGGGGCCTTGTTCTTCTCAGCAGCTGGAATATTTCTTGTATTCCTCTTGGGTTTTTGCTTTGGAGCTGTCTTAGGGGCTTCCTTGGGCTTGGATGCATCTCCCCCTGATCTAATGGCATCACCCATCAGCTTGGGTGCCTTGGGTGCTGGTGAAGCACCTTCCTCTTCCTCTTCTTCTTCATCAGAATCTTTCCTCATAGAGGGCTTGCCAATGACTCTGGCAATGGTAGTTCTTGCTCTCTTCTTTTTCTTACCCTGGCCAATATCTTCTCCTTCAGATTCCATAGTGAACTTCATTGTTTCCTCAAGCACAGCCTTCCTAGGCTTAGAGGTTGGAACTCTTCTAGCAGGTGCTTTCTTGTGCATTCCTGGTTTGGTGGCTGCAGCTGAGCCATACTCTTTCTTCAGCACAACTCTCTTGGAGGTTGCCTCCTCCTCTGCCACATAGTCTTCATCTTCTGAATCTGAAGTTCTTTTCCTTCTCTGTCTGGTGGCAGCCTTTGGCAGATTGCTTGGAGTGCTCCTGCTGCCATCATCTGAAGAACTTGAGGGACTAGTGCCCTCACTCATATGCACAGGCTGCTTTGACTGATTCTGACTGTCACTCTGGTCTGACATGTTGAACAAGCTGACTGCTGACTGCTGACCCTGTGAATAGTTTATAGATGAGGTAGAATGGATGAGCATCACAAAAAGCAGAGATTTTTGCAAAAGAATGATTCAAAAACTTAGTTTTAGTTTCCCACAGAAAGCATTTCGGATCTACCGATTTCTAAACTCGGTGATACCGAAGCAGCATTTGGAACCTAAACTAGTGATCTCGGTCAGACCGAGTCATAGTTCGGTGGCACCGAGACTGCTAGGGTTTCACAAAATTCAAAAATCGGTCACACCGATTCGTTACACTCGGTCAGACCGAGTTTCACTTGTGCAATGGCATAGGCCAAATCGGTGGGACCGAGTTTTTCAACTCGGTGGGTCCGAGATGGTTTCGGCGGAAACCTAACCCTAAATTTTTCGAATCAAACCTAATCCAGGAGTTCTTTGATTGGATAGAAGTTTATCAAACGTGGAAAGAATCATTATGATCACAATGTGCCAGGAATCGGACTGGGAATAGCACAAAGATCGAGTCCATACCCTAGTTCGGCGGAGACTCGCTACGGCGGCAACGGCGGAGGTGATTTACATTGACGGCGACGGAGACCAACGACTGGAGGCTGCTGGCGGCGAGAAGACGATCCGGAGACCACGTCGGCAGAGCGAGCTATGGCGCGGGCGAAGAGGTTCGGAGAAATTTCCAAATATTTGCCCATGACTATATATAGCCCGACCTTGTCGGTGTGACCGAGTGGAACGACTCGGTGGCACCGAGATGCAAAACTGTATACAGTTATTGCAACTCGGTGTGACCGAATAGTTCAAGTCGGTTGCACCGAGATTGAAAACATAGATCAACTTGATGATCTCGGTAGGACCGAAAGTGGGGTATCGGTCAGACCGAGAATCACAAAGAGGTTTTGGAAGTTTAAGTCTATGACGAATCGGGGACTCCGAGTGCTCCTCACACAGAGTGGTTCGAATTTGAGTTGATCAATTTTGTGATGTAGCATGAATAGAATTTGAGACGAGAAAAGCATAGATAGCTAGAGGAGGTTCTTAGGCATTCTTGTCCATCCACTTGGCAAAAGAAGAGATAAAGCCAAACAATCAAAACAACAAGTGGATGTCCTCGAATGAGTAAAATATGCAACCAGCATGCTCACACAATAAAATGGCAATAGAAATATGTGACAAAGCATGCACAATCAATTCTAGCATCTATCAAGCAATTGGCGATGACTAGGTCATCTATATATGAGTATATTGACTTAGGAGTCAAATGAGAACATTTGATCATAGGTCATACTCATCGTTTAAGCTCAAGTGGGGTTACCACTTTCACATAAAGCATTGTTGTGTTCACATCATTAGAGTTGCTTTAGCTCAAGTCTTAGAGTAAAGCTCCCCCTAGATGTGATATCCCCCCTTAAGAGGGATGAACTAACCTTGGGTTTTGTCGATGATGACTTCATGTAGATGTTGAAGATGTGGACGCTCAATATTGAGGTAGATCACTTGGAGCTATCCTTTTGAGTGAATTGCACTTTCAATACCTACATGGGTTAGTCCCACAAGGAACAAGCAAGTGTATCCATAGACACAGAGTGATGCACATACAAGAAAATGTCTATGAAAGCCTTTTAGATTACCTTGTCCCTTGACTTACCAACAAGAGGGTTTGTGACTCCTTGAACTAGTGCAAGATGTGGAAGTTGATTGCACTTCTTCTTGCCAAAATGATAAGAATGAAGTATGTTGGCGGAGTCACCCTCAAGAACTCTCTAGTTCTTCTTCTTTTGGATCCACACCATCTTGATGGGAATCCTTGGATTTGTAGTCGTACTTGATGAAGTGGAACTTGAAGTAGTCTTGGGAATCCACTTGACTAAGGTCTTAGGAGCTTCTTCAAATGCATCTATTTCCTCTTGAAGCTTGTCCTTGCCTTTTTGCTTGTAGTCTTGTGGTGGAAGATCATCTTGAGTTTGTGTCCCCTTGAAAGAAGTTGGATCATACTTCTCTTGTTGAGGAACAAACTTTGTCTTGGGGTATTGATCTTCTTCCCACTCAACTCCATTGGCATTGAACTTTCGTTCAAAACCAACACCTTGATTCTTCCGGTGCCTTCCTTGCTTGCGTACAATCTCCTTGAATTGCTTACTTCCGGCAAGGCTTTTGTACACTCCTTTCTCTATGATTTCCTTCAATATGCTATTTTCTTGCTCAAGTGTAACTTGGCTAAGAGAATCATTAGTGGAATCAAGAGAATTACTAGAAGCAACAATACTGGATTTAACATGGTCAATGTTACTACTAGAGGAAGAATCTTTCTTGTTCTTGTTACTAGACTTGACTTGAGGCATGTAAGTGGATAAGAGTAAACGTTTGGCAATGTAAGAAGAACTTTTCTTGCGGAGATCATCATTGATTGCCTTTAAAAGCTCATGCTCTTGCTCAAGATTGAGCTTTTCAAAGAGTAACTTCTCATGAGCCCTTAAAAGTTCTCGATGATCTTCGAAGATAGTTTCATGAGCTAACTTAAGAGTGTTTAGTTCTTTAGTTAGAGCCTCAATTTTCTTCTTATCATTGTCATTCGTTTTAGCATGATTAAATGACGTTTCATCATAGGATTCATCACTAGAGTTGTCAACAAGTAAATCATCATCGCCTAACAAGTCATCTTCATCACTATTAAAATCAACATACTCAGGGTGAGTTACCTTAGGACCTTTGGCCATGAAGCATCTTCCAATTCCTTCATTGGGTGAATCAAATATGTCGTAGGAGTTGGTTGACACAAGTGCTAGTCCGGCAACACCTTCATGTTGAGTATATTCGGATTCGGAGTGATAACTTCTCTCGGAGTGATTGTCGGAGTCAGAGCCGGATACCCATTCACCAACATGAGCTTGATGTCTTCGTTTTGTGTAGCTCCTTGATGATTTTTCCTTCCTTTCCGAATCCTTGCTTCTCCGTGAGTGTCTTCGTTCATAACGATCATCTCTACTCCTTCTCTCTCATGATGGTGATTCCTCTCTTTTGCTTCTTCTGTTTGGAGAATCTTCTCTTCTTTTGTAGGGAGCCGTACACTCATTGGAATAGTGTCCGGGTCTTCCACAATTGTAGCAGTTTCGCTCTCGACTAGAAGATCTTTTGTCATTCTAGGACCTTGACTTGGAGCTTCTATCTTTGCTTCTACTCTTGTAGAACTTGTTGAAGTCCTTCACCATTAAGCTCAGTTCTTCATTGAAGTTTTGTTTCTCACTTGATGATGTGGGGGCTTCACATGAGGCTTTATAAGCACCACTTGATTTGGATTTGGTAGGAAGAAGATCTGAGTGGAAAGCAACTTGGGGAAGGCTAGAGATCAAGATTCATATGGTAGGAATGGAATATCTTGGTCTCAACACATGAGTAGGTGGTTCTCTCTCAGAACATATGAATTGGAAGTGTAGGTGTGTTCTGATGGCTCTCTCCACGAATGAAGAGGAGGTGGAGGGGTATATATAGCCTCCACACAAAATCCAACCGTTACACACAATCTACCAATCTCGGTGGGACCGAATCAACAAACTCGGTCGGACCGAAATGGTAAACCTAGTGACCGTTAGAGATTTTCGGTGGGACTGACATGCATCTCGGTGGGACCGATATGGTTAGGGTTTGGGCATAACGTAATCTCGGTGAGACCGATTACACAAACTCGGTGAGACCAATTTGGTAATTAGCTAACCAGAGAGTTGGTCAGGAAAACTCGGTGGGACCGATTTGCTCTTTCGGTGAGACCGAAAAGTTACAAAAGGGAAACAGAGAGTTTGCATTGCAATCTCGGTGGGACCGATCCGCTCTTTCGGTGAGACCGAAAAGTTACGAAAAGGATACAGAGAGGTTGCAATCCCATCTCGGTGAGACCGAGATCCCTAGCGGTGAAACCGATTTGCTAGGGTTTGGCAGTGGCTTATGACATATGAGAAACTCAGTGGCGCCGGATAGAAAGAATCGGTAAGACCGAGTTTGGCTTAGGGTTTAGGTCATATGTGGATATGGGAAAGTAGTTGAGGATTTTGGAGCATATCATTAAGCACATAAGGCAAAGAGCTCATTAAGCAACACCTCATCCCTCCTTGATAGTATTGGCTTTTCCTATAGACTCAATGTGATCTTGGATCACTAAAATGTAAAATGAAGAGTCTTGAGCATTTGAGCTTGAGCCAATCCTTTGTCCTTAGCATTTTGAGGGTTCCACTTTCACCATCCATGCCATGCCAATCATTGAGCTTTCCTGAAATAATTGTCTTGGAATTGCATTAGCTCAATGAGCTATATGTTGTTATAAATTACCAAAACCACCTAGGGATAGTTGCACTTTCACATCTGATAGAGATGATAGATAATATTTTTGGTATTTTTGATATAGAGATGCAAAGTAAAAAGTAAAAGGCAAAGTAAAAAAGCAAAGCAATAATAAAGTGATGGAGATTGATATGATGAGAATAGACCCGGGGGCCATAGATTTCACTAGTGGCTTCTCTCAAGAGCATAAGTATTTTACGGTGGGTGAACAAATTACTGTTGAGCAATTGACATAATTGAGCATAGTTATGAGAATATCTAGGTATGATCATGTATATAGGCATCACGTCCGAGACAAGTAGACCCACTCCTGCCTGCATCTACTACTATTACTCCACTCATCGACCGCTATCCAGCATGCATCTAGAGTATTAAGTTCAAGAAAACAGAGTAATGCCTTAAGCAAGATGACATGATGTAGAGGAATAAATTCATGCAATATGATAAATACCCCATCTTTTTATCCTTGATGGCAACAATACAATACATGCCTTGCTGCCCCTATTGTCACTGGGAAAGGACACCGCAAGATTGAACCCAAAGCTAAGCACTTCTCCCATTGCAAGAAAAACCAATCTAGTAGGCCAAACCAAACTGATAATTCGAAGAGTCTTGCAAAGATAACCAATCATACATAAAAGAATTCGGAGAAGATTCAAATATTGTTCATAGATAATCTTGATCATAAACCCACAATTCATCGGTCTCAACAAACACACCGCAAAAAGAAGATTACATCGAATAGATCTCCACGAGAGAGGGGGAGAAAATTGTATTGAGATCCAAAAAGAGAGAAGAAGCCATCTAGCTACTAACTAGTGACCCGAAGGTTTGAGGTAAACTACTCACACTTCATCGGAGGGGCTATGGTGATGATGTAGAAGCCCTCCATGGTGGATTCCCCTTCCGGCGGAGCTCCGAAACAGGCCCCAAGATGGGATCTCGTGGGTACAGGAGGTTGCGGCGGTGGAATTAGGTTTTTGGCTCCGTCTCTGATCGTTTGGGGTATGTAGGTATATATAGGAGGAAGGAGTACGTCGGTGGAGCTTCGGGGGGCCCACGAGGCAGGGGGCGCACCCTAGGGGGGCGCCCTCCACCCTCGTGACCGCCTCGTGGCTTTCTTTACGGAGGGTCCAAGTCTCCTAGATCTTATCTGATGAGAAAATCGTGTTCCCGAAGGTTTATTCCGTTTGGACTCCATTTGATACTCCGTTTCTTCGAAACACTGAAATAGGCAAAAAAAAAGCAATTCTGGGTTGGGCCTCTGGTTAATAGGTTAGTCCCAAAAGTAATATGAAAGTGGAAAATAAAGCCCAATATAGTCCAAAACAGTAGATAATATGGCATGCAGCAATCAAAAATTATAGATGCGTTGGAGACGTATCCGGCATCCCCAAGCTTAATTCATGCTCGTCCTCGAGTAGGTAAATGATAAAAAGAGAATTTTTGATGTGGAGCGCTACTTGGCATAATTTCAATGTAAATCTTCTTAATTGTGGTATGAATATTCAGATCCAAAAGATTCAAGACAAAAGTTCATATTGACATAAAAATAATAATACTTCAAGCATACTAACAAAGCAATTATGTCTTCTCAAAATAACATGGCCAAAGAAAGTTATCCCTACAAAATCATATAGTCTGGCTATGCTCTATCTTCACCACACAAAGTATTTAAATCATGCACAACCCAACCCCGATGACAAGCCAAGCAATTGTTTCATACTTTTGACATTTTCAAAACTTTTTCAATCTTCACGCAATACATGAGCGTGAGCCATGGATATAGCACTATATGTGGAATAGAATGGTGGTTGTGGAGAAGACAAAAAGAGGGGAAGATAGTCTCACATCAACTAGGCGTATCAACGGGCTATGAAGATGCCCATCAATAGATGTCAATCTGAGTGAGTAGGTATTTCCATGCAACGGATGCACTAGAGCTACAAGTATATGGAAGCTCAACAAAAGAAACTAAGTGGGTGTGCATCCAACTCGCTTTCTCACGAAGACCTAGGGCATTTTGAGGAAGCCCATCATTGGAATATACAAGCCAAGTTCTATAATGAAGAATTCCCACTAGTATATGAAAGTGACAAAATGAGAGACTCTCTATCATGAAGATCATGGTGCTACTTTGAAGCACAAGTGTGGTAAAAGGATAGTAACATTGTCCCTTCTCTCTTTTTCTCTCATTTTTTTAATTTGGGCCTTTTCTCTTTTTTTATGGCCTGTTTTTTTTCTTCTTTTTTTTAATTTTTTATTTTTCGTCCGGAGTCTCATCCCGACTTGTGGGGGAATCATAGTCTCCATCATCCTTTCCTCACTTGGGACAGTGCTCTAAAAATGATGATCATCACACTTTTATTTTTCTTACAACTCATCAATTACAACTCAATACTTAGAACAAACTATGACTCTATGTGAATGCCTCCAGCGGTGTACCGGGATATGCAATGAATCAAGAGTGACATGTATGAAAGAATTATGAACAGTGACTTTGCCACAAATACGATGTCAACTACATGATCATGCTAGCAATATGACAATAATAGAGCGTGTCATAATAAACGGAACGGTAGAAAGTTGCATGGCAATATATCTCAGAATGGCTATGGAAATGCCATGATAGGTAGGTATGGTGGCTGTTTTGAGGAAGGTATATGGTGGGTGTATGATACCGGCGAAAAGTGTGCTGTATTAGAGAGGCTAGCAATGGTGGAAGGATGGGAAAAGTGCGTATAATCCATGGACTCAACATTAGTCATAGAGAACTCATATACTTATTGCAAAAATCTAGAAGTTATCAAAGCAAAGTATTACGCGCATCCTCCTAGGGGGATAGATTGGTAGGAAAAGACCATCGCTCGTCCCCGACCGCCACTCATAAGGAAGACAATCAATAAATAAATCATGCTCCGACTTCATCACATAACGGTTCACCATGTGTGCATGCTACGGGAATCACAAACTTTAACACAAGTATTTCTCAAATTCACAACTAATCAACTAGCATGAATCTAATATCACCATCTTCATATCTCAAAACAATTATCAAGCATCAAACTTTTTTAAGTATTCAACGCACTCAAAAGAAAGTTTTACAAATCTTGAATACCAAGCATATAATTATTATTAAGCAAATTACCATGCTATTTAAGACTCTCAAAATAATCTAAGTGAAGCATGAGCGATCAATAGTTTCTATAAAACAAACCCACCACAGTGTTCTAAAAGATATAAGTGAAGCACTAGAGCAAAACTATATAGCTCAAAAGATATAAGTGAAGCACATAGAGTATTCTATCAAATTTCAATTCATGTATGGCTATCTCAAAAGGTGTGTACAGTAAGGATGCTTGTGGTGAACTAAAAAGCAAAGACTCAAATCATACAAGACGCTCCAAGCAAAACACATATCATGTGGTGAATAAAAATATAGCTCCAAGTAAAATTACCGATGGAAGTAGACGAAAGAGGGGATGCCTTCCGGGGCATCCCCAAGCTTTGACTTTTTGGTGTCCTTGGATTATCTTGGGGGTGCCATGTGAATCCACAATCTTAGGCTCTTGCCACTCCTTGTTCAATAATCCATCAAAAGATTTCACCCAAAACTTGAAAACTTAACAACACAAAACTCAACAGAAATCTCGTGAGCTCCGTTAGCGAAAGAAAAAAAAAGACCACTTCAAGGTAATGTAATGAACTCATTCTTTATTTATATTGGTGTTAAACCTACTGTATTCCAACTTCTCTATGGATTATAAACTATTTTTCTAGCCATAGATTCATCAAAATAAGCAAACAACACACAAAAAACAGAATCTGTCAAAAACAGAACATTCTGTAGTAATGTGTAACTAACGCAAACTTATGGAACTCCAAAAAATCAGCAAAAATAGGAAGACCTAAGCAATTTGTTTATTGATCATCAGCAATTGGAATCACTATTTTATCACGTTCTGGTGATTTTTCACAATTTTTTTCGTGAACAGAAAGTTTCTGGAAATTACAGCAAGATCAAATAACTATCATCCAAGAAGATCCTATAGGTTTAACTTGGCACAAACACTAATTAAAAGATAAAACCACATCTAAACAGAAGGTATATGGACTATTTATTCCTAAACAGAAACAAAAACAAAAAAACTAAAAATAAAATTGGGTTGCCTCCCAACAAGCGCTATCGTTTAACGCCCCTAGCTAGGCATAAAAGCAAGGATAGATCTAGGTAGTGCCGTAGTAATAAGATAGATCGGTGAAACTCATTTCATATTCTCTATGTTCGGCAGCAAGTATTCTTTGAGGCAAGCAAAAGTAATCAAAAGGGCTAAATTTAATAGGACAAAAGTCCCCAAGCTCAATTTTAGGAGGTATAGGTTCCTCTTTCGGCCCTTCATATTGCACAACCAATTCATCATTATAAGCATTCTTTTGACAGAACCTTGTGAGCCTAAACTCAAGAGAGCATCCTAGCTCATTATTTCTAAAGCCAAATCATCATTAAGTTCAGATATTCTATCAATTAAAATATTGGTAGACACCTTTTTTCTAAGGTTTTCATTGAAAGCAACATAGTCAAGAGATTGAAAACACATTATTTCTTCTTGATCAAAGAGGATAGATTCTATGGGAGGACGGCCAGTGTCCACCCTATAATGTGCAAAGATTTCTTTGGCCTCTTTTATTATAAATCTGAATTCATGAGCCAAAAAGATAGTAGCGGCACGCTTAACAGATGAATGCTCGATATTAGAAAATTCTAGGAAAATTCTTTGTATAGAAGGGTGCATATGCATAAATTGCCTTTCAAGTTCAACGATAAGCATGGCAATAGTGTCTTGTAGACTACTAGTTCTATGGAGAATAGAACCGCCCATAGAGAGCAAAGCACCGGCACAAGTAAAGAAATCTTGAAAAACTCGGCAACGGCACCAGAAATCTTCCTGCTACCTCTTGAGCACTACGTTGAATTTCCTTGAAAAGGGAAGGGTGATGCAGCAGAGTAGAGTAAGTATTTCCCTCGGTTTTTGAGAACCAAGGTATCAATCCAGTAGGAGGCTACATGCGAGTCCCTCGTACCTACACAAAACAAATAGCTCAATGCAACCAACGTGATTAGGGGTTGTCAAGCCCTTCACGGTCACTTACGAGAGTGAGATCTAATAGAGATGATAGATAATATTTTTGGTATTTTTGATATAGAGATGAAAAGTAAAAAGTAAAAGGCAAAGTAAAAAAGCAAAGCAATAATAAAGTGATGGAGATTGATATGATGAGAATAGACCCGGGGCCATAGATTTCATGAGTGGCTTCTCTCAAGAGCATAAGTATTTTACGCTGGGTGAACAAATTACTGTTGAGCAATTGACATAATTGAGCATAGTTATGAGAATATCTAGGTATGATCATGTATATAGGCATCACGTCCGAGACAAGTAGACCCACTCCTGCCTGCATCTACTACTATTACTCCACTCATCGACCGCTATCCAGCATGCATCTAGAGTATTAAGTTCAAGAAAACAGAGTAACGCCTTAAGCAAGATGAGATGATGTAGAGGAATAAATTCATGCAATATGATAAATACCCCATCTTGTTATCCTCGATGGCAACAATACAATACGTGCCTTGCTGCCCCTACTGTCACTGGGAAAGGACACCGCAAGATTGTACCCAAAGCTAAGCACTTCTCCCATTGCAAGGAAAACCAATCTAGTAGGCCAAACCAAACTGATAATTCAAAGAGACTTGCAAAGATAACCAATCATACATAAAACAATTCGGAGAAGATTCAAATATTGTTCATAGATAATCTTGATCATAAACCCACAATTCATCGGTCTCAACAAACACACCGCAAAAGGAAGGTTACATCGAATAGATCTCCACGAGAGAGGGGGAGAACATTGTATTGAGATCCAAAAAGAGAGAAGAAGCCATCTAGCTACTAACTATGGACCCGAAGGTCTGAGGTAAACTACTCACACTTCATCGGAGGGGATATGGTGATGATGTAGAAGCCCTCCGTGGTGGATTCCCCTTCCGGCGGAGCTCCGGAACAGGCCCCAAGATGGGATCTCGTGGGTACAGAAGGTTGCGGCGGTGGAATTAGGTTTTTGGCTCCGTCTCTGATCGTTTGGGGGTACGTAGGTATATATAGGAGGAAGGAGTACGTCGGTGGAGCTTCGGGGGGGGCCATGAGGCAGGGGACGTGCCCTAGGGGGGCGCCCTCCACCCTCGTGACTGCCTCGTGGCTTTCTTGACGAAGGGTCCAAGTCTCCTGGATCTTATCTGATGAGAAAATCACGTTCCCAAAGGTTTCATTCCGTTTGGACTCCGTTTGATATTCTGTTTCTTCGAAACACTAAAATAGGCAAAAAAACAATTCTGGGCCGGGCCTCCGGTTAATAGGTTAGTCCCAAAAGTAATATAAAAGTGGAAAATAAAGCCCAATATAGTCCAAAACAGTAGATAATATAGCATGGAGCAATCAAAAATTATAGATACGTTGGAGACGTATCAACGCCCGCCGCGCCGTTCACATGGGTGGCGTCTTTCGCCTAGTCTGTGGCCCGCTCGATGCCAACACGCTGGTCCGTAGGCTCGACTGTCTCCTTGGCCCAGGTGTCCACCTGGGCACAGTAGAGTAACATGGTCATCGCATCCTCGAGGTAGTGTCGTCCGATGAAATAGCCAACTTAGAGCTCGAGATCCCGCTCCAGATGTATCGCGAGCGTGTCGATCGCTTGGACGAACGAGTGCACGAGTTTAGGCAGAGCCAAGAACTACTGGGCATGGTCACCTGGACGTGTTTTATTCTGTTGAGTCGTTTCGACGTGGATAGCTATGTATTCACAGCAATCATATTATTTCTCTGTTTATTCCTCTGTTTCAATGTGTGTACTTTGTTTTCCATTCTTATATGTTCTGTTTCAATGTGTGTATATACGCTTTCCATTCTATATATGTGGATGGTAACAGCTAGATTCAAATTCGTATACAAAAACAGATAGAAAATGGAATTCATAATATATATATATATATATATATATATATATATATATATATATATATTAATTGTTCATTAGTTCATCACAGAATATATATATATATATATATATATATATATATATATAATATCATCACATATACGTGATGATACTTAACTACAAGGTACAATGCATAAAATTGAAAATGAACAATACTAAAACTAATAATCCCTCCCGGGGCCAGTATTCCGGCAGCCCCTCGCCAGCCCACCGGAGCTCCTCGTCGGTGGCAGGCTGGATCTTATCGGCCGACCTCCACGCAGCGACAAGGCGCCCCAAGCCTATGTCCTTCCTTGCAAAGTACCCGTCTTCGTACACCTCCTCGGCATGACGACGCGCCCGCCCCCAAAGCTCTGCCGTCTCCTTTTTCCAGGCAGCATCACGGGCTTCACAGGCCACCTGGTACCTTGCTTCCTCCTCCGTCATCTCCTTCTTGAATACCACTTGCCTGGCTTTGTCAGCCGGCGGCAGCGACTTCCATAGACAAAGAGTGTACTGGCCCCAAAACCAATCCAAAGTTGGGGGGTCCGACGCAACTAAGGGAGTCCTGGATTATGGGGTCCTCGGGGAGCCGGCCTATACTACATGGGACGGACTGATGGGCCGTGAAGATACGAGACAGAAGGCATTCCCCCATGTCCGGATGGGACTCTCCTTTGCGTGGATGGCAATCTTAGCGTACGGATGTGTAGTTTCCTTTCTCTTTAAACCGACTTTGTACAACCCTAGGCCCCTCCGGTGTCTATATAAACCGGAGGGTTTAGTTCATAGAGGATAAGACAAATCATACAGGCTAGACATCTAGGGTTTAGCCATTACGATCTCGAGGTAGATCGACTCTTGTAATCCATATAGTCATCATAGTCAATCAAGCAGGAAGTAGGGTATTACCTCCGTTAAGAGGGCCTGAACCTGGGCAAACATCATGTCCCGCATCTCCTGTTACCATCGATCCTCAGACACACAGTTCGGGACTCCCTACCCGAGATCTGCCGGTTTTGACACCAACATTGGTGCTTTCATTGAGAGTTCCACTATGCCGTCAACAGAAGGTTCGATGGCTCGATCGATCATCCGCAACGATGCTGTTTCAGGGGAGACTTTTCTCCCCGGTCAAATTTTCATGTTCGGCGGCTTCTCGCTGCATGCCAACTCGATTGGCCACCTTAAAAAAACCGACAGCTATGCCCCTGGTCATCAGATCAGTTTTGGAAACCTGAATTATGTCGCTGATATCCGAGGAGACTTGATCTTCGAAGGGTTCGCGGCTCCGACCACCGCTCTGGCCTTAGACCCGGAGCGTATCACCGGGTCCGAAGATGGGAGTTTAGAATCTGTCGGACCCTCTGCAACTGTGGAGCTCGGCACCGAAGATCCAGAGGGGACTGCATCACCAGCAGGCCCGGAGTTACTCCAAGTTCCCCCATCATCGAAAAGCCAGACTTGCCTCTGGATACCAGCTCTGAACTCTCGAGGCCTGCGTCACGTGAGCTTGGCCAGGAGACTCCTCCCCCGCCTAGCTCCATGGACTCTCGCTTCCCTGTCCAAACCTCGCTCTTAAACGAGGCTCTGGACTTAATGCGAGCCATTACAAAGGAATCATTGTCGAACTACGTCCAGCCGGGACTAGCGGCTGAGAGCGCTTGCTCCACTTCGGTCACCCTCTCCTCATACTGACAGCGGGTGACCTGTTCGGCCTCCAAATCTGTAGCCGCTTTGTCAGCGGCCACTTGGCTCACCTGCGCCTGCTCCTTTGCTTCGGCAAGGGCACTCTTGAGGTTCTTGACCTCGGGTGCGTTGCCTACAATCATACATATAGCAGCACATGAGCTTAAACTCTGAATTCGCATTACAAGCGACCTTCTGAAAGCATACCTTGTTGCTCATCAAACAACTTGTTAGCGCGATCGATCTCATCATCAGCCAGTTTCTGCATCCGTTTGAGTTCGGAAACTTCAGCGGCCTGGGTAGATGCCGCTAGCAATGAAGCATGTTCATCAATATAGACAAGTATGTTATCTCCGGTGGATATTCGATCCTCTATTCGGCCCTTCTTCAAAGAACTGAACAAAGTCTCAAGGGCTACTATCTATACACAAGCATATATTTTCATATGAAAAACGGCTAAGAATATTGCACCACATACCTCAAAGCCTTCCAACAGGCTGGTGAAGGCTTCATTCAGTCCGCTTTTTGCTGACTAAACCTTTTGAACCACCGTACCCATCAGGGTACGGTGTTCATCCCTGATGGAAGCACGGCGAAGTGCTTCCCTCAAAGTGTCCGGCGCCTCCGGATTGGTGGAGGTTGCCGGTGGAGTTGACACTCCCCCCTCTTTCGAAGGAGGCTGGTCGCTCGGCTCTCGAGCCGTGTGGGTCTCCGGAGTGGTATTCGGCTGGGGGCCGAATTGGTCCAGGCCCCCCCCATCAATCTCCATGGGGATTTTATCCTCCATGTTTTCAGCAGCCAGGGCGTTACCCTCTGGCGATGTCTCAGCGCCCTTCCACACCTCACCCTGGCCCGGAGAGGGCCTTTGGGATAACACCTCGGTGTCATCTATGGCATGTGGTGGGGAGGCTTGTGGAGGTGACTCACAATCCATCATCTCCGGCGCCAAAGAATTACTCGAAGATAGTGATTGTTGGGGGAGATCTCGGGCGGGACTGAAACACATAAACGATATGTTATCCTACAATCTGTGAGAGGCTCGATGTTTGGTATCTTTTGAATACTTACGATTTGGCCAGGGGATTTGCCCTGGGGCGCCACTAGGGGATGGCTTCGGCATTGGAGTCTGATCCATCCGAGAGGGTCATCTTCCCCCTTTTGGACGCCTCCGCCTCTGGGTCAGCAGAGGCCGCCCTCTTCTTCTTCTTCTCCTTGAGGGGAGAGTTGCTCTCTTCCTCCTCCTCCTCTTCGTCTTCATCTCCCTCGTGAGAGGAGAGAACTTTGGTATCTTCGGATGCCACGTCCGAAGTACCTCTATGGCAGAGGCCACTTTTGGCCTCCTTGCCCTTCTTCCTGGCCTTCTTCTCCGGTGCCTGGTACGGCGCCGGAACCAGCATCCTTGTTAGGAGAGGAATGGCTGGATCTTCGGTTAGCGAAGCCGGACGTTGGATCCGCTCTGCCTTCTTTGTCCAACCCTGAAGGAAGAAGGGAAGGCTCAGCATACCCCTCAGATTTACAAGCGGAATTTATGTTCGCAAATCAGAAAACTTACGTGAGTGGCCGGATGAGTACAGTCATGGCCGATGTCATCGGTTGTCTCCGGCCACGACTTCTGGGCCTTGAAGAGCAGCTTCCAGATGTCTTGGTGCGTCGTGCCGAGGAACCCCTACAGGGTCCGAGGACCGGCCGGATCGAATTCCCACAGGTGGAGAGACCGGCGCTGCCAGGGGAGAATTCGGTGAAAAAGCATCACCTGGACCACATCGGCGAGTGTGGTGTTCTTCTCAATCATGCTCTTGATGTGCTTCTGCAGCGTCATCACCTCGTCGGACGACGCCCAGTGCAGGCCCTTGTTAATCCACGATGTGAGCCACATCGGAGGCCCGGATTTGAACTCAGGAGTGGCAGCCCATTTGGTGTCGTGAGGTTCCGTGATGTAGAACCACTCCTGCTGCCACCCCTTCATGGTCTCGACAAAGGCTCCCTTGGGCCGGATAACATTGGGAAGCTTGCTCACCATGGCGCCACCGCAGTCTGCATGTTGCCCGTCGACCACTTTTGGCTTCACATTGAAAACCTTGAGCCATAGGCCGAAGTGGGGGGGGGGGAATGCGAAGGAACGCCTCGCACATGATGATGAATGCAAAAATGTGGAGGAAGGAATTTGGGGCTAGATCGTGGAAATCAAGCCCGTAGTAGAACATGAGGCCACGGACGAATGGGTGAAGTGGAAACCCTAGTCCATGAAGAAAGTGGGGGATGAACACCACCCTCTCATTGGGCTTCAGAGTAGGGGTGATCTGCTTTTTGCAGGAAGCCGTTGCGCAATGTTCGCGGCCAAGTACCCCGCTTCATGAAGTTCCTTGACGTTCCTCCTTGTGAGAGAGGAAGCCATCCACTTGCCTTGCGAACCCTATCCGGCCATGGCTGGGAGTGTCTGGTGGCTACAGAAAAGATCGAGACTTGGGGCTGGAGCTCGAGGACGGAAGGGTTGAGGGAGGAGAGAGCTTGGGGGAAAAGATGGGTTCTTATCCTCTTATAAAGGTAGTGAATATCAAGCGCCGCCTCACAAGCCTTAAAACTCTCCTATTCCCAAGGGGTCGTGCAAACGGCTCGGTTGGATTACCCAAACCCATATTGATGAGAATCCCGCAATAAGGGGACACGATCTCTGCTTTGACAAGACATGTCAATAGAGGCCGTGCCTTGAAACCCGGGGCGGGAGGCCAAAAAACGGTTCGATATAATGATGAGGCCGGATGTAGCATCTCACCGAAAAGGCTGTCAGTGGACATGCCTTATTTTGTTCAAGTATTTTGCCCTTGTGGTTTAGGGCTGTAACTGTTTTACAGAGCCGGATATAGTTCTGTTGTTTAACTTCTTTGGTGTATTCGGAGGAGGAACCCTCCTTGCAATGCCGAATACAATCTGCACGCCGGAGACATCGTCATTGAAGCCTGGTTCAGGGGCTAATAATAGAGTCCTGGATTATGGGGTCCTCGGGGAGCCGGCCTATACTACATGGGCCGGACTGATGGGCCATGAAGATACGAGACAGAAGGCCTTCCCCTGTGTCCGGATGGGATCTCTTTCGCGTGGATGGCAAGCTTGGCGTACGGATGTGTAGTTTTCTTCCTCTGCAAGCTAACTTTGTACAACCCTAGGCCCCTCCCGTGTCTATATAAACTAGAGGTTTTAGTCCGTAGAGGATAAGACAAATCATACAGGCTAGACATCTAGGGTTTAGCCATTACGATCTCAAGGTAGATCGACTCTTGTAACCCATATACTCATCATAGGCAATCAAGCAGGAAGTTGGGTATTACCTCCGTTAAGAGGGCCCAAACCTGGGTAAACATCGTGTCCCACGTCTCCTGTTACCATCGATCCACAGACGCACAGTTCGGGACCCCCTACCCGAGATCTGCCGGTTTAGACACCGACAGCAACCTCGTCCGACGGCACGTAGGGGTCCTCGTCGCTGCTATTCGAGTGAACGTCCTCTGGGGCAGTAACTCCTCGTCGGCATGTGGGCAGACCGGCGGTGCCATGGCAGAGATTTGAGAGAGAGAGAGAGAGAGAGAGAGAGAGAGAGAGAGAGAGAGAGGGCGAGCGAGGGGAGGATGTAGATGAGAATGCATGCGGGATGACGTGAGCAAGGTAGTATTTATTGGTGGCCGGAATCTAGATCGACGGGGACAGTACACACGCCGGTCGCCGGAATTTACGAGTATTGTAGTTTGAATTATACACGATTCCCGCAACAAAATCCATGTATGAACATAATAGCTGACGGTTTCCAATACAGAACCGTTCCTGATTAATGATCCCTGCCACTCACCTCCCAAACCTCGAGCCGCGAGATAGAGTGCCAATCGTGTGGGGGCCGGTTGTCTCACCAGATCTTTACATTTTATTTTTTGAACACCAGATATTTCCATCGTCTGATGATTTTTTAACTCGCACACAAGTACACAAAAATATGATTTTTCAAACCGTTATGGTTAGGTGTTGCATGTAGATGTACTTCAAATTTGAATTATGGTCATTAAATAGCTAGAAAATCACTTAAATGTCTTTAAAAGGTTAAATGACCCTTGTAATTTTCCAAATTTTCACATGACAGTTGTATTAGTGCATGTTAAACGTAGAGAAAAAATTGAAGGCCGTAAGAGGAATCTATCTCTCGTTCGTCATCAAACATGCATTGTTCCTTCTCGGAACCACGAACCTTCTAGTAAGTTGCTCCGGTTTGTGAGGGGTGTGTGTCCAAACTTTTTCCAAATAGGCCAATTTTTTACCACATCATCTTGGTGGCATGACCTTAAATCAAGCAAGATTTCATGTTTTTCTAATCATTTTTTAATTTTTTGGAATTAAAATGCCATGGCACTCCATGCATGTGCCCATGCCGTGAGACCAATATGTTTGAAAATTCCTTCTAATTTACTGCACATGGAATTAACTCGCACACAATTACACAAACATGATTTTTCAAACCGTTATGGTTAGGTGTTGCATGTAGTAGATGTAGTTCAAATTTGAATTACGGTCATTAAATGGCTGGAAAATCACTTAAATGTCTTTAAAAGGTCAAATGACCGCTAGAATTTTTCCAAATTTTCACAGTACAGTTGTAGGTAGTGCACGATAAACATAGAATAAATTTTGAAGGCCGAAAGAGGAAGCTATCTCCTGTTGGTCATCAATTGTTCCATCTCGGAACCACGAGCCTTCTAGCGAGTTGCTCCGGTTTGTGATGGGTGTGTGTCCAAACTTTCGTCACACATGCCAATTTTTTTACCACATCATCTTGGTGGCATGACATTACATCAAGCAAGGTTTCATGTTTTCTGATCATTTTTTAATATTTTGGAATTAAAATGCCATGGCACTCCATGCATATGTATTCATGTATCCATGTCGTGAGACCAATATGTTAGAAAATTACTTCTAATTTACTGCACATGGAATTGACTCACACACAAGTATGCAAATATGATTTTTCAAACCGTTATGGTTGGGCGTTGCATGTAGATGTAGTTCAAATTTGAATTGCGGTCCTTAAATGGCTATAAAATCACTTAAATGTCTTTAAAAGGTGAAATGACCCCTAGAATTTTCCAAAATTTCACATTACAGTTGTAGTAGTGCACGTTAGACGTAGAAAAAAATTGGAGGCGTAAGAGAAAGCTATCTCCCGTTCGTCATCAAACATGCATTGTTCCCTCTCGGAACCACAAGCCTTCTAGTGAGTTGCTCCGGTTTGTAAGGGGTGCGTGTCCAAACTTTCTTCAAACATGCCAATTGTTTTACCACATCATCTTGGTGGCATGATATTACATCAAGCAAGGTTTCATGTGTTTCTGATAATTTTTTAATTTTTTGGAATTAAAATGCCATGTCACTCCATGCATACATATGCATGTGTCCATGTCGTGAGACAAATATGTTTGAAAAATTCCTTCTAATTTACTACACATGGAATTAACTCGCACACAAGTACACAAATATGATTTTTCAAACGTTATGGTTAGCCGTTGCATGTAGATATAGTTCAAATTTGAATTACGGTCATTAAATGGCTAGAAAATCACTTATATGTCTTTAAAAGGTCAAATGACCCCTAGAATTTTCCAAAATTTTACATTACAGTTGTAGTAGTGCACGTTAAACATAGAAAAAAATTGAAGGCGCATTGTTCCCTCTCGGAACCACGAGCCTTCTAGTGAGTTCCTCCGGTTTGTGAGGGGTGTGTGTCCAAACTTTCGTCAAACATGCCAATTTATTTACCACTTCATCTTGGTGGCATGATATTACATCAACCAAGGTTTCATGTGTTTCTGATATTTTTTAAATTTTTTGGAATCAAAATGCCATGTCACTCCATGCTTAATTGTGTCATAGCCGTTAGACCAATATGTTTGAAAATTCCTTCCAATTTACTGCACATGGAATTAAATCGCACACAAGTACACAAAATATGAGTTTTGAAACCGTTATGGTTAGCTGTTGCATGTACATGTAATTCAAATTTCAATTACGGTCATTAAATGGCTAGAAAATCACTTAAATGTCTTAAAAGGTCAAATGACCCCTGAAATTTTCCCATACTAAGGAACCAGGGGCACAGATGTAAAAATCCCTTAGTTCTATGTTACTAAATTTGTGCATGTACACACCTATTAGTATCAATTTGATGTCATCCAAACACTGTCGCTATGTTGTTGCAGTTATATTTACCTTCCTCATAAAATGTTCAATTTGTTATTTATTGTACATGAGTAATAACTTGTAGCATTGTTGTAGTTAATTATAGCTTCTGATGTTCCAGAATTTGGTTGCTGTCTCTATAGCAATTAATTCATATGCACATTGATCTTTTTGAGAAGATATGTCATAATTAACATGTTTCTTCAGTTTTTCAAAATAAGCATTGGTGATTTTCTATGTTGCTATAAACCCATTTCCCCTACAATTGTTACTGATCTAGTTTTAAATATTATAGGATGAACGGAAGTGTTCTTACTTGGAGTGGGTTGATCAAGAGTGGCCACAGTCTTTGAAGATGTGCCTAGCGAAGCTCTGGGCATGTATGAGGAAGAGAACAGACGTAGGCTTAGAGAAATTGTTGTCAACATGGAAGAATATTTGAAGATGCGGGATAAAAGTGTAAGTTGGAGAATGAGCTCAGATTTTTTAAATCAGACTTTGCTAAGATGGTGTTGGCGAAGGAGGAGGCACTTTCCCAGTTGGCCCGTGCAAAATAGGTTCTTACTGAACTAAAAGCAGAGGTGGATAAGATGAGCCTGGATGATCTCGATTAGGGAAATGAATATATTGTTCTAATATTGTTCTTATGAAGTTGAACTAGCTATATGTTTTACTGTGTTGTTTTCATGTAGCTATCGTACTCTGATGTTATAATATATTTATGTGCCTGATATGAAATTGGCAAACAACTGTTCGATATGAAGTTTTAATTTCCGTAATACTGGAATTATTAATTGTAAACCAATAAAGCAGCTAAATGTGCCATGGAACTTTGCAAACGGTTCTAGCAGTAAAAGCGCTTATGATGCATGGATAGCTCAGTGCCACACAATTTTCTTCATCAAATCGTGTGTGATGTAGTTGATAAAAGCAAACGGTTAACCAAGGCAGAGCGTGTGTGATAGTTACACCTTTCACACACGAGCTTACACATAAAACTGGGTGGGATGTACATACGAACAGAAACGTTTTCCCTAGATTGACTGTGTGGGATGTACATAAGAACGGAAATGTATTCCTTGGATTGACTGTGTGTGATATACATACAAGCGGAAACGTTTTACCTGGATTGACTGTGTGGGATGTACATAAGAAAGGAAACGAAAAAGAATCCTCCCATGGCTAGTTAATTATTTGACTACTCAGTGTTTTTCACTTATATCTTTTGGTGTAGTTTGTCATTTACACACGCGCTTCACGTATATCCTATGAGTAAATGGTTGAATGAATGTAATATCATAAATCTGAATTTATATATGTTTCATATTCTTATAACATGGGGAGTAATGACTTCACACATAAAAAGTATA
This sequence comes from Aegilops umbellulata, assembly GCA_032464435.1. NCBI lineage: Eukaryota > Viridiplantae > Streptophyta > Magnoliopsida > Poales > Poaceae > Aegilops > Aegilops umbellulata. The sequence goes on from CP136054.1 coordinate 396,662,093, forward strand.
GGTAGTAAACTTATTGGAAGTTAGCAAACGCAGAATTGGTCAATTGAACAATTCATGAAAGAATATTGAAGGAAGTGAGATTTCACATATAAATATACTATCTTGGACATCTTTTGTAATTGTGAGCACTCATTAAAATATAACATGCTAAAAAGTTTATGTTGGACAAGGAAGACAACTTAATGGGTTATGTTTTCCTATATCCGAAACGTTATATTGTCTTGGATTATCCAACATGTTGAGCTTGCCTTTCCCTCTCATGCTTGCCAAATTCTTTGCACCAAGTAGAGATACTACTTGTGCTTCCAAACATTTCTAAACCCAGTTTTGCCATGAGAGTCCACCATACCTACCTATGGATTGAGTAAGATCCTTCAAGTAAGTTGTCATCGGTGCGTGCAATAAAAAATTGCTCCTTAAATCTGTATGATCTTTTAGTGCGAAGAAAATAAGCTTTGTACGAACTTGTGATAGGGAAGAAATAAAAGCGACGGACTGCATAATAAAGGTCTTTATCACAAGTGGCAATATAAAGTGATGTTATTTTGCATTAAGATTTTTTGCATCCAACCATAAAAGCGCATGACAACCTCTGCTTCTGTGACGCCCCCGATTCAATCGTACACTAATCATGCACGCAAATGTGTACGATCAAGATCAGGGACTCACGGGAAGATATCACAACACAACTCTACAAATAAAATAAGTCATACAAGCATCATAATACAAGCCAAGGGCCTCGAGGGCTCGAATACAAGTGCTCGATCATGGACGAGTCAGCGGAAGCAACAATATCTGAGTACAGACATAAGTTAAACAAGTTTGCCTTAAGAAGGCTAGCACAAACTGGGATACAGATCGAACGAGGCGCAGGCCTCCTGCCTGGGATCCTCCCAACTACTCCTGGTCGTCGTCAGCGGGCTGCACGTAGTAGTAGGCACCTCCAGAATAGTAGGAGTCCTTGTCAACGGTGGCGTCTGGATCCTGGGCTCCAACATCTGGTCGCAGCCATCGGGTAGAAGGTAAAGGGGAAAAGCGGGAGAACAGCAACCGTGAGTACTCATCCAAAGTACTCGCAAGCAAGGAGCTACACTACATATGCATGGATATATGTGTAAAGGGCCATATCAGTGGACTGAACTGCAGAATGCCGGAATAAGAGGGGGATAGCTAATCCTGTCGAAGACTATGCTTCTGGCAGCCTCCGTCTTGCAGCAGGTAGAAGAGAGTAGACTGAAGTCCTCCAAGTAGCATCGTATAGCATAATCCTACCCGGCGATCCCCTCCTTGATGCCCTATTAGAGAGCGATCACCGGGTTGTATCTGGCACTTGGAAGGGTGTGTTTTATTAAGTATCCGGTTCTAGTTGTCATAAGGTCAAGGTACAACTCCGGGTCGTCCTTTTACCGAGGGACACGGCTATTCGAATAGATAAACTTCCCTGCAGGGGTGCACCACATAGCCCAACACGCTTGATCCCATTTGGCCGGACACACTTTCCTGGGTCATGCCCGGCCTCGGAAGATCAACACGTCGCAACCCCACCTAGGCACAACAGAGCGGTCAGCACGCCGGTCCAAACCTAAGCGCGCAGGGGTCTGGTCCCATCGCCCTGAGCACACCTGCGCGTTGCGAACGCGGCCGGTGAGCAGACCTAGCAACCTCCAGTACAACGGAAGTCACGTTACGCGGTCCAACCCGGCGCGCGCCGCTTAGTCGCTGACGTCAAGAAGTGCTTCGGCTGATACCACGACGTCGGGATACCCATAACTTCTCCCGCGTAGGTGGTTAGTGCGTATAGACCAAATGGCCAGACTCAGATCAAATACCCAGATCTCGTTAAGCGTGTTAAGTATCGCGAACGCCGACTAGGGCCAGGCCCACCTCTCTCCTAGGTGGTCTGAACCTGCCCTGTCGCTCCGCCACAAAGTAACAGTCGGGGGCCGTCGGGAACCCAGGCCCACCTCTACCGGGATGGAGCCACCTGCCCCTTCAGCCCCCATCTCCGAACAGTATCACAGGTAATGTAATAGTGTAAAGTATATAGTATGCCCGTGATCACCTCCTGAAGTGATCACGGCCCAGTAGTATAGCATGGCAGGCGGACAAGAGTGTAGGGCCACTGATGGAACACTAGCATCCTATACTAAGCATGTAGGATTGCAGGTAAAGGTATCAACAGCAGTATCAAAGACAGGCTATGCATCAGGATAGGAATAACGAAAGCAGTAACATGCTACACTACTCTAATGCAAGCAGTATAGAGGAGAGTAGGCGATATCTGGTGATCAAGGGGGGGGCTTGCCTGGTTGCTCAGACAAGAAGGAGGGGTTGTCGCTGACGTAGTCGACCACAGGGGCATCCGCATCGTCATGGGGTCTACCGAAGAGAAGAGGGGGGAGAAACAGTAAATACATAGCAAGCAAGTGCATAACAGGACAACAGGCAGAGCTAGACGTGTTCTAACGCAGTATGGGGTGGTACTGGTGAAGGGGGGAAACATCCGGGAAAATATCCCCGGTGTTTCGTGTTTTCGGCCAGAAGAGCCGGAGGGGAAAAGTTGCGAGTTTGATATGTTAGGGATGTGTGGCGGACGAACGGTTTGCGTATCCAGAATCGTCTCGTCGTTCTGAGCAACTTTCATGTACAAAGTTTTTCGATCCGACCTACGGTTTATTTAATATGATTTTCTAAAGTTTTTATTAATTTCTGGAATTTAATTATTTATTTCAACATTATCCATAATAGTAAAAGATGATGTCAGCATGATATCATGCTGACATCAGCAGTCAACTGTGCAGTTGACTGGGTCCCGCATGTCATACGCTGTTTAGATTAATTAGGGTTTAGCTAATTAATTATTATTTAATTAAATTAACTAATTAATTAGATTAATTTAAGCAGGATTAGTTAACTTAATTAATTTACTAATTAATAAATTTATTAATTACATTTTCATTTTCCTTTTATTTTTGTTTTAGGGGTGTGGGGCCCCAAGGTCAGTGACTCAGGGGGGGCAGCGGGCGCTAACGGGCGTCGGGCGCAGCCCGATCTGGCGCAGCGGGCGCCCGTCCACGGCCTCAGGCGCGACCAGCGGAAGCGGGGGGGGGGGGGGAAGCGAGGCATGGCCCGGGCATGACCAGCGACCACAGCCGGGGCTCCGGTGCGGCGGAGCAAACCCCAGGAGGAGGGCTGCGGTCAAGTGCAGAGGAAGGAAGGGGCGCTTGCGGGGGAAGGGAAGGCAAGGGCAGGGGTGCGCGCGCGCGGTCGCAGCGCGACCCGGGGGCCGCGATGGAGGGCGCATGGCTTGTGCCGGGGCCGTGGCCGGAGCGCGGGGGCTCGCCGGGATCCGCCAGCAGGAGGAGCCGGTCGAGGAGGCGCGTTAGGGAGGGGAGAAGAGGCGCGGCGGGGCGCGGGGCATGGATGCCCCAGGGGCGCGCGGGCTGGAACGGGACAGAGGGAGCGCGGCCATGGACGCGGCCGGCGCGTGCGTATGTAGCCAGGGCAAGCGGCCGACGTGGCCAGGGCGGCCCGGAGCGTGAGCTCCGGCACGCGGGCGCTGCGGGGGGGGGGGGGGGGGGACGGCGCCGGCGACAGAGAAGGGGAAGGAGGGAGCTCACGTCGGGGAGTAGGACACGGGCAGCGGGCTCGGGGAAGGTCGGGGGGGAACGACGGGGACGAGCGGCGGAGCGGGAGGAGTCCGGCGAGGTCCAGGCGGGGAAGGGGGGTGGCGAGCTCGAGGCGGCGTCGTGTGGCGGCGGGGTGGCGTCGAGCGGCGTCGGGTGCCGGCGTCCTCCTCCTCGATCCCGATCCAATCGGGGAGAGGAGGGAGGAGATATTTCGTGAGGGGGGGAGAGTGAGGTGTCGGTGGGGGTGGGAGCGATGCAGTAAGGAGATAAGGGGAGGGGGTTGCGGGCCGGCCGTCTGGGCCTGGTGGTGGCCCAGTTGGGCCTGTGGTCAGCTGGGCCGAAGCCCGGGGGGTTTCTCTTCTATTTTTTTTGTCTTTTGTTTTCTGTTTTTTATATTTTCTTTTCTTTTATTATTTTCTTTCTATTATATTCTTTTAATTGTGGTTTTAGAAAATATAAATACAACTCCTAAAATAATGTTATAATTTATTCTATTGCCCAAATAAGTTTGACACCTAAATAAAATAGTTTGCATTAATTTTATTTTTAAAAGGGCATTTAATTAATTGTTTTTGCTACTGTTTAAATCCTTATAGTTCATTTAAGCATTTTATAAAAGCTTGGTTTCTCCACCATAATTGCTTACTATTTATTTGAAACAACCCGAACAATTTAGTTTTAATTTTTTGACAACTTTTGTTGTTTGCTTTTCTTTTGAATTTAAATTTGAATCGATTTCGAACTAACGCGAGATTAGCAACCGTAATCAAGGTGATGTGGCATTATTAGTAGAGGTTACTGTAGCTTGATTATCCGGGCGTCACAGCTTCCCTCTGCGAGGGGCCTATCTTTTACTTTTACCTTCTAACCTTATACAAGAGTCATGGTGATTTTTCACCTTTCCTTTTTACACTTTTTCCTTTGGCAAGCACTTTGTGTTGGAGCGATCCGGATATATATATCCACTTGGATGTAGGTTTTCATAAATTATTATTGTTGATATTACCCTTGAGGTAAAATGTTGGGAGGCGAAACAATAATCCCCTATCTTTCTCTGTGCCCGATTAAAACTTTCAACCCATAAATATCACATGAGTGTTAGCAATTGTGAAAGATTAAATGATTGTTGAGTATGTGGAATTTGCTGAATCAAAGCTCTTACATAGACCCTTCCCAAAAATAAGATGAATTGCAATTGTTTGATGACTAAGTGCACGGTTTGTTAGTTTTCAAGAAAGTTTATGATCTATACTTTAACATGTGAATAGTTTGTTACTTGATCATGAGAAGTTTTATGAGTTGAGCTACTGTTATGATATATAACGATGCTAGAAAAAGCTACTGTTATGCTAGTATTGGGGGGTATGAACCATGGTGAAGTTGGAATACAGTAGATATAGTTCTAATATGAAATTGGAATGAGTTTGCAACAGTACCTAAAGGTAGTGATTTGCTTTATTATACTAACGGATCTCGCAAAGTTTTTGTTAAAGTTTTGTGTGGATGAAGTGTTCGAAGATCGAGGAGCTATCAATATGAGAAGAATAAAGAGAGGCAAGAGTTCAAGCTTGGGGATGCCCAAGGCACCCCAAGTAAATATTTCAAGGATACTCATGCATCTAAGCTTGGGGATACCCCGGTTGGCATCCCATCTTTCTTCTTCAACAACTATCGGTATACCTCGGTTTTTGTTTTGTTCACATGATTTGTGTCCTTTGTGTTTTTCTTTTTCTTTAAGAACCATGCTAGTATGAGATAACCCTTCATCGATTTATAGAATGATTCATGTGCTTCACCTATATCTTTTGAGTATGACCTTATAGAATGCTCTTTGCGCTTCACTTAAATCTTTTGAGTATGGTTTTATAGAATGCTTCGTGTGCTTCACTTATATATTTTGAGCTTGGATATTGGATAGTCTATATTAATTGTAGAATGCTCCATGAACTTCACTTATATCTTTTGGAGTGTGAATAATACTATCATCTAAAGCGGATTTGGAAGAGTGTCGACTTTACTTAGTAATGATTCCACTATTTTGGAAGAGGTTCCAATTGATTATGAGAACAAAGTTGCTATCTATGATGATTATTGTGATGACATGTATGCTATAAAGAATAATGTCGACCATGAAACTTGTCATCATGATTTTAATTTTCAATTGGATTATGCCTCACATGACAGTTATTTTGTTGAGTTTGCTCCCACTATTCCGAATGAGAAGAATTTTGCTTATGTGGAGAGTAGTAAAATTTCTATGCTTGTAGATCATGAGAAGAATGCTTTATGTGATGGTTATATTGTTGAAATCATCCATGATGCTACTGAAAATTCTTATGAGGGAGGAATACATGCCTGTAGGAGTTGCAATAATATCAAGTTTCCTCTCTATGTGCTTAAAGTTTTGAAGTTATACTCGTTTTTCCTTCCTATGCAAGTTGATTCTTATTCCTATAAATAATGTACTCACAAAATCCCTAGGCATATGAAGTGGGTTAGATTTAAAAGTGCTAGTCATATTCTTCATGATGCTCTCTTTATGCTTCAATCCTTATCTTTTATGTGAGCATCATTGAAATCATCATGCCTAGCTAAAAGGCATTAAAGAAAAGCGCTTGTTGGGAGACAACCCAATATTTACCCTTACTGTTTTTGTGTGTTTACATGATTAAGCTACTTTAGTAATCATGTTTTATTGCTTTTGTTTCCATAAAGTGCCAAGTAAGACCTTTCGAAATACTTGGGTGAAAGTTAATGTAATCTTGCTGCAAAGAAGAGAAACTTTGCGCTCACGAGATTAGGTGTCATTTTTTTTACAGAAGAGCGTTTCTGAGTTGATTCTTGGTGCAGAAGATTAATAGACAAATTTCTCACGTCCACTGTCGGTGTCAAAACCGGCGGATCTTGGGTAGGGGGTCCCGAACTGTGCGTCTAAGGCGGATGGTAATAGGAGGCAGGGGACACAATGTTTACCCAGGTTCGGGCCCTCTCGATGGAGGTAATACCCTACTTCCTGCTTGATTGATCTTGATGATATGAGTATTACAAGAGTTGATCTACCACGAGATCATAGAGGCTAAACCCTAGAAGCTAGCCTATGATTATGATTGTTGTTGTCCTATGGACTAAACCCTCCGGTTTATATAGACACCGGAGGGGGCTACGGTTACACAGAGTCAGTTACAAGGGAGGAGATCTACATATCCGAATTGTCAAGTTTGCCTTCCACGCAAAGGAGAGTCCCATCCGGACACGGGACGAAGTCTTGAGTCTTATATCTTCATAGTCCAACAATCCGGAAAAAGTGTATAGTCCGGCTGTCCGAGGACCCCCTTATCCAGGACTCCCTCAGTAGCCCTTGAACCAGGCTTCAATGACGATGAGTCCGACGCGCAGATCGTCTTCGGCATTGCAAGGCGGGTTCCTCCTCCGAATACTCCATAGAAGATTTTGAACACAAGGATCGTGTCTGGCTCTGCAAAACAAATTCCACATACCACCGTAGAGAGTATAATATTCCACAAATCTAATCTGCTGACAACTTTTCATAATGTGACACCACGCCACGGCCCGGTCATTATTCGAACCATTTTTCTCAAACAGCTATTGCACATATTGCAAGGCGGTTTTCTTGGCACGTCTTGTCGAAGCAGAGATCATGTCCCCTTATCACGGGATTCTCATCAATACGGGTGTGGGTAACCCAACTGCGCCATCAATCACGACGCTTGGGGAATAAGTGAGTTTATCAGGCAAGAGAGGAGGCGCACCGTTTATACCGCCCTTATAAAAGGACAAGCACTCCTTTTTTTCACCCATGCCTTCTTCCCCGCCCATCCATTCTTGCGCACTCGAGCTCCAGCGCCCAAGTTCGCATTTTCTCCGTAAAACCATGTCCGGAGCGGGAGGCAAGTGGATGGTCTCCTCCGTTACGGAGGGGGACATTACGAAGCTCCGGGAAGCCGGATACCTAGCCGCAGACATCGCGCATCGGCTCCCAGATGCGGGGCAGATCATCCCTACTCCAGAACCCCATGAGAGGGTTGTATTCCTTACCCACTTCGTCCGCGGGCTGGGATTTCCCCTTCACCCGTTTGTCTGCGGGCTAATGTTTTACTATGGGCTGGACTTCCATGATCTGGCCCCAAATTTCATCCTCAACATCTCGGCATTTATCGTCATGTGCGAGGCCTTCCTTCGCATCAAGACCCACTTCGGCCTATGGCTGAAGGCCTTCAATGTGAAACCAAAGGTGGTGATCGGTCAGCAGGCGGAGTGCGGAGGCGCCATGGTGGGCAGAATGCCCAACATCACCTGGCTCGAGGGCTCCTATGTGGATACCGTGAAGGGGTGGCAATCGGGGTGGTTCTACATCACCGAGCCGCGCGACACCAACTAGGTGGCGGCCCCCGAATTTCGATCCGGCATCCCCATGCGGCTCACCTCCTAGAAAGAGAAGGGCATGTCTTGGGGTTCGTCGGTGGAGCTGACCGGACTACAAAAATGTGTCAAGAATATGATAAGCAAGAAAATCAAGCTTGTCAACATGGTCCAGGTCATGCTCTTTTGCCGAATCCTGCTGTACCAAAGACGGGCATTCAATATGTGAGAGTTTGACCCGGCCGAGCACCAGATGTTGCGAGAGCTTTTTGACATGACGCACAAAGACGTCTGGATGGTGCTGTTCAAGGGCGCCGAGGTACCTACTCCCCTTACTGAGGATCGTGGACACAGCGCAAAGCGCCCTGCCAATCCGTAAGCCCTTTATATCTCACAAAATGTTCCTTTTCCCAGCATAACCGTGTGAGGGGTATGAGGCTCCATGTCATTTTAACACGACTGGGTAGCGACAGCGGAGCAGATCGATTGTCCGGCCCCCCAGCCTAAAGATCCAGCCGATGCTCTCCTAACGGAGATGCTGGTTCCAGCGCCTTATGAGGCGCCAGAGAAGAAGGCCGCAGGGACCAGGAAAGGTCTCCGGCGCAAGGTTGTATCGGACTCATCACCTGATAACACTGAAGCTCCCTCCTTCCACGAAAACAAGGAGGAGGAAGAGGAAAGTTCTCACCCCCAGCCGGGGGAGATAGGAAAAGGAAGGCCGCCCCATCTGGGGAGGCCGAAGGGTCCAAGAGGGGAAGGACCCTCCTTCCGGACTGCTCCACAACGGTTGCTTACAGTGATGAGGAGTGGTTGCCCAGGGTCAAGCCCCTGGCGAAGTCGTAAGTATTCGGATACCATAATAGTCCAGGTATGTTCGGTTTTATTGCTTCTCATCATGCTGAACATGATCATGCAGTCCCTCCAAAACCCATATCGACGTATCCTCTTCGGATGGGTCTTTGGGTCCGTCGGCGATGAACAGCGATTCACTCCCGACCGCCACCTCCCCCCGCCCAACGGATGACGTCGAGGTGTTGTCTCAAAGGGTATTGAACCAAGGGGAGATAGTCCTGGAGGCGCCCCAAGGCGACATCCTGGACCTGAGCTCACGGGAAGCAAGACTCCCATGGGCTCTAATGACGGGGGCAACAAGTTTGTCCCCCAGCCGAATACTGCGCCGGAACCTCAAGTGGCTCCGGACTCTGTCAGGCGACCCCTCGCTAAGGGGGGCGAGCCGTCTATGCCGATGGCCTCCGTCCATCCAGAGCCATCGGACAACTTGCTGGAAGCGCTTCGCGGTGCTTCCATTGGCGAAGAGCACCGCACTACCATGAAAGCGGTGGTCGAGAAAGTTCGGTCCGCCAAAAGCGGACTGACTGAAGCGTGCGCCAGCCTCCTAATAGGCTTTGAGGTAAGTAATCGAATTATGAGAAAATGTTACAGCATAGACAGTAGCCCGTGATGCTCTGTTTGGTACCCGTAAAGGAAAGCTGAACAAAGGATCAAATGATAACTGCAGGAGTCTAATCAGAATGTGTCTGTGTGAACAAGCAGGCTTCGCTGCTGGCCGCTAGCGCTTGTACAGCGGAGGTCACCGCACTGAAGCGGGACCTTGAGCGGTCCAAGGAAGAGCTCGGCCTTACCAAGAGGCAGCTCGAAGAGAACAAAGGTAAGTGATACCCTGTCTGTATATCGAAGAAAAAGGTGGTTGTTAAATCATAGGATCATCATGAATTTTGCTAGGGGCCACGACCGAAGTGGCGGCCCTGAAGAAGGCGTTGTCCGAGGCCGAAGACAAAGCGGCCAAGGAGCGCACCGAGTGCGAGAAGCATGAGGCTCGAGTCAGCAAGGTTCAGCAAGAGCTCCAGGATTTCGTCAAGAAATACGAGTCCTTGGAGCGTGACTCTGAGATGCAAGGGTCCGAGCTTGCGAAGGCCCTCGAGAACGCGCAAAATGCCAAGGCCGAAGCCCAAAAGGCCCTCCAGGATATGCAGGAGGTCAAGAAGATAGCAGCGGGTAAGGCATTCATTATGCAAAGCAAGCATGTGAAGGAAACGCTACTTTTACTTACCCAAATTCGGAGCTCTCCAGGAGCGTTCGCAGATCTGCCCGGCAGCGTATCGGATGCCGCGGAGTTCTACCGGGCCGAGGAAGGGAGCTCGATGGAGAAGTTGTTCTGGCCTAAGTATACTGCGACCGAACATCCGATATCCTTGAGCGACCAGTTGAAGCAACTGGTCGAGCTTCACAGGGCGGCCGAATTGGCCATGAGGGGTCTCATAGTCCGGATGTGGCCTGGCGAGCCCCTGCCTGGTAGCTACTTCGGCCAGGTAAAGCGGCTTGTGAATGCCTGCCCACGGTTTGAAGTCATAAAGCGGTCCATCTGCATTGAAGGTGCGCAGGGCTTTTGCCGAGGCGAAAGTGCACTGGGCGAAAATGGACGACGAAAAGCTGGTGAAAGAGGGGCCACTGAAGGGCAAGGAGCATCGCCGCCCCGAAAAGTATTATGATAGTGTCCTAAAGGGTGCTCGTCTTGTGGCAGAGGAATATGCTAAGGATGTAATATTTGAATGAATGTACTCATGTTATCCTACAATATGAAAACGAGTTCATGTGCGCTACGTAACACTTGTTAATTTAAAATATTACCTTCTGCGCGGCCGTTTATAAAATCTGAGAGTTGGCAAGTCGTCGGCTTCTGCCCCCATGTAACTAGTACTAAGGTGTTCGGGATAAACCTGATAACTCTTTATCCCAATTTTGGGTCCTTCGAAGGAGGTGTTCAGCACAACGAACCAGGCAATCGGACTATAAAGCTTTAGCACTCTCACTTAGCCATAGAAGTCTACAATTTTAAATTTTTGCGAAGCCCCTAGTATTCGGAAGACCGAACTTCGGGTGCTATGTACGCCTAAATCGGACAAGGCCGACTCCTCGCCCAAACTGGAATTTTTTTTAAGGATTTGAGACCTCTCGAACAGCGGCCAGCTCTCGCCGCATCATGACAGTCAGTTTTCGGCTTTCTCTACTGAGGTGCTTGTCCGGAAGAAACGGGACACAATCGTAGTAGTTCTCCCAGTGCTACCTTAGCCGATACAGCGGAACGTAAGGTTAAAACATGGGATCCGGGCAAACGCAACTATTGACCGAAGACATGATTCGGAGCTGATGCATATAATGCTATAAGTTCGGGGTGCCGCACTGTCGAAAGTGTTCGGACTTTTCATGCCGTGTTATGGGGTATACTGAAGCCCGTGGCGCACTGGACGTACCAAAATGTACGGGTGCGATTTGTCATAAATAAGCAGACAAGAAAAGAAAAAAGAAAAAAAAGGAAATGCAATAATAAGCTGACGCTATACATTGTTATTTAAATGATACGTCGAAGCGTATGTATACAAGTAGTGCAATAAGCAATAAATAGGACTATTTGACATGTCCTATCCAAGGGCAAGCTGCGTATGGGTATGTAAAACAGGTATATCGAACGTTATTAGAGACCACCTGGGGATTCCCTTGTATGAAAGATCTTCTTGCTTCCTTAGTATTTCCTTCCTGTAATCAGGCTATTGGAAAGAGCTTCCAGATAGTAGGGTCCTGAAAGAGAGTAAATGCTAAAGTTATACGGGCCCTGAGGCGGTTGAGCCACATTGTGGGCCGTGCCATAGTCGTGCCTCCGCCTGCGCCCATGGTATCTTGACTGCGTAATTATGTACGCACGGCGCAAATTTTGGCGCTTTACTGGGACTATGACGGAGGCCGAATTGCTAGGCGAGCTCTGAACGTGCCGGCGATCCTGTTGCAGGGTACTCCGGACTCGCTTGAAGGTGTCCAGGAGTTTTGTCGCCGAATTGGCGGTTTGTCTCAGAAGGCTGCTTTGCACTTCGGCCGCGAGGGCCGTAGTGTTCTCCTCCGTATGGAGCGAGCGTTCTGTGTTTCCATTAACTATTATAACCCCGCGAGGTCCTGGCATTTTGAGCTTGAGGTATGCATAATGTGGTACCGCATTGAATCTAGCAAATGCGGTTCATCCGAGTAGTGTGTGATAGCCACTGCGGAAGGGGACGATATCGAAGATTAATTCCTCGCTTCGGAAGTTGTCCGGAGACCCGAAGACCACTTCCAGTGTGATTGAGCCCGTGCAACAGGCCTCTACACCTAGTATGACACCTTTGAAGGTGGTTTTTGTGGGTTTGATCCTCGAGGGGTCTATACCCATTTTGCGCACTGTATCCTGATAGAGCAGGTTCAGGCTACTTCCACCGTCCATAAGGACTCGAGTAAGGTGAAATCCATCAATGATGGGATCAAGGACCAATGCGGCAGAACCGCCATGACCGATACTAGTGGGGTGGTCCCTGCGATCGAAAGTGAACGGACAAGAAGACCATGGGTTGAACTTTGGGGCGACTGGCTCCATCGCATAGACGTCCCTTAATGCACGCTTCCGTTCCCGCTTGGGAATATGGGTTGCGTAATCATGTTCACCGTTTTCACTTGGGGAGGAAATTTCTTCTGTCCTCCTGTGTTCGGCGGCCGGGGCTCCTCCTCGTTGTCACTATGCAGCCCCTTTTCCTTGTTTTCGGCATTCAACTTGCCAGCCTGTTTGAACACCCAGCATTCTCTGTTGGTGTGGTTGGCTGGCTTATTGGGGGTGCCGTGAATTTGACACGAACGATCGAGTATGCGGTCCAAACTAGACGGGCCCGGATTGCTTCTTTTAAACGGCTTTTCCACTGACCGGATTTAGAGACACTGAATCCGGCATTGACTGTCGTGTCTTCGGCGCTGTCGCCGTTGCTACGGCGCTTGTGTCTGTTGTGACGTGGTATGCCGTTCCTATCTTTGGCATCTGAATTGCCAGAATTTCTTGATGTGTTGTTGCTGCGAGCCAGCTAGCTGTCCTCGCCCGTGCAAAAGCGGGTCATGAGTGTCGTGAGGGCTGCCATGGATTTCGGCTTCTCTTGGCTGAGGTGTCGGGCGAGCCACTCGTCGCGGATGTTATGCTTAAATGCCGCTAAGGCCTCGGCATCCGGACAGTCGACAATTTGGTTCTTTTTAGTTAGGAACCGAGTCCAGAATTTCCTGGCTGATTCCCCTGGCTATTGGGTTATGTGAATCAAGTCATCGGCATCCGGTGGTCGCACATAAGTGCCCTGGAAGTTGTCAAGGAATGCGTCTTCCAAATTCTCCCAACTGCCAATGGAGTTTGTTGGCAAGCTATTCAGCCAATGCCGAGCCGGTCCTTTGAGTTTTAGTGGGAGGTACTTGATGGCATGTAGATCGTCACCGCGGGCCATGTGGATGTGGAGGAGGAAATCTTCAATCCATATCACGGGGTCTGTTGTACCATCATATGATTCAATGTTCACAGGTTTAAATCCTTCTGGGAATTCGTGATCCATTACTTCATCAATGAAGCATAGGGGGTGTGCGGCGCCTCTGTGCCGGGCTATGTCACGGCGCAGTTCATACGAGTCTTGTCTGCAATATTCAGCCCGGCCGGATTTGCTTTTAGTACATCCGGCGTGACAATCGTCGTCATGCGTTGGGGCGCACCCCTGTGATTCGTAGATCGATTTTGTATGTCCTGCTTTGTTTTCCAATACGTCTCGCAGGTCCTGCGTATTGCCCCGGGCCTTGGTGTTTTTATTTGACCGGCGACGGGGTGCGGGCTGGACTTCGGGTTGAAATGCCGCTCTGTCTTGGCCACGAGGTGGCCGATCAGCCGCATCATACGCTGGTAGTGTAGGTTTTAATGCTTCCTCCTCGAGTTGGTGTAGCAACCTGCGCTTTGGGTAACTCTTGGTTGGGCGCTCGAGTTCGTATTCCTCGGCCGCCAGGACCTCAGTCCATCTATCCGCTAGCAGATCTTGGTCAGCTCGAAGCTGTTGTTGCTTTTTCTTCAGGCTTTTTGCTATGGCTATAAGCTGGCGCTTGAAGCGCTCCTATTCGACGGGATCCTCGGGCACGAAAAGTTCTTCGTCGCCAAGGATCACCTCGTCTTTGGAGAGGGTCATGTAATTGTCATCCTCTGATTCTCCCTCTGCTGCCTGTTCTTGGGGCTAGCTTGCCCATCCTCCCGCTCGAAGCCTGGCTGGAGGGGATTGGCTTCGTCTTCGGCACTATCTGCAGCGTTATTGTCTCTTGTGCCGGTATCACTGCTTTTGCTATGGCGGGGCTTAGAGCGGGGTCGATGACGTCGGTGCTTACATTGCTTCTCAGGAGGATTATCCTGCGTTGCCTTATTGCCATTGATTTCTTTGGGGGTGTCCACCACGCATATATCATATGATGAGGTGGCAGTCCAGCGCCCTGTGGGCGGTGGTTCCTGTTCGTCTCCTGCATCGTCGTCCATACCGTCGATGTCTTCGGAGCCGAAATCGAGCATGTCGGTTAAGTCGTCAACAGTGGCTATCAGGTGGATGGTGGGTGGGGAACGAATTGGTTCCTGTTCATCTCCTGCATCGTCGTCCATACCATCATGTCTTCGGAGCCGAAATTTAGCATGTCGGTTAAGTCGTCGACAGTGGCTATCAGGTGGATGGTGGGTGGGGAACGAATTTCTTCGTCGTCCGCTTCCCACTCAAGCCGGACATAGTTCGGCCAAAGGTCTCCTGACAAGGAGAGAGACCTTAATGAGTTTAGCACGTCGCCTAGGGGCGAGTGATGAAAGATATCTGCGGTGGAAAACTCCATGATCGGTGCCCAATTAGATTCGATAGGCACGGACGCAGGCGGTTCGGAGCCCGTGGCCGAGGACGAATCCAAGTGTCCGGCAAGACAGGTCTCATAAGAGGTGAAGTCAGTATTCGGCTCTATCGCCACTGAGTGTGCGGCCTCCGTGGCGGGGTCCATCCACCTATCCTCGGACGGCGCGATCTGTTCCGGCTTGAGGGCTGGAGTAGCTATAGGTGTGATCTCCCGAACACCGTCCGATGACAGAGCTAAGTCATGCTCATCGTGACTGTGCGGCGCACCTGTCATAGGTTTGAATCCATCGAAGATCAAGTCTCCGCGGATGTTGGCAGTATAGTTCAAGCTTCCAAACCTGACCGGATGGCCAGGGGCGTAGCTCTCGATTTGCTCCAGATGGCAAAGCGGGTTGGCCCGCAGTACGAAGCCGTCAGATACGAAGATTTGTCCGGGGAGAAAAACCTCACCCTGGATCGCATCGTTGCCGATGATCGAAGGAGCCATCAAGCCTTTGTCGTGACGGCACAGTGGAACTCTCAATGAAAGCACCAATGTCGGTGTCAAAACCGGTGGATCTCGGTAGGGGGTCCCGAACTGTGCGTCTAAGGCGGATGGTAACAGGAGGCGGGGGACACAATGTTTACCCAGGTTCGGGCCCTCTCGATGGAGGTAATACCCTACTTCCTGCTTGATTGATCTTGATGATATGAGTATTACAAGAGTTGATCTACCACGAGATCGTAGACGCTAAACCCTAGAAGCTAGCCTATGATTATGATTTTTGTTGTCCTACGGACTAAACCCTCCGGTTTATATAGACACCGGAGGGGGCTAGGGTTACACAGAGTCGGTTACAAGGGAGGAGATCTACATTTCCGAATTGCCAAGCTTGCCTTCCATGCAAAGGAGAGTCCCATCCGGACACGAGACCCCCATGGCTAGTTAATTATTTGACTACTCAGTGTTCATCACTTATATCTTTTGGAGTAGTTTGTCATTCACTCACGCGCTTCACATATATCCTATGAGTAAATGGTTGAATGAATTCAATATCATAAATCTGAATTTATATACATTTCATATGCTTATAACATGGGGAGTAATGACTTCACACATAATAAGTATATGTAGTAAACTTATTGGAAGATAGCAAACGCAGAATTGGTCACTTGAACAATTCATGAAAGAATATTGAAGGAAGAGAGATTTCACATATAAATATATTATCTCGGACACCTTTTGTAATTGGGAGCACTCATTAAAATATGACATGCTAAAAAGTTGATGCTGGACAAGGAAGACAACTTAATGGGTTATGTTTTCATATATCCGAAACGTTATATTATCTTGGATCATCCAACATGTTGAGCTTGCCTTTCCCTCTCATGCTAGCCAAATTCTTTGCACCAAGTAGAGATACTACTTGTGCTTCCAAACATTCCTTAACCCAGATTTTCCATGAGAGTCCACCCTACCTACCTATGGATTGAGTAAGATCCTTCAAGTAAGTTGTCATTGGTGCATGCAATAAAAAATTGCTCCTTAAATATGTATGATCTATTAGTGCGAAGAAAATAAGCTTTATACAAACTTGTGATAGGGAAGAAATAAAAGCGACGGACTGCATAATAAAGGTCTTTATCACAAGTGGCAATATAAAGTGACATTCTTTTCCATTAAGATTTTCTGCATCCAACCATAAAAGCGCATGACAACCTCTGCTTCCCTCTGCGAAGGGCCTATGTTTTACTTTTACCTTCTAACTTTATACAAGAGTCATGGTGATTTTTCACCTTTCCTTTTTACACTTTTTCCTTTGGCAAGCACTTTGTGTTGGAGCGTGCTACCTCTTGAGCATTGCGTTGGTTTTCCCTTGAAGAGGGAAGGGTGATGCAGAAAAGTAGCATAAGTATTTTCCTCAGTTTTTTAGAACCAAGGTATCAATCCAGTAGGAGGCCACACGCAAGTCCCTCGCACCTACACAGACAAGTAAGAACCTTGCAACCAACGTGATAAAGGGGTTGTCAATCCCTTCACGGCCACTTGCAAAAGTGAGATCTGATAGAGATGATAAGATAATATTTTTGGTATTTTTATGATAAAGATTAAAAGTAAATAATGCAAAATAAACGGTAATAAAAATAGCTTGTTGACGGGAGGTTAATATGATGGAAAATAGACCCGGGGGCCATAGGTTTCACTAGTGGCTTCTCTGAAGATAGCATAAGTATTACGGTGGGTGAACAAATTACTGTCGAGCAATTGATAGAATTGAGCATAGTTATGAGAATATCTAGGTATGATCATATATATAGGCATCACGTCCGTGACAAGTAGACCGACTCCTGCCTGCATCTACTACTATTACTCCACTCATCGAACGCTATCCAGCATGCATCTAGAGTATTAAGTTCATAAGAACGGAGTAATGCTTTAAGAAAGATGACATGATGTAGAGGGATAAACTCATGCAATATGATATAAACCCCATCTTTTTATCCTCAATGGCAACAATACAATATGTGTCGTTTCCCCTACTGTCGCTGGGATCGAGCACCGCAAGATTGAACCCAAAGCTAAGCACTTCTCCCATTGCAAGAAAGATCAATCTAGTAGGCCAAACCAAACTAACAATTCGAAGAGACTTGCAAAGATAACCAATCATACATAAAAGAATTCAGAGAAGATTCAAATATTGTTCATAGATAATCTGGATCATAAACCCACAATTCATGGGATCTCGACAAACACACCACAAAAGAAGATTACATCGAATAGATCTCCAACAGAATCGAGGAGAACTTTGTATTGAGATCCAAAGAGAAAGAAGAAGCCATCTAGCTAATAACTATGGACCCGAAGGTCTGAAGTAAACTACTCACACATCATCGGAGAGGCTATGTTGTTGATGTAGAAGCCCTCCGCGATCAATGCCCCCTCCGGCAGGACACCGGAAAGGCCCCAAGATGGGATCTCACGGGTACAGAAGGTTGCGGCGGTGGAATTAGGTTTTCATGGTGCTCCTCGATGGTTTGGGGGTACGTAGGTATATATAGGAGGAAGAAGTATGTCGGTGGAGCCACGAGGGGCCCATGAGGGTGGAGGGCGCGCCCAGGGGGTAGGCACGCCCCCCTGCCTCGTGGCCTCCTCGGTGATTTCTTGACGTCCACTCCAAGTCCTATGGAACACGTTTGTTCCAAAAAATAACTCTCCCGAAGGTTTCATTCCGTTTGGACTCCGTTTGATATTCCTTTTCTGCGAAACATTGAAATAGGCAAAAAAGCAGCAATTTGGTCTGGGCCTCCGGTTAATAGGTTAGTCCCAAAAATAATATAGAAGTGTATAAATAAGCCCATTAAACATCCAAAACGGAATATATAGTAGCATGGAACAATAAAAAATTATAGATACGTTGGAGACGTATCAAAGCGATCCGGATATATATATATATATATATATATATATATATATATATATATATATATATATATATATATATATATATATATATATATATATATATATATCCACTTGGATGTGGGTTTTCATAAATTATTACTGTGGACATTACCCTTGAAGTAAAAAGTTGGGAGGCGAAACTATAAGCCCCTATATTTCTCTGTGTCCGATTAAAACTTTGAACCCATAAATATCACATGAGTGTTAGCAATTGTGAAAGATTAAATGATTGTTGAGTATGTGGAGTTTGCTGAATCAAAGCTCTTACATAGACCCTTCCCGAAAATAAGATGAATTACAATTGTTTGATGACTAAGAACACGGTTTGTTAGTTTTCAAGAAAGTTTATGATCTATACTTTAACATGTGAATAGCTTGTTACTTGATCATGAGAAGTTTTATGAGTTGAGCTACTCTTATGATATATAATGATGCTACAAAAAGTGATTGGAACTATCATTGATCAAACTTATGCACTTTCTATCATTCACACTTCATAAATTATTTCTTTTATCATTTACCTACTCGAGGACGAGCAGGAATTAAGCTTGGGGATGCTGATACGTCTCAACCGTATCTATAATTTATGAAGTATTCATGCCATGTTTACAATAGTTTTATATGATTTTGGTGTGATTTGATTAGAACTAACCCGGACTGACGCTATTTTCAGCAGAACTACCATGGTGTTGTTTTTGTGCAGAAATAAAAGTTCTCGGAATGCGCTGAAAATCAACGGAGAATTTTTCTGGAAAATATAAAAAATAATGGAACGAAGAGTTACTGGAGGGGAGTCTCGTGAGCCCCACGAGGGTGGAGGGCGCGCCCCTGTGCCTCGTGGATGATGACCCACAAGTATAGGGTATCTATCGTAGTCCTTTCAATAAGTAAGAGTGTCGAACCCAACGCGGAGCAGAAGGAAATGATAAGCGGTTTTCAGCAAGGTATTCTCTGCAAGTACTGAAACAAGTGGTAACAGATAGTTTTGTGATAAGATAATTTGTAATGAGCAACAAGTAGCAAAAGTAAATAAAGTGTAGCAAGGTGGCCCAATCCTTTTTGTAGCAAAGGACAAGCCTGGACAAACTCTTATATAAGGAAAAGCGCTCCCGAGGACACATGGGAATATCGTCAAGCTAGTTTTCATCACGTTCATATGATTCGCGTTCGGTACTTTGATAATTTGATATGTGGGTGGACCGGTGCTTGGGTGATGTTCTTACTTGAACAAGCATCCCACTTATGATTAACCTCTATTGCAAGCATACGCAACTACAACAAAAGTATTAAGGTAAACCTAAACATAGCATGAAACATATGGATCCAAATCAGCCCCTTACGAAGCAACGCATAAACTAGGGTTTAAGCTTCTGTCACTCTAGCAACCCATCATCTACTTATTACTTCCCAATGCCTTCCTCTAGGCCCAAATAATGGTGAAGTGTTATGTAGTCGACGTTCACATAACACCACTTGAGGCTAGACAACATACATCTCATCAAAATATCGAACGAATACCAAATTCACATGACTACTAATAGCAAGACTTCTCCCATGTCCTCAGGAACAAACATAACTACTCACAAAGCATATTCATGTTCATAATCAGAGGGGTATTAATATGCGTAAAGGATCTGAACATATGATCTTCCACCAAATAAACCAACTAGCATCAACTACAAGGAGTAATCAACACTACTAGCAACCTACTAGTACCAATCCCGGACTTGGAGACAAGAATTGGATACAAGAGATGAACTAGGGTTTTGAGATGAGATGGTGCTGGTGAACATATTTATGAAGATTGCCCTCTCCCGATGAGAGGAGCGTTGGTGATGACGATGGCGATGATTTCCCCCTCCCGGAGGGAAGTGTCCCCGGCAGAACAGCTCTGCCGGAGCCCTAGATTGGTTCCGCCAAGGTTCCGCCTCGTGGCAGCGGAGTTTCGTCCCGAAAGGCTGCTGTGATTTTTTCCTCATCGAAAGACCTCATATAGCAGAAGATGGGCATCGGGGAGCCAACAGGGGGGCCGCGAGGTAGGGGGCGCGCCCTGGGGGGGTAGGGCGCGCCCCCACCCTTGTGGATAGTTTGGCCCCCCTCTGGTGAACTTCTTCCGCTAGATATTTTTTACTATTTCCAAAAATGACTTTCGTGGAGTTTCAGGACTTTTGGAGTTGTGCAGAATAGGTCTCTTATATTTGCTCTTTTTCCAGCCCAAAATTCCAGCTGCCGGCATTCTCCCTCCTTATGTAAACCTTGTAAAATAAGAGAGAATAGGCATAAGTATTGTGACATAACGTGTAATAATAGCCCATAATGCCATAAATATCGATATAAAAGCATGATGCAAAATGGACGTATCAACTCCCCCAAGCTTAGACCTCGCTTGTCCTCAAGCGAAAGCCGATAACGATAAATATGTCCCCATGTTTAGAGGTAGAGGTGTCGATAAAAATAAAATACGGACATGAAGGCATCATGTTTATTCTCATAACAGCTACATATATAGA
This sequence comes from Aegilops umbellulata, assembly GCA_032464435.1. Taxonomy (NCBI): domain Eukaryota; kingdom Viridiplantae; phylum Streptophyta; class Magnoliopsida; order Poales; family Poaceae; genus Aegilops; species Aegilops umbellulata. Next base: position 396,682,767 of record CP136054.1, read on the forward strand.
TATTGTCATATGATTTCTTATGCTCAAGTAATAATCTATTCACAATGCAGAGTACGAATCATAAACTTTATTGAGGACCAACAAACTATAATCTCAGTCACTGAAACAATTGCAATTTATCATAATATCATAAATAGTCTATGTCAGAGCTTAAAAGAAAGCCCACATACTCAACTATCATCTAGTCCTTCATAATTGCTAACACTCACGCAATACTTGTGGTTATGGAGTTTTAATCGGACACAGAGAAAGATAGGGGCTTATAGTTTCGCCTCCCAACCTTTTACCTCAAGGGTAATGTCAACAATAATAACTCATGCTCCCCTACACCCGATTAGATATATATATCACGATCTTTCCAACATATTGTGCTTGCCAACGGATAAAATGTAAAAAGGAAAGGTGAAGATCACCATGACTCTTGCATAAGGTAGAAGATAATAATAAAAGATAGGCCTTTCACAGAGGGAAGCAGAGGTTGTCATGCGCTTTTATGGTTGGATGCATAAAATCTTAATGCGAAAGAACGTCACTTTATATTGCCACTTGTGATATGAACCTTTATTATGCAGTCCGTCACTTTTATTTCTTCCACATCACAAGATCGTATAAAGCTTATTTCTCCCACACCAATCAATCATACATATTTAGAGCAATTTTTATTGCTTTGCACCAATGACAACTTACTTGAAGGATCTTACTCAATCCATTGGTAGATATGGTGGACTCTCATGGCAAAACTGGTTTAAGGGTATTTGAAAGCACAAGTAGTATCTCTACTTGGTGCTGAGAATTTGGCTAGCATGAGGGGTAAAAGCAAGCTCAACATGTTGGAGGATTCATGGCAACATACTTTATCTCAGATATAAGAAAACACAACCCATTACGTTTTCTTCCTTGTCCAACATCAACTCTTTAGCATGTCATATTTTAATGAGTGCTCCCAATCATAAAAGATGTCAACGATAATATATTTATATGTGAACCCCTCTTTCCTTATTACTTCCTATTAATTTCAACGATGACCAAAGCTATGTCTGCCAACTCCCAACAACTTTTAATCATCATACTCTTTCTATGTGAAGTCATTACTCTAAATAAGATCAATATGAGCTCTTTGTTTCTTTTTATTCTCTTTTGTTCTTTTATTCACTCAAGATCATGGCAAAATAATCAAGCCCTTGACTCAACACTAATCTTTATTATATATAGCTCACGGACTCGATTACAAAGAGAGATCATAAAGCAAAACTCAAAACTAGATCATGCCTTAAACTTTATTCTACTAGATCAAGATACTGCTAATAGGATTGAACTAAGAAAAATGGTAAAGATAGGAGTTGTGATGGTCACACAATACCGGGGCACCTCCCCCAAGCTTGGCAGTTGCCAAGGGGAGTGCCCATACCCATGTGATTATGTCTCCTTCTTTGGTGATGGTGTAATATTCTTGGCGATGATGCCTCTCGGGATACGATTATCCTCCTCAAGCTTATTGACTTGCTGCTTGAGGTCCATTATTTCCTTACGAAGCTTCCCTGTAACTGCTAAGGCTCCTTGCACCCAAGGGTGTTTCATAGCTGCGAGAGAACAAGTGACACTCCTCTTCATATTTTCATAAGAAAGAAATCTAACATTGGAAGGGATAACCGAGTTTGGAATAGCTGAGCTCTGTAGTTCCCCCATCGTGAACCCAAGTGAGAGGTGACTTCTTGATCCTCCATGGCATCTACCCTCATCAAGTCAGCCTCCATCTCTTCCTCCGTTGCTGGCCCAAAGTGGTCAGCGTCGCTGTTTTCCCTTGGTTCCGATGCTGGGTGAGACACCTGGCTCTCCTCGACTGACTCTTGAGAAGACATCTTGCTCCAATCTGCAGTAGCAACAACTTGAAACAAGAACAGAGGATAATTGCGTGATACGGGAGCCAAAACCTTCGGGAGAATATATAATGAATTTTTACCGACCAAAATACGTATCGTGCAAGAAATCGCAGTCCGGAAGGCACACGAGGTGCTCACGAGGTAGGGGCGCGCCTAGGGGGGTAGGGCGCGCTCTCCACCCTCGTGTCCTTCCCGGACTGCTACTTATTTTTCTATTTTTCTAAATATTCCAAAATGGAGAAATATTGCCTTAAAATTGTTTTGGAGTCGGTTTACTTACCGTACCACATGCCTATTCCTGTTTGGAGTCTGAAACGGTCTGGAAAGTGTCCCTTATGTATTCCTCCGGGGTTACGGTTTCAATAATATTGGTTTAAACATTTATGGGATTACCTGAGATATAATGTTTAATTCTTTGACCGTTTACCACCTTCGGATTTGTGCCTTCGAAGTTGTTAATTTTTATGGCACCGGAATGATAGACCTCCTCGATAACGTAAGGGCCTTCCCATTTAGAGAGAAGTTTTCCTGCAAAATTCTTAAACGAGACTTGTATAGCAATACATAATCACCTACATTAAACTCACGCTTTTGTATCCTTTTGTCATGCCATCTTTTAACTTTTTCTTTAAACAACATGGCATTTTCATAAGCTTGGGTTCTCCATTCATCAAGTGAGCTAATATCAAATAACCTCTTCTCTCCCGCAAGTTTGAAATCATAGTTTAGCTCTTTAATATCCCAATATGCCTTATGTTCTACTTCGAGAGGTAAGTGACATGCTTTTCCATAAACCATTTTATACGGAGACATACCCATAGGATTTCTATATGCAGTTCTATAAGCCCATAATGCATCATCAAGTTTCTTAGACCAATTCTTTCTAGACATATTGACAGTCTTTTGCAAAATTAATTTGAGCTCTCTATTACTCAATTCTACTTGAACGCTAGACTGCGGGTGATAAGGAGATGCAATTCTATGATTAACGTCATACTTAGCAAGCATTTTACGGAAAGCACCATGAATAAAGTGTGAACCACCGTCAGTCATTAAATATCTAGGGACTCTAAACCTCGGAAAAATAACTTCCTTAAGCATTTTAATAGAAGTGTTATGATCAACACTACTAGTTGGAATAGCTTCTACCCACTTAGTAACGTAATCCACAGCAACTAAAATATGTGTATATCCATTAGAGGCAGGAAAAGGTCCCATATAATCAAAGCCCCAAACATCAAATGGTTCAATAACAAGTGAATAATTCATAGGCATTTCTTGACGTCTACTAATATTACCAATTCTTTGGCATTCATCGCAAGATAAGACAAACTTACGGGCATCCTTGAAGAGAGTAGGCCATTAAAAACCGGATTGCAATACCTTATGTGCAGTTGTGTCTCCCGCATGGTGTCCTCCATAGGCTTCGGAGTGGCACTTGCATAGGATCTGTTCCTGTTCATGCTCAGGTACACAACGTCTAATAACACCATCTACTCCTTTATAAAGACGTGGGTCATCCCAAAAGTAATGCCTCAAATCATAGAAAAACTTTTTCTTTTGCTGGTATGTGAAACTAGGTGGTATAAATTTAGCAACAATATAATTAGCATAATCAGCATACCAAGGAGTACTATGAGAAGTATTTATGACATTTAGTTGCTCATCAGGAAAGCTATCATCAATAGGTAGTGGGTCATCAAGAACATTTTCTAACCTAGACAAGTTGTCTGCCACGGGGTTCTCAACTCCCTTTCTATCAACAATATGCAAATAAAATTCTTGTAGCAGGAGAACCCATCTAATAAGTCTAGGTTTAGCATCTTTCTTTTCCATAAGGTATTTAATAGCAGCATGATCAGTGTGAATAGTTACTTTAGAATCAACAATATAAGGTCTGAAGTTATCACAAGCAAATACAACTTGTAAGAATTCCTTTTCAGTAGTAGCATAATTTCTTTGAGCATTGTCTAGAGTCTTACTATCATAATGGATAACATTTAATTTCTTATCAACTCTTTGCCCTAGAACAGCACCTACAGCATAATCGCTAGCATTACACATAATTTCAAAGGGTAAATTCCAATCAGGTGGCTGAACAATAGGTGCAGAGATCTATGCTTTCTTAAGTATTTCAAATGCTTCTACGCAATCATCATCAAATACAAATGGTATATCTTTTTGTAATAAATTAGTCAGAGGCCGAGAAATTTTTGAGAAGTCCTTAATGAACCTCCTATAAAATCCGGCGTGACCAAGGAAACTTCTTATACCTTTGATGTCCTTGGGACATGGCATCTTTTCAATAGAATCAACCTTGGCTTTATCAACTTCAATACTTCTTTCAGAAACTTTATGCCCCAAGACAATACCTTCATTAACCATAAAGTGGCACTTTTCCCAATTCAAGACAAGATTAGTTTCTTCACATCTCTGCAAAACTCGATCAAGATTGCTCAAGCAATCTTCAAAAGAAGATCCATAGACAGAAAATTCGTCCATGAAAACCTCACAAATCTTTTAACAAAAGTCAGAGAATATAGCCATCATGCATCTTTGAAATGTAGCATGTGCATTACATAAACCAAAAGGCATACGTCTATAAGCAAAAGTACCAAAAGGGCATGTAAAAGTAGTCTTTGATTGATCTTTAGCCTACACAAGTATTTGAGAGAAACCAGAATAACCATCTAGAAAGCAATAGTGTGTATGTTCACATAATCTTTCTAGCATTTAATCAATAAAAGGTAAGGGTAATGATCTTTCTTAGTAGCCTTATTTAATTTACGGAAATCAATTACCATCCTATAACCTGTAATAATTCTTTGCGGGATCAATTCATCTTTATCATTAGAAACAACAGTAATACTTGCCTTCTTAGGGACACAATGAATAGGACTTACCCACTGACTATCAGCAACGGGATAAATTATACCTGCCTCCAGAAGCTTTATTATTTCTTTCCTTACCACTTCTTTCATTTTAGGATTCAGACATCATTAAGGATCACGAACTGGTTTGGCATCTTCTTCCAAATTTATTTTATGTTGACATAGAGTGGGACTAATGCCCTTAAGATCATCAAGAGTATATCATATAGCAGCACGGTGCTTCTTCAGAGTTTTCAATAATATTTCTTCTTCATGCTCTGAAAGGTTAGCACTAATAATAGCAGGATATATCTTCTTTTCATTAAGATAAGCATATTTAAGATTATCAGGCAATGGTTTAAGTCCAAACACAGGATCACCCTTGGGTGGAGGAGGATCCCCTAAGATTTCAATAGGCAAATTGTGTTTCAGAATAGGTTCCTGCTTAAAGAATACTTCATCTATTTCCCTTCTTTCATTCATAAACATATCATTTTCATGGTCTAGTAAATAGTGTTCTCAAGGATCACTAGGAGGTACGGCAATAGAAGCAAGACCAATAATTTCATCCTTACTAGGTAATTCTTCTTCACGGTGTTGTTTACTAAATTTAGAGAAATTAAACTCATGAATCATATCATCCAAGCCAATAGTAACAACATTCTTTTCGCAGTCTATCTTAGCATTAACAGTGTTCAAGAAGGGTCTACCAAATATAATTGGACAAAAGCTATCTTGTGGGGAACCAAGAACAAGGAAATCAACAGGATATTTAGTTTTCCCACACAAAACTTCAACATCTCTAACAATTCCCATTGCTGATATAGTATCTCTATTGGCAAGCTTAATTGTAACATCAATATCTTATATCTCAGCAGATGCAATTTCATGCTTAATTTCTTCATATAAAGTAATACGTATAACACTAGCACTAGCACCCATATCACATAAGCCATGATAACAATGATCTCCTATTTTAACAGAAATAACGGGCACACCTACCACAGGTCTATGTTTATCTTTAGCACAAGGTTTGGCAATTCTAGCAGTTTCACCGCAGAATTGAATAACATGCCCATCAATATTATCAGCCAGGAGATCTTTAACAATAGCAATATTAGGTTCAACTTTAACTTGCTCAGGAGGTGTATAAGTTCTAATATTACTTTTACGAACCACAGCTGAAGCTTTAGCATGATCCTTTATTCTAATAGGGAAAGGTCGTTTCTCAACATAAGAAGTAGGAACAATAGGATCATTATAAGTGACAGTCTTTTCTTCAACTTTAATAGGTGCAGCTACTTTTACTTCTATGAGAGGATGATATTTAAACCACTTCTCCTTAGGGAGATCAACATAAGTAGCAAAAGATTCACAGAAAAAAGCTACTATCTCAGAGTCACACTACAAAAAAAAGACACATCTGTGACCTTTTGGGCCGAACAAATTTTTTTTCTGTCATACATATGACACTTCTATGACGATAATTGTGACAAAACCCGATATCATCATAGATGTGGTGGGCTCCTACTTCTATGACAAAAAATCATGACAAAAAATGGGCTTTTCGTCCTGGGCGGGCCGGAGACGCAGTTGCATGACATTCTTTGGGCCGTCCATGACGGAAAAAACCGTGGTAGAAGCGAGGGGGAGGAAAATTTCGGGGAGTTCCTCGTTACGGTGGGAGGTCGGGGGCCGAGCGATGCGCGTTTCTCTCGTACACGTACGCGCGTGTGTGTGAGGCCTTGGCTCTAACTGAACCCAAGCGATTGCACTGCAGGCTACGTGTTACTGAACCCGAGCGATCGATCGATGGCTGTTAACTGAACCCGATCGAGCGATTCCTTCGCTACTGCTGCTAACTGAAGTCGATCGATGGGATAAACAGTGAGCGTTGCGGGGGGGTTGGATGAACAGTGAGCGGTGGCGTTGCCTCTTGATGAACAGGACCCCGTGGTGTGGTGGAGGGCTGGATGAACAGTAGACGGTGGAGGGGTGCCTGTGGAGGGGTGGTTGAACAGGAAGCCGTGTTGTGGAGGGCTGGATGAACAGTAGATGGTGGAGGGGTGCCCGTGGAGGGGTGGTTGAATAGGACCCCGTGGTGTGGAGGGCTGGATGAACAGTAGACGGTGGAGGGGTGGGTGAACAGTAGCCGGTGGAGTAGTGCGTGGTGGAGGCTGGATGAACAGGAGCCCGTGGAGGCTGGAGGAGGTCGACGGTGGAGATGAACAGTATCCCGTGGAGTCCCGTTTTACGGTACGCCACACCCCTCCCGATGAACAGGACCCCTGTTTCGACCGTAGCACTCCAACACAAGTCCGTTTCATCTGTTTTGCGGTACGCCACACCCCTCCCGATCAACAGGACCCCTGTTTCAACCGTAGGAGGTCCGTTTCCTCCGTTTTGCGGTACGCCAGACCCCTCCCGTTCAACAGGACCCCGTTCCGAACATAGGAGGTCCCTTTCCTCCGTTGTACGGTACGCCAGGCCTCATTTCCATCGCCTGTTCCGTCCAAGCCCTCCCGATGAACACGACCATGCATTCCGTTCCGACCCAGCCGGTTGGCTCCCACGTGTTCCGTTGCCTCCCGATGAACACGACGCATTCCATTGCCTCCCCATGAACACGACGCATTCCATTGCCTCCCCATGAACACGACGACGACACTATTTCTCCGTTCCGACCCAGCCATGTCCACGAGCCCTCGCCGTACGTATGTGCGAGTAGGTGTTCGAGACACCTCCCGTATGTACACATACGTGGTCGTATTTTATTTCTTGCACCCTGGCCGCTGTACGTACGTGTACATGCTACGTGCGCGCCTCTACTATGACACGTGTGTGCCTCTACATCCACCAGTATATATGTACGTACACGTTTGCGACCAGAATGACAACGCTACGTACGCTTCGACCAGGTGGCCGGTCCCGGCTGTCAAGCACTTCCTTGCGTGCGAAGATGTAGCTGGTGGGTCCTAGCAGTCAGGGGGCCGAATCATTTTGTTTTTTTTTTGCCCGGACACACTTCCTTGCGTGCGAAGGTGTAGCTGGTGGTTCCCAGCAGTCAGGGGGGAATGTTTTTTTCGTGAAATACGGTAGCCCGTCCGATGGGTCCCTGTTGTGAGATTGTTGTGAGATGGAGGAATCATTATTTCCGCGTAATAAGGAGGCACTTCCTTGCTGTCGCCGTGGACCCAGCTATCAGCCTCTCCACGTACAGTCCACGTCCGATGGAAGTCGTTCCTTGACCATGTTGACTACGTCGCGTCGAGAGCACCAGGGCGGTGGACGATGGCGAGGCCTAGGAAGGGGACGGCGCGGAGCCGGTGAAGACGTGGCAGTGGATGCCCACGCGGAGAGGAGTATGAGGGTTCACTCGTTCAGCTGCGGTGTGAGGCTGCCGTCGCCACAGGGCCTGGCCAGCGGTGGGAATAGTAGGGGCGATGAGGCCTCCGCGGCAGCACAGCCGGCCACGGGAGGCAGGAGCAGGTGGCACGACCGGCGTTGCTTTGGGCGGCTGGAGCAAGAAGACCAGAGGTTGAAGAAGCACTACGGCCGTTGGATGGACATCGTACGGTCATTGGAGCTAGAACCGTGCATATTGACTAAGTTGACAAAGCCCTCCGTCCCCATCAACTTAGTAGGCCCACAAGTCAGCCTGCCACCATACTGGATCCCAGCTAACAGGGGGAGTATTCATTTTTTTGTGCGTAATAAGGAGTCACTTCCTTGCGTGCGAAGATATAGCTGGTGGGTCCGAGCTGTCAGCGGCGGTAACATTTTTTCACGAAATACAGAGGCCCTTTCGATGGGTCCCTGATGTCAGGTGGAGGAATCATTATTTTGCGCGTAATAAGGAGGCATTTCCTTGCGTGCGGCCGTGGACCCAGCTGTCGGCCTCTCCACGTACAGTCCACTTCATATGCATGTTGGTCGTTGACCACGTTGACCAGGCCGCGCCGAGAGCACCAGGGCGGTGGACGACAGTGAGGCCTAGGAAGGGAACGACACGGAGGTAGGGAAGACTCGGCAGTTGTTTCCCACGCGGAGGGGAGTACAACTGTACGAGGGTTTACTGGTTCGTCTGCAGTCGCCGGAGAATAACAGCAGGTGTGGGTGAGTAGAGGGATGGCTAGACCAGCGATGGGAGTATGGTGGGGCGGTGAGGCCTGCACGGTAGCAGAGCCGGCCGCAGGGAGGAGGGAGCAGGCAGTCCCGCCGGCGCCTGTTTGAGCGGCTGGAGCAGGGAGAGCAGAGGTTGAAGAAGCACGACGGCCGTTGGATGGCCATCCAACAGTCACTGCTTGTGCATCAACCTTTTTTTAGGAAAGCCTCAAATCTGTGGAAAACAGCATACACCCCATCTGCCATTATTTCTAATAATTTACAGCCCATTTGCTAATTCTTAAGGTTTTTTTGGAGCCCATGTTCTTTTTTTTAGCATTACAACCCATATTGTGGCCACTGTTAAAAAATTATACGAAATTTTGCATATTTCGGTGCGGTCCGAACTATTTTTAATCCCAAAAATTCGACTCACCTTCAAACTGATTTTAAAAATAAATGTATATCAATGTAAAATCCAACAAATTCTCCATGCATAAAAATTAATATAATTTAAAATCTCGAAATGAAAAAAAAGATATTTGAAACTAATTGTCGGTTTGATGTGTTTTAAAAATGTACAGCCCATTTCTCATTACTGATGGGCCATTTTCTCGGCCAGCCGAATGAAAGCTCTCCTCGTCTTGAAAGATTTGCAGCCCAACAGGCCTGACAAAGCGACTTACTTGGAGAATCACAAAAAAACTGGGCTATCGTCGTGGACCCAGCTGTCAGCCTCTCCACGTAAGTACTCTTCCGATGGAAGTCGTTCCTTGACCACGTTGACCACGCCACGCGGAGAGCACCACGGCGGTGGACGACGGCGAGGCCTAGGAAGGGGACGACGCGGAGCCGGGAAAGACGCGGCAGTGGAAGCCCGCGCGGAGGGGAGTACGAGGGTTCACTGGTTCGGCTGCGGTGTGAGGCTGCCGTCGCCGCAGGGCCTGGCCAGTGGTGGGAATAGTAGGGGGCAGTGAGGCCTCCGCGGCAGCATAGCCGGCCACGGGAGGCAGAAGCATGCGGCACGACCGACGCTGCTTTTGGCGGCTGGAGTAAGAAGACCAGAGGTTGAAGAAGCACTACGGCCGTTGGATGGACATCGTACGGTCACTGGAGCTAGAAACGTTTATATTTACTAAGTTCACAAAGCCCTCCGTCCCCGTCAACCTAGTTGGCCCACAAGTCATCCTCCCACTATGGTGGGTCCCAGCTAGCCGGGGTATTCATTTTTTGTGCGTAATAAGGAGGCACTTCCTTGCGTGCAAAGATATAGCTGGTGGGTCCGACATGTCAGCGGGGGGAACATTTTTTTCGCAAAATACAGAAGCCCTTCCGGTGGGTCCCAGCCGTCAGGTGGAGGAATCATTATTTTGCGCATACATTCCATGGCCGATGGATGTCGTTTGTTGATCAAGTTGACCAGGCCGCGCCGAGAGCACCATGGCGGTGGACGACGGCGAGGCCTAGGAAGGGAACGACAAGGAGCCGGGGAAGACTCGGCAATGGTTGCCCACGTGGTGGGGAGTACGAGGGTTTACTGGTCCGGCTGTCATCGCCGGAAAATAATAGGAGGTGTGGGTGAGTAGAGGAATGGCCTGGCCAGCAATGAAGTAGGGTGGGGCGGTGCGGCCTGTGCGGCAGCATAGCCAGCCACGGGAGGTGGGGGCAGGCAGTCCCACCGGAGCTGGTTTGGGCGGCTGGAGCAAGAAGATCAGATATTGAAGAAGCAGCACAGCCGTTGGATTAACATCCAACGCTCACTGCTGCTAGAATCGTTTATGGACTAAGTTGACAAAGCCAAAGTACACGTCAACCTAGTAGACCCACAAGTCAGCCTCCAAATCTGTCCCAAACAGCATACTGTCGGATCACGGGTTCCGGCAGACCCTTAAGGTTCGAACTCTGGGGTGTGCGCGGAGATCCTGCCATCTACCTCTCCGTCTCGTAAGGATCTAACTATTGCAAGAACAACACAAGAGACACAGGGTTTATACTGGTTCGGGCCACCATTGTGGTGTAATACCCTACTCCAGTGTGGTGGGTGGATTGCCTCTTGGGCTGATGAGGAAGAACAGTACAAGGAAGAACAGCCTCGCGAGGGTCTGTTCTTGGCTAGGGGATGAACTGTTGGAGGAGTTCGATCGCCCTTCTCTCTCTCTATGTATGCCTCTAGATACTCAATCAGCTCTCTGGATGCTGAATCGGATCAGATTGCCCCTACCCTGGGGGTGGCTAGTCCTATTTATATGCAAAGGCCCTGGACCTCCTCCCAAATATTGAGCGGGAAGGGCGCCAACAATTGGCCAATTTGAAGGGGAACATCTGGTACACTTATCCTGACTAAAGTTAGTCTTCGCCTGCCAAAGGCCCTGTGGTGACGCCGTCCTGGGCTCCATGGTGACCTCCTTCCCACCGTTGGACTGGTCTTGGTCTCGTTGAACCGAAATGGGTACCTTTGCTTGATCCTCTCGCCTGCGCTTGCCCCCTTTGCACCAAAGAGGAAAGGGAGACGCTGCGCAGGCTGGCGCCCGCCTGGCACCCTTGGTCGTCATGGCTTGCGTCATGGGCACCTCGTGACGTACCCGCCTTGATCTCTCCGCCTCCTCGCGAGCCAGCCTAAGGAGGCCGTGCTTGAGGAAGCGCCATGTCGTCTGCCACGCGAGGCTTGGCCCCTCGCGAGGGTCTTGAGCCTTGTGTTGATGAAGATGGGCCACGCTGGGCCCCCATTTGAGCCACGCCGCAGGCCGCAGGCAGGCAAGTCTGGGGACCCCCGTTCCCAGAACGCCGACACATACAGCCCGAAATTTCTAGCCAGATTCAAATTAATTTTAAATCTAAATATACCTTAATTTAAATTTAATGAAATTGTACCCGCACGAAAACAATGAAATTTAAAATATCAAAATCCGAAAGAAAACAGTATTTTGGAACTAATTGCCTGTTTGTTGTATTTTTTTTCATTTTACATCCCATTTATTATTACTTATAGCCCATTTCTTATTACTTATAGCCCATTTTCTGGGCAAAATGCATCCCTCCTCGTCTTGAAAGATTTCCGGCCCAGCAGGGCGTAGAAAAGCAAGTAGGCCTATGTTGGTTATTCTGCAAAAAACAAAATAGCTGGCTAGCCATTTTCAGAAAGGAAAAAACAAACTGGGTTGGTCATGTGCTAAACATATGAAATAAAAGCCTGGGCTAGACGGGCCACGGGTCCCGCACAACCCAATTGATACCCTTCTCCGTCCCGAAAAAACAAAATTACTGCGCGCATTGTTGGGTCCCTACTGTCATCCTCACCATATTTTCAGTCATCTACTTATTCCTCTCAGTTGTTGACCATGTTGACAACACCGGAGGGCGGCGCCGCGGCGAGCGAACCAAGCAGGAGGACGATGGTGAGGCCTCGTATGGGAGCGAACAGGAGCCGGGGAAGATCACAGCCAGCCGTGGGAGGCGGGAGCAGGCGGTCCCGCCGGTGCTGGTTTGGCTTTGGCGGCTCGAGGAAGAAGAGACTGAAGAAATGCGACAGACGTTGAATGTCAATCCAACGGTCAAGGTTGGCACAATCGTTTGTTGACTAAGCGGACACCAAGTAGCATACTTTTTTTACATATAGGAAGAAAACTGCGAGGAAAATGTGTTCGTCTGACGTCCTCCTCACAGGGAACGTTCACCACATAAGTGACTAGCACCCTTGGTTTCAACCGAGAGGTCTTGGGTTCGAGTCCCAGGAACTCCCAATTTTATCCTCCTTCCTTCCTCGCAAAAAAAGGAAAGAAAATCAAAGCTTGGGAAGGCGTACAGAACAAGCTAGTGTACCAGTAAAGAGACGTTGTCGAGTTTTCAAAAAAAGAAAGACGTGCTCTTGTAGCTGGTTCGAATCCAACCTAGACTATGACTATATATGGTGCTATGCTACTCTGGAAGTAATGAAACTGACATATCCAACGTTCGCTTCTCCTCTTCTCTACTTACTCCGCCTAGCATTAGAAGCTCTGGCCGCAGCAACCATGTCCGCTGGCTGCTCGTCCACCTGCTCTTCAGCAGGCGACAACCAGATATGCGCCAAGTCGCCACCCGTACCATCGCCTATGGGTCTCATCACACCCTAGCCGGCACGCGCACCGCAGCCGATTGCTCATTGCAACCCGCTGTCGTTGGTGTGGTGCCACTGCTGCAAATCACGCAGAGTAATCCGTCACGTCTCAACCACAATCTGCAACCCTGGCCGAGTCTTCTACAAATGCCTGAATCATGGGGTAATAATATGTTTAAGTGTTGTTCTGCTGCTTTCAGTTGCTGATTTTTTAATAGTTTGGTTGACGATCTTCCAATTTGATTCTTGCAGAAAAGGTAAGATTCGTGTGATTTGTATTTCTGGGAAGTTGCTGATGTGGGGGAATGCAACTATGCTGATTATTTGGTTAGCCGAGGAATCCCAATACCAGCAGGTTGGGGTGTTGGACAGGTAACTGAAGGAACGACAGAAGCGGAAGATGCAGAGCAGAAGGTTAAAGATGCAGTTCCTTTGATCATGGCCAAGCAATAGCTGCTGAACGGCCTTGACAGCAATGAGGAGATGAAAGAGCTAGTGAAGATAATGGGAAAAATCGATGTGCTCTGTAGGATGATTGTCTCTTTATTTGCAGTGTATGTAGCACTCGTGATGTATTCAGTGGCTACGACATTAGCACTTTGCTGAAACTAGTAATCAATGAAACCTGGGTAGCAGGCTGGGCGTAGTGTTGTGAACATCTAATGATTTCTATTAACGGAAATCAGGGGGTATCCCCTTTTGCTCATATAAATAAATAAATAAATAGTAGAGGCCCTGTCGGGTCAGCTTTGTTCTCATTCGAAGACGTCGAGCAAATTGCACTCCAACAGCAAACTATGTCATCAAATTCAAGTTTCACAGCCGAATATGAGTACAACTAAACAACAATGTCATCATGTTTTAGTTGTCATACAATCACCAAACACAAATTAGCATACATAACAAGTGATGTTCTCACAGCAAAATACTAAACAACATGTTCATCGGGTTTCAGTTGTCAAAGCAAACACAATTTCACATAGTAGATAAAAAACGTCTTCTGACAGGCAAATACGACAAAAGCAATGTAATCATCATCCGCAGCAGCAGCGTCAACATCTTTGCCATGTGTATCAGTCTAAATCATAATTCCCCACGGTGTCATCTTCTTCTTCGTCCTCTACGTCCTCGAACGTTGGCTTCTTCTTGATCAACTCTTGTATGTCCACAGCACGACAAGAAATCTTTTCGCCGGCGTCATTGACGTGATGTTTCTCAAAGATATTAAGAACATCTATGTTATCTTGTACATCAGGAGCAGTGTAAGCATCATCTTGTTGTGCAACTTCATTAAACGAATTCCTCTGCTCAAACCTTTGCAATACTCTCCAGTCATCGCTACGTGCAAATGTGTTTTCCAAGAAAAATATCTGTGTTGCTTGATTTTCCAAAATAAAAGGCTCGTTGGTTTGGTACGCCGCCTTGACATTGATGGATTTGAAATAATCATCAGCTCTGGGTTTTGCGATCCTGGAAAATAGGTTATACCAGCGACAGCACAACAGAACCACACACCGATGATCCTCGAAACTGGAGATATACTGCAACTGAACAATACCTGTTATGTTAGCATACATTTCAATTGTCTCTTTGTCATACATATCCGTGCTCATGATGGCACTGATTTGTGTCTTCCTGCCTTCGTCTCGTACAAGGGTGTTGTAGCGCACATCTCCAACAATGCAAGATTCATAATGTCTTACCCGAGTATCAAGACCCATTGCTACTGAGTAAAGGGCATCATCAACTGCCTGCCCATCCTCCCGCATCTTCTTAACCTATGGTTAGAAAATAGACAAGCTGGTCATCTTGTGTACTCAATATATTAAAAAAATTGACAGTGCACTTCAAAAGCTTACATGGTTCCTAAACCATTTCGCAAATCCTACCATAACCAGTTTGTCAATGTTTCTTGGATTTTGCGGCAGTAAGTCCTCTTAGTAGATGCTGCACAACATATTGATCGCGTGAAACATCTAAATATATAAGAATGTGCTGCAAGTTTAGTAGATTATGATGTATAAGCTGCAGTACTACACTTACTTGATATAAGGTAGTATCTCAGGACAGTTATTCAACACATACCAAACCATTTTGTCCAAATCTTTAGGTTTGTCCTCTTGTCGACTCTTCTCTGTAACTCGAACTAAATAATCGAAAACATTGATCCCGGGATAGTCTTCACCCACCTCTTTGAGAAGCTGATCAGCTATTTCAATGTATTTTGAGCAGAATGTCAATGCTTCTGTAGCAATGTAGGCCTCTGCAATGGAACCCTCGGGTCTAGCTTTGTTCCTAACATAGCCCTTGAAAGTGCCTAGCTGCCTTTCAATAGGGTACATCCAGCCATACTGACATGGACCTCTAAGTAGTGCCTCATCAGGTAGATGAACAGCCAAATGCACCATCAGATCAAAGAAGGCTGGAGGATATATCTTCTCAAGGTCGCATAGGATAGTTGGTATCTTGTCTCTAAGACGCTCCAAAGCATCTATCCTGATATTCCTACTGCAGAGTTCCCTGAAGAATTGTCCCAACTCTGCAACTGCTCTGTATAAGTCAGGGTGGCCCAATCCTCTAAGGATAACAGGTAAAACCCTTTGAAGTAGGACGTGGCAGTCATGAGTTTTCAACCCTTGTACCTTGTTTCCGTCTGCACTGACTCTCCTTTCAGGGTTGGAAGCAAATCCATGTGGGAATATCACACGTGGTAGGACCTCGCAGAATTCTTTTCTTTTTACCTTGTCCAAGACGTACACAGCTGGTGCCATATCCCGTGGTTTACCTTCATCTTGCACCTGCAAATCCTTTCTGATACCCAAGTGTGTCAAATCAATCCTAGATTTTAAGGTATCTTTCGTCTTGCCTTCAATATCAAGAAGTGTGCCGATGATGTTGTCACATATATTTTTCTCGATGTGCATCACATCAAGATTATGCCGTAGATCCAAATCTTTCCAATACTCCAAGTCCCACAAAGTGGACCTGCGGGTAAACAATAATCTCTCTTCTACCCTGCCACGCTTCCTTTTCCCGCTATCATTACCAGGATGGTTTCCTGGTGTAATATGCCTGACCTTCTCTAATTCCACTTGCAACTCATCGGCAGTGAGCCTACTTGGCGCATCACGGTTTTCATGCTTTGCATTGAACACATGTCTTTGGTATTTTCTAGGATGCTGCTTGTCCTTGGCAAGGAAACGACGGTGTCCAATGTAATAGATCTTGCTAAGTATTGCGTATGACAGCGGATTCCTTTCACAGCGAACACATGCATTGTAACCATGTGTCGTTCGCCCTGACATAGTGCCCAAAGCCGGATAATCATGGATGCACCAAATTATAACAGCACGCAGAAAGAAATCAGCTGGTGGGATGCTATATAGGTCTCGAGTGAGAACACCCTTCCATAGCTGTTGAAGTTCCTCCACAAAAGGCTCCATGAACAAATCAAAATCCTTTCCAGGACTTTTTGGACCTGGGATGAGCAAGGCCATCATGTAGTTTGATTCTTTGGTGCAGACATTTGGAGGCATGTTGTAAGGGATAACAAGCACTGGCCACATGCTATATGTGGCGCTCTGGTGGCCAAATGGGTTAAATCCATCTGAAGCTAAGCCAAGTCTAATGTTTCTCGGGTCAGCAGGAAACTCTTTGTGTTTATCATTGAAGCTTTTCCGCTCACTACCATGAGATGGATGGCTCATTACATTCTGATCTTTGTACTCCTGGTTCCTAGAATGCCACAGTACATCCTCTCTTGTTTCGGCATCATGAAACAACCTTTGCAATCTTGGTGTAATTGGAAAATGTCTCAGAACATTATGAGGAAACCTCTTCACAGCATCGCCATCTTTCCATCTTGATGATTTGCATTTCGGGCATTCACTTAACTTCGCATAATCCTAATGGAACAGAACACAATTATTCTTACAAACATGGATCATATCATATCCAATTCCAACTACATGAAGGAAATTCTTCATTTTACTGTAGGTGTGTGGTAGCTCAGACGCATCTGGGAAGGATTCGTGGAAAGCAGCCAACATCGCATCGAATGATTTGTTGGTCATCCGCTCAGATGTCTTCACCTGAAGAAAGGCGACCATAGCTGAGAATACTGACATCTTATTTCCTGGGGTGATAGCAACATTGCATTGTTCCAACATGCGGGCCCACTGTTTTTCTTCTGCAGGTGAAAGTTCACGGAATGCACGAGAATTTCATAGCATTGTTTCAATGTTGGTCAAACTCACTGGCTCCTCCACCACCACCTCCTCCTCCTCTTCCACCTGAGCATCAGGCAGATCAAGATGGTGATCTGCTGCTTCCACGTAGTCAATAACATTGACGTTCATAGCTTCACCATGATGAACCCACCTAGTATATGTGACCGACATCCCATACAAGTGTAGATGATTTTGCACAGTTGACTGGGGTCTTGTAACTGAATTCATACAACTGCTACACGGGCAGAGCACATCTGATTTCGGACCACCGTACTCAGCTCTGATAAAGTTCATGAAGTTTTCAACCCCCTCGACATATGCAGCGGAGAATCTTCGAGCAGCAGTTATCCAAGTCATGTCCATCTGTTAGACATACAAATTAGTTCTTCTACTAGATATTACAGGAAAAACATATATGCTTTTTTATGAAGTCAAGAAAAAAATACCTAGGTCGATGTCTAAAGCTATGGCAAGATATTTGGACGAGCAGATCTAAGTAACGAAATATATGTAAAGCTAATTCAGCAAACAGATTTGAGTGCCAAATTATGGCAGGCTGTTTCAGCAGTCAATGAGGCCGAGCACACAGCCATCGAACTATCGAAGGCCATCGCAGCAACAAAGATCGAGTATAAAACGTTGTAGAGCTATTTCACCTAATAGATTGGCTACTAGACCATGGCAATCTATGTCACAATAAATATATGGCGGGATATTTTAGCAACTAATCGGCCTTGGCATGCCATCTTAGCTAAGTAGATTGAGTGCAGAACAGGGCAAGGAAGCTTCTTAAGCAGAGCATATTGACAATAAACTACTTCGGCAAACAATGAGATTAACAGCGTTTATCAGCTAACATTCAGCGCTACACCGACATGAACGGGGCCTCAGTCTAGAATGCGCGTACAGTGGGAGAAGCTGACCGCCGTGCGTCTCCACACGAACGTCGCCAGCGGTGGCGGCGCTGACCGCTGTGGGCCTCCACAAAAACGTAGCCAGAGGTGGCGGCGCGGCTAGAGGACGGCAGTCTACGAGAGCGTACTGTGGGAGCGAGAGGATCGCCGAACCGCGGCGCCGACGTATCGGCGCGGCGGGGAGGGCGGCTTTGGCGGAGAGAATGGAGTGGAGGGGACAGGGGGGAGGGGGTTTGGAGAATATTATTGGCTAGTTGGCCGAAGGGCGGTTGAATCGGATTTGGGGGGAATTTTTGGGTGTGGGGGGAGGATTTTCGCGCGGTGGGCCGGGGGAGTTTTGCGCATGGTCAGTTTCTCCAAGTGCAGTCCCACGTGTCAGTGAAGAGGCAAGCCGAAGCGCGTTCCGTTTGCGTGAGCCGTGTGCAGGACCGAACGTGTGTGGGGTGCAATGCGACCGCGACAGGAGTGTTGTGAGTGTACCGCCTTTTTTCCTTTAAAACTAGGTGCTTCGCCCCCTCAAAAAAATTGTTGCTTCGCGCGATCCATCGATACTACTACTAGTAATCCGGTAATCCCGACTAAAACGGCGCAGCCGGGTCTTTTCCCGCGCGATATGCTGGCAGGTTGGCTTAGTTGGGTTTTTTAGGATGAGTAATGCTACACCTACGTAATCCCAGTTACGTAATTAATGTAATGTGAAACATTTGAGCTGTTGATTGTAGATTGCGGGAGGGAGGGGCCCACCACCATGAAAATCAGGGGAGAAAAGAGAGAGGCTATTTACGTTAACCCTTTTGTAGGTTACCGTAGATGTAGAAAGATGTGAAATGCGTGAATGTGTAGTGGACGTACTATTGGAGTGCCTAAGATAATTTGTGTATGTACAGACCCTATGTGTTTATTTTACTTCACATGTTAGATTTGTCTCGATTCAATAAAAAGCAGAGTTGGTGATGATGGTGTGCCTGTAATCCTGCAATATAGGTCGTCCTATCTATATCTAACGGATAGGAAGGAAACTATGACAATTTACCCGCACTCCTCTCCACATTTGCAGATAAGGCTTTCCCTCGTTCATCCTTTTCTTCCACAAGATCTTGATCTTCCGTGCAACGCACGGGCATCTTGCTAGTACTCCTACAATATGTATATTATTGTGAAAGTTCATATACACTGACCGAGATTAATGCAAACACGGCAGATTTTCATTACATTTCGAACTTTTATAGGACAAAAAAATAAAAGAAACCCGACCCTAAACCTATTCTACGACGACGACCGACGTCCTCCATCTGTGATCTCCATGTACGGGGGCAGGGTTCAAGACCCGTGAAGTGAAGGTGCGGTCTCCGGCGAGGAAAAGTAGAACACGGGAGACGGACCGGCCAGTTGGCACACCATGCCCTGCCGCCTCCCATGCCCTACTCATCCTCGGAGGAGTCCCCGACCTCGGCGGTGCCGGACGTTGGACGGCGGCAAGTAGGACGCGTGGCTGACGGTGCTCTCGTCGTCGGCTGCCAGCGTGGCCACCGCTTGTGCGGCGACTTGAGCGAGGGCGGCGACCTCGAGCTCCATCCTTGAAGACAAGCTCTCCCATAGAGCGTTCGCGCTTGCGGTCATGGCAGATGTGGTTCCAGGTAGGAGGACGATGCGCTATGGTGTGGAGGTTAGCTGGGCGTTGCCGCTTTAGGTAGCGCATTCCGGTGAGGCCAAGCGTCCTGGTGCGTCATTATGTCGCCGGAGTTGGTTCCTCGGGCACCGAGCCTCTTAACGACGGCATACGGATGGACGGAATGAATGCGGGCAGCTGGCGTTGGCTGGGAACACATCGCGCGATGGCGCGAGGGACGAGGGTTTTTGGTGTGCCAGGGTAGTCAGCTGCGGTCGTGGCAACGTTGGAGATGCCCTTTGCTCACATGCGATCGACGCATGTCATTGAAAAAGCAAGACGACCCGGCATGGTCTCAGGTCCAGAGGATGCAGTTGGCCGCGCTACACCACTCCGCGGACGCGTCGCGGCTCCCCGTGCATCCTCGACGAGCCGGGTGTTGGGGTGTGTTTGGATTGTGGCCAAAGTGCACCTTACCAAAATTTTGGTCATGACCCAAAGATTGGTCTTTGTTTGGATGGTTTCCATTTTTTTGGCATGCCAATGAACTCTAGCCAACTCTAGTTCATTTTTCTTGCCAATGTCGGCCAAATCATGGGCAACCAATACCTCAACCAAAATTTTGGTCATGACCCAAAGATTGGTCATTGTTTGGATGGTTGCCATTTCTTTGGCATGCCAATGAACTCTAGCCAGCTCTAGTTCATTTTTCTTGCCAATGTTGGCCAAATCATGGGCAACCAATACCTCAACCAAAATTTTGGCTACCCAATGCTTTGATGGGTCAACCTTGGGCACAAACCAAACATACCGTTGGTCGTGCCATAGCACTAATGCCACCCTCGGCACACTGAAATCGACCGTGTCTAGCGACGATATGAGTGTGTCGCTCACCGCAGTCGCCGTGTCCAGAGGCGGTGCTGGAGCTGCGCCCCGTTGTTGGCCCCAACGACCCACATGAACGGTTGTCGGTGGCGAGGAGGTCGCGGGCCAGCTCCTCCATTGGACTAGTATGCGCTACGTCATCCCAACGGGTGTGCCCCACATATCGGTTTCCCTATTTTCCCGGCCATATTCGAGCGTCAGTGCTCCGCGTTGCGCATTAGGCCTTTCACTATGTAGGCCAAGCGAGACAACTTATTGTTTATCTGAGCCGTTCAAGTATAATCATGTGGCGTTTGCTTATTTCTCATTCCTCTCCAACCCTCTTCTCCATCGATCATGTCGCCCTCCAGTCGAGTCCATCCTCCCTCATGCCTCATTTGAACATTCCTCCGAGTATCATTCGCATGTACCCACCCTAGTCCTCTTTCAATAGATCTCCGGACCCCAAGATGAAATCGAGAGGGAACGAGTGGGGGCACGTGATACCTAAGGCAGATTCAAAATTTTGAACCGGTGATCATAGCATCCGCAAATCATATATAAAGGGTATTCAATGTTCTTCTCGTTTTTGAACGTACAATATACTCCCTCCTATCCTTTCTAGTTTACATATAAGTTTTATGTGTAGTCAAAGTATCTCTACTTTCATCAAAAAGGTATCAACATTCAACAACGCCCAATCAATATTGTTAGATTCGTACGTACTCCTAGATTTATACTCGAGATGGTTCCCAATTTGACTATTGACAAGATTAATAGTACATGAGATGTATAATGTGAAAATTATATCATTGGAAACTCCTTTCACATACGAATTTGACCGTATGCTGTGTGTAAGTTGCATGTCATATATTATTACTCTAACATTTGGTCAAAGTTAGCCTCGAAAAACGCATTAGACCCTGTATGCTTTGTGTAAGTTGCATGTCATATATTATTACTCTAACATTTGGTCAAAGTAGTATAGTGGAAGTGGATCCTCTGACGTAGGTATCCCTGCCTTACCCTCCCTTTCGGTCACTTACTGGCGGACCCCATGCTTGCTAGGCCCCGCATGTCAGTTACTCAATGGGTTCGGCCACGCCAGGGGATCCTCATCCGTAGTATAATACCTCTGTTTTTATTTACTCCGCATAAAACGGAGGGAGTGGTGGTATAATAAATGACGCGGGCGGGGGAGGGGGAGGGACGTCGGTTTGCTCTCGACTATGGTCCCACAAGCGAGCGAAAACGCAAGACGAAGCGCGTTCCATTCGGTGAGCGACGTGGAGGGTCCAGCGTGCCGGGCTGCAACGTGAACGCGACAAGAGCGATGTATAGTCAAAACCGATTGACCGGTCGTCATCGGAACCACTATTCACACCAGAACCTTCACTGCTCGGCCTACGCCAGCCACTGCCCTAAATCCACACCAAATCTCCAGCCCATTCCCCCACCTTTCAATCCCCTAGCCTACATCAAGCGTCCCCTAGTTCGCCAGAAAGCCATGGTGCGCCGCAAGATCACTTACTACAAGATGCTGACGCCGGAGCGCCGCGCAGAAATCGCGGCGGCGGTCGGTGCCACAGACCTCCGTTCCCAAGCTCCCTTTGCGGCGGGCCAATCCCCGAGTTCTCTCAAGCCAAGCTACGAGGAGGAGGAAGCCGATCCAATGTTCATGGCGGAGGTCGCAGCGCAGAAGGCCCCCGATGGGTATGAGATGATGGACGTCGACTTCGTGCCAGCGTCCGAGTCCCCCATGGTGCAGGCGGACCAGCGGTTTAACATGGAAATAATAAAGGAGGACCAGGAGGCAGAGGCTCAACTCGACGCGGAGCGCGCGCATGCCGCTGCCATTGAGGCTCTCCTGCAAGCGGAACCAGATGTCGTGGATGTGAACTGGGCGGCGGAGGCTCAACTTGAGTCGAAGCGCGCGGATGCCGCTGCCATCGAGGCCTCCTGCAGGCGGAACCGGACGTCCTGGACTTGAACCGAGCAGCAGAGGCTTGACTCAACGCAGAGCACGCGGATGCCGCTCTCATCGATGCCCTCCTGTAGGCGGAACTGGACGTCCTTGACTTGAACCGGGCAGCGGAGGCTCGACTCAACGCGGAGCGCGTCGATGCCGCTGCCATCGAGGCCTTCCTGCAGGCGGAACCGGACGTCCTTGACTTGAACCGGGCTGTGCTCTCGTCCGTGCAGAGCGCCCGCATGCTCCGCTTGAACGAGTAGCTGGAGGCCGAGGACAACCACGGTGCGGAGACACACGTCGGCAGCGACGGCTGGTTCACGCCGGCAGCCAAAGACGACGAGGCCGTCTCTTTCCGCGAGCAGTGATAGTTTTTCTTTATGTTGTTGTTTTCATGTATCTTTTGCTGTGTAAAAACATATATTTGTCATGCAAGTTGCCTGACTTGGGTCAGTCTACCATTTCAGGCGGTTGGATGAATATCCTATGTCTCCTAACCCATCTTTCCTTCTTCCTCACCTCTTCTTCTTCCCCAACAGACCACCGCACGGGCCGTACGGATACTCCCCAACATGCGGTTGGATAAACATATTCTATGAACGAAAATTATGTGTCAGCAATAGGATGGCTGAGTTTGGTTTGTTCACATGCGACAACACGTGTCAGTGAGGGTGCGTTCCCTTGGTTGGGTTTGCGGCGTGCAGGAGCGACTGTGTGAGGGTGCGGTGCGACCGTGGCGTGCGGGAGCGACCGTGTGAGGGTGCGGTGCGACCAAGACAGCCGTGCGCAAGTGTACCTCCTTCTCATTTTGAAAACTTTACGCAAGCTTGGCAAAAATGTGTCGCGAAGTTTGGCAATGCAAGGCCTAGACCCAAACAGGATAAGTATGTACGTACTAGGAGTACTAGTGTTAAAAAAGAAAGGCGGGGTTTTCCTTCACGGGATTTAATCGATACAAATCCTCGTTTCACGTGTCAATTAATGCCTTTTTTCTCCAAAGACCAAAGAGCTAACCATCTCACTCCTCATCGCTTGATTTATGCAGCGCCATGCAAACCAACCTTCTCACTTCCGCATGCATGCAGGTGATATTAATGTCCTTGGTTGCTAACCCCATCAATTTTGCCTCGATTAGTGTTAGTGGCCCTTTGCAAATTGTAATTTTGATATAATGGCCTTGTGTACAAAAAATGGAGGTAGTAACTATATTTGACTTCCTTCCCCATTGCGGTGACGTCGACGATATCTTTTTTTGGTGGTTTGGCGAAGTGCGTTCGACGGAGAACACCATTGAGGGAGACCACGGTAAGTCGTTCGCAAGTGCCGCCTACAAGCGGAGACAACCGCCTTATTTGCATCCAGGAAGTCCTTTACTAGTACTACTAGGAGTACTAGTGCGGTGAGATGGCTTCTCGAAGAAGATGATGGAGAAGCGGAGTCAGCGAAGAGTGAAATGATGGTTGCTTCGTCCGTGCTTTTGTGATTTGACGCCTCACTGCTTTGTGATTTGTGATAGAAGGGATAGGGGAGTAGACTCTGTGCTCTATACTATACTACATGCGTCCAAGCATGGGAGAAAGAGGAGAGACGTTGCACTTTTCTATTCCTTCAATCAATCAAGCAGGGAGCTTCGGTTCCATCTTTTTGGCTTTGGCAACACCGTCCACAATGGTTCCCACGATGCCAAAACCTATTTTCACATTTGGCTACACATTGTGGATGCCCTTAACCGTACCACTTGGTTTTTCTCCTGTGTGCTATCTATACAAATCTCAACTATATTGATCTAAAAAATTATAGAATCGAGATTAGTAAAAAGGAGGTGATTTTGCCTCGCGGATGGCAGGGGACGTTTCTTATTTGAGCAATGCTACATCCACGTAATGCTACATCCACGTAATGGTTTATGTAAAGTCACGAACTGATGTGTTGTGGGACTATTTGATTGGATTAAAGGAGAGGATTAGGCCCACCCCACCTGAAAATCAGGGGGGCATATATAGATTAGATGGAAAGTATACGTAGCAGCTACGTAGCCCTTTGTAAGTCTAGGATTAGGCTTCTTATTTTTGGAGGACGTTGTCCTGGCGGTTTGCTAACATGCGGTCCCGCGTGTCAGTGCTTTACCAAGCCGATCCGCGTCCCACATGAGGCAGAACAATGGCAGAAGCAACACGTGGTTAAGTTGAAGAAGATGAGGGAGAAGTGGATTCAGCAATGAGTGAAATGATGGTTGCTTCGTCCCTTCAACTTAACTACGGGAAAGGTGCAGCTTTGTGATTTGACGCCTCGTTGATCATTACTACGCCAGCGCCATGACTGGGAAGCTTCATCTCGGCTGCTCTGCATTGTATTCCGGTATGGCACGTGGACCCAGTAGCTTGATGTCCCACATGTCGGCGAAAGGGGAAAGAACATTTATGAAAGCGAGTGCTCCACTCTTACGATGGAGGAGTAGACGACACGATGGCCCAGTTAAGTGTCACTTGTATTGTATAGTACTGTAGTTTTGTTGTTTCACACGATCCATCGATACAAACCCGATTAAACAGGAAAGGGCTGGATTTTTCCCGCGCGGTAGATGATACTGGCCATACATTTCAAAGGCAATTTTAATGTATTCAAACTGAATAATTATAAGTAACAATATGATATCTAGTAAAACTAAAAACACATATGATTTATTGTGTTAGAGTGTAGTAGTAGTGCTGTATTGCATAGTTGTTAGATGTAACATGCGAGAACGTGTAGAGATGTAGTTTTGGAGGGCCTACAGAGAGAAAAGCGTAATACGGTCACCGAACTTCAGAATAAGCTGATTATGGTCACTATATACATTTTGCGGTGATTATACGGTCACTTACTCACAATTCAGCATCGGATTGCACTCTGTTGACCGGCCAAATAGTCTGCCTGGCGCCATGTTGACTAGTTAAATTAACCACGTTCCTTGTGGGTCCCACCTGTCAGTTCACATAGGCAAAAGGTCAGATAAACACACATTTACGCAGGCGCGACAAAGCTCCAACCCGTGCGCAGGAATCACCTGGTTGTGTATGTGTCTGTCAGGGCCTGATGTGCGCGCATGCACGTGTAGGTTGAGCACTTGAGCGTGAGAGTGTGTGTTGGTCGTGTGGTGCACTGGTGTGTGCATGCATGCGTGCGTGTGTGCGTGTGAGTGTTACGTGCGTGCGTGTGAGTGTTGTGTGCGTGTGTGTGAGTGTTGCTTGCGTGTGTGGCTGCGTGTGTACGTGTGAGTGTTGCGTGCGTGCGTGGGTGCATGTGTTTGTGTGAGTGTTGTGTGGATGCAGTTCGTGTGCATGTGTGTGTGTGTGTAATCACCACACCAGCTCCTGTGTGTTAAAACAGACGGCTCAGCATACCAATACAAGGCCACCTTGTCCGCTGTGCCCGCGGTCATGACTTCGAACCACCGTCCAAATATTTTTTTGTCGTTTGTTTTCATTCTTACTAGCAAGATGCTCGTGAGTTGCACGTAACATCAAGATGCATTTGTATGACTTGTTTATCTTGTGAGAGAAAAGGATGAATGAGGGAAGGCCTTATTTACAAATGTGGAGAGGTGTGTGGGTACCTTTTTGCAAAATTGCCATAGTTTCTTTCCTATCCGTCAGATATAAATCGGACGGCCTATATTGTACGATGGCAGGCACACCATCATCACCAACTCTATTTTTTATAAGAGTGTATTTTATGTATTTCATAAGAGTGTAGATGTAGAGTAGATACAAGTCGACAGGTGGGCACGATGGTAGTGAGATAATGTGATGCAACACTAGAGGTGCCATGTGGAGCGTTTAACTGGTCAACTAGTCATGTCATGAGCAAATACAGAGTTGTACGATGAGCCCGTGTCTGTATAATAACCACTAAACATAAATGGTGACCGTAATGAGTGGATTCTGAATTCCAATGTATGTATCGTGCTTTCGCTTCAAATACAATGATCGTCATTGCATATATCGCGAGAGAAAGATGAAATGTGCGTGAATTTTCTGGGGGCTTACTTTTAGAGGACCTGGAGATAGTTTTGTGTGCATACGTGAAAGGGGCGTACAGGGGGGTATGCGATGGAGAGAGAGATGCTCTTCGTTTCTCTTTATTATGACTAACTTTGTATATAGTATAAAAATATACAAATTCACAGTGCGGAATAAATATCATTGTGGGCACCATGCAATGCAAATTAGAGTTCGTACTCCTCCATATAACTTTGTAATGTTGTATATATGTAGAAACTCTAAAATAATTTTTTGGCCACACTTTATTCAAAAGGAATGTTGTATGCAAAATAAATGTGAAGAGAGGGCTTTTTAGATCAATGGGGTACGTGATGTAACATGTGTGAATGTGTTGTTGATGCATTTGGCGGGGCCTAGAGAGGTATGTGTGTGTATTACGTATTCGAGAGAGGCATGGATAGAGGGGCCAACGGGGGGGCGTGGGAGAGATAGCACGAGAAATGAGAGTGGTCTAGAGAGAGAGAGACGAATATGACGTCACGACAAGAGATTCCATTCCCTTGAGTGTGTATATGCAAGGGGGAGGGAATAGAGGCACCAGGAGAAATTTTCTGTGTGTGT
Organism: Aegilops umbellulata; assembly: GCA_032464435.1. Taxonomy (NCBI): domain Eukaryota; kingdom Viridiplantae; phylum Streptophyta; class Magnoliopsida; order Poales; family Poaceae; genus Aegilops; species Aegilops umbellulata. Next base: position 396,709,906 of record CP136054.1, read on the forward strand.
GGTGTTTATGTTGGTATGTGTGGGTGTGAGAAGATAATGAGACGTGGGGGCACAGGGTGTGTCACCGCGTGAGGTCCGGTGGGTCGAGGTGAGGCCCTTCGTTCGGTTCCGTCCTCCGTCACATTGGTCGGCCCATGACGCATTTAGGAAGACCCATGGATGACTAATCGTACAAGACAAAGATAGCAGAATTGTGAAGGACTATGTGTCCACTGACAAAGCCAGCTAGGATTTGTAACCCTAGGTTCTCGGACTAAGGTAACCCCTTTATCTCTGATATTACTATTCATCCAACCTAACTTTAAGGGGCATCCTACAGAATGCTCTGCTAGAATCATACTCGTCGATTAGGAAGAGAGGTGTGAGACAATGCGTGAGAGACAGGCGTAAAGATAATGTGCGTACATGAGACACGTAGGCAGGTCCATGTATATAGAAAGGGTCGATGAGGATTGTGCATGTGTATGTTCGCGAGAGGAAGAGTGCTCGTAATAAAGGTTAGTGAAAACAGTTGTAAATGGTTACGAGAGGGAGGGAGGGTTATATCTAGAGCATGTGTGTGAGAAAGACACCTCGGGAGAGAGTGTGTGAGAGACCACCGATGGAGAGCGAAACTACACGTAAAAGACTGCTCTACACATTGATTAAAGATATAAATTGTATCCAAATATTAGGATGGGATCATGATATTTGCAATTCGCGTAAGGAGCGGTCATTGATCCATCAGACATCTAGATTCTATCGAATTTGAGCATGTCTATGTTATTATTCGACACAATTGATCCACATAGTTAGTATTTTGAACTCTAGACAATGCATCGCTTTAGCAATCGAATATAAACGTGAGTATAGTTCATGTTGTGTGTGTAAAGCACATTATACATACGAAAGTTACACAATGGACATTATAAATAGCTACTACCTATGAACTAGCATACATTTGAATTCAACTTAAGGTGGTTTAAAAAAATCGAATTCAACATGAAGTCCATTCAATTATTTGAATTTGATATCATGGCATTTGTAAACCATACCTAAATTATGGGGGCACCAATCTTTGCTCTGATTTTGTACATAATGGCATATGTAAGCGTGTACAAAATAGATTCAAATTTAGCTCCTCCATTCCAAAATAATCGTAGTTATAGGATTTTCAAGTGTCAAATTTTCAAAAAGAAGCAGATAATTTAATGAGGTTTTCAAACATACAAGGTCAAATATAACGTTGTCTATTTAGGTCAATCCTCATAGTTCAAGAGTACTCTAAACGTGAATGCTTGTGTTTCAAAATTTCGAACGAAGCACCAAAAGAGCCTCTACTCGCCCGAAACCGCGTGAGGCTAATGTTTGGTAGTACAAGGAAATTACTTTTCTAATAACTCCAACCCGTGAAACCTACCGGCCCGACGTCCAAAGGTCTAAACCGGGGTAGGTTTGTAGCTTCATCTAGACGCCACGCAACCGCATCCGAAAAACATTCATACACAATGGCCGCCTAAGCACACATGCGCGCAGCCGAAATCGCTCCCGCCCACTATTTGGGACACCTGGGATTAGCATCCTACCCCCGACCCGCAGTAGATCCGAAATTTAAGAAGGGGGCAAAGTTTGTACTTTCCCCAAAATTCAAACAAGCGGGTCCCATCTTCTGTTCAAAAAAGCCAAAAACAAGCGCGTCCCAGACCGAAACATGGTTCCCCCCCACCCGTATGATTCCCTATTTGTACTCCGTGGGCGCCAAAACTACCTCTCCACCAGCCGTGAAACCCCGGCGTCCTCCGTCCGCCACCCCATCCCACCCATCAACCGCCGTCCTACTCCATCACGCCGAAGCTGATACCCCGATGTCGTCATTCACCGCAACCTCAACCGCAACGCCCTCCACGGCTAGTAGTTGAAGCCGAGGACGAGCCGTCTGTACCCGAGCCAGTTCAACCACGCCATCCTGTGCCTCACCGCTGCCACTCCAACTTCGCCACCCTCCACCGCACCGGAGTTGTTCCTGCTACGTCGTCCTTTGCCGCCTCGGATCTGCTTCCCCTCCGCCGACATACGGCCACGGCAACACAGTCAACAATTTGGCCATGGGTTCGTCCAAGCCTGCACCCTCCAGAACATCGGTTTCACCGGTAAAAAGAAGAAAATCAGCGCGCCATGTGGAGAGAACATTGGTTTCCCCGGTAAAAAGAAGAAAATTGGCGCGACATGTGGAGGTGACCACACCGGCAACCGAAAAAGGTACTCCTCTTCCCTTATTCGTGCAAATTTTACGTCTCTGCTTGCACGGTATTCATCCCACAGGAGACACTAGTTGACCGCTTATTCTTGATACTAGATGTTCCTAGTAACTCGCGATGCACAAGGTTTATCCTCATATACTATTTCACCTTAGCTAGAGGTTCGTCACCCCCCCTGAATTTCAATTTCTGGCCAGTTGATTCCAATTAATGGAAGTATTCCCTAGCGTAACAGGCGCTAGTACGCCAATTACGTCGGGGAAGCAGTGCCTTGGTGTTTATCTTAGGGGCGTGTGCGGCCTAGAGCTACTGGCGCCTGATCTGGAGGTCGGCCGGGATTAAAGGGATGGCCTGGGGGCGCTGCCAAGCACAGCGGTGGTGTGAGGTCGATGGGAGGGCGGGGCGGCGGAGGCAGGGGTCTGGGCTGGTGGTCGCTGGCGGTTCGAGAAAGATCGTCAACAGTGACTGGCGGGAGGTAGACGAAGGCCATCTGCCCGTTCTTTATAGATCGGACGGTTCATTAAAAAATCGACTGACCTATTTATTTTCAGTCGACTGTTATCTTAGATATGACCACATGTGGTGGTGTGCTGGAGGAGTACCTGCATTTCCTGTGCTCATATATTACAAAATCATACGGAGTAGAATCTAATTTTGTTTGCCATGCAATGTTGTAGAGCTATCATATGTCTCCTGTCATTTATTTTTCAGCCACCTGCTATCTGCTACTTTTACAATGCACTAGTTGTGCACACACTTCACCCTTACTCTCACTATTGTGTTTTTATGCAAGGGTATTTCAGACTCTGCTGCCATGAGAGAAGCCAAAAAGAAAAGAGAGAAGTTGCTCCAGCTTGGTGTGCGGCTAGGCAAGACACGTTACAACGCAATAAAGGGTGCAGTGTCAGTAGATGGAGACGGTAAAGGTAGCTCTGGAGTTGATGACCTCGCTCGCAATGAACCACCATCCCAGGTACTTGCTCTAACTTCGCGGTGTCATATGTGGTTGCATGTTCCATATGGTGCCTAGCTTGTATTCGAAAGGCTGAAGTCGGTAAGATAAGGAAATATTTTTTTTACATGAACCACCATCTCGTGAGCACCAGAACACAAATAGCTAGTCAGGGCACTGGCCGAGCCAGTGACAAGCCCAGCAAAGATAGGCATCACCTGGAAGCCAACTAAAAAGCTGCTATGGTGGTGAAGCAGCCCGCCTCCCACCAGGATCTCAGGTCCTAGATGATCATGCTCACCACTCCAGCCAGATGTCTAGCTTGTATTGCTTCCAATTTGGTTAAATTGCATCTGCTTAGCTTACACATTATGCCTTTGAATATGACATGCCTTTCTATTTTTGGTACATACTAGTACATCTGTGTATTAACCATGTTCTTACATCAAACTAATGTTCTTGTGTATCCCTCATCAATCACTTATGAGGAGGCAAGCAGGCAAGGGGACTACTCCTCATTTAAAGAATGCAGCGTCAGCCTCCCGACATGATTCTCAAGAAACAGAAATGCTAGATGAAGATAGTGAACATAGCTCTGTAGTTGATTACAACATTTCCCCTACACTAGCATCGCAGGTGCTTGCTCTAACTTGGCAGCGTGATATGTGGTTGCATGTTGCATATGGTGTCTAGATTGTAATTCTTCCAATCTGGTTAAACTGCATGTGCTAGTCTCCTTAGCTTATACATTATACCTGTTAATGTGGCATGCCTTCCTGTATTTAGTACATAGTACATCCGTCTATTAAGCATGTCCTTACATAAAACTATTGTTTTTTTGTATCCCGCATCAATCAACATGATGAGACACCTTTAGTATATGCAGTGCGATATTAGTTGCATCTTTCATATGATTTATAGCATGCGCTGCTTCTAATTTGTTGAAATTCCATTTATGATGGGACGCTTTTAACTTGGCAGAGTCATATTGGTTGCATCTTTCATGTGGTGTCTAGCTTGCATTGCTTCTTATTTGCTGGAATGGTTTCTGCTTAGTTTACACAAACAGTTGTGAACATGCCATGTTGTCCTATTTTTCGTACATATTCCATCCTGGTATCATGTGTTTGCCTTACATCAAAGTAGTGATTGTCAGTATCATGCATGAATGAGTTCTGAAGAGAGAATTGTATTGCTTTTTCTTGTTGGTTTAACTTGACAATTCAAAATCAATAAAGCGGAAGGAAGTTAGCAAGGCAGCGGATAAAGGTGCTCCTTCCGAACGGAGGGCCTCTACAGTTTCTACTCCTCCACACCCCAAAGATGATTTCCAAGACAACACATGCATAGACACTCAACAAAGTTGTGTTTATGATGAGCACGTCTCCCCTAGTGCAGCATCACCGGTGCTGCCTCTAACTTGGCACTGTTATATGTGGTTGCATGTTATGTGTGATGTCTAGCTTGTATTGCTTATTTTGTTGAATTCCATCTGCTTACTTTACACATTATACTTGAATAAGACACGTGTTCCCGTTTCTAGAACATACAATATCTGTCTATCACACCATGTTCTTACATCAAATTACTACTATTGTGTAACCTTCAACAATCACTTATAATAAGACACATTTGACTTCGGAGTGTGATATAGGTTACATCTCACATTCTTTTCTAGCTTGCACTACTAATTTGTTGAAATGGCACTTCTGACGAGATAGTTTTAACTTGGTAGAGTGATATTCGTTGCATCTTTCATATGGTGTCTAGCTTTCATTGCTTCTAATTTGTTGAAATGCCTTCTCCTTAGTTTATACAACATAAGCTATGAATATGCAATGCTGTGAATATGCAATGGCACTAATGACGAGAGACCTCTAACATGGTAGTCTGATGTTGTTTGCATCTTGCATATGATTTATTTCTTGTATTGCTTCACATTTGTTTAAACGCCATTTATGATGAGACACTGTTAACTTGGCAGAGCGATATTTGTAGCATTTTTCATATGGTGTCTACCTTCCATTGCATTGCTTCTAATTTGGTGAAATGTCTTCTTATTAGTTTACACATCATAGTTCTGGTTATCTCTTCTGTCCTGTTTTTCATACATATTACATCCTCCTATCATGTGGTTGTCTAACATCAAAGTTCAGTTCGTCTGCATCAAGCATCAATTTGTTCTGAAGAACTAAATTGCTATGCGTTTTTCTTGTCGGCTTGACTTAACATGGCACAGAGAAATAGGAAAAAACATAGAATGGCAGGGAATGAGAAGCGGATGAATCCTGTAGATTCTGCTGGTACTGATGTTGCAATAGAAGGTCAAAGTCCAGCAGAAAATTCTACAAACACGGCATCCCATGCTACATGAGTTGCAAAAAAAGCCAAACAGAAACAAATAGCTGCCACCAAACAAGCAGAGACAGCCCTAGTTCTTGCAACACCTACCACAGTACTACTAGCTGCACGACTTACTCGTGCGTCAACTGAGCTAGCAGCACGTTCCCAAGCTCCCTTTCCACCTGACACTACTTCCCAAGCACTCTTGACACAAGACGAGTTGGCAATATCAGATGAACCTTGTGAGCTTCAACAGCAAGAAGGTAGTGCTGGAGTCAAGTTACAGTTGCATGCTTCTTTATATGTAGTCTCACAGTTTGATGTACACTACCACTTCCTATGTTTGTTGTTGGACTAGCACCTAGGCGCAAGAGGAAACAAACATCAGGGATAATGCTCGATAGGTTAAATAAATCTAGAGGAGGAAGAATGGAGATCCGTTTTGAGGCAGGTTTAAAAAGGCCACGTGATGCCACAGAGTCAGCCAAGTTAGTATCAGAGGCAGCGGTTGCTGTTAGGTGTCATGTACGTATCCTCCCAACATGGATTCAGTACAGGAATGACAAAGACGAAACCCAATTCAACACCTTCCTCGACCATTTATCTGTAAGTATAGTTATGTATGGAAACTAGTCATATCATCTTGCTCTGTCCAATACTTTCTAGGTTGCTGATAATGAGACTCCCATAATTTTCAACAGATGAGGTTCAAGTTGGATAGCCAAGATGATGCAACCAGACAAGCTTCGACCCATGTTATCAAGTCTGCTATGCGATAGTATCGGTATAACTTGAGGAAAACTCACTTTGAAAGCAAGGCTAACAGTGAACTTGCCCAAACATCTCCAGTGGAAAATATATCTGATGAAGACTGGAGAGGCCTCGTTAAACAATGGTCCGATCCGAAGTATCAGGTACATTATATATATGTCATCAGATCACATGTTGAAGTCCTATTTACGCATGTGCCAAACAAATATATCTTCTTGTAGGTGAACTGTTCAAAGAACAAGGCCAACCGTACGAAAGTGAAATTCCAACAGACGACAGGATCTCGTAGCTATATTGCACACTGCGAGGTTCTTGTAATTAGCTGATGTTTCACTCTTTTTGTCGGGGGTTGGATGCGACATATGCCAAAGGATGGCTTATCATGGTGGGGGCGAGTAGAACGTCGCCGGTGCCTGGAAGCGGGATGAGGCGTAGACATGCATGCCAGCGAATCTTACCCAGCTTCAGGGCTCTCCGAGGACATAATACCCCTACTGCTGCTCTGCGGGGTCTCCGCATGATCACTATGGTGATATGTGTACAAAGCTGCTCCTCGAGCTGTGTTCTAGAGGTAGGAGAGGGCAAGGCTAGCTCTCTCCCTTTTATGCTTCTGGTCTAGTGGTAAAAGGATCGAACCCTTTGCATGGGTGCTCCGGGGGGTTTATATAGGCCTACCCCCCGGGGGTACAATGGTAATCCGGTAGGGCGCAGGTCCCAGCCGTCTGTCTCTCAGGTCGCCATCTTCTCCGCCGAATCCTGGGGCCCGCCGCTGGTGGGCCCGTCGACTGACTTGGTCACTATAGCCGCGCCTTGGATGACGTTCGCTTGGTCGTGGGGTCATGGCAACAGTGCCGCCGCCTGGCGGGCGATCACTGTTGCCACTCCCCGTCTTATCTGGTTAATGGCGTGCGGGCCCCGCGGGAGGTGCGGGCCGACTCTCAGAGGCCGACTCCCACGAGGTCCGTCTTCGGGTGCTCTCGCCGTCTTTCGTTCCCCCCGCTGACTAGCGGGACCCGCCGTCTCTGGGCCGTATGGGCGGGCCATCGTGGGAACAGGGTTTCGCCGCCGGGGCAAACGTCAGGGCCAGTATGGCAACAGTGCCGCGCCGGATGGTGATCTCCTCCGGTACGACGTATTGTGGCCATACCTGCCCTTGGTAGTCAGGGTAGGGGAGGGTCGTACTCCGGCCATCCCCGGTCTCGTCCTTATTCTCGAAGGCAGAGAGTGGGAAGTCGTGGGCCGACTCCCCATAGTCGGCTTCCCTGGAGCCACCAACTGGGAGTCGGCTTATGTCGTAGCCGCCTCTGGGATTCGGCCGTGAGTGGGTAGTCGGTGATGCTGCAGCCGACTCCCAGAGTCAGCCCTTCATCTTGGGATCTTTGAGGGGCGAAGCCTGCCCTGATGTCTTGAGAGGTTTTGGGTCTCGGGTTAGCCTACCCGTGGCCCATTACTCCGACAGTAGTCCCCAAAGGTGGGGAGGCGCCGAGGAAGACATGTCGAGGAGCCTCAACAGTTTCTTCCTCCGAGTGGATGGATCTGAGGCTTGCCTGCCGTCTTCCTCCGAGTGGACCATGCGGAGGTGATCTTATCTAGGCCGTCTCCGACAAGCCGACTATGGGAAGCCGGACTCGTCGAAGGTCGTCTTGCTCTTTAAAGAGTTTGAAAGTCTTGGCGGGATTCAGATGGCGTGCTTGATAAGCTACACGGCCGCCGCCCGCCGCGGACCTGCCAAGGGACGCCACGTGGCCGGGCCAGTCTGCCAGCCCACGCGCGTGATGGTACAGGCCCATGGGTGGGGCCCGCCATGACCGTGCTTCGGCCTTCAAACGGATCCGTTGTGGCCGCGCGGGCGGTTGAGCTTCCCAGCGCAATAAATGTGCGTGGTAACTTCCGTGGTAAATCGTGGGGGTCGTGGGGGCGTGGGCGCAGTTAATCCCACGATGCCCCCTCGGCTTCTCAGCCCGCCGGTCTATAACTAGGCGGAGGGAGCGGGGCGGCGAAGCATGCGCGCCCGCTCTCCTCTGCTTCCTTTGCTTCTTTCTTCTCCCTTCTTTCTCCCACCGCTGCTGTGCCGAACTGCGCCCCGCTTGCAACGATGAGCTCTTCCTCCGCCGCCGCGCCCGCCGCCGTGCGCTCCGTTGTATGGGACGGTTCCGAGATCGACGACGACATGATCGACTTCCTCCGCAAGACGCGTCGCCTCCCCGGCGCGCACCTCGTGCAGGCCCGCGCTCCGCCGCCGAAGGAGGTGACGCCGGCGCCGGGGGAGGGCGAGCAGCTCGTGTTCCTCTCCCACCTCATGCGCGGCCTGGGGCTACCGGCGAGCGGGTTCTTCCGCTCGTTCTTGGAGTTCCATGGCCTCCAGCCGCACCACCTCGCCCCAAACACGGTGGTGCTGCTGGCGGCCTTCACTGCTTTGTGCGAGGGCTTCCTCGGCGTTCTCCCAACCATCGAGCTGTGGGGAGAGTTCTTTCAGTCCAAGCTCGGCACGCATGTCGCCGGCGTGCCAGCCCAGTGCGGTGCCTTCATTGCGATACGGAGGACGACGGCCGACAACCCGTTCCCCGCCATCCAACTAATCAAGTCGGTGAAGATGTGGCAGCGCTCTTACTTCTATGTGAAGAACATCGCCCCAGACGGCGACTGGGTTAATCTGCCGCCGTACGAAGCCGGCGCGCCGGCTGGGAGGCAGCCCAGCTGGTCATACCGCGCCAGGACGCTGACTCCGGCGGGGGCCGCCGCCGTGGCGCGACTTCGAGTGCTGACGCAGTCGGCCGGTCTGACTGGCCCGACTTAATGGCCGCCTTCGTGGCGCGCCGAGTCCTCCCGCTCCAAAGCCAGCCTCATCTGATCTGTCAGATGAGCGGCCATCGGGACCCGAGTCGGATGTGCACCAAGGACATGCCCCATGCGGAGGTGGCGAACACAGTGAACTACATCGCGAACTGCGGCCTCTCGGAGGACTGGCAGTTCGGCATGGAGCCGTACTCACGCGCCAACCCCCCGCCGGTGGTAAGTTTGTTCTTCTTCTTCTTTCTTATAGCCGAATCCGACTTCTGATCTTATTATTCTTATCTCTTGAACCAGAACCCTCTCCTCCAGCCCTCGGCCGGCGCCGTGGGGCCGCCCCGCCAGTTCGCCCCTGATCGAGCGGAGAGCGACATCGACGACCCCGACCTGGGGGCGGCGTCAATGGAGGCCGACGCCGAAGGAGGCGGCGAAGGAGAGGAAGGCGGCCTGAGGCCCTCGGCCACCTTCGCCGACTAGCCTGCCGGCGAAGATGGAGAAGTCGCCCCGCGCCATCAACCGAGGCAAGACGGCGCGAGGAAGCGCCGGGCCGGGCCGAGTTCCCTCGGAGGCCGGGAGAAGAAATTTAAGGGGGCAGCCGCGGCGACCAAACGGGAAGAGGCGGTTGCGAGGGCCCAACGCTTCCATAAGGAAGTGAAGAAGCCCCCGCTATCCTCTGGGTAAGTGTTTCTGCTTCTTTGTCTTGTTTTATCTTCTGGTGGATTTGGTCCGGGTCCTTATGCGTCTTCCCTGTTCTAGAGCTCCTCTCACCCTTGGGAGGGTCGCCGCCGCCTCCATCACGGGGTCGGTGGAGTCGTCCGCCACGACTCGACGTGTTGACCCCGCTGCCGACCTCCGGGAAGCGACGGAGCGGAACGCGCAAGAGAAGCGCGACAAGGACGAAGCCGCCCGTCGGGAAAAGGCGGAGGCCGAGAAGGCGGCTGCCTCCACCCAGAAGGGGCTGGAGGGAGCCGAAGACGCCGCCGCGGCCAAAGAGCGGGCCGAAGAAGCCGCGCTCCGCCAATCGGCGCTGCTCGTTGTCCCATTGAACTCGGCGCCGCCTCCGGATTATATGGAGCAGTCTGGGGAAGTCGGCGGGGAGCACCCCATCGTGGAGAGGGAGAGCGGCGAGACCCCCGGTCTGGACACGGTGGTGCCGCCACCACCGCCCCCGCCGCCATCGGGAAGCGCGAGGGATGAACAGCCGGCGGACCCACCGGTGCCACCGACTACGGACGAAGCCATGGCGAATTTGCTTCTCCAAGTCGCCTCGCCGACGCGCCGCCGTCTGGAGAAGGCGACTTCAGCGCCGCGCCCTCTGGAGACCAGAGCAGCCAGCTCGGCTGTCCCAGACGTCGAGGTGATGAGCGCCGCGCCCGTCGGGTGGGTGCGAGGAGGCAGCACAGGCCCGCTGAACCAGGCGCTCCTGGACGTCCAGGCGAAGCTGCGAGCCGAAGGCGACGCCCTCTAGAACTGCACCAAGGCGCATCTGGCGTCGCGAGCAGCCATCCGGGTATGCTTCTTCTGACTTTGTTTTTTCTTGCTCTTCTCTGTGGGGGCGCGCCAGCGCACCCACTGGGTGTAGTCCCCGAGTTCCGAGCCGGCTGCTGAGCAGGCGGGTTGGAACTCTATTGGCGAGTTCCAAATGCTTATTCTTTTTGAAATGCTTATCGTAGTACTACCACAACCTCCGAGCCACCGTCTTCAATCGTAATGTTGAAGAGCTGGGCAAGCGGACTGCCGACTTGTCGGAGAGCCGGAGTGAGTTTCCTCCTTCGCGGGGGCGCGCTGGCGCACCCTCGGGCTGTAGTCCCCGAGATTCGGGCCGACTGCTGCGCAGTCGGGCCGGATCTTCTTGGCGACCTTAGCTGATGACTTGTGTCCTTTTTCTTCTTTCTTCAGAGGCCAATGCCGTTCTTCAGCAGCAGCTGGGCGAAACCAACACCGCCTTGCGCGCCAAGGAGGTGGAATGCGGCAAGCTCGTTATGGAGCGCGACCTGCTCGCTGCGCAGCTGGCGGAGCAGAAGGAGTTGCTCAAGAAGACACAGGAGGAGGCGAAGGAGAGAGAGACTGGACTCTAAGCCGAGTTCGAGGCCGAACGTTCCTCCTGGAACGATAAGGAGGCGATGCTGACCTCCGGCTTCCATGAGATTGAAGATATCGTTGATGGTAAGTTTTCTTTACTCGCTTTCTTTGAGCAGCCGACTGTGGGTCGGGCCGACTCTTGCTTTTTCAGACTTGCTTCTTTTTCCGTGTTGGTAGACTTCTTCCCGGGCCATGCGCAAACTGCCGTTCAAGCCATCGAGGCTGATCGCGAGGCGCGGAGGGCGGCCGGCGAGGAGGTTGCTGCCAACGCCCCCCGGACTCTTGATGAACAGCTTCTGAGCATCGAGGCTCGCCTGCGGCCGGCTCACCGGATGTCGCGCCGGCTTCAACGTGTCGGCGCCCAGGCGATTGCTGCCTTGTGGCCAGAGATGCCGATTCTGCGCACTCCCAGCCGGACTGCCGACTGGCTGGAGGTCGCAGCGGGCCGTCTGGAGGCTTGGAAAGGCTCCTCGGCACGTGCCGGAGCGCGTTGTGCCTTGGAGTTCGTCAAGGCATGGTATCCAGACCTGAGCCTGGACCAGCTGGCCACGCTCTGAGCTGAGGCCCAGCCGGAGCTGGCAGCCATGAAGGACGACTTTGTCAAGCGCGCCGCGGCGATCGCCGAGTACGCCGACACCAATGTCTTCGTTCCTGAGCGAGCTGACAACAGCGAGGAGGCGCTGCCGGAGTGGTTTGGGATGAACCCGAACTACGGCGAGGACTCGGCGGAGGTGATCGGCTCCAGTGTCGAGAAGGGAGACGAGGTGGAGGTCGGAGACGAGATGGAGGCGCCAGAAGCCGGAGCGGGCGATGAGCCTCAGCTCGACCATGCCTCCAACAACGAGCCGCGCCCAACTGCGCCGACTGCCGCTGGAGGTGATCAAGCTGAGTCTGCCCAGCCAGCCGCCCCAACGTCCAGCACCGCCATCTCTTCCGAGCCCCCAAACCCGTCTGCTGCTTCATAGGCCGCCGCCTTGTCTTATTTATCTGCTTAGTAGTTTCTCGAAGAACTTTGTTAATTCGCACAATTCCACCCGCGGGGTGTATTTTGAACTTCCGTTCGAGGATTCGGCCAATGGCCTTTGTGATGTAAATATTTATCTGGGTTCTATCATTTCTTGCTTATTACTCTTTTGGCTTTTTCCCTTTGCCGCCTTCCCTTAGATGCCGTCTTTGCCAGTCGGACAGCCGCTCCGCGAACAGCCGCTGGATCAAATACTTGGCTACTTTTGGGAAGGCAAGTACTCAGCCATTCTAGAGTTTTTTTAGCAAGTCGGATAGAAAACAGCAAGCCGACTACTCGGAGTCGGTTTTGCGAGGAACGGCTGGAAAGCCGGCTCGAGCTTTGTTTGTGCTTTGAGTCCTTAGCCATTTTTCGTGTGGGCGCCCATTCTTCCTTACTCCTGCGCGCTGGGCAGTCGCTCTGCGAGCTGCGGCTTCTAACAGGAGACGGCTTAGGCACCACACACTACTTGTCCAACTGCAGGAAGCGTTTTCATAGCGCGAGACGGCGAGTCCCCGGGCCGACTAGTCGAGCCTGGTGCCAAGCGGCATAACAAAGAGTAGCATACTCGGAAGCATAATACTTATCGTACAGATAACAAAAGGGGCAGTCCCCGAGTCCGTCTCGGGGGGCCCAGAGTCTTGGTACTTCAATACAAAGGGGTAGCCTCGTACATACTGCATTAACTGTAAAATCTTCGAAGAAGATTCGCGTTCCATGGTCGCTCCGTCTCTTTGCCAGAGTCGTCCCTCTTCCGTGCTCGGGGCTTCTGAGTGTCGATCAGGTAGTAGGAGTCGTTGCCTAGCACCTTGCTGATGATGAAGGGGCCTTACCAAGGTGCCGACAACTTGTGCTGGCCGGCTGTTTGCTGGATCAGCCGGAGCACAAGGTTGCCCTCTTGGAAGGATCTCAGCCTGACCTTCCTATTGTAGTAGCAACGTAGGATCTGCTGGTAGATGTCGGACCGGCTGAGTGCCAACAGCCGGCCCTCTTCCAGCAGATCGACACCGTCTTGTCGTGCTTCTTCGGCCTCTTCCGCAGTGTACATCGTGACTCGCGGGGAGTCGAACTCTATATCCGTTCGGATGACGGCTTCAGCACCGTAGACGAGGAAGAAGGGTGTGAAGCCGGTCGACTTGTTTGGAGTCGTGCGCAGACTCCAGAGGACGGCTGGCAACTCGTCAAGCCAACAGCCGGCCGAACGCTCCAGTGGTTCGACCAACCGAGGCTTGATGCCGGACAGGATGAGGCCATTCGCCCTCTCCACCTGCCCGTTTGACTGCGGATGGGCAACGGACGCTAAGTCCAGTCGGATGCCCTGCGTCGCACAGAAACGGTCCAAGGCGCCTTTGGCAAAGTTGGTGCCGTTGTCGGTGATGATGTTGTGCGGTATGCCATACCGAATTGTGATGTCTGAGATGAAAGTCACGGCAGTCGGACCATTCAATTTCTTGATGGGCTTCACTTCTATCCACTTGGTGAACTTGTCCACCGCGACAAGTAGATGAGTTAGGCCGCCTTGTGCCGTCTTGAAGGGTCCCAACATATCCAGGCCCCAAACTGCAAAGGGCCAGGCGATGGGGATAGTCTTGACTGCTGAAGCCGGCTGATGTGGCTTGGAGCGGAACTTCTGGCACCCCTTGCATTTCTGGACCAACTCTTTGGCCTCTTCGAGGGCAGTTGGCCAGAAGAACCCATGCCAGAAAGCTTTGGCGATGAGTGCCCTCGAGGCCGCATGGTGACCGCACTCGCCTTGATGGATGTCTCTGAGAATTGCTTGGCCTTGCTCTGGCTCGATGCAGCGCTGGTAGACACCAGTGACGCTGCGCCTGACCAGCTCTCTGTTGATTATGGTGTATGCTGCCGCTCGGCGTTGTATTTGCCGAGCTAAGGTTTCATCAGTTGGTAGCTCCTTGTTCACCAGGAATTTGAGGATGGGCTGGGCCCATGAGGGTGCTGCTATCTCTTCGACTGCCAGAACCGCGACTTGGACGAGGGCGGCTGGGCTGGGAGGCGGCGGGCTGGAGTCCGCGGCCGCTTGCTGGATCAGTGAAGTCCCCGGGCCGACTGGTGCAGTCCCCGGGCCGAGCTCTGGAGTCTTTTCTCTGGTCGCCGCAGTCCCCGGGCCGAGTTCTGAAGTCCTCGGGCCGGCTTTGACTGCGGCGTTCTTGGAGTCATCTGCGAGGGTTTTTGCGCCGTCTGCTTGGGCTTTGGAGCCGGATCCGACTTCTTCTGGAGGAGCCAGCACAAAAATGGAGTCTGACTCTCGTGAAGGCTTGATGGCTGGCTTGAGGAGGCGCTGAAGAGCGACGCCAGATGGTATTGCTTGGTGAGTGGAGCCGATTCGTGCCAAAGTATCTGCTAGGTTGTTGTCGTTTCTTGGCACGTGGAGGAACTCGCACCCCTTGAAATATCCGCTGAGTTGCTGCACGAGGAAGCGGTAGCTTGCCATGTTTGCGTCCTTGGCGTCCCAGTTGCCAGATGATTGCTGGACCACCAAGTCGGAGTCGCCATAACACAGGATCCGGTGAATGCCAAGTTCTTTGGCAAGCCGGAGCCCGTGAATGAGCGCCTCGTATTCAGCGACGTTGTTGGAGGCGGCGAAATGGATCTGCAGTGCATACTGGAGCTTTTCGCCTTTAGGAGAGGTGAGGACAACGCCGGCTCCCAAGCCGGTGCGCATCTTGGAGCCGTCGAAATGCATCCGCCAATGGGTGGAGTCGGGCGCTGGCGGCAGGTACTGGGTCTCGGCCCAGTCGACGAGGAAGTCGACCAGTGCTTGTGACTTGATGGCGGTGCGGGGTTGATAGTAGATTGTGTAGGACGCCAAATCTATGGCCCACTTGGCCACTCGGCCGGACGCATCTCGGCTTCCAATGATTTCTGCTAATGGGGTCGTGCAGACCATAGTAATTGGATGTTCTTGGAAGTAAGGCTTCAGCTTCTTGGCGGCAAAGTGCACACCGTAACACATCTTCTGGTAGTGGGGGTAGTTTTGCTTGGAGGTCGACAGTACTTCACTCAGGTAATACACCAGTCTCTGGACTGGTAGTGCCTTGCCTTCCTCCTTGCGCTCTACTACAATGACTGTGCTGACCACTCGGCTGGTGGCGGCGATGTACAGGAGCATGGGCTCTTTGGGAGTCGGAGCCGCCAACACAGGGGGAGTAACCAACATCTTCTTCAGCTGCAGAAAGGCCTCATCCGCCTTGTGGTTCCACTCGAAAAAGTTGGTCTTCTTCATCAGCTGGTACAAAGGGAGAGCTTTCTCGCCCAGCCGACTAATGAAACGGCTGATGGATGCCAGACAGCCAGTGAACTTCTGCACATCCAACAGTCGGCTAGGTACCTCCATCCTCTCGATGGCCTTGATCTTCACAGGGTTGCACTCTATGCCGCGTTCAGAGACCAGGAAGCCCAGTAGCTGGCCGGCTGGTACTCCGAAAACGCACTTCTCGGGGTTAAGCTTGATCTGGAATCGGCGCAGGTTCTCAAAGGTCTCCTTGAGATCTTCCAGCAGAGTTCCGCACTTTTCCGTCTTCACCACCACATCATCCACGTAAACGTGGGCATTTCGGCCGAGTTGCTTGAGGAGGCACTTCTGCATGCAACGCTGAAAGGTGGCGCCGGCGTTCCTCAAGCCGAACGTCATGGTCAGGTAGCAGAAGGCTCCAAACGGCATGATGAAGGCGGTCTTTAATCTGTCTGTCGGGTTCAGCTTGATCTGGTGATATCCTGAATAGGCATCTAAGAAGCTCAACAGCTCGCATCCGGCTGTGGAGTCTATCACCTAATCGATTCTCGGCAAAGCAAACGGGTCCTTGGGGCAGGCTTTCTTGAGGCTTGTGTAGTCAATACACATTCGCCACTGCTTGTTCTTCTTCAGTACTAAAACTGGGTTTGCTAGCCACTCTGGGAAAAATACTTCCATGATAAAGCCGGCTGCAAGGAGCCGGGCTATCTCTTCACCAACAACTCTTCTTTTCTCTTCTGACAGGCAGCGCAAGGGCTGCCTGACGGGCTTCACATCATACCGGACATGTAACTTGTGCTCGGCGAATTCCGTCTGTACACCTGGCATGTCTTTGGGGGACCATGCGAAGATGTCCCGATTCTCACGGAGGAAATCGACGAGCTCGCCTTCCTATTTGCTGTCAAGGTTTGCACCTATGATAGCGTACCTCTCCGGGTGCTCTGGGTCCAAGGGTATCTTCTTCGTTTCCTTTGCTGGCTTGAACGAGCCCTCAGCTTCCGACTCCTTGGGGTTGGGCGACATCTCAGGCTGCTTGCCGGCCATCGCCACAACCCGATCAAGAAGCCGCTTCTCTGCTGCAATAACCAGGGACTCGGCCAGCCGACTGCTCTCGTCCGCGCAAGCGGGCGACTTCCTGTAGTCGTCGGCCACAGTCAGAATTCCCTTGGAACTCGGCATCTTCATCTTGAGGTAGGCGTAGTGGGGGACCGCCATGAACTTGGCCAAAGCAGGTCGGCCAAGCAGCGCATGGTACGGGATTTCAAGGTCCACCACTTCAAACCAGACTGGCTCTCGGCGGAAATGTTCCTTATCTCCGAAAAGGACGTCTATCAAAATCTTGCCGATTGGGGAGCAGGAAAGGCCAGGGACAATCCCATGGAATACGGTCCGGCTGCTCTGGAGCTGTCTTTGCTTGATTCCCAGCTTCTCCATTGTATCCTTATACAGGATGTTGATACTGCTACCTCCATCTATCAGAACTCGCGAGAAGCAAGCTGCCCGCCTATTAGTGGCAAAGGTGGCTTCCAGGACCAGGGCATAGGAACCTGGATTCGGCATCACCTCTGGGTGATCAGCTCTGCTCCAACTGATAGGCTTCTCGGACCAGTGCATGAACTCTGGAGTATCTGACGCTACTGCGTTAACTTCTTGCTGCTGCAGCCGCCTGCTGCGCCTGTCATCTGCCACACTGGTGAACACCATGTAGGCTCCATGCTCTTCCGGGTACTCGTCTTGTACTGCCCCGACTGGCCTGACAGCCGGCTGCTGGGGTGGAGGCGGAGGCGGCTGCCCAGCAGGTGGAGGAGGCACCAGGCTGTCTCCCTTGGCAATCCTGGTGAGCCAGTGGCACTTTCTGGTGGTGTGGTTCGACGGCTTCGCGCCGCTGTGGAACTTGCAGGGACCATCTAGAGTCTGCTCGTAGGAGAAAGCTGGCAACCAGTTGGACTTGCCGCCCTTCTGCCGCTTGGGTGGAGGCTATCCCTCCGGCTGTTGATCTTCGACTGTTGCGACCTGCCGGCTACTGGAAGCCGGCTGCGAGGCCTTGCGCTTGTGATTGTTCTGCTGTTGCCGCTGACTGGCGTCTCCAGCCGGAGTTCTGGGAGCTTGAGGGGCCACTTTGTCGGCCGTGCTGACTTGGATCTCCGTCTTCATAGAAGAGTCGGCTGTGGTGTACTTGTCTGCTATGATCAGCAGCTCGTCCAGGGTCTCTGGCTCATCACAGAGGAGCTTATGCTTGAGGTGGGTGCCTTCTCTGCACCCAGCAGTGAAGTACTCGATGGCCTGCACCTCGTGCATGCCCTCGCGGGAGTTTCGGAGCTCGGCCCAACGCGTGAGGTAGTCGCGAGTCGATTCGTTGGGGCCTTGCACGCACAAAGAGAGCTGGCGAGGCTTGGGAGGTCGCTTGTACGTGCTCGTGAAGTTGCGGACGAAAGCCTCGGTGAAGTCGACCCAGCTGTTGATGTTGCGGGGTTTCAGGCTGTTCAACCATGTCCGGGCCATGCCCTGGAGCATGAGTGGAACATACTTCACGGCAACACGCTTGTTGCCGTTTGCTATGCTGACGGCAGTGGAGTAGTCAACCAGCCAGTCTTCCGGCTTCACGGAGCCGGTGTACTTGGGAGTGTCTCTAGGGAGAGTGAACCCTTTGGGGAAGGGCTCATCTCGGATGCGGGGGCCGAAGCACGGCGGCCCCAACTCGTCTTCTTCTTCCAGCGCCAGGGATCGGTGGAGTCGGTCGATCCAGTGGCAGGCATCATTCTCTCCGACTCCCTCTCGGCAGCCGAGGCGGCCTCTGAGAGTCGGATGCTCAACGGCCGGCGGGGAGACTCGTTTTTCTCTGGGGGTGGAGGAGGCACATAGTCGTCCCGCCGCTCCACTACTCTTGGGCGGCCATCTTTGTCGCGTTCGATGGTTATGTGAGTCTGACTGCGGCTCGCAGCCGGCTCCTTGTCTTTTCTTCCACGGACGCCGCCAGTCGGCGTCCGAGACGTCGCGCCTTGATCTCGGCGGGGTGGCAGGTCGTCGTTCTGTTGCTGCGGCCCCTCGGTTCGGCAACCGGCTGCGTTCTGCGCGCCAGCCGTGTCGAGGAGTTGCTGGACTCGCTCCGTCATCAGTCGGCGCTCTTCGCCCTCGAGGTTGTCCAACTCATCCGCTGCCGCCTGGGCAGCTCGAATGTTCTCGGTGGGCGTGGCGTATACGGGGCGATTGGCCCCGAACATCCTGGCGATGCCCGCGCCACGTTGCCGGACCGTGCCTAGGCGGCTAGGCCCTGTTGGGGCCGGCGAGCCGCCCACAGTACGATCCATTTCACGCTGGTAGGCCTCCGACAAGCGTCTCATGCTTGCCAGCTTCTTTGCGCCTTCGACGAGCTGGAGGCGGCGTGCCTCCAGCGCCTCGGCGTCGGCATCCTCTGGAATGGGCGCATCTAGGTCTTGCATTGCCGCATCAAGCGGGTCGTGAGTTCTTCCGTCGGAGTGCTCGCCATGGCCGATGACGAGCACTTCTGTGACGGTGCTTCCGCCGCTCTCCGCGCGAGGGAGCGGCTCGTCGTAGACCACCACGTTGGTGGGAAAGGCATCGAGCGACGCGGTGTCGGAGTCGACCAGCATCGGGTCAGTGGAGCCTATGGACTCTAGGTCAGCGGCGGGCTCGCCGGCAACGTGGAGTTCGTCGAGGAGGCCGGCGAGGAGGCTCTTGGGGCCGCCGGTGCCTGCGTCGGATGCAGGCTCGTCGGAGAGGTGAACCTTGCCGACAAGATCGGCGAGGCAGCTGGCCGCGCAAGCGGTCTCAGCGCCGTGCAGCGTGTCGGCGCAAACTCCCTCTGGCATGCCGGGCTGGCTGCGCTCGCCAGGGAGGAAAAGGGTTCCCGTCCAGAACAGATCTCCGGACGACGGTGCACCTCGCCCCACGGTGGGCGCCAAATGTCGGGGCTTGGATGCGACATATGCCAAAGGATGGCTTATCATGGTGGGGGCGAGTAGAACGTCGCCGGTGCCTGGAAGCGGGATGAGGCGTAGACATGCACGCCGGCGAATCTTACCCAGCTTCAGGGCTCTCCGAGGAGATAATACCCCTACTTCTGCTCTGCGGGGTCTCCGCATGATCAGTATGGTGATATGTGTACAAAGCTGCTCCTCGAGCTGTGTTCTGGAGGTAGGAGAGGGCAAGGCTAGCTCTCTCCCTTTTATGCTTCTGGTCTAGTGGTAAAAGGATCGAACCCTTTGCATGGGTGCTCCGGGGGGTTTATATAGGCCTACCCCCCGGGGGTACAATGGTAATCCGGCAAGGCGCGGGTCCCAGCCGTCTGTCTCTCAGGTCGCCGCCTTCTCCGCCGAATCCTGGGGCCCGCCGCTGGTGGGCCCTATCGACTGACTTGGTCACTGTAGCCGCGCCTTGGATGACGTTGGCTTGGTCGTGGGGTCGTGGCAATAGTGCCGCCGCCTGGCGGGCGATCACTGTCGCCACTCCCCGTCTTATCTGGTTAATGGCGTGCGGGCCCCGCGGGAGGTACGGGTCGACTCTCAGAGGCCGACTCCCACGAGGTGCGTCTTCGAGTGCTCTCGCCGTCTTTCGTTCCCCCGCTGACTAGCGGGACCCGCCGTCTCTGGGCCGTACGGGCGGGCCATCGTGGGAACAGGGTTTCGCTGCCGGGGCGAACGTCAGGGCCAGTATGGCAACAGTGCCGCGCCGGACGGATATCTCCTCCGGTACGACGTACTGTGGCCATACCTGCCCTTGGTAGTTAGGGTAGGGGAGGGTCGTACTCCAGCCATCCCCGGTCTCTCCTTCTTCTCGAAGGCAGAGAGTGGGAAGTCGCGGGCCGACTCCCCATAGTCGGCTTCCCTGGAGCCACCAACTGGGAGTCGGCTTATGTCGTAGCCGCCTCTGGGATTCGGCCGTGAGTGGGTAGTCGGTGATGCTGCAGCCGACTCCCAGAGTCAGCCCTTCATCTTGGGATCTTTGAGGGGCGAAGCCTGCCCCGATGTCTTGAGAGGTTCTGGGTCTCGGGTTAGCGTACCCGTGGCCCATTACTCCGACACTTTTCGCTGTACCATATTATCAGATCTATATTGACTTGTTCCAAATGCAGAGGAAAGCTCGCAAGGACCAAAAAGTACATGAACCAAATGTTGTGGAAATCTTCAAGGACTGTCACACTAGCAAGAAGAAGGGCATGACTGCACCAGTCAAAGCCGTTGTTGTAAGTCCTTAATCCTCATGCCTTTTAACTACTACTTACTATGACTTGTGCCTTGAACTGCATGGTTTGCACCCAATGTCTATTACTCTTTTCAATTTTATACACAATTGTCTTAGCATATCATTGCACCTTACAAGGTTTAAAAGAGAGGAGTGATGTTCCTTTGATCTTGACCCGTAATCTAGTTCCGTGCTGGACTTGCCCACACAACGTTACAATTGCCTGTTTGTTTGTTCTCAGTTGTTTTGTGACATGAATGATGTCATACTATGCTTACCATATTATAAACTTCGTCTCTTTATCCTTAGCCCTCAATACAATGTGAAGAAATAGACAATACATTAGCGATGGTACATGGTCATATGTTTGGAGCCTGGTTTTATTATGTACTTTGCAATAGAATACAACTAATATTTTACATGGGTTCACCAGAAAAAGTTCTGTATATAGACCAAAGCTATTTTGTTTGGTTTTGCTGCGTCCTTAATATCTTCTGTTCTGGTACTACTAATGTAAAACCTCAACTTTTCAGCGAGCTATGAAAGAAATGGTGGAACCGCCACCTTCTGAAGGTGGCGAGGCAACTATAACCGCAATGTCAGCTCTTGCTGCAGTGGGTCAGTGCCTGTCCACTAACAGTGCCAAAAGCACGTTCCCGCGTAATACTGGGTTGGTTGTTAAGGCAATATCGTCCAAACTGCCTCATGATCAAGATACGCAAGCTCAAAGCAATGTTGTATCTGCGCTCCAGACACAAGTCCATTCCCTAACAGAGACCCTTTGTGAAACAAGGAGAAACATTGCTCAATGTCGTCAAGATATGCATGGTTTTAAAACCAGACTATCAGACATTTGCTATGTTGTTCAGGAGCCTAGGGGAAATGAAGGCGAGGGTTATGGTGCTCCATCAGACAATACAGCATGAAAACGTAACAGTCAGGTCAAATGAACTGAGCTTCTGAACTTTTGGTGGTGCATTTATCTGCTAGACTGTTAAGTTTTATGCCAACCTTCCTTTTGGTGCGGTACAAAATTTATTCTTAACGTGCAGCCATCGGATGAACAAAACAACAAGCCATTTTTGTATAGTGTAGGGTGTTCCCTATATTTGCACTGGTGGCGATCTTTGATGCCGAGTGGATGTAATCTGTGCAATCGCCTTACTAGCCTAGCGTTAGTTTCCGCCTTATTTATTTCCTAGTCTTCCTTTTCCCTGGTTTGCTAGTGGCCGCAACTACCATGGGCCATATACGGGTCGTAGGATCCATGGGTCTCCTACGGGCCGTCGATAAATGGGCTTGTAATCGGTGGGCCTCGGGCCGTCGGATAAATTGGTCGAGATGGGCCGTAATCGGGCGTAATTGGTATCGGCCCAGCACGGTAACAGGCCGTTAACATGCCGTAGGACAGCAAAGGCTTAATTCTGTCACAGGCATAACTGGTCGTTAATGGGCCAGAATATAGGATGGGCTGGAAACGGCGCAACGGGTTAACAGGCCAGAAACGGGTCGACTCTTGCCATGGGCCGAATTTGGCCCATTAGGGTAACAGTCCAGTAACGGGCTGACTCTTGCCATGGGCCGAATTTGGCCCATTAGGGGAACAGGCCAGTAACGGGCCGACTCTTGCCATGGGCCGAATTTGGCCCATTAGGGGAACAGGCCAGTAACGGGCCGTAAGTAATCGAGGGCCGAAAAGGAGCCCAAGAACGTATGTGCCGTCAATAGGCCGAAAGCTAACACGGGCTGTAAACGGCCCATGTAAATCACGGGCCGTTAACGGGTATAAAGAAAATTACTGTTCATTATGGGCTAGAGTCACCGTGGGCCTGTAAAGGGCCGAAAGATACGAAGGCCTCATATGGGCCGAAAAACGTCATGGGCCATACATGGGCCAAAAGTGAAATGGGCTGGTGTTATATTCGACGGCCCACATGACATAGTTGGGCCGATTTCCTTTAGGGCCTAACGGGTCGTGAGTTAACAGGCCGTAAAATGGGCTATTTGTGAAGAGACCGTTAACAGGCTTTTCATGGGCCAGCTCGTTAACTTTTGACCAAGTCAAACGGGCCGGATTTGTAATCTAAATGGGCCAGTGGTGGGCCGTGGCACGTGTCGACATATCATAGGCGCCTATCTGACCCACTAACGAGCTGACACGTGTTTCGTCCGGCCAATAAGAATTTTACACGTGGAAATTTCCCATTGGTCGGGGCTGTTAACGGGTTATCGGATCCAAAACCCGACCCGATAGCTTAACGGCGTTCCGTTACGGTAGATGCCACGTGCTGGTCACCCTTGACGAAAGCACTTCTGTGACGCGCGATTTATCGTCATGGAAGTGGACACTTCCGTGATGATAATTTTGGTAATGTCATGGAACACTTCTACGACAGCACGCGTATGACTATCTTGATTCTGTCATAAATTTGTCATGGATGTACATGCATGACAAAAAATGCAACCTACTGTGACAAACACGTATCATCATGGAAGTGTATTTTTTTTTGTAGTGTCAAGTCCATATTTAGTGCTAAATTTACGGAAAATATCGGTATCCATAAAAGATTTAACACAATCAAACTTAGGTGTCATACCTGACTCCTTACCTTCGTCAAGATCCCAATCTTCAGAGTTGCGTTTAATTCTATCCAATAAATTCCATCTGAATTCAATAGTCTTCATCATAAAAGAGCCAGCACAAGAAGTATCGAGCATCATGCGATTGTTTTCAGAAAGCCGAGCATAAAAGTTTTGAAGAATTAATTTTCTTGAGAGCTCATGATTGGGGCATGAATATAACATTGATTTAAGCCTCCCCCAATCTTGAGTGATGCTTTCTCCTTCGCGAGGCCAAGAATTATGTATATAATTGCGATCACGATGAACAAGATGCATAGGATAATACTTCTGATGAAATTCCAATTTCATTCTTTTATAGTTCCATGATCCCGTATCATCACATAGCCCATACCATGTCGATGCATCTCCCTTCAAAGATAAAGGGAAGACCTTCTTCTTAACAACAACATCAGGTATACCTGCAAGCTTAAATAATCCACAAACTTCATCCACATAGAGTAGATGTTCATCAGGATGCTTTGTTCCATCTCCTGTAAAAGCATTAGCTAGCAGTTGTTCCATCATACCCGAAGGAACTTCAAAAGGAATATTTTCATTTTTAGTAGGTCGAGGAGCAACTCTTTGCTCTACTGGTCGGGGTGAAGATACCCCGAACAAGCCCCTCAGAGGATTACTTTCCATAGTAACAAGTGACAGTAAATTCCAGCACACTATATAAATTTTTCCTTACCAAATTCCACCTACCAAAGGCGCTTCACTCCCCGGCAATGGCGCCAGAAAAGAGTCTTGATGACCCACAAGTATAGGGGATCTATCGTAGTCCTTTCGATAAGTAAGAGTGTCGAACCCAACGAGGAGCAGAAGGAAATGATAAGCGGTTTTCAGCAAGGTATTCTCTGCAAGTACTGAAATAAGTGGTAACAGATAGTTTTGTGATAAGATAATTTGTAATGAGCAACAAGTAACAAAAGTAAATAAAGTGCAGCAAGGTGGCCCAATCCTTTTTGTAGCAAAGGACAAGCCTGGACAAACTCTTATATAAGGAAAAGCGCTCCCGTGGACACATGGGAATATTGTCAAGCTAGTTTTCATCACGTTCATATGATTCGCGTTCGGTACTTTGATAATTTGATATGTGGGTGGACCGGTGCTTGGGTGCTCAAGCATCCCACTTATGATTAACCTCTATTGCAAGCATCCGCAACTACAACAAAAGTATTAAGGTAAACCTAACCATAGCATGAAACATATGGATCCAAATCAGCCCCTTACGAAGCAACGCATAAACTAGGGTTTAAGCTTCTGTCACTCAAGCAACCCATCATCTACTTATTACTTCCCAATGCCTTCCTCTAGGCCCAAATAATGGTGAAGTGTTATGTAGTCGATGTTCACATAACACCACTAGAGGCTAGACAATATACATCTCATCAAAATATCGAACGAATACCAAATTCACATGACTACTAATAGCAAGACTTCTCCCATGTCCTCAGGAACAAACATAACTACTCACAAAGCATATTCATGTTCATAATCAGAGGGTTACTAATATGCGTAAAGGATCTGAACATATGATCTTCCACCAAATAAACCAACTAGCATCAACTACAAGGAGTAATCAACACTACTAGCAACCTACTAGTACCAATCCCGGACTTGGAGACAAGAATTGGATACAAGAGATGAACTAGGGTTTTGAGATGAGATGGTGATGCTGAAGATGTTGATGGGGATTGCCCTCTCCCGATGAGAGGAGCGTTGGTGATGATGATGGCGATGATTTCCCCCTCCCGGAGGGAAGAGTCCCCGGCAGAAAAGCTCTGCCGGAGCCCTAGATTGGTTCCGCCAAGGTTCCGCCTCGTGGCGGCGGAGTTTCGTCCCGAAAGGTTGCCTCTAATTTTTTTCCTCATCGAAAGACCTCATATAGCAGAAGATGGGCATCGGGGAGCCAACAGGGGGCCCACGAGGTAGGGGGCGCGCCCTGGGGGGTAGGGCGCGCCCCCCACCCTGGTGGACAGGTGGGCCCCCCTCTGGTGAACTTCTTCTGCTAGATATTTTTTATTATTTCCAAAAATGACTTTCATGGAGTTTCAGGACTTTTGGAGTTGTGCAGAATAGGTATCTAATATTTGCTCCTTTTCCAGCCCGGAATTCCAGCTGCCGACATTCTCCCTCCTTATGTAAACCTTGTAAAATAAGAGAGAATAGGCATAAGTATTGTGACATAACGTGTAATAACAAACCATAATGCAATAAATATCGATATAAAAGCATGATGCAAAATGGACGTATCAGTGGACTTCCCGTGGGGCCCCCTGACTTGTTCTCGACGCCAACCTCTCCTATAAATGCCCAAACCTCCAGAAAATAACCTAGATTGGGAGTTCCACTACCGCAAGCCTCTGTAACCACGAGAAATCAATCTAGGCCCTCTCTGGCACCCTGCCGGAGGGGGCCATCATCATCGGAGGCCATGGAAGAGGACCCCGGAGGGGCCATCATCGCCATGAAGGCCAAGGACCAGAGGGAGGACCTCTACCCATCTAGGGGGAGGCCATGGAGGAGGAAGCGCAAGGAGAGAACCTCTCCTCCTCTCTCTCGGTGGCGCCGGAGTGCCATCGGGAGGCGAATCATCGCCGCGGTGATCGTCTTCATCAACATCACCATCATCATCACCATCCTCATCTCTTTTATGCGGTCCACTCTCCCGCACCCCACGTAATCCCTACTTGAACATGGTGCTTTATGCCACATATTATGATCCAATGATGTGTTGCCATCCTATGATGTTTTGAGTAGATATCCTTTGTCTTTGGGTTGATTGATGATCTAGATTGGTATGAGTTGTATGTTTTATTTTGGCGATGTCCTATTGTGCCCTCTGTGTCGCGCAAGCGTGAGGATTCCCGCAGTAGGGTGTTGCAATACGTTCATGATTCGCTTATAGTGGGTTGCTTGAGTGACAGAAGCATAAACCCGAGTAAGGGGGTTGTTGCGTATGGGATAAAGGGGACTTGATATGTTAATTCTATGGTTGGGTTTTACCTTAATGATCTTTACTAGTTGTGGATGCTTTCTAGAGTTCCAATCATAAGTGCATATGATCCAAGAAGAGAAAGTATGTTAGCTTATGCCTCTCCCTCATATGAAATTGCAATGACGACTACTGGTCTTGTTAATGATTGCCTAGGATAATTCCGCACACTGACCCATCATTATTCCACACTCGCTATTTATAATATTTAGTAATATATTCTAACTTTATGATAACAGCACCTACTTTTTGTGTTTTAGGTCTCTGATATCATGCAAAGTTATCATCTTCATACCCACAACGTAGTTGTATTTCTCGTTTCTAGTTGGAAGCAAACGTTCTGTGTACGTAGAGTCGTATCAGTGGTAGATAGGACTTGAGAGAATATTGATCTTACCTTTAGCTCCTTGTGGGTTCGACACTCCATCCTTATCACTTCCACCATTGGGAATTGCTACGATGATTCCCTACACTTGGGGATTATCAAGCTCTTTTCTGGCGCTGTTGCCGGGGAGCAATAGCGTGGGGTTGATATTTTCGTGTATGCTTGTTTGCTTTCTTCACTAAGTAGTTTTTGTTTTCCCTTTTTAGTTTTTATTATTTATGGGTGAAACATACAAAAAATTTATAAGAATGAAAATACAAAAAAAAAACTTGCCTCTCATGCCTAAAAATCTTTTCAATAAGAGAAGTGAATGCAAGGTTATGCATTGGAGAAATGAGGGTCGACCTTGAACACTTGTGTTCATGCTGATGGAAAAAATGTAGATTTTTTCATGGAAGTTTCTTGTAAAATAATTACCCCCTTGTATATATCCATTGTATATAAAAATAAGGTGCCCAGCTTTGGTTTTAGGATGATTAGATTGCTTGTTTACTTTGTGCAGTACAAAAACAGAAACTTTAGCTGTAGCTCGTGAATTTACATTTTCTACTGGAAAGTCAAATGGGTCTGAAACTTTTTTCACATTACTTCTGTACAATTTTTTTTAAGTTGTCATATTTTTTAGAATTTTTGGAGTTACAGAAGTATACTAAACTTCTAGATTACTACAGATTGTCCTGTTTTTGACAGATTCTGTTTTCTATGTGTTGTTCGCTTATTTTAATGAATCTATGGTGAACCATGGTGAAGTTGGAATACAGTAGATATAGTTATAATATGAAATTGAAATGAGTTTGCAACAGTACCTAAAGGTAGTGATTTGCTTTATTATACTAACGGATCTCACAAAGTTTTTGTTAAAGTTTTGTGTGGATGAAGTGTTCGAAGATCGAGGAGCTATCAATATGAGAAGAATAAAGAGAGGCCAGAGTTCAAGCTTGGGGATGCCCAAGGCACCCCAAGTAAATATTTCAAGGATAATCAAGCATCTAATCTTGGGGATACCCCGGTTGGCATCCCATCATTCTTCTTCAACAATTATCGTTATACCTCGGTTTTTGTTTTGTTCACATGATTTGTGTCCTTTGTGTTTTTCTTTTTCTTTAAGAACCATGCTAGTATGAGATATCCCTTCATCGATTTATAGAATTATTCATGTGCTTCACTTATATCTTTTGAGTATGACCTTATAAAATGCTCTTTGCGCTTCACTTAAATCTTTTGAGTATGATTTTATAGAATGCTTCGTGTGCTTCACTTATATATTTTGAGCTTGGATATTGGTTAGTCTATATTAATTGTAGAATGCTCCATGAAATTCACTTATATCTTTTGGAATATAAATAATACTATCATGTAAAGCGGATTTGGAAGAGTGTCGACTTTAGTTAGTAATGATTCCACTATTTCGGAAGAGGTTCCAATTGATTATGAGAACAAGGTCGCTATCTATGATGATTATTGTGATGACATGTATGCTATAAAGAATAATGTCGACCATGAAACTTGTCATCATGATTTTAATTTTCAATTGGATTATGCCTCGCATGATAGTTATTTTGTTGAGTTTGCTCCCACTATTCCGAATGAGAAGAATTTTGCTTATGTGGAGAGTAGTAAAACTATGCTTGTAGATCATGAAAAGAGTTCTTTATGTGATGGTTATATTTTTGAAATCATTCATGATGCTACTGAAAATTATTATGAGGGAGGAATACATGCTTGTAGGAGTTGCAATAATATCAAGTTTCCTCTCTATGTGCTTAAAGTTTTGAAGTTATACTTGTTTTTCCTTCCTATGCTAGTTGATTCTTGTTCCTATAAATTATGTCCTCAAAAAATCCCTAGGCATAGGAAGTGGGTTAGATTTAAAAGTGCTTGTCATATTCTTCATGATGCTCTCTTTATGCTTCAATTCTTATCTTTTATGTGAGCATCATTGAAATCATCATGCCTAGCTAAAAGGCATTAAAAAAAAGCGCTTGTTGGGAGACAACCCAATATTTATCCTTACTGTTTTTATGTGTTTACATGATTAAGCTACTTTAGTAATCATGTTTTATAGCTTTTTTCAATAAAGTGCCAAGTAAGACCTTTGGGAAGACTTGGGTGAAAGTTAATGTAATCTTATTGTAAAAAACAGAAACTTTGTGCTCACGAGATTAGCTATCATTTTTTTACAGAAGAGTGTTTTTGAGTTGATTCTTTTTGTAGAATATTATAGACAAATTCCTCGCGTCCACCAAATTATTTCATAATTTTTGGAGTAGCAGAAGTATGGTTGCTGTTCAGATCATTACAGACTGTTCTGTTTCTGACAGATTCTGTTTTCATCGCGTAGTTTGCTTGTTTTCTAGTTTCTATGGCTTATATTCTCAATATAAATTGTAGAAATGATATGGTACAGTAGGAATTGTGTGAGAATAATTATGAACCTTGTCTTTGACAGTACCAAAGTGAACGGTTTACTTTTTGTCATACTAACCTACCTCACGAAGTTCCGTTAAGTTTTGTGTGATTGAAGTTTTCAAGCTTTGGGTGTGATATCGATATGAGGAGAATAAGGAGTGGAAATACTATAAGCTTGGGGATGCCCAAGGCACCCCAAGGTAATATTCAAGGAAGACTCAAGCGCCTAAGCTTGGGGATGCCCCGGAAGGCATCCCCTCTGTCAGGGGAAACGACACCTACGGGATCACGAGGAATCCCTTTTGCTACAGTTGGCGGGCGCGAGGCTGTGGAAAGAGCGGGATTGAGAGCAATGCAGGGGGATTATCCAGGTTCAGGCCGCAAGTGATGCGTAATACCCTACTCCTGCTGGTTTCTGTTTATCTGGTGTTGTTGGACTAGCTACAAGGCGTGCAGGGTCCAAAAAGTCAGAATCCTCTACCAGTACGCCGCGGGCCTCCTTTTATAGACAAAGGGGCTGCCACAGTGGCACATGGGAGGTGGAAGGCTATACAGTGGTCGATTCTATCCTCTGGCACCGTAGGACAAACGCATTTAATGCGCTGCCGATGTGCCCTTCTTGCTTTATCGGGGACGGAAATGAAGCTCATCCCAGATGTCGCCGCCTTGCTTGGCATCAACGTGCGTCCAAACTAACGAGGCATGTAGTGCCACGCTGGCTGGCTGGCTGCTGAGTTGGTGCGGTGGCAGAGCCTTCACGAAGATCTGCATGCCACCACGCAGGTGCTTGTTGAGTTGGCCTAGAGGCCGTACGTCGCCACGCAGGTGCTCGCCTAGTTAGTGGGCTTGTAGCGACCCGACCTCAGACGGTCAAGTCTCTGTGCTTAAGTGTCATCCCTGGATCGGTATGCTGACACACACAATACTCGAGGATTTATAACAGAGGTAAATCACATGTATAAATAACGTAAATACTATTACCTCAATCCAAATAGCAGAAGTAACAAGGTTGTGGATTCCCATCAACACCAACGGCAAAGTTGAGTGTAGAAATCGTAACCCTAACGTATCACTTACTCGTCGTAAGATTCCTGCAACATGAGACGTTGTAGCCACAGAGGGTCAGTACATTGAATGTACTGGCAAATTCACACCATAGAGAAAATGATGAATAATGGCTTTCACTACATGCATATATGGCTGGCGGAAAAGCTCTATGGTTATAAGGTTTTTGCGAAAAGCCAATTTTTCCCTACTGCAAAGGAATAAATTTTTATTTAACTATCATGGTGGTTGTTGAACATTGAGAATGGTTGACAGCATTCTCAATCCCAAATAAGCTTCATCATTAAAACCCAACAAAGTTAATTAAAGTAACATGACGAGATCAACATGATAATCCAAGAACTAGATACTCAAAATTGTCCATAACCAGGGACACGGCTAATCATGATTAGTTTATACAGTCTGCAGAGGTTTGCGCACTTTTCCCCACAAGACTCTATCTCCTCAGTTGGATTTCTCGCACTACATGGTGTTTGAGAAACGGATGACCGAGACACAGTCTTTCAGAAGCGTTTGCACCTTACGATGGGTAGACCGTACCACCTACATCCCCTACATCTGCTAGTCTACCACTGTAAGAGTTCACACGACT
Organism: Aegilops umbellulata; assembly: GCA_032464435.1. Taxonomy (NCBI): domain Eukaryota; kingdom Viridiplantae; phylum Streptophyta; class Magnoliopsida; order Poales; family Poaceae; genus Aegilops; species Aegilops umbellulata. Next base: position 396,740,610 of record CP136054.1, read on the forward strand.
TAATCAACTATGCTAGAGCCCATAGTAGCTTGTGGCTGCACACGGAAGTTTCTAGTATGAATAATCTCATGATCCCTTTGAGCCTGGGTGGCGGTCCATAAAGAAAAACAGGCAATCACTGGAATACCCAGGTGCCTCAATCCACCCAGATGTGTGTTAAAGTTGCCACCTTAAGTAAACCATTAATTAATAATCTCACATCTGTCATGAATACTCTCAAACCCAATCCACGTCTACGAGCATAGCATGGCAATATAAGCATAAAGTAATAATAACTCCCAAGGTTTGAATGCAGGGGAATAGGTTCCTACCTCATCAACAACTTCCCAATATCCACATGTTATCAATCCTACTCATGCAATGTTTGAGGGTTGAAACTAATGCATAAAAACTGGGTATGAAAGGGATATGATCAAAGTGTGAACTTGCCTGCAATGTTGATGAAGATGATTCACACTCAAATCTCTTGATAGTTCTACTCGTCACACTCCGAGCAATCTATCGTAAGCAAGCAATAGTAACCACACATAAGCAATCACTCAAAAGATCAGAAAGAACGGAGAAGACGACTCGGAAAACATCAAAACCAAGCAAATAACTCTTGCAACATAAAACAATTTCTAATAGTACCAAAGTTATGTGAATTTGGCCTTATCAGAAAGTTTAGGTCAAGAGCTTTAATTTGCAAAAAGAATCAACTCAAACGGAGTTATAAAACTCAAGTTATGATCAAATGAAGTTCAAATTCAAATCTGATCTAATTCAAATTTTAAACTTTCAAAAACATGTTTGAGTTGGATTAATGGATAGAGGGGATCATAACTAAGAAGTGGGCGTTGGTTTCGTTGGATTTGGATAAACGAGTAAAAAGTAATGATCGATTGAAGTACACGGACTAGTCTGTGAAGAAAAATTATCACGAATAGGTCCCTGGCGAAATCTAAAATAAACAGAAAAATCTATCGAGCGAACGCTCGCTATCAGAACCTAACAAACGAAAATCGTTCGCTACCGAACCTAACTAATGAACGTTCGCAAAATAACAAAACCTAATTTAATAAACCGAAAAACAAACCGAAGGAAAACCGGGGTGGTTAAATCGGTTTATACCGGTTCGGGGCGGTTTTCTATTGGAAACCGGAGGCGGCGGTTAGCGACGAACTCCGGCGAGGGCGGCGCGGCTCCGGCGACTACAAGGCGCGGTGGCAGCGTCGGGTGGCGGCGCGGCGGCAGCGTCGGGTGGCGGCGCGGCTACGGCGGCAGGCGGCAGCGGCGAGGCAAGCAAGCGGCGGCGGCGGGGCGGAGTGCGGCGCAGGCAGCAGCAGCGGGCGGCGGCGCGGCGGATCTGGCAGCGGCGGCGGCGCAACGCGGCAAGGAGGAGCGAGAGGGGGTCGGGGTCCGGGGCGGCGACTTATAAGGGGAGGCGAGGCGGCGGCTTGGCGTGCGTGAGGGGCAAGGAGGAGGTTGGGCGAAGCACGGCGGCGGCGATGCGTGCTTGCTCGGGACTCTGTCCCGAGCTGGAAGACGGGCGAGGCGCGGCGTTGGGCTGGGCCGGCTGGCTGGGCTTCGGCCCAGTTGGCCCGGTCCGGAGGAGAAAGTTTTTTAAAAAAACATTTTTTAAACGCAAACAAACAAAAATAATAAAACAAAATAAATACTAATATTATATAGGCATATAATATATCAAAAATTTCAGAAAATTATTTTCTACAACGTGAACATTTTATAACTTCAAATAAAATCCACACAAATTCAGATAATTTAAAGAGTGCTACTGGTCTAATAAAATCCAACAAAAAATCATTTTAAAAATACCAAAATTAATTCAAATTATTTCTCACCAATTTTCTGATGTAGGGAATCATGTTACCCTATTTTCCATATATTTTATTTTTGGAGAAAAATAATTTGAATAGAACTCAAATAACTCCAAATTGAAAATAAATTCAAAAGAACTTTGAATTTAATTCTTTTAAAACTTCCAACTCATATTTCATATATTTTGAAGAAGTCATATTATCTTCTCTCGTGAAAATCATTGAGTTGCTCAAAGTTTCTGAATTTGAAGTATTTTCAAATGAAATTCAAATGTTTTCAAAAACCCTTGTCATTTAAATAAATGGAAGAAGTCATGTCATCTTCTCTCCAGGGTTTTGCATTTGAAAAGAATTTGAATTCATGGAGAACATAAAAGCAAAATGAAAGTTTGGGAAAGTCCTTTTATTCCCTCTCATTTAACTTTCAAAAGGTTTCGAATTTCACTCAATCAATCATACAACAATCAAACAATCAATCAAATCTATCTATTTATTATAACATTCCAAAATTTAGAATTTTGGGATGTTACAGGGCTAGCAGCTGCATGGGAACGGCGGCGGAGTCTTGGCAGATGTGGGCCTGGCTGCGGCCCCGCGGATGTCTTCGGCAAGGGTCTTGCTGGGGCCCCAGCAAGTGTCTTGCCGCAGCATGGTGGGCATCCCCGGCAAGGGTCTTGCTGGGGGGCCTCGTGGGTATCCTCGGCAAGGATCTTGCCAAGGATCTCCGTCTTCTGATTCTCATTTGATCTTGCACATTCTTGGTCTTCACAAAGATCTCCATGACACCACGGAGGCGCCTCCCGAGCTTTGGTTCCAATGTGGTTGAGGGCGTCGGAACTCTCAGGCTCAAGGGTGGCAGCCCTACTAGCGTTGGGCGAGTTGCCCCGGCAAGGTTCTTGCAGGGGCTGTGGAGGCCGCCTCGGCAAGGGCCTCTCCGGGGGAGTCCATCTCGCCCTTCTGCTCTTTGTGTTTCCGGCTTGGCGTTGGTCTGGTCATCTTGTGCCTTTGCTTCCTCTGCCCCTCCAAGCGTCGCGAGGGGCGTGGGGCTGCGACTGCCCGCGCACAAGTAAAGGGGTGTGTCGTGGTTTTGTCACGGCAGATGTCCTCATGAAAGGACTTAGTCGTGGAGCCATCGCAACGAGTTAGCTTAAAAGGGTTAAAGCGGACACATGGACGCAAGGGAGTTTTATACTAGTTCGGCCCCTTCGATGAAGGTAAAAGCCTACGTCTAGTTGTGATGGAATTGATGGGGTTTTGATGACTAGGGAGCAAACAAGCTTCGCCTAAGTCTCGAGTTGTTGACTGTTCTTCTTGAACCGCCGCCGGGTCGTCCCCTTATATACACGGATGACGCCCGTCGGTTTACAGAGTCCCAATACCGGTTCATAAATGTGTCCGGCTTGGTCTCTACTTATTCCTAACTTACAATACAAGTTTACATACCGACGCCGGTTTACCGCTATAGGCTTTAAACCGACTGTGGGCTTTAAGCCCTGTTCTTCTTTTATGGGCTTCTACATACTTAACTATTGATGAAGTTAACCCGGCCTATCATGGCCGGTTTACGCTCAGTAGTAATATCCCCAACAATAGGCCCCAGATTGATTTGAACGGGTTCATGTCAATCCTTAGAAAAAACTTCATCTTCAACATCTTCTCATAAATGGGTGAACCGCCATGATGTCATCTTCTCCAATTGCCGTAAACCAGAGTAACGCCATATGTCATAATGAAGATATCCATTATACTTCCTTGTTTAATAGATCTGTGATAATCTAGGCGACAGTTCCGTTTCCAAACCCGCGGCCCCTTGATTCTCGCGCCAGACACATGTCCATGTCTTTATAAATAGGACCAAAGGGTCATTTCCATTCTCCCCTTCGCTCTCCTCTTCTTCGTCTTCCTCACGACACCTAGCTTCGGAGCGCCGCTGCCGTCGACCTCTGCATCAACTCGGGCTGCTGCATCACCCTGTCTTGCACCAGAGCACCGCGGCGATCTCCCGCATCGTCCTCGACTCCGGTAAATCTCCTGACCTTTTTATTACAGATCTGTTCTAGGGTTCCATGCTCCTCTAGTGTTCCTCGCCTGCTTCGTGCTCATATAGGATAGATCTTTTTAGATGAATCTTGTGAACCTTTATTCTGTACCGCGGTAGTTTTTAATATCCGCCTTCACTTTGATATGTTTGGACCGTAGATCTGATCCATAGCTTTGCTTCACTAACTTCACACTGCTCCTTCTAGGTCTTGAATATTTATCCTTTTTACGAACACGCTTCAGATCCAATACTATAACAGAATCTTGTGGAATCTGTTTCTACATACTTGCTCATTTACAATCTCAACTATTGTAATGTTTAGACCAGGCGGTTTAACTTTGTAGAAAAGAATTACCAAACCGGTATATACCATTAGTCCCCTCGTTGAACCGCCAGGATTCTTTAGCCAGGCACTGCCGTTTCGCAAACTCCGGTTTATAAGAAACTGCCTTCGGTTTAACAATGAGTGCACCAGTGTGTATTTAACCAACATATTTTTGAACCAGAATTACTGCCTTTGTAGATCGCGTCATGGCTAAACAAATGTACGAGTGCAACTGGGTTCCCTCTCGCGTGACCGAGACTCAGTTGAACAATTTAGTCAAAACTGGCGCTTTGAGCAGTAAAGAGGTTATCCATTGGAGGGTCCCCGGTATAGAATGTCCTCCCACGCCTCAAGAGGGAGAGGTTGTTGTTTTCGCGGATCATCTAGCCCGGGGCTTCAATCCTCCCGGTTCAAAATTTTACTGGGATGTCTTGGCCAATTTCCAGCTCCGTCCGCAAGACACCAGCCCAAATTCCATAACCAACATATGTCACTTCCAAGTACTTTGTGAGGTATTCTTTCAAGAGGAACCCACCGTTGATCTGTTCAGAGACTGCTTCGATCTAAACCGCCGCACAGAGTTTACCGATGGTCCCAACACAGAATTAGGTGGTATGGCGATTCAGAAAAGGAAAGAGGTCTCCTTTCCCCACGCCAAATTAAACAGTCATCCCAAAGAGTGGAACCAAACATGGTTTTACTGCAAAGACACCTCTCCTTCTGAAGAAAATCCTTTGCCTAGTTATCGTCCGGAACGGCTAAGCAATATGCACCCCTTTCCACAGAGGTTGACTGCCAAGGAGAGAAGCAATTATGCTCCTCAACTAGCGAAGCTCAGGGCCTTCATGGCTAACGGTTTAACAGGGGTTGATCTTGCTCGCTGTTGGATATCTTGGAGCATATTGCCCCTAAGCCAGTGCTCCGGTTTAATGTGCGAATACACTGGTAGCGCCAGCGACCCGCTGCGGCATATTAACATCCAGCTCACAGATGACGAAGTTACAGAGGCCGTGAAGAAGATACTGAATGAATCGGAGGTCGTCTGTGCTCGAACCGGCTTGCTTCCCTTCTGTGCCACCAACAAACCGCTAGCCGTAAGATTCATACCTTACTTTTTATTGAATCTGTCCTTGCTCAATTTACCAATTTTTAAATATCAACATCTTTCAAATAGGGTGATGGTCTGTTTTGGAGCAAGAAACTCCCACAGGAGAAACTGAAGAAGCCAGAGAAACCGGAGAGACCAACCCGGCCCAAGACCAAAGTTGTTAAGAGGCCGGCTAACAGGAAGAAAACCACTACGTCTTCCGATCCGGCAGCTGGCGATGATGTGGGTAATCCGGACCTTGAGGTAGAGCTTGATTCACTTGGCTTATTTTTCACACGCCTTATTGATAATGATTATTGCCAGGATGACACCGAAGTCAGTCGCGCTGAAGCTGTAGAGGTAATTGTTCTCTCCTCCAATTCAGACCCTTTGCCTTCACAAAAAATCCGTCTGGCAAACCGGAAAGTTAAATTTTCTCATCCTCTTGCTTATTTGGACCCAAACTTTCTTACGAAGACATGATAGCACGAAGCTCGCCGCACAACTCGGCACAGCGGCCAGGTAGTTACCTCCGCCGGTTTACCGAATAGTCCGGTTCGGAAAGGCCGTTCAGAGGTCTCTAACTCTCTTGTCAATGCTTGTCCTAAAGCGGGCTGTTTTCGTCAACCTCTTAATCCGCCTGACTCCGATTATTAGGGCACTTCCCATTCATCGTCTGGCGAGTCATGAGCCACCCAGCTGCCGCCACTCAAAACGGTGCTTGGGTGAGTCATATTTCTTATGATGTTTCTGATGTATTACATTATAACATATGCTGTATTGATCCTTTTTATTTCTTCCAGGGCCAAGCCTAGGCTAAGCAAGAAAGCTCGCCTGGAGAAAGCGGCTGAAGAGGATACTGTTCCTGAACCGGACAGAACACCAGGTCCTGAAGCGGCTATCCGTGAGGATGTGCCAAACGATCCCCCACCGCAAGATGATAATTTCCTTGCTGAAGAACCACATGTTGACACCTCAGGTCCTGTTGATCAACCCACAAGCCCGGTCCGGATTGACAGAACAGCCAGCCCGTCGAAGCAAGCTGATAAACCGGCGACTCTAATGCAAACCGGCGAAGCCAAAGATGATGATGTTATTATTACTGGCATTGGTCGCACCGAGCCAAGCAATCCTGTCACTTTATCCAAACACACTGCCAAAGAAGAATGTGCTGCAATTGGTAAGGGCAAATGGAATGTCGACTTGCAACCTATGCTGCTCTGTCTCCCCAGGATCTCCATTCTGGCTATCTGAACCGGTTATACACCAGCCGTGACTATGAAGCCGGTCTGGTTAATAGGATGAAGGACAAATATGAGGTAATTTCCATATACTCCTCTGCTTGTATACTTCAATCTGTCAACTCCAATAGCCCCCAAGTGATGGTTTAAGATATCAACTTAAACCGGGACTTTTCAATGTGAACTTCAATGTATGTGAATTTTGCTGATGTAGCCCCCAAGGGCCGGTTCAACTTAATGTAGTTAAACCGGGACTTTAGGTAAAAAAGTATCAATAATTATTGAGCAAATAGCCATTAGCCCCCAAGTGCCAAGTTGAATACTTGTATTGAGCTTGGGACTTCATAAAAATTGTAGGATGAAGATCAAATAGGCATTAGCCCCCAAGTACCAAGGGCATAACTTGTTATGTGGTTGGTACTTCACTTCTGTACCGTCATCTGAATCGCATTATTGTCTGTGTGTAGGCTGAGACGAGCAAAAGAGAAAACCAAATCGCCGATCAGCAAGAAAACCTGAAGTCCCAACAAGCTGAAGCCTCCAAAGCCAAAGAGGAATTAACCAGCGCTTTAAGCGCCATGGAACAGCTGAAGGAGGGTTTCAAGAAGGAGCGAGCGGATTGGGCCACTGAGAAGTCCGCTTTAACCAAGCGAGCAGAAAATGCCGAGGCTGCACTGAAACCGGTAGTGTACGAACTGACCAGCATAAAGCGGCAAGTGCATGCCATGACCGCTGCTATCTTCGGTAAGCCGATTTGATTTCTGGAGTGACTCGGCCCTCTTATGGAGCTTCCGGTTTGTTAACCCTTTGTAATATTTCAAGGACACGCATTGGTCGCTTGGGGTCGGACGTGCGGAAGAAATTGAAAGCCGCCTACACATTGATCGAGCAATTGTATACTGGTGCGCAGAGGATCATCTCTACTGCATCCCATAACAACCCGGCGCCCAACTTGATCCAAGACACCCTTAAAAGGTTGTCTATGCTTCCTGCCCAGGATGAAGAGCTGAAAAAATCTGCTGCTCGAACTGGTGCTATAAATGCCTTGATCCGGGCAAAAGCGTGGGTGCCGGACTTTGACCCTGTTGAAGCGCCTCAGGGCTATCCCAGCTTGAAGGAAGATGCATCACAATTTAGCAAAGCGGATCTGCGAGCAATAAACCGGGAGGTGAGTCCTCTGGCTTGTCAATTGGTTGAAGAGGCAAACTTGTCTCATTATCAAGCCCAATATGATGACCAAAACAAGCCAGTAGCTGCACCAATTCCTGAAGCGGAGAATCTTATCCCTCCAATCCGTAAGCATACTTACGCTCCTGATATTGAACCGTCGCTGCTGATCCATGATGAAGCTGTCTTTCAAGCATTAATGGGAATCGACTGGACAACTGTTGATTTCCAGCCGCTGGGTAGAGAAGCAGAAGTTGAAGCGGCGCGAGATGATCCGCAACCATCAGGCCAGGCTGGTGACCAAGCTTGGACTGGAATCCGGTTTAAATTGCTGCTCCTTTATGTTATGCGGAAAAACAATGATTTTATTTGGGCACCGTGTTGCCTTGTAATAGGCTAGCCGATACTCTTGATTTTGATATGCCTTCGTGCATAATTACTGCAACTTGTGCTTCCTTTGGGTGATGAAATTTCCAAAAAAAATTCTGCAATCAAAAAAGCTTAAAGCGCCGCCACGGTTGTACCGCCAGGCGGATTATGATTTCTGCATATACGAAATCAAATATCTTAAATTTAAGTACATGATCAAATCTTGTGATACATGATACCTGCCATCGTTGGGCATGAAGCTGGCTTGGCCAATCTTAAAGCAGCGGTTTATAAACCCGTAGCGTCAGAGGAGAAAAACTGCTCCTGTGTATATAACGCCGGTTTACCATGTAAACCGTGCCGGGTTATGATAAACACCATGTTACCTCATAATAGGATGTTTAACAAAAAAATCAAACTCGGCAAATAGTCTCCGGATTAAGAATGGATCGTGTTCCGTTAACTGACAGTTGAACCGGTTTAAGAATTGTCGGTTTAAAAATGCAACAAAAAGAAATATTTATCAAAGAAAATTTCAAGAAAAGGCAATGATAAAACCATTTGCAAAAAAGAGGCTATTGAGCCGATCAAGTGGCATTACCAAGGTCGGACACGACCAAGCCCCCGATAGGCGTAGCTATGGTTCAAGTCGGCCAGGTCCCCAAATGATGCAGTGGCATTGTGCTGATCAAGAGGTGTAGCGATGGTTCGGGTTCGACCAAGCCCCCAAGTGATTATGTGGCCTTAGGCCGATCAAGAGGCGTGACTGGTTCAAACGTGACCAAATCCCCAAGTGATCTTATGGCTTTCGCCTATCAAAAAGGTGTTGCATTGGTTCGGATACGACCAAGCCCCCAAGTGATATAACATGAAGCTTTACAAAGCTAACTCAAGGGGTAAACCGCAGGCCGCTTTAGGACAGAAAAACTCCGTGTAACCACGCATGATGTAAAAGAAACGGAGACCCCGCTTTAGCTGAGGCTCCGGTTTATTATATTGATCATAATATGTACATTGTCATAATATGTACATAAGTAGAGCCAACGGCTCAGGTATAGTATGGCCAAAGATGAGCTATGTTCCACGGCCTGTTGGTCTCCTCTTCTGATGTACGTGAGTCTTTATGCTCTCGAATATCGATCAGATAGTATGACCCATTGTGCAGATTTTTGCTGACCATGAAAGGTCCCTCCCAAGATGGGGATAACTTGTGCATATCAGTCTGGTCTTGGATGAGCCAAAGTACCAAATCTCCTTCTTGAAAGGTCCTGGTTCTGACTCGGCGACTGCGATAACAACGAAGATCCTGTTGGTAAATCACCGAGCGGGCAGCTGCTATGTCACGCTCTTCGTCCAACAGGTCCAGAGCATCTTGTCGTGCTACCTCATCGTCCGCTTCAACATAAGCCGTTACACGAGGTGAATCATGACGGATATCACTGGGGAGAACCGCCTCCGCTCCGTAGACCATGAAGAACGGCGTGTATCCTGTTGATCTGTTGGGTGTGGTATTAATGCTCCATAATACATATGGTAATTCTTCAACCCAACAACCCGACGTTCGTTGCAAAGGAACCATAAGCCGGGGCTTGATGCCTCGCAAGATCTCTTGATTAGCCCTCTCCGCTTGACCATTGGACTAGGGGTGAGCCACTGATGAAACGTCAAGCCGGATGTGCTCACGTTGACAGAACTCCTTCATAGCACCCTTGGACAAGTTGGTACCATTATCAGCGATGATGTTGTGTGGAAAGCCAAACCAGAAAATCACCTTTTTGATGAATTGAACCGCCATGGCCGCATCACACTTGCTAACGGGTTCTGCCTCTACCCACTTTGTAAACTTGTCGACCGCCACCAAAAGGTGAGTCTTCTTGACCTTGGACCTTTTGAAAGGCCCGACCATATCCAGCCCCCAAGTCGCAAACGGCCAAGTGATTGGAATCATCCTCAATTCTTGAGCCAGTACATGAGCACGTCTTGAGAACTTTTGGCAACCGTCACATCGTCTGACCAGATTTTCCGCATCAGCATGAGCAGTCAACCAATAAAAGCCGTGACGGAACGCTTTAGCCACCACAGATTTTGAACCGGCATGATGACCATAATCTCCTTCGTGGATCTCACGTAAGATTTCACAGCCTTCCTCGGGGGACACACAGCGTTGAAACGCCCCTGACACACTGCATCGATGTAACTCGCCATTGACAATAGTCATGGACTTGGATCGCCGGATTATCTGTCGGGCCAGAATCTCATCCTCTGGTAACTCGCCCCGGTTCAAGTACGCAAGATAAGGGATCGTCCAATCCGGAATAACATGAAGAGCTGCCACCAATTGAGCCTCTGGATCAGGAATAGCCAAATCCTCTTCACCAGGGAGCTTGACCGACGGGTTATGCAGCACATCCAAGAAAACATTAGGCGGGACTGGTTTGTGTTGAGAGCCCAGCCGGCTTAAAGCGTCAGTCGCTTTGTTCTTCCGGCGGTCCACATGGTCCACCTGATAACCTTTGAAGTGACCTGCAACAGCATCCACCTCACGACGATATGCTGCCATGAGTGGTTCCTTGGAATCCCAAGTGCCAGACACCTGCTGAGCCACCAGGTCCGAGTCACCGAAGCACTTAACTCGGCTTAGATTCATCTCCTTAGCCATCCGGAGACCATGGAGCAAGGCTTCATACTCAGCTGCATTGTTAGTACAAGGGAACATTAAGCGGAGAACGTAACAAAACTTATCACCTCGCAGGGAAGATAACACGACTTCGGCCCCTGAGCCCTCCAATTGTCTGGACCCATCAAAATGGATAGTCCGATATGTGTGATCCGGCTTCTCTTCAGGTGCTTGCAGTTCTGTCCAATCATTGATGAAATCAACAAGTGCTTGAGACTTGACCGCCGTCCGAGGCACGTATTTCAATCCGTGCGGCCCAAGCACTATGGCCCACTTGGCAATCCGGCCAGTCGCTTCCCGGTTCTGGATTATATCTCCCAAGGGACCAGAACTGACCACTGTGATGGGATGTCCCTGGAATTACTGCTTAACCTTCCGGCTTGCCATAAAAACTCCATACACCAGCTTCTGCCAATGCGGATACCTTTGCTTGGACTCAATAAGCACCTCGCTGATATAGTAAACCGGATGCTCCTTTCCTGCCTCCTTTCGCTCCACCACAATGGCCACGCTGACTGCACGAGCATTAGCGGCAACATATAGCAGCAACGGCTCCTTGTCAATTGGAGCAGCGAGTACAGGCGGATTGGCCAACTGCCACTTTAAACCCTCCAATGCTTTATCAGCAGTAGAACTCCAAACGAATTGATCCATCTTCTTTAGCATCTGATACAAACGGATCGCCTTCTCACCAAGGCGGCTGATAAACCGGCTCAATGCGGCAATCCGGCCTGCCAGGCGTTGAACATCATTGATGCACTTCGGTTTAGCCAGGGAGGTGATTGCTGTGATTTTCTCTGGATTAGCCTCAATTCCCCTATTGGACACTAGAAAACCCAATAACTTGCCAGCCGGTACACCAAAGACACACTTGGCCGGGTTGAGCATCATCTTGTACATCCTCAGGTTGTCAAAGGTTTCCTTCAAATCGTCAACCAGTGTCTCCTTCTCCCTTGACTTTACCACAATATCATCCACATAAGCATGCACATTACGGCTAATCTGTTTATGAAGGCAATTCTGTACACAGCGTTGATAAGTTTCCTGGGCACTCTTGAGCCCAAAGGGCATAGATACATAGCAGAAGGCTCCAAAGGGAGTTATGAACGTTGTCTTCTCCTGGTCCTTAACTGCCATCTTGATCTGATGATAACCAGAATATGCATCCAGAGAACTCAAACGCTCACAACCCGCCGTAGCATCAATAATCTGATCAATACGGGGGAGGGCAAAAGGATCTGCTGGTCAAGCTTTATTAAGATCTGTGTAGTCCACACACATGCACCAGGTGCCATTTTTCTTAAGGACCAGCCGTGGATTAGCCAGCCATTCAGGATGGAAAACTTCAATAATAAAGCCAGCTGCTAAAAGCCTGGCCACCTCTTCTCCAATAGCTTTGGGCCTTTCCTCATTGAACCGGCGTAAGAACTATTTCACCGGTTTGTACTTAGGATCCACATTAAGAGTGTGCTCAGCGAGTTGCCTCGGTACACCTGGCATGTCAGAAGGTTTCCATGCAAAAATGTCCCGATTCTCATGGATGAACTCGATGAGCGCGCTTTCCTATTTCGGATCCAAGTTGGCACTGATACTGAATTGCTTGGACGAATCGCAAGGTACAAAGTCAACAAGCTTAGTCTCAGCCGCCGATTTGCACTTCAGGGCCGGATCATGCTCCGTAGTTGGCTTCTTCAATGGTGTCATGTCCGCCGGATCAACATTGTCCTTGTAATACTTCAGCTCCTCCGTGGTGCAAACCAACTCTACATAGGCTGCATCACCTTCTTCACACTCCAAAGCAATTTTTCTGCTTCCATGAACCGTTGTTCCTTTGTGACTTGGCATCTTGAGCTGCAAATATACATAATAAGGCCGTGCCATAAACTTGGCGTAAGCCGGCCGCCCAAACAGGGCGTGATATGGACTCTGGATTTTTACCACCTCAAAGGTTAGTGTCTCCGACCTAGAATCATGATCATCTCCAAAGGCTACTTCCAAAGCTATCTTGCCAACAGGATATGCTGACTTACCAGGCACCACACCATGGAACACTGTATTGGACAGTTTAAGATTTTTATCTGTTAACCCCATACGATGGAAGGTCTCATAATACAAGATATTAATGCTGCTTCCTCCATCCATGAGCACCTTGGTGAACTTATAACCTACCACCTGAGGTGCCACCACCAATGCTAGCTGACCCGGATTATCAACCCGGGGAGGCTGATCCTCTCTGCTCCATATGATTGGCTATTCAGACCAGCGTAAATAACGGGGCATGGCCGGTTCAACAGAATTTACTGCCCGCTTATGAAGCTTCTGATCTCGCTTGTCCAAGCTAGTAGTGAAGACATGATATTTCCCACTATTCAACTGCTTCGGGTGACTCTGATAACCCGACTGATGCTGCTGCTGCTGCTGATTGTAACCGCCTTGATTATTCTAATTACCTTGATTGTTATTTCCGCCCTGATTACCATTAAATCCTGAACCGGAATTTCCTCCGCCATAACCCGGACCGGGTCCTGAGCCACCCCCTGATCCGTGGTCATACCGGAAAGCATTAGAATTCTTGAACTCCCGCATAATGTAACAATCCTTCCAAAGGTGATTGGCTGGCACCTCCTTCGTCCCATGCTTTGGACAAGGTTGGTTTAACAGATAAGACAGGCGGTCCGGGTTAGGATTAGGCACTCCACTGCGATTCGGTGTTTTACCCTTACGTCGCTGGCCCTTGTCCTGCGCGTTGGTATTAGCCACAAAGTCCATGTTGCCATCTGCCTTACACTTGCCTCCGTTTCCATGACCTGCCGGGTTGTGCTGCTGTCCTTTGGAGTTGCTGTTCTTCTTTCCCTTCCCTGCCTTGTCGTCATCAGATTCGGGATCCTTGGTACTATCAGAATCAGCATACTTCACTAGCGCAGCCATGGAGGTCCCTATATCATTGCAAAGGCGCTTCATTCGTCCCAATTTCAACTTTAGAGGCCCAAACCGGTAGTTGCCTTCCAAGGTTATAACCGCGGTGTCGGCATTGATACGGTCTGATGAATGCAAAATTTGTGAGACCCAGCGCACCCAACGAGTCGTTGACTCTCCTTCTTCCTGAACACAGGCTGCTAAGTCCACTATAGACATGGGTTGTTTACACATATCCTTGAAGTTCTGGATAAACCGGGCTCGCAATTGGGCCCATGAACTGATAGAATTGGCCGGTAAACTTTTTAACCAAGTGCGGGCCATTCCCTCGAGCATCATGGTGCAGTATTTTGCACATGCCGCATCACATACATCTAACATCTCCATGGCCATCTCATAGCTCTCCACCCATGTCTCTGGAGGCTGATCGGCAGTGTAATTCGGCACCTTGCGTGGGCCCTTGAAATCCTTGGGCAGGCGCACGTTGCGAAAAGCGGGGATGAGACAAGGCACTCCCAAAGAGCTAGAAGAAACGCCAGGCTCGATCGAGGTAGTCGGACGAACCGGCGTAAGCTGGCGTGCCTCATACTGTGCTGCTAACTCGGCCTCCCTGCGCACTCGGGCCCGGTCCACCACTTCCTGAGCATCACCAACACCACTCGTCGGGTTGTTACCGTGGGGTAATTCACGGTTTCGTGCATTACTCGACACTGCCGGTTCATCCATCCACCTGCTATAACTCCGGCTTGGACGAGGGGTGGAATGAATTTGGTCACGGCTGTATGAGTATGCTTCCTGTTGGATCAAGGTTGTCCAAAGAAGCTCCTTAACCCGGCGCGTTTCTACCTCCTGCGGCAAATCACCTTCAATTGGGATGGCCTCCAGCCGTGCTGCAGCAGCAACAAGGTTATCCATTGGGTTGGAGTAGTGACCTGGAGGTGTCGGGACAGCCTAAGGTACGACAGCATTTTGACGAGGTGGATCCATCAAGCGAGGACGAACCGGCGCGCCCGTCCCTGGTACTTCTGCCCGGTTTACCACCGGCGGGTTGCTAGTTCCTGCTCCCGGGGTGTTGAAGAGATATCTAGCTTCGAAAACCTGGGGAAAACGAGATCGGTATTTCTGCTTCAGGACCTCATGCGATGCATTCTGATCCAGCATAAGTCTGTAAGCTTGCGCATCCAACGCGGCCCGTTCTGCAGTCATCCTGGTGTCCTCAGCCGCTAGGTCGGCCTTGGCTTGAGTGATCTGATCTCTCACCTTCGCAATTTCCGCATCATGGGCGTCCTGATCCGCCGGGTTAGCCTCTGCCATAAGCGTAGCCAATGCATTAAATAGATCGGACAAAACTTGAGTCGGCGGGCGCACAGGGCCACCTGCCCCGGCAGCTGTCGCTGCTACTGACCCGGAGATCATCGCCACTGTGGTCGAAGAATGAAGCGCCGCTTGTGTACCGGCCATGAATATTCCGACCCGGCTGGGCAGATCAGAGGGGTCCAAAATACTGTCGCCATCGGAACAGCCCCCAATCCGATTGTCTTGTGGCTGATACAAAGATTCGGTTTCTCCTGTCGATGACTCGTCGCCGAAATAAACGACGGTTTCGCCACCAGATTCCGATTCATCCTCATAGCTTCCTCCATGGATCACTCCCACGAAGGCACGCTTCACGGCCGGTTTAACCTGGGCAGATCACGCACACTGAGCCGTCTCGAAGAGGTCGGTGCAGATGTCCGGCTCAGGGCCCGGCTCACCGATCTTGCCAATGAAGACGTGTATGCCACCAAAGGGGACCCGGTACCCGTACTCGATTGAGCCGGCCTCGGGGCCCCATCCTGCATCGTCGATGTAGAGCTTGCCGCGGCGACTCTTGGTCATCCAGCCCACAGTGTAGCCCTTGAGTCCTTCGAAGTTGCCCTCCAAGAACTTGAAACCATCGTGCGATAGCCCCACGGTGGGCGCCAACTATCGTGGTTTTGTCACGGCAGATGTCCTCATGAAAGGACTTAGTCGTGGAGCCATCGCAACAAGTTAGCTTAAAGGGGTTAAAGCGGACACAAGGACGCAAGGGAGTTTTATACTAGTTCGGCCCCTTCGATGAAGGTAAAAGCCTACGTCTAGTTGTGATGGAATTGATGGGGTTTCGATGACTAGGGAGCAAACAAGCTTCGCCTAAGTCTCAAGTTGTTGTCTGTTCTTCTTGAACCGCCGCCGGGTCGTCCCCTTATATACACGGATGACGCCCGTCGGTTTACAGAGTCCCAATACCGGTTCATAAATGTGTCCGGTTTGGTCTCTACTTATTCCTAACTTACAATACAAGTTTACATACCGACGCCGGTTTACGGCTATAGGCTTTAAACCGACTGTGGGATTTGAGCCATGTTCTTATTTTATGGGCTTCTACATACTTAACTACTGATGAAGTTAACCCGGCCTGTCCTGGCCGGTTTACGCTCAGTAGTAATATCCCCAACAGGGTGCAAAAAGGGACCCCTACTTTTGTACACCGACACCCTCTTTCATCTTCAAAACTATCGATATACTTTACTCGGAGCTATAATTTTATTCATCACATGATATGTGTTTTGCTTGGAGCATATTTTCAATTTTACTTGTTGTTTGAATAAAATCATTGGATCTGAAATCTTGAATGAAAAAGAAACCTCCCATGCCTAGTTAATTATTTGACTACTCAGTGTTCTTCACTTATATCTTTTGGAGTAGTTTGTCATTTACTCACGCGCTTCACATATATCCTATGAGTAAATGGTTGAATGAATTGAATATCATAAATCTGAATTCATATACGTTTCATATGCTTATAACATGGGGAGTAATGACTTCACACATAATAAGTATAGGTAGTAAACTTATTGGAAGTTAGAAAACGCAGAATTGGTCACTTGAACAATTCATGAAAGAATATTGAAGGAAGAGAGATTTCACATATAAATATACTATCTTGGACATTTTTTGTAATTGTGAGCACTCATTAAAATATGACATGCTCAAAAGTTGATGTTGGACAAGGAAGACAACTTAATGGGTTATGTTTTCCTATATCTGAAACGTTATATTGTCTTGGAGCATCCAACATGTTGAGCTTGCCTTTCCCTCTCATGCTAGCCAAATTCTTTGCACCAAGTAGAGATACTACTTGTGCTTCCAAACATTCCTTAACCCAGTTTTGCCATGAGAGTCCACCATACCTACCTATGGATTGAGTAAGATCCTTCAAATAAGTTGTCATCGGTGCATGAAATAAAAAATTGCTCCTTAAATATGTATAATCTATTAGTGCGAAGAAAATAACCTTTATACAAACTTGTGATAGGGAAGAAACAAAAGCGACAAACTGCATAATAAAGGTCTTTATCACAAGCGGCGATATAAAGTGACGTTCTTTTGCATTAAGATTTTGTGCATCCAACCAAAAAAGCGCATGACAACCTCTGTTTCCCTCTGCGAAGGGCCTATCTTTTACTTTCACCTTCTAACCTTATACAAGAGTCATGGTGATTTTTCACCTTTCCTTTTTAGACTTTTTCCTTTGGCAAGCACTTTGTGTTGGAGCGATCCAGATATATATATCCACTTGGATGTAGGTTTTCATAAATTATTATTGTTGACATTACCCTTGAGGTAAAAAGTTGGGAGGCGAAACATAAGCCCCTATCTTTCTCTGTGTCCAATTAAAACTTTGAACTCATAAATATCACATGAGTGTTAGCAATTGTTAAAGATTATATGATTGTTGAGTATGTGGAGTTTGCTGAATAAAAGCTCTTACATAGACCCTTCCCGAAAATAAGATGAATTGCATTTTCTTGATGACTAAGAGCATGGTTTGTTAGTTTTTAAGAAAGTTTATGATCTATACTTTAACATGTGAATAGCTTGTTACTTGATCATGAGAAGTTTTATGAGTTGAGCTACTATTATGATATATAATGATGCTAGAAAAGGTGATTGGAACTATCATTGATCAAACTTATGCACTTGCTAGCATTCACACTTCATAAATTATTTCTTTTACCATTTACCTACTCGAGGACAAGCGGGAATTAAGCTTGGGATGTTGATATGTCTCCAACGTATCTATAATTTATGAACTATCCATGCCATGTTTACAATAGTTTTATATGATTTTGGTATGATTTCATTAGAACTAACCCGGACTGACGCTGTTTTCAGCAGAACTACCGTGGTGTTGTTTTTGTGCAGAAATAAAAGTTCTCGGAATGCGTTGAAAATCAACGAATAATTTTTCTGGAAAATATAAAAATAATGGAACAAAGAGTTACTGGAGGGGAGTCCTGTGGGCCCCACGAGGGTGGAGGACATGCCCAACCCCATAGGGCACGCCCCTGTGCCTCGTGGACTTCCCGTGGGGCCGCTGACTTGTTCTCGACGCCAACCTCTCCTATAAATGCCCAAACCTCCAGAAAATAACCTAGATCAGGAGTTCCGCCGCTGCAAGCCTTTGTAGCCACAAGAAATCAATCTAGGCCCTCTCTGGCACCCTGTCGAAGGGGGCCATCATCACCGGAGGCCATGGAGGAGGACCCCGGAGGGGCCATCATCGCCGTGAAGGCCAAGGACCAGAGGGAGAACCTCTCCCCATCTAGGGGGGAGGCCATGGAGGAGGAAGCGCAAGGGGGAGAACCTCTACTCCTCTCTCTCGGTGGCGCCGGAGTGCCATCAGGAGGGGAATCATCGCCGCGGTGATCGTCTTCATCAACATCACCATCATCATCACCATCCTCATCTCTTTTACACGGTCCACTCTCCCGCACCCCGCTGTAATCCCTACTTGAACATGGTGCTTTATGCCACATATTATGATCCAATGATGTGTTGCCATCCTATGATGTTTTGAGTAGATATCCTTCGTCTTTAGGTTGATTGATGATCTAGATTGGTATGAGTTGTATGTTTTATTTTGGTGTTGTCCTATTGTGCCCTCCGTGTCGTGCAAGCATCGGGGATTCCCGCTGTAGGGTGTTGCAATACGTTCATGATTCGCTTATAGTGGGTTGCTTGAGTGACAGAAGCATAAACCCGAGTAAGGGGGTTGTTGCGTATGGGATAAAGGGGACTTGATATGTTAATGTTATGGTTGGGTTTTACCTTAATGATCTTTAGTAGTTGCGGATGCTTGCTAGAGTTCCAATCATAAGTGCATATGATCCAAGAAGACAAAGTATGTCAGCTTATGCCTCTCCCTCTTATGAAATTGCAATGACGACTACTGGTCTTGTTAACGATTGCCTAGGATAATTCTGCACACCGACCCATCATTATTCCACACTTGCTATTTATAATATTTGGTAATATATTCTAACTTTATGATAACAGCACCTACTTTTATGTTTTAGCTCTCTAATATCATGCAAAGTTATCATCTTCATACCCACAACGTAGTTTTATTTCTCGTTTCTAGTTGGAAGCAAACGTTCGGTGTACGTAGAGTCGTATAAGTGGCAGATAGGACTTGAGAGAATATTGATCTTACCTTTAGCTCCTTGTGGGTTCGACACTCCATACTTATCACTTCCACCATTGGGAATTGCTACGATGATTCCCTGCACTTGGGGATTATCACCATACCACTCTGGTGTGGAACATGCTCTGTTCGTACTACGAGGTCCAGTAGTAACTTGATCTGAAGTTTCGTGATCATCATTAGCTTCCTCTCTAGTTGGTGTAGGCATCACGAGAATGGATTTCACTGATGTGCTACTTTCCAATTCGAGAGAAGGTACAATTACCATATCAAGTTCTACTTTCCTCCCACTCACTTCTTTCGAGAGAAACTCCTTCTCTAAAAAGGTTCCATTCTTGGCAACAAAGATCTTGCCTTCGGATCTGTGGTAGAAGGTGTATCCAATTGTTTCCTTAGGGTATCCTATGAAGATGCACTTCTCCGATTTGGGTTCAAGCTTATCAGGCTGAAGCCTTTTGACATAAGTGTCGCAACCCCAAACTTTAAGAAATGACAGCTTAGGTTTCTTGTCAAACCACATTTCATACGGTGTCGTCTCAATGGATTTAGACGGTGCCCTATTTAACGTGAATGCAGTTGTCTCTAATGCATAACCCCAAACGATAGTGGTAAATCGGTAAGAGACATCATAGATCCCACCATATCTAATAAAGTACGGTTACGACGTTAAGACACACCATTACGCTGTGGTGTTCCAGGTGGCGTGAGTTGTGAAACTATTCCACATTATTTTAAATGAAGGCCAAACTTATAACTCAAATATTCACCTCCGCGATCAGATCATAGAAACTTTATTTTCTTGTTACGATGATTCTCCACTTCACTCTGAAATTCCTTGAACTTTTCAAATGTCTCAGACTTGTGTTTCATTAAGTAGATATACCCATATCTGCTCAAATCATTTGTGAAGATCAGAAAATAACCATACCCGCCGCGTGCCTCAACACTCATCGGACCACGTGCATCGGTATGTATTATTTCCAAAAAGTCACTAGCTCGCTCCATTGTTCCGGAGAACGGAGTTTTAGTCATCTTGCTCATGAGGCATGGTTCATAAGTATCAAATGACTCATAATCAAGTGATTCCAAAAATCCATCCGTATGGAGTTTCTTCATGCCCTTTACACCAATATGACCTAAACGGTAGTGCCACAAATATGTTGCACTATCGTTATCAACTTTGCATCTTTTGGCATCAATATTATGGATATGTGTATCACTACGATCGAGATTTAATAAACCATTTACACTGGGTGTATGACCATAGAGTTTTATACATGTAAACAAAACAACAATTATTCTCTGACTTAAATGAATAACCGTATCACCATAAACATGATCCAATTATATTCATGCTCAACGCAAACACCAAATAACATTTATTTAGGTCCAACACTAATCCTAAAGGTAGAGGGAGTGTGCGATGGTGATCTTATCAACTTTGGAATCACTTCCAACACACATCGTCATCTCACCCTTAACTAGTCTTTGTTCATTCTGCAACTCCTGTTTTGAGTTACTAATCTTAGCAACTGAACCGGTATCAAATACCCTGGGGTTACTATGAACACTAGTAAAGTACACATCGATAACATGTATATCAAATATACCTTTGTTCACTTTGCCATCCTTCTTATCATCCAAGTATTTGGGGTAGTTCCACTTCCAGTGACCATTCCGTTTGCAGTAGAAGCACTCAGTTTCAGGCTTAGGTCTAGCTTTGGGCTTCTTCACGGGAGTGGCCACTTGCTTGTCATTCTTCTTGAAGTTCCCTTTCTTTTCCTTTACCATTTTTCTTGAAACTAGTGGTCTTGTTAACCATCAACACTTGATGCTCTTTCTTGATTTCTACCTTCGCCGATTTCAGCATCGCGAAGAGCTCAGGAATCCTTTCCGTTATCCCTTGCACATTATAGTTCATCACGAAGTGCTAGTAGCTTGGTGATACTGACTAGAGAACTCTGTCAATCACTATCTTGTCTGGAAGATTAACTCCCACTTGATTCAAGCGATTGTAGTGCCCACACATTCTTAGCACATGCTCACTAGCTGAGCTATTCTCCTCCATCTTGTAGGCAAAGTACTTGTCAGAGGTCTCATACCTCTCGACACGGGCATGAGTCCGAAATACTAATTTCAGCTTTTGGAATATCTCATATGCTCCGTGGCGTTCAAAACGTCTTTGAAGGCCCGATTCTAAGCATGGGGCACTAAACTATCAAGTAGTAATCATATCGAGCTTGCCAAACGTTCATAACATCTGCATCTACTCCCGGTATAGGTCTGTCACCTAGCGGTGCATCAAGGACATAATTCTTCTGTGCAGCAATGAGGATAATCCTTAGATCACGGACCCAGTCCGCATCATTGCTGCTATCATCTTTCAACTTAGTTTTCTCTAGGAACATATCAAAAACATAGGGGAGCTACAACGCGAGCTATTGATCTATAACATAATTTGCAAATACTATCAGGATTAAGTGCATGATAAATTAAAGTTCAATCAATCAAATTACCTAAGAACTCCCACTTAGATAGACATCCCTCAAGTCATCTAAATGATACGTGATCCAAATCAACTAAACCATGTATGATCATCACGTGAGATGGAGTAGTCATCAATGGTGAACATCTCTATGCTGATCATATCTACTATATGATTCACTTTCGACCTTTCGGTCTCCAGTGTTCCAAGGCCATGTTTGTACATGCAAGGCTCGTCAAGTTTAACCTGAGTATTCCACATGTGCAAAACTGTCTTGCACCCGTTGTATTTGAACGTAGAGTCTATCACACCCGATCATCACGTGGTGTCTCAACACGACGAACTATCGCAACGGTGCATACTCAGGGAGAACACTTATACCTTGAAATTTAGTGAAGGGATCATCTTGTAATGCTACCGTCGTACTAAGCAAAATAAGATGCATAAAAGATAAACATCACATGCAATCAAAATATGTGACATGATATGGCCATCATCATCCTGTGCTTTTGATCTCCATCTCCAAAGCATCGTCATGATCACCATTGTCACCGGCTCGACACCTTGATCTCCATCGTTGCACCGTGGTCGTCTTGCCAACTATTGCTTCTACAACTATGGCTAACGCGTATTGATAAAAGTAAAGCAATTACATGGCGTTTGCATTTCATACAATAAAGAGACAACCATAAGTCTCCTGCCAGTTGCCAGTACCTTTTACAAAACATGATCATCTCATACAACAATGTATATCACATCATGTCTTGACCATATCACATCACAACATGCCCTGCAAAAACAAGTTAGACGTCCTCTACTTTGTTGTTGCAAGTTTTATGTGGCTGCTACGGGCTTCTAGCAAGAACCATTCTTACCTATGCATCAAAACCACAACGGTGATTTATCAAGTTTGCTGTTTTAACCTTCAACAAGGACCGACCGCAGTCAAATTTGATTCAACTAAAGTAGGAGAAACAGACACCTGCCAGCCACCTTTATGCAAAACTGGTTGCATGTCTGTCGGTGGAACCAGTCTCATGAACGTGGTCATGTAAGGTTGGTCCAGGTCGCTTCATCCAACAATACCGCCGAATCAAAATAATACATTGGTGGGAAGCAGTATGACGATCACTGCCCATAACTCTTTGTGTTCTACTCATGCATATCATCTACGCATAGACTGGCTCAGATGCCACTATTGGGA
Source organism: Aegilops umbellulata (assembly GCA_032464435.1). Taxonomy (NCBI): domain Eukaryota; kingdom Viridiplantae; phylum Streptophyta; class Magnoliopsida; order Poales; family Poaceae; genus Aegilops; species Aegilops umbellulata. Next base: position 396,763,448 of record CP136054.1, read on the forward strand.
AATGTAGCATGCAATCTCAAAAAAATCCTACGCTCACGCAAGATCTATCTAGGAGATGCATAGCAATGAGGGGGAGAGTGTGTCTACATACCCTTGTAGACCGAAAGCGGAAGCATTTGACAACGCGGTTGATGTAGTCGAACTTCTTCTAGCTCCGACCGATCAAGTACCGAACGTACGGTACCTACGAGTTCTGCACACGTTTAGCTCGGTGACGTCCCTCATCTTCTCGAGAAATCAAGGCATCGAGGTAGTAGATGAGTTCCGTCAACAGGACGGCGTGGTGATGGTGATGGTGAAGTGATCCGCGCAGGGCTTCGCCTAAGCACTATGAAGATATGACCGTAGGATTAAACGGTGGAGGGGGGCGCCGCACACGCCTATGCAATAGTCTGGGGTGTGCTAGGGGCACCCCCACATATATATAGGTGGGGGGAGGGGAGGTAGCCAGGGCACGCCCTAGGGTTGGCCGCCACCCCCTAGGGGCCCTGCCTTGCCCTGCGCCCCCCTTTCCATGTATGCATGAAGGGGAAGGAAAGACGGGGGGTGAGGGAAGGAAGTGGGAATCCTAATCCACACTTTCCTTTCCCTTTCCCCCTTTCCTTCTCCTCCTCCTATAGCCTTATAGGGTGCACCAGCCCCTTGTGGGCTGGTGTGTTCCTTCACAAGGCCCATATGGCCCATAGGATTGTCGGGGGTACCCGAAACACCTTCCGGTGACCCGATAAGTACCCAATACCCTCCGGAACACTTCCGGTGTCCGAATACCATCGTCATATATATATATATATATATATATATATATATATATATATATATATATATATATATATATATATATATATATATATATATGTATGTATGTGTGTGTATATATATATATATATATATATATAGGGATTGACTATTCATCACCCTAGGTGAGGAATAGTTATTCTTCACCCCCCCCCCCCTCTATTTTAACATCAACACACCGTAATTTTACGTTCCGTAAATTTTGTCTTATTTCATACATAAAAAGAGAACGTAAGAAAATATATAATCGCCGTAAAAAAATATTTTATGTTATGTAAAATTACAAGCGTAAAAACATAGTGTAAAATACACATAAGATGATATATTTCTTGTTTTATGACCTATATATTTGCTTCCTTGTGCCAAATTTTACTTAGTGAATCAATACGAATGTAACTCTTTGAATTCCAAACGTAATTTAATTATGAAATGATCGTAAGATTACCTCGGGTGAAGAATAATTTATTCTGCACCCTGGGTGATGAATAGTATCACTATATATATATATATATATATATATATATATATATATATAGGGATTGACTATTCGTCACCCTGGGTGAGGAATAGTTATTCTTCACCCCCTCTATTTTACCATCAATGCACCATAATTTTATGTTCCGTAAGTTTTGTATTATTTCCGACGTAAAAAGAGACCATAAGAAAATATATAATCGTCGTAAAAAATATTTTATGTTATGTAAAATTACAAACGTAAAAACATAGTGTAAAATACACATAAACTGCAAATTTTCTTGTCTTATGACCTATATTTTTAATTTTTTATGTCAAATTTTACGTAGTGAATCAACAGGAATGTAACTATTTGAATTCCAAACGTAATTTAATTATGATATGATCGTAATATTACCTCGGGTGAAGAATAACTTATTCTACGCCCTGGGTCACTGGTGGAAAAAGGGCCTTTGGTCGCGGTTCGCAACTGCCATTAGTCGCGGTTGCGCAACCGCGACCAAACAGGCGGGACTAAAGCCCCCCCCCTTTAGTCGCGGTTGCTTAAGAACCGCGACTAAAGGCCCGTCCACGTGGGCGCCAGGTGGCCGTCGGGGCGGAGGACCTTTAGTCGCGGTTCTTCTGGCCAACCGCGACTAAAGGCCGCCGCAGGTTTAGGGTTTTAGCCCCCCCCCTAAACCTGCCCCCCCCCCTAAACCTATTTTCTGTTTAATTTGTATTATTTTATTTTTTTTATGCTTTATTTTAATTTTGAAGGAGTTTCACGTATTCTACGCTACTACATACATGCATATGAATGTACAATTTCAAACAAATTTTAAATTTGAACCAAAAAGAATTCAAGAGGAATATACAGTATATATTAAATATCATCGGATGACCATATACAATTTTGAACAAGTTTCCATACATAATTTAATGCATATAAAGTTCTACGTCCTCGTAATGGTGTTCTCCTTTAGGATGGAGGACTTCCCTCCTAAACCATCCAGCTAGTTCCTCTTGAAGTGGTCGGAAGCGAGCTTCTGGACTAAGCATCATCCGGAGGTTATTCCTCTGAGCATTGGTATCACTCGGAACCCGCTCAGAGGTGTATCTCCGGATCATCTCACAGACATAGTATCCACATAGATTGGTCCCCGGTGGCTGAATATCCCCACCATTCTTAGCCTTTGACTTTTTGAATTCTAGCTCTTTTTTGAATTCACCGACCTTTGTATCTACGAACCGTCTCCAAACCCTACGAGGCAAAGAAAATTAAATGAACAAGAGAGTTATTAGTTACTTGATATTAGGAAATGAACGAAATAGGCCGATCGATATAGAGCGCAAATGAATGAAAATAATTACTTCTGCAGCATTCTTCTCATGTCGCCCCAAAGCTTTGGATCCATATTCAGAGAGTCGTGGACGAGACATTCTGAGGTGTCAACTTTAATTACTAGCAGAATCCAGTGGAACCTGCGGACACGATACATGCACAGTACGTCATGCATAACTCATCGATTAGCCGGCCACATACCATGCATGGAGTAAACAAAAGAGAATGTGTTCAAGACAGAAACACTCACCCAAAATGGTAAGGAAATAGAATATCACTTTTGAGTTCCTGCTTTGTAAGAAACTGCCACAGGTCTGCCTCCATGTCGGCGGGGTGATGCCGCAACACATATCCATTAACGATGTGTGGGTCAATGAACCCAACATCATGGATGTTCCTTACTCTGCATTCCTTAATCTTCATTCTGCATGTATAATAGCGGACACAACAATATAGTTAGGACATATATATAGTGCAGGCAATATGAACGAGATGGGGTAGAAATAAATCACTTACAAAACGTAGCAACTGATGATAGATTTGTCGAGCTCGCACAGATTGAAAAGCTGGAACAATTAACTCAGATGAATTTGTACATAGTAATGTTTGAAGTGATGCTCATATCTAACTTCCGCATAAATATATTCTTTGGCGTTTTTATTTTTTATGTAACCCTTGTACCATTTCAGCAGACCTTTCATTTGTGGAGGTAGATCCTCTTCCTGCGCAGGCTCGACGAGAGGCCCATTCTTCACATATGTAATTACTACCTCCTTCACTGGCGCCTCATCAAGGCCTAACAGTTCACGAAGAGTAATACCTAAGTTGGCCGCTTGTTCTCTGGCACTCGTTACAGTCAATCCATGTGCTGCCGCAGCTGCTATGATATCGGGGTCATCCGGACCGGCGGCTTTCACTATAAGCGGGGCAATCGATTGTTTACTTTGTTCCCCGAGCTGGGCAACTCGTTTCCTGCTTTTTTTACTTTCTAATTCCGTTTTCTCGGCCTCCTCCAAGGCTTTGTTCTCCTGGTTCTCCGCCCGCTCTTTCTTCTCCTTCAACATGAGTGCCTGCCTACGAAGTTCACGTGCATAGTCCTCAGGCAGATTCTTCGCGGCTTGGGACGGTGTGCTCAAAAATGACTTAGCCCACTTCTTTTGCTCATCAGAAAATACTGGCTTGGGCTCGGGCTCTCTTTTCTTCTTGCAGTCCGCCTTCCATTTCTCAAGATCAGCAGCCGCGGCCGCGGCAGTTTCCTCGACACTACGTTCCCAAGGCCTTGTGGGGAGAGGCTTCAGTGATGGCTCCGGTACCTTTGTGGTCTTAGGTACATAAGGGTCCGGGTTAATAATCCAGGACTGCTTCTGCTTCTTTGCCGGAGGTGGATTGGGGGGCGGCGCCTGATCACCCGCCGGACGAGGACTGGGGGGCGGCGTCTGATCACCCGCCGGACGTTGTGGACTGGGAGGCGTCGGCTGACGTGACGGAGGTGTAGGTGAACCGCCACCACCACCACCACCACCACCGTAGGGGGGTGGACTTGTTGTCCTTGGCGCCTCGCCTGGAAACTTGATAAACTTCTTTTGCCATAGAATGAAATGGCGCTTGACATCTCCAAGTCTTTTCTCACCTTCAGGTGTAGCAATGTCAATCTCCAGGTCCTCAAACCCTTGGACTATGTCCTCCACCATGACACGAGCATAGCCATCTTGAATGGGGTTGTTGTGGTGGAGTGCTCCAGGTAAACATGGTAAAGCACTGCCGATGGCTACCTTCATGGACATGTTCCCGATAGGATAATACAGATGACATTCTTTCCTCTCCTTTATATCGTCCACGGGGTAGCGAGGAGGCTCCGGTGCAGTAATTTCGACCACCAGAGGCTCCGGTGCAGTAATTTCGATCGTCGGTGCATCTGCACCAGCCGGTGGGGCCTCCGTGGAAGCCACGCTGCTTCTCCGCTGCTGGCTTCCGAGATCCGCTGGATGATCTTCATGTTGCGCCCGAGCTGCATCTCTTTCGGCTACTAGTACACTCACGGTTTTCTTCATCACATCCATTTCCGATGCCAACCGCGCCACAACATCTGCTTCCCGATCCATCTTTCTCTTATGGCTTCTGTAACCGTACGGGTCATCGTTCTGGGGGAACCCTATTTTCCACGGAATGTGCCCCATGCCTCGTACACGTCCTCCGTGTTCAGGATTCCCGAGGGCTTTTGTCAGTGCGTCGTTCTCTCTGTTGAACTTGATCTTCCCCTCTTGAGCATCCCTCATTGCGTCAATAAGGGCTTGGGTGGGTTTAATTATTTTGCCCTGGTAAACACACTCCCCTGTCTCCGGGTTCAGCGTTCCCCCATGCCCGTACCACCAGCTTTTGGCCCTTGGGTCCCATCCCTCCATACCTGGACGGATTCCTCGCGCCCTCAGCTCGTTCTCCATCTTCTCCAACCTAGGCTGCCAAAGGCGATACCCTCCTGGCCCCATAATATGATTGTACTCCTTCTTAGCCGCATTTTCCTTATTTTTTTCGATATTTGAATGAACTGCTCCGATTTCTTTTGCTTCACAAATTCTGGCCAATCATGTTTCAGTTTCTCATATTGTCCTTTGAAATCCGGAGTCTTGTTCTGCTTGACAAAGTCATGGGCTAGATTTTGCTTGAATTTCCGGAATGCGTCGGCCATCTTACGAAGAGCGAACTGTTTGACTAGCCTCCTCCTCTCCTTGTTTTCCTCAATCTTGTTACCCTCCTCATCGAATTTGTTGTATTCCGGAGGTAGAACGAAATGTTCCATAAGCTTCTTGAAGCAATCTTTTTTTGTTCTCTTATCGACAAAAGTGAAACCAACAATTCGTGCCTTCTTTGGCTCATTCCACTCCTGGACGGTGATCGAGACGTTGTCTCTAACAACGGCTCCGCATTGGCTGACAAACTTGGTGGCGTTCTTGCGGGGCTCCAGCGGCCTGCCGGTTGCACTGTCGACAACCTCGATGGTGCATGTTTCTCCTTGTTTCATCGTCTTGGTTGCGCCACGCTTTGACGACGTACTCGATTGTTTCGACGATCCGGCCGAGGGCTAAAATAAGAAAGAGAGTCGTGCACGTTAGTACACACATATTTATTCAAATCAGTTAGTTTGTATCACCAGAGGCTCAATGTATATATATACCTCGGCGCCGGAGGTGGTTGCTACTTCCATTTGAAGATCGTCGTTTATCGACGTTTGTTCGGCATCATCTTGCTGACGGCGCCCTTCATCTTCACCGTCAAGGTTCAGATAAGAAGAGATATCATCTTCTTCTTGTCCGGTCGGCACATATAGAATATCGCCGTTTATGATGCCGAACATATGTGCTTCACTGTCCGGATCATAGTTGTCCATAATCGGGTCAGCTCTATCGTCCGCCATTATGTCAGTCCTGAAAACATGTAGTAAAAACAAATTAATTAAGTGAAGAAGGGGGGCGGTGGCGGTGGCGGTGGCGAAAGGGCGGTGGCAAAAGGAGGGGGCGAGGAAGGGGTGGGAGAGGGTGTCGCGGTAGAGCGCGAGACGGGGCGGCAGACGACGGCATCACGGAGAGGGAGGCGAGGACAACACACATGTATAACCCTCGCCATTTGGTTAATTATCAAATTTTACGGTTTTTTGTTAACTATCAAGTTTTAAGTTACTTTTTTTCTTCTTCCTTTTTCTTTCTTCTTTCTTTTGGTTTTCATTTGGTTTTCATTTTTTTCTTCTTCCTTTTTCTTTCTTGTTTTTTCTTCTTCCTTTTTCTTTCTTCTTTCTTTCTTCTTTCTTTCTTCTTTCTTTTTTTCTTCTTCCTTTTTCTTCTTTCTTTTTTTCTTCTTCCTTTCTTTTTCTTCTTCCTTTTTCTTTCTTCATTTTTTCTTCTTCCTTTTTCTTTCTTCTTTCTTTCTTCTTTCTTTTTTTCTTCTTCCTTTTTTCTTCTTCCTTTTTTTTCTTCTTCCTTTTTTTTCTTCTTTCTTTTGGTTTTGTTTTGTTTTCATTTTTTTTCTTCTTCCTTTTTCTTTCTTCTTTTTTTCTTCTTCCTTTTTCTTTCTTCTTTCTTTCTTCTTTCTTTTTTTCTTCTTCCTTTTTTTCTTCTTCCTTTTATCTTCTTCCTTTTTTTCTTCTTCCTTTTTTTTCTTGTTTCTTTTGGTTTTGTTTTGTTTTCTTTTTTTTCTTCTTCCTTTTTCTTTCTTCTTGTTTTTTTTCTTGTTTCCTTTTTGGCAGGGGCGGCGGGCAGGGGCGGGCAGCGGGCGGCGCGCGGGTGGCGGCGGCGGCCAGGGCCAGGGGCGGCGGGCAGGGGGGCGGAGGTCGGCGGGCGGCGGGCAAGGGCTGGGCAGGGCAGGGGCGGCGGCGGCGCGCTAGGGCAGGGCACGGGCGGCGGCGGCGCTCACTCGGGGCGGAGGCGGCGGCGCTCACTGGGGGCAGGGCGTCGGCGTCGATCGGCGTCGGGGCAGGGCTTCGGCGTCGATCGGCGTCGGGGCAGGGCTTCGGCGTCGAGAGAAGAATGGGAAGTGGCGGAAACTGCTAAGTGCAGTATATATAGACAGACCTTTAGTCGCGGTTGGTGTGGCGGACCGCGTCTAAAGGGTAGCTTTAGTCGCGGTCCGCCACACCAACCGCGACTAAAGGACAGCTTTAGTCGCGGTCCGCCACACCAACCGCGACTAAAGGGTTTTGGCGCCGCTTTCGTTCCCGCGCAGAAAGAGCCTTTAGTCGCGGTTGGGGAGGCGGACCGCGACTAAAGCTACCCTTTAGTCGCGGTCCGCCACACCAACCGCGACTAAAGGTATGTGCTGGCACTGGCGCGGTGCGGTGGGATGTTTAGTCCCACCTCGCTAGCCGAGAGGCTTCGACAGTGGTTTATAAGCGCGGCTGTGCTCACCACTTCGAGCTCCTCTCAAATGCAGGCTTACGGGCCTATTCTGTTACTATGAGCCTGTGGGCCTACTGGGCCTTCTGCGGGCCTGAATCCTGGCCCAATAATGGGTTTCTAGTCGTATTCAGGCCGTGGTGGCCCAGTAGGTGGCATATTTTTTATTTTTTGCCTGTTTTTTGTTTTCATTTTTGCTTTATTTATTTTGTTTTGTTTCTACTTACAACAAAAAACTTATTTATTTTATTTTATTTTGTTTCTATTTACTTATTTATTTTACTTTATGATAATTATTTTTGCTATTAAAGTTTCTAATTACTTATTTAATTATGTTATTAAAATCTTAAAAATACAATTATATATCAAAAAAATCAGAAAATAAAACTAATTCATTTTAAATTCTTGTTTTTCTTCTTTTTTTTCTTCCTTTTTTCTTCTATTTTTTTCTTCTGTTTGTTTCTTCCTTTTTCTTGTTTTTCTTCTTTTTTTCTTCCTTTCTTCCTTTTTCCTTTTTTCTTCTGTTTTTCTTCTGTTTGTTTTTTTCTTATGTTTTTCTTCTGTTTGTTTTTTCTTCTGTTTTTCCTTTTTTCTTATGTTTGTTTTTTTTCTTTTGTTTTTCCTTTTTTCTTCTGTTTTTTTCTTCTGTTTTTTTTCCTTTTTCCTTCTTTCTTCTTCTTCCTTTTTCCTTTTAAAATCAGAAAAATAAAACTAATTCATTTTAAAATCTTAAAAATACAATTATATATCAAAAAAATCAGAAAAATAAAACTAATCCCTTGAAGGTTTGACAAAAGGTTTGATACATCATTCAGTTCATCGACCAAATACAAAGTTTGGTACAATAAATTATTACACATCAATTCTTCCCTTGTGTCCCTGCTTGCTTACGATTGTGCCGTATCCATGGAGCATCCTCATCATTTAACTTAATGCTTGGGTCGGTGTTCACTTTCAAGGGCGGAATTTCAGCAAACATATTATAATCTTCTGACATCTCTGTCTTGTCCTCCACTCCCACGATGTTTCTTTTCCCTGAAAGAACAATGTGGCGCTTTGGATCATCGCATGATGTACTGATCGTTTTCTTATCTTTCCGTTTCCTCGGTTTGCTACTCATGTCCTTCACATAGAAAACCTGAACGACATCTTTCGCTAGGACGAATGGTTCGTCAAGGTAACCAAGATTGTTGAAATCCACCATTGTCATTCCGTATTGCTGGTCCACCTTTACCCCACCTCCTGTTAGCTTGAACCATTTGCACCGGAACAAAGGGACCTTAAAGGAGGGTCCATAGTCAAGTTCCCATATCTCCTCTATGTAACCATAATATGTGACCTTTTGCCCATTCTCGGTTGCTGCATCAAAGCGGACACCACTGTTTTGGTTGGTGCTCTTTTTATCTTGGGCGATCGTGTAAAATGTATTCCCATTTATCTCGTACCCTTGGAAAGTCGTTATAGTCGAAGATGGTGTCTTGGCCAACATGTACAGCTGATCTACAACATCATTGTCGTTCATTAAATGTTTTCTCAACCAACTGCCGAAAGTCTCCATGTGGGCCTTCCTAATCCAGGATTCAGGCTTCCCCGGGTTGTCCGAGCGTAAAATATTCTTGTGTTTCTCAAAGTACGGAGCCACCAAGCTGGAATTGGTCAGTACAATGTGGTGTGCTTCAGTCAGAGAATGGCCGTCCATACATATCGTTGATTTCCTTCCGATCATGCCTTTTCCACTTAGTCTCCCCTCGTGCCGCGATCGAGGAAGGCCAATTGGCTTAAGGTCAGGAACAAAGTCAACACAAAACTCAATTACCTCCTCATTTCCATAGCCCTTGGCGATGCTTCCTTCTGGCCTAGCACGGTTACGAACATATTTCTTTAATACTCCCATGAACCTCTCGAAGGGGAACATATTGTGTAGAAATACAGGACCGAGAATGAAAATCTCTTCGACTAGGTGAACCAGGAGGTGCGTCATAATATTGAAGAAGGATGGCGGGAACACCAACTCGAAACTGACAAGACATTGGATCACATCGTTCTGTAACCGTGGTAGAACTTCTGGATTGATTACCTTCTGAGAGATTGCATTGAGGAATGCACATAGCTTCATAATGGGTACTCGAACATTTTCCGGCAGGAGCCCCCTCAAAGCAATCGGAAGCAATTGCGTCATAATCACGTGGCAGTCGTGAGACTTCAGGTTTTGGAACTTTTTCTCCGCCATGTTTATTATTCCCTTTATATTGGACGAGAATCCAGACGGGACCTTCATACTGCTCAGGCATTCAAAAAAGATGACCTTCTCTTCTTTGGTCAGAGCGTAGCTGGCACGACCTTGAAACCATTCCGGATGCCGGTCATCAGGGTCTTTCAAACGTTGCTGGTCCTGCCGTGCTTCCTTTGTATCATTTGTCTTCCCATACACGCCCAAGAAGCTTAGGAGGTTCACGCAAATATTCTTCGTAACGTGCATCACGTCGATTGCAGAGCGGACTTCTAGGACTTTCCAATATTCTAGCTCCCAGAATATAGATTTCTTCTTCCACATGGCTGTGTGCCCGTCAGCTCCCTTCGGAACTGATTGTCCGCCAGGACCCTTTCCAAAGATGACTTTCAAATCCTTGACCATATCAAATACCTCAGCACCAGTGCGTTCTGCAGGCTTCGGCCGGTGATCTGCCTTGCCGTTGTAATGCTTGCCTTTCTTTCTTACTGGATGAATTTTCGGAAGAAATCGACGATGCCCAAGGTACACGTTCTTCTTACAATTTGGCAAATGTACACTTTCAGTCTCATGTAAGCAGTGCGTGCATGCATTGTATCCTTTATTTGACAGTCCCGAAAGGTTACTAAGAGCAGGCCAATCGTTGATGGTTACGAAAAGCAACGCTCGTAGGTCAAATTCCTCTTGTTTGTGCTCATCCCACACACGGACACCAGGTCTGCCCCACAGCTGTAAAAGTTCATCAACTAATGGCCTTAGGTACACATCGATGTCGTTGCCGGGTTGCTTCGGACCTTGGATGAGCACTGGCATCATAATGAACTTCCGCTTCATGCACAACCAAGGAGGAAGGTTGTAGATGCATAGAGTCACGGGCCAGGTGCTATGGCTGGAGCTCTGCTCGCCAAAAGGATTCATGCCATCTGTACTTAGACCAAATCTTATGTTCCTTGCGTCAGCTGCAAAATCTTTGAACTCTCTGTCGATCTTTCTCCATTGCGTTCCATCTGCGGTGTGTCTCAACTCCCCGTCCGACTTACGGTCCTCTTTGTGCCATCGCAACAACTTGGCATGCTCTTTGTTCCTGAACAGACGTTTCAACCGTGGTATTATAGGAGCATACCACATCACCTTGGCGGGAACCCTCTTCCTGGGTTTCTCGCCCTCAACATCGTCACCAGGGTCATCGCCTCTGATCTTATAACGCAATGCAGTGCATACCGGGCATTCATTCAAATTCTCGTATTCACCGCGGTAGAGGATGCAGTCGTTGATGCATGCATGTATCTTCAGAACCTCTAAACCTAGAGGGCAGACAACCTTCTTTGCTTCGTACGTACTGGCGGGCAACTCGTTATTCTTTGGAAACATATTCTTCAACATTTTCAGCAAGTTTTCAAATGCCGAGTCAGCTACACCTGCCTGTGCCTTCCATTTCAGCAAATCCAGTGTGCAGCCCAGCTTTTTCAGACCATCATCGCATCCGGGGTACAACGACTTTCTGTGATCCTCTAACATGCGATCCAAATTCTCCCTCTCCTTTTCAGTTTCGCAGCGTCTCCGTGCATCAGCAATGGTCCGACCAAGATCATCAACGGTCTCATCACGTGCCTCTTCTTCACCTTCACCTTCCCCTTCACCTTCCCCTTCACCTTCAGCATCCTCCATGAAAGTATCACCGAAATCAGCAAGATAGCTTTCATCGATGAAATCATCCCCTTCTTCATCTTCTTCCATTATAACCCCTCTTTCTCCATGCTTGGTCCAACAATTATAGCTTGGCATGAAACCGTGCCGAAGCAGGTGCAGGTGAACTTCTCTTGAGGAAGAGTAACCCTTCTGATTCTTACAGTCAACACATGGACAGATAACAAAACCCTTCTGCTTGTTCGCATTAGCCACTACGAGGAAATCTTTCAAACCCGTAGTGAACTCGCGGGAGAGTCGGTTACCGTACATCCATTGCCGATTCATCTGCATTATTATAATATAAAATATATAATTAACCATCATGCATTTGTTAAACTAACTAGCTATAAACAATAGAAATTAAACGATGAACAACACACATGCATATTTTATCAATGACACACATGCATGAAAGGTTCAAGTTGCTAACCGCGATCGAGGAGGAAAAAAATAAATGAGGAACCTCAAGTGTGGCTCTTGGGGCTTTTCATCAAACACCTTGTGTGCATAAGAGGAACCAAAAGCAAACCTACACCCCCTTGTGAAGCTTGTGAAGAGAAGTGGCACCAAATGGCTAAGTGAGTGCGCTGAACTGGTATATATAGGGGAGGAGCTTTAGTCGCGGTTGGCCTGGCCAACCGCGACTAAAGGCCTTTGGGCACCTTTAGTCACGGTTTGCCTGGCCAACCGCGACTAAAGCCCCTCACGTGCACCAGCTGGCCACCGAGCGCCCTGAGCCCAGGCCTTTGGTCGCGGTTCGTCTGCCGAACCGGGACTAAAGACTTCATTAGTCGCGGTTCCTACAGTTCCGCGACTAATGGGGCTGGACGGAAGCCTCTTTTTCTACCAGTGGGTGATGAATAGTAACACTATATATATATATATATATATATATATATATATATATATATATATATATATATATATATATATCAATCTTTACCTCCCAACCATTTCGAGACTCCTTGTCATGTCCGTGATCTCATCCAGGACTCCGAACAACATCCGGTCACCAAATCACATAACTAATATAATACTATATTATCATCGAACGTTAAGCGTGCGGACCCTACGGGTTTGAGAACTATGTAGACATGACCGAGACACCTCTCCGGTCAATAACCAATAGCGGAACCTGGATGCTCATATTGGCTCCTACATATTCTACGAAGATCTTTATCGGTCGAACCGTTATGACAAGATACGTTATTCACTTTGTCCATCGGTATGTTACTTGCCCAAGATTCGATCGTCGGTATCTTCATACCTAGTTCAATCTCATTATCGGCAAGTCTCTTTACTCTCCGTAATACACCATCCTGCAACTAACTCCTTAGTCACTTTGCTTGCAAGGCTTCTTATGATGTGTATTACCGAGAGGGCCTAGAGATACCTCTCCGATACTCGGAGTGACAAATCCTAATCTCGATCTATGCCAACTCAACAAACACATTCGGAGATACATGTAGAGCTCTTTTATAATCACCCAGTTACGTTGTGACGTTTGATAGCACATAAGGCATTCCTCCGGTATCCGGGAGTTGCATAATCTCATAGTCGAAGGAATATGTATTTGACATGAAGAAAGCAATAGCAATAAAATTGAATGATCAGTATGCTAAGCTAACGGATGGGTCTTGTCCATCACATCATTCTCCTAATGATGTGATCCCGTTATCAAATGACAACTCATGTCCATGGTTAGGAAACCTTAACCGTCTTTGATCAACGAGCTAGTCAAGTAGAGGCTCACTAGGGACACAGTGTTTGTCTATGTATTCACACATGTATTTAGGTTTCCAATCAATACAATTCTAGCATGAATAATAAACATTTATCATGAATAAGTAAATATAAAATAACAACTTTATTATTGCCTCTAGGGCATATTTCCTTCAAGGAGTTTGCTGGGGCCACCTCCCAGCGAACGAGTACTCTCTTAGTTTGCTGGGACTACACCCCGTGGAGCACGGTCCCAGATATTGACGTCCTTCCTGTGTCCTTTGCCTAAAAAATTCATGTCTTGTGCTCAAAAGAAAGTAAAAATAAAGCTTGCCCCTAAAAAAACTATTCCCTGTCTCTCTTGTTCCGCTTCTTTCCTAAACTCAACCTGCTCCCAATTCCGTCTCTCAGTGCTCCCAATTCCTCTTCCTACCATGATTCATAACCCCCTGGATAAGTTTGTGCAATGTTCTTTACAAGATTGCATCAAAGATCTTAGCGAATAGACTTAAGGTGTTTTTGCCAGACATTACTTCAGAGTATCACGGTGCTTTTGTTCCAGGAAGGTTGATTACAGACAGTGCTCTGATTGCGTATGAGTGCTTGCATACCATCCGGAGACAACACTCCAAGTGCCCTTATTTTGCACTCAAGTTAGACATGATGAAAGCCTATGACCGTGTTGAGTGGTCTTTCCTTCATGACTACATGAGTAAACTAGGCTTTACTCCACGATGGATTGACATGGTAAAAGGATCAATAAGAGGTGTCTAGAGGGGGGGTGATTAGACCCTCAACAAGTAAAAGTGGCAGTTTTTAAGTTCTTCAAGTTGAGGTGGAGTTTTAGCACAAGTTTAAGCATTCACAATACATTTCAAGCAAGCATGGCAAGAGTATACGAGCAACGGAAAGTAAAGCATGCAAGTTGCAAGAAATTAAAGAAATGGGTTGGAGTGTGCAAACGCAATTGGAGACACGGAGATTTTTGGCTTGGTTCCGATAGGTGGTGCTATCGTACATCCATGTTGGTGGAGACTTCAACCCACGAAGGTTAACGGTTGCGCGAGTCCACAAAGGGCTCCACCCATGAAGGGTCCACGAAGAAGCAACCTTGTCTATCCCACCACGGCCATCGCCCACGAAGGACTTGAAGGAAATATGCCCTAGAGGCAATAATAAAGTTATTATTTATTTCCTTATATCATGATAAATGTTTATTATTCATGCTAGAATTTTATTAACCAGAAACATAATACATGTGTGAATACATAGACAAACAGAGTGTCACTAGTATGCCTCTACTTGACTAGCTCGTTAATCGAAGATGGTTATGTTTCCTAACCATGAACAAAATATTTGTTATTTGATTAATGGGATCACATCATTAGAAGAATAATGTGATTGACATGACCCATTCCATTAGCTTAGCACTCGATCATTTAGTATGTTGCTATTGCTTTCTTCATGACTTATACATGTTCCTATGACTATGAGATTATGCAACTCCCGTTTGCCGGAGGAACACTTTGTGTGCTACCAAATGTCACAACGTAACTGGGTGATTATAAAGGAGCTCTACAGGTGTCTCCAAAGGTACATGTTGGGTTGGCGTATTTCGAGATTAGGATTTGTCACTCCGATTATCGAAGTGGTATCTCTGGGCCCTCTCGGTAATGCACATCACATAAGCCTTGCAAGCATTGCAACCAATGAGTTAGCTGCGAGATGATGTATTACGGAACGAGTAAAGAGACTTGCCGGTAACGAGATTGAACTAGGTATTGAGATACCGACGATCGAATCTCGGGCAAGTTACATACCGATGACAAAGGGAACAACGTATATTGTTATGCAGTCTGACCGATAAAGATCTTCCTAGAATATGTAGGAGCCAATATGAGCATCCAGGTTCCACTATTGGTTATTGACCGGAGACGTGTCTCGGTCATGTCTACATTGTTCTCGAACCCGTAGGGTCCGCACGCTTAACGTTACGATGACAGTTTCATTATGAGTTTATATGTTTTGATGTATCGAAGGTTGTTGGGAGTCCCAGATGTGATCACGTACTTGATGCGGAGTCTCGAAATGGTCGAGACATAAAGATTGATATATTGGACGAGTATATTCGGACACACGAATGGTTCCGGGGGTTATCAAATATAGAACGGAGTACCGGAGGGTTACCGGAACCCCCATGGGAGTTAATGGGCCTCATGGGCCCAAAGTGGAGTAGAGGAGGGGCAGCCAGGGTAGGCCGCGCGCCCCCTCCCCATCTAGTCCGAATTGGACAAGGAGGGGGGCGGCGCCCCCCCTTTCCTTCCTCTCCTCTCTCCCTTCCTTCCCCCTCTCCTAGTTGGACAAGGAAAGGAGGGAGTCCTACTCCCGGTAGGAGTAGGACTCCTCCCTGGCGCGCCTCCTCCTGGGCGGCCGCCCCTCCCCCTTGCTCCTTTATATACGGGGGCAGGGGGCACCTCTAGACACAAGAATTGATCCTTGAGATCTATTAGCCATGTGCGGTGCCCCCCTCCACCATAATCCTCGATAATATTGTAGCGGTGCTTAGGCGAAGCCCTGCGACGGTAGAACATCAAGATCATCACCACGCCGTCGTGCTGACGGAACTCATCCCCGACACTTTGCTGGATCGGAGTCCGGGGATCGTCATCAAGCTGAACGTGTGCTAAAACTTGGAGGTGCCGTAGTTTCGGTGCTTGATCGGTCGGGCCGTGCAGACGTATGACTACATCAACCGCGTTGTTATAACGCTTCCGCTTTCGGTCTATGAGGGTACGTGGACAACACTCTCCCCTCTCGTTGCTATGCATCACCATGATCTTGCGTGTGCGTAGGAATTTTTTTGAAATTACTACGTTCCCCAACAGTGGTATCAGAGCCAGGTTTTATGCGTAGATGTCATATGCATGAGTAGAACACAAATGAGTTATGGCCGATATAAGTCATACTGCTTCCCAGCATGTCATACTTTGGTTCGGCGGTAATGTTGGATGAAGCGGCCCGGACCGACATTACGCGTACACTTATACGAGACTGGTTCTAGCGACGTGCTTTGCACACAGGTGGCTAGCGGGTGTCAGTTTCTCCAACTTTAGTTGAACCGACTGTGGCTACGCCCGGTCCTTGTGAAGGTTAAAACAACACCAACTTGAAAAACTATCGTTGTGGTTTTGATGCGTAGGTAAGAACGGTTCTTGCTAAGCCCGTAGCAGCCACGTAAAACTTGCAACAACAAAGTAGAGGACGTCTAACTTGTTTTTGCAGGGCATGTTGTGATGTGATATGGTCAAGACGTGATGCTATATTTTATTGTATGAGATGATCATGTTTTGTAACCGGGTTATCGGCAACTGGCAGGAGCCATATGGTTGTCGTTTATTGTATGCAATGCAATCGCCCTGTAATGCTTTACTTTATCACTAAGCGGTAGCGATAGTCGTAGAAGCATAAGATTGGTGAGACGACAACGATGCTACGATGGAGATAAAGGTGTCGCGCCGGTGACGATGGAGATCATGACGGTGCTTCGAAGATGGAGATCACAAGCACAAGATGATGATGGCCATATCATATCACTTATATTGGTTGCATGTGATGTTTATATTTTATGCATCTTATCTTGCTTTGATTGACGGTATCATTATAAGATGATCCCTCACTAAATTATCATAGTAAAAGTGTTCTCCCTGAGTATGCACCGTTGCAAAAGTTCTTTGTGCTGAGACACCACGTGATGATCGGGTGTGATAGGCTCTACGTTCAAATACAACAGGTGCAAAATAGTTGCACACGCAGAATACTCAGGTTTAACTTGACGAGCCTAGCATATAACAGATATGGCCTCGGAACACGGAGACCGAAAGGTCGAGCGTGAATCATATAGTAGATATGATCAACATAGTGATGTTCACCATTGAAACTATTCCATCGCACGTGATGATCGGACATGGTTTAGTTGATTTGGATCACGTGATCACTTAGAGGATTAGAGGGATGTTTGTCTAAGTGGGAGTTCTTTAGTAATATGATTAATTGAACTTAAATTTATCATGAACTTAGTACCTGATAGTATCTTGCTTGTTTATGTTTGATTGTAGATAGATGGCCCATGTTGTTGTTCCGTTGAATTTTAATGCGTTCCTTGAGAAAGCAAAGTTGAAAGATGATGGTAGCAATTACACAGACTGGGTCCGTAACTTGATGATTATCCTCATTGCTGCACAGAAGAATTACTTCCTGGAAGCACGGTTGGGTGCCAGGCCTTCTGCTGATGCAACTGACGACGTTAAGAAGGTCTGGCAGAGCAAAGCTGATGACTACTCGATAGTTCAATGTGCCATGCTTTACGGCTTAGAACCGGGACTTCAACAACGTTTTGAACGTCATGGAGCATATGAGATGTTCCAGGAGTTGAAGTTAACATTTCAAGCAAATGCCCAGATTGAGAGATATGAAGTCTCCAATAAGTTCTATAGCTGCAAGATGGAGGAGAACAGTTCTGTCAGTGAGCATATACTCAAAATGTTTGGGTATAATAATCACTTGATTAAACTAGGAGTTAATCTTCCGGATGATTGCGTCATTGACAGAATTCTCCAATCACCGCCACCAAGCTACAAGAGCTTCGTGATGAACTATAACATGCAAGGGATGGATAAGATGATTCCCGAGCTCTTCGCAATGCTAAAAGCTGCGGAGGTAGAAATCAAGAAGGAGCATCAAGTGTTGATGGTCAACAAGACCACTTGTTTCAAGAAAAAGGGCAAAGGGAAGAAGAAGGGGAACTTCAAGAAGAACAGCAAGCAAGTTGCTGCTCAGGAGAACAAACCCAAGTCTAGACCTAAGCCTGAAACTGAGTGCTTCTACTGCAAGCAGACTAGTCACTGGAAGCAGAACTGCCCCAAATATTTGGCGGACAAGAAGGATGGCAAGGTGAACAAAGGTATATGTGATATACATGTTATTGATGTGTACCTTACTAATGCTCGCGGTAGCACCTAGGTATTTGATACGGGTTCTGTTGCTAATATTTGCAACTCGAAACAGGGACTACGGATTAAGCGAAGATTGGCAAAGGACGAGGTGACGATGCGCGTAGGAAATGGTTCCAAAGTCGATGTGATCGCGGTCGGCACGCTACCTCTACATCTACCTTCAGGATTAGTTTTAGACCTAAATAATTGTTATTTGGTGCCAGCGTTGAGCATGAACATTATATCTGGATCTTGTTTGATGCGAGACGGTTATTCATTTAAATCAGAGAATAATGGTTGTTCTATTTATATGAGTAATATCTTTTATGGTCATGCACCCTTGAAGAATGGTCTATTTTTGTTGAATCTTGATAGTAGTGATACACATATTCATAATGTTGAAGCCAAAAGATGCAGAGTTGATAATGATAGTGCAACTTATTTGTGGCACTGTCGTTTAGGTCATATCGGTGTAAATCGCATGAAGAAATTCCATACTGATGGACTTTTGGAATCACTTGATTATGAATCACTTGGTACTTGCGAACCGTGCCTCATGGGCAAGATGACTAAAACACCGTTCTCCGATACTATGGAGAGAGCAACAGATTTGTTGGAAATCATACATACAAATGTATGTGGTCCGATGAATGTTGAGGCTCGTGGCGGATATCGTTATTTTCTCACCTTCACAGATGACTTAAGCAGATATGGGTATATCTACTTAATGAAACATAAGTCTGAAACATTTGAAAAGTTCAAAGAATTTCAGAGTGAAGTTGAAAATCATCGTAACAAGAAAATAAAGTTTCTGCGATCTAATCGTGGAGGAGAATATTTGAGTTACGAGTTTGGTGTACATTTGAAACAATGCGGAATAGTTTCGCAACTCACGCCACCCGGAACACCACAACGTAATGGTGTGTCCGAACGTCGTAATCGCACTTTACTAGATATGGTGCAATCTATGATGTCTCTTACTGATTTACCGCTATCGTTTTGGGGTTATGCTTCAGAGACGGACGCATTCACGTTAAATAGGGCACCATCGAAATCCGTTGAGACGACACCTTATGAACTGTGGTTTGGCAAGAAACCATAGTTGTCGTTTCTGAAAGTTTGGGGATGCGATGCTTATGTGAAAAAGCTTCAACCTGATAAGCTCGAACCCAAATCGGAGAAATGTGTCTTCATAGGATATCCAAAGGAGACTATTGGATACACCTTCTATCACAGATCCGAAGGCAAGACTATTGTTGCTAAATTAGGAAACTTTCTAGAGAAGGAGTTTCTCTGGAAAGAAGTGAGTGGGAGGAAAGTAGAACTTGATGAGGTAATTGTACCTACTCCCTTATTGGAAAGTAGTTCATCACAGAAACCGGTTTCTGTGACACCTACACCAATTAGTGAGGAAGTTAATGATAATGATCATGAAACTTCACATCAAGTTGTTACTGAACCTCGTAGATCAACCAGAGTAAGATCCGCACTAGAGTGGTATGGTAATCCTGTTCTGGAAGTCTTGCTATTAGATCATGGTGAACCTACGAACTATGAAGAAGCGATGGTGAGCCCAGATTCCGCAAAATGGCTTGAAGCCATGAAATCTGAGATGAGATCCATGTATGAGAACAAAGTGTGGACTTTGGTTGACTTGCCTGATGATCGGCAAGCAATTGAGAACAAATGGATCTTTAAGAAGAAGACTGACGCTGGCGGTAATGTTACTGTCTACAAAGCTCGACTTGTCGTAAAAGGTTTTCGACAAGTTCAAGGGATTGACTATGATGAGACCTTCTCACCCGTAGCGATGCTTAAGTCTGTCTGAATCATGTTTGCAATTGCCGCATTTTATGATTATGAAATTTGGCAGATGGATGTCAAAGCTGCATTCCTGAAGGTTTTGTCGATCCAAAGGGAGCTAACAAAGTGTGCAAGCTCTAGCGATCCATTTATGTACTGGTGCAAGCCTCTCGGAGGTTGAATAAACGCTTTGATAGTGTGATCAAAGCATTTGGTTTTATACAGACTTTTGGAGAAGCCTGTATTTACAAGAAACTGAGTGGGAGCTCTATAGCATTTCTGATATTATATGTGGATGACATATTACTAATTGGAAATGATATAGAATTTCTGGATAGCATAAAGGGATACTTGAAAGACCTCGGTGAAGCTGCTTACATATTGGGCAGCTGCTTACATATTGGGCATTAAGATCTATAGAGATAGATCAAGACGCTTAATTGGACTTTCACAAAGCACATACCTTGACAAAGTTTTGAAGAAGTTCAAAATGGATCAGGCAAAGAAAGGATTCTTGCCTGTGTTACAAGGTGTGAAGTTGAGTAAGACTCAATGCCCGACCACTGCAGAAGATAGAGAGAAAATGAAAGATGTTCCCTATGCTTCAGCCATAGGCTCTATCATGTATGCAATGCTGTGTACCAGACCTGATGTGTGTCTTGCTATAAGTCTAGCAGGGAGGTACCAAAGTAATCCAGGAGTGGATCACTGGACAGCGGTCAAGAACATCCTGAAGTACTTGAAAAGGACTAAGGATATGTTTCTCGTATATGGAGGTGACAAAGAGCTCATCGTAAATGGTTACGTTGATGCAAGCTTTGACACTGATCCGGACGATTCTAAATTGCAAATCGGATACGTGTTTACATTAAACGATGGAGCTGTCAGTTGGTGCAGTTCTAAATAAAGCGTCGTGGCGGGATCTACATGTGAAGCGGAGTACATAGCTGCTTCGGAAGCAGCAAACGAAGGAGTCTAGATGAAGGAGTTCATATCCGATCTAGGTGCCATACCTAGTGCATCGGGTCCAATGAAAATCTTTTGTGACAATAATGGTGCAATTGCCTTGGCAAAGGAATCTAGATTTCACAAGAGAACCAAACACATCAAGAGACGCTTCAATTCCATCCGCGATCTAGTTCAGGTGGGAGACATAGAGATTTGCAAGATACATACGGATCTGAATGTTGCAGACCCGCTGACTAAGCCTCTTCCACGAGCAAAACATGATCAACACCAAGGCTCCATGGGTGTTTGAATCATTACTGTGTAATCTAGATTATTGACTCTAGTGCAAGTGGGAGACTGAAGGAAATATGCCCTAGAGGCAATAATAAAGTTATTATTTATTTCCTTATATCATGATAAATGTTTATTATTCATGCTAGAATTGTATTAACCGGAAACATAATACATGTGTGAATACATAGACAAACAGAGTGTCACTAGTATGCCTCTACTTGACTAGCTCGTTAATCAAAGATGGTTATGTTTCCTAACCATGCACAAAAGAGTTGTTATTTGATTAACGGGATCACATCATTAGAAGAATAATGTGATTGACATGACCCATTCCATTAGCTTAGCACTCGATCGTTTAGTATATTGCTATTGCATTCTTCATGACTTATACATGTTCCTATGACTATGAGATTATGCAACTCCCGTTTGCCGGAGGAACACTTTGTGTGCTACCAAACATCACAACGTAACTGGGTGATTATAAAGGAGCTCTACAAGTGTCTCCAAAGGTACATGTTGGGTTGGCGTATTTCGAGATTAGGATTTGTCACTCCGATTGTCGGAGAGGTATCTCTGGGCCCTCTCGATAATGCACATCACATAAGCCTTGCAAGCATTGCAACTAATGAGTTAGTCGTGAGATGACGTATTACGGAACGAGTAAAGAGACTTGCCGGTAACGAGATTGAACTAGGTATTGAGATACCGACGATCGAATCTCGGGCAAGTTACATACCGATGACAAAGAGAACAAGTATGTTGTTATGCGCTCTGACCGATAAAGATCTTCGTAGAATATGTAGGAGCCAATATGAGCATCCAGGTTCCGCTATTGGTTATTGACCGGAGACGTGTCTCGGTCATGTCTACATTGTTCTTGAACCCGTAGGGTCCGCACGCTTAACGTTACGATGACAGTTTCATTATGAGTTTATATGTTTTGATGTACCGAAGGTTGTTCGGAGTCCCGGATGTGATCACGGACATGATGAGGAGTCTTGAAATGGTCGAGACATAAAGATTGATATATTGGACGACTATATTCGGACACAAGAATGGTTCCGGGGGTTATCGGATATAGAATGGAGTACCGGAGGGTTACCGGAACCCCCGGGGGGTTAATGGGCCTCATGTGCCCAAAGTGGAGCAGAGGAGGGGCGGCTAGGGCAGGCCGCGCGCCCCCTCCCCCTCTAGTCCGAATTGGACAAGGAGGGGGCGGCGCCCCCCCCCCTTTCCTTCCTCTCCTCTCTCCCTTCCTTCCCCCTCTCCTAGTTGGACAAGGAAAGGAGGGAGTCCTACTCCCGGTAGGAGTAGGACTCCTCCCTGGCACGCCTCCTCCTGGACGGCCGCCCCCTCCCCCTTGCTCCTTTATATACGGGGGTAGGGGGCACCTCTAGACACAAGAATTGATCCTTGAGATCTATTAGCCGTGTGCGGTGCCCCCTCCACCATAATCCTTGATAATATTGTAGCGGTGCTTAGGCGAAGCCCTGCGACGGTAGAACATCAAGATCATCACCACGCCGTCGTGCTGACGGAACTCATCCCCGACACTTTGCTGGATCGGAGTCCGGGGATCGTCATCGAGCTGAACATGTGCTAAAACTCGGAGGTGCCTTAGTTTCGGTGCTTGATCGGTCGAGCCGTGAAGACGTACGACTACATCAACCACGTTGTTATAACGCTTCCGCTTTCGGTCTACGAGGGTACGTGGACAACACTCTCCCCTCTCGTTGCTATGCATCACCATGATCTTGCGTGTGCGTAGGAATTTTTTTGAAATTACTATGTTCCCCCAACAGGACTTGCCTCACTTGGGTAGATCTTCATGAAGTAGGTGATCTCCTTGCCCTTACAAACTCCTTGGTTCAACTTCACAATCTTGATGGAGGCCCCCAAGTGACACCTAACCAATCTAGGAGACATCACTCTCCAAAAGGTAATAGATGGTGTGTTGATGATGAAATCCTTGCTCTTGTGCTTCAAATGATAGTCTCCCCAACATTCAACTCTCTCTCATAGATTTGGCTATGGTGGAAAGATGATTTGAGTGGAACGCAACTTGGGGAAGGCTAGAGATCAAGATTCTTGTGGTTGGATTGGAATGTCTTGGTCTCAACACATGAGTAGGTGGTTCTCTCTCAGAAAATGAGTACTGGAAGTTTAGGCACATTCTGATGGCTCTCTCTAATGGATAGGAGGGTGGAGGGATGAAAGTGCAACTATCCCTAGGTGGTTTTGGTAATTCATAACAACATATAGCTCATTGAGCTAATGCTATTCCAAGACAATTATTTCAGGAAAGCTCAATGATTGGCATGGCATGGATGGTGAAAGTGGAACCCTCAAAATGTTAAGGACAAAGGATTGGCTCAAGCTCAAAAGCTCAAGACTCTTCATTTTACATTTTAGTGATCCAAGATCACATTGAGTCCATAGGAAAAGCCAATACTATCAAGGAGGGATGAGGTGTTGCTTAATGAGCTTTTTGCTTCATGTGCTTAATGATATGCTCCAAAATCCTCAGCTACTTTCCCATATCCACATATGACCTAAACCCTAAGCCAAACTCGGACCTACCGATTCTTTCTATCCGGCGCCACCGAGTTTCACATGTCATAAGCCACTGCCAAAACCCTAGCAAATCGGTTCTACCGATAGGGATCTCGGTCTCACCGAGATGGGATTGCAATTTCTCTGTTTCCTTTTCGTAACTTTTCGGTCTCACCGAAAGAGTGGATCGGTCCCACCGAGATTGCAATGTAAACTCTCTGTTTCCCTTTTGTAACATTTCGGTCTCACCGAAAGAGCAAATCGGTCCCACCGAGTTTACCCGACCAACTCTCTGGTTAGCTAATTACCAAATCGGTCTCACCGAGTTTGTGTAATCGGTCTCACCGAGATTACGTTATGCCCTAACCCTAACCATATCGGTCCTACCGAGTTGCATGTCAATCCCACCGAAAATCTCTAACGGTCACTAGGTTTACTATTTCGGTCCGACCGAGTTTGTTGATTCGGTCCCACCGAGATTGGTAAATTGTGTGTAACGGTTGGATTTTGTGTGGAGGCTATATATACCCCTCCACCTCCTCTTCACTCGTGGAGAGAGCCATCAGAACACATCTACACTTCCAACTCATATGTTCTGAGAGAGAACCACCTACTCATGTGTTGAGACCAAGATATTCCATTCCTACCATATGAATCTTGATCTCTAGCCTACCCCAAGTTGCTTTCCACTCAAATCTTCTTTCTACCAAATCCAAATCCTGTGAGAGAGAGTTGAGTGTTGGGGAGACTATCATTTGAAGTACAAGAGCAAGGAGTTCATCATCAACACATCATTTGTTACTTCTTGGAGAGTGGTGTCTCCTAGATTGGCTAGGTGTCACTTGGGAGCATCCGACAAGATTGTGGAGTTGAACCAAGGAGTTTGTAAGGGCAAGGAGATCGCCTACTTCATGAAGATCTACCGCTAGTGAGGCAAGTCCTTCATGGGCGATGGCCATGGTGGGATAGACAAGGTTGCTTCTTCGTGGACCCTTCGTGGGTGGAGCCCTCCGTGGACTCGCGCAACCGTTACCCTTCGTGGGTTGAAGTCTCCATCAACGTGGATGTAGGATAGCACCACCTATCCGAACCACGGGAAAAACATCTGTGTCTTCAATAGCGTTTGAATTTTCCAAACCCTTCCCTTTACATTCTTGCAAGTTGCATGCTTTACTTTCCGCTGCCTATATACTCTTTGCATGCTTGCTTGAATTGTGTGATGATTGCTTGACTTGTCCTAAAGTTGCTAAAATCTGCCAAGAACTAAAATTGGGAAAAGGTTAAGTTTTTATTTGGTCAAGTAGTCTAACCACCCCCCCTCTAGACATACTTCCGATCCTACAAGGGGTATATATAGCCTCCACACAAAATCTAACCGTTACACACATTTGAGCCAACTCGGTCAAACCGAGTATATGAACTCGGTGAGACCGATCCAGTTCAAAATGTGAACGTTAGGCTTTTCGATTGGACCAGCAAGATCAACATGGTGAGACCTATGAGCTAGGGTTAGGGCAAAACCTCATCTTGGTTTGACTGATTACACAAACTTGGTGAGACCGATTTTAGTAATAAGCAAACAGAGAGTCTGTTAAGCAAACTCGGTGGGACCGACTGCCTATTTCGGTGAGACCGAAATAGTTGCAACAGGCAACAAAGAGTTTGCAAGCCCATCTCGGTGAGACCGAGATCCCATCGGTGAGAACGAACTGATTAGGGTTTTTGGCAGTGGCTATGTCAAGTGAACTCGGTGGTGCCGGATGAATCAAATCGGTGGGGCCGAGTTTGACTTTAGGTTTTGGACATATTTGGAATTGAGAAAGTGGTTGAGAGCTTTGGAGCATATCACTAAGCACCTTGAGCAAGTAGACAATTAAGCAACACCTCATCCCCTCTTAATAGTATTGGCTTTCCTATGGACTCAATGTGATCTTGGATCACTGAAATAGAAATGAAGAGTCTTGAGCTTTTGCCAATCTTCTGTCCTTAGCATCTTGAAGGGGTTCCACATCCTCTTGTCCATGCCACGCCTTTGCTGAACTTTCTGAAATATACTAGATGAAAATATTAATCCAACAAGAGATATGTTGACACTAATTACCAAAATCACCTAGGGAGCACTTGTGCTTTCACATGGTGATGCGGTGTGTGACGACTGCTAGATATGTAGTTAGAGTTAATGGGGAGCTCACTGATCCAGTTGTCCCATCTCGTGGTATTCGATAGGGTGATCCCATCAGCCCCTATCTATTCCTTCTTTGCACCGAAGGTTTATCATGTCTGTTGCAGCAAAAGGAGGGCCTAGGTGAGCTACATGGTTTACGTAATGGTCGGCAAGGCCCTCTAATCTCACATCTGTTGTTTCCAGACGATAGTATATTTTTTGCAAAGAGTGATCGCCGTACGGTGGAGTCATTGCGTTCCACTCTAACGGCCTACTGTGATGCCTCTGGCTAGAAGATAAATTTGAGGAGGTCCTCGAAAGTTTTGCTTATATTGACTTCATTGTGCAGAACTGTGGTAGGACTGCATTTGCTATAAGGCATGATACCCCAGTATCTCCTGTTAAATGGGTTCAGCCGCCGACAGATGCAGTGGCCGTTAATGTGGATGCTGCACTTTTTAAGGAGTCTCGACGGATGGGAATTGACGTGGTAATCAGGAACCACATCGGAGATTGCTTGTTGGCTTGCCGCAAGCATGTTGACGAGGTTACCGCCCCAGCTGAAGCGCTGGCGCTACGGCGTGCGGTGACTCCCACCCGTGAGGAAGGATTTTCAAAGGCCATTTTTCAGTTAGACTGTTTGTCAATTATCCAAAGAACCAATGCTTTGACGGTTGTTCGCTCGCTGGTGGGGCTCATAACTGATGATATCAAGGAGTTGGCGTCGGTCTTCTTGTCTGTTCGCTTTAGTCATGTTGTCGAATGTCGTCGCACATATTCGAGCTAGATCTTGTGAGTCCTCTAGTGACTCTATTTTTCATATAACCTCGGATTATATCCGGGAGACACTATTTTTTGATTATACTTGATCAATAAAGCACGATATTCCTTAAAAAAGATAAAGAAAAACCTGGATCGTCATCACAGAAAGATATACCCGCAAAAGGAAAAACAGAATCACAGGAACACATCTACCGTCACGGGACGGGGAGAGTGATAATGCTCATAATCCAGCAAATACGTGACGAAGGCACGGTACGTTTCGTCGCGTGACCTTTTTGTTGGAAGTAGGGCTGCAAACGAGTCGAGTTCGAGCAAGCTGGAGTTGGCTCAGCTCAACTCATATGAAAATTTGAGCGAGTTCAAACTAAGTGAAACTCATGATCGAGCTGTGCAACATGACTCGTGCTTAGATTGTAACGATCTCGAGTCGATCTCGGGCTAGTTTCGAGCTAAATGAGATGGTAGAAAATATGAATCTATGAATGAAAAACTAAAAAATTAAGGTGAATATGCTGGGAACCTTTGCCCAAAATATAGGTTATTTAACATATAGTCGACCACGTGCCATAATTAGGCTTAAATCTTCTCTGCACTTAGTTAAGTTTCCATGTTTGTTGGTAAACAAAATGGAGAAAATTATGGACAACATAGATGGTAATAATTTATCGTATTTTCATTTAATATAAGGCATGATCATTTAACATAATGATATTATGTCGAGCTATCGAGCTAAAATCAAGCAAGCCAACATTGGCTCAAGACCGGCTCGTTTCTTGGTCGAGCTACATAAAGTGTTCAAACTCAGCTCGTTTCTTTTCGAGTCGATCTCGAGTCGAGTCAAAAAACAAGTCAATCTCGAGCGGCTCACGAGCCTCGAGCTTTTCTTGCGGCCCTAGTTGGAAGCAGGCGCGCCTCTGTTGGACCTGCATGCATGGAAAGCGTATAGTACGTCTGACACGGACGATTCGGCGGATCTACGCAGCAAATCGCTGCGGCCATGCGTTCGTTCATCTCTGTTAACCTCGGCCGCTTCTCGAACCTTTCGGGTAAAACGAGCCAACTCGCAGACGAATTCACCCTCGATCCGACGTGCAATAAACCTCTGATGACACCACGACCAGCTCACGTGTGCAGTGCACATACCCTGGTGGTGCTGGCACGTACGACCTCCTGCCTGACCATCCGAAGAGGGAACTTCTAGACGTCAGACGTCCGTATTACGGCAGAGTTAAGCGCGCCGTTCCTTCCCTCCCGGGACCAGCCAGCCCGCGTCTTCCTTTGCCACCTTGGCTCGCATCGCAGGGCTTCCCGTGCGTGTGTGCGCACGCAACACAACTACACGAGACACAACCAAACGACGGTCACGAGCCGGGAATTTAACGGTGGGCCGCATCCCCGCACGCGGCATGTGATGCGAGGTGAGCCCGGTCCTCTTCCTTTTCGGCGCCTTGCCCGCCCGGAGGCCAGAGCCAGACTCGCGCGCATCTACTCACTGTCATCAGACAACCCCCGATCCGTAGAGCGGCTTTTACCCGGTTCGGCGGAAGCCACAGGCTACGTGCCCGCGCCTGCCGTTTACGTTCGTTTCTGCGTGGTCCCTCGCGCGACAAGGCCAGAGCACGTCCGAAGATGCCACCATGGCGACACGCCAGCGCCGCGTGAACTCACCGTATTCTACCGCCCCGTCCGCACCGGCGGCACCGGCGTTTGGTCCGGCGAGCTACCGGGCTGTGTCAGGTGCAGTTACATTGCTTCCTAGGTTAAAGTACTGCTAGACCACGCTCAGGTAGATTCAGAGAAGAATACCCACTTCTATACCATTCTCGTGCGCCAGCCCCTCGTCCCCTGTCCCCTCCTATAATATCTCCTTCCTCCGCGAGTACGCTACGCTTCGGCTACTCCGTTATCTCCCTGTACGCCGCCCGCTCCACCACTTGCTCGAGCTGCTGAGTGCTGGCCCGGCCAGCCGTCCTCGGGCGGGGATGGCAGACGTGGCAGCGTTCGGTCCCTCGCCGCCGGCACCTTCTCCCCTCGCGTCCGCCGACGTCGCTGCCGACGCGCTTCTCGCGCCTTGGCCGCTGTCCCCGTGGCCGGCGCCCCTCCGGCCCGGCGGCGACGGCGGCGGCTCCAACCCGCTCTTCGCGATACTGCCGCTCTCGGCGCTGGCGATAGGGCTGGTGCTGCTCGTGGCCGTGGCGCTCATCCTGGTGCTGACCCGGCGGGCGAAGCTCAGGCTGGTGGGCGCCGGGGACAGCGTGGACGGCGACAAGCCCGGCGCGCCGGCGTCCAGCTGCGGCAGCAGCGTCCGCGGCTACCAGAACGGCAGGTGCTACGCCGCCACAGGTAAGCATGCCAACCAATGCAGCAGTACTCCACTGCGGTGTGGCCTCGAAGAACGTTGGTGCTGATGGATTGGTCTTGGGACGGTGTGGCACAGGGTGCATATACGGCGGGCGGCTGGGCCCGCTGGGGCTGGCGGTGGTGCAGCCGCGGAGCCGGGGCGCGCAGGTGTTCACGTACCGGGAGCTGGAGCGCGCCACGGACGGGTTCGGCGAGGGCAACGTGCTGGGGCGGGGCGCGTACGGCGTCGTCTTCCGCGGCCGGCTCGGCGACGGCACCCCGGCCGCCATCAAGCGCCTGCAGCTCGACCCGCGGCGCCAGGGCGAGCGCGAGTTCCGCGTCGAGGTAATTCATTTGTTCAAGCCGCACATGCATATCCGCATCGATCGGCTCACGCCTCGCCCAAGTCCATGTCCATGTCCATGTGCGCGGGCGTGCGCACGCACGCCGCCTTTGTTGCGCGTACCAACCTTAAGTTCAGCTTCTACTTCCTACACGCAATTGAACCACCACCGTCACCAGCAGCAGCAGCAGAGAGGGAGCGGTTCGTTCGTTGGTTGTTGCTGCTGTTTGTTGTTGACGAGCTCCTGGGAGTGGGATGGATCATGCACGGGTCGGGGCACGCGTACGTACGTAACCTGGGAAGGGAAGGCATCTCCTCCAAGTACGCCTGGTTGGGTCATTCCGTTCCGTGGCCACGGGCGGGCGGGCGTTGGTGACAGACTGTTGGTGTTGTCTTTAGTTGGGGGAGTGAGTGAGACGCATCACCACCAGCATCAGCCAGGGGATGTGTTGCGGGGTCAGGAAGGCGAAACCGCGGCAGAATAGCGGTGCCGGTGCCTGACTCCTACGTTTGTTTGGCGGATCATGCGCAACTTGCCGCGCCACGGATGAAAGGGCAGCCGTGCTTCCCGATCGAGCTGGAGGGTCGCGCCGTGCCCTGCCGCCCTTGCCATCCGGGCAGGGGAGGTCAGTGCCCTTGTAGTACTGCTACGGACTCTGCTAGCAAACCGTGGTCTTATCGTCCTGGCTCGCTGAATCATTTCAGACAAGTGTAGCGAGCCTAGCCTGGGCTCACAGTCACATCACGGGCTAATCTAATCAAGTTGGTTAACTTCTGGAAACCCAGCTCGACACAGTCTCTTATAGGCTTGTCTCATCGGCCAACCCATATTTTGGACTGGACTGGCATATTCAGTTTCCTGTGGTAAGATTGGACGCTCCGATCGCAGTTCGCTGCGCCGTGTAGAAATGACTATGCTGTTTTTTTCTTTTTCTTTTGCGGGGTAGATGGTCTGTTGTCTGGTGTCTGCAACAGCGTTTGTGGGTCTAGTTCGTTCACGGGCAGTGCAATGCATATGATATGCATATGCTGGTCTGCGGCCGGTTGACTTGAAGGTCCCGGATCCACACCATTAAGATGAAGAACCTGACACCTTCTGCCTCGGTCCATGCGTTTAATTGCCTAGCTAGCCGGGCCGGGCCATCTTCTAGAGCAGCGGCGAAAGTCCGGGGACGCACGGTAGCTGTTGATACTATCTACGTGCCTGCCGTTATCAAATCATACTGTAAGTGGTGATGACTGACACACCTGAGTGCCGCAATGTTTCTCTGTTGGGCCGATTTCATCCATGAATCGGACACGAACGGCATCCACGTGTGTGTCTGTAGGGGTCGACGCCCTTGCTTCTTTCGCACTCTTTCCAATGTTTCCATGTTTATTTATACCCGCAAAATAGGTGTCTTAACTAAGCCTGTTCAAGGCATTAACTTTAGTTTTCCGGATTTGGTGTAACCCCATGAATAATGATCACAGTGTTGATCGAGCCATGCAATGCAATCATCAATCATTTGGTTACGGTTTATTATCACAGGTGGACCTGCTGAGCCGGATGCACTCGCCGCACCTGGTGGGCCTGCTGGGGTACTGCGCGGACCAGAGCCACCGGCTGCTGGTGTTCGAGTTCATGCCCAACGGCAGCCTCAAGGGCCACCTGCACCCCCTCCCTGCCGTCGCCGGCGCCGCGGAGCAGCGGCCGGCGCTGGACTGGCAGACGCGGCTGGGCATCGCGCTGGACTGCGCCCGCGCGCTGGAGTTCCTGCACGAGCACACCTCCCCCGCCGTCATCCACCGCGACTTCAACTGCAGCAACGTCCTCCTCGACCACAACTACCGCGCCCGCGTCGCCGACTTCGGCACCGCCAAGGTCGGCTCCAACAAGGCCAACGGCCAGGTCGTCACCCGCGTCCTCGGCACCACCGGCTACCTCGCGCCAGAGTACGCAAACGAATCTCCCAGCTTCTGGTTAACAAGATGAAGATCCATGGCTGATGATGCTGGTTTGCGTTGCAGGTACGCGTCGACGGGGAAGCTGACGACCAAGTCGGACGTGTACAGCTACGGGGTGGTGCTCCTGGAGCTGCTGACGGGCCGGGTGCCGGTGGACACACAGCGGCCGCCGGGACAGCACGTCCTGGTTTCATGGGTCAGTGCACAACTCACCACACTGTTCACCAGCGTACCGTTCCTCATGTGGTTTGTCTTAGCCACCTAGGATCCATATCATCGGCGGCAACCATGTGCACATGTGGTCACCGGGATAGATGTTCGACACACAGCATAAATGCGGGGGGGATTACATACACAATAATGGTGACAGTAGCGAGATTAGGACCAACAACAACACAACACAACACAAACATACGTGGCGCTCTGGTTCGCTTGCTTGCAACGGAAGCAGGGGACACGAGCATAATAGAACACCTCTTTTGTGTAAGCAGCCGGGGCGCCCTGGAACATCGCGAAATCTGCATGCCATTATATCATCGCATCGGTCTTGCTAAGTCTCGTCTCAGTCGACCCAGAGTTCGTTATGTCTCACTCTCATGACGTGGAAATCAATGGTGAATGACTCCTGTACGTGCGTTGTAATAACAGGCTCTTCCACGGCTGACGAACCGCGAGAGGCTCGTGCAAATGGTGGACCCGGCCCTGAAAGGCCAGTTCGCCGTCAAGGATCTCATCCAGGTGACCAGCGCCCCCACCATGCATGATCGATCGATTTCCACCATGGATGTGCAGCTCTGAGCTTCTTTTTTCTTTATCGTGGACGCGTGCGTGCAGGTGGCGGCGATCGCGGCGATGTGCATACAGACCAAGGCGGAGTACCGGCCGCTGATGACGGACGTGGTGCAGTCGCTCATCCCCATCGTCAAGAAGAGCCCCGCCATGTCCTGCTCCTCCACGCCGGCGAGGCCCCTGCAGCACGTCGTCTACATGAGCCCAGCTGCTGCCAGCAACACGTCCTAGACCGCGGATGTACGTGCGACCACGGGTTGGAAATTTTCAACTAGCTGGACATACCATGCACTGCACTGCACGTCAGTAGGGCTGACGCGTCTGAACTGAAGACATCAGTTCCTTTTTTATATGGGTTTGCCTGAGCTAGTCCTCGTGGCCTGCTACCTTTGCTCGAGATGGTGCCATGAGCATGATGTATAGAGTACCACAGGTCCTTCACTTCTTCAAGACATGCTGCATTGCAAGCTATCCTTGCAGGTGCACCACATGCGTCGCGATTATATGTGTTTGGTCGATTATAGCATCGTTCTTCTTTTGTATAAAATTCATGTACCACATTAAATATAAAAAATGGTACTGTAACTAATTATGAGTTTCCTTTTTAGGAGCTCTCGGTTCAGTGTTGTTTGATGGACTATAAGATCCATGCACCACATTGAGTTTCATTTTTAGTACATACCACGTTGTATGGTTCTTATGACTTATATACCCTTTTCTTTTGCGGGGAGACTTTTCCTCTAATACATTTTTTTCCTGAAAAGGAGTATAATCCCCAGCCTCTGCATCGAATGTTGCATACAACCACCTTTTTTATATTATCAACGGAGTATGACAAACCAAATACACGGATCAATTTAAAGTCATCATCTTGACGATTTATATTGCTACATCTACTAGTCTGATGATGTGCCTTAACCTCGTACCAATGGCGGATCCAGGATTTTAATCTTGGGAGTTCAATTTTTTCCCTAAGGCTTTGTTCGGCTAAACCTATCTTGGAGAGGATTGAAGAGGTTAGAAGGGATTGAGGGGGGATTTAATTTGTAGGGGGTTTAGTCCTCTCCAATCCATTCCAATCCCTTTCAAACCCTTGCAACCGAACAAGCCCTAAGTGATATCTAAAATGTTCACATAGCAAGAGCCTTTTCCCCCCTATCACAGTGACAATACCTAAAATAACTTGAATAAATGATAAAAAAATAAAGATTATTTTGCATGACCACAACCACAACATGGCGCTATTATCCTCTAGTTGTGGAAAAATCTTATGCAGAATTTTGTATAAAGTTTTATTGCCAAAAAATTGGGTGTACAGCTGTACACCCATGGCCTTATGTGGATCGGCCCCTGCCTCATATCAACGCACACCATCTAATCCAGTGGCTTCATATAGCCGCCCCACGGTGAGCCGACAGTATCAACCGGTCTAGCAGACCCTCAACACTCCGCCGCCATCTTCCGTTGTCCCAACTTCAGAAGAGATCAACGCGTTGACCTTGCCAGGCCCAACTATCTTCGATGGTAGACAACGGCACCATTATGCGCATGTCCATCAGCACACGTCCAACACTGAGGCCCCGTTGCGCCACACCGCTGAGACCCACCGTCGCCGACGCGGTAGATGGCACACCGCACCACCTCTTGATCCAGATCGCCTCCAACATGGACCCAACGGTGTCCACCAGCCAACTATCTTCCAAGGCAGCGCCTTCAAGAAGGGAACGGCACCAAAGACGTCGTCACCACCCACCTCAGTTAGGGCTTTCACTCCGAAGACACGTGACGTGGTAGAGGTAGAAGTAAATCTGACGATTGTCTCAATAGAGAAAAAGATGATGCCCTCAGGCGTCACCGCAATCGCAGACGACTAGTATCGGCTAGGGATTTCTTCAAGTCTGAATCCCCACCTATAGCTTCACCCACATCGAGTCATATTTGGGATGGATACGAGGGATGCCGGCCAGCTTGGACGTTTGCTGTTTGGGTAGAAAAATCTTGACCGGATGGAAGACGGGTTTGGGGCGCCCGGATGTAGATGATAAGCAGGTTCTTGTTTGTGTTGAATGCATAGTACTTCGGCTACATGAGCCCGCTGCAGCAGTAGCACGGACCAACTGCTGGTTTTCTTTGATTTTTCTTTTGTACGATATAAAATGTAAAAAAGGGGGTAATAATCACTAGTAGCTTCTTTTTTTTTGGGGGGGGGGGGGGGGGGCTCTCGAGTTGTTGAGTGTTTTCTCTAGGCTTGTTGAGTGTTGTTTATGACTTCTACATTTATGAAAATTATGGTTGCTTATGCCCATTTTTGCTCGTTAGTGATGTTGCAACTTAAGACAACAACTTCAATCATTTTTCAAGATGTGATCATCTAAATAAACTATACAATGGACTTGAATTGATAGATCAAAATGGGAGATCACTAAGTGTATGAGGGATGTTCACGATAGCAATTGAGTCCACAGGTGCTTCTTATGGACACATCGAAGTTCATTAAAGCAACATTGCATGGTTGTTGAGCCACATGGGGTATCAAACGACATTGTATTGATAATCCTATTTAAATGTGAGAAGGGAGATGGAATAGGATCATGATCTGCAAAGAAGTCATACCACATATCGGAGGCCGAGAAAGGGGTAGAGCTTAGTCGTCGATGCTAGCTCGTATCAAACTAATCCACATATCTAATGCATATAAGTTTTTGTACTTGGTTGGAATGACGTTTAGAATGTAGTTCTTAAACCCCCCAAACATCGTAGGACTTGGAGCCTAATGATTTATGACATCACGATGTGTAAGATATGAATTACTTTAAGGTCCTCATCTAACGTGTTTGATGTGGCAAGCATCCTTGATTCGGTGTGCTAGTGTATATGTGTTTGTGTACTTATGCCAAGATAATATAAAGTATACAAATTATCATGACTGCAAATTACATACCAAATGATTTAATGTTTATCTTCTTGGAACTACCCTTGCAGATACATGAGCCGTGGTTATGTGTTTTTGGTCGACAATACATCATTGTACGATTCTCATTTTGTTTTGCACGAACTTCCTGTACATCACAAAGTGTGGGAAATGCTAATAATTACTTAATTTCTTTTTAGGAGCTCTCGGGGTTGTAGAGTGTAGTTTACGACTTCTATATCTATATCTATACCAATATAAAAAGACACAAAAGGGCAGATCCAATTAATCTCGGCCATCAAATCATGTCAATCCAACGACCTAGACTGTTTTAATATCGAGCGCTCAACACGTTTAGCATGTAGTTAATTTCATGCCAAATATAGTGCTAATCACATAATAACACGCAAATAATATCCTACTTAATATCCGCATGCACTTAATATACTTCCAAATTAACATGCATTGCACGTACACATTGACTATTCACAGAATCACAGAAATTAACGCACAAATAATAGCATACCTAATATCCGCGTACAAATAATATATATGGCCTAAATATTAACGTGCGTTGCACGTGCACATTTACTAGTCTATTATAAGAGCCATCATATCAATGAGATTATAGTCAAAAAGTTTGAGTGGGTTGACGAACAATTTCTACACATCCCTCCCTTGTCGTTTTAAAAAAGTGTTCTATGTACATTTTGTTTGTTTGTTTTGAGAGCATAATATTTTTTGGCAAGAAGGATTGTGCATGCAAAGAAAGATGGAACTACATCTAATCTACATCTTTTTCAGTACTACTCTACTCAATCCTAGTAGGCCTATTCATTCTCTTTGCTATGTTTCTTGAGCAAATAGAAGCAAGGAGATTCAATGCTTTCTTCGAGTGTGGTCATTTCAATAAACCAGACATTAAACTTGAATTGTTACCATTAATACATGTACCATGGAGCTACTTCATTGAGGGCGAAGCGTGGTGCTCACAACAGTACATGAATGTCCATGTGCTCCTTATGACAGGAGTATCAAATTGCATGAATGCCGCATCGCATGGTTGTTGCATCACATGGCATGAGACGTTTGTATAAGTGCGCCCTATTTAAGCGTGAAGACGAAATGAGTAGGATCATAATTGGCATAAGAAGCCATCATCTGTACTAGAGCCCAAACAAGGGGTAGAGCTTAGTCATTGCTATGTTTACATGAGAATACATCACGTACGTAACATACACAACTTTCAAACTTAGTTGGGTTTTCTTTTGCAATACCATTTTAAAACCATAGACATTGTAGGACTCACGATTTGAGATCACACAACTCTTTCCCACAGTACATCAGACTAGCACTGACTATCTCCATCTTGGGACATCCCAAGTTCCAAACTTTGTTTTTATCATTTGTGCCTTGATATTGGTAGTTTCAGTCGGTTCAAAATCACTGTTTTTGACGGTCAAGTAAGATTCGATTGGAGCATTGTATCATCAATTATCTCACTGCCTCACCGAGTTTAATGTGGTCCTTGACTGGCTGCCCATCCCAAAAAATTCTTCTAAGTCTCACTTATGCATTTGTGACTTAATGATCAGATCCCCACCTTTCAGTTTGGTTTGAAATTCATGTCTTGCCCCTCCACGCCAGCGAGGCCCCACAAGACAACACCTAGATGAGCCCGCTGCAGCAACATATATAGATCGACTACTAGCGGCAACAGGTTGTAGATCATGACATGCACGATGGCTCGGAATTTTCAGCCAAGTTGCCCTTATCGTCCACTGCGCATCACCTAGAGTTAGGTTGTCATGTCTGAACTGAAGATATTAGATTTCGTTTTATGGTTTTTTGTTGGATTGTTTTTATGAATTTGTCTGGGCCATAGTCCGAAGCGAGGCAATAGGGATTTTGCTAGGGTGTAGAGGTACTGCACATGTGAAAGGAGGGAGGTAGGAAGAAAAACAAAGAGGCAGGAAGAAGGACACAGAGTTGCTCTTAGCGGTTTCTCTCTTTCTAGACATCTCACTCAAACATGGATGAAATGGCGCGCCAAATGCATGATTTGAGATGAAGGTAGGGACATGGTGTTCTCCTCCCATCATTCATTGATGCTAATCCATATAGCAATAACAATCGTTGATTGCATCAGTAATTCAATCGCAAATCAATTTTAATAAAGCTGATTAACCTTTTATTTTCTGAAACTACTCCTAGATAATTATTCGTGCGTTGCAACATGATACAAATATTTTGAGCTTTATCTTGTGTATGTTAATACCAATATGATCGTGATTTACCTACCTAAACAAAAATCACTTATTTTGTAGTAAGAACTTAATGGCTAACAAAAAATATAATTGTTTGGTAAGTCAATAAAAAGTGAGATATGAGAAAAATAAAAAAATAGGAGGGGCAAAACCAAAACGGATAGAGGAAGGGGAAACGTCCATGATAAGGTTCAAGAAAGCACTTTGCGCAAGAAAATGAACGTTACTTTGTGGCAAAATGTCAAAATAGAAACAAGCAAAATCACTGCGAAAAGGATGCAGAGCATCGTACGACAGACCTTAGCAGCCGTTCAATGCGTTGGATAGACGAGCGAGATCACGGCGTACAAAGATCGTAAGCATTATTCATCGTACGCACAGCAATTTCGCAAATCAAATTGGGTCAGTAGTGAGGTCACCATGGTTCTCGGCCTCTCGTTCCGCCGGTAAAGGGTAAAGCGAAGGCCCAAAAGTCTGGGAGCTTCCAACAGACGCGAACAGATTCGAAACGAGCCGCCAGTCACGCGTCCGCTGTCCTTCTCCCCCCCATTTATTTCGTGCCGCTGCGGTGCTGTCGCCTGGCCCGGTTACCAATCCCAATCTCATCTCCAAGCAATCACTCTAGCGCTCCCCACCAGCGCCACCTCGGCAGCATGGCGAGCCCGCAGTGCTGCGCGAACCCACCGACGCTCAACCACGCCGCCGGCGAGGGCAAGGTCGTGGACAGCTTCGGCGGGATCAAGGCTTACGTCGCCGGTGCCCAAGAGTCCAAGGCCGCCGTCGTCCTCATCTCCGACGTCTACGGTAATTGATTTCGATCAGAACTCCTCTGTATTCGTATTCAACTTCGGCTGCCGGGGATGGTGACGATTAACGGCGCTACCCGTCTTCCCTTCGCAGGTTTCGACGCGCCGAATCTGAGGTAGTATACGATGTTTGTGCTTTCTGACATCAGGAGTTTTGTTTTATACCCATATCTCTTGGTTTAGCATCGGTA
This sequence comes from Aegilops umbellulata, assembly GCA_032464435.1. Classification (NCBI taxonomy): domain Eukaryota; kingdom Viridiplantae; phylum Streptophyta; class Magnoliopsida; order Poales; family Poaceae; genus Aegilops; species Aegilops umbellulata. Next base: position 396,801,692 of record CP136054.1, read on the forward strand.
TGTCCGTAGAGTCGGTAGATTCTGTTCTGTCCCCGTTTGGCGGCATTCATCAATAGTGATAAAATCGTCACGCCATTTAGCAACGGTGTTGCTTTTCGCCTGCCGTTTTTGCCGAGTCGTGCGTACTGTCAGAGGCCATCTGATAATAATACTTCCTCCGTCCCGAAATACTTGTCGGAGACATGGATGTATCTAGACGTATTTTAGTTCTAGATACATCTATTTTTATACAGTTCTCCGACAAGTATTTCTAGAGGGAGGGAGTACTTATGTGCTGTGTGTGGAAGTTGATCCGAACGGGAAGGGCAAAGGATACTCGAATTGCAGTCACTGCATAGAAGTTCCTCATTATTCTCATACTTTGGGCAAATGTGTAACTAGAAGGTTCACACAATTTATGGCTGAGATTTTAGCCCAGCTGTTTTTTTTTTCCGAACCGGGCTATACCCCTTTCCATTGCAAATGAACGGAAATACAAAGGTTCAGAAACATGTCAGGAGGAGAGGGAAAGAGGTAGAGCGAGTCTGGGCACTGCCAGGAAACCCACTTCATTCGCCCGCCATCGAAACCATCGAAACGAATGCCATGGGACGAAAACCTAGGCAGCACCAAATATCCATAGCAAACATCCTGAGTTACTACAGACAAAGACACGAGACATCCACAAAAGAACCAAAACACCATCACAGGGTCGTAGGATCACCCAGCTCCAGCCATCGAGACGACTTGCAAATCTTCAATCTCCCCCGATCGGCACCCTCGCAGCGTTGCACATTCCCATCATGCGCATCGTGCTCGACCTGATCATCTCGGCACCGCTTCGCAGCTCCTTGGCGCCCTCCTCCTCCTGCAGCCCTGCCCAGTACAGTAGAAAAGAACACATGGAGAAAACTATCTCAAAGGGTGTTTTGATAAGCTTCTTTACAAACGTAGCTCGATTTCGAGCTAGCCAAATGGCCCAGCAAGCAGCAGCCAAGCCCACAGTATAGTACTTTTGTCCATCAGGGAAAAAAGCATGGCACCAAGCAAAATATTGCCAGTAGCTATTCGGGCACATCTCAGTACCCAGCACTACCCCAACGCATCTCCAGACCACTTTGGCCACAGGACAGGTAAAAAACAGATGTTTATCGCAATGGACTTCTATTAGCCCAGCTGTTAATTTCTGAATAGTTTCTTGTGGACTTCTATTTTATGACGGCCTGTGCCTTCTACTCTAGTTTATCGCAATGACGGAGTTCTGATGTAGCTTCTTTCCTCTTGAAGGAAGATAGCCGATAAAGTTGCTTCGTCTGGATATTTTGTTGTGGTGCCAGATTTCTTACATGGGGATCCATTTGTACCTGAAGATGCTGACAGACCAATAGCAGTGTGGATAAAGGAGCATACCCCGGTTTGTTGTCTCCTGATTCTCTGAAACTTTGTTATTTTAATATTCTTGTAAATGTTCAGGCCACGTTGCTTTAGTTTATGTTTAAGGTATATGTTTTGAAAGCTTTCCAGTTTCCATCGCATGACATTGCTGGCCTTTTGTACTTAGATTCGGACAGTGTTAACTAAGTAACCGAGGGTGGGAAGTGATGATAAAACCAATAGGTCCAAACCTAACAACATGTATATGGCAGCATGTTATGACTTTGTGAGAATATGTGTAGGATATTGACTGATTGTTGTCCTGTTCTTCCACCAACGTGGATAAGCTCTCCTGGGTCAGAAGAATAGAATGGAGACGCTCTACTGAGCTGATAGGGGTTTGAGTTACTTCTCGCTGAATGTGATATAAACGAATAAATTGTTCTTTTATACAGGGAAAAGCATTTGAAGAGGCAAAACCGGTTATTGCTGCTCTAAAGGAACAAGGAGCGTCTAGTGTTGGGGCTGCAGGTTATTGCTGGGGTGGTAAGCACTGTTTTGTTTTGTTACATCTGAACCTAAATTCTAAGGTTTAACCTGCTAAGCATTGTGCTTCTTCTCCCCACATATCAGCAAAGGTAGTTGCAGAGTTAGCAAAAGCAAATGAGATCCAGGCAGCCGTTATGTCGCACCCTTCATTTGTTACTGTCGATGATATAAAAGGTAAAATCTCCTCCTTGAGAATTACATATACTCACTTAAATTGTTCCATTTGAAAGGTTTCAGATTCTTACACTACGACATGTGCTATATCTCAGAGGTGAAATGCCCCCTCGCTATACTTGGAGCTGAAACCGATGTAATGTCCCCACCAGAATTGGTCAAGGAGTTCGAGCAGGTTCTATCCTCTAACTCAGGGGTAAGTTCTCATTTCCAGCAACCCGATCTTCAAACCAACCATGATGAACTCAAGCTATAGAATATGTGATATAACAAAGGCTAAACTAATTGTCAAATTTGGAGCTGCACTGGTGCGGAACTGTATCTGACCAGAATGTTGTCTGGTTGTTCCGGCATTACTTGTTTCTACTTCCTTCCCAAATTATGTACTGCCTTTTGATGTTAAAGTAGGTATCAGACATTTTGCAATTAAGAGTCATCCAGCCTTCACGGCTTTTACTTTACGAGCCCCTGGGCAAACCTTAGCATTTTATAGTTACAAGCTAGTGTTATTATCCATCTAAGCATCTTGTTTTCTTGAAAGTGAGAAGCTATTATTCTATTTCTATCTAATGTTCACTAAAGGTATCATGATGACAAAGAGGAAAAAAGACGTAATATTGTATGAAAATAAGTCTGAAAGTACAGTAGAATGTGCATAAATTGGAGTCACATTATTGTTTGAGAACTAGAGCTCAAAATCTCCCATCCTGATATGATTTCTTATGGACCTACAGACTGCTCACTTTGTCAAGATCTTCCCTGGGGTTTCTCATGGATGGACCGTGAGATACAAAAGCGAAGACGCAGCTGCTGTGAAGAGCGCCGAGGAAGCCCTGGCGGACATGGTTGACTGGTTCAACAAGAACCTCAAGTAAACCTAATGAATTAGTGGCCATCCTTTTGTAATAAGCCAGTGTCACTCTTCAGGAGTCATCACGCGAGCATCCACGGTTTATGTTATGGTCTTAGCTATAGCCTATAGGGCATGCGTCTTTGTCTGCCGCAGGTCTGTTGGTATGTGTGCGATTGCTCATTGCGGGGTCTGCTTGTGCTGAACACTGAACTATCGCACAAAATGTGGTATTTGCAGTTTTGTGAGCTGGCACTTCCCTGGTTACTTTTTTTTTGTTTGGTGTTGGGGATGAAAGGACAGATTGTTACAACCCGCTTTATTCCTTATTCATAGAGATGCGGGCTGACGCCATGCGTCATCCGGCTGATCAGATCGGCCGGGTCAGCACCCGTTTGATCTGTCCCAGACATCCTTAGAGCAAGTCTAGTAGAGCCCTCAAACCCCTAAAAATAACTGCTTTTTTACAGTTTTCGTCGAAAAAAAGCCATAGACTAGAATTCCAATTTGAATGTGCTCATATCCAACTACTCGAAGGGACGATGTCAGGAAAAGCAAAAGGTGCATGGGCGGTTTCAAGTTGTTTTGGTTGCGCAGCTTTCGATCACTGTGTCAGCCGAGCTCTAACGCTTCTATGAAGTGAGAAATCATGGTACCTTCACGTCTACCTTTTTCAAGGGCTAGTTCAATTTCAGAGAAATGCAAGCAATCGTACTGGAACCTCTAAACCCTCAAACCCGTAAAAAAATTTAGAGGTCCAACCCTCAAACTGTTTCCCAACCTGTAAAAGTGAGGGTTGAGAGGAAAAACTCCCCCCAACCCACACTCCTCTTTCTTTTCGCGCGGGAGGGAAGTTTCATCCCGCCTCCTGGCTTCTCCCGCCGCCTCCTCCCGCTGTCTCGCCCCGCGCCGGCCATGGAGGCCTTCGCCGCCGTCGCGCCCCCGCCCGCCCCCGCGCCCGACTCAGGCCCCGCCCCCGCCCCCGCCCCCGCCTCGACCGTGGCCGACGTGGTGGCGGCGACCCATGTCGGGGCCGACCGAAGGCGGCCTCTCATGGGCCGCGAGGGGCGGCCTCCAAGGTCGCCGGCTCGCTTCCGCCCACGGCCCCGCCCGCCGCCGTCGTCGAACCCCTCCCGTCGCGCACGAGGTGTTCGAGGAAATGGCAACCCCATCCTCGTTCACGGACCTCCTCCAAAATGCGGAGGTGGACCTCGGAGCTCCGCCTCTAGACCCCTTTAGGGTTGGTGACGACTTGGAAGAAGATGAGGAGGATGACGGGGATGACGAGGGGGAGGTGGCCGAGATAGGGGAGGAGGCATTCACCGCCGCTTCCCGCCCACACGCGCGGTCGACAAACTACACCGAGGCGGAAGATATCCTCTTGGTTCGTGCTTGGGCAGCTGTGGAAGAGAAGGAGCACATGATGATGTCCAAGAAGGACATGGATCAAGACCAATTGCAATGGTGGAAGGACTACAAGGAGGACATCACGGAGAGGAAGAGGATGTTCCGTGATGCGTCCTCTACTTTTTGAGGTGACACTCCGATGAGTAGTTGTGGCGATGACGACGTGGACGACTTCGTCGGCGCCTATGGAGATGCTTGATGGAGCCCGAATGTGGTCTAGGAGATGGCGCTGAGGTGCAACTTTTTGGTGATGGTGCCGATGAGAGGGGGAAGATGATGATTTTGTGATGCATCAATGATTGTCATTTGGTAGTTTGTTTGAGGTTGATTGTGTTCTTGTAGTCATAAATTGTGAGATGTCAAATGATAAATTTAAAGGTTGGGTTTGAGGCAAAGACTATAACCCTCAAATCCAACCCTTAAAGCAGTTTAAGGGTTGGGGTTGAGGGTTCTAGTCTTTGCCCCTGTTTTTCAACTCTTAAAAATGCCAAAAACTGGCACTTCTCAACCCTTAAAACTGTCATAAGGGTTTGAGGGTTTGAGGGTTCTACTAGACATGCTCTTAGGATGATCGCAAAACGGACCATGTTTTTTTGCGGAGGGTAAAGCTTTATTGATTACCCAGACTGGAAGTCTTGCTTACAGAGATCAGGCACATCGCCTGGACCAAAACCGAGCCACACAGCAGTGCGCTCTTCTACTCTACCAAAGTTTGCAAGGAAATGACTAACTTTATTTTGATCGCGAGAGATGTGAGCTAGTCTCACTTCTTGTCCACCCAGCATGAGACGCTTGGTTTGATCTATCAACATAGCATAACGGGAGCAGTCAACAATATTACCCTTCAACATATTGATGCCAACTAAGCAATCAGTCTCGATCTCCACCGGCAGAGGCGTCCATTGAAGTGCCAGGTTTAAACCCTCCATACACACGGACAGCTCCGCCTCCAGTGCATCCACGCAAGTCCGAAGTTGGCGGCATGATGAGAAGATGATCGTGCCCGAACTATCCCGGAGCACCATGCCCGCTCCAGCCGATCCCGTCGAGGGGCAAAAGGACCCATCAACATTGAGTTTGGCCCAACTCGGCGAAGGAAATATGCCCTAGAGGCAATAATAAAGTTATTATTTATTTCCTTATTTCATGATAAATGTTTATTATTCATGTTAGAATTGTATTAACCGGAAACATAATACATGTGTGAATACATAGACAAACAGTGTGTCACTAGTATGCCTCTACTTGACTAGCTCGTTAATCAAAGATGGTTATGTTTCCTAACCATGGACAAAGAGTTGTTATTTGATTAACGGGATCACATCATTAGGTGAATGATCTGATTGACATGACCCATTCCATTAAGCTTAGCACCCGATCGTTTAGTATGTTGCTATTGCTTTCTTCATGACTTATACATGTTCCTATGACTATGAGATTATGCAACTCCCGTTTGCCGGAGGAACACTTTGTGTGATACCAAACGTCACAACGTAACTGGGTGATTATAAAGGAGCTCTACAGGTGTCTCCAAAGGTACATGTTGGGTTGGCGTATTTCGAGATTAGGATTTGTCACTCCGATTGTCGGAGAGGTATCTCTGGGCCCTCTCGGTAATGCACATCACTTAACCCTTGCAAGCATTGCAACTAATGAGTTAGTTGCGGGATGATGTATTACGGAACGAGTAAAGAGACTTGCCGGTAACGAGATTGAACTAGGTATTGAGATACCGACGATCGAATCTCGGGCAAGTAACATACCAATGACAAAGGGAACAATGTATGTTGTTATGCGGTCTGACCGATAAAGATCTTCGTAGAATATGTAGGAGCCAATATGAGCATCCAGGTTCCGCTATTGGTTATTGACCGGAGACGTGTCTCGGTCATGTCTACATTGTTCTCGAACCGTAGGGTCCGCACGCTTAAGGTTTCGATGATAGTTATATTATGAGTTTATGAGTTTTGATGTACCGAAGGAGTTCAGAGTCCCGGATGAGATCGGGGACATGACGAGGAGTCTCGAAATGGTCGAGACGTAAAGATCGATATATTGGACAACTATATTCGGACATCGGAAAGGTTCTGAGTGGTTCGGGTATTTTTCGGAGTACCGGGGAGTTACGGGAATACGGGGGAGAAGTATTGGGCCTTATTGGGCCATACGGGAAAGAGAGAGGGGCTACCTAGGGCAGGCCGCGCCCCCCAAGGCCTAGTCCGAATTGGACTAGGGGGAGGGGCTGCGCCCCCTCCTTCCTTCCCTTCTCCTTTCCCCTTCCTTGTCTCCTACTCCTAATACTTGGAAGGACTCCTAGTTGGACTAGGAAAAGGGGAATCCTACTCCCGGTGGGAGTAGGACTCCCCTAGGGCGCGCCATAGAGAGGGTCGGCCCTCCCCTCCTCCACTCCTTTATATACAGGGGCAGGGGGCACCCCATAGACACACAAAGTTGATCTTCGTGACCGTTCCTTAGCCGTGTGCGGTGCCCCCGTCCACAATATTACACCTCGATCATATTGTAGCGGTGCTTAGGCGAAGCCCTGCGACGGTTGAACATCAAGATCGTCACCACGCCGTCGTGCTGACGGAACTCCTCCCCGAAGCTTTGCTGGATCGGAGCCCGGGGAGCGTCATCGAGCTGAACGTGTGCCAAGAACTCGGAGGTGCCGGAGTAACGGTGCTTGGATCGGTTGGATCGGGAAGACGTACGACTACTTCCTCTACGTTGTGTCAACGCTTCCGCTTCGGTCTACGAGGGTACGTAGACAACACTGTCCCCTCTCGTTGCTATGCATCACCATGATCTTGCGTGTGCGTAGGAATTTTTTTGAAATTACTACGTTCGTCAACAGTGGTATCAGAGCCTAGGTTTTATGGTTTGATGTTATATGCACGAGTAGAACACAAGTGAGTTGTGGGCGATATAAGTCATACTGCTTACCAGCATGTCGTACTTTGGTTCGGCGGTATTGTTGGATGAAGCGGCCCGGACCGACATTACGCGTACACTTACGCGAGACTGGTTCTACCGCCGTGCTTTGCACAAAGGTGGCTAGCGGGTGTCAGTTTCTCCAACTTTAGTTGAACCGAGTGTGGCTACGCCCGGTCCTTGCGAAGGTTAAAACATCACCAACTTGACAAACTATCGTTGTGGTTTTGATGCGTAGGTAAGAACGGTTCTTGCTAAGCCCAGCCACGTAAAACTTGCAACAACAAAGTAGAGGACGTCTAACTTGTTTTTGCAGGGCATGGTGTGATGTGATATGGTCAAGACGTGATGAGATATAAGTTGTTGTATAATATGATCATGTTTTGTTGAGGTTATCGGCAACTGGCAGAAGCCTTATGGTTGTCTCTTTATTGCATAAGATGCAAGCGCCAAATAATTGCTTTACTTTATCGCTATGCGATAGCAATAGTTGGCGAGACAACCATGTAACGACACATTGATATAGATCAAGATGATGGAGATCATGGTGTCATGCCGGTGATAATGAAGATCATGACGATGCTTTGGAGATGGAGATCAAAGGTGCAAGATGATCATGGCCATATCATGTCACATATTTTTGATTGCATGTGATGTTTATCTTTTTATGCATCTTATCTTGCTTTGATTGACGGTAGCATTATAAGATGATCTCTCACTAAATTATCAAGAAGTGTTCTCCCTGAGTATGCACCGTTGCCAAAGTTCGTCGTGCCCAGACACCACGTGATGATCGGGTGTGATAAGCTCTACGTCCATCTACAACGGGTGCAAGCCAGTTTTGCACACGCAGAATACTTGGGTTATACTTGACGAGCCTAGCATATGCAGATATGGCCTCGGAACATGGAGACCGAAAGGTCGAGCGTGAATCATATAGTAGATATGATCAACATAATGATGTTCACCATTGAAGACTAATCCATTTCACGTGATGATCGGTTATGGTTTAGTTGATTTGGATCACGTGATCACTTAGAAGATTAGAGGGATGTCTATCTAAGTGGGAGTTCTTAAGCAATATGATTAATTGAACTTAAATTTATCATGAACTTAGTCCTGGTAGTATTAGCATATCTATGTTGTAGATCAATAGCTCGCGTTGTTGCTTCACTATGTTTATTTTGATATGTTCCTAGAGAAAAATTGTGTTGAAAGATGTTAGTAGCAATGATGCGGATTGGATCCGTGATCTGAGGTTTATCCTCATTGCTGCACAGAAGAATTATGTCCTTGATGCACCGCTAGGTGACAGACCTATTGCAGGAGCAGATGCAGACGTTATGAACGTTTGGCTAGCTCAATATGATGACTACTTGATAGTTTAGTGCACCATGCTTAACGGCTTAGAATCGGGACTTCAAAGACGTTTTGAACGTCATGGACCATATGAGATGTTCCAGGAGTTGAAGTTAATATTTCAAGCAAATACCCGAGTTGAGAGATATGAAGTCTCCAACAAGTTCTATAGCTAAAAGATGGAGGAGAATCGCTCAACTAGTGAGCATGTGCTCAGATTGTCTGGGTACTACAATCGCTTGAATCAAGTGGGAGTTAATCTTCCAGATAAAATAGTGATTCACAGAATTCTCTAGTCACCATCACCAAGTTAGTAGAACTTCGTGATGAACTATGATATGCAAGGGATAATGGAAACGATTCCCAAGCTCTTCGTAATGATGAAATTGACGAAGGTAGAAATCAAGAAAAACATCAAGTGTTGATGGTAGACAAGACCACTAGTTTCAAGAAAAGGGCAAAGGGAAGAAGGAGAACTTCAAGAAGAACGGCAAGCGAGTTGCTGCTCAACTGAAGAAGCCCAAGTCTGGTCCTAAGCCTGAGACTAAGTGCTTCTACTGCAAAGGGATTGGTCACTGGAAGCGGAACTACCCCAAGTATTTGGTGGATAAGAAAGGATGGCAAAGTAAACAAAGGTATATTTGATATACATGTTATTGATATGTACTTTACTAGTGTTCATAGCAACCCCTCGGTATTTGATACTGGTTCAGTTGCTATGATTAGTAACTCGAAAAGGGAGTTGCAGAATGAACAGAGACTAGTTAAGGGTGAAGTGACGATGTGTGTTGGAAGTGGTTCCAAGATTGATATGATCATCATCGCACACTCCCTATACTTTCGGGATTAGTGTTGAACCTAAATAAGTGTTATTTGGTGTTTGCGTTGAGCATGAATATGATTTGGTCATGTTTATTGCAATACGGTTATTCATTTAAGTAAGAGAATAAATTGTTGTTCTGTTTACATGAATAAAACCTTATATGGTTACACACCCAATGAAAATGGTTCGTTGGATCTCGATCGTAGTGATACACATATTCATAATATTGAAACCAAAAGATGCAAAGTTAATAATGATAGTGCAACTTATTTGTGGCACTGCAGTTTAGATCATATTGGTGTAAAGCGCATGAAGAAACTCCATGCTGATGGGATTTTGGAATCACTTGATTATGAATCACTTGATGCTTGCGAACCATGCCTTATGGGCAAGATGACTAAAGACTCCATTCTCCGGAACAATAGAGCGAGCAACTTGTTGGAAATATGCCCTAGAGGCAATAATAAATTAGTTATTATTATATTTCCTTGCTCATGATAATCGTTTATTATCCATGCTATAATTGTATTGATAGGAAACTCAGATACATGTGTGGATACATAGACAACACAATGTCCCTAGTAAACCTCTAGTTGACTAGCTCGTTGATCAATAGATGGTTACGGTTTCCTGACCATGGACATTGGATGTCGTTGATAATGGGATCACATCATTAGGAGAATGATGTGATGGACAAGACCCAATCCTAAGCCTAGCACAAAGATCGTGTAGTTCGTATGCTAAAGCTTTTCTAATGTCAAGTATCATTTCCTTAGACCATGAGATTGTGCAACTCCCGGATACCGTAGGAATACTTTGGGTGTGCCAAACGTCACAACGTAACTGGGTGGCTATAAAGGTACACTACAGGTATCTCCGAAAGTGTCTGTTGGGTTGGCACGAATCGAGACTGGGATTTGTCACTCCGTGTGACGGAGAGGTATCTCTGGGCCCACTCGGTAGGACATCATCATAATGTGCACAATGTGATCAAGGAGTTGATCACGGGATGATGTGTTACGGAACGAGTAAAGAGACTTGCCGGTAACGAGATTGAATAAGGTATCGGGATACCGACGATCGAATCTCGGGCAAGTACAATACCGCTAGACAAAGGGAATTGTATACGGGATTGACTGAATCCTTGACATCGTGGTTCATCCGATGAGATCATCGTGGAACATGTGGGAGCCAACATGGGTATCCAGATCCCGCTGTTGGTTATTGGCCGGAGAGGTGTCTCGGTCATGTCTGCATGATTCCCGAACCCGTAGGGCCTACACACTTAAGGTTCGATGACGCTAGGGTTATAGGGAAAGTATGTACGCGGTTACCGAATGTTGTTCGGAGTCCCGGATGAGATCCCGGACGTTACGAGGAGTTCCGGAATGGTCCAGAGGTAAAGATTGATATATTGGATGAAGGGTTTTGGAGCCCGGGAGTGTTCAGGAGGTACCGGGTGATGACCAGCATGACTGAAAGGTGTTTCGGGAGCCCCGGCAAGTGTTGGGGGGCTTCATGGGCCAAGGGAAGGGGGCAAACCAGCACACTAAGGGGCTGTGCGCCCCCCTCACCTATTCCCACGTGACCAGGGGGTTTGGGGCGCCCCATCTAGGGTTCCCACCTCCTGGCTTGGGGGCCAAGTCACCCAAAGGGGAGATCCCATCTGCCCTGGCCGCCGCCCCCCTAGGGGAAACCCTAGGGCGCCTCCCCCTCCCCCTTGCCCCTATATATAGTGGAGGTTTTGGGGCTGCCCAAGACACGAGATGAACTCTCCCAAGGCGCAGCCCTACCTCTCTCCCTCCTCGTCTCTCGTAGTGCTTGGCGAAGCCCTGCTAGAATTCCGCGCTCCTCCACCACCACCACGCCGTCGTGCTGCTGATGGACGGAGTCTTCCCCAACCTCTCCTTCTCCCCTTGCTGGATCAAGGCGTGGGAGACGTCACCGGGCTGCATGTGTGTTGAACGCGGAGGTGCCGTCCGTTCGGCACTAGGATCATCGATGATTTGGATCACGGCGAGTACGACTCCATCAACCCCGTTCACTTGAACGCTTCCGCTTACCGATCTACAAGGGTATGTAGATACACGCTTCTTCCCCTCGTTGCTAGTTTGTCCATAGATAGATCTTGGTGACACGTAGGAAAATTTTGAATTTCTGCTACGTTCCCCAACAGTGGCATCATGAGCTAGGTCTATTGCGTAGATTCTATGCACGAGTAGAACACAAAGTAGTTGTGGGCATTGATTTTGTTCAATATGCTTACCGTTACTAGTCCAATCTTGATTCGGCGGCATTGTGGGATGAAGCGGCCCGGACCGACCTTACACGTACACTTACGTGAGACAGGTTCCACCGACTGACATGCACTAGTTGCATAAGGTGGCTAGCGGGTGTCAGTCTCTCCCACTTTAGTCGGATCGGATTCGATGAAAAGGGTCCTTATGAAGGGTAAATAACAATTGACATATCACGTTGTGGTTTTGCGTAGGTAAGAAACGTTCTTGCTAGAAACCCATAGCAGCCACGTAAAACATGCAAACAACAATTAGAGGACGTCTAACTTGTTTTTGCAGGGTATGACATGTGATGTGATATGGCCAAAAGAATGTGATGAATGATATGTGATGTATGAGATTGATCATGTTCTTGTAATAGGAATCACGACTTGCATGTCGATGAATATGACAACCGGCAGGAGCCATAGGAGTTGTCTTAATTTATTTATGGCCTGCGTGTCACACGTAAACGTCATGTAATTACTTTACTTTATTGCTAACTGTTAGCTGTAATAGTAGAAGTAATAGTTGGCGAGACAACTTCATGAAGACACGATGATGGAGATCATGGTGTCATGCCGGTGACGATGATGATCATGGAGCCCCAAAGATGGAGATCAAAAGGAGCAAAGTGATGATGGCCATATCATGTCACTATTTGATTGCATGTGATGTTTATCATGTTTTTTGCATTTTATTTACTTAGAACGACGGTAGTAAATAAGATGATCCCTCATTAAAATTTCAAGAAAGTGTTCCCCCTAACTGTGCACCGTTGCGAAAGTTCGTCGTTTCGAAGCACCACGTGATGCTCGGGTGTGATAGATTCTTACGTTCACATACAACGGGTGTAAGCCAGATTTGCACACGCGAAACACTTAGGTTGACTTGACGAGCCTAGCATGTACAGACATGGCCTCGAAACACAAGATACCGAAAGGTCGAGCATGAGTCGTATGGTAGATACGATCAACATGAAGATGTTCACCGATGATGACTAGTCCGTCTCACGTGATGATCGGACACGGCCTAGTTGACTCGGATCATGTAATCACTTAGATGACTAGAGGGATGTCTATCTGAGTGGGAGTTCATAAGATGAACTTAATTATCCTGAACATAGTCAAAAGATCTTTGCAAATTATGTCGTAGCTCGCGCTTTAGTTCCACTGTTTAGATATGTTCCTAGAGAAAATATTGTTGAAAGTTAACAGTAGCAATTATGCGGACAGTAGAAGGCTTATGTACTTAATGCATCGCTCGGTGTGCTGGACCTCGAACGTGGTCTGTGGATGTTGCGAACATCTGACATACACGTTTTGATGTCTACATGATAGTTCGGTAATGTTAAATGGTTTAGAATTGAGGCACCGAAGACATTTTTGAAATGTCACGGAACATATGAGATGTTTCGAGGGCTGAAATTGGGATTTCAGGCTCGTGCCCACGTCAAGAGGTATAAGACCTCCGACGAATTTTCTTAGCCTGCAAACTAAGGGAGAAAAGCTCAATCATTGAGCTTGTGCTCAGATTGTCTGAGTACAACAATCACTTGAATCGAGTGGGAGTTGATCTTCCAGATAAGATAGTGATGTTTCTCCAAAGTCATTGCCACCAAGCTACTAGAGCTTCGTAATGAACTATTACATATCAGGGATAGATATGATGATCCTTGAAATATTGGCGATGTTTGACACCGCGAAAGTAGAAATCAAGAAGGAGCATCAATTGTTGATGGTTAGTGAAACCACTAGTTTCAAGAAAGGCAAGGGCAAGAAGGGATACTTCATGAAACGGCAAATCAGTTGCTGCTCTAGTGGAGAAACCCAAGGTTGAACCCAAACCCGAGACTGAGTGCTTCTGTAATAAGGGGAACAACCACTGGAGCAGAATTACCCTAGATACTTGGTAGATGAGAAGGCTATCGATAGAAGTATATTGGATATACATTATGTGAATGTGTACTTTACTAGTACTCCTAGTAGCATCAGGGTATTAGATACCGGTTCGGTTTCTAAGTGTTAGTAACTCTAAATAAAAGCTACGGAATAAACGGAGACTAGCTAAAGGTGAGCTGACGAAATGTGTTGGAAGTGCTTCCAAGGTTGATATGATCAAGCATCGCACGCTCCCTCTACCATCGAGATTGGTGTTAAACCTAAATAATTGTTATTTGGTGTTTGCGTTGAGCATAGACATGATTGGATTATGTCTATCGCAACACGTTTATTCATTTAAGGAGAATAATGGTTACTCTATTTATTTGAATAATACCTTCAATGGTCTTGCACCTAAAATGAATGGTTTATTGAATCTCGATCATAGTGATACACATGTTCATGCCAAAAGATATAAGATAGTAATGACAGTACCACCTACTTGTGGCACTGCCATGTAAGTCATATTGGTATATACGCATGAAGAAACTCCATGCAGATGGACCGTTTGGACTCACTTGATTTTGAATCGCTTGAGACATGCAAATCATACCACATGGGCAAGATGACCGAAAGCTTCGGTTTCAGTAAAATGGAACAAGAAAGCTGTTGGGGAACGTAGTAATTTCAAAAAATTTCCTACGCACACGCAAGATCATGGTGATGCATAGCAACGAGAGGGGAGAGTGTTGTCTACGTACCCTCGTAGACCGAAGTGGAAGCGTTGACGCAGACCGATCCAAGCACCGTTACTCCGGCACCTCCGAGTTCTTGGCACACGTTCAGCTCGATGACGCACCCCTAGCTCCGATCCAGCAAAGCTTCGGGGAGGAGTTCCGTCAGCACGACGGCGTGGTGACAATCTTGATGTTCTACCGGCGCAGGGCTTCGCCTAAGCACTGCAACGATATATTCGAGGTGGAATATGGTGGAGGGGGGCACCGCACACGGCTAAGTAACGATCACGAAGATCAACTTGTGTGTCCATGGGGTGCCCCCTGCCCCCGTATATAAAGAAGCAAGGGAGGGAGGAGGCCGGCCCTAGGTTTGGGCGCGCCAGGGGAGTCCTACTCCCACCGGGAGTAGGATTCCACCTTTCCTAGTCCAACTAGGTCAAGGGGGGAAAGAGGGGAAGAGGGGAAGGAAGGGAGAGAGGGGCCGCGCCCCAAATCCCTTGTCCAATTCGGACTGGGCTTGGGAGGGGCGCGCGCCACCTCCTGGTCCTTCCCACTAAGGCCCATCAAGGCCCATTGCTTCTTCCTCGTATTCCCATAACTCCCCGGTACCTCCGTAAATACCCGAACCACTCAGAACCCTTCCGATGTTCGAATATAGTCGTCCAATATATCGATCTTTACGTCTCGACCATTTCGAGACTCCTCGTCATGTCCCCGATCTCATCCGGGACTCCAAACTCCTTCGGTACATCAAAACTCATAAACTCATAATAACTGTCATCGTAACCTTAAGCGTGCGGACCCTACGGTTCGAGAACAATGTAGACATGACCGAGACACATCTCCGGTCAACAACCAATAGCGGGACCTGGATGCCCATATTGGCTCCTACATATTCTACGAAGATCTTTATCGGTCAGACCGCATAACAACATACGTTGTTCCCTTTGTCCATCGGTATGTTACTTGCCCGAGATTCGATCGTCGGTATCCAATACCTAGTTCAATCTCGTTACCGGCAAGTCTCTTTACTCGTTCCGTAATACATCATCCCGCAACTCATTAGTTGCAATGCTTGCAAGGCTTAAGTGATGTGCATTACCGAGACGGCCCAGAGATACCTCTCCCACAATTGGAGTGACAAATCCTAATCTCGAAATACGCCAACCCAACATCAACCTTTGGTGACACCTGTAGTACTCCTTTATAATCACCCAGTTACGTTGTGACGTTTGGTAGCACCCAAAGTGTTCCTCCGGCAAACGGGAGTTGCATAATCTCATAGTCAAAGGAACATGTATAAGTCATGGATAAAAGCAACAACAACATACTAAACGATCGGGTGCTATGCTAATGGAATGGGTCATGTCAATCAGATCATTCAACTAATGATGTGACCTTGTTAATCAAATGACAACTCCTTTGTCCATGGTTAGGAAACTTAACCATCTTTGATTAACAAGCTAGTCAAGTAGAGGCATACTAGTGACACTCTGTTTGTCTATGTATCCACACATGTATTATGTTTCCAGTTAATACAATTCTAGCATGAATAATAAACATTTATCATGATATGTAAGGAAATAAATAATAACTTTATTATTGCCTCTAGGGCATATTTCCTTCAGTCTCCCACTTGCACTAGAGTCAATAATCTAGGTCACATCACCATGTGATTAACTCACATCACCATGTGATTAACTCGATAGTTCACATCATCATGTGATTAACACCCATAGTTCACATCGCCATGTGACCAACACCCAAAGGGTTTGCTAGATTCAGTAATCTAGTTCACATCGCTATGTGATTAACACCCAAAGAGTACTACGGTGTGATCATGTTTTGCTTGTGAGAGAAGTTTAGTCAACGGGTCTGCCACATTCAGATCCGTTATGTATTTTGCAATTTTCTATGTCTACAATGCTCTGCACGGAGCTACTCTAGCTAATTGCTCCCACTTTCAATATGTATCTAGATCGAGACTTAGAGTTATCCAGATCGGTGTCAAAACTTGCATCGACGTAACCCTTTACGACGAACCTTTTGTCACTTCCATAATCGAGAAACATATCCTTATTCCACTAAGGATAACTTTGACCGCTGTCCAGTGATCTACTCCTAGGTCACCATTGTTCTCCCTTGCTTAACTCAGTGTAGGGTATACAATAGATCTGGTAAACAGCATGGCATACTTTATAGAACCTATGGCCGAGGCATAGGGAATGACTTTCATTCTCTTTCTATCTTCTGCCGTGGTCAGGCTTTGAGTCTTACTCAATTTCACACCTTGTAACACATGAAAGAACTCTTTCTTTGACTGTTCCATTTTAAACTACTTCAAAATCCTGTCAAGGTATGTACTCATTGAAAAAACTTATCAAGCGTCTTGATCTATCTCTATAGATATTGATGCTCAATATGTAAGCAGCTTCACCGAGGTCTTCCTTTGAAAATTTCCTTTCAAACACTCCTTTGTGCTTTACATAATAATTCTACATTATTTCTGATCCACAATATGTCATACATATACTTATCAGAAATGTTGTAGTGCTCCCACTCACTTTCTTGTAAATACAGGCTTCACCGCAAGTCTGTATAAAACTATATGCTTTGATCAACTTATCAAAGTGTGTATTCCAACTCTGAGATGCTTGCACCAGTCCATAGATGAATCGCTGGAGCTTGCATATTTTGTTAACACCTTTAGGATCGACAAAACCTTCTAGTTGCATCGTATACAACTCTTCTTTAATAAATCCTTTAAGGAATGCAGTTTTGTTTATCCATTTGCCGGATTTCATAAAATGCGGCAATTGCTAACATGATTCGGACAGACTTAAGCATAGATACGAGTGAGAAACTCTCATCGTAGTCAACACCTTGAACTTGTCAAAAACCCTTTTTGCGACAATTCTAGCTTTGTAGATAGTAACACTACTATCATCGTCCGTCTTCCTCTTGAAGATCCATTTATTTTCTATGGCTTGCCGATCATCGAGCAAATCCACCAAAGTCCATACTTTGTTTTCATACATGGATCAAATCTCAGATTTTATGGCCTCAAACCATTTCGCGGAATCTGGGCTCATCATCGCTTCCTCATAGTTCGCAAGTTCGTCATGGTCTAGTAACATGATTTCCAGAACAGGATTACCGTACCACTCTGGTGCCGACCTTACTCTGGTTTACCTACGAGATTCGGTAGTAACTTGATCTTGAAGTTACATGATCATTGTCATTAGCTTCCTTACTAATTGGTGTAGTAATCACAAGAACAGATTTCTGTGACGAACTACTTTCCAATAAGGTAGAAGGTACAGTTACCTTATCAAGTTTTCTACTTTCCTCCCACTCACTTCTTTCGAGAGAATCTCCTTCTCTAGAAAGGATCCATCTTTAGCAACGATTTTGCCTTCGGATCTGTGATAGAAAGTGTACCCAACAATCTCCTTTGGGTATCCTATGAAGACACATTTCTCCGATTTGGTTCGAGCTTATCATGATGAAACTTTTTCACATAAGCATCGCAACTCCAAACTTTAAGAAACAACAACTTTGGTTTTTTGCCAAACCACAGTTCATATGGTGTCGTCTCAACGGATTTAGATGGTGCCCTTTTAATGTGAATGCAGCTGTCTCTAATGCATAAACCCCAAAATGATAGTGGTAGATCGGTAAGAGACATCATAGATCGCACTATATCTAATAAAGTACGGTTATGACGTTCGGATACACCATTACACTGTGGTGTTCCAGGTGGCACGATTTTGTGAAACTATTCCACATTGTTTTAACTGAAGACCAAACTCGTAACTCAAATATTTGTCTCTGCGATCAGATCGTAGAAACCTTATTTTCTTGTCACGATGATTTTTCACTTCACTCTGAAATCTTTTTGAACTTTTCAAATGTTTCAGACTTATGTTTCATCAAGTAGATATACCCATATCTGCTCAAATCATCTGTGAAGGTCAAAAATAATGATACCTGCCGCAAGCCTTAATATTCATTGGACCACATACATCAGTATGTATGATTTCCAACAAATCTGTTGCTTGCTTCATTGTTCCGGAGAACGGCGTTTTAGTCATCTTGCCCAAGAGGCATGGTTCACAAGGATCAAGTGATTCATAATCAAGTGATTCTAAAATCCCATCAGCATGGAGTTTCTTCTTGTGCTTTACACCAATATGACTTAAACGGCAGTGCCACAAATAAGTTGCACTATCATTATTAACTTTGCATCTTTTGGTTTCAATATTATGAATATGTGTATCACTACGATCGAGATCCAATGAACTATTTTCATTGGGTGTGTATGTCCATAAAAGGTTCTATTCATGTAAACAGAACAACAATTGTTCTCTAACTTAAATGAATAATCGTATTGCAATAAACATGATCAAATCATATTTATGCTCAACGCAAACACCAAATAACACTTATTTAGGTTCATCACTAATCCCGAAAGTATAGGGAGTGTGCGATGATGATCATATCAATCTTGGAACTACTTCCAACTTTCATCGTCACTTCACCCTTAACTAGTCTTTGTTCATTCTGCAACTCCCGTTTCGAGTTACTACTCTTAGCAACTGAACCAGTATCAAATACCGAGGGGTTGCTATGAACACTAGTAAAATACATATCAATAATCTGTATATCAAATATACCTTTGTTCACTTCGCCATCCTTCTTATCCGCCAAATACTTGGGGCAGTTCCACTTCCAGTGACCAGTCCCTTTGCAGTAAACGCACTCAGTCTCAGGCTTAGGTCCAGACTTGGGCTTCTTCACTTGAGCAGCAACTTGCTTGCCGTTCTTCTTGAAGTTCCCCTTCTTCCCTTTGCCCTTTACTTGAAACTAGTGATCTTGTCAACCATCAACGCTTGATGCTCTTTCTTGATTTCTACCTCCATCGATTTCATCATTATGAAAAAGTTCGGGAATCGTTTCCATTATCCCTTGCATATCATAGTTCATCACGAAGTTCTACTAACTTGGTGATGGTGACTAGAGAATTCTGTGAATCACTATTTTATCTGGAAGATTAACTCCCACTTGATTCAAGTGATTGTAGTACCCAGACAATCTGAGCACATGCTCACTAGTTGAGCGATTCTCCTCCATCTTTTAGCTATAGAACTTGTTGGAGACTTCATATCTCTCAACTCGGGTAGTTGCTTGAAATATTAACTTCAACTCCTGGAACATCTCATATGGTCCATGACATTCAAAACGTCTTTGAAGTCCCGATTCTAAGCCGTTAAGCATGGTGCACTAAACTATCAAGTAGTCATCATATTGAGCTAGCCAAACGTTCATAACGTCTGCATCTGCTCCTGCAATAGGTCTGTCACCTAGCGGTGCATCAAGGACATAATTCTTCTGTGCAGCAATGAGGATAAACCTCAGATCACGGATCCAATCCGCATCATTGCTACTAACATCTTTCAACACAATTTTTCTCTAGGAACATATCAAAATAAACATAGGGAAGCAACAACGCGAGCTATTGATCTACAACATAGATATGCTAATACTACCAGGACTAAGTTCATGATAAATTTAAGTTCAATTAATCATATTGCTTAAGAACTCCCACTTAGATAGACATCCCTCTAATCTTCTAAGTGATCACGTGATCCAAATCAACTAAACCATAACCGATCATCACGTGAAATGGATTAGTCTTCAATGGTGAACATCATTATGTTGATCATATCTACTATATGATTCACGCTCGACCTTTCGGTCTCCGTGTTCCGAGGTCATATCTTATATGCATAGCTCATCAAGTATAACCTGAGTATTCCGCGTGTGCAACTGTTTTGCACCCGTTGTATTTGAACGTAGAGCCTATCACACCCGATCATCACGTGGTGTCTCAGCACAAAGAACTTTCGCAACGGTGCATACTCAGGGAGAACACTTCTTGATAATTAGTGAGAGATCATCTTATAATGCTACCGTCAATCAAAGCAAGATAAGATGCATAAAAGATAAACATCACATGCAATCAATATAAGTGATATGATATGGCCATCATCATCTTGTGCTTGTGATCTCCATCTCCGCAGCACTGTCATGATCACCATCGTCACCGGCGCGACACCTTGATCTCCATCGTAGCATCGTTGTCGTCTCGCCAATCTTATGCTTCTACGACTATCGCTACCGCTTAGTGATAAAGTAAAGCATTACAGGGCGATTGCATTGCATACAATAAAGCGACAACCGTACGGCTCCTGCCGGTTGCCGATAGCTCGGTTACAAAACATGATCATCTCATACAATAAAATTTAGCATCATGTCTTGACCATATCACATCACAACATGCCCTGCAAAAACAAGTTAGACGTCCTCTACTTTGTTTGTTGCAAATTTTACGTGGCTGCTACGGGCTGAAGCAAGAACCAATCTCACCTACGCATCAAAACCACAACGATAGTTTGTCAAATAGACTCCGTTTTAACCTTCTCAAGGACCGGGCGTAGCCATACTCGGTTCAACTAAAGTTGGAGAAACTGACACCCGCCAGCCACCTGTGTGCAAAGCACGACGGTAGAACCAGTCTCGCGTAAGCGTACGCGTAATGTCGGTCCGGGCCGCTTCATCCAACAATACCGCCGAACCAAAGTATGACATGCTGGTAGGCAGTATGACTTATATCGCCCACAACTCACTTGTGTTCTACTCGTGCAAAACATCAAACCATAAAAACCTAGGCTCGGATGCCACTGTTGGGGAACGTAGTAATTTCAAAAAATTTCCTACGCACACGCAAGATCATGGTGATGCATAGCAACGAGAGGGGAGAGTGTTGTCTACGTACCCTCGTAGACCGAAGCGGAAGCGTTGACGCAGACCGATCCAAGCACCGTTACTCCGGCACCTCCGAGTTCTTGGCACACGTTCAGCTCGATGACGCACCCCTAGCTCCGATCCAGCAAAGCTTCGGGGAGGAGTTCCGTCAGCACGATGGCGTGGTGACAATCTTGATGTTCTACCGGCGCAGGGCTTCGCCTAAGCACTGCAACGATATATTCGAGGTGGAATATGGTGGAGGGGGGCACCGCACACGGCTAAGTAACGATCACGAAGATCAACTTGTGTGTCCATGGGGTGCCCCCTGCCCCCGTATATAAAGGAGCAAGGGAGGGAGGAGGCCGGCCCTAGGTTTGGGCGCGCCAGGGGAGTCCTACTCCCACCGGGAGTAGGATTCCACCTTTCCTAGTCCAACTAGGTCAAGGGGGGAAAGAGGGGAAGAGGGGAAGGAAGGGAGAGAGGGGCCGCGCCCCAAATCCCTTGTCCAATTCGGACTGGGCTTGGGAGGGGCGCGCGCCACCTCCTGGTCCTTCCCACTAAGGCCCATCAAGGCCCATTGCTTCTTCCTCGTATTCCCGTAACTCCCCGGTACCTCCGAAAATACCCGAACCACTCAGAACCCTTCCGATGTTCGAATATAGTCGTCCAATATATCGATCTTTACGTCTCGACCATTTTGAGACTCCTCGTCATGTCCCCGATCTCATCCGGGACTCCGAACTCCTTCGGTACATCAAAACTCATAATAACTGTCATCGTAACCTTAAGCGTGCGGACCCTACGGTTCGAGAACAATGTAGACATGACCGAGACACATCTCCGGTCAATAACCAATAGCGGGACCTGGATGCCCATATTGGCTCCTACATATTCTACGAAGATCTTTATCGGTCAGACCGCATAACAACATACGTTGTTCCCTTTGTCCATCGGTATGTTACTTGCCCGAGATTCGATCGTCGGTATCCAATACCTAGTTCAATCTCGTTACCGGCAAGTCTCTTTACTCGTTCCGTAATACATCATCCCGCAACTAACTCATTAGTTGCAATGCTTGCAAGGCTTAAGTGATGTGCATTACCGAGAGGGCCCAGAGATACCTCTCCCACAATTGGAGTGACAAATCCTAATCTCGAAATACGCCAACCCAACATCGACCTTTGGTGACACCTGTAGTACTCCTTTATAATCACCCAGTTACGTTGTGACGTTTGGTAGCACCCAAAGTGTTCCTCCGGCAAACGGGAGTTGCATAATCTCATAGTCAAAGGAACATGTATAAGTCATGGATAAAAGCAACAACAACATACTAAACGATCGGGTGCTATGCTAATGGAATGGGTCATGTCAATCAGATCATTCAACTAATGATGTGACCTTGTTAATCAAATGACAACTCCTTTGTCCATGGTTAGGAAACTTAACCATCTTTGATTAACAAGCTAGTCAAGTAGAGGCATACTAGTGACACTCTGTTTGTCTATGTATCCACACATGTATTATGTTTCCAGTTAATACAATTCTAGCATGAATAATAAACATTTATCATGATATGTAAGGAAATAAATAATAACTTTATTATTGCCTCTAGGGCATATTTCCTTCAAAAGCAACTTGTTGGAAGTAACACATTTTGATGTGTGCAGTCCAATGAGTGCTGAGGCACGCGGTGGATATCGTTATGCTCTTACTTCACAGATGATTTGAGTAGATACTGAGCATATTTACTTGATGAAACACAAGTCTGAATTATTGAATGGTTCAAGTAATTTCAGAATGAAGTTGAATATCGTCGTGACAAGAGGATAAAATATCTATGATATGATCGTAGAGATGAATATCTGAGTTGCGAGTTTGGTACACAATTGAGACTTTGTGGAAATTGTTTCACGACTAGTACCGCCTGGAACACCATAGTGTGATGGTGTGTCCGAACATCATAACTGCACCCTATTGGATATGATGCATACCATGATGTCTCTTATCGAATTACCACTATCGTTCATGGGTTAGGCATTAGAGACAACCGCACTCACTTTAAATAGGGCACCATGTAATTTCGATAAGATGACACCGTATGAACTATGGTTTAGAGAAACCTAAGCTGTCATTTCTTATAAGTTTGGGGCTGCGACGCTTATGTGAAAAAGTTTCAGGCTAATAAGCTCGAACCCAAAGCGGATAAATGCATCTTCATAGGACACCCAAAACAGTTGGGTATACCTCCTATCTCAGATCCGAAAGCAATAGGGATTGTTTTCAAATCGGGTCCTTTCTCGAGGAAAAGTTTCTCTCGAAAGAATTGAGTGGGAGGATGGTGGAGACTTGATGAGGTTATTGAACCGTCACTTCAACTAGTGTATAGAAGGGCACAAAGAGTTGTTCCTATGGCACCTACACCAATTGAAGTGGAAGCTTATGATAGTGATCATGAGACTTCGGATCAAGTCACTCCCAAACCTCGTAGGATGACAAGGATGCGTACTACTTCAGAGTGGTACGTAATCTTGTCTTGGAAGTAATGTTGCTAGACAACAATGAACCTACGAGCTATGGAGAAGCGATGGTGGGCCCGGATTCCGAATAATGGCTCGAGGCCATAAAATCCGAGAGAGGATCCATGTATGAAAACAAAGTGTAGACTTTTGAAGAACTACTTGATGGTCGTAAGGCTGTTAGGTACATATGGATTTTAAAAGGAAGACAGACAATGATGGTAAGTATCACCATTAGGAAAGCTCGACTTGTCGTTAAGATGTTTTCCGACAAGTTCAAGGAGTTGACTGCGATGAGACTTTCTCACTCGTAGCGATGCTAAGAGTCTGTTGGAATTAGCAGGTACTGCACTATTTATGAAATCTTGCAGATAGGATGTCAAAAATATTGTTTCCTTGATGGTTTTCTTGAGGAAAGGTTGTATGCGATACAACCAGAAGTTTTTGTAAATCTTGAAAGATGCTAACAAGTATGCAAAGCTCCAGCAATCCTTCTAAGGACTGGAGTAAGCATCTCGGAGTTGGAATGTACACTTTGATGAGATGATCAAAGATTTTGGGGTTTATACAGAGTTTATGAGAAACTTGTATTTCCAAAGAAGTGAGTGGGAGCACCATAGAATTTCTGATAAGTATATGTGGATGACATATTGTTGATCAGAAATGATGTAGAATTTCTGGAAAGCATATAGGGTTATTTGAAAGGTGTTTTTCAATGGAGAACCTGGATTAAGCTACTTGAACATTGAGCATCAAGATCTAGAAGGATAGATCGAAACTGCTTAATGGTACTTTCAAATGAGCACATACCTTGACATGATCTTGAAGGTGTTCAAGATGGATCAGTCAAAGAAGGAGTTCTTGCCCGAGTCCTAAATTATGAAGTTAAAAGTCAAAGCTCGACCACGGCAGGAGAAAGAGGAAGGACGAAAGTCGTCCCCTATGCTTTTGTCATAGGCTCTATACGGTATGCCATGTTGAGTACCGCACCTGATGTGTGCCTTGCCACAAGTCTGGCAAGAGGGTACAAAGGTGATCTAGGAGTAGATCACCAGATAGCGGTCAAAATTATCCTTAGAGGAATAAGGATATGTTTCTCGATTATGGAGGTGATAAAGAGTTCGACGTAAAGAGTTACATCGATGCAAGCTTAACACCTATCCGGATAGCTCTAAGTAGAGATACCGGATACGTATAATGGAGCAACAATTTAGAATAGCTCCAAGTAGAACAGTTATTTGAAATGGCTCCAAATATAGCGTAGAGATTTGCAAAGTACATACGGATCTGAATATTGCAGACCCGTTGACTAAAACCTCTCTCACAAGCAACATGATCAAACCCAGAACTCATTGAGTGTTAATCACATAGTGATGTGAACTAGATTATTGACTCTAGTAAACTCTTTAGATGTTGGTCACATGGCGATGTGACCTGTGAGTGTTAATCACATGGCGATGTGAACTAGATTATTGACTCTAGTGCAAGTGGGAGACTGTTGGAAATATGCCCTAGAGGCAATAATAAATTAGTTATTATTATATTTCCTTGCTCATGATAATCGTTTATTATCCATGCTATAATTGTATTGATAGGAAACTCAGATACATGTGTGGATACATAGACAACACAATGTCCGCAGTAAACCTCTAGTTGACTAGCTCGTTGATCAATAGATGGTTACGGTTTCCTGACCATGGACATTGGATGTCGTTGATAATGGGATCACATCATTACGAGAATGATGTGATGGACAAGACCCAATCCTAAGCCTAGCACAAAGATCGTGTAGTTCGTATGCTAAAGCTTTTCTAATGTCAAGTATCATTTCCTTAGACCATGAGATTGTGCAACTCCCGGATACCGTAGGAATACTTTGGGTGTGCCAAACGTCACAACGTAACTGGGTGGCTATAAAGGTACACTACAGGTATCTCCGAAAGTGTCTGTTGGGTTGGCACGAATCGAGATTGGGATTTGTCACTCCGTGTGACGGAGAGGTATCTCTGGGCCCACTCGGTAGGACATCATCATAATGTGCACAATGTGATCAAGGAGTTGATCACGGGATGATGTGTTACGGAACGAGTAAAGAGACTTGTCGGTAACGAGATTGAATAAGGTATCGGGATACCGACGATCGAATCTCGGGCAAGTACAATACCGCTAGACAAAGGGAATTGTATACGGGATTGACTGAATCCTTGACATCGTGGTTCATCCGATGAGATCATCGTGGAACATGTGGGAGCCAACATGGGTATCCAGATCCCGCTGTTGGTTATTGGCCGGAGAGGTGTCTCGGTCATGTCTGCATGATTCCCGAACCCGTAGGGCCTACACACTTAAGGTTCGATGACGCTAGGGTTATAGGGAAAGTATGTACGCGGTTACCGAATGTTGTTCGGAGTCCCGGATGAGATCCCGGACGTTACGAGGAGTTCCGGAATGGTCCGGAGGTAAAGATTGATATATTGGACGAAGGGTTTTGGAGCCCGAGAGTGTTCAGGAGGTACCGGGTGATGACCAGCATGACTGAAAGGTGTTTCGGGAGCCCCGGCAAGTGTTGGGGGGCTTCATGGGCCAAGGGAAGGGGGCAAACCAGCCCACTAAGGGGTTGTGCGCCCCCCTCACCTATTCCCACGTGACCAGGGGGTTTGGGGCGCCCCATTTAGGGTTCCCACCTCCTGGCTTGGGGGCCAAGTCACCCAAAGGGGAGATCCCATCTGCCCTGGCCGCCGCCCCCCCTAGGGGAAACCCTAGGGAGCCTCCCCCTCCCCCTTGCCCCTATATATAGTGGAGGTTTTGGGGCTGCCCAAGACACGAGATGAACTCTCCCAAGGCGCAGCCCTACCTCTCTCCCTCCTCGTGTCTCGTAGTGCTTGGCGAAGCCATGCTAGAATTCCGCGCTCCTCCACCACCACCACGCCGTCGTGCTGCTGATGGACGGAGTCTTCCCCAACCTCTCCTTCTCCTCTTGCTGGATCAAGGCGTGGGAGACGTCACCGGGCTGCATGTGTGTTGAACGCGGAGGTGCCGTCCATTCGGCACTAGGATCATCGGTGATTTGGATCACGGCGAGTACGACTCCATCAACCCCGTTCACTTGAACGCTTCCGCTTAGCGATCTACAAGGGTATGTAGATACACGCTTCTTCCCCTCGTTGCTGGTTTCTCCATAGATAGATCTTGGTGACACGTAGGAAAATTTTGAATTTCTGCTACGTTCCCCAACACAACTGACTTATTGGAAATAATACATACTGATGTATGCAATCCGATGAGTGTTGAGGCTCGCGGCAAGTATCATCATTTTCTGACCTTCACAGATGATTTGAGCAGATATGGGTATATCTACTTGATGAAACATAAGTCTGAAACGTTTGAAAAGTTCAAAGAATTTCAGAGTGAAGTGGAAAATCATCGTGACAAGAAAATAAAGTTTCTACGATCTGATCACAGAGACGAATATTTGAGTTATGAGTTTGGTCTTCAATTAAAACAATGTGGAATAGTTTCACAAAATCATGCCACCTGGAACACCTCAGCATAATGGTGTGTCCGAACGTCATAACCATACTTTATTGGATATAGTGCAATCTATGATGTTTCTTACCGATTTACCACTATCGTTTTTGGGGTTATGCATTAGAGACAGCTGCATTCACGTTAAATAGGGCACCATCTAAGTCCGTTGAGACGACACAATCTGAACTGTGGTTTGGCAAGAAACCAAAGTTGTAATTTCTTAAAGTTTGGGGTTGTGATGCTTATATGAAAAGGTTTCATCCTAATAAGCTCAAACCCAAATCGGAGAAATATGTCTTCATAGGATACCCAACGGAGACTGTTGGGTACACCTTCTATCATAGATCCTAAGGCAAGACATTAGTTGCTTATAATGGATCCTTTCTAGAGAAGGAGTTTCTCTCGAAAAGAAGTGAGTGGGAGGAAAGTAGAACTTGATAAGTTAATTGTACCTTCTCCTTATTGGAAAGTAGTTCATCGCAGAAATCTGTTCCTGTGACTACTACACCAATTAGTGAGGAAGCTAATGATGATAATCATGTAACTTCAGATCAAGTTACTACCAAATCTCGTAGATAAAACAGAGTGAGACCCGCACCAGAGTGGTACGGTAATCCTGTTCTGGAAGTTATGTTACTAGACCATGACGAACCTATGAACTATGAAGAAGCGACGGTGAGCCCAGATTCCGCGAAATGGCTTGAGGCCATGAAATCTGAGATATGATCCATGTATGAGAACAAAGTATGGACTTTGATGGATTTGCCCGATGATCGGCAAGCCATAGAAAATAAATGGGTCTTCAAGAGGAAGACAGACGCTGATAGTAGTGTTACTATCTACAAAGCTAGAATTGTCGCAAAAGGTTTTCGACAAGTTCAAGGTGTTGACTACGATGAGAGTTTCTCACTCGTATCTATGCTTAAATCTGTCCGAATCATGTTAGCAATTGCCGCATTTTATGAAATCCGGCAAATGGATAAACAAAACTGCATTCCTTAATGGATTTATTAAAGAAGAGTTGTATACGATGCAACTAGAAGGTTTTGTCGATCCTAAAGGTGTTAACAAAATATGCAAGCTCCAGTGATCCATCTATGGACTGGTGCAAGCATCTCGGAGTTGGAATATACGCTTTGATAAGTTGATCAAAGCATATAGTTTTATACAGACTTGCGGTGAAGCCTGTATTTACAAGAAAGTGAGTGGGAGCACTACAATATTTCTGATAAGTTTATGTAAATGACATATTGTTGATAAGAAATAATGTAGAATTATTCTGCGAAGCATAAAGGAGTATTTGAAAGGAGTTTTTCGAAGAAGGACCTCGGTGAAGCTGCTTACATATTAAGCATCAAGATCTATAGAGATAGATCAAGACGCTTGATAAGTTTTCAATGAGTACATACCTTGACAAGATTTTGAAGTAGTTCAAAATGGAACAGTCAAAGATAGAGTTCTTGCCTGTGTTACAAAGGTGTGAAATTAAGTAAGACTCAAAACCCGACCACGACAGAAGATAGAAAGAGAATGAAAGTCATTCCCTATGCCTTGGCCACAGGTTCTATAAAGTATGCCATGCTGTGTACCAGATCTATTGTATACCCTACACTGTGTTTACCAAGGGAGTACAATAGTGACCTAGGAGTAGATCACTGGACAGCGGTCAAAATTATCCTTAGTGGAATAAGGATATGTTTCTCGATTATGGACGTGAAAAAAGGTTCGTCGTAAAAAGTTACGTCGATACAAGTTTTGACACTAATCTAGATGACTCTAAGTCTCGATCTAGATACATGTTGAAAGTGGGAGCAATTAGCTAAAGTAACTCCGTGCAGAGCATTGTAGACATAGAAATTTGCAAAATACATACGGATCTAAATTTTGGCAGACCCGTTGACTAAGCTTCTCTCACAAGCAAAACATGATCACACCTTAGTACTCTTTGGGTGTTAATCACATAGAGATGTGAACTAGATTACTGACTCTAGTAAACCCTTTGAGTGTTGGTCACATGATGATGTGAACTATGGGTGTTAATCACATGATGATGTGAACTATTGATGTTAAATCACATAACGATGTGATCTAGATTATTGACTCTAGTGCAAGTGGGAGACTGAAGGAAATATGCCCTAGAGGCAATAATAAAGTTATTATTTTTTTCCTTATTTCATGATAAATGTTTATTATTCATGCTAGAATTGTATTAACCGGAAACATAATACATGTGTGAATACATAGACAAACAGAGTGTCACTAGTATGCCTCTACTTGACTAGCTCGTTAATCAAAGATGGTTATGTTTCCTAACCATGGACAAAGAGTTGTTATTTGATTAACGGGATCACATCATTATGTGAATGATCTGATTGACATGACCCATTCCATTAAGCTTAGCACCCGATCGTTTAGTATGTTGCTATTGCTTTCTTCATGACTTATACATGT
Source organism: Aegilops umbellulata (assembly GCA_032464435.1). NCBI lineage: Eukaryota > Viridiplantae > Streptophyta > Magnoliopsida > Poales > Poaceae > Aegilops > Aegilops umbellulata. The sequence continues at coordinate 396,831,336 of CP136054.1, forward strand.
TCCTATGTCTATGAGATTATGCAACTCCCGTTTGCCGGAGGAACACTTTGTGTGCTACCAAACGTCACAACGTAACTGGGTGATTATAAAGGAGCTCTACAGGTGTCTCCAAAGGTACATGTTGGGTTGGCGTATTTCGAGATTAGGATTTGTCACTCCTATTGTCGGAGAGGTATCTCTGGGCCCTCTCGGTAATGCACATCACTTAAGCCTTGCAAGCATTGCAACTAATGAGTTAGTTGCGGGATGATGTATTACGGAACGAGTAAAGAGACTTGCCGGTAACGAGATTGAACTAGGTATTGAGATACCGACGATCGAATCTCGGGCAAGTAACATACCGATGACAAAGGGAACAACGTATGTTGTTATGCGGTCTGACCGATAAAGATCTTCGTAGAATATGTAGGAGCCAATATGAGCATCCAGGTTCCTCTATTGGTTATTGACTGGAGACGTGTCTCGGTCATGTCTACATTGTTCTCGAACCGTAGGGTCCGCACGCTTAAGGTTTCGATGATAGTTATATTATGAGTTTATGAGTTTTGATGTACCGAAGGAGTTCGGAGTCCCGGATGAGATCGGGGACATGAAGAGGAGTCTCGAAATGGTCAAGACGTAAAGATCGATATATTGAACAACTATATTCGGACATCAGAAAGGTTCTGAGTGGTTCGGGTATTTTTCGGAGTACCGGGGAGTTACGCGAATACGGGGGAGAAGTATTGGGCCTTATTGGGCCATACGGGAAAGAGAGAGGGGCTGCCTAGGGCAGGCCGCGCGCCCCCCAAGGCCTAGTCCGAATTGGACTAGGGGAGGGGCTGCGCCCCCTCCTTCCTTCCCTTCTCCTTTCCCCTTCCTTGTCTCCTACTCCTAATACTTGGAAGGACTCCTAGTTGGACTAGGAAAAGGGGAATCCTACTCCCGGTGGGAGTAGGACTCCCCTAGGGCGCGCCATAGAGAGGGCTGGCCCTCCCCTCCTCCACTCCTTTATATACGGGGGCAGGGGGCACCCCATAGACACACAAGTAGGACTCCCCTAGGGCACGCCATAGAGAGGGCTGGCCCTCCCCTCCTCCACTCCTTTATATACGGGGGCAGGGGGCACCCCATAGACACACAAAGTTGATCTTCGTGATCGTTCCTTAGCCGTGTGCGGTGCCCCCCTCCACAATATTACACCTCGATCATATTGTAGCGGTGCTTAGGCGAAGCCCTGAGACGGTTGAACATCAAGATCGTCACCACGCCGTCGTGCTGACGGAACTCCTCCCCGAAGCTTTGCTGGATCGGAGCCCGGGGAGCGTCATCGAGCTGAACGTGTGCCAAGAACTCGGAGGTGCCGGAGTAACGGTGCTTGGATCGGTTGGATCGGGAAGACGTACGACTACTTCCTCTACGTTGTGTCAACGCTTCCGCTTCGGTCTACGAGGGTACGTAGACAACACTCTCCCCTCTCATTGCTATGCATCACCATGATCTTGCGTGTGCGTAGGATTTTTTTTGAAATTACTACGTTCCCCAACACCCGGCGGGGGAGGTGCCCATCTGGCAGGGGTCGGTATGCTCGTCGAAGTTCGAGCAGGCAACGTCGTGTGCAGCATCTCCACCGCTTGCTTGCCCTTTACCGGGTCAGCCTCTGGCCGGTTCTGCACCCCGATGATGGACTCCACGTAGCTCAACAGGAAGCGGCACGATGCCTCAACAGGGGCCGGCTTCATGTCGTGCGTGAGTTCGTTCCAAACGTGCCAGCAGCGCCATAGCAGCATCATCACCTCCAGCCGCTCCCGGTCCGGGAGATCGCAGAGGCTTTGGGCAAGCCATTCCGACCCCGTCCTCCTGAATGACCGTACCTCAGGTATGCGCCAGTGTTCTTCCATAGCTTGCCATAGCCCGACGGCCCGTGGGCACCTGCAAAACGCGTGGAATGTGTCCTCCGGCTCGGAAGCACAGAGTGGGCACAAGTCAGAAACCTCGAGACCCCGACGTTTCTTGTTCACCCAGGTGGGTAGACAATCAGTGACGAGTCTCCAAACAAAGGTGCGCACCTTGGGAGGAGCAGGGCACCTCCATATAAAAGACCAGACGGCCCGTCGCCCGTCCGGTGCCCTGCTCGCCGCGACTGATGAAGGCCTCAAGCGAACCTCCAGAGCTAGTCGATAAGCACTCCGAACCGTGAAGGTGCTGCTTCTCTCCGGAGCCCATGCAATAATGTCCTCGCCCAACCGGGGAGATGTTCTTATCTTCGGAATCTCTTCCGCATCAACCGGGTAGAAAACTTGGTTTATCACAGCCGTCTTCCAAGCACCATGGTTATCAAGGAGGTCCGCCACTCGCCTCAATCTGCATCTGCCCTGCGGGGTAATAGGTTTGCCGGAGCCATTCCTCGGGATCCAGCTGTCGCGCCATATACGAATGGACTCACCGTTCCCCACCCGCCAAATAAGCCCTTGTTTCAACAATTCCAAACCATGTTGCACCCCTTGCCACGTAGCCGAAGCTCCCGACGGAAATACTGTGTCCGCCAGCTCGCCATTGGGATAATACCGCGCCTTCAGAAGCCGCGCGCACAAGCTGTCTGGGTTGGACAGCAGCCTCCAAGCTTGTCGTGCCAGTAGCGCTTGATTGAAGAGCCTTAGTTCTCGGAAGCCAAGCCCGCCTTGTGCTTTCGGTTTGATCAGGTGAGTCCACGCCTTCCAATGCATCTTCTTCTTACCCTTCTCCATGCCCCAGTAGAAATTGTGTATCATCCGCATGAGATCCTCGCAGGTGGAGGCGGGGAGGCGAAACACACTCATAATGTATGTGGGTATCGCCAGGGCCACCGACTTGATCAAGACTTCTCTCCCGCTTTGAGCTAGCAATTGTGCCGCGTCCCACTCAACCATTCTCTTTGTAAACTTCTGCTGCAAGTTCTGGAACTTGTCCTTGGCGGGCCATGTTGTGGGCACCCATGACAAGGCGGGCCATGTTGCGGTCACCATGTTGTTGGCACCCATTGCAAGGTGGGCCATGTTGTGGACCTTTAGCTTGTGTGACATTGCATTACGTGGGGAGTCCCAATATAGAAACGACATTTTCTTGCCGATACGTGCCTGACATGCCAAATCAAGCCGTTGATGCATGGGATGGAAGTGCAGCCGTGCATTTGATTTAGCATCATGCACATATCGGGTGCATTCGGTTTAGCATCGTGCACATATCGGGCAAGGGAGGATCGTTCACACAGTAGTTTCATGCAATATGAGTCATGTTGCGGTGACTCATTGCAACGTGGACGGCGTTGCGAACCCACTGTCCCATCACCATCACTGCAGCCTTCCTCACCACAACATAATCCATCTTGAGTCGTTGCCACCACGACATCATCTATGTTGCAGGCGATGATCACGAAATCATGCCGTTGGTCGGCGTCTATGGTCGCAGCTCAGCTGCCTGGGGCTTGTAGCACGACCTCTAGCAACAGGGACATGTTGATTTTGCAGCAGCGAGATCAAGGTCATGGGGACAATCTCTTCCTCACTTTTCACTGGGTGCACATGGACGCTGTAACATCCACGACTGGATCAGGAGGTCGGAAAGTAGAAATCCATGGTCGGCTCAAAGAAGGTGGGAGAAAAGGACCCATGGCAGTAGGGGTGGAAAGTGGTAGCGGATAATCCAAAATATCCGATATTCATATTCGAGAAAATGCCTATTCGTATCCGAAACATTCGCATCCGAACCAAAATAGAAATGGAAATTGTCCGTATTTGAATTTATTAAAAAAATGAAAAATAAAATATGGTAGAAGATTTTGACACAAATATGGATATGGAAGTGGATATACCGTATCCGAATAGGATTATGGGAGGTATTTTTCAAAATTCTAGACCCAATATTCCAATTATCCAACATAAAAGCCAAATAAGTGGCCAAATTTTACTCTTTATATGATTAAACTTGTAAATTATTATGCATTACAATAGTATTTATTCATAAACCTATCTATCATTGACTTATTTTGCGTCACAACTTGATTATTTCAGGTCACATAGCTATCGACTAATTTACTTAAGCAATATGTCGATATTATTCGTATCCGTTCTGAATCAAGAAAATATCCGATACTTATTCGTATTCGAATAATATTCGAGCCGCATCCATATCCGATAACATCCGTATTTGGATTCCTATTCGTTTTGAAAATATGAAAATGGAAGTGGTAAAAGCACTATTCGATCCGCATCCGATCCGTTTCCACCCCTACGTGGCAGGAACGGAGAGTTAGGAGAAATGGGATCGGGGGAACATGTGGTTGTGCTCGCTTCGGTTGGCGATAAGGTGAAACAGATAGGGGTGTGCGGGGTCCACGGGGGCACGTGGCAACATAGGAGGAAGCCGGCGCGTGAGATGTTTTCGGTCAGTTGTTCCCAGCGTTTCCCATTTCTCTATGGCTATGGCTGGCGCCGGCGGCAGGCAGGCAGGCCTGGCCGGTCGCTACCGCCACATGAAGCAAAGCAACAAGCGAAATAAGTGTTGGGTCAGCAGTGAGGTCACCCGTCACCCTGCCTGGAGCAAACAAATGAAAGGCCCACCCGTAAAGAAAACAAAGGAAAGGCCCAACCAAAAAAGCCTCCAACCTTCTCCACGAACAGATTCGAAACACCCCGCAGTCACCTCCGTCGGCTCTCGCCTGGTCTGGTTCCCAACCCCAACCACCAGGCACCAGCAGCCTCGGCAGGATGGCTAGCCCGCAGTGCTGCGCGGACCCGCCGACGCTCAACCCCGCCGGCGGGGAGGGCAGGGTCGTCGACAGCTTCGGCGGGATCACGGCGTACGTCGCCGGCGCCCGAGAGTCCAAGGCCGCTGTCGTCCTCATCTCCGATATCTTCGGTAAACCCCGCCCTTGACAAGAACTCTTATCTTCTCATAACCCGAATTCTCTTATGTTATAAGTTATAACAGCGCTTCCCGTCTTCCCCTTGCAGGGTTTGAAGCACCGAATCTGAGGTATACACTTTTGTGCTCTCTGACATTACGACCTCTGTTTTGCACCTACTCCCTCCGTTTCTAAATATAAGTCTTTGTAGAGATTCCTCTATGAATTACGTACGGAGCGAAATGAGTGAATCTACACTCTAAAATGCATCTATATACATCCGTATGATCCATAGTGGAATCTCTACAAAGACTTATATTTAGGAACGGGGCAGTACATCTTTTGGTTTAGCAACGACATGTCTGTAGGCTCTGTTCATCACGCCGTAATAGTGAGTTGTGACGGTATTGCTTTGCTTTCCCGCTGCCGTTTTTGTGTCATGCATATTGTTCAGAACTTGGCAATTTAGTCCTCAGAGGCCTTCTTCTAATAAGGAGTAATTCTTGGTGAGATTTTATGGCTGAGATTTTGGCCTGGCTATTAAACCTTGAAGAGTTTCTTTAGTGGACTTTTTGTTTTATGATGACCTATGACCTCTACCTTAGTTTGTCACAACCAACAAATGTCAGCTATGATGGAGTTCTGATGTAGTTTCTTTCCCCTTGAAGGAAGATAGCCGATAAAGTTGCTTCGTCTGGATATTTTGTTGTGGTGCCAGATTTCTTACATGGGGATCCATATGTACCTGAAAACGCTGACAGGCCAATACAAGTGTGGTTAAAAGAACATGCTCCGGTTTGTTGTCTCCTGATTCCCGCAAACCTTGCTCCTTTTATTTTCTTGTAAATGTTCAGGTGTTAGAGTACGTAATGGGCCTGGGCCCGTTAGTCTTAGGGTTAATTAGAGATAAGGGTTGCTTGCTTATGGGTCAAGTAAGCCTTGCTTGGGAGTCAAGTAAACCTCTCTATATAAAGAGAGGAGATGTATCAATCTAATCAAGCAAGAATTAAGAAGGAAATCCCTTCCCTCTTGCCCGGCCGTCGGCAAAAAGGCCCCCGGCCGGCACTCTCGAGCCCTCCTTATAGCAGCGCCATAACAATTTGGTATCAGGTAGCTTCGGTTCGATCATGTACGTCTTCACCGCCAACCAACCCGTCTCTTCCGCTGCCGGTCACCTGGTCGCCTCTAGCGACCACCAGGACCGTCGCCCCGCTCCTGCCTGCGTCGGGATCCTCCGTCGCGCCCGCCCCCGCCGTCCTCACCCCGGAGGAGGTGTCCGGGGTCCTACAGGCCGCATCCGGCTGCGCCGCCCATCGCCGCCACCGCGCCGCCGTGGCTGCCATGGCAGCCGCCGCACCAGGCGGCCTCCGCCGCACTCGCCGGGCCGCTGCAGCTGCCATCCACCGCCACCACTGCCCCGCCCTGGCTGCAGTGGCAGCCGCCGCTCCTGGCAGCCTCCGCCGCGCCCGGCGCTCCGCTGCAGCTGCAGCAGCCACCGCCGGTCAACTCCAGCCCCGCATCGACCGCGCCGGCGGGAGTCCCGATCCACAAAATCAAGTTCCCGCCGTCACCATCACTGCTTCCCCAGGGCGTCCCCATCCAGCAGATCAAGTTCCCGCCGTCGCCGTCCCCGCTTCCGGCTTGGATCACTACCCACCACGTGTCGGCGGCGGTGAGGCTGCAGGCTGCTGCGCGCGGCCTCCTAGCGCGTTGGCGTGTGCGGGAGATGCGTGGTCTGCCGCTGCCGCTCGTCCCAGTTGCGCTTCGCTGCGCAAAGGACCTCGATCTCGTCCGCTGCGTTGGGGATCTGGGCATGCTGTTTTCCCCACGGACAGCGACCTCAAAGTCTGCGACTTTGGCGGTTGGGGGGGCGCACCCCTCCTCGCCATTCTCCATCGACAGCCCTCCACTCTTCTCTGTGCGGTGCAGACCAACAGCCGTCCGGCGGGGAGAAGGCATGGTGTCACCGACAAGAGCGCACGACGCAGCACCACTGCATTCCGCCGCCGGCCGCCGCGTGGGCGCCTCTGCTAGTCGCTCTTGCGACCACTTCCAGGTGGCCATACACATACACTCCTTTTGTCCAGATGGTTTCCATGGGATCCAGGTGGCTGTACACGTGCACGTCCGACGTGCGGATGGTGTCCACTTTATGTTCAGGGGTCCAAAATAAAGCGTCCCAGTCCATTTCAGTTTGAGAGTAATAAACCAAACCGAGGTGTAAAAGGCTTGTTTTTAGGTGTTAGGTTTGTGTTGCGTCGAGTCATGGTTATAAGTTGGTTAGGCTGCAGCTCGAGGATAAGCTGCATGCCCAGGTGGGGTGTAGTGTTAGAGTACGTAATGGGCCTGGGCCCGTTAGTCTTAGGGTTAATTAGAGATAAGGGTCGCTTGCTTAGGGGTCAAGTAAGCCTTGCTTGGGAGTCAAGTAAACCTCTCTATATAAAGAGAAGAGATGTATCAATCTAATCAAGCAAGAATTAAGAAGGAAATCCCTTCCCTCTTGCCCGGCCGTGGGCAAAAAGGCCCCCGGCCGGCACTCTCGAGCCCTCCTTATAGCAACGCCATAACATCAGGTCACCTTTGCTTTAGTTTATGTTTATTAAGGTATATGTTCCAAAAGCTTTCCAGTTTCCATCGCATGAGGTTGCTGGCCTTGGTACTTTGATTCACACACTGTTAACTAAGTAACCAAGGGTGAGAAGTGATGGTAAAACCAATATCCAAACCTAACAACATGTATATGAAAGCATGCTATGAATTTGTAAGAATATATGTAGGCCCCTGTGTGCCTGAGGGTGAAGACACACTTATTTTTTTAAATGGAGTTGATTTGCCAGTTTCTGAAGTTAGTTCTCCGACAAGTATTCCGGACAGAGGGAGTATAAACGAATGAATTGTTCCTTTATACAGGGAAAAGCATTTGAAGAGGCAAAACCTGTTATTGCTGCTCTAAAAGAACAAGGAGTATCTACTGTTGGGGCTGCAGGTTATTGTTGGGGTGGTAAGCACAGTTTTGTTTTATTACATCTGAACCCAAATTATAAGGTTTAACCTGCTAAGCATTATGCTTCTCCTTACATATCAGCAAAGGGAGTTGCAGAGTTAGCGAAAGCTAATGAGATACAGGCAGCTGTTATGTCACACCCTTCTTTTGTTACTGTTGACGATATCAAAGGTAAGATATCTTCCTTGAGAATTCAAGATACATACTTAACATTGTTCCATTTGAAAGGCTTCAGATTCTTACACTATGACATGTGCTATATTTCAGAGGTGAAATGCCCCATCGCTATACTTGGAGCTGAAACTGACAAAACATCCCCACCAGAATTGGTCAAGCAGTTCGAGCAGGTTCTATCCTCTTCTAACTCTGGGGTAAGTTCTCATTTCGAGCAACCAGTTCTTCAAATCAACTATGATGTTGTCTAGGTATGGAATATGTGATATAACTAAGTTGTCAAATTTGAAAATGGCTCAGTGCCAAGCTGTATCTGATTAGTATACTGTTTGACTGTTCCAGCATAATGTGTTGCTACTTCCTCCCAATATAATTAGCTCCTTATGCAATATTTTACTTTATGAGTCACTGGACTTAGCAGCATTTTATAGTACTAGTTATTATCCATGTGAATGACTAGTTTCTTGGAAGTAAGAAGGTATTATCTTATATTCACCCGAAAGTGTAGTATCATGAAGAATTAGGAAATAGATGTTACAGATTGAGAAAAAGCAACCAGAAAGTACAGTAAAATGTACGTAAATTGGAGAGTGGAGACACACATTATCGGTACGATATTGTTGCAGAACCGGAGCTCAAAATCTTTCATCCTGATATGATCATTTATGAACCTACAGATTGCTCACTTTGTCAAGATTTTCCCTGGGGTTTCTCATGGATGGACTGTGAGATACAAAAGTGAAGACGCAGGTGCTGTGAAGAGTGCTGAGGAAGCCCTGTCAGACATGATTGACTGGTTTAACAAGAACCTAAAGTGAACCTGAATTAGCGGTCCTTTTTTCTTAATAGGCCAGTGTCACTCTTCACCAGTCATCATGCAATCATCCAGGGTTTATGTTATGGTCCACATCGTTGGTCGTCTGCAGGTGTCTGTCCTGTGCAGTATGTATTGTGTGCTTGCTCATATCTGTCTCTGCTTGTGCTGAACACATTACTATAATACTATAGCACTGAAATAAAATGCGATATTTGTAGTTTTGAGAGTTGGACCACTTGTCTCGTTGTCTTTATGTAACTTGTGTGGTTATTGTTGTTGGCTCTGCCCACTCCAAAGCTGTGGGCCGCTGCCCACTGCCGTCATCTCCAACACCTCCGGTAAGACAAGTGGTCGAGTTAACTGGCCAATCTCCAACACCTGCAGCGTTCCAGACTCTAGTGCCTATAAAGTATGTATACCGAGAACCATTTTATCTTGCAGCGTTCGATGTGCCGAAACTGAGATACACTGTGAATTTATTTTCTCGTGGGAGTTACCATTCTGAAATGGTTGCATTTGCATGTTATTTCCTTTGCATCTCCTTCAACATGGAGCAGTTACTTAATTTTGTCAATGGTGTAGCAATAGCTTAACACTGATAAAGCCGACGAGTCTGCATGTAGAAACGGTGACCTTGGGCCATTGCGTCCTGACAGCCATACAGCCATGTAGTAGATGGTGTTGATGAAACATATTTCTTATGAGAAGGAAAGGGAGCTGGAATTACATAATGGTAATCTCTGTTTGTAGTTTTCAGTTCAAATTTGTCTCCCTTGTCTGCTTCATACCTTCATATTTGTTCAACTTAATAGGACATCTGCATTTGCTTGCATACATATCAGCAAAAAAACGAATGCGTAAGTAAATTTTGAACATAATGAAAGAAATGCTGACCTCATTAATCTCCATGCCGGAAAACTAGATCGGGAATGGTCTACAACTGTGCTTCTATGCTCTTTTCTCTTTATGGAAGTTTATTTATCTTAAGCTAGCGCTATCCTCATGGGATTGCCAGTAATGCTAAATGTCTATCTGATGGAGGAAGATAGCGGACAAGGTTGCTTTGTCTGGTTACTTTGATATAGTGCTAGATTCCCTGCACGGAGATCCATACCAGCTCAACAGTCCTAACAATCCTGGAATGTGGGTACAGGCACATAGTTCATGGTAGAACCAGGGATCCTACCGGACCTACTCCGTAGGTTGGAGTGGCCGCGCCGGCGGCTGGGCGCCGTCGCGGGTGAGGAAGATGGCGGCAGCGGCGCAAGAGGCAGGGGGCGGCTAGGGTTCCGGCTCCTCTGGGAGCCGGGCAATAGAGATAATATTTTTCTTATTGCTTAATTTCAAAAAGAGCCTTACAGCCTATATTTATAACCTAGATAACTTGCAAGAATTAACCTAAAATAAGTTGCATAAGAATTAACCTAAAATAACTTGTGGGCTAAGATTGCCCGGTGGGCCTAGCTAAACCGGCCATAACACTTCTCCCCGCCTGCACAAACAGCTCGTCCTCGAGCTGTAAGGTGGGGAAGTGCTTGCGGAACTCCTCGAGGCGATCAACCAGCGTCAAACACCTTCTCGACAGCTGGGGCGGCCAGATCGGCGGCGACGGCGTCCTCCGGAATGTAGTCTGCAACCTCCAGGTAGAAGAGTCGCGGGCAGGCATGGCCGGGTGTGTAGGGCTCATCGCAGTTGAAGCACAACCCTTGGCGGCGACGCTCGAGTAGCTCGGCTGAGGTGAGCCGGCGGAACGGGCGCGCCGCGGTCGCGGCGAGGGGTGCCGCAGAAGCCTGCGCAGGCCGACCCTGCGCGGAATCCGGCCCGGGTAGCTACTCATCGGTCCGGGACGGTGATTCCTGCTGGATGGCCACTGCGCGGCGCTCGAACGCGCGGGCGTAGTACATGGCCGACTGGAAATCCTGGGGTCCCCGAAGCTCCACGTCCACGCGAATGTGATCCGGAAGTCCACCGACAAAGAGGTTGGCCCGCTGCTGCGCCGTCACACCCGACGCATGGCAGGCCAGGGCCTGGAAACGGTCGGCGTAGTCCTGCACCGTGGAGGTGAAGGGAAGACGGCCGAGCTCCGCCATGCGGCTCCCCCGAACAGGAGGCCCAAAGCGAAGGAGGCAGAGCTCGCGGAAGCGCTCCCAAGGGGGCATGGCGCCCTCGTCCTGCTCGAGGGCGTAATACCAGGTATGTGCCGCGCCGCGGAGGTGGTACGAGGCGAGCCAAGTACGCTCCGATGCGAGGGTGCGCTGCCCCCGAAAGAACTGGTCGCACTGGTTGAGCCAATTGAGGGGGTCCTCCGTGCCAGCATAGGTGGCGAAGTCGATCTTGGCGAACCGTGGCGGCATCTGGGTCGGCGCGCCATGGCCGAGCGGCTCGGCGGTGCGGAGCAGTGATGATGACGGCACCCGGTCAACAGTGGGGAGGCCGTCGTAGGTCCTCGCGGAGCCGGACGAGGTCCCAGACTGGAGCGTGGGTACCGGTGGGTCCCCGACCTCTGTGTAAATTGGTGATGGCGACGTCCCGGTTAGCCAGGCCGGGATCGGGGACGGTGACGGCGGAAACCGGACCTGCTGGATCGGAAGTCCTCCCGGTGTGGACTGGCCCAGTCCGGAGCTGGGCGGCGGCGGTGGAAGCTGGACCGGCGCGGGCGACGCGGTTGGCGCGGCTGAGGCCGGCGCGGGCCAGTGCGGCCATTGCGGCACTGGGGCGGGCGTGGAAGGCGCCGCGAAAACCAGCGCGGGCCACTGCGGCCAGGACGGCGCTGGGGCGGACGTCGAGGACGCGGAGAACGGCGGCTGCAGTGGGCCGGTGGCCGCCGCCGCTGGCGTCTGCTGTAGCAGCCAGGGGGCCACTGATGGCGCCGGTGCCAAGTGCCAGAGGGGCGCCGCGGCGGCCGGTGGGCCGCTCGGTTGGGGCGCCTGGAACGGCAGCATCAGGGGGGCGCCGTAAGCGGAGACGCCCTGGGGCGGCCACGACGCGTGGCCGTAGGCGGCGATGGGCGCCGTTGGTAGGGGCACGTAGGGCCCGTTCGCAAACTGCTGCTGCTGCAGGTGAAGGCTCTGGACGGCGGTCACGAGGTCCCGCAGGGTGGCCATGACCTGCTCCGGTGTGAAGACGGCGGACGGCGGTGGCGCGGAGGGAACCGGGGATGGCGGCGCGAGTGGGGCCGCGGTGGAGACATGGCCCGCCAGCGCGGTGGTCCCGGCGGCGGACGTCATCGGCGCGGTGAGGGGCGGCGGCGTCGTCATCGGAGCGGTGGAGCCGCTGGATAGCGCCGACGGTGGTGGTGGCAGCGACATGATCTGAACTTGGTCTCTGATTATCAAATTGGTAGAACCAGGGATCCTACCGGACCTGCTCCGTAGGTTGTAGGGGAAGGAGGGGGCTGGCCGAGGCGATAAGCGGCCGCGCCGGCGGCTGGGCGCCGTCGGGGGTGAGGAAGATGGCGGCAGCGGCGCAAGAGGCAGGGGGCGGCTAGGGTTCCGGCTCCTCTGGGAGCCGGGCAATAGAGATAATATTCTTCTTATTGCTTAATTCTAAAAAAAGTCTTACAGGCTATATTTATAACCTAGATAACTTGCATAAGAATTAACCTAAGATAACTTGTGGGCTAAGATTGCCCGATGGGCCTAGCTAAATCGGCCATAACAGTTCATTTTTTGTCTCTTGAGATTATCCTTTTTTATTTAAGTTTCCTCGGTAACTTTTTTCTGTTTTTTCTGAAGTTTTTTGTGGAAATCTATACAGCTTTCATGTCACAGTCAGCTTTCATGCCACAGTCTTCCTAGCCTAACTAAGTACTCTGTTTCAAATATTGACATCGGTCAACTCTATAGAAATCATTGAAAAACTTCTGATCCAGACCTTAAAAATGGCATAATGAGCATTTTTTTTGACAATAACTGCATGAGATTACATTCTAATCTTTCGGTTGTTCAATATTTCTGTCCAGTACCTGACAATATTAGTAATAACGCTATGTACCTTAGGAGCTTCCACACTTGGCATTTCAGATACGTAAGCAACTGCTATTGTGCACCTGAAAGTTAGTTTGTTTTTTAAAGGAAGAAGGTACATATACTCTTTAACTTGTACTCGTATTTACCAATTCTCTTTGTCTGATACCACGCCCTCGTTGACTACTCCATCACCCAGGTGTGCAAGGGGAGAAAAAGAGGTGCACAAGAGCAGCCTTGGTCTCTCAGACACTTAGCGAAATCTGGTCCGGGTCAAAACAGTTTTCCTTTTGATAATTATCTGTTGGTGTATGATCGACCACTTGATAAGCAGCAGCAATTTTTCCTTTTAACAGCAGGTGGATCTGAAGGCAAAACTAATTAAGCCCTGTTTTTCTGTTTATTTTTTTACTTGGGCATGCAGCAACCAAATAAGATCGGTAGATGACTGTTACAGTTGGTGAAGATGGCACTCAAATCTTACCTACCGTTCTACATCGTCAAGATTCCGGGCCCCTGCTGGTCAGTTCCTCCTGGTACTTGCATTTTCAAGATGTTCCTATAATTATCTGCTCTGCTCTGGGTATGGTTGATCTACTCATCTAATTAAGCTCGGCATGGATTGCCTGGCATATCAGTTGTTGAAACATACAAGATGATCCATTGCGCCGATGGCGCAAAGGGCAAGTGCAAACCAAGCATTCAAACCATGCACATGAGAATATTTACACACCAAGTCAATCCATGTCAGTGGCGAACTAGTTGATGGTGGCCGCGACGCCGAGTCCGATGGCGGCGTGGCAAACTAGTTGTTTGCGACACACGATAAGGATGAAGGATGCTCGAACTGCCCCGGTGCGAAGCTGCATCTGACCCGAATGCTGTCTGGTTGTTCCGGCATTACGTCTTTCTATTTCCTTTCTTCTTATATTATGGGATGGAGGGAGTACATAATTTGCCTTTTGATGTTAGAGCCATCCAGTATATCATGGTTGTAATATATCAGACATTTTGCAATTAAGAACCATCCAGCCTTCACGGCTTTTACTTTATGACCCCCTGGGCAACCTTAGCATTTTATAGTCACAAGCTAGTGTTATTATCCATCTTTGCATCTTGTTTCTTGAAAGTAAGAAGGTATTCTATCTAATATTCACTAGTATTATAAGTATCATGATAAATAAAAGGAAAAAGGCGTAATAATCTCTGAATTTTTCCACAAAGTACAGTAGAATGTGCATAAATTGGAGACACACATCATTCGAGAAATGGAGCTCAAGATCTTCCATCCTGAACTCCTGATATGATTTCTTATGGACCTACAGATTGCTCACTTTGTCAAGATCTTCCCTGGGGTTTCGCATGGATGGACCGTGAGATACAAAAGCAAAGACGCAGCTGCTGTGAAGAGCGCCGAGGAAGCCCTGGCGGACATGGTTGACTGGTTTAACGAGACCCTCAAGTAAACCTAATGAATTAGCGGCCATCCTTTTGTAATAAGCCAGTGTCACTCTTCAGGAGTCATCACACGAGCATCCACGGTTTATGTTATGGTCTTAGCTATAGCCTATAGGGCATGCGTCTTTGTCTGCCGCAGGTCTGCTGGTATGTGTGTGATTGCTCATCGGGGTCTGCTTGTGCTGAACATTGAATTACTGCACTCAAATAAAATGTGGTATTTGCAGTTTTGTGAGCTGGCACTTCCCTGGTTGCTTTTTTTTTTGTTTGGTGTTGATGAGGAAAGGACAGATCGTTACAACCAAGTTATTCCTCATTCCAATATTATTTTATAGAGACGCGGGCTGATGCCGTGCGTCATCGGGCTGATCAGATCGGCCGGGTCGGCAGCCGTTTGATCTGGGACACCATGTTGTGGGCACCCATTGCAAGATGGGTCATGTTCTGGTCACCTTTGCCTTGCGTGACATTGCATTACGTGGGGAGTACCACTATAGAAACGACACTTTCTGGCCGATACATGCCCGACATGCCAAATCAAGCCGTCGATGCATGGAATGGAAGTGCAGCCGTGTATTCGATTTAGCATCGATATCGAGCGAGGCAGGATCGTGCACATATCGGGTGAGGTAGGATCGTTCACACAGTAGTTTTGTTACGTGGGCCTTTTGTCATCCATTGCAACATGGGTCATGTTGCGGCCACCCATTGCAATGTGGACGATGTTACGGACCCACTGTCCCATCACCATCACCGGAGTTCTCACCACAACATCATCCATGTTGCATGTTGTAGTTGTTGCCACCTGCAACATCATCTATGTTGCAGTCGATGATCATGAATCTTGCCGTTGGTCGGCGTTTGTGGTCGCAGCCCCATTGCTCAGGGCTTGTAGCACGACCTTTGGCAACAGGGCCATGGCGATTTTGCAACAACAAGATCAAAGCCATGCGGACAATCTTTTTCTCATTTTTCGTTGGGGTGCACTTGGACGCCGTCGATCTGGGTGCGTCGAGGGGAGGCACATCCATGACGAAATCAGAAGTAGGAAAATAGGGGATCCACGACCGGCTCAAGGAAAGTAGGAGAAGAGGACCTATGGCAGGAACAGTGAGGTTGGAGAAATGGGATCAGGGGAACATGTGGTTGTGCTCGCTTCGGTTGGAGATAAGGTGAAACAGATAGCGGTGTGCGGGGTCCATGGGGCACGTGGCAACATAGGAGGCGGCCGAGCGTGAGATGTTTTCCGTCAGTTGATTCCAATGTTTCGCATTTCTCTATGGCTGGCGCTGGTGGTTGCTACCACCCCAGGAAGAGGTAATGGCAGCACAGGTCTTAGAACTTGCAGGGAATGTGATGTTATGGTCCAAAGCCAATCAGGATGTGACAATTGGTGCCACGCTGGCTAAGCCGGTCAACGTTGCACTTTTGCGGATACCCCCGCCGTTTTCTGTAATCAACAGTGGATGCCTTTTTTTTCGCGTTCAAGTACGAAGCTATGCCCGACTAGCTCCCCACGCCACATCCCTAGGTGCCACATACGTACGTACGCACGTATACATTGTGACGAGCTTCGTATGGGACGTAGATGGCCGAGCTTTCAACAAGCAGAAGCAACGGCAAATTTTCTCCGACGTCGGACGGGTCGATCGTCGTCGTCGTTAATTAATTAAGCTCATCGGTCTAATGATCGTCGTCGTCGTGTGCCCGTGGCTCCGGGCCACCTCGTCCTCATGGTCGTCGCCTGCTCTGCCCGACGCCCTGCCCATGTCGACGGCCTCGCCGTCGTCCTTGGTGCCTTCCCGGCCTGCATTGCTGCCACGGATGTCATTGTCGCTCTCTCTCACGCCGGACAAAGGTGGAAGAAGGAACACATTTTTTCTCGGCGCACAAACGCCTCGCCACATGAACGGTGATTTCTTTTCTTCATCATAAACTAAGGCTGCTCGGTGACACACCGTGGCCGAGAACACACGCGCACACACGAGTACATCTCTAGCCCCCTGACCGCCCTCACGGCCCTCAGCTCTTAAATAGACTGACCAACGTATACAGCCAGTGGCCACACACCCCACTAACCCAGGCACGCATGCACGCACCACACCGGCTACTAACCAGCTAACTACATGCACACCATGCACCAACGGCTTTATGCATGCAACGCACCGGTCAAGCAACATAGCTACTTGATCCGGTTTTCACTCAACTATAAACTTACCCACACACACAACGCGGGCTAGCTAATCTAATCCAGCTAACAACCTTGCTTGTCAAGATTACTACTAACATTTTCCCCTTTAATCTTAACATGCCTTGCCGTCGACCGTCATCTTGAACGCCTTCGCTTGACATCATCACGCGCCTCCGTGCCTGCTGCGGCGTGTCGTGTGGACGTCGTCACCGGAGTTGATGCAACTCGCGTCGTTGTCGTCGTCACAGCCGTGACCCACCCCGTGGACCCGACCTGCCACACCGACGCCGGTCGCACCGTCTCCGCCACGACTCCGGCGACACACGCCGAGCTCCTTCTCCGCCGGCGACACACGTCTGGCGTCCCTCTGCGCCCCGCATGTTCCGCGCGCATCCGACGCGCCCAACGAGCCCGACCGCACCAGCGCGTCCCGCACATCCCGCGCGCACCCAACGCGCCTACGAGCCCGACCACACCACACGTCGTGGACTCACCATGCACCGCCTCCGCGTCCGCCATGGCAACCGCAGCTTCTCTTCCGGCGCACTGACGCCGCCGGCCGCAACTACGGCTGATTTCCTCAAGCACGAACTCGAGCCACACCTGTTACAACGCATACGGGGGGTTCTTATACCCTGGGGCGCGCCAGAGCACGTACCCCACGCCCCAGTCCACGCCGAGCGCCTGGTCCGGCCCGCTCAGCCCACTCCGGCGACATGCACGCACACGTCCTGGTCGCGCGAGCCCGCCTAGGACCAGCTCCACGCTCCCCCGATCTCGCCAACAGAACGCACACACGCTGCACTCGTGCACGGACACGCCCCTGTGCATACCACACGCACACACACACACGACCCGTCGTGGACCCGACGGGCCCAGCGTGCTCGGCGCACGCCCATACACGTGCCCGACGCGACAAGCTCATCGCCATGGTTGTTGCCGCCCGACGCCACCTTGTGCCTCCAGCATGAGCCGCCGCAGATGTCGTGCAACGCGGCCACCTCGCCGGCCGCTGTCGAAACCCGCAGCTCCGTGCGCCGCCTTGCCGCGTCTCCGTGCCTCGGGCCACCGCGCTCTCCGCGCGCCACAGCCTCCATGTCTGCTGCGCGTTCCGCGGACGCCGCTGCGCGCCACAGCCGCCCTCGAACTTGGCTCTGAATACCAATTGTCGTTGCCGCTCTCTCTCACGCCGGACGGAGGTGGAGGAAGGAGCATACTTTTTTCTCGGCGCACAGACGCCTCGCCGCATGAACGGCGATTTCTTTTCTTTAGCACAAACTGAGGCTCGGCGACACACCGTGGCCGAGAACACACGCGCACACACACGAGTACATCTCTAGCCCCCCTGACCGCCCTCACGGCCCTCAGCTCTGCTTAAATAGGCTGACCAACGCATATAGCCAGTGGCCACACACCCCACTAACTCAGGCATGCATGCACGCACCACACCGGCCACTAACCAGCTAACTACATGCACACTTCCATCAACGGCTTTATGCATGCAACGCACCGGCCAAGCAACATAGCTACTTGATCCGGTTTTTACTCAACTATAGACCTTTTTTTTGACAGCGAATAGACTTTATTCCTCACATAATAGACAAGTCATTTACAAAAAGAGGAGAAATAAAGTCCGGGATAGAACTATCCCAAAATCCCGAAGACCTAATGGTAAGAGAATTTCTAGCTAGGCTATCTGCTACCTCATTCGCTTCACGAAAACAATGCACAAAGGAAGTCTTTGCAAATTCCAACTCCATTTGCTTACACTCCCTGATGATAGCCGTCTCAGGACCAAAGTATGTTTCTTGTTGATTAAAGGCTTCCACTGCAACCGTACTATCAGATTCAATGATCAGTGAATTACACCCAATCCTTTCTGCGAGAATCATTCCATTTCGAACTGCAATTATTTCAGCTGCATCAACATTACTAACATGTGGTATAACCAATTAGCTGCTGCAATAAAATCACCTCTGTCATCGCGAGCAACAGCACCTGTAGCTCCAGATAAATTTTCAGCACAAAAGGAGGCATCAACATTTATTTTAACTGCCCCTCTACTGCCGCTCTCTCTCATGCCGGACGGAGGTGGAGGAAGGAGCAAACTTTTTTCTCGGCGCACAGACGCCTCGCCGCATGAACGACGATTTCTTTTCTTCAGCACAAACTGAGGCTCGGCGACACACCGTTACCGAGAACACACGCGCACACACACGAGTACATCTCTAGCCCCCCTGACCGCCCTCACGGCCCTCAGCTCTGCTTAAATAGGCTGACCAACGCATATAGCCAGTGGCCACACACCCCACTAACTCAGGCATGCATGCACGTACCACACCGGCCACTAACCAGCTAACTACATGCACACCATGCACCAACGGCTTTAGGCATGCAACTGAGAGGATCAAGAAGAGGTGTCTAGAGGGGGGGTGATTAGACACTAAGTGCCAAACGTTGCAGTTTTTAAAAATTCTTAAGTTTAGGTGAAGTTTAAGCACAACTTTAACACATACAATACATATCAAGCAAGCATGCAATGCGTATATGAGCAGCGGAAAGTAAAGCATGCGACTTGCAAGAATGTAAAGGGAAGGGTTTGGAGTATTCAAACGCAATTTGAGACACGGATGTTTTTGGCGTGGTTCCGATAGGTGGTGCTATCATACATCCACGTTGATGGAGACTTCAACCCACGGAGGGTAACGGTTGCGCGAGTCCACGGAGGGCTCCACCCACGAAGGGTCCACGAAGAAGCAACCTTGTCTATTCCATGATGGCCGTCGCCCATGAAGGACTTGCCTCACTAGCGATAGATCTTCATGAAGTAGGCGATCTCCTTGCCCTTACAAACTCCTTGGTTCAACTCCACAATCTTGTCGAAGGCTCCCAAGTGACACCTAGCCAATCTAGGAGACACCACTCTCCAAGAAGTAACAAATGGTGTGTTGATGATGAACTCCTTGCTCTTGTGCTTCAAATGATAGTCTCCCCAACACTCAACTCTCTCTCATAGGATTTGGATTTGGTGGAAAGAAGATTTGAGTGGAAAGCAACTTGGGGAAGGCTAGAGATCAAGATTAATATGGTAGGAATGGAATATCTTGAGCTCAACACAAGTGTAGGTGGTTCTCTCTCAGAAAATGTGTATTGGAAGTGAAGATCTATTCTGATGGCTTTCTCCATGAATGAAGAGTGGGTGGAGGGGTATATATAGCCTCCACACAAAATCCAACCGTTATACACAATCTGCTAAACTCGGGGGGCCGAATCATTAAACTCGGTCGGACCGATTCAGCAAACCTAGTGACCGTTAGGATTTTCGATGGGACTGAGATGCAACTCGGTAGGACCGATATGGTTAGGGTTAGGGCATAACGTAATCTCGGAGTGACCGATTACACAAACTCGGTGAGACCGATTTTGGTAATAAGCTAACCAGAGAGTTGGTCAGGCAAACTCGGTGGGACCGATTTAGTAATAAGCTAACCAGAGGATTTGCATTGTAATCTCGGTAGTACCGATTGTGCAAACTCGGTGAGACCGATTTTGGCAATGGACATACACAGTGAGATTGCAATGCCATCTCGGTGAGACCGAAGTCCCTATCGGTGAAACCGATTTGCTAGGGTTTGTGGCAGTGGCTATGACATGTGAGACTCGGTGGCGGATAGAAAGAATCGGTGGGGCCGAGTTTGGATTTTGGAGCATATCACTAAGCACATGAAGCAAGAGGCTCATTGAGCAACACCTCATCCCTCCTTGATAGTATTGGCTTTTCCTATGGACTCAATGTGATCTTGGATCACTAAAATATAAAATGTAGAGTCTTGTTCTTGAAGCTTGAGCCAATCCTTTGTCCTTAGCTTCTTGAAGGGGTTCCACATCCTTTAGTCCATGCCACTCCATTGTTGAACTTATCTGAAACATACTAGGTAAAAGTGTTAGTCCAACAAGAGATATGTTGACATTAATTACCAAAACCACCCAGGGAGCACTTGTGCTTTCAATCTCCCCCTTTTTGGTAATTGATGACAACATACATCAAAGCTTTAGATAAAGATATAGAGAATAGCAAGTAAAGCTTTGGAAAGACATGTAACATGCATAGGCTCCCCCTACATGTATGCAATCATGTGAATATGGAATATAGAGGCATGTGACTGCATAAACATGACAGAGTAAGCAATGTGTTACATGTATCTTGGCTATATGCATCAGAGCAAATGATGTTAATATAAGAAATGTACCTTCATGCTCATGAGTCCTTCTTGCAAACAGTATGTACATCAGCAAGAACTTCTCATTCACATGACTGTGATGCATATACTTACCTTGTGGTCTTGAGTTGGCTTAGGATGGGATGAACCTACACAAACAAGGTTAGATAACACAGATACACCTACTAACCAGAGCAAACAAGAGAAACCACAAGAGAACCAAGACTGGGATGACATGTAGAGTGAGTACTAAGTACTACATTGGATATAGACATGTCCCCAAAGGTAAAGATATGCAATAGAATCAGAGATTTCCTTCCCTTAGATGTCTTGCTCCCCCTGAATCTAACATGAGATATTGGGAGAACATAGGGAACAGAAAATCAGAGCAATAGAAAATAAACAACAGAGCTTGAGCTAAAGCAAGCAAACAAACATGTCTTTCCCCTCTTAAAGACATGTGACATCTCTCCTCTTGAACACCAAGCATCTGGGGCATTGATGATATTACTTTCTCTCCCCCTGAGTATTCTCTCTTTCTCCCCCTATAGGAAGGATTAAGCTTTGATGTGATCTCTCTCTCCCCCTTTGACATCAATTTCCAAGAAGGGTCTTCTGGATATGTGATACAAATGGGTTGGTCCTTGAGTCACAGAGAAAAACAGCATGTGTAACATGATGCTGGTAGAGGACAAGAATCATTGAGTGGAGCTGAAGCAAATAGAAATCAGGAATAAGTGGCAAGTTGGTTTTCCTGTGATGAAACCGGTGACTCCGAGTTGTGTGCTTCGGTTGCACCAAAAGATTTCGGTTAGACCGAAGGAAACAAATCAGTGTGACCGAGTTCATCAGAGTAAAACTACTTGTCACCTCAGCTCACTAGACAAGTAAGATCTCACAAGGATTTGCAAGGAATTTACTGAAAGATTTGCAATGAATTGGATGCAGAAAATGCAGAACAAATTGAAAAGACAAGAAACTAAAAGATCTAGATGAAGTTTTTTTTGAAAGGGGAAACAAATATGTAAGGAAAAACTGCAATAACTCAGAAAAGAAAACAAGAGAACTTCATTTAGAGTTGGGCGGTGACAAAGTCACCTATGTTAGAGTATATTGACTTAGGAGTCAAGTGAGAGCACTTGATCATAGGTCATACTCATCGTTTAAGCTCAAAATGGGGTTACCATTTTTCGTTTAAGCATCTTGATGTATTCACATCTTGTTGAGTTGCTTTGACTCATGTCTTGGAGTAAAGCTTCTCTAAGATGGAATGACATACCTTGGGTGGTGGTGTGGGTCTTGCTCATGTAGTTGAACTTGTGTGGGTTGCTCAGGGTTGATGTAGTTCATCAAGAGTTGGGAGCACCACCTGGAGTTTGAGTTCATCTACCTACATGGGTTAGTCTTGCAAGGAAAAGCACTTGTGTATGACAATTATAGGATTTAACATAGAATTTGTTAAAGGATATATTTGAGTGGCTTCGTGCTTCCTTGTCTCCAACCACCATTGTGTAGAGACTTGGTGATGTAGAAATTTCTCAAGATGTGAGTGTGTTGCAATCTCATAGAATTATATTCAACCAAGCACCTACACGGGTTAGATGACATGCAAGGTGCAAATATATCCAAGACATGTGAATTGCTTCATAAGAGAAATATCAAGGATTAGTCATAGGCTCATGCCTCGCATGTATCAAATGGAGTTCCTACTCCAAGTTTGAAGCATCAATGATGTTCAATTCACCTCTTAACCTGCAAAACACTTTCTCATCAAGTGGTTTAGTGAATATATCCGCCAATTGCTTATCGGTGCGAACATGTTTAAGGTTAATGTCCCCTTTGGCAACATGATCTCGAATGAAATGATGACGAACTTCAATATTCTTAGTTCGAGAATGTTGCACGAGATTGTGAGCAATCTTAATAGCACTTTCATTGTCACATAGCAATGGAACATGTTTCACATATATCCCATAATCTTTAAGAGTTTGGGTCATCCAAAGTAATTGAGCACAACATGAACCAGCGGCAATGTATTCCGCTTCGGCGGTGGATAAGGATACCGAGTTTTGTTTCTTGGAAGACCAAGACACAAGAGATCTACCAAGGAATTGACAAGTACCCGAAGTGGACTTTCTATCAACCTTGTCTCCGGCATAGTCCGAATCGGAATAGCCAACAAGATCAAAAGAGGACCTCTTAGGATACCAAATGCCAAAATTTGGTGTATGGATTAAGTATCTCACTATCCTTTTCACAGCCTTAAGATGACATTCTTTAGGAGCAGCTTGATATCGTGCACACATGCACATACTTAGCATAATATCGGGACGGGAGACACATAGATATAACAATGAACCAATCATAGAGCGATAAACCTTTTGATCAACCGGTTCACCATCTTTGGTCAAATCAAGATGTCCACTAGTAGGCATAGGTGTAGGCATACTTTTGCATTCTTGCATATTGAACTTCTTGAATAAGTCTTTGGTGTACCTCGTTTGAGAGACAAATGTACCTTTCTTAGTTTGCTTGATTTGCAAACCGAGAAAGAATTTGAGTTCACTCATCATAGACATCTCAAACTTCTCCGACATTAGCTTTCCAAACTTTTCACTAAAATGAGGGTTAGTTGAACCAAATATGATATCATCAACATAAATTTGGCATACAAATAGTTCTCCATTAACCCTTTTAGTAAAAAGAGGAGAATCAATTTTACCAATTTCAAAGCCTATTTCAGTAAGAAACTTGGTCAAGCATTTATACCATGCTCTAGGAGCTTGTTTAAGACCATAAAGGGTTTTGTGAAGTTTGTAAACATGATTAGGTTTCTTAGGATTAACAAAGTCGGGAGGTTGCTTAACATAAACTTCCTCCTCAATTTTGCCGTTTAGAAAAGCACTTTTAATATCCATTTGGTATAAGGTGATTTCATGGTGATTAGCATAGGCAAGTAAGATGCGAATGGACTCAAGTCTAGCAACGGGAGCATATGTCTCACCATAGTCCATACCTTCAACTTGTATATAGCCTTGGGCGACAAGACGTGCTTTGTTGCGAACCACTTGTCCATCTTCATCTTGCTTGTTGCGAAACACCCATTAGGTACCAATGATGTTGTGGTTGTTGTCGGGCTTCTCGAGCAATGTCCACACTTGATTTCTCTCAAAGTTGTGTAGCTCTTCATGCATAGCGTTTATCCAATCCGGATCCTCCAATGCTTCTTCAACCTTCATAGGTTCAATTTTAGAAATGAATGAGTAATGTTCACAAAAGTTAGCTAAACGAGTTTTAGAGCGAGTGATTCTCCCGGTTTGGATATCATTGTAGATTTGCTCGATGGGATGATCTTTGGCAATTCTTGCTCAAACTCTTGAGAGCTTTTGCTTGGGTCGGGGTGGAACATCCTCTTCATCTTCTTCTTCTTCTTCTTCTTCTTCTTCTTCTTCTTGGCCTTCTTCATTGTTGACGTTGTTGTTCTCTTGTCGTGGTGAAGAAGGAGGTTGTTGATGTTCATCTTGGTGTAGTTCCTCGTTTTCTTCATCTTGACGTGTCCCACTTATGGATGCTTCCGTATCAACTCTTGGTTCACCTTGACGTGAGGTAGAAGCTTCCACTTGGACGGACGAGGTTCTCTCCTACATTTCCGTTGGACGAATCTTGCCAATGGACAAGTCTTGAATTGCTTCCGAAGGGTCTTTGTCTCCTACATCAATTGGCAATTGCTCTACTTGCGAGCCATTAGATTCATCAAACTTCACATCCACCGTCTCTTCAACCTTTCAGGTGAAATTATTGTAGACATGGTAAGTGTGAGAGTTTGAGCCATAACCAAGTAGAAAATCTTCATGAGACTTAGGAGCAAATTTAGAACGACGATGCTTGTCAAGAATGTAGCACTTTGAGCCAAATACTCGAAAGTATCCAACTTGGGGTTTGTTACCGGTGAGGAGCTCGTACGCCGTCTTGCCGAGTAGCTTGTGAAGATACAAGCGATTTGTTGCATGACAAGCTGTCTCAACCACTTCCGCCCAAAAGTGTTTTGGCGTCTTGTACTCATCAATCATCGTTCTTGCCATCTCGATAAGAGTCCGGTTCTTCCTCTCAACAACTCCATTTTGTTGAGGTGTGTACGTAGCCGAGAACTCGTGTGAAATCCCTTCTTCGTCAAGAAAGGTGTCCACATTTGCGTTCTTGAACTCCGTCCATTGTCGCTCCGAACCTTCTTGATCTTCACGTCAAACTAATTTTGGGCCTTCCTAGCGAAGTTTTTGAAGATCTTTTGGACCTGCGACTTGTCATCAAGAAAGAACACCCACGTAAATCTTGAAAAATCATCAACTATGACTAGACCAAATGAGTTACCACCGAGACTCTTGTACGCATTTGGACCAAAGAGATCCATGTGAAGTAGCTCGAGTGGTCTTCTTGTGGTCATGATGTTCTTCGCACGGTGACTTCCTCCAACTTGTTTCCCTGCTTGACAAGCACTACAAAGTCTATCCTTGTCAAATACAACATCTTTTATTTCAAGGATATGATCACCTTTAATAAGCTTATCAAGATTTCGCATTCCAACATGACCTAGTCTTCTATGCCACAACCAGCCTTTAGAAGATTTAGCAATTAGGCAAGTTTTAGGTTGAGCCTTTTTAGTGAAATCAACAATGTAAAGATCTCTACGTATACCGGTAAAGACCATTTTATGATTGTCTCTACGAAACACTTGGCAATCTACTTCAATGAATAAGACATTGAAACCGAAATCCGCAAGTCTAGAAACTGAAAGTAAATTGTATCCAAGAGATTCAACGAGCATGACATTTTGTATGGAGCTATCGTGCGAAATGGCCACCTTACCAAGGCCAACCACCTTACCCTTTGAATTATCACCAAAGGTGACATATTTTCGAGGGCCGTCATTTTTAGCAAGCTCACGGAACATCTCTTCATCTCCGGTCATATGATCAGTACATCCACTATCAAGGACCCACTCCTTTCCTCCAGCCATGTAGCCACGAAGATTTGCCATAAGACCAAAATGTCTCATTGCATCATCAAGTTCATAGTCACTACCATCATCTTCATCATAATATCCATGTTCAACATCATCTTGTGATTGATCAATTCCTAGAGAGGGTAATCCATTAGGTACATGATCATCAAAGTGGTTACCTTTATGAATTCTTATAGCTTCGGATATGATGTCACTAATGATTCCAACATTTCCTTTAGCATGCATGAGATTGGTAAGCTCAAATAGACAATCACCAAAACCAGGATCACTAGAGTTCATCTTACTCAAGGCAATAGATTTATGGAGAATCTCATCTAAATTTTTCAAGGAATAATCGGGAAATCGTTCCTTAAGAAATTTCCATATGGTGTAGGCACATTTTAGAGTAGGCAAACTAACAATCAAATTTTTGGGCAATCCTCTAATGATGAGCTCAGCCGTTCTAAGATTGTGAATCATGTCAATATCTTCATCTAGGGGAGGGTGCAAAGTATCAATATGAGGTGCACAAGGACTAGAAATGTACTTGTTCAAATGATATTCATTGAAAATCTCAAGCATTTCATTTTTCCACTCATGAAAATACTCTCCATCAAGAATGGGCACTCTATGTCTCAGACTCCCTAAAGTACACACATCCATCTTTCTCCAAAGGTGTTTAAACCAAGGCAATGGAGACCAAAGCTCTGATACCAATTGAGAGGATCGAGAAGAGGTGTCTAGAGGGGGGTGATTAGACACTAAGTGCCAAACGTTGCAGTTTTTAAAAATTCTTAAGTTTAGGTGGAGTTTAAGCACAACTTTAACACATACAATACATATCAAGCAAGCATGCAATGAGTATATGAGCAGCGGAAAGTAAGCATGCGACTTGCAAGAATTTAAAGGGAAGGGTTTGGAGTATTCAAACGCAATTTGAGACACGGATGTTTTTGGCGTGGTTCCGATAGGTGGTGCTATCGTACATCCACGTTGATGGAGACTTCAACCCACGGAGGGTAACGGTTGCGCGAGTCCACGGAGGGCTCCACCCACGAAGGGTCCACGAAGAAGCAACCTTGTCTATTCCATCACGGTCGTCGCCCACGAAGGACTTGCCTCACTAGCGGTAGATCTTCACGAAGTAGGCGATCTCCTTGCCCTTACAAACTCCTTGGTTCAACTCCACAATCTTGTCGGAGGCTCCCAAGTGACACCTAGCCAATCTAGGAGACACCACTCTCCAAGAAGTAACAAATGGTGTGTTGATGATGAATTCCTTGCTCTTGTGCTTCAAATGATAGTCTCCCCAACACTCAACTCTCTCTCATAGGATTTGGATTTGGTGGAAAGAAGATTTGAGTGGAAAGCAACTTGGGGAAGGCTAGAGATCAAGATTCATATGGTAGGAATGGAATATCTTGAGCTCAACACAAGTGTAGGTGGTTCTCTCTCAGAAAATGTGTATTGAAAGTGAAATCTGTTCTGATGGCTTTCTCCATGAATGAAGAGTGGGTGGAGGGGTATATATAGCATCCACACAAAATCTAACCGTTACACACAATCTGCTAAACTCGGTGGGACCGAATCATTAAACTCGGTCGGACCGATTCAGCAAACCTAGTGACCGTTAGGATTTTCGGTGGGACTGAGATGCAACTCGGTAGGACCGATATGGTTAGGGTTAGGGCATAACGTAATCTCGGAGTGACCGATTACACAAACTCGGTGAGACCGATTTTGGTAATAAGCTAACCAGAGAGTTGGTCAGGCAAACTCGATGAGACCGATTACACAAACTCGGTGGGACCGATTTGGTAATAAGCTAACCAGAGGATTTGCTTTGTAATCTCGGTAGTACCGATTGCGCAAACTTGGTGAGACCGATTTTGGCAATGGACATACACAGTGAGATTGCAATCCCATCTCGGTGAGACCGAAGTCCCTATCGGTGAAACCGATTTGCTAGGGTTTGTGGCAGTGGCTATGACATGTGAGACTCGGTGGCTCCGGATAGAAAGAATCGGTGGGGCCGAGTTTGACTTTAGGTTTGGATCATATGTGGATATGGAAAGGTAGTTGAGGATTTTGGAGCATATCACTAAGCACATGAAGCAAGAGGCTCATTAAGCAACACCTCATCCCTCCTTGATAGTATTGGCTTTTCCTATGGACTCAATGTGATCTTGGATCACTAAAATATAAAATGTAGAGTCTTGTTCTTGAAGCTTGAGCCAATCCTTTGTCCTTAGCTTCTTGAAGGGATTCCACATCCTTTAGTCCATGCCACTCCATTGTTGAACTTATCTGAAACATACTAGGTAAAAGTGTTAGTCCAACAAGAGATATGTTGACATTAATTACCAAAACCACCCAGGGAGCACTTGTGCTTTCAGCAACGCACCGGCCAAGCAACATAGCTACTTGATCCAGTTTTCACTCAACTATAGACTTACCCACACACACAACGCGGGCTAGCTAATCTAATCCAGCTAACAACCTTGCTTGTCAAGATTACTACTAACAACGGTCACTGTCGGTCGGGAACCCCAGCGGGGCGCCGTAGTGCGTGCCGGTGGCGTACTTGACCACCGCGTCCAGCAGCTCCGCGCTCTCCTTGTTACCCTCGTCGTCGGCGCCGGCTATGGCATTGGCGTTGGCATTTGTTTTGGTGTTGGTGTTGCCGGCGGCAAAGGAGGAGGCGGCACCGGCGCCGGAGCCATGGCCGGGGTGGAAGTAGAGGTGACCGAGCTCATCGAAGTAGGGGCAGGTCTTGGCGTGCGCGGGGCGGTTCTTGCCGCTCTCCTTGGCCTTGCGGAAGTACTTGTTGATGTTCTCCCTCATATCCTTGCACCGCTTCATGCTCCGGCCTCCGTACCCCGCCGCCGTCATGCACACGGTTACGTCCTCCCACAGCGGGCCCTTTAGCCCAGTTGTCCAGCCCCGACCACACCCGGAGGCTGGGGCAGCAGCACGGCCGGCGCGTCCTCCCTGGCTGAAGTCTCCGACGTGTTTGCCTGCAGCGCGTCCACGACCGCAACGGGCATGACCAGGAGGTAGGCCATGGACGAAGAGAAATGATGTTCTACCATGCACGGGATACCCCGTGCATGGCTAAGCCATCCATTTCTTGGAGATTCGGATGCATGCAGATCTGGGCTGCTTTATTTTCATCGCATGTTGCTTATTCAATTGCATCTATTTCCCCATATTCTACTACTCTTGTGTCTTGTCACATCAATCATTTATTACTATGCTTCATCCACCAGAGAATGCACAGAAGCTATGCTTTGTCCACCATCTTATGTCTTGCTTCACTCCCACATGGTTTTTCACATGTTTACAAATTAGAAATCATTTTATCTTAGAGCAACTCCAAGGAAGAGACCCATTTTGTTCGTTTGGGTCATCCGGGCACAAAACTTGGCCCAACGGGGCGACTCAAATGGACGCGCATGTCCGCCTGCTGTCCTCCCCCGACCCAAACTTGGCCCAAATATAGGAAAAACTGGGTACGAAGCGGACAGAAGCGGACGCGCTCGTCGACTGCTGCCGTCCGCTCGTGTCCGCCCTTGGTCCCACGTAGCAGTGACTACCCACGAGCCCGCGCCGCCTCGCCCGCCCCACTCGTCCCACCGCTCGCAGCGGCCACTCGCCCCGCCCGTCGCGGCCGCTAGCGCTCGCCTCCTTCCAGATGCGGCCCGAGCTCCGCGGCCGCTGGATTCTCTGCCGCGCCGCCACTTGCGTGGGCGGGAGAATTCAGATCTCCTCTCTACGTCGCTGTCGGGAGAGGGAGGGAGAGAGGCCCTCTCTCTAGGCCAGGGTGGGTGGCAGCTTCCTTCCATTGAAGCGGTGGTTCGCTCAGCTGCTTGACTGGGGCCGAGCCGGGCGGGAGATCTGACCGTCGGCGTGGACAGGCGGCTGCTGCGGAGGGACCAGGCGTGGAGCGCGTCCGCGCGCGTCGTCATGTCGGCCCGCGCTGGCGATGGTGCCGCCGTCCGGTCGCGCGCGTTGTCATGCCGGCCCGCGCTGGCGACGGTGCCGCCGTCCTGCGGAGGACGGAGCAGGACAGAACGATCCGCTATGTCCGCTATGTCCGCTTTTTCGTTCTAGCATTGGATACCCGCAGTGTCCGCCCCATGTCCGCTTGACGGACACGAGACCCAAACAGACAAAAAACGGACAAAATCCGTGTCCATTTGGGTCTCTGCATTGGAGTTGCTCTTATAAACCAAAATTTCAATAGAAGATGCATCTGCATATTTGTGCTTCTCGTGACGAGGACTTTCAAGCAAGAACATTCTCAAATATATTTCGACAAGTTTTAAAAATCAAAATTTGAGACACGACGAAACTTTATTAAACACGGTCTCGTTTAAAATTTCACTAAAATATTTTCATGTCTGATCTTGTTTAAAAGGTCTCATCGTGAGGATTACAAATATGCAAACAAATCATAAATCAAACTTGAGGTTCATAATCTATGTGGGTTTCAAATATCCTCAACTTAAAATATAGTACTAATTGACTATGAGAAAAGAGATAGGCTGATAGCTAGAGTAGGTAATACTATTCACCTGACTTTGTCAGACACGCTTCCAAGAATACATCTGATATGGTTGGTAGGTGATGCATGCACGGTATATACCGTGCACGGTAGATAATCCACTCTCCATGGACGAAGCACCTGGATTGTTTCGTTTGTCCATGGCAGCATGGCACGACCTTTGGGTCCTCTTGACACCATACTTATCTTTGGGCAATTAAGTTGGACTCATGTTCAAGAAAAAGTTGGGCTCCTTCTGTCTAGCATTAAACTTCGGGCGACCACTGATGAATTGCTCCTGCATGGCATTTTCTTTAGGCTCAAATTTGTGGCTAGAGCGAGGTTCGTGACCGGAAGAATGCTGGAAACGGGCGAGGCAGCAACACCCAAAACAAGGCTAGGGAGATTGCCCTATGTACCTTCCACGAGAACATGGAGAACTCGGATAATTTACTCATACTGTACTTATTTCTCTCCCACATCTTTCGAGTAGAGTCGATGTCCAGCAGCCTCCTACACAAATCATCACAAAGCAACCAAATTTGTTTTGTAATTTTTAGACTAAAACATCACATTCGCCTATGGTCACCTCCCCAGGAAGCAAAGCAACGAAACGTAATCAGTGTGGGTCAGCAGTGAGGTCGCCCAACCACTCAAAAAAAAAAAGCAGTGAGGTCACCCTGCCGGCCTGGTGCGCGGTCCTATAAGTAAACAGAGGCCCAACCAAAAGCCTCCAACCTTCTTCTGCAGTCTGCAGGAACAGGTTCGAAACAACTCGCAGTCAAAGCGTTCCGCTGTCCTCTGGTCGCTGCGCTGCGGTCGCCTTGTCCTCGTCCTCAGCTCACCTCCGTCGGCTTCCCAGCCCAACACCCAGGCACCAGCAGCCTCGGCAGCATGGCTAGCCCGCAGTGCTGCGCGGACCCGCCGACGCTCAACCCCACCGGCGGCGAGGGCAGGGTCGTCGACAGCCTCGGCGGGATCGCGGCGTACGTCGCTGGCTCCGCCGACTCCAGGGCCGCCGTCGTCCTCGTCTCCGACATCTTCGGTAACCCCCGCCCTCGACCAGAACTCTTACCTACTCGTTGACCCAAATGCTTCTCTGCTGGGGATGCTAGTAACGGTTGGTTAACGGCACTGCCCCTCCTCTGTTTGCAGGGTTTGAAGCGCCGATTCTGAGGTATACGTTTCTGTGCTGTGCTTCCTGATATTGCGGCTTCTGTTTCGCGCTAATATCTGTAGCGTCAGTCGAGTGCGTTTGCTGTTGATTTTCCCGTTATCTTCCTGATATCCGCACGAGGAGGACAAAGGATATTTGAATCGCAATCACCGCATACAAGTTTCTCAATATTCAGTATTCACACATACTTCCTCCATTTCTTTTTAGTTTGCGTATTAAAATTGTATGAACTCAAACTTTGTAAAGTTTGACCAACTATATCTTTCCTACTTACTCTCTACGCTTTTATTTACTCTGTATATTAGAGTTGTCTGAAATCAAACTTCGTAAAGTTTGACCAAGTTTATAGAAAAAAGTATAAACATTTACTATAACAAATCTACATGATGTGAAAGTACATTCAATAATTAATCTAATGATATTAATTTGTTATTGTAAAGTTAATATTTGGGCGCTGCTACGCGTCGGTCGGCGGATCTTTTTAAAAGAGCGCCGCCTCGCGGGCCATCTGATCTGGGACAATCTAGCGGTTGACGTTTTTCCTCTACTTTGCAACAAAGATCTTATTGCAGAAACATTTTCAACATATGTTGTGTTGTGGATTTTTTTTGCAACATAGGCTGTGTTGCTTGTTTTTTTTTAACATACGTTGTGTTGCGGATTTTTCTTTTTGCAACACATACTGTGTTGCAGAAAAAAAAATCTGTCTTCACTTTTTTTCTGCAACAAGGGGGATGTTGTGGATTTTTTTTGCAACATAGTTAATGTTGCAGAAAAGATAGGAATTGAGAGCTTGGGAGAGGAAAGCGATGTTTCTGAACAAAGAGATAAGTCCCATGTTTCTTTGAGTGTGGCTTTGAGAACACGTGGTGCTTAACGAAGGGGACGGACGCGTAGATTGTTTTCAGCCGGTTGACGCTGAACATTTCCCTTAATATTTTTGTTTATAAGTTTTGTCAAAGTTTACAAAGCTTGACTTTGACTAAAACTAATATGCAGACTAAATAAAAACAAAGGAAGTATAAAGATTAGAGTTGGTGATGAGTACACAAGTGAGACCAGACAAATACATTTTTTTTAATGTTGGCATTAGATTGCCAAATTCATTGATCAGGGGAGAAAAAAAAAACGACCGTACAGGAACAGCCCAAGAGGGCAAGCACCGTAAACAGGGGAACTAGGTGCAAAAGTAAAGAACGGGGAAAGGGTACACAAACTACTCAGCCCGGATCAAAAGGGATACCGACACCAGCCATATTCCACAATCGGATTTCCTCTGAAATCTTGCACACTAGGGCCCTCTTAGGCATCGTCTCATTCTGGAATAAACGCCGATTCCGTTCACGCCAAACTTCCAGGAGACCAAGTGGATCAGCGACAGGGTACCTTTCTTCATCGTCGCCGGTGCTTCAGTATAACATACGGTCATCCACTCCTTGATGGTAGTGCATCTCGTCCAGGTGGCCGGATTGAGAGACGGGAGCCTGGCAAGCGAGGAAATGGAGTTCCAAATGTCGCTAACCCATGGGCATTCAACTAGGAGGTGAAACGGTGTCTCCAAACTTCGCTCGCAAAGTGGGCAAAAGTAGTTGTTCTCCCAGCCGCGACGGAGAAGCGCATCGGCCGTCAAAATTTTACCTAGGATGGCAGTCCAAATGAAAAACCTGCACTTCCCAGGGGCCCAGGCAGACCAGATCAGCTGGAAGCCGTCTAGAGATAACGACCCCTCAAATTGAAGCGCGTATGCGGACCGGGCTGAGTAATTGCCATCTGCTGAGAATCGCCATGTAATCGTGTCCTGCTGACCTTGGCATAGTTCAACCTCATCCAGCAGCGTTGCCAAATTAATCAGTTCATCATTCATATGTTCAAATAGTCCCTTTGCCAGGTCCAAGAGCCATGATTCCCCTGCGATTGCATCCTTGACCGATCTGTTTTTTCTTGCTGAAATTTTATAGAGTGTCGGGGCGATCACCTTGGGGCACTGACCGTTAAGCCATCGGTCGTGCCAAAAACTCGTCAAAGCGCCATCCCCCACAGTAATGTGGGTGGCCATTGAGAAGAGCATTCTCTCAGTATCGTCGCATGGCAATGGTCCTTGCACCCATGGTCGAGATGGTTCTTGCCAGGCCATCCACATCCACCTAAGCCGCAAGGCCATGCCAAATTTTCGGAAGTCCAGAACCCCCAACCCTCCCAACTGCTTCGGCCTACAAAGTAGGCTCCAAGCAACTCTGCATTGACCACCGTTGCAGACACTTTCTCCATTCCATAGCCAGGCTCGGCATAGTTGAATCATGCGCTTCAGCAAGACCATACAAATACATAAATGCACATCTACCCACATGTGAGACTAGCAACCTTTCAAAAGACTAGTAAATGTGTACATGCAATGCACGTTCATATCAGGTAGGGTATTAATTAAGAGTTAAGAAATATATTAATGACATGCTGATGTTAGGTAGGATATTTTTGTAGGAAAGCTACAATACTAATTGCACATCAATTATGTGGATAGTGCTATCGTTAACATTTGGTATGATATTGATTGCACGCTAAACATGTTGAGCGCTCGATGCCGAAGCAATATAGGTCATTGGATGCACATGGTTTGGTGGCCGAGATTAGTTGGATCTGCCTCTTTAGGTCACAAATGTTACTATTGTGATGAGACTATCCCAAATAAACAAATACACTCCTACCATAATATGAGCATAACACTCTTATAAAAACACAGATTACAAATGCATACGATTCCAATTAAAAATCATGGTCTATATTTTAATTTCTCTGCGCGACCAATTCTTCCAGTTCTATAGCATAGCAGAAGAAAACGAACACATTGCATTTTCAACGTGATCATAGACATTGTCCTCCTACCAAATCAACGATCTTGCGCATTCAAATTACTCATGCCCATTTGCCCATGTTTTAAAATTTGAAATGTTATCTCAAAGTAAATCTTTCAAAGGAACTACAATGGTCGCTTAAGAAGCATCAATGACTACAACATGACCTTTCGTTATATTTATGCTCCCTTTTTTAATCATAAACCATGCAATATCCGTAAGACAGCATCATCTTTTGATGATCTCCTAAGCCAGTAGTATCTCATTGTCTTTTTTATGGTTCCGTAGCAACGCGCGAGCATTGTGCTAAAAACACAAAAAATATCAACATTTACAACATGAAATAAATATTATTCGATGCATCATGAAATTATTTTTTATAGTATATACTTTTTTGTATTGCAAATGTTGATATTTTTTAAGACAAATTTGGTCAAACTTTATGTAGTTTGACTTCGAACAAATTTTATACATAGAGCAAAAAGAAACGGATGGAGTACTTTGGGAAAATGTACTATTGGAATGTCCATACAATTTATGGCTGGAATTTTAGGCGGGCTGTTAATTTTTTGAATAGTTTTTCCCCCGCAAAAATATATATTTTTAAAAATAGTTTTTAGTGGCCTTCTATTTTATGGCGGACTATGCCCTCTACTTTACTTTATCGCAAGCAGCGAGTGTCACCTATGAATTTCTGATGCAGTTTCTTACCTCATGAAGGAAGATAGCCGATAAAGTTGCTTCGTCGGGATATTTTGTTGTGGTGCCAGATTTCTTACATGGGGATCCATTTGTACCTGAAAACGCTGACAGACCAATACAAGTGTGGATCAAGGAACATCCCCTGGTTTGTTGTCTTCTGATTCCCTCAAACCCTGTTCCTTTTTTTTTGTAAATGTTCAGGTCACTTGCCTTAGTTTATGTTTAACGTATATGTTTCGGGAGCTTTCCAGTTTCCATCGCATGAGATTGTTGGCCTTGGTACTTTGATTCAGACAGTGTTAACTAAGGTAACCAAGGGTGGGATGTGACGATAAAACCAATAGGTCCAAATCTAACAACATGTATATGTCAGCTTGATATGACTTTGCAAGAATATATGTAGAATATTGACTGATTGTTCACCTTCTCTTCCACCAACGAGGGCAGCCCTACTAAGCGTGATATGGCTTTGAGTCTCCTCGCCTCCTAAGAAAGGAATCGGGATGGAATCCCCCCTCCAACCCAGCGGCGGCAGGATGAGACAACAAGGGAGGGGTGGTGGTCTAGGGTTGTTGCCCCTGTGTCGCCTGAGGGTGAAGACACACTTATTTTTTTGACAATGGAGTTGATTTATCCACTTCTGGTTACTTCTCGCTGAAGGTGATGTGGTATTATGGTTTTTAATATATCTAATATAAACGAATGAATTGTTCCTTTATACAGGGAAAAGCATTTGAAGAGGCAAAACCTGTTATTGCTGCTCTAAAAGAACAAGGAGTGTCTACTGTTGGGGCTGCAGGTTATTGCTGGGGTGGTAAGCACTATTTTGTTTTGTTAGATTTGAACCCAAAATTCTAAGGTTTAACCTGCTAAGCATTCTGCTCCTTCTCCCCACATATCAGCAAAGGTAGTTGCAGAGTTAGCGAAAGCTAATGAGATCCAGGCAGCTGTTATGTCGCACCCTTCTGCTGTTACTGTTGACGATATCAAAGGTAAGATCCCTCCCTTGATAATTTAACATTGTTCCATCTTCAGATTCTTACACTATGACATGTGCTATATTTCAGAGGTGAAATGCCCCATCGCTGTACTTGGAGCTGAAAATGACAAAACATCCCCACCAGAATTGGTCAAACAGTTCGAGCTGGTTCTATCCTCTAACACAGGGGTAAGTTTTCATTTCGAGCAACCTTCAAGTCAACTATGATGTTGGCTAGGTATGGAATACGTAATATTACTGAGGTTAAACTAAGTTGTCAAATTTGAAACTGCCCCAGTGCCAAGCTGTATCTGATTAGTAATACTGTTTGACTGTTCCAGCATAATGTGTTGCTACTTCCTCCCATTCTAATTAGCCTTTGACATCAGAGGAGCTATCAACCATCCCTTAATTAAGGGCAAACTAGCCTTTACACACAATATTTTACTTTACGAGTCACTGGACCTAGCAGCATTTTATAATACTAGTTATTATCCATGTGAATGACCAGTTTCTTGGAAGTAAGAAGGTATTACCATATATTCACCAGAGAGTGTAGTATCATAAGAAAAAAAAGGAAGATTGATAAAAAGCAACCAGAAAGTACAGTAGAATGTCAGTAAATTGGAGACACACATTATCGGCACGACATTGTTGCAGAACCGGAGCTCAAAATCTTTCATCCTGATATGGTCTTTTATGAACCTACAGATTGCTCACTTTGTCAAGATTTTCCCTGGGGTTTCTCATGGATGGGCTGTGAGATACAAAAGTGAAGATGCAGGTGCTGTGAAGAGCGCCGAGGAAGCCCAGTCAGACATGATTGACTGGTTTAACAAGAACCTAAAGTGAACCTGAATTAGCGGTCCTTTTTTCGTAATAAGCCAGTGTCACTCTTCACAAGTCATCTATGCAAACATCCAGCGTTTATGCTATTGTCCTAGCTATAGGGCCTGTACCAATGGTCGTGCAGGTGTTTGTGTATACATTGTGTGCTTACTCTTAGCGGTCTCTGCTTATACTGAACACATTACTATAATATTATTGCACTGAAATAAAATGTGATATTTGTAGTTTTGAGAGTTGGCCCACTTGTCTGTTTGTCTTTATATAATTTGTTTGGTGATTATTGTTCTCTCATTTTTCGTTATTATAAAATGATTGGCTCTGCCCACTCCAAAGCCGCAGGCCGCTGCCGTCATCTCCAACACCTCCGGTAAGGCAACTAGTCGATCTCCAACACCTGCAGCTTTCCAGACTTTGGTGCCTATAGAGTATGTATACCGAGTTTTTTAAAAAAAAGGAGGATGACCTCCGGCCTCTGCATCTGGGTGATGCATACAGCCACTTTATTAATTATTCTCACAAAACCTTACAAAGTCATACAACAGTAAGACTAAAGCCGTCGTCTAAGCAATAAACTGTCGCTACACCTATTCAGTTGATGAAGGGGCGCAGATAGCCTGGACCTAATACCAAACAGACATCGCAGCCAAGCCTAACATCTAACATCTGAGACCTCTACCTAGCCACTTGCCAGGTCTGGGGCACACACTGGTCCGGCGTGGTCTCAAAGGCCGCCGCCGCCAACTGCCACCGCTCCATCTTCAGATGTGTACTGATGCATCAACCTTGCTCGGTCCAGCTATCGTCGACGCCACCACGGCGCCCAACGGCACCTCCTCCCTACGCGCAAACAGCTAAACACGTCGCGGCCGCCACTGATACACCTCAGCGCCATGCTGCCAAGTACCACCAGCCGACACAGCTTGAAGTCCTTGGAGGATCTGTCGTGCGTAGCACCTGCCGACCAGGCATGACAAAGCGTAGCACCTGTCGGTCAGGCATGACTTGACATCTCCACCGAAGCTCCGCGCAAGACGAAGCCGCTCCACCTCCTTCCTCTGACTTCGAGCACTGCTCCACAAACGATGCTCCCAAGAGAGAAACGACACCGCAGTGCCACCATCGTCCGATCTGGAACACCAGATCCTAGGGTTTCCCCAGGAGCAGCACGAGTGGGTCGACAGTAGTTACACGACGATGCCTTCATCAAGGTAACGGCGTAGAACGCCGCCATCGCCTGCCATCGGCTCAGTTTTCATCGGCAACCATGTCTCCCCAACTCGCAGCCGGGACTAGATGATGGATCTCGAGATCCGATCACCAAGCTTTTGGCCGGCCACCGCCGACGAAGAAGATGACCACCACCACTGGCTACACCGGCCAGAACAGATCTACCATAGGTGCCGTCAAGCAGTCCACCAGGCCCTTGACGCCACCGCCGATCTAAAGCCAGATGACATGCCGCCGAAGACCGCATCGCGCCGCCGTCCAATCCAGGCCAGCCGCCGCAGCAGCCGCCCATGGCCCGAGGTAGGGCCGACCGCCGGCGCCGTCGAAGCCAACGCCGTCGCTTCTAGATCGGCCGCACCTCAACGCATGTTGAGGCCCGGCCACCCCTGAGACGCGGGACGGAGGAAGAGCCCCCGCCACCGCCGTCGGCCTCCGGGCGCAAGCCGGCGGCGGCGGGAGGAGGGGAGGAAGATGGGCTAGGCCCTGGCAGCGGCTAGGGTTGGGGAGCCACCCGAGTCGTCCGAGCGGGGGGCGACACGGGGGCCTATCGTAGTTCCCAAGTATGTATACCGAGTAACGGAAACCATTTTGTCTTTGCAGCGTTCGACGTGCCGAAATTGAGGTACACTGAATTTACTTTCTCGTGAGAGTTGCCGTTTGCATCTCCTTCAACATGGAGCAATTGCTTAATTTTGTCAATGGTGTGATCCTGTATGTAGAAACGGTGACCTTCGGTCACTGCATCCTGACGACCATACAACCATACTGTAGATGGTGTTAATGAAACATGTTAGAGTTGTGTCGAATATAGTGTATAAGGTAGGTTATAGTTGGACTTGTTAGTTGTATTGTGTTTAGATATGATATGGAAGCGTGTTCAAGTTGGACACTTGTATCCTAAGCCTCTCATATATAACGGGGGTAGACACACGATGTAACCTATGCCAACATAATAGCACCGGAACGCAGGGGAAGCCGGCGGCATGTGCCGGTGTCCAGGGCGACCGGGTGCGGTATTGTAGCGGCGTCACGGGGAGGAGCGCCCGTAGTCAAGCCCCGAGGATGTAGC
Source organism: Aegilops umbellulata (assembly GCA_032464435.1). Taxonomy (NCBI): domain Eukaryota; kingdom Viridiplantae; phylum Streptophyta; class Magnoliopsida; order Poales; family Poaceae; genus Aegilops; species Aegilops umbellulata. The sequence goes on from CP136054.1 coordinate 396,870,423, forward strand.
CATATCGGTGAACCTCGTTAACAAATCTCGGTGTCGTGCTTGTGTGATTGCTTGGTCCTCGGATGATTGACGGCATGCCTCGAATTTATTATAACAAGTGGTATCATGAGCTAGGTCGTTCGGAGGCTGCGGATCATTGATTAAGAGGAAGATCAGAGATGCAGCATGTTGGCATGGTTCTCAGTGTGATCGGAAAAGCAGACTAAGACGACGGGCTCGATGGATCAGCGACAGGCAGGACGTGCGGCGATCGATACAGATCGATTGGGCGCGCGTACAAAGGGCGCGTGCGCGGAAGACAGCGTGAGCGGAGACGTGCGGCAGTCGATCAGCTAGATCGATTGCGCGAGCGTTCGACGGCGCACGTTGCGGCAGTTGAGGCTGCGGCCAGATAGGGCCGGGCCCAGGGTACTGTGGCGTGGTGGGTGTTGCCCAGACGTTGACGGATCCTATGAAAGGCCCAGCTGGAGCAAGCTGGTGGGGCAACGCTGCAAGGCATATATGCGCTGGACTGTGCTGAGCCAAGGAAAGGCAACGGTATTTGTTTTGGAGAAGAAAAAGAAAGCAGGGACCGAGTCCTCGGAGGCCGAGACGTGTACATGCAACAAAGGCAGACTCCAAAAGAAAAGCATCCATCGTTGGAAGGCAAGGACTCGGCAGGCAAAGCTAGCATGAAAATTGTGTCCAAAGAGTGACGTAACGTGAAGACCACAAAGGTATCGTTGGATTTGCTACTAGTATACGCTTTGTGTACTTGGGTATCACAGGAAAAGTGCTCGGATATTTTTCACGGGTTAGCCGTACAAAGAACCATAACGCCAACGGGTACCAGGTTTGAGGTGGGGAAGTTCAATAAAACTAAAAACCTTGGGTTATGGCAGACAAGGGTGAAAGATTGTTGGCGCGATAGGGATGCTTGAAGGCGTTGCAGGAAGTCATGTCAATTGTGATGGAATTATCATGTGATGGATGAGAATTTGCCGAAGACGGTATGGGAGCCTCGAGCGTGTCGTACAGTCGAACGAGTTCGGCTGGGTCGGACTGGACAGTCTGACGGGATCGACGCAAGTCGGTTGGTACAGAAGACGGTGGTCAAATCGGTGACGACGACATAGGAGCGTGATGCTGATGGTGACCGACTTCTGTGCGTCGAAACACGTGGCATAGGCCTGAGGGTTTGTGTGGCTTCAACAAGACTATGGCACGGGGTTGATTCAAGGCGGTGCACACGGAGCTTGAAGTCGATGAGGCGCAGAGGTGGATTGATCATCTACCACGGAGTCATGTTGAAGGTGGAGCTGGATTGAGGGGCTAGATGTAAGAATCTAGGGAATCGAAGCCTATTCAGCAAGAGGGAAAAGCGAGTGACACGCAGTTCGAACTGGAGCCCAGTGGTCTGATGGAAGTGTGAAACTCGTCATCGGTCGGTGATGATCGGTGGTACTCTGTAGTGGGGGTTGAGTGGTGTGGGTTCGCGACCCTTGAGACTCGATCGGGACAGCAGAGGCTCGACGCGGTAATAGCGGCGAGGCGTGCGGTATGCACGGGACATGGAGACGGGCCAGGGCTCTGGTGGTCATACATGTGGTGAGAAAACTGCGAATTTGACTTGGGATGACTACAGGCAATGGTGAAATTCCTTCAAGTTTCAGACAGGCGGTCAAGAAAGGAGCGGTGGTGTTGAGTTCAGATAACTCTTATGTGTGACACCCAATATGTGAGTTGTTCATTTTCACATAGGTCAGTGATCAGTGTGTGATGGCATTGGACTGATACTCTGGAAGTTGGGAGCACAAACTAGAGTAACAAGGAACTTAATTTTGCTCGAGTGTTGACCGTGGTCAAGAAAAGAAGGGACTACAAGTTGCAGCTGGAGTCATATGGAGTCTTTGGAGTAGCAGCGGTTCTCATGGGATAAGTTCAAGTCCAATGTATATGGAAGTTTGACGCCTTGACGAATTCAAGGTGGTGGAGAATATTCGCCAAGGTGGAGTTTGTTAGAGTTGTGTCGAATATAGTGTACAAGGTAGGTTACAGTTGGACTTTTAGTTGTATTGTGTTTAGATAGGATATGGACACTTGTATCCTAAGCTTCTCATATATAACGGGGGTAGACACACGATGTAACCTATGCCAACATAATAGCACCGGAACGCAGGGGAAGCCGGCGGCATGTGCCGGTGTCCAGGGCGACCGGGTGCGGTATTGTAGCGGCGTCACGGGGAGGAGCGCCCGTAGTCAAGCCCCGAGGATGTAGCAATATCAGTGAACCTCGTTAACAAATCTCGGTGTCGTGCTTGTGTGATTGCTTGGTCCTCGGATGATTGACGGCATGCCTCGAATTTATTATAACAAAACATATTTCTTATGAGAAGGAAGGGGGGCTGGAATTACAGAATGGCGATCTTCTGTTTGTAGTTTTCAGTTCAAATTTGTCTCCCTTGTCTGCTTCATACCTTCATATTTGTTCAACTTAATAGGACATCTGCATTTGGTTGCATACATATCAGCAAAAGAACGGAATGCGTAAGTAAATTTTGAACATAATGAAAGAAATGCTGACCTCATTAATCTCCATGCTGGAAAACTAGATCGGAATGGCCTACAACTGTGCTTCTATGCTCTTTTCTCTTTATGGAAGTTTATTTATCTTAAACTAGTGCTATCCTTCATTCATGGGATTGCCACTAATGCTAAATGTCTATCTAACGGAGGAAGATAGCGGACAAGGTTGCTTTGTCGGGTTACTTTGATGTAGTGCCAGATTCCCTGCATGGAGATCCATACCAGCCCAACAATCATAACAATCCTGGAATGTTGGTACAGGCACATAGTTCATTTTGCTGTCTCTTGATATCATCCTTTCTTATTTAAGGTTCCCAGGTAACTTATATTCTGTTTTTTCTGAAGTTGTTTGCGGAAATCTATACAGCTTTTATGTCACAATCTTCCTAGCGTAAGTACTCTGTTTCAAACATTGACACCGGTGACCTCTGTAGAAATCATAGAAAAAACTTCTGGTTCAGGCCTGAAAAATGGCATAACGAGCATTTTGTTGACAATAACTGCATGGGATGACATTCTAATCTTTCGGTAATTTAATATTTCTGTTCGGTACCTGACAATGTTATTACTAATGCTATGTACCTTAGGAGCTTCTACACTTGGCATTTCAGATACGTAAGGCCAACTCCATCGCACGAGCCCAAACGGACGTCCGGTTTGGCCGGATTTTGTCCCTTTGGGGCGGCAATGGGTTCGCCCATGTCCGCTTGTGTCCGTTGGGTCGTGGGTGCGCCCAACGCATGGCCGCACCCCAAATCATGTCCGTGTTGGACGTGATTAAAAAAATAAAAAAACTTAAATAAAATGATTAAAAAAGTAAATAAACGCAGTTAAAAAACTTAAAACATAAGTTAGGGGTCACGGCCACAAAACGGCCCGGTTTCACGGTTCACTTTAACGGGGGCCGCCTGTGTCGTGGCCATGGCCGTCTTTAGTGGCCGCCGGTGTCGTCGTCGTCGCTGACGAGGTCGGCATAGTCTGGTGGCGTCCAGAGGTGGGCCGACGGTCCGTGGTGCGCGGGGGCGGGCTGGAAGGTGGCAGGTGCCTGCACCACCTCCTCCCGTGGCGACGCGTCCTGCTCTGGTGACCGCGGCGGCGTGGGGCACCAGTTCACGCCCCCCACGGCGTGCGCCATCTCCGGAGTGTCGTTGTCTAGACACGCGATCGAGCGAAGGGAATCAGAGGGAGAGAGAGCGATGAACTCGAGCGAGAGAGAGAGTCGTTTGTGCTGCCACTAACTGCGCAGCTTTTCTGTTTCTCATTCCTCCTCTTTTATCTGTTACAACAAACTAGCTATCTTCCTCCCGGCGGGCGCGCTATGATCTGTGATGGCCGCGCCATCCCACGACCACGACTCACAACACAAGTGCCCACCAGGAGGAGAAAACGGGAAGGAGGAGAAGTGGTCAGTGCGCACTACAGCACTTGATCCACGTCCTAGCTACGTGCATGTCCAGGTCACATCAACCCGCATGCGCTCATTATTACAAATAGAAAAAACAAAGCTACATTGCATGCATGAGATTAGTGCAGCATAACATTTCACCCCCTAATCTCAGTGCACCAAACCGATCACCCCGAGCCTCTGCCTCATCTCAATGAAGTGAACTCGTCCAAGTGCCTTGGTGAGTGCATCGGCCAGCTGATCCTGCGTACCCACATGATCTATCTCCACTTGATCCTTGTCCATGCAGTCCCTGACAAAGTGAAACTTCACATCTATGTGTTTGCTGCGATCATGATGTACCGGATTTTTGCTCAAAGCTATGGCAGACTTGTTATCTACTTGCAGTTTGAACCTCGCCGGTGAGACTCCTGTGATGTCACCTAGCAACCTGCTTAGCCACATCCCTTGACAGGTCGCAGCAGCTATAGCCACATACTCAGCCTCGCACGAAGAAAGGGCAACTATCTTCTGTTTCTGCGAACTCCAAGTAATCAGATTCTTGCCCAGATAGAAAACATGCCCTGAAGTGCTCTTGCGGTCACTGACATCGCCTGCGTGATCACTGTCGCTGAACCCTAGTAGCTTGGCCACACCCTGGCCTCTCTTGTAGCTGCATCCATAGTGCATGGTGCCTTTCACATACCTCAATATTTGCTTGACAGCGGCCCAGTGATTAGTGCTAGGCTTCTCCATGAACCGGCTAACGATCCCAACAGAATGCGCTATGTCTGGCCGAGTGTTTACCAGATAGCGCAGACTTCCAATCACCTTGCGATATAGAGTGGCATCGAAGGGTTCACCGTCGTCTTCTTTCTTGAGTTTGAGGCGACACTCCATGGGCGTGTGGCAGCTGTTGCAGCCTGACATATTGCAATCTGCAAAATCTTCTCAGCATAGCTTTTCTGACAGAGTGTGATGCCATTGTTGTTCTGCTCCACTTCTATGCCCAAATAGTAGCTCAGCTTGCCCAGATCACTCATCTTGAAGAGTTGCTGCATCTGCTGCTTGAATGAGGCTATGCCTGCCGCGTCAGTGCCAGTAATGATCAGATCATCTACATAAACTCCCACTAGCAGATATGAATCTGCATTGCCTCGTCGATAGACTGCATGCTCAAGTGGACTGCGGGCAAAACCGAGAGCAGACAGAGACTCATCCAGCTTTGCGTACCAGGCTCGCGGGGCTTGATGCAGACCGTACAGCGCCTTGTGGAGGCGCAACACACTCCCTTCCTTGCCGACGACCTCATAACCCGGCGGCTGAGCGACATATACTTCCTCTATGAGATCTCCGTTCAGAAAGGCCGATTTTACGTCCATGTGATGGACCTCCCATCCTGAATGTGCAGCAAGAGCCAACAGCAGGCGTACTGTCTCCATGCGGGCTACGGGAGCAAACACTTCCTCAAAATCCACCCCCTGACGTTGTACATACCCCTTTGCGACAAGGCGAGCTTTGTGCTTGACGATGTTGCCTGCAGGATCACGCTTGACACAATAAACCCACTACAGTCCGATCGCTTTGTGTCCAGCAGGCAGCTGAGTGAGCTCCCAAGTCTTGTTGTCGATGATGGACTGCATCTCGACGTCCATGGCGCCCTTCCACGCCTTGCTAGCAAGCGCCTCGTCCACGTCATGCGGCTCCTCAACGCTGAACAGGCAGCGCACGAGCAGGCAGCGCTCGAACTGCTCGCGCACCACCTGGTCTTCAGTTTCCTCGAGCACGCTGGTGAAGCTCCGATAGTGCACTGGCTGCCCCGTGGGCACATCGTGGCGCGAGTCGTGTGATGGAGGCGTGTCGCCGCTGGCCCTCGGCAAGTCCGTGGGTGTCACCGTCCCAGACTGCGACGAGTCAGGCGTGCTCACCACCGGCGTGGCAACTGCAGTCGACCGCGGCATCCCCAAAGTTGGTGTAGAGGGTGTCGCCGCTGCCCTCGGAGTGACCGGTGGAGTAGAGGACCCGCTATCGACTTCCTGGACGCCATTCTCCATGGTGTAGACCACGGTGAATGTCGCGGGTGCGGTGGTGACCGCGCTCGTGTCCGGGGCGCTCCAAGTCCACGGCCTTCTCTCCTCAAAAACAATGTCACGCGTTACCTGGACTTTCTTGGTTGCTGGATCGTACGCTCGGTACGCCTTAGAGCCCTCTTCATAGCCAACAAACACCATAGGCGTCGATCGATCGCTCAGCTTGGTGATGCCGGTGCCGACGCGCTTCACGTGAACCGTGCACCCGAACGTGCGCAGGTGCTGCACGTTGGGTTTACGGCCGTGCCACGCCTCATAGGGCGTGACACCCTCCAAGCTCCTGGTTGGCGCGCGGTTCAGTAGATAGACGGCGGTCCTCATCACCTCAGCCCAGAAGTACGCCAGCATGCTCATGCTTTTCATCATGCACTGGGCCATCTCCACAACAGTTTGATTTCACCTTTCGACGACTCTATTTTGCTGCGGTGAGTATGGTGCTGTGGTGAAGTGCTTGATGCCGCTCTTGTCACAGTACTCCTTGAACTCCACAGAATTGAACTCGCCACCGCGGTCTGATCTAAACGCGCGTAGCCTGCACTGGCCATCTCCTTCGGCCATGGCTTGGATCTTCTTGAAGCGTGAGTATGCCTCATCTCTAGTCTTCAGCAGGTCTAGCCACATGTAGCGACTATGATCATCAACCACGAGCAAAAAGTACTTATTACCTCCTGGAGTCATCGGAGAGATCGGCCCGCACAGGTCTGTGTGTACGAGCTCCAGGATGTGTTCAGCTCGGCACGCTGTGGCCTGCTGGAACGACGCTCGGTGTTGTTTCCCCAAGGCGCAGCCGTCGCAGTACTCTTCCACACGATCTATCAAGGACATCCCGCGCACGAGCTGCTTAGTGGACATGGCTTGGAGCACGCGGAAGTGAAGATGCCCCATGCGCGCGTGCCACCGCCAGGTCGCGTTGTCTCCTTGCGCCATCAGACACGCCGACGCGTCGATCGTGAGGATGCCAGTGTACAGGCGGTTCCCCGACCTCTTGATGCGTGCCAGAACGTGCCGTGCCGGGTCCTGGAAAGTCATGACTCCGTCTGCAATGCCGATGATGCATCCTGCCTCGTCCAGCTGCCCCACGAAGACGATATTTGTCCGCAGGCTGGGTATGAAGAAGACGCCGGTGAGCGCGCGCTGGTCACCGTCCTGGCGACGGAACACCACCGAGCCGCGGCCGCAGATGGCCACGACCGAACCGTCCCCGAACTTCACTGTGCCACGCATGGACTCATCGAGTGACGAGAAGACGCGCTTGTCTCCTGTCATGTGACTGCTTGCCCCAGTGTCAAAGAACCATACTCCGTCCGGCGTAGGTACAGGCATGACCTTTTCTTCATTGAGATACACCTCTTGAGGTGCCACGATCTGGGACGGATTGACGTCGGTGACCACGGCCATATACAGACCCTGATCGTGCTCAGCGGCGGCTTGGACAAGGTTGGCTTGCTCCTACTTGCCCTTTTGTTCCTCGTCCTTGAGCCTGGTGCGGCATTCCTTTTTTCAGTGTCCCGGCTTGTTGCAGTAATGACACTTTCCCTTCTTCTTTCCGCCGGAGCCGCCGGATCCGCCCGCGCCCGCACTCGGCTGCGCAGACTTGCCACCGCCCTGAAACCTGTTCTTCCCCGGCGACTTGTTCTTGCCGTTGCCGCCGGATGACGATCCGCCGGAGCCAAGCTGCCGCTGGCGTGCCTCCCACTCCGCAGAGGTGTACATGAGGCGCGCTCCGGACTGCACCGTGTCATCCAGATCGTAGTGATCTTCACACGCAGACAGGCGCCTAGTGAGCTCTTCGATCGTCATGGTCTTGAGGTCGATGAGAGACTCTATCGCCATCGCCATCTGCCGGTACTTGCGCGGCACGACGCGAAGGAACTTCTGGATGGCCTTGTGCTCCGTCACCGGATCGCCGTACAGCTCGAGATCGGCGACGAGACCGGAGAGCCGCAGCGCGAAATCTTCTACGGACTCGCCGTCCTTGAAGCGGAGATCCTAGAATTCTCGGCGACGTACTTGGGCCTTGGCCTCGCGCGCGCGCTCGCTGCCCATCCGGAGAGTTTTGGTTGTCTCCCAGGCCTTCTTGGCCGTGTCCTTGGCCGTCAGGACACGGATCATCTCCGGCGGCACGCCAGTGAGGATGATCTGCATCGCACGTCGATCGTCGTGCTTGTCGGCGGCGTCGTCGGTCACCGCACACCAGACCCGCGCAACCTGCAGCTTGACATGCATGACTAGGGACCACTCCATGTAGTTTGTGCGGGTGAGGACCATGGATGACGAAGAGGTCTCGCTCTCCCGCACAACCCGCTCGACGATGCGGAGCTCGCCGCTGCCGCCGCCCGGGCGCTGTAGACCGCGGCGTCTTCGATGGCGACTTCGTCCCGCCCTTGTTCCCCTTCTCTGAGTCGCTGTCGGACATGACCGCCACGGATCAGACACCGCCGGCCACCGGAGAGTGGATCGAACACCACGTAGCTCTAATGCCAATTGTCGTTGTCTAGACACGCGATCGAGCGAAGGGAATCAGAGAGAGAGCGATGAACTCGAGAGAGAGAGAGAGAGTCGTTTGTGCTGCCACTAACTGCGCAACTTTTCTGTTTCTCATTCCTCCTCTTTTATCTATTACAACAAACTAGCCATCTTCCTCCCGGCGGGCGCGCTACGATCCGTGATGGCCGCGCCATCCCACGACCATGACTCACAGCACAAGTGCCCACCAGGAGGAGAAAACGGGAAGGAGGAGAAGTGGTCAGTGTGCACTACAGCACTTGATCCACGTCCTAGCTACGTGCATGTCCAGGTCACATCAACCCGCATGCACTCATTATTACAAACAGAAAAAACAAAGCTACGTTGCATGCATGAGATTAGTGCAGCATAACACGGTGCCGTGCACGACCAACTCCATTGCTGGCCCACCAAGCCCGGGTGGAACACGGCCACCGACGCCTCCTCCATCACCTCCTCCGCCGCCACCATGTCTAGCTCAGGGAAGGCGATGTCGCCGGCCGCAGATAGGGCCATTGTCTCCTCTAGGCCCGGCCATTAGCGCTCATCATGCGTGTTCATGGAGTCCTCCATGACACGCTGCATGAGCCGGGCCTCCCCCTCCGCTGTCATGCGAGGAGGTGGAGGTGGTGACGGAGACGGGAAAGGCGATGGCGCGAGCGTGAGGCCGCGCACCTCCTGACGTGGCCGCCTCGGCCTCGATGCCATGCCGGCGAAGTAGGAGGCGCGCGACACGTTGTGCTCGTCCTGGAGCCACGTGTCCCAGAGCACGGAGTCGGGGGCGTACCTATCGTCGTAGTAGCGGTCGTCAGGGAGGAGGCGGCGGCGGCGCTCGATCTCATCGCGGCGCGCACAGCCGCTCATCGGCACCGGCGGGATCGGGACCCGGTCGCCGGAGAGGTGCCAATTGTTCGGGAGGTGGACGTCGCTCCATGCAACTGACGTCCTCGTCTCCCAGTAGCGCCGGCATACATCAGCGTTGATGTACTGCCGGTCGCGCTCGTCGCCGGCCCTAGGGCCGATGGTGAAGGGGGCAGGCGCGGGGCCCCGGCACGGCGGCGATGCGGCCTCCTCCTTTTTCACGGAGCCGCGGCAGCGTCCCGACGAGGAGCCAGCCTCGCGGTCATGCTTCCCCTTGCGGCCGTAGTTCCAGAGCCCCATGGCTGCGAAGCGGCCGGTCGGCGAGTTCGAGGCTAGGGTTTGGGGGTGTCGGGTTTCAAGGAGGCCGCGGGATGGAGTGGGGAGTGTGGACGACGACTGGTCCACGGCTTCTCATTTAAGAAGGACCGCGGCCGTTCGCTGGGCGAATGGCAAGTGGGGCCACCTGCGCATGCGCATTGATGTTGGCGAGTGGGAGGTAGGTGGCCGCCTACCACGCAGCCCCGACGCGGACGTTCGACGCGTCCGTTCGCTATCCGCCGCGACCCAAACCCGGCGCATGTTTGCGCTCGAAATGGGTCGGCCCGGACACAAAAACGATCAGATGGGTCCGGGCCGTCGCGCGCTGGGCCGACCGGTTTATCCCTTTTACCCCAAACGGACGGGGCCGGACAGAATGGGGTCGCGCGGTGGAGTTGACCTAAGCAGCTGCTATTGTGCACCTGAAAGTTAGTTTGTTTTTGAAAGAAAAAAACTACGTATACTCTTTAACTTGCAATCCCTCCATAAACTAATATAAGATCTTTTAGATCACTACACTACTTTAGTGATCTAAAAGATCTTAGAAAGCTTTTTTTTAGCCGGGCTAATCCCCTTTCCATTATCGAAATAATGGAAATACAACCGAGTTCCAAGGAAAGACAAAGAGGGAAAGGGAAAAAGCGAGCTCAAGCACTCCAGGGAAACCCGCTGTAGTCGCTCGCAATCGAAACGACCACCACGGGGCGAAAACCCTGGAGCACAAGTAACTCACCGCAAAGGTAACAAAGGTCTCACAACCCACACCACAGCCTACGCAGAGGCAGAAACAAACACCAGTATTAAGAAGACAAGGATGACAAAATGAAGAGCCTAACACCAATCGCGACCAGCTTCAAGAAAATGAGCTTCAAAAGGAGGGGTCCGCTGCCAAGAGTCATCCCTGGGTGGTCCCCGTGTATGCAGACGCACAAAGGCTCATCATCTTCTTAGCGTTCATCCTCAGAAGTGCTGCGCCTTGCTCCAGCTCCGTTCGTTCCTCGCCTTTCAGCAAACCTGCCCAGTAGGAAAGATGTGCACAAGCATTGAAAACAATCTCAAAAGGAGATGACAATTTCTTGAATTCAAATGTAGCCTGACTCCTGCGGTTCCAAATGGCCCAGCAGATGGCCGCAAGTCCCACAGTAAAGTGTTTCTCTCCATGGGGAAGAAAAGCATAACACCAAGAGTAAAACTGACATAGGTTGTTGGGGCACAAATCAGTACCCAGCACTGCACCAACTGTGCGCCAGGCGACCCTAGCGGCGGGGCACAGAAAGAATAGATGCAGGTAAGTCTCCCTACATTTGCAAAACGAGCAACAAGGGTTGCCAGCCCAGTTTCGACGTTTCATCACATCTCTGGTGAGAACAGCGTCCTGGAACAGTTGCCATAGGAAAATCTATATTTTGATAGGTAATTTGGCCCTCCAAATCCATCTATAGTCACAACCAGCAAGATCTTTTTCCAGATAAGAGTAAACTGATTTGGTAGTGAATCTACCTTTGGGACCAAAACTCCATCCAACCCTGTCGCCCTCATCAGAGTTTATAATGTTATCAACAGCCCCCTGCACCCCCTCTAGCTGGCGGGTCAGACCCGCATTCAGCCTGCGCCTGAACATGCCCCCACCAGCCCGGGATTTAAATTGGGCTATAGTATCATTCGGGAAGTTAGTAACACTAAAAAGATCTGGATATACATCACAGAGAGGAGGGTGGGAACCAATAGGGTCGAGCCACACACGAGCTATGTTGCCAGATTTGATCACAATCTTTCTCCCGGCCTTGTACATATCTTTAACTTTCAAAAGCGACTTCCAGACCGGAGAATCAGCAAATCTGGGTTTGACAGATGCAACCGAGCTGTTTTTAAGGTATTTAGCTTTGACCACGTCTTGCCACAAACCTTCTCCCGTGTCTAGTTTCCACCACCATTTAACAAGGAGGGATAGATTTTGTTTGTGAAGATCTTTCACCCCCAAGCCTCCTTTACTCTTAGACCTACACACCCTGGCCCATTTGACCAGGTGGTATCGTTTCTTCCCCGTCCCACCACACCAGAAAAACTTGCGGCGATACTTGTCCAACCTCTCAATAAAAGTTTTGGAGAGAAGAAACATAGACATATAGTAGTAAGCAATACTGGACAGGGAAGAGTTCAAAAGGGTTAGTCTCCCTCCGGATGAGGCAGCATTGCCAATCCAGGAGTCACAACCTTTGAGGTATCTTATAGCAACAAACTCCCAGTCTGAGTTTCTCAGAGAGGAGTAGCTGACTGGCACCCCTAGATATTTCATAGGGAAGTGACCAATTTGACAGCCGAATAGGTCAGCATATTTTTTGAGGGTCGAATCGTCCCCCACCACACACAACACCTCGCTCTTAAGGAAATTGATCTTGAGACCGGACATCAACTCGAACAAGTACAGGAGAAGTTTAAGGTTGACTGCCTTGTCAATATCATCTTCAATGCAGATAACTATGTCATCCGCATACTGCAGAACAGCCACCCCATTAGGAATTAAGTCAGCTGCCAGCCCTTTAAATAGATTGTTTTTCTGGGCATTAAGTATCATCTTAGTAAGACACTCAGCAGCAATGTTAAAAAGGAAAGGGGACATGGGGTCCCCTTGTCGGACCCCCTTATGACTTTGGAAGTAAGAGCCCGTGGTGTTATTAATTTTGACACTAATTGTGCCATTATGAAGTATTTTCTCCACCCATTCACACCATTTTGCGCTGAAGCCCCTCATCTTGTGGCATTCAAGCAAAAACTCCCAGTTAACCTTATCATATGCTTTCTCGAAGTCAAGTTTCAGGACAATTCCTGTTTTCTTCTTGACATGAGTGTGATGTAGAATTCCGTGCAATGTCAGGATCCCATCCATGATATTACGTTTCTTGATAAAGGCATTTTGGTGGCGACTGATAAGTTTGTAAGCAAACACAACAGCCCTGTTATCTAAAACCTTGGTGATCAACTTATGAGGGCATCTCAAAAGACAAATAGGTCGAAACTCTTGGATTTTTTTGGCCCCGTTAATTTTGGGAATCAAGGTAATAGTCCCATAATTTAATCTCTCTACATCTAGTGTCCCTTCATGAAAGGCCTTGAACAAGTTCATAATATCATCTTTAACAACATCCCAACAGAATCGATAGAACTCTGCTGGAATATTATCGGGTCCAGGGGCTCTATTGTTGTCCATAGAGAAAAGGTTTTTTTAACCTCTTCTTCACTAAAGGGTCTAGTCAGGAACTCGTTATCCTCATCTGTGAGTTTTTCATCATCACCCCAAGTGTCAGGATCTAAGTGGAAAAGATTCCCGGGGGCCAGACCAAAAAGCTCTTTATAGTAATGTGTAGCATGATTAAGCAAGTTATCAGTCCCCTCAATGGTGGTGTCACCACACGAGAAGGAGTGAATAGTGTTTTTACGTTTCTTCCCATTGGCAATCCTATGGTAGAAAGCAGTGTTTTGATCACCCTTCAACAGCCAAGTTTCATGTGATTGTTGAAGCCAATATAATTCCTCGTTCACCATGAGTTGTTGGAGTTCGCCACTAAGAGAGGCTCTTTTCATAAGTGTATCAGGATCAAGAGGCCCTTGTTCTTCCATAGCTTCTATGGAAGCAAGCTTGTCCTTGATCACTTTTTTTCTTTTTTTGGTGTGTCCGAATTTATCAGAACCCCAGCCTTTAAAAACCTTTTTAAACCGCTTCAACTTGTTATTTAGGACATCTATAGGGTCCGAGGACTTAACTGGTTTCTGCCAGATTTGTTTGACCAAAGGGAGGAATTCCTCGTTGGCCATCCAACTCATCTCAAATCTGAACTCTCTAGGCTTAGGAGATTGAGGTTGCGAGCTGTTTGTGGACATAAGGAGGGGATTATGGTCAGAAACATCTCGGACCAGTTTCCTGGCAGTGACTAAGGGAAATAAATCTTCCCATTCATAGCTCATAAGAATCATGTCCAGTTTTTCCAGGGTGGGGTGGGCTTGATTATTGGACCAGGTAAACATCCCCCCTTCCACAAACATCTCATGAAGGCATAAGGTATTAATGATAGCATTAAACCTGTCAACATACTGGGAGGCCATCATTTTTTTGTTTTTCTCCCCACTATGTCTAAGGATGTTGAAATCACCACCCACAATGTAAGGCATTGATAGGTGGTTACAATAATTGGCCAATTCCTCAAGGAATTCATGTTTGTGCTCATCATGGGCCGCGCCATACACATTAAGTAAAGACCAAACGCATTGTTTTTTAACATCGAAGATAGTAACTTGAAGGATAAATTTCCCCAAGGACCACGAAACAACTTCCAGATTTTCTCTCTTGACCCCACAGAGTAGATCCCCAGCCTTGCCAATCGAAGGGATCCAATTCCAGTCAAAAGTACTGTATGGATCGACCTTTCTAAAGAAACTAGGAGAGAATCTTCTCTTCATCGTCTCCTGTAAACAAAGGAAATCTAGGGAATGATCTTTAATCAGATCAGAGAAGCAGGTGATCATCCCTCTTTTACCTGCCCCTCTGAAGTTCCAAAAAATCCCATTCATTTAGATTTTCTACCCCTCCCCCTCCCCCTAGTTGTAATGCTAGGGGGTATAGTACCATTATCAGAAGTAGCAGTGGGCTCCACTGCTTTCTGGCTTCTAGTTCTGGGCCTGGATATAGATGTTTGAATTTTACGCGCACTTTTTTTCTTTTTCCTAGACCCAACAACAGTGAAATCAGAGACATCATAGTTCTGCTCATCTCCCCAATTCAGATTGATAGGGATATCCTCGCCTTTTCCATTAGTGATGAGCATCACCTCATCAGGAGGTGTATGTTTTTCTACATCACTATTTCTAATGTGTTCTAGTTCTCTAAGGATATCAATCTTAGAAAAATCACAATCAGGAATCATAACACCCATATTTCTAGCTCTAAGCATCAAGTCAGAATTAGACAGAACATCAAAAGAATTATTAGAGTTTTTGGTACCTTCCAAGTCCCTCTTCTTGCTGGCAGCTTTGGCTCTGTCCTCCACCTTCTCCAAATTGGTCAACTGGGTCCTGGTACTGAACCTGAGAGTATTTTCATGTAAGAGTGGAGGTGTGGGGATCACCTCACCATAGCAATCGTGAGCAGAATCAGGTGATTGCACGCTGTACTCAACTGGATCATTCTCAACAGCGCCAAAAGGGCCCTCCAATTCAATGACTTTAATTGAGCTTTTCACACTGTCAGCATAAGTCTTCTTCACATTCTTTTCTCCATCGCCAAAAGTAGCAGACTGACTGCACATATCATGGGATAGAGATAGAGCAACAGAATTATCATGGGCAGCTAAGGCCTCTTGTTCCATGGTATGAATTAGAAGAGTATCATGGTTCGAGCTATCAGAATTCACTGAGACCGGCGATTCCAGAGCATCATTAATACACTGCTTCCCCACAGTTTTGCTCCCTCCCACATCCTGCATACCACCAGAAGAGCTGCCCCTCATATCATCCTTTAGTCCCTCTCTTTTTTGTTTCTTTGGTGAAGGCTCACCCTGTTCAGTAGAGGCTTTCACATTGATATTCTCTCTGTCAGGATTTCGAACCAGGACTCGTTCCACTTCAAAAGTAAAGTCATAGAAACGATACCCCAGGACTGACTCAGCCACTGGGATGATCTCATCAATGTTACGACAGCCCAGTTTCACTCGAACTGAGTCAGGACGATGCAGAGTGGCCAAGTCAATCTCAAGCGGAACTCCAGCTAGCGAAGCCACAAAGGCAGCATTTTTCTCACATCTTTTGTCAGTAGGGATTCCACCCACTTTGACCCATGCTTTCTCCAGCAAACCTTTGGCCCCATCATCATGTTCCCATCTAGTAACCCTCACAACCGTACCACACGGTTTCATGGTCATGCGATCACTGTAACAAGCTTTTTCCACTTCTCTAATGTTAGAAAATCTAAGGAAGAACACCCCAGGCTCGATCAACTTGGTAGAGCATCTCCATGTTTTGCCTAGGTACAAGAAGAACGCGTCGTTCATCTATTTGACAGTGGGTTTTCCTTTCAACACCGTGATCATGACGTTACACGACCTCTCCCTAGCTTGTTCAACAGAACAGTAATCATGGATGTAGAAGAAACCCTGTCCCCTAGCTTGAAACGCACACATCGGGGCAATGCATTCCCAGGGTAAGAATTCTATGCAAACAGAAGCAAGATGCCCTAGCTTGTTGCATCTCTCGCAAAACGCAAGTGAGCATCGCACAGCAGCGTGACCCGCAGTTTTGCAGATAAGGCAAAGATCATCAGAATTGGAAGAAGGCACCTGAGATTTGTCCGCGGCCCTCGAATCAGAAGGCGCAACCGTCATCGTGGCCGAGACCTTGGTCTGATGCGCACTGCTTCCCCCACCCGAGTCCTCCGAGGCTTTGTTCTTCGCCACCCAGACGCCCCCCGAGCTGGAGCTCTGCCGCTCCGCCGCCGCCGCGGCAGCGTCCTAGCGCGGAGCCTCAGAGGTGTCGGATGAAGGAAATATGCCCTAGAGGCAATAATAAAGTTATTATTTATTTCCTTATATCATGATAAATGTTTATTATTCATGCTAGAATTGTATTAACCGGAAACATAATACATGTGTGAATACATAGACAAACAGAGTGTCACTAGTATGCCTCTACTTGACTAGCTCGTTAATCAAAGATGGTTATGTTTCCTAACCATGAACAAAGAGTTGTTATTTGATTAACGGGATCACATCATTAGTTGAATGATCTGATTGACATGACCCATTCCATTAGCTTAGCACCCGATCGTTTAGTATGTTGCTATTGCTTTTATCCATGACTTATACATGTTCCTATGACTATGAGATTATGCAACTCCCGTTTACCGTAGGAACACTTTGTGTGCTACCAAACATCACAACGTAACTGGGTGATTATAAAGGTGCTCTACAGGTGTCTCCGAAAGTATTTGTTGGGTTGGCGTATTTCAAGATTAGGATTTGTCACTCCGAATGTCGAAGAGGTATCTCAGGGCCTTCTCGGTAATGCACATCACATAAGCCTTGCAAGCATTGCAACTAATGAGTTAGTTGTGGGATGATGTATTACGGAACGAGTAAAGAGACTTGCCGGTAACGAGATTGAACTAGGTATTGGATACCGACGATCGAATCTTGGGCAAGTAACATACCGATGACAAAGGGAACAACGTATGTTGTTATGCGGTCTGACCGATAAAGATCTTCGTAGAATATGTAGGAGCCAATATGGGCATCCAGGTCCCGCTATTGGTTATTGACCGGAGACGTGTCTCGGTCATGTCTACATTGTTCTCGAACCGTAGGGTCCGCACGCTTAAGGTTTCGATGACAGTTATATAATGAGTTTATGAGTTTTGATGTACCGAAGGAGTTCGGAGTCCCGGATGAGATCGGGGACATGACGAGGAGTCTCGAAATGGTCGAGACGTAAAGATCGATATATTGGACGACTATATTCGGACATCGGAAAGGTTCTGAGTGGTTCGGGTATTTTTGGAGGTACCGGGGAGTTACGGGAATAGGGGGAAGAGTATTGGGCCTTATTGGGCCTTAGTGGGAAGGAGCCAGGAGGTGGCGCGCCCCTCCCAAGCCCAGTCCGAATTGGACAAGGGGTTTGGGGGCGCGGCCCCCTCTCCCTTCCTTCTCCACTCCCCTCCTTTCCCCCCTTCTCCTAGTTGGACTAGGAAAGGTGGAATCCTACTCCCGGTGGGAGTAGGACTCCCCTTGGCGCGCCCCTTCTAGGCCGGCCGCCCCCTCCTCCCTTGCTCCTTTATATACGGGGGCAGGGGGCACCCCATGGACACACAAGTTGATCCTTGAGATCGTTCCTTAGTCGTGTGCGGTGCCCCCCTCCACCATATTCCACCTCGGTCATATCGTTGTGGTGCTTAGGCGAAGCCCTCCATTGATAGTTCATCAAGATCGTCACCATGCCGTCATGTTGACGGAACTCATCCCCGGAGGTTTTGCTAGATCAAGACCCGGGGACGTCATCGAGCTGTACGTGTGTCAAGAACTCGGAGGCGCCGGAGTAACGGCGCTTGGATCGGTAGGATCGCGGGAAGACGTACGACTACTTCTTCTACGTTGCGTCAACGCTTCCGCTTCGGTCTACGAGGGTACGTAGACAACACTCTCCCCTCTCGTTGCTATGCATCACCATGATCTTGCGTGTGCGTAGGAAATTTTTTGAAATTACTACGTTCCCGAACAGTGGCATCCGAGCCTAGGTTTTTATGGTTTGATGTTTTGCACGAGTAGAACACAAGTGAGTTGTGGACGATACAAGTCATACTGCCTACCAGCATGTCATACTTTGGTTCGGCGGTATTGTTGGATGAAGCGGCCCGGACCGACATTACGTGTACGCTTACGCGAGACTGGTTCTACCGCCGTGCTTTGCACACAGGTGGCTGGCGGGTGTCAGTTTCTCCAACTTTAGTTGAACCGAGTATGGCTACGCCCGGTCCTTGAGAAGGTTAAAACGGAGTCTATTTGACAAACTATCGTTGTGGTTTTGATGCGTAGGTGAGATTGGTTCTTACTTAAGCCCGTAGCAGCCACGTAAAACTTGCAACAAACAAAGTAGAGGACGTCTAACTTGTTTTTGCAGGGCATGTTGTGATGTGATATGTTCAAGACGTGATGAGATATAAGTTGTTGTATGAGATGATCATGTTTTGTCGAGGTTATCGGCAACTGGAAAAAGCCTTATGGTTGTCTCTCTATGCATAAGATGCAAGTGCCAAATAATTGCTTTACTTTATCGCTATGCGATAGCAATAGTTGCAAGAGCAATTGTTGGCGAGACGACCATGTGACGACACATTGATATAGATCAAGATGATGGAGATCATGGTGTCATGCCGGTGACGATGGAAATCATGACGATGCTTTAGAGATGGAGATCAAAGGCACAAGACGATGATGGCCATATCATGTCACATATTTTGATTGCATGTGATGTTTATCTTTTATGCATCTTATCTTGCTTTGATTGACGGTAGCATTTTAAGATGATCTCTCACTAATTATCAAGAAGTGTTCTCCCTGAGTATGCACCGTTGCCAAAGTTCGTCGTGCCCAGACACCACGTGATGATCGGGTGTGATAAGCTCTACGTCCATCTACAATGGGTGCAAGCCAATTTTGCACACGCAGAATACTCGGGTTAAACTTGACGAGCCTAGCATATGCAGATATGGCCTCGGAACACGGAGACCGAAAGGTCGAGCGTGAATCATATAGTAGATATGATCAACATAATGATGTTCACCATTGAAGACTAATCCATTTCACGTGATGATCGGTTATGGTTTAGTTGATTTGGATCACGTGATCACTTAGAGGATTAGAGGGATGTCTATCTAAGTGGGAGTTCTTAAGTAATATGATTAATTGAACTTTAATTTATCATGAACTTAGTCCTGGTAATATTAGCTTATCTATGTTGTAGATCAATAGCTCGCGTTGTTGCTTTCATATGTTTATTTTGATATGTTCCTAGAGAAAATTGTGTTGAAAGATGTTAGTAGCAATGATGCGGATTGGATCCGTGATCTGAGGTTTATCCTCATTGCTGCACAGAAGAATTATGTCCTTGATGCACCGCTAGGTGACAGACCTATTGCAGGAGCAGATGCAGACGTTATGAACGTTTGGCTAGCTCAATATGATGACTACATGATAGTTTAGTGCACCATGCTTAACGGCTTAGAATCGGGACTTCAAAGACGTTTTGAACGTCATGGAGCATATGAGATGTTCCAGGAGTTGAAGTTAATATTTCAAGCAAATACCCGAGTTGAGAGATATGAAGTCTCCAACAAGTTCTATAGCTAAAAGATCGAGGAGAATCGCTCAACTAGTGAGCATGTGCTCAGATTGTCTGGGTACTACAATCGCTTGAATCAAGTGGGAGTTAATCTTCCAGATAAGATAGTGATTGACAGAATTCTCTAGTCACCATCACCAAGTTAGTAGAACTTTGTGATGAACTATGATATGCAAGGGATAACGGAAATGATTCCCGAGCTCTTCGTGATGCTAAAATCGGCGAAGGTAGAAATCAAGAAAAACATCAAGCGTTGATGGTGGACAAGATCACTAGTTTCAAGTAAAGGGCAAAGGGAAGAAGGGGAACTTCGAGAAGAACGGCAAGCAAGTTGCTGCTCAACTGAAGAAGCCCAAGTCTGGTCCTAAGCCTGAGACTAAGTGCTTCTGCTGCAAAGGGATTGGTCACTGGAAGCGGAATTACCCCAAGTGATTGGCGGATAAGAAGGATGGCAAAGTGAACATAAGTATATTTTATACATGTTATTGATGTGTACTTTACTAGTGTTTATAGCAACCCCTCAGTATTTGATACTAGTTCAGTTGCTAAGATTAGTAACTCGAAACGGGAGTTGCAGAATAAACAGAGACTAGTTGAGGGTGAAGTGATGATGTGTGTTGGAAGTGGTTCCAAGATTGATATGATCATCATCGTACACTCCCTATACTTTCGGGATTAGTGATGAACCTAAATAAGTGTTATTTGGTGTTTGCATTGAGCATAAATATGATTTGATCATGTTTATTGCAATACGATTATTCATTTAAGTTAGAGAACAATTGTTGTTCTGTTTACATGAATAGAACCTTTTATGGTCATACACACCCAATGAAAATAGTTCATTGGATCTCGATCGTAGTGATACACATATTCATAATATTGAAACCAAAAGATGCGAAGTTAATAATGATAGTGCAACCTATTTATGGCACTGCCGTTTAGGTCATATTGGTGTAAAGCGCATGAAGAAACTCCATGCTGATGGGATTTTGGAATCACTTGATTATGAATCACTTGATGCTTGCGAACCATGCCTCTTGGGCAAGATGACTAAAACGCCGTTCTCCGGAACAATGGAGCAAGCAACAGATTTGTTGGAAATCATACATACTGATGTATGTGGTCCGATGAATATTAAGGCTCGCGACAAGTATCATTATTTTCTAACCTTCGCAGATGATTTGAGCAGATATGGGTATATCTACTTGATGAAACATAAGTCTGAAACGTTTGAAAAGTTCAAAGAATTTCAGAGTGAAGTAGAGAATCATCGTAACAAGAAAATAAAAGTTTCTACGATATGATCGCAGAGGTAAAATATTTGAGTTACGAGTTTGGCCTTCAGTTAAACAATGTGAAATAGTTTCACTACTCACGCCACCTGGAACACCATAGCATAATGGTGTGTCCGAACGTCATAACCGTACTTTATTGAATATAGTGCAATCTATGATGTTTCTTACCGATTTACCACTATAGTTTTGGGATCATGCATTAGAGACAGCTGCATTCACATTAAATAGGGCACCATCAAAATCCGTTGAGACGACACCGTATGAACTATGGTTTGGCAAGAAACCAAAGTTGTCTTGTCTTAAAGTTTGGGGTTTTGATGCTTATATGAAAAAGTTTCATCCTGATAAGCTCAAACCCAAATCGGAGAAATATGTCTTCATAGGATACCCAAAGAAGACAGTTGGGTACACCTTCTATCACAGATTCGAAGGCAAGATATTCGTTGCTGAGAATGGATCCTTTCCAGAGAAGGAGTTTCTCTCGAAAGAAGTGAGTGGGAGGAAAGTAGAAAACTTGATAAGGTAATTGTACCTTCTCCCTTATTGGAAAGTAGTTCATCACAGAAATCTGTTCTTGTGACTACTACACCAATTAGTAAGGAAGCTAATGATAATGATCATGTAACTTCAAGATCAAGTTACTACCGAATCTCGTAAGTAAACCAGAGTGAGATCCGCACCAGAGTGGTACGGTAATCCTGCTCTGGAAGTCATGTTACTAGACCATGATGAACTTGCGAACTATGAGGAAGCGATGATGGGCCCAGATTCCGCGAAATGGTTTGAGGCCATGAAATCTGAGATTTGATCCATGTATGAAAACAAAGTATGGACTTTGGTGGATTTGCTCGATGATCGGCAAGCCATAGAAAATAAATGGATCTTCAAGAGGAAGACGGACGATGATAGTAGTGTTACTATCTACAAAGCTAGAATTGTCGCAAAAAGGGTTTTCGACAAGTTCAAGGTGTTGACTACGATGAGAGTTTCTCACTCGTATCTATGCTTAAGTCTGTCCGAATCATATTAGCAATTGCCGCATTTTATGAAATCCGGAAAATGGATAAACAAAAATGCATTCCTTAATGGATTTATTAAAGAAGAGTTGTATACGATGCAACTAGAAGGTTTTGTCGATCCTAAAGGTGTTAACAAAATATGCAAGCTCCAGCGATTCATCTATGGACTGGTGCAAGCATCTCGGAGTTGGAATATACGCTTTGATAAGTTGATCAAAGCATATAGCTTTATACAGACTTGCGGTGAAGCCTGTATTTACAAGAAAGTGAGTGGGAGCACTACAACATTTCTGATAAGTATATGTAAATGACATATTGTTGATCGAAAATAATGTGGAATTATTCTGCAAAGCATAAAGGAGTGTTTGAAAGGAGTTTTTCAAAGAAAGACCTCGGTGCAGCTGCTTACATATTGAGTATCAAGATCTATAGAGATAGATCAAGACACTTGATAAGTTTTTTTCAATGAGTACATACCTTGACAAGATTTTGAAGTAGTTCAAAATGGAACAGTCAAAGAAAGAGTTCTTTCCTGTGTTACAAGGTGTGAAATTGAGTAAGACTCAAAGTCCGACCACGGCAGAAGATAGAAAGAGAATGAAAGTCATTCCCTATGCCTCGGCCATAGGTTCTATAAAGTATGCCATGCTGTTTACCAGATCTATTGTATACCCTACACTGAGTTAAGCAAGGGAGAACAATGGTGACCTAGGAGTAGATCACTGGGCAGCGGTCAAAGTTATCCTTAGTGGAATAAGGATATGTTTCTCGATTATGGAGGTGAAAAAAGGTTCGCCGTAAAGGGTTACGTCGATGCAAGTTTTGACACCGATCTGGATGACTCTAAGTCTCGATCTAGATACATATTGAAAGTGGGAGCAATTAGCTAGAGTAGCTCCGTACAGAGTATTGTAGACATAGAAAATTGCAAAATACATAACGGATCTAAATGTGAAAGACCCGTTGACTAAGATTCTCTCACAAGCAAAACATGATCACACCTTAGTACTCTTTGGGTGTTAATCACATAGCGATGTGAACTAGATTACTGAATCTAGTAAACCCTTTTGGATGTTGGTCACATGGCGATGTGAACTATGGGTGTTAATCACATGGTGATGTGAACTATTGCTATTAAATCACATGGCGATGTGAACTAGATTATTGACTCTAGTGCAAGTGGGCTACTGAAGGAAATATGCCCTAGAGGCAATAATAAAGTTATTATTTATTTCCTTATATCATGATAAATGTTTATTATTCATGCTAGAATTGTATTAACCGAAAACATAATACATGTGTGAATACATAGACAAACGGAGTGTCACTAGTATGCCTCTACTTGACTAGCTCGTTAATCAAAGATGGTTATGTTTCCTAACCATGAACAAAGAGCTGTTATTTGATTAACGGGATCACATCATTAGTTGAATGATCTGATTGACATGACCCATTCCATTAGCTTAGTACCCGATCGTTTAGAATGTTGCTATTGCTTTTATCCATGACTTATACATGTTCCTATGACTATGAGATTATGCAACTCCCGTTTACCGTAGGAACACTTTGTGTGCTACCAAACGTCACAACGTAACTGGGTGATTATAAAGGTGCTCTACAGGTGTCTCCGAAAGTATTTGTTGGGTTGGCGTATTTCAAGATTAGGATTTGTCACTCCGAATGTCGGAGAGGTATCTCAGGGCCTTCTCGGTAATGCACATCACATAAGCCTTGCAAGCATTGCAACTAATGAGTTAGTTGTGAGATGATGTATTACGGAACGAGTAAAGAGAGTTGCCGGTAACGAGATTGAACTAGGTATTGGATACCGACGATCGAATCTCCGGCAAGTAACATACCGATGACAAAGGGAACAACGTATGTTGTTATGCGGTCTGACCGATAAAGATCTTCGTAGAATATGTAGGAGCCAATATGGGCATCCAGGTCCCGCTATTGGTTATTGACCGGAGACGTGTCTCGGTCATGTCTACATTGTTCTCGAACCGTAGGGTCCGCACGCTTAAGGTTTCGATGACAGTTATATA
The DNA here is from genome assembly GCA_032464435.1 of Aegilops umbellulata. Lineage (NCBI taxonomy): Eukaryota > Viridiplantae > Streptophyta > Magnoliopsida > Poales > Poaceae > Aegilops > Aegilops umbellulata. Next base: position 396,894,387 of record CP136054.1, read on the forward strand.
ATGAGTTTATGAGTTTTGATGTACCGAAGGAGTTCGGAGTCCCGGATGAGATCGGGGACATGACGAGGAGTCTCGAAATGGTCGAGACGTAAAGATCGATATATTGGACGACTATATTCGGACATCGGAAAGGTTCTGAGTGGTTCGGGTATTTTCGGAGGTACCGGGGAGTTACGGGAATACGGGGAAGAGTATTGGGCCTTATTGGGCCTTAGTGGTAAGGAGCCAGGAGGTGGCGCGCGCCCCTCCCAAGCCCAGTCCGAATTGGACAAGGGGTTTGGGGGCGCGGCCCCCTCTCCCTTCCTTCTCCACTCCCCTCCTTTCCCCCCTTCTCCTAGTTGGACTTGGAAAGGTGGAATCCTACTCCCGGTGGGAGTAGGACTCCCCTTGGCGCGCCCCTTCTAAGCCGGCCGCCCCCTCCTCCCTTGCTCCTTTATATACGGGGGCAGGGGGCACCCCATGGACACACAAGTTGATCCTTGAGATCGTTCCTTAGCCGTGTGCGGTGCCCCCCTCCACCATATTCCACCTCGGTCATACCGTTGCGGTGCTTAGGCGAAGCCCTCCATCGGTAGTTCATCAAGATCGTCACCACGCCGTCGTGTTGACGGAACTCATCCCCGGAGGTTTTGCTGGATCAAGACCCGGGGACGTCATCGAGCTGTACGTGTGTCAAGAACTCGGAGGCGCCGGAGTAACGGCGCTTGGATCGGTCGGATCGCGGGAAGACGTACGACTACTTCCTCTACGTTGCGTCAACGCTTCCGCTTCGGTCTACGAGGGTACGTAGATAACACTCTCCCCTCTCGTTGCTATGCATCACCATAATCTTGCGTGTGCGTAGGAATTTTTTTGAAATTACTACGTTCCCCAATATCGGATGTGCCGGATTTGTTGGTGTAGTCGTTGACGTCGTCTCTCCTCCATGAGAAGCGCCCGCCGCCGCGGTCGAACCTGCCTGCGCCACGGTCAAATCTGCCCGCACCGCGGTCGAAACGTCCGCCACCGCGTCCGAATCGACCCGCACCGCGGTCCGCGCGTCCGGCGCCGAATCCCTCACGGCGGTCGCCGCGGTGGCCTTGCTCCGTCTTGTCCATGGGATCTGGTGGGCGAGGAGGAGTGTCTACGACTTCAGCGAAGGATCTGCAGTCTCCACCGATTTTCCCCTGCCACCAAGAGAAGGAACGGGAGGAATCAGATCTGGATTTAGGGTTATGCGGCGCCGCCCACAGATGAGCGAGAGCAGCGTCTAGGTCAAGAGGAGTGTGGGGTGGGGATTTTATACTTCCCCTCGATCCAGTGCTGAGCGGGCGGAGCCCGGAATCACCGTCCACGTGGGTGCAATCCGCCATTGGCGGCATCTCTCTCCTCCCCCCGGGTCCACACAACAGGTCGGGGGCGTGGGGCGCCCGCATCGTGCCGTGTACCGCGGTGTGGGATCCATGTGCCACCGTGGATTCCTTGATCGGGGTGTCACCATCGTGCCGGAAAACCGCTCGGGGCTCCGCCGGAATCCTGTCATCAACCCTAGAGAAAAAGCATGGGAACGAGACAATACCTCCTATGTCGATCGATTCGTGCTCCCTGAGGGCTTTGGCGTCGATCACGACACCCCTGTTGTCGAAGAGTACGAGGCGAAGAGCGTCTCCACGAAGGAGGAGCTCGCCGTCGTGTAGGTGGATGGTGTGGGCGGTCGGCAGGTCCGCCGCATAGCGCACGCGCTAGCGAGCGTCAGACATTCTGCTGGAATTGTGTACGCCGATCTTAGAAAGCTTGATGCGGAGGGCCAGTTAAATCGTGTTGGGGAGGGCCAAAGCCAACCAAACCATCGTAATACACAATATTAGCAGCAAGTAACTGGTGTAATGGAAAAATTTGCATGTTGGCCTGGGCCGCCCCCCTGCCAGCCCCCCTGCCTCCGCCAATGCCGGGCTCTGCCCAGCAACCACCGCTGCAGTTAGAAGAATAGATTAGAAAGTGATTAGTAATTTTGATGGGAAAATAGCTGTCATTCTGGGGGCTTATTACTCATGCCCAGGCTCTACTTGTGAGCTGGCTCTGCCACTTGTTGTTGCCGTGGCTATGCCCTAGCTCTCCCTCTAGTCTACCTCTCTCTTAGCTCACTTCACTCTGGCTCTAACCGAAGAGGAAGAAGGAGATAGGAAGAAGAAAACTCGATGGACTTGGTGGTTTTCCCGGCGCATGAATGCCGCCGCCGCAACAACGGCTGTATCCCTCAAGCACGAACTCGAGCCTACACTGCCACACGTTACAACGATCCCCACAGGGCTTAAATACCTGGGCCATCGCAGAAGCATGATCCCCACGCCCCTGCCCACCCGTGCGCCCCGATCGGCCCGCTCTGGCCGCGTCCTCGCCGCGCACGTACGCGAACGAGTCGCACCAAGCCCGCACGATCTCCACGCGCGCCCTGCGGAACTACCTACGACCTAGCCACGTACACAAGTCGGACACATGCCAGACTATGGCCAGACATTGGCTAGACACACACACGCACGCACGCCACGCACCTGACACATCCCGCGCACGCACACATGCGCACTGATGTGCACGCTGTGGCTTATTGCGAACACTACCCCCCTTAAGCCACGGCGTCACCGCACGGCTTGCCGATAGGAGCCCTGCCTCGTCGTCGTCGTCGTCTCAGTGCCATGGACGCCTCCGTTGCGCCTCCGGCACAAGCCGCCGCTCGCTGCCGCTGCAGCAGCCCGCAGTCCCGTGCGCCGCTGCGCCGCGTCTCCATGCCACGCGCCTCCACGGTTGTTGCGCCGAGCCGCCGCGACCTCTGCGCCACCACGCAGGTCCTCCGCGACCTCCTCGCCTCCGCGACCGTCGTGCTCTTCGCGCGCACAACATCACACCGCATAGCCGCGGACTGGCCGCGCGTCGCGTCGCCACGCGCTCATCACGCGCCGCAGCCGATGCCTCCATGTCGGCCGCGCACGCCGCGCTCGCCGCGGACGCCACCGCACGCCACGGCCGCCCCTCGAACCTTGTGGCTCTGAATACCAATTCTTGTTGCCGTGGCTATGCCCTAGCTCTCCCTCTAGTCTACCTCTCTCTCAGCTCACTTCACTCTGGCTCTAACCGAAGAGGAAGAAGGAGATAGGAAGAAGAAGACTCAGTGGTTTTCCCGGCGCTCGAACGCCGCCACTGCAACAACGGCTGTATCCCTCAAGCACGAACTCGAGCCCACACTACCACACGTTACAACGATCCCCACAGGGCTTAAATACCTGGGCCACCGCAGGAGCATGATCCCCACGCCCCTGCCCACCCGTGTGCCCCGATCGGCCCGCTCTGGCCGCGTCCTCGCCGCGCACGTACGCGAACGAGTCGCACCAAGCCCGCACGATCTTCATGCGCGCCCTGCGAAACTACCTATGACCTAGCCACGTACACAAGTCGGACACAGATCAGACTATGGCCAGACATTGGCTAGACACACACGCACGCACGCACGCCACGCATCCGACACGTCCCGCGCACGCACACACGCGCACCCGACGCGCACGCTGTGGCTTATTGCCAACACTACCCCCCTTAAGCCATGGCGTCGCCGCACGGCTTGCCGATAGGAGCCCTGCCTCGTCGTCGTCGTCTCGGTGCCATGGACGCCTCCACTGTGCCTCCGGCACAAGCCGCCGCTCGCTGCCGCTGCAGCAGCTCGCAGTCCCGTGCGCCGCTGCGCCGCGTCTCCATGCCATGCGCCTCCACGGTTGTCGCGCCGAGCCGCCGCGACCTCTGCGCCACCACGCAGGTCCTCCGCGACCTCCTCGCCTCCGCGACCGCCGTGCTCTTCGCGCGCACGACATCACACCGCACAGCCGCGGACTCGCCACGCGTCGCCGTCGCCACGCGCTCGCCGCGCGCTGCAGCTGATGCCTCCATGTCGGCCGCGCACGCCGCGGACGCCACCGCACGCCACGGCCGCCCCTCGAACCTTGTGGCTCTGAATACCAATTCTTGTTGCCGTGGCTATGCCCTAGCTCTCCCTCTAGTCTACCTCTCTCTCAGCTCACTTAACTCTGGCTCTAACCGAAGAGGAAGAAGGAGGTACGAAGAAGAAGACTCGGTGGACTCGGTGGTTTTCCCGGCGCACAAACGCCGCCGCCGCAACAACGGTTGTATCCCTCAAGCACGAACTCGAGCCCACACTGCCACACGTTACAACGATCCCCACAGGGCTTAAATACCTGGGCCACCGCAGGAGCATGATCCCCACGCCCCTGCCCACCCGCGCGCCCCGATCGGCCCGCTCTGGCCGCGTCCTCGCCGCGCACGAACGCAAACGAGTCGCACCAAGCCCGCATGATCTCCACGCGCGCCCTGCGGAACTACCTACGACCTAGCCACGTACACAAGTCGGACACAGGTCAGACTATGGCCAGACATTGGTTAGACACACACACGCACGCACGCACGCCACGCACCCGACATGTCCGCGCACGCACACACGCGTGCCCGATGCGCACGCTGTGGCTTATTGCCAACACCTCTGTGCAAAGAGTGTCTCGGGCACTTAGCGAAATTTAGTCCGGATCAAAACAGTTTTCCTTTTGATTATCTTTTTGGTATATGTTCTACCACTTGATAAGCAGCAGCAGAAATTTTTCATTTTAACAGCAGGTGGCATCTGAAGCTGCAGAACCAAGTTAATCCATTTATTATTATCATTATCATTATCATTATTATTTACTTGGGCATGCAGCAACCAAATAAAATTGGCAGATGACTTTTATGGTTGATGAGGATGGCATTCTCAAATCTCACCCGCCAATCCGCGTTCTACATCGTCAAGATTCCTGGCCTCTGCTGGTCAGTTCCTCCTGGTCCCTGCATATTCAAGATGTTCCTATAATTATCTGCTCTGCTTTGGATATGGTTGAACTACTCGTCTAATTAAGCTCGGCATGTCTTGCCTGGCTTATTAGTAACTGCTTCTCAGCGTATGCATAAACCTTAATTTGAAGGCCCACAACCACAAAGACTTCTCATCCTTCGATGGGGCAAGGCTAGATCTGCTATAGCTATGGAACCGTAAATAAATATGCAATATCAATGTCATCGTCCTATATGTAGCAACTATCTCCATATGGCTAGGGGAATTCTCTTGTGAAAGAGACATGTAGGCATCTTAAAACAAAGTAAACTTATGCCTCTTTTTCTTTAAGAAACAAAATCTTATGTCTCTTTCAGTCTTCTAGGAAAAATGCATTTTTTTCTGGCGACTTCTATGTATTTTTGTGGTTGAGTTTCAAGTATAATGGATTGTTGGATCTTTCTATAGCGTGAAATACCTCCTACAAACAGATAGGAGGCTTGTTTTCCACCACAGGTGAAGGTTCGCGCACCCCAGCTCGTGGCCGGGTTTCTCCTTTTCCTTCATTATCATTAACTATTGGTACTCTCCCACGACATGACATAATAGCTACCAAAGATCCTATGCACTATCGGCATCGCCCTATCAACAAAGGTGGATCCCTGGCCATGCAAAATTGTGTAACTTCGGTGAAGATAGACACAAGGTAATGAATATTTACTGAGGCAGTCAGTCATCGATAGATTCCTATTTGTGCTTGTTGTTGGAATTCTGTCCAAGGGCATTCGTAGCTAGACTTGTAGAGTGGCAGGTGGGCATTCTCTAAGACGAGAGACCAGTTGATGAAAAGGAAGGCTCAAGCTCAGGGAGCTCACAATAGCTAATGGGAGCAAGTGCAGCTATGGTATGCATCTTAAAACAAAAATGAACCTATGCCTCTATTTCTAGGAAAATGCATTCTTTTTGGGGGCCTTATGTATTTTGTACTTGAGTTTCAAGTTTGCTGGACTTTTTAGTAGGTGTGTCTCATGAATATTAACTTATTTGCTTAATTAGACAGTACCTGCAGTTAACATATCAAATATGAGTTTTGAAATTTTTGCTCTTAGATCTGGGTTCTTTTGGATGATTAGTTATGCTGTACCTTACAATGGATGTACTCATTGAAGGTTAATGCTACCTGCAAGCAGTTGAAGGATGAGACACATCCTGCTCCTGGGAATCTCCTTAGTCTTGCTTATTACAAGCAGTATGTCAGTAAGTTGTTGGAGAGCTCAAAGGGACAAAGCATCCGCATGGAGGTACTTGTATTGCTAACTTATGTGGCCTACCTATTAGTCGCCACCTTAGGGTCCCAACGTCGCCGTTCCAGAAACTGGTTTATCCAGAAAGGTCTCTTGGTTGCGCGCACTTTGTCCTTCCCGCTGGGTGCATACACACTCGGTGCAATGCAATCTAACTCCGCTGGGCAGAGCAGCCTGTACCTCATTTCTGCGGTAGCTCTCTTCACCATTCATGTCTGTACCAACTCAAGCTATACACTCGGTGACATCAAACAAGTAACAAGGTTCCAATACCGCTGGTTATTCTACTTGGCATATGGGATGTTGCTTTTGAACATCCTAGGTGCAATTGATGATTCTGTCTTGCCTCTCCTAGTTTTCCCTTTGTACACTATTGGTCAGTACAAGTTAATGTTCATACAAGAACCATATGTGTTGGCAAGCCACACATGGAACTTGAATAAAATGGTCGCCGATTACATGTATGACGAGCACACCAAGGGTGAATTTGTTCCAGCCACCATGGAAGGTTGCCATTACCTGGTTGACTGGCCCCTCAGCAAGTACAAGTTGGATGCTCCATCATATGCAACACAACTTACAGCATATGGCGATGAAGTAATTGATGTGGAGAAGATATGGTTGTGCAATGACAGGTTATTAAGCCAAGAGCTAAAGGATACATGCCTTTCGTTCTCTCTTTTTCATCTGCTGAGAAGGCGCTTCTTTGGGTTTACGTGTGGCGAATCCAAAGAAAGGGCGCATGATTTCGTCGTTAAGGGGCTGCTATTGGAGAATGAGGAAGGTCACACAGACTGCAACCGCGTTTTCAGGGTGATTGAGACTGAGTTAGCCTTTATGTATGATTTCTTCTTCACCAAGTCTGCTGGCATTTATTATGGATCAAGGGCGGCAACAGTTTTGAACTTGCTTTCAGCCATCTTCCTATCTTTTATAATACTGTGGGCAGTCATGTCACGAGAAAGCATGAAGATTACTGATACTGTTATCAGCTTACTGATACTTGCATCTGCTGCCTTGCTTGAATTGCTACAACTGCTACTTCACTGGACTAGCATATGGAGCACAGTGTCTTTTGTTTGTCGGTATCTAAGGGAACAACCAAGATTGAACGCAAGGGGAAGCTGCTACTCCTTCTGCTGCTGCTGTTGCTTCATGCTGCTAAGATTGAATGAGCTTCTAGCTAAATTTGATATACGTTGTGCGGCGAACAGACACTATTAGCAGCACAAGCTTGGGCAGTACTCCCTACTTGATTACAAGCCTACGTTTCGTGACAAGTTGATTGGATGGCTTGGATGTTATACCGCCGGTTCTGGACATCAACAGGGTATCCTCGATCCAGCAAACAACTACTGGCAGAGGGTCCGTAGGAAACATGGAAAAGCTATAGAAGTACCTGCACAAGTGAAGAAGGCACTTATTTACTCCCTCAAACGCACTAATGGTGAACTGCTGAATGGGAAATCATCCCTAGTGTCCAATGGAATAGGGCACCTTGCATGGGCTTGCGCACCGAAGATGCACTCGGCGTCAGACACAAGCGGCATCATTCTGACTTGGCACATTGCGACGTGGTACTGTGAGAAAGGAACATCTAGATCTGGCCCTTCTCCAGTTGAGGGAACACAGCTCATGATCCATCATGGCGTCGCCACAAAACTGTCGAAGTACTGTGCGTACTTGGTGGTCCAAGCACCAAAGCTTCTTCCTGGGCACCACTATGATACAAGCCGTGTGTTTGATGCAGTTGCAGTAGAAGCCAGCGAATTTCTTCTGCCATATACGAGGAGAGATAAGTATGAGGCGCTGAGGATGTATGGACTGGTAGAAGAATCAGAGGCTACCATCTTCCAGAGCGGCGCCAAGCTGGGGAGGCAGCTCGAGGAGATAGAAGATGTTACCAGGCGTTGGAAGGTGCTGGCTGATTTCTGGTGCGAGTTGATGCTCTACGTCGCGCCGTCAGATAATGTCAACGAGCACATCGAGCAGCTCACTCGGGGCGGCGAGCTCATCACCCACCTGTGGGCTTTGCTCTCCCACGCCGGCATTCTAGAGAGGGGCCAAGATCAGCAGTCTCCTCCTAGCCGCCACCCACATGCAGAAAATACTTGTGAGAGTCACCAAGAAATTGAGCAAGATTCAGCTAGTCACGAAGGAACAACTACTCATCATTTGGGAACTGTTTACCCTTCTGATCCTTTGGCGGCTGCCTTCCCTGCTCATCATTTGGCTGGCAATCTGCAAATGAGTGATTTTGCCCTGCAAGCTCCTTCTCCACAGGTTGTTCTTCAAGCTGCTAGTCTGCCACTGATACCTACAACATCGGAAATATCTACAGCAAACGAATGCCGTATTGATATTCCTGAAGCTTCAAGCTCCACGCAGCAAAGCCCTCCCTGAGCTGGTGCGAGAGGATCACTTCACGGCCAGGAGCCATGAAAATCACGAGAGTTGATTTTCGATGTGTTCCGTATTTGTTAGCAGTAAGTCCGTTTGGTGCCGTAGTTTCTTGCTTTGGTCAGTTGCCTGTACGTATTGCTTCAGTTATTTCCTGTGTGCTTCTTTCAGCATGTAATTTTGATGCTTCCCTTTTGTAATTTACGCACTATGGTGGGCCGGAACTTTTTGTATTCGCATGCTGGGAAAGCTCTGATATGTTTTAGGCAAGAAAATGTATGTACGGTAAACTGTGGTTTGCTGGTTACTGTGACTTCATTTTTTCTAGTTTGGGAAATTTCATGCTTGAACCATCCTTCAGAATAATTGTGTGTACGTGTGACCTAGAAAAGGTTAGGGTGTACTCCTATTAAAATTAACTTTGAAGTGTATATTATAGTTTTCGATTTGATTTTAATATTTATGTTGGCTCATGGTTTGACAAATATACGTACTACTTATTTGTGACGAATTACAGGGTCATGCTTAGAAAATTTATGCTCATGGATCATTCTCGAAGAAAATAATATTATGCCCATGGTTTATTTTCTTAAGATAGGAAGAATATAGTTTTCCTATCTTTTTGGTGATCAAGATCACAGAGTCGTGCCGAAGCCGCACTACTCCCTCTGTTTCAGTTTACAAGTCCTGCGAGTATACTAGGTTGCCAATTTTATCATAATAAAAACTATATAACATAAAAATTATACCGTTTGAAGATAGAACATCTGAAGTTTATAATGGTATGTTTTTTGTAATATATGACTTCTATTAGGTTGGTCAAATTGACGACCTAAAAGTACGTGCACGCCTTATAAACTGAGAAAGATGGAGTATTAAGAATGAATGGTCAAGTTATCGTGCATAAGCTCTAGTGCCAAGGCTGTAGGATATTACTGGGGTCGAGCATGTCATGTTTCACGTGCTGCCACTAGAAACAAGTCACGCGCGCAGAATACGTTTAATTAACAGAAACTCTTGGAGCCAGCTGACTGACTGACAGAAACGCTTGGAGCGCGCAGTTTGGGGTTGGGATTTTAGTACTGCTGTTCAACCCAAATATGGTTTTTACCGCCTTTTTATCCTTTTATTTATTATGTGCTACGATAGTTTACAGCAACCAACACGTCTCACCCCATGAACGGATTCTTTTTTTTTTTTTGCCTCAAAAAGAAAAGAAAAGATTCTGATGGAATTTCCTATCTCTTGAAGGAAGATAGCTGATAAAGTCGCTTCGTCCGGATACTTGGTTGTGGTGCCAGATTTCTTACATGGGGAGCCATATTCACACGAAAACGCCGATAGACCATTTCCAGCGTGGATAAAGGATCATGGCCCGGTTTGTTGTCCCCTGATTCCCTGCAACCTTGTTCCTTTTATTTTTCTATTTTCTAAATGTTCAGGACTTCAGGCCACCTGATTGCAGTTTATGTTTAGAGTATATGTTGTGAAATCATTCCCGTTTACATCGCATGACATTGCTGGCCTTAGTACTACTTCCATTCTCACAATGTTAGCTAAAGTAAACCAAGGGTGAGAAATGATGATAAAAGCAATATATCCAATCCTAACAGCATTTGGCAGCTTGAAATGACTACGTAAGAAGATGTATGATATTTTCCTGTTCAGTTTCTCCAAAGTGGAGAAACAACTCTCTTGTCTTCGCCGGTCAGAAGGCTAAATTGGAGATGTCACACTTAACCTGTCGGGGAATGAGCCTCCTCACCTCATCATAGGAATAAAATCGGGTGGTGTTCTCCCTCGAAATGTGATATTTGCAGTTTTGGGAGCTGATATTTATGCTTGCGCTCAGTTCACTGTGAGTTCTTTTTTTTTTTTTTTTGCACTTGCAGTGCAGTGAACTGGTGCACTGTTCTTTGCCTTACTGGGCTGGCGCTCGTTGAGTTCTGCTCAACAGGGGAGCTTCTGAGCCACCGATGACACATCGGTTCAATAAAGATCCTCTAGAAACAGGGCAGCATTGTTAACTGCTTTGCAGGCAACCGGATCGCAGCCCCTAATAAACTGTACTAGTATAGTACTCCTTTCCTCCTGCTTTTTTTAGTCTGTGTATAAGTTTTATCCGAAATTAAAATATCTTTACTTTAATTAAAATTATAGAAAAAACATCAACACAATACCAAATCAACATTTTTAGATTAATTATGAAATGTAGTTTCATAGTATATAAATTTGGTGTTGTAAACGTTAATATTTTTATATAGATTTAATCAAATTATTTTAAGTTTGATTTGACATAAATATAATACGCGAAGTAAAAAGGACGACCAGAGCGTACACAGTACACTATAGATCACCAGTTCGCTCACGTGGCCGGCTGCTAACACTTTTGTCCTGCCATTATACTAATATAAGATAAGATTTCAGGCTGCGAATCGAAGGAAAGTCCTTGAATCGAAGTAAGCACAGGATGTGATGTTGCATGTTCGATGAACGTGGCACGCGGCAAAAGCCGATCGAGTCGAGCTCACATGCCCTAAATAAAAAGTAAAAACTCTAGCAGCCGACGACCTTTCTCGTCGATTGACCCCAGAATTTTTCGTCAATAAAAGGACGGCACATCGCGCCTTATCCGGCAGCAAACACCAAACCATGTCGGCACCGAGAGGTCCCCCGGGTCTAGCCACGGCGGCGACGGCTATTCTGGCCGTCCTGGCCGCGGCGCTCGCCACGGCCGCTCGCGCCCAGACCTGCGGCTCGCAGGCCGGCGGCGCGACGTGCCCCAACTGCCTCTGCTGCAGCCGTTTCGGGTTCTGCGGCAGCGGCTCCGACTGGTGCGGAGCCGGCTGCCAGAGCCAGTGCAGCGGCTGCCCCGCTCCCGGCGGCCAGGGCGTGGTGTCCATCGTGTCCAAGGACCTCTTCGAGCGGCTCCTCCTCCACCGCAACGACGCGGCGTGCCTCGCCCGCGGGTTCTACACCTACGAGGCGTTCCTCGCCGCGGCCGCCGCGTTCCCGGCCTTCGCCGGCACGTCCGAGGGGCTGAGCGTCGAGACGCGGAAGCGGGAGGTGGCCGCCTTCCTGGGCCAGACCTCCCACGAGACCACCGGCGGGTGGCCGACCGCGCCCGACGGCCCCTTCTCGTGGGGCTACTGCTTCAAGCAGGAGCGCGACCCGCCGTCCGACTACTGCCAGCCGAGGCCGGAGTGGCCGTGCGCGCCCGGCCGGCGGTACTACGGCCGCGGCCCCATGCAGCTCTCCTTCAACTACAACTACGGCCCGGCGGGGCGCGCGATCGGCGTGGACCTGCTGAGCAACCCGGACCTGGTGGCGGCCGACCCGGTGGTGTCGTTCAAGACGGCGCTGTGGTTCTGGATGACCCCGCAGGCGAACAAGCCGTCGTCGCACGCGGTGATCACGGGGCGGTGGACGCCGACGGCCGCGGACAACGCCGCCGGCCGGGTGCCCGGCTACGGCGTGATCACCAACATCATCAACGGCGGGCTGGAGTGCGGGCGTGGGCAGGACCCCCGGGTGGCCGACCGGATCGGGTTCTACAAGCGCTACTGCGACGTCCTCGGCGTCGGCTACGGGAGCAACCTCGACTGCAACGGCCAGAGGCCGTTCACCAGCGGCGCCTCGGCTGGGCTCGCGGCGCAGTGAAAAACGCCGGCATGTACCAGTGTAAGCATGTGATTCATGTATGCGTGATTCCAGGAGTTCTTTTCTCTACTGTGTAATGTGATGAGCGTGTTGCCTCGATCCGTGAAAGCTCGCGCGCGTCAGCGAGCATTTCTTTCGGACTGCTAAGGCTTAATAAACTCGGCTGTAGCTATAATACTCGAATAATGATGGAATGGCCCTGGTTATGGAAAACTCTGACAAGACTTTTGAAGACGACATGAGAGCAAATGAGACGTTCACGGGAGCTGGTGTCGCACCCGACGCACCGGTACGATGGCCTCATAAAACTATCACTTCACAGTTTAAGGTTTCAAAAAATAAACATTGTTCAAAGGACTTCACTATTCATTTGACGTCGGATTTTTACCCAAGACAAATCGAACGCTTTTGTTATTGTACTTTGTCTTTGTGGAGGATGGCAAATTTTGTTAGCAGAGAATCTAGCCTTCATGGATGAGCAGCGGACGTTGTACAAGTCCATGTGCAGCGCCCGCAAGATCCACCACGAGCGATGGCGGCTCCGCGTCCTACGGGCAGAGACTGACGCCCTGTTCATGGAGAGCAACGCGGAGACGAACACAAAGCAGGTGTAGGCGATCATGGACGTCGGTAGCTCTGCATCGGTCACGGCGCCCGTGCGCTACGCGCCCAACCACAACAACAACGACGTAACGAGGCCGGCCTATCCATATCGATCATGGACCTCACCTCGATCGGCGACGTCCACGCGACGGACTCCAGCGACGAAGAATAGGACGTGCGACACGGATGCGGACACGTCTGGTGTCCCATGTGGACCGTGTCCTGTGTTCTACTCTTCTCGCCGGCGACCCACAACCTCACTTTTCGAAGCTCACGGCGGTTGAGCTTTCCGGACATGGGGAAAAGGACGTGGAATACGAAGCTTTAAACTACGCTAAAACATGTCATGTCTGCTTTTGGTTAATTGAAATATGTAAAAAATGTAATGAATTTGATTCGATTTAAATGAACATTGTTCGATTTGCATGAACATTGTTTGATTTCTACAAATTCTATTTAAAATGTGGCTAGACGTTTGATGGATAGAGTTGAATGGTCGGCTCCTATATCACGGTTCATGGACAAGTTGGTAGACGAATATCGTGTTCGTTCTAGAGATCCACATTGCAGATGCCCTAAACCCGTTAATGAGGATGCGACATCGACAATTGTGATATGCATGTCAGATTAACTAGTTGAGGTTCATTTTTTTGTCCCTCGGCTTGCCAAAGGAGTGAATGCACTATGGTTAAGAGCATCTACAACCGGGTGTCCTAAATCGGGCTCAAACGCCTGGGCGGCCGGTCCGGTTACTAACCGGTTATGAAAATGTGATCTAGCTGGGTGCCTTAAACAAGCCTTAAACGTTCAGGCTGTCCGGTGCCCCTTATACCCAGCCCAAATATAAAATGGATATAGGGTTGTTCGGACGCGTCTGACACGTCAGCTCGGCCCACCCCGACCCCTCTCCTTCCCCACAAATTCCCCCAATCCGAAAATCCTAACTCACTCCACGCTCAATCTGCCTCTTCTTCTCCCCTTCGATTTCTCTGATTCAATCTCCTCCGACGACTTCGGCGACCATGTCAAGCGCCGGCAGCCGCTCCTCCTCCGACTCTGACGTGGAGCTGGCGCTCCGCATTGCCCTCGAGAGGTCCAAGGTGGACACAAGTGGCAGTTTTGGATCGACTGTCTCGCCTCTCCCCCGCCGACGCAGAGAGGACGCCGGCGCTGGCTCCTCCCGGCTTGCTTGGCTCCACGCAGCCTGCGCAGTCCGCGTGTCGGAGTAATGGGCCACGGGTAGGCAAACCCGAGGCCCAGAACCTTTCAAGACATCGGAGCAGGCTGCGCCCCTCCGAGAATCCCAAAACGATCGGCCGACTCTGGGAGTCGGCCGCAGCATCACCAACACCTACTTACGGCCGAGTCCCAGGGACGGCTGAGACTCCCGATCGGCGACTCCAGGGAGGCCTGCGACTTCGTCACCTTCCGTCTTTTGGAGGAAGGACAGGACTGGGGATGGCCGGAGTACAGCCCTCCCCTACCCTGATTACCAAGGGCGGGTATGGCTACAGTGCGACGTACCGGAGGAGATCTTCGGTACGGCGCGACACTGTGGCCATACCAGCCCTGACGTCCGCCCCAGCGGCGGAACCCTGTTCCCACGTTAGCCCGCCCGTACGGCCTGGAGACGGCGGGCCCCGCCGGCCAGCGGGAGAGATAGAAGACGGCGAGAGCGCCCGAAGACGGCCCCCGTGGGAGACGGCCTCCGAGAGATGGCCAGCTCCTCCCACGGGTCCCACGCGCCATTAACTAGATAAGATGGGGAGTGGCGACAGTAAACGCCCGCCAGGCGGCGGCACTGTTGCCACGCCCCCATGACCCAGCCGACGTCATCAGAGGCGCGGCTACAGTGGCCAGGTCAGTCGGCGGGGCCCACCAGAGGTGGCCCCCAGGAGTCGGCGGAGAGGACGGCGGCATAAGAAACAGACGGCTGGGACCCGCACCCAGTCAGATTACCATTGTACCCCCGGGGGGTAGGCCTATATAAACCCCCCGGAGCACCCATGCAAAGGGTTCGATCCTTTTTCCACCAGACCAACAACATAGAGGAGGGGAGAGCTAGCCTTGCCTTCTCCTGCCTCTAGAACACAGCTCGGGGAGCAGCTTTGTACACATATCTCCATAGTGACCATGCGGAGACCCTGCAGAGCAGCAGTAGGGGTATTATGTTCTAGGAGAGCCCCGAAGCTGGGTAAGATCCACCGGCGAGCATGTTTACGCCTCATCCCGCTTCCTGGCACCGGCGACGTTCTACTCGCCCCCACCATGATAAGCCATCCTTTGGCATATGTCGTACCCAACCCCCGACATTTGGCGCCCACCGTGGGGCGAGGTGCACCGTCGTCTGGAGATCTGTTATGGACGGGAACCCTTTTCCTCCCTGGCGAGCGTAGCCAGCCCGGCACGCCAGAAGAAGTTCACACCGACGCGCTGCGCAACGTTGAGACCGTTTGCGCGGCCAGCTGCCTCGCCGATCTTATCGGCGAGGTTAGCCTCTCCGACGAGCCTGCGTCCGACGCAGGCACCGGCGGCCCCGCGAACCTTCTCGTGGACCTCCTCGACGACCTCCACATTGCTGGCGAGCCTGCCACCGACCTGGAGTCCGTAGGCTCCACCGACCCAATGCTGGTCGACTCCGACACCGCGTCGCTCGACGCCTTCCCCACCAACGTGGTGGTCTACGACGAGCCGCTCCCTCGCGCGGAGGGCAGCGGAAGCACCGTCACTGAGGTGCTCGTCATCGACCATGGCGAGCACTCCGACGGGAGAGCTCGCGACCCGCTTGACGCGGCACTGCAAGACCTGGATGCGCCCATTCCAGAGGACGCCGACGCCGAAGCGCTGGAGGCACGCCGCCTCCAGCTCGTCGAAGGCGCGAAGAAGCTGGCCAGCATGAGACGTTTGTCAGAGGCCTACCAGCGCGAGATGGATCGCGCCGTGGGCGGTTCGCCGGCCCCGGTGGGGCCAAGCCGCCTAGGCACGGTCCGGCAGCGCGGCGCGGACATCGCCAGCATGTTCGGGGCCAACCGCCCCGTATACGCTACGCCCGCCGAGAACATTCGAGCTGCCCAAGCGGCGGCGGACGAGCTGGATAACCTTGAAGGCGAAGAGCGCCGACTGATGACGGAGCGAGTCCAGCAACTCCTCGACGCGGCCGGCGCGCAGAACGCGGCCGGTTGCCGCTCCAAAGGACCGCAGCAGCAGAAAGATGACCTGCCACCCCACCGAGATCAAGGCGCAACATCTCGGGCGCCGACTGGCGGCGTCCAAGTCAACGCGACAGGCAAAGTCGCCCCTCAGGCTCCCAGAACCCCGGCTGGAGACGCCAGCTGGCGGCAGCAGCAGAACGATCCCAAGCGCAAGGCCCCGCAGCCGGCTTCCAATAGCCGGCAGGTCGCAACGGTCGACGATCAGCAACCAGAAGGGCAGCCTCCGCCGAAGCGGCAGAAGGGCGGCAAGCCCAATTGGCTGCCGGCTTTCTCCTACGAGCAGACTCTGGATGGCCCCTGCAAGTTTCACAGTGGCGCGAAGCCATCGAACCACACCACCAGAAAGTGCCACTGGGTGACTAGGATTGCCAAGGGAGACGGCTTGATGCCTCCTCCACCTGCTGGACAGTCGCCTCCGCCTCCGCCTCCGCAGCCGGCCGCCAGGCCAGTCGGCGCAGTACAAGACGAGTACCCAGAAGAGCATGGAGCCTACGTGGTGTTCACCAGTGTGGCAGATGACAGACGCAGCAGGCGGCTGCAGCAGCAAGAAGTCAACGCAGTAGCATCGGACACTCCAGAGTTCATGCACTGGTCCGAGAAACCTATCAGTTGGAGCAGAGCTGATCACCCAGAGGTGATGCCGAATCCAGGGTCCTATGCCCTGGTCCTGGAGGCCACCTTTGCCACTGATAAGCGGGCAGCTCGCTTTTCGCGAGTTCTGATAGATGGCGGCAGCAGTATCAACATCCTGTACAAGGATACAATGGAGAAGCTGGGAATCAAGCAAAGACAACTCCAGAACAGCCGGGCTGTATTCCATGGGATCGTCCCTGGCCTTTCCTGCTCCCCAATCGGCAAGATTTTGATAGATGTCCTTTTCGGAGATAAAGATCACTTCCGCCGAGAGCCAGTCTGGTTTGAAGTGGTGGACCTCAGAAGCCCGTACCATGCACTACTTGGCCGACCTGCCTTGGCCAAGTTCATGGCAGTCCCCCACTACGCCTACCTCAAGATGAAGATGCCGAGTTCCAAGGGAATCCTGACTGTAGTCGGCGACTACAGGAAGTCGTCCGCCTGTGCGGCCGAGAGTAGTCGTCTGGCCGAGTCCATGGTTATTGCACCGGAGAAGCGGATTCTTGACCGGGTTGTGGCGATGGCTGGCAAGCAGCCTGAAATGTCGCCCAACCCCAAGGAGTCGGAAGCTGAGGGCTCGTTTAAGCCGGCAAAGGAAACAAAGAAGATACCCTTGGACCCAGAGCACCCGGAGAGGTACGCAGTCATAGGTGCAAACCTTGACAGCAAATAGGAAGGCGAGCTCGTCGATTTCCTCTGTGAGAATCGGGACATCTTTGCATGGTCCCCCAAAGACATGCCGGGTGTACCGACGGAATTCGCCGAGCACAAGTTACATGTCCGGTCTGATGCGAAGCCCGTCAGGCAGCCCTTGCGCCGCCTGTCAGAAGAGAAAAGAAGAGTTGTTGGTGAAGAGATAGCCCGGCTCCTCGCGGCCGGCTTTATCATGGAAGTATTTTTCCCAGAATGGTTAGCGAACCCAGTTTTAGTGCTGAAGAAGAACAAGCAGTGGCGAATGTGTATCGACTACACAAGCCTAAACAAAGCCTGCCCCAAGGACCCGTTTGCTTTGCCGAGAATTGATCAGGTGATAGACTCCACAGCCGGATGCGAGCTGTTGAGCTTCTTGGATGCCTACTCGGGATATCACCAGATCAAGCTGAACCCGGCAGACAGACTGAAGACCGCCTTCATCACGCCGTTCGGAGCCTTCTGCTACCTGACCATGACGTTCGGCTTGAGGAACGTTGGCGCCACCTTTCAGCGTTGCATGCAGAAGTGCCTTCTCAAGCAACTCGGCAGAAATGCCCACGTCTACGTGGATGATGTGGTGGTGAAGACGGAGAAGCGCGGAACCTTACTGGAAGACCTCAAAGAGACCTTTGAGAACCTGCGCCGATTCCGGATCAAGCTTAACCCCGAGAAGTGCGTTTTCGGAGTACCAGCCGGCCAGCTACTCGGCTTCCTGGTCTCCGAACGCGGCATAGAGTGCAACCCTGTGAAGATCAAGGCCATCGAGAGGATGGAGGTACCCAGCCGACTGTTGGATGTGCAGAAGTTCACTGGCTGCCTGGCATCCATCAGCCATTTCATCAGTCGGCTGGGCGAGAAAGCTCTCCCGTTGTACCAACTCATGAAGAAGACCAATTTTTTCGAGTGGAACCACAAGGCGGACGAGGCCTTTCTGCAGCTGAAGAAGATGTTGGTTACTCCCCCTGTGCTGGCGGCTCCAACTCCCAAGGAGCCCATGCTCCTGTACATCGCCGCCACCAGTCGAGTAGTCAGCACAGTCATCGTAGTAGAGCGCAAGGAGGAAGGCAAGGCACTGCCGGTCCAGAGACCGGTATACTACCTGAGTAAAGTACTGTCGACCTCCAAGCAGAACTACCCCCACTACCAGAAGATGTGTTACGGCATGCACTTCGCCGCCAAGAAGCTGAAACCTTACTTCCAAGAACATCCAATCACAGTGGTCTGCACAGCCCCATTGGCTGAGATCATCGGAAGCCGAGATGCATCTGGCCGAGTGGCCAAATGGGCCATAGAGTTGGCGCCCTACACGATCTACTATCAACCCCGCACCGCCATCAAGTCGCAAGCACTGGCCGACTTCCTCGTCGACTGGGCCGAGACCCAGTACCTGCCACCAGCGCCTGACTCCACCCATTGGCGGATGCATTTCGATGGCTCCAAGATGCGCACCGGCTTGGGAGCCGGCGTCGTCCTCACTTCTCCCAAGGGCGACGTGCTCAAGTACGCACTGCAGATTCACTTCGCCGCCTCCAACAACGTCGCCGAGTACGAGGCGCTCGTTCACGGGCTCCGGCTTGCCAAAGAGCTTGGCATCCGCCGGATCCTGTGTTACGGCGACTCCGACCTGGTGGTACAACAGTCGTCGGGCGACTGGGACGCCAAGGATGCAAACATGGCAAGCTACCGTTTTCTCGTGCAGCAACTCAGCGGGTATTTCGAGGGGTGCGAGTTCCTCCACGTGCCGAGGAACGACAATAACCAAGCAGATACCTTGGCACGGATCGGCTCCTCCCGCCAAGCAATACCTTCAGGCGTCGCCCTCCAGCGCCTCCTCAAGCCGTCCATGAAGCCCTCACCAGAGTCAGATTCAATTTTTGTGCCGACTCCCCTTGAAGAAGCCGGATCCGGCCCGAGAGCCCAAGCAAACAGCACAAGATCCGTTGCTGATGATCTCAAGGGTGCCGCAATCGCAGCCAGCCCGAGGACTTCGGAACTCGGCCCGGGGACTGCAGCAGCCAGAGAGAAGATTCCAGAACTCGGCCCGGGGACTGCTCCAATCGGCCCGGGGACTTCGTTAATCCAGCAAGCGGCTGCGGACTCCAGCCCGTCGACTCCAAGCCCAGCCGCTCGCGTCCAAGTCGCAGTTTTGACAGTAGAAGAGATAGCAGCACCCTCATGGGCCCAGCCCATCCTCCAATTCCTGGTGAACAAGGAGCTGCCAACCGATGAAACCTTGGCTCGGCAAATACAACGCCGAGCGGCAACATACACCATAATCAACAGAGAGTTGGTCAGACGCAGCGTCACAGGCGTCTACCAGCGCTGCGTCGAGCCAGAGCAAGGCCAAGCAATTCTCAGAGACATCCATCAAGGCGAGTGCGGCCACCATGCGGCCTCAAGAGCGCTCGTTGCCAAAGCCTTCCGACACGGTTTCTTCTGGCCGACTACCCTCGAAGAGGCCAAAGAGTTGGTCCAGAAATGCAAGGGGTGCCAGAAGTTCCGATCCAAGCCCCATCAGCCGGCTTCAGCACTCAAGACTATCCCCATCGCCTGGCCCTTTGCAGTTTGGGGCCTGGATATGGTGGGACCCTTCAAGACGGCACGAGGTGGCCTAACTCATCTGCTTGTCGCGGTGGACAAGTTCACCAAGTGGATAGAAGTGAAGCCCATCAAAAAATTGAATGGTCCGACTGCCGTGACTTTCATCTCAGACATCACAATTCGGTATGGCATACCGCACAGCATCATCACCGACAACGGCACCAACTTTGCCAAAGGCGCCTTGGGCCGTTTCTGCGCGACGCAGGGCATCCGACTAGACCTAGCATCTGTTGCCCATCCGCAGTCAAATGGGCAGGTGGAGCGGGCGAATGGCCTTATCTTGTCCGGCATCAAGCCTCGGTTGGTTGAACCGCTGGAGCGTTCGGCCGGCTGTTGGCTTGACGAGTTGCCGGCCGTCCTCTGGAGTCTGCGTACGACTCCAAACAAGTCAACCGGCTTCACGCCCTTCTTCCTCGTCTACGGTGCTGAAGCCGTCATCCCGACGGATATAGAGTTCGACTCCCCACGAGTCACGATGTACACCGCGGAGGAAGCAGAAGAAGCACGACAAGACGGTGTCGATCTGCTGGAAGAGGGCCGGCTATTGGCACTCAGCCGGTCCAGCATCTACCAGCAGAGCCTACGTCGCTACTACAACAGGAAGGTCAGGCCAAGATCCTTCCAAGAGGGCGACCTTGTGCTCCGACTGATCCAGCGAACAGCCGGCCAGCACAAGTTCTCGGCTCCGTGGGAAGGCCCCTTCATCATCAGCAAGGTGCTGGGCAACGACTCCTACTACCTGATCGACGCTCAGAAGCCCCGAGCACACAAGAGGGACGACTCCGGCAAGGAGACGGAGCGACCATGGAACGCGAATCTTCTTCGAAGATTTTATAGCTGATGCAGTATGTATCACGCCCCCCCCCCCTTTTTTTGTATTTTAAGTACCAATACTCTGGGGCCCCCGAGACGGACTCGGGGACTGCCCCTTTTGTTATCTGTATGATAAGAATTATGCTTCCGAGTACGACACTCTTTATGCCGCTTGACCCCGGGCTCGACCAGTCGGCCCGGGGACTTGCCGTCTCGCGCTATGAAAACGCTTCCTGCAGTCAGACAAGTAGTGCGCGGCGCCTAAGCCGACTCCCGCCATAAGCCACAGCTCGCGGAGCGACTGTCCGGTGGGCGGGAGTAAGGTAGAATGGGCGCCCACATGAAAAGTGGCTAAGGATTCAAAGCGTAAAAACATAGCCCGAACCGGCTTTCCAGCTGATCATCGCAAAATCGACTCCGAGCAGTCGGCTTGCCGTCTTTCTATCTGACTTGCTACAAAAACTCTCGAACGGCTAAGTACTTGCCTTCCCAAGGCGGCCAGGTATTTGGTCCAGCGGCAGTCCGCGGAGCAGCTGTCCGACTGGCAAACACGGCACCCAAGGGAAGGCGGCAAAGGAAAAAAGCCTAAAGAGCAACAAGCAAGAAACGATAGAATCTAGATAAATATTTACACCACAAAGGCCATTGGCCGAATCCATGAACAGATGTTCAAAATACACCCAGTGGGTGGAAATGTGCGAATTAACAAAGTCTTCGAGAAACTACTAAGCAGATAAGTAAAGCAAGACGGCGGCTTATGAAGCGGCGGACGGGTTCGGATGCGCGGAGGAGATGGCGGTGTCGGACGTCGGGGCAGCCGGCGGGGCAGACTCGGCTTGATCACCTCCAGCAGCAGTCAGCGCAGTTGGGCGCGGCTCGTTGTTGGAGGCTCGGTCGAGCTGAGGCTGGTCGCCCGTTCCGGCTTCCGGCACCTCCGTCTCATCGCCGGCTTCCATCTTGTCTTCTTCCTCGACGCTGGAGCCAATCACCTCCGCCGAGTCCTCGCCGTAGTTCGGGTTCATCCCAAACCACTCCAGCGGCGCCTCCTCGCTGTTGTCAGCACGCTCAGGAACGAAGACGCTGGTGTCGACGTACTCGGCGATCGCCGCGGCGCGCTTGACGAAGTCATCCTCCATGGCTGCCAGTTCCGGCTGGGCCTCAGCTTGGAGCATGGCCAGCTGGTCCAGACTCAGGTCTGGATACCATGCCTTGACGAACTCCAAGGCACAATGTGCCCCGGCACGTGCCGAGGAGCCCTTCCAAGCCTCCAGACGGCCTGCTGCGACCTCCAGCCAGTCGGCAGTCCGACTGGGAATGCGCAGAACCGGCATCTCCGGCCACAAGGCAGCGATCGCCTGGGCGCCGACTCGTTGAAGCCGGCGCAGCATCCGGTGAGCCGGCCGAAGACGAGCCTCGATGCTCAGAAGCTGTTCGTCAAGAGTCCGGGGGGCGTTGACAACAACCTCCTCGCCGGCCGCCCTCCGCGCCTCACGGTCAGCCTCGATGGCTTGAACGGCAGCTTGCGCATGGCCTGGGAAGAAGTCTGCCAAAGACGGAAAAAGAAGCAAGTCAGAAAAAGCAAGAGTCGGCCCGACCCACAGTCGGCCGCTCAAAGAAAGCAAGCAAAGAAAACTTACCATCAACGATATCTTCTATCTCGTGGAAGCCGGAGGTCAGCATCGCCTCCTTGTCGGTCCAGGAGGAGCGTTCGACCTCGAACTCGGCCTGGAGCTCAGCCTCCTTGTCCTTCGCCTCCTCCTGCGCCTTCTTGAGCAGCTTCTTCTGCTCCGCCAGCTGCGCGGCCGCTCCGTGACGAGCTTGCCACACTCCACCTCCTTGGCGCGCAAGGCGGTGTTGGCAGCGCCCAGCTGCTCCTGAAGGACGGCGTTGGCCTCTGAAGAAAAAAAGAAAAAGGACACAAGTCATCAGAAAAAGGTCGCCAAGAAGATCCGGCCCGACTGCGCAGCAGTCGGCCCGAATCTCGGGGACTACAGCCCGCGGGTGCGCCGGCGCGCCCCCGCGAAGAAGCAAACTTACTCCGGCTCTCAGTCAAGTCGGCAGTCCGCTTGCCCAGCTCTTCAACATTTCGGTTGAAGACGGTGGCTCGGAGGTTGTGGTAGTCCTACAGTGGGCATTTCAAAAAAGAATAAGCGTTTGGAATTCACCATTAGAGTTCCAACCCGCCTGCTCAGCAGCCGACCTGGAACTCGGGGACTACACCCAGTGGGTGCGCTGGCGCGCCCCCACAGAGAAGAACAAGAAAAAACAAGTCAGAAGGAACATACCCGGACGGCCGCTCGTGTCGCTAGGTGCATCCTTGAGCAGTGCTGGATGGCGTCGCTTTCAGCTCGCAGCTTCGCCTGGACGTCCAGGAGCGCCTGGTTCAGCGGGCCCGTGCCGCCTCCTCGCGCCCACCCGACGGGCGCGGAACTCGTCACCTCAACCTCTGGCGTGGCCGAGCTGGCCGCTCTGGTCTCCAGAGGGCGTGGCTCCGAGGTCGCCTTCTCCAGCCGGCGACGAGTTGGCAGGGCGACTTGAAGAAGCAAGTTCGTCGTGGCTTCGTCTGTAGTCGGCGGTACTGGCGGCTCCGCCGACTGTTTACCCTTTGCGCCCCCCGAGGACGGCGGGGGCGGTGGTGGCGGCACCACCGGGTCTCGCCTGGGGATCTCGCCTCCCTCCCTCTCCGCAATGGCGTACTCCCCGTCGGCGCCTCCAGGCCGCCCCGTGTAACCCAAGGGCGGCGCCGAGTTCAACGGAACGACGAGCAGCGCCGATTGGCGGCGCGCGGCTTCTTCGGCCCGCTCTTGGGCCGCGGCGGCGGCTCCGGCTCCCTCGAGACCCTGTTGGGCGGGGGCGGCCGTCTTCTCGGCCTCCGCCTTCTTCCGACGGGCGGCTTCGTCCTCATCGCGCTTCTCTTGCGCGTTCCGCTCCGTCGCCTCCCGGAGGTCGGCGGCTGGGTCGATGCGCCGAGTCATGGCGGACGACTCCACCGACCCCCTGATGGAGGCGGCGGCGACCCTCCCTAGGGTGAGAGGAGCTCTGAAGCGTGGAGCACATGTAAAAACTCAGACTAAACCCACCAGAAGACAAAAACAAGACAGAGAAGTAGGGGCACTCATGCATAGGACAGCGGCGGCTTCTTCACTTCCTTACGGAAGCGCTGGGCCTTCGCGGCCGCCTCTTCCCGTTTGGTCGCGGCGGCTGACCCCTTGAACTTCTTCTCCCGGCCTCCGAGGGAACTCGGCCCGGCCCGGCGCTTCCTCGCGCCGTCTTGCCTCGGCTGGTGGTGCGGGGCGACTTCCCCTTCTTCGCCGACGGGCCAGTCAGCGAAGGTGGCCGAGGGCCTCGGGCCGCCTTCTTCTCCTTCGCCGCCTCCTTCGGCGTCGGCCTCCAATGCCGCCGCCCCCAAGTCGGGGTCGTCGACATCGCTCTCTGCTCGATCAGAGGCGAACTGGCGAGGCGGCCCCATGGCGCCAGATGAGGGCTGGAGAAGGGAGTTCTGGTTCAAAGGTTAAGAGAAATAAAGAGCAGAAGCCGGATTCGGCTGAAAAAGAGAAAGAGAAGAAAAAGAGCAACTTACCACCGGCGGGGGGTTGGCGCGCGAGTATGGCTCCATGCCAAACTGCCAGTCCCCCGAGAGGCCGCAGTTCGCGATGATGTTCACCGTGTCCGCAACCTCCGCGTGAGGAAGATCTTTGGTGCACGTCCGACTGGGGTCCCGATGGCCGCTCATCTGACAGATCAGATGAGGCCGGCTTTGGAGCGGCAGGACTCGGCGCGCCACGAAGGCGGCCAGCAAGTCGGCTCCGGTCAGGCCGGCTGACTGCGTCAACACCCGAAGTCGCTGCACGGTGGCGGCTCCGGCCGGAGTCAGCGTCTTGGCGCGGTAAGACCAGCTGGGCTGCCTCCCAGCCGGTGCGCCGGCCTCGAAGGCCGGCAGATTGACCCAGTCGCCGTCTGCGGCGACGTTCTTTACATAGAAGTAAGAACGCTGCCATATCTTCACCGGCTTGATCAGCTGGATGGCGGGGAATGGGTTGTCGGCTGTCGACCTCCGCAGCGCGATGAAGGCGCCGCATTGGGCTGGCACACCGGCGACGTGCGTACCGAGCTTAGAATGGAAGAATTCCCCCCACACCTCGATGGTGGGGAGAACACCGAGGAACCCCTCGCAGAGCAAGGCGAAGGCCGCCAACAGCACCACCGTGTTTGGAGTAAGGTGGTGCGGTTGGAGGCCGTGAAACTCCAGGAACGAGCAGAAGAATCCGCTCGCCGGCAGCCCCAGGCCGCGCGACAGGTGGGAGCGGAACACGACGCGCTCGCCCTCCGCCGGCGCCGGCGACACCTCCCCCGGCGGCGGGGCGCGGGCCTGCACGAGGTTCGCGCTGGGGATGCGGCGCGTCTTGCGAAGAAACTCGATGATGTCGTCGTCAACTTCGGAGCCGTCCCACACGCCGGAGCGGACGGCGGCGGAAGAAGAACTCATCGCCGGGAGCGGGGCGTGGTCCGGCGCAGCGGCAGTGAGAAGAAGAAGGAAGGAGGAACGGAGGAAGCAGAGGAGAGCAGGCACGCGTGCTTCGCCGCCCCGCTCCCTCTGCCTACTTATAAGCCTACGGGCTGAGGAGCTGAGGGGGCGTCGTGGGATTAACTGCGCCCACGCCCCCACGACCCCCACGATCTACCACGCGGAGTTACCACGTGCATTTAGTGCGCCAAAGCCCAACCGCCCGCACGGCCGCAGCGGATCCGCTCGAGGGCCAAGGCGCGGTAGTGGCAAGCCCCGCCCGCGGGCCCGTCCCGTCGCGCGCGTGGGCTGGCAGGCTTGCCCGGCCACGTGGCACCTCGATCTTCGAACTACCTAAAGAAGAGCCAGGCGACTTGAAGGCAAGTCCGGCCTCTGAGAGACGGCTCGATGAAGACAGCCGAAGCAGAGTCGCCTCCTGATAATCGGCACGAAGGGAGACGGCAGGCGAGCTACGGCACCAACTCCTCGAAGGAA
The DNA here is from genome assembly GCA_032464435.1 of Aegilops umbellulata. Classification (NCBI taxonomy): domain Eukaryota; kingdom Viridiplantae; phylum Streptophyta; class Magnoliopsida; order Poales; family Poaceae; genus Aegilops; species Aegilops umbellulata. Next base: position 396,920,148 of record CP136054.1, read on the forward strand.
GAAACTGTTGAGGCCCCTCGGCGCATCCCTCGGCGCCTCACCAGCTTCGGGGACTACTGTCGGAGTAATGGGCCACGGGTAGGCAAACCCGAGGCCCAGAACCTTTCAAGACATCGGAGCAGGCTACGCCCCTCCGAGAATCCCAAAACGATCGGCCGACTCTGGGAGTCGGCCACAGCATCACCAACACCTACTTACGGCCGAGTCCCAGGGGCGGCTGAGACTCCCGATCGGCGACTCCAGGGAGGCCTGCGACTTCGTCACCTTCCGCCTTTTGGAGGAAGAACAGGACTGGGAATGGCCGGAGTACAACCCTCCCCTACCCTGATTACCAAGGGCGGGTATGGCTACAGTGCGACGTACCGGAGGAGATCTTCGGTACAGCGCGGCACTGTGGCCATACCGGCCCTGACGTCCGCCCTAGCGGCGGAACCCTGTTCCCATGTTAGCCCGCCCGTACGGCCTGGAGACGGCGGGCCCCGCCGGCCAGCGGGAGAGATAGAAGACGGCGAGAGCGCCCGAAGACGGCCCCCGTGGGAGGCGGCCTCCGAGAGTCGGCCAGCTCCTCCCACGGGTCCCACGCGCCATTAACTAGATAAGACGGGGAGTGGCGACAGTGAACGCCCGCCAGGCGGCGGCACTGTTGCCACGCCCCCATGACCCAGCCGACGTCATCAGAGGCGCGGCTACAGTGGCCAGGTCAGTCGGTGGGGCCCACCAGAGGTGGCCCCCAGGAGTCGGCGGAGAGGACGGCGGCCTAAGAAACAGACGGCTGGGACCCGCACCCAGTCAGATCACCATTGTACCCCCGGGGGGTAGGCCTATATAAACCCCCCGGAGCACCCATGCAAAGGGTTCGATCCTTTTTTCACCAGACCAACAGCATAGAGGAGGGGAGAGCTAGCCTTGCCTTCTCCTGCCTCTAGAACACAGCTCGGGGAGCAGCTTTGTACACATATCTCCATAGTGACCATGCGGAGACCCCGCAGAGCAGCAGTAGGGGTATTATCTCCTAGGAGAGCCCCGAAGCTGGGTAAGATCCGCCGGCGAGCATGTTTACGCCTCATCCCGCTTCCTGGCACCGGCGACGTTCTACTCGCCCCCACCATGATAAGTCATCATTTGGCATATGTCGTACCCAACCCCCGACACCGCGCCTCCCCCACGCTGTCCGCTGCCTCCGCCGGCTGCTGGTCCAGCACGCGGGCAGCGGCGGGTGCTTGTGCCCGCCCAGCCGGCCCGGACGCGCACGCCGGAGTCCGAGGCGCGCGCCGCCCTCCGCGAGAGGCAGCAGGGAAGGAAGTGGGATGCGGTGGAGAGCTCTGTCTGCCGCCGCCGCGGGTTACTGGCGGATGCTGATGAGGACGCGCGGCTCCTCGCGTGGGTCTATTGCTGGTCGCTTAGGACGGCGGAGAAGGACGCTCGGCGGCTCCGCCGGAAGAACGCAAAGGCTCTCTGGCTTGCCATCGAGCAGTCCGAGCGTGAGGCCAAGGAGAAGGCGGTGGATGCAGCTCAGCTAGCAAAGCTCAAGCACCAGCAAGACCGGGTCGCCTGGTGCCTCAAGGGCCTCATCATCGTCTCTTCCTCCTCCTCCTTCGACGACCACAACTCCTCATCCGACGAATCTGACGATCCTCCACCAGCCGCCGATGGCTAGAACTACGCCGGCGATTGGAAGGGGAAAGGGCGGGCCCGAAAGTGGTGAAGATCCGCTTTCTTCAATTTAATTTCAAGCATTAGATGTAGTGTTAGATGTAGTTTAAAGTTGTTCGTCGTTTATGCGATTTTTGGTGGTCTTTTGAACATCCGTTTATAATCTTTTGGTGAATGTATTGTGCTTGCCTATGTTCGTTCCTATATCCGTGTGCTGATCTACGTAGTTTGATCGATGTTGCATGGTTTAGAATGAATATAGGGGATCGGATATGAGATACACGGATGTGGACAAAGCGATTTGAGGAGTGCCCAGTCAGTGCCGACGGACGTGTAAGAAACTAGGTTAAGCGTTTGATGATCTCATCAGGGACGCATCCGTGTTAATATATAGCACAAGATTACATGCGGTTGAGGAGGTTGTTGAAGTCTTGGGCCCTAATCCAAGCTATACAAGATAAGGCAGACTTGCAACAACCTTCCTCGGTTACAACTCACTCAAGCATTACTACCAGCGCATACACAAATAAGTACACAGGTTGACACGCTACAATCTACCTTTTAACATCCTCCCTCAATCTTAACGTGTCAAGGTTGAGATTGTTCTTGAAGGCTTGAAGTTGTCGAACTTGTAGTGGTTTAGTGAATCCATCTGCAACTTGATCTCCAGTTGGGATGAATTTTATCTCCAAAAGTTTCTGTGCAACCGAACAAAGTGAAAGTCAATTTTTATGTGCTTTGTCCTGGCATGAAATACAGGATTTGCAGACAGATATGTTCCTCCAAGATTATCACACCATAAGTATGACACACGTGGTCTTTCAACCTTTAACTCATCAAGAAGTGTTTCTACCCATATCACCTCAGCAGTAGCACTTGCCAAAGACTTGTACCCAGCCTCAGTGCTGGAACGTGAGACTGTTGCTTGTTTCTTTGCAGTCCATGATATACGATTTGAACCAAAGAACGTAGCAAAGCCTCTAGTAGATCTCCTGTCATCAGGACACCCTGCCCAATCTGCATCAGAAAAGTCACTAATAGTTGTTGAAGGAGATTTGCATATCGTCAGACCAGTTCCAACACTCCCTTGGATATATCTTAATATTCGCTTTACAGCTGTCCAGTGAACAGAAGTAGGAGCATGCAAAAACTGACAGACTCCGTTGACAGAGAAAGATATATCTGGTCTTGTTAATGTTAAGTACTGAAGTGCACCAACTGTACTTCTATATTTAGTTCCTTCTTCTGGGCTTAGTAACTCTCCTTCATGGAATGACAATTTTTCAGTAGTTGACATAGGTGTGCTGGAAGGCTTACAATCTGTCATTCCTACACGCTTCAGTATGTCTTTGGCATACTTTTCTTGTGTAAGTAAGATACCTTCATTTAACTTTTTAACTTCTATGCCTAGGAAGTAGTGTAACTCTCCTAGATCTTTGATTGCAAACTCATTTTTCAAATTTCTCAACAAGGCTGAGGTGGCTTCTGATGAAGAGCTAGCAACAATTATATCATCAACATAAATTAACATAAATATGATCACCTTCCCTTTCTGAAAGAAGAACAGAGAAGTGTCTCCCCTTGATGGTCGAAAACCAAGTTGTTGCAGCTTTGAGCTCAACCTTGAATATCACGACATGGGTGCCTGTTTTAGACCATACAGAGCTTTGTCCAACCTGCATACATGATGTGTCCTTGAACCATCCTCAAAACCAGGTGGCTGTCGCATATAGACCTCTTCCTCGAGAACGCCATGCAAGAACGCATTATGTACATCCAATTGGCGAAGGCTCCATCCTCTGGAGACAACAATAGACAAAACAAGCCTAATAGTAGCAGCTTTTACTACTGGACTAAATGTGTCCTCATAGTCAATACCATATCTTTGTTTGAATCCTTTAGCCACTAGCCTAGCCTTGTATCTGTCTATTGTACCATCAGATTTGCTTTTAATTTTATATACCCATTTACAGTCTATAATGTTTCTTCCTTGCTTAGGTGACACTAATGCCATGTTTGATTTCTCATAAGAGCATCATACTCAACATTCATAGCATTTTTCCAATTTTTGTTACTCAAGGCTTCTATCAAGTTTTGTGGTTCACCGGTGGCAGCAAAATTTGCGAACTTGAAAATTTTCTTATACCTGACTGTTCCATCTTGGGGAACCGTTGGTTTGAAAATACCTTGTTGTGATCGAGTTACTCGTGTAGACCCAGCGGCACCAGTCGAACCGGCCGTAGAAGATCCTCCTCCCATAACCGTATCAGGTTCGACAACGGCCATAAACGATCCGCCTCCTCATACTGACCAGCCAGGAGGATCCGCCTCGGATCAGGCGCAGACGGCGACGGCTCGCAATGAGACGGGCTGCCAGCCTCATCATGGCGCGCAGGAGTTGTCGCGCACCCAGCCGACCCGGCCCGACTGTCATCACACGAGGACAACGGGCTGGACCCACACGCTCGTGGGCCGGATTCCGTCCGCGTGTCACACGCGGAGAGGGTGCTCTTGGCCTGCGCGCCTGTTTCCACCCGTGTGTCGGGCGCGGAAGGACTGCCGCCGCCAGGCGAATCCTCCCTGGGATCTGTGCCTGCTGCATTTGTGTTAGATCTCTCAGGATCGGCGCCTGTCCCTTCCTCGTGTCCTGCGCCTGTGGAGCCATGCAGAAAGGACGATTCTGCATAAAATCATGACCACAAACAACATTTTTTCCTGTAAATCAGTGTTATGACTAGTTGCCAATTGATCAACACATTCATTACCCCCGCGGTCTATTGGATTTAGAAGCTCCGGGGACAAAAGAAGAATCTCTGCCCGTAGGCGAGCGCCGACATTTGGGTGTAATTCAGAGAAGGGAAAATTTGTTTCATCAAAGACAACATCTCTTGAGATGTATACACGTCCAGTAGAAATATCTAGGCATTTAAAGCCTTTATGCAAGTTACTGTAACCAAGAAAAGCGCACCTTTTGGAGCGAAACTGAAGTTTATGTGAATTATATGGGCGCAAATTAGGCCAGCAAGCACACCCAAAGATTCCAAGAGATGAATAATTGGGTTTTTCATTGAACAATTTTTCAAGGGGAGTTTCAAACTTGATCACCTTGCTAGGCAACCTATTGATGAGATAGGTAGCGGCAATAAAAGCCTCATCCCAAAATTTCAAGGGCACACAAGCTTGACCAAGGAGGGAGAGACCTACTTCAACGATATGACGATGCTTGCGTTCGGCTGACCCATTCTGTTGATGAGCATGGGGACATGAAACATGATGGGATATTCCTATTTTAGTAAAAAAGGAATTTAATTTCTCATATTCTCCTTCCCAGTCCGTTTGGAGGGCAAGGATTTTTCGGCTGAATTGTCTTTCAACAAGATTTTGGAAGTCATGAAATTTTTGAAAAAATTCTGACTTATGTTTGATTAGGCAGATCCATGTGAACTTACTGAAGTCATCTATGAAGCTCACATAGTATTTTTTTTCTACCTACTGATTCAACAGTTGGTCCCCATACATCAGAAAAGATAAGTTCCAAAGGAAACTTGGATTCACTTATAGACTTTGGATATGGTAACTGATGGCTCTTGCCCTTCTGGCAAGCATCACAAACAAGTTCATTATTTGATAAACTAACACATGGAAGCTTATTCTTGCTAATTATTTTGCTAACAATAATCGATGAAGGGTGTCCTAGACGTCGGTGCCATCTGTCTGAAGATGGAGAGGTGACACTGAGCACATGCTTCTGGCATCTTGTTCTATGTGTTTTACAGGGTATAGGCCTCGCCTACCCCTGCCGTGAAGAAGGGTTCTCTTCGTTGCCCCATCCATAACAAAAAAAGAATAGGGATGAATCTGAACGAAAGAGTTGCTATAAACAGAAAGACCACTAGCGGAGATTAAGCTTTTATCAGCTTCAGGAACATGAAGGATATTTTTAAGAACAAGATCTTGTTTAGGGGTATATATGTGGGATTGACCGATGTGGGCAATAGTCATACCTGATCCACTAGCTGTGTGGATTTGCTCGTTTCCCGTGTAGCGGTCGCGGACTGTCAGCTTTTCTAAGTCTCCCGTGATGTGATCTGTCGCGCCGCTATCAAGATACCAGTTGGTATCAACTCCATACCGGGGGGGCCGCCATGTTTGCCAAGCGCTGGTGCTACTGTTCTTCTCCTCCCTAGTAGGAAGAGTCATACCTCTTCCAACACTTCCATGCAGGGTGTCCAATCTTGCCGTAGATCTGGCAGGTAGGCTTGGCGGAGGGATTGTTGTTGTAGTTCCTGCCGCTGCCGCCTCCATTGCCACCGCCTCCCACATTTCCACGGTTGGACGGCTTGGAGTAGTTGCGGTTGTGATCACCGCCGCCACCACCACCTTGCTTGTTGGGGAAGCCACAACTGTGATCACCGTCGCCTTGCTTGTTATTGAAGCGCACGTGCCGCCGCATTTGCAAACGACTAAGAAGACCCGCCACGCAAGTTCATGCGAGTCTCGAAGCTTAGGATGTAACGCCCTCGATGCGGCTATATCTCCCACGTGTCGAAGCACGACTTAGAGGCATAACCGCATTGAAAGCAATGTCACAAGTGAGGTAATCTTCACACAACCCATGTAATACATAAGGGAAAAGATACATAGTTGGCTTACAATCGCCACTTCACACAAATACAAGAATAAGACATTACATCATACAGTTACAAACAGGGCCCGACTACGAAGCCAAAAATAAAAGAAGAAACCCCAAAAGCGACAAAGGTCCACGATCGACCCCAACTGGGCTCCACTACTGATCGACTAGAATGAAACAACATAAAGAACAAGTTCTTCATCGAACTCCTCCTTGAGCTCGGGTGCGTCACCTGCACAGTCTCAGCGGCACCTGCAAACTGGTTTTGGAAGTATCTGGTGAGTCACGGGGACTCAGCAATCTCACACCCGCGAGATCAAGACTATTCGAGCTTATAGGTAGGGTAAAAAGGTATGAGGTGGAGCTGCAGCAAGCGACTAGCATATATGATGGCTAACTTACGCAAATGAGAGCGAGAAGAGAAGGCAAAAGCACGGTCGAACAGCTATGATCAAGAAGTGATCCTGAAACTACTTACGTCAAGCATAACTCCAACAACCGTGTTCACTTCCCGGACCCCGCCGAGAAGAGACCATCACGGTTACACACGCGGTTGGTGTATTTTAAGTTAAGATCGACTTCGGGTTTTCTACAACCGGACATTAACAAATTCCCATCTGCCACATAACCGCGGGCACGGCTTTCGAAAGTTCAAAACCCTGCAGGGGTGTCCCAACTTAGCCCATGATAAGCTCTCGCGATCAACGAAGGATATTCCTTCTCCCCGGGAAGACCCGATCAGTCTCGGAATCCCAGCTACAAGACATTTCGACCGCAATAAAACAAGTCCAGCAAAACCGCCCGATGCGCCGACATCCTGATAGGAGCTGCACATATCTCGGTCTCAGGGCAACACCGGATGAGACATCCTACGAGTAAAACCAAGCCTCGAGTTTCCCCGAGGGGGCCCCGCAGTCTGCTCGTTTCGGACCAACACTTAGACAAGCATTGGCCCGGGGGGGCTAAATAAAGATGACCCTCGGGTTGATCAGACCCAAGGGAAAGGGATAGGTGGTAGGCAAATGGTAAAACCAAGGTTGGGCCTTGCTGGAAAAGTCTTATTCAAAGCGAACTGTCAAGAGGGTCCCATAAATCACCCGACCGCGTTAGGGACGCAAAATCCGGGAACATAACACCGATATGACGGAAACTAGGGCGGCAAGAGTGGAACAAAACACCAGGCATAAGGTCGAGCCTTCCACCCTTTACCAAGTATATAGATGCATTAATTAAATAAGATATATTGTGATATCCCAACAAGTAAACATGTTCCAACAAGGAACAACATCTCCATGTTCCAACAAGGAACAAAACTTCATCTTCACCTGCAACTAACAACGCTATAAGAGGGGCTGAGCAAAGCGGTAACATAGCCAAACAACGGTTTGCTAGGACAAGGTGGGTTAGAGGCTTGGTTTAACAATATGGGAGGCATGATAAGCAAGTGGTAGGTATCGCAGCATAGGCATAGCAAAAGAGCGAGCAATCTAGCAAGCAAAGATAGAAGTGATTTCGAGGGTATGGTCATCTTGCCTGAAATCCCGCAAGGAAGAAGAACGAGTCCATGAAGAAGACAAACGGACATAGACGAACGGATCCTCACAATCGCAACGCTATCGGAACTAACCCGAAGAAGCAACACCGGAAAGAAGCAAACAACAAAGTAAACAACCACCACATAAACATGGCATGATATGCGAGATGTGGTATGCAATGCATATGCATGCTCCGGAAGGAAAAGATGAACAAGGCATAATCTTGGCAAACCAAGTACGCCACTGGAAAGGTGAGGTGATTTCGGTTGAAATCTATATAAAGATCACCGGAATCGGATGCACGGTTTGCAAATGACAAGCAAAACAAGAATGACAAGAATCTGTCATTAACAGCATGATGCTACTTAGCAAGCAACAAAAACTTAAGACACTGCACCCAAACATATCGACAAAGCATATAACAGTAATCTACTCAAGAAGCTTGACAAAAGATGAACACTGAGCTACGGCTAAATCACACCACAACAGGTTCAAAAAAGCATGGCAAAAGTGCAAAAGATAACAGGTTCACAGACTTAGTGAAAATACTAACATGCCAGAAATTAACATCAGGATGACATGTTTAGAGCAAGGAAACAACATGCTACAGGAACAGGACATAGCAAAACAAGGCATGGCATGAATCTAATCAAAGCACTTAACAAAACTCCCTTACTGACCATAAGCCAAAAAGGACTAGAAAATATAATAACACCCATGTCAATTAAGCAAGTTTCGTTACAGGTTTCAGACTTAGCAGAAAACTGGACATGTCAAAAACAGATAACAAGTAGGCATGTTTACGAGCTCGATGCACTCACTACAGAGCATTGCATGATAAACTAAGCATACATCCGTCAAGAAGACATGGCATAGAAGCTATACATGGCAAGAAAAACATTATAGCATGCAAGGATCAACTACAACAAGCTTGGCAAAATCGAATAACATGTAAACAATCTGCCAGCAACATTTAATAGCAAAAGTAGAGCTCGATTGACTCAATCTATGGCACTCCATAAATACCAACAAAGGCATGGATGGATAGAGCAAATCCATATTCTCAAAACACCCTTACTGATCATGCTCAAAAGAGGCATAGATCTCTCTGAAACAACATGAACACATGGCATAAAAATAACAGCAGGCGGGGACTTAGTGAAAATACTAAGTCTCTGAAATCAGCAACACTAAGTAACCTAGTTTGCATGCTTGTGCTAGTCACCACATAGATCACAAAAATACATGGCATAAATCTCTGGAAATATGGCATGGCAAATTACAAAACTCATGTAGGACTCAACTCCATAGGATGCACACATCAATCATGGCAAAAATGACAAAAGTGCAAGTTCTGATAAGAATCAGAAACTAACATCACATAGCCCTCTTCTAACAGCATTTCGGGCATCAATATGAGCTCAAATAAAAATGATGCAATGGAAAGGAATAATGTACTCATCGAGAAGAACAAATTGATATGCTAGACGCCCAAAACGGAGCAGCAGATGCAGAGATATGGCATGATGAACATGGCAATAAAATGATAGAATGTAGGGGACTTGGTGAAAATTATACCTTCGGAAAAGTCAAACCGGGACGAGGGGGAGCGGGACGGAGCGGACCGGGATGGCCCGGGCGGGGTTTGGATGGGCGAAGGGGTGGATCTCATCCACCCCGGGTGGATCCGGCCGGAGAGAGCTCCGGCGAGCTCTCCGACGAGGGGCGGCGCGGAGGAGGACGGAGAGGCGGCGGGCGGCGGCAAGCGCGGGCGGCGCCGGCGGCGGAGCGGCGCGCGGGCCGGCGGGGAGGCGCGGGGCGGCGCACGCGGCGGGTGGCGCGGCGTGCGGAGCAGTGCGCGGGCATGGCGGCGGGGCGGCGCGAGGGCGCGCCGGCGGGCGGCGGAGCGGGGCACCACGGCGGCGGTGGAGGCGGGCGGAGTCCGGCGGAGCAGCGGGCGCGGAGGAGGCGGCGGCGCAGCGCGGCGCGCGGACGGGCCGGGCGGCGGCGGCGACCGGGCCCCGCGGGCCTGCTGCGGGCCGTGCGGGCCGGCGGCGGCGGGAGGAGAGAGAGGGAGGCCGGGAAGCCCACGTGGCAGGCGGGGAGTGGGCGCAGCGGCGGCGGTGGCTGAGGTGGCATGCTCTGATTGGACGAAGCGACGTGTCCGGCGGACATGTCCGGCGCGGATGGACATGTCCGGCGGCGCGAGGAGGAAGACTGCTAGGGTTGCACCGCGAAGTTCGGGGAGGTGGACATATTTATAGGTAGAGGGGGCTAGGAAGCTCCAAATGGAGTGTGGTTTTCGGCCACGCGATCGTGATCGAACGAACGAGATGATGGGAGTGACTTAGGTGGGTTTTGGGCCACTTTGGAGGGGTGTTGGGCTGCAAAGAGAAAGAGGCCTTTGCGGATACCCGGTTAACCGTTGGAGTATCAAACGACCTCCGATTGACCCGAAACCTGACAGGCGGTCTACCGGTGCTATACCAAGGCCGCTTGGCAAACCTCGGTCCATTCCGAGAAGGTTTAATACCCGCACACGGAAAAAGGTAAAAGGGGACGCCGGGGAACATAGGAGCGCCGGATTGCAAAACGGACAACAGGGAAAATGCTCGGATGCATAAGACGAACACGTATGCGAATGCGATGCACATGATGGCATGATATGAAATGCAGATGATGACATGGCAAAGTGCAACACGCAAGCACATGACATGGCAACGACGACGAATAACTGACGGACACCTGGCGCAACAGATCCGGGGCGTTACATAGGAGCTGCGAGTACAACTCCGGCACCCCAACAGGCTCGGCCCGTGAGCACATGGCAGAAACCACGGGATCGAACTCCTCATCGAGTCCATCGAGGATGTGGGAGACGACATATTCCTCGTCCACCTTCTTTCCTGAAGCAACTAACTCATCACAAAGTGTTCTGACCTTACCGACGTACTCAGCGATGGAGAGGTTGCCCTTCTGGAGGTTCGCCGGAGCAATCCTGACGTTGACAGTCTGTGCGCGGGTATGCGACACCAGCATCCCTTGCATAGTGTTCCACAACTCAGCTGCGGTATGGCATGTTGCAACTTGGATGGCCATCTCACGCGGCAGCATCGTCAGCAGGTAGGAGAAAACCTGCTGATCTCGCGCATACCACACGCCGAACTCCGGGTTCGGAGCCTTGGACTTGGTTTTGCCATCGTCGGAGGTGACCTCAATGTGCATGGGTGGCACCACCTGATCGAGGTCGAGGAAGGCCGCCATCTGCGCCCCCCGGATGGCCGAGAGGACGGTGGCGCGACAGAGTGCTTCGTTCCCTCTCGTAAGCTTCTCTGTGGCGAAGTGTGCAAAGGGAGATAGGGGAACAATTTGTGGAGGAGCTCGCCATGGATGAATCCGAGGTAGGCTCTGATTACCATGTAAGAAACTAGGTTAAGCGTTTGATGATCTCATCAGGGAAGCATCCGTGTTAATATATAGCACAAGATTACATGCGGTTGAGGAGGTTGTTAAAGTCTTGGCCCCTAATCCAAGCTATATAAGATAAGGCAGACTTGCAACAACCTTCCTCTGTTGCAAATCACGCAAGGATTACAACCGGCGCATACACAAATACGTACACAAGTTGACACGCTACAATCTACCTTTTAACAGGACGTGCCTAGGCACGTCCACGGGCATTTGAAGGGCCGAATTTGCCTAGTCCGCTTATAGATGCTCTAACAGAATGCTCTTGCGCCCTCCGCCACAAATCTTCCCCAAAACCCAACTTCCCTTCTTGAGCAATGGCCGGCAACGCAAAAGTGACAGAGCATAGGTCTTCGTGCATGACAAATGCATGTGTCGCCGTCGAACCCTTTTGAGGTGCGCACTCTCACCAAGCAGGAAACTCTCTATGACAATGGCTCAGCGCACTACGACGTCGTCATGGCCGGGGAGGAGCAGTCTGCACTCGCTCCTATGTCAATGTTCCGACAGGCACAGGAGAAGCAAAGGTACAACATATTCCTTGTCGAGCAGCACCGGCTGGCAGAGGGTCAAATATACGGCGAGCGTGCAAAAGAGGCGGCCGTGGACGCCATGGCTTCCGGCGAACCCGAACTTCGCTGCAGAGTAGCGGGCACTCTATGAGGCCTCGCGCACTCAAGACGCCACCTGCAACCCAGAGCCAGCGCAGATGGGCATGGACGCGGCTGCGCACGCGACTGGCGGCGCAGGCGGTCCAGGACCCCAACGCCGCCAGCTGCGCGTCCTACACATTGCCGTCCAACTTTTGAGGGTGCACGTAGCATAGAGTGACGGACCGTCCACGTCCATCATCGATCTCACGTCCACCGGTGTCAGCGACAGACAGGTCGCAGACTTATCCGAGGATGAGTAGGGCATGGGAGGTGGCAGGGCATTGTGTTCCAAGTGTGCTGGACTGTCTCCCATGTTCTATTCTTCCTCCCGGAGACCGCACCTCCACTGAGGGTCTTGAACCCTGCCGTTCTTCAGGGAGACAGTGATGACCCACAAGTATAGGGGATCTATCGTAGTCCTTTCGATAAGTAAGAGTGTTGAACCCAAAGAGGAGCAGAAGAAAATGATAAGCGGTTTTCAGCAAGGTATTCTCTGCAAGCACTGAAATTATCGGTAACAGATAATTTTGTGATAAGGTAATTTGTAACGGGTAAGAAGTAATGAAAGTAAATGAGGTGCAGCAAGGTGGACCAATCCTTTTTGTAGCAAAGGATAATCCTGGACAAAACTCTTATATAGAGAAAAGCGCTCCCGGGGACACGTGGAAATTATCGTCAAGCTAGTTTTCATCATGCTCATATGGTTCGCGTTTGTTACTTTGACAATTTGATATGTGGGTGGACCGGTGCTTGGGTGTTGTCCTTTCTTGGACAAGCATACCACTTATGATTAACCCCTATTGCAAGCATCCGCAACTACAAAAGAAGTATTAAGGTAAACCTAACCATACCATGAAACATATGGATCCAAATCAGCCCCTTACGAAGCAAGTCATAAACTAGGGTTTAAGCTTCTGCCACTCTAGCAACCCATCATCTACTTATTACTTCCCAATGCCTTCCTCTAGTCCCAAACAATGGTGACGTGTCATGTAGTCGACGTTCACATAACACCACTAGAGGAAACACAACATACATCTCATCAAAATATCGAACGAATACCAAATTCACATGACTACTTATAGCAAGACTTCACCCATGTCCTCACGAACAAACGTAAGTACTCACAAATCATATTCATGTTCATAATCAGAGGGGTATTAATATGCATATAGGATCTGAACATATGATCTTCCACCAAATAAACCAACTACCATTAACTACAAAGAGTAATGAACACTACTAGCAACCCACAGGTACCAATCCGAGGCTTTGGGACAACGATTGGATACAAGAGATGAACTAGGGTTTGAAAGGAGATGGTGCTGGTGAAGATGTTGATGGAGATTGACCACCTCCCGATGAGAGGATCATTGGTGATGATGATGGCGATGATTTCCCCCTCCCAGAGGGAAGTTTCCCCGGCAGAATAGCTCTGTCAGAGCCCTAGATTGGTTCCGCCTCGTGGCGGCGGAGTTTCTTCCCGAAAGCTTGCTTATGATTTTTCCTCGGACGAAAGACTTCATATAGCAGAAGATGGGCACCGAAGGCCTGCCAGGGGGCCCACAAGGCAGGGGCGCGCCCAGGGGGGTAGAGCGCGCCCCCACCCTCGTGGCCAGGGTGTGGGCCCCCTCTGGTGGATTCTTTCACCAATATTTTTTATTAATTCCAAAAATAACTTCCGTGAAGTTTCAGGACTTTTGGAGCTGTGCAGAATAGGTCTCTAATATTTGCTCCTTTTCCAGCCCAGAATTCCAGCTGCCGGCATTCTCCCTCTTCATGTAAACCTTGTAAAATAAGAGAGAATAGGCATAAGTATTGTGACATAACGTGTAATAACAGCCCATAATGCAATAAATATCAATATAAAAGCATGATGCAAAATGGACGTATCAACTCCCCCAAGCTTAGACCTCGCTTGTCCTCAAGCAGAAGCCGATAACGATAAATATGTCCACATGTTTAGAGATAGAGGTGTCGATAAAATAAAATATGGACATGAGGGCATCATGATCATTCTTATAACAACAACAACATTTATGGATATTTTCATATGATTTCTTATGCTCAAGTAATAATCTATTCACAATATCAAGTATGAATCAGAAACTTCATTGAGAACCAACAAACTATAATCTCAGTCATTGAAGCAATTGCAATTTATCATAACATCGGAAAGAGTCAATATAAGAGCTTTTCAGCAAGTCCACATACTCAACTATCATTTAGTCTTTCACAATTTCTAACATTCACGCAATACTTATGGGTATGGAGTTTTAATCGGACACAGAGAAAGATAGGGGCTTATAGTGTTACCTCCCAACCTTTTACCTCAAGGGTAATGTCAACAATAATAATTCATGCTAACTTACATCCAATTGGATATATATATATATATCAGGATCTTTCCAACACAATGTGCTTGCCAAAGGATAAAATGTAAAAAGGAAAGGTGAAGATCACCATGACTCTTGCATAAGGTATAAGACAAAAGTAAAAGATAGGCCCTTCGCAGAGGGAAGCAGAGGTTGTCATGTGCTTTTATGGTTGGATGCACGAAATCTTAATGCAAAAGAACGTCACTTTATATTGCCACTTGTGATATGAACCTTTATTATGCAGTCCGTCGCTTTTATTGCTTCCATATCACAAGATCGTATAAAGTTTATTTTATCCACACTAATAAATCATACATATTTAGAGAGCAATTTTTATTGCAATGCAACATGACAACTTACTTGATGGATCTTACTCAATCCATAGGTAGATATTGTGGAGTCTCATGGCAAAACTGGGTTTAAGGATAATCGGAAGCACAAGTAGTATCTCTACTTGGTGCAAAGAATTTGGCTAGCATGAGGGGGAAAGGCAAGCTCAACATGTTGGATGATCCATGAAAATATACTTTATTTCGGATATAAGAAAACAGAACCCATTACGTTGTCTTCCTTGTCCAACATCAACTCTTTAGCATGTCATACTTTAATGAGTGCTCACAATCATAAAAGATGTCCAAGATAGTATATTTATATTTGAAAACCTCTCTTTATCTATTACTTCCTATTCATTGCAACAATGACCAAAACTATGCTTGTCAACTCTCAACAACTTTTATTCATCATACTCTTTATATGTGAAGTCATTACTCTCCATAAGATCAATATGATCTCTTTATTTCTTTTTATTCTTTCTTTTTCTTCCCTGACAATCATACCAAGATAATCAAGCCCTTGACTCAACACTAATCTTTATTATATATAGCTCACGGACTCGATTACATAGAAGGATCATAAAGCAAAACTCAAAACTAGATCATACTAAAACTTTATTCTACTAGATCAAGATAACACCAAAAGGATCGAACTAAGAAAAATGGTAAAGATAGGAGTGTGACGGTGATACGATACCGGGGCACCTCCCCCAAGCTTGGCAGTTTCCAAGGGGAGTGCCCATACCCATGTGATTATATCTCTTTCTTCGGAGGTGGTGATGTGATATTCTTGGCGATGATGCCCTTCTGGATACGATTCTATTCCTCGAGCTTATTGACTTGTTGCTTGATATCCATTACTTCCTTGCGGAGCTTACCCATGACGGATAAAGCTCCTTGCACCCATGGATGTTGCATAGCTACGGGAGAACAAGTAACACTCTTTTTCATATTTTCATAAAAGAGAAATTTAACATTGGACGGGATGACCGAGGTTGGAATGGCTGAGCTCTGTAGTTCCCCCATCGTGAATCCGGCTCGGAAACGGGAAGTAACTTCTTGATCCTCCTCCATAGCATCTATCCTTTTCAAGTCGGCCTCCATCTCGTCCTCCGTTGATGGCCCAAAGTGGTCAGCATCACTGTTTGCTCTTGGTCCCGGTGTCGGATTAGACACCCGTCTCTCCCCGACCGACTCTTGAGAAGACATCTTGCTCTAATCTGCGGCAGAAACATCTCGAAACAAAAACAGAGATATTTGCGTGATACGGTGGTCAAAACCTTCGGGAGATTATATAATGAATTTTTACCGACCAAAAGAAGTATCGTGCAAGAAAACGGAGTCCGGAGAGCACACGAGGTGCCCACGAGGCAGGGGCGCGCCCTCCACCCTCGTGGAAGCCCCGTGTCCTTCCCGGACTACTTCTTATTTTCCTATTTTCTAAATATTCCAAAACGGAGAAAAAATGCCATTAGAACTGTTTTGGAGTCGGTTTACTTACCGTACCACATACCTATTCCTTTTCGGAGTCTGAAAAGTTCTGGAAAGTGTCCCTTATGTATTCCTCCGGGGTTACGGTTTCAATAATATTGGTTTCAGCATTTATGGGATTACCTGAGATATAATGTTTGATTCTTTGACCGTTCACCACCTTCGGATTTGTGCCTTCGAAGTTGTTGATTTTTATGGCACGGAACGATAGACCTCCTTGATAATGTAAGGACCTTCCCAGTTAGAGAGAAGTTTTCCTGCAAAAAATCTTAAACGAGAGTTGAATAGCAACACATAATCAACTATATTGAACTCATGCTTTTGTATCCTTTTGTCATGCCATATTTTAACTTTTTCTTTAAACAGCTTGGCATTCTCATAGGCCCGGGTTCTCCATTCATCAAGTGAGCTAATGTCAAATAACCTCTTCTCACCGGCAAGTTTGAAATCATAGTTGAGCTCTTTAATGGCCCGATATGCCTTATGTTCTAATTCGAGAGGCAAGTGGCATGCTTTTCCATAAACCACTTTATACGGAGACATACCCATAGGATTTTTATATGCAGTTCTATATGCCCATAATGCATCATCAAGTTTCGTGGACCAATTCTTTCTAGACCTATTAATAGTCTTTTGCAGAATTAATTTGATCTCTCTATTACTCAATTCTACTTGACCACTAGACTGCGGGTGATACGGAGATGCGATTCTATGATTAACATCATACTTAGCAAGCATTTTACGAAAAGCACCATGAATAAAATGTGAACCACCATCAGTCATTAAATATCTAGGGACTCCAAACCTCAGAAAAATAACTTCTTTAGGCATCTTAATAGAGGTGTTATGATCAACACTACTAGTTGGAATAGCTTCTACCCACTTAGTAACGTAATCAACAGCAACTAAAATATGTGTATACCCATTAGAGAAAGGAAATGGTCCCATATAATCAAAGCCCCAAACATCGAATGGTTCAATAACAAGTGAATAATTCATAGGAATTTCTTGACGTCTACTAATATTACCAATTCTTTGACATTCATCACAAGATAAGACAAACTTACGGGCATCTTTGAAGAGAGTAGGCCAATAAAAACCGGATTGCAATACCTTATGTGCAGCTCTATCTCCAGCGTGGTGTCCTCCATAAGCTTCGGAGTGACACTTGTGTAGGATATGTTCCTGTTCATGCTCAGGTATACAACGTCTAATAACACCATCTACTCCTTCTTTATAAAGGTGTGGGTCATCCCAGAAGTAATGTATTAAATCATAGAAAAACTTTTTCTTTTGCTGGTATGTGAAACTAGGTGGTATAAATTTAGCAACAATGTAATTAGCATAATCAGCATACCATGGAGCAGTACAAGAAGCATTTATGACATTAATTTGTTCATCAGGAAAGCTATCATTAATAGGTAGTGGGCCATCAAGAACATTCTCTAACCTAGACAAGTTGTCTGCAATGGGGTTCTCAGCTCCCTTTCTATCAATAATATGCAGATCAAATTCTTGTAGTAGGCGAACCCATCTAATAAGTCTAGGTTTAGCATCTTTCTTTTCCATAAGATATTTAATAGCAGCATGATCAGTGTAAATAGTTACTTTAGAATCAACAATATAAGGTCTGAACTTATCACAAGCAAATACAACTGCTAAAAATTCCTTTTCAGTAGTAGCATAATTTCTCTGGGCATTGTCTAGAGGTTTACTAGCATATTGAATGACATTTAATTTCTTATCAACTCTTTGTCCTAAAACAACACCTACAGCATAATCGCTAGCATCACACATAATTTCAAAGGGTAAATTCCAATCAGGTGGCTGAACAATAGGTGCAGAAATTAATGCTTTCTTAAGTATTTCAAATGCCTCCACACAATCATCATCAAAGACAAAAGGTATATCTTTTTGTAATAGGTTAGTCAGAGGCCGAGAAATTTTTGAGAAGTCCTTAATGAACCTCCTATAAAAATCGGCATGACCAAGGAAACTTCTTATACCTTTGATGTCCTTGGGACACGACATCATTTCAATGGCATCAACTTTAGCTTTGTCAACTTCAATACCTCTTTCCAAAATTTTATGCCCCAAGACAATGCCTTCATTAACCATAAAGTGGCATTTCTCCCAATTCAAGACAAGATTAGTTTCTTCACATCACTGCAAAACTCGATCAAGGTTGCTCAAGCAATCATCAAAAGAGGATCCATAAACTGAGAAATCATCCATGAAAACCTCACAAATCTTTTCGCAAATGTCAGAGAATATAGCCATCATGCATCTTTGAAAGGTAGCATGTGCATTACATAAACCAAAAGGCATATGTCTATAAGCAAAGGTACTGAAAGGGCAAGTAAAAGTGGTCTTTTCTTGATCATCAGCTGACACAGGTATTTGAGAGAAACTATAGTAACCATCTAAAAAGCAAAAATGTGTATGTTTGGATAATCTTTCTAGCATTTGATCAATGAAAGGCAAAGGGTAATGATCCTTTTTAGTAGCTTTATTTAATTTGCGAAAATCAATCACCATCCTATAACCTGTAATAATTCTTTGTGGAATCAATTCATCTTTATCATTAGGAACGACAGTAATACCTCCCTTCTTAGGGACACAATGGACAGGGCTTACCCACTGACTATCAGCAACGGGATAAATTATACCTGCTTCAAGGAGCTTTAACATTTCCTTTCTTACCACTTCTTTCATCTTAGGATTTAGCCGTCGTTGGTGATCAATAACTGGTTTGGCATCTTTCTCCAAATTTATTTTGTGTTGACATAGAGTGGGACTAATGCCATTAAGATCATCAAGAGTATATCCAATAGCAGCACGGTGCTTCTTCAGAGTTTTCAATAATTTCTCTTCTTCATGCTCTGAAAGGTTAACACTAATAATAACAGGATATATCTTCTTTCATCAAGATAAGCATATTTAAGAGTATCAGGTAAAGGTTTAAGCTCAAACACGGGATCACCTTTGGGTGGAGGAGGATCCCCTAGGATTTCAACAGGCGAGTTGTGTTTCAGAATAGGTCCCTGTTTAAAGAATACTTCATCTATTTCTCTTCTTTTATTCATAAACGTATCATTTTCATGGTCTAGCAAATATTGTTCTAAAGGATCACTAGGAGGCACGACAATAGAAGCAAGACCAATAATTTCATCTTTACTAGGCAATTCCTCATCACGGGGTTGTCTACTAAATTTAGCAAAATTAAACTCATGAAACATATCACCCAAACCAATAGTAACAACATCCTTTTCGCAGTCTATCCTAGCATTAACAGTGTTCAAGAAGGGTCTACCAAATATAATGGGACAAAAGCTATCTTGTTGGGAACCAAGAACAAGAAAATCAGCAGGATATTTAACCTTCCCACACAAGACTTCAACATCTCTAACAATCACAATCGGTGAAATAGTATCTCTATTGGCAAGCTTAATTGTAACATCAATATCTTCTATCTCAGCAGGTGCAATATCATGCATAATTTCTTCGTATAAAGAATGAGGTATTGCACTAGCACTAGCACCCATATCACACAAGCCATGATAACAATGATCTCCTATTTTAACAGAAATAATAGGCATGCTTACCACAGGTCTATGTTTATCGTTAGCATCAGGTTTAGCAATTCTAGCAGTCTCATCACAGAAGTAAATAACATGCCCATCGATATTATCAGCCAAGAGATCTTTAACAATAGCAATATTAGGTTCAACGTTAACTTGCTCAGGGGGTTTGTGTGTCCTAATATTACTTTTGTTGACTACAGTTGAAGCTTTAGCATGATCCTTTATTCTAACAGGAAAAGGTGGCTTCTCAATATAAGCAGCAGGAACAACAAGATCATCATAAGTGATAGTCTTCTTCAACTTTAATAGGTGCAACTACTTTTACTTCAATGGGAGGATTATATTTAAACCACTTCTCCTTAGGGAGATCAACATGAGTAGCAAAGGATTCATAGAAAGAAGCTACTATCTTAGAGTCAAGTCCATATTTAGTGCTAAATTCATGGAAAACATCGGTATCCATAAAAGATTTTAACACAATCAAACTTAGGTGTTATACCTGACTCCTTACCTTCGTCGAGCTCCCAATCTTAAGAGTTGCGTTTAATTCTATCCAATAAATCCCATTTGAATTCAATAGTCTTCATCATAAAAGATCCAGTACAAGAAGTATCGAGCATGGAGCGATTATTGAGAGAAAGCCGATCATAATTTTTTTGAATAATCATTTCTTTTGAGAGCTCATGATTGGGGCATGAATATAACATTGAATTAAGCCTCCCCCAAGCTTGAGCGATGCTTTCTCCTTCGCGAGGCCAAAACTTATATATATAATTACGATCACGATGAACAAGATGCATAGGATAAAACTTCTGATGAAATTCCAATTTCAATCGTTTGTAGTTCCATGATCCCATATCATCACATAGCCTATACTATGTCAATGCCTCTCCTTTCAAAGATAAAGGGATGACCTTCTTCTTGATAATATCCTCAGGCATACCTGCAAGCTTAAATAATCCACAAACTTCATCCACATAGATTAGGTGTAAATCGGGATGCAATGTTCCATCTCCTGCAAAAGGATTAGCTAGCAGTTTCTCTATCATACCCGAAGGAATTTCAAAGTAAACATTTTCAGTAGGTTCAGTAGGTTGAGGAGCAACTCTTTGCTCTACTGGTCGTGGTGAAGATACCCCGAACAAGCCCCTCAAAGGATTATGTTCCATAGTAACAAATGACAGTAAATTTCAGCACACTATATAAATTTTTCCTTACCAAATTTCACCTACCAAAGGCGCTTCACTCCCCGACAACGGCGCCAGAAAAGAGTCTTGATGACCCACAAGTATAGGGGATCTATCGTAGTCCTTTCGATAAGTAAGAGTGTCGAACCCAACGAGGAGCAGAAGCAAATGATAAGCGGTTTTCAGCAAGGTATTCTCTGCAAGCACAAGTAATGAAAGTAAATGAGGTGCAGCAAGGTGGCCCAATCCTTTTTGTAGCAAAGGATAAGCCTGGACAAACTCTTCTATAGAGAAAAGCGCTCCCGGGGACACATGGGAATTATCGTCAAGCTAGTTTTCATCATGCTCATATGGTTCGCATTCGTTACTTTGATAATTTGGTATGTGGGTGGACCGGTGCTTGGGTGTTGTCCTTTCTTGGACAAGCATCCCACTTATGATTAACCCCTATTGCAAGCATCCGCAACTACAAAAGAAGTATTAAGGTAAATCTAACCATATCATGAAACATATGGATCCAAATCAGCCCCTTATGAAGCAACTCATAAACTAGGGTTTAATCTTCTGTCACTCTAGCAATCCATCATCTACTTATTACTTCCCAATGCCTTCCTCTAGGCCCAAACAATGATTAAGTGTCATGTAGTCGACGTTCACATAACACCACTAGAGGAAAGACAACATACATCTCATCAAAGTATCAAACGAATACCAAATTCACATGACTACTTATAGCAAGACTTCACCCATGTCCTCACGAACAAACGTAACTACTCACAAATCATATTCATGTTCATAATCAGAGGGGTATTAATATGCATATAGGATCTGAACATATGATCTTCGCATATAGGATCTGAACATATGATCTTCCACCAAATAAACCAACTAGCATCAACTACAAAGAGTAATGAACACTACTAGCAACCCACAGGTACCAATCTGAAGCTTTGGGACAACGATTGGATACAAGAGATGAACTAGGGTTTGAGAGGAGATGGTGCTGGTGAAGATGTTGACGGAGATTGGCCCCCTCTCGATGAGAGGATCATTGGTGATGACGATGGCGATGATTTCCCTCTCCCGGAGGGAAGTTTCCCCGGCAGAACAGCTCTGCCGGAGCCCTAGATTGGTTCCGCTAAGGTTCCGCCTCGTGGCGGCGGAGTTTCTTCCTGAAAGCTCGCTTATGATTTTTCCTCGGACGAAAGACTTCATATAGTAGAAGATGGGCACCGGAGGCCTGCCAGGGGGCCCACGAGGCAGGGGGCGCGCCCCCACCCTCATGGCCAGGGTGTGGGCCCCCTCTGGTGGATTGTTTCGCCAATATTTTTTATTAATTCCAATATTAAATTCTGTGAAGTTTTAGGACTTTTGGAGCTGTGCAGAATAGGTCTCTAATACTTGCTTCTTTTCTAGCCCAGAATTCCAGCTGCCGGTATTCTCCCTCTTCATGTAAACCTTGTAAAATAAGAGAGAATAGGCATAAGTATTGTGACATAACGTGTAATAACAGCCCATAATGCAATAAATATCGATATAAAAGTATGATGCAAAATGGACGTATCAGATAGCAGATGGAGGACGTGGTCACCGATATGGAACGCAAAGGAAGTGGACGCTGGCCGCCGCCGTAGGATAGGTTTAGGGTAAGTTTCTTTTCTTTTGCCGTAAATGTTCAAATGGAATAAAAATCCACTGTGCTTGCATGAACCTTGTCCAGTTTATATGAAAATTCGTCGTGTTTGCATGATTTGCGTCTGTCAGTTGAAACGGTCTTTGAAATGTATGCAGATAATATTGAATGAGCAGCTTCCATATCTGTGTCCGTGGACTTGTTTCTTTATCTGCGGACAGATGATGGAGCAAATTTATGGGTCGACGTGGAGATACCCTAAGAGGTTTATTTAACGGGAAAACTTTGTTTTTGCCATTCTAGCTTTTGCCAATTTTGCTTATGCCACTCTAAAATTTGACATCTCATTTTTGCCGCTCTTGGCTTTTGAAATTACATCGTAAATGCCATTTCATGGCAAAAACGATAATTTTTCATTTCACTTTTGTCACTCTTAACTTTTGACAATGTATCATAATTGCCACTCTGAAAATTTTGCTTTTGCCACGAAATGGTAAAAGTGATATATTGTCAAAAGTTAAGAGTGACAAAAGTAAAATGTCAAATTCTAGAATGGTATAAGTAAAGTTGGCAAAACTAGAATGGCAAAAACAAAGTGTTCCCTTATTTAACACCTTGTATCGACTGTGCGACGTTATCTATGAAGCGGGTGAAAGTGAACGCAAACGAACTGAACAAGCCAACAAGGTGTGACGAGGTGCTCGACCATGGCGTACGTGGCCGTCCCGCGTGTAGCGGCGTGTGGATATCTAATCTACGTATTATATTCTCTGTACTCTGTACTGCTGCCTCGTCCTCTCGTCCTCCCGCCTGTATAAAACCCGAGCGAGCAATGCCGCACATTCCCTGGCGCGACACACACACTGCAAGCGCTCCCGCTTCCTTCCGTCATCCGATTGACACGCTGCACCAGCCAAAAGCCACTGACCTCACAGCCTCGCTTCGCCCGCCATGGCCGCTGCCACGGTGCGGTCGACGTTGCCCCCCTGCCTCCTCCTCCTCCTGTCCACGGCGCTCGCCTCCGCCGCCACCGCGCCGCGGCTCGTGCTCCTGGCGCCGTCCGGCTCGCACACGCCGTGCCTGGACAACCCACCCGACCTGACGGCCGCGAGCGACGAGGCGGGCGAGCTCGTCCGCGACCTCGGCGGCCTCCCGGCCTACGTCACCGGATCCCGCAGCTCCACGTGCGCCATCGTCCTCGCCTCCGACTACTTCGGTCAGTGCTCAGAATCACAGGAACCACTTAGCTACCGGAAGGAACGTCTCTGTTTCTACTTTGACAATCAGTCCAGTGTACGTGACTGACTCCATTAATGAATCTTCTTTTCTGCAGGCTTCCAAGCGCCAAAACTGAGGTATCCCACGTACCTACCACACTGTTTGAATTACTACTTAAAAGGACCAATTTCCGCTTCAAACTGTTTCTCTCCGAACTTGTTTTGTTTTATCTTGCCTGCATTCTTCAGTTTCATTCCACTTGTCTGAGGTGAAGTTATTGTGTACCCAAGGAAAATCGCGGATCAGGTTGCAGAGGATGGATACTTGGTCGTGGTTCCTGATTTGTTGCACGGGGACCCTTTCAGGGATGAGGCCAAGATCTCATTTCAAGATTGGCTGAAAACTCACTCTCCGGTTCGTTCATTTTCTTTTCGCATCCTGCTTGTTGTATTGTTTGTAGTAGTTGGTCTGTATGACTATAACGGATGGCCCAATACTGAAACTCTAGCGCTCTCCCTAAGACTATAGGCAGACCACTCGCCATCGGTTTCCCAAGTACATTTTGAAAGGGAAAAAAAAGATGAAATTCTCTCTCCAGCACATTACGTTGAAAATCTTCAGTATCCTACGAATGGCATCTAGCACACTTAACTGTATTTTCATGAAAAGCACACTTAATCATAAGAAATGCTGCAGCTTTTCCATCTGAATGTTTCAGTCTCAGGATAGGAAACATAACAATACTGGTTTCTCTCTTGCTCGTTGCTGTTACAGGTGGAGGCAGCTGAAAAGACTAAAGTGCTTATTGCTGCTCTGAAGAAGCAAGGGGTTTCTGAAGTTGGGGTTGGAGGTTATTGCTGGGGTGGTGAGTTAACTTACTTCAACCACATGAACACCAAGTATTCACTGTTCTAATTTTTAGTACGTAGCATTCTTCAACTAACCACTCCATTTATCTCTTTCTTAACAGCAAAGGTAGCCGTGGAGCTATCAAAGTCTGAAGAAATTCAAGTGGTTGTCATCTCGCACCCTTCACTAGTGACTGTCGATGACATGAAGGGTGCGTGTCTTATTTCCATCTCACTTAATTAGGCTTTCCCTGCTGATTCTCCCTCGTGTATGCTAAAAATTCACATTCACAAGATGAATGCGCTGCATATCCTTTTCTTTAACTCGGTAACTCCATTTTGCATGCTCAGAGGTCAAGCATCCCATTGAGATTCTTGGAGGAGAGCTTGATCAAGCTTCTCCACCGCCTATAGTGCACCGGTTTCAACAGGCCTTAGATCAGAACAACAAGGTGCATTCCTACTAGTAGTTTCATTTCATACTTCGTGAAGATTGAACACTAAATTTTAATCTGCCATTTTACAGATTGACCACTTTGTGAAGATTTTCCCGGGCGTAGCCCACGGCTTCGCATGTAGATACAATGCCAGCGACGTGTTCGCCGTCAAAACCGCCGAAGAAGCTCGTGCAGACATGCTCAGCTGGTTCAACAAGTATCTGAAGAAGCAGCAAGAGTCTTCGCTCCACGAATCTTAGAAACTCGATCGCTCCAAGCTGTTTCGAACAAGTCGCCCTTTTAGTTTTGAAAATTAGCGCCTTTTCATTTGTTAAGAAGTATAGAATTAAGGAGCTCTTGCCTTTCTGAATAAGTTGCACATCAGTGCTGAACTTGTTAGGCCTAGCTTGGTCGTGTATGTAATGCAATAATAAAATAGCTCCTCTAGTTTGATTCAGCTGTACTTTCCTTTTGTTCTTCTCTGCATGGGAAATTTGAGTGTTTGCCTAGCATATTCATGTGCAGAAAATTAATGGAAAGCGATGCAAGTGGTGAATGGCGGATATCATAAATTACAGATCAACAAGGTGTCTCGCACAATGATGAATGGTGGGACTGATATGGTATTACATACTATTAACAGAGGTGTTCCTGAAAAAAAAACAATATAGTATTACGGATTTACAAGGTGTCTGACACACAAAAACGGAAAAAGTTTCCGTCGCCGGGACTTGAACCCGGGTCTCTCGGGTGAGAGCCGAGTATCCTAACCACCTAGATTAGGACGGAATTGCTGTACAGTGTAAGGCATTCCGTGAAAAGTTAAAGACACAAAGAAAGAGTTTTTTTCTTTTTGAGTTGAGCACCGGAAGAGTAAGGGCATGTTCTGAAGTCCTCCAACTCCACGCTTCACAATTTGAAATGCGGAGCTGAGCCGAACGTTTTAGCTCCAGGAAGCTAGCTTCGAGAAGCCCTTGTCGATCGTAGTGTAAATCTGAAGGAGTTTGAGAAGCTAGGGAATCGCAGCTTCAGGAATCCACCGAAGCTTGGAGTTGGCTGAAATTACAAGGGATGCCACCGCCAAGTGAAGAAAACGCTTCGTTTCATATCTCTCCTCCCGTTTCTCATCAAGGAAGCACGCTGAGCAGGTCTGTCCTTTAATTTTGGGCCGCATATAGCCCATTTGAAGATCTCCATTCAGCCCAACATGGCACTACAGCCGCAGGAAGCCCAAGATGGCGATGGCGAAGCTGTTTTTCGTGCAGAACGGACGTGAATCGCTGCGTGGAGCGAGAAGCTAGGCTGGGAAGCTGGATTTTTGGAGTGGGGAGAGTTGGGAGGACTTCAGAACAGGCCCTAAGGAGATGAGAGAGGGCGCAGCGCTGGCGGCATCTCCAACCCTGGTTGGGTGCGGTGCAATGAGGCCCAACACATTTGATGTGGGAGAAACACCCGTAAGACGACCACACGCTCCCTTCCGTCTTCCTTCTCTCCGCCGGAATTTCCTATTGGACGCACCTTGCGTGGTTTCGCACAGCGGGAGACCGAGGGATCGTTCGACTGGGCCTGCCCGTTTAAGCTTTCATCGTCCCGGGTTTTGGGAACCTTCTAGAGATTTCCAGTCGGTTTTTTTTCTAGTTTTGGGAAACTTCTAGAAGGTTCCTGAACCGGTTTTTTCCTTCTTCTGTTTTTTCTTCTTTTTTTCCTTTTTTTTCTTATTTCCTTGTTTTGTTTCCTTTTCTTTGTTTTTTATTTTTTTGTTCTCCATTTGTTTTTTCTTTTGTCCTGCTTTTTTCATAAAAATATTTAAAATTTGTTCACATTTCGAAAAATTATTCGGTAGTCTAATTATTCTCAAATTTTAAAAATGTTCACATTTTTGTAAAAAATGTTCAAATTATTCGAAATTTGTTTGCCTTTCCAACAAATACTAGGATATTTTCAAATAAAAGACTGCATTGTCTGTAAAAAATGTTCGTGTTTTACAAAATTTGTTCAAAGATTTCAAAAAAGTTTCTGGATTCAAATTTTTGTTCACGTATTCAAAAAATGTTTATGCTTCCATATTTTTCAGTATTTTTGAAATTGTTCTCCATTTCAAAATTTGTTCTCAAATTTTAAAAAAAATTATTGCTTTAGAAAATTGTTCACAATTCTGAAAAGGTCTAGTCCTTCAAAAAATGTTTGTGCTTTCATATTTGTTTAGGATTTCGAAATTGTTCTCTGTTTCAAAATTTGTTCTAAAATTTTAAAAAATGTTCTTGCTTTACAAAATTGTTCACAAATTCAGAAAATGTTCATGCTTTCAAAAAATGTTTGTGCTTCCATATTTTTTCAAGATTTTCAAAATTGTTCTTCGTTTCAAAAATATTCTCAAATTTTAAAAATGTTATTTCTTTAGAAAATTGTTCAAAAATTCTGAAAATGTTCATGTTTTCAAAAAACATTTCGGAAATTCAAAATTTGTTCGTGATATCATAAAATTGTTTGCTCTTTTCAAAATAAAATCATACGTTCAAAAATTAATTAAAATTTGGAAAATTGTAAAGCAATTTTTTCAAACAGTGTTAAGTCTAATACTTTCTTTAGTTCTTATAGTTTCCGTTGTATATTGGTCAACCGAGCCCTTCCATCATAGTGGTTAGTAGCGTGCATGCACAAGTCAGCAGTCCTATTTTGATTCCCATCCAGCGCACCCTATATATTTTTGCAATTTTTCACCTGCTATTTTCGGCGCACTGCAATGGGCCGGCCCAATCGGCGCACCGCGACGACGTGCTTGTGCGAAGGGCAGCATTTTGACGCATAACCCATCATATAGGAACTGCCCTTTCCGCCTCCCCCTCCGCTTGAGTGTCGCTCAGGACAACCTGGTTTGATTCCATGCTTGGTCCGACGGCAATGGCTAAAGAGATGCGTTCGGAATCTCCTTGTATATAGTCGTGCAGTCATTGGCCAGGTGTCATTGTTTGGTGTTATGTTCTTGGGATGCCAACCACGAGAGTGGTGGTGGTGGTCGCGTCTTCTACTCCGACTCCACACCCTATATATTTTTGCAATTTTTCACCTGCTATTTTCGGCGCACTGCAATGGGCCGGCCCAATCGGCACACCGCGACGACGTGTCTGTGCGAAAGGGCAGCATTTTGACGCAGAACACGTTGTATATTGGTCAACCGAGCCCTTCCATCGTAGTGGCTACTAGCGTGCGTGCACAAGTCAGCAGTCCTGTTTTGATTCCCATCCAGCGCACTCTATATATTTTTGCAATTTTTCACCTGCTATTTTCGGCGCACTGCAATGGGCCGGCCCAATCGGCGCACTGCGACGACATGCCTGTGCGAAAGGGCAGCATTTTGACGCAGAACACGTCATATAGGAACTCCCCTTTCCGCCTCCCCCTCCGCTTGAGAGTCGCTCAGGACAACCTAGTTTGATCCCATGGTTGGTCCGACGGCAATGGCTAAAGAGATGCGTTCGGAATCTCCTTGTATATAGTCGTGTAGTCATTGGCCAGGTGTCGCTGTTTGGTGTTATGTTCTTGGGATGCCAACCACGAGAGTGGTGGTGGTGGTCGCGTCTTCTACTCCGACTCCATGGTGAAGAGAAGTGGAAGGTGTCGAATCCGGCACAATTCCCCTCAATAATCATGTTGTGTCATCTTAAAAAAATCCAACAAGTACTGGCATTTCATTTATAATAGTATAGGCAGAGTATTTACAGTGCCAAAAGGCAAGGGCTAAAGCAAGAAAAATGAAATAAATTGAAAGAGAAGCTCAGGGAGATCAACTACACTCCCGAAAGGGCCATGCATGCACTTACGAAAAAAGGTTTCCCCCCGCTCTATATATAAAGCACCATCACCACAACATCGAGCAAGAAGATACAAACGCACGCCACCACCACACTCAACGCACACACCCAAGGCGAGATATAAAGGTGCCGAGCACCGAAAACACCACCCCAACGACGACTAAGCACCCTAATGATAAGTCGAAGACCATCATGAAGATGAGCAATCCACCAAGGGATAATGAGACGGACAAAGCCGGAGCGAGGACTCGAAGACGATGCCCTCAAGAGGGAAGCGACTGTAGGAAGCCGTCATCGTCTGATCCCGAAGATCAGGTTTTCACCCAGAGTGACACGAAGGCAATGGGAGCACCACGACGGAGTCTGCAAGAAGGAGAACGACATCCACGGACGCCGCCTCCGTCGGCTAGTATCGGGACTGGGCGAGTGATGAACCCCGGTGCTCCTACCCCTCCGTCACAACCTCACTCCGCCAACCACCCGCATCCATGTCGCCCAAGCGACCATGGCTGCCCGCCCCGCACCCATGCCGCGTGGTCAGCCCACGACCAACACGCCTCCCACCGCCAGAGCCGCCGCCCTGCATCCAGACCGCCCCCAGAACCACCAAAGGTCGAGGCTTTGAGCAATCTGCACCACAACCACCTCCGAGACCGCCAGCAGACCCGCCAAACAATGCCAGAACCGATAACAAACACAGATGGGGAAGGGGGAAGGGGGAGGGGTGGCCCGCGGCCATGACCGGCGACAACACAGTGCCGGCGACGGGCAGCTCCACAGCGGAGCTCCCGTCCCTCTAACTGGCTCCCCCCCCCCCCCCCCGAAACCACCATTTCGCCCCACCCTGCCATAGGCCCGGCCCCGAGCACGGCCACATGATTCAGGGCGCCCGTCGCCCGCGCCCGACGGGCGCACATTGAACTATCCATGCGTGCTTCCCCTTCTTGGTCCCTTTGTTGCCTTCAGGGCGCCCGTCTCCCGCGCCCGGCGTCGGCGCGTCAGGCTTGTACGTCTCCTTGTCCTTGGCGAGGGTGCGTCGGACATCCGCCCACTTCTCGCACTTCTCGATCCATTTGAAGACGTGGAGGTATTAGAAATCTTGATCGCTGCTGTCCTGACGATACATGACGAACATCCGCAGCAGCTCGCCGAGGAACAAACAGTTGGTGGGTGCGCACGGCGAAAAAAAGTGGGATACCGGCGTGCCATACCTGATCCTCTATGCTGGCGCCGCTCTCCAAGCGAGCCGCGATCTCCTCGACGATCCCATGCCATTTATTGCACGCCGTTTGGATGAGCCCTCAATGGTTCGCCATTGCCTTCGACCCACGCTGCATGTAGACGCCTTTAAAGTAGGGGTCGACGAGTTTGCGCTCGTCGAACTCGGCCTTGATGCACTCCCAATACGTGTCGATGCTCTGGTTCGTGCCGGTGATCGAGTCGAGGCAGACGACTTTCCATGCTTCGGCGAGACACTCCTGCTCCTTGGACGCCCACTTGATGCGCGGCTCGCCGGTCCTGGCCGCCCCCTTCTTCTTCTTCGGTTTCCTCACCGGAGCAGGAGCCGGCTCCTCCTCCTCCTCCTCCTCCTCCTCCTCTGGCTCCTCACCGTAGTCGAGCTCGCCGTCCATGTCGCCGTTGAGTTCCATTGTGTCGTCCTGGGCAGTGAACCCGGGAGACGCGGCGGCGGCGGCCGAGCCGGCCGTGCTGATGTCGTCCATGTCGGCCTCGGTCGCGTCTGTGTCGCCGAGATGCGACGTGGAGGCTTGTGAGAAGGGCAGCACGCCATGGCGGAGAGGGGGCGTCGGGGAGGATGCGTAGGCCGGCGGTGAGTAGGTGTACGGAGGGTACCGCACGCCGGCGAAGGCGGGCGAGGGCATGCACTGACCATGAAGGAAGGTGATGTTGGGGTTGAACCCGCCGTGCGCGTCACCGTCGGCGTAGCCCGGCGACGGCGTGCAGCCCCAGGGTTGCGGCGACGATGAGAAGCCGGCCGGAGAACCGACGCTTTGCTGGCTCCAGGGCGTGGCCGCCGGGTGGATTCATCATCCCCGCGCGAGCCGCCTCGGCTTGTTTGGCCGAGCGCTCCGCCTGCTCCGCCGCCCCCGCAGCCGCGAGCGCCACGCTGTCCCGGGCCTTCTTGGTGTTGGCCCTGTTCCGCCGGTCGGTGGTGACAGCCTCCCGGCGCTGAACTTCCGCCCTCCAGTCGGCGTTGGACATGCCCGGGGGCTTGGACGGCGGCGCCCTCGGCTTCCTCTGCTTCGGCTGGGCGACGGCGACGGTCGCATCCGTCGCGGCGTGGGACACCACGTACTTCTTCAGCAGGATGGCGGCCGGCTAGGAGGGGAGGAGGAGAAGATTGGCGGGAGGAATGAAGAATGAGAGGGAAGTCGATGGGGGGAAGCTGGAAGAAACGGCGGGAAAAGACCCTCCTCTCGCCGACGGAGCGGCCCCGCGCTCCTTTTCGCTTGTGCCGGCGCCCCCAGGCGCCCCAACGCGCCCGGTTCGGCTCGGGTGCGCCGGCTGTTATTTCGGTCCAAACCGGCGCTAAATGAGATCGTGGGAGCGCGACTGGGCCGATTTTCGCCCGCCGGCACTAAAAAATCAACTGGGAGAGGGACGTGTTGGGGGCGTGGCTGACGATGCTCTAATGGGTTCGTCAAGCAGGACACGTTGAGTCTCAAAGCAAATGTCGGTCAACCTAGACATACGTGACAAACCATGCGTGGAAGTGAGATGCCTACCGTGGATTTCCTGATCCTCCGAAGGTCGAGATACAATTTTATTTTTGTAAAAGTGATGTACAGGTTTGAAAAATAAATAGTGTAGGAAGCAAACAATAATTTAATAGGTATAATCTCCCCGCAAAAAAATAAAATTAATAGGTATAGTCACAACTGCAATGCATATATTATGATTTAAGATCTGGTTTGTTTGGAATAGCAGTACGATATGAAAGACTACAATAGTGCAGAGAACAATTTATTCATAGCGCAATCAACATAAAAAGAACATAACATCGGGAACAACGCCATTGCAGAAGAGAAGACTCAACTAGCATCACTAGAAAGTGAAGCCTGACCCACGAAACTTCTCCTTGCATATCGCATCCAGACGTTTAGCCATCTCAGGTGTCAAGTGGTTCACCCAGTCTCCCACCACCCCATTCCTGAAATAGGAGTCATGCGAGAACTTGAAGAACACTCCTTGGGAGCCTTTCTTGTTCGCCTCTAAAATTTTCAGATTCTCCAAGCTGCAGAGCTGAACAATCTCTGCAACGACACCGGCCTCCTCCTCTGTGTCAGAGAATGGCCTCCCAAGGAACTGAACTAGCTTCCTGACGTTGTCGAGCGGATCCTGAAGCATCTGCTCGTAGGTCAGGAAAAGCACTCTGCTTGGCTCTGCATTGCTTGCCCTCCAGTATCCGAGGATGTGATCCCAAAATGGTCCGCCGTTACTTGTGCCCTCACAGACAGTCTCGAACATCTCTTGGAGCGATATGTCAGGTTGAGCACGATTGACGAAGTGCCACAACGATACCACCATGTCCTTTGGATCCCTGCCAACGAGCACCTACGATGTCATCTACTCCTTTCTCTAGGGAAAACGCCATCATGGCTTACTTTATTTCAAGGTTTAGCAAGGACTTGCATCATTCACAAGGAGAGCTGGAATAAAATCATGTGAATTGCATTTTTTTAAAAATACTCTATGTTATCCTAAAAAACACTTTTAGATTATGAGACGGATGAAGCATATCCCACTAAAATTAAATAATTAATACACCAAAACTACCTGCAAATGTAGACGATTTTGCAGTGGGGTCCTCCGGAGATGGATGGCGGCAGCACCGACAGCGGCATGTGCGTGCACATGAGCCTCGGCGAGGGCAGCGCGTCCAGCACAGCCTCGCGGCCGACGGCGAAGAGCCTGTCCACGAGGGGCACGCAGTCGTGTGGGTTGAGGCGGCGGAGCGGGTGGGCGGGGCTGGCCGGCGGGCACGCGGCGCGGGCCATCGTGGCGAACGTCAATGCCTTGAGCCACGTGGTGCCGCTCTTGGGAACGCTCGCAAGAACCACGTCGCCGGGGCGCGCCGCGAAGCTGCGCTGCATTGCCATGATGCCTGGTGCCCACTCCTCTAGCACCCACACGCCCTGCTAGCAGCGCCGCTTCAGCTTGCTGTTGCTAGCATGGTTCTGATTCGTCGGGAGGGACGCGACGGCGGCGGCGTACTCCGTGGGAGGGTGCACTGGGATGGTACCGTCGTCGGCGTCCTTGAACGCCACGGGGCCATGGAGGAGACTAGACGTTTCGCTACCAAGCATCTCATCTGCTGAATGAGGTGATGGAAGGGTAGCTAGTGACCACATATACATATATGCCGCTGGGTTAAGGGCATCTTACCCTCAAGCCATCCACCATATTGCTTAGGCGTCCATCTGCTGCCACTTCCGCTTCTGACTGCCCTGGTCCATCCAAACTCCCTCCTTCGCTCGCGCGTGCTTTCTGCCGCCATTTCAGAGCGTCAGTGCCGCATTCATGCTCGATTAGAGCGGATGCGGCCTCTCACTTCTACCGGCATTGAAGCGGCACGCTGGTTGAGAGAGCATCGCTCGCGCTGCTTCCCAGTGCATGTGACTGCTCCGGGTTTAAACGACACCACGGTTGTATGTCACCCTACATTAATGAAACGCGGTTTGCCGAGGAACCTACTCCGACGCCACTCGTCCGTTTGTCTGCCACCCACCATTGCCATCCGCCCGCTATATAAACTCCAGCCCTGACCATAGCCGCAGTCATCCTCCTCCGGTCCCTTTTTCCTCTTCGCACCAGTCCACCATGGCCTCCTCGCGCTTCAAAGCCCTCTAGGACAGACTCTCGTCGGAGCAGAAGAAGAAGATGGCCGTCATTGCTGCCGGCTGGCAGGTCGGCCAGCAAACGGAGGTCACCGCCACTGCAATGGTGGACGATCTGGCGCCACCCACCTCGTCGGCGCATGTCGGCCTCACCATCTGCGAGGCCCGTGCGCACTACACGGACATGCTGCGGGAGGAGCAGGAGGCCAAGTTTCAACACGCGCAGGCCGACCAGGCCTACAACCTCAGCCTCCTCGAGGAGCACCGGCACGCGGAAGTGCAACTTGCCACTGGCACGACCATCGTGTCGGGTGTGGACGTGGCAAAGCAGGAGGCGTTGGTCGACTCCTACCGCTTCATCCGCAACATCCGCCGCGACCGCTAGCGGTACCGCCTCCATCAGGCGGAATTGGAGGCCGCCTGCAGGGAGTTTTGCCGAGGCGGCGGATAAGGTGTGGGGCAAGAGCGACAACGAGAAGGACATCGCAACTCCGCCCGCCACGGCCATGAAGCTAGCATGTCTGCAGGCGCTGCCAGCAGCGAGGAAGGGTATTGCATGGTAGGTCACCTCCACTTGGGTCCCAAGAGGGCCACCGTTCCTCCCCTCCCGTTGAAGCCAAACTTGACGGGCTAAACATCCTCGGCCTATTAACCGCTTGGCGTCGATGTGGAGGTGGACAGCTTCACTTCCCAGGGCTCTGGAGGCCGAGGTTACGGAGGTGGAGCTGGAGAGCGCCTAGGCGGAACTGAAGAAGGCGAAAGCAAGAGCCGGAGCTTCAGTTCTCGGGGCTCATGGCCAGACTTGGGAAACAGTTGTCGCGATCATTTAGATTAGGTTTAGGGTAGGGTTTAGTATGGTTTATATGAAAAATGTAATGAATCTTATCTGGTTTATATGAAAAATGTAATGAATCTTATCTGGTTTATATGAAAAATGTTCGAAATGTAATGAATGTCGTCCGGTTTGTATGAAATCCGTCGTGTTTGTATGAATTTCGCTTCGTCCGGTCAGTTCAAATAATGGTTGAAATGTATGGGTGAAGTGTTGGATAGCCGGCTCCCGTATTCGTGTCCACGTACTGATCCCCTACTCACGGACAGATGCCGAAACAAATTTACGGGTCGACGTTGGAGATGCCGTGATACATGCATTTTCAGCTTCCGAAGAAAACCTGCATTTTCCTCGACAGCAAGCATCTTTTCTTTCTTCTTTCCCGTGGAGCAAGCATCTGATCCTATGGAATCTTTTCTTCCCATACGGATGCTTGTGGTGTATATTAACCAGGGTTTTTTTTGTCCAACAAGGATCTTCTTTTTGGCCCATATATGGATGTCGTCCTGGTCATAATTCGTGTCTCTAGCATGTGTAGCTTTAAAGAATTTAAATTTTTTAACAGAAAACTGTTTCAAATGTCTCCCACATGTCAAGTTTTCAAACAGCTTTCAAAAGTTTTGAATACACACTATTCCAGACTAGCTCTCCAATGTGGATGGTTTTCGAAGCTAAACATATAAACGAGAAAGAGATACTCCCCCCCCCCCCCCCCCCCAATTCTTTCTAATTTGCATATAAAACTTTTTTGAAGTCAAACTTTGTTAAGTTTGACCAATTTTCTGGAAAAAATATAAACATTCACAATACAAAGTCAATATTATTAGATGCATCTTAAAATTAAATCTCACACTCCCTCACAAAAATATATATTAAATTTCATACCATATAACTTTAGTATTATAGATGTTGAACTTTTTTTAATATAAATTCGCTCAAACTTTGCGTAGTTTGACTTCAAATAAATCTTATATGCGAAATGAAAAAGAAACGAAGGGAATACAATATTAGGACCCCCTCTATTTTTTTAGAACAACCTCTTTTTTAAAACTGTTGAAGTTATAGATTACGCTAAATCGAACTTGTTTAAATGTTTATAAAAAATGCAAAGCTTGACTTGAGAGAAACTAGAACTTTAAACATCTTACAATGGTGTGTGTGGGGTTAGGTGGGGGTGTGGTTTAATAAAGAAAATTGCAACTAAGAGAAACTCTACAAGAGTCGTTATATATTGCATATGGAGCGCAAAGTCACCATATCTCAACCTTCATAATATATTTTCTGTTTTCTCATTCAGAAACTTCGATTGACTCCAAAACCAGGCGTTTTATCACTTCATTTCAAAAGCAATCATGCAAAAAATAATTTAACAAGTTGCTTGAACAAATGCATTTAACCGGCGACACATGCAAATCACATGTTGCTGGCATGTGCACTGTACCTTCTTCGGCATGTGCACTATCCTCTGCTCTCTCGTGTGTGTTGTCCCCTCTCCGGCGTGCACCTTCCCTTGCCCTGACAGGCCTTGGAATGTATGATCACCATTCATCTGTCATCTCAAATTCTTGTGCCGCTGGATCTATGGTATTCAAATCCAACATGATGAATCGTTTATCGTCGGCTATCCCTTCATGTGTCGTTTAACGCCCCTCGATTTCGAGCCTACATGCACCCATCAGTAGCTCCACCGACCGGAACATTGAGAGAGCTCCCGCTTTCATGACATCTTCTGCTCTCTTGCATAGTGATGGTGTCCCAGCCCAAGGGTATTTCACCACGTCGGTTCCTGATTTGGTGGGTCGGGCTAAGGACCCCTAGGTCAGTTCCATCCTGGGCCATTTTGGGCAACCCATGACACGCTACGAAGAAGATTATGGAAGCCTTGACGTTCAAGACAAGTAATCCATATCCGTAGAGTACCCCGTCCACCGACGCAGCCGATTAGGACTCTTGTAATCCTAGGACCCCGGTGATGGTGTCACGGATTAGGGGGCACTCACCACGGCGCCTCCCATCTAGATGTCGACGTGGCTTCAGAATGCCTGTGACACATCTGGTCTTTACATCTCTGTATGAGCAGGCTAGTTACTGATTTGGAAGATTAGTGCATGGTTAGGACTCTTGTAATCCTAGAACCCCGGTGATAGTGTCATGAATTAGGGGGCACTCACCACGGCGCCTTCCATCTAAGATGTCGACATGGCTTCAAAATGCGTGTGACACATTTGGTCGACATCTCTGTATGAGCAGGCTAGTTACTGGTTTGATAGATCAGTGCATGGCTAGAGCCGTGGGACTGCCTCGCAAACTGATGAATGATGAATGGCAAAAACGAAGGTCTCTCCTTAAAAACAGAGAATTTAAGGTGTCTCGCTCAAAAACGGGAGCGCAGGGTGCGGTCTTAATGGGCCATCCCATTCCGTGGCGTTCATATCGAGTCGCGATGAAAATCCAAAAAAAGGACGCATTCTTGAGGAATCAAACGCGCCACCGCACGACAGGTTCCTTACCACTTGAGCTAGCTAGTATCAATGGTTTGTAGGCCGCGCTTATTTAAGACTAGATACAGAGGTAGATAAAAAAGGCACTGAAAAAAGGTAGATAAAAGAAAAATCGAAATTTTAACCATTTAATGTTTTGAAATATACATTTAATATCTTTCGATATACAATGAACAATATTTAAATACACATTGAATACATACATATATATATATAGGTAAAATAGATGGGACACCTAGGTGCCCGGGCACCTTGATTGTTTTAGGTAAGTATCGCCGCATAATGATTGTTTGATTTCTTTCCTAACTATTTTTCATGCAAGGCTTTCCATGCTTACATTTTGTTTCCATTTTTAACTAGTAGGCATGCAAGATTTGCCATACAATAGATTGTATTAATGTTTGATTTTTTTCTAAACTATTGTAGGTATCCAATACGCGTATTTTTGTCTCCTAACTATCTAATACGGGTATCTAATACTTACTAGCGAAATTATGTACATAAGCGCTTATTATATACCCAATAAATTATTTTCTAAACTTCCATGTTCTTTTTTTTTTGTTTCCTAACAATTCAATATGAGTATCTAATACGCAGGTATGTATATATCCAATAAATTATTCTAGGTTCTAGCTAGTAACGAAATTATATACATACGCGAGTATGCATATACCTACTAACAAAATTATATACATGCGTGGGTATGCATATACCTACTAAAGAATTTATTTCCATATGCAGGTATGCATATACCAAGTAATGAAATTATGTATATATACGGGTACCATGCGAAAAAAGTATATGTATGAGTATGTGTATACCCAATTATGTGGTGTGTATGTGTATGCCTACTACTGAAATTACGTAAAATACACGAGTATTTACATACCTAGTGACTTGTTCTACGAAACAATAAGTGTTAATTTTTATACAATACGGTATTTTAATCTCCTTCCTTTTCTATGAGGTGGCATGCATGCATGAGATGGTTAAAGAATTAAAGCCTGCCAAATTAACTAGTAATTAAGGCATTTACATTTGTTGCCAAATCAGCCGCTGAACACGATCCAACGATGGATAGCCAAGGTGCCTGGGCACCTACTATTCATCACCCAGGGCACAGAATAAGTTATTCTTCACCCGAGGTAATCTTACGATCATATCATAATTAAATTACGTTCGGAATTCAAATAGTTACATTCCTATTGATTCACTATGTAAAATTTGGCGTAAAAAATTAAAAATATAGGTCATAAGACAAGAAAATTTGCAGTTTATGTGTATTTTACACTATGTTTTTACGTTTGTAATTTTACATAACATAAAATATTTTTTACGACGATTATATATTTTCTTACGGTCTCTTTTTACGTCGGAAATAAGACAAAACTTACGGAACGTAAAATTATGATGCATTGATGGTAAAATAGAGGGGGGTGAAGAATAACTATTCCTCACCCAGGGTGACGAATAGTCAATCCCTATATATATATATATATATATATATATATATATATATATATATATATATATATATATATATATATATATAGAGAGAGAGAGAGAGAGAGAGAGAGAGAGAACTTTTTTAGATATACACTGAACAATTTTTAACACAATGAACATTTTTTAATATATGTTGAACGATATTTAAATACACATTGAACAATTTTTCTGATATACGCTGAACAATTTTTTCATTGTGAACAAATTTCGAAAAAGTGAACAGAATTTGATAATTGTGAACAATTTCTGAAATCATGAACAAAAATTAAATTTTCTAATGAATTTATAAAACAAAGGTTAAAAATGAAAAAAAGGTAGAATAAAGGTGAAAAAGAAAAGAAATAGGAACAGAAACAAAAGAGGAAAAAGGAAAAAAAGGAAAAAGGAAACAGGAAACAGGAAAAAAAAACGGAAAACTGGCAAAAGGAAAAAAAAAACAGCAAAAAACCGGTTGAGGGAACCTTCCAGAAGATTCCCAAAACCGGCTTGCCTCGCAGTGCTATTAACGCTCGCAGTGGGCCGGCCCATTTCGCGGTACTCGCTCGCCTGCGCGCGTCAAATAGGGTTGGCCCTCAAAAACGGCTAATTTATTTGCCAAAAATTCCGTCGC
Source organism: Aegilops umbellulata (assembly GCA_032464435.1). Taxonomy (NCBI): domain Eukaryota; kingdom Viridiplantae; phylum Streptophyta; class Magnoliopsida; order Poales; family Poaceae; genus Aegilops; species Aegilops umbellulata. The sequence goes on from CP136054.1 coordinate 396,959,315, forward strand.
CGGGACTTGAACCCGGGTCTCTCGGGTGAGAGCCGAGTATCCTAACCACCTAGACTACGACGGATTTTGCTAAGATTTGGAATTTGTTTTTAAAGAACCGTAACATTAGGTCTGCGCTACCGCAGCGAATCCTGACCTAAGTATACTTCGGGTCCGCCAAATGACGAATTTGTGTGCATGAGCAGAAATGTGAACTGAAATATGATGGTTCATCAGCTGAATCAGGTTCAGGAGCATATCAAGTTATTGAAAATGCATGTCAAAGAGTTGAGACAAAGTACACGCAACTCGCCACAGATGATACCAAGCATGCAAGGAAAAAGAGATGCTGAATCTATTTGCCAGCAAAACTGGAGTACATTCGGGGCCCAGGAGTGACTAAATAATAGACGTGCGCACAATAAGGAATTCAACAACAACAAAGCCTATAGTCCCAAACAAGTTGGGTACGCTAGAGGTGAAACCCATAATATATCGCGATCAACTCAAGGTTCTGTCACATGGTTAGCAAGCTTCCACGCGCCCTTGTCCATGGCTAGTTCTTTGGTGATACTCCAATCCTTCATATCTCTCCAACAAATAAGGAATTCATGTGCCTTTAATTGAAACATCAAACTTGTTGTCGATAAGATTATCATGCAAGGCATGATCATATCAGGTTGCAACAATGGATGTCAAAGGGTTGAGAGTTGAGAATGTTGCCAACAACCACAGCACACTCTCCTTCAGATGAATGCAAGGAAAAATATATATCAACCAAATATTCATTAGCTTGTCCAAAAGAGACGAGCAACAGCATGCCAATTACATATGAGACATTAGAAAGAAGACCAATTCATAATTTGGATAGTATTGAACTGGTTCCAGAGTGACCATACATAGCAATCACTTCGCTGTGAAACAGATTGGTGCCATAGTGCTCAAAGGGAGTGAATAACACCCAGCAAGAGAGTTTTACAATATTATTGTACCAAAAGAAAATGCCAAAACATGGAGCTTTATAAGGTGCCTAATTTCACTTAAAAGATCATGGGAAATCTGGGCTTCAATGTCTTCACTCCTCAACCGGCCTTTGCCCCAGAACTGATATGTCTTGATACCGTTTCTGCATTTCCAAAGAATGACGAATTATAAGCCATGTGGCCTCAGCATTTGAAGCATTTAGCATATGCATTAATTGAGCAATACAAAGTTGAGCACAATCATACTCAATGAGTGAACAATGAGGTTGCTTAACCAAAATACAGCAACAATCAACAAGTATTCTGTAAAAGATAGACCAGCATCCTGTGCTAAGCTAAAATGTGTAGGCACTCGATTCCGCAGCATTGTAGAAGTATATACAAGAGACTGTGCGCATATGAACTATTGAAAGTACACAGAATCAGAAGATGCAGTTCACAGTAAGAAATATAGGCTAACGGGAGTTTAAGAGAGAACTGCGGAAGGTTTGCTAATTGGTATAATATGATGTTGTGTTAGGTTACTAGTTACTAAAAAAACTTCTTATATTCTACTACTACATGAGTGTGAAACAAGCATACAAGAGCATGCAAGGACATAAAAGAAATATTAGTTAGCATATATGGTAATCGAAAAAACTGTGCAAAGCATGTTGTGCCTACACATGGTGAATATGCATCAATATAGTTGTTCTTCGGTGATTGTAAAAGCTATGAATACATTTGTAAGTCAATATGCTATACGATATGTATATCTGCATGGAATATGCATTCCTCTCACCCAAATTGTTAATCATACGTGACAAGAATATACTCCCTCCATTCCCAAATATTTGTCTTTCTAGGCATTTTAAATGGACACAACATACGGATGTATGTAGACATATTTTAGAGTGTATATTCACTCGTTTTGCTCCGTACGTAGTCACTTGTTAAAATCTCTAGAAAGACAAATATTTAGGAATGGAGGGAGTATATGATATGTGGTCCAGGACACTATTAAAAGCCCTACAATAAAATATGATCATTACACACAATACACGATTACATAGTCAGCTGAATTTAGCTATTTACAATGTATCACCAAGGCACTCCACATTGTCAAGAAATTATTGGAGAGTTTACACGCAAAATAACATATAAGTATCCACATGCAGAGAAATCATGCATTTAACGAGTATGAAATGCTGTGCCTACTCAACCTATACTCGTTTTTGCTCAGTGTTACAAGATCACAAAGAACATAAGAAAACCCTGACCTCGGAATGAACAATTGGCAGAGCATACAACCTTCAATGTGATTTTCAGAAGAAATTAGAAACCTAATTGAATTTTCTTAACCGCTTGGTTGATCCGGCAAAGATCAAACACAAACTAGATATCCTTGCAGGTGAAACTCACACTTCAAATAAAGTAAATCAACAGAAGTATGAAATGCCATCATTTCGCAGGAGAAACAATAACCACACAGCATTATTCCTATTTGATCTTGAAAGCCAACAAAATTACGAGAAACATGTCTCTGATCATAAGAATGTGGACTCTGTCCCGTACTACCCGAATCGGAGATGCAAGATCTAGTATCCCACGGATCACGAAAGGTCAAACGAACAAACGATGGGAAGGCCCCGGAGAGAGAATATTACCCCGACGTTGTTCATCTCCCAGACCTTGTTGACGCCGTAGTCCACCAGCTGCAGCCAAATCAAACCCAAGAGATTACGAGGCCGAATCGAACAGCGCAGGAGGACGCGCAGATCTGAAGATGGGGATCGGGAAGGGAGGGGTTACCCGCTCGCCAGCGAAGGCGCCGGCGACGACGAAGGTGACGTACACGCCGTTACGGCGCATCACCACGCGGTACATGGCATCCCAGAGACCCATCGTCGACGGCGGAGGCGGCGGCGCGCGCGGGGGGTGGTGGAGATTCGGTACGCGACGACGGACGAACCACTTGCGCTTGACGAGCGTTTCTGATGGGAGTTTCGGGGTACCTCAGGCGATTTTCTACGGTGTTGTCTCTTAGATGGGCCGTCCTGACCCCATCCGGGCTAGTTCGTGTTTTCTTGCTCGTTAGCCCGCGTGGAACACGAGCGGCCCACTACCACTGGGTGATTGGGCGCGTGTACGTCGGCTTTATTTTAACGGAAACGCACCCGACGGATAAACTGGGCGAACGTTCAAAGTCGAAATACTGGTGAGGAAAGAATCAATGAAAGATGCATTTGTTTGTGTTACCGGTGGGGAGATGGTGAGAATCAATGAAAGATGTATTGGTTTGCGTGGTGAAAAATGTACATTCCTGATTGACTGTAATGATATTATCATAGCATGTCAACTAGCCAATTTTGTTGAGGTGTCATTAAATTAAATGAATAAAGAGATGATTGAGTATGTGTTTGCATGGCAATAAATAAAAAATTATACATAATAGTAATATATGATAACTATGTATTAGGTAGGTAGTATCATATGCATGATACTAGTATATGATGCTCTACTACTAGGGAAAAACCTTATACACAGAACCTTAGTAATAGCGCTAGATAAAATGAGGCGCTACTGCTAGCAGTAGCGCGTGTCCGCAGCAGGCGCTACTGCTATAGACATAGCAGCAGCGCGGCAAGGACAAAGAGCGCTACTACTAAAACTAGTAAAACTCCCGTGCGTTGCTACGGGTTATACTGTATATAAATGAATCAAAAAAATTATTGATATTGAGGCTTATTTCTCTCTCATACACCAACCTCAAGGTCGACGGCAGGTTCCCGCCATCTAGTGTAGCAACATAAAAACTCCACCCCATGAAACACCCTTATGTTTTCTTGTCGGACCCTCCCCTTCCGCTCGGTTTTCGCCGTAGTGAGACATTTCTCGCTGGAGCCCTCTCCTTTAAAACGGGATGACGCCCACCTCACCTTCGCCATCGCGGCCTCTCTCCTTCACACCATACTTCCCCACGGAGGGATTGCATTTAGACGTCGAAAAAGTCGATGGCAAGGGAGTCATGGAGGAGGGGTAGAGAACGAACCGGTGAAAGGCAAAAAAACCTACGTACAATGTTCGCTCTGCCTGGGTCATAGAGGAGTCCCCCTGGTAGAGGAGTTTGGGGAGAAGAGGACGGCGACGCGAGGACACGTCGAAAGGATCGCAAGGAAAGCACGCTCGTAGAGGAGATCAGGGAGAAGAGGACGACAACGCGAGGACGTCGGGATTATCGCGAGGAGGGCAGGCGATGGGAGGATTGCGTACACACTAATGGGCCAGCCCAATGCTGTGATGTGATGATGTCAAAGGTGGGCGAAAGATAGGAGTGGTGGGATGAGGTGGAGTGAGGCGAGACTACCAACTAAGACATTAGTAGTAGAGATTACTGAGAGTTGGTATAACATACATAATCCTTATGGAAAATGTTAGGCTGAATCTTTGAGTAAGTAGGCGGCGATGCTGGCATGGCCGACGGCACATGATGCATCTATAGTGAGACCGGCGGCGGCCAGCGGCACCGTGGCGGCCCAATTCGATAAGCCCGGCGGTCGAGTACCTGGAAGGCCAGTAGCCCACGCCCACGACGTTGGCAAAGTAGCTCGGGATGGCAACGATGAATCGCTGGGTCACCCGTGTCAGTGACCTCGAGGCGCCGTTGGCGCGAAGGGGAGCATGTTTCCGCTGTCGCAGATCTCCCATGTGACATCAATGGTTGACAGCATCGGCCTCTCTCGATGGACCGGATCTTCCCGGACGCACCGGCTCATCGTCCATGCCGACCAGCTGTTTCATTGCGAGGTCAGGGGGGCCGCGGAAGGGCTGCACTAGTGCCTCTGCTACGCGCTACTCGCTAGCGGCGTCAACTGGGAAGGGGCGGCTAGGGTTTGAACAGGGAGGAGGAGACACCGCTTGCATGGATTTTTCGTTGCTTGCGTGCGTGGGTATGACGGTTCTTTTGCCGGGTCGCATGAGGGTGGGACCACATAATTAAGAAGAACGAACCACGTTTGGGGTGGAACATATGCAGGTAAAAAAACCAACAGCGAACGGGAGGGAGGCTCGACGAAGGTATTATTACTAATTATTATTATTATTAGAGATAGAGATTATAGATTAGAGATTATTTGTTTCCTGAAAATATATTATTTGTTTCCTAAAGCAAATTGCATTAATGAGAGAGATCCGCTGATTTGGCTAAGTTAGGAAAGAATCTATTATTTGTTTGCTAAAGCAAATTGCATTAATGGGAGAGATCCGTTGATTTGGCTAAGTTAGGAAAGAATCTATTATTTGTTTCCTAAAGCAAATTGCATTAATGGGAGAGATCCATTGATTTGGCTAAGGTAGGAAAGAATCTATTATTTGTTTGCTAAAGCAAATTGCATTAATGGGAGAGATCCGTTGATTTGGCTAAGGTAGGAAAGAATCTATTATTTGTTTGCTAAAGCAAATTGCATTAATGGGGGAGATCCGTTGATTTGGCTATGGTAGGAAAGAATCTATTATTTGTTTCCTAAAGCAAATTGCATTAATGAGAGAGATTCATTGATTTGGCTAAGGTAGGAAAGTTAGATCCGTGATTTTTTGTCATTAGGAAAGTGTTGAAAATAAACCGTACCGGACTACCAACTCCTCCATTAGGTTTTTTTTCGCTGGTTAATTTTCGTAGGGTTTTTTCTCTTGGGTGCGATCGGAGGTTAGGCCCTGGAATGTGTGAGGGCGGGTGGGGGCTTCGGTACGCGGTTTTTCGGTTCGTGGCGGTTCAGTGTGAGGTGGGACGAGGTACCAAAAAAAAACCATAGGAGGTGAGACAAAAAAACCTGAAAGCGAGACTACCAACTACTCCATTATGAGTAGAGATTGCCCCACCGTTGCCGCCAGGCTAAGTGTAGTAGTAGCGCTTTCCCTTGAAACATGCTACTGCTAGGTAGTTTAGTAGTAGCACTTTCCCCTAACACGCGCTACTGCTAGGTAGTTTAGCAGTAGCGTTTCCCCTAGCACGCGCTACTGCTAAACCCATCCTATCTTCTCCACCGTCCGCACCTCACTGTCCCCCTCTCCACTCCCAATCTCACTCCCCACGCACCCTGTCGTTAGCCTCCCCCAACCTTCGGCCCTCCCCGACCATCGTCGTCGCGCCACTAACGCTCTTGCTCCTCCTCCACCGAGTTAGTTCCTCCATCCCTCTTCCTTCCACCCTCCTCCCTCCCTCTCCCTCCTCACTCCCGCATCCTTCCTCCCACCTCCCTCCCTGCCTCGTCCGTCCTCTCCTCCTTGCCTCATCCGTCCTCCTCCTCCTTGCATCATCCGTCTGCCTCCTCCCTTCCATCCTCACTCACCCCTCCCTTCTTTCCTACTCCCTCCACTTCCCTCTGTTTTTGAAATTTTAAGAATAGAAATTTTTAGGTATTAAATTTAGTAATAGAAGTAAGAAAAATTAGGGTAGAACTAGGGTAATGGAATTTTTAGTAAGTGTTTAATAGAAATAGTTTATTTAGTAAGGGGTTAATAGAACTAGTTTATTTATAGTAAGTGCTTAATAGAACTAGTTTATTTAGTAAGTGGTTAATAGAACTAGTTTGTTTAGTAAGTGCTTAATAGAACTAGTTTAGGGAGAGAGACCTATATTGGCAAATTTAGTTATGTTAGGATTATATATAAGATATTTTGAAATGTTTTTGTTCATATTTTCAATCATTGAAATGCAATGACCATCAATTTTGAATGCTCATATGATGTAGATATAAACATGTATATCTAGTGTTGCTCAAATAGGATATGTGCTTGCCCAAGTGGCCATGTTTGCAGGGAACACCTCCGACTGGCCTATGTTTTGCCGGACTGTTGATTAATTTCCGTTCTGGCAAATTTCAGACGCTCGATATGTCCTTTTTTACAAAGGTCATGCCGGATTTTTCCGTGAATTTTGGCATGGCTTGTGCTATAATATAGGAAATATCGAGTGCGTTGAAAATGCCGGAAAGAGTATTTAACGCCATTTTGGGTTGACTTTAAGTCGACAGGCCGATAGTCAACCTGTGATGAATAATAATGATCTGTTTTTATAGTACATATATTGAATTGTACAAGTTTAATCTTTGAATTATGAGCGTAGGAAATGTCTGACGACAATGATAGGCTCCCGGAGTGCGACTGGTGCGGCGATGACCGGTGTCTGTGCGACAGGCCGCACCTGGTAGAAGGTCGACGCTTCAGTATTAAGCTCCATGAGGCCTTCGATGTTGAAACGGTACGCAACGACGACAAGTGTTTTTTCATAATTAAGCACGACTTCTGCTTCTTCAACGTGTAATTTCCGTCTTTTACAATTCGACTAGCTTATCCCATGCCATGCAAGACGCTATGTCTTGGAGAAGCTGGATTTTGAAGGTCATGGAAATATGGAGACAAAGATAGTTCACCTAAGGACCCATCATGGTTATGATTTTACTATAAATCTATACAATTCTGAGAGCATATCCCATTTTGGTTGCCCAAATTGGGAAGCACTTTGCAAGACGTATGATTTTCATGAGGGTATGCTTGTCACCTTGGGTCTTGGTGATCCTGACATCGACGAAGAGAATATGGACATTTGGGTCCTTGTTGATACGCTTCCAATTCTACCGCAATGTGAGTTTCTCAAACATATATATTGTTTATTTCAAAATAATTGACAACTTATTTCCATTGACAACTTATTTTCATTCTTCTAAAAATGTACGGAAGATGGTAGACAGAACCTACTACACCGATGGCGCAGAATTAACTTATCAGGAGAAAGATCATGTTATCTCATTTATTATTGATGTTGAGAATTACAATATCAATTATGAAACTCTTGCACATTATGGTCAATACGTGCCACTAGTGCACGTGTTGAACTACGGTAACATCCGTGGAGATGACATGGTAAGATTTTTTTTTACTATTATGACATCCGTGCATCTTTGGCATGTATTCTTCCAAAGCTAAACTACATTGCTAACTATGATGTTATTATTATGTTTTTCAACAGAAAAACCCGAAGGATTGTGTGCCTGATCTTATGTTTCCGAAAGGTCGGCTTGATGTTATTAGCTTATGACCAAGTCTTCCTAGGCTTCACAACTGTTCATACCGGATTTCTAAAACCGATGAAGACATGACAATCAAAGAATGGAATAAATGTATGAACAATCATAGGGAGATACTTGGAAGCAACATTGTGCGAAGCGCAAGAATTGGAGACATGATAGTCTCCATTCTCCATAATGGAAGTTAGGGCCTATCTTGTTTTATGTTATTTTACCTTAGAGAGGGTAGTAGGTCCTATGAGAGAGGAGTAGGTCCTAGGTACAATGTGTTATTATGTGCTACAATGTGTTAGAGTTGATGATGAAGAGGAGGAGTTGTGATTATGACTAGTGACCAAGTTGTTATATGATGTCTCATGGACGAAAATGATGATCATGAGGAGTTGTTATATGACAATGATATATTATGATGGTAAGTTGTTAATGATATGATGATGATGATGATGATGATGATGATGATGATGATGATGATGATGAGTTACTATATCCATGACTTGGTCACTTAGGATCCATCCACTTGAAACTAATCCACGGTTCTTTCGCCCAGTGATGTAATAACTCATTATGATGTAAAAACAATCTATAAATTGCTACTGTATGAAAACTTGTATAATGATGTATGAATACGACATAAAATAAAAAAGAAATAGAATACGTAGTAATAGTAGTAGCGCTGGCAGAGAGGTGCACTGCTAGTAATTACCAGTAGCGTTTTCTGCAAGATGTGCTACTACTAAGTAGGTATAGCAGTAGCGCGTGTAAACCAATGCTACTGCTAACCTTTAGCTGTAGCACCATAGCAGTAGCACGGTACCACGCACTACGGCTAGGCTTTTCCCTAGTAGTGCTCCCCCATTACAACCAGCCTAAAGAGAGAGGAGGAATGGGTTTCTAAGATATTCACAACTTTAACTTGGCTATGCTAGCTAAGCAATGTGGCGACTAATTGATAACTATGATTCTCTTTGTGCCAAGATTCTAATATCCATCTGGTGAGTTTTGAATTTGAGCTTAAAAAAGGATCATCTTATATATGGTAAAGTATTTTGGCACGGATCCCAACTTTTAAGAAGGGTTGCATATGGAGAGTTGGACATGGAACAAAAATCAATATTTAAGATGATTGTTGGATCCCAAATAGCTCATCCAGGAAGGTAGTAATTGTGCTGTCAAAGGTATCCTATCACAGGAAAGTGGTATGAAACACTTGTTCGAGACAATTTTTGGCACATTGACGCTGAAAGAATTCAGCAAATTCACATATATCGGCATGAGACTGAGGATTTTGTTGCATGGATCTGACGAAATATGGAATTTTTAGTGTTCGATCTGCTTAGTACACGCATTGGGTGTGATGGTGTCCTAGATAATTGGGTGCTAACCACATCATCCCCCAAGTATGGGCTAGGCCGAGGACCCCCAAACTATCAACCAAGTGGACCACACATGGCAGGCATCATGGCGAACTCAAAATGGAATCTTTCAAAGACTTGGGCGTACTCTAAGGCGTAATGTAATCCTCGGCATGTTTATCCCCCGATGTAACCGACCTAGGTGTAAGCCTAGGTACCCCCGATGTCTATATAAGCCGAGGGGTTTAGACCATAGAGGTAGATTCATTCATATGTACGATCTCGGGGTAGATCAACCTGCAGTACGTACCCCATCCATAATCAATACCATAACGCAGGACGTAGGGTTTTACCACTTCAAGAGGGCCCGAACATGGGTAAACCTCCCGTCCCTTCTCTGTCCTGTTACCATCGTGCCAACATCACCAGATCGGGACCCCCTACCCGAGATCTGCCGGATTCGACTCCATTATTGGCGGCCCATGCATGTCCCTCTGTATGGTCGCAGCGACTCGATGGCGTCCCTATCCAAAACCTCAAAAAAAATCGAAGCTCCAACCCCCGGTTGAGACATCGATCTCGATGGCTCAAATCCTATGAACATACCTGATACGTCTCCAACATATTTATAATTTTTTATTATTAATGCTATTATATTATCAATCTTGGATCCTTTATGTGCATTTTTATGATATTTTATATGATTTTTGGGAACTGACCTATTAACCCAGTGCCTAGTGTCGGTTGTTGTTTTCTGCTTGTTTTTGGTTTTCCAGAAAATTAGTATCAAACGGAGTCCAAATGCTACGAAACTTTTTGATGATTTTTGTCTGGACAAAGGAGACCCTAGAAGCTTTGGGAGGAGACCAGACGACACATGAAGAGACGGCAAGACAACACGGCGCACCCTGTTACTTGTGGGCCCTCCATTTAACCTAATTCCACTTCTATAAATTCTCAAATAAAGGGAAACCCTCAGGGAGCCACCCGAAAAACTTTTTCCGCCGTCGCAAGCTTCTGTTCTTCCACGATCCCATCTGGAGGCTTCTCCGGTACTCTGCCGGAGGGGGAATCGATCACGAGGCTTCTACATCATCCTTGCTGCCCTCCGATGATGCGTGAGTAGTTTAACACAAACCTATGCGTCCATAACTAGTAGCTAGATGGCTTCTTCTCTTTCTCTTTGATCTTCAATACCATGTTCTCCTTGATCTTCCTGGAGTTCTATCCGATGTAATCTTCTTTTGCAGTGTGTTTGTTAGGATCCGATGAATTGTGGGTTTATGATCAGATTATTCATTCAAAGTAATTGAATCTTTTCTGAACTTTATTATGCATGATTATGATAGCTTTGATTTCTCTCTGATCTATCTGTTTGGTTTGCCCAACTAGATTGAGTTATCTTCAGTGGGAGAGGTCCTTTGTAGTGGGTTTAATCTTACGGTGTCCTCACCCAATGACAAAAGGGGTAGCAAGGCACATATTGTATTGTTGCTGCTAAGGATAAAATGTTGGTGTTTGTTCATTTGATTGAGTTTAATTTGTCAACATCATGTCATTTTGCTTAAGGCGTTACTCTGTTTGTTATGAACTTAATACCATAGATGCATGCTGGATAGCGGTCGATTGGTGGACTAATAGTAGTAGATGTAGGCAGGAGTCGGTCTAATTGTCACGGACATGATGCCTATATGTATGATAATTAATTGCCGTGAATACGTCATAACTATGCACTTTTCTATCAATTGCCCAATAGTAATTTGTTTACCAACGTATGCTATGTGTTCGAGAGAGAAGCCTCTATTGAAAACTATGGTCCCCTCGGGTCTACTTTAATCATATTATAAAAACCAAAAACACCTTGCTGCAGTTTATTGCCTTTTATTTGTTTTGCAATTTATCTATATACCACTACAAGATTTGATCCTTGCAAGTAACGAGTTCAAGGGGATTGACAACCTCTTGCTCGCGTTGGGTGCAGGTATTTGCTTTTGTGCGTGTAGGTGTTGTCCACGAGGCTTTGAGCGATTCTCCTATTGGTTTGATAAACTTTGGTTCTCACTGAGGGAAATACTTATCTCTACTGTATGATACTGATATGTCTCCAACGTATCTATAATTTTTGATTGTTCCATGCTGTTATATTATCAATCTTGGATGTTTTACAATCATTTATAGTCATTTTATATCATTTTTTGGAACTAACCTATTGACATAGTGCCAGGTGTCAGTTGTTGTTTTTTCCATGTTTTTTACATCGCACAAAATCAATATCAGACGGAGTCCAAATGCCCTGAAACTTTACGGAGAATTTTTATGGGCCAGAAGGAACACAACGGGCCCTGGCTGCGCCTGGGGAGTGCCCCGAGGGGAGCACAACCCACCAGGGCGCGCCCTGGTGGGTTGTGCCCACCTCGGGTGCCCCCTGGACCGCCTCTTTGCTCTGTAAATACCCCAATATTCCAGAAACCCTAGGGGAGTCGACGAAATATCCATCCAGCCGCCACAGAGTCCAGAACCACCGGATCCAATCTAGACACCATCTCGGACGGGGTTCACCACCCCCATTGGTGCCTCCCCGATGATGCGTGAGTAGTTCATTGTAGACCTTCGGGTCCGTAGCTAGTAGCTAGATGGCTTTCTCTCTCTCGCTGGATTCTCAATACAATGGTCTTGGAGATCCATATGATGTAACTCTTTTTGCGTTGTATTTGTTGGGATCTGATGAACTTCGAGTTTATGATCAGTTATATCTTTTTATATCCATGGAAGTTATTTGAGTTTCTTTGATCTCTTATATGCATGATTGCTTGTAGCCTCATATTTCTTCTCCGATATTTGGGTTTTGTTTGGCCAACTTGATCTATTTATCTTGCAATGGGAAGAGGTGCCCGGTAGTGGGTTCGATCTTACGGTGCTTGATCCCAGTGACAGAAAGGGAAACGACACGTATGTATCGTTGCTACTAAGGATAAAACGGTGGGGTCTATCTCTACATAGATAGATCTTGTCTACATCATGTCATCGTTCTTATTGCATGCTACCTCTTGAGCATGCTTTGGTTTCCCGTTGAAGAGGAAAGGGTGATGCAGCAAAGTAGCATAAGTATTTCCCTCAGTTTTGAGAACCAAGGTGTCAATCCAGTAGGAGACAACGAGCAAGTCACCTAGTACCCGCACAAACAATCAAGAACCTTGCAACCAACGCGATAAAGGGGTTGTCAATCCCTTCACGGCCACTCGCAAAAGTGAGATCTGATAAAGATAATAAGATAAATATTTTTGGTATTTTTGTTGTATAGATTGAAAAGTAAAGATTGCAAATAGTAAACGAGATGCGATGTAAATAAAAGAGATGCAATATAATAAGAAAGAGACCCGGGGGGCCATAGGTTTCACTAGTGGCTTCTCTCAAGATAGCATGTATTATGGTGGGTGAACAAATTACTGCCGAGCAATTGATAGAAAAGCGCATAGTTATGATGATATCTAAGGCAATTATCATGAACGTAGGCGTCACGTCCGTGTCAAGTAGACCAAAACGATTTTGCATCTACTACTATTACTCCACAAATCGACTGCTATCCAGCATGCATCTAGAGTATTAAGTTCATAAGAACGGAGTAACGCAATAGGCAAGATGACATGATGTAGAGGGATAAACTCAAGAAATATGATATAAACCCCATATTTTTACCCTCGATGGCAACAATAAAATATGTGCCTTGCTGCCCCTGCTGTCACTGGGAAAGGACACCGCAAGATTGAACCCAAAGCTAAGCACTTCTCCCATTGCAAGAAAGATCAATCTAGTAGGCCAAACTAAATCGATAATTTGAAGAGACTTGCAAAGATATTAAATCATGCATATAAGAATTCAGAGAAGAACCAAATAATATTCATAGATAATCAAGTTCATAATTCCACAATTCATTGGAACTCGGCAAACACACCGCAAAAGAGTATTACATCAAATAGATCTCGAAGAACATCGAGGAGAACTTTGTATTGAGAGTCAAATAGAGAGAAGAAGCCATCTAGCTAATAACTATGGACCTGAAGGTCTGTGTTAAACTACTCACGCTTCACCGGAGAGGCTATGGTGTTGATGTAGAAGCCCTCCGTGATCAATTCCCCCTCCGACAGATCGCCGAAAAAGGCCCCAAGATGGGATCTCACGGGTACAGAAGGTTGCGGCGGTGGAAAAGTGGTTTCGTGGCTCTCCCTGATGGTTTTAGGGTATAAGAGTATATATAGGCGAAAGAAATAGGTCGGTGGAGCTCCATGGGGCCCACCAGGGTGGGGGGCGCGCCCTCGTGCCTCGTGGCCGCCTCGTGGAGTTCCAGACTTCAACTCCAAGTCTTCTGGATTGCATTTATTCCAAGAAAGATCCTCGCGAAGGTTTCATTCCGTTTGGTATTCCTTTTCTACAAAACACTGAAATAGGCAAAAAAACAGAAACTGGCACTGGGCCTTTGGTTAATAGGTTAGTGCCAAAAATAATATAAAAGAGCATATTAAAGCCCATTAAACATCCAAAATAAATAATATAATAGCATGGAACAATAAAAAATTATAGATACGTTGGAGACGTATCAAGCATCCGCAAGCTTAATTCCTACTCGTCCTCGAGTAGGTAAATGATAAAAATAGAATTTTTGATGTGGAATGCTACCTAGCATATTTATTAATGTAATTATCTTTATTGTGGCATGAATGTTCAGATCCATAAGATTCAAAACAAAAGTTTAATATTGACATAAAAACAATAATACTTCAAGCATACTAATAAAGCAATCATGTTTTCTCAAAATAACATGGCCAAAGAAAAGTTCTCCCTACAAAATCATATAGTCTGGCTATATTCTATCTTCATCACACAAAATATTTAAATCATGCACAACCCCTATGACAAGCCAAGCAATTGTTTCATACTTTTGATGTTCTCAAACTTTTCCAATTTTCATGCAATACATGAGCGTGAGCCATGGATATAGCACTATAGGTGGAATAGAATGGTGGTTGTGGAGAAGACAAAAAGGAGAAGATAGTCTCACATCAACTAGGCGTATCAACGGGCTATGGAGATGCCCATCAATAGATATCAATGTGAGTGAGTAGGGATTGCCATGCAACGGATGCACTAGAGCTATAAGTGTATGAAAGCTCAACAAATGAAACTAAGTGGGTGTGCATCCAACTCGCTTGCTCACGAAGACCTAGGGCAATTTGAGGAAGCCCATCATTGGAATATACAAGCCAAGTTCTTATAATGAAAATTCCCACTAGTATAAAAGTGACAACATAGGAGACTCTCTATCATGAAGATAATGGTGCTAATTTGAAGCACAAGTGTGGTAAAAGGATAGTAACATTATCCCTTCTCTCTTTTTCTCTCATTTTTTATTTGGGCCTTTCTCCTTTTTTTGGCCTCTTTTTTTCGTCCGTAGTCTCATCCCGACTTGTGGGGGAATCAGTCTCCATCATCCTTTCCTCACTGGGACAATGCTCTAATAATGATGATCTTCACACTTTTATTTACTTACAACTTAAGAATTACAACTCGATACTTAGAACAAAATATGACTCTATGTGAATGCCTCCAGCGGTCTATCGGGATGTGCAATGAATCAAGAGTGACATGTATGAAAGAATTATGAAGGTGGCTTTGCCACAAATACGATGTCAACTACATGATCACGCAAAGCAATATGACAATGATGGAGCGTGTCATAATAAAGTTAACAGTGGAAAGTTACATGGCAATATATCTCGGAATGGCTATGGAAATGCCATAATAGGTAGGTATGGTGGCTGTTTTGAGGAAGGTATATGGTGGGTGTATGATACCGGCGAAAAGTGCTCGGTATTAGAGAGGCTAGCAATGATGGAAGGGTGAGAGTGCGTATAATCCATGGACTCAACATTAGTCATAAAGAACTCACATACTTATTGCAAAAATCTATTAGTTATCGAAACAAAGTACTACATGCATGCTCCTAGGGGTATATATTAGTAGGAAAATACCATCGCTCATCCCCGACCGCCACTCATAAGGAAGACAATCAAAAAATAAATCATGCTCCGACTTCATCACATAACGGTTCACCATACGTGCATGCTACGGGAATCACAAACTTACACAAGTATTTCTCAAGTTCACAACTACTCAACTAGAATGACTCTAATATCACCATCTTCATATCTCAAAACAATCATAAAGAATCAAACTTCTCATAGTATTCAATGCACTTTATATGGAAGTTTTTATTATACCCATCTTGGATGCCCATCATATTAGGACTAATTTTATAGCCAAAGCAAATCACCATGATGTTCTAAACGACTCTCAAAAAAATATAAGTGAAGCATGAGAGATCAATAATTTCTATAAAATAAAACCACCACCGTGCTCTAAAAAGATATAAGTGAAGCACTAGAGCAAACTTATCTAGCTCAAAAGATATAAGTGAAGCACATAGATTATTCTAATAAATTCTAATTCATGCGCGTATCTCCCAAAAGGTGTGTACATCAAGGATGATTGTGGTAAACTAAAAAGCAAAGACTCAAATCATACAAGACACTCAAAGCAAAACACATATCATGTCATGAATAAAAATATAGCCTCAAGTAAAGTTACCGATAGACGAAGATGAAAGAGGGGATGCCTTCCGGGGCACCCCCAAGCTTAGGATTTTGGTTTTCCTTGAATTTTACCTTGGGCTTCCTTGGGCATCCCCAAGCTTAGGCTCTTGCCACTCCTTATTCCAAAATCCATCAAATCTTTACCAAAAAACTTGAAAACTTCACAACACAAAACTTAAACAGAAAATCTCATGAGCTCAGTTAGTATAAGAAAATAAACCACCACTTTAAGGTATTGTAGTGAACTCATTATTTATTTATATTGGTGTTAAACCTACTGTATTCCAACTTCTCTATGGTTCATACCCCCCGATACTACTCATTGATTCATCAAAATAAGCAAACAACACACGAAAAACAGAATCTGTCAAAAACAGAACAGTCTGTAGCAATCTGTATCAAACGCATACTTCTGGAACTCCAAAAATTCTAAAATAAATTGGAGGACGTGACTAATTTGTCTATTAATCATCTGCAAAAAGAATCAACCTAAAATCACTCTCCAGTAAAAAAATGGCAGCTATTCTCGTGAGCGCAAAAGTTTCTATTTTTTACAGCAAGATCGCAAAGACTTCACCCAAGTCTTCCCAAAGGTTCTACTTGGCACAAACACTAATTAAAACATAAATCCACATCTAAACAGAAGCTAGATGAATTATTTATTACTAAACAGGAAGAATAAGTAAAGAACAAAAATAAAATTGGGTTGCCTCCCAACAAGCGCTATCGTTTAACGCTTCTAGCTAGACATAAAAATAAGAATAGATCTAGGTATTGCCACCTTCTCCCTTTTGATGATAAAGAGAGAACTTCTTATTTAAAGCATTTATCTTTCTATTTTTTGAGATAACATGGACATTAATGGCATAAGAAAGATTAATCTCACTACGAAAATTTGCATCTAAGCTAGCCTTCATTTCTTTGATAATTTCATTCTGATAAAAACGCAAAAGAGAGGTGGATTCAACCTTTTCACTCATGGGGTGCCCAAATATAGATGTCGTATTTTCATAGGTATCGATGGCATCCCCTTCAATAAAACCTTCTTCAAAAATAGAATCTAAAACTTGCTTAAAAGAAGAAGGTAAGCCAACATAAAAACTTCTCAAGTAAATCTCAATTTGATATTGGGGCACATAGCTGGCTGGATCCTTAATAGCCTATCACAAGCATCTTTTAAAGATTCATCAAGCAAATAATGAAAAATCTCAGGATCATCTTCATCAAAATTATTCAAATTCTCATCGATAATTCCGGTAGGTCTTTCCATAGCATCATTATTTATGAGCTTAGAAAGGACAGAGGGACAATCCAAAGTATTAAAACCCGGGAGAGAGCCCTTAGCCCCCTTCGGTTTGGCCATGGCGAGAGAAAGGCAAAGGTTTTCGAAAATCGTTTCAGAAGTGGGGGAGAGGAAAACGAGAGGCGAATGGAAAATAATGTAATGCGAGGGAGAAGAGTTTATGATGGGTACTTGGTCTTGACTTGGCGTAGATCTCCCCGGCAACGACGCCAGAAATCCTTCTTGCTGCCTCCTGAGCATGCGTTGGTTTTCCCTTAAAGAGGAAAGGGTGATGCAGCAAAGTAGCGTAAGTATTTCCCTCAGTTTTTGAGAACCAAGGTATCAATCCAGCAGGAGACAACGCGCAAGTCACCTAGTACCTGCACAAACAATCAAGAACCTTGCAACCAACGCGATAAAGGGGTTGTCAATCCCCTCACGGCCACTCGCAAAAGTGAGATCTGATAAAGATAATAAGATAAATATTTTTGGTATTTTTGTTGTATAGATTGAAAAGTAAAGATTACAAAATAGTAAACAAGATGCGATGTAAATAAAAGAGATGCAATATAATAAGAAGGAGACCCGGGGGCTATAGGTTTCACTCATGGCTTCTCTCAAGATAGCATGTATTACGGTGGGTGAACAAATTACTGCCGATCAATTGATAGAAAAGCGCATAGTCATGATGATATCTAAGGCAATGATCATGAACATAGGCATCACATCCATGTCAAGTAGACCGAAACGATTCTGCATCTACTACTATTACTCCACACATCGACCGCTACCCAGCATGCATCTAGAGTATTAAGTTCATAAGAACGGAGTAACGCATTAAGCAAGATGACATGATGTGGAGGGATAAACTCAAGCAATATGATATAAACCCCATATTTTTATCCTCGATGGAAACAATAAAATACGTGCCTTACTGCCCCTGCTGTCACTAGGAAAGGACACCACAAGATTGAACCCAAAGCTAAGCACTTCTCCCATTGCAAGAAAGATCAATCTAGTATGCCAAACTAAACCGATAATTCGAAGAGACTTGCAAAGATATCAAATCATGCATATAAGAATTCAGAGAATAACCAAATAATATTCATAGATAATCAAGTTCATAAATCCACAATTCATCGGATCTCGGCAAACACACCGCAAAAGAGTATTACATCGAATAGATCTCCAAGAACACCAAGGAGAACTTTGTATTGACAATCAAAGAGAGAGAAGAAGCCATCTAGCTAATAACTGTGGACCCGAGGGTCTGTGGTAAACTACTCACGCTTTATCGGAGAGGCTATGGTGTTGATGTAGAAGCCCTCCGTGATCGGTTCCCCTCCGGCAGATCGCCGGAAAAGGCCCCAAGATGGGATCTCACGAGTACAGAAGGTTGCGGCGGTGAAAAAGTGGTTTTGTGGCTCTCCCTGATGGTTTTAGGGTATAAGATTATATATAGGCGAAAGAAATAGGTCGGTAGAGCTCCATGGGGCCCACGAGGGTGTGGGGCGCGCCCTCCTGCCTTGTGGCTGCGTCGCGGAGTTCCAGACTTCAACTCTAAGTCTTCTGGATTGCGTTTGTTCGGAGAAAGATCCTCGCGAAGGTTTCATTCCGTTTGGATTCCATTTGGTATTCCTTTTCTGCAAAACACTGAAATAGGCAAAAAACAGAAACTGGCACTAGGCCTTTGGTTAATAGGTTAGTCCCAAAAAATTTATAGAAGAGCATATTAAAGCCCATTAAACATCCAAAATAGATAATATAATAGCATGAAACAATCAAAAATTATAGATACGTTGGAGAGGTATCATTGCATTACTCCGTTTCTCCATGAACTTAATACATTAGATGCATGCTGGATAGTGGTCGATGTGTGGAGTAATAGTAGTACATGCAGGCAGGAGTCGGTCTACTAATCTTGGATGTGATGCCTATAATGATCATTGCCTGGATATCGTCATAATTATTTGAAGTTCTATCAATTGCCCTACAGTAATTTGTTCACCCACCATTTGCTAGTTTTCTCGAGAGAAGCCACTAGTATAACCTATGGCCCCGGGTCTTCTTTCTCATATATTTGCCTTTGCGATCTACTTTTTCCTTGCATTTATTTTCAGATCTATTAAACCAGAAATAAAAAATACTTTGCTGCACTTTTTTTGCGATCTATTTATTTAACCTATTACAACTTTCTCTCGTGCGCGCACCATTTCTGGTGCCGTTACCCGAAAGGGATTGACAGCCCCTTTAACACGTGGGTTGCGAGTGGTTGTTATTTGTGTGGAGGGGCTGTTTATATTGTGTTGCTTGGTTCTCCTACTGGTTTGATAACCTTAGTTTCATATCTGAGGGAAATTGTAACATCCCAAATTTTCAATTTGGAATGTTTTACAATTATTAGCTAAGCATCTATGCATATTGTTTGAATTGAGTGGCATTTGGAAATTTCAGAGGCATTTGAGTTTTATTTGAATTTGAATTTGAATTTGGCAGTTGAAATTTATTTCATAAATACCTGACAAATACTTGAGAAAAAGTATGAGAGGAGTAAACATGACACTCCAAAGAAAAATGTCACAAGAAAATATTGCCAAAAAAGTTTGAATTCAAAATTGATTTTTATTTGGAATCTACAAAAAAGTGTTTTTCTTTTGTTTCTGTTTTGCCTCTGGAAAAATGTTCACGTTGTAGCATTTATTTTTCTGATTTTATTGATATATATATGTCCTATATAAAAATAACATATATATGTTTCTATATTTTTTTCTCCTGTCTAATTCAAAAAAAAAGAAAGAAAGGAAAAGCCCCAGGCGCCAGCCAGGCCAACCGGCCCAGCCAGCGTCGAGCGCCACTCAACCGCGCGCCAGGCGCCAGGCCAGCAGGCCCAGCGCCGAGGCCGCAGCCCACCAGCGCCGAGGCTGCAGCCCAGCACGCCGCACGCCCGATCCCACTCCGCCTCGGCCGCCCCCTCGCTCTTCCCTCTCCCTCTCTCACCGACGCGTCCGCCCCACCCCTTCTCTTTCCCCTCGCCCACGCTAAGCCACGCCAGAGCGCGTTCAATGCCGCCGCCGCGTCCGGATTCCACGGGATCACGATCCCGAGTCTCCCCCTGCCCCAAGTTGATGTCCTATAAATAGCTACGCCCTTCCTCCCCCGATACCCCTAAAACCCTAGCCGAAAACCCACCGCAGCTCGCGCCCTCGCCAAACGCATCTCGTTGCTGCCGCCGTAGTTCGCTGCCCGTTCCGACTCCGGTGAGCACTCCCTCGATCCCAATTTCCACCCACGTACTTCCGTCGCCGTTTCCCACTTTTTTGACATAGTCTGCGGCCCTCTTACCCACAGAAGCGACGACCCTGAGCTCGTCTGCCACCCGCCGGAGCTGCAGAGCACTGGGCTCTGTTTTGCCTCGTCCTGATCGTCTTCGCCGTCCCCGAGCTCCACCAAGGCCGCCCCTGACTTCCCCGAGCTCCGCCGCATCCGCCCGACGTCTTCCCCACCTTCGCCGACCGCCGGAGACCCCGCCCCGCTCGACGCTGACCTCCGCCACCCTCTGTCGCCGTCGACCACCGCCGCAGTAAGCCGCCACCTCCCCTCGCCGTTCGATCTGAAACCTAGGGTCTAGATTAGATCCCGAAGGGGTATGGTTTTATTTCATATAGATCGGTTTTAGTTTCGGTTTATAATGGTTTATTTAGTTGCGGTTTAGTAAGACCGACCGTTGCGGTTTATTTCTTATAGCCCGTAGGCGTTTTAGTTTGATAGTGACCAGAGCATCTTTTAGTTAGCCCACGGCCTGTTAGCGCTTTAGTTTTTTTGATGTTTATTTTTTTGTTTCTGTTTTTAACAGAATAGTTCCAGTTCTGTAAAATCTATATCTTTTAGGTTATTCAATGTTTTTAGTTGATTCTTTTTGCTCTAGTTTGCAAATTTCCTATAGTTTCTGTAGAAAATTAGATTCGGCCATGTTTAAGTTTTTAAAAATTGTTTTATATTAGTTTTAGTCAGATTAGTTTTTCTGCTATAAATTGAGTTAGGATTATTTTGTTTTAGTGATTCTTTTTGTCACTGCTTTGTTTTGACCTTGCCTAGCAGTAGGTATTTATTTGGGTATTTATTGTCTTTATTAAAAATAGTTTTTATGCGAAAACAAGCTTTTCTAGTTTATTTAGCTTGCTGCTGTTTTCTGCTGTCCTAGTTATTTTTAAAATTTTATTTTACCTCTGTTATAATTTATTTTAGATTAGTTTCTGTAGTTTTAGAATGTGAACTTTTATTTACAGAAAATAAAAAGTTTATTTTATTTTCTTATTAGTTGTTGGCTTGGAGTTCTTCGAGTTTTCTTTGGTTTTGGTTTGATTGTTTTGTGTGATTTATGTTAGCATGCTGTTATGATAAGTAATTGTATGTTTGTATGCTTATATGATTATTGTTTGCTTCGATAGAATTTCCGGAGTGCGAAGCTTGCTATCTCGAGTCGCTAGGTTTCGAAGACCGTCAACCAGGCAAGTCATTAGATCATGTTTTACAATACCTATGATTTTGTTGCATTAGAATTATGCCTCCCCACCATGCATGCGGTAGGAGAATTTTAAGTTATGTTCTTGAGTAGTATCATGAGGTAGGATGAACCCAATTCCCCTTACCATTGCCCGGGACGATGTAGTTTATTTTGCTATGCTCATAGATGGGGTTGGTTGAGAGATTCATAAGGGAGATGTGAGAGTCAATATGATGACAACCCCATGACTTCAAGCTCAAGATGGACTTCAAATTCACTACTGGGTGGAGGACGGTTGACGGGCACGCTGGAGAAACCAGCGGATGGCCAGGATGCATGGAGAAGCGCCATGACATCTTGCGGAAAGCTTCACCCAGCCACGAAGAGACGGATGGATACACCTTGACCGGAAGCTTACCCGTGCAGCCGCAAGCCATTATGGGCTCTGGCTGGGTTGACCCTAGGCGTGACTCTGGACGGACGGTGCCAACAGATGTAGAAGAACGGTAGGACATGGATGGGCACCGCCAGTGCCCAGAGAAACTCTACGGAAGACCCTGTTTCGTTCGTCCCGTCTTCAAACACCAGGCAGTGCGAGGACATAAAGGAGGGAACGATTCTTGCGGGTAAAGTGCACAAGACTCTGCAGAGTAACAACCTAATCGATTAGCCGTGTCCCCGGTTACGGACAAATGAGCTTCTGGAAATTGGAGTATTTCGGAAATCTCAACACCGAACTTAATAAAGTAATTGAGGGGTTATTTAATAATTGGGAATGAGACATTGGTTGGCGGAACCATCTCAATAACAACCAACATTTTGTAGTAACTGCAAGCAAGTCCTTTGTTATAGGGAAAAATTGGCTTTTCCGCAAAAACATAAAACTTAGAGCCCCACAGCCAAATTGCATATAGTATTAGTAATTTTATTGTTGTTCTCTTTTCATGACTTGCCAGCATATTCAAAATCCTGACCTACACGGCTGCAATGTCTTATGTTGCAGAGGAGTTTTCCGACCAGGAGTGAGGCTACGATCCACGCTTGGCGATTGCCCTATGGAGTCGGATGGACTCGCTATTCGTCTACGTTTCCGTAGCTTTATTTAGTTTATTCTCATGAGTTGGCCTTCGACCGAATTTATTTTGTTGTAATAAAGACTCGATATGAGAATCGTGTAATAAATTCAGGTGTGATTGAACTTTGAATCTTTTCATCAATGTACTGTGTGTGCCAGCATGATCTTGGGATGGTACAGCTACACAGAGACTTGACCGATTTTGGGTCGGGTCGTTATAGAGATGGTATCAGAGCACACGCTGACCGTAGGACGTAACCCCTAGGATCGGAAAGCCATAGGAAGAGACTATTTTATTTTATGTCCTTATCATTCCGTAATTCTCCCCTGTTCATTTCTGACTTCTCTCCGATTTTCAACATTCTAGATGGCTGCCGAGTTCACCCCAGTTCTTCTACCGGAGTTTTGCCAGCCAGATGAGACGATGCCTCTCGGCAAGAAGCTGGTTTAGATCATGAAGAAGCTGAAGATTGCTCTGCCCTCAATCACCGGGAAGCCTACCAATGCACTTCCGATGGATACCCGCTACAGGATTAAGGTGCACATTCCAGGGAGGACCTTCGGAGGACATTCAGAGCCCATTGACTTTGAGTTTGTCGATTTCACTTGGATCCTCGGAAGAGACATGGCGATTTATCGTGCACTTGGACATCTCCGAGAAGAGTACAGGGCCGAGCTCGACCCATCAGACTTCACCATGATTTCTCGCAGAGCAAGGAATGGAGATATCATCCGTACTATGGAGGACAACTCCATTCTCTCATATGTCCAAGACTTGGAGAGTCTCCTCAGGAACCGGGAAATCTAGACTCGCCGAAACTCGAAGGTACACAGGAGGCTGTTGTTCCGTGAACTGGAACTGGAGGAGAAAGCACGCCCGAACTTCCTTGACCATGAAGAAGAAATCAAGGATTTCATGGAGAGAGTCGACAAGCTGAAGATTGATGTTGCCGCATTAGAGGAGAAGATGGACCTGGGAGAAGACCTTTTTCCGAGTGGAGATGATGGACCCCTCGTGAGCAATGACCAGGATTATGAAGAGAGCTCCACCGAAGGAAGCCGCAAGAGGAGGCGCCGCACCAGAGAACACCGCACCGGAGGACGCCGCGCCAGAGGACGCAAGGATAATTGATGAAGACATTTAGTCGACCACCATGTTATTTTATTTTATTTTTTGTCGATCAGTTAGGCCGTTATTTTCGATTAGTCGTGAGATTTTGTAATCCGAGATTGAACCTTGTTTGAGATGAATGAATAAATGATTGGTGTGATTATGATTGTGCATTCATATGGGTAGTGCTATTTTCTCATTAGACCCTTGTTCTATTCTAATTTCGCATCGACTCCAAAACACCAGATGCCTCCGAGACGTGACCCCGGTTCCAACTTTCCGCCGGAGCTCACCCAGCTGATCCAGCAGCAGAATGCCCTGATGCAGATACTCATCCAGAACCAGAACGACAACAACAACAACAACAACAACAACAACAATCCACCGCCACCACCCCCTGTTGACAACTTGACCCGTTTCCTAAGGCTGAATCCGCCAGTGTACTCTAGCAGCACTGAGCCGATTGTGGCCGATGATTGGCTCCGCAAGGTCGGAAGGGAGTTAGTAACTGCGGGGTGCACAGATGCAGATAAGGTGCACTTTGCTGCACATCAGCTTGATGGACCTGCAGCCTCTTGGTGGGAGAACTACACCACCGCTTATCCGGTCGCCACCATGACATGGGATCAGTTCCAGCAGGCTTTCCGCACCGCTCATCTCTCAGCTGGAGCCATGAGTCTGAAGAAGCGTGAGTTCCGCAACTTACGCTAGGGGAACCGTACTGTGGGGCAGTACGTGGATGAGTTCAGCAAATTATCTCGCTATGCCCCAGATGATGTGACCACAGATGCCGCAAAGCAGGAGAAATTTCTCAAGGGACTCAATGATGAGCTGGGAATGCAGCTAATGGTGGCTACCTTCAACAACTACCAGGAGCTGGTAGACAAGGCCACCATACTTGAAGGCAAGCAACAGCAGATTGATAGCCGCAAGCAGAAATATGGCCAAGGAAAGTACAACTCTGGAGCTCAGCAGAAGCCCCACTATGCCCCATACTCGGGAGGACATACCCATCACACCCATGGAGGACATAATCATGGAGGACATAATCATGGAGGACATAACCATGGAGGGATGGTAACAATCGCAACCACGACAACAACTCCAAGTCAGGCAATGGAGGCAATGGCAACCAGCACCGTCCTGCCTCGGCTCAGAAGGATCTGAGTCACATCACCTGTTTCAAGTGCCAGAAGACAGGACACTATGCCACCGACTGCCCGGAGGCCAAGCAGAGGAATGGAAACGGCAACGGCAATGGAAGCTCAGCAAAGAAGCCCAACCCTTTTCCCCGTGCTCAGGTGAATCACATTGACGTGGAAGATGTCTATGATCAGCCAGAAACTGTGGTTGGTAAGTTTTTATTAAATTCACGTCCAGTATTGGTACTCTTTGATTCCGGTGCAACGCATTCATTCATATCAAGGGTAGTTGTGGAAAAGTACGGGTTGCCCACTAGAACCCTTAGAACCCCGCTTCAGGTCACTTCCCCAGGAGGAGAGATGACGGCAGGCTTAGGCTGTCATTCGACCCTCAGCATCGGAAATCATGATTTTCCCGCAGACCTCATAGTATTGGAATCCCAGAGTTTGGATGTAATCCTAGGCATGGATTGGTTGACCAAGTTTGAAGGAAACATCGACTGTGCCCGCAAGACGATTTTGCTCACCACCCTGGAGCAGAAGAGGATCAAGTATGTATCCAGACACACACCGATGAAGAATCGGGTGAATTCCCTCACGGGTGTTGTTCAGGAGGAAGTGCCCGTAGTGCAAGATTTTCCTGATGTATTTTTGAAGGAATTACCAGGAATGCCACCGGACAGAGACATTGAATTTCTGATTGAATTATTGCCCGACACAGCCCCAATATCCAAGAGACCTTATCGGATGCCCCCGAATGATTTGGAAGAGATCAAGAAGAAAATCAAGGAATTATTTGAGAAGGGATATATTCGGCCAAGCTCGTCACCTTGGGGAGCCCCAGTTCTTTTGGTAGAGAAGAAGGATGGAACCCTGAGGATGGTTGTGGATTATCGCTCATTAAACGATGTGACCATCAAGAACAAGTACCCTTTGCCGATGATTAACGATTTATTTGATCAGCTAGTTGGAGCCAAGGTATTCTCCAAGATCGATCTTCGATCAGGGTATCATCAGTTGAAGATTCGTGAACAAGATATACCCAAAACGGCTTTCACCACCAGGTATGGTTTATATGAGTACACCGTCATGTCATTCGGATTGACTAATGCCCCTGCGTATTTTATGAGCATGATGAACAAGGTATTTATGGAATATCTGGACAAGTTTGTTGTGGTGTTCATCGATGACATATTGGTTTTCTCCAAGAGCGAGGAAGAGCATAAGGAACATTTGCGTCTAGTTCTGGAGAAACTCCGAGAACATCAGTTATATGCCAAGTTCAGCAAATGTGAATTTTGGCTGAAGGAAGTCGGATTCCTCGGACATGTTATTTCAGGAGAAGGAATAGTAGTCGACCCCACCAAGGTTGAATCGGTCACCAATTGGCCGTCCCCCACCTCAGTCAAGGAGATCCGCAGTTTTCTCGGACTCGCAGGATATTATCGGAGATTTATTGAGAATTTCTCCAAGATTGCTAAACCCATGACCGAGCTGCTGAAGAAGGAAGCCAAGTACATTTGGACCAAGGATTGTGAAGCCAGTTTTCAGGAGCTGAAGAAACGTCTGGTTACAGCCCC
Source organism: Aegilops umbellulata (assembly GCA_032464435.1). NCBI lineage: Eukaryota > Viridiplantae > Streptophyta > Magnoliopsida > Poales > Poaceae > Aegilops > Aegilops umbellulata. The sequence continues at coordinate 396,986,034 of CP136054.1, forward strand.
AGTGCTCATTTTGCGGGACATACACAAGGATTACCAGGTATATTGTGATGCTTCTCGTCAAGGACTCGGAGGAGTGCTCATGCAGGAAGGAAAAGTTGTAGCTTATACCTCCAGACAGCTACGACCTCACGAGATGAATTATGCCACACACGATTTGGAGTTAGCAGCCGTAGTGCACGCACTCAAGACATGGAGACATTTCCTTGTCGGAAACAGTTGTGATGTTTACACTGATCATAAGAGCCTGAAGTATATTTTCACGCAGAAGGAATTAAACCTCAGGCAGAGGAGATGGCTAGAGTTGATCAAGGACTATGACATGAGATTGCATTATCACCCAGGGAAGGCAAATGTTGTAGCAGATGCCTTGAGCCGTAAAAGCTATGTGAACACCCTCATAGCTGGAGGATTACCTCAGGAATTAGCCGACGATCTCAGAGAGCTCCAACTTGAGATAGTACCGAGAGGATATGCCGCCACCCTGGATATTCAGTCCACTTTGACCGAAAGAATCCGTGAAGCCCAGAAGACGGAGAAGGAAATTGCAGAGATAAAGGAAAAGATGAGCAACGGAAAGGCTAAAGGTTTTCGTGAAGACGAGCATGGAACTTTATGGTTTGAGGATCGCATCTATGTGCCTAATGACCCAGAGGTCAGGAAGTTAATTCTTCAGGAGGTCCATGATTCACCGTACTCGATTCACCCAGGCAACATCAAGATGTATCTGGATTTGAAGGAAAGTTTTTGGTGGACAGGTATGAAGAAGGATATTGCCGAGTATGTAGCAGTATGCGATGTTTGTCAGCGAGTAAAGGCGGAACATCAGAAGCCGGCAGGGTTACTTCAACCTCTACCGATACCCGAGTGGAAATGGGAAAAACTTGGAATGGATTTTATCACAGGATTACCCAGGACCCGTTCAGGTTATGATTCCATCTGGGTAGTGGTTGATCGCTTGACCAAGGTAGCTCATTTCATTCCCGTGAAGACTACATATACCAGCGCTAAGTTAGCCAAGATATACATGACCAGGATCGTTTGTCTGCATGGAGTTCCGAGGAGTATCGTGTCAGATAGAGGAACGCAATTTACCTCAAAGTTTTGGAATCAGTTGCATGAAACCTTGGGTACGAGGCTGGAGTTCAGTACAGATTTTCATCCGTAGACAGATGGACAGATCGACAGAGTCAACCAGATTCTGGAGGACATGTTGAGAGCCTGTGCGCTAGACTATGGGTCTAGCTGGGATGACAATCTGCCATACGCAGAGTTCTTGTACAACAACAGCTATCAGACCAGTCTGAAGATGGCCCCTTTCGAAGCTCTATACGGAAGGGGGTGTAGAACCCCATTGCTGTGGGATGGTGTTGGAGACCGAAGCCTTTTTGGTACCGATCTTATCAGAGACTCCGAAGAGAAGGTCAAGCTGATTCGAGATAGACTCAAGATAGCCCAGTCGAGACAAAAGAGTTATGCCGATAGTAAACGCAAGGAGGTAACGTATGAAGTTGGAGACCGAGCATATCTTCGCGTGTCCCCACTTCGAGGAATCAAGAGGTTCGGTGTTAAAGGAAAATTAGCACCCAGGTTCATTGGCCCCTACAAAATCCTCGAACGCAGAGGAGAAGTTGCATACAAGCTGGAATTGCCAGAAGGATTGTCAGGAGTTCACGATGTCTTCCATGTTTCCCAGCTGAAGAAATGCCATGCTAAGATGGCCGATATTCCTTTGAGAGACACAGTGCCCCTAGAGGTCATACAACTCGACAGTGATCTGACTTATGAGGAGAAACCCGTCAGAATTCTCGAGACTGCGAACAGAGTTACCCGCAGCAAGATCATCAAGTTTTGCAAGGTTCTATGGAGTCATCATTCCGAGGAGGAAGCCACCTGGGAGCGAGAAGAAGATCTCCGCAGAGACCACGCGCACCTATTTGCTAGCCAACCCGAATCTCGAGGGCGAGATTCATCTTAAGGTGGGTAGGTTTGTAACATCCCAAATTTTCAATTTGGAATGTTTTACAGTTATTAGCTAAGCATCTATGCATATTGTTTGAATTGAGTGGCATTTGGAAATTTCAGAGGCATTTGAGTTTTATTTGAATTTGAATTTGAATTTGGCAGTTGAAATTTATTTCATAAATACCTGACAAATACTTGAGAAAAAGTTTGAGAGGAGTAAACATGACACTCAAAGAAAAATGCCAGAAGAAAATATTGCTAAAAAAGTTTGAATTCAAAATTGATTTTTATTTGGAATCTACAAAAAAGTGTTTTTATTTTGTTTCTGTTTTGCCTCTGGAAAAATGTTCACGTTGTAGCATTTATGTTTCTGATTTTATTGATATATATATATATATATATATATATATATATATATATGTGTCCTATATAAAAATAACATATATATGTTTCTATTTTTTTTCTCCTGTCTAATTCAAAAAATAGAAAGAAAGAAAGGAAAAGCCCCAGGCGCCAGCCAGGCCAACCGGCCCAGCCAGCGCCGAGCGCCACTCAACCGCGCGCCAGGCGCCAGGCCAGCAGGCCCAGCGCCGAGGCCGCAGCCCACCAGCGCCGAGGCTGCAGCCCAGCACGCCGCACGCCCGATCCCACTCCGCCTCGGCCGCCCGCTCGCTCTTCCCTCTCCCTCTCTCACCGACGCGTCGGCCCCACCCCTTCTCTTTCCCCTCGCCCATGCTATGACGCGCCAGAGCGCGTTCGACGCTGCCGCCGCATCCGGATTCCACGGGATCACGATCCCGAGTCGCCCCCTGCCCCAAGTTGATGTCCTATAAATAGCTACGCCCTTCCTCCCCCGATCCCCCTAAAACCCTAGCCCAAAACCCACCGCAGCTCGCGCCCTCGCCAAACGCATCTCGTTACTGCCACCCGTTCCGACTCCGGTGAGCACTCCCTCGATCCCAATTTCCACCCACGTACTTCCGTCGCTGTTTCCCACTTTTTTTGACATGGTCTGCGGCCCTCTTACCCACAGAAGCGATGACCCCGAGCTCGTCCGCCACCCGCCGGAGCCGCAGAGCACCGGGCTCTGTTTCGCCTCGTCCTGATCGTCTTCGCCGTCCCCGAGCTCCACCAAGGCCGCCCCCGACTTCCCCGAGCTCCGCCGCATCCGCCCAACGTCTTCGCCACCTTCGCCGACCGCCGAAGACCCCGCCCCGCTCGACGCCGACCTCCACCACCCTCTGTCGCCGTCGACCACCGCCGCAGTAAGCCGCCACCTCCCCTCGCCGTTCGATCTGAAACCTAGGGTCTAGATTAGATCCCGAAGGGGTATGGTTTTATTTCATATAGATCGGTTTTAGTTTCGGTTTATAATGGTTTATTTAGTTGCGTTTTAGTTAGACCGGCCGTTGCGGTTTATTTCTTATAGCCCGTAGGCGTTTTAGTTATATAGTGACCAGAGCGTCTTTTAGTTAGCCCACGGCCCGTTAGCGCTTTAGTTTTTTTATGTTTATTTTTTTGTTTCTGTTTTTAACAGAATAGTTCCAGTTTTGTAAAATCTATATCTTTTAGGTTATTTAATGTTTTTAGTTGATTCTTTTTGCTCTAGTTTGCAAATTTCCTATAATTTCTGTAGAAAATTAGATTCGGCCATGTTTAGCTTCATAAAAATTGTTTTATATTAGTTTTAGTCAGATTAGTTTTTCTGCTATAAATTGAGTTAGGATTATTTTATTTTAGTGATTCTTTTTGTCACTGCTTTATTTTGACCTTGCCTAGCAGTAGGTATTTATTTGGGTATTTATAGTCTTTAGTAAAAATAGTTTTTATGCGAAAACAAGCTTTTCTAGTTTATTTAGCTTGCTGCTGTTTTCTGCTGTCCTAGTTATTTTTAAAATTTTATTTTACCTCTGTTATAATTTATTTTAGATTAGTTTCTGTAGTTTTAGAATGTGAACTTTTATTTACAGAAAATAAAAAGTTTATTTTATTTTCTTATTAGTTGTTGGCTTGGAGTTCTTCGAGTTTTCTTTGGTTTTGGTTTGATTGTTTTGTGTGATTTATGTTAGCATGTTGTTATGATAAGTAATTGTATGTTTGTATGCTTATATGATTATTGTTTGCTTCGATAGAATTTCCAGAGTGCGAAGCTTGCTATCTCGAGTCGCTAGCTTTCGAAGACCGTCAACCAAGCAAGTCATTTGATCATGTTTTACAATACCTATGATTTTGTTGCATTAGAATTATGCCTCCCCACCATGCATGTAGTAGGAGAATTTTAAGTTGTGTTCTTGAGTAGTATCATGAGGTAGGATGAACCCGATTCCCCTTACCATTGCCCGGGACGATGTAGTTTATTTTTCTATGCTCGTAGATGGGGTTGGTTGAGAGATTCATAAGGGAGATGTGAGAGTCAATATGATGACAACCCCATGACTTCAAGCTCAAGATGGACTTCAAATTCACTACTGGGTGGAGGACGGTTGACGGGCATGCTGGAGAAACCAGCGGATGGCCGGGATGCATGGAGAAGCGCCATGACATCTTGCGGAAAGCTTCACCCAGCCACGAAGAGATGGATGGATACACCTTGACCGGAAGCTTACCCGTGCAGCCGCAAGCCATTATGGGCTCTGGCTGGGTTGACCCTAGGCGTGACTCTGGACGGACGGTGCCAGCAGATGTAGAAGAACGGTAGGACATGGATGGGCACTGGCAGTGCGCAGAGAAACTCTACGGAAGACCCTGTTTCGTTCATCCCGTCTTCAAACACCAGGCAGTGCGAGGACATAAAGGAGGGAACGATTCTTGCGGGTAAAGTGCACAAGACTCTGAAGAGTAACAACCTAATCGATTAGCCGTGTCCCCGGTTACGGACAAATGAGCTTCTGGAAATTGGAGTATTTCGGAAATCTCAACACCGAACTTAATAAATTAATTGAGGGGTTATTTAATAATTGGGAATGAGACATTGGTTGGCGGAACCATCTCAATAACAACCAACATTTTGTAGTAATTGCAAGCAAGTCCTTTGTTATAGGGAAAAATTGGCTTTTCCGCAAAAACATAAAACTTAGAGCCCCACAGCCAAATTGCATATAGTATTAGTAATTTTATTGTTGTTCTCTTTTCATGACTTGCCGGCATATTCAGAATGCTGACCTACACGGCTGCAACGTCTTATGTTGCAGAGGAGTTTTCCGACCAGGAGTGAGGCTACGATCCACGCTTGGCGATTGCCCTATGGAGTCGGATGGACTCGCTATTCGTCTACGTTTCCGCAGCTTTATTTAGTTTATTTTTCATGAGTTGGACTTCGGCCGAATTTATTCTATTGTAATAAAGACTCGATATGAGAATCGTGTAATAAATTCAGGTGTGATTGAACTTTGAATCTTTTCATCAATGTACTGTGTGTGCCAGCATGATCTTGGGATGGTACAGCTACACAGAGACTTGACCGATTTTGGGTCGGGTCGTTACAGAAGTACCTACCGCCGATGTGCTGCATCATCCTTCCTCTTTGGGGAAATACCGACGTAGCTTCAAGCGACATCAAAAGGAATTTCTGGCGTCGTTGCCGGGGAGGATCTTCAACATATACCAGGTTCCTAATCACAAATCTCATCTCCTCGAAATTTACATTATTTTCCATTTGCCTCTCGTTTTCCTCTCCCCCACTTCACAAAATATTTATGTTTTATTAGCCTCTGTTTTTCGTTCGCCGTTTTCTTGCCAGATCTGTTTTTGAGTGCAATCTTGTTGTGTAGTCATCATGACTCAAGAGAACACCAAGCTATGTGATTTCTCAAATACCAACAACAATGATTTTATTGGCACTCCGATTGCTCCTCCCGCCGCTAGTGCGGAGTCTTGTGATTTTAATACTGCTTTGTTGAATCTTGTTATGAAAGATCAATTTCCCGGTACTCCTAATGAGGATGCCACGTCCCATCTTAATACCTTCGTGGAATTATGCGATATGCAAAATAAAAAATATGTGGACAATGATGTGGTGAAGATGAATTATTTCCATTTTTTTGCATGATTCTGCAAAAATTTGGTTCTCTTCTTTGCCTCGCAATAGTATTGATTCTTGGAATAAGTGCAAAGATGCTTTTATCACTAAGTATCTTCCTCCCGCAAAAATTATTTCCCTTAGAACCCAGATCATGAATTTCAAGCAACTTGAACATGAGCATGTTGCACAATCTTTGGAAAGGAGAAAATGATGCTAATGAATTGCCCAACTCATGGGTTAAATCTTTGGATGATCATACAAAAAATTTATGCAGGGTTGAATTTTGTTTCTCGTAATCTTTTAGATTCGGCCGCAGGCGGTACTTTTATGGAAATTACTTTAGGTGAAGCCACCAAATTGCTTGATAATATTATGGCAAATTATTCACAATGGCATACCGAAAGGGCTCCTACTACTAAAAAGGTTAATTCGGTTGAAGAAATTTCTTCTTTGAGTGAAAAGGTTGATGCTCTTATGAAATTGGTTGCTAGTAAAAGTGCTCCTATTGATTTTAATGATATGCCTTTGTCTACTTTTATTGAGAAAAATAGTGATGCCATAGATGTGAATTTTATCTCTCGAAATAATTTCAATAACAATGCTTATAGAGGTAATTTTAATCCTAGACCTTTTCCTAGTAATTCCTCTAATAATTATGGTAATTCCTATGGAAATCAATCTTATGATAATAATAGGAACACCTCTAATCTTGAGAATAATATTAAAGAATTTATCGATACACAAAAAGTTTTCAACACTTCCACAGAAGAAAAGTTGAGTAAGATTGATGATTTGTCTAGAAGTGTTGATAGAATTGCTCATGATGTGGAAAATCTCAAGATGAAAAATTTTGTGCCTAAAGTAGATGAATCAATTAAAGCTCTTTGTGTTTTTATGTATGAAAGTAACTAAAGAACCACAATGCTTAGAGCTAAAAGATAATTTTTTAGAACAAGCGTTTTCTAGTGATTTCTTCCGCAAAACTGATGAAGATCTTAAAATGATTGGTGTTTCTTCTATTGATTCCTTAATTAGTAAAGTTAAGATTGATGAAAAGGGGACTAGATAAGTCAACTTTAGGTAGAAGGCGTCCCAATACTTCGGAGGGTGAAAATCTTGTTGAGAAAATTGATGGAAGTGGGTTTGGAGAGGTCAAAACTTTAACTAGTGATGTGCCCACTCTTTTGGATTACATAGACTTTAGTTATGATAGTTGCTCTTGGATTGATTGTATTTCTTTGTTACAATCCATGATAAATTCACCCCATTCTTACGAACAAAATAAGGCTTTTACTAAACATATTGTTGATGCTATGATGAAAGCTCTTGAAGAAAAATTGGAATTAGAAGTTTCAATTCCTATAAAATTGCATGATGAATGGGAACCTACTATCAAAGTCAATATTAAATATTATGAATGCTTTGCTTTGTGTGACTTGGGTGCTAGTGTTTCTACTATTCCAAAATCTTTATGTGATGTGCTTGGTCTTACTAATCTTGAAGAATGTTCTTTGAATTTGCACTTGGCGGATTCTACTATTAAAAAGCCTATGGGAAGAATTAATGATGTTCTTATTCTTGCATATAGGAATTATGTGCCCATAGATTTTATTGTTCTTGATATTGATTGCAATCCATCTTGTCCAATTATTCTTGGTAGACCGTTTTTACGCACTATCGTGCCGTGATTGATATGAAAGAAGGCAATATTAAGTTCCAACTTCCATTGTGGAAGGGTATGGAACACTTTCCTAGAACTAGAATTAAGTCACCTTATGAATCAATCACGAGGGCATCTTATGGATCTTGAACCAAAGATGACAAAACTTAGATCCTTGCTTTATGCCTAGCTAAGGGCGTAAAACTATAACGCTTGTTGGGAGGCAACCCAATGAATAAATTTTATTTTTGCTTCTTTCTTTCTGTTCTTGAGTGTTAGCACAATTATGCTACTGTTATGATTGTGTTTTTTGTGTTTTAATTAGTTTTTGTGCCAAGTAGAACTGATAGGACAGAAACTTTGCGCTCAGGAAAATAATTCTCATTTTTTTATCAGAAAGTGCTTTTGCCCTGATTATTTTTGAAGAAGATTAATATACAAATTGCTCAGGTCTTCCTATTTTTTAAGAATTTTTGGAGTTCCAGAAGTTTTCGTCTAAGTCAGATTGCTACCGACTATTCTGTTTTGACAGATTCTATTTTCTTTGTGTTGTGTGCTTATTTTGCTGGCTCTATGGTTTCCTTTGATGAGTTTTTGCCATAGAAAAGTTAGAATACAGTAGATATAATACAAAAACGAAATATGAATTGGTTTGATACAACACTTATAGTAGTGGTTTGCTTTCTTACACTAACGGATCTTATGGAGGTTTTGCTGAGTTTTGTGTGATTGAAGTTTTCAAGTTTTAGGTTATCTTACGATGGATGAAGGAAGGATAGAAGAGCCTAAGCTTGGGGATACCCCGGCATCCTAAGCTATTATCAAAAAATGAGCAACCAACTAAGCTTGGGGATGCCCCCGAGTGGCATCCCCTCTTGCTTCTAACGACCATCGGTATTTTACTCAAAACTATATTTTTATTCGTCACATGATATGCGTTTTTCTTGGAACGTCTTGTATGATATGAGTCTTTGCTTGTTTTACTTTGTGTTTTAAGTCACCAATCCTTGATGGACACACCTATTTGAGAGAGCCAAAATTATGTCATGACTTGTTAGAATTGCTCTCTATGCTTCACTTAAATTTTTATGAGCAATGGACTTCCTCTAGTGCTTTACTTATATCTTTTTGAGCACAGTGTGCTTAGTATTTTTTAAGAAATTCTCTCTTGATTCACTTAAATTATTTTGAGAGAAAGAAAAAATTATTATGCTCATGATCTTCACTTATATTTGTTTGAGCTTGTCAAAAGCAACACATGAAAATTAGTCCCAAAGTGATAGATATCCAAGAAGGATATAATAAAAACTTTCATGAAGATCATTGGACAAAATAAACTTGATTCTTAGTAATAGTTTTGAGATATTATGATGTGATATGTGAGTTATGTTGGTGAGTAATTATGTTTTAGTAATAATATTGGTGTTAAGGTTTGTGATTCCCTATGCAAGTACGAAAGTCAATAGTCATTCAATGAAATTATATCCTACTTGTGGTGCATTATTCGGTGTTATTTACGCTTAATGCTTTCTTATGAGATTATCCGTTTCTTGGTTGGTCGATTCTCAATCTTTTGCTAGCCTTCATTTTGCACCAAGTATGATCTCTACTTGTGCATCCAAAACCCTTAAACCAGTTTTGCCACATAAGTCCACTATATCTACCTATATGCGGTATTCTTTTGCCGTTCTAAGCAAATTTGTATGTGCCATCTCTAATTTTCAAAATAAACTTCTCTTTTGTGTGTTTGTTTCCCTTGCAGAGCGGTGAAGGGTGGCTAATATTTTCCATGCTAGATGTGTTATTCTCACAAGGAGTGTTTATTCACTTATCATTGCACGAGAGTAAGGAAAAGGTGTTAGGGGTGCCCAGTCCCGAAATGCAAAAAAAATGAATTTACTTTATATTGTCAAATAATAAATTCCTCGGAAAGTGTTGGTATGGTGGGCAACCGTGGACACGGCTAGCCATGGAAAGTGAAAGTATGGTGGAAAAAGGAATAAACTTATTTTCTGTTTGGGAACCACCTATGATATATCTAGCATGGAAAGTGTTCGGAACTCTAAGTCTTTTTTGTTGGTGGGATGGACACACCTCCCAAAATGTTTTTATCTCTAAGTTTTTCGCTTTGAGCTTTGACACATCTACAAATCCTACTTCCCTCTGCAAAGGGCCTTTCTTTTACTTTATGCAATTTTTATTTTGAGTCTCCATCTTCTCTTATAAAAGCACCAACTAGGAGGCAATATGATCGTACTTAAGTATTGGGTGTAGCTAATATTCGAGTGTGTTTCATGAATGGATCAATGTTGGAGCATGATGGGCTAGGGATAACTTATTTTAGCATTGATATTTTGAAAGACATGGTTGCTTGTTGATATGCTTGAGTATCTAAATTATCATGTCAAAACTAGACTATAGCTTTGAACAACTAAAAGTCCAAATGTCCATGCTATAGAGAAAAGGATATGATATGACATGATAGGCAGCATTCCACATCAAAAATTCTGTTTTTATCACTTACCTACTCGAGGACGAGTAGGAGTTAAGCTTGGGGATGCTGATACGTCTCCAACGTATCTATAATTTTTTATTGTTCAATGTTGTTATATTATAAATCTTGGATGTTTTATAATCATTTATAGTCATTTTATAGCATTTTTGGTACTAACCAATTGACATAGTGCCAAGTGCTAGTTACTATTTTTTCCATGTTTTTTACATCACAGAAATCAATATCAGACGGAGTCCAAATGCCCCGAAACTTTACGGAGAATTTTTACGGGCCCGAAGGAACACAACGGACCCTGGCTGCGCCTGGGGAGTGCCCCCCGGACCGCCTCTTTGCTCTATAAATACCCCAATATTCCAAAACCCTAGGGGAGTCGACGAAATATTCATCCAGCTGCCGCAGAGTCCAGAACCACCAGATCCAATCTAGACACCATCTCGGATGGGGTTCACCACCTCCATTGGTGGCTCTCCAATGATGCGTGAGTAGTTCTTTGTAGACCTTCGGGTCCGTAGTTAGTAGCTAGATGGCTTTCTCTCTCTTGCTGGATTCGCAATACAATGGTCTCTTGGAGATCCATATGATGTAACTCTTTTTGCGGTGTGTTTGTTGGGATCTGATGAACTTTGAGTTTATGATCAGTTATATCTTTTTATATCCATGAAAGTTATTTGAGTTTCTTTGATCTCTTATATGCAAGATTGCTTGTAGCCTCGTATTTCTTCTCCGATATTTGGGTTTTGTTTGGCCAACTTGATCTATTTATTTTGCAATGGGAAGAGGTGCCCAGTAGTGGGTTCGATCTAAAGGGCTTGATCCCAGTGAAAGAAAGGGAAATGACACATATGTATCGTTGCTACTAAGGATAAAATGATGGGGTCTATCTCTACATAGATAGATCTTGTCTACATCATGTCATCGTTCTTATTGCATTACTCCGTTTCTTGAACTTAATACACTAGATGCATGTTGGATGGCGGTCGATGTGTGGAGTAATAGTAGTAGATGCAGGCAAGAGTCGGTCTACTGATACTCTCCAATGTATCTACCTTTCCAAACACTTTTGCCCTTGTTTTGGACTCTAACTTGCATGATTTGAATGGAACTAACCCGGACTGACGCTGTTTTTAGCAGAATTGCTATGGTGTTATTTTTGTGCAGAAATAAAAGTTCCCGGAATGACCTGAAACTTCACGGAGAATATTTTTGGAATTAATAAAAAATGTTGGCAAAAGAATCAACACCAGGGGCCCACACCCTGTCCACGAGGGTGCAGGGCGCGCCCACCCCTCTGGGGCGCGCCCCCTGCCTCGTGGGCCCCCTAAGACTCCACCGGCCTCAACTCCAACTCCATATATTCATGTTCAGGGAGAAAAAACCAGAGAGAAGGATTCATCGCGTTTTACGATACGAAGCCGCCGCCAAGCCCTAATCTCTCTCGGGAGGGCTGATCTGGAGTCCGTTCGGGGCTCCGGAGAGGGGAATTCGTCGCCATTGTCATCATCAACCTTCCTCCATTACCAATTTCATGATGCTCACCGCCGTGCGTGAGTAATCTCATCGTAGGCTTGTTGGACGGTGATGGGTTGGATGAGATTTACCATGTAATCGAGTTAGTTTTGATAGGGTTTGATCCCTAGTATCCATTATGTTCTGAGATTGATGTTTCTATGACTTTGCTATGCTTAATGCTTGTCAGTAGGGCCCAAGTGCCATGATTTCAGATCTGAACTATTATGTTTTCATGAATATATGTGAGTTCTTGATCATATCTTGCAAGTCAATAGTCACCTACTATGTGTTATGATCCGACAACCCCAAAGTGACAATAATTGGGACCACTCCCGGTGATGACCGTAGTTTGAGGAGTTCATGTATTCACTAAGTGTTAATGCTTTGGTACGGTACTCTATTAAAAGGAGGCCTTAATATCCCTTAGTTTCCAATAGGACCCCGCTGCCACGGGAGGGTAGGACAAAAGATGTCATGCAAGTTCTTTTCCATAAGCACGTATGACTATATTCGGAATACATGCCTACATTACATTGATGAACTGGAGCTAGTTCTGTGTTACCCTATGTTATAACTGTTGCATGAGGAATCGCATCCGACACAATTATCCATCATTGATCCATTTCCTACGAGCTTTTCACATATTGATCTTTGCTTAGTTACTTTTCCGTTGCCACTGTTATGATTACTACAAAACTGCTACTGTTACTTTTGCCACCGTTACCGTTACTTCCAAACTACTTTGCTACTAAATACTTTGCTGCAGATATTAAGTCTTCTAGGTGCGGTTGAATTGACAACTCAGTTGCTAATACTTGAGAATATTCTTTGGCTCCCCTTGTGTCTAATCAATAAACTTGGTTTGAATACTTTACCCTCGAAAATTGTTGCTATCCGCTATACTTGTGGGTTATCAAGACTATTTTCTGGCACCGTTTGTGGCACCCCGGCTCAGAGCGACCGGTTTACCATGCATTGCCAGCCCAGAGACGATGTCTTCTGGCAACACACAACATCTTGGTACAGAAAAACAACCGCTTTATTGATGCTAGCGGAACAGAGTTTACATAACAACAGCTATCGAGGTCAAGCGGCACACTCGGTGCGGCTGAACAATATGTACATTATTTAGTGAACATAAAGGGGTCACGATCCGAACAACTACGTGGCAGCGGAATAACGTTGTGGCGGAAGCTCCATATCATAGGGACACCGATGTGGACACGATCTAGACTCGAACAACGCTCCTCTCCAAAAATACTTTCCTAAAATCTGGCATGACACGCCAGGTCAGTACATTGCATGTACTTGCAAGCTCACAACAGGCATAATCATAATGACAAAAAATATCATGATATTTAATCAATTATTAATAATGCAACACTATATTTCAACATGCCGTGATCATGCTCGAATGTCCCTCGGGACAGCTTACCAACTGTGATCATCTCTGGATCACAAACACACCACCAAGTGGTCTTTCTCAAGAAAAACTCGTGATCCTTACGACGATCACAACCACGACCATCATTTGGTCCCAAATGCCTCAATGGTCCTTCTGCCATCCATCAACAATGCAAAGTTCATAGCTTAGTGTGCAATTTTTATTAGACGTTGACTCATGGTGGGACCTACTACGAGGTGTCCGTGACCGTGGACTCGGCTATCGATAGATTACACACTCTGCAGAGGTAGCACACTGTACCCACACCATGAAACCCATGGCCTCGCACTCCCATTCGGGTGGACCAACGGCATTCCGACAAAACCCTTCCATTGCCACAACACTCTCCCGGCCACTCCGACCCAAATCCCCAACGGGCTGGTCCTGGGCGGCCCCGTGTCTACCAAAGACACCCCGACCACCGTAGTGGTCAAAACACTCCCACTCGGGGACTCGGTACCATAATCTCATCAACAAGCACACAAGATTATGCCTGCTTACCAGGCCAGGGCAAGCACGGCATAACCTTCCCTAGTTGGAGGCACCGACCAGAGGCCATGTCAATGGACCGAATCAAGGCCTTCCCACAAAGGCAAATGTGGTTGCACTGGAAAGAAACTCGATTCAGTGGCACCATGACCCAGTCAACGGTATATTCAAGTTGAGTTATATTCAGGTTCAACTTTAAACTAAAAATGACCGGTGTCATAGCATGCCATGAAATGTAAAACAACACATGCATCATATAATGATAAAAATGACCGATGTCATCCATATACACACCAAGCATAAACGTCAACAACTCATACTACTCTACTTGCTCAAAATGACTCACACCTTAACCAAAATATTTTGCAACAAGTTTTATTAATTTCTTACGCAAGAAGTAACTCCGATAAATTTCTCATATGCTTGACAAAAAGATTTCACTATCAACAACTCTTTATTTTTAAATCACTAAGTTGAGTTCAAACATTCTGTAAGACAAGTAATATGATTAAACAAGTGTTTAACAGAATATTTTCTAACAATTTTTTATCAATTTATAAAGGCAAGAACAAAGCTTTAAATAATTACTAACATGCATAATAAAATTATTTCTACCATCAAATCAAATAAATCTTAACTTGCTTTATCCACTAAACTAGTTTCAACCATTCTGTAAATATAGCATAACAACTAACCAATATTTAACAGAATATAAATAACTCTATAATTATTTAAATGCATGGATTAATCATTTCATTCAAGTAAGAAAATCACAAATATTTAAATGGCACCATGAAAATGTTGTTGTGGCTTGCCTTAGTGCAGATGAGGTTCACAAGCCTTCTGGTGATTTCACCTTCTAAAAATAATTTTAAACACAAAAGGAAAATATCAAGAACACTTCTGAAAATCACCATAAATTCTAAACAGCTCAGAAAAATCTCATCTTTGGTGAGCTGTTAGATTTCTTATCAAAGAACACAATGCAAAAATAATCAATTCATTTGGACTTATGGTTGAAGAGTTATAACTGTTTGAAGTGTTCTGTAAATTCAAATGAATTTGAATAAAAAGAAATAGACTGGGGGTGACGTCGAAGGCGTAAAGCCCAGGGGCGCCACCACTCGTACCGCTTCACGCGCGTACAGAGTGGCTGACTAGCGGGCCCCGCTAGTCAGGCGGGGGAAGAGGGAGAGAGAAACAGAGAAGGCCGTGGCTTCGCCGGAGCTCTCGCCGGCGACGAGGGCTCCTTGGCCCAAACGAGAGGGAGGGATGGCAAGAGGGGGTTGAGGCGCACTTGCCCATACCCGTAGCATAGCTAGGGCGGTCAGACAGTGTTGGAATCAACCTCGCAAGCGGAGGCAGAACATGGAGGTCGTCGGAGTTGAGGAAGACGGCGGGCAGAGGCCACTCCAGGGGCTCCAAGCGGGCGAGACGGCCTCACTGGAGAGAGGCGGAGGCCCTGGAGGGTTAGCCCAGGCCCGGGAGGGGCTGGAGCTACTGCGGCGACCAGAGGGGATCGCCGGCAAGCTCGAGCTTGGGGACGGCGGCCCGAGGCCTGCCCGGCCGGGCTCCGGCTTCCTACTCGATCGTGGGGTGTGTGTGAGTGTTGGCTAATGCTCGAGGAGGCTGGGGGGCTCTATTTATAGGCGAGCGGCTAGGGTGCTTCGGGCTCCGCCGGTGGACACCTGTCCACGGCGCCCGGCGACGAGCGGCGTCAGTGAGAGGGGGAGAAGGCGACGGAGGTCACGCGGCCACTATGGGCGGACGGAGACGAGCACAGGATCAAGAGGATGGCGACGAGCACAGTGCGCTCCGCACTGTTGGGCTGGGCGGACCTTGCCCGTGCTCACTGCGGCGAGCTCCAGCATCGGCGAGCGCCAGGGAGGAGTTAGGATGTCGAGACGATGATGGTGGCGAGGTTTGGCATGGTTGGGCAGACGGGGGAAGCGAGCACGCGCTAACAGAGCGTTCGGCGGCACCCAGAGCGCGTCGACACGCATGCCTGGCATCATGGACACACGTGGTCACCGCGCGAACTCTCTCCTCAGGCCAGCCTTCGTCCAAAAATCATGTCTGGCATGTTGTTCGCGGTGGTTTTAAAGTTTACCACAGTTTGGTTTGGATCCAGGTGCAGTAGAGAAGTTTTCACACACCAAGTAAGTTTCTGGTCAGTAACTTTGTGATGTTACTATGGTCAAATGGCTGGGAGTTTGAAGTTGTGCTTTGGAGGCTAGTCATAAGTTACTAAGGTAAAGATGCACAGGAAAGTTCAGGTCAAATGGAGCAAGTAAAATGGTAGTTGCTGTAGAAACCACCACTTTTATCCAGAACAGAAAAGATTTTCTGTAGTAAAAATATTCCAAAAAGTGATGAAATATTTTTGCTCAGGAAGGTGCCCTAGGGTTCACAGAATATTTGTGAATTATCTCAGATTTTTTTGAGCCATAAAAATTGGGGTTGCTTTGAAGCAAACAGATCTGGCTTAGGGTTTTTGAGAGAAAATGAATATTTTTCATTTAAGAAAAATATTCCAAAGATTATTTTGGGGTGAGTCAGAAGTGAAATAATGATTTAGGAGGGAAATGAAGCACTTGGGTGAAAGCCAAGGATGCCCAAGTGTATAAGTCCATATGAAAAGATTCAAAAACTCCAAGTTTCAAAAAAATTCAAATGAAAAATCAAGCAAATAAGAGAGGGCAAAAACCAGGCTGTCACACCGTTGCCGGGGAGCATAACTCTATTCTTTGAGTCACTTGGGATTTATATCTGTTTATCACTATGAGGAACTTTAAAGATGAAATAATTAAGATTTTTTCCTCAACTACGAGGGGATGTAAGGAACTGCCATCTAGCTCTGCACTTGATTCACCTTCTGTATTGAGTAAACTTGCGACACCTTCGCATGTTATTGATGATGCCACTTGTACTTTGTATGATGCTTATGATGAAACTACTTCTATGCTTGATAATACTGTGCCACTAGGTGAATTTCTTGATGAACAACTTGCTAGTGTTAGAGAGAATGAAATTAATGAAACTGATAATATTGATGAAAGTGATGATGAAGATTCTCCCCCTAGATATGAATTGCCTGATGTGCTAGAGGGTTATGTTATGGATGAAGAAACTGCTAGAGACCTTTTTGCTTGCAAAGATAGATATGATCTTAAGAAACTGTTAGTTAAGCTGGAAGAAAAGTCTTTGAATGCTAGAATGAAATATGGCCCTGCATTTGCTACTTCACCTATCTGTATTTCTGATAAGGATTATGATTTCTCTGTCGACCCTGAATTAATTACTTTGGTTGAATCTGATCCTTTTTATGGGTATGAATCTTAAACTGATGTGGCACATCTTACTAAATTGAATGATATAGCCACCCTATTCACTAATGAGGAAAAAATTCGTTACTACTTCATCCTTAAGTTATTTCTGTTCTCATTAAAGGGTGATGCTAAAACATGGTTTAATTCTCTTGCTCCTGGTTGTGTGCATAGTCCCCAGGATATGATTTATGACTTCTCTGCTAAATATTTCCCCGCTCATAAGAAACAAGCTACCTTAAGGGAAATATATAATTTCGTGCAAATTGAAGAAGAGAGTCTCCCACAAGCTTGGGGGAGGCTTCTCCGATTACTTAATGCTTTGCCTGGTCATCCTCTCAAGAAAAATGAAATATTTGATATCTTTTATAATGGACTTACCGATGCTTCCAGAGACCACCTGGATAGTTGTGTTGGTTGTGTTTTCAGGGAAAGAACTGTTGAGCAAGCTGAATTGCTATTGAATAATATACTAAGTAATGATAATGATTGGACACTTCCTGAACCAACTCCTAAGCAAACTCCGAAGAAAAGGGGTATTCTATTTCTCAGTCCTGAAGATATGCAAGAGGCAAAGAAACCTATGAAAGAAAAGGGTATTAAAGCTGAAGATGTTAAGAATTTACCACCTATTGAAGAAATACATGGTCTTGATAACCCAACACAGGTAGTAAAGGTAAATTCTCTCTATAGATTTGATGAAGGTGATATTCCTCGTTATAAGTCTGCTAGTCAATGCTTAGATGAGTTTGATAATTTTATTGTTAAACAAGAAAACTTCAATGCTTATGTTGGTAGACAATTGAAACGTAATGCTTATAAGATTGAACACTTGAGTGATTATATGTCTAGAGTTAAAGGTGAATTTAAACTCATTAGTAAACATGCTTCTATGGTTACCACTCAAGTAGAACAAGTGCTTAAAGCAAAAAATGATTTGCTCAATGAATCAAATAATAAGAAAATGATAATGATGTTAGAGTTGTGACTAGAGGGGGTAGAATGACTCAGGAACCTTTGTATCCAGAGGGCCACCCTAAGAGAATTGAGCAAGATTCTCAGAGAACTAATGTTGATGCACCTAGTCCTTTTAAGAAGAAGAAAAAGAAAAATGATAGGAATTTGTATGCCTCCAGTGAACGTGTTGTTGACACACCTGAGAACCCCAACGATATTTCTATTTCTGATGCTGAAACACAATCTGGTAATGAACATGAACCTAGTGATAATGTTACTGATGATGTTCATATTGATGCTCAACCTAGCAATAACAATGATGTAGAGATTGAACTTGCTGTTGATCTTGATAACCCACAATCAAAGAATCAACGTTATGATAAGAGCGACTTCGTTTCTAGGAAGCACGGCAAAGAAAGAGAACCATGGGTTCAGAAACCCATGCCCTTTCCTCCTAAACCATCCAAGAAAAGGGATGATGAGGATTTTGAGCGCTTTGCAGAAATGATTGGACCTACCTTTTTGCGTATGCATTTGATTGATATGCTTAAAATGAATCCTTATGATAAGTATATGAAAAATATTGTCACAAATAAAAGAAAGATACCAGAAGCTGAAATTTCCACCATGCTTGCCAATTATACTTTTAAAGGTGGAATACCAAAGAAACTAGGAGATGCCGGAGTACCAACTATACGATGTCCATTAAAACAAACTATGTTAAAACTGCTTTATGTGATCTTGGAGCCGGTGTTAGTGTTATGGCTCTCTCTTTATATCTGAGACTTGATTTGAATAAATTGACACCTAGTGAAATATCTTTGCAAATGGCCGATAAATCAACTGCTATACCTGTCGGTATTTGTGAGGATGTGCCTGTTGCGGTTGCAAACATTACTATTTTAACGAACTTTGTTATTCTTGCTATTCCCGAGGACGATAGTATGTTGATTATCCTTGATAGACCCTTTTTGAATACTGCAGGGGCTGTTACTGATTGCAACAAAGGCAATGTCACTTTTCATGTTAATGCTAATGAGCATACGGTACACTATTCGAGGAAACAACCTCAAGTCCATAGTATCAATTCTATTGGAAAAATTTCAACGATTACTATTGGAGGTTTTGAATTCCCTCTTCCTACTGTCAAGAAGAAATATGATATTCTTATTGTTGGAGACATGCATATCCCCATTGAGGGAACCTAGTGTTATTCGAAAATTCTCCGGTTCCATGTTATTCCGAAAGAGTTTGTTAACAAGACTTGATCAACCTTGTTAGTGGATTCCTTTTGATGAGCATGAGATGGTTGAAGTTAGTGTCGGCGTTCTGGGAATAGGGGTCCCCAGACTTGCCTGCCTGCGGCCTGCAGCGTGGCTCAAAGGGGGGCCCAGCACAACCCATCTTCACCAACACAGATCCAAGACCCTCGCGAGGGGCCGAGCCTCGTGGGGCGGACGACACGGAGCTTCCTCATGCACGGCCTCATCAGGCTGGCTCACGAGGAGGCAGAGAGATCAAGGCGGGGTACCTCACAAGGTGCCCGTGACGCAAGCCATGACGATCAAGGGCGCCGGGCGGGCGCCAGCCCGCGCAGTGTCCTTCTTTCCTCTTTGGTGCAAAGGGAGCAAGCGCAGGTGGGAGCATCAAGCAAAGGCACCCACTTCGGTGCAACGAGACCAAGACCAGCCCAACAGCAAGGAAGAAGTCATTGTGGAGCCCAAGCCAACGTCACCACCAGAGCCTTTGGCAGGCGAGGACCAACTTTAGTCAGGATAAGTGTACCATATGTTCCCCTTCAAAATGGCCAATTGTTGGCGCCCTTCCCGCTCAATATTTGGGAAGAGGCCCAGGGCCTTTGCCTATAAATAGGACTAGCCACCCCAGGGTAGGAGTAGGGAAGAATCAGAGAGAGAGAGAAGGGTGACTGAACTCCTCCTAGCAGTTCATCGCCCTAGCCAAGAACAGACCCTCGCGAGGCTGTTCTTCCTTGTATTACTCAACATCATCAGCCCAAGAGGCAATCCACCACACCACAACTGGAGTAGGGTATTACACCACATCGGTGGCCCGAACCAGTATAAACTCTGTGTCTCTTGTGTTGTTCTTTCCTTTGTTTAGATCTTGGCGAGGTGGAGGGGTACAGGCAAGTAGAAGGAGAAATCTCCGCGTGCACCCCAGTGTTCGAACCTCAAAGGTCTGCCGGAACCCGAAATGCGACATTTGGCGCGCCAGGTAGGGGTGCACCGGAGTTTTCCCTTTCACCACCGCCACGACCTGCTTCGCGATCAGTAGCGCGTCGCCCGCTCCGGCCGCCGGCGCCGGCATGGGGGCCAGGGGGCTCCGAGCCCTGGCCCCAGCCCTGCAACGGGTACGGTGGCCGGACAAGTTCAAGCCAACGACGCCGCCGCGCTACAGCGGCGCGACTGATCCGCTGGCCTTCTTGCTGGCGTACGAGGGCGCCATCCTCAAAGCTGGAGGTGATGATAGGGTCATGGCCAATTGGCTTCCCATGGCCCTCACCGGCGCCCCCCGCGCATGGCTGCTCCACCTGCTGGCAGCCTCTGTGGCCTCCTGGGAAGAGCTCCGCGGACTCTTCCTCGCCCACCACGCTGCACCAACACCTCCGGTCGTCGCGGCCTTCCTAGGCGGCTCGCAGGCGCCGCCTACAAGTCACCACGTCAAGCCGTTCATCTGCCGGGCCAACGCCGCTTCCACGTGCAAGGGGGCTCTCTCGGACCGGGTGGCGCCCAAGGCCGGCCTGACCTTCAGCTCGGAGGACCACCCTTCCAACCCGGCCTGCTCGGGTGCGCTCCCCATGCTGTGCACCCCCACCATCTGCCAGGTGGCCGTCACCAGAACCCTCATCGATGGCGGCGCGGGCCTCAGCGTGCTCTCGGTTGAGGCCTTCAACCTCCTCTGCATACCCCTGGAACGGCTGCAACCCAGCCGGCCCTTCTCAGGCGTTGGGGGCGGGTCATCCAGCTCCTTGGGACAGATCCGGCTCCCAGTGACTTTCGACACCATCCTCGGCTATCCAGCGATGGCCCAGTTCATGGCCGCGACGCACCCGGCGTACAACCTCATGAAGATGCCTGGGAGCGGTGGTGTCCTCACCGTGCACGGGGACACCAAGGATGCCCAAGTGTTTAAGTCCATATGAAAAGATTCAAAAACTCCAAGTTTCAAAAAAATTCAAATGAAAAATCAAGCAAATAAGAGAGGGCAAAAACCAGGCTGTCACACCGTTGCCGGGGAGCATAACTCTATTCTTTGAGTCACTTGGGATTTATATCTGTTTATCACTATGAGGAACTTTAAAGATGAAATAATTAAGATTTTTTCCTCAACTACGAGGGGATGTAAGGAACTGCCATCTAGCTCTGCACTTGATTCACCTTCTGTATTGAGTAAACTTGCGACACCTTCGCATGTTATTGATGATGCCACTTGTACTTTGTATGATGCTTATGATGAAACTACTTCTATGCTTGATAATACTGTGCCACTAGGTGAATTTCTTGATGAACAACTTGCTAGTGTTAGAGAGAATGAAATTAATGAAACTGATAATATTGATGAAAGTGATGATGAAGATTCTCCCCCTAGATATGAATTGCCTGATGTGCTAGAGGGTTATGTTATGGATGAAGAAACTGCTAGAGACCTTTTTGCTTGCAAAGATAGATATGATCTTAAGAAACTGTTAGTTAAGCTGGAAGAAAAGTCTTTGAATGCTAGAATGAAATATGGCCCTGCATTTGCTACTTCACCTATCTGTATTTCTGATAAGGATTATGATTTCTCTGTCGACCCTGAATTAATTACTTTGGTTGAATCTGATCCTTTTTATGGGTATGAATCTTAAACTGATGTGGCACATCTTACTAAATTGAATGATATAGCCACCCTATTCACTAATGAGGAAAAAATTCGTTACTACTTCATCCTTAAGTTATTTCTGTTCTCATTAAAGGGTGATGCTAAAACATGGTTTAATTCTCTTGCTCCTGGTTGTGTGCATAGTCCCCAGGATATGATTTATGACTTCTCTGCTAAATATTTCCCCGCTCATAAGAAACAAGCTACCTTAAGGGAAATATATAATTTCGTGCAAATTGAAGAAGAGAGTCTCCCACAAGCTTGGGGGAGGCTTCTCCGATTACTTAATGCTTTGCCTGGTCATCCTCTCAAGAAAAATGAAATATTTGATATCTTTTATAATGGACTTACCGATGCTTCCAGAGACCACCTGGATAGTTGTGTTGGTTGTGTTTTCAGGGAAAGAACTGTTGAGCAAGCTGAATTGCTATTGAATAATATACTAAGTAATGATAATGATTGGACACTTCCTGAACCAACTCCTAAGCAAACTCCGAAGAAAAGGGGTATTCTATTTCTCAGTCCTGAAGATATGCAAGAGGCAAAGAAACCTATGAAAGAAAAGGGTATTAAAGCTGAAGATGTTAAGAATTTACCACCTATTGAAGAAATACATGGTCTTGATAACCCAACACAGGTAGTAAAGGTAAATTCTCTCTATAGATTTGATGAAGGTGATATTCCTCGTTATAAGTCTGCTAGTCAATGCTTAGATGAGTTTGATAATTTTATTGTTAAACAAGAAAACTTCAATGCTTATGTTGGTAGACAATTGAAACGTAATGCTTATAAGATTGAACACTTGAGTGATTATATGTCTAGAGTTAAAGGTGAATTTAAACTCATTAGTAAACATGCTTCTATGGTTACCACTCAAGTAGAACAAGTGCTTAAAGCAAAAAATGATTTGCTCAATGAATCAAATAATAAGAAAATGATAATGATGTTAGAGTTGTGACTAGAGGGGGTAGAATGACTCAGGAACCTTTGTATCCAGAGGGCCACCCTAAGAGAATTGAGCAAGATTCTCAGAGAACTAATGTTGATGCACCTAGTCCTTTTAAGAAGAAGAAAAAGAAAAATGATAGGAATTTGTATGCCTCCAGTGAACGTGTTGTTGACACACCTGAGAACCCCAACGATATTTCTATTTCTGATGCTGAAACACAATCTGGTAATGAACATGAACCTAGTGATAATGTTACTGATGATGTTCATATTGATGCTCAACCTAGCAATAACAATGATGTAGAGATTGAACTTGCTGTTGATCTTGATAACCCACAATCAAAGAATCAACGTTATGATAAGAGCGACTTCGTTTCTAGGAAGCACGGCAAAGAAAGAGAACCATGGGTTCAGAAACCCATGCCCTTTCCTCCTAAACCATCCAAGAAAAGGGATGATGAGGATTTTGAGCGCTTTGCAGAAATGATTGGACCTACCTTTTTGCGTATGCATTTGATTGATATGCTTAAAATGAATCCTTATGATAAGTATATGAAAAATATTGTCACAAATAAAAGAAAGATACCAGAAGCTGAAATTTCCACCATGCTTGCCAATTATACTTTTAAAGGTGGAATACCAAAGAAACTAGGAGATGCCGGAGTACCAACTATACGATGTCCATTAAAACAAACTATGTTAAAACTGCTTTATGTGATCTTGGAGCCGGTGTTAGTGTTATGGCTCTCTCTTTATATCTGAGACTTGATTTGAATAAATTGACACCTAGTGAAATATCTTTGCAAATGGCCGATAAATCAACTGCTATACCTGTCGGTATTTGTGAGGATGTGCCTGTTGCGGTTGCAAACATTACTATTTTAACGAACTTTGTTATTCTTGCTATTCCCGAGGACGATAGTATGTTGATTATCCTTGATAGACCCTTTTTGAATACTGCAGGGGCTGTTACTGATTGCAACAAAGGCAATGTCACTTTTCATGTTAATGCTAATGAGCATACGGTACACTATTCGAGGAAACAACCTCAAGTCCATAGTATCAATTCTATTGGAAAAATTTCAACGATTACTATTGGAGGTTTTGAATTCCCTCTTCCTACTGTCAAGAAGAAATATGATATTCTTATTGTTGGAGACATGCATATCCCCATTGAACCTAGTGTTATTCGAAAATTCTCCGGTTCCATGTTATTCTGAAAGAGTTTGTTAACAAGACTTGATCAACCTTGTTAGTGGATTCCTTTTGATGAGCATGAGATGGTTGAAGTTAGTGTCGGCGTTCTGGGAATAGGGGTCCCCAGACTTGCCTGCCTGCGGCCTGCAGCGTGGCTCAAAGGGGGGCCCAGCACAACCCATCTTCACCAACACAGATCCAAGACCCTCGCGAGGGGCCGAGCCTCGTGGGGCGGACGACACGGAGCTTCCTCATGCACGGCCTCATCAGGCTGGCTCACGAGGAGGCAGAGATATCAAGGCGGGGTACCTCACGAGGTGCCCGTGACGCAAGCCATGACGATCAAGGGCGCCGGGCGGGCGCCAGCCCGCGCAGTGTCCTTCTTTCCTCTTTGGTGCAAAGGGAGCAAGCGCAGGTGGGAGCATCAAGCAAAGGCACCCACTTCGGTGCAACGAGACCAAGACCAGCCCAACAGCAAGGAAGAAGTCATTGTGGAGCCCAAGCCAACGTCACCACCAGAGCCTTTGGCAGGCGAGGACCAACTTTAGTCAGGATAAGTGTACCATATGTTCCCCTTCAAAATGGCCAATTGTTGGCGCCCTTCCCGCTCAATATTTGGGAAGAGGCCCAGGGCCTTTGCCTATAAATAGGACTAGCCACCCCCAGGGTAGGAGTAGGGAAGAATCAGAGAGAGAGAAGGGTGACTGAACTCCTCCTAGCAGTTCATCGCCCTAGCCAAGAACAGACCCTCGCGAGGCTGTTCTTCCTTGTATTACTCAACATCATCAGCCCAAGAGGCAATCCACCACACCACAACTGGAGTAGGGTATTACACCACATCGGTGGCCCGAACCAGTATAAACTCTGTGTCTCTTGTGTTGTTCTTTCCTTTGTTTAGATCTTGGCGAGGTGGAGGGGTACAGGCAGGTAGAAGGAGAAATCTCCGCGTGCACCCCAGTGTTCGAACCTCAAAGGTCTGCCGGAACCCGAAATGCGACATTTGGCGCGCCAGGTAGGGGTGCACCGGAGTTTTCCCTTTCACCACCGCCAAGACCTGCTTCGCGATCAGTAGCGCGTCGCCCGCTCCGGCCGCCAGCGCCGGCATGGGGGCCAGGGGGCTCCGAGCCCTGGCCCCAGCCCTGCAACGGGTACGGTGGCCGGACAAGTTCAAGCCAACGACGCCGCCGCGCTACAGCGGCGCGACTGATCCGCTGGCCTTCTTGCTGGCGTACGAGGGCGCCATCCTCAAAGCTGGAGGTGATGATAGGGTCATGGCCAATTGGCTTCCCATGGCCCTCACCGGCGCCCCCCGCGCATGGCTGCTCCACCTGCTGGCAGCCTCCGTGGCCTCCTGGGAAGAGCTCCGCGGACTCTTCCTCGCCCACCACGCTGCACCAACACCTCCGGTCGTCGCGGCCTTCCTAGGCGGCTTGCAGGCGCCGCCTACAAGTCACCACGTCAAGCCGTTCATCCGCCGGGCCAACGCCGCTTCCACGCGCAAGGGGGCTCTCTCGGACCGGGTGGCGCCCAAGGCCGGCCTGACCTTCAGCTCGGAGGACCACCCTTCCAACCCGGCCTGCTCGGGTGCGCTCCCCATGCTGTGCACCCCCACCATCTGCCAGGTGGCCGTCACCAGAACCCTCATCGATGGCGGCGCGGGCCTCAGCGTGCTCTCGGTTGAGGCCTTCAACCTCCTCTGCATACCCCTGGAACGGCTGCAACCCAGCCGGCCCTTCTCAGGCGTTGGGGGCGGGTCATCCAGCTCCTTGGGACAGATCCGGCTCCCAGTGACTTTCGACACCTATGACAACTTCCGCACGGAGCTAGTCAACTTCGACATCGCCCCCATCAGCCTCCCCTACAACGCCATCCTCGGCTATCCAGCGATGGCCCAGTTCATGGCCGCGACGCACCCGGCGTACAACCTCATGAAGATGCCTGGGAGCGGTGGTGTCCTCACCGTGCACGTGGACACCGGGGACACGCTGCGAGTGCTCAAGCTCGCCTTCAAGACGGCGGCGGCGGCACAACCCGCCGACTCGGAGACCCCCGAGCCCAAGGGGGCTGCACCTGCCAAGAAGAAACAGTTGTTCACCCAAGACAAGGTAGAAACCAAGCAGATACCCGTCGATCAGGACGGGTCCACCAACGCCAATTTCACCATAGGTGCCAACCTCGAGCCCGAGCAGGAGGAGGCCCTGGTCAAGTTCCTGCACGCGAACAAGAAGGTATTCGCTTGGGAGCCCGACCAGTTGGCGGGGATCCCTAGGAGCGTAATCGAGTATCACCTCAACGTGTGCCCCAACGTGCACCCCATGAAGCAGAAGGCAAGGCGGCAGTCCACAACAAGCAGGCCTTCGTCGTCCAAGA
Source organism: Aegilops umbellulata (assembly GCA_032464435.1). Lineage (NCBI taxonomy): Eukaryota > Viridiplantae > Streptophyta > Magnoliopsida > Poales > Poaceae > Aegilops > Aegilops umbellulata. The sequence goes on from CP136054.1 coordinate 397,012,314, forward strand.
GACCCGCAAACTAGAGGCCGCTGGGGTCATTCGCGAGGTCCGATACCCGGATTGGCTGGCCAACCCTGTCGTTGTGCCAAAGAAAGGGGGGAAGGAGCGTATGTGTGTCGACTTCACCAACCTCAACAAGGCATGTCCGCAAGATCCGTTCCCGCTCCCCCGCATCGACCAGATCGTTGATTCCACCGCAGAATGCGACCTTCTATGCTTCCTGGATGCCTTCTCAGGGTATCACCAGATCAATATGGCGGTAGAAGACATCGAGAAGACAGCCTTCCTAACACCGTGTGGGGTGTACTGCTACACATGCATGCCATTCGGGCTGCGCAACGCAGGGTCGACCTTTCAGCGGCTGATGCACATCACCTTGGGCCCACAACTTGGGAAGAATGTTGAGGCTTACGTCGATGACATTATGGTGAAGTCTCGGGAGGCCAAGACCCTGATACAAGACCTGGAGGAAACCTTCGCGAGCCTCAACGCAGTGAGCCTCCGGCTCAACCCAGAGAAGTGTGTGTTCGGAGTCCCCTCGGGCAAGCTCTTGGGTTTCCTTGTGTCCCACCGAGGCATCGGGGCTAACCCGGAAAAGGTCAAGGCGGTCGAGGACATGAGCCCACCAAAGACCCTCAGAGAAATGCAGAAGCTCACTGGGCGCGTGACCGCGCTAGGGCGTTTCATCTCCAAGTTGGGGGAGCGAGCGCTGCCCTTCTTCCAGCTAATGAAGAATAAGGGGCCCTTTGAATGGACTGAAGAGGCTGACAAGGCGTTCCAAGATCTCAAGAGACACCTGACCAGCCTTCCGGTCATGGTGGCTCCGCGCCCTCAAGAACCCCTAGTGCTTTACCTCGCCGCCACTCCCTACTCCGCCAGTGCAGTCCTGATGGCGATTAGGGAGGAGCGTCGAGTCACAACCACGGCACCAGCACGGGACAAGGCAAAATAGGAACAAGGAAGGCCCACAGAAACCGCCACCGCGACTGGGGAGGGTCAGCCGCCACAGGGGAGTGCACCGGAGTTGGAAGGGGTCCCTCTCCCAGATGGCCAGCCTCCGGAGGCCTCATCGACTAAGGAGGCGCCATGGTCTTCGGAGGGCTTCACCAGCACTGACGCACCCAACCTCGTCGAGCATCCAGTATACTCCGTCAGCACGGTGTTGCGGGACGCAAGGGCACGGTACCCCATGCCTCAGAAGCTCCTCCTCGCGCTGCTGGTGGCCTCGCGTAAGCTGCGGCACTATTTTCAGGGTCACCCCATCAAGGTCGTCTCGTCATACCCTCTGGAGAGAGTGCTCAGGAGCCCTAACTCGGCCGGGAGGGTCGCTGAGTGGAACATAGAACTGCAAGTGTTCCAGCTCGAGTTCAGCACATCCAGAGTCATCAAGGGAGCAGCCTTAGCGGATTTTGTGGCAGAATGGACGGAGGCACCAGGCCTCAAGGCCGACGAGGATCGATCCCTCTCCCCGGGAAGCGAAGCGCCGGAAGGCTGGGTCATGTACTTTGATGGGGCGTTCTCCAGGCATGGCGTTGGGGCTGGGGCGATGCTTATATCGCCCACTCAGGACAAGCTCTACTACGCCGTACAGCTCTGTTTCCAGCAAGGTGAAAAGGTCTCCAACAACACAACAGAGTATGAAGGTCTAATAGCGGGCTTGAAGGCCGCGGCAGCCCTGGGGGTGAAACGCCTCACCATCAAGGGCGACTCGCAGCTCCTTGTCAATTTCTCCAACAAGGTGTATGAGCCGAAAGATGAGCACATGGAAGCCTACCTTGCAGAGGTCCGCAAGATGGAGAAGCAGTTTTGGGGGTTGGAGTTGCAGCATGTGCCCCGTGGCAGCAATCAGGAGGCCGACAACATCGCCAGACGAGCATCCAGGCAGTTACCTCAGGAGCCTGGTGTCTTTGAGGAATGGCTCTTCAAGCCCTCAGCCTTGCCGTCATTGTCAAACATGGCTCAGCCTCGGGAGGAGCTCCCCCAGCCACCTGCCTCCGGAGCCCCGGTCTATGGCCCGGCCTCAGGAGCACGCCTGCTCCTGACGATGGAGCCTCGGGAGGGGTGCTGGATCACGGAGCTCCGGAGTTACTTAACGCAAGGGACCCTGCCGGAGAAGGAGGAGGAAGCGGAGCGTGTGGCACGGCAGGCCACGGCATACTGCATCAAGGATGGAGAGCTCTACCGGAAGCGACCAAATGATGTATCCCTGCGCTACATCTCCAGGGAGCAAGGAAAGGAACTGCTGGAAGATATGCACGGTGGATACTGCGGGCATCATTCATCATCACGGGCCCTCGTTGGCAAGGCGTTCCGCAGTGGGTTTTATTGGCCCACCACACTCAACGACGCCGTCGAACTGGTGAAGGCTTGTGAGGCCTGCCATTTCCACGCCAAGCAAATCCATCAGCCGGCAGGAGGCCTACAGACTATACCCCTCTCGTGGCCGTTCGCAGTCTGGGGGCTGGACATCCTGGGTCCATTTCCTCGGGCGCCAGGGGGCTACCGCTATCTCTACGTCGCCGTGGACAAGTTCACCAAGTGGGCTGAAGTGGATGTCGTCCGCACCATCCCCGCGGGTTCCGCGGTCAAGTTCATCAGGGGCATCGTGAGCCGGTTCGGGGTGCCAAACCGCATCATCACAGACAACGGTTCATAGTTCACCAGTAACCTCTTCAAAACATATTGTGCTAACCTTGGAATGCAGATATGCTACGCTTCGGTGGCGCACCCCCAAAGCAACGACCAGGCCGAGTGGGCCAACGCAGAGGTCCTGAGGGGCCTCAAGACCAGGACGTTCAAGAAGAAGCTGGAGGCCTGCGGCAGAGGTTGGTATGATGAGCTTCAGTCCGTGTTGTGGTCCATCCGCACCACCGCGACCAAGCCGACTGGAGAGACCCCATTCTTCCTGGTCTACGGAGCTGAAGCGGTCCTTCCTCACGAGGTCAGACGTCGCTCCGCATGGGTCCTGGCGTTCGACGAGGCGCAGCAGGACGCCATGCGGGGGATGGACCTCGTGCTGGGGGAGGAACACCGCCGAGAAGCCGCGCTGCAAGCGGCGAGGTACCAACAAGCGCTGCGACGATACCACTGCCGCAACATTCGCCCGAGAACCCTCGAGGTAGGAGACCTCGTGCTCAGGCGGGTTCTCTCCAGGGAGGGACTGCACAAACTCTCTCCCATGTGGGAGGGCCCGTTCAAGGTTGTTCATGTTTCCAGGCCTGGCTCTGCGCGCTTGGAGACTCAGGAGGGAGTGCCGATCCAAAACGCATGGAACATCCAGCACCTCCGAAGGTTCTACCCCTAAAAAGGCCCAGAGCCTGTGAATAAGGCGAACGCCTGTGAAGCCGTCGCGTTTTGGAAAAGGCCCAGAGCCTATGAAGAAGGCGAACGCCTGTGAAGCCGTCGCATTTTGGAAAAGGCCCAGAGCCTGTGAAGAAGGCGAACGCCTGTGAAGCCGTTGCGTTTTGGAAAAGGCCCTCAGCCTGTAAAGAAGGCGAACACCTGTGAAGCCGTCGCGTTTTGGAAAAGGCCCAGAGCCTATGAAGAGGGCAAATGCCCGTGAAGCTCGCTTCCCCCGAGAAAGGCCCGGAGCCTGTGAAGAAGGCCAACGCCTGTGAAGCTCGCCGCGCGTGACACTCTCACGTAATAATGAGTTGGGGTTGTACATGCCCCGGAGTCTCAGGAGCGCTGGCCTCAGGCCCTGGGGCTCCCTCCCACGCCCAGTGGCAGCACTTAGCTCCGCTGGTGAGAAGACGTCGAAGACTAGATTAGGTGCCGGACGCGGCTTTTTCATTTGCTTTCTGCAGTTGGGTTGTTCATTTGCTTTTCGCGGTTGGTTTGTTCATTTGCTTTCCGAAGTTTTATTGAAGCTGTTACCGACCCTGACTTATGGTTCTTCGCCTTTTCACTCTCCTGACTCGATTTCTCTTGTGCAAGGCCTCGCGAGGGGGGCAGCCGAGCGCCCTCACGAGTATTTCTGTCCTAGTCATTCAAAGGCTCCGCGACCTGGGCCCATTACAGGAGCACCCCTCCGGTCCGTGCCCCACGGGCACTACGACACGAACACAGGGCCTGAGTCGGTCGCCCCCCACCACGGCTGGAGCCGGGAACTATCCACGCGCGGGCACATAGCCAAAAGGCACGATAACGAAAGCAAAGCGATGACTAACATCAATAACCCAAAACACGCCCCCGTGGGGCTCCACGCTACTGTCTTTTTACGCAGGAAAAAGGAAAAGAAAGTGCAAATCAGGCGCAACTCGCCTCACACCGGCCTGCAGGGAAGACTCGAGCCGCCTCCGGGGCTCAAGCATACTCCCTCTCGCGCTTCATCGAGGCGCGACGGTGGACAGATGCGCCACCACCTTCCAAGTAGGCGCGACGGCGTAGGGGCTGGCCGCGGCCACTGCTAGAAGAGTCGCCGCCTGAAGAAGAACCGGAGAAGCTTGGGGAACCCTGAGCGCCGCCGATCACGCGAGCGCTGTCCTCTCCGTCATCGCCGAGGCTGGGTCCCCGGCCACGGTCGTCGTCCTCAGGGCAGCACCCTGCGCGGCGACCATCTTCCCCAAACACCCTCACGTACAGGGTGGCATCACCGTCAAACTTGAAGTGCAGGGTGCACCGACGGCTCAGACCACGCGCGCGGGCAAACGTCTGCCAACCACGGGTCAAGGCCAGGCTCCCGGCTGAGGAGACCTCCAGTGAAGCCCACGAGGCCCGGCTGCAGCAGCCGTCTGCCTGAAGCCAGAGGCCGCCCGGGGCGCCGGCCGGGAGTTCGCCGAGGAGGAAGCGAGGGAGTTGAAGCCGGGCGCTGGTCGGCTCCGCCGATCACACAACAAACTCCGGCAGCACCTCTGCAGCGTGGAAGCGCGGCCTAGGGGGACGCGCGACCAAAGCGCGCGCCCCGACCACAGCTGTCCGCCCATCAACGTGCTGGAAACCATCTCCACGGCCGCGGGGAGCAGCCGTGGTGGCCACAGGATGTTTGCGGGGGCGCCCACGTCCACGCTTGGGCAGGGAAGAGGCGGGCTCAACCTGGTGAGCCTTCCCCTTCTCTGTGGCCGAGAACCTCCTCGACGGAGCCATTGCAGCAAGACGAAGTAAGGACCGGGAAGAAGGAGAAGCAAGGAGAGATGGACTGGAAGGGCGCGTGCCGTTCCGTATTTATGGTCGGCGAAGGCCAACCGCCGACCTCCACGATCGCAGGTAATCATGACCCGCTTTGCATGCAGGGACTTGTCCAATCCGCACAGTTGCCAAGGCGTCGTGGGGAAGTGGAGACGCCCATGTCCAAATCAACCGCCACGCGGCGCCCAAGGCCGCAGGCTATTAGGGCCCGTGGCGCTTCGCTCTTGCCCTTTCGCCTCACTGCACGGCCAAGTCCGGGCGCGCCTTGGGCCCGGGGGCTACTGTCGGTGTTCTGGGAACGGGGGTCCCCAGACTTGCCTGCCTGCGGCCTGCGACGTGGCTCAAAGGGGGGCCCAGCACGGCCCATCTTCACCAACACAGATCCAAAACCCTCGCGAGGGGCCGAGCCTCGCGGGGCGGACGACACGGAGCTTCCTCAGGCACGACCTCATCAGGCTGGCTCACGAGGAGGCGGAGAGATCAAGGCGGGGTACCTCACGAGGTGCCCGTGATGCAAGCCATGATGATCAAGGGCGCCGGGCGGGCGCCAGCCCGCGCAATGTCCTTCTTTCCTCTTTGGTGCAAAGGGAGCAAGCGCAGGTGGGAGCATCAAGCAAAGGCACCCATATCGGTGCAACAAGACCAAGACCAGCCCAACGGCAGGGAAGAAGTCATTGTGGAGCCCAAGCCAGCGTCACCACCAGAGCCTTTGGCAGGCGAGGACCAACTTTAGTCAGGATAAGTGTACCATATGTTCCCCTTCAAAATGGCCAATTGTTGGCGCCCTTCCCGCTCAATATTTGGGAAGAGGCCCACGGCCTTTGCCTATAAATAGGACTAGCCACCCCCAGTGTAGGAGTAGGGAAGAATTAGAGAGAGAGAGAAGGGTGACTGAACTCCTCCTAGCAGTTCATCGCCCCAGCCAAGAACAGACCCTCGCGAGGCTGTTCTTCCTTGTATTACTCAACATCATCAGCCCAAGAGGCAATCCACCACACCACAACTGGAGTAGGGTATTACACCACATCGGTGGCCCGAACCAGTATAAACTCTGTGTCTCTTGTGTTGTTCTTTCCTTTGTTTAGATCTTGGTGAGGCGGAGGGGTACAGGCAGGTAGAAAGAGAAATCTCCGTGTGCACCCCAGTGTTCGAACCTCAAGGGTCTGCCAGAACCCGAAATCCGATAGTTAGAAAGCACAACTTTCTGTACCCTCCTTTTACTTTTTGTTATTTAGATTAAATAAAGCAAAATTAGTATTTTCTGTCTGTTTTTCTGAATTATCCTTGCAATAAAAAATACCCCCAAAATAAAAGTTCTCCAAATGTCCTAAAAATTATATATGATTTTTTGTAGAATATTTAAGAATATCTGGCACTGAGACACACCAGGGGGGGACTCACCATTTGGCCCCTGGGGGCGCCCCCTGCCTCGTGGATCCCCTCCATTTATTCCAGCACCCACTCACTTCGTCTTCCTCCAGAAAAATCCTCTCATAGCTCAAACCCGTGTTCTAGCTCATCTTGCTGCCATTTTGATCTCCTTGCTCAAAGCTTCATTCACAAAACTGTTTGGGGAGATTGTTCTTCGGTATGTGACTCCTCCAATGGTCCAATTAGTTTTTGTTCTAGTGCTTTATTTATTGCAATTTTTTGCTGCTTAGGTGACTGAGGGAGTCCTGGATTAGGGGGTGTTCGGGTAGCCGGACTATACCTTCGCCGGACTCCTGGACTATGAAGATACAAGATTGAAGACTTCGTCCCGTGTCCGGATGGGACTTTCCTTGGCGTGGAGGGCAAGCTTGGCGATGCGGATATTCAAGATCTCCTACCTATGTAACCGACTCTGTGTAACCCTAACCCTATCCGGTGTCTATATAAACCAGAGGGTTGTAGTCCATAGGACAATCATCTTCATACACAATCATACCATAGGCTAGCTTCTAGGGTTTAGCCTCCTTGATCTCGTGGTAGATCTACTCTTGTACTACCCATATCATCAATATTAATCAAGCAGGAGTAGGGTATTACCTCCATCGAGAGGGCCCGAACCTGGGTAAAAACATCGTGTCCCTTGTCTCCTGTTACCATCCGGCCTTGACGCACAGTTCGGGACCCCCTACCCGAGATCCGCCGGTTTTGACACCGACATTGGTGCTTTCATTGAGAGTTCCTCTGTGTCGTCGCCTTCAGGCCCGATGGCTCCTTCGATCATCAACAACGATGAAGTCCAGGGCGAGACTTTTCTCCCCGGGTAGATCTTCGTCTTCGGCGGCTTCGCTCTGCGGGCCAACTCGCTTGGTCACCTGGAGCAGATCGAAAGCTACGCCCCTGGCCATCAAGTCAGGTTTGGAAGCTTAAACTACACGGCTGATATCCGCAAAGACTTGATCTTCGATGGGTTCGAGCCACAGCCAAGCGCGCCACACTATCTCAAGGGGCACGATCTAACTCTGCCTCCGAACAGTGTCCTGGAGGCCGCACGCGCACCGGTTCCGACCCTTAATTCGGAGCCTATTGCGTCAATCGAGGATGAGCGGTTGGACGTCGCCTCGGGGGCCGCGATCTCAAAGGCGATCGAGCCGAACGCCAGCCCCGCACTCCCCGTGACCCGTGACTCTGAGGGCCCGGACTCTTCTCCGGACTCCGAACCCCCCGTGCCCCTACCAATCGAATCCGATTGGGCACCGATAATGGAGTTCACCGGCGCGGATATCTTTCAGCACTCGCCTTTTGGCGACATCCTGAACTCTCTCAAGTCTCTCTCTTTATCAGGAGAGCCCTGGCCAGATTACGGTCAGCAAGGATGGGATACGGACGATGAAGAAATTCAAAGCCCACCCACCACCCACTTTGTAGCCACTGTTGACGATTTAACCGACATGCTTGACTTCGGCTCCGAAGACTTCGACGGTAAGGACGACGAGGTAGGAGACGAATAGGAACTAGCACCTGTAGGGCGCTGGAAGGCCACCTCGTCATATGACATATATATGGTGGATACTCCAAAAGATGGAGAGGGCGATGGAACAGCGGGGGATGACACCTCCAAGAAACAGCCAAAGCGCCGGCGTCAGCGGCGCCGCTCTAAACCCCGCCAAAGCAAAAACGGTGATTCCGGCACGGGAGATAATACTACCCCAGATAGCGCCGAAGAACACCCAACCCAGCAAGATTCGGCGCAGGAAGATGGAGAAGCCAGCCCTCATGAGAGAGCGGCAGAACGAGAGGTTAAGGATGATAACTATATGCCTCCCTCCGAAGACGAGGCAAGCCTCGATGACGACGAATTCGTCGTACCATCAGACCCCGCCGAACAAGAGTGTTTCAAACGCAGGCTTCTAGCCACGGCAAACAGCCTAAAGAAAAAGCAACAACAACTTAGAGCTGATCAAGATTTGCTAGCTGATAGATGGGCTGAAGTCCTTGCGGCCGAGGAGTATGAACTCGAGCGCCCCTCCAAGAGTTACCCAAAGTGCAGGCCGCTACCCCGATCAGAGGAGGAAGCGCCTACATCACCAGCGCACGACATGGCAGACCGGCCACCTCGTGGCCGCGACAGAGAGGCCTGTCGGCCCTCCACCCAAGCCATGCCCCGACGCCGCTCAACCAAGGCACGAGAAAATGCGCCAGACCTGCGAGACGTACTGGAGGATAAAGCAAGACAAACAAGATCGATCTACGGATCGCGTAGGCGCCCCACGGCACGTGACGATGATCCTCACTCCGGATACAACAAATCCGGCCGGGCCGAACACAACAGACATAGCTCTTCTGAGCTGCGTCGTGACATAGCCCAGTACAGGGGCGCCGCACACCCACTATGCTTCACAGACGAAGTAATGGATCATAAAATCCCAGAGGGTTTCAAACCCGTGAACATCGAATCATACGATGGCACCACAGACCCGGCGGTATGGATCGAGGATTATCTCTTTCACATCCACATGGCACGTGGCGATGATCTACACGCCATCAAATACCTCCCGCTCAAACTTAAAGGACCGGCCCGGCATTGGCTTAACAGCTTGCTAGCAGACTCAATCGGTTCTTGGGAGGACCTGGAAGCCGCATTCCTCGAAAACTTCCAGGGCACCTACGTGCGACCACCGGATGTCGACGACTTAAGCCACATAATTCAGCAGCCAGAAGAATCGGCCAGGCAATTCTGGACACGGTTCCTAACAAAGAAAAACCAGATAGTCGACTGTCCGGACGCAGAGGCCCTAGCAGCCTTCAAGCATAACATCCGCGACGAGTGGCTTGTCCGGCACCTGGGACAGGAAAAGCCGAAATCTATGGCAGCCCTCACGACACTCATGACCTGCTTTTGCGCGGGAGAAGATAGCTGGCTAGCTCGCAGCAACAACTTATCAAAGAACCCTGGTAATTCGGATACCAAGGACAAAAGTGGCAGGACACGTCGAAATAAGCAAAAGCGCCACGTTAGCAGCGACAACAATGAAGATACGGCAGTTAATGCCGGATTCAAAGGCTATAAATCCGGTCAGCGGAAAAAGCCATTCAAAAAGAATACTCAGGGCCCGTCCAGGTTGGACCGAATACTCGACCGCTTGTGCCAGATCCATGGCACCCCCGAAAGGCCAGCCAATCACACCAACAGGGATTGTTGAGTGTTCAAGCAGGCAGGCAGGTTAAGAGCCAAAAACAAAGACAAGGGGCTGCATAGCGATGACGAGGAGGAGCCCAGGCCGCCGAACAACAATGGACAGAAGGGGTTTCCCCCACAAGTGCGGACGGTGAACATGATATACGCAACCCACATTCCCAAGAGGGAGCGGAAGCATGCGCTACGGGACGTATACGCGATGGAGCCAGTCGCCCCAAAGTTCAACCCATGGTCTTCCTGCCCGATCACTTTTGATCGAAGGGACCAACCCACTAGCATCCGTCATGGTGGCTTTGCCGCATTGGTTCTCGACCCAATCATCGACGGATTTCATCTCACAAGAGTCCTCATGGACGGCGGCAGTAGCCTGAACCTGCTTTACCAGGATACAGTGCGGAAAATGGGCATCGATCCCTCAAGGATTAAGCCCACAAAGATGACCTTTAAAGGCGTTATACCAGGTGTAGAGGCCAATTGTACAGGCTCGGTAACACTTGACGTGGTCTTCGGATCTCCGGATGATTTCCGAAGCGAAGAGTTAATCTTCGATATAGTCCCGTTCCGCAGTGGCTATCACGCCCTGCTTGGACGAACCGCATTTGCAAAGTTCAATGCGGTTCAGCACTACGCATACCTCAAGCTCAAGATGCCAGGCCCTCGACGAGTGATCACGGTCAACGGAAACACCGAACGCTCCCTCCGTACGGAGGAGCACACGGCGGCTCTCGCAGCGGAAGTACAACGCAGCCTTCTTAGGCAATTCCCCAGTCCGGCCGTTAAAAAGTCGGACACTGCCAAGCGCGCCCGGAGTAACCTACAACAAGACCGCCTAGCACGTTCTGAGCAGGCGTAGCAATGCGGCCCCAACCCCGGCCCTCGAGATATAGTGAAACCAGTGCCTCGCGTACATAACTACGCCCTTGAAATACCATGGGCACAGGGGAAGGGGCACAATAACGGCATGCCCAAAATACGGCTTAAAACACACCAGGGGCTGCTGAATTCTTTTTTCTTACTTTCAGGACTCCACACTTCGGATGACCTGTTCGGCAATTTGACTGTCGCACAAACGATGCAAGATCCAGGGAAGCAGACAAGGCCATGCCGCATTATGGAACTCACAGTTGGTCTCTGTTACGAGTAGTATACCTATTTTGAATACAATTCCACGGCCTGCCCCTGGACAGGACATGTTAAATAGTCCAATATTTTTTTTCTTATTGCACTACTTGTATCGTTCGGCTCTGATAAATAGCCTCTCTATAAACATTGCATAGCTTTTTGTCTATTTTTTGCATTATCCTCTTTTCATATATATGTTCATTAAATGACATGACCGCACCCGTACATCATGGTACGGCAAATACGCCAGGGGCTTCAGTACCCCTTATTATGGTGTGAGAAGTCCGTCCACTTTCACAAGTGCGGCACCCCGAGCTTATAACACTATATGCATCGGCTCCGAATCATGATTTGGGTCAATAGTTGGGTTTGCCCGGCTCCTATGTTTTGGTGCCTTATGTTCCGCTATATCGGCTAAGGTAGCACTAGGAGAACCACTGCGATTGTGCCCCGGTTCAGCTGGGTTAAGCACCTCAGTGGAGAAAGCTAAAACTGACTGTCATGATGAGGCGAGAGACCGATCGCTGTTCGAGAGGTTTTTCGAGTCCCTAAAGACTTATGCCGCTTCGAGCGAGGAGCTGGCTTTGTCCGGCCAAAGGCGTGGATAGCGCCCCCAACTCGGTCTTCCGAACTAGGGGCTTCGCCGAAATTTAAAATTATAAAGTTCTATGGCTAAGTGAGAGTGTTCAAGCATTATAGTCCGATTGCCTGGTTCGTTGTGCTGAGCGCCTCCCTCGAAGGACCCAACCATGGGAAAAAGAGCGCTCAGGTTTATCCCGAACACCCCAGCACTAGTGGCACGGGGGCAGAAGCCGACGACTGGCCATCTCTCAATTTTTTGATAAACGGCCGCACAGAAAATAATATTTTAAATTCAATAAGCATTGCTTAGTGCATATGAACAAGTTTTCAGCGCACAGGATAAACACGAGCGAGTTTATTAAAAAATTACATCTTTGGTGCATTCATCCGCCACAAGGCGGGCACCTGCAAGAACATCCTTGTAGTAGTTCTCGGGCTTGCGATGCTCCTTCCCCACCGGTGGCCCGTCCTTCACAAGCTTCTCTCCATCCAGCTTACCCCAGTGCACCTTCGCACGGGCAAGGGCCCGACGGGCACCTTCGATGCAGACGGAGCGCTTGATGACCTCGAGCCTTGGACATGCCTCCACCAGCCGCCGCACCAGCCCGAAATAGCTCCCGGGTAGGGCCTCCCCGGGCCACAGCCGAACTATGAAGCCCTTCATGGCCTGTTCGGCCGCCTTGTGGAGCTCGACCAGCTGTTTCAGCTGGTCGCTCAGGGGTACAGGGTGTCCGGCCTCAGAATACTGAGACCAGAACACACTCTCCATCGAGCTGCCCTCTTCAGCTCGGTAGAATGCGGCGGCGTCGGATACGCTGCAGGGAAGATCTGCGAACGCCCCTGGAGAACTCCGGATTCGGGTAAGTGACAAGTAGTTTACTTTTATATTTCTACTTTGCATTAAGAATGCCTTACCCGCTGCTATCTTTTTCATCTCCTCCAACTCTTGGAGGGCCTTTTGGGCTTCGGCCTTGGCACCCTTGGCGGTCTCTAGGGTCGACGCGAGCTCGGATGCTTGCGCCTTTGACTCAAGCTCCAAGCTCTCATGTTTTTTCATGAGAGACTGCAGCTCTTGCTGCACCTCGCCGACCTGAGCCCCAAGTCTTTCTCGCTCGGTGCGCTCCTCGGCCGTTTTCTTTTCGGCCTCAGATAGCGCCTGCTTGAGGGTCGCCACCTCAGTTGTGGCCCCTGTAATAAGCAGTATGATCCTGTTATTTTTTGCAATCACGCCTCTCTATAGGCACCTTTTTCTATAAGGTATTTCTTACCTTCCTTTTCCTCGAGCTGCCGTTTGGCAAGGCCGAGCTCTTGCTCGGTCCGCCCGAGGTCCTTTTTTAGGACATCCACCTATGCAGTCAGTGCGGCGGTGGATAACAGCGAAGCCTGCATACGCATATTGACTCTTTATTGTTAGACTCCTGTGAAAATTAATAGATCCTCTATTCGGCTTTTCTTTCCGAACGCCAAACAGAGCATCAGGGGCTACTGTCTATGTGGTAATATTTTGACATATTTTTACTCACCTCGAAGCCTGTTAGAAGGCTAGCGCAAGCTTCGGTCAGCCCGCTCTTGGTGGACTGAACCTTTTGGATCACCGTACTCATAATAGTACGGTGCCCCTTGTCGATGGAGGTGCCGTAAAGCACCTCCAGCAGTTGGTCCAGCGACTCCGGTTGGACGGAAGTCGCTGGCTTAGAAGGCTTGCTCCTTTTGGAAGGAGTTCGCCTACCGCGACTCGGAACTGTTGAAGATTCCGGCACGGTGTCCGGCTCAAAGCTGGACTTGGAGCCCTGGGGGGGTCTTGTCCCCTTCACTCCTGGAGTCTGGGAGGTTGCCTTGCGGCTCCATCGGGACCACCTCCTCCTGCCCCGGAGCTTGTCGCGACGCCACTTCGGCGTCATCCGCAGTGCGGGGGGAGACAGCGGGCGGAACGGAGTTCACGTCCGATGAGTCCAGGGAACCGCCCGACGATTCGTTGTATTCGGCCTGGGGCGGGCTGCATAATTACATTCGACATTAAGGAAAGCTGTGTAGCAAAGGAACATCATGAGTTACTCTGATATCCGAACTTACGATGTCGCCGGACGCTTGCCCTGTTCAGCCACTCCTCTTCGCTCTCTTCGGCGTCATGGGAGTAGTCCGACGGAAGGGTCTTCCTTTTCCTAGACCCCTCGGCCTCCCCTGCTGGGGCGGCCTTCTTCTCCTCTTCTCCCTCCACTGTGGGGAGAGCTTTCTTCTTCCTCCTCGTTTTCGCGGGAGGAGGGCGTCTCGGACTCGTTAGACGACGAGTCCGACACCACCACGTTACGGGCACTCTTTCGAGTCCCCGTGGTCTTCTTCTTCTTGACCTTCTTCTCCGGCACCACGTAAGGTGCCGGAATCAGCAGCTTCACAAGGAGCGCAGGGGCTGGGTCCTCAGGCAGGGGAGCCGGACATTTAATTGGTCCGGATATCGCCTGCCAAGCCTGTCAAAGGTAAGGGAGTTTAGATCCCGCACAGAGTCAAAACTATGAAAGGAAAAAAGAGCTTAGTATCCTGTAAAAGGCGAAGATAGCTTACCTCGCTAGCGTGACGCTGCGAGCTGTATCCGCGGTCCTCGGAGGCGGATGCGGGAGCCTCGGCGCCCTTGAAGAGCCCCTTCCAAGCATCTTCCTACGTCGTGTCGAAGAGCCTGTTAAGGGCTGGGTGCTGCGTCGGGTCGAACTCCCACAAATTGAAGCCCCGTTGTTGGCACGGGAGGATCCGGCGGACGAGCATAACCTGGACTATATTAACAAGCCGGATTGGCTTGTTCACCAGGGACTGGATGCAAGTTTGCAATCCGGTCACCTGTTCTTCATTGCCCCACGACAGGCCCGTCTCTTTCCAGGACACTAGCCGCGTGGGGGGTCCGGATCGGAACTCGGGGGCTGTGACCCATTTCGGGTCGCGTGGCTCGGTGATGTAAAACCACCCTGCTTGCCACCCCTTTAGGGTCTCCACAAAAGAGCCCTCGAACCATAGGACGTTGGCTATCTTGCCCGCCATGGCGCCTCCGCACTCCGCTTGGCTGCCGCGCACCACCTTGGGCTTGACGTTGAAGGTCTTGAGCCAGAGGCAAAAATGGGGGCGGACGCGGAGGAAGGCCTCACACACGACGATAAACGTCAAGATGTTGAGGATGAAGTTTGGGGCCAGATCGTGGAAATCCAGGCCGTAGTAGAACATGAGTCCCCGGACAAATGGGTGGAGTGGGAAACCCAGTCCGCGGAGAAAGTGGGGAAGGAAAACTACCCTCTCATGGGGCCTTGGGGTGGGGAGAAGCTGCCCCTTCTCGGGAAGCCGGTGCGGGATGTCCTTGGGCAGGTATCCGGCCTTCCTTAGCTTTTTTACTTGGGCCTCCGTGATGGAGGAGACCATCCATTTGCCTCCTGCTCCAGACATTGTTGGAGGAGGTTGAGGTGAAAAGAGCGGGCTTGGGCGCTGGAGTTCGAGTGCGCAAGAGAGGGATTGGCAAAGGAGGAAGAAGGCGTAGGTAAAAAGGTGGATCCTTATCCCCTTATATGGGCGGATGCGGCTATGCGTCTCCACCTGCCTAATAAAACTCGCTTGCCTCCCAAGCGCCATGGTAAATGGCGCGGTCGGGTTACCCACGTCCGTATTGATGAGAATCCCATAAAAAGGGCACACGATCTCTGATTCGACGGGACGTGCCAAGGAAACCGCCTCGCAAAACGTGCTGAGGTGGAAAAGTAAAAATGATTCGTAAAGAACTTGGCCGTAGTGTGACGACGCACTGCGGAATACGTCAGCAGATTTGATTTGTGTTAATGTTATTCTCTCCATGGCAATATGTGGAAACTTATTTTGCAGAGCCGGACACTATTTTTGGTGTTTACAATCTTCTATGAAGGACTTGGAGGAGGAACCCGCCTTGCAATGCCGAAGATAATCTGCACGCCGGACTCGTCGTCATTGAAGCCTGGTTCAGGGGCTACTGAGGGAGTCCTGGATTAGGGGGTGTTCGGGTAGCCGGACTATACCTTCGCCGGACTCCTGGACTATGAAGATACAAGATTGAAGACTTCGTCCCGTGTCCGGATGGGACTTTCCTTGGCATGGAGGGAAAGCTTGGCGATGCGGATATTCAAGATCTCCTACCTATGTAACCGACTCTGTGTAACCCTAACCCTATCCGGTGTCTATATAAACTGGAGGGTTGTAGTTCGTAGGACAATCATCTTCATACACAATCATACCATAGGCTAGCTTCTAGGGTTTAGCCTCCTTGATCTGGTGGTAGATCTACTCTTGTACTACCCATATCATCAATATTAATCAAGCAGGAGTAGGGTATTACCTCCATCGAGAGGGCCCGAACCTG
Source organism: Aegilops umbellulata (assembly GCA_032464435.1). Lineage (NCBI taxonomy): Eukaryota > Viridiplantae > Streptophyta > Magnoliopsida > Poales > Poaceae > Aegilops > Aegilops umbellulata. The sequence continues at coordinate 397,028,126 of CP136054.1, forward strand.
GGTAAAAACATCGTGTCCCTTGTCTCCTGTTACCATCCGGCCTTGACGCACAGTTCGGGACCCCCTACCCGAGATCCGCCGGTTTTGACACCAACAGTGACCCTGTTCTTGACCTTGCATGCCAAATTTATATGGTCAAAAGTAGTTTTAATGCATGATATAGCCTCTAGGAACTTGTAGGAGTAGTTTCTATCAATCTTGTTGAGTTTGTTTCACTTTTATTTTGAGTCACTAAAAATTTCAGGAATTTTCAGAGGAAGAAAATGTTGAAGAGATTGTTGAGAGGAAGAAGAAGAAGGAGAAGAAGAAGGAAGAAGAAGAAGGAAGAAGAAGAAGAAGAAGAAGAAGAAGAAGAAGAAGAAGAAGAAGAAGAAGAAGAACAAGAAGAAGAAGCAGAAGAAGAAGCAGAAGAAGAAGGAGAAGAAGGAGAAGAAGAAGGAGAAGAAGAAGGAGAAGAAGAAGAAGAAGGAGGAGAAGAAGAAGAAGAAGAAGAAGGAGAAGAAGGAGAAGAAGAAGGAGAAGAAGAAGAAGAAGAAGGAGAAGAAGAAGGAGAAGAAGAAGGAGAAGAAGAAGGAGAAGAAGAAGGAGAAGGAGAAGAAGAAGGAGAAGAAGAAGAAGAAGAAGAAGAAGAAGAAGAAGAAGAAGAAGAAGAAGAAGAAGAAGAAGAAGAAGAAGAAGAAGAAGAAGAAGAAGAAGAAGAAGAAGAAGAAGAAGAAGAAGAAGAAGAAGAAGAAGAAGAAGAAGAAGAAGAAGAAGAAGAAGAAGAAGAAGAAGAAGAAGAAAGAAGAAGAAGAAGAAGAAGAAGAAGAAGAAGAAGAAGAAGAAGAAGAAGAAGAAGAAGAAGAAGAAGAAGAAGAAGAAGAAGAAGAAGAAGAAGAAGAAGAAGAAGAAGAAGAAGAAGAAGAAGAAGAAGAAGAAGAAGAAGAAGAAGAAGAAGAAGAAGAAGAAGAAGAAGAAGAAGAAGAAGAAGAAGAAGAAGAAGAAGAAGAAGAAGAAGAAGAAGAAGAAAGAGAAGAAGAAGAAGAAGAAGAAGAAGAAGAAGAAGAAGAAGAAGAAGAAGAAGAAGAAGAAGAAGAAGAAGAAGAAGAAGAAGAAAGAAGAAGAAGAAGAAGAAGAAGAAGAAGAAAGAAGAAGAAGAAAGAAGAAGAAGAAGAAGAAGAAGAAGAAGAAGAAGAAGAAGAAGAAGAAGAAGAAGAAGAAGAAGAAGAAGAAGAAACGTCGCCACATGCCATGTGGATGTGAGGGAGATAATCCTCAATTCATACTGCCGGATCTGTCGTACCATCGTACGACTCGATGTTGATGGGTTTGAAACCCTCTGGGATTTTATGATCCATTACTTCATCTGTGAAGCATAGTGGGTGTGCGGCGCCCCTGTACTGGGCTATGTCACGACGCAGCTCGGAAGAGCATGCCTGTTGTGTTCGGCCCGGCCGGATTTATTGTGTCCGGAGTGAAGATCATCACATGTCGTCGAGCGTCTGCGCGATCCATAGATCAATCTTGTTTGCCTTGCTTTTTCCTCCAGTACGTCTCGCAGGTCTGGCTCATTTTCCCGTGCCTTAGTTGAGCGGCACCGGGGCATGGCTTGTTTAGAGGTTCGGCAGGCCTCTCTGTCGCGGCCGCGAGGTGGCCGATCTGCCATGTCATGCATTGGTAATGTAGGTGCTTCCCCCTCTGATTGGGGTAGCGGCCTGCGCTTAGGATAATTTTTGGAGGGGCGCTCGAGTTCATACTCTTCGGCCGCAAGGACTTCAGTCCATCTGTCAGCTAGCAAATCTTGATCAGCTCTAAGCTGTTGCTGCTTTTTCTTTAGGCTATTCGCCGTGGCTAGAAGCCTGCGTTTGAAACGCTCTTGTTCGGCGGGGTCTGGTGGTACGACGAATTCGTCGTCGTCGAGGCTTGCCTCGTCTTCGGAGGGAGGCATGTAGTTATCATCCTCAACCTCTCGCTCTGCCGCTCTCTCATGAAGGCTGGCTTCTCCATCTTCCTGTGCCGAATCTTGCTGGATTTGGTGTTCTTCGGCGCTATCCGGGGTAGTATTATCTCCCGTGCCGGAATCACCGTTTCTGCTATGGCGGGATTTAGAGCGGCGCCGTTGACGCCGACGTTTTGGCTGTTTTTTCGAGGTGTCATCCTCCGCTATTCCATCGCCATCTCCATCCTTTGGAGCGTCCACCATATATATATGTCATATGACGAGGTGGCGGTCCAGCGCCCTACAGGTGCTGGTTCTTGTTCGTCTCCTCCTTCGTTGTCCATACCGTCGAAGTCTTCGGAGCCGAAGTCAAGCATGTCGGTTAAATCATCGACAGTGGCTATTAAGTGGGTGGTGGGTGGGCTTTGAATTTCTTCGTCGTCCGAATCCCAACCTCGCAGACCATAGTCCGGCCTGGGCTCTCCTGATAGAGAGAGAGACTTGAGAGAATTCAGGATATCACCGAAAGGTGAGTGCTGAAAGATGTCCGCGACGGTGAACTCCATTATAGGCGCCCAACTGGATTCGATCGGCAGGGGCACGGGAGGCCCGGAGTTCGGAGAAGAACCCGACTCCTTGGAGTCATGGGCCGTGCGGAGTGCGGGGCTGGCGTTCGGCTCGATCGCCTTCAAGATCGCAGCCCCCGAGGTGACGTCCAACCGTTCATCCTCAAAGAACGCAGCGGGCTCCGAGTCGAGGATCGGGGCCGGTGCGTGTGCGGCCTCCAGGGCACTATTCGGAGGCAGAGCTATATCATGCCCCTCGAGGTAGTGCGGCGCGCTTGGCTATGGCTCGAATCCTTCAAAGATCAAGTCTCCGCGGATATCTGCCGTGTAGTTTAAGCTTCCAAACCTGACTTGATGGCCAGGGGCGTAGCTTTCGATCTGCTCCAGACGACCAAGCGAATTGGCCCGCAGAGCGAAGCCGCCGAAGACGAAGATTTGTCCGGGGAGGAAAGTCTCACCCTGGACCTCATCGTTGTTGATGATCAAAGGATCCATCGGGCCTAAAAGCGACGACACAGAGGAACTCTCAATGAAAGCACCAATGTCGGTGTCAAAACCGGCGGATCTCGGGTAGGGGGTCCCGAACTGTGCGTCAAGGTCGGATGGTAACAGGAGACAAGGGACACTTTATTTTACCCAGGTTCGGGCCCTCTCGATGGAGGTAAAACCCTACTCCTGCTAGATTAATATTGATGATATGGGTAGTACAAGAGTAGATCTACAACGAGATCAAGGAGGCTAAACCCTAGAAGCTAGCCTATGGTATGATTGTGTATGATGATGGTTGTCCTAAGGACTACAACCCTCCGGTTTATATAGACACCGGATAGGGTTACGGTTACACAGAGTCGGTTACAATGGTAGGAGATCTTGAATATCCGCACGCCTAGCTTGCCTTCCACGCCAAGGAAAGATCCTTCCGGACACGGGACGAAGTCTTCAATCTTGTATCTTCATAGTCCTGGAGTCCGGCTGAAGGTATAGTCCGGCTATCCGAACACCCCCTAATCCAGGACTCCCTCAGTGGACGTTGGTCCGGAGCGCTCTGAGGCCCCTTCTTCATCGGCGCGTGGTGGGTTGTCTTCCATGCCACCCGCACAAATCCCCGAGCATTGCTGGACAGTATGTCGACACCGCCGGGCCCTTCTTCGTCGACCGCGGTGCCCAGCAGGGGACGAGGAAAGGGAGGGAAGAAGAGAGGTGGTGGAGCACATGGTCGCGGGAGAGGAGGTAGGGTGACTGCTAGGGTGCCTTCCTCGCCGCCACCCCCAGCTTTTTCACCCGAGCACGTGACTGCTAGGGTACTTTCCTCGCCGCCACCCCCAGTTTTTTCACCTGAGCACGTGACTGCTAGGGTAGACTCGTCCGAGGAGGAGGCTACACGAACTCCGGTCCACGAGCCTCGGGTCCACGGGCCTTCGGCCCATGATAGTTGGGCCCACGAGACCCCGGACGAGCACACGTCTGGATGGGGTACCTGGCCAGATCAGCCTGAGGGGCCGAGTGGCCATGCTGATGATGGCGGGGAGCCGACTGATATTGAGGAGGAGGGGGGCAACGTCTACCAGCGTGGTTGTACACGGCTCCCGTCCGTGCCGGCGACTCGCGAGCAGAGGTGGTTGATTTTCCCTGATGGGGAGAGGTAAGTGCATTCAATATTTTTGTACCTTCTGCATTCACGTTTCTTCAAATATCTAATGTGTTGGCCTTGTCATGCTGCAGGGGTTGGGACCACCATGAGAAGGTCCGCCAGCCCAACTCCGTCCTTGGAGTGCTTTGCCGGCAAAACTTCCCGGGGTTTGTCACATTGCCTGGTGAGGGTCGGCTTCCAGATCTTGGATTGAGCTGGGAGCACTACTTGGCTGCCCCGGCCCCACTGGGTGAGATTATCGACGGTGTCTTGTGCAACACGAGGGAAGACGTGGTGATCAGAAAGTTCTGGGTAATTTCTCCTTTACACAATTAAAAATCTTCAACTAGCTAGTTATTAATTGTACTAATCAATATTGTCTCATTTGATTGCACACATTCTACATGTGTGAGGAGGGATAATAGGAGGAGGCGGCAAATGTTATTGAGAACATCTGCAAGCGCCTACTACAGAACTTACGGCACGAGGCTCGGGTGCAGGCTGTTCGAGACTACTACGCCTTGCGTGGTATCAAAAAGCCCAAGCCGGCGTGCCACGAGAAGTTCCTGAGTAAGGAGCAGTACATGAAGGTAATTCTTAAGGCCTTGTACTTACGTCCTTCATTTAGTATTTCATAGCCATAGCGCTCAAGTTTCTAGTTGCTAACTTAGGCGCCTCTGAGATGGTGTGCGGACCGGATGGATTGTTAGGAGGTGTTGGTCAATGAGTGGTGCTCAAAAGAATGGCTAGCCGTCCAAAACGCGGCCAAGGACAAACGTGCCCAAATGGAAGGTGTGCCACACCATCAAGGCAACTCCAACTTATATCAGTTCGGGTGGAACAAGGTATGTGGTTTGCTTCATGATGCATGCAATTCATTCATCATGCTAGCTTGAGCCCTTTAATTACCAATTTACTTTGTTTCTCTCTTTCAGGCACGCTACAATAAGGCGGATAAGGTGCCAGAGGTGTACGACCTCTATGCCATGGCCCATACTGCCTCTTACAAGAAAGTCAAGGCATTCTCTCCGTCTGACCTCGATGATGCAAACAACTTCACCAACATCTCCTCCCATGACAAGCTCGTGAAATATAGAGATCAAGGGAAGGGGAGGACTTTAACCCGAGCCAGGGTCCCATTGATCCAAAGCTGGTGATGATAGATGATGGCAGGAGGTCCCTTGGCTCGATAGCCATTGGAGATGTACTTATCCGTTGTCCTAGCACTCTCTCAGAGATCAAAGCGCGCCAGTCGAGATCCGCTCATGAGATAAGGCCTCGTGAACGGCCAGTCCAACTCGCCTTCAAGGTTAGTTATACATTGTGTGCGCTTCCATCAATGATTACAAATGCTAACAAGGAGTGGTGTTGCAGGCTGCTATACAGAGTGAGAGAGATAGAACGGAGAAACTTCTGTCGGAGGCGGCAGAGAAGCAGCGGGAGTTGGAGGAGAGGACGACAAAGATGTTGGAGGAGGAGAGGGCATGGAATGACATGCAGGCAAGGGCCATGTATGAGCTCCTTGTGATAAGTTTCTTTTGCTGATTAGCCAAAAACATTCATGTAGTGTTTGTCTCATTACTAACTAGTATGACTGAGTCGTCAAAACCAAATGTGCAGTCTGTGTGCGAGAAGTCAGGTCAGACCGCTCAGCCGATGCCAGTGATTGCTCCTGGGACGACGGTGAGTTTAATTTGAATGGACACTACTTGCTAGTCTTAACATTTGAGTGTCATCATGCTAACGAGACATTGGAAATGATCTTTGGTGCAGCATAACTCCAGACAAGCATCGCATGATCCTTCTCCAGCTACCGGCACGAGCCAGCCCGCTCCCACACCTCCATGATCACGGTAAGTTTCTCTAGTGTTTTGCTTAACAAATGCATAAAGACCTAGACTTAACTTTATTTCCTCCAAAATGACTTAATAAGCTTACTGACCTCCAAAACCATCCATTTTACCTAAGTTAGCTCTAAACCGATCTATACTTAGCTTTGTTTCCTCCAAAATAACCAAAGTTAGCTCTAATATGCTTAGTTAACTAGGTTTGCTCAATAATGACATGTACTTAGCTTACTTATGTCAAAAATGGCATAATTAGCTTAGTTAGCTAATAAACGATCCATTTTACCTAAGTTAGTTCCAAAATGATCCATTTTACCTTAGTTAGCTCATAAACGATCCATTTTACCTAAGTTAGCTCTAAAATGATCCATTTTACCTTACTTAGCTCATAAATGATCCATTTTACCCAAGTTAGCTCTAAAATGACCCATTTTACCTAGGTTAGCTCCAAAATGATCCATCTTACCTAGGTTAGCTCTAAAATGATGCATTTTACCTAAGTTAGCTCATAAGCGATCCATTTCACCTAGGCTAGCTCATAAACGATCCATTTCACCTAAGTTAGCTCACAAACGATCAATTTCACCTAAATTAGCTCATAAATATCATATATTCTTCTTCATTTTCTTCTTCTTCTTCTTCTTCTTCTTCTAACTTTCTTATTTCCCATTTTGCAGAATTCATTCGCTTCACGGAAGTTTGCATAGATGGAGTCCTTGTTTGGATGAACTATGTTTGTTTTGTATCAATGAACTATGCATGTATGGTAGTATGACACTATTGTAATATGTATGGTTGGATGCATGTATGTAGAACTTGCTACGTATGGTTGATGGAACTATGCATGTATGATGAAATTATATGTGTTGGATATCTCATATGTTTGGTGTGAACTTGCTGTGAAAATATATGTATCATCTATATGTATCATCTATTTGTTGTGAAAATGGTTGGGTATAAGAAAAAACAGAAAAAAAGAGGCAATGCAGGCTCTTTGCCGTCTGCCACCGACAGCAACGGGCTCTTTGCCGTCCGCCGTGGACGGTAAAGAAGCCACGTGGCAACCACCTGTGTTTCCTGGCAGCTGACCCATTTGGTCAGTTTGCCTACAGTGGCAGACGACAAAGGCCTGAAGCTCTTTGTCGGCCGCCACGGACGGCAAAGACTGCCGTTAGCCATCTAACAGACTAACATCGACTTTATTGTCATCGGCTTTCTTTGCCGTCCGCCACTGACAGCAAAGGCTCCTTTGCCGTCCACGTCAGGAAGCAGACGACAAAGAAGGTCTTTGTCGATCCTGTCTTTACCGGCGCCTTTTGCCGTCCGCGGTAGACGGCAAAGGCCTTTGCCGTCCGCCTTCCATGCCTTTGCCGTCTGCCCGACAAAGTAGCTGATTCCTGTAGTGTAAGCGGGAATACTGCTTCTGCATCCGCTTCCATAAACCCCAAAGTTATTCCATATGAGTCCACCATACCTTCCTATATGCGGTAATTACCTGCCGTTCCAAGTAAATTTGTATGTGCCAAACTCTAAACCTTCAAATGAAATTCTATTTTGTATGCTCGAATAGCTCATGTATCAACTAGGGTTGTCTATATCTTCCATGCTAGGTGGGTTATTCTCACGAGGAGTGGACTCCGCTCCTCATTCACGAGAAAATGGCTGGTAACCGGGATGCCCAGTCCCATGCTCAAATCAAAACAACTGCAAACAAAACTCCCCCAGGATTGTTGTTAGTTGGAGGCACCCGTTGTTTCGGACAAGCCATGGATTGATGTTTGTTGGTGGTGGGGGAGTATAAACTTTACCATTCTGCTTGGGAACCGCCTATAATGTGTAGCATGGAAGATATCGAGATCTCTTGGTTGTTATGTTGACATTCAAAGTATATGATACGTCTCCAATGTATCTATAATTTTTTATTGTTCCATGCTATTATATTATCTGTTTTGGATGTTTATGGACTTTATTTTACACCTCTATATTATTTTTGGGGCTAACCTATTAACTTAGAGCCTAGTGCCAGTTCCTGTTTTTTCCCTTGTTTCAGTGTTTCGCAGAAAAGGAATATCAAACGGAGTCCAAACGGAATGAAACCTTCGGGAGCGTGATTTTTGGAACGAATGTGATCCAGGAGACTTGGAGTTGAAGTCAAGGAAGCTTCGAGGTCGCCACGAGGCAGGGAGGCGCGCCTGCCCCCTGGGCGTGCCCCCCACCCTTGTGGGCCCCACGTGGCTCCCCTGACCGACTTCTTTCGCCTATATATGTCCATATACCCTAAAAACATCGAGGGACAGAATAGATCGCGAGTTCCGCAACCGCAAGCCTCTGTAGCCACCAAAAACCGATCGGGACCCTGTTCCGGCACCCTGCTGGAGGGGGGGATCCCTCACCTGTGGCCATCTTCATCATCCCGGCGCCCTCCATGACGAGGAGGGAGTAGTTCACCCTCGGGGCTGAGGGTATGTACCAGTAGCTATGTGTTTGATCTCTCTCTCTCTCTCTCTCTCTCTCTCTCGTGTTCTTGAGGTGATACGATCTTGATGTATCGCGATCTTTGCTATTATAGTTGGATCTTATGATGTTTATCCCCCTCTACTCTCTTGTAATGGATTGAGTTTTCCCTTTGAAGTTATCTTATCGAATTGAGTCTTTAAGGATTTGAGAACACTTTATGTATCTCTTGCATGTGTTTATCTATGGTGACAATGGGATATCACGTGATTCACTTGATGTATGTTTTGGTGATCAACTTGCGGGTTCGGGTGAGCTTATGCATAGGGGTTGGCACACGTTTTCGTCTTGACTCTCCGGTAGAAACTTTGGGGCACTCTTTGAAGTTCTTTGTGTTGGTTTGAATAGATGGATCTGAGATTGTGTGATGCATATCGTATAATCATACCCACGGATACTTGAGGTGACATTGGAGTATCTAGGTGACATTAGGGTTTTGGTTGATTTGTGTCTTAAGGTGTTATTCTAGTACGAACTCTATGATAGATCGAACGGAAAGAATAGCTTCTTGTTATTTTACTACGGACTCTTGAATAGATCGATCAGAAAAGTTAACTTTGAGGTGGTTTCGTACCCTACCATAATCTCTTCATTTGTTCTCCGCTATTAGTGACTTTGGAGTGACTCTTTATTGCATGTTGAGGGATAGCTATATGATCCAATTATGTTATTATTGTTGAGAGAACTTGCACTAGTGAAAGTATGAACCCTAGGCCTTGTTTCCTAGCATTGCAATACCGTTTGTGCTCACTTTTATCATTAGTTACATTTCTGTTTTTATATTGTCAGATTATAAAAACCTATATCTACCATCTATATTGCACTTGTATCACCATCTCTTCTCCGAACTAGTGCACCTATACAATTTACCATTGTATTGGGTGTGTTGGGGACACAAGAGACTCTTTGTTATTTGGTTGCAGGGTTGTTTGAGAGAGACCATCTTCATCCTACGCCTCCCACGGATTGATAAACCTTAGGTCATCTACTTGAGGGAAATTTGCTACTGTCCTACAAACCTTTGCACTTGGAGGCCCAACAACGTCTACAAGAAGGTTGCGTAGTAGACATCAAGCAGTTTCTAGCGCCGTTGCCGGGGAGGTGAGTGCTTGAGGTATATCTTTAGATCTTGCAATCGAATCTTTTAGTTTCTTGTTTTATCACTAGTTTAGTTTATAAATGAAAATTACAAAAAAATGGAATTGAGTTTGCCTCATACGCTTCATCTTTTTAATATCTTGCGTGAGAATGATGGAAAGGAAAATTGTGCTCAAGTGCTAGAAGAAGAAGTCTATAAATGTTTGGCACTAAATCTTTGAATGATGAGCATGATTTTAATGTTATTAGTATGAACTCTTTGAATATCCATAGTACTAATGATGATTGCACTAGTCATGATGAAAATCTCTCTTATAAGCATGTCGATTTTTGTGGAGTGCATAGAGCTCGCAAGTACACACCAATTAGGGAAAATAGATTTTGCAAGAGGCATAAGTATTTGGAAATGAAATGGTTGCAAGAGAGGCTAGATGTTAGTGCTGAAAATTTAAAATATCTTCGCCATACTTGTGAACTTTGCAATGAACATAGTCATTTAAATATCAAATGCAAATTATTTCATGATCGAATCATGTCCGAAAATTGTGATGATTTGATTTCCCTTGCACATCATAATGAACTTAGTTTGCTTTTGGGTTATGAAGAAACGAAACATCAAACTAAGCATATTCCAGAATATAACCTTGAGAAATTCCTCGATATTGATCTAGAAGAAATATATATGTATTGTGCGGTGAATTGCATTGAAAATCCTTATATTGCCAATTACATAAAGAAAATAAAACAAATAGAGGATGAAGAGAATACTAATGAAAGGTAAGAGACTTCCAAATATTCTCTTATTATTTCTTATGATGAATCAGGTAATGAGGAGGAGCCTTCTATTCAACCAATCTCATTAATAATGAGCTCCAAAAAGAGGATTGAACCCACACATGATGTGAAGAAGAAAAAGAAAAGACGGAGAAGCAAAGGTAGAAAGGTATCTCTCCCAAATGATGTTTCTCCTATTACTCATTGTGATGATGATAATTGCTATACTATTGGTGCTATCCATGCTATTAATGATGAGAGTGATTATGCTTATGATATGAAAAGGCCCAAGCTTGGGGATGCTATGTTTGATGAAGATGATGTTTTTGAGAATATATTTGCTTCAATTAATGTTTGTCCCAAGCTTGGGGATGCTACGTTTAATAAAGATGATAGTTTTAGTCTCCCAAGTTTTGATATGCAAATTTATAATGATGATATCATGCCTCCTACTTATGATGATTATATTGATGAAAGTGGGTTTGGAAGAGTGTCAACTTTAGGAAGTAATGATCCCACTATTTTGGAGGATGTTGAATCTTATTATGAGAATTATGAAAGTGGATTTGGAGAGGTCATGACTTTATTTAGTAATGATTCCACTATCTTGGAAGAGGTTTCAATCGATTATGATGAAAACAAAGTTGCTACTTATGATGATTATTGTGATGACACTTATGCTATAAAAAGTAGTGATGATTATATTTATAAAACTTTTCATGATAATGATTACCATTTTTCTGAATATTACTCTTTTAATGTGGAAACAATTTATAGTATTCGAGTCTCTTATGATACTCCCACTACTATTCATGAGAAGAAATTTGCTTATGTGGAGAGTAGTAAAATTTCTATGCAAGTAGATCATGAAAATAGTGCTTTTATGTGATGGTTATATTGTTGAATTCATTATATGCTACTTAAAATTATTATGAGGGAGGAATATATGCTTGTAGGAATTGCAATAATATCAAGTTTCCTCTCTATGTGCTTAAAATCTTGAAGTTATGCTTGTTTTGCCTTCCTATGCTAGTTGATTATTGTTCCCATAAGTTGTTTGCTCACAATATCCCTATGCATAGGAAGTGGGTTAGACTCAAATGTTCTAGTCATATTCTTCATTATGCTCTCTTATGTTTCATGTCTTATGTCTTATGTGAGCATCATTGAAATCATCATGCCTAGCTAGGGGCGTTAAACGATAGCGCTTGTTGGGAGGCAACCCAATTTTATTTTAGTTTCTTGCTTTTTGGTTCTATTTAGGAATAAATAATCTATCTAGCCTCTGGTTAGATGTGGTTTTATGTTTAATTAGTGTTTGTGCCAAGTAGAACCTTTGGGAAGACTTGGGTGAAGTCTTTATGATCTTGCTGTAAAAAACAGAAACTTTAGCGCTCACGAGATTAGCTAAAACTTTTTACTGGAGAGTGCTATTTAGTTGATTATTTTTTCAAATGATTACTAGACAAATTCCTCAGGTCCACCAATTTATTTCATAATTTGTGGAGTTACAGAAGTAAACGTTTGATACATATTACTACAGGCTATTCTGTTTTTGACAGATTTTGTTTTTTATGTGTTGTTTGCTTATTTTGATGAATCTATGAGTAATATCGGAGGGTATGCACCATAGATAAGTTGGAATAAATTATATATTACACCAATACGAATTTCGAATGAGTTCACAACAGTAACTTAGTGGTGGTTTTATTTTCTTATACTAACGGAGCTTACAAGTTTTCTGTTGAGTTTTGTGTTGTGAAGTTTTCAAGTTTTGGGTAAAGATTCAATGGACTATGGAATAAGGAGTGGCAAGAGACTAAGCTTGGGGATGCCCAAGGCACCCCAAGGAAATATTAAAGGATAAACAAGAGCCTAAGCTTGGGGATGCCCAAGGCACCACAAGGCAATATTGGAGGATAAACAAGAGCCTAAGCTTGGGGATACCCCGGATGGCATCCCCTCTTTTGTCTTCGTTCATCGGTAACTTTACTTGGAGATATATTTTTATTCACCCCATGATATGTGTTTTGCTTGGAGCGTCATTTTATTTTCTTTTGTTTTGCTTGCTGTTTGAATAAAATACCAAGATCTGAAATTCTTAAATGTTAGAGAGTCTTCACATAGTTGCATAATTATTCGACTACTCATTGATCTTCACTTATATCTTTTGGAGTAGTTTGCCGTTTATTCTAGTGCTTCACTTATATCCTTTAGAGCACGACGGTAGTTCTATTTTGAAGAAATAGATGAACTCTCATGCTTCACTTATATTATTTTGAGAGTCCTAAACCGTATGGTAATTTTCTTTGGTTATGAACCTAGTCCTAATATGATGGGCATCCAAGAGGGATATAATAAAAACTTTCATATAAAGTGCATTGAATACTATGAGAAGTTTGATTCTTTATGATTGTTTTGAGATATGAAGATGGTGATATTAGAGTCATGCTAGTTGATCAGTTATGAATTTGAGAAATACTTGTGTCGAAGTTTGCAAGTCCCGTAGCATGCACGTATGGTAAATGTTATGTAACAAATTTGAAACACGAGGTGTTCTTTGATTTTCATCCTTATGAGTGGCGGTCGAGGGCGAGCGATGGTCTTTTCCTACCAATCTATCCCCCCTAGGAGCATGCGCGTAGTGCTTGGTTTTTGATGACTTGTAGATTTTTGCAATAAGTATGTGAGTTCTTTATGACTAATGTTGAGTCCATGGATTATATGCACTCTCAACCTTCCACCACTGCTAGCCTCTTCGGTACCGTGTATTGCCCTTTCTCACCTTGAGAGTTGGTGCAAACTTCGCCCGTGCATCCAAACTCCGTGATACGATACACTCTATCACACATAAACCTCCTTATATCTTCCTCAAAACAACCAACATACCTACCTATTATGGCATTTCCATAGCCATTCCGAGATATATTGCCATGCAACTTTCCACCGTTCCATTTATTATGACACGCTTCATCATTGTCATATTGCCTTGCATGATCATGTAGTTGATATCGTATTTGTGTCAAAGCCACCATGCATAATTTTCATACATGTCACTCTTGATTCATTGCCATCCCGGTACACCGCCGGAGGCACTCATATAGAGTCATATTTTATTCTAGTATCGAGTTGTAATCATTGAGTTGTAAATAAATAGAAGTGTGATGATCATCATTAATAGAGCATTGTCCCAAAAAAAAGAAAGGCCAAATAAAGAAAAGGCCGAAAAAGGGAGAAAGGCCAAATAAAAAAAGGAAGGCCAAAAAAAAGAAGGGACAATGCTACTATCCTTTTTCCACACTTGTGCTTCAAAGTAGCACCATGATCTTCATGATATGGAGTCTCTTGTTTTGTCACTTTCATATACTAGTGGGAATTTTTCATTATAGAACTTGGCTTGTATATTCCAACGATGGGCTTCCTCAAATGCCCTAGGTCTTCATGAGCAAGCAAGTTGGATGCACACCCACTTAGTTTCTTTTGTTGAGCTTTCATGCATTTATAGCTCTAGTGCATCCGTTGCATGGCAATCCCTACTCCTTGCATTGACATCAATTGACGGTCATCTCCCTAGCCCGTTGATTAGTCACGTCAATGTGAGACTTTCTCCTTTTTTGTCTTCTCCACACAACCCCCTTTATCATATTCTATTCCACCCATAGTGTTATATCCATGGCTCGCGCTCATGTATTGCGTGAAGGTTGAAAAAGTTTGAGATTAATAAAGTATGAAACAATTGCTTAGCTTGTCATCGGGGTTGTGCATGATGAGAGCATTCTTGTGTGATGAAAATGGAGCATGACCAAACTATATGATTTTGTAGGGATGCACTTTCTTTGGCCATGTTATTTTGAGAAGACATAATTGCTTAGTTAGTATGCTTGAAGTATTATTACTTTTATGTCAATATTAAACTTTTATCTTGAATCTTAGGATCTGAATATTCTTGCCACAATAGAGAAGATTACATTGATAAATATGTTAAGTAGCATTCCACATCAAAAATTCTGTTTTTATCATTTACCTACTCGAGGACGAGCAGGAATTAAGCTTGGGGATGCTTGATACGTCTCCAACGTATCTATAATTTTTTATTGTTCCATGCTATTATATTATCTGTTTTGGATGTTTATGGGCTTTATTTTACACTTTTATATTATTTTTGGGACAAACCTATTAACTCAGAGCTCAGTGCCAGTTCCTGTTTTTTCCCTTGTTTTAGTGTTTCGCAGAAAAGGAATATCAAACGGAGTCCAAACGGAATGAAACCTTCGGGAGCGTGATTTTTGGAACGAACGTGATCCAGGAGACATGGAGTTGAAGTCAAGGAAGCTTCGAGGTGGCCATGAGGCAGGGAGGCATGCCTGCCCCTGGGCACGCCCCCACCCTCGTGGGCCCCTCGTGGCTCCCCTGACCGACTTATTTCGCCTATATATGTCCATATACCCTAAAAACATCGGGGGGCATAATAGATCGCGAGTTCCGCCGCCGCAAGCCTCTGTAGCCACCAAAAAGCGATTGGGGCCCTGTTCTGGCGCCCTGCTGGAGGGGGGGATCCCTCACCGGTGGCCATTTTCCTCATCCCGGCACTCTCCATGACGAGGAGGGAGTAGTTCACCCTCGGGGCTGAGGGTATGTACCAGTAGCTATGTGTTTGATCTCTCTCTCTCTCTCTCTCTCTCTCGTGTTCTTGAGGTGATACGATCTTGATGTATCGCGAGCTTTTCTATTATAGTTGGATCTTATGATGTTTCTCCCCCTCTACTCTCTTGTAATGGATTGAGTTTTCCCTTTGAAGTTATCTTATCAAATTGAGTCTTTAAGGATTTGAGAACACTTGATGTATGTCTTGCATGTGTTTATGTGTGGTGACAACGGGATATCACGTGATTCACTTGATGTATGTTTTGGTGATCAACTTGCGGGTTCGGTTGAGCTTACGCATAGGGTTTGGCACACATTTTCGTCTTGACTATCCGGTAGAAACTTTAGGGCACTCTTTGAAGTTCTTTATGTTGGTTTGAATAGATGAATATGAGATTGTGTGATGCATATCGTATAATCATACCCACAGATACTCGAGGTGACATTGGAGTATCTAGGTGACATTAGGGTTTTGGTTGATTTGTGTCTTAAGGTGTTATTCTAGTACGAACTCTATGATAGATCAAACGGAAAGAATAGCTTCATGTTATTTTACTACGGACTCTTGAATAGATCGATCAGAAAGGATAACTTTGAGGTGGTTTCGTACCCTGCCATAATCTCTTCGTTTGTTCTCCGCTATTAGTGACTTTGGAGTGACTCTTTGTTGCATGTTGAGGGATAACTATATGATCCAATTATGTTATTATTATTGAGAGAACTTGCACTAGTGAAAGTATGAACCCCATGCCTTGTTTCCTAGCATTGCAATACTGTTTGTGCTCACTTTTATCATTAGTTACCTTGCTGTTTTTATATTTTCAGATTACAAAAACCTATATCTACCATCTATATTGCACTTGTATCACCATCTCTGCGCTGAACTAGTGCACCTATACAATTTACCATTGTATTGGGTGTGTTGGGGACACAAGAGACTCTTTGTTATTTGGTTGCAGGGCTGTTTGAGAGAGACCGTCTTCGTCCTACGCCTCCCACGGATTGATAAACCTTAGGTCATCCACTTGAGGGAAATTTGCTACTGTCCTACAAACCTTTGCACTTGGAGGCCCAACAACGTCTACAAGAAGAAGGTTGCGTAGTAGACATTAGTATAGCACTCAAAATATTATTTATCTGTGTTTCAAAACTTGAGCTCTGGCATCTCTACAAATCCATGCTTCCCTATGCGAAGGGCCTATCTATTTACTTTTATGGTGAGTCATCACCCTCTTATTAAAAGCACGAGATGGAGAGCACCGCTGTCATTTGCATGCATTACTATTAGTTTACATTGAGTATGACTGTGACTGGATCTCTTTTACCATGAATTACAATGTCTAGTCAGTCCTTGATCTTCACGGGTGCTCTGCATTTATGTTTTGCGGTCTCAGAAAGGGCTAGCGAGATACCATCTTATTATATCGTATTATGATTGTTTTGAGAAAGTGTTGTCATCCGAGATTTATTATTATTGCTCGCTAGTTGGTTAGGCCATTGATATGAGTAAATATGAAACCTAAGTGTTATTGTGAATATGGTTAGTTCATAATCTTTGCTGAAAACCTGAATGCTGGCTTTACATATTTACAACAACAAGAGCAAGCAGAGTTTGTAAAAGTTTTTCTTTATCACTTTCAGTTTGTCAACTGAATTGCTTGAGGACAAGCAAAGGTTTAAGCTTGGGGGAGTTGATACGTCTCCAACGTATTTACTTTTCCAAACACGTTTGCCCTTGTTTTGGACTCTAACTTGCATGATTTGAATGGAACTAACCCGGACTGACGTTGTTTTCAGCAGAATTGCCATGGTGTTATTTTTGTGCAGAAATAAAAGTTCTTGGAATGACCTGAAACTTCACGGAGAATATTTTTGGAATTAATAAAAAATACTGGCAAAAGAATCAGCACCAGGGGGCCCACACCCTGTCCACGAGGGTGCAGGGCGCGCCCCCTACCTCGTGGCCCCCCTGAGACTCCACCGACCTCAACTCCAACTTCATATATTCTCGTTCAGGGAGAAAAAAACAGAGAGAAGGATTCATCACGTTTTACGATACGGAGCCGCCGCCAAGCCCTAATCTCTCTCGGGAGGGCTGATCTAGAGTCCGTTCGGGGCTCCGGAGAGGGGAATCCATCGTCATCGTCATCATCAACCTTCCTCCATCACCAATTTCATGATGCTCACCGCCGTGCGTGAGTAATCTCATCGTAGGCTTGCTGGACGGTGATGGGTTGGATGATATTTACCATGTAATCGAGTTAGTTTTGTTAGGGTTTGATCCCTAGTATCCATTATGTTCTGAGATTGATGTTGTTATGACTTTGCGATGCTTAATGCTTGTCACTAGGGTCTGAGTGCCATGATTTCGGATCTGAACCTATTATGTTTTCATGAATATATGTGAGTTCTTGATCCTATCTTGCAAATCAATAGTCACCTACTATGTGTTATGATCCGTCAACCCCGAAGTGACAATAACCGGGACCACTCCCGGTGATGACCGTAGTTTGAGGAGTTCATGTATTCCCTAAGTGTTGATGCTTTGGTCCGGTACTCTATTAAAAGGAGGCCTTAATATCCCTTAGTTTCCAATAGGACCCCGCTGCCATGCAAGTTCTTTTCCATAAGCACGTATGACTATATTGAGAATACATGCCTACATTACATGGATGAACTGGAGCTAGTTCTATGTCACCCTATGTTATAACTGTTGCATGAGGAATCGCATCCGACATAATTATCCATCATTGATCCATTGCCTACGAGCTATTCACATATTGGTCTTTGCTTAGTTACTTTTCCATTGCCACTGTTACGATTACTACAAAACTGCTACTATTACTTTTGCCACCATTACCGTTACTTCCATACTACTTTGCTACTAAAATACTTTGCTGCAGATATTAAGTCTTCCAGGTGCGGTTGAATTGACAACTCAGCTGCTAACACTTGAGAATATTCTTTGGCTCCCCTTGTGTCGAATCAATAAGTTTGGGTTGAATACATTACCCTCGAAAACTGTTGCGATCCCCTATACTTGTGGGTTATCATCTACTAATCTTGGATGTGATGCCTATATAATGATCATTGCCTGGATATCGTCATAATTATTTGAAGTTCTAACAATTGCCCAACAGTAATTTGTTCACCCACCGTTTGTTATTTTTCTCGAGAGAAGCCACTAGTGAAACCTACGTCCCCCAGGTCTTCTTTCTCATATATTTGCCTTTGCAATCTACTTTGTCCTTGCATTTATTTTCAGATCTATTAAACCAAAAACACTTTGCTGCACTTTATTTTATTTATGATCTACTTATTTAACCTATTACAACTTTC
Organism: Aegilops umbellulata; assembly: GCA_032464435.1. Lineage (NCBI taxonomy): Eukaryota > Viridiplantae > Streptophyta > Magnoliopsida > Poales > Poaceae > Aegilops > Aegilops umbellulata. The sequence continues at coordinate 397,046,456 of CP136054.1, forward strand.
TTCCGTCCGTGCACCGTTTCTGGCGCCGTTACCCAAAAGGGATTGTCAACCCCTTTAACACGTTGGGTTTTGAGTGGTTGTTATTTGTGTGCAGGGGCTGTTTACGTTGTGTTGCTTGGTTCTCCTACTGGTTCGATAACCTTGGTTTCATATCTAAGGGAAATACCTACCGCCGCTGTGCTGCATCATCCCTTCCTCTTTGGGGAAATACCGACGTAGCTTCAAGAGACATCAAATACGTCTCCAATGTATCTATAATTTTTTATTGTTCCATGCTATTATATTATCTGTTTTGGATGTTTTATATGCATTAGTATGCTATTTTATATTATTTTTTGGACTAATCTATTATCCTAGAGCCCAGGTTTGGTTTTTTTCCCCTTGTTTTTGAGTTTCGTAGAAAAGGAATACCAAACGGAGTCTAAATGGAATAATACCTTCGCGATGATTTTTCTTGGACTAGAAGACACCCAGGAGACTTGGAGATGAAGTCAGAGGAGCCATGAGGCGGCCACAAGGGTGGAGGGCGTGCCCAGGGGGGTAGGGCGCGCCCCCTGTCTTGTGGGCCCCCGTGACTCCCCTGATCTAATTCTTTCGTCTATATATTCACATATATTCCCAAACCACCAGAGGCATCCACAAAAAGACTTTTCCACCGCTGCAACCTTCTGTACCCGTGAGATCCCATCTAGGGGCCTTTTCCGGCACCCTGCTGGAGGGGGATTCGATCATGGAGGGCTTCTACATCAACTCTATTGCCCTTCCGATGAAGCATGAGTAGTTTACCTCAGACCTACGGGTCCATAGCTTGTAGATAGATGGCTTCTTCTCTCTCTCTGATTCTCAATACCATGTTCTCCTCGATGTTCTTGGAGATCTATCGATGTAATATTCTTTTGCGGTGTGTTTGTCAAGATCCGATGAATTGTGGATTTATGATCAGCTTATGTATGAATATTATTTGAATCTTCTCTGAATTCTTTTATGCATGATTTGATATCTTTGTATTCTCTTCGAACTATTAGTTTGGTTTGGCCAACTAGATTGGTTTTTCTTGCAATGGGAGAAGTGCTTAGCTTTGGGTTCAATCTTGCGGTGTCCTTTCCGAGTGACAGTAGCGGCAGCAAGGCACGTATTGTATTATTGTCATCGAGGATAAAAAGATAGGGTTTTCATCATATTGCTTGAGTTATCCTCTACATCATGTCATCTTACTTAATGCGTTACTCTGTTCTTCATGAACTTAATACTCTAGATGCAGGCAGGAGTGGGTTGATAAGTGGAGTAATAGTAGTAGATGCAGAATCATTTCGGTCTACTTGGCACGGACGTGATGCCTATATTTCACAATCATTGCCTTAGATATCGTCATAACTTTGCGCTTTTCTATCAATTGCTCGACAGTAATTTGTTCACCCACCGTATTATTTGATATCTTGAGAGAAACCTCTAGTAAAACCTATGGCCCCGGGTCTATTTTCCATCATATAAGTTTCCGATCTACAATATTAGTTTCCGATCTACCATTTTTGCAATCTTTTACTTTCCGGCCTATAAACCAAAAATATTTACTTTATCGTTTGTTTAGTTTCATCTATCTCTATCAGATCTCTCTTTTGCAAGTAACCGTGAAGGGATTGACAACCCCTTTATCGCGTTGGGTGCAAGTTGTTTGATTGTCTGTGCGGGTATTGGTGATTTGTGCGTTGTCTCCTACTGGATTGATACCTTGATTCTCTAACTAAGGGAAATACTTATCTCTACTTTGCTGCATCAACCTTTCCTCTTCAAGGGAAAAACCAACGCAAGCTCAAGAAGTAGTAGGAAGAATTTATGGGGCCCGTTGTCGGGGAGATCTACGCCAAGTCAAGACATACCAAGTACCCATCATAAACTCTCATCTCTTACATTACAATATTCGTCATTTGCTTCTCGTTTTCCTTTCACCCACTTCAAAAACAATTTTTGAAAAGATTCGCCTTTTCCTCGTCCCTCTTCCGTTCGTCTTCTTCGTTTTCTTTTTGTTTGCTCTGCGTTAGATCATTTATCTTGCTCTCATGACTAGCACTTTTACCCCTCCTTTGTGTCCCAACTTTGAGGTTCTTCACTAAAAACAGATACAAGGAGAAAATTTAAAGGATGCTTGGTATAGGATGATAGAATCCTACCGCAATTGCATCATAGAGGGGGATTTTAAGATTTTACTTCGTAGTTTTTATGTTGGGCTAACCATGTCTCATAGGCAACTTTTGGATTTTGCTGCTAAAGGGAATTTTATTGAAATTGATCCCAACATTGATTATGAAATAATAGAAGGAATACTAGGAATATTACCCCCACAAAAGGGATTACATCACACACAAGAGGGCACATTTTTTTTTGAGAAACTATGTGAAGTAACGAAAATTTTGCAAAAATCTCTTGAACCCCTCAAAAGTGTTAGTGGAAACCTCCACCGCATGAATATGTTGACCACTCTTTGCAATAAGCGTTTAGATGCTCTAGATATAAAGATTTCTGAATATGAGGAAAAATGCAAAGAACCTCCCGGATTTGAGAATAACTCCATTAAAAAGATAAAGACCAAAGATGACAATACCTAGATCTATTCGTATTTTTATGCCTAGCTAAGGGCGTTAAACAATAGCGCTTGTTGGGAGGCAACCCAATTTTATTTTTGTTCTTTGATTTTTGCGTCTGCTTTTTCAATAAATAATTCATCTAGCCTCTGGTTAGATGTGGTTTTGTGTTTTAATTAGTGTTTTGTGTCAAGGAAGACCTTTGTGATGGCTTATGGTGATAGTCGATTTGATCTTGCTGAAAAACAGAAACTTTTGCGCTCAAGAAAACAATTATCATTTTTAACAGAAGCGTGATAAAATACTGATTATTTTTGAAGAAGATTAATAAACAAAAATTTTAGGTTGTCCTAATATTTCAGAATTTTTGGATTTACAGAAGTATTCAAGAGTTACAGATTACTACATACTGTTCAGTTTTTGACAGATTCTGTTTTCTATGTGTTGTTTGCATATTTTGATGAATCTATGGGTAGTATCAGGGGGTATGAACCATGGAAAAGTTAGAATACAGTAGATATTACATCAATATAAATAAAGAATGAGTTCACAACAGTATCAAAAGTGGTGATTTATTTTCTTATACTAACGGAGCTTATGATATTTTCTGTTGAGTTTTGTGTTGTGAAGTTTTCAAGTTTTGGGTAAGGATTTGATGGACTATGGAATAAGGAGTGGCAAGATCCTAAGCTTGGGGATGTCCAAGGCACCCCAAGGTAATGTTCAAGGACAACCAAGACCTAAGCTTGGGTATGCCCCGGTAGGCATCCCCTCTTTCGTCTTCGTCTATCGGTAATTTTACTTGAGGCTATATTTTTATTCACCACATGATATGTGTTTTGCTTGGAGTGTCTTGTATGATATGAGTCTTTGCTTTTTAGTTTTCCACAATCATACTTTCTGTACACACCTTTTGAGAGGGACATGCATGAATCGTGATTTATTAGAATACTCTATGTGCTTCACTTATATCTTTTGAGCTAGGCAATTTTGCTGTAGTGCTTCATTTATATCTTTTTAGAGCATGGCGGTGGTTTTATTTTATAAAAATTATTGAACTCTCATGCTTCACTTATATTATTTTGAGAGTCTCTAAACAACATGGTAATTTGCTTTGGTTATAAAATTAATCCTAATATGATAGGCATCCAAGTGGGATAGTAAAAACTTTCATATAAAGTGCATTGAATACTATGAGAAGTTTGATTCCTTATGATTGTTTTGAGATATAAAGATGGTGATATTAGAGTCATGGTAGTGAGGAATTGTGAATTTGAGAAATACTTGTGTTAATGTTGGGAAACGCTGCATGGAAAACAAAAAAAATTCTACGCACACGCAAAGATCTATGCATGGAGATGCATAGCAACGAGGGGGAGAGTGTGTCTATGTACCCTCATAGACCGTAAGTGGAAGCGTTTCACAACGTGGTTGATGTAGTTGAACTTTCTTCGTGCTCCACTGGTTGAGTACCGAACGTACGGCACCTCCGAGTTCTATACACGTTCATCTCGGTAACGTCCCTCGCCTTCTTGATCCAGCAAGGTGTCAAGGTAGTAGATGAGTTCCGTCAGCACGACAGTGTAGTAACGGTGCTGTGAACTGATCCTTGCAGGGCTTCGCCTAAGCCCCACAAAAATATGACCGGGGGTGTAAACTGTGGAGGGGGGCGCCGCACACAGCTAACAATTGATGTTGTGTCTTCTAGGCACCCTCTCCCCACATATATATAGGTGGGAGAGGAGGATAGGCAACCAGGGGGCGCCCAAGTAGGATCCGAATCTTACTTGGGGTTTCCCCAAGTGCCCCCCTTTCCTTTTTTCACCGGAGAAGAAAGGGAAGGGGGAAGAGAGAAAGGAAGGGGGGCTGAACCCCCCTTTTCCTTCTCTAATTCGGCCACATGCCATAGGGGGCGCGCCACCCCTTGTGGGCTGGTGTGCTCCCCTCTCATGGCCCATATGGCCCATATATTTCCTCCGAGGGTTCCGGTAACCCCTCCGTACTCCGATAAATACCAGATACACTCCGGGACACTTCTCGTGTCCGAATATTATCATCCTATATATCAATCTTTACCCCTCGACCATTTCGAGACTCCTCGTCATGTCAGTGATCTCATCCGGTACTTCAAACAACATTCGGTCACCAAATCACATAACTCATATAATACAATATCGTCATCGAACATTAAGCATGCGGACCCTATGGGATCAAGAACTATGTAATTCCCTTTGTTCATCAGTATGTTACTTGTCCGAGATTCGATCATCGGTATCTACATACCTAGTTCAATCTTGTTACCGGCAAGTCTCTTTTCTCGTTCCATAATACATCACCTCATGACTAACTCTTTAGTCGTTTTCTTGCAAGCTTATGATGTGTATTACTGAGAGGGCCCAGAGATACCTCTCCGATACTTGGAGTGACAAATCCTAATCTCGATCTATGCCAGCTCAACAAACACCTTCGAAGTTACCTGTAGAGCATCTTTATAATCGCCTAGTTATGTTGTGACCTTTGATAGCACAGAAGGTGTCGGGGATATACCCCGCAGTATGACCCGGCCGGAGTCGTAACCCAGCTGGGACTTGGTAAACCGGCGGATGGTAAACGGGCGGACAGTTAAGACAGTCAAGACAGATGGCTGAGACAGACGGTAAACCGGCAGGAGTCAAGTCAGATGATAACCCGGCAGGTGTTAAAGCAGACAATGTTAAACCGGCAGACAATGTTAAACCAGCTGAGAATGTTAAATCGGCAGACAATGTTAAACCGGCAGCCGTTAAGAAGCACAGGAAGGGAAGTCAAGATAGTTTAAGTCTTAGTCCGAGATGGACTCTACATGTAACCCGCCCCTTCAACTTATATAAGGAGGGGCAGGGCTCCCCAAAGAGGGGCGAGCAAGAAGAAACAATCTTAGGGGTAGACACAAAGAGGAGAGCCGGTTTACGGCGACTCCCTCGTGATGATAATGAGATCTAGCCTCAAACGGCATGTAGGGTTGTTACCGGATGATGTTTCCCGGGGCCCGAAGCTGTCTAAACCCTTGTCCTCCGTTGCGTCTCTCGATTCTGCTCAACCCCTCTCAAGCTATCACATAGATGCGTTGGCCTCACGACTAAGTCCTCACGCTAAGGACATCTGACGTGTTAATTCCACGACAGTTGGCGCCCACCATGGGGCCTGCGCACGATGGTGTTGAGTTCTTGAAAGGATTTCTTCCAGGGATCGAGAAGTTATAAGTTTACCGAAGAAGAAGAGACAGTTCGAAATGATTTTTTACGAACAGTTTTGCATCAGCTTCAAGATCGGTAAAGTTTAAAGTTCAAGAGGAAATTAGGGTTGCGCCTGGGCACCACCATAAGTCGCCGACACCGACGTTTTCTGCTATAGCGTATTTTCGCTGGCGTGGCAAGTCCGAATCGATAGCTCGCCAAAGCTGGTATGTTTGGAGTCGCCGTTCAACTGTCGATAGCAAAGGAAAAAGACAAGAAAAAAGAAAGATTCAATCCATCGCCGCAGGGTCTCAGTGCAAAAATTGCTAACCATCCAATCCAATTGACTTTGGTCAAAGTAACTACAAAACAGAGAAGGACTCCAGTCTGAAACCTCCATGGTCTCTGCCACTACGGCAGCTGCGGCTGCGCCTTGACCCGCCTCGCCTCGAGCCTTAAATCGCCACGGCCTCTACGCTTCGTGGACATCGGCAACCTGACGCCAATCCGAGTGATCGCCTGGTCGTCCGCGGTTTTTGTCTCAAACAGCAGCTGTCTCGCCAAAACTGCGGATTCACGTGGCCCAGCTAAACCGCCATCCGCAGTTGCAACCGTGCCTTAGAACGGTCGCCGGGACTTGCCTTTCGCCAAGTCACTGGCGGGTCGCCCCCAGTTCGGTTCCCACCTCCTCTTGCTCTGCGCGCTCGCGCTAAACCGGTCGCGGCCGCGCCTCTCCAACTCGGCGCTGCCACAAACGCCCCTCGTCGACCCGCCGGATTGAACCGGCCCTGACGCTGTCGGGCGCGGATGCACGCCTGTGCAGGTCCTTTGCATCCACGCCATCGCTTCAACCTACTGTCACCTGTTCTGCTCCAAGTCGGTCTGGAGCCACCGCGGGTGAGCCGCCCAGGCCTTTTCAATTTTCCTTGCCGGGCGCGTGCCCCTTGTCGTGGTGTTGGGTCGCCTCCGCTCACTGTTGCGAGTTCGCCTGCGGAGAGCCACCGCTGTGGATTCGCCTCGCGGCAGCCGTCAAACCGCCCTGTGAGCTTTAGCCTCGGCAAACTGTCCTGCTTCTACTAGTTTTCTCGTGCATGTACTGGCCGCCTCCTGTGTCCGGTCGAGTCACCGCCGCCCATTACCCAGCCGTGCCGGGTCTCCTCCGTTGCGCCTATGTCGCCCGCCTCGGTTCGCCTCTGCTACTACGCTGGCCTCACCTCTGCTTTGCCGAAGCGCCGTGTTAACCCGCCCTCCTCCGACTCTGAAGCCACTGCTGCGTTTCCAAGGCTCCAACCCGCCGGCCACTGCCGAGCCACCGTTCCCGCAGCCTTGTTTCTGCCGTAAACCGCCAGCGCGCCTCTTGATCTGCTCAGTTTCCGGGCGTTCCACAGCTCCGCTGGCCTCGGCCTTGACCCGCCGTCACAGGGTCGACCTGGTCTCCCGCGTTCGTTCCACCACGCCGGCTTGTCAGCCAACTCCAATCGCTGCTCCAGCCGCGCCCGCCTCAAGTCGCCGGCCGCCTCAATCTCCGGTCTGAGCCGCCAGGTGTTTTCCCCTCCGGCGCGCTGAGCCGCCCGAGTCTCCGATGCCTTCACCCTTGCGTACCTACGAACAGCTAGTCGCGCATGAGCCGCCCATTGGCCTCTTGAGCCGCGGCGCCGCCGCCCCCGCAGACCCGTGAAGTTGCCTGTTTCCAAAGCGTCGCTGTGGCGTCGTTCTGCTGTAAGCCGCAGTCTCCAAGCGCGCCAATCCGCTCTCGCCGGAGTCGATTGCATTTAAACCGCCGTGGCCCGGTGGCGTTAAACCGGAGCGACCTCCGCCTATTTCAAATCGCCGCCGCCATACACCTCATGGTTCTTGTGCTGTGGCTGCGCCAAGCTGCCCAGGGTGAGCAGCCTCACCTCTGTTTAACTGAGCTGCCCTTGCACCCGCGGCCGGAGCTGAGCCAACGTGGTCAAACCGCGTCGCTGCCGGGTTATCACCTGTCCGTGGCTGGCGCTGTATTGCCGAGCTTCTTCGGCCACAGATGCGCCGAGCGGCCGCCTTGGCCACGAGCTGCCGTCTCCGCCGCAAAGCCTCTGTGACACATAATGCGCGACAAAGACTGGTTACAGCATAACCCCCGCTCGTTTCCTAGGCATGAGGCAAGATAAACAACATTTAGTGCTACTTGTGCTAAGCACACAGTGGCACGAGAATCGAGAAAGGAGGAGTCTAGTATTGCATGGGAAGCTGGCAAGCTGGCCTAGTTCAACGGGTGTGATTTGACTGGCCGACGGTGTTCTGCATCATAAAAAAACAGAGCTACACTACATGCAATGCACCGCAAGGAGTATTACTATGAGGTCCGGTTTCCTATAAAACTGGAGTAGTATGTACGGTGCGACAGAAGTTTTTGTCTATGATTTTGCAAAAATCGTTGGTGAACTACAGCGGTATGCCGTTATCCTCGGGACGATATCCAGCATCAGCATCCAAGTCCATCCGAATAAATGAATCAGGTGCTATCTTTTCTATGTATTTTATCAGCACATATTACATTGTTTGGAAAACAATTATTCTGGTCTGTGGTATTTTTATTTTTACAGGACCATTATTTATTACAAAGGTGTGGCAAAGGGATGGAAGCCAATATTGCTTTTGCACCAGTACTTGTCTGTGCCTTACTACTGGACGGATACGAGAGCAAGTTGCCGCCCCCGTTACATCAACATACACGACTGACTTATCGTCCGTGCATACCGCCGACTCGCCCGCCTTTACCGGGGTGATCATCAACTCCGCAGTGGATAATTTTGGGCCTAACATATTAGGACCCTAAACCACCATATTGGTGCAAATTTAAAGGTCGTCAAAAAATGGCCGGCTTACAAAGAAGGATTCTGGTTTAAAATGCGGCTCAAGGGGAAGATATCTCCCATAATGATTTGAAGCTCTCAATATCTGGTTTAAAATCCCGGTTCAAGAAGAATTTATCTCTTGGAAAAAGTTAAAGGTTGCCGAAGAGGACCTGTTGCCATGATGCACGGTTCAAACATGGGTATCCCGCCTTATTGACTTATCATATTATTGGTTACATGGGGGCTTCAGCTTACAAAGCAGAGTTTTGTCCATTAATCCGGCTATCACGCCACAACAAAGCTTGGGAGCTTCACACCCAAGGGGCCAAAGAGAGTCTTGTTGCTACGCACAACCCAAACATAGGCACCCATTGAGCACAGCTCACAAAGTTACTTGGCGGCTCTTTGTGTCAAATACCGAAGAGTTTGAAAGGACCCTTGTAACCGGGTATCGACCCACGGCTTGGAAGCCTGGTGTATTCACCAAAAACCCCAGGTTAACCTGCCTTCATCAAGAAAGCCACTCGTATCCAGGTAATCCTGGCATGACCCGCCAAACGTTTGACAGTTTGTTGTAGGGTGGAACCCTAGGTGAAGATCTTTCACGAATTGGAGGGGGAATCCCCAAGAACAAGATGAACACAAGAGGGAAAACAAGAGGAACACTCAAGAACAATTCCAATCACACATCCACTAGACTAACAAACACAAGATCCACAAGGTACATGAACAATCAAAGGGAAACAAGATACATGGTAGAGTTCATCCCAAATCCTATGAAGGAGATGAGGGCTTGATGATCCTATGATGGGGATCCTTCTCCAAGAGGAGGCCTTGGTATCCACAAGTGGATCTTCTCCCTTAGGAGGTCATGATCTCCATGAGGAGGAAGATGAGCAAAGCTCTCTCTTTGTCTATCAAATACTTTGCCATCCTCTCAAAAGAGCTAGGGAAGGGGTATATATAGTCTGGGGACGAGTTGGGAGAGGGGAGAGGGATACAAGGGTGAAAACCCAAAAGTGCACGCAGGCACGCGGAGGAGTCCGGGCACCCGGGGGCAAACCGGCCGGGCACCCGGACCGGTCAGGGGCGTCGGCTGTAGGTGGACCGGGCACCCGGGGGTCCTAGGCCCGGGCACCCGGGGGTGGCCGCAGTTGGCTGGGCGGGGTAGTCCGGGCACCCGGGGTTGATGGACCGGGCACCCGGGGTTGAGGGACCGGACACCCGGGGTGAGCTGGGCGCGGCCCAGGAGGGAGGCCGGGCACCCGGGCCACTCAGTGGCGCCGCACCAGGGGGCCGGGCACCCGGGCCAGCCAGGGAGGCCGCGGCCTTGGCGGTTGGAGGTGGCCGGGCACCCGGGCCCTTGGTAGCCGAGCACCCGGAGTGGTCCGAGCCCTCCGTTTCTCCATTCTTATCGTTCCCTCGCTGCTCGTCCTTCTCCATGGTTGCTTGGCTCTCCGTCCTCGTTTCCTTCCGGTCATCTCCTTGGTACCTAAGTGTGCATAGAGTTTCCAATTGAGGTAGAACCCAATTCATATGTGAATCCGAACGAAACTCGAAGAGGAAAGAAGTGACCTCGTTCTCAATGTTGCGTGCACGTGCTCTTGTCACCGGTCCTCTCGGTGCTTGCGATGGTGATGGCGTGTCCATGTGGATGGAGAGGGATGCTCCGCATCATCTCCCCCCCTTGGGAGAGATCCGTCCACAGATCATGATCTTCATCACCATGGGAAAGAGAGGGCGTCGCCGTGTAGAGGTGGACAACCGCCAAGTACTCATCATCTTCAAGATTGAAATGGGCACTCTCCAATGCCGCGCCGTCTCGTGATTCCTTCAAAAGGAACAAGTAGAACAAACACTTGGAAAAACAAATGCGGTTAGCGTTAGAGCAAAACCAATCATTCAAGAGGCGATTCACCAAACAAGTGTCGTCATCAAGCATAGCATATGGTGTGACAAGGGAGTGTGGCATAGCATGAAAGCACATAAATTTAGCACAATCAAGGACATCATGGGAACAAGCATGTAAATGTGAGGTAGAGATGCACATATGTGTGACAAGAGAATAAGCATCTACCTCAAGTTCATAGCAAGCATGCATTAGACTCTCAATGAACGTTCTATGGTAGGCATAAGAGTCATCCACGACACCAAGAGAAATGAAATGTCTAAACACATGGGGCAAGTGTAAGACAATCCAAGCATAATGTGCATATGGTGTGGTGAAGAAAGTGTGGCACTCAACACAATGGAAAGAGCAATTGTTCATCATGTGTGAGGTAATCAAATGAAGCAAGTGATAAGCAATGGTACATGGCATATGTGAAGTAATGACATTGTTGCAACCAAACATATGATAGGGGCAAGTAATCCAAGAGTTGGATGCAACATGAGAAAGCATAGCAATCAAGTTGTGCAAACTAGTGGAACAAAGATGCAACACACTAGAGGAAGTCATGGCAATCATGTCATGTGAGAACATAATAGATATAGGTAATGCACGTGACATATTGCGAGCGCGAACACAAAGCAAGATCATAGTATCATCGTAGGCATGGGGCACATAACAAACATGACAATGACAAGCAATATCTCCACCAAGCTTGCAAATACACATACAAGTAGGAGAATCAATCATCATGTGTAATGCAAAGCATGGGTCACAAATGCATGGCCAAGGCATAGGAATGAGCATAACATGCAAAGTGAACATGGCAAGATGGACATATAATATGCAATGGATGATAACCCATAACCATGTGAGAGCCATGTAGAAGAAATGCGCGAAGTCTTTGCGCGAAGAGAGCGGTGGGAAAGGCAATCCATGGGATCCCAAATCATCATTGCTCTCTAGAGCTCGTTTTGTCAACTCGTGAGATTGCGAGGTTGACAAGTATTCATGGGTACCTACACAAAAGAGACACAAACCAAAGAAATGGTGTGTGTGGTAAATGTACACATCATCCATCATGAAGTGTATGTGCATGTGTGAGTTAGCACAAGATAAGCATCGCTCAAAGAAATTTGATGCGTGGTATAAGAACATGTCATCCATCATGAAAGAATAGTTGTTATGTATGACACGATGGGGACACAAATGGAGAATGCAAGTATATGGTACATCACTAGCATGTTTATTCATGGGAAGCATATGGTGCACACAAGTATTGGGATCATGCAATGGATAGGATGAATCAAAATCTCCTAACATGTATGAGGAAACTATGGGGGTCTCCTCATGAGCAATATTGGAAACATCATATGGAGAAAATGGACAACATCCAAAACAATGCATATCCGAAGCTAGGTGGTCATGGCATGGCATATGAGATAAATTATGCAAAGGGAGCATATCAATATCATCACAAGAAAAACAAATGCCAATAACCATGGGCTTGTCATCTATGCCATATGTGCAAATTGGGTTTATCTTAATGGCATATGCATAGTCACTACGATGAGATTGCAAATATGACATATTGTTGATCTCATGCATAGCATATGACAAGTCAAGCGGATTGTCAAACATGATGTGACCAAGAGAATTATCACAAGAAATCCTATGTAACATGGCATCACAACTAACAGACTCCACATGGCAATCATCAAACTCATCATAAATGGGTAAATCATCGCATGGGGAAATCACACTAGCATGAAGCATGACAATAGGTGGATCAACATCATGCAAGCAATCAATGTCAAGAGTGTCCACTAGTGGGACTAGAGCATCACCGTCACCTATGTTACCTTTGTCGTTCCACTCAAGTGGTGTAGGTGAGGTGGCAAAGACCAAATGGTGGTCATCATCTTCATCTTGATGGAACCATGTGGGGGGTGCATCATATTCCACCATGGCCATCGTCTTGTCCATAGGAAGGACGAAATCATCGCGGGTCGGCGCGTCATCATATATGGGACCTAGCACCAAATGAGAAGACACCATAGGGGTAGAGGTTAAGTTGTTAGAAATTGAAATGACCTCACTCTCTCTATGTGGTGGTGGCTCACTCACTCCCTCAAGGTAGGTGCACTCAATGTCACATATGGTGGAGTCACACATCTCACTCAAGTGGTGGGGGTTGTCGCTCTCCTCACATGGGAATTCTGGCAACTCATCATATATGGGGCTAGTGGTGAAGTCACTCTCACTCTGAATATGGTGGCAAAAGTCACTCAAGTCATCATACGTCACCGTGGTCGAAGGGAAAATCCCATGCTCAACCATCTCGTCGTCGTCGCCGTAGATGAAGGCCGAAGATGGCACATCATCGCTCTCGTCGTGGATGAAGGCCGAAGATGGCACATCATCGCTCTCATCATGGATGAAGGCCGAAGACGGCACATCATCACTCTCCTCCATGACCGAAGGGAAAATCCCATGCTCGATCATCTCGTCACCGTCGTCGTGGATGAAGGCCGATGTAGTCGTACTCGTCGGAGGTAGGCGAAGATGTCGTACGTCCAAAGACGAAGATGCCTTGAGAACACTTGGCGAAGATGCCGAAGTAGTCGAAGTAGTCGTAGCTCCGACTTGGTGGTGCTTGTCTCGCGGTCTTCTCTTGTGCTCATGAAGTTTTGACGTAGCTTGATGTAGAGCTTGTTGGGACTTGTAGGTGTACGCATCGCGAGCATCATCAACTTGATGGCGTTGTAGTGCTTGAGCTCGATGACGTTCCAAAGATTGGCCACTTGAGCGTCGCTTCCTTGAAGATGACGCAGGGGAAGAAGACTTGTAGTTGGCCAACATGTCGCGGACTTGATCCCTTTGTTCCTCCAACTTGTTGTCGATGTAGTCCCTTGTCCTTGCTTCATTTTGGCGAATGTCGATGGCGAGTCGCTCAATGCTTTGCCTTGCTCGTTGTAGTCCGAAGATGGACGTTTTGGTGATGTATTTGTTCGCGTCGTCATTGTCGTGAAAGACCGAAGATGAAATGCCATGCCTATCCATCATAAGACTCGAGCAAATGTGAGTAGGAAATGAGATAAACAATACCAAGTTACCTTTTCCCAAAGTTGAGGATGTATCCCGTTTCACTCAATGTGAGATGAAAGAATAGTGGAATTAGTACCGGACTTGTTCACTCACACCTACGAACTAAAGCTTATGGAGTAGCTCGGTGAGGATAGTGGCACAAAAATTTAATGCAAAATGTTAGCAAGAGTCAATAGTGTTGGAAAAGATTCACAAATTCGCAAATGAAACAAGTAGACCAATAGCAATATGTGGCACATGGAAACACACACACGGATAGATAAATGGGGTCGTGCAACTAAGGAATGAGCACAAAATGTGGAATCCACGGAAAACGCTCGTGTTGCACAACTCAAGAGAGACGCTAGCACGATTGCTCAATAGGCGGATACGACACTTGTGCACAACCTAGAAGATGCAAAATATATGAGCTTTCTATCCCAAGTATGCTATGTGTATGATGTTCCGGTGTTTCTCACACGATGATCCAAGATGATCAATATGGTAGTATGGTATGCAATGTGGCGATGCTATGGCTCTTGCTCACAAGCTTTTTTTGCTATCTTTTCCTTTTTTTTGCTTAAAAGCTTATTCTTTTTTTTTTGATATGGCCACTTATGCGAAATGCACAAACCAAGATAGCAATGGTGTATATGTGGGAACAATCTTGTGGCACAAGGGATGATATGATGATACCAAGATGATACCTATATGATATGGTATATATGCAATGGGGGTACGGATCACTAATGTGCACAAGTAACGTTGCCGGCAATACTCAATGGCTAGTCTCGATAGGCAAGTGACGCAAAATGGTCTAAGGGGTTAACAATGTAATGGCAAGAATGTACAATGAAGGGATACCACGATACCGAGGTGATATGGAGGTTACCATTCTTGCTTACGGTTAGGGTGTCAAATTGGTGAAGTGGTCGATGTCGAAGACGACCTCGAGGCGATGATGAGTGGCGGTGTTCTTGATGTGGATACCAAGATGATGTAGACCCATCCCTAAGTAGCCGAAACACCTTAGGAAACGGTAAAAACCGCAAACTCAAAATCACCAAAGGTAAATGTCAAATGGTGGTAGCGGAATGTGTTGGTGGTTCCGGAGTTAGCAATGCGGAAGTGGTGGTGGTGGATGATGAAGAAGCAACCATCCCTAAGTAGTCGAAACACCTTAGGAGACTCAAGTCACCACTCAAGCAACCACAAATGCTATATGGAGCAAAAAATGGGTTAGGTTGCGGAAAGCTATGGTGGTTTTGCGGGTGATGTGGTGGATGGCACTATGCAAAGATGCCAAAATGCCAAATTTTTTATGGAGTCAAATGGTGTTGGAACCTATCTAGATGGATGGGGGATGTCAATAGCTACTCAACGAGCTAAAGAATGCGAAAATCGGACTCCGGGAGTGAAAGTTATGGCCGAAAGGTAAAGTCCACGCGGCTGATTTTGGGGGGTGCGGGTGCCCGGGGGTGGAAGGTGCGGGTGCCCGGGATGGGCAGGGGCAAACAGCCCGGGGGTGCGGGCACCCGGGGTTTGGGGTGCGGGCACCCGGGGTGGTCAGCGGGGGGGGGGGGGGGGTGCACGGGGGGTCCGGGTGCCCGGGGTTTGAGGTCCCGGTGCCCGGGGGTGTCGGATTTGGGCGGAAATTCGTGGGAAGATGCAAGAAATTGGTGGATTTTGTGGAGGGAAAGGTGGAGATGGATGGGGGAATGCTAGATCCACTTGAAACCAAGCAAATCCATGGATCAAATCCAACAAAATCTCATCAAACCAACAAATCACAAAAAAATTGGGGCTATTTTTGGTGGGGAAATTTTTGAATTTGGGGAAGAACACAACAAAATTAGGCTAGAGAACAACAAGGGGGGCTCCAATTTCGTGAGAAACCATGGCTCATGATACCAAGATGTTGTAGGGTGGAACCCTAGGTGAAGATCTTTCACGAATTGGAGGGGGAATCCCCAAGAACAAGATGAACACAAGAGGGAAAACAAGAGGAACACTCAAGAACAAGTCCAATCACACATCCACTAGACCAACAAACACACAAGATCCACAAGGTACATAAACAATCAAAGGGAAACAAGATACATGGTAGAGTTCATCCCAAATCCTATGAAGGAGATGAGGGCTTGATGATCCTATGATGGGGATCCTTCTCCAAGAGGAGGCCTTGGTATCCACAAGTGGATCTTCTCCCTTAGGAGGTCATGATCTCCATGAGGAGGAAGATGAGCAAAGCTCTCTCTTTGTCTATCAAACACTTTGCTATCCTCTCAAAAGAGCTAGGGAAGGGCTATATATAGTCTGGGGACGAGTTGGGAGAGGGGAGAGGGATACAAGGGTGAAAACCCAAAAGTGCACGCAGGCACGCGGAGGAGTCCGGGCACCCGGGGGCAAACCGGCCGGGCACCCAGACCGGTCAGGAGCTCCGGCTGTAGGTGGACCGAGCACCCGGGGGTCCTAGGACCGGGCACCCGGGGGTGGCCGCAGGTGGCTGGGCGCGGTAGGCCGGGTACCCGGGGTTGAGGGCCCAGGCACCCGGGGTGAGCTGGCGCGGCCCAGGAGGGGGGCCGGGCACCCAGGCCACTCAGACGCGCCGCACCAGGGGGGCCAGGCACCCGGGCCAGCCAGGGAGGCCGCGGCCTCGGCGGTTGGAGGTGGCCGGGCACCCGGAGTGGTCCGAGCCCTCCGTTGCTCCCTTCTTCTCGTTCCCTCACTGTTCGTCCTTCTCCATGGTTGCTTGGCTCTCCGTCCTCGTTTCCTTCCGGTCATCTCCTTGGTACCTAAGTGTGCATAGAGTTTCCAACTGAGGTAGAACCCGACTCATATGTGAATCCGAACGAAACTCGAAGAGGAAAGAAGTGACCTCATTCTCGATGTTGTGTGCACGTGCTCTTGTCACCGGTCCTCTTGGTGCTTGCGATGGTGATGGCGTGTCCATGTGGATGGACGAGGGATGCTCCGCATCACAGTTACTCTCACTGAGACCCTGAACTTTTCAAAGTTAAAACGACGATTGGTTAGTTGGAGGCCCATCTTAAAAGGATTTGTCAAATGGTTTAACTCAGCGGCCTGGCAGCCCATGAAAAGCCTTGAATTTGGGCCTGGCAGCCCTTGAAAAGCCTCGACTACACGATTTTATTTGCCTTTGTGAAGATTTTTCTCTTTTGATAAATTTTATGTTGAACCGGCGTCTATTGACCCGGCATGACTATCAGTCATCAAATTAACCCAGTGTTCATTAACCCGGCTCGACTTTCAACTACAAGTTGTCAGTACATAATCACTGATAATCCGGTGTTTATTGACCCGGCCTGGCTTTGGACTATAAGTCGCCAGTATATATTTGGATTGCGCCATTGGAATTATGCGCTTATTAATCATTGGGTATATTATTCAAATAGCCAACATGGCTGGATTTTTATTATGGTTATCAATAACCAGTATTATGATTAAGGTTTTCAAAGTCGCTTTAGCGCAATGGCTATCATATTATCAATGGATATGATTTATTCTACAATTGAAGGAATAGTCCCGAGTTGCTGCAGGCTTACGACCCGGCACTTGGGGGCTACATTATTTAAGTTGAGATTACATCAAATCTGCAAGTCTCATGTTGCTGCAAGCATGCACCATGACACTTGGGGGCTAATGCAAAGTCATTTTTTTGATCACCTTATTGAAGACCCGACTCATCACATCGTAATGAGCCGGCCCTTGGGGGCTACCAATTGCTCCTGTCAACAATTCAAGGTACAAAGCTTTTTATTCATTATATTGAAGGGTCCACTGCTCAGTTGGAAAAGCACAAGGCTCTTAACCTTGTGGACGTGAATTCAAGCCCCATGATGGGGGTTACATCATATGATGTTATTCTCAATGAAGTATATATAAAGTCCCAGCTCAATATTATCTTACTGTGCCGGCCCTTGGGGGCTACACGTTGCTGTTGAAATCTACATGATCATATTTTCGAAGTCCCTGCTCATTATTTGCATAATGACCCGGCCCTTGGGGGCTACACTGGTTGAAGTTTTTATGAGCATCAGGAAATTACAAGTCCCAGGTTGCTGCAAGCATGACAACCCGACACTTGGGGGCTACATATATGGAATACTCAGTTCTGACTAGTGATTGAGATGAACAACCTGGATTTCTTCAAGCTTGTGACATTCATATTGAAGCAAATCTTAAGCCGTTACTATGTTACCTTCTTAAGATTTGGGGGCTACAAGTGATAGGCATATAAGAGGTATATTTTCAAAAGCTGATGTTAACAAACAGTTATGATCCGGTGCCATCAATATTTGTAAACCGGCAAGTTCTACATTCTTAAACCGGCTGAAGATCAGATGAGTATATCAAAGACCAATATTTTTGTCAAGCGTTCGGAGCTGAGTCAAAGAAGTTATTCTTCACAATATTTCTCTGTGACAAACCAATTGATTATGAAGCTGGCCTATTGACCCGGATTTTCTAGAAGGAAATGACAAAGATTTAAAGAGGATCAGGATCAGTTTAACATGGATAAATCCAAATTAAATTGGGGGCTAATGTCGGGGATATACCCCGCGGTATGACCCGGCCGGAGTCGTAACCCGGCTGGGACTTGGTAAACCGGCGGATGGTAAAACGGCGGACAGTTAAGACAGTCAAGACAGATGGCTGAGACAGACGGTAAACCGGCTGGTGGTAAACCGGCAGGAGTCAAGTCAGATGATAACCCGGCAGGTGTTAAGGCAGACGATGTTAAACCGGCAGACAATGTTAAACCGACAAACAATGTTAAACTGGCAGACGTTAAGAAGGCCAGGAAGGGAAGTCAAAATAGTTTAAGTCTTAGTCCGAGATGGACTCTACATGTAACCCGCCCCTTCAACTTATATAAGGAGGGGCAGGGCTCCCAAAGAGGGACGGGTAAGAAGAAACAATCTTAGGGCTAGACACAAAGAGGAGAGCCAGTTTACGGTGACTCCCTCGTGATGATAATGAGATCTAGCCTCAAACAGCATGTAGGGTTGTTACCGGATGATGTTTCCCGGGGCCCGAAGCTGTCTAAACCCTTGTCCTCCGTTGCGTCTCTCGATTCCGCTCAACCCCTCTCAAGCTACCACATAGATGCGTTGGCCTCACGACTAAGTCCTCACGCTAAGGACATCTGACGTGTTAATTCCACGACACAAGGTATTCCTTCAGTATCCGGGAGTTGCATAATCTCATAGTCGAAGGAATATGTATTTGACATAAGGAAAGCAATAGCAATGAAACTGAACGATCAATATGCTAAGCTAACGGACGAGTCTTGTCCATCACATCATTCTCCTAATGATATGATCCCGTTATCAAATGACAACACATGTCTACGGTTAGGAAACCTTAATCATCTTTGATCAACAAGCTAGTCTAGTAGAGGCTTACTAGAGACACGGTATTTGTTTATGTATTCACACATGTATTTAAGTTTCCGATCAATACAATTCTAGCATGAATAATAAACATTTATCATGAATAAGGAAATATAATATAACAACTTTATTATTGCCTCTAGGGCATATTTCCTCGAGTCTCCCACTTGCACTAGAGTCAATAATCTAGTTCACATCACCATGTGATTTAACACCCATAGTTCACATCGCCATGTGACCAACACCCAAAGAGTTTACTAGAGTCAATAATCTAATTCACATCGCCATGTGATTAACACCCAAAGAGTACTAAGGTGTGATCATGTTTTTCTTATGAGAGAGGTTTAGTCAATGGGTCTGTCATGTTCATATCCGTATGTATTTTGCAAATTTCTATGTCTACAATGCTCTGCATGGAGCTACTCTAGCTAATTGCTCCCACTTTTAATATGTATCCAGATCGAGACTCAGAGTCATCCGGATTGGTGTCAAAGCTTGCATCGACATAACTCTTTACGACGAACTCTTTATTACCTCCATAACTGAGAAACATTTCCTTAGTCCTCTTTAAGGCACCTAAGGATAATTTTGACCGTTGTCTAGTGGTCCACTCCTGGATCACTCTTGTACCCTCTTTACCAGATAAGTGGCAAGACACACATCAGGTGTGGTACACAACATGGCATATTGTATAGAACCTATGGCTAAGGCATAGGGAATGACTTTTCATTCACTCTCTATCTTATGCCGTGGTCGGGCTTTGTGTCTTACTCAACTTCACACCTTGTAATACAGGCAAGAACCCCTTTTTGGACTGAACCATTTTGAACTTCTTCAAATCTTATCAAAGTATGTGTTTTGTGAAAGTTCTATTAAGCATCTTGATCTATCCCTATATATCTTCATGCTCAATATGCAAGTAGCTTCACCGAGGTCTTTCATTGAAAAATTCTTATTCAAGTATCCTTTTATGCTATCTAGAAATTCTATACCATTTCCAATCAACAATATGTCATCCACATATAATATCAGAAATGCTAGAAAGCTCCCACTCACTTTCTCGTAAATACAGGCTTCACCGAAAGTTTGTATAAAACCATATGCTTTGATCACCTCATCAAAGCGTATATTCCAACTCCGAGATGCTTGCACCAGTCCATAGATGGATCGCTGGAGTTTGCACACTTTGTTAGTGATGTCTACTACGCAACTTTATTCTTGTATACACGTGTTGGGCCTCCAAGCGCAGAGTTCTGTAGGACAGTAACAATTTTCCCTGAAGTGGATGACCTAAGGTTTATCAATCCGTGGGAGGTGTAGGATGAAGATGGTCTCTCTCAAACAACCCTGCAAACCAAATAAAAAAGTCTCTTGTGTCCCCAACACACCAAATACAATGGTAATTTGTATAGGTGGTGTCTACTACACAACCTTCTTCTTGTAGACGTTGTTGGGCCTCCAAGTGTAGAGGTTTGTAGGACACTGGAAAATTTCCCTCAAGTGGATGACCTAAGGTTTATCAATCCGTGGGAGGCATAGGATGAAGATGGTCTCTCTGAAACAACCCTGCAATCAAATAACAAAGAGTCTCTTGTGTCCCCAACACACCCAATACAATGGTAAATTGTATAGGTGCACTAGTTCGGCAATGAGATGGTGATACAAGTGCAATATGGATGGTAGATATAGGATTTTGTAATCTGAAAATATGAAAACAGCAAGGTAACTAATGATAAAAGTGAGCGTAAACAGTATTGCTAGGAAACAAGGCCTAGGGTACAAACTTTCACTAGTGCAAGTTCTCTCAACAATAATAACATAATTGGATCATATAACTATCCCTCAACATGCAACAAAGAGTCACTCCAAAGTCACTAATAGCGGAGAACAAACGAAGAGATTATGGTAGGGTACGAAACCACCTCAAAGTTATCCTTTCTGATCGATCTATTCAAGAGTCCATAGTAAAATAACACGAAGCTATTCTTTCCGTTCGATCTATCCTAGAGTTCGTACTAGAATAACACCTTAAGACACAAATCAACCAAAACCGTAATGTCACCTAGATACTCCAATGTCATCTCAAGTATCCATGGGTATGATTATACGATATGAATCACACAATCTCAGATCATCTATTCAACCAACACAAAGAACTTCAAAGAGTGCCCCAAAGTTTCTATCGGAGAGTCAAGACGAAAACGTGTGCCAATCCCTATGCATAAGTTCCCAAGGTCACGGAAACCACAAGTTGATCACCAAAACATACATCAAGTGAATCAATAGAATACCCCATTGTCACCACGGGTATCCCGCGCAAGACATACATCAAGTGTTCTCAAATCCTTAAAGACTCAGTCCGATAAGATGACGTCAAAGGGAAAACTCAATCCATTACAAGAGAGCAGAGGGGGAGAAACATCATAAGATCCAACTATAATAGCAAAGCTCGCGATACATCAAGATCGTACCACATCAAGAACATGAGAGAGAGAGAGACCAAACACATAGCTACTGGTACATACCCTCAGCCCCGAGGGTGAACTACTCCCTCCTCATCACGGAGAGCGCTGGGATGATGAAGATGGCCACCGGTGAGGGATCCCCCCCTCCAGCAGGGTGCCGGAACAGGGTCCCGATCGGTTTTTGGTGGCTACAAAGGCTTGCGGCGGTGGAACTCCCGATCTAGGTTATTTTCTGGAGGTTTCTGTATTTATAGGAATTTTGGCGTAGGTCTCACGTCATGGGGGTCTCCGAGTCGTCCACGATATAGGTTCCAAGCCCAGGGGGGTAGGGCGCGCCCCCCACCCTCGCGGACAGCCCGGGACTCTTCTGGCCCAACTCTTTTACTCCGGGGGTTTCTTTTGGTCCATAAAAAATCATAAAAAATTGGCACGTCAATTGGACTCCGTTTGGTATTCCTTTTCTGTAAAACTTAAAAACAAGGAAAAACAGAAACTGGCATTGGCACTGGGCTCTAGGTTACTAGGTTAGTCCCAAAAATCATATAAAATAGCATATAAATGCATATAAAACATCCTATATGGATAATATAATAACATGGAACAATAAAAAATTATAGATACGTTGGAGACGTATCGATAGGTGCACTAGTTCAGCAAAGAGATGGTGATACAAGTGTAATATGGATAGTAGAAATATATTTTTATAATCTGAATAAATAAAAATAGCAAGGTAGCAAACGATAAAAGTGAGCACAAATGGTATCGCAATGCTTGAAAATGAGGCCTAGGGTCCGTACTTTCGCTAGTGCAATCTCTCAACAATGCTAATATAATTGGATCATATAACCATCCCTCAACGTGCGATGAAGAATCACTCCAAAGTTCCTATCTAGCGGAGAACATAAGACGAAATTGTTTGTAGGGTACGAAACCACCTCAAAGCTATTCTTTCCGATCAATCTATCCTAGAGTTCGTACTAAAATAACACCAAGCTATTCTTTCCGATCGATCTAACCAAGAGTTCATACTAAAATAACACCATATGATACACATCAACCAAATCTAATGTCACCTAGATACTCCAATGTCACCGCGAGTATCAGTGAATTGATTATACGATATGCATCAAACAATTTCAGATTCATAATACTCAATCCAACACAAAGAACCTCAAAGAGTTCCCCAAGATTTCTATCGGAGAAACAAAGACAAGAACGTGCATCAACCCCTATGCATAGATTACCCCAATGTCACCTCGGGAATCTGCGAGTTGAGTGCCAAAACATATATCAAGTGAATAAATATGATACCCCATTGTCACCATGGGTATTCATAGCAAGACATACATCAAGTGTTCTCAAATCCATAAAAGTATTCAATCCGATTAAACGAAATCTCAAAGGGAAAACTCAATTCATCACTAGATAGAGAGGGGAAAACACCATATGATCTGAGTATATTAACAAAGCCCGCGATAGATCAAGATGGAGACATCTCAAGAACACGAGAGAGAGAGAGAGAGAGAGAGAGAGAGAGAGAGAGAGAGATACTAAACACATAGCTACTGGTACAAACCCTCAACCCCGAGGCTGGACTACTCCCTCCTCATCGTGGTGGCCGCCGGGATGATGAAGATGGCCACCCGTGATGATTTTCCCCTACAGCGGAGTGCCGGAACAGGGTCTAGATTGGTTTTTCATGGCTACAGAGGCTTGCGACGGCGGAACTTCTGACCTAGGGTTATTTTTATGGTTTCTATATTTATAGGATTTTTTGGCGTTGGTTTCACGCTAAGATGGGCCTCGAGGTGAGCACAACCCACCGGGGCAAGCTGGGCCCACCAGGAGCGCCCCGGTGTCTTGTGCCCTACTCCTTCACCTTCTGGTCCTTCCACAAAGCTTAAGGGGTCTCTTTTGTTCCAAAAAAATCATCAAAAAGTTTCATCTCATTTGGAGAATTTTCATTTCTGCACAAAAAACAACACCATGGTAGTTCTGCTGAAAACAGCGCCAGTCCGGGTTAGTTCCATGCAAATCATACCAAAACCATATAACATTATTGTAAACATGGCATTAATACTTCATAAATTATAGATATGTTGGAGATGTATCAGCATCCCCAAGCCTAATTCCTACTCGTCCTCGAGTAGGTAAATGATAAAAGAAATAATTTATGAAGTGTGAATGCTAGCACAGTGCACAAGTTTGATCAGTGATAATTTCAATCACTTTTCCTAGCATCATAACAACAACTCTTTCTCATAAAACTTATCATATTCTTTTCTTTTGTAATTGTTAAAACTTATCATGTTGTGGAAAGCTACCTATCAAAACTGCCTAGACATTTGGACTTTTATCTGGTTCAAAGCAATAGTCTAGTTTTAACATGAAGATTTCAATACTCAAGCATATCAATAAGCAACCATGTCTTTCAAAATATCAACACTAAAGAAAGTTATCCCTAGCCCATCATTCTCAGTCATTGATCCATTCATGAAATACACTCGCATATTAGCTACATCCAATGCTCAAGTACGATTATAGTGCCCCTTAGTTGGTGCTTTATAAGAGAAGATGGGGACTCAAAATAAAAATAAAAATTGCATTAAGTAAATAGATAGGCCCTTCACCAAGGGAAGTAGGGATTTGTAGAGGTGCCAGAGCTCAAAGAGAAAAGGAGAGATAAAAACATTTTGGTGGCATGCTTTTCCTGTCAACGAAAACAATCGAGTAGTTCCCAATACTTTCCATGCTAGATATATCATAGGCGGTTCCCAAAAATAAAATAAAGTTTATTCCTTTTCCACCATGTTTTCACATTCCACGGCTAGCCGTATCCACGGGTACCGTCCATACCAACACTTTCCAAGGAATTTATTATTTGACAACAAAAAGTAAATTCATTTTTCATTTCGAGACTGGGCATCCCTAATACCTTTGTCGTACTCTCGTGCAATGACAAGTGAATAAACACTCATCTTGAGAATAACACATCTAGCATGGAAAAATATCAGCCACCCCCTACCGTTTCATGAGTGGTACGAGCACATGAAAAGGAAACTTATTTTGAAAATTAGATATGGCACATACAAATTTGCTTAGAACGGCATGGAAACACCGCATATAGGTAGGTATGGTGGACTCATATGGCAAAACTGGGCTTAAGGATTTTGGATGCACAAGTAGTATTTCTACTTAGTACAAATGAAGGATAGCAAAAAGATTGAGAAGCATCCAACCAAGAAATGAAAAATCTCATAAGCGAGCATTAAGCATAACTAACACCGAATAATGAGCCACAAGTAGGATGTAATTTCATTGCATAACTATTGACTTTCGTGACCGCACAGGAAATCACAAACCTTAACATCAATATTTCGTAGGTTCGTCATGGTCTAGTAACATGACTTCCAGAACA
Source organism: Aegilops umbellulata (assembly GCA_032464435.1). NCBI lineage: Eukaryota > Viridiplantae > Streptophyta > Magnoliopsida > Poales > Poaceae > Aegilops > Aegilops umbellulata. The sequence continues at coordinate 397,071,362 of CP136054.1, forward strand.
GGATTACCGTACGACTCAGATGCGGATCGTGCTCTGCTTGACCTACGAGGTTCAGTAGTAACTTGATCTGAAGTTTTATGATCATCATCATTAGCTTCCTCTCTAGTTGGTGTAGGCATCATGGGAACGGTTTTTTGTGATAAGCTACTTTCCAATTTGAGAGAAGGTACAATTACCTCATCAAGTTCTACTTTCCTCCCACTCACTTCTTTCGAGAGAAACTCCTTCTCTAGAGAGTTTCCATTCTTGGCAACAAAGATCTTGCCTTTGGATCTGTGGTATAAGGTGTACCCAATTGTTTCCTTAGCGTATCCTATGAAGACGCACTTCTCCGATTTGGGTTCGAGCTTATCAGGCTGAAGCCTTTTGACATAAGTGTCACAACCCCAAACTTTAAGAAACGACAACTTAGGTTTCTTGCCAAACTACAGTTCATACGGTGTCGTCTCAACGGATTTAGACAGTGCCCTATTTAACGTGAATGCAGCTGTCTCTAATGCATAACCCCAAAACAATAGAGGTTAATCGTTAAGAGACATCATAGATCGCATCATATCTAATAAAGTACGGTTACGACATTCAGACACACCATTACGATGTGGTGTTCCAGGTGGCGTGAGTTGTGAAACTATTCCACATTGTTTTAAATGAAGGCCAAACTCGTAACTCAAATATTCGCCTCCATGATCAGATCGTAGAAACTTTATATTCGTTATGATGATTCTCCACTTCACTCTAAAATTCTTTGAACTTTTCAAATGTTTCAGACATGTGTTTCATTAAGTAGATATACCCATATCTGCTCAAATCATTTGTGAAGGTCAGAAAATAACGATACCTGTCGTGAGCCTTAACACTCATCGGACCACATACATCGGTATGTATTATTTCCAGTAAGTCATTGGCTCACTCAATTGTTCCGGAGAACGGAGTTTTAGTCATCTTGCCCATGCGGCATGGTTCGCAAGTATCAAATGATTCATAATCAAGTGATTCCAAAAGTCCATCTACATGGAGTTTCTTCATGCGCTTTACACCAATATGACCTAAACGGCAATGCCACAAATATGTTGCACTATCATTATCAAGTTTGCATCTTTCGCCATCACGATCCTTGCCCCGGCGGCGTTCCAGTGTCACCGGGAGAGAGGGGGAGGGAGCCCCCTTTATCTTCTTCTTCCTTGGCCTCCCCCCTAGATGGAAGGAGATTTCCCCCTCTGGTCCATGGTCTCCATGGCGGTGGAGGGGCAGGACCCCCTCTGAGGTTGGATCTCCCTCTCTGTTCCCTTCTGTTTCCCATTCCCCAGATCTGGCCCTTCACCGTTTCTTAAATTCCCGGAGATCTGTAACTCCGATTGCGCTGAAAATTTTACACGATTTTTTCCATAAATTATCTTTCTTGCGCCAGAAGAAGGGCCCCAACCGACCTTCGAGGAGGGCATAAGACACCTGGGCGCGCCAGGGGGTGCCTGGCACGCCCTGGTGGGTTGTGGGCTCTGTGGGTCCCCGTTTGCGTTGATTCCACCTCCTAAAAATCACATATATTCCAAAATAATTCTCCATAAATTTTTATCGCGTTTGGACTTTGTTTGATATTGATTTTCTGCGATACAAAAAACATGCAGAAAACAGGAACTGGCACTGGGCACTGGATCAATAGGTTAGTCCAATAAATCATATAAAAGTTGCCAAAAGTATGTAAAACTTGTATAATATTGGCATGAAAGAATTAAAATTTATAGATATGACGGAGACGTATCAGCATCCCCAAGCTTAATTCCTGCTCGTTGATACGACTCCAACGTATCTATAATTTTTTATTGTTCCATGCTGTTATATTATGAATCTTGGATGTTTTACAATCATTTATAATCATTTTATATAATTTTTGGTACTAACCTATTGACATAGTGCCAAGTGCCATCTGCTGTTTTTTCCATGTTTTTTACATCGCAGAAAATCAACATCAGACGGAGTCCAAATGCCCCGAAACTTTACGGAGAATTTTTATGGGCGAGAAGGAACACAACGGGCCCTGGCGGCGCCTGGGGGATGCCCCGAGGAGGGCACAACCCACCAGGGGCACGCCAGGAGGCCCAGGCGCGCCCTGGTGGGTTGTGCCCACCTCCGGTGCCCCCCGGACCGCCTCTTTGCTCTATAAATACCGCAATATTCCACAAACCCTAGGGGAGTCGACGAAATATTCATCCTGCCGCCACAGAGTCTGGAACCACCAGATGCAATCTAGACACCATCTCAGATGGGGTTCACCACCTCCATTGGTGCCTCTCCGATGATGCGTGAGTAGTTCTTTGTAGACCTTCTGGTCCGTAGTTAGTAGCTAGACTGCTTTCTCTCTCTCTCTCTCTCTCTCTCTCTCTCTCGCTGGATTCTCAATACAATGGTCTCTTCGAGATCCATAATATGTAACTCTTTTGCGGTGTGTTTGTTGGGATCTGATGAACTTTGAGTTTATGATCAGTTATATCTTTTTATATCCATGAAAGTTATTTGAGTTTATTTGATCTCTTATATGCATGCATGATTGCTTATAGCCTCCTATTTATTCTCTGATATTTGGGTTTTGTTTAGCCAACTTGATCTATTTATCTTGCAATTGGAAGAGGTGCTTTGTAGTGGTTTTGATCTTACGGTGCTTGATCCCAGTGACAGAAAGGGAATCGACACGTATGTATCGTTGCTACTAAGGATTAAATGATGGGGTCTATCTCTACATAGATAGAGCTTGTCTACATCATGTCATCCTTCTTATTGCATTACTCCGTTTCTCCACGAACTTAATACACTAGATGCATGCTGGATAGCGGTTGATGTGTGGAGTAATAGTAGTATAAGTGGGCAGGAGTCGGTCTACTAATCTTGGACGTGATGCCTATATAATGATCATTGCCTGGATATCGTCATAATTATTTTAAGTTCTATCAATTTCCTGACAGTAATTTGTTTACCCATCATTTGATATTTTTCTCGAGAGAAGCCACTAGTGAAACCTATGGCCCCCGGGTCTTCTTTCTCATATATTTGCCTTTGCGATCTAGTTTTCTCTTGCATTTATTTTCAGATCTATTAAACCAAAAATACAAAAATACTTTGCTGCAATTTTTCCTTATTTATTTTATTTGGCGTTTGATCTATCAATTTACTACAAAACTTTATCCCGTCTGCGCACCGCTTCTGGCGCCGCTACCCGAAAGGGATTGACAACCCCTTTAACACATCGGGTTGCGAGTGGTTGTTATTTGTGTGCAGGGGCTATTTACGTTGTGTTGCTTGGTTATCCTACTGGTTCGATAACCTTGGTTTCATATCTGAGGGAAATACCTACCGCTGCTGTGCTGCATCATCCCTTCCTCTTTGGGGAAATACCGACATAGCTTCAAGCGACCTCACTCGTCCTCGAGTAGGTAAATGATAAAAATATAATTTTTGATGTGGAATGCTACCTAACATAAACTTGATCGTATATCTAATCATGGCATGAATATTAAGACATAAGTGATTCAAAGCAATAGCCTATAATTTGACATAAAGACATCAATACTGAGGCATCCCAACAAACAATCATGTGTTTCAAAATATCAACGCTGAAGAAAGCTATCCCTACAAAATCATATAGTCTTATCATGCTCTATCTTCTTAACACAAAGTATTTATCATGCACAACCCCGATGACAAGCCGAGCAATTGGTTCATACTTTTCAACGCGCTTCGGCTTTTTCAACCCTCACGCAATACATGAGCGCAAACCATGGATATAGCACTATGGGCGGAATAGAGTATGATGATAGGGGTAAATATAGAGAAGACAAAAAAGTAAGAAAGTATCACACCGACGCAGCTAACCAACGGGCTATGGAGATGCCCATCAATCTATATCAACGTGAGGAGTAGGGATTGCCATGCAACGAATGCGCTAAGAGCTATAAGTGTATGAAAGCTCAATATGAAACTAAGTGGGTGTGCATCTAATCCTGTAATGAAAATTCGCACTAGTTTATGAAAGTGATAACATAGGAGACTCTCCATATGACACACATGGTGCTACTTTGAAGCACAAGTGTGGTAAAGGATACTAACAATGCCCCTTATATCTTTGTTTTTTTGTTTTTTCTTTCTTTTTCTTCTTTTTTATTTTTCTCTCTCATTGTCCGGAGTCTCATCCCGACTTGTGGGGGAATCATAGTCTCCACCATCCTTTTCTCACTGGGCACTGCTCTAAAAATGAATAATGATGATCATCACACTTCTATTTACTTATAACTCAAAACGAATGAAAATTACAACTCAATACCTATGACAAATTATGACTCTATATGAATGCCTCTGGCATGTACCAGGAGGTGCAATGATATAGCGTAACATGTATGAAAAATGATGAACGGTGGCTGAGCCACAACTACTATGTCAGCTATATGATCATGCAAAGCAATATGACAATTAATGCTCAAGTCATCAAACAGAAGTGGTGGAAGTTGCATGGCAATATATCTCGGAATGGCCATGGAAAAGCCATAATAGGTAGGTATGGTGATTGTTTTGAGGAAGACATAATAAGGCTTATGTGTGATAGAGCGTATCATATCACGGGGTTTGGATGCACCTGCGAAGTTTGCACCATGTCTCAAGGTGAGAAAGGGCAATGCATGATACCGTAGAGGCTAGCAAATTGCGGAAAGGTAAGAGTGCGTATAATCCATGGACTCACATTAGTCATAAAGAACTCATATACTTATTGCAAAAGTTTATTAGACCTCGAAGCAAAGTACTACTACGCATGCCCCTAGGGGGATAGATTGGTAGGAAAAGACCATCGCTCGTCCCCGACAGCCACTCATAAGGAAGACAATCAATAATAAATCATGCTCCAACATCATAGCATAACGAGAGACTATACGTGCATGCTTCATTAATCGCAAACATTAAAACCAATATTCCTACTAAACACAACAATTTACTAGTACCTCCCACATATTATCATCTCTATATCGCAAAACTATTGCAAGGAATCAAGCATATCATATTTAGTGATCCATAAGTTTTATGTAGGATTTTATGACTAACCATATGCAATTGACCAATTCCTGTTGACTCTCTAAATGGATATAAGTGAGGCATGCGAGTTTAATTCTTTCTACAAAAGACCATGCTCTAATAAATATAAGTGAAGCAAAAGAGCATTCTACAAACAACGGTTTTCTATGTGAATAGAAATAGGCAATCCAAACATCAAATGATATAAGTGAAGCACATGAAGCATTCTATAAAGCCATACTCAAAATATATAAGTGAAGTGCAATGAGCATTCTATAAATCAACCATGGACTATCTCATACCAGCACGACGAATAAAAGAAAAGTGAAAACTAAATGCAAAAGATGCTCCAAGATTTGCATATATCACATGAACGAAACGAATCTGAAAACATACCGATACTTGTTGAAGAAAGATGGGATGCCTTTCACGGAATCCCCAAGCTTAGATGCTCGAGTCTCCTAGAATATTTACTTGGGGTGCCTTGGGAATCCGCAACCTTGAGCTCTTGCCTCTCCTCCTTCTCCTCACATCGAGACCTCCTTGATCTTCAAAACTTCATCCACGCAAAACTTAACCGAACTTTTAGTGGCGGGGTTAGTGAATATGGCAATGAAATCCCATCATGTACTACTGTGACATTGTTGTATAATTATAAACAAACATTACCCACTCTATGCTATCACAATTCTATGGCCCCAAGTCAAGGAGGCTTCAACAAGAATTCAAACATACGCAAATAATGAAGCTATAACAGCAATCTGTGAAAACAGGACAACCTGTAAAGATTCGAACATCCACCATACTTCTGTAACCCTAAAACTTCTAAAAAATAGGAAAAATAAACATTTTGTAAATAAAGACATTGCAAAAAGTTTTAGAACCATTTGACGTTCCAGTAAAAAAATGTAAAATCGCACACTACAGCCAAAGTTTCTGTTTTGCACCGCACAAACCAACAAGCAATCTAAACATCCTAAACGCAAACCTTGGCACTTTATTTTTATAATACAATGGAATTGTACAAGGGGACAATTATTTTTGTTGAAATTTTTTTGTAATTAAGATTCACAAAGTTTTCGTGAGCATGAACAAAGTTCAAGGAGCTCCCACACTTCAACAATGCTTGTCTCTCTCACTTTTACTTTCCTTTTTGAAAAGTTTTGGGTTCCCCTCTATATTATTTTGTTTTTAAACTTTATAAAAGCACTCAACAGAAATAAATGACTCTTTAAAACTTCCGGGTTGTCTCCCTGGCAGCGCTTTCTTTAAAGCCATGAAGCTAGACATAAAGTGCTCAAGTAATGAATCCACCGGGACACCAAGGTATATCAAAGGCAATTTTAATTAACAATGGTTTGGCATTTAGTAGTGAGCCCAAAGCAACATATATCAAGCAATGAAGAAGTCTAACTCTCTTCCTATGCATCGGCATGTCATACAAGAACAATTCATGCACATCTAGTAAAGGCCAATGCATAGTATAAGCAATTTCTTGCAATTCTATCGTGTTGGAAACATAGAGAGGCGGAGATGTAGTTCCTCTCTCATAATAATTGCAAGTAGGAGCAGCAAGCACATGCATATTACATTCATCAAAATTATCATGTGCAACAGTAAAAGGCAACATGTCGTGGAATTGTCACGACAGATGTCCTCTTGCAAGGACTTAGTCATGGAGCCATCGCAACTAGGAAGCTTAAAGGGGTTAATCGGGACAAAGGACACGAGAGAGTTATACTAGTTCGGCCCCTTACGGTGAAGGTAAGGCCTATGTCTAATTGGGTTGGTATTGCTTGAGGTTTCGATGACCAGGGAGCGAGATACGCTATGCCCGGTTTTCTATGAGTTGTTTCTTGCCCTAAGCCGCCAGCGGGTCGTCCCCTTATATACACGGGTTGACGCCCTGCGGCCTACAGAGTCCCGGCCGGCTCATAAACAGTGTCCAGCTCGGTAACTAGTTAATTCTACCTTATGATACAAGTCATGCCATTATAGCGGTTTATCACTATGGGCCTTAAGTCGCCTGTGGGCTTTAGACCCTTTATTGAACCGCCATTTTCATGCTTGATCTTGGGCTTCTTCTGATGAGTCCTTCTTTGTGTAACCTGGCCCCTTACGGGCGGCTTACACAAATAGCTATATCCCCAACATTAGGCCCCAGATTGACTTGAACTGGTTCATGTCAATCTCAAAATACCTTAAGAAATGAGCCTTTGTTCTTCTGTCTATGCAAAGGTTTTTAACCCGCCATGACGTCATCTTCTGGATCCGCGTTAACCCGTCATGATATCATCTTCAATTAAATTCATATTTTACTCAGTTATATCCTCAAACGGATCTTTGCCTTTACTGACCATTCCAAAAACCGAGGCGTCAGGGCCGCTGGATAATGATGTTCGGTCTCCTCGTTTCTCGCGTCGTCTCAGTCGGCCCTTCCTTATAAATAGGTGCGACCTAGGTCTTTCCCATTCTCCTTCTTCGGTTGTCTTCCTCCTCGCAGTGTTTCTCTGCTGCTCGAGCTCTGCCGCCGCCGCCGCCGCCGCAGATCTCCTCGTCTTCTTCAACTCAGGCCGCCGCATCAACCTGACTTGACCAGAGAAACACGACGGAACCCTGCAATAGCTCGGCATCCATAAGTCCTTTCCCTTCCCTGCTTCTAGATCTGCATTATGGCCTCCGATTTCATCAGTGTTCATCGCCGCCCGTTGCAAACCCTTGATAGTTTTCATCCCCAATGCCCCTTTTTTATCTTTGGACAGTTAGAACTACTGCGGTGGTTATTCCGCACCTTTCTCGAATAGAAACAGATCTCTTTTCCCTTGTTTAAAGGCCTTCTTTGAATGTATGAACTTCTCTGCACTGGTTTTAGGTCTAGACATTTTTCCTTTTCAGAGTGACCATTTGATCCAAAATAATAGTTGCAGCCTGTGAAATCTGTTTGTTCCACACTTAGCCAAAAAAACTGCATCTGTTGAATCTGTTTCACCACGTTAGTCCATGTGGCCAGTTTAAGACAATATGGATTGTCAGTCTTGCTTGCCTCTGGCGACTTTAATTAACTTAACTGCTTCTGAAAGTCGTCGCGGCTTAACTGTAGAAAGCACAATCAGTCATATGTCATTAGGCCCCTTCTTAAGCCGCCATCTTGAATTAATTAAAAATGCTCTTCTCCGGGTTATGAATTGAACCGGAACTTTTTTTACTTTGTCATAGGCTTCAATCTGCACAATGGCACCCAAGGCTCCCAAACCTCCCGTGACCTGTAACTGGGTCAAGTCCATCGTTACAGAAAGCACTTTGTCTGAGTTTGTGAAGTCCGGCCATCTGCCAAAGAAGGAGGTCATGTCTTATCGTGCTCCTAACCCGTCAGAGGAGAAACCTCAACCCGAGGAGGGGGAGGTGATCGTGTTTACTGATCATATGAGACGGGGTTTTGCTCCGCCCGGTTCAAAATTCTTCAGGGATGTTTTGTAATTATTTGATCTCAGACCTCAAGATATCGGACCCAACTCCGTGTCAAATATTTGCAACTTCCAAGTCTTCTGCGAAGTATACCTTGGAGAAGAGCCCAATTTACTTTTGTTCAGAGAATTGTTCTACTTAAACCGGCAGAACGAACGCGCCAACGGGCCCAGTCTAGAACTTGGCGGCATCTTGATTAAGCGGCGAAGAGACTGCCTTTTCCCTTATGCTGAACTGCCGAGTCATCCAAAGGATTGTAACCAGACGTGGTTCTACTACCAGGACACTTCTCCGGCTGATGAGAACCCGCTGCCCGGCTTCCGCGCCTTGCACCTTGAATCCAACCACCCGCTGCCTTACAAATTGACTGCTGTTGAACGTCTTCCACTTGCTCCCACCATCAAGAAAATTAAAGCTCTCTTGGGGAATGGTTTAGACGGCGTTGATTTGGTCCGAGTCTGGATCTCTTGGCGGGTGATTCCGTTAAGCTGCCGCCCCGGCTTAATGTGTACTTACTCAGACGAGAAGGATAACCCACTGCGTCATAGCTGGCGTTCTGGGAACGGGGGTCCCCAGACTTGCCTGCCTGCGGCGTGGCTCAAAGGGGGCCCCAGCACGGCCCATCTTCATCAACACAGACCCAAGACCCTCGCGAGGGGCCAAGCCTCGCGGGGCGGACGACACGGTGCTTCCTCAGGCACGGCCTCATCAGACTGGCTCGCGAGGAGGCGGAGAGATCAAGGCGGGGTACCTCACGAGGTGCTCGTGACGCAAGCCATGACGACCAAGGGCGCCAGGCGGGCGCTAGCCCGCGCAGTGTCCTCCTTTCCTCTTTGGTGCAAAGGGAGCAATCACAGGCGAGAGCATCAAGCAAAGGCACCCGTTTCGGTGCAACGAGACCAAGACCTACCCAACGGCAGGGAGGAAGTCATTGTGGAGCCCAAGCCAGCGTCACCACCAGAGCCTTTGGCAGGCGAAGACCAACTTTAGTCAGGATAAGTGTACCAGATGTTCCCCTTCAAAATGGCCAATTGTTGGCGCCCTTCCCGCTCAATATTTGCAAAGAGGCCCAGGGCCTTTGCCTATAAATAGGACTAGCCACCCCCAGGGTAGAGGGCGATCAGGAATGGGCCAACCCAGAAACAAGCTGGGATCGGATCGAGTAGCATCACACAGAGAGAGAGAGAGGGAAGGGTGACTGAACTCCTCCTAGCAGTTCATCGCCCCAGCCAAGAACATACCCTCGTGAGGTTGTTCTTCCTTGTATTGCTCATCATCATCAGCCCAAGAGGCAATCCACCACACTACAAACTGGAGTAGGGTATTACACCAGAACGGTGGTCCGAACCAGTATAAACCCTGTGTCTCTTGTGCTGTTCTTTTCATAGCTTAGATCCTAGCGAGGCGGTGGGGTGCAGGTAGGTAGAAGGCAAAATCTCCGCGCGCACCCCAGTGTTCGAACCTCAAGGGTCTGCCGGAACCCGAAATCCAACATTTGGCGCGCCAGGTAGGGGTGCACCGGAGTTTCTCCTTCCGCCACCGCCACGACCTGCCTCGCGATGAGTAGCGCGTCGCTCGCTCCGGCCGCCGGCGCCAGCACGGGGGCCAGGGGGCTCCGAGCCTTGGCCACAGCCCTGCAATGGGTACGATGGCCGAACAAGTTCAAGCCAACAACGCCGTGGCGCTACAGCGGCGCGACTGATCCGCTGGCTTTCTTGCTGGTGTACGAGGAGGCCATCCTCGAAGCTGGAGGTGATGATAGGGTCATGGCCAACTGGCTTCCCATGGCCCTCACCGGCGCTCCGCGCGCATGGCTGCTCCACCTGCCGGCAGCCTCCGTGGCCTCTTGGGAAGAGCTCCGCGGCCTCTTCCTCGCCCACCATGCTACACCAACACCCCCGGTCGTCGCGGCCCTCCTGGGCGGCTCGCAGGCGCCGCCTACAAGTCACCACGTCAAGCCGTTCATCCGTCGGGCCAGCGCCACTTCCACGTGGCAGGCGGCTCTCCCGGACCGGGCGGGGCCCAAGGCCGGCCTGACCTTCAACTCGGAGGACCACCCCTCCAACTCGGCCTGCTCGGGCGCGCTCCCCATGCTGTGCACCCCCACCATCTGCCAGGTGGCCGTCACCAGAACTCTCATCGATGGCGGCGCGGGCCTCAGCATGCTCTCAGTTGAGGCCTTCAACCTCCCCTGCATACCCCTGGAACGGCTGCAACCCAGCCGGCCCTTCTCAGGCGTTGGGGGCGGGTCATCCAGCTCCTTGGGACAGATCCGGCCCCCAGTAACCTTCGGCACCTACGACAACTTCCGCACGGAGCTGGTGAACTTCGACATCACCCCCATCGGCCTCCCCTACAACGCCATCCTCAGCTATCCAGCGCTGGTCCAGTTCATGGCCGCAACGCACCCGACGTACAACCTCGTGAAGATGCCCGGGAGCAGCGGTGTCCTCACCGTGCACGGGGACACCGGAGACGCGCTGCGAGTGCTCAAGCTCGCCTTCAAGACGGCAGCGTCGGCACAGCCCGCCGACTCGGAGACCCCCGAGCCCAAGGGGGCTGCACCCGCCAAGAAGAAACAGTTGTTCACCCAAGACAAGGCAGAAAGCAAGCAGATACCCGTCGATGAGGACGGGTCCACCAACGCCACTTTCACCATAGGCGCCAACCTCGAGCCCGAGCAGGAGGAGGCCCTGGTCAAGTTCCTGCACGCGAACAAGAAGGTATTCGCTTGGGAGCCTGACCCGTTGGCAGGGATCCCTAGGAGCGTAATCGAGCATCACCTCAACGTGTGCCCCAACATGCGCCCTGTGAAGCAGAAGGCAAGGTGGCAGTCCACAGAAAAGCAGGCCTTCATCGTCCAAGAGACCCGCAAACTAGAGGCCGCTGGGGTCATTCGCGAGGTCCGATACCCAGATTGGTTGGCCAACCCTGTCGTTGTGCCAAAGAAGGGAGGGAAGGAGCGCATGTGTGTCGACTTCACCAACCTCAACAAGGCATGCCCGCAAGATCCGTTCCCGCTCCCCCGCATCGACCAGATCGTTCATTCCACCGCAGAATGCGACCTGCTATGCTTCTTGGATGCCTTCTCTGGGTATCACCAGATTAAGATGGCGGTAGAAGACATCGAAAAGATAGCCTTCCTAACCCCGTGTGGGGTGTACTGCTACACATGCATGCCATTTGGGCTGCATAACGCAGGGGCGACCTTTCAGCGGCTGATGCACATCACCTTGGGCCCACAGCTCGGGAAGAATGTTGAGGCTTACGTCGATGACATTGTGGTGAAGTCTCGGGAGGCCAGGACCCTGATACAAGACCTGGAGGAAACCTTCGCGAGCCTCAACGCAGTGAACCTGCGGCTCAACCCAGAGAAGTGTGTGTTCAGAGTCCCCTCGGGCAAGCTCTTGGGTTTCCTCGTGTCCCACCGAGGCATCGATGCTAACCCGGAAAAGGTCAAAGCGGTCGAGGACATGAGCCCGCCAAAGACCCTCAGAGAAATGCAGAAGCTCACTGGGCGCGTGACCGCGCTAGGGTGCTTCATCTCCAAGTTGGGGGAGCGAGCGCTGCCCTTCTTCTAGCTAATGAAGAAAAAGGGGCCCTTTGAATGGACTGAAGAGGCCGACAAGGCGTTCCAAGATCTCAAGAGATACCTGACCAGCCCTCCGGTCATGGTGGCTCCGCGCCCTCAAGAGCCCCTGGTGCTTTACCTCGCCGCCACTCCCTACTCCGCCAGCGCAGCCCTGGTGGCGGTTAGGGAGGAGCGTCGAATGAGAACCTCAGCAGCGGCCCGGGTCAAGGCAAAACAGGAACAAGGAAGGCCCACAGAAACCGCCACCGCGGCTGGGAAGGATCATCCGCCGCAGAGGAGCGCACCGGAGTCGGAAGAGGCCCCTCTCCCAGATGGCCAGCCTCCGGAGGCCTCATCGCCTCAGGAGGCGCAATGGTCTCCGGAGGGCGCCACCAGCACTGACGCACCCAACCTCGTTGAGCACCCAGTGTACTTCGTCAGCACGGTGTTGCGGGACGCGAGGGCACGGTACCCCATGCCTCAGAAGCTCCTCCTTGCGCTACTGGTGGCCTCGCGCAAGCTGCAGCACTATTTTCAGGGTCACCCCATCAAGGTCGTCTCGTCATACCCCTTGGAGAGAGTGCTCAGGAGCCCTAACTCAGCCGGGAGGGTTGCTGAGTGGAACATAGAACTGCAAGCGTTTCAGCTCGAATTCAACACGACCAGAGTCATCAAGGGAGCAGCATTAGCGGATTTTGTGGCAGAATGGACGGAGGCACCAGGCCTCAAGGCCGGCGAGGATCGATCCCTCTCCCCGGGAAGCGAGGCGCCGGAAGGCTGGGTCATGTACTTCGATGGGGCGTTCTCCAGGCATGGCGCTGGGGCTGGGGCGGTGCTTATATCGCCCACTCAGGACAAGCTCTACTACGTTGTACAGCTCTGTTTCCAGCAAGGTGAAAAGGTCTCCAACAACATAGCGGAGTATGAAGGTCTAATAGAGGGCTTGAAGGCCGCAGCTGCCTTGGGGGTGAAACGCCTCACCATCAAGGGCGATTCGCAGCTCCTTCTCTATTTCTCCAACAAGGTGTACGAGCCGAAAGATGAGCACATGGAAGCCTACCTTGCGGAGGTCCGCAGGATGGAGAAGCAGTTCTGGGGGTTGGAGTTGCAGCATGTGCCCCGTGGCACCAATCAGGAGGCCGACGACATTGCCAAACGGGCGTCCAGGCGGTTACCTCAGGAGCCTGGCATCTTAGAGGAGCGGCTCTTCAAGCCCTCAGCCCTGCCGTCGTTGTCAAACACGGCTCAGCCTCGGGAGGAGCTCCCCCAGCCACCTGCCTCAGGAGCCCCGGTCTGTGGCCCGGCGTCAGGAGCACGCCTGCTCCTGATGATGGAGCCTCAGGAGGGGTGCTGGATCACGGAGCTTCGGAGTTACTTAACACGGCTGGCCACGGCATACTGCATAAAGGATGGAGAGCTTTGCCGGAAGCGACCAAACGATGTATCCCTGCGCAGCATCTCCAGGGAGCAAGGAAAGGGACTGCTGGAAGATATACACGGCGGAGACTGTGGACATCATTCATCATCACGGACCCACGTCGGCAAGGCGTTCCGCAGTGGGTTTTATTGGCCCACCGCACTCAATGACGCCTCCGAACTGGTGAAGGCTTGTGAGGCCTGCCAGTTCCACGCCAAGCAGATCCATCAGCCAGCAGGAGGCCTGCAGACTATACCCCTTCCGTGGCCATTCACAGTCTGGGGGCTGGACATCCTGGGCCCGTTCCCTCGGGCGCCAGGGGGCTACCGCTACCTCTACGTCGCTGTGGACAAGTTCACCAAGTGGGCTGAAGTAGAGGCCGTCCGCACCATCCCCGTGGGTTCCGCGGTCAAGTTCATCAGGGGCATCGTGAGCCGGTTCGGGGTGCCGAACCGCATCATCACAGACAACGGTTCGTAGTTCACCAGTAACCTCTTCAAAATATACTGTGCTAACCTTGGAACGCAGATATGCTACGCTTGGGTGGCGCACCCCCGAAGCAATGGCCAGGCCGAGCAAGCCAACGCAGAGATCCTGAGGGGCCTCAAGACCAGGACGTTCAAGAAGAAGCTGGAGGCCTGCGGCAGAGGTTGGCACGATGAGCTTCAGTCCTTGTTGTGGTCCATCCGCACAACCGCGACCAAGCCGACTGGAGAGACTCCGTTCTTCCTGGTCTACAGAGCCGAAGCGGTCCTCCCTCATGAGGTCAGACGTCGCTCCGCACGGGTCCTGGCATTCGACGAGGCACAGCAGGACGCCATGCGGGGGATGGACCTCGTGCTGGGGGAGGAACGTCACCGAGAAGCCGCGCTGCGAGCGGCGAGGTACCAACTAGCACTGCGACGATATCACTGCCGCAACATCCGCCCCAGAACTCTCGAGGTAGGAGACCTCGTGCTTAGGCGGGTTCTCTCCAGGGAGGGACTGCAAAAGCTCTCTCCCATGTGGGAGGGCCCGTTCAAGGTTGTTCATGTTTCCAGGCCTGGCTCCGCGCGCTTGGAGACTCGGGAGGGGGTGCCGGTCCAGAACGCATGGAACATCCAGCACCTCCGGAGGTTCTACCCCTAAAAAGGCCCAGAGCCTGTGAAGAAGGCGAATGCCTGTGAAGATTATCCTTTTTGGAAAAGGCCCAGAGCCTGTGAAGAAGGCAAATGCCTGTAAAGCTGTCGCGTTTTGGAAAAGGCCCAGAGCCTGTGAAGAAGGCGAATGCCTGTGAAGATTATCCTTTTTGGAAAAGGCCCAGAGCCTGTGAAGAAGGCGAATGCCTGTGAAGCTGTCGCGTTTTGGAAGAGGCCCAGAGCATGTGAAGAAGGCGAATGCCTGTGAAGATTATCCTTTTTGGAAAAGGCCCAGAGCCTGTGAAGAAGGCGAGTGCCTGTGAAGCTGTCGCGCTTTGGAAAAGGCCCAGGGCCTGTGAAGAGGGCAAATGCCCGTGAAGCTTGCTTCGCCCAAGAAAGGCCCGGAGCCTGTGAAGAAGGCCAACGCCTGTGAAGCTCGCCGCCCGTGACACTCTCACGTAATAATGAGTTGGGGCTGTACATGCCCCGAAGTCTCAGGAGCGCTGGCCTCAGGCCCTGGGGCTCCCTCCCACGCCCAGTGGCAGCACTTAGCTCCGCGCTGGTGAGAAGACGTCGAAGACTAGATTAGGTGCCGAACGCGGCCTTTTCATTTGCTTTCCGCAGTTGGCTTGTTCATTCTCATTCGAAGTTTTGTTGAAGCTGTTACCGTCTTTGACTTGTGGTTCTTCGCCTTTTCACTCTCCTGCCTCGATTTCTCTTATGCAAGGCCTCGCGAAGGGGGCAGCCGAGCACCCTCGTGAGTGTTTCTGTCCTAGTAGTTCAAAGGTTCCGCGACCTGGGTCCACTACAGGAGCACCCCCTCCAGTCCGTGCCCCACGGGCACCGCGACACGAACATAGGGCCTGGGTCGGTCGCCCCCCCCATGGCTGGGGCCGGGAACTATCCACGCACGGGCACGTAGCCGTAAGGCACGATAACGAAAGCAAACCGATGATTAACAGCAATAACCCAAACACGCCCCCGCGGGGCTCCACGCTACTGTCTTTTTACGTCGGAAAAAGGAAAAGAAAGAGCAAATCAGGCGCAGCTCGCCTCACACCGGCCTGCAGGGAAGACTCGAGCTGCCTCCGGGGCTCAACCAGACTCCCTCTCGCGCTTCACCGAGCCGCGACAGCGGGTAGACGCGCTACCACCCCCCAAACAGGTACGACGGCGTGGAGGCTGACCACGGCCACTTCTAGAAGAGTCGCCGCCTGAAGAAGAACCGACGAAGCTTGGGGAACCCTGAGCGCCGCCAATCACGCGAGCGCTGTCCTCTCCGTCATCGCCGAGGCTGGGTCCCCGGCCGCGGTCGTCGTCCTCAAGGCAGCACCCTGCGCGGCGACCATCTTCCCCAATCACCCTCACGTAGAGGGTGGCATCGCCGTCAAACTTGAAGTGCAGGGTGCACCGACGGCTCAGGCCACGCGCGCGGGCAAACGTCTGCCAACTGCGGGTCGAGGCCAGGCTCCCGGCTGCGGAGACCTCCAGTGAAGCCCATGAGGCCCGGCTGCAGCAGCCGTCTGCCTGAAGCCAGAGGCCGCCCGGGGCGCCGGCCGGGAGCTCGCCGAGGAGGAAGCGAGGAAGTTGTAGCCGGGCGCAAGTCGGCTCCGCCGACCACACAACAAACTCCGGCAGCACCTCTGCAGTGCGAAAGCGCGGCCTAGGGGAACGCGCGACCGAAGCGCGCCCCCCGGCCACAGCTGTCCGCCCGTCACCGTGCTGGAAATCATCTCCACGGCCGCGGGGAGCTGCCGTGGTGGCCACAGGATGTTTGCGAGGGCGCCCTCAGCCGCGCTTGGGCAGGGGAGAGGCAAGCTCAACATGGCGAGCCTTCCCCTTCTGTGCGGCCGAGAACCTCCTCGACGGAGCCATGAAGAAGAAGGCGAAGCAAGGAGAGATGGACTGGAAGGGCGCGTGCCGTTCCGTACTTATGTTCGGCGAAGGCCAACTGCCGACCTCCACGATCACAGGTAAACATGACCCGCTTTGCATGCAGGGACTTGTCCGATCCATGCAGTTGCCGAGGCATCGTGGGGAATCGGAGACGCCCACGTCCAATCAACCGCCACGCGGCGCCCAAGGCCGCAGGCTGTTAGGGCCTGCTGCGCTTCGCTCTTGCCCTTTCGCCTCCCTGCACGGCCAGGTCCGGGCGCGCCTTGGGCCCGGGGGCTACTGTCGGCGTTCTGGGAACGGGGGTCCCCAGACTTGCCTGCCTACGGCCTGCGGCGTGGCTCAAAGGGGGCCCAGCACGACCCATCTTCATCAACACAGACCCAAGACACTCGCGAGGGGACAAGACTCGCGGGGCGGACGACACGGAGCTTCCTCAGGCACGGCCTCATCAGGCTGGCTCGCGAGGAGGCGGAGAGATCAAGGCGGGGTACCTCACGAGGTGCCCGTGACGCGAGCCATGACGACCAAGGGCGCCAGGCGGGCTCCAGCCCGCGCAGTGTCCTTCTTTCCTCTTTGGTGCAAAGGGAGCAAGCGCAGGCGAGAGCATCAAGCAAATGCACCCGTTTCGGTGCAACGAGACCAAGACCAGCCCAACGGCAGGGAGGAAGTCATTGTGGAGCCCAAGCCAGCGTCACCACCAGAGCCTTTCGCAGGCGAAGACTAACTTTAGTCAGGATAAGTGTACCAGATGTTCCCCTTCAAAATGGCCAATTGTTGGCGCCCTTCCCGCTCAATATTTGGGAAGAGGCCCAGGGCCTTTGCCTATAAATAGGACTAGCCACCCCCAGGGTAGAGGGGGATCAGGAATGGGCCAACCCAGAAACAAGCAGGGATCGGATCGAGTAGCATCACACAGAGAGAGAGAGGGGGAAGGGTGACTGAACTCCTCCTAGCAGTTCATCGCCCCAGCCAAGAACAGACCCTCGCGAGGCTGTTCTTCCTTGTATTGCTCATCATCATCAGCCCAAGAGGCAATCCTCCACACCACAAACTGGAGTAGGGTATTACACCACAACGGTGGCCCGAACCAGTATAAACCCTGTGTCTCTTGTGCTGTTCTTTCCATAGCTTAGATCCTAGCGAGGCGGTGGGGTGCAGCTAGGTAGAAGGCGAAATCTCCGCACGCACCCCAGTGTTCGAACCTCAAGGGTCTGCCGGAACCTGAAATCCGACAATAGCTCTGACGACTTACCAGATGATATGGTGGAGGCCATGAGCGAGTCTTTGTTGAAAGAAGTCACGGTGGTTAGTAATGCCTTTGGCTTACTTCCTTTTTGCAAGAAGAACCCGGCCCCTGCGGTGAGTCGTTATCTTCCACAATTATCTTTATTGTGTTATACCTTGCTTTTACTCATAACCTTTTACTGTTATTCACAGGCTAATAATGACTTCTGGAAGGCCAAGTATGACCATGAGGCTGCCAAACAAGCCAGAGCGGCAAAGAGAGCCGAAAGAAGAACCACTAAGACTGGAACTTCAAGGAAAAGGAAGCCCAACGCCTCAGATATGCTGAAACTGAATGGTACCGATGACGATGAAGAAGAGGTAACTCCTAACTCCCCTGACTCTTTTATCGTCATTTTATTGACATTAATTCCTTTTCAGGAGGATACAGGAAACGGCCAAGCCGTTGAGGAAGAGGTAACTATAATCTCCTCCGACTCAGAATCTTTGCCGAGGCTGAAATCCGAAGAGTGACCCGGAAAGCAAGATTTTCACAACCTTTAGCTTACCAAGACCCTCAATTTCTTTTGAAGCGACAGACTCATGAGAGCCGGAAGAAGACCCGGACTAGCAAGGATACAAAACTCTCCTCTGGTTTACCTGACGTAACCAGGAAGCGCCGGATTGAGGTTATCTCTGATTTACGTTCTGTTTTACCTTTGGCGGGTTTAATTCGTCAACCTCTCAATTCATCTGACTCCAATTATCAGGATTCTTCACCTTCCTCCGGCAAGTCTATGCAATCCAACATGCCGGCCTCCAAAACTGCCCCCGGGTAATATAAACTTGTCTTACCTTATGGCTCATTTTCTCATGTTTTTGTATTAACCCGTCTGTCTTTTCCACAGTGTGCAAGTAAAGCCCAGCAAAAGGGCAAAAAAGAATAAGCCGTCCCAAGATCCGGTCGTGACTGAACCGGAGCTCGGAACGGCTGCTCCTGATGTGTCTGCTCCCGAGCCGCCGCCTGAACCATCTCAAGACATTCCAATAACTACCTCTGACCCACCTGCTGAGCAAGTTCTCAACGACTCTGATAACCCGGAGGCTCCTAGCCGGCTAAAGCAGATGACTCGGAAGTTGAGATCACCAAAACTCAATTTATTGAGCCCGGAAGACCCACTGTGTTGGCTAAATGCTCTGCCAAAGAGGAATATTTGGAACGCCGAAAGGCCAAGCTGGACGTCGCTGACTACACTCATTTGAATATTGGAGAGATCGTCTCCGGCTATATCAATCAAGTACATAGCAGCCGTGACCTGGAAATTGACATGGTGAAGCAGATACAGCAAAAATCTGAGGTATGACTTATGCTACGTTTCCTTAACCATACTTATTGTACCAGCCCCCAAGTCTATTGCTTATAAGTAAATATGTTGTAGACTTAGAAAACCGCCTAGTACTGCTTGTCCGGCTTAGAAAGAAGATATTTAACCCGGTTGTAGAATGACACTTTGAACTTGCGATACACATTAGCCCGCAAGTGTCAAGTATCTTTGCTTGCAAAGTGCTTGGGACTTAATTTCCATGAACCGGCGTAGTAATTTAAAGTTCTGCAGTATACATTAGCCCCCAAGTGTCAAGTACCTTTGCTTGCAAAGTGCTTGGGACTTAATGTTATCTTATAATGATTCTGACTATAACCCGGCATCAATGCAGGCCACCATAAGTCAATTTGAGTCAGAGATTGCTGACCTGAAGAATCACCTGGCAGCTCAAGAACTTGAAATCCAAAAAACCAACTCCAAGTTTGAATTCAGCATCTCCGAACAAGAGAAGTTGAAGAAGAACTTTGAGGCGGAGAAGAAAACCTGGGCTGATGAAAAGGCCTCACTGGTGACCCGGGCCGAGACAGCAGAAGCATTACATGCGGAAGCAACAGCCGAGTTGTCCGGCTTAAAGCGTCAGATATCTCAAATGGTCTTAGCAATCTTAGGTAAGTTACTTTATATAAACCTTAAGTACTGCAAGCCTTCTTTTGATGACTATTTCCATTGTTATCTTCGGCTCGCCTTATGTTTATGAATGCAGGCCCCAGGAGCACAAACCTCAAGCAGAACATGTTGATCAAACTGAAAGCGGTTTACACTCTGGTGGAGCAACTCTACACCGGGTCACAACGTGCTTTGGCCGTTGTGGCTTTATCAAATGATGCTCCCCATCTCCCGCAAGATGTGCTAAAATGGCTTGTTGTGCTGCCTCAGCGGGTCCAAGAGCTAAGACGGGCATCTGCAAGAGCCAGAGCGATAGCCGCATTGAGTCGGGCCAAGGCGTGGCTTCCAGAGCTAGACCCGGCTGACATTGCTCTTGGGTATCCAAGCTTGAAGGAAGATGGCACCTTGTTCAATGAGATAGATTTCACCGCCTGCGTGAAGGATATACGCCGTGTGGCCACTCTTATTGGGAACGACACTGACCTTACCAAATATCAACCGGGTTACGACAGCGAGAATCGAAGACTCGCAACACCTCTGTATGATGAAGTCAGCCTGATCCCTCCAATCTGTAAGCATACCTTTGCCCCTGAATTCGACCCAGCCGGTTTAATAGATGACAAAGATGAGTTTGAAGCTTTGAGTGGCATTGACTGGGCATCGTCAACCTTCCAGGACAAAGCAACCGACGGAGAAGCGGAGAAGGCTAACCCGGAATCTTCAAGCCAACCGAAGGAGTGAACCACCCGGCGTCATATGTTTGTGTCTTTGTGGAAAAAACAATGCTTCATTATTCAGACTCGGGGAGTCTTGTAATAGGGTAGAAAAACTCTTGATTTTTGCCATGCCATCGTGCATGTTTATGGCGCTCAATACTTTCGTAAGCCACCATCTTTATATACTTCTGGGTTAAATTGAACTCCTATTTTCCTTATGTTAAACAGAAATTTGCTTGTATCGCCCTGCATATAAAACAAACACAATTCCCTTGGCGATTTATCGCATGGGAGGTCACATAAGGTACTGATAACTCATAGTGTAAACCAAAAAATCATAGAAAGGCTGGCTTACGAGTAGACCTGTTAGACATAATCATATCAGCATACCTATGATCCTTGTGGTGATACCACCGGCTTATGTGATCCAAACCATGAGAGTAAGTTGTAACTCCTAGCACATATGATGATCGCCAGGCACTTTAACAACCTAATATGATCAATATTAAGCCGGTGGAAACAAGAACCACCCCATAATACTTTCAAGAGGATCTCAAGATAGTCAAACAATTATATTTACAAAGTATGATGAATAATAAACAAAATTCAAAGGCTTCTGATTCAAATACGATCAGTGGACCATTCCAAAGGGGTTAAGCTAAGATTCGGATACGATCATATAGCCCCCAGTGGCTTTGGCGATGCCGATCAAGTGGGTATCGACAACTATGTTCTCCTTGGTTCAAATACGACCTATGTTTGAACAAGAAGCCCCCAAGTGACCATGAGAGTTGTTTAATGACGCTGATTCGAATACGATCCACGTCAGACCTAAAGGGGTTAAGCTATGATTCAAATATGATCAAGAAGCCCCCAAGTGGGTTTGGCAGTATGCCGATCAAGTGGGTATGGACAGCTATGTTCTCTTTGGTTCGAATACGACCTATGTTTGAATAGGAAGCCCCCAAGTGATCATGGCTAGATTCAGATATGATCATAAGCCGGACCAAAGGGAAAGCTGGATTTAGATATGATCTGCTCCCTGTTGGTTGTTGCCACCACATGATAATGAAGACATGCAAACTTTTGAGGGTGAAAAGGACAGAGGTCCTCCTTTATTGCTTTATATAATATATACATCGTCAAAATATATACATCTTTGAGAGCCGGTGGCTCAAGTATAGTAAGGCCGAAGATGAGCAATATTCCACGGCCGGCGGGTCTCCTCCTCCGACTTACGTGAGTCTTTGTGCTCTCGAACATCGATGAGGTAGTATGACCGCTGTTCAGGTTCTTGCTGACCACAAAAGGTCCTTCCCAAGGAGGGGATAGCTTGTGCATGTCGGATTGATCCTGGATGAGCCGGAGCACTAAATTACCTTCCTGAAAGGTTCTGGACCTAACCCGGCGGCTGTGGTAGCGGCACGGGTCTTACTAGTAAATCGCCGAGCGGGCTATTGCCAAGTCTCGCTCCTCATCCAACAAGTCAAATGCATCTTGACGAGCTTTTTCGTTATCAGCCTCAACGTAAGCCGCCAAGCGGGGTGAATCATGCCGGATGTCACTTGGCAGGACCGCCTCTGCCCCGTACACCATGAAGAAAGGTGTGTAACCCGTAGATCTGTTAGGTGTAGTTTTGATACTACAAAGTACAGAAGGTAACTCCTACACCCAACAACCCGGCGTCCGCTGTAAGGGGACCAAGAGCCGGGGTTTGATACCCTTCAAGATCTCCTGATTAGCTCTTTTTGCTTGACCATTGGATTGAGGATGAGCAACAGCCGAAACATCAAGCCGGATATGTTCTTGTTGACAGAACTCTTCCATGGCACCTTTGGAGAGATTAGTGCCATTATCAGTTATGATGCTATGTGGAAAACCAAAACGAAAGATCACCTTTTTCATGAACTGAACCGCCGTGGCTGCATCACACTTACTGACCGGCTCTGCCTCAACCCACTTTGTAAACTTGTCCACTGCCACCAGGAGGTGCGTCTTTTTATCCTTAGACCTTTTGAAAGGCCCGACCATATCAAGCCCCCAGACCACGAACGGCCAAGTAATTGGAATCATCCTCAACTCTTGAGCCGGAACATGAGCTTGTCGTGAGAATTTCTGACATCCGTCACATTTACTGACCAGATCCTCCGCATCAGCATGAGCCGTCAGCCAATAGAAGCCATGACGGAAAGCCTTGGCCACGAGAGATTTCGAGCCGGCATGATGACCGCAATCCCCTTCATGGATCTCACGAAGTATCTCCTAACCCTCTGCAGGCGACACACAACGTTGAAACGCCCAAGTGACGCTGCGATGATGTAACTCACCATGAACAATTGTCATGGATTTGGACCGCCGGATGATTTGTCTCGCCAAGGTCTCATCCTCAGGTAACTCTCCCCGGGTCATGTAGGCCAAATATGGCATTGTCCAATCTAGGATGACATGAAGAGCCGCTACGAGCTGTGCCTCCGGGTCTGGCGCCGCTAGGTCTTCCTCTGTGGGTACTTTGACAGAAGGATTATGCCAAACATCGAGAAAGGTATTAGGCAGCACCGGCTTACGCTGTGATCCCAACCGGCTTAAGTCATCAGCAGCCTCATTCTTCCTTCGATCAATGTGCTCCACTTGATAACCTTTGAAGTGCCCAGCCACAACATCAACTTCATGACGGTAAGCCGCCATAAGGGGATCCTTGGAGTCCCACTTGCCTGACACCTGTTGAGCCACGAGATCTGAGTCCACCAAGCACCTTACCCGGCTCAAATTCATTTCTTTGGCCATCCGGAGACCATGGAGTAAGGCCTCATACTCAGCTGCATTGTTAGTACAAGGAAACATAAGCCAGAGCACATAACAAAATTTGTCACCTCGAGGGGAAGTTAAAACGACTCCATCCCCCGAGCCTTCTAACTGCCTGGACCCATCAAAGTGAATAGTCCAATATGTGTTATCTAGCTTCTCCTCAGGTGCCTGCAACTCTGTCCAATCATTGATAAAATCCACCAAGGCTTGAGACTTAATAGCAGTACGTGGCATGTACTTCAAACCATGAGGCCCAAGCTCAATGGCCCACTTGGCAACTCGTCCTGTGGCCTCTCTATTCTGGATGATGTCTCCCAAGGGGGCAGAACTTACCACAGTGATAGGGTGACCTTGGAAGTATTGCTTCAGCTTCCGGCTTGCCATGGACACCCCGTAAACAAGCTTCTGCCAATGTGGATACCTTTGTTTAGACTCAATGAGCACCTCACTGATGTAGTAAACCGGCTGTTGAACCAGATGCTCCTTGCCAGCTTCCTTACGCTCTACCACGATTGCAACACTGACAGCTCGTGAGTTAGCAGCCACATATAATTGCAATGGCTCTCTATCTATGGGAGCCGCAAGGACCGGCGGCTCAGATAACTGTCTCTTTAAATCTTCAAAGGCAGCATTAGCAGCATCACTCCAGACAAAAGTGTTTGTTTTCTTCATCATCTGATACAGCGGTAGGGCCTTCTCACCTAACCGGCTTATGAACCGGCTTAAAGCTGCAACACGACCCGCCAATCGCTGAACATCATTGATGCACGCCGGTTTAGCCAAAGAGGTAATTGCCTTGATCTTCTCCGGATTAGCTTCAACGCCCCTGTTTGAGACCAGAGAACCCAAAAGCTTGCCTGCAGGTACACCAAATACACACTAGGCCGGGTTAAGCATCATCTTATAAACCCGGAGATTATCAAAGGTTTCTTTCAAATCAGATATTAAGGTTTCCTTCTCTCTGGACTTCACCACTATGTCGTCCACATAAGCGTGAACATTGCGCCCAATTTGATTGTGGAGACAGTTCTGTACACATCGCTGATAAGTTGCCTGGGCACTCTTGAGCCCAAATGGCGTAGATACATAGCAGAAGGCTCCAAACGGAGTGATGAAAGCCATCTTCTCCTGGTCCTTAACTACCATCTTGATCTGATGATAGCCAGAGTAAGCATCCAAAAAGCTCAAACGCTCACAACCCGCCGTAGCATCAATGATTTGATCAATACGGGGGAGAGCAAAGGGATCAGCCGGACAAGCCTTATTTAAGTCCGTGTAATCCACACACATCTGCCAGGTGCCATTTTTCTTGAGTACGAGCATCGGGTTAGCCAACCACTCTGGGTGAAAGACTTCAACAATGAACCCGGCCGCTAAGAGCCGGGCGACCTCCTCTCCAATAACTTTCCGTCTCTCTTCGTTGAACCGTCGGAGAAACTGCCTGACCGGCTTATACTTCGGATCAATATTGAGAGTGTGCTCAGCGAATTCTCTCGGTACACCGGCATGTCAGAAGGTTTCCATGCAAGTATGTCCCGGTTCTCACGGATGAACTCGATGGGCGTGCTTTCCTATTTAGGATCCAAATTGGCACTGATGCTGAACTGCTTAGACAAATCGCCTGGAGTAAAATCAACAAGCTTGGTTTCAGCAGCCGACTTAAACTTCATCGACGGGTTGTGCTCTGTGGTTGGCTTCTTTAGGGAGGTCATATCCGCCGGGTCAACATTATCTTGATAAAACTTTAGCTCCTCTGCTGCACAAACAGACTCAGCATAAGCCGCATCGCCTTCTTCACATTCCAGGGCTATCTTTCGACTCCCATGCACGGTGATGGTGCCCTTGTGACCCGACATCTTAAGCTGCAGGTAAACATAACACGGCCGTGCCATGAACTTGGCATAAGCCGGCCGCCCAAACAGAGCATGATATGGACTTTTGATTTTGACCACCTCAAACGTTAATTTCTCAGCCCTGGAATCATACTCATCTCCAAAGGCCACCTCCAATTCAATCTTACCGACTGGGTACGCTGACTTACCAGGCACCACTCCATGAAAGACGGTGTTAGATGTCTTTAAATTTTCGTCGGTCAAACCCATGCGTCGAAAGGTCTCGTAATAGAGGATGTTGATGCTGCTACCTCTGTCCATGAGTACTTTGGTGAGTTTATATCCACCGACCTGAGGTTCCACCACCAAGGCTAGCTGACCCGGATTATCAACCCGGGGAGGGTGATCTTCCCTGCTCCATACAATAGGCTGCTCTGACCACCTCAGGTAACAAGGGACTGTTGGCTCAACAGAGTTCACGACCCTCTTATGAACCTTCTGGTCACATTTGCACAAGCTAGTGGTGAACACATGATACTGTCCACTATTCAACTGCTTCGGATGGCTTTGATAACCTGACTGCTGCTGCTGTTGCCCTCCTTGACCATACTGCTGTTGATTATAGCCGCCTTGATTTCCCTAAAAACCGGAATTTGAACCACCACACAGGCCATGAAAGCCGCCGGCACCTGAGCCGCCGCCTGACCCATGATTGCCATAAAACGCGTTGGAATTCTTGAAAGCCTTCATGATCGCGCAATCTTTCCACAAGTGAGTGGCGGGTCGTTCCCGGGTGCCGTGTCTCGGGCAAGGCTCATTGAGTAGCTGCTCAAGAGATGGGCCTGACCCGCCAGATCGAGGAGGCGGTTTTCCCTTGCGTCTCTGGTTGTTACCCTGCGCATTGGCGTTGGCCACAAACTCCGGGTTACCCTCGGCTTTACGCTTATTGCCTCCTTGATTCACCGGGTTATGCTGTTGGCCCTTTCCATTGCCGTTCTTATTTCCCTTCCCTGTCTTTTCCTCATCAGACGCGGGATCCTTGGTACTATCAGAATCAGCGTATTTGACTAAAGCCGCCATCAGCGTACCCATATCATTACAATCACGCTTGAGTCGCCCCAGTTTCTGTCTCAGCGGCTCAAAGTGGCAATTCTTCTCCAACATGAGGACTGTAGAGCCGGCATCCATCTTGTCAGACGAATGTATTATCCCCTTGACCCGACGCACCCAATGAGTTGTGGATTCACCCTCCTCTTGTTTACAATCTGTCAAGTCCACAATCGACATAGATTGCTTGCAAGTGTCCTTGAAGTTCTGGATGAACCGGTCCTTTAGCTCCGCCCATGAACTAATGGAATTGGGCGGCAAGCCCTGTAACCAAGACCGGGCCGTTCCATCCAACATCATGGTGAAATATTTAGCCATTGTTGCGTCAGTGACCTCCAACAGTTCCATGGCCATCTCATAACTTTCGATCCACGCCCTGGGCTGTAAGTCGGCCGTATAATTTGGCACCTTTCGGGGTCCCTTGAAGTCCTTGGGCACACACACATTCCGTAGAGCCGACACCAAACAAGGAACACCGCCGGTTCTGGTGGCTACTCCTGCCTCAACAGAAGTCGTCTAGTAATCCGGAAGAGCCTCTTGAGCCGTCAGCTGAGCCGCCAGTTGAGCCGCCCGCTCGTCCTCCTGACGTATTCGGTCCTGCACTGGGTTATAACCGTCGGGCTGGTTATGGCGCTGGGCGTTGCTTGACAAAGCTTCTGACTCCATGTGCCTACTGTAACTCGGGCTCCGGTTTAGACGAGACGGAGCTCACCAGGGCGGAGGAGTTGAATGAATCCTGTCCCGGCTATAGGAATAAGTCTCTTGTTGAGCCAGGGCCGTCTGAATGAGTTCTCTGATCCTTCGGGTCTCCACTGCTATTATATCGCCACCGTCCACTGGGAGAGCCACCAAACATGCCGAAGCTGCAATCAGGTTCTCCATGGGGTTGGAAAAGTGACCCGGTGGTATCGGTACATAAACGGGGCGGTGCCATATTCCCATGGGGAGGTGCCGTCACCCGACTTTGAACCGGTCCTCCTGCTCCGAATGTCATGAACTGATTTGCTTCTGGCGGAATACTAGGACCGGCTCCGGGTGTAGCAAAAAGGTTCCGAGGATCATAAATCGGAGGAAAAAATGGGACTAAGTTTTCTGGTGTCTCCTCCTCATCACCTCGTTAGATGCGTTCAGGCTCATCGTAAGCTAGAAGGCCTCTGACTGTAGCTGTTGCGCCCGTGCATCCAAAGCCGCCCGTTCTGTGGCTAACCCGGTGTCCTCAACTGCCAAGGCTTCCTTGGCCCGAGCTATCTCCTCACGCACCTGTGCCACCTCCGCGTTATGCTCATCTTGATTCGCAAGGATGACTGTGGCGGTTAACAGGGCCGTCAGTTTATCCATGAGATCCATCAGCACCTGAGCCGGCGGGCGCACAGGGCCTCCTGCCGCGGCTGCTCCTGACCCGAACGTATTGCTGCTGTGGCTGTAGAGTTTTGGCCAGGTTGAGTCCCAGCCATGAAGACTCCCACGCAGCTTGGCGGCTCAAAGGGGTCCGGAATACTGCTGCCATCGGAACAGCCCCCTAGCCTGCCATCATGCAGTTGATACAACGAATCTGTTGAACCGGTGGACGAATCATCGTCGGAGAGGACGGCCGTATCACCACCATCTTCAGATCCTTCAGAAAGTTCCCCTCCGTGGATGCATCCCACGGAGGCACGCTTCACGGCGGGTTGAGCTCGGGCGGGTCTTGCGCGCTGAGCCGTCTCGACGAGGTCGGTGTAGTTTTCCGGCTCAGGGCCCGGCTCACCAATCCGGCCGATGAAGACGTGGATTCCGCCGAAGGGGACCCGGTACCCGTACTCAATTAAGCCGGCATCGGGGCCCCAGCCTTCGTCATCGATGTAGATCTTGCCGCGACGACTATTGGTCATCCGGCCAACTGCGTATCCCTTGAGCCCTTCGAAGTTTCCCTTCAAGAACTCAAATCCACCATGTGCTGGCCCCACGGTGGGCGCCAACTGTCGTGGAATTGTCACGGCAGATGTCCTCTTGCAAGGACTTAGTCGTGGAGCCATCGCAACTAGGAAGCTTAAAGGGGTTAATCGGGACAAAGGACATGAGAGAGTTATACTAGTTCGGCCCCTTACGGTGAAGGTAAGGCCTACGTCTAGTTGGGTTGGTATTGCTTGAGGTTTCGATGACCAGGGAGCGAGATACGCTATGCCCGGTTTTCGACGAGTTGTTTCTTGCCCTAAGCCGCCAGCGGGTCGTCCCCTTATATATACGGGTTGACGTCCTGCAGCCTATAGAGTCCCGGCCGGCTCATAAACAGTGTCCGGCTTGGTAACTAGTTGATTCTACCTTATGATACAAGTCATGCCATTATAGCGGTTTATCACTATGGGCCTTAAGTCGCCTGTCGGCTTTAGACCCTTTATTGAACCGCCATATTCATGCTTGATCTTGGGCTTCTTCTGATGAGTCCTTCTTTGCGTAACCCGGCCCCTTACGCTCGGCTTACACAAATAGCTATATCCCCAACACAACCCATCAATGTAATCCTTAATAAGTGCAAACTTCTCCGATACAGTGTAGTTGGGAGAATTCAAAAAGATAATAGGACTATCATGTGTGGGTGCAATAGCAACAATGTCATTCTTAATATAAGGAACCAAGTTCATCTCCATAACCATAATTCATGTTGGCATCTTGGCCACAAGCATAACAAGCATCAAGTTCATCAAAAAGGGATATTTAAAATGAATCAACAAGATCATAAAAATTATCGTAGCATTCATCCTTTGGTAAGAACCAAGGGGCATTAAATAATGTATGAGTTGAAGATTTACTCTCATTATAAGGTGGGCACGGGTAGCTAATCCTCTTTTCCTCCGTTTGTTATCCGCTCTCCTCATCATGTTTTTCAACCAATGAGCTCAAAGTTTCATCATTTTCTTCTTTCATAGACTGCTGCAAAATGTTAGTCTTTTCTTGGACAGCGGAGTTATTTTCAATAAATACATCAATATCGTAATTGTATTTATAATTATCATAGCAATATTTAAGGATAGCAAGATTTTCAAGTCTATAAACTGAATCATCAAAATCTTCAAACTTTTCAAACAAAGATTCAATTTCGTATGCACCCTTAAAAGCAACAAATTCTTCTATTTGTTCCACATCATAGTAATCATATATACCATTAGCATAATAAGCTAAGGTTTCATTATCATTAAATTTGCATGAAAAGGGAGGATGTGGAGTGTTCATCCTAGAGCAACAAGTATAATCATATCTCAAGCATAGATTCCAAGCATACCACTTCAATATATGAATTTGATCCCATAACAATTTCCTTTTATGAGCCAAGCAATAATATCTAAAGTATTCATGTTGATCCAACGTTACTCCCATTATATTGTTGAATGGAGTTTTCTCGGGATTATCAAAGTAGTGCATACTATCTTTCACATAATGATCATCGAGGGTTTAGGAGGTTCCCCATCTCCATGAGTAGCTGGTACAACTAATTTTTTTGGTATTTCGTGTTCCATATCCATAACTAAAGATAGATAACAACTTAGAACAAGAAATAAAAACTACTTGGTGATAAAGCAAACAAGCACACACGAGAATATTCACCCCACGCTATAACTCTCCGGCAATGGCGCCAAAAAAGTTCTTGATAACCCACCAGTATAGGGGATCGTTTGTAGACTTTTTCAATAAATAAGAGTGCCGAACCCAACGAGGAGCTAAAGGCAGAACAAATATTCCCTCAAGTTCTATCGACCACCGATACAACTCTACGCACACTTGATGTTTGCTTTATCGGAAACAAGTATGAATCTATTTTGCGAGAATAAAACTATGGCTACTTTGCAAGAATAAAACTATGAATAAATTGCAAGGTAATAAAAGTGGATAGCTTTTGTCAACAAGAAAGTCATTGGTCCCTAGGCAATCGATAACAAGTACGGGTAATCATTCTTGTAATTTTATATGAGGGAGAGGCATGAGCTAACATACTTTCTCTACTTGGATCATATGCACTTATGATTGGACCCCTAGAAAGCATCCGCAACTACTAAAGATCATTAAGGTCGTGAAAGCCAACCATAGCATTAAGTATCAAGTCCTCTTTACTCCCATACGCCATAACCCGCTTATTCTCGTTTAGGCTGTTGTCACCCCCGCAACACTGACAATAAGCAAACCATGAACATATTGCAACACCGTACATCGGGGGACCCTCACGTTTGTACGAGAACGAAGGGCACCATAGGACAGCACCATAAATAAAATATACAATCATACCAACCAAGATCAGGATTAACCCATAGGAAAAAACGGATCTACTCAAACATCATAGGATAGCCAAATATCATTGGGAAATAATATTTGGAGTTGAGCACCATGTTAAAGTAGAAATTACAGTGGGGAGAAGGGGTGTTACACCGCTGCATAGAGGGGAAGAGAGTTGGCGTTGACGGTAGCAAGATTGTTGATGTAGATCGTCGTCATGATCCTTGCCCCGGCGGCGTTCCAGTGCCATCTGGAGAGAGGGGGAAGGAGCCCCCTTTCTCTTCTTCTTCCTTGGCCTCCCCCTAGGTGGGAGGAGATTTCTCCCTCTGGTCCATGGTCTCCATGGCGGTGGAGGGGCGGGAGCCCCTCCGAGGTTGGATCTCCCTCTCTGTTCCCTTCTGTTTCCCATTCCCCAGATCTGGCCCTTCACTGTTTCTTAAATTCCTGGAGATCCCTAACTCCGATTGCACTGAAAGTTTTACACGATTTTTTCCATAAATTATATTTATTGCGCCAGAAGAAGGGCCCCAACCGACCTTAGAGGAGGGCACAAGACACCTGGGCGTGCCAGGGGGTGCCTGGCGCGCCCTGGTGGGTTGTGGGCTCTGTGGGTCCCCGTTTGCGTTGATTCCACCTCCTAAAAATCACATATATTCCAAAATAATTCTACGCAAATTTATATCGCGTTTGGACTTTGTTTGATATTGATTTTCTGTGATACAAAAAACATGCAGAAAAC
The DNA here is from genome assembly GCA_032464435.1 of Aegilops umbellulata. Taxonomy (NCBI): domain Eukaryota; kingdom Viridiplantae; phylum Streptophyta; class Magnoliopsida; order Poales; family Poaceae; genus Aegilops; species Aegilops umbellulata. The sequence continues at coordinate 397,102,540 of CP136054.1, forward strand.
ATGAACAGGCACTGGGCACTGGATCAATAGGTTAGTCCAAAATCATATAAAAAGTTCCCAAAAGTATGTAAAACTTGTATAATATTGGCATGAAACAACCAAAAATTATAGATACGACGGAGACGTATCAGCAACTTGCTTGCCATTCTTCTTGAAGTTCCCCTTCTTTCCCTTGCCCTTTTTCTTGAAACTAGTGGTTTTGTTAACCATCAACACTTGATGCTCCTTCTTGATCTCTACCTCCGCAGCTTTGAGCATTGCGAAGAGCTCGGGAATTGTCTTGTCCATCCCTTGCATATTATAGTTCATCACGAAGCCTTTGTAGCTTGGTGGCAGTGATTAAAGAACTTTGTCAATAACACTATCATCTGGAAGATTAACTCCCAGCTGAGTCAAGTGATTATGATACCCAGACATTTTGAGTATGTGTTTACTGATAGAACTGTTCTCCTCCATCTTGCAGCTATAGAACTTGTTGGAGACTTCATATGTCTCAACTCAGACATTTGCTTGAAATATTAACTTCAACTCCTGGAACATCTCATATGGTCCATGATGTTCAAAACGTCTTTGAAGTGCCGATTTTAAGTCGTAAAGCATGGCACACTGAACTATCGAGTAGTCATCAGCTTTGCTCTGTCAGGCGTTCTGTGACGCCACCGATTCAATCATACACTAATCATACATACAAATGTGTACGATCAAGATCAAGGACTCACGGGAAGATATCACAACACAACTCTAGACACAAATTAAAATAATACAAGCTTTATATTAGAAGCCAGGGGCCTCGAGGGCTCGAATACAAAAGCTCGAATACACAAGAGTCAGCGGAAACAACAATATCTGAGTACAGACATGAGTTAAACAAGTTTGTCTTAAGAAGGCCAGCAAGGAAGTATCAATGATCGAAAAGGCAAGGCCTCCTGCCTCGGAGCCTCCTAACTACTCCTGGTCGTCGGCGGCCTCCACGTAGTAGTAGGTATCCTCGGGGTAGTAGTAGTCATCGTCGAAGGTGGCGTCTGGCTCCTGAGCTCCACCATCTGGTTGCGACATCCGGAAAGAAAAGGAAAAGGGAGAAAAGAGGAAGCAAAGCAACCGTGAGTACTCATCCAAACTGCTCGCAAGCAAGGATCTACACTACATATGCATCGGTATCAATGATATGGGATGTATCTGTGGATTGGACTGTAGAATGCCAGAAGAGAAGGGGAAAGCCTAGCCTATCAAAGACTAGCATCTTCAAGCAGCTCCAAGCATCTTGCAGCATTCAGAAGAGTACATAATAGCATAGAGTAAAGTAGTAGTAGTGTTATCAACCTCGGCCAAAGATCCTTTCTCGACTCCCTGCGAGAAAGCAATCCCAAAGCCATACTATCCAGTTATCACCTCAAGTATCCAGTTCTAGTTGTATCGATCGAGATACAACTCCAAGTGTCCGTTACCATAGGATAGGCTATCGATAGATGTTTTCTTCCCTGTAGGGGTGCACCAACTTACCCACCACGCTCGCTTAACTCCGGTCGGGCACACTTTCTTGGGTCATGCCCGGCCTCGGCCAAACAATATGCCGCAACCCGACCTAGGCTTAATAGAGAGGTCAACACGCCGGACTAAACCTATGCTCCCAGGGGTCATGGGCCATCGCCCCGGGAACTCCTGCACGTTGGGTACACAGCAGGTGAGCAGACCTATTTACCTCCTTAAAAAGGCAGGTGCTTATGCAGTCCAACTCGATGCACGCCGCTCAGTCACAGGCGTCTATTAAGCTTCGGCTGATGTATACGACGCAGAACGCCCATACTATGTCCACGTGATGGTTAGTGCTATCATGCCAGAGGCCCCTCAGATCAAATATCCAAATCGTAGTGGATTAGGAGCACGCGGTAACGAGCAGAGAATCACGATCGATGTGACCCCGTCGCCCCGTCTTGAGGACTTGCGGCAAGGGCTAAGAATGCCCCGCCACGCCTCGTAATTATGTCGCGGGCACCTTCCAGGTCAACCCGACTCCTCATCACTCGCAATTAAGCTTGCGCGGGTACCCCTCAGGGCCGACCCGTCTTTAGTAACATGCTTCAGTGTAAAGTCATAGTAACCATAGTAACTATGTGTGTCGGATCACGGGTTCCGGCAGACCCTTAAGGTTCGAACTCTGGGGTGCACGCGGAGATCGAGCCCTCTACCTCTCCGTCTCGTAAGGATCTAAACTACTGCAAGAATAACATATGAGACACAGGGTTTATACTGGTTCGGGCCACCATTGTGGTGTAATACCCTACTCCAATGTGGTGGGTGGATTGCCTCTTGGGCTGATGAGGAAGAAAAGTACAAGAGAACCACCTCGCGAGGGTCTGTTCTTGGTTAGGGGATGAACTGCTAGGGGTAGTTCGATCGCCCTTCTCTCTCTCTGGATGCGGGGTTCTACCTCGGGTTCTCGATGCCTCTACCCTGGGGGTGGCTGGCCCTATTTATAGGCAAAGGCCCTGGGCCTCTTCCCAAATATTGAGCGGGAAGGGCGCCAACAATTGGACAATTTGAAGGGGAGAATCTGGTACACTTATCCTGACTAAAGTTGGTCTTCGCCTGCCAAAGGCTCTGGTGATGACGCCAGCTTGGGCTCCACAGTGACTTCCTCCTTGTCGCGGAGTTGGTCTTGGTCTCGTTGCACCGAAATGGGTGCCTTTGCTTGATCCTCTCGCCTGCGCTTTCCCCCTTTGCACCAAAGAGGAAAGGGGGGACACTGCGCGGGCTGGCGCCCGCCTGGCACCCTTGGTCGTCATGGCTTGCGTCATGGGCACCTCGTGAGGTACCCCACCTTGATCTCTCCGCCTCCTCGTGAGCTAGCCCAAGGAGGCCGTGCTTGAGGAAGCGCCGTGTCGTCCGCCTCGCGAGGCTTGGCCCCTCGCGAGGGTCTTGAGCCCTGTGTTGATGAAGATGGGCCACGTCGGGCCCCCACTCGAGCCACGCCGCAGGCCGCAGGCAGGCAAGCCTGGGGACCCCCGTTCCCAGAACGCCGACAGTAGCCCCCGGGCCCAAGGCGCGCATGGACTTGGCCGTGCCGAGAGGAGAAAGGGCAAGGGCGAAGCACCGCGGGCCCTAACAGCCTGCGGCCTCGGGCGCCGCGTGGCGGTTGATTGGACGTGGGCGCTTTTGCAACTGCGCAGGATACTAAAGGCGTGGCATCTGCTCGGGCTTTGTTCCTCTCCTTCTTCATCCGCTGCTCAGATCCCCTTCCTTGCGCTTCTTCTCCCTTCCTCCAAGCTTCCAGATCTACTCCACCAGCTCGTCCCAGGTAGCCATGGCGCCTCGCCGGACCCCGGCCGAAGCTTGGTTCTCGCCTGCTTTGAATTCGCCCAACGTGTCGAAGGCGAGCCTTGCCCTACTGCACCGGATGGCCGCGGCGCAGGGCATTAATGGGGCGCAGATGTTCAAGGTCGGCTCCGATGTCCCTGAAGGCCAAGGGAGCACCTTCTATCCTTTCTTCGTGAGCTCCATTGCAGCGGGCCTGGTGCCTCCTTTCTCTGAGTTCTTCCTCGCCGTCCTCCGCCATTACAACTTGCAAGCTTTGCATCTCCACCCCAACTTCGTCCTTCTCCTGGCGATCTTCGCCTACTACTGCGAGGCGCATGTGGGGGTGCAGCCTTCAGTGGCCTTGCTGCGCCACTACTTCTACCTCCAGACCTCCAAGGGTTCTCCTTCTGCGTGCGTGGGCTTCATCGCGTGCGGTAGCTCAATGGCCATCTCAAATCCAGGGAAGAGGATCGAGGGCTTCCGGAGCAAGTGGGTATTGGTCGACGTCGGGTGCGTCGATCCTCGGTTGGCCCTTCCCACGGAGCCGGCCGTGAGCTCGGAAGACTGGAGCCGGGCGGAGCTCACGGATCCCCATGCGAAGTCGGTGCTGGCGAAGATGGACGCCGATCTGAAGCCGGCCAACTTGGCGGCGGCGAAGCTGACCGGGGCATCGTTGCTGAGGGAGTTCCTGGAGCACCAACTGGCTCCGCTTCGGCAGTATTCTCCTCCGATGTGGAGGCCTCACCCGAGTCCCGCAGCCGTGGGCGAAGAGGACGTGACTGCGGTTCTCCAGTCCCTGGTCGGGGACGGGGACGGGCTCGTGCCCGCGGTGGCTCCCGAGGATCTAGTGAATGTGTCTTCCGGCGACTCCAGCGGAGGTGGGGGCGAGGAGGAGGATGAGGCAGGACCCGACTCCGAGGTGACCGACGGAGAGTCTAGGGCTCCCTCGCTCCAGCGCAAGCCCCGTGCTCTCCGCCTTTCGCTGAGTGATGGTGATGATGACGACGACGTGCTGGGCAGCGGGAGCTCGCCTCCGGTCCCGAAGAAGGGCAGGACCGGGTTGATTCCCCGCGGGTCCGCCCTGACTCCGAGGCGAACCGCGGACGCGCCTTCTGCTTCCGAGGTCGACCCCTCCAGCCGGCTCTCCGGCTTCAAGTTTGGCAGGAGACCACCGGAGCTTTCTGCCGACGAACTGTAAGCGCTTGATCCTTGATTCCTGGTTTCTTATTCCGCTGACGAGGCTTGACGATCACTTCTCCTGAGCAGGCTGGCGCCCGCGACGAAGAAGCTGAAGGGGGCTCCTGAGGCCCCGGCTACCTTCTCCTCCCGTTCCGCCGGCTGCTGGTTCCGGGACTCCTCCTGCTACCCCGAAGCGCCCTGATGCTTCCCCGCCTTCTTCTTCCATCCTGGAGGGAGCTGTTGCAGGACTGGACCGACTGCGGCAGGATCTTCTAGGCGCCGACCCTCGCCCGGTGGCCGGGCGCCTGGAGCTGGCCTCGGGGTGGATTCGCTCCGACGCCTCGATCCGGGCAGCACTGGTTCAGGCCTCGACCGCCTGTGACGAGGAGAAGGAGGCTACCCTCAAGGCAAAGGCTGCCCGTGACGCGGCCCTGGGAGAGGCGGTTGGAATCCGCGGCCGCTGCAAGGAGCTAGAGGACGAGTTGCAAGGCCTGCGTGGTCAGCTTGCAGAGGAGACCCGCCTTCGCCAAGAGCAGGAGAAGGAGGTGAAGGCTCGCAAGGCGGCGCTCGAGGACCAGGAGGCGAAGCTCAAGAAGCGCCGCAGCCACCTAGGTGCGCTGAAGAAGGAGCTGGAGACGATGAAGGCCGAGCTGGACGCCAAGGCCTGGGTCCTTGCCGAGGATCGCGTGGCCTTCACGGACATGGAGAAGGATGCCCGCGCTTCATTGAAGACGCTTTACGAGAGTGGCCTGGATTGCCCGCTGGCTGGCGACGGGGACGGCCCTGCCAAACTGCTTCCCTTCTTGGTGAAGGCTCTTGGAGATGTCGCCCTCGGACTCGTCCCCACGGTCGAAGCTGAGGCGCGTGTCCTGTCTTCCGCCGCGCTGACGCGGGTCTTCGCCCATGTCTACCTTCGCGACCCCAGCGCCGACCTTGACAGCCTGCTGGAGCCGGTGAGCGGCGAGGGCGCCGCTGCTGCTGTCGAGGCCGTGAAGGGGCGCGCGGAGGCGCTGCTGGGGAAGTTCCGGGCCTTCAGCACCAAGCTGAAGCGAGGCGCTGCTGGCTCTACTACCCCACAAGGTGAAGCCACTCCACGCGACTCCGCTGCCGACAAGTGACTCCGCTATCGTTCCTGTTCTTCTTTCGATTCCTGCACATGCACTACGCCTCGAGGAGGCATTTAAATTTGCGTTTGGAACCAAGGCGACATTATGGGTTGTAATATTTGTTTTTAAGTTCCTTGAATTTTATGTTCCTCTTCCCTACTTGCTTGTGCTCTACGCCGGCAGAGCCCGGCCACGCGCATGCCTCACCCAGCATCAGCCCCGACCGGAAACCAGGACGGGACCAAAGGAATGAGGGGCCACGTGACAAGTTAGGCTCCTGAGTCGCAATGCTCAGGATCCCCCCTTAGCGCACGAGCAACAAGTAGGGAAGCGCGATGTAGGTGCGTTTCCGTTCTACGTCTGGAGAGCCCGACTCCGCGCGTACCTCACCCAGCATAGCCTTTCGGAACTAAGGAGTGAGGGGCTACGGAGCCAGTTAGGCTCCTGAGTCGCGATGCTCAGGAGTCCCCCTTGACGCGCGAACAGCAGGTGGCGAGATGAAATGCAGACAGGGTTACCGTTCTACGTCTGCAGAGCCCGACCCCGCGTGTACCTCACCTAGCATAGCCTTTCGGAACTAAGGAGTGAGGGGCTACGGAGCCAGTTAGGCTCTTGAGTCGCGATGCTCGGGAGTCCCCTTGACGCGCAAACGGCCTTCGTACCTTGGCTCCGCTCGGGGAGAGACGCGCGACGAACCAGGCCCGAGGGGCCTGGCTGGGGAGTACGGCTGGGCGTGACCCAGTCGTAGCCCCCGTGCCCAGCCCCCTCGCGCGGTGCTCCTGGGGGGAGGCGTTGCGATGAGGCCGGCCGCTGAGCTCGGGGCTCCCTGAGGTTAACGCGGCCCGGAGGCTACCCTCAGTTGTTTATCACCAGCGCGGAGCATAGCGCTTCCATATGTGTACGGGCATAGCCGCTCCTCGGCAGTGTCGTCAGCCAGCGCGGAGCATGGTGCTTCCACTGGTACGTGGGAGGGGGCTCCCCTCCGGGAGGAGCCCCCGGGGCGTGTACAGCCCTGCCCTGACACGTGGCTGGCACGGTAGAGCTAGGTGAGGTGTATCTGGGCACCCGTGAGCCAGCGCGGGACTCACGAGGCCCTACCTCTAGGCGGGTTGCGCCTAGCACTGGGCCGTATCTTGAGATGTGTTCCTGCAAAGTCTGGTTAGATGCCGGCCCTCGAGCTTGTCTCAGCCGTCGCTGGTATGCCAGGTCGCGATACCGTGGACAAGGCCAGAGGGTGAGGGCTGGAGAGCCAGTAAGAGCCCTGAGTCGCGATGCTCAGGCACCCCCCCTTTAACGTGCAAGTGGTCGACATGAAGAAGAAGGGCACCGCAGATGGCATCGAGTAATGATGCATAACTGGAAATAAACGCGGAAGGGATACACGCCGCTGGGTCTAACCCGAGCGGCCTGGGGATGATGCAGCCCGAGGGGCGCCCCCAGCAAAGGAAGCTAGCGACTGAAAAGATAAAAAGGGATACATGCCACAGGGACGGACCCACGCGGCCTGGGAATGACGCAACCCTGGGAGGGCGCTCCCAGCTGAGAATGAAACTTGAAAGATGTCACCTGAAGATGTCGTTGATGCAGTGGCGTTGGCGCAGCAGACTTGGTGGGCTGCGGAAGCTGATCCTCACGAGCCCCCAGGCCCGGGGGCCTCGGGAGGCTCCGGAGGCACTGGCGGCTCCTCGTGAGCAGCCTCCATCTCCGCCAGGGTTGCGGACCGCCTGCCTTCTTGCGCCTCCAAGATGCCCCTCATGATGCGCTGGTACGCCGCAGCCACGCTCGGCAGGCCATAAGGCATGCGAACATAGCCGTGGGGTGGTCCTCCGCAGCGCCCCGCTTGTGAGGGCCAGAGGCGCTCCGTCGTGGCGATCTGGTTGAGCCCTGGTACATCGATGCAGACGCGCAGCCCACCATCCTCGCCTGGATGGGGAGCCACAGCTGGTGGGCGACGGCAACCCCTCATGATCCTTGACTCCTGTAGTTCTTGAATGGCCTTGCTAACAAACTCCTGCTGGTCTGACCTTCTTTCCCTGGCTTCCTTCCGAGGGAAGCGTGTTTCAAAACACGCCTCCACATGGTGCCCCAGTGCCTCCCTCGTGACCTTGGCGAGGTCGGTGGCCCTCCAGGTGAGAGCCCCCGAGCCCTGCCTGAGGAGGGCGCCGGGCGCGCTTTCCTATGCGATTGAAGGAGGGTCCCCCTGGGCAGACGCGGGCCTTGAAGTTCCTGCCTCCTGAGGGTCTGAGCCTGATGTTGTCCTCTTCTTCTTGGGGGTGGTCTCAGGAAGCCTCCTGCTTCCGCGATCTGGGTCTTCTAGTGACGCGGCCTGGAAGGCTCGCTCCAGGGCACACACTGCATCCTTCTCTTGACATGGCACCGTGATGACGCCGCCGCTTCCTGGCATCTTGAGGACGTTGTAGCCATGGTGAGTCACGGCCATGAACTTGGCCAGCGCCGGGTACCCGAGGATGGCGTTGTACGGCAGGCGGATGTGGGCGACATCAAAGCCGATGAGCTCGCTGTGGTAGTTGTCGTAGGTGCCGAAGGTGACTGGGAGGCGGACCTGCCCGATCGGGACTGTGTAACCGTCGGCGACTCCGGAGAAGGGCTTGGTTGGCTGAAGCTGGTCATAGGGCACTCGGAGGCTGTTGAACGTTTCCACGGACAAGACATTGAGCCCTGCCCCTCCGTCGATGAGGGTCCTGGTGACCAGAACGTTGCTGATGACTGGGGAACAAAGCATTGGGAGGACTCCGGCTGTGGCTGCGCACTTGAGCTGGTCTGCTGAGCTGAACGGGATGGTGCAGGCCGACCACCTCAGGGGACGCGTTGCTTCAAGCTTGGGGAGGACTGCATTCACTTCGCGAGCAAACTGCTTGAAGATACGTTGGGAGGCTGGGGCTTGAGCTCCGCCCAGGATGCAGGCGATGGCGCGAGGCTCCTGGAAGCCCCCAGCACCCTCGTCTTAGTGGTGGTCTTCATTCCTTCTCGGCTGAGGTGACAACGATGGCAGGCCTGGGTTGCCATGGGGGCAATCCTCACGATGCTGATCCCTCCAGTCCCCCTCGTGAGGCGGGTCGCGCCAGCGGTCCTCGCGAGGTTGGTCACGCCAGCCTGGACGTGGGCCGCGGTCTTCCCAGCGTCCCGGGTTCCTTCCTCCTCCTCGGCCGTAGCCCCGGTCAGCACGGTCAGGGCGTCGGCCGACTCTTCCTTCTCGCACGGCGCGGAGTTCTTGGCATTCATTGGTGTTGTGGGTGTGGAGGTCGTGGTACACACAGTATCGGCTGCCCCTGGAGGATTCAGGCAGATCCTTGCCCCTCTTGGTGTCCGGTTCTGCCACGAGCACGGCAGCCCCCTTGCGCTTCACGTCCTTGGCCTTGGGCTTCTTCTATTCTGGGTCTGCGGCAGGCAGCTCGAGGAGGGAGAGGCATCCCTCCTCAGCTCTGGCGCACTTGGTCGCCAGGTTGAACAGCTCCAGGGAGGTGCAGAGGTCTTCATGCATCGCCAGCTCCTCCTTCATCTTGACGTCGCGCACGCCATCGGAGAAGGCCGAAATGATGGCCTCTTCGGACACCCTGGGGATCTTGAGGCGCGCGCTGTTGAAGCGCTGGATGTACTTCTGCAGGGTCTCTCCAGGTTGCTGCTTGATGCGGCGCATGTCGCTCACGGCGGGAGGCCGGTCGCGGGTACCTTGGAAGTTGGCGATGAAGCGGGTACGCATCTGGTCCCAGGAGGAGATCGTGCCTGGGGCCATGTTCAGGAGCCAAGTGCGAGCACCTTCCTTCAGTGCCATGGGGAACCAGTTCGCCATGACCTTCTCGTCCCCGCTGGCAGCTTTGATTCCCAGCTCGTAGAGCTGGAGGAACTCCGTGGGATCAGTTGTGCCGTCGTAGCGAGGAGGCGGGTCCGGCTTGAACTTGCCGGGACACGCGACGCTACGCAGCTCAGGGGTGTAGGCGCGGCAGCCAGCGGTGGCCGCGTGAGGTTTTGGTTGAGGGAGAGCTTGGCCTTGTGGGTCCCCTTGCGCCGCAGCTGGGAGCAGCGCGGGGTCTTGACGTGCCGGAGCTGGAGCAGGGTCTCGGCGAGCCGGGGCTGGGAGCGCCCGGGCGGCCTCTTGCGGTTGCGGGACTTCTTGGCAGCTCCGTTCCTGCTGGGCCGGCGCATGGCGGAGCGGGTTCCGCCCCGGGGCTGCGCGCCTTGGGGCCATGGCATCTTCTTGGAAAGGTGGCGGCTGGAACGCCCCCGGGGCTTCATTGCCTACGCGGGGCAGAGTGCGGCGCAGTGGTGCAGAAGGCGCAGGAGAGCCCCCTGCGGCGCGGACGAGCTCGGCGACGCGGTCGAGCCACTCCTCGTAGACATCATCGACGGGGCGGTAACGCAGGAGCTCGTTCGCCACGATGAGCGCAGCTCGAGCCTCCAAGGGCGCGCGCAGCGCGTGCGACAAAGAACCGACCGGGGTGAGCGACGGAGTGGCGGTGCGGCCATCCTGCCGCACGGACGGGTGTTGAGAGGACGCTTGCTGCTCGTTCCCCGCCGAGCCGGTGGCGGCGTTGACGGCGGGCGACGGGGAACGACGAGGACGCCCACCGACAGGGGCCGTCTGGACGGCGCGGGAAGCGATGGCGGCCCGGCGCTCGGCATGGGCCCGACGAGCGTCAGACATGGATGCGGTGGTCGGAGGAGAGCGAAGCGGTGGAAGACTGATTCCGGCGCACCCCTACCTGGCGCGCCAAATGTCGGATCACGGGTTCCGGCAGACTCTTAAGGTTCGAACTCTGGGGTGCGCGCGGAGATCGAGCCCTCTACCTCTCCATCTCGTAAGGATCTAAACTACTGCAAGAACAACATATGAGACACAGGGTTTATACTGGTTCGGGCCACCATTGTGGTGTAATACCCTACTCCAGTGTGGTGGGTGGATTGCCTCTTGGGCTGATGAGGAAGAACAGTACAAGAGAACGACCTCGCGAGGGTCTGTTCTTGGTTAGGGGATGAACTGCTAGGGGGAGTTCGATCGCCCTTCTCTCTCTCTCTGGATGCGGGGTTCTACCTCGGATTCTCGATGCCTCTACCCTGGGGGTGGCTGGCCCTATTTATAGGCAAAGGCCCTGGGCCTCTTCCCAAATATTGAGCGGGAAGGGCGCCAACAATTGGCCAATTTGAAGGGGAGCATCTGGTACACTTATCCTGACTAAAGTTGGTCTTCGCCTGCCAAAGGCTCTGGTGATGACGCCAGCTTGGGCTCCACAGTGACTTCCTCCTTGTCGCGGAGTTGGTCTTGGTCTCGTTGCACCGAAATGGGTGCCTTTGCTTGATCCTCTCGCTTGTGCTTGCCCCCTTTGCACCAAAGAGGAAAGGGGGGACACTGCGCGGGCTAGCGCCCGCCTGGCACCCTTGGTCGTCATGGCTTGCGTCATGGGCACCTCGTGAGGTACCGCACCTTGATCTCTCCGCCTCCTCGCGAGCTAGCCCAAGGAGGCCGTGCTTGAGGAAGCGCCGTGTCGTCCGCCTCGCGAGGCTTGGCCCCTCGCGAGGGTCTTGAGCCCTGTGTTGATGAAGATGGGCCACGTCGGGCCCCCACTCGAGCCACGCCGCAGGCCACAGGCAGGCAAGTCTGGGGACCCCCGTTCCCAGAACGCCGACAGTGTGTCTAACACCAACGGGAACCCCGAGGAACCACCCTCGGTGGATTCCACTCGATGTAATCATCAAGGTGAACGTAAGAGGAACCACCCTCGAGGTTCACACTTGAGGGGTTGCACGACAGAGTTGTATCGGAAGTGGTTAAGGAGGAAATCACCCTCGATGACCATGACCAAATAGCTACACTACAGAGATCTCATCAGAAGTGATGTATGAGGTGCCACTCTCGGCACTCGATGGTAACTCTGCAGAGTTGAGCAACAAAAGAGGCGTGATGTGATGTGAGGTATCGGGCTCTAGTCTTCTGAAAGGATCGATATAGTTGACTAGAGGGGGGTGAATAGGCAACTAACATTTTTAGCTTTTCTTTAACAATTTAAACTTTGCATCAAAGTAGGTTTTCTAGACAAGGAACTAAGTGAGCAACCTATATGATGCAACAACGATAAGAACACAAGCAAGCAAGAGATACAACACAAATAAGCTTGCACAAGTAAAGGAACGAGATAACCAAGAGTGGAGCCGGTGGAGACGAGGATGTATTGCCGAAGTTCCTTCCCTTTGAGGGGAAGTACGTCTCCGTTGGAGCGGTGTGGAGGCACAATGCTCCCCAAGAAGCCACTAGGGCCACCGTATTCTCCTCACGCCCTCACACAATGCGAGATGCCGTGAACCCACTATTGGTGCCCTTGGAGGCGGCCACCGAACCTTTACAAACAAGGTTGGGGCAATCTCCACAACTTAATTGGAGGCTCCCAACGACACCATGAAGCTTCACCATAATGGACTATGGCTTCGCGGTGACCTCAACCGTCTAGGGTGCTCAAACACCCAAGAGTAACAAGATCCGCAAGGGATTAGTGGGGGGAATCAAATTTCTCTTGGTGGAAGTGTAGATCGGGGCCTTGTCAACCACTACCGAGCAAATCAACAAGTTTGATTGGCTAGGGAGTGAGATCGGGCGAAAATGGAGCTTGGAGCAACAATGGAGCTTAGGGTTAGAAGAGGTGGTCAACTAGAGGTAGGAGACGACCCTTTTATAGTGGTGGACGAAATCCAACCGTTATCCACTTAACCAGCCCGCGACACGCGGTACTACCGCTCCAGAGGCGCGGTACTACCGCAAGGCCACGCGGTACTACCGTGGGCGACCACAATACTACCGCGGCAGCAGCGGGGGCTAGTGCAAGTCCGACAGGAGGCAGTACTAGCGCGAGCGCGGTACTACCGCTCCCCCTTGTGGTACTACCGCAAGGCAGGAAAGCCCTAGCCTGGGAAGGGCGCGGATGAATAAAATTACATCCGTGCCTACTTCTGCTGGAGAACAAACGGTGCAAAAATCCGACACGGTACTATCGCTGGAGTGCGGTACTGCCGTGTGGCTGCTAGATCAGGCCGCACATGGTACTACCACGCACGAGGCGCAGTACTACCGCGGAGGCGCGGATGTAAAAAATTACATCCGCCCCTACTACCGCAACGCAGCGGTACTTGGCCTGGGGCCCACAGTAGTACGGCTCCATAGGAGCGGTACTACCGTGGGCTCCCGTGGTACTACCGCGCCTAGGGCATGGTACTACCACAGGTGCCTGCGGTACTACAGCTCCAAGGAGAAGTACTATCGCAAGCAAGCAACAGCAGCCAAGACAATCGCAAGGAGGATAAACGGGGGATGCTCCAAAGTGCAAGGGAAAGGTGGAGATAAGGAAGGGAACGTGTACGTGATGATTCCACCCAAACCTTTCCGGCGCGGACCCCCTCTTAGTAGTACGGCTTTCCTATGACTCAAATCCACCAAAAAGAAACGTAGAGAAACACCGTCTTCAATAGTCTTCGAGGGGCACCAAACCATCGTGTGCCTAGTGAAGAAATGTCTGAGAAACTCAAGGCACACGATTAGGCCGCAAAAGCATTGTCATCAATCACCAAAACACCTTAGGGATAAATATGCCCTTACAATCTCCCCCTTTTTGGTGGATTGATGACAATACGGGATTTGCGCAAAAGGTAAATAAACTAGAGCATAGGCAAACCCCTCCTCTCAAAAATATAGACGGGCTCCCCCTAGATGTGTGCAATCTAGATGGATGCTTTGGACTGCACAACACACAACTAGGATCAACACTCCCCCTATGTTTTAGATACATGGCATATCTAGCAATGATAAGGCTAATCAACTAATCAAGAGCATAAAACATAGGTAGCACAATATAACATAAGCTCGCTAAGATAGGATAAAGTGCATATGTCTTACACCATATGAAGGATAAGTCTCAAACCAAACCAAAGCAAACGAAACGAGGTTCAAAATGAGACAGCAAACACACCAAACACAACGACACACGAGCAAATCCCTACATTCTCTCCCCCTTTGGCATCGAGACGCCAAAAAGGCAGAGAGGACACCTACACACTCGGGGTGGCTCAAGCGGAGAAATCATCCCAGTGCTCCTTGTCAGACTCGGCGGCAGGGATGTCCACCTCGATGTCCTCGTCAGAATCAGTCCACTTGAAGCCCTGCTTCGCCATCCACTCGGCCTCCGGAGTGATTTTCCTCTCTGACCCGCTAGATTGTGCCTCATCAAAGACCCTCAGGATGTGCAAGTCACGGTGGCAAGCCTCCTTGGAGGCAACTGGAGTCCTATACTGCCCCTTAGCTTGCATGGAGAAGAGAGTCTTCATCTTGTCCTTCAGCTTCTTGGCCCACGAGGGATGAGAGGAACTCTGGGAAGACCTAGCAGCACGGTCCTCAGCAACATTCTCTGCTCCAGTCTCCTCCTCACAAACAGCCCTCCTAGCAGCAGACGCCTCAGCATGAGTAGTAGTGTTGGCCCAGTTGGGCTTGACACGGAGACTGATGGGATCATGCCTAATCTAGTTTGGTGCAAGGAACTCATCCCCAGGGTACAACTTCTCCCAAGTCTTGGAGATCAGCAAAAACAAGTATGGCCCGTAGATAGGCACCTTGCGGTTGAACACCGCAAACCGAAGCTCATGCCACATGATGTGTGAGACATCAAGAGGCTGAGTCAGAGACACCCGGGCCTCCTCGCACATGAGCATCATATCCACCATATATGCATGAACCTTTTCCTTGTCGCCAATGTGCAGGAACAGAGAGTTGCGGAAGATGCGATACGTGATATCCAGAAAGGAGTTCAGCACCCAAGCTGACTTGCCATTGGCGAGCACCTTCTCAACATAGTACTGCTGGAGCCTGTTCTTGTTAGCAGACTCAGGATTGGCATGGGTACGAACACCAACAGGAGTGTTGAGCCTGTCATCTGGAACATGCAACAGCTCCATGAACTCCTTCCAGGTAGCGGTCAACTGACGGCCGTTGGTCATCCACGTCATCCGCCGCTCCTCCCCAGGGTGAAAGTACACAGAGGCAAAGAACTTACAAACAAGCTCAGGGTCAAAGTCCAGATGGAAGGAGATCACATGCTCAATACCAAACTGCTCCACCAAGTCCAGAGCCTCTCCAAAGTACTCACGAAACTTTACCTTCCTCATGTGATGCATGTCAATCCACTTGACCTCCACGTAGGTATTCTGCTTGTTCTTGATGACATCCAGATAATTGAGAGTCTGCTGCTTGGTCCAGAATAACTCACAACCTCTGATGGTAGCACGAGGATTCACATAAGGGTTCATCTGCCTGAGAAGGACGTACTCAGAAAGGGGTACCTCGTCCATGCTCTTAGCGGGTTCCTTATTCTTGCTAGCAGTGGTCTTGACATGACGCTTGGGGGCATTGGAGCCCTCTCTAAGATTGATATGATCATCATCGCACACTCCCTATACTTTCGGGATTAGTGTTGAACTTAAATAAGTGTTATTTGGTGTTTGCGTTGAGCATAAATATGATTTGATCATGTTTATTACAATACGATTATTCATTTAAGTTAGAGAACAATTGTTGTTCTGCTTACATGAATAGAACCTTCGATGGTCATACACCCAATGAAAATAGTTCGTTGGATCTCGATCATAGTGATACACATATTCATAATATTGAAGCCAAAAGATGCAAAGTTAATAATGATAGTGCAACTTATTTGTGGCACCGCCGTTTAGGTCATATTGGTGTAAAGCGCATGAAGAAACTTCATGCTGATGGAATTTTGGAATCACTTGATTGTGAATCACTTGATGCTTGCGAACCATGCCTCATGGGCAAGATGACTAAGACTCCGTTCTCCGGAACAATGGAGCGAGCAACAGATTTGTTGGAAATCATACATACTGATGTATGTGGTCCGATGAATATTAAGGCTCGCGGCAAGTATCGTTATTTTCAGAACTTCACAGATGATTTGAGCAGATATGGGTATATCTGCTTGATGAAACATAAGTCTGATACATTTGAAAAGTTCAAAGAATTTCAGAGTGAAGTGGAAAATCATCGTAACAAGAAAATAAAGTTTCTACGATCTGATCATGGAAGAGAATATTTGAGTTATGAGTTTGGCCTTCAATTAAAACAATGTGGAATAGTTTCACAAACTCATAACACCTGGAACACCACAACATAATGGTGTGTCCGAACGTCATAACCGTACTCTATTGGATATAATACAATCTATGATGTTTCTTACCGATTTACCAATATCGTTTTGGGATCATGCATTAGAGACAGCTGCATTCACGTTAAAAAGGGGCACCATCTAAAGTCCGTTGAGACGACACAATATGAACTATGGTTTGGCAAGAAACCAAAGTTGTCATTTCTTAAAGTTTGGGTTGTGATGCTTATGTGAAAAAGTTTCATCCTGATAAGCTCAAACCCAAATCGGAGAAATATGTCTTCATAGGATACCCAAACGAGACAGTTGGGTACACCTTCTATCACAGATCCGAAGGCAAGACATTCGTTGCTGAGAATGGATACTTTCTAGAGAAGGAGTTTCTCTTGAAAGAAGTGAGTGGGAGGAAAGTAGAACTTGACAAGGCAATTGTACCTGCTCCCTTATTGGAAAGTAGTTCATCACAGAAATCTGTTCCTGTGACTACTACACCAATTAGTAAGGAAGTTAATGATGATGATCATGTAACATCAGATCAAGTTACTACCGAATCTCGTAGGTAAACCAGAGTAAGATCCGCACCAGAGTGGCACGGTAATCCTGTTCTGGAAGTCATGTTACTAGACCATGACGAACTTGCGAACTATGAGGAAGCGATGATGAGCCCAGATTCCGCGAAATGGTTTGAGGCCATGAAATCTGAGATATGATCCATGTATGAGAACAAAGTATGGACTTTGATGGATTTGCCCGATGATCGGCAAGCCATAGAAAATAAATGGATCTTCAAAAGGAAGACAGACGCTGATAGTAGTATTACTATCTACAAAGCTAGAATTGTCGCAAAAGGTTTTCGACAAGTTCAAGGTGTTGACTACGATGAGAGTTTCTCACTCGTATCTATGCTTAAGTCTGTCCGAATCATGTTAGCAATTGCCGCATTTTATGAAAATCTGGCAAATGGATAAAACAAAACTGCATTCCTTAATGGATTTATTAAAAAAGAGTTGTATCTGATGCAACCAGAAGGTTTTGTCGATCCTAAAGGTGTTAACAAAATATGCAAGCTCCAGCGATTCATCTATGGACTGGTGCAAGCATCTCGGAGTTGGAATATACGCTTTGATAAGTTGATCAAAGCATATAATTTATACAGACTTGCGGTGAAGCCTGTATTTACAAGAAAGTGAGTGGGAGCACTACAACATTTCTGATAAGTATATGTAGATGACATATTGTTGATCGGAAATAATGTAGAATTATTCTGCAAAGCATAAAGGAGTGTTTGAAAGGAGTTTTTCAAAGAAAGACCTCGGAGAAGCTGCTTACATATTGAGCATCAAGATCTATAGAGATAGTTCAAGACGCTTGATAAGTTTTTTCAATGAGTACATACCTTGACAAGATTTTGAAGTAGTTCAAAATAGAACGGTCAAAGAAAGAGTTCTTACCTGTGTTACAAGGTGTGAAATTGAGTAAGACTCAAAAAACCCGACCACGGCAGAAGATAGAAAGAGAATGAAAGTCATTCCCTATGCCTCAGCCATAGGTTCTATAAAGTATGCCATGCTGTGTATCAGATCTATTGCATACCCTACCACTGAGTTTGGCAAGGGAGTACAATAGTGATCTAGGAGTAGATCACTGGACAGCGATCGAAATTATCCTTAGTGGAATAAGGATATGTTTCTCGATTATGGAGGTGACAAAAGGTTCGTCGTAAAGGGTTACGTCGATGCAAGTTTTGAAACTGATCTAGATGACTCTAAGTCTCAATCTGGATACATATTGAAAGTGGGAGCAATTAGCTAGAGTAGCTCCGTGCAGAGTATTGTTGACATAGAAATTTGCAAAATACTTACGGATCTGAATGTGACAGGCCCGTGGACTAAAATTATCTCACAAGCAAAACATGATCACACCTTAGTACTCTTTGGGTGTTAATCACATAGCGATGTGAACTAGATTAGTGACTCTAGTAAACCCTTTGAGTGTTGGTCACATATCGATGTGAACTATGGGTGTTAATCACATGGTGATGTGAACTATTGCTGGTAAATCACATGGCGATGTGAACTAGATTATTGACTCTAGTGCAAGTGGGAGACTGAAGGAAATATGCTCTAGAGGCAATAATAAAGTTATCATTTATTAATTCATGATAAATGTTTATTATTCATGCTAGAATTGTATTAACAGGAAACATAATACATGTGTGAATACATAGACAAACAGAGTGTCACTAGTATGCCTCTACTTGACTAGCTCATTAATCAAAGATGGTTATGTTTCCTAACCATGAACAAGGAGTTGTTATTTGATTAATGAGGTCACATCATTAGTTGAATGATCTGATTGACATGACCCATTCCATTAGCTTAGCACCCGATCGTTTAGTATGTTGCTATTGCTTTTATCCATGACTTATACATGTTCCTATGACTATGAGATTATGCAACTCCCGTTTGCCGGAGGAACACTTTGGGTGCTACCAAACGTCACAACGTAACTGGGTGATTATAAAGGAGTACTACAGGTGTCACCAAAGGTAGATGTTGGGTTGGCGTATTTCGAGACTAGGATTTGTCACTCCGATTGTCGGAGAGGTATCTCTGGGCCCTCTCGGTAATGGACATCACTTAAGCCTTGCAAGCATTGCAACTAATGAGTTAGTTGCGAGATGATGTATTATGGAACGAGTAAAGAGACTTGCCGGTAACGAGATTGAACTAGGTATTGGATACCGACGATCAAATCTCGGGCAAGTAACATACCGATGACAAAGGGAACAACGTATGTTGTTATGCGGTCTGACCGATAAAGATCTTCGTAGAATATGTAGGAGCCAATATGGGCATCCAGGTCCCGCTATTGGTTATTGACCGGAGACGTGTCTCGGTCATGTCTACATTGTTCTCGAACTGTAGGGTCCGCACGCTTAAGGTTTCGATGACAGTTATATAATGAGTTTATGAGTTTTGATGTACCGAAGGAGTTCGGAGTCCCGGATGAGATCGGGGACATGACGAGGAGTCTCGAAATGGTCGATACGTAAAGATCGATATATTGGACGACTATATTCGGACATCGGAAAGGTTCTGAGTGATTCGGGTATTTTCGGGAGTATCGGGGAGTTACGGGATTACGGGAGAAGTAATGGGCCTTGATGGGCTTTAGTGGGAAGAGGAAAAAGGCTGCTGCGCCCCCCTCCCCTCTAGTCCGAATTGGACTAGGGAAAGGGGGGCCGGCCACCTTTCCTACTCCTCCACTTCCTTCTCCCTTCCTTCCTTCTTGGTGGACTCCTACTAGGACTTGGAGTCCTAGTAGGACTCCACATCCTGGCCGCACCAATAGCCTTGGCCGGCCTCCTCCTCCTCCATCCTTTATATACTGAGGCAGGGGGCACCCCATGGACACACAATTGATCATTGAGATCTTTCCTTAGCCGTGTGCGGTGCCCCCTGCCACCAAATTCCACCTCGGTCATATTGTCGCAGTGCTTAGGCGAAGCCCTGCGTCAGTAGTACATCAAGATCGTCACCACGTCGTCATGCTTACGGAACTCCTCCCCGAAGCTTTGCTGGATCGGAGCCCGGGGATCGTCATCAAGCTGAACGTGTGCTAAGAACTCGGAGACGCCGGAGTAACGGCGCTTGGATCGGTCGGATCGGGAAGACGTACGACTACTTCCTCAATGTTGCGTCAACGCTTCCGCTTCGATCTACGAGGGTACGTAGACAACACTCTCCCCTCTCGTTGCTATGCATCACCATGATCTTGCGTGTGCGTAGGAATTTTTTTGAAATTACTACGTTCCCCAACAGATTGTGCAAACGCTTGGAGCCAGTGTCACGACTGGGGTTGGAACGGCGAGAGCCACCACCTGAGACACAAAGCACAAAACACACACGACAAGTAAAAAGGATCAATGTAAAGAACTCAGCAAAGCAAAAGAAACACTTAGGAAGCATACATGCTAAATGCCATGAGAAAGATTTGACCCCACGGTAGTACTGCCAAGTGTTGCGGTACTAAGATTTTAGTACCGCTCCTAGTCGTGGTAGTACCGTGAGAAGTCACGGTAGTACCGGGTCTGGGAGCGGTAGTAGGATCCTAGTGCCACAGCTAGCGCGGTAGTACCGCACGAGACAGGCGGTAGTACCGCACGAGCGGTAGTACCGCACGAGCGGTAGTACCGCACAGGAGGCACGGTAGTACCACACCGCGTTAGATCCGAACCAGTTCAAATCTGAGAAAAAGCCGCGAAACCACGGCGGTACTACGGTTGATCAAATCTATCATAGGACAATATATCAAGTATAATTCCTACGCAACACGACTCTCCTACATCCTACTCTTGCACAGATTTGGCCTAAAATCTCAAGAACAACATGCATCTCCCCAAAAACCAAGAAGCGAAAGAACAACCAAGAAAGAGAGGGATTTGGGGAAAAACCTTGTTCCATGGCAAGAGGAAGTGGTGGGGAACGATCCCGCCGGTCGGAATCCGAGGAGAGTGGCCGGAGATGGAGATCCGACGAGGACCTCCAGCGCCGTTCGTGAGAGAGAGAGAGAGACATGGGGAGGGAGACAAGTGAATGGGTATGGGGAGTTGGAACTCCCCTGCCCGAGTCATAACCCCCACGCCCACTCGATGGTGCGGTACTACCGTGCGTCATCGCGATAGTACCGCTCGGCTGAAGTACTGCACCTGTGCGGTAGTACCGCTCTTCTGGGCGGCAGTAAAAAATTACTGCCATGCTGTTGCGGTAGTACCGTGCCCTCTCAACGTGGTAGTACCGTGGCTAGCCGCGGTAGTACCGTGAGCTCAATAAGTTGCTCGTTTCAGGCACAAGAAAAAGAGGTCTTTGCACGAAAACTTCAAGGCAACTAAACACCACAAGAACACGCGACTCGCGAAGGCAGAAAGGCAAAAGATAACACGAACGCAACCACGAGACACCACCTCTCCAAAGAGAGGGCGGTGGCCGGAGCCACCTATGTTTGAGTTAATTGGTATGGCACCGCGAAGAATTATCCTTGGGCCCATGACCAAAACTCGTCTTTGAAGCACAAGTACCATAAAAAATGGCTAATGTGAAAGAGTTGATCGATTCATGCATAATGGGGGGAGGGAGAGTTCATTGAGAGAACAACACTCCCCCTATGTCCATGCCTACACCTAAACAAGACAACAAATTGAGTATGGTAGGGTGTGCAAGGGTTCAAGCAACATTTCTTGAATCAATGATATTTAGCTCATTCCTTAACTCGCGAAATCTTGCTTCATCCAAAGGCTTCGTGAAGATATCTGCAAGGTTATCATGAGTGTTGACGTAGTTGAGCTCGATCTCCCCTCGCCTAATGTGATCCCGGATGAAGTGATACCGAATCTCAATATGCTTCGTCTTGAAGTGTTGCGCCGGGTTGAGAGAAATCTTGATGGCACTTTCATTGTCACACCAAAGAGGCACTTTGTTACAAATGACACCCTAATCCTTTAAAGTTTGCCTCATCCATAAGAGTTGTGCACAACAACTAACGGCCGCTACATACTCCACTTAGGTGGACGAGAGAGACACACAACTTTGCTTTTTGGAAGACCAACTTACCAAAGAGCAACCAAGGAATTGGCACCCTCCGGAAGTGGACTTCCTATCCACTTTGTCTCCCGCCCAATCGGAATCCGAATATCCTACAAGCTTGAAGTTTCCTCCTCTTGGGTACCATAAGCCAAATTTTGGGGTATGAGCCAAATATCGAAAGATTCGCTTGACCGCCACAAAGTGGCTTTCCTTAGGTGCGGCTTGAAACCGGGCACAAATTCCCACACTCAACATGATATCCGGTCTAGATGCACAAAGGTAAAGCAAGGATCCAATCATGGAGCTATATACCTTTTGATCCACCGCTTTACCATTGGGATTAATGTCAAGTTGGCACTTGGTAGGCATTGGAGTGGAAGCCGGCTTGACATCGCTTAGCTTGAATCTCTTGAGCATGTCTTGAGTATATTTGGCTTGGTTTATGAAGGTACCTTCTCTTCTTTGCTTCACTTCGAAACCTAGAAAGAACTTCAACTCACCCATGGAAGACATCTTGAACTTTGAGGTCATTAGTGCGGCAAATTCATCATTGAAAGCTTTGTTAGGGGAACCAAAGATAATGTCATCAACATATAGTTGGCACACAAACAACTCCCCTTTGACCTTCTTAGTAAAAAGAGTGGGATCGATTAGCCCAACTTCAAACCCGCGATCTTGTAGCAACTCGGTAAGGTGGTCATACCACACACGTGGAGCTTGTTTAAGGCCATAGAGTGCCTTATCGAGTTGATACACATGATCAGGAAAGTAGGGATCCTCGAACCCGGGGGGTTGTTTGACGTAAACCAACTCATTAATAGGACCATTAAGAAAAGCACTCTTCGCATCCATTTGTTGCAACTTAAAGTTGTGATGAGAAGCATAAGCAATCAACAAACGAATGGATTCAAGACGAGCAACGGGAGCAAAGGTTTCATCGTAGTCGATACCCTCGACTTGGGAGTAGCCTTGTGCCACCAATCTTTCCTTGTTGCGAATGATGGTCCCATGAGCATCTTGCTTGTTCTTGAAAACCCACTTGGTCCCAATGACATTGTGGTTCCCCGTTGGCCTTGGCACCAACCTCCACACCTTGTTGTACTCGAAGTTGTTGAGTTCTTCATGCATGGAATTAAGCCAATCCGGATCTTCGACTGCTTCATATACCTTTCTAGGTTCAACACAAGAGACAAACGCGTGATGTTCACAATAGTTTGCCAATTGTCTACGAGTGCTTACCCCCTTTTGAATGCTTCCAAGTACGTTCTTCATGAGATGACCCTTGGTGGAGAGCTTGGAAGCAATCTTGGCGGCACGATGCTCTAATTCCTCCTCGGTGGTGAGTTGAGGAGCGGTCACTTGATCATCTTGAGCGCCGTCTTGAGCTTGTTCTTGACCTTGAACTTGCTCGGGGGAGAGAACTTGACCTTGGGCATCACTTGGTCTGTCAACACCTTCTTGAGCATGATCTTTCCCTTGGTCTTGTTCAAGAGGTTGAGGGCCTTCACTTTGTTCTTCGGAAGCGTGTGGGCCTTGGGTTGGTGATGGCTCCACTAGAGTGGAGCATTGTCCTTCTCCTTCGGCCACAAGGGGTTCCTCAATGGGTAGGATAAAACCAACACCCATTCTTCTTATGGCTTGAGGAGGAATTTCATCACCTACATCACAAGTGCCACTTTGCTCCACTTGGGAGCCGTTATTCTCATCAAACTCCACGTTACACGTCTCCTCAATAAGTCCCGTGGATTTATTGAGGACACTGTAAGCATGAGAGTTTGTAGCATAACCAAAAAATATGCCCTCATAAGCTCTAGCCTCAAATTTAGACAACCGAACACCTTTCTTGAGAATGAAACACTTGCACCCGAACACCCGAAAGTACTTGAGGTTGGGCTTGTTACCGGTGAGTATCTCATATGGAGTCTTGTTCAAGCCCTTGCGGAGGTAGAGCCGATTGGATGCATGACATGCGGTGTTGATGGCTTCTTCCCAAAAGTTGTATGGAGACTTGAACTCCGCCATCATGGTCCTTGCCGCATCCATCAACGTCCGGTTCTTCCTCTCCGCAACACCGTTTTGTTGAGGGGTGTATGGTGCGGAATATTGATGCTTGATCCCCTCATCACTAAGAAACTCATCCTAGGTGTAGTTCTTGAACTCGGTGCCGTTGTCACTTCTTATTGTCAAGATCTTTGCATTGTGTTGACGTTGTGCTTCATTTGCAAAGTCAATGACGGTTTGTTGGGTCTCGCTCTTCCTCTTGAAGAAATACACCCAAGTGTATCTTGAATAGTCATCCACAATCACCAAGCAATACTTTCTACCCCCAAGACTATCAAAGGATGGAGGCCCAAAGAGATCCAAGTGAAGGAGCTCCAAAGGCCTCTTCGAGTAAATGATAGTCGTGGGAGGGTGAGCCTTGTCGTGAAGCTTTCCTTCGATACAAGCACTGCAAGCACGATCTTTAGCAAAACTAACATTCGTTAGTCCACGGACATGGTCCCCCTTGAGAAGACTTTGCAAAGATCTCATATTGACTTGGGCTAAACGGCGATGCCAAAGCCAACCCACGTCAACTTTAGCCATTAGGCATGTCGCGGTCTTAGTGGGTTGCTCCGAAAAGTTAATCACATATAGACCATTCTCGACATGCCCAACAAAGGCTACTTTAAGAGTCTTGCTCCACAAGAAGGCCACGGTATCAATATCAAAGAAAGTGGCAAAGCCCATGATTGCAAGTTGACGAACGGAAAGTAAATTGTATGCAAGGGACTCTACAAGCATGACCTTCTCGATCGTGAGATCATGAGAAATGACAACCTTGCCGAGTCCCAATACCTTAGAAGACGAGGCATCACCCCACTCGACATTGGTGGGCATAGATGGAATCTTGTGCACGTCCACCACCAAGTCCTTGCTTTCGGTCATATGATTTGTAGCTCCACTATCGAGCAACCATGATCCCCCACCGGAAGCAAACACCTACAAGAGATTAATGCTTGGTTTTAGGTACCCATTTTGTAATGGGTCCTTTGATGTTAGTAACAAGGGTCTTAGGAACCCAAATAGACCATTCAATGTATTCATGAGGAGAGCCAACAAATTTGGCATAAACATGCCCATCACTAGCACGACATAACACATAAGAAGGATTAAAGTCGCCAGCTTTGTTGAGAGGGGTGGCATTGCCCTTCTTGACACCGCCACCCTTCGCATTGTTCTTCTTCTCCTTGGAAGCACCCTCTCCCTCCTTCACAAAAGTTTGCTTGAGAGGAGGAGGTCGCTTGGTCTTGTCGTTCTTCTTCTTGTTCTTGGGCTTGGGTGCGAACCCAATCCCCTCCTTGGCCACAACTTCCTTTTGATTGCTCAAAAGTTCGTTGAGGTTCTTCTCACCTTGTATGCATGTAAAAAGGCCTTTCTCAAGTTGCTCCTTCAACTTAGCATTCTCCTCAACAAGATGCACATGCTCACAACAAGGGTTAGTAGCATTTGCATTATCAATCAACACCATATGAGGAAAAGTGGCTTTCTCCTTGGTTAGCTTCACTTGGAGTTGATCATGAGACTCTTTGAGGCTAGCATGAACACCCTTCAAGACTTTGTGAGCCTTGTCGAGAATGTCAAACTCCTCTTTGAGTCTAGCAAGATCAACCCCAAGCTTTGCCTTCTCGGAGCTTAGCACACGAGACACAACAAGAGCATGATAAGGATCTTTCTTTAATTTAGCATGATCATCGTTGTATGACTCCTAAAGATCCAAACGAAGACCACGCTCTTCCTCAAGAGCATTGGAAAGATCCGAAATCTCATCGGCATAAGTCACGACTATGCCCCTCCATCTTAGAGATGGTATCTTCATGAGCTTCGATCATGACATTGGCTTCACCAAGTTGTTCCAAGAGAGCAACAAAGTGCCTATTGGATTTACCCTTGAGTTTACCCATAAAGGCCTCAAACTCATTCTCCTCCCCATTAGTTCCCTCATGTTCATCAATGCTATCCATCAAACAAGGATAATTAATGATAGTAGTTTTGATGTTGGGGGTTACCTTGTTGGTGGCCTTAGCCATGAGACACTTGGCGGTGATGCTTTCATTGGGTGAGTCGAAGAGAGACACCCGTGGAGTCGCCGCAATGGCAACGGAGGCCATGGCAACCGACTCACCATCTTCATCATCATCATCATAATCATCCTCATTGTATTCTTCTTGTACCACCAATGCCTTGGGAGGAGTCTTCTTGATGAAGTTGCTCTTGTTGGGGAAAGACTTGGCCTTATCCTTACAGATGAGCTTGCCACCGTTGTATTCCCTCTTCTCATACGGGCACTCCGCAACAAAATGACTCACGTTGCCACAATTGAAACAAGTCCTCACTCGTTGCTTGCCCTTTGTGCCACTTGAGTTGCTCTTGTTGAAGTTGGGCCTTGAGTTCTTCTTGCTCCAAAATTGCCTTGAAGCAAGGGCCATGTGTTCATGATAGGCATACTTCGTATCTTCAAGGTTGCTCTCCTCTTCTTCCTCTTCTTCGACACAAACCTTGCCTTTCAATGCAAGGTTGGGCCTTTTTGCTCTTTGAGACCAAAGCACCGCATTGTTGGCGGTCTTGTCCAATATGCTCATAGCCACAAACTCATCCAGCACATCACTTGAGGACAAGGTGTGGAAGTCCGGCCTTTGACGGATGACGGAGGACATGGCTTTGTGGTAGGGCATCATTGCCTTGAGGAATTTGCGCTTGATCCAATTGTCATCCGTGTCCTTACTTCCATGATCCCGAAGAAAGACCGCGAGCTTGGTAACTCTTCGATAGAGCTCACGAGGTTCTTCATCTTCTTTCATTGCAAACTCATTGGCTTCATCTTGTACCACTTCATAGTTGGAACGTTGAATGCTTGCGCTTCCCCGATAGAGGGAAACCACTTTATGCCAAGCATCTTTGGCCAATGAGTAGGGCCGGAGATGCGGGAGGTCTTCGGGAAGGATTGCTTCTTGGATGATGAAGAGAGCATTCTCATCGAATTGATTCTCCACTTCTTCTCTAGGAGTGAAGTTGCTTCGGTCACGTGGATAAAACCTTCTTCAATGATTCTCCAAAGGTTAGTGTTCACATGATTTAAATGACGCTTAAAACGATAGACCCAAGAATCAAAATCCTCATTTTTGTCAATCTTGGGGGAGGACCGGCATGATTCAAGTGAGTAGAAGGAATCGGTCCACCATAGACGGGTGGAGGTTGCACATGGGCAAAGATGTCGGTGCCATACTTACCACTAGACAAAGGGGCTTTCTCACTAGTAGCTTCCCCCTTGTCGAGGTTAGCATCCGTCATCGTGTTGGCGGGATCACCCACTTTCACGGGTGCGGTGGAAAGTTTAAGCCCCTCTAAGAATTCCTTAAACATGTCTTTGACCTCGGTCGTCATGGAGGTTTTCAATGTGTCCAACGCCACATTGAACTCCTCACGTGAGATCGAGTTACCCACATCTCCCAAAGACGATATTGGATTCGCACCGGAGTGCTCACCCACATCATCTTCGACGTCAACCATACTCTTCAGACGGTAAAGTCCTTAAAAAGAGACGATGCTCTAATACCAATTGAAAGGATCGATATAGTTGACTAGAGGGGGTGAATAGGCAACTAACAATTTTTACCTTTTCTTTAACAATTTAAACTTTGCATCAAAGTAGGTTGTGTAGATATGCAACTAAGTGAGCAACCTATATGATGCAACAACGATAAGAACACAAGCAAGCAAGAGTTACAACACAAATAAGCTTGCACAAGTAAAGGCACGAGATAACCAAGAGTGGAGCCGGTGGAGACGAGGATGTGTTGCCAAAGTTCCTTCCCTTTGAGGGGAAGTACGTCTCCGTTGGAGCGGTGTGGAGGCACAATGCTCCCCAAGAAGCCACTAGGGCCATCGTATTATCCTCACGCCCTCACACAATGCGAGAGGCTCCCAACGACACCACGAAGCTTCGCCACAATGGACTATGGCTTCGCAGTGGCCTCAACCGTCTAGGGTGCTCAAACACCAAAGAGTAACACGATCCGCAAGGGATTAGTGGGGGAATCAAATTTCTCTTGGTGGAAGTGTAGATCGGGGCCTTCTCAACCACTCCCGAGCAAATCAACAAGTTTGATTGGCCAGGGAGTGAGATCGGGCGAAAATGGAGCTTGGAGCAACAATGGCGCTTAGGGTTATAAGAGGTGGTCAACTAGAGGTAGGAGACGACCCTTTTATAGTGGTGGACGAAATCCAACCGTTATCCACTTAACCAGCCTGCGACACGCGGTACTACCGCTCCAGAGGCGCGGTACTACCGCAAGGCCACGCGGTACTACCGTGGGCGACCACAGTACTACCGCGGCAGCAGCGGGGGCTAGAGCAAGTCTGACAGGAGGCAGTACTACCGCTCCCCCTTGCGGTACTACACTACAAAAAAAGACACATTCGTGACATTTTGGGCCGAATGAATTTTTTTTCTGTCATACATATGACACTTCTATGACGATAATTGTGACAAAACCCGGTATCATCATAGATGTGGTGGGCTCCTCCTTCTATGACAAAAAATCATGACAGAAAATGGGCTTTTCGTCCTGGGCGGGTCGAAGACGCAGCTGCATGACATTCTTTGGGCCGTCCATGACGGAAAAAACCATGGTAGAAGCGAGGGGGAGGAAAATTTCGGGGAGTTCCCGGTTACGGTGGGAGGTCGGGGGCCGAGCGATGCGCGTTTCTCTCGTACACCTACGCGCGTGTGTGCGAGGCGTTGGCTCTAACTGAACCCAAGCGATTGCACTGCAGGCTACACGTTACTGAACCCGAGCGATTGCACTGCAGGCTACGCATTACTGAACCCGAGCGATCGATCGATGGCTGTTAACAGAACCCGATCGAGCGATTCCTTGGCTACTGCTGCTAACTGAAGCTGGTCGATGGGATGAACAGTGAGCGTTGCGGGGGGGGGGGGGGTTGGATGAACAGTGAGCGGTGGCGCTCCCTCTGGATGAACAGGACCCCGTGGTGTCGTGGAGGGCTGGATGAACAGTAGACGATGGAGGGGTGCCCGTGGAGGGGTGGATGAACAGGACCCTGTGGTGTGGAGGGCAGGATGAACAGTAGACGGTGGAGGGGTGGTTGAACAGGACCCCGTGGTGTGGAGGGCTGGATGAACAGTATACGGTGGAGGGGTGCTTGAACAGTAGCCGGTGGAGTAGCGCGCGGTGGGGGCTGGATGAACAGGAGCCCGTGGAGGCTGGAGGAGGTCGACGGTGGATGACCAGTAGCTCGTGGAGGCTGGAGGGGGTCGACGATGGAGATGAACAGTATCTTGTGGAGTCCCGTTTTGCGGTACGCCACACCCCTCCCGATGAACAGGATCCCCGTTTCGATCATAGCGCTCCAACACAAGTCCGTTTCCTCCGTTTTGCGGTACGCCACACCCCACCCGATCAACAGGACCCCCGTTTCGACCGTACGAGGTCCGTTTCCTCCGTTGTGCGGTACGCCACACCCCCGTTTCGACCGTAGGAGGTCTGTTTCCTCCGTTGTGCAGTACGCCACACCCCTCCTGATCAACAGGACCCCCGTTTCAACCATAGGAGGTCCGTTTCCTCCATTGTGTGGTACGCCAGGCCTCGTTTCCATCGCCTCTTCCGTCCAAGCCCTCCCGATGAACACGAGCACACATTCCATTCCGACCCATGAACACGACGACGACGTTGTTTCTCTGTTCCGACCCAGCCATGTACACGAGCCCTCGACGTACGTATGCGTGAGTAGGCGTTCGAGACCCCGCCCGTATGTACACATACGTGGCCGTATTTTCTTTCTTGCACCCTGGCCGCCTCTACTACGACACGTGCGCGCCTCTACATCCACCAGTATATATGTACGTACATGTTTGCGACCAGAATGACAACGCTACGTACGCTTCGACCAGGTGGGTCCTGACTGTCAGGCACTTCCTTGCATGTGAAGATGTAGCTGGTGGGTCCCATCAGTCAGGGGGCGAAATACGGTGGCCCGTCCGGTGGGTCCCTGCTATCAGGTGGAGGAATCATTATTTTCCGTGTAATAAGGAGGCACTTCCTTGCTGCCGCCGTGGACCCAGCTGTCAGCCTCTCCACGTACAGTCCACGTCCGATGGAAGTCATTCCTTGACCACGTTGACCACGCCACGCCGAGAGCACCAGGGTGGTGGACGACGGCGAGACCTAGGAAGGGGACGACGGGGAGTCGGGGAAGACGCGGCAGTGGAAGCCCGCGCGCGCGAAGAGGAGTACGAGGGTTCACTGGTTCGGCTGTGGTGTGAGGCTGCCGTCGCCGCAGGGCCTGGCCAGCGGTGGGAATAGTAGGGCGATGAGGCCTCCTCGGCAGCACAGCCGGCCACGGGAGGCAGGAGCATGCGGCACGATCGGCGCTGCTTTGGGCGGCTGGAGCAAGAAGACCAGAGGTTGAAGAAGCACTACGGCCGTTGGATGGACATCGTACGGTCACTGGAGCTAGAATCGTTCATATTGACTAAGTTGACAAAGCCCTTCATCCCCGTCAACTTAGTAGGCCCACAAGTCAGCCTCCCACCAAGGTGGGTCCCAGCTAGCCGGGGGAGTATTCTTTTTTTTGTGCGTAATAAGGAGGCACTTCCGGTGGGTCCGAGCTGACAGCGGGGGGAACGTTTTTTTCGCGAAATAAGGTGGCCCGTCTGGTGGGTCCCAGCAGTCAGGGGGAAACGATTTTTTTCACAAAATACTGGTGGCCCATCCGGTGGGTCCCCGCTGTCAGGTGGAGGAATAATTATTTTCCGCGTAATAAGGAGGCACTTTCTTGTGGCTGCCATGGACCCAGCTGCCTCTCCACGTACAGTACTCTTCCGATGGAAGTCGGTCATTGACCACTTTGACCACGCCTCGCCGAAAGCACCACGGCGGTGGACGACGGCGAGGCATAGGAAGGGGATGACGCGGAGCCGGGCAAGACGCGGCAGTGGATGCCCACGCGGAGAGGAGTACGAGCGTTCACCGGTTCGGCTGCGGTGTGAGGCTGTCGTCGCCGCAGAATAACAGGGGATGTGGGAGAGTAGAGGGATGCCCTGGCCAGCGGTGGGAGTAGTAGGGGGCGCTGAGGCCTGCGCGGCAGCACAACTGGCCACAGGAGGCGGGAGTAGGCGGTCCCGCCGGCGCTGCTTTGGCGGCTGGAGCAAGAAGATCAGAGATTGAAGAAACACGATGGCCGTTGGATTGACATCCAACAGTTACGTCTGCTAGAATCGCTTGTTGACGTATATAATAACTAAAAAAATCTTGCATACGCGTCAACTAAACAGGCCCACAAGTCAAACCACTCCCTCTTTTTTTCATAATTTATATATAGCTCATGGAAACTTCTTATGCAATTTATTGCAGTCTTTTTTTGGTTGGCCAGGGCCAATTTCGCATATTTCTGTGGGTTCCAAACTATTTTTAATACCGAAATGTCCAGCCAGATTTAAAGTACTTTGAAGATATATTTAAATTAGGTTAATGCCCAGTGAAATAGGAATCTGAAAATGTGATAAAATTCAGAAATTATAAAGTAATTGCCAATTTGTCATCTTTTTTTATATTTACAACCCATTTCATATTACTTTTAAGATTTGCAGGCGTCTTGAAAGAGTTGCAGCCCATCATGGCGTAGAAAAATAAGTACGCCTGGATTGGGTATTTTTTAGAAAAAATAAACTGGGCTCATTTTCACGAAGAAAAAATAGCTGGGCTGGTCACATGGTGAACATAAAATATAAGCCTGGGCTAGACGGGCCACAGCCCAGTTCAAACCCTACTCCATCTCAACAATACCAAACAAAAAAAATACTGCTCGAGTAGCTACGTCCCAGGTGTCAGCCGATCTTGTGTTGTTCTCTTGTCTATTGACTATATACGCTCACAATGTCGTGGGTCCCAGATGTCAGGAAAACGCAAGGAGGAAGCATTTTATTTTTCCATACGCTGACGTGGTGGGCCCCTACTGTCATCCTCTCCACGTACTTCTGTCGATTCCTGTTGTTTGTTGACCATGTTGACAACGCGAGAGGGAGGCGTCGTGGCGAGCACACCAAAGCGCGCGGAGGACGTCGGTGTTAATGATTTAGGAGATGTTGGGGCAGCGATGCGTGCGCTGAGGTGCAGCCAGTCGTGGGAGGCGGAAGCAGGCGGCCCAGCCGGCGCTGGTCTGGTTTTGGCGGCTGGATGAAGACATGACTGAAGAAACACGGCAGACTGTAAAAGCAGCAGGAGTACTTAACAACCTTAACTGAAACCAGCGGGGGCACTTAACAACCAAAGCTAAAAGCAGTATGAGTACTTATATAGGTTCAACCGTACAAAGCACGCCTCGAACAGTGCTACTTTGCCTACAGTTAACCAAGGGTGAGGCCGCCAAGCCCCAGGACAAGGCCCAGGCGCCACCCCGCGCATCCACAACCTTCTGAAAGCAGCTTCATCTCACAACGTGGTCAATAAACAGGATATTCGCTTTAGAGTCATGGAAAAGCATGAACATAATCTTCTGTCCTATTCTCCAAGATGGACGGGCCTTCATTATTTGAGACCACGCATGAATAAGTATCTTATCACCTCCAAGGGGAATTGAGTAGGTCGACATAAACATCATGTTGTGACCAAGCGCAAGTCTGACCCGACCATGGTCAGGCATCTGTATAGGAACAATAGAACTCGGCAGTTCCTGTTTCAAGAAGATCACAGCTGTAAAACTGTGTATAAGCAATAGTTTATGAACAACATATATAACAGAAAACAGCTTGTACCATAAGTTTCTCGACACAGTTGGGCCTGTTCAACAAGTGCAGCAGTGGCACACATATCCCACGTGGCCTTCCACCATTGAAACGCCCCACAAGGACCTCAAGACGATCAATAAAGTGTAGGAACTTGTGGATGTCGATCCAGTCAACTTCAGTGCCATTAGTAACAGCCGAGTTATTACAGAGTAACAAACGAGCAGACTGCTTAACTCTGAAAAAACCTACACGTGCCACCAATTATAATAAAATATTAGTTAGAAGTAGCATCTTCGTGAGAGATTTGTTGCTACTTCTAAAGTTAAATTGTGATTAGTTAGATAGAATAGGTGGATTAAGAAGTAATCGAGGCAACAAGTAAGAACCAGATACAAAACTAACATGGATGAACAATTGGAACGACGTCGGGGTGGAAGATCGCAGTGAAGATGAGACCAGGTTCTGCTATTTCCATCAACATTCATGCGCCAACTTTCAGTCCATAACACTTGAGAAAGTTTATCCAAGTTCGGCCATAAAAAAAGCAGCGATCTTCTTGGTTCATGAACCCAACTCGAAACTTATATCCATGGCTTGTCTTCACTGTGACCATTAAATTAGTGTATTCAGTTATGGCAAGGCCGAGCATCTTGAGTACATGTGTTCTGGCAGAGCAAATAATACACTGCAGGAAAAATAATATGAGAACACAGCATGTTCAAAAAAACCCCACCCTCCCGGATAGAAAAGAGGATTCTAGGAACATACTATGCGCGTTTCAATATGCTGTGTTAGGATGAGAAGGAACAAGTGTGGCATCTCGCCGAGGGCGCAGAAACCTGTAGGGTACTCGCACTTTGGGCACTGCAAATGAAACACACTAGATTCAGTAGGAAGAAAAATGCATCAACGGCGGCGGCTGCCATCCTAGGATTACCTGCAACCAAGGGACTTGGGTTTATCGGGGATGGATGAAGAATTCGTACCTGGTTCTCCATGAGAAAACCCTATGCAATCGCCGAGAGGGGGTTTTCTCTGAACAAGCAGACGAGGGAGAAGGGGATTCAGGCCTAGTGAAATATTGTCGCTTCGTCCGTCCAGCTTACTGCTAAAGCTGGAAAGGGGGGTTTGTGATTTGATGGCTCATTGGGCATTACTGCAGCGCTACGACCGGGGTGTGTATACCGTGAAGTTGTGCACTCTAATTTGTGCATATGGCACGTGGACCCCGTTGTCGGTTGCCCCACATATCAGCGAAAGGAAGTAGAAAGACAGGAGTAACTAGTTACACATAAATATATTTTTTGACAGAGAGATACTCCCTCTGTAAAGAAATATACAAATCTTTTATATCACACTCTCACCTTGCCGAGAAATATACTCCCTCTGCAACGCACGGGCATTATGGGGGTTCAGCTTTTTTTATGGGGGTTCAGCTGAGAATATAATACTCAGATAGGCTCACGGTTCTAGACTTTGGGCCGCAGGCCGACCCTGCATGTTTGGGGGCCCATGTGTTCTACCTCAGCGCTTTTCATATTGCAAGCGATCGGTACGACGCTGGTTTTAGATGCTGTCGCAAGGCGAATACACAAAATTGAATAAAGCACGGCAGCTGTTGGAATGAAATCGAACGATAGTTCCTAACCAGCAATCAGAGTTGCAATTCTATCAATGATATACCATGTGATAAATAATACTGTCATACTACTTATACACACAGGACACTTGTTTCACCATGCCAAATTATTACATCAAAATCTCTCGGAGGATAGATCAGTTCGGCAGTTGCGTGCTGCTAATTTCAAAGTTGATGTGGACCAGCTCTCCTTGCCGAGAAAGTTCGATTTTGACATCATCCCCTACAGCAAGATATGATTTAGATTTGAACCTTGACCATCCTTTAGCATCAATCATCATGCGACCATCCTTTGTACTTACGGTATATTGAGCAGGTTCATTCACACCAAGGCTGCGCATGGTAAGAGAAACTTGGCCGCGGTCGCCCGGATTGTTGAACGACTCCCTCGTTGCTCTAGGAATTCTCTGTTTGCAAACAAGAAGACATACCCAAACAGTTAGATCAACACAGTGAATCATGTGAAACAACATGGAAAGAAAAAAGAACGAAGCACTTGGGCGACCAATGCTTACCAAGAAGGTGGACATGTCGGTTTTTGTAAGGACTTTGGTATATGAAGTGCGAACTGCAGCCCAGTCTATTGCCGGTGCAACTGCACGGGCCAGAGCAGATGCAAGTGCAAGTGTTGGTGCAGGTGTCGAAGCCGCCGCTGCTGCCAGAGATGGTGCTCCTTGTAGAGCTGGTGCCGGTGTCGGAGCAGGTGCCGGTGTCGATGCCCGATCCTCCGGTAGATCAGACTGATCTGTTGACGCGGTCGGTGCCCAATCCTCAGCTGGATTAGACTGAGCTGCTGCCGCTGTCAGTGCTAGAGCAACTACCGGTGCTCGATCTGTGCGAGACAACGGCGATCGTGTCTGGTCTGCTATGATCAGCTTTCTAACTTGACTAGGATCCGTGACCGTGATCCTGTTTTTTTCTTCATTACTTTTAAACGCGATAAGGACTAATTGTGGCGTTTTTGTTAAACCAAACTGCAGTTCATCATAGGGATTCAGCTTGTACTCAGACAACAGACTGATCCAATTTTTTTCCAGTAATATAAGTGATGGACAGTGCCTTCGTTACTGACACGACATAAGAAGTGAAACCTGCAAAAAAAGCCATCGTAGAGCAAACCAAACGGTTTATTCTGTGATGAATGTCACATGGCAAAACCTGCATCGTAAAATTGCAGGAAAAGAAACAAAACATGACATTAAATCAATAATATTTAGACAGTAAATCAATAAGATTTACTTGATGTGACACGAGTGAATCCTTACCAGGAAATCACTATGTTGAAGTACTAAACAGAAGATTGATCGTCCAACTACGCGTGGCATGCAGGGGCCCTGCCTACTCCCACAAGCAGGACAGTCCAAAGGTCGTGACAAATCGTATGGACCGAACATCCATGGGACTGGAAATCCTGGTGGGTGCGACAAACCCTGCAATGCATACATATATTGGAGTGTAACCATAATTGATAAACCGTCCTCACAAAAAATATGATCTGGATACTTCAAAATATATATACTGAATTGAGTGGACAGACATTAACATAGACCATTCTCAGGACTGACCACACACCAAAAGCGGCAGCACTAATAAACAATACAGGGTTCACAAACACAAATCAAGTACTGAACAATAGTACTTACTACAGACAAGCAAAGTTGCACTAACTAAACTCTGCAGATTATTTCTTGCCACAGACCTACGGGATGAACCCCGCATAACTGACTAGGCCATGGACTTCATGTGAGATGTCTACACGCACCATCACCATCTTGTCAACCTTGGAGAACCTAACAGAGTGGTCTTTCCACTCATAAACATGATGATGAAGACAAGCCGCATCAGATTTGTTGGGAAGCTTTACAAGAACCACACCTTTCGTAATCGAAGGCACAACCAGGAAATTGTTGTGGTCAAGTACAGCCTCGAGAACATGCCTGACAACAATGCTACAGGAAAACACTAGTTCAGGACACGTGGTGACAAGGACACAGCAGCTGGATAGTTCAGCAGTAGAACTCATCATCAGGTCTTCCAGTTCACATGGCATGACTTTGAGAACTTCATCTCCACCGCGGACCTGGTTCTAATTCAAACAGAAACCATATTTTATTACTACCTCCGTTCAGAAATATAAGATGATTTTTGATATTATACTCCATATATGAATGACTACATATACGCACAGAAATGAGTGAACAAAGATACTAGAACATGTCTTCAAAGGCATGAGAGCAGAGGGATTACATGCAAAATCCATAACACAAGTTACTGAGGCAAATATAACCTCTTAAAAGGTAGCATTGATGTTCATAAAGTACTCCCTCCGTCCCAAAATTCTTGTCTTAGATTTTTCTAGATACGGATGCATCAAGTCACATTTTAGTATTAGATACATCTGTATCTAGACAAATCTAAGACAAGAAATTTGGGACAGAGGGAGTAGTTGAAAGTAATCTATAATAAATCAGTGTCAACCTCTCGCGTGTTTTGGTCAAAAGAGGAATTTAGAACAGTCATTTGGCACACAAAAATCACATGCAAGATCACCCAGAAAATTGTACTACTAGTACTAGTACTGCGTGTTAGATGAAAAAACACGATCAAGATCGAGAAAAAGATCGTCAAGAAGAGATATTACCTGGACTTGCTTAATGAGGGATCCCGAAGAGGGGGGCTTGGACAGGGCGATGGCTTTGAGCT
This sequence comes from Aegilops umbellulata, assembly GCA_032464435.1. Taxonomy (NCBI): domain Eukaryota; kingdom Viridiplantae; phylum Streptophyta; class Magnoliopsida; order Poales; family Poaceae; genus Aegilops; species Aegilops umbellulata. Next base: position 397,139,007 of record CP136054.1, read on the forward strand.
TGTCTGCGGTAGTCTCGGCAGGGTGCTTGCGCTTCTTCGTACCATGAGCCTCGACGGTTTTAGCCAGAGCCATAGACATCACTTCGGCCGGTGCTCCAGCGTCCATCAAGAAACTGTCAAATAGAAATAAAAGAAAAGAAACCATAATCACAAACCCAAAAGAAGAAAAGAGAGGGAGTTATAGGATCAGTCTCGGGGTTGCAAGATCGGGCCTGGGCCAGAATCAACACCATTGATGCGCTCACCTTTCCTTCTTTGGGACAGAAGAACAATGGCAGAAGCAGGTCGGGGTTTTCTTGAAGAAATGAGGAATAAGATGAGGCAGAAGCGAGGGTTGGGTAGAGAGGAAGCTGAGAGAGAAGAGTGAAATGATGGTTGCTTCGTCCGTCCAACTTACTGCTGGAAAGGAGGGGGTTTTGTGATTTGACGGCTCATTGGGCATTACTGCGGCACTTCGATCGGGGTAGTCTACCGTCACTCTACTACGGCGTAATTTAGTGCATGGATGGTGGACCCCGATGCTGGTTGTCCCACACGTCGGCGAAAGTGAGTAACTTAGTGCATGGCTGGAGGAGGATCCGCACGGTAGAGCGTGTCCACTATTTTTCAAAAGAAAAAATGATTACAACAAGTGTTTCCACTCTTACGACGGAGGAGTGCGAAACACGGCAGCCACTTGAACATACACAGTGCTCCTACTACTAGGCATGTGCAGTGGTTCATACGTCAGTACTACACAATCTTGTTGCTAGTGTAGTAAGATATGACGATAACAAATGATGTTGTGCGCATGTCAACTACTCCTATATGTAACAAATACACGAAGAGGAAACAACTATATTAAGATGAGAATGCAACCAAACACACCCACATGCTTTGTGCTACAGTGACTGATCTGCACCGTCTGAGTTTGATCCAACGGTCATGTTGCACCGAGACATGGACATGCCCATGCAGAGGGCGCCTAAACACCACCGAAGTCCCTCTGCTTCTCGAGGCGCACGGCGTTGGTGATGCAGGGTGCAACCGCCCGCAGAGCCCGCTCCCGGTCGACGGGAGCCAGCTCGTCAAAGACGGCGTCCAATGGCACAAATGGATTCCGGTGACGTAGCCCTTAAAGGATTCGCCCTGCAACGGCGACGGCAGCCCGCAACCCCTCCTTGTCCAGCTCAGCCCCCACCATCGCGCGGAGACGGCTCAGCTCCTCGGAGATATAGGTGAAGAAGGAGACCAGGTCAGGAAGCCGCAGCTCGTTGAAGTCGACCGGGTTTAGCCCAACGGCCGGTATCGTCACGCTGGCACGACGGTAAGCATCACACAGCCGCAACACGTGCGTGGCAACTTGGTTCACCAAGTGGCTGAGGCGATCCTGGACCTCGTCACGATCGGCCCGCTCGCGCTCCAGCCGACTCCCCTGACGGCCTATCGTATCTCCCGCTTTCTGCAGCAACGCCGCCGACGCCTCGAGCATCTTTGTGGTGGACGCCTGCCGCTTTTGAAGCTCCGTGAACTCCCACACATAACGGAGGAGCATGGCACTCCTCTCCTCCTTTAGCTCACGGAGCTCCACATTCTTGGCCCTAAGCTCCGCATCCTTGGCATGGAGCTCCTGTGTCAGGAGCCTCACCTCGGACTTCGTGATCTGCTGCGCCGCCATGGCACCAGCTAGAAGCAATGGGGAGAGGAAGCAAAGGGGGCGAAACGGCTGAAAGGCAATGCAATCTATGGGAAGGTGGAGGGAGCGGGGAATCTTTTGGTATTCACCACGGTAAAACACCAGTCGACGACTTCTCACATCCGGGAGCAGTGGGTTTTTACAGGCGGAGTCATCGTGACTAATTGCTACCGCGCCTGCTCCCGTCAATCAAAAAAGTAAAAATCCTGTCGCGCCTGCTCCCGTTAATCAAAAAAATAAAAGTCCTGCCGCACCCAAACACCAGAGCAACGCCGCGGTGGATATTTATATTTACCTGCCGGCAAGTAGATAAAAAAGGGGTGAAAAAACAAATGTGGCGGCGGCCTATCTAATCGGTCGAACTAGCCCCACTAGCTAGCCACCGTGCTTCACTGATGTACTCAGCGGGAAAGGTGGTCTTTCGTGATTTGACGACTCATTTACTTGCTTCGGTGCTACGACCGAGGAGGACCCAGAAAACATGCGGTAGGGCATCCCACGTCCGGAAGAATATATGCATGCACCACCCGGGAGGACCCCAAAATCGCGTGGTAGGGTGTGCCACGTCTCGGCATGGAGGAAAAATGTTTGTGTAAAAATATATTGTATTAGACGTAGTACCTATGGTTCGACCTCGGGACCCAGCTAGTCAGTCGAAAACACCCCACTAGCCGCACAGCTTCATCATGCAAACGTGGCACAGAGGATAGATGTGGTTAGCTCCGTCTCGACCAGCCACAACGTCTCTTGTTCTAGGCGATTCTTCTATTTTCCAAGCTTTTTTTAGTTGTAATAACACCACGGCAAGCTAGCGCTGCTCTTCGTGTGTGCCCGTGCAAAGGTTAGACGATGGAGAGAAGAGGAGATCGCAGACCTGGGACCCACCAGTAAGTGAGACAACGGTCATGCACATGTTGACGAGGCACTCCCTCTACTATACTCAATGAAAGTACTGTATAAATAAAATCAAGTTATGGGACAAAGCCAACAACCGTTCATTTTTTCAGGCTATCGACTTACACTTTGTAGTCCAGGTTGCCAGTTCGAATCTCGTCTTTCAGATTTGTTAGTTTTAGGTCCAAATTTGATTAATGACAAGTGGGACCCCCGTGTGTTGTTCCGATATTTCAGTGTAGGATGGTTTTTTTGAACAAACACTTTGCGCGGTTAGACAAGTAACGACACGAGTTACACGTATTTTGCAAGTTTACGAACAAAAATGATAGCGGCATAGAATATCACATCCACCCTGCAGCTTAGATACTATGGTGATACGAGTTTTTACACCATTGGAAGTGAGATCCAATGGCTTGGGAGTAGTCTTTGTAATTATGAGCAATTTCCAAACTCTCCAAAGGTTTTTTTGGAAATAAAACATCCAGGCCTCGTGTGTGCCGCTGCATCTTCGATCCAATGGCTCCCCGGTGCTCATATTAGGTGCTCCCCGTAGCTTAATTACCCTCTACGGTGATATGAGCATCTAGGTCGTATGATCAGTGATCAGATGGCACATGCGTAGTACTTGTACTTTCTGCGCATTTCCCAAACTCTATCAGCCGTATATTGCAAAAACATTCAAACCTCCTATTGTGGGCTGTTAGATCTCAGTGAACTCGTATCACCATAGAATCTACGGTGCGGGAGCACCTCATACTCTCCCGTGCGATAAAACATAAGGTGCTATCGCAGCTTGGATGCTACGGTGATACGAGCTTGGAGGTCGTTTGATCTGAGATCCAATGGCATCTGAGTAGTCTTTATGCTTGTAAGCAGTGGCCGGACTCTTTTGGGGCGTTTCTACAAAAAAACCATTCGAACCACCGAGGAGGTGTTGGGTCACAAATCCAACGCCTCCGAAGAGCTAGTATCACCAAAGCATCTAAGGTGTGGTAGCACATGATATTCTTACATACAGGAGAATATGATGTCCTCCTTCATCTTAGATGCTACGGTGATACAAGCTTCAAGGTCGTTGGATATGGGATCAAAGGGCATCTAAGTAGTTTTTGTACAAATTGTGTGCAATTCTCAAACTCATCAAGGTTTCCTGCAGAAATATTAAGACACATCATGTGAGTTGCGATATCTCAGATCTACAAGCTCCAAGCAACTCGTATCGGCATATAGCATCTAAGGTATGGGGGCACATAATATTCTCCCGGGGAGAAGGGCTGGGGGTGCACAACCAATCGGTGGCTGGGAGGGTGGGGACAAATATAATCTAAACAACCCTAAACAGAGCTCCACAATTTTATCTAAGGTCGAGGGGTTGACCCCCGACAATCATAGCTCCGCCTAAATAGAACATTTGCATGTACTGTAGTAATAGACTTAATATTCATGTTTCAGTTTCATGTTCATTTTAAATATTGAACTGAGGACCATGGATGTCTTACATTTTACTCCCTTCGTTCCCAGATATTAGTCTTTTTAGAGGCTTCAAATGGACTGGCACATACGGATGTATATAGACATATTTTAGAGTCTAGATTCACTCATTTTGCTCCGTATGTAGTCACTTGTTGAACTCTCTAAAAGACTAATATTTAGGAATAGAAGGAGTATTTTTTAATTCGTGTCATACATGCATGGTTTGGAAAAATAGATGCACTATACTTATTGGATTGTTGTTGTGTTCGTGCGTGTGTGTCTTTGTGTGTGTGTGTGTGTGTGGTCATATGCTTGATACATACAAAGTTTTCTCACCTCCATGTTGTTCATCTTTTAAATTTGAATTTGCATCGGTAAACTTACTAGGGATACCATGAAATGTGAAATCCACGTTGAGATCACTACATCACAAACTCACTCTAATTCAACAATTCATCATAAATCAATTACCACGTTGAGATTAGTATTTGCAAGGAAAATACGGGTATTGTAATACACATAGATTCATTCGGCAATTTAAAAGGTTCCTTTCGTATTCTCGAATGGTAGGACCCAACGGCGTACCAGCCAGACCTTGGCTCGTGTTGATCCTAAAAAAAAGCGGGCTCGTGTCCTTCGGTGGCATGCGTGGTACGCACATTAGGCAACCCCATTACCCCAACCAGTCGAGCCTCAGCGTTTCAAGTCGAAATATCTGGCGGCCAGAATTCCAGCCCTAGAAAATTCCCCTCATGTCCCCGGTCCATAATGACTACCGGTGAACAACGGAGGGATGCTTTAGCAACTAGACAACGTTACCTACCGTGCCGAGCACGGTTCAATTCCCTCGGTCGCCGCTCGTCAAGGTCACCCGTCAACTGCATTGCCTAGTACTACTACTACTACACCAGGATGAGCACAGAATTGAGCCCGTTCGTTCGTGCCTAGTACTTGAGTTAATATATCAGGCAATGCACTGGTACGGAGGGATTATCCTTTTACTCTGCATATATAACTTGTCTGAAGTCTAACTAAGCAAAATGTTTGACCAAATGCTTTCTTAAGAAATACAACAGGACAGATGTACGGCTTGAATATTTATTGCATGATGCAGGTTATGATATTGTTTCGAATCTTGGATCTTAAGTTTCAGAAAATCCAAAAGTGAGCATAAATTCTTGAAACTAAGCATGGTCACGTGATATGGCACAAATATTACTTCGTAAGTTTTTTCTTCAATTTGAGACAAGCTGCTTATGACAAGTTGCACAAATGAAGAGCCAAGGTATTTCGGAAGAAAGACCTGTCACGTTACGTTTACGTGCCGCCACGAGTCCCCGCTTCTCATCGGCAATCGGCAGGTGCCGTCCGAGCAAGCGTGTGAGTCGACGGGAGGCGTGCGAGCAGACCGCTGCACCGGCTGTCAGGGAGGCGTGCAAGTACACCGCTGTGCAGGCTCACCGGGAGGCGAGCCCTTTGACCAGGCTCCGCCGCCCACCGTCGTCCCAACTGCTCCCACTTTTAATGTCGCCGGCGCCGCAGTTTAAAATCAACCCCGCACTACCCAGTTTGAATTGAGCCTTATAAACCGGAAAGGAGGGAGTATCGCTACAATCCTCTCTCTTCCTCTCCGATTCTCCTGTCGTCTACCTCCAACTGGCCTGACCTAAACGTACGCCATGCCGCATCACGATGGTCTGCCCTTAGTGTTCCAGTTTCCTGATGAAGACACCCAGCCGGAGTCTCAAGAACATAAGGCGCTTTGGGACGAGCTTGAACTGGCCTTGCGGGAAGATGTCGCGCCTGTCCCCGCTCCCGTTCCGGCTCCCGTCGCCCCGACTGCGCCAGCGCCCATCCCCGTGGCATTGATGGGCTGGGAGCCGCACATTGTCGCCGAGCTTGATCCCATGGGATTCCACGAGGTGCCCGCCGACTTTCACGCGCCCGTGCACCTGCCAGCGCATGCGCCTGCGCGTGCACTGATGCGCATGCCCGTGCCGGTGCCCATGCACCTGCCAGCGCCTGCGCCTGAGCGTGCACTGACGTGCGCGCCCATGTCGGTGCCCGTGCACACGAATGTCTCCGCCGCGCCGTTGACAACGCCTGTCCCCGCGCGGGTGCCAGTGCCCCATCAGCGGCATGGATGGCCGCCGTCGACCGCTTCCTTGCACCAACGCCAGTCGCCTCCTCCCGCAGTCGACTCACTCCGAAGTCCAGAACATTTTGGCCTTCCTTGAAGCTAGGCCAACGTCCAGGAGTACGCCAACAATGGCGCAAGACGCCGCCATCGCCGTCGGTCAGTGGCCCGACGACACATAGAGCACGACAGAGGAGCCGCTTCCCACCGCGAGACGCACCCGCCGCCACCGCGTAATCTAAATTTGCCATGAAAAACGTTCGGATTGCCATGCTTAAAATCCGAACGTTTATCATTTCCGTTTATTTTATCGATCGTCGTATAATTTAAAGTCGGAGTCAGACTGAACGAAATGTATGGTTTGATCGATTGAATGTTCTGCTAGAGCCGTATCAAATTAAATATACGTCATCAAGCCACATGTATTCCTTGTCATCCAACGACCTAGACTGCTTCAATGTCGAGCGCTCAACACGTTTAGCATGCAGTTAATTTCATGCCAAAAAAAGTGCTAATCACATGACAACACGCAAATAATATCCTAGTAGTTAATGTCCGCATGCACTTAATATACATCCAAATTAACGTGCATTGCATGTACACACTGACTAGTGCTGCTAGTACGTGGAACTGGTGCCGTGACTTGTGAACGCGTCCAGATATGGTCAATGGCAACATCGCCCGCGAGTTCTTCCTGTTTGCCCATGCATCTAAACGCGGAAGGGGAGGAGAGAGAGAGCACACATGGAACCCACCAGTAAGTGAAGACGTGTAGATATATTTTGTGCATGGGAGGAAGCAAGGTCAACCGATCACATAGGGTCGCCGTGCGATCGAAAGAGTGAGACGGGTTGGAGAGAGTGACCTAGATAGACGATGTGCGTGAGAGAGTATACAATGTGAATAGGTCGAACTGGGCTCAAACATGGTGATATATCGTTTTTGTCCGAGAAAGAGCGAGGTCAATCGAGACATACGGAGAGAGAGAGAGAGAGAGAGAGAGAGAGAGAGAGATTGAGTGAGCGTGGCCCACCATGAGGTCGAAAGAGTGGTGGCCGCTTGGATGGACTGACCTAGATAGACAATCTGCGTGAGAGAGTATAGAGTGTGTCGATCGAGGCCCCAACAGGGAGATTGTGTGTGAAAGAAAACGAGGTTAAACGAGACTCGGATAAAGAGAGCGAGATTGAGCGAGTGTGGCCCGTCGTGTGGAAGAAAGAGTGAGACAGTCTCGAGGGAGTGACCTAGATATACAAGGTGTGTGCGTGCGCATGCACGAGAGGTTGGGGGGCTAGATAGGCAATGCATGTATTTAGCGCGAGAGGGTGAGAGGGAGAGGGGGGAGAGAGAGCTCGGCATGGGGTGCAATGGCGGGTGTGTGAGGTAAATACATTTGGTAACAGAGTGGAAAAAGGGGTTGTGTAGTTGAGAGACTTAGAGATCGAAACATGGAGAGAAAGAATGAACGTGTGTTGGAAACTGATAGCTTCCTAAGGTGGTTACGAGAGGAAGATTGACCGATACAGGAAGTATGTAGTGTTTGTGCGCGGGGGGGGGGGGGGTAAAAACAACATTTGAATGTACATAGTACGAGACTTAATATCGATGTTTCAATTCGGTGTACATTGTAAGATTTGAACCGAGGAGCAGGCATACGGGTAATTATTTCGAATTCGTGCCATACTAAGTTTTGAAAAGTTGACATTGACTGAGTTTGTTGTGCTATTTTGTAGGTCATATGTTTGAATCCATCCAAAAGTTTTCTCACTACCATGGTGTTCATCATATACATATGCATTTGTATTAAAAAAGTGGTGTGGATATAGTGAAATGCGAAATCCACGTTAGAATTGGAGATCGCTACGTGACACACACTCTAATTCAAATAACTAACTACGTGACACACACTCTAATTCAAATAACTAATTATGTGAGACACACTCTAATCCACGTTAGCGTGGGTACCATTTTGATTTTTTTTTAAATAACTCCTCATGAATTAATTTATAGTACTCCCTCTATTCACTTTTATAAGACCTTGAAGACATTTCAGACAATGTGCAAAACAGTTCGTTTTAAGTTGTTTGAAACGACTTACAAAAGTGAACGGATGGAGTATCTCGTTTCGAATGACTAATTATTGCAAGGAAAACACGGGCATAGTAATACATACAGATTCGTTTGCAAATGAAAGAAGATTCGTTTGCATTCTCAAATGTAGGCGCACCAGGCAAACCAGGGTCGTGTCGTTGTGGATGATGCTTCGGTGCCTTAAAAGCAACTGCCTTTGCGTCACTGACATGTGGGCCAGCCACCTGTTGGGCCCATATGTCATGGACACAAAGCCAGGTGCCTTAAGGCACCGAAGCATAATCCTGTCAGGGTGGTCGCGTGTGTCGGACGGACGCGTAGCACCCAGCCACCCACCCCCTCCCCCCACCCCGAAAAAGGACGATGACAATATAAGTTCGTGCTTCCACGTTTCGGATTGAAATATCTGGCGGCCCCTTCCAGCCCTGCAAAATATCTCTTCTCCACCGTCCCCTTCCGCGCCCAGATTGCTCAAATCCCTAATTCGCCGCCAACCCTTGAATCGCCCCTCGTCTCGTCTCTTTCCCCACCGTTCCCCACTTCTGTGCCGGACGACGATGACGAAGACGACGGTCGCGCTTCACCACCGCACCGGAGCTACCTCATCTACGCCCTCGTCCACCGCACCGGGTGGTCCACCGACAACGTCGGCCACCGCAACCGACATGCCTCACAGACACCGAGTTCCACCGCATTAGGTGCGCTTCACCGACGCCGTCTCCCAGCTCACCGGGGCTACTTCACCGAGCACATCGTCGCACCTCCGCCCCCCGAGGCCGTTGGGGCTTCACCAACGGTCTCATCCACCGCATCGTAGCGCTCCGCTGCCACTCAAGGTCTGCATCCATGCGTGGCCAGCCAACGCCAGCGCATCACCCTCAACGGCTCTGAAGTGACCCGCACTCTAGCTAGGCGAGCATGCCTAAACGCCGGCCCGAACTAGGTATCCACACATCACTCCCTTGTGCACTGTTCCGGTGATGTTTGGATATCCTTTCACTGCTCTCTTAGCTTACACGCCTATGCAACTCTGACCTTAACTCTTATTTCTTCCGAAGATATCATCTGAAACAAGCAAATCCATATTTTAGCGAAGCATGACGGCGCTACGGGATCTGGTACACATCTTGCACACCCGTATAACCTTGTAAGTATCTGTCCTCTGGTACAACATCAAGGTCGATTCCTCTTATTTGATCAACCATTCGTCGTGTCAAAAATGCAGAGGGGGATGCAAGGAGCACAAGGCCTGCACATCCAAGCAAGTGGTAACATGGACTTGTACATGGAACATCCCAAGCGCAAGCAGAGCTGCAGTGAGCCTGTACAACGAGCTAGCGTAAGTCCGTGCATTTCATTTAATTCGTACTGGCATTCGTGTATGATTTGTGTGCAGTGGCTGATCCACGAATTCAAGTTGCCAGGGGCGAACATTTAACTTAACAAATACGAAGGCACTTGCACTCCGGAAATCAACATAACTTGAGAAATGTCAAGCTACATGCACTTTGAAAACCAGCTAATGATCCAAAGTAGTTCAGATTATAAACACTAAATGATGCAAGTACCAAAAAACACAAAATGCAACATGGTGTACAAGGACTACAAACATGGTCTATACCTGCTTGAATTATTCGTTCTCTGGCTGAAAATATCGAAGTGTAATTGCATGTATAACCAGTGCGCAAACTGCATATCAATATATCTATCCTGCACAAGTATGCCAATAGTTTCAAACAACAGATTAGAAAAGTATCTATGCTATGTTGTCATGATATGGGGACTTTCTGGTAGATGGCCTCGATGTTTCCTCAAGCTATGAAAATGCACTATAATTTGCTTGTCATCAATGCCTGCACATCTCTGTCTCTCTCAACATAGTAGATCATCATTAGACACTAAATCCTTCAATGAGCTTGCAAAATGCTTGCATTAGATCCCTCATTAGACACTATATGTTCATCACCAGGAGCATGTAAAATGTTTGCATCAAATCCTTCATTAGTAGTCTGTTCATTAGACACTTCAGGCTCAAGAACAACATGAGCTTGTATGTTTGCACTGGAAACTTGATTAGACACATCAGATTCAGTCAGTTCAGTATTGATTGGGGGAGTTACTCATAGATTCCCTACATACAAGCAGTTTTACAACACCGTCAGGTTTAACTATTGGCCAGAAATTGAAGAGTTGAATTAGATATAATCAGGGATGTGATGTACCTGCTCGTTGCGCATGCTACTCTTGCAATTAGCGAATGTCCGTTTGCGCAAGCTCGATGCCATGCCCGTGCTGCCGCCGTTGCCTCCCACGTAGGCTACACCCAGGGTTGGATCTTCATCTTCTTGTCCTTCTGTTCTCTTGAAGCCCGGCGACCGCCCTCCAACGAGGGCGCGAGGAAGTGCTGTGCCGGTCTGTCCAGTGGCGGCTAGGTTAGGAGCGAACCAGACTGGAGGCTGGAGCGAATGAATTGGGATTTTTCCTGCTGTCGATCGATATGGGAGGCGCTCGTTTGGGCCGCGAGATTGCTATAGGGCCTGCCTTGCACTTATGTTATTGGCCCATCCAAATTGAAACATTTTTCTTCATTTTTTACATTGCCTGCTCATGCGTTGGGACGAACAAAACTAGCGTGGGCCAACCTGGACGACTCAGACTAGGTGCACACTTTCCAGCCACCTAAGGTGGCCGCCCATACCAGCCCCTATGATGGCGTCACCCCTTTTTGCGTGTATGATTGGATAGTGAAAAATATTCCAGTTGCACTTTTGATTTACCCACAGAATGGTTGAATTGCTTGTTTCTACGAACTAAGTTCGCCAATAATGTGAAGGATGCCAGTCTTTTCATCCTATTGTAGATTGCTTCGATCTTGATATGCCAAAAGTAATCGCATGAAATATATAGTAAAAGCCAGTGTGATGTGTTTGGCTACAACTAGTCTGACTACACGTCCTCATATAACATATCAAGGACGCACCATCTTACCAGATTAACCATTCAACTTACCCATGCAGTGTGGGAAGGAAGAAGTATTGGGACTGCGTATCCAAGCAATTGATGCCATGGAATCCTTCGTACAACCATGTAAGCGAAAAAGAAGTTGCAGTGTGCCTGCACAAAGAACTAGCATAAGTTCAGTTAACTGCTTCTCGGGATTTTAGTTAGCCACTTATTGCAAAATTGTTCAATTACGTTGCTTGGCTTAATTTAGTTTGCTACTGATTACGTAATGGCACAGCCTGTTAATCATATTGTAGACTGCGCCTATCTATGTGTTTGATACTTACTATTAAGAATTACCTATTTGCCTTAACTTAAATATCTACTTGTCTGTTTAACTGCTTTGCTGCTGCAACAACGGGTTACAATAATGTTAATAACTACTTTTCAGCATCCAATTGAAACTCTTTAATTCCTTGTTTGTTTAACTGGTTTGCTGTTATAACTCCCAGTTGAGATGTTTTGCTAACTTCAACTTTTCTGAATCCAATCGGAACTTTAATGGCAAAACAGGTTAGCCCAAGATCAAAGAGCGAGGTCCCCATGGACGTTGCATCATCCCACAACAGTGGCACTGGCCCAATCGTGCATTATGAATTGCCAACTGCTGATGCTCTAGAGGCTAAACTAGTGGTAGAAAGAGATTCTGCTTCTGCACTTAGAGATGAAGTTGACATGTTGAGGAAGCAAACAGCACAATCACAAGCAGTACTCAAGACAACCATTAAATATTTGGTGGATTTCAAAATGAAGCAAGCTGAGACTGACCAGATTGTTAAGGTCCTGAAGGAAAAAAGGAAATTAAATTCCTACTTGGTAAATCATAGGTGAAATGTTCTTTCCATAGTTGAACAACCTTTGTGTTGTCTGTTCATGTAATCAAACAAACCATTTGTTTTAGAGATCATGTAATAATTGTTTTTTTTGTTTGTAGTTTTATTTGAGCACAAGTCTGTATTAATTGATAAGACTCGGAGACATTTCATTTGGATTGCTGTGCCAGACCTACAAATATGCCAATCGGGCTGAATGTGCATTCAGCAATACTAGTATAGATGGACCATAAGTGGCACGCATCGGAAAGGGCCAAGATGCTGGCTAAAAAAAGGATGTTGTTGTAGCCAAAAAAAGTACAGCGGCCTGGCTTATGTATGTTAGTTGATATTATTGATCCATATACTCTATAAGTGTTTATATGTATGTTAGTTCCGTACATTCTTGGTTGATTGACTCGGTATTTGAATCTTGATACATCGCTTGTGTACATATCTAAATGGGAGTACACATTATGCTGCGTGTGACATTTGAGTTGGACATGAAGTGTTCCAAATATTCGAATTCAGCTTAAACTGGATTCTAGTTTCTGAATTTGAGTATCGGCATTTGTAAAGCATATTCATATATGACAGTGGAATACATCTTTGTCGTCCTTTCGAAGATATATAAAAACACATAGAATGATTTATAAAGATTCATATAGGAATACAAAATGGATTCAAATTTAGTTGCCAGGGTAAACGTGGATGCTTATTGTCCCAAAATTCGAAAGAAACAGCAAAATGTCCACTCCCACATCGGCTGCCCGAAGCCAAGAGTTTGGGAGATGGAAATTACTGTCTACCCATTACACGGACAATCCATCGGCCCGATTTCCACTGCTCTAAATAGGGGTAGGTTAGTAACTTCAATTAGACGTGACACAACCGCCTCTGAGCCCATTCCGACACGGTGGGCGTCAAACATGGGCGGCAAAACTCATTTGATTCAAGCTCGTCCGAAAGACCTCTGTTTCTCCCTCCATTCCCCATTCATACACGGTGGGCGGCAAAACAAACTCTTCTCGTCCGAAATAGATGTAGGCTAATATTTTAAATAGGGGCAGATGTGTAACTTCCATCAGACGTGACACAACCGCCCTACATGTCAGCCCCGTTCATACACCATGGGCGGCAAAACACCCTCTCCTCGCCCGAAATAGTTACCAGCAAATATTTGGGAGATGCGAGATTACCGTCCTATCCCCAACCGACGAGACGTCCAAATTTGAAACGGGGATAAGTTCGTAACTTTCCCATATTTTAGACAGGCGTGTCCCAAAAACATGGTTCCCCGTACCTCTCCCTCCATTTTCCCATTCATACACCGTCCGCGCTAGAACACCCCATTCCCACATGAGCCTCCGTCCGCCACCCCATCCATCGCCGCCGTCCACCACCACATCCATCGCCACCGTCCTCCACCATGCCGGAGCGCCTACCAAGACCGCGTCGTCCACTGCTAGAGATGGACGTTTCTCATCCACGGCGACGGACCAATAGCCTTGCATCGCGTCCTCTCGCTTCATCGGCGGCGTCGTCCTCTTTGTCGGGGCTGCTCACACAACCTTCTCTTCCACCGCAACGGGACTTATCCCCCGATGCACCCGTCTACCGTCGCAGATTTGCTTCAACACCACCGACAGCCATCGCACCCCCGATGCCTACACGGCGCCGTAAGAGAGGTGGTACTTCATATCTCCTCAACTTTTTGATCTCAACCAGAAATAGATCTTAACTTGGTTACTCTACTTTCTTTTCAGCTCTTAGAATTTAGTTCTTAGTTCGAAGCAAACAATGGATGCTAAATATCACTTCTCCGGTTTGTAGCTTCAAATCTGCCATGGCACAGCCATAATACGGTTTAATTGATCATGCTTAGGGTTTAATTGATCATGTTGGTTCCGTGGTGGTTTCTTTAATAGAAATCAGAGGGGAAACCCTCTTTTGCTAAAAAAAAAATATGCTTAGAGTTTCCCCCTTTTATGATCACTATACGATCAGAATACGTGCTTCGTTTCTTAATAACACTGCTCCACCCATCAAGCTAAACAAGTTTAGTTGTTCAAATACGAATCTGATATTATTAAAACAGAGTTGTTTAATTGGTCAGCTAAATGTTCCTAAATTAGTTTTGAAAATGCATGTTCGCCGCTCGGGTGTGTATCTCTGTGTGTGGTCTGGTCAGCACGGTTGGGGAGGTGAACTTTGCATATGCAGGGGTTTATAGGGAGACACTCTCCGAGTTGAAACCGCAATGCATTCCATAGATAATCTGACTACTTTTTATGTTTTCATGAATCTCAGATTTTGAACAGCATCATAATGATTATGAGCTTGCGCGCATGAAAAGAATAAAGCAAAACAATGCCATGGCTGTCAAACTTGGTATTAAGGGACTGAAATCAAGTCTGGATGCAATGCAATGCAAACACTCTCCACCTACATATTCATGCTCAGAATATGATCCTAACAGTGATTCTGAGCTAGAGGGAGACCTAAGTGAATGTAGCTCCCTAGTGGATAAGTCAGAGGAAGATTCCCTATCTTATTCACCCATCAAGGTACTTGCTCTAACTTTCCAAGGTTACATTGCTCGCACATATCTTGCAACTGATGCTTTGCATTGCTTCTACTTTGTTGAACTGCCATTAGCTTAGTTTACACATCGTGTATGTGAATACGCCCTGCCTATCCATTTTCAGTACATATTCCATCTGTCATCATACCATATTTATCCATTCAAATCTTGTTCTTGTGTGTCGGACGTTCAAAAGTAAGAGGACGATTGCTGATCATGGAGGAGCACAAGCAAAGTATTTAGAAAAGGTAGTGGCACCTGATAAATCAAATAGCCCATTAGGTGTAGTTGCAATATCACCTGACCCACAAAATACCCCAACTCTAGCAGACTCTAGCCCTACTACACTGGTCATTTCTGATACCCCAACTCACCAGACCCCAACTGCAGCAAACAGTATGATTATGCCAGTTGACATAGCACCAGCTGTACGATGCAAAACCCCCATTCCAGCAAAGAGTACACCAAATCCAGTTGCCAAATCCATTTTCGAACCAGAGAGAGCCCCAATTGCAGCAAATAGGACCCATGTTCCATTTCTTCCTAGTTTAGAAGACGAAGCTTATGTTGTTGTCAGGAACTTTGTGCGCATCTTTCCTTCATGGAAATATTATACCGCAGACACAGAACAATTTCCAGTCTTCCTCCAGACTTACGCGTAAGTAATGTACTAATGTTATTCATGGTCATTACTGCATATGTTTCTGCTGACAGAAGACACAAGATTTCATTCTTTTAAATAGGCGAGGCGCAAACTGGATTGTGATGACGAGCAAGGGTTGGTTGCACTTTTCAAGCACTCGTTGATGAAGTATTGTTCCTACCTGAGGCAAGCGCACTTCGATGGCAAGCCTCTGAACGAAATTTCTGTAAAGTCTCCGGTGCTACATTTATCCGACGGTGACTGGAATAATCTTGTTACACATTGGTCTCGGCTGCAGCGTAAGGTACTGTCTATGATATCACATCACAATTTGAACTACGTTTCTGCATTTGCCTTAATGTCTCACTTGTACGAAAACTGTTAGCAGAAGAACATTCGTTCTCAAGGGACCACCGAATCTCGCAACTATACTACACACTGCATTGCTCTTGTGAATACCTCTTGCCCTGTATGACCATACTTACTTTCATAGCTGTTTGATTATGTAGCATCACTGCACATGTTAGCCTCGTAATCGTCCATTTGGTGGACATTATAAGATCCATATGGACTCTTACATAAATTTAGAATCAACCCAATGCTTTTGAAGAGGTTTAGCTCTGCAGTCCTCTTGTAAGGACTGAACGTGGTCTATCATTGTACTTACATTAACAGCTACTCCCTCCGTCCCATAATATAAGAACGTTTTGTACAATACACCAGTGTTCAAAACACTCTTGTATTATGGGAAGAGGGATTGGTTCATTTTGTAGCATTCTGCATCTTATCTCCCTCGCCCACCATTTACTAAAAAAGATCAGATCTATATTTAATCTTACCAACAAGTAGAATACATAGACAATGCCAGTGCAGAAGTGTAGCCCATTGCTCTTGTCAGTACATTTTGTCCTGTAACGCTTGTACTTCCAGGGATTGGTAGTTGATTATGTAGCATCAATCTGCATCTTATCTTCATTATCCTCTACCCCTTCCAGTATTATCATATCTATAATTACTCTCTACAAAGTAGAGTACAGGCAATGCTTATGAAGAAGATTCTGTGCTGAAATTCTTGAGTTATCCTTCCCTTGACATGGAGAAGGGCATTATAAAGCCGGCGTTAACTGTTAATGTAAGTCAGTCCTTCTAAAGCCTTTATCCTCAACTGCTGTTTAATTTTCTCATACTCCCTACCGTTTACTGCTGTTTAGTTTGTTGTTTCTACCAAAATGCATGTTCGTAAGAACCGTAAGTTCTAAGTTTTACTTGTAAGACCAAATTCCTTATTCATACCATGCACATTACTTAATACTCCCTATATGTATGCTTGTTTTTGTGGATCTATAATCCAGTGTGTGGTGAAGCAGCCCACGTTTGCACCTTGTCATCTCCTGTTTTATCTTACTAATGTGGCTGATGATATGAACAACATGCCATGCACATTATCCAAAATAGATACAATGATTTTCTTTGCCCTTCATCTATGCTTGTTATGTTGACATGGTAATCCAGTAGTGTGGTGAAGCTCCCTGCATTATGAACAATGCCAAATTATGCTATTGATATTTTGAACATACTCTTTATTTTCTAATTTGAAATTGGATAGAATTGACAGAACAGTTATCATCTTTGTTTATACATGTGGAAAACCTGTCATCTCTCTGCTTTGTTTCAGGGTGATATGCCTGATGGCATGCACAAGTCTGCTGAAGGCTGTGAGACAAACCCAACATATATTGCAGCAAAGAAGGCAAAACATCTTGAAGATAGCGAGACAACCCCAAAGTCTTGTCTTGATGCAGTGTTCAAGTTACTTGACACTAACAGTCAGACAAGCTCACAGAATTCGTTGTCTGAATCAGTTCGACTTCTTCAGTCCCAAGTTCTAGCAGAAAGGCATTCTGTAACTCAACTTCGACTTGAAGTCCTATCTCTAAGAAAGATTGCGGAGAACACCAATGAGAACCTCATCGCTAAACAGCTACACCTGGAAGCTATGACCGACATGCTAGGCCGGTCTCACAGCCTTGCTCAGCAGCTTGCGCAGCAGTTCCCCCGCAAGGCTAACCTTTCTTGAACTGTCTTGGAAGTGGTCTCGGTTCAGTATTATTTTGTTACGCTGCAATGGTGCCCAGTTTTTGTAATCTGCTTCTACGTTGCGCTTTATGATCACTCGTGGCGAACTTCGATGCCCAGTGGATGTAATATACCTTAAACCCTTTATTGTATAGTGTAGGTTTATTCTAAGTTACTACGCCGTAATTTCTTTATTGTATAGAGTAGCTTTGTTCTTAATTCATACTAGTTACGCAGCAGCCCGAAATGAACCCCGGCCCATGATTGTGCGAATCAAATCACGGGCTTTTAACAGGCCAAAATTGTCTCGGTCCTTGTTCGGTCCAATCAGATATCGGCTGCGAGCAGGCCGGATGCAAACAGGGCTGTAGTTAGGCCCAACTATATGACGGGTTTTTAATAGGCCAAAATTAATATAGGGCCGAAATGTTAAACGGGCCCTTAATAGGCCAAAACTAATATCAGGCCGAATTACTAAGTGGGCCTTTAGCAAGTGGGCCTTTAGCAAGTGGGCCCAAAAGCATAGTGTCCAGTTGACGGGCCGAATCTGATATGGGCCATAATTGAGCCCAAAGCCTCTTAAAGGGCCGGACTTGATCTGGGCCGTAATTTGGCCCAGAACGTGCAAGGCTTTTAATGGGCCGGATCTCATATGGGCCACTATTAGGCCCGGAGTGTGGCAGGCCATTAATGGACCGGATCAAATATGGGCCGACATTTGGCCCAAAACATGGCAGCTAGTTAATGGGCCGGCCTACTAGGGTCCTCAACATCTTGTGGGCCTACAGCTGGGTCGGCCCATTAATGTCGGCGAAGTCTCGTGGGCCTTTAGCTGGGCCGACCCATTATGACCCGCAAGAATCTTGTGGGCTTTACCTGGGCCGGCCCATTATGGCACACAAA
This sequence comes from Aegilops umbellulata, assembly GCA_032464435.1. Lineage (NCBI taxonomy): Eukaryota > Viridiplantae > Streptophyta > Magnoliopsida > Poales > Poaceae > Aegilops > Aegilops umbellulata. The sequence goes on from CP136054.1 coordinate 397,157,301, forward strand.
AATCTTGTGGGCCTTTACCTGGGCCGGCCCATTATGGCCCGCAAAATCTTGTGGGCCTTTAGCTGGGCCAGCCCATTACGGTCCACAAAATCTCATGGGCCTTTAGCTGGGCCGGCCCATTATGGTCTGCAAAATCTTATGGGCCTTCAGTTGGGCCGGCCCATTTAAACTTGATGGGCCGGTCCACGTGTCAACATATCATAGGCGCGTCTCGCCCATTAGATGAGTTGAAACGTGTCTCCTCCAGCCAATGATGATTTTACACGTGGAAAAGCCCCATTGGTTGGGGCTGTTAACGGGTTATCGGATCCAAAACCCGGCCCGATAGCTTAATAGTGTTCCGTTACGGTGGATGCCACGTGTCGGTCACCCTTGATGAAAGCACTTCTGTGACGCGCGATTTATTGTCATGGAAGTGGACACTTCCGTGATGATAATTTTGGTAATGTCATGGAACACTTCTACGACAGCACAGGTATGACTATCTTGATTCTATCATAAATTTGTCATGGATGTACATGCATGACAAAAAAAAGCGACCTACTGTGACAAACACGTATCATCACGGAAGTGTATTTTTTTTGTAGTGCTACCGCAAGGCAGGAAAGCCCTAGCCTGGGAAGGGCGCGGATGAATAAAATTACATCTATGCCTACTTCCGCTGGAAAACAAACGGTGCAAAAATCCGACACGGTACTACCGCTGGAGAGCGGTACTACCGCGTGGCTGCTGGATCAGGCCGCACACGATACTACCGCGCACGAGGCGCAGTACTACCGCGGAGGCGTGGATGTAAAAAATTACATCTGCCCCTACTACCGCAACGCAGCGGTACTTCGCCTGGGGGCCACAGTAGTACGGCTCCATAGGAGTGGTACTACCGTGGGCTCCCGCGGTACTACCGCGCCTAGGGCACGGTACTACCGCAGGTGCCTGCGGTACTACCGCTCCAAGGAGCAGTACTACCGCAAGCACAGGAACAGCAGCCAAGACAATCGCAAGGAGGATAAAAGGGGGATGCTCCAAAGTGCAAGGGAAAGGTGGAGACAAGGACGGGAACGTGTACGTGATGATTCCACCCAAACCTTTCCGATGCGGACCCCCTCTTAATAGTACGGCTTTCCTACGACTCAAATCCATCAAAAACAAACGTAGAGAAACGCCGTCTTCAATAGTCTTCGAGGGGCACCAAATCGTCTTGTGCCTAGTGAAGAAATGTCTGAGAAACTCAAGGCACACGATTAGTCCGCAAAAGCATTGTCATCAATCACCAAAACACCTTAGGGATAAATATGCCCTTACATCGTCGATCACGTTGGTCGAGTCATCAATGATGAGGCAGGGGCAACAAGGACAAGGTGGGGGTCAGTGATGGATCACTAACCAACCTATACTGAGCAGTTTAGGATAAACAGGTAAGGTACAGCGGCAGATACAAAAGCAGGCTATGCATCAGAATAGGAGCAAACAATAACAGTAGCAAAATCTAATGCAAGCATGCGAGAATGGAATGGGCGATATCGGGATGATCAAAGGGGGGCTTTCTTGAAAACTCTGATGAAAGGGAAGAAGGGTCGTCGTCGACGTAGTCGATCACTAGGGCATCCGCAGCGGTCTCGGGGTCTACCGGGGAGAAGAGGGGGAAGAAACAGTGAATACAAAGCACATAGATGCATGACAGGCAATAAGCAGCGCTTGTGGTGTTCTACGACGGTGCTACACGATACCGGCCAAGGGGCAAAACATCCGGGAATGTTACCCTAGTGTTAGGCATTTTCAGACAGATCAAACGGAGGGGAAAGGTTGCATTTTCGCTATGCTAGAGGCATGTGACATATGAATGGACTGCGTATTTGGATTCGTCTCGTCGTTCTGAGCAACTTTCATGTACAAAGCATTTTCATCCGAGTTACGGATTATTTATTATGATTTTCTAAAGTTTTAAAAGAATTCCTAATTTCCTGGATTTAGTTTAAAATCCATATATTAATGGACGCATCTAGTGAGCAAACGTGTGCCCGCTAGTGCCCCCTGGCAGCCTCCCATATTTGGTATGTTTTGGTCCCCCTCAGTCCAGATTTGGAAAGGAAAGGGTTCACCATCTCCCACGTCCCTCCGTCCACCCAGCTTCTCTCCCTCCCTTCACGTGCTTCAGCAAAAGCATTGCCCACACCCTCCTTTCTTCTTCTCTCCCAAGCTGTCCACATGCCCTTCTTCTTCCTCCTCTTCTTTCTTCTTCCACCCCATCGTCTTGTGCATCCCCCGGACCACCCATCGAAGAGAAAAAAGCACCTCGCCCTGATCCTCCAATTGCGTGCACGCTGCAGCTCCCATGCATTTTCTCTCGGCTCACCTGGCACCCAACACCCTCTTCTCTCTCTCCTCCATGGTTTATGCCCTTCTTCTCCCCCACGCAAAAATTAGGAAAGGATCCTTTCCACCATTCCCACAGTCAGAAAGACTCCCTGCGATTGTTGCCCCGTTAGATGTACTAAAATACTGAAAAAGGAATCCACCCATTTACAAACGAAGGAAGAGACAGGAGGTGATTTTCTCACTTCTTCTCCCCTTTCTTCTCCCTCATTTTTCTCCCTGATCCCTGGGCAACTAGTATCTTTTTTGGACCTTTTTTTGCACTACACCTGTTGCAGAGAAGAAAAGACAAAAAAGGAAGTGAGTAACTGCAATGCATATTTTAAGCAAAACATGTATTGAGAACAAGCAACTCTCGGCAAGGGATGAAAAAAACAGAATGCCTGCTTACGTTTCTCTTTTGTTTCCAAGTACTGGTTGTTGTGTGTTTAGGCTTGCTTTTGGACTAGTAAAAAAGTGTGCTGAAAAACATAAAGGAGCGGCAACTTTTATGGTTGTTTTAAGCTAACACAGTGGTAAAAACAAGCAACTCTCATGTGTGCTCATGTGTTGAGGGTGAAAAAATATGGGGTAAACACATCTCTGAATTTTAATTTGCTTTGTACACTGCTATTTTTAAGCAAAGTCTAGTTCAATCATTTAGCAACTCTAGAAAGCAGAAGCAAGTTCTAGGGGTGTTTTTAGCAAAAACAGTGTTAAGAGCACACAAACTCATGTGTGGTCATGTGTTAAGGGTGAAAAAATAGGGCTAGAAGCAACTATGGATTTTAATTTGGTTTGTACATTGCTGTGGTGATAGAATTTAGCTTTTTTAAAAGCACCAACATCTAGGTGGGCTGTTTTCAAAGCAAGTCCAATGCTGGCATTAATCAACTATGTGCAAAAAATCGATAAAATCACACACAATTGGTTCCTCTCTAGATAGTAAAGCAAGTAATCTACTGGTGCATGGTATGGAGATTACCTGGAGAGTAGCTGCTCTAGGCCTTCCATGACTTTGATATTTTTGTATGTGTGTCCTACAAAAAATGAATGAAACCAAAAAATAACGTTTCGTCGTAGCTTTTCTCCTCTAAAGAAAGGTACAATGGTGTTCGGTTCCCCAAGAAACAATGGTGAAGCAAAAAAATAGTCATAGGCAAACATAGTAAGGGAAAAATTGTAAGGACTAGGTAAAAAATAATCATAAAAACACACAGTAGTAGTTTTGTTACTGCTGGTAGAATAAGACTAAAGAAAAAGAAAAAATAGTTATACGAATTTACTGATACTGCTACTTTTAGTTTCTGGAATAGAACACACATTGCTATCTTAAAAAACTTATTTTTGGTGAATATTTCCATCGCAAAACACTTGAAAAACACATATGTCCCAACAAAAGACATGCCTTCTTCCATCGTTCCTTCAACACGTAAAGTGCCCTGCTAGAAAAAAAGAGTAAAAAATATATTAGTTGCATGTGTTCATTATGTTAGTTGCTTAATTCATTCAATTAACCCACCTATTGGGGGTAAAAATGTAAAAAAAACATATGATGTTGTTATATCAGTTGCCTGTGTTCCATATGTTAGTTGCTTGACTCGTTCAATAACTTGCTTGAAAAAAAGAGGGGAAATTGTTTGATCATTTTGGGTAGTTTGAGAAAAGACTATGCGAGAAGAGAGATGCAAAGTTTGCATCATTTTGAGGCAAATACAAGGCTATGGTTAGACAGTTTACAAATATTCCTTGGGCAACTCGCACCGTGTATAGCAATTGTCTGTATTAAGTTTGCATCATTTTGGGGCAACTACAAAGACAATAGTTAGGCAGTTAACAAACATTCCTTCAGCAACTCACACGAAAGAGCATGTGTAGCAACTATATGCAATAACTTTGCAGGAAGGGGCAAGTTTGCATCATTTTGAGGCAACTACAAACGCATGTGTAGCGGAATCCTTGAGCAACTCACACCAAAAGCATGTGTAGCGGAATAAGTTAGGCAAGTTTTGGCACTTTTCAGAGGGGCCCCCCATCGTCGCCTCTCAGTTTCTCATAGGTTTCTCAAATTATAAAAAATCTTGTTGAGAAAGTTTTGGGCAAAACATAGAACCCAACACCCCCCCGGCAGTGGATCTCTAGGCAACTCGCGCCAGCATCTCTAGTGACTAACTATTATGCGTTGGGCAAGTTTTGGGCCCAAAAAACTAGCCCTCTAGGGAGCAGATCTCTGGGCAACTCGCGACAACATCTCTAGCAGCTAACCATCATGTGTTCGGCAAGTTTTGGGCAGAAATAGAACCCAACATTCCCGAGAGCAGCTCTTGGGCACCCCACACCAACATCTCTAGCAACTAGCCATCATGTGTTGAGCAAGTTTTGGCTAAAAAATATACCCAACACTCTCGGGGGCGGATCTCTGGGAAACTCGCGCCAACATCTCTAGCAACTAACTATCATGCGTTGGGCAAGTTTTAGAAATTTCTGGCCCAAAATCGCCGACGATTCCATCCCCCGCATCCCCAGGCCGCAAACCACCCCTGCGCTCAAAATCATCGACTTGCCCAAAAAACGGACCACACACACGCTCAAAATCATCGACTTGCCAAATCTCACAGCACATTAGTTTCAGGCAACTCATACACTGGTGCCAGGCAACAAAAGTACACCATTCAATCGACTTGCCCAAAATCACACCCCCCCCTTCCACCCCCAAATCTCACAACACAGACTAGTGCCAGGCAACTCAAATAGTATGATTCTGTCAACTCATACAGTATTATGAGGCAAGCCCCAACCTCGAATAACTACGAATCTAGCAAAACAAAATCATACACTGGATGTTGAATCTAACCACCAACCTCACCCGTTGATATGAACGAAAATGGAGACAGAGGGTGCAGTTGGACCTTACCTCGCGATTTCCACAACAAGTCCACCGCAGTGTCACCGGCGACCTACGTTCCGCACCAAGCTCCGCCTTCCGCAGACACGCCGCGCGCACCACTGCAACCTCGCGCTCCTCCGACGCGCGCACCACCGCAGCCCAGCACTCCTTCAGTCGCGCGTACACCATAGCCGGCGCTCCTTCTGCCGCGCGCGCGCAGACAACCGAAAGCCAGGCCCTCCTCAACCGAGCGCGCGCGCACCACGGAAGCACCCGCCCTCCTCCGTCGCGCGCACACGAGGCCCGTGCCACGACCTCCGCTCTCTCCGGTAGCGTGCAGATGTGGCGAGCGAGGAGGAGAGGATGTGGAGGGGATTGGGAAGAAAGCGAGGAGGGCGAGAGAGGATAGGGAGAGACAGCGGCGCTCTCGGCCCCACCCATGCGATATCGTGTCGTGGGCGAACGACGAACGGTCCCGACAACAAAACACCTGGTCGCGATCGTGCGCCTACACCTCGCATCGGACGGCTGTCCACGCGAGTGCTCACGACGGCAAACGAGCAGCCGTGTGCTTTTTAGCATTTAGGTATATTAATAGACAGAAACTGCTATGGGTACACGGAAGTGTACCAGCAGTGTGTGTATGTGTAAGATAGGTGGGTCCTGTTGACTGTTGAGTTTGTAGTCAACAGTCCCAGTTGACTGGTCAAAGTGGGCAGTGGGGCCCGGGTGTCGTTGACACATTTAGGTTAATGAACTAATTAATTAATTAATTTTACTATATATAATTATTATTAATTTATTTTACCTAATCTTTTAGGAGGGCGGACCCCACTTGATAGGGGAACCTCACCCACAGAACGCACACACACACGCAACCCACACACGCACGCACGACACACGCAACCCACACACACACACGCACGACACACGGAGGCGTCGGCCATGGCCGTGGCCAAGGCCGCTAGCGGCGGCGGGCGCGGTACCGGCGGAGGGCGGCTCCAGAGGAGGAGGAGCGCCTGCGCGGGCCGGGCGCACTAAGCAGCCGAGCGGGGCGACGTGGGGCTTGGCGGCAAGGCACAGGGGGAATGGAGCGATGGTCGGCACGGCGAACGGTGGGCTCGCGAGGTGAAGACGGCGGGCGAGGCCCGGCGAGGTCAGGCGGGTGAGCAGGGGGATCACGAGCAGGGCAGCCCAGGCAACAGCAGCGGAGGCGGGGCATGGCGAGGGCAGGTGGCGGCGGGCGCGGCCAGTGGGAGGGGAGGCGGCCGACGCGAGCTTGCGCAGCAGCAGCAAGCGCGGCGGGACTAGCCACGCACGCGTCGGGGGTCGAGGGCGCGAGCAGAGGCGGCCGCGGGACGCGGTCTGCGAGCGGGCGCCAGCAGCAGAGTTGCAGGCGGAGGGGGCAGTAGTAGGTCGAGCAGGGCGCAGCGGGAAAGTGGTGCGGGCGGGCGGCTCACCAGGGCGGACGCGGCTGCAAGCGCTCGAGGCACAGCAGCAGCAACCGCACACACGTACGCGTACACGGGGTGTTTTGGCACGACGGAGACTGCGGCCTACGGCATGCAAGTCAATGGGGAAAAGGGGGAGGATCGAACGGGATGCTCACAGCGGAGTTTGCCGGTGAGCAGGGAGGACGCGGGGTGGTCCAGGGGTGTCGGAGAGGGAGATGGCGTAGCAGAGGAGTGTGCTCGGGGAAACGACAATGACGGCGAGCTGCGGGGCGGTCCGGCCCGTCCTGGTACCTGGGAAGGACGAGGACGATGGTGGCGGTCCTCTTGCACGCCATGACGCAGCTCGGGGAGGAGGGTGGTCGCGGCTATGCCAGAGCCACGGCGACTGCGGCGCTCGGCTCCGATCCAGATCGAAAGAGAGGCGAGCGAGGGGAAAGTGGGAGTGCTAGGGTTCGGCGGAGAGGAAGAGGGGGCTGGGGTTGCTCTTATCCGCTGGGGAAAATGATGGGGAGGCGTGGGATGGCTGCCACGGCGTCATCGGTGGCCATGGTGCCGGTGGATCGTTGCCACGATCCCCCTGTGTGAACAGGGAAGGGAGACGAGGGCGAGTTGGGTTGGGCTGGACCTGTTTTGCTAAATGGGCCAAGGTGCCCAGTAGGTTTAGGTCTCCCTTTTCTTAATATTATTTCCCTTTTCTGTTTTTCCTCTTCTATTTTGCAAATAGTTGGAGCACAAAATGAATGTTGTTAAGAATTAAACTTGGCACATAATTCATGCACCAAATTGTGGTGTTGCACAAAAAAATTTAGAGCCAACGGAATTGTTCAAGCATTTTTTTGGAAATTGAAAAGGCCAATTAATATGGTGTTGGACCACTAAATAATTTCCAAGGGCACTTTCGGAATCCAAAAGAGGTTGGTTCCAACAAGACAAATACCCGCGGATTATTTTCCACACTTTGAACATTTTAGTTTTCATATTTGGCAAATTTGAATTTTGACTTTAAATTTGGATTTGAATTTGAATTGTGTTCGACTGTAATTGAGGATTAGCAACAATAAGAGTGGCACCATCAACAGGAGATTACTGTAGCATGATTCTCCGGGTGTTACAAATCTCCTCCACTACAAGAAATCTCGTCCCGAGATTTAAGAGGTGGAGTAAGGGGGAAAGAGTTGGTTACAAAATTCTAACGAATTTTCTCGGTCTTGGATGCTTTTCTCGAAGAGGTTGATCCCTTTCGTTGATGTCTCCATTTCTCTACATCGATGTATCATGATGATGTTGTCGTTCTTCCTTCCCGATCTTCACCATACTTGTGAAGGGACGAGAGGGGAAACTCTATGAGGACGAGTTTTAACAAGATTGAGCATTGGACGATTAACTCAGGGGAAGAAGCATAAAATGTATCTCGAGTTGATTACATGAAACACCTCGAGAGCATTATAGGGGGGTACGAAAGTTTCAAACGGGTAAGCAATCGTTCGATACCTAAAGTAGAATGTGAAGGGGGTTTAGAGCAACGGAATAAGTATTGCGTCTGATACTAGAATAGATCATCTCTAGGACGGTGGCTCATGAATTACACACGAAGGCAAGTGCAAAGGATACTTCGGAATCAAGGATGTGTAGGAGAGTCAGGTTTCGATCCTGTGGAACTATGGGTTATGGGCCCACCATGTATTTCAAAAGTAGGGAGGACGCTGATATATTGCACGGTCATAGTAGCAAGGCATGTAAGAGGATAGCCTGTCAGTTATGTTGGCAACAACGTCGGTACCAAGGGCGAGGGACGAAGAGAACCATTTTCCTGCTCGCAAGGAGAGGCGGACCAATAGGCAAAGTTCTCGCCCATCGGTGGTTTACCGAAATGTCATCAACAATAGTAACAAGGTCTTACTGACAATCTTGTACACCGAGGTGTTTACATAAGCAGAGAAATATTACTGCTTATATCATATAGATCACAAGAAAGATTAAACGAACCAATGGAAAGGAAAAATGTGACTAACTGATTAAACACTCCAATGGAAAGGAAAATGTGTTTAAACACGAGTATTAGGAGTATATCCTTCACAAGAACAAGTACAGCATGATATACCTGACAGGACAGCAAGTAGATATGCAAGAAGGTTGTCGATGTTAACACAAATCATCGAGGGGGCAAGGGTGGTATTTATCATCACGAATTTGATTCATAACGTGGAAGAGCTCAGAATGTTGTTGATGATAATGACACATTTGTCGAGAGATTTCATGAAGATGTAATCGATCAGCGAGGACATCAAGTCAAAGGAATGATGAAGTGAAAGGTTATTGGAACCACGGGTACGACACAAACTCGAAATCAAGCTTGCTGTTCAAGATGAAATGATATGACGAGGAGGATCGACGTAGGCTTAGCTCATCATCGAAAATTGTGCTCCGGGAAGAAGAACCAGGTAGCACAGTTAAAATTTAGCACGATGATGATATAGTCGATCAGGCTAGGAATGACTTGAAGGATTATTAAACTCGTAAGCAACAAAAGATACTTAAGAGTTATAGAATCGGAGTGGGGAATCGATTCACTTATCGGCGTTCTTGAGTGACTACCAACTCAAAACCCAGGGAAATATAAAATCAATGAGAAGCACTACCAGATGAAGACTCGTAGGAAGCAACACAGTTCCTTGTTATTCTCAATATACTGGAGGGTAATACTCGATGGAAGATCAAAATAGAGGTTGCGAAGATGCATTTATCTACAGAAGACAAGTGCTTTAACTTGTCCGAGAAATGAAATCAAATGGGAACAATCATGGTCAGAACCACGGTCGCAAAGGATCAATTCATAGATACAAGATGAGCTTGTACCAAATGAATAATTATTTTTACGAGCAGCTTCCATGATAAGTTCTACATCGGGTCCATGGGCATGAACACAAAGATCAAGGTCGACTCCCACTTCTTCAATGCATAACCTTCCATTCAGTCCTTGTTTTCGAAGAAATTGTAGTGCAGAAGATTTATCTGGCGAAGTACTAGAAGAGTAAGAATCGTGAGAACTCTCGGGTTCACAGGATTATGGAAGGCATGAGCTCAACCCATCGGGGCATTTTTACGAATCTATACAACCATCAACCAAGCAAAAGATACAAGTTCGAAAGCAGAGTATCCAAGTCAAAGCAGATGATACAATTTACCGAAGGTATTATGTATCAGGGAAAAACTCACAAGATTTTGGATGTGAAGGACACTATCGGATAGCAACCCAGCAATGGATCTGGCGGTTCACGATAGATTTGATGTGAGTATCGGTAATCAATCAGATGAAGAAGGGGCTGCAAAGGCATCGGCTTATAGAAATGTTTGAATGATTCGATGCTTGGGTACAAAGGAATTATGATTTCAAGGCGAAGGATCAGAAGCAGAGGCTCTGATCAAAAGATGAGTAAGTTGAATAGACTTAGAGGTGCACCCGATCAAATCTGGATTGGGCAAGAACCGGCTCATATTTGGAAGGATGTCTAAGCCAGAAAGAAAATTTCCAAGGATTAATTGATGATTGCGAGTATTCGCACACACGTTGAATCCATAGAAACAGAATGACAATCACAAAGAATTTTAAAGAATATTGCTAGACATATGGAATTAATCCTAATGCAAGCAGGCAAGGAGAAACAAAGAGGATTTAGAAAGATAAGATAGCATTTTCAGGTATTTTGGAAAGCATATGAACAACTGGGGACGAACGAACCCCGGCTAAGTGAATTATCCGCAGTGCGAAAAGAAGGTGCAAAGCAGAAGGCACAAAGGATTCTTGCAACAACGGAGAGTACTAGGGGTATCATGTAATAACAGGTGCAACTGGGGATGAAGGTACAAGCGGCAAGGATGTTATTCACGGGGATTATCGGTGGTCAGGAACTGCAAGGCAGTTGGTATAGTGTCTCGAGAAACATCAAGGAGTATCTGCAGAATCTTCTGGCGAAGCAAGCGATCATCGATAATGTTGGGGCTCTCCGGGAGGAAGTGGGTACGAGAGCCTAATGTCAGAGTTAGTAAAATGTTTAACCCGAATAGACGAGAGATCAGAGTCCCAGAGTAAAGACAAGGAATAAAAGATCCTAATACCACCCAATGGCGACGTGGGCCCATAAGCCGCACAACCATGTTAGTAAAAGTTTTTTTGTGACTAGACTCAACTTCGGTCAGGGAGTTGGAAAGGGGGATACCTACAGGCAGTCAACTCTGATACCAACTTGTGACGCCCCCGATTCAATCATACACTAATCATACATACAAATGTGTACGATCAAGACCAAGGACTCCCGAGAAGATATCACAACACAACTCTAGACACAAATCAAAATAATACAAGTTTTATATTACAAGCCAGGGGCCTCGAGGGCTCGAATACATAAGATCGAATACACAAGAGTCAGCGGAAATAACAATATCTGAGTACAGACATGAGTTAAACAAGTTTGCCTTAAGAAGGCTAGCACAAAAGTATCAACGATTGAAAAGGCAAGGCCTCCTGCCTCGGAGCCTCCTAACTACTCCTGGTCATCGGCGGCCTCCACGTAGTAGTAGGCACCCTTGGGGTAGTAGTAGTCGACGTCGAAGGTGGCGTTTGGCTCCTGAGCTCCACCATCTGGTTGCGACATCCGGAAAGAAAAGGAAAAGGGGCAAAAGAGGGAGCAAAGCAACCGTGAGTACTCCTCCAAAGTATTCGCAAGCAAGGATCTACACTACATATGCATCGGTATCAATGAAATCGGTTGTACTGTGGACTGGACTGTAGAATGCCAGAAGAGAAGGGGAAATCCTAGCCTATCGAAGACTAGCATCTTCAAGCAGCTCCAAGCATCTTGCAGCATTCAGAAGACTACAGAATAGCATAAAGTCAAGTAGTAGTAGTGTTATCAACCTCGGACAAAGATCCTTTCTTGACTCCCTGCGAGAAAGCAATCCCAGAGCCATACTATCCAGTTATCACCTCAAGTATCCAGTTCTAGTTGTATCGATCGGGATACAACTCCAAGTGCCCGTTACCATAGGACAGGCTATCGATAGATGTTTTCTTCCCTGCAGGGGTGCACCAACTTACCCACCATGCTCGCTTAACTCCGGCCGGACACACTTTCCTGGTTCATGCCCGACCTCGTCCAAACAATACGCCACAACCCGACCTAGGCTTAATAGAGAGGTCAACACGCTGGACTAAACCTATGCCCCCAGGGGTCATGGGCCATCGCCCCGGGAACTCCTCCATGTTGCGTACGCAGCCGGTGAGCAGACCTAGCTACCTCCTTAAAAAGGCAGGTGCTTATGCAGTGCAACCCAGTGTGTGCCGCTCAGTCGCTGACGTCTATTAAGCTTCGGCTAATGTATACGACACAGAACGCCCATACTATGCCCACGTGATGGTTAGTGCTATCAGGCCAGAGGCCCCTCGGATCAAATATCCAAATTGTAGTGGATTAGGAGCACGCGGTAACGAGCAGAGAGTCATGATCGATGTGACCCCGTCGCCCCATCTCGAGGACTTGCGGCAAGGGCTAAGAATGCCCGACCACACCTCGTAATTATCTCGCGGGCACCTTCCAGGTCAACCCAACTCCTCATCACTCGTAATTAAGCTCGTGTGGGTACCCCTCAGGGCCGACCCGTCTTTAGTACCATGGTTTAGTGTAAAGTCATAGTAACCATAGTAATTGTGTGTCTAACACCAAGGGGAACCCTGAGGAACCACCCACGGTGGATTCCACTCGATGTAATCATCAAGGTGAACTTAAGAGGAACCACCCTCGAGGTTCACAGTTGAGGGGTTGCACGACAGAGTCGTATCGGAAGTGGTTAAGGAGGAAATCACCCTCGATGACCACGACCGAATAGCTACACTACAGAGATATCATCAGAAGTGATGTATGAGGTGCCACCCTCGGCACTCGATGGTAACTATGCAGAGTCGAGCAACAAAAGGGGCGTGATGTGATGTGAGGTGTCGGGCTCTGGTCGTCGATCACGTTGATCGAGCCGTCGATGATGAGGCAGGGGCAACAAGGACAAGGTGGGGGTCACTGATGGATCACTAACCAACCTATACTAAGCAGTTTAGGATAAACAGGTAAGGTACAATAGAAGATACAAAAGCAGGCTATGTATCAGAATAGGAGCAAACAATAATAGTAGCAAAATCTAGTGCAAGCATGAGACAATGGAATGGGCGATATCGGGATGATCAAAGGGGGGGCTTGCTTGGAAGCTCCGATGAAAGGGAAAAAGGGTCGTCGTCGACGTAGTCGATCACTGGGGCATCTGCAACGGTCTTGGGGTGTACCGCGGAGAAGACGGGGAAGAAACAGTAAATACAAAGCACATAGATGCATGGCAGCCAATAAGCAGCGCTAGGGGTGTTCTACCGCGGTGTTACACGATACCGGAGAAGGGGCAAAACATCCGGGAATGTTTCCCCAGTGTTAGGCATTTTCAGACAGATGAAACGGAGGGGAAAGGTTGCATGATCGCTATGCTAGAGGCATGTGACAGATGAGCGGATCGCGTATTCAGATTCGTCTCGTTGTTGTGAGCAACTTTTATGTACAAAGCATTTTCATCCGAGTTACGAATTATTTATTATGATTTTCAAAAGTTTTAAAAGACTTCCTAATTTCCTGAATTTAGTTTAAAATCCATATATTAATAAACAGAAACTGCTATGGGTACACGGAAGTGTACCCAGCAGTGTGTGTATGTGTAAGACTGGTGGGTCCTCTTGACTGTTGAGTCACTAGTCAATAGTCCCAGTTGACTGGTCAAAGTGGGCAGTGGGGCCCAGGTGTCATTGACACATTTAGGTTAATGAAATAATTTATTAATTAATTTTACTATATATAATTATTATTAATTTATTTTACCTAATCTTTTAAGGGCGGGCCCCACTTGATAGGGGCACCTCACACACAGAACACATACACGCACGCAACCCACACACACGCGCATAGCGCATGCAACCCAAACACACAAGCACGGCGCACGGAGGCGTCGGCCATGGCCGTGGCCAGGGCCAACGACGGCAGCGGGCGCGATACCGGCGAAGGGCGGCGCCGGTTGAGGGCAGCGCCAGAGGGGGAGCAGCGCCGGCACGGGCCGAGCGCACTAAGCAGCCGAGCGGGGCGACGCGGGGCTTGGCGGCAAGGCACAGGGGGAACGGAGCAGTGGTTGGCACGGCGGGCGGTGGCTCGCGGGGTGAAGACAGCGGGCGAGGCCCGATGAGGTCAGGCGGGTGAGAAGGGGGACCACGAGCAGCGCAGCCCAGGCGACAGCACCGGAGGCGGGGCACGGCGAAGGCAGGTGGCGGGGGGTGCGGGCCGGCTTGGTTCGGCGCGGTGGCGCGGCCAGTGGGAGGGGAGGCGGCCGGCGCGAGCTTGCGCAGCAGCAGCGAGCGCGGCGGGACTGGACGCGCACGCGCGGGAGGGTCGAGGGCGCGAGCAGAGGCGGCTGTGGGATGCTGTTTGCGAGCGGGCGACAGCAGCAGAGTTGCAGGCGGAGGCAGCAGCAGCAGGTCGAGCAGGGCGCAGCGGGTCAGCGGCGCGGGCGGGCGGCTCATCGGGGCGGACGGGGGTAGCGGCGGACGCGGCTGCAAGTGCTCGAGGCACAGCAGCAGCAACCGCACATACGTACGTGTACACGGGGCGTTTGGGCACGATGGAGACTGCGGCCTATGGTGTGCAATTCAATGGGGAAAAGGGAGGAGGATCGAACGGGATGCTCACAGCGGAGTTTGCCGGTGAGCAGGGAGGATGCGGGGTGGTCCAGGGGTGTCGGGAGCTTTTAGGGAGATGGCGTAGCAGAGGAGTGCGCTCGGGGAAACGACGATGACGGCGAGCTGCAGGGCGGTTCGGCCCGTCCTGGTGCTTGGGAAGGACGAGGACAATGGCGGCGGTCCTCCTACACGCCATGACGCAGCTCGGGGAGGAGGGTGGTCGCGGCTATGCTAGAGCCACGGCGACTGCGGCGCTCGGCTCCGATCCAGATCGAAAGAGAGGCGAGTGAGGGGGAAGTGGGAGTGCTAGGTTTCGGGGGAGAGGAAGTGGGGGCTGGGGTTGCTGTTATCCATCGGGGAAAACGACGGGGGGCGTGTGATGGCTGCCACGGCGTCATCGGTGGCCATGGCGCTGGTGGATCATTGCCACGATCCCCCTGTGTGAACAGGGAAGGGAGACGAGGGTGAGTTGGGTTGGGCTGGACCTGTTTTAGCTAAATGGGCCAAGGTGCCTAGTAGGTTTAGGTCTCCCTTTTCTTAATATTATTTCCCTTTTTCTGCTTTTCCTCTTCTGTTTTGCAAATAGTTGGAGCACAAAATGAATGTTGTTAAGAATGAAACTTGGCACATAATTCATGCACCAAATTGTGGTGTTGCACAAAAAGTTTTAGAGCCAACGGAATTGTTCAAGCTTTTTTTGGAAATTGAAAAGGCCAATTAATATGATGTTGGACCACTAAATATTTCCAGGGGCACTTTTGGAATCCAAAAGAGGTTGGTTCCAACAAGACAAATACCCAGGGATTATTTTCCACACTTTGAACATTTTAGTTTTCATATTTGGCAAATTTGAATTTGAATTATGTTTGACTGCAATTGAGGATTAGCAACAGTAAGAGTGATGACATGGCACCATCAACAGGGGATTACTGTAGCATGATTCTCCGGGTGTTACACGTTCATAACATCAGCATCTGCTCTTGCAGCAGGCCTTGCACCTAGCTATGCATCAAGGACATAATTCTTGTATGCAGCAATGAGGATGATCCTCAAGTTATGGACCCAGTCCGTGTAGTTGCTACCATCGTCTTTCAACTTAGCTTTCTCTAGGAACACGTTAAAATTCGAGGAAACAATAGCACGGGCCATTGATCTACAACATAGATATGCAAAAACTATCAGGACTAAGTTCATGATAAATTAAGTTCAATTAATCAAATTACTTAAGAACTCCCACTTAGATAGACATCTCTCAAGTCATCTAAATGATACGTGATCCAAATCGACTAAACCATGTCTGATCATCACGTGAGATGGAGTAGTCATCAATGGTTAACATCTCTATGTTGATCATATCTACTATATAATTCACGTTCGACCTTTCGGTCTCCAGTGTTTTGAGGCAATGTCTGTACATGCCAGGCTCGTCAAGTTTAACCCGAGTATTCCGCATGTGCAAAACTTTCTTGCACACGTTGTTTGTGAACGTAGAGTCTATCACACCCGATCATCATGTGGTGTCTCAACACGATGAACTGTCGGAATGGTGCATACTCAAGGAGAACACTTATACCTTGAAATTTAGTTAAGGGATCATCGTATAATGCTACCGCCGTACTAAGTAAAATAAGATGCATAAAAGATAAACATCACATGCAATCAAAATATGTGACATGATATGGCCATCATCATTTTGTGCTTTTGATCTCCATCTCCAAAGCATCGTCGTGATCTCCATCGTCACCGGCTCGACACCTTGATCTCCATCGTAGCGTTGTGGTCGTCTCGCCAACTATTGCTTCTACAACTATCACTAATGCATAGTGATAAAGTAAAGCAATTACATGGCATTTGTATTTCATACAATAAAGAGACAACCATAAGGTCCTGTCGGTTGTCAGATATCTTACAAAACATGATCATCTCATACAATAACGCTTATCACATCATGTCTTGACCATATCACATCACAACATGCACTGCAAAAACAAGTTAGGCATCGTCTACTTTGTTGTTGCAAGTTTTACGTGGCTGCTTGATATGTCTCCAACGTATCTATAATTTTTGATTGTTCCATGATGTTATATTATCAATCTTGGATGTCTTATAATCATTTTATATCATTTTTTGGTACTAACCTATTGACATAGTGCCAAGTGCAAGTTGCTATTTTTTGCATGTTTTTTACATCGCAGGAAATCAATATCAAACGGAGTCCAAACGCAACGAAACTTCAGGGAGATTTTTTTGGACCGGAAGGAACATAAGGGGCCATGGCTGCGCCTGGGGGTGCTACGAGGAGAGCACAACCCACAAGGGCATGCCACGAGGCCCAGGCACGCCCTGGTGGGTTGTGCCCACCTCGGGTGCCCTCTCCAGACCGCCTCTTTGCTCTATAAATACCCCAATATTCCCAAAACCCTAGGGGAGTCGACGAAATATTGATCCAGCCGCCGCAGAGTCCAGAACCACCAGATCCAATCTAGACACCATCTCGGATGGGGTTCACCACCTCCATTGGTGCCTCTCCGATGATGCGTGAGTAGTTCTTTGTAGACCTTTGGGTCCGTAGTTAGTTGCTAGATGGATTCCTCTCTCTCGCTGAATTCTCAACACAATGGTCTCTTGGAGATCCATATGATGTAACTCTTTTTGTGGTGTGTTTGTTGGGATCGATGAACTTTGAGTTTATGATCAAATCTATCTTTTATATCCATGAAAGTTGTCGGTGTGGAACGACACCTATGGGATCACAAGAATCCCTACTACGGATGCGGGGCGCGGGGTAGTGAGAAGAGCGGATCAAACAGATAGAACACGGTTCCTTTACCCAGGTTCGGGCCACGAGGACGCGTAAACCCCTACTCCTGCTTTGGTGGTTTGTTTATCTGTGTTCTTGAACTAGCAATGGGGCGTGAGGAGGTCCAAAAAGCCGAATCCTCTTCCTGGTCGCCTTGGGCCTCCTTTTATAGGGAAAGGGGCTGCCACAGTGGCACACAGGAGGTGGAAAGTGTACAGTGATGCGAGGTTCTCCCTCGCATTACATGACAAGGCGTATTTAATGCGTCTTGCTTAGGTGTCCTTGCTTTATCGGGGACGGGGGAGAGCCCTGTCTTGTCCGTCGCCGCTCCTTCTTGCGTCGACACACGCCCTGGCCAGCGGTGCCCGCGGTGCCATGTAGGCAGGCATGCAGCTGAGGTAGCGCAGTGGTGGGTCTCCACGAAGATCTGCTTGCCGCCACGCAGGTGCCTGCCCAGCTGGTTGGGTCGGCGGCTGCATGCGAACGACGGTGGAGGTTTGATTGGCGTGGGCCTGATGGTGTCCCTACGGGTGTTCCTGGCAAGGGCCTTGCCGGGGCCCCGGCAAGGATCTTGCCGTGGCGCCTGCTGTCATCCCCGGCAAGGCTCTTGCCAGGGGTCTTGTGGTCCTCCTTGGCTGGGATCCCGCCAAGGATCATCATCTTCTAAAGTGTGTATCTGATCTTGAATGTCTTCACAAAGATCTGCATGCCACCATAGGGATGTCTCCCGAATCCTTGCCCCATGGGGGCAGTGGACTCAAGGGTGACTCGCTCCGTAGGTGTGGGGCGAGCTGCCACGGCAAGGGTCTTGCCGGGTTTGCTAGAACTGCCCCCGGCAAGGATCTTGCCGGGGGAGTCCGCTTCGTCCCCTTTGCTCTTTGTGGTCTTGGTCTTGGCGTCGTTCTGCTTCTCTCGAGCTCCGGACTTACCTTGGCCTACCTCCCTTGCCGTGCTTGGTGTGGCGGTGCCTGTGGCTCAGACTGCCCGTGCATAGTTATAGGGGTACAAAAAGTGTACCCCCCTTTTTGTACACCGACAGGAGCCCCCGGGCCTGGGCCACACATAAGCGCAACTCGTTGTTGGGCTAGGCCCAAAAACGGTGCGCGGGCAGGCGGGGCGGTTTTTACCGCTGTAAGTTCCTCCGCGCGCTGCGCTTCCCACGCTTCCCGCGCGTGGCACGGCGTGGGGAGGCGTGTGTGACGTGGGCGGCATGCGTGGGGTTGAGCTCTGCACGCATGCGTCACGTCATAGTAAAGGGGACGGTTCGCGCCTTCCCCATAAACGGATGGAGGCGTGGAAGCGCAGCCCATTTACTAAACAGGGCCGAGGCGTGGTCTTCAAGGCGTCCACTCCCCACGATCACGGGGTCGGGAGAGGTCGCCTCACCCGTCGCCTCGGTCCTGCATGCCTGCCACGTGGCTCCCATGCGCTTGGGGTGGCGATCGGTGGAGGCGGGAAACTGGGCCGCCGTGGGCTGGGGTAGCGGGTCGGTCCCAGTTCCCTGCGGCTTCCGAGTCTTGATTGGCGGAGCGGGGCGGCCGGGCCCCCACCCCGTTCCTTTATAAAGAGCGGGAGGGGGTGGCGTCCTGCATTCCTTCGTCTCCTTCTTCCTTCAGCTTCTGCTCCCCCCTTCCATCCGCCATGGAGAGAGGGAACCCTGGTCCTTCAACGGTGACGGCGCGGGTCGCCGCTCGACAACGCGTCCCTCCTTCTCCTGCACCCGCGGTGGCAGAGCCAGCCGCAAGGGGAAGGGGGAGGGGGCGAGGCCGTGGGCGAGGCCGAGGCGCTCGGGGAAGAGGAGGACGGGGCGGTGCGCCGGCCTCGCCTCCGCCAGCAGTTCCTCCCCCCATGGAGGGCCACGTTGGGGATGACCCTTGCGAGTTCTTCGTCAGGCTGCGCCGGCCGCCTCGTCGTCGCCTTCGTCTCCCGACCCCATTTGCGCGGGAGATGGAGCTGGATCCGCCGGAGTCATTGCGGCTGCACATGAGGGGCTATGGGATCAGCGATACGCGGGTTCGTGTCGACTTCCCAGCCCCTCATGTGATGTATCTTCGTCGGGGATGGAAGACGTTCGCTCATATCCACCGCTTGACGGAGGGGCTCACTCTCCATTTCAAGCTGATGGAGGGTGGCCTCATCTCCGTCAAGGTCTTCGGGCTCTTCGGGACCCGTGCAAGGTGCTGCGTGGAGAGCTCCTCCGACCATGAAGATTCCTCCACGGGCGAGAGTGACGAGGAGGACAGCGACAGCGGCGATGAGGGTGGTAGGCGGCAGGATGACGGGTCCGACTAGGCGTCAGTCCTATTGTCCTGGGGCGATGTTGGCAGCAGCAGCATCTGCACCGAGCCCCCACCAACTCTTCGTGGTCGTCTCCTTGGGTGGCTGGCGTAGGAAGTGCGGGAAGGCGAAGAAGGCGGATGGCGGGCCATCAGCTTGGAGTACGCGGGCATAGACGCCTACGTCGCGTATTTCCGGTCTTGCCGCCTCGTCTTCCAGCTCTTCTACCGTCATCATCATCACCGGCTTCCCGTGGAGGTGGCCGCCGGGATGTTTTCCTGGCGCCTTCTGCCGCTCGTACCTCGCCTAGGTGCTTCTTTTGTCCTTTTCGCCTCCTTGACCTGCCTCCTGAGGAGAGAGACAAGAAAGGGATTACGGGCACCTTATCTCTTTTTAGTTTGTAAGCCTTCGGGCCTTAGCTGAATTTAAAACTTGTAATCCCATCATTCATGTTTTTCATTCCCTATGGACTATACCTGAGTGGAATGTTTTTAATGAAAAAGGTATGTTTGCCGGGTCATTTGTTTGCGGGTAGAACCCACGACAAGGAGTAAGTCCTTGATATCTCTAAGATAAACATTTCCTTGCCCGGTAGCAGGCCTTGCCGTCTTCCCACGTCGCTCGACCTTTCTCACGCTTTTGGCGGAGGCAGGGATGAGGTGGGTTCAGGTTCCTTGTTTCACCCTTTCGCTGCCACGACTACGACCAAACCTGGCCCCAGGAACGAGCCCTAGGGCCTAGAGTTTAGGGGAGCACGGTAGCTTTAGGAAGAAACGAGGTTTCACATACCTCAGTCCATAAGGGAATGCATGATAAGGGATGAAGAACTTATCTGAAGCTATAGCCCCCGGCAACTCTCATTTGTCGTGGGTGAATCTTTGCACTTGCAGCCCCCGGCAATACTGGCTTGCCAGGGTCTAGATGTTGTTCTGCCCCTCTTCTCTTTTTCGTCCTCAAGTGATCTGGCAAGGATATCCGTGAGTCCTGCGAACCAAAGAAGACAAAAGAACGGCAAAGAGACGCACACTCGACCTCTAAGCTAGGGGTTAGTCGCCGCCAAGCACTATCAACCCTAACCAAGGACGAGACTCGACCTAGCATGCATGCTATAACTTAGGGCGCAGCGCTTCGTTTATTTATGCTCAGGGTCTGCGCCTGGCTTTGTACAAAGGGTTACATGCATCATCGGCAATGCTTGTACAAAAGGTGGATTGCCGGGGGGCCCGGCAAGCCGCGCCTCACGGGTAAAACTTGCGAAGATGCTCACTGTTCCAGGAGTTACTCACCAGAACGGCATCTTCGATCTCCAGGCGGACTGCGCCGGGCCTGGTGACTCGTATTACCCGATAAGGGCCTTCCCACTTTGGCGTCAACTTGTTGGAATTCTTGGCCGATTGAACGCGCCGAAGGACAAGGTCGCCTTCCTCAAGGCTTCGGGCATGAACCTTGTGGCTGTGGTAGCGGCGCAAGGCTTGTTGGTAGCGTGCTGCTCTCACAGCCGCCTGAAGACGATCTTCCTCAAGGATCAGTGCATCATCTTGCCGCAGTTGCTCTTGCTCAAGCTCATCATAAGCGAGCACTCGAGGTGACCCGTATATGAGTTCAGTGGGGATAACTGCTTCTGCCCCGTATACTAGGGCAAAGGGTGTCTGGCCGGTGGCTCGATTTGGCGTCGTCCTGATCGACCAAAGAACCGTCGGCAACTCATCAATCCAGCGCCTTCCACTCTTGTGCAGCCTGTCAAAGGTCTTGGCCCTTAAGCCTCACAGCACTTCAGCATTTTCCCTCTCAGCTTGACCATTGCTTCGCGGGTGAGCAACGGAAGCGAAACAGACTTTGCTGCCGAGGTCTTGGGTATACTGCATGAAGGTGCGGCTTGTGAACTGTGTGTCGTTATCGGTGATGACCCTGTTGGGTACACCAAAGCGGCACACTAGTCCCTTGAAGAACTTGACGGCTGACTGAGCTGTGACCTTCCTCACTGCCTCCACCTCCGGCCACTTTGCTAACTTGTCGATTGCAACATACAAGTACTCAAAGCCCCCGACAGCATGGGGGAAAGGGCCCAGTATGTCAAGCCCCCAGACCGAGAAGGGCCAGGAGAGAGGAATGGTTTGGAGGGCTTGAGCTGGCTGGTGAAGCTTCTTTGAATGGAACTGACACGCTTCACATCTGGTGACTAGTGTCGTTGCATCCTGGAGGGCGGTGGGCCAGAAGAAACCTTGCCGAAATGCCTTGCCGGCAAGGGCCCCTGGCCCAATGTGGGATCCACATATGCCTCCGTGTATCTCCGCCAACAGCTCCAGTCCTTCCTCTCGAGGGATACACTTCAATTTCACACCGTTCGGCCTCTTCCTATACAGGACGTCATCGACGAACTGGGACATGGTAGAGCGACGGGCTACTTTTTCCGCTTCTTCCTGCTCCTCAGGAAGTTCCCCTGTTTGGAGGAATCAGACGGTATGTTGTGCCCACGTCGGAGCCTGGGGCTCGACGGCGAGGACTAAAGGCATTTCCTCCGCTATAGGAGCGGCTGTCTCGACGGCAAGAGCTTGACGCTCCGCCGGAGCTAGCCGTCCCGTGGCGGGCTCAGTGTCCCCGGCAACATCCTTGACGGCGGCTCCGGGGAGCTTGGCGGGAAAGTACTTGCCAGGCCCTGATTTCTTCCTCTTGTTCTGCTCTATTGATGGATCAACGGATGGCTGAGTTAGCTGAAGCACAAAGGTACCTGGTTCCACAGGTAGCTTGAGGGCAGCGCGTCTTGACAGGTAGTCGGCGATATCGTTCTCCGCTCGGGGAACGTGTTCAGCATGTATACCGTCGAAACGCTCTTCCAGCTTTCTCACTTCATCGACGTAGGCCTTCATCAACGGGCTCTGGTAATCCTTGTTGACTTGCTTGACGACAAGCTGCGAGTCACCCCTGACGATGAGTTTCTTGATTCCGAGGTCCGCCGCGATCCTGAGACCGGCAAGCAGCCCTTCGTACTCTGTCGTATTGTTGGTTGACGCCTCCCTGGGGAAGTGCATCTGGATCACGTACTTGAGGTGCTCTACGGTGGGCGCGACAAGCAGTACGCCAGCCCCGGCGCCCTGTAAGGAGAAAGCTCCATCAAAGTACATGATCCAATCGCAACTTGCCTCCTTGCCGGGGAGAGCAGTCTCTTGGGCTTCTTCGTCAGGTGTTGCAGTCCATTCTGCAATGAACTCCGCCAGGACTCGGCTCTGAATCGTCGAAGTACTTTCAAACTTGAGGCCAAAGCTGGACAGCTCCAGTGCCCATTCCACAATTCTTCCCGTTGCATCTGGATTGTGCAATATCCGTCGCAGAGGGAGGCGAGTGACGACAGTGATCTCGTGTGCCTGGAAGTAGTGACACAGCTTCCTCGAGGCCATAAGAAGGCCGAAGAGCAGTTTCTGCACGCCGGAGTACCTTGATCTAGCCCCCTGCAGGAGGGAACTAACAAAGTAGACCGGGTGCTGCATCATTTTCTTCTTCGGCGGCACTTCAACTGGTTGTGTTGTCTCTGCACTGGTGGTGTCGGGCTCTGTCGCTGCCATTACCTTGTCGTCAACCTCTCTCTGTGCCACTAGTGCGGCGCTGACCACCTGGTTCGTTGCCGCCAGGTATAGCAGCAACGGCTCCTATGGCCTGGGCGCAACTAGTATCGGCGCGGAGGAGAGGTACTTCTTCAAATCTTGCAATGTTGCTTCGGCTTCTGGCGTCCACTCCATCAGGCCCGCCTTTTTCAGGATCTTGAAAAAGGGAAGGGCGTGCTCGGCAGACTTGGAAATGAACCTGCCCATGGCGGCGACGCAACCAGCAAGCCGACGCACATCCTTGATTCGCTTGGGTGCTTCAATCTGCTCTATAGCTTTGATCTTGTCCGGATTGGCCTCTATCCCACGCTGTGACACAAAGAACCCGAGAAGCTTGCCGGACGGGACGCCAAAGATGCACTCCTCAGGGTTCAGCTTGAGATTGATCTTGCGCAGGTTCGCAAATGTTTCTTGCAAATCTGGTATGAGGGTTGCCCTGTCCTTGGTTTTGACCACTATGTCATCCATATAAGCTTCCATATTTCTATGGAGCTGGGGTCCAAAACCAATCTGGACCGCCCTTGCAAACGTCGAACCAGCACTCTTCAACCCGAAAGGCATCCGCATGAAACAATACGTACCACATGGGGTGATGAATGTTGTTTTCTCTTCGTCTTCTCTTGTCATGAAGATCTGGTGGTAGCCGGAGTAGGCGTCGAGGAATGACAACAGATCACACCCAGCCGTGGAGTCAACAATCTGGTCGATGCGCGGCAACGGGAAGGGGTCTTTATGACAAGCCTTATTGATATCTGTGTAATCAATACACAGCCTCCACTTCCCATTTGCCTTGCGCACTACGACCGGATTGGCCAACCACGTTGGATGGAGCACTCCTCTTACCAAACCCGCTGCTTCCAGTTTCCGGATCTCTTCTGTGATGAACTCTTGTCGTTCCAAAGCTTGCTTTCTGACCTTCTGCTTGACGGACCGCGCATGAGGACAGACAGCAAGGTGGTGCTCAATCACCTCCCTGGGAACGTCGGGGATGTCGGAAGCTTGCCATGCAAACACATCGACATCCGCCCGCAGGAAGGTGACGAGCGCGTCTTCCTATTTGTCGTCAAGGGCGGAGCTTATGGTGAAAGCTCCTCCCGTGCCGTCCTCATTGACAGAAACCTTCTTGGTTCCCGGCGGTATGGCCCTGGGCTTCTTGTTTCCGCCAGCGGAGCTCTCTGGCACGTCCTCGACGGCAGCGCTACACTCTGAAGAGGTGCGCTTGCCGGAGTGGGTGTCCGAGGACTCACCGGTCTTCTTCTTCTTCCCTCCTGGGGTCCCAGCGGCAGGAGCAAGTGCCCTAGTGGCGGCAGCTGCTGCAATTGCTTGCTGGTATAGTTGGTCAGCGCAAATCAGCGCATCTTTCTTGTCGGAGGGGATGGTGATGATTGTCACAGGCCCTGGCATCTTTAGGGTGTTGTAGGCGTAGTGTGACGCCGCCATCAACTCGGCCAGCGCTGGGCGGCCAAGGATCCCGTTGTAGGGCAAGGGGATCTTGGCAACATCAAACACGACCCTCTCCGTCCTGTAGTTCAGGTCGCTTCCAAAAGTCACGGGCAGTGTGACCTTTCCCTTGGGTTGGCTTCTTCCCGAGTTGACCCCTTGAAACGTGCCCGTCTCTTCGAGGTCTCCGTCAGGAATCTGCAGTTTCTCGATCGCGGTAGGCGAGATCAAGTTCAGACCGGCCCCGCCATCGACTAGCATCTTCGTCACCTTGAGGTTGCGTATTGTTGGTGAAACCAACAATGGCAAGCACCCGACCGCAGTAGTGCGATCAGGGTGATCCTCAGTGTCAAAAATGATAGGAGTGCTGGACCACTTCAGCGGCCTTTGGGCATCAAGCGACGGCTCTGCCGCTGTAATCTCTCGCGCCCACTGTTTAAGCCGACGGTGATAAGTATGCAGCAAGGCACCGCCGTCGACGCACATGGCCTCTGTAGCTTTCTGAAACTCTTGGTCGCCGGATTCGTCGTCCTCTTCGTGATCGTCGTCTTCTGGCTTTCTGTCACGGCCCCGGGTGGGCCTCTCCTGTTGTTTATCCTTGCCGCGACGGCCCGCCTGGCTGTCATGCTTCTTGTCGGACCCCTCAGCACCGTCTTGGCCCTTCTCCTTGTCCCACCTCTCATACTCAGCCCTCTGCTTCTCAGCGAGGAGCTCAACTTGTCAGCAGTCTTGGAGAGCATGGCCTTTGGTGCGATGGATCTTGCAGTATCGCTTGTCGGAGTTTCCTGGCTTCTCGGCAGCCGCCAAGGCCCGGCAGGCGACACATCCGACAATTTCCTTGCCGGGGTCATCTGCCTTGGTTTTCTTGGTGGAGCTGGTGTCATCAGATCCCTCGACAGCAAGCATGGCTTTACCTTTGCGCTTCCTGTTGCGGCGTCGGCCCTTCTTCGCCGGGGCAGCAGTGTCCTCATCTGAGGAGTCAGTTTCCACGCCGGCATCTTCGTCGGGGTACTTCCTTCCCTCTTTAGCCCGGGCACATCTGTCAGCAAGAACATAGAGTTCTGCTACATCTTTCACCTTGTTCATTGCCAGCTCTTCGCGCATCTTGCGGTTACACACGTTCTGATGGAACGCGCTGATGATGGCGGCAGGGTGAACATCAGGGATATTGTACTGTATCCGGCTGAACCTCTGTATATACTTGCGGAGACTCTCGCATCCCTTCTGGGGGATGACGTGCAGGTCGCTCTCTTGGCCATGGGCTTGGTGGCCTCCAGTAAAGGCGCCCACGAACTCATGGCACAAATCCGACCAGGAGGAAATAGAGTCCACCGGCAAGTGCATCAACCATGACATGGTGTTGGGTTTAAGAGCCAACGGAAAGTAATTCGCAAGCACCTTATCGTCACGGGCTCCGGCAGCTTGCATCGCGATGGTGTAGATGCTGAGGAACTCGGACGGATGGGTCTTGCCGCCGTACTTTTCGCCCACGTCAGGTTTGAAGGTGCGGTGAGTGGGCCACTGGAACTGCCGCAGCTCACGGGTAAAAGCCGGAGAGCCTACCTTGTAAGGTAGGCCTCCAGGGCTCTCTGGTGCCGGGTGGTTCACAGCAGGCCCTGCTCGCCTATCTGACTGGTGGCGCGCTCCGTGCCGGCGCTCGATAGTGGTTCGAGCGTCTTCATGTTCGCGTTCCCGAAGAACTTGGCGTTGGTCACAGTGGGTCCGCGGGTCGGACGACGCTATGGAGATTTCATCGCCCGTAACGTCGCGACGGGCTGGCGTCCGCGGCACCGGGCGAGGAGGGGGCGAGTGCACCGTGGTCACGGCGCCGCCGGCTTTCCTGCCACTGGTATGTGGGACTCCGTCGGAGCGTCGACCCGGGGGCTCCACTGGACTCGGTTCATCTTTGTTGGCCACCGCCACAAGGCTTCGGATAGTGGCTCTCCATTCGTCGAGTTTCCCCGTAGTGGGAGGAAAATCGAGGAGCAACTGCGCGCGCCAGGGCTTCTGCTGGCGTTGGTGGCAGCAAAACCTGCACGGATCGCGACGCGCTTCGACTTCTGACCATGTCAGAAGGAGCTCTATCACGACTCCGCGGTCGCATGCCATCTTCACCAGCGCCTCGGCGAGCGGGCAGGTCTTCTACATCCCGGGAGTGGTGCTCGGGGCTCTTCCCACGGCGACGCCCGGGGTCTTCGGCGTGGTTACGCCGTTCGTCGCGCGCCGCTTGAGAGGAGCGCGCCGTCGGCGCCGGCGTGGGAGTCTCGGAAGCCCTCGTGTCGCCTTCGGGTGGGGTGGCAGCGATCTTGGAAGGCCTCGCGCCACCCGCGGAGGACCTGGCTCCGTCTTTGGATTTGGCGGCATGCGGCCCGTTACCAGGCGCACGAACATCGCCACCTCCCAAACTTCGGCTGCTGGGACGGTGTTGGTGTTCGCGAACGGCGCCCCGGGTCCTTTCCGCGACCGGTCCGCTGCTCGCCCGCGTCGGGACAGGATGTCCGGCCTCCGACGGGCCAACCGCCACCGTCGTCTTCTTCTTGGGCGCCATGACGGTGAAGAAGCGTCGAACTAACTGCTAAAGCCAATTCTCATGACTGCTCCCCCTACCTGGTGCGCCAAAGATGTCGGTGTGGAACGACACCTATGGGATCACAAGAATCCCTACTACGGTTGCGGGGTGCGGGGTTGTGAGAAGAGCGGATCAAACAGATAGCACACAGTTCCTTTACCCAGGTTCGGACCGCGAGGACGCGTAAAACCCTACTCCTGCATTGGTGGTTTGTTTATCTATGTTCTTGAACTAGCAATGGGGCGTGAGGAGCTCCAAAAAGCCGAATCCTCTTCCTGGTCGCCTTGGGCCTCCTTTTATAGGGAAAGGGGTTGCCACAGTGGCACACAGGAGGTGGAAAGGGTACAGTGATGCGAGGTTCTCCCTCGCATTACATGACAAGGCATATTTAATGCGTCTTGCTTAGGTGTCCTTGCATTATCGGGGACGGGGGAGAGCCCTGTCTCGTCCATCGCCGCTCCTTCTTCCGTCGACACGCGCCCTGGCCAGCGGTGCCCGCAGTGCCATGTAGGCAGGCAGGCAGCTGAGGTGGCGCAGTGGTGGGTCTCCACGAAGATCTGCTTGCCGCCACGCAGGTGCCTGCCCAGCTTCCCCAACCTCTCCTTTGCCTTGCTGGATCAATAAGAAGGAGACGTTACGCTGACCGTACGTGTGTTGAACGCGGAGGTGCCATGCTTTCGGTGCTAGGATCTCCGGTGATTTGGATCACGGTGTGTACGACTACTTCATCCCCGTTCGTTGAACGCTTCCGCTCGCGATCTACAAAGTGGTATGTAGATGCAATCTCTCTCTCCCATGACTCATTGCTAGATGAACTCATAGATGGATCTTGGTGAAACCGTAGGAAAAATTTTAATTTTCTGCAACGTTCCCCAACAGTGGCATCATGAGCTAGGTCTATGCGTAGTTCTCTATTGCACGAGTAGAACACAATTTGTTGTGGGCGTAGATGTTGTCAACTTTCTTGCCGCTACTAGTCTTATCTTGCTTCGACGGTATTGTGGGATGAAGCGGCCCGGACCAACCTTACACGTACTCTTACGTGAGGCCGGTTCCACCGACTAACATGCACTAGTTGCATAAGGTGGTTGGCAGGTGTCTGTCTCTCCCACTTTAGTTGGAGCGGATTCGATGAAAAGTGTCCTTATGAAGGGTAAATAGAAGTTGACAAATCACGTTGTGGTTTTCACGTAGGTAAGAAAACGTTCTTGCTAGAACCCTAATTCAGCCACGTAAAACTTGCAACAACAACTAGAGGACGTCTAACTTGTTTTTGCAGCAAGTGCTTTGTGATATGATATGGCCAAAGTTGTGATGAATGATGAATGATCTATATGTGATGTATGAGATGTTCATGCTATTGTAATAGGAATCACGACTTGCATGTCGATGAGTATGACAACCGGCAGGAGCCATAGGAGTTGTCTTTATTTTTTGTATGGCCTGCGTGTCATTGAGAAACGCCATGTAAATTACTTTACTTTATTGCTAAACGCGTTAGCCATAGTAGTAGAAGTAATAGTTGGCGAGCAACTTCATGGAGACACGATGATGGAGATCATGATGATGGAGATCATGGTGTCAAGCCGGTGACAAGATGATCATGGAGCCCCAAGATGGAGATCAAAGGAGCTATGTGATATTGGCCATATCATGTCATGTTTATTATTTGATTGCATGTGATGTTTATCATGTTTTGCATCTTGTTTACTTAGAATGACGGTAGTAAATAAGATGATACCTCATAATAATTTCAAGAAAGTGTTCCCCCTAACTGTGCACCGTTGCGACAGTTCGTTGTTTCGAAGCACCACGTGATGATCGGGTGTGATAGATTCTAACGTTCACATACAACGGGTGTAAGACAGATTTACACACGCAAAACACTTAGGTTGACTTGACGAGCCTAGCATGTACAGACATGGCCTCGGAACACAGAAGACCGAAAGGTCGAGCATGAGTCGTATAGAAGATACGATCAACATGAAGATGTTCACCGATGTTGACTAGTCCGTCTCACGTGATGATCGGACACGGCCTAGTTGACTCGGATCATGTAATACTTAGATGACTAGAAGAGGGATGTCTATCTAAGTGGGAGTTCATTAAATAATTTGATTAAATGAACTTTATTATCATGAACTTAGTCTGAAATATTTACAATATGTCTTGTAGATCAAATGGCCAACGTAGTCCTCAACTTCAACGCGTTCCTAGAGAAAACCAAGCTGAAAGACGATGGCAGCAACTATACGGACTGGGTCCGGAACCTGAGGATCATCCTCATAGCTGCCAAGAAAGATTATGTCCTACGAGCACCGCTGGGTGACGCACCTATTCTCCCTGCAGAACAAGACGTTATGAACGCTTGGCAGTCACGCTGCGATAATTACTCCCTCGTTCAGTGCGGCATGCTTTACAGCTTAGAGCCGGGGCTCCAAAAGCGTTTTGAGAGACATGGAGCATATGAGATGTTCGAAGAGCTGAAAATGGTTTTCCAAGCTCATGCCTGGGTCGAGAGATATGAAGTCTCCGACAAATTCTTTAGGTGTAAAATGGAGGAAAATAGCTGTGTCAATGAACACATACTCAAAATGTCTGGGTTGCACAACCGCTTGACTCAACTGGAAGTTAATCTCCCGGATGAAGCGGTCATTGACAGAATCCTCCAGTCGCTTCCACCTAGCTACAAGAGCTTTGTGATGAACTACAATATGCAGGGGATGGTAAAGACCATTCCTGAGGTATATGCTATGCTGAAATCAGCAGAGGTAGAAATCAAGAAGGAGCATCAAGTGTTGATGGTGAATAAAACCACTAAGTTCAAGAAGGGCAAGGGTAAAAAGAACTTCAAGAAGGACGGCAAGGAAGTTGCCGCGCCCGGTAAGCAAGTTGCCGGGAAGAAGCCAAAGAATGGACCCAAGCCCGAGACTGAGTGTTTTTATTACAAGGGAAGTGGTCACTGGAAGCGGAACTGCCCCAAATACTTAGCGGACAAGAAGGCCGGCAAAACCAAAGGTATATGTGATATACATGTAATTGATGTGTACCTTACCAGTACTCGTAGTAGCTCTTGGGTATTTGATACCGGTGCAGTTGCTCACATTTGTAACTCAAAGCAGGAGCTGCGGAATAAACAGAGACTGGCGAAGGACGAGGTGACGATGCGCGTCGGGAATGGTTCCAAGGTCGATGTGATCGCCGTCGGCACGCTACCTCTACATTTACCTACGGGATTAGTTTTAAACCTCAATAATTGTTATTTAGTGCCAAGTTTGAGCATGAACATTGTATCTGGATCTCGTTTAATTCGAGATGGCTACTCATTTAAATCCGAGAATAATGGTTGTTCTATTTATATGAGAGATATGTTTTATGGTCATGCTCCGATGGTTAATGGTTTATTCTTGATGAATCTCGTACGTGATGATACACATATTCATAGTGTGAATACCAAAAGAGTTAAAGTTGATAACAATAGTCCCACATATTTGTGGCACTGCCGCCTTGGTCACATAGGTGTCAAACGCATGAAGAAGCTCCATGCAGATGGACTTTTAGAGTCTCTTGATTATGAATCATTTGACACGTGCGAACCATGACTCATGGGTAAAATGACCAAGACTCCGTTCTCAGGAACAATGGAGCGAGCAACCAACTTATTGGAAATCATACATACCGATGTGTGCGGTCCAATGAGTGTTGAGGCTCGCGGTGGCTATCGTTATGTTCTCACCCTCACTGATGACTTGAGTAGATATGGGTATGTCTACTTAATTAAACACAAGTCTGAGACCTTTGAAAAGTTCAAGGAATTTCAGAGTGAGGTTGAAAATCAACGTGATAGAAAGATCAAGTTTCTACGATCAGATCGTGGAGGAGAATATTTGAGTCACGAATCTGGCACACACTTAAGAAAATGTGGAATAGTTTCACAACTCACGCCGCCTGGAACACCACAGCGTAATGGTGTATCCGAACGTCGTAATCGCACTCTATTAGATATGGTGCGATCTATGATGTCTCTTACCGATTTATCGCTATCTTTTTGGGGCTATGCTTTAGAGACTGCCGCATTCACTTTAAATAGGGCTCCGTCGAAATCCGTTGAGACGACACCGTATGAATTATGGTTTGGGAAGAAACCTAAGCTGTCGTTTCTAAAAGTTTGGGGATGCGATGCTTATGTCAAGAAACTTCAACCTGAAAAGCTCGAACCAAGTCGGAAAAATGCGTCTTCATAGGATACCCTAAAGAAACTGTTGGGTATACCTTCTACCTCAGATCCGAAGGCAAGATCTTTGTTGCCAAGAATGGATCCTTTCTAGAGAAAGAGTTTCTCTCGAAAGAAGTAAGTGGGAGGAAAGTAGAACTTGATGAAGTGTTACCTCTTGAACCGGAAAATGGCGAAACTCAAGAAAACGTTTTTGAGGTGCCTGCACCGACTAGAGAGGAAATTAATGATGATGATCAAGATACTTCTAATCAAGCTCCTACTGAAATTCGAAGGTCCACAAGGACACGTTCCGCACCAGAGTGGTACGGCAACCCTGTCTTGGAAATCATGTTGTTAGACAACGGTGAACCTTCGAACTATGAGGAAGCAATGGCGGGCCCGGATTCTGACAAATGGCTAGAAGCCATGAAATCCGAGATAGGATCCATGTATGAAAACAAAGTATGGACTTTGACAGACTTGCCCGATGATCGGCAAACGATAGAAAATATATGGATCTTTAGGAAGAAGACAGACGCGGATGGTAATGTGACCATCTATAAAGCTCGGCTTGTCGCTAAGGGTTATCGACAAGTTCAAGGAATTGACTACGATGAGACTTTCTCACCGGTAGCGAAGCTGAAGTCCGTCCGAATCATGTTAGCGATTGCCGCATTCTACGATTATGAAATATGGCAAATGGACGTCAAAACGGCATTCCTTAATGGTTTCCTTAAGGAAGAATTGTATATGATGCAGCCGGAAGGTTTTGTCGATCCTAAGAATGCTGACAAGGTGTGCAAGCTCCAACGCTCGATTTATGGGCTGGTGCAAGCATCTCGGAGTTGGAACATTCGCTTTGATGAGATGATCAAAGCGTTTGGGTTTACACAGACTTATGGAGAAGCCTGTGTTTACAAGAAAGTGAGTGGGAGCTCTGTAGCATTTCTCATATTATATGTGGACGACATACTTTTGATGGGAAATGATATAGAACTCTTGGACAACATTAAGGCCTATTTGAATAAAAGTTTTTCAATGAAGGACCTTGGAGAAGCTGCTTATATATTAGGCATCAAGATCTATAGAGATAGATCAAGACGCCTCATAGGTCTTTCACAAAGCACATACCTTGATAAGATATTGAAGAAGTTCAATATGGATCAGTCTAAGAAGGGGTTCTCGCCTGTGTTGCAAGGTGTGAAATTGAGCTCAGCTCAATGTCCGACCACGGCAGAAGATATAGAAGAGATGAGTGTCATCCCCTATGCCTCAGCCATAGGTTCTATTATGTATGCCATGCTGTGTACCAGACCTGATGTAAACCTTGCCGTAAGTTTGGTAGGAAGGTACCAAAGTAATCCCGGCAAGGAACACTGGACAGCGGTCAAGAATATCCTAAAGTACCTGAAAAGGACTAAGGAAATGTTTCTCGTTTATGGAGGTGACGAAGAGCTCGTCGTAAAAGGTTACGTCGACGCTAGCTTCGACACAGATCTGGATGACTCTAAGTCGCAAACCGTATACGTGTATATTTTGAATGGTGGGGCAGTAAGCTGGTGCAGTTGCAAGCAAAGCGTCGTGGCGGGATCTACATGTGAAGCGGAGTACATGGCAGCCTCGGAGGCAGCACATGAAGCAATTTGGGTGAAGGAGTTCATCACCGACCTCGGAGTCATACCCAATGCGTCGGGGCCAATCAAACTCTTTTGTGACAACACTGGAGCTATTGCACTTGCCAAGGAGCCCAGGTTTCACAAGAAGACCAGGCACATCAAGCGTCGCTTCAACTCCATTCGTGAAAATGTTCAAGATGGAGACATAGAAATTTGTAAAGTGCACACGGATCTGAATGTCGCAGATCCGTTGACTAAACCTCTCCCTAAGGCAAAACATGATCAGCACCAGAACTCTATGGGTGTTCGATTCATTATAATGTAACTAGATTATTGACTCTAGTGAAAGTGGGAGACTGTTGGAAATATGCCCTAGAGGCAATAATAAAAGCATTATTATTATATTTCCTTATTCATGATAATTGTCTTTATTCGTGCTATAATTGTGTTATCCGGAAATCGTAATACATGTGTGAATAACAGACAACAACATGTCCCTAGTAAGCCTCTAGTTGACTAGCTCGTTGATCGATAGATAGTCATGGTTTCCTGACTATGGACATTGGATGTCATTGATAACGAGATCACATCATTAGGAGAATGATGTGATGGACAAGACCCAATCCTAAACATAGCATAAGATCGCATAGTTCGTTTGCTAGAGTTTTCCAATGTCAAGTATCCTTTCCTTAGACCATGAGATCGTGTAACTCCCGGATACCGTAAGAGTGCTTTGGGTGTGCCAAACGTCACAACGTAACTGGGTGACTATAAAGGTATACTACGGGTATCTCTGAAAGTGTCTGTTGGGTTGACACAAATCGAGACTGGGATTTGTCACTCCGCTTGACGGAGAGGTATCACCGGGCCCTCTCGGTAATGCATCATCATAATGAGCTCAATGTGATCAAAGTGTTTGATCACGGGATCATGCATTACGGTACGAGAAAAGTGACTTGCCGGTAACGAGATTGAACGAGGTATTGGGATACCGACGATCGAATCTCGGGCAAGTAAAATACCGATTGACAAAGGGAATCGTATACGGGATTAATTGAATCCTCGACATCGTGGTTCATCCGATGAGATCATCGTGGAGCATGTGGGAGCCAACATGGGTATCTAGATCCCGCTGTTGGTTATTGCCCGAGAGCCGTCTCGGTCATGTCTGCATGTCTCCCGAACCCATAGGGTCTACACACTTAAGGTTCGGTGACGCTAGGGTTGTGAAGATATGTATATGCAGTAACCCGAATGTTGTTCGAAGTCCCGGATGAGATCCCGGACGTCACGAGGTGTTTTGGAATGGTCCGGAGGTAAAGATTTATATATGGGAAGTCATCATACGGACACCGAGAAGTTTCGGGGGCATATCGGTATTGTACCGGGGCCACCGAAGGGGTTCTGGGGGTCCACCGGGAGGGGCCACCTCTCCCGGAGGGCCTCATGGGCTGTATGAGGAAGGGAACCAGCCCAAAGTGGGCTGGTGCGCCTCCCCCCCAAGGGCCCATGCGCCTAGGGTTGGGGAAACCCTGAGGGGGGCGCCCCCCTTGCTTGGGGGGCAAGCCTCCTCCCCTAGGCCGCCGCCCCCCCTCTAGATCCCATCTAGAGGGGCCGGCCCCCCTTGCCCCTTCCCCTATAAATAGAGGGGTGAGGGGAGGGCTGCGCACCCCTTGCCCTGGCGCCTCCCTCTCCCTCCCCAACACCTCCTCCTCCTCCGTTGAGCACGGCGAAGCCCTGCCGGAGTACTGTAGTTCCACCATCACCACGCCGTCATGCTGCTGCTGGAGCCATCTTTCCCAACCTCTCCTTTTCCTTGCTGGATCAATAAGAAGGAGACGTTACGCTGACCGTACGTGTGTTGAACGCGGAGGTGCCGTGCTTTCGGTGCTAGGATCTCCGGTGATTTGGATCACGGTGTGTACGACTACTTCATCCCCGTTCGTTGAACGCTTCCGCTCGCGATCTACAAAGTGGTATGTAGATGCAATTTCTCTCTCCCATGACTCGTTGCTAGATGAACTCATAGATGGATCTTGGTGAAACCGTAGGAAAAATTTTAATTTTCTGCAACGTTCCCCAACAAGAACTGCCCCCCGACAAGGATCTTGCCGGGGGAGTCCGCTTCGTCCCCTTTGCTCTTTCTGGTCTTGGTCTTGGCGTCGTTCTGCTTCTCTCGAGCTCCGGCCTTACCTTGGCCTACCTCCCTTGTTGTGCTTGATGTGGCGGTGCCCGTGGCTCAGACTTCCCGTGCACAGTTATAGGGGTACAAAAAGTGTACCCCCCTTTTTATACACCGACAAAAGTTATTTGAGTTTCTTTGATCTCTTATATGCATGCATGATTGCTTATAGCCTCGTATTTGTTCTCCGATATTTGGGTTTTGTTTGGCCAACTTGATCTATTTATCTTGCAATGGGAAGAGGTGCTTTGTGGTGGGTTCGATCTTACAGTGCTTGATCCTAGTGACAGAAGGGGAACCAACACGTATGTATTGTTGCTACTAAGGATAAAACGATGGGGTTTATCTCTACATAGATAGATCTTGTCTACATCATGCCATCGTTCTTACTGCATTACTCTGTTTCTCCATGAACCTAATACACTAGATGCATGGTGGATAGCGGTCGATGTGTGGAGTAATAGTAGTAGATGCAGGTAGGAGTCGGTCTACTAATCTTGGATGTGATGCCTATATAATGATCATTGCCTGGATATCATCATGATTATTCGAAGTTCTATCAATTGCCCAATAGTAATTTTTTCACCCACCGTTTGCTATTTTTCTCGAGAGAAGCCACTAGTGAAACCTACGGCCCCTGGGTCTCTTTCTCATATATTTGCCTTTGCGATCTACTTTTCCTTTGCATTTATTTTCAGGTCTATTAAACCAAAATACAAAAATACCTTGCTGCAATTTATTCTTATTTATTTTATTTGGCGTTCGATCTATCAATCTACTACAATTTTATCTCACGTCCGTTTGTCTATCTTGAGGCGTTGTACCCGAAAGGGATTGACAACCCCTTTAACACGTCGGGTTGCGAGGATTTGTTATCTGTGTGCAGGGGCTGTTTATGTTGTGTTTCTTGGTTCTCCTACTGGTTCAATAAACTTGGTTTCATATCTGTGGGAAATACCTACCGCCGCTATGCTGCATCATCCCTTCCTCTTTGGGGAAATACCGACGTAGCTTCAAGCGACATCATTACTACGGGTTCTAGCAAGAACCGTTCTTACCTACGCATCAAAACCACAACGATGTTTCATCAAGTTTGTTGTTTTAACCTTCTTCACGGACTGGCCGCAGTCAAATTCGATTCAACTAAAGTAGGAGAAATAGACACTCGCCAGCCACCTTTATGCAAAACTAGTTGCATGTCTGTCAATGGAACCGGTCTCATATGCGTGGACATGTAAGGTTGGTCCAGGCCGCTTCATCCCACGTACGGCACCTCCAAGTTCTGCACACATTCAGCTCGGTGACGTCCCTCGCCTTCTTGATCCAGCAAGGTGTCGAGATAGTAGATGAGTTCTGCCAGCATGACGGCGTGGTAATGGTGATGGTGAAGTGATCCTCGCAGGGCTTTGCCTAAGCACCACGAAAATATGACTGGGGTGTAAAGTCTAGAGGGGGGGCGCCGCACACGGCTAACAATTGATGTTGTGTCTCCTAGGCGCCCCCTCCCCACATATATATAGGTGGAAGGGGAGGAGAGGCAGCCATGGGGCGCCCCAAGTAGGACCTGAATCCTACTTGGGGTTTCCCTTGGGGATACATGCCATAGGGGGGCGCGCCACCCCTTGTGGGCTGGTGTGCTCCTCTCTCATGGCCCATATGGCCCATATATTCCCCCCGGGGTTCCGGTAACCCCTCCGGTACTCCGATAAATACACGATACACTCCGAACACTTCCGGTGTCCGAATACTATCATCCTATATATCAATCTTTACCTCTCAACCATTTCGAGACTCCTCCGTGATCTCATCCAGGACTCCGAACAACATTCGGTCACCAAATCACATAACTCATATAATACAATATCGTCATCGAACGTTAAGCGTGAGGACCCTACAGGTTCGAGAACTTTGTAGACATGACCGAGACACCTCTTCGGTCAATAACCAATAGCGGAACCTGGATGCTCATATTGGCTCCTACATATTCTACGAAGATCTTTATCGGTTGAACCATTATGACAACATACGTAATTCCCTTTGTTCATTGGTATGTTAATTTCCCGAGATTCGATCGTCGGTATCTACATACCTAGTTCAATCTTGTCACTGGCAAGTTTCTTTAATCGCTCCGTAATGCATCACCTCATGACTAATTCCTTAGTCGTTTGGTTGCAAGCTTATGATGTGTATTATCGAGAGGGCCCAGAGATACCTCTCTAATACTTGGAGTGACAAATCCTAATCTTGTATGCCAACTCAACAAACACCTTCGGAGATACATGTAGAGCATCTTTATAATCACCCGGTTACGTTGTGACATTTGATAGCACACAAGGTATTCCTCCGGTATCCGGGAGTTGCATAATCTCATAGTCGAAGGAATATGTATTTGACATAAAGAAAGCAATAGCAATAAAACCGAATGATCAATATGCTAAGCTAACGGATGGGTCTTGTCCATAACATCATTCTCCTGATGATGTGATCCCGTTATCAAATTACGACACATGTCTATGGTTAGGAAACCTTAACCATCTTTGATCAACGAGCTAGTCTATTAGAGGCTTACTAGGGACACGGTATTTGTTTGTGTATTCACACATGTATTTAAGTTTTCCGATCAATACAATTCTAGCATGAATGATAAACCTTTATCATGAATAAGGAAATATAAAATAACAACTTTATTATTGCCTCTAGGGCATATTTCTTCAGTTAAGGTTTGTGATTCCCGTAGCATGCACGTATGGTGAACCGTTATGTAACGAAGTTGGAGCGCATGCGGTATTTTTTGATTGTCTTCCTTAGGAGTGGCGGTCGGGGACGAGCGATGGTCTTTTTCTACCAATCTATCCCCCTAGGAGCATGCGTGTAGTACTTTGTTTCGATAACTAATAGATTTTTGCAATAAGTATGTGAGTTCTTTATGACTAATGTTGAGTCAATGGATTATACGCACTCTCACCCTTCCACCATTGCTAACCTCTCTAGTGCTGCGCAACTTTCGCCGGTACCATACACCAACCATGTACCTTCCTCAAAACAGCCACCATACCTACCTATTATGGCATTTTCATAGCCATTCCGAGATATATTGCCATGCAACTTTCCACTGTTCCGTTTATTATGACACGTTCCATCATTGTCATATTGCCTTGCATGATCATGTAGTCGACATCGTATTTGTGGCAAAGCCACCTTTCGTCATTTTTTTATACATGTCGCTCTTGAGTCACTGCACATCCTGGTACACCGTCGGAGGCATTCATATAGAGTCATATTTTGGTCTAGTATTGAGTTGTAATTTTTGAGTTGTAAGTAAATAAAAGTGTGATGATCGTCAGTATTAAAGCATTGTCCCATGTGAGGAAACAAAAAAGAGCGGCAAAAGAAGCCAAAGAAAAAATGAGAGAAGAAGAGAGAAGGGGCAATGTTACTATCCTTTTTTACCACACTTGTGCTTCAAAGTAGCACCATGATCTTCATGATAGAGAGTCTCCTATGTTGTCACTTTCATATGCTAGTGGGAATTTTTCATTATAGAACTTGGCTTGTATATTTCAATGATGGGCTTCCTCAAATTTCCCTAGGTCTTCATGAGAAAGCAAGTTGAATGCACACCCACCTAGTTTCTTTTTGAGCTTTCATAAACTTATAGCTCTAGCGCATCCGTTGCATGGCAATCCCTAGTCACTCACATTGATATCTATTGATGGGCATCTCCATTGCCCGTTGATACGGCTAGTTGATGTGACACTATCTCCTTATTTTTGTCTTATCCACAACCACCATATTCTATTCCACCTATAGTACTATGTCCATGGCTCACACTCATGTATTGCGTGAAAGTTGAAAAAGTTTGAGAATATCAAAAGAATGAAACAACTGCTTGGCTTGTCGTCAGGGTTCTGCATTATTTGAGTATTTTGTGTGATGAAGATGGAGCATAGCCAGACTATATGATTTTGTAGGGATAAGCTTTCTCTGGCCATGTTATTTTGAGAAGACATAATTGCTTTGTTAGTATGCTTGAAGTATTATTATTTTTATGTCAATATTAAACTTTTGTTTTGAATCTTATGGATCTGAACATTCATGCCACAATAAAGAAAATTACATGGATAAATATGTTAGGTAGAATTCCACATCAAAAATTCTGTTTTTACCATTTACCTACTCGACGACGAGCAGGAATTAAGCTTGACGATGCTTGATACGTCTCCAACGTATCTATAATTTTTTATTATTCCATGCTATTATATTATCTGTTTTGGATGTTTTATACGTATTAATATGCTATTTATATTATTTTTGGGACTAACCTATTAACCTAGAGCCCAGTGCCAGTTTCTGTTTTTTTTCCTTGTTTTTGAGTTTCGCGGAAAAGGAATACCAAACAGATTCCAAATAGAATAAAACCTTCACGGTGATTTTTCTTGTATTAGAAGACACCCAGAATACTTCGAGATGAATTCAGAGGAGCCACGAGGCGGCCAAAAGGGTGCCAGGCGCGCCCCCCCTATCTTGTGGGCCCCCGTGACTCCCCTGACCTATTTATTTCGCCTATATGTTCACATATATTCCCAAACCACCAGAGGCATCCACAAAAAGAATTTTCCACCGCCGCAACTTTCTGTACCCATGAGATCCCATCTAGGGGCCTTTTCCAGCACCCTGCCAGAGGGGGATTCGATCACGGAGGGCTTCTACATCAACTCTATTGTCCTTCGGATGAAGCGTGAGTAGTTTACCTTAGACCTACGAGTCCATAGCTAGTAGTTAGATGGCTTCTTCTCTCTCTATGATTCTCAATACCATGTTCTCCTCGATGTCCTTGGAGATATATCCGATGTAATATTCTTTTGTGGTGTGCTGTTGAGATCCGATGAATTGTGGATTTATGATCAACTTATCTATGAATATTATTTGAATCTTCTCTGAATTCTTTTATGCATGATTTGATATCTTTGTAGTTCTCTTTGAATTGTCGGTTTGGTTTGGCCAACTAGATTGGTTTTTCTTGCAATGGGAGAAGTGCTTAGCTTTGGGTTCAATCTTACGGTGTCCTTTCCGAGTGACAATAGGGGCAGCAAGGCACGTATTGTATTGTTGCCATCGAGGATAAAAAGATGGGGTTTTCATCATATTGCTTGAGTTAATACCTCTACATCTTGTCATCTTACTTAATGCGTTACTCTGTTCTTCATGAACTTAATGATCTAGATGCAGGCAGGAGTCGGTCGATGTGTGGAGTGATAGTAGTAGATGCATAATTGTTTCGGTTTACTTGACACGGACGTGATGCCTATATTTCATAATCGTTGCCTTAGATATCGTCATAACTTTGTGCTTTTCTATCAATTGCTCGACAGTAATTTGTTCACCCACCGTATTATTTGCTATCTTGAGAGAAGCCTCTAGTGAAACCTATGGCCCCCGGGTCTATTTTGCATCATATAAGTTTCCGATCTACAATATTAGTTTCCGATCTACTATTTTTGCAATCTTTTACTTTTCGATCTATAAACCAAAAAATCTGAAAAATATTTACTTTATCGTTTGTTTGGTTTCATCTATCTCTATCAGATCTCTCTTTTGCAAGTAACCGTGAATGGATTGACAACCCCTTTATCGCATTGGGTGCAAGTTGTTTGATTGTTTGTGCAGATATTGGTGATTTGTGTGTTGTATCCTACTGGATTGATACCCTGGTTCTCTAACTGAGGGAAATACTTATCTCTACTTTGCTGCATCACCCTTTCCTCTTCAAGGGAAAAACCAACGCAATATCAAGAAGTAGCAGGAAGAATTTCTAGCGCCGTTGCCGGGGAGATCTACGCCAAGTCAAGACATACCACGTACCCATCATAAAACTCTCATCTCTTGCATTACATCATTCGTCATTTGCCTCTTGTTTTCCTCCCCCACTTCTAAAACGATTTTCGAAAAGATTCGCCTTTTCCTCGTCCCTCTTCCGTTCGTCTTCTTTGTTTGCTTTTTGTTTTCTCATGTGTTAGATCGTTTGTCTTGCTCTCGTGACTAGCACTTTTACCCCTCCTTTGTCTCCCAACTTTGAGGTTCCCACCACTAGTGCAGAAACTTTTGATGATCAAACTATACTTATGGAAAATGAAAATGTTAAAAGAAGTTTTAATGAAGTTGCTAAAGAAAAGTTAGACAACCTTGCTGACGATGATCCAGATAAAGAACCCACTATTATGCATACATAAACATTCGTATAGGTAGTGGTAATATTATTGGAAAAGGAATTACTCAAAATTTCTTTACTTGTGCTGGCACGTTACCTATGTTAGGAGGATCGGTTCTTGCTAATGCTACTAGTCTCGTGGATGCCTTATCTTTGCTTATAGTTGAGTTTGAAAAATAATTTGTACATATGCATCCTACTATACAAAGGGTATTTCTAGAGTTCTCAAACATTGATGATCCTTCTGTTAAACGCGTAGCCACTATATTTCTAGCTTATGAATTTAGCCACATCATGAAGGAAGCATGAGAGATATTTTCTTATTACAAAATAAATAGTGTGTGCCCTTTTATAGAAGAAATACTTTACAACCAAGAGCAGATAACAAAATTACAATCTACAGACTATGCTGCTTATAATAAGAATATTAGAAAAGAGGTTCCCCCCATCTGTTTTGCTTGATTAAATTTCTTCCTTTTTGACTTCCCTTATTGATCTCTATCACCGCATTCTCGGATCCTATGTTTTGAAAAAGTAATGATTTTATATTCATGGATATTATTATTTCATCGTTTCTCATTATTTATATCATAAAGAGATTACATGATACACATGCTAGGTAGCATTCAACATAAAAAATTCTATTTTTATCATTTACCTACTTGAGGACGAGCATGAATTAAGCTTGGGGATGCTTATACGTCTCCAACGTATATATAATTTTTATTATTTCATGCTATTATATTATCAATCTTGGATACTTTAGATACATTTTTATGATATTTTATATTATTTTGGGAACTAACCTATTAACCTAGTGCATAGTGCGAGCCGTTTTCTGCTTGTTTTGGGTTTTCTAGAAAATCAATACCAAACGGAGTCCAAATGCTATGAAACTTTTTGATGATTTTTCTTGGACAAAAGAGACCCTAAATCTTTGGGAGGAGATCAGATGACAGACGAGGAGATGGCAAGGCAACAGGACGCGCCTAGGGGAGTAGGTGATACATCTCCAACGTATCTATAATTTTTGATTGTTTCATGCTATTATAATCCCGGATGCTTTATATGCATT
Source organism: Aegilops umbellulata (assembly GCA_032464435.1). NCBI lineage: Eukaryota > Viridiplantae > Streptophyta > Magnoliopsida > Poales > Poaceae > Aegilops > Aegilops umbellulata. The sequence continues at coordinate 397,199,729 of CP136054.1, forward strand.
TATATCCTATCTTATATCATTTTTGGGACTAAACTATTAACCTAGTGCCCAGTGCCAGTTTTTTTTTCAAAAAATCAGTACCAAACAAAGTCCAAATATGATGGAACTTTACGATGATTTTTTCTAGACCAGAAGGGACCCTAGAAGCTTCGGGAGGAGGCCATAAGAGCTACGAGAGAGCCATGAGCTCACAGGGCACGCCCCGAGCTCGTGGCCTAATTCCGTTTGACCTAATTCCAAGCCTATAAATTCACAAATATTCTCAAACCAACAGAGAGCCACCCGGAACACTTTTTCCACCATCGCAAGCTTTTGTTCTTCCGCGATCCCATCTCGAGGCCTTTTCTGTTACTCTGCTGGAGGGGGAATCAATCACGAATGGCTTCTACATCATCCTTGCGGCCTTTCGATGATGCGTGAGTAGTTTACCATAGACCTACGGGTCCATAACTAGTAGCTAGATGACTTCTTCTCTCTGTTTGATCTTCAATACAATGTTCTCCTCGATCTTCTTGGAGTTATATTCGATGTAAACTTTTTTTGCGGTGTGTTTGTTGGGATCCGATGAATTGTGGGTTTATGACTGGAATATTCATTGGAATTAATTGAGTCTTTTCTGAACTTTATTATGCATGATTGTTATAGATTTGTATTTGTCTCTCTATCTGTTTGGTTTGGCCAACTAGATGGATTTATCTTCGGTGGGAGAGGTGCTTTGTGATGGGTTCAATCTTGTTGCGTCCTCACCTCGTGACAGAAGGGGTAGCGAGGCACATATTGTAGTGTTGCCATTAAGGGCAAAACAATGGGGTTTATTCATATTGATTGAGTTTCTTTGTCTACATCATGTCATATTGCTTATACCGTTATTCTGTTTGTCATGGAATTAATATCATACATGCATGTTGGATAGCGGTCGATTGGTGAAGTAATAGTAGTAGATGCAGGCAAGAGTCGGTCTACTTGGCTTGGACATGATGCATATATACATGATCATTGCAATGAATACATCATAACTATGCGCTTTTCTATCAATTGCCCAACAGTAATTTGTTTACGCGTCGTATACTTTGTGTTCAAGAGAGAAGGCTCTAGCGAAAACTATGAGCCCCCGGTCTACCTTTACAATAATATGAAAACTAAAAATACTTTCCTGTAATTTTATACTTTTTATTTTACTTTTATTTTTATCTATCTATCACTATCATATTTAGTCCTTGCAAGTAACAAGTTCAAAGGGATTGACAACCCTCTTGCCGTGTTGGGTTTGAGTATTTGCTCTTTTGTGCGTAGGTGCTGAAGACGGGAATTTGCGTGGTTCTCCTATTGGTTTGATAATCTTGTTTCTCATTGAGGGAAATACTTATCTCTACTATAGTGTATCTCCCCTCCTCTTCAGGGAAAATCCCAGCACAGTTACAAGTAGCAGGAAGAATTTCTGACGCCGTTGCCGGGGAGACGTCATCAAATTCTTATCAAGTACCTACACTCAAACTATCATCTACTTGGTCTGCCTTTTATTTGCCTCTCTTTTTCATCTCCCTCCACTTCTCATAAAAAAACAAAAACACAACAATATTTTACCTTGCCAGTTTGCTAGTTTGCTTGCTTTGTCACCAGTCTAGTTCTATTATTCCTCCTCCCTCTCCAGATTTTGAAGTTCTTTACTTCAACCAGAAACAGGGAGAAATCTAAAGATGTTTGGTTTAGAATAATGGAATCCTATCGTATATGTATCATAAAAGATTTTATGTGGGGCTCAACATGCCTAATAAAAAACTTTTGTATTTTGCCGCTAACGGGATAGTAGGAACTCCACCCCCATAAAAAGGATTCAGTTATACTTAGGAGGGAATTCCAATCTAAAAACTGGGGGATATGTAGAAAAATTTGGTTGAGTTGCAAAAGTCTAATGAATCACTCAAACCCTTAGTGCAAATCTCAATCGCATGAATTCTCTTCTTACCGAGTTGCTGTTGTTGCCCCTCTGTCCGTGCTGCTGCTAATCCAAGTGATCATGTCGTGCTCGTCTGCACTCCGAAGAAGGTAGTCCATCGGAATAATGCTACCTGAAAATTAGTGAAAATTATTGTGAACGGAATCATGGATTGTTGTTAACTGAAAATTATTGAAGAAATTGTTGCTGATCATGGATTACTGCTAAATTACATAAGCTTTTAATTAACACTAATCCATGATCAACAATGGTTCCTTCTATAATTTCCAATTAATAACAATCCATGATTTTGTTCACAATAATTTTCACTAATTTTCAGGTAGCAGAATTCTGATGGACTAACTTTTTCAGAGTGCAGACGAGCACGACACGGTCACTTGGATCAGCAGCAGCACGGGCATAGGATCGGTAGCAGAAGTATGGGCAGAGGATCAACAACAACAGCACGCACAAAGGATCAATGACAACAGCACGGGCAGAGCTTCATCGGTGGCAGGGGAGAAGCAGCCGCGCGGGCACGCAGGCAAGCAAGAAGGAGCAGCATGGCAGCGTGTGGGAGCTCGAGGAGGACTCGTGGGAGAAAGAGGAGGACGTGCGCGAGCTCCTAGTCCACCGAATCATGGAGGCAGATTCCGGCGATGCCCGTAAGGGATCGCAGAGGGAGGGATCGCAGCCGCGCACGCGCGGGAGGTAAGGAGGACGCGCGGGAGCTCGAAGAGGACGTGTCGGAGCTTGAGGAGGATGCGCAGGAGCTCTTGGTCCACCGGATCGTGGCGGGAAGTTCCGACGACGCCCGCAGGTAATCACGACAGCGCAGGTCTGGGCGGTGGTAGCAAAGCAGGTACTTGGCGATGGCGGCGGCGGAGCAGGTACGTGGCAACGACGGCAAATAACTTCCTGGTGGGCGACGAATCGCGCAGCTGGGCGGCGCCGGCCCGTGGCGACGCGCGAGCAACGGCGAAGGAAGAAGATGGGCAGAGGGGCTTGTTTGAGACAGTTTTGAAACTATGAGGTCTTTTTTGCAAAATTACAAGTGAACTGCGCGCCTGAGGGAGTACGTACTCTACTGGGCTACTGAAAAGGAAAACATTACTGAGTCACAAATTTATAGTGTCCTGGAAATTGGGGTGCATGTATTCAGTGGCGAGTTCACCAGGCAGGCTTCGATAGGCTTGAGCCTACCCTCCAAATTCGCGGATTTTTTTTACTACTAGGCTTCAAAATATTTCTTAGGCCCAGCCCAGAAAAATCGGTCCAGCAGGCAGCCCATCTAAGAATCGGTGACTAACCCAGCCTCCCGCACGCGCACGAAGCACATCAGGCGCACGAGCAGCGGCCACCCAGTAACCTAGCCGCCGGCCGCCAGACGCCACCTCCTAGTCCGGCGCCGCCTCCCCGCCTCCTCGCCGTCGATGCGTCCTCGCCGAGCGCCGCCTCTCCGCCGGACGCCGTCATCAGCCGAGCGCCCAAGCCTGCATGAGGGACGGGACCACGGGGGGAGCCGGGCTGCGCCTGCCAGGGAGCTCGTCGCCCATGACTCCCAGGGCTCTCTGTAGGTCGCCGGATCCGCCGAATTCCCACTGGACGCCGGACGCCTCTCTGCAGGTCGCCGGACGCCGGACACCAGAGTCCCGGTCCAGAGCAGTTCGAAATAGGTTGTTTGTTGTCTCTGTCTGACTCTGTTTGATTCTTCTTAGTTTAGTTGATGGCAGTTGCTAGTTTAGTTAATTCTAGTCAGTACGTAGTTTGGTTCTAGTCAGTACTGGTTCTAGTAACAATTAATTCATGAACTAATTTATGTCCTTGTTTATTTTTTATAGAAATGAAGAGAAAGAGGACTCTGCATAGTTGGTTTGCAAGTAGTTCAAATACACTTCCTATTGTTCCTGAATCCAGTGTTGCCCCAATTAATGTTATTGTTCAGCCTACCCTCATAGAGAACATAATCCCCGATGATCCAACAAATGAGAGCACTAATCCCTCGGTTGATGAGAGCACTAATCCCTCTGTTGATGAGAGCACCAATCCCACTTCAAATGAGAGAACCAATCCCCCAATCGATGAGAGCACAAACCAACCAGCACCACCAACACAATATATATTAGAATTTCATCCAAGTCAGATTTTTGGTGATCCGGCGGATTGAATACCAATAGAAGATTATGCCCCTGAAATTCGAAGTGAAGTGAGAAGAGCTTATTTGTTGAAAGAGCGAAACAAGGCAAGTGGGCATAAATTTGAAGTCACATTGGACGGTAAAATTTGGAGATCTTTTCAACCACAATGGCTAGATAGGTTTGATTGGTTGGAATATAGTGTCGCAAAGGAGGCTGCCTTTTGCTTCCCTTGTTTTCTTTTCAAGAAACCATCACAGGCTGCTACATTTGGAAATGATGTATTTACCATAGATGGTTACAAACGCTGGAAAACAGCTTTAGCAAGTTTTCAAAAACATGTTGGTGGTCCATCTAGTTACCACAACATTGCTAGAGGCTTGTGTGATGATTTCAAGAATCAAAGGGCCAATGTGGCTACCAAATTTCGAGCACATACTAAAGAATCTGAAATAAAATATAAAATCCGTTTGACCGCATCATTAGATTGTGCAAGGTATCTCATAGCTCAAGGGGAAGCTTTTCGTGGACATGATGAGTCCTCCGATTCCGTAAACAAAGGCAATTTCAGGGAGTTCTTGGATTGGTACAAAGACAAGAACAAAGATGTGAAAGATGCATTTGACAATGGGCAAGGTAATGCACTTATGGTATGTTCACAGATTCAAAAGGACCTTGCTACATGTTGTGCTTTGGAGGTAACCAAAGTCATCAGAATGAGCTTGGAGATAAGAATTTTGCGATACTTGTTGATGAGGCTAGAGATTGCTCAATAAAGGAGCAAATGGCAATAATTTTGAGGTAGTTCAATGGTTTACAAAGGCTAATTCTTTTATTTTATGTTGTTATTTGTTTCTTTTCTTATAACTTGTAGCTCTCCAAATGTGCAGATTTTTGGATGATAATGGGGTGCTTCAGGAGAGATTTCTTGCTATTAAGCACATCACAGATTGCACATCTGCCGGAATTAAAGAAGCATTATTTCATGTCTTAAAGTACCATGACTTGTCTATTAATAGGCTACGTGGACAGGGTTATGATGGGGCTTCAAACATGAGAGGAGAATTCAATGGTTTGCAAAAGCTAATTCGTGATGAGAGTCCATATGCTTTCTATGTTCACTGTTTTGCCCATCAGTTGCAACTAGTGGTTGTCACAGTGGCTCAATGTTGTCCGGTTATTGCTGATTTTTTCAACTTTCTTCCCTTGATAGTGACTCAGGTGGGTTCATCCTGCAAAAGAAAAGATGCGTTGCTTGCAAAGCATCAAGATGACTTGATAGAGATGATGGAGAATGGTAAGATATCATCTGGAACTGGTTTACATCAAGAAACTAACCTAGCTAGACCAGGAGCTACTCGTTGGGGCTCACATCTTAGAACCTTGCTTCGTGTTTACACAATGTGGAATGCAGTGGTGGATGTGCTTGCAATTGTGATTGAGGATGCCCGGGAACACACTTCTCAAGGTGGAGCTTCAGGTTTGTTAGTACAGATGGAATGCTTCCAATTTGTGTTCATCATGATATTCTTAATAAACTTGTTGAACATCACAAATATGCTATCACAAGCTTTGCAAAGGAAGAATCAAGATGTTGTTGAAGCCATGCGTTTGATCTTGGATGTGAAAGAAGCTTTGCAAACTATGAGGGACAATCGGTATGAGCCATTATGCGAGCAAGCAAAAAACTTTTGTGAGGAACATGGCATTGACGTGCCAAATATGGATGATCTTGTTGGAGCTATGGGGAAATCTGCTCGAAGCAAGAATAAGGTGACTCGAGATCATTATTTCAGGGTGAACATATTCAATGTTGCGATTGATGCAACTCTCACTGAGATGAACCACCGATTCAATGAAGTTAACACCGAGTTAGTGGATTGCATGTCTTGTCTTAATCCAGCTAACAACTTCTCAAAGTTTAATGATGAGAAACTTATTCGGCTTGCTGAAATTTATGTTGAAGATTTTACACAATCTGAACGGTTGTTGCTAAGATACGAGCTTCCAACATTCCTTACAAATATTAGGAGAAGTGAGGAATTTAATGGATGTCCGGATATTTCTACTCTTGCTCGTTTGATGGTTCAAACAATGAAACATAGAACTTTCCAATTGGTATATCGCCTTATCGAGTTGACATTGATTCTTCCAGTGGCAACTTTGTCGGTCGAGCGAATATTTTCAACAATGAAGGTCATCAAAACCGATTTGCGCAATAAGATATCAGATGATTGGCTCAATGATTTAATGGTATGCTACTGTGAGAAAAGGATATTCAAAAGTATTCCAGATGATCAAATTATGATACGATTTCAGAAAAAGAAAAATCGCAAAGGACATTTGCCTCCTGAGTATGATGTTATTTCTTAGAGGTATATCTCTGTTTTAGTACTAGTGTCGATAGTTAGTTGAGGGTACTTTACCATATCACTAACATTTGTGCCAATTTGGACAGATGGCTTGCAGTTTGTCACTTGCATTTTGGTGTGGAGTTCTACAGCTACAATATTGTTAGTAAGAAGCAACACCAGTATCTTGTCTTTGCCTTATTTTGGTTGATTCTCTAGTACTTGATGTATTGGTGTGCAGATTGTATGAAACTTTGCTGTTGGTCAATCATGCTACTAGTATTTGTCTTGAGAATCATGTCCATTTGAGCACTGTTTGGCACATATTGTCTCTATAAATTGGTAAAACACCATTTTTCTTTCAAAATTCCAGAAAAAAATCAGTAAATACTACATGCTTCCAGTAGTAGGCCGGGAAATTTTGAGCTTATTTGGCCAAGAGGATTAGGAGATAATGGCCATTTTAGTCACCTGATTCAAAAATTGGTTCAAAATTTGATATTTTCTAAAAAATCCAGAAAATTTCTAGTATATAGTGCGTGTTTCCAGTATTAATCTGGGAAAGTTTCAGTTTATTTGTACAAAAGGACTAGGAGATAAGAAGCTTTTTCTTCAAAAGAGCGTTCGATTCTCGGCTTAAACTTTGAGCCCACCCTCTGTTTTTTCTCTAGATTCGCCACTGCATGTATTAACGAGTAGTGCCCTGGAAGTCACAAATTTAGGAGAAATTAGTCATCTACTGGGCCACTGATAAAAAATATATTACCGAGTCCAGTGGCACCACTATAATTTCTTGGTTTATACCGTTACATTATATACTTTTTTTAGTGTATTACCGTGACATTATACCTTTCCACTTGCTGCACGGTTTACAGTTTCGACCATGCAAGTGCCCAGATATAGCCACAAACATTTTTCCAAACAAGTATCAATTGCTTGCACCAACAACTTTCTATATAATTTGCATTAAGCAATCGGTGCTAGTCCAAGAAAATAGAAGGTCTTGTTCATACGGTCTTCCATTTCAATTCGACGAATTTGTTTCCACGGATCGCCAGAAGCAATCAGCAAGGAACAAAGATCTAGCCCCCCAACCCCTAAATTCACAGGCACGCACATATATACACAAGCAGAATTCGGGTAGAGGAAGCAGATCCTACATCAGGAGAGAGACGGGGCAGCAGGAGGCTGAACCGTCCGAGCGGATCCCCACCTCAGCAGACCCTGGGGACGAAGCGCAGCGCGGCGACGCGAGCGGCGAGAAGCCCCGCGAGCCTCCGCACGGCGAACTGGGTGCAGTTGGAGAGCGCGATGAGGCACATGAGCTCGTAGATCACGCCGAGCGCCACCTCCGCCGCCGATCGGCGGGGCGCTGGGACGTCAGGCTCCGATGAGTCCCAGCCTTGACCAGATCCGGACCCGAAACCATGGTTCCACCCACCGCCGCCGCCGCCGCCGCTCCCGCCGCTGCCGGGTCCGAAAGGGCCCTCCCCGTCATCGCCGCCCGCGCCGGAAATGGTCTTGGAACGGCGGGTGCGCGCGCGGCGGCGGACGGTGGCCGAGGCGGAGGCGGAGGCGCGGCGGCTGATGGTGGTGGTGGCGGAAGAGGTGGCGTGGGGGCGGAGGAGCACCGGCTTGGCTGGCGGGGAAGAGCCGGGGGTGGCCGTGGCGGCTGAGATCTCCATGGTTGGTGGCCTGCGGGCTAGGGTTGTGTGTGGAGGAAGGCAAGCGATCGAAGGTGGGGGAAACGTGGGCTCGCGGCTGCCGTGTGGGGTTTGGTTTTCACGTGTTGTGAGTTGTGACTGCCAAGGCGATGCGCGGACACGGAAGGAGGAGGGCGCACGGCCGGTCGGTGCCGAGGGTTCAACACTTCCACTGCTTGGGATCAGGCTTGACAGGGGTGTTCGTTCGCTGCGGTCCACGGAGGGGCGAACGGCCAAAATGCTCCGGCTGCTAACGTGCACAAGATCGCAATGTGTCACAATCTCTACCTAATTTTTTATTTTGTTTTTTATTATCTACTCCCTTCGTCCGGAAATACTTGTCGTAGAAATGGATATAAATGGATGTATCTAAAACTAAAATACATCTAGATACATCCATTCCTCAGACAAGTATTTCCGGACAGAGAAAGTATATTACAAATAGACATATACCTACTAATAAAAAAAATATGCATTCAGTAGGTGGAGACGTTCCATCAACTACTAAGACGTTTGTGATGACTTTGTCAGTCTCTACGTCTGTATTGTATTAAAAAAATTAACCAAGAAAATACGTTAATGTGTTTTGCCACGTCAAAACAGATAACATCATGGGACTCTTTTTGGTTTTTGGCTTAAAATATTTTATCTCCCAATTAAAAAATCCAATAAAAAGTGTTTCCACCATTAATTCTGTCTCGACGAGATCTTTAAAATTAGATCCCATATTGATATGTTTTGATGATTTTTTTTGTTAAAAGTTGTCATGATGTTTACATTGTAGTTTTTTTTTTGCGAGAAATTTTCAATCTATTCATCTTCTATCACGGCAGTACAACGAACACTAGAAATAATAAAAATTACATCCAGATCCGTAGACCACCTAGCGACGACTACAATCACTGAAACGAGCCGAAGGCGCGCCGCCGTCATCACGCCTCCCTCGCCGGAGTCGGGCACAACTTGTTGTAGTAAACAGTCGGGAAGTCGTCGTGCTAAGGCCCCGTAGGACCAGCGCATCATAACAGCAACCGTCACTGATGAAGAATAACGTAGATCAAAAGGATCCAACCTGAAAACACACGAACATAGACGAACCACAACCAGATCCGAGCAAATCCACCGAGGATAGATCCGCCGGAGACACACCTCCACACGCCCACCAACGATGCTAGACGCACCACCGGAACGGGGAATAGGCGGGGAGACCTTTATTCCATCTTCAGGGAGCCGCCGCAGTCTCGTCTTCCTAAGTAGGACACAAACCCTAACAAATTTTGAAGGAACAACTAACAACGGAGCCCTCCAGCCGGCCCTTGCCAGGATCCACCACGCCCCCATGGCCCTAGGGCCACCGGAGACAAGGCGGACCTGCGGCGGAGCCGGCGAGAGGCACGAACCCTAGCTTTTCTTAGAGGAGGAGGCGGCCAAGTGAAAATTATCCGGGTCAATGTTTACATTGTAGTTGCCATAGTGTTTACACTAAAGTTGCCATGACATGTTTTATCTATTTTATTTCTTCTAGATTTATACAGGATCCACCACGCCCCCATTGTTGGGGAACGTAGTAATTTCAAAAATTTCCTACGCACACGCAAGATCATGGTGATGCATAGCAACGAGAGGGGAGAGTGTTGTCTACGTACCCTCGGACCGAAGCGGAAGCGTTGACGCAACATAGAGGAAGTAGTCGTACGTTCTCCTCGCGATCCGACCGATCACAGCACCGTTACTCCGGCACCTCCGAGTTCTTGGCACACGTTGAGCTCGATGACGATCCCCGGGCTCCGATCCAGCAAAGCGTCGGGGAAGAGTTCCGTCAGCACGACGGCGTGGTGACGATCTTGATGTGTTACCGGCGCAGGGCTTCGCCTAAGCACTGCAACGATATGACCGAGGTGGAATTTGGTGGAAGGGGGCACCGCACACGGCTAAGGAACGATCCGTAGATCAACTTGTGTGTCCTAGGGTGCTCCCCTGTCCCCGTATATAAAGGAGCCAAGGGGGAGGGGCTGGCCGGCCAAGGGGTGGCGCGCCAGGGAGTCCTACTCCCTCCGGGAGTAGGATTCCCCCCCCCCCAATCCTAGTTGGAATAGGATTCCTCAAGGGGGGAAAGAGAGAGAGGGGGCCGGCCACCTTCTCCTAGTCCTAATAGGACTAGGGAAGGGGGGAGGCGCGCGGCCACCTAGGGCAGCCCCTTTCTCCTTTCCACTAAGGCCCACTATGGCCCATTTAGCTCCCGGGGGGTTCCGGTAACCCACCCGGAATTCCGGTAAAATCCTGATTTCACCTGGAACACTTCCGATGTCCAAACATAGGCTTCCAATATATCAATCTTTATGTCTCGACCATTTCGAGACTCCTCGTCATGTCCGTGATCACATCCGGGACTCCGAACAACCTTCGGTACATCAAAATGCATAAACTCATAATAACTGTCATCGTAACGTTAAGCGTGCGGACCCTACGGTTCGAGAACAATGTAGACATGACCGAGACACGTCTCCGGTCAATAACCAATAGCGGGACCTGGATGCCCATATTGGCTCCTACATATTCTACGAAGATCTTTATCGGTCAGACCGCATAACAACATACGTTGTTCCCTTTGTCATCGGTATGTTACTTGTCCGAGATTCGATCGTCAGTATCCAATACTTAGTTCAATCTCGTTACCGACAAGTCTCTTTACTCGTTGTGTAATACATCATCCTGCAACTAACTCATTAGTTGCGATGCTTGCAAGGCTTAAGTGATGTGCATTACCGAGAGGGCCCAGAGATACCTCTCCGACAATCGGAGTGACAAATCCTAATCTCGAAATACGCCAACCCAACATCTACCATTGGAGACACCTGTAATACTCCTTTATAGTCACCCAGTTACGTTGTGACGTTTGGTAGTACCCAAAGTGTTCCTCTGGCAAACGGGAGTTGCATAATCTCATAGTCATAGGAACATGTATAAGTCATGAATAAAGCAATAGCAACATACTAAACGATCGGGTGCTAAGCTAATATAATGGGTCATGTCAATCAGATCATTCAACCAATGATGTGACCTCGTTAATCAAATAACAACTCTTTGTTCATGGTTAGGAAATATAACCATCTTTGATTAACGAGCTAGTCTAGTAGAGGCATACTAGTGACACTCTGTTTGTCTATGTATTCACACATGCATTATGTTTCCGGTTAATACAATTCTAGCATGAATAATAAACCTTTATCATGATATAAGGAAATAAATAATAACTTTATTATTGCCTCTAGGGCATATTTCCTTCAGTCTCCCACTTGCACTAGAGTCAATAATCTAGATTACACTGTAATGATCCTAACACCCATGGAGTTTTGGTGCTGATCATGTTTTGCTCGTGGAAGAGGCTTAGTCAACGGGTCTGCAACATTCAGATCCGTATGTATCTTGCAAATCTCTATGTCTCCCACCTGGACTAGATCCCGGATGGAGTTGAAGCGTCTCTTGATGTGTTTGGTCCTTTTGTGAAATCTGGATTCCTTTGCCAAGGCAATTGCACCAGTATTGTCACAAAAGATTTTCATTGGACCCGATGCACTAGGTATGACACCTAGATCGGATATGAACTCCTTCATCCAGACTCCTTCATTTGCTGCTTCCGAAGCAGCTATGTACTCCGCTTCACATGTAGATCCCGCTACGACGCTTTGTTTAGAACTGCACCAACTGACAGCTCCCCCGTTTAATGTAAACACGTATCTGGTTTGCGATTTAGAATCGTCCGGATCAGTGTCAAAGCTTGCATCAACGTAACCTCTTACGGTGAGCTCTTTGTCACCTCCATATATGAGAAACATATCCTTAGTCCTTTTCAGGTATTTCAGGATGTTCTTGACCGCTGTCCAGTGATCCACTCCTGGATTACTTTGGTACCTCCTTGCTAAACTTATAGCAAGGCATACATCAGGTCTGGTACACAGCATTGCATACATGATAGAGCCTATGGCTGAAGCATAGGGAACATCTTTCATTTTCTCTCTATCTTCTGCAGTGGTCGGGCTTTGAGTCTTACTCAATCTCACACCTTGTAACACAGGCAAGAACCCTTTCTTTGCTTGATCCATTTTGAACTTCTTCAAAATCTTGTCAAGGTATGTGCTTTGTGAAAGTCCAATTAAGCGTCTTGATCTATCTCTATAGATCTTTATGCCTAATATGTAAGCAGCTTCTCCGAGGTCTTTCATTGAAAAACTTTTATTCAAGTATCCCTTTATGCTATCCAGAAATTCTATATCATTTCCAATCAGTAATATGTCATCCACATATAATATTAGAAATGCTACAGAGCTCCCACTCACTTTCTTGTAAATACAGGCTTCACCGAAAGTCTGTATAAAACCAAATGCTTTGATCACACTATCAAAGCGTTTATTCCAACTCCGAGAGGCTTGCACCAGTCCATAAATGGATTGCTGGAGCTTGCACACTTTGTTAGCTCCCTTTGGATCGACAAAACCTTCCGGTTGCATCATATACAACTCTTCTTCCAGAAATCCATTCAGGAATGCAGTTTTGACATCCATCTGCCAAATTTCATAATCATAAAATGCGGCAATTGCTAACATGATTCGGACAGACTTAAGCATCGCTACGGGTGAGAAAGTCTCATCGTAGTCAATCCCTTGAACTTGTCGAAAACCTTTTGCGACAAGTCGAGCTTTGTAGACAGTAACATTACCATCAGCGTCAGTCTTCTTCTTAAAGATCCATTTGTTCTCAATTGCTTGCCGATCATCAGGCAAGTTAACCAAAGTCCATACTTTGTTCTCATACATGGATCCCATCTCAGATTTCATGGCTTCAAGCCACTTTGCGGAATCTGGGCTCACCATTGCTTCTTCATAGTTCGTAGGTTCATCATGGTCTAGTAACATGACTTCCAGAATAGGATTACCGTACCACTCTGGTGCGGATCTCACTCTGGTTGATCTACGAGGTTCAGTAGTATCTTGATCTAAAGTTTCATGATCATCATCATTAGCTTCCTCATTTATTGGTGTAGGTGTCGCAGAAACAGTTTTCTGCGATGTACTACTTCTCAATAAAGGAGTAGGTACAGTTACCTCGTCAAGTTCTACTTTCCTCCCACTCACTTCTTTCGAAAGAAACTCTTTCTCTAGAAAGTTTCCGAACTTAGCAACAAAAGTCTTGCCTTCGGATCTGTGATAGAAGGTGTATCCAACAGTTTCCTTTGGATATCCTATGAAGACACATTTCTCCGATTTGGGTTCGAGCTTATCAGGTTGAAGCTTTTTCACATAAGCATTGCAGCCCCAAACTTTAAGAAACGACAACTTTGGTTTCTTGCCAAACCATAATTCATAAGGCGTCGTCTCAACGGATTTAGATGGTGCCCTATTTAACGTGAATGCGGCTGTCTCTAGAGCGTATCCCCAAAACGATAGCGGTAAATCAGTAAGAGACATCATAGATCGTACCATATCTAGTAAAGTACGATTACGACGTTCGGACACACCATTACGCTGTGGTGTTCCGGGTGGCGTGAGTTGCGAAACTATTCCACAATTCTTCAAATGTACACCAAACTCGCAACTCAAATATTCTCCTCCACGATCAGATCGTAGAAACTTTATTTTCTTGTTACGATGATTTTCAACTTCACTCTGAAATTCTTTGAACTTTTCAAATGTTTCAGACTTGTGTTTCATTAAGTAGATATACCCATATCTGCTCAAATCATCTGTGAAGGTGAGAAAATAACGATATCCGCCACGAGCCTCAACATTCATCGGACCACATACATCCGTATGTATGATTTCCAACAAATCTGTTGCTCTCTCCATAGTTCCGGAGAACGGTGTTTTAGTCATCTTGCCCATGAGGCACGGTTCGCAAGTGCCAAGTGATCCATAATCAAGTGACTCCAAAAGTCCATCAGTATGGAGTTTCTTCATGCGCTTTATACCGATATGACCTAAACGGCAGTGCCACAAATAAGTTGCACTATCATTATCAACTCTGCATCTTTTGGCTTCAACATTATGAATATGTGTATCACTACTATCGAGATTCATCAAAAATAGACCACTCTTCAAGGGTGCATGACCATAAAAGATATTACTCATATAAATAGAACAACCATTATTCTCTGATTTAAATGAATAACCGTTTCGCATCAAACAAGATCCAGATATAATGTTCATGCTCAACGCTGGCACCAAATAACAATTATTTAGGTCTAATACTAATCCCGAAGGTAGATGTAGAGGTAGCGTGCCGACTGCGATCACATCGACTTTGGAACCATTTCCCACGCGCATCGTCACCTCGTCCTTTGCTAGTGTCCGCTTATTCTGTAGTCCCTGTTTTGAGTTGCAAATATTAGCAACAGAACTAGTATCAAATACCCAGGTGCTACTGCAAACATTAGTAAGGTACACATCAATAACATGTATATCACATATACCTTTGTTCACCTTGCCATCCTTCTTATCCACCAAATACTTGGGGCAGTTCCGCTTCCAGTGACCAGTCTGCTTGCAGTAGAAGCACTCAGTTTCAGGCTTAGGTCCAGACTTGGGTTTCTTCTCTTGAGCAGCAACTCGCTTGCCGTTCTTCTTGAAGTTCCCCTTTTTCTTCCCTTTGCCCTTTTTCTTGAAACTAGTGGTTTTGTTAACCATCAACACTTGATGCTCCTTCTTGATTTCTACCTCCGCAGCTTTTAGCATTGCGAAGAGCTCGGGAATAGTCTTGGTCATCCCTTGCATATTATAGTTCATCACGAAGCTCTTGTAGCTTGGTGGCAGTGATTGGAGAATTCTGTCAATGACGCAATCATCTGGAAGAGTAACTCCCAATTGAATCAAGTGATTATTATACCCAGACATTTTGAGTATATGCTCACTGACAGAACTGTTCTCCTCCATTTTGCAGCTATAGAACTTATTGGAGACTTCATATCTCTCAATCCGGACATTTGCTTGAAATATTAACTTCAACTCCTGGAACATCTCATATGCTTCATGACGTTCAAAACGTCGTTGAAGTCCCGGTTCTAAGCCGTAAAGCATGGCACACTGAACTATCGAGTAGTCATCAGCTTTGCTCTGCCAGACGTTCATAACTTCTGGTGTTGCTCTAGCAGCAGGCCTGGCACCTAGCGGTGCTTCCAGGACGTAATTCTTCTGTGCAGCAATGAGGATAATCCTCAAGTTACGGACCTAGTCCGTGTAATTGCTACCATCATCTTTCAACTTTGCTTTCTCAAGGAACGCATCAAAATTTAACGGAACAACAGCACGAGCCATCTATCTACAATCAACATAAACAAGCAAGATACTATCAGATACTAAGTTCATGATAAGTTTAAGTTCAGTTAATCAAATTAATTAAGAACTCCCACTTAGATAGACATCGCTCTAATCCTCTAAGTGATCACGTGATCCAAATCAACTAAACCATAACCGATCATCACGTGATATGGAGTAGTTTTCAATGGTGAACATCTTTATGTTGATCATATCTACTATATGATTCACGCTCGACCTTTCGGTCTCTGTGTTCCGAGGTCATATCTTATATGCATAGCTCGTCAAGTATAACCTGAGTATTCCGCGTGTGCAACTGTTTTGCACCCGTTGTATTTGAACGTAGAGCCTATCACACCCGATCATCACGTGGTGTCTCAGCACGAAGAACTTTTGCAACGGTGCATACTCAGGGAGAACACTTCTTGATAATTTAGTGAGAGATCATCTTATAATGCTACCGTCAATCAAAGCAAGATAAGATGCATAAAAAGATAAACATCACATGCAATCAATATAAGTGATATGATATGGTCATCATCGTCTTGTGCTTGTGATCTCCATCTCCGAAGCACCGTCATGATCACCATCGTCACCGGCGCGACACCTTGATCTCCATCGTAGCATCGTTGTCGTCTCGCCAATCTTATGCTTCCACGACTATCACTACCGCTTAGTAATAAAGTAAAGCATTACATCGCGATTGCATTGCATACAATAAAGCGACAACCATATGGCTCCTGCCAGTTGCCGATAACTCGGTTACAAAACATGATCATCTCATACAATAAAATTTAGCATCATGTCTTGACCATATCACATCACAACATGCCCTGCAAAAACAAGTTAGACGTCCTCTACTTTGTTGTTGCAAGTTTTACGTGGCTGCTACGGGCTTAAGCAAGAACTCATCTTACCGCATCAAAACCACAACGATAGTTTGTCAAATAGACTCCGTTTTAACCTTCTCAAGGACCGGGCGTAGTCACACTCGGTTCAACTAAAGTTGGAGAGACAGTCTTCCGCAAGCCATCTATGTGCAAAGCACGTCGAGGGAACCGGTCTCGCGTAAGCGTACGCGTAAGGTTGGTCCGGATCGTCTCGTCCAACAATACCGCTGAACCAAAGTATGACATGCTGGTAGGCAGTATGACTTGTATCGTCCACAACTCACTTGTGTTCTACTCGTGCAAATAACATCAAACCATAAAAACCTAGGCTCGGATGCCACTGTTGGGGAACGTAGTAATTTCAAAAATTTCCTACGCACACGCAAGATCATGGTGATGCATAGCAACGAGAGGGGAGAGTGTTGTCTACGTACCCTCGTAGACCGAAGCGGAAGCGTTGACGCAACGTAGAGGAAGTAGTCGTACGTTCTCCTCGCGATCCGACCGATCACAGCACCGTTACTCCGGCACCTCCGAGTTCTTGGCACACGTTCAGCTCGATGACAATCCCCGGGCTCCGATCCAGCAAAGCGTCGGGGAAGAGTTCCGTCAGCACGACGGCGTGGTGACGATCTTGATGTGTTACCGGCGTAGGGCTTCGCCTAAGCACTGCAACGATATGACCGAGGTGGAATTTGGTGGAAGGGGGCACCGCACACGGCTAAGGAACGATCCGTAGATCAACTTGTGTGTCCTAGGGTGCTCCCCTGTCCCCGTATATAAAGGAGCCAAGGGGGAGGGGCTGGCCGGCCAAGGGGTGGCGCGCCAGGTAGTCCTACTCCCTCCGGGAGTAGGATTCCCCCCCCCCAATCCTAGTTGGAATAGGATTCCTCAAGGGGGGGGGGGGGGAAAGAGAGAGAGGGGGCCGGCCACCTTCTCCTAGTCCTAATAGGACTAGGGAAGGGGGGAGGCGCACGGCCACCTAGGGCAGCCCCTTTCTCCTTTCCACTAAGGCCCACTATGGCCCATTTAGCTCCCGGGGGGTTCCGGTAACCCACCCGGTATTCCGGTAAAATCCTGATTTCACCTGGAACACTTCCGATGTCCAAACATAGGCTTCCAATATATCAATCTTTATGTCTCGACCATTTCGAGACTCCTCGTCATGTCCGTGATCACATCCGGGACTCCGAACAACCTTCGGTACATCAAAATGCATAAACTCATAATAACTGTCATCGTAACGTTAAGCGTGCGGACCCTACGGTTCGAGAACAATGTAGACATGACCGAGACACGTCTCCGGTCAATAACCAATAGCGGAACCTGGATGCCCATATTGGCTCCTACATATTCTACGAAGATCTTTATCGGTCAGACCGCATAACAACATACATTGTTCCCTTTGTCATCGGTATGTTACTTGTCCGAGATTCGATCGTCAGTACCCAATACTTAGTTCAATCTCGTTACCGACAAGTCTCTTTACTCGTTCTGTAATACATCATCCCGCAACTAACTCATTAGTTGCGATGCTTGCAAGGCTTAAGTGATGTGCATTACCGAGAGGGCCCAGAGATACCTCTCCGACAATCGGAGTGACAAATCCTAATCTCAAAATACGCCAACCCAACATCTACCACTGGAGACACCTGTAATACTCCTTTATAGTCACCCAGTTACGTTGTGACGTTTGGTAGTACCCAAAGTGTTCCTCTGGCAAACGGGAGTTGCATAATCTTATAGTCATAGGAACATGTATAAGTCATGAATAAAGCAATAGCAACATACTAAACGATCGGGTGCTAAGCTAATATAATGGGTCATGTCAATCAGATCATTCAACCAATGATGTGACCTCGTTAATCAAATAACAACTCTTTGTTCATGGTTAGGAAACATAACCATCTTTGATTAACGAGCTAGTCTAGTAGAGGCATACTAGTGACACTCTGTTTGTCTATGTATTCACACATGCATTATGTTTCCGGTTAATACAATTCTAGCATGAATAATAAACCTTTATCATGATATAAGGAAATAAATAATAACTTTATTATTGCCTCTAGGGCATATTTCCTTCACCCATGGCCCTAGGGCCACCGGAGACAAGGCGGACCTGCAGCGGAGCCGGCGAGAGGCACGAACCCTAGCTTTTCTTAGAGGAGGAGGCGGCCAAGTGAAAATTATCCGGGTCAATGTTTACATTGTAGTTGCCATAGTGTTTACACTAAAGTTGCCATGACATGTTTTATCTATTTTTTTTCTTCTAGATTTAAAGCTACCATTGTATTTTTAATCACTTTTTAAGGCAATTTTTAGTAATTAACCATGGCAAATTTAATGCATGGATTATGGCAACTTTTAGTAATCCATCATGGCTAATTTAGTTTATAGATTATGGCAATTTTAGTATTTTGACCATGGCAATTCTAGTACTTTGATCATGAAAATTATTTTTTGTATGAACCATGACAAATTTAAGTACATGATGATGGCAAATTTAAGTAATTCACCATGGCAATTTTAGTTTATGGTTCATGGCAAGTCTAGTTCTTAATTCCTCGTTTTATAATATGTTAAAATTTACTTTTAAAGGTAGAAGAAAAAATAGCTGAAACATATCACGACAACTTCTGTGTAAACGTCGTGGCAATTAATTGCAATAGATATGGCAACTTTTAACCAAAAAATCGTCAAAACGTATTGATATAAGATCTAGTTTCGAAGATCTCGTCGCGATGGATTTGATGGTGAAACAGATGTTCAATTGGATTTTTCATTTAAGAGATAAACCATTTTAAAAATGGAAATATGCATGCATGCGGTGACGTGATGCAATCTGTGTGTTATAGGGCGTGTGGGTGGCTGTTGCTCCCACCACATGTGTGGGCGTTATCATCATCCAAAAAATAGCAATTTTATGGGCCATGAATAGCAATTTTATCCAAGCCGTTTTACGTCTAGCCAGCCCATGCCGATGTATGTCATAGCAAATTAGAAGTAGAAAAGAGACCTCCTCTTCAGCGCCCTCTATGCCGGTTACCACTACTCGCATCCGCGCACCACGCATAGCGTGGTAGCGGGCCAGCCCAAGAAACGTGATGAGGAGAAGAAAGTTATTCGGCTTGTACTGCTAAAAACACTACGCAATTCTGGGAGAATCAGGATTCAATCTCTGCCTGCCAACATCGTAACCAAGACAACAACAAATATGCCAACTCACTCGTCTGCCAATTAGCAGGACAAAACTGTATATGACCCTTTTTTTGTACAGCATTAGCATGTAGGATATATACCCACCTTATTATGCACATTATATTATGATAAAAGTGAAAAAAGAATTCACAAAAAGTAAAACATGAACCTGAAGAAAGTTCACATATTTAAAAAGGTTCATAAAAACTGAAAATCTTTATCAGTTTTGATGAAAAGAGTTTGGAAATGTGAAAAAGTTCGTTGATATTGAAAAAGTTGAAAATTTTGAGAAAAGTTTATCAATTTTGAAAAAATTCACAAAATAGAAAACGTTCATTGATTTCAAAAAGAAGTTCATCAAATTTGAAAAGGTTCATCAGTCTTAAAAAAGAGTTTAAAAATTACAAAAGTTCATCGGATTTTAGGAAAAAATCACCAATTTTTTACAAAGTTCATAATTTTTTTAAATTCGGCAATTTTTACAATTTTTATCAATTTTTAAAAATAGTTCACAAATTCAAACAAAGTTTATGGATTTTGAAAACTTTCATGAATTTGATAAAAAAGTATAATAATTTGGAAAAAAATCATCAAATTTGAAAAAAAGTTCCCAAATTTGAAAAGGTTCACCAATTCGAAAAAGGTTTATCAATCTTGCAAAAAAGTTTACGAATTTGAAAAAACGTTCATCGATTTTGAAAAAAGTTCAAGAATTTGTAAAAAGTTCATGGGTGTTGGAAAAAGTTTATCTACTTTTAAGAAAAAATCGCTAATTTGAAGAAAGAAAAAAAGGAGACAGAGTAAAAAACGAAAAAACAATGAAAGGAAAAAAGAGGGTAAAACAGGTATCAAATCACAACCATATGGTTATCGCATCTTACATTGCCTTCGCACGTCGCGGGTTTGAATTATAACTCGTGCTCGCGTTTTTGCGGTTTTGAAACAGGAAAAAAAAGGAAATGGGCCAACCCATCACGGAGGAGAGGGGTGTGCGCCCATTTGCGGGGTTTGAAGAAAAGGGCACTGAAGGCAAGGCGCCGAATAGCATTTGGCACTAGAAAACCATCATTTTTTGCTTGTATGGTTTTCTTCAAACACAGTTTGCCTAAAGCCCGCGGATGGCCCAGTTTCATACGTCACATTGGGCCTCGGCTTATGTGGCTCGAAAATGGCATAGCTGATGTAAGAACTAACATAAACCAGTCTATAAACATTGAGCAGAATGTAAGTCCAAGCCAAAGCTATGTAGTACCCATCACCACCGCGGGAAAAAGGTTGATATTAGAGAAGGGTACATTGAGCAAGTTTATCATATTATATATCTTTGGATATGCAAACAAATGCATGTTTAAGCTGTTGATTGCATAGATATAAAATTAAGTAATAAATGCTCAAGAATATACAAAACCATAGTTCGGATGAAACGAACAATAAAGCAGTGGGTTAGCTGCAGGCTTGCTCTCCCTTTCACCTTGACCCTTTTCAAGTATACAATTTCTTTTTCCTCAAACTTGCTTCAAGAAAAACCATAGCTATCTTTTTACATTACAAAACAACAACATGATGATGATGAAGAGGAAGAAGCAAAATAGTTGTTCTTACCTATTTTTAGCTAACTTCTTCGCTCGGAGATACTAAAATTACTACTGAAAACCTTGAGCATAGGAGCAGAAACCTACAATTATAGGAACAAAAATAAGAAAGTAGTAAAAACTTTCCCTATACAAAACTTCTTCTTCTTTGTCTTCCTCTTTCACCTCTTCCGTCGCAAGTCAACTAAAGTGTCTTTCTCACCAATGTTCAACATTTTATTACACAACTTGGTTTTAGTCACATGTAGGAAGTCTTGCTTACTTCCTCAAGCCGCGCTCAAAGAGCCTTTGGTGAGCTTCCATTTTCCTTCATCGAAATAACCAAGATGTTTGACATCGTCAAGCTTTCCCACAGATAAAAGATTGAGCCTTATGTCGAGAAAATGCCTTGCACCATCAAGCACCAACGGGCAACCTATGTTTGTCTCAATTAATATAGAGTACTTGTCAACAATTGCTGACGAACCATTGTTTACCATCCTCACTTGACCAGTAATGCCACTTTGTGGATGATGTGAAATAATCTTTGTGTGATGTGATATGAAAGGATGCACCTAAATTCATAACTAAACTCATGGCATCATCACAAACAATACTATAGCATTCTTTATCTTCAATGCCAAAGTAGTCATCATCTGTTGCAGTCATGGCTGAACTATTTCACCCTTTTGCTTAGTTTCCTTGCATGTTTCTTTGCAAGGACTCTTTTGTATTTCCTACATTTTCTCGTCTTGTGTCAGATTGTCTAAATAAAGAAATTGAATTCTTTTCTATGTTGTGACTTTAATCTTTCTCTAGATTCATCTTCGCCACCCTCATACACCAACGCATATCTAGCAACGAAGTTAGGATATGTGTTGTTTCGGATCCACCCCCACCTCCCCCACGAAGGGCAACCTCCCCGTACCCACCTCCACCTTATCTGCATCCCCTCCACCTAAATATCACACAACCCAAAAAACCATTTTCCCCCTCCCGACCACCTTCTCCCCTGATTCCTATCTGTCTCTGTCACACCACAGAGTTGTCGCCGCCAACTCCGATTCCGGGAAGCTCCGGCAGACTCCCAACCCACTGCTCACCAGCCTGCCCCACTCCCTCTATGTTCTTCTCAGATCCTTCGCCCTGTCCACCGCGCCCCTGCACGCACGCCCCGCAACAAGCCTAGCCGCCACAAGTCGCCGGCGTGGCTCCGGGGGCTCCGGTTTATCGCCCAGTACCCCTGCATCACCTCACGCGCGGTAGCCGGCTTGGGCTTGACATGGTACTCCGCCTCTTCTACCTCCAAAGTTGACATGTCTGGTACTGGTGTTTTTTTATTAGATCTGATTCACCATGTGTCAATCTGTACTAATTCTTGATGGGTAGTACCCTGTGATGCGTTATGGTTAGACTTTACTGTTCATATGATATGCGTTCTTGGATTAGTAGTATATAGTAGCCATGAGCATGACCTGTTCAATAAGATCAACGCAGTGTCTTCTTATTAAAAAAATCAACTTAGTTCAAATTAGAGGGAGATAGTGTATCAGCGATATACCATATGCGACCATGTATGTCACTGAACAACATTGCTACAAAAATCAACATGTAAGTGCAACTACGGGTCCATGATACCAGCATAATAATTTCAAATTGAGAATCCCCTTTGCTACAAAAATCAACATGTAAGTGCAACTACGGGTCCATGATACCAACATAATTATTTCAAATTGAGAATCCCCTTCTCAATACACTGAATCGTTATTTATTTGGTGTTAAATGTACAATATATTAAATAAATAAGTCCTACTTGCATCCGTTCGTCCCAATATCTGTCTTTATTCTATAATCATTTATTCCATCTACACTCATAGGTTCTGACATTGTCTTTTACTATGTGTGTGCTTCTGCTGTTTCTTAACAGGTCGATCTACAACACGTAGGCATTGCAATCCGAAGAATCCATGAATATGTAAAAGAAGCCTTGAGAATTATTTTAGTCATTTGTGTATAGCATGGTGAGGATTGTTTCGCTAGTTCATGTTACAGTAAGGAAAACGTGAATTTGTATCTTATTCTATTTTTTCGGTTGATGTAATATTTGTTTTCCCCTACAAAAAGTTATATTAGTTTCAGCTTCTTATTCAGTAAAAATGTGCACACCTCAATCTCTAAATTTATGCAAAAGCTCAGATGGAAATAATTCTTACACTCATGTTATCCAATATAAACTATTAAATAATTGATAAAATTTGAACATGAGTTACAAGAACATCATAGCTTGATATTCTCTCGTCATATGTATTTGACTCATATTACTGAAATCTCGCCTTTAACTCGAGTTTAGTGCATTTTTTTTTGGAAATACAGGTACTTCTGAATTCCTACAATCTCTGTACTAATTTGTATTTTGTGGGGAGCTACAGACGTTTCCAAATATAGAATGATGCATGATTGGTCAGCTAACATACTCTTGGCCAGGTGCCTCTCACATCTTATCTTGTTTGTAACATATTCTCCTTAAACTGTCAAACTTATTCCTCTTGTGCACTTTGCTTCCCTGACATACAGGCACACTATGGTGGTGGGATGTTACTAACAACCATAAACAGACACCTAAGCGATCAGATACGGTGACTGTGCAAGTGTGTCAGCTACGTCGAATTCACTGATCCCAAACTAATGGATCTTACTAGGATCTCCTCTTCTCTGTAATACTTAGAACCTTCTCCTCTACCTATTCAGGCCAACAGTTTGAGCATCCGGCAACCATGGTGACAAAGACTAGCATACTGGAACTGCTCTAAGTTTCCATGTTCTCGGTAAACAAGTGAGCTAAGAAAGCGAAATCTATTTAATAAATGTTGGCATATACTGATACGCTGGCACTGCATTAATGTTGTGGTCTTCTAAATTGTTAGAATAATTTGAAGTAGTTTGGTAGGAGTCCATGCTAGTTTAAATAGCCAAGTTTGAGTCTAATTTTGATAGGTTGATTAGTTAGTTTTCCAACATGTCTCGTTTGCATGTCGTAAGCATTTGTGTTCTGTAGTTCATATATGATTCAATGAGTTTGCATAGCTAGTAGCCTACATGCTGTACTAGTATGTCTTGGACTCAGCATGCCTTACTAGTCTAGTAAAAGGGCGCTACAGTCTGAGTCGTTCTAGATGCTATTAGGTCAGAGTAGGTTTGGATTGCTTTGGCCATGTAGCAGGTCATATCATGGAACCAGGTCGTGCAAGAGTTTTGCGTAAAAAAACATGCTTATGTAAGAGTTTTGATATAAAAGAATAAAGAGTACGCTAAAGTTTTTTTTGTGCACATGTGTTCGGCTATTTTGATGCCATCTATTCTGTGAGCACAACCGAACATAGATTACTAATGCATATGCCAAATCAGCAGGCTACAGAGACTAGATTGTTCCAAGTCGATGTTGCTAGCGCTAAAACATAGACCAATATTAGTGCCAAGCTAGATTTACTAGGAGGTATTTTCTGATAGTAGTTCTATATTGCATGAATGATTCTTCACCAGATCGAATGGAAAGTTTGGAGTATTAATAGCATTACTTGACTACATTTTATTATCTTACACATGCTTCTCTTTTTTTCCCACCTAATTTGTATAAGAGAACCTGCTTCTGTGAGATAAGACTCATTTCGGTTAGATTAGGTAAAACAATTCATCAACTACTTTATGCCTGCCTTACATTTTCCCACCCCTATAAAACACTCTGTTTCTATTAACAGGGTTAAACTTACTAATGAAACAGGCTGAGTTAGTTTACTGTAAGCTAAAATGACTATTGTTAGCTACAAATATTATACTGGACACATCCGAATAACAACGCTCCTCTTTCTTTAATCCAAAGTATCAACCCTGAATATAAATCTAAAGTTGATGATGTTAAACTTGGTAATGAATTCTTGGTATTGCGCGTTGATGCTACATTAGCAAAATCTTACAAGTTTTTATAACTACTAAAAAGAGTCAAAATTATTAGTAATGCAGCAAGATTAACTATCACATTGCCTTTGACCTTTCCATGTTGCTCCTCCTTTCAATTTTTTTACCCTATTAACCTATTTCGTTTCTTTGTTGTAGATTGCTATATTCGATGATGCATGGCTCAGATATTGGTCAAGAATAGGAGTGCTATTAGCTAGATAGGTTCACATTGTGTCTTAGAATTTCATGGCCAGTGCCAATGTTTCAATCATTATGTTTCAGATATTTTCGGTGTCAATGTCTCAGAATGGCTGAGACGTTGGTTGCAAGGTCAATAGTAGGATTACTACTAGTTTCACATCTTGTAATCTTTGTATCATGTCCTTTGTAATGCAACCAAGTTGATTTAATATATGAGAAATTTCTATTTATTATACTGTGTCCCTGTGCAATGTCGGCATTGACCTAATAATTCTGGACGGTGATATATAAAATACCGCACATTTTTCATGCAATGCACTAGGCATTGCAATACTCATTGATAATCCACCAACGCATGTGAAGCGTTGTTGGGCTCTGACTTTATCCGTTGCTATCTTACAACACTTTTCCACGCCATTTACCAAGGGATGCATATACGTTGTTGTAGACCTTTCCAACGCCACCAAAGGCAACACATACAATTCCGTTGGTGTAGACCTTACCAACGCTTATATGAACCTTTGGCAACGCAATGATGCGTTGCTATAGGGGGGTTCTTGTTGTAGTGGCTGGAATCTTGTGTGACTAGGTCCATGGTCAGCCACGTACAATCCGAAGAAGAGGCGTCATTTTCACATTTCCCTTATTTCCAGCTTCTTCATTCAACATGTTGTTTTTCACCATCTTCAAAGTAAGCTTATCATCCTGATACAGAATTGCTAAGTGACGCAACAAGCGTGTTTCAGCTATCAAGCATGGAACTCAGCAACAACAATGCGTGTACCTCATCCTCAAAATTGCCCTTCATAACTGAGAGTTGATTTATATGACATTGGAAGACACATTCAATTGCTCAATCACATTGTTGCCATGTTGGTACTCAAGCTTACAAGTATTTTGATTACCGAAACCTTGTTCATTGAAGTCTTCCTTTCATTCATAGACTCCAATTTTTGCCACATCTCATACGCATTTACGTCATTTGCAACATGGTGGAATAAATTGTGGTTTATGTATAGCATACCTATTGTCTTTCTGTGTAGAACTCTCCATTCTTCTTCTGTGACACCGGAGGATACCTTGTCTTTCACAGTTGGCTCATACAAAAAATTTCAATAAATGTCGTCTTTCATCATAGGCTTCCATAGTGAGTAATTGAAAGAATCAAATTTTATCATGTCACTTGTCGTAGCACCCTCGTCCATAGCCATTGTGAGCAGCACTTCCAACAACAATCAAACAACTAAGATTAGGAAGCTCCTAAGACACCAAAACTTTGATGCCACTCTGTTGATAATTAGCATGCAAATACACTTATGATGAACTAAAAAATGTTGTGGGAACAAAGTAATCTCAACATCACTTCATGTATTAATTCAGAGGTGTTGCACAACATGGAAGAAAGCATATGCAGTAACATATATGGAGGAAATAGCCCTGGCAACTCTCCAAACACACCTCAAACAATGTTTGGAGTCAGGAGAAACTCTTTGAATAACAACATAACATTAGCACACAAAGACACAAGATTTTTACGTGCTTTTATCCCAACCTACCTGGGGTTAAAACCGCGTAAAAAATCTTGAGTCTCTGTGTGTTGATGTTTTGTCCATGTCCAAAGAAGTTCTCCTGACCCCAAACATCATTTGAGAAGCGCCTGGGGTGTTGCGAGAGCTATTTACACCATACATGTTGCTGCATATGTTTTCTTTCGTACTAAGCAACAATCCTTAAATTAATGCATGAAGTGGTGCTGAGATTACTTTGTTTCTGCTCCACTTTTTTTAGTTCACCATAAGTGTGTTTGCATTGGGGATGTCCTAGGAATGGAGAAGATCGGTTCCTAGGGTCTTCCTCCATCGTTATCAGCAGCGTAACGGATCCTACTACTCTCAAAGTTGTAGTGTGCCACTATTGCGCCTGATTTTGATCATGCACCGCAAAACATTTACATCACATTGGCCTCAAAACAACTTGTGACTGACATTGCAAATTCGTTTTGAGGGTCAAACTCGGAGGCCCATAATCTAGCCAAGTTATCTCATTCTTCAGACCGCGGAACCCACGTCTGGTTTGTCCAACCCCATCATCATCTTGATATTTCTATCTCGCTAAACCCTGATCAATAAGCTTGGCTGATATGTGCTACTAAAAAAAGCTGAATACTTCTGGTTTTGTGTTAAAGTGTCCAAAAAGGTTAAAAAATTTGTGGTCAATTGCCAAGTTGTCATAAAACTTATTGTTCCACCTAAATAATCCCCTTAATTTCCTTCCGAAAAGATTGTTAGAAGTTCTGAGGGGTCCTTTCGAGGCTGGCGTTGGCGAGCAAGAGGGAAAAGAACATATGCAATCCATGCTTGAAGCTAAAGCTTTCCCTGTCCACGAGCATATCACCCTATTCACCTGCCGAAGAAAAGAATTCCTGGCCCCGTGCAAGGAGAGGAGAGGAGATCCGTCCCTTGCAGAGCGCAAAAGCAGCAGACCCCGAGCAAAGGCATACCGGCTGGCTTACTCGCAAAGAAACGGCAGAATATCTGTGGCTTCTTCGTGTGCGTCTCTTAGCTGCGCGCCGACCTTTCCACCAGAGGAATGCATTTCGGTGGCGCTTATATATGCCGCCGATCACCACGCCGTGATAGCACCCCACGACCGGAGCGGCATAGCAAAGGGAGCGAGCAGAGCACACGAGCACGCACGGCGCATCCATCCCGTGTTCAGCAGCTAGCAATAGCATGGCGAGCGGGGGCATCAAGACGATGGCCTCGGGCCTCCTGTTCCTGAACCTCATCATGTACGTCGTCGTCGCCGTCATCGCCGGCTGGGCCGTCAACTACAGCATCGAAGACAGCGCCCACTCACGTAAGCCCGTCGAGCGCAAGCACCACATGCATGTGCGCGTGTGTCGCATCGACTACAGTATGTTTGATTTGCTGAGCCGTTGATGCAGTGAGGGGCGCGTCGCCGCCGGTGCGGCTGTTCCCGATCTACTTCCCGATGGGCAACCTGGCGACGGGGTTCTTCGTCATCTTCGCGCTCCTCGCTGGCGCGGTCGGCATCTCCACCTCGCTCACCGGCCTGCGCGACGTCACCGAGGGCTACCCCGCCAGCATGATGTCCGCCGCCGCCTCCGCCCTCGTCACCTGGACCCTCACCCTCCTCGCCATGGGACTGGCGTGCAAGGAGATCAGCATCGGCCTGAGGCCCCCGAGCCTGGTAAGCATCAATGGAGAATCTGTCTGCCGTGTGGATCTTTTGCTTGTGGAACCTAGCTAACGAGGCTCATCTGTGTGTGCAGCGCGCGCTGGAGACGTTCACGATCATCCTGGCGGGGACGCAGCTGCTCTGCGTCGGGTCGCTCCACGCCGGGGCCAAGGCGGCCATCGAGCAGACGCCCATGGGTGTCAGAGCAAGGGTCTGATCGGTCGACGCAGGCCGGCCGTCGATGCAGTGTGGTCTATTTGAAGGTGCATCATCATCATCATCTTGGCAAGAAGGATTGCTGGTTTGCGTGTGCGTGCGTGTGATGTGAAGTGAATGTGCAGATTATATATGCTACTACCGTGTCGGGGTTGTCAGGGTGTGTGTGCGCTTGCGGTGAAATTGTCTCCGGCTGGTGGGGGTGACGATTACATAACATGTCGAGTGGTATTATGGCAAATATATAACGTTGTTCATGCAAAATCTGGCAAATATTACTACTTCCGGGCTCCATTCATACAACAGCGTATTGAACGACTAAACGGTACGCAACTGCGTCAATGAATAGGGACAGATGAAGCAGAGCTTTCACAAATTCAGAAGCAGCTCTGTTTTTTCTTTTTGAGTGCTCTTTTTTTTTGTTAACAAAGAAGCAGCTCCGGTAGCGTTGCACATCCACGAATTCATTCGCGCTTCCTCCGTATGCTAACTTTAGTACAAAGTTATACAGACAATTATTTTGAGACAGACGAGTAAATTTTTTTTATAATGAAAGAAGGGCCGCCCCTAACAATGTGGTTACATCAGACGGAGGCCCAAAACGCCAACAAACGTGACGGACCGCATCAACTCACGGGCGGGCAAGGCTTTTGGCGCGGGAGTTTCACCGCGAGCGGGCACGCGAGCCCTCGGCGATACAGCAGCTCGGTTATGACGCGGTAACCATGCTGCGTGAGGTGGATGCCGTCCCAGCTTGGACGCCTGCTCGGGTCGGCGCACACCGTCGTCCCCGGCGCGCCGCACAGCCTGTTGTGATCAAAGTTATACTCCCCGCCGCCCGCGCCGCAGCACGCCCTACGCAGGGCAGCGCCGCCGTCGAAGCCGAGCCGCGGCGCGTCGCGGAGGATCGCGAGGTAGGCGGCCAAGTAGTCGGCGTAGGCTACCTTCGCCTTCGGATACGACCGCCGCAGCTCCCCGATGGCGCGGCGCAGGCGCTCGTTGTGCGCGCGCGCCAGGACGTTGAAGGAGACAAGGCAGCCGTCGCCGTCGCGCAGCGATGCGGGGCTCGACGCCGTCGCCGCGCTCAGGTAGCTCGGCATGCACCCGATGGGGAAGTTGCCCGGGATCACCATTCTCGTGGCGCCCATGTCCAGCACCTCCTTGGCTGCGTCTGCTATGGATTGCACGACCTCGGGTACGAGTGAGAGAGCGTGTGCCAAGCTCTGCGCGCTGCGGGTGGCATTGCTGATCGGGTCATATCTACCGTTCGTCCGCCGGGGCTGTAGGAAGACGTAGTTGTAGTCGTTTCCGCCGATCTCCCCCAGCATCACCAGTGAACTCGCTAGTTTTAACCGTATCTCTGCGATACAAAGTTAATTTTGTTGTATCAGCTTAATCTGTGTTTTAGTGGTGAGTTAATTAGCCAAATGAGAAGGTGGAGGACAATAAACAACCTCGAGGGGAGTTGGTGGAGTTCATGAACTTCTTGAACCATGTGAGCTGAACTCCAAGGGAGCTGTTGGTGTGGGAGACGTTGATACCCCTGTTGGCCAGTGCCGTCGTGCTGAGCGCGGTGGCTCCGGCGACAGCGAAGTTGACGCCGTGCGTGAAATCCGCGTGCCTGTCGAGGTATGGGTTAAGCAGCGGGAGGCCGAGATCTTTAGCTGCACAACCAGAAATGCTCACTCGTTCTAAGATCGATATTAAAGAGCAAGCATGCACGCACATATCATACAGTAGAGAATATGCATGCATCTCATTTCTTGAAGAACAAATTGAAATGTACCAAGGAAGTCGATCGTGAGGAAGCCGTCGGAGCAACGGCCGGTGTGGCGGCCGATGGTGACGCCGTAGGGAAAGCCCGTGGTGTAACGCAGTATTCCGGTGTCGCCTTCCCGGAGGAGGTTCCCCGTGTCCGAGATGGAGTCCCCGAAGTTGTAGATGGCAGTAATGCTGTCAACCGTTGCCTCCGAAGGCGAGACCTGCGGTGGCGGCGGCCGCGCTGCGACGCGGATGCCCGCGAGAAGCAGCGCCATGAGTAGGCTGCTTGCTAGAGCAGTAGACATGGATGATTTGCCCTCTTCGTACCCCCAGAACGAGCTGATCCTAACATATATACACGAGTGCGGTATGGAAAGCTAGCGCATCTCCCTCTGTCCGCACAGAAATACGCAGATACAGTTGGTAGCTATGAGCATTTGGAACGGCAGCGCCAGCAGCCGGCGCAATAAGTCGCTCACACCAAGCCCCTTGACCCGCTGATGAATCTTTTGTTGCCATTTCTGGCGGGCGGCGCATACGCACGCCTTTTTTTTTGAAACTTTACGCACGCAATTTTAAAGAATACACGACCATCTATTTCTGTAGGAGTGAATTGCAGAAAACATCGACAGGGCTAGGTTTACAGAAATCACAATTCTACAGTTCTGCACCAAAAACCACTAATTTTGAGGCTATTTTTCTTGCAAAAAATACTAGTATGTGGCTAAGGCCATTTTATGCACGATTATGACAGGTGGCTCTTGCCGGACAGGGTGACATGGCAAAAAATAAAACAAGCCAATTACATCCATATACAATTTTGCTTTGCAAAAAGACCCCTGAAAAAAAGCAATCGGGTCCTTAGTCCTGAAAACAAAAGCAATCGGGACCTTGTCTCCTACCGATACGGTGGGATTGCTCCGGGGCGTGGCCGGCGCCGCCGCCGCTCGCGCCCATGTGCTGCCTCTGCCTGCTCGCGATCGCCTGCGCACGCGCGGCGAGCGACCGGTGGAGGGCAGCAGGTGGAGCCGCTTCGAGAAGGACCTGCAGCTCCCCTCCAACTGCAACGTCGATGGCATCCGCGCCAAGTTCGAGAACGAGGAGCGCACCATCACGCTACCTGCTACTTCTTGAGATTGTGTTGGTTTTTTCTTTAAAGAAGAAAGGGTGATGCAGCACAGTAGAGATGAGTATTTTCCTCAGTTAAGAACAAGGTATCAATCTAGTTGGAGAAGAACGCGCAAATCACCAATACTTGCATAAACAATCAAACACTTGTACCCAACGCGATAAAGGGGTTGTTAATCCCTTCACGGTCACTTGCAAATGTGAGATCTGATAGAGATAGATAAATAAAAGATAAAATATTTTTGGGTTTTTTGGTTTATAGATCTGAAAATAAAAGATTGCAAAAAAGTAGATCGAAAACTAATATGATGGAAAATAGACCCAGGGGCCATAGTTTTCACTAGAGGCTTCTCTCTTGAAGGCAAATAATATGGTGGGTGAACAAATTACTGTCGAGCAATTGATAGAAAAGCATAAAGTTATGACGATATCCAAGGCAATGATTATGAAATATAGGCATCATGTCCGTGTCAAGTAGACCGACTCCTGCCTGCATCTACTACTATTAATCCACACATCGACCGCTATCCAACATGCATCTAGAGTATTAAGTCCATAAAGAACGGAGTAACGCCTTAAGTAAGATGACATGGTGTAGAGGAATAAACTCATGCAATATGATGTAAACCTCATCTTTTTAACCTCGATGGCAGCAATTCAATATTTGTCACTAGGTGAAATCATGCAAGATTGGACCCAAAGCTAAGCACCTCTCCCATTGCAAGAAAAACCAATCTAGTTGGCCAACCAAACCGATAGTTCGAAGAGAAATATAGATATACCAAATCATGCATATAAGAATTCAGAGAAGATTCAAATAATATTCACAGATAAGCTGATTATAAATTCACAATTCATCGGATCTCGACAAACACACCACAAAAGAGGATTACATCGGATAGATCTCCAAGAACATCGAAGAGAACACGGTATTGAGAATCAAAGGGCGAGAAAATGCCATCTATCTACTAGCTATGGACCCGTAGGCCTGTGATAAACTACTCACACTTCATCGGAAAGTCAATAGGGTATTAGGGTTCATGTAGATGCCCTCTGTGATCGAATCCTCCTCCGGAAGGATGCCTGAAAAGGCCCCAAGATGGGATCTCACGGGAACAGAAGGTCGTTGCGGTGGAAAAGTGTTTTCGTGGATGCTTCTGATGGTTCTGGAATATATATGAATATATAGGAGGAAGAGCTAGGTCAGGAGGTCACCGAGGGGCCCACAAGGTAGGGGGCGCCCTGATACGTCTCCGTCGTATCTACTTTTCCAAACACTTTTGCCCTTGTTTTGGACTCTAACTTGCATGATTTGAATGGAACTAACCCGGACTGACGCTGTTTTCAGCAGACTTTCCATGGTGTTATTTATGTGCAGAAACAAAAGTTATCGGAATGACCTGAAACTCCATGGAACTTATTTTTGGAAAATATAAAAAATATTGGCGAAAGAATCAAGGCCAGGGGGCCCACCACCTGTCCACGAGGTGGGGGCGCGCCTGCCCCCCTAGGCGCCCCCCTCTGCCTCGTGGCCCCCTGACGCTCCACCGATCTGAACTCCAACTCCATATATTCGTGTTCGGGGAGAAAAAACCCAAAGAGAAAGATTCATCACGTCTTACGATACGGAGCCGCCGCCAAGCCCTAAACTCTCTTGGGAGGGCTAATCTGGAGTCCGTTCGGGGCTCCGGAGAGGGGAATCCGTCGCCATCATCATCATCAACCATCCTCCATCACCAATTTCATGATGCTCACCGCCGTGCGTGAGTAATTCCATCGTAGGCTTGCTCGACGGTGATGGGTTGGATGAGATTTATCATGTAATCGAGTTAGTTTTGTTAGGGTTTGATCCCTAGTATCCACTATGTTCTGAGATTGATGTTGCTATAATTTTGCTATGCTTAATGCTTGTCACTAGGGCCCGAGTGCCATGATTTCAGATCTGAACCTATTATGTTTTTATGAATATATGTGAATTCTTGATCCTATCTTGCAAGTCTATAGTCACCTACTATGTGTTATGATCCGGCAACCCCGAAGTCACAATAATCGGGACCACTCCCGGTGATGACCATAGTTTGAGGAGTTCATGTATTCACTATGTGTTAATGCTTTGTTCCGGTACTCTATTAAAAGGAGGCCTTAATATCCCTTAGTTTCCATTAGGACCCCGCTGCCACGGGAGGGTAGGACAAAAGATGTCATGCAAGTTCTTTTCCATAAGCACGTATGACTATATTCGGAATACATGCTTACATTATATAGATGAATTGGAGCTAGTTCTGTGTCACCCTATGTTATGATTTTTACATGATGAACCGCATCCGGCATAATTCTCCATCACCGATCCAATGCCTATGAGCTTTTCACATATTGTTCTTCGCTTATTTACTTTTCCGTTGCTGCTATTACAATCACTACTAAACCCAAAATTATTACTTTTGCTATCGTTACCGTTACTTCCATATTACTTCTCTACTAAATACTTTGCTGCAGATACTAAGTTATCCAGGTGTGGTTGAATTGACAACTCAACTGCTAATACTTGAAAATATTCTTTGGCTCCCCTTGTGTCGAATCAATAAATTTGGGTTGAATACTCTACCCTCAAAAACGGTTGCGATCCTCTATACTTGTGGGTTATCAAGACTATTTTCTGGCGCCGTTGCCGGGGAGCATAGCTCTATTCTTTGAGTCACTTGGGATTTATATCTGCTGGTCACTATGAGGAACTTGAAAGACGAGAAAACAAAATTTATCCCTCAACTACGAGGGGAGGTAAGGAACTGCCATCTAGCTCTGCACTTGATTCACCTTCTGTTTTGAGTAAGCTTGCGACACCTAAACCTGCTTCTGCTATTCACTCTGATATGTCGCATGTTATTGATGATGCCACTTCTGCTATGCATGATACTTATGATGAAACTACTTCTTTGCTTGATACTACTGTGCCACTTGGTGAATTTCTTGATGAACAACTTGCTAGGGTTAGAGAGAATGAAATTATTGAAACTGATAATTTTGATGATAGTGATGATGAAGGCTCTCCCAATAAATATGAATTGCCTGTTGTGCCTGAGGGCTATGTTATGGATGAAGAAACTAAAAGAGACTTTCTTGCTTGTAATGATAGAAGTGATCTTAAGAAATTATTAGCTAAGCTTAAACAAAGAACTCTGAATGCTAGAATGAAATATGATCCTGCTTATGATACTTCACCTATCTTTGTTACTGATAAGGATTATGAATTCTCCATTGATCCTTATATAATTACTTTGGTTGAATCTGATCCTTTCTATGGCTATGAATCTGAAACTGTTCTGGCACATCTTACTAAATTAAATGATATAGCCACCCTGTTCACTAATGATGAGAGAACTCGCTACTTTTTGTAACGCCCTCGATGCGGCTATATCTCCCACGTGTCGAAGCACGACTTAGAGGCATAACCGCATTGAAAGCAATGTCGCAAGTAAGGTAATCTTCACACAACCCATGTAATACATAAGGGAAAGAGATACATAGTGGCTTACAATCGCCACTTCACACAATACATGAACAAAATATTACATCATACAGTTACAATCAGGGCCCGACTACGGAGCCAAAATAAAAGAAGAAACCCCAAAAGCGACAAAGGTCCACGATCGACCCCAACTGGGCCCACTACTGGTTGACTAGAACGAAACAACACAAAGAACAAGATCTTCATCGAACTCCTCCTTGAGCTCGGGTGCGTCACCTGCACGGTTTCATCGGCACCTGCAAACTGGTTTGGAAGTATCTGGTGAGTCATGGGGACTCAGCAATCTCACACCCGCGAGATCAAGACTATTTAAGCTTATAGGTAGGGTAAAAGGTATGAAGTGGAGCTGCAACAAGCGACTAGCATATATGGTGGCTAACATACGCAAATGAGAGCGAGAAGAGAAGGCAAAGCACGGTCGAACAACTATGATCAAGAAGTGATCCTGAAACTACTTACGTCAAGCATAACTCCAACAACCGTGTTCACTTCCCGGACCCCGCCGAGAAGAGACCATCACGGTTACACACGCGGTTGGTGTATTATTAATTAAGATCAACTTCGGGTTTTATACAACCGGACATTAACAAATTCCCATCTGCCCATAACCGCGGGCACGGCTTTCGAAAGTTCAAACCCTGCAGGGGTGTCCCAACTTAGCCCATGATAAGCTCTCGCGATCAACGAAGGATATTCCTTCTCCCCGGGA
Source organism: Aegilops umbellulata (assembly GCA_032464435.1). NCBI lineage: Eukaryota > Viridiplantae > Streptophyta > Magnoliopsida > Poales > Poaceae > Aegilops > Aegilops umbellulata. The sequence goes on from CP136054.1 coordinate 397,235,516, forward strand.
AGACCCGATCAGTCTCGGAATCCCGGCTACAAGACATTTCGACAGTAATAAAACAAGACCAGCAAAGCCGCCCGGATGTGCCGACAAATCCTGATAGGAGCTGCACATATCTCGGTCTCAGGGCACACCGGATGAGCCAGACGTCGGGTTGGCATAGACCCTGATTGCGCAGGGGGCGCCGGACATCGCTCGGTTTGGACCAGCACTTAGAGAAGCACTGGCCCGGGGGGGCTAAAATAAAGATGACCCTCGAGAGCGCGACTCCCAAGGGAAAAAAGGGCTAGGTGAGGCAAATGGTAAAACCAAGGTTGGGCCTCGCTGGAAAAGTCTTATTCAAAGCGAACTGTCAAGGGGGTCCCATAAATCACCCGACCGCGTTAGGGACGCAAAATCCGGGAACATAATACCGATATGACGGAAACTAGGGCGGCAAGAGTGGAACAAAACACCAGGCATAAGGCCGAGCCTTCCACCCTTTACCAAGTATATAGATGCATTAATTAAGTAAGAGGTATTGTGATATACCAACAAGTAAACATGTTCCAACAAGGAACAACATCTCCATGTTCCAACAAGGAACAAACTTCATCTTCACCTGCAGCTAACAACGCTATAAGAGGGGCTGAGCAAGCGGTAACATAGCCAAACAACGATTTGCTAGGACAAGGTGAGTTAGAGGCTTGGTTGAACAATATGGGAGGCATGAGAAGCAAGTGGTAGGTATCGCAGCATAGGCATAGCAAAAGAGCGAGCAACTAGCAAGCAAAGATAGAAGTGATTTCGAGGGTATGGTCATCTTGCCTGAAATCCCGCAAGGAAGAAGAATGAGTCCATGACGAAGACAAACGGACGTAGTCGAACGGGTCCTCACAAACGCGATGATAACGGAATCAATCCGAAGAAGCAACACCGGAAAGAAGCACACAACATAGTAAACAACCAACACATGAACATGGCATGATATGCGAGATGTGGTATGCAATGCATATGCATGCTTAGGAAGGGAAAAGATGAAAAAGGCACAATCTTGGTAAACCAAGTATGCCACTGGAAAGGTGAGGTGATTTCGGTTGAAATCGATATAAAGATCACCGGAATCGGATGCACGGTTTGCAAATGACAAGCAAAACAAGAATGACAAGAATCTGTCATTAACAGCATGATGCTACTTAGCAAGCAACAAGAAACTAAGCTACTGCACTCAACCATATCAACATAGCATATGACAGTAATATACTCAAGATGCTCGACAAAAGAAGAACACTGAGCTACGGCTAAATTACACCACAACAGGTTCAAACAAGCATGGCAAAAGTGCAAAAGATAACAGGTTCACAGACTTAGGGAAAATACTATCATGCCAGAAATTAACATTGGGATGACATGTTTAGAGCAATGAAACAACATGCTACAGGATCAGGACATAGCAAAATATGGCATGGCATGAATCTACTCAAGGCACTTAACAAAAGTCCCTTACTGACCATAAGCCACAAAGGACTAGAAAATATGATAACACCCATGTCAATTAAGCAAGTTTCGATACAGGTTTCAGACTTAGCAGAAAACTGGACATGTCAAGAACAGATAACAAGTAGGCATGTTTACGAGCTCGAAGCACTCACTACAGAGCATTGCATGATAAACTAAGCATATATTACATCAAGAAGACATGGCATAGGAACTAGACATGGCAAGAACAATATCATATCATGCAAGGATCAACTACAACAAGCTTGGCAAAATTGAATAACACGTAAACAATCTGCCAGCAACATTTTGAAGCAAAAGTAGAGCTCGATTGACTCAAGCTATGGCACTCCATAAATACAAACAAAGGCATGGGTGAATAGAGAAAATCCATATGCTCAAGACACCCTTACTGATCATGCTCAAAAGAGGCATACATCTCTCGGAAACAACACGAACACATGGCATAAAAATAACAGCAGGCAGGGACTTGGTGATATTACTGTCTCTGAAATCAGCAACATCAAGTGCCCTAGTTTGCATGCTTGTGCTAGTCACCACAAAGATCACAAAAATACATGGCATAATTCTCTGGAAAGGTAACATGGCATATTACAAAACACATGTAGAGCTAAACTCCATAGGATGCACACATCAATCATGGCAAAAATGACAAAAGTGCATGTTCTGATAAGAATCAGAAACTAACATCACATAGCCCTCTCCTAAGAGCATTTCGGGCACAAAGATGACCTCAAATGAAAATTATGCAATGGAACGGAATGATGTACTCCTCGAGCCGAACAATTCGACATATTGTACGCTCAAAACGAAGCTACATGCAGAGAGTTATGGCATGATGAACATGGCATGATAATGTCCAAAAGTCGGGGACTTGGTGAAAATATACCCTCCGGAAAAGTCAACTCGGGACGGCGATATCCGTGACGCGGGGATCCGAGACGGGGACAGAGCGCGTTTGGATGGCTGAAGGGGTGGATCTCATCCACCCCGCGGTGGATCCGGCCGGAGTGGAACTCCGGCGAACTCCGGCGAGGGGAGGACGGAGAGGCGGCGGCAGCGAGGCGGCGGGGCCGGCGCAGAGGTTCGCGGCGGCGGCGGCGCAAGGGCGCGAGCGCGCGGCGGCGCGCGGGGCACGGAACGGCGCGGCGGCGCCGGCGCATGGCGCGGCGGCGGCGATGGCACAAGCGGCGATGAGCGGCGACGGAGGCGGCGCGCGGCGAGGGAGGGCGGCGGAGGCGGCGGAGCGCGGCAGTGGGGCTCGGGGCGCGCGGGCGGCTCGGGCCCGGGCGGGCCGGCCTCGGGCCCCGGCGGGCCGAGGGCGGCGCGGGGGGGAGAGAGAGGGCGGCGCGGGATGAGGTGGCGGGCGCCGGTTGGGCGAGGAGGAGGCGGTGATGACGTGGCAAGCTCCTATTGGCTGGAGTGATGTGGAGGCTGGACGCGTCCGGCGCGGACGGACGTGTCCGGCGGCGCGCGGGGAGCGGGGCTAGGGTTTGGACTGCGATTTGGACGGGGGAGGCACATATTTATAGGTAGAGGGGGCTAGGAAGCTCCAAATGAAGAGCGGTTTTCGGCCACGCGATCGTGATCGAACGACCGACAACATGGAGATGACTTAGATGGGTTTTGGGCCACTTTGAAGGGGGTGTTGGGCTGCACACCAAAGAGGCCTTTGCGGTTACCCGGTTAACCGTTGGAGTATCAAACGGACTCCGATTGACCCGAAACTTGACAGGCGGTCTACCAGTAGTAAACCAAGGCCACATGTCAAGCCTCGGTCCATTCCGAGAAAGTATGATACCCGCTCACGGAAAAAGGTAAAAGGGGACGCCGGGGAACGTAGGAGCGCCGGATTGCAAAACGGACAACGGGGAAAATGCTCGGATGCATGAGACGAACATGTATGCGAATGCGATGCACATGATGACATGATATGAAATGCAGATGATGACATGGCAAAGTGCAACACGCAAGCACATGACATGGCAACGACGGCGAATAACTGGCGGACACCTGGCGCATCAGATCCGGGGCGTTACACTTTTATATCCTTAAAATATTTCCGTTCTCATTAAAGGGTGATGCTAAGATATGGTTTAATTCTCTTGATCCTGGTTGTGTGCGTAGTCCCCAGGATATGATTTATTACTTCTCTGCTAAATATTTCCCTGCTCATAAGAAACAAGCTGCCTTAAGGGATATATATAATTTTGTGCAAATTGAGGAAAAGAGTCTCCCACAAGCTTGGGGGAGGCTTCTCCAATTACTTAATGCTTTTCCTGATCATCCTCTCAAGAAAAATGAAATACTTGATATCTTTTATAATGGACTAACTGATGCTTCCAGAGATTACCTGGATAGTTGTGCTGGTTCTGTTTTCAGGGAAAGAACACCGGATGAAGCTGAAATTCCATTGAATAATATGTTGACAAGTGAAAATAATTGGACACTTCCTGAGTCAACTCCTGAGCCTATTCCTAAACCAACTCCGAAGAAGAGAGGTGTTCTATTTCTCAGTCCTAAAGATATGCAAGAGGCAAAGAAATCTATGAAAGAAAAAGGTATAAAAGATGAAGATGTTAAGAATTTACCTCCTATTGAAGAAATACATGGTCTTAATTTACCGCCTGTTGAAGAAATATATGGTCTTAATCCAATACCTATTGAAGAAACTCATGGTCTTGATAACCCGACACAGGTAGTAAAGGTAAATTCTCTCTATAGATTTGACGAAGGTGATATTCCTCACTACAAGTCTGCTAGACAGTGCTTAGATGAGTTTGACAATTTTATTGTTAAACAAGAAAACTTCAATGCTTATTTTGATAGAGAATTAAAACGCAATTTTTATATGCTTGAACACTTGGGTGATTATATGTCTAGAGTTAAAGGTGAACTAAAACTCATTAGTAAACATGCTTCTATGGTTACCACTCAAGTAGAACAAGTACTTAAAGCTCAAAATGATTTGCTCAATGAATTAAATACTAAGAAAAATGACTATGATGTTAGAGTGGCTACTAGAACTGGTAAAATGACTCAGGAACCTTTGTATCCTGAAGGCCATCCTAAGAGAATTGAGCAGGATTATCAGAGAAATAATATAGATGCACCTAGTCCTTCTAAAAAGAAGAAAAAGAAAAATGATAGGACTTTGCATGCTTCTAGTGAACCTATTGCTGAACCACCTGAGAATCCAAATGATATTTCTATTTCTGATGCTGAAACACAATCTGGTAATGAACATGAACCTAGTGATAATGTTAATGATGATATTCATGATGATGCTCAACCTAGTAATGATAATGATGTGGAAATTGAACATGCCTTTGATCTTGATAACCCACAATCAAATAATCAACATTATGATAAGAGAGACTTTGTTGCTAGGAAACTTGGTAAAGAAAGGGAGCCATGGGTTCAGAAACCCATGCCTTTTCCTCCCAAACCATCCAAGAAAAAGGATGATGAGGATTTTGAGCGCTTTGCTGAAATGATTAGACCTATCTTTTTGCGTATGCGATTAACTGATATGCTCAAAATGAATCCTTATGCTAAGTATATGAAAGATATTGTTACTAATAAAAGAAAGATACCGGAAGCTGAAATTTCCACCATGCTTGCTAATTATACTTTTAAAGGTGGAATACCAAAGAAACTTGGAGATCCGGGAGTACCTACTATACCATGCTCCATTAAAAGAAACTATGTTAAAACTGCCTTATGTGATCTTGGAGCCGGTGTTAGTGTTATGCCTCTCTCTTTATATCGTAGACTTGATTTGAATAAGTTGACACCTACTGAAATATCTTTGCAAATGGCTGATAAATCAACTGCTATACCTGTCGTATTTGTGAGTATGTGCCTGTTGTGGTTGCAAACGTTACTATTTTAACAAACTTTGTTATTATTGATATTCCCGAGGACGATAGTATGTCTATTATTCTTGGAAGACCCTTTTTGAATACTGCAGGGGCTGTTATTGATTGCAACAAAGGCAATGTCACTTTTCATGTTAATGGTAATGAGCATACGGTACATTTTCCGAGGAAACAACCTCAAGTTCATAGTATCAATTCTATTGGAAAAAGTCCATCGATTATTATTGGAGGTTCTGAATTTCCCCTTCCTACTGTCAAAAAGAGATATGATATTCTTATTGTTGGGGATGTGCATATCCCCGTTGAGGTAACATAGTGTTATTCAAAATTTCTCCGGTTCCATGTTATTCGGAATGAGTTTGTTAACAAGACTTGATCAACCTTGTCAGTGGATTCCTTTTGATAAGCATGAGATGGATGAAACTAGAAAGCACAACCTTCTGTACCCTCTCTCTACTTTCTGTTATTTAGTTGAAATAAAGTAAACATAGTATTTTCCTATCTGTTTTCTGAATTATCCGTGCAATATAAAAATACCCCGAAAATAAAAGTTCTCCAAATGCCCCGAAAATGAAATATGATTTTTTTAGAATATTTGAGAATATCTGGCACTGAGAACACAGCAGGGGGAGCAAGAACCTGGCCACGAGGGTGGAGGGCACGCCCACCCCCTGGGCGCGCCCCCTGCCTCGTGGGCCCACAGTGGCTCCCCTCCACTTATTCCTGCATCCACACACTTCTTCTTCCTCCCAAAAAAATCACCATCCAGCTCAAGCACGAGTTCTAGCTCATTTTGCTGCGATTTTCGATCTCCTTGCTCAAAGCACCTCTCACAAAACTGCTTGGGGGGATTGTTCCTTGGTATGTGACTCCTCCATTGGTCCAGTTAGTTTTTGTTCTAGTGCTTTATTCTTTGCAAATTTGTGCTGCCTAGGTGACCATGTTCTTGAGCTTGCATGTCAAATTTATATGGTTCCAAGTAGTTCTAATGCATGATATAGGCTCTAGGCACTTGTAGGTGTAGTTGCTATCAATTTTGTTGAGCTTGGTTCACTTCTATTTGAAGTTACTAAAAATTTCAGAAATTTTTTAGAGGAAGAAATGTACTTAGGAAAATGTACCAAGGTGGTTCTTCAAGTAAACAAGGACACAGGCTTGCAATGCGTGATGCTGATGATGAGCCACCAAGGGACGCTCCCGTGCGGCCTTGTGAATGGCCTTCAGAGGACTTCATGGATCAAACGGGAATTAAGGAAGAATTTAATGCATATTTGCGTAACGCTGATTTTGTGAGCTTCGAGGCAGAAAAGTGCCCCTAGTACCATTATCTCACTAGTTCCTTTGTGAGGAGGTTTGAATTTTCATCTTCACGCAATTCTCAAACTGTCCTGTTTGATCTTTATGAAAAATCTTATACTATGGACTTAGAGGATTTTACCACTGCTTGCAAACTTCCACAATGGGGTAGTGCTAGTGAACCCCGCAAATCTGAATTTAGAGATTTTCTTACTAGTATAATTGTGGGGGAATCTAGAGACATAGCACAAGCTACCATAGCGAGCATTCATTTTCCTGCTATACATTATTTTGCTCTCTTCATAGGTAGGTGCATAAATGGTAAGGATGAAGCATGTCATATGTGTGTCCCTGACCTCAGTATTCTCAGGAGCGATGTGTTGGGAGATAAACATTATAATTTGAGAGCCCTTGTTGCACGTAGGTTGCATAATAATAGATTTAATGGAGATTTCTTTGGTGGAATTTATGCAACCCATATAGCTAATTTTCTGGGTATAGCCATACGTGAGGATGATATTGAGTTGCCTCCTACTTATTTGGATTATGAGGCTATGGTTCGTCATCATTTTTTTGAGAGGAACGATCAGTTCCTCCAGTACCGATTAATCTTCGACAGACGACGCACCTATCACGTCGCTCTCCCTGCTTCTACTTTCTTTGACTTTCAGGCAAAAGGGAGATATTTTATAACCAGAGAGGAGGCGGAAGAGTATAAGAGGAGGGCTGAGATAGCTCGCCTCCAAGCTGCAGCACACGATGCCATGACTGCTGCTTCTCAGTATGACCCCAACTACAACTTTGGATATCCGCCAGGCCATCCGTGGCACTAGACCAACTTAGGCCAAAAGCCTAAGTTTGGGGGAGTACGTATTTCTCACCGATATTACATTTATGTTCACACACTCATTGCTAGATGTTGGTGCTCATACTTTTTCACTGTAATATACATGCTAGTTTATTTTCCTTTTTATGCTTTCTTCTTGTGTGCTTGAAAAATCTTAAGAAAAACAAAAAAAAATAGTTGTAGATTTTAGCTAGTTTACTTTCCATGCTGTAGTAGTAATATTAAAAAGAAAACCCAAAAATATTTCCTATTCTTCTTTTGCTTGTTGGGAGCTTTCTCGTGTAAATAGTTTTATTTCTTTACTTTTCTTTGGGGGTCGATAGGAGAAGACCATGATTAAATTGTTGAAGTGGCTCTTATATGCATTATTAATTGATTTAACCAAGAGCCCATATTTCCTTGTCTTCTCCTGTTTATTGAATGCTCGTAGATTCCAGCTTAGTCCAATGCACGTGCACTATTATTATTATTCACATTGTTTGGTTGTGCAAGTGAAAGGCAATAATGACGATATATGATGGACTGATTGAGATGGGAGAAGCCGGTATGAACTCGACCTCTCTTGTTTTTGTAAATATGATTAGTTCATCGTTCCTGATTCAGCCTATTATGGATAAACATGTCTGCAATGAGAATTAGAGATTATAGTTGCTTATGCCATGCTTGATTAGCTATGAGTTATAATGGTTTACCTTGCATGCCAACATGCTATTAAAATGGTTGTGATGCGGTATAGTGGGGTGGTATCCTCCTTTGAATGATTTAAGTGACTCGACTTGGCACATGTTCACACATGTAGTTGAAACAAATCAACATAGCCTTCACGATATTTATGTTCATGGTGGATTATATCCTACTCATGATTGCATTCAGTGTATGTTAATTTTAATGCATGTTGATGACTGTTGTCGCTCTCTAGTTGGTCGCTTCCCAGTCTTTTGCTAGCCTTCACTTGTACTAAGCGGGAATACTGCTTGTGCATCCAATCCCTTAAACCCCAAAGTTATTCCATATGAGTCCACCATACCTTCCTATATGCGGTATCTACCTGCCATTCCAAGTAAATTTGTATGTGCCAAAATCTAAACCTTCAAATGAAATTCTGTTTTGTATGCTCGAATAGCTCATGTATCAACTAGGGTTGTTCTTATCTTCCATGTTAGGCGGGTTATTCTCAAGAGGAGTGGACTCCGATCCTCACTCACGAGAAAATGGCTGGTCACCGGGATGCCCAGTCCCATGCTTTATGCAAATCAAATCAAATTAATTGCAAACAAAACTCCCTCGGGGCTGTTGCTAGTTGGAGGCACTCGTTGTTTCGAGCAAGCCATGGATTGATGCTTGTTGGTGGAGGGGGAGTATAAACTTTACCATTCTGTTTGGGAACCACCTATAATGTGTGTAGCATGGAAGATATCGCCATCTCTTGGTTGCTATGTTGACAATGAAAGTATGCCGCTCAAAATATTATTTATCTCTGCTTTAAAATCGAGCTCTGGCACCTCTACAAATCCTTGCTTCCCTCTGCGAAGGGCCTATCTATTTACTTTTATGTTGAGTCATCACCCTCTTATTAAAAAGCACCAGCTGGAGAGCACCGCTGTCATTTGCATGCATTACTATTAATTTATATTGGGTATGACTATGACTGGATCTCTTTTACCATGAATTACAATGTTTAGTCAGTCCTAGATCTTTAAAGGTGCTCTACATTTATGTTTTGCGGTCTCAGAAAGGGCTAGCGAGATACCATCTTGTTATATCATATCATGATTGTTTTGAGAAAGTGTTGTCATCCAAGATTTATTATTATTGCTTGCTAGTTGATTATGCCATTGACATGAGAAAACATGAGATCTAAGTGTTATTGTGAATATGGTTAGCCATAATCTTTGCTGAAAACTTGAATGCTGGCTTTACATATTTACAACAACAAGAGCAAACAGAGTTTGTAAAAGTTTTTTCTTTATCACTTTCAGTTTATCAACTGAATTGCTTAAGGACAAGCAAAGGTTTAAGCTTGGGGGAGTTGATACGTCTCTGTTGTATCTACTTTTCCAAACACTTCTGCCCTTATCTCTCTCGGGAGGGCTGATCTGGAGTCCGTTCGGGGCTCCGAAGAGGGGAATCCGTCGCCATCATCATCATCAACCATCCTCCATCACCAATTTCATGATGCTCACCGCCGTGCGTGAGTAATTCCATCGTAGGCTTGCTGGACGGTGATGGGTTGGATGAGACTTATCATGTAATCGAGTTAGTTTTGTTAGGGTTTGATCCCTAGTATCCACTATGTTCTGAGATTGATGTTGCTATGACTTTGCTATGCTTAATGCTTGTCACTAGGGCCCGAGTGCCATGATTTCAGATCTGAACGTATTATATTTTTATGAATATATGTGAGTTCTTGATCCTATCTTGCAAGTCTATAGTCACCTACTATGTGTTATGATCCGGCAACCCCGAAGTGACAATAATCGGGACCACTCCCGGTGATGACCATAGTTTGAGGAGTTCATGTATTCACTATGTGTTAATGCTTTGTTCCCGTATTCTATTAAAAGGAGGCCTTAATATCCCTTAGTTTCCATTAGGACCCCGCTGCCACGGGAGGGTAGGACAAACGATGTCATGCAAGTTCTTTTCCATAAGCACGTGTGATTATATTCGGAATACATGCCTACATTATATTGATGAATTGGAGCTGGTTCTGTGTCACCCTATGTTATGATTGTTACATGATGAACCGCATCCGACATAATTCTCCATCACCTATCCAATGCCTACGAACATTTCACATATTGTTCTTCGCTTATTTACTTTTCCGTTGCTACTGTTACAATCACTACAAAACCCAAAAATATTACTTTTGCTAACGTTATCGTTACTTCCATATTACTTATCTACTAAATACTTTGCTGCAGATACTAAGTTATCCAGGTGTGGCTGATGCTACCTCTTGAGCACTGCCTTGAATTTCCCCGAAGAGGACAGGATGATGCAGCAACGTAGCGTAAGTATTTCCCTTAGTTTTTGAGAACCAAGGTATCAACCCAGTAGGAGGCTACGCTCGAGTCCCTCGTACCTACACAAAAACAATAGCTCAACGCAACCAAGGCGATTAGGGGTTGTCAATCCCTTCACGATTACTTACAGGAGTGAGATCTGATAGAGAATATTTTTGGTATAGAGATGCAAAGTGAAAAGTAAAAGGCAAAATAAAAAGCAAAGCAATATTAAAGTGATGGAGATTGATATGATGAGAATAGACCCGGGGGCCATAGGTTTCACTAGTGGCTTCTCTCAAGAGCATAAGAATTCTACGGTGGGTGAACAAATTACTGTTGAGCAATTGATAGAATTGAGCATAGTTATGAGAATATCTAGGTATGATCATGAATATAGGCATCACGTCTGAGACAAGTAGACCGACTCCTGCCTGCATCTACTACTATTACTCCACTCATCGACTGCTATCCAGCATGCATCTAGAGTATTAAGTTAAAAACAGAGTAACGCCTTAAGCAAGATGACATGATGTAGAGGGATAGTTTCATGCAATATGATAAAAAAAACCCATCTTGTTATCCTCGATGGCAACAATACAATACGTGCCTTGCTGCCCCTTCTGTCACTGGGTAAGGACACCGCAAGATTGAACCCAAAGCTAAGCACTTCTCCCATTGCAAGAAAGACTAATCTAGTAGGCCAAACCAAATTGATAATTCGAAGAGACTTGCAAAGATAATCAATCATACATAAAAGAATTCAGAGAAGATTCAAATATTATTCATAGATAGACTTGATCATAAACCCACAATTCATCGGTCTCAACAAACACACCACAAAAAGAAGATTACATCGAATAGATCTTCACGAGAGAGGGGGAGAACATTGTATTGAGATCCAAAAAGAGAGAAGAAGCCATCTAGCTAATAACTATGGACCCGTAGGTCTGAGGTGAACTACTCACACTTCATCGGAGGGGCTAGGATGATGTAGAAGCCCTCCGTGATGATGGCCCTCTTCGGCGGAGCTCCGAAACAGGCCCCAAGATGGGATCTCGTGGGTACAGAAGGTTGCGGCGGTGGAATTAGGTTTTTGGCTCCGTATCTGATCGTTTGGGGGTATGTAGGTATATATAGGAGGAAGACGTACGTCGGTGGAGCTCCGAGGGGCCCACAAGGCAGGGGGCGTGCCCTAGGGGGGTGGGCGCGCCCCCCACCCTCGTGACCGCCTCGTGGCTTTCTTGACGGAGGGTCCAAGTCTCCTTGGTCTTATCTGATGAGAAAATCACGTTCCCGAAGGTTTCATTCCGTTTGGACTCCGTTTGATATTCTGTTTCTCTGAAACTCTGAAATAGGCAAAAAAACAGCAATTCTGGGCTGGGCCTCCGGTTAATAGGTTAGTCTCAAAAATAATATAAAAGTGGAAAATAAAGCCCAATATAGTCCAAAATAGTAGATAATATAGCATGGAACAATCAAAAATTATAGATACGTTGGAGATGTATCAGGCATCCCCAAGCTTAATTCCTGCTCGTCCTCGAGTAGGTAAATGATAAAAAGAGAATTTTTGATGCGGAGTGCTACTTGGCATAATTTCAATGTAAATCTTCTTAATTGTGGTATGAATATTTAGATTCGAAAGATTCAAGACAAAAGTTCATATTGACATAAAAATAATAATACTTCAAGCATACTAACAAAGCAATTATGTCTTCTCAAAATAACATGGCCAAAGAAAGTTATCCCTACAAAATCATATAGTCTGGCTATGCTCCATCTTCACCACACAAAGTATTTAAATCATGCACAACCCTGATGACAAGCCAAGCAATTGTTTCATACTTTAACATTTTCAAAACATTTTCAATCTTCACGCAATACATGAGCGTGAGCCATGGATATAGCACTATATATAGAATAGAATGGTGGTTGTGGAGAAAACAAAAGGAGGGGAAGATAGTCTCACATTAACTAGGGGTATCAACCGGCTATGGAGATGCCCATCAATAGATATCAATGTGAGTGAGTAGGGATTGCCATGCAACGGATGCACTAGAGCTATAAGTATGTGAAAGCTCAACAAAAGAAACTAAGTGGGTGTGCATCCAACTCGCTTGCTCACAAAGACCTAGGGCAATTTGAGGAAGCCCATCATTGGAATATACAAGCCAAGTTCTATAATGAAAAATTTCCACTAGTATATGAAACTGACAAAACGAGAGACTCTCTATCATGAAGATCTTGGTGCTACTTTGAAGCACAAGTGTGGTAAAAGGATAGTAACATTGTCCCTTCTCTCTTTTTCTCTCATTTTTTTAATTAGGCCTTTTCTTTTTTTATGGCCTCTTTTTTTTATTTTTCGTCCAGAGTCTCATCCCGACTTGTGGGGGAATCATAGTCTCCATCATCCTTTCCTCACTTGGGACAATGCTCTAAAAATGATGATCATCACACTTTTATTTTTCTTACAACTCAACAATTACAACTCGAAACTTAGAACAAAATATGACTCTATGTGAATGCCTCCGGCGGTGTACCGGGATATGCAATGATTCAAGAGTGACATGTATGAAAGAATTATGAACGGTGGCTTTGCCACGAATACGATGTCAACTACATGATCATGCTAGCAATATGACAATGATGGAGCGTGTCATAATAAACGGAACGGTGGAAAGTTGCATGAAAATATATCTCGAAATGGCTATGTTAATGCCATGATAGGTAGGTATGGTGGCTAATTTGAGGAAGGTATATGGTGGGTGTATGATACCGGCGAAAAGTGCGCGGTATTAGAGAGGCTAGCAATGGTGGATGGAAGGGAAAAGTGCGTATAATCCATGGACTCAACATTAGTCATAAAGAAATCATATACTTATTGCAAAAATCTAGAAGTTATCAAAGCAATGTATTACGCGCATGCTCCTAGGGGGATATATTGGTAGGAAAAGACCATCGCTCGTCCCCGACCGCCACTCATAAGGAAGACAATCAATAAATAAATCATGCTCTGACTTCATCACATAACGGTTCACCATACGTGCATGCTACGGGAATCACAAACTTTAACGCAAGTATTCTTCAAATTCACAACTACTCAACTAGCATGACTCTAATATCACCATCCTCATATCTCAAAACAATTATCAAGCATCAATCTTTTCTTAGTATTCAACGCATTCAAAAGAAAGTTTCACAAATCTTGAATACCAAGCATATTATTATTAAGCAAATTACCATGCTATTTAAGACTCTCAAAATAATCTAAGTGAAGCATGAGAGATCAATAGTTTCTTTAAAACAAATCCACCACCGTGCTCTAAAAGATATAACTGAAGCACATAGAACAAAACTATAAAGCTCAAAAGATATGAGTGAAGCACATAGAGCAAAACTATAAAGCTCAAAAGATATAAGTGAAGCACATAGAGTATTCTATCAAATTCCAATTCATGTATGGCTCTCTCAAAAGGTGTGTACAGCAAGGATGATTGTGGCACACTAACAAACAAAGACACGAATAATACAAGACGCTCCAAGCAAAACACATATCATGTGCTGAATAAAAATATCGCTCGTCCCGGAAGGCATCCCCAAGCTTTGAATTTTTGGTGTCCTTGGATTATATTGGTGGTGCCATGGGCATCCCAAAGCTTAGGCTCTTGCCACTCCTTGTTCCATAATCCATCAAAAGATTTCACCCAAAACTTGAAAACTTCACAACACAAAACTCAACAGAAATCTCGTGAGCTCCGTTAGCGAAAGATAACAAAAGACCACTTCAAGGTACTGTAATGAACTCATTATTTATTCATATTGGTGTTAAACCTACTGTATGCCAACTTCTCTATGGATTATAAACTATTTTACTAGCCATAGATTCATCAAAATAAGCAAACAACACACGAAAATCAGAATCTGTCAAAAACAGAACAGTCTGTAGTAATCTGTAACTAACGCAAACTTCTGGCACTCCAAAAAATCTACCAAAATAGGATGACCTAGATAATTTGTTTATTGATCAGGAGAAATTGGAATCAGTATTTTATCACATTCTGGTGATTTCTAACAATTGTTTTCGTGAACAGAAAGATTCTGGAAATTACAGCAAGATCAAATAACTATCATCCAAGAAGATCCTATAGGTCTAACTTGGCACAAACACTAATTAAAACACAAAACCACATCTAAACCGAAGGTAGATGGATTATTTATTCCTAAAAGAAGCAAAAACAAAAAAACAAAAATAAAATTGGGTTGCCTCCCAACAAGCGCTATCGTTTAACGCCCCTAGCTAGGCATAATATTTCAATGATGCTCACATGAAAGACAAGAATTGAAGCACAAAGATAGCATCATAAAGCATGTGACAAACACATATAAGTCTAACATACTTCCTATGCATAGGCATCTTATAGGCAAACAAATTATCATAGCAACCAAAAACTAGCATATGCAAGGAAGTGGAAAGAAACGATAGCAAGCTCAACATAACGAGAGGTAATTTATTATCATGAAAATTTCTACAAGCATATTTTCCTCTCTCATAATAATTACATGTGGGATCATAATCAAATTCAACAAAATAGCTATCACATAAAATATTTTCAACATGATCCACATGCATGCAAAGTTGACGCTCTTCCAAAATAGTGGGATTAACATTAACTAAAGTCATGACCTCTCCAAACCCACTTTTATCAAAAATATCATAAGATTGAACATTCTCCAAATATGTGGGATCTAAAGTTGACACTCTTCCAAACCCACTTTCAATATTATTGCAAACAATATTATCAATCTCATATCCATCATGGGGATTAAATAAATTTTCAAGATCATAAGAAGAATCACCCCAATCATGATCATTGCAACAAGTAGTAGACATAGAAAAACTAGCCTCCCCAAGCTTAGGGTTTTGCATATTATTAGCACAATTGACATCAAGAGAATTTATAGTAAAATCATCGAAATCATGCTTTTTATTGAGGGAACTGTCAAGCACGGGTGCAATAGCAACGATCTCAATTTTAACATAAGGAACTATAGCAAATTCGTCTTCATAAATATTGGCATCATGGCCACAAGAATAGAAAGCATCATGTTCATCAAGGGATATTTCAACCAAATCATCGGAATCATCATTATCTATAGATTCATGCATATCATTATTTTCTTCCAAAGCAACGGTCATTCTTTCAATAAATTCTTGGACATAGACATTATGAGCAAGGTTTTCATTGCAATATTTAAGTATGACGGAATTTTTAGATTTGTTGAGAGTAAAATCATACTTTTCAATCAAAGAAGCAACTTCATGAGCACCCTTAAAAACGACAAATTCTTCAATTTGTTCGATATCATAGTAACTATAAACACCCTTTGCATAAGAAGATAAGATTTCATTATCATTAAACTCACATAGGTAGGGAAGGTGTTTTTTAGGGTTCTTAGAGCAACAAGTAAACTCACACATTTCACAAAGATTCCAAGCATAGCATAGCAAAGTATTTATATGATACCATAAGAGTCTCCCTTTTTCAGACAAACGATCACGCACAAAATGAGCATGCTCATCTAAAGATTTCCCATCAACTAGGCTAGTTGGGGTTTCAGCACGAGCGCATAAGAATCGAAGATGATCCAAGTAGAACACTTTAAGTGGATCCATATTAATAGATTTTCAGCAAGCGAAGATGCAAGCATATAGAAGGCACAAGGAAACACAAACAAATATACAAACGGGAAGAAGGCGAACGAAAAAGAGAGGGCGAATAAAACGGCAAGGGTGAAGTGGGGGAGAGGAAAACGAGAGGCAAATGGCAACTAATGTAATGCGGGAGATAGGGATTGTGATGGGTACTTGGTATGTTGACTTTTGCGCAGACTCCCCGGCAACGGCGCCAGAAATTCTTCTTGCTACCTCTTGAGCATTGCATTAGATTTCCCCGAAGAGGAGAGGATGATGCAGCAAACTAGCGTAAGTATTTCCCTTAGTTTTTGAGAACCAAGGTATCAATCCAGTAGGAGGCTACGCTCGAGTCCCTCGTACCTACACAAAAACAATAGCTCAACGCAACCAATGCGATTAGGGGTTGTCAATCCCTTCACGGTCACTTACGGGAGTGAGATCTGATAGAGAATATTTTTGGTATTTTTGGTATAGATATGCAAAGTGAAAAGTAAAAGGCAAAATAAAAAGCAAAGCAATATTAAAGTGATGGAGACTGATATGATGAGAATAGACCTGGGGGCCATAGGTTTCACTAGTGGCTTCGCTCAAGAGCATAAGTATTCTACGGTGGGTGAACAAATTAATATTGAGCAATTGACAGAATTGAGCATAGTTATGAGAATATCTAGGTATGATCATGTATATAGGCATCACGTCCGAGACAAGTAGACCGACTCCTGCCTGCATCTACTACTATTACTCCACTCATCGACCGCTATCCAGCATGCATCTAGAGTATCAATTTAAAAACAGAGTAACGCCTTAAGCAAGATGACATGATGTAGAGGGATAGTTTCATGCAATATGATAAAAACCCCATCTTGTTATCCTCGATGGCAACAATACAATACGCGCCTTGCTGCCCCTTCTGTCACTGGGTAAGGATACCGCAAGATTGAACCCAAAGCTAAGCACTTCTCCCATTGCAAGAAAGACCAATCTAGTAGGCCAAACCAAATTGATAATTCGAAGAGACTTGCAAAGATAACCAATCATACATAAAAGAATTCAGAGAAGATTCAAATATTATTCATAGATAGACTTGATCATAAACCCACAATTCATCGGTCTCAACAAACACACCGCAAAAAGAAGATTACATCGAATAGATCTCCACGAGAGAGGGGGAGAACATTGTATTGAGATCCAAAAAGAGAGAAGAAGCCATCTAGCTAATAACTATGGACCCGTAGGTCTGAGGTGAACTACTCACACTTCATCGGAGGGGCTGGGATGATGTAGAAGCCCTCCGTGATGATGGCCCTCTTCGGCGGAGCTCCGGAACAGGCCCCAAGATGGGATCTCGTGGGTACAGAAGGTTGCGGCGGTGGAATTAGGTTTTTGGCTCCGTATCTGATCGTTTGGGGGTACGTAGGTATATATAGGAGGAAGAAGTACGTCGGTGGAGCTCCGAGGGGCCCACGAGGCAGGGGGTGCGCCCTAGGGGGGTGGGCGCCCCCCCCCACCCTCGTGACCGCCTCGTGGCTTTCTTGACGGAGGGTTCAAATCTCCTGGGTCTTATCTGATGAGAAAATCATGTTCCCGAAGGTTTCATTCCTTTTGGTGATATTATGTTTCTCCGAAACTCTGAAATAGGCAAAAAAACAGCAATTCTGGGTTGGGCCTCCGGTTAATAGGTTAGTCCCAAAAATAATATAAAAGTGGAAAATAAAGCCCAATATAGTCCAAAACAGTAGATAATATAGCATGGAGCAATAAAAAATTATAGATACGTTGGAGACGTATCAGTTGTATTGACAACTCAACTACTAATACTTGAGAATATTCTTTGGCTCCCCTTGTCTCGAATCAATAAATTTGGGTTGAATACTCTACCCTCGAAAACTGTTGTGATCCCCTATACTTGTGGGTTATCAAGACTATTTTCTGGCGCCGTTGCCGGGGAGCATAGCTCTATTCTTTGAGTCACTTGGGATTTATATCTGCTGATCACTATGAGGAACTTGAAAGACGAGAAAACAAAAATTTATCCCTCAACTACGAGGGGAGGTAAGGAACTGCCATCTAGCTCTGCACTTGATTCACCTTCTGTTTTGAGTAAGCTTGCGACACCTAAACCTGCTTCTGCTATTCACTCTGATATGTCGCATGTTATTGATGATGCCATATAGTAGCAAAGTAGTATGATAGTAACGGAAACGGTTGTGTTACTATCATACTACTTTGCTACTATATGGCATCATCAGTAACATGCGACATATCAAAATTAATAGCAGAAGCAGGTTTAGGTGTCGCAAGCTTACTCAAAACAGAAGGTGAATCAAGTGCAGAGCTAGATGGCAGTTCCTTACCTCCCCTCGTAGTCGAGGGATAAATTTTCATTTTCTCGTCTTTCAAGTTCTTCATAGTGACCAGAAGATATAAATCCCAAGTGACTCAAAGAATAGAGCTATGCTCCCCGGCAACGGCGCCAGAAAATAGTCTCGATAACCCACAAGTATAGGGGATCGCAACAGATTTCGAGGGTAGAGTATTCAACCCAAAGTTATTGATTCGACACAAGGGGAGCCAAAGAATATTCCAAGTATTAACAGTTGAGTTGTCAATTCAACCACACCTGGATAACATAGTATCTGCAGCAAAGTATTTAGTAGCAAAGTAGTATGATAGTAATGGTAACAGTAGCAAAAGTAATATTTTTGGGTTTTGTAGTGATTGTAACAGTAGCAAAGGAAAAGTAAATAAGCGGAGAACAATATGTGAAAAGCTCATAGGCATTGGATCGGTGATGGAGAATTATGCCGGATGCGGTTCATCATGTAACAATCATAACATAGGGTGACACAGAACTAGCTCCAATTCATCAATGTAATGTAGGCATGTATTCTGAATATAGTCATACGTGCTTATGGAAAAGAACTTGCATGACATCTTTTGTCCTACCCTCCCGTGGCAGCGGGGTCCTATTGGAAACTAAGGGATATTAAGGCCTCCTTTTAATAGAGTACCGGACCAAAGCATTAACACATAGTGAATACATGAACTCCTCAAACTATGGTCATCACCGGGAGTGGTCCCGATTATTGTCACTTCGGGGTTGCTGGATCATAACACATAGTAGGGGACTATAGACTTGCAATATAGGATCAAGAACTCACATATATTCATGAAAACATAATAGGTTCAGATCTGAAATCATGGCACTCGGGCCCTAGTGACAAGCATTAAGCATAGCAAAGTCATAGCAACATCAATCTCAAAACATAGTGGATACTAGGGATCAAACCCTAACAAAACTAACTCGATTACATGATAAATCTCATCCAACCCATCACCGTCCAGCAAGCCTACGATGGAATTACTCACGCACGGCGGTGAGCATCATGAAATTGGTGATGGAGGATGGTTGATGATGACGATGGCGACGGATTCCCCTC
Organism: Aegilops umbellulata; assembly: GCA_032464435.1. Taxonomy (NCBI): domain Eukaryota; kingdom Viridiplantae; phylum Streptophyta; class Magnoliopsida; order Poales; family Poaceae; genus Aegilops; species Aegilops umbellulata. Next base: position 397,255,171 of record CP136054.1, read on the forward strand.
TTCAGAGCCCCGAACGGACTCCAGATCAGCCCTACCAAGAGAGATTAGGGCTTGGCGGCGGCTTCGTATCGTAAAACGCGATGTATGCTTCTCTCTGTTTTTTCTCCCCGAACACGAATATATAGAGTTGGAGTTGAGGTCGCTGGAGCTCCAGGGGGCCCACGAGGCAGGGGGCCCGCTCAGGGGGGCAGGCGCGCCCCCACCCTCGTGGAAAGGGTGTGCGCCCCTGGCCTTGATTCTTTCACCAGTATTTTTTATTATTTCCAAAAATAATCTCCGTGAAGTTTCAGGTCATTCCGAGAACTTTTGTTTCTGCACGTAAATAACACCATGGCAATTCTGCTAAAAACGGCGTCAGTCCGGGTTAGTTTCATTCAAATCATGCAATTTAGAGTCCAAAACAAGGGCAAAAGTGTTTGGAAAAGTAGATACAACGGAGACGTATCACGCCCCCCTCGTCCCTTCCGAGAAGCCCTTCCCCAACCGCAGGCCATTGCTGCCCTGCAAGCCGGTGGACATTCCCGCGCCGGCTAGGCAGGCGCCTCCCGTGCCGACACCAGCGCCAGAGTTGGAGTCCTAGAAGAAGCACAACGGAGCCGCTGCCATTGCGAGGACCGAGCTACCCGCGTTCCCGAAGCCAACGGGGGAGTGGGTGATGGAGGAGGCCCGCGCCGGCTAGGCGGGCGCCTCCCGTGCCGGCACCAGCGCCGGAGTTGGAGTCCTAGAAGAAGCACGACCAAGCCGCTGCCATCGCGAGGACCGAGCTGCCCACGTTCCCGAAGCCGACGAGGGAGTGGGTAAGAGAGGAGGCTATTGAAATGTTATTCGCTCATTTCATTATTTGTAATAAACCATTTTTATTGGATGATATGAAAATGTTATTAAAATCAAAATATATTAAAACTTTTAATCATATCTTATTAAAATGCTATGATTGTATTATTATGTTTTAGAGTCGTACCAGATGATAATAAAAATAAAAACACTGTGATTATTTCAAGCTTAAATACGGACATTAAAATGTTTTTGCCCTTATTATTATATCTAAAGTTTTAATCTGGTAATAATAAAATATTCGGTTACTAATTCTTTGAAATGTAAATATGGATGTTCGTTAGGTACTATGGAAAATTTGTTACTCTTCTATGGGGACGTCATACGCGACGACCCTTTCGGGGTCGATGTGTCCATGTGCGGGCCGACGACAGTGGTAGCGAGAGACTTGGTCAAAGTAGGTTATGTGGCAGTCAAAAGATGCATCCGAGCGGCGTTTGGCCCTGAGATGCATGGAAAGAAAATGACCATGGAAGTCTTTGTCATTGTTGGATGTAATGATGGTATAGTTGCCCGTTGGGTCTGTGGCCTGTCATAGAAGAAAACTCGTGGGGACCGTACATGAGGTTTGCAAGCAATCCTAATTGCTCTATGTTTGGACAATGGATGGTGTATGTGGAGTTCATTTCTGTCAGTGATGATGCTGGATGTAGTAGTGGCAGTGGTGAGGTCGAGTTGGCCATCACAGTAGCCCCTAGCGCTGGTCCAATGGAACCAACAAGCCACAACCAAGTGTATGACACAAGATATTGGTCTGCGACCATTGACTTGAGCGAACACATGGAGGAATTGCCGGAGGCGCTAGATGATGATGATGAAGGTCATTCTTATGCCTCTTCGGACTCAGGCGAAGAAGTTGTTAGTCCTCAGAGGGTGGTCACGGCACCACTGGAACCTGAGTTTTTACCGATGAATTTCACTTTGTTTTTGGAATAGAAGCGGGAAGTCTACGGATTTGACAGATTTTCCCATACTAGAAAGTCTGCTTACCAGGCAATAAATAGCTATGCAATCGCCATCCACCGCCAGCATAAAGTGAAGCAGTCTCATAAAAAGAGTTCAAATCATCTGCATCTCTCCCGCTGAGGGTTGCCTTGGACGAGTTGTCGCTCGCCTGAAACCTGTGATATGTCAACCATGGCCTATCACAAAAACAGTGGCCCATAGTTGTGAGCAAACTGGGTCTCTTTCAGATCACTACAATGTGACCATAGAATATGTGTCACAGAGGATGCAAAGGGTTGTGGAACAAAGTTCAACATTAGTATTAGGGATTTGAAGAAAACAGCAGAAGAACAGATTGGATTTCCTATCAGCTTTAGCAAGGCTAGGCATGCGAAGGAAAAGATATTCTGGAGGTTGTATGGCACCTATGAGGAGGCCTATTTCTATGCCCCCAAAATGCTTCATCAAATAGCAACTGCTAACATGGGGGGCTCAAGTTTCACGGGAAGAACGTCAAAACCCAATGAAGCTGGGTGAGCTAATCCTTGCCCGTTTATTCAGGGCATTCGGCCAGACTATACACGCCTTGAGTCAATATCGTCTAGTTTTATCAATTGATGGTACCTTTCTCACTGGAAAGTACAAGGGCACACTCTTGGCGGCGATTGCAGCAGATGCAAATAATCAGCTTCTTCATATTGCATATGCACTAGTCAAGAGCGAGAACAAAGATAGATGGTTGTGATTCCTCTGCTGCCTAAAGTTAGGTGTCGTGAAAAATCAGGAAGGTGTTTGCATCATCTCTAACCGCAACACTGGGCTATTAAGCACGCTCGACATAATTAAACAGTCGTCAGAAAACTGGTGATGGCCCGATCTAGATAGAAGGTGGTGCATGAGGCATTTGACAGCAAATTTTTACTCCAAATTCAAAAACAACGATTGGTTCAAGCTATTCAAGAGGATGTGCAGACAGAAAACTGAAGCCAAAATGAATGCGATTTGGGCGGGTATCAGTGGTGAGATTGAGCACGCACCCTTGCTGGAGAGAGAAGACAGGAGGGGTCATAGAAAAGCAATATATTTGAGTCAGTGGATCGACAAGAATCGCCCTGATTTGTACAAGTGGGCGCAGGCTCACGACACTGGTGCTTGGTACGGAATAATGACCAGCAACATGTCAGAGGTGTACAATGGTGTTCTTAACGGGTGCCAGCCCTGCCTATCACAGTCCTAATTGATGAAACTTGGAACCGGACTCTATCATACTTTGTAGACAGAGTCAGGGTCATGAAGGCACAAGTTGAATTGAACAAGTCATGGTCTGAGAAGATGCAAAGATATCTGGACGACTAAGCAAAGAAGTCCCAAAACCATGGTTGCCATGGTTGCGGGAAAGTGGACACACTTAGGAATAAGTGGGAAGTCAACATGCGAGCCAAGTATGTTAAGGGTCATCACAGAGGATAAAAAACTCAAGTTGTCACCCTCGGCCCAACGTCGTGTGAATGCACTTGCAATAAGCCCAAGCTTCTGACTACCTTTACAGTCATGTCGTCCGGGCGGCTGCAGATCAGAAAATCAGTGTCAAGGCATATATATCGCCGTACTCCAACATGTATAATTTATACAACACCTGGAATGATGAGTTATGAGCTTGGGGCATTTATATGCACTACAAATTGGTGTGGCCAGATGGGCCCAAACAGGTTCTGAATGCGGCGTTGATGAGAACCGCCAAGGGGCAACATCAATCTAGGCGTCATCGCAATGATATGGAGCATAGCCAGTTGGGAGAACCAAGGCGATGTCGCATTTGCAGGTGCCCAGGGCACTCGCGTAGGGAATGCCCATATCAAGGCAACAACACCACTTGATGTTTTTATATTTGTACTCGTTATGTTAACTTTCATTTGCAATTGTGATGTTAACTTCAAATAATTAATTTGAATTGAACTCGCTCTGTTTATTTTTATTTTTATTTGTGATGTTAATTTTTATTTGTATTTGTGATGTTAAGTTTTATTTGTTCCGATGACTATGTGTGTGCAGGTTATGGTCGAACTACCAGTCCTTTTGCAAGGGCACCACAACAAGGGCCACCGTTGCCACCTTTTCTTAAATCCAAATCATGAAAATCCTCCTTAGACCTTCAGGCTTCGAACTATAAAGAACACATGGATAATAGATGAGTCTTTCATTACACACCTTGAGGCTTATGGACTACTTGGTTTTGCTATGCTCACATCTGGCAAACCCCAATTCACTTTGGACCCATCTCTTTTGACCTCCCTCGTTGATCCGTGGAAACCTGAAACCCACACCTTTTACTTTCGTTGTGGGGAGCTTGCACCTACCCTGAAATATGTGTCTATGATCACTGCTCTACCAATTAGAGGTGAGTTGTTGGTGTTGGAAATATGCCCTAGAGGCAATAATAAAAGCATTATTATTATATTTCCTTATTCATGATAATTGTCTTTATTCGTGCTATAATTGTGTTATCCGGAAATCGTAATACATGTGTGAATAACAGACAACAACATGTCCCTAGTGAGCCTCTAGTTGACTAGCTCGTTGATCGACAGATAGTCATGGTTTCCTGACTATGGACATTGGATGTCATCGATAACGGGATCACATCATTAGGAGAATGATGTGATGGACAAGACCCAATCCTAAACATAGCATAAGATCGCATAGTTCGTTTGCTGGAGTTTTCCAATGTCAAGTATCCTTTCCTTAGACCATGAGATCGTGTAACTCCCGGATACCGTAGGAGTGCTTTGGGTGTGCCAAACGTCACAACGTAACTGGGTGACTATAAAGGTATACTACGGGTATCTCTGAAAGTGTCTGTTGGGTTGACATGGATCGAGACTGGGATTTGTCACTCCGCTTGACGGAGAGGTATCACCGGGCCCTCTCGGTAATGCATCATCATAATGAGCTCAATGTGATCAAAGTGTTTGATCACGGGATCATGCATTACGGAACGAGAAAAGTGACTTGCCGATAACGAGATTGAACGAGGTATTGGGATACCGACGATCGAATCTCGGGCAAGTAAAATACCGATTGACAAAGGGAATCGTATACGGGATTAATTGAATCCTCGACATCGTGGTTCATCCGATGAGATCATCGTGGAGCATGTGGGAGCCAACATGGGTATCTAGATCCCGCTGTTGGTTATTGCCCGAGAGCCGTCTCGGTCATGTCTACATGTCTCCCGAACCCGTAGGGTCTACACACTTAAGGTTCGGTGACGCTAGGGTTGTGAAGATATGTATGTGCAGTAACCCGAATGTTGTTCGGAGTCCCGGATGAGATCCCGGACGTCACGAGGAGTTCCGGAATGGTCCGGAGGTAAAGAATTATATATAGGAAGTGCTATTTTGGCCATCGGGACAAGTTTCGGTGTTATCGGTATTGTACCGGGACCACCGGAGGGGTCCCGGGGTCCACCAGGTGGGGCCACCTGCCTTGGTGGGCCACATGGGCCTTAGGGGGTGCGCCTTGGCCTGCTTGGGCCAAGGGGAACCAGCCCCAAGAGGCCCATGCGCCAAGAGAGAGAGAAAAGGGGAGAGTCCTACAAGGGGAAGGCACCTCCGAGGTGCCTTGGGGAGGATGGACTCCTCCCCACCCTTGGCCGCACCCTTCCTTGGAGGAAGGGGCAAGGGCTGCGCCTCCCCCTCTCCCTTGGCCCTATATATAGTGGGGAAAAGGAGGAGCAAACCAACCCTAATGCCCTGGCGCCCCCTCCTCCCTGCAACACCTCCTCCTCCTCCCGTAGTTGCTTGGCGAAGCCCTGCCGGAGTTCTGCTGCATCCACCACCACACCGTCGTGCTGGATCTTCCTCAACCTCTCCTTCCCCCTTGCTGGATCAAGAAGGAGGAGACGTCTCCCGTCCCGTACGTGTGTTGAACGCGGAGGTGCCGTCCGTTCGGCACTAGATCATCGGTGAATTGGATCACGGCGAGTACGACTACCTCATCCACGTTCACTCGAACGCTTCCGTTGCGATCTACAAAGTGGTATGTAGATGCTATCTAATCTGAATACTCGTTGCTAGATGAACTCATAGATGGATCTTGGTGAAACCGTAGGAAAAATTTTAATTTTCTGCAACGTTCCCCAACAGTGGCATCATGAGCTAGGTCTATGCGTAGTTCTTCTTGCGCGAGTAGAACACAATTTGTTGTGGGCGTAGATGTTGTCAACTTTTCTTGCCGCTACTAGTCTTATCTTGCTTCAGCGGTATTGTGGGATGAAGCGGCCCGGACCAACCTTACACGTACGCTTACGTGAGACCGGTTCCACCGACTAACATGCACTAGTTGCATAAGGTGGCTGGCGGGTGTCTGTCTCTCCTACTTTAGTTGGAGCGGATTCGATGAAAAGGGTCCTTATGAAGGGTAAATAGAAGTTGACAAATCATGTTGTGGTTTGAACGTAGGTAAGAAAACGTTCTTGCTAGAACCCTAATTCAGCCACGTAAAACTTGCAACAACAATTAGAGGACGTCTAACTTGTTTTTGCAGCAAGTGCTTTGTGATATGATATGGCCAAAGTTGTGATGTATGATGAATGATCTATATGTGATGTATGAGATGTTCATGCTATTGTAATAGGAATCACGACTTGCATGTCGATGAGTATGACAACCGGCAGGAGCCATAGGAGTTGTCTTTATTTTTTGTATGACCTGCGTGTCATTGAGAATCGCCATGTAACTTACTTTACTTTATTGCTAAACGCGTTAGCCATAGTAGTAGAAGTAATAGTTGGCGAGCAACTTCATGGAGACACGATGATGAAGATCATGATGATGAAGATCATGGTGTCAAGCCGGTGACAAGATGATCATGGAGCCCCAAGATGAAGATCAAAGGAGCTATGTGATATTGGCCATATCATGTCACGTTTATTATTTGATTGCATGTGATGTTTATCATGTTTTGCATCTTGTTTACTTAGAACGACGGTAGTAAATAAGATGATCCCTCATAATATTTTCAAGAAATTGTTCACCCTAACTGTGCACCGTTGCTAAGGTTCGTTGTTCCGAAGCACCACGTGATGATCGGGTGTGATAGGTCCTTACGTTCGCATACAACGGGTGTAAGCCAGATTTACACACACAAAACACTTAGGTTGACTTGACGAGCCTAGCATGTACAGACATGGCCTCGGAACACAGAAGACCGAAAGGTCGAGCATGAGTCGTATAGAAGATACGATCAACATGAAGATGTTCACCGATGTTGGCTAGTCCGTCTCACGTGATGATCGGACACGGCCTAGTTGACTCGGATCATGTAATACTTTGATGACTAGAAGAGGGATGTCTATCTAAGTGGGAGTTCATTAAATAATTTGATTAAATGAACTTTATTATCATGAACTTAGTCTAAATATTTACAATATGTCTTGTAGATCAAATGGCCAACGTAGTCCTCAATTTCAACGCGTTCCTAGAGAAAACCAAGCTGAAAGACGATGGTAGCAACTATACGGACTGGGTCCGGAACCTGAGGATTATCCTCATAGCTGCCAAGAAAGATTATGTCCTAAGAGCACCGCTGGGTGAAGCACCTATTCTCCCTGCAGAACAAGACGTTATGAACGCTTGGCAGTCACGCTGCGATGATTACTCCCTCGTTCAGTGCGGCATGCTTTACAGCTTAGAGCCGGGGCTCCAAAAACGTTTTGAGAGACATGGAACATATGAGATGTTCGAAGAGCTGAAAATGGTTTTCCAAGCTCATGCCCGGGTCGAGAGATATGAAGTCTCCGATAAATTCTTTAGCTGTAAGATGGAGGAAAATGGCTCTGTCAGTGAGCACATACTCAAAATGTCTGGGTTGCACAACCGCTTGACTCAACTGGAAGTTAATCTCCCGGATGAAGCGGTCATTGACAGAATCCTCCAGTCGCTTCCACCTAGCTACAAGAGCTTTGTGATGAACTACAATATGCAGGGGATGGTAAAGACCATTCCTGAAGTATATGCTATGCTGAAATCAGCAGAGGTAGAAATCAAGAAGGAGCATCAAGTGTTGATGGTGAATAAAACCACTAAGTTCAAGAAGGGCAAGGGTAAAAAGAACTTCAAGAAGGACGGCAAGGAAGTTGCCGCGCCCGGTAAGCAAGTTGCCGGGAAGAAGCCAAAGAATGGACCCAAGCCCGAAACTGAGTGTTTTTATTGCAAGGGAAGTGGTCACTGGAAGCGGAACTGCCCCAAATACTTAGCAGACAAGAAGGCCGGCAAAACCAAAGGTATATGTGATATACATGTAATTGATGTGTACCTTACCAGTACTCGTAGTAGCTCTTGGGTATTTGATACCGGTGCAGTTGCTCACATTTGTAACTCAAAGCAGGAGCTGCGGAATAAACGGAGACTGGCGAAGGACGAGGTGACGATGCGCGTCGGGAATGGTTCCAAGGTCGATGTGATCGCCGTCGGCACGCTGCCTCTACATTTACCTACGGGATTAGTTTTAAACCTCAATAATTGTTATTTAGTGCCAAGTTTGAGCATGAACATTGTATCTGGATCTCGCTTAATTCGAGATGGCTACTCATTTAAATCCGAGAATAATGGTTGTTCTATTTATATGAGAGATATGTTTTATGGTCATGCTCCAATGGTTAATGGTTTATTCTTAATGAATCTCGAACGTGATGATACACATATTCATAGTGTGAGTACCAAAAGAGTTAAAGTTGATAACAATAGTCCCACATATTTGTGGCACTACCGCCTTGGTCACATAGGTGTCAAACGCATGAAGAAGCTCCATGCAGATGGACTTTTAGAGTCTCTTGATTATGAATCATTTGACACGTGCGAACCATGCCTCATGGCTAAAATGACCAAGACTCCGTTCTGAGGAACAATGGAGCGAGCAACCAACTTATTGGAAATCATACATACCGATGTGTGCGGTCCAATGAGTGTTGAGGCTCGTGGTGGCTATCGTTATGTTCTCACCCTCACTGATGACTTAAGTAGATATGGGTATATCTACTTAATGAAACACAAGTCTGAGACCTTTGAAAAGTTCAAGGAATTTCAGAGTGAGGTTGAAAATCAACGTGATAGAAAGATCAAGTTTCTACGATCAGATCGTGGAGGAGAATACTTGAGTCACGAATTTGGCACACACTTAAGAAAATGTGGAATAGTTTCACAACTCACGCCACCTGGAACACCTCAGCGTAATGGTGTGTCCGAACGTCGTAATCGCACTCTATTAGATATGGTGTGATCTATGATGTCTCTTACCGACTTACCGCTATCTTTTTTGGGGCTATGCTTTAGAGACTGCCGCATTCACTTTAAATAGGGATCCGTCGAAATCCGTTGAGACGACACCGTATGAATTATGGTTTGGGAAGAAACCTAAGCTGTCGTTTCTAAATTTTTTGGGGATGCGATGCTTATGTCAAGAAACTTCAACCTGAAAAGCTCGAACCCAAGTCGGAAAAATGCGTCTTCATAGGATACCCTAAAGAAACTGTTGGGTATACCTTCTACCTCAGATCCGAAGGCAAGATCTTTGTTGCCAAGAATGGATCCTTTCTAGAGAAAGAGTTTCTCTCGAAAGAAGTAAGTGGGAGGAAAGTAGAACTTGATGAAGTGTTACCTCTTGAACCGGAAAGTGGCGAAACTCAAGAAAACGTTTCTAAGGTGCCAGCACCGACTAGAGAGGAAATTAATGATGATGATCAAGATGCTTCTGATCAAGCTGCTACTGAAATTCGAAGGTCCACAAGGACACGTTCCGCACCAGAGTGGTACGGCAACCCTGTCTTGGAAATCATGTTGTTGGACAACGGTGAACCTTCGAACTATGAGGAAGCAATGGCGGGCCCGGATTCCGACAAATGGCTGGAAGCCATGAAATCCGAGATAGGATCCATGTATGAAAACGAAGTATGGACTTTGACTGACTTGCCCGTTGAACGGCGAGCCATAGAAAATAAATGGATCTTTAAGAAGAAGACAGACGCGGATGGTAATGTGACCATCTATAAAGCTCGGCTTGTCGCTAAGGGTTATCGACAAGTTCAGGGAATTGACTACGATGAGACTTTCTCACCGGTAGCGAAGCTGAAGTCCGTCCGAATCATGTTAGCAATTGCCGCATACTATGATTATGAGATATGGCAAATGGATGTCAAAACGGCATTCCTTAATGGTTTCCTTAAGGAAGAATTGTATATGATGCAGCCGGAAGGTTTTGTCGATCCTAAGAATGCTGACAAGGTGTGCAAGCTCCAACGCTCGATTTATGGGCTGGTGCAAGCATCTCGGAGTTGGAACATTCGCTTTGATGAGATGATCAAAGCGTTTGGGTTTACACAGAGTTATGGAGAAGCCTGTGTTTACAAGAAAATGAGTGGGAGCTCTGTAGCATTTCTCATATTATATGTAGACGACATACTTTTGATGGGAAATGATATAGAACTCTTGGACAGCATCAAGGCCTACTTGAATAAGAGTTTTTCAATGAAGGACCTTGGAGAAGCTGCTTATATATTAGGCATCAAGATCTATAGAGATAGATCGAGACGCCTCATAGGTCTTTCACAAAGCACATACCTTGATAAAATATTGAAGAAGTTCAATATGGATCGATCTAAGAAAGGGTTCTTACCTGTGTTACAAGGTGTGAAATTGAGCTCAGCTCAATGTCCGACCACGGCAGAAGATATAGAAGAGATGAGCGTCATCCCCTATGCCTCAGCCATAGGTTCTATTATGTATGCCATGCTGTGTACCAGACCTGACGTAAACCTTGCCGTAAGTTTGGTAGGAAGGTACCAAAGTAATCCCGGCAAGGAACACTGGACAGCGGTCAAGAATATCCTGAAGTACCTGAAAAGGACTAAGGAAATGTTTCTCGTTTATGGAGGTGACGAAGAGCTCGTCGTAAAAGGTTACGTCGACGCTAGCTTCGACACAGATCTGGATGACTCTAAGTCACAAACCGGATACGTGTATATTTTGAATGGTGGGGCAGTAAGCTGGTGCAGTTGCAAGCAAAGCGTCGTGGCGGGATCTACATGTGAAGCGGAGTACATGGCAGCCTCGGAGGCAGCACATGAAGCAATTTGGGTGAAGGAGTTCATCACCGACCTCGGAGTCATACCCAATGCGTCGGGGCCAATCAAGCTCTTCTGTGACAACACTGGAGCTATTGCACTTGCAAAGGAGCCCAGGTTTCACAAGAAGACCAGGCACATCAAGCGTCGCTTCAACTCCATTCGTGAAATGTTCAAGATGGAGACATAGAAATTTGTAAAGTGCACACGGATCTGAATGTCGCAGATCCGTTGACTAAACCTCTCCCTAAGGCAAAACATGATCAGCACCAGAACTCTATGGGTGTTCGATTCATCACAATGTAACTAGATTATTGACTCTAGTGCAAGTGGGAGACTGTTGGAAATATGCCCTAGAGGCAATAATAAAAGCATTATTATTATATTTCCTTATTTATGATAATTGTCTTTATTCGTGCTATAATTGTGTTATCCGGAAATCGTAATACATGTGTGAATAACAGACAACAACATGTCCCTAGTGAGCCTCTAGTTGACTAGCTCGTTGATCGACAGATAGTCATGGTTTCCTGACTATGGACATTGGATGTCATCGATAACGGGATCACATCATTAGGAGAATGATGTGATGGACAAGACCCAATCCTAAACATAGCATAAGATCGCATAGTTCATTTGCTGGAGTTTTCCAATGTCAAGTATCCTTTCCTTAGACCATGAGATCGTGTAACTCCCGGATACCGTAGGAGTGCTTTGGGTGTGCCAAACGTCACAACGTAACTGGGTGACTATAAAGGTATACTACGGGTATCTCTGAAAGTGTCTGTTGGGTTGACATGGATCGAGACTGGGATTTGTCACTCCGCTTGACGGAGAGGTATCACCGGGCCCTCTCGGTAATGCATCATCATAATGAGCTCAATGTGATCAAAGTGTTTGATCACGGGATCATGCATTACGGAACGAGAAAAGTGACTTGCCGATAACGAGATTGAACGAGGTATTGGGATACCGACGATCGAATCACGGGCAAGTAAAATACCGATTGACAAAGGGAATCGTATACGGGATTAATTGAATCCTCGACATCGTGGTTCATCCGATGAGATCATCATGGAGCATGTGGGAGCCAACATGGGTATCTAGATCCCGCTGTTGGTTATTGCCCGAGAGCCGTCTCGGTCATGTCTACATGTCTCCCGAACTCGTAGGGTCTACACACTTAAGGTTCGGTGACGCTAGGGTTGTGAAGATATGTATGTGCAGTAACCCGAATGTTGTTCGGAGTCCCGGATGAGATCCCGGACGTCACGAGGAGTTCCGGAATGGTCCGGAGGTAAAGAATTATATATAGGAAGTGCTATTTTGGCCATCGGGACAAGTTTCGGTGTTATCGGTATTGTACCGGGACCACCGGAGGGGTCCCGGGGTCCACCAGGTGGGGCCACCTGCCTTGGTGGGCCACATGGGCCTTAGGGGGTGCGCCTTGGCCTGCTTGGGCCAAGGGGAACCAGCCCCAAGAGGCCCATGCGCCAAGAGAGAGAAAAAAGGGGAGAGTCCTACAAGGGGAAGGCACCTCCGAGGTGCCTTGGGGAGGATGGACTCCTCCCCACCCTTGGCCGCACCCTTCCTTGGAGGAAGGGGCAAGGGCTGCGCCTCCCCCTCTCCCTTGGCCCTATATATAGTGGGGAAAAGGAGGAGCAAACCAACCCTAATGCCCTGGCGCCCCCTCCTCCCTGCAACACCTCCTCCTCCTCCCGTAGTTGCTTGGCGAAGCCCTGCCGGAGTTCTGCTGCATCCACCACCACACCGTCGTGCTGGATCTTCCTCAACCTCTCCTTCCCCCTTGCTGGATCAAGAAGGAGGAGACGTCTCCCGTCCCGTACGTGTGTTGAACGCGGAGGTGCCGTCCGTTCGGCACTAGATCATCGGTGAATTGGATCACGGCGAGTACGACTACCTCATCCACGTTCACTCGAACGCTTCCGTTGCGATCTACAAAGTGGTATGTAGATGCTATCTAATCTGAATACTCGTTGCTAGATGAACTCATAGATGGATCTTGGTGAAACCGTAGGAAAAATTTTAATTTTCTGCAACGTTCCCCAACAGTTGGCCCCTCCACGAGTCTCAACAACTTGGCTAGAAGATGTCTCAGTCCGTCTTGGGGTGACAATGGGACAATCACAGTGTCCTGGTCCGCCTCGGAGTGTCCCACTCGGATGGCTTCGTGAGAAATTTGAGGATATACCTCCCAGCGCTAATTCTGAGACAAAGAAGAGACATATGTTTGCGTATTTGTTGTGGTTCTTCGGTATGATGTTTCCAAATTCACACAGTGAAGTAGTTCTCCCTGGTCTCATCTACTTTGCCAAGAAGTTAGTAGATGAATCTTTACCTCGGAATCCAAAATACAGCTTCGGTTCTACTATACTTTCTCATACACATAAAGGGTTGTGTGATGCCACACAAAAATCTTCGTTTTCATCGAAAGCTCCGTTACTTTGTGTCTTGTACGAGTTTCTACAATTGTGGTCCTGGGAATACCTCCCCGTTGGACAATCCCGTATCATAGATCCCATACACCCATACAACTGTGGTGCAGGCAACGTAACTATGGCTAGCCGGTGAACACACGCATGGCTAGGGTAACAACTTTTTGAAATATTTGGACACCATTTTTTCTGTGTGTGTGTCCACCAGCTAGCCATAGTTACATTGCCTGCACCACACTTGTATGGGTGTATGGAATCTATGATACGGGGTCGTCAACTAGGGAGGTATTCCCAGCACCACAACAATAAAAACTCGTAAAAGACACAAAGTAACAGAGCTTTCGACGGGAACGAAGATTTTTGTGTGACATCACACAATCCTCTGTATGTATGAGAAAGCATAGCAGAACCAAATTTGTATTTTGGATTCTGAGGTAAAGATTCATCTACTATCTTCTCGGCAAAGTAGATGAGACCAGGGAGAAATACATCACCGTGTGAATTTGGAAACATCATACCAAAGAGCCACAACAAATACGCAAACATATGTCTCTTCCTCGTCTTAGGATTAGCGCCGCGAGGTATATCCCCAATTTTCTCAGGAAGCCTTCCAAGTGGAACACCTCGAGGCGGACTAGGACACTGTGATTGTCCCATTGTCACCCCAAGACAGAGTAAGACATCGTCTGGCCAAGATGTTGAGACTCGTGGAGGGGCCAACGGCTCACCTCTAATTGGTAGAGTTGTGATCATAGACACATCTTTTAGGGTAGGTGCAAGATCCCCACAACGAAAGTGAAAGGTGTGGATTTCAGGTCTTCACCGGTCAACAAGGGAGGTCAAAGGAAATGGGTCCAAAGTGAATTGGGGTTTGCCAGATGTGAGCATAGCAAAACCAAGTAGTCCATAAGCCTTAAGGTGTGCAATGAAATAATCATCTATTATCCATTTGTTCTTTACACTTTGAAGCCTGAAGGTCCGAGGAGGATTTTCATGATTTGGGTTTAAGAAAAGGTGGCAACGGTGGCCCTTGTCGTGGTGCCCCTACAAAAGGACTCACAGTTCGGCCATAACCTGCACACAGATAGTCATCAAAAAAATAACACATAACGCCACAAATAAAAATAAAAACTAACATCACAAATACAAATACAAATAAATAGAGCGAGTTCAATTCAAATTAAATATTTGAAGTTAACATCACGATTACAAATGAAATGTAACATAACGAGTACAAATATAATAACATCACGCGGTGTTGTTGCCTCGATACGGGCATTCCCTACGTGAGTGCCTAGGGCACCTGCAAATGCAACATCGCCTTGGTTCTCCCAACTGGCTATGGACCATGTCATTGCAATGACGCCTAGACTGACGTCGTCCCTTGGCGGTTCTCATCAACGCTGCGTTCAGAACCTATTTGGGCCCATCTGACCACACCAATTTGTAGTGCATATCAATGCCTCAGGCCTAGAACTCCCCGTTCCAGGAGTTGTATAGATTATGCGTGTTAGAGTACGGCGATATGTATGGATCGCCATTGATTTTTTAATCTGCAGCCGCCCGGAGGACATGACTACAAAGGTAGTCCAGAAGCTTGGGGCTTTTGCAGGTGTACTCACACGACGTTGGGCCGAGGGTGATAACTTGCTTTTTTTAATCCTCTGTGGTGACCCTTAAGATACTTGGCTCCCACGTTGACTTCCCACTTAAGTGCGTCCACTTTCTCGCAACCATGTCTTTGAGACTTCTTTGCATTGTCGTCCAGATGTATTTGCATCTTCTCAGACCATGGCTAGATCAATTCAACTTGTGCCTTGGCGACGCTGGCTCTGTCTGCAAGGTATGGCAGAATCCGGTTCCAAGTTTCGTCAACTAAGGTTGTGATAGGCAGGGCTCGCACCCCTTTAAGAACACCATTGTACACTTTTGACATGTTGCTGGTCATTATTCTATACCGAGCCCCGATGTTGTGAGCTTGCGCCTACTTGTACAAATCAGGGCAATTCTTACCGATCCATTGGCTCAAATTTATTGCCATCCTACTACCCCTCCGGTCTTCTCTCTCTGGCAAGGCCGCACGCTTGACCTCACCATTGATACCTGCCCACATCGCATTCATTTTGGCTTCAGTTTTCTGCATGCACATCCTCTTGAATAGCTTGAACCAATCGTTGTTTCCGAATTTGGAGTAAAAATTTGCTACCAAATGCCTCATGCACCACCTTCCCTTTAAATCGGGACACCCTCAGTTTTCTGACTTCCGTTTAATTATGTCAAACGCGCTTAATAGCCCAGTGTTGCGATCAGAGATGATGCAAACACCTTCGCGGTTTTTCACGACACCCAACTTCAGGCAGCATAGGAACCACAACCAGATATCTTTGTTCTCGCTCTCGATCAGTGCATATGCAATAGAAACAAGCTGATTATTTGCATATACTGCAATCGCCACCAAGAGTGTGCCCTACTTTCCAGTGAGAAATGTACCATCAATTGATAAAACCGGACGACAGTGACTAAAGGCTTGTATAGTCTAGCCGAATGCCTAGAATAAACGGCCAAGGATTAGCTCGTCCGGCTTCATTGGGTTTTGATGTTCTTTCCGCCAAACTTGAGTCCCCCTGTTAGCAGTTGCTATCTGATGAAGTATTCTGGGGGCATAGGAATAGGCCTCCTCATAGGTGTCATACAACCTTTGGAATATCTTTTTCTTCGCACGCCTAGCTTTGTTGTAGCTGACAGGAAGGCTAATATGATCTTCTGTTGTTTTCTACAAAGCCCTAATACTAATGTTGAGACTTTGTTCCACAGTCCTTTGCATCCTCTGTGACACATATTTTGCGGTCACATTGCAGTGATCTGAAAGAGTCCCAGTTTGCTCATAGCTATGGGCCACTATTTTTATGATATGCCATGGCTGACATACCCCAGGCTTCAAGCGAGCGACAACTATTCCAAGCAACCCTCAGTGAAATGGATGCATATGACCTTCAACTCTTTTTTATCAGACTGCTCCACTCTATGCTGGCGTGGAGGGTGATTGCATAGTTATTTATTGCCTGCTAAGCAGATTTGTTGTCTGGGAAAATCTGCCCAACCTGCAGACTTCCTGCTTCTAGTCCGGAAACAAAGTGAAATTCATTGACGATGCTCATAACCTGTAAAAAGTCAGGTTCCAATGGTGCCGCGACCGCCCTCTGAGGAGGAACAACTTCTTCTTTCTTCCTGAGTCCGAAGAGGCAGAAGAATGACCGTCATCGTCATCATCTAGCGCCTCCGACAATCCCTCCACATGTTCGCTCAAGTAAACGGTCGCAGACCAATATCATGTGCCATACACTTGGTTGCCGCCTGTCGGTTCTTATGGGCCGGTGTTAGGGGTTGTTGTGATGGCCAACTCGGCCTCACCATCGCTACTACTACATCCGGCATCGTCATTGATAGAAATGAACTCCACATACACCATCGGTTCTCCAAACATAGAGCTACTAGGATTACTTGCAAACATCATGTACGACACCCACAAATTCTCCTATGGCCGGCCGCAGACCTTAATGGGCAACTGTACCATCACTACATCCGACAACGGTAAAGGCCTCCATGGTCATTTTCTTTCCACGCATCTCAGGGCCAAACGCCGCTTGGATGCATCTTCTGACTGCAGCATAACCTACTTTGATCATGTCTCTCACTACCACTGTCATCGATCCACACATGGACACACAGACCCCGGAAGGGCCTTCGCTTGCAACGTCCCCATAGAACACTAACAAATTTCCTATTTAGGACAATATAAGTAATCCCTCGTGTGCGAGTGATCGCCTGACGCGAAGCGGTGCGTGCTACCGCACGCTGGTTGAACTCCGCAAGGGCTACTATGTTGGAACCGCAACCCCCTCTCTCTCACTCAAGACTAGAGGTAGAAGGAGACGGATACACTGGAGTTTTACCCGGCTGCACACAGTCTCATTTTTCTATTCCAGAGTTCAAACTCAAACACAGCACCAGTACATGACTTATATAGCCGGACTCACACCAGGCACAGCCGGAGGCACTAACTCCACGACTTGCATGCAGTGGCGGAGCCAAGGGGGGGCGAGCAGGGGTTTGGCCCCCCCTAACGATCGAGCAAGCAGTCGCCGCTTCAAGGTAATTAGCGATAGCAAGGGTGAACACTTGTACCTGGCCCCCCCTATCACCTGAACGTAAATTCTGGGAAAGGCAAAGGGCCCATGAGAAAGCCCACCAATGGCCAGATGGCCTCCTCCGCTAGTAGTTTCCTAGGTGGTTGTGCTCTCCCGTGATTAGCTAGTGCGTGGGATTAGCCCTTCGGCCACTGCATGCCATCCGCTCCCTCTGCCTGCCTCTGCCCTCCCTGCTCAACTCAGGATCAGATTGGATTCAAACGGCGACACAGGTGCCTCACTCGTCGATTCTTTAGGCTCGAGCCAACGTACTAAACATGCCAAGGTTAAGACCCTGCAGTATATTCTAATCTTTCTCAATTCCTTATTTTGTATGTGTCGAACTTATACATCTGATTTTTTTAACACAACTTATACGTGAGATTTTATTTATTTTGTTTGGGCGATCTGTGATGCTGTGAGAGTTTCTATATTGTATTTGTTCTGGAAATCACCGTAATGCAAATTATCAAATATACTAGTTCCTATATGTGGTGCAAAGATTTCATATGACAAGCTTATACACAATATAACGAAATTTTGAAACTTCAGTTCAGCGGCTATGAAGAGAAAAGAGCTAGTACCAAACATCATCAAGATTAATTCATTTCGAAGCATCTTGCTGCAATTAGTTATAACTATTCCACTCTCAACGGCAAGCGCAAACCAGTTTTTTTACCATTAAAATTATGAAAACACGTCTTAGAAGTAAAAGGTGAGACGGCTTGCTTTGTTATTGCTTGATATTCTACATTGAAAGATAATTAGCAGATGCCTCGTTTTTCTAATAAAATGTAGCAGGGGAAACCCCTTTTCAAAAAAGAAAAATTGCAAATTAACAGCTAAGGCACCCTTTTGATGAAATTATTATTATTATTCTTTTACTATAAATCATGGAGGCAAATTTGAACTAAAACAAATGTAATGATGTTTATATAGCACCAAAGCACTACCTTTCTATAGTACTATAAAAAAATGTGCTAGATTTTTTTTTTTCAACTTGGCTTGGCCCCCCTATATCCAAATCCTGGCTCCGCCCCCGTGCATGCACACACACTAACCTGGCCATCACATCCGGCTGCTAACCACGCACGCACCCACTAACTACTCAGCCTAGCATGCGCTAACGACTAAGCCCCATGCATGCAACACCGCGTCTCCGCTCTCGCTAGCGCCCGATCCGCACGTCCTAGCCAGCTCGCACGACGTGCTCACACGCGGTTGCTACGGCTTGGACTCCCAACAGATCACCAACGGCTGCAGCAGACTCGGGCACACATACGCCACGTTGTTGCGTCCCGCACGTCCCGTCCGTCCCGCGCGCCACCGACGCGCCCGACGAACCCGACGAGCCCGACGGCACCAGTGTGTCCCGCCCATTCCGCGCGCATCCGACGCGCCCGACGAGTCCGACCACGCACGTTGTGATTTATTCCAACATATTAATGTGGTGGCAGCCGCCACCTCTCGGGAAAAACCTAGGCTAGGCGCCGACTTCACCGATCTGGTCCTTCGGCCCCGATCTCAATCTCTTCCTGCTTGTCAAGTAGGTCGTCATCCACATGTGCGTTGCCATCCAAGTTCCAAGATGGCTGCTGCCCTGCTGCACTTGCTCCACGCTGGTCGTCCCTTGCCTACAGGTACAGCTCAAGATGGCCGCCGCCCTGCTGCACTTGCTCCATGTTGGCAGTTTTTTCTTTTTTTGCGGGTGAAATTTGTATTACTCAAGTGGTAAAGCCACGGTCCGTATTACAAAGATCAATAACCTCTGACAAGCCAGAGTTAAGCCAAACGACGGTTCTACTCTCAGTTCTAGCAAATTTTGCCAAATAATCACTAACATTATTTTGGCTACGATGAACATGAGTAAAAATAGTTGTACGGATATTGCTAAGAAGCTTGATTTCCTCCACCAGCGAGGTAAAGACTGATCTATCAATGGCCACATCATTTATCATCCTTACAGCTTGCAAAGAGTCCATCTCCACAAGTATAGGCAGCTCCGTTCTTTGGATTGCAATTGAAAGTCCCTCCATGCAAGCACTGAGCTCTGCTTCTAAGACATTCCTACAGGAGAATAGCACCGTACATGATGTAAAGATGATCTCTCCCGCACTATCTCGAAGGACCATACCAGCACCCGCACCACCAGCGGCAGTCCAGGCTCCATGTTGGCAGTTCTTTGCCTACAGGTACAGCTCAAGATGGCCGCAGCCTGGCTGCACTTGGCACTTGCTCCACATTCGTAATCCCTTGCCTACAGGTACAGTTCTCCCACGAAATGGCTGTAGTCGCTCTCATGCAGCTTGCTAGGTCTTAGAATATCTCCTTTACGTGAGAGCTTTGACATGATACAAGGCCCTTGACAATTATCACTGATACACTCGATTGAATCATGTGAGTTGCATTGTATCTATTTAATCATTTTTTGTCTGCTTGTTCAACATATTCCAAATAAACTCAAATTTCTCTTATTTCTTTTATGTACCATTTGATCGTTTTTTGAAGTGTAAATTGTATGTTGATGATACTTTTTTAATTGGTTCTTTCTCTTTTACAGAATTGAGCAGAAAGAGAGCTACAAAGGAACTTTGTGAACAATGAAAGGTTTGAACTTGGAAAATACTTCAATTCTGTCACAGGAGTTGATGCTCAAGTTTCTTGTGCATTTAAATCTGAGGGGAAACCACATGCTGAGAAATTCAAGAATCAGTTGTATAACCAGGTTTACTAACATCTATGCGTTTCTCTTATTTATATTGTGCATTCATTTCTATTTTTAATTTCTCTCTTCGTCTCTTGAAATTAGTACAGTAACCAATCCACTTTCTGATTTTCTGTGCAGCAACTATACTAGAAGCTGGCACGTACAACGAGGATGGTTACGTGCCTCTTTAAGTCAACCAGTGTTACATTAATTCTTTTCTTGGCACTAATTTGTTTAAAAAATGTAGAATTCCCTCTTAAAAAATGATGTTAGTGAACATCTCAATTTAAAAAAATACATTCCAAAATAGTCAAGTTTTTTACGTAACATTTCACATAATTATTGAATGCTTCCATGGGATGACGGGAATCTTGCTCATCTAGCAAAATAAAAGATAACGAAGAAATTTGGAAGGTGGGAAAACTTGGAATTTCTCGGAGGTATCATCATGGCGGTGCCCACGTAGTTTGGGAAATTTTGCTTTCAGCTTGGATGAAGCTTTGTCATAAAGGATGGTACATACAATCTTAAAGGCAAGAGAGTTTAGTTGCTTAACTAATAAGGTTTATACATATCTTGCGGTGGATTCAACCTACAAACCTCATAAAGTGCTCCCCCAGTGTCTGACTAATCAAACCCTGAAACCTTTTGCTAATGGTATTTAAAAAATTGCGTGGTTACATGTTTCCTACATTTTTTTGGTCACCATGCATTTCCTTCCCATTTAATAAATGCATCGCACAATATAAATGGTCAAATTTTAACTTCTGAGATAGGGCAAAGTCAATAACAGTGGAACATAGTATGTTAAATGTTGGTTGCTCTGGCTTATATGATGACAGATCGCTTCTTGAAAGCTCTTTTTATACAGAGTAATGCTTATATTGGATATTTTAGGGGAGGTTTAATTCAATAGATACTGTTACAGATTGTTTTCTTCTGATTTTTCGAGTCTACCTGATTTGTGAGTTTAGCACTGTTACGTTCTCTAAGACTATTTCATAGGTGAGCCTGGGTCCATGACTAAGATTTTGCCCCGCTAGCGCAGCCTGCGCCCACTAAACATTACTTTTGTTGTACTAAGAAAATATTTAACCTGGGAGAAAATAAGTAAAGAATAATATTTTCCAGGTTATGAGCTTATCCTTTCTGAAGCTTGGCCAGCTTCGATTATCATGGACATCTATGACAATAATAAACTAGCAGTGTGCCCCGCGCATTTGCGCGGCTAGATTTTTTGCATTTATTTGCATGTGTTGTTTTAGATTTTGATAGGGTCTCCAGGTAATTAGTTTTCCCAATATTTTCCTATGAATATGCTATATAAAATGTTAGTACTGTAAGTAAACAATTGATAAATTGAAACTATTTTCGTTTACAATGAAAATATCATTAATATATTAGCACGTAATTTTAGATATTTAGGCAGCACAGATTATTGTCGCTCTTGGTCTATATTTTCATTCATCATGGGTTGGCAATGACTATAGAGAAGGCATAAGTCTATGTGATATTTCAAAACGATAAATAAACCTCAACCAAGAGCAAAATCTAAATATGACGTCTTCCATCCAAACTTGTTTTTTCTTCCTTTGTACGCCTTATCATTACCTGTGTGGCAGCTCATGCATTCATGCCCCCAGATTTCTTACATATTGTCATGCTCAGTATATTTTTTTTCATTAGTTTGTCCTGCGACAATATTTCTTATTGGTGGATTATATGCATGTATACATTGACCTTTTCATATGTACAAATATATTTAAATGTTATAAAAAATTAATTCCATGGAAACATATTAATTAGCTCGATAGAATCATTTATGGTCTTTCTTTGAAGCAGTACTATTTTAGTGTCCTTATGAAAATTGTATTTATACTTCTATTCCAGTCAATACTTCTCCTATTACTACCACATCTATCTTTTCACTGATAGTGTCCCTTTTTTCAGAAAAATCGCAAGGTGTAATCAATGTGGATTATTTAATAGATTTTTGACAATAAGTTTGTTCATGACATATAGTAACATTTTTTGAGTACTTATTCTCCATGAAAATCATCTTCGATGTTGTTTTATGGCTATTTAATATGATTGGTTCTCATAATTTATATAAAATAGATCTTGCTGGTTAGTTGCTTAATTGGTGCCATCAGTAATGATGGTATTGCATGCACTTCATGTGGTATATTTGCTACAGATTGATTCATCAAAACTGATTTAGCTACTACTACACGTATACCTTTTAATTTAAGTTTTTAATCTCAACTATCATAAATACGATTCTTTGTATAATCCACATTGTGGATAATTTATCCCATGTTGAAAAATCTCATGTCTAGTCTTTTCTCTGTTTCTTGGTCATTGGCCCCATTAGCTCCTTAATATCATATGTTCTTGAAGTCACCATTCGACGTCAACAATATATACTTGGATTCCATGGGTACGCCCCATGACCTGTCTTTATGGCAATAGAATTTCCATTTTTCTTCTGCATATACATGCAAATATAAACAAATGTCTCATTCCGTCATATTTACACATTCATATTGACCATTTTACCGCACCATCTTTCAACGCGTTCCATTATCACCCTCCTTTTTCCCAGGAATAAAATGTAACTCTAATTTTTTGCTCATCGATCCATTGGTCTTCCTCAATACATTTACTATTACCAACCAAATTGCTTAAACTTACATAATTGGGATATTATAAAGGAACTCTAGAGCCATCCAACTTTTCCATGATGGTTATGACTTATGAGTATCGCTCTCGCATCTTCCACATTTAGTTTCAAAAACTAATTTGACTCAATTTTTTCCTCGACACTCCATAAGTCTCTCAACACAATTACTGCTACAAACTAAACTCATAAGTATACATCATTGGGATATGCATAGGTTCTCCTAGAGTTCTACGACTTTGGGTTGATGGTTGCAAGTGGCCTACTCTTAATAGTATAATAATATACTGCTCCATATGTTCAAATTTTACTATTCACTTAATTATTCATAGTTTCAAATCCACAATTTTGTTTTATGATTCTAATTTATGATAAATCAAAAAATAAATGATGTTATTCTTGCATATATAATCCATACACTTTGACTATATTTTGTATAAAATTTCAAACATTGATTGAACATTTAGTTGTGTGCCTTATATTTTGAGAAGGAAGAGGTGTTTTTCTATTGCATGTACTTATATTTTCTCTGCTTTCACGTGGTCCTTCACATGACTATCTCTTATGAAAATTCCTTAATTTATACTATCAACCCTTGTAATTAGCATTCGCAAAAAAAAAACCTTTGTAATTAGAACACACGTCACAGTTCATTTGAAAAAAAATGTGAGAATAGAAATAAAAAGTTCGCACTTAGACGTTCATGTCTTGTGAGTATCAGATGTCTGGTTTTGATTTATTGATGCTTACATCCTATTGTGGGCATACTTTATTATTAAAAATGTATTTTTCTTAATTGTTTGCCCATGCTCTATGCTATGTACATACACATCTACTCTTTTAATCTGGTTTGAGAAAAAAAAAACTTGCTCGTGGGTTTATTATCCCAATGTGAAGCGCTAATGTAGATGTAGATAGATTTTCGTTAACGCAAAAAAAGAGTCTGGATTGATTCATTTGCTGAACTCATATCGCAGTTTATTTTGTTGGGGGTGGCGGGGGGGGCCGCTCACACTCCCTTATAGTTGCCAACGGTTGTTTCCTTTTTTTTAAGGTGTTGCAATGGCAAAGTACGTTCATGTCATATTCTGTTTTAGCTGTTCCATTTTTCAGGTTTGTTTATCTAATCTATTTTCTCAAGGGCGGTGCTACGCGTCGGCCGGCGGATCTTTTAAAAAGATCCGCCGCCTCGCGAGCCGTCCGATTTTACGAGGCGACCGTCCGTTCTTATGCTATAATTTCTTGCAACAATGCTCTTGTTGCGAAACCTCTTCTTCTCTAACTTTCTGCAACAAGAGCCATGTTACGAAAATCTCTTCTTCTCTAATTTTCTGCAACAAGACCTCTGTTGCAAAATATTCTCTTCTTTGATTTACTCCAACAAGACCAGAGGTCGTAAAACTTTTTCTTCTCTATTTTTCTGCAACAAAACCCTATTTTTCTAAAACAAGACCCTTGTTTCAGAACCTCTGTTGTAACATCACCTTTTTTGCAGAAGCATCTCTGACCTCTTTTCGTATTCCTGCAACAAGACACTTGTTGTAAAATTTGCAACATCTTCAGCCTTTTCTCTGTATTTCTGCAACAAAACCTTTGTTTCAAAGAAAATTACAATAGGAGTCATGTTGCAGAATCTCGTCGCCGCGTCGTATTCCTGCAACAAGACATTTGTTGCAATTCTTTCTTTTTTTTGCAACAGAAACCATGTTGCGGAAACTCGTCGCTGCGTCGTATTTGCACTAGCTTCGCCGCCGTCATGCAGAAATCAGTTACGGATCTGCTCGAGAGCCTGTTGCTCGCGGGAGGTCTCCCACGATTGTTGCAGAGCACGGGTGGCCATAGTAGCCGAGCACCAGCCTTGTAGCACCGGCGACGAGCTTCATGGCACTGCAGCCTGACGGCGCAGTAGCGGCTCCTAGCAACCGCGAACAGCTCGACCGCGTATCCACAGATTGACAGCTTGGGGCGCCATGGCTTGCTGCAAAAAGGGAGGAGTAAGGGCTGCTTGCTGGAAGGCATGAGGAAAAATCCATGGCTGCTTGACTGCAAGGCGCTTCGCGTGTGAGCAACAAAAAGATGTATGCGGTGACCTGAGAGATAGAGGAGAGCGATGCGAGATATTTTGGGGGAGAGGAAGAAGCCTTGATTTCTCTGGAAGAGATAAAATTGAGAGGAAGACGTGGGCCAAGGTAGCACGTGGCAGACGGAAGTGGTGGTTGACGTTTGCGTAAGATCCGCCGGTGGAAAGCAAGCTTTTCCCTTTTCTCAATCTTGAGAAAGTTTGTTTCCCAATGTAGAGCGCTACTATTATTTTTAGCAACATGTAGAGCAAACAAAAAAATTGGCGCAAAAATAAAGCCAACGCCCAGACTGATTTGCTGAAATATTAGAGGACATCAGGCCACGTACTTATTCTGCTCGGACGCTTGTTCTTTTTATGGGTGGGAGCGTGTTATGGTGGGACTCTTCCGTACTGTATTGTTTCCTAATTGGACTCTTACCTAGCTAGTTGGCTGCAGAACCTAAACGTAAGCTGGTCTTTTCTTTCGAAAACACTAACGCCCACACGTGTGGACGTTACCTAACTCGCCCACACGTCTGAATCGACGTTCACTGTCTTTTGCACGAATCTTGACATGAAAAGGTGGATTTGGTGTGCCACGTAGGACGGGGCTGGTGTGTGGGCGTTGGAGAGTTTGCCCACACGCCCGCACCATGCTGTTTGCCAGCTGTGTTGTGTGGGCGAACTGCTTTTCGCCCACACAGCCACCAACTAGGTCATGCGCGTGTGGGCGAACTGTTTTTCGCCCACACGACACTACTACCTTGTGGATAGCAACTGCAGTTACGCGAACGTGGCAACTCGGTACACACATGGCAACTGTGATTATTTGCTACACGGCAACTGCAGTTACACGAACGTGGCAACTCGGTACACACACATGGCAACTGTGATTCTTTGCTACACGACAACTGCAGTTGCGCGTACGTGGCAACCAGATAAACACACATGGCAACTGTGATTAACAATACATGGCAACTATGGTTGGACCACACGTGGCAACTAGGTAAACACACATGGCAACTACTGTTTTGACCATATGTGGCAAGTAGTTAGGACTTGTTTGGTTCATAAGTCCTAGGACTTTTTTTAGTCCCAACTTATAAGTCACAAGTCCCTAAAAAGTCACTACATGTTTGGTTCCTGGGACTTATAAGTCCCTATAAGACCATATTACAACTATAAGTCTCTCCTTACGAGTCTTATTTCATAAGTCCCAAATGTCCATTTTAAGTCCCTATAAGTCCCTCCTGTTTGGTTTAGATGGGACTTATAGGGACTTTTTAAGTCCCTAAGCCAATAAGTCCCTGGAAACAAACACCCTCTTAATCACACACGGCAACTACAGTTTGATTACATGCGGCAACTACCATAAATTAGACATGGCAACTATAGTTAACCAAAACAGATAGAGTTGTCATGCTTTTACAACTATATTTGCCATCCCGGATAACTACATCTGCCAACCAGGATGGCAACTAAATCGTCATCCCGCGGGGTACCTAACGTAGCTGCATCAGGACATGTGGGCATTTTTGCTTTGTGCCACACGCACGGAGTGGAGATGAGTAGTACTTGTTGGACGTGTGGCACGAAGTAGCCGTGCTCATACGTGTGGGCAATTCTAATGTCCGCCCACACACAGCCCGTGTGGGCTGCCTCATACTCACACCACACATGATGTGTGGGCGCATGTCGTATATACCGCACGTGTGGCAGTTATCGGCGTCCCTTTTTTTATGCACCAACGTACGCTAGTCTGGCTTGATTCGGACTAACTTTTTAATAGGAAGTCATCTGAATTTTTTTTAACAAATCAAAGACATGTTGAACTATTAGTACGTGACACGTGATGTGTCAAATTGTGTGTAGACAAAAAACTATATGTTACGCTACATCTTTTAAATCTTGACCATTAATATTAGAAATTTACGGTCGTGATAATTTAGTCTATGTGGACAAACGTGATGCTTTGTTTGCTTTTTGTCTTAATTATATAATAGATTGAATATTTCTCCTTTTCGGCTATATTTGTAGTGGACTTATCGTTCGTATGGGTAAATGTAGTTTACTAATTCTGTGAGAAGTACCAAGAGGACACATTGTTACAGTTGGAACTATTTGTAACTCTGCCTGTTTAGGATAGACTCTGACTTAACCAACTTCGGCACTCTGAAGTTCTGCTACAGTGCTCTCCTCTAGCTGCTGAGCTCCCTCATTTTGTGGGATTTTGTTAATCTATATGCGTCCCTCTTATTCCACAAAGTAAAAAGTTGGCAAACTATTTGACCATGTGTAGGATTAGAGGCAATTATGAGTGCAACACTTGTTTATTTCGTTACAGCCCAAGCTAAGATATCTTAATTTTATCAAAGATACATAATCAGTAAATCTACATGCTTTCTCATATCATATTGCTACATGTTAATGATTTGTGCTATACTAATGTAGGATGTAGTGGTATTTGATCGGATTTTTTGTCAAAAAGGACCCTCTGGCCAACACAATTGACAAAAAGGACTACATACAGATCAAATTGACAAAAAAGACCCCCTCAATGATGGCGGCAGGCGCGGGAGCCGACACGTGGCTCCTGCTGCCACGCTAGGAGGCGGCGGGCCCTGCCGCCATGCGCTGAGGCGGCCGGCCGGCTATTACATAATTTCCAACGCGCTGAGAGCCGGAACGAAACGAGGCCTGGCATGTGGGACCTGCCGCCACTCGACACTACTAGGGAAAAGGTTATAGGCAGATGCTTATTAGTAGCGCGGGTTTATACCCCTCGCTACTGCTACTTACTAGTAGCACGGGTTTTTACCCCTCGCTAGTACTAAGTTGATAGTAGTAGCGCGGGTTTTTACCCCTCGCTACTACTAAGCAGTCTCTACCATGCCCCCCCCCCCCCGGAACATGTCATAGTAGTAGCGAGGGGTATAAACCCGCGCTACTATACTAAGTTGATAGTAGTAGCGAGGGCTATAAACCCACGCTGCTACTAACTACATGGTTTTTGAAGAGCCCAGAAATCCCCATCTCCTCCCCCAAATCCTTCCTCTCCCCCGTCACTCTCCCCCCTCTCTCTCCATAGGCTCTCACATGGACCTCCTACGCATGTGCACCTCCTCCTCCATGGCGCCAAAAGAGGCAGAACGCCTCGCGCTGCTGGCGTCCCGGAGCTCGCCGGTCTTCCCTGCATCTCCATGCCACCACGTTGGAGCACCTCACCACTGGCGACCAACCCCGCTGCTACCTCCATCTCCTTCCTCTCTCCCTTGTTTTTCTTTTTCTCTCTCCCTCTGGTTTGACTCACCCTCCCATGTCCTTGCCCGTGCAGGTCATCGCCATGGACAACCATGAGCTCGCTGCCTTGGCTGCGAAGAGGAGCCCCATGCCGCTGCCTTGCTCGGCCATGGATCCGGACCCTCTACAGCAGTCGGCGCTGGATCGGGTCTTCCGCTCCCCTTCCGCAGCTCCGGCGACCCCTGCCATCGCTTGATCGAACCATTGCTGACATTGACAGCACGCACGGGATCGATAATTTTTTTTGTTTTTGAAAATGATAGTAGTAGCGCGGGTGGCACCCACGCTACTACTAACAGACGTAGTAGTAGCGCGGGACTACTACTATAAGTTAGCTGTAGCGTCGTAGTCCCGCGCTACTACTAGCTATTTAACCCGCGCTACTGCTAGGCTTTTCCGTAGTAGTGTGACGAGGCGGCCGACACTGCTTCTGCCGCGCGCAGGAAGACAGGACCTGCTGCACGCGCGGCGGGGAGGTAGGCCACGCCACCACTCCCTGAGGTGGCCGCACTGTTGCTGCTGCTCGCGGCGCGACAACTTCGTTGTGGCAGTCGGCGATGATTCCCACGTGCGGACGACGCTGATTTCCACGGGCGGGATCCGATGTTGTGCGGTAGGTGAATTTTTGACATCTTGTGTCGACACTCTGCGGTGCTCCTCTGCACTTTCTTTGCTT
This sequence comes from Aegilops umbellulata, assembly GCA_032464435.1. Lineage (NCBI taxonomy): Eukaryota > Viridiplantae > Streptophyta > Magnoliopsida > Poales > Poaceae > Aegilops > Aegilops umbellulata. The sequence continues at coordinate 397,284,136 of CP136054.1, forward strand.
CCCTGCGTACACTCTCCACTCCACTCTGTCTGGTTCGCATGCCGTTCGACGGGAATCATTTCTAGCAGTGATTCCGCTGCGGTGCTGCTCGTTGTTTGATAATTGCCACTGTTTTCTATGCAGACGACACCGATTAAAAGCAGTGTGTCATTCCCGTCAAAAGTTTTGTTCATCAGTTGATGCGGCCGACGCACCAGCACCGAGGCATGCTATGCCGACATTGATTGCACTGTTTTAAATCACGCGTATTTCCCACCTAAAATTTCGTCTATTCGCGCCTAGTTTATCGCCATCATTTCATGAGGCCAAGGCAGCAGAAGAAGCTAACGATGAAAAAGGAAAATATCCACACTGGACTCAGTAGATACCTGTGGTAGTATTTTAAATTTCGCAACCATTTGTATCTTAATTTTGGCAGTTTAATGTAGCTTTATTTCAGTAGTTAAATGTAGCTTTATTTCAATAGTACAATGTATCTTATTTTCAGTTGTATCGTGTTCAATGTCGTATTTACCTTCTTTCCTTCTTTCTTTCTCTCCGAACCCGAAAACACTTTAATAATACAAACTAATTATCGAACGTCGCGCAACAACTACAACATCAAATTAAATAGAACATAATGTGTCGGGACCCCGATCCTAAGTCACACCGATCTAGCATGTAACACATCATATCACTTTGCGGCCTCACGCACGGTATTCCCACGGGTGCCACCTTACCTGGCCTGGGACCGTTTGCGCCTTTTGGCTCACGTATATGATAGTGTCGCTAGCATCCATATGACAGAGAACCCGGGCCGACATGGCTAGTCGTGAACCCAAAGCGGCACTAACCCATGAGGACAGGCATACATGAATCTCATCGAGCATGTCGGTCAACAACGTATAAATCCGGGCTGTAGCACTGGGCTAACAGGACTCCGGTAACCCGGGCTGTAGCAGGCTAGGCAGGACTCCGGATAACACCGCGTGACATTTTCCCAAAGGGGACAGACACAGGAACGAGGTGAAACACATGCCGGCCAGCCAAGTGTTCCGAGCAGTAGTGCTGGGCTAGCAGGACTCCGGTGAACCGGGCTGTAGCGGACTACTATCGCTCAGAAGCACTAGACTTACATTTCCCCATATGAAAGGCTGCCAAGGATAAACAACTAGATAGTCGGATCCCACACATGGCAATACACGTTACACGTACGCATAACATGCAAGTATGTGCTGTACAACATGGCATCACAACATAACGCAAACTTATATAGATAAGGCCCAGAAGAGCCACATAGCATTAAATACAAACAGGGGTCACATGACCCATCATTCAGAGCATACAAGCAACAAGCAGAAGCATTACATGTCTGAGTACAGACATCTACAAAAGAAAAAGGCTGAAACGCCTGACTATCTACAACCTCCGATCAAGATCGTAGCTGAGGTACAAGCTACTTGTCGAAGTCCACGTAAACTAGTAAGACCGAAGTCTCCGCTGCAAAAACATAAATAAAGCAACATGAGTACAAAGGTACTCAGCAAGACTTACATCAGATCCTATCATACATGCATTAGTATCAAGGAGGTAATGTGGGGTTTAGTTGCAGCAAGCCAGCTTTGACTCTGTGGCTATCCTGTTCTACGACTGTTGGTAACTCCTTTGAAATGGCGCACACGAGTCCACTAATCACCACATCAATACACTACTATGGATTCATCCCCGTCTCACTACGAGAAGGCCATCCATAGCACTCACACTTATCTTGAGCATTTTATGGTATCCACTTCAAGTTGTCTATGTACCACGTAAGCATCCAAGAAGTCCATAACCGAGGACGCGGCTATTCGAATAGATCATGATAACCCTGCAGGGGTGTACTTCTTCACACACGCTCTCACCACTTATCACCATGTACACGTCATGTATCTCGGCAACCTTCAAGCGGAAGCCTGGCGAGGGTGTCGGCCACGACCTGACTAACCACACAAGACTCTAGTCCAGGTTTAACGCCTATTCGGGTTCCATCCGCAAGGAGATCCGGCCGGGGTGTCGCTCACGGCCCCAAACGATGTGTGCAGGGTTCCCAAGCCCACCTCGCCGGGTGGATCTACGCTTGGTACACCGTGCCACTTGTGCCTAGTCTGTCCCAAGCCCACCTGGCCGGGTGCCACTTGGTAGACTACTAACACTACCTACAAACACCAGAAACTAGTTGCGACTCCTGGACAGAGACCGAGGTGATTAATAAGTCGAGAGAGCTTGGAGCGCCCGGAGCCCAATGTGTGGTAGTAGCTAGTCATTGGACAACTTACACAGAACTCGGTTCTTAAGGACGGTCCCAATGAGACAACCCACCATGTACTCCTACATGGCCTCTCACCGCTACCTTTACCAAAACGTGTTCACACACTTAACTCTCAGCATCAGAACATATCATATCACTCCAATCCATTCCCAATGAATCAGACCTGACACAACTCTAAGCAATAGCAGGCATGGCATGGTAGAAGCACAACATGGCTCAATCAACTCCTACACATGCTAGTGGGTTTCAACTATTTACTGTGGCAATGACAGGTCATGCAGAGGAATGGGTTCAACTACCGCAGCATAAAGTAGCAGTTGATTCGCTGTTGTCCTAATGCAATAAAAGAGAGCAGGAGCGAGAGTGGGATCATATCGGAATGAACAAGGGGGGGGGTTTGCTTGCCTGGTAGATCAACAAGGGGGCACTGCTCCTCTGACAGGTACTCTGGAACGGTCTCCGGAGCAGAACCTATCGAGAAGGAACGGTGTCGGCAATCAATACACAATCATATGCAACAATATGATGCATGAACATGGCATGAGGATGTGATGCTGTTTGAGCTAATGCAGCTAGAGTTTATTTGGTTGAAGTTCATATGAACCAAGGGTTCATATGCAAACCCCAAGTGAAGTATATAATATGCCATTATTACGTTTTCACTTATACAGCAAGTATAAGTTGGTTTTTCATGCATGAAACTAGCATAAATGGGTTCCTTGCATTTTTCTGATGATTTTTCATATATAACTTGTTTCAATCTGAGCTACGGTTGATTTGATATGAATTTTTGAAGTTTTGAAAAATTTCTGGAATTTCCTATTTGGAAAAAATAATTCCAGGATATAATTAATTGCGTCAGCGCCTCGTCATGCTTGCGTCAGCAAGTCAACGGCGCTGACTGGTCAAACCTGACGTGTGGGGGCCACACGTCAGTGACAGGGGGTTAAACAGGGGTTTAATTAATCTTAATTAAAAAGGTTAGTGGCGCTGGGGCCCACTGGTCAGTGACTTAGGGGTGGATTAAGTGGCAGGGTTAGCAGCTTAAACACGCGCCACGTCAGTCGCCGGAGTTTCGCCGGCGACGACCTCGAGCCACGGCGGAAGATCGCCGGAACGGGGCTGGGGCCACGGTTTGGCGCACGGAGGCCACCGGCGGGTAGCCCGTGCACGGGCGGATCCAGCCGCGCTCAGGGGAGGCCGTGGGAACGGCGGGGCTCGCCGGAGCAGAGCTCGCGGCGGCGGCCGGAGTCGGGTGGCGTGCGGCAGAGGAGCTAGAGGCGCAGAAGGGCAGGGGAGAAGGGGGGTTCGACAGCGGGGCTCACAGCGGATCCGGTGGAAACGTCAGCGAGCTCGGGGGAGGCCGAACGCGAGCGGAATGGCGGGGGCGATCTCCGGCGGCCGGAGATGAAGACGGCGGCGATGGCAGCTCCACGGGGCGTCCGGGGTCTTGTGGCTTGACAGAGAGAACGAGGGAGTCGTGGCGGAGCTGGGGAGCGTGTCGGGGAGGTGCGGCAGTGGCCGAGGCCACGGTGGCTGTGAACGGCGGCGACGGTGATTTCGGCCGCGAGAGAGAGAGAGCGAGGGAGAGGGAGAGAGGACCGGGGCGAGAGCGAGAGCGGCGCGGGGCGTCGTGGCGACGTCCGGGGCATCCGAATCGTCGAGGGGGGGAGGACAGGCAGGCAGGGAGGGAGGAGGTGGCGCGGCGATGCGCACGCGTCGCCACACGCCCCTGGCCTCCTGGCGGGAGGTGGAGGACGACTGGCGTCGGCCAGTCGGCTGGGCCGGCCAGCTGGGCCGCACAGCTGGGCCGGTGGGCTGCATAGCCAGGTAAGCTCTTTTCTATTTTTGTTTTCTTTTCTATTTTTTTCTGACATTTGTTTGATTTAGTAATAGTACTAAATCATTTTATTTGCTTATGCCAATTTTTGCAGGGGCTAATGGTATTATTCCAGAGCTCCTCAATTACTGGCACAATTTTTGGATATATAAAACATATATATCATTTATATATCCAATGCAAATAATTATGCATTAACTCCAAATGCCCAAAATAAATACCTATGATCTCCCAAAAATATTGGTTTGATTTTTATCTCTGCCCAATATTTTCAGAGAGAGACATGAACATTTCTTGGACCTTTTTGGAGAAATTTTTATTTGGGTCATTTCCAGAAAAGATTCTGAGGGTTTCACAAATCCCCATTTCAAATTTAAATGAAATTTAAACATGATGCACACATGACTAGCTAGCCTTGAGCATACCAGAACTAGGGATGTGACAACTCGCCCCCACTCGAAAGAATCTCGTCCCGAGATTCAGGGGTCGACGGGAAGAAGGCGGGGTACTCCAGTCGAAGACGATCTTCTCGCTCCCAGGTAGCTTCTCTCTCAGAATGATGAGACCACTGAACCTTGAGAAACTTGATGTTCTGACGTCGAGTAACACGCTCTGCTTGATCAAGAATGCGAACAGGGTACTCTCGATATGTGAGGTTATCTTGGAGATCAAGCGTTTCGTGGTCCACTCCACGGAGGGGATCCGAGAAGCAACGCCTGAGTTGAGAGACGTGGAAGACATCATGTACTCGAGAAAGGTGTGGCGGTAGTTCCAACTGGTAGGCAACCTCTCCTCGTTTAGCGAGAATGCGAAAAGGACCAATGTAACGAGGAGCCAATTTGCCCTTGATACCGAATCGATGGGTACCCTTCAAAGGAGTAACCCGAAGGTAAGCCTTGTCGCCAACTTCATAAGCCACTTCCTTATGACGACGGTCATACTGGCTCTTTTGACGAGATTGGGCTGTTTTCAAATTCTCACGAATGATGCGAACTTGCTCTTCTGCCTCCTGGATCATATCCGGTCCAAAGAATTGTCTTTCACCGGTTTCTGACCAGTTCAAAGGTGTTCGACATCTTCGTCCATACAGAATCTCAAAAGGAGCTTTCTTGAGACTGGATTGGTAGCTATTGTTATAAGCAAACTCGGCGAAAGGAAGACACTTCTCCCAATCCATACCGAATGAGATAACGCAAGCTCTAAGCATGTCTTCGAGAATTTGGTTGACCCTTTCCACCTGACCACTTGATTGAGGGTGGAAAGCGGTACTGAAGGAAAGATGGGTGCCCATGGCAGTTTGGAAACTCTCCCAAAAATGAGAAGTGAAAAGACTACCACGGTCTGAATTGATTTCTAGTGGAACACCATGAAGTGAAACTATTCGAGAAATATATAAGTCAGCGAGCTGACTAGCGGTGATATTTTCTCGAACAGGTAGGAAGTGAGCTACTTTGGAAAGACGATCAATGACTACAAAGATAGCATTATTCCCTTTCTTGGTCCTGGGAAAGCCGGTGATGAAGTCCATACCAACCTTATCCCATTTCCATTCAGGAATAGCTAAAGGCTGAAGGGTGCCAGCAGGCCTTTGATGCTCTGCTTTAACGCGACGACAAATGTCACAGTTAGCAATGAACTCAGCGATTTCTCTCTTCATCCTAGTCCACCAGAACCTCTGGCGTAGGTCCTGATACATCTTAGTACTACCGGGATGAATCGTGAGAGGGGATTCATGAGCCTCCTTAAGGATCAGTTGTCGCAGATGTTGATTCTTGGGAACCACCAAGCGATTCTCAAAGAAAACAACACCTCGATCATCTATAGAGAAACTTACACCAACTCCCTTGTTAATGTTTCTCTTGATCCGGGAAATTCCCGTATCCTGCTTCTGAGCAGAGATGATTTGATCCAAAAGAGTAGGTTTCGCCACCAAGGTAGAAAGGAATCCATGAGGAGCAATGTGAAGGTTAAGCTTACAGAATTCCTCATGGAGAGGTGGTTGGCCCTGCTGCAACATAAGATTGTTGCAATAGGACTTACGACTTAGCGCATCAGCCATGACATTGCCCTTGCCTGGGGTGTAGGTAATCCCTAAGTCGTAATCTGAGATCAACTCCAACCAACGTCTTTGCCTAAGGTTCAAGTCTGGTTGGGTGAAGATATACTTGAGACTCTGGTGATCGGTGTATATCTCACAACGTTTACCGAGAAGGTAATGTCTCCATGTCTTAAGTGCATAGACTACGGCTGCAAGCTCTAGGTCATGTGTAGGATAATTATCCTCATGTGGATGCAACTGTCGAGATGCATAGGCAATCACATGACGATCCTGCATAAGAATGCAACCTAGTCCCTGTCGTGAGGCATCACAGTAGATAACAAAGTCCTTAGTGAAATCCGGTGGCACAAGTATGGGAGCAGAAGTCAGGCGTCTTTTCAGTTCCTGAAAACTGTACTCACACTGTGGGGACCACTCAAACTTTTTATCTTTCTTGAGAAGTTCCGTGAGGGGTTTGGCTACTTTGGAGAAGTTTTCAACAAAGCGGCGACAATAGCTGGCTAGACCAAGGAAACTCCTAACTTGTTTAACTGTTTCAGGTGGAGTCCAATCAAGAACGGCCTGAACTCTTTCGGGATTGACAGCAATGCCCTTACCAGAGATCACGTGGCCTAGGTAGGTCACTTCTGGCAACCAAAATTCGCACTTGGAGAACTTGGCATAAAGGCGGTGCTCTCTGAGTTTTTCTAGCACAAGTCTAAGATGTTCGGCATGCTCTTCCTCGTTCTTCGAGTAAATAAGGATATCATCGAGGTAAACCACGACGAACTTATCTAAATACTCCATGAAGATCGAGTTCATCAAGCGGGAGAAGGTAGCTGGAGCATTGGTTAGACCAAAGGACATGACGGTGTACTCGTACTGGCCATAACGAGTGACAAAAGCCGTCTTAGGAATGTCCCCGTTTCTGATCTTGATTTGATGGTAGCCTAACCTCAAATCCATCTTGGAAAAGACTGAGGATCCAGCGAGCTGATCATACAGGTCGTTGATCCTGGGAAGCGGATACTTGTTCTTTATCGTGACCAAATTAACGGGACGATAATCTACAACCATCCGGTCCGTACCATCCTTCTTCTTGACGAAGAGGACGGGGCAAGCCCAGGGCGAAGAACTAGGACGGATGAAACCCTTTTTCAAGGACTCATCGAGTTGTTTCTTAAGCTCGGCTAGTTCTAAGGGTGCCATCTTGTAAGGTCTCCTAGAAATTGGGGCGGTTCCTGGGATAAGATCTATGACAAATTCTACATCTCTGTCAGGTGGAACACCTGGCAGTTCTTCTGGAAAGACATCCGGAAAGTCACGGACTACCGGGATATCTTCAAGGTCTGGAAGAGGGTTGGCGTTAAGAGAATAGAGTTGACGCTTGGCAACTCTAGTAGAGACAGTGACTATCTTGCCAGATGGGTGTGTAAGCTGAACAGACCTGGTGTAACAATCAATCTTGGCATAATGAGCTTTCATCCAGTCCATACCCAAGATGATGTTAATATCTGAAGACTTGAGGGCTACAAGTGATGCAAGGAATACAAGTCTGTCAACAAGGATTTCATTGCCATAACTTATCCTAGAGGTTTGCCATTTGGATCCAGGAGTCTGAATGAGTAGTGGGGAGGGCATATCACAAAATGACATGTCGTGCAAGCGGGCATAACTTTCAGAAATGAAGGAATGAGATGCTCCAGTATCGAATAGAACCGATGCTGGATGACAGTTTACAAGGAGTGTACCAAGAACGACATCCGGATCATCATAAGCGTCTTCAGCTGAGACGTGATGCACACGTCCACGTTCAGTGGGAGCTGACTTGGCGTTAATCATCTTGTGTGATGTCTTACTTCCACGGCCAACAAACTTCTCGGGCTGAGGTGGAGCAACATTGGTCTGAGTGCAAATACGGGCAATGTGACCTGGCTCTCCGCACTTGTAACAAATCTTGGAGGTAGGACGTGGACCCGCATTGACAGGCGGTCCACCAATAGGCCTGGGTGGAGCATATGGCTGAACTAGGTGAGGTGCCACATAAGATGGCTTCGGTGAATAACCGGGTGGAAGAGCGGAGTTCGGAATCCAAATCCGGCGCTTCTGAGAACTAGAACCGGAGGAAGAAACCAAATCACGGGTGTGCTTGCGAGACTCCTCGTAGGTGAGCTGAGCTGTCTCTGCGTTAATGGCTTTGTTCACAAGAGCCTGGAATGTATTGCAATGGTGCAAATGGAGATCACGACGCAACTTGGGGTTGAGACCCTTCCGGAACCTAGCCTGCTTCTTGGCGTCCGTGGACACTTCTTCTGTAGCATAGCGGGCGAGATTCTCAAACTCTCTACTGTAAGCATCAACAGCCATCTTACCCTGGGTGAAACTACAGAACTCTTCTCTCTTGCGATCGATGAGGGCTTCAGGAATGTGATGCTCGCGAAAAGCCTCAGTGAAAACTCTCCAGGTAGGAATCTGACCAACTGAAAGCATAGCCTCATAGTTCTGCCACCAAAGACTAGCAGGACCTTCCAGGTGATATGCAGCATAGATGACCTTGTCACCTTCAGCTACGTTCGCAGAACGCAGCTTGTGTGTGATACTACGAAGCCAGTCATCTGCATCGAGTGGCTCAATAGAATGATGAAAAGTGGGTGGGTGCAAGCGAATGAAGTCATGAATGGTTGCAGACCCTTTGAACTGAGGTGTGGTGTTCTCCTCGATACGTGCCAACAAGCGGTTGGTCTCACGCTTGTTCATCTCAACCTCTAACATGAACTTTGCCAACGAAGACTGATCGGGAGGATCCTCATCCCTACCATCTCCGTGGTTCTGGCTACGAGCAACAGAACTTCGTTTAACTGATGACATCCTGAAGAACGAAACCAAGGAAAACAAGGATGGATTCAGCATCAACTATAGGATGCAGAAGGTAGCACAAGAATTTAGTATCTCTCAAACTCCTAGGATAATTCCGGCAGCATAACGGCAGTAAAATGCTCAATATGAGACATTCTGCAAAAGACGGGGTAGCACCATAATCAACATCATCACACAAGGTTCTGAAATATTACTAAACAGACTATACCGGAGGTACTTGAACTGGGATATGACTCTCATCAACCAATCCTAAGAGACTACGGAGTAGTAACACGTGATCCTGATAGATAGAAGAGGAAGCCTAGTTCCTTAACCCCGTTGGAAAGATAGGATGACTCAGATCAGAAGGGCATGAGATATAAGGAGTAAAAAGAGCCTTACGTTCCCTTCCACAATCAATTCCCTTATATAACTAAAGAATTTCTAGACTCAACTTCGAACAGGTTGGCTTGGAAATCCTACAGGCAGTCAGGCTCTGATACCAACGCTGTCGGGACCCCGATCCTAAGTCACACCGATTTAGCATGTAACACATCATATCACTTTGCGGCCTCACGCACGGTATTCCCACGGGTGCCACCTTACCTGGCCCGGGACCGTTTGCGCCTTTTGGCTCACGTATATGATAGTGTCGCTAGCATCCATATGACAGAGAACCCGGGCCGACATGGCTAGTCGTGAACCCAAAGCGGCACTAACCCATGAGGACAGGCATACATGAATCTCATCGAGCATGTCGGTCAACAACGTATAAATCCGGGCTGTAGCACTGGGCTAACAGGACTCCGGTAACCCGGGCTGTAGCAGGCTAGGCAGGACTCCGGATAACACCGCGTGACATTTTCCCAAAGGGGACAGACACAGGAACGAGGTGAAACACATGCCGGCCAGCCAAGTGTTCCGAGCAGTAGTGCTGGGCTAGCAGGACTCCGGTGAACCGGGCTGTAGCGGACTACTATCGCTCAGAAGCACTAGACTTACATTTCCCCATATGAAAGGCTGCCAAGGATAAACAACTAGATAGTCGGATCCCACACATGGCAATACACGTTACACGTACGCATAACATGCAAGTATGTGCTGTACAACATGGCATCACAACATAACGCAAACTTATATAGATAAGGCCCAGAAGAGCCACATAGCATTAAATACAAACAGGGGTCACATGACCCATCATTCAGAGCATACAAGCAACAAGCAGAAGCATTACATGTCTGAGTACAGACATCTACAAAAGAAAAAGGCTGAAACGCCTGACTATCTACAACCTCCGATCAAGATCGTAGCTGAGGTACAAGCTACTTGTCGAAGTCCACGTAAACTAGTAAGACCGAAGTCTCCGCTGCAAAAACATAAATAAAGCAACATGAGTACAAAGGTACTCAGCAAGACTTACATCAGATCCTATCATACATGCATTAGTATCAAGGAGGTAATGTGGGGTTTAGTTGCAGCAAGCCAGCTTTGACTCTGTGGCTATCCTGTTCTACGACTGTTGGTAACTCCTTTGAAATGGCGCACACGAGTCCACTAATCACCACATCAATACACTACTATGGATTCATCCCCGTCTCACTACGAGAAGGCCATCCATAGCACTCACACTTATCTTGAGCATTTTATGGTATCCACTTCAAGTTGTCTATGTACCACGTAAGCATCCAAGAAGTCCATAACCGAGGACGCGGCTATTCGAATAGATCATGATAACCCTGCAGGGGTGTACTTCTTCACACACGCTCTCACCACTTATCACCATGTACACGTCATGTATCTCGGCAACCTTCAAGCGGAAGCCTGGCGAGGGTGTCGGCCACGACCTGACTAACCACACAAGACTCTAGTCCAGGTTTAACGCCTATTCGGGTTCCATCCGCAAGGAGATCCGGCCGGGGTGTCGCTCACGGCCCCAAACGATGTGTGCAGGGTTCCCAAGCCCACCTCGCCGGGTGGATCTACGCTTGGTACACCGTGCCACTTGTGCCTAGTCTGTCCCAAGCCCACCTGGCCGGGTGCCACTTGGTAGACTACTAACACTACCTACAAACACCAGAAACTAGTTGCGACTCCTGGACAGAGACCGAGGTGATTAATAAGTCGAGAGAGCTTGGAGCGCCCGGAGCCCAATGTGTGGTAGTAGCTAGTCATTGGACAACTTACACAGAACTCGGTTCTTAAGGACGGTCCCAATGAGACAACCCACCATGTACTCCTACATGGCCTCTCACCGCTACCTTTACCAAAACGTGTTCACACACTTAACTCTCAGCATCAGAACATATCATATCACTCCAATCCATTCCCAATGAATCAGACCTGACACAACTCTAAGCAATAGCAGGCATGGCATGGTAGAAGCACAACATGGCTCAATCAACTCCTACACATGCTAGTGGGTTTCAACTATTTACTGTGGCAATGACAGGTCATGCAGAGGAATGGGTTCAACTACCGCAGCATAAAGTAGCAGTTGATTCGCTGTTGTCCTAATGCAATAAAAGAGAGCAGGAGCGAGAGTGGGATCATATCGGAATGAACAAGGGGGGGGGGGTTTGCTTGCCTGGTAGATCAACAAGGGGGCACTGCTCCTCTGACAGGTACTCTGGAACGGTCTCCGGAGCAGAACCTATCGAGAAGGAACGGTGTCGGCAATCAATACACAATCATATGCAACAATATGATGCATGAACATGGCATGAGGATGTGATGCTGTTTGAGCTAATGCAGCTAGAGTTTATTTGGTTGAAGTTCATATGAACCAAGGGTTCATATGCAAACCCCAAGTGAAGTATATAATATGCCATTATTACGTTTTCACTTATACAGCAAGTATAAGTTGGTTTTTCATGCATGAAACTAGCATAAATGGGTTCCTTGCATTTTTCTGATGATTTTTCATATATAACTTGTTTCAATCTGAGCTACGGTTGATTTGATATGAATTTTTGAAGTTTTGAAAAATTTCTGGAATTTCCTATTTGGAAAAAATAATTCCAGGATATAATTAATTGCGTCAGCGCCTCGTCATGCTTGCGTCAGCAAGTCAACGGCGCTGACTGGTCAAACCTGACGTGTGGGGGCCACACGTCAGTGACAGGGGGTTAAACAGGGGTTTAATTAATCTTAATTAAAAAGGTTAGTGGCGCTGGGGCCCACTGGTCAGTGACTTAGGGGTGGATTAAGTGGCAGGGTTAGCAGCTTAAACACGCGCCACGTCAGTCGCCGGAGTTTCGCCGGCGACGACCTCGAGCCACGGCGGAAGATCGCCGGAACGGGGCTGGGGCCACGGTTTGGCGCACGGAGGCCACCGGCGGGTAGCCCGTGCACGGGCGGATCCAGCCGCGCTCAGGGGAGGCCGTGGGAACGGCGGGGCTCGCCGGAGCAGAGCTCGCGGCGGCGGCCGGAGTCGGGTGGCGTGCGGCAGAGGAGCTAGAGGCGCAGAAGGGCAGGGGAGAAGGGGGGTTCGACAGCGGGGCTCACAGCGGATCCGGTGGAAACGTCAGCGAGCTCGGGGGAGGCCGAACGCGAGCGGAATGGCGGGGGCGATCTCCGGCGGCCGGAGATGAAGACGGCGGCGATGGCAGCTCCACGGGGCGTCCGGGGTCTTGTGGCTTGACAGAGAGAACGAGGGAGTCGTGGCGGAGCTGGGGAGCGTGTCGGGGAGGTGCGGCAGTGGCCGAGGCCACGGTGGTTGTGAACGGCGGCGACGGTGATTTCGGCCGCGAGAGAGAGAGAGCGAGGGAGAGGGAGAGAGGACCGGGGCGAGAGCGAGAGCGGCGCGGGGCGTCGTGGCGACGTCCGGGGCATCCGAATCGTCGAGGGGGGGAGGACAGGCAGGCAGGGAGGGAGGAGGTGGCGCGGCGATGCGCACGCGTCGCCACACGCCCCTGGCCTCCTGGCGGGAGGTGGAGGACGACTGGCGTCGGCCAGTCGGCTGGGCCGGCCAGCTGGGCCGCACAGCTGGGCCGGTGGGCTGCATAGCCAGGTAAGCTCTTTTCTATTTTTGTTTTCTTTTCTATTTTTTTCTGACATTTGTTTGATTTAGTAATAGTACTAAATCATTTTATTTGCTTATGCCAATTTTTGCAGGGGCTAATGGTATTATTCCAGAGCTCCTCAATTACTGGCACAATTTTTGGATATATAAAACATATATATCATTTATATATCCAATGCAAATAATTATGCATTAACTCCAAATGCCCAAAATAAATACCTATGATCTCCCAAAAATATTGGTTTGATTTTTATCTCTGCCCAATATTTTCAGAGAGAGACATGAACATTTCTTGGACCTTTTTGGAGAAATTTTTATTTGGGTCATTTCCAGAAAAGATTCTGAGGGTTTCACAAATCCCCATTTCAAATTTAAATGAAATTTAAACATGATGCACACATGACTAGCTAGCCTTGAGCATACCAGAACTAGGGATGTGACATAATGCCAGTACAATAAGACAATACAAACTAATAATGCAAGTACATCTGAATTAAATGGTAGAACTGAACTTAAAAACTAAAAATACAGCTTAAAAACTACATGAAGGCATCATCGTCATCCTGCGTCGATGCAGAACTCTTGCCCTTCGACGATGCAGAACTCTTGTCCTTGGTACTCGGCATGAAGATATCGTCTTCATCCTCGCTATCTTCAGTCCATAAAAAAGTATTTTCTGCTGCAAACTTTAGGTATGCTTCACCCTTACTCTATTGCTTCATCCATCTTCCATGCAACCTGAGAAGTTCTTTCTGTATCCCAAAGGTCCTGGAAGGCCACCCGTACCTACTTAATGCGTGAGCCAGCTCATTCAGTAGGGTGTCAGTATTGATGAGTTTGTCCCACGAAATTAATATGCTGTCTACCCTAAAATCGGCGGCTAAATCTAGAAGACATTGGGACATACGAGGGTGAAAAATGTGATCAAAAGGATATCCGGACATCTTGGCAAGACTACAAGACTACACTAGAATGCTTACCCAAGTTAGTGCCGAGGGTGTTTTATAGGTTGAGAACACAAACAGAAGCGGGAACTCGGAAGTGGAAAAATATGGTAGGAACTAGATAGCGGGAAAATATGGCGAGAACTAAGAAAGCGGGAAAATATGGCGGAAGATATAGGCGAAAAACTATGGCGGAAAATATAGGCAGGAAATTGCGGTGCGCGATAAATGCAGGAACTCAGAAGAAAGAAACTATGGCGGGAGATATACGCAGGAAACATTGATGTCACGAGGTCTAGTAGCGGTAGGTCCTCATACATAGATGTTTCTTACATACATCGAAAAGTCTCGAACTGACATAGGTAGATACAAATAGGTCACGCACGTAGATAAATGAATCACCCTAGTCAACGACGGCCACCTGGCCTTTCCCGAGGACCGGAAAGCGTCAAGCGGTTAGGTGGTCGAGTTACACGAAGACTGCGGCCGTACTCCCCTTCGGCTTCCTGTGTCTGCAACTCCTGCGTAGGTGGAGTCTGGAATCCTTGTTGCGATCCTGATGTGTAATTGTAGGAGTATGGTTGTGACTCCTCAGGGATAAAAGATGGGCCAATAACGTCCCCTCTGAAGAAGTCTGTAACTAATGCTACAACTGTGTCTCCATGATCATGTGATGCTCCCCCGATGCGTGTGTTGAGGCCACGTTCGGTGTCCTCATCGTCCCATGTACGATCAGGTATGTCATGCACAGAGAAACATTGTAAATAAACCGTTAAGGATAATATATCATATCATTGTAAATGCATTAAAAATGTAAACATGACTACCTGATCAGATCCCTCGCCTGTAGTGTGTGGCCATTGTTCGTCGTAGTGATTTATCTCTAGGAGACGAGTCTCCTCGGGCATGGAGATCCCTCGCGTGGAGAGATACGGCTGAGATCCCTCACCTTGAGTGTATGCGCCATATCATGTGTACGCATATGGGTTCGAGGAAATAGTTTGCTCGGGCATCGAATCCAAGTCCGTGCCATGGTCCTGAGATGTCTGTCCATGATGAAGTTGCACCGAAGAAGAGCGATGCAGTGGCAGAGATGAGTCATGTCATGGCAATGCCGTTGTAGTACTCGGACCCGCCCCCATCGCCCATGGCTTGTACGCGCCTTGCTCGGTCTGGACGATGGCGACGCACCCTGTCTAGCTGACCTCGCTACCAACATGTTGTACGCTACAGTGACAACGTCGTCGCCTCTATCACATCTCAACTTTGTGGCCACATAGTCCTGGATATGTCTGAACGTTGACCACTGAGCTGAGCTCCGGGCCTGCATGCCTTCGCCTCAGAGGTCAACATTCAGACGTATCCAGGACTACATGGCCACAAAGTTGAGATGCAGTAGAGGCGACGATGTTGTCACTGGAGCGTACAACATGCTGGTAGCGAGGTCAGCCAGACCAAGTGCAGCGCCGTCGTCCAGACCGAGCGAGGCGCGTACAAGTCATGGGCGGTGGGGGAGGGTCCCAATACTGCAACGACATTGCCATGACATGACTCATCTCTGCCACTGCATCGCTCTTCTTCGGTGCAGCTTCTTCATGGGCAGACATCTCAGGACCATGGCACGGACTTGGATTCGATGCCCGAGCAAACTATTTCCTCGAACTCATATGCCTACACAGGATATGGCGCATACACCCAAGATGAGGGATCTCAGTCGTATATCTCCACATGAGGGATCTCCATGCCCGAGGAGACTCGTGTCCCAGAGATAAATCACTACGACAAACAATGGCCACAAACTACGGGCGAGGGATCTGATCAGGTAGTCATGTTTACATTTTTAATGCATTTACAATGATATCATGTATTATCCTCTAACGGTTTATTTACAATGTTTCTCTATGCAGGACATAACTGGTCGTACATGGGACGATGAGGACACCCAACATGGCCTCAACACACGCATCCGGGGAGCATCACATGATCATGGCGACACGGTTGTAGCATTAGTTACATACTTCTTCGGAGGGGACGTTATTGGCCTATCTTTTATCCATGAGGAGTCACAACCATACGCCTACAATTACGCATCAGGATCGCAACAAGGATTCCAGACTCCACCTACGCAGGAGTCGCAGACACAGGAAGCCGAAGGGGAGTATTGTCGCGGTCTTCGTGTAACTCGAACACCTAACCGCTTGATGCTTTCCTCTCCTCGGGAAAGGCCAGGTGGCCGTCGTCGGCTAGGGTGATTCATTTATCTACGTGTGCGACCTATTTGTATCTACCTATGTCAGTTCCAGACTTTTCAAAGTATGTAAGAAACATCTATGTATGAGGACTTGTCGCTACTGGACCATGCGACAACAATGTTTCCCACGTATATCTCCCGTCATAGTTTCTCGCTTCTGAGTTCCTGCATTTATCTCGCGCCGCCATTTCCCACCTATATTTCCCGCCATAGTTTCCCACCTATATCTCCCACCATATTTCTCGCTTTCTTAGTTCTCGCCATATTTTCCCGCTATCTAGTTCCTATCATGTTTTCTTGCTTCCGAGTTCCCGCCTCTGTCTGCGTTCTCAACCTATAAAACACCCTAGGCGCTAACTTTGGTAAGCATTCTAGTGTAGTCTCGTAGTCTTGCCAAGATGTCCGGATATCCTTTTGATCGTAGTTTTCACCCTCGTATTTCCCTTGCCTTCTGGATTTAGCCGCCGATTTCAGGGTAGACAACATATTAGTTCCGTGGAACAAACTCATCAATACTGACACCCTACTGAATAAGCTGGCTCATGCATTAAGTAGGTGCGGGTGGCGTTCCAGGACCTTTGACGAGATACGGAAAGAACTTCTCCGGTTGCATGGAAGAAGGATGAAGCAATAGAGTAAGGGTGAATCATACCTAAAGTTTGTAGCAGAAAATGCCTTTTTATGGACTGTGGACAGCGAGGATGAAGACGATATCTTCACGCCGAGTACCAAGGCCAAGAGTTCTGCATCGTCGAAGGTCAAGAGTTCTGCATCAACGGAGGATGACGATGATGCCTTGTACTGGCATTATGTTCTATCTTAATTTGATGTTATAGTTGTTACACGACGGTCGATAATTAGTTTTTATTATTAAAGTGTTTTTGGGTGAGGAGAGAAAGAAAGAAAGAATGAAAGAAGGTAAATAAGACATTTGGACACGGTACAACTGAAAATAAGATACATTGTACTATCGAAACAAAGCTACATTTAACTACTGAAATAAAGCTACATTAAACTGCTGAAATTAAGATACAAATGGTTGCGAAATTTAAAATACTACCACAGGTATCTACTGAGTCCAGTATGGATATTTTCCTTTTCCGTCGCCAGCTTCTTCTGCTGCCTTGGCCTCACGAAATGATGACGAGAAAATAGGCGCGAACAGACGAAATTTTAGGTGGGAAATATGCATGATTCAAAACAGTGCAACCAGTGTCGGCATAGCATGCCAACCGATGAACAAAACTTTAGGCGGGAATCACGCACTGCTTTTGATCAGGGTCGTCTGCATAGAAACCAGTGGCAATTATCAAACAGCGGGCAGCACCGCAGCGGAATCACTGCTAGAAACGATTCCCGTCGAACGGCATGCGAACCAGACAAAGTGGAGTGGAGAGTGTATGCAATGAAGCAAAGAGAGTGCAGAGGAGCACCACAAAGTGTCGTCACACGACGTAAAAAGTGCACCTACACAACATCGGATTCCCGCCCGTGGAAATCAGCGTCGTCCGCGCATGGGAATCATCGCCGTCTGCCATAGCGAAGTTGTCGCGCCGCGAGCAGCAGCAACAACGCGGCCGCCTCGGGGAGTGGCGGCATGGCTCACCTCCTCGTCGCGCGTGCAAAAGGTGTTGTTTGCCTGTGCGCAGCAGCAGCAGTGTCGGCCGCTTCGTCGAGTGGCAACAGGGCCCACATGCCCGGCCCCGTTTCGTCCCGGCTCCCGGCGCGCTGGAAATTACATAATAGCCGGTCGGCCGCCTCAGCGCGTGACGGTAGGGCCCGCCACCACCTAGCGTGGCGGCAGGAGCCACGTGTCGGCCGCCGCGCCTGCCGCCGCCGCTGAGGGGGTCTTTTTTGTCAATTTGATTTGTAGGTAGTCCTTTTTGTCAATTGTGTTGGCCAGAGGGTCCTTTTCGACAAAAAATCCCGAAGCAACAGTGGATGTTGTCGGACGGTAAGCATCACAAACAGTGCGGCTGCCTCACGGAGTGGCGGCATGGCCCACCTCCTCGTCGCGCGTGCAAATGCCCTCTCGGCAACCGAGCGGTAGCAGCAGTACAAGCCGCCTCGTACCATGGCGGCAGGGCCCACCTGCCCGACCCCGTTCCGTCCCGGCACGTTAACACGTTATACAATGCTGGCCGCCTCAGTGCGTGGCGGCAGGGCCCGCCGCCTCCAGGCGTGTCGCCTGCCGTGCCTGCGCCACGACCGGGGGGTCTCTTTTGTCAATTTCATCTGCAGGTAGTCCTTTTTGACAATTGCGTTGGGCACCTGGTCCTTTTCGACAAAAAATCATTCGACCCAAAGATCCAGGTTGGGAAAGGCACATTTCTTTGACAAGCACAAGTAATGGAAGGACCAAAAAGATCCAGATTAGGAGGACACCGTTCCAAGGTACAAGCACATGTCATGGAAATATTGCTAACAGTGGTTGTAAAGTCCACATATCAGTATGTGATGTCGATGAATGATGTTATATCTTCTTGCTTTGTACGTCTAACTTTATGATGGTGAATTGATGGATGTTGACTATTGGACAAGTGATGCCTTTTATTTTAGCTTGTTAATTCCTAATGAGTAATGCAAAATTTTGTCTCCGATAAAAATGACTTTACCTTCCAATTTGGGGATCAAGGACTCCTTATATACTTATATGGGAGTGGATTTTTGGAACCCGGGTGTATTGGAGGACCTTATTTTAAATACTTTGAAAATCATATTTAAGGTTTCAAAATTTTCTGAAAAAAATTCTACGTGATCGTATGGATGTATATTACACATGTGTAAAGTTTGGTGATGAAATAAGTAAATATGCGACCTATACAAAAATGAAAAAATGGTGATTTCCAAATAGTGAATAATGCATGCACTGTTCATCTTTCCAAAATCATGGTTTTATCATTTTTGTTTAACTCACATGGTTACCTATTTCAGCATCAAAATTTACACATGTGTAATATGCATTCATATAAACATGTTGATTTGTTTTTAGAATTTTTTGAAACTTCAAAATAGCATTTTGGCACAGTTCAAAAAATAGGGCTCCAATGCACCTGGGTTCCAAAGTGACTTTTCTCAACTTATTATCACTATATTGTCAAAATAGATGGGTGCAGCAATGCCGCCATCATTGATCTATATTTACATTTCGAATAATTAGTAACCAGATATTTTATTATTAGCCAATTAAAATTTTAACTATAATAATAAGGGGAAAACATTTTTATATCCATATTTACGTTTGAAATAATCAATGCTTTTGTAATATCATTCGGTTCGACTCTAAACATAATAATACGATCATAACACTTTAATAAGATACGATTGAAACTTTTAGTACTCTCTCCATTCACTTTTGTAAGACCGTTTAGACATTTAAGACAACACACAAAACAATTCAATTTTAGTTGTCTAAAACGTCTTATAAAAATGAATAGAGGGAGTATATTTTGATTTTAATAACACTAGCACATATGCCCGTGCGTTGCAACAGGAGAGATTTTTTTGCGAGAAGTATCGAGAGAGATAATTGATGTGTCCATCAAAACGGTCTCCACAACAGTGGTGCGATAGACCGGAGGGTTGTGGAGTTGGTCGGAGTGGCGGCCACTACCCAACTCGTGCCTTTTTTTCCTTCAGGTCCGCCTCCTTTTCGAGGTTGTGGTGACCTCCTGATTTTTTTTTTCTAAAACATGCGAGATTTTTTTTGAAAAAATCATTAATTTCTGGAAAAGGCAAATAAAACATGAAATATGAAGATTTTTTTAAATTCACAAACATTTTTTTGAGAACAGGACCATTTTTAAGGCGGAGAAACGAACATTTTTCGACTTTGTGAACAATTTTTCAAAATGGAAACTTGTTTTGATAATTCAAAACCATTTTTAAAATGTCTTTTAATCATGAACATTATTTTGAATTTGTGAACATTTCAATAAAAATAATATTTTTCGAATTTCTATGTTTTAAATGAAATTTATTTTACAAATCTGAAACAATTTTGGATTTTTTTAAATGAGAATGTTTTTTAATTTTGTAAAAAAAATTAACGAAAACAAAAATTGAAAGTTCCAAATATTTTTGAAATTGGAACAAATTTTAAAATTCTAAGATTTAATAAAAATTAGTAAAAAAATGGGAAACTCTTATCATCACCGGACGGATCCAATGTTGGGCGTCCACCGCCTCCAGCACGTGACGCGTGTCCATGTGGACCCATTGCACCGCTACATCCTTCTTTCCTTATCTCCTTCTCAGTCGGCTCTTCTTTCCCAACTCTTGCAGCATGCCATGGCGGCCACCACCTCAAGCTTCTACAACTCCACTGCTCGCACAAGCCAGCCGGCCACCTCCGCGTGCGCCGACAGCCGGTGTTTGCCGGCAAGGTAGGCTTCCTCCGTCTTACCCTTCCTGCTCTTTTTCTCCTCCGCTCCCTCACTTCAAGTTGCTTTTCAGGCAAGGAACGACTCATCGTCGTGCTTCTGCAACAGCTGGAGTGGCGGCGCTACTGCTCTGTTGCGGTCGGCGCCGACGTGTTTGACGCATGCAACATGGTAGTTGTTTCCGCAATGCAGCTGTTGTTTCAGGAATTGTTTCTGCAACACAGTCGTTGTCTCGGAAATTGTTTCTGCAATCTCCAAATTTTTGCAACATGCTAGTTGTTTCTGCAACGCAGTCGTTGTTTCTGGAATTGTTTTTGCAACGCGGCCGCTGTTTCAGGAATTGTTTCTGCAACTGGGTTGTTGTTTCAGGAATTAATGTGTCGGGAAGACGACGCGCGCGTGCGAGGAGTTAGATCAGACGGCTCGCGCGCGGAGATCTGACGGCTGTCGAGGTGGTGGATGTTTACTAGACATCTACCGGCGGACGCGTAGCGGCTCCCTAAAAAAATTCGGAATTTTAAAAAATATCTTATTAAGAAAAGGAAAATTAACTTGAAAGGGTAAAATGAAAAATAGAAAAAGAACACAGAAAAATGAAAATGAGCTGGCCCAACAATGGGCAACCGATGGGCAGCTCCAACTATATGCCGCTCTCTGCGAATAATAAGGCTCCCGGTTGCGTGCAAAGGACTTAAATGGGTGTCTTTTCTGGGCCTTACCGTGTGCGGCCCATGTACGAAATTCTGGACAAGACTCTTTTGTTTCTTTTCTAGCAGATGGACCACAAATTAGTACCACCTCGGATATAAAAAATATATTTTCGGTGATGAACGGATGAAAAAATTGAAGAAACTCATCTTGCTTTATTAGTAGGTATAGATATAGATATAGATATAGATTTTCATATCATCCAATAAAAATAGTTTATTTACAAATAATAAAATGAGAAAACATTTTAATAACTGTATTTTCATTAGAAAATAATCTACCTTTTTAGTATCATTCGGTTGGACCTTAAACATAATAGTATGTTGATAACATTTAAATATCATATGACTAAACAAATAACCATATTTCTGCTAGAAATATTTGCGCAGCAGTAACATCATTCACAACAGTACATCGATATAAAAAATATTTACAAAATTATGCAGCGTCATTTATACCTCAGCTTCAATATGGATGTTGTTCCGAATAAAATTAAGCGCCACAATAGTTCAAAAAAAATCCACCAGCATGAACATATCACCAGTAATATATCAATGGAGTCAACCTATTATCACATGAACATAAATATTAGACATGGATTTTTTTTTCTGCTATCAAAAGCATCAAAATGGCACTTGCATGTATGTGGTCATCACCTCAAAAGGGACATCGAAGATCGAAACACAATTTCTTCAATCACGTCATCTCCTCATTGTTTGCTGCTCAGATGATATTTTTTTACCTAATTACATACATCATTAAGGATATTAGCATCTAATCCTAATATATAAAACTTAGATTACTGTGACATAAAAAAAGTAGACCTACGGTTTCCTAACTATAAAAATTATTAATAAACATACCACATGAAATAGCATCACATTTAATCATGCAATGACCAATTATGGTACAAACATTTTCTTAATTAGCATATTAAGAACTTTTCGCATGTCAAACTAAATTAATGCATTTGAAAGGCCTAACGTGGTCTACAATACCGTCAAATGTTTGTTGTCCAAATTTTGGCTCTAACCCAACCTAAACGTTCAACAGAAGCACTAATTATGACTTGATGAAAAAGGTAACAACATCTTGCTTGTCAATTTTTTTACTAGTAATGGACATAGCTAACATTGATCTACAACATCTTCAACTTACTCTTGTGCAAAAAATTACTATACATGCAACATATCTTGTGTGAATACTTTTCTAACTTCTAAGCAGTAAATATCACATAGCTAATGACGAGCTAAAAAACTAACTAATTTTCACCGTGCATGCACAAGAAAATCCATGTATTGCAAAGTTCATACCTTGATCTTCAACTTTGTAGTTCATTTCACACGGCAAATCCTACTCCAGAAGCTCCAAGCGACTCCACAAAGTGATGAAATCATGCCTAAAACAACAGAGAATACATACTTATATGGAATAAAAACATCATGCATGCGAACGAAGCCAACAAAAACGGCTAGGTCTTACCTTGATCTATCTTTTCTTCAACTAAAACTTCTTCCGAATCGGCCTTCAAATCGCTCAAAATCGTGATCAAAGTAGCTATTTAAGCTGTTTTTCTCAATGTGCTAGGGTAGAGCAGAGAGAGCACAGAGCAGGGAGGAGAGGAGTGAGCGGGCTGCTGCGCAAATGATGCACTTCCTGCCTCATATAAAGAAACGAACGCGTGTATTGACAGAGAAGTGTCGGCAGAACGGGACAGAATTCACCAACCGACAGCCCGCGGTGCCGTCGCGTCGCGCGCAGCAGAAACAGTGCTGCCGCCTCGTTGTGTGGCGACGGAGCGCACAGGCAGAGTACCGTTCCGTCGCGGCTCGCCAGCTGCTGCGACGGAATCTGTTACGCGGCGCCTGCCGCCTGCCCGTGTGGCGGCAGGGGTTAAATAAAACAGAACTAGATCATCGATGGCGCGCGTTGCCGCGTCCGTCTATTTAGAATTTTTCTATAAGATGTGAATCCATGTAAGATAAGTTTTGAAAAAAGATAAATAGACTCAAATAAATTGTATCACAAATGTTTTTTGTTTTCTTTTGAAATAACAGAGCAACAGATCTTTCACTCGGTGAACGAATGGCAACAATAACCTTAAACATCGACAGGCAGCTGGCATACTTGCTGTTTTGCACCCAACTATAGGGATGAATAAACAAAAAATGGAATAGTTACTGTAAGGATGCAAGTAAATCTTCATAATCTACTGGCTTTGCATACATGATACTCTCTAAAAACAGGTCCTCTGTTGCACAGTCTCCGAAATGATTAGAGCATGTTTTTAGCACAAACACAGTAAAAATCTTATACTATTGAGATCTCAAGCATGTTTTTTTTTTGCAAGACCTATTTTCCCCCCTAAACTACACATGAGCAGGAAAGAGGTCAAACTTGATTCTGAGAACCAAAATGCATTGATATTCAACAAACATAACAAGTAACAATGAAATAAGAACACACTCGAGGACCATGGATTGTCAGTGAAGATAGATATCTTTCCCCCCCTCTTGACAGGTGAAGCGAGTATTGAAAATGACAGGAAACTGATTACACATACATGTACTATGTAAATACGCTTACTTTCATCAAAAATTCATACTACTAAATAAATAATATAAAATATGGATGAATCAGCTAAGGGTTTTATCATTAAGGATATTAAAGTCAAACCTGACATAGACAACAAGCTAGAGCCAGATAGACATAGTGCTGATTAAGATGGATGTGTCAGAATACATCTTTGGTGTGACTTACTTGGTTCAGATAAATATGGAAAGATGTCTCATGCAGTAAGTAGATGAACCACACATCTAGAGATATTGTCCAAAACAATTGATAAGATGGTAGGCAAAATACAGTACTAAGAGGGTGCTTGGATACGTTTTAGTCCCATGACTAAAAATAGTGGGACTAAAACTTGCTAGCCTCACCCATGCTTGGATCCAAATACTAAAGAGACTAAAATCAAGTTATTGTGCATTTATTATCCTCCAAACCATCCAATCCAGAACTCGCATGTGTTAAAGTAGATGAATTAAATGAGGAGAGAGAGGGCTAATACATATTTTAGTAGGTTTCCTATGACTAAAAAGTTTTAGCCTCAAGACTAGTCCTAGCCTCTCTTTAGTCAGGGGTGCTTGAAACTTTAGCCTCTAAAAGAGACTATTTTTAGTCAGACTAAAAATAGTCCCTTGGATCCAAGCATCCTCTAAGAAGCAAGTGCATTGGGGCAGCGACGTAGGACTAATGGATGGCTTGAAGGTCAAAAATAGCAAGCTGGGTGGTGCCATAGTTATACTAATTAACTATTGGACTAAGAATGTATTTAGGTCTGTTCTAAATTATATTTGAAGCTTGTTTCCTAGCATATAACAAATTTTCACCGAGGAAGATAATGCAAAAAGTGTAGTAAGTCTAAAATAATATAGCCAGCGATGGAGTTGACCATTCAAGCAACATGTTTCATCACAGGTTTCTGGATATCTAGAGACCAAGTGAATGGAAATCTATCACAACTAAGCAACTGAATCAGGACGTCAGAATTGCAACAAAAAAAGAAGATATGAACAGCAGAGGGTACTGCACCACACCGGCCTGATTAGCTACACAAACCCCACATTCATTTTGCAGCACCATATCTTGCTGGATGTTGGCCCCCTCCTGACCAATTAACCCATGTTATGGTCTTATTAAAACCATACAAGAAGGAAACCAAGGTGGCAAATGCAAACACCCCTGTGATGGTCTTACTAAATCCATATGAAAAGAAAATCAAGGTGGAAAATGTGAACACTGGAATCTGCAGTAACAATGTCATAGGCTAATATGCGTACGCTACCTGTCCCAATAATAAATCATATGGGTCTATATATTTCCAAGAAACCATCATCAGCTCATTCGGGCAAGTTGTCATCTAGGAGTACGCTGCTGCTTACGGAGTAGCAATCCTCATGGCACCGATCATGCAAACATAAAAGGAATTTCAGACAAGAATAGTAGCATAAGTACGCTCACGAATAAATGAAAAGGAATTTGCAAAATAAATAAATGAAAAGGGTCCGACGACATGGACGGACTTGCTCCAAAGCTCCTATTTGTCTTGTGTTCCCTACAACCAACATGAGATATATAGCTCCTCGTCATTGCGCACGGCAAGCTGGATGTGGCGGTGCATGATATGGATCTTCTTGTTGTCCCTGGCACTGGCAGCGTTGCCAGCCAGCTCCAGGGCTTGCATCAATGGGGAAGTACGACAAGAATAGCACAAATATTCAGGCATTGCTACTAATCGGTCGAATACAGATATAAGAATACCCCGGTCGAGGAATAGAAGACTCAAAGAACAAGGGCAAGGATGAGATCTGGTAGAAACACACATCAGTGGCGAGGTACTTGTGGAACAGCGGCGAGGTAGATGGGGGCGCCAGCGCCGAAGCGCTCGGCGTACTTGCCGGCCTTGAGGAATCTGGCGATCCTGCCAACGGGGAACTGCAGCCCGACCTTGGAGCTACTCGACGTTGCCTTCTTGGCTGCCGGCGTCGACCGCCTTCCCACAACATACCATCTCAGCAACCAACCATCTTGACAAAGCCGCTACTGGAAGACAGAACACTGTTCGCCGCCACACACATTAACAATCATAAAAAAATGCATCTTTGACACCATCTATGCACACATTAAAATCAACAATCTTACACTACAATTACCACACATTAGCAGATTGTATAGTCAATACCAACTGGTATAACTGTAGAATTAGCAAATATTCACAGCAGCAGCAATTCAGTCTTACCAGCAACAATCCACAAGGCATACAAAAGCACACCGAGGTAGAGCGACGATGTCCGGATGCGAGATCGAGGTAGGGGTGAAGCAGCGGCGTCAGGGTCGATAGGGAGGGCGCACGGCATTGTTGTAGGGGCGACGGGGTAGGGGTCGAGCGGCTGCTTCCGGTGACTCCGTCAAGGTACGGGCGACGGGGTCGACGGACAGTGTCCGGCGGCGCTGTCGAGGTCGGAGCGAGTGGATCGGGCGTGGCTTCGTGGTCGGAGTGCGGCGATGGCCTCCAGCTTCGCGGTAAAGGAGAGCCGGGGCTGGCGAGCGGAGGCGCGGTACGGCCAGAAGGCGGTGGGAGGGTGCAGAGGGGGGATGGCCGGCGGCGGTGCGATGCCGTCCGCTCGAGAAACCCTACGAGAAGGGGGTGCGGAGGCGACAGGAGAGAGTCGGGGTGGACTGGGCTCTCGGGTTGTATGCGTGACCGGATGGGTTAATTGGGCCTCCAGAAAAGGCCCAGCTTACCAGAGGCGTCCGTTTCGGCTTGTGGAGTAGCAGCCCACAGGACAGCTGGGCCAGATTAGCCATACTGCGAAACTGATCGCTTTTCACATTAAATCTGACGGCCAGAAACTATCAGATCACGAAAACGGACGGCCAAAAACGCAAATCGCTGTGAGGACAGGGATTAGGTGCGGTTATACTGTCCTTAGTAATAGTAATACAGAGAGCGAGCCAGGAGAACGAGATCACGGGCAGTGTCGGCAGAAACGGCCGAACTTCACCAACCGATAACCAGAGTGAGCGGTCGCGTCGCGCGCAGCAGCAACAGCGGTTGCCGCCTCAGGGAGTGGCGGCCGGGCCCACATAATCCTGCTCCGTTCCGTTGCCAAACGCGCACGGACGAAAAATCTGTTATCCACGGCCTGCCGCCTGGCCCAGTGGCGGCAGGCCGGTGGCATCGCGGCGACGGCGTGGCGCCGGTGGATCTCTCGTGCCGGGAAGCGGAGGAGGGAGCCGCGGTGCGAGGCGCGGCCGCCGTGACAGCTTCCCCACCTCCTCGCACCGCCGCCAGGATCCGTGGGCTGCCGCCTCGGCCCGTAGTTCCCTGCCGCGCATGGCGCCTGGTTCTTCGCCACCGCGTACCGTAGTGCGCCGTCACCGGGATCATTCTCCACTTCAACGCCGCCGCCGGGGCATTGCTCCTCTTCCCGGCCGCCGGCTCCCCGCCATAGCACGATGAGACCTGGTGACTCACCACCTCGACCCTCTCTTTCATGATTTTGTCTTGTTCTTGTTGATTGTGATTATCAGCTTCAGCAATTAGTAATGCAGCAGGCTAATGTGTGTGGTGAATACATTTTGTGGGGTAGCTGTCCACTTTGTGTGATATTTTTGGTGCAATGTTGCTGAAATCTGTGTGTGCAATATACAAGTTGTGTGCAACTATATGTGCAAATTCAGAGGAGATTACTGCCGTATCTAGCTCTGGATTACAGGAGATTAGCAACACTTATATATTCAATGTAACTACTCCGAATTAGAGTTGATTATGGTCACTTTTTTTGTAAGCATCCTTATAGATTTGTAGTATGTCCAAGAAGTTTCATGTTAAAATCAATGGGGATGCTTACTTTTCTATTCGGAAGATTTCTGAACCCTCAGTTTTCTTTGTGACAGGTGTGATGTATAACATATTAACATCAGAGTTGGATATGAAAAGAATATGCAGTCTTGCCCGAATAAACTTCTTCGGCTGTGGGATGCTACCATAGGTATGAGGTATCTATGTAATGGGATGCCCGTGCGTTGCATAGAACAATAGACTTAGATATATAGACATTGATCAAATGTTTTTGCTATATATTCTTTAATGGTGTATAAGATATGAGTTGGCCTATTTTTTCATTGAGTTCATGAGTTGGGTATGACCATGAGACTTTAAAGACATGGTACATGGTCCTCCGCAGTTTATATTTTGCCTCATGTCGTATGTCCATTGAAAAGTTGTATTAGTTATTATATTAATAACATAAATCTTTGTGTGATTAAAATCGCAGCGTATTCCTTTGAAAGATGTGAGAAATATATTTGGATTGGGGAAGCGCGAAGCAGAAGCAATTATTTAGTCATATAGAAAGGGGCTTGCAAACTCCTTTAATATTGATTTCGCTGCAGCTCCTAGGAAAGCACTGTTCCTCCAAAATCTCTGCGAAGAGTTACAGTTTGATCCTGAACTTACTAGCAAGATTCATGAAGGTACCACCCTGACATTTTTTTATTGCATAATTAGTTTACAACATTGCTCTATATTAGCTACAATTTGATCCTCCTGCTAGCAAGATGCGTACCATATAAACTACAATTTGAAGGTTACAATCCTTTTTCTAGATTGAAGGTTATATAATCCTGCAGTATGATGTCCAAGTCTCTTCTGTGCATATGTTCTACTATGTCTTTCAGATCCTAAAGCTGTGAAATTAGTTATTGCTATAACATATCGAATGGCATTACTGCGTCCGATGCTCCTATGTACTCTTTTCCATTTACTGTTTGCAAACTTTATTTGTGTTCTAACTATATGTGTTTGGCTTTTTTTTAGAAGAAAAGGGCAGCCCCGCCCCTGTTCCATTTCCATAGAAAATGAAACACACCGAGTACATCATATTACAGACCGCGGGAGGAGATTGAGTATCTCTCCGGCAACAATTTTGCAGAGCAAAACAGCAACGACGAACCTAGGCAATAAAGTAACAGTCTGGAAAAAAACACGCTAAACCAGAAACCAGCTACTGGACATTTTAAGATGAGACAGGAGGCCACATCAACTCTCCATGGAACAGGCTCTCCTCCATGCCCATCAAGCCACCCAACTTTTGCAGGGAGTACAGCCGCCAGAGCTCGTTCTTCTTCAGCCTGGCTCTGGCCAGAGCAGCAGCGGTGGTTTTCTTGCTTCCTCCCATATAGCCGCAGTGAACATCTCCACGCGTTCTTTTACATTTCCTTTGCATAGGATCTTCCAGGAGTTGCAGTATCCTGCAATTTTCCCCAGCACCACCTGCACACCCATCCAACGTGTGTTGTTAAAACACATGTCATTTCTGCATCTCCAGATAGCCCAGAGGACAGCTGAAATGACAATATTCTCAGCTTGCAGTTTATTATCTTGTCCCCACATTTCTGCTACCCTATTTAGCATAGGTAAGGGGAAGCAATTTATAATGGAGTGGATAATTCTCCAGATTTCCAGAGCAACAACACACTCAAAGAACAAATGGTTGATATTTTCACCTTCAGAACAGAACAAGCAAGATAAGTCATCTAAATGTTGTCTCTTACTGAGGTTATCCCTCACCAACATCTTATTGTGAGCTAACAACCACAGAAAAATATGGATGTTAGGAGGGACATGAATTTTCCACATATCAGGAATATGAACTTGGCTAATACCCCTAAAATTGACCATGGCATACATAGATCTAACTGAGTATACACCATTGGACTCTAATTTCCAGATTAGAGCATCATCTTCATCACTAAACACAGTGGTTTGCATAATGCTTAATAAGTCATACCAAAGGAGAAGCAACCTGTTGTCCACACATCTCCTAAATGTGATTTTCAGGTTAACTCCATCCCAAAGGTCAGCCACAGTCTGATTATGCTCATTAGCTATTACATATAAATCCCAAAACTGGATGGCCAAGCTACAAGACCCAAACCAGTGATCTTCCCAGAATTTAACTCTCTTCCCATTGCCCACTTTCCATTGATACCCATGTTTAGCTGCTTTAGCAGCCCACAAGACCCCTTTCCAAAAGGGGGATGTGTTAATATCAGGGCAAGAGAAAATGTTAGGATTATTCGCTCTATATTTGGAATCAATAAACAGTTTCCAAATCTTATTACCATTAGCATGAAACTTATAAACCCAGGATGCTAGTAAGCTCAGGTTCATCTCAGCAATATTAGGGACCCCCAGGCCCCCATACTGTTTTTTCTGAGTTACCAGCCCCCAGTTGGCAAGATGATATCTATGGTGACCCTCATAATTATCCCAAAAAAATGAGCCATCTGGGAGTTGATCAAGTTAATTGCCCATTTGGGGAATTTGATCATGCTCATAAGATAAGTGGGAATACTAGCTAGACATGATTGTACTAACACCAATTTCTTCTCATATCCTAGCAATCTACCTCTCCAACCAGCAGCTCTTTTCAGCACCTTATCAACCACAGGCTGCAGGTCTTCTCTCCTGAGCTTGGTGTAATGAAGAGGGAAACCTAGGTATTTTAAGGGGAAAGCCCCTAAACCACATGATAAGGCTACAGCCACCTTTTGAGCATCATCCTCATGGACATGGATAGGAATCAAATCACATTTGTGAAAATTAATTCTAAGTCCAGACATATGCTCAAAACAAGAAAGAAGCCATTTCAGGTTTTTGGCTGAGACCAAGTTATTATCAATAAAAAGTAGGGTGTCATCTGCATACTGCAAACTTGTCGCCCCTTGAGGGAAGACATTAGTCATAAACCCTGATATTAGGCTATTCCTAGCTGCTTTATTAAGCATTCTACTAAAAATATCAGCCACCAGGTTAAAAAGCATGGGGGAGGCAGGACCACCTTGTCTCACCCCTTTAAAAGTCTCAAAAAAATCACTATTGCAATCATTAATCCTAACACCCATTGAACCTTTAAACAAAATGGACTTAACTCTCTCCATCCATCTGGGGCTAAAACCCCTTTGATACATAGTTTTCAGGAGGAATTCCTTGCTAACTCTATCATAGGCTTTCTCATAATCTAACTTAAAAACAAAACCTTATTTATTGTGAGTTACAGCATCATGAATAATCTCATGAGCTGTTACCACACTTTCCACAATAAATCTGCCTTTAATAAAAGCAGTTTGGTTTTGTGAAATAATCTCATCTCCAACATCACCTAGTTGATTGGCCACACACTTAGCAAAAATCTTAAAGCTACAATTGGACAAGGCAATAGGCCTGAATTTTTGAATAGTATCAGCCCCAGGTTCTTTTGGAATGAGTGTTAATAAAGTGAAATTTAATCTAAAAAGATCTAAGGAATTATTATTCCAGGCATCCACCATTAACATAAAATCATCCTTAATGGTAGTCCAGAAGTGCTGATAGAAGAGGAAGGGAAATCCATCAGGGCCAGGTGCCCCTTCAGCATAAGAACCAAAAACAGCTTTCCTAACATCCTCTTCAGTAATATCAGCATCTAGGACCTTATTATGTTCTTCAGAAACTTTTTCAGAAGGATCCCAAAAATCATCATCTAGCGAAATGTCTAGGGTATCCTCTCTGCCAAAAAGCTTCTTGTAATAATCTACAGCAATATCCATAATATCTTTATTGGTTTCTACAGGGCCATTAGGACCAACCAACATACTAATCTGCTTCTTCCTCCTCCTATGATTTGCAATAGCATGAAAATAGGCAGTATTCCTACCCCCTCTAAGATATTTCTCTCCCTGGACCTTTGTCTGGACTTAATTTCCTCCGGTCTCCATATTTTTTGAAGCTCAGAGGCAATTTTGTCCATCCTGACCTTAGAAGGTGGGGAGAGAGTTTTAGACTCAGACTCTATATCTAGTAGGTCATATTCAGCCACCAACTGCTGTTTATTTCTATTCTGGTCAGCCTCATAGTTGGCATTCCAGCCTTTACACATCTTCCTCAGTAATCTGATCTTATATTGCCATCTATCTAAAGGGTCCTTAATAGAACATGGAGAGTTCCAGCATTTTTTAACCATGTCATCAAAACCTACAACTTCCAACCACCATTTTTCAAACCTAAATTGTTTGTTCTTTGGTGGTTGGATAGCACCAGTATCTACCACTAGAGGGGTGTGGTCACTACCCACTCTAGGAAGAGCTGTGAGTTGAACAGCTGGGAAAATAGTTTCCCAACAGGTAGTAACGAACACCTTGTCAATACTAGCCATAACCAGCTTATCCTGATTATTGGCCCAAGTAAACTTTCTATTATATGGTTTAAGTTCTACTAACCCATATTTATTGACCCAGTCATTAAACAGGGTAACCCAATGCAAGTTAACATTCCCAGAGCTTTTCTCCTCAATGCTTCTAACCAAATTGAAGTCTCCACCAATTATAGTGGGCCCCAACCAGGAATCAACTACATTATGCAGCTCATTGATGAACTCTAGTTTGAGATTATCATAGGCTGACCCATAAACAGATATAACTCTCCAAACAATATTATTCTTTTTATCCTTAAGGATACATGAGATAGAAAAATCTAATATATCCACAGAAACAATATCAAAATCATCATTATTGACCCCTATTATTATGCCACCAGCAGTGCCAACAGCAGGCTGCCAATGCCAAGAGTATCTACCTTGAGGATCAATACATGAAATTTGGAAATCATCAAAGGATACCATGGGTATCCCTAATGGTAAAGTGTTTTGATAGCCAACCAATATGTGTTTGGCTATCAAAACACTTTACCATTATCTGCTTTTGTTCCCGCAAAAGTTGTTTCGGTTGCATATAGTTGTGTCGTTTTCATGTTAATTGGAAATTTATAATAAAATGTGTTATTTGCTTGGAGAAAATGTGTGGTTTAATTCTCAAAAGGTGTCAAGTTTCCATCCATGTTGGTACTGATCAATCCGTCCCTCTAAAAACAGGGTAACCTCTTTTATGTACTTCATATAAGCTATTTACATGGCATCTTGCCAAGCACTGTTAAGATGTTTTATTCAATGGGTGTGCAAAACATTGACGTTCGTTGTGCCTTGAATGAATGAGTATTTCTACTCATGGTTTTCTATTCCCGTTGCAAAGCACGGGCTTTTAGCTAGTAGATGTGAATGGTCACAAGGTGGTGTACGTGGTAAGTAACCCAAAAGGGAATAAATAGTTTACGAAAATGCCTTTCGCCCCGCTTTATATATAAAGGCATAAAGCAACGATCAACAGCACCTCGTACAAACGCACCCCCCACACACACAACACACGCCCAAGGCAGGACATATAGGCGCTGAGCGCATCAAAACCATCCCTAGCACTACAAGAGCAGCCGGGGGCTACAGCCGTGAACACGCCATCGCGAAGAAGTGAAGCCGCATATGACGAACCGTGGGCTCCAAGGCGGCGCCTTAAGGAAGGGGACGACACTGGAGCGTCGCCACCGCCCGATCCGAGGATCAGAGTTTCCCCTGGAGCAACACGACGGGCAATGAGAGCCGCGACGACGCCTTCAAGAAGGGAACGAGCTTCACCACCGCCGGTCTGTCCGAAAATAGAGCAGGTTTTCACCCCGGCCACCACTCACCGCCACCGAACGCCACACCCCGGCTACCATGCCGCCCACACGGCCATGGCAATCGGGCAGCACCAAGCCACGGGCTCTGCCCATGAGCACCGCAGAACCACCACCAGGGCCGCCGCCCCGGCATCCAAGACCTTGACGCCACCTCACCTGAGACCCGCCGCTATCCCAACCAAAGATACAAGCGGAAAGGACCCGCCTTCCGCACCCCTGGGCGGCCCCCAGTGCCGAGACCCAATAGGCCGGCCAAAACTAGCCTTCATCGACCCGTCCCGCAGTACCGGGCGCGAGACGAGCTCGGTCCTGTTGTCGGGCGTGAGACAAGGTCAGTCCTGCTACCGGGCACGAGACAAGTGATGGACCACAGCTGGGGGAGGGCCAACCCTTCGACAAAGATAGCGGCCGGACGCCGAGGTGATGGATCGAAGGTCAAACCGGGCCGCCTAAAAACGAGCTGACGTCGGAAATCCAGCCGCTGCCGCAGCCGACCCGCTGAGCTGCCGTGATGCCGGTGCGGCGAATGGAAGTCGCCACTCCCAGAGGGCCTCGCCGCCGCCGCCCACAGCTGGAGCAGCAACCACGCCAGGCCGGTGCCCCAACCCGCGCCGCCCGCCGGAAAAC
Organism: Aegilops umbellulata; assembly: GCA_032464435.1. Lineage (NCBI taxonomy): Eukaryota > Viridiplantae > Streptophyta > Magnoliopsida > Poales > Poaceae > Aegilops > Aegilops umbellulata. The sequence goes on from CP136054.1 coordinate 397,318,205, forward strand.
GCCAAATCCGGCCGGCACACACCGCCACCACTGCCACCAACCCGCGCCACCCAAGGTCGCCGGCCTACCTCCACCAGCCACCACTGCCGCTGGACCTACAGCGGCAGCCGGCCCCCGCCGCTACCTTGAGCCAGGAGCCAGATCCGAGGCTCCAGCACCGCGCCATGGCTTCAGGAGGCGCGCCCCTCCAGCAAGCAGCCCGCCACGCCGCAGCGTCGCACCCTACCCCAGTGCGGCGTCCCGGCCCACCGAGCTTGGCCCGCGCCAAGCCCACTGCGTGGGGAGACGAGGAGGCACGCCGTGCCGGGGGGGGGGGCGACCAGCGGCTAGGGTTCCCCCGTCTCCCGCGGGAGCGAGGGAGGGAGGAGTCTTTTGGGGGGACGGGGGGGGGGCGAAATTCAATCATGTGCCAATCCAATGAGGATTGAGTTAAAAAAATGATACATGTAAATGAGATGGCAGCGGCATATAGCCATCGATTGGCTATGCTATTAAGACTCTCATAAAACTGTTTGACAAATAAAATATGTATTTGAAAATAAATTGAACAACTTGTTTGTCACTCATCATTGAGGTGATCGTACTAAAAAAGCAGCGTTTTGGGCGTGCTCAATTTTCTTAGATAATTTATAAATTCAGTCTTCAGTTGTGTCATAGAAGCGCTCATACTATACGAGTGTTTGTGCGGTTGGTGTTTCACACAATTTAGGAGGCATGCGTTTTTCTCTCTCACACACAGATAACGTGGTTGGTGATTTCTCCTGAAATTGCGTCATAGTACCACCCGTCCATATGGTCTCTCTTTCTCTGCACACTGGCAGTCCCAGTTACACACATAGCCATTTCCGTTTGGCTGCTTCCAAGCTGTCATATCTGCTGCTCCACTGACACTTCCCTTCCTCTGTGCTTTCTTTCTCTCTGGTCTAGTAGTTCCAAGTAAACAAACTCCGTGATGCCGTCATCCTACTAAACTCTCTCGCTCCCTCACACTCTTTCTCTCCCCCCGGATTCCAAGCCACCTTCTCCTCCAATTTTGAGAGCAGAACCGACAGACAAGATTATATCTTCCGCGAGCCGCACTGGAAGCAGAGTCATCGGTCATCAGGTAAAACAAGTGAAGTCGTGCTTCGTTGATGAGGTTCTCGCCTGTCTCGCGGTTGATCGAGCATTCTGTCCAATTCTTGGCACAAGAATTCAGCAGTTACTGCCGTGTGTTGCGCCTAGCCATTTACTGCTGCTGTTGTTGTTGCTGCTGCTGCTGCTGTTGCTGCTCTTTTTGTTCTCCTGCTGAGCAGCTTGTACTTGTAAATGAAAATGATGCTCCTGCTTAGGTTGTTGCTTGTGCAATCAAGCCTGCACTGATTATTCTTCAACAATATAGGCAAATCCTTCACAATCAATCAATGGTACAGCTTCACCCGCGATTTTCTTAGTGTACTTTGCTCTTTTTGTCCTGATTCCTCAAAAAAAAAAAAACTCTTTCCGGTTGTTGTAAGCAGAAAGTGTTCGAGAAAAAAAGCGTTGTCAGCAGAAACATGTTTTCTAATGCCGTAACAATTAGGGGCCATAAAAAGACCATTGCACTAGTAGTCCCTTTCATTTGCTAGAAATAAACATTTGAAACCGCATATCTGTATATCTGGCTGAAGACCTAACTTACTAATCCTGTGAATGACCTGCAGTGCAGTGGCGTCAGCCGTGTTCTCAATGAGGACGAAGACTTCATGGCGCAAATGTGGAAACCAATTAACATCCAGTTGATGCAGCATAAATTCTATGGTGTTGCAAGCAAAAATGGTAACATAATGGGAATATATTTCATTTCTTTGTTCCACCTGTTCAATTTTTGCATCATGTGATCACTGAATTTCGTACGTATGTATTTTCAGATCGTGTACTCATCTAAAAGCTCAAAGGGAACGCTGTTTCCTGTACGGTCAATGCTTGTCTTCTTCATTGCACTATTTGGTTTCTATGTCTGCTACTTCTCCTTCACTCAAATAACCTTAGAAAATGAAGAAGAAGAAATGAACGGAGCAGAAGAACGAACAAACGTTCTATGCAAAAGACCTTCAGAAATTCCATATGAGCAGATGCAGTATGTGCACTTTCCAAGACCTATGAGTTACGACAGGTAACTTTTGTCGTAAAACCTCCTCTGTACACAGACAGATCGCCTCTCTTCTGTACTTGACCCTGTTTTTGTAGAGCAATGCAGTGCATATTTACATGTTGTGTTTTCTGTTTTTGACTCTTTCTGATCCATTCATGTTGTTAAAATCGTAGGGGAGAATGCGCGTGTACCCCGGTCCGTTTCTTCGTCATTGTATCTATGCAAAGATCAGGAAGCGGGTGGTTTGAGACTCTGCTCAACAGCCACCCCAATGTCAGCTCAAATGGTGAAATCTTCTCGGTGAGGGAGCGCAGAGAGGATATCGCGTCGATCTTGTGGACTCTTGACAAGCTGTATGATTTGGATTGGCACACCAGCGCAGCAAAAAATGAATGCACGGCTGCATTTGGATTGAAGTGGATGCTAAATCAGGTACGCCATCATTCAGTTATTTAACAGCTATCTATACTGTTGTTGCTATTAAGCCGACAAAGTTTAGATTGCCGAACAAAACTCAAGTATTTTTAGGTAGAATGATTGTAATAGAGTATAAAAATGTGGAGTTTATGAATCGGTGCGTGCATGTGTTTGCAGGGCCTTATGGATTATCCAGATGAGATTGTGGATTATTTGATAAAAAAGGGTGTGATGGTGATATTTCTCTTCAGGAAGAATACATTAAGGAGGCTCGTCTCTGTGTTGGCCAACGACCATGACAAAAAAACGAAGCAGTTGAATGGCACCCACAAAGCGCATGTTCACTCACAAGAGGAGGTGACTCGCATGCAATCTTCTCAGATCCATCCATCTGTTCTTGTTGCCTAGAGTGAAAAAAGAGAGTAAAGCTCTTGCCGAATATGTGGTGTGCATGCAGGCTGAGATCCTAGCAAGGTTCAAACCGGATGTGGACGTGTCATCTCTGATCCCAAGCATGAGAAGCGCGGAGCAGTCCATGGACGCCTGCCTGCGCCGCTTCCGCGCCACGCGCCACATGATCCTCTACTACGAGGACGTAATCCGCGACGACAGTGTAAGCTCCCCGGCCATATCGTATCGTATCATATCATATCATGTCATCCATCGGGGTAAGTGGGTGATGAAGCATTGTTGCTGGGATGGTTTGGTTTGCAGGCGCTGTCTCGGGTGCAGGAGTTCCTGGGACTCCCGGTGAGGAGGCTGTCCAGCCGGCACGTCAAGATCCACACCAGCCCACTCCCGGACCTGGTGGACAACTGGGAGGACGTGAGACGCACGCTCAAGCCCACGGAGTTTGCTCGTTTACTTGACGGCTGAAGACTACTAGTAGACAGAAGAACATGTCGATTCATCTGTTTTTGTTCCGGCAGGCCCTTCTGTTTTCTTTTCTTTCTTGGGACTGCACAATGGGATTGGAACTTGTTCAGCTGTTTTCCTCCTCAAAGGTAGGTGTAGCATTCTTGTGCAAAAGGAGGAAGCAAATATTATGAGACCGAATAAGTTTGCTTTTCGGATAACGGAGTAGTGCCCAGATAATAAAGTATCAGTTTTGGTAAAGCATATCTAGATGTGCCATAAGTATTGTACATCTAAGTCCTATGTAATTGATCTTACGTTAAGATTTGTGTGAATATTTTTTTTCTTTTTTTCTTTATGCTTGATTCACTTACTTAGATGTGCAATAACTAAAGCACATCTAAAGGTCAAAATTACTGATTGTTTCAGGAATGGATGATACAAGCAAAAAGCGACTTGCACAGATTCTCATCTACAGGTAAATATTACCTCCGTCCCAATTACTTGTCTTAGATTTGTCTAGATACAGATGTATTTTGTGTGAAGGGAGTAGGCAATTCGTGTGGAGGAAGTAGGCAGCTGCTTTGGCTCTGAATTTGATCAGGTATGTAGTATGTTGTGTCCATCCCTACATATTAATGCACCAACTCAGCTTAGGTGAGGATGCCTAAGCCATTCTACGTGGCAATCCATGTCCCAATTCACACAATGTTTAGTTATTTAGCTCGAAATCATTAATAGCTCATTTTGATGAATTTTATGGTGCCATTCATTTTAGCCAATCAAAAGCTACTTAAAGTTACAAATACCCACCTCCCAGCAAAAAGAAAGGGGAAAAGCTTATCATCACCCGGCGGATCAGAGCGGCAGCGTCCGCCACCTCCAATGCATGACACGTGTTCTGTGAGGGCTCGTATATCGTCCTTTATCAAACACGCTTTTGCAACAGAGGCTATGTTTCTGAAACATATGTGCTGTTGCAGTAGTTTACGACGGGTCTATGTTCTACAACAAAATCTTGGTAGTGAAAATTTTCTGCAACCAGACCTCAGTTGCAAAAAAAAATTGCAACAAGATCTCAGTTGCAAAAAAAAAATTGCAACAAAACATCTGCTACAAACAATTTCTAAAACAAGACCTATGTTTCAAAAATAATTCTGCAACAAGGCCTGTGTTGCGATAGTGAAAGCGCGCTCGGCTCAGCTTGATGCGGCAAATCGGACGGCCCGCGACCCGACTGATCTTTTTAAAAAGATCAGCCGGCGGACGCGTAGCACGCCCCAAAAGAAAGATCACAAATGTCCACTTTAAATGAATAAAAGGCCACCAAGGTTTTTAAGTTTTAGACCTGACATTGGTGTTCTTTTTTCCTGCATTTATCTGAGGCTCTTCGACTATGTTTATTCAGTGGGAGACGATGTTTTCGTCATGTGTAATGACTTCATCAATCTTAAAATGTGTGGGCTCAATCTCTCGAATATGTTTATAGGGACATGTATGTATGTGCTCATAGATATGAGTATATATGTGTGTGTGTGTGTGTGTGTGTATGAGTATATGCACCGGTAGAAAATCAACTTCCTCTTACCATGTGCCTGTTGTGTGCTACTCCTACATTAGGTGTGGCTTTTTTTTTACAATAACCAGACTTTATTCCTCAAATGATACAAGAATTGAAAAATGAAGTCAAGGAAGTAAGAATCCCAAAAGGCTGAAGACGTGTTACTAAAAGCATGTTTAGCTAAACTATTAGCTAAGAGCATCTCCAATAGAAGACGCAAATTTGAAGGTGTAAAACAGGAGATGTAAATTTACATCTCTAAAAAGTGCCTTTTGCATCTCCAAAAAAGTGCCAACTCCAACAGATGTATATTGGCGATGTAAAAGAGCAACTCCAATAGAATATGCAAATGGAGATGTAAAACTATACTTCAACTACTATTTCATTTGAAATCTATACTTCAAGCATAACAAACTCAACTGCTACTTCATTTCAAACATAATTAAACATAGTTCTAATTAATAAAAACATAGCAAACTCAACTACTACTAGTTCGAGCTACTACAGTCATCAAGTTGCTACTGCTACTACTACCAGCTCGAACTACTAATAGTCGTCCTTTAACTTATGTTTTTAATTAGAACTATGTTTAGTTATTATGTTGAAATGAAGTAGTAGTTGAATTTGCTATGTTTGAATTATATGTTTCAAATGAAGTACTAGTTGAAGTATAGTTTTACATTTTCATTTACATCATCTATTGGAGTTGTTGTTTTATATCTGCAATATACATCTTCTGTTGGAGTTACCTCTTTTTGAAGACGTAAAAATGACTTTTTGGAGATGTAAATTTTTACATCTCCTATTTTACATCTTCAAATTTACATCTTCTATTGAAAATGCTCTTAGGTGTGGCTTTGCACGGCTCAAGGTATTGTTGTTTTGAAAGTATGAGACTACCTAGTCCAATTAAATCGACTATATTCCCTCAAATTCACTTTAAAGCAGTAGAGTTGCAGCTTCACAGTTAAGCAATTTATTATGTTTGTTTTTCAGCTGGTTTCAAGAATAGAATTTGTTTTGGTGGGAAAAGTCTAGGTTGCGTCACATAGGAAAAAATCGAATGGATATTCATTTACTGGTGACAACCATGGTTAATTTTCCCCAACTTCACGAAGACTTTTCAAGCTGAGTTTTTAAGCACCTTTGAAGAGTTAAAAGAACAGAAAATGTATCAGTGACATTTATGTTCCGACGGAGAGAGTATTTTTTAGAGCGAGGATACCCCGGTTTGGTTTACGTTTCCGAGAGCGGAGATTATTGAAAACGAATGCCGTATCTCGGAAATAGTTACGCAAATGGGACGGTTTACGCCGGCCAGCTCCAATCCCGCTCCTCAGCTCACATCTGCCAAGCAAAACCTCCTCCGCCTCGCCCTGTCCCCCGCCCCCCTCCGGCGGAGCGAGCCGCCGATGGCCGCCGTCAGCCTCCGCCCATTCCACCCCCTCGCGCTCCCCGCGGCAAAAACCACCGCCAGTCCCAACCGCCTCCACCTCTCGGCGAAGGCAAGGGCGACGGGTAGAAGCGCCCGCTTCGCCTTGCTCGTGTGCTCCGCTTCTAGCCCCGCCACGCCCTCAGCCCCCTCCTCGTCGTCGTCCTCAGGGGACACGAGTGGCGCAGCGGCGGCCGCTGCCAGGTGGGCCGCGTGGATCCCACGCGCCGCGGTGGGCGGGGTCGGCCCGGAGAAGGTCCTCAGGCTCATCTCCGGCGCTGCGGCCACGCCCATCTGCCAGTTCGTCGACTCCCCCCGCACCTTCCTCCACTCCGTCGACCCCCGCGTCAAGCTGGTAACTAGCCTGCCTCGCATTTCTGATAAACTATCAGTACCTTACAGTTGCCGGTACAGACTAGAGAGGGTTCACGGCAGGTCCTTGTGAAAATGTCTCCCCTGGGTTATGAACTAGTGCATGAAGAAGACGATGCATCGCTCCTATTGCCCTGCATTGTAACATCGCAACAGGTTGTTGGATGAGCAATTGTGCACTTGTGGTTCTATAGCTCTTTGGGATGCTGAATAGCCCATGGTAATCAAGGCGGGTGAGAGATTAGAGGAGAGGGGAGGGTTTACTGAACCAAGGGATCAGAGAACAGCTTGACGGACATGCATACCTTGCTTTAGCATTCTCATATTCTGGGGTTAACCAAGATTCTTTCATGAAGAGATGCTTAAATTTGCTGTATCCTTCTGTAGGCCTAATGTATTCTAACCAATTGACATAAGTAAGTCAAATGGAATCACTGAAATCAGATGGACTAGCTATGTGGTGCCTTACCTGGTTGACCAGTTGTTTTATGTATCTTAGAGGGGAGGAGAATATGTCATCTCAGACAGAACACAGTTTTTTCCTGTGCTACGGGTCTTCTTCTGTTAGATGGTGCTATCATCTTGGTAATTTTACATGGTGTTATCACTTGGTAATGTTAGATGGTGTTATCGTCTTGGGAACATGAGACAGAACTGAAGTACTTCAATTTTAGTTTGAAGATCCACTGAATGATTTTGTACCTGTTGCTTTCCTGCTGCTTTTAACAATATATATATATATATATAACTTATGTTTGCAGGTGTGGCTTTTGGCCCTTGTTGTCCTACCAGCCAGGTCAAATATTTATATGCGGTTTGGTTTGGTAGCATGCCTTGCTCTTCTTTCAATGTGGGTTCTGCCGAATCATGTTTGGAAGGTATCGTGTTTGATTTTAAGTTGATATGCACGTGCATCATAATCATCTCACTGAGAAGTGAGAACTGTGCATGCATAGCCAATTGTGGTTTTGAACTTTAATTGTCCCCAGTTACTTGGAGCTTTCCATATTATGTTTGTATGTGGGGCATCCATAATTCCCCATGCTAGTTGAAGCTTATGATTTTGTGAAAGGAGGGATTCAGTTGTTGTTTAGGGGTCAAATATACAGAATACAGAATACACAGGGATACAGAATACGCAACGTTGTTGTTTAGTTGTTGTTTAGGTTAGGTGATTTCCGCGATCCATGTTTTCTTATGTAGTTATCCTCCTTATCCGTAATTTACCCATATTACTCATAGCATTTATTGTCTTGTATATTAAATATATTCTTCTTAAAATGCACTTGCTAACCGTAAATGAAACTATATTTACTCTGTAGGATCAACTTGGAAGGGTTACTCTTCTTTCAGGCATCATATTCATAATGTTGGGATTTGGTTCCGATGGCGCGCCCTCGCTAGTCCAGACAAGAACTCCTCCCCCATCTGTTCTAGGTGTGCCAACTATTCCTAGTTCCTTGAGTGGATATTCTTACACAATCATGAAACTAGGACCACTGCAGTTTACCAGGAAAGGCCTATCAGTAGCGAGTACATCGGCATGCCTCTCCTTTGCGGTATGTCCTTCATTCCATCGAAAAGTATTTGCCAAAGGTTTTCTCTTACCCAAAATCTTCACTATCTTGTGTCTTCTAATGCCTTTTGCATCCTCTAGCTGGTGGCATACATCAGACAAAAACGTCCAGAGTGGGAAAAGCACTTTTTTCAGTTCTTTTAGATGCCAGTAGTGAAATATTTAGTTGTTCATTTAGTTACTTTTTGTTTGGTTGCAGATATTCCAAAGTGCAAGTCTCTGCTTAACCACAACCACTCCTGAGCAACTTGCTTCTGCTTTGTGGTGGTTTATGATTCCACTGAAGCTTATTGGAGCGCCAGTACCCGAGATAATACTCACACTGCTATTATCTTTGAGGTTCATTAATCTAGTATTTGATGAGGCAAGTACATGGCACTTTCTTTTAATTATACATATACATTGCTATTTGAGACCGAACTTTGAAGTATAACATTGCTCAAATATTGTACTAGGTTCGCAATTCTGCACTGGCAATCGTAACGCGTCGGATTGATTGGAAAAAGCTGGCCACTATGGAAACCATAGATAGTAAGTACTTTCTATACCTCTAATCTGGCTGCCAGGGTTGAATCAATAGCTTTACATATTACATGGGAAAAACTTGAATTGAACTTTCTTTTTTTACATCATTTGCAGTTTTTTTCAACTATGTCCAGCGAATTTTCAAAAATATATTTGATCACGCGGAGCAAATATCCAAGGTCAGTTCATTCTCAAATTTTCACCTTGGCTGACAAGTCACAATGAATGTAATGTGATCTTTCACTATTCTCAAAAAAGCTAAATTGGTGAACATCGCTGCGTGCTATTCACTGTGTTCATACATTGTTTTATGAACTAATCAGAATTTTCTATGAAACCATCTACCAATTTTTGGTCACACATATTTACTAAGTATAAGTAGGAATAGCATTAATACGAGGATATATCTTGAGTAGTTCTGCAACAAGCGCTAGCATTATTGTATAATCAAATTGACCTGGTCCTTTAAATTGAACGCCAGGGTTTGAAAGGAATTAGAATTTGAACTGTTATTCCATGTGCATGTTGCTACCATATGGTGTTATGTGCAACCTGTTAAGGCCAAAGAGGGGCAACATTAGCCGTAAGCCTGGAATGTTGCTACTTTCATAGAGCCGGCTGAATATTACTCCCTCCGTAAACTAATATAAGAGCGTTTAGAATACTAAAGTAGTAATCTAAACGCTCTTATATTAGTTTACAGAGGGAGTACTTATCTATCAAGTATTCTTTCATTGGTGCTATGGTCTTATGTAATTTGGAAGGTTATCTTTATTAGTTGGAAAGTTACACGGGATAGTTAGGTTGGCTGTGATCTTCCTTGATTGGCTATTCCAGATCAAGTCCTCCCACAAGGGGTGCCTTCCTTCACCTAGTACTGCCGCAAATCGTAGCTGTGCAACCTCCCCCTGAGGGATAATCTCACCCTGATGAACTTTTACCCCAGCTATGTAGTAATCCTATGCACACTTAATAACTGTTGCTGATACAGTAATACCAACCACTACGCTGTTTTTATTGCCTGTGCATGCATATATCCATGACTATTAGCTAGCCTATAGTTAACAGTGGTTTTTTATGCGAAAATAGTCCTGGTTGTGTTGTCTTAGGATGGATGTCTGAGAGGAAAACTGAAACATACATGGACTTCACTGGTTGTGTATTAGGAATGCATTTGGCCCAAACTGGAGTAGGAATCACACAAGCTAAACATGACCATCACAAGCTGTCTCGTATTAGATGGCTTTTGGCAGAATTTGATTGAGCAGTAACTGCTTAAAGAAACAAACTGAAAGGAACATTGAACACAGATGCACCCTTAATCAATAATGTAGTCTCATTGATATGGGTAGCTCATAAGAATGGTGAAACTAGATTACATCATGGGCGATATACTGCATTTCAGGCACATAACTTTGTCTAAATCATCATACTTGTATGGAATCTACTTATATGGAACCCATATGTATCAAGACATTACTTTGTAACATGACATATACTTGATTACCTCTGATTCTTTCTGATTTATGCAGGCAATGGTTGCTCGAGGATACCGCGGTGATCCTAGCAAGCACAAGATCTACTTCCTCGCGGAGTCTTCATTTGGTATCGTGGATGCATTGTCGTTGCTTTGTTTACTTGCTGTAATGGGCCTGGCTTCCTTTTCAGAAAGATTGGTTTGATGGTATCAGGTATCCAAGAGCTATTTTCATATTTCATAATCGTGGTGTTCATGCGAGCTTACTAACATCTTCTTGATGTTTTCAGGAGCTGTTCTAGATTGTCATGTGACCATCATACCCCACATGTTGCTCAAAATTGTGATTTACACAGTCAATTTTGGGACATCATGGGAGCAGCACATTCGGCAAGTGGAAACAAAGCAGTGGCATGGACAGTGGCCAAGAACAAGTTTGTAATTTCTTTGTACCGCGTGACTCACGTGGACAAAAGAATAACATCCAAAAACCGTTTACACTCACGTTGGGTTCTAAGCAGGTGAGCTATATGTGCTCTGTATGCAAAGGAGGGCATCAGTGTTACATTTGAAGTAGGTTACATATTGCATCAGCTGATTTCAGTTGTTTTCTGCACAGGTGCTAGGTCAAATAACCACTAACCATTTTAGGGGCTAACCATTTTAGGGGCACAACCTGCGTGTGATCATGGAAGGGTACAGCTGACTGACGCTAGTGAAAGCGAATGGTGTTTATTAGCCCGTTTATTAGTGCAGTGTTGTCAAAGATGGAACAACCTCAAATATCAGTGTATCAAATTTATATGAGAAGATACTTTCATCGCACTCGAGAGAATTGACTTGTACTTCCATTTATTTTAGTTATGACTTTTAAAACAACTGCCACCAATTACCATCGTCAAATGTGAGACAAAGTCATTAGGCGCGATGCATGGTTGCACAATCTGGTCTGAAAGTTCAGACAACTGCTTGAATCCAAACATATCAACCACCACAGTTAAAAAAGATCCGAGTTATGATATTACAGGTGCCAGTTACTTTTTTTTTAACACTAGCAGGACCCTGAGTTCCATTAGATAGGCATGACATCACATTTTACATCAGGACACAAATTACAGACCAGTCACAACCTTCCTTGGGGACTCTTCCCAGATATATCATGATGCGGAAGTTGGAGCGCATGCCGAGTCTTGTTTGGATCATTTACAGCGCTCCACCAGGATCACTGATAACGCCCAGAAAGTCGTCTTTTATCGTGCCGATGCAAAACTGATACAAAAAAAAAACTATAAGATAATGGTGCATCCAAGATTAAAAGGTGAGAGGATGGATACATATATGCAATTGTAGTTTCATGATGAAATTGTCTTTCTTATTTTCGTATCTGATTATGGTTCAGGAAGACAGAAATCCAGGAAAATATTCAACATTTTTGCGAAACATCTTATAGATTAGCGCACTATCAGTTTATGTGCCTCGGGTAGTTATAACATATGCCAGAGTCATATGCTGCCAGGAAAGAACATCAAATTTTACACCACAAGAAAGCGATCTTATTTGCATCTTAAATTCATAGTCATATGCTGGTTTCCTTGGACTGATTAAGCAAGTTATATCAAGATTGCTATTTGCGAGCAAAACTACACATGCCTGTTCATGGTAGGTAATTAGAGACTACAAAGAATTGTATGCAATGATCTTAATGGTACTTCATATGGAATTAGATCAGTAACATATGGTAGTTACTCAGAGGCCCTGCCACAAAATTCTAAAGGACTTAGCACTTCCAATTCAGAAACTTCCATAAAATAAAGGGTAACCAACTTACAATTTCTGTTGCGTCAACACGAGTGCCTATAATCTTCAGACGAACCTCACTTTCTTTTTGAATTTTCACCTGAACCAGACAAACAAGCAACTCCCACTTAACACAAAGAAAATAATAAAGAAAATCATTTTCAACAGAACAATCCCTTTTATATTTCATAATGGTACCCATTCATATTCTTCTTTGAGAGAGTATTTATAGACATATTCATGTTTGCAACAAGCATTCATAAATTCATATAGCACATGGATCCCACCATTATAGCCGGAATAATAATACAAGCACACACAATTTCATTTCCAAGGTGGCACAATAAGAGTAAACCAACAAGTGGATACTTCATGACCTACCAGTACCCAAGTCTTTATCTTTATATATTTACATTTATTTTACCATAACATAAGTTGGTGATGGTGGTTGGAGGCAGCACTGGTACGGTGCTCACCTCACTTGCACAAAATAAAATATGCCTGCTTGTAATCTTCTTATCCCATATTTTTCTTGTGCAGTTTGTTTCTTTTCTTTATTCTCTCACCAAACCGATCGACCTTTTGTGCAACTCTTAACAAACTAAACAAAAATTCCTTCATTTTTAGTAAATTAAGATACCATAATTATTAATTGTGACATGTGGTATCTCCTTGATTTAATTTGTCACAAGCAAAAGGACCTCTTATGCAACTCTAAACAATTTTCCGTTCCTTTTAGAAAGGAAAAGCAATGTAAATTTGACATATTTACAAAAATATGAAGGTCAAAAGAGATTAGTCTAAGTAAATATTTAATGTGTTTTATGTCTGAGTTGCATTGGTAAAATCATATTTTTACATGACTTAAAGCCGTATTGGTGAAGTCCGTAGTAACAAGCAGGGGAGTTACCAAAGATGAAAAGAACAGTAAGAACCACTTATATGCAGAAAGAAGCATACCGATCCATCCGAAGTTGTGTAGTTTGGCACATCACCAGATTGGAACTCCATATCATCAGGAATCAACTGCACACAGAAACAGAATAACACACAAGCACACTTAATTTTTAAGTGAAGTGACACAATTCGAGTCCGCGGCACAACCAAATCAGATGCAAGAGCTTGTACTGAACCATTAACCACACAGAAATTCTAAATTTTATCGATTTATTCCACCGATTTGGCAAAGCAGCTCCAATTGATGGCAAGTCACTCACATGGTTTGATACAAAGATCTGCACAGGCCCAGCCTCTGCGAAGAACCCCATCTGCAGAACCAACAAGATAAACAATCCAGGTCAGTAAACCAGGCACTAAGGCACTGAGCATATCACACAACTGCGAAGAAGGCGAGTGAAAATCCACCTTGTTGACCATGGTGACGACGGCCTCGAGGATCTCGCCCTTGAAGGGGCGGAAGACGACGCACTGGTACTTGACGGGGAACGTGACGAAGCCCGTGCCCTCCCGGATGAGCCCCTTGCCGATGTCCTCCACGCCCGTGATCGCCACCACGAACCCGTGCCGCCCGCTGCGAGAAAGCCAGCCCTAGGGTTGAGCGAACCGCGGGCGGGCGGAAGCGAGCGAGCGCGACGGAACCCTACCTGCAGGTGCCCTCGACGTCCTTCATGAGCTTGGCCACGAGCTTGTCGCGGAGGTGGGGGCCGAAGTGCCGCGGGTGCAGCTGCATGTTCCGCTCCAGCACGATGTGGAAGAACATCTCGGCCTCTCCTCCTCCTCGTCGGCCGGCGGCGGCGGCGAGAGTCCTTTCGCCGAGTCGGGAACGGCTATTGCTGCTAATCGATGGATGCCTCGCCCCGTGAGCCGCGGGGGAGTAATAGCCCTGAGACGCGGCGTTCTGGACCGTCAGATCTGACCCAGCCGCATCTAGGCCGTCCAATGGGACAGCGTCAGAGTAAGACAATCCCACCTACATAGTGCTCCTTGGTTTGGTCTCTCTGACCCTTTCCTCTGCTCTCGCCGTTGGAACCTGACGGAAAAACCCTACCGCGCCGTCGCCCCACCGTCGAACTTCCCGATGGCGTCGAGGTGCGCGGCGAGGCTTCCACACCCACCGAGCGCGGCGCCGCATCACGGATGGGCGAGCTCGCGGGTCTCGATTCGCCCGGCGCAATCCGGCGAGTCAAGTATGTTTCACCCCCTTTGAATATCTCTGTTGCTTGCTTCAGATGCAATGTTGCGGTGTCTGGTCGGGAATATGAGATTGGCCGTGCGTTTTGGCAGGAGGGCGTGCCGTCGCGTGCGCCGTCAGCTTCAGGCCATGTATCGACATTCACAAGGTCAGTCAGTAGGAATGGAACCCTTGCTCCGTTGTTGTATCAGGGGGTCACTAGGTGTCTGTACTTTGCTATATATGATTGCAAACCGATGCCCAGAGTCTTTAGTGGATGATAATTGTTTCACCGTGGTGTCATTCACAAACTGACACTAATAGTGTAAAATTAGGAAACCACGTTTTGCCATACATTCACAAACTGCTATACATTCACTAATAACAGTGTAAAATAAGGTGCTCTGCACTTTGCTATATGATTGCAAATTGATGCTCAGATTTTCGAGTGAACGCTAACCGTTTCACTGTGATGTCATTCACAAACTGACTAATAGTGTAAAATAAGGGAACCACGTTCAGTGATACATTTATCTGTACAGCTAGACCATCTCTTTGAAGTCATCAAAGTTTAGGCACCTCTGGCATTAACAGCATCGTTTATCTGATATAGGTGTGTTTTTGCAAATTCCCAGGGGAAAGTTAAACAGATTGTTGGCTCTACTCTCCGGGATGCATCGGACGATGGCACGGCACTGGTGACGAACTTTGAATCAGACAAGTCTCCAGCAGAATTTGCAAATATTTACAAAGAAGATGGACTGATTGGTGGGCATGTCATAATGCTTGGCGGAGACCCTGCAAGCCGTTCTGCTGCCCTGGAAGCACTGCATGCATATCCTGGTGAGAATGCGTTATCTAGTTATTACTCCCTCCGTTCCTAAATAATTGTCTTTCTAAAGATTTCAACAAGTGACTACGTACGGAGCAAAATGAGTGAATCTACACTCTAAAACATGTCTACATACATCCGTATGTTGTACTCCATTTGAGATGGCTAGAAAGACAATTATTTGGGAACGGAGGGAGTACTTATTACTAGAACTAGTATTGTTCATTTGGTTTGCTTTCTGTATTTGTTTATTGTTCACTGTCTTTTGTGATGTTTCTGAAATAAACCACATTTTTGTTTGTATTCTGTTACCTTTTGTGAGATCTGGATGTTAACTCTTTATCGTTGCTTATGTTGTGTACATGGATAGTAAAATGTTTTATTTTTAAAAACCTATATGATGTAGCATTTGAGTCTGAGTGTTTTTGTTGAAAGTAAGCATGTTGTGCAACTTAATATGGCACACACATCTCAAGCAGTGAAGAGATTTTTTTCATGTTGGGTTTATGATATTCGCCAGCGTCATGGATTTATTGTTGACAGGTTATTAACTTCAGTTCAACTTCTTATCTGGTCAAAACCTTCTTTGAGATTTCATACCAAATTTTGGCCTTATTGCAAGAGCCCCATAAAGTGCCTGTTTACAATTTTTTTTAAGGCTACTATATTGCTATCGTAGATTGCTATCAACTTTAAACTTGGGACAGCCTGTACATCTGCTTGTGGTGCTCATGGAGCATTTTTTTCTGTTGCAAGCCACGATATACCATCAATTTGACGTATTATCATAAACATGGGCTATCATAATACTAGGTGGTTTGCAAGTTGGAGGTGGAATAAATTTGGAGAATGCAATGTCATACCTTAATGAAGGAGCAAGTCACGTGATTGTAACTTCTGTACGTGTTCATGATCTAATTTGTGTAAATAATACCATTATCTTTTTTTTCTCATCTCATGAAACCTTTAGACCTCTGTTTGTTAAATTTATTTATGTGTGTCAGCTTATGGAGTAAGATTAGGACCTGGCCCACATCATGTTTCTGCTTCCTATCCATATCTTGTTTGTACATATGTTAAAATTAAAATTTTCTTCTATGTCAATATTGTTGTTTCCTAAAAACCTGAAATGATGCCAGAGCAAGATTACCTATATATCCCATCGATAATCACATATCCACAAGGACACAACTGTTTCCAATAGTTTTCTCCACCTTGTGAGTGTTGCCATTGTCACATTTCTCCACCTTCATGCGGCCTGTTTTCCTCGATGCCAAAGACTCCCTAAGAGCCTTAAGGGGTAGTATTTGTTATAACACATTCTTTGAAGTTAGACATTATTATTGAATCCAAAATATTTTGGAATCATCTACCACCTGCTGCCCAGGCCCTTATAAAACTTCCCATCTGTTTGAGTTACTAATCAGTTTTTATAGATGACTAATCAGTTGAATATCTGCAACTTATGTATTTGAGACTTTTATGCAGTATGTGTTTAGTGATGGCCAAATGAACATTGAAAGGCTAACGCAACTTGTCGAGCTTGTTGGGAAACAAAGGCTTATTTTGGACCTGAGTTGTCGAAAAAAGGTACAGAATTCATCTTGTATCTGAACTTGAACCATGTTAATTCACTGAACATTAGTGCCAATTTGCAATACTTTTTTTTACTGTGGCCCCACCTTTCGAATTTCATGGGCAGCTTAAATGAAATGTTCAAACTGGTTTGTCGTCCCCCGTCAACCAAAAAATAGTGCATTGCCTTACCTGAATGAAACAATTACAGTGAACTCTTAATGATCTATCCCACTGCATAAATAGTAAGCTTCAAAATGCAACACAATCATTTCCCTGTTGGCCACTGTTATCTTACCGACAGCGAATATCCATTTCTGAGCCCAGGCTCATTTGCACCCGGTCAAGAAAAAATTCATACAAAATTGAAAAAATAAAAAAAATTCCAATTGCATGGTAGATAATTTGGTGCGTGAGGTGCGCCCCAAATTTCAAATCATTTGGACACATGAGTAGCTCTCAGCAAAAAAGACAAATTGGATGAGAACAGTAGATGAACAGTAAACTTTTTTACAGACCCCAAATATGTCTTTTTTGTCGAGAGCTACTCAAATGTCCAAATGATCTGAAATTTGGAGCGGACCTCACGCACCAAATTATCTACCATGCAAAAAAAATTGATTTTTTTTAATTTTTCTAGTATTTGTTTTGATTCTTTCGTTCAGCACGGGTACAGATGAGCCTGGGCACCGAATCGCTGCTCTCTTACTGACAGCTCTTTCTGTCTTCTGTTTTTCTTACCAAAAATCTTTCTGGTTAGGATGGCAGATATGCC
Source organism: Aegilops umbellulata (assembly GCA_032464435.1). NCBI lineage: Eukaryota > Viridiplantae > Streptophyta > Magnoliopsida > Poales > Poaceae > Aegilops > Aegilops umbellulata. The sequence continues at coordinate 397,335,643 of CP136054.1, forward strand.
ATTGTGACTGACAGATGGCAGAAGTTCAGTGATGTCTTTGTGGATGGGCCAACATTAGAACGTCTTGCTGCATATGCAGATGAGTTTTTGGTTCATGGAGTTGATGTGGAGGGCAAAAGGTGAGCCATGTTCGTCTTGTATTTAATTAATCTGTCCTTTGTTGATATGTAGTAGTGTAGTCACCCTTGATGGGATTCAATTGTCTCATTGTTTAAGCTTCACGTAAGTGTATGCTTTTTGGGTTATGATGGTGTGTTTGCATAGTTCTTCTGGAGTTTACAACAACAACAACAACAAAGCCTTTAGTCCCAAACAAGTTGGGGTAGGCTAGAGGTGAAACCCATAAGATCTCGCGACCAATTCATGGTTTTGGCACATGGATAGCAAGCTTCCACGCACCCCTGTCCATAGCTAGTTCTTTGGTGATACTCCAATCCTCCAGATATCTCTTTACGGACTCCTCCCATGTCAAATTCGGTCTACCCCGACCTCTCTTGACATCATCTGCACGCTTTAGCCGCCCGCTATGCACTGGAGCTTCTGGAGGCCTGCGCTGAATATGCCCAAACCATCTCAGACGATGTTGCACAACCTTCTTTTCAATTGGTGCTACCCCAACTCTATCTCGCATATCATCATCCCGGACTCGATCCCTCCTCGTGTGGCCACACATCCATCTCAACATGCGCATCTCCGCCACACCTAACTGTTGAACATGTTGCCTTTTAGTCGGCCAACACTCAGCGCCATACAGCATTGCGGGTCGAACTGCCGTCCTGTAGAACTTGCCTTTTAGCTTTTGTGGCACTCTCTTGTCACAGAGAATGCCAGAAGCTTGGCACCACTTCATCCATCCGGCTTTGATGCGATGGTTCACATCTTCATCAATACCCCCATCCTTCTGCAACATTGACCCCAAATATCGAAAGGTGTCTTTCTAAGGCACCATCTGCCCATCAAGGTTAACTTCGTCCTCCTCGCCTAGTAGTACTGAAACCGCACCTCATGTACTCGGTTTTAGTTCTACAAAGCCTAAAACCTTTCGATTCCAAGGTTTGCCTCCATAACTCTTAACTTCCTATTGACCCCCGTCCGACTATCGTCAACTAGCACCACATCATCTGCAAAGAGCATACACCATGGGATATCTCCTTGGCTATCCCTTGTGACCTCATCCATCACCAAGGCAAAAAGATAAGGGCTTAAAGCCGACCCCTGATGCAGTCCTATCTTAATCGGGAAGTCATCAGTGTCGACATCACTTGTTCGAACACTTGTTACAACATTATCGTACACGTCCTTGATGAGGGTAATGTACTTTGCTGGGACTTTGTGTTTCTCCAAGGCCCACCACATGACATTCCGCGGTATCTTATCATAGGCCTTCTCTAAGTCAATGAACACCATATGCAAATCCTTCTTTTGCTCCCTGTATCTCTCCATAAGTTGTCGTACCAAGAAAATGGCTTCCATGGTTGACCTCCCAGGCATGAAACCAAACCGATCTTTGGTCACGCTTGTTGTTCTTCTTAAGCGGTGCTCAATGACTCCCATAGCTTCATTGTATGGCTCATCAACTTAATTCCATGGTAATTAGTACAACTCTGGACATCCCCCTTGTTCTTGAAGATTGGTACTAATATACTCCGTCTCCATTCTTCTGGCATTTTGTTTGCCCGAAAAATGAGGTTGAAAAGCTTGGTTAGCCATACTATCGCCATGTCCCCGAGGCCTTTCCACACCTCAATGGGGATACAATCAGGGCCCATCGCCTTGCCTCCTTTCATCCTTTTTAAAGCCTCCTTGAGCTCAGACTCCTGGATTCGCCGCACAAAACGCCTGTTGGTCTCATTAAAGGAGTCGTCCAGTTCAATGGTAGAACTCTCATTCTCCCCATTGAACATCTTGTCGAAGTACTCCCGCCATTTATGCTTAATCTCCTTGTCCTTCACCAGGAGTTGGTTTGCTCCGTCCTTGATGCATTTGACTTGGCCAACATCCCTCGTCTTCCTCTCTCGGATCTTGGCCGTCTTATAGATGTCCCTTTCACCTTCCTTCGTACCTAACCACTGGTAGAGGTCCTCATACGCCCAACCCTTGCTTCACTGACAGCTCGCTTTGCAGCCTTCTTCGCCATCTTGTACTTCTCTATGTTGTCTGCACTCCTATCCAGGTATAGCGTCTGAAACAATCTTTCTTCTCCTTAATCGCCTTCTGGACATCATCATTCCACCACTAGGTATCCTTAGCTTCGCTTCTCCTTCCCCTGGACACTCCAAACTCCTCCGAGGCCACCTTACAAATGCAGATCGCCATCTTCATCCACACATTGTCCACATCCCCTCCTTCCTCCCAAGGGCCCTCCTTAATGACCCTTTCCTTGAACGCCTGAGATACCTCCCCCTTGAGCTTCCACCACTTCGTTCTAGCGACTTTGGCACGCTTATCTCGCTGGACACGAATCCGAAAGCGGAAGTCAGCAACCACCAGCTTATGCTGAGGGACAACACTCTCTTCAGGTATCACCTTACAATCTAGGCACGCACGCCTATCTTCTCTTCTCAAGAGGATGAAATCAACCTGGCTAGAGTGTTGACCACTACTAAAAGTCACCAGATGTGATTCTCTCTTTTTAAAGAGGGTGTTAGCTACGATCATGTTGTAGGCTAGAGCAAAGCTTAAGACATGATTTTTATGTGCATGCATGTTAGTGTACGTGTGTTCAACAAGCTTCATGCGTAAATTTTAAGACACATTGAACGAATGAAGTTAAGGTTTGTGTGGTTTATGTACTAAGTGATTCATCTATGGAGTTGGTCCTAGAGAAATATTGAGCAAAACCTGTCAAACTAAATTGCCATCTCATCCCATTCAGCATCATCCCAGAACCAAACACACTGAAGTGCTACTGTTTGCAGGCAGGGAGTTTTTATTCTATATGTATTTAGTTACAGTTTCCTCTTTCTTGTTAGTGTATGAGTTACTGACTTACTGGTGACCCGTCACTGGTGCACTTTCTATTCATTCAAAAATATTTAATCTCACAAAAACCAGACATCAGCTGAAATATCTTGTTGATCGTCCTGTTACGGCAGTGTACAAAAGTTCTTTGAGCACATTTCTGTAGTCTAATTTAAGCTATTACATGGATTGCAGGTTAGGAATTGACGAGGAACTCGTGGAACTATTGGGAAGTCATTCACCTGTATGTGTACAATTCTATACTTGATGCATTAGTTTAAAATTGATTTTTGTGTTTCGTTCTGTGCATTTTCCATCTTTGTTCTTGAATCCTTTTATCCTTCGTTTTTATATTGTGACTGCCTCCTGTAGTTATTATTCCCTTCGTCCCAAAATAAGTGTCTCAACTTTGTACTAACTCTAGTACAAAGTTGTACTAAGCTTGAGACACTTATTTTGGGACAGAGGGAGTATATAATTGACAATTAACAAATCAGTCACTTGAAAGGGCAAAAGGAAGTTGAATCAAACACTTTATACCAGCTTGTTGCTCAACCATTTTTCTATGTTTGATCTTATTGAACTTGAATGCATTTAGAAATGGTATTCAATTAATCATGCTCTACAGCAGATGTTCAATTTTATGTTGTAGTCACTAAATGTAAATGTTCATGTGTATTCAATGTGTGCTTCTATTTTATCTTTGGCTCCGTAGATCCCTACAACATACGCTGGGGGTGTGTCAACGATGGACGACCTGGAGAGGATCAAGAAAGCAGGCAAGAGCCGAGTCGATGTCACTGTCGGGAGCGCCCTAGACATATTTGGGGGAGATTTGCCGTACGATGATGTTGTCCTTTGGCACAAGGAGCAAAACCTGGTTAGCAAACGGTGAAGAAATCAGATGTACACTTTGACCAATACGGTCAGGTTATAGGGGTTGTTTGCTGGACAGTGTGGCGCTGACAGTTTGTGTCTGGTGTGACTTCCAAAGCTGAAGCAGAGGTGTCAACCTCGGTGTGGTAGAGGACCACTCGGTATTCAGATACTGTACTTTACATTCTGTTTGTATTGTAATGATGAATAAACAGAGGATGGACTGCAGAAGTGGAGTGCTAACCGCTAGCGGCATCTGGTCAAAGCCTCAAAGCTGTGAAACCATTGAAGTGCCTGTTGTTAGGCTGGTCATAGTGGGGAGCATATGACACTAGTCTAAGTTACTACCTTTATAATGCAAAATAACATAATAGTAGTATCATAGATGGCTTCATTTATTAGCTCGTAGACTCATCTTGTCTTGAAAAGCGCTATGTTACGTAACATATTATGTTACCACCTCTTATTAATTACTTGTCACATAAGCAGATTTTTTTTAAAGTGGGCTATGTTACTAGTTAAGTTACTCCCACTATGACTAGCCTTATTTTATTTTATTTTTGAGATAGCTCACCACTCATGTCAAGTGGTATGACTAGCCTTATTTAGCTCAACTAGCGACGCTATTGTCAAAGAGACGCCTGATACTGCGGCTGCAGTGGAGTCCAGGATTCCCGGCGCAACGACCGGCAGCTGGTAGGTGAGTCGAGAGTGCCGGAACGAAGACAAAAGGGTAGGAAAGCGGAGGTTTCAGCAAAAGTAAATAGGAAACCGGAGGAGAGACGTCGATCGACTCGGCTGAAAGCGCAGCCGGGGGGTTGTGCTCGTGTGCAACCTATGATTTAGTTCTACTTACAATTTATTTATTGAAATTTTGCTGAAGCCTCCGCTATGTTTACTCGGCTTGCATGGAGCATGTGTTGTCACCGTTGAAGAAGCGCGTAATTTTGCACGAATCTGGTATAGTATGAAACTACGAAATTGTAAGAGACAGAGAGAACCAATTAGGCTACCGTGTCTCCGGTTCCATGCCGTGGTGGTAAAGTGAATCTCAGCTGAAGTTCCCGATGGATGGCAGCAACGCATTCATTCGACGATCAAGCGCGCGTGGCAGTAAGTAATGAAGAATGTCTGATGCTGCCATGTGCGGGAGGCGCGCTAGACGACATGAGCATAAAAGCACGACAATCAGTAACACAAAAGCAAATCGCCCGCGCAGCACGCCACCACACGACAAATTTGACAATTTTGATCTCATGGCGAAATGAATTCACAAAATGAACTATTCTGTAAATGAAACAATTTCACATCCCTGATCTTTTTTGTAGCGTCCACCACGACGGCGTCACACCCTACGGTGCAGCGCCTAGCTCGGGGGCGTTGCACGCCAGTCCACTGTGGCAGCCCCTGGGCCCGCACCCAGCCGTGCAGCGCCTCCGAGCTAGGCGCCACGCATGTAATGTGCAGCGCCCAGCCCGTAGGCGCTGCACTGTGACTTAGATGCCAGCCGCCCGCTCCCCCTCCTCCCACCCCACCCCATTCGTTCAGTTGCAAGTTACAGAAGCAGCGGCGCCGGCGGCTTCCTCCTCTCCCCTTCTCAATCCCCTCTTCAAAAATCTTCAGATCTGACGATTTGGCCCGTAGATTCCTTCACTAATCCATCCTAGAAGGTACTTTTCTCCGATCCCCTTCTTTCTATCCATAGAATGTATGCTATTTCGGAGATTTGAGGAACCCTTGTTTGAATCTTGCATGTATTAGATTTGGGGAACTTTTGTTTGAATCTTGCATGTATTAGGTTTGGGGAACCCTTGTTAGATTAGAATGTGGTTTGGATACATAGGTTGACATGTTATTTATATAGTTTGGATACATAGGTTGACATTTTATTTATATGGAAAAGATATTTGTATTGAATCTTGCATGAGGTAGGCTTAGTTTAGTTTATTGAAATTGCATTGTATTGGCAAGAATGGTTTGGATACATATGCTTTGTATTTTGCATCTAGTAGCCGTACTTTAGTTTTTTTTATTCAAAAGATAATCGTGTTGACAAGAAAGCTTTCTTTCAAATTGTTAGGATGGTTTGGCTTCTCCATGATCACTGGGACAAACAACACCGGTCGTACGCTATGTCGGTGGAGCAGCGGGTAAAAATGAAAGTTGTCGGTGTTATGAATTTCGTGTTTTTTTGCAAACACATACCCCCTATATGTAATGATTTGTTTGTTTGCTTGTAGGAGCTTGCACCTCTGAAGCTTCGGGCTCACGGGGTCAACCTTGGGTGGATGCGCTATGATGAGCGGTACACACCGTATGTTAGGGAGACATGACTTCTCGCTTTCATTCAGTTGGTCAGTCGGTCGACGCCACCAAACAATGCTCCAGCACTCACCGCGCTTATTGATCATTGGAGGCCGGAGACACACAGTTTCCATCTTCGGACCGGGGAGATGACCGTGACGCTCCAGGATATAGCTATGATCACCGGTCTTCCTATCGATGGGAATCCTCTATGTATGAGCACCGATTCTGATGGGTGGCGCAAGAAGATGTTTGCACTTATCGGTATGGTTCCTCCGGAGCCTCGGGAACCAGAAGAAAAAGGCAAGAAGAAGGAAAGAGTCGCAGTCGGTGCCCCTTTCACGTGGATTACTGGGCACTTTGGTACTTGCCCTGAGGATGCTGATGAGGACACAGTCAAGACATATGCTCGTGTCTACATGTGGTACGTGATATCCAGGACTATGTTTGCTGATGGCACAGGCAAGAATGCTCCATGGATGTGGCTGAAGGCGTTGACCGTCTTCGATAACAAATGGAGTTGGGGTTCGGCGACACTGGCTTACTTGTATAGACAGGTATGAAGTTGTTTCTGTTTCACTTCATTGGTACATTATGAATGTGATCTTGCTGTTAATTCAACCATGTTCTCTTTTATGTGCAGTTGGACGAAGCCTGTTGTAGGCTATCTGGAGGTATTGGTGGTTGTTTGCTTGCACTTTCCATATGGAGCTGGGAGCGTTTGCCGGTTGGACGACCAAAGACCGTGAAGTACGAGGATTGGGACGACAAAGGCGACCCACTATGGCTCCCCACTTGGGCTTATAAGTGGGATGTGTTAAATGAGATGACGGATGATCCCTCGGTCATGTACAAGCTGTACATGAGCGAGCTGGACGCGATCACGCCTGAGCAGGTGAATCGACATTGCATACCTGATTATCATGCTTCTATCGTAACTCGATATCAATTATGCATTCTATCCCATTTTGTAGGTTGAATGGGAACCGTATGAAAAAGGAGAGAGTTTTGGGAACCCTATAGAGTTCAGGCTGAATCTGATGTGCACTAGGGATAGGGATCTCTGGCATATGCGGTGTCCACTCATATGCAACTGGGCGGTTGAGCTTCACTTGCCACATCGGGTGTTCCGCCAGTTTGGTTTGTTCCAGCCACACCCGCCGGAGTGGGAGGACACGGACATAGTGCTACACGCGTAAGATATAATCAACCTTGCGCACTTAGCGGCTTCTCGGCGGTTTCGATGATGCTAATATTCTGTTTTAACTTGCAGGTTGGATAGGAAAAAGCAGCGGAAGATCAAGGATTGGGCCAAGCATCACAACAAGTATGTCATACAGTTCGCGCTTGCTGTGGAGCAAGCTAGGGCTGGAAAACGAGCCCAGCTTCGTGAGCACTGCCCGATCGCGTTCAACAACTATCTCACATGGTTTCTTGCAAGCACCCGTGTGGAGGTATGTCATACTGCCCGATCGTCATCCGAATCCGATACATATGCACGGGAAAAAGGGATGGAATGGTCCATTGTCTCTTGCAAATGATATTTGTCGAGATCACCCACATTGTTGTCATGAAGATCAACTTCATTGTCATCGTCCGCGTACTCATCATTGTCCTCTTGCAAAGCTTCATCTTGGTTGTTTGTAAACGGGCTCAATGTTGGCCTCACTTCTTGGGTCAAAAGAGGTTCAACAATTTCATCTCGCTTCAAGGATGGGGGGCTACTAGCAACCAAAGGGGAGGGGTTCCGGTTCAAGTCCAAATGCAAACTTGAATCAACCTTCTTCGTTGCAAATAACTCAAGAGCCTTGTCTAGTGATTCGGCCACCGTCTCCTTGTATGCAACCCAACGTTGCTCTGAGTTGACACGCATTGTCTTCCAACGGACGTGCATTCCAAAACCAACATTATGCCTTCCCTCCAACTCAATGATATCACTAGGGTCCATCCAATTCAAATATTTCCTAACTTGTTGCAAGAGCTCCGCATAGCTAGGACTACTATCAAACACCATGTCAAGCTCATCCGGGTCCGGTTCTATATTGCCTCTCAAAAAGGCGTCTTTGTCCCCATGATGAACAAACACACATGTTCTTCCCATCCCTATAAGCATTCCAAGAAACACAAGGTAACATTGCTTCCATGAGTACCAATCCAAGGATTAACACAATAGAAACCCTAATATATATATATCAAACAACAACCCTAACCCTAATCATAACCCTAACCCTAACCATAACCATAACCCTAGCCCTAAACCTAACCCTAGCACCAACATAAGAACACCCATAAGAATAACCCTAGCATACTAACAAAGCCTAATCATAGAAATTGGCAAACAAACATCTCACATCTCCATGCAAATCTCTAGATCCAAACAAAACTAGGGTTTCCCCAAACTAGTAACAAATGAGCAATGGGAGAACTTTACTTGGATCAAAACAAGGGGATCGGAGAAGATTACCTTGAGGGAGGGTTTGACTTCAAAATCCACGGACAAATTCTTCGAATATGCAACATTTGGGAGAGGATTTGAGAGGGGGAGAGAGTGGGAGAGGGGGCAAAGCTCGGGTTGGAGTGTGTGGTGTGGGGGGAGTGGGGGAGGGGGGGGCAGCCAAGTGGCTGGATAAGTCACAGTGCAGCGCCTCCGCGCTGGGCGTTGCACTTTAAACGTGTGGCGCCTACGGGCCGGGCGCTGCACATTACATGTGTGGCGCCTAGCTCGGAGGCGCTGCACTGATGGGGTGCGGGCGCAGGGCTGCCACGGTGGACTGGTGTGCAACGCCTCTGAGCTGGGCGCTGCACCGTAGGGTGTGGCGCCGTCGTCGCGGGCGCTACACAAAAGGGTCAGACGTGTGAAATAGTTTCACGTGCAGTTCATTTCGTGAATTGATTTCGCCCATAGGTCAAAATTGTCAAATTTGCCCCACCACACCACCACTGCCACTTTATACCGTTGCCTTCTCTGCCACCTAGTATGTCCCACCTCCCCTCCCGTCCCTCGTGCCACTGCCATCACACCACACGAAACCAGCTTTTCTAGCCAGCAAACTCGAGGCTCGTTCGTTTGCTCCCGGCGATTAGGTGATGTTTACACTCCACCAAACGGCAAAATTGACAAATTTGACCTATGGACGAAATCAAATCACAGAATAAACTGCCCATGAAACTATTTCACGCGTCTGACCTTTTTGTGTGACGCCCGACACGAAGGCGCCACACTACACTGTGCAACGCCTCACAGATAGGCGCTACACGCCTGGCCAATGTCGCACCCGTGTGATCCAAAAATTACTAAGTCAGTGTGCAGCGCCTGGGAGCTAGGCGCCACACTATACAGTGTAGCGCCTAGCTTCTAAGCGTTGCACTAGTGGTTGCACTAGCCTGAGAGCTAGGCGCCACACTATACAGTGCAGCGCCTAGCTTTTAGGCTCTGCACAATGACTTACCAATTTTTAGGCAATCTGGGTTGCAACGCTGGCCAGGCGTGTAGCGCCTATCTGTGAGGCGTTGCACAGTGTAGTGTGGCGCCTTCGTATCGGGCATCACATAAAAAGGTCAGCCGTGTGAAATAATTTCACGGACAGTTCATTCTGTGATTTGATTTCGTCCACAGGTTAAATTTGTCAAATTTGCCCCACCAAACGGCGCGCGTTTCCACACCAAGACCCTGTTGATATTTTCCTCTCCCTCTCTCTTCCACGATTTTTATTTTTACTTATAGTACAGCAAGATGAAGCATTCTGTTCAGAAACATAACAGAGAAAAACAAGATGAATGGTGTGCAAGTGCGTCAAGTAGGACACGCGATCCAAAATAGAATCTGCAATATCTTTTAGCTCACTTATATATATCTTCGCTTTGAAATTCAGAGAAAAAAAATCCTTTAGGGAATGCTGTTGAAAGAAGAAAAAATCGTTGCAGACCCCATCAGATCTTGATAATTATCACCTGCACCCTCTCGAAGCCACCTATTTTTTGTAATGTAACTTTGTGGAAAATTTACCCCTGTAATACGAGTCACTGCCCCTTGATCCCTTGATCACTTATGGTACCCGAAAACATGACTGTGACTACGTAGCCCTGGTGGGAGTCCTAAGGGCTACGGCAAGGGGGCCCGGCATCCCCCTGTTGTTCGTCATTGCCATGGACGCGTTGACTCAGCTTATCTCCAAAGCGACCGAGGTGGGAGTCCTAAGTTCTTTCCGTGGCATCTCTTCGATGCAGCGCTTATCCATCTTCGTGGACGATGTCGCAATGTTCTTCCACACCTCAGAGCAAGATCTGTGCTGCGTTAGAGAGGTGCTTCACCTCTTTGGAGTTGCGTCGGGGCTCAGAATTAACTATGGGAAATCGGCTGCCATACTCATTAAGGGCGAAGAGGAAGATAGGCAGAGGATCATGGACATATTACACTGCCCGTTGAAGGAGTTCCCTTGCCGTTATCTTGGCATCCCACTCGCCATCAAGAAACTACGTCGCGTGGACTGGCAGCCACTCTTGGACCAAGCGAGAAAATCGGTGCCCGCTTGGCAGAGAGGCCTTATTCAGAAATCGGGTAGACTCATCTTAACCAAAACGGTGATTGCCGCTCGGCCAATCCACCAACTCATGGTCCTCGATGCGCCTATTTGGGTCCTTGACGAGATCGAAAGGTGGATGCATTCTTTCTTCTGGGCCGGAAAGGAAAAGGCCAACGGCGGACAATGCTTGGTTGCTTGGGATACAATAGCTCGTCCCACTTGCCTTGGTGGACCCGGAGTGAAAAACCTCCGGGTACAAGCGCTGGCTTTACGTGTAAGATGGGAATGGCTGCGTAGAATGGACCACAGCAGGCCTTGGCAAGGTATTCCGATGATTGAAGACAAGGAAGCCAAGATGGTTTTCAACAACATGGTGAAAATTGAGGTTGGCAATGGAGAGATGATCTTATTCTGGAAGGACAGATGGATACATGGTTTCACGATTGGGGAGATCGCTCCTTCTATCCTTGAGCTGGTCGGCACCCGCGCTCGAAACACTAGGACGGTGCAACAGTCGCTCATCAACAATGCTTTGGTCCCAGGATGTGCATGGCGACATCTCCTTCACGACCCACATTCAAGTGGCTAACCTTTGCCATGCAATCACCACAGTGGACATAAATGAGGAGCAAATGGACACGTTTCACTGGCCTGCAGACGCTAAAGGCACCTATACGACCAAATCGACCTATTCAAGACTGTGCATGGGAATAACTAGATCCCCAACGACAGACTGCATCTGGAGGAGTTGGGCGCCTTTACGTTGCAAAATCTTTGCTTGGCTTACCGCGCAATATCGTTTGTGGACTTCGGATCGAAGGGCAAGGCACGGGCTATAGGACAATCCTTCGCCTTGCTACACATGTTTACATGATGAGGATAACGTGGACCACATCCTCACCCAATGCCCGTAAGCCCGAGAAGTTTGGCACAGGTTCTTCGAGGCCTTGCACATCAACATTCAACCGCCCACTCAGACGGACTCATTCACAGATTGGTGGCTCGACAAGAGAAGAAACTTCGCCGGCAGAATTAAGCGTGGTTTTGACTCTTTCGTGATCGCGACCGCTTGGTCCTTGTGGAAGCAACGAAATGCCAGGGTGTTCCATAGATTGCACGAGCACAGGTCTCCGCCGCAGTTGGCAGACCAGGTGTTGCTTGAGGTGAAGGCTTGGAGGATAGCTGGCTTCGGTGTAGGAGGTTTAGACCCTTTTGTGAGAGAGTGACCTAGTGTGTTTTAGTTGGTGTGGGTGTGGGGTTCCTACCAGTCAGATGTTCGCATCTTGGCTTGGTATCTTGTATATACAACTTTCCGCCTTCTATAAAAATATGGTACGCCATTGATGTACTCCCGAAAAAAACTACGTTAGCCCAGAATAATCCAGCACTGCAAGGGCTAAACTGCAAAAAGCAACCTACACATAAGTGGAGTTGGAGCACACATTTGCCACTTGATCATTAATGGTCTCCCCTTCGTCACCCCTAAACAGAAATCAAATCTGCCTCCCTAAACCGCAAAGCTTCAAGCACCAGCGACCTCCCTCCATCTCCGTCCCTTCTACTTCTCACCCATCTCCCCTCCCTCCCATCCCATGGCTAGAGTAAGCACGAATCACAAGGATAGTACAAGGTAGTGCAACGGAGTGGCGTGGGGAGCTGGTCAAGCGCAGCAGCCTAGCTCAGCTCCATCCTCCAACCACCACCGCCGCCGCCGCGGCCATGCGCGCCGCCATGGCGCTCCTCCTCGCCGCCGTCCTCTGCCTCGGCGGCGGCCGCGCGGCGTCCGCTTCGCCGGACTTCAACTACCCGGCGGCCTTCAACTTCGGCGACTCCAACTCCGACACGGGCGGCCGCATCGCCGCGGGCTTCGAGCCCATGCCCCCGCCCTACGGCTCCACCTTCTTCGGCGCCCCCTCCGGCCGCTTCTCCGACGGCCGCCTCATCCTCGACTTCCTCAGTGAGCACCCCCTCCCCCTCCCGACCCCCATCCATTCCCGACCCGTCTCGTCTCCACATCCACGCTTCGTCACCATCTGCATCTCACCACCACCACCAGCACCGGTGCTGACGGAAGGAATCGTCGTGTCGTAGACTGTCCAAATGGCTTGTCAGTGCGTGATTTTGCGTGTGCTCCTCTGGATGTTGCAGCAGCAGCACGAAACGAATCGGTGTACGGGTGATACTACCACCGTCCACGGCCGATCATTTCCTTGATGGCAGCGTGCACATCTCCGCCGGGTCCAGCCGGTGGTTGGAGCAAAAGGGCGAATTGGTTAGGATTGTCCTTTGCCGGACAGGTCAAACGCACCCCCGGGGCGGTGGTTAGGAGTGGAGATCGACGCGCCACTCTGCGGCCGGTCCTTGGTAGTTGCATTCACTGTTCTAACACTATGCTAGTGGAATTGTGCTGGATGTGAGGTGAGGGGTCCAGTTCCGTTCGTGCGGTTTGGCACCCCTGATTGTTCTAACATTTTGGTGAGATCGTGTGGATCTGTGGGGGAAAGGAGGTGCCGATTCTTGACAGAATTCTGTTCATCCAGTGTATAGAATTAGCTTTGTCACGGTCCGGGTGCGGGGTGCCTACCTTCCTGGCTGTAGTGAGCGAGACCTATCATGTGCTCTCATTTAACTAGTTTTTCAAGGCCAATACTTTGCACCTAACTAGTTTAAATCATTACAAGGCCAAGTGATGATGGGCGTTTGGAGGAGTAGCTAAGAAGCAAACAAATGGCTTGCACAGTTCTCTTTGTAGGAACAGCATTTTCCCCATAGTTAGGCCCTTGACCATTGATCACTAACTCTTAGCATGAATTCCATTATTTGACGGCAACAAGTGGAATGGAAAACAATTTTGCAGTATCAATTTCATCGCCACAAATAAAATTTATGCAAAGTTGAATATCAGATAAACCTATTCAGTTGAGTTGCTCATATCAGGAGGTGCTTTAGGGGGCTATTGCGTTATATTTTGTTTGAAATGCTGATCCCACTGATCATTGATTTTCTTGATATGGCTAACAAGCTATGTCTCTTAGTTTTGTCAAAGAATAAAATGCAATGGTCTGTTATCTGATATTTGTTTCTTGAATTTCCCCTTGTAGTGGATGCGATGGATATGCCATTCCTCAATGCATACTTGGATTCTCTTGGTGCGCCTAACTTCCGGGCAGGTGTTAATTTTGCTCAAGCTGGCTGTTCGATTACTCCAGCAAGTGCAACATCTGTCAGCCCGTTTTCATTTGGTCTTCAGATTAAGCAATTCTTTGCCTTCAAGGAAAAAGTCACTAGGCTGCTCTCCAAAGGTATGACCGATTAACAGGTTGTCTTGTATGCCACATATTTGGATATTTGTGGAACGCAAAGCAATACAGATATGTATTCTGTAGTATCCTAGTAGCATTTATTCTTCAGTAGAACTCTTGACTAAATTTGGATGTGACTCGCCAGCTGTTGTAAAGACTTCTTGCAAAAAAATCTGAACTCATGAAAGATCTCAGCAGAACAATTGGAACCATCAAACTGGATAAGTAGGCATTGTTGATTGAATACCATGTTTGTGCACCTAATTTCTGCATTTCACCAGAATATATTAGACAATACAACATAGGATAACATTCATAACACATTTGAAATTATTGTACTGAGTACAATCAGAAAATCTAAAGATTGATGTCGTAATAGGTCTAGGAATGTCCTCTTTGGATAGTCTGACAAGCATCAATTGTGGTACAAAGTTCCAAGAGTATATATCAACTGACGAGTAAATAATGATAAGCTCCTCGATACAACAGATAACCATCCAATGCTTTTGATTCACCAATTTAGACTATGGAACTCTTCTTATTATATTTTTACAGGAGATAGGTACCGTCGGTATATTCCTCAGTTGGATTACTTTTCGAAGGGACTCTACATGTTTGATATAGGTCAAAATGACCTTGCTGGTCAATTCTACTCCAGAACAGAGGACCAAGTCATTGCATCCATTCCGACTATTTTGTTGGAATTTGAAACTGGGCTCAAGGTTTGTAAATACATAGTGCTTGATGGTTCCATTTTTTTTCAGTCCATGGACTAATTGTCATTTTGCCTCATTGCACTTTGGTAATCACATTGTTAATAGAGGTAAAAATCTCTGTTGTAGTTAATATAGGTTTCAGATTCTGTATCATGTATCTTGGTATTACTCTTGAGTTATATACTTTTTCAAATAAGTGCCTCACATTTAGTATATTTTTCTTCATTTCTAATACAACCAAACACCCCCTATGTGTTCCTTGTTATTTCAGACTCTATACGATCAGGGTGCCAGGAAGTTCTGGATTCACAACACAGGTCCTCTTGGCTGCTTACCTCAAAACATAGATCTTTTTGGCAAAGACCCAACACAACTGGATGAACTTCATTGTGTAGCAAAGCACAATCGTGCTGCGAAGATTTTCAACTTACAGCTGCATGCACTTTGCACAAAGTTGAGAGGCCAGTTTGCTGGAGCTAATATCACTTACATCGACATCTACTCCATCAAATATGCCCTGATTGGCAATTACTCTCGATATGGTATGCAAACCAGAGTTAACCACATTCTCTTGTTATCAAGAAAACCAAGCATAAAAAATCATTGGACTTGTCAGTATATCATATCAATAGGGTCAGATATTTCAAGATTACTAATCATACTTCAAATTTGATTATCATTTGGACTAAAAGAGAGTAAACAGTGACGCTTTGGATTTTGGCTCTTCGCTCATGCTGTCTTCTAGTTTCTCAACTTTCTTGTGCTAGGGATTTTTACATATGCTGAATTATCAGTTTTCATGTTACCTCATCATCAGAATATCAACGCGGCAATATTTTTAACGATTATAGAAGTAATGTTTTTTAAATTCCCACTTCCAAACTTTTACAGGATTTGAAAGTCCCACCCAAGCATGCTGTGGATACGGAGGGCCACCCCTGAACTATGATGGCAGAGTGCCGTGTGGACAGACGAAATCTGTGAACGGTAATCTCGTAACCGCGAAAGGATGCAGTGACAGCACTGAGTATGTCAATTGGGATGGAATACATTATACGGAAGCTGCAAATTTCCACGTTACATCGCAGATTCTGACCGGGAAGTACTCAGATCCTCCGTTTGTGGACAAGATGCCATTCCTTATAAAACCGAGGTTCTAATGAGCGGGTACTTATTTCCACAACTGAATTAGTAAACCAATGTAATGTTGTATTGACCACAACTGATGTATTATTTATCACATGTCAATAATCGCATATAGTTTCTTTTTTCATTAGTTCAAATCCTGTTCTTTTGGTGATGTGCCCTGTTCTCTCTGCAAAATTACTCAAAATTTCGTTGTAGCATGCAAGTTTGAAGCAGAGCTTCACATTTTGCAAGCAATTGAAGTTAGAGTACTACTAAAGAATCTTGGCAAGAAAGAGTAGATTTGCATCCAAATTAATCACCAGTAATCACAGTATCCAGTTGAGCTATCGTAAGAAGAATTAATAAGTCCTGTTTGGGTGAGAATTTTTTTCGAGTCCTGCGGGAATTGAACTGTGTGTCCTGTAAAATTTCCTAGTTCCAAACAGGCAAACATTGCACACGAGCGCGGGTGCGCTTGCATTGATCTCTCTCTGTTCACTTCTAAAATTCGAGCAGAAAACTGGGGGAATATCAAAAATTACTGTACTGTACACTGCACGCTGCTGGATCACTTCTTGGAGATGTAGGCGTAGTACTGCGCCATGGGCACGACGAAGGCGATGACGAGCAGGCCGCCGACGACGAGCGTGAACTGGCCGCGCTTCTCCTCCGTCTCCTCCTTGCTCTTGAAGTTGGACTCCCGCTTGCTCTCCTGGAACGCCGGCCCGCCCGGGTCCGGCAGCCCGTCGATCGCCGCCACCAGCCGCTTCGCCGTCGAGAAGATGGCCTCATTGTACTTCTCGTCCGTCGCCAGCACTGCAATGCATGCGAGCAAATTGAAACGCTCATGCTTCGTCGCCGCCGTAGTGATGAACATCGTAGCATTCAACGGCCATTAGGGGGGAAGGGGAAGCTAGTTACCTGGGAGGTTCTCGGAGACGGTGGCGTCGAGGATGGCGTCGCCGACGGCCTGCACGAAGGCGGGGCCGCCGGTGATGGCGCCCTCCTTCTGGCTGGTGACCAGCACCACGATCCCCTTGTTGCTGCCGTCCTCCACCGTCGGGTACCACTTCTCCAGCACTTGGTCCGCGTACTCGAACGCGTCGGCTTTGCTCTGCACACACACAGACGCACGTACCCAATGCGAGAGCATGAGCGAGCTAGCCGGTCGCCGGCGACGAGCTGCCTACTGATCGAGACCAGACAGTACACGTACCGTGAGCTTGCGGACGGTGACGAAGTTGATCCGGATGTTCTTGCGGGCCTCGAGGTCGCGGGCGAGGCGCTTCACATCGGACTTGGTCACGCGGCTCAGCACGCCGGCGTCGTCCACCACGTACGTGTCGGCCGGCGGCCCGTCGTTGAGCACGTCGAACTCCGACGCCGCGGCCGGCGCGGGCGCGGGCGACAGGGTGAGGGCCAGGGACAGCGCCGCCGCGGCGAGGCCGTGGTGCAGGAACGACGCCCAGCTCCCGACGCCGCCGTCGCCGCCTCCACGCCAGGCGACGCCCGTCTGCGCCTGCGCCTGCTTCTTGAGCGAGCAGGAGACGACGGGCCTGCTGCACGGGACGGCGGCGGGGGCCGCTGGCTTCCGGGAGCCCCGGAGCGGGCCGAGCAATGCGGAGGGGGAGAGGAGGGTCTCCATGGCCGCGGACGCGGAGCGGGAGGTGGGGGTTGTGCGGGGCAGAGATCGCGCCGGAGTTGCTCTGCCGCGTCCATTTTGTTTGTGCGAGCGGCGTCACTCGAGTCGGATCGTGATTGGGTGGCTGGGATTCCGGAGTCGGATAAGGCGCGGCGCCAGCGTGGACGCCCGGACATGTCTGTCCCTGTCAGGCTGTCACGATGCGATGGAGTTCGCAGTTTACATAGCTATGGTTTTCTCTGCTGTTTGTGTCTAGAGACTAGAGAGATGGTGAACGGAAATGAACAAAACCCAAAGATAACAAATAACCAATAACAAAAAGCAAAGAAGCGACGCAAATACGAGCAGCAAACAGAGACTAAAGAGGGCCGCTCAGCACAGAGAAGCTAGCAGAACAGACCTGTTTCGATTGAACATCGATCGACACCTCCACGAGGCATCACCGCATCAGTCAAGCTTCAACATCGATATATCCTGGTTATTCTCTCCAGTCGCAGGGGAGCAAACCAATAATCCTACACCTACAGGTAATCAACAGGAAATTACGGACCTCCCTTCTCTTCTAATCATACCTCCGCCCCCTGATTTTCAGGGGTGGGCCGGTGCCCCCCAAATTGACCAATGAATGCCTCGTCACCCTGTAAACCACTCTCCCCCGTAATTTTCTGTAGATGTAGCATTATTCGGGAGCAAACGTATCTCCTGCGCCCCATCGGCGTAAGGAGCACAGAACACTGTCACGGCCACGCCTACACCCAGGACAAATTTTTGTACTATATGTTACTTGTAGCGACCCCGAAGGGACCTCTTGCCTTCAGAGCCGGCCCAACACCCGTTTTCCTTTTTTTTTTTTTTACTTTTAGTTAGTTATATTTCTAAAATTGACACTGTTTTGCTTAGATTTAAAAACATTAACCGCGCGTTTAGGAAATGCTTATACAATGGGTGTGGCTAGGTCTGAGTTGACGGAGACTTAACCAAGTCTCACTCAAGTGACATAGTATAAGAAGAAGAAAAAATAAACTGAAAAGAAAAAAATGTGTATGAATCTCCATGCAAGATCAAAGAAATATAACATCGACTGAGACATAACGAAGTCGAAGTCGACTGAGACTTAACAAAACTGTTATACAATATAAAAGAACGTTCGCATAATTAAGAAAAGTGTGACATTTAAAAAACGCTCACATGTTTCAAAAAATGTTCGTGTCATTTTTAAGAAAACTCTCTATACAATGCCAAAACAAAGTTCATGTGCTTCAAGAAAAATGTTTCTTATCATTCAAAAAATGCATGTGACATTTATTTTTTTTAACATGTTTAAAAAATAAATGTATCATGACATTAAAAAAATGTGTTTATACAATGTAAAGAAATATGTTTGTGTAGTTCAAAAAACCTTTAAGTACCATTCAGGAAAATGTGCCTGACATTTTAAAGAAATATTCACGTATTGCAAAACAATGTTCCTGAAATTTTAGAAAAAAATTACTATGAAATGTTCTAATAGTTTAAAGACATGTTTCATGCTATTAAAAAAAGTTTGCCATGTATTTGATTTTTTAATATGCATTTGATTTTTTTCCAAAACAAGTACATATGAAAAGAAATATACATCATGTATTAAAAAAATGTTCTATGTATACCAGAAAAATGTTTCACATATATACTAAAAATATACAATGTGTAGTAAAACAAGAAATGTGTTGAAAAAAAAAGAAGAAAACTAGTCAAGAAACATAGAAAAAAGAAGAAAATCATTGAAGGAAAAAGAAATTTCGATAAGAAAAAACATAGAGGAAAATAAAAAAACTCGAGCCACATGCACTACAGTAGTGGGTCGACCCACTCCCTCACCGATGGGGAAGGTTGCATGAAAATAAAAAAAAAATCCTACAAAACACCCAAGATCCAATCTAGAAGATGTATAGCTATGAGGGGGGAGTGTGTCTACATACCCTTGTAGACCGAAAGCATTAGCATCGTAACGCGGTTGATGTAGTCGTACTCTTCAAGATCCAATCCGATCTAGTGCTGAATGGACGGCACTTCCGAGTTTAGCACACGTACGGCTCGGCGACGTCCTCACCTTCTTGATCCAGCAAGGGAGGGAGAGGAGGTAGATGAGATCTGAACCAACATGACGTCGTGGTGGTGGTGGCAACGGAATTCCGGCAGGGCTTCGCCAAGCGCGTACCGGTGAAACGTGGGAGGAGTTGGGAGAGGTAAGGGGCAAAGATCGAAAGGGGGCTACCCCCAACGTCTCCCCACCTTTATATAGGTGTGGAGGGGGCTGGTGGCTTGCCCTCCAAGGCCCTAGGGTCGTTGGTCAAAGGGGGAGGAGGGAAATCCCAGCTTTCCTTCCCCACCGATCGCTATCCCCCTTTTTAGGGATTCTGATCTTATCCCTTCGGGATATGATACTATTCCTTTTAAGGGAGGATCTTGTGCGTCTAGACCAGGGTTGTGGGGACTTTCCCCACTACTCACGTTCATGTGGGTCCCCCATGCAGGTAGTCCTTGATACGTCCATTTTGCATGTTGCTTTTATATTGATATTTATTGCATTATGGGCTATTATTACACGTTATGGCACAATACTTATGCCTTTTCTCTCTTATTCTACAAGGTTTACATGAAGAGGGAGAATGCCGACAACTCGAATTCTGGACTGGAAAAGGAGCAAATATTAGAGACCTATTCTGCACAACTCCAAAAGTCTTGATACTTAACGGAGAATTATTCTGGAATATATAAAAATATTGGGCGAAGAAAGCACCAGAAGGGGGCCACCAGCCATCCACAAGGGTGGAGGGCGCGCCCCCTACCTTGTGGGCCCCCTGGCAGGCCTCCGGTGCCCATCTTCTGCTATATGGTGTGTTTTGACCTGAAAAAAATAAGAAGGAAGCTTTTGGGATGAAGCGCCGCCGTCTCGAGGCGAAACTTGGGCAGAACCAATCTAGGGATTCGGCGGAGCTATTCTGCCAGGGAAACTTCCCTTCCCGAGGGGGAGATCGAAGCCATCGTCATCACCAACGATCCTCTCATCGAGAGGGGGTCAATCTCCATCAACATCTTCACCAGCACCATCTCCTCTCAAACCCTAGTTCATCTCTTGTATCCGATCTTTGTCTCAAAACCTCAGATTGGTACCTGTGGGTTGCTAGTAGTGTTGATTATTCCTTGTAGTTGATGCTAGTTGGTTTATCCGGTGGAAGATCTTATGTTCAGATCCTTAATGCTAGTTAATACCCCTCTGATTATGAACATGAATATGCTTTGTGAGTAGTTACGTTTGTTCCTAAGGATATGGGAGAAGTCTTGTTATAAGTAATCATGTGAACTTGGTATTCGTTCGATATTTTGATGAGATGTATGTTGTCTTTCCTCTAGTGGTGTTATGTGAACGTCGACTACATGACACTTCACCATTGTTTGGGCCTAGGGGAAGGCATTGGGAAGTAATAAGTAGATGATGGTTTGCTAGAGTGACAGAAGCTTAAACCCTAGTTTATGCGTTGCTTCGTAACGGGCTGAGTTGGATCCATATGTTTCATGCTATGGTTAGTGTCAGTGTCAAAACCGGCGGATCTCGGGTAGGGGGTCCCGAACTGTGCGTCAAGGTCGGATGGTAACAGGAGACAAGGGACACTTTATTTTACCCAGGTTCGGGCCCTCTCGATGGAGGTAAAATCCTACTCCTGCTAGATTAATATTGATGATATGGGTAGTGCAAGAGTAGATCTACCATGAGATCAAGGAGGCTAAACCCTAGAAGCTAGCCTATGGTATGATTGTGTATGATGATGGTTGTCCTACGGACTACAACCCTCCGGTTTATATAGACACCGGATAGGGTTAGGGTTACACAGAGTCGGTTACAATGGTAGGAGATCTTAAATATCCGCACGCCTAGCTTGCCTTCCACGCCAAGAAAAGATCCTTCCGGACACGGGACGAAGTCTTCAATCTTGTATCTTCATAGTCCTGGAGTCCGGCTGAAGGTATAGTCCGGCTATCCGAACACCCCCTAATCCAGGACTCCCTCAGTAGCCCCTGAACCAGGCTTCAATGACGACGAGTCCGGCGCGCATATTGTCTTCGGCATTGCAAGGCGGGTTCCTCCTCCAAGTTCTTCAAGAAGATTACAAACACCAAAAATAGTGTCCGGCTCTGCAAAATAAGTTTCCACATATTGCCATATAGAGAATAATATTAACACAAATCAAATCTGTTGACGTATTCCGCAGTGCGTCATAACACTGCGGCCAAGCTCTTTATATAAATTGTTTTCATTGTTCCACCCCAGCGTGTTTAGCGAGGCGGTTTCCTTGGCACGTCTTGTCAAAGCAGAGATCGTGTGCCCCTTTTAACGGGATTCTCATTAATACGGACGTGGGTAACCCAGTCGTGCCCGTTAGCACGTTTTGCCTTAATTAAAGGCTAGTCCAAGACGGTTACGGGGAGGGCTCTTGGTATTCTGCCTCTTATAAAGAGACCAAGACCCTATTCCCCTTTTCTATTCTCAAAATGAGCTCGCCCATTGCCTCGAGTTCCAACACCCTAGGCTTCCAGATTCTAGGCGCACCGGACCTTCGACAATGTCCGGCTCCGACCTCCAAGGCCGATGGATGCCCTCCTCCGTTATGGAGGAGGACGTATTAATGTTGAGGGAAGCTAAATTCCTGACCGGCGAGATTTCGCACAGGTTGCCTGTTCAAGGACAGGTGATCCCTAGCCCTCAGCCCGGTGAGAGTGTGGTATTCATATCCCACTTCCTTCGGGGATTAGGCTTGCCAATAGATCCCTTTGGAAGGGGGCTGATGTTTTATTATGGGCTGGAATTCCACGACTTAGCTCCGGAGTCCATCCTCCATATCTCCTCGTTCGTTGTTGTGTGCGAAGCGTTCCTCTGTGTTACCCCTCACTTCGGATTATGGCTCAAGACCTTCAAAGTAGAACCGAAGATGATCGAGGGGCGCCACGCAGAGTGCGGATGCGCTGCTATAAAAAGAAATGCCGATGCTCCATGGCCCGAGGGCGCTTTTCAAGAGGAGCTTGGCTTATGGCAACAGGAGTGGTCCTATATCACCGCTCCTCGGGGCACCGCATGGGTGGCGCCTCCTGCCTTTCGCTCGGGTCCCCCACCGCGGTTAGCGTCGTGGATCAACACAGGGTTAGATCGGGGCTTGCCCAAAGACGTACCTCTGCTGCAGGGCCGCATTAAGGATCTCTTGGAAGGAGACCTCAACCTGGTCAAGGTGACACAAGTCATGCTGATTCGCCGGACACTGCCCGGCCAACGCCGCCCCCTTCGCCTGTGGGAGTTCAATCCAGAGGGACCGCGAGTTCTCCGGGATTTTATGGGCGTGACGCCCGCGGAGATGTATAAACTGTTCTTCGGATCACAAGAAGTGAGTCCGGATTTGACCGAGGATGTGGGTTTAAGCCGCAATCGCCCGGATACTCAAGTAAGTGACCTTGTGCCCGGACCTTCTATCCGCATAATTGACTTGCTCTTAACAGCGCTTCTCCTTTTAAGCAGGAGTGGATAGCGAAGGCGAAGCTGATCAGGTGTCCGGCTCCCCTTCCCGAAACCAGGATGGATCCCGTGCTAGTCAGGATGCTGGAGGTAGTGCCTTTGGAGGGAAATAAGGGGGAGGACAAGGAAACCATGGCCTCCTCGAAAGAGGCCATTCCGAAGGGGGGAATCGATAATTCCTCTCCTAAGAGAAAGAAAAGGGCCGCCTCTGACGACCCGGAGGCCGTAGCCTCGAAGCGGGGGAAAGAATCCTTGTCAGAGGGCCCGACGCCGGGGAGCCCCTCGGCTGAACTAAACCCTCAAAGGGACCAGCTCTCCAGCGAGCCGTAAGTAGAAGAAGAGTTTTTCTTTTAAGAGAAATCCTTGATTTATATCTGAGAAGTTTTAACCGAAACCTTACTTTGTAGTTCGGACCTCAGCCCTTCTCAGCAGAACTCGTCCTCGGGGGATCTTCTTCCGGAGATGATGGAGAGCGGAACGCCTCCTCCTTCTGTATCGCCTAGCAAGGCGGGCGACGCTGAAGTGTCGTCGCGGAGGATTTCTCCGGGTCCGACAGGGGCGGAAGGTGGCCATGTGGCCCCCCGAGGTTCTCCGCGTCCGGCCTTTGAGGAAGGCCATGGGACGAGTCCGGCACCATCTGGTGTTCAGCCGGAGGAGCTAAAGATTCTGCTGGGGCGAGCCTCTGTCTTAGAGGAGCATCGTGCGTTGATGAACACGGTGATTGAAAATATTTCATCCACAGAAAGCGGATTGCACGAGGCCGTCAAAAGTTTACTGGCAGGTCTTGAGGTACGTTTTAAATAATGTACACTTGTGTTAGTTGCGCATAAATAAAGTGCGCCCTCTGTAGATAGTAGCCCCTGAGACTCTGTGCGTCGTTAAAATTGACGGCGCGCAGAGGATCTTAATCCCAGGTCCTTTAAGTGGCACCTTTATATGTAGGTGGCGGATTGTCCGGAGTCAAGCCGGACTCGTGAATTTGCCGAACTGAAGCGACAACTTGATGAGGCAGAAGCCGACATCGCGCTTGTTAACAAGTGGCTTGATGATGCTCAAGGTATTGAAATCATCGAGCGATGGTTAGTAATAGGAGCTTTATGTCAATATCTTACCGTGTGTATGCTTGACGCAGATGGTGCGGCCGCTGTGGAGGGTCTTTGGGCCGAACTCGCCCGAGCGAAGGAACAAGCCAGGAAAAGCGATGCGGCTGCCGTGAAAGCCCTTGAAGAGCTGAAAGCCGAACAGGCTGCCCATTGCCAAAGCAAGGAGGAGATGGCTGATATGGCCGTAAAGTTAAAGAGGGCTACTGACCGTTGCAAGCTTCTTGGAGAAGAGGGTCAGGCGAGGCAAACGAGCTTAGAGAAGGCTGTTGCTGATGCCGCCCGCTCTATAATTAGAGCGGCAAGGGAAGAGCTGCGTCAAGCCGGACAAATTGCGGATGGAAAGCCCTTCTCGCTGCGGAGAAAATTTTGTGATCCGAAGTTTACCCTGTTAGACCGGATGTGGAGTGTAGAGGACACCTATCTGGATTTGGCGGCTAGTGCTGCTGATGCGACCGAACACTTTCGAGATAAAAAGGATCATGAAGTGGAGAAGCTCTTTTGGTCGCAATTCATCAATCCAGAGCGTCCACTGGCAGTGGACGATCGCCTGGCCCAATGGGCCGAACTGAATAGGTTGTCCGGACTCGCCATGAAGTACGTCATGGATCATCTGTGTCCGGGGAGATCAAAGCCGAAGAGTTATTTCAGCTTGGTGCAGCAATTTCTAGACGTGGTGCCACGTGTCGATGCTATGAAGAGGTCAGCGTGCATAGAGGGCGCTCGGCTGGCTCTTGCCCGTGTCAAGACATACTGGGCAGATATGGAGCCCACCATTGTTGCGTCCCGGGATTCGGATAAAAGCCAAATACCTTCCGAGCACTATTTTAAGGAAGTCCTCGAAGGCGCTCGCGTAATAGAGACGCAGTGCTCGAAGGATGCTATATTATGATAGCATATGTAATCATAAAACAGTATTTTGATAAATTGTAGTGGCATTTTTTAGACTTGTGCCTTCAAGTATTAAGAACACCTCCTGTGCGGCCGTTTTAATATATAAATTCTGAAAGATTGCAGTCGTTGGCTTCAGCCCCCATGCACATAGTGCGGGGGTGCACGCAGAAGACGCATTTTCACACTTAACCCAACGTCTTGGTCCTACAAAGGAGGTGATAGCGCAGCGGGCTAGGCAACCGGACTATAATGCTTTAACACTTTCACTTAGCCATATGAGCTTGACAGTGGGACTCTTTAGGTAGCCCCTTAGTGGCGACTGCGCTTGCCCGAATTCGGGGCGCATATGTGCCTGACCGGGAAACGGCCCTTCGTTAAAGCGGAGGAATCCGATAAATTCCTATAAGTCATCGAGTGGCGACCAGTCTCGCGCTACATCATGACAGTCGGTTTTCGGCTTTCTCTACTGAGGTGCTCACCCGGCCGAACCGGGGCACAATCGCAGTAGTTCTCCTGGTGCTATCTTAGCCGATAGAGCGGAACGTAAGGTAGCCGAACTCAGGAGCCGGGCAACCCAACATTTGACCAAAGACATGATTCGGAGCTGATGCATATAGTGCCAAAACTCGCGACGCCGAACACTCCCTAAGGTGTTCGGTCTTTATGAGTGCGGGTGAAACAACACCCTTAAAAAAAGAGCCCCTAGTGTCCAGGTACGAGCAAAAATTCTGGCGTGGCCACATGCCAAAACGCCAGCCTCCTCCTTGGTTATAGTAGAAAAAACCAGGGGATGTATAGCAGCAAGAGACAGTAAAAAAGGTTTACACAGGGTCTTAATCTAAAAAGAATCCTTAGGACGGGTCCCTACTGCACGTCTGCGCCTGTGTCTCCGCTGTGCCGTGTCCTGGACGGGCGCCGCACGACGTTCATCTGTAAAAGAGAGGAACTGAATTGAAAATGGGTCGTGCGGAACAAAAAGATAATAAACAAAATATAAAGTAAAAAATATATAAAGTTGAGCTTTATTGTCTCTGCGTATAGCCCCCGGTACGGGGGTATATGGCATTTTAAGCCTGCGTTGATGATGGACTTGTGCTGAACTCATTTAGTCCGGGTCCGTGGCCTTTAATGACTTATATCAAAAAAGTCTTTTGGCTGGCGAGGCCACTTTATTGTGCGACTGTTTAAGCGGCCGCGCAATCCTCCGTTTGGAGGAGGCGTATTTTAGTGCGCTCCCTTTAAAGAGATGATGCCTCGTGGACCGGGCATCTTAAGCGTGAGAGATGCATAGTGCGGTATTGCGTTAAAGCGAGCGAAAACTCCGCGTCCCATTAGTGCTTGATAGCGACTTGAAAACGGGACGACATGGAAGGTCAGCTTTTCACGACTGAAGTTATTGGTAGAGCCAAATATGACTGCAAGCCGGAGAAAACCCATACAATGGGTGTCCGGACCCGGTGCTACCCCTTGAAAGGAGGTTTTGCTGTGGCGGATTCTTGCTGGGTTTATGCCCATGCGGTGGATTGTATCCTGATATATCAGGTTTAGTCCACTGCCGCCGTCCATAAGGACATTGGTAAACTGGAATCCGTCAATTATTGGATCGAGTATCAGGGCAGTCCGGCCTGCGTTTTTTGATATTTCTAGAATAATCTAGCTGATAAAAAATGATTGGTTTTAATAACCAGTGGCGGGACCCCTGAGGGATAGTTTTTATTGTGCGTACCTTTATGGGTGCCACACGTTTTGTTACGTGAAGTGAGTTCACTGTTTTAACTTCTTGTGGGAAGTTCTTTTGTTTCCTGGTGTTATGCTTCTGGGGTTCGTCCTCGTCTTTGCTTGGTGTATCGAGCCCCTTGTGTTCGGCGTTAAGCCTTCCGGATTGTTTAAAAACCCAACAGTCTCTGTGGGTATGATTGGTAGGCTTCCCAGGAGTACCGTGTATCTGACATATTCTGTCCAGGATTCTGTTTAAGCTGGACGGATCGTCCCTATTATTCTGTAGGGGTGGTTTTGTCTGGTTTTGCCGTGAGCTTTTGAATCCGGCATTGACTGCCGTGCTCTTCGGACTTTTTTCTTTGGTTCGGCGACGGTCCTTATTTCGTCGCGGATTTCCGTTTCCATCCCTGATTTCGGATGTACTTGGGTCGCTGGGGCTGCATCGTGCCAACCAGCTGTCCTCTCCTACGCAAAAGCGGGTCATGAGGCTTGTGAGTGCGGCCATTGTTCTTGGCTTTTCCTGGCCGAGGTGTCTGGCGAGCCATTCGTCTCGGACATTATGCCTGAAAGCTGCTAAGGCTTTGGCGTCCGGACAATCCACTATCTGATTCTTTATAGTAAGGAATCTGTTCCAGAACTGCCGAGCTGATTCTCCGGGCTGTTGAGTTATGTGACTGAGATCGTCTGCGTCCGGGGGCGGACATAGGTCCCTTGAAAATTTGCTCGGAAAGCATCCTCGAGCTCTTCCCAACTTCCAATTGTGTTTTCGGGAAGGCTTTTAAGCCAGTGCCGGGCTGGCCCTTTAAGCTTAAGGGGTAAATATTTGATGGCGTGGAGATCATCTCCTCTAGCCATATGTATGTGGAGGATATAATCCTCGATCCAGACTCCGGGGTCTGTTGTTCCATTGTACGCCTCTATGTTGACGGGTTTGAATCCCTCTGGAAATTCATATTCCAGGACCTCATCGGTGAAACATAGGGGGTGTGCGGCGCCCCTGTATTTGGGTGTGCCGGATTCTGATGATGGCTTTTTTGCATTGCTTGTGAGAGCTTGCTTTCTTGGCCCGTAAATGGACCTGGCTGGGCCATGATGCGAGTCTTTAATTAGGTCGCATGCCGCATTGAGTGCGGCGCCGCTTGCCGTTTTATGGTGGTCGTGGGGTCGTCTATCCGACCGTGTGCCTTTTTTATTTTTTGAATGCGAGGGCTCTAGGGCCTCTTTGTCGAATTCGGGCAGTAGTTTTCTCTTCGGATAGCTTTTAGTGCGGAGGCCGCCGCCGTATTTGTCTGCGGTCTTGATTACCTTGCTCCATCTTATTCTGAGTGCATCTTCCGCCGTCTTTAGCTTCCGCTTCTGCTTTTTCAGGCTGCGTGCTGTGGCAACGAGCCTTTCATGGAGATTCTTCTGCTCCGTGGTTTTATCCGGCGTGAGATCGTCCGGAGTTCTATTATGGCCGGGGGAGGGCTGTCTGTCCTCTCTATCCGCGTTGCCCTGTTCGGACGGTTGCTCTGAGGCATGCTTGTCGTCTATCGGCTCATCCTGCTCTATGGCTGGGTCTTGATCGAGGCGGGGCTTGGCTCGGCGTTTTCGTCGCCGCTTTGATTGCTTTTCGGAGGGTTTATCCCTTTTTTCGTCCCCTTTTTCCTCGTTGTCGTTTCCTTTAGGGGTGTCCACCATGAATACATCGTTAGGTGGGGTGGCGGTCCAGCGCCCTATAGGTGCTGGTTCCTGTTCGTCTCCATCTTCGTCGTCCATACCGTCGAAGTCTTCGGATCCGAAGTCAAGTATGTCGGTTAAATCATCGACAGTGGCTATTAAGTGGGTGGTGGGTGGGCATTGAATTTCTTCGTCGTCCGAATCCCAAGCTCGCAGACCATAGTCCGGCCTGGGCTCTCCTGATAGAGAGAGAGAGAGAGACTTGAGAGAATTCAGGATATCACCGAAAGGTGAGTACTGAAAGACATCCGCGGCGGTGAACTCCATTATAGGCGCCCAATCGGATTCGATCGGCAGGGGCACGGGAGGCCCGGAGTTCGGAGAAGAATCCGACTCCTTGGAGTCATGGGCTGTGCGGAGTGCGGGGCTGGCGTTCGGCTCGATCGCCTTCAAGATCGCAGCCCCCGAGGTGACGTCCAACCGTTCATCCTCAAAGAACGCAGCAGGCTCCGAGTCGAGGATCGGGGCCGGTGCGTGTGCGGCCTCCAGGGCACTATTCAGAGGCAGAGCTATATCATGCCCCTCGAGGTAGTGCGGCGCGCTTGTTTGTGGCTCGAACCCGTCGAAGATCAAGTCTCTGCGGATATCTGCCGTGTAGTTTAAGCTTCCAAAGCTGACTTGATGGCCAGGGGCGTAGCTTTCGATCGGCTCCAGACGACCAAGCGAATTGGCCCGCAGAGCGAAGCCGCCGAAGACAAAGATTTGTCCGGGGAGGAAAGTCTCACCCTGGACCTCATCGTTGTTGATGATCAAAGGAGCCATCGGGCCTAAAAGCGACAACACAGAGGAACTCTCAATGAAAGCACCAATGTCGGTGTCAAAACCGGCGGATCTCGGGTAGGGGGTCCCGAACTGTGCGTCAAGGTCGGATGGTAACAGGAGACAAGAGACACTTTATTTTACCCAGGTTCGGGCCCTCTCAATGGAGGTAAAACCCTACTCCTGCTAGATTAATATTGATGATATGGGTAGTACAAGATTAGATCTACCACGAGATCAAGGAGGCTAAACCCTAGAAGCTAGCCTATGGTATGATTGTGTATGATGATGGTTGTCCTACGGACTACAACCCTCCGGTTTATATAGACACCGGATAGGGTTAGGGTTACACAGAGTCGGTTACAATGGTAGGAGATCTTGAATATCCGCACACCTAGCTTGCCTTCCACGCCAAGAAAAGATCCTTCCGGACACGGGACGAAGTCTTCAATCTTGTATCTTCATAGTCCTGGAGTCCGGCTGAAGGTATAGTCCGGCTATCCGAACACCCCCTAATCCAGGACTCCCTCAGTTAGATTTATCTTAATTCTTCTTTCGTAGTTGCGGATTCTTGCGAGACGGGTTAACCATAAGTGGGAGGCTTGTCCAAGGAAGGGAAGCACCCAAGCATCGGTCCACCCACATATCAAATTATCAAAGTAACCAACGTGAATCATATGAGCATGATGAAAACTAACTTGACGACAATTCCCATGTGTCCTCGGGAGCGATTTGATTTATATAAGAGTTTGTCCAGGCTTGTCCTTTGCTACAAAAAGGATTGGGCCACCTTGCTGCACCTTAGTTACTTTTGTTACTTGTTACTCGTTACGATTTATCTTATCACACACCTATCTGTTACCGATAATTTCAGTGCTTGCAGAGAATACCTTGCTGAAAACCGCTTGTCATTTCCTTCTGCTCCTCATTGGGTTCAACTCTGATGCGGCTTGAACTACATCGGTATTTCCCCAAAGAGGAAGGGATGACGCAGCATAGCTACGGTTGGTATTTCCCTCAGTGACGAGACCAAGGTTATCGAACTAGTAGGATAACCACGCAACACCATGTAAACAACTCCTGCACACAAAGAAGAAATACTTGCAACCCGACGTAAGAGAGGGGTTGGCAATCCCTCACGGGTAAAAAGATAGGTAAAATTGCAGTAGATTGGATAAATAGATCTCGCGGGAACGCGAGATGAAATAAATAATAATAAATTACAGCAAGGTATTTTTGTATTAATAGATCTGAAAATAAAAGCAACTAAAAATAGACCGCGAAGGCAAATATAATAAAGAAGAGACCCGGGGGCCATATATTTCATTAGCGGCTTCTCTCGAGAAAAATAGCATACGATGGGTAAACAAATTATTGTTTGGCAATTGATAAAATTCAAATAATCATGACGATATCGAGGCAATGATCATTACATAGGCATCACGTCCAAGATTAGTAGACCGACTCCTGCCTGCATCTACTACTATCACTCCACACATCGACCACTATCCAACATGCATCTAGTGTATTAAGTTCATGGAGAAATGGAGTAATGTAATAAGAACGATGACATGATGTAGACAAGATCTATTTATGTAGAAATAGACCCCATCTTGTTTCCTTAATAGCAACGATAGATACGTGTCGGTTCCCCTTCTATCACTAGGATCAAGAACCGTAAGATTGAACCCATCAGAAAGCACCTCTTCCCATGGCAAGAAAAATTGATCTATTCGGCCTAACTAAACCAAAGATTCGAAGAAGAAATACGAGGCTATAAGTAATCATGCATATAAGAGATCAAAGAAACTCAAATAACTTTCATGGATAAAAACATAGGTCTGATCATAAACTCAAAGTAAATCGGATCCCAACAAACACACCGCAAAAAGAGTTACATCAAATAGATCTCCAAGAGACCATTGTATTGAGAATCAAATGAGAGAGAGGAAGCCATCTAGCTACTAACTACGGACCCGTAGGTCTACAATGAACTACTCACGCATCATCGGAGAGGCACCAATGAGGATGATGAACCCATCTGTGATGGTGTCTAGATTGGATCTATTGGTTCTGGAACTTGCGGCGGCTGAAATTGATTTTCGTCGACTCCCCTAGGGTTTTTGGAATATTGGGGTATTTATAGAGCAAAGAGGCGGTGCGGGAGGCCACTGAGGTGGGCACAACCCACCTGGGCGCGCCTGGGCCCATAGGCGCACCCTGGTGGGTTGTGCTCCCCTCGGAGCCCCCCTATGGTACTTCTTTGGCCCAACAAGTGTCTTTTGGTCCAGAAAAAATCTCCAAAAAGTTTTGCTGCATTTGGACTCCGTTTGGTATTGGTTTTCTGCGAAGTAAAAAACAAGCAAAAACAACAACTGGCATTGGGCACTATGTCAATAGGTTAGTCCCAAAAATTGATACAAAGTTTCTATAAAATGATTGTAAAACATCCAAGAATGATAATATAATAGCGTGGAACAATAAAAAAATTATAGATACGTTGGAGACGTACCAACATCCCCAAGCTTAATTCCTACTCGTCCTCGAGTAGGTAAATGATAAAAACATAATTTTTGATGTGGAATGGTGCCTAACATGTTCATCACATATTATTTTCTTTGTAGCATGGACATTAGGACTTTTATATGATTCAAAGCAATACTCTAGTTTTGACATGAAGATTTCAATACTCAAGCATATCAACAAGCAACCATGTCTTTAAAAATATCAACACTAAAGCAAGTTATCCCGATCCCATTATGCTCAATCACTGATCAATTCATAAAACACACTCGCATATTAGCTACACTCAATGCTCATGTACGATCATAGTTCCCCTTAGTTGGTGCTTTATAAGCGAAGATGGAGACTCAAATAAAAATTAAAAATTGCATGAAGTAAATAGAAAGGCCCTTCGCGGAGGGAAGTAGGGATTTGTAGAGGTGCCAGAGCTCAAAGCAAAAAAGGTAGAGATAAAAACATTTTGGGTGGCATGCTTTTCCTGTCAATGAAAATGATCGATTAGTTCCCAATACTTTCCATGCTAGATATATCATAGGCGGTTCCCAGACAGAAAATAAAGTTTATTCCTTTTCAACCATACTTTCACTTTCCATGGCTAGCCGTATCCACAGGTGCCTTCCATACCAACACTTTCCAAGGAATTTATTATTTAACAACATAAAGTAAATTCATTTTTCATTTCGGGACTGGGCATCCCTAATACCTTTGTTGTGCTCTCGTGCAATGACAAGTGAATAAACACTCATCTTGAGAATAACACATCTAGCATGGAAATATATCAGCCACCCCTTACCGTTTCATGAGCGTACGAGCACGCACAAGAGAAATTTATTTTGAAAATTAGAGATGGCACATACAAATTTGCTTAGAATGGCAAAAGAATACCGAATATAGGTAGGTATAGTGGACTCATGTGGCAAAACCGGTTCAAAGGATTTTTGATGCACAAGTAGTGATCATACTTAGTGCAAATGAAGGCTAGCAAAAGATTGAGAAGCATCCAACCAAGAAACGAAAAATCTCATAAGCGAGCGTTAAGCATAACTAACACCGAATGATGCACCACAAGTAGGATGTAATTTCATTGCATAACTATTGACTTTCGTGCTTGCATAGGGAATCACAAACCTTAACACCAATATTCTTACTAAAGCATAATTACTCATCAACACGACTCACATATTATATCATCATATCGCAAAACTATTAAAAGGAATCAAGTTTATTTTGTCCAATGATCTCCATGAATTTTTTTATTATATACCTCTTGAATATCTATCACTTTGGGACTAATTTCATATGTTTCTTTTGATAGCTCAAACAAATCTAAGTGAAGAACATGAGCATAAAAAAAATCTTCTTTCAAAATAATTTAAGTGAAGCAAGAGAGAATTTCTTAAAAAAATTACTAACTCTCAAATAAATCTAAGTGAAGCATGAGAGCATTTATTCAAAAATAGTAAAGCACACCATGCTAAAAAAGATATAACTGAAGCACTAGAGCAATTCCATAGCTCATAAAGATTTAAGTGAAGCATAGAGAGCAATTCTAACAAGTCATAGCATAATTTTGGCTCTCTCAAATAGGTGTGTCCAGCAAGGATTCATGACTAAAAATAAAAAAATAAAACAAACAAAGACTCATATCATACAAGTCGCTCCAAGCAAAACTCATGATATGTGATGAATAAAAATATAGCTCCAAGTAAAATACCGATTGTCGTTAGAAGAAAGAGGGGATGCCACTCGGGCATCCCCAAGCTTAGTTGCTTGCTTCTCTTTGGATAATAACTTGGGGTGCCATGGGAATCCCCAAGCTTAGTTGCTTGCTTCTCTTTGGAGCTCCTTATTCCTTCACCCATCGTGATCTCACCCAAAACTTGAAAACTTCAATCACACAAAACTTAACAAAACCTTCCTGAGATCCGTTAGTATAACAAAGCAAATCACTACTCTAAGTACTACTGCAAACCCATTCATATTTTATTTTTGCAATATATCTAATGTATTCCAACTTTGCTATGGCTCAACCCCCTCGAAAGAGTCCATAGATTCATCAAAATAAGCACACAACACAAAGAAAACATAATATGTTAAAAACAGAACAGTCTGTAGCAATCTGAAAACTTCGTATACTTCTGTAAGTCCAAAAAATATGAAACTTAGGATGGTGTAGGCAATTTATATATTAATCTTGTGTATCAACTTCAGAAGCTTTCGTCAGTTCTATGATTTTTGAAAATTGTTTTTCTGGACGCAAAAGTTTCTGTTCTCCAACAAGATCAAATCAACTATCACCCAACATAATCCCAAAGGCTTTACTTGGCACAAACACTAATTAAAACAAAAACACAATCATAACAGTAGCATAGTTGTGCAAACACTCAAGAACAGAAAGAAAAAGATAAGAATAAATTTTGTTCATTGGGTTGCCTCCCAACAAGCGCTATCGTTTTACACCCCTAGCTAGGCGTAATGCAAGGATTCATGTATTTTCATCTTTATTTCTAGATCCATAATATGCCCTCATGATGATTCATATGGTGGCCTAATTCTTGTTCTAGGGAAGTGTTCCATACCCTTCCTTAGTGGAAATTGAAATTTAATATTGTCTTCTTTCATATCAATCACGTCACCAATAGTGCGTAAAAATGGTCTACCAAGAATAATTGGACAAGACGGATTGCAATCAATATCAAGAACAATAAAGTCTATGGGCACATAATTCCCATTTGCAAGAATAAGAACATCATTAATTCTTCCCATAGGCTTTTCAATAGTAGAATCCGCCAAGTGCAAATTTAAAGAACATTGTCTACCAAGAATAATTGGACAAGACGGATTGCAATCAATATCAAGAAAAATAAAATCTATGGGCACATAATTCCTATTTGCAAGAATAAGAACATCATTAATTCTTCCCATAGGCTTTTTTAATAGTATAATCTGCCAAGTACAAATTTAAAGAACATTCTTTAATATCGGTAAGACCAAGCACATCACATAAAGATTTCAGAATTGTAGAAACACTAGCACCCAAATCACATAAAGCAAAACACTCATAATTTTTAATCTTGACTTTGATAGTAGGATTCCATTCATCATGTAATTTTCTAGGGATTGAAATCTCTAATTCCAACTTTTCTTCCAAAGCTTTCATCATAGGATCAATAATATGTTTAGTAAAAGATTTATTTTGTTCATAAGCATGGGGTGAATTTATCATGGATTGCAACAAAGAAATACAATCAATCAAAGAGCAATTATCATAATTAAAGTCTTTGTAATCCAAAAGAGTGGGCACATCACTAGTTAAAGTTTTGACCTCTTCAAACCCACTTTTAGCAATTTTCTCAACAAGATTTTCATCATCCGAATTATCGGGTCGCCTTCTAGCTAAAGTTGACTCTTCTTCAGTCCCTTTATTATAATCTTAATTTTACTAAACAAAGAATCAATAGAAGAAACACCAATCATTTTAAGATCTTCATCATTTTTATGAAAGCAATCACTTGAAAACGCCTTTTTTAAATATTCTCTTCTAGCTCTAAGCATAGTGGTTCTTTTCTTACTTTCATCCATAGAAACATTTAAATATTTAATTGATTCTTCTTCCTTAGGCACAAAAATTTTTATCTTGAGATTTTCCACATCATGAGAAATTCTATCAATGCTTCTAGACATATCATCAATCTTACTCAACTTTTCTTCTATCGTAGTATTAAAATTCTTTTAAGCATTGATAAATTCTTTAATATTATTCTCAAGATCAGAGGTGTTCCTATTATTATTATTAATAATAATAATAATAATAATAATAATAATAATAATAATAATAATAATAATAATAATATTATTATTATTATAGGAAGGATTAGCATAGGAATTGCCATAATTATTAGAGGAATTTCCTGGAAAAGGTCTAGGATTAAAATTACCTCTATATGCATTGTTATTAAAATTGTTTCGTGAAACAAAATTCATATCTACGGCATCACTATTTTTCTCAATCAAAGTAGACAAAGGCACATCATTAAGATCAACAGGAGCATTTTTATTAGCAACGAACTTCATAAGAGCATCAACTTTTTCACTCAAAGAATTTATTTCTTCTACGGAATTGACTTTTTTACTAGTAGGAGCTCCTTCGGTATGCCATTGTGAATAATTTGCCATAATATTATCAAGTAATTTAGTAGCCTCGGCCAAAGTAATTTCCATGAAAGTACCCCCCGCGGCGGAATCTAAAAGATTTCTAGAAACAAAATTCAATCCCGCATAAAATTTTTGTATGATCATCCAAAGATTTAAACCATGAGTAGGGCAATTTCTTAGCATAAATTTCATTCTTTCCCAAGATTGCGCAAGATGTTCATGATCAAGTTGCTTAAAATTCATGATTTGCATCCTAAGGGAAATAATTTTTGCGGGCGGAAAATGCTTAGTAATAAAAGCATCCTTGCACTTATCCCAAGAATCGATACTATTTTTAGGAAAAGAAGAAAACCAATTTTTTGCACGATCTCACAAAGAAAATGAAAATAATTTCAACTTCACAATATCATTGTCCACATCTTTTCTCTTTTGCACATCGCATAATTCCACGAATGTGTTAAGATGGGACACGGCATCTGATAACCCACAAGTATAGGGGATCGCAACATTTTTTGAGGGTAGAGTATTCAACCCAAATTTATTGATTTGACACAAGGGGAGCCAAAGAATATTCTCAAGTATTAGCAGCTGAGTTGTCAATTTAACCGCACCTGGAAACTTAGTATCTGCAACAAAGTGTTTAGTAGCAAAGTAATATGATAGTGGTGGTAACGGTAACAAAAGAGTAGTGCGAGCAATAGTAAATATTTTTGGTATTTTGTAGTGATTGTAACAGTAGCAACGCGAAAGTAAATAAGCGGAAACCAGTATATGGAAAGCTCGTAGGCACCGGACCAGTGATGGATAATTATGCCGGATGTGGTTCATCATGTACCAGTCATAACATAGGGTGACACAGAACTAGCTCCAATTCATCAATGTAATGTAGGCATGTATTCCAAATATAGTCATACGTGCTTATGGAAAAGAACTTGCATGACATCTTTTGTCCTACCCTCCCGTGGCAGCGGGGTCCTAATGGGAACTAAGGGATATTAAGGCCTCCTTTTAATAGAGAACCGGAACAAAGCATTAGCACATAGTGAATACATGAACTCCTCAAACTAAGGTCATCACCGGGAGTGGTCCCGATTATTATCACTTCGGGGTTGCCGGATCATAACACATAGTAGGTGACTATAGACTTGCAAGATAGGATCAAGAACTCACATATATTCATGAAAACATAATAGGTTCAGATCTGAAATCATGGCACTCGGGCCCTAGTGACAAGTATTAAGCATAGCAGGGTCATAGCAACATCAATCTCAGAACATAATGGATACTAGGGATCAAACCCTAACAAAACTAACTCGAGTACATGATAAATCTCATCCAACCCATCACCGTCCAGGAAGCCTACAATGGAATTACTCACGCACGACGGTGAGCATCATGAAATTGGTGATGGAGGATGGTTGATGATGACGACGACGACGAATCCCCCTCTCCGGAGCCCTGAACGGACTCCAGATCGGCCCTCCTGAGAGCTTTTAGGGCTTGGCAGCGGCTCCCTATCATAAAACGCGATGATTTCTTCTCCTCTATTTTTTCTCCCCGAAAGCAAATATATAGAGTTGGAGTTGGCGTCGGAAGGTCTCCAGGGGGCCCACGAGGTAGGGGCGCGCGCCCTAGGTGGGCGCCCCCACCCTCGTGGACAGGGTGTGGGGCCCCTGGACTTCATCTTTGGCGAGGACTTTTTATTATTTTTTATAAGACATCTCGTGGAGTTTCAGGTCATTCCGAGAACTTCTGTTTTCTGCACATAAAACAACATCATGGCAATTTTGCTGAAAACAGCGTCAGTTTGGGTTAGTTCCATTCAAATCATACAAGTTAGAGTCCAAAAAAGGGCAAAAGTGTTTGGAAAAGTAGATACGACAAAGACGTATCAACTCCCCCAAGCTTAAACCCTTGCTTTTCCTCAAGCAATTCAGTTGACAAACTGAAAGAGAAAGAAAAACTTTTACAAACTCTATTTGCTCTTGTTGTTGTAAATATGTCAAGCCAACATTCAGGTTTTCAGCAAAGATTATAACTAACCACATTTGCAATAATTCTCAGGTCTCATAATTACTCATATCAATAGCATAATCAACTAGTGAGGCATAATAAGAAATCTCGGATGACAACACTTTCTCAAAACAATCATAATATGATATAACAAGATGGTATCTCACTAGCCCTTTCTAAGACCGCAAAACGTAAATGCAGAGCACCTTTAAAGATCAAGGACTGACTAGACATTGTAATTCATGGTAAAAGAGATCCAATCATAGTCACACCCAATATAAATTAACAGTGATGAATGCAAATGACAGCTGTGCTCTCCAGCTAGTGCTTTTAAATAAGAGGGTGATGACTCAACATAAAAGTAAATAGATAGGCCCTTCGCAGAGGGAAGCAGGGATTTGTAGAGGTGCCAGAGCTCGGTTTCGAAATAGAGATAAATAATATTTTGAGCGGTATACTTTCATTGTCAACATAACAACTAAGAGATGGCGATATCTTCCATGTCACACACATTATAGGCGGTTCCCAAACTAAGAGATGGCGATATCTTCCACGGCTTGCTCGAAACAACGAGTGCCTCCAACATACATCAGGTCCCAGGGGGAGTTTTGTTTCCAATTAATTTTGATTTAGTTTGCATAAAGCATGGGACTGGGCATCCCGGTGACCAGCCATTTTCTCGTGAGTGAGGAGCAGAGTCCACTCTTCTTGAGAATAACCCGCCTAACATGGAAGATAAGGGCAACATTGGTTGATACATGAGCTATTTGAGCATACAAAACAAAATGTTTATTTGAAGGTTTAGAGTTTGGCACATACAAATTTACTTGGAACGGCAGGTAGATACCGCATATAGGAAGGTATAGTGGACTCATCTGGAATAACTTTGGGGTTTAAGGGATTGGATGCACAAGCAGTATCCCTGCTTAGTACAAGTGAAGGCTAGCAAAAGACTGGGAAGCGACCAACTAGAGAGCGACAACAACCATGTACATGCATTAAAATTAATAAACATTGGATGCAAGCATGAGTAGGATATAATCCACCATGAACATAAATATCGTGAAGGCTATGTTGATTTGT
The DNA here is from genome assembly GCA_032464435.1 of Aegilops umbellulata. Classification (NCBI taxonomy): domain Eukaryota; kingdom Viridiplantae; phylum Streptophyta; class Magnoliopsida; order Poales; family Poaceae; genus Aegilops; species Aegilops umbellulata. The sequence continues at coordinate 397,374,602 of CP136054.1, forward strand.
TTCAACTACATGCGTGAACATGTGCCAAGTCAAGTTACTCAAATCATTCAAAGGAGGATACCACCTCATCATACCACATCATAACCATCTTAATAACATGTTGGCACGCAAGGTAAACCATTATAACTCATAGCTAATCAAGCATGGCATAAGCAACTATGATCTCTAGTTGTCATTGCAAACATGTTTATTCATAACAAGCTTAATCAAGAACGATGAACTTATCATATTTACAAAAACAAAAGAGGTCGAGTTCATACCAGCTTTTCTCATCTCAGTCAGTCCATCATATATCATCATAATTGCCTTTCACTTGCACGACTGAACGATGTGAATAATAATAAGAGTGCACGTGCATTGGACTAAGCTGGAATCTGCGAGCATTCAATAAACAGGAGAAGACAGGGCAATATGGGCTCTTGGTTAAATCAACAATAATGCATATAAGAGCCACTTCAACAATTTAATCATGGTCTTCTCCTACTGACCCCCAAAGAAAAGAAAAGAAATAAAACTATTTACACGGGAAAGCTCCCAACAAGCAAAAGAAGAACGGGAAATATTTTTGGGGTTTCTTTTTAACTACTACTATAGCAGAAAAGTAAACTACTACTAATTTTTTTGGTTTTTCTTAAGGTTTATCAAACACACAAGAAGAAAGTAGGAAAAGGAGAATAAACTAGCATGGATAATACAGTGAAAGAGTATGAGCACCGACATCTAGCAATGAGTGTGTGTGAACATAAATGTAATGTCGGTGAGAAATATGTACTCCCCCAAGCTTAGGCTTTTGGCCTAAGTTGGTCTATTGCCAGGGATAGCCTGGCGGATACCCGTAGGTGTAGCTGGGGTCATACTGCGACGAAGAATAGTTGGGATCATGCTGTGATGAAGAAGACTCTGACTGCCACTGACTGACAGTCATCTCTGGATCCCAAGAATAAACAGATTGTCGTGGAGGCTCATCTTGTGGTTCCGGTTCCGGGGCTGGTGCAGGATTCTTGTAAGCTTGGACGGCAGCCCACGTGACGAGATAGGGTCCTATAAAATTAAACAAAGAAGGAGCAGGCAAGGTAATAGTTTCAGGGTGATGTTTATGAAAGAATAATTTATATTTTAGCTCTCCATTCCTGCCCTTAACAATAAAATCATGCGCTAGCATACTCTTATAATCTAGATAAGCACTAGGTAGCAATTTTTCTTCTTTCTCATAATGACTAATAGCTATGTTAAAGTGTGCAGCGAGGCGTGAAGCATAAATGCCTCCAAAGATGGGGCCCTTAGTACGGTTTAGACTCAACCGTCTAGCGATAATTCCGCCCATACTAACAGTGTTATTGCGGTATAAACCATGGAACAAAATAATAATATCAGGAACACTAAGGTTCCCACAGTTCCCGCGACCAATCAAGCATCGACCAGCAAATAAGGCAAAATAGCGCAATACAGGAAAATGTATGCTAGTGATTCTTGCATCAAAAACCTTCCTCGTTTCTCCCACAGAGATAGTTTTAATGAACGCCTCAACCTCATTACGGTGTGGTTCATCTAAGGTACCCTCAGGGGGTATGTTGCAAATCTTGCAAAATTCAGCTAATGGTATCTTCTTAACAACGTCATATAAATGAAACTCTACTGAAGGAGGTGATTCCTTAGGGAAAAAGTAAAAGTTTTGCACAAAAGTATTTGTGAGTAAGAGATACTGAGGACATTTGTCGCGGACGAAGTTGGTGAGGCCAACATTCTCAATCAATGAATAGAAATCCTCATAAATCTCGGCCTCTCTCAAGAAATTATCGGAAGGCCATTCACACGGCTGGATCTCTGCGGAACGAGGCAAATTATATTTGGGCCTCTGTGCTTCTTTATTTTGTTTCTCCTTTGAGCTTCGGCTCGATGAGCCCCTCAAAAGTCTCTTCATTATTTTCTGAAATAATCTGAAATTTTTAGTAACTTCAAACAAAAGTAAACCAACTTCAATAAAACTGATAGCAACTACTCCTACAAGTACCTAGAGCCTATATCAAGCATTAGAACTACTTGGAACCATATAAATTTGACATGCAAGCTCAAGAACATGGTCACCTATGCAACACAAATTTGCAAAGAATAAAGCACTAGAACAAAAACTAATTCGACCAATGGAGGAGTCACATACCAAGGAACAATCTCCCCAAGCAGTTCTGCGAGAGGTGCTTTGAGCAAGGAGATCGAAAATCACAGCAAAGGTGGTTGGAACTCGTGCTTGAGTTGGTTTTTCGGGTTTGTGTGAGGAAGAAGAAGAGGATGGGTGCAGGAATAACTGGAGGAGGGCCATCGTGGGCCCACGAGGCAAGGGGCGCGCCCAGGGGATAGGGCGCGCCCTCCACCCTCGTGGCCAGGTGGCAGCTCCCCCCGCAGTAATTTTTGCACTAAAAATCCTCAAATATTCCCGAAAAAATCATATTAAATTGGCATGTCATTCTAAGGACTTTTATTTTTGGGATATTTTTATATTGCACGGATAAATCAGGAAATAGACAGATAAATACTATCTTTGCTTTATTTCAACTAAGTAACAGAAAGTATAAAGAGGGTACAGAAAGTTGTGCTTCTAGTTTCATCCGTCTCATGCTTATCAAAAGGAATCCACTAACAAGGTTGATCAAGTCTTGTTAACAAACTCATTTCGATTGACATGAAACCGGAGAAATTTCGAATAACACTAAGTTACCTCAACGGGGATATGCACATCCCCTATAATAAGTATATCATATTTCTTCTTGACAGTAGGAAGAGGAAATTCAAAACCTACAAATATAATTGATGGAAATTTTCCAATAGAGTTGATACTATGGACTTGAGGTTGTTTCCTCGGAAAGTGTACCGTATGCTCATTACCATTAACATGAAAAGTGACATTGCCTTTATTGCAATCAATAACAGCCCCTGCAGTATTAAGAAAAGGTCTTCCAAGAATAATAGACATACTATCATCCTCGGGAATATCAAGAATAACAAAGTCCGTTAAAATAGTAATGTTCGCAACCACAACAGGCACATCCTCACAAATGTCGACAGGTATAACAGTTGATTTATCAACCATTTGCAAAGATATTTCAGTAGGTGTCAACTTATTCAAGTCAAGTCTACGATATAAAGAGAGAGTCATAACACTAACACCGGCTCCAAGATCACATAAAGCAGTTTTAACATAGTTTCTTTTAATGGAGCATGGTATAATAGGTACTCCTGGATCTCCAAGTTTCTTTGGTATTCCACCCTTAAAATTATAATTAGCAAGCATGGTGGAAATTTCAGCTTCCGGTATCTTTCTTTTATTAGTAATGATATCTTTCATATATTTAGCATAAGGATTAGTTTTGAGCACATCAGTCAATCGCATATGTAAAAAGATAGGTCTAATCATTTCAGCAAAGCGCTCAAAATCCTCATCATCCTTTTTCTTGGATGGTTTGGGAGGAAAAGGCATGGGTTTCTGAACCCAAGGTTCTCTTTCTTTACCATGTTTCCTAGCAACAAAGTCTCTCTTATCATAACGTTGATTCTTTGATTGTGGGTTATCAAGATCAACAGCAGGTTCAATTTCTACATCATTATCGTTACTAGGTTGAGCATCATCATGAACATCATCATTAACATTTTCATTAGGTTCATGTTCATTACCCGATTGTGTTTCAGCATCAGACATAGATATATCATTTGGATTATCAGGTGATTTAGCAATAGGTTCACTAGAAGTTTGCACAGTTCTATCATTTTTCTTTTTCTTCTTTTTAGAAGAACTAGGTGCATCAATATTATTTCTCTGAGAATCTTGCTCAATTCTCTTAGGGTGTCCTTCAGGATACAAAGGTTCCTGAGTCATTCTACCAGTTCTAGTAGCCACTCTAACAGCATAATCATTTTTCTTACTATTCATTTCATCAAGCAATTCTTTTTGAGCTTTAAGTACTTGTTCCATTTGAGTGGTAACCATAGAAGCATGTTTGCTAACAAGTTTAAGTTCACCTCTAATATTAGCCATATAATCACCCAAGCGTTTATCATATAAGCATCTTGTTTTAATTGTCTACCAAAATAAGCATTGAAGTCTTCTTGCTTAAACATAAAGTTATCAAACTCATCCAAGCAGTGACTAGCAATTTTAGGAGGGACTTCAGCTTTATCATATCTAAGAGAGAATTTACCTTTATATTTCTTCAATAGGAGGTAAATTCTTAACATCTTCAGCTTTAATACCTTTTTCTTTCATAGATTTCTTTGCCTCTTGCATATCCTCGGGACTGAGAAATAGAACACCTCTCTTCTTCGGAGTTGGTTTAGGGATAGGCTCGGTAATTGGAGCAGGAGCTGGCTCAGGGGCTGGCTCAAGAGGTGCCCAATTATTTTCATTTGTCAACATATTATTCAATAAAATTTTAGCTTCATCCGGTGTCCTTTCCCTGAAAAGAGAACCAACACAACTATCCAGGTAACCTCTGGAAGCATCGGTTAGTCCATTATAAAAGATATCAAGTATTTCAGGTTTCTTAAGAGGATGATCAGGCAAAGCATTAAGTAACTTGAGAAGCCTCCCCCAAGCTTATGGGAGACTCTCTACTTTAATTTGCACAAAGTTGTATATTTCCTTTAAAGCAGCTTGTTTCTTATGAGCAGGGAAATATTTAGCAGAGAAGTAATAAATCATATCCTGGGTACTACGCACACAACCAGGATCAAGAGAATTAAACCATATCTTAGCATCACCCTTTAATGAGAACGGAAATATTTTAAGTATGTAAAAGTAACGGGATCTCTCATCATTAGTAAACAGGGTGGCTATATCATTTAATTTAGTAAGATGTGCCACAACAGTTTCAGATTCATAGCCATGAAAAGGATCAGATTCAACCAATGTAATTATATCTGGATCAACAGAGAATTCATAATCCTTATCGGGAACACAAATAGGTGAAGTAGCAAAAGCAGGGTCAGGTTTCATTTTATCTTTAAGAGATTCTTTGTTCCATTTAGCTAATAACCTCTTGAGCTCATATCTATCTTTGCAAGCTAAAATAGCGGCAGAAGATTCCATATCAATAACATAACCCTCAGGAATAACAGGCATATCTTCATCATCACTTTCATCATTATAATCAGATTCAATAATTTCTTTCTCTCTAGCCCTAGCAATTTGTTCATCAAGAAATTCACTAAGAGGCACAGTAGTATCAGGCATAGAAGCAGTTTCATCATAAGTATCATGCATAGTAGAAGTGGCATCATCAATAACATGCGACATATCAGAACGAATAGCAGAAGCAGGTTTAGGCGTCACAAGCTTACTCATAACAGAAGGTGAATCAAGTGCAGAGCTAGATGGCAGTTCCTTACCTCCCCTCATAGTTGAGGGATAAATTTTTGTTTTCTCGTCTTTCAAGTTCTTCATAGTGTCCAGCAGATATAAATCCCAAGTGACTCAAAGATAGAGCTATGCTCCCCGGCAACGGCGCCAGAAAAAGGTCTTGATAACCCACAAGTATAGGGGATCGCAACAGTTTTTGAGGGTAGAGTATTCAACCCAAATTTATTGATTCGACACAAGGGGAGCCAAGGAATATTCTCAAGTATTAGCAGCTGAGTTGTCAATTCAACCACACCTGGAAACTTAGTATATGCAACAAAGTGTTTAGTAGGAAAGTAATATGATAGTGGTGGTAACGGTAACAAAAGAGTAGTGCGAGCAATAGTAAATATTTTTGGTATTTTGTAGTGATTGTAACAGTACCAACGGGAAAGTAAATATGTGGAAACCAGTATATGGAAAGCTCATAGGCACCGGATCAGTGATGGATAATTATGCCGGATGCGGTTCATCATGTAACAGTCATAACATAGGGTGACACAAACTAGCTCCAATTCATCAATGTAATGTAGGCATGTATTGCAAATATAGTCATACGTGCTTATGGAAAAGAACTTGCATGACATCTTTTGTCCTACCCTCCCGTGGCAGCAGGGTCCTAATGGAAACTAAGGGATATTAAGGCCTCCTTTTAATAGAGAACCGGAACAAAGCATTAGCACATAGTGAATACATGAACTCCTCAAACTAAGGTCATCACCGGGAGTGGTCCCGATTATTATCACTTCGGGGTTGCCGGATCATAACACATAGTAGGTGACTATAGACTTGCAAGATAGGATCAAGAACTCACATATATTCATGAAAACATAATAGGTTCAGATCTGAAATCATGGCACTTGGGCCCTAGTGACAAGCATTAAGCATAGCAGGGTCATAGCAACATCAATCTCAGAACATAATGGATACTAGGGATCAAACCCTAACAAAACTAACTCAATTACATGATAAATCTAATCCAACCCATCACCGTCCAACAAGCCTACGATGGAATTACTCATGCACGGCGGTGAGCATCATGAAATTGGTGATGGAGGATGGTTGATGATGACGACAGCAACGAATACCCCTCTCCGGAGCCCCGAACGGACTCCAGATCAGCCCTCCTGAGAGCTTTTAGGGCTTGGCGGCGGCTCCATATCGTAAAACGTGATGCTTTCTTCTCCTCTATTTTTTTCTCCCCGAAAGCAAATATATAGAGTTGGAGTTGGCGTCGGAAGGCCTCCAGGGGGCCCACGAGGTAGGGGGCGCGCCCTAGGGGGGGGGGCGCCCCCACCCTCGTGGGCAGGGTGTGGCCCCCCTGGACTTCATCATTGGCGAGGATTTTTTATTATTTTTTATAATACATCCCGTGGAGTTTCAGGTCATTCCGAGAACTTTTGTTTTCTGCACATAAAACAACATCATGGCAATTCTGCTGAAAACAACGTCAGTCCGGGTTAGTTCCATTCAAATCATACAAGTTAGAGTCCAAAACAAGGGCAAAAGTGTTTGGAAAAGTAGATACGACGGAGACGTATCAGCATCCTCATTAGGAGTACCGAAAAATTGATCTTTCATAACGAGATTCAACAAAGTGACATTAATGTCACAAGACTCCGCACTAGTGGCGGGTGGAGCAATCGGAGTGCTAATTAAATCATTGTTGTTGGTATTGGAGAAATCACACATCTTGGTGTTCTCTTGAGTCATTGGGACTACGCAACAAGATTGCACTCAAAACCGATCTGACGAGAAAAATGACGAAAGAAAAAGAGGGAAAATAAAACGACAAATTTTTGTGAAGTGGGGGAGAGGAAAACAAGAGGAAAATGGCAAATAATTTAAATTGCAAGGAGATGAGATTTGTGATTAGGAACCTGGTAGATGTTGATGATGTCTCCCCGGCAACGGCGCCAGAAATTCCTTTTGATGCAGCTTGAACTACGTCGGTATTTCCCCAAAGAGGAAGGGGTGATGCAACACAACTATGGTAGGTATTTCCCTCAGTGATGAGACCAAGGTTATCGAACCAGTAGGAGAACCACACAACACCACATAAATAGCTCCTGCACACAAAGAACAAATACTTGCAACCTGACGTAAGAGAGGGGCTGTCAATCCCTTATGGGTAAAAAGATAGGTAAAAGTGTAGTAGATGGGATAAATAGATCTCGTGGGAACACGAGTAAAATAATAATAATAAATTGCAGAAAGGCATTTTTGTATTTTTGGATTAATAGATCTAAAAATAAAAGCAAATAAAAATAGATCGCGAAGGCAAATATAATAAAGAAGAAACTCAGGGGCCGTAGATTTCACTAGTGGCTTCTCTCGAGAAAAATAGCATATGGTGGTTAAACAAATTACTGTTGGGAAATTGATAGAACTTCAAATAATCATGACGATATCCAGGCAATGATCATTACATAGGCATCACGTCCAAGATTAGTAGACCGACTCCTGCCTGCATCTACTACTATTACTCCACACATCAACCACTATCCAGCATGCATATAGTGTATTAAGTTCATGGAGAAACAGAGTAATGCAATAAGAACGCTGACATGATGTAGACAAGATCTAATTATGTAGAAATAGACCCCACCTTGTTATCCTTAATAGCAACGATACATACATGTCAGTTCCCCTTCTGTCACTGGGATCAAGCACCCTAAGATCGAACCCATCACAAAGCACATATTCCCATGGCAAGAAAAATTGATCTGGTTGGCCTAACTAAACCAAAGATTCGAAGAAGAAATACGAGGATATAAGTAATCATGCATATAAGAGATCAAAGAAACTCAAATAACTTTCATGGATAAAAACATAGGTCTGATCATAAACTCAAAGTTCATCGGATCCCAACAAACACACCGCAAAAAGAGTTACATCAAATAGATCTCCAAGAGACCATTGTATTGAGAATCAAAAGAGAGAGAGAGAGAGAGAGAGAGAGAGAGAGAGAGAGAGAGAGAGAGAGAGAGGAAGCCATCTAGCTACTAACTACGGACCCGTAGGTCTACAATGAACTACTCACGCATCATCGGAGAGGCACCAATGAGGATGATGAACCCCTCCATGATGGTGTCTAGATTGGATCTGGTGGTTCTGGAACTTGCAGCGGTTGGAATTGATTTTTGCCGACTCCCCTAGGGTTTCTGGAATATTGGGGTATTTATAGAGCAAAGAGGCGACGCGGGAGGCCACCGAGGTGGGCACAACCCACCTAGGCGCGCCTGGGCCCCCAGGCGCGCCCTAGTGGGTCGTGCTCCCCTCGGAGCCCCGCTTTGGTACTTCTTTGGCCAAGAGGTGTCTTCTGGTCCAGATAAAATCTCCAAAAAGTTTCACTGCGTTTGGACTCCGTTTGGTATTGATTTTCTGCGAAGTAAAAAACAAGCAAAAACAACAACTAGCATTGGGCACTATGTCAATTGGTTAGTCCCAAAAAAGGATATAAAGTTGCTATAAAATGATTGTAAAACATCCAAGAATGATAATATAACAGCATGGAACAATAAAAAATTATAGACACATTGGAGACGTATCAGACACTCTTACTTATCGAAAGGACTACGATAGATCCCCTATACTTATGGGTCATGATAGATTCTTTTCTGGCGCCGTTGCCGGGGAGTGAAGCGCCTTTGGTAAGGAAACATTTATATAGTGTGCTAAAATTTACTGTCACTTGTTACTATGGAAAATAATCCTTTAAGGGGCTTGTTTGGGGTATCTTCACGTCGACCGGAAGAGCAAAGAGTTGCTCCTCAACCTAGTGCACCTACTGAAAATATTTATTCTGAAATTCCTTTGGGTATGATAGAGAAACTGCTAGCTAATCCTTATGTGGGAGATGGAACATTACATCTTGATATGCACCTAATCTATGTCGATGAAGTTTGTGGATTATTTAAGCTTGCAAGTTTGCCCGAGGATGTTGTCAAGAAGAAGGTCTTCCATTTATCTTTGAAGGGAAAGGCATTAACATGGGATAGGCTATGCAGTGATTTGGGTCTTGGAACTACAATCGATTGAAATTGGAATTTCATCAGAAGTTTTGTCCTATGATCTGGTTCATCGTGATCAGAATTATATATATAATTTTTGGCCTCGTGAAGGAGAAAGTATCGCTCAAGCTTGGGGGAGGCTTAAGTCAATGTCATATTCATGCCCCAATCACGAGCTCTCAAGAGAAATTATTACTCAAAATGTTTATGCTCGGCTTTATCATAATGAGCGATCCATGCTCTATACTTCTTGTACTGGTTCTTTTATGAAGAAGAATATTGAATTCAAATGGGATTTATTGGAAATAATTAAACACAACTCTGAAGATTAGGAACTCGACAAAGGTAATGAGTCAGGTATAAAACTTAAGTTTGATTGTGTTAAATATTTTATGGATACCGATGCTTTTCGTGATTTTAGCACTAAATATGGACTTGACTCTGAGACAGTAGCTTCCTGTTGTGAATCTTTTGCAACTCATGTTGATCTCCCCAAGGAGAAGTGGTTTAAATATGATCCTCCCATTGAAGTGAAAGTAGTAGAACCTATTAAAGTTGAAGAAGAAACTATTACTTATAATGTTGATCCTATTGTTCCTACTGCTTATATTGAGAAACCACCTTTTCCTATTAGAATTAAAGGATCATGCTAAAGCTCCAACTGTGGTTCATAAGAGTTATACTAGAACACCTACACCACCTGATCAAATTAAAGTTGAACCTAGTATCGCTATGGTTAAAGATCTCTTGGTTGATAATATTGATGGGCATGTTATTTATTTCTGTGATGAAGCTGCTATAATTGCTAAACCTGATATTAAAGATAAACATAGACCGGTTGTTGGCATGCCTGTTGTTTCTGTTAAAACTGGAGATCATTGTTATCACAGCTTATGTGATGTGGGTGCTAGTGTGAGTGCAATTCCTTATACCTTGTATCAAGAAATTATGAATGATATTGTACCTGCTGAGATAGAAGATATTGATGTTACTATTAAGCTTGCCAATAGAGATACTATATGACCAACTGGGACTGTTAGAGATGTTGAAGTCTTGTGTGGGAAAATAAAATACCCTACTAATTTTCTTGTTCTTGATTCCCCACAAGATGATTTTTGTCCCATTATATTTGGTAGACCTTTCTTGAATACTGTTAACGCTAAGATACACTATGAGAAAGAAATTGTTATTATAAGTTTTGGGGATATGTCTTAGGATTTAATTTATCTAAATTTCTTAGACAACCCCATGATAAAGAATTGCCTAGTAAGGATGCAATTATTGGTCTTGCTTCCATTGCCGTTCCTCCAAGCGATCCTTTAGAACAATATTTTCTAGCCATGAAAATGATATGTTTATGACTGAAAGAAGGGAAATAGATGAAATATTCTTTAATCAAGGACCTGTTTTGAAACACAATTTGCCTGTTGAATCCTTGGGGATCCTCCTCCACCCAAAGGTGATCCCATGTTTGATCTTAAACAATTACCTAATACTCTAAAATATGCTTATCTTGATGAAAAGAAGATATATCCTGTTATTATTAGTGCTAACCTTTTAGAGCATGAAGAAAAGAAATTATTGAAAACTATGCACCATGCTGCTACTGGATATACTCTTGATGATCTTAAGGGAATTAGTCCCACTCTATGTCAGCATAAAATTAATATGGAACCTGATGCTAAACCAGTTGATCACCAATGAAGGTTGAATCCTAAGATGAAGGAAGTGGTAAGAAATGAAATACTCAAGCTCCTGGAGGCAGGTATAATTTATCCTATTGCTGATAGTAGATGGGTAAGTCTCGTTCATTGTGTCCCTAAGAAGGGAGGTATGACTGTTGTTCGTAATGATAAGAATGAATTGATTCCACAAAGAATTGTTACAGGTTATAGAATGGTAATTGATTTTTGCAAATTAAATAAAGCTACTAGAAAAGATCATTACCCTCTACCTTTTTTGATCAAATGCTAGAAAGACTGTCCAAACATACACATTTTTTGCTTTCTAGATGGTTATTCTGGTTGTTCTCAAATACCTGTGTCAAAAGATGATCAAGAAAAGACCACTTTTACTTGCCCTTTAGATACTTTGGCTTATAGACGTGTGCCTTTTGGTTTATGCAATGCACCTGCTACCTTTCAAAGATGTATGGCTGCTATATTCTCTGATTTTTGTGAAAAGATTTTTCAGGTTTTCATGGATGATTTCTCCGTTTATGGAACTTCTTTTGATGATTGCTTAAGCAACCTTTATCGAGTTTTGTAGATATGTGAAGAAACTAACCTCGTCTTGAATAGGGAGAAGTGCCACTTTATGGTTAATGAAGGTATTGTCTTGGGGCATAAAATTTCTGAAAGAGGCATTGAAGTTGATAAAGCTAAAGTAGATGCTATTGAAAAGATGCCGTGTCCTAAAGATATCGAAGGTATAAGAAGTTTCCTTGGTCATGCTAGTTTCCATAGGAGGTTTATTAAAGATTTCTCTAAAATATCTAGGCCTCTCACTAATCTCTTGCAAAAAGATGTTCATTTTGTTTTTGATGATGATTGTGTAGAAGCATTTGAAATACTTAAGAAAGCCTTGATTTCAGCACCTATAGTTCAACCACCTGATTGGAATTTACCCTTTGAAATTATGCGTGATGCTAGTGATTATGTTGTTGGTGTTGTTCTAGGGCAAAGAGTTAAAAAGAAATTAAATGTTATTCATTATGCTAGTAAAACTTGATACGTCTCCAACGTATCTATAATTTTTTATTGTTCCATGCTATATTATATTCTGTTTTTGACATTATTGGGCTTTATTATACAGTTTTATATTATTTTTGGGACTAACCTATTAACCGAAGGCCCAGCCCAGAATTGCTGTTTTTTTGCCTATTTCAGAGTTTCGCAGAAAAAGAATATCAAACGGAGTCTAAACGGAATGAAACCTCCGGGAACGTGATTTTTGGAATGAATGTGATCCAGAGGACTTGGACCCTACGTCAAGACATCAACTAGGAGGGCACGAGGTAGGGGGCGCGCCTACCCCCCCAGGCGCGCCCTCCACCCTCGTGGGCCCCCTGTTGCTCCACCGACGTACTCCTTCCTCCTATATATATACCTACGTACCCCCAAACTACCAGATACAGAGCCAAAAACCTAATTCCACCGCTACAACCTTTTGTACCCATGAGATCCCATCTTGGGGCCTGTTCTGGAGCTCCGCCGGAGGGGGCATTGATCATGGAGGGCTTCTACATCAACACCATAGCCTCTCTGATGATGTGTGAGTAGTTTACCTCAGACCTTCGGGTCCATAGTTATTAGCTAGATGGCTTCTTCTCTCTTTTTGGATCTCAATACAATGTTCTCCCCCTCTCTCGTGGAGATCTATTCGATGTAATCTTCTTTTGCGGTGTGTTTGTTGAGACTGATGAATTGTGGGTTTATGATCAAGTTTATCTATGAACAATATTTGAATCTTCTGAATTCTTTTATGTATGATTGGTTATCTTTGCAAGTCTCTTCGAATTATCAGTTTAGTTTGGCCTACTAGATTGATCTTTCTTGCAATGGGAGAAGTGCTTAGCTTTGGGTTCAATCTTGCGGTGTCCTTTCCCAGTGACAGTAGGGCAGCAAGGCACGTATTGTATTGTTGCCATCGAGGATAACAAGATGGTTTTTTATCATATTGCATGAATTTATCCCTCTACATCATGTCATCTTGCTTAAAGCGTTACTCTGTTCTTATGAACTTAATACTCTAGATGCATGCTGGATAGCGGTCGATGTGTGGAGTAATAGTAGTAGATGCAGGCAGGAGTCGGTCTACTTGTCTCGGACGTGATGCCTATATACATGATCATACCTAGATATTCTCATAACTATGCTCAATTCTGTCAATTGCTCAACAGTAATTTGTTCACCCACCGTAAATACTTATGCTCTTGAGAGAAGCCACTAGTGAAACCTATGGCCCCCGGGTCTATTTTCCATCATATTAATCTTCCAACACTTAGCTATTTCCGTTGCCTTTTATTTTGCCTCTACTTTACTTTGCATCTTTATCATAAAAATACCAAAAATGTTATCTTATCATATCTATCAGATCTCACTCTCGAAAGTGATCATGTAGGGATTGACAACCCCTTATCGCGTTGGTTGCGAGGATTTATTTGTTTGTGTAGGTGCGCGGGACTCGTGCGTGGTCTCCTACTGGATTGATACCTTGGTTCTCAAAAATTGAGGGAAATACTTACGCTGCTTTACTGCATCACCCTTTCCTCTTCAAGGGAAAACCAACACAGTGCTCAAGAGGTAGCAAGAAGGATTTCTGGCGCCGTTGCCGGGGAGTCTACGCAAAAGTGAACATACCAAGTACCCATCACAAACCCTTATCTCCCGCATTACATTATTTGCCATTTGCCTCTCGTTTTCCTGTCCCCCACTTCACCTTTGCCGTTTTTTCGCCCTCTTCCATTCGACTTTTTCGTTTGCTTGTGTTGCCATGTGCCTTCTATGTGCTTGCATCTTCGCTTGCTAAAAATCTATTGATATGGGTCCTCATCCCCTTGCTAATCTTTTTAAGAGATCCAATTATGATGAACCAATTTCTAGTGATTTGAGTGCACTAGATTATCTTTATGAGGTTTTGTTTGAAATTCGTGAATCTGAAAATTGCGATGAAGAAATTTATGAAGTGATTCACGATAGCTCCTTGAATAAAAAGCATGATTGCAATGATTTTACTATAAATTCTATTGATGTCAATTATGATAATAATATGCAAAACCCTAAGCTTGGGGATGCTAGTTTTGCTAGGTCCACTACTTGTTGCAATGATCATGATTGGGGTGATTCTTCTTATGATCTTGAAAATTTATTTAAGGTCCATGATGAATATGAGATTGATAATAGTGTTTGCAATATTATTGAAAGTGGGTTTGGAAGAGTGTCAACTTTATATCCCACATATTTGGAGAATGTTCAATCTTATGAAATTTTTGATAAAATTGGGTTTGGAGAGGTCAACTTTGCATGCATGTGGATCATGTTCAACTTTAGTTAATGTTAATCCCACTATTTTGGAAGAGTGCCAACTTTGCATGCATGTGGATGATGTTGAGAATATGTTATGTGATAGCTATATTGTTGAATTTCCTTATGATCCTACATGTAATTATTCTAAGAGAGGAAAATATGGTTGTAGAAATTTTCATGTTACTAAATTACCTCTCGTTATGTTGAGATTGCTATTGTTTCTTTCCGCTTCCTTGCATATGCTAGTTTTTGCTTGCCCTGATAATTTGTTTGCCTATAAGATGCCTATGCATAGGAAGTATGTTAGACTTAGATGTGTTTGTCACGTGTTTTATGATGCTCTTTTTGCGCTTTAATTCTTATCTTTTATGTGAGCATCGCTGAAATCTCAATGCCTAGCTAAAAAGACTTTAAAGAAAAGCGCTTGTTGGGAGGCAACCCAATATTTATCCTTGCCTGTTAGGAATAATTTTTTGATCTAGCCTCTGGTTAGATGTATTTTTATGTTTTAATTAGTGTTTGTGCCAAGTTTAACCTATAGGATCTTCTTGGATGATAGTTATTTGATCTTGCAGAAAATTCCAGAAACTTTCTGTTATGAAAATAATTGTTAAAAGTCACCAGAATGTGATAAAATATTGATTTCAATTGCTTCTGATCAATAACCAAATTTTCTAGGTCTTCCTATTTTGGATGAATTTTTGGAGTTCTAGAAGTTTGCGTTAGTTACAGATTACTACAGACTGTTCTGTTTTTGACAGATTCTGTTTTTCGTGTGTTGTTTGCTTATTTTGATGAATCTATGGCTAGTAAAATAGTTTATAAACCATAGATAAGTTGTAATACAGTAGGTTTAACACCATTATAAATAAGGAATGAGTTCATTACAATACCTTGAAGTGGTCTTTTGTTTTCTTTCGCTAACGGAACTTACGAGATTTTCTGCTGAGTTTTGTGTTGTGAAGTTTTCAAGTTTTGGGTGAA
The DNA here is from genome assembly GCA_032464435.1 of Aegilops umbellulata. Taxonomy (NCBI): domain Eukaryota; kingdom Viridiplantae; phylum Streptophyta; class Magnoliopsida; order Poales; family Poaceae; genus Aegilops; species Aegilops umbellulata. Next base: position 397,390,012 of record CP136054.1, read on the forward strand.
AGATTTGATGGATTATGGAACAAGGAGTAGCAAGAGCCTAAGCTTGGGGATGCCCAAGGAACCCCAAGATAATCTAAGGACACCTAAAAGCCAAAGCTTGGGGATGCCCCGGAAGGCATCCTCTCTTTCGTCTACTTCCATCGGTAACCTTACTTGGAGCTATATTTTTATTCACCACATGATATGTGTTTTGCTTGGAGCTTCTTGTATTATTTGAGTCTTTATTTGTTAGTTTACCACAATCATCCTTGCTGTACACACCTTTTGAGAGAGTCACACTTGATTCGGAATTTATTAGAATACTCTATGTGCTTCACTTATATTTTTTGAGCTATATAGTTTTGCTCTAGTGCTTCACTTATATCTTTTAGAGCACGGTGGTGGATTTGTTTTATAGAAACTATTGATCTCTCATGGTTCACTTATATTATTTTGAGAGTCTTAAAATAGCATGGCAATTTGCTTTAATTATTATCATGAGGAATTTGATGCTTGATAATTGTTTTGAGATATAAAGGTAGTAATATCATAGTTGTGCTAGTTGAGTAATTGTGGAATTGAAAAATACATGTGTTGGAGTTTGTGATTCCCGTAGAATGCACGTATGGTGAACCATTATGTAATGAAGTTGGAGCATGAAGTTTTTGTTGATTGTCTTCCTTTGTGTGGCGGTCGGGATCGCGCGATGGTTAACTCCTACCAACCCTTCCCCTAGGAGCATGCGTAGTAGTACTTTGCTTCGAGGGCTAATAAATTTTTGCAATAAGTATATGAGTTCTTTATGACTAATGTGAGTCCATGGATTATACGCACACTTACCTTTCCGCAATTTTCTAGCCTCTTCGGTACCGCGCATTGCCCTTTCTCACCTTGAGAGTTGGTGCAAACTTCGCCGGTGCATCCAAACCTCGTGATATGATGCGCTCTATCACACATAAACCTCCTTATATCTTCCTCAAAACAGCCACCATACCTACCTATCATGGCATTTCCATAGCCATTCAGAGATACATTGCCATGCAACTTTCCACCGTTTCGTTTATCATGACACGCTCCATTATTGTCATATTGCTTTGCATGATCATATAGTTGACATTGTATTTGTGGCAAAGCCACCGTTCATAATTCTTTCATACATGTCGCTCTTGATTCATTGCATATCCCGGTACACCGCCGGAGGCATTCATATAGAGTCATACTTTGTTCTAAGTATTGAGTTGTAATTCATGAGTTGTAAGTAAATAAAACTGTGATGATCATCATTATTAGAGCATTGTCCCAAGTGAGGAAAGGATGATGGAGACTATGATTCCCCCACAAGTCGGGATGAGACTCCGGACTAAATAAAAAAAAGAAAAAAAAGAGGCTATAAAACAAAGAGAAAAGGCCCAAATAAAAAAATTGAGAGAAAAAGAGAGAAGGGACAATGTTACTATCCTTTTACCACACTTGTGCTTCAAAGTAGCACCGTGATCTTCATAATAGAGAGTCTCTCATTTTGTCACTTTCATATACTAGTGGGAAAATTTCATTATAGAACTTGGCTTGTATATTCCAATGATGGGCTTCCTCAAATGCCTGAGGTCTTCGTGAGCAAGAAAGTTGGATGCACACCCACTTAGTTTCTTTTTGAGCTTTCATACACTTATAGCTCTAGTACATCCGTTGCATGGCAATCCCTACTCCTCGCATTAACATCAATTGATGGGCATCTCCATAGCCCGTTGATTTGCCTCGTTGATGTGAGACTTTCTCCTTTTTTGTCTTCCCACATAACCCCTACCATTATACCTTATTCCACCATAGTGCTATATCCATGGCTTGCGCTCATGTATTGCGTAAGAGTTGAAAAGGCTGAAGCGCATCAAAAGTATGAACCAAATGCTTGGACAAAACCGGGGTCGTACATGATATGAATATTTTGTGTGGGGAAGATGGAGCATAGCCAGACTATATGATTTTGTAGGGATAACTTGCTTTGGCTATGTTATTTTGATAAGACATAATTGCTTGGTTAGCATGCTTGAAGTATTATTGTTTTTATGTCAACATTAAACTTTTATCTTGAATCATATCAAATTTGAACATTCATGCCACAATAAGAAGAATTATATATATTGAAATTATGCCAAGTAGCATTCCACATCAAAAATTCTGTTTTTATCATTTACCTACTCGAGGACGAGCAGGAATTAAGCTTGGGGATGCTTGATACGTCTCCAACGTATCTATAATATTTTATTGTTCCATGCTATATTATATTCTGTTTTGGACATTATTGGGCTTTATTATACACTTTTATATTATTTGTGGGACTAAGCTATTAACCGGAGGCCAAGCCCTGAATTGCTGTTTTTTTTTGCCTATTTCAGAGTTTCGCAGAAAAAGAATATCAAACGGAGTCCAAACGGAATGAAACCTTCGGGAACGTGATTTTTGGAACGAACATGATCCAGAGGACTTGGACCCTACGTCAAGACATCAACCAGAGGGGCACGAGGTAGGGGGGCGCGCCTACCCCCCCAGCGCGCCCTCCACCCTCGTGGGCCCCCTGTTGCTCCAACGACGTACTCCTTCCTCCTATATATACCTACGTACCCCCAAACTACCAGATACGGAGCCAAAAAACTAATTCCACCGCCGTAACCTTCTGTACCTGTGAGATCCCATCTTGGGGCCTGTTCCGGAGCTCCACCGAAGGGGGCATCGATCACGGAGGGCTTCTACATCAACACCATAGCCTCTCCGATGATGTGTGAGTAGTTTACCTCAGACCTTCGGGTCCATAGTTATTAGCTAGATGGCTTCTTCTCTCTTTTTGGATCTCAATACAATGTTCTCCCCCTCTCTCGTGGAGATCTATTCGATGTAATCTTCTTTTGCGGTGTGTTTGTTGAGACTGATGAATTGTGGGTTTATGATCAAGTTTATCTATGAACAATATTTGAATCTTCTGAATCTTTTATGTATGATTGGTTATCTTTGCAAGTCTCTTCGAATTATCAGTTTAGTTTGGCCTACTAGATTGATCTTTCTTGCAATGGGAGAAGTGCTTAGCTTTGGGTTCAATCTTGCGGTGTCCTTTCCCAGTGACAGTAGGGCAGCAAGGCACGTATTGTATTGTTGCCATCGAGGATAACAAGATGGTTTTTTTCTATCATATTGCATGAATTTATCCCTCTACATCATGTCATCTTGCTTAAAGTGTTACTCTGTTCTTATGAACTTAATACTCTAGATGCATGCTGGATAGCGGTCGATGTGTGGAGTAATAGTAGTAGATGCAGGCAGGAGTCGGTCTACTTGTCTCGGACGTGATGCCTATATACATGATCATACCTAGATATTCTCATAACTATGCTCAATTCTGTCAATTGCTCAACAGTAGTTTGTTCACCCACCGTAAATACTTATGCTCTCGAGAGAAGCCACTAGTGAAACCTATGGCCCCCAGGTCTATTTTCCATCATATTAATCTTCCAACACTTAGCTATTTCCGTTGCCTTTTATTTTGCTTCTACTTTACTTTGCATCTTTATCATAAAAATACCAAAAATATTATCTTATCATATCTATCAGATCTCACTCTCGTAAGTGATCGTGTAGGGATTGACAACCCCTTATCGCGTTGGTTGCGAGGATTTATTTGTTTGTGTAGGTGCGCGGGACTCGTGCGTGGTCTCCTACTGGATTGATACCCCGGTTCTAAAAAACTGAGGGAAATACTTACGCTGCTTTACTGCATCACCCTTTCCTCTTCAAAGGAAAACCAACGCAGTGCTCAAGAGGTAGCAAAACTCTAGATAGTGCCCAGAGAAATAATGCTACTACTCAAAAAGAATTTTTAGCAGTTTTATTTGCTTCTGATAAGTTCAGATCTTAAATTGTTGATTCCAAAGTAACTGTTCACACTGATCATGCTGCTATTAAATATCTTATGAAAAAGAAAGATGCTAAGCCTAGACTTACTAGATGGGTTCTCTTGCTACAAGAATTTGATTTGCATATTATTGATAGAAAGGGAGCTGAGAACCCCGATGCAGACAACTTGTCTAGGTTAGAAGATGTCCTTGATGACCCACTGCCTATTGATGATAGCTTTCCTGATGAGCAGTTAGCTGTCATAAATGCTTCTCGTAATACTCCATGGTATGCTGATTATGCTAATTATATTGTTGCTAAATTTATACCACCTAGTTTCACATACAAGCAAAAGAAAAAGGTTTTCTATGATTTGAGACATTCCTTTTGGGATGACCCACAACTTTATAAAGAAGGAGTAGATGGTGTTATTAGACGTTGTGTACCTAAGCATGAACATGAACATATCCTATGCAAGTGCTACTCCGAGGCCTACGGAGGACACCACGCTGGGGATAGAACTACACACAAGGTATTGCAATCTGGTTTTTATTGGCCTACTCTCTTCAAGGATGCTCGTAAGTTTGTCTTGTATTGTGATGAATGCCAAAGAATTGGCAATATTAGTAGACGCCAGGAAATGCCTATGAATTATTCACTTGTTATTGAACCATTTGATGTTTGGGGCTTTGATTATATGGGACCTTTTCCTTCCTCTAATGGGTATACACATATTTTAGTTGATGTTGATTACGTTACTAAGTGGGTAGAAGCTATTCCAATTAGTAGTGCTGATCATAACACTTCTATTAAGATGCTTAAAGAAGTTATTTTTCTGAGGCTTGGAGTCCCTAGATATTTGATGACTGATGGTGGTTCACATTTTATTCATGGCGCCTTCCGTAAAATGCTTGCTAAATATGATGTCAACCATAGAATTGCATCTCCTTGTCACCCTCAGTCAAGTGGTCAAGTAGAGTTGAGCAATAGAGAGATTAAATTGATTTTGCGAAAGACTGTTAATAGATCTAGAAAGAATTGGTCTAAGAAACTTGATGATGCATTATGGGCTTACAGAATTGCTTATAAGAATCATATGGGTATGTCTCCATATAAAATGGTTTATGTAAAAGCATGTCACTTACCTCTTTAACTAGAACATACACCTTATTAGGCTATTAAAGAGCTCAACTATGATTTCAAACTTGCCGGTGAAAAGAGGTTATTTGAAATTAGCTCACTTGATTAATGGAGAACCCAAGTTTATGAGAATGCCAAGTTGTTCAAAGAAAATGGTTAAAAGATGACATGACAAAAGGATACAAAAGCGTGAGTTTAATGTAGGTGATCATGTTTTGCTATACAACTCTCGTTTAAGATTTTTTGCAGGAAAGCTTGTCTCTAAATGGGAAGGTCCTTACATTATCGAGGAAGTCTGTCGTTCTGGTGCCATAAAAATCAACTACGCCGTAGGTACAAATCCAAAGGCGGTAATGGTCAAAGAATCAAACATTATATCTCAGGTAATCCCATAAATGTTGAGACCAATATAATCAATACCATAACACCGGACGAGTACATAAGGGATACTTTCCATAACGTTTCAGACTCCGAAAAGGAATAGGTATGTGGTACGGTAAGTAAACAGACTCCAAAACTGTTATAATGGAATTTTTTCTCTGTTTTGGAATATTTAAAAAATTAGGAAAATTAAAAGTAGTCTGAAAGATGCACAAGGAAACCGCAAGGGTGGAGGGTGCGCCCTACCCCCTAGGCACGCCCCTGCCTTGTGGCCACCTCGTGTGCCCTCCGGACTCCGTTTTCTTGCACAATACTTCTTTTGGTCGGTAAAAATTCATTATATAATCTCCCGAAGGTTTTGACCACCATACCATGACAAAATCCTCCGTTCTTGTTTTGAGCTATTTTTCTGACATATCTAGATCACCATGATGTCTCCAAGCGCCCCCAAGGACAAGTTTTCTGAGAAGATCATCAACCCCTACCTTGCGGAGGTGCTGCAACACCCTCAAGCCATTGAGATGCGTGAGGGGGTGCTGCACATCCACGACGTTGAAGGGCCGAAGAAGACTGGAAGCATGGAGACAAGACTCAAAGCAATGGAGCAGCAAGTTTTCAAGTGCCAAGGGATGGTGGAACATGGACTCAACGCCAATCACTTGATGATCGCGGAGTTCACCAACAATCACATGCTGGATGCTAAGGACATTGGGGAGGCCATCTTCAAGCTTCATGAGAAAATCGAGCATCTCCAAGCCCAGATCTATGACCTACAAAACCAAAACTGTGTGTATGAATACATATTTAAAAGGATGAGTTTGGCTGCAGATTTGAGGATCCCGAAGACTCGATCATCTTTCTATGATGGCGAGCCTATGCCTTGGAAGATGGATGACAATCCTACCGCATCAACAACTCCATCATCGCCACCTATGAAGAAAGAGACATAAATACATGGGTATGGGCACTCCCCTTGGCAACTACCAAGCTTGGGGGAGGTGCCCCGGTATCATATCGGCATCACACCTTTAACTTTATCATTTTTCTTAGTTTGATCCTTTTGGGTATTATCTTGATCTAATATAATAAAGTTTTAGTATGATCTAGCTTTGAGTTTTGCTTTATGTTCCCTCTATGTAATCGAGTCCGTGAGTTATATAATAAAGAGTAGTTTTGAGTTGAGGGCTTTCCTTTCTTGCTATGATCTTGAGGGAAGGGGCAGCACCCAAGCACTGGTCCACCCACATATCAAATTATCAAAGTAACGAATGCGAATCATATAAGCATGATGAAAACTAGCTTGACAGTAATTCCCATGTGTCTTCGGGAGCACTTTGCTTTATATAAGAGTTCGTCCAGGCTTTTCCTTTTCTACAAAAAGGATTGGGCCACATTGCTGCACCTTAGTTACTTTTGTTACTTGTTACCTTTCACGATTTATCTTATCACACAACTATCTGTTACCGATAATTTCAGTGCTTGTAGAGATTACCTTGCTGAAAACCGTTTGTCATTTCCTTCTGCTCCTCATTGGGTTCGACACTCTTACTTATGGAAAGGACTACGATAGGTCCCCTATACTTGTGGGTCATCAGTCCTCACTCTGGAACCTTCTAGAACCTTCCTAGTACAATACCGAAAAAACTCAAACTTTTTCCAGAACCCCGATAACAACTTCCCGTATATGAATCTTTACTCACTAAAAAAAACACTTCCGTGATGATACGTGTTTGTCACAGTAGGTCACGTTTTCTTGCATGCATGTACATCCATGACCTTTTTATGACAGAATCAAGATAGTCATAACATCCCAAATTTTCAATTTGGGATGTTATACATTAGATCATCACTGCATATCATATTTTTGTTTGCTTTTAGTCTGATCCTAGAAATTCTACGCAACTCAAGGACCTTCGGAGAGAGTTGGGATTTCGTTATTTTCATATTTGAGTTTTCTCAAATTTTGAGAATAGGATCATTTGGTTTTGATTATTTTATCTTCAATTATTTCAAATTATAAAAATATGAGAGAGGGAATAAAATGACTTTCCCAAAATAAAGAAATATTGAAGATTTAATAATAAAATCAAATAAGATTTTATTTCGGAGTTTTTCGCTATTTTATTTTTTTATTTAGGAAAAATATGCGTTTTTCAAAATTGCACTTAGGCCCCAAATAAATGTTCATCTTGTCCGGCTTGATTTTAGAAGTCAGGGAAAATTTATTTCAGGATTTTTGGAGTTGGTTTAGTGTTTCTTTTGTTTGTTTTTTTGCACGAATTAATTAAAAAAACCCGCGCGCCCGACTGGGCCGAAGCCCGGCCCGCCCGCGCCACCGCCTCCCTAGCCAGATCGGGACCGGAGTCTCGCCGCCGCTGCCGTGTCCGGGGCGGACACGCATCCCGAGGTCGCCCCCTTCCCCAAGTTGGCCGCCCCCCCTTTATAAACCCCGCCGGAGCCCCCCTCGAGCCCCGCACCGCCGCCTCCCCATGCCGCCCCGCAGCCGCCGCCCGCGCCGCCGCACGCCGCCGCTGCCGCTCGGAGCCGTCGCCCCGCACCCCGCCGTCCCCCGGAGCCCCGCCGGAGTTTCGCCGGAGCCCGAGCCGAGGTAGCCGCCGCCGCCGTTTTTTTTGAGAAAAACCGTTCGGTTTTTAAAAAAAACCTTAGTTTTCGTTTTAGATCGGTTTTTTTTCTGGTTTATTTATCTAGCGAGCGTTCTCTCATTCGTTTGTTTTAACGAACGCGTTCTTCGTTTAGATCCAGATAACGAACGTCCATTCGTTAATCTGTTCGTCGCTTTTCTTTTTACGGATTTATTCCGCGATTTTTCTGATCGCGATTTCTGATCCGATCTTAGTTTCTGTTTATCTTTTCGCTCGTTTATCGGAATCAGGCGATTCAAGCGCCTGGAGTTTCGTCTCGAAACCCTCTTTCCGTTTAACCAACTCAAACAAGTTTTTGCTACTGTAAAATTTGACCTAGTTCCATATTAGTATACGAAGCTTCTTTCTTTCGCCGTCTGAGTTTCGCTGCTCCGTTTGATTTGATTCTTTTTGCAAACCGGAGTTCTTAAGTTGAACTTTCTGGTCAACTTCTCTTATTTGAGTTTTGCTTGTGCATAATTGCTTTTTTACTTATGTATGCTATTGTTTGCTCGCGATAGAATTCCCGGAGTGCGAAGCGTGTTACTACGAGTCTCTAGGATTCGTGGATCGTCAGCAAGGCAAGTAACACATTGATCATAATCTTTTCATAACCAGTTTTTATGCATTAGTTCCAATCCTCAAACATTGCATGATTAGGATGTCATTAACTTGTGGGTTGGGAAGTAGTTGATGAGGTAGAACCTATTGCCCTGTTATATTCAAACGTTGGGAGTTACTTCTACGCTCGCTTATATTACTATGCCATGCTATGCTCGTAGACGTGGTTTGGGTTTGAGTGAAATCCATGACAGATGTGAGATTGTTAATTAATGGTTCAACTTAAGGTGGCAACTTAATCAAACAACTGGGTGGATTGAGGCACTTGGGGAACCCAGTGTTGCCTGTATTTCTGGAAAATCCCGGGGTTCCGTGTAATTTTCCTATGGACCGCCACCCAGGCTCAAAGGGAACTAAGATGATTCATGCTAGAAACTTTCGTGTGCAGCCACAAGCTATTATGGGCTCTAGCATAGTTGAGTAAGTTACGTGAAGCTCTTGAAGAGGCAGATCAGCAGGTAGTGGGATGTAGGTTTGGTATGGTCTGTCCGGAGTAGAGAGTTAATGTTTCTGAAAGACTGTGTCTCGGCCATCCGTTTCTCAAACACCCTGTAGTGCGAGAAATCCAACGGAGGCGATCGAGTCTTGTGGGGAAAAGTGTGCAAACCTCTGCAGAGTGTACAATCTAATCATGGTTAGTCGTGTCCCCAGTTATGGACAATTCTTGAGTATCTAGTACTTGGGTTATCACATGTATCTCATCATGCATAATTAATATTGTTGGGTTGTTAATCACTTTAATTGGGATTGAGTTGGAGGAACCTTCTCAATGTTGTTTCAACCACCATGATAGTTAAATAAAAATCTTTTCCTTTGTTGTAGGAAAAAATTGGCTTTTCGCAAAACTATAACCATAGAGCTTTCCACCAGCCAAATATGCATGTAGTGATAGCATTATTCTATTTTTGCTCTACTGTGTTATATTGCGAGCATATTCCATGTGCTGACCCATTCTCGGGCTGCAACGTATTATGTTGCAGACTTTTCAGACGAGGAGTAAGGTTCGTTAGGTCGTTGTCATGCAGCTCAGCTATGCCGTTGGAGTTGATGGACTCACTTTATCTTCCAAGCCTTCCGCTGTTATCATATTAGATGGCCTTAAGCCATATTATTGTAATAAGTTCTCTCTTGAGACATTCAATGTAATAAGTGTGTGATCGCTACTGTTTTATAAATCCTTTGAGTACTGTGTGTGTCAGCATTACCGATCCAGGGATGACACTGAAGCACAGAGACTTGACCATCTGAGGTCGGGTCGCTACAAGATGGTATGAGAGCACACGCTGAGTGTAGGACACGACCACTAAGATAAACTATAGGTCACTCTTCTCTACTCATTTCTGACTCCTCTCCATTTTCTACTCTTTAGGATGACGGAGATGAAGAACAAGTTTGCACAACCGGATGAAGACACACCTTTTGGACGCCACTTGAAGGAAGTCACTAGGTACTTGAACATTGGAATGCCAAGCTTCACCGGGACGTACAACGCCACTTTACCTGAAGAGGAGCGCTGGATGGTTCAAGTACAAGTCCCAGGAAGGACGTTCTCCCCAACTTCTAAACCCATAGATTTTGTTTCGAAGCACCCACCTGGAGTCTAGGCAAGAGCATGGCAGCCCACATTACCATGGGACGCATTGGAGAAGTTTACAACAGGGAGCTTAAGGACACTATCTACCAAATATGTGGGCGTCGAGACGAGCAATGGGAAGTAATCAACACCAGGAAGGATAGATCCATTGCAGCCTTCATCCAGGAGTTAAACCAGCACATCCGACGTCAGGAAAACCAGATGTGCGCGGACATGATGGACTTGAAGAAGGCAAAGACTAGGTTCATCGAACTGGAGGAAGAACTCAAGTTTACTCGCAATGGATATGAGGAGGAAATCAAGACACTACTGGAGAAGAATGACGACCTAGTCAAGAAGATTGGAGTATTCATGGGAGGACCAGCACCGGGAGAAGAAAACGATGATCCCACTGCCCGGACAACCACATCTTCATCGACGACACCGACTCCGACCCTAGTGATGATGACTTTGAAGACGAAGCTGGAGCGAACATCATGGAGTCTTCCACCGATCAAAATTTCTAGATGACCACCAACTATTAGTAGTATTCCCCCATGTATTTAGTAGTAGTTGAGCACTTGTGCGATAGTTCTAGATCGTTTGTATACCTTTGCTTGATTGATTGAGTGAAATGATTGTGTTTGTCTCATGTGCATATGGGTAGTGTTTTATAATTAGACCTCTTTTCTATTCTAATCTCTTCCATCTAAACCCATCAGATGCCTCCGAGACGTGACACCGGTTTTGCTTTCCCACCGGAGCTCACCCAGTTGATCCAGCAGCAGAATGCGTTGATGCAGTTGCTAGTTCAGAATCAGGGCAACAACAACAACAACCTACCGCCAGTGGACAACCTAGCCCGTTTTCTAAGGTTGCAGCCGCCGGTGTTTTCCAGTAGCACCGAGCCCATAGTTGCTGATGAGTGGCTACGCCGTATTGGAAGGGAGTTGACCACCGCAGGTTGCACAGATGCTGAGAGAGTGCGCTTTGCCGCACATCAATTGGATGGACCAGCAGCCTCATGGTGGGAAAATTACACATCCACTTTTCCTATAGCCAATGTCACTTGGGACCAGTTACAGAAAGCTTTCCGCACATCCCATGTCTCAACTGGAGCGATGCAGATGAAGAAGAGGGAGTTTCGCAACTTACGCCAGGGGAACCTTACTGTGGCTCAGTACGTGGATGAGTTTAGCAAGTTATCTCCCTATGCCCCTGATGATGTGGCCACAGATGCCGCGAAGCAGGAAAAGTTTATGGAAGGGCTGAATGATGAGATGAGTATGCAGTTGATGGTAGCAACCTTCAACAACTACCAGGAATTGGTAGATAAGGCTCTTATGATTGAAGGGAAGCATCAGCAGCAAATTGAGAGTCGCAAGAGAAAGTATGGACAAGGGAAGTATAACACTGGAGCTCAGCAGAAGCCTCGCCTAACCCCGAACTCGGGAGGACTTGTTCATAACCATGGAGGCCACAACCACACTGGAGGAGGATCGCATAACCACAATGGTTCTAAGAATGGGAATGGGAACGGAACCAACAATAATCAGAACCGCCCCAACCCAGCCACACTCGCCCAAAGGGACTTAAGTCAAGTTAGTTGTTTCAAGTACGGAAAGACTGGACACTACGCCACGGAGTGCCCTGAAGGAAAGAATGGAAACGGAAATGGGAGCGCTGGGAAGAAGCCCAATCCATTCAACAAAGGACAAGTGAACCACGTTAACGTGGAGGAGGTTGAAGAGCAGCCGGACGCGGTAATAGGTAAGTTTTTGGTTAAGTCATTTATCGCTCTTGTTCTTTTCGATACTGGTGCATCGCATTCATACATATCAAGGGGATTCGTGGATAAGTTTAAACTACCAACCCAAACCCTTAGGACCCCTCTTTTAGTGAGTTCACTCGGAGCAGAGTATATGGCTAGCCGATGGTGTGACTAGATACCCTTAACCATTGGTACACATGTTTTTTCCGTCCGACCTAATTATCTTGGAGTCGCAAGGATTGGATGTAATATTGGGTATGGACTGGATGTCAAAGTATGGAGGAAGTATTGACTGTGCTAGTAAGTCAATTTATCTCACCACCCCGGAGGGAAAAAGGATTAAGTATGTGTCTAGGCATGTGCCTAGGAGGAGCCAAGTGAATGCCCTTACGGGAGTTGTTCAGGAGGAAGTGCCTGTAGTGAAGGATTACCCGGATGTTTTTCCAGAGGAGCTACCAGGCATGCCACCTGTCGGTGTACTAGAGTAGGGGTACCCTAGTATCCCGAACTTTTGCACGGGCAGTCGCAGCGCCCCGCGGCAAGGCTTGCCAGGTGACCGCCAAGGACCTACTTGGTTCCTTTGGAGCCATTCAAGAACAAAGTATTTAAGCCAAGGAAACAAGGCCCCGGCAAGAGGAGCTTGCCGGGAAGGCCACTCAAGGCACAAAGCCCCGGCAAGAGGAGCTTGTCGGGAAGGCCAACCAAGGCATCTCAAGGAACTTGCCGCGACGCGCCACGCGTCCCGGCAAGACCCGGCGAGCGACAAGCTCCCGGACGCGACAAGACAACGACCGCGGCAAGGCGTTTGCTGCGGCAAGCAACCACTCTGTACCTGCGCTCCAGCACACCCACCAACGTGTCGCTCTAGGACCCTTCCAGGCGTACGTGGCGGGAGGCTGTGCAGCCAGGGGTGCACTGTGGCAAGCGGCGCTGACAAGATCGCCATCGTGGCGAGCGGTGGCGTCCCTGACGGTCCCTTTTCTGCACTGTTTGGGCGACGTAGATAGGCATTTAATGCCCTTGTCCCCTGCCGTCAGGGTTAGGTATGATACACTGTGTAGGTAGCTGTACCTACCGCAGCACCTTTTGCATTTTTGCCCTTGCCTACGTTGCCACCTGTTGGAGACCCCTTGAGCATATAAAAGGAGGCCCATGCACAACGTAGAAGGGGAAGACGAACAGTAGAACACTCACGCTCGGTCTCGTTAGCTGCTGGTGCGTACTGTAGCACTCAGCGCTCCCGAGCAAGAACTCAATACAAACCACAAAGCAGCAGTAGGAGTATTATCTCTCCGGAGAGCTCCGAAGCTGGGTATACCGCTCGCGTGCTCTGCCTCGATCTGCTCTTCGTGCTACCTCCGCCCCCCGCCGAACCAAAAGGGGCTCCGTCCCCATAGGTGCTCGTGGAGGCAGTTTCCCCGACATCTTTGGCGCGCCAGGTAGGGGGCGTCGAGGTTGTGTGAACCTGATCCGGCATTCACACGAGCTAGATCTTCATCGACTTCATCGACATGCCGCCGAAGAAGAAGGCTTCGAAGTCGGTTGCTCCGTCCGCGTCGAACCCACCGCCGCCGGAGCAAATGGCTGGTGGGGAAGACGCCGATGGAAGAACGGGCGTCGACGAGGAAGCCCACGGTGCCGCCAGGTCCAAGGACAAGATTGCACTGCCCGTCGGCGGTGTGGCCGGCTCCCACGACGACCGAGCGTCCGTAGATGCACCGCGCCCATCTCAGGAGGCGCAGGACCGGCAGCGTCGTGGTACTCACGGTACCATACGTTCGCTGGACCCAGATCGAGCTGGCGGATCTCGGGATGCTCCAGGCCAGCATGCGCGCCAACGTGCTGGCGCGAGCGAGGCACGGTTGCCTGGACGGGATATTGCTCCTTCTAACGCAGTTAGAAGTCCGAGCATATCCTGCTCCTCGCACCGTTCGCCACCGCTGCCCGCCACTCCAGCAGAAGCTTTGGCGCGAGCTCAACTGCTCCTAGACTTCCCTCCAACACCAGACAAGATCGACGACTGGAGGGCCACCATTCAGAGTCTCATCGGCTTCGCCAACGGCGACACTCCACGGCAGCCAACGACGTCGCAGCCGCGGCAAGTCAGCCAGGTGCGAGCCGATGGCGACAAAACCGGTGGGGGTGCAACCACCGTGCACTCTCCGCCCCGAAGGCCAAGATCGCCGACTCGCCGAGTCCACCACGACAACGACTCCACTGCTTCATCAGATCCGAGAACTCACCGCGATCAGCGCCAAGTTCTTCACGAACGACAGCTAGAAGACGCTCGTACTCGCATCGAGCGCCGAAGAGAAGCGCGGCGTCAGTCAGACCAGCGCGCTGGGCCCACTGTGGACATGCATGCGCCAGGGGAACCGGGCGACCTGCCGTACACGGTAGGTTGCCCTGCGTTCACCCGTGAGCTGCGGCAAGTCCAGTGGCCCAGCACGAATAATTTCAAGCCAGACGTGCCCGAGAAGTACGACGGCAAGTTGCATCCATCAGAGTTCCTCAGCATCTACACCATCACGGTGCAAGCTGCTGGGGGGCGCGACGACAAGATCCTTGCCAACTACTTCCCGCTGGTGCTCAAGCCCAACGTCAGGTCCTGGCTCATGCACTTGCCGGACAACTCCATATCTTCCTGGGCAGACCTATGCCATCAGTTTGTCGGCGCCTTTACAGGCGGCCACAAACCTCATGGCCAGGAGAGTGATCTTCACCTGCTCGCCCAGAAGGAAGGAGAGCCCCTGCGCAAGTACATCTAGAGATTCAGCCAAGTGCAACGCAACATCCCAGATGTCCACCCTGCCGCGGTCATCAGCGCGTTCCACCAGAACGTGCGTAACCGCAGGATGCGGGAGGAGATGGCGATGTGCAAGATCAGAGACGTCAGTGAGCTGTATGCCCTGGCCGACAGATGTGCACGTGCTGAGGAAGGGAGGAAACTCCCCGGAGAGAATATAGGAACAGGAGGATCTGACAGCGATGATGCTGCCCCGGCAAAGAAAAACCGGCGGCGGAACAACAGGAAGAGGAAAGGCAAAGATGTGCTAGTTGTTGAGCAGTCCGACGACGAAAGTGGCGCCAAGACAGCCAAGACTGGTAGCTCCGGCAAGGAGGTTGCCGCATGCACCAACTGCCAGGCTGTGGCGGCCGCCGACAAGCAGGACGACACCAACAAGCAGTACTGCAAGATCCACCGCACCAAGGGCCATGACCTCCAGAGCTACAAGAAGGTCGAGCAGCTTGTCGAGCTGCAGAAGGCCGAGTACGAGCGGCGCGATAAGGAGAAAGCCCAAGGAGGTGCTGGAGGATCCGGTACGAAACGCCCCGGCCGGGGAGGACGCCGCGACAAGGCCAAGCAGCGGCAAGGAGACAGACCTCCCCGCGGCCGCGACAAGGATGAAGATGACGACGATGACGAAGACATGGATGATGACGAGACCAGCGAGCAGGAGTTCTAGAAAGCCACAGAAGTCTTGTGCATTGACGGCGGTGCTTCTCTGCATACTTCACACCGCCAACTCAAGTAGTGGGTGCAGGAAGTCAATGCGGCAGAACCACCCGTCGAATCACGCAAGCTTCTGAAATGGTCCAGCACGCCTATCATCTTTGATATTGAGGACCACCCTGATCGCACAACTGCTGTCGGGTGCTTGCCGATGTTGGTTTCACCAACTATCCGCAACCTCAAGGTCACTAAGATGCTAGTTGACGGCGGGGCCGGCTTGAACCTGATCTCCTCCATTGTGCTCAGGAAACTCCAGGTCCCTGACAGCGAGCTCGAAGAGACCGGCACATTCCAAGGAATCAACCCGGGAAGGAGCAAGCCGAAGGGGAAGATCACGCTGCCGGTGACATTTGGCAGCGAGTTGAACTTTAGGACTGAGAGGATCACTTTTGACGTTGCCGATTTTCCATTGCCTTACAACGGAATTCTCGGCCGTCCAGCGCTCGCCAAGTTCATGGCGGCCTCTCACTACGCGTACAACATGCTGAAGATGCCAGGCCCGATAAGTGTCATATCTGTCCCTGGCGACAAGAAAGATGCTCTTATCTGTGCCGACAAGATCTACCGGGAAGCAGCAGCCGCAACGGATCGCGAGACACTTGCCGCTGAAGCTCCCGGGGGGAAGAAGAAGACCCAGTCCGACAAGAGCTCTGATGCCCACTCCGGCAAGCGCACCTCTTCGGAGTGCTGCGCTACCGTTGAGGACGCACCATCGAGCTCCACCGGCAAGTGTAAGAAGACAATGGCAGCTCCACCAGCAACCAAGAAAGTGTCCGCCAAGGAGGACGGCACTGGTGGTACTTTCACCATCAGTGCCACTCTCGACCCTAAATAGGAAAGCGCGCTCATTGCTTTCCTGCGGGCGAATGTCGATGTGTTTGCGTGGCAACCGTCTGACATCCCCGGTGTGTCCCAGGAAAGTAATTGAGCACCACCTTGTCGTCTGTCCTCATGCGCGGCCCGTCAAGCAGAAAGTCAGAAAGCAAGCAGTGGAGCGCCAAGAATTCATCACAGAAGAGATCAAGAAGTTGGAAGCAGCAGGCCTCGTCAGAGGAGTGCTCCATCCCACGTGGTTGACCAATCCTGTAGTCGTGCGCAAGGCAAACGGGAAATGGAGGCTTTGTATCGACTTTACCGATGTCAATAAAGCTTGTCCCAAAGACCCATTTCCCTTGCCACGCATTGACCAGATTGTTGACTCCACGGCCGGATGTGACTTGCTTTCATTTCTTGACGCATACTCAGGATATCATCAGATCTTCATGGCAGAAGAGGATGAGGAGAAAACCGCATTCATCACTCCCTGTGGCACGTACTGTTTCATACGGATGCCTTTCGGTTTAAAGAATGCTGGTTCAACATTTGCAAGGGTCGTCCATACCGCTTTTGAGCCACAAATACACAGAAATGTGGAAGCCTACATGGATGATATAGTGGTCAAGAGCAGGGACAAAGCAACTCTGATTCAAGATTTAGAAGAGACTTTTGCAAATCTGCACAAGATCAGCCTCAAGTTTAACCCCGAGAAGTGCGTGTTTGGAGTCCCTTCCGGCAAGCTTCTCGGGTTCTTCATGTCTCAGCGACGGATCGAAGCCAACCCCGACAAGATCAAGGCCATTGAACAGATTGAAGCACCGAAGCGCGTCAAGGATGTACGGAGACTTGCCGGCTGCGTGGCGGCTCTCAGCAGGTTTATCTCTAAGTCTGCTGAGCGCGCCCTGCCGTTTTTCAAAATTTTGAAAAAGGCAGGTCCAATGAAATGGACTCCGGAAGCGGAGGCTGCGCTGCAGGACTTGAAGAGATACCTGTCGTCCACTCCAATACTTGTCGCACCTAAGCCACAAGAAAAGTTGCTGCTGTATCTAGCGGCAACCAATCAAGTGGTTAGTGCTGCGTTAGTAGCGGAGAGGGAGGCTGACGATGAGCCAGCAACCGCGGCAAGCACATCCAGCGACAAGCAGGGGGCTTCCCCGACAAGCTCTGGTCCCGGCAAAGATGGATCTGCGCAGGCACCCGAGGAGATACAGAAGAGAATGGTGCAGCGCCCAGTTTACTTTGTCAGTTCCCTTCTGCAGGGGGCTAGGTCAAGGTACTCTGGTGTGCAGAAATTGCTTTTCGGCCTTCTTATGGCCTCGAGAAAGCTGCACCATTACTTCCAAGCACATGAAATCACAGTCGTCACTCGCTTTCCGCTGAAGAGGATACTACAGAATCCAGAAGCAACATGCAGGATTGTTGAGTGGGCACTGGAACTGTCAAGCTTTGGCCTCAAGTTTGAGAGCACTTCAACTATCCAAAGCAGAGCATTAGCAGAATTCATAGCAGAGTGGACGCCAACACCAGATGAAGAAATTTCAGAGACGAGCATCCCCGTCAAGGAAGCAAGCAAAGAGTGGCTGATGTACTTTGATGGTGCTTTCTCGCTGCAAGGCGTCGGTGCTGGCGTGCTGCTTGTCGCACCCACCGGAGAGCACCTCAAGTATGTAGTCCAGATGCATTTTCCCAAGGAGCAAGCAACGAACAATACTGCAGAGTATGAAGGTTTGCTTGCCGGTCTCAGGATCGCGGCAGACCTTGGGATCAAGAAGCTCATTGTCAGGGGTGACTCGCAGCTTGTCGTCTGCCAAGTGAACAACAATTATCAGAGTCCGTTGATGGAAGCCTACGTTGATGAAGTGAGGAAGCTAGAAGAGCGCTTTGTCGGCCTACAGATGGAACATGTTCCAAGAGCTCAGAACGACATCGCCGACGGCCTATCAAAGTGCGCAGCATTTAAGTTACCTGTGGAACCAGGGATCTTTCTGCTCAAGCTGACTCAACCGTCTGTTACGCCATCAACTGGACAGAGCAAGAAGAGGAAGTTGGTTTCTGGTGACTATTTTCCGGCAGAGCTTCCCGAAGCCGCCGCCAAAAAGATCCCCAAGATCAACGCCAAGAGTGCTGAGGAGCAGTCTGCCCCGACAAGCCCCAGGGTTTGTTTCGTTGAAGCAGACACTCCCGACAAGTTTTGCTCCGGCAAGCTTGCCGGGGAACGTCAAGCTCCGGCTGAGCCGCAGGTTCTCGCTGTAGAAGCGGATGTTCCCGCAGCAGCAGATATGCCTTTAGTCCTTGTTGTCGAGCCGCAAGCTCCAGCATGGGCACAACAGATTGTCCGTTTCCTTCAGACAGGAGCACTTCCCGAAGAGCAAGAAGAAGCAGAAAGAGTAGCCCGGCAGTCAAGTATGTACCAGTTTGTCGACAGCACACTGTACAGAAGAGGACGCAACGGTGTGAAATTGAAGTGTATTCACCAGGAAGACGGACAAAAGCTGTTGGCAGAGATACATGGAGGCATATGTGGTCACCACATTGGCGCCAGAGCACTTGCCGGCAAAGCGTTCCGGCAAGGTTTCTTTTGGCCGACAGCCCTCCAGGATGCAACTGCACAAGTAACCAAGTGTGAAGCGTGCCAGTTCCATTCCAAGCAGATACACCAGCCAGCTCAAGCTCTCCAGACGATCCCTTTATCCTGACCATTTTTGGTCTGGGGGCTCGACATCCTCGGCCCCTTCCCCCGAGCAGTCGGGGGCTTTGAGTACTTGTACGTTGCAATCGACAAGTTCACAAAGTGGCCGGAAGTGGAAGCAGTGAGGAAGGTGACAACACAGTCAACAGTCAAGTTCTTCAGGTCGATTGTTTGCCGCTTCGGGATCCCTAACAGGATCATCACCGACAACGGTACGCAATTCATGAGCCGCACCTTCATGCAGTACGTCCAAGATCTTGGCGCCAAGGTCTGCTTCGCTTCTGTTGCTCACCCCAGGAGTAACGGTCAAGCGGAGAGGGCAAATGCTGAAGTGCTGCATGGACTCAAGACCAGGACTTTCGACAGGCTGCACAAGTGCGGAAGAAACTGGATTGAGGAGCTGCTGGTGGTTCTTTGGTCGATCAGGACGCCGCCAAATCGAGCCACTGGCTAGACACCTTTCGCTCTAGTCTATGGAGCAGAGGCAGTTCTCCCCACGGAACTCGTATACGGGTCACCTCGAGTGCTCGCTTATGATGAGCTTGAGCAAGAGCAGCTGCGGGAAGATGACGCGCTGCTCCTTGAGGAAGACCGTCTTCAGGCTGCTGTGCGAGCTGCTCGCTACCAGCAAGCTTTGCGCCGCTACCATAGCCGCAAAGTTAACGCTAGAAGTCTCGAGGAAGGCTACCTTGTTCTTCGGCGCGTTCATTCCGCCAAGAATTCCAACAAGTTGACGCCGAAGTGGGAAGGCCCTTATCGGGTGAAACGAGTCACTAGGCCTGGTGCTGTCCGCCTTGAGACCGAAGATGGCATTCCGGTGAGCAACTCCTAGAACATCGAGCATGTTCGTAAGTTTTACCCGTAAGGCGCGGTTGCCGGACCCTGCTCCGGCAACCACCTTTTGTACAAGTCTTGCCGCTGTTGCATGTAATCCTTTGTACAAAGCCAGGCGCAGACCCTGAGCATAGATGAAGCGCTGGCGCCCTAAGTTATAGCATGCATGCTAGGTCGAGTCTCGTCCTTGGTTAGGGTTGATAGTGCTTAGTAGCGGCTAACCCCTAGCTTAGAGGTCGGGTGTGCGTCCCTTTGCCGTTCTTTCGTTTCCCTTGCTTCGCAGGGCTCGCATATCCTGGCCGGACCACTTGACGACGAAGAAGAGAAGGAGGACGGACCAGCGTCTGGACCCCGCCAAGCTAGTGTTGCCGGGGGCTGCAAGTACAAAGACTCACCCACGGCGAACCAGAGTTGCCGGGGGCTGCAATCTCAGATAAGTTTTTCATCCCTTATCATGCATTCTCTTATGGACTGAGGTATGCGAAACCTCGTTTCTTCCTAAAAGCTACCGTGCTCCCTAACTCTAGGCCCTAGGGCTCGTTCCTGGGGCCAGGTTTGGCCATAGTCGCGGCAGCAAAGGGACGAAACGAGGAGCCTGAACCCGCCTCATCCCTGCCTCCGCCAAAAGCGTGAGAAAGGTCGAGCGATGTGGGAAGACGGCAGGGCCTGCTGCCGGGAAAAGAAGTGTCTATCTTAAAGATATTAAGGATTTGCTCCTTGACGTGGGTTCCACCCACAAGACAAGTGACCCGGCAAGCATCCCCTTTTCACAAAAAAAACATTCCACTCAGGTACAGTTCATAGAGAATGAAAAACATGAATGATGGGATTACAAGTTTTAAATGCAGCTAAGGCCCGAGGGCTTACAAATTAAAAAGAGATAAGGTGCCCGTAATCCCTTTCTTGTCCCTCTCTTCAGGAGGTAGGTCAAGGAGGCGAAAAGGGCAAAAGGGGCGCCTAGGCGAGCTACGGGTAGCAGAAGACAGCAAGAGAACATCTCGGTGGCCGTCCAAATGCTGGATGGTGATGGCGGCACCGGAAGCAGGGCTCGAAGACGAGGCGGCAGGACGTCAGCACACTGTCGAGGGCGCCACGCCCACGTACTCAGACTTGACGGCCTTGCCGCCCGCCCTTTTCCTCTTCCGCAGCCTCCCTACGCCAGCCGCCCAAGGAGACGACCCCGAGAAGCTGAAGGAGCCGGCGACACGGATGATGGGGTCGCCGGTGCCGCACGGAGCGACGCCCGGCACCTAGTCGGACCCGTCATCCTGCCGCCCGCTACCCCCATCGTCGCTGCCGCTGTCCCCCTCGTCACTCTCGCTCGAGGAGGAGTCTTCGCTATCAGAGGAGCTCTCCACGCAGCACCTTGCCCGAGTTCCGAAGCACCCGAAGACCTTGACGGAGAGGAGACCGCCCTCCATCAGCTTAAAATGGAGGGTGAGCCCCTCCGTCAGGCTGTGGATACGGGCGAACGTCTTCCACCCTCGACCAAGATACATCACATTAGGGGCCGGGAAGTCAACGCGGACTCGCGTACCGCTGATTCCACAGCCCCTCATGTGCAGCCTCAGTGTCTCGGGCGGATCCAACTCCATCTCGCTCGCAAATGGAGTCGGGAGACGAAGGCAACGACGAGGCGGCCGGCGCAGCCTGACAAAGAACTCGCAAGGGTCGTCCCCAATATGGACCGCCATGGGAAGAGGAGCCGCTGGCGGAGGCGAGGCCGGCGAGCCGCCCCGTCCACCTCTTCCCCGAGCGCCTCGGCCTCGCCCTCGACCTCGCCCACGGCCTCGCGAGTAGGGGTACCCTAGTATCCCGAACTTGTGCACGGGCAGTCGCAGCGCCCCGCGGCAAGGCTTGCCAGGTGACCGCCAAGGACCTACTTGGTTCCTTTGGAGCCATTCAAGAACAAAGTATTTAAGCCAAGGAGACAAGGCCCCGGCAAGAGGAGCTTGCCGGGAAGGCCACTCAAGGCACAAAGCCCCGGCAAGAGGAGCTTGTCGGGAAGGCCAACCAAGGCATCTCAAGGAACTTGCCGCGACGCGCTACGCGTCCCGGCAAGACCCGGCGAGCGACAAGCTCCCGGACGCGACAAGACAACGACCGCGGCAAGGCGTTTGCCGCGGCAAGCAACCACTCTGTACCTGCGCTCCAGCACACCCACCAACGTGTGGCTCTGGGACCCTTCCAGGCGTACGTGGCGGGAGGCTGTGCAGCCAGGGGTGCACTGTGGCAAGCGGCGCTGACAAGATCGCCATCGTGGCGAGCGGTGGCGTCCCTGACGGTCCCTTTTCTGCACTGTTTGGGCGACGTAGATAGGCATTTAATGCCCTTGTCCCCTGCCGTCAGGGTTAGGTATGATACACTGTGTAGGTAGCTGTACCTACCGCAGCACCTTTTCCATTTTTGCCCTTGCCTACGTTGCCACCTGTTGGAGACCCCTTGAGCATATAAAAGGAGGCCCATGCACAACGTAGAAGGGGAAGACGAACAGTAGAACACTCACGCTCGGTCTCGTTAGCTGCTGGTGCGTACTGTAGCACTCAGCGCTCCCGAGCAAGAACTCAATACAAACCACAAAGCAGCAGTAGGAGTATTATCTCTCCGGAGAGCTCCGAAGCTGGGTATACCGCTCGCGTGCTCTGCCTCAATCTGCTCTTCGTGCGACCTCCGCCCCCCGCCGAACCGAAAGGGGCTCCGTCCCCATAGGTGCTCGTGGAGGCAGTTTCCCCAACACCACCGGATAGAGACATTGAGTTTTTGATAGAGCTGTTGCCAGGTACAGGACCAATATCCAAGAGACCCTATCGGATGCCCGCAAATGATCTGGAAGAGATTAAGAAACAGATCAAGGAGTTATTGGAGAAAGGATACATCCGAAGAAGTTCATCACCTTGGGGAGCCCCAGTACTTTTGGTTGAGAAGAAGGATAAATCCCTGAGGATGGTTGTTGATTATCGAGCATTAAATGAAGTGACGATTACGAACAAGTACCCATTGCCGATGATCAACGATCTGTTTGATCAGTTGCAAGGGCTAAAGTGTTTTCGAAGATCGATTTGCGATCGGGGTACCATCAGTTGAAGATACAAGAGAAGGATATACCGAAGACGACATTCACAACACGATATGGATTATACGAGTATACGGTCATGTCGTTTGGACTGACTAACGCCCCTGCATATTTCATGAGCATGATGAACAAGGTGTTCATGGAGTATTTGGACAAGTTTGTTGTGGTTTTTATTTATGATATTATGGTATACTCGAAGAATGAAGAGGAGCACAAGGAGCATTTGTGTTTAGTTCTCGAGAAACTCAAGGAACACCAGTTGTATGCTAAGTTTAGCAAATGCGAGTTTTGGTTGAAGGAAGTCGGATTCCTTGGACATGTTATATCAGGAGAAGGTATAGCAGTAGACCCCAGCAAGGTTCAGTCAGTCACTGAATGGTTGGCCCCCACCTCAGTTAGCGAAATCCGCAGTTTTCTTGGACTCGCGGGATACTATCGGAGATTCATTGAGAATTTTTCCAAGATTGCAAAGCCAATGACTGAACTGTTGAAGAAGGATACTAAGTTTAAATGGACAGAAGATTGCGAGGCAAGTTTGCAGGAGTTGAAGAAACGTTTGACTACAGCGCCAGTGCTAACACTGCCAGATATACATAAGGAGTTCCAAGTGTATTGCGATGCCTCTGGCCTAGGACTTGGATGTGTGCTTATGCAGGACCGAAGAGTTGTTTCGTATGCCTCACGACAACTAAAACCTGATGAGTTGAACTATGCCATGCATGATTTGGAGTTAGCAGCCGTAGTGCATGCATTGAAGACCTGGAGACATTACCTTATTGGAAACTGTTGTGATGTATACACGGACCATAAGAGTTTGAAGTACATTTTTACCCAGAAGGAATTGAACCTTCGATTAGAGATTGTTCGTAGAGGATTAGTTGCAACAATGGAGGTCCAGTCGACATTGCTGGCCAAGATTCGGGAAGCTCAGAAGGATGACAAAGAGATTGCCGAGATAAAGGAGAAGATGGGCAAAGGAAAGGCCAAAGATTTTCGTGAGGATGAGCACGATACCTTATGGTTTGAGGACCGAATTTATGTGCCCAATAACCAGGAGATTAGGAAGTTAATACTTCAAGAGGCCCATGACTCACCATACTCGATACACCCCAGAAACACCAAGATGTATTTGGATTTGAAGGAACGTTTCTGGTGGACCGGTATGAAGAAGGATATTGCCGAGTATGTAGCTGTCTGTGATGTATGTCAGAGAGTAAAGTCAGAACATCAGAAGCCAGCAGGACTGTTACAGCCTATGCCGATACCCGAATGGAAGTGGGATAAACTTGGCATGGACTTTATCACCGGATTGCCCAGGACCAAAGCAGGATATGATTCCATATGGGTAGTAGTTGATCGGTTGACCAAAGTAGCTCACTTCATCCCAGTGAAAACCACCTATACAAGTGCAAAGTTGTCCAAGATATATATGTCCAGGATCATATGTCTGCATGGAGTTCCGAGGACCATCGTATCAGATCGAGGAACACATTTTACCTCAAAGTTTTGGCATCAGTTACACCAGACTTTGGGAAAGATATTAGAGTTTAGTACAGCATTCCACCCGCAGACAGATGGACAAACTGAGAGAGTCAACCAAATTTTGGAGGACATGTTGAGAGCCTGTGCGCTAGATTATGGATCTAGTTGGGATGACAATTTGTCGTACGCAGAGTTCTCGTGCAACAATAGCTATCAAGCCAGTTTGAAGATGGCACCGTTTGAAGCCCTGTATGGACGAAGGTGCAGAACACCGTTGATGTGGGATGAGGTAGGAGACCGACAATTGTTTGGACCAGACTTGATCAAAGAGTCTGAGGAGAAGGTTAAACTGATTCGTGATAGACTGAAGATTGCTCAGTCCAGGCAGAAGAGTTATGCAGACTCAAAATGCAAGGAGGTAACCTATGAAATTGGAGACCGATCATATCTGCGAGTATCACCCTTGCGAGGAGTGAAATGTTTTGGAGTTAAGGGAAAGTTAGCCCCGAGATTTGTAGGACCGTATCGTACTTTGGAACGGATGGGAGAAGTTGCCTACAAGTTGGAATTACCTGAGGGATTGTCAGGAGTTCATGACGTGTTTCACATTTCATAGCTGAAGAAGTGTCATGCTGAGATGGCCGATATACCGTTAAGAGATACAGTACCCCTGGAGGCGATTCAGTTGGACAGTGATTTGACTTATGAGGAGAAACCAGTTAAGATTCTTGAATTTTGCCAGCAGAGTCACCCGCAGTAAGGTTATCAAGTTTTGCAAAGTTCAGTGGAGCCACCATACCGAGGATGAAGCCACCTGGGAACGAGAGGATGATCTCCGCAAAGACCACCCACACCTATTTTCTAGCCAACCCGAATCTCGAGGGCGAGATTCATCTTAAGGGGGTAGGTTTATAACATCCCAAATTTTCAATTTGGAATGTTATACATTAGATCATCACTGCATATCATATTTTTGCTTGCTTTTAGTCTGATCCTAGAAATTCTACGCAACTCAAGGACCTTCGGAGAGAGTTGGGATTTCGTTATTTTCATATTTGAGTTTTCTCAAATTTTGAGAATAGAATCATTTGGTTTTGATTATTTTATCTTCAATTATTTCAAATTATAAAAATATGAGAGAGGGAATAAAATGACTTTATCAAAATAAAGAAATATTGAATATTTAATAATAAAATCAAATAAGATTTTATTTCGGAGTTTTTCGCTATTTTATTTTTTTATTTAGGAAAAATATGCGTTTTTCAAAATTGCACTTAGGCCCCAAATAAATGTTCATCTTGTCCGGCTTGATTTTAGAAGTCAGGGAAAATTTATTTCAGGATTTTTGGAGTTCGTTTAGTTTTTCTTTTGTTTGTTTTTCTGCACGAATTAATTAAAAAAACCCGCGCGCCCGACTGGGCCGAAGCCCAGCCGAGCCAGCTCGGCCCGCCCGCGCCACCGCCTCCCTAGCCAGATCGGGAACGGAGTCCCGCCGCCGCCGCCGTGTCCGGGGCGGACACGCATCCCGAGGCCGCCCCCTTCCCCAAGTTGGCCCCCCCCTTTATAAACCCCGCCGGAGCCCCCCTCGAGCCCCGCACCGCCGCCTCCCCTCGCCGCCCCGCAGCCGCTGCCGCTCGGAGCCGTCGCCCCGCACCCCGCCGTCGCCCCGCACCCCGCCGTCGCCCGGAGCCCCGCCGGAGTTTCGCCGGAGCCCGAGCCGAGGTAGCCGTCGCCGCCGTTTTTTTTTGAGAAAAACCGTTCGCTTTTTTAAAAAAAAACCTAGTTTCCGTTTTAGATCGGTTTTTTTCGGTTTATTTATCTAGCGAGCGTTCTCTCATTCGTTTGTTTTAGTGAACGCGTTCTTCGTTTAGATCCAGATAACAAATGTCCATTCGTTAATCTGTTCGTCGCTTTTCTTTTTATGGATTTATTCCGCGATTTTTCTGATCGCGATTTCTGATCCGATCTTAGTTTCTGTTTATCTTTTCGCTCGTTTATCAGAATCAGGCGATTCAAGCGCCTGGAGTTTCGTCTCGAAACCCTCTTTCCGTTTAACCAACTCAAACAAGTTTTTGCTATTGTAAAATTTGACCTAGTTCCATATTAGTATACGAAGCTTCTTTCTTTCGCCGTCTGAGTTTCGTTGCTCGGTTTGATTTGATTCTTTTTGCAAACCGGAGTTCTTAAGTTGAACTTTCTGGTCAACTTCTCTTATTTGAGTTTTGCTTGTGCATCATTGCTTTTTACTTATGTATGCTATTGTTTGCTCGCGATAGAATTCCCGGAGTGCGAAGCGTGTTACTACGAGTCTCTAGGATTCGTGGATCGTCAGCAAGGCAAGTAACACATTGATCATAATCTTTTCATACCTAGTTTTTATGCATTAGTTCCAATCCTCAAACATTGCATGATTAGGATGTCATTAACTTGTGGGTTGGGAAGTAGTTGATGAGGTAGAACCTATTGCCCTGTTATATTCAAACCTTGGGAGTTACTTCTACGCTCGCTTATATTACTATGCCATGCTATGCTCGTAGACGTGGTTTGGGTTTGAGTGAAATCCATGACAGATGTGAGATTGTTAATTAATGGTTCAACTTAAGGTGGCAACCTAATCAAACAACTGGGTGGATTGAGGCACCTGGGGAACCCAGTGTTGCCTGTATTTTTGGAAAATCCCGGGGTTCCGTGTGATTCTCCTATGGACCGCCACCCAGGCTCAAAGGGAACTGAGATGATTCATGCTTGAAACTTCCGTGTGCAGCCACAAGCTATTATGGGCTCTAGCATAGTTGATTAAGTTACGTGAAGCTCTTAAAGAGGCAGATCAGCAGGTAGTGGAATGTAGGTTTGGTATGGTCTGTCTGGAGTAGAGAGTTAATGTTTCTGAAAGACTATGTCTCGGCCATCCGTTTCTCAAACACCTTGTAGTGCGAGAAATCCAACGGAGGCGATCGAGTCTTGCGGGGAAAAGTGTGCAAACCTCTGCAGAGTGTACAATCTAATCATGGTTAGCCGTGTCCCCAGTTATGGACAATTCTTGAGTATCTAGTACTTGGGTTATCACATGTATCTCATCATGTTTAATTAATATTGTTGGGTTGTTAATCACTTTAATTGGGATTGAGTTGGAGGAACCTTCTCAATGTTGTTTCAACCACCATGATAGTTAAATAAAAATCTATTCCTTTGTTGTAGGAAAAAATTGGCTTTTCGCAAAACTATAACCATAGAGCTTTCCACCAGCCAAATATGCATGTAGTGATAGAATTATTCTGTTTTTGCTCTACTGTGTTATATTGCCAGCATATTCCATGTGCTGACCCGTTCTCGGGCTGCAACGTATTATGTTGCAGACTTTTCAGATGAGGAGTAAGGTTCGTTAGGTCGTTGCCGTGCAACTCAGCTATGCCGTTGGAGTTGATGGACTCACTTTATCTTCCAAGCCTTCCGCTGTTATCATATTAGATGGCCTTAAGCCATATTATTGTAATAAGTTCTCTCTTGAGACATTCAATGTAATAAGTGTGTGATCGCTACTGTTTTATAAATCCTTTGAGTACTGTGTGTGTCAGCATTACCGATCCAGGGATGACACTGAAGCACAGAGACTTGACCATCTGAGGTCGGGTCGCTACAAGATGGTATGAGAGCACACGCTGAGTGTAGGACACGACCACTAAGATAAACTATAGGTCACTCTTCTCTACTCATTTCTGACTCCTCTCCATTTTCTACTCTTTAGGATGACGGAGATGAAGAACAAGTTTGCACAACCGGATGAAGACACACCTTTTGGACGCCACTTGAAGGAAGTCACTAGGTACTTGAACATTGGAATGCCAAGCTTCACCGGGACGTACAACGCCACTTTACCTGAAGAGGAGCGCTGGATGGTTCAAGTACAAGTCCCAGGAAGGACGTTCTCCCCAACTTCTAAACCCATAGATTTTGTTTCGAAGCACCCACCTGGAGTCTAGGCAAGAGCATGGCAGCCCACATTACCATGGGACGCATTGGAGAAGTTTACAACAGGGAGCTTAAGGACACTATCTACCAAATATGTGGGCGTCGAGACGAGCAATGGGAAGTAATCAACACCAGGAAGGATAGATCCATTGCAGCCTTCATCCAGGAGTTAAACCAGCACATCCGACGTCAGGAAAACCAGATGTGCGCGGACATGATGGACTTGAAGAAGGCAAAGACTAGGTTCATCGAACTGGAGGAAGAACTCAAGTTTACTCGCAATGGATATGAGGAGGAAATCAAGACACTACTGGAGAAGAATGACGACCTAGTCAAGAAGATTGGAGTATTCATGGGAGGACCAGCACCGGGAGAAGAAAACGATGATCCCACTGCCCGGACAACCACATCTTCATCGACGACACCGACTCCGACCCTAGTGATGATGACTTTGAAGACGAAGCTGGAGCGGACATCATGGAGTCTTCCACCGATCAAAATTTCTAGATGACCACCAACTATTAGTAGTATTCCCCCATGTATTTAGTAGTAGTTGAGCACTTGTGCGATAGTTCTAGATCTTTTGTATACCCTTGCTTGATTGATTGAGTGAAATGATTGTGTTTGTCTCATGTGCATATGGGTAGTGTTTTCTAATTAGACCTCTTTTCTATTCTAATCTCTTCCATCTAAACCCATCAGATGCCTCCGAGATGTGACACCGGTTTTGCTTTCCCACCGGAGCTCACCCAGTTGATCCAGCAGCAGAATGCGTTGATGCAGTTGGTAGTTCAGAATCAGGGCAACAACAACAACAACCCACCGCCAGTGGACAACCTAGCCCGTTTTCTAAGGTTGCAGCCGCCGGTGTTTTCCAGTAGCACCGAGCCCATAGTTACTGATGAGTGGCTACGCCGTATTGGAAGGGAGTTGACCACCGCAGGTTGCACAGATGCTGAGAGAGTGCGCTTTGCCGCACATCAGTTGGATGGACCAGCAGCCTCATGGTGGGAAAATTACACAGCCACTTTTCCTATAGCCAATGTCACTTGGGACCAGTTTCAGCAAGCTTTCCGCACAGCCCATGTCTCAACTGGAGCGATGCAGATGAAGAAGTGGGAGTTTCGCAACTTACGCCAGGGGAACCGTACTGTGGCTCAGTACGTGGATGAGTTTAGCAAGTTATCTCGCTATGCCCCTGATGATGTGGCCACAGATGCCGCGAAGCAGGAGAAGTTTATGGAAGGGCTGAATGATGAGATGAGTATGCAATTGATGGTAGCAACCTTCAACAACTACCAGGAGTTGGTAGATAAGGCTCTTATGATTGAAGGGAAGCATCAGCAGCAAATTGAGAGTCGCAAGAGAAAGTATGGACAAGGGAAGTATAACACTGGAGCTCAGCAGAAGCCTCGCCTAACCCCGAACTCGGGAGGACTTGTTCATAACCATGGAGGCCACAACCACACTGGAGGAGGATCGCATAACCACAATGGTTCTAAGAATGGGAATGGGAACGGAACCAACAATAATCAGAACCGCCCCAACCCAGCCACACTCGCCAAAAGGGACTTAAGTCATGTTACTTGTTTCAAGTGCGGAAAGACTGGACACTACGCCACGGAGTGCCCTGAAGGAAAGAATGGAAATGGAAATGGGAGCGCTGGGAAGAAGCCCAATCCATTCAACAAAGGACAAGTGAACCACGTTAACGTGGAGGAGGTTGAAGAGCAGCCGGACGCGGTAATAGGTAAGTTTTTGGTTAAGTCATTTATCGCTCTTGTTCTTTTCGATACTGGTGCATCGCATTCATACATATCAAGGGGATTCGTGGATAAGTTTAAACTACCAACCCAAACCCTTAGGACCCCTCTTTTAGTGAGTTCACCCGGAGCAGAGTATATGGCAAGCCGATGGTGTGACCAGATACCCTTAACCATTGGTACACATGTTTTTTCCGTCCGACCTAATTATCT
Organism: Aegilops umbellulata; assembly: GCA_032464435.1. Classification (NCBI taxonomy): domain Eukaryota; kingdom Viridiplantae; phylum Streptophyta; class Magnoliopsida; order Poales; family Poaceae; genus Aegilops; species Aegilops umbellulata. Next base: position 397,420,354 of record CP136054.1, read on the forward strand.
TGGAGTCGCAAGTATTGGATGTAATATTGGGTATGGACTGGATGTCAAAGTATGGAGGAAGTATTGACTGTGCTAGTAAGTCGATTTATCTCACCACCCCGGAGGGAAAAAGGATTAAGTATGTGTCTAGGCATGTGCCTAGGAGGAGCCAAGTGAATGCCCTTACGGGAGTTGTTCAGGAGGAAGTGCCTGTAGTGAAGGATTACCCGGATGTTTTTCCAGAGGAGCTACTAGGCATGCCACCGGATAGAGACATTGAGTTTTTGATAGAGCTGTTGCCAGGTACAGGACCAATATCCAAGAGACCCTATCGGATGCCGCAAATGATCTGGAAGTGATTAAGAAACAGATCAAGGAGTTATTGGAGAAAGTATACATCCGAAGAAGTTCATCACCTTGGGGAGCCCCAGTACTTTTGGTTGAGAAGAAGGATAAATCCTTGAGGATGGTTGTTGATTATCGAGCATTAAATGAAGTGACGATTACGAACAAGTACCCACTGCCGATGATCAACGATCTGTTTGATCAGTTGCAAGGAGCTAAAGTGTTTTCGAAGATCGATTTGCGATCGGGGTACCATCAGTTGAAGATACGAGAGAAGGATATACCGAAGACGACATTCACAACACGATATGGATTATACGAGTATACGGTCATGTCGTTTGGACTGACTAACGCCCCTGCATATTTCATGAGCATGATGAACAAGGTGTTCATGGAGTATTTGGACAAGTTTGTTGTGGTGTTTATTTATGATATTATGGTATACTCGAAGAATGAAGAGGAGCACAAGGAGCATTTGCGTTTAGTTCTCGAGAAACTCAGGGAACACCAGTTGTATGCTAAGTTTAGCAAATGCGAGTTTTGGTTGAAGGAAGTCGGATTCCTTGGACATGTTATATCAGGAGAAGGTATAGCAGTAGACCCCAGCAAGGTTCAGTGAGTCACTGAATGGTTGGCCCCCACCTCAGTTAGCGAAATCCGCAGTTTTCTTGGACTCGCGGGATACTATCGGAGATTCATTGAGAATTTTTCCAAGATTGCAAAGCCAATGACTGAACTGTTGAAGAAGGATACTAAGTTTAAATGGACAGAAGATTGCGAGGCAAGTTTCCAGGAGTTGAAGAAACGTTTGACTACAGCGCCAGTGCTAACACTGCCAGATATACATAAGGAGTTCCAAGTGTATTGCGATGCCTCTGGCCTAGGACTTGGATGTGTGCTTATGCAGGACCGAAGAGTTGTTTCGTATGCCTCACGACAACTAAAACCTCATGATTTGAACTATGCCATGCATGATTCGGAGTTAGCAGCCGTAGTGCATGCATTGAAGACCTGGAGACATTACCTTATTGGAAACCGTTGTGATGTGTACACGGACCATAAGAGTTTGAAGTACATTTTTACCCAGAAGGAACTGAACCTTCGACAGAGGAGATGGTTGGAGCTTATAAAGGATTATGACATGAAGCTACACTATCATCCAGGAAAGGCCAATGTCGTAGCAGACACTTTGAGCCGGAAGAGTTATGCTAATATCCTTGAAAGTAAGGGACTGCCGAAGGAGTTAGCAGAGGACAACATGGAACTTCGATTGGAGATTGTTCCTAGAGGATTCGTTGCAACAATGGAGGTCCAGTCGACATTGCTGGACAAGATTCGGGAAGCTCAGAAGGATGACAAAGAGATTGCCAAGATAAAGGAGAAGATGGGCAAAGTACAGGCCAAAGATTTTCATGAGGATGAGCATGATACCTTATGGCTTGAGGACCGAATTTATGTGCCCAATAACCAGGAGATTAGGAAGTTAATACTTCAAGAGGCCCATGACTCACCATACTCGATACACCCTGGAAACACCAAGATGTATTTGGATTTGAAGGAACGTTTCTGGTGGACCGGTATGAAGAAGGATATTGCCGAGTATGTAGCCGTCTGTGATGTATGTCAGAGAGTAAAGGCAGAACATCAGAAGCCAGCAGGACTGTTACAGCCTATGCCGATACCCGAATGGAAGTGAGATAAACTTGGCATGGACTTTATCACCGGATTGCCCAGAACCAAAGCAGGATATGATTCCATATGGGTAGTAGTTGATCGCTTGACCAAAGTAGCTCACTTCATCCCAGTGAAAACCACCTATACAAGTGCAAAGTTGGCCAAGATATATATCTCCAGGATCATATGTCTGCATGGAGTTCCGAGGACCATCGTATCAGATCGAGGAACACATTTTACCTCAAAGTTTTGGCATCAGTTACACCAGACTTTGGGAACGAGATTAGAGTTTAGTACAACATTCCACCCGCAGACAGATGGACAAACTGAGAGAGTCAACCAAACTTTGGAGGACATGTTGAGAGCCTGTGCGCTAGATTATGGATCTAGTTGGGATGACAATTTGCCGTACGCAAAGTTCTCGTGCAACAATAGCTATCAAGCCAGTTTGAAGATGGCACCGTTTGAAGCCCTGTATGGACGAAGGTGCAGAACACCGTTGATGTGGGATGAGATAGGAGACCGACAATTGTTTGGACCAGACTTGATCAAAGAGTCTGAGGAGAAGGTTAAACTGATTCGTGATAGACTGAAGATTGCTCAGTCCAGGCAGAAGAGTTATGCAGACTCAAAACGCAAGGAGGTAACCTATGAAATTGGAGACCGATCATATCTGCGAGTATCATCCTTGCGACGAGTGAAACATTTTGGAGTTAAGGGAAAGTTAGCCCCGAGATTTGTAGGACCATATCGTATTTTGGAATGGATGGGAGAAGTTGCCTACAGGTTGGAATTACCTGAGGGATTGTCAGGAGGTCATGACGTGTTTCACATTTTGCAGCTGAATAAGTGTCATGCTGAGATGGCCGATATACCGTTAAGAGATACAGTACCCCTGGAGGCGATTCAGTTGGACAGTGATTTGACTTATGAGGAGAAACCAGTTAAGATTCTTGAATTTTGCCAGCAGAGTCACCCGCAGTAAGGTTATCAAGTTTTGCAAAGTTCAGTGGAGCCACCATACCGAGGATGAAGCCACCTGGGAACGAGAGGATGATCTCCGCAAAGACCACCCACACCTATTTTCTAGCCAACCCGAATCTCGAGGGCGAGATTCATCTTAAGGGGGTAGGTTTATAACATCCCAAATTTTCAATTTGGAATGTTATACATTAGATCATCACTGCATATCATATTTTTGCTTGCTTTTAGTCTGATCCTAGAAATTCTACGCAACTCAAGGACCTTCGGAGAGAGTTGGGATTTCGTTATTTTCATATTTGAGTTTTCTCAAATTTTGAGAATAGAATCATTTGGTTTTGATTATTTTATCTTCAATTATTTCAAATTATAAAAATATGAGAGAGGGAATAAAATGACTTTCCCAAAATAAAGAAATATTGAATATTTAATAATAAAATCAAATAAGATTTCATTTCAGAGTTTTTCGCTATTTTATTTTTTTATTTAGGAAAAATATGCGTTTTTGAAAATTGCATTTAGGCCCCAAATAAATGTTCATCTTGTCCGGCTTGATTTGAGAAGCCGGGGAAAATTTATTTCGGGATTTTTGGAGTTCGTTTAGTTTTTCTTTTGTTTGTTTTTCTGCGCGAAATAATTTTAAAAAAAACCGCGCGCCCGACTGGGCCGAAGCCCAGCCGAGCCAGGCCGGCCCGCCCACGCCGCCGCCTCCCCAGCTGGATCAGGACCGGAGTCCCGCCGCCGCCGCTGTGTCCGGGGCGGACATGCCTCCCGAGGCCGCCCCCTTCCCCAAGTTGGCCGCCCCCCCTTTATAAACCCTGCCGGAGCCCCCCTGGAGCCCCACACCGCCGCCTCCCCACGCCGCCCCGCAGCCGCCGCACGCCACCACCGCCGCCCGCGCCGCCTGCTGCCACTCAGAGCCGCCGCCCCGCACCCCGCCGCCGCCCGGAGCCCCGCCGGAGTTTCGCTTGGGCCCGAGCCGAGGTAGCCGCCGCCGCCTTTTTTTTTGAGAAAAACCATTCGGTTTTTTTAAACCCTAGTTTTCGTTTTAGATCGGTTTTTTCCGGTTTATTTATCTAGCGAGCATTCGCTCGTTCGTTCGTTTTAACGAACGTGTTCTTCGTTTAGATCCAGATAACGAACGTCGGTTCGTTAATCTGTTCGTCGCTTTTCTTTTTTTCGGATTTATTCCGCGATTTTTCTGATCGCGATTTCTGATCCGATCTTAGTTTATGTTTATCTTTTCGCTCGTTTATCGGAATTAGGCGATTCAAGCGCCTGGAGTTTCGTCTTGAAACCCTCTTTCCGTTTAACCAACTCAAACAAGTTTTTGCTACTGTAAAATTTGACCTAGTTCCATATTAGTATACAAAGCTTCTTTGTTTCGCCGTCTGAGTTTCGTTGCTCTGTTTGATTTGATTATTTTTGCAAACCGGAGTTCTTAAGTTGAACTTTCTGGTCAACTTCTCTTATTTGAGTTTTTCTTGTGCATCATTGCTTGTTACTTATGTATGCTATTGTTTGCTCCCGATAGAATTCCCGGAGTGCGAAGCGTGTTACTACGAGTCTCTAGGATTCGCGGATTGTCAGCAAGGCAAGTAACACATTGATCATAATCTTTTCATACCTAGTTTTTATGCATTAGTTCCAATCCTCAAAAATTGCATGATTAGGATGTCATTAACTTGTGGGTTGGGAAGTAGTTGATGAGGTAGAACCTATTGCCCTGTTATATTCAAACCTTGGGAGTTACTTCTACGCTCGCTTATATTACTATGCCATGCTATGCTCGTAGACGTGGTTTGGGTTTGAGTGAAATCCATGACAGATGTGAGATTGTTAATTAATGGTTCAACTTAAGGTGGCAACCTAATCAAACAACTGGGTGGATTGAGGCACCTGGGGAACCCAGTGTTGCCTGTATTTTTGGAAAATCCCGGGGTTCCGTGTGATTCTCCTATGGACCGCCACCCAGGCTCAAAGGGAACTGAGATGATTCATGCTTGAAACTTCCGTGTGCAGCCACAAGCTATTATGGGCTCTAGCATAGTTGATTAAGTTACGTGAAGCTCTTAAAGAGGCAGATCAGCAGGTAGTGGAATGTAGGTTTGGTATGGTCTGTCTGGAGTAGAGAGTTAATGTTTCTGAAAGACTGTGTCTCGGTCATCCGTTTCTCAAACACCCTGTAGTGCGAGAAATCCAACTGAGGCGACCGAGTCTTGTGGGGAAAAGTGCGCAAACCTCTGCAGAGTGTACAATCTAACCATGGTTAGCCGTGTCCCCGGTTATGGACAATTCTTGAGTATCTAGTACTTGGGTTATCACATGTATCTCATCATGTTTAATTAATATTGTTGGGTTGTTAATCACTTTAATTGGGATTGAGTTGGAGGAACCTTCTCAATGTTGTTTCAACCACCATGATAGTTAAACAAAAATCTATTCCTTTGTTATAGGGAAAAATTGGCTTTTCGCAAAACTATAACCATAGAGCTTTCCACCAGCCAAATATGCATGTAGTCATAGCATTATTCTGTTTTTGCTCTACTGTGTTATATTGCCAGCATATTCCATGTGCTGACCCGTTCTCGGGCTGCAACGTATTACGTTGCAGACTTTTCAGATGATAAGTAAGGTTCGTTAGGTCGTTGCCGTGCAGCTCAGCTATGTCGTTGGAGTTGATGGACTCATTTTATTTTCCAAGCCTTCCGCTGTTATCGTATTAGATGGCCTTAAGCCATATTATTGTAATAAGTTCTCTCTTGAGACATTCGATGTAATAAGTCGGTTCCCTTTTTTAATAATTATGCTTAGAAAAACAAATAAAAGAAATACTAAACGAACTCCAAAAATCCCGAAATAAATTTTTCCCGACTTCTAAAATCAAGCCGGACAAGGTGAACATTTATTTGGGGCCTAAGTGCAATTTTGAAAAACGCACATTTTTCCTAATTCAAATAAAATAGCAATAAACTCCAAAATAAAACCTTATTTGATTTTATTATTAAATCCTTAATATTTCTTTATTTTTGGGAAAGTCATTTTATTACCTCCCTCATATTTTTATAATAGAAATAATTGAAGACAAAATAATTAAAATCAAATGATCCTATTTCCAAAATTTGAGAAAACATCGAGGTGATATACAGATTATTAGGTGGCTCCCCCTAGGCGACTCCCTCGGCGACCATCGCCGGTGGCCACTCCGGCCCCGGCGGCCACCCTCCCCTGCCACGTTCCACTCCGGTCGTGGCATCCACCAACCACCCATGGAGAGTCTCCTCCATTGGGACTTCTCTCCAGGTCTGGCGATTGAATCTCAGGTACGTGCCAAGTTTGGGTCCACGGTGCACTTATCTCGGGCCAACCCTGGATCCACTAAGGAATTCTTCCTGGTCGTTTCTTTCTCGTCGGCATCTTTCAAGTTGACAGAGGAATCTGTGGCCCTAGCGCTCCAATCTTGCATCGGTGGCCTCGGATCGGGGTTTAGGGTTTTGCAACTAAGTGATCGCCATTTTCGGTTCTCCGTAGCCTCAAATCGTGTGGGTCATTTTATCTATGGGCTTAAGGATCGGATTTGGCCAGACTTTATCTGCCACTTTCATCTTTTTCGTGGAATCCCTGATCCTGGCGGTGTTCACATTGGAAATGGTTGGCATGCGGATAGTTTTCTTCCTGAGGTGGGCTCTTGTTCTATGGCTGTCAAATCCAAATGGTTTCAGGATCAACAGAGTAAATTTGATCAGCTGAATTGGGATGCTCAATACTCGGCGCCTTTGCAAGGTGAATTACAAATTTCCTCGCCGGAGTTTCGACGGCCGTCGGCCGCCGACGGAATCTCTTTTGGGAAGTTCAATTTTTCGGTGTTTGTGGATCAAGAGCTGAATATTCGGTTTGGAGAGTTTGTTTGTTCTGGAAAGGATAATGCGCATGTCAGGCCTTCTTTCAAGGGATCTCGTTTTCGGGAATCATATTGGCAGTCCATTTCCAATGAAAAGTTATACCATATAATGGATGGATGGCAAGCGGGTTATTCTAATGATGAAGTCTCCTCTATGGTCCAGATCCTAGATGTGCCAACACAAGAATATATTGATTCGCGTTTGCTCAAATGCGCCAGCTGCTCTCATCATGGTCATCTTGCACCGGATTGCCCAGGTATCTTTTGTCAACGTTGTATACGCCTTATCGATCAATGTTTGTGTCCTGATAACCTGCATGAAGGGGTAGGCTCATGCATGTTGGGCCGTAAGTTACAAACTTGTGTCGCGTGCAATCGCACTGATCATTTAAGCACTAGATGCCCCGGCCTTCAGAGATGCAATTCGTGTAACTTATTGGGCCACTCTAATTGCCGAGGGGGTTGGTATGGGCCAGCCTACTGTTGGCGGCCCAAGAGCTTCAAACTGTCCATGCCTGTTTTAGTGGAACGGAAAGATACCAACTGCCCGAGTCGGCGGGATATACACGGTAACTCTCAGGGTTTGTTATGGAAAGTGAAACAGAAAATCCAGTGTAGTTCTGACGTGGCTTCTCCTCATTGCTTGTCGCTCCGACTCCCCCCCCATTGCAGCTGTCAATTCCACCGCCCGGGGGGCCCAATCAGACGCAGTCTTCCCAGTTTTCTCTCCTCCCTCCTCTGCTCCTGCCTCGCCCTCCCCTGTTCCAAGTCCGGAGCCTTCGAAAAACCCTAGTGGTGCCGCCATGGCGAACTTCCCGGTCAGGCCGTTTGCCTTCACCCCCGTCGGCTCACACGTTGAGCGGGGGCCCGATCATCGCTTGCAGAGAAGCACCATGGTAGTGGATGAGGCGCCGCTGAACCATGAGAGGTACGCTCTGATTGAGATCACTCCCCCTGTTCCAGATCATCAGAAAATATATTGGTTAGAGGAAATTTGTCGGATTCTGCGAGTGGATCTCGAGTATCAGATTGAGGATGAGTTTGTCTATCCGATCGCAGTTGGCTGTGTTGCTTTTGTTGATGTTCAGAGTAGAGATGACGCCATTAGAGTGGGGCCGCATGCATTAACTGATGACTCTTACTTCACTTTAATCCCTCATGATGAAGGGATTAATATGAGAATGCCTGCTTTCCAATATGAAGTCTGGATCTTGATGCTTGCCTTCCCTATGGATTACATGACTGAACATTATGTTCACAAGGCGGTTTCTCGCTTCGGCAAGCTGTTGTTGTGGCCAAGACCGAACGAGAATAAAGCTAGGGTTCTTGTTAAGTGTCACATTAAGGATATTGCTGAAGTCCCCCATAGCCTGCTTGTCACCAAAGTTGGCTTGCTGCCGGGGTTGGGTCGATCTTGGTCTGACCCAGTGTATGTTCTGAATGGCAGAGATACTGTACCTGGCCTACAAGGAACAGAGGATACTCTGCCTCTTCTGAATGCATCTCTTTACCCGTACACTCTGTCGTACTATACGATCATGCAGCAAGCTCGGATCAACGAGATGGAGGCCCAGCAAGCAGCTAATGAGGCGGCATGGAATGGCAATGAGCAAGCACATGAGCAAGGGCAAGTCAATGGTTGGAGTCCGTGGCTAGTGATACCACCGCCGTACACAGGGTTCAGCTTCAGAACTTATTTTGAGTACGATGGTCCATCTCTGATGGATGGGGTGCCACAAGAACACAATCTGGTGGATAACCTGTCTGATGTATGGTCTGAGTTTTCTTATGTGGATGAGTTGGCTGATAACTTCATCAATGGTGTTCCTTCTGCGGCCCATGCCTTTGTTAGGGCTGGAGGTTCTGATTCTGCTTTGTTTTTTGTTGCTGACAGTGCTTTGCTCTCTTGGATGGGGGGCATGTTAAAGAGGATATATACCAGAGCTATACTACCTACTGAGATCCCAGGAACTGCATGTTTTCCTGTTAATCCTTTCACTGGGATTCAGCTGCAGCTAGATCGGGTGTGTATGACACTGCTTGCTCACTTGAGGCCAGAAACTGATGTTTTTGAGCATATCTTTGGCTCAGTCTTCCGAGTGGGTAGGGTGACTGTTCTGTCTGCTTTCTCTGATGAACCTACATCTGAACTGCCTGTTCTCGAAGCCTCAAGGCCGGTCCCCGCTGTGGGTATGGATGTGTCTGTATCTATGGATCATGCTGCAGGCCCAATCGGGCGTATGATTCTCAAGGAACCAGCCAATGTAGACAATGTTCTCCTTCGTCGCAGTGCATGCACAAATAAATATGACGGGTTCAGGGTGCCCCCTATTTCTGACAAGAGAATGCCAACTTCCAAGGTCAAGCCTAGGAAAGATCCCTCTCTTACTGGCTCTTCCATCGCTGGCACTTCTAATGTTAAGAGGAGTGACAAGGTATTTGATACTGTCTCACCTCCTACGTCTATCCATGCTATTCAGTCCATTGGGACTAATATGTGTGGTGTTCATCCGAGCCAGTTGAGTGCAGACAAGCTGCTTGCTAAGCAAGGTGCGCAGAAGAGTGGTGCTGGCGATCCTGATGCAGCTTAAGGCGTGGAGAGTTCTTTGCTGGAATGTCCGGGGGATTAACTCCGACAAGAAGCTTCTGGCGCTGCGCAATGCTATCAGTAGTAATGGATGTTCAATTATTTGTCTGCAAGAAACTAAGCGTGCTACGTTTGATCTAGCTTTTGTTAAACTGTTCTGTCCCATGAAATTTGATAAGTTTGAGGTTGTGCCCTTCCAGGGGGCTTCTGGTGGTCTTATTGTGCTATGGGATAGCTCTGTCTTCCCTGGATGTGTGTTTTGCTCTGAGTTTTTTTGCGTTGGGCATTCATTTAACTTCTGTGCATACTGGCAAGTCCTGGAAACTTGTGAATGTCTATGGACCTTGCGCTGGACCGGGCAGATCCACCTTCACATCATGGCTGTTTGATCTGGATATACCTGACGACGAAGACTGGTTACTATGTGGGGATTTCAATTACATTAGAGCGTATGATAATCGCAACAAGCCGGGAGGGGATGTTAATGATATGCTTACGTTTAATGATTTCATTCACTCTCACGATCTAGTTGAATTACCAATTAAGGGCAGGCAATACACATGGAGCAATATGCAGTCGGATCCACTGCTCGAACAAATTGACTGGTTCTTCACCTCGTCCAACTGGACTTCCAACTATCCTAACACCACAGTGGGTCCCCTTCCCAAACCAATATCTGATCATACCCCTTGTATGATTTCGATTGAATCCTCGGTCCCTAAGAGTAAGATATTTAGGTTTGAGAACTTCTGGATTTCTCACCCAGAGTTTTTTGAGCTCGTGCGATCCACCTGGGAGAAACATTGCTATGCACCGAATTCAGCCCAACTCCTATGCAGGAAGTTTAAGAATTTAAGGTATGCTCTTAAACGTTGGAGTAAACACATCTCTCGGCTGAACCTGTGTATTGACAACTCCAACTGGGCTCTTCTGGAACTCGATAATATCGAAGACAAAAGATCCCTCACAGTACCGGAAGCAAACTTCATAGATATTCTCAAACACCACCTAGTTACCCTCCTTGAATATAAATGAGAATATTGGAAAAAGAGGTACACGGTCAGATGGTTCTCCTGCGGAGGCGACAATACCAATTTTTTCCATTCTGCGGCCTCAGAACGATTCCGCAAGAACTCCATAGCCTCGTTGAAACTGCAGGATGGCTCGGTAGTAACTGATCACTTGGGTAAAGCTAATGAGTTGTTCAACACTTACAGGGAGAGATTGGGTACGAAAGGGGAGTTCTGACATGAAATTTGATCTGGCTAGAATCATTAAAAAGGTGGAGGGGCTGGCGGAACTAACCACGCCTTTCACAAACGAGGAAATTGACAGAGTTGTTAGAGAGATGCCATTGGATCGAGCGCCGGGCCCGGATGGCTTCAACGGGTGTTTTCTGAAATCGTGTTGGCACATTATCAAACACGATTTCTATAGATTGTGCAACGACTTCTATGATGGTGTCATTGATCTCCGGAGCCTGAACTCGGGTTTCATAACACTCATCCCAAAAACCCAGTCGCCAGAGACCGCTAATGATTTCAGACCCATCACGTTGCTCAATTGCTGTCTGAAACTGATAACTAAACTGCTGGCTAATCGTTTACAAAAGCTGGTGCTCAGGATCATTCACCGAAACCAATACGGCTTTTTGAAAGGAAGATCGATACAGGATTGCCTCGCCTGGGCATTTGAATACATACACCAGTGCCAGTCGTCGGGAAGAGCTTGTTGCATCCTGAAACTCGATTCCGCGAAGGCTTTCGACACCATCCAGCATGAACCAATGATTGACATCATGCGGCACATGGGCTTTAATGAAAAATGGTTGGGGTGGATTAAATGCATCTTTTCTTCTGGTAGCTCCTCGGTGTTACTAAATGGAACCCCTGGGAAACAGTTTGATTGCCTATGTGGGGTCCGTCAGGGAGATCCTTTGTCCCCGTTGATCTTTGTTCTCGCAGCGGACCTTCTTTAGTCAGCGATCAATGATGCCACTCGGACTGGACTGCTACAGCTACCTCTTCCCACTTCCGACAGCAACTACCCTGTTATCCAGTATGCGGATGACACGATCGTTGTGCTTCCGGCCTTTGTAGCGCAAGCACAAGTTCTTAAATCCATCCTAGTGGACTATGCGATGTCAGTGGGCCTAAAAATAAACTTCCACAAGTCGACTCTTGTGCCCATCAACTCTGACCCGGTGCTGGCAGGGGAAATTGCTTCAATCTTTGGTTGTGCTATTGGCAACATGCCGTTCACATACCTAGGATTGCCCATGGGTACCACGCGCCCGAGTGTGAATGATTTGATGCCAATGGTTTCCTCAGTTCAGAGAAAGATGCCTGCTGCAGCCTCACTTCTGGACTATGGATCCAAGCTTACGCTGCTCAACTCTGTGGTCACTTCTCTGGCTGTCTATGCCATGTGTTCCATCAAGATAAACCCTTGAATCATTGAGCACCTCGATAAGCTTCGTACATCGTGTCTTTGGGTGAGGAAGTCAGATGATGGAGTTAAGGGCGGCTCCCTGGCAGCCTGGGATATGGTGTGCAAACCCAAAAACAAAGGAGGTCTAGGGATCATTGACCTTAAGACCCAAAACCAAGGGCTCCTGTTGAAGCAACTTCACAAGTTTTATAACAAGCATGATATTCCATGGGTCAATCTGATTTGGGATACCTACTATGTGGATAAAATACCGCATGCCTCTGACCCATGTGGATCCTTCTGGTGGAGAGATCTCATGTCAATATCTGATATATACAGAGGGGTCACCAAAATAGATGTATATGCTGGAGATACGGTCTTGTTCTGGAAGGATAATTGGAATACAGATACTCTTCAAAACAGATACCCGAGAGCCTTTTCATTTGCTAGAGACCCGGATGTATCAGTGAGGCATCTCTTGTCCTCTGAGAGGCTGGGAGAGGTGTTCCACTTGCCTTTATCCTTGGAGGCTAAAAACGAGGTAGTTCAAATTCAGGCGGAAACCCTCGAAATCTCAATGACTGAGGACAGGGACGTGTGGCTTTGTGTTTGGGGAGACACAAACTTTAGAGCTTCCAAGTTTTATGTCCATTGCTTCAACCAGATACAAGCCGATGAGATCTTTGGATGGATATGGAAAACCAAGTGCACGATGCAATGGAAAGTCTTTTTGTGGCTGTTGTTGGCTGACAGACTGAATACCAGGAATATGCTTCGGAGAAGGCACTTCAGAATCCAGAATGATAATTATGCCTGTCTCCTTTGTGACCACCCGCCCGAGGAAGATATTGCTCATCTCTTCTTCACTTGCCCCTTTAGTCGAAGGTGCTGGGATGCACTGGGGATACACTGGACAGATGACGCTGACTGGATTAAAATGGTGCATGAGGGCAAGAATAGGTGGGCAAGACCAATGTTTCTTGAAGTGTTTACAATTGCTGCTTGGGGGATCTGGAAGGAGAGGAACGACAAGCACTTCAGAGGGATTCAGCCTTCTTTTGATTCCTGGAAGAACAGGTTCAAGAAGGACTTTTCTATGCTAGCTCATAGGACAAAGCAGGAGCAGGGCCCTTACATCCTTTCGATAGTCAACTTGCTTTGATTTTCTGTTTTGTTGCCTAGCTAATCCCCCCCCCCTCACCACCATGTAATTTGTACAGTGCTGGACACTCTAACCCACCCTAACCTTCTATATTAATATAAAGGCAGTGAGAGTTACTCACTGTCATCAGTTCTCAATTTTTTTTGAGAAAACCCAAATATGAAAGTAACGAAATCCCCAACTCTCTCCGAGGGTCCTTGAGTTGCGTAGAATTTCTAGGATCAAACGAAAAGCGAAATAAATATGATATGCAATGATGATCTAATGTATAACATTCCAAATTGAAAATTTGGGACGTTACAAACCTACCCCCCTTAAGATGAATCTCACCCTCGAGATTCAGGTTGGCTAGAAAATAGGTGAGGGTGGTCTTTCAGCAGATCTTCCTCTCGCTCCCAGGTGGCTTCATCCTCTGTGTGGTGGCTCCACAGAACTTTGCAAAACTTGGTAACCTTATTGCGGGTGACTCGGCTGGCATATTCGAGAATCTTAACGGGTTTCTCCTCATAGGTCAAATCACTATCCAACTGAATCGCTTCCAGTGGCACTGTATCCCTCAGCGGTATATCAGCCATCTCAGCGTGGCACTTCTTCAACTGGGAAACGTGGAATACATCATGAACTCCTGACAATCCTTCGGGCAATTCCAACTTGTAGGCTACTTCTCCCATACACTCCAAAACTTTGTAGGGTCCTACAAAACGTGGCGCTAACTTTCCCTTAACTCCAAAGTGCTTAACTCCTCGAAGTGGAGATACTCGAAGATAAACTTTGTCTCCTACTGCGTAAACTGTCTCCTTGCGTTTAGAATCTGCGTAGCTCTTCTGCCTAGACAGGGCTACTTTGAGCCTATCGCGAATCAATTTCACCTTCTGTTCAGACTCTTTAATCAAATCCGGTCCAAACAACTGGCGGTCTCCAACTTCATCCCACGACAACGGGGTCCTGCACCTCCTTCCGTACAAGGCTTCGGAAGGGGCCATCTTCAAACTGGATTGATAGATGTTGTTGTAGGAGAACTCTGCATATGGCAAATTGTCGTCCCAACTAGATCCATAATATAGCGCACAAGCTCTCAGCATATCCTCCAATATCTGATTGACTCTCTCGGTCTGTCCATCTGTCTATGGATGAAAAGCTGTATTGAACTCTAGCCTGGTACCCAAAGTTTCGTGCAACTGATTCCAGAGCTTTGAGGTAAACTGGGTTCCTCTATCTGATACGATACTTCTCGGAACTCCATGCAGACATACTATCCTAGTCATGTATATCTTCGCCAACTTAGCACTTGTGTAAGTGGTCTTTACCGGGATGAAATGAGCTACCTTCGTCAGACGATCGACTATAACCCATATCGAGTCATAGCCTGAACGGGTTCTGGGTAATCCCGTGATAAAATCCATGCCTAGCTTATCCCATTTCCATTCGGGTATCGGTAATGGTTGTAAAAATCCTGCTGGCTTCTGATGCTCTGCCTTTACTCTCTGACATACATCACAAACTGCTACATACTCTGCAATATCTTTCTTCATTCCGTTCCACCAAAAGGTATCCTTCAAATCCAAATACATCTTGGTATTTCTTGGGTGAATCGAATATGGTGAATCATGGGCCTCCTGCAGAATCAACTTCCTGATCTCTGGGTCGTTAGGCACATATACACGAACCATAGGGTATCATGCTCATCCTCACGAAATCCCTTAACTTTTCCTTTGTTCATCTTCTCCTTTATAGAGGCAACCTCCTTATCAGTCTTCTGAGCTTCTCTGATCTTATCCATCAAGGTAGACTGAATCTCCAATGCTGCTACATAGCCTCTCGGAACTATCTCCAAACATAGCTCATGAAGTTCCTCGGCCAACTCCTTTGGTAAATCTCCCGTCATTATTGTGTTGACATGGCTTTTACGGCTCAATGCGTCAGATACTACGTTAGCCTTTCTGGGATGATAATGCAATCTCATATCATAATCCTTGATGAGCTCCAACCATATCCTTTGCCTGAGATTAGCTCCTTCTGCGTGAAAATATACTTCAAACTCTTGTGATCCGTGTACACTTCACAATGGTTTCTGATCAGGAAAATTCTCCAAGTCTTTAATGCATGCACTACAGCTGCTAATTCCAAATCATGCGTGGCATAATTCAACTCATGAGGTTTCAGTTGTCGTGAAGCATACGAAACAACTCTTCCCTCCTGCATAAGCACTGCTCCAAGTCTTCGACGTGAAGCGTCGCAATACACCTCATAATCCTTGTTCTGATCTGGCAGAATCAACACTGGTGAGGTAACCAAACGTTTCTTCAACTCTTGGAAACTGGCCTCACATTCCTCAGTCCATTTGAACTTGGTATCCTTCTTCAAAAACTCCGTCATAGGCTTCACAATCTTTGAGAAATTCTCAATGAATCTCCGGTAGTATCCTGCGAGTCCAAGAAAACTCCGGATCTCTCCAACTGTTGTTTGGGCTTCCCAATTTGTCTCAGTGACAACCTTTGTGGGATCAACTGCTATTCCTTGTCCGGATATAACGTGTCAGAGGAATCCCACTTCCTTCAACCAAAACTCACATTTGCTGAACTTGGCATATAACTGATGTTCTCTGAGCTTCCTCAAGTACCAATCGCAAATGCTCCTTATGTTCCTCTTCATTCTTCGAGTAAACCAGAATATCATCAATGAACACTACGACGAACTTGTCCAAAAACTCCATAAACACCTTGTCCATCATGTTCATAAAATAGGCAGGTGCGTTAGTCAGACCAAATGACATAATGGTAAACTCATACAGCCCATACCTTGTGGTAAAAGCCGTCTTAGGTATGTCCTGCTCTCGAATCTTCAACTGATGGTACCCCGATCGCAGATCGATCTTGGAAAATACCTTAGCTCCTTGCAATCGATCAAACAGATCATTGATCATCGGTAGTGGGTACTTGTTCTTGATTGTTACTTCATTCAATCCACGATAATCAACAACCATTCTTAATGATCCATCCTTCTTCTCCACTAGAAGTACTGGCGATACCCAAGGCGAAGAACTTGGGCGAATATAACCTTTATCCAGTAATTCCTTAATCTGCTTCTTAATCTCCTCCAAATCTTTTGCGGGCATCCTCTATGGTCTCTTAGATATTGGCCCTGTGCTTGGCAAAATCTCAATCAAAAACTCAATATCTCTATTCGGTGGCATGCCTGGCAACTCCTCTGGAAATACGTCAGGGAAATCCCTTACCACTGGTACTTCCTCTTGCACAACTCCTGATAAGGAATTTACTTGTGTCCTCTTCGGCACATGCCAGGATACATCCTTGATCCTTCTTCCTTCTGGCGTTGTAAGCAAAATTGACTTACTGGCACATTCAATGTTCCCTTCATACTTCGATAACCAATCCATGCCTAATATCACATCCAATCCTTGAGGTTCCAATACTATTAGGTCCGAGGGAAATACATAGTTACCAATCCTTAATGGTAACCGATCACACCATAGACTAGCCATATACTCTGCTCCAGGCGAGGTTACTAACATGGGTGACCTAAGGGCTTGGGTTGGCAGTTTATACTTATCCACAAATCCCCTTGAGATGTATGAATGCGATGCACCAGTATCAAAAGAACGAGTGCAGTAAATGACTTAACCAAAAACTTACCTATTACTGCATCTGGCTGAGCTTCAACCTCCTCCACGTTAACGTGGTTCACCCGTCCCCTGTTGAAAGGGTTTGGCTTCTTCCCAGAGCGTCCATTGCCAATACCATTCTGGGCTTCAGGACATTCATTGGCATAATGTCCGGTCTTCTGGCACTTAAAGCAAGTGACTTGGCTCAGGTCTCTCTTGGCTGGGGTTGATGGGTTGGTACGGTTCAGGCGTTGCTTCCTCCATTCCCATTACCATTCTTGGGGCCATTATGATTATGCAAACTTCCTCCCCCATGGGTATGCTGAAAAGGTCCTCCCGGTTTAGGGGTAAAACGTGGCTTCTGCTGAGCTCCAGAATTGTACTTCCCTTGTCCATAATTCCTCTTGCGGTTTTCAATCTGCTGCTCCTTCCCTTCAATCATAAGAGCACGATCTACCAACTCCTGGTAGTTGTTGAAGCTTGCTACCATCAACTGCATGCTCAGCTCATCGTTCAGTCCTTCCAGAAACTTCTCCTGTTTAGCTGCATCCGTAGCAACGTCATCTGGGGCATAACGTGCTAGCTTACTAAAGTCATCCACATACTGGCCAACTGTGCGTCCTCCTTGGCGCAAGTTGCGAAACTCACGCTTCTTCATGGCCATAGCTCCTGCTGAAACATGGGCAGTATGGAAAGCCTGCTGAAATTGATCCCATGTGACAGTGTCTATAGGATAGATGGCTGTGAAATTCTCCCACCATGATGCTGCGGGTCCTTCAAGCTGATGTGTGGCAAATTTCACCTTTTCCGCATCTATGCATTCTGATGTGGTCAACTCCCTTCCTGTCTTACAGAGCCAATCATCTGCAACAATCGGCTCGGTGCTACTGGAGAACACCAGTGGATTCAGCCTAAGAAAACGGGTTAAGTGATCCACATGTGGTGGTGGTGAATTGTTGTTGTTGTTGTTCCCCTGATTCTGATTCTGGACTAGCAACTGCATCAAGGCATTCTGCTGCTGGATCAACTGAGTGAGCTCCGGTGGGAAAGAAAATCCATTGTCACGTCTCGGAGGCATCTGAGGGTTTAGAAAAGATGAGAATGTAGAATAGAATGAGGTCTAGAGAGGAAACACTACCCATATGCACATGAGGCAAATGCACACAAAATCACTTCATTCAATTCAAACAAGGCATACAATCGTTCAAGAACTATCATTATAAAAGTGCTTGGACTATACTATATACATGGTGGAACACTACTACTGTTATGGTGGTCGACTAGAAAAACTGCTCCGATGAAGACTCCATGATATCTACTCCAGCTTCATCAACATAGTCATCATCGCTGTCGTCTGGGTCCGAGTCAGTGTCGTCGATGATGATGTAGTTCTCCGGGCAAGTGGAATCGTCATCTTCTCCTCCAGGTGCTGGTCCTCCCATAAATACTCCGATCTTCTTAACTAGGTCATCATTCTTCTCCAGTAGTGTCTTGATTTCCTCCTCATATCCATCGCGTGTAAACTTGAGTTCTTCTTCCAGCTCCATGATCCTAGTCTTCGCCTTCTTCAAGTCCATCAAGTCTGCGCACATCTGGTTCTCCTAGCGTCGAATGTGCTGGTTTAACTCCTGGATGAAAGCTGCGATTGATCTATCCTTCCGGGTGCTTATCATCTCCCAATGCTCATCTCGGCGCCCACAAATCTGGTAGATAGTATCTTTGAGGTCATTGTGGTAAATCTCTCCAATGTGTCCCATGGCGATGTGGGCTTCCATGCTCTTTCCTAGACTCCAGGTTGGTGCATCAAAGGTAAACTCTATGGGCTCAGTGACTGGCACGAACGTCCTTCCTGGAACTTGAACTTGAATCATCCAACGCTCCTCCTCGGGTAAAGTGGCGTTGTAGGTCCTGGTGAAGCTTGGTACTCCGATGTTCAGGTATTTAGTGACTTCCTTCAAGTGGCGTCCAAAGGGTGTGTCTTCATCCGGTTGCGTGAACTTGTTCCTTGCATCCGCCATCCTAAAAGAGTAGAAAAGATGAGAAGTCAGAAATGGGAAGGGAGTAGTGATCTAGGGCTTTAGCTTAGTGGTCGTGTCCTACAGTCAGTGTGTGCTCTGATACCATCTTGTAGCTACCAGACCTCAAACTGTCTGATCTCTGTGCATCAGTGTCATCCCTGGATCAGTAATGCTGACACGCACAGTACTTGAAGGATTTATAACAGAGTAGCAATCACACACTTATTACATCAAATGTCTCAAAAGAGAACTTATTACAATAAATATGGCTTAAGGCCATCTAACAACGATAACAGCGGAAGGCTTGGAAGATAAGCGAGTCCATCAACTCCAACGGCATCACTGAGTATAGAACCACGACCTAAAGGCACCTTACTCGTCGTCTGAAAAGTCTGCAACATGAACGTTGCAGCCTGAAAACGGGTGAGCACATGGAATATGCTGGCAATGTAACACATAGAGAGTAAAGAAAGAATAAGGCTATACTACATGCATATATGGCTGGTGGAAAGCTCTATGGTTATAGTTTTTGCGTAAAGCCAATTTTTCCCAACTGCAAAGGAATAAATTTATTTAACTATCATGGTGGTTGTTAAACATTGAGAGTGTAGACACCCTCTCAATCCCAATTAAGCATCATCATTAAAACCCAACAAAATTAATTAAAGTAACATGATGAGATTCACATGATAATCCAAGTACTAGATACTCAAGACGTCCATAACTGGGGACACGGCTAACCATGATTAGTTTATACACTCTGCAAAGGTTTGCGCACTTTTTCCCACAAGACTCGATCTCCTCCGTTGGGATTCTCGCACTACATGGTGTTTGAGAAACGGATGACCGAGACATAGTCTTTCAGAAGCGCTAGCACCTTACGATCGGGTAGACCGTACCAACCTACATCCCCTACATCAGCTAGTCTACCACTGTAAGAGTTCGCACGACTTAATCAACTATGCTAGAGCCCATAGTAGCTTGTGGCTGCAGACGGAAGTTTCTAGTATGAATAATCTCATGATCCCTTTGAGCCTGGATGGCGGTCCATAAATAAAAACAGGCAATCGCTGGAATACCCAGGTGCCTCAATCCACCCAGATGTGTATTTAAGTTGCCACCTTAAATAAACCATTAATTTAACAATCTCACATCTGTCATGGATACACTCACCCAATCCACGTCTACTAGCATAGCATGGCATAACAAGCAAACGTAGAAGTAACTCCCAAGGGTTTGATAATAAAACAGGTAATAGGTAATACCTCAACTACTTCCCATCCCACAGTTTAATTAGATCATAATCATGCAGTGTTTGAGGATTGATCTAATGCAATAAAACTGGGTAGTAAAGAGGTATGATCAAAGTGTTACTTGCCTTGCTGATGATCCGCGAAACCTAGAGATTCGAAGTACCAAGCGGCACACTCTGGGTACTCTATCGCAAACAAACAAGCATACAATAAGTACTCAACTAATGCACAGGTAAAACTCAAATAAGAGATCTAACTAGAAAGTTCAACTTAAGAACTCCGGTTTGCAAAAAGAATCAGATCAAACGAAGCAACGAAAGTCTAACGGCGAAAGAAACAAACTTCGTTTACTAATCTGGACCTAAGTCAAATTTTACAGAAGAAAAAACTTGTTTAAGTTGGTTAAACGGAAAGAGGGTTTCGAGACGAAACTCCAGGCGCTTGAATCGCCTGATTCCAATAAACGAGCGAAAAGTTATACTAAAACGAAAATCAGATCAAAAATAATCGCGGAAAAATCCGAGAAAAAGAAAAACTGACGAACAGATTAACGAACGAACGTTCGTTTTCTGTGGCTAAACGATGAACGCGTCCGTTAAATCAAACGAACGAGCGAACGCTCACTAAATAAACTAAACCGAAAAAATAAACCGATCTAAAAAACGGATCTAAATAAAAAAGAACGGAAAACCGGCGAAAAAACCGAACGGTTTTCTCGAGGAAAACCGTCGCCGGCGGGGCGGTGGCTACCTCCGGCGAGGGGGCGGCGGGCAGCGGCGTCGGCGGGGCGGCGGCGGTGTTCGGCGGGGTGGTGGCGGGCGGCGGCGTGCGGCGTCGGCGGCGGCGGGCGGCGCGGGATCCGGCGGCGGCTGAGGCGGCGGGGATAGGGTTAGGGTTTGGCGCGGGCCGGGCTGGTGGCTCGGGTGGGCTCGAGCGGCGCTATATAAAGGCCCGACCAGGCGGAGTCCTGGCCGAGCACGGCCCAAAGTCGGTTCCGTTTTTTTAATAATTTCGCGCAGAAAAATAAATAAAAGAAATACTAAATGGACTCCAAAAATCCCGAAATAAATTTTCCCCGACTTCTAAAATCAAGCTGGACAAGGTGAACATTTATTTGGGGCCTAAATGCAATTTTGAAAAGCACACATTTTTCCTAATTCAAATAAAATAGCAATAAACTCCAAAATAAAACCTTATTTGATTTTATTATTAAATCCTCAGTATTTCTTTATTTTTTGGGAAAGTCATTTTATTCCCTCTCTCATATTTTTATAATAGAAATAATTGAAGACAAAATAATTAAAATCAAATGATCCTATTTTCAAAATTTGAGAAAACCCAAATATGAAAATAACGAAATCCCCAACTCTCTCCGAGGGTCCTTGAGTTGCGTAGAATCTCTAGGATCAAACCAAAAGAAAAATAAATATGATATGCAATGATGATCTAATGTATAACGTTCCAAATTGAAAATTTGGGATGTTACAGCATGACATTGTATTGCCGCGATAAACTCTTCTCTTTTTCTCTACATGTTCAGCATGACTGTGTACAATATCTGACATGCATACAAAAAAAATAGTGAGATTATGTAAGGAGAGCATGCAGAAATCTAGAGCAATGGTAACAACCAGTGGATGGATCCAAAAATAATGATAGCAGGCTGATGATTGCTTTAATTTAATAAAAAAATAGACGATGATTGCTTTACTATTTGTTTCCCGGCCAAGATGAACAACATAGGCCTACCCTAGGTGAACCAGATATTAGACAGAGATATTATTCATTGTTGCCTCGGTATGTGCCCCACAACAAATTTAGAACTCAAGCTTGAACATCAATTTGGACCTGACTTGGAGTATAAGAGGTGAACAGGACAATAATGTAGCAGGTAATATTAAGCAATGCATAACATAAGCAGAAACAAAAGAGTGCAAGCTCTCTTGTGGACCCGTGTACTCCTCATGTTCATCTGCTGAGTCGTTGATGGTGATGCCGTTGCGGTGGGTGCCGACGGCAGGGAAGGAGATCTGAAGCGGCGAAAGATGGTCAGGAGTCGTGATGTCTGGTTTGCTGGATGCTTCTGTCGATGGAGCAGCTCAGGTGAGGTGGACGACGTCGCGACAGGAGGAGGACAAACCATACAAAGTTTTCTTCGACACCTACCTATAACTGAAGTAATTCTGTAAGGGCTCATTTGGCTTGCATGATTCTAAAAACGCAGGGATAGGACGAAAAACACCAGAATAGGTTAGGAATGTACATGGGAAACAGAGCATTTGTGAACACATGATTTCTATCAACTTGGGTGTTTGGCTGTAACATCCCAAAATTCTAAATTTGGAATGTTATAATAAATAGATAGATTTGATTGATTGTTTGATTGATTATTTGAAAGTGAGTGATTTCAAAACTTTTTGAAAGTTAAATGAGAGGGAATAAAAGGACTTTCCCAAACTTTCAACCTTGCTTTCTAATCTCCATGAATTCAAATACTTTTCATCACAAAACCCTGGAGAGAAGATGACATGACTTCTTCCATTTACTTAAATGACAACGGGTGTTGAAAATATTTGAATTCCATTTGAAAATATTTCCAATTCTGAAACTTTATGCAACTCAATGATTTTCACGAGAGAAGATAATGTGACTTCTTCAAAATATATGAAATATGAGTTGGGAGTTTCAAAGAAACTCAAATCTAAAATCCATTTGAAATTATTTTTCAAATTGGGTTATTTGAGTTTTATTCAAATTATTTTTCTCCAAAAATAAAATATATGGAAAATAGGGTAACATGATTCCCTACATCAAAAAATTGGAGAGAAATAAATTTGACTTTATTTTGGTATTTTTTTAAATGATTTTTTCTGGATTTTACTAAAGCAGAAGCACTCTTTGCTTTATTTGTATTTGTGTATTAAAGTTGGAGAAACTGACACCCGCCAGCCACCTGTGTGCAAAGCACGTCGGTAGAACCAGTCTCGCGTAAGCGTACGCGTAATGTTGGTCCGGGCCGCTTCATCCAACAATACCGCTGTCGGTGTACTAGAGTAGGGGTACCCTAGTATCCCGAACTTGTGCACGGGCAGTCGCAGCGCCCCACGGCAAGGCTTGCCGGGTGACCGCCTAGGACCTCTGTGGTTCCTTTGGAACCATTCAAGAACAAAGTATTTAAGCCAAGGAGACAAGTCCCCAGCAAGAGGAGCTTGCCGGGAAGGCCATTCAAGGCACAAGGCCCCGGCAAGAGGAGCTTGCCGGGAAGGCCAACCAAGGCATCCCAAGGAACTTGCCACGACGCGCCACGCGTCCCGGCAGGACCCGGTGAGCGACGAGCTCCCAGACGCGGCAAGACAACGGCCGCGGCAAGCCACCACTCTGTACCTGCGCTCCAGCACACCCACCTACGTGTCGCTCTGGGACCCTTCCAGGCGTACGTGGCGGGAGGCTGTACAGCCAGGGGTACACTGTGGCATGCGGCGCTGACAAGATCGCCATCGTGGCAAGCGGTGGCGCCCCTGGCGGTCCCTTTTCTGCACCGTCTGGGCGACGTAGATAGGCATTTAATGCCTTTGTCCCCTGCCGTCAGGGTTAGGTATGATACACTGTGTAGGTAGCTGTACCTACCGCAGCACCTTTCCATTTTTACCCTTGCCTACGTTGCCACCTGTTGGAGACCCCTTGAGCATATAAAAGGAGGCCCATGCACAACGTAGAGAGAGAGAGGACGAACAGTGGAACACTCACGCTCGGTCTCGTTAGCTGCTGGTGTGTACTGTTGCACCCAGCGCTCCCGAGCAAGAACTCAATACAATCCACAAAGCAGCAGTAGGAGTATTATCTCTCCGGAGAGCTCCGAAGCTGGGTAAAAAACCCTCGTGTGCCTCGCCTCGATCCGCTCTTTGCACGACCTCCGCCCCCCGCCGAACCGAAAAGGGGCTCCGTCCCCATAGGTGCTCGCGGAGTCAGATTCCCCGGCATCTTTGGCGCGCCAGGTAGGGGGCGTCGAGGTTGTGTGAACCTGATCCGGCGTTCACGCGAGCCAGATCTTCATCGACTTCATCGACATGCCGCCGAAGAAGAAGGCTTCGGAGACGGCTGCTCCGTCCGCGTCGAATCCACCGCCGTCGGAGCAAACGGCTGGTGGGGAAGACGGCGGCGGAAGAACGGGCGTCGACGAGGGAGCCCACGGTGCTGCCAGGTCCAAGGACAAGGCTGCGCTGCCCGTCGGCGGCGTAGCTGGCTCCCACGATGACCGGGCATCCGTGGATGCTTCGCGCCCATCTCAGGAGACACGGGACCGGCAGCGTCGTGGTACTCACGGTACCATACGCTCGCTGGACCCAAATCAAGCTAGCGGATCTCGGGATGCTCAAGGCCAACATGCACGTCAACGTGCTGGCGCGAGCGAGGCACGGTCGCCTGGACGGAATACTGCTCCTTCTAACATCGTTGGGAGTCCGAGCATATCCCGCTCCTCGCACCGTTCGCCACCGCTACCCGCCACTCCAGCAGAAGCTTTGGCGCGAGCTCAGCTGCTCCTAGACTTCCCTCCAACGCCAGACAAGATCGACAACTGGAGGGCCACCATTCAGAGTCTCATCGGCTTCGCCAACGGCGACACTCCACGGCAGGCAACCACATCGCAGCCGCGGCAGGCTAGCCAAGTGCGTGCCGATGGCGACAAAACCGGTGGGGGTGCAACCACCGTGCACTCCCCGCCCCGAAGGCCAAGATCGCCGACTCGCCGAGTCCGCCACGATAGCGACTCCACTGCTTCATCAGATCCGCGAGCTCGCCGCGATCAACGCCAAGTTCTTCACGAACGACAGCAACAAGACGCTCGTACTCGCATCGAGCGCCGAAGAGAAGCGCGGCGTCAGTCAGACAAGCGCGCTGGGCCCACTGTCGACATGCATGCGCCAGGGGAACCAGGCGACCTGCCGTACGCGGTAGGTTGCCCTGCGTTCACCCGTGAGCTGCGGCAAGTCCAGTGGCCCAGCACGAAGAACTTCAAGCCCGACGTACCCGAGAAGTACGACGGCAAGTTGCATCCGTCGAAGTTCCTCAGCATCTACACCATTGCGGTGCAAGCTGCTGGGGGGCGCGACGACAAGATCCTTGCCAACTACTTCCCGCTGGTGCTCAAGCCCAACGTCAGGTCCTGGCTCATGCACTTGCCGGAAAACTCCATATCTTCCTGGGCAGACCTATGCCATCAGTTTGTCGGCGCCTTTACGGGCGGCCACAAACCTCATGGCCAGGAGAGTGATCTTCATATGCTTGCCCAGAAGGAAGGAGAGCCCTTGCACAAGTACATCCAGAGATTCAGCCAAGTGCAACGCAACATCCCAGACGTCCACCCTGCCGCGGTCATCAGTGCGTTCCACCAGAACGTGCGTAACCGCAGGATGCGGCAGGAGATGGCGATGTGCAAGATCAGAGACATCAGTGAGCTGTATGCCCTGGCCGACAGATGTGCACGTGCTGAGGAAGGGAGGAAACTCCCCGGAGAAAATACAGGAACAGGAGGATCTGACAGCGATGATGCTGCCCCGGCAAATAAAAACCGGCGGCGGAACAACAGGAAGAGGAAAGGCAAAGATGTGCTAGTTGTTGAGCAGTCCGACAACGACGGTGGCGCCAAGAAAGCCAAAGATGGTAGCTCCGGCAAGGAGGTTGCCGCATGCGCCAACTGCCAGGTTGTGGCGGCCGCCGACAAGCAGGACGGCACCAACAAACAGTACTGCAAGATCCACCGCACCAAGGGCCATGACCTCCAGAGCTGCAAAAAGGTCGAGCAGCTTGTCGAGTTGCAAAAGGCCGAGTACGAGCGACGCGACAAGGAGAAAGCCCAAGCAGGTGCTGGAGGATCTGGTACGAAGCGCACCGGCCGGGGAGGACGCCGTGGCAAGGCCAATCAGCGGCAAGGAGACAGACCTCCCCGCGGCCGCGACAAAGATGAAGACGATGACGAGGAAGACATGGATGATGACGAGACCAGTGAGCAGGAGTTTCAGAAAGCCACAAAGGTCTTGTGTGTTGACGGTGGTGCTTCTCTGCATACTTCACACCGCCAACTCAAGCAGTGGGTGCGAGAAGTCAATGCAGCAGAACCGCCCGTTGAATCACGCAAGCTTCTGAAATGGTCCAGCACGCCTATCATCTTTGATATTGAGGACCACCCTGACCGCACAACCGCTGTCGGGTGTTTGCTGATGTTGGTCTCACCAACTATCCGCAACCTCAAGGTCACTAAGATGCTAGTTGACGGCGGGGCCGGCTTGAACCTGATCTCCTCCGCTGTGCTCCGGAAACTCCAAGTCCTTGATAGCGAGCTCGAAGAGACCGGCACGTTCCAAGGAATCAACCCGGGAAGGAGCAAGCCGAAGGGGAAGATCATGCTGCCGGTGACATTTGGCAGCGAGTTGAACTTCAGGACTAAGAGGATCACTTTTGATGTTGCCGATTTTCCATTGCCTTACAATGGAATTCTCGGCCGTCCAGCGCTCGCCAAGTTCATGGCAGCCTCTCACTATGCATACAACATGCTGAAGATGCCAGGCCCGATAAGTGTCATCACTGTCCCTGGCGACAAGAAAGATGCTCTTACCTGTGCCGACAACATCTACCGGGAAGCAGCAGCCGCAACGGATCGCGAAACACTTGCCACTGAAGCTCCGGGGGAAGAAGAAGACCAAGTCCGGCAAGAGCTCTGATGCCCACTCCGGCAAGCGCACCTCTTCGGAGTGCTGCGCTACCGTCGAGGACGCACCATCGAGCTCCACCGACAAGTGTAAGAAGACGATGGCAGCTCCGCCAGCGACCAAGAAGGTGTCCGCCAAGGAGGACGGCACTGGTGGTACCTTCACCATCAGTGCCACTCTCGACCCTAAATAGGAAAGCGCGCTCATTGCTTTCCTGCGGGCGAATGTCGATGTGTTTGCATGGCAACCGTCTGACATCCCCGGTGTTCCCAGGAAAGTGATTGAGCACCACCTTGCCGTCTGTCCTCATGCGCGGCCCGTCAAGCAGAAAGTCAGGAAGCAAGCAGTGGAGCACCAAGAGTTCATCGCAGAAGAGATCAAGAAGTTGGAAGCAGCAGGCCTCGTCAGAGGAGTGCTCCATCCCACGTGGTTGGCCAATCCTGTAGTCGTGCGCAAGGCAAACGGGAAATGGAGGCTTTGTATCGACTTCACCGATGTCAATAAAGCTTGTCCCAAAGACCCATTTCCCTTGCCGCGCATTGACCAGATTGTTGACTTCACGGCCGGATGTGACTTGCTTTCATTTCTTGACGCATACTCAGGATATCATCAGATCTTCATGGCAGAAGAGGATGAGGAGAAAACCGCGTTCATCACTCCATGTGGCACGTACTGTTTCGTACGGATGCCTTTCGGTTTGAAGAATGCTGGTTCAACATTTGCAAGAGTAGTCCATACTGCTTTTGAACCGCAAATACACAGAAATGTGGAAGCCTACATGGATGACATAGTGGTGAAGAGCAGGGACAAAGCAACTCTGATTCAAGATCTAGAAGAGACTTTTGCAAATATGCGCAAGATCAGCCTCAAGCTCAACCCCGAGAAGTGCTTGTTTGGAGTCCCTTCCGACAAGCTTCTCGGGTTCTTCGTGTCTCAGAGGGGAATTGAAGCCAATCCCGACAAGATCAAGGCCATTGAGCAGATCGAAGCACCGAAGCGCGTCAAGGATGTACGGAAACTTGCCGGCTGCGTGGCGGCTCTCAGCAGGTTTATCTCTAAGTCTGCTGAGCGCGCCCTGCCGTTTTTCAAAATTTTGAAAAGGGCAGGTCCAATGAAATGGACTCCGGAAGCGGAGGCTGCGCTGCAGGACCTGAAGAGATACCTGTCCTCCACTCCAATACTTGTTGCACCTAAGCCACAAGAGAAGTTGCTGCTGTATCTGGCGGCAACTAATCAAGTGGTTAGTGCTGCGTTAGTAGCGGAGAGGGAGGCAGATGATGAGCCAGCGACCGCGGCAAGCACGTCCAGTGACAAGCAGGGGGCTTCCCCGACAAGCTCTGGTCCCGGCAAAGATGGATCTGCACAGATGTGCGAAGAGATACAGCAGAAGAGAATGGTGCAGCGCCCAGTCTACTTTGTCAGTTCCCTTCTGCAGGGGGCTAGGTCAAGGTACTCTGGTGTGCAGAAATTGCTTTTCGGCCTTCTTATGGCCTCGAGAAAGCTGCGCCATTACTTCCAAGCACATGAGATTACAGTTGTTACTCGCTTTCCGCTGAAGAGGATACTGCAGAATCCCGAAGCAACAGGCAGGATTGTTGAGTGAGCACTAGAACTGTCAAGCTTTGGCCTCAAGTTTGAGAGCACATCAACTATCCAAAGCAGAGCATTGGCAGAATTCATAGCAGAGTGGACGCCAACACCAGACGAAGAAATTCCAGAGACGAGCATCCCCGTCAAGAAAGCAGGCAAAGAGTGGCTGATGTACTTTGATGGTGCTTTCTCGCTGCAAGGCGCCGGTGCTGGCGTGCAGCTTGTCGCACCCACCGGAGAGCATCTCAAGTGCGTAGTCCAGATGCACTTTCCCAAGGAGCAAGCAACAAACAATACTTCAGAGTATGAAGGATTGCTTGCCGGTCTCAGGATCGCGGCAGACCTTGGGATCAAGCAGCTCATTGTCAGGGGTGACTCACAGCTTGTCGTCCGCCAAGTGAACAAGAATTATCAGAGTCCGTTGATGGAAGCTTACGTTGATGAAGTGAGGAAGCTAGAAGAGCGCTTTGTCGGCCTACAGATGGAACATGTTCCAAGAGCTCAGAACGACATTGCCGACGGCCTGTCAAAGTGAGCAGCACTTAAGTTGCCTGTGGAACCAGGGATCTTTGTGCTCAAGCTGACTCAACCGTCTATGACGCCATCAACTGGACAGAGCAAGAAGAGGAAGTTGATTTTTGGTGACTATCTTCCGGCAGAGCTTCCCGAAGCCGCCGCCAAGAAGGTCCCCAAGATCAACGCCAAGAGCGCTGAGGAGCGGTCTGCTCCGACAAGCCCCAGGGTTTGTTTCGTTGAAGCAGACGATCCCGACAAGTTTTGCTCCGGCAAGCTTGCCGGGGAACGTCAAGCTCCGGCTGAGCCGCAGGTTCTCGCCGTAGAAGCGGATGTTCCCGCACCAGCGGATATGCCTTTAGTCCCTGTCGTCGAGCCACAAGCTCCGGCATGGGCACAGCAGATCGTCCGTTTCCTCCAGACAGGAGAACTTCCCGAAGAGCCAGAAGAAGCGGAAAGAGTAGCCCGGCAGTCAAGTATGTACCAGTTTGTCGACAACGCACTGTATAGAAGAAGACTCAACGGAGTGAAATTGAAGTGTATTCACCGGGAAGATGGACAGAAGCTGTTGGCAGAGATACATGGAGGCATATGTGGTCACCACATTGGCGCAAGAGCGCTTGCCGGCAAAGCTTTCCGGCAAGGTTTCTTTTGGCCGACAACCCTCCAGGATGCAACTGCACAAGTAACCAAGTGTGAAGCGTGCCAGTTCCATTCCAAGCAGATACACCAGCCAGCTCAAGCTCTCGAGACGATCCCTTTATCCTGGCCATTTTCGGTCTGGGGGCTCGACATCCTCGGCCCCTTCCCTCGAGTAGTCGGGGGCTTTGAGTACTTGTACGTTGCAATTGACAAGTTCACAAAGTGGCCAGAAGTGGAACCAGCGAGGAAGGTGACAGCACAGTCAGCAGTCAAGTTCTTCAGGTCGATTGTTTGCCGCTTCGGGATCCCTAACAGGATCATCACCGACAACGGTACACAATTCACGAGTCACACCTTCATGCAGTACGTCCAAGACCTTGGCGCCAAGGTATGCTTCGCTTCTGTTGCTCACCCCAGGAGCAACGGTCAAGCGGAGAGGGCAAATGCTGAAGTGCTGCGTGGACTCAAGACCAGGACTTTCGACAGGCTGCACAAGTGCGAAAGAAACTGGATCGAGGAGCTGCCGGTGGTTCTTTGGTCGATCAGGACGACGCCAAATCGAGCCACTGGCCAGACACCTTTCGCTCTAGTTTATGGAGCAGAGGCAGTTATCCCCATGGAACTCGTATACGGGTCACCTCGAGTGCTCGCTTATTGTAACGCCCCCGATGTTACTTGCCATAATTGTAATCCAACTCTTGCCATTTCCGGCTATGTGCTATGATATTCCCTCCGTGGTTGGGTTCTCGCCGTTTTGCATTTTGGTCATGTCATGCATTTCATATCATGTCATCATGTGCATCGCATTCGCATACGTGTTCGTCTCTAAAATCCGAGCATCTTTCCCGTTGTCTGTTTTGCAATCCGGCGCTCCTATGTCTCCCGGCGTCCCCTTTTACATTTCTTCGTGAGCGGGTATTAAACATTCTCGGAATGGACCGAGGTTTGACATGTGGCCTCGGTATAGCACCGGTAGACCGCCTGTCAAGTTTCGGGTCAATCGGAGTTCGTTTGGTACTCCAACGGTTAACCGGGTAACCGTGAAGGCCTCGTGTGTGTTGCAGCCCAACACCCCTTCAAAACAGCCCCATAACCCATCTAAGTCACTCCCATGTCCTCCGCCGTTCGATCACGATCGCGTGGGCGAAAACCGCACTCCGTTTGGAGCTCCCTAGCTCCTTCTAGCTATAAAAACGCCCTCCCCTTCCAAATCTGAGAGAGTATCACCGAAACCCTAGCCGTCGCCTCGTAATCCGTGCCAACAGTGCCCCGCCGCCACTGTTCCTCCGCGCCGCCGCGAGCCGGGCCAACCGGGAGGCGCCACGTGGCCTCCGGCCGCGCCCGCAGCCGCCGGCCCGCCGGCCCGTGCGGGGCCCTCCCGGCCCGTCTCCTCCGCCCCGCGCCCAGGCGCCTCGCCCGCGCGCCCGCGCGCCCCCGCGGCCCGCGCCGCCGACCTCGCCTCCTCGCCCCGCCTCCGCCGCGGCCGCGCCGCCTCCGCCGCCTCGTCGCCGCACCGCCTCGCCGCCTCGCCGCCTCCGCCGCCGCAAGTCGCGGATCCGGTCGGGCCGGACCGGATCCGGCCGTCCCCGCCGCCGGCGCCCTTCTCCGAGCCGCCGCCGCCTCCTCCGACGCAACTCCGGCGCGGATCCGGTGAGCCGCGCAGCCGCCTCGATCCGCGTGCCCGGCCGTTGACTTCTTCCCCCTCTCATTATATCACAAAGTCCCCGAGATTTTTACGTTATCATCACCTGTTTCGCATGCCATAACTTTGCATCCAGGGCTCCGTTTCGCGCGTATAATATGTCATTTTGTTCGCCTCGAAGAGTAGATCATATTGTTCCATTGCATCATTTTCATTTGACGTCATCTCGATGCCCGAAATGCTGTTAGAAGAGGGCTAGTTGATGTTAATGGCTGGATCTTATCTGATCATGCACTTTTGTCATTTTTGCCATGATTGAGGTGTACCTCCTATGAGGTTGAGCTATATATGTGTTTTGTAATATGCCATGTTACTTTTCCAGGGAATTTTACTATGTATTTTTGTGATCCTTGAGGTGGCTAGAAATTGCATGCAAAGTAGGGTTGATGATATTGCTGTTTTCAGAGACTTAGTGTTTTCACTAAGTCCCTGACTTTTGTTATTATCATGCCATGTGTTCATGTTGTTTCTGAGAGATCTATGCATAATTTGAGTATGATCAGTAAGGGAGTTTTGAACTTGGGTATTTGCTTAATCCATCCATGCCTTTGGTTGCAATTATGGAGTGCCATAGCTTGAGCCAATCGAGCTCTACTTTTGCTTCAAAATGTTACTGGCAGATTGTTTACGTGTTATTAAATTTTGCCAAGCTTGGTGTAGTTGATCCTTGCATGATATGATGTTATTCTTGCCATGTTTAGTTAGTATGCCATGTCTTCTTGATGTATGTATGCTTAGTTTATCATGAAATGCTCTGTAGTGAGTGCATCGAGCTCACGAACATGCCTAGTCGTTAACAGTTTTCTGCCATGTCCAGTTTTCTGCTAAGTCTGAAACCTGTAACGAAACTTGCTTATTTGACATGGGTGTAATCATATTTTCTGATCCTTTTTGGCTTATGGTCAGTAAGAGACTTTTGTCAAGTGCTATGAGTAGATTCATGCCATGCCTTACTTTGCTATGTTCTGAACCTGTAGCATGTTGTTTCATTGCTCTAAACATGTCATCCTGATGTTGTTTTCCTGACTTGTTATTTCACTAAGTCTGTGAATCTATTATAAGTTGTACTTTTGCCATGCTAGTTTGAACCTGTTATGATGGGATTGAGCCGTAGCTCAGTGTTCATCTTTTGTCGTGCATCTTGAGTAGATTACTGTCATATGCTTTGTTGCCATGTTTGGGTGCAGTAGCTTAACTATTTATTGCTTGCTAAGTGGCATCATGCTGTTTATGGCAGATTCATGTCATTCTTATATTGCTTGCCATTTGCAAACCGTGCATCCGTTTCCGGTGAACTTTATATCGATTTCAACCGAAATCACCTCATCTATCCAGCGGCATGCTTGGTTTGCCAAGATTATGCCCTGTTCATCCTTGTCTTTCCGGAGCATGCATACGCATTGCATATCACCTCTCGCATATCATGCCATGTTTTGCATCATGTTGATTGCGCATTGCATCGTGGTTGATTTTGGTTCCTTTGCTTGTTCTCTTGTCTTGGGTAGAGCCGGGAGACGAGTACGTGAACGAGGAACCTGTTGAGAACGTTTACGAGGACCAAGCTTTCGACAACTCTGAGAACCTTGCAGGCAAGATGACCATACCCTCGAAATCACTTCTATCTTTGCTAGCTAGATTGCTCGCTCTTTTGCTATGCCTATGCTGCGATACCTTCCACTTGCTATATCATGCCTCCTATATTGCCTTGTCAGCCCCTAACCATCCATGTCCTAGCAAACCGTTGTTTGGCTATGTTACCGCTTTGCTCAGCCCCTCTTATAGCATTGTTAGTTGCAGGTGAAGATGAAGTTTGTTCCTTGTTGGAACATGGACTTGTTGTTCCTTGTTGGAACATGTTTACTTGTTGGGATATCACAATACCTCTTATTTAATTAATGCATCTATATACTTGGTAAAGGGTGGAAGGCTCGGCCTTATGCCTGGTGTTTTGTTCCACTCTTGCCACCCTAGTTTCTGTCATACCGGTGTTATGTTCCCGGAGTTTGCGTTCCTTACACGGTTGGGTGATTTATGGGACCCCCTTGACAGTTCGCTTTGAATAAGACTTTTCCAGCAAGGCCCAACATTGGTTTTACCATTCGCCTCCTAGCCTTTTTCCCTTGGGTTCTGCAGACTCAAGGGTCATCTTTATTTTAAACCCCCGGGCCAGTTCTCCTTCGATTGCTGGTCCAAACTAGAGCACCGTGCAGGGCCGTCCCTTGGCAACCTGGGTTATGTTGGCTCCTGTACGCTTAGCTTATCCGGATGTGCCCTGAGACCGAGATATGTGCAGCTCCTATCAGGATTTGTCGGCACAATCGGGCGGTTTTGCTGGACTTGTTTTATTGCTGTTGAAATGTCTTGTAGTCCGGGATTCCGAGATTGATCGGGTCTTCCCGGTAGAAGGAATATCCTTCGTTGACCGTGAGAGCTTATCATGGGCTAAGTTGGGACACCCCTGCAGGGTATTATCTTTCGAAAGCCGTGCCCGCGGTTATGAGGCAGATGGGAATTTGTTGATGTCCGGTTGTAGAAAACCCGAAGTTGACCTTAACTAAAACACATCAACCGCGTGTGTAACCGTGATGGTCTCTTCTCGGCGGGGTCCGGGAAGCGAACACGGTTGTTGGAGTTATGCCTGACGTAGGTTGTTCAGGATCACTTCTTGATCACTTCTAGCTTTACGACCGTGCTTTGCCTTCTCTTCTCGCTCTCTTTTGCGCTTTAGCCACCACATGCTAGTCGTTTGCTGCAGCTCCACCTCATAAACCTCTTTCCCACCTTTAAGCTTAAATAGTCTTGATCTCGCGGGTGTGAGATTGCTGAGTCCCCGTGACTCACAGATATTATCACCTCAGTTGCAGGTACCAACGATGTCAGTGCTGATGACGCAACTGAGCTCACTTGGGAGTTCGATGAGGAACGTGGCCGTTACTATGTTTCTTTTCCAGATGATCAGTAGTGGAGCCCAGTTGGGTGATCCGGGGATCTGTTTAGCATTTGGGGTAGTCTTCTTTCATTTTGGTACCGTAGTCGGACCTTGAGTGTAATCTGATTGATGGATGTTATTTATGCACTTGTGTGAAGTGGCGATTGTAAGCCAACTATGTATCTTTCCCCTTTATTTATTACATGGATTGTGTGAAGATTACCTCACTTGCGACATTGCTTTCAATGCGGTTATGCCTCTAAGTCGTGCCTCGACACGTGGGAGATATAGCCGCATCGAGGGCGTGACAAGTTGGTAATCAGAGCCTTTCCCGACCTTAGGAGCCCCCACTGTTTGATCGTCTTTAGTGGCCGAGTTGTGTCTAGAAAAAAATGTTTTGAGTCATTTAGGAATTAAATATCGGAGAGTTTAGGAATTCTTTTTACTTCCCAGTCCCTTCGACCTTCTGATAAGGCATCCTGACGTAGAGTTTTGACTCTTCTCTTCTCAAATTTCACTAAATTTTTTTTTAGGTTCACGCGGGTATATTACAATCGTTCCGATGGTTTCATGATGACAACATTGTCTTGGTTGCCTCCTGACATTTAGGGGTTGTGGCAGTGTCCCGGGGAGTTGAGCTCCGAGGTGTTGTCGTCATAATCTTATCGTTGCGGTTTTGGAATACCTGAGTTTAGTACGACCGACATCGAAAATCTCTTTTGTACAGTTGTTGGTGAGATAACCTGATAGCCCAGTACTGTGGCGAGTGCAGGAGTATTGCCATGACTTGTATAACGGATGTGTTTTCGAAGGTTGAGGTAGACGATTTCCGAAGGTTTCTTGGTTATGTGTTGAAGGATGGATACAGCTGGTTGTAGGATTTGCTAGTTTGGGTGAGATATTATGCTTCCCCTGTATCCCCAACACCTGATTGCATAACCGGAAAATTTCGGGAGTTTATAAGTGGGAATTCTTGTAGCTTTAGTATTTTCTTCCGCAGATATTTGGTTTGTGATTGGGTAATCCTTACCAAGTATTTGTTCATTTCCGTACCTTGTTGATTTTATTCCTTACCATGTTCTAAGTGGCTTCTCAGCTTTGGAAGTGTGATGATTTTCATTGGAATTCATTCGTTCATTCTCGTTCGAATGTTAATTGTGAAGACTATATGTTGCAATTTCGTTCCTTTGATTCAACTTCAATATATCTCTGTCAAGATGCTAATGGATGTCACCCTCTTCAGGATGGCTCCACCAACGCGTCAGAATCCGGAACGCAATGACGGGAATCAGGCTAACCCTCCGCCACCACCTCCGCCTCCGGAAGCTTGGCAAGCCTTAATGACTGCCACAAATGCCAATGCTCAGATTCTGATTCAGCTCTTGCAAGACCGCAACCAGGGTCAAGCTAATCAAGAGAATCAAGGCCAAGGCAACAATCAGCCGCATTTCGCTTCACTGAACCAGTTCCTTGCTAATCAGCCAAAGACCTTCAGCTACTGTGTCGAGGCCACTGACGCTGATGATTGGCTCGTGGACATCAGCAAGCATTTCGAGTGCAGCAATGTGAGACCTGAGGACTTTGTCAAGTTTGCCTCTTTTCAACTCAAAGATCAAGCTGCTGAGTGGTTCCAGCAATACAAAGATTCCAGAGGAGGTCGTGTGATCACTTGGGATGATTTCCGCCGTGACTTCAAAGCGCACCACATTCCAGAAAGTGTTGTTGAGCTTAAGCGTGAGGAATTCCGCAATCTCAAGCAAGGCAACATGACTGTCTATCAATACAACACTCAGTTCCAGAAACTCTCTCGTTTTGCAAGGCAGGACATCCCTGATGAGAAGAGTATGATCTACCAGTTCAGGCGTGGTCTCAGAGAAGATCTGCAGCTTGCTCTCGTGCTTTTCGAGCCATTAAAGTATGATGAATTCTACAACATGGCACTGAAACAAGAAGCTGCTCAGCTCAAGTGTGAGGCATCTAAGAAGAGAGTCAGAGACGCAGTTCAGTCTTCTTCTTCCTCACTTGTGGCAGCTAAGCAACAGAAGTTCTGGTTGCCTCCTCCTCCTCCGTTCCGTCAGCCTTATCAGCAGAAGAACTCAAGTGGTCGTGGATCTTCCCACCCACCTAACCCTGGTTATCAGAACAAGTCTCAGAATCAAGCTCCAAGGCCAAGTGCTCCTTATCATCGTCCGCTCTCAGAAGTGACTTGTAACAAATGTCAGCAGAAGGGTCACTATGCGAACAAGTGCTTCAACCAGAGGCGTCTTCCGCCTCCTCCTCCTGTGAAATCTTCCAGCAATGCAGTGGTCAAGCATAATCCTAAGCACGTCAAGGTGAACATGTTGAATGCAGCTCAAGCAGAGGATTCTTCTGAAGTGATCATGGGTAATCTTCCTGTTAATGATATTCCTGCCAAAGTCTTATTTGATACTGGTGCATCGCATTGTTTCATGTCCAGATCATTTGTTTCAAAGCATGACTTCGTTTCTGAATTACTGGCTAAACCGTTGGGTGTTATTTCTCCGGCGAAATCAATGAGAGCAAACTCTTTAGTTCCTGATGTTTCTATCAAGATGGGCGACTACAAATTTCTGTCTTCTCCAATGGTGCTTGGTGATTCTGATATTGATCTTATTCTCGGGATGGACTGGCTTTCTAAGCACAAGGCTCAGCTTGAGTGTGCTGCCAGGGAAATCAAATTGACTCACACTTCGAACGATGTGATCATCTATGCTTCTCGTGATGATACCATTCGGTTGTTTTCTCTCAATGAGATGGGTGAAATGGAGGCTATCTCTCAGATTCCAGTTGTTTGTGAGTACCAAGATGTTTTTCCAGAAGAGCTTCCGGGTATGCCTCCCCGTCGG
Source organism: Aegilops umbellulata (assembly GCA_032464435.1). NCBI lineage: Eukaryota > Viridiplantae > Streptophyta > Magnoliopsida > Poales > Poaceae > Aegilops > Aegilops umbellulata. Next base: position 397,457,256 of record CP136054.1, read on the forward strand.
CCAGTTGAATTCGTTATTGAGCTTGAGCCTGGCACAGAACCCGTTTGCAAGCGTCCTTACAAGCTTGGACCAGATGAGCTCAAGGAATTGAAGATTCAACTCGATAAACAAGAACGTCTGGGTCTGATCAGACCGAGTTCTTCTCCTTGGGGTTGTGGTGTTCTTTTTGTCAAGAAGAAGGATGGCACGGACCGACTTTGCGTCGATTACCGTCCATTGAACAAGAAGACTATCAAGAACAAGTACCCACTTCCCAACATCAATGAGCTATTTGAGCAACTCAAAGGTGCTAAGGTGTTCTCCAAGCTGGACCTTCGTATGGGTTATCATCAGATTCGCATTCGTGAAGAAGATATTCCCAAGACAGCATTCAGAACAAGCTTTGGTTCTTATGAATATACTGTCATGTCTTTCGGCCTTGTCAATGCTCCTCCGTATTTCACTCGATTGATGAATTTCATCTTCAACCCCTACATCAACGAATTTGTCTTGGTCTATCTCGATGATATTTTGGTCTTCTCCAAGAATAAGAAGGATCATGCCGAACATTTGCGATTGGTACTCAACAAGCTCAGAGAGTATCAATTATATGCGAAGTTCTCCAAATGTGAATTTTGGCTGGATGAAGTTCTTTATCTTGGTCATATCATCTCCGCCAAGGGCATCGCTGTTAATCCAGAGAGGGTGTCTGCAGTTTTGAATTGGAATCCTCCTCAGAATGTCAAGCAGCTTCGCAGTTTTCTTGGACTTGCAAGCTATTGCAGAAGATTCGTTGAGAATTTCTCCAAGATTGCCAAGCCTCTTTCCAACCTCCTCCAGAAGCATGTGAAATATGTCTGGTCTCCTGAGTGTGACGTTGCTTTCAACACTCTCAAAGAGAAACTTGTCACTGCTCCAGTCTTGACTCCTCCTGATGAATCCAAGCCTTATGAAGTATTCTGTGATGCTTCTCTCCAGGGCCTCGGTGCTGTGTTAATGCAAGAGAAGAAGGTTGTTGCCTATACCTCTCGCCAGTTGAAGCCCAATGAAAGGAACTACCCCACTCACGATCTTGAGTTGGCGGCAGTTGTCCACGCATTAATAACATGGAGACATCTCCTGTTGGGAAGAAAAGTGGACATCTTCACCGATCACAAGAGTCTCAAGTATATCTTCACTCAGCCTCATCTCAACCTCAGGCAAACTCGATGGGTCGAAATGATTCAAGAGTATAATCCGAGTATTGAATATACTCCAGGCAAGGCTAATGTGGTTGCAGACGCTTTGAGCAGAAAGGCTTATTGCAACAGCTTAATCCTCAAGCCTTTTCAACCGGATCTTTGTGAAGCTTTCCGCAAGTTGAATCTCCAAGTTGTTCCTCAAGGTGTTCTGGCCAACCTAATTGTCTCTCCTACTTTGGAAGATCAAATTCGTGAGGCACAATTGTTGGATACCATGGTGAAGAAGGTGAAACGTGGTATTGAAAAGAGCATCCCCAAATACAAGTGCTATCGAATTGATGACAGAGATACTCTTTTCTTCGAGGACCGGATCGTGGTTCCAAAGGGTGATCTTCGTAAAGTCATTATGAATGAAGCGCACAACTCTCTCCTGTCTATTCATCCGGGAAGTTCGAAGATGTACCATGACCTCAAGCAGTCGTATTGGTGGACTCGAATGAAGCGTGAGATCGCTCAATTCGTGAATGAGTGTGATGTCTGCAGAAGGGTGAAAGCAGAACACCAACGACCAGCTGGACTTCTCCAACCTCTTGCTATTCCAGAATGGAAGTTTGATCATATCGAAATGGACTTCGTGACTGGTTTTCCTAAGTCCAAGCGTGGAAATGATGCTATTTTCGTCGTCATCGACAAGCTCACCAAAGTGGCTCATTTTCTTCCTATCAAAGAGTCCATCACAGCAGCGCAGCTGGCAGAGCTCTACACCTCCAGAATTGTCTCGTTGCACGGCATTCCACAATTGATCTCTTCAGACCGTGGCAGCATCTTTACCTCCAAGTTTTGGGATTCTTTTCAGTCGGCCATGGGCACCAACATTCGCTTCAGCACAGCTTTCCACCCTCAGACTAGTGGACAAGTCGAGCGTGTCAATCAAATTCTTGAAGATATGCTCAGAGCCTGTGTTATCTCTTTCGGCATGAAGTGGGAGGATTGTCTTCCTTATGCTGAATTCTCTTACAACAACAGCTTTCAAGCCAGCTCGGGCAAAGCCCCATTCGAAATCCTCTATGGCAGAAAGTGCCGTACTCCTCTCAACTGGTCTGAAACCGGTGAACGCCAATTGCTCGGCAATGATTTGATCTCAGAGGCTGAGGCCATGTGCAAGGTGATTCGTGAGAACCTCAAAGCATCGCAGTCGCGCCAGAAGAGCTATTACGATAGCAAACACCGTGATGTGGCATTCGAGATCGGAGACCATGTTTACCTCCGTGTCTCGCCAATGAAAGGAACTCGTCGCTTCGGTATCAAGGGGAAACTTGCTCCCAGATACGTGGGTCCCTTCAAGATCATCGGGAAACGAGGCGATCTCGCCTATCAACTTGAGCTCCCCTCCAACTTTGCAAATGTGCACGATGTCTTCCACGTGTCACAGCTTCGCAAGTGCTTCAAGACGCCTGAGCGCACCATCAACTTCGAAGAGATTGATCTTCAAGAAGATTTGTCTTATCATGAGCACCCAGTTGCCATTCTTGAGACAACTGAGCGCAAGACTCGCAACAAGTCAATCAAATTCCTCAAAGTGAAATGGTCACATCATTCAGACCGAGAGGCCACCTGGGAGCGTGAAGACCACCTACGTTCTGAGTACCCGGAGTTCTTTCAGTCCTAGATCTCGGGACGAGATCCTCTCGTAGTGGTGGTGTGTTGTAACGCCCCCGATGTTACTTGCCATAATTGTAATCCAACTCTTGCCATTTCCGGCTATGTGCTATGATATTCCCTCCGTGGTTGGGTTCTCGCCGTTTTGCATTTTGGTCATGTCATGCATTTCATATCATGTCATCATGTGCATCGCATTCGCATACGTGTTCGTCTCTAAAATCCGAGCATCTTTCCCGTTGTCTGTTTTGCAATCCGGCGCTCCTATGTCTCCCGGCGTCCCCTTTTACATTTCTTCGTGAGCGGGTATTAAACATTCTCGGAATGGACCGAGGTTTGACATGTGGCCTCGGTATAGCACCGGTAGACCGCCTGTCAAGTTTCGGGTCAATCGGAGTTCGTTTGGTACTCCAACGGTTAACCGGGTAACCGTGAAGGCCTCGTGTGTGTTGCAGCCCAACACCCCTTCAAAACAGCCCCATAACCCATCTAAGTCACTCCCATGTCCTCCGCCGTTCGATCACGATCGCGTGGGCGAAAACCGCACTCCGTTTGGAGCTCCCTAGCTCCTTCTAGCTATAAAAACGCCCTCCCCTTCCAAATCTGAGAGAGTATCACCGAAACCCTAGCCGTCGCCTCGTAATCCGTGCCAACAGTGCCCCGCCGCCACTGTTCCTCCGCGCCGCCGCGAGCCGGGCCAACCGGGAGGCGCCACGTGGCCTCCGGCCGCGCCCGCAGCCGCCGGCCCGCCGGCCCGTGCGGGGCCCTCCCGGCCCGTCTCCTCCGCCCCGCGCCCAGGCGCCTCGCCCGCGCGCCCGCGCGCCCCCGCGGCCCGCGCCGCCGACCTCGCCTCCTCGCCCCGCCTCCGCCGCGGCCGCGCCGCCTCCGCCGCCTCGTCGCCGCACCGCCTCGCCGCCTCGCCGCCTCCGCCGCCGCAAGTCGCGGATCCGGTCGGGCCGGACCGGATCCGGCCGTCCCCGCCGCCGGCGCCCTTCTCCGAGCCGCCGCCGCCTCCTCCGACGCAACTCCGGCGCGGATCCGGTGAGCCGCGCAGCCGCCTCGATCCGCGTGCCCGGCCGTTGACTTCTTCCCCCTCTCATTATATCACAAAGTCCCCGAGATTTTTACGTTATCATCACCTGTTTCGCATGCCATAACTTTGCATCCAGGGCTCCGTTTCGCGCGTATAATATGTCATTTTGTTCGTCTCGAAGAGTAGATCATATTGTTCCATTGCATCATTTTCATTTGACGTCATCTCGATGCCCGAAATGCTGTTAGAAGAGGGCTAGTTGATGTTAATGGCTGGATCTTATCTGATCATGCACTTTTGTCATTTTTGCCATGATTGAGGTGTACCTCCTATGAGGTTGAGCTATATATGTGTTTTGTAATATGCCATGTTACTTTTCCAGGGAATTTTACTATGTATTTTTGTGATCCTTGAGGTGGCTAGAAATTGCATGCAAAGTAGGGTTGATGATATTGCTGTTTTCAGAGACTTAGTGTTTTCACTAAGTCCCTGACTTTTGTTATTATCATGCCATGTGTTCATGTTGTTTCTGAGAGATCTATGCATAATTTGAGTATGATCAGTAAGGGAGTTTTGAACTTGGGTATTTGCTTAATCCATCCATGCCTTTGGTTGCAATTATGGAGTGCCATAGCTTGAGCCAATCGAGCTCTACTTTTGCTTCAAAATGTTACTGGCAGATTGTTTACGTGTTATTAAATTTTGCCAAGCTTGGTGTAGTTGATCCTTGCATGATATGATGTTATTCTTGCCATGTTTAGTTAGTATGCCATGTCTTCTTGATGTATGTATGCTTAGTTTATCATGAAATGCTCTGTAGTGAGTGCATCGAGCTCACGAACATGCCTAGTCGTTAACAGTTTTCTGCCATGTCCAGTTTTCTGCTAAGTCTGAAACCTGTAACGAAACTTGCTTATTTGACATGGGTGTAATCATATTTTCTGATCCTTTTTGGCTTATGGTCAGTAAGAGACTTTTGTCAAGTGCTATGAGTAGATTCATGCCATGCCTTACTTTGCTATGTTCTGAACCTGTAGCATGTTGTTTCATTGCTCTAAACATGTCATCCTGATGTTGTTTTCCTGACTTGTTATTTCACTAAGTCTGTGAATCTATTATAAGTTGTACTTTTGCCATGCTAGTTTGAACCTGTTATGATGGGATTGAGCCGTAGCTCAGTGTTCATCTTTTGTCGTGCATCTTGAGTAGATTACTGTCATATGCTTTGTTGCCATGTTTGGGTGCAGTAGCTTAACTATTTATTGCTTGCTAAGTGGCATCATGCTGTTTATGGCAGATTCATGTCATTCTTATATTGCTTGCCATTTGCAAACCGTGCATCCGTTTCCGGTGAACTTTATATCGATTTCAACCGAAATCACCTCATCTATCCAGCGGCATGCTTGGTTTGCCAAGATTATGCCCTGTTCATCCTTGTCTTTCCGGAGCATGCATACGCATTGCATATCACCTCTCGCATATCATGCCATGTTTTGCATCATGTTGATTGCGCATTGCATCGTGGTTGATTTTGGTTCCTTTGCTTGTTCTCTTGTCTTGGGTAGAGCCGGGAGACGAGTACGTGAACGAGGAACCTGTTGAGAACGTTTACGAGGACCAAGCTTTCGACAACTCTGAGAACCTTGCAGGCAAGATGACCATACCCTCGAAATCACTTCTATCTTTGCTAGCTAGATTGCTCGCTCTTTTGCTATGCCTATGCTGCGATACCTTCCACTTGCTATATCATGCCTCCTATATTGCCTTGTCAGCCCCTAACCATCCATGTCCTAGCAAACCGTTGTTTGGCTATGTTACCGCTTTGCTCAGCCCCTCTTATAGCATTGTTAGTTGCAGGTGAAGATGAAGTTTGTTCCTTGTTGGAACATGGACTTGTTGTTCCTTGTTGGAACATGTTTACTTGTTGGGATATCACAATACCTCTTATTTAATTAATGCATCTATATACTTGGTAAAGGGTGGAAGGCTCGGCCTTATGCCTGGTGTTTTGTTCCACTCTTGCCACCCTAGTTTCTGTCATACCGGTGTTATGTTCCCGGAGTTTGCGTTCCTTACACGGTTGGGTGATTTATGGGACCCCCTTGACAGTTCGCTTTGAATAAGACTTTTCCAGCAAGGCCCAACATTGGTTTTACCATTCGCCTCCTAGCCTTTTTCCCTTGGGTTCTGCAGACTCAAGGGTCATCTTTATTTTAAACCCCCGGGCCAGTTCTCCTTCGATTGCTGGTCCAAACTAGAGCACCGTGCAGGGCCGTCCCTTGGCAACCTGGGTTATGTTGGCTCCTGTACGCTTAGCTTATCCGGATGTGCCCTGAGACCGAGATATGTGCAGCTCCTATCAGGATTTGTCGGCACAATCGGGCGGTTTTGCTGGACTTGTTTTATTGCTGTTGAAATGTCTTGTAGTCCGGGATTCCGAGATTGATCGGGTCTTCCCGGTAGAAGGAATATCCTTCGTTGACCGTGAGAGCTTATCATGGGCTAAGTTGGGACACCCCTGCAGGGTATTATCTTTCGAAAGCCGTGCCCGCGGTTATGAGGCAGATGGGAATTTGTTGATGTCCGGTTGTAGAAAACCCGAAGTTGACCTTAACTAAAACACATCAACCGCGTGTGTAACCGTGATGGTCTCTTCTCGGCGGGGTCCGGGAAGCGAACACGGTTGTTGGAGTTATGCCTGACGTAGGTTGTTCAGGATCACTTCTTGATCACTTCTAGCTTTACGACCGTGCTTTGCCTTCTCTTCTCGCTCTCTTTTGCGCTTTAGCCACCACATGCTAGTCGTTTGCTGCAGCTCCACCTCATAAACCTCTTTCCCACCTTTAAGCTTAAATAGTCTTGATCTCGCGGGTGTGAGATTGCTGAGTCCCCGTGACTCACAGATATTATCACCTCAGTTGCAGGTACCAACGATGTCAGTGCTGATGACGCAACTGAGCTCACTTGGGAGTTCGATGAGGAACGTGGCCGTTACTATGTTTCTTTTCCAGATGATCAGTAGTGGAGCCCAGTTGGGTGATCCGGGGATCTGTTTAGCATTTGGGGTAGTCTTCTTTCATTTTGGTACCGTAGTCGGACCTTGAGTGTAATCTGATTGATGGATGTTATTTATGCACTTGTGTGAAGTGGCGATTGTAAGCCAACTATGATGAGCTTGAGCAAGAGCAGCTGGGACAAGATGACGCGCTGCTCCTTGAGGAAGACCGTCTTCAGGCAGCTGTACGAGCTGCTCGATACCAGCAAGCTTTGCGCCGCTACCATAGCCGCAAAGTTAATGCCAGAAGTCTCGAGGAAGGCGACCTTGTTCTTTGGCGCGTTCATTCCGCCAAGAATTCCAACAAGTTGATGCCAAAGTGGGAAGGCCCTTATCGGGTGAAACGAGTCACTAGGCCTGGCGCTGTCCGCCTTGAGACCGAAGATGGCATTCCGGTGAGCAACTCCTGGAATATCGAGCATCTTTGTAAGTTTTACCCGTAAGGCGCGGTTGTCAGACCCTTTCCGGCAACCACCTTTTTGTACAAGTCTTGCCGCTGTTGCATGTAATCCTTTGTACAAAGCCAGGCGCGGACCCTGAGCATAAGTGAAGTGCTGGCGCCCTAAGTTTTAGCTTGCATGCTGAGTCGAGTCTCATCCTTGGTTAGGGTTGACAGTGCTTAGTAGCGGCTAACCCCTAACTTAGAGGTCGAGTGTGCGTCCCTTTGCCGTTCTTTCGTTTCCCTTGGTTCGCAGGGCTCACATATCCTGACCGGACCACTTGAGGACGAGAAGGAGATGAAGGACGGACCAACATCTGGACCCCGGCAAGCCAGTGTTGCCGGGGGCTGCAAGACCCCGGCAAGCCAGTAATGCCGAGGGCTGCAAGTGCAAAGATTAGCCCACGGCGAACCAGAGTTTCCGGGGGCTGCAATCTCGGATAAGTTTTTCATCCCTTATCATGCATTCTCTTATGGACTGAGGTATGCGAAACCTCGTTTATTCCTAAAAGCTATCGTGCTCCCTTAACTCTAGGCCCTAGGGCTCGTTCCCGGGGCCAGGTTAGGTCGTAGTCGCGGAAGCAAAGGGACGAAACGAGGAGCCTGAACCCACCTCCTCCCTGCCTCCGCCAAAAGCGTGAGAAAGGTCGAGCGACGTGGGAAGACGGCAGGGCCTGCTGCCGGGAAAAAAGTGTCTATCTTAAAGATATAAAGGATTCGCTCCTTGACGTGGGTTCCACCCACGAGACAAGTGACCCGGCAAGCATCCCCTTTTCATAAAAAAGCATTCCACTCAGGTATAGTTCATGGAGAATGAAAAACATGAATGATGGGATTACAAGCTTTAAATGCAACTAAGGCCCGAGGGCTTACAAATTAAAAAGAGATAAGGTGCCCGTAATCCCTCTCTTGTCCCTCTCTTCAGGAGGCAGGTCAAGGAGGCGAAAAGGGCAAAAGGGGCGCCTAGACGAGCTAAGGGTGGCAGAAGACACCAAGAGAACGTCTCGGCGGCCGTCCAAAGGCTGGATGCTGTTGGCGGCGCCGGAGGCAGAGCTCGGAGACGAGGCGGCAGGACGTCAGCACGCTGTCGAGGGCGTCGTGCCCTCGTACTCCAAGTTGACGGCCTTGCCGCCTGCCCTCTTCCTCTTCCGCAGCGCCCCTACACCAGCCGCCCAAGGAGACGACCCCGAGAAGCTCAAGGAGCCGGTGACACGGATGATGGGGTCACCGGTGCCACATGGAGCGGCGCCCGACACCTAGTCGGACCCGTCGTCCCGCCGCCCGCTACCCTCGTCGTCGCTGTCGCTGTCCTCCTCGTCACTCCCGCCCGAGGAGGAGCCTTCGCTATCGGAGGAGCTCTCCACGCAGCACCGTGCCCGAGTCCCGAAGCACCCGAAGACCTTGACGGAGAGGAGACCGCCCTCCATCAGCTTAAAATGGAGGGTGAGTCCCGCCGTCAAGCTGTGGATACGGGTGAATGTCTTCCACCCTCGACCAAGATACATCACATTAGGGGCCGGGAAATCAACGCGGACTCACGTACCGCTGATTCCACAACCCCTCATGTGCAACCTCAGTGTCTCGGGCGGATCCAGCTCCATCTCGCTCGCAAATGGAGTCGGGAGACAAAGGCGACGACGAGGCGGCCAACGCAGCCTGACGAAGAACTCGCAAGGGTCGTCCCCGATATGGTCCGCCACGGGGAGAGGATCTGCTGGCGGAGGCGAGGCCGGCGAGCTGCCTCGTCCACCTCTTCCCCGACCGCCTCGGCCTCGCCCTCGACCTCGCCCGCGGCCTCGTCCCCTCCCTCTTCCCCTTGCGGCTGGCTCTGCCACCACGGGTGCGGGGGAAGGAGGGACGCGTTGCCTAGCGGCGACCCTCGTCGCCACCGTCGAAGGACCAGGGTTCCCTTTCTCCATGGCGAATGAGAGAGAGGGGAGCAGAAGCTGAAGGGAAGAAGAGATGAAAGAATGCGGTTTTCCGTCCCCCCCCTCCCGCTCCTTATAAAGGAGCGGGGTGGGGGCTCGGCCGCCCCGCTCAGCCAATCAAGACACGGAAGGAGCAGGGAACTGGGCCCGACCCGCTGCCTCGACCCGTGACGACCCAGTTTCCCGCCTCCACCGTTCGCCACTCCAAGCGCATGGAGGCCGCGTGGCAAGCGTGCAGAACTGAGGCGACGGATGAGGCGACCTCTCCCCACCCCGTGATCGTGGGGAGTGGACGCCTCTAAGACCACGCCTCCACGCCTCCCTCCGTTCATGGGGAAGGTGCGAACCGCCAGGAGGCGGGCGTTTCGCCTTTCCGAATAAAGGAACCACCCACGACCTCTCCCACGACGCCGCAATCAACGCGTGCCGTTCGGGGAGGGCGCGGTGGGTGCGGAGTAAGATGCGACGTGACCCAGACCGCGCGTGCCCGTGCCCTGTTTTGGGCCTGGCCCAACAGCGCTCGGCACCGTGTATGGTCCAGGCCCGGGGGCTCCTGTCGGTGTACTAGAGTAGGGGTACCCTAGTATCCCGAACTTGTGCACGGGCAGTCGCAGCGCCCCACGGCAAGGCTTGCCGGGTGACCGCCTAGGACCTCTGTGGTTCCTTTGGAACCATTCAAGAACAAAGTATTTAAGCCAAGGAGACAAGTCCCCGGCAAGAGGAGCTTGCCGGGAAGGCCATTCAAGGCACAAGGCCCCGGCAAGATGAGCTTGCTGGGAAGGCCAACCAAGGCATCCCAAGGAACTTGCCGCGACGCGCCACGCGTCCCGGTAGGACCCGGTGAGCGACGAGCTCCCAGACACGGCAAGAAAATGGCCGCGGCAAGCCACCACTCTGTACCTGCGCCCCAGCACACCCACCTACGTGTTGCTCTGGGACCCTTCCAGGCGTACGTGGCGGGAGGCTGTGCAGCCAGGGGTACACTGTGGCATGCGGCGCTGACAAGATCGCCATCGTGGCAAGCGGTGGCACCCCTGACGGTCCCTTTTCTGCACCGTCTGGGCGACGTAGATAGGCATTTAATGCCTTTGTCCCCTGCCGTCAGGGTTAGGTATGATACACTGTGTAAGTAGTTGTACCTACCGCAGCACCTTTCCATTTTTACCCTTGCCTACGTTGCCACCTGTTGGAGACCCCTTGAGCATATAAAAGGAGGCCCATGCACAACGTAGAGAGAGAGAGGACGAACAGTGGAACACTCACGCTCGGTCTCGTTAGCTGCTGGTGTGTACTGTAGCACCCAGCGCTCCCGAGCAAGAACTCAATACAATCCACAAAGCAGCAGTAGGAGTATTATCTCTCCGGAGAGCTCCGAAGCTGGGTAAAAACCCCTCGTGTGCCTCGCCTCGATCCGCTCTTTGCACGACCTCCGCCCCCCGCCGAACCGAAAAGGGGCTCCGTCCCCATAGGTGCTCGCGGAGTCAGATTCCCCGGCAACCGCCGAACCAAAGTATGACATGCTGGTAAGCAGTATGACTTATATCGCCCACAACTCACTTGTGTTCTACTCCTGCATATAACATCAACGCATAAAACCTGGCTCAGATGCCACTGTTGGGGAACGTAGTAATTTCAAAAATTTCCTACGCACACGCAAGATCATGGTGATGCATAGCAACGAGAGGGGAGAGTGTTGTCCACGTACCCTCGTAGACCGAAAGCGGAAGCGTTAGCACAACGCGGTTGATGTAGTCGTACGTCTTCACGATCCGACCGATCAAGTACCGAACGCACGGTACCTCCGAGTTCAGCACACGTTCAGCCCGATGACGTCCCTCGAACTCCGATCCAGCCGAGTGTTGAGGGAGAGTTTCGTCAGCATGACGGCGTGGTGACGATGTTGATGTTCAACCGATGTAGGGCTTCGCCTAAGCACCGCTACGATATTATCAAGGTGGATTATGGTGGAGGGGGGCACCGCACACGGCTAAGAGATACAAGGGATCAATTGTTGTGTCTAGAGGTGCCCCCTGCCCCCGTATATAAAGGAGCAAGGGGGAGGCCGGCCAGCCTTGGGGCGCACCAAGGAGGGGAGGAGTCCTCCTCCTAGTAGGAGTAGGACTCCCCTCTTTCCTAGTCCAACTAGGAAAAGGAAGGGGAAGGAATGTAACGCCCCGGACACACCCGCCGGTGGTCGTTACTCCTGGCGGGATCTAGACTGGCCCCACAGATCAATACTAGTCTTTTCTGCGCACTTTGTCCTCACTCGTGCGCACCCGGGAGCAACTTCCCGGTCGGTCACCTATCCTGACACTACTCCAAGCTAAGCACGCTTAACTTTGGAGTTCTGTCCGAATGGGCTCCCGGAAAAGAAGGAATTCCTTATTGATATGAGTAGTCTATCATCCCTAATAAGCCAAGCTATCACATACACCCCCACTCAGAGGAACCGACGTCCTCGTCGGGCCACAGGAACGTTCCCTCTTGGCACAAACGTCTGTGCTTCCAGTCCGGTACATGTGCCATGCCGGGTGCCACGACGGGTCACAAACGTCATGAACAACATGACCGCGCACCTGTCCGCAAACATCCGTGTAACCGCGAGGATCGGCTCTGATACCAACTTGTAACGCCCCGGACACACCCGCCGGTGGTCGTTACTCCTGGCGGGATCTAGACTGGCCCCACAGATCAATACTAGTCTTTTCTGTGCACTTTGTCCTCACTCGTGCGCACCCGGGAGCAACTTCCCGGTCGGTCACCCATCCTGACACTACTCCAAGCTAAGCACGCTCAACTTTGGAGTTCTGTCCGAATGGGCTCCCGGAAAAGAAGGAATTCCTTATTTATATGAGTAGTCTGTCATCCCTAATAAGCCAGGCTATCACAAGGAAGGAGAGGGAAAGGAGAAGGAAAGGGGGGGCGCCCCTTCCCTAGTCCAATTCGGACCGCCTATAAGGAGGGGGCGCACCTGCCCCTTGTGGGCTGCCTTCCCTCTTCCCTATGGCCCATGTAGGCCCAATAGTCCCCCCCCCCTCGGGGTTTCCGATAACCCCCCGGGACTCTGATAAATACCCGAATCACTCGGAACCTTTCCGATGTCCGAATATAGTCATCCAATATATCGATCTTTGCGTCTTGACCATTTCAAGACTCCTAGTCATGTCCCCGGTCTCATCCGGGACTCTGAACTCCTCCGGTACATCAAAACTCATAAACTCATAATATAACTGTCATCGGAACTTTAAGCGTGCGGACCCTACGGGTTCGAGAACTATGTAGACATGACCGAGACACGTTTGTGGTCAATAACCAATAGTGGAACCTGGATGCTCATATTGGCTCCCACATATTCTACGAAGATCTTTATCGGTCAGTCCGCATAACATCATACGTTGTTCCCTTTGTCATCGGTATGTTACTTGCCCGAGATTCCATCATCGGCATCTCAATACCTAGTTCAATCTCGTTACTGGCAAGTCTCTTTACTCGTTCCATAATACATCATCTCACAACTAACTCATTAGTTGCAATGCTTGAAAGACTTAAGTGATGTGCATTACCGAGAGGGCCCAGAGATACCTGTCCGACAATCGGAGTGATAAATCCTAATGTCGAAATACGCCAACCCAACAAGTACCTTCGAAGACACCTATAGAGCACCTTTATAATCACCCAGTTACGTTGTGACGTTTGGTAGCACGCAAAGTGTTCCTCCGGTAAACGGGAGTTGCATAATCTCATAGTGATAGGAACATGTATAAGTCATGAAGAAAGCAATAGCAACATACTAAACGATCGGGTGCTAAGCTAACGGAATGGGTCAAGTCAATCACATCATTCTCCTAATGATGTGATCCCGTTAATCAAATGACAACTCATGTCCATGGCTAGGAAACTCAACCATCTTTGATTAACGAGCTAGTCAAGTAGAGGCATACTAGTGACACTCTGTTTGTCTATGTATTCACACATGTATTATGTTTCCGGTTAATACAATTCTAGCATGAATAATAAACATTTATCATGAAATAAGGAAATAAATTATAACTTTATTATTGCCTCTAGGGCATATTTCCTTCAGTTGTTTCCTTTCTACCTCCTTTTGCAAACAGGGTTGTCCATTTCACCTTGTTTCTATTGCGACCTTCTGGTGAACTGCACAAATCACTTTTTTCTTAAGAGTGTTTTGTGCAGTTCCCACCCAAAATATCACACGGGCAATGTTTTTACATTTCTGTGGGACTGCAGAAAGGGAGATTGGTTTTGCTATCCTCCTCATCCAGCTCTGTGCCTAATCTTCTCCAACAAGTAGTTAGTTCCAAAGAGAGATCACAGAGGTGATCGGCTACTATTTGTGTGTGTTATGTTTCATCATCTAGTTCCACTATTATTGTAATCACACTGGCTGGATATCTTCGCAAACAGGGATGGTTAGCTCGATTTTAGTGGAGCTGCACAAAATGATCGGATTGTGGTGTCCTCCATACACCTCCTTTTTGGCTACAGAGCTGGGTGAAACTAGCTGCCAACCAATGAACATTGTGCCCAGGAAATGGAGCCATGCCTACAAACAACATCGATCAATTATATTTTTTTCTGTATTTGTACACCTTCTCACAACTTTGTCTTCAGTTATGATGTGAATATTGGCGCTGATCTGCAAACAGCAACCATGGTAGTTTCATTTGTATTTGATGGAATGTTGTAACAAGATAATCTTGAGCCAAGAGGACACATGAGTCCTAAGTTCAAACCTTTTTTTCCTGGCGGAACCAAAGTTGAAACCTTCATAGCATCACAGTACAATTTCATTAAAATTATGCGTACATATAAACAAATCCTGAAGGATTGATAGCCATGCCAGAAATAATTCAACTTCGTTTCGCCGACATGTGGGACATCCTTCATCCGCCTCCACCTGCCATGCAGCAATATTGAGTGCACAACTATAGGGAAAGATTCACCCCAGTCGTTACGCCGCAGTAGTAATGACATGTGAGCAGTCAAATCACAGTGCCCCACTTTCGCCACAGTAAGTTGCTCCGACGCAGCAACCATCATTTCTCTGTTCGTTCAATCCGCTGGTACTCCCATATTCCCAGAGTAATAAGTTTCTCGGGCGAAGCAACCATCACTTCACCTTTCCCACAGTAAGGCTAGTCATAGTGGGGAGTAAATTAGACTAGTAACATGCACATGTTAGTAGTCTATGTTACTACCTTTATAGTGGGTAGTAACATAAGTGTGATAACATATACATCTTCATTTATTGCTTTGTAGACTCATTTTGCATGGGGAAACGCTATGTGATGGTAACATATTATGTTACTCTATTTGCCTCTCTCCTCATTAATTACTTGACACATCATCTTTTTTTGCTTATGTGGCATCTATGTTACTACCTATGTTACTCCCACTATGACCAGCCTAAGTACTACTCCCTCCTTTCCGGTTTATAGGGCTTAATTTGAAAATATCTTCAACCAAGGTAGATGATGAATGGTGGAAATTGTGCCGTAGTTTGCAAAAGTACTACTCCCTCCTTCCATCTACATAGGGACTAATGCGTTTTTTGAGGCTAACTTTGACCAAGTGTTGGTGCAATAATATATGACATGCAAGTTACACAAAGCATATCGTCAAATTCATACATGAAAGGAGCTTCCAATGATATAATTTTCACATTATACATTTCATGTAGTATTAATCTTATCAATAGTCAAAGACGGTCTTGAAAAACACATTAGGCCCTATATAGATGGAAGGAGGGAGTACTCTCGTTTTTCTCAAAAATTTGTGTAAACCGATGCATTAATTACACCACATGCATGCATGACCACTTAATGACCAAGAACTTCTACATGCATTGGTGAGTTTTTTCGTCATCCTTGCATGCAGTGATTTGATACACCTTGAAATCTGAACATGTCATGGTAAGTAGTAGAATTGAGAGTTATAAAACGAAAAAACAAACTTTTTGAGATAAGCCCTATAAACCGGAAAGGAGGGAGCACCTCCCTTTTTATTCTAGAAACAACCACACGCGAATATTGGACGGTAGCAACACAACAACTGAATCAAAAATCAAAACCAAGTGTTACTACTACACCAAACAAGTTCAAAACGAGAAACTGAACCCACTCACGGCACGGCACGCCTGTCTCGTTTGGTCCATCGGTCAAAGCGCTTCCTCTTCTTGGCATAACAATAGAGTACAGTAATTTTTTTAGAATGCTCTTGGCATGTCGCTAACATGTGATGAGTTAACCGACCTCAATAGACGACAAAAATGCCAGCCCGCCGCACTTTGAGAGAGACGAGGAACGAGAAGCGATACGGGCTGGTGGATTACTAGAGCTAGGTGTTGCACGGAGGCCAAGAAATATGGTGATAGCGTGGGTTGGCCATGTACAGTATGATGTAACTAAACTGGGCTGCCGTGTTTCGTACTCTTCCGGTCTATTGCGGAGATGATTGGTTGATTTTATATCGTTGAATAATATAAAATATTATGAGTGCAGACGCTCCACCACGAGGTTCCTTGCTCCTTCTCTGTCGTCGGAAATCTATGTTCTTCCACTCTTTTTTTTACGTGAGCTTTGTTCATCCTTTTGCCAACATGCGAGACATCTAGCATCAAGGTGAACGTGTCATGCAAGAAAATGGAGATAAGCAGTGCATAAGTGAGTTGTGCACTACAATGGCACCTAGTACTATGCAATATTTTTCCTCCTCGATGGCATATGAATAGTGCACGTACTCAATGACGGAGCATGTGATGGTAGCTATAGACATGGTCAGCCCTTTTTGGAGAGAGTACTAAATACGTATTAACTTTGAAGTGTCCCGTCAACTCGCAGAATGACGAGAAGCACACACTGAATGACGGAGCACGGGATGGTAGCCATGGACATGGTCAACCTTTTTTGAGACTAATGCACTACTTTTGATGTGTCTGGTCTACTCGCAAACGAGGAGAAGCTTTGCTTACTATCATAGATTGAACTAACAAAATGTGCATGCATGTCACAAAAAATTATACCATTGAAAACTATGTTCAAATACGAATCCAACGATATAATTTTGTTGACATGCATTAACATTTTGTTAGTTAAATCTTTGGTCAAAATTTGGCACAAACTACAAAGGGGACCTATAAACCAGGACAGAGGTGGTACTAGTAGTACGACACCTTCTGTCGCTCACGCGCGCACAGTGGCTCGCAGGACAAGGAGAAGCCTTTTCTTTACGATGCCAATGCGGTAGTTAATTATTTTGCCAGAGTCAGCTATCACACCCTTTCGATGCCACGTCAATGTACCCACTAGAAACAAGTTATACTTGTTTGGTTCAACCACCTCCCTAGGTGTTTGGAGAGGAATTGGCCAGCGCGAGGCGTTTCTATAGGTCGGCAGGCGGCAAAAAACCAGGGGAAAACGCGCGAACCAGCTAGACGAGGGAGGGAAGCTTCTACATTCGCAGAGGATGTGGCATTGTCTATTGGGTGGCACCAGGCAGTCATCCAGGTACGCCATAAATGATACGAAGAGGCACTCACGCGTAGGTTGCGAGGAGTTATTTGTTTTGTGTAGGTGCGAGGGACTCACGCGTAGCCTCCTACTGGATTGATACCTTGGTTCTCAAAAACTGAGGGAAATACTTACGCTACTTTGCTGCATCACCCTTTCCTCTTCAAGGGAAAACCAACGCGGTGCTCAAGAGGTAGCAGATACGTACTAGACGGCCGATGGCAGGAGGCACAAGATGCAGAGCAGGAGCTAGGGCCGTGGACCCATGGTGGCAAGGCGATGTGGTTCTCCGGGGGGCTGATCTAGCATGGTGATTGTTAGAAGGTAGAGAGGGATTTGATGGAATAGTTGATTGTATTGATTGAGCCTCGTGGGCATATATATAGGAGTACATGGTCATCTTGGAGTATACGGCAAGTCAGAATATTTCCTAGTCTATCCTATATTCCTAATCTAACAATGATACTCAACACTGATCAAGAGTGGTTCACGTGAGAGCAGGACTCCATGCAGGAGTGCATTGACGCCAAGCATGTCATGCAGGAGCACGTCGGCCGCAGCAGACAGCGAGCACAACAAAAACATGAGCATGTCAAGGGCGATGAAAGGGTTGGTCGGTGCTCCAATTTCTGCATGTCCTTGTGTGTACGCGTGCATTCCGTCGGTGCTTTAAGGTCGAAGCCGTCGCCGCCTTGCCTTCATCTCCATTTGGTCATCGAGCAACGACGACAAAGAGATGCTGCAAGAGATGGCACAGAACGGTGCTGTTTTGGACAACCTTGTGATACGTCTCCGTTGTATCTATAATTTTTGATTGTTCCATGCCAATATTATACAACTTTCATATACTTTTGGCAACTTTTTATACTATTTTTGGGACTAACATATTGATCCACTGCCTAGTGCCAGTTCTTGTTTGTTGCATGTTTTTTGTTTCATAGAAAATCCATATCAAACGGAGCCCAAACGGGATAAAAACTGATGGAGATTTTTTTGGAATATATGTGAATTTTGGGAAGTGCAATCATCACGAGACCATGCCCGAGGGGGCCATGAGGAAGGGGGGCGCGCCCCTGACCCTCATGGACACCTCGTAAGGTGGTTGTTGCCCTTCTTTCGCCGCAAGAAAGCTAATATCTGGATAAAAATCATGTTCAAATTTCAATCCAACCGCAGTTACGGATCTCCGGGAATATAAGAAACAGTGAAAGGCCAGATCTAGGAGCGCAGAAACAGAGAGAGACAGAGAGACAGATCCAATCTCGGAGGGACTCTCGCCCCTCCCACGCCATGGAGACCATGGACCAGAGGGGAAACCCTTCTCCCATCTAGGGAGAAGGTCAAGGAAGAAGAAGAAGGACGGGGCTCTCTCCCCCTCGCTTCCGGTGGCACCGGAATGCCGCCGGGGCCATCATCGTCACCGCAATCTACACCAACAACTTCACCGCCGTCATCACCAACTCTTCCCCCCTCTATGCAGTGGTGTAACCCCTCTTTTACCCGATGTAATCTCTACTTAAACATGGTGCTCAACGCTATATATTATTTCCCAATGATGTATGGCTATCCTATGATGTTTGAGTAGATCCATTTTGTCCTATGGGTTAATTGGTGATCATGATTGGTTTGAGTTGCATGTTTTATTATTGGTGTTGTCCTATGGTGCTCTCCATATCGCGCAAGTGTGAGGGATCCCCGCTGTAGGGTTTGCAATATGTTCATGGTTTGCTTATTGTCTACGTTGCGTGAGTGACTGAAACACAAACACGGATAAGTGGGTCATGGTATATGGGAATAAAGAGGACTTGATACTTTAATGCTATGGTTGGGTTTTACCTTAATGATCTTTAGTAGTTGTGTATGCTTTCTAGAGTTCCAATCATAAGTGATATGATCCAAGAAGAGAAAGTATGTTAGCTTATGCCTCTCCCTCAAACAAAATTGCAATAATGATTACCGGTCTAGTTAACGATTGCCTAGGGACAAATAACTTTCTCGTGACAAAAAGCTCTTTACTAAAACTAATTTAGTTGTGTCTTTATCTAAACATCCCCTACTTTTTATTTACATGCTCTTTATTATCTTGCAAACCTATCCAAAACACCTACAAAGTACTTCTAGTTTCATACTTGTTCTAGGTAAAGCGAACGTTAAGCATGCGTAGAGTTGTATCGGTGGTCGACAGAACTTGAGGGAATATTTGTTCTACCTTTAGCTCCTTGTTGGGTTCGACACTCTTACTTATCGAAAGAGGCTACAATTGATCCCCTATACTTGTGGGTTATCAAGACCTTTTTCTGGCGCCGTTGTCGGGGAGTTATAGCGTGGGGTGAATATTCTCGTGTGTGCTTGTTTGCTTTACCACTAAGTAGTTTTTATTTTCTATTCTAAGTTGTTCTCTATATTTAGTTATGGATATGGAACACGAAATACCCAAAAAAAATAGGTTTACTTGCTACTCATGGAGATGGGGAACCGCCTAAAACCCTTGATGCTCATTATGTGAAAGATATTATGTACTACTTTGATAATCCTAAGAAAACCCCATTCAATTATGTAATGGGAGACACGTTGGATCAACGTGAATACTTTAGGGATTATCGCTTGACTCAAAAAGGTAAACCATTATGGGATCAAATTTATATGTTGTATTGGTATGCTAGGCAACTATGCTTGAGATATGATTATACTTGTTGCTCTAGGATGAGGTCTCCACACCTTCCCTTTTCATGCAAATTTAATGATAATGAAACTTTGGCTTCTTATGCTAGAGGTATATATGATTACTATGATGTGGAACGAATAGAAGAATTTGTTGCTTTTAAGGGTGCATGTGAAATTGAATCTTTGTTTAAAGAGTTTGAAGATTTTGATGATTCAGTTTATAGACCTGAAAATTTAGCTATCCTTAAATATTGCTATGAGAATTATTAATTCAATTATGATGTTGATGATTTTATTGAGAGAGTCTCCGCTGTCCAGGAAGAGGCTAATATTTTGCAGGAGTCTATGGAAGAAGAAATTAATGACACTATGAGCTCATTGGATGAAAAAGATGATGAGGAGAGTGAAGAACAAAAGGAGGAAGAGCGGATTAGCTACCCGTGCCCACCTTCTAATGAGAGTAACTCTTCAACTCATACATTGTTTAATTTCCCTTCGTGCTTACCAAAGGATGATTGCTATGATGACTGTTATGATCCAGTTGATTCTTTTGAAATATCCCTTTTTAATGATGCTTGCTACACTTGTGGCCAAGATGCAAATATGAATTATGCTTATGGAGATGAACTTTCTATAATTCCTTATGTTAAACATGAAATTATTGTTATTGCACCCACGCATGATAGTCCTATTATCTTTTTGAATCCTCCCGACTACACTATATCAGAGAAGTTTGCCCTTATTAAGGATTATATTGATGAGTTGCGTTTTACTAATACACATGATGATTTTGATAGATATCATATGCATGTGCTTGCTTCTCCTACTTGCAATTATTATGAGAGAGGAACTATATCTCCACCTCTCTATGTTTCACACATGATAAAATCGCAAGAAACTGCTTATGCTATGTATTGGCCTTTACTTTGTGTGCATAAATTATTCTTGTATGACATGCCGATGCATAGGAAGAGAGTTAGACTTTGTTGTTGCATGATACATGTTGCTTTGTGCTCGCTACTAAATCAAAAATCATTGTTAATTAAAATTGGCTTTGATATACCTTGGGATCCGGGTGGATCCATTACTTGAGCACTCTATGCCTAGCTTAATGGCTTTAAAGAAAGCGCTGCCAGGGAGACAACCCGGAAGTTTTAGAGAGTCATTTATTTCTGTTGTGTGCTTTTATAAAGTTTAAAAACAAAAATAAAGAGGGGAACCTAAAACTTTTTCAAAAAAGGAAAGTGAAAGTGAGAAAGAGGAGCATTGTTAAACTGGGAGCTAGCCTTGAACTTTGTTCATGCTCACGGAAACTTTGTGAATCTTGATTACAGCAGCTTTTCAACAAAAATAATTATCGCCTTGTAAAATTCCATTGTATTATAAAAATAATGTGCCAAGATTTGCCTTTAGGATGTTTACATTGCTTGTTGGTTTGTGCGGTGCAGAACAGAAACTTTGGCTGTAGTGCGCGATTTTACATTTTTTACTGGAATGTCAAACGGGTCTGAAACTTTTTTCACTGTCTTTATATACAAATTTTTTATGTTTACTAATTTTGGCAGAATATTTGGAGTACCAGAGGTATGGTGAATGTCTAGATTACTACAGACTTTCCAGTTTAAGACATATTCTGTTTTTGATGCATAGTTTGCTTCTTTTGATGATACTATCGATTTCACTCAATGGATTAAGCCATGGAAAAGTTATATTACAGTAGCTGCAATGCAAAAACAAAATATGAATTGGTTTGCAATAGTACTTGGAGTAGTGATTTGCTTTATTATACTAACGGATCTTACGGAGTTTTTTGTTGAGTTTTGTGTGGATGAAGTGTTCGAAGATCGAGGGGGTCTCGATGTGAGGAGAAGGAGTAGAGGCAAGGGCTCAAGCTTGTGGATTCCCAAGGCACCCCAAGTAAATATTCAAGGATACTCAAGCGTCTAAGCTTGGGGATGCCCCGGAAGGCATCCCATCTTTATTCAACAAATATCGATATGTTTTTGGATTCGTTTCGTTCATGCAATATGTGCAAATCTTAGAGCATCTTTTGCATTTATTTTTCACTTTTATTTGATGCACCATGCTGGTATGAGATCATCCTTGGTTTATTTATAGAATTCTCATTGCACTTCACTTATATCTTTTGAGTATGGCTTTATAGAATGCATCATGTGCTTTACTCATATCATTTGAAGTTTGGATTGCCTGTTTCTCTTCACATAGAAAACCGCCATTTGTAGAATGCTCTTTTGCTTCACTTATATTTGTTAGAGCATGGGCATATCTTTTGTAGAAAGAATTAAACTCTCTTGCTTCACTTATATCTATTTAGAGAGTTGACAGGAATTGGTCATTCACATGGTTAGTCATAAAATCCTACATAAAACTTGTAGATCACTGAATATGATATGTTTGATTCCTTGCAATAATTTTGCGATATAAAGATGGTGATATTAGAGCCATGCTAGTGGGTATTTGTGGATTGTAGAAATACTTGTGTTGAAGTTTGTGATTCCCGTAGCATGCACGTATGGTGAACCGTTATGTAATGAAGTTGGAGCATGAGGTATTTATTGATTGTCTTCCTTATGAGTGGTGGTCGGGGACGAGCGGTGGTCTTTTCCTACCAATCTATCCCCCTAGGAGCATGCACGTAGTACTTTGTTTCAATGACTAATAGATTTTTGCAATAAGTATGTGAGTTCTTTATGACTAATGTTGAGTCCATGGATTATACGCACTCTCACCCTTCCATCATTGCTAGCCTCTTCGGTACCGTGCATTGCCCTTTCTCACCTTGAGAGTTGGTGAAAACTTCGCCAGTGCATCCAAACCCTGTGATACGATACACTCTATCACACATAAACCTCCTTATATCTTCCTCAAAACAGACACCATACCTACCTATCATGGCATTTCCATAGCCATTCCGAGATATATTGCCATGCAACTTCCATTATCATCATATACATGACTTGAGCATTTATTGTCATATTGCTTTGCATGATCGTAAGATAGCTAGCATGATGTTTTCATGGCTTGTCCATTCTTTGATGTCATTGCTACTCTAGATCATTGCACATCCCGGTACACCGCCGGAGGCATTCATATAGAGTCATATCTTTGTTCTAGTATCGAGTTGTAATATTGAGTTGTAAGTAAATAAAAGTGTGATGATCATCATTATTAGAGCATTTCCCCATGAAAAAAAAGAAAAAAAAGAGAGGCCAAAGAAGCCTAAATAAAAAGGGGGCCAAAGAAGCCCGCCAAAAAAAGGGGTCAATGTTACTATCCTTTTACCACACTTGTGCTTCACAGTAGCACCATGTTCTTCATATAGAGAGTCTCTTGAGTTATCACTCATATATACTAGTGGGAATTTTCATTATAGAACTTGGCTTGTATATTCCGATGATGGGCTTCCTCAAATTCCCGAGGTCTTCATGAGCAAGAATGTTGGATGCACACCCACTTAGTTTCCAGTTTGAGCTTTCATACACTTACAGCTCTTAGTGCATCTGTTGCATGGCAATCCCTACTCCTCACATTGACATCAATTGATGGGCATCTTCATAGCCTGTTGATTAGCCGCGTCGATGTGAGACTTTCTCCTTTTTGTCTTCTGCACACAACCTCCACCATCATATTCTATTTTCTTTGGCCATGTTATTTTGAAAAGACATGATTGCTTTATTAGTATGCTTGAAGTATTATTGTCTTAATGTCAAATTATAGACTATTGCTTTGAATCACTCGTGTCTTAATATTCATGCCATGATTAGATTACATGATCAAGATTATGCTAGGTAGCATTCCACATCAATTTTTTTATCATTTACCTACTCAAGGACGAGCAGGAATTAAGCTTGGGGATGCTGATACGCCTCCGTCGTATCTATAATTTTTTATTGTTCCATGCCAATATTATACAACTTTCATATACTTTTGCAGTTTTGTATACAATTTTTGGGACTAACATATTGATCCAGTGCCTAGTGCGAGTTCCTGTTTGTTGCATGTTTTTTGTTTCGCAGAAAATCCATATCAAACGGAGTCCAAACGGGATAAAAACCGACGGAGATTTTTTTGGAATATATGTGAATTTTGGGAAGTGGAATCATCGCGAGACGATGCCCGAGGGGGCCACGAGGCAGGGGGCGCCCCAGGGGGGCAGGCGCACCCCTGACCCTCGTGGACACCTCGTAAGGCGGTTGTTGCCCTTCTTTCGCAGCAAGAAAGCTAATATCCAGATAAAAATCATGTTCAAATTTCAATCCAATCGGAGTTACGGATCTCCGGGAATATAAGAAACGGTGAAAGGCCAAATCTGGGAGTGCAGAAACAGAGAGAGACAGAGAGACAGATCCAATCTCTGAGGGGATCTCGCCCCTCCCACACCATGGAGACTATGGACCAGAGGGAAAACCCTTCTCCCATCTAGGGAGAAGGTCAAGGAAGAAGAAGAAGGAGGGGGTCTCTCTCCCCCTCGCTTCCGGTGGCACCGGAGTCCCGTCGGGGCCATCATCATCACCGCAATCTACACCAACAACTTCACCACCATCATCACCAACTCTTCCCCCCTTCTATGCAGTGGTGTAACTCCTATTTTACCCACTGTAATCTCTACTTAAACATGGTGCTCAACGCTATATATTATTTCCCAATGATGTATGGCTATCCTATGATGTTTGAGTAGATCCGTTTTGTCCTATGGGTTAATTGATGATCATGATTGGTTTGAGTTACATGTTTTATTATTGTTGCTATCGTATGGTGCTCTCCGTGTCGCACAAGCATGAGGGATCCCCGCTGTAGGGTTTGCAATATGTTCATGGTTTTCTTATTGTCTGTGTTGCGTGAGTGACTGAAACACAAACACGGATAAGTGGGTCATGGTATATGGGAATAAATAGGACTTGATAGTTTAATGTTATGGTTGGGTTTTACCTTAATGATCTTTAGTAGTTGTGGATGCTTGCTAGAGTTCCAATCATAAGTGCATATGATCCAAGAAGAGAAAGTATGTTAGCTTATGCCTCTCCCTCAAATAAAATTGCAATAATGATTACCGGTCTAGTTATTGGTTGCCTAGGGACAAATAACTTTCTTGTGACAAAAAGCTCTTTACTAAAACTAATTTAGTTGTGTCTTATCTAAACAGCCCCTACCTTTTATTTATGTGCTCTTTATTATCTTGCAAACCTATCCAAAAACACCTACAAAGTACTTCTAGTTTCATACTTGTTCTAGGTAAAGCGAACGTTAAGCGTGCGTAAAGTTGTATCGGTGGTCGATAGAACTTGAAGGAATATTTGTTCTACCTTTAGCTCCTCATTGGTTTTGACACTCTTACTTATCGAAAGAGGCTACAATTGATCCCCTATACTTGTGGGTTATCACCTTGCATGTAGCACGATGAACCGGACAGTGATGGCCATGATGGTGGGTGCCCGCCTTCTCGTCCGATCACCTGTTGCTGCAGCGGCATGTGGAGAGGTCTCCTCGCTTGCTGGCTACTGCTGCTGTGTGTGGTGGCCGTGGTGGTGGGGTCAAGTAGAGCAGAGCACACGACTGGCTATGTGGTGCGGCCGTCCGGCATGCATACGCAGCCCCTTTCCACCTAGCCGCAGATGGCGCACGCGAAGGCGGGCACGGGTATCCATGTGTTGTGTGCGGACATGGTGTGCGCCATGTGTGCATGCATGGGCATTATTTAAAAAGAGAAGATATGTACATTAGCATTCAAGTGTATTGATTAAAATAGTTAGCCTACTACGTGATGAGCAATCCGGAGATTCTGGATTCTGTGCGCATAGTCCTTGTTTTTTTACATGTTTATTTATTTCATCAGTTGACAGGTGGGACCCATGAGACAAGCAAGACGTACTAGTAATGACAATGCAATAGTAGGTTACACGTATACAAATTTGACCAGTCAACTGGACAAAATATGGAGCTCTATGGCGAGTCAGTGACCGTATAATTACTGTAACTCATATTCAATGATTGTATTGAGCTTATTCTGAAGTCCAATGACCGTATCGTGCTTCGCCCTCAACTTCAATGACCATCAGTGTATTTATCTCTACTCTTATAAAAAGCAGAGTTGGTGATGATGGTGTGCCTGCCATCCTACAATATAGGCCATCCGATCTATATCTAACAGATAGGAAGGAAACTATGACAATTTACCCGCACTCCTCTCCACATTTGCAGATAAGGCCTTCCCTCGTCCATCCTTTTCTCCCACAAGATCTCGATGTTCCGTGCAACGCACGTGCATCTTGCTAGTCTCTAAGAATATTATGAGGGGGTGTCTCCAACAGTATTCCTCAGCTCACACCTAGCATCACGGTGGTTGAACTAAGAGTCATTCATCTGGTACACGTGGCATCTCAGATATGGACACAAGGTGACGTACACCATCAAGGTCCACGGTCAAGGGGTCAGGGCGGACGCGACCTCTCACTGCGTACGCCATTTGAAGCGGCGCGCCGGCCCAGGGCGCCGGCCGCTGCATTCCGAGTTGTACCCGCCTCATTGCTGCATTCAAAAACCTACATTTAAACCCACGTGGAATGCGAGAAACCAACTCCGGCCACACACGTCCATTCAGGAGCAGGACGCCGGCCAAGCTCCTCCTTCCACCATTTTGTCCACTCTTTCGGCGGCATCCGACGAGCAGGAAGAGCAGTTCTTCGGCATAAAAGCCGTCTGGGTGGCCCGCCGAGCCCGGCAGTTACGAGTGAGGCAACTCGCTTCTCCACCTACCTTGCCTAGCCTGTCGGAGGCAGTTGCCACACTAAGCCAGCGCGTGGTTCTGCATCTGGCCTCTCTAATACATCTCGAGGAAGAGTGCAGACTTGCTCCACACCGACTTGTCGGGGAGCACGGCAGCACGGGCATCGTCGCTGCCCTCGACGCCGCGCATCGTACAGTGCCTCCAGTGTCTGCAACTGCGCCATCCGTCGTCGATGCGCGCGTAGCCGCGACATGCAGGCAGAGAAAGAAGCCATCGCAAATGTCGACGAGGTGACGCGGCTACACGGATGTCGACGAGGCGACGGGCAGCACGTCCCCGCCCGCCGCCATCATCGAGGAGAAGTAGAACACGAGAGTCCGCCGCTGATTGTATCCCATGAAGTCCACCGCCGAGGCGACGCCGGCGAATACAGCCGGTGTCTTGCATGATTCTTCTTCTGCCGGATGATGGAAGAGGACAAAGAGATCGGGCGGCGACCATTTAGATTAGGTATTTTAATTCTACCAGGCTGGTTGTAATGGGAGTATTATAAGTAGTATCATGCATGCCAACTACTCCCTTGGTTCCCAAATATAAGTCCTTCTAGAGATTCCAGCAAGTGACTACATACGGAGCAAAATGAGTGAATCTACACTCTAAAATATGTCTACATACATCTATATGTTGTATTCCGTTTGAAATATCTAAAAAGACTTATATTTAGGAATGGAGGGAGTAGTAGGAAAATTTGATGAGGTGGCGTAGAATTAAATGAAGAAAGGGAGGGTTGAGTATCATATTATGATACCGTATGGAATTAAGACCTCTTCCAATGCAAATGTGCTTAGATGAGGTGCTAAGTGTATTAAATGGCTTAGCAACTCAAGTCTCCAATGCATAGGTGCTTAGTTTGTTATTGCTAAGCTTGCTTCATTTAATTAGCTATAGACTCAAAATTGTCTTTCCACCTAGGTACACGCGCTTAGCACCATTTCTTCCTGGGGTCACCAAACTAGTCTCTCTTCTTAATTAACTTGCCACGTCATATTTTATGCCTACGTGGCAGGCTTAGCACCTACAGTAGTATACATGGTGGATCACTGGGAGAGGCCTAAAGTTACTCCCACTGTGGTTAGTCTTAGGCCTTGTTCGGTTCAACCTTCTCCCAAGGGGTTTGCAGAGGAATGGAGGGGAATTTGGATTGTACATGATTTAATCCCCCACAATCCCTGTTAATCTATGTATATTGTGGGCATGTTATTTGACCCCTCATTTTGCCACGCTACGACCAGTGTGAGTGTCTGCATGCAGTACACCATCCTCTAATTTGGTGGATGCCAAGACGGCCCGAAAAGGAGCTATAGCTTTTTTTCAAGTTGAAAAATGTTGCCGATGAGGAGCCATA
This sequence comes from Aegilops umbellulata, assembly GCA_032464435.1. Classification (NCBI taxonomy): domain Eukaryota; kingdom Viridiplantae; phylum Streptophyta; class Magnoliopsida; order Poales; family Poaceae; genus Aegilops; species Aegilops umbellulata. Next base: position 397,484,876 of record CP136054.1, read on the forward strand.
ATTAAGCTGGAGGCGTCTCTTATTTTCTTTTGAATGGGCAATAAGCTGGAGAGCTGGAGAGTGTCTATAATGGGCTGCCTCTAGTGTTAAGGCCCTCCAGTACAAAACACAAAAGCCTATCCATCTTAAAGCCCATTTGTTTTTGTTTTTTGCAAGGAGAAGCCCATATTTCTTGAAGAGGGGGCGATCCCAGAAAAACCCTCCTTCCTCCTCACTTCCACTTATACTGCAACTCGCTGGACTCTCCCGCTTCCGTCGCCCCTCAATTTCCCCCGCTCCCCATCTTCCTCACTCGTTCAGAAAACCCCCGCTCATCTTATTCCTCACTCGTACAGAAAATGTCTGCTCCTCTTCTTCCAATCCTACAGAAACCCTAGCCCTCCTTCTTCCCCACTCACACTGCCACTAGGCTCGTCTCTAGCTACTCTGCTCAAACCCGTGAGCTCGGCGCGATGCCCGCCAGGAAAATGGAGTCGGCTGGCCCCAGCGCCAAGAAGATGAGGCTCCCGCCAGTGGCGATGCCGGTTGTAGATCCCGCACCGGCAGCATGGGGCGAAGCGGTGAGCCCCCCCCCTCCCCACCCGGATCTGAGGAACTGGTAGAATCTCTGGTGGACCGCATCAGCGATCTCCTGGATGTTATCCTTGAGGAGATCATCTCGCTTCTCCCCACCAAGGATTGCTGCCGCACACAAGTCCTCTCAACTCGGTGGCGCCCTCTATGGCGCACCGCGCCCCTCAATCTCGACTGTCGTCAGATATCTGTCCTTCCTGAATTTGATCTCCTCAGAGCCATCGTCTCGTCTCACCAGCAGGGCCCAGTTCAACACCTCTGCATCCCGACACACTACCTGCTGTCCATACCCGGCATGGTGAATGCTTGGCTGACATCCCCTGAATTCGAAAAACTCCAGTAGTTTGAGTTATACGATTACCACAAAACCGAACACCAAGAATTTGTGCCCACACCACCGTTGTCCATCTCGTGCTTTTCCTCCTCTCTCCACACCGCCACCTTCGCCCAGTGCCATCTACCAGACGATCTGGTACAAATGCTTTGACTCCCACTGCTAATAAACTTTCGCTTGTGTTGGTTTATCTGTCGGAGGCCTCACTGCAAAGCATCATCCACTCCAGTTGCCCTGCCCTGGAGTGCTTGTTGATTGTTTTGGGAGTAGAAATCACTATTAGTTGTCTCCAAATAAAGTCTCCTCACCTTAAAAGCATTGGAACTGCTTTTGAAGGACATCAACTCATCATCGAATATACGCCTTCACTTCAAAGGTTGCTCCTTCATTATTATTATAAACCTTGGGAAATAAATGTCATCTCTACACCCAAACTGGAGACCTTGGGTGTAATTCATGATCCGTTTAATGATCACAAGAAGTTGGTGTTTGGCTCCTCACTTTTTCAGGTACCATATATTATCATCTACACATTTGTAATCATAATCTGCATTTTTCATTTGTGTGCATAAGTTTTATATCATCTTGGAGTACACTTTGGGTACTAATATTATGTTATATGCTCAATGAAGAGTTGGTCCATGGATAGCCTATCAGTGTTGCTGGATTCTGTCAAGATCTTATATATTAGAATGTTTAGTTATGATCTGAACATAATTATTGGCTTGCTGCGATGCTTTCGGTCTCTGGAGAATTTATATATAAAGGTGATGATTTGATGCACATTGAAAGACCGTATATATTGTACTAGAATTAACCGTTCAGCTGTTGCTCTTTCGACATACTCTTTTTTCAGACCTTCGCCATTTTCAAATCTTCATGTCTACTTAGGCACTGCAACCACATGGAGAAAAACGTATAACCAACCAGTGGCATAATAAGCACCAGGATTTTCTCAATTCTCATGACATTCGTTTGAGGACAATAACGATGGAAGGATATGCATCCAACTAGGCAAACAGAAGCTTTGTCCCATTCTTCCTGTTGAATGCAAGGTTACTATTGTCCATGAGGATTAAGTTTGACAGCAAGAGATTTCTCACGGACGGACATGTTGAACAGCAAAAAAAGAAGTTTCAGGTGGACAAATGGGCTTCTAAACGTGCTCGGCTTCTATTTACAACAAATTGTAGTCATCCTGAAATAATTTTTTTTGCACAGGATGTTGATTTTATGGATCAGACCGATCCATTTGTTTGTGACTGCCAAAAGAGTGGTTGGGTTAGATGTTACTGCCATGTTCAATCTAGATTTTGTCTAAATTTGATGAACAATTAATCCTTGGGCTTTTTGTACCGTTTGTAAGCTTGAGTTGCATGTTGTTGCCCTCGTACTCCCCTCCACCTGCCACTACACTGCCGCATCTTCCATGGCTGCTGTTCGTTCCCGTCTGAGGCCTCGCCGTTGTTCTCTGCCTTGGTTCGCTCACTGTGCCCGTCGCCGTCTGGCGTTGTCGGCATGGTCAACAACCAATAGGAATCAGGATATGACTATACGTGGAGAGACTGACATTAGGGACCCACACCAGGGTTGTTGCATTACGCAAGCAGGTGCCTCATTATTAGTACAAGCCAAAAAAATACTTCCTCCTAATTGTTTGACAACTAGGTCCCATGTCATTGTCAATGTAGTCAATAAGCGAGAAAATTACACAATGAGCGGATAACACCAGGGACCCAGCAGCTCGCCCAGTTGTTTTTTAGTTTCGGAGATGGAGCTCAACTGCGCGCTGTGCGGGGGCTGTGGCCCGTCTAGACCACGCTTACGCTTTTATTTAAGCACATGACGAGCCCAGTTGATATCTTTTTTTCTTTCTGAAAATGGCTAGCCCAGTTCTTTTTTTTGGAGAATACCAAAATCGAGGCCTACTTGCTTTTCTCAGCCCCGTTGGGCTGCAAATCTTTCAAGACGAGGAGGGATGTAAGTATTAAGAAATGGGCTTCCCCAGAAAATGGGCTATAAGTTGTAAGAAATGGGCTGTAAATTTTTAAACCAAAGCCATCCGGCAATTACATTAAAATATCGTTTTTCTAGATTTCTCTACTCTCTACTCTTATAAAAAGCAGAGTTGGTGATGATGGTGTGCCTGCCATCCTGCAATATAGGTCGTCCGATCTATATCTAATGGATAGGAAGGAAACTATGACAATTTACCCGCACCCCTCTCCACATTTGCAGATACGACCTTCCCTCATTCATCATTTTCTCCCACAAGATAAATTACTCATACAAATGCATCTTCATGTTCCATGCAACGCACGGGCATCTTCATTCATTTTTTTTGCGGAGAATTGTTTTTTGAATTTTATTTTGATATAATTTTTTAAAAATTGTTTTTAACGTGACTCGAAATTTTGTGATTAAAAGAGTTCGGACCCCACCGAAATATGCAAAATTTCGTTGAATTTTTTAGCAGTGCCCAAAATACATGGTCTGTAATGCTAATAAAAAGAATATGGGCTTCAAATATCTTTAAGAATTAGCAAATGGGCTGTAAATATTGAAAATAATGGCTAATGGGATGTATGATGTTTTCCACAGATTTGGAGGCTGACTTCTGGGCCTACTAGGTTGACGATGACGCTGTCCTAAATTTTTTTTTGACACGTACGCAAGGCTTTGTCAACTTAGTCAACACAGAGCAGTGACTGTTGGATGTCCATCAAACGATCGCCGTGCTTCTGTAATCTCTATCTTCCTGCTCCAGCCACCCAAACCAGCGCCGGCGGGACTACCTGCTCCCTCCTCCCGTGGCCGGCTGTGCTGCCGCCAGGCCATCCCTCTACCCACCCGTACATCCTGTTATTTTCCGGCGACGTCAGCCTCACCTCGCAGCCGACCAGTCAGCGCTCGTACTCCCCTCAGCGTGGGCATCCGCTGCGGTGGCTTCGCTGGCTCCGGTTCATTCCCTTCCTGGGCCTCACCCTCGTCCATCGCGTTTGTGCTCTCGGTGCAGCGAGGTCAACATGGTCAACAAATAACAGCCATCGGAAGAGGCTGACAGTAGGGACCCACACAAGGAAATGCCTCCTTATTACGCGCAAAATAATGATTCCTCCACTTGACAGCTGGGACCCACTGGAAGGGCCTCTGTATTTCGTGAAAAAAACATTCCCCCCGCTGTCAGCTTGAACCCACCAGCTATATCTTCGCATGCGAGGAAGTGCCTCCTTATTATGCACAAAATAATGAATACTCCCCCTGGTAGCTGGGACCCACCGTAGTGGGAGGCTGACTTGTGGGCCTACTAAGTTGACGGGGACGGAGGGCTTTGTCAACTTAGTCAATGTGAACGATTTTAGCTCCAGTGATTGTACGATGTCCATCCCAACGGCTGTAGTGCTTCTTCAACCTCTGGTCTTCTTGCTCCAGCCACCCAAACCAGCGTCAGTCGTGCCGCCTGCTCCTGCCTCCGGTGGCTGGCTGTGCTGCCGCGCCACGGAGGCCTCACCGCCCCCAACTACTCCCTCCACTGGCCATGCCATCCCTCTACTCACCCACACCCCCTGTTATTCTGCGGTGACGGCAGCCTCACACTGCAGCCGAACCAGTCAACCCTCGTACTCCTCTCAGCGTCCACTGCCACGTCTTCCCCGGCTCCGCGTCGTCCCCTTCCTAGGCCTCGCCGTCGTCCACCGCCCTGGTGCTCTCGACGCGGCGTGGTCAACGTGGTCAAGGAACGACTTCCATCAGAAGAGTACTTTACGTGGAGAGGCTGACATTTGGGTCCACGGCAGCAGCAAGGAAGTGCCTCCTTATTATGCACAAAATAATTATTCCTCCACCTGACAGTAGGGACCCACCGGATGGGCCACCGTATTTTGCGAAAAAAAGTTTTCCCCTGACTGCTGGGACCCACCAGCTACATCTTCACACGCAAGGAAGTGCCTGACAGTCGGGACCCACCTGGTCGAAGAGTACGTAGCATTGTCATTCTAGTCGCGAACGTGTACGTACATAAGATCAGTCTGTCTGCAGGCTGCAACGATGAACCGTGGCCGTGTAAGGAAGGGCACGTGTCGTAGTAGAGGCGTGCAAGTAGCATGTACACGTACGTATAGCGGTCAGGGTGCAATAAAGTAAATACGGCCACATATGTACATACAGGAGGGGTCTCGAACGCCTACTCGCGCATACGTACGACCAGGGCTCGTGTACATGGCTGGGTCGGAACGGAGAAACTACATCGTCATCGTGTTCATGGGGAGGCAACAGAATGCGTCGTGTCCATCGGGAGGCAACAAAATGCATCGTGTTCATCGGGAGCCAACCGGCTTGGACCGAACAACCGATAAAAACGAGGCCTGGCGTATCGCTGAACAGAGGAAACGGCCTTGTGTTCGACCGGCCACGGTTGAAACAGGATCTTGTTCATCGGGAGGGGTCTGGTGTACCGCAAAACGGAGGAAATGGACTTTTCTTTGACCTCCTACGGTCGAAACGGGGTCCTGTTGATCGGGAGGGGTGTGGCATACCGCAAAACAGAGGAAATGGACTTGTGTTGGAGCTCTACGGTCGAAACGGGGGTCCTGTTCATCGGGAGGGGGTGTGGCGTACCGCAAAACAGGACTCCACGGGATACTGTTCATCTCCACCATCGACTGCCTCCACGGGCTACTATTCATCCACCATCGACCTCCTCCAGCCTCCACCTACGATTGTTCATCCACGGGCTCCTATTCATCCAGCCTCCACCGCTCCTCCACCAGCTACTATTCAACCAGCCCTCTCCACGGGGTCATGTTCAACCACCCCTCCACGAGCTACTATTCATCCAGCCCTCCACCGGCTACTGTTCAACCAGCCCTCCACGGGGTCCTATTCATCCAGTCCTCCACAGGGTCATGTTCATCCAGCCCTCCACGGGGTCCTATTCATCAACCGGCTCGATCGATCGGGGTCCTGTTCATCCAGCGGCAACGGCCTCTACTACCACGGGGTCCTGTTCATCCAACCCCCCACCGGGAACTGTTCATCCAACCCCCCCCCACCCAACAACGCTCACTGTTCATCAAGAGGCAGCATTGATTGGCTTCAGTTAGTACCAATAGCGAAGGAATCGCTCGATCAGGTTCAGTTAACAGCCATCGATCGATCGCTCGGGTTCAGTAACGCGTAGCCTGTAGTGCAATCGCTCGGGTTCAGTTAGAGCCCAATGCCTCGCACCCATGCGCGTACGTGTACGAGAGAAACGTGCATCGCTCAGCCCCCGACCACCCACCGTAACCGGGAACTCCCCGATATTTTCCTCGCCCTCTCTTCTACCAAGGTTTTTTCCGTCATGGACGGCCCAAAGAATGTCATGCAGCTGCGTCTCCGGCCCGCCCAGGACGAAAAGCCCATTTTCTGCCATGATTTTTTGTCATAGAAGTAGGATCCCACCACATCTATGATGATATCGGGTTTTTTCACAATTATCGTCATAGAAGTGTCATAAGCATGACAGAAAAAAACTTCGTTCGGCCCAAAATGTCATGGATGTGTTTTTTTGTAGTGACTGTCGGTGTCAAAACCGGTTGATCTCAGGTAGGGGGTCCCGGACTATGCGTCTGAGGATCAAAGGTAACAAGGGACACTGGGAACACGATGTTTACCCAGGTTCGGGCCCTCTCGGTGGAGGTAAAACCCTACTTCCTGCTTGATTGACTTTGATGAGTATAGGGGTTACAAGAGTTGATCTACCTCGAGATTGTAATGGCTAAACCCTAGATGTCTAGCCTATATGAATTCTGATAGCCTACGGACTAAACCCTCTGGTTTATGTAGACACGGAGGGGCCTAGGGTTGTACAGAGTCGGTTTACAAAAGAAGGAAACTATACATCCGGACGCCAACCTTGCCATCCACGCAAAGGAGAGTCCCATCCAGACACGAGGAAATCTCTTCTACCTTGTATCTTCACGGCCCATCAGTCCGGCCCATGTCACATAGCCCGGATACCCGAGGACCCCTTAATCCAGGACTCCCTCAGTAGGCCCCGAACTTGCCTTCAATGACGACGTAGTATCCGGCTAATATCTTTGGCTTTGCAAGGCGAGTTCTTCATTCATACTTCGGATTGACAACAGTCTGGTTGTGACCTCAATGTGCTGCCTTTATGATCCCTTCCTATGGTCGCTTCGATTTCCGTGTGCCAAATGAATATGAACGGTATGTGATTTTTTTGCAAATAAGCCCCTCACCATGCTCAGGTGGCATCTATATAAGGAGACTTAAATCCCCAAATGCCATCTCACATCGCGTAAAAGAAGAACCGCCAAGGTTAGCTACGAAAAAAACCTTCCAACATGGCCAGTGCTCCAGGCTCCTCTTCGCGACCCCATGGACCTCAAGAGGGTGATAGGCAGAGTTGTTCAGTGCCTCATCTTCAGCTGAGTCGACTCCAAAGGTAGTCTATCTTCCCCTCGAAGATCTAGTCTCTGTTCGAGCGGGATTGGCCTCAATCGGCAATGATGTGATGGCTGAGAATTTCCCCAACCCCAACAAGGAGGAGAGGGTGTGCTTCGTCCCATTCCTATTGTGGGGCCTAGGATTTCCAATCCATACCTTCCTCAGGGGCTTACTGGAATTTTACGGCATCCAACTGCACAACCTTACCCCAGGTTCGACTCTGCACATCTCAGGCTTCGTTGCCCTCTGTGAACTGTTCTTAGGTATTGAGGCCCATTTTGAACTATGGAGGAAGTTCTTTTGCCTCGTCCCCTGCCATCGAGGAGGTTCCATATTTGAAGTGGGCGGCACCGAAGTATGGTGCATAGATGGATCCGGATACCTCATTGGAACTCCCACAGAGGTATACCCACAGTGGTCTTTGGAATGGTTCTACATGGACGACGTCCAACTGCCGGACCCAGTTCGGCACGGCCTTCCTGAATTTTCCGGTGCTCCTTTATAGAAGCACCTTAACAGGCGTCCCCGAAATCCCAAGGAAGAAGACAGTGCAGAGATAAAGAGGTTGGTGAGCAAGGTCAGGTTGCTGGCCCACACCGAGCTCTCAGTAGTCGAGGTCATTTCTATTGCAATAAAGAGGTGTGTTCAGCCTCTCCAATCTAGAGTACCCCCTTATGGTGTTACAACGGAGAAGATGACGCTTCCCGTTACAGATGGAAGGGTCCAGATACCCCAGCCGAACTGGCCACAATCTTAGCCGATCTGTATAAGGGTGAGAAAGAAGATTTCCTCCGCTTAAACTGCCGGGAAGGCTACTCCATGTACAACCCCATTGAATGGGTAAGATTTTGACCGTCTGTGTTATTTTATTGCTGTTACAGATACTAAAATTCCCTTTGGTTGCCACAAATATTCATGGAAGAAGATGACTGAGGACGTCCACTGTCCCGCTCCACAGCCAGAGGATCATAACTGCGACAGAGACCCTGGCTTTTGCGAGGATCCGGACATATACATAGAGTTCGATGATGGGGTATTTTATCAAGCGAGCCTTGACGGCTTGGATGTGGCTATCACCACCGACTACCCCCGGCTCCATCCCTTCTGCATCGTGGGTATTTGGAGGGCTCTTGAAAGGAAACCCTTATCTGCACTTTTGCTCATTACACTGATCTGGATTTTAACAGGATCGGCGCTCAGTGGACCGTACCTCCTCCGGGGTAGCCCCCACATGGGGTAGTCGTTCGAAGCAAAGGGGGACCGGGAGTGCCGCAGAGACCTCACCGCCTTCTAAGAGGTACGTCTGTTTTAATACATGCCTGGGTACGAGTCCTGATTGTTCAAAGTATCCTTTCTTCTTGATGTCAGGAGAAACACATGGCAGACAGTGGGAAAGCGCCCTGTTAGCCGAATGTCCGCCAATCAGGTGCCGAACTCGTCAACTAGGACGGGAGCCGATGCAATGCCAGTTCCACTGCCTCATGAGGATTCGGACGACGTATCTGTCATGAACTCCGAAGTGGAGAGCGTGATGAATCACCGTCGATTGAAAGAGGGCATGCACGCTCCGGACTTTTCTGAGCAAGAATTTAACGCACTTAGTTCGGTGGATGCATACATCCGAGCGGCTCGAAACAGACTTGCCGGAGTCACTCAGTTGTTCTCAAAGGACATATAGGTAAATTTTATGCAATTTGTATGGTCATATGCCAGTAGCCCCCGAGACTTGAAGCGGTAAAGCAAACCGATTTAAGGATCGATACTATTTGCAGGTTCTTAAAGAAAAGAACATTGTGCTAGCCCAGGAGCTGAAAACAAACCAGACGCAACTAAATGCTGTCACCGCGAACTGGCGGAAATGAAAAGATCGCAATGGGCACGTCTAGGGAGAAAAATCACGAGGAGGAAAAAACAAACAATCCGAAGAGATAGAGAGCTTGAGGGCTCAGTTATCGACCGCTCAAAAAGAGAATGAAAAAGTAAAGGGTGGCATGTTTGGTATGTCTTTCATTTTTATGCAAAACCACCCTAGGTGCTCATGTTTAGTCCATAGTTCGGAATGTCATGACTCTGTTGCCGCAAGCCTATTGACTGGTTGACCGGAGGAAGAAGTATCCGGATTTCAAGGCGATGTGTTGAAGGAACTGTCGGTGGTACATGCTCGGGCCCGGAAAGCCATGAAGAGTATGGTGAAGGCTTTATGGCCATCTGATACCCCTCCAGAAAGTATGGAGGGCTTGGCAAACCTGTTGAAAGGTGCCCGGAGCCGGTTCGAGCTATGGAAGACATCCGCCTGCCATGAAGGCACACGAGAAGCCTGGGCCTTGGTGAAGACACGTTTCACCAAACTGGATCCAAATCATATGGCCCGAGTGGGACCACAGGGCCCAGACAAGAAAAAATTCCATTGAATTTGGTGTATGACCAAATAATGGTAGCTGCAAAATCTTCGCAGGAATACTATAGGTTAGACAGTCTTATAGATGGAATAGATAAAGAATATGATTTTGATTTAATGTATTAATGTACATTTATGATCAACTTGTATCTTTATCCGAACATGAGAGAAGTTTTGTCATTGCAGGCTTTTGGCTTTAACCTCCGAACCAGAATGGTGGAGTGTTTCTGGATAATTATTTCAAAATGAAAAGAAGTATTTACTATCTCTGGAAACCAGGCAACCCAGTCATTGTGCTCGAACAGACAAAAATTTGAGTTCGAGATGTATGTTATATTACATATGTAAGAAACATCTTCCAAAGAGAATAGTTCCGTTAAGGGTTCCTTTCCTTGGGTTGGCATACTGCAATTATGCATGTCGGGGCTTTTGATTCGTAATACGGAAAAAGTGTCTCGCAGTGTTTAAAGTGGTTACAATAATGCAATAATCTGTCGTTTGATTGCCGGCCAATTATTCTCTTAAGAACGCTAGCTTTCGGCTTCACCCGTCTGAGGTACATGTCCGGATAACCCGGTCATAACAATCGCAGAGTTTCTCCCTTTACACCCTAGCCGAACAATTGGGAACGTAGGGCACAAACACTGGAGCAAGGCAACCCAGCTTGGCAAAAACTTAAGTCATAAAGGTGCATATAATGGCAAAAAGGACGTATATGAGCAAACGACACATATATTGTGAGCTCTAGGCTCGGAATAATAATAAGCTTCTGTTTAAAGAAGCCCCCAGTCATGGTGGGGTGTGTACATTTAAGGATGCATACCCCTCAAGTGTTCGGCTTATCCAAACACATCCTGGAAACCGTATAAAAGTGATAAGAAAGGGAAAAATTGAAGAGGAAAAAAAGGAACGAAAGACAAGTATGGCTGAACTTATGCGTAGAATCTGCGGAGCCGAGCAGGGTTCCATGGATTCGGCTCTAAGCGGTTATCCGACGCATTACGTAGGCGGTAGGCTCCTCCCATGAGAACTTCATCTATAATGAAGGGACCCTCCCATTTTGGTTTGAGCTTGTCCTTTTTCTTCTCTGGGTGGCATAAAATGAGCTCACCGACATTATAAGTATTTGCCCGCACTTCCCTGCTTTCATATCTCTGAGCCTGTTGTTGATAGAATGCAGAACGGGCTTTTGCAACATCACACTGCTCCAGTCCATCTAGGTCCTCTTGCCGATCGAGCTCGTCTTCTTTCTCTTCATACATGCACACTCGAGGTGAGTCATGAATAATGTCGCAGGGCAAGACAGCCTCTGCGTCGTACACCATGAAAAAGGGTGTGTATCCGGTCGTGCGATTGGGCGTGGTCCACAGTCCCCAGAGTACAGAATCGAGTTCCTCGACTCAGTGTTTATCTGACTCCCATAGGGATCACACTAGTCTGGGTTTGATTCCGCTCATTATCAAGCCATTAGCCCGTGCGACCTGACCGTTTGTTTGAGGGTGATATACGGAGGCGTAATCGAGCTTAATGCATAGGTTAGCACACCAATTTTTTACTTCATCGGCCGTCAAGGTAGAGCCGCTGTCAGTGATGATACTGTGCGGGATGCCATAACGGTGTACAACACCGGATATAAAGTCGATCACTGGTCCAGCTTCAGCCGTTTTTACTGGTTTGGCCTCTATCCACTTTGTGAATTTATCCACCATAACCAGCAAATATTTTTTCTTATGACTTCCCCCTTTAAGGGGCCCGACCATGTCTAGCCCCTAGACCGCGAAAGGCCAAGTAATGGGGATTGTTCTTAGGGCAGTGGGCGGCATATGGCTTTGATTGGCAAAAAGCTGGCATCTGACATAGGTACAAGGGCCTGTGCATCTACTCGGGCCGTAGGCCAAAAGAAACCTGTACGGAAGGCCTTACTTACAAGGGCCCGAGTTGCAGCGTGATGGCCACCGAGACCAGCATGTATTTCAGCCAAGAGCTGACATCCGTCCACTTCGGAGATACATCTTTGAAGAACTCCAGTAGTACTTTTCTTGTAGAGTTCTCCTTCATGAACTTTGTAGGCTTTCGAGCGTCGAACGATGTGACAGGCCTCATTCTGGTCGTCAGGGAGCTCCTGCCTATTAAGGTAGGCTAGGAAAGGTTCGGTGCATGGAGCAATTGCAGCCATGATTTCATGGGCGGAAGGTGTCACTTTGGTGCCCGAGCCCCCGACAAAATTAGAGTTGTGTTCGACATCTGGGGGTATGATCGGCTCCAGACTAGTATTGCCGCTCTCGTCCTTCCATACCACGGATGGCTTGAAGAGCCTTTCCACAAAGGTGTTAGGTGAGATGGGGTCGCGTTTAGCGCCCATTCGAGCAAGGATGTCCGCTGCTTGATTGATGTCTCAAGCCACGTAATGAAACTCGAGCCCCTCAAACCGAGCTGATATTTTGAGTATGGCCTTGCGGTATGCCACCATCTTTGGATCTTTTGCATCGAATTCTCCATTTATTTGGGATATTGCGAGGTTCGAATCCCCACGCACCTCGAGGCGTTGTATGCCCATAGAAATAGCCATTCGGAGACCATGGAGTAGTGCCTCATATTCGGCTACGTTGTTGGAGTCTGTATACATGATTTGTAATACATAACGGACTGTGTCACCTGTAGGGGATGTTAGGATGACACCAACCCCCAATTGGGCTAACATTTTAGAGCCGTCGAAGTACATCACCCAGCTGGAGTATGTGATGTACTCTTTAGGGATTTCGGCTTCTGTCCATTCAGCGACAAAGTCGGCCAACACCTGAGATTTAATAGCTCGGCGTGGTTTGTATGTTATTTCAAATGGTAAGAGCTCGATGACCCATTTGGCAATGCGGCCAATGACATCCCGATTGTTTATGATGTCATTGAGTGGTACTTCGGAAGCCACCGTGATCGAACACTCTTGAAAGTAGTGTCGCAGCTTCTGGGATGCCATAAAGACCACATATGCTATCTTTTGATAGTGTGGGTATCGAGATTTGCATGGTGTAAGGACCGTCGATACATAGTATACTAGTTTTTGGAGTGGGAATTTGTGTCCTTCTTCCCCTCGTTCGACGACGAGTACCGCGCTCACCACCTGGTGAGTTGCAGATATGTAGAGCAACATAGGTTCGCCGACACTTGGTGCGACAAGGATTGGGTTGCTTGCTAACAAAGTTTTTATTTCTTCCAAGCCGGCTGTTGCTGCATCCGCCCACTCAAAGTGGTCGGTGCGTCGGAGCAAGCGATAAAGTGGTAGTGCCTTTTTTCCCAATATGGAGATAAAGTGGCTCAAAGCTTCCACGCACCCAGCTAGTTTTTGGACCTGCTTTAGGTCCGTTGGCGTTGCCAATTGTGACAGGGCTCAGATTTTGGCTGGGTTTGCTTCGATTCCTCTATTGGAAATAATGAACCCGAGCAGTTTTCCGGCTGGAACGCCGAAAACGCATTTTTCCGGATTGAGTCGTATGTCATATGTTCGGAGGTTGTCGAATGTGAGGCGTAAGTCATCCACCAATGATTCGACATGTTTAGTCTTAATGACTACATCATCTACGTATGCCTCCACCATCTTGCCAATTTGCTTTTCCAGACATGTTTGAATCATGCGTTGGTAAGTGGCGCCGCGTTTTTGTGTCCGAAAGGCATAGTGTATAAGAAGAGAGGCCCATATGGGGTAATGAATGCCGTTTCGGCCTGGTCGGATTCCTTCATCTTAATTTGATGGTATCTAGAGTATGCATCGAGGAAACACAGTGAATCGTGTCTTGCAGTTGCGTCAATGATATGGTCAATGCGGGGCAGCGGGAAGGGGTCCTTAGGGCAGGCCTTATTGAGGTCTTTGAAATCGATACAAAGGCGCCAGGATTTATCCTTCTTCGGCACCATGACCCGGTTGGCTAGCCAGTCCGGGTGTTTGATCTCTCTAATGAACCCCGCTTCAAGTAGTTTGGCTAGCTCCTCCCCCATAGCTTGTCGTTTGGGTTTGGAAAATCGCCATGGCGTTTGCTTGACTGGTTTGAACCCCTTTATTATGTTGAGGCTATTTTCGGCCAGTCTGCATGGGATTCCTGGCATATCCGAAGGATGCCAGGCAAAGATGTCCCAATTCTCGCGCAAGAATGCACGTAAGGTGGCGTCGACCGTCGGATCCATCTGTGCTCCAATGGAGGCTATCTTGTTGGGATCCGTCGGGTGAACTTGAAATTTGACTATTTCGTCTGCTCGCTTGAAAGAAGTGGACTTCGGTCTCTTATAGAGATTAGGTCATCCCTGTCCACTTTGGAATGCAGAGTGGTCAGCTCCTCAGCCACAAGGTCCTCAGATAGTGCCTCGAGGGCCAAGTATGCGGTTTTGTTTTCGGCGCGGAGTGCTATATCCGGATCACTAGTGATAGTGATAACTCCATTGGGCCCTGGCATTTTGAGCTTCATATACCTGTAATGGGGTATGGCTTGAAAGTGTGTGAATGCATCTCACCCCAACAGGGTGTGATATCCGCTGTTGAAAGGTGCCATGTGGAAGGGCAACTCTTCGGACTTGTAGTTCTCCGGCATGCCAAATACTACATCAATTTTAAATTTCCCGGGCATCACGCTTCTTGACTGGGGATAATGCCTCAAAAGGTTGTACTGCTTTGCTCGATGCGGCTCTTGTCCATTTGCATTTGATCGAGCAAGTCTTCGTAGATGAGGTTTAGTTCGCTGTCGCTGCCCATGAACACTTTGGTGAGCTAAAAGCCATCCACAATTGGGTTTAATACCAAAGCGGCGGGTGCTCGGACTGATCGGGCCCTTGGTTCGTCATTGGCGGTAAAAGTTATTGCCGTATCGTTCCAAGGATTTATTGCAGCTACTTGGTTGACTTCGGCGAGGTCGCGGAGCGCCCTTTTGCACCAATTATTTGAAGAAAGGTCTCGAAGACCATAAAGACATTGAGATCGTCATCCTCCGAAGAGTACTTCTCTGAGGTAGTGTTGGTGAGTATGGCCTCGCCGCTCTTAGCCACCTGCTAGAGTACCCAACATGCCCGAAGGCTATGTGTTGGTTCGGTATTCGGCGTCATGTGTATCTGACAGGGCTTGTCGAGCAATTCATCAAGGACAGTTCTATGTACCGCGAGGGGCTTGATTTTCTTGTCCATAAGATGATGATCAGGTGCCCCGTAAGGGTGCATCCTTTTTGCCCGTCCAGTGAGTTGCTTAAAGGCAGGAGGTTCCCACCGGGCTGTCTGGTTTTCCAGGCACTTTCCATTACGCAGTACTTCTGTACTATTTGTGCCAAATCTGCAAAGTGCAGTATGCGGTGGCAGTTGAGGGCATTGAGGATTCCCTCATCCGTACAGTTGCGGCAAAATACTGAAACCGCTCGTCGTCGCAGCAATCTTTAATCTTATTTTTAACAAGGAGGAATCTGGCCGAGAAGTGATGGACCGTTTCCTGAGGTTGCTGCCGTACATACATTAGGTCACATACATCTGGAGGACCTGAATTGCTTGGGAAATATTACTTGTGGTGGGTGGGCAGGTTGAAATCCGAACCCTGATCCAATATAGGATTCGGAGTTTGAGGAATCTCCGAGGTCGCTAGTCCAGGATCCCAAGGGTCCTGGTGACTTTTGGGCTCCCTACCTGATTCTATGTTCGGAGGACATGGGGTCTCTTCCCGAAGATGGGTATCCAGCTCGCAGGGCTCGGAAATCAGAACATGGCTTGTTCTTAACTTAGGGGGAGAAGTGTTCTCGGCTTGTTCCTCCACGACCGCTACCAGATGGGTGATTGGCGGGGACTTGATTTTCCTTTGATCGGGTTTAAGCCCAATCCGATCATAGTCTGTCATGACCCCCAGGGCGGCGATGTGATCTAGAAGTTTGTTCAAGGACGAAGCACCTGCCGGATCCATCTTTTCGGAGTGTTCGAGGCCGATGTGAAGATGATGTTTGACGATTTCGGGGGATGCCTTTGGCTTAACGGCCAAGGGGGCGCCCACGGTAAAACCGCCAAGATGGAGGACCTGCCCTAGAGCTAGGCGAGCCATCGATCCTTCTATCAATTACACAAAGGAACTCTCAATGAAAGCACCAATGTCGGTGTCAAAACCGACCGATCTCGGGTAGGGGGTCCTGAACTGTGCGTCTGAGGATCGAAGGTAACAAGGGACACTGGGAACACGATGTTTACCCAGGTTTGGGCCCTCTCGATGGAGGTAAAATCCTTCCTGCTTGATTGACTTTGATGAGTATAGGGGTTACAAGAGTTGATCTACCTCGAGATTGTAATGGCTAAACCCTAGATGTCTAGCCTATACGAATTCTGATAGCCTCTACAGACTAAACCCTCCGGTTTATATAGACACCAGAGGGGCCTAGGGTTGTACAGAGTCGGTTTACAGAAGAAGGAAACTATACATCTGGATGCCAACCTTGCCATCCACGCAAAGGAGAGTCCCATCCGGACACAGGGAAAGGTCTTCTACCTTGTATCTTCACTGCCCATCAGTCCGGCCCATGTCACATAGCCCGCACACCCGAGGACCCCTTAATCCAGGACTCCCTCATTTACCTCCGGACTATTCCGGAGCTCCTCGTGATGTCTCGGATCCCGTCCGAAACTCCAAACAAGCTTCGGACTTTCCACTATTAATACCTCAATACTACCCTAGCTCTACCGAACGTTAAGCGTGCGACCCTGCGGGTTCAAGAATCATGTAAACATGACCGAGACTCCTCTCCGGTCAATAACCAATAGCGGGACCTAGATGGCCATATTGGTTCCTACATATTCAACGAAGATCTTTATCGGTTGAACCACGATGTCAAGGATTCAGTCAATCCCGTATGCAATTCCCTTTGTTCGCCGATATGTTACTTGCCTGAGATTCAATCGTCGGTATCTTCATACGTAGTTTAATCTCGTTCCCGACAAGTCTCCTTACTCGTTTCGTAATACAAGATCCCATGACTAAACTCATTAGTCACATGAAGCTTCTTATGATGTTGTACTACCGAGAGGTCCCAGAGATACCTATCCGTCACACGGAGCGATAAATCCCAGTCTCGATCCATGCAACCCAACAGACACCTTTGGAGATAACTTTAGAGCACCTTTATGATCACCCAGTTATGAAGTGATATTTGATAGCACGCAAGGCATTCCTCTGGTATCCAGGAGTGGCATGATCTCATGGTCTAAGGTACTGATACTTGACATGAAGAAAGCTATAGAAAATAACTAAAGGATCTGATGCTAAGCTTACGGTTGGGTCTGTCCATTATCAAATGACAACTCATGTCTATGGTTAGGAAACCATAACCATCTTTAATCAACGAGCTAGTCTAGTAGAGGCTTACTAGGGACAGGGTGTAGCCTATGTATACACACATGTATTTAAGTTTCCGATCAATACAATTCTAGCATGAATAATAAACATTTATCATGAACGGAAAATATGATAATAACCATTTTATTATTGCCTCTAGGGCATATTTCCAATAGTCTCCCACTTGCACTAGAGTCAATAATCTACTTCACATCGCTATGTGATCAACCCCCAATGAGTTCTGGGGTTTGATCATGTTTTGCTTGTGAGAGAGTGATACGTCCATTTTGCATCATGTTTTCTTACTGTTATTGATGATGTTTTTATCCATAATAATGCTTTTTGGAGTAATTCTAATGCCTTTTCTCTCATAATATGCAAGGTACACACAAAGAGGGAGAATTCCGAGAGCTGGAAATCTGGACCTGAAAAAGCTACGTCAGACTACCTATTCTGCACAACTCCAAGCAAGCTGAAACTCCACGGAGAATTTTTATGGAATATATGATAAATATTGGAGCAGATAAGTACCAGAGGGGGCCCACTAGGTGGGCACAACCCACCTGGACGCGCCAGGGAGCCCAGGCGCGCCTTGGTGGGTTGTGCTCACCCAGGCCCACCTCTGGTGCCCATCTTCTGGTATATAGGTCATTTTGACCTAGAAAAAAATAAGGAGAGGACTTTCGGGATGGAGCGCCGCCGTCTCGAGGCAGAACTTGGGCAGGAGCACTTTTGCCCTCCGGCGGAGCGATTCCGCTAGGGGAACTTCCCTCCCGGAGGTGGAAATCATCATCACCAACAACTCTCCCACCTCGGGGAGGGCTATTTCCATCAACATCTTCAACAACACCATCTCATCTCAAACCCTTGTTCATCTCTTGTGTTCAATCTTGTTACTGGAACTATAGATTGGTGCTTGTGGGTGACTAGTAGTGTTGATTACATCTTGTAGTTGATTACTATATGGTTTATTTGGTGGAGGATTATATGTTCAGATCCATTATGCTATTCAATACCCCTCTGATCTTGAGCATGATTATCATTTGTGAGTAGTTACTTTTGTTCTTGAGGTCACGAGAGAAATCATGTTGCAAGTAATCATGTGAACTTGATATGTGTTCGATATTTTGATAGTATGTATGTTGTGATTCCCTTAGTGGTGTCATGTGAATGTCCAGTACATGACACTTCACCATATTCGGGCCTAAGGGAATGCATTGTGGAGTAGTAATTAGATGATGGGTTGCGAGAGTGACAGAAGCTTAAACCCCAGTTTATGCACTATTCCGTAAGGGACCGATTGGATCCAAAAGTTTAATGCTATGGTTAGAATTTATTCTTAATACTTTTCCCATAGTTGCGGATGCTCGCAGGGGGGGTTTAATTATAAGTAGGAGGTTTGTTCAAGTAAGAACAACACCTAAGCACCGATCCACCCACATATCAAATTATCAAAGTAGCGAACACAAATCGAACCAACATGATGAAAGTGACTAGATGAAATTCCCGCGTACCCTCAAGAATGCTTTGCTTATCATAAGAGACCGTTTTGGCCTGCCCTTTACCTCAAAAGGATTGGGCTACCTTGCTCCACTTTTGTTACTACTATCATTACTTGCTTGTTACAAATTATCTTGCTATCAAACTACTCTGCTACTTAGAATTTCAGCACTTGCAGACATTACCTTGTTGAAAACCACTTGTCATTTCCTTCTGCTCCTCGTTGGGTTTGACACTCTTGCTTATCGAAAAGAGCTACAATTGACCCCCTATACTTGTGGGTCATCAGAGTGGTTTTAGTCAACGGGTCTGCAACATTCAGATATGTATGTACTTTGCAAATCTCTATGTCTACAATGCTCTGTATGGAGCTACTCTAGCTAACTGCTCCCACATTCAATACGTATCCAGATTGAGACTCAGAGTCATCCAGATCGGTGCCATAGCTTGCATCGATGTCACCCTTTCCGACGAACTCTTTATCACCTCCATTACCAAGAAACATTTCCTTAGTCCTCTGTAGGTACCTAAGGATATTATTAACCGTTGTCCAGTGGTATACTCTTGGATCACTTTGGTACCTCCATGTTGTACTTATGGCAAGGCACACATCATATCTGGTACACAACATGGCATACATTATAGAGCCAATGGCTGAAGCATAGGGGATGACTTTCATCCTTTCTCTTTCTTCTGTCGTGGTTGAACCTTGAGTCTTACTCAACTTCACACCTTGCAATATAGGAAAGAACTCCTTCTTTGACTAATCCATTTTGAACTCCTTCAAAATCTTTTCAAGGTATGCTCTGCGAAAATCTTATCAAGCGTCTTGATCTATCTTTATAGATCTTGATGCCCAATATGGAAGCAGCTTTACCCACGTCTTCCTTTGAAAAACTCCTTTCAAACAACCCTTTATGCTTTCCGGAAATTCTACATCATTTCCAATCAACAATATATCATTCACATATACTTATCAGAAATGCTATAGAGCTCCCACTCACTTTCTTGTAAATATAAGCTTCTCTGTAAGTTTGTATAAAACCAAAAGCTTTGATCACCTCATCAAAGCTTATATTCCAACTCCGCGATGCTTGCACAAGTCCATAGATGGACCGTTGGAGCTTGCATACTTTGTTAGCATCCTTAGGAACGACAAAACCTTTCGGTTGCATCATATACAACTCTTCCTTAAGAAAATCATTAAGGGACGTTGTTTTGTCATCCATCTGCCAGATTTCATAATCATAGTATGTGGCAATTGCTAAAATAATTCTAACAAACTTAAGCATTTACACAGCTGAGAAAGTGTCATCGTAGTCAACTCCTTAAATTTGTCGAAAACCCTTTGCGACAAGTCGAGCTTTATAGACGGTGACATTACCATCAACGTATGTCTTCTTATTAAAGATCCATTTATTCTCAATGGCTTGCCGATCAACGGGCAAGTCCACTAAAGTTCATACTTTGTTCTCATACATGGATCCTATCTCGAATTTAATGGCCTCAAACCATTTATCGGAATCCAGGCTCATCATTGCTTCTTAATAGTTCGTAGGTTCACCGTTGTCTAACAACATGACTTCCAAGACGGGATTACCATACCACTCTGGTGCGGAACGTGTCCTGGTCGACCTACGAAGTTCAGTAGTAACTTGATCCAAAGTTTCATGATCATCATCATTAGCTTCCTCTCCGGTTGGTGTAGGCATCACGGGAACTGCTTTCTGTGATGTGCTACTCTCCAGTTCGAGAGAAGGTACAATTACTGTTGGGAATGTTGCATGGAAGAAAAAAAATCTACGCACACGCAAGATCTATCCATGGAGAAGCATAGAAACGAGAGGGGAGAGTGTGTCTACGTACCCTCGTAGACCGTAAGCGAAAGCATTTATCAACGCGGTTGATGTAGTCGATCTTCTTCGCGATCCAACCAATTGAGTACCGAACGTACGACACCTCCACGTTCAGCACGCGTTCAGCTCGGTGACGTCCTCGCCTTCTTGATCCAGCAAGACAGCAAAGTAGTGTATGAGTTCTGGCAGCACGACGGCGTGGTGACGGTGGTGGTGATGCTATCTCTGCAGGGCTTCACCTAAGCACCCCGAAAATATGACCGAGGGACAAAACTGTGGAGAGGGGCACTGCACACGGCTAAGAGATTGTCGTGGGCTATGTGTGGCGCCCCCTCCCACATATATATAGGTGGGGGAGAGGGGAGGCAGCCAGGAGGCGCCCCAAGTGGGGTCGAATACCACTTGGGCTCCTGCCCCAAGCCGCGCCCCCTTTCCTTGTTTGTGTGTGGGAGGAAGGCAGGTGTCCCCCCTTTCCTTTCTCTCATGAGGAAGGAAAGGCAGGAGGGGCCAACCCTCCCCCTTTCCTTCCCCTAGGGCCGACGGCCAGGGAGAGGGGCGCGCCAGCCCCCTTGTGGTCTGGTGTGTCCCTCCTCTTGGCCCATTAGGCCCATAGACCACCCGGGGGGTGTCCGGAACCCCTTTCGGTGATGCGATGACTACCCGGTGCACTCCGAAACTCTTCCGGTGTCCAAATAGTATCATCCTATATATCAATCTTCACCTCCGGACCATTCCGAAGCTCCTCGTCATGTTCGTGATCTCATCTGGGACTCCGAACAACATTCGGTCACCAAATCATATAACTCATATAACAGTATATCGTCAACGAACGTTAAGTGTGTGGACCCTACGGGTTCAAGAACTATGTAGACATGACCGAGACACCTCTCTGGTCAATAACCAATAGTGGAACCTGGATGCCCATATTTGCTCCTACATATTATACGAAGATCTTTATTGGTCGAACCTTTATGACAACATACATAATTCCCTTTGTCCGTCGGTATGTTACTTGCCTGAGATTCGATCATTGGTATCTTCATACCTAGTTCAATCTCATTACCGGCAAGTCTCTTTACTCGTTTCATATTGCATCATATCGTAACTAACTCCTTAGTCACTTTGCTTGCAAGCTTCTTGTGATGTGTATTACCGAGAGGGCCCAGAGATACCTCTCCATTACTCAGAGTGACAAATTCCAATCTCGATCCATGCCAACTCAAAAAACACCTTCGGAGATACATGTAGAGCATCTTTATGGTCACCCATTTATGTTGTGACGTTTGATAGGCCACAAGGTATTCCTCCGGTATCCACGAGTTGCATGATCTCATCGTTGAAGGAATATGTATTTGACATTAAGAAAGCAATAGCAATAAAGTGAACAATCATATGCTAAGCTAACAGATGGGTCTTGTCCATCACATCATTCTTCTAATTATGTGATCCCATTATCAAGTGACAACACATGTCTATGGGTAGGAAACCTTAACCATCTTTGATCAATGAGCTATTCTAGTAGAGCCTTGCTAGGGACACGGTATTTTTTTTATGTATCCACACATGTATTTAAGTTTCCAATCAATACAATTCTAGCATGAATAATAAACCTTTATCAAGAATAAGGAAATATAAAATAACAACTTTATTATTGCCTCTAGGGCATATTTCCTTCAATTACCTCATCAAGTTCTACTTTCCTCCCACTCACTTCTTTCAAGAGAAACTCCTTCTCCAGAAAGGATCCATTCCCGACAACAAGGACTTGTCTTCGGATCTGTGATAGAAGGTATTCTATGAAGACGTACTTCTCCACTTTGGGTTCGAGCCTATCAGGCATAAGTGTCACATCCCCAAACTTTAAGAAACTACAACATAGGTTTCTTGCCAAACCGTAGTTCTTACGGTGTCATCTCAATGGATTTAGATGGTGCCCTGTTGAAAGTGAATGATGTTGTCTCTAATGCATAACCCCAAAACGATAGTGGCAAATTGGTAAGAGACATCATAGAACGCACCATATCCAATAGAATACGATTATGATGTTCGGATACACCATTACGCCATGGTGTCCCAGGTGGCGTGAGCTGTGAAATAATTCCACATTGTCTTAAATGCATACCAAACTTGTAACTCAAGTATTCACCTCCACGATCAGATCGTAGAAACTTTATTTTCTTGTTATGATGATTCTCCACTTCACTCTGAAATTCTTTGAACTTTTCAAATGTTTCAGACTTGTGTTTCATTAAGTAAATATACCTATATCTACTCAAATCATCTGTGAAGGTAAGAAAATAACGATATCCACCGCGTGCTTCAACACTCATCGGATCGCATACATCGATATGTATTTATTTCCAGTAAGTCACTAGCCCGCTCCATTTTTCCAGATAACGGAATTTTAGTTATCTTGCTCATAAGGCATGGTTCACATGTCTCAAGTGATTCATAACCATGAGATTCCAAAAGTCCATTAGCATGGAATTTCTTCATGCGCCTTACACCAATATGACCTAAGCAGCACTGCCACAAATATGTGGTACTATCATCATTAACATTGCATCTTTTGGCATCAATATTATGATTATGTGTATCACTACGATCGAGATTCAACAAGAATAAACCATCCACAAGGGGTGCATGACCATAAGAGATATTAGTCATATAACAGAATAATCATTATTCTCTGACTTAAATGAATAACCGTCTTGCAATAAATAATATACAAATATAATGTTTTATGCTCAAAACAGGCACCAAATAACCATTATTTAGGATTAATACTATTCCCGAAGGTATTACGAGCATGTCGATGGTGATCTTATCAACCTTGGAGACACATCCAACAATCATCGTCACCTCGCCCTCAGCTAGTCTCCGTTACTCCACAGCTCCTGCTGCGAGTTACTAATATTAGCAACTGAATTAGTATCAAATACCCAGACGCTACTACGAGCACTAGTGAGGTACACATCAATAACATGTTTATCAAATATACATGCGTTGACGTTACCATCCTTATTATCTGCCAAGTACTTGGGGCAATTCCGCTTCCAGTGACCATTCCCCTTATAGTAGAAGCACTCAGTCTCAGGTTTGGCTCCAGCCTTGGGTTTCTTCACGGAAGCGGAAACTTGCTTGATGTTCTTCTTAAAGTTCCCTTTCTTTCCCTTGCCTTTCTTCTTGAAACTAGTGGTCTTATTAACCATCAACACTTGATGCTCTTTCTTGATTTCTACCTCCGCGGCCTTAAGCATCCCGAATAGCTCAGTGATCGTTTTCTCCATCCCTTGCATATTATAGTTCATCACAAAACCCTTATGGCTTGGTGGAAGTGACTGGAAAACTTTGTCAACCGTTGTCTTATATGGAAGATTAACTCCCACTTGATTCAAGCGATTGTAGCACCCAGAAACTCTGAGTGCATGCTCACTAACTGAGCTATTCTCCTCCATCTTGCAGGCAAAGAACTTGTCAGAGGTCTTATACCTCTCAACACGGGCATGAGCCTGAAATACCAATTTCAGCTCTTGAAACATCTCATATGCTCTGTGGCGTTCAAAACGTGTTTGGGGCCCTGATTTCTAAGCCATAAAGCATGGCACACTAAACTATCGAGTAGTCATCAGAATGTGTCTACCAGACGTTCACAACATCCACAGACGACGCTAGAGGGGTTGGCAGACCGAGCGGTGCACCAAGGAAATAAGCCTTCTATGCAGCAGTGAGGACAATCCTCAGACTATGGACCTAATCCGCATAATTGCTTACAATATCTTTCAATCTAGTCCTTCTCTAGGAATGTATTAAAACAGGGAGCTACGGAGCGAGCTATTGATCTACAATATAATTTGCAAAGACAATTTAGACTATGTTCATGATAATTGGTTCAGTTAATCAAATTACTAGTGAACTCCTACTTAAATTGACATCCCTCAAGTTGTCTAAGTGTTCACACAATCCATATCAACCAACCCATGTCCAACCATCATGTGAGATGGGGTGGTCATCAACGGTGAACATCTCCATGTTGATCATATCTACTATATGACTTGTATTCGACCTTTCGGTCCTCCGTGTTCTGAGGCCATGTCTGTACATGTCGACCGAAGCCTAGCACTACCCTTTCAAATGAGGGGGTATGAGGGGTTTTCGCTCTTCCTTTTACTTCAAATGATTGAAGGGTAACATCAACATTTAAGTCCAACTCTACAAACAAACAAAGACCCATTCCCTAAAAAAAGGACCCATTGTACCAACGTCTCAAAAGGGAAATAAAGGGTGCGCCTTCTTCGCCGCTGGCGATGACGGTGATATCCCGCCTCCGCGGTGCCGCCACCCACTCCTGCGGCAGGCATTGGCGCTGCCTCTTCTCCCGCTCCCCCGCCACCTGCGCTCCTCTCCTCGTCCACTTTCACCACCCCACTCCGCCGCCGCCCAGTCCCAAAACCCCAGCTCTGTTCCCCGCCGTGCCCCCTTCCGCCTCCGCCCCCGCGTTCCAACCCCTCACCTCCTCCTCCCCGCGCCTCTCCCTGGACTTCATCCCTCCCGCCTTCTCCCTATTCGACTCCCAACTCGGCCTCCTGGTCCTCCTCAGGCCTTGTTCGGTTGACAGGGATTTTGAAGGGGATTGGCACGGATTGATGGGAATTAAATCCCTTGCAAGTTAAAATCCTTCTTAAACCTCCACAATCCCCTTTAATCCATGTGGCAATGGGATTAACCGAACATGGCCTCAAGGAGATCGAGCCATACTCCTACCTCAAGCACCCCCAGATCCTCGTCTGCGACCCGGTCTCCCGCCGCACCGCGCTTCTCCCTCCGGGGATGGTCACCTGCACGTTTAGCAAGCTCGTAAGCATCGTGATCCTCTCCCGCGACGCGGACGACCCGGCCGGGTCCGGGCTCTGCTTCCGGGCAGCCGTCGTCACCCTCGAGGACACCACGCTGCGTGCCTTCGTGGCGACGTTCCGCGACGGCAAGTGCCACTGGGAGTGTCTGCTTCGGTCGCAGGCGAGATGCAACGTCGACCAGCTGGAGCGCCACTGCGTGCACGCTAGCCGGTTCCTCATCTGGTACATCCGCGACGAAGGTGCCGTGCTCACATTTGACCCTGAGACACTGGAGTTCGGCTTCGTGCTCGCGCCGGCCGCACTCGACAAGGGGGATCACTTTCTCAAGTACCGCGTCGGGGTGATGCCGGACGGGCGGTTCTGCTTCGGTTAGATGTCAATGGATCACGAGAACCTGGAGCTCCGAGTGCTGGGGCCCGAGCCGAAGGACGGCCAGAACGTGTGGGTACTGGAGAGGGAAGTGTGCTTGCTCCAGGCGCTCGACGAAATGCCGCAGCTGCCCTCGAGTTTCATCGCCCGGCGGAAGTGCACCTGGCTGAGCGACATGGATGCCGGGCGCACCGGGAGGGTCTTCATTGGCACGTCAGGCTATGGGCACTACTCGTACCATCTGGACACCCGGAAGCTCGAGCGCCTGGTGACGGACGACGGCGAGGAGTACGGGCACCCCATGTTTGCCTACTTCTCCTTCCCGGGCTCGGAAGGCGGCTCTGACTGACAGACCCCTGGTAATTAATCATGTCCTTGCATCCCAGTTTCATTTTTTTAGAAAAGGAGGATGACCCCGACCTCTGCATCTGGGAGATGCATACGGCCACTTTATTGATTATTCTCGAGGACCTTACAAAGTATTACAACAATGTGCCTGAAGCCACCATCTTGGCAACATATGCCACTACTCCTATCTAAAATGATGAAGGGGTGCTAGTTGGGCCACTACCCAAACCACTCACCTAAGCCTAACATCAAAAGCCGGAAGCCGAAACTCATTCAGAAGCCCCAGCCGAGCCACATACCGGGTCTGGGGCACAATCCGGTCAGACGCACTCGTGTGTCGTCGCCGCCATCTTCCACAGGTCCGTCTTCAGATCATATTGAGGCTTCTACCTTGTCTGACCACTCTGCCATCGACGTCACCATGACGCCGGACAGCAACCTCCTCCTGCGCGAGTCCATCTCCGTGCATCGGACGCCGACACTCCACAGCGCCATGTCGCCGATATCCGCCGCCATCAATGTGTGAGATGAAGCACCGCTCCACCATCCCCCCCAGCCAGCACTTACTCCAAAACGATGCCCCCAGGAGGGAAAGCGATAAAACGCCATCATCGTCCGATCCGGAAGACCCAGATCTAGGGTTTCCCCCGGAGCATCCCGAGCCTGATGACGCAGACTGCAACGACGATGCCTCGACAAGGGAACGACATCAAAGATGCCGCCATCGTCCGCCATGACCGTAGTCGGCGCGATTTTCATCGGCAGTTGCTCCACCAGACGTGCGCCGCCGACGTCGCTGGTCCCTTCAACCGGAGAAAACTCCAAAACAATGCCCTAAAGAGGGACTACGACGCAAAAGCGCCGCCATCGTTCGATCCCAAGGAGATCTAGGGTTTCCCCAAGAGTTGCCCGCGCTGTCAAGGACCAGACAAGGGTAGAATCCCGCGGATCTGCCCAGCTGCCGACGAGTCGCACCCACCACTGTGCCGACGGTAGACCAGCAATCAAGGCCCACGCATGGGCATAGATCCGGCTGCGCCGCCACGAACCGGCCCGGTCACGCCACCGCCGTCCCTGGCGGCCGAGACGCACCAGATCGCGAGACCTCCTGCCGCGGGGAAGCGAGGTCGCCGATGCGCCACCACCACCCGCCGTGGCGACCGGCCCGCCCGCCACGCTCCGGCCCGGGGGCGCTGTCCCGCGCCAGCCCCACCCGAGCGAGAGGGCCCGAGTCCCCGCCGCCGCCGGCGACGGCAAGGCTTTGCCTGGCCGCGCCCTTGGGCGGCGGCGAGGGAGGAGGAGGAGGAATGGGGGAGGTCCGGCCGATGGGATCTGGGGCCTCCCGCTCGCCCATGCAGGGGGCGGCTCGGGAGGGAGCTCTAGTTGTCGCGTGATTTAATTTCGATCGTCTTGGTCACCATCCCAGTTTCATGTAATGTCGGTTTATGAGTAATGCTTAGTCAGAAGATATCTGTTTGAAGTTTGTTGTCTTGGATACTTTGTGGAAACTATATTAGTTTTACTATTCGTCAACCCAGTTCATCAATAGTTAATAATTAGGGGAATATATGCATTCAAAGAATTTCAAACTCTAGCGTGTTCTCTGATCTTTTTCTGTAAAAAATGTTGTGTTCTCTGATCTTTTTCGGTAAAAAAAGCGTGTTCTCTGATGACTGTGTTGTGTTTATTGAAGCTTGGATGTCTACTTGCAGAAGCTTTTGCAGATAGCATATGTTTCCGAAATCAAACATGCATTGGAGATATATATAGCATGCATCATTGATATACAATAGAAGACATTCATGTATGACTGTGGCAGTGTAGATGCAAAAGATTCTGAAGATTGTGCAGATCCATATGAATAGACATTCATTTGGATATCTATTCATTAATGTGTAGAATTACAAGATGGCTTGATTATAAAAATGACTTAAACTCAAGTGATCTTGGAAAAATTGCTAGGCTTGCAAAACTATAATTGAAAATACTACCTCTGTTCCTAAATATAAGTCTTTTTAGAAATTCCACTACGGACTACATATAAGTCTTATTCATGCTTGATTCAAACACCTCCGCATTGGAAAACGGAAATGCAAGGTTGTTGAGTTTGATCAACACTGTCTATATTTATGTATTGATGTGTTTTATCCATTAACATAATGTACAAAAATCTATGAACAAGATTTAGAAGAGAAAAAACTTCTATGGATGAAGCATCAACCATCGGTGTATTTTCCAGAAGTGCATCATAAAGAAGAGAAGCTATCACTACATTTGCGCTAGGTGGAAATCAGCAGCAGCCATCATCCATTGACATGCATAGAAAGAAGCTGATTAAATTCAGTTAACGGCAGGTACTACAGAAGAGTGTATTGCATAATTTTGTTGTCTGATCAAGTAATTAAGCATTGCATCTGAGGCTTAGACTTTATGAATTTAGAACTCGGCTGATATCACGGGGATATGAATTTAGTAACTTTCTCATTTCTATTCAGATGAATCTGCACAATCTTCAGAACCTTTTTCAAGAAAGCGCTCGCATTATATCCTCTTGGTCTGTAGAAGTAACATTAGACTCATGAACTCCGGTGAATATATGGTCTTTTTTAGTCCAAGTCATTTTCGTAAACAAATTGGGCTTGTTATTCGCTTACTATTTCACTGGGAACTGTGCTGATAACTCTGCATTTCTTATCATTCAGGGTGAAGTGAGAAGAGGTACCGTGCGATTTTGCCTGAAGATGGCTCAACCGTTGCATTTCTGGTTACTTCCGTGCCTTATTGCTCAGCATTGAAGATTGAACACAAAGAGGATAATGCTCCGAATCTCTGATTTCATGTCCTTGACGGGACTATTTAAACAATGTTGTTGTGATGTTTGCTAAGCATGCTTCGGAGTAGACGATGTCCTGAAGAATCAGGTGATGTTTTGAAGTAGTGTGCTGTTTCGTAAGGATAGTCTCACATTATGCTGAGTTTTGGCAAACCATAAGAAATGCAGAGTTTATCTTTTTCGAAACGGAAGAAATGCAGAGTTTATCACTTCATCGGTCAACATCTTTAATTTGTGGGCTACATACAAGCCTACAATCCAAAATAGTCTATCAGAACAACCTATAAACATTCTTGTATTGCAAAATTCCAAGAAATCAGTCTGTTTCGGATGGTTAAGCTTAAAACCTGGTCATTTGCACAATATGCCGGTTGCTTGTCAAACTGTTTTACTTCTTGGAACATGCACAGTCTAATGGATGAAATCCTTGCAGCTAAGGACAGTAGTGTCCAAGCCTGTAAGGATAGTTTGCCTCCCGTTCAAAAAAGAGAAGAACAACACAAGTGATCAACGGACGAAATTTAGTGCATATTCTTTCTACCTGTATATAGACCTGCAAACCCAAACTCGGCATCTATGTATGCATCCAGTTCTTTCTCCGAACCGGAGGAGGAGATAGACAAAAAAAGAAAAGTTTTGATTGATTCATTCTGACCTCACCTATCCCTACTCATCATCATCATATTTCTACGTACCGCATCGGCCCTGTGCTACCCACAAGGCCACAAACTCAACTAGATTACAGGCAGACCAGACCAAACCCCACAACAAGGAAAAAAAGAAACACCAGCACCAACGAGAGTCACCAAACAGAATACACAGGGAGGGAGGGAGGGCACGCTGCCCGTGCGTTTTCCGAACTTTTTGCCTCGGAAGAAGAAGAAAAACTGCTCCACGAACCAACCGGGGATGTACGACGGCCTATCCATCAGATCCAACGGCTATGCCGGCGGCGAGGTGAGGTGCGGTCCGGCCGCTTCAGCCCTGCGACTCTATGGGCGACATCATCGCCGAGAACCGGCGCTTCTGGATGCGCGGGGGGAGGTGCTTGTTGTACCTCTTGGGCCCAACCGTCCACGGCAGGAACACGCCGGTGCCGCCGCGCCCCATCCTCTTGTTGATGTTGCTGGACGGCGCCATCACCATTGGCCTCGCCGGCGCGGCGACCATCATGACAGGCGCCGCGCGCACGGCCATGCCCCAAGCCGGGGCGAGCATGGCCTGCGGTGCGGGGCAGTAGCCAATGATTGCGCCGTTGCTGCCATGGGGTGGTTTCTGCATGCCGGCCGTTGCCGCAGTCGGGGGAGGCTGCCAGAGCGTCATGGCCTTGGTGGGCGACGGGAGCGGGCTGAGGTCCACCGGCGTCGACGGCCTCACCCTCACGAACGTGATGCTCACGCGGCGGTTGGACGACGGGCACACAACGTGGCGCGCCATGTCCGCACTGTTCCCGCGCATCACCAGAAGTGACCTGCAAAGATGATCCATAAACGTAAGATGCAAATTCTACTACTGCAATGCAATGCTTTCTTCGGTTATACGAACAGTAATAGAAAAGTCGAAAAGAAAGTGGAAATGGCACTGACAAGTGACAAGGTTCTGGTAAGCTAAAGCCTTAAGCGTACATACCCTTGCTTCAGTGAGAGTGTGAGGGGTCCCTTGTAGTTGCCGTTGCTGTCAGTGACAAGTGACCTTCCAAATGCCATCGAGGTTTCAGACAGCAGGAGAGTGGAAATGGGGTTGTCCAGGTGGGGAGGCTTGAAGTAGGGCTGCGAGTGCTCGTCCTGTGAAACAATTTCATCACTTGTCAGATACCAACACCTTAACAAGTTTCAAACATTTGAGTTCTCAACCTATATATGTTCATGCCCTGAAGAAAGGCACTTTGTTATATAGCATTGGTATCTTAATTTTACTATTTTAGTTCATATCTATTGAAAGGATCAAAGATACTTAATATGGAAAGTTGACCCTACAAGAGCCCACTAACTGTAATGTGCAAATTTACTTTGCTATTTGTATACACAAGTGGCTGGTTCTTTAAGAGGAAGAAAAGTGTGTACAGACTAGCAGTTCTGGCTCAGATTTGACCCACATATCTCATGACAGTACAGGAAGCAAAATCTCATTTGGTTTCATTAAGTTTAGTTATATGATTATTCTATAGTTAATCACCAACCGGCAAACAGCACTGCAGCACCTACCTCATCGAAGAAATTGATGATGACACTGTTTGGTTTCCTGCTTTCTGGTATTAAGCGCCAAAGAACAAGGTGGTCGATGACAGCCTGCAGGACAACTGGGATTGGTTCTATATGACCTGCACACAAGGCCAAGAGAAGACAGGTGTTAGTTTTATGACATCATGCACTAGGGCATCTACTTTGTCCGCAGATGCGATACCCATGCAAGGATCCCACACCCAAAAGAATATTCTTGCAACTGTGTAAGCAAGTTGGAGGAAAAGTAGTGGTATGAGCTGAAAGTTTTGCTGAACATACAATTGGTTTCCTCTGTGGTATGTTGAAATAATGGGACACCCAGCTGAATGATCTCTCTCTTGTTCCCTTTGATCTGCTTGTTGAAGAATATGAAGGTTTCACCTAGATTGAAACTAGAGAATTAACATCACGATGATCAAGGAAATGGCACAAGGGCAAACATGCCAACAGAGTGCCACATTTGAAAGACAGGGTAGCCGAGCGCACTTTACAAAGCTAACAAGAAAATTATGTCAAGTTAAGGCAGCTTACTTGCATATGAAGATTTTTGCCAAAACACTAATGAACTATACCAACGTTGTGGGCTCTATGTCAAACCTTAACTGAATCATACTTGAAATTAAGCAAGGCTAGCAGGTTGAGATTATACTTGGATCAACGTTTTGTGGTGCACACATTTGGAGGTGTTGTTAGAATTCCTATCCAATAAAGAGAAGTGATCTAACATGTTACTATATTTAATATATACATTCATGCCTAACTTTTCTTCTGTCATTGAGAGGCAACGTTAAAGTTAGCTAGGTGAAGAAAACTACACATCCAAATAGGCCAGGTATTATTAGTCAGTGTGTCACTAGCTTGATGATTGTACCTTCTCACATGCGAGTTTTACATTTCCTAAATTAGGATAACCGGCAGCTTTCTATGCAACAGCAAGTACCCAACTATACTAATTTAGCCTAAAAATGGAGAGAGTTGTCAGGACCTAGAACCTGTAGATACTGAGTCAGTTAGCACAAAAATGCATCAGACAAAACCATCACCACCGTTAGAAAAAGTAGTAGTGCGCAAACTAGGACCACAGTTAGGTGCCCTAGGGATATTTGGTATCTTCAAAGCATCAATTGGATAGTATCAGAGGTAGCTGTGGTCTTGTGGGCACAACAGAAGTATCCAGAAAGGAATGTACACAAAAATAAGTAGGAAGATAAATTGCACCACACAAACCAATGCCCAAATGCTCCAACTTTTGAACATTTAAAGAAGGAAAAAACTTCAGGGCCACAAAACACAACTTACCTGAAAGTTCTCCATTTCTACCAGCCTGGCGAATTTCATTGATGAAATCAGCAACCTTCATGAGCTCCATTGTTGTGAACACGTCTTCATATATCTTCAGGCCTTTCACAACGTTAACCTGGTAACACAAGGTCATAAACATATTGTTAGTAAAAGAGCACCTTGACAAGAAGTATATGATAAACTGGTAGATCAATGGGTGTGCTACTACTTCCTACAGCATCTCTAGTTCTTCAATACAGAAAGTTTGCCGAGTGGTGTAAAGATGGAACTCGCCATGTGCCCCTTCACGGACTCCTTCGCCATGAAACCTTTCTGGATCTTGATCCTCTCGGGGCGGGCGATGCACTCGTCGTGGTCAGAGCAGATAGGGTAGCTCTCTGGTAGGCTGTGCCCGCCTTGAGATCCTTGGTCGGTGTTATCTGCTGAGTAACATAAATCTCAGAGGGGTTCCAAGCATGGTATGACTGCATTTCGATTAGCTATTGCAAAACGTACACAGTGTTTCTTTAAGTGTGCTATCTAGTTTCAAAAGAAGAAGGAAAAACAGTACTCTGGTCCGCTGAGGAAAGCGTTAGCAAATGCAGCAAATAAATACGGAAGAAATGCATCATCAGTAAAATTCTGTTCTGGTTGGTTTATCCTTCAGCTCACACGGAAAAAGCAGGTGGTCGCATGAAGGGTTCACAAAATGAGAAACGTAGCTAGCATGCTTGCTAGGCCACCAACGGCAGCTTTTGGGCAGGAATCCTCTAAACAATTTTAGAATACGAAATGTATTTAGCCTCAGCTTTTCTCGCATGGCGTAGTCTGATCTTCACCTACCCAAGGTTCGTCAGTGGGTACAGTCACGCAGCAACAAAAGGTCTAGTTGGTCACCCGTTTGATGTTTTGAACTTACACTAGACTAGATGGATCCGTCGTGCAGCGCTGTTAGCATGATGCAGTTTCATTCGATCTTTCAAGATCACCATCATAACACAGGACGAAACTGAAATGGCCTTGTGTGGAAGTTTTCCAAGGTGTAGTCCATTCGTGTCATTTTCTACGGAGTACGGCGTGGAGAGAAAAGAGAGGCTGCCTTTCGTGGATGAAGAAAAGTGGGTATAAACGAGAGATTCTCTCGAGTTGAACGTACATGGACATTAGCACATCGGCATAAGTGTGGGGGCGACCGAGCAGGGACCAATACGTTGTTCAATTATTGCGAGAGGAGAAAAGTGGTATTGGGATGGTGATATTACAGCAGCCCCTCTATGGATCGCAGAACATCCCCTCCTTTCGCAGTTGTGTATCCTTCCTTTTCCTAGGCACATGAAAACATGAGGTTTTTCTTGCCCTCCCTTTTAAAAGGTAGTGGCAGCCTCTCAGTTGTCAATTTGGAAGGGGGTTCGCGGGAAATATTTAAAAATGCTTCGAAGGTTGGTGGCTTAGCAGGAAACCGACAAGGCTGCTTCAGTGATGATCACATCAGCTGAGCATATGATCGGCCCACATGCTGCATATGCGACACTGGCAGCGCTGGTGGCAACTTAGCACAGCCTAAGTTATCAATTCAAAATCTCGTAAGATAATCATAGTATAATCACGTGCTTAACACGCCCCTGCATGGGTACATTCACCTACCGCTGGCTCCTGCCTGAAGACTAACGCGAGAGCAGACGCGGCCCACAGGTGTACCGAGTTTCTCAGGACGGTCTTTCGAGAAGAAACGCAGCCAGGGGACCCACGGAATGCCTGGTTGATTGGGCCGGACCCAGCAGCCAGTGGCCAAGGGCGGGCCACGTGTACAGCGCAGAGTCGGAGGAGCGGCCACTTTGATCGGCATGGCACCAGATCCAACCAGCCTCGGCCGGAGATCTTGGGCTTCTCGAATCCGATCTGGGTCCAGCCGAGTCGCTCTTCGACACGTGCAGGCCATGGTGGAAAGAAGGAGGCGTGCAGGGATTTAATTTTCCACGGTGGCGGTCATGTGGGTCCATTAACTCGCTCGCTCCTTCCGTTTGATTGCGATCAGACGGGTCGTCGCCGCTGGCGCCAGGCTCTGAATTCTGACCGGGGTGACGCCCTCCTCATGAGACCCACGCCAATACTACCAAATGAATTGTACTCGCGTAGGCCACGCCTCCGGCTGCAGGGCACGTCTCCCAAAAGTCCTGTAGGAGGCGCTGGGCAAAAGACTCGTGTTTCCACTAAAACTATACCATTGAATTCTAGCTGTGTGTCCCCCCAAGGGATTCCTAGCACAAGTTATTATGCGTGGCAATTCGAATTGCTACCACTTAAAAAAAGATTATGGTGCATGATTTGGTTCCTATGCTCTTTGCAATCACTCGCGTCGCTCTCATAGTGACAGTGAACTAACCTGATGAGCAATTTTTTTAAAAAAATAAACCTGCATGCTGTAACAATCCAGAGTATTTTATTCTAGACAAGAGAAAATTATTTCCTCTAGAAAAAATGTCAACTCTTACGTGTCCAACTTGGTAGCGACGCGACAAATGCAACCGTGGTAGGTCAAATCTCGAAAACAGAGACGACAAATCAAAACTCATAAAGTTCGCCCATTCTGGAAAACTTTCAGATATCTTCATTGCTTCTCTTTTCTTGCGTAAGAAATAATAAATGCATTCCCGACCTGGTGACCAAGCGTGACCA
Organism: Aegilops umbellulata; assembly: GCA_032464435.1. Classification (NCBI taxonomy): domain Eukaryota; kingdom Viridiplantae; phylum Streptophyta; class Magnoliopsida; order Poales; family Poaceae; genus Aegilops; species Aegilops umbellulata. Next base: position 397,519,908 of record CP136054.1, read on the forward strand.
TTCGTCACCCCAGCCCGAAGATGAAGATGGCATACTTCATCTCGAACCGCGGAGCACTTGAAAACACAGCCCGAAAGTTAAAAACAACTCCAAAGCAGAGGGGTTCAAACTTGGTGTCATCGCTAATCTATCTCCCCATTCAAAAGGGGCGAAGGACGCAAAGGTTTTGTCGAGACCGGCGTTGCCAAATCTGGTGACCCCCGGGGCACATGCTAGCCAGACTCACCTGAAATATATTATGCCGCCCGCCCTCCGCGACGCTCCAGCCTAGCATCGCTGGAGCATATGCCCGCCCCATGGCAGCCTGTTGGCGCCCCTCGCCAGCCCGCAACACACAACGGTGGTGCCCTCGATGCCGCTGGAGTGGAACTGCCGCGAGCTGGCTGCCGGCCGGGAGGACAAGGGCGTCAGAGTCCCCGCCACGGCGCGGCACGTTTTGCACCCCCGACAGGTGATGGTAGTACCAGGAGTACATTAATTTGGCAAAGCCCCCACACCAAAAGTAAACACATGAGCTAATTACTGGTGGCGGGTAGCGGCCGTACTGGTCAGTACTTTCCCAAAAGGGTGGCCGGGCGAGGAGGGTGCGTGCGAAAAATAAAGTTGGCGCACGGAAAGAGAGGGGGGACGGCGTCTGGAGAAAAGCCGTAGGGTTTTGCAGTTCCAGCGACCTCGTGATGCCGTTTCACGGGCCGCCGCCGCCGCCACGGGTGGTCAGGATTGACCGCCCGAGGCTGTCTCCGCCGTCCGATCCTCCCAACGAGGACTGAATAACTCCGCCGATGGTGGGGCTGCACGGGAAATTATTGGCTCTCTCGCCCCAGTTTTTCCCCCTAACCACCAGACGTAATGGGCCCGGTACGTGTTGGTTCGTCGAACTGGCGTGAATACTATTATTAACGATGCCGCTTTAGCACAAAAACCAGTAGGACGAGTGCCATAAAGAAAACGTCATTTGGAAGCCTAATTCAGCCCCTTTTTGGTTATTAGGTCCCAATAAAACAGGAGAGATTTAAGTCGAAAAAGCTTGCGGAAGAAACCACGGGCGAAACGAACGACCAGATCCAACCGTATGCGGGGCGGGGCCAAAACGGGAGATCGGTTCGACAGACAGATTGAAACTAACGGAAAAATTCAAATGCGGCCGGAAAGGGAAATCTTAAGGTGAAAAAGGGTAAATAATACTACGCGCACGCGAGGATTAATTAATAGAGATGATTGTACTTACGTCCGTCGTGCGCGGCGTCGTCTTCCGTGGAGGCCGCCTTCCGCTCCGACGAATCTCCCGAGGAATCTTCGCCGTCCGCCTCCGGCTCGTGGTCCGCCGCGACGGGATGGACGGCGACTACGGGGTGGACGGAGACATCGGGCTGCGCCTCCGGTATCGGCTCGTGCTCGCGCTCGGGCTCGGGGTCCGGCTCCGCGGCGACGGTGACGACGAGCTCGTCCATGGGCTCGTGGATCACCGTGGACGCGGCCTCCTCCTCGGAGAAGGCGGCGGCCGCGGCAGCGCGGGCGTCGGAGACGCGACGGAGCTCGGCGGCGACGTCGGCGACGGAGTAGAACTTCTGCATGTGGAGGACGGGGAACCAGTTGAGGCGGCGGCGGTGGAGCGCGGCGAAGACGGCGTCGTAGTCGGCCCCGCCGATCTGCGCGAGGTGGCCGCAGAGCGCGTCGATCACGGCGTTGGCGGCCGCGAACTCGCCGCGGTACCACCCGATCACGGCGTCCCTGGCCGCCACCTGATCCGGCGCCGCCACCGGTGACCCCGGGGCCCCCGCCGCCGGTGTCGTCATCCCTCCCGCGATCGCCAGGGTACCACTCCCCCGCACTAACCACCGGCTATCTCTCCCTCCCTCTCGATTCCCGGCCCGTGTGATGCGTGGCGCTCTCTCCGCCCAAGCTTTTTGTAATGGCGTCAAGGTGTTCGACGGACGCCCGGCCTGTTCTAAATCGGCTTGGTATTGTGGGGAGCGCTTCTCTCTCGGGGGCGCGCCTATAAATACCCCCGGAGAAGAAGCGGCCGGGGGTACCCGTAGCCAACAGCGCCCAGGGGCGGGCAGGGTGACGTGGCGGGGGGTTAGCGGGTACGGGCGCAGATCCGACAAGGTGGAGGCAGCAGTTAGTTAAGGTCAGCATCGCTTTATAGGAGGTGGCTCGGCTCGACCCGGCCTACGGGGGCGCGTGTGGACCGCGCGCTCGCTCCCTCCGCAGAGATGGGCTGCGCCGCGATTCGGCGCACGGGGACGTCACTCACCGTGGCGGATGGCCTGGGGATGCGCGGCGACGGCGTGCGCCCGGTCCTTGGGCCTTATCGTGGACCGGGACACCGGGTGGCCATGCGTGGGAGCCTGGCTGGACCGCGCACCATCTCAGCCGTCCGTTTCAGGGCCCCGCATCCTTGTTCGGTTTTTTGTTCTTGTTTGTGCAAGACATGATTGGGTACAGGCGAATACGGAAGATTTTTTCTCTGCTGGGTGTAATAACCGCGTAAGGATATGCTGTAATGTGCGAGGGTAGAGCCCTGTTTTGGGAAGTAGGTAATTTGATCAATGAATTATACAGCTATTTGCATGCTTTTCTCAACAACAACAAAAGGTATTTGCATGCTTACCCATTTGTGAAAATCACGCGGTTTTGAGATTTGAAGATGGGGTATGCAGAATGCATTGGATATCCACAATGGTTTGACCATCTCTTAGATTTGTGTGTACGATTTTCATAGGGTTTGTCTTTTTGCTGCGAAAATAGATGGCCTCCCAGCATGACCACGTCTAAGAGTTCAGTATTCTCTATTGTACGACATATCTTCTTTTCATTAGATGTGTTTTTCAAAGAGAGAGGGAAAGATAGAGACGGCGGGGGGCTATGAATATATGTGTGTATGTATTAAGATATGGAAGAGATCTTTTGTTGCAAGAGCATTATAGGGTACGATCGTAGTCACGCACAGAATCTTTAATGCCTACAAGCTTTCAATAGCAACCAATGCACTCCTATTCGTTGTAGAACATAATCCCATGCCTCATGGGCATAGGTGAGAAGGGGCGACGAGCATATTGTCAATCAACTCATCCACCTGACGATATGAGCAAAGACAATGACTGGTGGGGCAGTGCTCGGTCAAATGATCACAAGTCCAACAACGATTCAACGATGCGGTTCATGCACACATCTTAAACCTCGGGACGCTCATGGTTTCCGCACAAGATCTCCCTAGCTACAGTTGGCCGGTCCACACAAATCACGCGAACGCCAATGAGTAAAGTGTTTCCGCATCTGATTTTATTTGCCGCATAATTATGCATATTAATTGCTAGAAGATTTCAGTCGTCGCAACCGATGTCAATGTCGTCGGTCGTCGTGAGGGTAGCTTGTGACTTGTGATTTTAAGGTTGTGCGGTTTTTCTCCAAACAAATAGAACGAAGCATGCATACGGTAATAGAGTTGAACACTCTCGTTTCAGATTCTTTGCAGGAAAACTCTTCTTAAAATGGGAAGGCCCCTATGTTATCGAGGAGTGCTACCTCTTGAGCACTGCGTTGGTTTTCCCTTGAAGAGGAAAGGGTGTAACATCCCAAATTTTCAATTTGAAATGTTATACATTAGATCATCATTGCATATCATATTTTATTTGCTTTTGATTTTGATCCTACAAATTCTACGCAACTCAAGGACCCACGGAGAGAGTTGGGGATTTCATTATTTTCATATTTGAGTTTTCTCAAATTTTGAGAATAGGATCATTTGATTTTATTTATTTTATCTTCAATTATTTCTATAATAAAAATATGAGAGAGGGAATAAAATGACTTTCCCAAAATAAAGAAATATTGAGGATTTAACAATAAACTCAAATAAGATTTTATTTCGGAGTTTTTCGCTATTTTATTTGAATTTAGGAAAAATGTGCGTTTTAAAAAATTTGCATTTAGGCCCAAATAAATGTTCTCTTTGTCCGGCTTGATTTTAGAAGTCGAGGAAAATTTATTTCGGGATTTTTGAAGACCGTTTAGTATTTCTTTTGTTTGTTTTTCTGCGCGTGTATTATTTAAAAAACGAACCGACCTAACCGGGCCGTGTCCGACTAGGACACTTGGCCCGGCCGAACTTTAAAGCCGCGAGGGCCCGAGCCGCAGCCAGCCGCCCCAGCCCCCAAAACCCTAGCCGCCGCCGCCCTCGATCCACGGCGCGAGTCCGCCGCCGCCGCGGCGCCGACCCCACCGACTTCGCTGGAGGTAGCCGCCGCCCCGCCGCCATTTTTTAGGAAAAACGTTCGGTTTTTTCGTCGGTTTTTGTCGTTTTTCTTTAGTTTCCGTATTTTTTATTAGATTCGGTTTTTTCGGTTTAGGTTAATTAGCGAGTGTTCGCTCGTTCGTTCGTTTTAACGAACGCGTTCGCCGTTTAGATCCAGATAACGAACGTTCGTTCGTTAGTCTGTTCGTCGTTTTTCTTTTTCTCGGATTTTCCGCGATTATTTCTGATCGCGATTTCTGATCCGAATTTCGTTTTAGTATAACATTTCGCCCATTTATCGGAATCAGGCAATTCAAGCGCCTGGAATTTCGCTTCGAACCCCTCTTTCCGTTTAACCAACTTAAACAAGTTTTTGCTTTTGTAAAATTTAACTTAGGTCCAGATTAGTGAAACGAAGTTTGTTTCTTTCGCCGTTTGACTTTCGTTGTTTCGTTTGATTTGATTCTTTTTGCAAACCAGAGTTCTTAAGTTGAACTTTCTGGTTAGATCGCTTATTTGAGTTTTACCTGTGCATTAGATGAGTACTTATTTTATGCTTGTTGTTTGTCTGCGATAGAGTACCAGGAGTGCGCCGCCTGTTACTTCGAATCTCTAGGTTTCGCGGATCATCAACAAGGCAAGTAACACTTGATCATACCACCCTACTACCCAGTTTTATTGCATTAGATCAATCCTCAAACATTGCATGATTAGGATCTAATTAAATTGTGGGATGGGAAGTAGTTGAGGTAGTACCTATTACCTGTTTTATTATCGAACCTTTTGGAGTTACTTCTACGTTTGCTTACTGTGCCATTTATACTAGTAGACGTGGATTGAGTGAGTGATATCCATGACAGATGTGAGAATGTTAATTAATGGTTTATTTAATGTGGCAACTTAAACACACATTTGGGTGGATTGAGGTACCTGGGTATTCTAGGATTGCCTGTTGTTTTTCTTTATGGACCGCCACCCAGGCTCAAAGGGATCATGAGATTATTCATACTAGAAACTTCCGTGTGCAGCCACAAGCTACTATGGGCTCTAGCATAGTTGACTAAGTCGTGCGAACTCTTACAGTGGTAGACTAGCAGATGTAGGGGATGTAGGTGGTACGGTCTACCCGATCGTAAGGTACTAGCGCTTCTGAAAGACTATGTCTCGATCATCCATTTCTCAAACACCATGTAGTGCGAGAATTCCAAGGGAGGAGATCGGGTCTTGTGGGGAAAAGTGCGCAACCTCTGCAGTGTGTATAAACTAATCATGATTAGCCGTGTCCCCGGTTATGGACATTTTGAGTATCTAGTACTTGCATTATCATGTGAATCTCATCATGTTACTTTAAATTAATCTTGTTGGGTTTAATGATGATGCTTAATTGGGATTGAGGATGGTGTCAACCATTCTCAATGTTTAACAACCACCATGATAGTTAAATAAAACTTATTACTTTGCAGTAGGGAAAAATTAGCTTTACGCAAAAACGGTGACCATAGAGCTTTCCACCAGCCATATATGCATGTAGTATAGCTTTATCCTTTCATTACCCTCTATGTGTTACATTGCTAGCATATTCCATGTGTTGACCCGTTTTTGGGCTGCAACGTTTCATGTTGCAGACTTTTCAGACGACGAGTAAGGTGCTTTTAGGTCGTGGTTCTATACTCAGTAATGCCGTTGCAGTTGATGGACTCGCTTATCTTCCAAGCCTTCCGCTGTTATCGTTATTAGATGGCCTTAAGCCATATTTATTGTAATAAGTTCTCTTTTGAGACATTCGATGTAATAAGTGTGTGATTGCTACTTTGTTATAAATCCTTCAAGTACTGTGTGTGTCAGCATTACTGATCCAGGGATGACACTGATGCACAGAGATCAGACCGTTTGAGGTGTGGTCGCTACAAGATGGTATCAGAGCACACGCTGACTGTAGGACACGACCACTAAGCTAAAGCCCTAGATCACTACTCTCTTCTCATTTCTGACTCCTCATCTTTTCTACTCTTTTAGGATGGCGGATGCAAGGAACAAGTTCACGCAACCGGATGAGGATACACCCTTTGGACGCCACCTGAAGGAAGTCACTAAGTACCTGAATATCGGAGTACCAAGCTTCACCGGGACTTACAACGCCACTTTACCCGAAGAGGAGCGCTGGATGATTCAAGTTCAAGTTCCAGGAAGGACGTTCGCGCCAGTCACTGAGCCCATAGAGTTTTCCTTTGATGCACCAACCTGGATCCTAGGAAAGAGTATGGCAGCCCACATCACCATGGGACGCATTGGAGAAGTTTACAGCAATGATCTCAAGGATACTATCTATCAGATTTGTGGGCGCCGAGACGAGCATTGGGAGATGATCAGCACCAGGAAGGATCAATCAGTTGCAGCTTTCATCCAGGAGTTAAACCAGCACATTTGATGCCACGAGAACCAGATGTGCGCAGACATGATGGACTTGAAGAAGGCGAAGACTAGGATCATGGAGCTGGAAGAAGAACTAAATACTGCACGCGATGGATATGAGGAGGAAATCAAGACACTACTGGAGAAGAATGATGACCTAGTTAAGAAGATCGAAGTATTTATGGAAGGACCAGCACCTGGAGGAGTAGATGACGATTCCACTTGCCCGGAGAACTACATCATCATCGACGACACCGATTCCGATCCTAGTGATGATGACTTCGAGGACGAAGCTGGAGCAGATATCATGGAGTCTTCATCGGAGCAGTTTTTCTAGTAGACCACCATAACTGTAGTAGTGTTCCACCATGTATATAGTATAGTCCAAGCACTTTTACGATAGTTCTAGACCGATTGTATGCCTTGCTTGATTGAATGAAGTGATTTTGTGTGCATTTTGCCTCATGTGCATTTGGGTAGTGTTTTCTCTCTAGACCTCATTATATTCTTAATTCTCATCTTTTCTAAACCCTCAGATGCCTCCGAGATGTGACAATGGATTTGCTTTCCCACCGGAGCTCACCCAGTTGATCCAGCAGCAGAATGCTTTGATGCAGTTGCTAGTTCAGAACCAGAATCAGGGTAACAACAACAACAACAACAACAACAACAACAACAACAACAACAACAACAACAACAACAACAACAACAACAACAACAACAACAACAACAACAACAACAACCCACCACCGCCACCACCTGTTGATCACTTAACCCGTTTTCTTAGGCTGAATCCACCGCTGTTCTCCTAAGGATGGCAATGGGTCGGGTTTGGATCGGGTTGAACAATATCAAGTCCATATCCATATCCATGAAGGCAGTCCTTGCCCATCCATGAAAAAATCCATGGGCGAAAAATTGTGACCATGTCCAAACCCGATGGATATCCATACCTTGGATATCCATCGGGTCCTCTCAAGACCTATACATAAGACATAACCCATTGCATAATACGCACTCCGCATTGGAGTGCTCACTCCCTACCATGCAGTCATAGCCCTTGCATTGACGCACTGCTGCAGCCATGCATCAATGCGTGTGTGGAAAAGCGAAGACGGACGGGTCAAGGGGATATGGAGCTGGGTTGTTGCATGCCAGTATTGCAGGTTGCTACAGCAATCCACCTTACATGGAGCTAGCGGCTAGCAGCGGCGGCCACCTCTAGGGCTATGGGAGGAGTAACTCAAGGAGACGGCGCCGATTCTCAGCAACAAGTCATTTAATTAGTGTAGATACTAGGATGAGAAGGTGCGTTGGAGTATGTTGCGGTGGGGATTGTGTAATTTCTTTAGGATGTTTTAGATGAAGGATAAAATTGTAGTGGGACATGCGACTATGGGGTAGGGGTAGCAGAATATTGCTCTTTAAGTCAGACTATCGGGTCGGGTTTGGATATATCCATGGGTACAAGATTATGTCCATGCCCTATCCACGAGTAATCGGGTCGGGTTTGGGTGCTGCCCATGGGCGCAAAAGCATATCCAAACCCTATCCATTCGGGTTGGATATCCATGGGTATCCATGTCCATGGATAAAATTGCCATCCTTATGTTCTCCAATAGCACCGAGCCGATTGTTGCAGATGATTGGCTCCGTAAGACAGGAAGTGAGTTGACCACAGCAGGATGCACAGATGCGGAAAGGGTGAAGTTTGCCGCCCATCAGCTTGAGGGACCCGCAACAGCATGGTGGGAGAATTTCACAGCCACTTACCCTGTAGACACTGTCACATGGGATCAGTTTCAGCAAGCTTTCCGTACTGCCCATGTTTCAGCAGGAGCTATGGCCATGAAGAAGCGTGAGTTTCGCAACTTGCGCCAAGGAGGACGCACAGTTGGCCAGTATGTGGATGATTTTAGGTAGCTATCACGTTATGCTCCAGATGACGTTGCTACGGATACAGCTAAGCAGGAGAAGTTTCTGGAAGGACTGAATGATGAACTGAGCATGCAGTTGATGGTAGCAAGCTTCAACAACTACCAGGAGTTGGTAGATCGTGCTCTTATGATTGAAGGGAAGCAGAAGCAGATTTAAAACCGCAAGAGGAAGTATGGACAAGGAAGTACAATTCTGGAGCTCAGCAGAAGCCACGTTTTACCCCTAAACCGGGAGGACCTTTCCAGCATACCCATGGAGGAAGTAGTTCGCACAACCATAATGGCCCCAAGAATGGTAATGGGAATGGAGGAAGCAACGGCCAGAACCGTACCACCCCATCAACCCCGGCCAAGAGAGACCTGAGCCAAGTCACCTGTTTTAAGTGTCAAAAAACCGGACATTATGCCAATGAATGTCCTGAAGCTCAGAATGGCAATGGAAGCTCTGGGAAGAAGCCGAACCCTTTCAACAGGGGACAGGTGAACCACGTTAACGTGGAGGAGGTTGAAGCTCAGCCTGATGCAGTAATAGGTAAGTTTTTGATTAAGTCATCTACTGCACTCATTCTTTTTGATACTGGTGCATCGCATTCATACATCTCAAGGGGATTTGTGGATAAGTATAAACTGCCAACCCAAGCCCTTAGGTCACCCATGTTAGTAACCTCGCCTGGAGCAGAGTATATGGCAAGTCTATGGTGTGATCGGTTACCATTAAGGATTGGTAACTATGTGTTTCCCTTTGACCTAATAGTATTGGAATCTCAAAGGATTGGATGTGATATTAGGCATGGAATGGTTATCGAAGTATGAAGGGAACATTGAATGCGCTAGTAGGTCAATATTGCTTACAACGCCAGTAGGAAAAAGGATCAAGTATGTATCCCGGCATGTGCCGAAAAGGACTCAAGTAAATTCCTTATCAGGAGTTGTGCAGGAGGAAGTACTAGTGGTAAAGGATTTTCCGGATGTATTTCTAGAAGAGTTGCCAGGCATGCCACCGTATAGAGACATCGAGTTTTTGATTGAGCTTTTGCCAGGCACAGGGCCAATATCTAAGAGACCATACAGGATGCCCGCAAAAGATTTGGAAGAGATTAAGAAGAAGACTAAGGAGTTACTGGATAAAGGTTATATTCGCCCAAGTTCTTCGCCTTGGGGATCGCCAGTACTTCTAGTGGAGAATAAGGATGGATTGTTAAGAATGGTTGTTGATTATCATGGATTGAATGAAGTAACAATTAAGAACAAGTACCCACTACCGATGATAAATGATCTGTTTGATCGACTGCAAGGAGCTAAGGTATTTTCTAAAATCGATCTGCGATCAGGGTACCATCAGTTGAAGATTCGAGAGCAGGACATACCTAAGACAGCTTTTACCACCAGGTATGGGCTGTATGAGTATACCGTTATGTCATTTGGTCTGACTAACGCACCTGCCTATTTTATGGACATGATGAACAAGGTGTTTATGGAGTTTATGGATAAGTTCGTCGTAGTGTTCATTGATGACATTCTGGTTTACTCGAAAAATGAAGAGGAACATAAGGAGCATTTGCGATTGGTACTTGAGAAGCTCAGAGAACATGAGTTATATGCCAAGTTCAGCAAATGTGAGTTTTGGTTGAAGGAAGTAGGATTCCTCGGACACGTTATATCCGGAGAAGGAATAGCAGTTGATCCCACCAAGGTTGTCACTGTGACAAATTGGGAAGCCCCAACAACAGTTGGAGAGATCCGGAGTTTTCTTGGACTCGCAGGATACTACCGGAGATTTATTGAGAATTTCTCGAAGATTGCAAAACCTATGATGGAGTTGTTGAAGAAGGATACCAAGTTCATATGGACTAAGGAATGTGAGGCTAGTTTCTAGGAATTGAAGAAACGTTTGGTTACCTCACCAGTGTTGATTCTGCCAGATCAGAGCAAGGATTATGAGGTGTATTGCGATGCTTCACGTCGAGGACTTGGAGCAGTGCTTATGCAGGAGGGAAGAGTTGTTTCGTATGCTTCATGACCACTGAAGCCTCATGAGTTGAATTATGCCACCCATGATTTGGAGTTAGCAGCCGTAGTGCATGCATTAAAAACTTGGAGACATTTCCTCATTGGAAACCATTGTGAGGTGTACACGGATCACAAGAGTTTGAAGTACATTTTCACGCAGAAGGAGTTAAATCTCAGACAAAGGAGATGGTTGGAGCTCATCAAGGATTATGATATGAGATTGCATTATCATCCTAGAAAGGCTAATGTAGTAGCTGACACATTGAGCCATAAAAGCCATGTTAATACCCTAAAGATGGGGGAGTTACCGAAGGAGTTAGCCGAGGATCTTCATGAGCTATGTTTGGAGATAGTTCCGAGAGGCTATGTAGCAGCATTGGAGATTCAGTCTACCTTGATGGAAAGGATCAGAGAAGCTCAGAAGACTGACAAGGAGATTGCCTCTATAAAGGAGAAAATGAGGAAAGGGAAGGCTAAGGGATTTCGTGAGGATGAGCATGATACCCTATGGTTTGAAGACCGTGTTTATGTGCCAAATGATCCAGAGATCAGGAAGTTAATTCTGCAAGAGGCCCATGATTCACCATATTCGATTCACCCAGGAAATACCAAGATGTATTTGTATTTGAATGATACTTTCTGGTGGACCAGAATGAAGAAGGATATTGCGGAGTACGTATCAGTTTGTGATGTATGTCAGAGAGTAAAGGCAGAGCATCAGAAGCCAGCTGGATTGCTACAACCATTGTCGATACCCGAATGGAAGTGGGATAAGTTAGGCATGGATTTTATCACAGGATTACCCAGGACCCGTTCAGGCTATGACTCGATTTGGGTTGTAGTTGATCGATTGATGAAGGTAGCTCATTTCATCCCAGTAAAGACCACTTACACCAGTGCTAAGTTGGCAAAGATATACATGACCAAGATAGTATGTCTGCATGGAGTTCCGAGAAGTATCGTATCATAGAGGAACCCAGTTTACCTCAAAGTTCTGGAATCAGTTGCACGAAACTTTGGGTACCAGGCTGGAGTTCAGCACAGCTTTTCATCCATAGGCAGATGGACAGACCGAGAGAGTCAATCAGATTTTGGAGGATATGCTGAGAGCTTGTGCACTAGATTATGGATCTAGTTGGGACGACAATTTGCCGTATGCAGAGTTCTCATACAACAACAACTATCAATCCAGTTTGAAGATGGCCCTTTCGAAGCTTTGTACGGAAGGAGGTGCAGAACCCCGTTGTCATGGGACGAAGTTGGAGACCGCCAGTTGTTTGGACCGGATTTAATCAAAGAGTCTGAACAGAGGGTGAAGTTGATTCGCGATAGGCTCAAGGTAGCCTAGTCCAGGCAAAAGAGCTACGTAGATTCTAAGCGCAAGGAGACAGCTTACGAAGTCGGAGACCGTGTGTATATTCGAGTATCTCCACTTCGGGGAGTTAAGCGTTTTGGTGTTAAGGGAAAGTTAGCGCCATGTTTTGTAGGACCATACCGAGTTTTGGAGCGTATGGGAGAAGTGGCCTACAAGTTGGAATTGCCCGAAGGATTGTCAGGAGTTCATGATGTGTTCCACGTTTCCCAATTAAAGAAGTGCCACGCGGAGATGGCTGATATACCACTGAGAGATATCGTGCCGTTGGAAGCGATTCAGTTGGACAGCGATTTGACCTATGAAGAGAAACCAGTTAAGATTCTGGAATATGCCAGCCGAGTCACTCGCAGAAAGGTTATCAAGTTTTGCAAAGTCGAGTGGAGCCACCACACCGAGGATGTAGCCATCTGGGAGCGAGAGGAAGATTTGCTGAAAGACCACCCTCACCTATTTTCTAGCCAACCCGAATCTCGAGGGCGAGATTCATCTTAAGGGGGGTAGGTTTGTAACATCTCAAATTTTCAATTTGGAATGTTATACATTAGATCATCATTGCATATCATATTTTATTTGCTTTTGATTTTGATCCTACAAATTCTACGCAACTCAAAGACCCACAGAGAGAGTTGGGGATTTCGTTATTTTCATATTTGAGTTTTCTCAAATTTTGAGAATAGGATCATTTGATTTTATTTATTTTATCTTCAATTATTTATATAATAAAAATATGAGAGAGGGAATAAAATGACTTTCCCAAAATAAAGAAATATTGAGGATTTAATAATAAAATCAAATAAGATTTTATTTCAGAGTTTTTGGCTATTTTATTTGAATTTAGGGAAAATGTGCATTTTTTAAAATTTGCATTTAGGCCCAAATAAATGTTCTCTTTGTCCTTCTTGATTCTAGAAGTCGGGGAAAATTTATTTCGGGATTTTTGGAGTCCGTTTAGTATTTCTTTTGTTTGTTTTTCTGCGCGCTTATTATTTAAAAAAAAGAACCGACCTAACCGGGCCGTGTCCGACTAGGACACTTGGCCCGGCCGGCCTTTAAAGCCGCGAGGGCCCGAGCCGCAGCCAGCCGCCCCAGCCCCCGAAACCCTAGCCGCCGCAGCCCTCGATCCGCGCGCCGCCCGACGCCGCTGCTGCGCGAGTCCGCCGCCGCTGCCCCTCACCTCGCCGCCGCGCCGCCGCCCTCGATCCGCCGCCGCCCCGCGCTGCTGCCGCCTCCGACCCCGCCAACTTCGCCAGAGGTAGCCGTCGCCCGCCGCCTTTTTTTAGGAAAATCGTTCGGTTTTTCCGTCGTTTTTGTCGTTTTTTTAGTTTCCGTATTTTTTATTAGATTCGGTTTTTTTCGGTTTAGGTTAATTAGCGAGCGTTCGCTCCTTCCTTCGTTTTAACGAACGCGTTCATCGTTTAGATGCAGATAAAGAACGTTTGTTCGTTAGTCTGTTCGTCATTTTTCTTTTTCTCGGATTTTCCGCCCTGATCACGATTTCTGATCCGAATTTCGTTTTAGTATACCTTTTCGCTCGTTTATCGGAATCAGGCAATTCAAGCGCCTGGACTTTCGTCTTGAAACCTCTTTCCGTTTAACCAACTTAAACAAGTTTTTGCTTCTGTAAAATTTGACTTAGGTCCAGATTAGTGAAACAAAGTTTGTTTCTTTCGCCGTTTGACTTTCGTTGCTTCGTTTGATTTGATTCTTTTTGCAAATCGGAGTTCTTAAGTTGAACTTTCTGGTTAGATCGCTTATTTGAGTTTTACCTGTGCACTAGATGAGTACTTATTGTATACTTGTTGTTTGTCTGCGATAGAGTACCCGGAGTGCGCCGCCTGTTACTTCGAATCTCTAGGTTTCGCGGATCATCAACAAGGCAAGTAACACTTGATCATACCTCCCTACTACCCAGTTTTATTGCATCAGATCAATCCTCAAACATTGCATGATTAGGATCTAATTAAATTGTGGGATGGGAAGTAGTTGAGGTAGTACCTATTACCAGTTTTATTATCGAACCTTTGGGAGTTACTTCTACGTTTGCTTACTATGCCATGCTATGCTAGTAGACGTGGATTGGGTGAGTGATATCCATGACAGATGTGAGAATGTTAATTAATGGTTTATTTAAGGTGGCAACTTAAACACACATCTGGGTGGATTGAGGTACCTGGGTATTCCAGGATTGCCTGTTGTTTTTCTTTATGGACCGCCACCCAGGCTCAAAGGGATCATGAGATTATTCATACTAGAAACTTCCGTGTGCAGCCACAAGCTACTATGGGCTCTAGCATAGTTGACTAAGTCATGCGAACTCTTACAGTGGTAGACTAGCAGATGTAGGGGATGTAGGTGGTACGGTCTACCCGATCGTAAGGTACTAGCGCTTCTGAAAGACTATGTCTCGATCATCCATTTCTCAAACACCATGTAGTGCGAGAATTCCAAGGGAGGAGATCGGGTCTTGTGGGGAAAAGTGCGCAACCTCTGCAGTGTGTATAAACTAATCATGATTAGCCGTGTCCCCGGTTATGGACATTTTGAGTATCTAGTACTTGCATTATCATGTGAATCTCATCATGTTACTTTAAATTAATCTTGTTGGGTTTAATGATGATGCTTAATTGGGATTGAGGATGGTGTCAACCATTCTCAATGTTTAACAACCACCATGATAGTTAAATAAAACTTATTACTTTGCAGTAGGGAAAAATTAGCTTTACGCAAAAACGGTGACCATAGAGCTTTCCACCAGCCATATATGCATGTAGTATAGCTTTATCCTTTCATTACCCTCTATGTGTTACATTGCTAGCATATTCCATGTGTTGACCCGTTTTTGGGCTGCAACGTTTCATGTTGCAGACTTTTCAGACGACGAGTAAGGTGCTTTTAGGTCGTGGTTCTATACTCAGTAATGCCGTTGCAGTTGATGGACTCGCTTATCTTCCAAGCCTTCCGCTGTTATCGTTATTAGATGGCCTTAAGCCATATTTATTGTAATAAGTTCTCTTTTGAGACATTCGATGTAATAAGTGTGTGATTGCTACTTTGTTATAAATCCTTCAAGTACTGTGTGTGTCAGCATTACTGATCCAGGGATGACACTGATGCACAGAGATCAGACCGTTTGAGGTGTGGTCGCTACAAGATGGTATCAGAGCACACGCTGACTGTAGGACACGACCACTAAGCTAAAGCCCTAGATCACTACTCTCTTCTCATTTCTGACTCCTCATCTTTTCTACTCTTTTAGGATGGCGGATGCAAGGAACAAGTTCACGCAACCGGATGAGGATACACCCTTTGGACGCCACCTGAAGGAAGTCACTAAGTACCTGAATATCGGAGTACCAAGCTTCACCGGGACTTACAACGCCACTTTACCCGAAGAGGAGCGCTGGATGATTCAAGTTCAAGTTCCAGGAAGGACGTTCGCGCCAGTCACTGAGCCCATAGAGTTTTCCTTTGATGCACCAACCTGGATCCTAGGAAAGAGTATGGCAGCCCACATCACCATGGGACGCATTGGAGAAGTTTACAGCAATGATCTCAAGGATACTATCTATCAGATTTGTGGGCGCCGAGACGAGCATTGGGAGATGATCAGCACCAGGAAGGATCAATCAGTTGCAGCTTTCATCCAGGAGTTAAACCAGCACATTTGATGCCACGAGAACCAGATGTGCGCAGACATGATGGACTTGAAGAAGGCGAAGACTAGGATCATGGAGCTGGAAGAAGAACTAAATACTGCACGCGATGGATATGAGGAGGAAATCAAGACACTACTGGAGAAGAATGATGACCTAGTTAAGAAGATCGAAGTATTTATGGAAGGACCAGCACCTGGAGGAGTAGATGACGATTCCACTTGCCCGGAGAACTACATCATCATCGACGACACCGATTCCGATCCTAGTGATGATGACTTCGAGGACGAAGCTGGAGCAGATATCATGGAGTCTTCATCGGAGCAGTTTTTCTAGTAGACCACCATAACTGTAGTAGTGTTCCACCATGTATATAGTATAGTCCAAGCACTTTTACGATAGTTCTAGACCGATTGTATGCCTTGCTTGATTGAATGAAGTGATTTTGTGTGCATTTTGCCTCATGTGCATTTGGGTAGTGTTTTCTCTCTAGACCTCATTATATTCTTAATTCTCATCTTTTCTAAACCCTCAGATGCCTCCGAGATGTGACAATGGATTTGCTTTCCCACCGGAGCTCACCCAGTTGATCCAGCAGCAGAATGCTTTGATGCAGTTGCTAGTTCAGAACCAGAATCAGGGTAACAACAACAACAACAACAACAACAACAACAACAACAACAACAACAACAACAACAACAACAACAACAACAACAACAACAACAACAACAACAACAACCCACCACCGCCACCACCTGTTGATCACTTAACCCGTTTTCTTAGGCTGAATCCACCGCTGTTCTCCTAAGGATGGCAATGGGTCGGGTTTGGATCGGGTTGAACAATATCAAGTCCATATCCATATCCATGAAGGCAGTCCTTGCCCATCCATGAAAAAATCCATGGGCGAAAAATTGTGACCATGTCCAAACCCGATGGATATCCATACCTTGGATATCCATCGGGTCCTCTCAAGACCTATACATAAGACATAACCCATTGCATAATACGCACTCCGCATTGGAGTGCTCACTCCCTACCATGCAGTCATAGCCCTTGCATTGACGCACTGCTGCAGCCATGCATCAATGCGTGTGTGGAAAAGCGAAGACGGACGGGTCAAGGGGATATGGAGCTGGGTTGTTGCATGCCAGTATTGCAGGTTGCTACAGCAATCCACCTTACATGGAGCTAGCGGCTAGCAGCGGCGGCCACCTCTAGGGCTATGGGAGGAGTAACTCAAGGAGACGGCGCCGATTCTCAGCAACAAGTCATTTAATTAGTGTAGATACTAGGATGAGAAGGTGCGTTGGAGTATGTTGCGGTGGGGATTGTGTAATTTCTTTAGGATGTTTTAGATGAAGGATAAAATTATAGTGGGACATGCGACTATGGGGTAGGGGTAGCAGAATATTGCTCTTTAAGTCAGACTATCGGGTCGGGTTTGGATATATCCATGGGTACAAGATTATGTCCATGCCCTATCCACGAGTAATCGGGTCGGGTTTGGGTGCTGCCCATGGGCGCAAAAGCATATCCAAACCCTATCCATTCGGGTTGGATATCCATGGGTATCCATGTCCATGGATAAAATTGCCATCCTTATGTTCTCCAATAGCACCGAGCCGATTGTTGCAGATGATTGGCTCCGTAAGACAGGAAGTGAGTTGACCACAGCAGGATGCACAGATGCGGAAAGGGTGAAGTTTGCCGCCCATCAGCTTGAGGGACCCGCAACAGCATGGTGGGAGAATTTCACAGCCACTTACCCTGTAGACACTGTCACATGGGATCAGTTTCAGCAAGCTTTCCGTACTGCCCATGTTTCAGCAGGAGCTATGGCCATGAAGAAGCGTGAGTTTCGCAACTTGCGCCAAGGAGGACGCACAGTTGGCCAGTATGTGGATGATTTTAGGTAGCTATCACGTTATGCTCCAGATGACGTTGCTACGGATACAGCTAAGCAGGAGAAGTTTCTGGAAGGACTGAATGATGAACTGAGCATGCAGTTGATGGTAGCAAGCTTCAACAACTACCAGGAGTTGGTAGATCGTGCTCTTATGATTGAAGGGAAGCAGAAGCAGATTTAAAACCGCAAGAGGAAGTATGGACAAGGAAGTACAATTCTGGAGCTCAGCAGAAGCCACGTTTTACCCCTAAACCGGGAGGACCTTTCCAGCATACCCATGGAGGAAGTAGTTCGCACAACCATAATGGCCCCAAGAATGGTAATGGGAATGGAGGAAGCAACGGCCAGAACCGTACCACCCCATCAACCCCGGCCAAGAGAGACCTGAGCCAAGTCACCTGTTTTAAGTGTCAAAAAACCGGACATTATGCCAATGAATGTCCTGAAGCTCAGAATGGCAATGGAAGCTCTGGGAAGAAGCCGAACCCTTTCAACAGGGGACAGGTGAACCACGTTAACGTGGAGGAGGTTGAAGCTCAGCCTGATGCAGTAATAGGTAAGTTTTTGATTAAGTCATCTACTGCACTCATTCTTTTTGATACTGGTGCATCGCATTCATACATCTCAAGGGGATTTGTGGATAAGTATAAACTGCCAACCCAAGCCCTTAGGTCACCCATGTTAGTAACCTCGCCTGGAGCAGAGTATATGGCAAGTCTATGGTGTGATCGGTTACCATTAAGGATTGGTAACTATGTGTTTCCCTTTGACCTAATAGTATTGGAATCTCAAAGGATTGGATGTGATATTAGGCATGGAATGGTTATCGAAGTATGAAGGGAACATTGAATGCGCTAGTAGGTCAATATTGCTTACGACGCCAGTAGGAAAAAGGATCAAGTATGTATCCCGGCATGTGCCGAAAAGGACTCAAGTAAATTCCTTATCAGGAGTTGTGCAGGAGGAAGTACTAGTGGTAAAGGATTTTCCGGATGTATTTCTAGAAGAGTTGCCAGGCATGCCACCGTATAGAGACATCGAGTTTTTGATTGAGCTTTTGCCAGGCACAGGGCCAATATCTAAGAGACCATACAGGATGCCCGCAAAAGATTTGGAAGAGATTAAGAAGAAGACTAAGGAGTTACTGGATAAAGGTTATATTCGCCCAAGTTCTTCGCCTTGGGGATCGCCAGTACTTCTAGTGGAGAATAAGGATGGATTGTTAAGAATGGTTGTTGATTATCATGGATTGAATGAAGTAACAATTAAGAACAAGTACCCACTACCGATGATAAATGATCTGTTTGATCGACTGCAAGGAGCTAAGGTATTTTCTAAAATCGATCTGCGATCAGGGTACCATCAGTTGAAGATTCGAGAGCAGGACATACCTAAGACAGCTTTTACCACCAGGTATGGGCTGTATGAGTATACCGTTATGTCATTTGGTCTGACTAACGCACCTGCCTATTTTATGGACATGATGAACAAGGTGTTTATGGAGTTTATGGATAAGTTCGTCGTAGTGTTCATTGATGACATTCTGGTTTACTCGAAAAATGAAGAGGAACATAAGGAGCATTTGCGATTGGTACTTGAGAAGCTCAGAGAACATGAGTTATATGCCAAGTTCAGCAAATGTGAGTTTTGGTTGAAGGAAGTAGGATTCCTCGGACACGTTATATCCGGAGAAGGAATAGCAGTTGATCCCACCAAGGTTGTCACTGTGACAAATTGGGAAGCCCCAACAACAGTTGGAGAGATCCGGAGTTTTCTTGGACTCGCAGGATACTACCGGAGATTTATTGAGAATTTCTCGAAGATTGCAAAACCTATGATGGAGTTGTTGAAGAAGGATACCAAGTTCATATGGACTAAGGAATGTGAGGCTAGTTTCTAGGAATTGAAGAAACGTTTGGTTACCTCACCAGTGTTGATTCTGCCAGATCAGAGCAAGGATTATGAGGTGTATTGCGATGCTTCACGTCGAGGACTTGGAGCAGTGCTTATGCAGGAGGGAAGAGTTGTTTCGTATGCTTCATGACCACTGAAGCCTCATGAGTTGAATTATGCCACCCATGATTTGGAGTTAGCAGCCGTAGTGCATGCATTAAAAACTTGGAGACATTTCCTCATTGGAAACCATTGTGAGGTGTACACGGATCACAAGAGTTTGAAGTACATTTTCACGCAGAAGGAGTTAAATCTCAGACAAAGGAGATGGTTGGAGCTCATCAAGGATTATGATATGAGATTGCATTATCATCCTGGAAAGGCTAATGTAGTAGCTGACACATTGAGCCATAAAAGCCATGTTAATACCCTAAAGATGGGGGAGTTACCGAAGGAGTTAGCCGAGGATCTTCATGAGCTATGTTTGGAGATAGTTCCGAGAGGCTATGTAGCAGCATTGGAGATTCAGTCTACCTTGATGGAAAGGATCAGAGAAGCTCAGAAGACTGACAAGGAGATTGCCTCTATAAAGGAGAAAATGAGGAAAGGGAAGGCTAAGGGATTTCGTGAGGATGAGCATGATACCCTATGGTTTGAAGACCGTGTTTATGTGCCAAATGATCCAGAGATCAGGAAGTTAATTCTGCAAGAGGCCCATGATTCACCATATTCGATTCACCCAGGAAATACCAAGATGTATTTGTATTTGAATGATACTTTCTGGTGGACCAGAATGAAGAAGGATATTGCGGAGTACGTATCAGTTTGTGATGTATGTCAGAGAGTAAAGGCAGAGCATCAGAAGCCAGCTGGATTGCTACAACCATTGTCGATACCCGAATGGAAGTGGGATAAGTTAGGCATGGATTTTATCACAGGATTACCCAGGACCCGTTCAGGCTATGACTCGATTTGGGTTGTAGTTGATCGATTGATGAAGGTAGCTCATTTCATCCCAGTAAAGACCACTTACACCAGTGCTAAGTTGGCAAAGATATACATGACCAAGATAGTATGTCTGCATGGAGTTCCGAGAAGTATCGTATCATAGAGGAACCCAGTTTACCTCAAAGTTCTGGAATCAGTTGCACGAAACTTTGGGTACCAGGCTGGAGTTCAGCACAGCTTTTCATCCATAGGCAGATGGACAGACCGAGAGAGTCAATCAGATTTTGGAGGATATGCTGAGAGCTTGTGCACTAGATTATGGATCTAGTTGGGACGACAATTTGCCGTATGCAGAGTTCTCATACAACAACAACTATCAATCCATTTTGAAGATGGCCCTTTCGAAGCTTTGTACGGAAGGAGGTGCAGAACCCCGTTGTCATGGGACGAAGTTGGAGACCGCCAGTTGTTTGGACCGGATTTAATCAAAGAGTCTGAACAGAGGGTGAAGTTGATTCGCGATAGGCTCAAGGTAGCCTAGTCCAGGCAAAAGAGCTACGTAGATTCTAAGCGCAAGGAGACAGCTTACGAAGTCGGAGACCGTGTGTATATTCGAGTATCTCCACTTCGGGGAGTTAAGCGTTTTGGTGTTAAGGGAAAGTTAGCGCCATGTTTTGTAGGACCATACCGAGTTTTGGAGCGTATGGGAGAAGTGGCCTACAAGTTGGAATTGCCCGAAGGATTGTCAGGAGTTCATGATGTGTTCCACGTTTCCCAATTAAAGAAGTGCCACGCGGAGATGGCTGATATACCACTGAGAGATATCGTGCCGTTGGAAGCGATTCAGTTGGACAGCGATTTGACCTATGAAGAGAAACCAGTTAAGATTCTGGAATATGCCAGCCGAGTCACTCGCAGAAAGGTTATCAAGTTTTGCAAAGTCGAGTGGAGCCACCACACCGAGGATGTAGCCATCTGGGAGCGAGAGGAAGATTTGCTGAAAGACCACCCTCACCTATTTTCTAGCCAACCCGACTCTCGAGGGCGAGATTCATCTTAAGGGGGGTAGGTTTGTAACATCTCAAATTTTCAATTTGGAATGTTATACATTAGATCATCATTGCATATCATATTTTATTTGCTTTTGATTTTGATCCTACAAATTCTACGCAACTCAAAGACCCACAGAGAGAGTTGGGGATTTCGTTATTTTCATATTTGAGTTTTCTCAAATTTTGAGAATAGGATCATTTGATTTTATTTATTTTATCTTCAATTATTTATATAATAAAAATATGAGAGAGGGAATAAAATGACTTTCCCAAAATAAAGAAATATTGAGGATTTAATAATAAAATCAAATAAGATTTTATTTCAGAGTTTTTGGCTATTTTATTTGAATTTAGGGAAAATGTGCATTTTTTAAAATTTGCATTTAGGCCCAAATAAATGTTCTCTTTGTCCTTCTTGATTCTAGAAGTCGGGGAAAATTTATTTCGGGATTTTTGGAGTCCGTTTAGTATTTCTTTTGTTTGTTTTTCTGCGCGCTTATTATTTAAAAAAAAGAACCGACCTAACCGGGCCGTGTCCGACTAGGACACTTGGCCCGGCCGGCCTTTAAAGCCGCGAGGGCCCGAGCCGCAGCCAGCCGCCCCAGCCCCCGAAACCCTAGCCGCCGCAGCCCTCGATCCGCGCGCCGCCCGACGCCGCTGCTGCGCGAGTCCGCCGCCGCTGCCCCTCACCTCGCCGCCGCGCCGCCGCCCTCGATCCGCCGCCGCCCCGCGCTGCTGCCGCCTCCGACCTCTAGACCTCATTATATTCTTAATTCTCATCTTTTCTAAACCCTCAGATGCCTCCGAGATGTGACAATGGATTTGCTTTCCCACCGGAGCTCACCCAGTTGATCCAGCAGCAGAATGCTTTGATGCAGTTGCTAGTTCAGAACCAGAATCAGGGTAACAACAACAACAACAACAACAACAACAACAACAACAACAACAACAACAACAACAACAACAACAACAACCCACCACCGCCACCACCTGTTGATCACTTAACCCGTTTTCTTAGGCTGAATCCGCCGCTGTTCTCCTAAGGATGGCAATGGGTCGGGTTTGGATCGGGTTGAACAATATCAAGTCCATATCCATATCCAT
This sequence comes from Aegilops umbellulata, assembly GCA_032464435.1. NCBI lineage: Eukaryota > Viridiplantae > Streptophyta > Magnoliopsida > Poales > Poaceae > Aegilops > Aegilops umbellulata. The sequence continues at coordinate 397,542,438 of CP136054.1, forward strand.
GAAGGCAGTCCTTGCCCATCCATGAAAAAATCCATGGGCGAAAAATTGTGACCATGTCCAAACCCGATGGATATCCATACCCATTGGATATCCATCGGGTCCTCTCAAGACCTATACATAAGACATAACCCATTGCATAATACGCACTCCGCATTGGAGTGCTCACTCCCTACCATGCAGTCATAGCCCTTGCATTGACGCACTGCTGCAGCCATGCATCAATGCGTGTGTGGAAAAGCGAAGACGGACGGGTCAAGGGGATATGGAGCTGGGTTGTTGCATGCCAGTATTGCAGGTTGCTACAGCAATCCACCTTACATGGAGCTAGCGGCTAGCAGCGGCGGCCACCTCTAGGGCTATGGGAGGAGTAACTCAAGGAGACGGCGCCGATTCTCAGCAACAAGTCATTTAATTAGTGTAGATACTAGGATGAGAAGGTGCGTTGGAGTATGTTGCGGTGGGGATTGTGTAATTTCTTTAGGATGTTTTAGATGAAGGATAAAATTATAGTGGGACATGCGACTATGGGGTAGGGGTAGCAGAATATTGCTCTTTAAGTCAGACTAGCAGATGTAGGGGATGTAGGTGGTCCGGTCTACCTGATCGTAAGGTGCTAGCGCTTCTGAAAGACTATGTCTCGATCATCCGTTTCTCAAACACCATGTAGTGCGAGAATTCCAACGGAGGAGATCGAGTCTTGTGGGGAAAAGTGCGCAACCTCTGCAGAGTGTATAAACTAATCATGATTAGCCATGTCCCCTGTTATGGACGTTTTGAGTATCTAGTACTTGGATTATCATGTGAATCTCATCATGTTACTTTAAATTAATCTTGTTGGGTTTAATGATGATGCTTAATTGGGCTTGAGGATGGTGTCAACCATTCTCAATGTTTAACAACCACCATGATAGTTAAATAAAACTTATTCCTTTACAGTTGGGAAAAATTGGCTTTACGCAAAAACTGTAACCATAGAGCTTTCCACCATCCATATATGCATGTAGTATAGCTTTATCCTTTCATTACCCTCTATGTGTTACATTGCCAGCATATCCCATGTGCTGACCCATTTTCGGACTGCAACATTTCATGTTGCAGACTTTTCAGACGACAAGTAAGGTGCTTTTAGGTCGTGGTTCTATACTCAGTGATGTCGTTGGAGTTGATGGACCCGCTTATCTTCCAAGCCTTCCGCAGTTATCGTTATTAGATGGCCTTAGGCCACATTTATTGTAATAAGTTCTCTTTTGAGACATTCGATGTAATAAGTGTGTGATTGCTACTCTGTTATAAATCCTTCAAGTATTGTGCGTGTCAGCATTACTGATCCAGGGATGACACTGATGCACATAGATCAGACTGTTTGAGGTCTGGTCGCTACAAAGGGTGATGCAGTAAAGAAGCGTAAGTATTTCCCTCTGTTTTTTAGATCCAAGGTATCAATCCAGTAGGAGACTACGCTCGAGTCCCACGCACCTACAGAAACAAATAAGAACCTCGCAACCAACGCAATAAAGGGGTTGTCAATCCCTTCACGGTTACTTACGAGAGTGAGATCTGATAGAGATGATAAGATAATATTTTTGGTATTTTTATGATAAAGAGTAAAAATAAAGATTGCAAAATAAACAAAGATAGAAATATCTTGTTGACGGAAGATTAATATGATGGAGAATAGACCCGGGGGCCATAGGTTTCACTAGTGGCTTCTCTCAAGATAGCATAAGTATTACGATGGGTAAACGAATTACTATCGAGCAATTGGTAGAATTGAGCATAGTTATGAAAATATGTAGGTATGATCATGTGTATAGGCATCACGTCCGTGACAAGTAGACCGACTCCTGCCTGCTTCTACTACTATTACTCCACACATCAACCGCTATCCAGCATGCATCTAGAGTATTAAGTTCATAAGAACAAAGTAATGCTTTAAGCAAGATGACATGATGTAGAGGGATAAACTCATGCAATATGATATAAACCCCATCTTGTTTCCTCGATGGCAACAATACAATACGTGTCGTTTCCCCTACTGTCACTGGGATCGAGCACCGCAAGATTGAACCCAAAGCTAAGCACTTCTCCCATTGCAATAAAGATCAATCTAGTAGGCCAAACCTAACTGATAATTCGAAGAGACTTGCAAAGATAACCAATCATACATAAAAGAATTCAGAGGAGATTCAAATATTGTTCATAGATAATCTTGATCATAAACCCACAATTCATCGGATCTCGATAAACACACTGTAAAAGAAGAGTTACATCAAATAGATCTCCAAGAGAATCAAGGAGAACTTTGTATTGAGATCCAAAGAGAGAGAAGAAGCCATCTAGCTAATAACTATGGACCCGAAGGTCTGAGGTAAACTACTCACACATCATCGGAGAGGCTATGGTGTTGATGTAGAAGCCCTCCGTGATCAATGCCCCCTCTGGCAGAGCGCCGGAAAAGGCCCCAAGATGGGATCTCACAGGTACAGAAGGTTGTGGCGGTGGAATTAGGTTTTTGGCTCCGTGTCTGATGGTTTGGGGGTACGTAGGTATATATAGGAGGAAGAAATAGGTCGGTGGAGCTACAAGGGGCCCACGAGAGTGGAGGGCGCGCCTAGGGGGGTAGGCGTGCCCCCTGCCTCGTGGCCTCCTCGTTCGTTTCTTGACGTCCACTCCAAGTCCTCTGGATCACGTTAGTTCCAAAAATCACGTTCCCGAAGGTTTCATTCCGTTTGGACTCCATTTGATATCATTTTTCTGCGAAACACTAAAATAGGCAAAAAACAACAATTTGGGTTGGGCCTCCGGTTAATAGGTTAGTCCCAAAAAAATATAAAAGTGTATAATAAAGCCCATTAAACATCCAAAACAGAATATATAATAGCATGGAACAATAAAAAGCTATAGATACGTTGGAGACGTATCAAGGAGGTTTATCGATTTGGAGCCATCAAAATAAACAATCCCGAAGGTACTAACCCGAAGGTTGTCAATGGGCAACGAATAAAACATTATATCTCAGGACACTGGAAGAACACATAAAAGAGTCCTTCAGGAACACTCCAGAAACGTCAAAATAAGGAGGTACGTGATACGGTAACTGAAAAATCGGCAAAAATATTTTTTTATCAGTTTTGGAATATTTAAGAATTTTGGAAATAAAGGAACTTCCAGGAAGCATCCCCTGGTGGGCACTGCCCAGGTGGGTTGTGCCCACCTGGGACACCTCCCGGACTCCGTTTTTCTCTTTTATGCTTGTCCCCCAAGATAAAAAATCTATATATACTTCCCGAACATGTTGATCACCGTATAGCGGAGAAATCCTCTGTTCTCTTTTCTTGCCGTTTTTTGTCAGATCCCATCTACCATGGTCTCTACAAGTTCTTCCAAGGACAAGTTCTTCAAGAACGTTATCAACCCATATCTGTGGGAGGTGGTGCAGCACCCTCAAACCATCCAGATGCATGAGGGGGTGTTGTACATCCGCGATGAGCAAGGTCCCAAGGGCACGGGAACCGTGGAGGCCAGGCGTGAAGCCATGGAGCAGGAAGTCTTCCGGTGCAAGGGGATGGTGGAGCGTGGGCTCAATGCCAATCACCACATGATCACGGACCTTTCTCGTGATCTCAAGGTGGATGGCAAGCCCATGAAGGACATCATCTTCACCCTGAACGAGCAAATCAACTTTCTCCAGAGCCAGATCTATACCAAGTCTTTGAATATGAGGCGAGGTTTAAAGGTATGAGTTTGGCTGCTAGTTGTAGGACCCATAAGACTCACTCCTCCTCGTATGATGGAGGACCACTGCCATGGAAATCCGAGGACAAGATCTCTTCTTCATCACCAGCACCATCTTCTTCACCACAAAAGGAAAATTGAGTATCGGGTGTGGGCACTCCCCTTGGCTTCCGCCAAGCTTGGGAGGTGCCCCGGTATCATATCATCCCACTATGTTTTTTGCTTTTACTTATCTTAGTTTGATCTTTTTGCTTTAGATGAATAAAAGTTTAGTTCGATCATTTCCTCTTTGAGAGTTTGCTTAGTGATCTATCCTTGTAATCATGTGCAAGTTATATAATAAAGTTTAGTTTGAGTTTTTGCTTTCTCTACTTTTATGTTGCAATTAAAGAAAAGAAATAAGAAAGAAAGACAAATAGAAAGTAAATAAATAAAAGAAAGGAAATAAATCAATAATATCATATACTAATCCTATGGTAGGTGATGGCACCACATAAGGAAAAGTATAAGTAGGAGATTTTATTAGATATTGACAAACGTAGCATTATTCAAGGATGCAACTCATGAAAAAATTAATAAGGGAAGAGAAGATTCACATATAAATATACTATCCTAGAAATCTTTTGTGATTGTGAGCCCTCATCAAAATATTATAGGCCAAAATTGTTGACGTTGGACAAGGAAGACAACTTAATGGTTTATGTTTGTTTATATTCACATAGAAGTCATATTGTCATAGATCCTTCAACATGTGGTGCTTGCCCCTATCTGTGCTAGCCAATAATTCCGCACTAAGTAGAGATACTACTTGTGCATCCAAAAACCCTTAAACCCAAATTTTATTTTCAAGTGTCCACCATACCTACCTAGGGATTGAGCAAGATCCCTCAAGTAAGTTGTCATCGGTGCAAAAAGGCAATAAAAATTGCTTCTAAAAGTGTGACATCATTTAGTGTAAGAGAAAATTGAGCGTCGTACGAACTTGGATGACAAATAATAAAAGCGACAGACTGCATAATAAAGGTTGTCATCTTAAGGGGCAATACAACGTGACGTTCTTTTGCACTAAGGGATAGAGCATACAAACAAATAAGCGCATGGCAACCTCTGCTTCCCTCTGCGAAGGGCCTATCTTTTACTTTTATGTATTTACTTTTATGCAAAGAGTCAAAGTTTTTCTGCTATTCCCTTTTATTTTCCTCCTTTGGAAAGCATCATGTGGTGAGGAAAGATATAGGAACATATGTCCAATTGAATATAGATAGCATGAGTTATTATTGTCGACATCACCCTTGAGGTGAGTATGTTGGAGGCGAAACTATAAGCCCCTATCTTTTTATGTGTCCAGTTGAAACATTTGCTCATGTGTACGCGGTGAGTGTTAGCAATCATAGAAGACTGTGTGATGGTTGAGTATGTGTACTTGCCTAAAGGCTCCGACACGTGACCCTTCCTGAAAACATGAGGAATTGTAGTTGCAAAGTTGGCTGAGAACATAGTCTGTTGGTTTCTAACGGAGTTTTTGCTTTATACTTCGATTGTGTGATGAACGGTTACTTATTTATGAGAAATATATGATAAAAGTTCTATGATAAAATTCTTATGTTTAAATTTTTTGCTGTAATAATAATTAACATGATGCTTCTATGTTCGTATTTTGTTTTTATTGACACCTCTCTCTCAATCATGTGGACATGTTTTTCGATTTTGGTTTTCGCTTGAGGACAAGCGAGGTCTAAGCTTGGGGGAGTTGATACATCCATTTTGGATCATGTTTTCTTACTGTTATCTATAATTTTTTATCCATAATAATGCTTTTTGGAGTAATTATAATGCCTTTTCTCTCATAATTTGCAAGGTACACACCAAGAGGGAGAATTCCGGCGTGCCCTGGTGGGTTGTGCTCACCCATGCCCACCTCTGGTTCCCATCTTCTGGTATATAAGTCATTTTGACCTAGAAAAAATAAAGAGAGGACTTTCTGGACGGAGCGCCACCGTCTCGAGGCGGAACTTGGGTACGAGCACTTTTGCCCTCCGGTGGAGCGATTCCACCAGGGGAACTTCCCTCCCGGAGGGGGAAATCATCGTCATCATCATCACCAACAACTCTCCCATCTTGGGGAGGGCAATCTCCATCAACATCTTCAACATCACCATCATCTCAAACCCTAGTTCATCTCTTGTGTTCAATTCTTTTATCGGAACTATAGATTGGTGCTTGTGGGTGACTAGTAGTTTTGATTACATCTTGTAGTTGATTACTATATGATTTATTTGTTGGAAGATTATATGCTCAGATCCATTATGCTATTTAATTCCCCTTTGATCTTGAGCATGATTATGATTTGTGAGTAGTTACTTTTGTTCTTGAGGTCACGGAAGAAATGATGTTGCAAGTAATCATGTGAACTTGATATGTGTTCGATATTTTGATAGTATGTATGTTGTTATTCCCTTCGTGGTGTCATGTGAACGTTGACTACATGACACTTCACCATATTTGGGCCTAAGGAATGCATTGTGCAGTAGCAATTAGATGATGGGTTGCGAGAGTGACAAAAGCTTAAACCCTAGTTTATGCGCTATTCCGTAAGGGACCGTTTGGATCCAAAAATTTAATGTTATGGTTAGAATTTATTCTTAATACTTCTCTCGTAGTTGCGGATGCTTGCGGGAGGGTTAATCATAAGTAGGAGGTTTGTTCAAGTAAGAAAAAAACCTAAGCATCGGTCCACCCACATATCAAATTATCAAAGTAGCGAACACAAATCGAACCAACATGATGAAAGTGACTAGATGAAATTCCTGTGTACCCTCAAGAACGCTTTGCTTATCATAAAAGACCATTTTGGCCTATCCTTTGCCTCAAAGGATTGGGAAACCTTGCTGCACTTTTGTTACTACTATCGTTATTTGCTCGTTACAAATTATCTTGCTATCAAACTAATCAGTTACTAACAGTTTTAGCACTTGCAGACATTACCTTACTGAAAACTACTTGCCATTTCCTTCTGCTCCTCGTTGGATTCGACACTCTTACTTATCGAAAAGAGCTACAATTGATCCCCTAAACTTGTGGGTCTTCAGTAATCGTGTGCGAGATATATAATAAAGTTTAGTTTGAGTTTTGTTTTCTTTACTTTCATGTTCAATAAAAAGAAAGGAAATGAATGAAAAGATCATATGCTAATCTTATGGTAAGTAATGACATCACATAAGGAAAAGTATAAGTAGAAAATTTTATTGGAGATCTACAAACATAGCATTGGTCAATGATGCAATTCATTAAAGAATTAATAAGGGAAGAGAAGATTCACATGCAAATACACTATCTTGGACATCTTTTGTGATTGTGAGCCCCCGTCAAAATATTATATGCCAAAATTGTTGACGTTGGACAAGGAAGACAACGTAATGATTTATGTTTGTTCATATTCACATAGAAGTTATATTGTCATAGATCATTTAACATGTGCTGCTTGCCCCCTATCTTTGCTAGCCAAAAATTCCGCATTAAGTAGAGATACTACTTGTGCATTCACAAACCCTTAAACCCAAATCTTGTTTTGAGAGCCCACCATACCTACCTATGGATTGAGTAAGATCCTTCAAGTAAGTTGTCATCGGTGCAATAAGGCAATAAAAATTGCTTCTAAAAGTGTTAGATCATTTAGTGTAAGAGAAAACTAAGCGTCGTATGAACTTGTGATGGCAAAGAGTAAAAGCGACAGACTGCATAATAAAGGTTGCTATCATAAGGGGCAATATAACATGACATTCTTTTGCACTAAGAGATTGAGCATACAAACAAAAGGCGCATGGCAACCTCTGCTTCCCTCTGCGAAGGGCCTATCTTTAATTTTATGTATTTACTTTTATGCAAGAGTCAAAGTTTTTCTCTCTATTCCTATTTATTTTCTATTTTGGCAAGCATCATGTGGTGAGGAAAGATCTAGGCACATATATCTGATAATCCACAAGTATAGGGGATCGCAACAGTTTTCGAGGGTAGAGTATTCAACCCAAATGTATTGATTCTACACAAGGGGAGCCAAAGTATATTCTCAAGTATTAGCAGTTGCGTTGTCAATTCAACCACACTTGGATAACTTAGTATCTGCAGCAAATTATTTAGTAGCAAAGTAATATGGGAGTAACGGTAACGGTAGCAAAAGTAATATTTTTGGGTTTTGTAGTGATTGTAACAGTAGCAACGGAAAAGTAAATAAACGGAGAACAATATGTGAAAAGCTAGTAGGCATTGGATCGGTGATGGAGAATTATGCCGGATGCGGTTCATCATGTAACAATCATAACATAGGGTGACACAGAACTAGCTCCAATTCATCAATGTAATGTAGGCATGTATTCCGAATATAGTCATACGTGCTTATGGAAAAGAACTTGCATGACATCTTTTGTCCTACCCTCCCGTGGCAGCGGGGTCCTAATGGAAACTAAGGGATATTAAGGCCTCCTTTTAATAGAGTACCAGACCAAAGCATTAACACATAGTGAATACATGAACTCCTCAAACTACGGTCATCACCGGGAGTGGTCCCGATTATTGTCATTTCGGGGTTGCCGGATCATAACACATAGTAGGTGACTATAGACTTGCAAGATAGGATCAAGAACTCACATATATTCATGAAAACATAATAGGTTCAGATCTGAAATCATGGCACTCGGGCCCTAGTGACAAGCATTAAGCATAGCAAAGTCATAGCAACATCAATCTCAGAACATAGTGGATTCTAGGGATCAAACCCTAACAAATCTAACTCGATTACATGATAAATCTCATCCAACCCATCACCGTCCAACAAGCCTACGATGGAATTACTCACGCACAGCGGTCAGTATCATGAAATTGGTGATGGAGGATGGTTGATGATGACAACGACGACGGATTCCCCTCTCCGGAGCCCCGAACGGACTCTAGATCAGCCCTCGCGAGAGAGTTTAGGGCTTGGCGGCGGCTCCATATCGTAAAACACGATGAATCCTTCTCTCTGATTTTTTTCTCCCCGAACACAAATATATGGAGTTGGAGTTGAGGTCGGTGGAGCACCAGGGGGCCCACGAGGCAGGGGGCGCGCCCAGGGGGCAGGCGCGCCCCCCACCCTCATGGACAGGTGGTGGGCCCCCTGGCCTTGATTCTTTCGCCAATATTTTTAATATTTTCCAAAAATAAGTTCCGTGGAGTTTCAGGTCATTCCGAGAACTTTTGTTTCTGCACATAAATAACACCATGTCAATTCTGCTGAAAACACCGTCAATCCGGGTTAGTTCCATTCAAATCATGCAAGTTATAGTCCAAAACAAGGGCAAAAGTGTTTGGAAAAATAGATACGTTGGAGACGTATCAACTCCACCAAGCTTAAACATTTGCTTGTCCTCAAGCAATTCAGTTGATAAAGTGAAAGTGGTAAAGAAAAACTTTTACAAACTCTGTTTGCTCTTGTTGTTGTAAATATGTAAAGCCAGCATTCAAGTTTTCAGCAAAGATTATGAACTAACCATATTCACAATAACACTTAGGTCTCATGTTTACTCATGTCAATGGCATAATCAACTAGCGAGCAATCTCTCCATAATAATAAAGCACAGATTGAGTCTCCGGGTTCATCGTCACGGTGTTTTTACACAAAGGCCCCTGTGGTGTTTAAGAATCAACCCGCACTTCATGGAGACACAGGATCAAGCAGTTTCGGTTTCGTACATCGATCTCCAGCCAGTAGTATGTTCATGTTATGGGCCACTAAAATAAGTGTGGATCAGCGCTGAAATAAGTGTGGATCATAATTTATTTTATGCGCCACTAAACCGAAGAGTCCAACCGAACTAGCAAACAATCACATCACAAGTCACAAGGATTGTTCGGCGGCTAATTAAATAGTACCACCTCAAATTTTTACACTAAATTGTATCAACTTAAATATGTTTGCAAGTTTCCTAAGATATCAGCAAGCTTCCTCATGAAGAAACAAAGAGGAAAATCGGCGGGCGAGGCAAGGAGGCACCGCTGGCACAATAGAGTCCCCGGCGGGCGAGGCAAGGAGGCACGGTTAGCACACGAGGAGTTCCTGCGGTAGATGCGCTCACAGTGGTCGAGGCGGCAACGGCAGGGAAGACCCGCGGGACTAGAGGCGGCGGCAAAGGCATGGAAGATAGAGGATGGTCGCGGGTGGAGCTGCGGTGGGTGTGAGATCCTCCTTGCCGCCGGTGGTGGGGCAGGCCGTGGACGCACTACTCAGCCTCCTGCGTGGGTGACGGCGCAAAGGGGCGGCTCAAGGGGGAGGGGGTCGGGAGTAGGCAGAGAGAAATCGGGATCGAGCTCGGGGGCGACTAGGGTTAAGGAGGGTTGGCTGGGCCTTGGGCGAAAAGGACGACTAGGCTGGGAGGAGGAAAAGAAAGGTGGGCTGGCCTTTGATCTAAAGAATAGAAGAGGGTTTTCTTCTATTTATTGAAAAACATATTTATTTGGAGGCCAAATAATAATTGAGTTTCCCTGAATTTGGCTTAAAATATTTAGAAATAAATGGATTTAAATTGCAAAGGGTAATTTCCAAATAATGGAATAATTTATTTGAGCTCTCTAATAATATTGGGAGGATATGTTGTATGGGTTATGAAGAGAACCACCATGTGAATTCCCTCAATTTAAATAGATCAAATATCTAGGCAATTTCATTTTTTGAAATATCATTTAATTAAATGTGAGTGTGAACTGGGTGACAACATGTTAAAGTATTTAATCCAAAATTTGTGGTATATGCACTTCATCAATTTTCTAAATATGTACAGCGAGGGTGAAATAACGTAAGTGCTTCTTACCACCGACAATTCAGATATAATGCACTCCCAGGGACTACTCTCCCCTATTTCAGTTTGTTGAGCCTATCTCATTATGTTTTTCGTTGCTAAGTTCTACTTTTATTTCTTTCCCTCATATGCTTACATTATGTGAAACATTCAATTCTTGCATGCAGTGATTAAATAGAACTCACCATGTAACATTTATACTCATTCAGAGTGTCACGACATGCATCCACCACAGTTAATGGAGATTAAAGCATGGTATACATTTCCTGTACATATCGGCATGCGCCTCCCAGCTTCCAGGGATGTTGTCATGCCACGTTCATGGGTGTTTTAGTGGACACATCAATTTTTCCCCGTAGCAACGCACGGGCATATGTGCTAGTAATAATAAATCTCAGATGACAACACTTTCTCAAAACAATCATAATATGATATAACAAGATGGTATCTCGCTAGTCCTTTCTGAGACCGTAAAACATAAATGCAGAGCACCTTTAAAGATCAAGGACTGACTAGACATTGTAATTCATGGTAAAAGAGATCTAATCATAGTCATACCGAATATAAATTAATAGTAATGAATGCAAATGATAGCGGTGCTCTCCAGCTGGTGCTTTTTAATAAGAGGGTGATGACTCAACATAAAAGTAAATAGATATGCCCTTCGCAGAGGGAAGCATGGATTTGTAGAGGCGCCAGAGCTCGATTTTGAAATAGAGATAAATAATATTTTGAGCGGCATACTTTCATTGTCAACATAACAACCAAGAGATGGCGATATCTTCCATGCCACACACATTATAGGCGGTTCCCAAACAGAATGGTAAAGTTTTTACTCCCCCTCCACCAACAAGCATCAATCCATGGCTTGCTAAAACAACGAGTGCCTCCAACTAACAACAGTCTCGGGGGAGTTTTGTTTGCAATTATTTTGATTTGATTTGCATAAAGCATGGGACTGGGCATCCCGATGACCAACCATTTTTCTCGTGAGTGAGGAGCGGAGTCCACTCCTCTTGAGAATAACCCGCCTAGTATGGAAGATACGGACAACCCTAGTTGATACATGAGCTATTCGAGCATACAAAACATAATTTCATTGAAGGTTTAGAGTTTGGCACATACAAATTTACTTGGAACGGCAGGTAGATACCGCATATAGGAAGGTATGATGGACTCATATGGAATAACTTTGGGGTTTAAGGGATTGGATGCACAAGCAGTATTCCCGCTTAGTACAAGTGAAGGCTTGCAAAAGATTGGGAAGCGACCAACTAGAGAGCGTTAATAGTCATGACATGCATTAAAATTAATAAGCATTGAGTACAAGCATGAGTAGGATATAATCCACCATGAACATAAATATCGTGAAGGCTATGTTGATTTGTTTCAACTACATGCGTGAACATGTGCCAAGTCAAGTCACTTGAATCATTCAAAGGAGGATACCACCCCATCATACCACATCACAACCATTTTAATAGCATGTTGGCACGCAAGGTAAACAATTATAAACTCCTAGCTAATTAAGCATGGCATAACCAACTATAATCTTTAATTGCAAAAATGTTTATTCATAATAGGCTAAATCAGGAACGATGAACTAATCATATTTACAAAAACAAGAGAGGTCGAGTTCATACCAGCTTCTCTCATCTCAATCAGTTCATCATATATCGTTATTATTGCCTTTCACTTGCACGATCGAACGATGTGAATAATAATAATAGTGCACGTGCATTGGACTAAGCTGGAATCTGCAGGCATTCAATAAACAGGAGAAGACAAGGCAATATTGGCTCTTGGTTAAATCAACAATAATGCATATAAGAGCCACTTCAACAATTTCGTTATGGTCTTCTCCTATCGACCCCCAAAGAAAAGAAAAGAAATAAAACTATTTACACGGGAAAGCTCCCAACAAGCAAAATAAGAACAAGAAATATTTTTGGGTTTTCTTTTTAATTAATACTACTACAGCAAGAAAAGTAAACTAGCTAAAAGCTACTACTAATTTTTTTTGTTTTTTCTTAAGGTTTATCAAACACACGAGAAGAAAGCGAGAAAAAGAAAATAAACTATCATGGATATTACAGTGAAAGAGTATGAGCACCAACAACTAGCATGAGTGTGTGGACATAAATTTAATGTCGGTGAGAAATACGTACTGCCCCAAGCTTAGGCTTTTGGCCTAAGTTGGTTTATTGCCACGGCTGGCCTGGCGGATATCCATATTTGTAGTTGGGGTCGTACTGAGATGAAGAAGACTCTGATTGCCACTGGTTGGCAATCATCTCCGGATCCCACTGGTAATTAGATTGTCGTGAAGGATCAAATTGTGGTTCCGACTCTGGCTCTGTGGCTGATGTAGGGTTCCGGTAGGCGTGAATGGCCACCAGCGGAACGAGATATTGACCTGCAAATAAATCAAACAAGGAAGGAGCAGGCAAGGTAACAGTCTCAGGGTGATGTTTATCAAAGAACAATTTGTATTTAAGCGCCCCTTCCCTATTCTTAACAATAAAGTCATGTGCTACCATACTCTTATAATCTAAATAAACAGTAGGCAACAATTTTTCTTCTTTTTCTCAGTGCCTAATAGGTATGTTATAGTATGCAGCAAGGCATGAAGCATAAACACCTCCAAAGATGGGGCCCTTTGTACGGTTCAGACTTAACCGTTTAGCAATAATACCGCCCATACTAACAGAGTCATCACAGAATAAACCATGGAACAAAATAATAATATCAGGAACACTAAGGTTTCCATAGTTTCCGCGACCGATTAAGCAACGACTAGCAAATATTGCAAAGTAGCGTAAAACAGGAAAATGTATGCTAGTGATTCTTGCATCGGAAATCTTCCTAGTTTCCCCTACAGTAATAGTGTCAATAAACCCGTCCACATCTTTACGATGTGGTTCCTCTAAGCTACCCTTGAAAGGTTTTTTGCAAACCCTGCAAAATTCATATAGTGACATCTTCTTAACCACATCATATAAATGAAACTCTACTGAATGAGGTGATTCCTTAGGATAATAGTAGAAGTTTTGCACAAAAGTATTGGTGAGCAAGAGATACTGTTTGCCTTGGTCACGGAGGAAGTTGGTGAGGCCTCCGCGGTGCGAGGCAGATTATATTTGGGCCTCTCTGCTTCTTCACCTTGCTTTTCCTTCGAGCTTCGGCTCGATGAGCCCCTCAAAAATCTCTTCATTATTTTCTGAAATTTTTAGTAACGTCAAATAAAAGTGAACCAAGCTCAACAAAAATGATAGCAACTACTCCCACAAGTTCCTAGAGATTATATCATGCATTAGAACTACTTGGAACCATATAAATTTGACATGCAAGCTCAAGAACATGGTCACCTAGGCAGCACAAATTTGCAATGAATAAAGCACTAGAACAAAAACTAATTGGACCAATGGAGGAATCACATACCAAGGAACAAATCCCCCAAAGCAGTTTTGTGAGAGGTGCTTTGAGCAAGGAGATTGAAAATTGCAGAAAAATGAGCTAGAACTCGTGCTTGAGCTGGAAGGTGATTTTTTTGGGAGGAAGAAGAAGTGTGTGGGTGCAGGAATAAGTGGAGGGGAGCCACCGTGGGCCCACAAGGCAGGGGTGCACGCCCAGGGGGTGGGCGCGCGCTGGACCCTCGTGGCCAGGTGCTTGCTCCCCCTGTTGTGTTCTCAGTGCGAGATATTCTCAAATATTCTAGAAAAAATCATATTAAATTGGCAGGGCATTTGGAGAACTTTTATTTTCGGGGTATTTTTATATTGCACAGATAATTCGGAAAACATACAGAAAAATACTATTTTTTACTTTATTTCAACTAAATAACAGAAAGTAAAAGGAGGGTACAAAAAGTTGTGCTTTCGAACTTCATCCATCTCATGCTCATCAAAAGTAATCCACTAATAAGGTTGATCAAGTCTTGTTAACAAACTCATTCCGACTAACATGGAACCAGAGAAATTTCAAATAACACTATGTTACCTCAACGGGGATATGCACATCCCCAATAATAAGAATATCATATTTCTTCTTGACAGTAGGAAGAGGAAATTCAAAACCCCCAAAAATAATCGATGGAATTTTTCCAATAGAATTGATATTGTGGACTTGATGTTGTTTCCTCGAAAAGTGTACCGTATGCTCATTACTATTAACATGAAAAGTGACATTGCCTTTGTTGCAATCAATAACAGCCCCTGCAGTATTCAAAAATGGTCTTCCAAGAATAATAGACATACTATCGTCCTTAGGAATATCAAGAATAACAAAGTTCGTTAAAATAGTAACGTTTGCAACCACAACAGGCACATCCTCACAAATGCCGACAGGTATAGTAGTTGATTTATTAGTCATTTGCAAAGATATTTCAGTAGGTGTCAACTTATTCAAATCAAGTCTACGATATAAAGAAAGAGACATAACACTAACACCGGCTCCAAGATCACATAAAGCAGTTTTAACATAGTTTCTTTTAATGGAGCATGGTATAGTTGGTACTCCTGGATCTCCAAGTTTCTTAGGTATTCCACCCTTAAAAGTATAATTAGCAAGCATGGTGGAAATTTCAGCTTCCAGTATCTTTCTTTTATTCGTAACAATTTCTTCCATATACTTAGCATAAGGATTCATTTTGAGCATATCAGTTAATCGCATACGCAAAAAGATAGGTCTAATCATTTCAACAAAGCGCTCAAAATCCTCACCATCCTTTTTCTTGGATGGTTTCGGAGGAAAAGGCATGGGTTTCTGAACCCATGGTTCTCTTTCTTTACCGTGTTTCCTAGCAGCAAAATCTCTCTTATCATAATGTTGATTCTTTGATTGTGGGTTATCAAGATCAACAACAGGTTCAATTTCTAGATCATTATCATTGCTAGGTTGAGCGTCATCATGAACATCATCATTAAAATTATCGCTAGGTTCGTGTTCATTACCAGATTGTGTTTCAGCATCAGAGATAGAAATATCATTTGGATTCTCAGGTGGTTCAGGAATAGGTTCACTAGAAGCATGCAAAGTCCTATCGTTTTTCTTTTCCTTCTTTTTAGAAGGACTAGGTGCATCTAAATTATTTCTTTGAGAATCTTGCTCAATTCTCTTAGGATGGCCTTCAGGATACAAAGGTTCCTGAGTCATTTTACCAGTTCTAGTAGCCACTCTAACAGCATAATCATTATTCTTACTATTTAATTCATTGAGCAAATCATTTTGAGCTTTAAGTACTTGTTCTACTTGAGTGGTAACAATAGAAGCATGTTTACTAATGAGTTTGAGTTCACCTTTAACTCTAGACATATAATCACCTAAGTGTTCAATCATATAAGCATTTTGTTTTAATTGTCTACCAAAATAAGCATTAAAATCTTCTTGCTTAACCATAAAATTATCAAACTCATCCAAACATTGGCTAGAAAACTTAGTAGGAGGGATTTCAGCTTTATCATATCTATAGAGAGAATTTACCTTTACTACCTGTGTCGGGTTATCAAGACCATGAGTTTCTTCAATAGGTGGTAAATTAAGACCATGTATTTCTTCAATAGGAGGTAAATTCTTAACATCTCCAGCTTTAATACCCTTTTCTTTCATAGATTTATTTGCCTCTTGCATATCTTCAGGACTGAGAAATAGAACACCCCTCTTATTCAGAGTTGGCTTAGGAGTTGGTTCTAGAAGCGTCCAATTATTTTCATTTTTCAACATATTATTCAATAGAATTTTAGCTTCATCTAGTGTTCTTTCCCTGAAAACAGAACCAGCACAACTATCCAGGTGGTCTCTGGAAGCATCGGTTAGTCCATTATAAAAGATATCAAGTATTTCATTTTTCTTGAGAGGATGATCAGGCAAAGCATTAAGTAATTGGAGAAGCCTCCCCCAAGCTTGTGGGAGACTCTCTTCTTCAATTTGCACAAAATTATATATATCCCTTAAAGCAGCTTGTTTCTTATGAGCAGGGAAATATTTAACAGAGAAGTAATAAATCATATCCTGGGGACTACGCACACAACCAGGATCAAGAGAATTAAACCATATTTTAGCATCACCCTTTAATGAGAATGGAAATATTTTAAGGATATAAAGGTAGCGAGTTCTCTCATCATTAGTGAACAGGGTGGCTATATCATTTAATTTAGTAAGATGTGCCACAACAGTTTCAGATTCATAGCCATAACAAGGATCAGATTCAACCAAAGTAATTATATCAGGATCAATAGAGAATTCATAATCCTTATCAGTAACAAAGATAGGTGAAGTAGCACAAGCAGGATCATATTTCATTCTAGCATTTAGAGTTTTTTGTTTAGGCTTAGCTAATAATTTGTGCAGATCACTTCTATCATTGCAAGCAAGAAAGTCTCTTTTAGTTTCTTCATCCATAACATAGCCCTCAGGCACAACAGACAATTCATATTTATTGGGAGAGCCTTCATCATCACTTTCATCAATATTATCAGTTTCAATAATTTCATTCTCTCTATCCCTAGCAAGTTGTTCATCAAGGAATTCACCAAGTGGCACAGTAGTATCAAGCATAGAAGTAGTCTCATCATAAGTATCATGCATAGCAGAAGTGGCATCATCAATAACATGCGACATATCAGAATTAATAGCAGAAGCAGGTTTAGGTGTCGCAAGCTTACTCAAAATAGAAGGTGAATCAAGTGCAGAGCTAGATGGCAGTTCCTTACCTCCCCTCGTAGTTGAGGGATAAATTTTTGTTTTCTCGTCTTTCAAGTTCTTCATAGTGACCAGCAGATATAAATCCCAAGTGACTCAAAGAATAGAGCTATGCTCCCCGGCAACGGCGCCAGAAAATAGTCTTGATAACCCACAAGTATAGGGGATCGCAACCGTTTTCGAGGGTAGAGTAAAACCCAAATTTATTGCTTCGACACCAGGGGAGCCAAAGAATATTCTCAAGTATTAGCAGTTGAGTTGTCAATTCAACCACACCTGGATAACTTAATGTCTGCAGCAAATTATTTAGTAGCAAAGTAATATGGGAGTAACGGTAACGGTAGCAAAAGTAATATTTTTGGGTTTTGTAGTGATTGTAACAGTAGCAACAGAAAAGTAAATAAACCGAGAACAATATGTGAAAAGCTCGTAGGCATTGGATCGGTGATGGAGAATTATGCCGGATGCGGTTCATCATGTAACAATCATAACATAGGGTGACACAGAACTAGCTCCAATTCATCAATGTAATGTAGGCATGTATTCCGAATATAGTCATACATACTTATGGAAAAGAACTTGCATGACATCTTTTGTCCTACCCTCCCGTGGCAGCGGGGTCCTAATGGAAACTAAGGGATATTAAGGCCTCCTTTTAATAGAGTACCGGACCAAAGCATTAACACATAGTGAATACATGAACTCCTCAAACTACGGTCATCACCGGGAATGGTCTCGATTATTGTCACTTCAGGGTTGCCGGATCATAACACATAGTAGGTGACTATAGACTTGCAAGATAGGATCAAGAACTCACATATATTCATGAAAACATAATAGGTTCAGATCTGAAATCATGGCACTCGGGCCCTAGTGACAAGCATTAAGCATAGCAAAGTCATAGCAACATCAATCACGGAACATATAGGGATCAAACCCTAACAAATCTAACTCGATTACATGATAAATATCATCCAACCCATCACCGTCCAGCAAGCCTATGATGGAATTACTCATGCACG
Source organism: Aegilops umbellulata (assembly GCA_032464435.1). NCBI lineage: Eukaryota > Viridiplantae > Streptophyta > Magnoliopsida > Poales > Poaceae > Aegilops > Aegilops umbellulata. Next base: position 397,560,724 of record CP136054.1, read on the forward strand.
GCGGTCAGCATCATGAAATTGGTGATGGAGGATGGTTGATGATGACGACGGTGACGGATTCCCCTCTCCGGAGCCCCGAATGGACTCCAAATCAGCCCTCCCAAGAGAGTTTAGGGCTTGGCGGCGGCTCAGTATCGTAAAACACGATGAATCTTTCTCTCTGATTTTTTTCTCCCCGAACACGAATATATGGAGTTGGAGTTGAGGTCGGTGGAGCACCAGGCGGCCCACGAGGCAGGGGGGCGCGCCCCCACCCTCGTGGGCAGGTGGTGGCCCCCCTGGCCCTGATTATTTCGCCAATATTTTTAATATTTTCCAAAAATAAGTTCCGTGGAGTTTCAAGTCATTCCGAGAACTTCTTTTTCTGCACATGAATAACACCATGGCAATTCTGCTGAAAACAACGTCAGTCCGGGTTAGTTCCATTCAAATCATGCAAGTTAGAGTCCAAAACAAGGGCAAAAGTGTTTGCAAAAGTAGATACGTTGAAGACGTATCAATATCCAGTTGGATATGGGTGTCATGAGTTATTATTGTTGACATCACCGTTGAGGTGAATATGTTGGGAGGCAAAACTATAAGCCCCTATCTTTCTATGTGTCCGGTTGAAACTTTTTTCTCATGTGTATGCGGTGAGTGTTAGCAATCATAGAAGACTATATGATGGTTGAGCATGTGGGCTTGCCTAAAGGCTCCGATACATGACCCTTCATGAAAAGATGATGAATTGTAGTTGCAAAGTTGACTGCGGACATTTTGGCATGTCCTTTGCCTTAAAAGCATTGGGCTACCTTGCTACACTTTCGTTACCGTTACCGTTACTTGCTTGTTACAAATTATCTTGCTATCAAACTACTCATTACTTATAATTTCAATGTTTGCAAAGAATACCTTGCTGAAAATTACTTGTCATTTCCTTCTGCCCCTCTTTGGGTTCGACACTCTTACTTATCGAAAGGGCTACGATTGATCCCATATACTTGTGGGTCATCCTTCCACCATGGGAACTCCATCCCGGAGGGGGAAATCGTCGTCATCGCCATCACCAACAACTCTCCCATCTTTGGGAGGGCCATCTCCATCAACATCTTCAACAACACCATCTCCTATCAAACCCTAGTTCATCTCTTGTGTTAAATCTTTGTATCGGAACCTTGAATTGGTGCTTGTGGATGAATAGTAGTGTTGATTACATCTTGTAGTTGATTACTATATGGTTTATTTGCTGGAAGATTATATGTTCAGATCCATTATGCTATTTAATACCCCTCAGATCTTGAGCACGATTATTATCTGTGAGTAGTTACTTTTGTTCTTGAGGTCACGGGAGAAGTCATGTTGCAAGTAATCATGTGAACTTGATATGTGTTTCATATTTTGATGATTTGTATGTTGTAATTCCCTTAGTGGTGTCATGTGAATGTTGACTACATGCCAGTTCACCATATTTGGGCCTAAGGGAATGCATTGTGGATTAGTTATTAGATGATGGGTTGCTAGAGTGATAGAAGCTTAAACCCTGTTTATGTGCTATTTTGTAAGGGACTGATTTGGACCCAAAAGTTTAATGCTATGGCTAGATTTTATCTTAATACTATTCTCGTAGTTGCGGATGCTTGCGAGGGGGTTAATCATAAGTAGGAGGTTTGTTCAAGTAAAAACATCACCTAAGCACCAGTCCACCCACATATCAAATTATCAAAGTAGCGAACACAAATCAAACCAACATGATGAAATTGATACGATGAAATTCCCGTGTACCCTCAAGAACGCTTTGCTTATCATAAGAGACCGTTTTGGCCTGTCCTTTGCCACAAAAGGATTGGGCTACCTTGCTGCACTTTATTTACCGTTATCGTTACTTGCTCGTTACAAATTATCTTGCTATCAAACTATCTGTTACCGATTGTTTCAGTGCTTGCAGAAAATACCTTGCTGAGAACCACTTTTCATTTCCTTCTGCTCCTCGTTGGGTTCGGCACTCTTACTTATCAAAAGGACTACGATTGATCCCCTATACTTGTGGGTCATCATTGACTGCGGCGGCGGGTCGACTCCTCCTCCTCTCGGACATGCCATGCACCTTCTCCGCGGTCGTTCCGATGGCGTGTATATGTTCAATCACCACCTCCTCTCTACTAGTTCTAGCTAGATCTATCTATGTGCTAGGGTTAGGTCGTCTAATCTATTTGACTGTGATGTTGTAGTAGCTAGTTGTGATGGATTTGGAGCATGATAGGTTTTTTTTTCATGTGGGCAAGTGTTGGTAGCTAGTGGTCATGGATGGATCGGTGGTATTCTAGTGTGCAAGTGTTGAACATGATCATCCATGTGTCCATGATTAGTTCTCTATTATGCTGTGTTGAGCTGTGGTATACTTTGATGAATTTGGTAGTGTTGTCTTCAACTAGATCATCCATGTGTGCATGTGTTACTGCTAGTTCAATCTGTCCATGTTGTATTGCTAGTTCCTACTATCCATCTGTAGTGTCTTGTGGTGTTGATGACGCTTACGTTTATAGGACATGACCATGCAAGAGTTTAGTCAGGCCATCGTGCTGTCCGAGAGCCAGTTCCGGCCTTCCTACATCGAGGACTCTGAGCCTCCTATGGACCAGATGCCTCCTGATTCAGAGATTTTCGAAGTGCCGCCTAGGGTTCCTACATTTGTGTTGGCTCAGCCCAATGTTGTTGCTCATGCTGCTACACAAAAGGCAGCCGCAGAGGAGAAGAAGGATGGCATGGGAAACAACATGAAATGGCAGTCATTCCTATCCACTTTTTTGCTTAACAAGATGTGTGAGATCATAGCTAGTGGGGTGAGGACTGACAAGGGCTTTAAGCAGGTGCACTTGAACCTTGTTGCAAAGAAGGTGTTCGACTTCTGTGGACAGGGGGTCACCTCGACGCAGGTATACAACCACCTGAGGAAGTGGAGAGCGAGGTGGATCACCGCGTCCAAGCTTAGAGACCTCAGTGGTGCTTCATGGGATGAAGACACCTGCTCGATCCTTCTGGAGGTAGAGCACTACTAAGGCCACATCGCGGTTAGCTCACAAACCATACCATTCTAACAAACCAGCAGTTTAAGCCTATGAACCATTGCCATACTAACTAACCTCTCTTCCCTGTTTCTTCTTAGGCTCACCCCAAGGACGCAGAGTTCCTCAACACCCCTATCCAGAACTACCACCAGATGCAACAAATCTTCTCCTTTGGGCTGGCAACCAGCAAGCATGCCATGGGCTCTGGTTAGCCGCTGGGCTCGCCGATGCCGGAGTATCCAGACACCCAGGAGTCAGACACCACCAGCGTTGATGCTCCTGAGAAGGATGGTGAGCGCGTTCCTATGCTTGATAGGAAGAGGAAGTGGGCAGGCTTCATGGAGGAGAAGCTGAGCGTCTTCAGCAGCATGATTGAGGTAGTGAAGGAGGTGGACACCGCCATCAAGGAGAGCAAGGGTGTGTACGTGCACCCTAAGCTCTACGGCGCTGTCATTGAGCAGATTGGCTTCATCCTAGTGGATCTCAGCCACCTGCTGGACAACAAAGCCCAGGGTGTTGGGTTTTTTGCCATGGGAGCAACCCAGAGGGTGCTCTAGCGGAGGACCTGGCTGGGCAAGCACTACTACTATTGTTGCTTCTGCTGGTGGCGATGGCATGCATGATCCTCGACGGTGATGCCGACAAGGACGATGATGACGATGACGACGTATATTTTGTGTAGTTAGGGTTTGAAAACAATCTTATGGCTTGTATATTTTGGTGAGGTGGTATATACTAACCCCTCACGGTGATCATCGCGGTGATCACGAACTTGCGGTGGTACGATTACACACTCTTTTGGATGTGGTGGTAAGATGATACCAAAGTGGTGGTAGGTTGAACTTGCTATGGTCATGCATGCTTACTGATGCTCTTCTGCTCCATTGCTTGCCCCTAGAGTTCTTCATTGCTTGTTGTTTGTGTGTTCGAATGCTTGTTGCTTGAACTTATTTCTCGTTTGCACTACCAGGGCAAGTGGTATGAGGTGTTCGAAGGTAGGGTTCCAGGGGTTTACAGTTCATGGGAAACTTGCAACAAACAAGTTTCAGGATATAGCGATAGCAACCACAGAGGAGGATTTAAGACTAGGCAGGCGACAGAAGATGCTTACTCCAAGTATGTGTGAGAGCACTCATGCAGCAAGGTTGAGGTTGGCAAGGTGGATCGACCATTAGGGTTGTAGAACTTCATCATATTCGTCCAGTTCATCGTCGTAGCAATGTTGAGGCGTCGATGTGCTCGGTGTGAACGTGTGTAAGATGTAGTAGTATTGGTAAGCTCACCAAGTAGGATACAAGGTGAGCACAACTCTATGCTCGTATGTGAAAGTGCGTTATATCGACTAGAGAGGGGTGAATAGGCGATTTTTATGAAATTCTTCACTAAGGAATTTGCTAGTGAGGAAATTCCTTAGCGAAGAACTACTAGCAGTGGAATAAGTACTCGGAAGTAAACATAGCAGAATACATGCATGGTCATCATGATGAAATGAAGACAAACACAAAGTACAGAAAGCGTAAACACAGGATAGCACAAGACGAAGACAAACAGACTGAAGAAATTGAACTGAGGAAATTGAGAAAGTCTTCAGTCAAAGTCTTCAAAACACAGATGTGATAAACAAACAGCACACTACTGAGGAAATGAAAGAGTTGAGGAAATGGAACCATGCGCTTGGTGAAGACAATGATTTGGTAGACCAGTTCCAACTGCTGTCTCAGTTGTACATCTGGTTGGAGCGGTTGAGTATTTAAACTCGAGGACACACAGTCCCGGACACCTAGTCCTGAGCACGCAGCTTGGGACACCCAGTCCTCACCGTATTCTCCTTGAACTAAGGACACACAGTCCTCGTCCAATCACTCGTGGTAAGTCTTCAGGTGACTTCCGAACCTTGACAAACTCGATCACTCGGTGATCCACAATTCCTCTTGGATGCTCTAGACCATGACGCCTAACCGTCTGGAAGAAGCACAGTCTTCAAAGGTAACAAGCGTCGGATCCACGCAGGATCAATCTCTTCAGTGATGCTCAATCACTCTGGGTTTGTAGGTGTTTGGGTTTGGGTTTTGGATTTTCCTCACTTGATGATTTTCGCTCAAAGTCCTCGGAGGATGGGTTGCTCTCAAATGACAAGTGTTAGTTTCTCACGGAGTAGCCAACCAGCTAGTGGTTGTAGGGGGCGGCTATTTATAGCCTAGGGAGTAGCCCGACATGATAAGACATAAATGCCCTTCAATGATATGACCGTTGGATGGATAAGATATTTTGGGACAGCTGGCGCGTAGCACAGCAACGGTCGGAAATTTGAGGTTCAAATTCCTGAGGGCTATCATGTTCCTCACAGTGTAGGCAATTCGCATTGGCGAATTGCTAACTCCTCAGTCAGAACAAAGTCCTCAGTGACCAGAATAACTGCGTCTCTGTCACTGAAGAAATTGACTGAACTGTATGAGATTTCCAATGGCTTCACTCGAAGGGATTGGTAGGTGTAGGATTTGAGTTGAGCATCACTTGGAAATTTTCTCCTTAGTATTTCCTCGACCCCCTTTAACAGTACGGTGTTTCCTATGACTCAAGAATGAGAAAATGAAACTACGAAAACAAAAGTCTTCACGCTTCATATTCCTCGAATGATAACCAAGTCTTCAAGGTCACACCAATTTCTTCACTTTCAAAGTCTTCAGAAAGTCTTCAGTACATCAAAGTCTTCAGTCGAAGAACTTCATTTTTAGGGGTCGACTTTCTCTGTAAATATCAAACTCCTCATAGACTTATAGACCTGTGTACACTCATAAACATATTAGATCCTTAAACTATAAGTCTTCAATACACCAAAATCACTAAGGGGCACTAGATGCACTTACAATCTCCCCCTTTTTGGTGATTGATGACAATATAGGTTAAGTTTTCAACGGGGATAAATATATGAAGTGTAAAAACTGATATTGAGGAATTTGATAGCAAGATATAGAAGAACTCCCCCTGAAGATGTGCATAGTGAGGAATTTTCTTTTGAAGCAATGCACACTTGAAGAGTTGAATCATGGAGATCTCCCCCTATATCTTGTAACTCATACACGCATTTGATATATAATATGAAGAATTTGAAATGCATGATGAAATATGGTGCCTGATGTAATTCAGCATGCGTGCAATAATATTAACGAGGAATAAGCATGCAGAGTAGTGCATCAAAAGTATCAGAGCACAGTACATCAAAAGTATCAGAGCACCATCGGGTTTAAGATTACAACTTGATCCAATAAAAGTTTCGTAAGAACGAGAGTTGTAACTTAGCAAAAAACGATGTATAATTGACCCGCTTGAAGACTAACTCAAATTTCTCCCCCTTTAAGTAGGGCCTGCCGTAGTGTCGTTCAAGTCTTCATGTTCATCAGTGGCGCGCCATGAAGAATAGGAACTGGCCACCAAAGAAGGAACCTGGACCTTCTTGAATTTCTTCGGAGGAGGTGCAGACCAGGAAAACTCTTCTTTGAGACCCATTTGCTTCAGATCTTCGGCGCTGTAAACTTGAGACAGAACAGCCCAGGTGCGGTTGAGGGTTTCATGAAGGTAGTAGTGGTTTTTCTTCACTGCATTGTGTGTTGAAGTCATGTTGTGAAGAATTGAACCAAACTGACGCTTGACACATTTGTGCTTGCAATCAACCTTCTGATGAAGACTGAGGAGTAACTCACGATCAGTCATCACCCTGGGTGCTGTGGCTTGTGGATTTTGCTTGGCGTCGTTTTCGGCAGAGTCATCATTGGTGGAGTAGGATGCGGCCTTGCGAAATTGACCATCCAATGGACGAATGCCTTCATCTATCACAGCAGTTGCCTTGCCCTTTTCTTCAGCTGAGGAAAATGTCCTTTTGAGGACTTCAATAGGAGGCAAGTAGCTGCAGTGGGTCAGAGTATCAGCTTTGTAGTTGAGTGAAGACCTTGTCCTGATGAATCTCATAATCCATGGCGCATAAGGCTTCAGCTCAAATGGTGACATAGCAATGTTTGCCAGAGTCCTCATGAAGAAATCATGGAAGTTGACGGGAACGCCATGAATGATGTTGAAAAGCATATTCTTCATGATACCAACGACTTCTTCATCATTGGAGTCGTGGCCTTTGATAGGACTCATAGTCTTCGACAGAATGCGATAGACGGTCCGAGGTACATACAACAATTCCTTGACGAGGAATTTGGTTCGTGGGGCCTGCCCTGGCTTCAAAGGCTTCATCAGCACTTGCATATAGTGATTTGAAAGCTCAGGTTCGTTGTAAACACAACGTGCATCTTCAAGGGGAGGACTTAGAGGAAGGACACGAAGCAATTCAGAAGTTGGTGCCTTATAATGAGTGTTCTCAGTCATCCAGTCCAGAACCCATGAATTCACATATTCAGAGTTGCCGGTGATGTGCAGCGTTGCGTAGAATTGAAGAATGAGTTCTTCATTCCAATCGCATATGTCAGTGCAGAAATTGAGCAGCCCAGCGTCATAGAGAACACTGAGGACTGGCGTGAAGCACGGCAAAGACTCCATGTCTACATGAGGAATGTGCATATGATCGAAGACTTTGTCTTTGTTGAACAGCATTGAGAAATAGAAGTTTGCTTGGCTAGCAGTCCAGAAACACCTCTTCCTTATGCGGGCAGAGCCATATGGATTGTAATCTGTGAAGAATACATGCTCACTGAATAAATCATCAGCCTTGAACTTTTGCTTCCTAGAGAACGGATCCTTTGGCTTTGGCAGAGGAGTGTCAGTGAGTTGCATCACTACCTCAGGATTCGCAATCTCAGGTTCTTCAGGCTGAGGAATTTCTGGTTCCTCCTCAGGTGCAGTCATATTTTCAGCAGCAGCAGTTTCTTCAGCACTAGTGGCTGGAATTTCTTCATGCACAGATGCAGTGGGATGAGTTTCTTCAGAGCCCATCGGAACAGTTGGTGCAGGGGAGTGAGGAATTTGCTGCAGTGGAGTGAAGAGTGGAGAGTTGGGATGCTGACTTTCCCAAAAATCATCATTCATCACTGGCGTTGTGCTGCCAATGTCCACGTCTTCATCTTCCAATTCTTCAACACCAGCCTCTTCAGCAGTAAACTAAGGCATTGGTGATGATACCACTGGGGTTGAAGGGATTGCATCCACTTCAATTTCTTCATCAATATGCTCTGAGGAAGTAGCAGATTGAGTTTCTTCATTTGATCCGCTTGGGATCTCATAGTCTTCACCAAAAGGAACAAGGTCCTTTGATGGCATGGTGGAAATCGGAACAACATCGATCGGTTTTTCATATGAGCTGGTCATAGGCTTCATCTTCTTTGGAGCTGAAGATTCGGAAGCATTTGATGCTTTCCTTTTCTTCACTGCAGCTCGCTCTGCAGCCTTGGTTTTCTTCACATCTCATGCAGATGGAAGGATAGGAGTTGGTGTAGGCGCAGGTGGAGCTGAGGAATCTGGTTGAATTTCCTCAGGCGCAACTGATGCAGTTGCCCTGGTTTCGTCAGTTTCTTCAGGCGCACCACTAGTGGATGCCCTGGCAATTTCTTCAGCGGCTGGAATGGAGTCATCAGCCCTGGAACTAGCATTTTCTTCAGCAGCCTGAAAATCATCAGCGGTGCTGGCATGTTCTTCAGTTGGCTGAGCAGAAGCTTCAGCCTGAGGAACTTCTTGTTGCGATGTGGCTGCAACATTGGTGAAATTTTCAGTCAGTTTCACAAACCTGACTTTGGCTCCCTTCCAGTCAGCATAGTAGGAGTCAAATTTGTTGCTGAGGGCTTTGATGTCAGCCTGCATCTTGACAAGTTCTTCAGTTGTCATCTTGACAACATTTTTCTTCAGCAATTTCTCCTTTCTGTACTGTGATTTCTTGATCTCTCTGGCCCTATCATATTTCCACTTTTCCTCTTGGATGAAGTGAGTCAGCATGTGACTTTGGCCAGGTGTCAACTTGAAGTCAGGCATAGGTGTATTTGGATCCTTATGCCAGAGATCAATATAATCGAGGATCGCCCTTGGATCCAGAAGCAGTGGCACAGGTGTGCCTTTGGCTCTAGCGGCCCTTTCTTGTCTGTCCCTGATGATTTCTGCAAGTTCTTCTTCATCAGCCTCATCTTTGTCAGATGGTACATTGAAGACTACCTGCTTCTTCTTAGGACTTGGGCGAGTATCGCGTCCAGCAGTAGCCTTTTTCTTCAGCAGAGAGGGTCCAGCTGAGGAACTTGGTGCAGCTGAGGAACTTGCTGAGACAACAGAGGCAATGGAGATGCTTGTAGTCCTTTGGCACGAGGCCAAATGCACAGGTGCTGAGGACTTTGTCGAAACTGCTGAGGATTGTGGAGGAGGTGCTGAGGACTTTGCTGGAGCAGGAGCAGCATGAGGAATTTGCTTTGAAGATTTTGAAGTTCCTGGCCGTGAGGGCGCAGCTGAGGGTGAAGCACTTGGCTTTCGAGCGGGCTTCTTTGGCATAGATTTCCGCGTCTTGACAGAGGCCTCAGTGGCAGTAGCAGCAGCAGAATCTTCATTGAATTTCTTCACTGCTTCTCTGGCTTGTCTTGCCAATTTGGCTTTGCGCTTTGCCCATTCCTCAGGAAAATCCTCACCGCGTTTGACGCTAGTGGGATCAGCCACTTGGCCAGGTGCCAATGGGGCTCTTAGGCATGGAGGATTCAGTGCGAATTTCTTCATGTACTTTGGAGTGACGTATCTGTACTCCCTCCATTCACGTGCCCATCTTCGTTCTATCCTCTGAATGCGCACCTTGCGCTGATTTTTATCTTCTTTGCCAAACTTGGCTTCATCAGGCATGCAATAATCTTTATAGATGTCCTCAGGGATTTCAAAAGCAGTCATGACCTCAGGCTTCTTTCCTCCTTTCTGTGGCCTTTTCCCGTCAGCCATTTCCTTCAGTTGAGGAATTTGAACAATCGAATTTTCTGAAGAAGTGTGCAACTTTTCTTCGAGGAACGCTGTAAATGAGTTAAGTTGATGAGAACCTAGAGATTCAGCAGCGGACATGTGTACCTGTGAACAGAGTATAGTTGCGAGGAATTTGGAGAGGTCATATGCGTTCTCATAGGGGTTTTTTAAAAAAAAGTTTGAGGAATTTGACCAGATGCGTCTTGAAGAATTTCACTAAGCGCGCTATATCTTAGGTTCCAGAGTTGTATAGATCGAAGATTGAGGGAGTCCTGGATTAGGGGGTGTTCGGATAGCCGAACTATATCTTCAGCCGGACTCCAGGACTATGAAGATACAAGATTGAAGAATTCGTCCCGTGTCCGGAAGGTTCTTTCCTTGGCGTGGAAGGCAAGCTAGGCGTGCGGATATTCAAGATCTCCTACCAATGTAACCGACTCTGTGTAACCCTAACCCTATCTGATGCCTATATAAACCGGAGGGTTGTAGTCCGTAGGACGAAACACATCATAACCATCATCATACCTATAGGCTAGCTTCTAGGGTTTAGCCTCCTTGATCTCGTGGTAGATCTACTCTTGTACTACCTATATCATCAATATTAATCTAGCAGGAGTAGGGTTTTACCTCCATCGAGAGGGCCCGAACCTGGGTAAAATAAAGTGTCCCTTGTCTCCTGTTACCATCCGACCTTGACGCACAGATCGGGACCCCCTACCCGAGATCCGCCGGTTTTGACACCGACATTGGTGCTTTCATTGAGAGTTCCTCTGTGTCGTCGCCTTTAGGCCCGACGGCTCCTTTGATCATCAACAACGATGAGGTCCAGGGTGAGACTTTTCTCCCCGGACAGATCTTCGTCTTCGGCGGCTTTGCTCTGCGGGCCAACTCGCTTGGTCATCTGGAGCAGATCGAAAGCCACGCCCCTGGCCATCAAGCCAGGCGGGGAAGCTTAAACTACATGGCAGGTACCCTCAGAGACCAGATCTCCGACGGATTCAAGCCACAGCCAAGCGCGCCGCACTATCTCGAGGGGCATGATATAGCTCTGCCTCCGAACAGTGTCCTGGAGGCCGCATACGCTCCGGCCCCGATCCTCGATCCGTAGCCCGTTGCGTTCTTTGAGGATGAACGGTTGGACGTCACCTCGGGGGATGCGATCTTAAAAGCCATTGAGCCAAACGCAAGCCCCGCACTCCGCATGGCACATGACTCCAAGGAGCTGGACTCTTCTCCGAACTCCGAACCTCCCGCGCCCCTGCCAATCAAATCAGATTGGGCGCCGGTAAGGGAGTTCACCGCCGCGGACATCTTTCAGTATTCGCCTTTCAGTGATATTCTGAACTCTCTCAAGTCTCTCTCTTTTTCAGGAGAGCCCAGGCCGAACTGTGGCCTGCGAGGTTGGGATTTGGACGACGAAGAAATTCAAAGCCCACCCACCACCCACTTAATAGCCACTGTCGACGATTTAACCGACATGCTCGACTTCGGCTCCGAAGACTTCGACGGTATGAACGACGAAGACGGAGATGAACCGGAACCAGCGCCCATAAGGCACTGGACCTCCACCCCACTTAATGACGTATTCATGGTGGATACACCTGAAAAAACTCACAATGAGGAAGAAGGGGGCGAAAAGAAGGGTAAACCCTCCGAAAAGCACTCAAAGCGGCGACGTAAACGCCGAGCGAAGCCCCGCCTCGATCAAGACCCAGCCATAGAGCAGGACGAGCCGGTAGATGACGAACGCATCCCAGAGCAGCCGTCCGAACAGGGTAACACGGGCAGAGAGGACGAACAGTCCTCCCCCGGTCATAACAAAACTCCGGACGATACCACGCCGGATAAAATCATGGAGCAGAAGAATCTCCAAGAAAGGCTCGTTGCCACAGCACGAAGCCTGAAGAAGCAGAAGCAAAAGCTAAAGACGGCGGAATATGCACTCAAAACAAGATGGAGCAAAGTAATCAAGACCGCAGACAAATACGGCTGCAGCCGCCGCACCAAAAGCTATCCGAAGAGAAAGCTACTGCCCAAATTCGACCAGGAGGCCCTAGAGCCCCCAAACTCGAAAAACAAAAAGGCTACATGGTCGAATAAACGACCTCTCGGCCACTACAATACGGCAAACGGCGCCACACTCAATGCGGCATGCGACAGAATAAAAGACTCGCATCATGGCCCAACCAGGTCCATTTACGGGCCAAGAAAGCAAGCTCTTGTAAGCAACGCAAAAAATCCACCATCAGAATCCGACACACCCAAATATAGGGGTGCCGCACACCCTCTATGTTTCACCGATGAGGTCCTGGAATATGAACTCCCAGAGGGATTTAAACCCGTTAACATAGAGGCGTACGATGGAACAACAGACCCGGGAGTCTGGATCGAGGATTATATCCTCCACATACATATGGCTAGAGGAGATGATCTCCACGCCATAAAATATTTACCCCTTAAGCTTAAAGGGCCAGCCCGGCACTGGCTTAAAAGCCTTCCCGAAAACACAATTGGAAGTTGGGAAGAGCTCGAGGACGCTTTCCGAGCAAATTTTCAAGGGACCTACGTCCGTCCCCCGGACGCAGACGACCTCAGTCACATAACTCAGCAATCCGGAGAATCAGCTCGACAGTTCTGGAACAGATTCCTCACTAAAAAGAATCAAATAGTGGATTGTCCGGACACCGAAGCCCTAGCGGCTTTCAGGCACAATGTCTGAGACGAATGGCTCGCCAGACACCTCGGCCAGGAAAAGCCAAGAACAATGGACGCACTCACAAGCCTCATGACCCGCTTTTGCGCAGGAGAGGACAGCTGGTTGGCACGATGCAGCCCCAGCGACCCAAGTACATCCGAAATCAGGGATGGAAACGGGAAACCACGGCGATACAAGGACCTTCGCCGAATGAAAAGAAAAAGTCCGAAGAGCACGACAGTCAATGCCGGATTCAAAGGCTCGCGGCAAAATCAGACAAAATCACCCCCTCAGGATAATAGGGAAGATCCGTCCAGTCTAAAGAGAATCATGGACAGGATATGTCAGATACACAGTACTCCTGGAAAGCCTGCTAATCATACCCACAGAGACTGTTGGGTTTTTAAACAATCCGGAAGGCTTAACGCCGAACACAAGGGGCTCAACACACCAAGTGAGGAAGAGGACGAACCCCAAAAGCAGAACACCAGGAAGCAAAAGAACTTCCCGCAAGAAGTCAAAACAGTGAACTCACTTCACATAACAAGGCATGAGGCACCCATAAAGGTCCGCACATTCAAGCCTATCCCTCAGGAGTCTGGCCACTGGTCACTAAAGCCAATCATTTTTGATCAGCTAGATTATTCTCGCAATATCAAATACGCAGGCCGGACTGCCCTGATACTTAATCCAATAATAGACGGATTCCAGTTTACCAACGTCCTTATGGACGGTGGCAGTGGACTAAATCTAATATATCAGGATACAATTCACCGCATGGGCATAAACCCAACACGAATCCGTCACAGTAAAACCTCCTTTGAAGGAGTAGCACCAGGCCCGGACACCCACTGTATGGGTTTTCTCCGGCTTGTGGTCATATTTGGCTCTCCCAATAACTTTCGTCACGAAAAGCTTATCTTCCACATAGTCCCGTTTTCAAGTCGCTATCAAGCGCTAATGGGACGCGGAGCTTTCGCTCGCTTTAACGCAATACCGCATTATGCATCCCTCACGCTAAAGATGCCCGGTCCTCGAGGCATCATCTCTTTAAAGGGAGCATACTAAACTACATCTCCTCCAAACGAAGGATTGTGCGGCCGCTTAAACGGCCGCCCAACAAAATGGCCTCGCCAGCCAAAAGACTTTTTCGATGTAAGTCTCAAAAGGCCGCGGACCCGGACTCAATGAGTTCGGCACAAGCCCATTTTCGTTCTAGGCTTGGTACGCCTCACCAGGGGCTGTACGCAGAGACAATAAAACTCGACCGTATCTATTTCTCACTTCACATTGTATTTATTATTCTTTTTTGATCCGCACGACCCATTTTTCAATTTAGTTCTTCCCTTTTACAGATGAACGTCGTACGGCGCCCGTCTAGGACACGGCACAGCGGAGACACAGGCGCAGACGTGCAGTAGGGACCCGCCCCAAATGATTCTTCTTAGATTAAGACCCTGCGTAAACCTTTTTTACTGTCTCTGGCTGCTATACATCCCCTGGTTTACCTCACTATAACCATGGAGGAGACTGGCGTTTTGGCATGTGGCCACGCCAGAATTCTTGCTCGTACCTGGACACAAGGGCCTTTTTTCTTTTTCAAGGGTGTTGTTTTACACGCACCCACAAAGACCGAACACCTTAGGGAGTGTTGGGCGTCGCGAGTTTTGGCACTATATGCATTAGCTCCGAGTCATGATTTTGGTCACATGTTGGGTTGCCCGGCTCTTGAGTTCGGCCACCTTATGTTCCGTTCTGTCGGCTAAGGTTGCACCAGGAGAACTACTGCGATTGTGCCCCGGTTCGGCCGGGTGAACACCTCAGTAGAGAAAGCCGAAAACCGACTGTCATGATGTAGCGCGAGACTGGTCGCCACTCAAGGACTTATAGGAATTTATCGAATTCCTCCGTTTTGACGAAGGGCCGCTTCCCGGTCAGGCACATATGCGTCCCGAATTTGGGTAAACGCAGTCACCATTAAAGCGCTACCTAAAGAGTCCCACTGTCAAGCTCCTATGGCTAAGTGAAAGTGTTAAAGCATTATAGTCCGGTTGCCTAGCCCGCGGCGCTATCACCTCCTTTGTAGGACCAAGACGTTGGGTTAAGTGTGAAAGTGTGTTCTCCGCGCGCACCCCCGCACTATGTGCATGGAGGCTGAAGCCAACGACTGCAATCTTTCAGAATTTATATATCAAAACGGCCGCACAGGAGGTGTTATTAATACTTGAAGGCACAAGTCTAAATTACGCCATTACAATTTATAAAAATATTGATCTACGATTACATATGCTGTCATAAAACAGCATCTTTCGAACACTGCCTCTCTATTATACGAGCGCCCGCGAGGACTTCCTCAAAATAGTGCTCGGAAGGAATTCGGCTTTTATCCGAATCACGGAACGCAACAACGGTGGGCTCCATATCTTCCTAGTATGTCTTGACACGGGCAAGGGCCAGCCGCGCGCCCTCTGTGCAAGCGGACCTCTTTAGAGCTTCAATCCGAGGCACCACGTCAAGAAATTGCTGCACCAAACTGAAATAGCTTCTCGGCTTCGATCTCCCCGGACAGAGGCGGTCCATGGCATGCTTCATGGCGACTCCGGACAACCTATTCAGCTCGGCCCATTGGGCCAGGCGATCATCCACTGATAGTGGACGCTCTGGATTAGTGAACTGCGACCAGAAGAGCTTTTCCACTTCATGATCTTTCTTATCTCGAAAGTACTTGGTCGCATCAGCGGCGCTAGCCGACAAATCCAGATAGGTGTCCTCCACGCTCCACGCTCGGTCCAACGGGGTGAACTTCGGATCAAACAAATTTCTCCGCAGCAGGAAGGGCTTTCCATCCGCAATTAGTCCGGCTTGACGCAGCTCTTCCCTTGACGCTCTCATACCAGAGCGGGCGTCCTTGGCGTCGGCGACGGCCTTCTCTATCCGTCTGCCGGGCTCGACCTTCCTCTTCAAGAAGTTTGCAACGGTCAGTAGCACTTTCAACTTTACGGCTATATCATCCATCTCCTCCTTGCTTCGGCAATGGGAAGCCTGTTCGGCTTTTAGCTCTTCACGGGCTCTTCCGGCAGCCGCATCGCTTTTTCTGGCTTGCTCCTTTGCTTTGGCGAGCTCGGCCCTAAGTCCTTCTACGGCCGCCGCACCATCTGCATCAAGCATACATAAGGTAAGATATTGACATAAAGCTCCTCTTACTAACAATCGCCAAATAAACTCAATACCTTGAGCATCATCAAGCCGCTTGTTAACAAGCACGATGTCGGCTTCTGCCTCATCAAGTTGCCGTTTCATTTCGGCAAAATCTCGAGTCCGGCTCGACTCCGCACAACCTGCCACCTACATACAAAGGTGCCACTTAAAGGACCTGGGATTAAGATCCTCTGTGCGCCGCTAATCTTTGCGGCACACAGAGTCTCAGGGGCTACTATCTATACCAGGCGCATGTTATTATGCGCAATTAACACTAATGTTCGTTATTCAAAACGTACCTCAAGGCCCGCCAGTAAACTCTTGACGGCCTCGTTCAGTCCGCTTTCCGCGGATGAAATCTTTTCAATCACCGTGTGCATCAGAACCTTCAGAACCTTCAGCTCCTCCGACCGAACACCAGATGGTGGCGGACTCGTCCCATGGCCTTCTTCGGAAGCCGGACACGGAGAACCCCGGGGGGCCGCATGATCACCTTCTGCCTCTGGCAGATTCGGAGAAATCCTCTGCGACGACACTTCGGCGTCGCCCGCCTTGCTAGGCGATGAAGGAGGAGGCGTTCCGCTCTCCATCATCTCCGGAAGAAGATCCCCCGATGACAAGCTCTGCCGAGAAGGGTTGAGGTCCGAACTACAAGGTAAGGTTTCGGTTAAAACTTCTCAGATATAAATTAAGGATTTCTCTTAAAAGAATGACTCTCTTTCTACTTACGGCTCATTGGAGGGCTGCTCCTTTTGAGGATTTAGTTCGGCCGAGGGGCTCCCCGGTGTCGGGTCCTCTGACGCGGATTATTTCCCCCGCTTTGGAGCTACGGCTCCCGGGTCGTCAGAGGCGGCCCTTTTCTTCCCCTTTGGAGAGGAGTTGTCGATTCCCCCCTTTGGGATGGCCTCTTTCGAAGAGGCCACGGTTTCCTTGTCCGCCCCTTCATTTTCCTCCTGAGGCGCCACCTCCAACATCCTGACTAGCACAGGATCTAGCCTGGTCTCAGGAAGGGGAGCCGGACACCTGATCAGCTTCGCCTTCGCTATCCACTCCTGCGTAAAAAGGAGAAGTACTGTTAAAAAATAAGTCAATTGTACGGATAGAAGGTCCGGGCGCAAGGTCACCTACTTCTGTATCCGGGCGGTTGCGGCTTAAACCAGCATCCTCGGTCAAATCCAGACTCGCTCTTTGTGGTCCGAAGAACAGTCTATACATCTCCGTAGGCGTCATGCCCATGAGATTTCAGAGAACTCGCGGCCCCTCTGGGTTGAACTCCCACAGGCGGAGAGGGAGACGTTGGCCGGGCAGTGTCCGGCGAATCAGCATAACTTGTGTCACCTTGACCAGGTTGAGGTCTCCTTTTAGGAGATCCTTTATGCGGCCCTGCAACAGAGGAACGTCTTTGGGCAAGCCCTGATCTAACCCTGTGTTGATCCACGATGATAAACGTGGTGGGGGGCCCGAGCGAAAGGCGGGAGGCGCTACCCAAGTGGCGCCCCGAGGAGAGGTGATGTAGAACCACTCCTGTTGCCATAAGCCAAGCTCCTCTTGAAAAGTGCCCTCGGGCCATGGGGCATCGGTATTCCTTTTTATAACAGCACCTCCGCACTCTACGTGACGCCCCTCGATTATCTTCGGTTCTACCTTGAAGGTCTTGAGCCATAATCCGAAGTGAGGAGTGATGTGGAGAAACGCTTCACACACAACAATGAAGGAGGAGATATGGAGGATGGACTCCGGAGCCAGATCATGGAATTCCAGCCCATAATAAAACATCAGCCCCCTTACAAAAGGATCCGTCGGGAAGCCTAATCCCCGAAGGAAGTGGGAGATGAATACTACGCTCTCACCGGGCTGAGGGCTTGGGATCGCTTGTCCTTGAGCAGGCAACCTGTGCGGGATCTCGCTGGTCAGGAACCTAGCCTCCCTCAACCTTGATATGTCCTCCTCCGTAACGGAGGAGGGCATCCATTAGCCTTGAAGGCCGGAGCCGGACATTGTCGATGGTCCGGTGCGCCTAGAATCTAAAAGCCTGGGGTGTTGGAACTCGAGGCTATGGGCGAGCTTGTTTTGAGAACACAAGAGGGGAGCAAGGTCTCGGTCTCTTTATAAGAGGCAGAATATCAAGAGCCCTCCCCGTAACCGTCTTGGACTAGCCTTTAATCAAGGCAGGACGTGCTTGACGGGCACGGTTGGGTTACCCACGTCCGTATTAATGAGAATCCCATTAAAGGGGGCACACGATCTCTGCTTCGACAAGACGTGCCAAGGAAACCGCCTTGTTGAACGTGCTGCGGTAGAACAACAAAAAGTAATCCATACAGAAGGCTCGGTCGCAGTGTTATGACGCACTGCGGAATACGTCAGCAGATTTGATTTGTGTTTGTATTATTCTCTATATGGCAATACGTGGAAACTTGTTTTGCAGAGCCGGACACTATTTTTTGGTGTTTATTATCTTCTTGAAGAATTTGGAGGAGGAACCCGCCTTGCAATGTCGAAGACAATTTACGCGCCGGACTCGTCGCCATTGAAGCCTGGTTCAGGGGCTACTAAGGGAGTCCTGGATTAGGGGGTGTTCGGATAGCCGAACTATATCTTCAGCCGGACTCCAGGACTATGAAGATACAAGATTGAAGACTTCGTCCCGTGTCCGGAAGGTTCTTTCCTTGACGTGGAAGGCAAGCTAGGCGTGCGGATATTCAAGATCTCCTACCAATGTAACCGACTCTGTGTAACCCTAACCCTATCCGGTGCCTATATAAACCAGAGGGTTGTAGTCCGTAGGACGGAACACATCATAACCATCATCATACCTATAGGCTAGCTTCTAGGGTTTAGCCTCCTTGATCTCGTGGTAGATCTACTTTTGTACTACCTATATCATCAATATTAATCTAGCAGGAGTAGGGTTTTACCTCCATCGAGAGGGCCCGAACCTGGGTAAAATAAAGTGTCCCTTGTCTCCTGTTACCATCCGACCTTGACGCACAGATCGGGACCCCCTACCCGAGATCCGCCGGTTTTGACACCGACAAAGATCCACACAATTGTGGAATCTTGAAGAAATGATGCTTAGGGAAATGAATCAAGAACAGATGACATGTGAGGTGTTTTGTGTGTGAAGATTTGAAGAATAAAACACCTTTGAAGATTTTGTAGAAAAACTTCGAATCAAAGAGGGCAGTAAAAGTAACTTTTAATTACCCTGAAACAGTGGAGTAAAAGAGAGGTGAAACAGTGGAGTTCGTCGATGTAGATCTTCCACGCCCTAACTTGGCGGAGGAAGACGTCTACGGCGGCAGCGGAGGTGAAGATTTCCGCGGTCGGCGCGAGTACGACGGCGACGAGGTCGAGGCAGTGAAGCTCTTCCTCACCGGAGACGATGGAGTCGCGGCGGCGCTAGGGTTTGAGAAGCTCGAGCGGGAGAGAGAGATCGAGCGGAGTAAAAGAAGTGAGGAAGGAGCGAGGGGTATTTATAGAGGCAGTGAAAAACCGTTCGCCCGAAGATTTTGGGACGAACGTGCCCCTGACCATTCTCCTTCTCACGACATGTGTCACCCACGTACTGTGTAGTGGAGATCGTGTAAGATCGTGGGTGAATTAAATATTGCAACGTGGGATGCGGAACGGTTTGAGCGGCCAAACCGAAAATTTGGATAAGATTAGTTTTAACGTTCCGTTCGCAATTTCTTCAGCTGACAAGGACACAGTGAAGATTTTGAACGAGTTTCAAATAGAACGCACATGAAGAATTTGTGAATAGATTGGATTGAGTATGTAAGTGCATCTAGTGCCCCTTAGTGATTTTGGTATATTGAAGACTTATAGGTTAAGTATCTAATGTGTTTATGAGTGTACACAGGTCTATAAGTCTATGAGGAGTTTGATATTTACAGAGAAATTCGACCCCTAAAAATGAAGTTCTTCGACTGAAGACTTTGATATAGTGAAGACTTTGAAAGTGAAGAAATTGGTGTGACCTTGAAGACTTGGTATTCATTCGAGGAACATGAAGCGTGAAGACTTTTGTTTTCGTAGTTTCATTTTCTCTTTCTTGAGTCATAGGAAACACCGTATTGTTAAAGGGGGTCGAGGAAATACTAAGGAGAAAATTTCCATGTGATGCTAAACTCAAATCCTACACCTACCAATCCCTTCGAGTGAAGCCATTGGAAATCTCATACAGTTCAGTCAAATTCTTCAGTGACAGAGACGTAGTTCTTCTGGTCACTGAGGACTTTGCACTGACTGAGGAGTTAGGAATTCTCCAATGCGAATTGCCTACAAAGTGAGGAACATGATAGCCCTGAGGAATTTGTACCTCAAATTTCCGACCGTTGCTGTGCTGCGCGCCAGCTGTCCCAAAATATCTTATCTATCCAACGGTCATATCATTGAAGGGCATTTATGTCTTATCATGTCGGGCTGCTCCCTAGGCTATAAATAGCCTCCCCCTACAACCACTAGCTGGTTGGCTACTCCACGTCAACTTGACACTTTTCATTTGAGAGCAACCCATCCTCCGAGGACTTTGAGCAAAAATCATCAAGTGAGGAAAAACCAAACCCAAACCCAAACACCTACAAACCAAAGTGATTGAGCATCACTGACGAGATTGATCCTGCGTGGATCCGACGCTTGTTACCTTTGAAGACTGTGCTTCTTCCAGACGGTTAGGCGTCATGGTCTAGAGCATCCAAGAGGAATTGTGGATCGCCGAGTGACCTAGTCTGTGAAGGTTTGGAAGTCACCTGAAGACTTACCACGAGTGATTGGGCAAGGACTGTGTGTCCTTAGCTCAAGGAGAATACGGTGAGGATTGTGTGTCCCGGACTAGGTGTCCTCGAGTTTAAATACTCAGCCGCTCCAACCAGATGTACAACTGAGACAACAGTTGGAACTGGTTTACCAAATCATTGTCTTCACCAAGCTTACTGGTTCTATTTCCTCAACACTTTAATTTCCTCATTACTGTGTTGTGTGTTTGTTCATATCTGTGTTTGAAGATTTTGACTGAAGACTTTCTCAATTTCCTCAGTTCAATTTCTTCAGTCTGTTTGTCTTCATCTTGTGTTATCCTGTGTTTACGCTTTCTGTACTCTGTGTTTGTCTTCATTTCATCATGATGATCATGCATGTATTCTGCTATTTTACTTCTGAGTACTTATTCCGCTTCTAGCAGTTCTTCACTAAGGAATTTCCTCACGAGCAAATTCCTCAGTGAAGAATTTCATAAAAATCGCCTATTCACCCCCCCTCTAGTCGATATAACGCACTTTCAATTGGTATCAGAGCAAGGTACTCCCTTGTTCTGTGTGATTTTGGTTTAACCGCCTGGAGTTTTAGTTATGTCGACCGCAGGTATGATCAAGGTCTCTGCTGGGTGTCCTACCTTCGATGGGACGGACTACCCCTACTGGAAGAATAAGATGCGAATGCATCTTGAGGCAATTGATAACGATCTCTGGTACGTTGTGGAAAATGGTGTTCCCTCCGTCTCTCGCTCACTGAACGCTACCGATGTGAAGAGATTCAAGCAACTCGATTCCGAAGCGAAGAATATCATATGTGGCCATCTGAGTAAGGGTCAGTATGGCAGAGTGAGTGCTTTGGAGACTGCTAAGCTTATCTGGGATAGGCTGTCCAAAGTCAATGAAGGAGTTTCAACTCAACGTGACTCTCGAGTTGATGTTCTTCGCAATCTCTTCAACCGCTTCAAAAGACTCGACAATGAAAATGTTCAGCAAACCTTCGATCGCCTCACTGACATCTCAAATGAGCTGCAAGCACTTGGTGCCACTGACATCACCGACCATGAGGTGGTGAAGAAATTGCTGAGATCGCTTGATTCCTCATTTGATACTCTGGCACTGATGATACAAGAGCGTGTTGATTACAAGTCACTTGACCCCGCTGATATCCTCGAGAGGCTAAACACTCATGAGTTCCAGCTTGCTGAGAAGAGAGATCTCTACGGTACAAGCTATAGCAGATCATGTGCACTAAAGGCCAAGGTAGTATCTGAGTCCGAAGATGAAGACACTGGTAGCAGCCTTGGTGATCCTGAAGAACTGAGTCATGATCTAGCACTGCTTGTGAAGAAATTCCAGAAGTTCTCAAGACGTGGTCGCTTTGGAAAACCTTCAAGGAGCAATGATTCCTCATCCGGTGACTACAAGAAGAGGCTTTGTCACAAGTGCAAAAAAACAGGACATTAAATTCAAGATTGTCCTCAGTGGGAAAAGGAATCAAAGAAGAAGAAATACAAGGATTACAGTTCTAATGATGCAAATAAAAAGAAGAAATCCTCAAAATCCTCATCATCAAAATCCTCGAAGTCTTCGTCTCACAAGAAGAGCAGCTCCAAGAAGGCTCGGGCATTCATTGGCAAGGAAATGGACTCTGAGGCTGAATCTGAAGAAAATGAAGCAGAAGAGGAATCTGAGGATTCTGAGTCTGGTGTGGCGTGCCTAGCCCTCGCTACTGCATTCGTCAGCAAATCCATCTTCAACGCTGAAGAAAGTGATCTCACCAACAAGGCTGATGAAGGCAGTGATGACTACGCTCCCACCTATTGCTTCATGGCAAAAGGTGCCAAGGTACTCAAATACACCTCCTCTGAATCTAGTGATGATGAATCTGATGAAAATCTTAAGCCTAGCTACTCTAAACTTGCTAAGATTGTTGTGCAACAACAAAAGGCTTTTGAAAAGGTTCAAAACATGCTAGACAAAAGTGATGATATGTTGGGTGAAGAATTGGATCGTACTAAGGCCTTAACTGAAAATCTTCAGAGACTTCAGACCAGGTTTGACAACCTTCAAAGTCATCATAACACTCTCTTATCTGATCATGAGAAGCTTTCTTATGAATATCTTCAAAAGAAGCAAGATCTTGAGAAGCTAAGAGAGAGTTATGAAGATCTTCAGAAGGAGCGCGATTCATTACTTGCTCAACAAATCAGCGCTGCTCAGGAAGAATTTATTCCTCCATGTTTGAAATGCATTGAACGAGAATCTGCTAATTCTTCACCTGAATGTTCAAATGCTTCAAATGTTACAAATTCTTCGCTTGCCTCTGCTATCACTAATTCCTCATGTGAGAACATTGCTAGTATCACTGACGATGCAGGGCTGAAGGAATTGTACATGACAGGCATATACAAAAGCCTCAAAGGGCATCAGACTCTCTGTGATGTGCTTAAAAAGCAGATCCTCAACAGGAACCCTAGGAAAGAGGGTATTGCCTTTGAGAGTAAACTCAATACTGATGGTACATATTGGAAGCCTGAGCAGTATCCCAAAACCTCATGGGTTGCTGCAAAGGGACCTCCAGTTGATCCATCTAGTTTATCTGCCTATACATGTGAATCTTCTCATTCTTCTGATGACTCATTTGACTCCAACTATAAACTGTTCAAAAATCAGAATGGTGAAGTATTTGCTAGATATGTTGACACTAACTGCAGGAATGGTTCTCCTATGAAGAAAATCTGGGTTCCCAAATGGTGCCTTGAAAGTCTTCAGGTGAATGTCCTCATGACACCACCTGTGAAGAAAAGGAACCCCAGATCAAATTCTTCATATGGACCAAATTCTTCATATGGATCCAAGTCCTCATACGGACCAAATTCCTTAAGGGGATCAAATTCCTCACATGGATCAAAGTCCTCATATGAACATCATCGTGCTGACAACTCTGTTTCGCAGGGAAGAGCCAAGGGCTATGAATATGAGCATTATTCTTCAAATTATTATGTTCATAAGTCCTCGAAGAATTTCTCTCCTTATGCATATGCTTACCCTAACCCCTCTTATGTGAAACGAAATGGTTTGGCTGCTTTGCCTCCATTCTCATATGAAGCTCGCAGAGTGATGAACTCTTTGCCACCCCTTCAGATGTGGGTGGTGAAGAAAAAGAACTAATCTCTTCTGCAGGGTCAGGTCTCCAGACGTACTGTAACGTCTGAAGAATTTGCTGGGGACCTGACGAGATGCCTAAAAGGACGCAGGCTAATTATGATGAAACGAACTTTCATTTCACACGTCCTCCCTATGCTTTATCTGTCTTACTGCTTGATGAAATTGATCTGATGGATTGTGATATCATATTCTTCACTGCTGAAGTATATGAGTTCGTAAGATGCACTAATTCATCTGCAGGATGATCAACCCAAAGCCACTGAGTGGGTACTTGACAGTGGATGTACAAATCACATGACTGGTGACAGAAATCTGTTGATGGATGCTCCCTTATCGTCATCACATCTGAAGCATATCATCTTCGCTGATAAAAGCAAAAGTCAGGTATTGGGTCTAGGTAAAGTTGCTATCACAAAGGATCGACACATGGACAAAGTCATGCTTGTTGAGTCCTTAGGATACAACCTTATGCATATGCTTACCCTAACCCCTCTTATGTGAAACGAAATGGTTTGGCTGCTTTGCCTCCATTCTCATATGAAGCTCGCAGAGTGATGAACTCTTTGCCACCCCTTCAGATGTGGGTGGTGAAGAAAAAGAACTAATCTCTTCTGCAGGGTCAGGTCTCCAGACGTACTGTAACGTCTGAAGAATTTGCTGGGGACCCGACAAATTGCCTGAAAGGACGCAGGCTAACCATGATGAAATGAACTTTCATTTCACACGTCCTCCCTCTGTTTTATCTGTTCTACTACTTGATGAAATTGATCTGATGAATTGTGATATCATATTCTTCACTGCTGAAGTATATGAGGTCGTAAGTTGCACTAATTCATCTGCAGGATGATCAACCCAAAGCCACTGAATGGGTACTTGATAGTGGATGTACAAATCACATGACTGGTGACAAGAATCTTTTAGTGGATGCTCCCTTATCATCGTCACATATGAAGCATATCATCTTCGCTGACAAAAGCAAAGGTCAGGTATTGGGTCTAGGTAAAGTTGCTATCACAAAGGATCGACACATGGAGAAAGTCATGCTTGTTTAGTCCTTAGGATACAACCTTATGTCTGTCTCAATGCTTTGTGATCTTGATATGGTTGTTGTCTTTGGCAAGTATCGTTGTGTTGTGATTATGGAAGCTGACAATTCCAAAGTCTTCGAAGGCTTTAGGAGAGGAGACTTGTATATTGTTGATTTCTCTGCAGATTCACAACCAGCCGTGTGCCTACTTGCAAAAGCTTCAGAAGGATGGCTATGGCATCGACGACTTGGTCATGCAGGCATGAGGAATTTGAACACGCCTGCGAAGAAGAAGCATGTCATTGGCATTGAAAATGTCAAATTCCTCAAGGATCACTTGTGCGGTGCCTGTGAAGCTGGAAAGATGACAAAGGCCAAGCATCCAGCGAAGACTTTTATGACCACCACTCGTCCATTTGAATTGCTTCACATGGATCTCTTTGGTCCTAATCATTATTCCTCTATCTCAAATGAAGCATCTCAATATGGCTTTGTTATTGTTGATGATTATTCTCGTTACACATGGTTACACCTTGTCTCTTACAAAACTGAAGTGCAGGAAGTCTTCAAACGATTTTCCTCGAGGGCTTCAACCAACTTTGGTGTGAAGATCAAGCACATCAGAAGTGACAATGGCACTGAGTTCAAGAATTCGGGTCTCGATGACTATCTTGATGAACTTGGTATTACTCATGAGTTATCTGCTCCTTATACTCCTCAACAAAATGGCGTCATGGAACGCAAGAACAGGACTCTTGCTGAGATGGCTCGCACTAATGGCTCGCAAAGAGAGCACCTACCTTCTGTGTTAGATGAACCAGCACCTGAGGATTCTATCAAGCACAAGGCTACTGAAGATGTCATTCCTACTGAAGAATCTGCTGAAGAATTCATTCCAGAACGTGAAGAACATCGAGCTGATGCACCTGAAGAAAATGCTGAGGAAATTGATGTTGAAGAAAATGCTGATCAAATTCCTCAACGACAACCAGCTCACCCTCGCGTTGCAAAAGAAGTGCAAGTGGAGAAGATCATCGATGACATTAGAGCACCAGGTCCTCTCACACGCTCAAAAGCTTCACATCTATCTAACTTTTGTGGGCACTTTGCTTTTGTTTCTATCACAGAGCCCACTAAGGTAGATGAAGCATTTCTGGAGCCTGAGTGGATTCAGGCCATGCAAGAAGAATTACATCAGTTCAAGATTAACAACGTATGGGAACTAGTCAATCGTCCCGATCCTCGCAAGCATAACATCATTGGCAGAAAGTGGATCTACCGCAACAAGCAAGATGAAAATGGTGTTGTGGTGAGGAATAAGGCACGACTAGTAGCTCAAGGCTACACACAGGTTGAAGGAATTGATTTCGATGAAACTTTTGCACCTGTTGCTAGACTTGAGGCTATACGCATATTACTTGCTTATGCTAACCATCATGATATCATCTTCTATCAAATGGATGTGAAAAGTGCATTTCTCAATGGTAAGCTTGAGGAAGAAGTATATGTTGCTCAACCCCCAGGTTTTGAAGATCCAAAACATCCTGGCAAAGTCTTCAGACTTAAAAAGGCCCTCTACGGCCTCAAGCAGGCCCCACGGGCGTGGTATGATACATTGAAGGAATTCTTCATGAAGAAAGGCTTCACACCCGGTTCACTCGATCCCACTCTCTTTACTAAATCTTATGATGGTGAACTGTTTGTGTGCCAAATATATGTTGATGATATCATCTTTGGCTGTATTGACCAACGTTATAGTGATGAATTTGCCTATATAATGAGTGAAGAATATCAAATGTCTATGATGGGAGAGTTGAAATTCTTCGTAGGTCTTCAAATTCGTCAACAGCGCAATGGCATATCCATATCTTAGGAGAAATACCTCAAGGATGTCCTGAAGAAATTCGGCATGCAAGACTGCAAAGGCATCAAAATTCCTATG
Organism: Aegilops umbellulata; assembly: GCA_032464435.1. Classification (NCBI taxonomy): domain Eukaryota; kingdom Viridiplantae; phylum Streptophyta; class Magnoliopsida; order Poales; family Poaceae; genus Aegilops; species Aegilops umbellulata. Next base: position 397,587,473 of record CP136054.1, read on the forward strand.
CCCACAAATAGTCATTTATGCACTGATGAAAATGGTACTGACTTCGATCATAAGGTATATCGCTCCATGATTGGCTCTTTATTGTACTTATGTGCATCTAGGCTAGATATAATGCTTAGTGTTTGCATGTGTGCACGATTTCAAGCTGCACCGAAGGAATCACACCATAAGGCTGTGAAGCATATTCTTCGATATCTAGCTCACACACCAACACTAAGATTATGGTATCCCAAGGGCTCGGATTTTGATCTCATTGGATATTCTGACTCTGACTATGCTGGTGACCGTGTGGACCGCAAGTCAACATCTGGTACTTGTCATTTCCTCGGACGATCCTTGGTCTGTTGGTCCTCGAAGAAACAGAACTGTGTATCACTGTCTACTGTTGAAGCTGAGTACATTGCTGCTGGTTCTTGCTGTGCTCAACTGCTATGGATGAAGCAAACACTCAAGGACTATGGCATCAACGTGAAGAATGTGCCTCTCCTCTGTGACAATGAGAGTGCCATCAAGATTGCTCACAACCCAGTTCAGCACTCGAAGACAAAGCACATTCGTCATCATTTTCTTCATGATCATGTGTTGAAGGGCGACATTTCAATTGAGCATGTGAAGACTGAAGAACAGCTAGCCGATATCTTCACTAAGCCCTTGGATGAGAAGAGATTTAGCAAGTTGCGGTGTGAGCTAAATATCTTAGAATCTTCGAATGTACTTTGAAAAGGCACTCATCCTAACACTTATGCAAACTTGATGACTTAGATGTGCAACACATGAAGAAACGTTTTTCTTCAATCAATGAAGAATAACACTCTAAGTGTGAAGAAATTAATGAAGAATTTGATTCTCAGAACCCTACGACAATTGTACGCGGTGTCTGAAATCATCATTCTTACATGGTGGGTGACGCCACCACAAAAGTTGAAAATCTTCAGTTTGAGTTTTTCCTCAACTTTTGAAATTCTTCAGCTTTTCAAATTCTTCAAACTTTGCAAAGTCTTCACTTGTCCCGTCGTTTTTCTTCATTGGCTATATATATATATGAGTTTATGTCCTCTACAGCATTCACTTATAGCTATTTCTTCAAGTTGGATCTTCTGCTAAGTGAATGTGATCGGACCCTTCCCCTCTATGCTATACTCAATCCAATCTGTTCACAAATTCTTCATGTGCGTTCTATTTGAAACTCGTTCAAATTCTTCACTGTGTCCTTGTCAGCTGAAGAAATTGCGAACGGAACGTTAAAACTAATCTTATCCAAACTTCCGGTTTTGCCGCTCAAACCGTTCCGGATCCCACGATGCATTATTTTATCCACCCACGATCTTACACGATCTCCACTACACAGTAAGTGGGTGACACATGTCGCAAGAAGGAGAACGGCCAAGGGCATGTTCGTCCTAAATCTTCGGGCGAGCATTTTTTCACCGTGGCTATAAATACCCATGTCGCTGTCCTCACTTCTTTTACCCCGCTCGATCTCACTCCCCCGCTCGAGCTTCCAAACCCTAGCGCCGCCGCTACTCCATCGTCGCCGGTGAGGAAAAGCTTCACTGCCTCGACCTCATCGCCGTCATACTCGCGCCGACCGCGGAAATCTTCACCTCCGCCGCCGCCGTAGACGTCTTCCTCCGCCAAGTTAGGGCGTGGAAGATCTGCATCGACGAACTTCACTGTTTCAACTCCCAGTTCGTCGTGTTCTTCGTTCAGGGTAATTAAAAGCTAATTTTACTGCCCTCTTTGATTCGAAACTTTTCTACAAAATCTTCAAAGGTGTTTTATTCCTCAAATTCTCACACAAAACACCTCACATGTTATCTGTTCTTGATTCATTTCCCTAAGCATCAATTTCTTCAAGATTCCTCAATTGTGTGGATCCTCGATCTATACAACTCTGGAACCTAAGATATAAAGCACTTAGTGAAATTCCTCAAGACGAATCTGGTCAAATTCCTCAAACTTGTTCTTTATGAAAAACCCTCTGAGAACGCATATGACCTCTTCAAATTCCTCGCAACTATACTCTGTTCACAGGTACACATGCCCGTTGCTGAATCTTTAGGTTCTCAGCAACTTAACTCGTTTGCAGCGTTCCTCAAAGAAAAGTTGCACACTTCTTCAGAGAATTCAATTGTTCAAATTCCTCAACTGAAGAAAATGGCTGACGGTAAAAGGCCACAGAAAGGAGGAAAGAGGCCTGAGGTCATGACTGCCTTTGAAATACCTGAGGACATCTATGCTGGGTATTGCACACCTCCTGAGGAAGATAAAAATCAGCGCAAGGTGCGCATTCAGAAGATTGAACGGAGATGGGCACGCGAATGGAGGGAGTACAGATATGTTACTCCAAAGTACATGAAGAAATTCGCACTGAACCCTCCATGCCCAAGAGCCCCATTTGCACCTGGCCAAGTGGCTGATCCCACTAGCATCAAGCGTGGTGAGGAATTTCCTACCGAATGGGCCAAGCGCCAAGCTAAATTGGCAAGCCAAGCCAGAGAAGCAGTGAGGAAATTCAATGAAGACTCTGCTGCTACTGCCACTGAGGCCTTTGTCAAGCCGAAGAAAGCGATGCCCAAGAAGCCCGCTCGCAAGCCAAGTGCTTCAACATCAATGCCCTCACGGCCAGAATCTTCAAAATTTTCAAAGCAAATTCCTCATGCTGCTCCTGCTCCACCAAAATCCTCAACACCTCCTCCACAATCCTCAGCTGTCCCGACAAAGTCCTCAGCACCTGTGCATCTGGCCTCGTGCCAAAGGACTACTGGCATCTCAATTGCCTCTGGTGTCTCAGCTAGTTCCTCAGCTGCACCAAGTTCCTCAGCTGGACCCTCTCTACTAAAGAAAAAGGCTACTGCTGGACGCAGAAATCGCCCAAGTCCTCAGAAAAAGCAGGTAGTCTTCACTGTGCCATCTGATGATGATGAAGCTGATGAAGAAGAACTTGCTGAAATCATCAGAGACCGCCAAGAAAGGGCTGCTAAAGCCAAGGGCACACCTGTGCCACTGCTGCTGGATCCAAGGGCGATCCTTGATTACATCAACATCTGGCATAAGGATCCCAACACACCTATGCCTGACTTCAAGCTGACTCCTGGCCAAAGTCACATGTTGACTCACTTCATCCAAGAGGAGAAGTGGAAATATGATAGGGCCATGCAGATCAAGAAATCGCAGTACAGGAAAGAGAAACTGCTCAGGAAAAATGTTCTCACAATGAAGCCTGAAGAACTCGTCAAGATGCAGGCTGACATCAAAGCCCTCAGCGATGACTTTGATGCATACTACCTTGACTGGAAAGGAGCAAAAGTCAGGTTTGTGAAACTGACTGAGAAATTCACCAATGTTGCAGCCCCATCGCAACAAGAAATTCCTCAAGCTGAACCTTCAGCACAGCCCACTGAAGAACATGCCAGCACCGCCGATGAAGTTCAGGCTGCTGAAGAAAATGTCAGTTCCAAGGCTGATGACTCTGCTCCAGCCGCTGATGAAATTGCCAGGGCACCCACTAGCGGTGCGCCTAAAGAAACTGAAGAAATCAGGGCAACTGCATCAGTTGCGCCTGAGGAAAATCAACCAGATTCCTCAGCTCCACCAGTGCCTACCCCAACTCCTATTCTTCCCTCTGCACTAGATGTGAAGAAGAACAAGGCTGCAGAGTGAGCTGCAGTGAAGAAGAGGAAAGCATCACAAGCTTCAGAATCTTCAGCTCCCAAGAAGATGAAGCCCATTACCAGCTCGTTTGCTAATCCAATTGATGCTGTTCCTATCTCATCCATGCCATCAAAGGACCTAGTTCCTTTTGGTGAAGATTATGTGATCCCAAGTAGATCAGATGAAGAAACTCAATCTGCTGCTTCCTCAGAGCGGATTGATGAAGAAATTGAAGTGGATTCAATCCCTTCAACTCCAAAGGTCTCATCACCAATGCCTCAGTTTGATGCTGAAGATGCTGGTGTTGAAGAAATTGATGATGAAGATGTGGATATTGGCAGCACAACTCCGTTGATGAATGATGACTTTTGGGAAAGTCAGCACCCCAATTCCCCACTCTTCACCCCACTACAGCAAATTCCTCACTCCCCTGCACAAACTGTTCAAATGGTCTCTGAAGAAACTCATCCCACTGCATCTGTGAATGAAGAAATTCCAGCCACTAGTGCTGAAGAAACTGCTGCTGAAGCTGAAAAGGTGACTGGACCTGAGGAAAATCCTGAAATTCCTCAGCCTGAAGAACCTGAGATTGTGATTCCTGAGGTCGTGATGCAACTCACTGACACTCCTCTGCCAAGGCCAAAGGATCCATTCTCACGCAAACAGAAATTCAAGGCTGAAGACTTCTATGGCGAGCACGTGTTCTTCACTAAATACAACCCATATGACTCTGCTCGCATAAGGAAGAGGCGTTTCTGGACAGCCAGCCAAGCCAATTTCTATTCCTCAGTGCTTTACAACAAAGACAAAGTCTTCTACCATGCACATATTCCTCACGTAGATATGGAGTCTATGCCGTGCTTCACGCCAATCCTCAGTGTTCTTCATGATGCTGGGCTGCTCAATTTCTTCACTAACATATGCGATTGGAATGAAGAACTCATTCTTCAGTTCTATGCAACACTGCACATCACCGGCAACTCTGAAGATGTGAATTCATGGGTTCTGGACTGGATGACTGGGAACACCCATTATAAGGCCCTAGCATCTGAATTGCTCCGTGTCCTTCCTCTGAGTCCACCCACTGAAGATGCACGTTGCATTTACAACGAACCTGAGCTTTCAAATCACTATATGCAAGTGCTGATGAAGCCTTTGAAGCCAGGGCAAGCACCTCGAACCAAATTCCTCGTCAAGGAACTGTTGTATGTGCCAAGGACTGTCTATCGCATTCTGACGAAGACAATGAGTCCCATCAAAGGCCACGATTCATCTGATGAAGAAGTCGTTGGCATCATGAAGAATATGCTTTTCAACATCATTCATGGCGTTCCCGTCAACTTCCATGATTTCTTCATGAGGACTCTGGCCAACATTGCTATGTCACCATTTGAGCTGAAGCCTTATGCACCTTGGATTATGAGATTCATCAGGACAAGGTCTTCACTCAACTACAAAGCTGAAACTCTCAACCACTGCAGCTACTTGCCTCACATTTTCCTCAGCTGAAGAAAAGGGCAAGGCCACTGCTGTGATAGATGAAGGCATTCGTCCATTGGATGGTCAATTTCGCAAAGCTGCATCTTACTCCACCAATGATGACTCTGCCACACATGACTCTGCCGCCAACACTGCCAAGCCAAATCCTCAAGCTACAACACCCAGGGTGATGACTGATCGTGAGTTACTCCTCAGTCTTCATCAAAAGGTTGATCGCAATCACAAATGGGTCAAGCGTCAGTTTGGTTCAATTCTTCACAACATGACTTCAACACACAATGCAGTGAAGAAAAACCACTACTACCTTCATGAAACCCTCAACCGCACCTGGGCTGTTCTGTCTCAAGTCTACAGCGCTGATGATCTGAAGAAAATGGGTCTCAATGAAGAATTTGCCTGGTCTGCACCTCCTCCGAAGAAATACAAGAAGGTCACAGTTCCTTCTTTGGTGGCCAGTTCATATTCTTCATCACGCGACACTGATGAAAATGAAGACTTGGACGACACTGCGGCAGGCCCTACATCAACAACCGACCCCAACAACGCTGGCGCTCCTTCATCAACTTGAAAATCTTCAGGGGCGTTAGTCCTCAGTTTCGATCCTTTTGGTCATTTGGTGACAAAGGGGGAGAAATCTAAGTTAGTCTTCAGGCGGGTCTATAATAAGGGCGTTATTTTTGCTAAGTTACAACTCTCGTTCTTCCGAAACTTTTATTGGATCGAGTTGCAATCTTAAACCCGATGGTGCGCTGATACTTTTGTTGCACTATGCTTTGATACTTTTGATGCGCTATTCTGCATGCTTATTCCTCATTAATATTATCACACGCATGCTGAATTACATCAGGCACCATGTTTCATCATGCACTTCAAATTCTTCATATTATATATCAAATGCGTGTATGAATTACAAGATATAGGGGGAGATCTCCATGATTCAACTCTTCAAGTGTGCATTGCTTCAAAAGCAAATTCCTCACTATGCACATCTTCAGGGGGAGTTCTTCTATGTCTTGCAATCAAATTCCTCAATATCAGTATTTACACTTCATATATTTTTCCTCGTTGAAAACTTAACCTATGTTGTCATCAATCACCAAAAAGTGGGAGGTTGTAAGTGCATCTAGTGCCCCTTAGTGATTTTGGTGTATTGAAGACTTATAGGTTAAGTATCTAATGTGTTTATGAGTGTACACAGGTCTATAAGTCTATGAGGAGTTTGATATTTACAGAGAAAGTCGACCCCTAAAAATGAAGTTCTTCGACTGAAGACTTTGATATACTGAAGACTTTCTGAAGACTTTGAAAGTGAAGAAATTGGTGTGACCTTGAAGACTTGGTATTCATTCGAGGAACATGAAGCGTGAAGACTTTTGTTTTCGTAGTTTCATTTTCTCTTTCTTGAGTCATAGGAAACACCGTACTGTTAAAGGGGGTCGAGGAAATACTAAGGAGAAAATTTCCATGTGATGCTCAACTCAAATCATACACCTATCAATCCCTTCGAGTGAAGCCATTGGAAATCTCATACAGTTCAGTCAATTTCTTCAGTGACAGAGACGCAGTTATTCTGGTCACTGAGGACTTTGCACTGACTGAGGAGTTAGGAATTCTCCAATGCGAATTGCCTACAAAGTGAGGAACATGATAGCCCTCAGGAATTTGTACCTCAAATTTCCGACCGTTCCTGTGCTGCGCGCCAGCTGTCCCAAAATATCTTGTCCACATAACGGTCATATCATTGAAGGGCATTTATGTCTTATCATGTCGGGCTGCTCCCTAGGCTATAAATAGCCGCCCCCTACAACCACTAGCTGGTTGGCTGCTCCGCGTGAACTTGACACTTGTCATTTTAGAGCAACCCATCCTCCGAGGACTTTGAGCGAAAATCATCAAGTGAGGAAAAACCAAACCAAAACCCAAACACCTACAAACCAAAGTGATTGAGCATCACTGAAGAGATTGATCCTGCGTGGATCCGACGCTTGTTACCTTTGAAGACTGTGCTTCTTCCAGACGGTTAGGCGTCATGGTCTAGAGCATCCAAGAGGAATTGTGGATCGCCGAGTGACCTAGTCTGTGAAGGTTTGGAAGTCACCTGAAGACTTACCACGAGTGATTGGGCGAGGACTGTGTGTCCTTAGCTCAAGGAGAATACGGTGAGGACTGTGTGTCCGGGACTAGGTGTCCTCGAGTTTAAATACTCAGCCGCTCCAACCAGATGTACAACTGAGACAGCAGTTGGAACTGGTCTACCAAATAATTGTCTTCACCAAGCTTACTGGTTCTATTTCCTCAACACTTTCATTTCCTCATTACTGTATTGTGTGTTTGTTCATATCTGTGTTTGAAGACTTTGACTGAAGACTTTCTCAATTTCCTCAGTTCAATTTCTTCAGTCTGTTTGTCTTCATCTTGTGTTATCCTGTGTTTACGCTTTCTGTACTCTGTGTTTGTTTTCATTTCATCATGATGACCATGCATGTATTCTGCTATGTTTACTTCTGAGTACTTATTCCGCTGCTAGTAGTTCTTCGCTAAGGAATTTCCTCACGAGCAAATTCCTCAATGAAGAATTTCATAAAAATCGACTATTCACCCCCCCCCCCTCTAGTCGATATAACGCACTTTCAGAGTATAGCATAGAGGGGAAGGGTCCGATCACATTCACTTAGCAGAAAAACCAACTTGAAGAAATAGCAATAAGTGAATGCTGTAGAGGACATAAACTCATATATATATATCGCCAATGAAGAAAAACGACGGCACAAGTGAAGATTTTGAAAGTTGAAGAATTTGAACAATTGAGGAATTTCAACTGAGGAAAGACTCAAATTGAAGATTTTCAACTTTTGTGGTGGCGTGACCCACCGTATAAGAATGATGATTTCAGACACCGCGTACAATTGTCGTAGGGTTCTGAGAATCAAATTCTTCATTAATTTCTTCACACTAAGAGTGTTATTCTTCATTGATTGAAGAAAAATGTTTCTTCATGTGTTGCACATCTCAGTCATCAATTTTGCATGAGTGTTAGGATGAGTGCCTTTTCAAAGTACATTCGAAGACTCTAAGATATTTAGCTCACACCGCAACATGCTAAATCTCTTCTCATCCAAGGGCTTAGTGAAGATATCGGCTAGCTGTTCTTCAGTCTTCACGTGCTCAATAGAAATGTCGCCCTTCAACACATGATCACGAAGAAAATGATGACGAATCTGAATGTGCTTTGTCTTCGAGTGCTGAACTGGGTTATGAGCAATCTTGATGCCACTCTCATTGTCACAGAGGAGAGGCACATTCTTCACGTTGACGCCATAGTCCTTGAGTGTTTGCTTCATCCATAGCAGTTGAGCACAACAAGAACCAGCAACAATGTACTCAGCTTCAGTAGTAGACAGTGATACGCAGTTCTGTTTCTTCGAGAACCAACAGACCAAGGATCGTCCGAGGAAATGACAAGTACCAGATGTTGACTTGCGGTCCACGCGGTCACCAGCATAGTCAGAGTCAGAATATCCAATGAGATCAAAATCCGAGCCTTTGGGATACCATAATCCTAGTGTTGGTGTGTGAGCTAGATATCGAAGAATATGCTTCACAGCCTTATGGTGTGATTCCTCTGGTGAAGCTTGAAATCGTGCACACATGCAAACACTAAGCATTATATCTGGCCTAGATGCACATAAGTACAATAAAGAGCCAATCATGGAGCGGTATACCTTATTATCGAAGTCAATACCATTTTCATCAGTGCACAAATGACCATTTGTGGGAATAGGAATTTTGATGCCTTTGCAATCTTGCATGCCGAATTTCTTCAGGACATCCTTCAGGTATTTCTCCTGAGATATGAATATGCCATTGCGCTGTTGACGAATTTGAAGACCTAAGAAGAATTTCAACTCTCCCATCATAGACATTTGATATTCTTCACTCATCATATAGGCAAATTCATCACTATAACGTTGGTCAGTACAGCCAAAGATGATATCATCAACATATATTTGGCACACAAACAGTTCACCATCATAAGATTTAGTAAAGAGAGTGGGATCGAGTGAACCGGGTGTGAAGCCTTTCTTCATGAAGAATTCCTTCAATGTATCATACCACGCCCGTGGGGCCTGCTTGAGGCCATAGAGGGCCTTGTTAAGTCTGAAGACTTTGTCTGGATGTTTTGGATCTTCAAAACCTGGGGGTTGAGCAACATATACTTCTTCCTCAAGCTTACCATTGAGGAATGCACTCTTCACATCCATTTGATATAATATGATATCATGATGGTTAGCATAAGCAAGCAATATGCGAATAGCCTCAAGTCTAGCAACAGGTGCAAAAGTTTCATCGAAGTCAACTCCTTCAACCTGTGTGTAGCCTTGAGCTACTAGTCGTGACTTATTCCTCACCACAACACCATTTTCATCTTGCTTGTTGCGATAGATCCATTTTGTGCCAATGATGTTATGCTTGCGAGGATCGGGACGATTGACCAGTTCCCAGACATTGTTGAGCCCGAATTGATGTAATTCTTCTTGCATGGCCTGAATCCACTCAGGCTCCAGAAATGCTTCATCTACCTTAGCGGGCTCTGTGATAGAGACAAAAGCAAAGTGCCCACAAAAGTTAGATAGATGTGAAGCTTTTGAGCGTGTGAGAGGACCTGGTGCTCTAATGTCATCGATGATCTTCTCCACTTGCACTTCTTTTGCAACGCGAGGATGAGCTGGTTGTCGTTGAGGAATTTGATCAGCATTCTCTTCAGCATCAATTTCCTCAGCATTTTCTTCAGGTGCGTCAGCTTGACGTTCTTCACATTCTGGAATGAATTCTTCAGCAGATTCTTCAGTAGGAATGACATCTTCAGTAGCCTTGTGCTTGATAGAATCCTCAGGTGCTGGTTCGTCTAACACATAAGGTAGGTGCTCTCTTTGCGAGCCATTAGTCTCATCGAACCGCACATCTACAGTTTCAACAATCTTGTGAAGAACATTGTTGAAGACTCTGTAGGTGTGCGAGTCCTTTCCGTAACCAAGCATAAAACCTTCATGTGCTTTCGGTGCAAATTTAGAGTTGTGATGAGGATCTCTAATCCAGCATTTAGCACTGAAGACTTTGAAATAACTCACATTGGGTTTCCTGTCAGTGACGAGTTCATAGGCAGTCTTCTTGAAGAATTTGTGAAGATATACTTTGTTGATGATGTGGCACGCAGTATCAATTGCATCAACCCAGAAACAACGAGGTGTTTTGTACTCATCTAGCATAGTGCGAGCCATCTCAGCAAGAGTCCTGTTCTTGCGTTCCACGACGCCATTCTGTTGAGGAGTATAAGGAGCAGATAACTCATGAATAATACCAAGTTCATCAAGATATTCATTGAGACCCGAATTCTTGAACTCAGTGCCATTGTCACTTCTGATGTGCTTGATCTTCACACCAAAGTTGGTTTAAGCCCTCGAGGAAAATCGTTTGAAGACTTCCTACACTTCATGTTTGTAAGAGACAAGGTGTACCCATGTGTAACGAGAGTAATCATCAACGATAACAAAGCCATATTGAGATGCTTCATTTGAAACAGAGGAGTAGTGATTAGGACCGAAGAGATCCATGTGAAGCAATTCGAATGGTCGAGTAGTGGTCATGATGGTCTTTGCTGGATGCTTGGCCTTGGTCATCTTTCCAGCTTCACAGGCACCGCATAAGTGATCCTTGAGGAATTTGACATTCTCAATGCCAATGACATGCTTCTTCTTTGCAAGCGTGTGCAAATTCCTCATGCCTGCATGACCAAGTCGTCGATGCCATAGCCATCCTTCTGAAACTTTTTGCAAGTAGGCACACGGTTGGTTGTGAATCTGCAGAGAAATCAACAATATACAAGTCTCCTTTCCTAAAGCCTTCGAAGACTTTGGAATTGTCAGCTTTCATAATCACAACACAACGATACTTGCCAAAGACAACAACCATATCAAGATCACAAAGCATTGAGACAGACATAAGGTTGTATCCTAAGGACTCAACAAGCATGACTTTGTCCATGTGTCGATCCTTTGTGATAGCAACTTTACCTAGACCCAATACCTGACTTTTGCTTTTATCAGCGAAGATGATATGCTTCAGATGTGATGACGATAAGGGAGCATCCATCAACAGATTTCTGTCACCAGTCATGTGATTTGTACATCCACTGTCAAGTACCCACTCAGTGGCTTTGGGTTGATCATCCTGCAGATGAATTAGTGCATCTTACGAACTCATATACTTCAGCAGTGAAGAATATGATATCACAATCCATCAGATCAATTTCATCAAGCAGTAAGACAGATAAAGCATAGGGAGGACGTGTGAAATGAAAGTTCATTTCATCATAATTAGCCTGCGTCCTTTCAGGCATCTCGTCAGGTCCCCAGCAAATTCTTCAGACGTTACAGTACGTCTGGAGACCTGACCCTGCATAAGAGATTAGTTCTTTTTCTTCACCACCCACATCTGAAGGGGTGGCAAAGAGTTCATCATTCTGCGAGCTCCATATGAGAATGGCGACAGAGCGGCCAAACCATTTCGTTTCACATAAGAGGAGTTAGGGTAAGCATATGAATAAGCAGAGAAATTCTTCGAGGACTTATGAACATAATAGTTTGAAGAATAATGCTCATATTCATAGCCCTTGGCTCTTCCCTGCGAAACAGAGTTGTTAGCACGATGATGTTCATATGAGGACTTTGATCCACGTGAGGAATTTGGTCCGTATGAGGACTTTGATCTGGAGTTCCTATTCTTCACAGATGGTGTCATGAGGACATTCACCTGAAGACTTTCAAGGCACTTTTTGGGAACCCAGATTTTCTTCATAGGGGAACCATTCCTGCAGTTAGTGCCAACATATCTAGCAAATACTTCACCATTCTGATCTTTGAACAGTTTATAGTTGGAGTCAAATGACTCATCAGAAGAATGAGAAGATTCACATGTATAGCCAGATAAATTAGATGGGTCAACTGGAGGTCCCTTTGCAGCAACCCATGAGGTTTTGGGGTACTGCTCAGGCTTCCAATATGTACCATCAGCATTGAGTTTCCTCTCAAAGGCAATACCCTCTTTCCTAGGGTTCCTGTTGAGGATCTACTTTTTAAGCACATCACAAAGAGTCTGATGCCCTTTGAGGCTCTTGTACATGCCTGTCATGTACAATTCCTTCAGCCCTGCATCGTCAGTGATACTAGCAATGTCCTCAGATGAGGAATTAGTGATAGCAGAGGCAGATGAAGAATTTGTAACATTAGAAGCATTTGAACATTCAGGTGAGGAATTAGCATATTCTCGTTCAATGCATTTCAAACATGGAGGAATAAATTCTTCCCGAGCAGCGCTGATTTGTTGAGCAAGCAATGAATCGCGCTCCTTCTGAAGATCTTCATAACTCACTCTTAGCTCCTCATGATCTGATAAGAGAGAGTTAAGCTGACCTTGAAGGGAGTCATACTTAGAATGAAGTCTCTGAAGACTTTCAGCCAAAGCTTTTGACTGATCCATTTCTTCACCCAACATATCATTGCTCTTACTAAGCATTTCGTGAGCTTTTTCCAAAGCTCTTTGTTGTTTAGCAGCAAGGGAAGCAAGTTTGACATAACTGGGTCCAAATTCATCACCAGATTCATCATCACTAGATTCAGACAAATAGCATTCAGTTACCTTTTCACCATCTGCCATAAGACATGGTGAGGAAGATGATGATTCTGGTTCAAATGTCATTGACTTGAGAGATTCCTTGAAGTCCTCAAACCAAGGATCATGATGGGTTCGATGACCTTCATAGACATCAGAGATACGGTCCCAGATAAGCTTCGCCTGATCGAGATGCATGACGTTCCTGAACTGATTTCGAGACAGACTGGAGCAGATGACGGCCTTCGCTGTGAGGTTGAGATGGGTGTACTTGCGAATGTCATCAGCTCCCGCCATCTTGCACAGATCGGTCAGACCAATCTCAGTGACGGTCCACAGCTTGCTGTCCATCGCCATGAGACGCTTCTTCATCATGGCCTTCCATTTGGGATACTCGTGACCGTCAAAGATGGGGCATGTCACTTTCTTCATATCTGCGGTCGACATAACTAAACTCTAGGCGGTTAAACCAAAATCACACAGAACAAGGGAGTACCTTGCTCTGATACCAATTGAAAGTGCGTTATATCGACTAGAGGGGGGTGAATAGGCGGTTTCTATGAAATTCTTGACTGAGGAATTTGCTAGTGAGGAAATTCCTTAGCGAAGAACTACTAGCAGCGGAATAAGTACTCAGAAGTAAACATAGCAGAATACATGCATGGTCATCATGATGAAATGAAGACAAACACAGAGTACAGAAAGCGTAAACACAGGATAGCACAGGATGAAGACAAACAGACTGAAGAAATTGAACTAAGAAAATTGAGAAAGTCTTCAGTCAAAGTCTTCAAAAAATAGATGTGATAAACAAACAGCACACTACTGAGGAAATGAAAGAGTTGAGGAAATGGAACCATGTGCTTGGTGAAGACAATGATTTGGTAGACCAGTTCCAACTGCTATCTCAGTTGTACATCTAGTTGGAGCGGCTGAGTATTTAAACTCGAGGACACACAGTCCCGGACACCCAGTCCTGAGCACGCAGCTCGGGACACCCGGTCCTCACCGTATTCTCCTTGAACTAAGGACACACAGTCCTCGTCCAATCACTCGTGGTAAGTCTTCAGGTGACTTCCGAACCTTGACAAACTCGGTCACTCGGCGATCCACAATTCCTCTTGGATGCTCTAGACCATGACGCCTAACCGTCTGGAAGAAGCACAGTCTTCAAAGGTAACAAGCGTCGGATCCACGCATGATCAATCTCTTCAGTGATGCTCAATCACTTTGGATTTGTAGGTGTTTGGGTTTGGGTTTTGGATTTTCCTCACTTGATGATTTTCGCTCAAAGTCCTCGGAGGATGGGTTGCTCTCAAATGACAAGTGTTAGTTTCTCGCGGAGCAGCCAACCAGCTAGTGATTGTAGGGGGCGGCTATTTATAGCCTAGGGGACAGCCCGACATGATAAGACATAAATGCCTTCAATGATATGACCGTTGGATGGATAAGATATTTTGGGACAGCTGGCGCGTAGCACAACAACGGTCGAAAATTTGAGGTTTAAATTCCTCGGGCTATCATGTTCCTCACAGTGTAGGCAATTCGCACTGACGAATTCCTAACTCCTCAGTCAGAACAAAGTCCTCAGTGACCAGAAGAACTGCGTCTCTGTCACTGAAGAAATTGACTGAACTGTATGAGATTTCCAATGGCTTCACTCGAAGGGATTGGTAGGTGTAGGATTTGAGTTGAGCATCACTTGGAAATTTTCTCCTTAGTATTTCCTCGACCCCCTTTAACAATACGGTGTTTCCTATGACTCAAGAATGAGAAAATGAAACTACGAAAACAAAAGTCTTCACGCTTCATATTCCTCGAATGATAACCAAGTCTTCAAGGTCACACCAATTTCTTCACTTTCAAAGTCTTCAGAAAGTCTTCAGTACATCAAAGTCTTCACTCGAAGAACTTCATTTTTAGGGGTCGACTTTCTCTGTATATATCAAACTCTTCATGGACTTATAGACCTGTGTACACTCATAAACACATTAGATCCTTAAACTGTAAGTCTTCAATACACCAAAATCACTAAGCGGCACTAGATGCACTTACAGTATGTAACCAAACAACATGCACTCGTGTGAGCACATAAAATGCGAGCAACCAAACGCGGTGCATAGAGGTGTCACTACGATGCAGGAGGAGAACATGCAGGCAACCAATCAACATGCATATGTTGGTTTTTTGCCTGCACATGCTCAATCAGGCTCAACTGGGACAAGTATGCAAACGGGCAAAAAATGATGTGAGCAACCAAACACGCCCAAGTGTTTGATAGAATGTCCGAGAAAATAGAGGTCGACGTTTGTGACTAGCATTGGATTGCACGCTTCCGTATCAGTGTCCGGACCTCTGTCCGGACGTAAAAATAGACATTTATAGTACAAATATACAGGTTAGCATTGAAGATGCCCTTACCCATTCACACAATCTTATACCTGTGCTCCTACTCATATATTTTGCAGGTATGCATGCTCATTACCCGCGGGTACCTATACCCATGGGCAAAACCATAGTCTCTTGTACAACATGCCTCATCTTTGTTCATACTTTTTATTTAACTAGAATAATGCCCGTACGTTGCAACGGGATATAAATATTCTAGTATGTTAGCTTGTGATTTAATACCTATCAATAATAATACGACTGTGTAAATAAATGTTCATCAAATTATGACCGTGAATTACCTTATATTTTGATTAGAAATTGATATGTAAATTAAAGTAGAATTGATTCAGAAGAAGTAAATTAAGATGATTGATTATCATATACATGGAAGGTTGGACGAAAAGGTGATGGAAAGAAAAGTGAAATGAGAACTTTACGTTCTTTTTAAGTAGTATAGAGATTTTAATCGTCGAGTAAATGTGCACAGTAATTTCTACAGGAGACACGTGACACACTAACAGTTAACATCTATGTATAGTTTATAAATTATGATAAGATGTCATGATCGTTTGTCCATGGAGCAGAGGGCACAAGAGAGGACGGTGTTCTCTTGTCGGCAATCGGAACAAGCGTCGGATGATCGACGTGCCAAATCAGGCTCCCATTAACAGGGAGAACGGTCACAAATTTGTCAACCACCATCGACCCAATGGGTTGATTCTGACCTTTTGCAGCTCGACCGTGACTTTATGGCCAGATTACCCCATTTTCCCCCGTTGATAAATGAGACTAGCAGAAAGCAATGCGTAATGACGATTGGTTTAGGAAACATGCGTGGTCAAGTTACCTTGCATCCATGGCAGCGCATGTACCGCTCGTCCAAGCACCTTTCTAGAGTGCCCATCTGATAGGAACTCTGGAAGAATAATTGAACATCAACATGACCACTGTACCTCCTCTCATTAAACCTCTCCTTCGGCTGGGCGATTTTTTCTCGTCCCAGTCTCGGCAATGCAAATAAATTTCAGATCATCGTCCTCTCGGGCCCTGTGATCTCAAACGTATGGTGGTACATGCCCCCATGACCCAAGGTTTCATGTACAGAAACCACATGCGTCTTGTTTGATCTCCATGCTAATCCCCTTTTCTTAATCCACGCGCCTCGGGATCGGGGCTTCGATGGTACTAGTATTTTACTGTGGTGAAAATTGTGATACTGTAAAAACAGGTTCTTCTTGGATCCCCTTGGTGACTGTGAAGTACTCCTGCGGGCATAGGTTTTAACCTAGAAGAGTGATGCATCTTTAGTATACTTCTTTTTTCTCATTTGTTGTTGAGATGGCAGAAGAGTGTTGGAAACTGGGATCAAGTTATGGTCGCTCTATTAGTTTAAGGCATGTTATTTAAATATATATTGGCCCTGAATCTGATTTGGTTCTGTTTAAATAAGAGCATCATACATCTGGTGTGGTGGGTGGCTGGATGCGCTGCGTCTGTTCTGGCTTTCCTTTTAGGATTTGGAACAAAATGTCACACGGGATGCACCAACCCACATATATATATATATGGCATGTGATCAACGATTTATATCACGCAAACGATTTTGTAGTTGTTCCTCGACTTTTGTACCTACACAAAATATATGATCGACGAAGCAAATTCATAGTTGTTGCATCATCATTTAGGACTAGCTAGACTAACAGATCAGGAAAAAAGTTGCTATAAATAAAAAGAAAGAAAGAAGAAAACACTATCCAATTCATCTTTGTACCTACACAAAATATATGATCGACGAAGCAAATTCATAGTTGTTGCATCATCATTTAGGACTAGCTAGACTAACAGATCAGGAAAAAAGTTGCTATAAATAAAAAGAAAGAAAGAAGAAAACACTATCCAATTCATACTAGGGGCTCATGATGCCGAAATGCGAAGACTGGTTTCGAAATCATGATGGGTAAAACATGTCGTTGACAACCCGCTCCAATTGCTTACATCCCGCCATGACCAACTTGCGGTCCTCCGAACGCTGAAAAACACTGCAATCTATACATAAGTACACAACTTTGCACATGGAAGTTAACATTCACTTTATCAAAAATAAGCATAATGGCCAAAAGCAGTAGCTTTGATCAGGATCAAAACCTGCAACCTATTTGAGGGCCCCCTTAATCAGTTACCAAACATATTAGTAATGTCTCAAGGAGGCGACAAATTGCCGCATGGACTAGGACTATACCACACAGTTCAAGCAAACTGACAATCGGAAAAGGATGACAGGTTGATGTTCAATGTCACTTGACATCGCGACAATCCGAGTGTTCTTTCATACTGAGCGCTAATGCCATATATTAACTTCACACTGGTTGTGAGTGATAAATGTTCAAAACATCGTCTGATTCAACGATTTATCCCTTATCGGTGGGTGACCACTAAGATTATACCCTTTCTTTGATATTTATCATTGGGCCTTGTGGTCAGAAACCACAAAACGGGGTCGTCTCCCCCTTAGCATCCTTCCGCACATCACGCTTAATCCACCCCCCCCCCCCCCCCCGGCTCGATAGGGCATGTTTTGTAGTGTTGTCCTATTTTTGTTATCATTAATTCATTTTATGTAATATGATATCTAATATGTATTGTTGTTGTGCCGTCCTATTTTGCTTGTCATTGACTCGTTGTTTGACATGTAATTTGTCGTTATGTATCGATTTAGTGTTGCCCTACTTAAAGTCTTAGAGCACACCGATGGTTGTTTCCATTTTTTACCTTAATAGTGCTTGGAACCTGAGAATTGCAAACAAAAACTAGTCGATTATTAGTCAATCGATAAAATCAATTAATCGGGCGATTTTTTATTAATCTCTAATCCCGGCCGATTGAAGCGCTAGTGGTAAGCGATATCCTGAACATCAATGATACAAATTTGAAACAAAAAATCTAACAAGGATGGGAAAGCTGGGTTTTGCGTAACCTTATGTGTCCAAATCTTTTATACAATATAAAAAACAAAATTCAGAAATCTTTTATACAGTATGAAAACAAAGTCTAGAAATCTTTTATACAATATAACAAATACAAAAAGTGTGCAGTACTGAAAGTGAAAAGCATAGATGCTAATTATGCCAATGTATACCCGCAAAATTAGTTGCGGTTTGAAAAGCGAGCAGTATGAATCCAAATTGTACTAATCTGTTTTTCTCAACCCTGGGTTGATTATATCTGTTCACCAAATTTGCAATATAACGTGACGTTCAGCTACGAGTCCTTCCAAAATTTTCCGATGCAGGTCTGAAAAGGTAGCCGGATGGCAAACATAATTCTTGTGTTCGTGTCATCGCTAGCTCATCAAGCACGGGCACACATTACTTAACCCCATTGTTGGAAGAGTTGACATTTTTGGTATATATGCCCCCTGCCCTGTTGGAACGGGCACTGTCTTAATCAGTGACAGTATACTGTTAGTTAATTACCCTGAGATGTAGACCTTGGGCATGATAACACCACTACGTGTTGCAAATTGCATCTGAGGGTACGTGGCTGGAGTATCTTGTTGCGTCAGATTCTTTTTTTTTCTTCTTTTTTCTGAAAAAGTACAAAAATGAATCTGAACGAAGGAGTGTACAAATTACTGTGAATTTGTTTTTCAAAAAGGGGATTGTCGTTCCGTTTCAGAAAAAAAGGGATTATCGTGAACTTTGAGAATTATAAGAATTGAGTCTGGCTATTGAGTACTTTTACGAGAAACGTAATCAGGTCTGAAAAGCGAACCAACCTGTGGTTTGATGGCTAGAGGGACAATGGTATCCCAGCGCACCAGGGTTCAAGTTCTGGTGATCGCATTATTCTTGGATTTATTTCACGATTTCCGGCGATGCACATTCAATGGGAGAAGATGCTCCCGTCGACAACGAGGTGCCTACAATGACTTCGTAAATTTCGAGATGATATGCCGTTTAGTCTTTCAAAGGTGCTCATAGAGTTAGGGTGTGCATGTATGCGTTCATATGAAAAAAAAATCATATCTGAAAATGGAGAGTTAGAACAACAGCTACGTACGCGAGACAAACCGTGTTAAGGGCATGTACAATGGTTGATAAGATAGTCTTATCTTAAGTCTTGCATGTAATTTGGAGAAGACAAAAAAAACATGTATACAATGGGTCATATCTTAGCTTTATCTTAAATAACTAGCTATTCCTAAAAATGTGGTGAGACAAATTGTGCTAAGAGATCATCTCTTGTCTTCTCTTAAATAAGAGAAGACAAGCCTTTTCTTATTATTTCTCTCTCCTCTACCTCATCATTTATCTTAGGTGGCATTGCTAAGATAGAACCATTATACATGTCCTAATTGGCCGCGTACGTGTCAGTTCTCCTACCGTTTTGCTGGCCGTGACAATAATCCCGGCATGACGTGATCTCGTCAGCGAACCTTCTGCCCGACTGAAATATTTTAAGTCGTCTCCTGGCAAGCGACTAGGGCTACATAATTGACTACTAAAGTAATATATTGGGTCTATAATGCCAAGTTTGCTTTCAGTTTCTAAACTCAGCTCGATGACAGGCAGCGGAGATATCTTACTTTAGCGCGTCGTCACGAAGAGCAATAATGCTCGTTATCAAACATAACATATCACTACATGCATACAGTCAGTAGGATTTTCGAGGAGATTTAAAACGGCCCACGCCTTGAGCTGACAGCACTTATATGCCACTTGTGTTTGCTTGATTAACTAAACCTTGGGTATCTGTTTTTCAAATCTTAAAATACCGGTGTGAATTCTTCATAGTCGATATTGCACATACAACCGTGGTTGGAACTCGAGAGGCGGGTCTGGGACGCGGAGTATCTGCTCCCAAGCAACAATAAAATTGCAAAAAGTAGAAAAAATATGAAGAATTCGAATCTGAGCCCGAGCTCATCTGCACCTGCGCTCACGAAACAAATCAAAATAAATACTAGAAAAATTCAAAAAAAATCGAAAAAAATAGGATGGTAGACAATTTGATGCGTAAGGTATGCTCCAATTTTCAAAACATTTAGACTTCTGTGCAGCTCTCAGCAAAAAAGACAAATCGGAGGTCTGTAAAAATGTATACTGTTCACGTACTATTCTTGTCTGATTTGTCTTTTTTGCTGAGAGCTGCACAGAAGTCCAAATATTTTGAAAATTGAAGCGTACCTCACGCATCAAATTTTCTACCACCCTAATTTTTTTTGGAATTTTTTGAATTTTTCTAAATTTTTTATGAATTTTTTTTGACCGGGTGCAGATGCACCCGGGCACCGAAACGCTGCTCTCAAAAAATATATGCTTTTTCTTATGGTAAACTTTGACAACTTTTCTGTATGCTTGAAAATTTTCAGCACGCAACGACATTCGTAAAAGTTTTGGCAAAAAAAGAAGAGAAAATATCCATGCTCCAAAAATGCTAGTTTTGGAAACATATTAAAATGCTTTTTTTTTTTGCCACGACTTCCATGATTGTCGAGCAATTTGGATAGTACCAGTATAGATTTAAGGAGAGAATGATTCTGTTAGAAGTTGACCACTTGGAGTAGCCGGAGGAAGATACCAGCGGCCGCAGTTAAGAAGCCGCATTTGCCCTTCAGAGCAGGATCTAAATAATGGCCTATCTTTCCCGGCCTCGAAAGGC
This sequence comes from Aegilops umbellulata, assembly GCA_032464435.1. Lineage (NCBI taxonomy): Eukaryota > Viridiplantae > Streptophyta > Magnoliopsida > Poales > Poaceae > Aegilops > Aegilops umbellulata. The sequence continues at coordinate 397,608,347 of CP136054.1, forward strand.
TAAACAGGGTGACGCCCAATCGGATGCACGTCCTTGATACTAGGAATTCTTTTTCTTCTCATTTGGGGGCGCTAAACGGCTGAATGGATCAATGTGTTGTGGCCTCTTGTGCAGCAGCCGTACATTCGGAAAGGAAAACGACTTTGATTAATGTTGACTCATATATTTTTTGGATTTTTGGTATGTTAAACTCAGTGTTTCTTTCAAAATATTTATATTCTTTTGTGCCGTCGGTTGTATAGTTGTCACTTTTCTTAGTGATGATGAAACGCGGCTTCGCGGAACCGGCGTGGTGTAGGTTAAACATGGGCAGCTCATGGCCTTCGCTGGAGAAGTTTGCCTCTTAGCTTTTTTTTAAAAAAGGAAGATGACCCCCGACTTTTGCATGGCGATGCATACGGCTACTTTATTAATTATTCTCATAAGACCTTACAAAGCCATACAACAGTAAGACTAAAGCCGCCGTCTAAGCAACAGATGTCGCTACACCTATCCAGTTGATGAAGGGGCGTAGATAGCCTGGGCCTAATACTAAACAGACATCGCAGCCAAGCCTAACATCTAAGACCTGAGACCCCAACCTAGCCACTTGCCGGGTCTGGGGCACACACTGGTCCGGCCTGCTCTCAGAGGCCGCCGCCGCCCACTGCCACTGCTCCATCTTCAGAACTGTACTGATGCATCAACCTTGCTCGGTCTAGCTATCGTCGACACCACCACGGCGCCCAACGACACCTCCTCCCTGCGCGCAAACAGCTGAGCACGTCGTGGTCGCCACTGATACACCTCAGCGCATGCTGCCAAGTACCACCAGCCGACACAACTTGATGTCCTTAGAAGATATGTCGTGCGTAGCACCTGCCAATCAGGCATGACAAAGCGTAGCACCTGTCGGTCAGGCATGGCTTGACATCTCCACCGAAGCTCCGTGCAAGACGAAGCCGCTCCACCTCCTGTCTCTGACTTCCAGCGCTGCTCCACAAACGATGCTCCCAAGAGAGAAACGACACCGCAGTGCCGCCATCGTCCGATCTGGAACACCAGATCCTAGAGTTTTCCCCGGAGCAGCACGAGTGGGTCGACAGTAGTTACACGACGATGCCTTCATCAAGGTCACGGCGTAGAACGCCGCCATCGCCTGCCATCGGCTCGGTTTTCACCGGCAACCATGTCTCCCCCGCTCGCAGCCGGGACTAGATGATGGATCTCGAGATCTGATCACCAAGCTTCTGGCCGGCCACCGCCGACGAAGAAGATGACCACCACCACTGGCTACACCGGCCAGAACAGATCTGCCATGGGCGCCGGCAAGCAGTCCACCAGGCCCTCAACGCCGTTGCCGATCTAAAGCCAGCCGCCGAAGACCGCATCGCGCCGCCGCCCGATCCAGGCCAACCGCCACAGCCGCCACCCGTGGCCCGAGGCAGGGCCCGACCGCCGCCGCCGTCGAAGCCAACACCGTCGCTTCTAGATCGGCCGCACCTCCACGCATGTTGGAGCCCCGCCATCCCTAAGACGCGGGAGGGAGGAAGAGCCCCCGCCACCGCCGTCGGCCTCCGGACGCAAGCCGGCGGCCTCCTCTGGCGACGGCGGGTGGAAGGGAGGAAGATGGATTAGGCCCGGCGGCGGCTAGGGTTGGGGAGCCCCCGAGTCGCCCGAGCGGGGGGCGACGCGGGGGACGCGGGGCAGCCTCCGCAGAGGGGGTGGGCGATGGGAGCTGTCATCAAACTCTTAGCTCAGTTAGAAAAAAGTTTGCCTCCCACCCGCATTATTGTCCGCTGGCGGATGACAAGTTTCAGATAATCGATGGTAGCGTTGCATCGGACATACACGGGCGCATAGACCACCGGGCACCCTACAATGTTTATCTATGCCCGCACTTCGACCAGTCACAGGTCGTACGACGGCTGTACGGGCGTGCCAAGTTGGCACGGTTTCAGCACCCGAGCGGCTACGTGCCACAGCCCTAGACGGCGAGACGACTATCACACACCACTACTACTGTCTACTGTGGTTTATTATTGTCCATCCCTGTCGATCCGGAGCAAACGTACACGCTTAATTTGGCCGTGCCCGCGCAGCCTAGCACCGTCCGTCCGGCGCGTGAAGGCGACACGTACGTCCCACAGGTTTTGTGCTCCAGCCGATCCGCATCCGCACCGGCGTAGTAAAAGTGGCCTTTGCTTCCGTCTCTCTGCCTGTAGCTCCATAACATACGTCTGTGTTCCTCTCCGAGAGCATGCAGAGGTAATGATGAAGAAGAGAACAGAATGGCAAGAACGCAATCGGATTGGGGATTTTGCAGTAGCGCGTCGCGGTCGGAGCCTTTACAGCGTGTGGTCGAACGACGTGGCTTTCCGGATCATGACACAGGCTTGGCTTGGCCCAGTCAGTAGCCGGTGTGACTCGGCAACTGAGCGTGGCCTCTCGGGCCGGGGACAATCTGTATCATGTCATAATTACGTGGTAGCAATCACATCCCTGACGACAACTGGTAATATGGCACTCCCGCAAGCGGAACGCCGACTCGGCTGATGTGTCGCCCATATTTTTCTGCCTCAATGCGAGCTTGACCTCTCACTTTGTATGAACTAGTAGTATCAAACTGGAATATAGATATCGCACGAACTGGTTATATAGCCCATTATTGATTTGATTGCTCGCCGTGTCAGATCACATCCATCAGATTGCAGAGCACCTGGCGTTTTGCCCTTCCGGTTCTAGAGAAGGCAGCGCCCCCCAATCGCTGCTGCAATTAAGACCCTAACGCGACACGCCCCCAAACTGGGCTGCCGTTACCGGCGATGCATGGGTGATGGGTCGAGATCCCGTCGGCGGCAGCACCACGCGTGTCGCCGTCAGTAGCACCGCGGCCGGGAGGAGACGAGAGCTCGATCGACCCCGCGCGCGCGCGTGCCGTGCACCGCGCCACCATTTGTCACCGCGCGGCGTGTAGGCTTCGACGCGAACGGAATCTCAGGATCCCTCGCCGGGCGTGGGATCTGCCCTACGCTGCCGTTCCGGCGCGATAATATCCGACGCTCGCGCGCCTCCGTGCATGCCATGCACGTTGAGCCAAGCCAACCAGAAGCACGCTGAACCGGCTCGATGCCGATGCGTACAGAATTGTACCGATCTTAGATCTTTGTCTCGCTGACCTCAGCTGGTCTAGAAGAAGCGTGCCCGGTTTCAACTTGGTTCCAAGTTTCAACCACCGGACCGCAGTTGCCTCCGTAGCGCGGTTCGGTCGGGGCCCGGGCTACAGCCTACCGGCCGCGCTAGCGTCATGTAGCCACCATGGACCACCTCGGCGGCAGAGAGCTCCATCAGGCATTCAGGCCCGCTCCAAGTTGCCCGTGTGCGTCGCGGATCGGTGATCAAACCAACAATGTCTATGCCGTGCTATGCTAGTGAGATACAGCATGGTGCCTGCTACAGTAGCAACCCCACTAGCATCCGCACCGGACGTTTCACGAAGCTCTACGGCTCCGGTCCGTTCGAGGGCTGGGGCGCGTGCACACGACACACCGGCACGGGCGCCGCGCAGCAACGGAAAGCCGGAGCCATGAAAGTTGCCGCCGACTGGTCCCCGACTCCCCGGCCGGGCCACCATCCACAACTTGCGCCAAAGAAACCACCACGGCATTCGCAGAGCCGCAGCGCGCCCACTGCCCCTGCCCCGTCCATCGGCGCATACCATATCAGGCACAGGCAGGTCAAGGTGCCATGCTGCCATCCATCACCTCACATCCCAGTGAGTAACCCACTGCCGCTGTGAAACTGTGATGCCAAATGGTCCACCTGCGTCAACGCTGGGCACTGTAATTATCTAGCATGGCGGCCGAGGACGTCACTGTCCAGCAGCTGATATTTGGTTTGTTTCGTCCTAAACAAGAATGAGGCTGTGATCTTGAGCTTTTTGGCACGTAATTTGGACCTTGACCCCCTGCCCGCGAGTAGGGCCCTGCATAGCCTTTTGACTTGGGACTTTTGTCACGCACGGCCACACGGGTGGGGTTAAAAGTGAGCTACTACGAGGGTGCTTGGATACGTTTTTCATGACTAAAAGTAGTGGGACTAAAACTTGCTAGCCTTACCCATGCTTGGATCTAAATACTAAAGAGACTAAAATCAAGTTATTAAGCATTTATTATCCTCCAAACCATCTAATCCAGAACTCGCATGTGTTAAAGTAGAGGAATTAAATGAGGAGAGAGAGGGCTAATACATATTTTAGTAGGTTTCCTATGACTAAAAAATTTTAGCCTCAAGACTAGTCCTAGCCTCTCTTTAGTCCGGGGTGCTTGGAACTTTAGCCTCTAAAAAAGACTATTTTTAGTCAGACTAAAAATAGTCCCTTGGATCCAAGCACCCTCTACGGCTCAAAGGTCGGCGACAAAGAACGCGTTCCGTCAACTATATATGCACGACTTTCCCTAAAAAAAACTATATATGCATGACGACGTCAAAAAATAAAACTATATATGCACGACACATGCACGCGCGTAAAGCAACAAGGGGGCATTTAGAGGCGGCGGCCGAAACACACACACAAACATGGTTAAAATCTTTCCAGCCATTGCATCATGCTGCCTGATTTCTTCATTGTTATCTTTCCACCCTTCCAGAAGAAACCACTTTTTCCCCTAAAAAGGGAAGAAGACAGAAGAAATAAACCGCCTTTTGAGTCGTCGGAATTTGGTCTTGCCAATTTCGACCGGACTATGTTGGCATTGGTAGAGTGGCGGAGCTTGATCAAAATTATAGGAGGGGCTAACCATGTAGGAGGGGCCATTCAATCAATGATTAGGCAAAAACTCCATCATTTATGTCTAATTAAGTGCTAATGATATAACAAAACAACACTAGTTGGGGGGGGGGGCATGCCCAGGTTGGCCCTAAGGAAGCTCCGCCACTGCATGGGTAAACTGTCCGAAATTATAATTTCACTTGTTGCCAGTGCTCTCGCTTTCGGATGGCACCCTTGGCGCCAGATCCGTGTGGCGAGTGTTCCTTATCATGGCAAAAGGCCCTTTTGATTTGGCATTCTTCCATGTCTGTTTGCCATCACGGAAAAAGCAGAGGAACTAAACAAATTATGATCCTGGTACTACATCAAAATTTACTATTGTGAGACCAGCGGATTATCATTTCAAATAAAGGGTGATGTCATGTTCTGTGCCGTTGCACGGCAGCCCCATGCATCATGATTCATGCTCGCCGCCGCATCCACTCACCGAAGGCGGCCACCGTCGCAACATTGAAGAGCTCCCTTCCTCTAATTGGGAAAGCAACCTTCTTCTACTACTAAACCGGTGTGACCTAACGGCATGGGTATCATGGCCTAATTAATCCCTGATGATTAGTCGACCACGTCGTGTTCCCGTAATGGTGCATGCAAGGTTCAGTGCGCCCCGGAACTCAAATGGTTTCTTCCCCGCGAGCTCACGCTGACGCTTCCGAATCTGGGCCGTTCTTTTTCTGGCAAAGGCAAAGGGAAGAGAGCTTTATGATATGACATGTTTGGATGCCCTCGGTTGATTGATCGAGAGCTACCACTGAACGCACCTAATTAATTCGGTTACAGGGACGCTTACTATACTTGCTCTAAAGGGAAGCTGTTGTGCTCGATCGACTCTAGGTGGTTGGTTTACAGGCTGATTATCTCTGCCGAAGTAGGCAGCTTGTTAGTTTGCGCAACATGAAATGGACTTGTCGGGTTGTTCAGCCCAGCTAAACACAAGGGACTCGTAGGAATGACACACCTTGCAATAAAAAAAAAGAAATATATTTCCTTTACTTAAAGTCGGATCTAAGGGCAACTCTAGTCGGTCCCTCAAAAGGGTTTAACTCATCAAATGATTCATTTTTGAGAAGTTAAACCGGACCTAGCTAGCTGAATCCCCAAAGTGTTCAACTCTCAAAAGAAAAAAAATGCCGTGTCGGTCGAGTCTGAAATATGAGCGGTCGCAACAACTTCTGAGCAAAAATATTCCCCTTCCCCGTTGATAGCCGCTCTTCCTCTCTCGTCCGCATCCATGTTGGCACCGCCCTCCTTGCCTCCACCGGCCACCACGCACCCCCACTAACATCTCGTAGGCCCTGCCACCCTCCCATGCTACTTCGATTCGCTCGTCGATCGACGTTGTCACGGCAATCGATGCAACTAGGCCCGATGTTGGATTTGACGTATCTAGTCCTCAACACCTTCACATTTCCTTGGGATTTGTCGGGAACGGAACTGGGTAGCCACCCCGAGCGAAGGAGAGCTCCTCGCAAGATGTCTTCCTCCTCTGGCGGTCGAATCTCGCCTAAGCTCCGAATGTTGGCAGATCCTCGTCCGTTGGTCGACCGGGCTCAGCCGTCACCCAACAACTTGTCAGCTCGCCTCTGCACTCAGAAAGTGTGACGATTGCTGGTCGCTGGTGCTGCCCTGGGTCTCCACAACGGAGAACCACCCTGGATGTGTCTTCCACAAGTGTGAAAAGGACAAAATAAGTGCAATATTATGCAGGTGTTCTTCGGTTCAAGCAATTTGAGCACATTGTTGGCTTAATATTATGCAAAATGGTTGCAACGTTTGGTACTGAAAAGAAGTATACATTGGTCTATTCATCAAGAGGGTCTAATGTATGTTGGTGTACTAGTTGTTAGAGATCAGATCACGGAGGATGCAATGTCCAAGTTTCTTCATGAGAAGGTAGAGAAGAAACAAGTGTGCAGACTAGAGAAGTCAATAGAGAAGGGCAGAAGTGTTGGTAATGAACTAAGGGGCCTTATAAAAATATTCGAGGAGTTAAGATTTGAGAGGGCATATGAGGGGTCGAATTCCCGCTAGAGAAATAAAAAATTGAGAGGAAAAATTATACGAGCTCGGCTAGAGATGCTTAAATAAGTTTGTTTAAACGAAAGCATAAGATTTGCCTCTTCCATTAATTAAGGGAATAGAGTTTGAATTACACATGCACATGCAGACATATGCCCCTTAATACAAAAATCGTCACTCTCCTGGTAAAATATTCTCTGGTTTCTTGGCTTTCGCGCTGGCCCCAAAGTTTAGTTTCAAATTTCGTGTTGTTGAGACGGATTGGAGAAGGAGTGCTCTGGAAGATATGTGCATTCAGTTCATTCAAAACGGCCTAAAAATGAGCATTGTGAGGGAGGCCATGGCTTTTCTATTGGGTATGCATTTGGCGGATAGATTTACCCACCATTCCTTGAGGGAACACTCCAAGTGCCAAGTAGATGTATCAATGGCTCCAAGATGAAGCCATAGTGAAGCGACCCTTGAAAAAAAGATGCATTCTGACCCTCTTGCAAAAAGGGCAAAGATCACAATTTGTCAATTCTCGCACGGCCAATTGATCGCTGATCCAAAACCAATCTTGAACTTGACCTTTGGTGGATCCCAAGTCTTCAAAAGCACGTGCTTCATAGACGAGTGTATGATTCCCAAAAATGCGCTTGAGCGTGACTTCCTTTGGTCTGGTTTAGACAAGACTGCCGGTCATGGCGGAGCTAGAACAGATTAGGAGCTGGGGCAAGAAATACCAAGCAAGGCTCAAGAACTATTAGCCCGGGCTAGTCATACTATATTTAGCTAATAACTACATCAAGTTGTAGTTATGTTTATATGGCAGCTCGCCGTCGAGCCCGGGCAGTTACCCCATCTCGCCGGGTACTGGTTCCGCCACAGACAACCGTTGCAAGATGTAAGGTCAATTGGAGTAGTTTGTAGGTCCCTTAGCCATGGGACAAATCTTGAACGAACCCCTTTGATTCCCCCTTAATAATACATGATCCCTATAACTCAAGATTAAATGAAAAAGCGTTCACTTCTTTTCTCATTACATTCACGCTTGAGTCATATATAGTTTGATGGGTCCATGGTCCCTACACAATGATGTCAAAGGGACGAATATCCTGTATACACTTAGCAAACACAAGTAGTCCTCTACATATATACTGTCATTAACATCAAAATGTGATTAAGGGCATTGTATACTGTCATTAACATCAAAATAAATTAAGGGCATGATTGCATTTTCAGTTGCATCACCCCTACTAAAACAACAGACAGACAGCAAGCGGATACGCGCGTCCGGTTTTGTCCGTTGCAAACAAACGTACGCTTTTGTCCGTTGCGGACCCATTTATGGCCCATATTTGTGTCTAGTTTAGGTCGGGACGGATAATAAACGGACAGCAAGCGGACACGCGTGTCCGTTTGGGTCGTCCCTTTGGGCCAAGTTTTCTGTCCGGATGACCCAAATGGACAAAATGAATCGTTCCGTTTGATTTGCTCTTAGTTCTCAACTTGGGGCAATTGGTTTGTAAAACTGTTTTCTTATTTAACGATGAATGTGGTGAGTCTTTTACCACTTCTTTTTAAAAAAAATAGTACCTATGTTTTCAAATGTAAGATGTTTTGACGGTTCATGGGTTTTTCCCTAGCTTCCGGGTACCTAAACTAAAACGTTACGTGAAGCTTAACATCAACCGACGTCCGTAACTAAGTTGACCAGACCACGGCGTCACCATCCAATCTTACCGGAGCGCTGACATAAGCCGCCCCACTCTCGCACGCGAGCCTTCCTCACACTTTTACCGCCCAAGATCGCACCTCGCACGCGAAGCGAGGGCCTCGACCGATCGATCACGATCACACCTCACACCGATGCCGTAGCGCGAGGCACCTCCAAGCGTTCGCGCCGCGCCGACGACGCGCCACCGTGCCGTGACGCCGTGTGCACCGGTGCATCATCCATCGGGCCCCTGCCTCTCTGCGTCGGTCACGGGGATCAACCAGAGCCCAAGTACGAACCAGGGAGCACTCCTTTCCTTCTGTCAGAGCGATCGCCATCCCGGAATCGGGAAGCCCCGGGCAAGGTGGCCACGGGCGAGAAAGCAGAGGACGTAGGAGCGGCGGCAGTTGCTTAAAGGCCACGAAGGGTTGAAATTTCCCGATGCCATTCGATGCGGACAGGAACGTCGCGCGCGACCTCCCCTGCGCCGTGCGAGTTACGTGGGGGATCGCCCAAAAGAGGATACTACCACGGGCTAGCAGATAGATAGCTTGGAATCTGTGGAGAGCGCGGTGAATTTTTCTCGTAGGCTGCATGTGGTGACGGCCGGGAACGGTTTGCTTGCGCGAATCGATCTCCAATTATTTGGGCAGCGATTTGTCGTTTGATTCGCGGTTTCGGGTCCAACCTCCCTTCGGGACGGCGTGCCGGGCTTGGCTCATCCAGGAAATGCGAGCTGCGGGGTCGCTCAGGCGTCCTCGTTGCTGCGGGGACGCGAACAGGGGATGAGACAAGCTTTTGGGTCGCTTTCGCTCCCGAAAACTCCTAATCGCTTCCTTTGGCCGCTCATCATTGTGCAGTGCAGGCATGATGACGCGTATGCCCTGGCAATTGCAAAGTGCTAAACCCTTTGCTTTGGAAGGCCCACGTTGGTTTGATACTACTTCAAGACTATGCAATGTTTTCGTTTAGATCCTTTCTGCTTTCTCTGTTTCTAAATATAAGTCATTTTATTTATTTCAATAGGAATTAAATACGGATGTGCATAGACGCATTTTAGAGTTTAGATTCACTCATTTTGCTTCGCATGTAGTCTGCATTGAAATCTCTAAAAATACTTATATTTAAGAACGGAGAAAAGATTTCACAAGAATAAAAGAATACTCCCTCTGTCCCATAATATAAGAACGTTTTTTACACTAGTGTAAAAAACGTTCTTATATTATGGGACGAAGGAAGTATTACTCAAAATAAAAGAACAACCAAGTACAAGTACTTCAGAAGAAAAAAAGAGCACACACAAGATCGATGCAGCACTGCCCGTACCTGGCCGCGAGGGAGTTCCATTCCTCAACATGTACTTAGAGGAAGAGTTCTTTTTTTTTACTTTCCTGCGATTGATAGGCATTGATTCCCACAAAAAAAAAGATTGATAGGCTATGATTGCAACTCTAATGCGCGGAATAAGCAAGATACTCGCTTCCTTTACAGCCCCAATGGAGTAAATAGCACAAAACCACGACAACCGGCATTAGGTTTCAAACAACGGCCACTTTTATTTTTTTCGTTAAAATCTATCAGTATTGCCAAATTTTACCAAAAAACAATGATGGCTTCTCAATCAAATTAACTTCGAGCCACGGTAAAAACCAGGTTATAATCAAAATAACTTCTAAATTACTTCCTCTGTAATTTAATATAAGACGTATTTTGGACTATGACAGTGTCAAAGAATGTCTTATATTAAGGTACGGAGTATTAAGTTTAAGATGGTACACGTGTCGGGGGAGTTCCACTCCTTAATCATGAAAGATAACTGAATGATGTATATGTATATTAATTTTTTGTTATACTGTATGCAAGTTTGAACCTACTCTTTAAAATTAATACCAGGAATATACTCCCTCTCTAGAAAAATGTAGGACGTTCTTGCATTTTGATTTAAATTGCAAAAATGTCTTATATTTGTGTACAGAGGCAGTAGAACTAAACGAGAAAACATGTACTCCCCCAGATCCATAATAAGTGTCGCAGTTTTGAATTAAGGTTGAAGTAACCTCTGTTCAACGCTGCGACGCCTATTTTGGATCGGAGGGAGTGACTAACAGTCAAAACTGTTTTAGTCGGACATTTTATCTTCCACGATCAAGTGATGATGATATAAGTTAAGTGCTGATAGATTTGTTGCCGTGATCGAACCTAGACTTAGCCTAGTAAGAGATATGTTGATCTTTTTTATCTTACCCATTTCATTTTCCATGTAACATACTCTTTGATGCATCATATTCCTTTTTCTACTTATGTAGCACTGATGTAAAATCACTTTTGTCACACCATGCACGTTCCCCTCCGTGCTACAGTTAATTCGTCTGCCAACTGAACCTCGACAAACTTGGCTTAGCTTTGCTCACCAGCATAAATTCAGTACTGCACTCATCTAGAAGGCATGTCCTTACAATGATTATTCAGTTTGTTACTGAAAATCACATGCACGCCTAGCTTAGCTAGTTGAACGATTATAGACTACTGCCTCGTGTCAGAAACCTTGTCGTTTGGCTACATTCTTGTACAAAAGTCGGCGGAAATGAAGGATTTTGGGAGTTGGAACAGAGTTCAGTTAGCAGGCAGACGTTCAGAACATGAGAGCTATCTCCGCGGTTGTGCATACGGATCTATATATTCATGTCTTTTTCAGCAGTTAGTTACTGGTAAAACTTAACATGATTCGTGGAACATGATACTATACTCTAATCCGCAACCAACTTTGCGCAGCAGCTTACAATTTAAGCGTAAACTAGCTCCGAGGGAGAAACACGCTTGTCCCAAGTGCTCCCAAGTGCGAGAATGGGAATACATCCACCGAGGATGGCTCACTGTCACCATGATTGGAGCCACGTACCGGACGACACCTATGTGCGGGAGCATATATGTCCCGAGCCCTCGACAGCTACGCCCGCCTCGAAAAGACCCGGCTTTCCGCCCGCCCCGATCTCGGTACACATCCCCGTAGCTAGCATCAGGATCAGGACACCGATCGCGCATACAGATCACCGATGCGTACAGGACGCTTGCGACAGGCAGCCGCCCGTAGATGCTGAAAATGTGTGCACCACCCAGCGGCTCACTGCTCATGTCGACCGTGGGAGTCGGAATCCGATGCCCTTTCCATGTCGACCAGCCATGCAAAGGGAGGTGCATGGACCGATCCGGTGATGAGTGCTGGGTGCACGCACGTACAGGGAAGGGAACCACTGCCTACTGGCTGGTGGATGGATTGATCATGGATGGATCTGTGCCGTGCCATGTAGTGATGTAGCTAGCTAGTAGCTAGTGGGATCTATCCATCCATGTCCATCTCCACGTACGGATCCAATCGAATCGTCATGTTAAAAAAATAGCAGCAATGAACTGAGGAATGGCTGAATTCCAGTACCAAGATCCATGCTGCATGCTACCGAGGAGCAAGGCAACGGGATACCTACAACTAGAAACAGCATCACCTGATTAAGCAATTCCTCCCATGATTCGCTAGGTGTCATCAGTGACTAGCGGCCGCTTTAAATTATTTATTTACGCAAAGTTTTCTCATGAGAAAGGGCGGCAGTGCAAAGTACACTGGCAGTACTACATAGTAGTAGATTCTCCTATGTTTGGTTATTGTACAGTACACTGCTCTACGTACGATCAAGGCCGGAACTTTTTAAGACGGCGGTAAGTTTCCCGAAAAGGTTGCACCAACCAGGGAGGAGCATGTCTATCTACTCTACGTACACACTTTATCATATTCGTGCCAAGGATAGGTATGCGATGGTCGACAGACGACGTTATATTCCTGCCCTCTTTAATTTGTACGCCACATCCTACAAAGCCCAGCTTTATACTGTCATGTGGCGCTTTGTCTGATTCTCCTCGGCCCATTTCCGCGGATGCCGCACGAAATGAAAGGCGCTTTTGAGGTCGCTTTGGCGCTCTGCCCGTTTTGCATGTCCGACTGTCAATTGCCTTTCTAAACCGGTCTTAAGGGGAGCGACAACCACCTCCCAGCAAGCTAGACAAGTCACAAGTACACGTGATTGGACGAACGCACATTTGTAATCAAGCACAAATTACATGATCTTTTAGACATAAAGTCTATCGTTCCTTTTCTGCAAGGCATAAAGTATGATCCGACACAATATATACTTTTCAGATCTCAGCTTAAAATATGGTCGAGGTGAATAGGACATGCGGTGCTGTATATGGATCGGTGCATGATTTAATTCGGAGGTTGAGTATTTGTTTTGTACAAGTGGTCAATTGCATTCGCATCATCTTGGGCATAAAATGAATTGTAACTTTAAATCTCTCACAAATCGATGCGTGGACTGGTTGTTTGGAGCTAGTGAAGCACACTTCTCTTAGCAGTGTCATCATTGATCAATATGTAAGAGATCTTATTGTGTTTTTATTGCCACATTTGCATTACTTTGAGCATTCTCATCAATTTGAGCATTTATTTGTCTTAGGATAATGTAGCCTAAGAGATGTACTACAAAATCAACAATTTTGCAATTTGTTGGAAAACCACAAGAAGTGGAAGTCGAGGATTGGTGATGACAGTCCAAAAACTGGGAAGTGCAACAATTCCTCTCCGAAGATGGACGATGGTGAAGATGATGGAGATGAAAGTGTTCCGAGAAGTCCCACTCCGACATCTAGCGCAGGTCGGCCCGATGGGAGAAATAAAGGGAAGGAGAAGATCAAGAGAAAAGGAGAGGTGGAGACGATGAAAAAAAAGGATCGATGGGTCGATGAGGACAAGGAACTAGTACGTGAGGAAGTAAGAAAAGATAGAGATGAAGGAGAAGAAGATCCAAGAGAAGAGGATGAGATGGGATGTTATGCAAGAGAGCAGACGACGTCAAGAAGAGATGAGGACGCATAGGCTCGAAATTGAGGAGCGTTGGGCGACAACTGAATGGATAGCCGTAGAGAATCGGTTCATCATGTTGGATGCAAACTCCATGGATCCACTTACATGAGAATTTTGAGAGAAGTCGCGAATGACGATCATATGTTCTTGGGAAGCCGCGGGAGGGGATGGTGCACACGCTGGCAACATGTGATTTGTACATGTTGTCGATTAAATGCTTTTGTTCACACAATTTGCTAAAAAAATGTGCACTATTGCTTTTGAAATTGTGTGACAAATCCTTTGATTTTTGAGGCAATCAAAGTGTTTGAATGAAAAAACAGGGATTTTTTTTATGAAGGACGACTTCGGGTATGGCGACTCTACTAGAGTTACTCTTAGACTTCAACCCACCAGAAAAAAAGTCATACTACCATTCTATTCTTATGCTTCATGGGGTGGGTGGGTAAAATATGTTGTAAATATCAGACAAGCACATCCTATAATTAAGATCGTTTTGGCGCTCTGCCCATTTTGCATAATCAACTATCAATTGCCTTTCTAAACTGGTCTTGCCTTTTTAAATCAGTCTAAGGTGAGCGATAATCACCTCCCAACACGCTAGACAAGTACACGCTGATTGGACGAACACACATTTGTAATTAAGCACAAATTACATGATCTTTTAGACATAGAGTCTACCATTCCTTTTCTGCTAGGCATAAAGTATGATTCGACACAATATATACTTTTTAGGTCTGAGCTGAAAATGTGATCGAAGTGAATAGGAAAAATGGTGTTGTATGATCGGTGAACGATTTAATTTGGAGGTTGAATATTCCTTTCTACGAATGGTCAATTGCATTTCATGCACATCATCTTGGGCATAAAAGGAATTGTCACCTCAAGTCTCTCACAAATCGATGGATTATTAAGAGATTTGCAACCATTGGGTGGGTTGTTTGGAGCTTATCAAGCACGCTCCTCCTAGCGGTGTCAGTATTGACCAATATATGTAAGCAATTTTGTTGTTTTTTACTGTCACATTTGCATTACTCTGATTATTCTCATCAATCTGAGCCCAAGAGATGTACTGCAAAATGGACAAGTCGAAGAGTCGTTTGTCCCTGACATTGTTGGAAGACAACAAAAAGTGGAAGTCAAGGAATGATGACGACGGTCCAAAAACTGGGAAGTGCAACAAGTCCTCTCTGGTGATGGATGATGGTGAAGATGATGATGGTGATGAAGAGGGAAGGGTTCCTAGAAGTCCCGAGCCGACGTCTAGCACGGTTCAGACCAACGAGAGAAAGAGATGAAGAAAGAAACTCAAGAGAGAAAGAGAGGTGGAGCTGATAAAAAAAGATCGATGAGTTGATGAGAACAAGGAACGAATACACGGAGAAGAGGAAGCAAGAAAAGATAAGATGGAGGAGAAGAAAATACAAGAAAAGTAGACGAGATGGGATGATGTGCAAGAGGGCGGACGACGTCAAGAAAGATGGAGACGGGTAGGCTCATAAGTGAGGAGCATTGGACGACAATTGAATGGATAGCCGAGGGGTATCGGTTCATCATGTTGGATACAAACTCCATGGATCCAGTGACGCGAGAATTTTGAGAGAAGACATGCACGACGATCATATGTTTCTAGGGACGCCGAAGGAGGGGACGGTGCACATGTCGGAGAAGAAAGGAACGGTGCACACCTTGGCAACATGTGATTTGTACATGTTGTCGGTTAAATGCTTTTTTCAAACTGTTGTCTAAAATTTACATGCATAAAACCTTTGATTTTGGAGGCAATCGAAGTGTTTGATTGAAAATGGAAAAAATATTATGGAGGATGACTCCAGATATGGCAACTCTGCTAAAGTTGCCTTAGGCTTCAACCCACCGGAAAAAGAGTTACCATGTTCTCTTCTTATGCTTCATGGGAGCGGGGTGGGTAAAAATATGTTGTAAACGTCATTGTGCACCGGGAAAGCACATTCTGTAATCACGGCCTCCAAGCTAAAAACATGATCATAGACTAGACAAAGGTGGGGGTACCATTATACACATGACATGATTATCCCTGACTGTAGGATCAGAAATCAACTAGGGGGATGGGGTGAGTACAAGATTTTATTCTTGGACAGAAACCAATTCTCTGAAAGAAGCACAAGGGATAATAACTCTTTAGGCAGAAATTAGATAGGGATAAATCTATAGTAGTAAATGACCTAGATGAAAGATCGTGGATGTTGCCTAGAGGGGGGTGAATAGGTGTCTTAAAATAATTACGGTTCAGGCTTGAATTAATGCGGAGTAAAACTAGTGTTTAATTTGTCAAGCACAAAACCGAAATCAACTAGGCTCACCTACGTGCACCAACAACTTATGCTAAGCAAGATAAACAACTAAGTGATAGCAAGATATATAACATGAAACACTATGGCTATCACAAAATAAAGTGCATAAGTAATGGGCTCAGGTAAGAGATAAACAAGACACGCGGAGACAACAATGTATCCCAAAGTTCACACCCTTGCGGATGCTAATCCCCATTTGGAGCGGTGTGGAGGCACAATGCTCCCCAAAATACCACTAGGGGCACCGTAATCTCATCATGCCCTCGCACAATGCAAGACGCCGTGATTCCACTAAGGGACCCTTGAGGACGGTCACCGAACCCGTACAATTGACGAGCCTGGGACCGATCATCGAATATGTACAATTGGCGACCCTCGGGGGGGCGGTCACCAGACCCGTAAAAATTTCTCAGGGCAATCTCCACAACTTAATTGGCGACCCGAAGATTGCCCGGAGCTTTCCACCACAATGATTGAGCTCCGCGTCACCACCAACCATATAGGGTGCCCAATCACCCAAGAGGCACAAGATCTAAGGTGCACAAACACCCAAGAGTAATAAGCTACACAACTTTTCACTTCTACGTATCACTGTGGAGAGCTCAAACCTATGCACCAAATACAATGGCAAAAGCACACGGAGTGCTCAAGTCCTTCTCTTCCAAATACCCCCACAACAACAAAACCTATGGAGGAAGATGAGAGGTAGAACAAAGAAGAGGACACAAAGGACTCCAAGATATAGATCTAAGGGGTTTCCCCTCACTTAGAGGAGAGATGGATTAGTGAAAATATAGATCTATATCTCCCCTCTCTTTTCCCTCAAAAAGATGAAATAGTCATGGGAGGAATAGAGAGAAAGCAAGCTCCAAGAGGTCAACAATGGTGTGTGTGTGTGTGTGGGGGGGACTTGCTCAAGAACCGGGGAGGCACATTGGATATAAGATAGACACATGATAATCCAAATGACTTGGCTCAAGAAAATATAATTGATGAAGATCCCTTAATTCTTCATGAGGTATCCAAGTCTCCAATGCCCTCCAACATCACCTATTGATCAAGTTTGAGCTTGTTGGTCCCCAAACAAGTTGGGTCCTAAGAGGTTAGTCGCAATAGGCTTGGCTACCAAACTGGTTCTTTTCTTGACACCACTTTGAGTACCAACAAATTTGTCAAACACATTGCTAATCCTATCCTTCCGAAGAGAATAAATATAATCCATTAAATAGGGTTGGATACGGTACCATTAGTACATGAAGAAGCAAGGGGACCCTTCTCATGACATAAGTAGTAACATCTACTCTTTTCTTTCTTATTAAATGATTTGTCAACTTTAAGATCATTAACTTGAGTCTTCTTGGAAAGTGGCATTTCCTCAACTTGTGTTCGGACTTGAGGTCACTTCCCTTGTTTCTTGTCACTATGAGGCTTCTTCTTCAATGAGCAAGATCTAGCATGATGCCCTTTAATCTTGCACTTGAAGCAAACAATCTTGGCCGAATTATTGACTTGTTCTTTGCCCTTCTTATTGTTGATCTTAGTCTTCTTCTTATTGTCGGATTTGAATCCAAGTCCACCTTTGTCATTAGAGGATTTTTTTCACACTCAAGATATTGTCAAGTGTGAACTTCCCCTCAGGGCCCTTTTCCAAGTCTTTCTTCAAAGAAGTGACTTGGGCCTTGAGCTCTTTGATTTCCTCTACATGATTAGTATCAACACAAGTACTAGAGGAAGTAGAAGCTTCATTGTCAGAGAAACAAGGCAAACAAAGTAATTCATCACAAGATATACCAATGTTATGAGTAGATGAATTACTAGGACTAGCACATGGCAATATAGCATTTTGACTAGAAGTAGTGCTAATGTCCGCATGAGGCTCAATAGATGTTACCTTAGTAATCATTGCATCATGAGCTAACTTTAGCAAATTATGGGAGAATAGAAGATCATCATGAGAGTTTGAGAGTTTGAGAGCTTTCC
The DNA here is from genome assembly GCA_032464435.1 of Aegilops umbellulata. Classification (NCBI taxonomy): domain Eukaryota; kingdom Viridiplantae; phylum Streptophyta; class Magnoliopsida; order Poales; family Poaceae; genus Aegilops; species Aegilops umbellulata. The sequence goes on from CP136054.1 coordinate 397,626,097, forward strand.
ATGAGTTCCTTCTAATTTCCCATAATTGCTACTCCCTATGTTCCTAAATATTTGTCTTCTTATGGTGTGTTTGGTATATGGAATGAAGTGGAACATAACAGGTTGGACCCATGCGTGGGAGTGATTCTTGTGTTTGGTTGAGAAGAGGAATGGAATGCACTGGTTCTCAGGGAAGGAATATTCCTGCTATATGCCGAACCCGATGGTTCCTCCAAATTGGCCGGACCACACGGAACGCCTCGTTCGCGTCTGTTTCTCGTTCTGCCCCGCTCACCCACCACGACCTGCCTCTTCCGTCCTCTCTCTCTCCCATGAGATGGCGGCGGTCGTAGCACCTCCCTCTCCTTCGTGACCCCCTCATCGCGGTAACCTCTTGTCCACCGCCACGGTTGATAGAAGCCGACGGCTGGCTCGTTGGAGCACTACGTCGGGGGACCTCTTCGACTTTGAGTCTTCGCTGGCAGATAAATGTGGCCAACGAAATGTTGTGAAAATACAAATAAGTTGTTATCACTCTAGTCTACACACACGCATATGAGATAACCTCATATTTCCTACGTAAAAATGGTTTCAGCTAAATTGATTCCAGCATCCTATACCTCGAACCAAACATGGAGACGGAACCGTTCCATTTCATCTTTTAAGTCGTACCAAACATAAGAATGGAACCAACCCATTCCATTGGAATGGAACCATGCCATTACATTCCACTTAGTTCCCAAACCAAACACACCTTTAGAGATTTCAAATGGACTACCACATACGGATGTATATAGACATATTTTAGAGTGTAGATTCACTCATTTTGCTCCGTATGTAGTCACTTGTTAAAATATCTAGAAAGGTAAATATTTAGGAACGGCGGGAGTAGATAGCAACTCAAGTTGAGCCTGTAGCTCAACATTATCCTCCAATATGGATGCTTCACAAGAAATAGAATTAGTACTACAAGCATCATCATTGACAACAAGAGAAGAAGGCAACTTGGAAAGCTCTTTTAAATATGAAGCTTTTAGGTTGTGCATGAGACTGGGTGAGTTTGATGAGCTCACCCTTAATGACCCTTGAGCCATTGTCGAGGTGCTCAAAGTCCTCAAGGAGTTTAACATGTGCAACTTCAAGCTCAACATTTTTAGTTTTGAAATCATTCGCCACCTCAAGATCTCTATCACGGGATTCCTTTACTTTAGATGATTTTAGAGCAAAAGTCTCCTCAAGAGATTTCTTGGTGGTTTGTTCTTCAAGAGATTGAGATAGATCCACGATCTCATTTTCTTAATCACGCTCACGAACTTTCATTTCTCACTGGTGACCTCATGCTCCTTGAGATGAGCTTCCAACTCCTCAATGTATTTCTTGCCCTCAATAGCAATAGACATGCACTACTCGAATTAGCTTATTTGCTGTCTGCCAGTTCTTTGCTGTCCGCTGGCGGACGACAAAGAAGGTCTTTTCCGCCAGCTTAAAGAAAATGGACGGCAAAGAACCGGCAGACGGCAAAGAAGGTCTTTGCCATCAGCCTGTTCTTTGCCGTCCGTTGGCTGGCGGCAAAGAGAGAGCTGGCCCCACTAAACGAGTTAATTGGGGAAAACTTAGCGGCCCCCCTCTTTGCCGTCTGCTAGTAGATGACAAAGAGGAAGCAAAGCAGACGACAAAGGGTGGGTGTCGGTGTCAAAACCGGCAGATCTCAGGTAGGGGGTCCCGAACTGTGCATCTAGGCGGATGGTAACAGGAGACAAGGGACACGATGTTTTTACCCAGGTCCGGGCCCTCTCGATGGAGGTAAAACCCTACTCCTGCTTGATTAATATTGATGATATGGGTAGTACAAGAGTAGATCTACCACGAGATCAGAGAGGCTAAACCCTAGAAGCTAGCATATGGTATGATTGTTGTTCCTCCTATGGACTAAAACCCTCCGGTCTATATAGACACCAGAGAGGGCTAGGGTTACACAGAGTCGGTTACAATGGAAGGAGATCTACATATCCATATTGCCAAGCTTGCCTTCCACGCCAAGGAAAGTCCCATCCGGACACGGGACGAAGTCTTCAATCTTATATCTTCATAGTCCAAGAGTCCGGCCAAAGGTTATAGTCCGGCATCCGGACACCCCCTAATCCAGGACTCCCTCAGTAGCCCCCGAACCAGGCTTCAATGACGATAAGTCCGGTGCGCAGATTGTCTTTGGCATTGCAAGGCGGGTTCTCCTCCAAATTCCGTATACCTGTCAAATAGTGTCCGGCTTCTCGTGAATGTTGCGCTCCTTGACTTCCACGCCCAATAATGGCCATGTTCTACGTGTCAAGCATATGTGAAGAGCCAGGGCGTTTTTACATTTTCCCCCTAGCTATGTAAATGAGCCGCCTATTAAAGAGACGGGGATTCAGATCCAAATCACACCATCCTCCCTTAGCGAGCATTCATCGGAGCGCACCCGACAGAAATCCATTCCATCATGGCTGGTTGATGCAATTCCTCCACTCGCTCTCCCAGCCCCAAGCCTGGAGATTGGGAGAGATGTTCCGTCCCGCACAGCAAACTAGTGACGCTTCAAACCAAGGGATTTCTTCCCCCAGCGTACATGGTCCCGGTTCGAGCCGGGATCGCCACTTATAATGGCGGAGAGCAAGTGGAGAGCCTTCCCAATCCCTCCAAGGGAGATCGGGTATGCCTTGTCCCTCATTTGATAAGAGGGCTCGGATTTCCAATTCATCCGTTTCTCCGGGGGCTCCTGGAGTTCTATGGCCTCCAGTTGCACAGCCTTACACCTGCCTCCATATTGCATATTGCGGGCTTCGTAGCCCTTTGCGAGTTGTTTTTGGGCTGCGAGGCTCATTTCGCACCGTGGAAGAAGTTGTTCTGCCTTGTGCCCCGTTCTCAGACGGGGTTAATATATCAAGTGGGCGGAGCCGAAGGGTGGCGCATCGCTGGGACCGGATATCTATCCGGTGTTGGAAATATGCCCTAGAGGCAATAATAAAAGGATTATTATTATATTTCCTTGTTCATGATAATTGTCTTTTATTCATGCTATAATTGTGTTATTCGGAAATCGTAATACATGTGTAAATACATAGGCACCAACATGTCCCTAGTAAGCCTCTAGTTGACTAGCTCGTTGATCAACAGATAGTCATGGTTTCCTGACTATGGACATTGGATGTCATTGATAATTTGTTGTGGGCGTAGATGTTGTCAACTTTATTGCCGCTACTAGTCTTATTTTGCTTCAGCGGTATTGTGGGATGAAGCGGCCCGGACCGACCTTACACGTACGCTTACGTGAGACAGGTTCCACCGACTGACATGCACTAGTTGCATAAGGTGGCTAGCGGGTGTCTGTCTCTCCCACTTTAGTTGGAGCGGATTCGGCGAAAAGGGTCCTTATGAAGGGTAAATAGAAGTTGACAAATCACGTTGTGGCTTTTACGTAGGTAAGAAAACATTCTTGCCAGAACCCTATTGCAGCCACGTAAAACTTGCAACAACAATTAGAGGACGTCTAACTTGTTTTTGCAGCAAGGGTTTTGTGATGTGATATGGCCAAAGTTGTGATGAATGATGAATGATATATATGAGATGTATGAGATCATGTTCTTGTAATAGGAATCACGACTTGCATGTCGATGAGTATGACAACCGGCAGGAGCCATAGGAGTTGTCTTTATTTTTTGTATGACCTGCGTGTCATTGAGAAACGCCATGTAAATTACTTTACTTTATTGCTAAACGTGTTAGACATAGTAGTAGAAGTAATAGTTGGCGAGCAACTTCATGGAGACACGATGATGGAGATCATGATGATGATCATGGTGTCATGCCGGTGACAAGATGATCATGGAGCCCCAAGATGGAGATCAAAGGAGCTATATGATGTTGGCCATATCATGTCACTATTATTTGATTGCATGTGATGTTTATCATGTTTTTATGCATCTTGTTTACTTAGAATGACGGTAGTAAATAAGGTGATCCCTCATAATAATTTCAAGAAAGTGTTCCCCCTAACTGTGCGCCGTTGCGACAGTTCGTTGTTTCGAAGCACCACGTGATGATCGGGTGTGATAGATTCCAACGTTCACATACAACGGGTGTAAGACAGATTTACACATGCAAACACTTAGGTTAACTTGACGAGCCTAGCATGTACAGACATGGCCTCGGAACACAAGAGACCGAAAGGTCGAACATGAGTCGTATGAAAGATACGATCAACATGGAGATGTTCACCGATGATGACTAGTCCGTCTCACGTGATGATCGGACACGGCCTAGTCGAGTCGGATCATGTTTCACTTAGATGACTAGAGGGATGTCTAATCTGAGTGGGAGTTCATTAAATAATTTGATTAGATGAACTTAATTATCATGAACTTAGTCTAAAATCTTTGCATAAATGTCTTGTAGATCAAATGGCCAACGCTAATGTCAACCTCAACTTCAACGCGTTCCTAGAGAAAACCAAGCTGAAAGATGATGGCAGCAACTATACGGACTGGGTCTGGAACCTGAGGATCATCCTCATAGCTGCCAGGAAACAATATGTCCTAGAAGCACCGCTAGGTGAAGCACCCATCCCAGAGAACCAAGACGTTATGAACGCTTGGCAGCAGCGTGCTGATGATTACTCCCTCGTTCAGTGCGGCATGCTTTACAGCTTAGAACCGGGGATCCAAAAGCATTTTGAGCAACACGGAGCATATGAGATGTTCGAAGAGCTAAAAATGGTTTTCCAAGCTCATGCCCAGGTCGAGAGATATTAAGTCTCCGACAAGTTCTACAGTTGTAAGATGGAGGAAAATACTTCTGTCAGTGAGCACATACTCAAGATGTCTGGGTTGCACAACCGCTTGTCCCAGCTGGACATTAACCTCCCAGACGAGGCGGTCATTGACAGAATCCTTCAGTCGCTCCCACCTACCTACCAGAGCTTTGTGATGAACTACAATATGCAGGGGATGGAGAAGACCATTCCTGAAGTATTTTCAATGCTGAAATCAGCGGAGGTAGAAATCAAAAAGGAACATCAAGTGTTGATGGTCAATAAAACCACCAAGTTCAAGAAAGGCAAGGGTAAGAAGAACTTCAAGAAGGACGGCAAGGATGTTGCCACGCCCGGTAAGCCAGTTGCCGGGAAGAAGTCAAAGAATGGACCCAAGCCTGAGACTGAGTGCTCTTATTGCAAAGGGAAGGGTCACTGGAAGCGGAACTGCCCCAAATACTTAGCGGACAAGAAGGCCGACAACACTAAAGGTATATGTGATATACATGTAATTGATGTGTACCTTACCAGTGCTTGTAGTAGCTCCTGGGTATTTGATACCGGTGCTGAGGGAATCCTGGATTAGGGGGTGCTCGGGTAGCCGGACTATACCTTCGCCGGACTTTTGGACTATAAAGATACAAGATTGAAGACTTTGTCCCGTGTCCGGAAGGGACTTTCCTTGGCGTGGAAGGCAAGCTAGGCGATGCGGATGTTGGGGATCGTAGCAGAAATTAAAATTTTCCTACGCATCACCAAGATCTATCCATGGAGTATTCTAGCAACGAGGGGATAGGAGAGCATCTACATACCACTTGTAGATCGCAACGGAAGCGTTCAAGAAGAACGAGGATGATGGAGTCGTACTCGTCGTGATCCAAATCACCGATGACCAGCGCCGAACGGACGGCACCTCCGCGTTCAACACACGTACGGTCGGGATAACGTCTCCTCCTTCTTGATCCAGCAAGGGGGAAGGAGAGGCTGATGAATATCCAGCAGCACGACGGCGTGGTGGTGGATGCAGCAGAGTTCCAGCAGGGCTTCGCCAAGCAACTACGGAGAGAGGGAGAGGTGTAACGGGGAGAGGGAGGCGCCAAGGCTGCAGGGTGTGGCTGCCCTCCCTCCCCCCTTTATATAGGCCCCCTAGGGGGGGCGCGCCGGCCCTGGAGATCCATCTCCAGGGGGGGGGGCGGCGGCCAGGGGGGAGGCTTGCCCCCCAAGCCATGTGGTGCGCCCCCTGCCCTAGGGTTTCCAACCCTAGGCGCAGGCGGGAGGCCCATGGGGGGCGCACGAGCCCACTATGGGCTGGTTGCCTCCCACTTCAGCCCACGGGGCCCTCCGGGATGGGTGGCCCCACCCGGTGGACCCCCGGGACCCATCTGGTGGTCCCGGTACAATACCGACGACCCCCAGATCATTCCCGATGGCCGAAACGACACTTCCTATATATAATTCTTTACCTCCGGACCACTCCGGAACCTACCTCTCGTGACGTCCGGGATCTCATCCGGGACTCCGAACAACCTTCGATTTGCTGCATACTAATATCTTTAACAACCCTAGCGTCACCGAACCTTAAGTGTGTAGACCCTACGGGTTCGGGAGACATGCAGACATGACCGAGACGATCTCCGGTCAATAACCAACAGCGGGATCTGGATACCCATGTTGGCTCCCACATGCTCCTCGATGATCTCATCGGATGAACCACGATGTCAAGGACTTAATCAATCTCGTATTCAATTCCCTTTGTCTATCGGTACGATACTTGCCCGAGATTCGATCGTCGGTATACCGATACCTTGTTCAATCTCATTACTGGCAAGTCTCTTTACTCGTTCCCGTAACACATCATCCCGTGAACAACACCTTGATCACATTGAGCTCATTATGATGATGTCTTACCGAGTGGGCCCAGAGATACCTCTCCGTCACACGGAGTGACAAATCCCAGTCTCGATTCATGCCAACCCAACAGATACTTTCGGAGATACCTGTAGTGCACCTTTATGGTCACCCAGTTACGTTGTGACGTTTGATACACCCAAAGCATTCCTACGGCATCCGGGAGTTGCATAATCTCATGGTCCAAGGAATGATACTTGACATTCAGAAAAGCTCTAGCAAATGAACTATACGATCTTTTGTGCTATGCTTAGGTTTGGGTCTTGTCCATCACATCATTCTCCTAATGATGTGATCCCGTTATCAATGACATCCCCATGTACTTAGTCAGGAAACCATGACTATCTATTGATCAACGAGCTAGTCAACTAGAGGCTTACTAGGGACACATTGTGGTCTATGTATTCACACATGTATTATGATTTCCGAACAATACAATTATAGCATGAACAATAGACAATTATCATGAACAAGGAAATATAATAATCCTTTTATTATTGCCTCTAGGGCATATTTCCAACAGTCTCCCACTTGCACTAGAGACAATAGTCTAGTTACATTGTGATGAATCGCACACCCATGGAATTTTGGTGTTGATCATGTTTTGCTCTAGGGAGAGGTTTAGTCAACGGATCTGCCACATTCAGGTCCGTATGTACTTTACAAATCTCTATGTCTCCATTTTGAACACTTTCACGAATGCAGTTGAAGCGACGCTTGATATGCCTGGTCTTCCTGTGAAACCTGGGCTCCTTCGCAAGGGCAATTGCTCCAGTGTTGTCACAGAAGAGAGTCATCGGGTCCGACGCATTGGGTATGACTCCTAGGTCGGTAATGAACTCCTTCACCCAGACTGCTTCTTGTGCTGCCTCCGAGGCTGCCATATACTCTGCTTCACATGTAGATCCCGCCACGAAGCTTTGCTTGCAACTGCACCAGCTTACTGCCCCTCCATTCAAAATATACACGTATCCGGTTTGTGACTTGGAGTCATCCAGATCTGTGTCGAAGCTAGCGTCGACGTAACCCTTTACGACGAGCTCTTCGGCACCTCCATAAACGAGAAACATATCCTTAGTCCTTTTCAGGTACTTCAGGATGTTTTTGACCGTTGTCCAGTGTTCCTTGCCGGGATTACTTTGGTACCTACCTACCAAACTTACGGCAAGGTTTACATCGGGTCTGGTAAACAACATGGCATACATAATAGACCCTATAGCTGAGGCATAGGGGATGACACTCATCTCTTATATATCTTTTGCCGTGGTCGGGCATTGAGCCGTGCTCAATCGTACACCTTGCAATACAGGCAAGAACCCCTTCTTGGACTGATCCATTTTGAACTTCTTCAAAATCTTGTCAAGGTACGTACTTTGTGAAAGACCGATGAGGCGTCTTGATCTATCCCTATAGATCTTGATGCCTAATATATAAGCAGCTTCTCCAAGGTCCTTCATTGAAAAACACTTGTTCAAATGGGCTTTTATGCTTTCCAAGAATTCTATATCATTTCCCATCAATAGTATGTCATCCACATATAATATGAGAAATGCTACGGAGCTCCCACTCACTTTCTTGTAAACGCAGGCTTCTCCATAAGTCTGCATAAACCCAAATGCTTTGATCATCTCATCAAAGCGAATGTTCCAACTCCGAGATGCTTGCACCAGCCCATAGATAGAGCGCTGGAGCTTGCATACTTTGTTAGCATTCTTAGGATCGACAAAACCTTCCGGCTGCATCATATACAATTCTTCCTTCAGAAAGCCGTTAAGGAATGCCGTTTTGACGTCCATTTGCCATATCTTATAATCATAGTATGCGGCAATTGCTAACATGATTCGGACGAACTTCAGCTTCGCTACGGGAGAGAAAGTCTCATCGTAGTCAACCCCTTGAACTTGTCGATAACCCTTAGCGACAAGTCGAGCTTTATAGATGGTCACATTACCATCAGCGTCTGTCTTCTTCTTAAAGATCCATTTATTTTCTATGGCTCGCCGATCATCGGGCAAGTCATTCAAAGTCCATACTTTGTTTTCATACATGGATTCTATCTCGGATTTCATGGCTTCTAGCCATTTGTCGGAATCTGGGCCCGCCATCGCTTCTTCATAGTTCGAAGGTTCACCGTTGTCCAACAACATGACTTCCAGGACAGGGTTGCCGTACCACTCTGGTGCGGAACGCGTCCTTGTGGACCTACGAAGTTCAGTAGGAGCTTGATCAGAAGTATCTTGATCATCATCATTAACCTCTTTTCTAATCGGTGCAGGCACCACAGGAACATTTTCCTGAGCTGCGCTACTCTGATTCTCAAGAGGTAGTACTTCATCAAGCTCTACTTTCCTCCCACTTATTTCTTTCGCGAGAAACTCTTTCTCTAGAAAGGAACCGTTCTTGGCAACAAAGATCTTGCCTTCGGATCTGAGGTAGAAGGTATACCCAACTGTTTCCTTGGGATATCCTATGAAGACGCATTTTTCCGATTTGGGTTCGAGTTTTTCAGGTTGAAGTTTCTTGACATAAACATCGCAACCCCAAACTTTCAGAAATGACAGCTTAGGTTTCTTTCCAAACCATAATTCATATGGTGTCGTCTCAACGGATTTAGACGGTGCCCTATTTAAAGTGAATGCGGCTGTCTCTAGAGCGTATCCCCAAAATGATAGCGGTAGATCTGTAAGAGACATCATAGACCGCACCATATCCAATAGAGTGCGATTACGACGTTCGGACACACTGTTACGCTGAGGTGTTCCAGGCGGTGCGAGTTGTGAAACGATTCCACATTTTCTTAAGTGTGTGCCAAATTCGTGACTTAAATATTCTCCCCCACGATCTGATCGTAAGAACTTTATTTTTCTGTCACGTTGATTATCAACCTCACTCTGAAACTCCTTGAACTTTTCAAAGGTCTCAGACTTGTGTTTCATCAAGTAGACATACCCATATCTACTCAAATCATCAGTGAGAGTGAGAACATAACGATAGCCTCCACGAGCCTCAACGCTCATTGGACCACATACATCTGTATGTATGATTTCCAACAAGTTGGTTGCTCGCTCCATTGTCCCTGAGAATGGAGTCTTGGTCATTTTGCCCATGAGGCATGGTTCGCACGTGTCAAATGATTCATAATCGAGAGACTCTAAAAGTCCATTAGCATGGAGCTTCTTCATGCGCTTGACACCAATGTCACCAAGGCGGCAGTGCCACAACTATGTGGGACTATCGTTATCAACTTTACACCTTTTGGTATTCACACTATGAATATGTGTATTATCACGCACGAGATTCATTAAGAATAAACCATTGACCATCGGAGCATGACCATAAAACATATCACTCATATAAATAGAACAACCAGTATTCTCGGATTTAAATGAGTAGCCATCTCGCATTAAACGAGATCCAGATACAATGTTCATGCTCAAACTTGGTACTAAATAACAATTATTGAGGTTCAAAACTAATCCCGTAGGTAAATGTAGAGGTAGCGTGCCGACGGCGATCACATCGACCCTGGAACCATTCCCGACGCGCATCGTCACCTCGTCCTTCGCCAGTCTCCGTTTATTCCGCAGCTCCTGTTTTGAGTTACAAATATGAGCAGCGGCACCGGTATCAAATACCCAGGAGCTACTACGAGCACTGGTAAGGTACACATCAATTACATGTATATCACATATACCTTTAGTGTTGCCGGCCTTCTTATCTGCTAAGTACTTGGGGCAATTCCGCTTCCAGTGACCATTTCCCTTGCAATAAAAGCACTCAGTTTCAGGTTTGGGTCCATTCTTTGACTTCTTCCTGGCAACTGATTCACCAGGCGCGGCAACCTCCTTGCCGTCCTTCTTGAAGTTCTTCTTACCCTTGCCTTTCTTGAACTTAGTGGTTTTATTCACCATCAACACTTGATGTTCCTTTTTGATCTCCACCTCTGCAGATTTCAGCATTGAATACAACCCGGGAATGGTCTTTTCCATCCCCTGCATATTTTAGTTCATCACGAAGCTCTTGTAGCTAGGTGGGAGCGACTGAAGGATTCTGTCAATGACCGCCTCATCCGGGAGATTAACTTCCAGCTGAGTCAAGCGGTTGTGCAATCCAGACATCTTGAGTATGTGTTCACTGACAGAGCTATTTTCCTCCATCTTACAGCTAAAGAACTTGTCGGAGACATCATATCTCTCGACCCGGGCATGAGCTTGGAAAATCAAATTCAGCTCCTCGAACATCTCATATGCTCCGTGTTGCTCAAAACGCTTTTGGAGCCCCGGTTCTAAGCTGTAAAGCATGCCACACTGAACGAGGGAGTAATCATCAGTACGTGACTGATGGGCGTTCATAACGTCCTGGTTTTCTGGGAATGGTGGTTCACCTAGCGGTGCTTCTAGGACATAATCTTTCTTGGCTGCTATGAGGATGATCCTCAGGTTCCGGACCCAGTCCGAATAGTTGCTGCCATCATCTTTCAGCTTGTTTTTCTCTAGGAACGCGTTGAAGTTGAGGGTGACATTACCGTGGGCCATTTGATCTACAAGACATATTGTAAAGATTTAGACTAAGTTCATGATAATTAAGTTCATCTAATCAAATTAATGAATGAACTCCCACTCAGATTTGACATCCCTCTAGTCATCTAAGTGATACATGATCCGAGTCAACTAGGCCGCGTCCGATCATCACGTGAGACGGACTAGTCATCATCGGTGAACATCTCCATGTTGATCGTATCTTCTATACGACTCATGTTCGACCTTTCGGTCCTCCGTGTTCCGAGGCCATGTCTGTACATGCTAGGCTCGTCAATCCAACCTAAGTGTATTGCGTGTGTAAATCTGGCTTACACCCGTTGTATGCGAACGTAAGAACCTATCACACCCGATCATCACGTGGTGCTTCGGAACGACGAACCTTAGCAACGGTGCACAGTTAGGGAGAACACATTTTTTATATTTTAATGAGGGATCATCTTATTTATGCTACCGTCGTTCTAAGCAAATAAGATGTAAAAACATGATAAACATCACATGCAATCAAATAGTGACATGATTTGGCTAACATCATTTCGCTCCTTTGATCTCCATCTTCGGGGCGCCATGTTCATCGTCGTCACCGGCATGACACCATGATCTCCATCATCATGATCTCCATCATCATGTCTTCGTGAAGTTGTCACGTCAACTATTACTTCTACTACTATGGCTAACGCTTTAGCAATAAAGTAAAGTAATTACATGACGATTTAAGTTGACACGCAGGTCATAAATAAATAAAGACAACTCCTACGGCTCCTGCCGGTTGTCATACTCATCGATATGCAAGTCGTGATTCCTATTACAATAACAAGATCATCTCATACATCACATACATGATTCATCACAACTTCTGGCCATATCACATCACAAAGCACTTGCTGCAAAAACAAGTTAGACGTCCTCTAATTGTCGTTGCAAGTTTTTACGTGGCTGTTATAGGTTGCTAGCAAGAACGTTTCTTACCTACGTTAAAACCACAACGTGAATTGTCAATCTCTATTTACCCTTCGTAAGGACCCTGTTCATCGAATCCGATCCAACTAAAGTGGGAGAGACAGACACCCGCCAGCCACCTTATGCAACTAGTGCATGTTAGTCGGTGGAACCGGTCTCACGTAAGCGTACATGTAAGGTTGGTCTAGGCCGCTTCATCCCACAATACCGCTGAACCAAGATAGGACTAGTAACGGCAAGAAGAATTGACAATTCGACGCCCACAACTACTTTGTGTTCTACTCGTGCATAGAAACTACGCATAGACCTAGCTCATGATGCCACTGTTGGGGATCGTAGCAGAAATTAAAATTTTCCTACGCATCACCAAGATCTATCCATGGAGTATTCTAGCAACGAGGGGATATGAGAGCATCTACATACCACTTGTAGATCGCAACGGAAGCGTTCAAGAAGAACGAGGATGATGGAGTCGTACTCGTCGTGATCCAAATCACCGATGACCAGCGTCGAACGGACGGCACCTCCGCGTTCAACACACGTACGGTCGGGATAACGTCTCCTCCTTCTTGATCCAGCAAGGGGGAAGGAGAGGTTGATGAAGATCCAGCAGCACGACGGCGTGGTGGTGGATGCAGCAGAGTTCCAGCAGGGCTTCGCCAAGCAACTACGGAGAGAGGGAGAGGTGTAACGGGGAGAGGGAGGAGCCAAGGCTGCAGGGTGTGGCTGCCCTCCCTCCTCCCCTTTATATAGGCCCCCTAGGGGGCGGCGCCGGCCTTGGAGATCCATCTCCAGGGGGGGCGGCGGCCAGGGGGGAGGCTTGCCCCCCAAGCCATGTGGTGCGCCCCCTGCCCTAGGGTTTCCAACCCTAGGCGCAGGGGGAGACCCATGGGGGGGCGCACCAGCTCACTATGGTCTGGTTCCCTCCCCACTTAAGCCCACGGGGCCCTCCGGGATGGGTGGCCCCACCCGGTGGACCCCCGGGACCCATCTGGTGGTCCCGGTACAATACCGGCGACCCCCAGATCATTCCCGATGGCCGAAACGACACTTCTTATATATAATTCTTTACCTCCGGACCACTCCGGAACCTCTCGTGACGTCCGGGATCTCATCCGGGACTCCGAACAACCTTCAGTTTGTTGCATACTAATATCTTTAACAACCCTAGCGTCACCGAACCTTAAGTGTGTAGACCCTACGGGTTCGGGAGACATGCAGACATGACCGAGACGATCTCCGGTCAATAACCAACAGCGGGATCTGGATACCCATGTTGGCTCCCACATGCTCCTCGATGATCTCATCGGATGAACCACGATGTCGAGGACTTAATCAATCCCGTATTCAATTCCCTTTGTCTATCGGTACGATACTTGCCCGAGATTCGATCGTCGGTATACCGATACCTTGTTCAATCTCGTTACCGGCAAGTCTCTTTACTCGTTCCCGTAACACATCATCCCGTGAACAACACCTTGATCACATTGAGCTCATTATGATGATGTCTTACCGAGTGGGCCCAGAGATACCTCTCCGTCACACGGAGTGACAAATCCCAGTCTCGATTCATGCCAACCCAACAGATACTTTCGGAGATACCTGTAGTGCACCTTTATAGTCACCCAGTTACGTTGTGACGTTTGATACACCCAAAGCATTCCTACGGCATCCGGGAGTTGCATAATCTCATGGTCCAAGGAATGATACTTGACATTCAGAAAATCTCTAGCAAACGAACTATACGATCTTTTGTGTTATGCTTAGGTTTCGGTCTTGTCCATCACATCATTCTCCTAATGATGTGATCCCGTTATCAATGACATCCCCATGTCCATAGTCAGGAAACCATGACTATCTATTGATCAACGAGCTAGTCAACTAGAGGCTTACTAGGGACACATTATGGTCTATGTATTCACACATGTATTATGATTTCCGAACAATACAATTATAGCATGAACAATAGACAATTATCATGAACAAGGAAATATAATAATCCTTTTATTATTGCCTCTAGGGCATATTTCCAACAGCGGATACTCAAGATCTCCTACCAATGTAACCAACTCTGTGTAACCCTAACCCTATCCGGTGTCTATATAAACTGGAGGGTTGTAGTCCGTAGGACGAACCATCATCATACACAATCATACCATAGGCTAGCTTCTAGGGTTTAGCCTCCTTGATCTCGTGGTAGATCTACTCTTGTACTACCCATATCATCAATATTAATCAAGCAGGAGTAGGGTATTACCTCCATCGAGAGGGCCCGAACCTGGGTAAAAACATCGTGTCCCTTGTCTCCTGTTACCATCCGGCCTTGACGCACAGTTCGGGACCCCCTACCCGAGATCCGCCGGTTTTGACACCGACAGGTGCCGTTGCTCATATTTGTAACTCAAAGCAGGAGCTGCGGAATAAGCGGAGACTGGCGAAGGACGAGGTGACGATGCGCATCGGGAATGGTTCCAAGGTCGATGTGATCGCCGCCGGCACGCTACCTCTACATTTACCTACGGGATTAGTTTTAAACCTCAATAATTGTTATTTAGTGCCAAGTTTGAGCATGAACATTTTATCTGGATCTCGTTTAATGCGAGATGGCTACTCATTTAAATCCGAGAATAATGGTTGTTCTATTTATATGAGAGATATGTTTTATGGTCATGCTTCGATGGTCAATGGTTTATTCTTAATGAATCTCGAACGTGATGTTACACATATTCATAGTGTGAATACCAAAAGATGTAAAGTTGATAACGATAGTCCCACATACGTGTGGCACTGCCGCCTTGGTCACATTGGTGTCAAGCGCATGAAGAAGCTCCATGCCGATGGACTTTTAGAGTCTCTCGATTATGAATCATTTGACACATGCGAACCATGCCTCATGGGCAAAATGACCAAGACTCCGTTCTTCGGAACAATGGAGCGAGCAATCAACTTATTGGAATCATACATACTGATGTGTACGGTCCAATGAGCGTTGAGGCTCGCGGAGGATATCGTTATGTTCTCACTCTCACTGATGACTTGAGTAGATATGGGTATGCCTACTTAATGAAGCACAAGTCTGAGACCTTTGAAAAGTTCAAGGAATTTCAGAATGAGGTAGAGAATCAACGTGACCGAAAAATAAGGTTCTTACGATCAGATCGTGGAGGAGAATATTTAAGTCACGAATTTGGCTCACACTTAAGGAAATGTGGAATCGTTTCACAACTCACGCCGCCTGGAACACCTCAACATAACGGTGTGTCCGAACGTCGTAATCGCACTCTATTGGATATGGTGCGATCTATGATGTCTCTTACTGATTTACCGCTATCATTTTGGGGATACGCTGTAGAGACTGCTGCATTCACTTTAAATAGGGCACCGTCTAAATCCGTTGAGACAACACCGTATGAATTATGGTTCGGAAAGAAACCTAAGCTGTCGTTTCTAAAAGTTTGGGGATGCGATGCTTATGTCAAGAAACTTCAACCTGAAAAGCTCGAACCCAAGTCGGAAAAATGCGTCTTCATAGGATACCCTAAGGAAACCATTGGGTATACCTTCTACCTTAGATCCGAAGGCAAGATCTTTCTTGCCAAGAATGGATCCTTTCTAGAGAAAGAGTTTCTCTCGGAAGAAGTAAGTGGGAGGAAAGTAGAACTCGATGAAGTACTACCTCTTGAACCGGAAAGTAGTGCAGCTCAGGAAAATGTTCCTGTGGTGCCTACATCCACTGAAGAGGAAATGAATGATGATGATCAAGGTACTTCGAATCAAGTTGCTGCTAAACTTCGTAGGTCCACAAGGACATGTTCCACACCAGAGTGGTACGGCAACCTTGTCCTAGAAATCATGTTGTTAGACAACGGTTAACCTTCGAACTATGAAGAAGCAATGGCGGGCCCAGATTCCAACAAATGGCTTGAAGCCATGCAATCCGAGATAGGATCCATGTATGAAAACAAAGTATGGACTTTGACAGACTTGCCCGATGATCGGCGAGCGATAGAGAATAAATGGATCTTTAAGAAGAAGACGGACGCGGATGGTAATGTTACCATCTATAAAGCTTGACTTGTCGCTAAGGGTTATCAACAAGTTCAAGGGGTTGACTATGATGAGACTTTCTCTCCCGTAGCGAAGCTGAAGTCCGTCCGAATCATGTTAGCAATTGCCGCATACTATGATTATGAGATATGGCAAATGGACGTCAAAACGGCATTCCTTAACTGTTATCTTAAGGAAGAACTGTATATGATGCACCCGGAAGGTTTTGTCGACCCTAAGAATGCTAACAAGGTATGCAAGCTCCAGCGATCCATTTATGGGATGGTGCAAGCATCTCGAAGTTGGAACATTCACTTTGATGAGATGATCAAAGCGTTTGGGTTTATGCAGACTTATGGAGAAGCCTGCGTTTACAAGAAAGTGAGTGGGAGCTCTGTAGCATTTCTCATATTATATGTAGATGACATACTTTTGATGGGAAATGATATAGAACTTTTGGACAACATTAAGGCCTACTTGAATAAGAGTTTTTCAAAGAAGGACCTTGGAGAAGCTGCTTATGTATTAGGCATCAAGATCTATGGAGATAGATCAAGACGTCTGTCGGGGTAAATGACCACGGGTAGCCTAGCCGGCTCCCTTTGGCACTTCAGAAAAAATTACAAGCCAATCCGGCCTCCAAGGAACCAAGACGTTGGGCCGCCTTCCCTTTGCCGACTGCCCCTCTGGCCGACTGTCGGAAGGCGGCCCGGCCTTCACCTTCATGAAGAGAGCCGCGGGAGGGCCGGCTCCGAGAAGCCGGCCTCGAGAAGGCCGACTCCAAGGAGCCGGCTCCCGCGGCACGGTCAAGATCGTACCCTCGAGGTTCGCAACCACATAATGGCGATGGGACGGGGCGTGGCTATAGTGAAGCATGCCACCCCCGAAATCCGGAGCACGCCTGGCACAGTGCGCCGTACGGGGGTAGCCTTGACCCGTCCGGCGCGGCACTGTTGCTATGATGCCTACGGCGCCATCCACGGCGGGCTGTCTGCGCAGCCCGCGGGCGGTGGGCCCCTTTGGGCAGAGAGACACCCGAAGGCGGCCAGGCCTCCCCCAGTCGGCCAAGACGTGGCCGGCTTCCCCAAAGCCGGCTTGCTCCTTCCCTCGAAGGAGGCGCCCCATTAAGAAGACAAGACGACGTGAGGCTACAGTGATCGCCCGCCAGGCGGCGGTACTGTAGCCACGCTTACCTCGGTAAATCCCTCATCATCAGGATTGAGGCAACAGTAATCGGCCGCCGACAGGGCCCTAGGCAGTAGGGCCTGCCTGTCGGCCAAGATGCCAGCAGCCGGCGGGCCCCAGCAGCCGGCGCAGAAGCCGGCGAGCGTAGACACTGACGGCTGGGGCCCGCTCCCAGCTGGATTACCATTGTACCCCCGGGGGGTAGGCCTATATAAACCCCCCGGGGCACCCATGCAAAGGGTTGATCTCATCTAGGTTATCACATACACAGAGAGAGGAGTAGAGCTAGCCTTGCCCTTCTTCTTCCTCTCGCCAAACAGCTCAAGGAGCGCTTTGTAGTTATCTGTTCACTGAGTGATCATGCGGAGACCCCGCAGAGCAGCAGTAGGGGTGTTATATCCACGGAGAGCCCCGAAGCTGGGTAAGATTCGCCTGCATGCATGTCTTCGCCTTATCCCGCTTCCAGGCACCCGCGACGTCTTACTGGCTCCCACACAGATAAGCCACCCGTTGGCATATGTCGCACCAACCACCCGACAACGCCTCATAGGTCTTTCACAAAGCACATACCTTGACAAGATATTAAAGAAGTTCAATATGGATCAGTCTAAGAAGGGGTTCTTGCCTGTGTTGCAAGGTGTGAAATTGAGCTCAACTCAATGCCTGACCACGGCAGAAGATATAGAAGAGATGAGTGTCATCCCCTATGCCTCAGCCATAGGGTCTATTATGTATGCCATGTTGTGTACCAGACCTGATGTAAACCTTGCCGTAAGTTTGGTAGGAAGGTACCAAAGTAATCCTGGCAAGGAACACTGGACAGCGGTCAAGAATATCCTGAAGTACCTGAAAAGGACTAAGGACATGTTTCTCGTTTATGGAGGTGACGAAGAGCTCGTCGTAAAGGGTTACGTCGAAGCTAGCTTCGACATAGATCTGGATGACTCTAAGTCACAAACTGGATACGTGTATATGTTGAATGGTGGAGCAGTAAGCTGGTGCAGCTGCAAGCAGAGCGTCGTGGCGGGATCTACATGTGAAGCGGAGTACATGGCAGCCTCGGAGGCAGTGCATGAAGCAATTTGGGTGAAGGAGTTCATCACCGACCTAGGAGTCATACCCAATGCGTCGGGGCCGATCAAACTCTTCTGTGACAACACTGGAGCTATTGCACTTGCCAAGGAGCCCAGGTTTCACAAGAAGACTAGGCACATCAAGCGTCGCTTCAACTCAATTCATGAAAATGTTCAAGATGGAGACATAGAAATTTGCAAAGTGCATACGGATCTGAATGTCACAGATCCGTTGACTAAACCTCTTCCGCGAGCAAAACCTGATCAACACCAGAACTCTATGGGTGTTCGATTCATCACAATGTAACTAGATTATTGACTCTAGTGCAAGTGGGAGACTGTTGGAAATATGCCCTAGAGGCAATAATAAAAGGATTATTATTATATTTCCTTGTTCATGATAATTGTCTTTTATTCATGCTATAATTGTGTTATTCGGAAATCGTAATACATGTGTGAATACATAGACACCAACATGTCCCTAGTAGGCCTCTAGTTGACTAGCTCGTTGATCAACACATAGTCATGGTTTCCTGACTATGGACATTGGATGTCATTGATAACGAGATCACATCATTAGGAGAATGATGTGATGGACAAGACCCAATCCTAAGCATAGCACAAGATCGTATAGTTCGTTTGCTAGAGCTTTTCCAATGTCAAGTATCTTTTCCTTAGACCATGAGACCGTGTAACTCCCGGATACCGTAGGAGTGCTTTGGGTGTACCAAACGTCACAACGTAACTGGGTGACTATAAAGGTGTACTACGGGTATCTCCGAAAGTGTCTGTTGGGTTGACACGGATCGAGACTGGGATTTGTCACTCCGTATGACGGAGAGGTATCTCTGGGCCCACTCGGTAATGCATCATCATAATGAGCTCAAAGTAACCAAATGTTTGGTCACGGGATCATGCATTACGGTATGAGTAAAGTGACTTGCCGGTAACGAGATTGAACTAGGTATTGGGATATCGACGATCGAATCTCGGGCAAGTAAAATACCGATTGACAAAGGGAATTGTATGCGGGGTTGCTTGAATCCTCGACATCGTGGTTCATCCGATGAGATCATCGAGGAGCATGTGGGAGAGCTGTCTCGGTCATGTCTACGTGTCTCCCGAACCCGTAGGGTCTACACACTTAAGGTTTGGTGACGCTAGGGTTGCATAGATATGAGTATGCAGTAATCCGAAAGTTGTTCGGAGTCCCGGATGAGATCCCGGACGTCATGAGGAGTTCCAGAATGGTCCGGAGGTAAAGAATTATATATAGGAAGTGCAGTTTCGGCCATCGGGGAAGATTCGGGGTCACCGGTATTGTACCGGGACCACCGGATGGGCCTCGGGGGTCCACCGGGTGGGGCCACCCATCCCGGAGGGCCCCATGGGCCGAAGTGGGGAGGGGAACTAGCCCATAGTGGGCTGGTGCGCCCCCCTTGGCCCCCCCTGCGCCTAGGGTTGGAAACCCTAGGGTGGGGGGGGGGGCGCCCCACTTGCCTTGGGGGGCACTCCACCCCCCTTGGCCACCGCCCCCCAGAAGATCCCATCTCCCAGGGCCGGCGCCCCCCCGGGGGCCTATATAAAGGGGGAGGGAGGGCAGCCGCACCCTGAAGTCTTGGCGCCTCCCTCTCCCCTGCTACACCTCTCCCTCTCGCAGAAGCTCGGCGAAGCCCTGCTGCGGTGACTGCTGCATCCACCACCACGCCGTCGTGCTGCTGGATCTTCATCAACCTCTCCTTCCCCCTTGCTGGATCAAGAAGGAGGAGACGTCACGCTGACCGTATGTGTGTTGAACGCGGAGGTGCCGTCCGTTCGACGCTAGGATCTCCGGTGATTTGGATCACGACGAGTACGACTCCCTCAACCCCGTTCTTTGAACGCTTTCGCTCGCGATCTACAAAGGTACGTAGATGCACTCCGATCACTCGTTGCTAGATGAACTCATAGATAGATCTTGGTGAAATCGTAGAATTTTTTTATTTTCTGCAACGTTCCCCAACATCCAGAACCCCAAAGAAGACGTCCAAAGACTGGCCTTCAGAATGGTTTTATGTAGAAGACGTTCCCCTACCGGATCCTATTCGGATCGGCCTTCCTGAGTTCGTCAATGCTCCTTTGAAGAAGCGCCTGAGCTGGCGTCCATGGAGCCCCCAGGAGGAAGACGACAGGGACGTTCTTTACCTGATGAGCCGGATAAGGTCGCTAGCTCAATCCGGATTGACCATGATCGAGGTCATGGCCATATGTATTATGCGGGGGGTGCAACCGCTTCAATATAGAGGCCACCCCATGTGGGATTTCAACGGGGAGGATGATGCCACCCGCTGCGGCCATAAGGGGCCAGAATCAGTTGCTGCCCTAGCAAAGATCTTGTCCACTTTGTACAACGGAGAAGAGGAGGAATTCCTCCGCGTCAATCCACAGGGCTGATTTTCTATGTACAATCTTCCGAGCTGGGTAAGCTAATACATTCCCTTGCCCATCCGTTCCATAATCCCATAGTTAAGTATTTCATCTTGCGATTTCAACATAGGAGCTGCGTAAGGCCATGAGGGAAATAAGCAGCTTTCCTCCACAACCCGAGGATCCGGAACGGTCCCTCGACCCGGCCTCCCAAGAGGATCCGGATATATCTGTTGAGCTGATCGATGGGGTATTCTACCAATTGGGCAATGACAATGCCTTGGTGGCCATTACGGCCGATTATTCTGGGCTACTTCCAGCCTCGTAGGTAACTGAGACCGAAGTCCCAGCACTTCGAAAAGGATCCGTCCTCGCGTATTTTTGATTATCGTATACCAATGGCGTTTTGCAGGGGAGGACCGCGAGGCGTAACACCGAACCTGCGGCGACTAGCCAACAAGGGGCCGCGAGGCCAAGCAGGCTGAAAAGACATGCGGTTCAGATTGAGACTCTGACGCAGCGGTATGGCGTGTCGTCTTATTCCAAGATATTATCCTCAGAGGCATACTGAAGCTCGTGCTTTCTTTAAGAAAAAGAGCGCTCGCCGGACTATATTCAGAGAGGTTTCTAATCGTGCCTCCACCAGCCAGACTCCAATGTTGGGTCCGGAAGCGGAGGCGAATACGAGGCGCGCGCCGGATGCTCCTCCGACAGAGGATGCGGACAGAATGTCCGCCACTAACTCCGAGGTGGAGAGTGCCATGAACCACAGGCACCGCCGGACTGTTCTTTGTGACACTTGTTTCTCCCAAGAGGCATTAGATGCCTTCAACTCGGGAGATGCGTACCTCCGTGCTGCTCAAAATGGTCTAGCCCGAGCCATGGAGCAGTATGTAAAGGATATACGGGTGAGAAAATTTGGTGATTATATATACCAGTAGCCCCTGAGACTTGAAACAGTTAGAATAACTGATTTAAGGATCATTTGTTATGCAGGTTCTTACAGAAAAGAATACCCAACTGTCCCATGAGCTGGAAGAGTGCAGAGCCCAACTTCAGGCCGCACTAGTCGCAGCAGGGGAGCCCAAGGAGACCCCCTCTGGTACTCTATGCTTTAAATGATAAGTATCATGTGCGGCGTGTATGCAAATCTAACAATAAAATTGCAGATGGCGTCGGACTTAATCCGGATAAGCAACAACTCCTACGCCAACTAAAGGCTGGTGAGAGCGTGCTTACAAAGGTGAGGCAGGAGAAGAATGATCTCCTAGATGCCAACACCCAGCTGGGCGTGGAACTAAGGGATGTCCGTGCCCAGCTGTCAGACTCCGTTAAGGAGAATCGGCGGCTTCGACGCGACATTTTTAGTAAGTGCTTGAATGAACTTTGAAAAAGAGTTCGGTGAGGAAATCGGCTGACAGAGTTATGTCTGTAGGTATGCTCACAGGTCGTCCTCCAGAGGAAATGCCCGGTTCTACGGGTGATCTTCTTCCCGAGCTCTCACAACTGCACGAACGAGTTCGGCAGGTGATGCAAGGCGTCACCCAGGCCTTGTGGCCATCTGTCTCTGTGCCCGAAGGACTTGGAGAGCTTGCGGAGAAGCTGAAGGGAGCGCGGCGGTGCCTCCGATTATGGAAGATATTGGTCTGCCGTCAAGGTGCCAGGGAAGCCTGGGCCATGGTGAAGACGCGGTACACGAAGGCTGACCCAAACCACATGGCCGAGGTCGGACCCGTGGGGCCCGATGGGAAGGAGATCCCTGTGAGCTTAGTGTACGGCCAAGTAGAGTTGGCCGCAAAGTATTCCCAACATGACTGTAAACTAGACAGCCTATTGGATGGTATTGAAGAGGAATTTAACCAGTCAAGTTGACTATGTAATTTAAAATGACATGTATAATGCCTTCTAGCCGGATTGTAGATCATTTGTCATGGCGGACCTTTTCGCTTCAACCTCGGGACCCGACGGTCCGGAGTGTATCCGAATACCCTCTCGGTTATGTAAGAACCGGGGCATGCATGGAGACCAGGCGTAGGGGTCATTAGTGCTTGAACAGACAAGTGCCCAACTAGCTATGTTACATTACATGGTTAGTAAGAAACATCTTCTAGGAAGAATAGTTCCATTAGGGGTTCCTTTCCCTGGGAGGCATGCCCTAAAGTGCATGTCCGGACCGCGGAAAGAGACGCAGAAAAACATCTGGGGGCACATGAGTAAATAAGTTAGAAATCATCTTTAATTCACCGACCGAATATTCTCTTAAAAACGCTAGCTTTCGGCTTCACCCAGTCTGAGGTACACATCCGGCTGACCAGGCAGTAACAATCACAGAGGTGCTCCCCTTATGCCCTAGCCGAATTAACGGGAACGTAGGGCATAAATACAAGAGCCAGGCAACCCAGCTTGGCCAAAACTTAAGTCATATCGATGCATATAATGGTGAATAAAGGGTACATGCGGAAGTATGACACATGTGTTGGGCATAAAGCCGTTATGAATAAGCTTCTGTTAAAGAAGCCCCCAGGTATAATGAGCGTGGATAGCGCGTCAATTCTGTGCAAATAAGGCACAAATGGGCCCTTATAGGCTATGAGAGAAAAGGAGGGGAGAAGGAGAGAAATATAAGACAGATAGTGTATAAAAATGGACAGACGAAGGAGACAAACACAGAGTCCGGCGCTAGGCGTAGAATCTTCGGAGTCGGGCTGCGTTCCATGGGTTCGGCTCGAGTCGATTATCCGATGCATCCCGCAGACGGTACGCTCCACCGATCAGGACTTGGTCAATAATGAAAGGACCCTCCCACTTGGGCTTGAGTTTTTCCTTTTTCTTATCTAGCAGGCGTAGAACTAACTCGCCAACGTTGTAAGTTTTGGCCTGTACTTCTCTGCTTTGGTATCTTCGAGCCTGCTGTTGATAGAATGCGGAACGGGCTTTTGCCACGTCACGCTCCTCCTCCAAGGCGTACAGACTGTCCTGCCGATCGAGCTTGGCTTCTCTTTCTTCGTACATGCACACTCGAGGTGAGTCATGAATTATGTCGCAGGGCAGAACTGCCTCTGCACCGTATACCATGAAGAGTGGTGTGTATCCGGTAGTATGGTTCGGCGTGGTCCGCAGCCCCCAGAGTACGGAGTCGAGCTCCTCTACCCAGTGCGTGTTAGATTCCTTGAGGAACCGCACTAATCTGGGTTTGATGGCTCTCATTATTAGACCATTTGCTCGCTCGACCTGACCGTTAGTTTGTGGGTGATAGACTGAAGCATAATTGAGCTTGATGCCCATGTTTTTGCACCAGAGTTTTACCTCGTCGGTCGTAAAGTTTGTGCCGTTATCAGTGATGATGTTGTGGGGGACGCCATAACGGTGTACGACCCCGGATATGAAGTCTATCACAGGTCCGAATTCTGCCGTCTTAACAGGCTTGGCTTCTATCCATTTGGTGAACTTATCCACCATGACGAGTAAGTATTTTTGCTTGTGGGTTCCTCCTTTAAGGGGTCCAACCATGTCAAGCCCCCAGACCGCGAAGGGCCAGGTGATGGGGATAGTTTGGAGGGAGGTGGGTGGCATATGGCTTTGGTTTGCAAAAAGCTGGCAACCAACGCAGCATTGGACTAAGTCCTGAGCGTCTGCCCGGGCCGTCGCCCAATAAAAGCCAGTACGGAAGGCCTTGCCTACAAGGGCCCGGGCTGCAGCGTGGTGACCGCCGAGTCCGGCATGGATTTCAGCCAGAAGATTCCGCCCTTCCTCTTCGGAGATGCACCTTTGAAGGACTCTGGTCGTGCTTTTCTTATAAAGCTCTCCCTCATGGACTTTATAGGCTTTAGATCGCCGCACTATGCAGCGTGCCTTGTTTTGGTCCTCGGGGAGTTCCTGCCTAGTTAGGTAGGCTAGGAATGGTTCTGTCCACGGGGTGATGACGACCATAATTACGTGGGCTAAAGATGTTATTTCGTTGGTGGAGCCTCCAATTATGTCAGATTGTTCGGTATCGAGCAGTGCGGTTGGGTCCGTGCTGTTATTGCCGGGTTCCCCTTCCCATACTACGGATGGCTTGAATAGCTTCTCCAAGAAGATGTTGGGAGGGACGACATCGCGTTTTGCGCCGATGTGTGCTAGGACATCTACCGCCTGATTGTTTTCCCGGGCTATATGGTGAAATTCGAGCCCCTCGAACCGAGCTGACATTTTTAGGACGGCGTTGTGATAAGATGCTATTTTTGGATCCTTGGCATCAAAGTCTCCATTTATTTGGGATATCCCGAGGTTCGAATCCCCGTGCACCTCTAGGCGTTGAATGCCCATGGATACTGCCATCCGAAGACCATGTAGAAGGGCCTCGTATTCGGCTGCGTTGTTGGAGTCCGTATACATTATCTGGAGCACGTATTGAACTACATCTCCTGTTAGGGACGTCAGAACGACGCCAGCCCCCAAACCAGCCAACATTTTGGAGCCGTCGAAGTGCATGATGCAGTTGGAATATGTGTCGTACTCTTTAGGGAGTTCGGTTTCCGTCCATTCGGCGACGAAGTCGGCCAATACTTGTGACTTAATAGCTCGTCGTGGCTTGTAAGTTATGTCGAACGGGAGGAGCTCAATTTCCCATTTGGTAATCCAGCCCATCGCGTCGTGGTTGTTTATGATATCGTTAAGTGGCACTTCCGAGGCTACCGTTATCGAACACTCTTGAAAGTAGTGTCGCAGCTTCCGGGATGCCATGAATACCACGTACGCTATCTTTTGATAATGCGGGTACCGTGATTTGCATGGACTAAGGATAGTGGATACATAGTTGCTACGTCTCGAGCTTGCGTTGGTTTTTCCCGAAGAGGAGGGGGTGATGCAGCACAGTAGCGTAAGTATTTCCCTCAGTTTTTGAGAACCAAGGTATCAATCCAGTAGGAGGTCACGCGCAAGTCCCTCATACCTGCACAAAACGGTAGCAACTCGCAACCAATGCTTAGGGGTTGTCAATCCCTTCACGGTCACTTACGAGAGTGAGATCTGATAGAGATAATATTTGTGGTATTTTTGGTATAAAGATGCAAAGTGAAAAGTAAAAGCAAAACAAGTAAAATAAAGTAATGGAGATTAATATGATGAGAATAGACCCGGGGGCCATAGGTTTCACTAGTGGCTTCTCTCAAGAGCATAGATATTCTACGGTGGGTGAACAAATTACTGTTGAGCAATTGATAGAATTGAGCATAGTTATGAGGTTATCTAGGTATGATCATGTATATAGGCATCACGTCCGTGACAAGTAGACCGACTCCTGCCTGCATCTACTACTATTACTCCACTCATCGACCGCTATCCAGCATGCATCTAGAGTATTAAGTTAAAAACAGAGTAACGCCTTAAGTAAGATGACATGATGTAGAGGAATAAATTCATGCAATATGATAAATACCCCATCTTGTTATCCTCGATGGCAACAATACAATACTTGCCTTGCAACTCTTTCTGTCACTGAGTAAGGACACCGCAAGATTGAACCCAAAGCTAAGCACTTCTCCCATTGCAAGAACTACCAATCTAGTTGGCCAAACCAAACAGATAATTCGAAGAGACTTGCAAAGATAACTCAATCATACATAAAAGAATTCAGAGAAGATTCAAATATTATTCATAGATAAGTTGGATCATAAACCCACAATTCATCGGTCTCAACAAACACACCGCAAAAAGAAGATTACATCGAATAGATCTCCACGAGAGAGGGGGAGAACATTGTATTGAGACCCAAAAAGAGAGAAGAAGCCATCTAGCTACTAGCTATGGACCCGAAGGTCTGAAGTAAACTACTCACACTTCATCAAAAGGGCTATGGTGTTGATGTAGAAGCCCTCCATGATGGATGCC
Organism: Aegilops umbellulata; assembly: GCA_032464435.1. Lineage (NCBI taxonomy): Eukaryota > Viridiplantae > Streptophyta > Magnoliopsida > Poales > Poaceae > Aegilops > Aegilops umbellulata. The sequence goes on from CP136054.1 coordinate 397,652,850, forward strand.
CTCTCCGGCGGAGCTCCAGAACAGGCCCCAAGATGGGATCTCGTGGATACAGGAAGTTGCGGCGGTGGAATTAGGTTTTTGGCTCCGTCTCTGGTCTAATGGGGGTACGTAGGTATATATAGGAGGAAGGAGCACGTCGGTGGAGCTCCGAGGGGCCCACGAGGCAGGGGGCGCGCACAGGGGGGCGCCCTCCACCCTCGTGACCTCCTTGGAAACTTCTTGGAGTAGGGTCCAAGTCTCCTGGATCACGTTCGGTGAGAAGATCACGTTCCCGAAGGTTTCATTCCGTTTGGACTCCGTTTGATATTCTGTTTCCTCGAAATACTGAAATAGGCAAAAAACAACAATTCTGGGCTGGGCCTCCGGTTAATAGGTTAGTCCCAAAAATAATATAAAAGTGGAAAATAAAGCCCAATATAGTCCAAAATAGTAGATAAAGTAGCATGGAGCAATCAAAACTTATAGATATGTTGGAGACGTATCAGGCATCCCCAAGCTTAATTCCTGCTCGTCCTCGAGTAGGTAAATGATAAAAAGAGAAATTTTGATGCGGAGTGATACTTTGGCATAATTTCAATGTAAATCTTATTAATCATGGTATGAATATTCAGATCCGAAAGGTTCAAGACAAAAGTTCATATTGACATAAAAATGATAATACTTCAAGCATACTAATCAAACAATTATGTCATCTCAAAATAACATGGCCAAAGGAAGTTCATCCTTACAAAATCATATAGTTAGGCTATGCTTCATTTTCGTCACACAAAGATGTTCCCAACTTCTATACCCCCGATGACAAGCCAAGCAATTGTTTCATACTCAAATAATCTCAAACTTTTTCAACCTTCACGCAATACATGAGCGCGAGCCATGGACATAGCACTATGGGTGGTATAGAATATGATGATGGGGATTGTGTGGAGAAGACAAAAAAGGAGAAAGTCTCACATCAACGAGGCTAATCAATGAGCTATGGAGATGCCCATCAATTGATGTTAATGCAAGGAGTAGGGATTGCCATGCAACGGATGCACTAGAGCTAAGAATGCTCAACAAAAGAAAACTAGTGGGTGTGCATCCAACTTGCTTGCTCATGAAGACCTAGGGCATTTTGAGGAAGCCCATCGTTGGAATATACAAGCCAAGTTCTATAATGAAAAATTCCCACTAGTATGAACAAGACAACTTATGAGACTCACTATATGAAAATCATGGTGCTACTTTGAAGCACAATATATAAGACTCACTACATGAAGAACAAGGTGCTACTTTGAAGCACAAGTGTGGAAAAAGAGATAGTAGCATTGCCCTTTTTATTTTCTCTTTTTTTTGGCCTTTTTTTTGCCTTTCTCTTTTTTTTTTGATTGGGCAGTGCTCTAATAATGATGATCATCACACTTCTATTGATTACAACATAATGATTACAACTCGATACTAGAACAAGATATGACTATTATGAATGCCTCCGGCGGTGTACCGGGATGGTGCAATGAATCAAGAGTGACATGTATGAAAAATAATGCATGGTGGCTTTGCCACAAATACGATGTCAACTACAAGATCATGCAATGGCAATATGACAAAACTAAAGCATGTCATGATGATGGTGATGATGATGGTGGAAGTTGCATGGCAATATATCTCGGAATGGCTATGGAAATGCCATGATAGGTAGGTATGGTGGCTGTTTTGAGGAAGATATAGGGAGGTTTATGTGTGAAAGAGCGTATCATATCACGGGGTTTGGATGCACCGGCGAAGTTTGCACCAACTCTCAATGTGAGAAAGGGCAATGCACGGTACCGAAGAGGCTAGCAAATGGCGGAAAGGTAAAAGTGCGTATAATCCATGGACTCAACATTAGTCAAAAGAACTCATATACTTATTGCAAAAATTTAGAAGTCATCAAAAATCAAGTACTACGCGCATGCTCCTAGGGGGATATATTGGTAGGAAAGGGCCATCGCTCGTCCCCGACCGCCACTCATAAGGATGCACAAGCCAGGTACACTTCATGCTTCAAATTTGTTACACAACTTTAACCATATGTGCATGCTACGGGACTTGCTAACTTCAACACAAGTATTTCTCAAATTCACAACTACTCAACTAGCATGACTACGATATTATCACCTCCATATCTCAAAACAATTATCAAGCATCAAACTTATCTTAGTATTCAACCCACTAAAAAGAAAGTTTCACATATCTTGAATACCAAGTATATTAACATTAAGCAAATTACCATGCTATTAACGACTCTAAAAATAATCTAAGTGAAGCATGAGAGATCAAGTTTCTTTAAAACAATTCACCACCATGCTCTAAAAGATCTAAGTGAAGCACTAGAGCAAAAATTATGACGCTCAAAAAGATATAAGTGAAGCACATAGAGTTAACTATCAAGCTCAAAAGATATAAGTGAAGCACATAGAGTATTCTAACAAATTTCAATTCATGCATGGCTCTCTCAAAAGGTGTGTATAGAAAGGATGATTGTGGTAGACTAACAAGTAAAGACACAAATAATACAAGACGCTCCTAGCAAAACACATATCATGTGGTGAATAAAAATATAGCTCCAAGTAAATTACCGATGGAAGTGGACGAAAGAGGGGATGCCTTCCGGGGCATCCCCGAGCTTTGAATTTTTGGTGTCCTTGGATTATCTTGGGGGTGCCATGGGCATCCCCAAGCTTAGGCTCTTGCCACTTCTTGTTCCATAATCCATCGAAAGAATTCACCCAAAACTTGAAAACTTCACAACACAAAACTCAATAGAAATCTCGTGAGCTCCGTTAGAGAAAGAAAACAAAAGACTACTTTAAGGTACTGTAGTGAACTTGTTGTTTATTTGTATTGGTGTTAAACCTACTGTATTCCAACTTCTCTATGGTTTATAAACTATTTTACTAGCCATAGATTCATCAAAATAAGCAAACAACACACGCAAAACAGAATCTGTCAAAAACAGAACAGTCTGTAGTAATCTGTTACTAACGCAAACTTCTGGAACCCGAAAAGTTCTACCAAAATTAGACGACCTGGGCAATTTGTTTATTGATCAGAAGAAATTGGAATCACTATTTTATCACGTTCTGGTGATTTTTAACAATTCGGGCACTGAGCGCAAAGATTCTGGAAATTATAGCAAGATCAAATAACTATCTTCCAAGAAGATCTAATAGGTTTAACTTGGCACAAACACTAATTAAAAGATAAAACCATATCTAAACAGAATCTAGATGGATTATTTATTCCTAAACATAACCAAAAACAAAAAACACAAAATAAAATTGGGTTGCCTCCCAACAAGCGCTATCGTTTAACGCCCCTAGCTAGGCATACAAGCAAGGATAGATCTAGGTATTGCCATCTTTAATTTTCAACTTTTTAGCGGAGTCATGCTCGAATCCGGGGGGTTCTTCCCTCTTCCCTTCATACTAGGAAATTTTTAGATCTAAAGAATCCAACCGTTTATTGCAAAGAGTAATCAACATATTCATACGGTTAAGATTTCCGCTAATATTTTTAAGAGGCTCAAGAGACTTTTGTAAAATCTTTGTTACTTCGCAAATCTTCTCAAACACTTGGGTTTCTCCCTGGGTAGGATGAGATCCTCCCTTTTGGGGTGGTGTTCCCACTATTCCCTCTATAATCTCATGCGCAATACCGGGATCAATATTAATGAAATTTCCCTTGGCCATGCAATCCAAGAGTTGTCTATGCATCATGTTTAACCCAACATAAAAATTGCGAAGAAGAATTCTAAAGTTCACCTCTAGGGTGAACTTACGATAAGATTCCATCATCCTATACCAAGCATCTTTTAAGTTTTCTCCTTGCCGTTGCTTGAAGTGAAGAACTTCAAACTCGGGAGACATAGGAGCGGATAAGGTATTCGACATAGCGACAGGTAAGCAAACTAACACACGAGCAAACAAAAGGCAAAGGGAAAAAGAGGAGGAGATTGGGAAAGAGAGGGCGAATAAAACGGCAAGGGTGAAGTGGGGGAGAGGAAAACGAGAGGCAAATGGCAAATAATGTAATGCGAGAGATAGAGATTCTGATGGGTACTTCGTATGTTGACTTTTGCGTAGGCCTCCCCGGCAACGGCGCCAGAAATCCTTCTTGCTACGTCTCGAGCTTGCGTTGGTTTTCCCCGAAGAGGAGGGGGTGATGCAGCACAGTAGCATAAGTATTTCCCTCATTTTTTGAGAACCAAGGTATCAATCCAGTAGGAGGTCACGCGCAAGTCCCTCATACCTGCACAAAACGGTAGCAACTCGCAACCAACGCTTAGGGGTTGTCAATCCCTTCACAGTCACTTACGAGAGTGAGATCTGATAGAGATAATATTTTTGGTATTTTTGGTATAAAGATGAAAAGTGAAAAGTAAAAGCAAAACAAGTAAAATAAAGTAATGGAGATTGATATGATGAGAATAGACCCGGGGGCCATAGGTTTCACTAGTGGCTTCTCTCAAGAGCATAGATATTCTACGGTGGGTGAACAAATTACTGTTGAGAAATTGATAGAATTGAGCATAGTTATGAGGTTATCTAGATATGATCATGTATATAGGCATCACGTCCGTGACAAGTAGACCGACTCCTGCCTGCATCTACTACTATTACTCCACTCATCGACCGCTATCCAGCATGCATCTAGAGTATTAAGTTAAAAACAGAGTAACGCCTTAAGCAAGATGACATGATGTAGAGGAATAAATTCATGCAATATGATAAATACCCCATCTTGTTATCCTTGATGGCAACAATACAATACGTGCCTTGCAACTCTTTCTGTCACTGAGTAAGGACACCGCAAGATTGAAGCCAAAGCTAAGCACTTCTCCCATTGCAAGAACTACCAATCTAGTTGGCCAAACCAAACGGATAATTCAAAGAGACTTGCAAAGATAACTCAATAACACATAAAAGAATTCAGAGAAGATTCAAATATTATTCATTGATAAGTTGGATCATAAACCCACAATTCATCGGTCTCAACAAACACACCGCAAAAAGAAGATTACATCGAATAGATCTCCACGAGAGAGGGGGAGAACATTGTATTGAGATCCAAAAAGAGAGAAGAAGCCATCTAGCTACTAGCTATGGACCCGAAGGTCTGAAGTAAACTACTCACACTTCATCGGAAGGGCTATGGTGTTGATGTAGAAGCCCTCCATGATGGATGCCCTCTCCAGCGGAGCTCCGGAACAGGCCCCAAGATGGGATCTCGTGGATACAGGAAGTTGCGGTGGTGGAATTAGGTTTTTGGCTCCGTCTTTGCTCTAATGGGGGTACGTAGGTATATATAGGAGGAAGGAGCACGTCGGTGGAGCTCCGAGGGGCCCACGAGGCAGGGGGCGCGCCCAGAGGGCGCCCTCCACCCTCGTGACCTCCTTGGAAACTTCTTGGAGTAGGGTCCAAGTCTCCTGGATCACGTTCGGTGAGAAGATCACGTTCCCTAAGGTTTCATTCCGTTTGATATTCTGTTTCCTCGAAATACTGAAATAGGCAAAAAACAGCAATTCTGGGCTGGGCCTCCGGTTAATAGGTTAGTCCCAAAAATAATATAAAAGTGGAAAATAAAGCCCAATATAGTCCAAAATAGTAGATAAAGTAGCATGGAGCAATCAAAAATTATAGATACGTGGGAGACGTATCAATAGTAAACCGGCTTTTGAAGGGGGAATTTATGTCCGTCCGTTTCCCGTTCGACGATGAGCACTGCGCTTACAACATGATGAGTTGCAGCAATGTATAATAGCATAGGTTCGCCAGTGTTTGGCGCGACCAGGACTGGGTTGGTTGCCAATGTGGCTTTTATTTCTTCCAGTCCAGTAGTGGCGGCATCCGTCCACTCGAAGTGTTTGGTGCGCCAAAGGAGGCGATAAAGTGGTAATGCCTTTTCTCCCAGGCGGGAGATAAAGCGGCTTAGAGCCGCCACGCATCCAGTCAATTTTTGTATTTGTTTGAGGTCTTTTGGGATATCCAATTGTGACAGAGCTCGGATCTTAGCTGGATTTGCTTCAATTCCTCTGCCGGATACGATGAAGCCCAAGAGCTTTCCGGCTGGTACGCCGAAGACGCATTTTTCCGGGTTGAGCTTGATGTCATATGTTCGGAGGTTATCGAACGTGAGCCTCAAGTCATCTACTAGAGATTCGACATGTTTGGTTTTGACGACCACATCATCTACGTATACCTCCACTGTTTTGTCGATCTGGTTTGCCAGACATGTCTGAATCATAAGCTGATATGTTGCGTCGGCGTTTTTGAGCCCGAAGGGCATTGTGTTAAAGCAGAAGGGGCCGTATGGAGTGATGAATGCCGTTGCGGCTTGGTGTGGCTCTGCCATCTTAATTTGATGGTAGCCGGAGTATGCGTCGAGGAAGCACAATGAATCGTGTCATGCGGTAGCGTTGATAATTTGATCGATGCGGGGGAGGGGGAAGGGATCCTTTGGGCAAGCCTTGTTGAGGTCCTTCAAATCGACACACAGGCGCCAGGATTTGTCCTTTTTTGGTACCATCACCAGGTTTGCTAGCCAGTCCGGATGTTTTATGTCTCTGATGAATCCGGCTTCCAATAACTTGGCTAGTTCCTCTCCCATGGCTTGTCTCTTAGGTTCATAGAAACGCCGAAGAGCCTGCTTGACTGGCTTGAATCCTTTTATGATATTTAGGCTGTGCTCGGCCAGCCTGCGTCGGATTCCTGGCATGTCTGAAGGGTGCCAGGCGAAAATGTCCCAGTTCTTGCGTAGGAATTCTCGTAGTGTGATGACCCACAAGTATAGGGGATCTATCGTAGTCCTTTCGATAAGTAAGAGTGTCGAACCCAACGAGGAGCAGAAGGAAATGATAAGCGGTTTTCAGCAAGGTATTCTCTGCAAGTACTGAAATAAGTGGTGATAGATAGTTTGGTGGTGAGGTAAATTGTAACGAGCAACAAGTAACAAAAGTAAATAAAGTGCAGCAAGATGGCCCAATCCTTTTTGTAGCAAAGGACAAGCCGGAACAAACTCTTATAATAGGAAAAGCGCTCCCGAGGACATATGGGAATATCGTCAAGCTAGTTTTCATCACGTTCATATGATTCACGTTCGGTACTTTGATAATTTGATATGTGGGTGGACCGGTGCTTGGGTGCTGTTCTTACTTGAACAAGCATCCCACTTATGATTAGCCTCTATTGCAAGCATCCGCAAATACAACAAAAGTATTAAGGTAAACCTAACCATAGCATGAAACATATGGATCCAAATCAGCCCCTTACGAAGCAACGCATAAACTAGGGTTTAAGCTTTTGTCACTCTAGCAACCCATCATCTACTTATTACTTCCCAATGCCTTCCTCTAGGCCCAAATAATGGTGAAGTGTTATGTAGTCGACGTTCACATAACACCACTAGAGGCTAGACGACATACATCTTATCAAAATATCAAACGAATACCAGATTCACATGACTACTAATAGCAAGACTTCTCCCTTGTCCTCAGGAACAAACGTAACTACTCACAAAGCATATTCATGTTCATAATCAGAGGGGTAATAATATGCATAAAGGATCTGAACATATGATCTTCCACAAAATAAACCAACTAGCATCAACTACAAGGAGTAATCAACACTACTAGCAACCTACTAGCACCAATCCCGGACTTTGAGACAAGAATTGGATACAAGAGATGAACTAGGGTTTGGAGATGAGATGGTGCTGGTGAAGATGTTGATGGAGATTGCCCTCTCCCGATGAGAGGAGCGTTGGTGATGACGATGGTGATGATTTCCCTCTCCCGGAGGGAAGTATCCCTGGCAGAACAGCTCTGCCGGAGCTCTAGATTGGTTCCGCCTCGGTTCCGCCTCGTGGCGGCGGAGTCTCGTCCCGAAAGGTTGCTTACTATTTTTTTCTCATCGCAAGACTTCATATAGCAGAAGATGGATGTCGGAGACCCACCAGGGGGCCCACGAGGTAGGGGGCGCGCCCTAGTACGGGGGGCGCACCCCCCACCCTCGTGAGCAGGGTGTGGGCCTCCTGGACTTCATCTTTGGCGAGGATTTTTCTTTATTTTTTTTAAGATGTTTCGTGGAGTTTCAGGACTTTTGGAGTTGCACAGAATAGACCTCTAATATTTGCTCCTTTTCCAGCCCAGAATTCCAGCTGCCGGCATTCTTCCTTCTTATGTAAACCTTGTAAAATAAGAGAGAATAGCCATAAGTATTGTGACATATTGTGAAATAACAACCCATAATGCAATAAATATCGATATAAAAGCATGATGCAAAATGGACGTATCAACTCCCCCAAGCTTAGACCTCGCTTGTCCTCAAGCGAAAAGCCGACAACAATAAATATGTCCTCATGTTTAGAGGTAGAGGCATCGATAAAATAAAATACGAACATGAAAGCATCATGGTTATTCTCATAACAGCAACATATATAGTTTTTTTCATATGATTACTTATGTTCAAGCGATGATCTATTCACAATGCAAAAGTATAAATCATAAACCTTATTGGGCTCCAACAAACTATAATCTCAGTCATCGAAACAATTGCAATTTCTCATAACATCGGAAAGAGTCTATGTCAGAGCTTAAAAGCAAGTCCACATACTCAACTATCATCTAGTACTTCATGATTGCTAACACTCACGCGATACTTGTGGTTATGGAGTTTTAATCGGACACAGAGAAAGATAGGGCCTTATAGTTTTGCCCCACAACCTTTTACCTCAAGGGTAATGTCAACAATAATGGTTCATGCTCCCCTACATTCAATTATATATATATATATATATATATATATATATATATATATATATATATATATATATATATATATCATGTTCTTTCCAACATGCTGAGCTTGCCAAAGGATAAAATGAAAAGGAAAAGGTGAAGATCACCATGACTCTTGCATAAGGTAGAAGATAGTAATAAATGATAGGCCCTTCGCAGAGGGAAGCAGAGGTTGCCATGCGCTTTTATGGTTGGATGCACAAAATCTCAATGCGAAAGAACGTCACTTTATATTGCCCCTTGTGATGTGAACCTTTATTATGCAGTCCGTCGCTTTTATTACTTCCACATCACAAGATCGTATAAAGCTTATTCATCCCACACCAATCAATCATACATATTTAGAGCAATTTTTATTGCTTTGCACCGATGACAACTTACTTGAAGGATCTTACTCAATCCATAGGTAGATATGGTGGACTCTCATGGCAAAACTGGTTTAAGGGTATTTGGAAACACAAGTAGTATCTCTACTTAGTGCTGAGAATTTGGCTAGCATGAGGGGGAAAGGCAAGCTCAACAAGTTAAAGCATCCATGACAACATACTTTATCTCAGATATAAGAAAGACATAACTCATTACGTTGTCTTCCTTGTCCAACATCAACTCTTTAGCATGTCATATTTTAATGAGTGCTTCCAATCATAAAAGATGTCAATGATAATATATCTATATGTGAAACCTCTCTTCCCTTATTACTTCCTATTAATTGCAACGATGACCAAAGCTATGTCTGCCAACTCCCAACAACTTTTAATCATCATACTCTTTCTATGTGAAGTCATTACTCTCAATAAGATCAATATGAACTCTTTGTTTCTTTTTATTCTTTTTATCTTTTCTTTTATTCACCCAAGATCATGGCAAAATAATCAAGCCCTTGACTCAACACTAATCATTATTATATATATAGCTCACGGACTCGATTACATAAAGAGATCATAAAGCAAAACTCAAAACTAGATCATGCCATAAACTTTATTCTACTAGATCAAGATACTACTAATATGATCGAACTAAGAAAAACGGTAAGATAGGAAATGTGATTGTGATACGATACCGGGGCACCTCCCCCAAGCTTGGCAGTTGCCAAGGGGAGTGCCCATACCCATGTGATTATGTCTCCTTCTTTGTTGTTGAAGAAGATGGTGGAGGTGTTGTTGATGATGCAAGCTTGTCGTCCATCTTCCAGGGCATGGGCTCACCATCATAGAAGGATGATCGAGTCTCCGGGATCCTCAAATCTGCAGCCAAACTCATCCTTTTGAATCTATATTCATACTCACAGTTTTGCTTTTGCAGGTCATAGCTTTGGGCTTGGAGGTGCTCGATCTTCTCATGAAGCTTGAAGATGGCCTCCCCGATGTTGTCAGCATCCAACTTGTGGTTGCTAGTGAACTCCGCAATCATCATATGGTTGGAGTTGAGTCCACGTTCCACCATCCCTTGGCACTTGAAAACTTGTTGCTCCCCCGCTTCTAGCCTTGCATCCATGCTTCCGGTCCCCTTTGGTCCCTCTTCATCACGGATGTGCAGCAATCCATCGCGCAACTCAATGGTTTGAGGGTGACGCAGCACCTCCGCAAGCTAAGGATTGATGACCTTCTCGAAGAACTTGTCCTTGGAAGCACCTGGGTCTGTCATGATAACCTAGATCTGTTAGAAAAACAGCTCGAAACAAGAACAGAGGAGATTTGCGTGATACGGGAGTCAAAACCTTCCGGAGAATATATAGTGAATTTTTGCCGACCAAAATACGTATCGTGCAAGAAAACGGAGTCCGGAGGGCACACGGGGTGCTCACGAGGTAGGGGGCGCGCCCAGGCAGGGGGGGCGCCCACCACCCTCGTGGGGCCCTCGCGTACTTCCCGGGCTGCCACTTATTTTTCTATGTTTCTAAATATTCCAAAACGAAGAGATATTGCCTTAAAAATTGTTTTGGAGTCGGTTTACTTACCGTACCACATACCTATTCCTTTTCGGAGTCTGAAACGTTCCGAAAAGTGTCTCTTATGTATTCCTCCGGGGTTATGGTTTCAATAACATTGGTTTCAACATTTATGGGATTACCTGAGATATAATGTTTGATTCTTTAACCGTTTACCACCTTCGGATTTGTGCCTTCGAAGTTGTTGATTTTTATTGCACCGGAACGACAGACCTCCTCGATAACATAGGGGCCTTCCCATTTAGAGAGAAGTTTTCCTGCAAAAAAACTTAAACAAGAGTTGTATAGCAATACATAATCACCTATATTAAACTCACGCTTTTGTATCCTTTTGTCATGCCGTCTTTCAACTTTCTCATTAAACAACTTGGCATTTTCATAAGCTTGGGTTCTCCATTCATCAAGTGAGCTAATATCAAATAACCTCTTCTCACCGGCAAGTTTGAAATCATAGTTGAGCTCTTTAATAGCCCAATATGCCTTATGTTCTAGTTCGAGAGGTAAGTGACATGCTTTTCCATAAACCATTTTATACGGAGACATACCCATAGGATTTTTATATGCAGTTCTATAAGCCCATAATGCATCATCAAGTTTCTTAGACCAATTCTTTCTAGACCTATTAACAGTCTTTTGCAAAATTATTTTGAGCTCTCTATTGCTCAATTCTACTTGACCACTAGACTGAGGATGATAAGGGGACGCAATTCTATGATTAACATCATATTTAGCAAGCATTTTACGGAAAGCACCATGAATAAAATGTGAACCACCATCAGTCATTAAATATATAGGGACTCCAAACCTCGGAAAAATAACTTCTTTAAGCATTTTAATAGAAGTGTTATGATCAGCACTACTAGTTGGAATAGCTTCTACCCACTTAGTAACATAATCAACAGCAACTAGAATGTGTGTGTATCCATTAGAGGTAGGAAAAGGTCCCATATAATCAAAGCCCCAGACATCAAATGGTTCAATAACAAGAGAATAATTCATAGGCATTTCTTGACGTCTACTAATATTACCAATTCTTTGACATTCATCACAAGACAAGACAAACTTACGGCATCCTTGAAGAGAGTAGGCCAATAAAAACCGGATTGCAATACCTTATGTGCAGTTCTGTCTCCAGCTGGGTGTCCTCCATAAGCTTCGGAGTGACACTTGCGTAGGATCTGTTCCTGTTCATGCTCAGGTACACAACGTCTAATAACACCATCTACTCCTTCTTTATAAAGATGTGGGTCATGTTGGGGAACGTAGTAATTTCAAAAAAAATCCTACGTACACACAAGATCATGGTGATGCATAGCAACGAGAGGGGAGATTGTTGTCTACGTACCCTCGTAGACCAAAGTGGAAGCGTTGACACAACGTAGAGGAAGTAGTCGTACGTCTTCCCGGTCCAACCGATCCAAGCACCGTTACTCCGGCACCTCCGAGTTCTTGGCACACGTTCAGCTCGATGACGCTCCCCGAGCTCCGATCCAGCAAAGCTTCAGGGAGGAGTTCTGTCAGCATGATGGCGTGGTGACAATCTTGATGTTCAACCGTCGCAGGGCTTCGCCTAAGCACCGCTACAATATGACCGAGGTGTAATATCGTGGAGGGGGGCACCGCACACGGCTAAGGAACGATCACGAAGATCAACTTGTGTGTCTATGGGGTGCCCCCTGCCCCCGTATATAAAGGAGTGGAGGAGGGGAGGGCCGGCCCTCTCTATGGCGCGCCCTAGGGAGTCCTACTCCCACCGGGAGTAGGATTCCCCTTTTCCTAGTCCAACTAGGAGTCCTTCCATGTAGTAGGAGTAGGAGACAAGGAAGGGGAAAGGAGAAGGGAAGGAAGGAGGGGGCGCAACCCCTCCCCCTAGTCCAATTCGGACTAGGCCTTGGGGGGGTGGGGGCGCGGCCTGCCCTAGGCAGCCCCTCTCTCTTTCCCGTATGGCCCAATAAGGCCCAATACTTCTCCCCCGTATTCCCGTAACTCCCCGGTACTCCGAAAAATACCAGAACCACTCAGAACCTTTCCGATGTCCGAATATAGTTGTCCAATATATCGATCTTTACGTCTCGACCATTTCGAGACTCCTCGTCATGTCCCCAATCTCATCCGGAACTCCGAACTCCTTCGGTACATCAAAACTCATAAACTCATAATATAACTGTCATCGAAACCTTAAGCGTGCGGACCCTACGGTTCGAGAACAATGTAGACATGACCGAGACACGTCTCCGGTCAATAACCAATAGCGGAACATGGATGCTCATATTGGCTCCTACATATTCTACGAAGATCTTTATCGGTCAGACCGCATAACAACATACGTTGTTCCCTTTGTCATCGGTATGTTACTTGCCCGAGATTCGATCGTCGGTATCTCAATACCTACTTCAATCTCGTACCAGCAAGTCTCTTTACTCGTTCCGTAATACATCATCTCGCAACTAACTCATTAGTTGCAATGCTTGCAAGGCTTAAGTGATGTGTATTACCGAGAGGGCCTAGAGATACCTATCCGACATTCGGAGTGACAAATCCTAATCTCGAAATACGCCAACCCAACAAGTACCTTCGGAGACACCTGTAGAGCACCTTTATAATCACCCAGTTATGTTGTGACGTTTGGTAGCACACAAAGTGTTCCTCCGGTAACGGGGGTTGCATAATCTCATAGTCATAGGAACATGTATAAGTCATGAAGAAAGCAATAGCAACAAACTAAACGATCAAGTGCTAAGCTAACGGAATGGGTCAAGTCAATCAGAGCATTCATCTAATGATGTGATCCCGTTAATCAAATAACAACTCTTTGTCCATGGTTAGGAAACATAACCATCTTTGATTAACGAGCTAGTCAAGTAGAGGCATACTAGTGACACTCTGTTTGTCTATGTATTCACACATGTATTATGTTTCCGGTTAATACAATTCTAGCATGAATAATAAACATTTATCATGAAATAAGGAAATAAATAATAACTTTATTATTGCCTCTAGGGCATATTTCCTTCAGGTCATCCCAAAAGTAATGTCGTAAATCATAAAAGAACTTTTTATTTTGTTGGTAAGTGAAGCTAGGTGGTATAAACTTAGCAACAATATAATTAGCATAATCAGCATACCAAGGAGTACTACGAGAAGTACTTATAACATTTAATTGTTCATCTGGAAAGTTATCATTAATAGGTAGTGGGTCATCAAGAACATTTTCTAACCTAGATAAGTTATCTGCAACGGGGTTCTCAGCTCCTTTTCTATCGACGATATGCAAATCAAATTGTTGTAGCAGGAGAACCCACCTAATAAGTCTAGGTTTAGCATCTTTCTTTTCCATAAGATATTTAATAGCAGCATGATCAGTGTGAATAGTTACTTTAGAATCAACAATATAAGGTCTAAACTTATCACAAGCAAATACAACTGCTAAAAGTTCTTTTTCAGTAGTAGCATAATTTCTTTGAGAATTGTCTAGAGTCTTACTAGCATAATGGATAACATTTAATTTCTTATCAACTCTTTGCCCTAGAACAGCACCTACAGCATAATCACTGGCATCACACATAATTTCAAAGGGTAAATTCCAATCAGGTGGTTGAACAACATGTGCAGAGACTAATGCTTTCTTAAGTATTTCAAATGCTTCTACACAATCATCATTAAAGACAAATGGTATATCTTTTTGCAATAAATTAGTCAGAGGCCGAGAAATTTTTGAGAAGTCCTTAATGAACCTCCTGTGAAATCCGGCGTGACCAAGGAAACTTCTTATACCTTTGACGTCCTTGGGACATGGCATCTTTTCAATAGCATCAACTTTGGCTTTATCAACTTCAATACCTTTTTCGGAAACTTTGTGCCCCAAGACAATACCTTCATTAGCCATAAAGTGGCACTTTTCCCAATTCAAGACGAGATTAGTTTCTTCACATCTCTGCAAAACTCGATCAAGATTGCTCAAACAATCATCAAAAGAGGAACCATAGACGGAAAATTCGTCCATGAAAACCTCGCAAATCGTCTCACAAAAGTCAGAGAATATAGCCATCATGCATGTTTGAAAGGTAGCAGGTGCATTACATAAACCAAAAGGCATACGTCTATAAGCAAAAGTAACAAAAGGGCATGTAAAAGTAGTCTTTGATTGATCTCTAGCTGACACAGGTATTTGAGAGAAACCAGAATAACCATCTAGAAAGCAATAATGTGTGTGTTTGCATAATCTTTCTAGCATTTGATCAATAAAAGGTAAGGGGTAATGATCTTTCTTAGTAGCTTTATTTAATTTGCGGAAATCAATTACCATCCTATAGCCTGTAATAATTCTTTGTGGAATCAATTCATCTTTATCATTAGGAACAACAGTAATACCTCCCTTCTTAGGGACACAATGGATAGGACTTACCCACTGACTATCAGCAACGGGATAAATTATATCTGCCTCGAGAAGCTTGAGTATTTCTTTTCTTACCGCTTCTTTCATTTTAGGATTGAGATGTCGTTGAGGATCACGAACTGGTTTGGCGTCTGCTTCCAAATTTATTTTATGTTGACATAGAGTGGGACTAATGCCCTTAAGATCATCAAGAGTATATCCAATAGCAGCACGATGCTTCTTCAGAGTTTCCAATAATCTTTCTTCTTCATGCTCTGAAAGGTTAGCACTAATAATAACAGGATATATCTTCTTTTCATCAAGATAAGCATATTTAAGATTATCAGGTAAAGGTTTAAGCTCAAACACGGGATCACCCTTTGGTGGGGGAGGATCCCCTAAAATTTCAACAGGCAAATTGTGTTGCAGAATAGGTTCTTGTTTAAAGAATACATCATCTATTTCCCTTCTTTCATTCATGAACATATCATTTTCATGGTCAAGCAAATAGTGTTCTAAAGGATCACTAGGAGGTAAGGCAATAGAAGCAAGACCGATAATTTAATCCTTACTAGGTAATTCTTCCTCACGGTGTTGTTTACTAAATTTAGAGAAATTAAACTCATGAACCATATCATCCAAGCCAATAGTAACAACATTCTTTTCACAGCCCATCCTAGCATTAACAGTGTTCAAGAAGGGTCAACCAAATATAATGGGACAAAAGCTATCTTGTGGAGAAGTAAGAACAAGAAAATCAGCGGGGTATTTAGTTTTACCACACAAGACTTCGACATCTCTAACAATCCCAATTGGTGAAATAGTGTCTCTATTAGCAAGTTTAATTGTAACATCAATATCTTCTATCTCAGCAGGTGCAATTTCATTCTTAATAATTTCTTCGTACAAGTCATAAGGTATAACACTAGCACTAGCAACCATATCACATAAGCCATGATAACAACGATGTCCTATTTTAATAGAAATAACAGGCACGCCTACCACAGGTCTATGTTTATCTCTATCACACGGTTTAGCAATTCTAGCAGTTTCACCATCGAACTGAATAACATGCCCATCAATATTATCGGACAAGAGATCTTTAACAATAGCAATATTAGGTTCTACTTTAACTTGCTCAGGGGGTACATAAGTTCTGATATTGCTTTTGCGAACAACAGTTGAAGCTTTAGCATGATCCTTTACTCTAACAGGGAAAGGTGGTTTCTCAACATAAGAAGTAGGGACAATAGGATCATTATAAGTCACAGTCTTTTCTTCAACTTTAATAGGTGCAGCTACTTTTACTTCTATGGGAGGATGATATTTAAACCACTTCTCCTTAGGGAGGTCAACATAAGTAGCAAAAGATTCACAGAAAGAAGCTACTATCTCAGAGTCAAGTCCATATTTAGTGCTAAACTTACGGAAAATATCGGTGTCCATAAAAGATTTAACACAATCAAACTTAGGTGTCATACCTGACTCCTTACCTTCGTCGAGGTCCCAATCTTCAGAGTTGCGTTTAACTCTATCCAATAAATTCCATCTGAATTCAATAGTCCTCATCATAAAAGAGCCAGCACAAGAAGTATCGAGCATGGTGCGATTGTTTTCAGAAAGCTGAGCATAAAAACTTTGCATAATTATTTCTCTTGAGAGCTCATGATTGGGGCATGAATATAACATTGATTTAAGCCTCCCCCAAGCTTGAGCGATGCTTTCTCCTTCACGAGGCCAGAAATTATATATATAATTGCGATCACGATGAACAAGATGCATAGGGTAATACTTTTGATGAAATTCCAATTTCAATATTTTATAGTCCCACGATCTCGTATCACATAGCCTATACCATATCAATGCATCTTCCTTAAAAGATAAAGGAAAGACCTTCTTCTTAGAAACATCATCGGATACACCTGCAAGCTTAAATAATCCACAAACTTCATCCACATATAATAAGTGCTCATCAGGATGCTTTGTTCCATCTCCTGTAAAAGGATTAGCGAGCAGTTTTTCCATTATACCCGAAGGAAATATAAAAGGAGTTTCATTTTCAATAGGTTCAGTAGGTTGAGGAGCAACTCTTTGCTCTACTGGACGGGGTGAAGATACCCCGAACAATCCCCTCAGAGAATTACTTTCCATAGTAACAAGTGACAGTAAATTTCAGCACACTAAATAAATTTTTCCTTACCAAATTCCACCTACCAAAGGCGCTACACTCCCCGGCAACGGCGCTAGAAAAGAGTCTTGATGACCCACAAGTATAGGGGATCTATCATAGTCCTTTCGATAAGTAAGAGTGTCGAACCCAACTAGGAGCAGAAGGAAATGATAAGCGGTTTTCAGCAAGGTATTCTCTGCAAGTACTGAAATAAGTGGTGATAGATAGTTTGGTGGTGAGGTAAATTGTAACGAGCAACAAGTAACAAAAGTAGATAAAGTGCAGCAAAATGGCCAATCCTTTTTGTAGCAAAGGACAAGCCGGAACAAACTCTTATAATAGGAAAAGCGCTCCCGAGGACATATGGGAATATCGTCAAGCTAGTTTTCATCACGTTCATATGATTCACGTTCGGTACTTTGATAATTTGATATGTGGGTGGACCGGTGCTTGGGTGCTGTTCTTACTTGAACAAGCATCCCACTTATGATTAGCCTCTATTGCAAGCATCCGCAAATACAACAAAAGTATTAAGGTAAACCTAACCATAGCATGAAACATATGGATCCAAATCAGCCCCTTACGAAGCAACGCACAAACTAGGGTTTAAGCTTCTGTCACTCTATCAACCCATCATCTACTTATTACTTCCCAATGCCTTCCTCTAGGCCCAAATAATGGTGAAGTGTTATGTAGTCGACGTTCACATAATACCACTAGAGGCTAGATAACATACATCTTATCTAAATATCAAACGAATACCAAATTCACATGATTACTAATAGCAAGACTTCTCCCTTGTCCTCAGGAACAAACGTAACTACTCACAAAGCATATTCATGTTCATAATCAGAGGGGTAATAATATGCATAAAGGATCTGAACATATGATCTTCCACCAAATAAACCAACTAGCATCAACTACAAGGAGTAATCAACACTACTAGCAACCTACTAGCACCAATCCCGGACTTTGAGACAAGAATTGGATACAAGAGATGAACTAGGGTTTGGAGATGATATGGTGCTGGTGAAGATGTTGATGGAGATTTCCCTCTCCCGATGAGAGGAGCGTTGGTGATGACGATGGTGATGATTTCCCCCTCCCGGAGGGAAGTATCCCCGGCAGAACAGCTCTGCCGGAGCTCTAGATTGGTTCCGCCTCGTGGCGGCGGAGTCTCGTCCCGAAAGGTTGCTTGCTATTTTTTTCTCATCAAAAGACTTCAATTAGCAGAAGATGGACGTAGGAGACCCACCAGGGGGCCTACGAGGTAGGGGGCGCGCCCTAGTACGGGGGGCGCGCCCCCCACCCTCGTGAGCAGGGTGTGGGCCCCCTGGACTTCATCTTTGGCGAGGATTTTTCTTTATTTATTTTAAGATGTTCCGTGGAGTTCCAGGACTTTTGGAGTTGCACAGAATAGGCCTCTAATATTTGCTCCTTTTCCAGCCCAGAATTCCAGCTGCCGGCATTCTCCCTTCTTATGTAAACCTTGTAAAATAAGAGAGAATAGCCATAAGTATTGTGACATATTGTGAAATAACAGCCCATAATGCAATAAATATCGATATAAAAGCATGATGCAAAATGGACGTATCATAGTGCGGCGTCTACATCAGGGTTTAATTGCGCCTCGATGGAAGCTATTTTTGTAGGGTCCGTTGGATGGACTTGGAATTTGACTATTTCATCTGCCGGTTTAAAGGAGGTGGACTTGGATCTTTTATCGAGTATCACATCGTCCCTGTTCACCGTGGAGCGCAGCGCAGTCAGTTCCTCAGCCGCTAGGGCTTCGGATAGTGCCTCGAGGGCCAGTGCGGCTGTCTTATTTTTGGCGCGGAGTGCTATGTCCGGATCACTAGAAAGGGTGATGATTCCATTGGGCTCGGGCATTTTAAGCTTCATGTACCCGTAATGGGGTATGTCTTGGAAGATTGTAAACGCCTCCCGCCCTAACAGAGCGTGGTATCCGCTATTGAACGGGGCCACTTGGAACGTAACCTCTTCGGACCTGTAATTATCCGGCGTGCCGAACACCACATCTAGTGTGATTTTTCCTGTACTGCGCGCTTCTCGACTGGGGATTATTCCTCTAAAGGTTGTGTTGCTTCGCTCAATGCGGTTCCAGTCTATTTCCATTTTTTGAAGGGTTTCCTCATAAATGAGGTTCAGTCCACTGCCACCGTCCATGAGTACCTTGGTGAGTTGAAAGCCGTCCACTATTGGACTGAGGACCAATACCGCTGGTGCTTGGGTTGTTCGGAATTTAGGTTCGTCACTGGCATTAAAAGTAATAGCCGTGTCACTCCATGGGTTTATTGTTGCCACGTGGTAGACTTCGGCGAGGCTGCGGAGTGTTCGTTTTCGCATGTTATTTGATGCGAAAGTCTCGAAGACTGTTAATACCGTGCTAGTATCCCTGGGATGGTGCTCTGTGGCTTCTGGAATTAGAAGATCTTCGCCACTTTTGGCCACCTGCCGGAGTATCCAACATGCTCTAAGGCTATGAGTTGGTATGGCGCCCTCTGTACCGTGAATTTTACAAGGTCCATTGAGCCATCCCTCCAGTACGGTTCCATGCCCTGTAGAGGGTTTTTGTTTTTTGGTGTTTAACCCGGGTGTCTGATGATAATGCACCCTTTTATTTCGGACTGAGTTCGTATTCATGGCGGGATTGTCCCAAAATTTAATTTCGGTTTTCCAAGCGCTTTCCATCGCATAGTACTTTCGTACTATGGACGCCAAGTCGGCAAAGCGTGTAATTTCACAGCGACTTATGGCGTTGAGGATTCCCTTGTTCGTGCAATTATTGCAGAAAAATAAGATTGCGTCTTCCTCGCGACAGTCCTTGATCATGTTCATTACCAGGAGGAATCTGGCCCAATAATGGTGTACTGTTTCTTGGGGCTCTTGCCTGATTTGGAATATATCGCTTATGTTTGGGTGGGTGGGTGGAATTGAATCCGAAACCTCACCCAATCTGAGACTCAGGGGCCAGGGGGTTTCCGAACTCGGAAGTTTGGATTCTTGGATGTTGTCCAATGAATCTGGCCTGCTGCCTGACTCTAGGGTCAGGGCTTGAGTGACGTCCTCCCCTCCGCGGGTATCCGGCTTGGAGGGCTCGGGAATCCGGACATAACTAGTCCTTCAGATAGATGAAGGGTTGCCGCATTGTTCCTCCACCACTGCGACGTGATGGGTGACTTGGGGAGAGTTGATCTCTCTCAGATCGGGTTTAGGCCCAACCTGATCGTAGTCGGTAGCGACTCCCAGGGCGGCGATGCGATCCAAGAGCTCGTTTAGGGAAAAGAGCTCCATTGGATCTAACTGCTCGGCGAGTTCCGAGTTGACGTGAAGATTGCTTGTGATGACCCGAGAAGTCATCGTCGGCGCAGCGGCCGAACAGGCGGTCATGAGAAAACCACCTAGCCGGAGAGTCTGGCCGACAGCCAAAGCTCCCTTAGCGACGGTGCCATCTTTAAAGACGGGACGAGGCATCCTTCCTGATGGCGATGGCACAACGGAACTCTCAATGAAAGCACCAATGTCGGTGTCAAAACCGGCGGATCTCGGGTAGGGGGTCCCGAACTATGCGTCTAGGCGGATGGTAACAGGAGAGAAGGGACACGATGTTTTTACCCAGGTTCGGGCCCTCTCGATGGAGGTAAAACCCTACTCCTACTTGATTAATATTGATGATATGGGTAGTACAAGAGTAGATCTACCACGAGATCAAAGAGGCTAAACCCTAGAAGTTAGCCTATGGTATGATTGTTGTTCCTCCTATGGACTAAAACCCTCCGGTTTATATAGACACCGGAGAGGGCTAGGGTTACACAGAGTCGGTTACAATGGAAGGAGATCTACATATCCATATTGCCAAGCTTTCCTTCCACGCCAAGGAAAGTCCCATCCGGACACGGGAGGAAGTCTTCAATCTTGTATCTTCATAGTTGAAGAGTCCGGCCAAAGGTTATAATCCGGCATCCGGACACCCCCTAATCCAGGACTCCCTCAGTGGGCGGACGGCAAAGATTCTTCCTAACTAACCGCCGAGCCCCACCCCGCCCCTTCTCTCTGTTTCTCTCCCTCTCTCCTCCCCGACGCCCGTCGCTGCCCCCGCCGCCCGCCGCTGCCCCCATCGCCCGCCGTCGCTTGCCCCATCGACCCACCACCCCGCCGCCCCCATGCACCGACGCCTCGTCGCCCCACCACCCCGCCACCCCGCCGCCCCACCATGTCGCCGCCCCACCGCTCCGGCGCCCCCACCACCCCGGCGCCCCCTCCACCCGCCCACCACCCGGCGCCACCGTCGCCCCCGGCGCCACCGCAGCCCCATCGCCCCTGCCTCCCTGCCGGCTTGGCGCCGCCGCTCACCGCCCCGGCGCCACCGTCGCCCCCGTCGCCGCCGCTCGATCCGGTGAGTTAATTTTTTTTTCTGTTTTTCTTTTTTTGCTGTTAGATTCAGTTTAGTTGTAGTGTGAGATTTAGTGTTAGATTCAGTTTAGTTTTAGTGTGAGATTTAGTGTTAGATTCAGTTTAGTTTTAGTGCTAGAATATGTAGAAGGGGAAGAAGAAGAAGAAGAAGAAGAAGAAGAAGAAGAAGAAGAAGAAGAAGAAGAAGAAGAAGAAGAAGAGGGGAGAAGGGAGGAATAGGAGGAGGGAGAAGAAAGAAAAGAAGAGGAAACCCTAAACACTAGTTTTAGTTATAGTTTTACTTTAGTTTTAGTTCTAGTTTAGTTTTAGTTTTTAGTTTTTAGTTTTTAGTTTTTAGTTTAGTTTATTTTAGATTAGTTTTAGTTTTAAGAAGAGGGGAGGAGGGAGGAAGAGGAGTAGGGAGAAGAAGAAAGAAAACCCCGACACCCCGGCCCCGACACCCAGACCCCGACACAGCACCCCGACCCCGACACGGCACCCCGACCCCCGACACCCTGACACCCCGACCCCCGACACCCTGACACCACACCCCGACCCCGACACCCCGACCCCCGACACCCAGACCCCGAAACAGCACCCCGACCCTGACACAGCACCCCGACCCCGGACACCCTGACACCCCGACCCCGACCCCCGACCCCCTGACACCTCGACCCCGACTCCCGACCCCCGACACCCTGACACCACACCATCAAGGCAGCTCCAACTTATATCAGTTCGGGCGGAACTAGGTATGTGGTTTGCTTCATGATTCATGCAATTCATTCATCATGCTAGCTTGAGCCCTTTAATTACTAATTTACGTTGTTTCTCTCTTTCAGGCATGCTACAATAATGTGGATAAGGTGCCATAGGTGTACGACCTCTATGCCATGGCCCATACTGCCTCTTACAAGAAAGTCAAGGCATTCTCTCCGTCTGACCTCGATGATGCAAACAACTTCACCGACATCTCCTCCCATGACAAGCTCGTGAAATATAGAGATGAAGGGAAGGCGAGGAAAGGGGAGAACTTTAACCCGAGCCAGGGTCCCATTGATCTAGAGCTGGTGATGATAGCTGGTGGCGGGAGGTCCCATGGCTCGACAGCCATTGGAGATGGACTTATCCGTTGTCCTAGCACTCTCCTGGAGATCAAGGCGCGCCAGTCAAGATCCGCTCCTGAGATAAGGCCTCGTGAACGGCCAGTCCAACTCGCCTTCAAGGTTAGTTATACGTACTCAACTATCCTTCTACATTACATTGTGTGCGCTTCCATCAATGATTACAAATGCTAACGAGGAGTGGTGTTGCAGGCTACTATACAGAGTGAGAGAGATAGAACGGAGAAAATTCTGTCGGAGGCGGCGGAGAGGCAGCGGGAGTTGGAGGAGAGGACGACAAAGATGTTGGAGGAGGAGAGGGCACGGAATGACATGCAAGCAAGGGCAATGTACGAGCTCCTTGTCGTAAGTTTCTTCTGCTGATTAGCCAAAACATTCATGTAGTGTTTGTCCCATTACTAACTAGTATGACTGAGTCGTCAAAACCAAATGTGCAGTCTGTGTGCGAGAAGTCCGGTCAGACCGCTCCGCCGATGCTAGTGATTGCTCCTGGGATGATGGTGAGTTTAATTTGAATGGACACTACTTGCTAGTCTGAACATTTGAGTGCCATCATGCTAATGAGACATTGGAAATGATCTTTGGTACGGCGTAACTCCAGACAAGCATCGCACGATCCTTCTCCAGGTACCGACACGAGCCAGCCTGCTCCCACACCTCCATGATCATGGTAAGTTTCTCTAGTGTTTTGCTTGACAAATGCATAAAGACCTAGACTTAGCTTTATTTCCTCCAAAATGACTTAATAAGCTTACTGACCTCCAAAACCATCCATTTTACCTTAGTTAGCTCTAAAACGATCTATACTTAGCTTTGTTTCCTCCAAAATGACCAAAGTTAGCTCTAATACGCTTAGTTAACTAGGTTTGCTCAATAATGACATGTACTTAGCTTACTTATGTCAAAAATGGTATAATTAGCTTAGTTAGCTCATAAACGATCCATTTTACCTAAGTTAGTTCTAAAATGATCCATTTTACCTTAGTTAGCTCATAAACGATCCATTTTACTTAAGTTAGTTCTAAAATGATCCATTTTACCTTAGTTAGCTCATAAACGATCCATTCTACCTAAGTTAGCTCTAAAATGACCCATTTTACTTTACATAGCTCATAAATGATCCATTTTACCCAAGTTAGCTCTAAAATGACCCATCTTACCTAGGTTAGCTCCAAAATGATCCATCTTACCTAGTTAGCTCTAAAATGATGCATTTTACCTAAGTTAGCTCATAAGCGACCCATTTCACCTAGGTTAGCTTATAAACGATCCATTTCACCTATGTTAGCTCACAAACGATCAATTTCACCTAAATTAGCTCATAAATGTCATATATTCTTCTTCTTCTTCATTTTCTTCATCTTGTTCTTCTTCTTCTTCTTCTTCTTCTTCTAACTTTCTTATTTCCCATTTTGCAGAATTCATTCGCTTCACGGAAGCTTGCATACATGGAGTGCTTGTTTGGATGAACTATGTTTCTTTTGTATCGAAGAACTATGCATGTATGCTTTGATGACACTATTGTAATATGTATGGTTGGATGGATGTATGTGGAACTTGCTATGTATGGTTGATGGAACTATGCATTTATGATGAAATTATATGTGTTGGTTATCTCATATGTTTGTTGTGAACTTGCCATGTGAAAAATATATATGTATCATCTATTTGTTGTGAAAATGGTTGAGTATAAGAAAAAATAGAAAAAAGAGGCAATGCAGGCTCTTTGCCGTCTGCCACCCACAGCAACGGGCTCTTTGTCGTCCGCCACGGACGGCAAAGAAGCCACGTGGCAACCACTTGTGCTTTCTGGCAGCTGACCATTTGGTCAATTTGCCTGCAGTGGCAGATGGCAAAGGCCTGATGCTCTTTGCCGTCAGCCATGGACGGCAAAGACTGACGTTAGCCACCTAACAGACTAACAGCGAATTTATTGTTGTCTGCTTTCTTTGCCGTCCGTCGCTGATGGCAAAGGCTCCTTTGCCGTCCGCGTCAAGAAGCAGACGGCAAAGAAGGTCTTTGCCAATCCTTTCTTTGTCGGCACCTTTTGCCGTCCGCCTTCCATGCCTTTGCCATCTGCCTTGGCAGACGGCAAAGTAGCTGATTCCTATAGTGATGATTTCCATGAAGTTGGAACAAGCAATTTTATTCCTATGAAGAACTTGAAAAATCATTTCACCCTTAATATTTAAAGAAGTAACATCATCATTATCGTCATTCTCATCATCATCAAGATCATCATCACCAAATATATTGGGTTTCAAAGTAGGAGATACCTTTGAAGCCTTGGCCATAAGGAAAAATTAAGAATCAATAGATGATAATGTACAAGCCCTTGAAGCACCATTCAAGACCATATCATGCCTCAAAGAGTGTTGGGTTTCCTCTACATTGTTAGCTGATACGTCTCCAATGTATCTATAATTTTTTATTGTTCCATGCTAATATATATTCTGTTTCGGATATTTAATGGGCTTTATTATACACTTATATATTATTTTTGGGACTAACCTATTAACCGGAGGTGCAGCCCAAATTGCTTTTTTTGCCTATTTCGGTGTTTCAAAGGAAAAGGATATCAAACGGAGTCCAAACGGAATGAAACCTTCGGGAACATGATTTTCGGAACAAACGTAATCCAGAGGACTTGGAGTGGACATCAAGCAATCAACAAGGAGGCCACGAGGCAGGGAGGCGCGCCCCCCACCCTCGTGGGCACCTCGTAGCTCTCCTGACCGACCTCTTTCGCCTATATATACTCATATACCCTGGAAACATCAGATACGAAAAAAAACTATTTCCACCACTGCAACCTTCTGTACCCGTGAGATCCCATCTTGGGGCCTTTTCCGGCGCTCCGCCGGAGGGGGCCTTGATCATGGAGGGCTTCTACATCAACACCATAGCCTATCCGATGATGTGTGAGTAGTTTACCTCAGACCTTCGGGTCCATAGTTATTAGCTAGATGGCTTCTTCTCTCTCTTTGGATCTCAATACAAAGTTCTCCTCGATTATCTTGGAGATCTATTTGATGTAACTCTTTTTTGCGGTGTGTTTGTCGAGATTCGATGAATTGTGGGTTTATGATCAAGATTATCTATGAACAATATTTGAATCTCCTCTAAATTCTTTTATGTATGATTGGTTATCTTTGCAAGTCTCTTCGAATTATCAGTTTGGTTTGGCCTACTAGATTGATCTTTCTTGCAATGGGAGAAGTGCTTAGCTTTGGGTTCAATCTTGCAGTGCTCGATCCCAGTGACAGTAGGGGAAACGACATGTATTGTATTGTTGCCATCGAGGATAAAAAGATGGGGTTTATATCATATTGCATGAGTTTATCCCTCTACATCATGTCATGTTGCTTAAAGTGTTACTACATTCTTATGAACTTAATACTCTAGATGCATGCTGGATAGCGGTCGATGTGTGGAGTAATAGTAGTAGATGCAGGCAGGAGTCGGTCTACTTGTCACGGACATGATGCCTGTATACATGATAATACCTAGATATTCTCATAACTATGCTCAATTCTATCAATTGCTCGACAGTAATTTGTTTACCCACCGTAATACTTATGCTATCTTGAGAGAAGCCACTAGTGAAACCTATGGCCCCCGGGTCTATTCTCCATCATATTAATCTCCCGTCAACAAGCTATTTCTTGCGCCTTTTATTTTGTTTCCTTTACTTTTAGTCTTTATCCTAAAAATACCAAAAATATTATCTTATCATCTATATCAGATCTCACTTTTGCAAGTGGTCGTGAAGGGATTGAGAACTTCTTTATCACGTTGGTTGCAAGGTTCTTATTTGTTTGTGTAGGTGCAAGGGACTTGAGCGTGGCCTCCTACTGGATTGATACCTTGGTTCTCAAAAACTGAGGGAAATACTTACGTTACTTTGCTGCATCACCCTTTCCTCTTCAAGGGAAAACCAACGCAGTGCTCAAGAGGTAGCATTAGCATAACAAACAGAGGAAATAAATGCATTTTTATCATGGCAACAAGACATAGCAAGCATATTACCATGAGATTTAGTCAAGCAATTTCTACATGATATGCAAGGACTATCAACACAAGCATATGAAACATTTGGGGTGCTCGAAGTGTTAAAGTCAAAAGGTGAAGCATTGCAATAAGATAGTGATGAAGGATCATCGACAATAAGGTCACTTTCACCATTACAATGACTAACATTACACTATTTCATTACCTTGTGGCAATCCACATGTTGGTGAAGTAGAAGAAGTTGAGAACACTACACGACCAAAGGTGGAGGAAGAACAACCATCCCCACAAATCTTGGACACACCATATTTCTCTTGAAGCTTTGTCCACAACTCATGAGCATCCCAGGATGACATGAATTGAAATATAAGTACATTGCTCAAAACATTAGAAGGCACATTAGAAGCTTGAGCATTAAGATAAGATTTTTTTTATCATCCTCTAAATATAAGTTTGGAGGATCCTTTGGAGGAGAAAAACCCATATCCACAATTCGCTCTAAGTTTGGGTCTATGACCCTAAAGAGATTAAGCATGCGAATTACCCAAACATCAAACTTTGTGCCATCAAAAATTAAGAGTGTCAACGAATCCTAATCCCCTAGTAGACATCTTTACTCTCTAGGCGGTGAAGCCTAATAATGAGAGATGAGGCTCCAATACCAATTGAAAGATCGTGGATGTCGCCTAGAGGGGGTGAATAGGTGCTTTAAAATAATTACGGTTTAGGGTTGAACAGATGCGAAATAAAACTAGCATTTAATTTGTCAAGCACAAAAGCTAAATCAACTAGGCTCACCTATGTGCACTAACAACTTATGCTAAGCAAGATAAACAACTAAGCGATAACAAGATATATAACATGAAACACTATGGCTATCACTAAGTAAAGTGCATAAGTAATGGGCTCGGGTAAGAGATAACTGAGGCACATGGAGACGATGATGCATCCCAAAGTTCAAAGTTCACACCCTTGCGGATGCTAATCTCCGTTTGGAGCGGTGTGGAGACACAATGCTCCCCAAAATGCCACTAGGACCACCGTAATCTCCTCACACCCTTGCACAATGCAAGATGTCGTGATTCCACTGAGGGACCTTTAAGGGCAGTTACCAAACCCGTACTTGGGGGCGGTCACCAAACTTGTACAACTGGCGACCCTTGGGGGCGGTCACCGAGCCCGTACAAATTGCTCGGGACAATCTCCACATACCACGAAACTTGCCCAGAGCTTTCCACCACAATAATTGAGCTCCGCGACACCACCAAGCGTCTAGGGAGCCCAAGCACCCAAGAGGCACAAGCTCTAGGGTGCCCAAACACCCAAGAGTAATAAGCTACTCAACTTTTCACTTCCACGTATCACCGTGGAGAACTCAAATCTATGCAGCAAATTCAATGGCAAAAGCACATGGAATGCTCAAGTACTTCTCTTCCAAATCCCCCCACAACAACAAAACCTATGGAGGAAGATGAGATGAAGAACAAAGAAGAGCAGACAAAGAACTCCAAGATCTAGATCCAAGGGGTTCCCATCACTTCGAGGAGAGATGGATTGGTGGAAATATAGATCTAGATCTCATCTCTCTTTTCCCTCAAAAATATGCAAGAATCATGGGAGGAATAGAGAGAAAGCAAGCTCCAAAAGGTCAACAATGGTGGGGGGAAACTTGCTCAAGAATTGTGGAGGCAATGGGGAAGAAGACCCCCTTAAATAGGCCCCCACGAATCTAATTGTTATGTACCACATGTGCTTAAGCGGTACTAGCGCTTAAGGGAGCGGTACTGCCTCTAAATATTGAGGGGGCAACAGAAGGCTAAAAACAAGCAGAACTAGTCGCGGTACAAACCAGCGGAAGTACCGCATAAACGGTACTACCTCTAATTGTGCACAAACAACATTACCTCTAAATATTCAGCAGCACAACCAGAATAGCCATAACATCTGCAAACGAACTCCGATTTTGAGAAACTCAAGCTTGATAGAAAGCTAACGAAAAGAGTTGTCAATATATGAATGGAAAACTTTAGGACAAGCAAGACTAATATGCCAACAATGTAGAACTGTGAAACCTCCATAAGAGAAGAACCAACAAAAAACCCAACATCGAAAACATAAAATAAGATGCAAATGAAATCCGTTTTCGATGAACTTGAGCTTGTCACAAAAATAACCACAAGCCCCAAAGCTCACATAGAGAAAATACAAACAAGAACCAAGAAAGATGTTGCCAAGGATGCAATGGTTTGAGCTCTCTACGAATGATATGATCAAGCTACTCACTCAAGAGCCCCCCCCCCCCTTGATAGTACGGCAATCAATCCTATAACCCGGTCTCCCAACTAACACCATGAGACCAGTAAAATAGAAAACCTATCAAGGACAAACCTTTGCCTTGCACGTAATCCACTTGAGCTACAAGATGACTATCTTGAGCTCCTCAAGTTGGACCACCTTTCTTGATTGCGTTGGCTCGATGAAGACTAGTAGATTGCTCCCCCATACTCCACTATGGGTGAGCCTCTCTTAGGCACATCTTCACATATCCATTATCACGAGAATGGACGGCAATCTTCAAGCATGATCTCTTTGTGATGCTCCACTTGAACTTGCACACCGCAACCTTGATGACGATCACCACTTGATGTCATCCTCCATGGGTCATATGAGATCTTCCTTTTGATGCAAGCCCATGGAAACATGCCTAACCTCACATAGATCATGGGTTAGTACACAAAGTGCAACGGAAAGTACTTACCATACCATGAGATCAATTGATCCCACTCGGTACATCTCTACGCTTTATGTGTTGGTCAACTTGAATCCACTTTTTGTACTTAGTCTTGATCAACTTTGAATTTTATCTTCTTTCTTCATTAAGGTGATGTCTTGAAGGTAAAAATGAATATTCATACAATCTTGTTATCCAAGACATGCTTGCAATAGACACAACTCTCACATGACCAAATCTTTGGACAACTCCTTAAATACCACTTTGGTCAACACATGAACTCCTTATTTTAACCTTGAAACCAGCATATGGTCTTCAAGCAATGCCTATGGACAAACCTTAAAGTGTAACTAAAAAAACCATTAGTCCATAGAGATTGTCATCAATTGTCAAAACCAAACATGGGGGCACCATGCTCTTTCACTAGAGAAACAAAAAGGCAGAAGTACAAAGATAAATCTATCAGGACAGAAGGTAGAGGAACTTCTACGAACAGATAAAATAAACAAATAAGCATGAAAATACTAGAGATAAATCTAGATATCCATGGTGAACAACAGAGAGGTAAATACATAACAATTTCGAAGAACTGATCACAGAGAAAGATGGGAGAAGTTCTTCGACAAGAGGAAAATAATGGAATGTAAAAACGAGTAAGAGATAAAACTAGTGGTGCTCAATGGTGATAATGGATTTGTTTGACTAGTTCACACTTCTGGCAAAGTGCAACATCTTGTTCGAGGGACTTGTGATTGAACATAGGAGCAAATCTCTCTTAGTTCTGTTCTCCTTGACCTAAAGTCTCCCAGACTCTGGTTAATTTACTCTCAGTAGATTCTTCCAGGTAATTATGAAACCTTCACATACTCATCCTGGCGATCCACAATGGCTTTAATGTTTTGGACCGATGCCTAACCCTCTAGTGGATGTGTAGCCCACAAGAGTAATATGCACAAGCTTCGTCTCAATCTAGTTCTTTCATGATGCTCAGTCAGTAGGCTTTGGGGTTTTCTATCTAGGATTCTATCAATTCTCTCGAAGACTGTGTTGCTCACACAAACTCATGTCAAATCAAATGGACCAGCCAACAGTTGCAGGTTGGGGTGGGCCGTCTATTTATAGCTGGGGCAATTATGAGGTGCTAGATAACCAATGAGGGCATGGCCACTCAACGGACAACTAACACGTGGCATAAATGTCGGATTTCAAATTCAGCCCACTAATTAGTTTAGGAACAAGTCAAGTTGACTCATCTTCGAGTGATTCTTTCTCTAAGTCTCGAAGAACATCGTCTCGGACTCGAAGAATAATCACTCTGCACGAAGAATTTTTCTCTCGTCTTTATTCAAACAAATTGGTATTGGATTGAGCACACGGCGAAGGCCTAAATCTCAACTACACTAGGACTCCCTTAGTAGTAAGAAAATGTAACTAGAAAAACATATATGTCTTCACGTTGACTTAATTCTTCTTGCTGCAACCAATTGTTCCTCGAATAGCATACCAAGCCTATTGCTTTTCATCATGATTTTTAGAGGTCGTCTTCCACGCGAATAGCAACCTTAACTGAACTCTTCCGGGACCTACTTCGTGTGTATACTCGCAGACACATTAATTCATTAATTGTTTTGTCCAACAATCTTCAAAACCCTCGAGGGACATTAGATGCACCTACACTGACCTTTTGTGTCTTTATATGGTGTTCTTATGAAATGTGGTAGCTCGAAAACAATTAAAAGAATCCAACATGTTGCATTTTATTTCGGAATATGTAACGTACATACTGGATTGATATATATATTGCACATGTACAATTGCTATTAAATAAAGTTATTGCTCCCCACCTATAACACCCTGGAACACCCGCCGGTTACTGGTCGTTACTTCTGGAGGGATCTAGACTGCCCTCACAGATCACCACTAGTCTTTCCTAAGCACTTTGTCCTCGTCCGTGCGCATCTGAGACCAACTTCTCAGTCGGTCACCCATCTTGAAATTGCTCCAAGCTTAGCACGCTTAGCTTGAGAGTTCTTTCTTAACGGGCTCCCAAAAAAGAAGGAATTCCTTGGTGATATGAGTAGTCTATCATCCCTATTGAGTCAGTCTCTCACATACACCCCCACTGAAAGGAACTGGCGTCCTCGTCGCCTCATATGAATGTTCTCTCTTGGCACATACGTTTGTGCGTCCAGTCCGGTCATGTGCCATGCCGCGTGCCACGACGAGTCACATACGTCATGCACAACATGACCACGCACTGACCCGCAAACATCCGTGTAACCGCGAGGGTCGGCTCTGATACCTACTTGTAACGCCCGGACACACCCGTCAGTTATTGGCCGTTACTCCTGGCAGGATCTAGACTGGTCCCACAAATCACCACTAGTCTTTCCTGCATACTTTGTGCTCACTCGTGCGCACCTGGGACCAACTTTCCAGTCGGTCACCCATCCTAAATTTGCTCCAAGCTGACCACTCTAAACTTTGAAGTTCTTTCTAAATGGGCTCCCGGAAAAGAATAAATTCCTTGATGATAGCCGGGCTCTCACACCTCCCCTCCCCCTCCCCCACACTTTTATATTGTGTCAAGATTTACTTTAAGATCTTTCAAACATGTCCAACCCGTAGCTGAAGTAATGTTAAAGTGATTAAAAAGAAGCATTGTATAGATTATGAATTGGTCTAAAATCGATCGACAATATCTTTTTTTGGAAAGAAGGATAACACCATCGAGCTCTGCATCAATTGACGCACACAACCTTATATTATCAATTATTTAATGATGTCAAGCAAAACCTAACATGGATGTCGAACCAAACAACTTATAGAAAAAAACTAGAAGCCATCCAAAATTGATTTGCCACCTTCGATCCTTGTCGTTAGGAGAGAGGGATGCTTCAACGTAAGCTGGTCTTAAGATTCAGCCACCGTTGCCGCCACCTCGTAGATCGCCGCCATTGCAGCCACGTCACGGATCCACCCAACATGAACCCGCCCTGATGTTGGCCCCCGACGACAAGATTAGGCCCCTATGCAGGGTCGTGCCATAGAATCCAACACACGCCCGCATCGAGCCAACGCCGCCACTACATTATGCCACTCAGTGTAGGAGCGGGGACTGCACCACCTCACGTCTGTTGCGTCGCCTAAGCCATATCGATCGAGCGCCTGTATGGGATCCCTCCGTGTTGTAGCATTGGTAATGGCGCCATCGTGCGGTGTGCGTAGTTGGCAATCTCATCGATCCCCTTGTCCTTGTTCCTGATGATGCGCAACACCAACGCTATGCCCCTAACCACGCGCTCCGACGACGAGCCTCTACTTCCTGTCCCGGTGGATCCGAGTTTGGCTTGAAGTCGTCGATGAACCCGCCATCTTGGCGATGGACTAGCCACATTGGAGCACCTTCTCCGACGGCAACAGAGAGGTCTTGATCGGCGCTAGGACGACAAAATCGTCCTCCGTCACACGCATCCCCTGCCGGCAACTGGACGTTGTATGCCCGCAAAAAAAAAAACTGGACGTCGTATGCAACCGTGGCTCCTGACGGCGCAACCCGAGGCACGGCTGACCACAACATGACAATAACG
Source organism: Aegilops umbellulata (assembly GCA_032464435.1). NCBI lineage: Eukaryota > Viridiplantae > Streptophyta > Magnoliopsida > Poales > Poaceae > Aegilops > Aegilops umbellulata. The sequence continues at coordinate 397,686,027 of CP136054.1, forward strand.
AAGTAAAAATAACGAGAAAAATGATGCCTACAAACTGCAAAACGCAAATTTCCCCAAGATCATATTTTAATGAAGGTGAAGACAACTTTTTGCTAATGCATATTATCTGGAATTCTATCCTGGTTCTGGGTTTCCCTACGGCCTAGAACTCCAATCGATGAAAAGTACTTCCAGCCAATGATTGCTGTACAGAGCAAGGCAGGCTTTATACATAACGAAATCAACGGAATCTAGCTAAAGGGGCTCAGTAATGAACATTGAGTTGATATATCATCTGAGTTGAGTACCCCTTTTCATTCTCCATTCAGAATGTCACCCATTCCTCTTTGCAGCAGCATGCGAGCGTCCCCCACATTCCCTGTTCCCGACTCAACGCATCCCCGAACGCGAGCGATCTCATCATCATCACCATGCAATCTCGGTCACTATCGGCCTTCTGACTTTTTCCCGTAGGATCTTGTGCAAGTTCATGTGAGGCACAGTGGACACACACACGGGCATGGTCGATCCGCAGCAGTGTATGCAGTTGCGCAGTGCTGTCTCCCGGCAAAGAAAGAGAGGATTTAGAGGAGCGCTGCGCGGCGCTTTCCGCGGGTGGCTGGGAATCGCCGGCACGAGGCGACGGCCGGCCACCGCTGCTTTAGCTAGCCAGGCCTCTCACCGGCCGGCCGTGGGGACCCGGGCGCCGGGGCGCGGGGGGTTCACGGGAGAAAGGCGGAAAACTACCGGAAAAGGCCCGTCCGCTATGGTGGTAGGCGGCTCCGATCTTCAATCATTGGGCCCGTGGACGCGCGGTTTCCCGAGGGGATCGGGTGGGGTGGTGGATGGGGCGGCCGGCGGCAAGTGGTGGGGGCTGGGCTTCTCGAGGAAATGGACGTGCGGTAGTGGCGGGCCGGGCGCCGGCGCGCGTGTCGCCCGTTGCGGCCGGGGGATCCGAGGTTTGGACAGTAGCGGCGAGATGATTAGGTGATCTAGTTTGGATTAGATCTGCTCTAACTTTCAACGCAATGCTCAAGCTAAAGTAGAGGGGCCAATCCATGCATATGGCAGCGGGGAGGAAGATCCTGCTCGGGGAGACAATGTCACGGTGCAGCGGCGTGACAGGCTCTGAATTATGAATTATGCAGAGAAGCGCCAATCTTGAATTGCATCGTGTTAAAGCAGCGACAATTAATACGGATTGGAGGTAGTAGTATTTTTATTTTCGAAATAGAATTCATGATGTATGACTCAAGCGACAATCAATACGGATCGAAGGCCAAACGTGAAGGCTTTCTTTCAGCTCAAAATCTTCACGAGAAGCGAGAGTTAAATGTTGAAGCACTTCCCCGCAAAAAAAAAAAATTGTTGAAGCACTTGATTTTGGAAAGCATATTTGGCTCTCTGATAGGCCAGACATTATTGTGATTCCTTATGAACGTTTTTGAGTGAATAAAGTGCTTCAACCCCTCAAGAAAAAGTCAAGGGCCACTCGGGCTCGGATTTAGTTTAGCATTAGGTTTTTCCTATTTCTTTTCATGTTTTGAATTAGATTCAGAAACCAGTCCAATTCAATTTGGAAAAATCTAAAAAAAAAACATAATTTTTAGGATTTAGGGAGAGTATTTTGGGACCAAGTATTACATAGAATACATATAATAATTATATAAACTCTATTTTGGGCATTCTAAATTTTGGAATAAATAAATGTTGGGTTCTAAATAATTCCCCAAAAAATGAACTCCAAATAAAATCTAAGGCTTCAAATCCTAGTCAAAACTAGGTAAGCTAAAGCACAACCAAAATTTTAATTAACCCTATTTAAATGGTTAACATTCCAAAAGACAAAAAATTGGGATTTTTTTTTACTATCTATTTCTGTTTTCACGGTTCACGGGGGTGCATTTGAGCTCAGAAGAAGAAACTCCACATCCAAAAATGGAAGTGTCCTTGGAGAACTCCTATTGTGTAACAGCACAAAAGGCTGAAGGACCAGAACTGTTTACTAAGCACAAAATATAGATAGTATATGAAGGACCGAAACTCTTTGGAAAACTAACTGTCTACTAAGCACAAAAAATAGCAAAACATTCAATGAAACTGACTATATTGGGGTGAGATAACCCAGCCACCACAAAATCCTGAGTGGTATAAATAATGTCCTATCTTTAAAATTAAATCAATGCCTAGTTTAGAGATGTAACATGGTACAGTACTTTGACATTATCTGGTCAAGTTTGGCTTGAGCCCATTCCTTTAGAGAGCCAAGCAACTTTTGGCATTCTTGCTTGTGCACAGCAGAGTCTGCAGATATGAAGTTGGTCTGCAAGTGGTAGGCCTCCAGAATTTGCAGCTATGAAGTTGATGTCTGCTGGTGGAAGGAATTAATGGAGCTTGGATATTCTCATCACATTATTATGCAGTAGCCAAACTATCACACAGAGTCTGGTATGCTGCACTGCATCGTTTGAATTTCTCCTCCGCGGTAGCCTGCCCATGAAAGAAAATCCATAATATTCATGAGTTTTGTAGACAAACAATTATAACAGTGAAGTCCTTGCAGTAAATAAAAAACAGAAGTTCAGAACATCAAACTAGACACTACTCCCTCTGTTCCTAAATATTTGTCTTTCTAGAGGTTTCAACAAGTGACTACATACGAAGCAAAATGAGTGAATCTACATTTTAAAATATGTCTATATACATTCATATGTGGTAGTTCATTTGAAATCTTAAAAGACAAATATTTAGGAACAGAGGGAGTAGAAGATACAATGTTTTGCAGGTATCATGTCAATCTCAACTAAAACTGAATGCATGTCTTCTACTGAATCATGTATAGCCTACTTTTGAATGGAAAAAATGGTTGTATCATATGTTTTGCATGGAACCTAAGTGAGCTGCTAACCAACCCTTATTGATCTAATGTTACATTAATTATATATGGTGTAGTGCATTATCACTAAGGTTGGACCATTGGAAATGCGCTCCTACAGCATTTGTGTCAAGAATAAAGGACGAAAGAGGGGGTCTGGATGTGTAGTTTTAGTTCCTGATATTTAATTTGTATGGTTTGGCTAATTGTCATCTCACAGTAGCACCTAAGCCTGAGGTGAACTGAGGAAACCAGCAGATTATCACAGAATGAAATGAAGGCATACAAAAAGAGTGAAGAACTTTGCAAAGATTGCAAAGAGAAGTTAAATTTGGATGTTGAAAGATTACTACCTTCGATGAGCCATGATGACGATCTGGATGCCATCTAAGCGCACACGTCCGGTATCTAGTATGAAAAGGGGAGGAAATAAATGGTAAAATAATCTTCCACAGCAAAAACAAAATGAAGGATACAATGTATCATGGCTCGTGCCATAATACCAAAAATATTACTCAAGGCTAGTGAAATGCTCAAAGCCTCAACAATCTTACGCGCTTTTAACATCTTCGAGTTTTAGTGGGCCAGAAGTACTCAATCCAAGAGCCTTACGCGCCACAGATACCTCTGTCTGGGTGGATATTTCGCCCTCGTCGTCTGTTTCATAACTCCAGTGTCTGGAACTTTCTGAATGAGAACGTCTTGAATTCCTTCTTGGAAAATCATCAGATTCAAAAGACCAATAATATGTGTGCTGGTTCCCACGAAAAGCATTGCGAAAAACAGTCTCTGGTTCATCATCATCATCGCTTGTGCAAAACTCAAATCCCCCTGTCCAAACAAGAAACACCCAAACTTTATAAGGTTCAGTACAAGTCTAACTAGAATAGAATATAGTAACCGAAATAGCCGTACTTCATAAATGCTTAAGAAGTTGGAGTCCTGACTTCTGAATTAAACTACAGTGCATACCAGAAAATAATTCAAATTTATTCATAAAGTAGAAAGAGAAGTGCAGATAAGGAACTGTACCCCTGCTTTTGACAGTATCGTAATAAAACTCATGTGAACGGAAACCATTATTCCTCGAATCTCTGACCCAACGGTGTCCTCTAAACCATGAAGGTCCACTAGATGAATCTTTTTTCTCATCTTCATCACGCCAACTCTGAACATTGTTATAAATGAAATGTCTAGGTTAAAAACATTTAAAATAAGTACTTACAAGTCATTTTGATTGAAAACTGCAACCAGTGTTAAAGTGAATACAACTACGGGGAGCACAAAAATACAGAGCAATATTTAGTTCATTTTCTTTCCTTGCAAAACTTTAAGCAATGAAATAAAGAGACATTTCTTTTATACCAGTCTCTTGATTACTAAATTTTACACACCTTGTAGAGTTGCAAGCCTTAAAGCTGCCAATCTCAGAAAGGATTAAGCCTACCAAGTTTCTCGCAGAGATCTTCTAGAACAAACTTTGAGCAATCATTTATCTCAAAACATTGCAGGGTATATATGGTTCATATGTTTCTCAAAACACTGCATTTATTCTTGACGAATGTAAGTTAAAATTACAAGAATGCAAAGAACATGATAACAGATAATGAGTAATATGTATCTAAGTTCGATCATCCTAAGTTCAGCAGTTGTGAAAGCCAATCATCTTAACCTAATTACCCAAAAGTCCAAAACTAATTGAACAAAATTGAATGACACAAAGATGCTAATCATTTTGTTTCACTGACATTGAAGAGCTGCTCCGCATACTCAGACATATTCCGTATCATTGTTCTTTTTGTGTCTCTATTTCTCCTGCGTTTTGCATAAAAATTGAACCTCTGCAAAAAGCAAAAGATAGTAGTGTTAGCTCTTTCTCTGTTCAAGAAACGAACTAATTTCTAGTGATAAGACATCATCAGTTTCAAAAAAAGAAGTTAAAAGTGCACTTACAAGCAAACAAATTACACTCCCTCCTTCCCGAATTAGTTGTTTTAGATTTGTTCAGATACGAATGTATCTAGGCACGTTTTAGTGTTAGGTACATCCGTATCTAGACAAATCTAAGACAACTAAAGTTGGCTAAACTTTGCAACTTTGTATCTCCCGTCCCCCGCGTCACCTTCCGGGGCGACACGGGCGGAACCTAGATCCACCGCCGCCAGTCTTCCCCGCCGCCCCTACCTCTCCTCACCGTTGCCGGATGAAGCCGCTGGACTAAGTCCGCCCGGCAGACGGCGGGGTTTCCCCCGTTCTGCGGGGCATTCCCTGGTGGAGGGAGGCTCGCCCCGCTCGTCATGGCAGCCATGGCGCCTTGTGGATTCAGGCCGTGTCTTTGGCGGGTGGCAGCCACCATGTCTTCGTCGTCGGGATCCTGGGCTGCGGCCTGAATCTCCCGCCGGCGAGTCGGGTGGGGATGGCGTCCCTCCCCTTCCTGCCCCTGAAGTTTCTCCATGACTGGCTGCCTGCGAGCTCCGGGGCTCCGCCCTGAGCTCCTTCCTGGTGTGGCGGGGCGGGGTGGCAGTCCTCCTTCCTGCGAGTGCAGGCCCACGGCTGTGCTTGCTGCCGTTGCTGCGGTGTTGTGGCGGCGGGGTGCCGGGTTTGGCCGGTCTCGGTCGTTTTTGGCTCGTCGGCGTCTGCTGGTGGTGAGGAGGTGGCTCCTGCGTGGCATTGGCGTCGTCGCCACACTGGAGGTGCACGGGTCAGCGGGTGCGGCCGGCTTCGACCGTCGGCGCGAGGGTGTTTGTCAAGTCTGCTCCGAGCGAAAGCTTAACTGGCAAGAGCCAGCCGGCGATGGCGGCGCCTACGAGCGTCGTTCTCCTTCTCGAGGGCGTCGCTGTGGAGTTTCTTTGACCCGCTTCATCCTCGGATCTGGTTCTTCGGGCGAAAGCCTAGACCCGTTTGGGTCGAGCAACGACATCGTCCCTACGGCGTTTCTTCCTTTGGGGCGTTGCTTTGAAGACCGGCGATCCTTCTCCGCGCTCCTATTGGGCTGGACGTGCACGGCGTCACGGTTGGCAGGTGCCCAACCGGTGATGCAAGTGGTTGGCGTTGCGACCCGTGCGGCGACGACAATGGTGACGTGTAGAGCTGGGTCGCGGCTTGTCCTTCTGATGTCAACGGTTTGGTTCGCCGATGAGTGCGCCGCCTATGCTTGTTTCTCACTGTGACAGAGAAGTCGGAGCTGCGTGCGGCAGGGCCCGTGCGGCAACGATGACTCCATGAGGGTGGTTTCGGCGGACGATGCTCTTTGGAGGTTGCGCTGGGCTAGGTCGATGCGAGGCTTTCAACTTTCTCCAGTGAAGCCCTTCAACAAAATCGGAGTTGTCGGTCCTCGACGTTTGCAGTCGATTGTTTGGCTATGGCCGATGAGGTCCTCATGTGTTGTTCGTTCAATGGGGTCTTGGTAGGTCGTCAGCGGCGGAATCGGAGTCGCCTGCTCGGGGAGAGGTGATAACGATGACATTGCAGGCAACCTCGACGGTGTCCTCTTCTCGGCGGTGTGTGTGGTCTTGTAGGTGCCAGGTCGGCCGAGGTGCCCTTTCTTGTGGGCGTGTTGTAACGGTTTTCGCCTGGGTTTCCGTTAATTAACCGGGCAACTCTATTCTACCTTTTTTAATGAATCGGGCCCTAAGGGACCGCATTTCAAAAAAATCTAAGACAACTAATTTGGGACGGAGGTAATACAAAACAAGAAAACTTAAGTAGGCTGCGCATGCAAAGTGGCTGAGCCAAGCAAGACACATCACCATGTGGAGGAGAGTGCAGAATGCACAAATGATATGGTTCTTGTGCTGATTCCCAAGGTAATGAACCCGTCTTTGTTATCTCAATTCAGACCCATTAGCTTATGCAATGTACTCTACAAGATTGCTTCGAAAGTGGTATCGAACAGATTGAAGCTTATTCTGCCAGACATTATCTCTGAAGAACAGTCAGCCTTTGTCCCTGGCAAGCTGATTACAGATAACATCATATGTGCATATGAGTGCCTGCATTTTATGAAGAGATAGAAATCAAAGGCTAACAGTTTTTGTGCCCTAAAACTGGATATGATGAAAGCTTATGATAGGCTGGAGTAGGACTTGGAAGCTATTATGGTGAAGCTTGGATTTGCAACAACATGGATTGACACAGTTATGGGTATGGTAAGGTCAGTGTCTTTTTCAGTTTTATTCAATGGAGAAAAGCTTTGATAATTTCAAACCTAGCAGAGGTATAAGACAGGGAGATCCAATTTCCCCCTATCTTTTCTTGACTGCGGTAGAGGGCCTTTCGTGCCTTTTAAAGACCAGTTCTCAGTCATCAGTTCTTAGCGGAGTTAAGGTGGCACCGTAAGCCCCGACAGTCAACCACCTTCTGTTCGCAGATGACAGCCTGCTGCTTTCCAAGTCAAGTGTTGAGGGAGAGGAAGCGGTTTCAAACCTGTTGAATATTTACTGTTCAGCATCGGGACAAAGGGTGAACCATGATAAATCCTCAACCTTTTTTAGCAAGGGGTGCCCTCAGATTTTGAGAGACAGTATAAAGGCCTCCCTCAATGTGCAGAACAAGTCTTTGAGCGATGGGTATTTGGGGATGCCAACTGACGTGGGACACTCAAAGAATGGCACGTTCAAACATTTGCGTGATAGAGTTTGGGGGAAGGTAAAAGGCTGGATGGAGAAAATATTATTTGCTGCAGGGAAGGAGGTGTTAATTAAATCAGATGCTCAGGTGGTCCTAGTCTATTCCATGGCCTGCTTTAGACTCCCACGGGGCTTATGCAAGAATGTAACATCTATCATACGACAGTTCTGGTGGGGAGTAAGCAGGGAAAAAGAAAACCATGTTGGGTCTAATGGGATGTTATGACTCGGCCAAAAAGCATGGGGGGGCTTGGTTTCCGTGATCTCGAAATTTTTAACCTTGCACTTTTGTCCAGACAAGCTTGGTGTTTGATGCAGGAACCATCTTCTCTCAGTGCACGGATTCTACAGCCAGTTTATTATCCGAATTGCTCAGTGCTGGATGCCGAGCTCAGACCACACCCATCACAAATCTGGAGGGCTGTTCTAGATGGCAAGGATGTGTTATCACAAGGAATCATTTGAAGGATAGGAGATAGTAAAACTACCGATATTTGGAAACACAATTGGGTTCCACGAGACATGACTATGAAGCCGATTTCTTCTCAGGTACCCAACCCGCCCAGGAAGGTAGCGGAGCTGATTGATCCAACCTCTGCGCCGGCGGTGTGGCGAGAGGATCTCATTAGAGAAGTATTTGTGCCGGTGGATGCAGTAGCAATTTTGAGGATTCCAATTTGCACAAAAAATGGTAGATGACTTTTGGGCTAGGAGCGCTGATCGGAAGGGGCGTTTTTCAGTGAGCACGGCGTGCAAACTTATTGTCCGAACAAAATGCAGCAGAGAAGGGTGGATTGAAGAAGGCACAGGTTGCTTGGATCACTTGGGAGGAGCGAAAAACTGGACATCACTCTGGAACATCAAGGTGCCCTCAAAAATTAAAGTTTTTCTGTGGCGTTTGGTCCGGCACTCGCTACCCATTGGCGATGTCCTACATCACGGAAACATGGCTGATACACGGGTATGCCTGTTATGCGGAGCGGAGGACAGCTGACGCTACTCTTTGCTGAGTTGCAATATGGCTAGAAGCGTGTGGGCACTCTCGTTGGAAGAGATGGTCGAACATATGAGGTCGAACCAGGACGGAAGTGCCAAAAATTGGTTGTTTGCAATGCATGATTCTCTCATTCATAATGAATTCAACAGAATGGTAGTGACATTATGGGCTGTGTGGAGCGCGCGAAGAAAGGCAAATCATGGGGAAATTTATCAAAGCCTGCTATCTACTCATTGCTTCATATCATCTTTCTTTTCAGATATTCAGATCCTGTCCAAACCAGCGAAGGAACGGAGGAATCCATTGCCTAGATCCTCTCAGTGGATCCCCCAACTTGATGATCACGTGAAGTTCAATGTGGATGCCGCTGTTTCTAGGGCAGGAGGTTTTGGTGCACCAGCAGCAATATGCAGAAGTGCGGAGGGAAATTTTCTGGGAGCATCTGGAGTAGTTTTTAATGCCATCGACGATCCAGCGACACTTGAGGCATTGGCCATCAGGGAAGCCCTTGCTCTAGCAGAGGACCTTCATGTCCGGAAAATCGTGATCCCTTCTGATTGCGAAGTTGTGGTAGATGATATCAACGAAAGAAGTGGAGCTAGCTATGGAGCCATTGTACATGAAATAATAGGCAGATCATCTTCTTACACCTCATGTAGTTTTAAGCATGAGTTTAGGAGCTCGAATTTTGAGGCTCACAACCTCGCAAAGCATGTATTAACCCTGGGGATAGGCCGCCATGCTTGGTTAGGCCAACCGGGAGATCTCTATTTTGTACCTGGAAACATCCTGATAGATCAATAAAGCTTTGCGAGTTTGTCTCAAAAAAAAAACATCACACCATGGCAAAAAATGATTTTGGAAAGCACAAGGAATTCCATTCTGGTCAAGCTTCCGCGATCTAATAGAGCCCTAACTATTCTCTGGGGAGCATTTCGCCAAGCATACAAGGACGTCCAAATTCACCTAGAGGAACTCAATATTCAGAAGCATCTAATTTCGTCAAAACAAGCAAGCGTCTAATAGAGAAGTCCCCAAATCTACCGGTGGTATGGCCTACCTTTCTCACGGGACATACATCAAACAGATCAAGCAAGAATTCCTCTCAAAATTGAGAAGAAAAAGGAAGGATTCTACCCCCTTACCCAATTCATCAAGCACGCGAGCAATACATCGACGGAAACGGAAGGCTTTCCCCCATACAGGCATTTCAGCAAACAGCCTACCGACCAACTGCAAATAGAGGCGGATCTAACAAAATAAAAATAAAAAATCTTCCCGCGAGCTATCAATAACACAACAGGGAGGGAGATGTTTACGTGCTGCCACTGGGTCTTGCGCTTCCGCTGCAGGGGAGGCGTGGAGTGGAACGACGCGGTGGCCGCCAGCTGCTGCGGCGCCGCCGCCGCGAGACGGTGCGGGCGGTGGCCTGAGAGAAGAGCCGACTTGACGTGGTTCATCTCGGCGGATGGGCCTTGCGTCACACCCACACCTTTCGCTGCTGTGTCATAGAGAGGAGATGAGGCAACTAGGATGCTGGCCCATGGGCCATGCGATGGATAATTGGTGCAAGATTGTGAACCATGGTGTTAGCTTGTGTGAGAGAAAGTACTTATGTGGGTCTAATGGTTCCTCAAAAAAAATGTGGGACTAATACCTTCACTTCACAAAAAATGTGGGACTAATACCCTGCCACGAAAAAATATGGGGCTAATAACCCTAAAAAAAAGTGGGACTAACTAATTAGAGAGGGTGATCTAAAAATAAAACTAATCAAAGGGCACCCGGCATGCCTTTTTTTTGTGGATTGGGAGCATGCCACTTGGTGCGTATGTGACACTTCATCATTAGACATAAAATACGTGTGATTATATGATAGGGCACCACATCCATTTCTCTCTGGATCCGCCCTTGTGTACACGTGACATGTAAAACTATTGCGCGTAACTTGTAGACCATTAAATCCCAATCAATGGTGTGAGTCGGCCTCAGACTCCGTTGTGAGTCAGGCGATGGCGTCATTCTCCCACGTCGCTACCCTCTTGGGGGGCGTCGCCTTCAAGGTCATTGGTCCCATTCACGCTTTCATGAAGCTGAACATGCACGACATCCCGATCGGCAGATGCTCGGTTGGCGATGTGAATGGTTTGCACGACTTCTTGTGTGGCAACGATGGCAGCTTCACGCGGAGTTGGGTTGCATCTGGATTTTGGTAGTCGGTCTCATCCGGCGTGTCCGAGGGATTGTCGTACCTCACTTGGTCTCTTTGGAGTCAAAGCTGCTGAGGTGGGTGGTCAGTTCTGGCGCTGACTTGGCGCAATCCCAACACTTTTTCTCCTGCAATGCTCGTCCACATAGTCGGAGCTGCATGGTCACCGGCGCGTGTGGTTGACGGTTTGGCCACTACAAGAAATATGTCAACTTATGACCTTCTCTTAGTGACCCCGGCTGAATTGGTCGTAAATTCACGGCCATTTCGCTTGAAAGGGCTCAAACCCTGAAATTGCTTACACCAAATGGTCACAAAGTAGACAAGAGGCGTCAATGGCCTTATTTCTACCCGATTACGACCAATATAAATAGTCATGAGGTTGTGAACGTGGATGCATTGGTACTTATTGCTATGACTAGGCGCCACCTCATCAGTTTTGCCTATGTGTCATGTCCATGTGTCAATTTTTGCCCTAGGTTGTGAAGCAACCTATATTTCTGTCATTTCCAAAATTCCCAAAAAAATCTCATAAATTCTTTGGGTCATATCTTCGTCGAATATGTAAAAACCTTCCTTGCCTAGTTCAAAAATAATTCAAAAATATTCATTTTCCTATTCTGTTCAGAGTAACAGTTTGTAAAGGAAGTACCACTTTGGCATGTCCAAATAGTATCCATTTTCTACAGTGCTTTCCTATGCCCAAATAACCATCCTCCACCAAATGCCAGCTCAATCCATTCATTATTTTGAGCCGAGCTTCAACATTCGTATTTATGTCCAGTGTGGTGGTTTGCAAAGCAAGTATCACCTAGGCTCCTCCTTTTGAGCTGAAAATTTGTGAAGACGGTCTTCTTAGTAACTGATCATCCTCAGGCAAAACTCACGCCCATTAGCCATGTACATTTCCCGTACCGCTAATCAAACACTTGGCTGCTTATTCATGTTTGAGCATCGGTTGGTCTCCTCGTGAGAATCTTATGTTGTGATTTTCTTCGTAGCACCTACCTGGGAAGTGCTCAACCCACTAGACATGCCTAGGCCGCCCAGAACACATGGCAATGCCACGGTCACGCGGTGACCACGCGGCGGGCATGCGAGCTTACGCGCTCTAGAGTTGGGGCCCTCGGCCATCGTCCAAACCTCGATGTCTCTCCATCAAACCATGTATTCCTGATTAAATAAATACTTATTTACCTAGAAATTATTTTTGAAAAAAATAAAGAGCAAACTATGACGCAGCTGCAGTTCAAATTTGACCCGCTTTCAGCTGAATCGACGGGAATTTGTCTTTTTCACCAGAGGTGGATCAAAAATTTTGACACCCAACCATTTTGTCAATTGTGCATTAAATATGGCCTAGTATTTTAGAAAATTGATTTGGTCCAATTTTGCAACAATTATTTGGTAGGTCCTTCACAAAAAAAAACTCATTTCAGGCACTCGGAAAATGGAAAATGGTTTTTTCGTCCAAAGAAAATGAAAACTTCCTTAGGCAACATTGTTTGTCATTCCAATATGCACCCATGTGCACAATATGAGATCATTTGAACAAACTATGCCATGAATGTGGCCATAAGATTGATCGTTTGACTTGAAAGCCATGAATCTTCACACTTGATAGCTCATTTCTGAGAACACTTTTTTAAAATAATTGTCGTATTACAAGTTTGTTATTTTTCATAGGAACTTGGCCACATATAATGACACAATGCGAAGGTTTTCCAATTTTTTGATTTTTTTTTAATTTCTTATGCCCGTTTCAAAATGCGGTCAAAACGGCGGGCTTGACCGCTCCTAGCTAGTGATTGAATCTTGGAATTTTTTGGTGTTTCTATGATTAAATAGATACTTATGTACCTAGAAATGATTTTTGGAAAAAATAAATAGCATACTATAAGGCAGTTGCAGTTCAAATTTGACCCGCTTCCAGCTGAATCGGCGGAAATTTGTCTTTTTCACGAGAGGTGGATCAAAACTTTTCGCACCCAACCATTTGGTCAATTGTGCATTAAATATGTCCTAGTATTTTATAAAAATGATTAGGTCCAATTTTGCAACAAATATATGGTAGGTCCTTCACAAAAAAAACTCATTTCGGGCACTCAGAAAATGGAAAATGGTTTTTTCGTTCAAAGAAAATGAAAACTTCCTTAGGCAACATTGTTTGCCATTCCAATATGCACCCTTGTGCATAATATGAGATCATTTGAACAAACTATGCCATGAATGTGGCCATAAGATTGATCATTTGGCTTGAAAGCCATGAATCTTCACACTTGATAGCTCATTTCTGAGAACACTTTTTTAAAATAATTACCGTATTACAAGTTTATTATTTTTCCTGGGAACTTGGTCACGTATAATGACACAATGCGAAGGTTTTCCAATTTTTTGATTTTTTTTGAATTTTTTATGCCCGTTTCAAAATACGGTCAAAACGGCGGGCTTGACCGTTCCTAGCTAGTGGTTGAATCTTGGAAAACTTTTGATGTTTCTCTGATTAAATATATACTTATGTACCTAGAAATGATTTTTGGAAAAAATAAATAGCAAACTATGAGGTAGCTGCAGTTCAAATTTGACCCGCTTCCAACTGAATCAGCGGGAATTTGTCTTTTTCACCAGAGGTGGATCAAAACTTTTGGCACCCAACCATTTTGCCAATTGTGCATTAAATATGTCCTAATATTTTATAAAAATTATTTCGTACAATTTTGCAACAAATATATGGTAGGTCCTTCACAAAAAAACTCATTTTGAGCACTCAAAAAATGAAAAATGAATTTTCGTGCAAAGAAAATGAAAAGTTCCTTATTACTATTTTGTTATTTTTTTTCTTCTAAAAACTAGATCACATTTGATGACATGATGAGAAGGTTTTTAATTTGTTTCATTTTTTTCCAATTTATCAGGTCAAGTAAATAGCTAAGATGATCTAACATCTTATTTTTAAATTTATCACGGCCAATTCAATTGGTCATAATATTGTATTGCGTTCTGATTGGTCCGTGGACAAGGCACACGGATCATGCACAAAACACCATTGGATCTTCCCGGATCCAACGGTAGCCATCGCTCCTCGCCTCCCCCACCAACCCCACCTGAGGCGAAACCCTAGCTGGCATCTTCCATCCACCCCCCCCGCCTCCTTTCTTTCTTTCTTTCTTTCTTTCTTCCTCCCCTCTCCCTCGATGTAGATCCCCTCGTCCCCCTCAGATCCCCCTCCCCCGATCCATGGCCTCCCCGCATCCATGGCCTCCCCGCGCCCATCCTCGCCGCATCGCCACCCCGACCCCTCCCTTCCCCACCCTCCCCGCACCCGCGCACGTCGCCGTTGGCTCCTCCACCTCCAGGCGACGCCGAGCCCGCGGTCTCCCTCCCCAAGATCGCGCCGGAGCCCGCGGTCCTCCTCCACCTACAGCTCGTCTCCTCTCCGGTCGTGCCGCCGACCTGTTCGTGATCGGGCTTCGGCGAGCTGAGCAGCAGAGCACCGATGGCTTCTCCTCTCCCCCTGCAGCCGCCTGCCGCGCCACCCGCCTCCTGATCCCTCCGCCCGCTCGCGCCCCTGCTCCCTCTCCGCCTACGGGGCCGCGCCCCTCACGCTGCTCCCCGACGACGTGGGCGGGCGCGCGGGCCTCGACCCGCGGGGCTTGGCCAAGTGGCGGGCGAGCGATGGCGTCGCGAGGGGGCCGGAGGAGGCCAGGGCGGTGGTCCTCACTGACGTGTACCTCCCCGACCTCGACGTGAACAAGGCCGACGACGTGCTGCTGCACTGCCGGATCCTCGCAGAGTGCGCGGCGGACCCCGACGAGATCCACCCGCCCTCTCCCTCTCCCCTGCGTCAGCCCCGTCGTCCGTCCCCGAGGTACCCCGCCCGCCCGCCCCCAGTCAGTTCTCTTCTCCGTGGCTGGATCAGCGCGACGTCTTCCTGATATTTTTCTCGCCGTCTCTGTGGTTGGGCAGATGGAGAGGGTGCTCAAGGATGACGCCATCTAGGAGAAGGGCGAGCGCGCCAGGATGGTAACCACCCCCTCCCATCTCATATGCTTGTTTTCCTTCTTGGTCTGACTGTATGCGTGTTATGCATTCTAGCAAACCGTTCGAGCTTCCTTGTCCTTGGGCTTCCCTCCCTCCGTGCACACACCTAGCTAGCTAATTACACTAGTGGTGTTCAGAAACAACTTCACTCTGAATTACCAGTAGTTAATGTAAGTTGATTAACGCGTTGCATCTTACCTTGTGTTCATGTCGAATGCAAGCATCAGTAGTACTGTTCTTTCTTTTTTTAGGAATGGCAGCTTCAGTATGCATCTCCTCTTAACGATTCAGTCTTAAACTCAAAGTTAAGTAATTAATGTTCTAAACACAAGAGATCAATCTTATGTAGAGTAGTACGTGTGGAACTAAATGTTGGAAACACATGCAACGATCATGAGTACAGTATTTTTTTTACCTTGATCAAATTTCAACCGTCAAAGGTTTTATTCTTACCATTCACCAGTTTTGACAAATTGATAGTATTATTACTTGTAGCAACACAAGTGCAATCTTGTACTACAAAATAGGTAGTGATCGGCTCGTGAAGGTAACCACGACCCCATCTATCCTTTAGTAGTAGAGGAGCATTCTGCACCAAGGGCACCACGCAAACCTGTGACCGTCAGTGGAGCTACCCAAAGTACCAAACCCATCATAACTATTCTACACTGAAAAGTTAAGAGTATACAGACCTGTTTTAATATTTGGTGACCAAGGCATATTCCAGTCCAGCATCTATTAAGCTTTGTATGCTGAATTTCCATTGGCTGACACTATATACTTAGGAGGTAGTGACATAACAGTATATGCCTGTGCAGATTTATACATTGTTAAAATGGAGGCTTGGGAAGAACTATTTTCTTTGTAGTAATAAGTCAGGAGTTGATTGTTGCTTCAGTAGGGTGTCATACATTATAATCATCAGCTCATGTCGTCTGGGATCAAACATAGCTTTGAATTTACAAGAGTAAAGATTTATGTGAGAAGTACAAACCATGTTCAATTTTAACTAGTACAAAAATTATGCCCGTGCTATAGTGATACATTCTGTACTACACTCTTGCTTCTGTTTGCTTGCTTGATTACCTCTCTAAGGCAACTTCATTTTGTTCTTCTTCATGTGCTACTTGCAGCATCAAGGGGATCTTCGACCACTACCAGCAGGCCACCGGGACCAGCCTGTGGACCTAGCAGTATGAGGCTGGCTGCTGCTTCTCTATCTTGCCTCCATCCATCTTTTTCTTTAGCTGTATAACTTTCTCCTTTCTTTGATGTGGCTGATTTGCTTCGGTTTGATATCATCTAGATCTGACTAGTTTGTACTTAGTCACTAGTGATGCACTGCTCTTTTTCCTTGTGATGCTTGAGTACTGAAGAAACTTGGGTAATGTGCACTGTTCTTTTGCTTATGCTCTTGTGAGTTTGGCAAGTGATTGTTTGGGGAGTAGATGTAGTGTGTGCTTATGCTCTTATGATATTTGCAGGAGTAGTTCATTCTTGGGACATGTGTTAAATCAATAATGTTCCTCATTGTGTTAAATCAAGCCTTGCAGAGTACAATATACATATTAAACTGTTTCTGAACGTGTTAAATCAACAATGTGTATGTGTTACTGTATCCTAGTAATTCTGTTGTGTCATTGTATCCCAGTAAAGCAAGATGCTTGTTATACTCATGTTTCTGATGATATTGGTGTACACTCAATTTGGTTATTTCTTCTAGTTCTGCTACTAGTTGCTGTGTACTCCCTAGTGCTGTAGTTGCTGTGTAGTAATACAAAAATATTAATGCTCAAATATGATGATGTGGCCTGCAGCGCACCTACAGTTTTCATTTCTATGATCAATTTAGAGAGTTGCACATGTCAGTATATTATATACTAAAAAAATCCTAGCTAGTGAGAACATTTTAGTCACTCCATGAACGCATACTGGTTAGTGTTAGTCATACTATTTATGTACATGGCATTTGCTGTCAATTCTTGATTATAAGTTATTGGATCCCTCATTGGCTACTATTTGATGTTCTGTACCTATTCTTATTCTTATATGTTCATTCTTATTTTTTGCACAGGTGAAGTGCGAATCCATGTCCGAAGCTGTGAAGCATATCAACAAAGAATAGCATATTATGTGTTGTAATTGTAGGTAGTAGTAGGCATATCTGGGTTGTAATATACTGTAACGATTGTAATAAATTAATGTAGTATTGTTTTGGACCAATTTCATTTGCTCTCTGATCTTTCGAAACAATGATTGTGTATGTGATTTGAATACCTGTGAAATGGAAACCTGACAAGTGGGTCCAAGTTATAATGGTTGTTTGACAAATTTTGAAATTTCTAATGTGTGGGACCAGAGCTACACATGACAAGTGGGACCCGCTGCAAAATAAAATGGATGAAAATAGAAAATCAATAGACTATAAAAGGCTGCATTCTAGAATATAAAAGGCCAAATTGTTGGGCCAGGCCCATGTAGCTAGCGAAAATTAACAGAAAAATATATACTAAAAAGGTTGAATTAATGGGCTCGGCCCATATAGACACCTAATCGGACCGGGCTGAATCTTATCCACGTCAGCTTGCCACGCTGGATCCTACGTGGCTTGGGGAGACTGCTAGTGACCAAAATTTTGGTCGAAGAACCAACGACCTTTTACATATCACAGAGAAGGTCGTTAATTTCAGTTTACGACCGCCAGCTTTTGACCTTCTGTTTTTGGTCATAAAAAGGTCGTAAATGGAAATTTGTGACCTTTCAGTGACCAATAGTGAGGGTCACAAGTTGACATATTTCTTGTAGTGTGGCTTTTGCCTGCGCGTGATGGCTTCGTGGTTGTCATCGATGGTCAAGTCACAGTCGCTGGCTCGCAAAGAAGTGATGACGATGGCACAGGATGGCAACCTCGACAGTCCTTTTCTCCTCGATGGTGTGTGTGTGTTCTTGTGTGGGTTGTTAGGTCGCTCGGTGTGCCTTGTTTTTGCGAGCGTGTTGTGATAGTTTTCGTTTGGTTCTCCGCAAATAAATCAGGCAAATCTTTCCTTCTTTTTTTAAGAAATAGGAAACATCATGGGCTGATTTCTCAAAAAAAATCCCAGCCAACATCGAGATCAACTGATAAAATAAATTCAGCTTATGTGAATAAACTTGGTGGCTTGCTTGTCTTCTATTCTAATTATAAAATAGGTAGTATACACCTTTCTAAATAAAAACATGACGTTTTTGAAAATCACATGAACATTTTATTCAAAGGAGTGAACACTTTTAGAGTTTAATGATTTTTTCAAAATACACGAACAACTTTTAGAATAAAGGGAACATTTCATGTTGAACATTTCATGTTAAATGTGTGAATAATTTTTAACAGTAGATGACATTTCTAGATACGAATTTTTTAATGTAAAAACACTTCAAAAATTGCTTGGGCATTTTATTGTAATATGTGAACATGTTTTATTACATAAACAAGTTTTTTATTATACAATGAATGTTTCAAAAATGGTCATAGGTACACGTATTTTTTTAAATGAATAATAATGAAAAAACAACATAAAAACAAACAAAACAAAATTTGGAAAAATATGCAGAAAACCAATAATGGGCCTGGCCCATGAGGTATGCGGCGGTGCAATTTTCTCTCTGGGCGCCCAACCTTACAGCCCAGAGCACGTGCTATGCGCACTCCGTATTACTGACGATCTCGCATAAACGAGACCTCTTGTTCCCCGCATAGGGCATGGCGAGACCTCGTGTTAAAGGGCGCTGATATGTCTTCGCCTACAGCGAGATGAGTGGAAGTTTCGCTGAAGGCGAGCTCTATTGGTCTGGCCTATCGCGCCAATGACCATAGGCCACAGGCCATATTCTTTTTTTTTACTTTTTTCTTTTCTTTAACTTTATATATACTTTTACATATTCTATATTACAAAAAGATTTGAATAATGTTGACCAAGCATTTGAAAAAATGTTAAATGCATATAAAGAAAGTGTTTATCATGTATACAAAAATGGTATACAAAAAAATGTGTATGGAAAAATATGATCATGTATTTAAAAAATATGAATCAAGCATTTGAAAACAATGTTGAACAAGTATTAGAGAAATGTTAAATTTATGCTTCTCGTGAAAGCAAAAAAACGCACAAAATAATCCATGATTTTCCCCCTCCAAAACCTAGCGAAAACCGGACGAAAACCAAAATTCTAAAAAACCCAAATAAAACTCATTTAAAACCCAAAAATGTGTACGGAAAAATAGAAAAGAAATTAAGAGGGAGCGTCCAGCATGCAACATGTGGCGACGGCTGAATGCACCACTTAGCATGCTCTAAGGGCATCAAAAGTGACCACTGGAGGTCCCCAGCAAGGGCTAACCTCTCTCGGAAGAGCCAGCTATGTGAGGCAGCGCGTGAAAGCATAGGAAATGGGTCGGCCCATTCTCGCGCGTGTTTTTTCTTCATTTTCATTTTTTAATTTTTCTTTTTCGTTTTTGCAAAATGTTCCAAATTTCATTAAAAATGATTTCTCATAAAAACGTTCATGATTTTATTTATGCTTTATCAAAAAAATGTTCTTGAATTTAGAAAATCCTTTTTTTCAAAATAAATATTTCGAAATTCATAAAATTTAGAAAATGCTCACGAATTTGAAAAAAAATATTGAATTTCGCAAAATGGGCGGCACTGGGCAGGCAGCGCGCAGTTTGGGCCAGCCCATTTTTTCATTTCCCTTTTTCTTCTTTTTACTCCTTTTCCGTTTCTAAAAATGTTCAGAAGAATTCAACAAGATGCACGGGATTTCAGAAAATGTTTTGAATATAAAAAATTCCGAAATTTGGAATGATTCAACTTTCAAAAAAGGTTCACGAATTTGGGAAAAAATCTGAATTTCATGAGAATGTTCATTAAATTCAAGAAATGTTCAAAATTTTAAAAAGTATTCATAAATTAGTAAATGTTCTTGATTAAAAATTAAATAAAAACTGAAAATATAAAAATACAAGAAAAAAAAATAGGTTAACGGCCGATGTGAGAAAACCGATAAATGGGCCAGCCCATATGGAAGCCTAGCGCTCGCCAAGTATCCATCCAAGTATGTGTGGACTACGTATAAACTACTCGAGGAAGTGCAGCTCCAACCCGGTTCGTAGTCGGCACATCATTTTAAGATTGACGCACCACATACGCTTTCGTAGTCAACGATAGCGACTCTTCTCACAACTCTGGTGTAGGGTTATTGTATTTTTGACATAATGAACCGCGCTGGAGAACCAACCTGTGATTGAATGATTAGGAGGACAGTGATATCCCCACCAGAAAACTGTTATGAAGCTTTTACTTAATCTTCCTATCTAATCTCTCCATCTTCTGAATTCAGCTGGGTAGACCTCCCTCCTCTAATTTCCTCCAACCAAAAAAGTCCTTCTCAGTCACGTAACATTTCTTACGTAGGTGTAGCATTGCTAATAAATGTCAAAGAAGACTCCAATGCGATTTATCAGAGCAGACACACCAAATGTCTACGTACATGTGCCTGTGAACAGTGGTTAGGAAGGCGGCCATTCAACCTTATGCATCAAAAATCGTCTATTTTCCAAAGAAAATAGAGCAAACTAAACCAAATATCCGCCATGTAGCCTCACTTTGAATCATTGATCGACATCAATTCCACCGTACATTTAAATCCTAAAAGCTTTGGATGTTCAATAAGTTTTCAAAATTCATCGATCCAAATTCAACCATACTCCTCAAAAGCAGCCTTCGTCTCAAGCTTTCTCTGCTTCATCGAAACATGTTGTTTATCCATATGTTGTGCCCCTAGAGGATCATCCAACAATGCATCAATGTCAAGGACTTGCCCTCCATCCTTCGGTACAGCGCGGCAGCGTGTCCGGACTATACAATGACATGATCATCAAGTTACAGTATTGAGTGAATCAATGAATTGATCAACACGTAAAGCAATAAGAAGCAAAACTTACGATCCCCATGATTGACATGCCCGTAGCCACTTTCTTTACACTTGTGCAATCGCATCGTAATTCATGACGACGTTGAAATGGTGTACAATCGATGGAGTAGCGACTTCACGTTGCGATGGATCACATCCAAGTTGTAGGGCGCACAGTGCTTATGCCCATGAAACTAAGAATGCATGTGTTGTCAAAATATCGTGCCCTTTTGCTTCATGCCTACAAACCATGCACTTGTTCCCAACAACGCGTCGCATAACAATGCATCACCCTTACCGTATACCCTGTCATCGTGCTTGCTTCATGTTAAACAAGAAGAAAATAAAATAAAATCTCAATGGCATTTGACCGAACATTTGTAGGGCGTGGTGTCCGAACACAGAGGGCGAACGGTACCCGGGCTGCAATGGTGGCAGAGTAAAGGCGCCTGGGTGCAGATGAAAGGTAGAAAGCGGAGGGAAAGATAGGTTTTGGGTGGGCCGAGTGTGTCGGTGTCCTAACTCCCTCAAACCTCCTACAAGCTTGTTTACAGTTTGGGGGATTTTGGACGTGCAAACTACACCCCAGACTCCACGATCCATACATGGTCACTTTGGTGAACCACGTTGGAGTTGCACTAAGGAGACACTTTGGTGAACCACGTTGGAGTTGCACTAAGGAGTAAAGGGACAAATAACACACACATACGAAACGACGCGACAATTATTGGTACAAAACGTTCATACGATCACTGATTGTTGGCAGTTTAACAACACTCAGGCACATAAACTCACAATAGAACACCTATACATATGGTTGTACGTTGGCCTCATCTCTGGATGACGGCAAAAACTCACTACCATGTCTTCCGAGTTATGTAGATAGCAATTCAAAAGACTTGATAAATGTTGGACATATGCCTGGGTTGGCACAAGGTCCTGCTGGTTCAGACAGGACCCATCAGTTGTCATTCTGCCTGAGCATCTGTAGGATGGTCAGGAACAGGTTGAGGATGTCGAGGTAAAGCTCAACAGACGCCCAGATGTACTCGTCGTAAGTGTGGCGCTTTATCAAGTTCTCGGTGTCGTAGACGATGAAGCCTGAGAAGACTAGAGCTCCAAACCCGCCAATCACAGCATTCGATGCAGGTCCGAATGGGAAGAAGATCTGCAACACAGCATTTTGCGGCACAAGGGTTACGACTAGTGGAATGTTCAACCGGAATGCTTCTACGCGAGTCAGTTAAACGATATTTTCCAAAGTTCATCATGCATGTTACCTGGGTAAAGCTTATCACGACCAGGATGGTGAGAGCAGAAAACAGAAATGGTCCAAGGTAACTAAATTCCTTGCCCTTCTTTGCGGCCCAGAATGTGTATGCAGTCAGAGAGACAACCACAGCTGAGGTCAGTACCAATGCTTGAAGCACAATAGTTCCTGCAACATACAAGTGAGCATTTAATAAAATTAGTCTAAAGCAAGAACACAATGAAAACAATTATATGAAACAAACGAACCTTCAGTGTTTGCACAAGCCACACCAATGCTGAAGCTCAAGCACAGAGTGAACAAACCCAAGATAGCAAGATTGTGAGGGTGTCTGTGCTGATAGATGTACAATGGGATCATCACTGCAACAAATATCACAAAATTAGCTGTTAGGAAAATAATATCTTCTGATACAAAATAACAACAATGGACTGTCATCTGATCATCATTCTCTCAGAACTCAAAAGATGGTCCTGGGGAAGGCGTCTGGGAGTGCTTCAGTGTGATGGATTGATGCTGCTAGAAATACTAACACAGGCAGAATTTTTATTCTCTTGCACTCTATGTTCTGAGACTTGAGACTCCTGCCAAATTATTTCTCCATATACTGGACTAAATATTAATCATTAGGACTTTATCATATTTGTGTCTAATTTGATGGTGTAAGTATGATTTACCAAGAATCAGTTTGCTCAAATAAGAAAATTTCAGAACAAAGAAATGTTCCCAATTTATATACACCTACGGAGATAACGCCAAAAGTGCTATACTACTATTGCTGAAAGTAGTTTAGTAGCTTCAAAATGTAATATTTGTGGGCAATATGAACTAAAGAGAAAACACACAACTGATCAATTTGTCATACATGTATCATAGATTGGTTTCACATAGGACATTGATAAGGATTTAGTCACTACTAGCTTCAACTTTCTAAAGATGAAAGGAACTAAACAGCCAAACAATATGAGACCAAAACATCTTTACCTGCATCATAACCTACACGTACAGACAGAAACGGAGCTATATCAGGAAAATTAGTACTTATTACAGTTCCTCAAATATAATACTATCTCTACTTGCATCCATGTCACACTAACTATCGACACAAACTACTACTCCCTTAGTTCAAAACTGTGACACTTATTTTGGATCGGAGGGAGTAGTAAACTAAAACTTTCTCGGTTTTGCTATTTCAGGAAAATTAGTACTTATTACAATTCCTGAAATACAATACTATCTCTACTCGCATCCATGTCACACTAACTATCGACATAAACTACTACTCCCTTAGTTCAACCTTAGTTCAAAACTGCGACACTTATTTTGTATCAGAGGGAGTAGTAAATTAAAACTTTCTCGGTTTTGCTATTTCTCAGGTACCTGAAAATTTCTCTAGCGTCAGTCACCTCCTTCCTTCCTCCCTTCCTTCCTTCTGGCACGGGGAGGTTGAGGGGAGGGCGGGGCAGCGAGGCGGTGCGCAGTAGTGCCCACCGGCCACGGGTGGTGGAGGCCGGCGGTTAGGGCGGGGCAGGCTGGTGGCGTCGCGAGGAAGAAGAGAGGGAGATAGAAGATGAACAGTGCGTGGCCGTTCTGTTTTCGATCGTTGGATGAAGATCTAATGGCTCTGGTTGAAAGTGACTGATGGACTTCCATTTTCAGGTACCTGACTTATAGTCGGTCCCAAACTTTCTAGTCTCTCTCACTTCCAACATGGCCAACACTATCAGAATGGTCATCAAGTACCAAGTCCCCCACCTCACTTTCATTTGAGTCGAAGTGTAAACACTATCCCATCCATGTTTTGTGCTGTCGATTAGGTTGTTGGGGAAGCCAATTATTTTATCAAGGAAACAAATTGAACAAAAAACTCTGGTTGCTATGAAGGCCTTTACCGCACCTCAAGGCATGCTAAACTGATACCAAGGCCTACTAAACCTTGACATTTGATGTATATCCATATAGTGGCTACCTTGAGTGGTGGCAACCATCAAGGCGTCTATTTAGAACCCTGTCCTGCCAGCTACACTCCAAACTCGGCTCCACATTAAGTTGTCTGAAGAAACTCTGATGTCTCCAGGTCCTATGTCGTGGAGGCAAACCACAGGTACATATAACCCTTCATATAGGCCCGTTGCACACAACTACAGTCAAACTAAAATACATATATCATGTCATTAAGGGCATGGTAACAGTTTCAGCATTATTCCTATTGCATGTATATCACCATGGATTCGTTGCTTGCTGATTATGAACGGCTTCATCTTAATTCACAGTTCGATTTGGAAGAAGAAAAACACATATAACGTAACTAAAATTTGTAACCAAAATCCACTGGATCAAACTATTGCATCTTGAACTAGCTAGATCCACGATCTACACTGTTGATTCGAACAGCTGGGCGTCTTACAACCAACGGGTCAAGCAAACTGCTAATTGAGGCGAGGTCAACGATTTTCTAGGCGTCGTCAGATTCATCACAGAATAAACGCGCCACGATAAGGTCAAGGATGGCACCAGATGGGGGAGAAGACTAGAGCACTTACGGATGAAGGGGAGGACAGCGAGCACGAGCGCGAGGACGGGCGAGTTGGAGAGCGTGGCGTTGAGGGTGGGGTGGAAGACGGTGATGGCGGAGACGACGGTGGTGAGGACGAGCTGCGCGCAGAGGATGCCGTAGACCTTGCGGATGAAGCCCCAGCGGAGGGCGTTCTCCCCGCGCGAGATCCCCGGGTAGAGCGTCTCCCCGTTCCCCGCCTCCAGGTCGATCGACGACGCCTCCACCTTCTCCTTCATCTCCGGCGCCCGGCGGTAGCCCGACGGTGCCAGCGGCTGCATCTCCGTCGCCGACGCCATCTCTCTCACCGGCGCTGTCGGTGGTGGGGAATTGGGGATTTCGGTTGGGACGCGGTTTGTTCGATGTGCGACGAATTGGGGATATATAGAATTTTTCTTTCTTTTTGTCCTTCGGGGAGAGATGGCGCTGTGTGTATATCTATCCGCTACTGCTACGCGTACTTGTGGGTGGTGCCGAACCTTTTCCTGGCCTCTGAGAGGTGGGCCCAAATTGGAATGTTGTTTATGGAAACTTGCTTGAGCTAAAAAATAAATATACATGCCGATTTCTATCATTTCCCGGGTTTTTTTTTGCGAAAAGGCTAAGGCCGTATATATTAAGTAGCACATACCCTCACAAAAACATCCTTGCAATTTTTTTAAAATGCATTCATATCCTTGAAAGTCATCGATGTAGACCAGAAAATGTCAGTGACCATGATATGAGTAACAGTTTGTTGTTCCGGAGAAAAATACGACGAAGAGAGGTTGTAGAACGCCCTATTTCCGGTCAGACAAAGTCGGGGAATACAAACTTCACACACTCCTCAACGGTCGAGTCTGGTCAACCTTCATCAATCAAAACTGGAGTCGGAGGACCAAGGCGTACAACAACGTTGTCTACTCGCAAGACAGCACAATCGAGACAAACTTGTAGAAAAACACGTCTTTCCCAGA
Source organism: Aegilops umbellulata (assembly GCA_032464435.1). Lineage (NCBI taxonomy): Eukaryota > Viridiplantae > Streptophyta > Magnoliopsida > Poales > Poaceae > Aegilops > Aegilops umbellulata. The sequence goes on from CP136054.1 coordinate 397,711,488, forward strand.
AAAACAATTTTGAGGACACACCATTTTTCACATACCTCCCGATGATATGAAGAAGGATCATCAGAACGAGGACATGTGATAGATGGCTTCCCTTGCTACTCGTAAATTTTATTTACCACGTCTGCAGCAGCAAGCCAATAAGGGCATCTTCAATGGTTGTAAGATAGTTGTCGGTAGACTTTGCCACATAAGATTTTTTATGATGTGTCATACAATAAATGAGGGAAGAGAGGAAGGTTGTATGTACATGAACCAAAACCCCTTGCACAAGCTCCAATGTAGAATGAGAGAGCACCTTATTTATCATCTCACATCTTATTGGGCAAACTAGATACAACCCATTAGAGTTGTTGTATGTTAACGTGTTGGTTGATGACATCACATATTTTACCAACAAACTAATATACAAACTGTTGGGGATGCCCTAAGTTGCAAGGGCGGCGCTAAGGATATTCTTGGGTCTTAATGTGAATACCCATGATTTTTACAAAACAGTGTTGATTTTGGTAAAACAGTGACAATTTCTGAAAAACAGTAATGATTTTAGCAAAATGAATACACATGAATATCCGAAAGCAAACTCCTGGAGCTGCCAGTAAGTGGCCACATCTCTCTCAAGTTAATCATGTCTTTCACACAACACCCCGTATTATCCTCTTTGTCGTCCTTTTATGTTCTCAACGGTATCCTTGCTTTTGGTACTCTAGAAAAGCAAATTTATTTTTGAAACTTAAATTTTTTTTATCCTCATTCTTCTCTCATGGTACAACCCTCTTCCACAAAGAAAAAAAATGTAGGACGAAAAGTGGACATATAAATAACCTTTTTTTTGGAATAGACATATAAATAACCTATGGAGTAATAAGTAAATCTATCATTTTGGTATAATTGCTGCAACATACTACATCTCACACATTATTAATCTTTTCGATGGGGTGAGAATAAATCTTGAATTACTATGTATTAGGTCAGTATATCTCGAGATGTGAAGCACAGGTTTCAATCCCGCACCAGCTCCATTCCCTTCTCGATGGGAATTCTCCTGAAATTTGGGTCACGCTCGATACATGATACCATGTCCGCCAGCTTAGCAGTGTTTGGACCCTTTTTTCTTAGACAAGTCTGGACCTACCAGGTGAGCGTAGCATTTAGGGAGGGTTGCTGAGAGTGGACGCAGGCCTGCCGCTGAAGAGGTCGAGAGTGGACTTTCTGGGGTCAAATCGCAAGCTCTCGCTTTGACGCTTATTAAGCGGGTGCGGTTTTGCGTGCTAGCGTTTGGCCGCGCGCCACCAGTCCGGCTGAACGCGCCACATGGTAAAATTGCGCAGCATCGTACACATGAGATTGGTGGATATACCACAAGTAATTCCATAAAACTTGTGAAACGGCGAAATTGTTGCATAGCAGGCATATGATGTGTAAATACCTGGAATAAATATCAAATAGCGCATGACAGTAGATAACTCATAAATCGTTGGTGTTCTCAACTGTATGGTGATGCATATTCATTCATGTCATCATTAGCATAAGGTATGTAAACTGAAAATTCTGACCCTCCGTACCAGACATGTATGCTGAGTAGGTATCGACCCTATATCCTCCTACAAATAGGGCTCAAGAGTCTGACAAAATTCTCCTAAACTACACATTAGAGTGCGACTATGCCAAATCATCATCAGTACTAGTAACAAGATCGCTGCCTTGCCCAGCGGAGGGTGAAGAATCAACCAGTGATGGAAAAAAGAATGCAAGATCCTATGCCTGCTTCTTGTCTAGGTTTGCAACCGCCTGTTTCTGGCGCTTCTCCCACGCTGGCATCTTGCCTGGAAACGCCCATCGCAAGAAGCGCTCCCATCCATAGCAACCGCAAAACATAAGCATAGCCCAAAGCAGCAGTTTGCCCCTCATTCCTTCAGGCAAGGGCTCGAGCTTCATGTAGTCGTTCAGATCCCTGAACATATCCGATGTGATCACCGTGAAGAAAACAACAGCGGAATAGAGAGCATACTTGAATGGCTTGTTCTCCGATATGCTCTGGTTGAATGGGTGGCCCATGTAGTTCACAGCAAAGGTTGCCACCTGGATCATCATGTTCACCATGTATGAAACTGTGTTGACCAGGTTTGGATGGAACTCTGAATCAGGCTCGATGCATTCCTCTGGCATATACTTGGATGCTAAGTTGACAGCTGACATCAAGAAGAACAAGTGCATTGCAAACTGGCCGAGAATGGAAAGGAAGACATATGCACAGAAGATGTTAGGATGGGGGCGCTCTGCCGACAGTGCTTGAAGTGGGCGAGCATGGGAAATGAAGAGGAAGAATGCTGCAGTGAAGACACCACTGATTGTAGCTTGAACATCACCCAGTTTCACACCATCCAAGTACATTACACTGAGAACGTATGCTGTTGCAAGGCAGTTGAGTCCAAGAATCTTGAACATTTGGAGTGTAGTGACTAGGGTGCTTCGCCCCTGGCGGATGATATCAAGTGTGGGGGCAACAGAGGCATGCTTTGCTGTGAAAGGTGAGGCCATGGATGCATCCCCAAGCTTTACAATCGGCGCTGAGCGGCCATCACTTTCATCATTCATTTCATCTAACATCTTCTGTAGCTTTTCGCGCTGTTTCTCAGCAGCAGTCAAGGGGCGGCTGCTGGGTGCTTTAACGGAACTGCTAGCTGGTGGAACCAATTGTGATGATGACTCGTTAGCAGGTTTCGGTTTTTTCAGCTTCCCTGATTTGCTTTCAAGTTTAGATGACTGAGATTTCGAGCCAGCTTTCTGCACTGGTTCAGCATTTAACAGAGCTATGCCAACATGTGCCTGAAAATTTAGAATTTCAACATCAATATATTGTCATAAGGTGCAATAACATATATCTTATCTTCCATTGGTAACACTCAAGAACAGCAACAATAGCTACCTATAAATTAGATAGGACTGCCCAGGTCAAGAAATTTATCAAGTAACCTTTGAGTGTCCTACAGTGAATGTCGCAGAACAACTATATTCAGAATAAGGTTGCAAAACAACTATATTTCAGAATATTGGCAAAACGGAACCAAATGCCAGGCTAATATAGGTCCAGCCTGCATAAAAAAAATACATGGACATGCGTTTGTGGCTCAAACTTGCTAGATATGTTCAATATGCTATGCTTTTCATGCCCCCACTAATTTAAACAAGTGCAAGAAGTTTGGTTCAATTTTACAAGCTTATCAGACAATAAAAGTATTGCCAAGACGCTAACTTACAACTAATACTTGCTTCTCGAACCATTGCACAGTGGACTCCTTGCATAACGTCTTCCAACCAACTTTGTGGGCATGATGTGCCCATAAGCTGCTCCATAGGAGCTTACTACCCTAGGTCTGAGTTCTCTCTACTGCAGGATTGCAGGCAAACTGGTGAAGTGAATGGCTGTAGCCATAATAATAGGTGGCTGGATTGCATCTTTGCATAAATGCACGAACACCAGAGATGACCACAGCAAAAACAGAGCATGAGCTAAGGCCTACTCATTCTCAAGTGCAGGCAAAAGATCTAGAAGGCAAAGGACACAATAATCCAGAGTTATTGTGTTTTTCTCTTCTATGTCTGCGGCCTTCTTCTCTGATTTCATTCTTGTATGCAGTTGGGTGATGGGGCGATTGAAATCGATTTCCAGATCTCCAATCTGTAGCTTCTTGGTCATATTTATTTATTTTTTGTTAATTTCGGGTAACCGAGACAACCAAAACAAACAATTTCAGTTTTTTAGATTAGGTGATTCCTTTCTATCCGATTCATTTGGCTTCCATATTGTAGAGGCCAAAACAGATTTTTAGCAAATAATCTGAATTAACCGAATGAGTAACTGTTTCTGTGGAATGAGCATATGTAAATAAAAGACAGTTGTAGTAAGAAATATCAGACCAAAGTTGCCAGACAAGTTCAAGATCAAGTCCATCATTAGCATGAGTTCCATATTCGGCTTCCTTTCTAAGAATCATAGAGAATATATACATAAAGGGCAATATTGTAAGAAGAATATCACATCGAAACCGCCATACATGTTTGAGATCAAGTCAATCCCTGGCATGAGTGCATGACTAACAACCGTTTGTGTCATTGTGTGTGTAATGAGCACAATCATAGCATTGAATAATTATGAGAAAAAAGAGTGAATTAAACCAGGATATGAGTCAGGTACAGACCTGTTTCAGTGCACCAACATCATTGGTTCCATCTCCACACATCAGTGTCATCCTCCCAACAGTCTTAAATGTTGTCAGTACAAGTTCTTTCTGTTCTGGAGCAACGCGCGCAAAAACCTGAAACAACGAAGCTTATAATGTAAATCAGGGCCTTCATAGTTTGAGAAGGTATACAATATGTTCTCACTTACCTTCACATGAGGAATGACTTGGACAACAGCATCGGTCCTTTGCAGCATTTCAAAGCAGTCCCCACTGATGCAAAGATCATGTGATTCTGATAATTCTTTAACCTCCTCAGCTCTACAAAACAATAATGCAAGATATTAGAAATGTCACCAAACAAGATATATGTTTACATAGTTCTCGCGATAGCATAGATGAAGGGAGTGTTCGGAGTCCCTCCGCTCCAGACTCAGCTCGCGGAGCTGGCGGAGCTGCAGGACCAAAGTGGAGCTGGAAAATAGGTGCTCCGCAGATCCTGTAATTCCGCGAAACTCGTGGATAGCCAAACAGGCCCGAAGTCATAGTTACATAGTACCCATTTACATGTGCAGTGAGGGGAGGAGAAGTTTGGAATGCGCATGCTAATAGGGAAATCCAGCAGATCTTCCTTTTCCATTTTTCAGCAAATAAAAAAAAATGTCTCCTAACACCAATGCGTAAACATCTTTCTTTTCCCATGGAAAAAAGAATAGACATGATAGCCCTGAATAGCAAGAATCTTTGCCAGGGTACTAATTTAAAAATATAGAAAAGCTTAGTACAAACACTAAGCACTCATCATAGCACAACCCAATGCATATAAATTGTTACCTGTATGGAACTCTATCAGTTTCATCCGGGGAAACCCACTCGAATCCACTAGTCTTCATCCGTGTTAAAATTAGAACCGGCTTCGAACAGATATTCACTTGGCTAGCAACATGACAAGCAGTCAAAGCTTGGTCCCCGGTGATCATAACCTAATACATTATGGAGGTGATGAGCACTTTAATCAAACAAAACAGAAAAGTTCCATTGTAATTATTCACACGTTATTGCTACTGATAAATCAATAGGAACCAAAGCTTTGGTCATATTACTGGTGTAAAAACACTTCGCCCAGGACATGTTTAAGGAAGCATGAGGATGCTTAGTTGTCACTACAGAATGACAAGTAACTTTAAGAATGGGCGGATATACCAAGTCATGCGAAGATTGTTCCAGTTCGAGCAAGACAGAGGCAGAATCACTCCTTATAGGACAGTTGAAGACCTGGTTGCAAAAATGACCCAAGAAAACCATTTAAAAATCTTCAAATAAGTCATTGGAGCATAATTTCACTATTTTAGGGTTAGTTACCGCAAAACCAGCAAAAATTAAGTCACTCTCCACTTGATCCCTTTCCAGACTTCTAGCTTCACTAACCTGTTATTCAAATACCAGGAGGTCAAACGACTCGTACCAGATAAACCTCTAGTACAAATTCAAACAAAAAGATATCAACTAAGAATAAAATGCAACTACTTGCAAATGCCCAGGCCTAATATTACTTAAACTGAAGGAAAACAACTTGCAACTATGTTCTTCTAAAAATGTTAGTAACATGAAAGTTACGAATTGCTAATGTAGTAATATCTCACTGGCTTCCAAGTAAATATGATCACAGTTCACAACTATCTAAGCAATGAATGATTTTCTGATAACTGCTGATCGCAACGCCGTGGACCAAGTAACACTACCAATATCTACGGTGCGGATCTACGATCATCAAAACAAGGGAACATCACTATCCCACAACACCTGGAGACTTGCTACTTCACCCTTCTACGAAACAGTACTAGTAGCTTAATTTGCAAACATGCTGTGCATCAGTTAAACACATGGGTATATATTGAAATGGATACTGATTTATTCCCCACTGGTGTTTTTTGCGTTTCAATGTTAACACAACGCTAACCACCATACTTTAAACTAGTTTGTCAGCACCAATTCATATGATTCCAGTGTCTAGTGCTAATGGCAGAGAATTTTCACCGCAAGCTACATGCATGCAGGATACCACTGGATCATCTGCAAAATTAAACTCAAAAGGAAAATTGACTGATAGTTGGAACTCATATGGTTCCTACACAACAAATAAAGAAAGGTTGAAAAGAAAGTGTTGCTCCTTGATCTTTACTTAAAATGCTATGCTATCTAATGGCTTGGGAAATTTAGACAAACAGTAGTACTAAAAGAAAAATAAAGGAACCATTATACTTCAATGAGAACTTACAGGCATCTCCGGAAGCAGTTTGTACGCAAGAGACAAGACCCGGGAGCCTTGACGCGTGTATTTTTTGTATGTTTCCACATATGCAGCAGGTAGATCAACTAACCTCTCCTGAATGGTCTCCGGTGCACCCTGGAAACCAAAAAAAAAAAAGGCGATATTCTTAACAGTTAACTGGAAAAGGTCAAACAAAACAAAAGATGGAACGAGTTAAAGTTATGAGGATCGCGACCAGAAAAACAGCTTAAAAAGGCCTGCTCTGATGGGCCACAAATTATTCAAAAGGAACATAGCCAAAGACTATTCTCTGAACTAGATAACTCAGGAGTTACAATCATTCAACTTTTTGTTTGTAACTCAATTTCAGTTCTCAACACACTCAATATATATAGAACTAAAAAAACAAAAGGATGGATTGAACCATTGACTCATCTCGTTGTAATACTTTTGGTGGGATAAAATATAATAATTTAAACCAATGGATGGTCTCTTTGTGGCCACTCAACTGGCTAAGTTATCTTTATTTACGTAACTAAATAAGAGTTGAGGAAAAAGAAAACAACAAGGCATAAATAGATTACTTATATGGTGGATCCCGCTTCGTTTTCCATCTAAAACATAAGGATTGCAAAGATGGCAAACCACCAATGGCCAAACACATCCACAAGGAACCCAAGCCCAAACCCTCTGGAGATCATTTTTTATTTCCTTTGCTCTAAAAGTAATTTAGAGATGTCCATGAACAAGAGGACACTAATTTCTTCATGCCAAAACCATGAAACAAGGCCTAAAGAAGCAGTTTCTGAACAATCCCAAGTGTCTAAGAACCGGATCGATAATTTCATTTAGACTGTGGTAACCTTACCTTTATGAAAGCATAAAATTTCTCCTGGATACGGACAATAACAGACATTCTCTTCAAGTGAGAAGCAAAGTGATATCTGTGTACAATCTGTACAGGTTGGCCACCAGGCCTGCAACGAAGACTAGTCAGCTAAAATCTTTTAATATCCAAGTAAAATATATAATAACTCCTCATGATATTACTGGACTGAGTTCAGAAAAGGGAAAGGATAGTCATTGTTGGCAGCATGTTATTATAAGTCTATAATCAGAGGTAAGATAGTTAAGAACTCAAGATGGGGTGTACCACACCTTTACCACATATACAATAAGAAATTTCTCGCTGGTGTCGACCAAGGTATCAAAAAAGTATTAGTCAATCAAAGATCCAACTGATTCTATGTTTGCATTGCAAAATACAATAATGATTCATGAATAATAATTTTCCCATAAAGTAGTAATACTCCCCTGTCCTACTATAACTGTCCTCAGCTCACCATGCAATGCCAATGCATGCCCCTACCAATATTCAGACTAAAAACCTACTAAACTTTTTTAAAAGCATTTAAGCAAGGGTGAGTGGAACCACAGCAATCACTAAACTTGATTTCTTCAGCGGGGAGATTATTTGAAACAGATTCTCCCGGGGCGGGGGACAATTACAGTGACATGAAGGGAGTAGGACTCGAGACTAGTTGAATTACAAACAGGGAAACTTCAATAATTTCAATTTGTTTAATGGAATAAAAGAACGCATATCATCTTCATAAAAAAGCCGAAGGCCTAGTAGGCCCTTGAACCATGTTATGGGGGCAGCAGACTTGATCTATTGCCAAGGCTCTAGGGCCATATATACACAAGTAGAGGACATAAACTAGGAATCCAGAAATACAAAAAAGAAACAACAAGAAACCTAGTACAATACATATATCTCTCTAACAACTTAATCAAGTGTGCAATTGCTGACATAATTATATATGCGCAACAAGAGATGATAGCTTACCTCCTAGACATGGCTTTCTCATCAGAGGTGTAGATCCAGTCTATGCCTTTTATTGCAGCTTTTTCAAGGGGGTCACCAACCTTTAACAAAATGGAATATACCATTTAGAAAGGCATGTAAACTTCTTTGATTATGCTTCATGTAGACAGCTATTGGTGCTTATCACACAACACATACCAGTTTGTTGTCCACAAATACCAATGCATGGCAGCTGGATAGCACTTCTTGAATGCGGAGAGGCAACTTATTTGCGTCAGATATTAATTCTGCGTCGCTTTCCAAAGTAACAACTCCTTGGAACTCCTGAAATACGGGGTTCATTTGTTAACAAACCTCCAACCAAATGTTTTTTTATTGACAAGAACATAGTTCACCATATCATCCGATGTCAATGTTCCAGTCTTATCGAAGCAGCATATGTCAACCTGGTAGGAGAGAACTTGTAAGAGCTTGTACAGAAAGAAGAAAGAGGAGCACAACATGGTTCTCTTACTAACCTTCCCAGCAAATGGTATTCTGAATGGTTCCGTGCAGAAAATGCCACGCCGTACTAAAGCAATTAAAGATGTATTAACTGCTATGGACAGCTCCATTGGCAGTTCAGGAGGAATCACAGAAGTCAGAATAAGTGAACAACTTAAAAAAAGTTTATATCTGCTTCTTGTGGGATCCTCCAGTCCCTATATATGAATACACAGACACTTCAACGATAAAACAAAGTACATAATTTAAAAAGATAGTATGTAACTGAAAGATCAATGGATTTATCGATGGTGTTGCTATCTGATATTACCTTCATAAGCACATAGCCTGATGCAATTATCGCAAAGAATAGCAAAAATAGTATAAACAACCCACTTTCCTTGCTATTTGCAGTAACCTGTCACACAGATCAAATGTTAGCTTTAAATTTGCATACTCAGAAGTCAGATTTATTTTTCATTCAGGAAAGGAAGTTACCCTCTCAGTTGAGAATAAGATAGTTCTCATCAATTTTCCCTGGCTGGTCTCAAATCCAGTTCTCAATACAAAAGCTACACAACCACCATCAGGTGCCCGAAGATTTACAGACTGTATAGAAGAAAAGGAGTCAACGATACTATAAAGCTATTAAGGATAGCTCTCGTTAGCATGACATATATATGATACATCTACCTTATCTGGCGTGTGTTGCAGTATCTTTGTGCCACCAAATAGGATATGATTCTTATCTCTCTTTATCGATAACATTTCGTCAGGGCCACGGCCAGCAACTGAGACCTATATAGGAGAAGATGATCATTCAGAGCTAGAGCAAGATGAACAGAATACTAGGTGTATAGTAATAAAACATGTCTCAGAAAAGGAAAAACGGTACTTAGATGCTATAGTTGGATTAACACAATATACTTAATCTGTCTTGGAAGCATACTTTTCTGGCCAGAATCGTTTGGGCAGGTAAATTTCGGTAGAAAAATGGAAAAGAAGCAGTTTTGTTCTGCTTCACCACATATTGGCTCTTTCTTTCTTTTTTGAGAATAATACCAGCTCATTCAGTTAGAGGTGATGTTTGAACCCCATCATTTATGTTACAGCCACATTGTCTCCTCAAATGGTGGGCTGGAAACCCTTCTTATATTACCTATATCATTGCTACCTTGTACCTTGCTCACACGCATAACTGCATAAGGTATTTGTTAAGTAATCCAATTTCCATATTTTAATATTACATGCAAACCGTTATTTTATATCTAATATATGCATGTCTGGTGTACAATTAGAAACGTAAGTATATTTCAAAGGAGTGTGTATGCAGCTTTCTAAAAAGGAATATTTGTTGAAGGTCTGAATGGCACATCAGAACAGGAATGTTTCACTCCAAATTAGGAATGAAAACAACTTGCAGAATGGAACTAGCGAGTATGATTCCATCTTATAAAAACAAGTATGATTGGAAGTCCTAATTACCCTAAACAAAAGGAAGTCATATAATTAGCACGATCAGAAGAGGGGGGGTGGGCGATAGAAGAAAACCTTCCACTGTGGAGTAGACTCTCCTGTAAGAATAGCTTCATTTACTATGGCAGATCCAGCCAGTAATAGCATATCTGCTGGTACAGATCTATCTTCACCACTAGGCGAGCGGCCTATTGACACAATATCTCCAGGTAGTAGTTCTGTGCCTGAGATTTTAACCCATCTGAATAAATAAATGAATTATTAGGATGTGATATATACTTGAACAGTGCACTAATTCAAATGAATAAGGCATACTTTCCACAGCGGTAAGTCAACACAATCTGATTATCAACTTTCACACGCCTAAGCTCAGTCAATGTCTTCAATCTATTCTTTGCCATAGTAGACTCAAATAGGAAGAGCATGAAAAGTGTAAACAAACTGTAGTACCAATACTCATCCAGACACCAAAGGCCAACACAGAAAACCTGTAGAGTAAGAGCTCACTGTTAGAAAAAGAAAAGACATATAAGCAAAATGCAGGTCAGGTGAGAAATAGACTAACCTGGAAAACGAAAAAGGGCTCCATGCATTGTTCCTTCATTAATTTCTGAAATGTGGGCTGTGGATACTCAAATCTAGAGGAAACAATTTACAGGCATTAGCCACTATAGCTAAACAGGTGTATGGCAAAAGCTTAAGCGTGCAAAGCTAGATACTCAATTCAATACACTGTAGCAAAATACTGATATACAGATAATTCTCCTTGATCGCTTTAAAGTGCATCAAGCATCAACCTCCATTGCCAATATTTGAACTTTCCTAGACAGATAGTTTATGTTCACTTTACAGTAGGTTCTCCTAGAAAATGCCACTACAGACACATGTTTTGCACCCATTCAATATTCATAATTCGTTCCAGAACAGCAACATATTTCTTATTTAAGTGATTTTACGATATTTTGCATGCATGAGAATTGAATCCTATATAATAACTAAGTAGGTGATTCCCACTAACCTACTTTTCTCAACATGCAAACATGACACCTTAACATGAAACCATTCATGGGAAAGGTCCAACTCAGCATGCAGCCATGCATGGGAAAAGGTCCAAGTCAACATGCAACCATACATGGAAAAGGTATCAAGTCATTTCCATTTTATTATACTATGTACTTATATTCAAAAAATATTTTACAACTATATACAATAATCAAATACAGTAAATCATATGTATTCTCTGTTTCAATTCTCATATTATTAACCCAAATATTCATGGTCCATACAGTAAAATCTCATCAAAATATATTACAACCAATTCCAGCAGCAGCGTGGGGCATCATATATTTGCACATTTGCGGTGAACATATTTATGAATGCTCCGAATTCCTTCAGCTACTATTTATAGTTTTGGCTCTATTTCGCTAATGGTTTATGCATTGTAATGTACAAGAGGCTGCTATAACTGCATGTCAGCATGTGTGATAAGAAGGCACGTAGCACATCAACAAGATTTCTCTACTTTCTTGCCAATATCATCTCTTTTTTCATACCATGTACATTTTACGTAAGTCGATTTGGGAGTTCCCTATCGAATTGCACATTTTCAGGGCACTATTCCGCTACAATGTAGCAACTCTAGAAATAAAGAACAAAAGAAAACCAAGCGGAAGCTACAGTTCATGATCATGCCATCTATATCAACAACTATGATAAGTGATCAATTTACAGTCCTCTACCTCAACTACTGAAAGAGTGTACAAACAGGGAGCAAAACAGCAGCTTACATGTTTCTCCCCCACTTGTCCATAGCAGTGTTAATCTTGGCCTCTGTTCCATACCCGGTGCCCTTGATATAATGCCCAAATAAGTCCTTTGTTGGGTAACGTAGCTTGAAAAAGTTATCCTTCTCTGCCGAGTAAAAGAATCTCTGCTTCCGGAAATCAAAGTAGATCTCCTCCGTTTCACCTGACGTCGACGATGAGGCAACCTGAACAGACACCCAAACCACAATCAGTGACCAAACATCAGAAACACTACCAATTCACAGCAAAACCAGAACTAACTCACAGTTTTCTGTATATGCAGAGGCACAATCTCTTTCGACCCCAGGAACTTCGCCGGGATTACTTTGCACGCGTTCGCCGCATGGATGTCCTTAACCTGCAACGTAAGCAAGTGTAAGATGTTTATCCCTATATAGACTGCGCACCAAACAGGTGTGGATAATGTTGACTGTGTGGGGGGCGAGAGGTGGTGTCTCGCCTTGGAGTGCCCGACGAACGCCCGGAAGTCGACGGACCAAGCGGTGAAGAGGAACGCAAGGATGTGGGAGGCGGAGAGGACGCCGAGGATGACGAGGGCGTCGGTGAAGTCGAGCGCCGGGACGGCAAGCAGCAGCCAGAGCGCGTAGAGCGCGAGGAAGGGCCAGAAGTCGAGGCGCGCCGTCCAGTGGCGCCGCCGCAGCAGGTCCACGCCCTCCACCGACTTGCCGTTCACCTCGAACCGCGCCATGCCGGCGCCACGACCGCCCGGATCGGAGGGGAGACCTGCGGAGTCGCCGGGGGTTGCTCAGATCGGGTCTCGATGCGAGTCGGAGAAGGGGGCAGCGGGGTGGGAGTTTGGAGGGGTTTACCAGTTCAGTTTCGACGGGATCGGATCGGCGGCGGGGGTGCGCCGGTGGCCGGGCGGGCAGCCGACGCGCGAGGGTTTTTCCGCCGCCGCTGCTGCTGCGGTGCTGTGCTCTGTTGGCTCGTCCTCTACCCTCGGAGGGCCGTTTGCTAGCAGTTTTACGGTGGGGAATCTCACGGGGTCACGGCGATCTGAGTTCTCACGAGTGACTTTTTCTTTCTGCCACGTTTCCATGCTGCTACTACATAAAGAGAGGCAATCAGGCAAAGCTAAAGCTAAAGAGGAGTGATTTTCTGTTTTAATGGACTGTATACTTAACAAAAGACAAAGTTTATATAGGGAAATCAAAACAATATATAAAATCCAGTTTTTAAGTGTAAGATGGCATTTTGTAAGCAGTGTCAATTTTCTGAATGTAATCCGTTCGAAATATGGTTGAGGGCGCAAAATTATTTGTTCCTTCGCAAATCTGTGTGACATTCTTTTTACACGGTTTCGTGGAAGAGCAAGAATTAGTCATCGAAATCTATCACCGGTTGATCCCCTCAAACATACGATCTTCCCTTGGCTCGCTTCTCGAGGACGTCTCAACACCAGAGATAACATGGTGAAGAAGGGCTCGTCTGCGGTTGCTCCGTTTGCACATTGTGATACTTGCCCTGCTGTTGAGTCCATCAACCACCTGTTGCTACGATGTGCTACAGCCTCTGCTATATGGAGCAAGTTGATGTTGAACACTTTGACATGCTCATCTCCTGACATTTTGACCTTTGTGGAGCAAGCAGGTCATCAACTCAGCTTCGAACGCAAATGGAATATTGCTTTCGCTGCTTGTGACATTTCCCTTTGGCATGCAAGAAATGACAGGGTCTTCAATTCCAAAGTATGGACTGCGACATATCTTCGTTTTTATGCAGCAGACCTACTTCGTCTTTGGAGTCACAGAGCGCAAAGACAGCGAGATAGGAATGATTTACGGGTCTGGAGCCAAAAAATAACTGGCTAGTCTTTTTTTTAACACCTGATGTAACACCCCCCCCCTTCTTTTCCCCCTTCTTCTCCTCTCGTCTTCGAGAACGCTTGTGTCTTGCACCTGGGTGCACTGGACAAGCTTTGTAACTGTACTTTATCATCAGGCCCTGGCCTGTTTTGAAATATAAGGTCGGCACCCAGCCACCTCCTTTGTTTCAAAAGAAAATCTATCACCGGCATACAAAGTATACTTCGATCGCATGCGATATTCTTTATGGAATATTTGGTCGTTGACTGGTGGGATGTAACCACAAAAATTATGAATGTGATATGCACACTGGTGGGATGTAACCACAAAAATTATGAATGTGATATGCACCCATGCTATACTTTTTTTAGATGGAAAAGGCTCGAGAAAGAGCCCAGTTTTGAATTAAACAAAATTTATGAATGTGCTACTCGTATTATAATCTCTTCGTTCCTAAATATTTGTCTTCCTAGAGATTTTAACAAATGACTACATACAGAGCAAAATGAGTGAATCTACACTCTAAAATATGTCTATATACATCCGTATGTGGTAGTTGTTGGGGAACGTAGTAATTTCAAAAAATTTCCTATGCACACGCAAGATCATGGTGATGCATAGCAACGAGAGGGGAGAGTGTTGTCTACGTACCCTCGTAGACCGAAGCGGAAGCGTTGACGCAACGTAGAGGAAGTAGTCGTACGTCTTCCCGATCCGACCGATCCAAGCACCGTTACTCCGGCACCTCCGAGTTCTTGGCACACGTTCAGCTCGATGACGCACCCCTAGCTCCGATCCAGCAAAGCTTCGGGGAGGAGTTCCGTCAGCACGACGGCGTGGTGACAATCTTGATGTTCTACCGGCGCAGGGCTTCACCTAAGCACTGCAACGATATATTCGAGGTGGAATATGGTGGAGGGGGGCACCGCACACGGCTAAGGAACGATCACGAAGATCAACTTGTGTGTCCATGGGGTGCCCCCTGCCCCCGTATATAAAGGAGCAAGGGAGGGAGGAGGCCGGCCCTAGGTTTGGGCGCGCCAGGGGAGTCCTACTCCCACCGGGAGTAGGATTCCACCTTTCCTAGTCCAACTAGGTCAAGGGGGGAAAGAGGGGAAGAGGGGAAGGAAGGGAGAGAGGGGCCGCGCCCCAAACCCCTTGTCCAATTCGGACTGGGCTTGGGAGGGGCGCGCGCCACCTCCTGGTCCTTCCCACTAAGGCCCATCAAGGCCCATTGCTTCTTCCTCGTATTCCCGTAACTCCCCGGTACCTCTGAAAATACCCGAACCACTCAGAACCCTTCCGATGTCCGAATATAGTCGTCCAATATATCGATCTTTACGTCTCGACCATTTCGAGACTCCTCGTCATGTCCCCGATCTCATCCGGAACTCCGAACTCCTTCGGTACATCAAAACTCATAAACTCATTATATAACTATCATCGAAACCTTAAGCGTGCGGACCCTACGGTTCGAGAACAATGTAGACATGACCGAGACACGTCTCCGGTCAATAACCAATAGCGGGACCTGGATGCCCATGTTGGCTCCTACATATTCTACGAAAATCTTTATCGGTCAGACCGCATAACAACATACCTTGTTCCCTTTGTCCATCGGTATGTTACTTGCCCGAGATTCGATCGTCGGTATTCAATACCTAGTTCAATCTCGTTACCGGCAAGTCTCTTTACTCGTTCCGTAATACATCATCCCGTAACTAACTCATTAGTTGCAATGCTTGCAAGGCTTAAGTGATGTGCATTACCGAGAGGGCCCAGAGATACCTCTCCGACGATCGGAGTGACAAATCCTAATCTCGAAATACGCCAACCCAACATCTACCTTTGGTGACACCTGTAGTACTCCTTTATAATCACCCAGTTACGTTGTGACGTTTGGTAGCACCCAAAGTGTTCCTCCGGCAAACGGGAGTTGCATAATCTCATAGTCAAAGGAACATGTATAAGTCATGAAGAAAGCAATAGCAACATACTAAACGATCGGGTGCTAAGCTAATGGAATGGGTCATGTCAATCAGATCATTCAACTAATGATGTGACCTCATTAATCAAATAACAACTCTTTGTTCATGGTTAGGAAACATAACCATCTTTGATTAACGAGCTAGTCAAGTAGAGGCATACTAGTGACACTCTGTTTGTCTATGTATTCACACATGTATTATGTTTCCGGTTAATACAATTCTAGCATGAATAATAAACATTTATCATGAAATAAGGAAATAAATAATAACTTTATTATTGCCTCTAGGGCATATTTCCTTCAGTAGTTCATTTGAAATCTCTAAAAAACAAATATTTAGGAACGGAGGGAGTACTTTTTAAGATGAAAAAGGCAACTTGGGGTTTTCACCTGGGAGGTAGAGGGGAAGGGGGAAGTAGACCCGGCGCGAGCGCTCTAGAAAGGTGAGCGGCGCCCGCGGGCATCGCCTAGGTCGAAGCCGGCAAGGCTGACTTTGGATTTCTCTCGTCTTGCATTCCTGTCACAAGTACCCACCCAACGAAGAACTGACCCCCCCCCCCCGACGGAGCAAGCCAGGTCTTGGAGGACTCGCCAAACAAGCAACGGGGGGGGGGGGGGGGAGGCGACCTGATCTGAAGCTGAAGTTGCGCCTTGGCCCGCATCAACCGAAGGTCTCGCCGTCCATACGCCCGAGAAAGTGGAATACCTATGTCATGTGATCACTGGAGAGGGACTTTCCACATACCCCGAAAAGATCTCTGCCATTGCTAAATGGAAAACACCCAACACCATCACCCATCTAAGAAGTTTCTTGGGTCTAACTGGCTACTACGGGCGTTTCACAAATGGATTATGGCATCATTTGTAGGCCTCTCCATGTTTTGTTGAAAAAGGGCAATTAAGTGGACAGATTACCAAGAGAAAGCTTGCATTAAACTCAAGCATGCTCTCATATCAGCGCTTGTGCTAGCTTCATCAGATTTTGGGCAACCTTTTGTCCTCGGGACAGTTGCCTCTCGCATTGGAGCTATAATGTTGCAGCAAGGGAGAGCAATTTTTTACTATAGCAAAGCACTATGCCCTACAAATGCTACCCTCTCAACCTATGACAATGAAACCTTGGCAGTTATTGAAGCACTAAGAAGGTGGAGACACTACTTCCTAGGCAATAAGCTGATCATCAAGCCATATCAATGGTCCTTGAAGTTCATCTCTGACCAAATATTGGCTGAGGGTATACAACACAAATTAATGATGAAACTTCTGGAATTTGATTTTACCATCGAATATAAGAAAGGGATATTGAATAGGGCTGCTGATGCACTCTCCAGGAAATATTATCTCTTAGTTATGTCCCAAGTCACTCCTATTTGGGCTCGATACCTACGGAACGGCACAACCATGCTAATGACTCTTGTTACAGAACAACTTTGCACCTACAGATCACACACTCTCCTATGGAATTATCAGACACAGAGGAAAAAACTAGTTGTGGGCAAAAATGAACAACTCAGAAAACAAGTTGCTCGTTGCACTACCCTCTTCACTCGTAGGTGGACATTCTGGCATAAGAGCCAATTACCAAAGGATAAAGGGCATTTTTTATTGGTCAGTATTAAAGAAAGACACTAAGACATTTGTAGCTCAATGCCCCTTTTGTCAAAGGTACAAGCATGAGCAATGCCTATCCACTGGCCTCTTGGAGCCTCTCCATGTGCCAGATATGGTCCGGGCTCATGTATCCATGGATTTCATTGAAGGGTCGCCCAAATCCCACGGAATGGATGTCATACTGATAGTAGCGGACAAGTCTCGTAAATATGCCCATTATATACCTTTACTTCATCCTTATTCAGTTCGGTTGGCATATCAAGCTTTTACTGACAACATTATTAAACTGCATGGTTCTCCAAGACAGATCATGTCTGATAGGGACAAAATTTCCACAACAAGTTATGGAAAAGTGGAATCGAGGTATAACTCTGCTTACCATCCACAAACAGTCAGGCAGACAGAAAAGATTGAACCAGTGCCTAGAAACTTATTTAAAATGCACTACAACAGAAGAACCAAAGAAATGGGTCTCTTGGCTATCTCCAGCAGAGTATTGGTACGACACAACCCACCATACTACCCACAAAATGTCACCCATCCAAGCTATGTATGGTCTCCCTCCTCCTCTTATCAGTGATGTCAATTCCTGGTCCAGATGATTTAGAAGACTTCTTGGAAACAAAACCGGCTACATCCTGGGACAAACTAAAACAAAATTTGATACAAGCTCAAGAACGTATGAAAAGATATGTCGATTGAAAAGATCCGAGAGGGTTTTTAAAGTGGGGGACATGGTTTATTTGAAGATGACCCGATATAGACTTGCTACATTGGCTTCGGAGGAGCATTGAAGATGAGAATGAATGAGCATCTCATGATCATACAATAGATAGGCAAAGTGGCATACAAGTTATAATTCCTAGAACACATCAAAATACACCCTTTTCATCTAAGTCAACTAAAACAACACTTGCCCCCACAGCAATTTCTAGTCCAATTTTACTAGAGGTCAATCCTGACGGAACTTTGAAGGCAGCTCCGACACTAGTTCTTCCAGTAGACGAGTACCACGTGCGCAATGTGGCGGTTGTAAAGTGGCTGGTACAATGGAAAAACTTGGCTCCTGATGATGCCACGTGGGAGGACCCCGACTACATCAAGTACACCTCTCTAGAATTCTTCAAGAAGACAATTACAAAATAGCACGCTAATTCTTCTTCAATGCCATGAGGTCATGACGATTCTTAGGGAAGGTAATGTCAGGCTCCAGTGACAATATTCAGTTAACTTGCTCAGTTCCAGCAAACCTTCACTTGATCCAACGGTTGTCATCGCTCGGGTGAAACCCTCCCTCGACAGCCTAGATCTACGCCATCACAAGTTATTACCATTTAAACTTAGTTAGAGTATTTTTTTGAAGCAGACAACAATGCTGGCTTTCCATTGATTTTAGCGGAAGAGAGAATGACAAAGGGGGGGGGGGTGATCAAGTGATCAAGTGTTGAGAATGGAAAGGAAAAATTACAGCTCGTCCTAAGATGAAAATCTGCGAACGTTGGGGGATATTCTCACGTCACATCCCCGAAGGGTTGCTCCATGCACCATGCACCTGCCATCCTCCACTGTTCCATGTCGTGCCTACATGCTTCGATAATGTGCCTCGTGTTCGCCTGCTTTCCTCTAAAGATACATGAGTTGCGCTCCAGCCAGATATGCCAGGAGATGAGCGCCACTATAGTCTTCGCGCCCTTCCTGTGTCCGGGGGCAGCTGCGGCCTCAATCCTCCATACATTGTCGGTTGTTGCTGTGCCCGTGCTCCAAGTCCTTTGGCTCAAGGATGGACAACCATTCCAGGTCGCCCCAATGCTCCAGACCTGCAGGGCGGTCGGACACTCCCAGAGCAGATGGACAGAGGTCTCCAGGCTGCGCAAACACATAGGGCAGAAGTATCCATTCTCCCAGCCCCTCCGTTGTAGCCGATCATTGCACCAAAGCCTGTCAAGATGCAGCAACCAAAGAAACATCTTGATTTTGCCCGAAGCCCAGATTTATCCAGATGAGAGCTTTGAAGTTGCAGGGGTGGTTGTTGATGAACTGGGCGTTGTATGCCGATCGCATTGAGTACATGCCTGAGCTGCAGAGCGTCCATTTGATTGTATCTTGGGATCCCTGCTCCAAGATGATAGCAGCTTGTCTGGTCTCCCTCGCTAGTTGCACTTCCTGCTGAGCTATGGCATCCGGGTCACCTTGTTGCAAGTCTAGGATCCATCTATCTTCATGCAGCGCATATTTCAGCATTCTGTTATTCCTGATGGATCTAGCAAAGAGCAGAGGAAAGGCCTGGCAGAGCTGCCTCCCCCCCCCAGCCATGAGCAAAAATGGAAGGAAGTTGTAGCTCTGTCGCCGATGGTCACCACAGTGGATGCGGCAAACAACGCCTTGTCAGAGGCGTCGCAAGGTGTACCCGTGCCTACCCAGGGTTTGTCTGGTTGTTTCCATGATTGCCATAGCCATCACAATCACAATGCTCTAGCGAATCGAGGCAGATCATGGATGCCCAGACCGCCGTATTGTTCCGGCATGGTCACCGTGCTCCATCCTACTTTGCGTTTTCCACCTGATATCTCCTCATCCCCCGCCCAGAGGGACCGCCATCTCGATTTATCTACATCTTTGTAGAACTTCTTTGGAAGATGCAGGGCTGTGAACGTGAAAGTTGGCATGGCCAAGAGCACGCAGCACACTAGGACACGCCAGCCTGCCTGTGGCATTAGCCTACCCTTCCAACCTGCAAGTCGAGCTCTGATTCCGTCTAGAATTGGTTGAAGATGAACTAGCCTAATACGCCCGATTGTAACCGGGAGACCTAGTTACCTAATCGGAAAAGCCGTCGTGGTGTCGCCAAAATTTTGTAGGACCGCTCCTATGTCTATGTCGTTGCATCTGATGGGGACTATCGAGGACTTGGAGAGGTTGACACGGAGGCTATCAACTTCCTATCGTACTGGGTTTATGAAAATGACGGCGTCGTCGGCATACAGGCTTGTGCGCATCCTCGTTGCCGTGCCCGGGATCGGATTCAGAACGCCCGTCCTAGTGGCCGCCTCGAGAAGGAGGTGTAATGGGTCGATGCAAAGGATGAACAACAGCGGCGAGAGGGGATCTCCTTGCCGTAGCCCTCGCAGGTGTATGCCGCAGTCTCCCGGATCACCATTGATGATGCAAGTCGAGGAGGAGGATGAGAGTAGCAGGGCAATCCAATCTCTCCACCTAGCCAAAAAACCTAGCCTCTGTAGTAACTCCATGATGTACTCCCATGATATACTATCAAAAGCTCTAGCTATGTCTAATTTGAGTAGGAGCGCCGGAGTTTTGTTCATGTGAAGAGCTCAGATAGAATTCTGAACATATAAATAGTTGTCGTGGATAGACTTTCTTCGCCGGAAAGCCGTCTGTGCAGGCGAGATTATCCTATCTATAACAACAACCAATCTCATGGAAAGCACCTTTGTGATCAGTTTAGCAATAGAGTTGTCGTGGAATTGTCACGGCAGATGTCCTCTTGCAAGGACTTAGTCGTGGAGCCATCGCAACTAGGAAGCTTAAAGGGGTTAATCGGGACAAAGGACACGAGAGAGTTATACTAGTTCGGCCCCTTACGGTGAAGGTAAGGCCTACGTCTAGTTGGGTTGGTATTGCTGAGGTTTCGATGACCAGGGAGCGAGATACGCTATGCCCGGCTCTCGATGAGTTGTTTCTTGCCCTAAGCCGCCAGTGGGTCGTCCCCTTATATACACGGGTTGACGTCCTACGGCTTACAGAGTCCCGGCCGGCTCATAAATAGTGTCCGGCTCGGTGACTAGTTAATTCTACCTTATGATACAAGTCATGCCATTATAGCGGTTTATCACTATGGGCCTTAAGTCGCTTGTGGGCTTTAGACCCTTTATTGAACCGCCATCTTCATGCTTGATCTTGGGCTTCTTCTGATGAGTCCTTCTTTGCATAACCCGGCCCCTTACGGGCGGCTTACACAAATAGTTATATCCCCAACATTAGGCCCCAGATTGATTTGAACCAGTTCATGTCAATCTCAAAATACCTTAAGAAATGAGCCTTCATTCTTCTGTCTGTGCAAAGGTTTTTAACCCGCCATGACGTCATCTTCTGGATCCGCGTTAACCCATCGTGACGTCATCTTCAACTAAATTCATATTTTACTTCGTCATATCCTCCAACGGATCTTTGCCTTTACAGACCATTCCGAAAACCGAGGCGTCAGGGTCGCTGGATAATGATGTTCGGTCTCCTTGTTTCTCGCACCGTCTCAGTTGGACCTTCATTATAAATAGGTGCGACCTAGGTCCTTTTCATTTTCTCCCTTCAGTCGTCTTCATCTTCTCCCTGCTTCTCTGTTACTCGAGCTCCGCCGCCGCCACCGCCGAGCTCCTCGTCTTCACCAACTCAGGCCGCTGCATCGACCTGAATCTGACCAGAGAATCGCAACGAACCTCTGCCACAGCCCTGCATCTGTAAGTCCCTTTTCTTTTCTGTGTTAGATCTGCATTATAGTTTCTTCGAGTTCGTCGGTGTTCATTGCCGCTCGCTACAAACCTTCGACAGATTTCACCTCCAATGCCCTGTTTCGATCGTTGGATAGTATAGAATTACTGCGGTGATTGTCCCGCATCCATTTTGAATACAAGTAGATCCCTTTTCCTTCGTTCAGAGGCTTCCTTCGAGTATATGAACTTCTCTGCACTAGTTTTAGGTCTAGAAAATTTTCTATTTAGAACGACCATTTGATCTGAAATAATAGATGCAACCTGTGAAAACTGTTTGTTCCATACTTAGCCAAAAAGCTGTATCTGCTAGATCTGTTTAGCCACGGTAGTCCATGTGGCCGGTTTAAGACAATATGGATTGTCAGTCTTGCTTACCTCTAGCAACTTTAAATAACTTAACTGCTTCCGAAAGTCGTCGCGGCTTAAATGTAGAAAGCACAGTCAGTCATATGTCATTAGGCCCCTTCTTAAGCCGCCATCTTGAATTAATTAAAAATGCTCTTCTCCGGGTTATGAGTTGAACCGGATTTTTTTTACTTTGTCATAGGTTCAATTTGTACAATGGCACCCAAGGCTCCCAAACCCCCCGTGACCTGTAACTGGGTCAAGTCCATCGTTACAGAAAGCACTTTGTCTGAGTTTGTGAAGTCCGACCATCTGCCCAAGAAGGAGGTCATGTATTATCGTGCTCCTAACCCGTCAGAGGATAAACCTCAACCCAAGGAGGGGGAGGTGATCGTGTTTACTGATCATATGAGCCGGGGTTTTGCTCCGCCCAGTTCAAAATTCTTCAGGGATGTTTTGCAATTCTTTGATCTCGGACCTCAAGATATCGGACCCAACTCCGTGACAAATATTTGCAACTTCCAAGTCTTCTGCGAAGTATACCTTGGAGAAGAGCCCAATTTACTTTTGTTTAGAGAATTGTTCTACTTAAACCAACAGAACGAACGCGCCAACAGGCCCAGTCTAGAACTTGGCGGCATCTCGATTCAGCGACGAAGAGACTGCCTTTTCCCTTATGCTGAACTGCCGAGTCATCCAAAGGATTGGAACCAGACGTGGTTCTACTGCCAGGACACTTCTCCGGCTGATGATAACCCGCTACTCGGCTTCCGCGCCTTGCGCCTTGAATCCAACCACCCGCTGCCGGACAAATTGACTGTTGTTGAATGTCTTCCACTCGCTCCCACCATCAAGAAAATTAAAGCTCTCTTGGGGAATGGTTTAGACAGCGTTGATTTGGTCCGAGTCTGGATCTCCTGGCGGGTGATTCCGTTAAGCCGCTGCCCCGGCTTAATGTGCACTTACTCAGGCGAGAAGGATGACCCACTGCGTCATAGCTCTGACGACTTACCAGATGATATGGTGGAGGCCATGACCCACTCTTTGTTGAAAGAGGGCTCGGTGGTTAGTAATGCCTTTGGCTTACTTCCTTTCTGCAAGAAGAACCCGGCACCTGCAGTAAGTCGGCCATCTCAATAATTATACACTTATTATGTCATACCTTGTTTTTACTCATAACCCCTTGTTACTATTCATAGGCAAATGACAATTTCTGGAAGGTCCAATATGACCATGAAGCGGCCAAAGCCAGAGCGGCCAAGAGAGCCGAACGGAAAACCGCCAAGACAGGAACTTCGACGAAGAAGAAGCCCAGCGCTTCGGACATGTTAAAACTGGATGATACTAATGACGACAAAGAAGAGGTAACTCGTAACTCCTCCGACTCTTTTATCATCACTCTATTGACATTAACTCTTTCCAGGAGGATACGGGAAACAGCCAAGCCGTTGAGGAAGAGGTAACTATAATCTCCTCTGACTCCGAGCCTTTGCCGCGGCAGAAAATCCGAAGAGTGCCCTGGAAAGTAAGATTTTCACATCCTTTAGCTTACCAAGATCCTCAATTTCTTTTGAAGCGACAAATTTATGAGAGCCGGAGGCAGACCCGGACCAACAAAGACGCGGAGCTCTCCTCTGGCTTGCCTGACGCAACCAGGAAGCGCCGCGCTGAGGTTATCTCCGGTCTACGTTCCTCTTTTTCTTTGGTGGGTTTAACTCGTCAACCCCTCAATTCTTCTGACTCCAACTATCAGGATGCTTCACCCACCTCTGGAGAGTCCATGGAATCCAACATGTCGGCTTTCAAGATTGCTCCCGGGTAATGTCATCCTCTTTTACCTTTATACTTACCTTTACCCATGTTTTTGTACTAATCCTCATAACTTTGTCCACAGTGTGCAAGTAAAACCCAGCAAGAGGACGAGGAAGAATAAGCCGTCCCAAGAGCCGGTCGTGACTGAACCGGAGCTCGGAACGGCTGCTCCTGATGTCTCTGCTCCCGAGCCGCCGCCTGAACCATCTCAAGACATTCCGGTAACTACCTCTGACCCGCCTGCTGGGCAAGTTCTCAACAACTCTGATAACCCGGAGGCTCCTAGCCCCGCTAAAGCAGATGACCCGGAAGTTGAGATCACCAAAACTCAATTTATTGAGCCGGGAATACCCACTGTGTTGGCTAAGTGCCCTGCCAAAGAGGAATATTTGGAACGCCGAAAGGCCAAGCTGGACGTCGCTGACTAAACTCATTTGAGTATTGGAGAGATCGCCTCTGGCTATATCAATCAAGTACATAGCAGCCGTGACCTGGAAATTGACATGGTGAAGCAGATACAGCAAAAATCTGAGGTATGACTTATGCTACTTTTCCTTAACCATACTTACTGTACCAGCCCCCAAGTCTATTGCTTATAAGTAAATATGATGTAGACTTAGAAAACTGCCTAGTACTGCTTGTCCACTTAGAAAGAAGATATTTAACCCGGTTGTAGAATGACACTTTGAACTTGCGATACACATTAGCCCCCAAGTGTCAAGTATCTTTGCTTGCAAAGTGCTTGGGACTTAATTTCCATGAACCGGCGTAGTAATTTAAAGTTCTTCAGTATACATTAGCCCCCAAGTGTCAAGTACCTTTGCTTGCAAAGTGCTTGGGACTTAATGTTATCTTATAATGATTCTGACTATAACCCGTCATCAATGCAGGCCACCAAAGTCAATTTGAGTCAGAGATTGCTGACCTGAAGAATCGTCTGGCAGCTCAAGAACTTGAAATCCAAAAAGCCAACTCCAAGTTTGAATTCAGCGTCTCCGAACAAGAGAAGTTGAAGAAGAGCTTTGAGGCGGAGAAGAAAACCTGGGCTGATGAAAAGGCCTCACTGGTGACCCGGGCCGAGACAACAGAAGCATCACTTGCGGAGGCAACAGCCGAGCTGTCTGGCTTAAAGCGCCAGATATCTCAAATGGTCTCAGCAATCTTCGATAAGTTACTTTATATAAACCTTAAGTACTGCAAGCCTTCTGTCGATGACTATTTTAATTGTTATCTCCGGCTCACCTTATGTTTATGAATGCAAGCCCCAGGAGCACAAACCTCAAGCAGAACATGTTGATCAAACTGAAAGCGGTTTACACTCTGGTGGAGCAACTCTACACCGGATCACAACGTGATTTGGCCATTGTGGCTTTATCAAATGATGCTCCCCATCTCCTGCAAGATGTGCTAAAGCAGCTTGTTGTGCTGCCTCAGCGGGTCCAAGAGCTAAGACGGGCATCTGCAAGAGCCGGAGCGATAGCCGCATTGAGCCGGGCCAAGGCGTGGCTTCCAGAGCTAGACTCAGCTGACATTGCTCTTGGGTATCCAAGCTTGAAGAAAGATGGCACCTTGTTCAATGAGACAGATTTCACCGCCTGCGTGAAGGATATACGCCATGTGGCCACTCTTATTGGGAACGACACCGACCTTACCAAATATCAGCCGGGTTATGACAGCGAGAATCAGAGAATTCCAACGCCTCACTATGACGAAGTCAGCCTGATCCCTCCAACTCGTAAGCATACCTTTGCCCCTGAAGTCGACCCAGCCGGGTTAATAGATGATGAAGCTGAGTTTGAAGCTTTGAGTGGCATTGACTAGGCATCATCAACCTTCCAGGACAGGGCAGCCGACGGAGGAGCGGAGAAGGATAACCCGGAAACTTCAGGCCAGCCAAAGGAGTGAACCGCCAGGCGTCATATGTTTATGTCTTGTGAAAAAACAATGCTTCATTATTCAGACTCGGGGAGTCTTGTAATAGGGTAGAAAAACTATTGATTTTTGCCATGCCGTCGCGCATGTTTATGGCGCTCAACACTCTCATAAGCCACCACCTTTATATACTTCCAGGTTAAATTGAACTCCTATTTCCCTTATGTTAAACAGAAATTTGCTTGCATTGCCTGCATATAAAACAAACACAATTCCCTTGGCGATTTATCGCATCGTAGGTCACATAAGGTACTGATAACCCAGAGTGTAAACCAAAAAATCATAGAAAGACCGGCTTACGAGTAGACCTGTTAGACATAATCATAAAAACATACCTGTGATCCTTGTGGTGATACCGCCGGTTTATGTGATCCAAACCATGAGAGTAAGTTGTAACTCCTGGCACATATGATGTTCGCCAGGCACTTTAACAACCTAATATGATCAATATTAAACCGGTGGAAACAAGAACCACCCCATAATACTTTCAAGAGGATCTCAAGATAGTCAAACAATTATATTTACAAAGTATGATGAATAATAAACAAAATTCAAAGGCTTCTGATTCGAATACGATCAATGAACCATTCCAAAGGGGTTAAGCTAAGATTCGAATACGATCATATAGCCCCGAGTGGCTTTGGCGATGCCGATCAAGTGGGTATCGACAGCTATGTTCTCTTTGGTTTGAATACGACCTATGTTTGAACAGGAAGCCCCCAAGTGACCATGAGAGTTGTTTAATGACGCTGTTTCGAATACGATCCATGTCAGACCCAAAGGGATTAAGCTATGATTCAAATATGATCAAGAAGCCCCCAAGTGGGTTTGGTAGTATGCCGATCAAGTGGGTATCGATAGCTATGTTCTCTTTGGTTCGAATATGACCTATGTTTGAACAGGAAGCCCCCAAGTGATCATGGCTAGATTCAGATATGATCATAAGCCAGACCAAAGGGAAAGCCGGATTCAGATATGATCCACTCCCTGTTGGTTGTTGCCACCACATGATAATGAAGACATGTAAACTTTTGAAGGTGGAAAGGACAGAGGTCCTGCTTTATTGCTTTATATAATATATTCATCGTCAAAATATATACATCTTCGAGAGCCGGTGGCTCAAGTATAGTAAGGCCGAAGAGGAGCGATATTCCACGGCCGGCGGGTCTCCTCCTCTGACTTATGTGAGTCTTTGTGCTCTCGAACATCGATGAGGTAGTATGACCCGTTGTTCAGGTTCTTGCTGACCACAAAGGGTCCTTCCCAAGGAGGGGATAGCTTGTGCATGTCGGATTGATCCTGGATGAGCCGGAGCACTAAATCACCTTCCTGAAAGGTTCTGGACCTAACCCGGCGGCTGTGGTAGCGGCGCAGGTCTTGCTGGTAAATCGCTGAGCGGGCTATTGCCAAGTCTCGCTCCTCATCCAACAAGTCAAGTGCATCTTGACGAGCTTTTTCGTTATCAGCCTCAACGTAAGCCGCCACGCGGGGTGAATCATGTCGGATGTCACTTGGCAGGACTGCCTCTGCCCCGTACACCATGAAGAAAGGTGTGTAACCCGTAGATCTGTTAGGTGTAGTATTGATACTCCAAAGTACAGAAGGTAACTCCTCCACCCAACAACCCGGCGTCCGCTGTAAGGGGACCAAGAGCCGGGGTTTGATACCCATCAAGATCTCCTGATTAGCTCTTTCTGCTTGACCATTGGATTGAGGATGAGCAATAGCCGAAACATCAAGCCGGATATGTTCTTGTTGACAGAACTCTTCCATGGCACCTTTGGAGAGATTAGTGCCATTATCAGTTATGATGCTGTGTGGAAAACCAAAACGAAAGATCACCTTTTTTATGAACTGAACCGCCATGGCTGCATCACACTTACTGACCGGCTCTGCCTCAACCCACTTTGTAAACTTGTCCACTGCCACCAAGAGGTGCATCTTTTTATCCTTAGACCTTTTGAAAGGCCCGACCATATCAAGCCCCCAGACTGCGAACGGCCAAGTAATTGGAATCATCGTCAACTCTTGAGCCGGCACATGAGCTCGTCGTGAGAATTTCTGACATCCGTCACATTTACTGACCAGATCCTCCGCATCAGCATGAGCCGTCAGCCAATAGAAGCCGTGACGGAAAGCCTTGGCCACGAGAGATTTTGAGCCGGCATGATGACCGCAGTCCCCTTCATGGATCTCACGAAGTATCTCCTGGCCCTCCACAGGCGACACACAACGTTGAAACGCCCTAGTGATGCTGCGATGATGTAACTCACCATGAACAATTGTCATGGATTTGGACCGCCGGATGATTTGTCTTACCAAGGTCTCATCCTCACGTAACTCTCCCCGGGTCATGTAGGCCAAATATGGCACTGTCCAATCCGGGATGACGTGAAGAGCTGCTACCAGCTGTGCCTCCGGGTCTGGCACCGCTAGGTCTTCCTCTGTGGGTACTTTGACAGAAGGATTATGCAAAACATCGAGAAAGGTGTTATGCGGCACCGACTTACGCTAAGATCCCAGCCGGCTTAAAGCATCAGCCGCCTCATTCTTCCTTCGATCAATGTGCTCCACTTGGTAACCTTTGAAGTGCCCAGCCACAGCATCAACTTCACGACGGTAAGCCGCCATAAGGGGATCCTTGGAGTCCCACTTGCCTGAAACCTGTTGAGCCACGAGATCTGAGTCCCCCAAGCACCTTACCCGGCTCAAATTCATTTCTTTGGCCATCGTGAACACCCTGTAAACAAGCTTCTGCCAATGTGGATACCTTTGTTTAGACTCAATGAGCACCTCACTGATGTAGTAAACTGGTCGTTGAACCGGATGCTCCTTGCCAGCCTCCTTGCGCTCTACCACGATTGCAACACTGACACCCATGAGTTAGCAGCCACATATAATAACAATGGCTCTCTATCAATGGGAGCCGCAAGGACCGGCGGCTCAGATAACTGTCTCTTTAAATCTTCAAAGGCAGTATTAGCAGCATCACTCCAGACAAAGTGTCTGTTTTCTTGATCATCTGATACAGCGGTAGGGCCTTCTCACCTAACCGGCTTATGAACCGGCTTAAAGCTGCAACACAACCCGCCAATCGCTGAACATCGTTGATGCACGCCAGTTTAGCCAAAGAGGTAATTGCCTTGATCTTCTCCGGATTAGCTTCAATGCCCCTGTTTGAGACCAGAAAACCCAAAAGCTTGCCTGCAGGTACACCAAATACACACTTGGCCTGGTTAAGCATCATCTTATAAACCCGGAGATTATCAAAGGTTTCTTTCAAATCAGATATTAAGGTTTCCTTCTCTCTGGACTTCACCACTATGTCGTCCACATAAGCGTGAACATTGTGCCCAATTTGATTGTGGAGACAGTTCTGTACACATCGCTGATAAGTCGCCTGGGCACTCTTGAGCCCAAATGGCATAGATACATAGCAGAAGGCTCCAAACGGAGTGATCAAAGCCGTCTTCTCTTGGTCCATAACTGCCATCTTGATCTGATGATAGCCAGAGTAAGCATCCAAAAAGCTCAAACACTCACAACCCGCCGTAGCATCAATGATTTGATCAATACGAGGGAGAGCAAAGGGATCAGCCGTACAAGCCTTATTTAAGTCCGTGTAATCCACACACATCCGCCAGGTGCCATTTTTCTTGAGTACGAGCACCGGGTTAGCCAACCACTCCGGGTGAAAGACTTCAACAATGAACCCGACCGCTAAGAGCCGGGCGACCTCCTCTCCAATAGCTTTCCGTCTCTCTTCGTTGAACTGCCGAAGGAACTGCCTGACCAGCTTATACTTCGGATCAATATTTAGAGTGTGCTCAAGGAGTTCTCTCGGTACACCCGACATGTCAGAAGGTTTCCATGCAAAGATGTCCTGGTTCTCATGTATGAACTCGATGAGCGCGCTTTCCTATTTAGGATCCAAATTGGCACTGATACTGAACTGCTTAGATGAAACGCCTGGAGTAAAATCAATAAGTTTGGTTTCAGCAGCCAACTTAAACTTCATTACCGGGTCATGTTCTATGGTTGGCTTTTTGAGGGAGGTCATATCCGCCGGGTCAACATTATCTTGATAAAACTTCAGCTCCTCTGCGGCGCAAACAGACCCAGCATAAGCCGCATCGCCTTCTTCACATTCCAGGGATATCTTTCGACTTCCATGTACAGTGATGGTGCCTTTGTGACCTGGCATCTTAAGCTGTAAATAAACATAACACGGCCGAGCCATGAACTTGGCATAAGCCGGCCGCCCAAACAAAGCATGATATGGACTCTTAATTTTGACCACCTCAAAAGTTAACTTCTCAGCCCTAGAATCGTACTCATCTCCAAAAGCCACAGTTCAATTTTACCGACGGGGTATGCCGACTTACCAGGCACCACTCCATGGAAAACGGTGTTGGGCGTCTTTAAATTTTTGTCAGTCAAACCCATGCGCCGAAAGGTCTCGTAATAGAGGATGTTGATGCTGCTACCTCCATCAAGGCTACCACCAAGGCTAACTGACCCGGATTATCAACCCGGGGAGGGTGATCCTCTCTACTCCACACAATAGGCTGCTCTGACCACCTCAAATAACAGGGAACCGCCGGCTCAACAGAATTCACAACCCTTTTATGAATCTTCTGGTCACGTTTGCATAAGCTAGTAGTGAACACGTGATACTGTCCACTGTTCAGCTGCTTCGGATGGCTCTGATAACCCGACTGCTGCTGCTGCTGACCTCCTTGACCAGACTGCTGCTGATTATATCCACCTTGATTTCCCTGAAAGCTGGAATTTGAACCGCCACCCGGGCCATGGAAACCGCCGGCCCCTGAGCCGCCACCTGACCCGTCGAACATGTTGGAATTCTTGAAAGCCTTCATGATCGCGCAATCCTTCCATAAGTGAGTCGCCGGCCTCTCTCGGGTGCCATGTTTCGAACAGGGCTCATTGAGTAGCTGCTCAAGATACAAACCTGACCCACCAGATCGAGGGGGCAGTTTTTCCTTACGTCTCTGATTGTTACCCTGCGCATTGGCATTGGCCACAAACTCTGGGTTACCCTCAGCCTTACGCTTATTGCCTCCTTGATTCATCGGGTTATGCTGCTGACCCTTTCCAGTGCCGTTCTTCTTTCCCTTCCCTGTCTTTTCCTCATCAGACGCGGGATCCTTGGTGCTATCAGAGTCGGCGTATTTGACTAAAGCCGCCATCAGCGTACCCATATCATTGCAATCACGCTTAAGGCGCCCCAGTTTCTGTCTCAGAGGCTCAAATCGACAATTCTTCTCCAACATGAGGACTGCTGAGCCGGCATCCATCTTGTCAGACGAATGTATTATCTCCTTGACCCGGCGTACCCAATGAGTGGTGGATTCACCCTCCTCTTGCTTACAATTTGTCAAGTCCACAATCGACATAGATTGTTTGCAAGTATCTTTAAAGTTCTGAATGAACTGGGCCTTCAGCTATGCCCATGAGCTAATGGAATTGGGCGGCATGCCCTTTAGCCAAGACCTAGCCGTCCGTCCAACATCATAGTGAAGTACTTAGCAATTGCCGCGCCACTGACCTCCAACAACTCCATAGCCATCTCATAGCTCTCAATCCAGGCCCCGGGCTGTAAGTCGGCCGTATAATTTGGCACCTTTCGGGGTCCCTTGAAATCCTTAGGGAGCCGCACATTACGTAAAGCCGACACCAGACACGAAACACCGTCGGTTCTGGTGGCTACTCCCGCCTCAACAGAAGTCGTCGAATGATCCGGAAAGGCCTGGTGAGCCGTTTGCTGAGCTGCTAGCTGATCCGCTAGCTGAGCCGCCCGCTCCTCCTCCTGACGTATCCGGTCCTGCACCGGGTTATAACCACCAGGCTGGTTACGATGCTGAGCGTTGCTTGACAAAGCTTCTGACTCCATGTGCCTGCTGTAACTTGGGCTCCGGTTTGGACGAGATGGAGCTAACCAGGGTGGAGGAGTTGAATGGATTCTGTCCTGGCTATATGAATAAGTCTCTTGCTGAGCCAGAGCCGTCTGGACAAGTTCTCTGGTCCTCCGCGTCTCCACCGCTGTTGGATCATTACCGTCCACTGGGAGAGCCGCCAAACATGCTGATGCTGCGGTCAAGTTCTCCATGGGGTTGGAAAAGTGACCCGGTGGTATCGGTACATAACGAGGCGGTGCCATATTCCCATGAGGAGGTGCCATCACCCGAGGCTGAACCGGTCCTCCTGTTCCGGCTGTCATGAACTGATTTGCGTCTGGCGGGTTACTTGGGCTGGCTCCGGGTGCAGCGAAAAGATTCCGAGGATCATAAACTGGAGGCAAACGGGATTGAGTTTTCTGATGTCTCCTCCTCATCACCTCGTTAGATGCGTTCAGGCTCATCGTAAGCTGGTAAGCCTCTGATTGGAGTTGTTGTGCCCGTGCGTCTAACGCCGCCCGTTCTATAGCCAACCTGGTGTCCTCAGCTGCTAAGGCCTCCTTGGCCTGAGCTATTTCCTCGTGCACCAGTGCCACTTCTGCATTGTGCTCATCTTGATTCGCAGGAATAACCGTGGCGGTTAACAGGGCCGTTAACTTATCCATGAATCCATCGGCACCTGAGCCGGCGGGCGCACAGGGCCTCCTGCCCCGGATGTTATCACTGCTGCGGCCGTAGAATTTTGGTCGGGTTGAGTTCCAACCATGCAGACTCCTGCCCAGCTGGGCGGCTCATAGGGGTCCGGAATACTGGAGCCATCGAAACAGCCCCCAAGCCCGCCATCTTGCACTAGATACAGCGAATCTGTTGAACCGGTGGACGAATCACCGTCGGAGAGGACGACCGTCTCACCACCATCTTCAGATCCTTCAGAAAGTTCCCCTCCATGGATGCAGCCCACGAAGGCACGCTTCACGACGGGTTGAGCTCGGGCGGGTCTCGCGCGCTGAGCCATCTCGATGAGGTCGGTGCAGTTGTCCGGCTCAGGGCCTGGCTCACCAATCCGACCGATGAAGATGTGAATTCCGCCAAAGGGGACCCGGTACCCATACTCAATTGAGCCAGCGTCGGGGCCCCAACCTTCGTCATCGATGTAGATCTTGCTGCTACGACTTTTGGTCATCCGGCCGACTGCGTATCCCTTGAGCCCTTTGAAGCTGCCCTTCAAGAACTCAAATCCACCGTGCGCTGGCCCCACGGTGGGCGCCAACTGTCATGGAATTGTCACGGCAGATGTCCTCTTGCAAGGACTTAGTCGTGGAGCCATCGCAGCTAGGAAGCTTAAAGGGGTTAATCGGGACAAAGACACAAGAGAGTTATACTAGTTCGGCCCCTTGCGGTGAAGGTAAGGCCTACATCTAGTTGGGTTGGTATTGTTGAGGTTTCGATGACCAGGGAGCGAGATACGCTATGCCCGGCTCTTGATGAGTTGTTTCTTGCCCTAAGCCGCCAGCGGGTCGTCCCCTTATATACACTGGTTGACGCCCTGCGGCTTACAGAGTCCTGGCCGGGTCATAAACAGTGTCCGGCTCGGTGACTAGTTAATTCTACCTTATGATACAAGTCATGCCATTATAGCGGTTTATCACTATGGGCCTTAAGTCGCCTGTGGGCTTTAGACCCTTTATTGAACCGCCATCTTCATGCTTGATCTTGGGCTTCTTCTGATGAGTCCTTCTTTGCGTAACCCGGCCCTTACGGGCGGCTTACACAAATAGTTATATCCCCAACAGGAGTGGATGAGGATTATAGGTTTGAACTCACTCATTTTGGTGGCCTCGTCCTTCTTTGGTATGAGCGCGATCATGGCCGTGTTAATCTCTGTGAAGTTTCCATCTGCCAACCTATAGAAGTGATCAAAAACATCCATAACATCACCCTTTATTGTGTTCCAGCATGCTCCGAAGAATGTCCCCCAGAAGCCATCGGGGCCTGGCGCTTTGTCTGTCGGGGATGCCATGACAGCAGCCCAGATTTTAGGTTCAGAGAAATGGTTGTCCAATCCCTCGTTTTGCAGGCTTGGCATGTCCAATTCCTCCCAGTTGATGGAGCACTATCTTGCCTCTTTTCTTCCCAATAGGTTCGCAAAATGGTTGTGAGCAATTTGAAGCTTTCTCCTCATGGGTTGTGGCTGTGATTGTGTCCACTTGTAGTGAATGAATAAAGTTCTTCCTTCTTCTTGAGTTGATCTTTGCTTGAAAAAATGTCGTGTGTGCATCTCCCGCCTTGAGCCAGGTGATCCTTGAGGCCTGTCTTTTTCGTGCTCTTTCCACTGCTGCCAGTCCAAGTATCCTGAGTTTGAGATGCTTTCTTAATAGGAATTCATTTTGGGTCAGCCCGCTTCTCTCTTGAGCAACGTCAAGCCGAAGAATCACCTCACATGCCAAGTGAAACTGAACTTTTGCATCACTAAAGAGTGACTTGGCCCAATTTTTTAGATCATGTGTTGTCCTCTGCATTTTCTTCTTTAGCTTGATGATGGGGCAGGTGTGATTAACATGCCGTTGCCAATCTCTTTCAACAGTTTCATGAAAGTGTGGGAATCTCGGCCAAAAGGATTCAAAAGGAAACGTTGGTCTTCTGCGTGGGGCAGCTGTGTTTGCGAGTAACAACGGGCAGTGGTCTGAGTAGGTTGTTGCTGAGGCCATCAACATGAATGAAGGGAAGAGGGCATCCCATTCCAAGTTGCAGAACACCTTATCTATACTAACCATCGTCGGGTTTTCCCGCTCATTTGACCATGTAAACCTTCTATTTTTGCACTTGATTTCTCTCAATCCTGCTCTGTCAATACATGTCCTAAACATGCCCATGATTCTTCTGTTCAAATTGAGCTTGTTTTTGTCGCGGGCTTCATAGATGATATTGAAATCTCCATTGAGGAGCCAAGGTTCTCCTTGTGGCGGTGCATCATGGGCGAGCTCAGCCAGACAGGCGTCCTTTCGTGCATCATCTACCGGACCATACACTGTTGTCAGCCAAAACTCTGATCCATCCTGCAGCGATGAAACCTTTCCCGTGATAGAGAAATTCCCAACCGCATGCGTCACAAAGTTGACCGAGCCCTTGTTCCAGAGGACAACAATCCCCCTAGTGCCAATGGATGGTAGAATGGCGCAGCCATCCAACCTAGCTCCTCCTAGTTCTCTGACAATACTGGGCATCCAAGTGTCTAACTTAGTCTCTTGCAGGCAGAGGATGGTTGCTCGCTGTGCATCAGCGATCTCATGTACCGTCGTTCGCCTTCACTACCAAAAAAATACACTTCCGTGATGATACGTGTTTGTCACACTAGGTCACGTTTTCTGTCATGCATGTACATCCATGACGATTTTATGAAAGAATCAAGATAGGCATACATGTGCTATCGTAGAAGCGTTCTATGACATTACCAAAATTATCATCACGGAAGTGTCCATTTCCATGATGATAAATTGTGCGTCATAGAAGTGTTTTCGTCAAGGGTGACCGACACGTGGCATCCACCGTAACAGGTCGCCGTTAAGCTATCGGGTCCGGTTTTGGATCCGATAACCCGTTAGCAGCCCGGACCAATGGGTATTTTCCATGTGTAAAATTCTCATTAGCCAGAGGAAACACGTGTTGGCTCACCATTGGGACAGATGTCATCCAGTCATTGGACAGGAGGCGCCTATGATACGTTGACACGTGGCACGGCCCAACAGAGGCCCATTCCGGTGAAAAGGCCGGCCCGTTTGACTTGGTCAGAAGGTAACGGGTCGCCCACGGAAAGCCTGTTAACGGCCTGTTCGTATATAGCCCATTTACGGCCCGCTAACTACCGGCTCATTACGGCCTATCAGAATTAAGCCCAGTAGCTTCATCTGGGCCGTCCAATATGATTCCAGCCCGTTGTAACTTCCGGCCCATGTATGGCCCATGATGTCTTTTGGCCCATATGAGGCCCTTTGTAACTCTCGGCCCATTAAAGGCCCGAGATGAAACTGGCCCATAATGAACAGTGTATCGCTTTATACCCATTAATGGCCCATTATCCTGTCGGCCGTTTCCAGCCCGTGTTAACTTTCGGCCTTCTAAGGGCCCATTTATTCTTGGGCTCATTTCTAGAATTCGGTTAGATACGGTCCGTTACTGGCATGTTCCATTTGTGGGCCAAATACAACCCATGGTTACATACGGCCCGTTTGTGGCCCGTTAACCCGTTTGGCTGTTTTCATATCATTATCAAATACGGCCTATTAACGGCTTGTTATGGTCCACGAATAGTACGACCCATGTTTGGCGAAATGATTATACGCCCCGTAGAAGGCCCATGGATCCTACGACCCGTAGAAGACCAATGGATCCTACGACCCATAGAAGGCCCATGGATCATACAGCCCGTAGAAAGTCCATGGATCCTATGGCCTGTAGAAGGCCCATGGATCCTACGGCCCGTAGAAGGCCCATGGATCCTACGGCTCGCAGGAGGCCCATGGTTACAACAGTCTGTGTGTTGCCATGATTATTGTGGCCTAGTTACCAAAAATAGGTTATTGTGGCCACTAGAAAAACGCGGAAAAAGAACTGTAGTGAAATAGGTTACTGTGGCCACTAGAAAAACGCGGAAAAAGAACTGTAGTGACTGCAAGCAAACAACTAAACAAGACAATAAGGAAATAAATAAGCAAGCAACTAACGCTAGCCTATTACAGCTATTACACATATTACATCCACTGGGCATCAAAGTTCGCCACCAGTGCAAATATAGGGAACAAAGCAGCATATTACATACACTGGCCGTCAAAATTGGCCACCAGTGCAAATAAACGCGGCAGTAAAACAAGTCCATAACTGAAACAATTTCAGAAGAGCTCAAGAAACATTATCCTGGGTATCTACCATGCTGGCAATAAGCTTAGCAAGCTTATTAGCTTTGTCCTGTTTGGCGCTAAAATCCTCCAACGCTTGCTGTTGCACCAGAAAGTATGCATCTGAATGCTCCAGGGACTTCCGCAGTCCTTCCGCTTCTTGTCGCAGCACAGCTGATCGATGTCTTTCAGCTTATAGTTGAGACTCAAGAAACCGTACTAATTCAGACAGTGGTTTGAATAGCTTGTGCAAGCGGTAGTGGCCAGTAACTCGAACAGTAAACCAAGACAGGACTTTGGGGTTGCCTCACTGTCTTCAAGATAGTTTTCCTTAGCTGTTTTATCAGCTTTGTTGGAGACCAAAAAGGATGTCTCACGATCCTGAACCTTATCTGCATTACTTCCTTTATCATTGCTTAATAAGGCACTCTTCCCCAATATTCTATCAGCATTCTAAAAGAAGAAACAAGCAGACACATAACAAGTTTAGCATGTACTAGTATATGAAACTCATTTCGGTGAACCAGTTCATTAGTAAGGTGGAAAAGATTAAACTACCAAGTCTTCTATTGCCAAGTAGTACATTATAAAGGCATCAAACAAACATATATCTATGTCCTATGGTCACTGCATTGTCTTGCCAAATCAAAATAGAGACACAGTTCAAATCATATCAGTTCAAGAGAAAGCATCACTAAAAGAATACAAAGCGTGGGAAACTAAACGACACAACAAGATTTCAGATGGGTACCACGGGTCTACATGTACAACAACACTGTTGGCCCTATTATGATGCTAGTAATGTGCATGATATGAGAAGTCAACTGTATACACAATTGAAATTCAAATCAACAGAGCTATTTACAAGAGCAAACCTGTTAAAGAAACATGCGTAAACATACCTGTTGTGCCATTGGAGTTTCCATTGGATCGTTCAATTTAAAAATAAGTTTGTATGAGTAACTACAGTGATACAAGAGCAAAGCAGTATGCACGATAGCAATGGAATCTTAAATGAGAACAGTTGTTCTTCAGGTTTAAGCACTTGTTCTACATGAATAGAGTACAGTAAAATGCAAGCATATAATACTTAAAATAAAATGAGCTCATATACCTTACCACATTCTTGGTTTGGGACCAATAAATAATAAGGTGTTCCGAGTCATCGTCCAGTAAATGTGTCTCAGGAGAACGTAAGGGAATTTGATGAGTTTCTTTATCAGTGAAGTACGTTTTCTTCAGGTAATTCCGATACTGCCACCAAGTATTCTTGAAGATAGCAGAGGTATTAGCACAGGTTACCTCATCCTGAGTTTCCAAATCTGTAACATCCCAAAATTCTAAATTTTGGAATGTTATATTAAATAGATAGTTTTGATTGATTGTTCGATTGCTTGAGTGAAAGTGAGTGAATTCGAAACTTTTGAAAGTTAAATGAGAGGGAATAAAAGGACTTTCCCAAACTTCCATTTTGCTTTTATGATCTCCAGGAATTCAAATGCTTTTCAAATACAAAACCCTAGAGAGAAGATAACATGACTTCTTCCATTTCAATAAATGAAAGGGGTGTTTGAAAATATTTGAATTTCATTTGGAAAATATTTTCCAATTTAGAAACTTTATGCAACTCAATGATTTTCACGAGAGAAGATAAAATGACTTCTTCAAATTATATGAAATATGAGTTGGGAGTTTCAAAGATCAAATTTAAAGTCCCCTTTGAAATTATTTTCAATTTTGAGTTGTTTGGGTTTTATTCAAATTATTTTTCTTCAAAAAAATATATAAGGAAAATAGAGTAACATGATTCCCTACATCAGAAAATTGGAGAGAAATAAATTAATTTTGGTATTTTTAAAATGATTTTTACTGGATTTTATTAGACCAGTAGCACTCTTTGAATTATCTGACTATGTGTGGGTTTTATTTGCCATTATAAAAATGTCCATGTTGTAGAAAACCTTTTTCTCCAAATTTTGGTATATTATATGCCTATATAATATTTTAATTATTTCATTTTTATTATTTATTTTTCTGGGAAATGTTAAAAAAAAAACCTTTCCCTCCGACTAGGCCGGCAGCACCAGGCCAGGCCACGGCCCAGGCGCATCGCCGCCTTCCTCCTCCCGTGCCGTCCCGACTCGCCGGAGTCCGGCGCCCGTCGCCCCCTCGCCAAGTCGGCCGCCTCCCCTGCCCTCCTATAAAATCCGGGCCACCCCAGCCCCTCTCTCTCCTCCCCGCTGTCGCGCTGCGCCGCCCGCGGATCTCGTCGCCGCCGCCGCAGATCGCCGCCTCCGCCCTCTACCGATCCGCCGCCGCTGCTCGCCTTGCGCTGTCGCCACTGCTCGCCGCGCCGTGCCTTGCTGCTGCTAGCCCGCAA
Source organism: Aegilops umbellulata (assembly GCA_032464435.1). Classification (NCBI taxonomy): domain Eukaryota; kingdom Viridiplantae; phylum Streptophyta; class Magnoliopsida; order Poales; family Poaceae; genus Aegilops; species Aegilops umbellulata. The sequence continues at coordinate 397,750,744 of CP136054.1, forward strand.
CCGTCGCCCCGCTCCTCGCCGCCGCCGCCACCGCAGGAAGCCGCCAGAGATCCGCCGCCGGTTTTCCAACGGAAAACCGCCCCGACCAGTAAAACCCTAGAACGGTTTTTTCTCGGTTCTTTTGGTTAGTTTGATCGGTTTTTCCCCTTTAGTTAGATTTAGTTTATGGACGTTCATTAGTTAGGATTCGGTAGTGAACGAGTTCGTTCTATAGCTCTCTGTAGCGAACATTTGCTATTTAGTCTTTTTCTTTTTATTTTAGTTTTCTGCCAGGGACTCGTTTGTGGATATTTTTATTTACAGATTGGCCCCTGTTTTTCAAACGACCACATCTTTTCGCTCGTTTGTCCAAATTCAACGAAACCAACGCTCATGTATTCGTTATGATCCCCTCTATCCAGTAATCCAACTCAAACATGTTTTTGAAAGTTTAAAATTTAAATTAGACCAGATTTGAATTCAAACTTTGTTTGATCGTAACTTGAGTTTCGTAGCTCCGATTTATTTGATTCTTTTTGCAAATCGAAGCTCTTGACCTAAACTTTCTGATAAGGCCAAATTCACATAATTTTGGTACTGTTAGAAATTGTTTTATGTTGCAAGAGTTATTTGCTTGGTTTTGATGTTTTCCGAATCGTCTTCTTCGATCTTTCTGGTCTTTTGAGTGATTGCTTATGTGTGGTTACTATTGCTTGCCTATGATAGATTGACCGGAGTGTGACGAGTAGAGCTATCAAGAGTTTTGAGTGTGAATCATCTTCATCAACATTGCAGGCAAGTTCACACTTTGATCATACCTCCTTACTACCCAGTTTTATTGCATTAGATCAATCCTCAAACATTGCATGATTAGGATCTAATTAAACTGTGGGATGGGAAGTAGTTGAGGTAGTACCTATTACCTGTTTTATTATCAAACCCTTGGGAGTTACTTCTGCGTTTGCTTATTGCCATGCTATACTAGTAGACGTGGATTGGGTGAGTGATATCCATGACAGATGTGAGATTGTTAATTAATGGTTTATTTAAGGTGGCAACTTGAACACGCATCTAGGTGGATTGAGGTACCTGGGTACTCCAGCGATTGCCTGTCTAGGCACCTGGGTATTCTAGGATTGCCTGTTTTTTTATGGACCGCCACCCAGGCTCAAAGGGATCATGAGATTATTCATACTAGAAACTTTCGTGTGCAACCACAAGCTACTATGGGCTCTAGCATAGTTGATTAAGTTGTGTGAACTCTTACAGTGGTAGACTAGCAGATGTAGGGGAAGTAGGTGTAACGGTCTACCCATCGTAAGGTGCAAACGCTTCCGAAAGACTATGTATCGGTCATCCGTTTCTCAAACACCATGTAGTGCGAGAAATCCAACGGAGGAGATCGCGTCTTATGGGGAAAAGTGCACAAACCTCTCCAGAGTGTACAAACTAATCATGGTTAGCCGTGTCCCCGGTTATGGACAATCTTGAGTATCTAGGTCTTGGATTATCATGTTGATCTCATCACGTTACTTTAATTAATTTTGTTGGGTTTTAATGATGATGCTTAATTGGGATTGAGAATGTTGTCAACCATTCTCAATTTTTAACAACCACCATGATAGTTAAATAAATATCTATTCTTTTGTTGTAGGAAAAAATTGGCTTTATGCAAAACTATAACCATAGAGCTTTTCCACCAGCCAAATATGCATGTAGTGATAGCCATTATTCATCATTGCTCTACAGTGTGAATTTTCCAATACATTCAATGTACTGACCCTTTGTGGCTGCAACGTCTGATGTTGCAGGATTATCTTACGAGGAGTAAGTGATACTTTGGTTATGATTTCTACACTCAATTTTGCCATTGGTGTTGATGGGAATCCACATCCTTGTTACTTCCGCTATTTTGGATTGAGGTAATAGTATTTACGTTACTTTATACATGTGATTTACCTCTGTTATAAATCCTCGAGTACTGTGTGTGTCAGCATACCGATCCAGGGATGACACTTAAGCACAGAGACTTGACCCATTCGGGTCGGGTCGCTACAAGATGGTATCAGAGCACATGTTGACTGTAGGACGTGACCCTAGAAACTGGCAAGCCCATAGGAAAGATTTTCCTCTATAAATTCCTTTTCAGAAAGATCTTTTACCTCTCCTCTCTTCTGAGCTTATTCAAATATTCCCTTTTAGATAGACTATACCCCTTTCCCCTTTTTGGACCACTCGAAGATTCGACTGATGAGCCCCCTACAAGAAGTACAAGATATCGGATAACTAAGACCACTTCGGAATGAAGAGGATTTTACCGTGCATTATGATAATAGAAACTACAACGGTTGAAGACTTCGAAGACTAGGATAATTTGAAGGCTCTGAAGAATTCCCAGATTTTTATGACCTAGGAAGGCTACCCTTATGGAACTTGGAAGACTATGGAAGTTGTCAATACACGAGATCAAGGTGTTGGAGAAAGACCGGAGCATGGAGAGTTAAAAACTCAAAGTTATGTCAAGGAAAACCCTAAGGCAGGAGATATAAACTATGGAGAGATAGCTCATGGAAATGACAAGAGCAGAAACACGGGTATCCATGAGGTTATCGCCCGCTTATGCTATTATCACCGTGCTGAGTTAAGCATGCATATGCATGGGAGGATTGGATGACAAGAAGGCTGATGAAGCACCTATCATCAAGACGAAGTTTTAACCTTAGATGGTGTATCACCAGGATCTAGAGTATTACATCAAGAAGTTAAGATGGATTTGCATGAAGCCATATTTGACAAGGAAGCATTTCATGAAGAACTTAGGACCTAGAAGCTGAAAGTAGCCAAGCTAGAGGAGCAAAACCTTGAGACATCAAAGATTCGTCAGGAACTGAAGGACAATAGGATCATGGTCCATGTCGAGGTTGATGAAACCCAGAAGTTTGGAATGCAACTCCAGAAATATTAAAAGACGTCACGAGAGATTTCGCGTCAACAGAGATGATCTAGCAAAATAATTTTAGAAGGACAAGCATGATCGGAAGAAGCCATCGGAGACATGAACAAGACTTGAGGAGTTTGATGACATTGAAGATTTAATAACCTTTAGAAGACCAAACCCCTGTTTTATACCTACGTTAGATGCGACGTTTGTGAGCTGTCATTTGTTTGATGTTTTTCCCGACAGCCACAAATAAAATCTGTCTTTTCAAAACTTTTGTTTATATTGTGTGTATCCCTCTCTATCTCTCTTATCCCACCCCAAAACCCATGGACCCATTAGAGGATGAATGGAGATGGGCTTATATTTTCTGGATCGATGAGTCAATTGGAGACGGACCAATGGATTCAGAACATGGAGGATGACATGGAGAATAACCCTATAGCCGGAAAAGATATGACCCATCATACTCTTGAGTGATTTGAAAGAGGTGCTGCTACTTGGTGGAGGATGTACCAAACCATCAATGATGGCAAAGATTAACCACTTGGGAAGAATTTAAGTTAACTCTACAAAGATCTCGTCTTGTGTCCCAGAAGTTGAGGCCTTATGGAAAGGATATGAAGAAACCTTGTGCATACAAGCTTTGTGGAGAAATAGGACACAACCATAAAGAAAACAAGGATGAATACCCTCAAAAGCAGAGGATTACCAAAGGAGTTAGCAGAGGATCTCAGGGAACTTCGGTTGGAGATTGTTCCCAAAGGTTTTGTTGTAGCAATGGAAGTTCAGTCTACATTGTTGGGAAAGATCCGTGAAGCTCAGAAGGATGACAAAGAGATTGCTGAGGTAAAAGAGAGGATGAGCAACGGAAAGGGCAAAGGTTTTCGTAAGGATGAGCATGACACCTTATGGTTCGTGGACCATGTATATGTGCCCAATAATGCAAAGATCAGGAAGTTAATACTTCAGGACGCTCATGACTCACCATACTCGATTCGCCCTGGAAACACCAAGATGTATTTGGATTTGAAGGAGCGTTTCTGGTGGACTGGTATAAAGAAGGATATTGCGGAGTATGTAGTCATAGGTGATGTATGCCAGAGAGAGTAAAAGCAGAGCATCAGAAACCAGCAGGATTACTACAGCCTATGCCGACACCCGAATGGACGAGGGACAAGCTTGGCATGGATTTCATTACCGGATTTCCCAGAACCTGATCGGGATATGATTCTATCTGGGTAGTAGTTGATTCGCTTGACCAAAGTGGCTCACTTTATCCCAGTGAAAACCACATATACAAGTGCGAAGTTGGCCAAGAATATATATGGCCAGGATCATATGTCTGCATGGAGTTCCGAGGACCATCGTATCAGATAGAGGAACACAGTTTACCTCAAAGTTTTGGAATCAGCTGCACCAGACTTTGGGTACTAGGCTAGAGTTCAGTACAGCCTTTCATCCGCAGACAGATGGATATACCGAGAGAGTCAATCAGATTCTGGAGGACATGTTGAGAGCGTGTGCGCTAGATTATGGATCTAGTAGGGATGATAATCTACCTTATGCGGAGTTCTCATACAGCAACATTACCAAGCCAGTTGAAGATGGCCCCTTTTGAAGCTTTGTATGGGAGAAGGAGCCAGATACAGTTGATGTGGGAAGAAGTTGGAGACCGTCAGTTGTTTGGACCAAATGTGATCAAGGAGTAAGAAGAGAATGTTAAGTTGATTCGAGATACACTGAAGGTAGCTCAGTCCTGGCAGAAGAGTTATGCAGACTCAAAAACACAAGGAGGTATGATGTTGGGAGTATGGAGCAATTGCAACTCCATGATGAGTATGAGTAATCACATCTTAGTCGTGTACAAATGGAAGGAAGGGAGACAATACAATTGGATGGATTTTTAAGTATGCTAGGAAGCTGGAAGTTGGAAGTTGGAATAATGACCAGTTGCCCAAGGATGAGTTCAAGGCTTACAAGTGATGAGATGGGCCATAACCCACAGGCCCTAGGACCTGCCAAGAAGCAAGCACACTCTTGCTGAAGGAAAAAATCTGGAATAAGTTGCGATTTTATCGATAAACGATCTTATAAGAGTTACGCAAAACCTGAAAGTTGTGAAGAAACGATAGATGTTTGTTTGGCTTGCAGAATCAATGGATTTATCCGAACTTAGTTCGTTGACAAGAGAAATTCTGCAATGCTTGTGAGGATGACCGAGTGTTAGAATGCGAGATTCGCTAAAACATGTACAAGGTAATGATTTGGGTGCGGGATGGATTGATCACCATACCGACTTACTCTTATTATTCGCCTTGCTATATGGGATGGTAAATCTGAGTGACTTACCTATAGTAGAGAGACGACGATCAAAACCTTGTTTAAACCTTAGAATGGTATAGCAATTTTTCCCTTGTACAAGGCAGCTTCTGCCAACCGTAGGTGATACGGTGAGGATCAACCCAGACCCATTTCCTGCAGGAGAAACCATAATTGTTGACCACCATGAGATATCAATAGTTGTTTAGTATTGGCGCCAGACCCATCAGCTAAGAAGGCCCAGTCATGGAAGAACCTTACCAAGATGAAAGGACAGAAGAATTGTGGTAAATGTTATGCCACTATCGGAAGAGCCCAGAGAAGGAATTATCCTGAAGATCTGAGAAGACCAGCACTGTTAAGAATAAGGATGGAGTACATGAGTATTGATGGTACCGTAATGATGCTTCTAAGGGTGGTAGCACCCCAGACCCCTGTGATGATCGATGGATTTTGAGAGGACCCCAAACCTAACCAATTTCTTGCTAGCCTCTCCGAATCTCGAGGACGTGATTCATTTTAAGGGTGGTAGGTTTGTAACATCCCAAAATTCTAAATTTTGGAATTTTATATTAAATAGATAGTTTTGATTGATTGTTTGATTGCTTGAGTGAAAGTGAGTGAATTCGAAACTTTTGAACGTTAAATGAGAGGGAATAAAAGAACTTTCCCAAACTTTCATTTTGCTTTTATGATCTCCAGGAATTCAAATGCTTTCCAAATACAAAACCCTAGAGAGAAGATAACATAACTTCTACCATTTCAATAAATGAAAGGGGTGTTTGAAAATATTTGAATTTCATTTGGAAAATATTTTCTAATTTAGAAACTTTACGCAACTCAATGATTTTTACGAGAGAAGATAAAATGACTTCTTCAAATTATATGAAATATGAGTTGGGAGTTTCAAAGATCAAATTTAAAGTTCCCTTTGAAATTATTTTCAATTTTGAGTTGTTTGGGTTTTATTCAAATTATTTTTCTCCAAAAATAAAAATATATGGAAAATAGGGTAACATGATTCCCTACATCAGAAAATTGGAGAGAAATAAATTTGAATTAATTTTGGTATTTTTAAAAAGATTTTTACTACATTTTATTAGACCAGTAGGACTCTTTGAATTATCTGACCATATGTGGATTTTATTTGGCATTATAAAAATGTCCATGTTGTAGAAAACCTTTTTCTGCAAATTTTGGTATATTATATGCCTATATAATATTTTAATTATTTTGTTTTTCTTATTTATTTGTCTGGGAAATGTTAAAAAAACTTTCCCTTTGACTGGGCCGGCCCAGCACCAGGCCAGGCCACGGCCCAGGCGCATCGCCGCCTTCCTCCTCCCGTGCGCGTCCCGGACTCGCCGGAGTCCGGCGCTTCCACGACGCCCGTCGCCCCCTCACCAAGTCGGCCGCCTCCCCTGCCCTCCTATAAAATCCGGGCCACCCCGGCCCCTTTCTCTCCTCCCCGCTGTCGCGCTGCACCGCCCGCGGATCTCGTCGCTGCCGCCGCAGATCGCCGCCTCCGCCCTCTGCCGATCCGCCGCCATTGCTTGCCTTGCGCTGTCGCCACTGCTCGCCGCGCCGCGCCTTGCTGCTGCTGCTAGCCCGCAGCCGTCGCCCCGCTCCTCGGCGACGCCGACGCCGCAGGAAGCCGCCGGAGATCCGCCGCCGGTTTTCCAACGGAAAACCGCCCCGACCGGTAAAACCCTAGAATGGTTTTTTCTCGGTTCTTTCGGTTAGTTAGATCGGTTTCTCCCCTTTAGTTAGATTTAGTTTATGGACGTCCATTAGTTAGGATTCGATAGTGAACGAGTTCATTCTATAGCTCTCCGTAGCGAACATTTGCTATTTAGTATTTTTGTTTTTATTTTAGTTTTCTGCCAGGGACTCGTTTGTGGATATTTTTATTTACAGATTGGCCCCTGTTTTTCAAACGACCACATCTTTTTGCTGGTTTGTCCAAATTCAACGAAACCAACGCTCACGTCTTCGTTATGATCCCCTCTATCCAGTAATCCAACTCAAACATGTTTTTGAAAGTTTAAAATTTGAATTAGACCAGATTTGAATTGAAACTTCGTTTGATCATAACTTGAGTTTCGTAGCTCCGATTTATTTGATTCCTTTTGTAAATCGAAGCTCTTGACCTAAACTTTCTGATAAGGCCAAATTCACATAATTTTGGTACTGTTAGAAATTGTTTTATGTTGCAAGATTTATTTGCTTGGTTTTGATGTTTTCCGAATTGTCTTCTTCGATCTTTCTGATCTTTTGAGTGATTACTTATGGGTGGTTACTATTGCTTGCCTACGATAGATTGACCAGAGTGTGACGAGTAGAGCTATCAAGAGTTTTGAGTGCGAATCATCTTCATCAACATTGCAGGCAAGTTCACACTTTGATCATACCTCCTTACTACCCAGTTTTATTGCATTAGATCAATCCGCAAACATTGCATGATTAGGATCTAATTAAACTGTGGGATGGGAAGTAGTTGAGGTAGTATCTATTACCTGTTTTATTATCAAACCCTTGGGAGTTACTTCTGCATTTGCTTATTGCCATGCTATACTAGTAGACGTGGATTGGGCGAGTGATATCCATGACAGATGTGAGATTGTTAATTAATGGTTTATTTAAGGTGGCAACTTGAACACACATCTGGGTGGACTGAGGTACCTGGGTACTCCAGTGATTGCCTGTCTAGGCACCTGGGTATTCCAGGATTGCCTGTTTTTTATGGACCGCCACCCAGGCTCAAAGGGATCATGAGATTATTCATACTAGAAACTTCCGTGTGCAACCACAAGCTACTATGGGCTCTAGCATAGTTGATTAAGTTGTGTGAACTCTTACAGTGGTAGACTAGCAGATGTAGGGGAAGTAGGTGTAACGGTCTACCCATCGTAAGGTGCAAACGCTTCCGAAAGACCATGTCTCGGTCATCCGTCTCTCAAACACCATGTAGTGCGAGAAATCCAACAGAGGAGATCGAGTCTTGTGGCGAAAAGTGCACAAACCTCTTCAGAGTGTACAAACTAATCATGGTTAGCCGTGTCCCCGGTTATGGACAATCTTGAGTATCTAGGTCTTGGATTATCATGTTGATCTCATCACGTTACTTTGATTAATTTTGTTGGGTTTTAATGATGATGCTTAATTGGGATTGAGAATGCTGTCAACCATTCTCAATGTTTAACAACCACCATGATAGTTAAATAAATATCTATTCTTTTGTTGTAGGAAAAAATTGGCTTTACACAAAACTGTAACCATAGAGCTTTTCCACCAGCCAAATATGCATGTAGTGATAGCCATTATTCAGCATTGCTCTATAGTGTGAATTTGCCAGTACATTCAATGTACTGACCCTTTGTGGCTGCAACGTCTCATGTTGTAGGATTATCTTACGACGAGTAAGTGATATGTTTGGTTACGATTTCTACACTCAACTTTGCCGTTGGTGTTGATGGGAATCCACATCCTTGTTACTTCCGCTATTTTGGATTGAGGTAATAGTATTTACGTTACTTTATACATGTGATTTACCTCTGTTATAAATCCTCGAGTACTGTGTGTGTCAGCATACCGATCCAGGGATGACACTTAAGCACAGAGACTTGACCCATTCAGGTCGGGTCGCTGCAAAATCGGTCCTTCTCTATAGAGAAAAATGGGAAAATTTGTTACATTATAACCATCATGGAGGTAGAATGTATGGGACCAAGCAAAGTAATTGCCATGAATAACATTACTTACACATAACTCCTGGACAAACACCTGCAATCGGCATTTTCCTTCATCCTTAGTATAATATTTCCATGACGGGAAGATACGAACAACATCAAATGCGATAGATGCTAAACTATGAATGGTTGGTTGTGCTTCCTCCACAGCAATAGGTGTACTACCTGGTGGAGTTGGGGTTCGCCATGGTAGTACTAGCGCTTTGGGCACTAGAGCTGCCTTACTAACTGCTCTTGTTTGGGAGCTCTATGGTGGAGATGGTGCTGTGTCAACAGGAACTGGGTTACTATCTGCTGGGGTTGGGGTTAGATTGGGTGAAGCTGGTTCTCCGTCCATCGCAGTAGGGGTAAAATCTGCGAGAGTTTGGGTTATGTGTGGTACAGTTGGTTCTCATGCATGTACAACCGGGGTGCTATCTCCACCAAGAGGTAGCACTGTTTTATTTGAAGACCGTGTTTTTACTCCGCTAGATACTGCCATCACCCGCTCCAATTCAAATGGCTGATAAACAAGAAACATAGTTGAATGTACAGACATTGTATGAGAGACAGATGCAATAGATAGTGTAAAAAAAGGGCATTAAATAGTTGACATGTATATTGTTTAACTAAAACGGACAACATGACATAATTTCACATATATGATGTCTATCTAAACTGGATAGCATAGCATAACATAATTCAAAGATATGATGACTAACTAAACAGGATCACATCACATAATTCACATACATGTTATCTAAGTAACCAGGATCGCATGATTTAATTCACATATGTGATTTATATGCTAAGCGGAGGGCATTCGCATATATGATGTCTGAACTAAGAACATGGTGTTGAATATTGTGTATATGATGTTTAAACTATGCAATGTAAGACACCATATGCATGATATGAGCAGTAGAACCGTGCCAAGTTAGAGCATACACCTCAGTGGGGGAATAGGAATGGTCATCTGTCTGTGAATCCATCTCTGAGGAGCTATCAAGACCCAGCAAGAGATCTGCTTCGACGGGTAGCACAAATGGCTGATTCATAGGAAGGCTAGTTTAATGTACAAACATTGTCGACAAATGGAAATTTAATGAAGAAAAGGATGGGCTAGATATCATTAAAATATATGATGCCTGGTTAAACAGGATGGTATTGCCCATTTCACATATATTATGACTGGCTAAAAGACATGAGACTGCATAATTCCCATATATGATATTGAACTAAACAAGTGGCATTACATAACATGTCTAAACTAAGCAGATGACATATATGATGTCGAAAGTAGGCACTGCAAGGCAACATATTCATGATATGACTAACATCATCATGCCAAGTTAGAGGAAACACCTTGGGGGGGTAAATAGGAGTGGTCAGCTGCATCTGAATCCGCCTCAGAACATATATCTTCCTCTGGATTGCAATCTGGAGAGGGGAGGGGGAGGGTTTGCCATTGAACCCATCATGGAGCGATGTCTGCATGACATTGTATTGCCGCGCAAAACTCTTCTCTTTTTCTCTACATGTTCACCATGACTGTGTACAATATCTAACATGCATACAGAAAAATATAGTGATATTATGTAAGGAGAGCATGCAGAAATCTAGACTAATGATAACAACCAGTGGATGGATCCAAAAATAATGATAGCAGGCTGATGATTTCTTTAATTTAATAAAAAGACAGATGATGATTGCTTTACCATTTGTTTCCCATCCAAGATGAACAACATAGGCATACCCTAGGTGAACCAGATATTAGACACAGATACTATTCATTGTTGCCTCGATATGTGCCCCACAACTAATTTAGAACTCAAGTTTGAACATCAATTTGGACCTGACTTGGAGTCTAAGAGGTGAACAGGACAATAAAGTAGCAGGTAATATTAATCAATGCATAACATAAGCAGAAACAAAAGAATGCGACCTCTCTTGTGGACCCGTGTACTCCTCAGGTTCATCTGCTGAGTCGATGATGGTGATGCCGTTGCGGTGGGTGCCGGCGGCAGGGAAGAAGATCTGAGGCGGCGAAAGACAGTCAGGAGTCGTGATGTCTGGTTTGGTGGATGCTTCTATCGATGGAGCAACTCAGGTGAGGTGGACGACGTCGCGGTAGGAGCCGGACAAACCACACAAAGTTTTTTTCGACACCTACCTGTAACTGAAGTAATTCTATAAGGGCTCATTTGGCTTGCATGATTCTAAAAACGCAGGGATAGGAGGAAAAACACCAGAATATGATAGGAATGCACATGGGAAACATAGCATTTGTGAACACAGGATTTCTGTCAACTTGGGTGTTTGGTTCATAGGAATTGGAGGAGCAAAGGAATGCAAAGAAACATGGCCAAAATAAAGTGAAACCATATGAAAGCGTGTATAGTTAGAATGTTATTCTGCCACTAATGCACTTGGTCTTGTTTTCATGCATAAGATTTTGAAAAGTAGGTCCAGGTGGATGTTTTGCTCCATTCCTTTCAACAAAATGCATGAATAATTGAATAGTAGAGTGCCATAGGAAAATTTCCTATTGCTATGTTTTTCCGTTGAACCAAAATAGCCCTAATGGATCGACATGAGTGTAGAGTAATAAGTGATGCGACAAGTGTAGAACCTCTTTGTCATAGCCGTGTCGACCTCAACATCATTGGGTTGGTCACTGAAGAAGTTGAGGCATAGGTGGCTGTCGGAGGTGTGGAGGAAGATGTGAGGAATCTGTAGACGGCGTCCAGGGCACTGCTCTATTGTGATGGATCGTTCCGTCGTTGGAGCAGCTCCGGTGAGTCGTAAGACGTCGAGGCTGAAGCAGCATAAGACAAACATCATTAATATCAAGTGGGATTCTAATAGCATCTCCAATAGATGATGTAAAATGCATTACCAAAAAGTGATAGATGTAAAATTTACATCACCAAAAACCACCTGACTACAACAGATGAGGTAAAAACTGTTGACTCTGAACTTAACTATCGAAATTGAAATTTACTGTGGAATCTGAATGTTACTGTCGAAACTGAACACAATGGTAACAGAGAGGCACTTCACATGGGATAGTTTAGGGAGGGCCTGCAGTTCATCTTCAACCTGCACCCCCCCTGAGCCACCAGCCATCACCGGCCAAACCCCGCGCCGTCTCGCCGCCTCGAAACAACTCCCCACCGCTAGTCCGCCGCCGCCCCGGCCAGCCCTCTAGCCCCCCCACGCCAAGCTTTTTCTCCGACGATCCCCACGCCACCGCCCCACCATCGCGCCCCCACCGCCGGCGAGCAGCACTCCACCTAGAACCCTAAGATAGATAGTGTGGTACCTCTCCGGCGAGCCCCCCTCCCTGCTGCGGGTGGTTCTTCCTTAACTCCGGCGAGACCCCCTACCCCCTGAAAATTGACTGACCCAAAAGTCGATTCAGTAGGGCAGCAGCACGAGCGAGGGGGAGAGCAGCAGCAGCGCGAGCAAGAGCTGGAGCAGCAGCAGCAGCATGAGTGAGCGAGGGAGAGCCGGAGCAGCAGTAGCAGTTCGAGCAAGCGAGAGCCGGAGCACCAGCAGCAGCACGAGCGACCGATCGAGAGCCAAAGCAGCAGATCCGGCTGGTATGGCTGCCGCCGCCGAAGGGCCTCGCACTGGGGGAGAGCCGTCATGGAGATGTCGCCCACGGCACCGGCTTCGAGGTAGCCGCTCCATGGGGGTGGGGGATGGAGCACCATCGGCGCCAGGAGGTCGAGTTAAGGAGAAGGTGAGATGCGATGAGTGTATAACCTGTTTGGTGGCGCCGAGTAGGCCTCGGCTTCGTCCGAGGAGTCGGTGAGGATGATGCAGTTCCGGTGGAGCAGGTTAAGGCGACGTTGTGGGGATGGAGCAGCCGTGATAGACGAGGAAATCGTTAGAGCAGCTCCTTGGAGCTGGAGGACGGGGCGGCTGAACCGGCGGGACAACGGGATGGATGACGGATCCTCATCCGGGGAGGTGGATGAGGGACGTCGAGCTGTTGCGGTGGATGACATTGTCGGGGAAGAGGCTCCGGCTGGGCAACGGTGAGGTGGCAGACGGAGGAGGGTGGGGTTTCGCGGCTGGAGTGGAGAGGTTATGGTGGCCAGATTTCGAATGGTGAAAAGGAGGCGATGGGAGGGGGGAACCATGACTTAGGGACGCGCTTGTCCAAAATGTAGGGTGTGTTACAAAAGTACTCCCACCGATTTGAACTAGCGGCCCTTTCAGCTCAGGGTTATAAGGGGGATTTCGCGTGTTGGGATTTGGCAGTTGGAGGGAGTTTTCACGCGCGTTGTAATTTCAAGATAGCAAGGCGTGGGTTGTGAAGGCGCCGGTTTTGGGAGCACGATATCTGAATTTTCGGGATATAACAAGGCGCGGGTTGAATTTTAGGGACAAGCCTAACGTGTAATATTGTACTCGTACGTAACAAATCAATTCGCACTTCCCTCAACGAAAAAAACGAAAAAAATAAAACTATTCACACCACACGAAGAGAGAGTCTTGTCCCGTTTTACTATACAAATCTATTCAAAGCTACTCCCTCCTTTCATCTGTATAGGGCCTAATGCATTTTTCGAGGCTAACTTTGACCAAATATTAGAGCAATAATATATGATATTCAACTTACACAAAGCACACCGTTAAATTCGTGTGTGAAAGGAGCTTTCAATGATATAATTTTCACATTGTGCATGTCATGTACTATTAATCTTGTCAATAGTCAAAGGCGGTCTTAAAAAACACATTAGGCCCTATATAGATGGAAGGAGGGAGTATGAATCCATGTTATGTCCAATTAAATTTTTTCTCTGGCTATATAATGCATGTAACCTACTCATGCCAACATTTTAGTGCATTCCAAATGTCTATACTACCGCTGCAATTCGAACTGAATTTGAATTCGTTTCTCTATTTCAATAAGAATCTACAATCATGATTGTTGCCAACTTCAACCATCATTCGTGTATTGCCTTAACAACACACCACATAATTACTATAGAGATATATATGAACTATGTGTACTATATGAACTCGAATTCAATTTTTTGAATACACTTGATGTTGAGTCCAAATAATAGTACGTTTGATGTACTAACTAGATATTCATAATCTAAACCATGTTCCATATGTACACTATGTTTATCACACAAAGTATAGTGCCCCGCCCCCTACATTATGACAAGTATTTAGCCTCGACCCCGAGCTGCAAAAGCCACACATTGGACCAAATTATAATCAATGTTCTACATTATGATATCTTCTTCAAGTATCCGTATCCACTTTTTCATAATGAATTATGATCTATGTTCGTCTTTAACACCTTCTCGATCCTCTTCTCTTTGTAGCTAGCTAGCGCTAATTTTCTATCGTGCATGCACACGCCCGCCCCCTCTCACCCTCCCTCAGTGTCCCCTCCATCGCGCACGTTCATTATTTCTCTTTAGGTCATTCACCCGCGGTGTGTGTAGGCCCCCCGGCTCCTTCTTTCCGGCACACACCGGTCGATATACCTCTCTAGCCAAGTGTGCCTACCACAAACACATACTTCCCCTCTTCTCTTCTCACCGTCCATGCCCCCTATGTCCAATACGGTTCCACGCAGGTGCACACTCCCGCCCCTCTTTTCATCGATCTCATACTCGTACACTCCTCCCCCTCGACATGGTAGGCCTCTCGCACCACCTCCTAGCTTCACCCTCTCCCCCTGTCTGTCTCTCTTGACCTTATTTGCTTCCAACACATGCATGCATGTATACATACTGATCTCCCTACATATAGCCAGGTCGACTATAATTCGTTTTCCCCATGCACCGATAGACTTACCTCACTAGTTATGTCTCTCCCTTTATCGGACACATGACGGTTGATCTCCCTATGTAGTTACGTATGCTTACCACAACCATATCGTCTCCCCTCATCATCCTTGCATAACTCCCGACCCGTCTCTCACACGCACGTGCATTGATAGACAGACATCCCCGACCCTCTCTTATTGATATTGTACTCGTACCCTCCGTTTGTCTAGCAGGCCTCTCCCACCATTTGTTAGACGCCACTCCACCACCAACCCTCCGACACTCTACCTTTGTCTTTCTCCCAACCTTATTCCTCTGCTACACATATCCATGGATGCCGATCGATCTCCCTCTATACATAGCTAGGCCTCTCTCCTTCTCCACACATATACTAGTCGATCTACCTCTCTATAGTTAGGTCTCCGCCCCCTCCCCCCCCCACACACACCGATAGTCGAACGTTGTAGGTAGGTATACATGCCATAGAGAAAAACTGCACCTCTGCCCTCTCAAATTCCAGTAGGCCAGCCGCCCTGTATCTTTGACGTGGGTAAACACAAATTCGATGACACTCTTTATCGATCGCGCGGCCACACACTTCATCCCTGTTTTCGATTCTATCGATATCTCACGTCGATGATCCCTCCACTCTCTTCTCGTGGACCGCTCCCTCTATATATGATATATCCATGACTCTGTTTCACACACTTTGCATATGTTACGTTTTTTGTTTGAGATATCATTGACACATTGCCTCGGTTTTGCACAAACCATCTCTCTCACACCCACCCACATACGTACCTGCACCTAAAGAAGAGGTGCACGCAGGACGCACGTACTCACGTCTCGTTCCCAGCCACACCTGCACGGGTACACGGTGGAGTTCGTTTCTGTACGAAAAGGCAGCCCACGTGATAATTTGACGTGTGTAGTGGTTGTTTACTCGAAGGAGGGTCGAGTACCACGCCTAGACGGAACAAAGTTCGGCTTAACGTGTTAGTATCAAATAAAGTTATATATTCCTCAAGGATGCAGCTTCGGTGCCTTAAAGGCACCTGCCTTTGTGTCACTGACATGTGAGCAGACACCTGTTGGGCCCACATGTCATGGACACAAAGGCATGTGCCTTAAAGCACCGAAGCATAGTCCATTCCTCAATGGCACGTAGTACAGAATACAAAACGATTGCCGTGGGGAAAATGGAAAAATCCGCTCCACTATATACAACGGAGCCTGCCTGTCGGGGTTTGTCTCTCGTCACACCATCTCACACAAGGCGGCGGTGGCCTCTCTCTCTCACCGTTGGTCAGTGATACGGCCGCATCCCGTCCGCCGGCGAAAAGGGAGGATGTGCATCATTTCTCCGTTCGACGGCGCTGAGGCAGCACGTCCCGATCTGCGGTACCCGCTGTTCTCTCTAACCAAGCTCCGGCGTGGTAGGGCCTTCGCCACTTGCTCGCTACCGCAGTATGGGCAGATCCCGGCCGCCAGCGCCCTCCTAGTAACATCCCGACGACCCTCAGGTACAGCTTCCTCCGGCCTTGCTCCACTGCCCATCTTCCCACGTTGCTGCATGTGGATCTTCTTTAGTTGTTTGCTTAAAACGTATCTCGGCCGACGTACTTTCCATCTTGCAATCTCGTCCTCAAACCATTTTTGATAAACCACCATGCTGCTATCTTTCCCTTATTACGTGGAATATACTTCTTTTTTGGCGGCGTATGTGTCTTCAACTCATGTTATTGGCCAGTAATAGTTTTCTTTCTACCTATTTTTTGCAAACAGGGCTATCCATTGCACCTCGTTGCTATTGCGACCTTTTGGTGAACTGCACAAATCACTTTTTTCTTAAGAGTGTATTGTGCAGTCCCGCCAAAATGTCACACAGGCAACGTTTTTACATTTCTGTGGGACTGCAGAAAGGGAGATTGGTTTTGCTATACTCCTCATCCAACTTCGTGCCTAATCTTCTCCAACAAGTAGTTAGTCCTAAAGAGAGATCGCAAAGGTGATCGACTTCTATTTGTGTGTGTCATGTCTCATCATCTAGTTCCACTATTATTGTAATCACATTGATTGGATATCTTTGCAAACAGGGATGGCCAGGTCGATTTTAGTGGAGCTGCACAAAATGATCGGATTGTGGTGTCCTTCGTACACCCCTTTTTTGTTGGGGAATGCAATATTTAATTTTTTACCTATGATCATGCAAGATCTATTTATGTGATGCATAGCAACGAGCGGGAGAGTGTGTCCACGTACCCTCGTAGACCGAAAGTGGAAGCGTTAAGTAACGCGGTTGATGTAGTCGAACGTCTTCGCGATCCAACCGATCAAGTACCGAACGCACGCCACCTCCGTGATCTGCACACGTTCAGCTCGGTGACATCCCTCGAACTCTTGATCCAGCTGAGGCCGAGGGGGAGTTTCGTCAGCACGACGGCGTGATGACGGTGATGATGAAGTTACCGATGCAGCGCTTCGCCTAAGCACTACCACGATATGACCGAGGTGGAAATCTGTGGAGGGGGGCACCGCACACGACTAAACAATCAACTTGTGTGTCTATGGGGTGCCCCCCTCCCCCGTATATAAAGAAGTGGAGGAGGGGGAGGGCCAGCCTCATGGGGCACACCCAAGTGGGGATTCCTACTCCCAGTAGGAGTAGGTTTCCCCCTTTCCCTAGTTGGAGTAGGAGAAGAAGGAAGAGGAAGAGGGAGAGAAGGAAAGCCCCCCCCACAATTCAGATTGGGCTTGGGGGCGCGCGCCTCCCACTTGGCCGCCTCCTCCTCTCTTCCACCATGGCCCATTAAGGCCCATTAACTCCCCGGGGGGTTCCGGTGCCCCCCCGGTACTCCAGAAAATGCCCAAACTCATCTAAAACCTTTTCGGTGCCCAAACATAGCCTTCCAATGTATCAATCTTTATGTCTCGACCATTTTGAGACTCCTCGTCATGTCTGTGATCACATCTGGGAATCCGAACAACCTTCGATACATCAAAACACATAAACTCATAATATCGATCGTCATTGAACGTTAAGCATGTGGACTCTACGGGTTCGAGAACTATGTAGACATGACCGAGACTCATATCTCGTCAATAACCAATAGCGGAACCTGGATGCTCATATTGGCTCCCACATATTCTACGAAGATCTTTATCGGTCAAACCGCATAACAACATACGTTGTTCCCTTTGTCATCGGTATGTTACTTGCCCGAGATACGATCGTCGGTATCTCAATACCTAGTTTAATCTCGTTACCGGCAAGTCTCTTTACTCGTTCCGTAATGCATCATCCCGTAACTAACTCATTAGTCACATTGCTTGCAAGGCTTATAGTGATGTGCATTACCGAGAGGGCCCAGAGATACCTCTCCGACAATCGGAGTGACAAATCCTAATCTCGATCTATGCCAACTCAACAAACACCATCGAAGACACGTGTAGAGCATTTTTATAATCACCCAGTTACGTTGTGACGTTTGATAGCACACTAAGTGTTACTCTGGTATTCGGGAGTTGCATAATCTCATAGTCATTGAAACATGTATAAGTCATGAAGAAAGCAATAGCAACAAACTAAACGATCATAGTGCTAAGCTAACGGATGGGTCATGTCAATCACATCATTCTCTAATGATGTGATCCCGTTAGTCAAATGACAACTCATGTATATGGCTAGGAAACTTAACCATCTTTGATTAACGAGCTAGTCAAGTAGAGGCATACTAGTGACACTATGTTTGTCTATGTATTCACACATGCACTAAATTTCCGGTTAATACAATTCTAGCATGAATAATAAACATTTATCATGATATAAGGAAATATAAATAACAACTTTATTATTGCCTCTAGTGCATATTTCCTTCAGTCTCCCACTTGCACTAGAGTCAGTAATCTAGATTACACGGTAATGATTCTAACATCCATGGAGTCTTGGTGCTGATCATGTTTTGCTCGTGAGAGAGGCTTAGTCAATGGGTCTGCAACATTCAGATCAGTATGTATCTTGCAAATCTCTATGTCTCCCTCCTTGACTTGATCGCGGATGGAATTGAAGTGTCTCTTGATGTGCTTGGTTCTCTTGTGAAATCTGGATTCCTTTGCCAAGGCAATTGCACCAGTATTGTCACAAATGATTTTCATTGGACCCGATGCACTAGGTATGACACCTAGATCGGATATGAACTCCTTCATCCAGACTCCTTCATTTGTTGCTTCTGAAGCAGCTATGTACTTCTCTTGACACGTAGATCCCGCCACGGCGCTTTGCTTAGAACTGCACCAATTGACAACTCCACCGTTCAATATAAATACGTATCTGGTTTGTGACTTAGAGTCATCCGGATCAGTGTCAAAGCTTGCATCGACATAACCATTTACGACGAGCTCTTTGTCACCTCCATAAACGAGAAACATATTCTTAGTCCTTTTTAGGTATTTCAGGATGTTCTTGACCGCTGTCCAGTGATCCACTCCTGGATTACTTTGGTACCTCCCTTCTAAACTAATAGCAAGTCACACATCAGGTCTGGTACACAACATTGCGTACATGATAGAACCTATGGCTGAAGCATAGGGAATGACTTCCATTTTCTCTCTATCTTCTACAGTGGTCGGGCATTGAGTCTGACTCAACTTCACACCTTGTAACAAAGGCAAGAACCCTTTCTTTGCTTGATCCATTTTGAACTTCTTCAAAACTTTATCAAGGTATGTGCTTTGTGAAAGTCCAATTAAGCGTCTTGATCTATCTCTATATATCTTGATGCCCAATATATAAGCAGCTTCTCCGAGGTCTTTCATTGAAAAACTCTTGTTTAAGTATCCTTTTATGCTATCAGAAATTCTATACCATTTCCAATCAACAATATGTCATCCACATATAATATTAGAAATGCTACAGAGCTCCCACTCACTTTCTTGTAAATACAGGCTTCTCCAAAAGTCTGTATAAAACCATAAGCTTTGATCACACTATCAAAACGTTTATTCCAACTCCGAGATGCTTGCACCAGTCCATAAATGGATCGCTGGAGCTTGCACACTTTGTTAGCATCCTTTGGATCGATAAAACCTTCTCGTTGCATCATATACAACTCTTCTTCAAGAAATCTATTCAGGAATGCAGTTTTTACATCCATTTGCCAAATTTCATAATCATAAAGTGCGGCAATTGCTAAGATGATTCGGATGGACTTAAGCATCGCCATGGGTGAGAAGGTCTCATCGTAGTCAACTCCTTGAACTTGTCGAAAACCTTTCGCAATAAGTCGAGCTTTACAGATAGTAACATTACCGTCAGCATCAGCCTTCTTCTTGAAGATCCATTTATTCTCTATGGCTTGCCGATCATCGGGCAAGTCAACCAAAGTCCACACTTTGTTCTCATACATGGATGCCATCTCAGATTTCATGGCCTCAAGCCATTTCGCGGAATCTGGGCTCATCATCGCTTCCTCATAGTTCGTAGGTTCGTCATGGTTAAGTAACATGACCTCTAGAACAGGATTACCGTACCACTCTGGTGCGGATCTTACTCTAGTTGACCTATGAGGTTCGGTAGTAACTTGATCTGAAGTTACATGATTATCATCATTAGCTTCCTCGCTAATTGGTGTAGGAATCACATGAACTGATTTCTATGATGAACTACTTTCCAATAAGGGAGTAGGTACAGTTACCTCATCAAGTTCTACTTTCCTCCCACTCACTTCTTTCGAGAGAAACTCCTTCTCTAGAAAGGATCCATTCTTAGCAACGAATATCTTGCCTTCGGATATGTGATAGAAGGTGTACCCAATAGTCTCTTTTGGGTATCCTATGAAGACAAATTTCTCTGATTTGGGTTTGAGCTTATCAGGTTGAAGCCTTCTCACATAAGCATCACAACCCCAAACTTTAAGAAATGACAACTTGGGTTTCTTGCCAAACCACAGTTCATAAGGTGTCGTCTCAACGGATTTAGATGGTGCCCTAATTAACGTGAATGCATTCGTCTCTAAAGCATAACCCCAAAACGATAGCGGTAAATCAGTAAGAGACATCATAGATCGCACCATATCTAATAAAGTGCGGTTACGACGTTCGGACACACCATTACGCTGTGGTGTTCCGGGTGGCGTGAGTTGCGAAACTTTTCCGCATTGTTTCAAATGAAGACCAAACTCGTAACTCAAATATTCTCCTCCACGATCAGATCGTAGAAACTTTATTTTCTTGTTACGATGATTTTCCACTTCACTCTGAAATTCTTTGAACTTTTCAAATGTTTCAGACTTATGTTTCATTAAGTAAATATACCCATATTTGCTTAAATCATCTGTGAAGGTCAGAAAATAACGATACCAGCCGCGAGCCTCAATATTCATCGGACTACATACATCAGTATGTATTATTTCTAATAAATCTGTTGCTCGCTCCATTGTTCCGGAGAACGGAGTTTTAGTCATCTTGCCCATAGGCATGGTTCGCAAGTACCAAGTGATTCATAATCAAGTGATTCCAAAAGTCCATCAGTATGGAGTTTCTTCATGCGCTTTATACCAATATGACCCAAACGGCAGTGTCGCAAATAAGTTGCATTATCATTATCAACTCTGCATCTTTTGGCTTCAATATTATGAATATGTGTATCACTACTATCAAGATTCAACAAAAATAGACCACTCTTCCAGGGCGCATGACCATAAAAGATATTACTCATATAAATAGAACAACCATTATTCTCAGATTTAAATGAATAACTGTCTCGCATCAAACAAGATCCAGATATAATGTTCATGTTTAACGCTGGCACCAAATAACAATTATTCAGGTCTAAAACTAATCCCGAAGGTAGATGTAGAGGTAGCGTGCCGACGACGATCACATCGACTTTTGAACCATTTCCCACGCGCATCGTCACCTCGTCCTTAACCAATCTTCACTTAATCCGTAGTCCCTGTTTCGAGTTGCAAATATTAGCAATAGAACCAGTATAAAATACCCAGGCACTACTGCGAGCATTAGTAATGTACACATCAATAACATGTATATCACATATACCTTTGTTCACTTTGCCATCCTTCTTATCCGCCAAATACTTGGGGCAGTTCCGCTTCTAGTGACCAGTCCCTTTGCAGTAGACGCACTTAGTCTCAGGCTTAGGTCCAGACTTGGGCTTCTTGTGACGCCCCCAATTCAATCGTACACTAATCATGCACGCAAATGTGTACGATCAAGATCAGGGACTCACGGGAAGATATCACAACACAACTCTAAAACATAACTAAGTCATACAAGCATCATAATACAAGCCAGGGGCCTCGAGGGCTCGAATACAGGTGCTCGATCATAGACGAGTCAGCGGAAGCAACAATATCTGAGTACAGACATAAGTTAAACAAGGTTGCCTTAAGAAGGCTAGCACAAACGGGGATACAGATCGAACGAGGCGCAGGCCTCCTGCCTGGGATCCTCCTAACTACTCCTGGTCGTCGTCAGCTGGCTGCACGTAGTAGTAGGCACCTCCAGTGTAGAAGGAATCGTCGTCGACGGTGGCGTCTGGATCCTGGGCTCCAACATCTGGTTGCGACAACCAGAAGAAAGGAAAAGGGGAAAAGGGGGAAGAAAGCAACCGTGAGTACTCATCCAAAGTACTCGCAAGCAAGGAGCTACACTACATATGCATGGATATATGTGTAAAGGGCCATATCAGTGGACTGAACTGCAGAATGCCAGAATAAGAGGGGGATAGCTAGTCTTATCAAAGACTACGCTTCTGGTCGCCTCCGTCTCACAGCATATAGAAGAGAGTAGACTGAATTCCTCCAAGTAGCATCGTATAGCATAATCCTACCCGGCGATCCCCTCCTCGATGCCCTGTTGGAGAGCAATCACAGGGTTGTATCTGGCACTTGGAAGGGTGTGTTTTATTAAGTATCCGGTTCTAGTTGTCATAAGGTCAAGGTACAACTCCGGGTCGTCCTTTTACCGAGGGACACGGCTATTCGAATAGATAAACTTCCCTGCAGGGGTGCACCACATAGCCCAACACGCTTGATCCCATTTGGCCGGACACACTTTCCTGGGTCATGCCCGACCTCGGGAGATCAACACGTCGCAGCCCCACCTAGGCACAACAGAGCGGTCAGCACGCCGGTCTAAACCTATGCGCGCAGGGGTCTGGGCCCATCGCCCTGAGCACACCTGCACGTTGCGAACGCGGCCGGTGAGCAGACCTAGCAACCTCCAGTACAACGGAAGTCACGTTACGCGGTCCAACCCGGCGCGCGCCACTCAGTCGCTGACGTCAAGAAGTGCTTCGGCTGATACCACGACGTCGGGATACCCATAACTACTCCCGCGTAGGTGGTTAGTGCGTATAGACCAAATGGCCAGACTCAGATCAAATACCCAGATCTCGTTAAGCGTGTTAAGTATCGCGAACGCCGACTAGGGCCAGGCCCACCTCTCTCCTAGGTGGTCTGAACCTGCCCTGTCGCTCCGCCTCAAAGTAACAGTCGGGGGCTGTCGGGAACCCAGGCCCACCTCTACCGGGATGGAGCCACCTGCCCCTTCAGCCCCCATCTCCGAACAGTATCACATGTAATGTAACAGTGTAAAGTATATAGTATGTCCGTGATCACCCCCGAGTGATCACGGCCCAGTAGTATAGCATGGCAGACAGACAAGAGTGTAGGGCCACTGATGGAACACTAGCATCCTATACTAAGCAAGTAGGATTGCAGGTAAAGATATCAACAGCAGTGTCAAAGACAGGCTATGCATCAGGATAGGAATAACGAAAGCAGTAACATGCTACACTATTCTAATGCAAGCAGTATAGAGAAGAGTAGGCGATATCTGGTGATCAAGGGGGGGGGGCTTGCCTGGTTGCTCTGGCAAGAGAGAGGGATCGTCAACTCCGTAGTCGAACGGGGCAGCAGCAACGTCGGTCTCGGGGTCTATCGAGAGAAGAGGGGGGAGAAACAATAAATATTTAAGCAAGCAGATGCATAGTGATGCATGACATGACAAATAACGGCGTTAGTGGTGCCCTAACGCGGTATGCGGTGATACCGGTGAAGGGGGAAAACAACCGGGAAAGTATCCCCGATGTTTCGCGTTTTCGAGCAGAGGAGCCGGAGGGGAAAAGTTGCGAGTTTGATATGTTAGGAATGTGTGGCGGACGAACGGGCTGTGTAACCAGGTTCGTCACGTCGTTCTGAGCAACTTTCATGTTGAAAATATTTTAATCCGCGTTACGGATTAAAAGATATGATTTTCTAAAGATTTTATTAATTTCTGGAATTTAATTAATTATTTAAATATAACATTATCCAAAACAGTGCACGCTGACATCAGCATGACGTCAGCAGTCAACAGGGGCGTTGACTGGTCAAATCTGACGTGTGGGTCCCACCTGTCATTCTGTGATTAAGCTAATCAGAGATTAACTAACTAATCATTGTTTAATTAGACTAATTAGATAATTAGGTTAATCTAATTATGATTAATTAGATTAATTAATTCCTTACTTATTTATTAATTAGATTAATTAGATTAATTAGAGATTAACTAACTAATCATTTATTTATTTATTTTTATTATTATTAATTTTAATTCTCTTATTTATTTATTTTTCTTTTTTTTAAATAAACGTTCAGGGGGCGGGCCCCACTTGTCTATGACCCTGAGGGCCTAACGGGTATTGGGCGTAGCGGGTGTGGGCGCTCGGGAAACGGGGCGGAGCCCTGCTGTGCGGGCGTAACCCGCCCATACGACGCGCCAGAGCCGGCCGCGGGCGTCGCCGGCCAGGGGGCACACCAGCGCCGGCCGGAACAGGGCGGCGGGGCGGAGGGAACCGGACCCGTGGGCGCGCGTGCGCCGGCAAGCGACAGCGTGGCGCAGGAGGACGGGCGAGGCTAGGGACGCGGAGCGCGGCGGCTGCGCAGTGGCGCGGGCAGAGCCGCGCCGGAGCAGCAGCGAGCAGGGGGAGACGCACGAGGCACGCGGCGGGGAGGCCAGCGAAGCGCGCAAGGCGCGGGACGACGCATGCGGGGTGGAGGCGTCGGCCTCGGAGCGGCAGCAGGCGCAGAGGAGGCGAGGGCGCGCGCGGTGGCGCGGTCACGGGGGGAAGGAAGGGGCGGACGAGGCGCGCCGAGGGCGACGTAGATGGGGAAGGGCGAACAGGGGATGGCCGCGGGCGCTCACCGGGGTTCGCGGGGTCTATGGCGTGGGCTCGGGGACGGTCGGGGTAGTCCGACGAGGGAGAGGATGAGGGGGCGGCAGTCCGGTGGGGTAGGAGCTCCGGGCGGCGGCAGCGTTCCACGGCGAGGAGGACGGGGCAGGCCGGGGCGCGGCGCCGTTATCCTCCCGATCCAAATCGGGAGGGAGGGGGAGAGTGGATGCGAGTGGGGGGGGGGGTGGCTAGGGTTTCGGTGCCCCCCCTGGAGGGGTTATTGGCCTCGGTCTGGGCCGGCCTGGTTGGCCCAAAGGCCAGCTGGGCCACAGATGGCCCAGTGGGGGGGGGAGGGGTGTTTCCCTTTCTTTCTTTCTTTTTTTTATGTTTGTATTTTCTTTTATAATTTCTTTTCTGTTTAATCATTTAAAATGGCTTAGGCATTTTCTAAAAATGTGGTTACTTCACCACAATTACCTTTGTAATATTTAGCAACCACCGAACAATTTTGTTTTAATTTTTGAAAACTTTTAGTGTTAATTGTAATTTGAATTTGAATTTGAACGGTTTCGGATTATTGCGAGGTTAGTAACAGTAATCGGGGTGACGTGGCATGATTAGCGCAGGATTACTGTAGCAAGATTATCCGGGTGTTACAAATCTCCTCCACTACAAGAAATCTCGTCCCGAGATTTAGGAGGTAGAAGGAAACAGTGCGGGGTATTCTTCACGCAGGCGATCCTCGCGTTCCCAGGTGGCTTCATCTTCAGAATGGTGCGACCACTGGACTTTGAGGAACTTGATCGCCTTCTGGCGTGTGCGGCGTTCAGCTTGGTCGAGAATGCGGACCGGATGTTCTTTATAGGAGAGGTCCTGTTGCAATTCGAGTACTTCATGATCCACAGCTCGGATTGGGTCCTTGAAGCAACGGCGGAGTTGTGACACATGGAACACATCGTGAACCTGAGAAAGGTTTGGCGGAAGCTCCAATTGATAGGCCACTTTTCCACGCTTTTCGAGAATAGTGAATGGGCCAATATAGCGAGGAGCTAGTTTTCCTTTGATCCCGAAGCGGTGAGCACCCTTCATTGGTGTAACTCGAAGATAGGCCTTTTCGCCAGGTTGATAGACCATGTCTTTATGATGACGATCATAGTTACTCTTTTGGCGTGACTGAGCAGTCTTGAGATTCTCGCGAATAATGCGGACTTGTTCTTCGGCATGTTGGATAATATCCGGACCAAAGAATGGACGTTCCCCAGTTTCTGACCAGTTCAGAGGGGTTCGGCACTTTCGTCCATATAACACTTCGAAGGGGGCCATCTTCAGACTAGCTTGATAGCTATTATTATAAGAGAACTCAGCATACGGGAGAGATTCCTCCCATTTCTTGCCAAAGGAAATAACACAAGCTCGAAGCATATCTTCGAGAACTTGGTTGACGCGTTCAACTTGTCCTTGAGACTGCGGATGAAAAGCAGTACTGAACGATAGATGAGTTCCCATAGCTTCTTGGAAACTTGCCCAGAATCTTGAAGTGAATAAGCTGCCACGGTCCGAACTGATAACCAGTGGAATACCGTGAAGTGAAACAATTCTGGACATGTAGAGAGTTGCAAGCTGGCTAGCAGTGATCGTTTCCTTGACCGCCAGAAAATGTGCAACTTTAGAAAGCCGGTCAATGACGACAAGAATAGCATCATTACCTTTCTGAGATTTGGGAAATCCAGTGACGAAGTCCATTTCAACATGGTCCCATTTCCATTCCGGAATGGAGATAGGTTGCAGAGTTCCAGCAGGCCTTTGATGTTCTGCTTTGATACGACGGCAAACGTCACATTCGGCAACATAGCGAGCAATGTCTTGCTTCATATTAGACCACCAGAATCTTTGACGAATGTCCTGGTACATCTTAGTACTACCAGGATGGATACACAGAGGCGTATCATGAGCTTCTTTCATAACTTTCCGAGTCATATTCAGGTTTTCCTTCTTACACGGCACCACTAGGCGGCCTTTGAAGTACAAGGCGCCATCACCGGCAATAGTGAAGTATGAGGGCTTTCCTTCCTTAAGGTCGCGCTTAATCTTGTAGACTTCAGAGTCGTACCCTTGTATTGTCTTGATGGAGCTCACGAGGTCGGGTTCGACAGCCAGGGTATAGAGGGAACCCTGGGGAATAACACGGAGGTTCATCTTCTGAAACTCCTCAGGAGGGGGAGCGAGTGCACCCGGGGGAATAATATGGAGGTTCAGCTTTCTGAATTCTTCAACGAGCGAGGGCTGAACATTATGAACCTGGAGGTGGTTGCAGTAAGACTTGCGGCTCAAGGCATCTGCCATTACATTAGCCTTGCCTGGTGTATAGGAAATACCCAAGTCAAAATCTGCTACGGTCTCCATCCATCTCTGCTGACGGAGGTTCAGGTCTGGCTGAGTAAACAGATACTTCAGACTTTGATGGTCAGTGAATATCTCGCAACGATTACCGAGAAGGTAATGCCGCCACTGCTTCAGTGCATGAATGACAGCAGCAAGCTCGAGATCGTGAACTGGGTAGTTCTCTTCATGAGGGCGCAATTGACGAGAGGCATAGGCAATCACTCTGCGCTCTTGCATTAGGACACAGCCTAATCCTTGACGGGAAGCGTCGCAGTAAATGACGAAGTCCTTCTTTGTATCAGGTGGAGCTAGCACTGGGGCAGAAGTCAACTTGTCTTTAAGTGCCTGGAAGCTTTCCTGACATTTGTCTGTCCATTGGAACTTGACGCACTTATGCAGCAAGTTAGTCAGAGGCCTGGCAATCTTGGAGAAGTTCTCGACGAATCGACGGCAATAGCTGGCGAGACCGAGAAAACTTCTGACTTGCTTGACATTCTTCGGAGGAGTCCAATCAAGAATAGCCTGAACTCGTTCAGGGTTAACGGCAATACCATCCTTAGAGATGACATGTCCAAGATAGGTTACTTCAGGGAGCCAGAATTCACATTTAGAGAACTTGGCATACAGCTGATGTTCTCGTAGCTTTTCCAGCACAAGTCGAAGATGTTCAACATGTTCTTCTCCGTTCTTGGAAAATACCAGGATATCATCCAGATAAACCACGACGAACTTGTCGAGGTAATCCATGAATATATAGTTCATCAGGCGAGAGAAGGTGGCTGGGGCATTGGTTAAGCCAAAGGACATGACAGTGTACTCGTATGAACCATAACGAGTCACAAAGGCGGTCTTTGGGATATCCTCTTCACGAACACGGTTCTGGTGGTAACCCAACCTCAAGTCGAGTTTAGAGAACACTGATGAACCAGCCAGTTGATCATACAGATCATTGATCCGGGGAAGAGGATACTTGTTCTGAATGGTAGCTTGGTTAATAGGACGGTAGTCTTGGACCAGTCGGTTTGTCCCATCCTTCTTCTTGACAAAGAGAGAAGGTGCTCCCCAAGGAGAGCAACTTGGGCGAATGAAACCATTTTGAAGAGATTTGTCGATTTCCTCCTTAAGCTCAAGGAGTTCATGTGGTGGCATCTTGTAGGGTCGCTTGGCAATAGGAGTGGTGCCTGGTTTCAAGTCGATGACGAATTCGACAGCTCTAGCAGGGGGAATCCCTGGAAGTTCTTCAGGAAAGACGTCGAGGAAGTCACGCACGACGGGGATGTTTTCGATGCCCTCGAGTGGTGCAGAGTTCAATGCATTCAAGGCATAAAGCCTTGCCTCGGCATTTTGCACCAGGCGAGCGTGGTATGTAACTATTTCATCTGAAGGATGTAGCAGATGGACGGTCTTAGTGGCGCAAACTATGGAAGCAGTATGCGCTTTCAACCAATCCATCCCCAGAATAAGGTCGATGTTAGACGTCTTTAGGATAATGGGCGCGGCATAGAATTCCAGCCCTTCGATTTCCACGGGGACGTCGACGCCAACCATGGAGGTTTGACATTGTCCCACGGGGGTTTTTACCACTACCGAAGTGTTCATCTCCTCATATTTAATGCCATGCTTGAATGCAAAATCTTCTGACATGAATGAATGCGATGCTCCTGTATCGAATAAAACAGATGCAGGTACTGAATTTACGAGGAGTGTACCCATCACAGTAGAAGGCTGGTCTTGAGCTTCGTTCAGATCAACGTGGTTGGCATGAACACGGCCATAGGACTTGGCTTTGCTGTTACGGTTCTGGTTGTTCCCACGACCAGCTGCAGGAAGGGCCAGCTGATTCTGATTCTGATTCTGATAGCAGTTCCTGGCAAGGTGACCTGGTTGACCACACTTGTAGCACAGACCATTATTGGGAGTGGGGACCGGAGCTTGGGGTGATGGAGCTGGAAGTTTTGGCTGTCTAGCAGGAGCATTAGGCAGACGAGGTGTAGCATAGGACTGCCTTGGGGCAGGTGCATTCGATTGGTACATGCTGTTGGGAATCCATATCCTGCGCTTCTGCGAGGATGGGCCCGAAGATGAGCCCGTGTCACGGCTGCGCCTGTGAGAGCTCTGGTATTCCTGCAGACCAGTTTCGACGTTGATGGCTTTGTTCACCAAGGTGGCGAAATCAGCAAAGTCGTGCACTAGAAGTGCGAACTTGATGTCAGCTTGAAGGCCGTCATGGAACTTCTCCTGTCTACGTGAATCAGTAGCAATGTCCTCTTCAGCATAGCGGGACAAGTCCAGAAACTCCCGCTGATAAGCTTCAACAGTTTTGTTGCCTTGGATGAGGTTGCGGAACTCACGCTTCTTCCGGTCCATGACTCCCTGAGGAATGAAGCGGGCACGGAAAGCAGCTTGGAAGTCTGGCCAGGTGATGATTGTTCCAACTGGCAGAGTACGCCTGTGGCTGTCCCACCATTGAGTTGCGGGTCCCTTCAGGAATAAGGAAGCAAACGTGACATAGCTGGCAGGGGCTACATCAGCAGACTCCATCTCATAGGTGATGTCACGGAGCCAGTCATCAGCATCCAGAGGCTGAGTTGAGCTGCGGTACACAGTTGGGTTCAGGCGTATGAAATCCTGCAGAGTCACTGTGTTTGGCTGCTGGTTCATATTGGGGCGAGGAAACTGCGCCATCATGTTCTCCATGAACTGGCGATTCATCTCAAGCTGTTGGATCATACCAGCCATGTACTCAGGCGGTGGTGGGAAGTTGCCACCACGACCACGACCAGCTGGTCTAACCATCCTGCTAATATATAACAGGGGTATTTCAGTATTTGAGAAATTGGCAAATACAAGAATCATTCAAGATGAAACATGCATAATGAAAGCAGCACGATAGATACCACATAACAGTTGGCATATCTTACAAAAGGGATCATGCATAGGGTTCGGTACATAGAGTTCAGTACATAGACTAAGACATCATAGGCGGCACGCAGGCTCGCGGCGAATGCAGCTAACACTAATAAGCAAGTCTACATCAATCCCACACGACACTGCGGAGGTAGGTGTAGCCTGAAAGCTGGTAGTGTGGCAACGGGTACACCACGTCGGCAACCTGGGGTCCGCGGGGGCTCTGGTGCTGAACCCGACGCTCAGGCGGCAGAAGAGGACCAAGTGCGGGAGAGTAGCCTCCCACCTCTGGCCAACCGACACCCTGAGGCATCACGGTCCTGGCTGGATAGATAGCAGAACGCGGCAGCTCCCCAGATCCAACAAAGGGGTGTAACATCGTCAAAGCACGGTAGAGGTGCTGGCGAGTGGTGTACAACTCGTGGCGAAGAGCTCGGTTAGCTCGATCCAGCCCATCAGCATGCAGAACAAAGTTCTGATGGTGGAAGGGCTCGCGGGTGACAGTGGAGTAGGCAGCAGTGTAGTAACCCTCCGCACCAATATCAGATGCGATAGCAATGTGCGTGAAGGGGGAGGTGTCCAACTCCCGGTACTCCCTACGAAGGCGTGTCAGAGCAGCATAGGCAGCATCGTGAACTGCCATATCGATGGTCACTCCAACACCATAAGCGGTGTGCAGCACAGTAGTGGAGTCATACTCCCGAGAGTAGAGGTGGACGGTGGCACGGTACTGCTCCTGGTTAAAATCCTGGTACTCCTCGGTGATGGTGTACTCGGGGTGCCAGCGATAACCCAGATAGGTCATCATCTCAGCTAGCACAGCCGGTGATCCCGAGGCACCCATGGCCGTCGTGTGGCGCACGACCTGCCTCGTGGGTTCCATCTGAAAACAAAGATGTTTCAAAGGAGTCAAACGTCAGTGTGGAAATTGTTCAAAATACTATATTAAGGAATAGCTATGGCTTTTATCCAACTTTGGGGTGAATGTCGTAACGGGACCCTAGTGTCAGAGTTAGTAAATTCGTTTATCCCGAGTAGAAGAGAGTTCGGAGTCCCAGAGTAAGGGTCGAGAAGTAAAATATCCTAGTACCACCCGATGGCGACGTGGGCCCGTAAGGCACACAGCCAAGTTAGTAAAAGTTTTTGTAATGTCTAGACTCGACTTCGGCCAAGGAGTGTGGAAGGAGGATTCCTACAGGCAGTCGGCTCTGATACCAACTTGTGACGCCCCCGATTCAATCGTACACTAATCATGCACGCAAATGTGTACGATCAAGATCAGGGACTCACGGGAAGATATCACAACACAACTCTAAAACATAACTAAGTCATACAAGCATCATAATACAAGCCAGGGGCCTCGAGGGCTCGAATACAGGTGCTCGATCATAGACGAGTCAGCGGAAGCAACAATATCTGAGTACAGACATAAGTTAAACAAGGTTGCCTTAAGAAGGCTAGCACAAACGGGGATACAGATCGAACGAGGCGCAGGCCTCCTGCCTGGGATCCTCCTAACTACTCCTGGTCGTCGTCAGCTGGCTGCACGTAGTAGTAGGCACCTCCAGTGTAGAAGGAATCGTCGTCGACGGTGGCGTCTGGATCCTGGGCTCCAACATCTGGTTGCGACAACCAGAAGAAAGGAAAAGGGGAAAAGGGGGAAGAAAGCAACCGTGAGTACTCATCCAAAGTACTCGCAAGCAAGGAGCTACACTACATATGCATGGATATATGTGTAAAGGGCCATATCAGTGGACTGAACTGCAGAATGCCAGAATAAGAGGGGGATAGCTAGTCTTATCGAAGACTACGCTTCTGGTCGCCTCCGTCTCACAGCATATAGAAGAGAGTAGACTGAATTCCTCCAAGTAGCATCGTATAGCATAATCCTACCCGGCGATCCCCTCCTCGATGCCCTGTTGGAGAGCAATCACAGGGTTGTATCTGGCACTTGGAAGGGTGTGTTTTATTAAGTATCCGGTTCTAGTTGTCATAAGGTCAAGGTACAACTCCGGGTCGTCCTTTTACCGAGGGACACGGCTATTCGAATAGATAAACTTCCCTGCAGGGGTGCACCACATAGCCCAACACGCTTGATCCCATTTGGCCGGACACACTTTCCTGGGTCATGCCCGACCTCGGGAGATCAACACGTCGCAGCCCCACCTAGGCACAACAGAGCGGTCAGCACGCCGGTCTAAACCTATGCGCGCAGGGGTCTGGGCCCATCGCCCTGAGCACACCTGCACGTTGCGAACGCGGCCGGTGAGCAGACCTAGCAACCTCCAGTACAACGGAAGTCACGTTACGCGGTCCAACCCGGCGCGCGCCACTCAGTCGCTGACGTCAAGAAGTGCTTCGGCTGATACCACGACGTCGGGATACCCATAACTACTCCCGCGTAGGTGGTTAGTGCGTATAGACCAAATGGCCAGACTCAGATCAAATACCCAGATCTCGTTAAGCGTGTTAAGTATCGCGAACGCCGACTAGGGCCAGGCCCACCTCTCTCCTAGGTGGTCTGAACCTGCCCTGTCGCTCCGCCTCAAAGTAACAGTCGGGGGCCGTCGGGAACCCAGGCCCACCTCTACCGGGATGGAGCCACCTGCCCCTTCAACCCCCATCTCCGAACAGTATCACATGTAATGTAACAGTGTAAAGTATATAGTATGTCCGTGATCACCCCCGAGTGATCACGGCCCAGTAGTATAGCATGGCAGACAGACAAGAGTGTAGGGCCACTGATGGAACACTAGCATCCTATACTAAGCAAGTAGGATTGCAGGTAAAGATATCAACAGCAGTGTCAAAGACAGGCTATGCATCAGGATAGGAATAACGAAAGCAGTAACATGCTACACTATTCTAATGCAAGCAGTATAGAGAAGAGTAGGCGATATCTGGTGATCAAGGGGGGGGGGCTTGCCTGGTTGCTCTGGCAAGAGAGAGGGATCGTCAACTCCGTAGTCGAACGGGGCAGCAACAACGTCGGTCTCGGGGTCTATCGAGAGAAGAGGGGGGAGAAACAATAAATATTTAAGCAAGCAGATGCATAGTGATGCATGACATGACAAATAACGGCGTTAGTGGTGCCCTAACGCGGTATGCGGTGATACCGGTGAAGGGGGAAAACAACCGGGAAAGTATCCCCGATGTTTCGCGTTTTCGAGCAGAGGAGCCGGAGGGGAAAAGTTGCGAGTTTGATATGTTAGGAATGTGTGGCGGACGAACGGGCTATGTAACCGGGTTCGTCACGTCGTTCTGAGCAACTTTCATGTTGAAAATATTTTAATCCGAGTTACGGATTAAAAGATATGATTTTCTAAAGATTTTATTAATTTCTGGAATTTAATTAATTATTTAAATATAACATTATCCAAAACAGTGCACGCTGACGTCAGCATGACGTCAGCATGACGTCAGCAGTCAACAGGGGCGTTGACTGGTCAAATCTGACGTGTGGGTCCCACCTGTCATTCTGTGATTAAGCTAATCAGAGATTAACTAACTAATCATTGTTTAATTAGACTAATTAGATAATTAGGTTAATCTAATTATGATTAATTAGATTAATTAATTCCTTAATTAATATTTATTTATTTATTTATTTACTTATTTATTTATTTATTTTTATTATTATTAATTTTAATTCTCTTATTTATTTATTTTCTTTTTTTTAAATAAACGTTCAGGGGGCGGGCCCCACTTGTCTGTGACCCTGAGGGCCTAACGGGTATTGGGCGTAGCGGGTGTGGGCGCTCGGGAAACGGGGCGGAGCCCTGCTGTGCGGGTGTAACCCGCCCATACGACGCGCCAGAGCCGGCCGCGGGCGTCGCCGGCCAGGGGGCACACCAGCGCCGGCCGGAACAGGGCGGCGGGGCGGAGGGAACCGGACCCGTGGGCGCGCGTGCGCCGGCAAGCGACAGCGTGGCGCAGGAGGACGGGCGAGGCTAGGGACGCGGAGCGCGGCGGCTGCGCGGTGGCGCGGGCAGAGCCGCGCCGGAGCAGCAGCGAGCAGGGGGAGACGCACGAGGCACGCGGCGGGGAGGCCAGCGGAGCGCGCAAGGCGCGGGACGACGCGTGCGGGGTGGAGGCGTCGGCCTCGGAGCGGCAGCAGGCGCAGAGGAGGCGAGGGCGCGCGCGGTGGCGCGGTCACGGGGGGAAGGAAGGGGCGGACGAGGCGCGCCGAGGGCGACGTAGATGGGGAAGGGCGAACAGGGGATGGCCGCGGGCGCTCACCGGGGTTCGCGGGGTCTATGGCGTGGGCTCGGGGACGGTCGGGGTAGTCCGACGAGGGAGAGGATGAGGGGGCGGCAGTCCGGTGGGGTAGGAGCTCCGGGCGGCGGCAGCGTTCCACGGCGAGGAGGACGGGGCAGGCCGGGGCGCGGCGCCGTTATCCTCCCGATCCAAATCAGGAGGGAGGGGGAGAGTGGATGCGAGTGGGGGGGTGGCTAGGGTTTCGGTGCCCCCCCTAGAGGGGTTATTGGCCTCGGTCTGGGCCGGCCTGGTTGGCCCAAAGGCCAGCTGGGCCACAGATGGCCCAGTGGGGGGGGAGGGGTGTTTCCCTTTCTTTCTTTCTTTTTTTTATGTTTGTATTTTCTTTTATAATTTCTTTTCTGTTTAATCATTTAAAATGGCTTAGGCATTTTCTAAAAATGTGGTTACTTCACCACAATTACCTTTGTAATATTTAGCAACCACCGAACAATTTTGTTTTAATTTTTGAAAACTTTTAGTGTTAATTGTAATTTGAATTTGAATTTGAACGGTTTCGGATTATTGCGAGGTTAGTAACAGTAATCGGGGTGACGTGGCATGATTAGCGCAGGATTACTGTAGCAAGATTATCCGGGTGTTACACTTCTTCACTTGAGCAACAACTTGTTTTCCGTTCTTCTTGAAGTTCCCCTTCTTCCCTTTACCCTTCTTCTTGAAACTGGTGGTCTTGTTGACCATCAACACTTGATGCTCCTTCTTGATTTCTACCTCCGCAGCCTTTAGCATTGCGCAGAGCTCGGGAATTGTCTTATCCATCCCTTGCATATTATAGTTCATCACGAAGCTTTTGTAGCTTGGTGGCAGTGATTGAAGAACACTGCCAATGACACTATCAAACGGAAGATTAACTCCCAGCTGAGTCAAGTGATTATGGCACCCAGACATTTTGAGTATATGTTCACTGACAGAACTATTCTCCTCCTTTTACAGCTGTAGAACTTATTGGAGACTTCATATATCTCAATCTGGGCATTTGCTTGAAATATTAACTTCAACTCCTGGAACATCTCATATGCTCCATGACGTTCAAAACTTCGTTGAAGTCCCAGTTCTAAGCCGTAAAGCATGGCACACTGAACTATCGAGTAGTCATCAACTTTGCTATGCCAGGCGTTCACAACGTCCGGCGTTGCTCCTGCAGCGGGTCTTGCACCTAGATGTGCTTCCAGGACGTAATTCTTCTATGCAACAATGAGGATAATCCTCAAGTTACGGACCCAGTCCGTGTAGTTGCTACCATCATCTTTCAACTTAGCTTTCTCTAGGGACGCATTAAAATTAAAAGGAACAGTAGCACGGGCCACTAATCTACAACAACATAGACATGCAAGGTACTAAGTTCATGATAAATTAAAGTTTAATTAATCATATTACTTAAGAACTCCCACTTAGATAGACATCCCTTTAATCATCTAAGTGATCACGTGATCCAAATCAACTAAACCATGTCCGATCATCACGTGAGATGAAGTAGTTTTCAATGGTGAATATCACTATGTTCATCATATCTACTATATGATTCACTCTCGACCTTTCGGTCTTAGTGTTCCGAGGCCATATCTGCATATGCTAGGCTCGTCAAGTTCAACCCGAGTATTCTGCGTGTGCAAAACTGGCTTGCACCCGTTGTATGTGAACGTAGAGCTTATCACACCCGATCATCACGTGGTGTCTCGGCATGACAAACTGTCGCAACGGTGCATACTCAGGGAGAACACTTATACCTTGAAATTTAGTGAGAGATCATCTTATAATGCTAGCGTCGAACTAAGCAAAATAAGATGCATAAAGGATAAACATCACATGCAATCAATATAAGTGATATGATATGTCCATCATCATCTTGTGCCTTTGATCTCCATCTCCAAAGCACCGTCATGATCACCATCGTCACTGGCTTGACACCTTAATCTCCATCGAAGCACCGTTGTCATCTCGCCAACTATTGCTATCACGACTATCGCTACCGCTTAGTGATAAAGTAAAGCAATTACATGGCGATTGCATTTCATACAATAAAGCGACAACCATAAGGCTCCTGCCAGTTGCCGATAACTGTTACAAAACATGATCATCTCATACAACAATTTATGTATCATCACGTCTTGACCATATCACATCACAACATGCCCTGCAAAAACAAGTTAGACGTCCTCTACTTGTTGTTGCAAATTTTACGTGGCTGCTACGGGCTTAGCAAGAACCGTTCTTACCTACGCATCAAAAACCACAACGATATTTCGTCAAGTGTGCTTATTTAACCTTCAACAAGGACCGGGCGTAGTCACACTCGATTCAACTAAAGTTGGAGAAACAGACACCCACTAGCCACCTGTGTGCGAAGCACGGCGGTAGAACCAGTACCATGAACGCGGTCATGTAATGTCGGTCTGGGCCGCTTCATCCAACAATATCGCCGAATCAAAGTATGACATGCCGGTAAGCAGTATGACTATTATCACCCACAACTCTTTGTGTTCTACTCATGCATATAACATCTACGCATAGACCTGGCTCGGATGCTGCTGTTGGGGAATGCAGTATTTCAAAAAATTTACCTACGATCACGCAAGATCTATCTACGTGATGCATAGCAACGAGCGGGAGAGTGTGTCCACGTACCCTCGTAGACCGAAAGCGGAAGCGTTAAGTAACGCGGTTGATGTAGTCGAATGTCCTCGTGATCCAACCGATCAAGTACCGAACGCACGACACATCCGTGATCTGCACACGTTCAGCTTGGTGACGTCCCTCGAACTCTTGATCCAGTTGAGGCCGAGGGAGAGTTTCGTCAGCACGACGGCGTGATGACGGTGATGATGAAGTTATCGACGCAGGGCTTCGCCTAAGCACTACAACAATATGACCGAGGTGGAAATCTATGGAGGGGGCACCGCACACGGCTAAACAATCAACTTGTGTGTCTATGGGGTGCACCCTCCCCCGTATATAAAGGAGTGGAGGGGGGAGGGCCGGCCTCATGGGGCGCGCCCAAGGGGGGGATTCCTACTCCCAGTAGGAGTAGGTTTCCCCCTTTCCCTAGTTGGAGTAGGAGAAGAAGGAAGAGGAAGAGGGAGAGAAGAAAAGCCCCCCCCCCCCAAATTCGGATTGGGCTTGGGGGCGCACACCTCCCACTTGGTTGCCTCCTCCTCTCTTCCACCATGGCCCATTAAGGCCCATTAACTCCCCGGGGGGTTCCGATAACCCCTCGGTACTCCGGAAAATGCCCGAACTCAACCTTTCCAGTGTACAAACATAGCCTTACAATATATCAATCTTTATGTCTCGACCATTTCGAGACTCCTCGTCATGTCCGTGATCACATCCGGGACTCCGAACAACCTTCGGTACATCAAAACACATAAACTCATAATACTGACCGTCATTGAACGTTAAGCATGCAGACCCTACGGGTTCGAGAACTATGTAGACATGACCGAGACTCATATCTCATCAATAACCAATAGCGGAACCTGGATGCTCATATTGGCTCCCACATATTCTACGAAGATCTTTTTCGGTCAAACCGCATAACAACATACGTTGTTCGGCAAGTCTCTTTACTCGTTCCGTAATGCATCATCCCGTAACTAACTCATTAGTCACATTTCTTGCAAGGCTTATAGTGATGTGCATTACCGAGAGGGCCCAGAGATACCTCTCTGACAATCGGAGTGACAAATCCTAATCTCGATATATGCCAACTCAACAAACACCATCGGAGACACCTGTAGAGCATCTTTATAATCACCCAGTTACGTTGTGACGTTTGATAGCACACTAAATGTTCCTCCGGTATTCGGGAGTTGCATAATCTCATAGTGATATGAACATGTATAAGTCATGAAGAAAGCAATAGCAACAAACTAAATGATCATAGTGCTAAGCTAACGGATGGGTCATGTCAATCACATCATTCTCTAATGATGTGATCCCGTTAATCAAATGACAACTCATGTCTATGGCTAGGAAACTTAACCGTCTTTGATTAACGAGCTAGTCAGGTAGAGTCATACTAGTGACACTCTGTTTGTCTATGTATTCACACATGTACTAAGTTTCCGGTTAACACAATTCTAGCATGAAAAACATTTATCATGATATAAGGAAATATAAATAACAACTTTATTATTGCCTCTAGGGCATATTTCCTTCATTTTTGGCTACAGAGCTAGGAGAAACTAGCTGCCAAGCAATGAACATTGTGCCCAGGAAATGGAGGCATGCCTACGAACAACATCGATCAATTATATATTTTTCTTTATTTGTACACCTTCTCACAACTTTGTCTTCAGCTGTGATGTGAATATTGGCGCTGATCTACG
This sequence comes from Aegilops umbellulata, assembly GCA_032464435.1. NCBI lineage: Eukaryota > Viridiplantae > Streptophyta > Magnoliopsida > Poales > Poaceae > Aegilops > Aegilops umbellulata. The sequence continues at coordinate 397,789,578 of CP136054.1, forward strand.
AACCATTGAGATGCATTAGCAGCCATGGTAGTTTCATTTGTATTTGATGGAATGTTGTAGCGAGATAATCTTGACGCAAGAGGACACATGAATCCTAAGTTGGAACTTTTTTTCCCTGCAGGGACCAAAGTTGAAAACTTCATATCATCACAATACAATTTCATTAAAATTATGCGTACATATAAACAAATCCTGAAGGATTGATAGCAATGCCAGAAACAATTCTACTTCGTTTCGCTGACATGTGGGACATCCTTCATCCAGCTCCACTTGCCGTGCAGCAATATTGAGTGCACAACTGCAGGGAAAGATTCACCCTGGTCGTTGCGCCGCATTAGTAATGACTAGTGAGCAGTCAAATCACAGAGCCCCACCTTCACCACAGTAAGTTGCTCGGACAAAGCAACCATCATTTCTCTGTTCCTTGAATCCGCTGGTACTCCCATATTCCCAGAGTAATAAGTTGCTCGGGCGAAGCAACCATCACTTTACCTTTCCCACAGTAAGTACTAGTACCTCCTTGGGCCCACTGAAAAATCACTTTTCTCTCTCCATCAAGTGCATTTATTGTCAATCTAACCCTGTCACCGAAACACCTCTTTGGCTACAATTAGTTCAGGGTTAGTCATGAGTTAGTCTAACCTCTAGCTAAGTTAGAGTATCCAAACAGGAGCAGTATAGGACATGCAAGTTGCTCAAAGCATATAGTCAAATTCGAACGTGAAAGGATATTTTTTCCTTTTGAAAACGGAACGTGAAAGGATCAATAGTCAAAGGCATCCTCGAAGAATACATTAGGCCCTACTCCCTCTGTCTAGGTGTATAAGTCACCTTACGAAAACCAAATAATCACAAAATACTTAGGTGCGGTGCATTAACTCCCACCTCGTTTCTTTTTTCTTGACACATCCACCAATAAGAGATGTGGGGCGTGCATGTTTCCAATGACTTAGACTACCAAACATGACATGCAATGGTTAGTTCATTGCATGCAATGCTATTAATTAGCAAATAAATATTAATTTCTCTCGTTTTCCCCTCTTCCTTGGTCACGGTGCACAATCTAAGATGACTTATTCACTAGACGGAGGGAGTATATAAAATCTTACCAATAGTCAAAACCAAGTGTTACTACTACACCAAACAAGTTCAAAACGAGAAACTCGACCCACGCACGGCACGACACGCCTGTCTCGTTTGGTCCGTCAGTCAAAGCGCTTCCTCTTCTTGGCATAAGAATAGAGTATAGTATATTTTTTAGAATGCTCTTAGCATGTCGCTAACATGTGATGAGTTAACCGACCTCAATAGACGGCAAAAACGCCAGCCGCCACACTTTGAGAGAGACGAGTAGCGAGAACCGATACGGGCTGGTGGATTACTAGAGCTAGGTGTCGCACGGAGGCCAAGAAATATGGTGATACCGTGGGTTGGCCATGTATAGTATGATGTAACTACACCGGGCTACCGTGTTTCGTACTCTTTCGGTCTACTGTGGAGATGATTGGTTGATTTTATATCGCTAAATAATATAAAATATTATGAGTGCAGACGCTCCACCATGAGGTTCCTTGCTCCTTCTCGGTCGTCGGGAATCTATGTTCTTCCACTCTTTTTTTACATGAGCTTTGTTCATCCTTTTGCCAACACGCGTGACATCTAGCATCAAGGTGCACATGTCATGCAAGAAAATGGAGATAAGCAGTGCGTAAGTGAGTCGTGCACTACGCTGGCACCTAGTACTACGCAATATTTTTCCTCCTCGATGGCACGTGAATAGTGCACATACTCAATGACGGAGCACGGGATGGTATCCGTGGACATGGTCGGCCCTTTTTGGAGAGAGTACTAAATACTTATTAACTTTCATGTGCCCCATCAACTTGCAGAACGACAAGAAGCACACACTGAATGACGGAGCACGGGATGGTAGCCATGGACATGGTCAACCCTTTTTGGAGACAAACACACTACTTTTGATGTGTCCGGTCTACTCGCAAATAAGGAGAAGCTTTGCTTACTATCTACTGTAGTACCATCATCATTGTTCGACTTTCGGAAGAGGCGAAGAGCCAAGCGCACGGTCACCTACTCACAGTATAACCGACCGTGTTTGCACTAATTTTTTAACGTAGTACCTGAGTGTATTGCTACAGTGGTCATCACATGTGAGCCAATCGATTCGCACCCTTCCACGCTCCATTTTGTCTTGTGTTCCTTCCTCCATCCAGCATGCTGACAAATGGGCCCAATGCTCATGTATGCCAACGTGGTAGTTAATTATTTTGCAAGAGTCAGCTATCACACCCTTTCGATGCCACGTCAATCTACCCACTAGAAACAAGTTATACTTGTTCGATTCAACCGCCTCCCTAGGCGTTTGGAGAGGAATTGGCCAGCACGAGGTCGTTCTATAGGTGGGAAGGCGGCAAAAAATAGGGGAAAACATGCGAACTAGCTAGATGAGGGAGGGAAGCTTCTACATTTGCAGGGGACGTGGCATTGGCTATTGGGCGGCACCAGGCGGTCATCCAGGTATGACATAAATGATACAAAGAGGCATCCTATATCATCAAGGACCAACTTCCCTATCGATAGCTCATCTAACAAAACTCCCAAGTTAACTGTGCTGAGGCTGGAGTAGTCATGAGATGGGTGACCGGATGGGAAGTGAACTATACCATCTAGTTAATATCAAGGTCTTTGTTTTGTATTTTTTGACATTTTTTGTTTTTTTGAACACATGTTAATCGAAGGTCTATTGTGTTACTTTTTAATAATTTTTATTTTTTCAACACATGCTAATTGACTTGAAAGAAGGTCTATCGCGTTACATTAAGACATGTCAAATCAACCTCGAGGTACTTGTTCTCAAATTAACCTCTATGCCTTGCAGGAGTGCTCCAATGTAGCCGACTGTTGGCTATAAGGAGATGCCACCTCACTTAGAGTCATCATAAAAAATACTCATATAATAGGTTGGCTCTTAGAATGGCTATTAGGTTGGCTCTAAGCATTTAATATTTGCATGAGCAAGGTACTCCCTTCGTCTAGGTGTATAAGTCACTTTACGAAAACCAAGTAATCCCAAAACACTTAGGCATGGTGCATTAACTCCCACCTTGTTTCTTTTTTCTTGACATATCAACCAATAAGAGATGTGGGCGTGCATGTTTTCAATGACTCGAGACTACCAAACATGACATGCAGTGGTTAGTTCATTGCATGCAATGCTATTAATTAGCAAATAAACATTAAGTTCTCTTATTTTTCCCTCCTTCTTGGTCACGGCGCACAACCAAAGATGACTTACTCCCTCCGTCCGGTGAAGAGTGTACATCTACTCGCATGTTGCCGCCCAATAGCCAATGCCATGTCCCCTGCAAATATAGAAGCTTCCCTCCCTCGTCTTAGCTGGTTCGCGCGTTTTCCCTTGTTTTAAGCCGCCTGCCCACCTATAGAACCGCCTCGCGCTGGCCAATTCCTCTCCAAACACCTAGGGAGGCGGTTGAACCGAACAAGTCTAACTTGTTTCTAGTGGGTACATTAACGTGGCATCGATTCCTCTGTCCTGGTTTATTGGTCCCCATTGTATATTGTGTCAAATTTTGACTATAGATTGAACTAACAAAACGTTCGTGCATGTTACCAAAAATTATATCATTGAAAACTATGTTGAAATACGAATCCAACAATATAATTTTTGTTGACATGCATTAACCTTTTGTTAGCTAAATATTTGGTCAAAATTTGGCACGAACTACAAAGGTGACCTATAAACCAGGACGAAGGTAGTATGTGAGAGTGGAAGGTGGGCCCTATATTGATGAAATAGCACATCTTTGTATCTTAGGTTGTGCTTCGTGACCAAGGAGGAGGGGAAAACGAGAGAACTTAATGTTTATTTTCTAACTAATAGCATTGCATGCAATGAACTAACCACTGCATGTCGTGTTTGGTAGTCTCAAGTCATTAAAAGCATGCACACCCACATCTCTTATTGGTTGATATGTCAAGAAACAAGAAACGAGGTGGAAGTTAATGCACCGCGCCTAAGTGTTTCGGGATTATTTGGTTTTCGTAAGCTGATACATAAACGGAGGGAGTATTATACTTGAAGGATACAAGGTTGGCTATAGATGACGTGGCAATGTCATGTAGCCATCAGCTGGCTATACTATTAACCATGCTCTTATAATACTCCTATATTTAAGAACGGAGGGAGTAGTTGGCATGCATGATACTACCTATAATACTCCCTTTACAACCAGCCTGGTAGAATTAAAATACCTAATCTAAATGGTTGCCGCCCGATCTCTTTGTCCTCCTCCAGCATCCGACAGAAGAAGAATCGAGCAAGACACCGACTGTATTCGCCGGCGTCGCCTCGGCGGTGGTCTTTATTGAATACAATCTGCTGCGGCCTCCCGTGTTCTACTTTTCCGCGATGATGGTAGCGGGCGGGGGTGTGCTGCCCGTCACCTCGTCCACATCCGTGTAGCCGCATCACCTCGTCGACATCCGCGGCGGCTTCTTTCTCTTCCTGCATGTCGTGGCTACGCGCACGTCGACGGCGGATGGCGCAGTCGCCGACACTGGAGGCGTTGTACAATGCGGCTGCGTCGAGGGCAACGACGATGCCCGTGCCGCCGTGCTCCCCGACAAGCCGGCGTGGAGCAAGTCGGCACTCTTCCTCGAGTTGTATTGGAGAGGCCAGCTGCGGAACCACGTGTTGGCTTAGTGCAGCAACTGCCTCCGGCGAGCTAGGCGAGGTAGGTGGAGAAGAGAGCTGCGGGCTCGGCGGGCCACCCAAACGGCTTTTATGTCGGAGAACTGCTCTTCCTGCTCGTCGGATGCCGCTGAAAGAGTGGACAAAATGGTGGAAGGAGGAGCTTGGACGGCGTCCTACTCCTGAACGGATGTGTGTGGCCGGAGTTGGTTTCTCGCATTCCACACGGGTTTCTATATCTATACTACTATATAGTGTACCAATTTTAAGTAGGACTAAGAACATCAATCATAACCGTTGATCTTCTAAATCCAACGGCCAATATGAACAGTACACTGCTGCTACCTCACCTGTGTTCTAGAGCAATCATGTACCACTACTGCAGGATGCTGCTAACGCGACACTACGATCAGAGACCCTTCGAGAAACTGTGTGCGATGCAATAATCGCAAAGGGTGCTATATGAAAACCGTCAAAAATGATGCAAAACGTTTGCGATGGAGGATGTGATACGTCTCCAACGTATCTATAATTTTTTTATTGTTCCATGCTATATTATATTATGTTTTGGATGTTTAATGGGCTTTATTATACACTTTTATATTATTTTTGGGACTAACCTATTAACCGGAGGCCCAGCCCAAATTGCTGTTATTTGCCTATTTCAGTGTTTCGCAGAAAAAGAATATCAAACGGAGTCCAAACGGAATGAAACCTTCGGGAACGTGATTTTCGGAACAAACGTGATCCACAGGACTTGGAGTGGACATCAAGCAACAGACAAGGAAGCCACAAGGTAGGGGGCGCACCTACCCCCCTGGGCGCCCCCTCCACCCTCGTGGGCCCCTCGTGGCTCCACTGACCTACTTCTTCCTCCTATATATACCTACGTACCCCCAAACCATCGAGGAGCACCACGAAAACCTAATGCCACCGCTGCAACCTTATGTACCCGTGAGATCCCATCTTGGGGCCTTTTCTGGCGTCCTGCCGGAGGGGGCATTGATCATGGAGGGCTTCTATATCAACACCATAGCCTCTCCGATGATGTGTGAGTAGTTTACCTCAGACCTTCGGGTCCATAGTTATTAGCTAGATGGCTTCTTCTCTCTCTTTGGATCTCAATACAAAGTTCTCCTCGATTCTCTTGGAGATCTATTTGATGTAACTCTTATTTTTGCGGTGTGTTTGTCGAGATCTGATGAATTGTGGGTTTATGATCCAGATTATCTATGAACAATATTTGAATCTCCTCTGAATCCTTTTATGTATGATTGGTTATCTTTGCAAGTCTCTTCGAATTATCATTTTGGTTTGGCCTACTAGATTGATCTTTCTTGCAATGGGATAAGTGCTTAGCTTTGGGTTCAATCTTGCGGTGTCCTTTTCCAGTGACAACAGGGGCAGCAAGGCACGTATTGTATTGTTGCCATCAAGGATAAAAAGATGGGGTTTATATCATATTGCATGAGTTTATCACTCTACATCATGTCATCTTGCTTAAAGCGTTACTCTGTTCTTATGAACTTAATACTCTAGATGCATGCTGGATAGCGGTCGATGTGTGGAGTAATAGTAGTAGATGCAGAATCGTTTCGGTCTACTTGTCACGGACGTGATGCCTATATACATGATGATACCTAGATATTCTCATAGCTATGCTCAATTCTATCAATTGCTCGACAGTAATTTTTTTACCCACCGTAATACTTATGCTATCTTGAGAGAAGCCACTAGTGAAACCTATGGCCCCCGGGTCTATTTTCCATCATATTAATCTCCCAACAACAAGCTATTACTTTTGCCGTTTATTTTGCTTTCTTTACTTTTAGAATTTATCATAAAAATACCAAAAATATTATCTTATCATCTCTATTAGATCTCACTCTCGTAAGTGACCGTGAAGGGATTGACAACCCCTTTATTGCGTTGGTTGTGAGGTTCTTATTTGTTTGTGTAGGTGCACGGGACTCGCGCGTTGTCTCCTACTGGATTGATACCTTGGTTCTCAAAAACTGAGGGAAATGCTTATGCTACTTTACTGCATCACCCTTTCCTCTTCAAGGGAAAACCAACGCAGTGCTCAAGAGGTAGCAGGAAGGATTTCTGGCGCCGTTGCCGGGGAGTCTACGCACAAGTCAAGACATACCAAGTACCCATCACAAACTCTTATCCCTCACATTACATTATTTGTCATTTTCCTCTTGTTTTCCTCTCCCCCACTTCACCCTTGCCGTTTTATTCGCCCTCTCTTTCCGTTCGCCTCTTTTTCGCTTGCTTCGTCATTGTGGCTAGTCCTTTATCTACTCCGTTGTCTCTCGAGTTTGAGTTTCTTCACTTCAAACAAAGACAAGGAGAAAACTTAAAAGATGCTTGGTTTAGAATGATGAAATCTTATCGTAATTGTATCCTAGAGGTGAATTTTAGAATTTTGCTTCGCAATTTTTATGTTGGACTGAATATTTCTCATAGACAACTCTTGGATTGCGTTGCCAAAGGCAATTTTATTGAAATTGATCCCAGTATTGCGCATGAAATTATAGAAGGTATAGTGGGAACACTAACTCAACAAAAGGGGCCTCATCATACCCAAGAAGAAACGCAAGTTTTTGAGAAAATTTGCGAAGTAACAAAGATTTTAGAAAAATCTCTTGAACCTCTTAAAAGTGTTAGCGGGAATCTCCCCCGCATGAATATGTTGATTACCCTTTGCAATAAGCGGTTGTACTCTTTAGATCTTAAAATCTCAGAATATGAAGGGAAACGTAAAGAACCTCCCGGATTCGAGCATAACTCTGCTAAAAAATTAAAGACCAAAGATGGCAATACCTAGATCTATCCTCGCTTTTATGCCTAGCTAAGGGCATTAAATGATAGCGCTTGTTGGGAGATAACCCAAATTTATTTTTAGTTTTTTTGCTTTTTTCTTCTGTTTAGGAATAAGTCTTTGATCTAGCCTCTGGTTAGATTTTTTTATGTCTTAATTAGTGTTTGTGCCAAGTTAAACCTATAGGATCTTCTTGGATGATAGTTATTTGATCTTGCTGAAAATTCCAGAAACTTTCTGTTCACGAAGGCAATTGTTAAAAATCACCAGAACGTGATAAAGTACTGATTCGAATTGCAGTAGATCAATAAACAAATTATCTAGGTCTTCCTATTTTGGTAGAATTTTTAGAGTTCCAGAAGTTTGCGTTAGGTACAGATTACTATAGACTGTTCTGTTTTTGACAGATTCTATTTTTCGTGTGTTGTTTGCTTATATTGATGAATCTATGGCTAGTAAAAGAGTTTATAAACCATAGAGAAGTTGGAATACAGTAGGTTTAACACCGATATAAATAAATAATGAGTTCATTACAGTACCTTGAAGTGGTGTTTTGTTTTCTTTCGCTAACGGAGCTCATGAGATTTTCTGCTAAGTTTTGTGTTGTGAAGTTTTCAAGTTTTGGGTAAAGATTTGATGGATTATGGAACAAGGAGTGGCAAGATCCAAAGCTTGGGGATGCCCAAGGCACCCCAAGGTAAATCTAAGGACACCAAAAAGCCAAAGCTTGGGGATGCCCCGGAAGGCATCCCCTCTTTCGTCTTCGTCCATCGATAACTTTACTTGGAGCTATATTTTTATTCACCACATGATAAGTGTTTTGCTTGGAGCGTCTTGTATGATTTGAGTCTTTGCTTTTTAGTTTGCCACAATCATCCTTGCTGTACACACCTTTTGAGAGAGACACACATGATTTGGAATTTATTAGAATACTCTATGTGCTTCACTTATATCTTTTGAGCTATATAGTTTTTGCTCTAGTGCTTCACTTATTTCTTTTAGAGCACGGCGGTGGTTTAGTTTTATAGAAACTATTGATCTCTCATGCTTCACTTATATTATTCCGAGAGTTCTACAAAACAGCATGGTAATTTTCTTAAAATAAGAAATTAGTCCTAATGTGATAGGCATCCAAGATTAGTAAAAACTTTCTTATAAGTGCGTTGAAACTAAGAGAAGTTTGATGCTTGATAATTGTTTTGAGATATGGAGGTAGTGATATTAAAGTTGTGCTAGTTGAGTAGTTGTGAATTTGAGAAATACTTGTGTTGAAGTTTGCAAGTCCCGTAGCATGCACGTATGGTAAACATTATGTAACAAATTTGAAACATGAGGTGTTCTTTGATTGTCCTCCTTATGAGTGGCGGTCGGGGACGAGCGATGGTCTTTTCCTACCAATCTATCCCCCTAGGAGCATGCGCGTAGTGCTTGGTTTTTGATGACTTGTATATTTTTGCAATAAGTATGTGAGTTCTTTATGACTAATGTTGAGTCCATGGATTATACGCACTCTTACCCTTCCATCATTGCTAGCCTCTTCGGTACCGTGCATTGCCCTTTCTCACCTTGAGAGTTGGTGCAAACTTCACCGGTGCATCCAAACCCCGTGATACGTTACGCTCTATCACACATAAACCTCCTTATATCTTCCTCAAAACAGCCACCATACCTACCTATTATGGCATTTCCATAGCCATTCTGAGATATATTGCCATGCAACTTTCCACCGTTCCGTTTATCATGACACGTTTCATGATTGTCATATTGCCTTGCATGATCATGTAGTTGACATCGTATTTGGGGCAAAGCCACCATGCATATTATTCATACATGTCACTCTTGATTCATTGCCCATCCCGGTACACCGCCGGAGGCATTCATATAGAGTCATATTTTGTTCTAGTATCGAGTTGTAATCATTGAGTTGTAAATAAATAGAAGTGTGATGATCATCATTCATAGAGCATTGTCCCAAAAAAAGAGAAAGGCCAAATAAAAAAATAAAAAAAGAAAGGCGACAAAAAGAAAATAAATAAATAAATAAAGAAGAGACAATGCCACTATCCTTTTTCCCATACTTGTGCTTCAAAGTAGCACCATGATTCTTATGATAGAGAGTCTCTTGTTTTGTCACTTTCATATACTAGTGGGAATTTTTCATTATATAACTTGGCTTGTATATTCCAACAATGGGCTTCCTCAAATGCCCTAGGTCTTCGTGAGCAAGCAAGTTGGATGCACACCCACTTAGTTTCTTTTTGTTGAGCTTTCATGCATTTATAGCTCTAGTGCATCCATTGCATGGCAATCCCTACTCCTTGCATTGACATCAATCAATGGGCATCTCCCTAGCTCGTTGATTAGCTGCGTCAATGTGAGACTTTCTCCTTTTTTTCTCCACATAACCCCCATCATCATATTCTATTCCACCCATAGTGCTATATCCATGGCTCACGCTCATATATTGGGTGAAAGTTGAAAAAAGTTTGAGATTACTAAAGTATGAAACAATTGCTTGGCTTGTCATCGGGGTTGTGCATGATGAGAGCATTCTTGTGTGATGAAAATGGAGCATGACCAAACTATATGATTTTGTAGAGACAAAACTTTCTTTGGCCATGTTATTTTGAGAAGACATAATTGCTTAGTTAGTATGCTTGAAGTATTATTACTTTTATGTCAATATTAAGCTTTTATCTTGAATCTTTTGGATCTGAATATTCATGCCACAAATAAGAGAATTACATTGAAAATTATGCTAAGTAGCACACCACATCAAAATTTTAGTTTTTATCATTTACCTACTCGAGGACGAGCAGGAATTAAGCTTGGGGATGCTTGATACGTCTCGAGCGTATCTATAATTTTTTATTGTTCCATGCTATATTATATTCTGTTTTGGATGTTTGATGGGCTTTATTATACACTTTTATATTATTTTTGGGACTAACCTATTAACCGGAGGCCCAACCCAAATTGCTGTTTTTTTTGCCTATTTTAGTGTTTCGCAGAAAAAGAATATCAAACGGAGTCCAAACGGAGTGAAACCTTCGGGAGCGTGATTTTCGGAACAAACGTGATCCAGAGGACTTAGAGTGGACGTCAAGCAACAGACAAGGAAGCCACGAGGTAGGGGGAAGCGCCTACCCCCTGGCGCGCCCTCCACCCTCGTGGGCCCCTCGTGGCTCCACCGTCCTACTTCTTCCTCCTATATATACCTACGTACCCCCAAACCATCGAGGAGCACCACGAAAACCTAATTCCACCGCCGCAACCTTCTGTACCCGTGAGATCCCATCTTGGGGCCTTTTCCGGCGTCTTGCCGGAGGGGGCATTGATCACGGAGGGCTTCTACATCAACACCATAGCCTCTCCGATGATGTGTGAGTAGTTTATCTCAGACCTTCGGGTCCATAGTTATTAGCTAGATGGCTTCTTCTCTCTCTTTGGATCTCAATACAAAGTTCTCCTCGATTCTCTTAGAGATCTATTTGATGTAACTCTTATTTTTGCGGCGTGTTTGTCGAGATCCAATGAATTGTGGGTTTATGATCCAGATTATCTATGAACAATATTTGAATCTCCTCTGAATTCTTTTATGTATGATTGGTTATCTTTGCAAGTCTCTTCGAATTATCAGTTTGGTTTGGCCTACTAGATTGATCTTTCTTGCAATGGGAGAAGTGCTTAGCTTTGGGTTCAATCTTGCGGTGTCCTTTCCCAGTGACAATAGGGGCAGCAAGGCACGTATTGTATTGTTGCCATCGAGGATAAAAAGATGGGGTTTATATCATATTGCATGAGTTTATCCCTCTACATCATGTCATCTTGCTTAAAGCGTTACTCTGTTCTTATGAACTTAATACTCTAGATGCATGCTGGATAGCGGTCGATGTGTGGAGTAATAGTAGTAGATGCAGAATCATTTCGGTCTACTTGTCACAGACGTGATGCCTATATACATGATGATACCTAGATATTCTCATAACTATGCTCAATTCTATCAATTGCTCGACAGTAATTCGTTCACCCACCGTATTACTTATGCTATCTTGAGAGAAGCCACTAGTGAAACCTATGGCCCCCGGGTCTATTTTCCATCATATTAATCTCCCAACCAGAAGCTATTACTTTTGCCGTTTATTTTTCTTTCTTTACTTTTAGTCTTTATCATAAAAATAGCAAAAATATTATCTTATCATCTCTATTAGATCTCACTCTCGTAATTGACCGTGAAGGGATTGACAACCCCTTTATCGCGTTGGTTGCGAGGTTCTTATTTGTTTGTGTAGGTGCGTGGGACTCGTGCGTGGTCTCCTACTGGATTGATACCTTGGTTCTCAAAAACTGAGGGAAATACTTATGCTACTTTACTGCATTACCCTTTCCTCTTCAAGGGAAAACCAACGCAGTGCTCAAGAGGTAGCAGGATGCATCAACCATGGTTCAGATTTTAGTTGTGTGTGCGATGCAGAGCATACGAATCAGCTCAATTAACTGTTTGTGACATTCATATTGATGCAAATCTTAAGTTGTTACTACGTTACCTTCTTAAGACTTGGGGGCTACAAGTGATAGGCATATAAGAGGTATATTTTCAAGCTTGATGTTAACTACAATTATGACCCGGTGCTGTCAATATTTATAAACCGGCAAGTTCTACATCCTTAAACCGACTGAAGATCAGATGAGTATTTCAAGGACCAATATTTTTGTTAAGCATTGGGAGCTGAGTCAAATGAATTGTTCTTCATAATATTTCTCTATGACAAACCAATGTGAGCAAATTGATTATGAAGCTGGCCTATTGAACCGGATTTTCTAGAAGAAGGAAATGACAAGGACTTAAGGATGATCATGATCAGTTTAACATGGATAAATCCAAATTAAACTGGGGGATAATGTCGGGGATATACCCCGCGGTATGACCCAGCCGGAGTTATAAACCGGCTAGGACTTGATAACTCAGCAGATGTTAAGTGAAATGATAACCCGACAGGTGTTAAGTCAGATGATAACTCAGCAGGTGTTAAGTCAGATGATAACCCGGCAGGTGTTAGGTCAGATGATAACCCGACAGACCATCATAAACCGACAGACAGTCATAACCCGGCAGACAGTGATAACTGGTTGACAGTCATAACCCGACAGACAGTGATAACTGGTTGACAGTCATAACCCGACAGACAGTGATGACTGGTTGATAGTCATAACCCGGCAGATAGAGTCGCCTGGGGTTATGAAGCCCGAGACGTTATGAAGCCCAAGACGTTATGAAGCCCAAGACATTAAGTAGCCCATGAAGAGAAGTCAAAATAGTTTAAGTCTTAATCCGAGTTGGACTCTACATGTAACCCGCCCCTTCAACATATATAAGGAGGGGCAGGGCACCCCAATAGGAGGGAGAAAATAATCTTAGGGCTAGACATAACTAGGAGAGCCGGTTTACGGCGACTCCCTCATGATGATAATGAGACCTAGCCACAAACAGCATGTAGGTTTGTTACCGGATGATGTTTCCCGGGGCCCGAAGCTGTCTAAATCTATTGTCTCGCATGTTACGTCTCTCGATTCCGCTCAACCCCTCTCAAGCTACCACATAGATGCGTTCGCCTCAGGACTAAGTCCTCACACTAGGACATCTGCCGTGACAATTCCACGATAGTTTGTGATGAGGAGGAACAAAAGAAACAGGTAGCCAGATGAAGGTGTGTGCGATGTACAACATACGTTCACTCGAATGAACTGTTTGTGATTAGGCAACACAAAAGAAACGGTTAGCAAGATCAAAGGTGTGTGCGATATTCGACATGCGGTTCACTCAGATGAATTGTTTGTGTTGAGACATGAGAATAGAAACGGTTCAAATAAACAAGATGTGTGTGATACGAGGCAAACAGGTCTGTAATCAGAAACATGTGCGAAGACCGATAAGAACACAGACGGTTACTACTAACAAGCCATGTGTGTTGTGAGCAAACGATTGCTGGTATACAATTGTGAGTGATTGATGAAAACATCACCGACGGGTTCCATTGTTTAGTCCGTGTGCGATGTGATTTTCTTTGTCTGCACACCATCTACGCTCTGTCTACAGAGCACCAACATATATACTTAAAAAAACAGCATTGCATAACCAAATTAAGCATACAATTACACAAATGACTACACACATAACATTTGCACACACCAAAGTAAGCAATTACATGCATACTAAAGTAGGAGAAATGAGGATCTAATCATCTACTTATTGTTGCGATGATGCTTGCCATTGCTTTGCTTCCGGCTGGATCCCTGGCCATTTTGGCGAAGGAGGCACTTCCTCATGTCAACGATCCGCCGGCACATGTCGTAGCTCGTGTACGCCTCCTTGGCCGCGTACACGATGTGAGCTTTGTCGAGTTTCTCCATCTAGGCAGAGTGCCAGGCACGCTTGTCCTTGTGGCACGAACCCTTCATTTCTCTGTAATAGGGGTCGATGATGGCCTTGGCGAGGTGAACCAGTGAGTCCTTCTCATGCTCCTTGCTGCCCCAGATCTTGTATTGGCCCTAGATGTCGACAAGATTCTGGTAGGCGATGCCCGAGCTCTCGAGCGAATTTACATCGTTGGTGATGTCCACCGTAGCAAACATGTAGTGGGGGCTGTTTACAAACCTGGCAAAACGCTCGCAAGGCCTTGTGGCCAGGTAGTAGTGGTAGACGAGGACGTGGTGGCGCACACACATCTGGGCGACGGTGACCTTGGGACGAGCCCCGACACGAGCGCGGGTGTACTCGAGGCCGAACCCGACCACCTTGTACTTCTCCTCGGCAAGCAACAACTCCATGATGTGGATGGAGTGCTCCACCCAGACCGGATCGTTGGTGTACACCACCGAGAGGTCCATGAACCTTCTGTGGGTGTCCACCATGGCATGCATGGTGAACTGCTGCTCGTCGTCGGCAGCCGCTCGGAGCGCCATTGGAGCCGTGCAGGATACCCTCTAAGAATTTCTCATGGTGGGTGTGCTTCTTGCAATGGTGGGACGCGATCGAAAGGTTGAAGAGACACAAGGGTAGGTTAAATGGACGCCGTAATAAATGGGGGCCGGCCGGCCTGTAATCGTCATGTCTTGTCACGACGTTCATAGCAGAGGATTCCAGAATCCAGTGCACGCTTGACAACACCACACCCTAGGCATGGGCTCGAAGAGGCGCCAAATGTGTCGTCAGTGAGCCTGTTCCTGTGCTACCGCGCTGTTTACCGCACAAGCTTCCCGCCCGGCTAGTTTGGCCACGCGTCGGCTAGAAGAGGGACAAATCGTGAGCGTTTATTGGCAAAAAGCTTTGTAAAAACAAAGTGTGTGGAATGACTTCGATTATAAGTTTACCCTTGGGTGATGAGGTCAAAGTTACACAGAAGGGTGATGATGGACACTCGAGTGCGATAATTAATTTTGTGCTCTACAGTGCACACGGTGGAAGAAACCAACTCAGTGCAATAATGTCGAAGATCGCAGTTGAGTTAGCTATACAGATTGTGTGCTGTGAGATTGACAAGGTAAAATGATTCAAGAATGGTTAATAAAATCTAAGACCATTGCATATTATGGTCAAAATAGTTCTAGCAATATACGAGTCTCATACGATGCCATTTCAACGATTGTACCACAAAAGCTCGAAATGTTACAAGGTTCAAATTCCAGAGTTATATGGCTCAAATTCGAAGATTACAAGGTTCAAATTGATATTAGAAATGAAATTCAGCTCATCAGCTGCAAACGCTCGCGCTAATCCACTGAACATGGATATCAGAGAGGTTCAAACTAATATCACTGCTTCTAAGTCTGGTTTCGAAACCTCACAATTTCTGCAAAGGGGTCAGCCACTGAGAAGTCATGTATGGGCTTGACACAATGACTTCCGATTACTCTATCATATGAAGTTCGAAAATGAAATTCGGCATTTTTGGAGCCTACTCCATTCTGCCGTAGGCGCCAGCGCTGATTAACAAACCATTCATTTTTGCAAAATAAATGAGAACAAAGAACCTGGCGAATATAATCTCCGGTAAGGTCCCTCGGTAGTTCTTCAAAGTAATTTCTGAGAGATAGAGATCTAGGCATTCGACATGATTGTTATATTGTATCACATTATCCACCACTGGGCCTAATCTTATCTGCAAAAGAAGAGAAAGTGTTAGTGCCTACATGCAATTTTGAACATTACGACAGGCCTATTTGGTTTGCAGGATTTGTAAAATGCACTAGCATGCCATCTTTGATCTGACATGATTAACATGGGTATTTGATTACATTCTAGAAAAATGTAGCCTTCTTCACAAGAGGTTGGAGTGGATGAAAAGTTCCCTAAGAAAACTAGTACAGATGAATCCAAAGGAGAAATGCTTAGTGATTGTAACCATATGGATCAAGCAACCAATATGGGGGGGCATGTACGTAATGAAATCCTCCAAAACAACCTTCAGAAATCGTAGTACATTGTCATTGTAAACTTGGGAAAAGGTGTCACAAATTGAACTCCCTTATGGTTAACATTTAACAGAAAAGGAACATCACCTCGATATATAGCTTCTCCAGGCACGGAAAGCATCTCAGGAAACTGACAACTTGCTCCAGGTCGGGCCCGATAGATTCTAGTGCCAAGACCTTCACTGTGCGTAGTTTCGGGGTCAAGCTTGTCGGAATCATTTTCTGAATGACAGACGAACAAACATCTTCAAAATTAGAAATAATGTTAATTTTTAGAAGGAGAGGTAGAAGGCGGCTGTTGTACCTGAATGGGTGTGGATCCAATAATAAGTTCGGAGTATTTGTCAGACGAGTAGCCCACCACTGTCAATTTCGGTGCAGAAATGACATTGATTCTTGTTGGACCTTCTTGATCAACTACAAGTAATCTCTCAAGTGCAGGTGTGTCCTGGATGACCATACCGTGGTCACCTTTTGTGATGTCTTCTTGCCGCACCAGCAACACACATAAATAGTCTGGAGAGTCATGGAGGTGATGTGGAAGGTACTCAACCCATTGATCGCGTGAAGACGATGGTACTCGAGTGTAGTATAGCCATGGAGCAGGCGCTCCATGTCACCCTTTGAGAGGCAGACGACGACGAGCTCGAGGTGCTTCAGTCGTGGTAGAATAAGAGCGGGCGCGTCATTAAGGGGCGGGAAATGGCAGTTCCTGAATTTGGCGACGTGCAGCGTGGGTGCGAGGCGGAGTGCAGAAGTTGGCGGTGACCACATATGCCCATCATCAAAAGTGAGCTCCTCGAGCTGATCTAGGGCGGGGATCGGAACCAGTCGTTAAGCTTAGATCAGTCCTTGCCGTTGGAATGGAACTTGCCCATTCTAAGGCCTTTGGTTGGGCCAAGGTGACTGTCGAAGATCTTGGAGAACGCATCCAAGCTTTTGCGATAGCCATAGCAAAGCTCGTGGGTGTCGATGAGGCCGAGAAGGCTGGAGTTCCATAGGGGGCGCCACCGCCGGGAAAGGAGGGTTGTCTGCGCCCCATATTTGATTGGGAGGAGGGAGATGATGACTCTCAACATATCATCGGGGAGGCTGTTGATTAAGTCTAGGCCTGCTGGAGTCGCTTGCGGTTCTAGCTCGCCCCGCCTCCGCTTGTTGGCAGCCCCGTTCTCCACCTCTGGAGTCTCCTTGTCAGCGGCGCTTTCTGATTGAAATGGGAGTACATGGAATATTTAGTTAAAACAGGGCAATAGAAAAGTGTATTGGAAACTAGAAGTTATTAGGTAGGAATATAGTAAGAAAAGGGAATAACAATTGGTTGCTTAAATACTACACAATTCATTTGACATTGCTGGGTAAGTCAACATATGCGGATAGTTGAAAAGAAAACTTACTTCGAACAAAGTCTGGACGGATGATTTTGTCGGGGAAGTTAGCATATATCTCATGACCAGGCCCTTCTATGTGCAATGCAATTTTAATGCCAGCTTTTAGTACATAAAACTTTGCAATTTCATTCCAAAAGCTAGTGCCAAAATAGGAGTCACCACGTTCGTCAAGTCTTACAGTAGCAACGATTGTAAATCCATGGTTTGTGTGCAGTATGACATTTGTGGAGCCTTGATGTATGTAAAGGGAAAAATTGTGCACTACATAATCCGTTGCATAGCGAGGGATGTCCTGAAGAAAATGGTAGGATTGTTAAAGAAAATATGGTAACATGCAAATATGGGCCCAAATTGAAAGAACTATTCAACAGTTGAAATCGAAGGACAAAAGTCAATAATTAAACAGATAGGGTAAACATGATGTCATGGAAATATGAGAGTAATCGAAAGGACAATACATCATTAATTTGCCTAATATAGAAAGAAGAGGTGGGGAAATCCCCTTTGACGTATATGGTGCATGTGGCACCTTTTATCCAAATGTAGCAATATTTAGAATATGTTCAGGAAAGTAGGCCATGCCAACTGATTTAGGGTGAGATTGAACATATCGCGCACGTCCTCAAGTTATCTGGTATGATGAGATGGAATCTCTGGAGGCGGTCGCCAAGTCCTGAAGTGTCGGTGCACTGTACATTCTATGAATGAAAGAAAACCCTCAAATCAGCTCGAATAAAAAATAATTCACGGCGATTTCCACCGGGTGATTAAAGGAGGCAGATGAACTGGGATAAGAGATGAGATAATATATCGTTAAATTAGTTACCTTGTCGTCCATGAGAAAGAACCCTCAATACGGCAGATTCCCCAACCGAGCGGAGCTGGGTCGACCGCGAGCAGCGTCGAGAAAGTCGATGGCGATAGGCGGCGGCAAGCGGAAGTGGCGAAATGCGGTGGGCTTTGCCGGCAGCCTGGCGGCAGCAGGCGGCGAGCTAAGTGTTTACCGTCGCGATAGGCGGTTCCATGGCATAGACGCGGAGGAGCTTGTGCAGATGTGAATGGGGAACGTACCGGAGGGGCCGAGGGGGTGGCGGGCGGGGTGAGGGTTTTTGTGACGTGGGGATGGTGAGGGTTTTCTTTTTTCTTTTTTGAATTGGGTGGTGAGGGATTTCTGTCCCACAAAGAATTTTGGGGGCACTAGAGCGAACCGTGTGTGATTGATGCAGCAGGCAAAATGAAAGTCACTGCATACGGTTCCAATTTTGGGAACCGTGTGTGATTGACGTACTACCTCCGTCCTGGTTTATTGGTCCCTCGTTGTAACTTTTACCAAAATTTGGCGAAATATACAACATACTCAGACATAGATAATAAGCGTACACGTACATAAGCATAGTTCAACCATAAGTACATAGTTCAACCGTCATTAAGCATACTCAAGTGTACGTAGTTCGATCCATCCAAAATCTCATCTCACATGTGGCCGGCACGATCCTGAAGCTTCTCCAGGTACTCGGCGTACGCGTCATGCACCACCCTGCGAGAATACTTCTGCTTGAAGGAGCCAACGACCCGTCCTCTTGCATGCGCCAGAACACTTAGATACGCGCCATGAATCTCGTGGTTGCAAAATGGGCATCCATAGCCGTCGTTCCAGGTCCTAATACATCTGTTATGCATTCCCGCGTAAAGCTCCCTCAGGATTCGCCTCTTGTACCTCCTTTGGGCATCTTCATCCTCGCTGTCCACATCGTCAGAAAACACCTATACAAATAGTAAAACAAATTTGGCATCAAATCACTGATTACATGCCGTGAAGTAGGATTAGGAATTTATGGATATTTATTTATACATATCCAGAGATTATGGTTCGATTTTTAAGCACAGTCGTCTATGTATAGACCAATCTTGAAGAAAATAATGGCACAAACATATGTAGGTCATTCAAAATCAATTGTCAAGTCCTGGCTAGGAATTATTAGCACGAACACTAACCCTAGCCGGTTTACTAGCAGAAATCATTTGCACAGATGAAACAACTAATCACTTATAACCTGTACCATTCAAACAATCAATACACTACATGGATCTAACGAAACTTACTCAGATTTCACGGATTGGGAGAACATAACCACATGATTTCTATTCCAAAAAGGGGGAGGCAGGAGTAACCAGAGAAACCCTATGATCTATTTGACACATAAATGCGTATAGATGAATAACTAGTCGTCCATCATCGTCGGAGTCGTCACCGGAGTGGTCATCGGAATCGTTGCCGGAGTGGTCGTCGGAGTCGGTGTGGAACTCCACCTCCGGCTGTGGAAGCTCGACGACATCAACAATAACTCACCGGCGGTGACGGCAACCTCTGTCTCCATCTCCACGCCGTGCTCTGGTGCTTTAGCAGCCTCGACGTCACCACTCCCTCCGATGGGGCACTTCGGCGGCATCCTCATACACTGACGACTTTGAGGACTGAGAGCGACGTCGAGGATGCAAGCGGAGAGAGAGAGAGGATTGTGTGTGCGTGGCGAGGATGGGGGGTGCGGCTGCTCGGGCACACCATTAATATGGAGTAGTGGGAGTTGTGGGAGAGAGGCGGGCGGCGGTCAAACCGATGGCTTGCCTCCCGGTGAGCCTGCGCACCAGACTGCTGGCATGCCTACCAAAGTTTCACACAGCTACTCGCACGCCTCCCAATGACACTGCGCAGCGAGCACGCCTCCGTCAATTCACACACCTGCACGCATGCCTCTCCGTCTGCCTGCGTGGCGGACTACTCGCATGCGTCCCGTCAACTCACGCCTGCTCGCACGCCACACGGGTCGCGCGGCGGCACGTATATTGTTTTTCTATTTGGATGATTAATGCTGCCGCTTTATTGCTTAACTGAAGCATGGCACGTATCCATTGTTGGTCTAACGCTCATTGTTCAAATAAATGATCCGTTTGGGATATTGGTTCCCAATTATTAATAATCTCTCGTATGTAATTAGATAAAGATTACATCAAAAGTGGTCTCAAATTTGACAAAAAAAGTACAGTGCCACTTTGTATTGGTGTCCATATGGCAACACAATAAGTTTCATGAACTTCAAGTAAGTTTTGGATGTACTAGAATTTAAAAATCAAGATTCTCAATGTTTGAAATTTGTTGCACGGGGAGTAAACATGCACCCAGTGAGACACATGTGTTTTTGCAATCCATTTAGGTGCACTGTGACGTGTGCATGTAGCTCAAATTTGATTTTTGCACATTATACCCATAGAAAATCAATCAATCAATGTACTAAAACGTCTTAATGATCTCTGTGATTTTTTTGAAATTAAAACGTCCCTCCTTTGGTAACATGTATGTTCACCGCGGGATAATTAATTTAACATGCATAGTAGTTGCGGTGGATTCGCGGTGTGTGTGTGTGGGTGTGTGCGTCTGGGGGTGGTGGGTAGCTTGCAGTACACTATGAGTTGTGAGCCACCGTGTGGGTTGGCCGTTTTGTTAGGCAGGCTGGTGCCACATCAGAGTCGTGAAATCGTTATTTAAAACATTACACAACCCTTTCATACATAAATGCTTTGGCCACATGCAGTCGATGGTTGTCCTACACGACCCTGGATACTCGCGTGTGACGCTTTTTGTGGGCCCGCGAGGTCATCGTCCATCACTTTGAAGAATAGTCGGCAGTGAGGTTATTTGAACAGCAAGGTAGAATCTTTTTTGTTTGTGTTATGGTGGTATATAGTACGCGTCAAAGAGGTGGGAAGGGACTAGCATACATACTATACGTATGCGTCCGTGAACAATTACACCTCACTCAGTGTCGGGACTTTTTTGGTTAGGCACATGCCACATCAAAATTGTGAAATTGGTTATTCAAACATCACACAAGACCTTTTTGGGCCACATGCATATATATCCTAGCTAGGACACTCACGTGTGACGCTTCCATCTATGGGCCCACAAGGCCATCGTTGATGCATGCATGCATGCATCACTTTGACCTACATCAGGAGAGGTTAATTAATTTCACTATCGATGAGGATTCTTTTGGGTTATACATATATTACTGCAGGAGCATATAGTATGCGGTGAAGAGGGGGGAAGGGGACCATCATATGTAGTACGCTTGATATGAACCTCGCTCTGTGTGGGTCCATGGTTTACGGTTTTTGAGGCATGTGGCACATCAAAGTTGTGCATTTTGGGTATTGAACATATATATGTTTGGCCCACATGCAAAGCGGTGGTGGCTGTCCTCTCGCACCCACTTAAGCAGTTATCAGTGATATCAATGCTTTCCATCTTTGGGCTCTCTTGGTCCATCACTTCTTTTTGCCTGACAACAAGAGAGGTTAATTTGACTTAGGAGGGGATTATTATTTTTTCTCTGGGATGACATGCATGATACACTTTGAGCACACACACATGCATGTGTACGCATGAATCCCTCCCATCGAGTCGAAGTGGCTAGTACAACAACACCATCATGAACCGATCTCGCTCTGTGTGGGGAGCTAGTGTACGATTTTTGACACACGCGCCAGATCAATGTTGTGTATTCAAACATGCATGCATGCATCACCTCCATACATATGCATGTAGTGGTTGCCTTCGAACGATACACTCCCTCACGTGGTTATCGGCGCCAAGCCTATATATTCGTGGGCCCGCTTGGACATCCATGATCACCTTGACCAACAACAAGATAGGTTACCATGGCGGATTCTTCATTTGGTTCGTGTTATCGTAGTATAGTTCATGGTGAGATTCAGACCTAATTAAGTTTGAGCGCATATACTATGCACACATGCATGCATATATGAATCCCCGTCGTTGGCTTGAAGTGTGGTGTAACATACATATGCATCGTCAACCTAACCCTCACTCAGTGTGGGGATTTCTAGTTCGAAATCATGGTGCCACATCAAAGTTGTTCCATTCTTACTCAAAAACACACCTCTCCATACATATGTTTGGGCCACACGCATGCAGTGGTTGTCTTCGGGGACTAGCTACTTGCGTGATTATTGGCGAGCTAGCCCATCTCCATGGTCACGTGGACGGCCATCACTTTGACCAACAACAAGAGAGATGTTGTACGACCAAGGTGGATTATTGTTGGTCCGTTTTATGATCCATCTTGGTGAGATATATGCCTCTCTGGCCCGCCGACTAAAAGTGTGTGTGTGTGTGTGGGGGGGTGCTACATCGCACTTTGCTAGGTGAACCTCGGTTGGGGGGCATGCATACATAGCTTAATTAGGATTCCCTTCGTGGCGACACGAGGGGGGTGGGGGCTGCTAGCTACTTTGCACTTTGCTAGGTGAACCTCGGTTGGGGGGGGGGAGGGGGGCATGCTCATAGCTTAGGATTCCCTTCGTGCCGACACGAGGGGGGCTGCTAGCTACTTCGCACTTTGCTAGGTGAACCTCGGTTGGGGGGGCATGTGCATTCATAGCTTAGGATTCCCTTCATGCCGACACGAGGGAGGAGTGGCTGCTAGCTACTTTGCACTTTGCTAGGGTGAACCTCGGTTGGGGGGGAGGGCATGCATTCATAGCTTAGGATTCCCTTCGTGCCGACACGAGGGAAGGGGTCTGCTAGCTACTTCGCACTTTGCTAGGTGAACCTCGGTTGGAGGGGCATGTGCATTCATAGCTTAGGATTCCCTTCGTGCCGACACAAAGGAGGGGTGTCTTCTAGCTACTTCGCACTTTGCTAGGGTGAACCTCGGTTGGAGGATGGGAGGGCATGTTCATAGCTTAGCTAGGATTCCCTTCGTTCCGACACGAGGGAGGGGGCTGCTAGCTACTTCGCACTTTGCTAGGTGAACCTCGGTTGGGGGGGCATGCATTCATAGCTTAGGAATCCCTTCGTACCGACATGAGGGAGGGGGGGGGCTGCTAGCTCTACTTCACACTTTGCTAGGTGAACCTTGGTTGGGGGGCATGCATTCATAGCTTAGGATTCCCTTCGTGCCGACACGAGGGAGGGGGGCTGCTAGCTACTTCGCACTTTGCTACGGTGAACCTCGGTTGGGGGGGGGGCATGCATTGATATATAGCTTAGGATTCCCTTCGTGCCGACACGAGGGAGGAGGGGGGCTGCTAGCTACTTCGCACTTTGCTAGGTGAACCTCGGTTGAGGGGGAGGGGGCATGCATTCATAGCTTAGGATTCCCTTCGTGCCGACACGAGGGGGGCAAGCAATACCGTGCGCTTTGCGAGAGAGGTGCCACATCAAAGTTGCATTTGGTATTTGAAAATCAAACCACCCTTTTGATACATAAATTTGGTCCACATGCAAGTGTGTTTGTGTTCTGACCCTCTCCCGCGTCATTTTTCGCCAAATTTATGAACATTAGACAAGTCGGATTACGCAACAGACACAGTTCACTCAAACTAACCGTGTGCCATGCCGGTGCACCTGTCACGAACACATCCGCACAATACATTGGGCTCCAAGAGGCTCCCCCTCTCAAAAATATCTGCCCGCCTCGAGAGTTTTTCTGTTTCATAACACACGATTGTTATCTCCAAACCGTGTGTGATGTTTCTTGTTCCCAATCTCGCCTGCATAAAAAATATCTACCCGCCTCGAGGGTTTTTCTGTTCATAACACACGGTTGTTATCTCCGGACCATGCGCGATGCACTATCATCAAAATTTTCAATAGCCCGGCATTTCACTCCCGCGTTTGACTCCCGCATAGTAAAATTTTCAGTACGCGCATCATTTCCTCAAACACCCTGCCCCCCTCCACACACGCACACTCTCCCTCGCTCGAAACCCTAGCAAAGTCCCTGCCGCCGCAAGGTCTCCATTGTCAACATCTGTCGGTTTGCCTGTGCATCTTACCCACCGATCTCCATACCCAGGCCGCCCTGAGTTTCTTAGATGACGCCTGCCAAACGCCCCTTTCCTATAGATCCCCATCCCCCACTCTAGAGCGTCGCAGCTAAGCCCGGCTACACTTCCCGTGGAGCTCGAGGAGCGACTGGCCCAAAAGAGGTATACAGCGGCCTCTTCGCCCGACGTCGCCGAGGAAGCTGACGACCATTACTCGCGGCAGGCACTCAAGCAGCGGGCTAGAGTATGCGGGCATGTCTCGTCCGCCGGCTACGACATCGAGGTCATTGACAGCGACGCCCTGAGGCGGGCTGTGTCACAGGTTAAGTGGCCCACCCCCAACCCCTTGGGTTCAACCGCCGTCGATCTCATCCATGGCCTCGCCGCTCATCTCCTCTGGCTTGTTGTCAACAATTTTCCATTCTACATCGCCATCGATCCCCTTTTGTCATTTCTGAAGGACACGTTCTGCGATGCTGGCTTGGGATCCATAGCTTCCAAGTCAGACCTCATCAACGGCAACCACGAGGAGGGCACCCTCTCCGGCTCTTCCAAGGGGAGAGAGCCCATCTGCTCATCCAAGGGGAAAGCGCCCGTCTGCGACATCAGGGAGGGCAGCCTACAGCCGTGCTCTTCCAAGGGGAAGGAACCCATCTGCGACAGCATGGAGTGCATCCAGGGTCCGTGCTCTTCCCACGGGAACGAGCCCATCTGTGACAAGTGAAGAAACCCTTGATTTGTTTATTTTAGTTGTTCACAATGTGATGCTCTATATGTGCAATTATTTACTGTGCAGTACATTTCATCAATCCAGTTTTAAACATACCGATAGGAATGCATATATTTGCTTGCTGTTAAGCCTGTTATAGCTAGCATATGACTCTTTTAAAGTTTTTTGAATGTTCAGTTGTTTGTAGTTAGCATATGTTCAGTTTCAAATGCTATCTTTGGTTGTTCGTATTACGCCTTGTCTATTCGAGTTATTCACAACGTGATGTTCTATATGTGCAAGTATGAACTGTGCAGTTCAATTTCATCAGTACCAGTTTCAACAATACCACTATGAATGACTACATTTGGTTGCTGCATCTTGTAGTTAACACGCCTTTCCATTTTTATTTAACCATAACCAGTGTACTTAGACCGACACAATACTAGTTTGAATGACCATGTTTGCTTGTTGCAAAATGTTAGGCCTGTTGCAGTTAGCACACCTTTCCACTTGTTTTACTTTACTAGCGTGCTTAAACCTACATACTGAAGGTATCTTTTAGAGATTATTTTGTCTACCATGTGTAATTTTGGTTGATGTTTAGCCTGTTGTGCTTAACATGCTTCTTGATGTACCTACACATGACAATTTTGGGAACGACTGCTATTTTCCATCGAGGTTAGTTTCATCCCATGGCTTATATCTGCTCACTGTTCAGGATATCGGTAGCTGGTACCATATAGGCCGGCGGCTGATAAGGGACTAATCGGTGAATCGGACTTTTAACTGAATATATCTGTAACCCATTTTTCCTTAGGTTAACTAGGGCCATACGTAATATATCTGAGGCTACATAGCAACATGCACTGTACTTAATGTCTAAATATGCAATCCTAGGCTACATAGCAACAAGGAAGAGTGTTACATTAATGTTCTAATGATGTCTAGATATACGTAGAAGAGCAGCAGCAACAACAACAACAACACAACCCTTTTTGGATAATCAACTTAGCTAGAGGTTAGAGTTAGTTTCTAGCTCATTACTAACCCTGAACTAACTCCATCCAAAGAGTTGTTTGGATGGCAGGGTTAGATTGACAATAAATGCACTAGGAGAACTAGCTCCAATTAGCACCTCTTGGGTTGGATACTAGTTTTTTGGGTGGGTTATAGATGCAACTAGCTCAAACTAGCCCTCATGGTTAGATATACTTTAGGGCTATTTGAGCCCGAACTAGCTCAAACTAACTGTAACCCGTGGATATAGCAGCAGATAATTTGTAAAAATGAACTAAACTCCTTCGGGCCCATGATATAAGATGTTAATTCATCTAATATGTGAGTATATTGGATGTTATAAGATACTCCCTCCGTTCCTAAATATTTTTCTTTTTAGAGATTTCAAATGGACTACCACATACGGATGTATATAGACATATTGTAAAAGGAGTGTTGTACTACATAATTGTGCAATTGTTGTTTAGCTTCTAATATTAACTTGGTGCTTTTAGGTACATATGTCATTGGTAAAGATCCGCGTTTCGACCCTTTCTGCGTATGGGGCGATGAGATATTGATGAACCAACATCAAGTGAGGAAGCTGATAAAGATTGTTAGTAAAATAGGTCCAAAGAGGGCAATTAAACTATTTGTTTACACTTTATCTAAGACAACAGTGAACTTCAGGATGGTAAGTGTCGGTGTCAAAACCGGCAGATCTCGGGTAGGGGGTCCCGAACTGTGCGTCTAGGCAGATGGTAACAGGAGACGAGGGACACGAAGTTTTACCCAGGTTCGGGCCCTCTCGATGGAGGTAAAACCCTATGTCCTGCTTGATTAATATTGATGATATGGGTAGTACAAGAGTAGATCTACCACGAGATCAAGGAGGCTAAACCCTAGAAGCTAGCCTATGGTATGATTGTTGTATGTTGTCTATATTCTATAGACTAGCCTGGCCTCGGTTTATATAATGCACCAGAGGCCTAGGATAACAAGAGTCCTAGCCGAATACGCCGGTGGGGAGGAGTCCTTGTCTTGATCGCCAAGTCTTGTGGAATCTTCCTTGTATGCGGCAGCTATCCGAACTGGCCCATGTGTATACGACCATGGGGGTCCTTGGCCCAATCTAACAGATCGGGAGATGACGTGGTGAGTACCCCCTAGTGTAGGACACCGTCAGTAGCCCCCTGAACCGGTCTTCAAGTTAGGGACGCTCCTCGATTCTTCCGAACCGTTCTTCATCTTCGGTCGTCGATCTTGAAAACTGGTTCAACAAATCTTCTCATCTTCGATCTTGAGGATCGCCGAAATGCATTCGACGAGTTTACACGTCGGGTATCCGAGGAGCCCCTTTAAGTTTCCGGCCTTTATCAATGCCTTGTTATTTTTGTGCCACACCTCGGGTTTGAAGTTGTTCCCGGGCGGCAGCGTCCTCTTGCGTCCGAGCTCCAACACTGGACTGCATTTGAGGTATCTTTTGCAGCCGAGCACCAACGCCGGACCGCTTCCCGGCTCTAATGTCGGAATGTATCCGAGCTCCAACGTCGGACTATGTATCCGAGCTCCAACGCCGGACTGTATCCGAGGTGTTGTAAATCACCTTGGTTCAAAGAAGTTTGAAGGAGTTTAGCCGAGCTTAATGCCGGAAATGCCCTCTATGGAGCCAGCCACTAGCGCCCGAGCTTTATGCCGGACTGCTTTCGAGGTGGTGCACCACCCCGAATGTGGGTCGATTTTTGTCATCATTATTTTTGATTGGTGCAATTTATTCTCTGCCGAGATATATGGCCAGTAGCCCTCAAGGTGGGTATCGGTCTAAAACCCGAGATGCACATGAAGGATGACATAAGACCGCTGATCCCAGTAGCCGCTGAGACTCAGGTCGATTTGCAAAATCGCCTGAGGATCAAGTCCTAGCTCGGCAGAATACTTCGGGACACTAAAAGCGGCGTGCTCAGTCTTCGAGACTCAGGTTGGGTGCGGCCGACCAACCTAAGGATCAAAATCTCCTCGGAAACTATATTGCACATAAAATTTTCTGCATTGGACAAGCAATGCAGTAGCCCCCGAGACACTGGTCGGGTGGCAACACCAGATCACGGGATCGATGTGCCCCTTTAATATGTTTAAATAATAAGCCCGAAGCCCAGTAGCCCCCGAGCCTTAATGCGGGCACGGGTGGCCGAATTAAGGATCATATCCATAGTAAAATCACAAATTGTGTGTAATGACTCTATGTATCCAAGTAATTTACGTCATTTAATGCTCGGATCCGCATTGTACAAAACTTTGTTGACCGACCATCGGCTTCCACCACCTCGACCACTAGCCGAGGAGTGTTTGTCTAACTTTATAAAGCCTTTATGAGGACGACAAACAAGGCAATCTGGCCATACGGTTTTATAAACAAAGGTACGCGGAGAGATATGTTATATTACTGTTTAACAGAAGAAATGTCTTCCAAAGAAAATAGTCCCGCTATCGGTTCCTTTCTTTGGGTTGTCATGCTAAGCATGATCGTAAAACCTCAGCTCCAATGTAAGAGCAAAATATCGAGGATTTAGTTTGGGAGGCTAGTTAATAGCCCCCGCAGTGTTCGGCGACAGTCGAGGTCAAGCCGTAAACACTTCGGCCAATGTTATGAACGGCCTGTTATTTAACATAGTCATTGGATCACTGACCAGTTTACGCTTATTGTGACAGTCAGTTTTCGGCTTTCTCCACTGAGGTGATTAACCATGTGAGCTGGAAGCACAATCGCAGTGGTTCTCCCTTTGCACGCCTAGCCGAACAAAACGAAATGTAGGAAGCAAGTGCAGGAGCCGGGCGACCCAACTATTGACCGAAGACACAATTCGAAACCGATGCATATATAGCAATATCTGAGAATGTTTTTGCCGAATCCCTAAAAGGTGTCCGGCGTTGCACTGCGAGACTAATGCTGGAAAAGCACAAATAGTTTATAAGTGCCAAAAAGCTTGGAAAACCAAGAAACGTCAGTAAAAACATGACGTCCGAACAATATCAAGTGTTCGGTGCCAATCCGAAAATTGGTCTTAGAAAAAAGAAGTGCTTCTGTCGTGCTTTAACATTATACATCCTATCTCAAGACTTCGAGCGGGTAAGCCTACGGCTTCAACCTCCTATCCCGAGGGCGGAGTACTTCTCATCAGGCCAGTTTAGCAAACTAAACTCTAGCGGCTTTGAGAGAGAAACTAGGCTCCCCGGCTAGTGACCGCACACTCGTGTCAAAAAAAGGAGTGATAAATAATAATAAAACTTTGCAACGACTAAGAAGAAGAACACTTATTATAAAACAGCTCAAATAAACTTAAGAGTCCCCAAGTGACTTGGGTAGGAGAATGATTGCATGTACCGAAGTACTTATATCATATCTATGTTCAACCGAACTTTAAACGCGTCTTAACCGACCGTCGGCTTCTCCCTCTTCGGTCAAGGACCAAAAAGTGTTATGTACTCCATCGGTCGAGAATATCGACGGTGTTTCCAATAACCAGGCAATCAGGCCATAAGGCTGTAACAGACAAAGCGCGCTCAGGGAACTTATGCTATATTACTGCGAAGTGTAAGAAGCATCTTCGAAGAAAATAGTACCCCCACCGATACCTTTCTTTGGTTCTCATTGTTATTATGAGACTTGTGCAATAGATTTTTTGTACTCATGAGTTCCGTTGTGTGCCGACCATCATTGAAAACTATACGAGCGCTAGCTTTCGGCTTCACCCAGTCTGAGGTCCGGCTCGGGCGACCCGATCGTGACAATCGCAGAGGTGCTCCCTTTACTCCCTAGCCGAACAATCGGGAACGTAGGGGTAAACACAGGAGCGAGGCAACCCAGCTTGCAAATCGCTTAAGTCAATATGGTGCATATTGTGGCATAATACACGAACAAGGAACGAAGCCGTACAAGTATAATCATATGCGACAGGAAAAGCTTCATAAAGGAAGCCCCCAAGTAAATGGGGTATTTGAATTTATGCGTCACAAACAAAGTTTGGACAAGGAAAAAAATACAAGCAATTTTTTTCCAAAAAAGTATAACGCTTGGTCGAACCGAACACAAGTTAGAAATTAAAGCTTTGAGCATGAAAGCGACTTAGCTGGTTAATGTGTTCGCAGTCTGAGCTTGATGCGGGACAAGGTTCTATCCCCCAAGCCAGTCCCGAGGTGGCGGAGCGGAGAGCTCGACACGCCGAAGTGGTGACATAGCACGGTCGATGCAGACCGACAGAGTGACGCCGAAGTCCCCGGATCATTTTCCTGTGCACAAAAATAGTGCAAACGGGAGATAATAGTAATAATGATAATTAAAAAAATCGTTGCATAATGAATAATTTATGCAAAGTGAGTAATAAAAGAAACATGGCCTGGTGCCGAAGTCAATGTCGATGCAGGGCGTCGGCGTGATGCGGTAAAGGCGTGGCAAAGCCTGAATTCGCAGGTCGGTCCGAGCTCCGGATGCGGCGTTCGCCGAACTATGTACGGAAACTGACCGAACCACCATGCGACTGTCGTGAATGCGGCCACCATTTGATAGACCTGTGTACATATGATGGACAAACCAGAGTAATAATTCCTTGGAAAAAATGAACCCAAACAAGCAAAAAATATTAGGGATTGATAGCACCTGGTTTATTTGTTGTAGCAATCTGAAGGAAGGTGATTACCAAAATTGGGACTCGCTCCGCACACCCATTGCCTGATGGGCGATAAAACGACGGCATGGCAATGTTGGTAAAGGTTGGCTCGCCGAGGCAAAGCCCTCTGCCCAGCTAACGTGACGGAGCTGGTCGGCTAGTGACCCCGAAGTGTCCGGAGTAGGTTGATGAAGAGATGGCGAAGCCCCCGGTCCAGCCGAGATGTCGAAGCCCCGATGTTAGCCGATGAGTCGAAGTAGGTCGGCGTGATGGACACCAGCTTGAAGAAGCGATAGTGCGGCCCTGTCGATGCAGGTCATGACGTGGTCGATGCCGACTTGATGAAGCAACCGTGCGGCGATGCCGGTATGCCCGCTCCATGTAATCCATGGGGCGGCGATGTTGGTGATGTTTTATCCTTCGCGATGCCGGACTCTTGTTCGGCTTGCCGAGATGATGATCCGAAGAAGTTGAGCTCGGCTCAACAAAGTGACGCCGTGTCTTAGCGCAGGTCGGCAGCCGTGGAGTAATATTGCCGGACTGGTTTGACACCAGCATGATGTTGAAGATCATGTTCAAAAGATTTTAAAGTTAGTGGGATGTGTTTGGGAACGAAACACAATACCCCATACGAAACTTCCTTCAAAAGGGATGTCCGAAATCCCGTTCATAGAAAAGATGAACTCGGGTCGGATTCGTTTTCGCGCAGAAAACAGATCCGAAAAGTGATGCACTAATCGGAAGGTTCCCGGAGTTTGGACGGTCGGATCGAGCTGAAATTTTGAGAGGTGGTAGATACAGGAATTCCGCAGCCAATCAAAGGTTGGATCTTCCAAAGGACGTCCGAGCTAGAAGCTGGACACCACGCCCTAAACACATCCAAATTCCCGTCCAGATTTGACAGGGCTCCGGTATATCGTGGATTGCCAGAGATTCCTCCATCGAAACTCGACGAAATTTTTCAGGGTTGTTGTAGACTCAATTCCGCACAATTCCACCAAAGCGATCGTCAAAGCGATACTCAAGGAGGTGGTGGCAGCAGATACGAGTTCGCTGTCCAGAAAAACAACACGGTCGCTTGAGGGCAATGTTGACGTTGAGCCCCCGAGCTCCATGGATGATTCCTCCGTGATCTTGATAGAGATCGGAGTTGATGTTTGATGAAGGCCCTCATCCCAACATGGTGATCCGAACACGGGACGCAATTCTTGGTCGAACCAAGGTGACCAGTCGAGCTGGTGACGAAGATGCCGAAGTCGCAGTTGATCTGCAGGCAAGCCATCGATCCTTTTGTCGATCACGCAGTGGAACTCTCAATGAAAGCACCAGTGTCGGTGTCAAAACCGGCGGATCTCGGGTAGGGGGTCCCGAACTGTGCGTCTAGGCGGATGGTAACAGGAGACAAGGGACACGAAGTTTTACCCAGGTACGGGCCCTCTCGATGGAGGTAAAACCCTACGTCCTGCTTGATTAATATTGATGATATGGGTAGTACAAGAGTAGATCTACCACGAGATCAAGGAGGCTAAACCCTAGAAGCTAGCCTACGGTATGATTGCTGTATGTTGTCTATATTCTATCGACTAGCCTGGCCTCGGTTTATATAATGCACCAGAGGCCTAGGATAACAAGAGTCATAGCCGAGTACGCCGGTGGGGAGGAGTCCTTGTCTTGATCGCCAAGTCTTGTGGAATCTTCCTTGTATGCGGCAGCTGTCCGAACTAGCCCATGAGTATACGACCATGGGGGTCCTCGGCCCAATCTAACAGATCAGGAGATGACGTGGTGAGTACCCCCTAGTCCAGGACACCGTCAGTAAGTAAGAACTCTGCAGCCTTCTTTTTACTGCCAATAATGATTTGTGCTAGATGACAATGTCTGAATCTTTTTCCTTTGAAGTGGTTGCCAAAGCAGTTTACTCAAGATTACATCTCAAACTACATGATTGGTGGGCATGCAAAGGTTAAAGTATTTCTACCAGAACACGATGATTATCTACATGTTTTCATGAAGACCGTGAAGGATGGGCGGTCGGCCATCACAAGGGGTTGGACTAGAGTCGTGCGTGCCTTCTGCATGGAGGAGGGCACAATATGGGCACTCGGCTTCACCTTGTTCAGCAACCAGAATATATTTCACCTCTTTCTTTACCGTCTTTAATAGTACAAGTATACAACTGTGGTTCGTCATTCTTTATTTGGTTCATATGTAATTCTTCAACATATGTACCTATTAATCGAATAATGCATTGGTTGTTTCAACCTGATGGATATGAATAAAGCTATAGCATACATTCAAATTCAAATCCAAGTCCGGTACAATTTGGAAAAGCAGCAATTAAATTACGGTGAAATTACGCTCTCCGGGTTGTTACGGCACACACGGTTGGTAAAACACAAATGTTTGCGATATGCACCATAATCAGAGACGGTTCACAGAGAGGAAACTTGTGCAAGCATGCACACAGTTGCCGTTTGCAAAGCGTGTGCGATGCCAGACAATATCACAAACGGTGCGGGCAAACTAAACGTTTGTGATAGTTGCCTTATCGTACACGATTCACAACCACGAACTATTCTAATGAAGTTGCATCGTAAACGTTGCACCACGGAATAGCGTGTGTGATAGTTGTCGTGTACGACGATGTTACAACGGTCCGACGTTTCATAATCCTGTCCGACACTCGTACGACGATTAGCTAATCTTCTTAACGGTGAACCATATGTGATGGGCCGTGCATCATACACGTTCTATAATAGTGAACCATTTGTGATGGGCCGCGCATCATAAACATAGAACCATAGAATACCGGCTGCGATGGCAATGCGAGCAGAAACAAGTAGGAGTACTGTAGGGGGCCTATCCCCGACGTTTTCTTGGTCGTGTGGGAAGGACCCCCCTATCGCCCACACTCACTTGGCGACAGTTCCAAATGCCATCGCGAAAAGGGGTTTTAACCCGTTTGTTTAGGACCGACGCGCACCAGTGTACCCTTTCTAGAAAAAAGAAGCCCATATCTAGCTCCAATGGGTTGTGTTGCCACATGACCACCAGATGGTTTGATTGAGCCCATTCGAGATGGTTTAGTAGGGGAATGGATATTTCTCAAAAAAAAGGAACACATGGAAAAAGTGAAGCAACGTGCAATTCTTTTTAAATGAACGTACAGTTTTATGGCATGAATACTACTTCCCGCTTTTACAATATTGAACTAATATCAGCATTTATACATCACTATAATTTCTTTTTCTTTGAATCTATTAGCACATATATTACTTCTTTTTTCTTTTACCAAAATCACTCTGTTATATTAAGACGTGCCTTGCACATGTATGCATACTAGTAAATGTAGGTTTTTGAATGCGGCGAGGAGGTGGGTACAGCTTGGAGTGCAGCGGGCGGCGCCCTGGGCTAGCCCGCCGCATAAAATGGAGGACGTAGTGAGAGGTTGTTTCCGCCCTGACCCCCTTGACCGTGGACCTTGATGGTGTATGTTGATACGTCTCCATCGTATCTATAATTTTTGATTGTTCCATGCCAACATTCTACAACTTTCATATACTTTTGGCAACTTTTTATACTATTTTTGGGACTAACATATTGATCCAGTGCCGAGTGCCAGTTCCTGTTTGTTGCATGTTTTTTGTTTCGCAGAAAATCCATATCAAACGGAGTCCAAACGGGATAAAAACTTACGGAGATTTTTTTGGAATATTTGTGATTTTTGGGAAGAAGAATCAACGCGATACGATGCCCGAGGGGGCCACGAGGCAGGGGGGCGCGCCCTGGACCCTTGTGGCCACCCTGTAAGGCGGTTGGAGCCCTTCTTTCACCGCAAGAAAGCTAATTTCTAGATAGAGATCCTGTCCAAAATTCAGCCCAATCAGAGTTATGGATCTCCGGTTATAAAAGGAACGGTGAAAGGCCACATCTGAGAGCGCAGAAACAGAGAGAGACAGATCCAATCTCGGAGGGGCTCTCGCCCCACCCATGCCATGGAGGCCAAAGACCAGAGGGGAAACCCTTCTCCCATCTAGGGAGAAGGTCAAGGAAGAAGAAGAAGGAGGGAGGCTCTCTCCCCCTCGCTTCCGGTGGCGCCGGAGTGCCACCGGGGGCCATCATCATCACCACAATCTTCACCAACAACTTCACCGCCATCATCACCAACTCTTCCCCCCTCTATGCAGCGGTGTAACCCCTCTTTTACCCGTTGTAATCTCTACTTAAACATGGTGCTCAACGCTCTATATTATTTCCCAATGATGTATGGCTATCCTATGATGTTTAAGTAGATCCGTTTTGTCCTATGGGTTAATTGATGATTGTGATTGGTTTGAGTTTCATGTTATATTATTGGTGTTGTCCTATGGTGCTCTCCGTGTCGAGCAAGCATGAGGGATCCCCGCTGTAGGGTTTGCAATATGCTCATGATTTGCTTATTGTGGGTGGCATGAGTGACATAAGCATATACCCGAGTAAGTAGGTTGTTTGCGTATGGGAGTAAAGAGGACTTGATGCCTTATAATGCTATGGTTGGGTTTTACCTTAATGATCTTTATTAGTTGCAGATGCTTGCTAGAGTTCCAATCATAAGTGCATATGATCCAAGTAGATAAAGTATGTTAGCTTATGCCTCTCCCTCAAATAAAAGTGCAATAGTGATTACCGGTCTAGTTATCGATTGCCTAGGGACAAATAACTTTCTCGTGACAAAAAGCTCTCTACTAAAACTAATTTAGTTGTGTCTTTATCTAAACAACCCCTACTTTTTATTTACACGCTCTTTATTATCTTGCTTACCTATTTAAAAACTCCTACAAAGTACTTCTAGTTTCATACTTGTTCTAGGTAAAGCGAACGTTAACCGTGCGTAGAGTTGTATCGGTGGTCGATAGAACTTGAGGGAATATTTGTTCTACCTTTAGCTCCTCGTTGGGTTCGACACTCTTACTTATCGAAAGAGGCTACAATTGATCACCTATACTTGTGGGTTATCAAGACCTTTTTCGGGCGCCGTTGCCGGGGAGCAATAGCGTGGGGTGAATATTCTCGTGTGTGCTTGTTTGCTTTATCACTAAATAAATTTTATTTGTTGTTCTTAGTTGTTCTCTATCTTTATTTATGGATATGTAACATGAAATACCAAAAAATTAGGTTTACTTGCTAGTCATGGAGATGGGGAACCTCCTAAAACCCCAAGTAATATTCAAGGATACTCAAGCGTCTAAGCTTGGGGATGCCCCGGAAGGCATCCCATCTTTCTTCAACAAGTATCGGTATGTTTTCGGATTCGTTTCGTTCATGCGATATGTGCAAATCTTGGAGCGTCTTTTGCATTTAGTTTTCATTTTTCTTTTATGCACCATGCTGGTATAAGATAGCCCTGGTTTGATTTATATAATGCTCATTGCACTTCACTTATATCTTTTGAGTATGACTTTATAGAATGCTTCATGTGCTTCACTTATATCATTTGAAGTTTGGATTGCCTGTTTCTCTTCACATAGAAAACCGCCATTTGTAGAATGCTCTTTTGCTTCACTTATATTTGTTAGATCGTGGGCATATCTTTTGTATAAAGGATTAAACTCTCTTGCTTAACTTATATCTATTTAGAGAGTTGACAGGAACTGGTCATTCACATGGTTAGTCATAAAATCCTACATAAAACTTGTAGATCACTGAATATGATATGTTTGATTCCTTGCAATAGTTTTGCGATATAAAGATGCTGATATTAGAGTCATGCTAGTGGGTAGTTGTGGATTATAGAAATACTTGTGTTGAAGTTTGTGATTCCCGTAGCATGCATGTATGGTGAACCGTTATGTAACGAAGTTGGAGCATGAGGTATTTATTGATTATATTCCTAATGATTGGTGGTCGGGGATGAGCGATGGTCTTTTCCTACCAATCTATCCCCCTAGGGGCATGCGTAGTAGTACTTTGCTTCGAGGGCTAATAAACTTTTGCAATAAGTATATGAGTTCTTTATGACTAATGTGAGTCCATGGATTATACGCACTCTCACCCTTCCATCATTGCTAGCCTCTTCGGTACCGTGCATTGCCCTTTCTCGCCTCGAGAGTTGGTGCAAACTTCGCCAGTGCATCCAAACCCCGTGATATGATACGCTCTGTCACACATAAGCCTCATTATATCTTCCTCAAAACAGCCACCATACCTACCTATCATGGCATTTCCATAGCCATTCCGAGATATATTGCCATGCAACTTCCATCATCATCATATACATGACTTGAGCATCTATTGTCATATTGCTTTGCATGACCGTAAGATAGCTAGCATGATGTTTTCATGGCTTGCCTGTTTTTTGATGTCATTGCTACGCTAGATCATTGCACATCCCGGTACACCGCCGGAGGCATTCATATAGAGTCATATCTTTGTTCTAGTATCGAGTTGTAAGTAAATAAAAGTGTGATGATCATCATTATTAGAGCATTGCCCTCCAGAAAATAGAGGCCAAAGAAGCCTAAATAAAAAAAGGGGGGGCCAAAGAAGCCTACAAAAAAAAGAGAAAAAAAAGAAAAAGGGGCAAGGTTACTATCCCTTTACCACACTTGTGCTTCAAAGTAGCACCATGTTCTTCATATAGAGAGTCTCTTGAGTTATCACTTTTATATACTAGTGGGAATTTTCATTATAGAACATGGCTTGTATATTCCGATGATGGGCTTCCTCAAATGCTCGAGGTCTTCATGAGCAAGCAAGTTGGATGCACACCCACTTAGTTTCCAGTTTGAGCTTTCATACACTTATAGCTCTTAGTGCATCCGTTGCATGGCAATCCCTACTCCTCACATTGATATCAATTGATGGGCATCTCCATAGCCCATTGATTAGCCGCGTCGATGTGAGACTTTATCCTTTTTTGTCTTCTCCACACAACCTCCATCATCATATTCTATTCCACCCATAGTGCTATGTCCATGGCTTGCGCTCATGTATTGCGTGAGGGTTGAAATGGCAGAAGCGCGTTAAAAAGTATGAACCAATTTCTCGGCTTGTCATCTGGGATGTGCATGATGTGAATATTTTGTGTGGTGAAGATGGAGCATAGCCAGACTATATGATTTTGTAGGGATAAATTTCT
The DNA here is from genome assembly GCA_032464435.1 of Aegilops umbellulata. Lineage (NCBI taxonomy): Eukaryota > Viridiplantae > Streptophyta > Magnoliopsida > Poales > Poaceae > Aegilops > Aegilops umbellulata. The sequence continues at coordinate 397,827,332 of CP136054.1, forward strand.
TTGGCCATGTCGTTTTGAAAATACATGATTGCTTTATTAGTATGCTTGAAGTATTATTGTCTTAATGTCAAATGATAGACTGTTGCTTTGAATCACTCGTGTCTTAATATTCATGCCATGATTAGATTACATGATCAAGATTATGCTAGGTAGTGTCGGGGGAAATCGGCCTCCACGAGCACCTATGGGGACGGAGCCCCTTGTCGGTTCGGCGGGGGGCGGAGGTTGCACAAAGAGCAGATCGAGGCGACACACACACAACGATTTTACCCAGCTTCGGGCCGCACGGATGCGTAAAACCCTACTGTTGCTTGTCTGGTTGATTCGAGTTCTTGCTCTGGAGCGCAAGAAGCTACAATAAGTTGGAGCTGGACGTAGACGAGGGTCTACTGGGTGTCCTCCCTCCGGGGTTTTTGGTCCCCCCCTCCTCCCTCCCTACGTGCGCATGGGCCTCCTTTTATATGCTAAGGGGTTTCCCACAGGTAGCGACGCAGGTGAGGGTAAAAATGGCAAGGAACTGTGCGAACAGTGGCCGCACAGTGCTATCGCACCTAACTCTGACGGCGGGGGACAAAGGCATTAAATGCCCGTCTGGATCGCCCGAACAGTGCCAAGGCGGACCGTTAGGGGCGCCTCCGCTTGCCACGGGGGCGACTCTGCCAACGTCGCATGCCACCGCGCGCCCCAGGTTGGGCGGCGCTCCGCCACGTGCCTCTGGGGAAGCTCCAGAGTGACGCGTGGGCAGGTGAGCTGGAGCGCATGCCTGAGGTGGTGGTTTGCCGCGGCAAGTGGCTTGCCGCGGTGGTTGTCTTGCCGCACCTGAGAGCTTGCCGCTCGTCAGGCCTTGCCGGGGCGCGCGGCGCGCCACGGCGGGCTTCTCTTGGGGTGCCTTGGTTTGGCCGCCCCGGTGAGCTCCTCCCGCCGGGGCCTTGGTGCTTCGGCTTAGTTGTCCCGGCAAGCTCCTCTTGCCGGGGCCTTGTCACCTTGGCCCGGCAAGCTCCTCTTGCCGGACCTCGCCTTCTTGGCCCGGCAAGCTCCTCTTGCCGGGGCTTGGTCTTCTAGGCTCGATCACTTGGCCTTCGTCCGGCCCAGAGAGGGCCGTGGAGACTCTTGTCGCTCCCCTGGCAAGCCTTGCCGCGGGACGCTACTACTGCCCGTGCACAAGTTCGGGGTACTAAGGTACCCCTACTTTAGTACACCGACAGGAGCCCCCGGGTCTGGGCCATACACGGTGCCGAGCGTTGTTGGGCCAGGCCCTAACAGTGCACGGGCACGCGTGGCCTGGGTTGCGCTGCTCCTTAACTCTGTGCCCGTCGCGCCCTCCCCAAGTGGCGCGCGCTTATCGCGGCGTCGTGGGGGGTGAGGCGTGCGAGGCGTGCGTGACGTGAGTGGCGTGCGCGGGGCCTGAGGCCCGCAGGCATGCGTCACGTCGGGCACGATTTCTTCATCTGGAAAGGCGAAACGCCCCCCCCCTTTATAAGCGGAGGGAACAGGGGCAGCTCGCCATTCCGCCGGTTGCTGTTCCTCGAAAATCTCCGCCACTTCCTCCTTACTAGAGAAAGCGGCGATTCGCCCTCGCAGCCCCCGGCGCCGCCAACGCCGACAACTCCTCCTCCCCGTATCTGCCATGGCCCCGAAGAGCGACAAGGCGAAGGGGAAGGCCGTGAAGTCGGCCGAGGCGCTGCGGCTGGAAGCGCTTCGGAAGGAGACGACGACGTTCCCCCCTCAGCTCGATGCGCTGAGGCTGAAGAACGGATACCGCCTCTTCTGGTGACGGCGACGCGAGCGCATCCGCGCACGCGAGTTCTTCCCGCCATCGCCCAGAAGCTGTACCCGACCGGGTACCCTTTCTTCGCCGTGTTCTTCTATTGCGGGCTCTGCCCGCCTTTTTCTGAGTTCTTCTGCGACATCATGCACACCTACAACCTCCACCTCCTTGATTTCACCCCCAACGTCGTTCTGACAATGGCGGTTTTCGCACACCTTTGCGAGAACTTTGTCGGAGTCCGCCCCAACGTAGCCCTCTTCCGCCACTTCTTTAATCCTCGGGTGGGGAAAGGAGAGCCGCTGTCCGGCGGAGTCGCCTGGGTCTCCAGGACCGGCAAGAAAGAGGTCTACTTGGAGGGGGAACTCCATGGCAGATGGGAGGAGTGGAGGGCCGAGTGGTGCCTGATCGTCGAGGAGAATCCACCACCGTTCACCGCCGTGCGCCGAACTCCAGTGGTGCGCGGCCGTGACTGGAGCGACCTAGCCCCGGACGACGCCAAGCTGAAGATTGCCGTCACCCGAATCCTGTGCCTCAGGTTTGCTGGGCTCACCGTCGGCGCCGTCGGCGCGGATTTCCTTCGCCGGCGTATCGCCCCCCTGCAGGAGAGGGGGAAGCCGGCTTGGGAATTCCAAAATGCGGCGGACATCATGAGGCTGCGCCCGGGCCTTAACTACAACTTCACCGTTCTGGAGCTCGTCGGAGTGTTGAAGGAGCTGTTCAGGTACGACTCCGAGCACCCAGAATGGTTCAGGTTGCCGTCGGGCGTCGTCCCCCTGTGCAACAACTCGGCGCTCAGCCGCATCCTCGCGATGATGCCGCTGTGCGACTCGCACGGGATCGATGCGGCCTGGCAGGAGCCGGCGGACGATGTCGTGCAGGCTTTCTTCGACAACTTGGAGGAGGTGCCGGTCGACCCCGACGAGAAGAGGGGCCTCACGCGGGACACCACCCCCGAGGAGCTGGCCTACATCGCCTCCAGGATGGAGGAGGCGGCGGCCGCGGGCGAGTCTGGCTTCACCCCGGCCGAAACAGACACGGCGGAGGCGGAGAGCCTCGCCGACCAAATGGAGTTTGCCGGCGCGGAGGAACCAGCCGAGCACGGTGGCGCGGGCGAGCCCGCCCAGGACGCGAGCGGCTTGCCGGAGGTTGACGCGCCCTCCTCGCAGCTCCCGGGCAGCTCGTCGCAGGCGGAGCCCCCTGCCCAGCCGAGGAGGCGTCTCCGCAGGGCCGGAGAGGTGGTGCGGCAGGCCGACCAGCAACCGCAGCCCCGCGTGACACGCGCCTCCGAAGCAGCGGGAGCGGGGTCCTCACGGGCCGCGGCTTCTGCTCCTGCCGCTCCCCGTACCGCGGCGGCAATGGGGGCGGGGTCGTCCACCGTCCCCGCCAAGCGGTCCCGGGAACCCACTCCCCTGTCTCCTCGCGCCTGGAGCAAGCCGGTTTTTGACTATTCCGCGCTTAGCTCCGACGACGAAGAGGAGGACGAAGAGTAAGTTCCTGGTAGAGCTTGTATCTTCTTGATTTCTGTGGCTTCATCTTGTTTCGCAGTCCACTCATCCTCCCCCGAAACCGTTCCCATTCAGGAGCCTGGCCCAGAGGAGGGCGAAGAGGGCCAAGATCCCGCTGGTCGTCCTTGAGGGCAAATCTCCCCCGGCAACTGGGGAGGTGCCGGAGACGACCTTGCCGGACTTGGCAGCGGGTCCCAGGGCAGCCCACAGCGCAGCCTCCAGGGTGAGTGCACGGCTAGTTCTTGCTGTTTGGCACGCGCGTGAGCTCCCCTTCTCTTTGTGGTTGACATGTGGCTGTCGTTGTTGTTGTTGTTGTTGTTGGGTAGGAGCAGAGCAGCCCCAGCAGGCGACCCCGGGGGGCACTCCTGCCGCGCCGTCTGCGTCGACCACCCCGCCTAGGGAGAAATCTCCGGCAAGGGAGGAGCCCCCGGCAGGGGAGACCTCCCCGGCAAGGAAGACCTCTCCGGCGAGGGAGGGATCTCCGGCGAGGGACGCGGCTAGCGATCCCCCGGCAGCAGAGGCCGCGGCCACAGACCCTGCCACCGGTAAGCCCCCCTGCACGGAAAACTTCCCCTGGCTATCTTTCCTTATGAGCCTTTTTGTCGGCTGTTCGGTTGACTCTTCCCCCCTCTTCCGGCCATCAGACCCGCCCACCGCGGACCCGATGGAGACCGAGGTCGTCGTCGGGGAGGGCGCGCGCGGCGACGCCGACGACGTCGTCGTCATCGAGGAGGCGGACGGCATCGACGACCCCGCAGGCGGCGGGGAGGCCGAAGCCGCCAAGGCCGCCGCGGCGACAGACGGCGAGGGGACCGGCGACCGTGCCGACGGCCCCGGGGAGGCAAGGGCATCAAGCGCTCCGCCTTCCGGCGATCCCGCTGCTGTCGCCGTGTTGGGCCCCGAGGAGCCCCCGGCGGGTGCCTACCTGAAGGCCGGTGATGGCGTCTTCATCAGGCTCCCCTGGGAGCCTAGCTCCAGGGCGCCGGTCGAGGGGGAGGCCTTGGACGGAGAAGTGCTTGCCTCCGTCGGGCTGACAGTGGTTGACGCGCCAAGCACCAGCAGTGGCGAGCCCGAGGAGGAGCGGCTGCTTCGGAAGCTTGTGTCGCTCTACCGCGCCCGGCAGGCTAAGGTGGAGCGCCAGGAGGCACTCGTCGCGAGGGCCGGCGCGGACATGGAGGAGCATGCCGGGGAGCTCCGGGAGCTTAACCAGGAGGCTCTCCGGTCTTTGGCGGAGGAGCGGAGGCTGCTCGACGAGGCGCGGACGGCCTTTCTCCTTGAGAAGGCAGAGGCCGAAGAGCAGCAGAGGCTTGCCGCTGCGGGGCTATCCGCGCGGGAAAGCGAACTAGTGCAGCAGAAGGCCAGCCGCGCCAGCCACGAGGAGGAGGTTGCCGCGCGCGAGCAGGCGCTTGGCGGGGCCCTGCAGAAAGCGCAGGACGCTGCCGCGGCCGCCGAGGTCGCCAAGGGGGAGCTGGAGACGAGGGTGGCACAGCTCGTCAGCGACCTCAAGGCGAGCGGCGAAGAGCTTGCCACGCTCAAACAGGAGCGCGAGAAGGGCGCTCACACCCTTGGCGAGCTGCAGGGCCGCTTCGCCGAGAAGATCCGGGAGCTCGACGCCGCCAAGGATTCCAAGGCCGACCTCGAGCTGAAGCTAGACACCCTGGCCAAGGCGCTGGAGAGCGCCAAGGGGCAGGAAGCGACCTTGCGGAAGGAGGTTGCTGGCAATAAGGAGCTATTGAAGCGCGCCGCCGTTACCCAGAACGCCTTCCAGGAGACGGTGGAGCGGTGGACCGAAGGCCTCGTCGACATCGCCACCACCATCGACAAGGAGCTGAAGCTGCTGGGGATGGAGGGCCACGAGTACCCCTCCGGCGAGAACGTCTCGCCGAGCGTCAAGCTCACTTCCTTCTTCAAGGGCTTGGTGGGGGTGCTCCAGCATCTCCGGGAAACGATCCCAAAGCAGCTGGCCGAGGAGACGCGGGAAGCCGTCTCCGGGGCCCTCGAGAGGGTGCTGGTGAAGATCGTCTTCCGCAACCCCACCATCAGGCTTACCAACGTCCTCAGGCACCTGCCGAAAGACGCCGACCTGACGGAGATCAGGGCCCTCGTCACCCCCATTGTGGAAAGGGTGGCCGGGATCTGGAGGGTCGAGGGCGACCGCGCGGATTAGGCCGCCCACCTCTTTCTTTTCTTCTCTTGTCGCTGCTGAGCATGTCATAGAAACAACTGATTAGAGCAGCGGCAAGTCATTTTGGAATATAACTTTCATCTTAGGCAGTTCATTGCGCTGTTATCTCCCTCGTTCGACTTTGTGCTTCGTACGTTCGCGCCCTACGCTCCCAAGAACTTGTCGGCGCAAGCCTCCGCCTTGCCACGGGTGCCGAGTGCGGGACATCAGCAACCCGCTGGCGGTGCCTCCACCGGCAAGAAACCTTGCCGCGGCTGGCGCAACTCACTTACAATGTTGAGCAGGCTCAGGGCGAGGTAAGCGTTGCGACTGCAGTCGCAGCACACTTAAGCTGCCGAGCAAGCTCGAAACAAAGTAAGGACGCCACTCTGGATGTAGCACACTTAAGTCATTTAGCGGACTCGAAACGAAATAAGGGCGCAACCAGCCACGAGCCGGCCCCTCCGCGCACAGGTTTCCCATACGAAGCTCGGCCGTTCGAGGAAGATAACTTAAGGGTAAAAAGGAGCTTAATTGCTCAAATTTTGGCAACTTAGCTTTTCTGTAGTTTGCAGTCCGGCAAGGCGCAGCTTCCTCGTGCGACGCCCAGCCTATCCTGTCATCCCCCCCTCTCGAGGTAGGGGAATAACGAGGGCTCGGGGCTTCATGGCCTGCCATCGCTTGCCGGAGTCGAGTGCTGCACAATCATGTCAAATAATGCATGCGCAAAGCGGAGAGGCGCGAAATCGACAAGATGTGCGGGGCACATAAGCTATGCTTGGGATCTGCGCTCGTCTCTGTACCAAGGATTACATGCAACTGCGGCAAGACTTGGACAGAGAGGATGGCGGATGGAATGGGTTCCGACTACCGCGCTGGCAAGGTCCCTCCCACGGTCGGCGTCGACTCGTTTGGATCTTGGCGGCCTGGGCGCGCCGAAGAACGAGGTCGCCTTTCCCGCAACTTCCGGCGCTAACTTCTGCGGCTACGGGAGCGGCGCAGAGTTTGCTGGAGGCGAGAAACTCGCTCAGCGGCCGGAAGGCGGTCCTCCTCAAGGAGCAGCTGCTCTTGCCTGGGCTCTGCGTGAGTGGGTACTCGAGGAGGGCCGTGCACGAGTCCGTGAGGAGGAATGCCTCCGCTCCGCGGGTTTGAGCGGAAAGGTACCTGGCCATACCTGAGCTTACCTGTGGTCGCCAAATCTGGTTCACACAACCTCGACGCACCCCCTACCTGGCGCGTCAAAGATGTCGGGGGAAATCGGCCTCCACGTGCACCTATGGGGACGGAGCCCCTTGTCGGTTCGGCGGGGGGCGGAGGTTGCACAAAGAGCAGATCGAGGCGACACACACACACAACGATTTTACCCAGCTTCGGGCCGCACGGATGCGTAAAACCCTACTGTTGCTTGTCTGGTTGATTCGAGTTCTTGCTCTGGAGCGCAAGAAGCTACAGTAAGTTGGAGCTGGACGTAGACGAGGGTCTACTGGGTGTCCTCCCTCCGGGGTTTTTGGTCCCCCCCTGCTCCCTCCCTATGTGCGCATGGGCCTCCTTTTATATGCTAAGGGGTTTCCCACAGGTAGCGACGCAGGTGAGGGTAAAAATGGCAAGGAACTGTGCGAACAGTGGCCGCACAGTGCTATCGCACCTAACTCTGACGGCGAGGGACAAAGGCATTAAATGCCCGTCTGGATCGCCCGAACAGTGCCGAGGCGGACCGTTAGGGGCGCCTCCGCTTGCCACGGGGGCGACTCTGCCAATGTCGCATGCCACCGCGCGCCCCAGGTTGCGCGGCGCTCCGCCACGTGCCTCTGGGGAAGCTCCAGAGTGACGCGTGGGCAGGTGAGCTGGAGCGCATGCCTGAGGTGGTGGTTTGCCGCGGCAAGTGGCTTGCCGCGGTGGTTGTCCTGCCGCACCTGAGAGCTTGCCGCTCGTAAGGCCTTGCCGGGGCGCGCAGCGCGCCGCGGCGGGCTTCTCTTGGGGTGCCTTGGTTTGGCCGCCCCGGCGAGCTCCTCCCGCCGGGGCCTTGGTGCTTCGGCTTAGTCGTCCCGGCAAGCTCCTCTTGCCGGGGCCTTGTCGCCTTGGCCCGTCAAGCTCCTCTTGCCGGACCTCGCCTTCTTGGCCCGGCAAGCTCCTCTTGCCGGGGCTTGGTCTTCTAGACTCGATCACTTGGCCTTCGTCCAGCCCAGAGAGGGCCGTGGAGACTCTTGTCGCTCCCCTGGCAAGCCTTGCCGCGGGACGCTACTACTGCTCGTGCACAAGTTCGGGGTACTAAGGTACCCCTACTTTACTACACCGACAGGTAGCATTCCACATCAAAAATTATCTTTTCTATCATTTAACTACTCGAGGACGAGCAGGAATTAAGCTTGGGGATGCTGATATGTCTCCATCGTATCTATAATTTTTTATTGTTCCATGCCAAATTTCTTCAACTTTCATATACTTTTGGCAACTTTTTATACTATTTTTGGGGCTAACCTATTGATCCAGTGCCCAGTGTCAGTTCCTGTTTGTTGCATGTTTTTTGTTTCATAGAAAATCCATATCAAACGGAGTCCAAACAGGATAAAACTGGCGGAGAATTCTTTTGGAATATTTGTGATTTTTGGGAAGAAGAATCAACGCGATACGACGCCCAAGGGGGGCACGAGGCAGGGGGCGCGCCCTGGACCCTCGTGGCCACCCTGTAAGGCAGTTGGAGCCCTTCTTTCGCCACAAGAAAGCTAATTTCTGGATAGAGATCGTGTCCAAAATTCAGCCCAATCGAAGTTACGGATCTCCGGTTATAAAAGAAATAGTGAAAGGCTAGATCTGAGAGCGCAGAAACAGAGATAGACAGAGAGACAGATCCAATCTCGGAGGGGCTCTCGCCCCTCCCACACGATGGAGACCAAGGACCAGAGGGGAAACCCTTCTCCCATCTAGGGAGAAGGTCAAGGAAGAAGAAGAAGAAGGGGGGCTCTCCCCCCTCGCTTCCGGTGGCGCCAGAGTGTCACCGGGGGCCATCATCATCACCACAATCTTCACCAACAACTTCACCGCCATCATCACCAACTCTTCCCCCCTCTATGCAGCTGTGTAACCCCTCTTTTACCCGCTGTAATCTCTACTTAAACATGGTGCTCAACGCTATATATTATTTCCCAATGATGTATGGCTATCCTATGATGTTTGAGTAGATCCGTTTTGTCCTATGGGTTAATTGATGATTGTGGTTGGTTTGAGTTGCATGTTTTATTATTGGTGTTTTCCTATGGTGCTCTCCGCGTCGCGCAAGCGTGAGGGATCCCTGCTGTAGGGTTTGCAATATGCTCATGATTTGCTTATGGTGGGTGGCGTGAGTGACAGAAGCTTATACCCGAGTAAGTAGGTTGTTTGCGTATGGGAGTAAAGAGGACTTGATGCCTTATAATGCTATGGTTGGGTTTTACATAAATGATCTTTAGTAGTTGCGGATGCTTGCTAGAGTTCCAATCATAAGTGCATATGATCCAAGTAGAGAAAGTATGTTAGCTTATGCCTCTCCCTCAAAAAAATTGCAATAGTGATTACCGGTCTAGTTATCGATTGCCTAAGGACAAATGAATTTCTCGTGACAAAAAGCTCTCTACTAAAACTAATTTAGTTGTGTCTTTATCTAAACAGCCCCTACTTTTTATTTACGCGCTCTTTATTATCTTGCTTACCTATCTAAAAACTGCTACAAAGTACTTCTAGTTTCATACTTGTTCTAGGTAAAGCGAACGTTAAGCGTGCGTAGAGTTGTATCGGTGGTCGATAGAACTTGAGGGAATATTTGTTTTACCTTTAGCTCCGCGTTGGGTTCGACACTCTTACTTATCGAAAGAGGCTACAATTGATCCCCTATACTTGTGGGTTATCATACGTCACCTTGTCTCCAGATTTGAGATGCGACGTGTACTAGATGAATGACTCCAAGATCGACCACCGTGATCCAAGAGGTGTGAGCCAAGGAACACTGTTGGAGACACCCCCCATAACCTCGTCATCATCTGAGTCCTAGAAGATCTCACCCACATCATCATTAGGCATGCAACCACCTTCATAGGCAACATGCGCAGAAGGAGTAGAGGCGACTGGGGATGCACCATGTCATGGGCACTCCGTACATGCTCGTGTGCGGGCAACGTGCGTGCTTTTCCATCGGTGCTAACTCTAAGGCCGAGGATGCGGTCATCTTCGTCTCCGGCTAGTCATTGAGCAACGACGGCAAAGAGGTGCTGCAAGAGATGCGTAGGCGCCGTTGTGTGCGAGCTTCACCGTAGCACGACGAACCGGATGTCGCCGCAGATGGCGCACGCCTCCATGCAGCCGAGTGTGTGCGCATGCATGTGTTATTCACGTGCATACTGCGACCGAGTGTGTATGCATGCATGTCTTGTGTACGTTCGTTGTGTGCTCCATGCTGTGCGCGTTTGTGCATGAGTTGGATCAGCATGAGTTAGTGCGTCGGTGTGTGTACATGCGTGGCTGCATGCGTCCTATACATGTATGACTTCTTGCGTGGTTATCAATATAAACTAATAAAATATCTTCAACTTAGCATCCTGATGTATCGTCTCTAGTGGTTAGCGAAGAGTTCATGTTCTTTTATTTGTTTATAGGTGGGCAGGCGGCAAAAAACAGGGGAAAACGTGCAAGGTTCCTTGCAGACACTCCACTGCAAGGTTCCTTTCTCCTTCTCGGTCGTCGGGAATCTATGTTCTTCCACTCTTTTTTTTTACGTGAGCTTTGTTCATCATGTTGCCAACACGCGAGACATCTAGCATCAAGGTGCACATGACATGCAAGAAAATGGAGATAATCAGATAAGCAGTGCGTAAGTGAGTCGTGCACTTCAATGGAACCTACTCCTACTACGCAAATTTTTTTCTCCTTGATGGCATGTGAATAGTGCACGTACTCAACGACGGAGCACGGGATGGTAGCCATGCCATGGTCAGCCCTTTTTTGGAGAGACTACGTACTAAATAACTTTGATGTGTCCCGTCAACTCGCAGAACGACGAGAAGCTTGCTTACTATGCCTTCCCTCTCGCCAACGTGTGTGCGGTGGCTCGCAGCACGAGGAGAAACTTTTGCTTACAAGCATTGGACGTGCAGCAGTTCATTTGGCGTCAGATTGCCACAAGTACTACTGTAGTACCACCATTATTGTTCGACTTCCGGAAGAGACGAAGAGCCAAGCGCAAGGTCACCTACTAACCTTAGGCTAGCCATAGTGGGAGTAACATAAGTAGGAGTACCTCCTTTTTTATTCTATAAACAACCACACGCGAATATTGGACGGTAGCAGCACAGCAACTGAATCAAAAATCGAAACCTTCCCGCCCGGCGCCAGCTGAGCCCGCCGCTCCACATTGATGGCAAGCCAGGGTTGACACGACCTCTCACTGCTTCAGCTGTTGAAGCGGCGCGCCGACCGAGGACATCGCCCGCTGCACACCCGGCATTTCAGACTACACATACTTTGTGAGACAAAAGGTGGGGCCATTATTAATGATATAGTATTATACTAAACGGACTAACTATTGTAAGCATGCTATGTATTACTCCCTCCTTTTCGGTTTATAAGGCTTATCTCAACTTTTTTGTTTTTCCAATCTAGAGGGCTCATCTCCATCTCATTTTTAGTTTCCAATGCGCATTAAATATTTGCACGCAAGAATTAAAAAGGAACACACCAATGCATGTAATGTTCCTACTCATCTAGTGGTCAGGCATGCATGCACTATAATTAATTCAAATTAATGCATGAGTTTAATTAGGATAGTTTTGTAAAGTACGAGATACATTCCTCCAATCACAAAATGCCTTGGTTGATGAGATTTGAGATTTGAGCCCTATAAACCGGAGTAGGTTGGTTCTAGATGATGTGTCAACTTCACATAGCCGGATGTTGGCTATACTATTAACCATGCTCTAAGTATGGTATGAGTCGGAAAATGTATTAAGTCATTAATTTATAATTAACGGACGCCTTAATTACTCAGCCATTTCTGATTCTTTGGATTGTGGGGCTAATATTGACTTGGACGCGAGGTTTGGTCCAAAGGCCCACTATTATATTTGATCTTACTCGCACGATCAACCTGACAGGCTCTACCCTAGCCGCTATTGTATCATATGGTTTTGCTCCGTTCCAGATCTTAGCGCTGCCACGCAATTCTTCTCCATCCCTTCTTCCGGCGTGCACTGCGAGAAGGGACAACAGTCCTCCGAACCCTGCCATTCGTGATCCTGTACGGGAGAGGGGCGATCAGGTTTTTGGGGAGCACACTCCTCTGACTGGTGCCAACGACGACTTCCTCAATGACAGCCTTCTTCCCCGACCTCGGTAACCTCTTCATCAACGACATGAGTGACAACATCAACCATAGCGGTTCTGCTCCCGCTGTACAGTATGTGATTCTGTCCACCGCAAGATGAAATAAGCTTATTCATACGTTGACTTGCTGATTGCAGTGCAGAACGATCATGTCATGTGTGGAGTAGCAAACAAGCTATGCAGCCGAAGGTGGAAATCAACCAAGGACATATGAAATTATATATAATCTTCCCCAGGCAGGTCAGTATCCCCTTTGTCCAGATGATCATGTTTTGTCATGCCGAGCTATTGATATGTGCAACTGTTTTGCAACAGCGTTTAAGTATAGCTATTGTTTTCCTATCTTTTCAGCTTCGGGGCAATGAAGATGATTTCAGGGGAACTGCACAATATGGACTCATGTTGAGTCATCTCTATTGCCTCATGTGTTTGCAGCAAATGTGTCGGCATCAATTGCAAGATGAGGCAGCTAGCTAGCTGTGGAGTTGCCAACATGCTCAAACTGGTCGCAACATTGAGAAGAAACAAGCATGCCGAGGAAATTAATGCATGCGCAGGGAGGCCCTTTGCTCAGAGAAGCATCGACCGATTTTCTTTATTTCCACACCTTCTCACAGCTTTGTATTGGTTATAGTATGGTGAATCATTGAGATGCATAAACATGCTGAACTTTTGTTCTTCTGAATGTTAGTATGCATACCGTATCTTCTGAAGCTTAGTTTAATGTAAATGTTGACTAGCATGTGAACCTTCACAATCTAGTAAGTATATTGTAGGCATGTTATTTGACACCTCACTTTGCCGCGCTACGCGACCAGTGTGAGTGCCTGCATCCAGTACCGCATCCTCTAATTTGGTGGATGCCAAGTTGAAAAAGGTTACCGATGAGTAGCCATAAGCTGGAGGTGTCTCTTTTTTTCTTTTGAATGGGCAATAAGCTGAAGAGCGTCTCGGGCTGCCTCTAGCACAAGGCCCTCCAGTACGAAACACAGGCAGCCGTCTGGGCCGATACAAAAGCCTATCCATCTTAAAGCCCATTTGTTTTTGTTTTTTGCGAGGATAAGCCGATATTTCTTGAAGAGGGGGCGATCCCAGGAAAACCCTCCTTCCTCCTTGGTTCCACTTACGCTTTTGTCTCGCCCCAATTTCCCCCGCTCCCCATATTCCTCACTCTTCCAAAAAAAACCCCGCTCACCTTCTTCCTCACTCGTACAGAAAACGCATGCTCCTCTTCTTCCACTCCTACAGAAAACCCCAGCCCTCCTTCTTCCCCACTCGCACTTCCACTAGGCTCATCTCTGGCTACTCTGCTCAAACCCGTGAGCTCGGCGCGACGCCCACAAGGAAAATGGAGTCGGCTGGTCCCAGCGCCAAGAAGATGAGGCTCCCGCCAGCGGTGACGCCAGTTGTAGATCCCGCACCCAGCATCGTGGGGAGAAGCGGCGAGCCCCCCCCCCACCCAGATCTGAGGAACCGGTAGAATCTCCAATGGACCGCATCAGCGATCTCCCGAACGTCATCCTTGAGGAGATCATCTCGCTTCTCCCCACCAAGGATTGCTGCCGCACACAAGTCCTCTCAACTTGGTGGTGCCCTCTATGGCGCATAGCGCCCCTCAATCTCGACTGTCGTCAGATATCTGTCCTTCCTGAATTTGATCTCCTTAGAGCCATCGTCTCCTCTCACCAGCAGGGCCCCGTTCAACGCCTCTGCATCCCGACATGCTACCTGTTGTCCATACCCGGCACGGTGGACGCTTGGCTGGCATCCCCTGAATTTGGAAAACTCCAGCAGTTTGAGTTCTACCATTACCACGAGAGTTTCATACCACGAACACACCAAGAATTCATGCCCACACCATCGTTGTCCATCTCGCGGTTTTCCTCCTCTCTCCACACCGCCACCTTCGGCTGATGCCATCTACCAGACGATCTGGTACGAATGCTTCGACTCCCACTGCTAAAAAAACTTCCGCTTGTGGTGGTTTATGTGTCGAGGGCCTCACTACACAATATCATCCACTCCAGTTGCCCTACCCTGAAGCGCTTGCTGATTTTTTTGGGAATAGAAATCCCTATCTGTTGTCTCCAAATAAAGTCACCTCACCTTAAAAGCATTGGAATTTGTTTTGAAGGACAACAACTCATCATCGAAGATGCCCCTTCACTTCAAAGGTTGCTCCTTGATCATTGTTATAAACCTTCGCAAATAACTGTCGTCTCCGCGCACAAACTGGAGACCTTGGGTCTAATTAGTGGTCTAACTAGTGCTCCGTTTGATGATCACAACAAGTTGGTGTTTGGCTCCTCACTTTTTCAGGTACCGCATATTATCATCTACACATTTTTAATCATAAGCTGCATTTTTCATTTGTGCGCATAAGTTTTATATCATCTTGGAGTACACTTTGGGTACTAATATTGTGTTATATGCTCAATGAAGAGTTCGTCGATGCATAGCCTATCAATGCTGCTGGATTCTGTCAAGATCTAATATATCTGAATGTATAGTTATGATCTGAACATAATTATAGGCTTGCTGCGATGCTTTCGGTCTCTGGAGAATTTATATATAAAGGTGATGATTTCATGCACATTGAAAGACTGTATATATTGTACTAGAATTAACCGTTCAGCTCTTGCTCTTTCGACATACTCTTTTTTTAGACCTTAACTGTTTTCAAATCTTCATGTCTACTTAGGTACTGCAACCACATGGAGAAAAACGTATAACCAATCGGTGGCGTAATAAGCACCAGGATTTTCTCAGTTCTCATGATATTCATTTGAGGACAATAACGATGAAAGAATATGCATCCAACCAGGCAAACAGAAGCTTTTTCACATTCTTCCTGTTGAATGCGAGGTTACTATTGTCCATGAGGCTTAAGTTTTACCGCAAGAGATTTCTCATGGACGGACACATTGAAAAGCAAAAAAAGAAGTTTCAGGTGGACAAATGGGCTTCTATACGTGCTCGGCTTCTATTTTTGCACATGATGTTGATTTTATGGATCAGACCGATCCACTTGTTTGTGACTGCGAAAAAGAGTGGTTGGGTTAGATATTACTGCCATGTTCAATCGGGGTTTTGTCTAAAAATTTGATGAACAATTAATCCTTGGGCTTTTTTTATCGTTTGTAAGCTTGAGTTGCATGTTGTTGCCCTCGTACTCCCCTCCACCTGCCACTACACTGCCGCATCTTGCACGGTTGCTGTTTGTTCCCGTTCGAGCCCTCGCCATCGTTCTCCTCCTTGGTTCGCTCGCTGTGCCTGCTGCCGTCTGGCGTTGTCAACATGGTCAACAACCAAGAGGAATCAGGAGATGACTGTACATGGAGAGGCTGACAGTAGGGACCCACCAGGGTCATTGCATTACGCAAGCAGGTTCCTCGTTTTTACAAGCCAAAAAAATTACTTCTTCCTAATTGTTTGACAACTAGGTCCCACCCATTGCCAATGTAGTCAATAAACGAGAAAATTACACAACGAGCGGATAACACCAGGGACCCAGCAGCTCGCCCAGTTTTCTTTTTTTCATTTCAGAGACGTAGCTCAACTGCGCGCTGTGCGGGGGCTGTGGCCCGTCTAGCCCACACTTATGCTTTTATTTAAGCACTTGACGAGGCCAGTTTATTTTTTTTCTTCTGAAAATGGCTAACCCAGTTCTTTTTTTTTTTGGAGAATACCAAAACCGAGGCCTACTTGCTTTTCTCAGCCCTGCTGGGCAGCAAATCTTTCAAGACGAGGAGGGAGGGATGTAAGTAGTAAGAAATGGGCTTCCCCAGAGAATGGGCTATAAGTTGTAAGAAATGGCTTGCAAAATTTTAAACCAAAGCCAACCGGAAATTACATTAAAATATCATTTTTTCTCTATATTTCTCTACTCTCTACTCTTATAAAAACCAATGCCAACCGGCAATTACATTAAAATGTCGTCTTTTCTCCCAGAAGATAAACTACTCATACAAATACATCTTCATGTTCCGTGCAACGCACGAGCATCTTGCTAGTTAAGATTTTAAATTTCATTCATTTTTTGCAGAGAATTGTTTTTTGAATTTTATTTTGATATATTTTTTTAAAAGTTATTTTTAACGCGACAAAATTTCGTGACTAAAAGAGTTCAGACCCTACCAAAATATGCAAAATTTCGTTGAATTTTTTTGCAGTGCCCAGAATATATGGCCTGTAATGCTAATAAAAAGAATACGGGCTTCAAATATCCTTAAGAATTAGCAAATGGGCTGTAAATTATTGAAAATAATGGCTAATGGGTTGTATGTTGTTTTCCACAGATTTGGAGGCTGACTTCTGGGCCTACTAGGTTGACAATGACGCTGTCCTAATTTTTTTGATGCGTATGCAAGGCTTTGTCAACTTAGTCAACACAGAGCAGTGACTATTGGATGTCCATCCATCGGCTGCCGTGCTTCTTCAATCTCTGATCTTCCTTCTCTGCCTGCTTCCTACTCCCGTGGCTGGTTGTGCTGCCGCCAGGCCATCCCTCTACCCACCCGCACATCCTGTTATTTTCCGGCGACGTCAGCCTCACCCCGCAGCCGACCATTCAGCGCTCGAAGTCCCCTCAGCATGGGCATCCGCTGCGGTGGCTTCGCCGGCTCCGGGTCGTTCCCTTCCTGGGCCTCGCCCTTGTCCATCGCGTTTGTGCTCTCGGTGCGACGAGGTAAACACGTTCAACAAACAACAGCCATCGGAAGAGGCTGACAGTCGGGGTCCACACAAGGAAATGCCTCCTTATTACGCGCAAAATAATGATTCCTCCACCTGACAGCTGGGACCCATCGGAAGGGCCTCTATATTTCTTGAAAAAAACGTCCCCCCCCCGTTGTCAGCTCGGACCCACCAGCTATATCTTCGCACACAAGGAAGTGCCTCCTTATTACGCACAAAAAAATGAATACTCCCCCTGCTAGCTGGGACCCACTATTGTGGGAGGCTGACTTGTGGGCCTACTAAGATGACGGGGACGGAGGGCTTTGTCAACTTAGTCAATATGAACGATTCTAGCTCTAGTGACCGTACGATGTCCATCCAACGGTCGTAGTGCTTCTTCAACCTTTGGTCTTCGCACGCAAGGAAGTGCGTCCATATTACGAGCAAAAGAAATGACCCCCCCTGACTGTTGGAACCCACTAGCTACATCTTCGCACGCAAGGAAGTGCCTGACAGTCAGGATCTACCTGGTTGAAGCATACGTAGCATTGTCATTCCGGTCGCGAACGTGTACGTACATACGATCAGTCTGTCTGCAGGCTGCAGCAATGAACCGTGGCCGTCTAAGGAAGGGCACGTGCCGTAGAAGAGGCGCGCACGTAGCATGTATGCGTATGTATAGTGGCCAGGGTGCAAGAAAGTAAATACAGCCACGTACGTACATATGGGCGGGGTCTCGAACGCCTACTCGCGCATATGTACGGCCAGTGCTTGTGTTGTGACGCCCGGGTATTTAAGCTACAGTAAAACTCTGCTAATGATGCCACGTCACCTCATTTCACTGTTGCTAATCTCGCGTTAGTTCGAAACCGGTTCGAATTCAAGTTTAAAATCAAGTCAAACTATAAAAAGATTTCAAATATTAAAACTAAAATGTTCGGGTTGTGCCAAATAATGCATAGGTAATTATGCTGGTCAACCCACACCTTTATAAAATATTTAAACACTCTAAAAGAAATAAAATAGCAGCAATAATAATTATATAATTGCCTTTAAAATAATAAACAATTTCAAAACTATTTTATTTTAGTGCTCAGTTGTTTGTGGCTGTGGCATAAATTGTAACATCTATTTTGGGTGCCACTTTATTATTTTTACTAAAACTAAAAATAAAAGTGAATTAAATCAAAAAGGGAAATGCCAGACTGTAAACTAAAACAAAATAAATAAATAAAAACAAAAGGCCCACTCCCCCACTGGGCCTCTTGGCCCAGTCGGCTCAGCCGACCAGGCCGGCCCAGCTCCCCCCTGGCCCAACCGGCCTCCCCACTCCCCCATTAACCCCCCAAACCCTAACCCTGACCGCACCACTCCCCCACTCGTCCCACTCCTCCCTTTGTTCCCCCGATCCAGATTGGATCGGGTGCTCGACGGCGCCTCTCGCCGCGCCGGCCACGTCGGCCATCGCCCCCGCCTCACCGTTGCCGGACATCCTCCTCCCCACCGAACCAGCTCGAAGTCGCCCCCGACCCCATCGCCTCGACGCCCCTCACCGGAGATCACCGAAGCCGCTCGACGCCGTCCGTCGCTGCCAGGACCGCGTCGACGCCCAGAGCTCCCCCCCGCCGGCCTGCTTCCGCCTCCCAGCCGCCCTACTTCCGCCTCGACCTCGTCGTCCCCGTCATCCACCTCACCCCCTGCTGCCATGGTCCCTACACCCCCCTGTGAGGCCCTCCCCTCCTCTTTCCCCGCGCTCGTCCGCTGGCTCCGCGCTGCTTGCTCGCTGTCGCCAGTCGCCCGCCTCGCGCCTCCGACCTCCTCCCCGCACGCACACCGCCGCCACGGTCGTCGCTGCAGCCCCACAACCGCCGCGCGCGTGCCGCCCCGCGCCTGGCTCTCCGGGCGGGTCCTGGCCATGAACCCCGCATCCTTGCGTCGCCCCGCTACCGGCCATGCCTCTCCCGCCGCTCGACCACATGCGCGCGCGCCCGCCTCGCCCCGGCTGCAGTCTCCCTCGCCAACCGTGCCGGACCGCGCCTGCGTTGCTCCCGCGCCGCTGCTCGCCCCGGCGCGCGCCTCCCCTGCTGCTTCATCGACATGCCCACGCCGTCACCTGAACCGCGCCGCCTCTGCTCGTCCCGTGCCCCGCCTCCGCCTCTGGCCCCGCATGCCACCGCAGCGCCGGCGGCCATCTCCGGCATCCAGCCGCGCCCTCGACTTGCCGTGCGCCTGGCGGCCTCCCTGGTGAGGCCGGCCCGCGCCGTTGTGCTCCGGCCACTAACCGGGGTGGTTAGCATTAAGCCAACCCCCACCCCATGGCCACTTACACGTGGGGCCCAGCCCCTAAAAACGAAAATAAAAGGGTTTTAAAAAAAGAATTAAAAAAATATATAATAAATAATTAATTAATTAGTTAACTAAATAATTAACTTAATTAATCCTGTTTAGTTTAACTAATTAAACTTAATTAGGCCTAAACTCTAATTAAGTCTAAACAATGAATGACATGTGGGACCCACACGTTAGTTGACCCAGTCAACGCCCGGTTGACTGCTGGCGTCATGCTGACGTCATCATGACGTCAGCAAGCACTATTCTGGATAATATTAAATTAACTTAATTAATTAAATTCAAAAAAATGATTTAAAACTTCAGAAAATCATATAAAATAAACCGTAGCTCAGATGAAAATATTTTCAACATGAAAGTTGCTCAGAACGACGAGACGAACCCGGATACGCAGCCCGTTCTTCCGCCACACATTCCTAACATATCAAACTCACAACTTTTCCCCCTCCGGCTCCTTTGCCCGAAAACGCGAAACCTCGGGAAAACTTTCCCGGATGTTTCCCCCCTTCACCGGTATCATCCCATACCGCATTAGGGCACCTCTAATGCCGTTACTTGTCATGGCATGCATCACTATGCATCTGCTTGCTTAAATATTCATTGTTTCTTCCCCCTCTTCTTCCGCTAGACACCGAGATTGACGCTGTTGCTGCCCCGTTCGACTACGGAGTTGACGATCCCTCTCTCTTGCCAGAGCAACCAGGCAAGCCCTCCCCCTTGATCACCAGATATCGCCTACTCTCCTCTATACTGCTTGCATTAGAGTAGTGTAGCATGTTACTGCTTTCGTTATTCCTATCCTGATGCATAGCCTGTCTTTGATACTGCTGTTGGTACCTTTACCTGCAATCCTACTGCTTAGTATAGGATGCTAGTGTTCCATCAGTGGCCCTACACTCTTGTCCGTCTGCCATGCTATATTACTGGGCCGTGATCACTTCAGGAAGTGATCACGGGCATATACTATAAACTTTACACTGTTACATTACCTGTGATACTGTTCGGAGATGGGGGCTGAAGGGGCAGGTGGCTCCATCCCGGTAGAGGTGGGCCTGGGTTCCCGATGGCCCCCGACTGTTACTTTGTGGCGGAGCGACAGGGCAGGTTCAGACCACCTAGGAGAGAGGTGGGCCTGGCCCTGGTCGGCGTTCGCGGATACTTAACACGCTTAACGAGATCTGGGTATTTGATCTGAGTCTGGCCATTTGGTCTATACGCACTAACCATCTACGCGGGAGTAGTTATGGGTATCCCGGCGTCGTGGTATCAGCCGAAGCCTTCGTGACATCAGCGACTGAGCGGCGCGCGCCGGATTGGAACGTAAGCCTGCTCTTGTATTAAGGGGGCTAGTTCCGCTTTCGGCCGCCCACGCAACGTGCAGGTGTGCTCAGGGCGATGGGCCCAGACCCCTGCGCGCTTAGGTTTAGACCGGCGTGCTGACCTCTCTGTTGTGCCTAGGTAGGGCTGCGACGTGTTGATCTTCCGAGGCCGGGCATGACCCAGGAAAGTGTGTCCGGCCAAATGGGATCAAGCGTGTTGGGCTATGTGGTGCACCCCTGCAGGGAAGTTTATCTATTTGAATAGCCGTGTCCCTCGGTAAAAGGACGACCCGGAGTTGTACCTTGACCTTATGACAACTAGAACCGGATACTTAATAAAACACACCCTTCCAAGTGCCAGATACAACCCGGTGGTCGCTCTCTAACAGGGCATCGAGGAGGGGATCGCCGGGTTGGATTATGCTATACGATGCTACTTGGAGGACTTCAGTCCACTCTCTTCTATATGCTGCAAGATGGAGGCTGCCGGAAGCGTAGTCTTCGACAGGATTAGCTATCCCCTCTCTTATTTCGGCTTTCTGCAGTTCAGTCCACTGATATGGCCCTTTACACATATATCCATGCATATGTAGTGTAGCTCCTTGCTTGCGAGTACTTTGGATGAGTACTCACGGTTGCTTTGTTTCCCCCTTTTCCCCATTCCTCTACCCGTTTGTTGCAACCAGACGATGGAGCCCAGGATCCAGACGCCACTGTCGACGACGACTCCTACTACACTGGAGGTGCCTACTACTACGTGCAACCCGCTGACGACGACCTGGAGTAGTTAGGAGGACCCCAGGCAGGAGGCCTGCGCCTCGTTCGATCTGTATCCCCGTTTGTGCTAGCCTTCTTAAGGCATCTTGTTTAACTTATGTCTGTACTCAGATATTGTTGCTTCCGCTGACTCGTCTATGATCGAGCACTTGTATTCGAGCCCTCGAGGCCCCTGGCTTGTATTATGATGCTTGTATGACTTATTTTATTTGTAGAGTTGTGTTGTGATATCTTCCCGTGAGTCCCTGATCTTGATCGTACACATATGCGTGCATGATTAGTGTATGATTGAATCGGGGGGCGTCACAAGTTGGTATCAGAGCTGACTGCCTGTAGGAATCCCCATTCCAACTCTTTGGCCGAAGTCGAGTCTAGACATTGCAAAACTTTTACTAACATGGTTGTGTGTCTTACGGGCACACGTCGCCATTGGGTGGTAGTAGGATCTTTTACCGCTTGACCTATACTCTGGGACTCGGACATCTCTTCTATTCAGGTTAAATGATTTTCCAAAAATCTAACTCTAGGTTCTCGTTATCACTTTCACCCGGAGAGCCCCTTATTACTGATGATCGTCTGCTCCACGTGAAGACCCTGAAGATACTCTCCGCAATTAACCCGAGAACTTGTGTTCATCGCATTTGCAATTCCCTACCACCTAAATATTCCTATGGATAAATACTTACACCTGTCATTCTTATTTTTATTCCCAGTCGATCTTATTATTACAAGGTACTCCGAGAATCCTTTGAGCTTAGTGCCTTGCTGTACTTTGTCACCTGAATACCCCTACGGATGATTCTCGCACTTACCGAGTATCCGCTCATTCCCAGTTGTTCAGGTGTTTCGCCAAAGACTTCAAAATATCGTTCGATCTTCCGAAAACCCCGAGCAGCCTATTACTCTTGAAATTCTCGCTTGCTTGCATTATGGTTAATACCATAAGTTTCGTAATCTTATTGGCCTCCCTTGTCTTTATCATTTTAAGTCCGTTGATTCAATAGGTTGAGGATGCTCGCATTCCTCAGTCAAATCCTAGGATTCATCCTTCCGGCTCAGATGTCAATTGGATATGAGCTGGTTCTTGACCAATCAATGCCTTGATCGTTTGTGCTTCCAAGTCTGTTGAACTTATTCATTTTCGATCAGAACGATTGCTTCTGATCCCTTGATTTGGAGATCATAAAGTTTCTTTGCATTAAGCTTTGAATTAGTCAGTTGTTTCTATAACCCGATGCCATGGCATTCCTTCTTCCTTTGATTGAGTACCGATACTCACATCAGCCCCGTTGTGGATCGCCATACCCATTGCCGGGTTATTATCCGACAAGGTCCTTCACAACCAAAATTCTTGTGAGTTCTTTACCTGATACCTAATGCCCTTAGTAAATTGTATCATCTGCTTGGCCAACCATGCTCTGCTTTCGAGCTGGTCGTATTTACTATTGAAGCTTGTGGTATATGTTTCCACGATACCCCGACGGGTTGAACCTATGCCTTCCTTTATATGTGTGAGCTCGAAAGTTTTCACGAGTCATACTCATCTGGTATTTCACCAGATAAAACTTTCAACACTAATGCCTTTATCAAAGCGAAAAGTGAATGGAAGGTTATACATTGAAGAATTGGGAGTCGACCTTGAACTTTGTGTTCATGCCCATGGAAATGCTGTAGATCTTATCATTAAAGCTTTTCTTAAATTAATTATTCCCTTGGTATAAGTTCATCTTATCTCTGGGATCTGGCCTTATGCAATCGTGGTTCCGACCATGTTCTCCTTTAAATAACATTTCTCGTGCAAGTTTAAGCATTTGTCTTCTGCAGAGCAATACCCTAGTCCAATCTCTACTTTGATCTGTCGTCGAGCATTACCCCCTGGTATCTCGAGATTATCATGGAACTACATAACCTCTTATGAGTTCTTCATCAGGTATTACATTCTCACGGACTCCAATTTTTCACGGGCTTTGAGTAATGAAACACTCAAGGACACTGATAACGGAATCGAGTCTGCACTGCGATTCAACAAGGATTGGAGATCTTCATCGCTTACAAGTTTATTACTCCATGTCTGTCCTAGACTGAACGGATACATCATTATCGTGCTAATTTTAATCATCAACATTCTGAGCTCTTCAAGGGTATCAACTGAATTCATGAAGAGAAATACCATCCTTGCCCCCGATGATTTGTGTTATCATCGGCCACTTTATTGCCTTCCCTCCAACACAAACTTGTTCATGTTTTGTGTTATACCTTGAGTTCCTTGCTATCCAGCATTTGTCCTTCTTTACCTTGGAATATTACCACCTTTTATGTCAAGAATGTCGTGGTAATTTTACCACCTCTTGAGAATTCTGGATATAGTAATATCTCTCGCCATTTGCGTTTATTTCTTGGACTCCGTGTTGTTTCTAACCAGAATATCGACAAATGGTCTGTGATGTGTAAATTCTAAACTTCTAGCAACCCTATTGCCTTGAAGTTATTGGTCTATAGTTTCATTAGAAGTCTATTGCTTATTGAATCATCATTCGAGCATTGTTCGTGCTACCTAGTCCAGATTCCTGGGTGCACCCTTCTGTCATTGTTAAATTGTGTATGTTTTCCTCGAGCATACCCCATTATATTATTTGATCTAACAGATGTTATCTCCTTGTTCACATAATTGTGGAAATCCATCTTTTGAATATCTCAATGAATTGTCGCTGAGTTCATCAGCCACCCCTCGTTCTCTCCTTGGTTTAATGATGAACTCTTGTGTCGGAACTCCCTTCCATAGTTCATTTCCCAAGAATCTTGTCATCTCGTCAAATTTGTGTTGCACCTTTTCTTCTCGGACATCCTGAGTCTGAGGTATCATGACACCAATCGGATCTGAATCTCGGTCAGATATGATGGTTGGAACATATTCCCAAGAGTTATAACACTAGTCCTTTACGACCCGGTAAGGTGATGTCATGCCGAGTACACCTGGCCAGAGGACCTATTGTTATAGTTTTCTCTTAACGAGGTTAACCATTTTTCCATGAGGAAATTGAATGCCTTGTTTAATAAGTTTATCCTAATGGATCCTTCATGTATCCGAAGTCCGACCTTTGCTTGAAGACCATGTCAGTGCTATCTCGAAGCATGTATGTGGTACTCCTATCATCGATAAGAACACTTGAAGCACAATGCTAAATTTTCTTAATCAAATTATCCAAACATCGTTGTATGGATAATGTCACGAAATTCCTCTCCCTTTACCTCAATGGTTCCCTTCGTCCCTCGCCCTTGGTACCAACGTTGTCGCCGACATAACTGACATGGTACGCTCTGACATGCCTTGCTATCATGACCGTGCAAGATGTCACTGCTCCTATTAAAAAACCACATGGTGGGCCCATAACCCATAGTTCCACAGGATCGAAACCTGACTGTCCTGTACACCCCCTATTCCCAAAGTTATTCCTCGCGCGTGGCCTCATATGTAATTCACGGGCCACCGTCCTAGTGATCTATTCTGGTATCAGACGGAATACTTACTCTCGCCACTGTGAACCCCTTTCTCACTCTGGTTCAGACTTCGAGCAGCTACCTATCCGCTTGGGAACCTCTTATTGTACCTTCATACCTTACTCTCGATGTATTTCATATGTTGAACTCGAGAGATAATCTTATACTCATTCATGGGTTAATCCCAGATTGTTTCCCTCAAAAGCATTCTGTCGTAGCTGAGCTGCCCCTTATCCTTTCATAAGTACGATGGAGTTCCTATAGAAATGATGACAAGTTTATCATGATGCATTGGAATAAAGAATTGAAGACATCAATGAAAGGGATCAACCTCTTCGAAAAGGCAGACAAGACCGAGAAGACTCGTTAGGTTTTTTGCTACCAACACCTTCCCCCTTACTCCACCGCTTAAATCTCGGGACGAGATTTCTTGTAGTGGAGGAGATTTGTGACGCCCGGGTATTTAAGCTACAGTAAAACTCTGCTAATGATGCCACGTCACCTCGTTTCACTAGTGCTAATCTCGCGTTAGTTCGAAACCGGTTCGAATTCAAGTTTAAAATCAAGTCAAACTATAAAAAGATTTCAAATATTAAAACTAAAATGTTCGGGTTGTGCCAAATAATGCATAGGTAATTATGGTGGTCAAACCACACCTTTATAAAATATTTAAACACTCTAAAAGAAATAAAATAGCAGCAATAATAATTATATAATTGCCTTTAAAATAATAAACAATTTCAAAACTATTTTATTTTAGTGCTCAGTTGTTTGTGGCTGTGGCATAAATTGTAACATCTATTTTGGGTGCCACTTTATTATTTTTACTAAAACTAAAAATAAAAGTGAATTAAATAAAAAAAGGGAAAAGGCCAGACTGTAAACTAAAACAAAATAAATAAATAAAAACAAAAGGCCCACTCCCCCCCCCACTGGGCCTCTTGGCCCAGTCGGCTCAGCCGACCAGGCCGGCCCAGCTCCCCCCTGGCCCAACCGGCCTCCCCACTCCCCCATTAACCCCCCAAACCCTAACCCTGACCGCACCACTCCCTCACTCGTCCCACTCCTCCCTCTGCTCCCCCGATCCAGATTGGATCGGGTGCTCGACGGCGCCTCTCGCCGCGCCAGCCACGTCGGCCATCGCCCCCGCCTCACCGTTGCCGGACATCCTCCTCTACCCTCCTCCCCACCGAACCAGCCCGAAGCCGCCCCCGACCCCATCGCCTCGATGCCCCTCACCGGAGATCACCGAAGCCGCTCGACGCCGTCCGTCGCTGCCAGGACCGCGTCGACGCCCAGAGCTCCCCCCCGCCGGCCTGCTTCCACCTCCCCGCCGGCCTGCTTCCGCCTCGACCTCGTCGTCCCCGTCATCCACCTCACCCCCCGCTGCCACGGTCCCTACACCCTCCTGTGAGGCCCTCCCCTCCTCTTTCCCCGCGCTCGTCCGCTGGCTCCGCGCTGCTTGCTCGCTGTCGCCAGTCGCACGCCTCGCGCCTCCGACCTCCTCCACGCACGCACACCGCCGCCACGGTCGTCGCTGCAGCCCCACGGCCGCCGCGCGCGTCGCCCCGCGCCTGGCTTTCCGGGCGGGTCCTGGCCGTGAACCCCGCATCCCTGCGCCGCCCCGCTACCGGCCATGCCTCTCCCGCCGCTCGACCACGCGCGCGCGCGCGCGCCTCGCCCTGGCTGCGGTCTCCCTCGCCAACCGCGCCGGACCGCGCCGCTGCTCGCCCCGGCGCGTGCCTCCCCTGCTGCTTCATCGACTTGCCCGCGCCATCACCTGAACCGCGCCGCCTCTGCTCGTCCCGTGCCCCGCCTCCGCCTCTGGCCCCGCAGGCCACCGCTGCGCCGGCGGCCTACACCGGCATCCAGCCGCGCCCTCGACGTGCCGTGCGCCTGGCGGCCTCCCTGGTGAGGCCAACCCGCGCCGGTGTGCTCCGGCCACTAACCGGGGTGGTTAGCATTAAGCTAACCCCCACCCCATTGCCACTTACACGTGGGGCCCAGCCCCTAAAAACGAAAATAAAAGGTTTTTTTTAAGAATTAAAAAAATATATAATAAATAATTAATTAATAAAAATAATTAATTAATAAGTTAACTAAATAATTAACTTAATTAATCCTGTTTAGTTTAACTAATTAAACTTAATTAGGCCTAAACCCTAATTAAGTCTGAACAATGAATGACATGTGGGACCCACACGTCAGTTGACCCAGTCAACGCCCGGTTGACTGTTGGCGTCATGCTGACATCATCATGACGTCAGCAAGCACTATTCTGGATAATGTTAAATTAAATTAATTAAATAAATTCAAAAAAATGATTTAAAATTTTAGAAAATCATATAAAATAAACCGTAGCTCAGATGAAAATATTTTCAACATGAAAGTTGCTCAGAACGACGAGACGAACCCGGATACGCAGCCCGTTCTTCCGCCACACATTCCTAACATATTAAACTCGCAACTTTTCCCCCTCCGGCTCCTCTGCCCGAAAATGCGAAACCCCGGGAAAACTTTCCTGGATGTTTCCCCCCTTCGCCGTTATCATCCCATACCGCATTAGGGCACCTCTAACGCCGTTACTTGTCATGTCATGCATCACTATGCATCTGCTTGCTTAAATATTCATTGTTTCTTCCCCCTCTTCTTCCGCTAGACACCGAGACCGACGCTGCTGCTGCCCCGTTCGACTACGGAGTTGACGATCCCTCTCTCTTGCCAGAGCAACCAGGCAAGCCCCCCCCCCTTGATCACCAGATATCGCCTACTCTCCTCTATACTGCCTGCATTAGAGTAGTGTAGCATGTTACTGCTTTCGTTATTCCTATCCTGATGCATAGCCTATCTTTGATACTGCTGTTGATACCTTTACCTGCAATCCTACTGCTTAGTATAGGATGCTAGTGTTCCATCAGTGGCCCTACACTCTTGTCCGTCTGCCATGCTATATTACTGGGCCGTGATCACTTCGGGAAGTGATCGCGGGCATATACTATATACTTTACACTGTTACATTACCTGTGATACTGTTCGGAGATGGGGGTTGAAGGGGCAGGTGGCTCCATCCCGGTAGAGGTGGGCCTGGGTTCCCGACGGCCCCCGACTGTTACTTTGTGGCGGAGCAACAGGGCAGGTTCAGACCACCTAGGAGAGAGGTGGGCCTGGCCCTGGTCAGCGTTCGCGGATACTTAACACGCTTAACGAGATCTGGGTATTTGATCTGAGTCTGGCCATTTGGTCTATACGCACTAACCATCTACACGGGAGTAGTTATGGGTATCCCGGCGTCGTGGTATCAGCCGAAGCCTTCGTGACGTCAGTGACTGAGCGGCGCGCGCCGGATTGGAACGTAAGCCTGCTCTTGTATTAAGGGGGCTAGTTCCGCTTTCGGCCGCCCACGCAACGTGCAGGTGTGCTCAGGGCGATGGGCCCAGACCCTGCGCGCTTAGGTTTAAACCGGCGTGCTGACCTCTCTGTTGTGCCTAGGTAGGGCTGCGACGTGTTGATCTTCCGAGGCCGGGCATGACCCAGGAAAGTGTGTCCGGCCAAATGGGATCAAGCGTGTTGGGCTATGTGGTGCACCCCTGCAGGGAAGTTTATCTATTCGAATAGCCGTGTCCCTCGGTAAAAGGACGACCCAGAGTTGTACCTTGACCTTATGACAACTAGAACCGGATACTTGATAAAGCACACCCTTCCAAGTGCCAGATACAACCCGGTGGTCGCTCTCTAACAGGGCATCGAGGAGGGGATCGCCGGGTAGGATTATGCTATACGATGCTACTTGGAGGACTTCAGTCTACTCTCTTCTATATGTTGCAAGATGGAGGCTGCCGGAAGCGTAGTCTTCGACAGGATTAGCTATCCCCCCTCTTATTCCGGCTTTCTGCAGTTCAGTCCACTGATATGGCCCTTTACACATATATCCATGCATATGTAGTGTAGCTCCTTGCTTGCGAGTACTTTGGATGAGTACTCACGGTTGCTTTGTTTCCCCCTTTTCCCCATTCATCTACCCATTTGTTGCAACCAGACGATGGAGCCCAGGATCCAAACGCCACCGTCGACGATGACTCCTACTACACTGGAGGTGCCTACTACTACGTGCAACCCGCTGACGACGACCTGGAGTAGTTAGGAGGATCCCAGGCAGGAGACCTGCGCCTCGTTCGATCTGTATCCCCGTTTGTGCTAGCCTTCTTAAGGCATCTTGTTTAACTTATATCTGTACTCAGATATTGTTGCTTCCGCTGACTCGTCTATGATCGAGCACTTGTATTCGAGCCCTCGAGGCCCCTGGCTTGTATTATGATGCTTGTATGACTTATTTTATTTGTAGAGTTGTGTTGTGATATCTTCCCGTGAGTCCCTGATCTTGATCGTACACATTTGCGTGCATGATTAGTGTATGATTGAATCAGGGGCGTCACATGTGTACATGGCTGGGTCGGAATGGAGAAACTGCGTCGTCGTCGTGCTCATTGGGAGGCAACGCAACGCGTGCTATTCATCGGGAGCCAACTAGCTTGGACGGAATAGCCGATGGAAACGAGGCCTGGCGTACCGCAGAATGGAGGAAACAGCCTTGTGTTCGACTGGCCACGGTCGAAACGGGATCCTGTTCATCGGGAGGGGTCTGGCGTATCGCAAAACAAAGGAAATAGACTTCTCTTGGACCTCCTATGGTCGAAACGGGGTCCTATTGATAGGGAGGGGTGTGGCGTACCGCAAAACGGGACTCCACGGGATACTGCTCATCTCCATCATCGACTGCCTCCATGGGCTACTTCTCATCCACAGTCGACTGCCTCCACGGGCTCCTGTTCATCCATGGTCAACCTCCTCCAGCCTCCACCTGCTCCTGTTCATCCACGGGCTCCTGTTCATCCAACCTCCACCGCTCCTCCACCGGCTACTGTTCAACCGGCCCTCTCCACGGGGTCCTGTTCAACCACCCCTCCACGACATGGATGAGGAGGTCATACCGCGTCGTGCTTGGTGGTGGAGCCACCCTGCGGTCCAGCGGCGAGAAACCCTCCATCTCTTCCACGCGTCCGGAGCCATGCGGGAGCTTCCAGTAGGTGTGTCTGGTGGGGATGAATGACATGTCCCACACCCAAACCCAGCAGGCCAAGGTCTTGGTGTGGCTGCGCTCTAGCGTGCGGCTGTCGAGCCGGTCGACGCGCACCTTGTCGCCGAACACCTCCTGCGCCCCTTCAATGGACCAGTACTGCATCGGCATGTGCTCGATGACGCAGCAAATATGACCAGCGTGGTCGTCCTCGCGCCATGGGTGGATGGCGAGTTTGGCGCCGTCGACACGCAGAGTGTCGCGGCGCATGGCGTTGGCGTGGTGGGCCGGCTGGGTGAAGATGATGAAGAAGTCTTCGGGCTGGTGAGCAGTGACCCGCAATTGGTGAGGCGGGACACAAAGCTGGGCCTCCAGAGCACGCCCAACCGCCATTGGGGACGTGGCCGCCACCCCGTCCAGGGCGCGCAGCGTCACCGCATGTTGCATGAGGAAGAAAACGACCCACTCCACCTCCACCGTGGAGACCCCCACCTTGTGGCTGGTGCGGGATCGGCGCGCAGGGTCTGCTAAACTGAGCTCGACCATCGGAGGTGCAGGGGGAAGCGGCTGGGACGACGGAGGTGGCGGAGGGGATGGTGGTGGCGGTGGAGAGTGGAAGCACAGGCAGGAGATGACCGGCGGGCGTGGTGCAAGCGGACCTAGCCTAGTAGCAGCTGAGCCACCCGGGCCATTTCGAGGATTTTGAGGACAATCGCGGCCAAAATGCCCAGGCGCTCACAGATTATGCAGTGCAGTGGATCTCTACAGTCTTTCCGGCGGTGGCGCTTCCGAGACACCGGAAACAGCGACCGCAGAAGTGGCTTAAGAAGGCCTCGCGGCCTTCTGCCGCATTGAACACCAGCCGACGACCTAGAGAGGGCGGCGGAGGAGCCCCGCTATTAATCGGCAGATCGAGGCTGCACTCGCGGTTCTTCTTCGAGGAGACATCCGTCCACCCACCTCCCGCCCCCGTAGAGGAAAGGTTGACTGCAGGGGGCGGGACAACGATGATGGACTGAAGGCGACGGAGAGGTGGCTCTGCAAGATCCGCAGGACCAGCGGTAACATCAACGATGATGGATTTAATGTGACGAGACAGCTGCCCCGCCGAATTCGGCTCCCTAACTACATCCGCGCCCGTCGAGCATTGACCATGCAGCAGAAGACGCGACGGGGAATCCGGATCTGGGGGGAGGAGGTATAGCAGCAGCGGGGGGTGGGCGATGAGGTTGTCCTCGGACCAGCGGGCGAAGCCCGGCCCTGCCTCTCGTCGGCGGAGCCGCAGCTGGATCCGGGTCGTGGGGAGCGTGGCGCGCCCATGCCGCTAGGCGGTAGGGGCGGTGGGGGTGGCCGCCGCGGCCAGAGTGGCTAGCGGCGTGGGAGCTAGCTTAGGCAGGAGGCAGGAGAGACTCAGTTAGAGTAGTTATCCAGGGAAGTGGACCTATATTAGAGCTGGGTTGTGGCAGATCTCTTAGGCTTTTTTCGCCATTTCTGCCCGATGGCAAGAACACATACCTTTTTTTAACAAAGCAAGAACACATACTTGAAACCCTAGCTAAATACCAGCAGGCCCTCTTGATTCGTCCGATACTTGCATCGATGCATCCTAAGAGCATCTCCAGCTATGCCCCCAGAAAGGCCTCCCCAGGCGATTTTTTCGCGCCGGCGCCGAAAGAACGGCCTAGTCGCGCCCCCAGGAGCCTGATTTTCACCGGCTTGGGCCGAAATCAGCGCCGATGGACCCAGGCCGAGCCCGACATGCTGGGGCGCCCGGGGGTGCCGAGGCGAGCTATTTTGGCGTGAAACAGCCGCGGGCCCACCGAGTCAGCGAGACGGGCGCTTCGTCCCCTCATCGCCTCGGTTCCCACAGGAATCAATGCCGAAGCTGCCACGCTGCCGCCACCGGTCAATCTTGCCATTGATTCCTCATGGGCGGCGCGTCATGAGGCGGCGCGGCGACGCCTCTCCTCCCGCCACGCGTACACACGGGCGCGGCTATATAAGCCGGTGGCCTCCCTCACCTCTGGCCACATCAGCCCTAGCCGCCGAGCTCTACCTCTCCCGTGTGCCGCCGCCGAGCCCTTCCTCTCTGTGCGCCTCCTCTGAGCCCTCCCTCACTTCGACAGCCCCCCGACGATGGCCGAACATTTCCCCGGCGACGAGGCGGCGGCCAACGGCTTCGGCCGCCGATCGCTCCGCAAACAGGAGTCGTGGCTCCTGTTCGAGGCCAAAGTCCCGGCACCGCAGGACATGCGTTCCTGGCTGTCGGGATGGAGGCTCAGAAATGGGGGAGTGCCCGTTCCCCCATTGCCCGACGCCGTAGCGCGCCCCCCCTACTTCGCCGCCGAGGTAGAACTCGTGCGCGCCTCCGTCACCGACTAGCAACTCGCCCTCCCCAATACGCCGCCGATAACCACGTGGCGTGGGCGGCGTACTTCGAGCGTCATCACGAGCAGAGGCTGGCGTCCACCAACGGGGCGCTGGTGGTGGGCGGGATGAAGAACAACGAGGGGTGCCGCGTGTGGTGGGGCATCCCCGGCCGCCCGCTCGAGGGCGTGCTGACGCACCTTGAGGACGGCAACAACCCGCCGTTGGCGTACCCTCCCTCGACGGCCGCCCCGGCCCACCGCTGACGCGTCGGGCAATGGATGCCTAGGAGGTTCGGCCCCTCCTTGTCTTCCTCCTTGCACTCCTCCTCATAGTCTTCTTCCCACTCCTCCGGCTCTCCGGCGCTGCTCGGCGTCAAGGCCGAGCCCGCAGCGAAGACACCGCTCGGCCGGCGCACTCGCAACACCGGCATCGTCATCAATGAGGGCGGTCGGTGCGCCACCTCGTCGGCTCCTCCGCGCTTCGTCAAGCCAAAGACGGAGCCGGAGCTCGCGCCGGTGAAAACGGAGCCGGGTCTCCCCACCGTGAAGACGGAACACGGCGACATGGAGCTTGACGACGAGGCGGCCCTAGAATGGGCACGCAAGGACTCCCTGAAGATGCAGACGGAGCACCAGTGCGCTGCCCTGCGGCGCATCGAGCAGCGCCGCCGGGGCCGCGATGAAGGAGGAATCGTTGTCATCAACGACAGCGACGACGACGATGCGCCGCCGCCGCCGCCACCAGTCTGCCATGGTGACGCCGGGCAGGGGTCCGCCAGGGATGGCCACGTCAAGGAGGAGAAGGTTGCCGACGACGACGGCGGTGAGGATGGCGGCGACGACGGCAACTACTCCGCGTTCAGCGAGTTATTTTTAGATATATTTGCTATGTAAGCCGTGAACATGTCTAATATATGCCAAAGTTTGCTGAAATTTAGACGTGTTTAGCTGAACTTCGCCGAATGTTTTTTTATTTAAAAAAGTAGACGCGTCTGGGGGCGGCCCTGGGCCGGCGGCTGGGGACCAACTCGCCCCTATGTCATTTTTTTGCACCGGCTCGCCCCGAGGCGGCGATTTTAGGTGCCCCTTGGGGGGCCAAAGGCTGGAGATGCTATATCAGGGAGGGCAGCCTACAGCCGTGCTCTTCCAAGGAGAAGGAACCCATTCGCGACAACATGGAGCACATCCAGGGTCCGTGCTCTTCCCATGGGAACGAGCCCATTTGTGACAAGTGAGGAAACCCATGATTTGTTTATTTCAGTTGTTCACAATGTGATGCTCTATATGTGCAATTATTTACTGTGCAGTACATTTGATCAATCCAGTTTTAAACCTACCGATAGGAATGCATATATTTGCTTGCTATTAAGCCTGTTATAGCTAGCATATGCCTCTTTTAAAGTTTTTTGAATGTTCGGTTGTTTGTAGTTAGCATATGTTCAGTTTCAAATGCTATCTTTGGTTGTTCGTAGTATGCCTTGTCTATTCTAGTTATTCACAACGTGATGTTCTATATGTGCAAGTATGAACTATGCAGTTCAATTTCATCAGTACCAGTTTCAACAATACCACTATGAATGACTACATTTGGTTGCTGCATCTTGTAGTTAACACGCCTTTCCATTTTTATTTAACCATAACTAGTGTACTTAGACCGGCACAATACCAGTTTGGATGACCATGTTTGCTTGTTGCAAAATGTTAGACCTGATGCAGTTAGCACACCTTTCCACTTGTTTTGCTTTACTAGCGTGCTTAAACCTGCACACTGAAGCTATCTTTTGGAGACTATTTTGTCTGCCATGTGTAATTTTGGTTGATGTTTAGCCTGTTGTGCTTAACATGCTTCTTGATGTACCTACACTGGACAATTTTGGGAACGACTGTTGTTTTCCATCGAGGTTAGTTTCATCCCATGGCTTATATCTGCTCACTGTTCAGGATATCGGTAGCTGGTACCATATAGGCCGGCGGCTGATAAGGGACTAATTGGTGAATCGGACTTTTAACTGAATATATCTGCAACCCATTTTTCCTTAGGTTAACTAGGGCCATATGTAATATATCTGAGGCTACATAGCAACATGCACTGTACTTAATGTCTAAATATGCAATCCTAGGCTACATAGCAATAAGGAAGAGTGTTACATTAATGTTCTAATGACGTCTAGATATACGTAGAAGAGCAGCAGCAACAACAACAACACAACCCTGTTTGGATACTCAACTTAGCTAGAGGTTAGAGCTAGTTTCTAGCTCATTACTAACCCTGAACTAACTCCATCCAAAGAGTTGTTTGGATGGCAGGGTTAGATTGACAATAAATGCACTAGGAGAACTAGCTCCAATTAGCACCTCTTGGGTTGGATACTAGTTTTTTTGGGTGGTTATAGATGCAACTAGCTCAAACTAGCCCTCATGGTTAGATATACTTTAGGGCTATTTGAGGCCGAACTAGCTCAAACTAACTGTAACCCGTGGATACAACAGTAGATAATTTGTAAGAATGAACTAAACTCCTTCCGGCCAATGATATAAGATGTTAATTCATCTAATATGTGAGTATATTGGATGTTATAAGATACTCCCTCCGTTCCTAAATATTTGTGTTTTTAGAGATTTCAGATGGACTACCACATACGGATGTATATAGACATATTATAAAAGCGTGTTGTACTACATAATTGTGCAATTGATGTTTAGCTTCTAATATTAACTTGGCGCTTTTAGGTACATATGTCATTGGTAAAGATCCGCGTTTCGACCCTTTCTGCGTATGGAGCGATGAGATATCGATGAACCAACATCAAGTGAAGAAGATGATAAAGATTGTTAGTAAAATGGGTCCAAAGATGGCAACTAAACTATTTGTTTATACTTTATCTAAGACAACAATGAACTGCAGGATGGTAAGTAAGAACTCTGCAGCCTTCTTTTTACTGCCAATAATGAGTTGTGCTAGATGACAATCTCTGAATCTTTTTTCCTTGGCAGTGGTTGCCAAAGCAGTTTACTCAAGATTACCTCTCAAACTACATGATTGGTGGGCATGCAAAGGTTAAAGTATTTCTACCAGAACACGATGATTATCTAGATGTTTTCATGAAGACCGTGAAGGATGGGCGGTCGGCCATCACAAGGGGTTGGACTAGAGTCATGCGTGCCTTCTGCATGGAGGAGGGCACAATATGGGCATTTCGCTTCACCTTGTTCAGCAATCAGAATATATTTCGCCTCTTTCTTTACCGTCTTTAATAGTACAAGTATACAACTGTGGTTCGTCATTCTTTATTTGGTTCGTATGTAATTCTTGAACATATGTACCTATGAATGGAATAATGCATTGGTTGTTTGAACCTGATGGATATGAATAAAGTTGTAGCATACATTCAAATTCAAATCCAAATCTGGTACAATTTGGAAAAGCAGCAATTAAATTGGTGAAATTACGTTCTCCAGGTTGTTACGGCACACACGGTTGGTAAAACACAAATGTTTGTGATATGCACCATAATCGGAGACGGTTCACAGAGAGGAAATGTGTGCAAGCATGCACACAGTTGCCGTTTGAAAAGCGTGTGCGATGTCAGACAATATCACAAATGATGCGGGCAAACTAAACGTTTGTGTTAGTTGCCTTATTGTACATGATTCGCAACCATGAACAATTTCTAATGAAGTTGCATCGTAAATGTTGCACCATAGAGTAGCGTGTGCGATAGTTGTCGTGTACGACGATGTTACGACGGTCCGACGTTTCGTAATCCTACCCGACACTCGTACGACGATTAGCTAATCTTCTTAAGAGTGAACCATTTGTGATGGGCCGCGCATCATACACGTTCTATAATAGTGAACCGGTTGTGATGGGCCGCGCATCATAAACGTAGCACCATAGAATACCGGCTGCGATGGCAATGCGAGCATAAACGAGTAAGAGTACTGTAGGGGCCCTATCCCCGACGGTTTCTTGGTCGTGTGGGAAGGACCCCCTATCGCCCACACTCACTTGGCGACAGTTCCAAATGTCGTCGCGTAAAGGGGTTTTTAGCCCATTTGTTTAGGACCGACGCGCACTAGTGTACCCTTTCTAGAAAAAAGAAGCCCATAACTAGCTCCAATGGGCTGTGTTGCCACATGACCACCAGATGGTTTGATTGAGCCCATTCGAGATGGTTTAGTAGGAGAATGGATATTTCTAAAAAAAAGAACACGTGGAAAAAGTGAAGCAACGTGCAATTCTTTTTAAATGAACGTAGAGTTTTATGGCATGAATACTACTTCCCACTTTTACAATATTGAACTAATATCGGCATTTATACATCACTATAATTTCTTTTTCTTTGAATCTATTAGCACATATATTACTTCTTTTCCCTTATACGAAAATCACTTTGTTATATTAAGACGTGCCTTGCACATGTATGCATACTAGTAAATGTAGGTTTTTGAATGCGGCGAGGAGGCGGGTACAACTGGGAGTGCAGCGGGCGGCGCCTTGGGTCGGCGCGCCGCTTCAAATGGCGGACACAGTGAGAGGTCGCGTATGCCCTGACCCCCTTGACCGTGGACCTTGACGGTGTACGTTGATACGTCTCCGTCGTATCTATAAATTTTGATTGTGCCATGCCAATATTCTACAACTTTCATATACTTTGGGCAACTTTTTATACTATTTTTGGGACTAACATATTGATCCAGTGCCCAGTGCCAGTTCCTGTTTGTTGCATGTTTTTTATTTCACAGAAAATCCATATCAAACGGAGTCCAAACGGGATAAAAATTGACGGAGATTTTTTTTAGAATATTTGTGATTTTTTGGAAGAAGAATCAACGCAATACGATGCAGGGGGCGCACCCTGGACCCTCATGGACACCCCGTAAGGCGGTTGAAGCCCTTCTTTCACCGCAATAAAGCTAATTTCTGGATAGTGATTGTGTCCAAAATTCAGCCCAATTGGAGTTATGGATCTAGGCTATAAAAGAAATGGTGAAAGGCCAGATCTGAGAGCGCAGAAACAGAGAGAGACAGAGAGACAGATCCAATCTCAGAGGGGATCTCACCCCTCCCACGCCATGGAGACCAAGGACCAGAGGGGAAACCCTTCTTCCATCTAGGGAGAAGGTCAAGTAAGAAGAATAAGGAGGGGGTCTCTCTCCCCCTCGCTTCCGGTGGTGCCTGAGTGCCACCGGGGGCCATCATCATCACCACAATCTTCACCAACAACTTCACCGCCATCATCACCAACTCTTCCCCCCTCTATGCAGCGGTGTAACCCCTCTTTTACCTGATGTAATCTCTACTTAAACATGGTGCTCAATTCTATATATTATTTCCCAATGATGTATGGCTATCCTATGATGTTTGAGTAGATCCGTTTTGTCCTATGGGTTAATTGATGATTGTGATTGGTTTGAGTTGCATGTTTTATTATTGGTGTTGTCCTATGGTGCTCTCCGTGTCACGCAATCGTGAGGGATCCCCGCTGTAGGGTTTGTAATATGCTCATGATTTGCTTATGGTGGGTGGCGTAAGTGACAGAAGCATATACCCGAGTAAGTAGGTTGTTTGCGTATGGGAGTAAAGAGGACTTGATGCCTTATAATGCTATGGTTGGGTTTTACCTTAATGATCTTTAGTAGTTGCAGATGCTTGCTAGAGTTCCAATCATAAGTGCATATGATCCAAGTAGAGAAAGTATGTTAGCTTATGCCTCTCCCTCAAAAAAATTGCAATAGTGATTACCAGTCTAGTTATCGATTGCCTAAGGACAAATGAATTTCTCGTGACAAAAAGCTCTCTACTAAAACTAATTTAGTTGTGTCTTTATCTAAACAACCCCTACTTTTTATTTACATGCTCTTTATTATCTTGCTTACCTATCTAAAAACTCCTACAAAGTACTTCTAGTTTCATACTTGTTCTAGGTAAAGCGAACGTTAAGCGTGCGTAGAGTTGTATCGGTGGTCGATAAAACTTGAGGGAATATTTGTTCTACCTTTAGCTCCTCGTTGAGTTCGACACTCTTACTTATCGAAACAGGCTAAAATTGATCCCCTATACTTGTGGGTTATCAAGACCTTTCTCTAGCGCCGTTGCCGGGGAGCAATAGCGTGGGGTGAATATTCTCGTGTGTGCTTGTTTGCTTTGTCACTAAGTAATTTTTATTTGTTGTTCTTAGTTGTTCTCTATCTTTAGTTATGGATATGGAACACGAAATACCAAAAAAATTAGGTTTACTTGCTACTCATGGAGATGGGGAACCTCCTAAAACCCTCGATGCTCGTTATGTGACAGGCATTATGTACTACTTTTATAATCCTGAGAAAACCCCATTCAATCTGGTAATGGTAGACACATTGGATCAACGTGAATACTTTAGGGATTATCGCTTGACTCAAAAAGGGAAACTATTATGGGATCAAATTTATATGTTGAAGTGGTATGCTCGGCAAGTATGCTTGAGTTATTATTATACTTGTTGCTCTAGGATGAAGGCTCCACACCTTCCCTTTTTATGCAAATTTAATAATAATGAAACCTTGGCTTCTTATGCTAATGGTATATATGATTACTATGATGTGGAACAAATAGAAGAATTTGTTGCTTTTATGGGTGCTTATGAAATTGAATATTTGTTCAAAGAGTGTGAAAATCTTTATGATGTTGTTTATAGACCTAAAAATTTAGCTATCCTTAAATATTGCTATAAGAATTATGAATTCAATTCCAATATTGATAAATTTATTGAGAAAGTCTCCGCTGTCCAAGAAGAGACTAATATTTTGCAAGAATCTATGGAAGAAGAAATTGATGAAACTCTGAGCTCATTAGATGAAAAAGATGAGGAGGAGAGCGAAGAACAAAAGGAGGAAGAGCGGATTGATCACACATGCCCACCTTCTAATGAGAGTAACCCTCCAACTCATACATTGTTTAATTTCCCTTCGTGCTTACCGAAGGATGATTGCTATGATGACTGTTATGGTCCCGTTGATTCTCTTGAAATAACCCTTTTTGACAATGCTTGCTATGCTTGTGGCCAAGATGCCTGTATGAATTATGCTTATGGAGATGAACTTTCTATAGTTCCTTGTGTTAAAAATGAAATTTTTGCTATTGCACCCACGCATGATAGTCCTATTATCTTTTTGAATTGTCCAAACTACACTATATCGGAGAAGTTGCTCTTATTAAGGATTATGTTGATGGGTTGCATTCTACCGCTGCACATGATGATTTTGATGAATGTAATATGCATGTGCTTGCTGCTCCTACTTGCAATTATTATGAGGGAGGAACTACATCTCCGCCTCTCCATGTTTCCAATAAGATAAAATTGCAAGAAACTGTTTATACTATGCATTGGCCTTTACTATGTGTGCATGAATTGTTCTTTTATGATATGCTGATGCATACGAAGAGAGTTAGACTTTGTTGTTGCATGATATATGTTACTTTGTGCTCACCACTAAATCACAAATCATTGTTAATTAAAATTGGCTTTGATATACCTTGGGATCCGGGTGGATCCATTACTTGAGCACTATATGTCTAGCTTAATGGCTTTAAAGAAAGTGCTGCCAGGGAGACAACCCGGAAGTTTTAGAGGGTCATTTATTTCTATTGAGTGCTTTTATAAAGTTTAAAAAAATTAAAGAGGGGAACCCAAATCTTTTCAAAAAGGAAAAGTGAAAGTGAGAGAGACAAGCATTGTTGAAGTGGGAGAACTCCTTGAACTTTGTTCATGCTCACGGAAACTTTGTGAACTTGATTACAGAAACTTTTCAACAAAAAATAATTATCCCCTTGTACAATTCCATTGTATTATAAAAATAATGTGCCAAGGTTTGCCTTTAGGATGTTTACAATGCTTGTTGGTTTGTGCGGTGCAGGACAGAAACTTTGGCTGTAGTAAGCGATTTTACATTTTTTTACTGGAACGACAAACGGTTCTGAAACTGTTTGCACTGCCTTTCTATACAAATTGTTTATTTTTCCTAATTTTGGTAGGATTTTTTGAGTACCAGAGGTATGGTGAATGTTCATATTACTACAGACTGTCCCGTTTAAGACATATTCTGTTTTTGATGCATAGTTTGCTTGTTTTGATGAAACTATCGATTTCTATCAGTGGATTAAGCCATGGAAAAGTTATATTATAGTAGATAAAATTAAAAATCAAAATATGAATTGGTATGCAACAGTACTTAGAGTAGTGATTTGCTTTATTATACTAACGGATCTTACCAAGCTTTCCGTTGAGTTTTGTGTGGATGAAGTGTTCGAAGATCGAGGAGGTCTCGACGTGAGGAGAAGGAGGAGAGGAAACAGCTCAAGCTTGGGGATGCCAAAGGCACCCCAAGTCAATATTCAATGATACTCAAGCGTCTAAGCTTGGGGATGCCCCGGAAGGCATCCCATCTTTCTTCAACAAGTATCGGTATGTTTTCGGATTCGTTTCGTTCATGCGATATGTGCAAATCTTGGAGCGTCTTTTGCATTTAGTTTTCATTTTTTTTATGCACCATGCTGGTATGAGATAGTCCTTGTTTGATTTATAGAATGCTCATTGCACTTCACTTATATCTTTTGAGTATGGATTTATAGAATGCTTCATGTGCTTCACTTATATCATTTGAAGTTTGGATTGCCTGTTTCTCTTCACATAGAAAACCGCCATTTGTAGAATGCTCTTTTGCTTCACTTGTATTCGTTAGAGCGTGGGCATATCTTTTGTAGAAAGGATTAAACTCTCTTGCTTCACTTATATCTATTTAGAGAGTTGACATGAACTGGTCATTCACATGGTTAGTCATAAAATTCTACATAAAACTTGTAGATCACTGAAAATGATATGTTTGATTCCTTGCAATAGTTTTGCAATATAAAGATGGTGATATTAGAGTCATGCTAGTGGGTAGTTGTGGATTATAGAAATACTTGTGTTGAAGTTTGTGATTCCCGTAGCATGCATGTATGGTGAACCGTTATGTAACGAAGTTGGAGCATGAGGTATTTATTGATTGTCTTCCTTATGAGTGGCGGTCAGGGAAGAGCGATGGTCATTTCCTACCAATCTATCCCCTAGGGGAATGCGTAGTAGTACTTTGTTTCGAGGGCTAATAAACTTTTGCAATAAGTATATGAGTTCTTTATGACTAATGTGAGTCCATGGATTATACGCACTCTCACCCTTCCATCATTGCTAGCCTCTTCGGTACCGTGCATTGCCCTTTCTCACCTCGAGAGTTGGTGCAAACTTCGCTAGTGCATCCAAATCCCGTAATATGATACGCTCTGTCACACATAAGCCTCATTATATCTTCCTCAAAATAGCCACCATACCTACCTATCATGGCATTTCCATAGCCATTCCGAGATATATTGCCATGCAACTTCCATCATCATCATATACATGACTTGAGCATTTATTGTCATATTGCTTTGCATGATCGTAAGATAGCTAGGATGATGTTTTCATGGCTTGTCCTTTTTGTGATGTCAT
This sequence comes from Aegilops umbellulata, assembly GCA_032464435.1. Taxonomy (NCBI): domain Eukaryota; kingdom Viridiplantae; phylum Streptophyta; class Magnoliopsida; order Poales; family Poaceae; genus Aegilops; species Aegilops umbellulata. Next base: position 397,868,689 of record CP136054.1, read on the forward strand.
TGCTATGCTAGATCATTGCACATCCCGGTACACCGCCGGAGGCATTCATATAGAGTCATATCTTTGTTCTAGTATCGAGTTGTAATATTGAGTTGTAATTAAATAAAAGTGTGATGATCATCATTATTAGAGCATTGCCCCCAAAAAATAGAGGCCAAAGAAGCCTAAATAAAAAAGGAGGGGCCAAAGAAGCCCGCAAAAAAAAGAGAAAAAAAAGAAAAAGGGGGCAATGTTACTATCCTTTTACCACACTTGTGCTTCAAAGTTGCACCATGTTCTTCATATAAAGAGTCTCTTGAGTTATCACTTTTATATACTAGTGGGAATTTTCCTTATAGAACTTGGCTTGTATATTCCGATGATGGGTGTCGGTGTCAAAACCGGCGGATCTCGGGTAGGGGGTCCCGAACTGTGCGTCTAGGCGGATGGTAACAGGAGGCAGGGGACACGATGTTTTACCCAGGTTTGGGCCCTCTTGATGGAGGTAAAACCGTACGTCCTGCTTGATTAATATTGATGATATGGGTAGTACAAGAGTATATCTAGCACGAGATCAAGGAGCCTAAACCCTAGAAGCTAGCCTATGGTATGATTGTTGTTCTGTCCTACGGACTAAAACCCTCTGGTTTATATAGACACCGGAGAGGGTTAGGGTTACACAGAGTCGGTTACAATGGTAGGAGATCTACATATCCGCATCACCAAGCTTGCCTTCCATGCCAAGGAAAGTCCCTTCCGGACACGGGACGAAGTCTTCAATCTTGTATCTTCATAGTCCAGGAGTCCGGCCGAAGGTATAGTCCGGCTATCCGGACACCCCCTAATCCAAGACTCCCTCAGTAGCCCCTGAACCAGGCTTCAATGACGATGAGTCCGGCGCGCAGATTGTCTTCGGCATTGCAAGGCGGGTTCTCCTCCAAATTCCGTGTACCTATTGAATAAAGTCTGGTTTCTTGTAAATGTTGCACTCCCAGGCTTCTAGGCCCAATAATGGCCGTCTCCCACGTGTCAAACGAATACGAAAAGTCTGGGTGTTTTTACATTCACACCCCTAGCCGCGTAAATGAGCCGCCTATTTAAGGGGACGAGGATTTAGATCCAAACCACACCTTCTCCCCTCCGCGAGTGTTCATCACAGCGCATCCGACAAAGGTCCATTCCACCATGGCCAGTCGTCGCAACTCCTCCTCTCGCCCTTCTGGCCCTCAGCCTGGAGATTGGGAGAGATGCTCCATCCCGCATAGCGAGCTAGTGACGCTCCAGACCAAGGGATTTCTCCCCCCGGCCTATATGGTCCCGGTTCGAGCCGGTCTTGCCACCTATAATGGCGGAGAGCAAGCGGAGAGTGCCCCTAATCCCTCCAAAGGAGAGCGGGTATGCCTTGTCCCTTATTTAATAATAGGGCTCGGATTTCCAATCCATCCGTTTCTCCGGGGGCTCCTGGAGTTCTATGGCCTCCAGCTATACAATCTTACGCCTGCCTCCGTATTGCATATCGTGGGCTTCGTAGCCCTCTGCGAGCTGTTTTTGGGTGTTGAGGCTCATTTCGGGGTGTGGAAGAGGCTATTCTGCCTGGTGCCCCGTTCTTAGGAGTGGTCAATATATCAAGTGGGCGGAGCCGAAGTGTGGCGCATCACCGGGACCGGATATCTATCCGGAATCCCAAAGAAGGCGTCCGAGAATTAGCCTTCGGAATGGTTTTATATAGAGGACGTCCCGCTGCCGGACCCTGTTCGGATCGGCCTTCCTGAGTTCGACACTGCTCCCCTGAAGAAGCGCCTAAGCTGGCGTCCACGGAGCCCTCAGAGGGAAAGTGACAGGGACGTCCTTTACCTGATGGGCCGGATAAGATTATTAGCTCATTCCAGACTAACCATGATACGAGTCATGGCCGCATGCATCATGCGGGGGGTGCAGCCACTTCAGTATAGAGGCCACCCCATGTGGGACTTCAACGGGGAGGACGACGCCACCCGTCACGGTCGTAAGGGACCAGATTCGGCTGCCTCCCTGACAAAGATCTTGTCTGCTTTGTACAAGGGAGAAGAGGAGGAATTTCTCCGCGTCAACCCACAGGGCGGATTTACTATGTACAATCCTCCGAGTTGGGTAAGTGGACACTTTTACTTGCCCATCCGCTTTATATTCCCATCGTTTAAGTATACAGTCTAATGACTTCAACGCAAGAACTGCGCCAGGCTGTTAAAGAAATAAACAACCCTCCTCCATAGCCCGAGGATCTGGGACAGTCCCTCGACCCAGCCTCCCAAGAGGATCCGGACTTATCTGTGGAGCTGATTGATGGAGTGTTTCATCAATTGAGGAAGGACAACGCCTTGGTGGCCATTACGGCCGATTACCCAGGGCTAATCCCGGCCTCCCAGGTAACTGAGATCGAAGTCCTAGTACCCCGAAAAGGGGTCCACCCTCTCGTGTTTTCAGTTTCCTTATTACAATCGTGCTTTGCAGGGGAGGTTTTTGAGACGGGAGGCCGAACCTGCGGCGACAAGCCAACGAGGGGCTGCAGGGCCCCGTGGGCTGAAAAGAGGTGCAGTCCGGACTGAGGCGTCAGCGCAAAGGTATAGCGCGCCCTCTTATCCCAGGTGTTATACCTTCAAGGCATATTAGCACTCATGCTCTCTTTAGGACAAAGAGACCTCGCCGGACTATATCCGGAGAGGCTGCCAATCGCGCCTCCACCAGCCAGGCTCCAAAGCCTGGTCCGGAGGCGGAGGCGAACACGAGGCGCACACCGGACGCTCCTCCGACGGAGGATGTGGACAGGTTGTCTGCCACTAATTCGGAGGTGGAGAGTGCCCTGAACCAGAGGCGTCGCCGGACAGTTCTCCGCGACGCTTGTTTCTCCCAAGAGGCGTTGGATGCCTTCAATTCGGGAGATGCGTACCTCCGTGCCGCTCAAAATGGTCTAGCCAGAGCCACAGAGCAATATGTAAAAGACATAAGGGTGAGAAATTTTAATGGTTATATATATCAGTAGCCCCCGAGACTTGAAGCAGTTAGAAGAACTGATTTAAGGATCATTTAATAATGCAGGGTTTTGCGGAAAAGAATACCCAACTGTCCCAGTAGCTAGGTGAGTGCAAAGCCCAACTTGAGGCCGCACTAGCCGCGACAGGGGAGCCCAAGGAGACCCCCGTTGATAATATATACTTTCAATATATAAGTATTTTGTGAAGTGCGGCGTATGTGCAATTCTGACAAACGAAATTGCAGACGGCGCAGGATTAGATCCGGAAAGGCAACAACTCCTACGCCAGTTAAAGGCTGGTGAGAGCATGCTGACAAGGGTGAGGCGAGAGAAGAATGATCTCCAAGATGCCAACACCAAGCTAGGCGTCGAACTGAAAGATGTTCATGCCCAGCTGTCAGACTCCGTTAAGGAGAATCAGCGGCTTCGGCACGGCATATTTAGTAAGTGCTTGAACGAACCTTTGAAAAAGAATTCGGCGGGGAAGTCGACTAACAGAGTAATGTCTGTAGGTGTGCTAACAGGTCGTCCTGCAGAGGAGATGCCCGGTTCTACGGGTGACCTTCTTCCTGAGCTCTCGCAACTGCACGAGCGAGTTCGGCAGGCGATGCAAGGCGTCGCCCAGGCCTTGTGGCCATCCATCTCCCTGCCCGAAGGTCTTGGAGAGCTGGCAGAGAAGCTGAAGGGAGCGCGGCGGCGCTTCCGATTGTGGAAGATATCGGCCTGCCGTCAAGGCGCTAGGGAGGCCAGAGCCATGGTGAAGACGCGGTACACAAAGGCTGACCCCAACCACATGGCCGAGGTCGGTCCTGTGGGGCCCGATGGGAAGGAGATCCCTGTAAGCTTAGTATACGGCCAAGTAGAATTGGCCGCAAAGTATTCCCGGCAGGACTGTAAATTAGACAGCATGTTAGATGGTATTGAAGAGGAATACAATCAGTCAGAATGAGTATGTAATTTAATTGACATTTGTAATGCCTTCTAGCCGGATTGTAGATCGTTTGTCATGGCCGACCTTTTCGCTTCAGCCTCGGGACCTGACGGTCCGGAGTGTGTCCGAATTCCCATGCGATTATATAAGAACCAGGGTATGCATGGAGACCAGGCGTAGGGGTCATTAGTGCTTGAACAGACAAGTGCCCAACTAGCTATGTTACATTACATGGTTAGTAAGAAACATCTTCTAGGAAGAATAGTTCCATTAGGGGTTCCTTTCCCTGGGAGGCATGCCCTAAAGTGCATGTCCGGACTGCGGAAAGAGACGCAGAAAAACATCTGGGGGCACATGAGTAAATAAGTTAGAAATCATCTTTAATTCACCGACCGAATATTCCCTTAAGAATGCTAGCTTTCGGCTTCATCCAGTCTGAGGTACACATCCGGCTGACCCGGCAGTAACAATCGTAGAGGTGCTCCCTTTACCGCCTAGCCAAACAATCGGGAACGTAGGGGTAAGCACAGGAGCCAGGCAACCCAGCTTGGCCAAAACTTAAGTCATATCGATGCATATAATGGTGAAATAAAAGGTACATGCGGAAGTGTAATACATGTGTTGGGCATAAAGCCCGTATAAATAAGCTTCTGTTAAAAGAAGCCCCCAGGTTTAATGAGTGCGAATATCACGTCATTTGATGAGCCTTTAAAGGCTATAAGAGAAAGGGAGGGGAGAAGAAGAGAAATGTAAGACATACAGTATATAAAAAATGGACAGAGGAAGGAGACGAACACAGAGTCCAGCGCTAGGTATAGAATCTTCGGAGACGGGCTGCGTTCCATGGGTTCGGCTCAAGTCGGTTATCCGATGCACCTTGCAGGCGGTATGCTCCACCAGTCAGGACTTGGTCAATTATGAAGGGACCTTCCCACTTGGGCTTGAGTTTGTCCCTTTTCTTGTCCGGCAGGCGTAGAACTGATTCGCCAATGTTGTAATTTTTGGCCCGTACTTCTCTGCTTTGGTATCTCTGAGCCTGCTGTTGATAGAATGCGGAACGGCTTTTGCCACGTCAGCTCCTCCTCCAACGCGTCCAAACTGTCCTGCCGATCGAGCTCGGCTTCTCTTTCTTCGTACATGCGCACTCGAGGTGAGTCATGAATTATGTCGCAAGGCAAAACTGCCTCTGCGCCGTACACCATAAAGAATGGTGTGTATCCGATGGTGTGATTCAGCGTGGTCCGTAGCCCCCAGAGTACGGAGTCGAGCTCCTCTACCCAGTGCGTGTTAGATTCCTTGAGGGACCGCGCTAATCTAGGTTTGATGTCGCTCATGATAAGACCATTTGCACGTTCGACCTGTCCGTTAGTTTGTGGGTGATAGACGGAAGCATAGTCGAGCTTGATGCCCATGTTTTTGCACCAGAGTTTTACCTCGTTGGCCATAAAGTTTGTGCCGTTATCAGTGATGATGCTGTGGGGGACGCCATAACGTTGTACAACCCCGGATATAAAGTCTATCACCGGTCCGAATTCGGCCGTCTTAACAGGCTTGGCTTCTATCCATTTGGTGAACTTATCCACCATGACCAGTAAGTATTTTTTTCTTGTGGGTTCCGCCTTTAAGGGGTCCAACCATGTCAAGCCCCCAGACCGCAAAGGGCCAAGCGATGGGGATAGTTTGGAGGGCGGTGGGTGGCATATGCCTTTGGTTTGCAAAAAGATGGCAACCGACGCATCGTTGGACTAAGTCCTGAGCGTCTGCCCGGGCCGTCGGCCAATAAAAGCCTGTACGGAAAGCTTTACTTACGAGGGACCGAGCTTCAGCGTGATGACCACCGAGTCCGGTGTGAATTTCAGCCAGCAGGTTCCGCCCTTCCTCTTCGGAGATGCACCTTTGAAGGACTCCGGTAGTGCTTTTCTTATAAAGCTCTCCCTCATGGACTTTATAGGCTTTAGATCGCCGCACTATGCAGCGTGCCTCGTTTTGGTCCTCTGGGAGTTCCTGCCTAGTAAGGTAGGCTAGGAATGGTTCTGTCCACGGGGCGATGACAGCCATTATTGCGTGGGCTAAAGGTGTAATTTCATTGGCAGAGCCTCCAATTATGTCAGATTGTTCGGTGTCGGGCAATGCGGTTGGGTCCGGGCTGTTATTGTTCGGTTCCCCTTCCCATACTACGGATGGCTTGAACAGCCTTTCCAAGAAGATGTTGGGGGGGACTACATCGCGTTTTGCGCCGATGCGTGCCAGGACATCTGCCGCCTGATTATTTTCCCGGGCTATATGGTGAAATTCAAGCCCTTCGAACCGAGCTGACATTTTTAAGATGGCGTTGCGGTAAGCTGCCATTTTTGGATCCTTGGCATCGAAGTCTCCATTTATTTGGGATGATATCGCGAGGTTCGAATCCTCGCGCACCTCTAGGCGTTGAATGCCCATGGATACTGTCATACAGAGACCATATAAAAGGGCCTCATATTCGGCTGCATTGTTGGAGTCTGTGTACATAATCTGGAGTACGTATTGAACTGTGTCTCCTGTGGGGGACGTAAAAACGACGCCAGCCCCTAGACCGGCCAACATCTTGGAGGTCGAAATGCATGATCCAATTTGAATATGTGTCATACTCATTAGGGAGTTCGGCCTCCGTCCATTCTGCGACGAAGTCGGCCAAAACTTGCGACTTGATGGCTCGTTGTGGCTTATAAGTTATGTCGAACGGGAGGAGCTCAATGGCCCATTTTGCAATCCGGCCCATTGCATCACGGTTGTTTATAATATCGTTAAGTGGTACTTCCGAGGCTACTATTATTGAACACTCTTGAAAGTAGTGTCGTAGCTTCCGGAATGCCATGAATACCGCGTACGCAATCTTTTGATAATGCGGGTAACGTGATTTGCACGGAGTGAGGACAGTGGACACATAATAGACCGACTTTTGAAGGGGGAATTTGTGTCCGTCCGTTTCTCGTTCGACGACGAGCACTACGCTTACAACCTGATGTGTTGCTGCAATGTACAATAGCATTGGTACGCCAATGTTTGGCGCGGCCAGGACTGGGTTTGTTGCCAATATGGATTTTATTTCGTCGAGTCCGGCCGTGGCGCCATCCGTCCACTCGAAGTGTTCGGTGCACCGAAGGAGGCGGTAGAGGGGTAGTGCCTTTTCTCCCAAGCGGGAGATAAAGCGGCTTAGAGCCGCCACGCATCCGGTTAATTTTTGTATTTGTTTGAGGTCCTTTGGGATATCCAATTATGACAGAGCTCGGATCTTGGCTGGATTTGCTTCAATTCCTCTATCGGATACAATGAAGCCCAAGAGCTTTCCGGCTGGAACGCCGAAAACGCATTTTTCCGGGTTGAGCTTGATGTCATATATTCGGAGGTTATCAAATGTGAGCCTCAAGTCGTCTACTAGAGATTCGGCATGTCTTGTTTTGATGACCACATCATCTACATATGCCTCCACTGTTTTGCCGATCTGGTTTGCCAGACATGTCTGAATCATGCGCTGATACGTTGCGCCGGCGTTTTTTAGCCCGAAGGGCATTGTGTTGAAGCAGAATGGGCCGTATGGTGTGATGAATGTTGTTGCGGCTTGGTCCGACTCTGCCATCTTGATTTGATGGTAGCCGGAATATGCATCGAGGAAACACAACGAATCGTGTCCTGCGGTAGCGTCGATAATTTGATCGATGCGGGGGAGGGGGAAGGGATCCTTTGGGCAAGCCTTGTTAAGGTCTTTAAAATCAACGCACAGGCGCCAGGATTTGTCCTTCTTTGGTACCATCACCAGGTTTATTAGCCAGTCCGGATGTTTTATATCTCTGATGAATCCGGCCACCAATAGCTTGGCTAGCTCCTCTCCCATGGCCTGTCTCTTAGGTTCGGAAAAACGCCAAAGAGCTTGTTTGACAGGTTTGAATCCTTTTAGAATATTTAAGCTGTGCTTGACCAGCCTGCGTGGGATTCCTGGCATGTCTGAAGGGTGCCAGGCGAAGATGTCCCAGTTTTCACGTAGGAACTCTTGCAGTGCGGCGTCTACATCAGGGTTTAATTGTGCCCCAATAGAAGCTGTTTTATTGGGGTCCGTTGGATGGACCTGGAATTTGACTATTTTGTCCACTGGTTTAAAGGAGGTGGACTTGGATCTTTTGTCGAGTATCACATCATCCTTGTTCACCGTCGAGCGCAGCGCACTCAGTTCCTCAGCCGCTAGGGCTTCGGATAGTGCCTCAAGGGCCAGTGCGGCTGTCTTGCTTTCGGCGCGGAGTGCTATATCCGGATCACTAGCGAGAGTGATAATTCCGTTCGGCCCGGGCATCTTGAGCTTCATGTACCCGTAATGGGGTATTGCTTGGAAGGTTGTAAACGCTTCCTGCCCTAGCAGGGCGTGGTATCCGCTGCTGAACGGAGCCACATGGAACGTGACCTCTTCGGACCTGTAATTATCCAGCGTGCCGAACACCACATCTAGTGTGATTTTTTAGCTTCCCGACTGGGGATTATTCCTCTAAAGGTTGTACTGCTTCGCTCAATGCGGTTCCAGTCTATTTCCATTTTTTGAAGGGTTTCCTCATAAATGAGGTTCAATCCACTGCCTCCATCCATGAGTACCTTGGTGAGGCGAAAGCCATCCACTATTGGACTGAGGACCAATGCGGCTGGTGCTCGGGCTGTTCGGAATTTAGGTTCTCACTGGCATTAAAAGTAATAGCCGTGTCACTCCATGGGTTTATTGTTGCTACTTGGTAGACTTCGGCAAGGCTGAGGAGTGTTCTTTTTCGCATATTATTTGATGCGAAAGTCTCGAAGACTGTTAATACCGTATTGGTGTCCCTGGGGTGGCTTTCTGTGGCCTCCATAATTAGGAGATCTTCGCCAATTTTGGCCACCTGCCGGAGTATCCAACATGCTCTAAGGCTGTGAGTTGGTGTGGCGCCCTCTGTACTGTGAATTTTACAGGGTCCATTAAGCCATCCTTCCAGTACGGTTCCATGCCCTGTAGAGGGTTTTTGCTTTTTGGTGTTTGACCCGGGTGTCTGGCGATAATGCACCCTTTTATTTCGGACTGGGTTTGTATTCAGGGCCGGATCGTCCCAAAATTTTATTTCGGTTTTCCAGGCGCTTTCCATCGCACAGTACTTTCGTACTATGGACGCCAAGTCAGCGAAGCGTGTAATATCACGGTGACTTATGGCGTTGAGGATTCCCTTGTCCGTGCAATTTTTGCAGAAGATTGAGATTGCGTCTTCCTTGCGGCAGTCCCTTATCCTGTTCCTAACCAGGAGGAATCTGGCCCAGTAATGATGTACTGTTTCTTCGGGCTTTTGCCTGATTTGGGATAGATCACTTACGTTCGGGTGGGTGGGTGGAATTAAATCCGAAACCTCACCCAATCTGAGACTCAGAGGCCGAGGAGTTTCTGAACTCGAAAATTTGGATTCCTGGATGTTGTCCAATGAATCCAGCCCGTCACCTGACTCTAAGTTCAGGTCTTGAGTGATATCCTCCCCTCCGCGGGTATCCGGCTTGGAGGGATCGGGAACCCGGACGTAGCTAGTACTTAAGATAGATGAAGGGTCGCCGCACTGTCCCTCTACCACGGCAACGTGATGGGTGACTTGGGGAGAGTTAATCTCTCTTAGATCGGGTTTAGGCCCAATCTGGTCGTGATCCGTAGCGACTCCCAGGGCGGCGATGCGATCCAAGGGCTCGTTTATGGAGGAGATCTCCATTGGATCTAACTGCTCGGCGAGTTCCGAGCTGACATGAAGATTGTTTTTGATGGCCCGAGAGGTCATCGTCGGCACAGAAGCCGAACAGGCGGTCATAAGAAAACCACCTAGCCGGAGAGTTTGGCCGACAGCCAAAGCTCCCTTAGCAACGGGATGAGGCATCCTTCCTGATGGCGACGACACAGAGGAACTCTCAATGAAAGCACCAATGTCGGTGTCAAAACCGGCGGATCTCGGGTAGGGTTTTACCTCCATCAAGAGGGCCCGAACCTGGGTAAAACATCGTGTCCCCTGCCTCCTGTTACCATCCGCCTAGACGCACAGTTCGGGACCCCCTACCCGAGATCCGCTGGTTTTGACACCAACAATGGGCTTCCTCAAATGCCCGAGGTCTTCATGAGCAAGCAAGTTGGATGCACACCCACTTAGTTTCCAGTTTGAGCTTTCATACACTTATAGCTCTTAGTGCATCCGTTGCATGGCAATCCCTACTCCTCACATTGACATCAATTGATGGGCATCTCCATAGCCCATTGATTTGCCGCGTCGATGTGAGACTTTCTCCTTTTTTGTCTTCTCCACACAACCTCCATCATCATATTCTATTCCACCCATAGTGCTATGCCCATGGCTTGCGCTCATGTATTGCGTGAGGGTTGAAAAGGCAGAAGCGCGTTAAAAAGTATGAACCAATTTCTCGGCTTGTCATCTGGGATGTGCATGATGTGAATATTTTGTGTGGTGAAGATGGAGCATAGCCAGACTATATGATTTTGTAGGGATAAATTTCTTTGGCCATGTCGTTTTGAAAATACATGATTGCTTTATTAGTATGCTTGAAGTATTATTGTCTTAATGTCAAATGATAGATTGTTGCTTTGAATCACTCGTGTCTTAATATTCATGCCATGATTAGATTACATGATCAAGATTATGCTAGGTAGCATTCCACATCAAAAATTATCTTTTCTATCATTTAACTACTCGAGGACGAGCAAGAATTAAGCTTGGGGATGCTGATATGTCTCCATCGTATCTATAATTTTTTATTGTTCCATGCCAAATTTCTTCAACTTTCATATACTTTTGGCAACTTTTTATACTATTTTTGGGGCTAACCTATTGATCCAGTGCCCAGTGTCAGTTCCTGTTTGTTGCATGTTTTTTGTTTCATAGAAAATCCATATCAAACGGAGTCCAAACAGGATAAAACTGGCGGAGAACTCTTTTGGAATATTTGTGATTTTTGGGAAGAAGAATCAACGCGATACGATGCCCGAGGGGGGCACGAGGCAGGGGGCGCGCCCTGGACCCTCGTGGCCACCCTGTAAGGCAGTTGGAGCCCTTCTTTCGCCGCAAGAAAGCTAATTTCTGGATAGAGATCGTGTCCAAAATTCAGCCCAATCGAAGTTACGGATCTCCGGTTATAAAAGAAATAGTGAAAGGCTAGATCTGAGAGCGCAAAAACAGAGAGAGACAGAGAGACAGATCCAATCTCGGAGGGGCTCTCACCCCTCCCACACGATGGAGACCAAGGACCAGAGGGGAAACCCTTCTCCCATCTAGAGAGAAGGTCAAGGAAGAAGAAGAAGAAGGGGTGCTCTCCCCCCTCGCTTCCGGTGGCGCCAGAGTGTCACCGGGGGCCATCATCATCACCACAATCTTCACCAACAACTTCACCGCCATCATCACCAACTCTTCCCCCCTCTATGCAGCTGTGTAACCCCTCTTTTACCCGCTGTAATCTCTACTTAAACATGGTGCTCAACGCTATATATTATTTCCCAATGATGTATGGCTATCCTATGATGTTTGAGTAGATTCGTTTTGTCCTATGGGTTAATTGATGATTGTGATGGGTTTGAGTTGCATGTTTTATTATTGGTGTTGTCCTATGATGCTCTCCGTGCCGCGCAAGCGTGAGGGATCCCCGCTGTAGGTTTTGCAATATGCTCATGATTTGCTTATGGTGGGTGGCGTGAGTGACAGAAGCATATACCCGAGTAAGTAGGTTGTTTGCGTATGGGAGTAAAGAGGACTTGATGCCTTATAATGCTATGGTTGGGTTTTACCTTAATGATCTTTAGTAGTTGCAGATGCTTGCTAGAGTTCCAATCATAAGTGCATATGATCCAAGTAGAGAAAGTATGTTAGCTTATGCCTCTCCCTCAAGTAAAATTGCAATAGTGATTACCGGTCTAGTTATCGATTGCCTAGGGACAAATGACTTTCTCGTGACAAAAAGCTCTCTACTAAAACTAATTTAGTTGTGTCTTTATCTAAACAGCCCCTAATTTTTTTTATGCGCTCTTTATTATCTTGCTTACCTATCTAAAATCTCCTACAAAGTACTTCTAGTTTCATACTTGTTCTAGGTAAAGCGAACGTTAAGCGTACGTAGAGTTGTATCGGTGGTCGATAGAACTTGAGGGAATATTTGTTCTACCTTTAGCTCCTCGTTGGGTTCGACACTCTTACTTATCGAAAGAGGCTACAATTGATCCCCTATACTTGTGGGTTATCATACGTCACCTTGTCTCCAGATCTGAGATGCCACGTGTACCAGATGAATGACTCCAAGCTCGACCACCGTGATGCAAGAGGTGCGAGCCAAGGACACTATTGGAGACACCCCCCATAATTTTCCTCGTCATCATCTGAGTCCTCGAAGATCTCACTCACATCATCATTAGGCATGCAACCGCCTTCATAGACAACGTGCGAGAAGGAGTAGAGGCGACTAGGGATGCACCACGCCGTGGGAACCCCGTACGTGCTCGTGTGCGTGCAACATGCGTGCTTTTCCATCGGTGCTAGCTCTAAGGCCGAGGCTGCGGTCGTCTTCGTCTCCGGCTAGTCGTTGAGCAACAACGGTAAAGAGATGCTGCAAGAGATGCGTAGGTGCCGTTGTGTGTGAGCTTCGCCGTAGCACGACGAACCGGACGTCTCCGCAGAGGGCGCACTCCTCCATGCAGCCGAGTGTGTGCGCATGTATGTGTTATTCACGTGCATTCTACGACCGACTGTGTGTGCATGCATGTGTTGTGTACGTGCATTGTGTGCTCCATGCTATGCGTGTTTGTGCATGAGTTGGATCGGCATGAGTTAGTGCGTCGGTGTGTGTACATGCATGGTTGCATGCGTCCTATACATGTATGGCTTCTTGCGTGGTTATCGATATAAATTAATAAACTATCTTCAACTTAGCATCCTGATGTATCGTCTCTAGTGGTTAGCGAAGAGTTCATGTTCTTTTATTTGTTTATAGGTGGGCAGGCGACAAAAAATAGGGGAAAACGCGCAAGGTTCCTTGCAGACACTCCACCGCGAGGTTCCTTGCTCCTTCTCGGTCGTCGGGAATCTACGTGCTTCCACTTTTTTTACGTGAGCTTTGTTCATCATTTTGCCAACACGCGAGACATCTAGCATCAAGGTGCACGTGACATGCAAGAAAATGGAGATAATTAGATAAGTAGTGCGTAAGTGAGTCGTGCACTTCAATGGCACCTACTCCTACTACGCAATATTTTTTCTCCTCGATGGTACGTGAATAGTGCACGTACTCAACGACGGAGCACGGGATGGTAGCCATGACATGGTTAGCCCTTTTTATGGAGAGAGTACCTACTAAATAACTTTGATGTGTCCCATCAACTCGCAGAACGACGAGAAGCTTGCTTACTATGCCTTCTCTCTCGCCAACGTGTGCGCGGTGGCTCGCAGCACGAGGAGAAACTTTTGCTTACAAGCGGTGGACGTGCAGCAGTTCATTTGGTGTCAGATTGCCACAAGTACTATTGTAGTACCACCATTATTGTTCGACTTCCGAAAAAGGCGAAGAGTCAAGTGAAAGGTCACCTACTAACCTTAGGCTAGCCATAGTGGGAGTAACATAACTAGGAGTACCTCCTTTTTTATTCTAGAAACAACCACATGCGGATATTGGACGGTAGCAGCACAGCAACTGAATCAAAAATCGAAACCTTCCCGCCCGGCGCCAGCTGAGCCCGCCGCTCCACATTGATGGCAAGCCAGGGCGACACGACCTCTCACTGCTTTCGCCGTTGAAGCGGTGCGCCGACCGAGGACATCGCCCGCTGCACACCCAACATTTCAGACTACACATACTTTGTGAGACAAAAGGTGGGGCCATTATTAAAGATATATGATTATACTAAAGGGACTAACTATTGTAAGCAGGCTATGTATTACTCCCTCCTTTCGTTTATAAGGCTTATCTCAACTTTTTTGTTTTTCCAATTTAGAGGGCTTATCTCCATCTCATTTTTAGTTTCCAATGCGCATTAAATATTTGCATGCAAGAATTAAAAAGGAACACACCAATGCACGTAATATTCCTACTCATCTAGAGGTCAGGCATGCATGCACTGTAATTAATTCAAAATAATGCATGAGTTTAATTAGGGTAGTTTTGTAAAGTACGAGATACATTCCTCCAATCACAAAATGCCTTAGTTGATGAGATTTGAGATTTGAGCCCTATAAACCGGAGTAGGTTGGTTCTAGATGATGTGTCAACTTCATATAGCCGGATGTTGGCTATACTATTAACCATGCTCTAAGTGTGGTATGAGTCGGAAAATTTATTAAGTCATTAATTAATGATTAACGGACGCCTTAATTACTCAGCCGTTTCTGATTCTTTGGATAGTGGGGCTATTATTGACTTGGACGTGAGGTTTGGGCCAAAGGCCTACTATTATACTTGGTCTTACTCGCACGACCTGACATGCTCTACCCTAGCCGTCGCTGTATCATATGGTTTCGCTCCGTTCCAGATCTTAGCGCCGCCACGCAATTCTTCTCCATCCCTCCTTCCGGCGTGCACCGCGAGAAGGGACAACAGTCCTTCGAACCCCGCCTTTCATGATCCTGTACGGAAGAGGGGCGATCGGGTTTTTGGGGAGCACACTCCTGTGACTGCTGCCAGCGACGACTTCCTCAACGACAGCCTTCTTCCCCGACCTCGGTAACCTCTTCATCAAGGACATGAGTGACAACATCAACCACAGCGGTTCTGCTCCCGCTGTACAGTATGTGATTCTGTCCTCCTAGTTTAGTCCGCATCGTTACTTTGATCTTTGCAATTTTCGTCATGATCTATTTACTGTTGATTCAGATTACATCTCATAGTAAATTGCTCATATATTCAACAATCCAATCCAAAAACCTGATTATAGGCAATTTACTCCGAGTGGTTTTGCTGCACTTTTGAAGCCGCCTACTTTTAAGAGGGTGCAATATAAAAGGTGGCGCACAAGAGCAGTATTTTGGTTTCAGATCATGTACTGCTATGACGCCACTAAGGGTAAGCCTGAGGGCGATCTTAATCCTACACATCAGGAAGCTTTTGAGAACATGGATACCCTCTTCAAAGCCGCGCTGCTGAGTGTTCTTGACGATTCCATTGTGGATTCATATATGTTGTTTGACAGCGGCAAAGACATGTGGGTTGCGCTCGAGGCCACGTTTGGGGCCTCGGGCGCTGGCAACGAGTTGTACGTCATAGAGCAATTATGTGACTACAAGATGACTGATGAGTGCTCCGTTGTTCAGCAGACTCATGAGATACAATCACTCGCTAAGGAACTTGAGGTCTTCATGTATGTGTTGCCGGACAAATTTGTTGCTGGGACCATCATTGCCAAGCTTCCACCTTCGTGGAACGATTTTGCTACTTCTCTGAAAAACAAGAGACATGAATTTTTTGTTTCGAATCTCATTAGCACTCTTGATTTTGAAGAGAAGGCGAGAGCAAAAGACACACGTGCTCGGGTCGCTGAGGGATCTTCTAGTGCCCACATGGTACACGAGAAGAACTTCCAGCCCAACCAGCCCCAAAACAATAAGACCAAATCTCGGGGGAAAGGCAAGTTTGATGCAAAGAACAAGCCGTCACATTCTACCAACTTCAAGAAGAATCTATTATATATAAAAAGTGTTTGATGGATCACTAGAAAAAAGAGAATATTTTAGAAATTCCCACAATAATTAGAAAGATCTGTCCGCTTAATTAGTAGAAAAAAAAGCATAACCATTAGATGAATACAATTTCTTTTGCAACACAAATCAATGAAAATTACCCACCATTGCCATTATGCAAAATAAGCGCTTTACGGGCTAACCAGAAAAAAGAAATTAGTCTATAAAATCCCACAATAATTAGAAACATCTGACCATTAATTTGATGGACCTGCTTTAGTTAAAAAATCATGATCGTTAGATCTCCGTAACCTGGTGGACACCACATGTATCAAAATCCCGCAATAAATGCATATGACCATTATTTTGATAGATCTGCTTCAGTTAACAAACCATGGCCGTAAGATCTTCCTAATCTGATGAACCCCTCACGTATCCATGCAGCAAAGAAATACACATGCCTCACGCATCCATCAAGGAATCAAGGAAATATGGAGTAGAAAATAAGCAATCTCCTCCACGCAAAAAAAATTCCCCCTCACGTAGGTACCTATGTTGACCTAACATATGCATCTAGGGAAGAAAATAGATCGAATCCTCTTCTCGCCTCCTCTTTTCCTCCCATCCTGCCAGGAAAGATCGATCTGAGGTGCTTTCTTGGATGAGTTCCCAAGCAATTTCCCTCATGCGGCTACCTATTTAGACCTAAGGTATGCATCCAGCAAAGAAAATAGATGGAAAGATCTGCGCTTGTCGCCTCCTCTTGTCCTCCCATCGTACAAATGGAAGATCGATCAGAAGTGCTTTGCTGGATGAGTTCGCTAGAAATTCCATGATGTTGTCGTTGTCTATGTGAGGATCAGGGGCTCCGACCTCAACTCAGCCTGTACGTGTACATGCCCCTAACTGTTAATTCTCTGACATATGTCTCCACATTAACAGGTTATATATATATATATATATATATATATATATATATATATATATATATATATATATATATATATATATATATATATATATATATATATATATATATATATATATATATATATAGTGTTACTATTCATCACCCAGGGCGCAGAATAAGTTATTCTTCACCCGAGGTAATCTTACGATCATATCATAATTAAATTACGTTTGGAATTCAAATAGTTACATTTCTATTGATTCACTACGTAAAATTTGGCATAAAAAATAAAAAATATAGGTCATAAGACAAGAAAATTTGCAGTTTATGTGTATTTTACACTATGTTTTTACATTTGTAATTTTACATAACATAAAATATTTTTTACGACGATTATATATTTTCTTACAGTCTCTTCTTACGTCGGAAATAAGACAAAACTTACGGAACGTAAAATTACGGTGCATTGATGGTAAAATAAAGGGGGTGAAGAATAACTATTTCTCACCCAGGGTGACGAATAGTCAATCCCTATATATATATATATATATATATATATATATATATATATATATATATATATATATATATGTGTGTGTGTGTGTGTGTGTGTTGTTCTGCGTGTAGCGGCATAGAGGATGTGAAGACCCATGGAACCACGTGAGACTCACTATATACAAAACGGATGGTTTGCCGGCGACAGGGCAGGGTCCGGTGATTCTACCCACCCACACATGCATCCTTGACTCCCTTTTACTCAGCCGGATCCCATAATAATTAGAAAGATCTATCCGCTTAATTAGTAGAAAAAGAAAGCATAACCGTTGGATGAATACAATTTTTTTCGCAACACAAATTAGTGAAAATTACCCACCATTGCCATTACGCAAAATAAGTGCTTTACGGGCTAACCAGAAAAAAGAAATTAGTCTATAAAATCCCACAATAATTAGAAACATCTAACCATTAATTTGATGGACCTGCTTTAGTTAAAAAATCATGATCGTTAGATCTCCGTAACCTGGTGGACCCCACATGTATCAAAATCCCGCAATAAATACATATGACCATTATTTTGATAGATCTGCTTTTGTTAACAAACCATGGCCGTAAGATCTTCCTAATCTGATGGACCCCTCACGTATCCATGCAGCAAAGAAATACACAGGCCTCATGCATCCATCAAGGAATCAAGGAAATATGGAGTAGAAAATAAGCAATCTCCTCCACGCAAAAAAAAATTCCCCCTCACGTAGGTACCTATGTTGATCTAACGTATGCATCTAGGGAAGAAAATAGATCGAATCCTCTTCTCGCCTCCTCTTTTCCTCCCATCCTGCCAGGAAAGATTGATCTGAGGTGCTTTCTTGGATGAGTTCCCAAGCAATTTCCCTCATGCAGCTACCTATTTAGACCTAAGGTATGCATCCAGCAAAGCAAATAGATGGAAAGATCTGCGCTTGTCGCCTCCTCTTGTCCTCCCATCGTACAAATGGAAGATCGATCAGAAGTGCTTTGCTGGATGAGTTCCCTAGAAATTCCATGATGTTTGCTGCATGTATGTTTTTTATCACGTTCTGCCTGTGAATTACATCTATGTACAACAAATATCTCCTTTTGTAATTAGCATCACCGCCTATATAATCACTGTAATCACGCCGCCTCCATGAGGTGGCCCTTATTAACATCTCTGAAGTAAAAATTTCATAGAACTAATATATATTCAGTCCTGTGAATCACATGAAAGCAATGTTTGCATTTGTTTGAACAAGTACCTTAATAATATATTTCCATTAGAAAAATAGTATTAACTTGATTTCCAAATTTATGCTCTGACTAATATCCAATAGTATGTGGATGCAGATGCTCTTAATAACACTGTTGTTAATGTCCAATTGCCTTTTAAAATCTTGGACGCCCAAAGTTACTACTAGAGCCTCCGTTTCTCTCTTTGAAGATGTGAAATTAAATAAATATGTTATTGCACTCTTTTGTTTGTAGGTTATATATGGAGTGACGTGGAAACTCGTGAATGGACAACCCGTTCTAATAATAACATACAAACATCATGTCCTGAGTTTTTCATCTATTTTATTATTCCTACAAATCCTTTAATTAAATATGTGTATGTAATAATATATGTTTACTATGTCTCACCACTAGCCACACAAAAGCACGGGTTGGAGATGACCTTCAAAGAAGTATCACCATAATACAAAATTATTGGGTAAATACATAATAGAATTAATTATTTCAAGCAACCAGCATGAGCTCTACCTCTTCCTATGCAGAAAAGGTGCAACTTATATTCTGGCATCAAGGGGCAGCTACTACAGATGTTATCACTAACTTAATTCATTTTGTGCATCCTTCTACTTATTTACTAAAGAGAAAATGCATACTCGGTGCTTCAGCCTGACTTCGTTTAGCACTTGTCTTAACAAACCGGTTGCACCCAAATGGGAAAGTATACTAGAATGAGTGGTATATTTTTCAAAACAATTAAAACTTAATTATGGTTGAACTGACTCATATAAGCAGCTGAGGACCTGGAAAAAAAAGTAATTGCCCATTACATCGGAATTCTAAAGAGCGCACTTATGTGCTCAATACTTCAGTGTATTTTGTATGAAGCTTACATATATTGGTTCTTTTTTCAATAGTATGAATATATCAATACCCCGTTATTTGGTGATTGTACGAAACAATATAAGAAATAATAGTTTTCATTAGCTCAAAACAAAGATCCCATGATATTTTAAATATTTCTCTTGGACTATCCAGAAAAAACTCTGTTCGTGTTAGGATTACATCATAATGTTACGTAGTTGAATATAATGGAAAATGCGATAATACCGATAACTGGATGCACTTAAGTTGTGTTGATCTAGAAAATGGACACCATATGCTTTCTACAAAGTGATATTACCAGTGGGTGTACGGAGAAACAAATATGGCATTTTGGTTGAATAGAAAATTCGAATCATGCACTAGATATTTAGAGAAAAAATGTGTTCTGTGATCTATTCGTGTCATCAATATGATAGACAAATAATAGATTTCCAGAGTAAATCTTCCATTTATGTATGCTTGGAAGACCAAGGATGTATAATGAGTTTGTGATGTAGTACAAGAATATAAATTGTCTAAAGTTCTAGCCCACGCATCGAGCGGGCCACTTTGCTAGTTCTCATAACGGGAAGGGATAGAAGCCTCAATTTTGGTAGCACCGCACAAAACTTATATGGCTGCATCTACCTGCTGTCAGCTAACCTCATGGTGCTCCAGGTATTCCTACATTCGTAACTAGGTATAATGACCACCACAAGATGAAATAAGCTTATTCATACGTTGACTTGCTGATTGCAGTGCGGAACGATCCTGTCATGCGTGGAGTAGCAAACAAGCTGTGCAGCCGAAGGTGGAAATCAGCCAAGGACATATGAAATTATATATAATCTTCCCCAGGCAGGTCAGTATCCCCTTCGTCCAGATGATCATGTTTTGTCATGCCGAGCTATTGATATGTGCTACTGTTTTGCAACAACATTTAAGTATAGCTATTGTTTTCCTATCTTTTCAACTTCAGGACAATGAAGATGATTTCAGGGGAACTGCACAATATGGACTCATGTTGAGTCATCTCTATTGCCTCATGTGTTTGCTGCAAATGTGTCAGCATCAATTGCAAGATGAGGCAGCTAGCTAGCTGTGCAGTTGCCAACATGCTCAAAGTGCTCGCAACATTGAGAAGAAACAAGCATGCCGAGGAAATTAATGCATGCGCAGGGAGGCCCTTTGCTCAGAGAAGCATCGACCGATTTTATTTATTTCCACACCTTCTCACAGCTTTGTATTGGTTATAGTATGGTGAATCATTGAGATGCATAAACATGCTGAACTTTTGTTCTTCTGAATGTTAGTATGCATACCGTATCTTCTGAATTAGCTTAGTTTAATGTAAATGTTGACTAGCCTGTGAACCTTCACAATCTAGTAAGTATATTGTAGGCATGTTATTTGACACCTCACTTTGCCGCGCTATGCGACCAGTGTCAGTGCCTGCATCCAGTACCGCATCCTCTAATTTGGTGGATGCCAAGTTGAAAAAGGTTACCGATGAGTAGCCATAAGTTGGAGGTGTCTCTTTTTTTCTTTCAAATGGGCAATAAGCTGGAGAGTGTCTTGGGATGCCTCTAGCACAAGGCCCTCCAGTACGAAACACAGGCAGCCGACTGGGCCGATACAAAAGCCTATCCATCTTAAACCCCATTTGTTTTTGTTTTTTGTGAGGATAAGCCGATATTTCTTGAAGAGGGGGCGATCCCAGGAAAACCCTCCTTCCTCCTCGCTTCCACTTATGCTTCCGTCTCGCCCCAATTCCCCCCGCTCCCCATCTTCCTCACTCTTCCAGAAAACCCCCGTTCACCTTATTCCTCACTCGTACAGAAAACACATGCTCCTCTTCTTCCACTCCTATAGAAAACCCCAGCCCTCCTTCTTCCCCACTCGCACTGCCACTAGGCTCGTCTCTGGCTACTCTGCTCAAACCCGTGAGCTCGGCGCGACGTCCACAAGGAAAATGGAGTCAGTTGGCCCCAGCGCCAAGAAGATGAGGCTCCCGCCAGCGGCGACGCCGGTTGTAGATCCCGCACCCGGCATCGCGAGGAGAAGCGGCGAGCCCCTCCCCCCCACCCAGATCTGAGGAACCGGTAGAATCTCCGATGGACCGCATCAGCAATCTCCCGGACGTCATCCTTGAGGAGCTCATCTCGCTTCTCCCCACGAAGGATTGCTGCCGCACACAAGTCCTCTCAACTCGGTGGAGCCCTTTATGGCGCATCGCGCCCCTCAATCTCGACCGTCGTCAGATATCTGTCCTTCCTGAATTTGATCTCCTTAGAGCCATCGTCTCCTCTCACCAGCAGGGCCCCGTTCAACGCCTCTGCATCCCGACACGCTACCTGCTGTCCATACCTGGCACGGTGGACGCTTGGTTGACATCCCCTGAATTCAGAAAACTCCAGCAGTTTGAGTTCTACCATTACCACGAAATTTTCATACCACGAACACACCAAGAATTCGTACCCACACCACCATTGTCCATCTCGTGGTTTTCCTCCTGTCTCCACACCGCCACCTTCGCCCGGTGCCATCTACCAGACGATCTAGTACGAATGCTTCGACTCACACTGCTAAAAAAACTTTCGCTTGTTGTGGTTTAAGTGTCGCAGGCCTCACTGCACAACATCGTCCACTCCAGTTGCCCTACCCTGGAGCGCTTGCTGATTGTTTTGGGAATAGAAATACCTATCTGTTGTCTTCAAATAAAGTCACCTCACCTTAAAAGCATTGGAATTTGTTTTGAAGGACAACAGCTCATCACCGAAGATGCCCCTTCACTTCAAAGGTTGCTCCTTGATCATTGTTATAAACCTTCGCAAATAACTGTCGTCTTTGTGCACAAACTGGAGACCTTGGGTCTAATTAGTGGTCTAACTAGTGCTCCGTTTGATGATCACAACAAGTTGGTGTTTGGCTCCTCACTTTTTCAGGTATCGTATATTATCATCTACACATTTATAATCATAAGCTGCATTTTTTATTTGTGCGCATAAGTTTTATATCATCTTGGAGTACACTTTGGGTACTAATATTACGTTATATGCTCAATGAAGAGTCCGTCCATGGATAGCCTATCAATGCTGCTGGATTCTGTCAAGATCTTATATATCGGAATGTATAGTTATGATCTGAACATAATTATTGGCTTGCTGCGATGCTTTCGGTCTCTGGATAATTTATATATAAAGGTGATGATTTCATGCACATTGAAAGATCGTATATATTGTACTAGAATTAACCGTTCAACTGTTGCTTTTTCGACATACTCTTTTTTCAGACCTTAACTGTTTTCAAATCTTCATGTCTACTTAGGTACTGCAACCACAGGGAGAAAAACGTATAACCAATCGGTGGCGTAATAAGCACCAGGATTTTCTCAGTTCTCGTGACATTCGTTTGAGGACAATAACGATGGAAGGATATGCATCCAACCAGGCGAACAGAAGCTTTGTCACATTCTTCCTGTTGAATGCGAGGTTACTATTGTCCATGAGGCTTAAGTTTTACCGCAAGAGATTTCTCAAGGACGGACACGTTGAACAGCAAAAAAAAGAAGTTTCAGGTGGACAAATGGGATTCTAAACGTGCTCGGCTTCTATTTATAACAAGTTGTAGTCATCGTGCAATATTTTTTTGCACAGGATGTTGATTTTATGGATCACACCGATCCATTTGTTTGTGACTGTGAAAAAGAGTGGTTGGGTTAGATGTTACTGCCATGTTCAATCTGGGTTTTGTCTAAAAATTTGATGAACTATTAATCCTTGGGCTTTTTGTATCGTTTGTAAGCTTGAGTTGCATGTTGTTGCCCTCATACTCCCCTCCACCTGCCACTACACTGCCGCATCTTCCACAGCTGTTGTTTGCTCCCGTCCGAGGCCTCGCCGTCGTTCTCCACCTTGGTTCGCTCGCTATGCCTGCCGTCGTTTGGTGTTGTCAACATGGTCAACAACCAAGAGGAATCAGGAGATGACTGTACATGGAGAGGCAGATAGTAGGGACCCACCAGGGTCATTGCATTACGCAAGCAGGTGCCTCGTTATTACAAGCCAAAAAATACTTCCTCCCAATTGTTTGACAACTAGGTCCCACGCCATTATCAATGTAGTCAATAAACGAGAAAATTACACAAGAAGCGGATAACACCAGGGACCCAACAGCTCGCCCAGTTGTTTTTCTAGTTTCAGAGACGGAGCTCAACTGCGTGTTGTGCGGGGGCTGTGGCCCGTTTAGCCCACACTTACGCCTTTATTTAAGCACTTGACGAGCCCAGTTGATATCTTTTTTCTTTCTGAAAATGGCTAGCCCAGTTCTTTTTTTGGAGAATACCAAAACCGAGGCCTACTTGCTTTTCTCAGCCCCGCTGGGCAGAAAATCTTTCAAGACGAGGAGGGAGGGATGTAAGTAGTAAGAAATGGGCTCCCCCAGAAAATGGGCTATAAGTTGTAAGAAATGGGTTGTAAATTTTTAAACCAAAGCCAACCGGAAATTACATTAAAATATCATTTTCTCTGTATTTCTCTACTCTCTACTCTTATAAAAACCAAAGCTAACCGGCAATTACATTAAAATATCGTCTTTTCTCCCACAAGATAAACTACTTATACAAATGCATCTTCATGTTCCATGCAACGCACGGGCATCTTGCTAGTTAAGATTTTAAATTTCATTAATTTTTTTGCGGAGAATTGTTTTTTGTATTTTATTTTGATATAATTGTTTAAAAATTAATTTTAACGCGACTCAAAATTTTGTGATTAAAAGAGTTCGGACCCCACCGAAATATGCAAAATTTCATTAAATTTTTTAGCAGTGCCGAGAATATATGGTCTGTAATGCTAATAAAAAGAATACGGGCTTCAAATATCCTTAAGAATTAGCAAATGGTCTATAAATTGTTGAAAATAATGTCTAATGGGTTGTATGTTGTTTTCCATAGATTTGGAGGCTGACTTCTGGGCCTACTAGATTGACAATGACGCTGTCCTAAACATTTTTTGACGCGTACGCAAGGCTTTGTCAACTTAGTCAACACAGAGCAGTGACTGTTGGATGTCCATCCAACGGTCGTCATGCTTCTTCAATCTCTGATCTTCCTGCTCCAGCCGCCCAAACCAGCGCCGGCGGGACTGCCTGCTCCCTCCTCCCGTGGATGGCTGTGCTGCCGCCAGGCCATCCCTCTACCCACTGATACGTCTCCAACGTATCTATAATTTTTGATTGCTCCATGCTATATTATCTTCTGTTTTGGACATTATTGGGCTTTATTATTCACTTTTATATTATTTTTGGGACTAACCTATTAACCGAAGGCCCAGCCCACAATTGTTGTTTTTGCCTATTTCAGAGTTTCGGAGAAAAGGAATATCAAATGGAGTCCAAACGGAATGAAACCTTCGGGAACGTGATTTTTAGAACAAACATGATCCAGGAGACTTAGACCCTACGTCAAGAAAGCCACCAGGAAGCCACAAGATAGGGGGCGCGCCTACCCCCCTGGGCGCGCCCTCCACTCTCGTGGGCCCCACGTTGCTCTATCGACGTACTCCTTCCTCCTATATATACCTACGTACCCCCAAACGATCAGATACGGAGCCAAAAACCTAATTCCACCGCCGCAACCTTCTGTACCCACGAGATCCCATCTTGGGGCCTGTTTCGGAGCTCCGCCGGAGGGGGCATCGATCACGGAGGGCTTCTACATCAACACCATAGCTTCTCCGATGAAGTGTGAGTAGTTTACCTCAGACCTTCGGGTCCATAGTTATTAGCTAGATGGTTTCTTCTCTCTTTTTGGATCTCAATACAATGTTCTCCCCCTCTCTTGTGGAGATCTATTTGATGTAATCTTTTTTTGCGGTGTGTTTGTTGAGACCGATGAATTGTGGGTTTATGATCAAGTTTATCTATGAACAATATTTGAATCTTCTCTGAATTCTTTTATGTATGATTGGTTATCTTTGCAAGTCTCTTCGAATTATCAGTTTGGTTTGGCCTACTAGATTGATCTTTCTTGCACTGGGAGAAGTGCTTAGCTTTGGGTTCAATCTTGCGGTGTCCTTTCCCAGTGACAGTAGGGGCAGCAAGGCACATATTGTATTGTTGCCATCGAGGATAACAAGATGGGGTTTTTATCATATTGCATGAATTTATCCCTCTACATCATGTCATCTTGCTTAAGGCGTTATTCTGTTCTTATGAACTTAATACTCTAGATGCATGCTGGATAGCGGTCGATGTGTGGAGTAATAGTAGTAGATGTAGGCAGGAGTCGGTCTACTTGTCTCGGACGTGATGCCTATATACATGATCATACCTAGATATTCTCATAACTATCCTCAATTCTGTCAATTGCTCAACAGTAATTTGTTCACCCACCGTAAAATACTTATGCTCTCGAGAGAAGCCACTAGTGAAACCTATGGCCCCCGGGTCTATCTTCCATCATATTAAAATTCCAACACTTAGTTATTTCCGTTGCTTTTTACTTTGCTTTTATTTTACTTTGCATCTTTATCATAAAAATACCAAAAATATTATCTTATCATATCTATCAGATCTCACTCTCGTAAGTGACAGTGTAGGGATTTACAACCCCTTATCGCGTTGGTTGCGAGGATTTATTTGTTTGTGTAGGTGCGAGGGACTCGCACGTAGCCTCCTACTGGATTGATACCTTGGTTCTCAAAAACTGAGGAAAATACTTACGCTACTTTGCTACATCACCCTTTCCTCTTCAAGGGAAACCAACGCAGTGCTCAAGAGGTAGCACCCACCCGCACATCCTGTTATTTTCTAGCGACGTCAGCCTCACCCCGCAGCCGACCATTCAGCGCTCGTACTCCCCTCAGCGTGGGCATCCGCTGTGGTGGCTTCGCTGGCTCAGGGTCGTTCCCTTCCTGGGCCTCACCCTCATCCATTGCGTTTGTGCTCTCAGCGCGGCAAGGTCAACACGTTCAACAAACAACATCCATCGGAAGAGGCTGATAGTAGGGGTCCACACAAGGAAATGCCTCCTCATTACGCACAAAATAATGATTCCTCCACCTGACAGCTGGGACCCACCGGAAGGGCCTCTGTATTTCTTGAAAAAAATGTTCCCCCCGTTGTCAGCTCGGACCCACCAGCTATATCTTCGCACACAAGGAAGTGCCTCCTTATTACGCACAAAAAAATGAATACTCCCCCTGCTAGCTGGGACCCACTATTGTGGGAGGCTGACTTGTGGGCCTACTAAGATGACGAGGACGGAGGGCTTTGTCAACTTAGTCAATATGAATGATTCTAGCTCCAGTGACCGTACGATGTTCATCCAACGGTCGTAGTGCTTCTTCAACCTCTGGTCTTCGCACGCAAGGAAGTGCGTCCATATTACGGGCAAAAGAAATGACCCCCCTGACTGCTGAAACCCACCAGCTACATCTTCGCATGCAAGGAAGTGCCTGATAGTCAGGACCCACCTGGTTGAAGCATACGTAGCGTTGTCATTCCAGTCGCGAACGTGTATGTACATATGATCGGTATGTCTGCAGGCTGCAGCGCGTGGCCGTGTAAGGAAGGGCACATGTCATAGTAGAGGCGCGCACGTAGCATGTACACGTACATATAGTGGCCAGGGTGTAAAAAAGTAAATACGACCATGTACGTACATACGTGCGGGGTCTCGAACGCCTACTCGCGCATACGTACGGCCAAGGCTCGTGTACATGGCTAGGTCGGAACGGAGAAACTGCATCGTCATCGTGTTCATGGGGAGGCAACGCAACGCGTGTTGTTCATCGGGAGCCAACCGGCTTGGACGGAATAGCCGATGGAAACGAGGCCTAGCATACCGCAGAATGGAGGAAACGGCCTTGTGTTCGACTGGCCACGGTCGAAACGGGATCCTGTTCATCAGGAGGGGTCTGGCGTATCGCAAAACAAAGGAAACAAACTTCTCTTGGACCTCCTACGGTCGAAACGGGGTCCTATTGATAGGGAGGGGTGTGGCGTACCGCAAAACGGAGGAAACATACTTGTGTTGGAGCGCTACGGTCGAAACGGGGGTCCTGTTCATCAGGAGGGGTGTGGCGTACCGCAAAACGGGACTCCACAGGATACTGTTCATCTCCATCATCGGCTGCCTCCACGGGCTACTATTCATCCACAGTTGACTGCCTCCACGGGCTCCTGTTCATTCATCGTCGACCTCCTCCAGCCTCCACCTGCTCCTGTTCATCCACGGGCTCCTGTTCATCCAGCCTCCACCGCTCCTCCACCGGCTACTGTTCAACCAGCCCTCTCCATGGGGTCCTGTTCAACCACCCCTCCACGGGATACTATTCATCCATCCCTCCAACGGCTACTGTTTATCCAGCCCTCCACCGGCTACTGTTCAACCAGCCCTCCACGGGGTCCTATTCATCCAGCCCTCCATGGGGTCCTGTTCATCCAGCCCTCCACGAGGTCCTGTTCATTCACCGGCTCGATCAATCGGGGTCCTGTTCATCCAGCGGCAACGGCCTCTACTACCACGGGTTCCTGTTCATCCAACCCCCACCGGGAACTGTTCATCCAAACCCCCAACAATGCTCACTGTTCATCAAGAGGCAGCAGGTTCGATCGACTTCAGTTAGCAGCAGTAGTGAAGGAATCACTCGGGTTCGGTTAACAACAAGGGATCGATCGGGGTTCAGTAACGTAGCTAGTGCAATCGCTCGGGTTCAGTTAGAGCCCAACACCTCGCTCGGGTTCAGTTAGAGCGCAACGCCTCGCACACACGTGCGTACGTGTACGGGAGAAACGCGCATCGCTCGGCCCCCGACCATCCACCGTAACCGGGAACTCCCCGATATTTTCCTCGCCCTCGCTTCTACCATGGTTTTTTTCGTCATGGACGGCCCAAAGAATGTCATGCAGCTGCGTCTCCTGCCCGCCCAGGACGAAATGCCCATTTTTTGTCATAGAATTAGGAGCCCACCACATCTATAATGATGCCGGGTTTTGTCACAATTATCGTCATAGAAGTGTCATAAGCATGACAATTTTTTTTCGTTCGGCCCAAAATGTCACGAATGTGTCTTTTTTTTTGTAGTGCTTGCCGGCGTATTAAGCCCCCTTACATTCTAGCTAAGGATTGCACAGTTTGTGTTACTCATCTGGCACAATTGTCATCTCCAGGAACAGCAACACCACCAAATTCTGACAGCTAATTTCATTGAAAAGAAACTGGTACATAGCCAAACACGCCAGGGGACGCCGTCGACCACCAATAGACCCCAAACCTCGACGGCGACAGCCAAACCACGTACCACTACAGTTTCATGGAGAAACTAAACCTAGCTCAAGCCAACCTACTATCGACCGCCCTCGGAAACTACTACAGAGACGATGTCGAGCTAGCATGACTACACTATGGCCTCCCCGGCATCGGCGTCAGGTCCTGTCAGGCCCACAGCCACGTGCAACGCCTCCTTGTTGAGCCTGGTCAGCTTGGCGATAACGTTGATGTCATCGTCAGTTGGTGGCTCGTCGAACCTGCGGATGAGGGCTTCAGCTGCCTTGGCCGTCATCTTCTTCTTTGGCCCCACCAGGCCCGGTCCCTTCACCAAGCAGAGCATGGCACGCTGGGCCATCGGGGTGGTGTCGTTCTGCGCAGCCTAACGGGCGCTCTGCACTGGTGGGGGCATCGATGTCGCTCTGGACTTGGCCGAAGCAGAGTGCAACTTGGACGGCGACAGACGCAGCAATGCTAGGACGGGGTTGGTAAAGAGATGATAGGCAGCAGAGCTTGAATCTTCGAGCTCCAAATGGCAGACCTGCTCTATTACCTCTCCTAGTTGAACTTCCACCGTGGTCGCTGCAGTGGGCGTGCGACAGTTCAAATTGGCCGGGTTGCAACTTATCCCCTACAGCGTTGGCCCGAAAATGTCCGGGACCACCATCAGCGCATCATCTTCAGGCCTCTTTCCTTGTCGGAGAACTCAAGCGGGGACGCCAGCACGACCTCTATCTCGGTGTCGAGGTGTGCGTCGTTGGCGTTGGCCGACCCAATGGCGGCGATTGGCTTCTTGGCGTTTGTGAAGAACTGGTCGATGTCGTCATTGAGAGCGTCAGTGCTGAGCTGGGTGGGTGGTGCAGGTGCAACGTCGGCCCTGTCCTTTCTTGCATTCTTCTTAGGCACTTGGCGGGCGTTCTTGCGCCTCTGTCCCTTGGAGCTGCCGGAGCGGTGGCGCGTCGGTGGCGATCGGCTGCGGTCACGGCGCTCCCTTGACATGACCTCTGCCTGAGCGTGGTGACCGCACCCTCGTCCCAGCAGCGTGTCCTTCCATGATCTTCTGCCAGCACCATCGTTGTCTTGGTCGCACCTGGGTCCACCAAGAGGCATGCCTCGATAGCCCGTGTCCACCACCGGGGCGCGAGCTTGTCGCCTGTGGGGCTCCTCACGCTGGTCGTCCTCCACGTGCATGGTCCAAGTCCCTGGGGGGTGCGAGGCAGCGCGTCGTTGTCGTTGGAGGCAAAGGATGGCAAGCTGCTCTGCGCGGAGTGGGAGGAGCGTGGGGACCAGTCTTCGATGCGGTCAACATGGATGAGGAGGTCATACCGCGTCGCGCCTGATGGTGGAGCCACCCTGCGGTCCGGCGGCGAGAAACCCTCCATCTCTTCCATGCGTCCGGAGCCATGCGGGAGCTTCCAGTAGGTGTGTCTGGTGGGGATGAACGACGTGTCCCACACCCAGACCCAGCAGGCCAAGGTCTTGGTGTGGCCGCGCTCTAGCATGCGGCTGTCGAGCCGGTCGACACGCACCATGTCGCCGAACACCTCCTGCGCCCCTTCAATGGACCAGTACCACATCAGCATGTGCTCGATGATGTAGCAAACATGCAGGTTGAAGGTGGCAAAGCCGGCGTGGTCGTCCTTGCGCCATGGCTGGATGGCGAGTTTGGCGTCGTCGACGCACAGAGTGCCGCGGCGCACGGCGTTGGCGTGGTGGGCCGGCTGGGTGAAGATGATGAGGAAGTCTTCGGGCTGTTGAGCAGTGACCCGCAGCTAGTGAGGCGGGACGCAGAGCTGGGCCTCCAGAGCACGCCCAACCGCCATTGGGGACGTGGTCGCCACCCCATCCAGGGCGCGCAGCGTCACCGCATGTTGCGTGAGGAAGCAAACGGCCCGCTCCACCTCCACCGTGGAGACCCCCACCTTGTGGCTGGTGCGGGGTCGTTGCGTAGGGTCCGCTAAACTAAGCTCGACCACCGGAGGTGCAGGGGGAAGCGGCTGGGACGGCGGAGGGGATGGTGGTGGCGGTGGAGAGGGGAAGCACAAGCGGGAGATGATCGGGGGGCGTGGTGCAAGCGGACCTAGCCTAGCAGCAGCAGAGCCACCCGGGCCATTTCGAGGATTTTGAGGACACTCGCGGCCAAAATGCCCAGGGCGCTCACAGATTATGCAGTGCAGTGGATCTCTACAGTCTTTCCGGCGGTGGCGCTTCCGAGACACCGGAAACAGCGGCGGCGGAAGCGGCTTAAGAAGGCCTCGCGGCCATCTGCCGCATTGAACACTAGCCGGCGGCCTAGCGAGGGCGGCGGAGGAGCCCCGCTATTGACCGGCAGATCGAGGCTGTACTCGCGGTTCTTCTTTCGAGGAGACATCCGTCCACCCACCGCCCGCCCCCGAAGAGGAAATATTGACTGCAGGGGGTGGGACAGCGATGATGGACTGAAGGCGACGGAGAGGTGGCTCTGCAAGATTCGCTGGACCAGCGGCAACATCAACGATGATGGATTTAATGCGACGAGACGGCTGCCCCGCCGGATTTGGCTTCCTAACTACATCCGCGCCCGTCGAGCATTGACCACGCAGCAGAAGACGTGACAGGGAATCTAGATCTAGGGGAAGGAGGTGCAGCAGCATCGGGGGGGGGGGGGCGGTGAGGCCGTTCTCGGACCAGCGCGCGAAGCCCGGCCCCGCCTCTCGTCGGCGGAGCCGCAGCTAGATCCGGGCCGTGGGGAGCGCGGTGCACCCATGCTGCTAGGCGGTAGGGGCGGTGGGGGTGGCCGCCGCGGCCAGAGTGGCTAGCGACGCGGGAGCTAGCTTAGGCAGGAGGCAGGAGACTCAGTTAGAGTAGTTATCCAGGGAAGTGGACCTATATTAGAGCCGGGTTGTGGCAGATCTCTCATGCTTTTTCCCCATTTCTGCCCGATGGCAAGAACACATACCTTTTTTTAACAAAGCAAGAACACATACTTGAAACCCTAGCTAACTACAAGCATGCCTTCCTGATTCGGCCGATACTTGCATCAATGCATCCTAAGAGTATCTCCAGCCGTGCCCCCAGAAAGGCCTCCCCAGGCGATTTTTTCGCGCCGGTGCCGAAAAAATGGCCCAGTCGCGCCCCCACGAGCCTGATTTTCACCGGCCTGGGCCGAAATCAGCGCCGGCGGACCCAGGCTGATCCCGGCACGCTGGGGGGCGCCGGGGCGAGTTGTTTTGGCGAGAAACAGCCGCAGGCCCGCCGAGTCAGCGAGACGGGCGCTTCGTCGTCCTCATCGCCTCGGTTCTCGCGGGAATCAATGCCAAGGCTGCTGCGCTGCCGCCGCCGGTCAGCCTTGCCATTGATTCCTCACGGGCGGCGCGACGACGCCTCTCCTCCCGCCATGCGTACACACGGGCGCGGCTATATAAGCCGGTGGCTTCCCTCACCTCTGGCCACACTAGCCCTAGCCGCCGAGCTCTACCTCTCCCGTGCGCCGCCGCCAAGCCCTCCCTCTCCGTGCGCCTCCTCCGAGCCCTCCCTCACTCCGACAGCCCCGGCGATGGCCGAACATTTCTCGGGCGACGAGGCGGCCAACGGCTTCGGCCGCCGATCGCTCCGCGAACATGAGTCGTGGCTCCTGTTCGAGGCCAACATCCTGGCGCCACCGGACATGCGCGCCGGGCCGTCGGGGTGGAGGCTCAGCAACAGGGGAGTGCCCGTTCCCCGACGCCGTGGCGCGCGCCCCCTACTTCGCCGTCGAGGTAGAGCTCGTGCGCGCCTCCCTCACTGACGAGCAGCTCGCCCTCCCTCACCGACGAGCAGCTCGCCCTCCCCCAGTACACCGCCGACAACCATGCGGCGTGGGTGGCGTACTTCGAGCGCGTCAGGAGCAGAGGCTAGCGTCCACCAACGGGGCGCCGGTGGTGGGCGGCATGAAGAACAGCGAGGGGCGCCGAGTGTGGTGGGGCATCCCCGGCCGCATGCTCGAGGGCGTGCTGACGCACCTTGAGGGCGGCAACAACCCGCCGCTGGCGTACCCTCCCGCGGCGGCCGCCCCGGCCCACCGCCGATGCACCGGGCAATGGATGCCCAGGAGGTTCGGCCCCTCCTCGTCTTCCTCCTCGCACTCCTCCTCACGGTCTTCTTCCCACTCCTCTGGCTCTCCGGCGCTGCTCGGCGTCAAGGCCGAGCCCGCGGCGGAGACGCCGCTCGGCCGGCGCACTCGCAGCGCCGGCATCGCCATCAACGAGGGCGGTCGGCGCGCCTCCTCGTCGGCTCCTTCGCGCTTCGTCAAGCCAAAGATGGAGCCGGAGCTCGCGCCGGTGAAAATGGAGCCGGGTCTCCCCGCCGTGAAGACGGAACACAGCGACTTGAAGCTCGACGACGAGGCGGCCCTGGAATGGGCGCGCAAGAACTCCCTGAAGATGGAGAGGGAGCGCCAGTGTGCCGCCCTGCGGCGCTTCGAGTAGCGCTGCCGGGGCCACGACGAAGGAGGAGTCATCATCGACGACAGCGACGACAACGCGCCGCCGCCACCACCAGTCCGCCATGGCGACGCCGGGCAGGGGTCCACCAGGGACGACCGTGTCAAGGAGGAGAAGGCCGCCGCCGCCGACGGCGGTGAGGATGGCGGCGACGACGGCGACTACTCCGCGTTCGGCGAGTTCTTTCTTTACATATATTTGCTATGTAAGCCGCGAACATGTCTAATATATGCCAAAGTTTGCCGAAATTTAGACGTGTTTAGTCGAACTTCGTCGAACGTTTTTTTATTTTAAAAAGTAAATGCGTCTGAAGGTGGCCCTGGGGCCGGCGGCTGGGGACCAACTCACCCCAGGCCGTTTTTTTGCACCGGCTCGCCCCAAGGCGGCGATTTTAGGCGCCCTCTAGAGGACCAACGGCTGGAGATGCTCTAATCCATGGACAGTGATTCAGTGCCTTGCCCACAGCAAGGCACGACGTAACTGGCGGCCAGCCAGCCGTTGGATAGGGGGCGGCTCAGATCGAATATTATAGCGCAAAACACTGTTGACGGGATTGTAGCGCAGTTCACTATAGGTGGGATACCGTAGACCGAACACTGTAGAACTGCCACTGTTCACGTAGATCTGGCCGTCGATTCTGGATCGGACGATGTGGAAAGAGGCCAGTCACCATACTGTTCATCGGTCTCACAGCAAGGCACTGGATCTCATTCCCTAATCCCCATAGATCGATATCTGGGTCCTGACACCGCAGCAGCGACCTGCTCCTTCTCCCCATTCTCCCCCCACCCCCCACCCCACCTGTTTGACGCACCGACGAAGCGGCCATGATCCAGCTGCTGTTCACGCTGCTGGCCGCCGAGGCAGCGCTGGTGCTCGTGCTGCTCTTCCGCACGCCCGCTCGACGCCTCGCGCTGCTCGCCGTGGACTGCAGCAAGCGCGGCCGCGGGCCCCTAATGGCCAGGACTGTGGCGGCCACCATGTTCGTCGTGCTCGGCTCCAGCGGGTACAGCATCGCCAAGATCCGGCGCCGCGAAGGCGAGTTCGCCCAGCTCACACCCACAGACCAGGTGCTCGCCAGCCGCCACCTCCTCGAGGCCTCGCTCATGGGTATGCCCTTTGTTCTCCTCGTTTGCTCATTGGAACCATCAGTTTGGAATCCCTCATACCTCCTTTCATATATCTACATGGATTGGTAAATTAGGGGACGAAATAGTTCACCAATGGATTATGGATGCCTTTAGTTGCCTTACATATGTATGATTATTGTTCTCCAAGAACGCTACATGATCGCTTTCAGGTAGTGAAGACATTTATTTGCAGATAGAATCTTACAAGAGAGTTGCACACGCGAATTTAGGATTCTGTTCAATTTAGATTGCCTAACAGTACCGACTCATACACATATATGCTTTGAAGCGAGGGATGTGACAATTAAAAAAGAATGTGTGAAGAATGAAGTGTCAACAAAATGACAATTGAAGATTATTAGAATTTTTATTTAGCATAATTTGGTGTTAGAGATATTGATAACTTGTTATTAGTTATACTTGTGTTACTACTAAATTCTGTCGCAATAAATTGTTGTTCTCATTGAACCATGTTGGAATTTATTGAAACAGTTCTTCAGATGATGCATGTTCCTTTTTCCATGGAGCTTGGTCATATAATCATATGCTTGTAAATGTCTGCAATATACCCAAAGGCTCTGTTTTATTAGGTAGATTTGAATATCTTGGGCTTGACTGAACGATTTGAATGTTATATGACATGGCCATGAACTTTTATCAAAACGAATTATATATGTTCTGAAGTTGAGTGTTATGTGCCATTCTAGTTTTTATTGTGAGATTTTCCTATCAAGGTTTAGGATAGAATCCAAATCCTTCTAGTTTAATGTCTGTTAATATATGAGGTAGCTTCTCCTATCAATATATTTATGATCAGTGATCATTTTCTTGGAAGTTAGTTTTTTCTGGTTTCCAAGCTTGTTCGTCACAGCATCATTCCCAGAAATTTCATGTTGCAAAGTCGAAGTAATCAACAACCATTGATTCATCATGATTCTACTCGTGTGAAATTGAGTTGTGAATTTCTATTCACTGATTCATTTGGCAATGTAAATTTAGAGAAAAGTACATATTACACCCCCCCCCCCCCCAATCCCCTTCTTTCCCCCTTAACTTATCATAGGGTTCATATTGCAACCCTCAACTTCGCTTTGGTTCCAGTTTCACTCTCCAACTTTAAAACCTTCTCATAATACAACCTTGAAATGGATTGAATTGTTTTAACTCCGGTTTTGTAAAGCACGTCATTGGTTTTTTCTCCTATTAGCTACATAGGATCTGTCCTGAAAAATCTCTCGTGTCCATTCTTAATACACCGGAGAGAACGCCGCCGCCCAGGAATTTAACTTGGACGGCTGCCTGTTCACGACCACGCTTCTCGTACTGCAGCTCTGCTGGAACAGATACGGGCCAACGGCACTGTTCGGGTAAATCGCCTTTCAGCCGTACTTAAGCTGATGTCCTCTGTCCAGAATTGCTATATCATCTATCCGGGGCTGCGTCATTGTCAATGGCGTCGCTCCAGCATCAGCATGAGCGGTCTGAAGACACCACCCATGCCTACGACGCCAGCTCTGTCCGCTTAGCTCAATTTTTCGACACGGGCATTGCACACTGCTCTGCCGTGCCATCGGCTAGCTCCGTGGACAGCGCGTGGAGGCAGAAAGCGCTACATCGCCTTCGACGTGGCATGGCAGTGACCCATGGTGGGCGTCCGTCCATGGAGCAATGCCCCGCCGGCCACCGGCTACACCGCAGGCGCTCCTAGGTAGGACTTCCGGGACCTCCACCAGTAGGCGCACAGGCTGCAGAGCGGCGATGTGGACCTGCACGCCGTTTCAGCCAGCATGTTGATGCCGGGGCAGGCGTCTTCGTCGATGCGACGCGCAACTCAGGGTCGACGGCACTGCCGGAGGATCGTTGGCATGGCAAGAGAAGTGCAGGCCCTGGCTGCTAACTTACTATAGCTAGCACGTACTGATTACCAGAGCTGTACTGGGGAAATCGGAGGCCCCGTGCAAATCAAAATTAGGTCCTTTGTGTGAAAGAAAAACAATAATGTTTTTGTCAACCAATGTAGTTTTCACAAAAAATTACACCAGTTGGAAGCAGAACTTTAAAAGACCTGTAGATAGCATGTATCTAATCTGCTATTTTTTGCTATTTTGGAAGAGCTGTGAGATTGAGAGAGAGCTGAGAGGAACTGATGGATCATGATTAGAGAGAGATGTGTGGGGTGGCTTGGTGTAAAATATTCCTAACAGTTCTTTACTCTAGTACTTAATGCTTCAAATAACACCTTGATTAACAAAAAGGGGGGCTGGTGCTGGGGGCCCTATTCGGTCGCTCCTGTTGCACATGCTCATATACGGCCCTGCTGATTACCGTGTACGCAGGCAGCATGCGGCAGTGGGCTAATTTGTCCTAAGTGATGGTGCTCTCTCCGTTAGACGAGTCAAGCAAAGTTGAAAACGGAATGGGCAGAGGACCCTTCCCCGGACCCTGTGCAAGTGGGAGCTACATGCACCGGGCTGCCCTTTTTATCTTTTGAGATGGCTGATAAAATCGGAGTTAATACATCTCGATCCATCTAGGGTTGTTTTATGAGTTTTCAGAGTTGGAGGGTGAAAATTGAGCCAAAATAAAATTGAGGGTTGTAAAGTAAACCAGAAGACAAGTTTAGGTGGGCAATGCGGGCTTCTCTCATAAATTTATTCGAATTCTGAAATGTTATTTTTTGCTACATAATGCAAACACTTGGCCACATAATAAAAGCGGAACAAACTGTTTGGGACATTTTTGCTCGGAGACCTAGTGATATGAGTAGTATTGATGCCAAATATCTCTATAAATAATTGTTTTTCCCTCTGTGAATAAGCCGCTTGCCCATTTCAACATTCCCACCTGATACATAGCATGCAATAAAATTATGGGTTTAATACTTCCAAACCATGATTCAAGTTATATTCATCATGCTAAGGTCAAACGTAGCCTTCTCAGAATGAGTTGTATATTTTCTTTATGGTGAATAGTGTTTCAGATTTTATTTTTTGTTGAGCAGTGTCTCAAAAAATATATTGATCTTTCAGTTGGACTGAATCTTGCTGTGTTTGTTGTTTTCCAGGATACTCTCTGTTTCTTGGGCTAATTATTGATCGACTGCATCACTATATTAGGCAATTACGGGCGATGAAGAAAAACATGGAGGCTGTGACAAAGCAGAGCAGGGTCTTGGAAGAAACAAAACTCGGAGACTCTGAGCAAATTCAAGGATATCAGAAAAAGATTGACAGTTTGAATGAACAGGTGCAAGTACTCAAACACCAGTCGGAATCTCAAACACAGGAGCTAAAAACTGCTGAAACGAACAATTTGGCTTTACGAAAACAATCTGAAGGTTTGCTTACTGAGTATGAGCGTCTAATTGCGGAGAATGAGGAATTGAGGAATAAGCTGCAAACAATGGAGCTCCGCTTCTCCCGTTCTGATAGCAAGAAAAATACATAGTGAAGTCTGAAGTGTACGTTTTACCTGTTGAACCTCAACTACTGTAAATTTTTGTCCTATAATGTTATTCTGTGCATACTTATAGACGTACTCTCATTGTCAGATCCAAAGAACATAACTATATTTGTTGGGTGTATTGTTTTGAGTTGAAACGGGTGGCTAATCATGTAATCCTAGTCATTTGCCCGATGAGCAGGAAATGTACCATATACGAATGTCTTTTTTGATATTTGCTGCCAGTCCATCAACAGATTACCTCTTCATTTATCTATCACTGTCTCACTTTTAAGTTTTGTTGGCATATGAACACACGTCACCGTATTGCCTCCGGCGTTGAATGTGATATGCAGGACACGGCGTTGTGGGAGCCTTGCCGGAAGCGTGATACGCAAGACATGTCTGTGAGGTCTCTTGAAGAACCAAAACCCTCCAGACTGATCTGTATGATATAATCTTTTTTGTTTTTTTAGGGTTGCATACAGCTTCGGATTGAGCTGATCCAAAAAGAGAACCGGGGACTCATTTATGTGAGCAAACTGGATAAAAATATTAGAATGCTCAAGTTTTCTGCGCACACTGTCTGCATCCCCCTTAAATCCCAAAAGTTTTGTAGCAAATTTCTTCGCAAACAACTCGTACGCCTCTGTAAATCAGGACGATGCGGGATCGGAAGGTCCCGAGGCTGGCACGAGCAGCTAGCGCCCATGGGGAGTGGAAGGGGGCGGTGACCGACGCCGGACGATGCGGGACGGCACGGAGCGATTACGCTCGTGGCTGCTGCTTTTCACCCCGGTAGACGGAGGGTGGCGTGGAGCTCCAAGAGCCACCCTAGTCCACACATGAGTGGCGGAGAGCGGCGCGGAATGCAAGTTCCTTGCCAGACGACGCGGAGCTCATGTCCTCTTCCGCGAGCGCTGCCCAGTCAATTGGGTCCGGCTCACTACCGGAGCTACCCCTGCTGTTGGAGCCGGCCATGAAGAGAGGAGGTGGATGGCGGAAGCGGATCCTCTGGCATCCTCAAGAGACGCCACGAAACTGCAATGAAATACGTGTATAAAGCGAAGAAGGGATGTCAGAGTTATTGTAACAACTACTGTGCGGATTTACCGTAGCATGTACAAAAATAAATAAATAAATTTATTGCATCATAATTTTGTTTGTATGTAATTTTTATAAATGTATACGGTAGATTTGTAATTTGCAAATTAATTATAATCATTTTAGACTTAACCCTTTTTTTGGAAATGGAGGTTTACCCCCGACCTCTGCATCATAATTATGACACATGCAACCATCTTATTAAAAAAATCCACGAAGTGTCATAAAGTCATAACAGTATTACAGCTCGCAAGCGGAGCGGAACTAAGAAAGAAGAAAAATACATGTTGACAATCACAACCGATACGGCAATATGAAGGATAAGCTCTCTAGACTCCTATACTGTTATAAGACTGCCA
This sequence comes from Aegilops umbellulata, assembly GCA_032464435.1. Taxonomy (NCBI): domain Eukaryota; kingdom Viridiplantae; phylum Streptophyta; class Magnoliopsida; order Poales; family Poaceae; genus Aegilops; species Aegilops umbellulata. The sequence continues at coordinate 397,907,575 of CP136054.1, forward strand.
TCCGAACCGGTTGAATATAGCCCGTGCTACCATCTCCCACTGGTTGCACCCAGTAACCAAAGGCTCACTAGAGTGTTGGGGAACGTAGTATTTTAAAAAAAATTCCTACGATCACGAAAGATCTATCTAGGATATGCATAGCAACGAGCGTGGAGAGTGTGTCCACGTACCCTCGTAGACCGAAAGCGGAATCGTTTAGTAACGCGGTTGATGTAGTCGAACGTCTTCGCGATCCAACCGATCCAAGCACCGAACGTATGGAACACTACAAAAAAAATACACTTCCGTGATGATACGTGTTTGTCACAGTAGGTCGTGTTTTCTGTCATGCATGTACATCCATGACAAATTTATGATAGTCATACATGTGCTGTCGTAGAAGTGTTCCATGACATTGCCAAAATTATCATCACGGAAGTGTCCACTTCCATGACAATAAATCGCGCGTCACAGAAGTGCTTTCGTTTAGGGTGACCGACACGTGGCATCCACTGTAACGAAACGCCGTTAAGCTATCGGGTCGGATTTTGGATCCGATAACCACGACTAATGCCGATTTTCCATGTGTAAAAGTCTCATTGGCTGACCGATCCACGCGTCAGCTCCGCGTTGGCACAGGTGTCACTCATCCAACGGTCGAGATGGGCCTATGATATGTTGACACGTGGACCGGCCCAAAAGTGGCCCACAAAGATTAAATGGGCCGGCCCAACCGAAGGCCCATAAGATCTAGCGGACCATAATGGGCCGACCCAGCTAAAGGCCCACAAAATTTAGCGGACCATAATGGGCCGGCCCAGCTAAAGGCCCACACGATTTTGCAGACCACAATGGGCCGGCCCAGCTAAAGGCCTACAAGATTTTGCGGACCACAATGGGCCGGCCCAGCTAAAGGCCCACAAGATTCTGCCGACCATAATGGGCCGGCCCAGCTAAAGGCCCAACATTCTCTGTCAAATCGGCCCGTCAACGGCCTGTCCTAAACTTGTCATCAACGCGGCCCATGGTCACTTCTGGCCCGTTAACAGTCCGCTAAGTAATTGGGCCCAATTACGGCCCGGTGTATTTCCGGCCTGTTAAAGGTCCGGCTTCATTTGGGCCCATTTACAGGCCATCAAAACTTTCGGCCCATAAACGACCGTGAAGGATTTGGGTCATATTTGGCCATGTCTGACATTCGGCCTGTTAGAGGCCCACTATAGCTTTGGGCCACTTTTGGCCTGTTGTCATTTTCAGCCTGTTAACGCCGGACGTAAACCATGGGCCATATGTGGCCCAACGTCATATCGGGCCCATTAGCGGCCCATATAAAAATGACGATAATCTAGCCCGACCGAAGTTCCGGCCTGTTAAAGGCCCGTGTATTAGGTCGGCGCATTTACGGCCCGTCCGAATTTCGGCCTGTTAAAGTCCAGTGGGTTATTTGGCACAATCAGGGCCCAATCTCACTTTCGGTCTATTAAAGGCCCATGTATTTTATGGGCTCGAGATATTTACACCTGTAAACGGCCTATTTTTACTGAGGGCCCAATCATGTTTAGGCCTGTTAAAGGCCCACTATGGGCACATGCCTACCAGAAAAATATGAAAGCTTATGCTGATTTAGGCCCAGATATTTTTAGTGGGCTACATGCCAATTTCGGCCCGTAATCATTTTTAGCCCAATTGGAATGGGCCCGACGAATGTTGGCATGTTGGGCTCCTACGAAGCTTTCGGCCGAATACATTACTAAGATAAACCTACACTATACAAAAATAGCGTCGTAATTACTGCAACCTGAGGCAGCATCATAAATGTTGTATCACAACAAAATAAATTCCAACCATACAAAAAAAGGCCTGTTGGCATAAAGTTTACAGTCCTTCCAGATAAAAGCACCATCAGATGTATAGAAGCACATATTATTTGACCTGAGTGCTAATGTTTCAGGCTGTAGAATCTGATGGAGCAGCACGATCTCCACCTTTTTTCCGCCATTGCTCTTGAACAACGAAGCGAATGTCTGATAGTCTGGTTTCAAAACCATTCATATCTTGACGACATTTCTCAACCACTATTCTTGTTTCCGAAGCAACGTCCATTAGGGATTGGACTTGTGTCTGGAGCACAGTTATATCACTCTATCTAGCAGGAAGATTTTGTTCAATAGGTGATTTGGACGAGGTTACCTTGACAACCAACCCAGAATTACACAGGAAGGTGCTTTTTTGCACTGTTAGTGGAGAGACACTAACGCACTGCAGCAAGAGGTGACATTGTGCCTGTAGTAGCCTCGTCACCTTCAGGTGGTTGTGGTTGTTCAATCATTTGTTCCATAGCTTCCTGAAAGTTTGAACTTGTAGATTAGTGTACCAGATAAGTTACTAATGAGACAAAAACAAAAAAAGTAGGTTAAACGTTTATACATAACTTATTTTGGTGAACTACTGTAATACATTAGCATGTATTGTAGTGCCAACCACATAATAAAATCACTTTCGGAACATATGTCCATGTAGCATGCCTACTGTATTGTCTATTTCCTCACATTCGTTGACATCTAAGGATAAAGAGACATGGTTTAAAGTAGGATGAACATAGTATGACATCATTCATATCATGGGCAAATAGATATAAAACAAACAGGCTATGTCGGTGTACAAAAAGAGGGGTACACTTTTTGTACCCCTATAACTGTGCACGGGCAGTCTGAGCCATGGGCACCGCCACACCAAGCACGACAAGGGAGGTAAGCCAAGGTAAGCCGAAGCTCGAGAGGAGCATAACGACGCCAAGACCAAGACCACAAAGAGCAAAGGGGACGAAGCGGACTCCCCCGGCAAGATCCTTGCCGGGGGCGGTTTTAGCAAACCCGGCAAGACCCTTGCCGTGGCAGCTCGCCCCACACCTATGGAGCGAGTCACCCTTGATTCCACTGCCCCCATGGGCAAGGATTCGGGAGACATCCTCGTGGTGGCATGCAGATCTTTGTGAAGACATTCAAGATCAGATACACACTTTAGAAGATGATCATCCTCGGCGGGATCCCAGCCAAGGAGGACCACAAGGCCCCCGGCAAGAGCCTTGTCGGGGATGATAGCAGGCGCCACGGCAAGACCCTTGCCGGGGCCCCGGCAAAGCCCTTGCCATGAACACCCGTAGGGCCACCATCAGCCCCACGCCAATCAGACCTCCACTGCCGTTCGCATGCAGCTGCCGACCCAACCAGCTGGGCAGGCACCTGCGTGGCGGCATGCGGATCTTCGTGGAGACTCACCACTGCGCCACCTCAGCTACCTGCCTACCTACATGGCACCGCAGGCACCGCTGGCCAGGGCGCGTGTCGACGCAAGAGGGAGCGGCGACGGATGAGACAGGGCTCTCCCCCGTCCCCGATAAAGCAAGGACACCTAAGCAAGATGCATTAAATGCGCCTTGTCATGTAATGCGAGGGATAACCTCACATCACTGTACCCTTTCCACCTCCTGTGTGCCAATGTGGCAACCCCTTTCCCTATAAAAGGAGGCCCAAGGCGACCAGGAAGAGGATTCGGCTTTTTGGAGCTCCTCACGCCCCATTGCCAGTTCAAGAACACAGATAAACAATCCACCAAAGCAGGAGTAGGGTTTTACGCATCCTCGCAGCCCGAACCTGGATAAAGAAACTGTGTGCTATCTGTTTGATCCGCTCTTCTCACGACCCCGCGCCCCGCAACCGTAGTAGGGATTCTTGTGATCCCATAGGTGTCGTTCCCACCGACATCTTTGGCGCGCTAGGTAAGGGGGCGCAGTTGTGAGAATCGGCTTTAGCAGTGAGCCCGGCGCTCCTTCATCTCCGTGACCCTTGGAGAAGAAAGGAGGCCAGAAGATCGACACTTGAGCGATCGCAAATAGAAGCTAAGTTGCACTGAACCCTTATTTGTGCTACCTTTCTTATTTGAGGTTATTCCCCTCCCGGAGATGTCACGCCTTTGTATGAGGAACCTGCCCGCCAGGGGGCTCTCCCACGATCGGCAACGCCCTTGCCCTGTTTCGAGTCCGCTCAACAGCTCAAGCGGCTGTGTCGAGAATGGCAGAGTAACCTTCCGCGATCGACAACGCCCTCGATTCTGACTCGAGTCAAGCTCGATAGTTCGAGCGGCCGCGTTCGGAACGGAAAGGTGGCTCGTCCGGCAGCACGCTTACCCGGCAGGCCATAGGGATCCGTCCCCAAAATGCCGCTAGGGGCTTTCGCGCCGGCGAGCCTACCCAATCGGCGTAGGGCGCCCATACAAAGAGGAGTTGAATGGGGAAATAACATGCATGAAAATTAAGAATACTTAAGAGTTATATTACATCACATCATAGCTGCGGTTCTAACTAAAGATAAAATTTGTCTTGGTTGGGAACCCGCAACGGCGAAGAAGAACGGGATGCCTAGTCCCGACGCTGGCCTTCCACCCTCTTGATTTCGTCGATGCAGTCGGTGATGGGCTTGATGCGCTCCTTGAGCACCGTGAGGTCAACACCATCCGACAAGCTCTTCATCGCGGCCGCGAAGTCAAGGTCGGGATTCCAGTGCGCCACCTTGGTGAGGACCTTGGTCACGACCCTCCGTCAAAGTCGCCGGGCCTCCTCGGCCAGTGTGGCCGTCCTGTTGAAGTGAAGATAGGCCAAGGCTCCAAGGACGCCCTCGAAGAACTGGGTCAGCTTGGCGTTGACAGTCCCGCTGTGCTCAGGGGCGTACCTCACGTTTGGCATCCCCATGGTGGCCAATTGCGAGGTGACCCTGCCGGTGACGACCTCCAGATGGCTGATCCACCTGTTCTCGCCCGCCACATATTCCTGGTGGGAGGCGGCCTCATTTGCCCGCAGCTGCTTCTCCTCCTCCAGGCTCCTGGTCAAGGTCTCCTCCCGAGCCCTGCTCTCCGACAACAGCTTCTCGAGATTCTCCAGCTTCAGCTTGAGGTCTCTGATGGAGTTTTGCGCCTCGGAGAGCTCCCCAGTCCTGCTGATGATTGCTCCTTGCGCCTCTACCAAGGAGCGGTTGAGCGTGCTCTTCTCGCTGGACAGCTTGAGGGCCTGCTCCTTCAGCTCGTCCCGCTCTGCTTGCAGCTCCTTCACCTTGCCGGCGTGGGCCAGGGCTTGGGCATCGAGCGCCTCTTTGTGCCTTTGCTCCAGCTCGCGAGTCCGTCGCGCGACAAGGGCCTCGAGCTCCTCCTCCTTGCCGCGGAGCGTTGCAGCAAGCTTCGCCTCACGCGCGGAGAGGTCCTCCTCCTGGGAGTCCAAGGCGGCTTGATGCTGGTTCCGGGCGGCTTTGGCCGCGGCAGCCAAGTTCGCCGCCTTCTCCTGGGCCTTCTCGATGTCGGCCATCTTCATGGTGAGCTCCACATCGCGCTGGGCCAATTTCTCCTGAAAGGCCCTCTGCTCCTCGCGAGTCTGGTGGAACCAGGCCTGCGTCTCGGCAACACGCGCCTTGAAGTCCACCTTCGTGTCGTCCACCGTTGCCATCCTGGACTTGACCTTGTCCAGGCGGGCACGGTAGAGCACTTGGAGCTTCCGGAAATTGGCCCCCATGGCACGAAAAAGCTGCTCTTCTAGAGAACCGCCCCCTTTACTATGACGTGACGCATGCGTGCAGAGCTCAGCCCCACGCATGCTGCCCACGTCACGCACGCCTCCCCACGCCGCGCCACGCGCGGGAAGCGTGGGAAGCGCAGCGCTCGAAGGAACTTACCGCGATAAAAACCGCCCCGCCTGCCCGCGCACCGTTTTTGGGCCTAGCCCAACAACGCGTTGCGCTTATGTGTGGCCCAGGCCCGGGGGCTCCTGTCGGTGTACAAAAAGAGGGGTACACTTTTTGTACCCCTATAACTGTGCACGGGCAGTCTGAGCCACGGGCACCGCCACACCAAGCACGGCAAGGGAGGTAAGCCAAGGTAAGGCCGAAGCTCGAGAGGAGCAGAACGATGCCAAGACCAAGACCACAAAGAGCAAAGGGGACGAAGCGGACTCCCCCGGCAAGATCCTTGCCGGGGGGCGGTTTTAGCAAACCCGGCAAGACCCTTGCCGTGGCAGCTCGCCCCACACCTACGGAGCGAGTCACCCTTGAGTCCACTGCCCCCATGGGGCAAGGGTTCGGGAGACATCCCCGTGGTGGCATGCAGATCTTTGTGAAGACATTCAAGATCAGATACACACTTTAGAAGATGATGATCCTCGGCAGGATCCCAGCCAAGGAGGACCGCAAGGCCCCCGGCAAGAGCCTTGCCGGGGATGATAGCAGGCGCCACGGCCCAAGCAAGGCCCTTGCCATGAACACCCGTAGGGCCACCATCAGGTCCATGCCAATCAGACCTCCACCGTCGTTTGCATGCAGCTGCCGACCCAACCAGCTGGGCATGCACCTATGTGGCGGCATGCGGATCTTCGTGGAGACCCACCACTACGCCACCTCAGCTACCTGCCTGCCTACATGGCACCGCGGGCACCGCTGGCCAGGGAGCGTGTCGACGCAAGAGGGAGCGACGACGGACGAGACAGGGCTCTCCCCCGTCCCCGATAAAGCAAGGACACCTAAGCAAGATGCATTAAATGCGCCTTGTCATGTAATGCGAGGGATAACCTCGCATCACTGTACCCTTTCCACCTCCTGTGTGCCACTGTGGCAACCCCTTTCCCTATAAAAGGAGGCCCAAGGCGACCAGGAAGAGGATTCGGCTTTTTGGAGCTCCTCACGCCCCATTGCCAGTTCAAGAACACAGATAAACAATCCACCAAAGCAGGAGTAGGGTTTTACGCATCCTCGCGGCCCGAAACTGGATAAAGAAACCGTGTGCTATCTGTTTGATCCGCTCTTCTCACGACCCCGCGCCCCGCAACCGTAGTAGGGATTCTTGTGATCCCATAGGTGTCGTTCCCACCGACAGGATATTTTATCATTGTGTGCGCACGTGAACATAACAACTAGATTACATATCAAGACCAAAAGAATATCCTTCATCTGTTTTAAACCATGTAAGGTCAAATGATACGTTAAGACAACTGTGAATAAAAGTGAACAGAGTAACTGACATTGGCTGCAAACCAAGTAGTTAAATGAACACATCACAGTACCAATCAGTTCAAGGCAGGAGGAGTAAGGACTTACAACAGCGGCTTGAACTGGTGTGCTCATGCCCTTCATCTTGCTGGTGTGGCAATCCTTGAAGATTTGCACTGCATTCGGTTCAGGTTCTTTTTGGTCCGCACGGGATTTCCTCTGTATTTGGAACAAGTCAATATAGATACGATAATATGGCACAAAAAAAGAAGGATGTAACAGCTATTTACAAGAGCCTCGTAGTGTGCAATATAGCTACGAGATCCTGTGGTCTGTTGGAATTTCACTTTAGAACAGTTGGTTTTGTTCTTCAAACAGTTAGCCTAGAAGAAGATACACTTATAAGACACATACATAAATACAAGTTCAATATGTGGTCTGATTAAATACATATAGCCTACCTGATACTTTGGATCAGACCAATGTTTAACGAGGGCTGTCCAGTCTTCATCTGTAATATATTCCACTGGAGATGTTTGGGCGATTTCATTGTTAGCCTTGCCTTCAAAGTGAGATTTTCTAAGGTGGTACCGATACTGTCGTAGAGCAGTCTGAAAAACATGAGTGCATGCTTGTCTAGTTGCATCATCTTTCGGATCCAACTTGAACCTCATCTGTTGAAAAAAGAATGTGAGTCTTATTAGGAGGAAGATAGAAAGTATGGGACAGAGCAAGATAATATTACTAATTGCAATGAATAACATTACTTACGGATAAATGGTCAAGGAAGGTGTTAAACTGGGTATTGTCTTTCTCATTCCTGTACTGGATCCACGTTGGGAGGATACGTGCATGACACCTAACGGCAACGGCTGCCACTGATACTAACTTGGCTGACTCTGTAGCATCACGTGGCCTTTTTAAATCTGCCTCAAAATGGATCTCCGTTCTTCCTCCTTTAGATTTTGTTAATCTGTCAAGCATTATCCCTGATGTCTGTTTCCGCTTGCGCCATGGTGCTAGTTCAACAACGAATATGGAAAGTGTTAGTGTACATCAAACTGTGAGAGTACATATAAAGGAGCATGCAACTGCAACTTGACTCGGTCATGTACCATCTTGGTGTTGATGCTCATGAGGTTCATCTGATCTTGCCAAGTCCTGTTGTGTCAGCAGTGCTTCGGAAGTAGTGTTAGGTGTGAAGGCAGCTTGGGAACTGGCCAGTTTTGGAGCAAACGAATGAGTAACTGGTTGAGATGCTGGTACAGTTGAAGCGGATGCTGCAGCTGGTGGAGCAGGTGATACTGTGTTTGTAGATTTAGCCGGTGGACTTGGACCTTCTACTGCACTATAAGTACCAGCAGAATCTCGACGGCAGAACCTTTTCCATTTCACCCGACGAGTAACAACACTCCCTACTATATTATTTTCCTTGCTCTTTTTTTGACTTTGCCATGTCAAGGTGTACCCACAACACAAAAGAATAAAATCACTCTTTAGAACTCATTGATGCATGATACACACAAGCAATACTTTGATGTAAGACAATCATATGAGGATGGAATATGTAAGAAAAACAGGACAGCATGACATATTCACAGCTACGATGTGCAAACTAAGCAGAAGGCTTTTCAAGAAAATAGAAGTAATGCAAGCTAGACACCATATGAAAGATGCAACCAATATTACTCTGCCAAGTTAAAAGTGTCTTGTCATAAGTGGCAATTCGAAAAATTAGAAGCAGTACAACGTAGAAATCAATGCAAGATGCAACCACTATTAAACTACCATGTTAAAAGCGTCCAATCATGAGTGACTGATGCAGGATACACAACAGCAGTACTTTGATGTAAGAACATGGTATGATAGATAGATGAAGTGTATTCTAGACACAGAAATCCATGTCATATGCACATGTATAACGTATAAACTCAGCAGGTGCAATTTAATCAAAATAGAAGAAATACAGGCTAGACAACATATGCAACATAAAACCAATTATCACACTGTCAACTTAGAGCAAGCACCTGCGATGGTGGAGTACGGGAGATGAACTCATCATGTAGACTTGGGACTTCAACTTCATTAGCAGTGGCAAATCTAGAGAGTCTCTGTTTGCGTCGGTGCGGAGGACCACCAACATCCCCTAACTTACTCTTTTCCTTCCTATTTTCTGATATTGCCTTATGAAGTCAAAACCACAAGAAGATGAATAAAATTAGCTCTGCATAACTGGTTGATGCATGATACAGACGAACACTACTTTGATGTAAGGAAAGCACATGATAGGAGGATGGAATATATACAAAAAAAGACAGCGTTTCATATTCACACGTACGATAGGAGGATGGAATATGTATGAAAAAACAGTAAGCGGAAGGCATTTCAACAAAATTAGAAGAAATGAAAGCTAGGCCCCATATGAACATGCAACCAACATCACTCTATCAGGTAAAAAGTGTCTCGTCGTAAGTGCCATTTCAAGAAATTAGAAGTAATACAAGCTAGAAGACAATGCAAGATGCAACCTACATCACAGTCCCAAGTTATATGTGTCTTATGGGTAAGTGATCGTTGCAGGTATAAGTTGTAAGCTACGCAGATGCAATTCAACATAATCAGAAGCAATACAAACTAGACATCATACGGAAAACGCAACCACGTATAACAGTTCCAAGTAAGAGCAAGCACCTATGATGGTGGAGTAGGGGAGATGTGCTCATCATGTACACGTATGTTCTAGAAACAGGAACACGTGTCATATTCACAGGCATTATGTGTAAAGTAAGCAGATGCAATTCAAGTTAGAAGCAATACAAGCTAGACATCATATGCAACATGCAACCACATATAATAGTGTCAAGTTAGAGCAAGCACCTGTGATGGTGGAGTAGGGGAGATGTGCTCATCATCTACACAACTACGTTGACTGTCCAGCCTTGTGTTGTCTTGCGAATCTTGTTGGGAGGATGGCGGAGTAGAATCTATAGAGACCCCCTGTTTGAGTTGCTCCGAAGGACCACCATCATCCACTGCCGGACTAATTTCCTTCAGCTGTAATGATTTTGCATTGTGAATTCAAACAGATAAGAAAAAGGAATAAAATTCGCTCTTCAGAACTCATTCATGCATGATACTGACAAACACTACTCGGATGAAAGGCAAACACATGATGCGAGGATGGAATATGTGTGAAAAACAGGATGGTGTGACATATTCACACCTATGATGTGGTAACTAAGCAGAAGGCATTTCAACAAATTAGAAGCACTGCAAGCTAGACACCATATGAAAGATGCAACCAATATCACTCTGCCAAGTTCAAACTGTATGGCGTTTCAACAAATTAGAAGCAGTACATGCTAGAAATCATATGCAAGACACAACCAATATCACAGTGGCGACTTAAAGGTGCCTTATCATAAGATATAGTACGTACCAAAAACAGGAAAGCGTGCCATATTCACATGTATCATGTGTAAGCTAAGCAGATGCAGTTTACACTAATTAGGAGCAATACGAGCTAGACAACATATGCAACATGCAACCAGATATCACACTGCCAAGTTAGAGCAAGCACCTTGGATGGTGGAGTAGGGGAGTGGAGACTTGGACCTTGTAATGCACTATCAGTACAAGGAGAATCGGTACAGATGCTCCATTTACGTTGCTGCAGAGGACCACCATCATCGCCTTCCTTACTCTTTTCCTTCCTCTTTCTTGATTTTGCCTTGTCAAGTCAAACCCACAAGAAAAAGGAATAAAATTTGCTCTTCAAAACTCATTGATGCATGATACTAACGAACACTACTTTCATGTAAGATGAACACTACATATCACACTGCCAAGTAAGAGCAAGCACCTGCGATGGTGGTGTGGGGGAATTGCGGTGATCAACTAGAGAGCTACGTTGACTATCTTCATTTAGCCTTGTTGTTTCTTGAGAATCATGTGGGGAGGATGACACTACACTCTTTAAACGAGTATGTCGTCTCACAGAAACCCACCTGGGTGACTGTCTCATCATAAGTGATTGACGAGGGATACAAAAGAGCATTAGTTTGATGTACGAACATGGTTAATAGACATATGTAGTATGTATCAAAAACAGGAAGGCATGTCATTATCAAAGGTATAATGTGTAAAGTAAGCAGATGCAATTTAACCAAATTGGAAGCAATACAAGCTAGACACCATATGCAACATGTAACCACATTTGACAGCGCGAAGTTAAAGCAAGCACCTGGGATGGTTGTGTGTGGCAATTGAGATCATCAACTGCAGAGGTACGTTTACTGTCTCCAACTACTGACACTGCACCCGTTAGAGCGCTGGAACGCTTAGTGCTTATCTTCGAATTACACTGGAGCGACTTCTGTCTTTTCTTTTCTGCATTCATCAACACTGCGTCAGAGTTTGAAATACCCATGCATAAAAAGACAATAGTGTGAGTATGGGTGAAGTGTGTGCACAATTAGTAAAGTGTAAAGGTAGCAGATAGCAGGTCGGTGAGAAATAAATGACGGGAGACATATGATAGCTCTACAGCATGCATGGCACACTAAATTACTACAGGATTCTATGAAAATAACAGTCCACTGAAAGCAAATAGGTCAGTCCATTTTTTCTGCACCGTCCGATGTACAAAGAACGGGCAGATCGCCTTCATCTACCTCCAGCGAGTCAGTGTTGACGATCTTCCTCGAAACGCCAGCGACCACCGGCCCAGTATTCCTCCCCTGCCCGCGCCCTCCCCTCTACCTCACCGCACCGCCGTGCTTGGAACCGCCCCGGCCATCCATTCAAGCCCCGCCGACCTCCAGATCGGGCGCAAGCAGCTCCTGCACCCCACACCCCTATGATAGACACCAATGCGCCGCTTCCCCGGGGAACAGGCGGACTAGGTGCTCTGCGCGCCTAAGCGGGTGCTGCTTCTTTTAATTGCGGTTTGACTGACCCTAAATTGAAATCCAGGCGGGCTACTGACCTCTAGCAAAGGTGAAATAGTAAAAGGGAGGAAACCTTGTGCATTTAGTATCACGAAGAAGATGCAGTAAGAAGCGCTCAACTAGTTTCTTTCGTGGGATGAATACGGTGTGAGCGAAGACGTAAGATTTGCACGAATAAGGGAAGAGGAGTACCTCTTTCTGCTGGCAGTGTTGTGTCCTCCTTCTGTTTTTCCGACGATCTTCTTGTTTTTCGCCGGAAACCAGAAGTTGTGGAGGACGGCGCAGCCTTGGACGAGCCCATGGCCAAGTCGTTGACTGTGGTGCGGTGGCTGTCTGTCAGCGGCGGGGAAGCAGATCCGAGGCGGCGAACGATAGCGTAGCGGGAACAACTTAGGTGCGGTGGACGGTTGCGACAGTGGAGCCACAGAAGTGAGGCGCAGGACGGCGTGGTCGGAGTGGTTCTGGTACGTCGCACGTTGGCGTCGTGGAGGCAGCTCTGCCTCGGCTTCAGCTGCTAAGTCCTTGAGGGCGTTGCGGTAGCGGCTGCATTGGACGACGACGTCAGGGTACTAGCTCCGGCGTGATGGAGGAGGGCGGCGGTGGATTGGCCGCTATGGGGTGGAGGACGGAGGAGGCTGGGGTTTCGCGGCTGGTGGAGAGGGCGTTTTCGCGCCCACGGAGTATGAATGGGGAAACGGAGGGAGGCGGGGAACTAAGGGGGAACAATGTTTTGGTTTGAGACGCGCTTGTTTGAAATTTGGGGAAAGTTACAGACTTTCCCCCCATCTAAAATTTCGTACATATTGCGGGTTGGGGGTAGGACAGTCATGTCAGGTGTCCCAAATGTGGGCGGGATAGATTTCGGCCGAGCGCATGGGTAGGCGCGCACGACGTATGAATGCTTCTCTGGCGTCTTGGTGAAGTTACAAACCTACCCCGGTTTAGACCTTTGGACATCGGGTCGATAGGCTACACGGGCCAGAGTCAGGACAGTAATTTCCTACCACCAAAACATTAGTCTCACGCGGTTTCGGGTGACCAGAGGCCTATTTGGCGCTTCGTTCAATATTTGGGAGCAGAAGCATTAACGTTTTCGGTTCTCTTGAATTGAACTTTCAGGATTTGTCAAACTTCACAAATCTTTACTCTTGAAAATCCTAAAGCTACGATTATTTTGGAATGGAGGGGGTACATTTGAATATACATTGTACACGAGTATATATTAAAAAATATGCAACTTACCTCAGTTCATGCATGGTTCCAGATATAATCTCCTTGGTTGCAAAAAAAGTTAGATATGCGTATGAATATATATAGCATGTTCAAACTCACAACAAAGATTGATGCCCCCTTTTACATTTGATTTACAAATGCCATTATCTCGGGTTCAAATAGATGAATGCACTTCCTATGAATTCGAATCTTCAAAACCCCCTTTATGTTGAATTCGACATGTATTCTATTTCGTAGCTAGCAATTTGGAATGTATCCATGCAAGTGACAAATGTATAAAGTGCTTCACACTAACAACATGGAGTGCACTAATTAATGTTTATATATCAATTGCAAAAGCATCCATTGCCTGTATTTCAAACCGCTCTCACTCTATGGATCGATAATATCAAATAAACACATGCACATGCTAGAATTCAATTGCAGTTGAAGAAAGAGCCGCCTACTCCTGGTACTGTATATTAGTGATAGGGGTGTGTACAAAGTACACGTGAATACGAGGCATTGTGCGTGTGCATATACTATCGACGAACTAACGAACTAGCCCCAAGCTTGTATAACATACTAAGGGCCTAGGGTTACAAATCATATATAGTCGGCTTATCACCAGCGGGGATAGAGTCCTCCGCGACTCTGGTAGCTTCGTGTTGTACGCCGAGTCCTCCACATGGGTCTTCGTATAACACGTCTCGGTCCAACCTATATGTGGCGCAGGATGGAACCGACCCATGAGTCTTCATGTTGACCCACCACAACTAGAAATGATGTGCCCACCATACCACACACGCAATCAGCCACTAAGAAAATAAGCACATACAATAGTACAACGGTATCTAGCTCACGATACGTCTCCATATTTTGTTGATGACACTGACGGACTTTGCATTTGATGCGTGCTCCGTATTTTTTTGACGACACTTACGGTCATTGTATTTGAAGCGAAAGCATGATATGGTCACTGGACTTCAGAATAAGCTCATCACGGTCACCACATACATTTTGTCATGCTAACCAACATGTGGTTGGATGGTTAGAGGACAGTGGTTTCTCGAGCCCACCAAGGTTAAAGTCCCGGTTCTCGCATTTATCTTATGTTAATTTCAGTATTTTCCGGTGATGTACGTTCAGTGGGAGGAGACGTTCCACTCGACTACGAGGCACCTATGGCGACTTCATAAAATCTCAAGATCATATATGCTGGCCCACTCTCTCGAAGGTGCTCATAGGGGTAGGGTTCGCGTGTGTGCGCTTATAGCGGTGAGTGCTTGTGCGTATATATGAGCCCTTGCGTCTGTACCGTGGTACACAAATACATATCATGATTATACGGTCACTGGCTCACCCGTACAACTCCGTATTTTGTTGATGACACAATTAATTGACCAGTCAAACGTTCCACGCGGCGCAACTAGTGGTTCACCATCGGGGCGCGTAACTGTGGGGCCCACCTGTCAGCCCATATATGAAAGAAAGAAATGGTAGTTTGAGTCTGTACTGTGTTAATAAAACAGGAGTACATTTTAGGGTGATCATACGGTCACTGGCTCACCATACAGCTCTGTAATTTGTTGATAACACGATCAATTGACCAGTCAAACGGTCCACATTCAGCAGCGCACAGTACCATAGGGCCCACCCGTCAGCGCGTATATGAAGGACATAAATGGTAATAAATTAGTGGTCGGTGGGTATTCGAAGTCGTGAGACCTCTGGTTGGCAGTCACCGGCGGTTGGGGGGCGTTCATTGGGCGATGGGGTGGGGATCCCTGGAGAAAAATCTCGGTGGGGGGGAGGGGGCTAGAGGGATGGCCGGTGCGGCGGCGGACTGGCAGTGGGGAGTGGTTTCAGGGAGGGCGGGCCGGTCGCGGGCGGCGGGGGCTGGCGGTTCGGCCGGTGGTGGCTGGCGGCTCAGGGGGGTGGAGTTTGATGATAAACTGGAGGCCCTTGATTTCGTATCCAACGGCTGGAAAATCTAATGACCAGAGATGAAAAGTCAGTCGACTGACGTGTAGCCTCACCCCGCACGTACACATGCACGCACGCAAGACACGCACGCATGTAGGCATGCAACACTGACACGTACACACGCACGCATGCTGGCGTGCAACACTGACACGTACACATGCACTCACGAACACACGCACGTACGCACCCATGCATGCAACACTGAAATGTACCCTTGCACGCACGCAACACTCGCACGCCTGCATGCACACAGCACACGACGCAAGACACGCGTTCAACCTATACGTGCATGCACCCTTTGTTAAGGACATGGATTATTATGGGTATTAATCAACTTATCTGTGATAAGCAGAACATTGATGTTTGCAGCGGTCTTTATGAATCAAAACGTATAGAACGGGCTATCAACATAGTAGGCTTAGAGCAGGTACAATAGTACATAGTCAGCAGGCTATTAGCAGTTCCACATCATCAAATTCGTAGCTGGAAGAGAGAGAATGAAGAGAAAAGGAGGGAGCGGGCGCTTGAGCTGTCGCCGGCTCGAGCGCAAGAAACAAGAAATCGAACCTGCATGCAGCCCGCATGCAGCCGTGTGAGCCTGCACGCCTCTCCTTTCCACCAATGAGCATGTGCCTTCTTTTCTTCTTTCACATGCAAGCATTAAATACCAGTAGCTACTCCCTCCGTCCCGTAATATAAGAACGTTTTTTACACTAGTGTAGTGCGAAAAACGTTCTTATATTGTGGGACAGAGGGAGTAGTTTACATCCCATCTATTATATTAGCTGGCTATTATAAAGACTCCAAGTGACATGGCATTGGTATATAGCCAACAGCTGGCTTTCTTATTAACCATGCCCTTATCTACATGAAAAAGATGACGTCACACTCAATGAACAATAATCGGTTTATGAAATGCCCGCTTCTGACCGCCCTGGCCCACCAAAGGTTCCTCTGCTGTGCGCTGCCTGCGTTGGGTCACTGACATGCATGCCATGCACCCAAAGAGCCCACATGTCAATGGAAGAACGGTGCGGTGTCCTAGGTCAGAGTCGAGGGCGCCACTCGTGGAACGCTCGGCTGAACACGCCTCCGTGCCGCATTCAAACGCCTCCATGAAACCCGCCCGTGTGGAAGCCGAGAAACCCACTCTGGACACACGTCCGTTCATGACCGAGCCGGCGTTAAACGCAACACCGGCCGAGCTCCTCCCGTCCGCCGTCTATTTAATCTCCTATTTAAACAAGGCCAAACGCCGGCCAAGAATCGCACACCTCCGCCACTCCCCTATCTCCTCCACCATTTTGTCCACTCTTACAATGGCTTACGAAGAGTAGTTATTCCGCATCCAAGCCGGCTGGGTAGCCCGCCGGATATGAGCTATGCAGCTCGCTGATCCACCTCCCTCCCCTCGCCCGACGGAGCCAGTTGCCGCCCCAAGCCGGTGTGCGGTTCAGCAACTCACCGCTCCAAGCTAGCTCAAAGAGGAGTGGCGCACGGGCGTCGTTGCTGCCGTCCACGCTGCCGCCTCGTACCGCGTCTCCCGTTTCTGTGGCCGAACTCCCATGCCGCCGGCCGCGCCATGCAAGCAGCGACAGAAGCCGGGTGCGCGGAGAGCGACAAGTCAGTGGCCAGCGCCTCCGCGTCCGCCGCCATCATCGAGGAGAAGTAGAACACGGGAGGCCGCCGCCGCTTGGGTCCCATGAAGGCCACCGCGGAGGCGACGCCGGCGTACACAACAGGTGTCTTGCCGGATCCTTTTTTTGCGAGGACCTTCGTCGACCCCTCATGGGCTCCACGTAAGAGGGGAATGTTAGGATGAACTCGAGCCAGTGCCGGCCATGGCGAAGTAGTGGCCGGTGATGAACTCGAACCGGTGCCGACCACCATCATCTTCGGCACCAGCTAATGATATCAGTTGGGCAGTGGGGAAGCGAGCCGTCCTTTGCGCTGAAGCATATACCTCCGGGGCTCCCGGCAGTCCGGTGATCGTGCCGCCGGACATGAGGAAAACAAATCGATCAGCGGGCGACCATTTAGGCCAGGTATTATATACCTGTGCTGTACAGAACTAGCACCGCGTAGTTCATTTGAATGTAATGAAATCCGTCATGTTTGTATGAAAATCCGGTATTTTATATGATTTCCGTCGTTGTTTATATGAAATATCAGTTTGTCTACGTGTTTGCGTGAATTTCATCCGGTTGGTTGAGTTGCTGTCATAATGTGTGCGGCTACAGTTGGATGGCGTAATTTGTGGGTTGCCGGTCGGTCTGCGGGCGGCTCGGGCGGCGTTGTGGGACAAAAAAACACAGCTCGTGCGATCTCGTCTCCAACGTGCGCGCTGGAGGATGTATGACAGCATGAGCACCCGAGCCATTCCTCGTTCATCGGTGGCAAAGGCACCGGTGGACAAAAGGGTTGCCAATATTTTGGCTACCCCGGGCAAGATCCAAACAGCCCCTCCCAATAGATTCAAATCCCTTGTTCGCTGTGGAATTTTGCCATGTGTAGTTTTCATGGACTAGCAAGATGCCCGTGCATTGCACGGAACATCAAGATGCATTTTTTTTACAAACTCTCGCATGCATGCAAGGGATAATTAATGTCCTCCTTTGCTAGTACCACGAGGCAAACACCATTAATATTGCATCGATTAGTGTTAGTGGCCTTGTATATCTGCAAATGGTAATTTTGATAGTGGCCCCTTGTATATAAAAATGGAGGGAGAAAGATGAGACATAAGGTGAGGAGGAGTGGGGCGTGGTGGTGACTGGTGGTCGGACTGGGCGGAGGCATGGGGATGGACGGCGCATTATGTCTAGGTTTGTATCTCTCTCACACACACCCACGTAGGTGGGGGACGTGCATGAAGAGAAGAGGCGCACGCAGGGCGCACGTACTCCCGTCTCTTTCCCAACCACACCCGTGCGGGTACACGGTGGAGCTCATTTCTGTACGAAAAAGGCAGCCCACGTGGTAATTTGGCACGTGTACTAGTTGTCCACTTGGTGGAGCGAGGATCGTCTACCATGGGTGAACAAACAAATTGCGACTTGACGCGTTATGTTAAATTAAAAAAAGAGGCAAACCATGTGGGGCCTACCTTAGAGGCAAGGCTCTATACAGTGGAGTACTTTTGATGTTGTCGGATTCATGGGTTCCGGCAGACCCTTAAGGTTCGAACTCTGGGGTGCACGCGGATATCGTGCCCTCTACCTCTCCGTCTCGAAAGGATCTAACTACGAGAAGAACAACACAAGAGACGCAGGGTTTATACTGGTTCGGGCCACCGATGCGGTGTAATACCCTACTCCAGTGTGGTGGGTGGATAGCCTCTTGGGCTGATGAGGAAGAACAGTACAAGGAAGAACAGCCTCGCGAGGGTCTGTTCTTGGCTAGGGGATGAACTGTTGGAGGAGTTCAATCGCCCTTCTCTCTCTCTCTAGATGCCTCTACTGGTTTCTTGGTACTTGATCCGATTCGGTCCCGCTACCCTGGGGGTGGCTAGTCCTATTTGTAGGCAAAGGCCCTGGGCCTCTTCCCAAATATTGAGCGGGAAGGGCGCCAACAATTGGCCAATTTGAAGGGGAACATCTGGTACACTTATCCTGACTAAAGTTGGTCTTCGCCTGCCAAAGGCCCTGTGGTGACGCCGTCCTGGGCTCCACGGTGACCTCCTTCCCACCGTTGGACTGGTCTTGGTCTCGTTGCACCGAAATGGGTGCCTTTGCTTGATCCTCTCGCCTGCACTTGCCCCCTTTGCACCAAAGAGGAAAGGGGGATGCTGCGCGGGCTGGCGCCCGCCTGGCACCCTTGGTCGTCATGGCTTGCGTCATGGGCACCTCGTGAGGTACCCGCCTTGATCTCTCCGCCTCCTCGCGAGCCAGCCTAAGGAGGCCGTGCATGAGGAAGCGCCGTGTCGTCCGCCTCGCGAGGCTTGGCCCCTCGCGAGGGTCTTGAGCCTTGTGCTGATGAAGATGGGCCACGCTGGGCCCCCATTTGAGCCACGCCGCAGGCCGCAGGCAGGCAAGTCTGGGGACCCCCGTTCCCAGAACGTCGACAGTAGCCCCCGGGCCCAAGGCGCGCACGGACTCGGCCATGCCGAGAGGCGAAAGGGCAAGGGCGAAGCGCCGCGGGCCCTAACAGCCTACGGCCTTGGGCGCCGTGTGGCGGTTGATTGGACGTAGGTGCTTTTGCAACTGCGCAAGTTATTAAAGGTGTGGCATCCGCTCGGGCTTTGTTCTTCTCCTTCTTCATCCGCTGCTCAGATCCCCTTTCTTGCGCTTCTCCTTCCTTCCTCCAAGCTTCCAGATCTGCTCCACCTGCTCGACCCAGGTAGCCATGGCGCCTCGTCGGGCCCCGGCCGAAGCTTGGTTCTCGCCTGCTTTGGATTCGCCCAACGTGTCGAAGGCGAGCCTTGCCCTACTGCACCGGATGGCTGCGGCGCAGGGCATTGACGGGGCGCAGATGTTCAAGGTCGGCTCCGATGCCCCTGAAGGCCAAGGAAGCACCTTCTATCCTTTCTTCGTGAGCTCCATTGCAGCGGGCCTGGTGCCTCCTTTCTTTGAGTTCTTCCTCGCCGTCCTCCGCCATTACAATTTGCAAGCTTTGCATCTCCACCCCAACTCCGTCCTTCTCCTGGCGATCTTTGCCTACTACTGCGAGGCGCATGTGGGGGTGCAGCCTTCAGCGGCCTTGCTGCGCCACTACTTCTACCTCCGGACCTCCAAAGGTTCCCCTTCTGCGTGCGTGGGCTTCATCGCGTGCGGCAGCTCTATGGCCATCTCGAATCCGGGGAAGAGGATCGAGGGCTTCCGGAGCAAGTGGGTATTGGTTGACGCCGGGCGCGTCCACCCTTGGTTGGCCCTTCCCACGGAGCCGCCCGTGAGCTCGGAAGACTGGTGCCGAGCGGAGCTCACGGATCCCCACGCGAAGTCGATGCTGGTGAAGATGGACGCCGATCTGAAGCCAACCAACATGGCGACGGCGAAGTTGACTGGGGCGTCGTTGCTGAGGGAGTTCCTGGAGCACCAGCTGGCTCCGCTTCGGCAGTACTCTCCCCCGATGTGGAGGCCTCACCCGAGCCCCACAGCCGTGGGCGAAGAGGACGTGACTGCGGTTCTCCAGTCCCTGGTTGGGGGCGAGGCAGCAAGGCTGGAGGGCGCGCCCTCGCCCCTGTTCCTCCGCGACGATTGGGAGCAGGCGGTGGAGTCCATGCCCGTCTTCAACGGGGACGGGCTCGTGCCCGTGGTGGCTCCCGAGGATCTGGTGGATGTGTCTTCTGGCGACCCCAGCGGAGACGGGGGCGAGGAGGAGCAGGAGGCAGGCCCCGACTCCGAGGCGACTGACGGAGAGTCTAGGGCTCCCCCGCTCCAGCGCAAGCCCCACGCTCTCCGCCTTTCGCTGAGCGATGGTGACGATGATGACGACGTGCTGGGTAGCGGGAGCTCACCCCCGGTCCCGAAGAAGGGCAGGACCGGGTTGATTCCCCGCGGGTCCGCCTTGACTCCGGGGCGAACCGCTGACGCGCCTTCTGCTTCCGAGGTCGACCCCTCCAGCCGGCTCTCCGGCTTCAAGTTTGGCAGGAGACCGCTGGAGCTTTCTGGCGACGACCTGTAAGTGCCTGATCCTTGATCCCTGATTTCTTGTTCCGCTGACGAGGCTAGACGATTACTTCTCCTGAGCAGGCTGGCACCCGCGGCGAAGAAGCTGAAGGGAGCTCCTGAGGCCCCAGCTGCGGCGACACCTCCGCCTGCAGGGGAGGGCGACCGCGACGCACGGGCTTCTCCTCCCACTCGTCCTTGCGGGGCTTGGCTGATCTGGCTGGGGCCGCAGCCCCCATGGCTCGATCAACCCCAGAGGTGCCCTTGCCTGGTGCTGCTGCTACGGCTGGGGAGGCGCAGCAGACTCTGTCTCGGGATACTGCAGCCTCGCCGCCGCTACCTTCTCCTCCCGTTCCGCTGGCTACTGGTTCCGCGACTCCTCCTGCTGCCTCGAAACGCACTGATGCTTCTCCGCCTTCTTCTTCCATCTTGGAGCAGGCTGTTGTTGGACTGGACCGGCTGCGGCAGGATCTTCTAGGCGCCGACCCTCACCTGGTGGCCGGGCGCCTGGAGCTGGCCTCGGGGTGGATTCGCTCTGACGCCTCGATTCGGGCAGCGCTGGTTCAGGCCTCGACGACCTGTGACGAGGAGAGGGAGGCTACCCTCGAGGCGAAGGCTGCCCGTGACGCGGCCCTGGGAGAGGCGGTTGGCATCCGCGGTCGCTGCAAGGAGTTGGAGGACGAGTTGCAAGGCCTTCGCGGTCAGCTTGCAGAGGAGACCCGCCTTCGCCAAGAGCAGGAGAAGGGGGTGAAAGCTCGCGAGGCGGCGCTCGAGGACCAGGAGGCGAAGCTCAGGAAGCGCCGCAGCCACCTAGGCGCGTTGAAGAAGGAGCTGGAGACGACGAAGGCCGAGCTGGACGCCAAGGCCCGGGTCCTCGCCGAGGATCGTGTGGCCTTCGCGGACATGGAGAAGGATGCTCGTGCTTCACTGAAGACGCTTTACGAGAGTGGACTGGATAGCCCGCTGGCTGGTGATGGGGACGGCCCCGCCAAACTGCTTCCCTTCTTGGTGAAGGCTCTTGGAGATGTCGCCCTGGGACTCGCCCCACGGCCGAGGCCGACGCGCGAGTCCTATCTTCTGCCGCGCTGACGCGGGTCTTCGCCCATGTCTACCTTCGCGATCCCAGTGCCGACCTCGACAGCCTGCTGGAGCCGGTAAGCGGCGAGGGCGCCGCTGCCGCGGTCGAGGCCGTGAAGGGGCACGTAGAGGCGCTGCTAGGGAAGTTCCGGGCCTTCAGCACCAAGCCAAAGCGAGGCGCTGCCGGCCCCACTACCCCACAAGGCGAAGCTACTCCACGCGACTCCGCTGCCGACAAGTGACTCCACTATCGTTCCTGTCCTTCTTTCGATTCCTGCACATGCACGACGCCTCGGGGAGGCATTTAAATTTGCGTTTGGTACCAAGTCGACAATATGGGTTGTAATATTTACTTTTAAGTTCCTTGAATTTTATGTTCCCCTTCCCTACTTGCTTATGTTCTACGCCGGCAGAGCCCGGCCACGCGCATGCCTCACCCAGCATCAGCCCCGACCGGAAACCAGGATGGGACCAAAGGAATGAGCGGCCACGTGACAAGTTAGGCTCCTGAGTCGCGATGCTCAGGAGTCCCCCTTGGCGCACGAACAACAGGTAGGGAAGCGCGATGTAGGTGCGTTTCCATTCTACGTCTGCAGAGCCCGACCCCGCGCATACCTCACCCAGCATAGCCTTTCGGAACTAAGGAGTGAGGGGCTACGGAGCCAGTTAGGCTCCTGAGTCGCGATGCTCAGGAGTCCCCCTTGACGCGCGAACAGCAGGTGACGAGATGAAATGCAGGCGGGTCTACCGTTCTACGTCTGCAGAGCCCGACCCTGTGCGTACCTCACCCAGCATAGCCTTTCGGAACTAAGGAGTGAGGGGCTACAGAGCCAGTTAGGCTCCTGAGTCGCGATGCTCAGGAGTCCCCCTTGACGCGCAAACGGCCTTCGTACCTTGGCTCCACTCGGGGAGAGACGCGCGATGAAACCAGGCCCGAGGGGCCTGGCTGGGGCATACGGCTGAGCGTGACCCAGTCGTAGCCCCCATGCCCAGCCCCCTCGCGCGGCGCTCCCGGGGGGAGGCGTTGCGATGAGGCCGGCCACTGAGCTCGGGGCTCCCTGAGGTTAATGCGGCCCGGAGGCCACCCTCAGTTGTTTATCACCAGCGCGGAGCATAGCGCTTCCGTATGTGTACGGGCATAGCCGCTCCTCAGCAGTGTCGTCAGCCAGCGTGGAGCATGGTGCTTCCACTGGTACGTGGGAGGGGGCTCCCCTCCGGGAGGAGCCCCCGAGGCATGTACAGCCCCGCCCTGACACGTGGCTGGCACGGTAGAGCTAGGTGAGGTGTATCTTTGCACCCGTGAGCCAGCGCAGGACTCACGAGGCCCTACCTCTAGGCGGGTTGCGCCTGACACTGGGCCGTATCTTGAGATGTGTTCCTGCAAAATCTGGTTAGATGCCACCACTCTACGTCCTCGGGTCCCGGCCCTCGAGCTTGTCTCAGCCGTCGCTGGTATGCCAGGTCGCGATGCCGTGGACAAGACCAGAGGGTGAGGGCTGGAGAGCCAGTAAGAGCCCTGAGTCGCGATGCTTAGGCACCCCCCTTTAACGTGCAAGTGGTCGACATGAAGAAGAAAAGGTGCCGCGGACGGCATCGAGTAATCAAGCATGATGCATAATTGGAAATAAACGTGGAAGGGATACATGCCGCTGGGCCTAGCCCGAGTGGCCTTGGGATGATGCAGCCAGAGGGGCGCCCCCAGCAAAGCAAGCTAGCGACTGAAAAGATAAAAAGTGATACATGCCACAGGGACGGACCCACGCGGCCTGGGAATGACGCAACCCTGGGAGGGCGCTCCCAGCTGGGAATGAAACTTGAAAGATGTCACCTGAAGATGTCGTCGGTGCAGTGGCGTTGGTGTAGCAGACTTGGTGGGCTGCAAAAGCCGGTCCTCACGAGCCCCCAGGCCCAGGGGCCTCGGGAGGCTCCGGGGGCACTGGTGGCTCCTCGCGAGCAGCCTCCATCTCCGCCAGGGCCGTTGAACGCATGTCTTCTTGCGCCTCCAAGGTGCTCCTCATGATGCGCTGGTACGCCACAGCCACGCTCGGCAGGCCATAAGGCATGCGAACATAGCTGTGGGGTGGTCCTCCGCAGCGCCTCACTTGTGAGGGCCAGAGGCGCTCCGCCGTGGCGATCTGATTGAGCCCTGGTACGTCGACGCAGACGCGCAGCCCACCATCCTCGCCTGGATGGGGAGCCGCAGCTGGTTGGCGACGGCAACCTCTCATGATCCTTGACTCCTGTAGTTCTTGAATGGCCTTGCTAACAAACTCCTGCTGGTCTGACCTTCTTTCCCTGGCTTCCTTTCGAGGGAAACGTGCTTCGAAACACGCCTCCATATGGTGCCCCAGCGCCTCCCTCGTGACCTTGGCTAGGTCGGTGACCCTCCAGGTGAGAGCCCCCGAGCCCAGCCCGAGGAGGGCGCCGGGCGTGCTTTCCTATGCGATTGAAGGAGGATCCCCCCGGGCAGACGCGGGCCTTGAAGGGCCTGCCTCCTAAGGGGCTGAGTCTGACGTTATCTTCTTCTTCTTGGGGGTGGTCTCAGGAAGGCTCCTGCTTCCGCGATCTGGGTCTTCTAGTGACGCGGCCTGAAAGGCTCGCTCCTGGGTACACACTGCATCCTTCTCTTGACATGGCACCGTGATGATGCCGCCGCTTCCTGGCATCTTGAGGACGTTGTAGCCGTGGTGAGTCACGGCCATGAACTTGGCCAGCGCCGGGTACCCGAGGATGGCGTTGTACGACAGGTGGATGTGGGCGACGTCAAAGTCGATGAGCTCGGTGTGGTAGTTTTTGCGGGCCCCGAAGGTGACTGGGAGGCGGACCTGCCCAATCAGGACTGTGGAACCATCGGTGACGCCGGAGAAGGGCTTGGTTGGCTGAAGCTGGTCATAGGGCACTTGGAGGCTGTTGAATGTTTCCACGGACAAGACATTGAGCCCTGCCCCTCCGTCGATGAGGGTCCTAGTGACCAGAACGTTGCTGATGACTGGGGAACAAAGCATTGGGAGGACTCCGGCTGTGGCCGCGCACTTGAGCTGGTCTGCTGAGCTGAACGTGATGACGCAGGCCGACCACTTGAGGGGACGCGTTGCTTCGAGCTTGGGAAGAACTGCATTCACTTCACGAGCAAACTGCTTGAAGATACGTTGAGAGGCTGGGGCTTGAGCTCCGCCCAGGATGTAGGCGATTGCGCGAGGCTCTTGGAAGCCCCCAGCCCCCTCGTCCTGGTGGCGGTCTTCATTCCTTCTTGGCTGAGGCGGCAACGGCAGCAGGCCTGGGTTGCCATGAGGGCGATCCTCACGAGGCTGGTCCCTCCAGTCCCCCTCGCGAGGCGGGTCACGCCAGCGGTCCTCGCGAGGTTGGTCACGCCAGCCTTGACGTGGGCCACGATCTTCCCAGCGTCCCGGGTTCCTTCCTCCTCCTCGGACGTAGCCCCGGTCAGCACGGTCAGGGCGTCGACCGACTCTTCCTTCTCGCACGGCGCGGAGTTCTTGGCATTCATTGGTGTTGTGGGTGTGGAGGTCGTGGTACACATAGTACCGGCTGCCCCTGGAGGATTCGGGCAGATCCTTGCCCCGCTTGGTGTCCGGCTCTGCCGCGAGCACGGCAGCCCCCTTGCGCTTCACGTCCTTGGCCTTGGGCTTCTTCTCTTCTGGGTCTGCGGCAGGCAGCTCGAGGAGGGAGAGGCGTCCCTCCTCAGCCCTGGCGCACTTGGTCGCCAGGTTGAGCAGCTCCAGGGAGGTGCAGAGGTCTTCATGCATCGCCAACTCCTCCTTCATCTTGACGTCGCGCACGCCATCGGAGAAGGCCGAAATGATGGCTTCCTCGGACACCCTGGGGATCTTGAGGCGTGCATTGTTGAAGCGCTGGATGTACTTTTGCAGGGTCTCTCCAGGTTGCTGCTTGATGCAGCGCATGTCGCTCACGGCGGGAGGCCGGTCGCGGGTACCTTGGAAGTTGGCGATGAAGCGAGTACGCATCTGGTCCCAGGAGGAGATTGTGCCTGGGGCCAGGTTCAGGAGCCAAGTGCGAGCACCTTCCTTCAGCGCCATGGGGAACCAGTTCGCCATGACCTTTTCGTCCCTTCTAGCTGCTTCGATTCCCAGCTCGTAGAGCTGGAGGAACTCTGTGGGATCAGTTGTGCCGTCGTAGCGAGGAGGCAGGTCCGGCTTGAACTTGCCGGGCCACGCGACGCTACGCAGCTCGGGGGTGTAGGCGCGGCAGCTAGCGATGACCGCGGGAGGTTTTGGTCGAGGGAGAGCTTGGCCTTGTGGGTCCCCTGTTGGGGAACGTAGTAATTTCAAAAAATTTCCTACGCACACGCAAGATCATGGTGATGCATAGCAACGAGAGGGGAGAGTGTTGTCTACATACCCTTGTAGACTGAAGCGGAAGCGTTGACGCAACATAGAGGAAGTAGTCGTACGTCTTCCCGATCCGACCGATCCAAGTACCGTTACTCTGGCACCTCCGAGTTCTTGGCACACGTTCAGCTCGATGACGATCCCCGGGCTCCGATCCAGCAAAGCTTCGGGGAGGAGTTCCGTCAGCACGACGGCGTGGTGACGATCTTGATGTACTACCGGCGCAGGGCTTCGCCTAAGCACTGCAACGATATGACCGAGGTGGAATATGGTGGAGGGGGGCACCGCACACGGCTAAGGAACGATCACGAAGATCAACTTGTGTGTCTATGGGGTGCCCCCTGCCCCTGTATATAAAGGATGGAGGAGGAGGAGGCCGGCCAAGGCAAAGGTGCGGCCAGGATATGGAGTCCTACTAGGACTCCAAGTCCTAGTAGGAGTCCACCAAAAGGGGAGGAAGGGAGAAGGAATAGGAGGAGAAGGAGAGGTGGCCGGCCCCCTTTTCCCTAGTCCAATTCGGACTAGAGGGGAGGGGGGCGCAGCAGCCTTTTTTTCCTCTTCCCACTAAAGCCCATCAAGGCCCATTACTTCTCCCGTAATCCCGTAACTCCCCGATACTCCCGAAAATACCCGAATCACTCAGAACCTTTCCGATGTCTGAATATAGTCATCCAATATATCGATCTTTACGTCTCGACCATTTCGAGATTCCTCGTCATGTCCCCGATCTCATCCCGGACTCCGAACTCCTTCGGTACATCAAAACTCATAAACTCATAATATAACTGTCATCGAAACCTTAAGCGTGCGGACCCTACGGTTCGAGAACAATGTAGACATGACCGAGACACGTCTCTGGTCAATAACCAATAGCGGGACCTGGATGCCCATATTGGCTCCTACATATTCTACGAAGATCTTTATCGGTCAGACCGCATAACAACATACGTTGTTCCCTTTGTCATCGGTATGTTACTTACCCGAGATTCGATCGTCGGTATCCAATACCTAGTTCAATCTCGTTACCGGCAAGTCTCTTTACTCGTTCCATAATACATCATCTCGCAACTAACTCATTAGTTGCAATGCTTGCAAGGCTTAAGTGATGTGCATTACCGAGAGGGCCCAGAGATACCTCTCCGACAATCGGAGTGACAAATCCTAATCTTGAAATACGCCAACCCAACATCTACCATTGGAGACACCTGTAATACTCCTTTATAATCACCCAGTTACGTTGTGACGTTTGGTAGTACCCAAAGTGTTCCTCTGGCAAACGGGAGTAGCATAATCTCATAGTCATAGGAACATGTATAAGTCATGAATAAAGCAATAGCAACATACTAAACGATCGGGTGCTAAGCTAATATAATGGGTCATGTCAATCAGATCATTCAACCAATGATGTGACCTCGTTAATCAAATAACAACTCTTTGTTCATGGTTAGGAAACATAACCATCTTTGATTAACGAGCTAGTCTAGTAGAGGCATACTAGTGACACTCTGTTTGTCTATGTATTCACACATGCATTATGTTTCCGGTTAATACAATTCTAGCATGAATAATAAACCTTTATCATGATATAAGGAAATAAATAATAACTTTATTATTGCCTCTAGGGCATATTTCCTTCAGTCTCCCACTTGCACTAGAGTCAATAATCTAGTTCACATCGCCATGTGATTTACCAGCAATAGTTCACATCACCATGTGATTAACACCCATAGTTCACATCGATATGTGACCAACACTCAAAGGGTTTACTAGAGTCACTAATCTAGTTCACATTGCTATGTGATTAACACCCAAAGAGTACTAAGGTGTGATCATGTTTTGCTTGTGAGATAATTTTAGTCTACGGGTCTGTCACATTCAGATCCGTAAGTATTTTGCAAATTTCTATGTCAACAATACTCTGCACGGAGCTACTCTAGCTAATTGCTCTCACTTTCAATATGAATCCAGATTGAGACTTAGAGTCATCTAGATCAGTGTCAAAACTTGCATCGACGTAACCCTTTACGACGAACCTTTTGTTACCTCCATAATCGAGAAACATATCCTTATTCCACTAAGGATAATTTTGACCGCTGTCCAGTGATCTACTCCTAGATCACTATTGTACTCCCTTGCCAAACTCAGTGGTAGGGTATGCAATAGATCTGGTACACAGCATGGCATACTTTATAGAACCTATGGCTGAGGCATAGGGAATGACTTTCATTCTCTTTCTATCTTCTGCCGTGGTCGGGCTTTGAGTCTTACTCAATTTCACACCTTGTAACACAGGCAAGAACTCTTTCTTTGACTGTTCCATTTTGAACTACTTCAAAATCTTGTCAAGGTATGTACTCATTGAAAAAACTTATCAAGCGTCTTGATCTATCTCTATAGATTTTGATGCTCAATATGTAAGCAGCTTCACTGAAGTCTTTCTTTGAAAAACTCCTTTCAAACATTCCTTTATGCTTTACAGAATAATTCTACATTATTTCCGATCAATAATATGTCATTTACATATACTTATCAGAAATGTTGTAGTGCTCCCACTCACTTTCTTGTAAATACAGGCTTCACCGCAAGTCTGTATAAAACTATATGCTTTGATCAACTTATCAAAGTGTATATTGCAACTCCGAGATGCTTGCACCAGTCCATAGATGGATCGCTGGAGCTTGCATATTTTGTTAACACCTTTAGGATCGACAAAACCTTCTAGTTGCATCGTATACAACTCTTCTTTAATAAATCCATTGAGGAATGCAGTTTTGTTGATCCATTTGCCAAATTTCATAAAATGCGGCAATTGCTAACATGATTCGGACAGACTTAAGCATAGATACGAGTGAGAAACTCTCATCGTAGTCAACACCTTGAACTTGTCGAAAACCTTTTGCGACAATTCTAGCTTTGTAGATAGTAACACTACTATCAGCGTCCGTCTTCCTCTTGAAGATCCATTTATTTTCTATGGCTTGCCGATCATTGGGCAAACCCATCAAAGTCCATACTTTGTTCTCATACATGGATCATATCTCAGATTTCATGGCCTCAAACCATTTTGCGGAATCTGGGCTCACCATCGCTTCCTCATAGTTCGCAAGTTCATCATGGTCTAGTAACATGACTTCCAGAACAGAATTACCGTACCACTCTGGTGCGGATCTCACTCTGGTTTACCTACGAGATTTGGTAGTAACTTGATCTGAAGTTACATGATCATCATCATTAGCTTCCTCACTAATTGGTGTAGTAGTCACAGGAACAGATTTCTGTGATGAACTACTTTCCAATAAGGGAGAAGGTACAATTACCTTATCAAGTTCTACTTTCCTCCCACTCACTTCTTTCGAGAGAAACTCCTTCTCTCGAAAGGATCCATTCTCAGCAACAAATGTCTTGCCATTGGATTTGTGATAGAAGGTGTACCCAACAGTTTCCTTTGGGTATCCTATGAAGACATATTTCTCCGATTTGGGTTTGAGCTTATCAGGATGAAACTTTTTCATATAAGCATCGCAACCCCAAACTTTAAGAAACGACAGCTTAGGTTTATTGCTAAACCATAGTTCATACGGTGTCGTCTCAACGGATTTAGATGGTGCCCTATTTAATGTGAATGCAGCTGTCTCTAATGCATAATCCCAAAAACGATAGTGGTAGATCGGTAAGATACATCATAGATTGTACTATATCTAGTAAAGTACGGTTATGACATTCGGACGCACCATTATGCTGTGGTGTTCCAGGTGGCATGAGTTTGTGAAACTATTCCACATTGTTTTAATTGAAGGCCAAACTCGTAACTCAAATATTCTCCTTCACGATCATATCGTAGAAACTTTTTTTTTGTTACGATGATTCTCCACTTCACTCTGAAATTCTTTGAACTTTTCAAATGTTTCAGACTTATGTTTCATCAAGTAGATATACCCATATCTGCTCAAATCATCTGTGAAGGTCAGAAAATAATGATACTTTGTCGCGAGCCTTAATATTCATCGGACCACATACATCAGTATGTATGATTTCCAACAATTCTGTTTGCTTGCTTTATTGTTCCGGAGAACGGCGTTTTAGTCATCTTGCCTAAGAGGCACGGTTCGCAAGTACCAAGTGATTCATAATCAAGTGGTTCCAAAAGTCCATCAGTATGGAGTTTCTTCATGCGCTTTACACCGATATGATCTAAATGGCAGTGCCACAAATAAATTGCACTATCATTATTAACTTTGCATCTTTTGGCTTCAATATTATGAATATGTGTATCACTACGATCGAGATTCAACGAACCATTTCGTTGGTGTGTGTAACCATAGAAGGTTTTATTCATGTAAACAGAACAACAATTGTTCTCTAACTTAAATGAATAACTGTATTGCAATAAACATGATCAAATCATATTCATGCTCAACGCAAACACCAAATAACACTTATTTAGGTTCAACACTAATCCCGAAAGTATAGGGAGTGTGCGATGATGATCATATCAATCATGGAACTACACACATCATCACTTTACCCTTAACTAGTCTCTGTTTATTCTGCAACTCCTGTTTCGAGTTACTACTCTTAGCAACTGAACCAATATCAAATACTGAGGGGTTGCTATGAACACTAGTAAAGTACACATCAATAACATGTATATCAAATATACTTATGTTCACTTTGCCATCCTTCTTATCCGCCAATCACTTGGGGTAGTTCCGCTTCCAGTGACCAGTCCCTTTGCAGTAGAAGCACTCAGTCTCAGGCTTAGGTCCAGACTTGGGCTTCTTCACTTGAGCAACAACTTGCTTGCCGTTCTTCTTGAAGTTCCCCTTCTTCCCTTTGCCCTTTTTCTTGAAACTAGTGGTCTTGTTAACCATCAACACTTGATGTTTTTCTTGATTTCTACCTTCGTCGATTTCAGCATCACGAAGAGCTTGGGAATTGTTTCCGTTATCCCTTGCATATTATAGTTCCTACTAACTTGGTGATGGTGACTAGAGAATTCTGTCAATCACTATCTTATCTGGAAGATTAACTCCCACTTGATTCAAGCGATTGTAGTACTCAGACAATCTGAGCACATGCTCACTAGTTGAGCGATTCTCCTCCATCTTTTAGCTATAGAACTTGTTGGAGACTTCATATCTCTCAACTCGGGTATTTGCTTGAAATATTAACTTCAACTCCTGGAACATCTCGTATGGTCCATGACGTTCAAAACGTCTTTGAAGTCCCGATTCTAAGCAGTTAAGCATGGTGCACTAAACTATTAAGTAGTCATCATATTGAGCTAGCAAAACGTTCATAATGTCTGCATCTGCTCCTGCAATAGGTCCGTCACCTAGCGGTGCATCAAGGACATAATTCTTCTGTGCAGCAATGAGGATAAACCTCAGATTACGGATCCAATCCGCATCATTGCTACTAACATCTTTCAACACAATTTTCTCTAGGAACATATCAAAATAAACACAGGGAAGCAACAATGCGAGCTATTGATCTACAACATAGATATGCTAATACTACCAGGACTAAGTTCATGATAATATTAAAGTTCAATTAATCATATTACTTAAGAACTCCCACTTAGATAGACATCCCTCTAATCTTCTAAGTGATCACGTGATCCAAATCAACTAAACCATAACCGATCATCACGTGAAATGGCTTAGTCTTCAATGGTGAACATCATTATGTTGATCATATCTACTATATGATTCACGCTCGACCTTTCGGTCTCCGTGTTCCGAGGTCATATCTTATATGCATAGCTCGTCAAGTATAACCTGAGTATTCCGCGTGTGCAACTGTTTTGCACCCGTTGTATTTGAACGTAGAGCCTATCACACCCGATCATCACGTGGTGTCTCAGCACGAAGAACTTTTGCAACGGTGCATACTCAGGGAGAACACTTCTTGATAATTTAGTGAGAGATCATCTTATAATGCTACCGTCAATCAAAGCAAGATAAGATGCATAAAAAGATAAACATCACATGCAATCAATATAAGTGATATGATATGGTCATCATCATCTTGTGCTTGTGATCTCCATCTCCGAAGCACCGTCATGATCACCATCGTCACCGGCGTGACACCTTGATCTCCATCGTAGCATCGTTGTCGTCTCGCCAATCTTATGCTTCCACGACTATCACTACCGCTTAGTAATAAAGTAAAGCATTACATCGCGATTGCATTGCATACAATAAAGCGACAACCATATGGCTCCTGCCAGTTGCCGATAACTCGGTTACAAAACATGATCATCTCATACAATAAAATTTAGCATCATGTCTTGACCATATCACATCACAACATGCCCTGCAAAAACAAAAACAAGTTAGACGTCCTCTACTTTGTTGTTGCAAGTTTTACGTGGCTACTACGGGCTTAAGCAAGAACTCATCTTACCTACGCATCAAAACCACAACGATAGTTTGTCAAATAGACTCCGTTTTAACCTTCTCAAGGACCGGGCGTAGCCACACCCGGTTCAACTAAAGTTGGAGAGACAGTCTTCCGCAAGCCATCTATGTGCAAAGCACGTCGAGGGAACCGGTCTCGCGTAAGCGTACGCGTAAGGTTGGTCCGGATCGTCTCGTCCAACAATACCGCTGAACCAAAGTATGACATGCTGGTAGGCAGTATGACTTGTATCGTCCACAACTTACTTGTGTTCTACTCATGCAAATAACATCAAACCATAAAAACCTAGGCTCGGATGCCACTGTTGGGGAACGTAGTAATTTCAAAAAATTTCCTACGCACACGCAAGATCATGGTGATGCATAGCAACGAGAGGGGAGAGTGTTGTCTACATACCCTTGTAGACTGAAGCGGAAGCGTTGACGCAACATAGAGGAAGTAGTCGTACATCTTCCCGATCCGACCGATCCAAGTACCGTTACTCCGGCACCTCCGAGTTCTTGACACACGTTCAGCTCGATGACGATCCCCGGGCTCCGATCCAGCAAAGCTTCGGGGAGGAGTTCCGTCAGCACGACGGCGTGGTGACGATCTTGATGTACTACCGGCGCAGGGCTTCGCCTAAGCACTGCAATGATATGACCGAGGTGGAATATGGTGGAGGGGGGCACCGCACACGGCTAAGGAACGATCACGAAGATCAACTTGTGTGTTTATGGGGTGCCCCCTGCCCCTGTATATAAAGGATGGAGGAGGAGGAGGCCGGCCAAGGCAAAGGTGCGGCCAGGATATGGAGTCCTACTAGGACTCCAAGTCCTAGTAGGAGTCCACCAAAAGGGGAGGAAGGGAGAAGGAATAGGAGGAGAAGGAGAGGTGGCCGGCCCCCTTTTCCCTAGTCCAATTCGGACTAGAGGGGAGGGGGGGCGCAGCAGCCTTTTTTTCCTCTTCCCACTAAAGCCCATCAAGGCCCATTACTTCTCCCGTAACCCCGTAACTCCCCGATACTCCCAAAAATACCCGAATCACTCAGAACCTTTCCGATGTCCGAATATAGTCGTCCAATATATCAATCTTTACGTCTCGACCATTTCGAGACTCCTCGTCATGTCCCCGATCTCATCCGGGACTCCGAACTCCTTCGGTACATCAAAACTCATAAACTCATAATATAACTGTCATCGAAACCTTAAGCGTGCGGACCCTACGGTTCGAGAACAATGTAGACATGACCGAGACACATCTCCGGTCAATAACCAATAGCGGGACCTGGATGCCCATATTGGCTCCTACATATTCTACGAAGATCTTTATCGGTCAGACCGCATAACAACATACGTTGTTCCCTTTGTCATCGGTATGTTACTTACCCGAGATTCGATCGTCGGTATCCAATACCTAGTTCAATATCGTTACCGGCAAGTCTCTTTACTCGTTCCATAATACATCATCTCGCAACTAACTCATTAGTTGCAATGCTTGCAAGGCTTAAGTGATGTGCATTACCGAGAGGGCCCAGAGATACCTCTCCGACAATCGGAGTGACAAATCCTAATCTTGAAATACGCCAACCCAACATCTACCATTGGAGACACCTGTAATACTCCTTTATAATCACCCAGTTACGTTGTGACGTTTGGTAGTACCCAAAGTGTTCCTCTGGAAAACGGGAGTTGCATAATCTCATAGTCATAGGAACATGTATAAGTCATGAATAAAGCAATAGCAACATACTAAACGATCGGGTGCTAAGCTAATATAATGGGTCATGTCAATCAGATCATTCAACCAATGATGTGACCTCGTTAATCAAATAACAACTCTTTGTTCATGGTTAGGAAACATAACCATCTTTGATTAACGAGCTAGTCTAGTAGAGGCATACTAGTGACACTCTGTTTGTCTATGTATTCACACATGCATTATGTTTCCGGTTAATACAATTCTAGCATGAATAATAAACCTTTATCATGATATAAGGAAATAAATAATAACTTTATTATTGCCTCTAGGGCATATTTCCTTCACCCCCTTGCGCTGCAGCTGGGAGCAGCACTGGGTCTTGACGCGCCGGAGCTGGGAGCGCCCGAGCGGGCTCTTGCGGTCGCGGGAATTCTTGGCATCTCCGTTCCTGCGGGGCCGGCGCATGACGGGGCGGGTTCCGGCCAGGAGCTGCGCGCCTTGGGGCCATGGCATCTTCTTGGAAAGGAGGCGGCTGGAACGCCCCCGGGGCTTCATTGCCCACGCGGGGCGGAGTGCGGCGCAGCGGTGCGGAAGGCGCGGGAGAGCCCCCTGCAGCGCGAACGAGCTCGGCGACGCGGTCGAGCCACTCCTCATAGACGTCGTCGACAGGGCGGTAGCGCAGGAGCTCGTTCGCCGCGATGAGCGTAGCTCGAGCCTCCAAGGGCGCGCGAAGCACATGCGACGAAGAACCGGCCGGGGTGAGCGACGGAGTCGCGGTGCGGCCATCCCGCCGCACGGACGGGTGCTGAGAGGATGCTTGCTGCTCGTTCCCCGCCGGGCTGGTGGCGGCGTTGACGGCGGGCGACGGGGAACGACGAGGGCGCCCACCGACGGGGGCCGTCTGGACGGCGCGGGAAGCGATGGCGGCCTGGCGCTCGGCGCGGGCCCGACGAGCGTCAGACATGGATGCGACGGTCGGAGGAGAGCGGAGCGGTGGAAGACGGACTCCGGCGCACCCCTACCTGGCGCGCCAAATGTCGGATTCACGGGTTCCGGCAGACCCTTAAGGTTCGAACTCTGGGGTGCACGCGGATATCGTGCCCTCTACCTCTCCGTCTCGAAAGGATCTAACTACGAGAAGAACAACACAAGAGACGCAGGGTTTATACTGGTTCGGGCCACCGATGCGGTGTAATACCCTACTCCAGTGTGGTGGGTGGATTGCCTCTTGGGCTGATGAGGAAGAACAGCCTCGCGAGGGTCTGTTCTTGGCTAGGGGATGAACTGTTGGAGGAGTTCGATCGCCCTTCTCTCTCTCTCTCTCTCTCTCTAGATGCCTCTACTGGTTTCTTGGTACTTGATCCGATTTGGTCCCGCTACCCTGGGGGTGGCTAGTCCTATTTATAGGCAAAGGCCCTGGGCCTCTTCCCAAATATTGAGCGGGAAGGGCGCCAACAATTGGCCAATTTGAAGGGGAACATCTGGTACACTTATCCTGACTAAAGTTGGTCTTCGCCTGCCAAAGGCCCTGTGGTGACGCCGTCCTAGGCTCCACGGTGACCTCCTTCCCATCGTTGGACTGGTCTTGGTCTCGTTGCACCGAAATGGGTGCCTTTGCTTGATCCTCTCGCCTGCGCTTGCCCCCTTTGCACCAAAGAGGAAAGGGGGATGCTGCGCGGGCTGGCGTCCGCCTGGCACCCTTGGTCGTCATGGCTTGCGTCATGGGCACCTCGTGAGGTACCTGCCTTGATCTCTCCGCCTCCTCGCGAGCCAGCCTAAGGAGGCCATGCTTGAGGAAGCGCCGTGTCGTCCGCCTCGCGAGGCTTGGCCCCTCGCGAGGGTCTTGAGCCTTGTGCTGATGAAGATGGGCCACGCTGGGCCCCATTTGAGCCATGCCGCAGGCAGGCAAGTCTGGGGATCCCCGTTCCCAGAACGCCGACAGATGTGTCCTGTCAACTCGCAGAACAAGGAGAAGCTTGCTTAGTACGCCGTCTCCCCCGCTCACGGGTGCAGTGGCTCGTAGGATGAGGTGAAGTTTGCTTACTACGCCTTACGCCCGCTCCCTCGCCCACGCGCGCGGTGGCTCGCAACACGATGAGAAAATTTTACTACTCCCTCCGTTTACTCCTCGTCCCTACTACGTACTTTGGTTAGTACTCCCTCCATTTACTTATACAAGGCCACTATAAAAATATACATTTTGCATCTATACAAGGCCACAAATAGTAATCGAGACAAAAGTTACTACTCCCTCCTTTCCAGTTTATGGCTCAATTTCAAAATCTCTCCAACCAAGGTAGGCGGTCAGTGGTCGAATTAATTTCGTAGTTTGCACAAGTAATTAGTACGCTCGTTTTTCTCAAGAAGTTATGTTTACCGAGGCATTAATTAGAACGAATGCATGAATGACCACTAAATTTCCATGAACTTGTACATGCATTGGTTAGTTTCCTCTTGACACTGCTTGCGTCGGGTGATCTAACGCACCTCGAAATCCAACATGTAATGGTACTACTACTAGTATAGTAGGATTGAGACTTATCAAACGGAAAAACGAATGTTTTTTAGATGAGCTCTATAAACCCTAGTGGGTATGTACTCCGTAAAAACAGATTTTTCCAAAACTAAGTCGCTCCCTTTCATGAATTCTGTAGTATACTCCTCCGTCGACGCTCCCTTTCATGAATTCTGTACTTCCTGTCGCCGACATGTGGGTCATATAGCAACCGGGTCGACGTGTCAAGCACCAAATAACAATGCAGAACAGCAGGGGGGACGCACCCCACTCGTACCGGCCCAGTAGTAGTAATGAGCAATGAGACATCAAATCACAATGCCTCACTTCCCCAGACGGACGAAGCAACCATTATTTCACACTTTGGTTCGCCATCATCTCAAACCACGTACTAGTATTGCTTCTGCCTCAAGAGGGACACGCGCATCGCCTTGGTACACCATGACACGTGAGACCGCATGACAGGCCATGCTCCCCCGCCGATCGCTCGGTAAAATCACCTCATTTTTACTATACATCCTCCGTATCGGTTTACTACATGGCATGCACGTCGTTCTTGGTTGAGAATTTAACTGGCTATATATGTGATGAACAGTACTCTAGCCTTTTAAAAAATGTATACTTTTGTACAGTAGTACTATCGATGGATTGCGCCATGGAGCAAAAATTGAAATTAAAAAAAAGGTGGTACATATAGAGAGCGCTCGTCGCCAAATTATGCATATAGTACTATTAAAAAAGCTAGTACGTGCTTAATTGGGGTGCTAAATTCTATTAAAGAAATACTAGTAGTATGTACATACTCAAGAGTTAAAGTAACAAGAAGAAACATAACATAGTTCTGCTGGGGGCTCAGCACAACACACCCCTCAAATTAAACTAAGAACACCTGAAATTAAACTATGCAACTAATCTAGTAGACACTGCATTAGAAGTTTAGAACCACCATGAGCAACGACACTGCCACCTTACTCGGACTCCTCGTCCACGTCCTCGACTTCGTCCTTGTCCCTATTCCTCTTGGCCGATACTTCTTTGCTTGAACCACACACTTGGCTGTTTCTCTTCATCCAACCCTTGTAGATATCGAAACAAAGGTAGCCATCCATTGCAGCATAGTGGATGTGGTCTATATCTAGTACATTCCGCTGCCATGCATGACGATGAAACGTGTATGGAGGTTTCACCAGTTTACTATACGAAGGATGAACCATGGCTCCTGCCAGGGTCAGCATTGAAGGCTGACGAGAGGGCACCAACCGATTCTTCTGGAGGTCGAAGGGGTTGCCTACAACAAGGCCTATCTGACCCAGGATTTCTTTGTCGTTCGTAAAGTCTACAGTAACGATTTTCACTGTTTTGTCCTTGAGGAAGTTCTTAAAATCCTGGCACTCAACGTCGGCATGGCTTATGTGGTAGACCAAGCAAACGTTATGTACGCAAACCTAGATCACGGCGGGCTTCTCCCTCTCTTCGTCCTTTAGATCCTTCTCTCGTCCCAGGACTGTGGTGTACTCAACATCTAGCCCAGCGACCCACTCATCATCTGAGTTTTCGAACATGCGTCTGAAGCGAGAAAGGCATCCTTTCACCGTCGTGGAAGAACGGGTGTAGATGACGTCGAACTCATCGCCGGTGATGGTTCTAACCTTGTACTCACCGCCGATCGTGGAGATTTGGGTCGCCATGGCTTTGGGAGGAGGGTTAGGATTAGTGGAACTGCCGTAATGTGAATGGACGGGACGACTAGGAGTGAACCGCCGTAGTATTGAAGGACGTGCGGGGACGAGTAGGAGCGAACTGCCGGCGTGCGAACGACAGGGTAGTGGCTTTCCATTCTCCCATGATACAGGCTTCTGAGAGCCCTTGGATCTGAGATCGAACGGTTGCATGGCGTGATTCTAGACCTATGGGTGAATATCCTATCCTGGAGGGTTATTCTGCTAATTTTCAGCAACTTAGCATGCGACCGTTTGATCTCAGATCCAAGGGCTGCCAGCAGCCTGTATCATGGTTGCGCCTACCATGACCGTCGCGTCGCTCGCGCGGTCGCGCCCTTGGAGATTTGACACGGTGCGTTAGGCTATCTGATGTTGGTATGTCATACATAGTCATCACTTAGTCACTCATACTACAACAAGGTTGGCTATAAGTGTATTTTTTTACTCCTCTCTATCTCTTTCTTCGTACTCAAGGAAGAAACGGTGCTAAGCGCGTGTATTTATTGCATTTGCCAAGGAGTGACCTCTTCCAATGAAATGGTGTTGCTAAGTTTGCTTCATTTAATTAGCTATAGACTCAAAATTGTCTTTTCACCTAGGTACACGCGCTTAGCACCGTTTCTTCCTTGGGTGACCAAACTAGTCTCCCTCTTCTTGATTAACTTGCCACATTAGACTTTATGCCTATGTGGCAAGCTTAAGCACCTGTAGGAGCAAGTAAAAGTAAGTACAACAGTGTGCTTTACATGGCATTTTTGCATATGTGGAGGAAAGAGAGGCAAGGAAAAAGTGGAGAAGTGGGCTCTCATGCAAGAGCCAGCCTCTACTACATGGTGGAGCATTGGGAGAGGCACCTGTATGGAGGTGGTTAGGAATCTGGGAGACTCACGCCGGTCGTAGCGTTGCAGTTAAAATAATAATTGCAAGTCAAATCACGGGGCCCACCTGTCCAGCAGTAACTCGCTGTCAAATCACACAACCCTACATTTGTAGCAGCCTACTCCCTCGTCTTCTCGCGTCTCTGTTGAACCGACTATGCGGAACTGCCCCGCCGCCTACCGCGCAGGAAAAGCCCCGCCCTCGACTTTTAAATACAACTACATCCGCTTAAGAATCCAATGATATACTTTTTGTGACATAGTAACTCGTATTTAGTTAGTCAAATGGATGACCTAGAACTACGTGCAGGCCCTATAAATCGAGATGCCTAAAAATAAAAAAACCGAGACGGAGAGGATAGTTCAACACGTATCTTTTTAGATCAATATAGTCGGGATTCACCAAGGAGCAAAACCAAGTGGTAGGCTGCTCCTGTCGTGTTGGCGTAGCAACTCAAGCAGGGTCAGTCCGCACACGAAATGGCGACACACTTAACAGGACCCCTTTGGCCGACATGTGGCTCATCCACCGTCTTGTTCCACGTGCGATGCACCAAATTACAGTTCGGAGCAGCGGTTGGAATTGAAGGCACCCCAGTCGTAGCGCCGCAGTAGTAGAAAATGAGCGATGAGGGGTCAAATCACAAAACCCCACCTTTCCCGCATTAAGCTGGACGGACGAAGCAACTATCATTTCACTCTAGGGCGCAAGAGCATAAAGAAAAGAGAAAACAATGATGCCTGCGGCAGCTACCTAGGGCACCCTAGGGTAGGGGTCTCCACTACAGATCCTTTTTTAAAGCGCCTCCACTTCAAATTGGCTTCTCCCTCGTCCTCTTGAAGAAAAACGATGATGAGTGCGGCGATAGGGTTTGTAGGAGTACTACGGCGTGCGGGGCCACGTCGTAGTAAACGGGTTCGAGCCGACGCCTTAAATATGTGTGAGCCGCTTGGTTTTACGGGAATGAGGCAGCATTTTGGGTTCGGGGACCAGTGGAGATATAGTACGTACAAAAAATTATGGATGTAGGTTCGACCGAAAGGCAATGATGCATGGGCCCTGCATTTTGATATACCCGGGGCCGCGTGAAATTTGCTACTCTACTCAAAACTAGTAAGGTACACATGTATTGAACGCATGAGATTTCGAAACCAAATTATGAATAAATACACACTATAGCATGTAAAGCTTTGAGTCATATATGCATGATGTAGATGTTCGTTTAGTTCTTATAGTTCATCTCATTCAAAATCAATAAGTTTTATAAAAATGTTAAGATTCATGGGGTTGTGCATTGTACTCCCTCCGTTCCAAAATAGATGACCCAACTTTGCACTAACTTTGTACAAAGTTAGTGCAAAGTTGGGTCATCTATTTTGGAACGGAGGGAGTAAATCATAAAGTAAAAAAACAAATAATGGCAATTCATTTAGAAAAAAATAATAAATTATGATACAGAAGATTCTAGAACAAAGGAGAAGTGCTTGTGTTTTGAGGTTTGTGCATTATGCTTAAGTTCAACCATGGAGTCTTCTAAATTGTACATGTGGCAGATCTGGTGGAATGTTGATGATATCCAACGGCCAGTAGTGCTCGGATTTGCCTATCTCTGCACTGTCGGGTTAGCTTCATCCAGCGACCATCTTTCAAAGTTATTGGCACACTATATAGTTCTTGTGCCATAGTTGCATGTTTTGGAAAAAAGCTACTAGTGGGTTGTACTATCTATTTAGGAATAGAAGATGTATACATGGAAGTTGTAGGGAAAGAGATGACATGGAGCATCTCAATTCCTATGAGTAGGGATTGGAAAAGAGATGTCATTTGGTTCACATCATAGGAACTT
Organism: Aegilops umbellulata; assembly: GCA_032464435.1. Taxonomy (NCBI): domain Eukaryota; kingdom Viridiplantae; phylum Streptophyta; class Magnoliopsida; order Poales; family Poaceae; genus Aegilops; species Aegilops umbellulata. The sequence continues at coordinate 397,948,837 of CP136054.1, forward strand.
TTCTATTGAATCTAGAGATGACATGTATCTCAATTCCTATGAGGAGGGATTAGAAAAGAGATGTAATTTGGTTCATATCATAGGAACTTTTCTATTGAATATACGCTAATGTTTATTTTCCTTTGAAATTAAGGGAGTATAGGAATCCATTCATATGAACCAAGTGGCTCTAAAGCTATAGAAATGATATCATGTTTATTTCCTTTGAAATGTGGAGTATATGAATCTATTCCTATGAACCAATTGGCTCTAAAGGAAAAAATCCTATCAAATCATATCATATAGAGTTCCTATGATATTCCTCGACACTAAAGGATGCTTGAAATTGCTGCGGGTGGTACGATGGTCTTTCTTTGTAGACTCCTCACCCAACTTTATAGTTACCTCTCGAAGATGAATGAAATTATATATACATGGTATTCTACATGTGCAATTTGGTACATGAAAACTCGGTAAAAGTTTGCGTGGTTCGAATTTTCAATAAAGCTATATGCACTGCATTTCGGAACGGAGGGAGCATACGACAGTTGCTAACACTCACGTGGAAGATTTGTGTGTAGGAGGAGTGGCTTTTCTGTTAAATGACGTTGCAAAACTGACACTGTCGGATGCCGATCTAACGGTTCTTACGGCGTTCGTCAAGAAAAGGCTTGTGGCGAACGTTTATCGGATAATGATTTACGGACACATGCATTGCATTGATACGTGCCCCCCCTCTCTCTCACGCACATGCACCCTCACGAGTCACGACTCTCCCGAGTCCTCTCGCAGACTCGCACGTCGCACCCACCGTCTATCTGCAGGTAGACGTCACGCACATATGTGCTCTTCACACCCTACCCTCAGAACTTCTAAAAAACAAAAGACGGCGCGCACATTTTATTTTAGCTCACACGTCACACACTTGTACTATTACTCTTGCGGCGAACGTACTTTGGGCATAGTATATTGTACTCTCACGAAGAGAAGCGGTGCACGCACGCACTAGTTCTCTCACACCCACTCGCGGGTACACGTAGGAGCGCATTTTTTTGAAGTTGGTACAACAAAATCACTCCACTATATATAAAAGCAGGAGCCTTAGCGCTTGCTTTACTAGGGTTCCTCTCGTTCACTCTCTCAGCTCACGGCTAGTCACAAATCCGGCCGGACAACCTCGACCGGGGCAGGGGTGTAGGTGCATCGTTCACGCTGTCGTCGGCGGTGAGGGAGGAGACCAACGGCTGCCCGCGCGTCCCGATCGGCGGCCGTGCCGTTCTCTCCGAGAGAGCGCCGGCTCGGGAGGGCCTCCGACCCCTTCTTCCTCCCTGCGGTATTGTGGCCAAGATGCAGCCTTCCGACGCCGTCTTTGCGACATGCCGACGACCCTCAGGTGTATATTCCTTCGAAACCTGCCTTGCTCTACTGCCCCAGCTCCCTTCGTGTGGATCCTTTTCTACTTCCGTCCGCTGTTCCAAAGCCACCTAGACTTATACTATTATTAGAAGTAAAGCTATTTCATACAGTCGACTCGAAGCATTGGTTCAGACAGGGAAGAAAGTGGGAAAGCTGTAGCATGAATCTAGGACTTGGTTCTAAGAGGAAACGGGGGAAAGTAGTAATATCTGTCACTGTTTAAATAACCGTATTTCTTATTTGCGCAACCAGGGATGTCTGTCTCCATATCATTTCGGGATGTCTGTCTCCGTATCGTTTCTATCCGCGCAATCAAAAGCACACACCTCAGTTTTAGTACAACTGCACAAAATGAGATGGCTATCCCTCGCTGCCGTCGTCTAACCTCCCATCTTCAAGGTATCCCTACATTGGTAGTACCTAAGGTAGAATGACCAATGCAATCTAAAAGAAGCTAATTCGTACGTTTTACTTCCTGATTGAAGTGTAGGGACGAGCGAAAACAACTGCATCCTAGTCCGGAATGCACTTTCTACCAATTCATCCATGGACCAAGGACTAGCTGGCACGGCTGCACGACGGTTTTTTGGACAGGTGCACGGACAAGAGGCATTGTGGTCTGCTTATTTCTGCAAATAGCGGTGCTTACATTTAGTGGAATGCACAAGCATTTCAGCTAGTCAGTACACTGCATGGTTCAGTTCAGCATTCTAGCTGAGACCACAATTATAATTGGTTATTCTGGAATGAGAGAACCTAACCCTGAATGGTGGCAACAAGAAAGAACCAGAGTGAACTCCAGGAAATTTAAGCCTGCCGGGAGGCCCTTTGCTCAGAGAGAAGCCTTGCTTGTTTTTTCCTGATTTGTAAACCTTCTCACAACTTTGTCTTTTGCTGTGAACTAGTATATGTTTGTTATGTTCTATGAATCATTGAGATGTATAAAATTGCTTAACTTATGCTTTTCAAGTTTTTTATGAAGACGAGTTTAATGTGAGTGTTCCACATGAGCGCTGGACTAGCGTGTGAACGTTTGGAATTTATTACATTGTGGCCTCAATTAACTGCATGAACCACTGTAACAAGATACATGGTTGCTTATATGTCAGACAGCAGATTGTTGATTGTTAGCTGGTCGATAGCCTAGTGTTGAAGCGAGCTGAGCCAATGTGCCGTGTTTTGCACAACTGCTTACAAGTGGGGTAGCACCAACAGTGTTTACAAGTACTTATGTATACGTCAGCGCACGGTTGTCGAACGAGTGCTCTATTTCATCAAAACACACACTGCTCGTATGATAAACCGTGACAACTTATGTCTTACCATGCCATATTCATGAAAGAACTAGTGAGGACGCATATGTTTTGGCAACAATTACGATGGTTCTCACATGATTCACGGGCACACAAAAGTAGCAGCAGTTCCCATAGACGGATTCAAACAGAGTACTAGCCCCAGAGGGGTCGATAACAGGCAAGGTTTGGATAATTAGACACAATCCAAACTACTATTAAACACTAGCTGGGGCAACTATTTCATGCCTCGATCTAAATTGGGCTGGACACAAGGCGGACCTTGCCATGAACATCATCGAGGACGTCCCGCGGCAGCTCAATCCTGTGAACCTTCATGAAGACAACCTTGTGGCCTTGCCACTGATAAACTTGTTTGTGGAGGCATGCCACGTCATCATCCTACGTAAGCTTGATAAGAACAGTATTACTCACAAACGAAGGAGTAGCTTTGAACTTCTTGTGCTTCAGTACACCCTGGACAACACGTATGACAATAGTGAGGCTGGAATACAACTCTTCATTGGTATAACCGCAAATGGCTTCCAACATCCAACAGCCTAAGCACTCTGTTTTCCCAGTGCGTATATTCAGGTCATCCGCCTCATAGCGAGTGACATGTACAACCACACAATCCTTGTCTGCATCAGGGCTCTAATTGAAACAGAAACAAATTCTAAATTACTTTTCAGTATAAGAAACACAAGTTATTTAAACCACTACGTATACCATGGCATCAAAGCTAATAAAATTTTGCATTATTAATCACCACATACTTCCTTTTCTAAAAAAATCACCACATACTTAGATGAAAAACCACAATCGAGATCGGCAAAGAAGGAAATCACCTTGGGAAGCTCAGCGGGGGGGGGGGGGGGGGGGGGGAGGGGGGGTGGGGGTGTAACGCCCTCGATGCGGCTATATCTCCCACGTGTCGAGGCACGACTTAGAGGCATAACCGCATTGAAAGCAATGTCGCAAGAGAGGTAATCTTCACACAATCCATGTAATAAATAAAGGGGAAAGATACATAGTTGGCTTACAATCGCCACTTCACATAAGTACATAAATAACATCCATCAAACAGATTACACTCAAGGTCCGACTACGGTACCAAAATGGAAGAAGACTACCCCAAATGCTAAACAGATCCCCGGATCACCCAACTGGGCTCCACTACTGATCATCTGGAAAAGAAACATAGTAACGGCCACGTTCCTCATCGAACTCCCAAGTGAGCTCGGTCGCGTCATCTGCCCTGACATCGTTGGTACCTGCAACTGAGGTGATAATATCTGTGAGCCACGGGGGACTCAGCAATCTCACACCCGCGAGATCAAGACTATTTAAGCTTAAAGGTGGGAAAGGGGATTTATGAGGCGGAGCTGCAGCAAGCGACTAGCATGTGGTGGCTATAGCGCAAAAGAGAGCGAGAAGAGAAGGCAAAGCACGGTCGTGAAGCTAGAAGTGACCAAGAAGTGATCCTGAAACAACCTATGTCAGACATAACTCCAACAACCGTGTTCACTTCCCGGACCCCGCCGAGAAGAGACCATCACGGTTACACACGCGGTTGATGTGTTTTAGTTAAGGTCAACTTCGGGTTTTCTACAACCGGACATCAACAAATTCCCATCTGCCTCATAACCGCGGGCACGGCTTTCGAAAGATAATACCCTGCAGGGGTGTCCCAACTTAGCCCATGATAAGCTCTCACGGTCAACGAAGGATATTCCTTCTACCGGGAAGACCCGATCAATCTCGGAATCCCGGACTACAAGACATTTCAACAGCAATAAAACAAGTCCAGCAAAGCCGCCCGATTGTGCCGACAAATCCTGATAGGAGCTGCACATATCTCGGTCTCAGGGCACATCCGGATGAACACTACGTACGGCAACCGAAGATACCCCAAGTTGCCTCAGGGCGGCACCGCAAGTGGCTCTAGTTGGACCAGCAATCGAAGGAGAGCTGGCCCGGGGGTTAAAATAAAGATGACCCTTGAGTCTGCAGAACCCAAGGGGAAAAAGGCTAGGTGGCGAATGGTAAAACCAATGTTGGGCCTTGCTGGAAAAGTCTCATTCAAAGCGAACTGTCAAGGGGGTCCCATAAATCACCCAACCGTGTAAGGAACGCAAACTCCGGGAACATAACACCCGTATGACGGAAACTAGGGTGGCAAGAGTGGAACAAAACACCAGGCATAAGGCCGAGCCTTCCACCCTTAACCAAGTATATAGATGCATTAATTAAATAAGAGGTATTGTGATATCCCAACAAGTAAACATGTTCCAAACAAGGAACAACAAGTCCATGTTCCAACAAGGAACAAACTTCATCTTCACCTGCAACTAACAACGCTATAAGAGGGGCTGAGCAAAGCAGTAACATAGCCAAACAACGGTTTGCTAGGACATGGATGGTTAGGGGCTGACATGGCAATATAGGAGGCATGATATAGCAAGTGGTAGGTATCGCAGCATAGGCATAGCAAAAGAGCGAGCAATCTAGCTAGCAAAGATAGAAGTGATTTCGAGGGTATGGTCATCTTGCCTGCAAGGTTCTCAGAGTTGTCGAAAGCTTGGTCCTCGTAAGCGTTCTCAACAGGTTCCTCGTTCACGTACTCGTCTCCCGGCTCTACCCAAGACAAGAGAACAAGCAAAGGAACCAATATCAACCTCGATGCAATGCGCAATCAACATGATGCAAAACATGGCATGATATGCGAGAGGTGATATGCAATGCGAATGCATGCTCCGGAAGGACAAGGATGAACAGGGCATAATCTTGGCAAACCAAGCATGCCGCTGGATAGATGAGGTGATTTCGGTTGAAATCGATATAAAGATCACCGGAATCGGATGCACGGTTTGCAAATGGCGAGCAAAACAAGAATGACACGAATCTGCCATAAACAGCATGATGCTACTTAGCAAGCAATAAATAATTAAGCTACTGTACCCAAACATGGCAACAAAGCATATGACAGTAATCTACTCAAGATGCACGACAAAAGATGAACACTGAGCTACGGCTAATTCTCATCATAACAGGTTCAAACAAGCATGGCAAAAGTACAACTAATAACAGATTCACAGACTTAGTGAAATAACAGCAAGTCAGGAAAACAACATCAGGATGACAAGTTCAGAGCAACGAAACAACATGCTACAGGTTCAGAACATAGCAAAGAAAGACATGGCATGAATCTACTCATAGCACTTGGCAACAGTCTCTTACTGACCATAAGCCAAAAAGGATCAGAAAATATGATTACACCCATGTCAAATAAGCAAGTTTCGTTACAGGTTTCAGACTTAGTAGAAAACTGGACATGGCAGAAAACTAATAACGACTAGGCATGTTCGTGAGCTCGATGCACTCGCTACAGAGCATTTCATGATTAACTAAACATGCATACCTCAAGAAGACATGGCATAGTAACTAGACATGGCAAGAATAACATCATATCATGCAAGGATCAACTACACCAAGCTTGGCAAAATCGAATAACATGTAAACAATCTGCCAGCAATATTTTGAAGCAAAAGTAGAGCTCGATTGACTCAAGCTATGGCACTCCATAATTGCAAACAAAGGCATGGATGGATTAAGCAAATACTCAAGTTCAAAACTCCCTTACTGATCATGCTCAAATTATGTATGGATCACTCAGAAACAACATGAACACATGGCATGAAAATAACAGCAGTCAGGGACTTAGTGAAATCACTAAGTCTCTGAAATCAGCAATATCATCATCCCTACTTTGCATGCAATTTCTAGCCACCTCAAGCATGACAAAAATACATGGAAAAAATCCCTGGAAAGGTAACATGGCATATTACAAAACACATATATAGCTCAACCTCATAGGAGGTACACATCAATCATGGCAAAAATGACAAAAGTGCATGTTCAGATAAGATTCAGCAACTAACATCAACTAGCCCTCTTCTAACAGCATTTCGGGCATCAAGATGGCTTCAAATGAAATTGGTGCAATGGAACAAAATGATGTACTCTTCGAGGCGAACAAAATGACATATTATACGCGTGAAACGGAGCTACGAATGCAAAGTTATGGCATGCGAAACAAGTGATGATATCGTAAAAATCTCAGGGACTTAGTGATATTATGAGAGGGGAAGAAGTCAACCACCGGCGCGGGAACCGAGGTTCGCCGGCGCGGGTCGCCGGAGGAGCGCCGGAGGAGGCGGGGGAAGGCCGGAACTGGGCCTCTCCGGCCGGACCTCGCCGGATCCGGCCCGGATCGGGGCGGTGGAGGCAGGCAGGGGCGGTGCCGGGCGCGGCGGCGACCGGGCGAGGCGGCGGCGACCGGCGAGGCGGCGGCGACCGGCGGGCGCGAGCAGGCGGCGGCGGCTGCGGGCGCGGGGGCGCGCGGGCGCGCGGGCGAGGCGCCAGGGCGCGGGGCGGAGGAGACGGGCCGGGAGGGCCCCGCACGGGCCGGCGGGCCGGCGGGCCGGCGGCTGCGGGCGCGGCCGGAGGCCACGTGGCGCGCCCCGGTTGGCCCGGCTGGCGGCGGCGCGGAGGAACAGTGGCGGCGGGGCACTGTTGGCGCGGATTTCGAGGCGACGGCTAGGGTTTCGGTGATACTCTCCCAGATTTGGAAGGGGAGGGCGTTTTTATAGCTAGAAGGAGCTAGGGAGCTCCAAACGGAGTGCGGTTTTCGCCCACGCGATCGTGATCGAACGGCGGAGGACATGGGAGTGACTTAGATGGGTTATTGGGCTGTTTTGAAGGGGTGTTGGCCTGCAACACACACGAGGCCTTCACGGTTACCCGGTTAACCGTTGGAGTACCAAACGAACTCCGATTGACCCGAAACTTGACAGGCGGTCTATCGGTGCTATACCGAGGCCACAAGTCAAGCCTCGGTCCATTCCGAGAATGTTTAATACCCGTTCACGAAGAAATGTAAAAGGGGACGCCGGGAGACATAGGAGCGCCGGATTGCAAAACGGACAACGGGAAAGATGCTCGGATTTATGAGACGAATGCGTATGCGAATGCGATGCACATGATGACATGATATGAAATGCATGACATGACCAAAATGCAAAACGGAGAGAACCCAACCACGGAGGGAAATATCATAACACATAGCCGGAAATGGCAAGAGTTGGGTTACAAATATGGCAAGTTACATCGGGGCGTTACAACACACCACCACTACGAGAGGATCTCGTCCCGAGATCTAGGACTGAAAGAACTCCGGATACTCGGAACGTAGGTGGTCTTCACGCTCCCAGGTGGCCTCTCGGTCTGAATGATGTGACCATTTCACTTTGAGGAATTTGATTGACTTGTTGCGAGTCTTGCGCTCAGTTGTCTCAAGAATAGCAACTGGATGCTCATGATACGACAAATCTTCTTGAAGATCAATCTCTTCGAAGTTGATGGTGCGCTCAGGCGTCTTGAAGCACTTGCGAAGCTGTGACACGTGGAAGACATCGTGCACATTTGCAAAGTTGGAGGGGAGCTTAAGTTGATAGGCTAGATCGCCTCGTTTGCCGATGATCTTGAAAGGGCCAACGTATCTGGGGGCAAGTTTCCCCTTGATACCGAAGCGACGAGTTCCTTTCATTGGAGAGACGCGGAGGTATACATGGTCTCCGATCTCGAATGCCACATCTCGGTGTTTGCTATCGTAATAGCTCTTCTGGCGCGACTGTGCTGCTTTGAGGTTCTCACGAATCACCTTGCACATGGCCTCAGCCTCTGAGATCAAATCATTGCCGAGCAATTGACGTTCACCGGTTTCAGACCAGTTGAGAGGAGTACGGCACTTTCTGCCATAGAGGATCTCGAATGGGGCTTTGCCTGAGCTGGCTTGAAAACTGTTGTTGTAAGAGAACTCAGCATAAGGAAGACAATCCTCCCACTTCATGCCGAAAGAGATAACACAGGCTCTGAGCATATCTTCAAGAATTTGATTGACCCGCTCGACTTGTCCACTAGACTGAGGGTGGAAAGCTGTGCTGAAGCGAATGTTGGTGCCCATGGCCTTCTGAAAAGAATCCCAAAATTTGGAGGTAAAGATGCTGCCACGGTCTGAAGAGATCAATTGTGGAATGCCGTGCAACGAGACAATTCTGGAGGTGTAGAGCTCTGCCAGCTGCGCTGCTGTGATAGACTCTTTGATAGGAAGAAAATGAGCCACTTTGGTGAGCTTGTCGATGACGACGAAGATAGCATCATTTCCACGCTTGGACTTAGGAAAACCAGTCACGAAGTCCATTTCGATATGATCGAACTTCCATTCTGGAATAGCAAGAGGTTGGAGAAGTCCAGCTGGTCGTTGGTGTTCTGCTTTCACCCTTCTGCAGACATCACACTCATTCACGAATTGAGCGATCTCACGCTTCATTCGAGTCCACCAATACGACTGCTTAAGGTCATGGTACATCTTTGAACTTCCAGGATGAATTGACAGAAGAGAATTGTGCGCTTCGTTCATAATGACTTTACGAAGATCACCCTTTGGAACCACGATCCGGTCCTCGAAGAAAAGAGTATCTCTGTCATCAACTCGATAGCACTTGTATTTGGGGATGCTCTTGTCAATACCACGTTTCACCTTCTTCACCATGGTATCCAACAATTGTGCCTCACGAATCTGATCTTCCAAAGTAGGAGAGACAATTAGGTTGGCAAGAACACCTTGAGGAACAACTTGGAGATTCAACTTGCGGAAAGCTTCACAGAGATCCGGTTGAAAAGGCTTGAGGATTAAGCTGTTGCAGTAAGCCTTTCTGCTCAAAGTGTCTGCAACCACATTAGCCTTGCCTGGAGTATATTCAATACTCGGATTATACTCTTGAATCATTTCGACCCATCGAGTTTGCCTGAGGTTGAGATGAGGCTGCGTGAAGATATACTTGAGACTCTTGTGATCTGTGAAGATGTCCACTTTCCTTCCCAACAGGAGATGTCTCCATGTTATTAGTGCGTGGACAACTGCCGCCAACTCAAGATCGTGAGTGGGATAGTTCCTTTCATTGGGCTTCAACTGGCGAGAGGTATAGGCAACAACCTTCTTCTCTTGCATTAAGACAGCACCGAGGCCCTGGAGAGAAGCATCACAGAATACTTCATAAGGCTTTGATTCATCAGGAGGAGTCAGAACTGGAGCAGTGACGAGTTTCTCTTTGAGAGTGTTGAAAGCAACGTCACACTCAGGAGACCAGACATATTTCACATGCTTCTGGAGGAGGTTGGAAAGAGGCTTGGCTATCTTGGAGAAATTCTCAACGAATCTTCTGCAATAGCTTGCAAGTCCAAGAAAACTGCGAAGCTGCTTGACATTCTGAGGAGGATTCCAATTCAAAACTGCAGACACCCTCTCTGGATTAACAGCGATGCCCTTGGCAGAGATGATATGACCAAGATAAAGAACTTCATCAAGCCAAAATTCACATTTGGAGAACTTCGCATATAACTGATACTCTCTGAGCTTGTCAAGTACCAATCGCAAATGTTCGGCATGATCCTTCTTATTCTTGGAGAAGACCAAAATATCATCGAGATAGACCAAGACAAATTCGTTGATGTAGGGGTTGAAGATGAAATTCATCAATCGAGTGAAATACGGAGGAGCATTGACGAGGCCGAAAGACATGACAGTATATTCATAAGAACCAAAGCTTGTTCTGAATGCTGTCTTGGGAATATCTTCTTCACGAATGCGAATCTGATGATAACCCATACGAAGGTCAAGCTTGGAGAACACCTTAGCACCTTTGAGTTGCTCAAATAGCTCATTGATGTTGGGAAGTGGGTACTTGTTCTTGATAGTCTTCTTGTTCAATGGACGGTAATCGACGCAAAGTTGGTCCGTGCCATCCTTCTTCTTGACAAAAAGAACACCACAACCCCAAGGAGAAGAACTCGGTCTGATCAGACCCAGACGTTCTTGTTTATCGAGTTGAATCTTCAATTCCTTGAGCTCATCTGGTCCAAGCTTGTAAGGACGCTTGCAAACGGGTTCTGTGCCAGGCTCAAGCTCAATAACGAATTCAACTGGCCTGCGGGGAGGCATACCCGGAAGCTCTTCTGGAAAAACATCTTGGTACTCACAAACAACTGGAATCTGAGAGATAGCCTCCATTTCACCCATCTCATTGAGAGAAAACAACCGAATGGTATCATCACGAGAAGCATAGATGATCACATCGTTCGAAGTGTGAGTCAATTTGATTTCCCTGGCAGCACACTCAAGTTGAGCCTTGTGCTTAGAAAGCCAGTCCATCCCGAGAATAAGATCAATATCAGAATCACCAAGAACAACTGGTTTAGACAAGAATTTATAGTCGCCCATCTTGATAGAAACATCCAGGACACAAACATTAGATGTCATTTGCTTGCCCGGGGACACAATCTTCAACGGAATAGGAATCTTTTTGGTCACAAACTCATGCTTAGCAACAAAAGGTCTCGAAATGAAAGAAAGTGATGCACCAGTATCAAATAAGACTTTGGCAGGAATATCATTAACAGGAAGATTACCCATGATCACTTCAGAAGACTCCTCTGCTTGAGCTGCATTCAACATGTTCACCTTGGCATGCTTAGGATTATGCTTGACCACTGCATTGCTGGAAGATTTCACAGGAGGAGGAGGCGGAAGACGCCTCTGGTTGAAGCACTTGTTCGCATAGTGACCCTTCTGCTGACATTTGTTACAAGTCACTTCTGAGAGCGGACGATGGTAAGGAGCACTTGGCCTTGGAGCTTGATTCTGAGACTTGTTCTGATAACCAGGGTTGGGTGGGTGGGAAGATCCACGGCCACTTGAGTTCTTCTGCTGATAAGGCTGACGGAACGGAGGAGGAGGAGGCAACCAGAACTTCTGTTGCTTAGCTGCCACAAGTGAGGAAGAAGAAGACTGAACTGCGTCTCTGACTCTCTTCTTAGATGCCTCACACTTGAGCTGAGCAGCTTCTTGTTTCAGTGCCATGTTGTAGAATTCATCATACTTTAATGGCTCGAAAAGCACGAGAGGAAGCTGCAGATCTTCTCTGAGACCACGCCTGAACTGGTAGATCATACTCTTCTCATCAGGAATGTCTTGCCTTGCAAAACGAGAGAGCTTCTGGAACTGAGTGTTGTATTGATAGACAGTCATGTTGCCTTGCTTGAGATTGCGGAATTCCTCACGCTTAAGCTCAACAACACTTTCTGGAATGTGGTGCGCTTTGAAGTCACGGCGGAAATCATCCCAAGTGATCACACGACCTCCTCTGGAATCTTTGTATTGCTGGAACCACTCAGCAGCTTGATCTTTGAGTTGAAAAGAGGCAAACTTGACAAAGTCCTCAGGTCTGACATTGCTGCACTCGAAATGCTTGCTGATGTCCACGAGCCAATCATCTGCGTCTGTGGCCTCGACACAGTAGCTGAAGGTTTTTGGCTGATTAGCAAGGAACTGGTTCAGTGAAGCGAAGTGCGGCTGATTGTTGCCTTGGCCTTGATTCTCTTGATTAGCTTGACCCTGGTTGCGATCTTGCAAGAGCTGAATCAGAATCTGAGCATTGGCATTTGTAGCAGTCATCAGGGCTTGCCAAGCTTCCGGAGGCGGAGGTGGTGGCGGAGGGTTAGCCTGATTCCCATCATTGCGTTCCGGATTCTGACGCGTTGGTGGAGCCATCCTGAAGAGGGTGACATCCATTAGCATCTTGACAGAGATATATTGAATCTGAATCAAAGGAACGAAATTGCAACATATAGTCTTCACAATTAACATTCGAACGAGAATGAACGAATGAATTCCAACGTAAATCATCACACTTCCAAAGCTGAGAAGCCACTTAGAACATGGTAAGGAATAAAATCAACAAGGTACGGATATGAACAAATACTTGGTAAGGATTACCCAATCACAAACCAAATATCTGCGGAAGAAATACTAAAGCTACAAGAATTCCCACTTATAAACTCCCGAAACTTTCTGGTTATGCAATCAGGTGTTGGGGATACAGGGGAAGCATAATATCTCACCCAAACTAGCAATTCCTACAACCAGCTGTATCCATCCTTCAACACATAACCAAGAAACCTTCGGAAATCGTCTACCTCAACCTTCGAAAACACATCCGTTATACAAGTCATGGCAATACTCCTGCACTCGCCACAGTACTGGGCTATCAGGTTATCTCACCAACAACTGTACAAAAGAGATTTTCGATGTCGGTCGTACTAAACTCAGGTATTCTAAAACCGCAACGATAAAATTATGACGACAACACCTCGGAGCTCAACTCCCCGGGACACTGCCACAACCCCTAAATGTCAGGAGGCAACCAAGACAATGTTGTCATCATAAAACCATCGGAACGATTGTAATATACCCGCGTGATCCTAAAAAAATTTTTTTTAGTGAAATTTGAGAAGAGAAGAGTCAAACTCTACGTCAGGATGCCTTACCAGAAGGTCGAAGGGACTGGGGAGTAAAAAGAATTCCTAAACTCTCCGATATATAATTCCTAAATGACTCAAAACATTTTTTTTTTAGACACAACTCGGCCACTAAAGACGATCAAACAGTGGGGGCTCCTAAAGTCGGGAAAGGCTCTGATACCAACTTGTAACGCCCTCGATGCGGCTATATCTCCCACGTGTCAAGGCACGACTTAGAGGCATAACCGCATTGAAAGCAATGTCGCAAGAGAGGTAATCTTCACACAATCCATGTAATAAATAAAGGGGAAAGATACATAGTTGGCTTACAATCGCCACTTCACATAAGTACATAAATAACATCCATCAAACAGATTACACTCAAGGTCCGACTACGGTACCAAAATGGAAGAAGACTACCCCAAATGCTAAACAGATCCCCGGATCACCCAACTGGGCTCCACTACTGATCATCTGGAAAAGAAACATAGTAACGGCCACGTTCCTCATCGAACTCCCAAGTGAGCTCGGTCGCGTCATCTGCCCTGACATCGTTGGTACCTGCAACTGAGGTGATAATATCTGTGAGCCACGGGGGACTCAGCAATCTCACACCCGCGAGATCAAGACTATTTAAGCTTAAAGGTGGGAAAGGGGATTTATGAGGCGGAGCTGCAGCAAGCGACTAGCATGTGGTGGCTATAGCGCAAAAGAGAGCGAGAAGAGAAGGCAAAGCACGGTCGTGAAGCTAGAAGTGACCAAGAAGTGATCCTGAAACAACCTACGTCAGACATAACTCCAACAACCGTGTTCACTTCCCGGACCCCGCCGAGAAGAGACCATCACGGTTACACACGCGGTTGATGTGTTTTAGTTAAGGTCAACTTCGGGTTTTCTACAACCGGACATCAACAAATTCCCATCTGCCTCATAACCGCGGGCACGGCTTTCGAAAGATAATACCCTGCAGGGGTGTCCCAACTTAGCCCATGATAAGCTCTCACGGTCAACGAAGGATATTCCTTCTACCGGGAAGACCCGATCAATCTCGGAATCCCGGACTACAAGACATTTCAACAGCAATAAAACAAGTCCAGCAAAGCCGCCCGATTGTGCCGACAAATCCTGATAGGAGCTGCACATATCTCGGTCTCAGGGCACATCCGGATGAACACTACGTACGGCAACCGAAGATACCCCAAGTTGCCTCAGGGCGGCACCGCAAGTGGCTCTAGTTGGACCAGCAATCGAAGGAGAGCTGGCCCGGGGGTTAAAATAAAGATGACCCTTGAGTCTGCAGAACCCAAGGGGAAAAAGGCTAGGTGGCGAATGGTAAAACCAATGTTGGGCCTTGCTGGAAAAGTCTCATTCAAAGCGAACTGTCAAGGGGGTCCCATAAATCACCCAACCGTGTAAGGAACGCAAACTCCGGGAACATAACACCCGTATGACGGAAACTAGGGTGGCAAGAGTGGAACAAAACACCAGGCATAAGGCCGAGCCTTCCACCCTTAACCAAGTATATAGATGCATTAATTAAATAAGAGGTATTGTGATATCCCAACAAGTAAACATGTTCCAAACAAGGAACAACAAGTCCATGTTCCAACAAGGAACAAACTTCATCTTCACCTGCAACTAACAACGCTATAAGAGGGGCTGAGCAAAGCAGTAACATAGCCAAACAACGGTTTGCTAGGACATGGATGGTTAGGGGCTGACATGGCAATATAGGAGGCATGATATAGCAAGTGGTAGGTATCGCAGCATAGGCATAGCAAAAGAGCGAGCAATCTAGCTAGCAAAGATAGAAGTGATTTCGAGGGTATGGTCATCTTGCCTGCAAGGTTCTCAGAGTTGTCGAAAGCTTGGTCCTCGTAAGCGTTCTCAACAGGTTCCTCGTTCACGTACTCGTCTCCCGGCTCTACCCAAGACAAGAGAACAAGCAAAGGAACCAATATCAACCTCGATGCAATGCGCAATCAACATGATGCAAAACATGGCATGATATGCGAGAGGTGATATGCAATGCGAATGCATGCTCCGGAAGGACAAGGATGAACAGGGCATAATCTTGGCAAACCAAGCATGCCGCTGGATAGATGAGGTGATTTCGGTTGAAATCGATATAAAGATCACCGGAATCGGATGCACGGTTTGCAAATGGCGAGCAAAACAAGAATGACACGAATCTGCCATAAACAGCATGATGCTACTTAGCAAGCAATAAATAATTAAGCTACTGTACCCAAACATGGCAACAAAGCATATGACAGTAATCTACTCAAGATGCACGACAAAAGATGAACACTGAGCTACGGCTAATTCTCATCATAACAGGTTCAAACAAGCATGGCAAAAGTACAACTAATAACAGATTCACAGACTTAGTGAAATAACAGCAAGTCAGGAAAACAACATCAGGATGACAAGTTCAGAGCAACGAAACAACATGCTACAGGTTCAGAACATAGCAAAGAAAGACATGGCATGAATCTACTCATAGCACTTGGCAACAGTCTCTTACTGACCATAAGCCAAAAAGGATCAGAAAATATGATTACACCCATGTCAAATAAGCAAGTTTCGTTACAGGTTTCAGACTTAGTAGAAAACTGGACATGGCAGAAAACTAATAACGACTAGGCATGTTCGTGAGCTCGATGCACTCGCTACAGAGCATTTCATGATTAACTAAACATGCATACCTCAAGAAGACATGGCATAGTAACTAGACATGGCAAGAATAACATCATATCATGCAAGGATCAACTACACCAAGCTTGGCAAAATCGAATAACATGTAAACAATCTGCCAGCAATATTTTGAAGCAAAAGTAGAGCTCGATTGACTCAAGCTATGGCACTCCATAATTGCAAACAAAGGCATGGATGGATTAAGCAAATACTCAAGTTCAAAACTCCCTTACTGATCATGCTCAAATTATGTATGGATCACTCAGAAACAACATGAACACATGGCATGAAAATAACAGCAGTCAGGGACTTAGTGAAATCACTAAGTCTCTGAAATCAGCAATATCATCATCCCTACTTTGCATGCAATTTCTAGCCACCTCAAGCATGACAAAAATACATGGCAAAAATCCCTGGAAAGGTAACATGGCATATTACAAAACACATATATAGCTCAACCTCATAGGAGGTACACATCAATCATGGCAAAAATGACAAAAGTGCATGTTCAGATAAGATTCAGCAACTAACATCAACTAGCCCTCTTCTAACAGCATTTCGGGCATCAAGATGGCTTCAAATGAAATTGGTGCAATGGAACAAAATGATGTACTCTTCGAGGCGAACAAAATGACATATTATACGCGCGAAACGGAGCTACGAATGCAAAGTTATGGCATGCGAAACAAGTGATGATATCGTAAAAATCTCAGGGACTTAGTGATATTATGAGAGGGGAAGAAGTCAACCACCGGCGCGGGAACCGAGGTTCGCCGGCGCGGGTCGCCGGAGGAGCGCCGGAGGAGGCGGGGGAAGGCCGGAACTGGGCCTCTCCGGCCGGACCTCGCCGGATCCGGCCCGGATCGGGGCGGTGGAGGCAGGCAGGGGCGGTGCCGGGCGCGGCGGCGACCGGGCGAGGCGGCGGCGACCGGCGAGGCGGCGGCGACCGGCGGGCGCGAGCAGGCGGAGGCGGCTGCGGGCGCGGGGGCGCGCGGGCGCGCGGGCGAGGCGCCAGGGCGCGGGGCGGAGGAGACGGGCCGGGAGGGCCCCGCACGGGCCGGCGGGCCGGCGGGCCGGCGGCTGCGGGCGCGGCCGGAGGCCACGTGGCGCGCCCCGGTTGGCCCGGCTGGCGGCGGCGCGGAGGAACAGTGGCGGCGGGGCACTGTTGGCGCGGATTTCGAGGCGACGGCTAGGGTTTCGGTGATACTCTCCCAGATTTGGAAGGGGAGGGCGTTTTTATAGCTAGAAGGAGCTAGGGAGCTCCAAACGGAGTGCGGTTTTCGCCCACGCGATCGTGATCGAACGGCGGAGGACATGGGAGTGACTTAGATGGGTTATTGGGCTGTTTTGAAGGGGTGTTGGCCTGCAACACACACGAGGCCTTCACGGTTACCCGGTTAACCGTTGGAGTACCAAAAAAACTCCGATTGACCCGAAACTTGACAGGCGGTCTATCGGTGCTATACCGAGGCCACAAGTCAAGCCTCGGTCCATTCCGAGAATGTTTAATACCCGCTCACGAAGAAATGTAAAAGGGGACGCCGGGAGACATAGGAGCGCCGGATTGCAAAACGGACAACGGGAAAGATGCTCGGATTTATGAGACGAATGCGTATGCGAATGCGATGCACATGATGACATGATATGAAATGCATGACATGACCAAAATGCAAAACGGAGAGAACCCAACCACGGAGGGAAATATCATAACACATAGCCGGAAATGGCAAGAGTTGGGTTACAAATATGGCAAGTTACATCGGGGCGTTACAGGGGGACACATCCTCGAAGGGGGAAAACTGCTCCTGCAGTGCCACGGGGGCTGTAACCTCAAACGGGGCATTGACCATCTCAGTATGGGGTCGCCTCGGTGGTTGCCTCCATCTTCTTGGAGCTCTCTGTCTCGTGGGGATCGGCTTCCCGCGTCTGCTCCAATATCGGCTGATCTTTGCCTGGTTCTCCTTGGTCCATCATGAAACTGATGAATACTAGGAGACCACTAAAAGGAAAACACAATCGCAATGACAATGAAACAAAAAAGAGAGTGAGGATCGGTTACTGCTTTGCAAAAGTTCTTTTTTTTTCCTCTGAACGAAAATATACCAACATCACGGATCCGCTTACCTTCCCTTTGTTCCTAGAGAAGAACAGTGGCAGATGCAAGTGTTGCCTTTCTTGAAGACGGTGAGGGAGAAGGGGATTCAACGAAGAGTGAAATGATGGTTGCTTCGTTCGTCAAACTTAGACTGCGGGGAGGTGGGGTTTTGTGATACGACGGCTCGTTACTGCCGCGCTACGACCGGGGTGACTCTCTGCCTGCATATTGCCTACTAATTTGGTGGATGGCATTTGGGCCCGCGCGCTGCATGGCCCGCATGTCGGTGAACAAAAGTATAACGACATTCAGTAGAGGGAGACGTTTCAATGACCTAGGAGGAGCCAGAAGCGATAGAGTGTCTCCACTGTACTAGTAGTAATTGTTTTTCTGGGTAGCTGTAGAGTGTCTCCACTGTACTAGTAGTAATTGTGACAAAACAGCCTATCCACACTAGTAAATAGTAAAATCAATTCAAAAGCCCATATATTTACCGAATGAGAGGCGCTACCCACACCCAACACACTGCCCCCCCCCCCAAAACCTGGGTGCTCTTCTTCCTCCTCGCTCCCACCCACCTCACGTCAGCTCGCTCCACTCGTACCCCCAAATTCCTCACCTCACTCCTACATAAAACCCCAGCTCCCCTTCTTCCTCACTCCTACAGAAAACCCCCAGCTCCCCTTCTTCTTCGCTCGCACTACAACTAGGCTCATCATTCATTACTCTGCTCAAATCCGTGAGCGCGACGCGACGCCCTCGAGGAATATGGAGTCGGCTGACCCCAGCGCCAAGAAGATGAGGCTCCCGCCAGCGGCGACGCCTGTTGTAGATCCCGCACCCGGCAGCGCGGGGAGAAGCGGAGACCCCGCCCCCACCGGATCCCAGGAACCCGTAGAATCTTGGGTGGACCGCATCAGCGATCTCCCGGACGTCATCCTTGGGGAGATCATCTCGCTTCTCCCCACCAAGGATTGCTGCCGCACCCAAGTCCTCTCAATTCGGTGGCGCCCTCTATGGCGCGCCGTTCCCCTTAATCTCGTCTGTCGTCAGCTATCTCTCTTCAATGATTTTGAAATCCCCAGAGCCATCATCTTCTCCCACCAGGGCTTCATTCAAAGCCTCTGCATCTAGTCATGCTACTTGAGCAAGCATACCATGCCCTGCACGGTGGACGCCTGGCTGGAATCCCCTGAATTCACAGAACTACAGCTGCTTGAGTTCTACTATTCCCCTGGAAATCACATACCACATACCGAACGCCATGAACTTGTGCCCTCAACACCGATGTCCATCTCAGGGTTTTCGTCCTCTCTCCACACCGCCACCTTTGCGCAGTGCTACCTACCAGACAATCTGGTACTAAACCTTTGACTCCCATTTCTCAAGAAACTTTCACTTGTGCGGGTTCGTATATCGGAGGCCTCATTGCACAGCATCATCCACTCCAGTTGCCCTGCGCTGGAGTGCTTGGTGCTTGTTTTCACAGTTAGAATCGGTTGTCTCCAAATAAAGTCGCCTAACCTTGTAAGAATTGGAATTTCTTTTGACGGAAGGCAGCTCATCATCCAAGATGCCCCTTCACTTCAAAGGTTGATCCTTGATTCTAGTTATTCACCATTGCAAATAACCGTCCTCTCTGCGCCTAAACTGGAGACCTTGGGTGTAATACATGATCTCTGTGCTCATTTCAATATAGTGTTTGGCTCCACAGTTCTTCAGGTAGTTTATATTATCATCTACACTTATAACCATAAGCTGCATTTTAAATTTCTGCCCATAATTTATATATCATCTTGGAGTACACATTTTGTACTAATATTATGTTCTATGCTCAATGAAGAGTTTCTCCATGGATGGCCTATCAATGGTGCTGGATTCTGTCAAGATCTTATATATCCAAATGAATAGTTTTGATCTGAACAAGATTATTGGCTTGCTGCAATGCTTTCCATGTCTGGAGAAGTTGTATATAAAGGTGATAATTTCACGCACATTGGAAGCCCGCATATAGTGTACTAGAATTAACCGTTCAACTATTGCTCTTTCGACACTCTTCTTTTAGACCTTAACTGTTTTCAATCTTCATGTCTATTTAGGCAACAAGACGGGGTAAGAAATTTATAACCAATTGGTGGATTCGTAAGCATTGGGATTTTCTCACTTCTCATGAGATTCGATTGAAGACAATAACGCTAGAATGATATGTAGCCAACCGTGCAAACACAAGATCTGTCACATTCTTCCTGCTGGTTACTATTGTCCATCAGGCTTAAGTTTATCAGCAGCATGGTTTTGACGGATGGGTATGTCAAAGAGCAAAAAAAGGAGTTTCAGGTGGGCAAAAGAGCTTATGAACGTGCCGGGCTTCTATTTACAAAATATTGTGGTCATAATCCAGTAAATTTTATGACCCAGGATGTTCATTCTATGGACCTGACCGATCCATTTGACTGTGACTGCCGAAAACAGTGCTGGAGTTAGATGTTGTTGCCCTTTTCAATTTGTTTTTTTGTAAACCTGATGAACAATTAACCCTCATGCTTTTGTACAGTTTGTAAGCTGGAGTTAGATGTTCCTAGCCTTTTCAACTCGGTTGTGACTGTCATATTTTCTTTGAAACAAGGCAAATGGCTTGCCATTCGTTTAATTTAGAGTGAAATATTGTAACAAATACAAACCAAGGGAAATAACATCACTCTCGCCGGCTGCTTGAGCTCACTGTGCATTACAGAAGCCAAGTGATTAGCCCCCACCAGCACCCACAAACTTATTTCGAACTAGCACATCAAATGGGCTGTAAATTTTCATAGGAAAGGCTGGACATCTGGGGCTCACGCCATTGTCAACGTAGTCAATAAACGAGAGAATTACACTACGAGCGGCTGACACCAGGGACCTAGCAAGTCGCGTAGTTTTTTTTAAGGAACAAGCAATTGTTATTTATACTAGTTTTAGCAACGGATCAAGGTAACAACGGGGCTGTGCGGGGGCTGTGGCCCATCTAGCCAGAGTTTTATTTACGTCTACCACATCATGAGCACAGTTGTGTTTTTTCTTGCTGAAAATGGCTAGCCCAGTTCTATTTTTTTTAAAGAAATACCCAAACAAGGCCTACTTGCTTTATCAGCCCTGCTGGGCTGCAAATCTTTCAAGACGAGGAGAGTTTCATTCGGTTTACCCAGAAATGGGCTGTACATTTTTAAAACACATCAAACCGAGAATTAGTTTCAATTTTTTTACATTACAAGATCTTAAATTCCATTGATTTTTATGCGTGGACAATTATTTGGATTTTATATTTATATAAATTATTTTTCTGGATTAAAAACAGTTGACCGCACCGAAATATGCAAAATTTCGTATACTTTTTAACCGAGGCCACAATATGGGGTGTGATGCTAACAAAAAGAAGATGGGCTCCACAAAAAATCTTAAGAATTAGCAAATGGGCTGTACATTATAAGAAATAATGGCACATGGGTTGTATGCTGTTTTCCACAGATTTGAGGCTGACTTGTGCGCATACTACAGGTTGACGCGTATGCTTTCATAAAAAAAAGGTTGACGCACACGCAACGCCCTGTCAACTTAGTCAACACACGAGAGCAGTGACTGTTGGATGTCCATCCAACAGCTGTCGTGCTTCTTCAATCTCTGCTCTTCATGCTCAAGCCGCTCAAACAAGCGCCGGCGGGACTGCCTGCTCCCTCCTCCCGCAGCCGGCTATGCTGCCGCGCAGGCCTCACGGCCCCATCGTACTCCCATCGCTGTCCTAGCCATCCCTCTACTCACCCACACATGCTGTTATTCTCCGGCGACGGCATACGAACCAGTAAACCCTCGTACTCCTCCGCGTGGGAAACAACTGCCGAGTATTCCCTGGCTCCGTGTCGTTCCCTTCCTAGGCCTCGCCTTCGTCCATCGCCCTGGTGCTCTCGGCGCGGCCTGGTCAACGTGGTCAATGAACGACATCCATCGGAAGTGGACTGTACGTGGAGAGGCTGACAGCTGGGTCCACGACCGCATGCAAGGAAATGCCTCCTTATTACGCGCAAAATAATGATTCCTCCACCTGATAGCTAGGACCCACAGGAAGGGCCTCTGTATTTCACGAAAAAAACATTCCCCCCGCTGACAGGTCGGACCCACCAGCTATATCTTCGCACGCAAGGAAGTGCCTCCTTATTACGCCAAAAAAATGAATACCCCCTGCTAGCTAGGACCCACCATATTGTTGGGCTGACTTGTGGGCCTACTAAGTTGACAGGGACGGAGAGCTTTATCAACTTAGTCAATACTCCAGTGACCGTATGATGTCCATCCAACGACCATAGTGCCTCTTCAACCTCTGGTCTTCTTGCTCCACCCGCCCAAAGCAGCACCGGTCGTGCCGCCTGCTCCTGCCTCCCATGGCCGGCTGTGCTACCGCGGAGGCCTCACCGCCCCCATACTACTCCCACCACTGGCCAGGCCATCCCTCCACTCACCCACACCCCCTGTTATTCTGCGGCGACGACAGCCTCACACTGTAGCCGAACCAGTGAGCGCTCGTACTCCTCTCCGCGTGGGCATCCACTGTCGCGTCTTGCACGGCTCCGTGTCGTCCCCTTCCTAGGCCTCGCCGTCGTCCACCACCGTGGTGCTCTCGGCGCGGCGTGGTCAATGTGGTCAACGACCGACTTCCATCGGAAGAGTACTGTACGTGGAGAGGCTGACAGCTGGGTCAACGTCAGCCGCAAGGAAGTGCCTCCTTATTAGGCGGAAAATAATTATTCCTCCACCTGACAGCGGGGACCCACCGTACGGGCCACCAGTATTTTGCAAAAACAAATCGTATCCCCCTGACTGCTGGGACCCACCGGACGGGCCACCGTATTTCGCGAAAAAACGTTCCCCCCGCTGTCAGCTCGGACCCACCGGAAGCGCCTCCTTATTACCCACAAAAACATGAATACTCCCCCGGCTAGCTGGGACCCACCTTGCTGGGAGGCTGACTTGTGGGCCTACTAAGTTGACGGGGACGAAGGGCTTTGTCAACTTAGTCAATATGAACAATTCTAGCTCCAGTTACCGTACGATGTCCATCCAACAGCCGTAGTGCTTCTTCAACCTCTGGTCTTCTTGCTCCAGCCGCCCAAAGCAGCGTTGGTCGTGCCGCATGCTCCTCCCTCCCGTGGCCGGCTGTGCTGCCGCAGAGGCCTCATCGCCCCTACTATTCCCACCGCTGGCCAGGCCCTGCGGCGATGGCAGCCTCACACTGCAGCCGAACCAGTGAACCCTCGTAGTCCTCTCCGCGCGGGCTTCCACTGCCGCGTCATCCCCTTCCTAGGCCTCGCCGTCGTCCACCGCCGTGGTGCTCTCTGTGCGGCGTGGTCAACGTGGTCAAGGAACGACTTCCATCGGAAGAGTACTGTACGTGGAGAGGCTGACAGCTGGGTCCACGGCCACAACCCAGTTTTTTTGTGATTTGCCAAGTAAGTCACTTTGTCAGGCCTGTTGGGCTTCAAATCTTTCAAGATGAGGAGAGCTTTCATTCGGCTGGCCGAGAAAATGGCCCATCAGTAATGAGAAATGGGTTGTACATTTTTAAAACACATCAAACCGGCAATTAGTTTCAAGTATCTTTTTTTTTCATTTTAAGATTTTAAATTACATTAATTTTTATGCGTGGAGAATTTGTTGGATTTTATATTGATATACATTTATTTTTAAAATCAGTTTGAATGTGAGTCGAATTTTCGAGATTAAAAACAGTTCGGACCGCACCGAAATATGCAAAATTTCGTATAATTTTTTAACCGTTGCCACAATATGGGCTGTAATGCTAACAAAAAGAATATGGGCTCCAAAAAACCCCTTAATAATTGGCAAATGGGTTGTAAATTATTAGAAATAACGGCAGACGGGCTGTATGCTCTTTTCCACAGATTTGAGGCTTTCCTAAAAAAAAGGTTGACGCACAAGCACTGACTGTTGGATGTCCATCCAACGGCCGTCGTGCTTCTTCAATCTCTGCTCTGCCTGCTCCAGCCGCTCAAACAAGCGTCGGCGGTACTGCCTGCTCCCTCCTCCCCGCAGCCGGCTGTGCTGCTGCGCAGGCCTCACCGCCCCACCGTACTCCCATCGCTGGCCTAGCCATCCCTCTACTCACCCACACCTGCTATTATTCTCCGGTGACGGCAGACGAACCAGTAAACCCTCGTACAATCATACTCCCCTCCGCGTGGGAAACAACTGCTGAGTCTTCCCTGCCTCCGTGTCGTTCCCTTCCTAGGCCTCGCCGTCCTCCACCGCCCTAGTGCTCTCGGCGCGGCCTGGTCAACGTGGTCAACGACTGACATGCATTGGAAGTGGACTTTACATGGAGAGGCCGACAGCTGGGTCCACGGCCGCACGCAAGGAAATGCCTCCTTATTACGCACAAAATAATGATTCCTCCACCTGACATCAGGGACCCACCGAAAGGGCCTCTGTATTTCACGAAAAAACGTTACCGCCGCTGACAGCTCGGACCCACCAGCTATATCTTCGCACGCAAGGAAGTGCCTCCTTATTACGCACAAAAAAAATGAATACTCCCCCTGTTAGCTGGGACCCAGTATAGTGGCAGGCCGACTTGTGGGCCTACTAAGTTGACGGGGACGGAGGGCTTTGTCAACTTAGTCAATATGCACGATTCTAGCTCTAGTGACCGTATGATGTCCATCCAACGGCCGTAGTGCTTCTTCAACCTCTGGTCTTCTTGCTCCAGCCGCCCAAACCAGCGCCGGTCGTGCCTCGTGCTCCTGCCTTCCATGGCCGGCTGTGATGCGGCGGAGGCCTCACCTCCCCCTACTACTCCCACCGCTGGCCAGGCCATCCCTCTACTCACCCACACCCCTTGTTACTCTGCGGTGACGGCAGGCTCACACCGCAGC
This sequence comes from Aegilops umbellulata, assembly GCA_032464435.1. NCBI lineage: Eukaryota > Viridiplantae > Streptophyta > Magnoliopsida > Poales > Poaceae > Aegilops > Aegilops umbellulata. Next base: position 397,973,655 of record CP136054.1, read on the forward strand.
GAACCAGTGCCCTCGTACTCCTCTACGCATGGGCATCCACTGCCGCGCCTTCCCCGGCTCCGCGTCGTCCCCTTCCTAGGCCTCGCCGTCGTCCACCGCCCTGGTGCTCTTGGCGCGGCGTGGTTAACGTGATCAAGGAACGGCTTCCATCGGATGTGGACTGTACGTGGAGAGGCTGACAGCTGGGTCCACGGACGCAGCAAGGAAGTGCCTCCTTATTACGTGCAAAGTAATTATTCCTCCACCTGACAGCGGGGACCCACCGGACGGGCCACCGTATTTCGCCCCCCTGACTGCTGGGACCCACCAGCTACATCTTCGCACGCAAGGAAGTGCCTGACAGTCGGGACCCACCTGGTCGAAGCATACGTAGCGTTGTCATTCTGGTCGCGAACGTGTACGTACATATATACAGGTGGATGTAGAGGCGCGCACGTGTCATAGTAGAGGCGCGCACGTAGCATGTACACGTACATACAACGGCCAGGGTGCAAGAAAGAAAATACGGCCACGTATGTGTACATACGGGCGGGGTCTCGAACGCCTACTCGCGCATACGTACGGCTAGGGCTCCTGTACATGGCTGGGTTGTAACGGAGAAATAGCATCGTCGTCGTGTTCATGGGGAGGCAATAGAATGCGTCGTGTTCATGGGGAGGCAACGGAATGCGTCGTGTTCATCAGGAGGGCTTGGACGGAACAGGCGATGGAAACGAGGCCTGGCGTACCGCAAGACGGAGGAAACGGCCTTGTGTTCGACCGGCCACGTTCAAAACAGGATCCTGTTCATCGGGAGGGGTCTGGCATACCGCAAAACGGAGGAAACGGACCTCCTACGGTCGAAACGGGGGTCCTGTTGATCGAGAGGGGTGTGGCGTACCGCAAAACAGACAAAACGGACCTCCTACGGTCGAAACGGGGGTCTTGTTCATCGGGAGGGGTGTGGCGTACCGCAAAACGGGACTCCACGGGATACTGTTCATCTCCACCGTCGACCCCCTCCAGCCTCCACGAGCTACTGTTGATCCACCGTCAACCTCCTCCAGCCTCCACCTGCGACTGTTCATCCACGGGCTCCTGTTCATCCAGCCTCCACCCTGCGCTACTCCACCGGCTACTGTTCAACCAGCCCTCTCCACGGGCTCCTGTTCAACCACCCCTCCACGGGCTACTGTTTATCCTGCCCTCCACCGTCTACTGTTCATCCAGTCCTCCACACCACGGGGTCATGTTCATCCACCCCTCCACGGGCACCCCTCCACCGTCTACTGTTCATCTAGCCTTCCACCACACCACGGGGTCCTGTTCATCCAGAGGCAACGCCACCGCTCACTGTTCATCCAAACCCCCCCGCAACGCTCATTGTTCATCCCATCGATCGGCTTCAGTTAGCAGCAGTAGTGAAGGAATTGCTCGATCGGGTTCAGTTAACAGCCATCGATCGATCGCTCGGGTTCAGGAGAGCATAGTCTGCAGTGCAATCACTCGGGTTCAGTTAGAGCCCAATGCCTCGCTCGGGTTCAGTTAGAGCCAATGCCTCGCACACACGCGCGTACGTGTACGAGAGAAACGCGCATCGCTTGGCCCCCGACCTCCCACCGTAACCGGGAACTCCCCGAAATTTTCCTCGCCCTCGCTTCTACTATGGTTTTTTTCGTCATGGACGGCCCAAAAAATGTCATGCAGCTGCGTCTCCGGCCCGCCCAGGACAAAAAGCCCATTTTCTGTCATGATTTTTGTCGTAGAAGTAGGATCCCACCACATCTATGACGTTACCGGGTTTTTTCACAATTATCGTCATAGAAGTGTCATATGCATGACAAAATTTATTTTCGTTCGGCCCAAAATGTCACGGATGTGTCTTTTTTTGTAGTGGCACCTCCGGCTTCAGCACACGTTCAGCTCGATGAAGTCCCTCAAACTCTTGATCCAGTTGAGGCCGAGGGAGAGTTCCTTCAGCACGACGGCGTGGCGACGGTGATGATGAAGTTACCGGTGCAGGGCTTCGCCTAAGCACTACGACGATATGACCGAGGTGTGTAACTTGGGGGGGGGAGGGGCACCACACACGGCTAAGAGAAACTTATGTGTTTTAGGGTGCCCCTCTGCCCCCTATATAAAGGAGGTGAGGGAGAGGCCGGCCGGCCCTGTAGGGCGCGCCAGGAGAAGGGAGTCCTACTAGGACTCCAAGTCCTAGTAGGATTCCACCTGGAGGAAAGGGGGAAGAAGGAAGGGAGAGGGGGAGGGGTAGGAAAGGGGGGCGCCACCCCCTTCCCCTAGTCCAATTCGGACCTAAGGGGGGGGGGTGCGGCCAGCCCCTTGTGGCCCTTCCTCTCTCCCCACTAAGGCCCATCAAGGCCCTATTAGTTCCCCCGGGGTTTCCGATAACCCTCTGGCACTCCGATAAGTATCCGGTACCTCTTGGAACTCATCCGGTGTCCGAATAACATCGTCCAATATATCAATCTTTAAGTCTCGAACATTTCGAGGCTCCTCGTCATGTCCGTGATCTCATCCGGGACTCCGAACAAACTTCGGTCATCAAATCACATAACTCATAATACAAATTGTCATCGAACGTTAAGCGTGCGGACCCTACGGGTTCGAGAACTATGTAGACATGACTGAGACATATCTCTGGTCAATAACCAATAGCGGTACCTGGATGCTCATATTGGCTCCTACATACCACTACTAGGAAAACTCTTACCAGTAGCGCTGTTTTTTTACTATTAGTAGCGCGGGTAGGCGCACTCCTGCTACAGCGCTACAGCTATTTTTTAGAAGTAGCGCTTGTTTAACCCAGCGCTACTGGTAGCTAAAGTAGCTGTAGCGCGCTTCCACCCAGCGCTACTGATATTTATCTACAACGCGTGGAGCTAGCCAGCGCTACTGTTACTTGAGTGCTACTGGTAATCTTTACCCCCACTCCACTGCTAACTTTTGTATTTATTTTTTTGCATTTTGGCTCTGTACACAATTAAACAGATCCACCGTTTATACAATAACATGCATATTCATTGAAAAGCAAGTGAGTCATCGATGAGCCAAAGTTATTAGAAGTCTCGACATGTCTCAGATATCTCATCATCATCAATCATGGTCGAACACATGTCTCGAAATAGTGTTACAAGTCATTACAAGTTCTCAATACATGCAACTACATGGTCACATACTCATGTTTCATCATCTATGTAGACTATGATATGACCGCATAGAAGATAAGAGCGATCACGATGATCAAAAGCGGTATTATGTAGTAGTTTTTGCAGCGGCGCTGGTTCTGAATCCCCTGTTGTGCTATGAATCTCAAGTAACTAGCTTCGGCTTCCGCTCTGCTATCAAACACTTTCTGGCTTCCGCTGGAGAAGCCAGAGACTTAGGCCTGACACTCTGGCCACTCATCATACACACCCGGAACATGCCCTACATACACGGCATACCACGTCCTCGCCATCGTTGATCTATATACCTGTCAGAGATGCACATATATATACCATGAAGCAAATTCAATAAAACAGTTATGAAATAGAAGCAACATATATAGTATACATAGTTAACAAATTTCATCGTACCGAAAGCAATTAAGTAGAGCGCGACACCATACATGTAATAGTTTCGTCGTACTGAGAGATTCGAAGTTTCGTCGTACAAAAAGTAACAAGTAACTAAACAGACACATTGTTTTTAAGCAGTGCACTCTTCCCATCTGTCCATATCCATAAGGGTGTCACCAAGCTTAGTGAAAGGCGTCATGTCCTGATGCTATAGGGCAATGCGGGTTCGGACGTCAGCTCGCGATATTGGGCCGCCGTAGAACATCCCATTCTCTTCGAGGACATCTTTCATGATGATGGACGCAATTTCCTGTTGGGTCCGGTAGAAATCATTTTGAAGTCGATTATCCGACACAGCTCCAAAGGCTTCGGCCTATCTCTGGATATGGGTATCGGATGAAGATTTCATGTAAAGTGATTGCGCATCCCTTCTGTACTCCATCATTAGATGGATGGTGTAGAATCCATCATTCTCACTTCTTGCCGGTTGTTGGATGCAACAGAAGTCGGTCTTGTGGCTGAAACAAAGCCCGGCCTTATTTATTTTTTGCATTGGATGTAGCCACCCCGCATGCTGAAGCCCAGCATAGCTCTGTCCAGAACATACTTTATGTGTGTGTAATCTTTCTTCTGTATGTTCTTCGACGGGTCCAAATATAGAGCGCGGGAGTAACGCGGGTAAAGAACAATGAGAATGGCACGACACCCCCCGCTGCGCAAAATACACGATCAAGTTTAGCCTCCATGCGTGCAAAGTAACTATTGAAATGCACGAAAGGATGTATGTGTTATAGTGTTATCCGCGGATGACTTACCTGGGGTGATAAGGTAGGAGAATCGTTTTTTGTCCTTATTGATGACCAAGAATTCTTCGATGTACCGACTCACATATTGACGGTTAACGTCATTGATTGACAAGAAGCCCTCATGCATGTAGTATGGGTCCGCGACCGCAAGACCGGTGAATTGCTCTCTCCTGACGATGTAGTTCATGTGCAGCGCATACAGGCGGACGAACGTAAAATCAAGTGTCCTCATTTGAAACATCTGGAAGATGTAAACAAACCTCAGGAAGAAGAGGTCCGCGGGGCATGTGTGGACATGCATCTTGCAACTGCTCGGCACATGAACCGTATAGAGTGGGTATCTTGGATCATCCGACGCGAGGAGGCTTCTCTCAGTCGAAAGCACATGGTCATGGAGTCTCCTGAGATCCCCTTCTATGGCAGCTAGTGCATTCTTCGGTACCATTGGCTCTCCCGTGACATGGATTATTGGCGCATGTTTTATCGGTACACGATCAACCTTGGTCGAAGGCGGCTGGCTACTAGAACCAACATTGCCAGCTCTATTGGATTTTATCACCGTCGGTCTCTTCCTCTGCTTCTTCTTGGTGGGCTCAGGTGCTGGTGGGTCTGTCAGACCCTCCCTGAGCACCACCCCTAGTGTTGTCGGTCTCAGCTTTGGACGAATCTGGCTAATTAGTTGAGCTTGGGTGGAGCCGGCATCTGGAGGCGTGTCCTGCGAGGATTGCATGAACAAAGACTTCTTGTACTCCCGAGGACGTTCCGACTCTGGTACATGCATCTCATATTCATATGGTTGACTCATTATTACTTCGTTGTCAAAGGCAGTATTGAGATACTGGAGAGGGTCATCGGCCTCCTCCATGTCATGATCCATATCCTCTTCCATGGGGCAGATGGCATCATCTGCCGGTGGAACGGTTGGCCCCCCTTCCTCATGTCTCTCAATCTCAGCAAGCAGCACATACGATGGTTGTACTTGTGTAGGTGGTGTTGTGGTCATACCTTCCTGAGGTCTCGTTGGTGTGCTCTCGGCCACCTCGACACGAAGAAGATTTTTCGGCCACATGATCGGTCAATTTTTGCATTGGCCAAGCTGCGTGGGGGTCTCGTCATCCTCTCCATCGGTTTGTACCGGACGAGGGAGACCCTCGTAGCCCGCTTTCACACTCGCCACGGAGACCCTTAAGGCGTTATCAGGCATCTGCCGGCGGTGAAACAATCGATCCTTAGGCTTCACTATAGTACCCTTCCCCACATCCACCAACCCGCCCTTCATGTTGTAAAGGAGGGTGCACGGAGTGGAGTTAGCCTACAAAGACATATACGTGCGGCGTTAGAGATCCAAAAAGAACGGCAACTGAAGATTAATTAATTAGTTGAGTTGATGAAGGTGCGACGCGTATTTACCGTGAGGGCGTCGAGCTCAGCCAGTGTCGACGGCCCGACATTCAAGCCAGAGACCGAGGGCATCGAGCTAGGGCTGCTGTGAGAGCTGGGTGGAGGAGCAGGTGCTGGAGGAGGTGTGGGTGCGGTTGCCATACTAGGTACAGGTATGGGTGCGGTGTTCATTGAGTTGCTCCCGGTGAAGCTGGGCATGGGAAAATCACTTGGTGGCGCATTTGGATTTTTTTGCACCCATGTGACCACTATAGGAATCAAGCTTGTAAAGGCAGCCACCATATCAGATCTACAGGCAGCGATTATCTCAGCTTTGGTCTCAGCTTTTGCTTTCTTCATCGCCCGCGCCACCTTCTCGTTGATAGTCACTTGACTGAACTTCTTTCTTTGTCTTTTGGCTTCGGGATCCTCGTTATAATTGTACTTCCGCGTGGCCCATCCCCGGCGCCGTGCACACGTCCATATTGCGGCCGCTGGCCGGGCGGGTGTCCCATCATTATGTTCATGGCCTGGTTGAAAGGAGTGTACCACTTGTACTTCGCCGACAACTGAGTCGACTGAGTCGACGAGTCACTTTGGCCGCAAGCTTGTGTTGCTCTCTCTGCAAAATGGACCGTGAATCATTTACGAATGCGACTAGAATGTAGTAGACTTCGTTGATCAGAACCTAATATGTAAGGTGGTAAAAGGATAATTACCAGTATTCTCATGAATTTCCTAGTCGACCCATCGGTGAAAAAAAATCCTTTTCTTGGGGTCCCACGAGAATCGGGCCCTGATGAAGTCGTGCTCCTGCTGGTCGGTGAACTTAGCCAATGGGTCTGGGATCCCCTGACGTTCACGTTCTGCGTCCTCCTTAGCCCACACGGGCCTCTTTCCCATGTAACCACGACTTCCAAGGCGGTGGTTCCCCATGTTCTTTGCCTGCAGCTGCTTGCCTCCTTCCGACCTGGCCTTGGCAGCTTGTTCATTGCAAGTCTCCCTGAACTTTTCAAAGTCCTCTATCGTAATTTTCGGATTGTCTGCAACAATCTCGACGTAGGTTTCATGGTCTACTTGAATAGCCTTTTTCACCCTATTTTTCCAAGCGCTCAATGCGTTGCTGAACTTACCTAGGTGTCGGTGTCAAAACCGACGGATCTCGGGTAGGGGGTCCCGAACTGTGCGTCTAGGCGGATGGTAACATGAGACAAGGGACACGATGTTTTTACCCAGGTTCGGGCCCTCTCGATGGAGGTAAAACCCTACTCCTGCTTGATTGATATTGATGATATGGGCATTACAAGAGTTGATCTACCACGAGATCAAAGAGGCTAAACCCTAGAAGCTAGCCTATGGTATGATTGTTGTATCTTGTTGTTGTCCTACGGACTAAACCCTCATGTTTATATAGATACCGGAGGGGGCTAGGGTTACACAGAGTCGGTTATAAAGAAGGAGATCTACATATCCATATTGCCAAGCTTGCCTTCCACGCCAAGGAGAGTCCCATCCGGACACGGGATGAAGTCTTCAATCTTGTATCTTCATAGTCCAACAGTCCGGCCAAAGGATATAGTCCGGTTGTCCGGATACCCCCTAATCCAGGACTCCCTCAGTAGCCCCTGAACCAGGCTTCAATGACAATGAGTCCGGCGTGCAGATTTGTCTTCGGCATTGCAAGGCGGATTCCTCCTCCGAATACTTAATAAAAGATTGTGAACACGAGGAACGTGTCTGGCTCTGCAAAACAAGTTCCACATACAACCATAGAGAGAATAATATTTCCACAAATCTAATCTGCTGACGTATTTCATAGTGCGTCATCACACCACAGCCAGGTCACCATTCGAATCGTTTTTTACAACCAACCTCAGCGTGTTTCACGAGGCGGTTCCCTTGGCACGTCTTGTCTAAGCAGAGATCGTGTCCCCTTATCGCGGGATTCTCATCAATACGGACATAGGTAACCCAACCGCGCCATCAATTACGGCGCATGGGGGATAAGCGAGTTTTACCAGGCTGGTGGGGGCGCATAGTTTCGCCCGCCCTTATAAAGGGATAAGGATTCACCTTTTTCTACCCACGCCTTCTTCCTCATTGCTCATCCAGTCCTGCGCACTCGAGCTCCAGCGCCCAAGTCCACATCTTCCTCCTCAACCTTCTCCAATCATGTCTGGAGCGGGAGGCAAGTGGATGGTCTCCTCCGTCACGGAGGGGCACATCAAAAAGCTGAGGGGAGCCGGATACCTGTCCGAGGATATCGCACACCGGCTCCCAGATGAGGGGCAGCTCTTCCCCACCCCCAGGCCCCATGAGAGGGTAGTATTCCTTACCCACTTCCTCCGCGGACTGGGATTTCCTCTCCACCCATTCTCCGGGGGCTCATGTTCTACTACTGCCTGGATTTCCACGATCTAGCCCCGAACTTCATCCTCAACATCTCGGCGTTTATCGTCGTGTGTGAGGCCTTCCTTCGCATCAAGCCCCACTTCAGCTTATGGCTGAAGACCTTCAATGTCAAACTGAAGGTGGTGGGCGGCCAGCAGGCGGAGTGCGGAGGCGCCATGGTGGGCAAAATGCCCAACGTCACATAGCTCGAGGGCTCCTACGTGGAGACCATAAAGGGGTGGCAATCGGGGTGGTTCTACATCACCGAGCCATGCGACCCCAAATGGGCGGCGGCCCCCGAGTTCCGATCCGGAATCCCCACGCGGCTCACCTCCTGGAAAGAGAAGGGCCTGCCCTGGGGTAGTCTGGTAGAGCTGACCGGACTTCAAACCTGTATCCAAAACATGATAAACAGGAAGCTCAAGCTTGTCAACATAGTCCAGGTCATGCTCATCCGCCGGATCCTCCCATGTCAACAACGGGCGTTCAATTTGTGGGAGTTCGACCCGGCCCAGCACCATACTCTGAGCGAGCTCTTCGACACGACGCACGAGGATGCCTGGAAGGTGCTGTTTAAGAGCACCGAGGTTCCCCCTCCCCTCACCGAGGATCGCGGACTCAGCGCGAAGCGCCAAGCCGGCGCGGTAAGCTTTTTTTATCTCTTATAGGGTATTTATTTTTCATAGTTTAACTATGTGCGGGATCTGAGCTTCCATGCCTTTGACACGAATGGGTGGAGACATCGGGGTAGATTGACTGCCCGACTCCTCTGCCCGAAGACCCTACAAACGCTCTCCTGATGGAGATGCTGACTCCGGTGCCTTACGAGGTGCCGGAGGAGAAGATCAAGAAGAAGGCCACGGGAACCCGAAAGAGTTCCCGGCGCCAGGTGGTATTGGACTCATCATCTGATAACTCCGAGATGCACTCCTCCCGTGAAAACGAGGAGGAGGCAGATAAAGGTTCTTCCCCTCCAGCCGGGGAAGACAAGAAAAGGAAGGCCGCCCCAACTGGGGAGCCCGGAGGGTCCAAGAAGGGATGGACTCTTCCTCCGGACTGCTCCGCCACCGCCGCCGACAGCGAAGATGAGTGGCCACCCAGGGCCAAGCCCCTGGCGAGATCGTAAGTATTCGGATACCAGAGTAACTCGTGGCATAGTTTAATGGCACAACTTCTCCTAAGGCCGGACATGGTTATGCAGTCCGTCCCGGGCCCGTATCGACGTATCCTCGTCGAGCGGTTCTTTGGATCCGTCGGCTATGAGCAGCCGAGGATCACTTCCGACCGCCTCCACCCCTCGCCCTATGGACAACGCCGAGGTGTTGTCTCACAGGGCACCAAGCCGAGGGGAGGTAGTCCTGGAGGCGCCTCAAGGCGACCTTCCGGACTCCATGCGCAAAGGGAGCAAGGCTCCCAAGGGCTCCAAGTTCGGACCTAGGCTGAACACCGCACATGAACCTCTAGTTGTTCCGGACTCCGGTAGGCAACCCCCTTCCAAGAGGGGCAAGCCGCTCGTGCCAGTGACCTCTGCCCATCCAGAGGCACTGGACAACCTGCTGGGAGCGCTTAGCGGCGCTTCCATCGACGAGGAGCACCGCACTATCATGAGTGCGGTGATCAAGAAGGTTCAGTCCGCCAAGAGCGGACTGACTGAAGCCTGTGCCAGCCTTCTAACAGGCTTTGAGGTAAGTGCTTAAAATATAGGGAAATATTACCGCATAGACAGTAGCCCCTGATGCTCTATTTGGCGTTCACAAAGAAAAGCCGAATAGAGGATCAAAATAACATTCGCAGGAGTCTAATACAAGTATGTCTATATGCGTATGCAAGCTTCGCTGCTGACCTCGGCCGCACTGACTGCGGAGGTCGATGCACTGAAGCAGAACCTCGAGCGGTCCGAGAAAGAGCTCGGCCTTGCCAAGAAGCAGCTCGAGGAGAACCAAGGTAAGTAATGCCTCGTCTATATGTATATCTATATATATATATATATATATAAAGATGTGGTTGCAAAAATGATAGGATCATGATGTGTAAGTGCATCTAGTGCCACCCCTAGTTGGTTTTGGAGTATTGACGACAAATTTGGTTGAGGGACTAATGTGTTTGTGAGAATTGCAGAATAACACAGGTAGTGTCCCTCATTGATTCGGTTTACCTACCGGAGACGACCCCTAAAAATGTATGAAGACATTGACGACAATGGTGGTATATGAAGATATTCATATTGAAGACAATGACATGAGAAGACATTCAGTGAAGACTATGGAGCGCGAAGACTTAGTTGTTTCGTAGTTTCCTTTTCTTCTTTGTTGAGTCATAGGAACCACCGTACTGTTAAGTGGGGTCCAAGTGAACATAGTCAGAGTAACTGAAGTGATGCTCAACCCAAATCCTATGTCTTCAAGCGAAGACAATGAGAGCAAATCTTATCCAGAACTAGATAAGTCAGCGTTGCTTGTAGCCCAAGTAAAGTTGTCGTGTGTGTTTGAAATCTGACCGTTGGTACATGTGTCAGTTCCTTAGTGACCCAGGGTCATTTCAGACATATCAGGTCGGGTTGCCTAGTGGCTATAAATAGCCCACCCCTACACCATAAATTGGTGGCTGCTCAGAGTTAGTGCACGGCTTTTGTCGTTTGAGAGCAACCCACCTCGAAGCCGTTCTCTCTCTCAAAGGCTTCGAGGTGGGTTGCTCTCAAACGACAAAAGCCGTGAAGTCTTTCTGTCTGTGTGACCTGAAGACTTATTACACTTGAGGACTGTGAATCCTCCAGCTGGTTAGGTGTCGCGTTCTGAGCATCCAAGAGTCATTGTGGATCGTCGGTGAACGAAGTCTGTGAAGGTTTGGAAGTCTACCTTGAAGACTTACCAGGGTGATTGGGCGAGGACTGTGTGTCCTTAGCTCAAGGGGAATAAGGTGAAGACGCGGTCTTCTGAGTTGAATCTCAGCCTCCCTAACCAGATGTACAGTTGTCACAACAACTGGAACTGGTCAAACAAATCCTGTGTCTTCGACAAGTGACTGGTTCTATCCTCTCCTCCCTTTACTTATAGTTTGTCTACATGAAGTCATTGCCTGCTTGTTATACCTGATTGACTTCATTGCTTGACTACTATTGCTGTTTGGCTTCATACCATCTTCCATTCCGATCCTTACTACCTAGCTGCTATTAGTCTTCATACTCTCACATTACTGCATACTTGACTATGGCTAGCTTTGTGTAGTTTATCTTCCGCTGCATATCAATAGGTTCATTTCTACTATTTGTCTTTGAAACTTCCATGTTTTGAAGACTTTCATAAAAATCGCCTATTCACCCCCCTCTAGTCGATAACTAGCACTTTCAATTGGTATCAGAGCAAGGTACTCCCTTGTTCTGTGTGATTCGGTTTAACCACCTGGAGTTTTAGCTATGTCGACTGCAGGGATAATCAAAGTCTCCGCTGCTTGCCCCGTGTTTGATGGAACTGAATGTCCCTACTGGAAGAATAAGATGCGCATGCATCTTGAAGCCATTGATGTCGACCTCTGGTATGTCGTCAAGAACAGCGTTCCCAAGACCGGTGAAGGTGTCACCCCTTCTGATGTCAAGAAGTTCATTTAACTGGACTCTACTGCCAAGAACATCATCTGTGGTCATCTGACCAAAGGACATTATGGCCGTGTGAGTGCTCTGGAGACGTCAAAGCTAGTCTAGGACTGGCTATCCAAGGTCAACGAAGGCGTCTCAACTCAGAGAGATCAAAGGATCAGTGTTCTTCGCAACCTCTTCAACCGCTTCAAGAGAAACGACAATGAGAATGTCCAGCTCACGTTTGACCGCCTCACTGACATCACAAATGAGCTTCGTGCTCTTGGCGCCACTGAGATTACCAAGCATGAAATCGTCAAGACATTACTGAGATCACTTGACAGCTCCTTTGACACCCTTGCCCTCATGATATAAGAACGTCCTGACTTCAAGACACTCGATCCGTCTGATATACTTGAGAGGCTCAACACACATGAGTTCCAGCTTTCTGAGAAAAGAGATATCTATGATCCCAACTATGGCCGAACTCGCGTCTTGAAGGCAAAAGTCGTTTCCTCATCTGAAGAAGAATCTGACTGGAGTTCTGATGATCCTGAAGACATTGGAAAGGAACTTGCTATGCTTGTGAAGAAGTTCCAGAAGTTCACCAAGAAGAAGGGCTTCAGAAAGTTGTCACGATCCAGCTCAAGAAATGATGAAGCTTCCATTCATGACTACAAGAAGAGAACATGTCACAAGTGCAAGAAACCTGGACACTACATCTCTGAGTGTCCACTGTGGGACAATGAGAAGAAGAAGAAGAGCAAGGAATATGATTCTGATGACAAGAAGAAGAAGAAGAAATCTTTAAAGTCTTCTTCCAAGTCCTCATCAAAGTCTTCATCTCATAAGAAGAGCTCATCTGGCAAGGCTCGTGCTTTTGTTGGGAAGGAAATGGATTCAGAGGAGGAGTCTGCTTCTGAGGAGGCGGAAGTGGATTCTGAGGAGGAGTCCGATCCTCGTGTTGCAAGTCTGGCTCTAGCCACTACCTATGTTGCCAAGTCCATCTTCAACACTAAAGACAATGACTTCCACACCAACACTGAAGCTGATGACAAGGACGACCCTACTCCCACCTATTGCTTCATGGCACGTGGTGCCAAGGTAAAATCACGCGATGCTTAATTCCAAACATCTAGTGAAGATGACTCTGACTGTGAATCCAAGACCAGCTACAAAACACTTGCTAAAATTGCAAATGAACAACAAAAGGCTATGGAACATACTCAAAAACTGTTAGACAAAAGCGATGACCTGTTGAACGCGGAAATGACTCGTTCACAGTCCTTAGTTGAAGACATAAAAAATCTTCATACTAAGTACAAGAACTTGAAAGTCGTCATGAAACGCTCTCAACCACTCATGAAAAGCTCTCCTACCATTATCTTCAAAGGAAGCAAGAGCTTGAGAAATTGAGAGCGGCTCATGAAGATCTTCAAAAAGAGAATGAGTCACTTCGCGCCCAACAGATCAGTCCCGCTCAGGATGGATTTGAACCACCATGTCTAAAATGCCTTGAGCGTGATAACGCTACCTCTGTTGCTGGATGTTCCACTACTGCTACTGTTGCAATATCTTCAACTATTGATGTGGTAACTAACCCCTCTGCGGAGGATACCACTACTATTGCTGATGAAACTGCTAGGTTGAAGACATTACTTGAAACAGGGATGTATAAAAGCCTGAAAGGGCATCAGACACTTTGCGATGTCCTCAAAAAGCAGACTCTGAACCGAAACCCTAGGAAAGAGGGTGTTGGGTTCGAAAGGAAAATGAATGTTGATGGCTCTTACTGGAAGCCTGAGCAGTATCCCAAGACCACATGGGTTGCTGCAAAGGGACCTTCAGTGGATCCATCCACCTTATCTGGCTTTACCTGTGCTAACCCTGTTGTCATTGATGAATCCTTTGATGCAAACTATAAACTGTTCAAGAATCAGAATGGTGAAGTGTTTGCCACATATATTGGTACTAACTGCAGGAATGGGCCACCTATGAAGAAGATCTGGGTTCCCAAAAGCTGTCTTGAGAAGCTGAATGTCATCATGACACCACCTGGGAAGAAGACAAACCCCAGACCTAAGGCTTCATATGGTCCAAAGGCTTCATACAGACAGATGACTCACCTGAGTCACCCTAACGCCAATGTTTTGCAAGGAAACCGTACTCAGACTTATGAATATAAGCGTGTGTCTGCAAACCGCTATGTTCATAAAACTAAGAACTTCTCTGCTTATTCATACGAGTATCATTCATCTCCTGCAAGGCTATTTGCTAGGGCTCCAAAGCCGAAGTTCTCAGATGCTGCACTTAGACTCATTGCTTCTAAGCCACCCCTAAAGATGTGGGTGGTTAAGAAGAATTAACTTTCTTTTGCAGGAAAAGGTCTCCAGCCGAAAATCAAAGCGTCTGATGCTATTGCTGGGGACCTAAAACATCTTGTAGGGCGCAAGATCAAATGCCCAAATGGTCTCACTATGTATTTTGTTCCTGAATCACTTCGAAGACAATCATGACTACTTCCCAACCCTTCGAGCTGCTACACATGGACTTATTTGGCCCCACTCACTACTCTACCCTTACTACGACTGCCTGTCTCTATGGCTTCGTCATTATTGATGATTACTCAAGATACAAAATGATAGGATCATCATGAATGTGCCAGGGGCCACGACTGAAGTGGCGGCCCTGAAGTAAGTGCTGTCCAAGGCCGAAAACAAAGCGGCCACGGAGCGCACCGAGCGGGAGAAGCAAGAGGCATGGGTGGGCGAGGTGCAGCAAGAGCTCCAGGCTCTCGTGAAGAAGCACGAGACTTTGGAGCTTGACTCGAAGACGCGAGAGTCCGAGCTTGCCACGGCCCTCGAGAGCACAAAGCATGCCAAGGCCGATGCCCAAAAAGCCCTCCAGGAAATTGAGGCAATGAAGAAGATAGCGGGGGGGGGGGGGGTAAGGCATTCATTATGCAAAGCAAGCATGTGAAAGTAAATTACTTGTTACTTACCCGAGTCTAGAGCTCTCCAGGAGCATTCACAGATTTGCCCCGCAGCGTGTCGTATGCCACAAAGTTCTACCGGGCCGAGGAAGGGAGATCGACGGAGAAGGTGTTCTGGTCTCAGTATACTGAGGCCGAACACCCGGTGCCTTTAAGTGACCAGCTGAAGCAATTGGTCGAGCTCCATAAGGCGGCCGAACAGGCCATGAAGGGTCTTATAGTCCGGCTGTGGCCTGGCGACGCCCTTCCAAACAGCTAATTCGGCCTAGTGAGGCGGCTTGTGGATGCCTGCCCCTGGCTTGAAGTCATCAAGCGGTCCGTTTGCATCGAGGGCGCCCGCAGGGCGCTTGCCCGTGTTAAAGTACACTGGGGCAAGATGGATGCTGAGAAGCTGGTGAAGGAGGGACCGCCGCAGGGCAAGGAGCATCGCCGCCCCAAAATGTACTATGCGGGTGTCCTGAAGGGTGCCCGCCTTATGGCGGATGAGTGTTCCAAAGATGTAATATTTGAGTGAGCTTGCTCGTGTGATCCTGTGTTATGAAAACTTGTTCATATGCGCCATGCAACTCTTATTTGAATTTAAAATATTACCTTTTGTGCGGCTATTTATCAAATCTGAAAGATGGCCAGTCGTCGGCTTCTGCCCCCATGCCACGAGTGCTGGGTGTTCGGGATAAATCTGAGCACTCTTTTTCCCATTGTTGGGTCCTTCGAGGGAGGTGCTCAGCGCAACGAACAAGGCAATCGGACTATAATGCTTTATCACTTTCACTAAGCCATAGAAGTCTACAATTTTAAATTTTGGCAAAGCCCCTAGTGTTCGGAAGGCTGAACTCGGGGTGCTATACACGCCTTAAGCCGGACAAAGCCGACTCCTCGCTCGAAGCGGCATAAGTCTTTAGGGACTCGAGACCTCTCAAACAGCGACCAGCTCTCGCCTTATCATGACAATCAGTTTTAGCTTTCTCTACTGAGGTGCTTGCCCAGATGAACCGGGGCACAGTCGCAGTAGTTCTCCCAGTGCTACCTTAGCCGATATAGCGGAACGTAAGGCACCAAAACATGGGAGCTGGGCAAACCCAACTATTGAACCAAGACATGATTCAGAGCTGATGCATATAATGCTATAAGTTCAGGGTGCCGTACTGTCGAAAGTGTTTGGACTTCTCACGCCGTATTATGGGGTACTTAAGCCCCTGGCGTATTTGCCGTACCAGAGTGTACGGGTGCTTAATGTCATGGATGAACATCTGTATATATAAATAAAGGAAGAATAAAGAATGCAGTAATATACTAGTGCTATGCATTGTTTATTCGAAGAGGTGCGTCGAAGCAAAATGGTACAAGTAGTGCAATAAGCAAAAAGTAGGACTATTTGACATGTCCCCACCAAGGGCAAGCTGAGGAATAGTACTTTAAAGCAGGTATTTCACTCGTTATCGGAGACCACTTGGGAGTTCCATGGTTCGACGTAGCTTTCTGCCTCCTTGGTTTTTGTAACGTGTGTCCGGTAATCAGACTGCCGGACTGGGCTTCCAGAGTGTAAAGTCCTAAAAGAGAGAAAGAATAATAAAGCAGGAAGCCCCTAGTGCGGTTGAGCCGCGTTTTTGGGGCGTGCCATAGTCGTGCCCCTCCCCGCCTATGTCCATGGTATTTTTAATGCGTAGTTATGTACGCGTGGCATGGATTTTGCCGTTTGGCTAGGACTGGGGTGGGGGCCACATTGCTATGCGAGCTCGGAACATGCCAGGTGGTCTTGTTCATATTACTCTGGGCGCGCTTGACGGCGTTCGGGTGTTTGATCGCCGAACTAGTTAATTTCCTTGAGAGGCTGCTTTTTGCTTCTGCCGCGAGGGCCGCAGTGTGCTCCTCCGTTTGGAGAGAGCGCTCTGTGTTTCCATTGACTGCGATGACCCCCCGAGGTCCTGGCATCTTGAGCTTGAGGTATGCATAATGCGGTACCGTATTGAATCTTGCGAATGCGGTTCGCCCGAGCAGTGTGTGATAGCCACTTCGGAACGGGACTATGTCGAAGATTAACTCTTCGCTTCAGAAGTTATCCGGGGATCCGAAGACCACTTCCAGTGTGACTGAGCCTGTACAATGGATCTCTACACCTGGTATGATGCCTTTGAAGGTTGTTTTTGTGGGTTTGATCCTTGAGGGGTCTATACCCATTTTGCGCACTGTGTCCTGGTAAAGCAGGTTCAGGCTGCTGCCACCGTCCATAAGGACTCGCGTGAGGTGAAATCCGTCAATGATTGGGTCTAGGACCAGTTTGGCGAATCCGCCATGACGGATACTAGTGGGGTGGTCCCAGCGATCGAATGTGATCGGACAGGAGGACCATGGGTTGAACTTTGGGGCGACTGGCTCCAACGCATATACGTCCCTTAGCGCATGCTTCCGCTCCCTCTTGGAGATGTGGGTTGCGTATATCATGTTCACCGTCCGCACTTGTGGAGGGAACCTCTTCTGTCCTTCGGTGTTCGGCGGCCGGGGCTCTTCCTCGTCATCGTTGTGTAGCCCCTTGTCCTTGTTTTTGGCATTTAACTTGCCGGCCTGCTTAAACACCCAACAATCTCTGTTGGTATGATTGGCTGGCTTGTCGGGGGTGCCGTGTATTTGACACGAGCGATCAAGTATTCGGTCCAAACTGGACGGGCCCGGAGTGCTTCTTTTGAATGGCTTTTTCCACTGACCGGGTTTGGAGCCTCTGAATCCGGCATTGACTGCCGTATCTTCGGTATTGTCGCTGTTGATGCGGCGCTTATGTTTATTGCGACGTGACCTCACTACAAAAAAAAAGACACATCCGTGACATTTTGGGCCGAACGAATTTTTTTTCTGTCATACATATGACACTTCTATGACGATAATTGTGACAAAACTCGGTATCATCATAGATGTGGTGGGCTCCTACTTCTATGACAAAAAATCATGACAGAAAATGAGCTTTTCATCCTGGGCGGGCCGGAGATGCAGCTGCATGACATTCTTTGGGCCGTCCATGACGGAAAAAACCGTGGTAGAAGCGAGGGGGAGGAAAATTTCGGTGAGTTCCCGGTTACGGTGGGAGGTCGGGGGCCAAGCGATGCGTGTTTCTCTCATACACGTACGCGCGTGTGTGCGAGGCGTTGGCTCTAACTGAACCCGAGCAAGCCGTTGGGCTCTAACTGAACCCGAGCGATTGCACTGCAGGCTACGCGTTACTGAACCCGAGCGATCGATCGATGGCTGTTAACTGAACCCGATCGAGTGATTCCTTCGTTACTGCTGCTAACTGAAGCCGGTCGATGGGATGAACAATGAGTGTTGCGCGGGGGGGGGGGGGGGGGGGTTGGATGAACAGTGAGCGGTGGCGTTGCATCTTGATGAACAGGACCCCATGGTGTGGTGGAGGGATGGATGAACAGTAGATGGTGTAGGGGTGCCCGTGGAGGGGTGGATGAACAGGACCCTATGGTGTGGAGGGCAAGATGAACAGTAGATGGTGGAGGGGTGGTTGAACAGGACCCCGTGGTGTGGAGGGCTGGATGAACAGTAGACGGTGGAGGGGTGCCCGTGGAGGGGTGGTTGAACAGGACCCCGTGGTGTGGAGGGCTGGATGAATAGTAGACGCTGGAGGGGTGGTTGAACAGTAGCCGGTGGAGTAGCGCGCGGTGGAGGCCGGATGAACAGGAGCCCGTGGAGGCTGGAGGAGGTCGACGGTGGATGAACAGTAGCTCGTGGAGGCTGGAGGGGGTCGACGGTGGAGATGAACAGTATCCCGTGGAGTCCCGTTTTGCGGTACGCCACACCCCTCCCGATGAACAGGACCCCTGTTTCGACCGTAGGAGGTTCGTTTCCTCTGTTTTGCGGTACACCACACCCCTCCTGATCAACAGGACCCCCGTTTCGACCGTAGTGTTGACACACGAACACGTCACGTGTACCCTCGACGCCGGGGGTGATGCACTGCAGCTCACGTCGAAGGAGACCCGACCGACAGCACGATACGCAAGACAGTCGACGGGCGCTTTTGCAGACCCGAAAACCCCACACCCCCGGGAGGGACCCCGTCAGGGAGTGCAGCGGCTATGGGCTGCCCTAGGTCGATTCGCTCGCCCCTATAGCCTCGAGATTCGCAACTCTCAAACACGAAGAACAGCGAAGAACGAGAGAAAAAAACAGTGGAGAGATAAAACGTAGATGAAAAAGTAGTATATTGATTTGTTCGATTGTGTGTTGTTCAATCGGCCATCACCCCCAACATATATAAGAGGCGGCTGGACTTCCCGTACAAGTAAAGAATTCATCTAGGCTTTCCTTACAAGAAAAATTACATCAATTCACGTCCTAGAGTCCTAATTCTATTCCAACTCGGATTAAGTCTGAATCTGGCCCAAACTCTGTCTTCCTTCTTGCGCGGGCCGCCGGGCTTGCATATGATCTCCGATCAAAATGTCCCAAATATCAAACTCGTGCGCCTCGATGATACGAACAACTCTCATGTTGATCACTTATTCAAATAAGGCCATCTTGAATACTTTTCGAGGTCATCTTTATCTTCCAGTCGGACTCGGTCTTGCGGTAGACTGGATTATCCTAGTCTCGTAGTGAATTTGTAGGCTATATACTATCTCTGATGATGATGACTCCAAAATCAAAGTTTACCGTCTTGATGATACGCACAACTTTTGTATTGAACACTTCTTCATCCGAGGTCATCTTGATAAACTTTCAGGCATATGTTCAATTTCACTCGGATTCGAGCTCATCCACTCGGATTAGAGTCATTCACTTGTATCGTCCGACTGGACTTTTCACTCGGATGTTTAGAGTCTTTCACTCGGAATACAATTTTCACTCGGATGACAATATTTTCACTCGGATAACTATATTTCCATTCGAAAGGCATTATCTTATTCGATCGGCAAGTTTTCGTCCTGATGGTAATCTTTTCACTCGGAATATTTTCACCTGGAGGACAATTTCACTCGGATGACCATATTTCCACTCGGATGACTATATTTCCACTTGGATAATAATAAGTTCATCCGGTCAGCAAACTTTCACTCGACCGGTAAATTTTCACTCGACCGTAAACTTTCACTCGGAATATTTTCACCTGGAGGACAATTTCACTCGGATGACCATATTTCCACTCGGATGACTATATTTCCACTTGGATAATAATAAGTTCATCTGGTCAGTAAACTGTCACTCGACCGGTAAATTTTCACTCGACCGTAAACTTTCACTCGGATGGTAAACTTTTCACTCGGATTTTCCGACTGAAAACATAGCCTGATCTTGATTTGTCTCTCCAGGCCTCATACGATCTCCGATTGAGACGAGTTATATATGAAAATCGATCGGCTCGACGAGACGAAACTTTTCCGTGTTGAAGGTTTTCCGATTCAAGGCCGTCTTGATTGCCGAATTACTCGCGCAACCTATCAGACAAGTGTCTGGCACCTCGCGCCATATTTCCGTTGAGGTTTGGTCTGGAGTGTATTGCCTCTAACTTTTGCATATGAACTCGGATTGAGATGATTTATATATCAAAATCGATTGCCTCGACGAGATGAATACAATTCCTTAAGTGTGCTCCTTCATCTGAGGTCATATTAAGGACGTAATCGGCCGAAAAGCACTCAAAATATTAAATTTTGTCACTCGGAGTACAACTTCGGCCACTGAGATGAGGTCGAATGGCGATAGCCTAAACATCAAAGTTGTTCCACTCGACGATATGAAACTTTCTCATGCTGAAAACCCTTTCACTCTAGTGGGGACCCCGACTCACAAGTCGTGATCACCGAATGCACGTGTACAGTGACCCCAGAGATCAATGCTCACTGAACACACAGAAGCTGAATAACAAGAGTCTTACATCCATGCCTGGCCAATTAAATAACCAGTGGCAAGCCAATGAGTACTTTGAATGTACTCGCAAGCAACCCATGTTTTGGTTCAAGGTACAATAATGCATGACATAGGTAAATTTTTGCGGAAAGCTAGTTTTAAGTGCAATGACATGTTCAACAACTTGTAAGACATGCATCAGGAGAATTCAAGTAACCATGAGGACAGGTTAGAGATATCAACATAAATAGAGTGGGCACCAACCCAACTCAATCATGTCAAGTCCTTGACTTGACCCAAGTAGTTCTTCCCACTTATCCAACACACACTGGTTTGTAAACACGTGGACGTAGTTTAAGCAGCACCGCCCAACTGTCCTTGATCGTGGACATGGCTATTCGAATAGTTTTAACACTCTGCAGAGGTTGCACACTTTACCCACAAGATCCGGGGAAGTTCCGTGTCATCCACGACCCGCGGTACCTCAGGTACCCGGGGTAAGTACCCGTTCACTATCTTTCCCTAGACGACACTAACATGGAGTCCACTCGTTGTTCCGTATCCTCATGATGAATCATCATGCGAGACTCACTCGAGATCGTAACATCCGAGAGGGGACACAACGGTGTATCCGGTGCCCTATGAAAACAGTCATGGCCGCCCTACCTGGCATGACCCCGTCCCGAGAGAAAGTACCAACTCTCCCCCGTCACTAGTAATGTGGGCTCCAAGCTAGTATCGACCTAGGTAATCAATAATGCCCTTTCCCATATAAGGGTAGAGTGGTTGCGCATGTAAGGTTGGGACAGTCGACAAATATTAAATCTAATCCGTTTTCGAAAACAACACACACACTTGCCTTGGTACACCACTTTGTCATCAAGTGGTTACCCATCTCATTGTCTCCCTCGGGCATAAGTGGCACCCGACGGGGTTTTCGAAAAGTCTTTGAAAACACTTTGACTCCATCACCATGCATATACCCGTCCCTCTTTGCATAACAACTACTTTGGCATCCTATCTACTCCCACCGGCATAACCCTCATAAGAAGGTAGGGTCATGCATAATGCAGGTACCAACGAGGAAGTAACGAAGGCAACCCACCAAAGTGGTTACCATCACATCATGATTTCGGAGCAACACTAATAAAGTGCTATATGACATGCATAAAAAGGGGTTTCATAGACATGGTCAAAGGGCTGCTTGCCTGGCTCAGCAAAGTCTTCGGGGTCTTGGAGCGACGGTGACCCGAGGCGGCGGAGCTCCGGTCGATCCCGAGCACAGAGGCTCTCCGGGGTTGATTGGGTGGTGCGGGCGTGCTCCTGGGGGAGTGAGAAGGAGGTGAATGCCCCTGGAGCGGCCCGGGGCGGGCTTATATAGCCGCACGATGGTCCACCGTGGACCTGTGCGCCGGCGAGCTCGTTGTCGTCGCCACGGGTCACGGGGGCCTGTTTGATTGTGTCTGGGGTGTTCGTGGGGGTCGACTACGCCCAGGGGAAGAAGAGAGGGAGCGGGAAAAGGTCAGAGATGCCGCGCGTGTGAGCTCTCTCATTGGAGCGCTCGGGCGGCCATGGAGCGCGTGCGAGCAGGGGCAGGAGAGAGAGGAGGAGGGGGCCGACCAGTTGCCAAGTTGCGGACGTCGAGGAGCATCGGCTGGCGTGAGGGGGAGAGCAGAGGTGGCCGGAGGTGGTTGGAAGGGGGCGGCTACAGTGCGGGAGCGCACTGTAGCGCGCTCCAGAGCGCCCAAATGGCCGGCATGGCCATTCTTTATGCATGGTGAGCGCGTCCTTTGGTGTCTAGCAGGTCTAGGAGGGAGTAAAGAAATGGGGTGGTGCATTGGATGCCATGGATGGCCACTAGAGTGAGGAGAGAGGTGAGGAAGAGGGAGAAGTGCGCTGTCCAGAGAGAGAAAGAGGGGGGTTTCACCCCTCAATTATTGAGCTGGGGACTTGCCATTGTTACTGGAGGTGAAAGGGGTCTAGGAGGAGCTGTGGTAAAAAGCTTAGCTCAAGGAGAATAGTTTTAGTGGTCAAAATGGGGATTTTTGAAAAGTGGCAAAAGGTGTTTGATAAGGGTTTTGGCAAGCAAACGATTTCCAATTCCCATGATACTCCACAGGGTGAAATGTCACACATAATTAGGGCCTTCCTCCAATTTGGAGTTTATTTGGGCAAAGTTGCCAATGCAACTTTTGTAAACCCTAGAAATTAGCAGAAATGGATTTGTGTAGATCTAGTTGAGCAAATCACTTCTCCTTGATGCACCACTTGGTGTAGTGGCCTCATTTGGTCATGTGAACATGCTCACAAAAGTTGGGGTCAAGGAGAGAAAGTTGGTAGAACAAACTTGTTCAAATATGGTTCTGGTCAGAGAGGGTTTTGGGGCATTTTGGTGAACTAAAATGACTTTAGTTGGCATGATACTTTGCAAGGTGATCACAATATGCATTTGTGACTTGCTGGATTTTCCTTGGATTTTTATGAAAATATTTCCTGTAGAAATATTTCAAATCCTTGAAATGGGCAGAAATGGTTTTGGGAGGTTTTGTCCAATATTTTGATCACAACCATGTGTTGAAACTCATATATATGGAAAATATATGTCCATTGAGTCTCCCTAATTTTTCTCAAATATTTTTAAAGCTTTTAAATAATTTTAACCTATTTAAGACCATTTCTGGCCTTAAGAAAAATCCTTTAAATAAAATAGGAAAATAACTTTCAAAATTATATTTTTGTGCTTTCTGGGTATCCTATATCTAATAGGAGTCAAATATGTCTTTGGAAATATTTTTACTGCCCTTAATTAAGTATTTGCAGTGCAAACCTCAATCCAAGGGTTTTTGGAAAACTAATTTTTGAAAATACTTTTTGGCCAAATTATTTTTGTAAGAAAATACTATGTTGCTCTATACACATGGCATGATCATTGGGCAGAAGTTTGGGACAAGGAGATGAAGTATAGAAGGTAGAGTAGTTGACTATAAAGAGCACTTGAAAAACCACACAGAGAAAACCAACTTCAGAATAAAAGCCAAATAATGCAAAAGTTTTTGTTGGTCCCAGTTTTCATGCTTTATTGATGCAAATGACATGTTACAAAATGCAGGGTGTGACAGACCTACTCCGCTTACAAGAATCTCGTCCCCGAGATTCCTAAACTAGGCTTTAAAGATATACGGAAACTCGGATCTAAGGTAGTCTTCACGCTCCCAGGTTGCTTCTGCTTCAGTGTGGTTGCTCCACTGGACCTTGAAGTACTTGATGGTGCAGCTTCGAGTGCGCCGCTCAGCCTCATCCAAAATGCAGATGGGCCTCTCACGGTAAGTCAAATCAGGCTGAAGGTCAATGGCTTGATGATTGACGTCCTTGTAAAGATCAGGCTTGTCTGGGACTTGGAGACACTTCCGGAGTTGTGACACGTGGAACACGTTGTGCACATCGGATAGTTCAGGTGGCAGTTCCAACTGGTAAGCCACTTCTCCACGTCGTGCAGTGATCTCGAAGGGGCCGATAAATCTTGGTGCGAGCTTTCCCTTAACGTGGAAACGTTTGGTTCCCTTAAGAGGAGTTACTCGCAGGTACACATGGTATCCGACTTGGAAGTCTACCTGTCGGCGACGAGTGTCAGCATAGCTCTTCTGTCTGGACTTAGCGGTCTTCAGTTGCTCTCTGACTAGCTGAACTTGCCATTCTGCTTCACAGAGGATTTCAGGCCCAAATACTAGTCCTTCTCCGGTTTCTGACCAATTGAGGGGTGTGCGGCACTTCCGGCCGTACAATACCTCAAATGGTGCCATCTGGAGGCTTGACTGATAACTGTTGTTGTAGGAGAACTCGGCAAAAGGGAGGCAATCTTCCCACCTAGCTCCATATGCTAAGACACAGGCTCGGAGCATGTCTTTGAGTATCTGATTCACTCGTTCTGTCTGACCTCCGGTCTGTGGGTGGAAAGCAATGCTGAAGGACAACTTGGTCCCCATGGCCTCTTGGAACTTCTTCCATAACCTTGAGGTAAATTGGGTTCCACGATCTGACACAATCTCCTTGGGAACACCATGAAGACTTACGATTCTGTTGATGTATAAAGTTGCTAGCCGGTTGCCATCATAGGTAGTCTTCACAGGAATGAAATGGGCTACTTTAGTCAAATGATCGACTATGACCCAGATGGAGTCATGTCCCTTGTTTGACCTGGGTAATCCAGTGATGAAATCCATTCCGACTTTATCCCATTTCCACTCGGGAACCTTGAGTGGTTGGAGCAATCCAGCAGGTCGCTGATATTCAGCTTTGACCCTTTGGCATACATCGCACTTTGCAACATAGGTGGCAATCTCCCTTTTCATCCCGTGCCACCAAAATCTTTCCTTCAGGTCTTGATACATCTTGGTTCCTCCGAGGTGGATGGAATACGGGGTGTCATGAGCTTCTTGCAAGATCAATTCTTGAGCTCAATCTTGTTGGGTATGCAAATGCGATTCCCAAACCACACGATATCCTGCCCATCCTCTGAGAATCATGGGGCCTTGCCTGCCTTGATCTTCTTCTTAATGCCTTCAATACTCTCGTGTCCCTTTTGAGCTTCCTTAATATCATCCATCAGGGTAGGCTTGACTTCAAGGTTGGCTAAGAATCCTGGTGCAACCAGTTTCAACCCGAAGCTTTCAAGTTCTTCATACAAGGCGGGTAGCCTTTTCTTAAGCATAGCATTCAAGGTACAAGCCTTTCTGCTTAATGCATCTGCTACCACATTAGCCTTTCCAGGGTGGTATTGAACACTGAGATCGTAATCCTTGATCAACTCTAGCCATCTTCTTTGCCTCATGTTCAATTCCTTCTAAGTGAAAATATACTTCAGACTTTTGTGATCCGTGTATATCTCACACCGCTTCCCTAGAAGGTAATGTCGCCATGTCTTCAGGGCATGAACTACAGCGGCCAACTCGAGGTCATGAGTAGCATAGTTCTCTTCATGAGGCCGTAGTTGCCTTGAAAGGTAAGCTACGACTCTGCCCTCTTGCATCAGAACACCTCCCAGTCCGGTTCTTGACGCATCACAGTATATCACAAACTCCTTGTGTATATCTGGTGTGGCGAGAACTGGGGCGGTGGTCAATCTCTTCTTCAGCTCCTGGAAGCTTTCTTCACACTTCGGCGTCCATTCAAACTTCTTGTCCTTCTTCAAGAGCTGAGTCATGGGTCGGGCAATGCTTGAGAATCCTTCAACGAACTTGCGGTAATATCCCGCGAGTCCGAGGAAGCTTCTGACTTCCTTCACATTGCTTGGGGACTGCCATTCGGTCACGGCTTCAATCTTAGCGAGATCGACCGACAATCCTTCTTCAGTCAAAACATGACCCAAGAATCCAACCTCATGCAGCCAAAATTCACACTTGCTGAACTTGGCATACAGTTGGTGCTCTCGAAGCTTGTCTAGGACCATCCTCAAGTGTTGCTCATGCTCTTCCTCCATCTTCGAGAAGACAAGAATATCATCAATGAAGACAACGACAAACTTGTCCAAATATTCCATGAAGACCTTATTCATGAGATACATGAAGTAAGCTGGGGCATTGGTCAATCCAAAGGACATGACCGTGCACTCATACAGGCCATATCTGGTTACAAATGCCGTCTTCGGAATATCTTGGGGTCTGATTTTCAGCTGGTAGTACCCAGATCTGAGGTCAATCTTGGAAAACACCTTGGCCCCATTGAGTTGATCAAACAGATCTTCAATCTTGGGAAGTGGATACTTTTTCTTGATTGTAACTTCATTGAGGGAGCGGTAGTTAATGCATAAGCGGATGGTACCGTCCTTCTTTGCCACAAACTGAACTGGCGATCCCCAAGGGGAGGCGCTAGGGCGGATAAATCCCTTCCTCAACTGCTCTTCCAGTTGCTTCTTCAACTCTGCTAACTCTTCCGATCCCATTCTATAAGGCTTCTTATAGATGGGTCCTGCTCCGGGCATGAGCTCGATGATGAACTCGATGTCTCGGTCAGGAGGCATTCCCGGTAGCTCATCAGGAAATACATCAGGGTATTCGCATACTACCGGCACTTGCTCCAATCCAACTTCTGACAGACAGTTGACTTGGGTGCCTTGAGCAGAGGAGGGGTTAGGAGCAAACTTTACTTCGACTCCTTGGTCATTGGTCATAGTGACTGACCGGTTGGCACAATCTAACAATCCTTGGTGCTTGATGAGCCAATCCATTCCTAAGATCACATCCAAGCTCGTGACCTTAAAATGATAAGGTCTGCTTGGAAGTCTACCCCATTAATGACAATCCCGACTCCCTTACATCCTATCTTGGCTCTCATCTCTGCTCTAGGGGTTTGTACCACCATAGGGTTATTCAGGGGTGTAGGGGTCATGCCACTATTTAATGCAAACTTTTGGGTGACAAATGAATGCGTGGCTCCAAAATCAAACAAGACAGTTGCAGGTGTTGAGTTGACAAGGAACGTACCCAGCATGACGTCCGGGTCTTCCTGGGCTTCTTCTGCAGTGACATGATTCACACGACACTTGCCGTTGTTGGGCGGGTTGCGGGGAGCTTGGTTCCTTAGTGGCATTCCACGGCCTTGTCCTGGGTTCTGCGCATTGGGGCGCGGGGCGTCGGGCTTCTTGTTGGGGCAATTCTTGGAGTAGTGTCCTGGCTGACCACATCCAAAGCAAGTGACTTGGTTGGGGTTGCTGCTCTTGCCGACATTGTTATTGGGGTTGTTGTAAGCTGGCCTGGGGTTGGCATACTGCTAAGGTGGATAGTTGGTGCGGGGTGCAGGAGCTCTTGGCTGCTGATAGGTCGGCTTGACCAAGGCAGACTGCCACGGGCGAGGCTTATGGTTGCTGGAGCTACCCTTGCTGATCATCTTGCGCTTATGGGTATCATTCAAAGCACATCGCTTGTCTTCAAGCATGAGTGCCTTGTTCACCATATCAGGAAAACTCGGGCAGTCACACACAACAAGCGAGTACTGCAGAGTCTGGTTAAGGCCTTCCATGAAGCGCTCCTTTTTGGCAGCATCAGTGCTGACATCTTCAGGGGCATACCTTGAGAGAACACTGAACTTCTGCATGTACTCCTTGACAGTGCTACTACCTTGCTTCAGGGCTCGGAACTCACGCTTCTTGATGGCCATGATTCCGGAAGGAATGTGGGCCTTGCATAATTCTGCCTTGAAGTCATTCCAAGTGATGTTTCGCTCAGCATGCATGGCCTTGAATCCATCCCACCAAGCTCTAGCAGTTCCCCCGAGACAGTGAGGAGCATAAGCCACCTTCTCACGGTCCTCAGTGCATCCGACTAGTTCCAGCAGATCCTCAATGGTGCGGACCCAGTCGTCTGCATCCAGGGGTTCAGCAGTCTCGATGAAGGTGGGTGGTGCATGCTTCTTGAACTCCACCAATGTGGAACGTCCATTGCCGTTTCCCGCCGGCTGGCAGTTGACAGCTTGAGCAATCATCTGGAGGGCTGCAGTGTTGGCTTGGCATTCCTCTCGGAAGGCTTGGAGAAGCTGAGCCATATCCATGCTTGGAGGTGGTGGTGGTGGTGGAGCTTGTCCTTGGGTTTGGTCCTGACTGGCTCCTTCTCCGGTTTCTTGCTGCTGGGTAGAGGTACCAGTACGAGTTACAACAGGCATCCTGTTGGAGCGATCAAGGTCTCATGATTGGGAAAGATGGGAAAAGCAATATCGATGGGATGCCTAGTAAGGGGGTTGGTATGACACTAATTGTTTTCATGCAAGGGCCAAAAGGCCAACACATTCATTAAAATCCAAATGGGTGATGTAGTCGCTTACAAGTTCCCGTAGGAAAGTACGACGTCCATCAAACACATCAAAAGCAAACACAACACTACATGGTTTCATATGAACCATTACAAGGACTCGACTTCGCATAGGGGTACACGACCTATCCTACTGTAGGGTTTACTAACGGGCATATCCGGGTTGCGAATGATGCCTAAGTGGCGGAATGCTCGGTCGCGTAGTCCGGCTCTTCTGGGTCTTCCTCCTCGTCATCGGTGGCCTGATTTTCCTCTTCAGTTGAAGGGGTGGGGGGAGTGGAGGAGCTCAACACGGCGTTGCTTTGCCGGTGGTGCGAAGAGCTTGCGGTATTCCTTTGCGCTCATGCGGTGTTGCTGTGGTAGTTATCCATCCTTTGGGGGTCTCCCGCCTTGGTATGCGATTGCGGGCTGACCAGGGGGAGCACCTTCCTTCTTGATCCTATCGTCTTCTCTTGTGCTTGGCGAAGAAGTGCCTTGGTCTCATGAAGTTCCTTTCGGAGTTCCATCGATTCTGAGGCCAAGTGTTGTGCCAAACTATCGGCATAAAGGCTGAAGTAGGTCTGGAAACGGAGTGAAAGTCCTTCTCCTAGTGGTGGAGCTGGTGCACTGCTCTCATCCTCACCTTCCTTTCGGAGTGATCCATCGATTCTGAGGCCAAGTGTTGTGCCAAACTATCGGCATAAAGGCTGAAGTAGGTCTGGAATCGGAGTGAAAGTCCTTCTCCTAGTGGTGGAGCTGGTGCACTGCTCTCATCCTCACCTTCCTTCCGATAAGGCAAGAAGCGGGTTGCCATCTCGTTTGCCATCTCGGGAAGAAGGTCTCGAAGGCGGGTGAGTGCCTTGAGGGTTGACGTCTCGACGGCAAGAACTAGTGTTGCCATCTGGGGTCCCTCGAAAAACCAGCTTGTTGGAGAGTCATTGGCCTTCATGATCACTTCCACATGATACTCCGTCTCGGTGTCATTGATCCAATGCTCATGGTAGGTGAAAATGGGGGCTCGGTGGAACTGGCACTTCTTGAGGCTATCCTCGAGAAGCACGGGAAATCCGGTGGTCAGGAAGTCTTCGGGTACGGCAGCCATCTACAAAGGTTGAATGGGAGAGGTCAATAAGGGAAATATATCTTTGGTTGGATAAGCTTTAGAAAAGAAGAGAAGTTTAGATGGTCTCAAGCTAACTAACTTCCATGCTAACTAAGGCTTCCCACAATCAGGATGGCTCTGATACCAGCTCTGTGGGGACCCCGACTCACAAGTCGTGATCACCGAATGCACGTGTATAGTGATCCCAGAGATCAATGCTCACTGAACACACAGAAGCTAAATAACAAGAGTCTTACATCCATACATACCGTCTTACACAAATTATGACCATTATGGTCAAGTCTTACATAGATAAAGCCTTAAGGGCTGAACATCAAATGAAACACAAGTAGCGGAAATCTTCGTCGATAAGTAGAACCCATGCCATCTGCCTTAACCCTACAGGCATTCTGACTGGGAAACGTCCTAGTTCGCATGTTCGTCTCCAAAGAATTCTTCTTCGAACTCTTGTTCTTCCATGCCTGGCCAATTAAATAACTAGTGGCAAGCCAATGAGTACTTTGAATGTACTCGCAAGCAACCCATGTTTTGGTTCAAGGTACAATAATGCATGACATAGGTAAATTTTTGCGGAAAGCTAGTTTTAAGTGCAATGACATGTTCAACAACTTGTAAGACATGCATCAAGAGAATTCAAGTAACCATGAGGACAGGTTACAGATATCAACATAAATAGAGTGGGCACCAACCCAACTCAATCATGTCAAGTCCTTGACTTGACCCAAGTAGTTCTTCCCACTTATCCAACACACACTGGTTTGTAAACACGTGGACGTAGTTTAAGCAGCACCACCCAACTGTCCTTGACCGTGGACATGGCTATTCGAATAGTTTTAACACTCTGCAGAGGTTGCACACTTTACCCACAAGATCCGGGGAACTTCCGTGTCATCCACGACCCGCGGTACCTCAGGTACCCGGGGTAAGTACCCGATCACTATCTTTCCCTAGACGACACTAACATGGAGTCCACTCGTTGTTCCGTATCCTCACGATGAATCATCATGCGAGACTCACTCGAGATCGTAACATCCGAGAGGGGACACAACGGTGTATCCGGTGCCCTGTGAAAACAGTCATGGCCGCCCTACCTGGCATGACCCCGTCCCGAGAGAAAGCACCAACTCTCCCCCGTCACTAGTAATGTGGGCTCCAAGCTAGTATCGACCTAGGTAATCAATAATGCCCTTTCCCATATAAGGGTAGAGTGGTTGCGCATGTAAGGTTGGGACAGTCGACAAATCTTAAATCTAATCCGTTTTCGAAAACAACACACACACACTTGCCTTGGTACACCACTTCGTCATCAAGTGGTTACCCATCTCATTGTCTCTGTCGGGCATAAGTGGCACCCGCCGGGGTTTTCGAAAAGTCTTTGAAAACACTTTGACTCCATCACCATGCATATACCCGTCCCTCTTTGCGTAGCAACTACTTTGGTATCCTATCTACAACCGGCATAACCCTCATAAGAAGGTAGGGTCATGCATAATGCAGGTACCAACGAGGAAGTAACGAAGGCAACCCACCAAAGTGGTTACCATCACATCATGATTTCGGAGCAACACTAATAAAGTGCTATATGACATGCATAAAAAGGGGTTTCATAGACATGGTCAAAGGGCTGGCTCAGCAAAGTCTTCGGGGTCTTCAAAGTCTTCTGGTCCAACTCCTTCGTCAGCAATGCAATCTATCGTCGCAAAAATAATAACGAGAAAATAAGGCAATAATAAAACAGAAAAACCAAAGTGCTTAGAAAAATGTCAACTCATTTTTGTAAAATACTAGGTTGAAAACTAAGAAGGGGAAATTCCTTGTTTTGGATTTGGAGTCATATAAGAGGGGATATGGATTTCCAAATAGGGATTAAACTGCTCAAATTTGAATTTAAATTTGAACAGTACATAAAAGTTGGTTGGATTTGAATGAAAGTTGCACCATTAAATAGGTGGGATTTTTACAAGATTCTAGGAACTGGAATTGTTGCATTTGGATTATTATTTAATCCTGTGGAATTTTTGGAATAGTGACGGAAAAAGAAAAAGAAAAAGGGCACTGTGCCTGCTGGGCCAGAACAGCCGCAGCGCAGTAGGCCCAGCCAGCGGGCCGGCCCAGCCGAGCCAGCGCACAGCGCGCGCGCCCGTCCACCCATTTCAAACCTGACGGGCGGGGCCCGCAGGTCAGAGAGAGAGAGAGAGGGGCGCGGGAACGAGGGAGAGGATGACACGCGGGGCCCGCCTGTTATCACTAACCCGTGGACAGGGGGGTCGCGGTGCTCACCGGTGACGATGCAGGCCACGGCGAGCTCCGGCGAGTGCGGGGATGGCTTCAGGGGACTGCCGCACATCAGTGGGTGGTGGACTTGGCCGGCGGGGGTGCCTGGTTCGCGGGCGACGAGGAGCTGCGGCGGAGGAGCTTCGGGAGGCGGTGGCTCCGGCCGTTTCCGGCAGCTACAGAGAGGGGAAACAAGGGGGAAAAGGTCAGGGGGCTCCTGTGGTTCAAGATCGAGTGAGAGTGGGGGGCGTAGAGAGCCCGTACCTCTGGATCGACGGTGACCCGAGGCGGCGGAGCTCCGGTCGATCCCGAGCACAGAGGCTCTCCGGGGTTGATTGGGTGGTGCGGGCGTGCTCCTGGGGGAGTGAGAAGGAGGTGAATGCCCCTGGAGCGGCCCGGGGCGGGCTTATATAGCCGCACGATGGTCCACCATGGACCTGTGCGCCGGCGAGCTCGTTGTCGTCGCCACGGGTCACGGGGGCCTGTTTGATTGTGTCTGGGGTGTTCGTGGGGGTCGACTACGCCCAGGGGAAGAAGAGAGGGAGCGGGAAAAGGTCAGAGATGCCGCGCGTGTGAGCTCTCTCATTGGAGCGCTCGGGCGGCCATGGAGCGCGTGCGAGCAGGGGCAGGAGAGAGAGGAGGAGGGGGCCGACCAGTTGCCAAGTTGCGGACGTCGAGGAGCATCGGCTGGCGTGAGGGGGAGAGCAGAGGTGGCCGGAGGTGGTTGGAAGGGGGCGGCTACAGTGCGGGAGCGCACTGTAGCGCGCTCCAGAGCGCCCAAATGGCCGGCATGGCCATTCTTTATGCATGGTGAGCGCGTCCTTTGGTGTCTAGCAGGTCTAGGAGGGAGTAAAGAAATGGGGTGGTGCATTGGATGCCATGGATGGCCACTAGAGTGAGGAGAGAGGTGAGGAAGAGGGAGAAGTGCGCTGTCCAGAGAGAGAAAGAGGGGGGTTTCACCCCTCAATTATTGAGCTGGGGACTTGCCATTGTTACTGGAGGTGAAAGGGGTCTAGGAGGAGCTGTGGTAAAAAGCTTAGCTCAAGGAGAATAGTTTTAGTGGTCAAAATGGGGATTTTTGAAAAGTGGCAAAAGGTGTTTGATAAGGGTTTTGGCAAGCAAACGATTTCCAATTCCCATGATACTCCACAGGGTGAAATGTCACACATAATTAGGGCCTTCCTCCAATTTGGAGTTTATTTGGGCAAAGTTGCCAATGCAACTTTTGTAAACCCTAGAAATTAGCAGAAATGGATTTGTGTAGATCTAGTTGAGAAAATCACTTCTCCTTGATGCACCACTTGGTGTAGTGGCCTCATTTGGTCATGTGAACATGCTCACAAAAGTTGGGGTCAAGGAGAGAAAGTTGGTAGAACAAACTTGTTCAAATATGGTTCTGGTCAGAGAGGGTTTTGGGGCATTTTGGTGAACTAAAATGACTTTAGTTGGCATGATACTTTTTGGCCAAATTATTTTGTAAGAAAATACTATATTGCTCTATACACATGGCATGATCATTGGGCAGAAGTTTGGGACAAGGAGATGAAGTATAGAAGGTGGAGTAGTTGACTATAAAGAGCACTTGAAAAACCACACAGAGAAAACCAACTTCAGAATAAAAGCCAAATAATGCAAAAGTTTTTGTTGGTCCAAATTTTCATGCTTTATTGATGCAAATGACATGTTACAAAATGCAGGGTGTGACAGACCTACCCCCTTACAAGAATCTCGTCCCCGAGATTCCTAAACTAGGCTTTAAAGATATACGGAAACTCGGATCTAAGGTAGTCTTAACGCTCCCAGGTTGCCGTCCGAGTGAAATTGTCCTCCAGGTTAAAATATTCCGAGTGAAAATTGTATTCCGAGTGAAAAACTCTAAACATCCGAGTGAAAAGTACAGTCGGATGATCCAAGTGAATGACTCTAATCCGAGTGGATGAGCTCGGATCCGAGTGAAATTGAACATATGCCTGAAAGTTTATCAAGATGACCTCGGATGAAGAAGTGTTCAATACAGAAGTTGTGCGTATCATCAAGTTGGTAAACTTTGATTTTGGAGTCGTCATCATCAGAGATAGTATATAGCCTACAAATTCACTACAAGACTCGGCTAATCTAGTCTACCGCAAGACCAAGTCCGACTGGAAGATAAAGATGACCTCGAAAAGTATTCAAGATGGCCTTATTTGAAAAGGTGATCAACATGAGAGTTGTTCGTATCGTCGAGGCGCACGAGTTTGATACTTGGGCCGTCTTGATCGGAGATCATATGCAAGCCCGGTGGCCCGCGCAATAAGGAAGACAAAGTTTGGGCCAGATTCAGACTTAATCCGAGTTGGAATAGAATTAGGACTCTAGGACGTGAATTGATGTAATTTTTCTTGTAAGGAAAGCCTAGATGAATCCTTTACTTGTACAGGAAGTCCAGCTGCCTCTTATATATGTTGGGGGTGATGGCCGATTGAACAACACACAATCGAACAAATGAATATACTACTTTTTCATCTACGTTTTATCTCTCCACCGTTTTTCTCTCTCGTTCTTCGCTGTTCTTCGTGTTTAAGAGCTGCGAATCCCGAGGCTCTAGGGGCGAGCGAATCGACCTAGGGCAGCCCATAGCCGCCGCACTCCCTGACGGGGTCCCTCCCGGGGGTGTGGGGTTTTCGGGTCTACAAAAGCGCCCGTCGACTGTCTTGCGTATCGCGCTGTCGGTCGGGTCTCCTTCGACGTGAGCTGCAGTGCATCACCCCCGGCGTCGAGGGTACACGTGACGTGTTCGTCTGTCAACACACTTTTTGGCAACTCCGCTGGGGAACGAAGATCAATCATCATCATCCACCATGTCCGATCTTCCCAAGCCATGTGAGGTAGACGCCGATAACATCATTAAGCCCAGTCTTGATGAGATATCGGCTGATCATCGCCAAGTCTATGAGGAGTACAAGAAGGCGCATGAGGAGAAGGACTTGCAGGAGTTCCTTGCAAAGTTCAAGAAGGATCGCCAAGGCAACATCACTCCGATTGAAGAAATCAAGTTCCCTCCTCTTCAAGCCGAGCAGGTTAAACCCTCTGTAAGTACTGCCTTTTCTCCTGAGCAGTGGGCTGAGATTGAAAGTCGTATTGCTGATGGTAACAATCTAGTCTATCAAACTTTCATAGAAAATACTAATGCTCAGAAGAATATATCTCAATCGACTAGTGGTAATGATGGTGTAGCTGCTAGTGTGCAAAACCCTAATCTGGCTTTACCTATTGCATCGGCGCCTCCCATGCCGATGGCTTATTACCCTACCCATACAAATCAGATTGTGGCTGCACCCATTAATCCTATTATGAGCATGACAGGTTCAGTGGCAACGCCGAACAAAACCCTACCTACAGCTATGTCCACTCGACCACTACATAATTATGGGTCGACGTACATGCCACAATTCTTACCTACAACTAGTAACCCTACTCCTCCTATGCCACTGCCACAAGCTTCATCGTCCACTATGGATGATGGTCTAGCTAATCTTAGAGAGGAGATGGCTAAGATGCTTCGAGAGAATTTTGGAGTTGAGTTACCTCGGAATCGGATTTACCAAAAGCCGTACCCCGAGTACTTTGATGCCATTCAGTGCCCTACGGGATATAGGATTCCAGATTTTGTTAAGTTCAATGGAGAGGGCACAAAAAACACATGGGAGCATGTTAGTCAATACTTGGCACAAATGGGTGAGGCAGGCTCATTGAATGAATTGAAAGTGCGTTTATTTCCTTTATCATTAACTGGTACTGCATTTTCATGGTTTTCTTCTTTACCCCATGGTTCCATTCGGGTTTGGTCGCAGCTAGAACAGAAGTTTCATGATCACTTTTATAGCAGCGACAATGAACTCAAGTTGTCACATCTAACATCGGTTAAACAGAAGCATGATGAATCGGTCTCCGATTACGTCAAGAGATTCAGAGAAACAAAAAACCGGTGTTTTAGTTTGGTGATAACCGAGAGGGACTTGGCAGACCTAGTGCTGAGTGGTTTGAGAACTCCCATTAGAGAAAAGCTAGAAGGCTACGAGTTCTTAAATATCAATCAAGTCTTACAAAGGGCTTTGGCTCAGGAAAGCCGAAGCAAAGACCTCAAAGAAGTGCATAGATACAAAGCCGATCATCCAAAGATGAATATGGTCGAATATGACAGTGATCGCTCGGACAATGAGGGTGATGTTTTTGCTACTGAATTTGTTTGGCCATCTAAGGCCAAACCCTTTACTTGCAATGATCTGAAACCGATTTATAAGAATCGTGATGAAGAGATGAAGTTTACTTTTAACAACGCTAAGTGTGATAGAATATTTGATGCTTTGCTGCAGGCTAAGATTATTAGAATATCTCATACTTTACCGCCGTTTGAAGAGCTAAAACGGCGTGCTTATTGCAAGTATCATAATTCTTTTTCTCATGCTACTAACGATTGCAATGTTTTTCGACGACAGATACAATCGTCCATTAATGACGGACGATTGAACTTTTCTGAGATGCAAGTTGATGAACAACCTTTTCCAATGAATACCATGGATTTCGAGGGGAAGAAGCTACTCATTCGTCCGGAGGTAGCCGAATCTGCTAATAAAGCTAATTTCATTGTTGGTGAGCCCAAGAAAGATAAAGAGGACAACAAGGTCTTGGGGAGACAGGGTGTGCTTGGTAAGCAACTCGATGGCAAGGAAGTAATCAGAATCACCATCAAGAATCCTACACTCGGGGGGCAACTACAAGTGCAAGAAAATGCTCGTGTGAGATTTGTCAAGCCCAAGAGTCCAGAAGTTGGCAAGTGGAAAAGGAATGAAGCTAAAGTGCAGCGCAAGCGGATCAAGCCTACTTTTGATATGTTGTTGTCCAAATATGCTAACCAGTCGGCCGGTTCTAGTTTTCATCGATCGACTCATCTGAAATGACTAAGGTCACCATCAGCTGATATGTTCAGTCGGTATACAAAACCGAGTGGACCAAGGGTCCAGTTTCCAGAAGAGCAAAGGCAAACTGTTTGGGATCGACTTGAATACTCATATAATGGCCGACTGAACATCGGTAACTATCGGTCGGCTGGTCAAAACATGCGACCGGATGGAAATTATCCTAGTGTAATAATTCACCCAGGTGGAAGCTATCCGAGTGAAAAAATGTGGTCAAGTAGATTCCATCCGACTGAATTCCATCCGAGTGGATTCCATCCGAGTGACATCCATCCGAGTGGATTCCATCAGAGTAAAAAGGTGCGCCCGATTGGAAACTTTAT
Source organism: Aegilops umbellulata (assembly GCA_032464435.1). Taxonomy (NCBI): domain Eukaryota; kingdom Viridiplantae; phylum Streptophyta; class Magnoliopsida; order Poales; family Poaceae; genus Aegilops; species Aegilops umbellulata. The sequence continues at coordinate 398,010,658 of CP136054.1, forward strand.
GCATCTGGAAAGTCAAAGAGAATGGCGTGTTAAATCACCAAGTGTTGTAGCAGTTGAGTCAGGAAAAGGCAAGGAGAAAATGGATGCCGACTCACTTATCTTGGGCACCAAAACATTCGCCATACAACAGCCAATTGTGCATAGCAATCCGACTGAGCCGATACTTGCTATCGCGCCAAAGCACTCGACCAATGACCATGAAGCAAGCACCAGCCAGGTAAAAATGAGAGATCCTAAATACACTCAGCCAAAGTGGTGTCCTCCAGGGCTAACAAAGACACAAAAGAGGAAACTACAGAGGTTAAGGAGTCAAGAGATGGCAGAACAGGAGGCCGAGAAACAAAGGGATAAATTGTTCAATGACACTCGACCCATGGTTCCAGCAAAACAAGTGTGGAGGCCTAAAGAATACAAGATACAACAGCTTCTACATCTATCACAGCAACACCTACATCACCAAAGGAGGACGATGCAACAAATATCACATCGTCTGTGACACTTCTTACTTCTCCTTCACTCGGACAAATTTCAGAACCGGTGGATGCACTCGAGGAGGAGACTGATATGTTGGACTATGAGTCTACGCCGGTTCATGAAGGTATGGATATCAATATGGTGTATTACTTACCTGCTGAGTTTCGTGCTGTAGATGAGGAAGGGGAGGTGGCTCAGATGGATTTTGGCCCTAAAAATGCAATATTCGAGAAGCCAAAAGAACCAGTAACGCATCTGAAACCATTATATGTCAGAGGTCATATCAATGGGTCGCCACTCACTCGGATGCTTGTTGATGGTGGTGTTGTGGTAAATCTTATGCCCTATTCGGTCTTCAAGAAATTGGGTCTCCCTGATGAAGAGCTGATAAAGACGAATATGGTGCTCAATGGATTTGAAGGCAAAGAGAAAACTGAAGCCAAAAGTGTGATTTATGTGGAGCTTACAGTCGGAAGCAAAACTTTGGCTACTGCATTCTTTGTCGCTGAGGTGCAAGGTAATTACAACGTCATACTAGGCCGTGATTGGGTTCATGCAAACCAGTGCGTGCCATCCACTATGCACCAGTTTTTGATTCAGTGGGTTGATGATAAAGTGGAAGTCATTCATGCGGATAACTCGGCCTGTGTTGCTTTGGCCGATGCATCAGTGGATTGGCAACATCCCAATGCTACTTGCTTGACGGGACGTGGCTTATCAGAGTTTGATTTTCTCAGCGCGACCAAGAATGGTTTTGTGCCCATCTCTTTAAGGCCGACTGAATGCAATCGGCTCCAAGGTATGATATGTTTAAATGGATTCTAGCTCCGATTGGTTGCGAAAACGTCTTGTGAAATATCGGTCGAGCGAGAACGATATGTATGAGTCTATAGAGGAGTTGGATGACATGGATAAACTTGGACAAGGTTTTACGTCGGCCGATCCATTAGAAGAGGTAGATATTGGAGATGGTTCAGTCACTCGACCGACGTTTGTAAACAAAAAATTTTCTCAGGACGATGTCAACACTCCATCGGCCATTTATTTTTCTCAGGGAGATAATTATGTATCGGCCATGTTTGTGCTAAGGGCGATTAATTGTACATCGGCCATTGCCTACTTAAGCTTCCTGCCACACACTCGGGTGGTACTTCTTCAAATATTTGCCATTGAGAGCTCGAGGTAACAATGCCCTTGTATTGATTCCACCAAATATGAATTTCCGGGAACAACTCTTGTAATCCTAAAAGGACCTTCCCAACTTGGAGGCCACTTCCCGAATTTTCTATCTCTTGAACCAATCGGCAGGATCACTTTCCAGACAAGATCACCAACTTGAAAATTCTTCAACTTAACTTTCTTATTGTAAGCCCTTGCCACCCTCAACTTATCTCTCTCTATGGCATTCAAAGCAGCCAAACGTTTATCAGCAACCTCATCAATGTTGTCCATCATCAAGTTATAGAAGTCTATTGCCGATAAATCATTTTGTTTGGCTATTCTCAAAGCATTCGAATTTACTTCCACCGGTAAAACAGCCTCCTGACCATATACTAGCTCATATGGAGTCACTTTCGTAGCACCATGCCTTGAGATTCTATGTGCCCATAATGCCTCAGACAACAAATCATGCCATCTCCTTGGATTATCCTCAATCTTCTTCTTGATGAGCTTGATTAAAATTTTATTGCTAGACTCAGCTTGTCCATTAGCTTGGGCATAATATGGGGAGGAATTGAGCAACTTTATGTTATAAGATTCGGCAAACTCTCTGACTTGGTGTGACATAAAAGATGAACCTTGATCTGTAGTTAATGTTTGAGGAATACCGAATCTATGAATAATGTGCTCGGTTATGAATTGAATTACCTCCGTATGCGTCATGTTCTTGAGAGGTACTGCTTCAGACCACTTAGTGAAATAATCAGTTGCCACCAATACGAACCGATGCCCATTTGAAGAAGACGGATGGATTTGCCCAATAAAGTCTAAACCCCATCCTCTGAAAGGCCACGGCTTGATAATAGGATGCAACATAGAAGCAGGAGCCAATTGAATATCACCAAATTTTTGACAAGCTTCGCACCCTTTATAATATCTGAAGCAATCATTAATCATGGTCGGCCAATAAAACCCAGCACGTTGTAATAACCATTTCATCTTGGGAGCCGACTGATGAGTACCACAAATGCCTTCATGTACCTCTCCCATAGCAACTCTTGCTTGGTCCTCATCCAAGCACTTTAAAAGAACATCATCAACTGTTCGGCGATAAAGATCATCATCCCTCATAGTATATTTAAAAGCCATACGCCGAACAGCCCTGTCCACCCTCTCACTCGGATTACGCAAGTAAGCAACAATGGGCTTCCTCCAGTCGGAATTGTCGCCTGCACTAGATTTTTTGTTAATGACCGAATCAGTGGGTTCTGGTTCGGCCTCTTCTATACTGGTAAGACAAGACATCGGACTTTGAGAAATATGAAACATGCCATGATCAACATGGTATCCAGATGCTTGTTGTGCCAACTCATTTGCTTTCCAATTGTCATGTCTAGATATATGTGCAATGGTAAAACAATCCAAAGTGGAAATTATATCTAGACATCTATCAAGATAAGCATTAAGTGATTCGTCCAAACACTGAAAGACTTTAGATATTTGCTGCACTACTAGTAACGAATCACCGTAAGCCTCAATATGTGTAACACCTATAGCAAGTAACATCTCTAGGCCGAATAACAATGCTTCATATTCGGCTTGATTGTTTGTGCAAAAATATTCTAAGCGGCACGAGGCTTCAAAAACAGCACCATGAGGAGATATATAAACAATACCAACACCTTGGCCATTGCTACAAAATGAACCATCAAAGTATAATCTCCATGGTACTAATGAAACACGGTTCATATCACTATCATGCTTGTCATTAATCCGATGTTCAACAATGAAATTAGCAACAATTTGGCCCTTCATGGATTTTAGAGATTCATAAGCCAAATCATATTCAATCAAAGCATAAGCCCACTTGCCAATTCTACCACTAAGAATTGGCCTATGCAACATGTATTTAATGACATCGGTCTGACAAGCTACTACGCAAGCACTCAGCACTAAATAATGTCTCAATTTTGTGCAAGCATAATATAAGCATAGACATAATTTCTCAATAAATGTATACCTTGTCTCTGCGTCCAATAGGCGGCGGCTCAAATAAGTGATGGCATGCTCTTTTCCCTCGGTCTCTTGAGTTAGAACAGCACCAATAACTCCTTCCTCTGCTGCAATGTAAAGTCTGAAGGGTTCCCTATGCTTGGGTGCTCTCATCACCGGAGGAGTGCACAAATAATTCTTGATCATATCAAATGCTTCTTGCTGTTTTGCCCCCCAAGTGAAATCAGCATCATTCTTTAACCGAAGGATAGGAGTAAATGCATCAAATTTCCCTCATAGATTAGCTATGAACCTTCTCAAATAATTGACCTTGCCAAGGAACTTTTGCATATCTCTCTTGCATGTTGGAGCCTCCACTTTTTGTATAGCCTCTATCTGTTTGGGATCAATCTCTATGCCATCTTCATGAATAATGAAACCCAAAAACTTGCCAGCTCACACGCCAAAAGCACACTTCAAAGGATTCATCTTCAGTCCATACTTTTTCATTCTTTCAAAAGCTAAACGCAAATCGGCCAAGTGAGATTCAAAAGAATCCGATTTGACAACAATATCATCAATATAAACTTCAAGTATGCCACCGAGTAAATCGTGAAAAATCAAATTCATAGCCCTTTGATATGTGGCACCAGCATTTTTTAATCTGAATGTCATCACTGTCCACTCGAATAAACAAAGGAAACCAAGGGCATCTAAAAGTTGTCATGTACATGTCCTCTTCGGTCATAAAAATTTGATTGTATCCGGCATTACCATCTAGAAAGCTAATAACCTTATGTCCAGAAGCATCATTAATAAGCATATCGGCTATTGGCATGGCCTTTGGGTGTAGCCTTATTCAAATCTCTGAAGTCAATGCACACCCTCAACTTGCCTGATCCCTTCTTCTCCACTGGGACAATGTTAGAAATCCACTCGGCATACCTGCAAGGTCGAATGAAATTAGCTTCAAGCAGTCGATCGATCTCTTCCTTGATCCGGTCATATGTTTTCGGATTAAACTTTCTGGCCGATTGTTTATATGGTCTAAAACCAGCCTTTATAGGTAACCGATGCTCCACTAGCTCTCGGCTTAAACCTGGCATCTCATGATATTCCAACGCAAAGCAACAAACATATTCTTTCAATAGCCCGATTAACTTAGCTTTACAATCGGCTTTCAAATTTTTGTTTACAAACGTCGGTCGAGTGACTGAACCATCTCCAATATCTACCTCTTCTAATGGATCGGCCGACGTAAAACCTTGTCCAAGTTTATCCATGTCATCCAACTCCTCTATAGACTCATACATATCGTTCTCGCTCGACCGATATTTCACAAGACGTTTCTGCAACCAATCGGAGCTAGAATCCATTTAAACATATCATACCTTGGAGCCGATTGCATTCAGTCGGCTTTAAAGAGACGGGCACAAAACCATTCTTGGTCGTGCTGAGAAAATCAAACTCTGGTAAGTCACGTCCCGTCAAGCAAGTAGCATTGGGATGTTGCCAATCCACCGATGCATCTGCCAAAGCAACATAGGACGAGTTATCCGCATGAATGACTTCCACTTCATCATCGACCCACTGAATCAAAAACTGGTGCATAGTGGATGGCACGCACTGGTTTGCATGAACCCAATCACGGCCTAGTATGACGTTGTAGTTACCTTGCACCTCAGCGACAAAGAATGCAGTAGCCAAAGTTTTGCTTCCGACTGTAAGCTCCACATACATCACACCTTTGGCTTCAGTTTTCTCTTTGCCTTCAAATCCGTTGAGCACCATATTGGTCTTGATCAATTCTTCATCAGGCAAACCCAATTTCTTGAAGACCGAATAGGGCATAAGATTTACCACAGCACCACCATCAACAAGCATCCGAGTGAGCGGCGACCCATTGATATGACCTCTGAGATATAATGGTTTCAGATGTGTTACTGGTTCTTTTGGCTTCTCGATATTGCGTTTTTAGGGCCAAAATCCATCTGAGCCACCTCCCCTTCCTCATCTACAGCACGAAACTCAGCAGGTAAGTAATACACCATATTGATATCCATACCTTCATGAACCGGCGTAGACTCATAGTCCAACATATCAGTCTCCTCCTCGAGTGCATCCACCGGTTCTGAAATTTGTCCGAGTGAAGGAGAAGTAAGAAGTGTCACAGACGATGTGATATATGTTGCATCGTCCTCCTTTGGTGATGTAGGTGTTGCTGTGATAGATGTAGAAGTTGTTGTATCTTGTATTTGTTTAGGCCTCCACACTTGTTTTGCTGGAACCATGGGTCGAGTGTCATTGAACAACTTATCCCTTTGTTTCTCGGCCTCTTGTTCTGCCATCTCTTGACTCCTTAACCTCTGTAGTTTCCTCTTTTGTGTCTTTGTTAGCCCTGGAGGACACCACTTTGGCTGAGTGTATTTAGGATCTCTCGTTTTTACATGGCTGGTGCTTGCTTCATGGTCATTAGCCGAGTGCTTTGGCGCGATAGCAAGTATTGGCTCAGTCGGATTGCTATGCACAATCGGCTGTTGTATGGCGAATGTTTTGGTGCCCAAGATAAGTGAGTCGGCATCCATTTTCTCCTTGCCTTTTCCCGACTCAACTGCTGCAACACTTGGTGATTTAACACGCCATTCTTTTTGACTTTCCAGATGCATGAAGTTTCCACTTGGGCGCACCTTTTTACTCTGATGGAATCCACTCGGATGGATGTCACTCGGATGGAATCCACTCGGATGGAATTCAGTCGGATGGAATCTACTTGACCACATTTTTTTCACTCGGATAGCTTCCACCTGTGTGCATTCTTACACTCGGATAATTTCCTTTCGGTCGCATGTTTTGACCAGCCGACTGATAGTCACCGATGTTCATTCGGCCATTATATGAGTAATCAAGTCGATCCCACACGGACTGCCTCTGCTCTTCTGAAAACTGGACCCTTGGTCCACTAGGTTTTGTATACTGACTGAACATATCAGTTGATGGTGACCTTGGTCGTTTCAGATGAGTCGGTCGATTAAAACTAGAACCGGCCGACTGGTTAGCATACTTGGACAGCAACATATCAAAAGTTGGCTTGATCCGCTTGCGCTGCACTTTAGCTTCATTCTTCTTCCACCTGCCAACTTCTGGACTCTTGGGCTTGACAAATTTAACACGAGTATTTTCTTGCACTTGCGGTTGCCCCCCGAGTGTAGGATTCTTGATGGTGATTTTGATCACTTCCTTGCCATCGGGTTGCTTATCAAGCACAACCTGTCTCCCCAAGACCTTGTTGTCCTCCTTGTCCTTCCTGGGCTCACCAACAATGACATTAGCTTTATTAGCAGATTCGGCTACCTCCGGCCGAATGAGTAGCTTCTTCCCCTCGAAATCCATGGTATTCATTGGAAAAGGCTGTTCATCAACTTGCATCTCAGAAAAGTTCAATCGTCCGTCATTAATGGACGATTGTATCTGTCGTCGAAAAACATTGCAATCGTTAGTAGCTTGAGAAAAAGAATTATGATACTTGCAATAAGCACGCCGTTTTAGCTCTTCAAACGGCGGTAAAGTATGAGATATTCTAATAATCTTAGCCTGCAGCAAAGCATCAAATATTCTATCACGCTTAGCATTGTTAAAAGTAAACTTCATCTCTTCATCACGATTCTTATAAATCGGTTTCCGATCATTGCAAGTAAAGGGTTTGGCCTTAGATGGCCAAACAAATTCAGCAGCAAAAACATCACCCTCATCGTCCGAGTGATCACTATCATATTCCACCATATTCATCTTTTGACGATCGGCTTTGTATCTATGCACTTCTTTGAGGTCTTTGCTTCGGCTTTCCTGAGCCAAAGCCCTTTTGTAAGACTTGGTTGATATTTAAGAACTCGTAGCCTTCTAGCTTTTCTCTAATGGGAGTTCTCAAACCACTCAGCACTAGGTCTGCCAAGTCCTTCTCGGTTATCACCAAATTAAACACCGGTTTTTTGTTTCTCTGAATCTCTTGATGTAATCGGAGACCGATTCATCATGCTTCTGTTTAACTGATGTTAGATGTGACAACTTGAGTTCATTGTCGCTGCTATAAAAGTGATCATGAAACTTCTGCTCTAGCTGCGACCAAACCCGAATGGAACCATGGGGTAATGAAGAAAACCATGAAAATGCAGTACCAGTTAATGATAAAGGAAATAAACGCACTTTCAATTCATTCAATGATCCTGCCTCACCCAATTGTGCTAAATATTGACTAACATGCTCCCATGTGGTTTTTGTGCCTTCTCCATTAAATTTAACAAAATCTGGAATTTTATATCCTGGAGGGCATTGGATGGCATCAAAGTACTCGGGGTACGGCTTTTGGTAAATCCGATTCCAAGGTAATTCAACTCCAAAATTCTCTCGAAGCATCTTAGCCATCTCCTCTCTAAGATTAGCTAGACCATGATCCATAGTGGACGATGAAGCTTGTGGCAGTGGCATAGGAGGAGTAGGGTTACTAGCTATAGGTAAAAATTGCGGCATGTATGTTGACCCATAATTTGGTAGTGGTCGAGTGGTTGTAGCTATAGGTAGGGTTTGGTTCGGCGTTGCCACCGAACCTGGCATGGGAGGCGCCGATGCAATAGGTAAAGCCAGATTAGGGTTTTGCACACTAGCAGCTATACCATCATTACCACTAGTCGATTGAGATATATTCTTCTGAGCATTAGTATTTTCTATGAAAGTTTGATAGACTAGATTGTTACCATCGGCAATACGACTTTCAATCTCAGCCCACTGCTCAGGAGAAATGGCAGTACTTACAGAGGGTTTAACCTGCTCGGTTTGAAGAGGAGGGAACTTGATTTCTTCAATTGGAGTAATGTTGCCTTGGCGATCCTTCTTGAACTTTGCAAGGAACTCCTGCAAGTCCTTCTCCTCGCGCGCCTTCTTGTACTCCTCATAGACTTGGCGATGATCGGTCGATATCTCATCAAGACTAGGCTTAATGATGTTATCGGCGTCTAGCTCAGATGGCTTGGGAAGATCGGACATGGTGTATGATGAGGATTGATCTTGATTCCCCAGCGGAGTCGCCAAAAAGTGTGTTGACACACGAACACGTCACGTGTACCCTCGACGCCGGGGGTGATGCACCACAGCTCACGTCGAAGGAGACCCGACCGATAGCGCTATACGCAAGACAGTCGATGGACGCTTTTGCAGACCCGAAAACCCCACACCCCCGGGAGGGACCCCGTCAGGGAGTGCGGCGGCTATGGGCTGCCTGTTGGAAATATGCCGTAGAGGCAATAATAAATTAGTTATTATTATATTTCCTTGTTCATGATAATCGTTTATTATCCATGCTATAATTGTATTGATAGGAAACTCAGATACATGTGTGGATACATAGACAACACCATGTCCCTAGTAAGCCTCTAGTTGACTAGCTCGTTGATCAATAGATGGTTACGGTTTCCTGACCATGGACATTGGATGTCGTTGATAACGGGATCACATCATTAGGAGAATGATGTGATGGACAAGACCCAATCCTAAGCCTAGCACAAAGATCGTGTAGTTCATATGCTAAAGCTTTTCTAATGTCAAGTATCATTTCCTTAGACCATGAGATTGTGCAACTCCCGGATACCGTAGGAATGTTTTGGGTGTACCAAACGTCACAACGTAACTGGGTGGCTATAAAGGTACACTACAGGTATCTCCGAAAGTGTCTGTTGGGTTGGCACGAATCGAGACAGGGATTTGTCACTCCGTGTAATGGAGAGGTATCTCTGGGCCCACTCGGTAGGACATCATCATATGCGCAATGTGACCAAGGAGTTGATCACGGGATGATGTGTTACGGAATGAGTAAAGAGACTTGCCGGTAACGAGATTGAACAAGGTATCGAGATACCGATGATCGAATCTCGGGCAAGTGCGATACCGCTAGACAAAGGGAATTGAATACGGGATTGATTGAATCCTCGACATCGTGGTTCATCTGATGAGATCATCGTGGAACATGTGGGAGCCAACATGGGTATCCAGATCCCGTTGTTGATTATTGGCCGGAGAGTTGTCTCGGTCATGTCTGCATGGTTCCCGAACCCGTAGGGTCTACACACTTAAGGTTCGGTGACACTAGAGTTGTTATGGGAAATAGTATGTGGTTACCGAAGGTTGTTCGGAGTCCCGGATGAGATCCCGGACATGACGAGGAGCTCCGGAATGGTCCGGAGGTGAAGATCGGTATATTGGACGAAGGGTATTGGAGTCCGGAATTGTTCTGGGGGTACCAGGTGATGACCAGCATGTCCGAAAGGGGTTTCGGAGGCCCCGGCAAGCGTTGGGGGGCCTTATGGGCCAAGGGGAGAGGGCACATCAGCCCACTAAGGGGCTGAGCGCCCCTCCCAACCCCATCTCACGTAACAAGAGAGGTGGGGGCGCCACCCCTAGGGCAGCCGCCCCTCCCGGCTTGGGGGGCAAGTTTCCTAGGGGGTGGGGGCGCCCAAACCCATCTAGGGTTTCCCCTGTGGCCGACGCCCCTCCCCTAGGGAACCCTAGGGCACCTCCCCCTCCTCCCTTACCCCTATATATAGTGAGGAAGAGAGAGGGCAGCGGCACCCTTCCCCTGGCGCAGCCCTCTCCCTCCTCCAACACCTCATCTTCCTCCGTAGTGCTTGGCGAAGCCCTGCCGGAGAACCACGAACTCCATCACCACCATGCCGTCGTGCTGTCGGAGTTTTCCCTCAACTTCTCCTCTCAACTTCTCCTCTCCCCTTGCTGGATCAAGAAGGAGGAGACGTCCCCGGGCTGTACGTGTGTTGAACGCGGAGGTGCCGTCCGTTCGGCACTAGGATCATCGGTGATTTGGATCACGACGAGTACGACTCCATCAACACCGTTCACTTGAACGCTTCCGCTTAGCGATCTACAAGGGTATGTAGATGCACTCTCCTTCCCTCGTTGCTAGATTACTCCATAGATTGATCTTTGTGTTGCGTAGAAAATTTTGAATTTCTGCTACGTTCCCCAACATTGGCATCATGAGCTAGGTCTATGTGTAGTCTCTATGCACGAGTAGAACACAAAGTAGTTGTGGGCGTCGATTTTGTCAATTTACTTGCCGTTACTAGTCTTATCTTGATTCGGTGGCATCGTGGGATGAAGCGGCCCGGACCGACCTTACACGCACTCTTACGTGAGACAGGTTCCACCGACTGACATGCACTAGTTGCATAAGGTGGATAGCGGGTGTCTGTCTCTCCCACTTTAGTCGGATCGGATTCGATGAGAAGGGTCCTTATGAAGGGTAAATAGAAATTGGCATATCACGTTGTGGTTTTGCGTAGGTAAGAAACGTTCTTGCTAGAAACCCGTAGCAGCCACGTAAAAACATGCAACAACAATTAGAGGACGTCTAACTTGTTTTTGCAGGGTATGCTATGTGATGTGATGTGGCCAAAAAGAATGTGATGAATGATATGTGATGTATGAGATTGATCATGTTCTTGTAATAGGATCACGACTTGCATGTCGATGAGTATGACAACCGGCAGGAGCCATTGGAGTTGTCTTAATTTATTTATGACTTTCGTGTCAACATAAACGTCATGTAATTACTTTACTTTATTGCTAACCGTTAGCTGTAGTAGTAGAAGTAATAGTTGGCGAGACAACTTCATGAAGACACGATGATGGAGATCATGATGATGGAGATCATGGTGTCATGCCGGTGACGATGATGATCATGGAGCCCCGAAGATGGAGATCAAAAGGAGCAAAGTGATGATGGCCATATCATGTCACTATTTGATTGCATGTGATGTTTATCATGTTTTACATCTTATTTGCTTAGAACGACGGTAGCTTAAATAAGATGATCCCTCAGTAAAATTTCAAGAAAAGTGTTCTCCCTAACTGTGCACCGTTGCGAAGGTTCGTCGTTTCGAAGCACCACGTGATGATCGGGTGTGATAGATTCTTACGTTCGAATACAACGGGTGTTGACGAGCCTAGCATGTACAGACATGGCCTCGGAACACATGCAAAACACTTAGGTTAACTTGACGAGCCTAGCATGTACAGACATGGCCTCGGAACACGGAGGACCGAAAGGTCGAACATGAGTCGTATAGAAGATGCGATCAACATGAGATGTTCACCGATGATGACTAGTCCGTCTCACGTGATGCTCGGACACGGCCTAGTTGATTTGGATCATGTATCACTTAGATGACTAGAGGGATGTCTATCTGAGTGGGAGTTCATTAAATAATCAGATGAACTTAATTATCATGAACATAGTCAAAAGAACTTTGCAAATTATGTCGAAGCTTACGCTTTAGTTCTACTGTTTTAGATACGTTCCTAGAGAAAATTTAGTTGAAAGTTGATAGTAGCAATTATATGGACTGGGTCCGTAAACTGAGGATTGTCCTCATTGCTGCACAGAAGGATTATGTCCTTAATGCACCGCTCAGTGAGCTGAACCTCGAGCGTCGATTGTGGATGTTGCGAACATCTGAGATACACGCTTTGATGACTACATAATAGTTCAGTGCGTATGGTTTAGAATTGAGGCACCAAAGACGTTTTTGAAACATCGCGGAACATATGAGATGTTCCAAGGACTGAAATTGGGATTTCAGGCTAGTGCCCGCGTCAAGAGGTCTGAGACCTCTGACAAGTTTCCTAAGCCTACGAACTAAGGAGAAAAGCTCAATCATTGAGCATGTGCTCAGATTGTATGAGTACTACAATCGCTTGAATCGAGTGGGAGTTAATCTTCCAGATAAGATAGTGATGGTTCTCCAAAGTCACTGCCACCAAGCTACTAGAGCTTTGTGATGAACTATAACATATCAGGGATAGATATGATCCTTGAGATATTCGCGACACCGCGAAAGTAGAAATCAAAAGGGAGCATCAATTGTTGATGATTAGTAAAACCACTAGTTTCAAGAAGGGCAAGGGCAAGAAGGGATACTTCATGAAACGGCAAATCAGCTGCTGCTCTAGTGAAGAAACCCAAGGTTGAACCCAAAACCCGAGACTAAGTGCTTCTGTAATGAGGGGAACGGTCACTGAAGCGGAATTACCCTAGATACTTGGTAGATGAGAAGGCTGGTAAGGTCGATAGAAGTGTGTTGGATATACATTATATTAATGTGTACTTTACTAGTACTCCTAGTAGCACCAGTGTATTAGATACCGGTTCGGTTGCTAAGTGTTAGTAACTTGAAATAAAAGGCTACGGAATAAACGGAGACTAGCTAAAGGTGAGATGACGATATATGTTGGAAGTGTTTCCAAGGTTGATGTAATCAAATATCGTAGGCTCCCTCTACCTTCGAGATTGGTATTAAAACCTAAATAATTGTTATTTGGTGTTTGCGTTGGGCATAGACATGATTGGATTATGTTTATCGCAATACGGTTATTCATTCAAGGAGAATAATGGTTACTCTGTTTATTTGAATAATACCATCCCGATCGTAGTGATACACGTGTTCATGCCAAAAGATATAAGATAGTAATGATAGTACCACATACTTGTGGCACTGAAATTTGAGTCATATTGGTATAAAACGCATGAAGAAGCTCCATGTTGATGGATCTTTGGACTCACTCGTTTTTGAAAAGATTGAGACATGCGAACCATGTTTATTGGTAGATATGCATGAAGAAACTCCATACAGATGGATCGTTTGGACTCACTTGATTTTGAATCACTTGAGACATGCAAATCATACCACATGGACAAGATGACTGTAAGACCTCGTTTTCAGTAAGATGGAACAAGAAAGCAACTTGTTGGAAGTAATACATTTTGATGTGTGTAGTCCAATGAGCGCTGAGGCACGCAGTGGATATTGTTATGTTCTTACTTCACAGATGATTTGAGTAGATGCTGTATATTTACTTGATGAAACACGAGTCTAAATTATTGAAAGGTTCAAGCAATTTCAAAGTGAAGTTGAAGATCATCGTGACAAGAGGATAAAATGTCTGTGATATGATCATAGAGATTTATATCTGAGTTACGAGTTTGGCACACAATTAAGACATTGTGGAAATTGTTTCACGACTAATACCGCTGGGAACACCATAGCGAGATGGTGTGTCCGAACATCATAACTGCACCCTATTGGATGTGGTGCATACCATGATGTCTCTTATCGAATTACCACTATCGTTTATGGGTTAAGCATTAGAGACAACCGCATTCACTTTAAATAGGGTACCACACAAATCCGTTGAGACGACACCGTATGAACTATGGTTTAGAGAAACCTAAGCTGTTGTTTCTTAAAAGTTTGGGACTACGACGCTTATGTGAAAAAGTTTCAAGCTGATAAGCTCGAACCCAAAGCAGATAAATGCATCTTCATAGGACACCCAAAAAACAGTTGGGTATACCTCCAGTCTCAGATCCGAAAGCAATAGGAATTGTTTCTTAAATCGGGTCCTTTCTCGAGGAAAAGTTCCTCTCGAAAGAATTGAGTGGGAGGATGGTGGAGACTTGATGAGGTTGTTGAACCGTCACTTCAACTAGTGTGTAGCAGGGCACAGGAAGTTGTTCCTGTGGCACCTACACCAATTGAAGTAGAAGCTTATGATAGTGATCATGAAACTTCGAATCAAGTCACTACCAAACCTCGTAGGACGACAAGGATGCGTGCTATTTCAAAGTGGCACGTAATCCTGTCTTGGAAGTCATGTTGCTAGACAACAATGAACCTACGAGCTATGGAGAAGCGATGGTGGGCCCGGATTCCAAGAATGGCTCAAGGCCATAAAATCTGAGAGAGAATCCATATATGAAAACAAAGTGTAGACTTTGGAAGAACTACTTGATGGTCGTAAGGCTGTTAGGTACATATGGTTTTTAAAAGGAAGACGGACAATGATGGTAAGTATCACCATTAGGAAAGCTCGATTTGTCATTAAAGATGTTTTCCGACAAGTTCAAGGAGTTGACTACGATGAGACTTTCTCACTCGTAGCGATGCTAATAAGTCTGTTGGAATTATGTTAGCAGTTACTGCATTATTTATGAAATCTTGAAGATAGGATGTCAAAACATTGTTTCCTCGACGATTTTCTTGAGGAAAGGTTGTATGTTATACAACCAGAAAGTTTTGTCAATCCTGAAAGATGCTAACAAGTATGCAAAGCTCTAGCAATCCTTTTAAGGACTGGAGTAAGCATCTCGGAATTGGAATGTACGCTTTGATGAGATGATCAAAGATTTGAGGTTTATACAAAGTTTATGAGAAACTTGTATTTCCAAAGAAGTGAGTGGGAGCACTATAGAATTTCTGATGAGTATATGTTGTTGACATATTGTTGATCGGAAATGATGTAGAATTTCTGGAAAGCATATAGGGTTGTTTGAAAAGTGTTTTTCAATGGAAAACCTGGATTAAGCTACTTGAACATTGAGCATCAAGATCTATAAGGATAGATCAAAATCGCTTAATAGTACTTTCAGACGAACACATACCATGACAAGATTTTGAAGGAGTTCAAAAATAGATCGGCAAAGAAGGAGTTCTTGGCTGTGTTATAAGGTATGAGCATTGAGTAAGACTCAAGACCTGACCACGGCAGAATAGAGAGGAAGGACGAAGGTCGTCCCCTATGCTTCAGACATAGGCTCTAAAGTATGCTATGTTGTGTACCGCACCTGAAGTGTGCCAAGCCATGAGTCAGTCAAGGGGTACAAGTGTGATCTAGGAATGGATCAAAGGACAACGGCCAAGGTTATCCTTAGTAACTAGTGGGCTAAGGAATTTTCTCGATTACGGAGGTGGTAAAAGAGTTCGTCGTAAAGGGTTACGCCGATGCAATCTTTGACACTAATCTGGATGATTTTGAGTAGTAAACCAGATTCGTATAGTAGAACAGTTATTTGGAATAGCTCCAAATAGAGCGTGGTAGCTGCATCTACAAGATGACATAGAGATTTGTAAAGCACACACGGATCTGAAAGGTTCAAGACCTGTTGACTATAACATCTCTCACAAGCATAACATGATCAAACCCAGAACTCTTTGGGTGTTAGTCACATGGGGATGTGACCTTGAATGTTAATCACATAGCGATGTGAACTGGATTATTGACTCTAGTGCAAGTGGGAGACTGTTGGAAATATGCCCTAGAGGCAATAATAAATTAGTTATTATTATATTTCCTTGTTCATGATAATCGTTTATTATCCATGCTATAATTGTATTGATAGGAAACTCAGATACATGTTTGGATACATAGACAACACCATGTCCCTAGTAAGCCTCTAGTTGACTAGCTCGTTGATCAATAGATGGTTACGGTTTCCTGACCATGGACATTGGATGTCGTTGATAACGGGATCACATCATTAGGAGAATGATGTGATGGACAAGACCCAATCCTAAGCCTAGCACAAAGATCGTGTAGTTCATATGCTAAAGCTTTTCTAATGTCAAGTATCATTTCCTTAGACCATGAGATTGTGCAACTCCCGGATACCGTAGGAATGTTTTGGGTGTACCAAACGTCACAACGTAACTGGGTGGCTATAAAGGTACACTACAGGTATCTCCGAAAGTGTCTGTTGGGTTGGCACGAATCGAGACAGGGATTTGTCACTCCGTGTAACGGAGAGGTATCTCTGGGCCCACTCGGTAGGACATCATCATATGCGCAATGTGACCAAGGAGTTGATCACAGGATGATGTGTTACGGAACGAGTAAAGAGACTTGCCGATAACGAGATTGAACAAGGTATCGAGATACCGATGATCGAATCTCGGGCAAGTGCAATACCGCTAGACAAAGGAAATTGAATACGGGATTGATTGAATCCTCGACATCGTGGTTCATCCGATGAGATCATCGTGGAACATGTGGGAGCCAACATGGGTATCCAGATCCCGCTGTTGGTTATTGGCCGGAGAGTTGTCTCGGTCATGTCTGCATGGTTCCCGAACCCGTAGGGTCTACACACTTAAGGTTCGGTGACGCTAGAGTTGTTATGGGAAATAGTATGTGGTTACCGAAGGTTGTTCGAAGTCCCGGATGAGATCCCGGACATGACGAGGAGCTCCGGAATGGTCCGGAGGTGAAGATCGGTATATTGGACGAAGGGTATTGGAGTCCGGAATTGTTCTCGGGGTACCAGGTGATGACCAGCGTGTCCGAAAGGGGTTTCGGAGGCCCCGACAAGCGTTGGGGGGCCTTATGGGCCAAGGGGAGAGGGCACATCAGCCCACTAAGGGGCTGAGCGCCCCTCCCAACCCCATCTCACGTAACCAGAGAGGTGGGGGCGCCACCCCCAGGGGAGCCGCCCCTCCCGGCTTGGGGGGCAAGTTTCCTAGGGGGTGGGGGCGCCCAAACCCATCTAGGGTTTCCCCTGTGGCCGACGCCCCTCCCCTAGGGAACCCTAGGGCGCCTCCCCCTCCTCCCTTACCCCTATATATAGTGAGGAAGAGAGAGGGCAGCCGCACCCTTCCCTTGGCGCAGCCCTCTCCCTCCTCCAACACCTCGTCTTCCTCCGTAGTGCTTGGCGAAGCCCTGTCGGAGAACCACGAACTCCATCACCACCATGCCGTCGTGCTCTCGGAGTTTTCCCTCAACTTCTCCTCTCAACTTCTCCTCTCCCCTTGCTGGATCAAGGAGGAGACTTCCCCGGGCTGTACGTGTGTTGAACACGGAGGTGCCGTCCGTTCGGCACTAGGATCATCGGTGATTTGGATCACGACGAGTATGACTCCATCAACCCCGTTCACTTGAACGCTTCCGCTTAGCGATCTACAAGGGTATGTAGATGCACTCTCTTTCCCTCGTTGCTAGATTACTCCATAGATTGATCTTGGTGTTGCGTAGAAAATTTTGAATTTCTGCTACGTTCCCCAACACTGCCCTAGGTCGATTTGCTCACCCCTAGAGCCTTGGGATTCGCAGCTCTCAAATATGAAGAACAGTGAAGAACGAGAGAGAAAAACGGTGGAGAGATAAAACATAGATGAAAAAGTAGTATATTGATTTGTTCGATTGTGTGTTGTTCAATCGGCCATCACCCCCAACATATATAAGAGGCGGCTGGACTTCCCGTACAAGTAAAGGATTCATCTAGGCTTTCCTTACAAGAAAAATTACATCAATTCACGTCCTAGAGTCCTAATTCTATTCCAACTAGGATTAAGTCTGAATCTGGCCCATACTCTGTCTTCCTTCTTGCGCGGGCCGTCGGGCTTGCATATGATCTCCGATCAAAACGGCCCAAATATCAAACTCGTGCACCTCGACGATACGAACAACTCTCATGTTGATCACTTATTCAAATAAGGCCATCTTGAATACTTTTCGAGGTCATCTTTATCTTCCAGTCGGACTCGGTCTTGCGGTAGACTGGATTATCCGAGTCTCGTAGTGAATTTGTAGGCTATATACTATCTCTGATGATGATGACTCCAAAATCAAAGTTTACAGTCTTGATGATACGCACAACTTTTGTATTGAACACTTCTTCATCCAAGGTCATCTTGATAAACTTTTAGGCATATGTTCAATTTCACTCGGATTCGAGCTCATCCACTCGGATTAGAGTCATTCACTTGGATCGTCGGACTGGACTTTTCACTCGGATGTTTAGAGTCTTTCACTCGGAATACAATTTTCACTCGGATGATGATATTTTCACTTGGATAACTATATTTCCATCCGAAAGGTATTATCTTATTCGATCGGCAAGTTTTCGTCCTGATGGTAATCTTTTCATTCGGAATATTTTCACCTGGAGGACAATTTCACTCGGATGACCATATTTCCACTCGGATGACTATATTTCCACTTGGATAATAATAAGTTCATCCGGTCAGCAAACTTTCACTCGACCGGTAAATTTTCACTCGACCGTAAACTTTCACTCGGAATATTTTCACCTGGAGGACAATTTCACTCGGATAACCATATTTCCACTCGGATAACTATATTTCCACTTGGATAATTATAAGTTCATCTGGTCAGTAAAATTTCACTCGACCGGTAAATTTTCACTCGACCGTAAACTTTCACTCGGATGGTAAACTTTTCACTCGGATTTTTCGACTGAAAACATAGCCTGATCTTGATTTGTCTCTCCAGGCCTCATACAATCTCGGATTGAGACGAGTTATATACTAAAATCGATCGGCTCGACGAGACGAAAATTTTGTGTGTTGAAGGTTTTCCAATTCAAGGCCGTCTTGATGGCCGAATTACTCACGCAACCTATCAGACAAGTGTCTGGCACCTCGCGCCATATTTCCGTTGAGGTTCGGTCTGAAGTGTATTGCCTCTAACTTTTGCATATGAACTCGGATTGAGATGATTTATATATCAAAATCAATTGCCTCGACGAGATGAAGACAATTCCTTAAGTGTGCTCCTTTATCTGAGGTCATATTGAGGATGTAATCGGACGAAAAGCACTCAGAACATTAAATTTTGTCACTCGGAGTACAGCTTCGGCCACTGAGATGAGGTCGAATGGCGATAGCCTAAACATAAAAGTTGTTCCACTTGACAATATGAAACTTTCTCATGCTGAAAACCCTTTCACTCTGTATTTTGCCAAAATCAGGTGTCAACACGTAGGTGGTCCGTTTGCTCCGTTTTGCGGTACGCCAGACCCCTCCCGATCAACAGGAACCCGTTCCGAACGTAGGAGGTCCGTTTCCTCCGTTGTGCGGTACACCAGGCCTCGTTTCCATCGCATGTTTCGTCCAAGTCCTCCCGATGGACACGACCACGCATTCCGTTCCAACCCAGCCGGTTGGCTACCACGCGTTCCGTTGCCTCCCGATGAACATGATGCATTCCGTTGCCTCCCCATGACCACGACGCATTCCGTTGCCTCCCCATGAACACGATGTATTCTGTTGCCTCCCCATGAACACGACGACGATGCTATTTCTCTGTTCCGACCTAGCCATGTACACGAGCCCTCGCCGTATGTATGCGCGAGTAGGCGTTCGAGACCCCGCCCGTATGTACACATACGTGGCCGTATTTTCTTTCTTGCACCCTGGCCGCTCTACGTACGTGTACATGCTACATGCGCGCCTCTACTATGACACGTGCGCGCCTCTACTACGACACATGCGCGCCTCTACATCGACCAGTATATATGTACGTACACGTTCGCGACCAGAATGACAACGCTACGTACGCTTTGACCAGGTGGGTCCCGACTGTCAGGCACTTCCTTGCGTGTGAAGATGTAGCTGGTGGGTCCCAGCAGTCAGGGGCAAACGTTTTTTTCGCGAAATACGGTGGCCGTCCGGTGGGTCCCCGCTGTCAGGTGGAGGAATAATTATTTTGCACGTAATAAGTAGGCACTTCCTTGTTGCGGCTGTGGACCCAGCTGTCAGCCTCTCCACGTACAGTCCACGTCCGATGGAAGCCGTTCCTTGACCACGTTCACCACGCCGCGCCGAGAGCACCAGGGCGATGGACGACGGCGAGGCCTAGGATGGGGACGACGCGGAGCCGGGGAAGAGGCAGCAGTGGATGCCCAAGCGTAGAGGAGTACGAGGGTTCACTGGTTCGCTGCGGTGGGAGGCTGGTGTCGCCAGAGAATAACAGGGGGTGTGGGTGAATAGAGGGATTGCCTGGCCAGCGGTGGGAGTAGTAGGGGGCGGTGAGGCCTCCGCCGCATCACAGCCGGCCACGGAGGCAGGAGCATGAGGCACGACCGGCGCTGGTTTGGGCGGCTGGAGCAAGAAGACCAGAGGTTGAAGAAGCACTCCGGCCATTGGATGGACATCGTATAGTCACTAGACTAGAATCGTAAATATTGACTAAGTTGACAAAGCCCTTCATCCCATCAACTTAGTAGGCCCACAAGTCAGCCTGCCACTATACTGGGTCCCAGCTAACAGGGCGAGTATTCATTTTTTGTGTGCGTAATAAGGAGGCACTTCCTTGCGTGCGAAGATATGGCTGGTGGGTCCGAGCTGTCAGCGGCAGTAACGTTTTTTTCGTGAAATACAGAGGCCCTTTCGGTGTGTCCCTGATGTCAGGTGGAGGAATCATTATTTTGCGCGTAATAAGGAGGCATTTCCCTGCGTGCGGCCATGGACCCAGCTGTCGGCCTCTCCACGTAAAGTCCACTTCTGATGCATGTCGGTCGTTGACCACGTTGACCAGGCCACGCCGAGAGCACAAGGGCGGTGGATGATGGCAAAACCTAGGAAGGGAACCACACGGAGGCAGGGAAGACTCGGCAGTTGTTTCCCACGCGGAGGGGAGTACGACTGTACGAGGGTTTACTGGTTCGTCTGCCGTCGCCGGAGAATAACAGCAGGTGTGGGTGAGTAGAGGGATGGTTAGGCCAGCGATGGGAGTACGGTGGGGCAGTAAGGCCTGCGCGACAGCACAGCCGGCCGCGGGGAGGAGGGAGCAGGCAGTCCCGCCGGCGCTTGTTTGAGCGGCTGGAGCAGGAAGAGCAGAGATTGAAGAAGCACGGCGGCCGTTGGATGGACATCCAACAGTCACTGCTTGTGCGTCAACCTTTTTTTAGGAAAGCCTCAACTCTATGGAAAATAGCATATAGCCCATCTGCCATTATTTCTAATAATTTTCAGCCCATTTGCTAATTCTTAAGGTTTTTTTGGAGCCCATATTCTTTTTGTTAGCATTACAGCCCAAATTGTGGCCATGGTTAAAAAATTATATGAAATTTTGCATAATTCGGTGCGGTCCGAACTGTTTTTAATCCCAAAATTTGGACTCACATTCAAACTGATTTTAAAAATAAATGTATATCAATATAAAATCCAACAAATTCTCCACGCATAAAAATTAATGTAATTTAAAATCTTGAAATGAAAAAAAGATATTTGAAAGTAATTGTCGGTTTGATGTGTTCTAAAAATGTACAGCTCATTTCCCATTACTGATGGGCCATTTTCTCGGCCAGCCGAATGAAAGCTCTCCTCGTCTTGAAAGATTTGCAGCCCAACAGGCCTGACAAAGCGAGTTGCTTGGCAAATCACAAAAAACTGGGCTGTGGCCGTGGACCCAACTGTCAGCCTCTCCACGTACAGTACTCTTCCAATGGAAGTCGTTCCTTGACCATGTTGACCACGCCGCGCGGAGAGCACCACGGCGGTGGACGACGGCGAGGCCTAGGAAGGGGACGACGCGGAGCCGGGGAAGACGCGGCAGTGGAAGCCCGCGCGGAGAGGAGTACGAGGGTTCACTGGTTCGGCTGCGATGTGAGGCTGCCGTCGCCGCAGGGCCTAGCCAGCGGTGGGAATAGTAGGGGGCGGTGAGGCCTCCGCGGCAGCACAGCCGGCCATGAGAGGCAGGAGCATGCAGCATGACCGGCGCTGCTTTGTGCGGCTGGAGCAAGAAGACCAGAGGTTGAAGAAGCACTACGGCCGTTGGATGGACATCGTACGGTCACTGGAGCTAGAATCGTTCATATTGACTAAGTTGACAAAGCCCTCCGTCCCCGTCAACTTTGTTGGCCCACAAGTCATCCTCCCACTATGGTGGGTCCCAGCTAGCAAGGGGTATTCATTTTTTTGTGCGTAATAAGGAGGCACTTCCTTGCATGCGAAGATATAGCTGGTGGGTCCGACCTGTCAGCGGGGGGAACATTTTTTTAGTCCATTTGGTGGGCTGGGTGAAATAATGATGTAGCATCTATGCAGCCGTTTAAATCCCATTTGCATTTTTCTCGAAATCCGCGGACTTGCTGGGCTGGGTGAAAATATCATGTCGGGCTAGACGGAGAAATGTTATAAAAACATAAACACATGATTGCACGTCAGCAAAATCTTTGCAAGCTTATGTACGCAATCACTAGGAGTTAACTTGCCAAGTTATATATAAACAATTATTATTATTATTATTTTGTAAGATATTTCAACTTACGAAATAAAATATCATTTTAATTGACGAGTTAATAGTATGTGGGGTATTATTATTTTTTAGGCTAGACGTGGGACAGTTGAGTTGGTTTTAGGGGAAAGTACTGGGAGAAAACTCAGTTTACATCGAAAAAGAAAGTGGGAGAAAATTCAGAGACCTGCTGGGTCCACCTGAGGAGGGGAATATGTTGGGAGGAAGGAGATTCAAAGCACGGTAGCCGAGTGAACTAGTTTTTTACGGACAAGTGAACTAGTTTACATACATAAGCAAATAGCCACTAAAAAAGCAATCAGGTTAATGGGTTCTTAAAAGAAATATTTTGGACAAAACAGATAATTACGACACATAGGCTAATGCATGAAACACTCAGATGATAAAGGTGCTTATAAAAAAATAAAGTACAACATCTAGACCTTCCTGGCACGCTTGATCATGACGCTGCGGCTGTCCGTGTACTCGTCGGTTACAGGAAGCAGACACGCCCTCATGTCCAAGATCTGCCTGTACATGTCGTAGCATGCGTATGCGTCCTTGGCCGCGTAGGTTATGTAGGCTAGATTCAGAGGTACCTCCCACGTGTTCAGGTCATCTTCTTTCATGTTGGCGCATCAGGGGTCGATGATGGTCTCAGCGAGGTCAACCATGGAGTCCTTCTCCTGCCCGTTGCTGATGATCTTGTATTGCTTCTGGATGTCGACAAGCTTGTTGCACCAGATGGCCGAATCGTCGCGTTCTTCCGTCTCTCCACTATTGTGAAGGTGCAGTCGGCGCTGCCGATGAAATGGGCGAATGGTCGAGAACCTGGTGCAGCCATAGGACTAAGGCGAGGCAGAGCTTCGCCGAGTCCGTATCGTTGGTGTACATCACATTCAACTTGGTGCAGCCATAGGACTGAACAACGAACTCAAAGGGGAACTCCTTGCTGAAGTCCATATCCAGCAGGCTCACCCCTCGGATCACCATTGGAGTCTCTTTGAGTGAACGAGTGTGTAGGCGGCGGCAGCAGTTCGTTTTTCAGCTCCTGGGGAACTGGATTCAACAGTAAGCTGAGTGTGTACAGGCGACAACAGTTACTACCCCTCCCTCGTCCGCTGCACGCCCGACAGAAGATGCACCCTCGGCCACACGTCGGTTCACGAGCGGGTCTGTATTGGTACTATAATAACAGGAGTTAGTGGTCACTTTACTTAAATTTAATTAGCTCTAATAGAAATTTATACTTAAAACAAGCAATGCATTCGCTCGTTCTATCAGTGCCACAGGATCAACATGCACAACAATTAGAATTATTATTCTCAGGACGCACACGATCAGCACATTTGTCGCACTTTCACAAAGATAATACTACCAAGTTTGAACTGTTTGTTATGATTGTTGTCCTCTGCATCATCATGTCGTGTTTCCCAGCTTGCAAGATTCAGAACCAACAAATAAGATCCAAAAAATAAGTACAACAAAGATGCCTACACATATCATTGATTCCCAGCTTGCAAGATTCAGAACCAACAAATAAGATCCAAATAATAAGTACAACAAAGATGCCTACACATCTCATTGATTCCCGGCTTGCAAGATTCAGACCCAACAAATAAGATTCAAATAATAAGTACAACAAAGATGCCTAAACATCTCACTGATTCCCAGCTTGCAAGATTCAGAACCAACCCATTAGAGCCTTTTGATAAAGTGAATATCGGGATTAAATCCATCTTCGCTAGCCATGTCATACAATCGAAGAACTTGGCAAATGCTCTTGACCGTCACAACATTTGTAGTTGAGTATTCCTGTTTGCATAGCACAAACTAGGAGAGCATGATTTCACTTTAATAGTGGCCTCCTTTACTCAACCTGCAGCTCCACTTGGATGAAGCCTGCCTGGAGTTCCATGATTCAATTCATGTGCCTTTTTCTGCAGTTCACCTGAAATGAAGCAAAGATTGCATCATTCAGCTAGCAAGAAGTACTTGCTCTCGTGAGCTGGCAGGTTCTTCTTTAGTAGTTGCACTAAAATTGAGGAACATTAAGGTTGGTTGTCCAGCTCATGTAAGGTGCAACTATGATTTTGTTATCCTTTTGTGCAGTTCCACTAAAATAAAGTGCCATTATGGTGACGGCTCATCTTGCAAAGGCTAATAAAATGTTGCACGAGATTACCAGCAGAACTAGACGGAGATTTTGGAAACTCCAATCACCATTTTGTGCAGTTCCACAAAAATTGAGAGATGTCGTGACATTTTAGTTGAACTGCACAAGACACCCATTCCAAAAAAAAGTGTTTTGTGCAGTTCACCAAAAGGTCACAATAGCAACAAGGTGAAATGGATATCCCTATCTGCACAAAAAGATATAAAGTAAACAGTTGCTGGTCAATAAGAATATACGAAACATATACAAAATGAAAAGAAGCATCTTAATTATGTTCATGGGAATCACACAAGGACAGTAGAAATTTTAAAAGATCAGCAA
This sequence comes from Aegilops umbellulata, assembly GCA_032464435.1. Classification (NCBI taxonomy): domain Eukaryota; kingdom Viridiplantae; phylum Streptophyta; class Magnoliopsida; order Poales; family Poaceae; genus Aegilops; species Aegilops umbellulata. The sequence continues at coordinate 398,035,652 of CP136054.1, forward strand.
TGCTTCATGTTACCAGAAGCATTACAATCAACAATGAGATTCCTCAAATATGGGATTACTTTAATGGTGGCATTGCTTGTTTACCAGACACAGTAAATCAACAGCAGCTAAAGAGTTGGTTTAAGGGCATGGGACCGTGGGGGCACCAGGACACTCAGCAGCGTAAAGGAGCAACTTACTTATCATACTGGGGAAAATAGCAGGAGTGCCATTTGTAACACAGTTTAATTGCATCTTATCACTGGAAGCATTAGATTAACAATAACACTGGTTAGACATGTCCCTAAGATAACAGTGTGATCGCTTCATTTTACATGCGCCCTTACATTAACAACAGAAAAGGTTGGTATAAGGACATGCGACCGTGGACGCATCAGCACAATGTACCTACAAGGAGGCATAAAGTGGTGATGCCGAGTTTGTTCATGCTATGTGAGGGCAGCAAACCTAATCCTGGAGACCTTGTACTATGTGAGGGCAGCAGATCTAATCCTGGAGACCTTTTACTATGTGAGTGCAGCAAATCTAATCCTGGAGACCTTTTAGTATGTGAGGGCAGCAAATCTAATCATGAGACCTTTTACTATGTGAGGGCAGAAAATCTAATCCTGAGACCTTTTACTATGTGAGGGCAGCAAATCTAATCCTGGAGACCTTTTACTATGTGATGGCAGCAAATCTAATCCTGGACATACTCTGTTGACTTGTCCACCAGCCGCCACTTTCTATCCTTTTTTCAATCAATAATAGATCTGTTCCTTATCCAGTTTGTACTGCATTTTCCCATTATTTCCCTTTTCAGCCAAGAGACCGGTTGGGTATCCGGTCTCTACTACTTTCACCATATTATTTCCTCTTCGAATCAAGTCCTAGATTCATGCTACAACTTTCCCCCCTTTCTTTGTTGTTTGAACAAAGCCCTAGATTCGAATGCATGAAGTAGCTTTACCTCTAATAATACTAAAAATTTAGGTGGCTTTGGAAGAGTTGATGGGAGTAGAAAAAGATGCACATGCAGACACGTGGGGAGCTGGGGCAGTAGAGCAAGGCCGCTTTCGAAGAACTTATACCTGAGGGTCGCCGGGATGTCGGCGGCGGCAGGTCGGATCTGTGGACAATACGGCAGGGAGGAAGAAGGGTCGGAGGACCTCCCGAGCCGGCATTGTGTCGGAGAGAACGACACGGGCAGATGATCGGGCCCCTCTGGCAGCTGTGGGTTTCCTCCCTCGGCGGCGATGACCGCGTGAATGATGCACCTTTTAGTCCTCTACCTTTTAGTCCTCTACACACACCAGCCGAAGGTATCCGGCCAGATCTGTGACCAGCGGTGAGCAGAGAGAAAATGTTGCTACCGCTGTCTTGTTTATATCTGGAGAGGATGAGAGAATGAAGAGAGCAACCCTAGTAAAGCAAGTGCTCAGGCCCCTGCGTCCATATATAGTGGAGTGATTATCTTTTTTCTCTCCACAACAAGCGTTTCAATTTGTGTACGTGGCATTAAAGAAAAGAAACTCTCTATTTAAGGTGACTACTGTACGACTCCTACTTACTACTAGTAGTAGTACTACAGTATTGTTCACTTGTGCTCCCCGCCCCTCCATTCATTGAACAACCCCACGGGTGAATAAACATACAGTACTTACTGTATTTATATAGAACGAACAAGCTCAAACTATTTTCGAGTAGTTAAAAGTTGAGGGCGGGGCTTTTCCTGGGCAGTACGCATGTCAGTTTTCGGGTAGGCGGTTTGACAGAGAGGCGAGGAGGGTGAGCGAGTGGGGCTGTGTGATTTGACGGTGCATTACTGCTGGAAAGACTTGTGATATGGCCACTCACTATAGTCATGAATTACTGGCGCTCCGACCGGGGTGATGCCGCCCTTCCGTTCCGCGCTCTAATCTGGTGCATGACACGTCGACCCGGATGCTGGCTCTCCCACATGTCGGAGTAGTAAGAAGGAGCAAAGAATGATGAGGTATATACTAGTACTATACTACTCCCTCCGTTCCTAAATATAAGTCTTTGGAGAGATTTCACTATGGACCACATACGGAGAAAAATGAGTGAATCTACACATAAAATGCATCTATATACATCCGTATGTGGTCCACAGTGAAATATCTATGAAGACTTATATTTAGGAACGGAGGGAGTACTACTCAGGTCGAAGGAGTGCGAACCACGCAGCCGAGTGAACCAGCAGTGCGAACCACGGTAGCCCAGTGAACCAGCGGTAGAAAACAATGTGGTGATATGGCCATAAAAAACAATGTGCTACGGTCCACACTGTAGCAAGTACAGTAACACTCCTGTTTGTTTGGATCCCTGAGTTAGAGCTAGTTTGGGTTGAAATAGCCTCAAATTATCGAAACAAGAGGGGTTAGTTTGAGCTAGTTTGCTCTAACCCAGCTAAAAAACTAGCCCGGTGGAGAGGTTCTAATTGGGTTAGTTATCCTCGGGCCCACTAGAAGAGAACTAAAAAAATCTCCCCTGCCCACACCAGATCGCTCCCCCCCCACCTATCACACGACTCCTCTCTGTTCCCCATAGGGTCGCTCGCCCTCTCTCTCCTCCGGCCGCCCTCTCCTTCCGGCCTCCGCCGCCCTACTCCGGCTGCCCTCTCCCTCCGGCCTTCGAAGGTCGCCCCGCTCCCCCTTCACCAGTTGTTTTTCTCCTTCTTTCGTGCACGGCGGCGGTGCATCTACCAGGGAGGTCGCGAGAGGGGTGAGTTTGTTCGTTCCTTCTCTGTCTCACGGCCATATCAGTGATCTTGCTTGCTCTAGCGCTAATTCTGATTTGGAAAAGTAGATCCTGGTCAAACATGGTATATATTTGTGGTGCACGCATGGAATTGTTTGATGCTGCTTGAGGAGGTAATAAATCTTTCTAGAGGCCCAAAGATTCAGGTCACCTTTTTAGGTATTTCAATTTCAGGCTTGCATTATTTCTAGAGGCCCAAAGATTCAGTTCACCTTTCTAGGTATTTCAATTTTAGGCTTGCATTATTTCTAGAGGCCCAAAGATTCAGTTCACCTTTCTAGGTATTTCAGTTTCAGGCTTGCATTATTTCTAGAGGCCCAAAGATTCAGTTCACCTTTCTAGGTATTTTAGTTATAGGCTTGCATTATTTCTAGAGGCCCAAAGATTAAGTTCCCAGTCGGCGGCAAGCGGCCCTGCTACCCATGTCGGTGTCGAACTCAACTCGCAAGGGCCGGCGTCGGAGGGGTTCTCGGGGCTTGGGCTCTACAGAGCCTTCCTGCAGAGCGACAATGGAGAGCTCCTCCCTCGGTGCGTGAGGGGCTCCGGGCTCCCTCCGTATCGTGAATGACTTCCGTGATGAGTTAGCTCATTCTTTGTTTCATGAAGTGTTTTTTTTATTTTGTGAAGCTTGATTGACGACTTGTATGTTTAAGTGGGATATCTCATTTGTATAGACAAAGTAAAATTTATCATGTTTTGCATGCTTGATTTGTATAGATGGTTCGTTTATGTCAATTGTGAGCGGGAGGAGGCCACAGAAGAGCCGGCCACACCAAGAAGGTGCTTGGATCCAAGGGACTTATTTTAGTCTGACTAAAAATAGTCTCTTTAAGAGGCTAAAAGTTCCAAGCACCCCTGACTAAAGAGGGGCTAAAACTAGTCTTGAGACTAAAAAAATTTAGTCAGGGGTACCCCTAGTCATCTCTCTCCTCATTTAACTCCTCTCCTTTAACACAGGCGAGATCTGGATTGGAGGGTTTGGAGGATAATAAATGCTCATTAACTTGATTTTAGTCTCTTTAGTATTTGGATCCAAGCATGGGTGAGGCTAGCAAGTTTTAGTCTCACTACTTTTAGTCATGGAATTAAAACGTATCCAAGCACCCTCCAAATCCGGCAGGAAATAGGGTCCAAAGTAGTCAAATGATTGAGATAGAGCACTTATTGTCAATCTAACCCTACCATCCATACACCTCTTTGGATTAGAGTTAGTTCAGGGTTAGAATCTAACTCTAACCTCTAACTGAGTTAGAGTTCTCCTCGTCTCGGTTCATCGCCATCATACTTTCCCCATTCCTGTGTTTTTAGTATCCTGCGAATCAAAGAGGCCCTTTTTTGCGGGAAAAATCAAAGAGGCCCTTAGACTGGTTTCGGTCCGGTCATTTTTTATAAACGTGTTATGTCCAAAATTTAATGAAAGTGCTCCGGTTTCCACGAAAATAATCTGGTATCATGTAGTAATTCATTCATTTATTTATTCTTCTGCGGGGGGTTTGCATGAAATTCGTGAGGTCTGAAACGTAAAGTACCCCGACATATGCTCCGAGTCGTGCATGCACTACGACCCAGATGCTCTATGTCCCACATGTCAGCGAATGGGAGCATGTGGAAATAGCCTAGGAGTACATATAGGAGGATAAATGCGTGAAATAATATGTACTGTGAAGCGTAGCCGCGGTTCGAAAAGGAGACCTAAAGTGATGACAGCTATAGGTCACATGCACCCAACTAGTGGTACTCGCCATACGACTAATTTTTCCCTCAAAAAAGAAAAAAGAAGAGGCACGAGTGCTCAGTACTCCTATTCTATAAACACGAGTCCCATCTGACAACAGCGTCCGTGATACAGCTAGCTCTCCTCCCTCGTTTCTCTCTTCTAATTCTAAACTCGGCCGACGCCCGGTGGGCGGGGTGGGTTTGCTCAACTGCGGCCCCACCTCACAGTGAAAACGTTACGACTGGAATAAAAATGCCATATGCTCCCTCCGTTCATAAATATAAGCCTTTTTAGATACTATTTCAAATGGAATACATCATACAGATGTATGTAGACATAGTTTAGAGTGTAGATTCACTCATTTTGCTCCGTATGTAGTAGTCACTTGCTCGAATCTTTAGAAAGACTTATATTTGGGAACGAAGGGAGTACTATACTAATAAAACATTAAGGCCACGAGGCGATGCAGTGCTGCTTACAGGAGGCAAGAAGAAGAGATGCATCCGTCGACGACGTCCACCTCCTTGACTCAGGGCGCCGGCCCACTATCGGTGTCAAAACCGGCGGATCTCGGGTACGGGGTCCCGATCTGTGCGTCAAGGCCGGATGGTAACAGGAGACAAGGGACACAATGTTTTACCCAGGTTCGGGCCCTCTCGATGGAGGTAATACCCTACTCCTGCTTGATTAATATTGATGATATGGGTAGTACAAGAGTAGATCGACCACGAGATCAAGGCGGCTAAACCCTAGAAGCTAGCCTACGGTATGATTGTGTATGAAGATGATTGTCCTACGGACTACAACCCTCCGGTTTATATAGACACCGGATAGGGTTAGGGTTACACAGAGTCGGTTACATAGGTAGGAGATCTTGAATATCCGCATCGCCAAGCTTGCCTTCCACGCCAAGGAAAGTCCCATCCGGACACGGGACAAAGTCTTCAATCTTGTATCTTCATAGTCCAGGAGTCCGGCGAAGGTATAGTCCGGCTACCCGAACACCCCCTAATCCAGGACACCCTCAGTAGCCCCTAAACCAGGCTTCAATGATGACGAGTCCGGCGCGCAGATTGTCTTTGACATTGCAAGGCGGGTTCCTCCTCCAAGTCCTTCATAGAAGATTGTAAACACCAAGAATAGTGTCCGGCTCTGCAAAATAAGTTTCCACATATTGCCATAGAGAGAATAATATTAACACAAATCAAATCTGCTGACGTATTCCGCAGTGCGTCATCACACTGCGGCCAAGTTCTTTACAAATCGTTTTTACTTTTCCACCTCAGCATGTTTCACGAGGCGGTTTTCTTGGCACGTCCTGTCGAAGCAGAGATTGTGTGCCCCTTTTACGGGATTCTCATCAATACGGACGTGGGTAACCCAGTTGCGCCATTTACCATGGCGCTTGGGAGGCAAGCGAGTTTTATTAGGCAGGTGGGGACGCATAACCGCATCCGCCCATATAAGGGGATAAGGATCCACCTTTTTACCTACGCCTTCTTCCTCCTTTGCCAATCCCTCTCTTGCGCACTCGAGCTCCAGCGCCCAAGCCCGCTCTTTTCACCTCAATCTTCTCCAACAATGTCCGGAGCAGGAGGCAAGTGGATGGTCTCCTCCATCACGGAGGCCCAAGTAAAAAAGCTGAGGAAGGCCGGATACCTGTCCAAGGACATCCCGCACCGGCTTCCCGAGAAGGGGCAGCTTCTCCCCACCCCAAGGCCCCATGAGAGGGTAGTTTTCCTTCCCCACTTCCTCCGCGGACTGGGTTTTCCACTCCACCCATTCGTCCGGGGACTCATGTTCTACTACGGCTTGGATTTCCACGATCTGGCCTCAAACTTCATCCTCAACATCCCGACATTTATCATCATGTGCGAGGCCTTCCTCCGTGTCCACCCCCATTTCGGCCTCTGGCTCAAGACCTTCAAAGTCAAGCCCAAGATGGTGCGCGGCAGCCAAGCGGAGTGCGGAGGCGCCATGGCGGGCAAGATGGCCAACATCCTATGGTTCGAGGGTTCCTTTGTGGAGACCCTATAGGGGTGGCAAGCAGGGTGGTTTTATATCACCGAGCCACGCGATCCGAAATGGGTCGCAGCCCCCGAGTTCCGATCCGGACCCCCCACGCGGCTTATGTCCTGGAAAGAGACGGGCCTGTCGTGGGGCAACGAAGAAGAGGTGACCGGATTGCAAACTTGCATCCGGTCCCTGGTGAACAAGCCAATCCGGCTTGTCAATGTAGTCCAGGTCATGCTCGTTCGCCGAATCCTCCCGTGTCAACAACGGGGTTTTACTCTGTGGGAGTTCGACCCGGCGCAGCACCGAGCCCTTAACAGGCTCTTCGACACGATGTATGAAGACGTCTGGAAGGTGCTAATCAAAGGCGCCGAGGCCCCCACATCCGCTTCAGAGGACCGCGGATACAGCTCGCAGCGTCACGCTGGCGAGGTAAGCTATTTTCACCCTTTACAGGATGTTAAGTTCTTTCATAGTTTGACTCTATGCGGGATCTAAACTCCCTTACCTTTAACAGGCTTGGCAGGCGATATACGAACCAATTAACTGTCAGGCTCCCTTGCCCGAAGACCCAGCCCCTGCTCTTTTAGAGAAGCTGCTGGCTCCGGCACCTTACGTGGTGCCGGAGAAGAAGGCTAAGAAGAAGAAGGCCACGGGGACTCGAAAGAATGCCCGTAATATGGCGGTGTCGGACTCGTCATCTGACGAGTCCGAGACGCCCTCCCCTCGTGAGAACGAGGAGGAGGAAGGAGGAACCTCTCCCCCTCCAGCGGGGGGAGGAGAAAAAGGGAAGGCCGCCCCAACGGGGGAGGCCGGAGGGTCCAGAAAGAGGAAGACCCCTCCACCGGACTACTCCCCCGACGCCGACGAGGACGACGAGGGGTGGTCGAACAGGGCCAAGCGTCCGGCGAAATCGTAAGTATTCGGATACCAGAATACTCATGATATTCCTAGGTTGTTCAGCTTTCCATAATGCCGAACTTAATTGTGCAGCCCGCCCCGGGCCGAACTCGACGATTCGTCGAGCGGCTCCCTGGATTCGTCGGACGTGAACTCAGTTCCGCCCGCTGTCTCCCCCCGTACTACAGACGACGCCGAAGTGGCATCGCAACGAGCTCCGGGGCAGGAGGAGGTGGTCCTGGAGGAGCCGAAAGGCGACCTCCCGGACCCCAGGAATAAAGGGGACAAGACCCCCCAGGGCTCCGAGTCCGGCTTTGTGCCGGACGCCGCACCGGACTCTTCAACAGTTCCGGTCCACGGTAGGCGAACTCCTTCCAAAAGGATCAAGCCTTCTAAGCCAGCGACTTCCGTCCAACCGGAGTCGCTGGACCATCTGCTGGAGGTGCTTGACGGCGCCTCCATCGACAAGGAGCACCGTACTATTATGAGTACGGTGATCCAGAGGGTTCAGTCCGCCAAGAGCGGACTGACTGAAGCTTGCGCTAGCCTTCTAACAGGCTTCGAGGTAAGCAAAAATATATCAAAATATTACCACATAGACAGTAACCCCTGATGCTCTGTTTGGCGTTCGGAAAGAAAAGCCGAATAGAGGATCTAATAAATTTCGCAGGAGTCTAACAATAAAGAGTCAATATGCGTATGCAGGCTTCGCTGCTATCCACCGCCGCACTAACTGCGGAGGTGGACGTCCTAAAAAAGGACCTCGGGCGGACCGAGCAAGAGCTCGGCCTTGCAAGCGGCATCTCGAGGAGAAAGAAGGTAAGAAATACCCTACAGAAAAAAGGTGCCTATAGAGAGGCGTGATTGCAAAAAATAACAGGATCATACTGCTTATTATAGGGCCACAACTCTGGTGGCGACCCTCAAGCAGGCGCTATCTGAGGCCGAAAAGAAAACGGCCGAGGAGCGCACCGAGCGAGAGAGACTTGGGGCTCAGGTCGGCGAGGTTCAGCAAGAGTTGCAGGCTCTCATGAAAAAACATGAGAGCTTGGAGCTTGAGTCAAAGGCGCCAGCATCCGAGCTCGCGTCGGCCCTTGAGACCGCCAAGGGTGCCAAGGCCGAAGCCCAAAAGGCCCTCCAAGAGTTGGAGGAGATGAAAAAGATAGCAGTGGGTAAGGCATTCTCAATGCAAAGTAGAAATATAAAAGTAAACTGCTTGTCACTTACCCGAATCCGGAGTTCTCCATGGGCGTTCCCAGATCTTCCCCGTAGCGTATCCGCCGCCGCCGCATTCTACCGAGCTGGAGAGGGCATCTCGACGGAGAGTGTGTTCTGGTCTCAGTATTCTGAGGCCGGACACCCTGTACCCCTGAGCGACCAGATGAAACAGCTGGTCGAGCTCCACAAGGCGGCCGAACAGGCCATGAAGGGCTTCATAGTTCGGCTGTGGCCCGGAGAGGCCCTGCCTGGGAGCTATTTCGGGCTGGTGCAGCAGTTGGTGGAGGCCTGTCCAAGGCTCGGGGTCATCAAGCGCTCTGTCTGCATCGAAGGTGCCCATCGGGCCCTTGCCCGTGCGAAGGTGCACTGGGGTAAGCTGGACAGAGAAAGGCTCGTGAAGGACGGGCCGCCGGTGGGGAAGGAGCATCGCAAGCCCGAGAACTACTACAAGGATGTTCTTGCAGGTGCCCGCCTTGTGGCGGATGAATGCACCAAAGATGTAATTTTTGAATGAACTCGCTCGTGTTTATCCTCTACGCTGAAAGCTTGTTCATTTGCGCTAAGCAATGCTTATTGAATTTAAAATATTATTTTCTGTGCGGCCGTTTATCAAAAATTGAGAGATGGCCAGTCGTCGGGTTCTGCCCCCGTGCCACTAGTGCTGGGGTGTTCCGGGATAAACCTGAGCACTCTTTTTCCCATGGTTGGGTCCTTCGAGGGAGGCGCTCAGCACAACGAACCAGACAATCGGACTATAATGCTTGAACACTCTCACTTAGCCATAGAACTTTATAATATTAAATTTCGGCGAAGCCCCTAGTTCGGAAGACCGAGTTCGGGGCGCTATCCACGCCTTTGGCCGGACAAAGCCAGCTCCCCGCTCGAAGCGGCATAAGTCTTTAGGGACTCGAAAAACCTCTCGAACAGCGACCGATCTCTCGCCTCATGATGACAGTCAGTTTTAGCTTTCTCCACTGAGGTGCTTAACCCAGCTGAACCGGGGCACAATCGCTGTGGTTCTCCTAGTGCTACCTTAGCCGATATAGCGGAACGTAAGGCACCAAAACATAGGAGCCGGGCAAACCCAACTATTGACCCAAATCATGATTCGGAGCCGATGCATATAGTGCTATAAGTTCGGGGTGCCGCACTTGTGAAAGTGGACGAACTTCTCACACCATAATAAGGGGTACTGAAGCCCCTGGCGTGTTTGCCGTACCATGATGTACGGGTGCGATCATGTCAAAACATATATATGAAAATAGGATAATGCAAAAAATAGACAAAAAGCTATGCATTGTTTATAGAGAGGCTATTTATCAAAGCCGAACGATACAAGTAGTGCAATAAGCAAAAATATATTGGACTATTTAACATGTCCTGACCAGGGGCAGGCCGCGGAGTTGTATTTGAAACAGGTATACCGCTCGTAACGGAGACCACCTGGGAGTTCCATAATGCGGCATGGCTTTGTCTGCTTCCCTGGATCTTGCATCGTTTGTGCGGCAGTCGAATTGCCGAACAGGTCGTCCGAAATGTGGAGTCATGAAAGTAAGAAAAACGAATCCGGCAGCCCCTAGTATGTTTTAAGCCGTATTTTGGGCGTGCCGTTATTGTGCCCCTTCCCCTGTGCCCATGGTATTTCAAGGGCGTATTTATGTACGCGAGGCATTGGTTTCGCTATATCGCGAGGGCCGGGGTTGGGGCCGCATTGCTACGCCTGCTCAGAACGTGTTAGGCGGTCCTGTTGTAGGTTACTCCGGGCGCGCTTGGCCGTGTCCGACTTTTTAGCGGCCGGACTGGGGAATTGCCTAAGAAGGCTGCTTTGTACTTCCGATGCGAGAGCCGCCATGTGCTCCTCCGTACGGAGGGAGCGTTCGGTGTTTCCGTTCACCGTGATCACTCCTCGAGGGCCTGGCATCTTGAGCTTGAGGTATGTGTAGTGCGGCACCGCATTGAACTTTGCAAATGCGGTTCGTCCGAGCAGGGCGTGATAGCCGCTGCGGAACGGGACTATATCGAAGATTAACTCTTCGCTTCGGAAATTATCCGAAGACCACGTCAAGTGTTACCAAGCCTGTACAGTTGGCCTCTACACCTGGTATAACGCCTTTAAAGGTCGTCTTTGTGGTCTTAATCCTTGAGGGATCTATGCCCATTTTCTGCACTATATCCTGGTAAAGCAGGTTCAGGCTACTGCCGCCGTCCATGAGGACTCTTGTGAGATGAAATCCGTCGATTATTGGGTCGAGAACCAATGCGGCAAAGCCGCCATGATGGATGCTCGTGGGGTGATCCCTTCGATCAAAAGTGATCGGGCAAGAGGACCATGGGTTGAACTTTGGGGCGACTGGCTCCATCGCGTATACGTCCCGTAGCGCACGCTTCCGCTCCCTCTTGGGAATGTGGGTTGCGTATATCATGTTCACCGTCCGCACTTGTGGGGGAAACCCCTTCTGTCCATTGTTGTTCGGCGGCCTGGGCTCCTCGTCGTCGTCGCTATGCGGCCCCTTGTCTTTGTTTTCGGCTCTTAACTTGCCTGCCTGCTTGAACACCCAACAATCCCTGTTGGTGTGATTGGCTGGTCTTTCGGGGGTGCCATGGATCTGGCACAAGCGGTCGAGTATTCGGTCCAAGCTGGACGGGCCCTGAGTATTCTTTTTGAATGCCTTTTTCCGCTGACCGGATTTATAGCCTCTGAATCCGGCATTAACTGTCGTATCTTCATTGCTGTCGCTGCTAATGCGGCGCTTTTGCTTGTTTCGACGTGTCCTGCCACTTTTGTATTTGGTATCCGAATTACCAGGGTTTTTTTGATAAGTTATTGCTGCGAGCTAGCCAGCTATCTTCTCCCGCGCAAAAGCGGGCCATGAGTGTCGTGAGGGCTGCCATAGATTTCGGCTTTTCCTGTCCCAGGTGCCGGGCAAGCCACTCGTTGCGGATGTTATGCTTGAAGGCTGCTAGGGCCTCTGCGTCCGGACAATCGACTATCTGGTTTTCCTTTGTTAGGAACCGTGTCCAGAATTGCCTGGCTGATTCTTCTGGCTGCTGAATTATGTGGCTTAAGTCGTCGGCATCCGGTGGTCGCACGTAGGTGCCCTGGAAGTTGTCAAGGAATGCGGCTTCCAGGTCCTCCCAAGAATCGATTGAGTCTGCTGGCAAGCTGTTAAGCCAATGTCGGGCCGGTCTTTTAAGTTTGAGAGGGAGGTATTTGATGGCGTGTAGATCGTCGCCACGTGCCATGTGGATGTGAAGGAGATAATCCTCGATCCATACCGCCGGGTCTGTGGTACCATCGTATGATTCAATGTTCACGGGTTTGAAACCCTCTGGGATTTTATGATCCATTACTTCGTCTGTGAAGCATAGTGGGTGTGCGGTGCCCCTGTACTGGGCTATGTCACGACGCAGCTCGAAAGAGCTATGTCTGTTGTGTTAGGCCCGGCCGGATTTGTTGTATCCGGAGTGAGGATCATCGTCACGTGTCGTGGGACGCCTACGCGATCCGTAGATCAATCTTGTTTGTCTTGCTTTATCCTCCAGTACGTCTCGCAGGTCTGGCGCATTTTCCCGTGCCTTGGTTGAGCGGCATCGGGGCATGGCTTGGGTGGAGGGCCGACAGGCCTCTCTGTCGCGGCCGCGAGGTGGCCGGTCTGCCATGTCATGTGCTGGTGATGTAGGCGCTTCCTCCTCTGATCGGGGTAGCGGCCTGCGCTTTGGGTAACTCTTGGAGGGGCGCTCGAGTTCATACTCTTCGGCCGCAAGGACTTCAGTCCATCTGTCAGCTAGCAAATCTTGATCAGTTCTAAGTTGTTGCTGCTTTTCTTTAGGCTGTTTGCCGTGGCTAGAAGCCTGCGTTTGAAACGCTCTTGTTCGGCGGGGTCTGATGGTACGACGAATTCGTCGTCATCGAGGCTTGCCTCGTCTTCGGAGGGAGGCATATAGTTATCGTCCTCAACCTCTCATTCTGCCGCTCTCTCATGAGGGCTAGCTTCTCCATCTTCCTACGCCGAATCTTGCTGGGTTGGGTGTTCTTCGGCACTATCCGGGGTAGTATTATCTCCCGTGCCGGAATCACCGTTTTTGCTTTGGCGGGATTTAGAGCGGTGCCGCTGACGCCGGCGCTTTGGCTGTTTCTTGGAGGTGTCATCCCCCGCTGTTCCATCGCCATCTCCATCTTTTGGAGTATCCACCATATATATGTCATATGACGAGGTGGCCTTCCAGCGCCCTACAGGTGCTGGTTCCTGTTCGTCTCCTACCTCGTCGTCCATACCGTCGAAGTCTTCGGAGCCGAAGTCAAGCATGTCGGTTAAATCGTCGACAGTGGCTACAAAGTGGGTGGTGGGTGGGCTTTGAATTTCTTCATCGTCCGAATCCCATCCTCGCTGACCGTAATCCGGCCAGGGCTCTCCTGATAAAGAGAGAGACTTGAGAGAATTCAGGATGTCACCAAAAGGTGAGTGCCGAAAGATGTCCGCGGCGGTGAACTCCATTATGGGTGCCCAATCGGATTTGATCGATAGGGGCACGGGGGGTTCGGAGTCCGGAGAAGAGTCCGGACCCTCAGAGTCACGGGTCACGCGGAGTGCGGGGCTGGCGTTCGGCTCGATTGCCTTTGAGATCGCAGCCCCCGAGGCGACGTCCAACCGCTCATCCTCGATTGACGCAATAGGCTCCGAATTAAGGGTCGGAACCGGTGCGTGTGCGGCCTCCAAGACACTGTTAGGAGGCAGAGCTAGATCGTGCCCCTCGAGATAGTGCGGCGCGCTTGGCTGTGGCTCGAACCCGTCGAAGATCAAGTCTCCGCGGATGTCAGCCGTGTAGTTTAAGCTTCCAAACCTGACTTGATGGCCAGGGGCATAGCTTTCGATCTGCTCCAGGTGACCAAGCGAGTTGGCCCGCAAAGCGAAGCCACCGAAGACGAAGATCTGCCCGGGGAGAAAAGTCTCACCCTGGACCTCATCGTTGTTGATGATCGAAGGATCCATCGGGCCTAAAGGCGACAACACAGAGGAACTCTCAATGAAAGCACCAATGTCGGTGTCAAAACCGGCGAATCTCGGGTAGGGGGTCCCGATCTGTGCGTCAAGGCCGGATGGTAACAGGAGACAAGGGACACGTTGTTTTTACCCAGGTTCGGGCCCTCTCGATGGAGGTAATACCCTACTCCTTCTTGATTAATATTGATGATATGGGTAGTACAAGAGTAGATCTACCACGAGATCAAGGAGGCTAAACCCTAGAAGCTAGCCTACGGTATGATCGTGTATGAAGATGATTGTCCTACGGACTACAACCCTCCAGTTTATATAGACACCGGATCGGGTTAGGGTTACATAGAGTCGGTTACATAGGTAGGAGATCTTGAATATCCGCATCGCCAAGCTTGCCTTCCACGCCAAGGAAAGTCCCATCCGGACACGGGACGAAGTCTTCAATCTTGTATCTTCATAGTCCAGGAGTCCGGCGAAGGTATAGTCCGGCTACCCGAACACCCCCTAATCCAGGACTCCCTCACCCACCGAACGACGCCTAAGTAGCAGCGGCTTTCATGGCCAGGTCGACGTGCTTCTGAAAAATGGCGTCCAAAGATTCCAGCGGCTGGAAGAAGGCCAACGTCTTTCTATCCTCGCTTGCCTTGTAGTGGCCTATGTAGACGATTTCCTCGCAGACGTGGATGTGCAGGTCGACGGTTTCTTGCATGGCGAGGCGCTACGTGGCGAGCGCGGCCTCAAGGTGCACATTCTTTGTCGCGACCTCCGGCACTTGCAGGGCCACCAGGGCTTTAAAGAGTTTGTCACCATGGAGGCCGATGAGGGTGGCAGGCAATGAGGAGCCTGGGCGCGCGAGCTGGAGTAGTACGGCAAGGTCATCCGCGTGCTTCTTGACGGTGGTGAACTTGCGGATGGAGTTGACCATCATGTCGTCCATGCGAGAGGCGAAGCCGGCGTCGGGGAGGGCTACGATGCCTGCGGTCGCCAGCACCGTCTGGAAACGCTGCACGGTGCGGGGCCGCAGGACGGCGCCTTGGATGATTTGGCACAGCCGACTGCCGCTCGCGTCCATCACCTCCATAGGTGCTTGTGGCTTGTGGTCACTTGGTCTTGCATTGGAGTGAGCAGTGTTGCGTAGAGACTTGGGAGTAGATGGATTGGAGTGGTGGGGTGCCTTTATTATATGAGAGTCCGAACTCTGTTGCATTCACATCGTGCTGACTCTATTCTTCTTCTCCAATTAATTCCCTCTGCATGTAATTGAGGATGCATCATTGACCATTCAACGTCTCGGGAACCGCTACCCTCTCCCTCCTTGGCATTCAAGCACCTATGGACCCGTCGACGATGAGGTGCCTATGGTGACTTTGTAAATTTCAAGATGATAGTGTCGTGCGTGTGTGTGTTCATAGGGGTGAGTGTATGCGCGTGTATATGAGCGCTTGCGTCTGTACTGTGTAAAAAAACGTAAATGCGTGTCAAAAAGAGACTAGTCAGTATACTCAATATTGTGCACCTCGGAGAGGAAAACGATAGAGCTAGTACGTACTCCCTCCGTTCCATAATATAAGAACGTTTTTGACACTAGTGTAGTGTCAAAAACGCTCTTATATTATGGGAGGGAGGGAGTATTTATTTACGGTGCATATTCACTCATTTTGCTCCATATGTACTCCGTCTCGGTGTAGTCTAGTCACTTGTTGAAATCTCTAGAAGGGCAAATACTCCTTTCTGGTTTACAGGGCTATACTAGCAAGTAGTTGTACGTACTAGTACAATAGTGGGCTCACATAGCAATTTTGTCTCATGCAAGAGCCTGGCTGAGTATTTAACCAAAAACTACCACATTTCACGGAAACGTGACAGAAAACTACCACTTTACGATTTTGTGCGAAAAACTACCACTTTTGTCCTAATCCGTGGCAAAAAACTACCAAGTCTTGAAACCGGTCGCTTCGCCCGCGCTAAGCACCAAACTAACCAGCTGGTCCCACGTTTCAGGTGCCACGGTGGCCAACCGACGCCCACCGCACGTTAACGGCACGTCCGCGGTCGGAAACAGCGTCATCAGAGGATCAACATCAAATGGCCGGTCCCACATTTTGGTGCATTGAACGCAAACTGACAGCCGCCGTTTCCGACCGCGGACGCGCCGTTAACGCGCAGCGGGCATCGGTTGGCCACCGTGGCACCTGAAACATGGGACCGGCTGGTCAGTTTGGTGCTTAGCACGGGCGAAGCGACCGGGTTTCGAGACTTGGTAGTTTTTTGCCACGGATTAGAACAAAGAGGTAGTTTTCCGCACAAAATCGTAAAGTGGTAGTTTTCTGTCACGTTTCCGTGAAATGTGGTAGTTTTTGGTTAAATACTCAGCCTGGCTATATGCGTGCTCCAATTTTCGCAACTACAACGTTCAGTTTGCGCTTGGCTCTTCGCCTCTTCGAGAAGACGAACAATGATGTTACTACTACTGCTTCTACAGTGTCGAATCCACTGCTGCATGTCCGTCCACCGCGAGCGGGACGGATAGGTTGTTGCAGAAGTACTACTAAGTAAAAGCATGTCCTCGTTTGCAAGCAACTGCGCGCATGGGTGAGGGAGAAGGCGTGTAGTAAAATCAAGCTTCTCCTCGTTGTACGAGTTGATGCGACACATCATAGCACTGGCCTCACATGCTTGCCTCTAAACTTGGCTGAAAGACCCGCAGTGTACAATATATTTGTTGCAACCTCTAACATTTACCCACCACAAATTAAAATATATGTGGTCGTATGCATCGTTCTGATGCAGAGGCCGGGGAGTCCCCGCCCCCTTTTCGAAGTAAAAAACAAATTAAAATATATATTCCTGTCTTGACCAGATGAGCGTGCAAACTACAATCACCAGGGTGTCAGGTAGGGCCAGAAGACTGTTTTAATTTTGTTAAAAAAACATCGAGACAGCCACATAGCATGGAGCCGACCGCAACGATTTTAAGCTTACAGGCACGGTACACGCTATCCTAGTCTACTCTACACATGAAACTGCCACACGAGCGTCCGGGCTGCGCTTGGCTCTTCGCCTCTTCGGGAAGTCGAACAATGATGGAGTACTACTGCACTGGAGGAGTACTACAGTATGCTTCTGGCCATCTGACACCGATTGAACTGCTGCATGTCCACTGCGTGCGGGAGGGAGAGCGTGTAGCGAAAGCTTCTCCTAGTCTTGCCAGCCACCACGCTCATGGGCGAGGAAGGGACGCTCCTGCCTTTGCGTGTATGATAGGTGGGCCTGACAGGTGTGTGGCCAACCTGTCATACAGCCAAAGGCAGGTGCAGTTAAGTCGGCGAGGGAGAGGATAATCAAACTTCTCGTTGATGTATGAGTTGACGCGACACATCAAAGCACTGAACTCGATATATTTCAATAATTTGCATTTACCGATGCATTAATTACAACGCATGCATGCATGCCGTGACTCTCCTTTTGTTACTTGCATGTGTTGATTCAATGCACCTTTAAGTAGTATAAAATATGTGACGGTAAAGCTTTGTAATACCCCGGCCCAAGTCGAGAGATGGTTGTGCACGAGGAGGGCGAGATCATGCAGACCGAACAGGACCCGACGATGGAGCTCTCTAAGGTCTCGATGGACCTCACCGTGCTCCACTGCCCCTTGTGCCTCCGCCCCTTGACGCCTCCACTGTATGAGGTTCGAATACACCTCGTCCGTTCGGCTGATTGAGCAAGGTGAAGGTTTCTTGATTGATGTGTTGTTCGATTTATTTCTGCAGTGCAAGGGAGGGCACCTGGCCTGCACGGATTGCCGCGTCAAGCGCCCTGGGAACCAGCGGCAGTGCCAGAAGTGCGAGCGCGGCGGTGGCTTCGACGTGCGGAACACGGCCGTGGACTCCGTCCTTTCGTCGGTGAGGGTGGAGTGCCCGCACGAAGGCTGTGGGCTCTACGTCACTTACCACAAGCTCGCCGATCACCAGAGCGTGTGTCCGCTCGTGCCCTGCAAATGCCCCGTGCCCGTCTGCGGCTATGAAGGGCCGCCGCCGGCGCTCTACCACCACATCAGCACCGCGCATCCCATGCCCATGCACAGGATCCAGTACGGCAAGGTGCTCCAGCTACAAGTGCCGCTGTCGGAGCCACGACTCTTGCTGTTCGCGGAGGAGGACCGTCGCGCGTTTTTCTTGGTCGGCGGCATGCTCGACATCGGTGCACCTATCGTCGTGTCGGTCGTCTGCATCAAAGCGGGGGGCGTCCCCACTGTCACACTACGTGGCCAAGCTGTGGGCGAACGGCCCGCTGGGGGAGCCCAAAGGCACGACCGACGTCGTCAAGGTGGAAATGGAGGTGACAAGCACTAAGGATCCCGGCGACGTCGACGTGCAGGAGCTGACCTTCTTGACAGTTCCGCCCAAGCTGCTGGCCGGGGCTAAGGTTGTGTCCCTCCACATTCAGATTGACAAGCTCACGTCCTAAATGTTTCTACAGTGCCTTCTGTTTATCTTAGTAATATGCTAATATAGGGATTACCTTGGTCTACTTTAGCTTAAGAAATGGTGGGTTTTGGTGGCGATAAAAAATTATGTTTATCAATGCATTAATTGCAATGCATGCATGCATAAAGTACATGCATTGGTCATTTTCTCTAAATACTTGCATGCAATGATTTAATGCACCTTGGAATCTGAACATGTGTTGGGGAACAACCAAATTGAGCCTTATAAATTGGAAAAACTAAAATTTTGAGATAAGCCCTATAAAACCGGAAAGGAGAGAGTAGAAAAAGAAGTACTCCATCCAGGAATAGTGTCGCACTTCAAAACTTGAACCGCCAATAAATTTTGAGCTTGTGTCTCGTCACATTCCAAATTACTCCACGCTATATTGAATTGCAAACCTATTCACACCGATCACAACCTAAATGGTTTCCCACTTAGGAGCGTATTAGTACTCGGTTATAAATACGGACTAGTATGCCAAGATGACTGCGCATTCCTCCTCAACTCCTCATCCACAAAAACAAACAAGACATTCAGCATCCTTCCCCTGCGTCTGCCATGGCCAGCATGAGTTCTGGGTCGAGAGATTGCCACCAGGGAGAGGCGAGCATGGAAGCGGAAGCATGAGAGATGTCCCGCCTCGCTGCGAGAGCAGCCGACATGTCCCGCCACACGGAAGTAGCAGCACAGAGGTCCCGCCGCGCCGCTGAAGCGGCACGGAGGTCCCGCCGCGCCGTCAATGCAGCAAACTGGTCCGGCCGCGCCGCGGAAGCAGCAGAGATGTCCCGCTGTGCCACGAATGCGGAAGAGATGTCGCGCCGCGCCGCGGCGGCTTGGGAAAATTTCTCGCGGGCAGGCAACGACTGTTACAGGCGCATGCATGCGATCGTGCATAGCCAGATGGATCGTATCTCCCGTTTTGCGAGGTTGCGGGATGACATGAAAGCCTTGTTTGAACAGGCTATCGGCGCACTAAGGGAGGGCAATGAGAGGCTCCGGGCCGAGCGCGACCTACTGAGGGAGAAGATCGTCCGAAGTGCAGACCACCAGGAGGAGACCAATGCCTTGTTGAAGAGGACCGGCGTCATCGTCAAGAAACTTATGGACGAGAATGACATGCTCCGCAATGAGCGTCAAGGGCTGGTGGAGGAATCCGTGGATGTTCTCAAGCAGCATCTTGAGGACATGAAAGAGCTCATCGCCGCTCGCCACGGAGACTAGTTCCCGCGGCCTGCAGTAACGCATAAAAAAAGTAGAGATTAGCGAGCCAGATCCTTGTCTTCCTTCTTCTTTTGCCCTTGTGTATTTCGGGCGTAGCCGCATGTGGCTTTTTTAATTATCTTTCTAATTATGTAAGACAATTAATCGCCCTTATCTTTTTGTGGAAGATCAATGTTGCGAGGCTGGAATGAAGAAAAC
Organism: Aegilops umbellulata; assembly: GCA_032464435.1. Taxonomy (NCBI): domain Eukaryota; kingdom Viridiplantae; phylum Streptophyta; class Magnoliopsida; order Poales; family Poaceae; genus Aegilops; species Aegilops umbellulata. Next base: position 398,055,169 of record CP136054.1, read on the forward strand.
TCTTGATGTGGCGACCCTGGCATTGCTGTTCTTCTAGTTGCTGCTGGGCTTCCTTCAGTTTCCTGGTTTCTTTTGATGTAATAATCAGTTTAGGATGTGGATTGTGTCGTCGGTTGTGAAATGTTGGGTTCTAGCGCGGATGTTTGGCCTTTGTTGGCCTCTTGGGATGTTGCAATTTCAATCTGGTAGCTTTTAGTCCTTCGTGTTAGGCTAGAGTTGTGTTGAACTTCTTGGGAATTGTGGTGGTTTTCAGTAATGAAAATCGGAAGGGACAAGCCCTTCTTTGATAAAAAAAATTAATCGTCCTTATATATTCATCAGTCTTGCTATAAGTTGCAGTAGATGCTATATAGGTCCGTCGGATCTTACATCAAGATCCGTGCTTTCAGATTTTCTTTTTTCTCTCTTAAATCTCAGTCGAGTGAGACATAGCCACGCCATTAAACAGAGGCTCGGGCGCCATTAATGGAGACCTTGTGAGAGAGGTGGATGGCAGATGGAGGTCAAAGGGATCTCCGCCCGATAAGCACGCGCAGGGGTCTAATCGCACGCCTCTCGTACTCAAATAGCTACCCTGCATGGTGCCTCCTAGCTAATAAAAAATGGGGACGCGTGGCGGCACGTAAAATGGTAATAGTAAGTAGAACACCCACGGTTTCAACAATACATGTGTTTCCGATTGTAACGTGACAACACTTGTTCCAAAATGACTTTGTTGATTGTTAATGTGTGTGCCTTCGCAAATCGGACTGCAAATTTACCACAGCATGTTGGTGCCATGTCATGGCACCAAGCCAAGTTTCATTATTTTCATGCGTGTTTTGGATTTACAGGAATTAAAAAACTAAGTTTCTCAATGATTCCAACCCAGCCACGACGCCCAGAATTTTGAATTTCATTCCCATTTCTTGCATGTAACCTAGAAATTTACCAGAGGACACACATGTGATTTTTCAACCAACTTTGGTGCACTGGAACATGTGCTTGTATTTCAAATTTGAATTATGCACACAAAGGTGACACGTTCCCTCCCAAAACCACGAGCCTTCTTGAGAGAAGCTCTGATTTGCAAGAGGCTTATACCAAAATTTGTTCCTATTCAGCCATTTTTTTACCATGGCATGGTACTACCATGACATGACACCATGCCAAGTTTCATGATTTTAAAACCAAGTTTCTCAATGTTCTCGACTGAGCCACGACGCCCAGATGTTTGAATTTGATTCTCATTTTTTGCATGGGACCTAGAAATTCACCCGAGGACACAAATGTGATTTTTCAAACAACTTTGGTGCACAGGAGCATGTGCTTGTAGTTCAAATTTCAATTATGCACATTAAATGACCAAAAACTCAATTAATGTGTAAATAAGGCCAAACGAAGCCGAAATAATTCCAAAATTTAACAGGGCACTCATGTAGTTATATGTTGCCTTTGTAAATAAACTCAAGGGGGACACCATATGTCGTTTTGCACTCAAAGGTGGCACGTTCCCTCTCAGAACCACGAGCCTTCTTGAGAGAAGCTTGGGTTTGCAAGAAGCTTATACCAAAATATGTTCCTATTCGGCCAATTTTTTTACCACAACATGGTAGTACCATGACATGACATCCATGCCAAGTTTCATGATTTTCAGACGTGTTTTGGATTTACAAGAATTTTAAAACCAAGTTTCTCAATGTTCTCGGCCGAGCAACGATGCCCAGATGTTTTAATTTTATTCTCATTTCTTGCATGGGACCTAGAAATTCACCCGAGGACACAAATGTGATTTTTCAACCAACTTTGGTGCACGAGAGCATGTGCTTCTACTTCAAATTTGACTTATGCACATTAAATGACCAGAAACTCAATTAATGTATAAAAACGACAAACGAACCCGGAATAATTCCAAAATTTAACATGGCACTAATGTAGTTCTATGTTGCATTTGTTAAGAAACTCAAGGGGGGCGGCGTATATCGTTTCACACTTAAAGGTGGCACGTTCCCTCTTAGAACCACGAGCTTCCAAATCGGCCAAGTTTTTTACCACAACATGTTAGTGCCATGACATGACACCATGCCAAGTTTCATGATTTCTAGGCGAGTTTTGGATTTACATGAATTCTAAAATCGAAGTTTCTCAATGTTCTCGGCCGAGTCATGACGCCCAGATGTTTGAATTTCATTCTCATTTCTTCCATGGGACCTAGAAATTCAACCAAGGACACACATGTGATTTTTCAACCCACTTTGGTGCACCGGAGCATGTGCATGCAATTCATATTTAGACTATGCACATTAAAAGTCCAGAAACTCAATTAATGTATAAAAAAGCCAAATGAACCCGAAATAATTCCAAAATTTAACAAGGCACTCATATAGTTCTATGTTGCCTCTGTAAATAAAATCAGGGGGGAGGTAGCGTATATCGTTTCGCACACAAAGGTGACACGTTCCCTCTCGGAACCACGAGGCTTGTTGAGAGAATCTCCGTTTTTGCAAGAGGCTTATATGAAAACTTGTCCCAATTCAGCCAAAAATTATACGTATGAAAACAGGGTTTAGATTATCCCAAACATCTCGCTACCTAGACCAATAATGTACTATGATTTGAATTCAATATAAAATGGATACAAATATTTGAATTGGAGAGTGTATGGTACATGTAGTTCATGGTGAAATATGATTACTGATATATGTATGTTTTTTGTTATCAATATAATATTTAAATTATTGTATAAATTGACAATAATCGTATTCAAATAAGGAAAATTGATTCAAATTTAGTCCATATGGTAGACGACAATATATATGTTCACATGGTGGAGTAAAATGTTCATATATGATGGAAGATCAAAATGTACGACTACATCAATTATAAACCGCAAGGTCACCTAATGATATATTTGAATTCAACATAACGTGGATTCAAAAATTGAAATTCGAGATCATGGCATCTGTAATCATATAAAAAGGGACATTACTCTTTTTTTGGTGGGAATTGATTTGTTTTTTGTTCTTGTTGAGGGAAGTGCGAATCGATTTGGTACTGTGCAGGGTAATCTTGTTCTCCCGATTTTTTTACATTTTTCTTGTAGTTTTTTCAATGGCATCTATAGAAATATAGTAATAGGGGACATGTCTCTCTTGTGTCTTATATGAATTTTTTTTACACGTTAAGTTTGTTCTGCCGAACAAGGAATCCGCACCTTGTTATCCCGAAATTTTCAAGCTTGAGTATCTTTTGTCTCACCTGCTTTGAAACTCCCGCTTCTTCAACCCACGACGCGCCTTGTTATCCCGAAATTTGGACGCGCGCGAGAACTCCCTCCTCATCCGAAATCGCTCCCGCAGCCCAGACACGCGAAATCCCCCTTCTACCCCTCAGCCGGAAATGAAGCTCCACGTCGTGGTGTCAAAACCGGTGGGGGTACGCTGGTAACTTACCCTACATTTCGTACAAGCGCGTCCCTAAGCTTGGCTCCCCCTCCCCCTTCGCCCCCCCATTCATACACCGAGGCCGCCAAAACCCGTGAAACCCCACGCTCCTCCGTCGGCCTCCCGACCGCCGCCCAGCCGGAGACTCTTCCCCGACTACGTCGTCCACCACAACAGCTCGCCGTCCCTCATCCACCGCACTGGATGAGGATCCGTTGTCGATCTCGTCGTCCCGCCGGATCAGCCGCCCCGTCCTCCACCTCCAAGGAGATGCCCCGATGTTCACCTCGTCTATCGCGCCACCTCAATCCCCATAGCGCCGTCTTGACCTGCCCCACCGGAACCGCAGCACCCTCACCAATTCCTCCGATGAAGCCGAGGCCAACTGGGTGCAACCAAGGAGGTTCTGCACTCACCGCTGCATTTTATCTTTTATTCAATCTCACGGGGCTGCCGGTGCTCGATACCGAGCAGACATGGCGTGTCTCCATCGACGGCGCCGTCGCCGGCCACATCATCCACGACGTCTCTCCCCCATGTCGTTGCTTCCTTGGCGGCGACTTCCACAACGGCACTAGCTGCAGCTGCTCCGGCTCTCGCTCGCGCTGCGGCTCTGTTCTTGTTATAGGTCACACTACTGCATTGCTCCTGCTTTCATTCGTGTTGCTGTTCTGCTCTTGCTCTCGCTTGCGCTTCTGCTGCTGCTGCTACTGCACGACCTCCGACAGCTCAGGAGTTGCTGCTTTAGCACTCGCTCGCGGTGCTACTACACGACTTGCTCTCTGCTAGTGCGTTCCCTGCTCGAGCGTCTGCTAATTTAGATCACTACTTCTCTGTTACTAGTGCTCAAACGCCCTAAACATCTATTGCAATGCTCTGTTACTAGTTCAATCAGTTTCGAGAGTAAAATTCAGTTTCGACTATGAAGTTCATTTTCTTCAGTTAAGTTCAGAGTGAACAGTACTTACAACATCTGTCGGAGCGGCTGTGGCTCGGCTGATGCGTTTTACATCTAGCACTTTTTGGTGATGTATTTTACATCATCTATTGCAGATGATATTAGGGTCCCACTTCAGATTAACGTTGCCTGTCTTGTCATGCTTCAGCCTCGTCGCCGTACACCTTAGCGGAGCTGCTCCAACCACGGAACCGTCCATCACAGTGGAGCAGTACCCTCGGCGCCGTTTCCAGAGGCCTCGAATCTTCTTCCCCGCCTCCGACAGTCACACCATCATCATCACCATCCTCCACGTCCAACCCAATGATGCTGATGTCCACAAGACTATGCCAAAGAGGTTGTACACTCGTCGCATCACTTTGTTTCTCCATTCCTCTATTCTTCCAGTTCATGTGAGCCAAACACACAGGTTGACTGAAATCCTATGTTTCCAAATGCTCTGTTTTGCACGTGCATTCCTATCCTATTCCTGTGTTTTTCCTGTCCCTGCATTTATAGGATCCTCCAATTCTAAGGAGCCCTTACAGATTTACTTCATTTTCAGATAGGTGTCAAAGAAAACTCTGTGTGTTATGTCCTGCTCCTGCCGTGCCGTCATCCACCCCACCGGAGGTGCACCATCAACAGAAGCGTTCACTGCAGCAGAGATCCCCCCTGCAGACTTCCTTTCGCCGCCTCAGATCATCTTCCCCGTTGCCGGCAGCCACACCAACCGCATTACCATCACCGACTGAGGAGATGAACCTGGGGACTACACAGTTCTGGAAGAGAGGTCGCAGTCTTTCGTGTTTGCTTACGTTATACATCGGTTATTATTACCTACTACTTTATCGTTCAATCTTGAGTTTTGAATTGGCCATGGGTCTCATATCGAGCCAGCAACAAATAGTATATGTCTACTATCTGGTTCATCTGGGGTCTTCTATGTGGTTCATGTTGGGTGGGCAACAAACTATAGATGATCCATTGTCTATCTTTTTAAACTCAAGCTGTAATCTACCTGGTATCATTAGTTTTGAATCCATCCACTCGTTTGCTACCATCAGTCTTGATTTTTGCATGCACCCCTTAGGCCTTACAAAATCTAACTATTTTTTTATTATGCATGTCAGATATTGTACACAATCGTACTGAACATGTAGAGAAAATGAGAAGACCGTTGTGTGCGAATATAATGTCATGCAGACGCCGCTCCATGGTGGGCGAAGTGCCCCCCCCCCCTCCTGCATTTCTAGATTGTATTCCAGAGGAAGATAACTGTTCATATGGAGATTCAGAAGGAGACGACCACGCCTGTTTACCACCTGAGGTGTTTGCTCTAACCTGGCATGCTGATGTTGGTCATATCATGCATATGGCGCCTTGCATTGCTTACATTATACATCTTATATGTTAGATTTGCTTTTTGTGAATGCCACATGTTTGGTTTCTATATCATACTCCCACCATTCCTAAATATTTGTCTTTTTAGAGATTTCAACAAGTGACTACATACGGAACAAAATGAGTGAATCTACACTCTAAAATATGTCTTTATACATCCGTATGTGGTAGTCCATTTGAAATCTCTAAAAAGATAATTATTTAGGAACGGAGGGAGTATATGGGAATTATGCAATGCCATCCTCTTTAGCCAGGCATCATATACGTGAATCATGCAATGCCATCCTGTTTAGCCAGTCATCGTATATGTGAATTGTATCGTGCCATTTTTTTTCATAATGTATTCCATTTGTCAACAATGTTTATACATTCATCTACTCTTACCGTGCATCAGCCATTTGAGTCAGTCATGGGAAAATCTGGAGTGAAAACAAGGTCTTCTGAGCAGTCAGTGCTACCTGTCGATGCAGATTTCTTGCTGGTTACAGATAGCTCCTCAGACGATGATTCAGAGAGAGATGACCAGTCGTATCCCCCCCCCGAGGTGCATGCTCTAACTTGGTTGGGTTATATTGCTCATATCTTGCATATCTTGCATTGCCATGCCATCTGCTTAGATTAGACATGCTTTGTGTGAATGCCTCCTGTTAGCTTTCTATATCAGATATGTGAATTATGCAATGCCATGTTTTTCAGCCAGTTATCATATTTGTGAATTATGCACCGCCATGGAGCCAGGCATCATATATGTGAATTATCTCATGCCATCTTTTTTTTCATTACGTATTCCATTTGTCGACAATCTGTGTATATTGAACTACTCTTCATGTGTATCAGCCATTTGAGCCGGGTATGGAAAAATCTGGAGTGAAAACAAGGTCTTCAGAGCAGGCAATGGTACCTGTTGAAGCATATATCTCGATGGTTACAGGGAGCTCCTCAGAGGAGGAGTCAGAGACAGATGACCAGTCCTATATCCCACCTGAGGTGTATGCTCTAAGTTGCAATGTTTATATTTCTCATATGATGCATATGGTGTCTTGCATTGCTTAGTTTAGACATCATATGCACACTATTGAATTCTATCTGCTTAGTTTAGAGATCATACATGCGAGTGCCAGTTGCTTAGTATATGAATCAATTATGTCAATTATATCATGCCATCCTGTATACTTAGACAACATGTATGTGAATTATTTCATCCCAACATATTTTAGAAAGACATCATATAGTTTTGTCATGTCATCCTGTTTAGGTACTCATCATATGTTGATTTATGCCATTATATCCTGTTAAGTTATCCATCATATATCTGAAACTGTGTCATGCTATCTTGTTTAGTTAGGCATCATATATGTGAAATTGTGTCATGCTGTCCTGTTTGGTTAGACAACATACATGTCAATTACCACATCTGTCTATCATACAATGTCTGTATGTTCAATTTCTTTTCTTTTTTATCAGCCATTTGAATTGGAGGGGGTGATGGCAGTATCTAAGGGAGCAAAAACCCGTTCTTCACAAAAGACAGTGCTACCCGTTGATGCAGATAGAACCATGGTTGTACTGGCCCAGAAACTAGCCCCACCACACATAATCGAGACTCTTCTAGATTGCAAACTTACACCGTTGGGCAGAGAACAAGCTACAACCCATCTAACCGCAACCCCAGCGGATAGTAACCCACTTATCGTTGACAAAGCACCATGTCCACCACAGAGTACCCCCACACGAGCAGTTTGTAAAGCTACTGCAGTGCCCAAAGCACGAAGACCACCACAGCTAACCCAAACTCCACGTTTAAAGCACAAGAGCAACTGTTCTCAGGTCAGATTCCGTAGCTATGGTCCATACTCCTTTGTTGTTGCATCACTATATTTACTCAAACCAACTACTTTCGAATTTGAAGGATCCAATTGAAACTCCAATGGCGCAATAGGTATGTCTTAAACCTATTTCTTTAACTGGATTGCTGTTCTAACTTCTTGCTCTATGTTGATTTCAGTTTAAGTTGCATAAACAGTTATGTTCTCATGTGATGCACATTACAAGTGCTATCAATGTTGTGTAGTTTCTCACACTTATATTCTGTCTATGCTGCTGTGTCTTAAAAATATATGAGTTGAACTGTGTCTCTATCTTGATTAGGGAACATAAACTAGAATGATATGGACAATACAGTGACCATAGTACATAGATATATGTTTGTTTCATGCTGTTATCCTGTCCACCTTACTACTGAACCGGTTTACCAAAATGAGTTTCGTATACTACAAGCTAAACCTGTGATGTGTCTGCTTGTTTCTCTTGTAGTATGCAAACAGAATATTGGAGAAGAGCACCCCACTATGCAATGGTACAGAAAGTAATGCAGATAAGGTTCAAGATAGTGAGACAACCCTATTAGTCTCCAAGAAAGGTGATAAAAATGATCTTGTAGACAGTGAGAAAACCCCACAGTCCTGCGTTGATGTAGTGTTCGAGTTACTGGCCAGTACCGCTGGCACAAGCTCTTCGAACTCGCTGCCTGAATCACTTCGGCTTCTTCAGTCTCAGCTACAAGCTGAAAGGCATCAGTCAGCTGTGCTGCGGCAAGAAGCCGAAGGACTGAGGAAGTCCCTGCAGAATTCAGATGCGTACTTTCTTGTGCAATAGCAAGCGCTGGAGGATTTAAGCGCCAAACAAGAGAAAGTTAATAAGATTGCTAAGCATCTTGCCAGCATTATGGGTACCCAGCATATTGTTTCTTGAGCTCTTCTGAAGTGGTTTCAGTTCTGGACTTGTTTTGTTGCGGCGTTTATATACTGTTGTGTTCCCTATATTTGCAGGGGTGGCGAACTTTGATGCCCAGTGGATGTAATATGTGTAATAGCCGTGATAGCCTAGCATAAGTTGCTTGCTTATTTATTTCCTTGCTGTCTTGTTTATTTGTTTGCTGCTAGTGAGTGCAGTTCTTTTTCCGCGGTTTGCTAGTGGCTGCAATAACCTATTTTTTAAAACTAGGCCACAATAACCATGGGCTAATATTTACTGTAGTGACAGTGGACCTCCTACGGGCCGTAGAAATAGTGGGCCTTCTACGGGCTGTAGAAATAGTAGGCCTTCTACGGGCCGTAGAAACAATGGGCCTTCTACGGGTCGTAGAAACAATGGGCCTTCTACGGGTCGTATCATCAATGGGCCTTATACGGGTTGTATGATCGATTGGCCAAACATGGGCCAATAAGAGGCCTCATTATGGCCCTAAACGGGCTAGAGTTGGAATCGTCCATTCATGGGCCGACCATAACGGGCCATCGTTAATAGGCCGTATTTGATGACGCTATGAAAACGGCCCAACGAATTAACGGACCACAAACGGGCCGACTGTAACCACGGGCTGAATTTGGCTCACAAGCAAAAAATGACAGTAACGGGCTGTAAGTAAACGAATGCTGGAAATGAGCCCAAGAATAAATGGGCTCTGAGAAGGCCGAAAGATAACATGGGATGGAAACGGCCCAACGGAATAACGGGCCGTTAATGGGTGTAAAGTGATACACTGTTCATTACGGGCCAGTTTCACCACGGGCCTTTAATGGGTGTAAAGTGATACACTGTTCATTACGGGCTAGTTTCACCACGGGCCGTTAGTAGGCCAAGAGTTACATAGGGCCTCATATGGGCCGAAAGACATCATGGGCCATACATGGGCCAGAAGTGAAAATGGGCTGGAATCATATTGAATGGCCCAGATGACGCTACTGGGCCTAATTCGGATAGGGCGTAACGAGCCTTGGGTTAGCGGGCTGTAAATGGGCTATATGCGAACAGGTCGTTAACAGGCTTTCCATGGGCCGGCCCGCCACCTTCTGACCAAGTCAAACGGGTCGGACTTTTCACAGGAATGGGCCTCTGTTGGGTCATGCCACGTGTCGACGTATCATAGGCGCCTATCTGACCCACTGACGAGCTGACACGTGTTTCATCCGGCCAATAAGAATTTTACAAGTGGAAATTTCCCATTGGTCAGGGATGTTAACGGGTTATCGGATCCAAAACCCGACCTGATAGCTTAATGGCGTTCCGTTACGGTGGATGCCACGTGTCAGTCACCCTTGACGGAAGCACTTCTGTGACGCGCGATTTATCGTCATGGAAGTGGACACTTCCGTGATGATAATTTTGGTAATGTCATGGAACACTTCTACGACAGCACAGGTATGACTATCTTGATTCTGTCATAAATTTGTCATGGATGTACATGCATGACAAAAAAGCGACCTACTATGACAAACACGTATCATCATGGAAGTGTATTTTTTTGTAGTGCCTGCCATTGCTATCCTTGGTATCCAAAGTACCAGGGTTCTTTGATATGTTATTGCTGCGAGCCATCCAGCTGTCCTCTCCCGCGCAAAAGCGGGTCATGAGTGTCGTGGGGGCTGACATAGTTTTTGGCTTTTCCTGGCCCATGTGCCGGGCGAGCCACTCGTCGCCGATGTTATGCTTAAAAGCTGCTAGGGCCTCTGCGTCCGGACAGTCGATGATTTGGTTTTTTTTTTGTTAGGAACCGTGTCTAGAATTGTCTGGCCGATTCCTCTGGCTGCTGAATTATATGGCTCAAGTCATCGACATCTGGTGGTCGTACATAAGTGCCCTGGAAGTTATCGAGGAATGTGGCTTCCAAATCTTCCCAACAACCAATGGATTCAGCTGGCAAGCTGTTCAGCCAATGCCGAGCTGGTCCTTTGAGTTTGAGCGGAAGGCATTTGATGGCGTGTAGACCATCACCGCGGGCCATGTGGATATGCAGGAGGTAGTCCTCGATCCATACCGCAGGATCTGTTGTACCATCGTATGATTCGATGTTTACGGATTTGAAACCCTCTGGGATTTGGTGATCCATTGCTTCGTCTGTGAAGCATAGGGGGTGTGCGGCGCCTCTGTACTGGGCTATATCACGACACAGCTCATATGAGTCTTGTCTGCTGTGTTCGGCCTGGCCGGATTTACTTTCACTATATCCGTCGTGACGGTTATCGTCTCGTGTAGTGTCGCACCCTCGTATCCGTAGATCGATCTGGCGTGTTTTGCTTTGTCCTCCAGTACGTCTCGCAGGTGTAGCGTATTTCCTCGTGCCTTTTTATTTGAGTGGCGCCGAGGTGCGGGCTGGGCCTTCGGAAGAAATGCCGCTCTGTCGCGGCCACGAGGTGGCCGATCAGCCGCATCATACGCTGGGGATGTAGGCTTTAATGCTTCCTCCTCTAACCGGGGTATCAACCTGCGCTTTGGGTAACTCTTGGAGGGGCATTCGAGTTCATATTCCTCGGCCGTCAGGACTTCAGTCCATCTGTCAGCTAGCAAATCTTGATCAGCTCGAAGCTGTTGTTGCTTTTTCTTAAGGCTATTTGTCGTGGCTATAAGCCGACGCTTGAAGCGCTCTTGTTCGACGGGATCCTCAGGCACGACGAATTCGTCATCGTCGAGGCTTGCCTCGTCTTTGGAGGGAGGCATGTAATTATCATCCTCCGCCTCTCCATCTGCCGCTCTCTCGGGAGGGCTAGCTTCTCCATCCTCCTGCTCTGAATCTTGCTGGAGGGGATTGTCATTATCTTCATCACTGTCCGGAGTGTTATTATCTCCTGTGCCGGTATCACCGCTTTTGCTTTGGCGAGACTTAGAAAAGCGCCGCTGACGTCGGCGCTTGGGCTGCTTCTTGGAGGGGTCATCCCCTGTTGTCCCTTCGCCATTGCCTTCTTTGGGTGTGTCCACCATATATATATCATATGATGAGGTGGATGTCCACTGCCCTGTGGGCAGTTGTTCCTGTTCGTATCCTGCATCGTCGTCCATACCGTCGATGTCTTCGGAGTCGAAGTCGAGCATGTCGGTAAAATCATCGACAATGGCTACTAAGTGGGTGGTGGGTGGGCGGCGAATTTCTTCGTCATCCGCATCCCAATCCTACCGGACATAGTTCGGCAAGGTTTCTCCTGACAAGGAGAGGGACCTTAATGAGTTCAGTATGTCGCCGAAGGGCGAGTGCTGAAAGATATCCACGGAGGTGAACTCCATGATCGGCGCCCAGTCGGATTCGACAGGCACGGGTGCAGGCGGGTCGGAGTCCGTGGCCGGAAAAGAATCCGGCAGTTTGGAGTCACGGCTCTCGTGAAGGGTAAAGTTGGTATTCGGCTCGATCGCTGCTGAGACTGCGGCCTCCGTGGCGGGGTCTAGCCACCCGTCCATGGATGGCGCGGTGGGCTCCGAATTGAGGGTCGAAGCGGTTGCAGGTGCGATCTCCTGAACACTGTCCGACGACAGAGCTAAATCATGCTCATCTTGACCGTGCGACGCACTCGGCAGGGGCTCAAATCCGTCGAAGATCAAGTCTCCGCGGATGTCGGTCGTGTAGATTAAGTTTCCAAACCTGATCTGATGGCCAGGGGTGTAACTCTCGATCTGCTCCAGATGGCCAAACGAGTTGGCCCGCGGTGCGAAGCCGCCGAATACAAAGATCTGTCCGGGGAGGAAAGTCTCACCCTGGACTGCATCGCTATTGATGATCAAAGGAGCCATCAAGCCTGACGATGACGACACAGAGGAACTCACAATGAAAGCACCAATGTCGGTGTCAAAACCGGCGGATCTCGGGTAGGGGGTCCCGAACTGTGCGTCTAGGTGGATGGTAACAGGAGACAAGGGACACGATGTTTTTACCCAGGTTCGGGCCCTCTCGATGGAGGTAAAACCCTACTCCTGCTTGATTGATATTGATGATATGGGTATTACAAGAGTTGATCTACCACGAGATCGAAGAGGCTAAACCCTAGAAGCTAGCATATGGTATGATTGTTGTATCTTGTTGTTGTCCTACGGACTAAACCCTCCGGTTTATATAGATACCAGAGGGGGCTAGGGTTACACAGAGTCGGTTACAAAGAAGGAGATCTACATATCCGTATTGCCAAGCTTGCCTTCCACGCCAAGGAGAGTCCCATCCGGACACGGGACAAAGTCTTCAATCTTGTATCTTCATAGTCCAACAGTCCGGCCAAAGGATATAGTCCGGCTGTCCGGATACCCCCTAATCCAGGACTCCCTCACTAGGGCTTTGTTGTTGATTTTTTTCATGGCATCATCATCCCATGGGTCAACATCGTCATTCCGACCGGGCAACAGGAATCTTGCGTGCAACCTAGTTAGAAGCAGCTTCTTCAAATGTTCATTCTTCCGTATTTTTGTGGTGTTGATGTTAGCGGTATCCCGTAGGATGCATGCTTGTTGGTTGCCGTAACACGCTGCCACTTCTCGCGGCTCTATTGGCTCGAACTCGCCAGGGTGCACCGCCGTGACCACCAGTCTTCCGGTGCGGAGCTCATTTGGGCGTCGTGTCCTCTTTTCCTTCTTTCCCTCACTGGCTTGGGAGGTCCCACCTTCCGTGCTGTAGTTAGGAACATCATCAGCGCCAGTCTCAGTGCCGATGTCATTGGTGGCATCAGTGTCGTCGGCGGCGCCACCACCGTCGTCATCCGTGACAAGGGGGTCCGGACACCCAGCTTGCTATCTCTCCTGATCCGCCAGAAAGTCGAGGTAGGCGTGTGCTCGACCTAATTGGGACTGAAACCTCCGGCCTCATCGGTGTCGGTCATGTTTCCTAGGGTTCAATGTTGTAGTCGTTTAATTATCGAGCTTTATATAATAATGTGAATAATAACAAAAAAGTGACCTTTGTTTTGCCGGAAATGTCATTTCATTCCCGTCGCGACAAATCTCGAGCACTCAATATGTCCAACTTTCTAGCACAAGTCATGCCGAAATTCACGGAAAATTTCGGCATCACCTTTGCTAGAAAGTGCACATATAGAGCGCCTGAAATTTGCCGGAATGGAAATGAATTAACATTTCCAGCAAAACATAGGTCACTTTTTTAACACCAAGCATTTCAGCACTCAACCATTTTAATAGCCACATTATGAGCACTCTAAGAAGTTGAAACAAACATCACAGACTTTGTTGCTACTGACATATACACAATCATGAACATTGCTGCCCAACTGATGCAAAAAAGATCAACTACCATAGTAAAACTACAAGCTCATTAACCAATCTAACCGCTCCACTCCCCATTGCATCATTATCAACACTTTAACAACCACATTATGAACACTACCCTTGCATCATTATGTGCTGACATATGAAGAGGGAGGGAAGAGGGGGTGGCGCACCTCGGGGTTGGGATCGGGGTCGGGGTCGTCGGGGTAGAGGGGGGTCGGGGGGTTGAGGGCGTCCTTCTCCTCCTCGTCGATCTGCGCCTAGCTTCGATCTGCAGAAAGACCTAATTTGGTCAGAGAGAGAGAGAGAGAGAGAGAGAGAGAGACCAAATTTTCAAACACTTCCATTAAAAATCCTCATTTTCAAAATGGACAGCAACATACGCTAATTTGCAAAAACTGTAATTTTCAATTTCATTTTCATTTAAAAACAAAGCAACATAAGCTAATTTTCATTTCAATATTCTGTCAAAGCTCATTTTAATTCTCTGTCAAAGCTCATCTTCATTTAACTGAATTTAGTCAGAACAGTAGTAACAGTAAATTAAACTTGCTAACACTAACAACAATTAAGCTAAGCACCATCACTGGGCTAACACTAACACTAACAACAATTAAATTAAGCTCGTACGCACGGGGCGGGGGGAGGGGGAGGGGAGGGAAAGGCACCTGTCCACGAAGTGCTCGCTGGCGTTGCTGGGCGTCGCCGGCTGCTTCACGGAGGGAGCCGCTGAGGGGTCGGGGTCGGTGGCCGGCGTCGGGGTCGCCGGGGTCGCTGAGCCTTGTTGATTTGTAGAGACATACCGGAGCGGGAGGGGGTCAGAGAGAGAGAGAGAGCCGGGGCTGAGGGGTCGGAGAGGAAGGAAGAGGGGGCGGGGGGCCATACCGGAGCGGGAGGGGGTCGGTGGCCGGCGTCAAGGTCCGGGCTGAGATCGAGTCCGGCGTCGGCAGCGGTGTGGGCGGTGCGGCGTGGGCGGGGCGGCGTCGGTGGTGGCGTCAGAGAAAAGGGGATCGACGATCGGCGCGAGTGAGAGATAGGAAAGAGGGGAGCTAGCGGACCGGTGCTGTAGGCAACTCAGCTATAGCGCGTGTGGGCAAAATGCGCTATAGCTAAGTTAGCTATAGCGCTTGTCTAGCAAAACAGCGCTACTGCTAACTTTTTTTCTTTATTTTTTTCTTTTTTATTTTTCTTTTTCTTTTTATTTTTCTTAGCTATAGCGTGCCCAGGCCAAAAACGCGCTACTGCTAACTTTTTTTCTTTATTTTTTTCTTTTCTTTTTTATTTTTCTTAGCTATAGCGCGCCCATGCCAAAAACGCGCTACTGCTGACTTTTTCCTTTTTTATTTTTCTTTCTTTTTTTATTTTTCTTGCATTTCATTTTCCACAACTTATTAGTTCCTTTTTCTTTTTATTTTCATTTCATTTTGCAAAACTTCATTTCTTTTTCTTTTTCTTTTCCTTTTTCTTTTTCTTTCATTTGCACTTTTCTTTTTTATCTTTCTTTTGCACTTTGCTTCTTTTAATTTGGTCTGTCGTTTGAGCAATACCACTGTTACCCTCCGGATAATAATTAGTATAATATATCTTACATCATTTGACCGCTATCGGAGGTATACAAAATAGTTAGACACACATAAACTTTGGGTATTAGTTTGTCAGCTTGGGCGACGACGACGCTTCAAACTGATCTTCTTCCCTCTTTTGTTCGTTGTCGAATAATTGAGCCCATGGTCGTGACTTTTCCTTCTCCAGGGATTACGATCTTTCGTAGGTAATGTAGTCTTCATTCTTCTTTTGACATATGTTTCGTTGTCATCAGCATCATCTTCCCTCATCGGATCACCGTACTGGTCATAGTCTTCCTCGTTGGCGACTCCATCCATTCCGGCGATGCTCCTTTTGCTTCTCCTCATGACAACATGGCTGTGATTGATCGGATCAGTTATGAAGAAACATTGTGTCACGTGTTTAGCGTGTGCCCCTGGCTCATTTTTGGCGATGGCGTTGACGATACCGCTATCGGAGTCGGGTATACACATGGTAGTGAAATGTCGGTTTTCTCTCTGTACATTCTTAGCCCATCTGACACGGAACATCGTCGCGCTATGCAATCTAGAGTAGTTAAGCTCCCATATCTCTTCGACCCTTCCGTAATATCTTTCAACTACATTCCCAGTCATGGCTTCCATCGCCACCCTTGAGTTTTGGTCATTACTGTTTATATCTTTCTCCTCCGTGTAGAACGTGTATCTGTTCATATCGTATGCTTGATAAGTCGCGAGGTTGGTCGAGGGGCCATGTGCTAAGGCGTATATGAGTGTTCCGTTCGAACAACCCTCTTCCGGGGGATTAGTCAGAACTCGCTCTTTGAACCAGCACACAAAAGTGGAGTTGTGCTCTCTAATAACTTCAGCATCCGTCCTGTGCACCCCACGGTCACGGTACTTCTTTGCGATGGTCTCTTTATGCAGTGTCACGAAATCTTCTAGCACATCTAGCTGTTGTAGCACTACTAAGTTTGCCCTGTCAAGGTCGTTTTGTCGGCCCGAGCATAACACATTCACATCCCTATGACCGTTGGTGTGACCTTCGCCTTCGAGCCCTCCACAGTGCTTGTTGACGGGCAAACCAACAATAGGGTGTTTGGTCAGATAACTCTCACAAAAGGAGATGCACTCTTTGGTCAGATATCCCTGGGCTATGCTTCCATCTGGACGGGACATGTTACGAACGAATCCTTTGATGACCCGATTCATCCTCTCGAACGGCATCATGCTATGCAGGAATGTCTGCCCTAGGTCGATGATGTCCTCCACGATGTGGACACATAGATGCACCATGACATCAAAGAACGCAGGCAGGAAGTACATCTCTAGCTCATTCAGTATGACAACGATCTCTTCTTGTAGCCTATGGAGTTGCTTCACACTGATCGACTTTCGAGAGATAGCATCAAAAAAGTGGCATAGGTCAGTAAGCGTCTCACGCACATGTGTGTCCATAATCCCTCTAAGTGCAACCAGGAGTAACTGCGTCATCATCACATGACAGTCGTGAGACTTCATCCCACTGAACCTTTTTTCTGAGTGTCCAGATATCTACTTATCTTCCCACAGTATCCAGAACTAACTTTGATTCCGGCAAGGCACTTGAACAATTGATTGACCTCCTTCGGATCTAAGGTGAAGCAAGATGGGGGGCAATATTGTTCTTCCTTCTTGTTTACTTTTTTGCCCCTATCTTCCATCTCCGTCCCTGTCTCGGTCTCCTCTGACGACCTTTTACCGGGCATTTGGAGATCTTTCCTGATTAAAAAAAATTCCAAGTCTTTTCTTGCCTTCGACCCATCCTTGGTCCTCTCCGGCATGTTCATCAATGTTCCAAGCAAACTCTCAAGGATATTTTTTGTGATATGCATTTGATCAAGGCTATGAGGCGTGTCGAGTATGGGCCAGTATTCCAAGTCCCAGAAAACAGATCTCGTCTTCCATACCTTCAGTAGGGGCTCCGGTGCCTTTTTCTTCATCTTTCCTGGTGAGGGGCACTCTTCCCAGTTCTTCAATAACTCATATATTTCTGCACCCCTACGCTTACATGGAGGACCTCGATGCTCAGCCTTACCATTGAATAGATCTCCACACTTTCTCCATGGGTCATCCTTCTCGAGCCATCTTCGATGCCCATGTACACGATTTTCGAAGACCCGCATCTTTCGATAGCTGCAGAGAAGTTGTATCATCCATGCACCTCGTGCATCCGCAATATTCGTGGCACACCTGGCCGGAGATATAGCCGTAACCGAGATAGTCCTGCACCATCGTGATCAGCGCGGCTCTCATGTAGAAATACTCTCCTTTGCTTGCATCCCATGTCTTGGTCGGCGTTGTCCATAAGGTCTGTAACTCCTCTTTCAGTAACCCAAGATACAGATTTATATCATTTCCCGGTTGTTTCGGCCCTTGAAT
This sequence comes from Aegilops umbellulata, assembly GCA_032464435.1. NCBI lineage: Eukaryota > Viridiplantae > Streptophyta > Magnoliopsida > Poales > Poaceae > Aegilops > Aegilops umbellulata. The sequence continues at coordinate 398,072,931 of CP136054.1, forward strand.
AAGCATAGCCATGTGTATGTATTTTTCCTTCATGCACAACCAGGGGGAGGTTCTACATCCATACAAACACAGCCATGTGCTATGATTGGTGTTCTGGTTGCCAAATTGATTCATGCCATCACTACTAGCGCCAAGCACGATGTTCCTTGGATCATTTGCGAAAAATTCAAATTCAGCATTTAATGCTCTCCACTGGCTAGCATCTGCGAGGTGTCTCAGCTTCGGCTCATCTCCGTCATCTGGCTTCACCCTCTCCACGTGCCAGCGCATAAGCTTTGCTTCCTTAGGATCTATGAAATACCGCTGTAGACACAGAGTGATCGGAAAGTACCATACAAATTTCTATGGAGCTTTCTTTTCGGCCTTTTTATATCGTGAAGCATTGCACTTTGGACAGATGGTTTTTTCCGCATGCTCATTCTGATATATGATGCAATCATTGATGCATGTGTGATATCTAATATGTGGCAGATCAAGAGGGCACACGATTTTCTTTGCCTCCTCGACACTAGTAGGACACATGCTTCCCGCGGGAAGAACCTTCTTTAGGTACTTCAGAAGCTCATTCAGGCTTGTATCTGTCCATTTGTTTTTTGCCTTCACCTTTAGAAGTTCTAGTGTGAAACTCAAGCGGGTCACCTCGGGATTGCAACCATCATACAAAGGAGCCATCGAGTCTACCTCCAGTTGTGCCAGTTTGGCCTCCTCTCTAGAAGCAGCTCTGTTGCTAGTCGTCTTCTTGCGAAGCAGGTCTCGAACATGCGGGTCCCGCATGGCTGAACTTAGTAGCAACGAAGACGGCGGCGTGTCCGCGTCTTCTCCGCCTTGAACTGCCTCTTCGCCATCGACATTTCCGAGGTTGTCTTCATCTTCGGGCACATAATCGGTCATCTCTTCGTCTGGTGGCTCCATGTCGTTATTTCCTGTCCCGTCGATGTCCTCATCATCATCATCATCATCATCTTCACTTATCCACCGAGTATGGCCATGCATGAAACCATGCATGAGCAGGTGCGCCTTGAATTTACCATCCTGAAAGGGGTCGAGCCTGACTCTTCCTTTGCATTTTCGACACGGACATAAAACATCCTTCAGTCTTTTTTCATACATGTCATCCACAGCGGATTGCCAGTATCTTTCCACCTTCCTTCCATTAACCTTCATGATCACCTGCGCGCGAAGCAAATATTTTAAACACGTATATATGCATGCATGGATCAAATTCATACAAAAATTCGGCATGACCTTCCCTATACATAGGACATATTGAGTTTGCATGCCCGAAATTCACCGAAACGGAATTGAATCGACATTTCGGCAAAACATAGGCAACTCATGTCACTCACATGCCACACACAATTCGGTATATTCATATCGCACATAGTTTCGGTCCTAATCGCAAACACACATATTTCCATTCTTGCACAACTCTTTTTTTGCTCACCAATTTGTCGAGAGGAATATCGAGCACCTTCTTATAATTAGCTAGTAGCTCTAGATAGAGCTATGAGAGGGAGGAGGGAGGACATTAATGGAGGGGGTAGTGGAGGGGCAAAGAAGAGAAGGGGAGAAGGGGCAAAAGAAAGGAAGAGGAAGGAGGGAGGGCATTAATGGAGGGGGTGGTGGAGGGGTAAAGAAGAGAAGGGAGAGGAGGGTCAAAAACAAGTAAGAGAAAGGAGGAAGGGCATTAATGTAGGGGGGAGGAGGGGCAAAGAAGAGGGGAAGCATTGAAGGACAAACAAGTGCAAGTGGGAGGGGGAGAAAGAAAGGGGGAGGAAGAAGAGGGGGGGAAGGTGGCAGATATTTTGGCTGGCGACCATAGCAGTAGCGATGGGCACCAAAGCGCGCTACTGCTATGTGTGCCAGCCAAAATATCTACTGGTACATAAAACTAGCTATAGCGCTTTCCCAAAAAACACGCTACTGGTAAAAGATTACACATAAAAGAAGTAGCAGTAGCGCTTCTTAGTGGCACCGTGCTACTGCTATTTTCTTAACAGTAGCGCTTGTTAGGGTACCAATGCTGCTACTATTTTTTGGCTGGGGGGTGTGGTGTGGCTAACTTACCAGTAGCGTGCCAAGTTCTACCAGTAGCGCGGTTTGTAACACACGCTACTGCTAATTATCAGTAGCGTGGGATCCAAAACACACACTACTGGTAAACTTCTATGTATAAGCCTTTTCCTAGTAGTGTACTCTACGAAGATCTTTATCGGTCAAACAGCATAACAACATACGTTGTTCCCTTTGTCATCGGTATGTTACTTGCCCAAGATCCGATCGTCGGTATCACCATACCTAGTTCAATCTCGTTACCGGTGAAGGAAATATGCCCTAGAGGCAATAATAAAGTTGTTATTTATATTTCCTTATATCGTGATAAATGTTTATTATTCATGCTAGAATTGTATTAACCAGAAACTAGATACATGTGTGAATACATAGAAAATCAAAGTGTCCCTAGTATGCCTCTACTGACTAGCTCGTTAATCAAAGATGGTTAAGTTTCCTGACCATGGACATGTGTTGTCATTTGATGAACGGGATCACATCATTAGAGAATGATGTGATGGACAAGACCCATTCGTTAGCTTAGCATTATGATCATTGAGTTTTATTGCTATTGCTTTCTTCATGACTTATACATGTTCCTCTGACTATGAAATTATGCAACTCCCGAATACCGGAGGAACACCTTGTGTGCTATCAAACGTCACAACGTAACTAGGTGATTATAAAGATGCTCTACAGGTGTCTCCGAAGGTGTTTGTTGGGTTGGCATAGATCGAGATTAGGATTTGTCACTCCGTGTATCGGAGAGGTATCTATGGGCCCTCTCGGTAATGCACATCACTATAAGCCTTGCAAGCAATGTGACTAATGAGTTAGTTGCGGGATGATGCATTACAGAACGAGTAAAGAGACTTGCCGGTAACGAGATTGAACTAGGTATTGAGATACCCACGATCGAATCTCGGGCAAGTAACATACCGATGACAAAGGGAACAATGTATGTTGTTATGTGGTTTGACCGATAAAGATCTTCGTAGAATATGTAGGAACCAATATGAGCATCCAGGTTCCGCTATTGGTTATTGACCGAAGATGAGTCTCGGTCATGTCTACATAGTTCTCGAACCCGTAGGGTCCTTACGCTTAACGTTCGGTGACGATCGGTATTATGAGTTTATGTGTTTTGATGTACCAAAGATAGTTCGGAGTCCCGGATGTGATCACGGACATGACGAGGAGTCTCGAAATGGTCGAGACATGAAGATTGATATATTGGATGACTATATTCGGACATCGGATGAGTTCCGGGGGTCACCGGATAATTATCAGAGTGCCGGGGGGTTATCGGAACCCCTGGGGGAACTAATGGGCCAACATGGGCCTTGTGAGAGAGAGAGGAGGAGGCCTTAGGGCTGGCCACCCCCCCTCCCTTGAGGAGTCCGAATTGGACAAGGAGGGGGGCGGCGCCCCCTCTTTCCCTCCCTCTCTCCCTCTCCTTCCTTCCCCCTTCCCCCTCCTAGTTGGACTAGGAAAGGGGGAGTCCTACTCCTACTAGGAGGAGGACTCCTCCCCTCCTTGGCACTCCCTAGGGCCGGCTGGCCTCCCTCGTGCTCCTTTATATACTGGGGTAGGGGGCACCCTAGAACACACAACAGACATTGTCTTAGCCGTGTGCGGTGCCCCCCCTCCACCATAATCCACCTCGGTCATATCGTTGCCGTGCTTAGGCGAAGCCCTGCGCTCGTAGCTTCATCATCACTGTCATCACGCCGTCGTGCTGACGAAGCTCTCCCTCGACACTCAGCTGGATCAAGAGTTCGTGGGACGTCACCGAGCCTAACATGTGCAGATCGCGGAGGTACCGTACTTTCGGTGCTAGGATCGGTTGGATCGTGAAGACGTACGACTACATCAACCGCGTTGTCATAACGCTTCTGCTTTCGATCTATGAGGGTACGTGGACAACACTCTCCCCTCTCGTTGCTATGCATCACCATGATAGATCTTGCGTGTGCGTAGGATTTTTTTTGAAATTACTGCGTTCCCCAACAACCGGCAAGTCTCTCTACTCATTCCATAATGCATCATCCCGTAACTAACTCATTAGCCACATTGCTTGCAAGGCTTATAGTGATGTGCATTACCGAGAGGGCCCAGAGATACCTCTCTGATACTCGGAGTGACAAATCCTAATCTCGATCTATGCCAACTCAACAAACACCATCGGAGACACATGTATAGCATCTATATAATCACCTAGTTACATTGTGACGTTTGATAGCACACAAGGTGTTCCTCCGGTATTCAGGAGTTGCATAATCTCATAGTGAAAGGAACATGTATAAGTCATGAAGAAAGCAATAACAATAAAACTTAACGACCATTATGCGAAGCTAACGGATGGGTCTTGTCCATCACATCATTCTCTAATGATGTGATCCCGTTCATCAAATGACAACACATGTCTATGGCTAGGAAACTTAACCATCTTTGATTAATGAGCTAGTCAAGTAGAGGCATACTAGGGACACTCTGTTTTGTCTATGTATTCACACATGTATAAAATTTCCGGTTAATACAATTCTAGCATGAATAATAAACATTTATCATGATATAAGGAAATATAAATAACAACTTTATTATTGCCTCTAGGGCATATTTCCTTCAGTCTCCCACTTGCACTAGAGTCAATAATCTAGTTCACATCGCCATGTGATTTAACACCAATAGTTCACATCGTCATGTGATTTAACACTCTATAGTTCACATCGCCATGTGAACAATGCCCAAAAGGGTTTACAAGAGTCAATAATCTAGTTCACATCGCCATGTGATTAACACCCAAAGAGTACTAAGGTGTGATCATGTTTTGCTTCTGAGAGAGGTTTAGTCAATGGGTCTGCCACATTCAGATCCGTATGTATTTTGCAAATTTCTATGTCTACAATGCTCTGCGTGGAGCTACTCTAGCTAAATGTTCCCACTTTCAATATGTATCCAGATCGAGACTTAGAGTTATCCAGATCCGTGTCAAAGCTTGCATCGACGTAACTCTTTACGACGAACTCTTTATCACCTCCATAACCGAGAAATATTTCCTTAGTCCTCTAAGGATAATTTTGACCAATGTCCAGTGATCTACTCCTAGATCACTATTGTACTCCCTTGCCAAACTCAGGGCAGGGTATACAATAGGTCTGGTACACAACATGGCATACTTTATAGAACCTATGGCTGAGGCATAGGGGATGACTTTCATTCTCTCTCTATCTTCTGCCGTGGTCCGGCTTTGAGTCTTACTCAACTTCACACCTTGCAACACAGACAAGAACTCCTTCTTTGACTGTTCCAATTTGAACTACTTCAAAAAATTGTCATTGAAAAAACTTATCAACTGTCTTGATCTATCTCTATAGATCTTGATGCTCAATATGTAAGCAGCTTCACCGAGGTCTTTCTTTGAAAAACTCCTTTCAAACACTCCTTTATGCTTTCCAGAAAATTCTACATCATTTCCGATTAACAATATGTCATCCACATATAATATCAGAAATGCTATAGAGCTCCCACTCACTTTCTTGTAAATACAGGCTTCTCCAAAAGTCTGTATAAAACCATATGCTTTGAACATACTATCAAAGCGTACATTCCAACTCCGAGATGCTTGCACCAGTCCATAAATGGATCACTGGAGCTTACACACTTTGTTAGCACCTTTTGGATTGACAAAACCTTCTAGTTGCATTATATACAACTCTTTTTTAAGAAATCCATTAAGGAACACAGTTTTGACATCCATTTGCCAAATTTCATAAAATGCGGCAATTGCTAACATGATTCGGACAGACTTAAGCATCAATACGAATGAGAAAATCTCATCGTATTCAACGCCTTGAAATTGTCGAAAACCTTTTTTTTCAACAATTCGAGCTTTGTAGATAGTAACACTACTATCAGTGTCCGTCTTCCTCTTGAAGATCCATTTATTCTCTATGGCCCGCCGATCATCGGGTAAGCCCACCAAAGTCCACACTTTGTTCTTATAGATGGATCCCATCTCAGATTTCATGGCCTCAAACCATTTTGCGAAATTTGGGCTCATCATCGCTTCCTCATAGTTCGTAGGTTCATCATGGTCAAGTAACATGACCACCAGAATAGGATTACCATACCACTCTGGTGCGGAACATGCTCTGGTTGACCTACGTGGTTCGGTAGTAACTTGATCCGAAGTTTCATGATCATTATCATTAGGTTCCTCACTAGTTGGTACAGGCATCACGGGAACGGTTTTCTGCGATGCGCTACTTTCCAATTTGAGAGAAGGTACAATTACCTCATCAAGTTCTACTTTCCTCCAACTCACTTCTTTTGAGAGAAACTCTTTCTCTAGAAAGGATCCATTCTTAGCAACAAAGATCTTGCCTTCGGATTTGTGATAGAAGGTGTACCCAACAGTTTCTTTTGGGTATCATATGAAGACACACTTCTCCAATTTGGGTTCGAGCTTATCAGGCTAAAGCTTTTTCACATAAGCATCGCAACCCCAAACTTTAAGAAATGACAACTTGGGTTTCTTGCCAAACCACAGTTCATATGGTGTCGTCTCAATGGATTTAGATGGTGCCCTATTTAACGTGAATGCAGCCGTCTCTAAAGCATAAACCCAAAACGATAGTGGTAAGAGACATCATAGATCGCACTATGTCTAATAAAGTACGGTTACAATGTTCGGACACACTATTACGCTGTGGTGTTCCCGGTGGCGTGAGTTGTGAAACTATTTCGCATTGTTTCAAATGAAGACCAAACTCATAACTCAAATATTCGCCTCCATGATCAAATCGTAGAAACTTTAATTTCTTGTTACGATGATTCTCCACTTCACTCTGAAATTCTTTGAACTTTTCAAATGTTTCAGACTTGTGTTTCATCAAGTAGATATACCCATATCTTCTCAAATCATTTGTGAATGTCAGAAAATAACGATACCTGCTGCGAGCCTCAACACTCATCAGAGCGCATACATCGGTATGTATTATTTCCAGTAAGTCAGTGACTCGCTCCATTGTTTCGGAGAACAGAGTATTAGTCATCTTTCCCATGAGGCATGGTTCTCAAGCATCAAATGATTCATAATCAAATGATTCCAAAAGTCCATCCGCATGGAGTTTCTTCATGCGCCTTACACCAATATGACCTAAACGGCAGTGCCACAAGTATGTTGCACTATCATTATCAACTTTGCATCTTTTGGCATCAATGTTATGAATATGTGTATCACTACGATCGAGATTCAATAAACCATTTATATTAAGTGTATGACCATAGAAGGTTTTATTCGTGTAAATAGAACAACAATTATTCTTTGACTTAAATGAATAATCGTATTGCAATAAACATGATCCAATCATATTCATGCTCAACGCAAACACCAAATAACATTTATTTTAGGTTCAACACTAATCCCAAAGGTAAAGGGAGTGTGCGATGGTGATCTTATCAACCTTGGAATCACTTCCAACACACATCATCACCTCGCCCTTAACTAGTCTCTGTTTATTTTGCAACTCTTGTTTCGAGTTACTACTCTTAGCAACTGAACCAGTATCAAATACCGAGGGGTTGCTATAAACACTAGTAAAGTACACATCATTAACATGTATATCAAATATACTTTTATTCACTTTGCAATCCTTCTTATCCGCCAAGTATTTGGGGTAGTTCTGCTTCCAGTGACAATTCCCTTTGTAGTAGAAGCACTCAGTTCCAGGGTTAGGTCTAGCTTTGGACTTTTTCACGGGAGTGGCAACTTGCTTGCCATTATTCTTGAAGTTCCCTTTCTTTTACTTACCCTTTTACTTGAAACTAGTGGTCTTGTCAACCATCAACACTTGATGCTTTTTCTTGATTTCTGCCTTCGCCGATTTTAGCATCGTGAAGAGCTTGGGAATTGTTTCCGTTATCCCTTGCATATTATAGTTCATCACGAAGTTCTAGTAACTCGGTGATAGTGACTAGAGAATTCTGTCAATCACTATCTTATCTGGAAGATTAACTCCCACTTGATTCAAGTGATTGTAGTACTCAGACATTCTGAGCACATGCTCACTAGCTGAGCTATTCTCCTCCATCTTGTAGGCAAAGTACTTTGTCAGAGGTCTCATACCTATTAACACGGACATGAGTCTGAAATACCAATTTCAACTCTTGGAGCATCGCATATGCTCCATGTCATTCAAAACATTTTAGAAGTCCCGGTTTTAAGCCGTAAAGAATGGTGCACTACTATCAAGTAGTCATCATATCGAGCTTGTCAAACGTTCACAACGTCTGCATCTGTTCCTGCAATAGGTCCGTCGCCTAGCGGTGCATCAAGGACATAATTCTTCTGTGCAGCAATGAGGATAATCCTCATATCATGGACCAAGTCCACATCATTGCTACTATCATCTTTCAACTTATTTTTCTCTAGGAACATATCAAAAATAAACGGGGAGCTGCATCGCGAGCTATTGATCTACAACATAGTTATGCAAATACTATGAGGACTAAGTTCATGATAAATTAAAGTTCAATTGATCGTATTACTTAAGAACTCCCACTTAGATAGACATCCCTCTAGTCATCTAAATGATCACGTGATCCATCTCAACTAAACCATGTCCGATCATCACGTGAGATGGAGTAGTTTTCAATGGTGAACATCACTATGTTGATCATATCTACTATATGATTCACGTTCGACCTTTCGGTCTCAGTGTTCCGAGGCCATATCTGCATATGCTAGGCTCGTCAAGTTTAACCCAAGTATTCTACGTGTGCAAAACTGGCTTGCACCCGTTGTATGTGACCGTAGAGCTTATCACACCCGATCATCACGTGGTGTCTCGGCACGACAAACTGTCGCAATGGTGCATACTCAGGGAGAACACTTATACCTTGAAATTTAGTGATGGATCATCTTATAATGCTACCGCCGTACTAAGAAAAATAAGATGCATAAAAGATAAACATCACATGCAATCAAAATATGTGACATGATATGGCCATCATCATCTTGTGCCTTTGATCTCCATCTCCAAAGTACCGTCATGATCTCCATCGTCAACAGCATGACACCATGATCTCCATGATCTTGATCTCTATCAACGTGTCGTCTGTAACGACCTGAACCTGATAAGATTCGATGTCTCTGTGCTTACTGTGCTAGTCCCTGGATCGACTCGCTAGCACACACAGTACATATGAATATCAAATAACAAGTGCATCATTTACTACAACGTATGATCCAGAATTCATAAAGTATTACAAACTGAGTAGCACATGGCTAACTTATTCAATAATAACAGCGGAAAGGTAGCATAATCAACGATGAGTCCATCAATGCCCACTGGAGAGCATGTTGACTGAAGACTCGCAACCCTACTGTATCTCACTGATCATCTAAAAATCCTGCAACATGATAAGTTGCAGCCACAAGGGTCAATACATTGAATGTATTGGCAAATCACACAATCTGATATAGCAAACCTACATCCACAAAGCAATGTATGACAAACAAAACACACAAGTTAGTTTGGAGAAGAATGTCTTCACCTACCTCCACTACCTGAACTCATAACCGTCTCTAATTTAATCGCCCAAGATAACCCAAAGATTCTAAATAAACATGACAAGAACTTCAGAAATATGTCTCAAGTGCGCTCTATCAGTGGCACATTCTCTAGGAACAATAGAGCGCTCTGCCAAGGACGCATTCACCTGATTTATGTTCCGAAAACTATACCTCGCCTCAAGTGCGCTCTGTCAATGGAGCATTCTCCAGGGACAATAGAGCGCTCTGCCAATGACGCATTCACCTGGTTAATAATCCCGAGCCTACGGCTATAAACACTCACCACTTTCATGGATCACTCGACATATGACCACGTCTATCATAGCAAGTTGATCACACCATCACATAATACAATCAATATCAGAATATGACAACACATAACATACATATCAAACCAAGCACATGTCATGGCATAAAAATAACACATGCATAGCAGAATATAGGATGAGCAAAATAAAAAGTGCAAACTTGCCTTGAACGGTGTTGAAGTACTCTAACGCTCAATTCTGATCCGCTTCGCACTCTGGACAATCTATACGATTAACGAAGGCATCAATAAATAAAGTATGCTCACATAACACTAAAATAAAGTAAACAACAACGAATTCAAATAAAAACTTAAATAACAAAACTTAACAGTAGTAATATAATATATACATGCTAGTAGGATCACAATGCAAACAGAATCAACTAATTTGGATAAACGGTTTGAGAGATATGGCCTCCGGAAGGTTGATTTCAAATTTGAGCAAATTCAAATTTGAATAGTTCAAAAACGTGAAATTTTGGTTCTGCAGTATTCTCCTAGTCTCTACGAGTACGCAGGAAAAAGAATCGGTGAATTTGGACAACCGGATCTCAAGATATACCTAAATGAACATCTGATATGGAATCTGCAAAGAAAAATTATGCCATAATAGCGTTCTGGGAAGAACTGCCGCGGCTGCCGTGGATGTGTCACGTGTCGCATGATGATTGGCTGGAGGTTGTTTGCTGTTGTGGCTAACTGACGGACGACTGATAACTAGCTGATACCGGTTCGTAGGAAAAAAAACAAATATGATCTAATCTGGACGGTCCATCATGGATCGGACGGACGACAAGGACTCACCGGAGAAACAGGGCTCGATGGCCGCCGGAGTTGAGGAAGACGGTGCGGCCGGCTCGGACTTTGGGCGTGCGCTCGCTGGAGAGGCTTCCCGAGCTCAGGAATAACAGGACGAGGTGAGGAGGAACACGGCGAACTCGAAGATGTCCCCCTGGGCGACTGGGGCTTCTGCTAGCGTCCGCGACGACCGGCTGGAGCGGCGACGTCGGAGTTGTTCGTCGGGGCGAGCTCGAATCACTCGGCTGGGTGGTTCCCTACGAGAACTAATAGGTGAGAGAGGTAGAGGGAAACAATAGGAGCACTGCAGGGAGAATAGGAGGTGCTGGGAACCCGCGGTGGCGACGATTTCTGCCGGCGGAAGAGCTTCTGCGGTGGCGGACTCCGGCGAGATCTTGGCGGCGCTAAAGGGCACGGGAGAGAGGGATTTTGCCAAAAATCGGCAGAGAAGAACATGTAGAATATTTATAGTGTGGATGACGTGGCCTAGGGGCAAATACTTGGCCGAATCGAAGAGGATTTGGGTCGGCAGGAAGAACTCGTGAACGAACAGGAGTTCGTCTTGAGGAAAGAGACGACCTGGCGGGGCCAAAGTGTCAGCGGCACAGGAGGGAAAAAAGTTGCGGGGTGAGCTGCGCCTGGGCTGCGGTCTGCGCCGAAATGGGCTGGCCTGCTAGCTGCTGTTGCTTCCGCTTCAGCGCACGTAGGCGAGGGATATAGGCGGGCTGAGGGGTGGCATACTGTGCAGACCAAATGCACAGTAAAACTGGCTCGTAAAGAAAACTACAGGAATTATTGGCTAACAAAAAAATGCCAATGAAATTTCTAAAATACATAAACATACAGTAAAATACTACTACTAATATATACTGCAGGAAATATAGTTCCAGCCCCAACGCAATTTTGTAAAACTTTTTTATGCAATAAAGAACACACAAAGAGCACTATAAAACAAATCTAAAAATCATTTGGAGTTCATAAAATTACAGAAATACATCAGGTGAACTCCAAATAATATTTTGATCATTATGAACTTTTAATAACAGGGAAGAAGTCATGTTATCTCCACTCCAACAATTTGCCTTAAGTTGCAATAATGATTTGAATATTCAGAAAATTCAAATATGCATAGAAATCATGATGACAAAGAATGATCCTATTAACATTCCAAAGTTGAAAATTTGGGATGTTACATCATCACATGGTTGTCTCGCCAAATATTGCTTTTGCAACTATTGCTATCGCATGGCGCTTGGATCTTATGCAATAAAGAGACAACCATAAGGCTCCTGCCAGTTGCCGATAACTTTAACAAAACATGATATACAACAAATTATATCACGTCATGTTTTGACCATATCACATCACAACATGCCCTGCAAAAACAAGTTAGACGTCCTCTACTTTGTTGTTGCAAGTCTTACGTGGCTGCAATGGGCTTCTAACAAGAACCGTTCTTACCTACGCATCAAAACCACAACGATTTTTGTCAAGTGTGATGTTTTAACCTTCAACAAGGACCGGTCGTAGTCAAACTCGATTCAACTAAAGTTGGAGAAACTAACACCCGCTAGCCACATGTGTGCGAAGCACGTTGGTAGAACTAGTCTCATGAATGTGGTCATGTAATGTCGGTCAGGGCCGCTTCATCCAACAATACCGCCGAATCAAAGTAAGACGTTCGTGGTAAGTGCTACCTCTTGAGCACTGCGTTGGATTTCCCCGAAGAGGAAAGGATGATGCAGCAAAGTAGCGTAAGTATTTCCTCAGTTTTTGAGAACCAAGGTATCAATCCAGTAGGAGGCTACGCGCGAGTCCCTCGTACCTACACAAAGCAAATAACTCCTCGCAACCAACGCGAATAGGGGCTGTCAATCCCTTCACGGTCACTTACGAGAGTGAGATCTGTTAGAGATGATAGATAAGATTTTTGGTATTTTTGGTATAAAGATGCAAAGTAAAATAAAAGGCAAAGTAAAAAAAAGCAAAGCAATATTAAAGTGATGGAAGATTGATATGATGAAGATAGACCCGGGGGCCATAGATTTCACTAGTGGCTTCTCTCAAGAGCATAGTATTCTACGATGGGTGAACAAATTGCTGTTGAGCAATTGACATAATTGAGCATAGTTATGAGGATATCTAGGTATGATCGTGTATATAGGCATCACGTCCGAGACAAGTAGACCGACTCCTGCCTACATCTACTACTATTACTCCACTCATCGACAGCTATCCAGCATGCATCTAGAGTATTAAGTTCAAGAAAGCAGAGTAACGCCTTAAGCAAGATGACATGATGTAGAGGGATAAATTCATGCAATATGATAAAAACCCCATCTTGTTATCCTCGATGGCAACAATACAATACGTGCCTTGCTGCCCCTACTGCCACTGGAAAAGGACACCGCAAGATTGAACCCAAAGCTAAGCACTTCTCTCATTGCAAGAAAAACCAATCTAGTAGGCCAGACCAAACTGATAATTCGAAGAGACTTGCAAAGATAACCAATCATACATAAAAGAATTCAGAGAAGATTCACATATTGTTCATAGATAATCTTGATCATAAACCCACAATTCATCGTTCTCAACAAACACACCGCAAAAAGAAGATTACATCGAATAGATCTCCACGAGAGAGGGGGAGAACATTGTATTGAAATCCAAAAAGAGAGAAGAAGCCATCTAGATACTAACTATGGACCCGAAGGTCTGAGGTAAACTACTCACATTTCATCGGAGGGGCTATGGTGATCATGTAGAAGCCCTCCGTGGTGGATGCCCTCTCCGGCGGAGCTCTGGAACAGGCCCCAAGATGGGATCTCGTGGGTACAGAAGGTTGCGGTGGTGGAATTAGGTTTTCGGCTCCATCTCTGATCGTTTGGGGGTATGTAGGTATATATAGGATTAGGAGGAAGAAGTACATCGGTGGAGCTCCGTGGGCCCCACGAGGGTGGGAGGCGCGCCCTAGGGGGGTGGGCGCGCCCCCCTACCTCGTGCCCACCTCCTGGCTTTCTTAACGTAGGGTCCAAGTCTCCTGGATCATATTCGGTGAGAAAATCACGTTCCCGAAGGTTTCATTCCGTTTGGACTCCGTTTGGTATTCCGTTTCTTCGAAACTCTGAAATAGGCAAAAAAGCAGCAATTCTGGGCTGGGCCTCCAATTAATAGGTTAGTCCCAAAAATAATATAAAAGTCGAAAATAAAGCCCAGTATGGTCCAAAACAGTAGATAATATAGCATGGAGCAATAAAAAATTATAGATACGTTGGAGACATATCAGGCATCCCCAAGCTTAATTCCTGCTCGTCCTCGAGTAGGTAAATGATAAAAGAAAGAATTTTTATGCGGAGTGCTACTTGGCATAATTTCAATGTAATTCTTCTTAATTATGGTATGAATATTCAGATCCGAAAGATTCAAGACAAAAGTTCATATTGACATAAAAACAATAATACTTCAAGCATACTAACTAAGCAATTATGTCCTCTCAAAATAACATGGCCAAAGAAAGTTCATCCCTACAAAATCATATAGTTTAGTCATGCTCCATTTTCTTCACACAAGAATGATCTCATCATGCACAACCTCGATGACAAGCCAAGCAATTGTTTCATACTTTAGTAATCTCAAACTTATAAACCTTCACGCAATATATGAGCGTGAGCCATGGACATAACACTATGGGTGGAATAGAATATGATGATGGGGGTTATGTGGAGAAGACAAAAAAATAAAGTCTCACATCAACGAGGCTAATCAATGGGCTATGGAGATGCCCATCGATTGATGTTAATGCAAGGAGTAGGGATTGCTATGCAACGGATGCACTAGAGCTATAAATGTATAAAGCTCAACAAAAGAAATTAAGTGGTTGTGCATCCAACTTGCTTGCTCACGAAGACCTAGGGCACTTGAGGAGGCCCATTGTTGGAATATACAAGCCAAGTTCTATAATGAAAAATTCCCACTAGTATATGAAAGTGACAAAACAAGAGACTCTCTATCATGAAGATTATGGTGCTACTTTGAAGCACAAGTGTGGAAAACGATAGTAGCATTGTCCCTTCTCTCTTTTTCTCTCATTTTTCATTTTCTTGGTGGGCTTCTTTGGCCTCTTTTTTGGGGGGCTTCTTTGGCCTCTTTTATTTTTATAACCTCACATGGGACAATGCTCTAGAAAATGATGATCATCACACTTCTATTTATTTACAACTCAATGATTACAACTCGATACAAAGTATGACTCTATATGAATGCCTCCGGCAGTGTACCGGGATATGCAATGAATCAAGAGTGACATATATGAAAGAATTATGAACGGTGGCTTTGCCACAAATACTATGTCAACTCCATGATCATGCTAAGCAATATGACAATGATGAATGTGTCATGATAAACGGAATGGTGGAAAGTTGCATGGCAATATATCTTGGAATGGCTATGGAAATGCCATAATAGGTAGGTATGGTGGCTGTTTTGAGGAAGATATAAGGAGGTTTATGTGTGAAAGAGCGTATCATATCACGGGGTTTGGATGCACCGGCGAAGTTTGCACCAACTCTCAATGTGAGAAAGGGCAATGCACGGTACCGAAGAGGCCAACAATGGTGGAAGGGTGAGAGTGCGTATAGTCCATGGACTCAACATTAGTCATAAAGAACTCACATACTTATTGCAAAAATCTACAAGCCATCAAAAACCAAAGCACTACGCGCATGCTCCTAGGGGGATAGATTGGTAGGAAAATACCATCGCTCGTCCCCGACCGCCACTCATAAGGAGGACGATCAAAGAACACCTCATGTTTCAAATTTGATACATAACATTTACCATACGCGCATGCTACGGGACTTGCAAACTTCAACACAAGCATTTCTCAAATTCACAACTACTCAACTAGCACGACTTTGATATTATCACCTCCATATCTCAAAACAATTATCAAGCATCAAACTTTTCTTAGTATCCAACACACTCATAAGAAAGTTTTTACTATTTTTGTATACCTAGCATATTAAAATTATTAATCAAATTACCATGCTATTTAAGACTCTCAAAATAATCTAAGTGAATCATGAGAGATCAATAGTTTCTATAAAACAAATCCACCACCGTGCTCTAAAAGGTATAAGTGAAGCACTAGAGCAAAACTATATAGCTCAAAAGATATAAGTGAAGCACATAGAGTATTCTATCAAATTCCAAATCATGTATGGCTCTCTCAAAAGGTGTGTACAGCAAGGATGATTGTGGTAAACTAAAAAGCAAAGACTCAAATCATACAAGACGCTCCAAGCAAAACACATATCTGTTGGGGAACGTTGCAGAAAACAAAAAATTTCCTACGGTTTCACCAAGATCCATCTATGAGTTCATCTAGCAACGAGTGATCGGATGCATCTACATACCTTTGTAGATCACGAGCGGAAGCGTTCAAAAGAACAGGGATGAAGTAGTCGTACACGACGTGATCCAAATCACCGGAGATCCTAGCACCGAACGGACGACACCTCCGCGTTCAACACACGTACGGTCAGCGTAACGTCTCCTTCTTCTTGATCCAGCAAGGCAAAGGAGAGGTTGAGGAAGATGGCTCCAGCAGCAGCACGACGGCGTGGTGATGATGGAGCTGCAGTACTCCGGCAGGGCTTCGCCGAGCTCTATGGAGGAGGAGGAGGTGTTGGAGAGGGAGAGGGAGGCGCCAAGGCAAAGGGTGCGGCTGCCCCCCTCCCCTCCCCCCTTTATATAGGCCCCCTGGGGGGCGCTGGCCCTGGGAGATTGAATCTCCCAAGGGGGCGGCGGCCAAGGGGGGTGGAGTGCCCCCCAAGGCAAGTGGGAGCCCCCCCCCACCCTAGGGTTCCAACCCTAGGCGTAGGGGGTGGGCCTTGGGGGCGCACCAGCCCACTAAGGGCTGGCCCCCTTTCCCACTTCAGACCATGGGGCCCTCCGGGATGGGTGGCCCCACCCGATGGACCCCCGGGACCCATCTGGTGGTCCCGGTACAATACCTGTGACCCCCAGATCATTCCCGATGGCCGAAACTGCACTTCCTATATATAATTCTTCACCTCCGGACCATTCCGAAACTCCTCGTGACGTCCGGGATCTCATCTGGGACTCCGAACAACATTCGGGTTACTGCATATACATATCCCTACAACCCTAGCATCACCGAACCTTAAGTGTGTAGACCCTACGGGTTCGGGAGACATGCAGACATGACCGAGACGGCTCTCGGGCAATAACCAACAGCGGGATCTGGATACCCATGTTGGCTCCCACAAGCTCCTCGATGATCTCATCGGATGAACCACTATGTCGCGGATTCAATTAATCCTGTATACGATTCCCTTTGTCAATCGGTATTTTACTTGCCCGAGATTCGATCGTCGGTATCCCAATACCTCGTTCAATCTCGTTACCGGCAAGTCACTTTACTCGTACCGTAATGCATGATCCCATGATCAAACACTTTGATCACATTGAGCTCATTATGATGATGCATTACTGAGTGGGCCCGGTGATACCTCTCCGTCAAGCGGAGTGACAAATCCCAGTCTCGATCCGTGTCAACCCAACAGACACTTTCGGAGATACCCGTAGTATACCTTTATAGTCACCCAGTTACGTTGTGACGTTTGGCACACCCAAAGCACTCCTACGGTATCCGGGAGTTACACGATCTCATGGTCTAAGGAAAGGATACTTGACATTGTAAAACTCTAGCAAACGAACTATGTGATCTTATGCTATGTTTAGGATTGGGTCTCGTCCATCACATCATTCTCCTAATGATGTGATCTTGTTATCATTGACATCCAATGCCCATAGTCAGGAAACCATGACTATCTATTGATTAACGAGCTAGTCAACTAGAGGCTTACTAGGGACATGTTGTTGTCTGTTATTCACACATGTATTACGATTTCCGGATAACACAATTATAGCACGAATAAAGACAATTATCATGAACAAGGAAATATAATAATAATGCTTTTATTATTGCCTCTAGGGCATATTTCCAACAGTCTCCCACTTGCACTAGAGTCAATAATCTAGTTACATTGTGATGAATCGAACACCCATAGAGTTCTGGTGCTGATCATGTTTTGCCTTAGGGAGAGGTTTAGTCAACGCATCTGCGACATTCAGATCCGTGTGTACTTTACAAATTTCTATGTCTCCATCTTGAACATTTTCACGAATGGAGTTGAAGCGACGCTTGATGTGCCTGGTCTTCTTGTGAAACCTGGGCTCCTTGGCAAGTGCAATAGCTCCAGTGTTGTGACAGAAGAGTTTGATTGGCCCCGACGCATTGGGTATGACTCCGAGGTCGGTGATGAACTCCTTCACCCAAATTGCTTCATGTGCTGCCTCCGATGCTGCCATGTACTCCGCTTCACATGTAGATCCCGCCACGACGCTCTGCTTGCAACTGCACCAGCTTACTGCCCCACCATTCAAAATATACACGTATCCGGTTTGTGACTTAGAGTCATCCAGATCTGTGTCGAAGCTAGCATCGACGTAACCCTTTACGACGAGCTCTTCGTCACCTCCATAAACGAGAAACATTTCCTTAGTCCTTTTCAGGTACTTCAGGATATTCTTGACCGCTGTCCAGTGTTCCTTGCCGGGATTACTTTGGTACCTTCCTACCAAACTTACGGCAAGGTTTACATCAGGTCTGGTACATAGCATGGCATACATAATAGAACCTATGGCTGAGGCATAGGGGATGACACTCATCTCTTCTATATCTTCTGCCGTGGTCGGACATTGAGCTGAGCTCAATTTCACACCTTGTAACACAGGTAAGAACCCCTTCTTAGATTGGTCCATATTGAACTTCTTCAATATCTTATCAAGGTATGTGCTTTGTGAAAGACATATGAGGCGTCTTGATCTATCTCTATAGATCTTGATGCCTAATATATAAACAGCTTCTCCAAGGTCCTTCATTGAAAAACTCTTATTCAAGTAGGCCTTAATGTTGTCCAAGAGTTCTATATCATTTCCCATCAAGAGTATGTCGTCTACATATAATATGAGAAATGCTACAGAGCTCCCACTCACTTTCTTGTAAACGCAGGCTTCTCCATAAGTCTGTGTAAACCCAAACGCTTTGATCATCTCATCAAAGCGAATGTTCCAACTCCGAGATGCTTGCACCAGCCCATAAATCGAGCGTTGGAGCTTGCACACCTTGTCAGCATTCTTAGGATCGACAAAACCTTCCGGCTGCATCATATACAATTCTTCCTTAAGGAAACCATTAAGGAATGCCGTTTTGACGTCCATTTGCCATATTTCATAATCGTAGAATGCGGCAATTGCTAACATGATTCGGACGGACTTTAGCTTCGCTACCGGTGAGAAAGTCTCATCGTAGTCAACCCCTTGAACTTGTCAATAACCCTTAGCGACAAGCCGAGCTTTATAGATGGTCACATTACCATCCGCGGCTGTCTTCTTCTTAAAGATCCATTTATTTTCTATGGCTCGCCACTCAACGGGCAAGTTAGTCAAAGTCCATACTTCGTTTTCATACATGGATCCTATCTCGGATTTCATGGCTTCTAGCCATTTGTCGGAATCCGGGCCCGCCATCGCTTCTTCATAGTTCGAAGGTTCACCGTTGTCTAACAACATGATTTCCAAGACAGGGTTACCGTACCACTCTGGTGCGGAACGTGTCCTTGTGGACCTACGAATTTCAGCAGGAGCTTGATCAGAAGTATTTTGATCATCATCATTAATTTCCTCTCTAGTCGGTGCAGGCACCTCAGGAACGTTTTCTTGAGTTTCGCCATTTTCCGGTTCAAGAGGTAACACTTCATCAAGTTCTACTTTCCTCCCACTTACTTCTTTCGAGAGAAACTCTTTCTCTAGAAAGGATCCATTCTTGGCAACAAAGATCTTGCCTTCGGATCTGAGGTAGAAGGTATACCCAATAGTTTCTTTAGGGTATCCTATGAAGACGCATTTTTCCGACTTGGGTTCGAGCTTTTCCGGTTGAAGTTTCTTGACATAAGCATCGCATCCCCAAACTTTTAGAAACGACAGCTTAGGTTTCTTCCCAAACCATAATTCATACGGTGTCGTCTCAACGGATTTAGACGGAGCCCTATTTAAAGTGAATGCGGCAGTCTCTAAAGCATAGCCCCAAAAAGATAGCGGTAAATCGGTAAGAGACATCATAGATTGCACCATATCTAATAGAGTGCGATTACGACGTTCGGACACACCATTACACTGAGGTGTTCCAGGCGGCGTGAGTTGTGAAACTATTCCACATTTTCTTAAGTGTGTGCCAAATTCGTGACTCAAGTATTCTCCTCCACGATCTGATCATAGAAACTTGATTTTTCTGTCACGTTGATTTTCAACCTCACTCTGAAATTCCTTGAACTTTTCAAAGGTCTCAGACTTGTGTTTCATTAATTAGATATACCCATATCTACTCAGGTCATCAGTGAGGGTGAGAACATAACGATAGCCACCGCGAGCCTCAACACTCATTGGACCGCACACATCGGTATGTATGATTTCCAATAAGTTGGTTGCTCGCTCCATTGTTCCTAAGAACGGAGTCTTGGTCATTTTACCCATGAGGCATGGTTCGCACGTGTCAAATGATTCATAATCAAGAGACTCTAAAAGTCCATCTGCATGGAGCTTCTTCATGCGTTTGACACCTATGTGACCAAGGCGGCAGTGCCACAAATATGTGGGACTATTGTTATCAACTTTAACTCTTTTGGTATTCACACTATGAATATGTGTATCATCACGTACGAGATTCATTAAGAATAAATCATTAACCATCGGAGCATGACCATAAAACATATCTCTCATATAAATAGAACAACCATTATTCTCGGATTTAAATGAGTAGCCATCTCGAATTAAACGAGATCTAGACACAATGTTCATGCTCAAACTTGGCACTAAATAACAATTATTGAGGTTTAAAACTAATCCCGTAGGTAAATGTAGAGGCAGCGTGCCGACGGCGATCACATCGACCTTGGAACCATTCCCGACGCGCATCGTCACCTCGTCCTTCGCCAGTCTCCGTTTATTCCGCAGCTCCTGCTTTGAGTTACAAATGTGAGCAACTGCACCGGTATCAAATACCCAAGAGCTACTACGAGTACTGGTAAGGTACACATCAATTACATGTATATCACATATACCTTTTGTTTTGCCGGCCTTCTTGTCCGGTAAGTACTTGGGGCAGTTTCGCTTCCAGTGACCACTTCCCTTGCAATAAAAACACTCAGTCTCTGGCTTGGGTCCATTCTTTGGCTTCTTCCCGGCAACTTGCTTACCGGGCGCGGCAACTTCCTTGCCGTCCTTATTGAAGTTCTTTTTACCCTTGCCCTTCTCGAACTTAGTGGTTTTATTCACCATCAACACTTGATGTTCCTTCTTGATTTCTACCTCTGCTGATTTCAGCATAGCATATACCTCAGGAATGGTCTTTACCATCCCCTGCATGTTGTAGTTCATCACAAAGCTCTTGTAGCTAGGTGGAAGCGACTGGAGGATTCTGTCAATGACCGCTTCATCCGGGAGATTAACTTCCAGTTGAGTCAAGCGGTTGTGCAACCCAGACATCTTGAGTATGTGTTCACTGACAGAGCTATTTTCCTCCATCTTACAGCTAAAGAATTTTTCGGAGACTTCATATCTCTCGACCCGGGCATGAGCTTGGAAAACCATTTTCAGCTCTTCGAACATCTCATATGCTCCATGTCTCTCAAAACTCTTTTGGAGCCCCGGCTCTAAGCTGTAAAGCATGCCGCACTGAACGAGGGAGTAATCATCAGAACGTGACTACCAAGCGTTCATAACGTCTTGTTCTGCAGGGAGAATGGGTGCGTCACCCAGCGGTGCTCGTAGGACATAATCTTTCTTGGCAGCTATGAGGATGATCCTCAGGTTCCGGACCCAGTCCGTATAGTTGCTGCCATCGTCTTTCAGCTTGGTTTTCTCTAGGAACGCGTTGAAGTTGAGGACTACGTTGGCCATTTGATCTACAAGACATATTGTAAATGTTTTAGACTAAGTTCATGATAATAAAGTTCATCTAATCAAATTATTTAATGAACTCCCGCTTAGATAGACATCCCTCTTCTAGTCATCTAAGTATTACATGATCCAAGTCAACTAGGCCGTGTCCGATCATCACGTGAGACGGACTAGTCAACATTGGTGAACATCTTCATGTTGATCGTATCATCTATACGACTCATGCTCAACCTTTCGGTCTTCTGTGTTCCGAGGCCATGTCTGTACATGCTAGGCTCGTCAAGTCAACCTAAGTGTTTGCATGTGTAAATCTGTCTTACACCCGTTGTATGTGAACGTTAGAATCTATCACACCCGATCATCATGTGGTGCTTCGAAACAACGAACTGTCGCAACGGTGCACAGTTAGGGGGAACACTTCTTGAAATTATTATGAGGGATCATCTTATTTACTACCGTCGTTCTAAGTAAACAAGATGCAAAACATGATAAACATCACATGCAATCAAATAATAAACGTGACATGATATGGCCAATATCACATAGCTCCTTTGATCTCCATCTTGGGGCTCCATGATCATCTTGTCACCGGCTTGACACCATGATCTCCATCATCATGATCTCCATCATCGTGTCTCCATGAAGTTGCTCGCCAACTATTACTTCTACTACTATGGCTAACGCGTTTAGCAATAAAGTAAAGTAATTTACATGGCGTTTCTCAATGACACGCAGGTCATACAAAAATAAAGACAACTCCTATGGCTCCTGCCGGTTGTCATACTCATCGACATGCAAGTCGTGATTCCTATTACAATAGCATGAACATCTCATACATCACATATAGATCATTCATCATTCATCACAACTTTGGCCATATCATATCACAAAGCACTTGCTGCAAAAACAAGTTAGACGTCCTCTAATTGTTGTTGCAAGTTTTACGTGGCTGAATTAGGATTCTAGCAAGAACGTTTTCTTACCTACGTGAAAGCCACAACGTGATTTGTCAACTTCTATTTACCCTTCATAAGGACCCTTTTCATCGAATCCTCTCCAACTAAAGTAGGAGAAACAAACACCCGCCAGCCACCTTATGCAACTAGTGCATGTTAGTCGGTGGAACCGGTCTCACGTAAGCGTACGTGTAAGGTTGGTCCGGGCCGCTTCATCCCACAATACCGCTGAAGCAAGATAAGACTAGTAGCGGCAAGAAAGTTGACAACATCTACGCCCACAACAAATTGTGTTCTACTCGTGCAATAGAGAACTACGCATAAACCTGGCTCTGATACCACTGTTGGGGAACGTTGCAGAAAACAAAAATTTTCCTACGGTTTCACCAAGATCCATCTATGAGTTCATCTAGCAACGAGTGACCGGATGCATCTACATACCTTTGTAGATCGCGAGCGGAAGCGTTCAAAAGAACAGGGATGAAGTAGTCGTACACGACGTGATCCAAATCACCGGAGATCCTAGCACCGAACGGATGGCACCTCCGCGTTCAACACACGTACGGTCAGCGTAACGTATCCTTCTTCTTGATCCATCAAGGCAAAGGAGAGGTTGAGGAAGATGGCTCCAGCAGAAGCACGACGGCGTGGTGATGATGGAGTTGCAGTACTCCGGCAGGGCTTCGCCGAGCTCTATGGAGGAGGAGGAGGTGTTGGAGAGGGAGAGGAAGGCGCCAAGGCAAAGGGTGCGGCTGCCCTCCTCCCCTCCCCCCCTTTATATAGGCCCCCTGGGGGGCGCCGGCCCTGAGAGATTGAATCTCCCAAGGGGGCGGCGGCCAAGGGGGGTGGAGTGCCCCCCAAGGCAAGTGGGAGCCCCCCCCCCCCCACCCTAGGGTTCCAACCCTAGGCGCAGGGGGTGGGCCTTGGGGGGCGCACCAGCCCACTAAGGGCTGGCCCCCTTTCCAACTTCAGCCCATGGGGCCCTCCGGGATGGGTGGCCCCACCCGGTGGACCCCCGGGACCCATCTGGTGGTCCCGGTACAATACCGGTGACCCCCAGATCATTCCCGATGGCCGAAACTGCACTTCCTATATATAATTCTTCACCTCCGGACCATTCCGAAACTCCTCGTGATGTCCGGGATCTCATCCGGGACTCCGAACAACATTCGGGTTACTGCATATACATATCCCTACAACCCTAGCGTCACCGAACCTTAAGTGTGTAGACCCTACGGGTTCGGGAGACATGCAGACATGACCGAGACGGCTCTCGGGCAATAACCAACAGCGGGATCTGGATACCCATGTTGGCTCCCACAAGCTCCTCGATGATCTCATCGGATGAACCACTATGTCGCGGATTCAATTAATCCCGTATACGATTCCCTTTGTCAATCGGTATTTTACTTGCCCGAGATTCGATCGTCGGTATCCCAATACCTCGTTCAATCTCGTTACCGGCAAGTCACTTTACTCGTACCGTAATGCATGATCCCATGATCAAACACTTTGATCACATTGAGCTCATTATGATGATGCATTACTGAGTGGGCCCGGTGATACCTCTCCGTCAAGCGGAGTGACAAATCCCAGTCTCGATCCGTGTCAACCCAACAGACACTTTCGGAGATACCCGTAGTATACCGTTATAGTCACCCAGTTACGTTGTGACGTTTGGCACACCCAAAGAACTCCTACGGTATCCGGGAGTTACACGATCTCATGGTCTAAGGAAAGGATACTTGACATTGGAAAACTCTAGCAAACGAACTATGTGATCTTATGCTATGTTTAGGATTGGGTCTCGTCCATCACATCATTCTCCTAATGATGTGATCTCGTTATCATTGACATCCAATGCCCATAGTTAGGAAACCATGACTATCTATTGATTAACGAGCTAGTCAACTAGAGGCTTACTAGGGACATGTTGTTGTCTGTTATTCACACATGTATTACGATTTCCGGATAACACAATTATAGCACAAATAAAGACAATTATCATGAACAAGGAAATATAATAATAATGCTTTTATTATTGCCTCTAGGGCATATTTCCAACAATATCATGTGGTGAATAAAAATATAGCTTGAAGTAAAGTTACCGATGGAAGTAGACGAAAGAGGGGATGCCTTCCGGGGCATCCCCAAGCTTTGACTTTTTGGTATCCTTAGATTATCTTGGGGGTGCCATGTGCATCCCCAAGCTTAGGCTCTTGTCACTCCTTGTTCCATAATCCATCAAAAGATTTCACCCAAAACTTGAAAACTTCACAACACAAAACTCAACAGAAATCTCGTGAGCTCCGTTAGCAAAAGAAAACAAAAGACCACTTCAAGGTACTGTAATGAACTCATTATTTATTTATATTGGTGTTAAACCTACTGTATTCCAACTTCTCTATGGTTTATAAACTATTTTACTAGCCATAGATTCATCAAAATAAGCAAACAACACACGCAAAACAGAATCTGTCAAAAACAGAACAGTCTGTAGTAATCTGTAACTAACTCAAACTTCTGGAACTCCAAAAATTCAGCCAAAATAGGAAGACCTAGGAAATTTATTTATTGATCAGAAGCAATTGGAATCACTATTTTATCACGTTATGGTGATTTTTAACAATTGTTTTCATGAACAGAAAGTTTCTAGAAATTACAGCAAGATCAAATAACTATCATCCAAGAAGATCCTATAGGTTTAACTTGGCACAAACACTAATTAAAACATAAAAACACATCTAACCAGAGGCTAGATCAAAGTTTTATTCCTAAACAGAAGCAAAAGAAAAAAACTAAAAATAAAATTGGGTTGCCTCCCAACAAGCGCTATCATTTAACGCCCCTAGCTAGGCATAAAAGCAATGATAGATCTAGGTATTGCCATCTTTGGTAGGCAATCCATAAGTGGCTCTCATGATAGATTCATATGGTAATTTTATTTTCTTTCTAGGGAAGTGTTCCATGCCTTTATTTAATGGAAATTGGAATCTAATATTCCCTTCCTTCATATCAATAAGTGCACCAATCGTTCTAAGGAAAGGTCTACCAAGAATAATAGGACAAGAAAGATTGCAATCTGTATCAAGAACGATAAGATCTACGGGCACATAATTACTATTTGCAACAATAAGAACATCATTAATTCTTTCCATAGGTTTCTTGATAGTGGAATTCGCAAGGTGCAAGTTTAGAGAGCAATCATCAAAATCACGGAAATCTAGCAAATCACACAAAGTTATGGGAATAGTGGAAACACTAGCACCCAGATCATATAAAGCATAAAATTCATGATCCTTAATCTTAATTTTAATAGTTGGTTCCCACTCATGATAAAGTTTTCTAGGGATAGAAACTTTGAACTCAAGTTTTTCTTCATAAGATTGCATCAAGGCATCAACGATATGTTTAGTAAAGGCTTTATTTTGACTATAAGCATGAGGAGAATTTAGCACGGATTGCAACAAGGCAATACAATCAATTAAAGAGAAACTTTCATAATTAAATTCCTTGAAATCGAAAATAGTGGGTTTACAACATCTAGGGTTTTGCTTCCTTCAATCCCACTTTTATCAATTTCATCATCAAGATCTAAATACTCCGAATTCTTGGAACGCCTTCTAGGTAAAGGTGGATCATATTCAGTCCCATCATTATCAAGATTCATATTGCAAAACAAAGATTTAATAGGGGGCACATCAATAACTTTTAGATCTTCATCTTTATTTTCATAGGAATTGGAAGAACATGCTTTAATAAAGGCATCTTTCATAGCACGCATCCTAGCGGTTCTTTCCTTGCACTCATCAATGGAATTCTCATGGCTTTGAGAGACTCATTGATATCATGCTTAGGAGGAATAGATCTAAGCTTTAAAGAATCAACATCAAGAGAAATTCTATCA
The DNA here is from genome assembly GCA_032464435.1 of Aegilops umbellulata. NCBI lineage: Eukaryota > Viridiplantae > Streptophyta > Magnoliopsida > Poales > Poaceae > Aegilops > Aegilops umbellulata. The sequence continues at coordinate 398,099,573 of CP136054.1, forward strand.
ACGTTCCTAGCCAATTCATCAACTTTAAGTAATTTCTCTTCAAGCAAAGCATTAAAATTCTTTTGTGGATTCATAAACTCTTTAACACTAGTCTCAAATTCAGAGGGCATCTTATTAAAATTTCCATAAGATTTGTTGTAGGAATTTCCATAATTATTAGAGGGATTACTAGGATAAGGCCTAGGATTAAAGTTCCCTCTGTACACGTTGTTACCAAAATTATTCCTACCAACAAAATTCACATACATAGATTCATTATTATTCTCAATCAAAGTAGACAAAGACATATCATTAGGATCAGAAGAAACACTCTTAATAGCAAATAATTTCATAAGTTCATCCATCTTTCCACTCAAAACATTAATCTCTTCTATCGCATGCACTTTTTTATTAGTAGATCTTTCAGTTTGCCATTGAGAATAATTAACCATAATATTATCTAGGAGTTTAGTAGCATCTCCTAAAGTGATTTCCATAAAAGTGCCTCCCGCGGCCAAATCCAAAAGATTTCTAGAAGCAAAATTCAATCCGGCATAAAAATTTTGTATAATCATCCACAAATTCAAACCATGCGTAGGGCAATTACGTATCATTAATTTCATTCTCTCCCAAGCTTGTGCAACATGTTCATGATCAAGTTGTTTAAAATTCATAATATCGTTTCTAAGAGAGATGATCTTAGCGGGAGGAAAATACTTAGAGATGAAACATCTTTGCATTTGTTCCAAGAATCAATATTATTTTTAGGCAAAGATGAAAACCAAGCTTTAACACGATCTCTAAGCGAAAAAGGAAATAGCTTCAATTTAACAATATCATTATCAACATCTTTCTTCTTTTGCATATAACACAAATCCACGAAGCTATTTAGATGAGTAGCAACATCTTCACTAGGAAGGCCAGCGAATTGATCTTTCATAACAAGATTCAACAAAGCAGTAATGATTTCACAAGATTCAGTGTTGGTAAGAGGAGCAATCGGAGTGCTAAGGAAATCATTATTGTTGGTATTGGTAAAGTCACACAATTTGGTATTATCTTGAGCCATCGTGACAAGCAAGTAATCCAACACACGAGCAAACAAAAAGGCACACAAGAAAAAGGCAAACGGAAAAGAGAGGGCGAATAAAACGGCAACGGTGAACTGGGGGAGAGGAAAACGAGAGGCAAATGGCAAATAATGTAATGCGATAGATAAGGGATTGTGATGGGTACTTGGTATGTTGACTTTTGCGTAGACTCCCCGGCAACGGCGCCAGAAATTTTTCTTGCTACCTCTTGAGCACTGCGTTGGATTTCCCCGAAGAGGAAAGGATGATGCAGCAAAGTAGTGTAAGTATTTCCCTCAGTTTTTGAGAACCAAGGTATCAATCCAGTAGGAGGCTACGCGCGAGTCCCTCGTACCTACACAAAGCAAATAACTCCTCGCAACCAACGCGAATAGGGGTTGTCAATCCCTTCACAGTCACTTATGAGAGTGAGATCTGATAGAGATGATAGGTAATATTTTTGGTATTTTTGGTATAAAGATGCAAAGTAAAATAAAAGGCAAAGTAAAAAAGTAAAGCAATATTAAAGTGATGGAAGATTAATATGATGAAGATAGACCCGGGGGCCATAGATTTCACTAGTGGCTTCTCTCAAGAGCATAAGTATTCTATGGTGGGTGAACATATTACTGTTGAGCAATTGACAGAATTGAGCATAGTTATGAGAATATCTAGGTATGATCATGTATATAGGCATCACGTCCTAAACAAATAGACCGACTCCTGCCTGCATCTACTACTATTACTCCACTCATCGACCGCTATCCAGCATGCATCTAGAGTATTAAGTTCAAGAAAACAGAGTAACGCCTTAAGCAAGATGACATGATGTAGAGGGATAAATTCATGCAATATGATAAAAAAACCATCTTGTTATCCTTGATGGCAACAATACAATACGTGCCTTGCTGCCCCTACTGTCACTGGGAAAGGACACCGCAAGATTGAACCCAAAGCTAAGCACTTCTCCCATTGCAAGAAAAACCAATCTAGTAGGCCAAACCAAACTGATAATTCGAAGAGACTTGCAAAGATAACCAATCATACATAAAAGATTCAGAGAAGATTCAAATATTGTTCATAGATAATCTTGATCATAAACCCACAATTCATCAATCTCAACAAATACACCGCAAAAAGAAGATTACATCGAATAGATCTCCACGAGAGAGGGGGAGAACATTGTATTGAGATCCAAAAAGAGAGAAGAAGCCATCTAGATACTAACTATGGACCCGAAGGTCTGAGGTAAACTACTCACACTTCATCGGAGGGGCTATGGTGATGATGTAGAAGCCCTCCATGGTGGATGCCCTCTCCGGCGGAGCTCCGGAACAGGCCCCAAGATGGGATCTCGTGGGTACAGAAGGTTGCGACGGTGGAATTAGATTTTTGGCTCCGTCTCTGATCGTTGGGGGGTACATAGGTATATATAGGAGGAAGAAGTACGTCGGTGGAGCTCCGTGGGCCCCACAAGGGTGGGGGCACGCCTTAGGGGGGTGGGCGCGCCCCCTACTCGTGCCCACATCTTGGCTTTCTTGACGTAGGGTCCAAGTCTCCTGGATCATATTCGGTGAGAAAATCACGTTCCCGAAGGTTTCATTCCGTTTGGACTCCGTTTGATATTCCGTTTCTTCAAAACTCTGAAATAGGCAAAAAAAAACAACAATTCTGGGCTGGGCCTCCGGTTAATAGGTTAGTCCCAAAAATAATATAAAAGTGGAAAATAAAGCCCAATATGGTCCAAAACAGTAGATAATATAGCATGGAGCAATCAAAAATTATAGATACGTTGGAGACGTATCAGTAAGGAGTATGACTATTATCGCCCACAACTCTTTATGTTCTACTTGTGCATATAACATCTATGCATAAACATGGCTTGGATGCCACTGCTGGGGAACGTAGTATTTCAAAACATTTCCTACGATCACGCAAGATGTATCTAGGATATGCATAGCAACGAGCGGGGAGAGTGTGTCCACATACCCTCGTAGACCGAAAGCGGAAGCGTTTAGTAACGTGGTTGATGTAGTCGAACGTCTTCGCGATCCAACCAATCCAAGCACCGAACGTACGGCACCTCCGCGTTCAACACACGTTCAGCTCGATGACGTCCCTCGAACACTTGATCCAGTTGAGGCCGAGGGAGAGTTCCGTCAGCACGACGGCATGGCGACGGTAATGATGAAGTTGCCGGCACAGGGCTTCGCCTAAGCACTACGACGATATGACCGAGGTGTGTAACTGTGGGGGGTGGGGGCACCGCACACGGTTAAGAGAAACTTGTGTGTTCTAGGGTGCCCCTGGCCCCGTATATAAAGGAGGGGAGGGGGACGCCGGCAGGCCCTGGCAGGCGTGCCAGGAGAAGGGAGTCCTACTAGGACTCCAATTCCTAGTAGGATTCCACCTGGAGGAAAGGGGGAAGAAGGAAGGGAGAGGGGGAAGGGAAGGAAAGGGGGGTGACGCCCCCTTCCCCTAGTCCAATTCGGACCCAGGGGCGCGGCCAGCCCCTTGTGGCCCTTCCTCTCTCCCCACTAAGGCCCATCAAGGCCCTATTAGTTCCCCCGAGGGTTCCGATAATCCTCCGGCACTTCGATAATTATCCCGTACCTCTCGGAACTCATCCGGTGTCCGAATAACATCGTCAAATATATCAATCTTTATGTCTCGACCATTTCGAGACTCCTCGTCATGTCCGTGATATCATCCGGGACTCCGAAAAAACTTCGGTCATCAAATCACATAACTCATAATACAAATCGTCATCGAACGTTAAGCGTGCGGACCCTATGGAGTCGAGAACTATGTAGACATGACTGACACCTATCTCCAGTCAATAACCAATAGCGGAACCTGGATGCTCATATTGGCTCCTACATATTCGACGAAGATCTTTATCGGTCAAACTGCATAACAACATACGTTGTTCCCTTTGTCATCGGTATGTTACTTGCCCGAGATTCGATCGTAGGTATCACCATACCTAGTTCAATCTCTTTATGGGCAAGTATATTTACTCATTCCGTAATGCATCATCCCGTAACTAACTCATTAGCCACATTGCTTGCAAGGCTTATAGTGATGTGCATTACCGAGAGGGCCCACAGATACCTCTCCGATACTCGGAGTGACAAATCCTAATCTCGATCTATGCCAACTCAACAAACACCATCAGAGACACCTGTAGAGCATCTTTATAATCACCCGGTTACGTTGTGACGTTTGATAGCACACAAGGTGTTCCTTCGGTATTCGGGAGTTGCATAATCTCATAGTCAGAGGAACATGTATAAGTCATGAAGAAAGCAATAGCAATAAAACTAAAGGATCATTATGCTAAGCTAACGAATGGGTCTTGTCCATCACACATCATTCTCTAATGATGTGATTCCGTTCATCAAATGACAACACATGTCTATGGCTAGGAAACTTAACCATCTTTGATTAACGAGCTAGTCAAGTAGAGGCATATTAGGGACACTATGTTTTGTCTATGTATTCACACATGTATCAAATTTCTGGTTAATACAATTCTAGCATGAATAATAAACATTTATCATGATATAAGGAAATATAAATAACAACTTTATTATTGCCTCTAGGGCATATTTCCTTCATGGAGTCCATAGGAGTGAGTAAGGACCACGTACGGATCCATGCGGTAGCTCTGAAGATAACCTGAAAGAAAGTTAAAGTGTGTTGTCTGTTAAAAATAAAATCATTCCAACAGTTGCATATAGCCCACAGAAGAGCACATATTCCAATCCGAATATGAGCCGCAGTAGTATGCTCAACCCCAACTAACCACGTTCCCAACAACGACTCAATGTTAGCTGGAGGATTAGTGTTGAAGGCTATATGAATCGTTATCCAAAGCAAAGCAATTAGGCTTAACCATATGAATGTGAAGAAGGGATGTCATGGTTACTGTAGCTTACGTGACATCTCTTGAGGATGTTGGAGGATCCGGTTCCGTGGATGGCATGGAAGGGGACAGACGGACAATGTAGCGTTTGACAGTGTTGACCAGGGGTTTAAGATTTGAGATGAGGTAGGGTATATGTTGGGACGAGACAGGCCAGTGCGAGCCGGTTCGCCCCAGATATGGGCTTGGTTTGGGGATGCCGAACAACCCAGAGTATAGGGTCGATTTGAGGGTCCGGGGGGCTCTTTTGTCGAAATCACTAATTAAGGAGTACTCGTTGCAAAGAACACTCCACTTTCCCAGGTCACGACAAGTGGCGCACATGTAGCGCGCCACTTATCACAACCTGAGAATTTTCCCTTTTTTCATAGATCCGTTTATTCAAAACATTTTATCTCTTAAACCGTGCGTCCAAATCTCGAACAGTTTTCACCATTGAATTCCTCGCGTCGAGATCTTCAAAATTAGATCCCATGTTGATAGGTTTTGATGAACTTTTTTTTTCACGAAAAAACCGGACGAAAAAACGAACCGGGAGCACGGTTTTTTTCTTTCCGAAAGAGGCACGCCCGTGCCTCTTGCGAAATCACAACCATGCCTCTCGTGGAAGCAAAACCGTGACTCTCGTGGAAGGAAAAAAACAGAAAACATGTTTTTTTTCGTTTCCGAGAGGCACGGCCGTGACTCTCGCGACAGCATAACCGTGCCTCTCGCGAAAGCAAAACAGTGACTCTCGCGAAAGAAAAAAAGAAAGAAAACGCGTATTTTTTTCCCTTTCCGAGAGGGACGGTCGTGACTCTCGCGAAAGCACAACTGTGCCTCTCGCGGAAGCAAAACCATGACTCTCGCGAAAGAAAAAAAACAGAAAACACGTTTTGTTTTTCCCTTTCCGAGAGACGCGGCCGTGACTCTTGTGAAAGCACAATTGTGCCTCTCGCGGAAGCAAAACCGTGACTCTTGCAAAAAAAACATGTTTTTTTTCGTTTTCGAAAGGTACGGCCGTGACTCTCGCTAAAGCACAACCGTGCCTCTCGCGAAAGAAAAACCGTGACTTTCAAGAAAGAAAGAAAAAACAAAACACGTTTTTTTTCGTTTTCGAAAGGCACGGCCGTGACTCTCGCTAAAGCACAACCGTGCCTCCCGCGGAAGAAAAACCGTGACTTTCGCGAAAGAAAAAAAACGCATTTTTTTCGTGCAAAAAACTTTTTTTCAAAAAAAAAATTGTCGAAAAGCTAAGGAGAACCGGGGAAAAACCAAAACGTCAAAAAAACTAAAAAAATGTTTAAAAAGTCGTAAACGCGTGCGGAAAAATAAAAATAAAAAATAAATTCTGAAGAAAACGCGCCAGGTGGCGCTGATCGTTGCGAGGCTCCCGAAGGAACGCTCGTTAACTAGTTGCTCTTCTCTTTTGTGAACGAGCATGACCGGGCCGTCGGCGCGAACTTATAGAAACAATGTGAGTTGTCCAGTGGTACATGCTCTAAGCTGGTATATACATATTCCTTCCTTTTTTTTGCGAAACTGGTATATATTCCTTCCTATGTCTGATTTTTGAAACATGTCAGGCTTTTAGAGCTGAGGCATTTTTCTTGAACTGAGCTGAGGCATTTCTGAGAAAAGCTTATCGTTCCTCCCAAGAAGAAAAAAGAAACCAAATACTAGAAAAGACCAGTGCCGCCGCGGTTTTCAGAGCCAGAGATGCCCACGCCCACCACGAGCAGCATGGTCCAGTTCGTTTCCGTGGCCCGCCCACTCTTTCACCACCGGGCACCAGCGTCGATCGCCTCGCCGGCGTGCGCGAACAAAAGCTGCCGCGCGCGCGCGCTCCCGCGTGCTGGAGCTGGGACGCCACCCTGTTTTGCTCGCCCGTTTGCACCACCTTCGTAGACTGAGCTTCCACCCCCACCCCCCCACCCATGGTTAACTTCATTTCATCCTCGGCTCGCGGGTAAATTCCCTGGGTCGACGGACGCCATTCTCCATGAAAACGACTCGCCGGCCGCAAACAGTCCGCACAATTGCCCCCTAAACAAATCATTTTTAGTCAGTCAGAGACAGGCGACAAATGGGAAGTGGTGGCACGTCGATGCGTCAGGATAATGTGCACATGGGGACGAGCTTCCTTCACTCCCTGCCTTGCCTTGGATGCTGCATCTCATCCTCATCGTCCATAAACAAATGAGAATTTCGGCCATGCATGGACTCGTTCAACGAAACTACTACGACCAAATACAGTTCCAGGTCCACCAGCCCAGTGCAGTCCATTCCGGCGTCTCGCCACTTCCCCGCCTCCCTCGTGCCGCGCTGTCCTCCTGTGCATGATCCCGACGCCCCAACAGCGAGCGAGGGCACGCAGACGGTGCTATAAAGCCCACCCTTCCTCGCCGCTCTCGCCGTCTCACCCACGTCGCCGTCTCTGCCAGCCCTCAACATGGCGCGTTCCGCTCGTCTCGTCGCTTCCACCGCCACGGCTCTCCTCCTCCTCCTCCTCCTGTCGGCGTGCTCGTGCCGCGCGGCCGGCGACAGCCCGAGCGCCGTGGTGCTGCCGGTGAGGAAGGACGGCGCGACGGGGCAGTACCTGACCGGCTTCCGGCAGCGCACGCCCCAGGTGCCGGTGACGGCCGTGCTCGACCTCGGGGGCGGCACGCTCTGGGTGGACTGCGACGCCGGGTACGTGTCCTCGTCCTACGCGCGCGTGCCGTGCGCGTCCAAGCTCTGCCGCCTCGCCAAGACCGGGGCCTGCGCCACAAGCTGCGTCGGCAAGCCATCCCCGGGCTGCTTGAACGACACCTGCGGCGGGTTCCCGGAGAACACCGTCACGCGCGTCAGCACCGGCGGGAACCTCATCACCGACGTGCTGTCGGTGCCCACCACCTTCCGCCCGGCGCCGGGGCCGCTCGCCACCGCGCCGGCGTTTCTGTTCACGTGCGGGGCCACGTTCCTGACCGAGGGCCTCGCCGCCGGCGCCACCGGCATGGCGTCGCTCAGCCGCGCCCGCTTCGCGCTCCCGACGCAGCTCGCCGCCGCCTTCCGCTTCTCCCGCAAGTTCGCGCTCTGCCTCACGTCGACCTCCGCGGCCGGGGCCGTCGTCTTCGGCGACGCGCCCTACGCGTTCCAGCCCGGGGTGGACCTCTCCAAGTCGCTCCTCTACACCCCGCTCCTCGTCAACAACGCGAGCACCGCCGGCGTCTCCGGCGAGAAGGACAAGTCGAGCGAGTACTTCATCGGCGTGACGGCCATCAAGGTGAACGGGCGCGCCGTGCCGCTGAACGCGTCGCTGCTGGCCATCGACAGGCAGGGCGGCGGCGGCACCAAGCTCAGCACGGTGGCGCCGTACACCGTGCTGGAGACCTCCATCCACAAGGCGGTCACGGACGCGTTCGCGGCGGAGACGGCCATGATCCCCCGCGTGCGGGCCGTGGCGCCGTTCAAGCTCTGCTACGACGGGAGCAAGGTGGGGAGCACGCGCGTGGGCCCGGCCGTGCCGACGGTGGAGCTGGTGCTGCAGAGCGAGGCCGCGTCGTGGGTGGTGTTCGGGGCCAACTCGATGGTGGCTGCCAAGGGCGGAACGCTGTGCCTCGGCGTGGTGGACGGCGGCGCGGCCCCGCGGACGTCGGTGGTGATCGGGGGGCACATGATGGAGGACAACCTGCTGGAGTTCGATCTGCAGCGGTCGCGGCTCGGGTTCAGCTCCTCCCTGCTGTTCCGCCAGACCACCTGCAACAACTTCCGCCTTGGGTAGAAACAAATGGCATCCGGATGGGGTTGCAGAAGATGATCTGGGTGCTTGCGTTGTTCACTATGCAATCGAAATGTGTTTGTGTTTTTACCGTTGGGTTTTGTTTCGTCTGTTTGAATAATCAGTAGGAGATCGAACGATTTCCCTATCAGAGCATAATGACCATGAAAATGGCAGACATTATAGATAGACCAGAAGTTTAAGTGCCCTTTGTCGAAAAAAAAATGAAATGAGCAGTGTCAATGTGCCATTACATAAGATCAAACGGATCAAAACAGGTTGCATAATTTCAAGAACATCGACTGTTCTGAACATTCATAAAGATCCACGGTGCACATTCACATATGCCAGGCCCATGTTAGATCCGTGTTCTTGTAGGATACAACAGAAGGCCAAGTCTGGAGACTCAAAACTCTCTGATTCTTGCTCTATCCTGTCCTCGATCAGGTACAACATTAACATACAGGCCAAGATACTCGTTCGGCGATCCGGAACAAGAGAAGTTAGTGTTATGTCTGATAAGGTATGCAGCAATTCCGGTTTTGGACCAGCTTACCCTTCTATATTTTCAACAGAAATGAAAGTCTGAAGTCTGAAGCAGTTGATACAATGCAAACTGAAAGGAAATCCATCAAGCTTCAAGGGCAAATATCATTGTTTCAGGAATAGGGATGTCTCTCTAGAATAGACCTTGCCACAAATAGGGGTGTCCATGTTTCTCTAGGATAGACCTTACCATAAAGATCCCATGATGCACATCAACACATGCCAGATCATTGTTAGATCCGAGTTCTTGTAGGATACAACAGGCGGCCGAGTTTGGAGACTCAAACTCTCTGATTCTTGATCTATCCTGCCCTTGACCAAGTAGAACATAATATACAGACCAAGATACTCATTCGGTGATCCGGAACAAGAGAAGTTAGTGTTGTGTCTGATAAGGTATGCAGCGATTCCGGTTTTGGACTAGCTTACCCTAGTATATTTTCCACAGAACTTGTTCTCTGCAGTCTGAAACAATTGATAGAATGGAAACTGAAAGGAAATCCATCAAGAGCCTCAAGGGCAAAGGTCATTGTTTCAAGAACAGGGGTGTCTCTCCAGAATAAACCTTACCATAAATAGGGGTGTCTCTCTAGGATAGACCTTACCATATGTAATATTACTGTACGCGAACAGATCGACATTTTAGCCCAAATAGCAAGTTCATGATTCCACCCACATGATCCATTTTTACGCATCATTACAGGCTTGAACTTGCAAATGGCCGACCTACACACACCTCTGTTCTACACATCATCACTATATCTAGGGAGAGGAAATAACAAGTGCAAGCTCTCTACACTGGATAACACGGCGACATTTATTTATTTGAAAGAACCAGAGACTTCATAGTTCATATGAGTAGTGGAAAGAGTAAGACGTAAAGATCAACACAGGGTTCGTTCCATTGTGATGTTTGTCATGCACAGAGTTATCGGGATAATCAATCTAAAAAGCACAAACGGTTAAAAGAACTGGTTGAACATACAAGATCAAGAAACTTCAATACTCCCTCCGTTCCGAATTAATTGACGCAGCCTCTATATATACAACAACAAACCATCTACTATGTTTCTAGATTTTAATAGGCTGCAGGATGCAAAATCACAGATGTTAAACTACAAATGTAGTTGATACTCAGTAACATGGGCTACCAATAGGGCAAAACTGTCCTCGGAAGTACTGTTAGAATCATGAATCGTGACTTGATCTTTAACATTGGCACTAGAAACATAAGCCTAATCTAGAATTATATCATTCTAGAAGACTAGCCTATTTGAATCCTTCAAATTTGATCTTACCCTGATATGCCTTAACAACATCTGGCACATCATCAGCATGCCTCAACACATACCTGGTCTCGAAATTCCTGGAACTGCCAAGCAATGCCTGAAGCAATTTGATATCTCTCCGAATCCTCCCCTCCCTCATCAACACAGTCAGCACAGCGCACCTCGGCAGGATGCACTTCTCCAAGCTATAGCCTAGAACTACAGGCCGCGCAATTACATCACTTATTCCAAGCTTCAGCTCGTCCAGCAGGAATCGGACCTTCTTTTTTATGCTCTCATCGGTGAAAAGGAAAATGGTGGGCTGCGTCTTGAAGGCCTGCAGCAACTCACCCTCTGACAGCCCGAAGCTCTGGTAAAATGCCATTTTCCGCAGCCATGAGTCCCTCTTAACACCGGACATCGCACGGAAGCAGTAGAGGAAGCGTGGGTCCAAGACGGACATGCCCATCGCCTTGAGTTCCTCAAAGATTTCGCTGATGCGATCCGGTGACGACAAGAGCACGCCCAACCGGATGACGAGTAGCTTCGAAATGTCGGCCTCTGTGAGGCCGCCGCGGCGGAGAGCTTCCACGGCGGGGCGCATGTTGTTATCGAGGTCCACAGCAAGGCCGCGGGGGACGCGGTGAAAAGCGCGGCGGAGGTCGTCGTCGCTGCCGATGATCCCGCGGAGGAACTGGATGGCGGGGACGAGGTGCTTGTCGAGGCTGCGTGCGAGCAGCAAAGGCTCAGTTGCGAGCTTGTGGGTCTCGAAGCCTAGGGAGGCGAAAAAGTCGAGCTTGGGGCGGAGGATCCGCTCGGGGTCAGCGACGAGGATAACCGGGGCGCTGCGCAAGGTCCGGACGATGTCCGCGTCGGTGAAGCCGTAGATCTTGAGGAGGGTGCGCACAGCGTCGGCCTTGTCGGTGGAGCGGATGCGGAGGTGTTGAGCGGTGGTGGCCGCGCCAGCGGCGGCGGGGGAGAGGCCGCACGAGATGAGGTAGGAAACGGTGTCGGGGCAGGGCTCCGAGCTCGGGATTTCGGCGACGGTGGGCGAGGTGTAGCAGTGGGCAAGAGGAATGGTGCCAGGGATGAATTCGAGGGGCTTTGTGCCGCCGCCGCCGCCAGCGATTTGATGGATTCGGAGGGCGAGCCGCCGCCGGCAGATGGAGGCGAACATGATGGATGGGGCGGACTAGTGTGGGAGGGGCGGCCTCCGGGGGAGATACCTTAAAAAAACAAGGGGGCCGGATACCTTCGCGGATTTGGAAAAATGTTTACCAAAATGTGCCACTTATCAATTCGGCCCCGCGGCTCCGCGACCGGCGATGGCCCACGAGCGCCACCAGGTTCCTTCACCACTACCCCATGCCGCTCGTTTCTCTCGCTCTGCTCGCCATCACCATCTCATCTCTCCTCTCGACCGCTATGCAAAATGACGCCTTCGCCGCCGTCCATAGTCGGAAATGCCGCCTCCGACTCCTCAGGATCCCACCATTTCCGAACTGATCTGCAAGTCCTGCCGCACACGCGGGAAGGGGTGCGGCGGCGGCGGACATGGCCATTGGCGACCTCCACATTCCCTCGCGCCCGCTCCCGTTTAAGGCCCAACTCGTCCCCAAGCCGCTCCGCTTCCACCACAACCTCACCGCCACCGGGAAGGCCCGTTTTGAGACGCAGGGCAAGCTGTCGTTGGTGGATCCCTTCCCCGTTGCACCAATGAGACAGTGATATTGCCTCTTCTCCAGTGGCAGCCCACTCCATGTCTGTGTTGTGGTCGTCGCGGGGGTGAACAGGGGATCTAGAACTCTGAACTGGTTCGCAAAAAGCTGATGAGGTTTCTGCTCGATCCCCAATGCAGAGGACAGTGTGGTGAACATGTAGTGGACAGTGGCTTTGATTTTTAGGAATGACTTTTTTGATTGTTGCTGCTATTCTTTTTGTAATTGTGCGGTAGCATAGCAAATTATCATCTATAGGAATGGTATATTTACATTATACATATCATATTTTAGTTGTGTTGTCATGACAAATTAACTTTCCATTAGTTTAGTCGATGTTTTTGCGGCAAAGTTACAATGTTACTATGGCAAAATTAACCTTTTGCCATGGCAAATTCTTTGTTCATAATTTGTTCTTTTTTACACACACTACGAATTTCTCATGCAAACATGGAAATTCTAATTAAAATACCATGGCAAAAGTGCAATGTTTTGTTTTCCGTCGCAAATTTTGCAAAGTTCATGGCAACTTTCATCTTTGTCCTTGTTCATAAACAATTGCAACTGCTCTATATGACTTTTCATGTGATTTGCCCATGGCACTTTTTTTATCTAAAAACATGGCATGCATGTTCAAAAACATGGCAAAGTTATAGATGTTCACGAACATGGCAACTTAACATGACAAACTTGCCATGTTCAAAAACATGGCAATGTTATAGATGTTCAAAAAACATGGCAAACTTAAGATGTTTTTGGCAAATGTATTAACGGGGCATGGCAAAAATGCTTTTATTCATAGCCAAAAGTGGGATTTTTCTATATTTTCTTTGCCATGACAACTTTACTTTCAATGAAAATGGCAATTTTTACTTTATCTTTTGACATGGAAAATTTATTGTATAGAGCATGGCAATTTTGATTTAAATATGAAGGCAATTTTACATTTTACAGAACATGACAAATTTTAATATTTAGCATGGCAAATATACTTTTGTAGCCATAGCAATTTTAATTTTATTCCTTTGGCAAAATTACTCTATTTTTGGCCATGGCATTTAATCCATTCTTGCCATGGCAAAATGTACTCCATTTTTTTGCCATGGCATACTTTTAATGACATGGCAATCTTTTTCATATTAATTTGTAGATAAAAATTCTTTTTTCTATTGCAACATGAGAAATTTTACTTTCTTTGAGACCATGGGAATTTAAGTCCTTGGAGCATAGCATTTGTAGTTTATGTATCATGGTACACTATCTTTCTCGTGCAAAAAATGACAAAAGAATTATTTTATAGTTGAACATGGCAAGTTAAGTTCATGAGCCATGACAAATGTAGTTTATAGGGTATGGCAAATTATATTCTTTATATAGGCACCATCTTCCTATTTCAGGAAATAGTTGCCATGGCAATTATAATACAATACAATGATTTTTTAATATGCCATGGTATTTTTTGTTCATGTATTAAAAACACCCCCAACAAGTTATAGTTCATCAAACATATCATGGCAAAGTGTGTCTCATACATTGTAGCATAATTTGAAATATCTTTTTAGAATCATCACACGACAATTTGTAAGATATTTGTATTTTCACTTGTCAAATTTAATTAGTAGCATGGCAAATTTATTTTCATTTTCTATTACAAAATTTTCTTTTTTCCATGGCAAATGTTCACTCTACTTTTGTCATGGCAAATTTTCTACGTTTTTGTTTTCAATGTCAAATATACTTTCAATGAGGTGGCAAATTTTACTTTATTTTTCCATGGTAAATGTTACAGTTTTTTTCAGGATCACATACATGGCTATTTTATTTCATTTCTGGCAAATGTTTCCACTTCTGCCATGGCAAATTTCTATGCTTTTTGCCATGGCAACTTTTACTTTTAATGAGATGGAAATTTTAACATTATTTTTTGCCATGGTAAATTTTACCTTTACTATGAATCTGCCATGACATTTTTTTTGTTACTATGATGGAAATTACCATAACTTTTTTCTGTTGGGTCATTAGAAAAAAGAAATCTTTTAATCCTTGTAAATTTTCAATTTTTTAAATATGTTGGAAAAAATAGTACCACAACACCAACTGGGCTTTATTTGCCATCGCAAGAAAAACAAAATCTGGGCTATTTTTTTGTTGGGCTTTATTTTTTCCTTTTTTATTTTTACTGGGTGAGGGGCGATGTGGAGACGTTTGGGCTGTGGGGCATCTCCCACCGAACGAGCTCATTCGGGTGGCTGGTCCCTCGTATCGAACATTCTCGTTCGGTTGGGGATTCCCCACATCGTAGGTACGACAGATATCGGCGTCCAAAGTTTATAGATTTGCAAAAAAATATCACAAAGAATAAACAAAAAAGTCACGGATCTAAAAAATTCATGAAATTTGAAAAAGGTTTGTGAGTTTGGAAAAAATCCATTGATATTTGTAAAAGAAATTCACGGATTTGAAAAAAGTTTACAAATTGAAAAAAGTTCAAATAGAAAAAGTTCCATGTATTTGAAAAGAAGAAAAAGAAACAAGAAAAAAAGATAAAAAGAAAGAAAAAACCGAACAAAACCGGTCCAGAAAAATCTAAAACAAAAGAAAAATCTTTTACCTTGCAAGATGCGCTCCAAGCCACTTGAGGAGACCCTACCCGCCACTGTTGTCGCGCATGCCGCCCAGGTTGGGAGCGTCGCACCACCAAGGCTAAGAGCAATGACGCCGCCAGATCAGTCGCCAGCCAAGCGTCCCCCCACAATCCGCTCCACCAGTAGGATAACGTAGAGGAAAACAATTTTTTTCCGTACTATATATATATATATATATATATATATATATATATATATATATATAGAAAGTCTATTAATGACCCAGGGTGAAGAATAAGTAATTCTTCACCCGGATCCATCTACCGAGCCAGGATTCGGTCGCTCGGACGTGTAGATGCAATTCCATTTTTTTCACGACCGCACAACGTAAGATTACCTCGCAATTTTTGGCACACGGGTATCTCCTGGCCATTTAAAAAAATATCCTTGCTTTGGTCGTGGGATTAGCAGGTAGCCCAGCCAGGTCCCCTGATTAGGCAAGGCAACTACAAGCGGTTGGAGCTCCGATGGTGATTAGCCGCGGTGGGCGGCGAGTGTGGTGGTCTGCGCAGAATCGGCGTCCCGGCCTGGTAAGTGCGCGTGTGGCCTCGGCGCCTCTGCAGGTTCGTCAGTGCCGGGTGACGCGGCGGGTGGGGGTTGACACGGTGCTTCATCGACCGCCATTGATTCTTGATTTCCGACGGCCATGGCGGCGCTGCTCCAGTACGCGCAGCGTCATGGTGAGCTCTCCGCTCGGCTCCTCCCATCCCGGATTCTAGATCAGATTATTCTTTCCCATCCATTGTGTTCTTGTTTAGATTGGGACGGAAAAAAGGTAGTTAAGCTTCCATCTTCCCGTGAATCTGTATAGGTACAACTTAGGATATCTTAGTTTTGGAGAAAAAAGATTCAAAGGAGGTACCCGACCGGTTCAAAGAGATTCGTATCCAAGCAATAATAATGGGAAGTATTCCGCATCCCGTTGCTCATATCTCTTCCCGTTGCTGGGTAGTCCCCTCATTATTGGTGAGAAGTTGTACCTAGGGTTCTTAAATTAGGGCAATCGGGAGCTTAATCCATGGGGAAAATGAAATAGGTGGCCTCCAGCTGGTACATGGGATCCATTTCCATTGAGCCACTGAAAGATGAATTGTTGCTTGCAGGAATTTGAAGTGGTTGAGGCAACAAAGATAACAGAGGAAGAAGGTAGTCAGCTTTTCTCTTCCTTCTCATCTTTTGACGCGGTGTCCTTTTCTTCCCATCACGATGGTGGCTAACCAGGTCTGCGCTACCGGAGTTCTTCAGTATAGCCCCCTCTCCATCAACATACAAGAGTATGTGTCGATTTGTTTTGATTGATATCATATAGAAGCTTCTACAGACGAATGAATATGGTACAGTTATTGCATTCATTATTTTGGGCAGCAACCTGCTGTTTAAATCCTCCTTTAGCTTGGCTGAAACACGACAGTTTCACATCTAACAGTTTAGAGTCTGCACAAATTATTGGGAATTCCATGTTCTGAACAGGACATTTAAACTAAACAGAGAAGTCATCACGTACTGATTCTACTCATCAAACAGTACCTCTCGATGCATGATTTCAAGTGGGAAGTGAGACATGCAAGGTCCTTACAACGACAGTTTAGTACTGCATCGCAGTAGAGATATGGTAGTACTGATGTTTTCACCATGTTTCAGTCCTATAGGCTTGTGAAGTTGAAGATCAACAGCTTACAATATGGTGTATTCCTTAAAAAAAAACTTTTTTTGCACACAATTTTCGGAATGGCCTAACACAAGTACTTAAACAAACACATATGAGATTGCCACCACATGCCGGTGCACAAGCCAATCCCTCTGCATTTGGTGCATTCCATCTCACCATGAACATGAAGTTCGGTTTACATCTCAGTCAGGATCAGAGGAAGAATAAAGCTACTTCTGTTTGTGGCATTAGCAGATGGACATTGGTTATTCACTTGACAAGGAAAAGACAACATACAACATCTTATTTTATGTGAGAACCACTGAGCTATAGTTTTCCCAATTGTCACTAAATAGTTTCAAAATGTTATAGAAATGCTAGTTAGTATTACCGTTCTTCTAGTAGGCTTTCTGATGTTTTTGTTTTCTCCCTTGTTCATATGTTTCAGTTTAAGCTCAACACTAGAGTTGTTATATATGGTCCTTTCCAACAGTGGTTTGCTAGCTGGGATACATTTGGCTATTTGAAATATACTTCTTTCTGTTTGGCATTTGCTTCTCATTTTCTATGTGCTCCTTTTAGTTATATAGATCTCTTTTAATATACTTCTCCCTTCATTTACTCATTTTTCTATACACCTTTTTTGCGTTACTTCTAAGAAATTTCTTAATTATATCCGAAGTCAGCTGTTTTTCTCACAATCTTAGCTGGAATAATCCTACAGAAAATTTAAGAAAATTAGCCTTCTAGTAGCAGCAACACTCTTGTACTAACTATTAAAGCTGTTTTTTTCTCCAGAAAATGGTACAATTATCTGCTGGAAATAGGAATGTAATATGTGTCGGTGGCATTGCTTTATTTTTTGCTTGATCTACATGTATACTATGAGGTGCCAGATCAAGCATTTTGACACACGGTTAAGGATTTAAGTCCGAAAAGGCAGACTTATTTATAAGGCCAGGAGTAGGCATTTGCTTAGTGTTCCGCATTGCCACTATATTTCTAGTGTTAGTTTTCTAACAATTTGTGTATGAAGGCAACCTACTATTCTCTCTTCAGCTGACTACATGAGTAACATTATTTTGATTATTCAGTTGGCTGGATGCTTAATTTATTCAGGGATAGAGAGGACTCCCTCCTATCCATAATAATTGTCGCCGATTTAGTACGAAGTTGTACTAAATCAACGAAAATTAATATGGATTGGAGGGAGTAGCAAAATTCAGGTTTTGATGAGAAGAAAAGTGAACCTAAAGGCTCTAAGTACTATTAGTAGGACACCAGGTTGCTTCAAGCCCTTGGATAACAATGTTTAGTCGCTGGAGAGATTGTTGAACAGATGACATGGATGGGAGATCTCTGGCCACCTGCAAATAGCTTTTTGAAGATCAAGATCAGCAGTATTGAGTTTTGTAATAGTGATTTCTGAATTTTTCTCGATGCCTGTTACTGAGTGGTAAGTGGCAGACAGCATTGTCATTCCATGGTTACCAAAAAATGCCGTGTACAAAATAATTAGTGGACAATGTTTCTTACGATAACCAAAAATGCCTTGTACAGAAAAGTGTTAGTCGTCCATGTTACTTGCGTCAATTACCGCATTTCAATTTTGGTAGAGCCCTGGTGTACTCAGTCCAATAGTATATAATAGATCTAACGTAAAATACCTACAATACATGGACACAACCTTATCGGAATAAAAAAAATCAGGAATATCTCGCTTTAAATTTCCAGCTAAGCCATTTGTTTTCTAAATGGCGTTTTTGACGCACCAGATTTGTTCCACTCATGCAGGACACAACAGATTCCCACGCTGGTTGTAAAATTACCTCGACTTCCACGCATGCACAGCACATCGTAAAATTACCCTGCGAGTTTACCATCGATTTGGTGGGTTGGTTCCTTGTCCATGCAGTAATTTTACCTCAAGCATTCTGTTTCTTACAGTTGATTGTTCTGCTCGTGGGTGCATACATTGGACTGGGGTGAGGAATAAGAATTCCTCACCCAGGATGACGAATAGCGCGACCCTATATATATATATATATATATATATATATATATATATATATATATATGTCTAGGACCACTATTAAGATGCATACAATGTCTGATCTGATCATTATCAACTGGTAGCAGGAGCGGAAGAAGAGTTGATGAAGATTGTCGGTGGAGATTCCCACAGCTAGGATTCTACAACCTACCAACCGCGAGAATTTTTCCTTCCCTGAATAGAAGATCTAGCGTACGATCTCTCTCTACTAGGTTGCACACATACGGTGCCACCGATCTAGCAATGCTTCACCGCCCAGAACTAATCACTACCGTAAACTAGGCGGCGTTGTTGTAGAACAAAAACAGTCGTTGAGGGAGAGAGAGAAATGCAGATCATGCATGCCCTTGTATGAGAGCCTGAGTGCGTGTTGGAGGGCTTCTCTCCACCTCTATTTATAGGAGGGCTTCTCTCCAAAAAAATTGGGAGGTCTTGGAACCTTTTCGACTCCCTCAGAAAAATTTCGAATGTTCTCTGAAAAACTTCTGACTTGATGGTTTTATCTGAAACATTTTCTATTTCTTTGAAACACTTCCAATTTTCTCTCCAAAACATGTTTAATGTATCCAAAACTCTTCTAGTGACTTTCTCCCTGGATCCTGACCTAGTAACCAGCAGATGGATGACCCTTAAGCGTGTGGCCATTTAGGTTTGGTGAAGTATAGACATGACCCAGAACTCCTTTCGATCAATGATCAATTGTTGGATCCTGGATGTCCATATTGACCCCTATGCCCACAGGAATGAAATACGAGCGAACCTTTAGTTTTTGTGTGTTATTCATTTTGCTCCATAATATGTTAGAAAACCCGAGATGAGAATTATCCTCATCCCCCTGAGTCAACAACTTGTTCACTATGGGGATTTCCTGGAATTTGACTAATGTGAGGCCTTCAATACTGGAGCAGTAAATTTTTTGGGTCTGTTACCAGGCATGTGCAGGTCCTTTGGAAACAACTCACCAACTTAGGGGACAGGGCTCTATATAGAGAGGAAATCCCATGGCATCAAAGATCAAGAGCTAGATGGCTTTCATAGGGCGAATAAAAAACGAAATACTTCTAGCAAAAGGCAACTTGCCAACAAAAGAAAAATCAGATAAGTAAGCTGCACAATACTGAAGGTAATTGGGTTGAAGGTGCGAATGAATTGGCTATTATGCGCACTGAATTTTTCCAAGAGCTTTACAAGACGGATAACAATCTAAACCCAGATGCCTTACTCAACCTCTTTTTGGCCAAAGTGACACATGAGATGAATGACCAACTATGCAGAGAGTTTACTGAGAAAGAAATTAGCAATGCATTATTCAAAATTGGGCCTTTAAAAGCGCCAGGTGTTGATGGTTTTCCCGCTCGTTTTTATCAAGAAATTGGTCTTTTATGCAGGATGTTGTAGTTGCTGCTATGAAGGATTTTTTTGTGAATGGAGTTATGCTTGAGGGCATAAATGACACGGTCATCATTCTCATCCCTAAAGGTAACTCGCCTGAGTGCCTCAAATATTTTCGTCCAATAAGCCTCTGCAATGTCATTTATGGTACGTCCATTTTGGATCATGTTTTCTTACTATTATTTATTAAGTTTTGGGCCATTATTTCACTTCATGATGCAATTCTTATGCCTTTTATCTCTTATTTTGCAAGTTTCACATGAAGAGGGAGATTGTCGGCAACTCGAATTTTGGACCGAAAAAGGGCTACAATAGAGATAGCTATTCTACACACTCCAAATGACCTAAAAATTTAAGAATTATTATTTTGGAATATATAAAAAATATTGGCGGAAGAAATACCAGGAGGGGGCCACCAGAGAGCGACAAGCTCAGGGGCGCACCCTACCCCCAAGGCGTGCCCTATGATCTTGTGGGCCCCCTGGCCGGTCTCCGGTGCCCATCTTCTGCTATATGAAGCCATTTGCCCTAAAAAATTAAGAGAAGACTTTTCAGGACGAAGTGCCACCGTCTCGAGGCGAAACCTGGGCAAAAGCACTTTTGCTCTCCCACAGAGCGATTCCACCGGAAAAGCTTCCCTCCAGGAGGGGGAAATTGAAGCCATCGACATCACCAATGACCCTCTCATTGTGGGAGGATCAATCTTCGTCAACATCTTCACCAACACCATCTCATTTTAAACCCTAGTTCATCTCTTGTATTCAATCTTTGTCTCAACACCTCAGATTGGTACATGTGGGTTGCTAGTAGTGTTGATTACTCCTTGTACTTTATGCTAGTTGGTTTATATGTTCAGATCCTTAATGATATTCAATTCTACTCTTATCTTGAACATGAATATGATTTGTGAGTAGTTACTTTTGTTCCTGGGGACATGGGAGAAGTCTTGTTATAAGTTATCATGTGAAGTTGGTATTCGTTCGATATTTTGATGATATGTATGTTGTTGCTTCCTTTAGTGGTGTCATGTGAACATCGACTACATGCCACTTCAACATTACTTGGGCCATTATGGAGTAATAAGTAGATGATGAGTTACTAGAGTGATAGAAGCTTAAACCCTAGTTTATGCGTTATTCCATAAGGGGCTGATTTGGATCAATATGTTTCATGCTATGGTTAGATTTATCTTAATTGTTCTTTCATATTCATGGATGCTAGCGAGAGGGGGTAATCATAAGTGGGAGGCTTGTTCAATTAAGAACAAAACCCAAGCACTAGTCCACCCACATATCAAAATATCAAAGTAGCGAACGCAAATCAACTAAACATGACGAAAGTGACTAGACGATAATTCTCATGTGTCCTAAAAAATGCTTTGCTTATTATAAGAGACTATTCTGGCTTGTCTTTTGCTATAAAAAGGATTGGGCCACCTTGTTGCACCTTTGCTACTATTGCTACTTGTTATTTGTTATGAATTAGCTTGCTACAAAACTATATGTTACCGCTACTTTCAGTACTTTCAAAGAATACCTTGCTGAAAATCGCTTATCATTTCCTTCCGCTCCTCGTTGGATTCGACACTCTTACTTATCGAAAGGACTATGATTGATCCCCTATACTTGTGGGTCATCAAGACTCTTTTCTAGCATTGTTGCCAGGGAGTGAAGCGCCTTTGGCAAGGAAACATTTATATTACATGCTGAAATTTATTGTCACTTGTTGTCGGTGTCAAAACCGGCGGATCTCGGGTAGGGAGTCCCGAACTGTGCGTCTAGGCGGATGGTAACAGGAGCCAAGGGACACGATGTTTTTACCCAGGTCCAGGCCCTCTCGATGGAGGTAAAACCTACTCCTGCTTGATTGATATTGATGATATGGGTATTACAAGAGTTGATCTACCACGAGATCGAAGAGGCTAAACCCTAGAAGCTAGCATATGGTATGATCGTTGTTGTTCCTACGGACTAAACCCTCCGGTTTATATAGACACCGGAGGGGGCTAGGGTTACACAGAGTCGGTTACAAGGAAGGAGATCTACATATCCGTATTGCCAAGCTTGCCAACCACGCCAAGGAGACTCCCATCCGGACACGAGACGAAGTCTTCAATCTTGTATCTTCATAGTCCAACAGTCCGGCCAAAGGATATAGTCCGGCTGTACGGATACCCCCTAATCCAGGACTCCCCCAGTAGCCCCTGAACCAGGCTTCAATGACGATGAGTCCGGCGCGCAAATTTGTCTTCGGCATTGCAAGACGGGTTCCTCCTCCGAATACTTCATAAAAGATTGTGAACACGAGGAACGTGTCCGGCTCTACAAAACAAGTTCCACATATAACCGCAGAGAGAATAATATTCCCACAAATCTATTCCGCTGACGTATTTCGCAGTGCGTCATCACACCACAGCCAGGTCACCATTCGAATCGTTTTCTTTTTACAACTAACCTCAGCGTGTTTCGCGAGGCGGTTTCCTTGGCACGTCTTGTCGAAGCAGAAATCGTGTCCCCTTATTACGGGATTCTCATCAATACAGACGTGGGTAACCCAACCGCGCCATCAATTACGGCGCTTGGGGGATAAGTGAGTTTTACCAGGCTGGTGGGGGGCGCATAGTTTCGTCCGCCCTTATAAAGGGATAAGGATTAACCTTTTTCTACCCACGCCTTCTTCCCAATTGCTCATCCATTCCTGCGCACTCGAGCTCCAGCGCCCAAGTCCAGAGCGGGAGGCAAGTGGATGGTCTCCTCCGTCACGGAGGGACACATCAAAGAGGGGAGCCGGATACCTGTCCGAGGATATCGCACACCGGCTCCCAGATGAGGGGCAGCTCATCCCCACCCCCAGGCCCCATGAGAGGACTGGGATTTCCTCTCCACCCATTCGTCCTGGGGCTCATGTTCTACTATAGCCTGGATTTCCATGATCTGGCCCCGAACTTCATCCTCAACATCTCGGCGTTTATCGTCGTATGTGAGGCCTTCCTCTGCATCAAGCCCCACTTCGGCTTATGGCTGAAGACCTTCAATGTCAAACCGAAGGTGGTGGGCGGCTAGCAGGCGGAGTGCGGAGGCGCCATGGTGGGCAAAATGCCCAACGTCACATGGCTCGAGGGCTCCTACATAGAGACCATAAAGGGGTGGCAATCGGGGTGGTTCTACATCACCGAGCCGCGCGACCCCAAATGGGCGGCGGCCCTCGAGTTTCGATCCGGAATCCCCACGCGGCTCACCTCCTGGAAAGAGAAGGGCCTGCCCTGGGGTAGTCCGGTAGAGCTGACCAGACTCCAAACCTGTATCCAAAATATGATAAGCAGGAAGCTAAAGCTTGTCAACATAGTCCAGGTCATGCTCATCCGCCGGATCCTCCCGTGTCAACAACGGGCGTTCAATTTGTGGGAGTTCGACCCGGCCCAGCACCAGACTTTGGGCGAGCTCTTCGACACGACACACGAGGATGCCTGGAAGGTGCTGTTTAAGAGCGTCGAGGTTCCCCCTCCCCTCACCGAGGATCGCGGACTCAGCGCGAAGTGCCAAGCCGGCGCGGTAAGCTTTTTTATCTCTTGTAGGGTATTCATTTTTCATAGTTTAACTATGTGCGGGATCTGAGCTTCCATGCCTTTGACATTAATGGGTAGAGACATCGGGGCAGATTGACTGCCCGGCCCCTCTGCTTGAAGACCCTGTAGACGCTCTCCTGACGGAGATGCTGACTCCGGCGCCTTATGAGGTGCCAGAGAAGAAGATCAAGAAGAAGGCCACGTGAACCCGAAAGAGTTCCCGGCGCCAGGTGGAATCGGACTCATCGTCCGATAACACCGAGACGCACTCCTCCCATGAAAACGAGGAGGAGGCAGATAAAGGTTCTTCCCCTCCAGCCAGGGAAGACAAGAAAAGGAAGGCCGCCCCAACTGGGGAGGCCGGAGGGTCCAAGAAGGTAAGGACTCTTCTTCCGGAATGCTCCGCCACCGCCACCGACAGCGAAGACGAGTGGCCACCCAGGGCCAAGCCCCTAGCGAGATCGTAAGTATTCGGATACCAGAGTAACTCATGGCATAGTTTAAATGCATAGCTTCTCCTAACGCCGGACATGGTTATGCAGTCCGTCCCAGGCCCGTATCGACGTATCCTCGTCGAGCAGTTCTTTGGATCCGTCGGACATGAGCAGCGGGGGATCACTTCCGACCGCCTCCACCCCTCGCCCTACGGACAACGCCGAGGTGTTGTCTCAAAGGGCACCAAGCCGAGGGGAGGTAGTCCTGGAGGCGCCTCAAGGCGACCTTTCGGACTTCAGGCGCAAAGGGAGCAAGGCTCCCAAGGGCTCCAAGTTCGGCCCTAGGCCGAACACCGCACCGGAACCTCAAGTGGTTCCGGACTCCGGCAGGCGACCCCCTTCCAAGAGGGGCAAGTGAAAGTGCGTTATATCGACTAGAGGGGGGGTGAATAGGCGATTTTTATGAATTCTTCACTGAGGAATTTGCTAGTGAGGAAATTCCTCAGCGAAGAACTACTTGCAGCGGAATAAGTACTCAGAAGTAAACATAACAGAAGTCAAGCATAGTCATCATGATGAAATGAAGACAAGCACAGAGTACAGAAAGCGTAATCACATGATAACACAGGATGAAGACAAACATACTGAAGAAATTGAACTGAGGAAATTGAGAAAGTCTTCAGTCAAAGTCTTCAAACACAGATATGACAAGCACACAACACAATACTAAGGAAATGAAAGAGTTGAGGAAATAGAACCAGTTGGCTTGGTGAAGACAATGATTTGGTAGACCAGTTCCAACTGCTGTCTCAGTTGTACATCTGGTTGGAGCGGCTAGGTATTTAAACCTGAGGACATACAGTCCCGGACACCCAATCCTGAACACACAGTCCAGGACATCTAGTCCTCACCGTATTCTCCTTGAACTAAGGTCACACAGACCTCGTCCAATCACTCTAGGTAAGTCTTCATGTGACTTCCGAACCTTCACAAACTCGGTCACTCGACGATCCACAATTCCTCTTGGATGCTCTAGACCATGACGCCTAACCGTTTGGAAGAAGCACAATCTTCAAAGGTAACAAGCGTTGGATCCACACATGATCAATCTCTTCAGTGATACTCAATCACTTTGGGTTTGTAGGTGTTTGGGTTTGGGTTTTCCTCACTCAATGATTTTCACTCAAAGTCCTCGGAGGATGGGATGCTCTCAAATGACAAGTGACAGTTTCTCGCGGAGCAGCCAACCAGCTAGTGGTTGTAGGGGGGCGGCTATTTATAGCCTAGGGAGCAGCCCAACATGATAAGACATAAATGCCCTTCAATGATATGACCGTTAGGAGGATAAGATATTTTGGGACAGCTGGCGCGCAACACAACAACAGTCGGAAATTTGAGGTTCAGATTCCTCAGGGCTATCATGTTCCTCACAGTGTAGGCAATTCGCACTGGCGAATTCCTAACTCCTCGATCAGAACAAATTCCTTAGCGACCAGAAGAACTGCGTCTCTGTCATTGAAGAAATTGACTGAGCTGTATGAGATTTCCAATGGCTTCACTCGAAGGGATTCGTAGGTGTAGGATTTGAGTTGAGCTTCACATGGGAATTTTTCCTTAGTATTTACTCGACCCCCTTTAACAGTACGGTGTCTCCTATGACTCAAGAAATAGAAAACAAAACTACGAAAACAAAAGTCTTCACGCTTCATGTTCCTCGAATGAATACCAAGTCTTCAAGGTCACACCAATTTCTTCACTTTCAAAGTCTTCAGAAAGTCTTCAGAATACCAAAGTCTTCAGTCGAAGAACTTCATTTTTAGGGGTCGACTTTCTCTGTAAATATCAAACTCCTCATAGACTTATAGACCTGTGTACACTCATAAACGCATTAGTCCCTTAACCTATAAGTCTTCAATACACCAAAATCACTAAGGGGCACTAGATGCACTTACAATCTCCCCCTTTTTGGTGATTGATGACAATATAGGTTAAGTTTTCAACGGGGATAAACATATGAAGTTTAAATACAGATATTGAGGAATTTGATTGCAAGATATAGAAGAACTCCCCCTGAAGATGTGCATAGTGAGGAATTTGCTTTTTAAGCAATGCACACTTGAAGAGTTGAATCAAGGAGATCTCCCCCTATATCTTGTAATTCATACACGCATTTGACATATAATATGAAGATTTTGAAATGCATGATGAAATATGGTGACTGATGTAATTCAGCATGCGTGCAATAATATTAACGAGGAATAAGCATGCAGAATAACGTAGCAGAAGTATCAGACCACCATCGGGTTTAAGTTTACAACTCGATCCAATAAAGTTTCAGAAGAACGAGAGTTGTAACTTAGCAAAAAAAATGCCCATATAATAGACCCGCTTGAAGACTAACTCAAATTTCTCCCCCTTTGTCATCGAATGACCAAAAGGATCGAAAATGAGGACTAACGCCCCTGAAGATAATCAGGTTGATGAAGGAGCGCCAGCGTTGTCGGGGTCGGTTGTTGTAGTAGGGCCTGCCGCAGTGTCGTCCAAGTCTTCATGTTCATCAGTGTCGCGCGATGGAGAATAGGAGCTGGCCACCAAAGAAGGAACCTTGACCTTCTTGTATTTCTTCGGAGGAGGTGCAGACCAGTCAAATTCTTCCTTGAGACCCATTTTCTTCAGATCTTTAGCGCTGTAGACATGAGGCAGAACAACCCAGGTACGGTTGAAGGTTTCATGGAGGTAGTATTGATTTTTCTTCACTGCATTATGGGTTGAGGTCATGTTGTGAAGAATTGAACCAAACTGTCTCTTGACCCATTTATGATTGCGATCAACTTTCTGATGAAGGCTGAGGAGTAACTCACGATCAGTCATCACCCTGGGTGCTGTGGCTTGAGGATTTTGCTTGGCTGTGTTGGCGGCAGAGTCATGTGTGGCAGAGTCATCATTGGTGGAGTAGGATGTAGCCTTGCGAAATTGACCATCCAATGGACGAATGCCTTCATCTATCATAGCAGCTGCCTTGCCTTTGTCATCAGCTGAGGAAAACGTCCGTTTGAGGACTTCAATCGGAGGCAAGTAGCTGTAGTGATTCAGAGTATCAGCATTGTAGTTGAGTGAAGACCTTGTCCTGATGAATCTCATAATCTACGGTGCATAAGGCTTCAGCTCAAATGGTGACATAGCTATATTGGCCAGAGTCCTCATGAAGAAATCATGGAAGTTGACAGGAACGCCATGAATGATGTTAAAAAGCAGATTCTTCATGATGCCAACGACTTCTTCATCATTTGAGTCGTGGCCTTTGATAGAACTCATCGTCTTCGATAGAATGCGATAGACAGTCCAAGGCACATACAATAATTCCTTGACGAGGAATTTGGTTCGAGGGGCCTGCCCTGGCTTCAAAGGCTTCATCAGCACTTGCATGTAATGATTGGTAAGCTCAGGTTCACCATAGACGCAACGAGCACCATCAAGGGGAGGACTGAGTGGTAGGGCACGAAGCAATTCCGAAGCTGGTGCCTTATAATGAGTATTTTCTGACATCCAGTCCAACACCCATGAGTTCACATCTTCAGAATCTCCTGTGATGTGCAGCGTCGCATAGAATTGAAGAATGAGTTCTTCATTCCAATCACATATGTCAGTGCAAAAATTCAGCAGTCCAGCGTCGTGAAGAACAATGAGGACTGGCTCGAAGCAAGGTAGAGATTCCATATCCATGTGAGGAATGTGTGCATGATCGAAGACTTTGTCTTTATTGAATAGCACCGAGGAATAGAAATTTGCTTGACTAGTAGTCCAGAAACGCCTCTTCCTTATGCGAGCAGAGTCATACGGGTTGTAGTTAGTGAAGAATACATGCTCGCCAAAGAAGTCTTCAGCCTTGAACTTTTGCTTCCTTGAGAACGGATCCTTTGGCTTGGGCAGAGGAGTGTCAGTGAGTTGCATCACGACCTCAGGAATCGCAATCTTAGGTTCATCAGGCTGAGGAATTTCTGGTTCCTCTTCAGTTGCATTATGCGTTGTCATATGATCAACAACTGTAGTTTCATTAGCACTAGTGGCTGGAACTTCATGCAAAGACGAGGTGGGGTGAGTTTCTTCAGAGCCCATTTGAACGGTTGGTGCAGGGGGCTGAGGTATTTGTTGTAGAGGGGTGAAGAGTGAAGAATTGGGGTGCTGACTTTCCCAAAAGTCATCGTTCATCACTGGTGTTGTACTGCCAATATCCACATCTTCATCTTCCAATTCTTCAACACCAGCCTCTTCAGCTGTGAACTGAGGCATTGGTGAGGATACAACAGGTGTAGAAGGGATCGCATCCACTTCAACTTCTTCATCAATCTGCTCTGACGAAGCAGCAGATTGAGTTTCTTCATCAGATCCGCTTGGGATCTCATAGGCTTCACCAAAAGGAACAAGGTCCTTTGATGGCATGGTTAAAATCGGAACGACATCAATGGGATTTGCAAATGAACTTGTCATAGGCTTCATTTTCTTCGGAGCTGAAGAATCTGAAGCAGCTGATGCTTTCCTTTTCTTCACTGCAGCATGCTCTGCAGCCTTGGTCTTCTTCACATCTGATGCAGATGGAAGGATTGGAGTTGGAGTAGGCGCAGGAGGAGCTGAGGAATCTGGTTGATTTTCTTCAGGCGCAACTGATGCAGTTGCCCTGACTTCTTCAGTTTCTTCAGGCGCATCACTAGTGGATGCCCTGGCAATTTTTCAGTGGCTGGAATGGAGTCATTAGCCTTGGAACTAGCATTTTGTTCAGCAGCCTGAAAGTCATCGGCGGTGCTGGCATGTTCTTCAGTTTGCTGAGCAGAAGCTTCAGCTTGAGGAACTTCTTGTTGCGATGGGGCTGCAACATTGGTGAACTTCTCATTCAGTTTGACAAACCTGACTTTGGCTCCTTGCCAATCAGCATACTATGCATTGAAGTTGTCGCTGAGGGTTTTGATTTCAGACTGAATTTTGATAAGTTCATTAGTTGTCATTCTGACAACATTGGTCTTCAGATACTTCTCCTTCTTGTACTGGGCCTTCTTAATCTGCCTGGCCTGCTCATATTTCCATTTCTCCTCTGGGATGAAATGGGCCAGCATGTGACTTTGACCAGGAGTCAACTTGAAGTCAGGCATAGGAGTGTTTGGGTCCTTGTGCCAGAGATCAATGTAATCAAGGATCGCCCTTGGATCCAAGAGTAGTGGCACAATTGTGCCTTTGGCTCTAGCGGTCCTTTGTTGTCTGTCTCTGATGATTTCTGCAAGTTCATCATCATCAGCTTCATCGTCAGATGGCACTTGGAAGGCAACATGTTTCTTCTTAGGACTTGGGCGAGGACCTCGTCCAGCAGTTGCCTTTGTCTTCTGCAGAGAGGGGCCAGCTGAGGAACTTGGAGTAGCTGAGGAACTTGCTGAGACACCAGAGGCAATGGAGATGCCTGCAGTCCTTTAGCACGAGGCCAGATGCGCAGGTGCTGAGGACTTTGTCGGAACAGCTGAGGCTTTTGAAGGAGCCGAGGATTTCGGAGGAGCAACAGCAGCATGAGGAATTGGTCTTGAGGACTTTGAAGATTCTGGCCGTGAGGGCACAGCTGAGGAACTTGGCCAAGAGGGCACTGTTGGTGAAGCACTTGGCTTGCGAGCAGGCTTCTTTGCCATAGATTTCCTAGGCTTGACAGAGGCCTCAGTGGCAGCAGCAGCAGCAGAGTCTTCATTAAATTTTCTCACTGCTTCTTTTGCTTGTTTAGCCAATTTGGCTTGACGCTTGGCCCATTCTTCAGGAAAGTCCTCACCGCGTTTGATGCTTGTGGGATCTGCCTCTTGGCCAGGTGCCAGTGGAGCTCTTGGGCATGGAGGATTAAGTGCGAATTTCTTCATGTACTTTGGAGTTACATATCTGTACTCCCTCCATTCTCTTGCCCATCTCCTTTCAGTCCTCTGTATGCGCACCTTGCGCTCATTTTTGTTTTCTTTACCAAACTTGGCCTCATCAGGTGTGCAGTACTCTTTGTAAATGTCCTCAGGGATTTCAAAAGCAATCATGACCTCAGGCTTCTTTCCTTCTTTCTGCGGCTTCTTACCGTCTGCCATATTCTTCAGTTGAGGAATTTGAATGATCGAATTCTCTGAATAAGTATGCAATTTTTCTTCGAGGAACGCTGCAAATGAGTTAAGTTGATGAGAACCTAGTGATTCAGCAGCGGACATGAGTACCTGTGAACAGAGTATAGTTGCGAGGAATTTGGAGAGGTCATATGCGTTCTCAGAAGGTTTTTCAAAAAGGAACAAGTTTGAGGAATTTGACCAGATGAGTCTTGAAGAATTTCACTAAGCGTTCTTTGTCTTAGGTTCCAGAGTTGTATAGATCGAAGATCCACACAATTGAGGAATCTTGAAGAAAAATGATGCTTAGAGAAACGAATCAAGAACAGATGACTTGTGAGGTGTTATGAGGATTTGAGGAATAAAACACCTTTGAAGATTTTGTAGAAAAAAATTGAATCAAAGAGGGCAGTAAAAGTAACTTTTAATTACCCTGGATGAAGAACACGACAAACAGAGAGGTGGAGAAGTGAAGTTCGTCGACGTAGATATTCCACTCCCTAATTCGGCGGAGGAAGACAGCTACGGCGGTGGCGGAGTGAAGATTTCCGCGGCCGGCGCGAGTACGACGGCGACGAGGTCGAGGCAGTGAAGCTCTTCCTCACCGGCGGGATGGAGTAGCGGCGGCGCTAGGGTTTGAGAAGCTCGAGCGAGAGAGAGAGTTCGAGCGGAGTAAAGGAAGTGAGGAAGGGGAGAGGGGGTATTTATAGCCACGGTGAAAAACTGTTCGCCCGAAGATTTAGGATGAACGTGCCCCTGACCCTTCTCCTTCGCACGACATGTGTCACCCACGTACTGTGAAGTGGAGATCGTGGGTGAATAGAATAATGTATCGTGGGATGTGGAACGGTTTGAGCGGCAAAACCGAGAATTTGGATAAGATTAGTTTTAACGTTCCATTCGCAATTTGTTCAGCTGACAAGGACACAGTGAAGATTTTGAACGAGTTTCAAATAGAATGCACATGAAGAATTTGTGAATAGATTGAGTTGAGTATAGCATAGAGGGGGAAGGGTCGGATCACATTCACTTAGCAGAAAAACTAACTTGAAGAATTAACCATAAGTGAATGCTGTAGAGGACATAAACTCATATATATATATATATATATATATATATAGCCAATGAAGAAAAACGATGGAAATAGTGAAGATTTTGTAAAGTTGAAGAATTTGAACAACTGAGGAATTTCAAAAACTAAGGAAAAACTCAAATTTAAGATTTTCAACTTTTTGTGGTGGCATGACCCACCGTATAAGAATGATGATTTCAGACACCGCGTACAATTGTTGTAGGGTTCTAAGAATCAAATTCTTCATTAATTTCTTCACACTTAGAGTGTCATTTTTCATTGATTGAAGAAAAACGTTTCTTCATGTGTTGCACATCTAAGTCATCAATTTTGCATAAGTGTTAGGATGAGTGTCCTTTTCAAAGAACATTCGAAGATTCTAAGATATTTAGCTCACACCGCAACTTGCTAAATCTCTTCTCATCCAAGGGCTTTGTGAAGATATCGGCTAGCTGTTCTTCAGTCTTTACATGCTCAATAGAAATGTCGCCCTCCAACACATGATCACGAAGAAAATGATGACGAATCTGAATGTGCTTTGTCTTCAAGTGCTGAACTGGGTTGTGAGCAATCTTGATGGCACTCTCATTATCACAGAGGAGAGGCACATTCTTCACGTTGACGCCATAGTCCTTGAGAGTTTGCTTCATCCATAGCAGTTGAGCACAACAAGAACCAGCGGCAATGTACTCAGCTTCAGCAGTAGACAGTGATACGCAGTTCTGTTTCTTCGAGGACCAACAGACCAAAGATCGTCTGAGGAAATGACATGTACCAGATGTTGACTTGCGGTCCACATGATCACCAGCATAGTCAGAGTCAGAATATCCAGTGAGATCAAAATCCGAGCCCTTGGGATACCATAATCCTAGTGTTGGTGTGTGAGCTAGATATCGAAGAATATGCTTCACAGCCTTATGGTGTGATTCCTTTGGTGCAGCTTGAAATCGGGCACACATGCTGAGGGAGTCCTGGATTAGGGGGTATCCGGACAGCCGGACTATAACCTTTGGCCGAACTGTTGGACTATGAAGATACAAGATTGAAGACTTCGTCCCGTGTCCGGATGGGACTCTCCTTGGCGTGGAAGGCAAGCTTGGCAATACGGATATGTAGATCTCCTTCCTTGTAACCGACTCTGTGTAACCCTAGCCCCCTCCCGTGTCTATATAAACCGGAGGGTTTAGTCCGTAGGACATAACAACAACAATCATACCATAGGCTAGCTTCTAGGGTTTAGCCTCTCTGATCTCGTGGTAGATCAACTCTTGTACTACCCATATCATCAATATCAATCAAGCAGGAGTAGGGTTTTACCTCCATCGAGAGGGCCCGAACCTGGGTAAAAACATCATGTCCCTTGTCTCCTGTTACCATCCGCCTAGACGCACAGTTCGGGACCCCTACCCGAGATCCGCCGGTTTTGACACCGACATTGGTGCTTTCATTGAGAGTTCCTCTGTGTCGTCATCGTTAGGCTTGATGGCTCCTTCAATCATCTATAGCGATGCAGTCCAGGGTGAGACTTTTCTCCCCGGACAAATCTTCGTACTTGGCGGCTTCGTACTGCGGGCCAACTCGCTTGGCCATCTGGAGCAGATCGAAAGTTACGCCCCTGGCCACCAGGTCAGGTTTGGAAGCTTAAACTACACGACCGACATCCGTGGAGACTTGATCTTCAACGGATTCGAGCCCCTGCCGAGTGCGCCGCACCATCATGATGAGCATGATTTAGCTCTGCCATCGGACAATGTTCAGGAGATCGCACCTGCAACTGCTCCGACCTTCAATTCGGAGCCAGCCGCGCCATCCGTGGACGGGTGGCTAGACCCCGCACCGGAGGCCGCAGTCTCAGCGGTGATCGAGCCGAATACCAACCTTACCCTTCACGAAAGCCGTGACTCCAAGTTGCCAGATTCTTCTCCGGCCACGGACTCCGAACTACCTGCGCCCTTGCCAATCGAATCCGATTGGGCACCGATCATGGAGTTCACCTCCGCAGATATCTTTCAACACTCGCCCTTCGGTGACATACTGAACTCTCTAAGGTCTCTCTCCTTGTCAGGAGAGTCCTGGCCGGACTATGACCGGAAGGATTGGGATGCGGATGACGAAGAAATTCGCCGCCCACCCACCACCCACTTAGTAGCCACTGTCGATGATTTAACCGACATGCTAGACTTCGACTCCGAAGACATCAACGGTATGGACGGCGATGGAGGAGACCAACAGGAACCACTGCCCACAGGGCACTGGAGAGCCACCTCATCATATGGTATATATATGGTGGACACACCTAAAGAAGGCAATGACGACGGAACAGCAGGGGATAACCCCTCCAAGAAGCAACCTAAGCGCCGACGTCAGCGGCGCCACTCTATGTCTTGCCAAAGCAAAAGCGGTGTTACCGGCACAGGAGATAATAACACTCCGGACAGTACCGAAGACAATGACAACCCCCTCCATCAAGATTCAGCGCAGGAGGATGGAGAAGCCAGCCCTCATGAGAGAGCAGCAGACATAGAAGTAGAGGATGATAATTACATGCCTCCCTCCGAAGACGAGGCAAGCCTCGACGACGATGAATTTATCGTGCCTGAGGATCCCGTCGGGCAAGAGCGCTTCAAGCGCCGGCTTATGTACACGGCAAATAACCTTAAGAAAAAGCAACAACAGCTTAGAGCGGATCAAGACTTGCTAGCTGACAGATGGACTGAAATCCTTGCGGCCGAGGAATATGAACTCGAACGCCCCTCCAAGAGTTACCCAAAGCGCAGGTTGTTACCCCGTTTAGAGGAGGAAGCATTAAAACCTACATCTCCAGTGTATGATGTGGTTGATCGGCCACCTTGTGGCCACGACAGAGAGGCATTTCATCCAAAGGCTCAGCCTGCACCCCGATGCCACTCAAATAAAAATGCCAAGGCACGGGGAAATATGCTAGACCTGCGAGACGTATTGGAGGACAAAGCAAAGCAAGCAAGATCGATCTACGGAACGTGAGGGCGCCCCACTACGAGAGACGATAACCGTCACGCCAGATATAATAGAAGTAAATCCGACCGGGCCGAACACAGCAGACACAACTCGTCGAGCTGCGTCGTGATATAGCCCAGTACAGAGGCACCGCACACCTGCTATGCTTCACAGATGAAGTAATGGATCATCAAATCCCAGAGGGTTTCAAAGCCGTCAATATCGAATCATACGATGGTACGACAGATCCCGCGGTATGGATTGAGGACTATCTCCTTCATATCCACATGGCCCGTGGCGACGATCTACACGCCATCAAATACCTCCCACTCAAGCTTAAAGGACCAGCTCGGCATTGGCTCAACAGCTTGCGAGCAGAATCCATTGGTTGTTGGGAAGATCTGGGAGCCGCATTCCTTGACAACTTCAAGGGCACTTATGTGCGACCACCAGATGCAGATGACTTGAGCCATATAATTCAGTAGCCAGAGGAATCGGCCAGGCAATTCTGGACACGGTTCCTAACCAAGAAAAATCAAATCGTCGACTGTCCGGATGCAGAGGCCCTAGCAGCTTTTAAGCACAACATCCGCGGCGAATGGCTTGCCCGGCACCTTGGCCAGGAAAAGCCGAAATCTATGGCAGCCCTCACGACACTTCTGACCCGCTTTTGTGCGGGAGAAGACAGCTGGTTGGCTCGCAGCAATAACATATCAAAGAACCCTGGTACTTCGGATACCAAGGACAGCAATGGCAGGTCACGTTGCAACAAACACAAGCACCGCATCAACAGCGATAACACCGAGGATACGATAGTCAATGTCGGATTCAAAGGCTCTAAGCCCGGTCAGCGGAAAAAGGCATTCAAAAGAAGCACTTTGGGCCCGTCCAGTTTGGACCGTATACTCGATCGCTTGTGCCAAATACACGGCACCCCCGACAAGCCAGCCAACCACACCAACAGGGATTGTTGGGTGTTCAAGTAGGCCGGCAAGTTAAATGCTGAGCACAAGGACAAGGGGCTACATAGCAACGAGGAGGAGGAGCCCCGGCCGCCGAACACCGGAGGACAGAAGAGATTCCCCCCACAAGTGCGAACGGTGGACATGATATACGCAACCCACATCCCCAAGAGAGAGCGGAAGCGTGCGCTAAGGGACGTATATGCGTTGGAGCCACTCGCCCCAAAGTTCAACCCATGGTCCTCCTGCCCGATCACTTTCGATCGTAGGGACAACCCCACTAGTATCCGTCATGGCGGATTCGCCACATTGGTCTTAGACCCAATCATCGACGGATTTCACCTCACTCGAGTCCTCATGGACGGTGGTAGCAGCCTGAACCTGCTTTACCAGGACACAGTGCGCAAAATGGGTATAGATCCCTCAAGGATTAAACCCACAAAAATGACCTTTAAAGGAGTCATACTAGGTGAGGGAGTCCTGGATTAGGGGGTGTTCGGATAGCCGGACTATACCTTCGGCCGGACTCCTGGACTATGAAGATACAAGATTGAAGACTTCGTCCCGTGTCCGGTAGGGACTTTCCGCGTGGAAGGCAAGCTTGGCGATACGAATATGTGGATCTCCTAACATTGTAACCGACTCTGTGTAACCCTAGCCCTCTCTGGTGTCTATATAAACCGGAGGGTTTTAGTCCGTAGGACAACAACAAGAACAATAGTCATACCATAGGCTAGCTTCTAGGGTTTAGCCTCCTTGATCTCGTGGTAGATCTACTCTTGTACTATCCATATCATCAATATTAATGAAGCAGGAGTAGGGTTTTACCTCCATCGAGAGGGCACGAACCTGGGTAAAATCATCGTGTCCCTTGTCTCCTGTTACCATCCGCCTAGACGCACAGTTCGGGACCCCCTACCCAAGATCTGCCGGTTTTGACACCGACATTGGTGCTTTCATTGAGAGTTCCTCTGTGTCGTCACTTTTAGGCCCGATGGCTCCTCCGATTATCAACAGCGATGCGGTCCAGGGTGAGACTTTTCTCCCCGGACATATCTTCGTATTCGGCGGCTTCACACTGTGGGCCAATTCGCTTGGCCATCTGGAGCAGATTGAAAGCCACGCCCCTGGCCATCAGGTCAGATTCGGAAGTCTGAACTAGACGGCTGACATCCGTGGGGACTTGATCTTCGACGGATTCGAGCCACAACCGAGCGCGCCGCACTGTCACGAAGGGCATGATTTAGCTCTGCCGCCCAACAGTGTCCTAGAGGCCGCGCCCGCGTCAGCTCCGACCCTCAGTTCGGAGCCGATTGCGCCGATCGAGGACGGGTGGCTGGACGCCGCCTCGGAGGCTGAAATCTCTACGGCGATCGAGCCGAACACCCGCTTTGTCCCTTGCGAAGCCCGTGACTCCAAGGTGCCGGACTCCTCCCCGGACTCCAAGCCCCCTTCGCCCCTGCCGATCGAATCCGCTTGGGCGCCGATCATGGATTTCACCGCCGCGGACATCTTTCAACACTCGCCCTTTGGCGATATTCCGAATTCACTAAAGTCTCTCTCTTTATCAGGAGAGCCCTGGCCGAACTACGGTCAGCAAGGTTGGGATGCGAATGATGAAGAAATTCAAAACCCACCCACCACCCACTTTGTAGCCACTGTCGATGATTTAACCGACATGCTCGACTACGACTCCGAAGACATCGACGGTATGGACGCCGATGCAGGAGACGATCAGGAACCAGCGCCTATAGGGCACTGGAAAGCCACCTCGTCATATGGCATATACATGGTGGACACCCCAAAAGAGGGTGATGGCAATGGAGCAGCGGAGGATGACCCCTCCAAGAAACAGCCTAAGCGCCGGCGTCAGCGGCGCCGCTCTAAATCCCACCAAAGTAAAAACGGTGATTCCAACACGGGAGATAATAACACTCCGGACAGTGCCGAAGAAAATCCCCTCGAGCAAGATTCAGCACAGGAGGATGGAGAAGCCAACCCTCATGAGAGAGCGGCAGACAGAGAGGTCGAGGACGATAATTACATGCCTCCCCCCGAAGACGAGGCAAGCCTCGACAACGACGAATTTGTCGTGCCTGAAGATCCCGTCAAACAAGAGCGCTTCAAACATAGGCTTATAGCCATGGCGAGCAGCCTCAAGAAAAAACAGCTACAACTTAGAGCTGATCAAGACTTGCTAGCCGACAAATGGACGGAAGTCCTTGTGGCCGAAGAGTATGAACTCGAACGCCCCTCCAAGAGCTACCCAAAGTGCAGGTTGCTACCCCGATCAGAGGAAGAATCACCTACATCGCCAGCGCATGATGCGGCCGACCGGCCACCGCGTGGCCGCGACAGAGAGGCCTCTCGGCCCTCCACTCAAGCCCTACCCCGGCGCCGCTTAAAAATACCAAGGCACGGGAGAATGCGCCAGACCTGCGAGATATATTGGAGGACAAGGCAAAGCAAAAAAGACCGATCTACGGATCGCGTGGGCGCCCCACGGCACGAGACGGTAATCGTCACGCCGGATACAGTAAATCCGGCCGGGCCGAACACATCAGACAAAGCTCGTTCGAGCTACGTCGGGATATAGCCCAATACAGAGGTGCCGCACACCTACTATGCTTCATAGATGAAGTAATGGATCATCAAATCCCAGAGGGTTTCAAACCCGTAAACATCGAATCGTATGATGGCACAACAGATCCCGCGGTATGGATCGAGGATTATCTCCTACATATCCACATGGCCCGCAGTGATGACTTACACGCCATCAAATACCTCCCGCTCAAGCTTAAAGGACCAGCTCGGCATTGGCTTAATAGCTTGCCAACAGAATCAATTGGTTGTTGGGAGGACCTGGAAGCCGCATTCCTCGACAATTTCCAGGGCACTTATGTGCGACCGCCAGACGCCGACGGCCTAAGCCACATAATTCAGCAGCCAGAGGAATCGGCCAGGCAATTCTGGACACAGTTCCTAACCAAGAAAAATCAAATCGTCGACTGTCCGGACGCAGAGGCCCTAGCGGCCTTCAAGCATAATATCCGCGATGAGTGGCTTGCCCAGCACCTTGGACAGGAGAAGCCAAAATCTATGGCAGCCCTCACGACACTCATGACCCGCTTTTGTGCGGGAGAAGACAGCTGGCTGGCTCGTAGCAATAACATAACCAAGAGCCCTGGTAATTCGGATACCAAGGACAACAGTACTAGGTCACGTCGCAACAAGCACAAGCGCCGCATTAACGGCGACAAGGCTGAGGAAACGACAGGTAATGCTGGATTCAGAGGCTCTAAACCCGGTCAGCGGAAAAAGCCATTCAAGAGAAATAGTCCGGGCCCGTCCAGTTTGGACCGAATACTCGACCGCTCATGCTAGATGCATGGCACCCCCGAAAAGCTAGCCAATCACACCAACAGGGATTGTTGGGTGTTCAAGCAGGCCGACAAATTAAATGCCAAAAACAGAGACCAGGGGCTACATAGAGACGACGACAAGGAGCCCCGACCGCCGAACAGTAGTGGACAAAAGGGATTCCCCCCACAAGTGCGGATGGTGAACATGATATACGCGACCCACATCCCCAAGAGGGAGTGGAAGCGTGCGTTAAGGGACGTATACGCGATGGAGCCAGTCGCCCTTAAGTTCAACCCATGGTCCTCCTGCCCGATCACTTTTGATCGAAGGGACCACCCCACTAGCATTCATCACGGCGGATTCGCTGCACTGGTTCTAGACC
The DNA here is from genome assembly GCA_032464435.1 of Aegilops umbellulata. Lineage (NCBI taxonomy): Eukaryota > Viridiplantae > Streptophyta > Magnoliopsida > Poales > Poaceae > Aegilops > Aegilops umbellulata. Next base: position 398,138,423 of record CP136054.1, read on the forward strand.
CAATTGTTGACGGATTTCACCTCACTAGAGTACTCATGGACGGCGGCAGCCGCCTGAACCTGCTTTATCAGGACACAGTGCGGAAAAAGGGCATCGATCCTTCGAGGATTAAACCCACTAAAACGACCTTTAAAGGCGTCATACCAGGTGTAGAGGCCAACTGTACAGGCTCAGTCACACTTGAAGTGGTCTTTGGATCTACGGATAATTTCCGAAGCGAGGAGTTAATCTTCGACATAGTCCCGTTCCGCAGTGGTTATCACGCACTGCTCGGGCGAACCGCATTTGCCAAATTCAATGCGGTACCGCATTACGCATACCTCAAGCTCAAGATGCCGGGCCCTCGAGGAGTCATTACGGCCAATGGAAACACCGAACGCTCTCTCCGTATGGAGGAGCATACGGCGGCTCTCGCAGCGGAAGTACAAAGCAGCCTCTCAAGGCAATTCTCCAGTCCGGCCATTAAATGTCCGGACACCGTTAAGCGCGCCCGGAGTAACCTACAGCAAGACCGCCTGGAAAGTTTCGAGTAGGTGTAGCAATGCGGCCCCAACCCCAGCCCTCGCAAAATTGTGAAACTAGTGTTGCGCGTACATAACTACGCTCTAGAAATACCATGGGCATAGGGGGAGGGGCACCATCACGGCACGCCCAAAACACGGCTTAAACCGCACTAGGGGCTGCCGATTTTTCACTTTTATCTTATTTGCAGGAATCCATTCTTTGGCAGGCCTAACCGACAGTACAATTGCCGCACAAACAATGCAAGAACCAGGGAAGAAGAAAACCACGCCGCACTATGGAACTCTAAGGTGGTCTCTTTAACGAGCAGTATACCTGTTTTGCATATCATTCCGTGGCCCGCCCCTAGAAGGGACATGTTAAATAGTCCCACCTTTTGCTTATCGCACCATTTGCATCGTTCTGCTTTGATCGCAACCTTTTTAAATAAACAATGCATAGCTTTTGTCTATTATTGTATTACTCTTTTTTAAGAATATATGTTCATTAATAACATGTCGCACCCGTACACTTTGGTACGGCCAATACACCAGGGGCTTAAGTACCCCACAACACGGTGTGAGAAGTCCGAACACTTTCACAAGTGCGGCACCCCGAACTTATAGCATTATATGCATCGGCTCCGAATCATGTCTTGGGTCAAATGTTGGGTTTGCCCGGCTCCTATATTTTGGTACCTTACGTTCTGTTGTATCAGCTAAGGTAGCGTTAGGAGAACTACTGCGATTGTGCCCCAGTTGAGCTGGGCTAAAGCACCTCATTAGAGAAAGCTAAAACTGATCGTCATGATGAGGCGAGAGCTGGTCGCTGTTCGAGAGGTTTTCGAGTCCCTAAAGACTTATGTCGCTTAGAGCGAGGAGTCGGCTTTGCCCGGCCTAGGCGTGGATAGCGCCCCGAACTTGGTCTTTCGAACACTAGGGGCTTCGCCGAAATTTAAAATTATAGAATTCTATGGCTAAGTGAGAGAGTTCAAGCATTATAGTCCGATTGCCTTGTTCGTTGTGTTGAGCGCCTCCCTCGAAGGACCCAAGAATGGGAAAAAGAGCGCTCAAGTCTATCCCAAACACCCCAGCACTCGTGGCATGGGGGCAGAAGCCGACGACTCACCATCTCTCAGAATTTGATAAATGGCCGCACAGAAGGTCATATTTTAGATTCAACAAGCATTGCTTAGCGCACATGAACAAGTTTTTAGCGCACAGGACAAAATAAACAAGTTTTACTCAAAAATTACATCTTTCGAGCATTCGTCTGCCATAAGGCGGGCGCCCTTCAGAACGCCCTCATATTACACCTCGGCCTGGCGATGCTCCTTGCCCGGCGGCGGCCCGTCCTTCACAAGCTTATCTGCATCCAGCTTGCCCTAGTGCACCTTAGCACGGGCAAGCGCCCTACGGGCACCTTCGATGCAGATGGAGCGCTTGATGACTTCGAGCCTTGGACATGCCTCCACCAGCCGCCGCACCAGCCCGAAGTAGCTCCCAGGCAGAGCCTCTCCAGGCCACAGCCGAACTATGAGGCCCTTCATGGCCTGTTCGGCTGCCTTGTGGAGCTCGACCAGTTGCTTCAGCTGGTCGCTCAAGGGCACATGGAGTCCAGCCTCAGCATACTGAGACCAGAACACCTTCTCTGTCGAGCTGCCCTCCTCAGCTCGGTAGAATGCGGCGGCATCGGACACGCTGCGGGGCAAATCTGCGAACGCTCCTGGAGAGCTCCGGATTCGTGTAAGTAACAAGTAATTCACTTTCACATGCTTGCTTTGCATAAAGAAAGCCTTACCCGCCGCTATCTATTTCATCGCCTCAACCTCCTGAAGGGCCTTCTGGGCTTCGGCTTTGGCAGACTTGGCATTCTCAATGGCCGCCGCGAGCTCGGACTCTCACGTCTTTGAGTCAAGCTCCAAACTCTCATGTTTTTTCATGAGAGCCTGGAGCTCTTGCCGCACCTCGCCAACCTGCGCCTCATACTTCTCCCGCTCGGTGCGCTCCATGGCTGCCCTCTTCTTAGCCTCGGACAACGCTTGCTTAAGGGTCACCACCTCCGTTGTGGCCCCTACAATAGCCACGTTAATCCTGTCATTTTCTTGCAATTACACCTTATATATATATTTCAAGAGGTATTTCTTACCTTCTTTGTCCTCGATCTGCTTCTTGGCAAGGCCGAGCTCTTGCTCGGACCGCTCGAGGTTCTGCTTCAGCGTGTCCACCTCCGCAGTCAGTGTGGCGGATGCCAGCAGTGAAGCCTGCGTACGCATATTGACTTAATTATGTTAGACTCCTGCGAATATTATTAGATCCTCTATTCGGCTTTTCTTCCCGAACACCGAACAAAGCATCAGGGGCTACTGTCTATGCGGTAATATTTTTAATATCCTTTACTTACCTCAAAACCTGTTAGAAGGCTGACACAGGCTTCAGTCAGTCCGCTCTTGGCGGACTGAACCTTCTGGACCACCGTACTCATCACAGTACGGTGCTCCTCGTCGATGGAGGCGCCTTTAAGCACCTCCAGTAGATTGTCCGGCGCCTCCGGTTGGACGGGGGCCACCGGCTTAGTGGGCTTGCTCCTCTTGGAGGGAGGTCGCCTGCCGGACTCTAGAACCTTTGAAGGTTCCGGAGCGGTGTCCGGCCTAGGGCCGAACTTGGAGCCCTTAAGGGTTCTATCCCCTTGGCTCCTGGAGTCCGAAAGGTCGCCTTGCGGCACCTCCAGGACCACCTCCTCCTGGCTTGGAACCTCCTGGGACGCCACCTCGGCGTCATCCGTAGGGCGGGGGGAGGTAGCCGTCGGAAGAGAGTTTACATCCGACGAGTCCAGGGAACCGCTCGACGACACGTCGAGCCGGTCTTTGGGTGGACTGCATAATCATATTCGACGTAAGGAAAAGCCGTGCAGTGAAGGTATACTATGACTTACTCTGGTATCCGGATACTTATGATTTCGCCAGGGGCTTGGCCCTGTGCGGCCACTCCTCTTCGCCGTCGTCGGCGTTGGTGGAGTAGTCCGGAAGAAGGGTTTTCCCCTTCTTGGACCCTCCGGCCTCCCCAGTTGGGGCGGCCTTCCTTTTCTTTCCTTCCCCCGCTGGAGGGGGAGAGGTCTCTTCTTCCTCCTCGTCTTCACGGGAGGATTGCGTCTCGGAGTTGTCGGACGACGAGTCTGACACCACCACGCGCCGGGCACTCTTTCGAGTCCCCGTGGCCTTCTTCGTGGCCTTTTTCTCTGGCACCACATAGGGTGCCAGAACCAGCAGCTTCACCAAGTGAGCATCTGCTGGGTCTTCGGGCAAAGGAGCCGGACAGTTGATCTGTCCGGACTTCGCCTGCTAATCCTTTCAAAGGTAAGGGAGCTTAGATCCCGCATAGAGTCAAACTATGAAAAGCTAAATACCCTATAAAAGGTAAAAATGGCTTACCGCACTAGCGTGACGCTGCATGCTGAATCCGCGATCCTCGGTAGCGGATGCGGGAGCCTCGGCGCCCTTGAATAGCACCTTCCAGGCATCTTCGTACGTTGTGTCGAAGAGCCTGCTTAGAGTTTGGTGCTGCGCCGGGTCGAACTCCCATAGGTTGAAGGCCCGTTGTTGACACGGGAGAATCCGGCGGATGAGCATAACCTGGACTACGTTGACAAGTTTGAGCTTCTTGTTCACCAGGGTTTGGATGCATGTTTGCAGTCCAGTCACCTCTCCTTTGTTGCCCCACGACAGGCCCGTCTCTTTCCAGGACGTGAGCCGCGTAGGGGGTCCGGATCGGAACTCGGGGGTTGCGACCCATTCAGGTTCACGCGGCTCGGTGATGTAGAACCACCCCGATTGCCACCCCTTCAGGGTCTCCACGAAGGAGCCCTCGAGCCATAGGACGTTGGGCATCTTGCCCACCATGGCGCCTCCGCACTCCACCTGGTCGCCGCGCACCACCTTTGGCTTGACATTGGAAGTCTTGAGCCATAGGCCGAAATGGGGGCGGATGCAGAGGAAGGCCTCGCACATGACGATAAACGCCGAGATATTGAGGACAAAGTTTGGGGCCAGATCGTGGAAATCTAGGCCATAGTAGAGCATGAGCCCCCGGACAAATGGGTGGAGAGGGAAGCCCAGTCCACGGAGGAAATGGGGGAGGAACACCACCCTCTCATGGGGCCTTGGGGTGGGGACGAGCTGCCCCTCTTCGGGAAGCCGGTGCGCGATGTCGTTAGACAAGTATCCGGCCTTCCTCAGTTTTTTGATGTGTCCCTCCATGACGGAGGAGACCATCCACTTGCCTCCCGCTCCGGACATGGCTGGAGAAGGTTGAGGTGGGGAGTGCGGACTTGGGCGCTGGAGCTCGAGTGCGCGGAAATGGATAGGCAAAGGAGGAAGAAGGCGTGGATGAGAAAGGTGGATCCTTATCTCCTTATATGGGCGGACGCAACTACACGTCCCCACCCGCCTGGTAAAACTCGCTTATCTCCCAAGCGCCGTAATCAATGGCCGGTTGGGTTACCCACGCCCGTATTGATGAGAACCTCGGAATAAGGGGACACGATCTCTGCTTTGACAAGACGTGCCAAGGAAACCGCCTCGCTAAACGCGCTGAGGTGGGACAATAAAACGATTTGAGTAAAGGCTTGGCCGTGGTGTGATGTCACGCTACGGAATACGTCGGCAGATTAGATTTGTGTAAATATTATTCTCTCTATGGCAAATATGTGGAAACTTATTTTGCAGAGCCGGACACTACCCTTGTGTTCAAAATCTTCTATGAAGTACATGGAGGAGGAACCCGCCTTGCAATGCCGAAGACAATATGCGCGCCGGACTCGTCGTCATTGAAGCCTAGTTCAGGGGCTACTGAGGGAGTCCTGGATTAGGGGGTGTTCAGATAGCCGGACTATACCTTCGGCCAGACTCCTGGACTATGAAGATACAAGATTGAAGACTTCGTCCCGTCTTCGGTAGGGAGTTTCCTTGGCGTGGAAGGAAAGCTTGGTGATACGAATATGTGGATCTCCTAACATTGTAACCGACTCAGTGTAACCCTAGCCCTCTCTAATGTCTATGTAAACCGGAGGGTTTTAGTCCGTAGGACAACAACAAGAACAATAGTCATACCATAGGCTAGCTTCTAGGGTTTAGCCTCCTTGATCTCGTGGTAGATCTACTCTTGTACTACCCATATCATCAATATTAATCAAGCAGGAGTAGGGTTTTACCTCCATCGAGAGGGCCCGAACCTAGGTAAAAACATCGTGTCCCTTGTCTCCTGTTACCATCCGCCTAGACGCACAGTTCGGGACCCCCTACCCGAGATCTGCCGGTTTTGACATCGACACTAGGTGTAGAGGCCCATTGCACAGGCTCAGTCACACTAGAAGTGGTCTTCGGATCCCCGGATAATTTTCGAAGCGAGGTGTTAATCTTTGATATAGTCCCCTTCCGCAGCGGCTATCATGCACTGCTCGGGCGAACCGCATTCGCAAAATTCAATGCGGTGCCGCACTATGCATACCTCAAGCTCAAGATGTTAGGACCTCGGGGGGTCATCACAGTCAACGGAAACATAGAGCACTCTCTCCGAATGGAGGAGCACACTGCGTCCCTCTCAGGGGAAGCACAAAGCAGCCTTTTAAGGCAATTCTCCAGTCCGGCGATCAAACGCCCGGACACCGTCAAGCGCGCCCGAAGTCATCTGCAACAAGACTGCCTGGCACGCTCTGAGCAAGCATAGCAATGCGGGCCCTACCCCAGCCTCAGCCAAACAGCGAAATCCGTGCCATGCGTACATAATTACGCATTGAAAATACCATGGGCATAGGGGGAGGGGCACGACTACGGCACGCCCCACAACGCAGCTCAATCGCACTAGGGGCTTCCTACTTTGTCATTTTTTCTCTCTTTCAGGACTTTATGCTCTGGAAGCCCTGTCCGGCAGTATAATCATCGAACACACGATACAACAACCAGGGAGGCAGAAAGCTACGTCGTACTATGGAACTCCCAGGTGGTCTCTATAACGAGCGAAATACCTGCTTTAAATACCATTCCGTAGCTCGCCCTTGCAGGGGACATGTCAAATTGCCCCTTTTTTGCTTATCGCACTACTTGTATCGTTCTGCTTTAATGCACACCTTTTGAATAAACAATGCATAGAACTAGTCTATTACTGCATTCTCTATTCCTTCTCTTTTTTTGTTCATTCATAACATCCAGCACCCGTACACTCTGGTACGGCTAATATGCCAGGGGCTTAAGGACCCCATAATACGGCGTGAGAAGTCCGAACACTTTCGAAAGTGCGGCACCCCGAACTTATGGCATTATATGCATCAGCTCCGAGTCATGTCTTTGGTCAAATGTTGGGTTTGCTCGGCTCCCATGTTTTGGTGCCTTACGTTCCGTTATATCGGCTAAGGTAGCACTGGGAGAACTACTGCGATTGTGCCCCGGTTCAGCTGAGCTAAGCACCTCAGTAGAGAAAGCTAAAACTGACTGTCATGATAAGGCGAGAGCTGGTTGCTGTTCGAGAGGTCTCGAGTCCTTAAAGACTTATGCAGCTTAGCGCGAGGAGTCGGCTTTGTCCGGCTTAGGCGTGTATGGCGCCCCCAACTCGGTCTTCCGAATACTAGGGGCTTTGCCGAAATTTAAAATTATAGACTTCTATGGCTAAGTGAGAGTGATAAAGCATTATAGTCTGATTGCCTTGTTCGCTGCGCTGAGCACCTCCCTCGAAGGACCCAAGAATGGGAAAAAGAGTGCTCAGATTTATCCCGAACACCCCAGCACTCGTGGCATGGGGGCAGAAGCCGGTGACTAGCCATCTCTCAGATTTAAACGGCCGCACAGAAGGTAATATTTTAAATTCAAACAAGCGTTGCATAGCACATATGAAACAAGTTTTCATAAATACAGGATCAAACGAGCAAGTTCACTCAAAAATTACATCCTTGGAACAGTCATCCGCCATAAGGCAGGCACCCTTCAGGACGACCTCATAATACATCTCAGGGCGGCGATGCTCCTTGCCCTGCGGTGGCCCATCCTTCACCAGCTTCTCAGCGTCCATCTTGCCCCAGTGTACTTTAACACGGGCAAGCGCCCTGCAGGCACCCTCGATGCAGACGGAGCGCTTGATGACCTCAAGCCAAGGACAGGCATCCGCAAACTGCCTCACCAGCCCGAAAGAGCTCCCTGGCATGGCCTCTCCAGGCCATAGCCGGACTATAAGACCCTTCATGGCCTGTTCGGCCGCCTTATGGAGCTCGACCAATTGCTTCAGCTGGTCGCTTAAGGGCACCGGGTGTTCGGCCTCAGTATACTGAGACCAGAACACCTTCTCCGTCGAGCTCCCTTCCTCGGCCCGGTAGTGCTTTGTGGCATCCGACACGCCGCGGGGCAAATCTGCGAATGCTCCTGGAGAGCTCCGGACTCGGGTAAGTAACAAGTAATTTACTTTCACATGCTTGCTTTGCATAATGAATGCCTTACCCGCCGCTATCTTCTTCATCGCCTCAATTTCCTGGAGGGCTTTTTGGGCTTCAGCCTTGGCATGCTTGGCACCCTCAAGGGCCGTGGCAAGCTCAGACTCTCGCGTCTTCGAGTTAAGCTCCAAAGTCTCGTGCTTTTTCACGAGAGCCTGGAGCTCTTGCTGCACCTCGCCCACCCGTGCCTCTTGCTTCTCTCGCTCGGTGCGCTCCGTGGCCGCTTTGTTTTCGGCCTCGGACAACACTTGCTTCAGGGTCGCCACCTCGATCGTGGCCCCTGGCACATTCATAACGATCCTATCATTTTTGCAACTGCATCTTTTTTATATATACACATATAGACAAGGCATTACTTACCTGGTTCTCCTCGAGCTGCTTCTTGGCAAGGCCGATCTCTTTCTCAGACCGCTCGAGGTTCTGCTTTAGCATATCGACCTCCGCAGTCAGTGCGGCAGAGGTCAGCAGCGAAGCCTGCATATGCATATCAACATACTGGTATTAGACTCCTGCGAATGTTATTTTGATCCTCTATTCGGCTTTTCTTTATGAACGCCAAACAGAGCATCATGGGCTACTGTCTATGCAGTAATATTTTCATATATTTTAAATACATACCTCAAAGCCTGTTAGAAGGCTGGCACAGGCCTCAGTTAGTCCGCCCTTGGAGGACTGAACCTTCTGGATCACCGCACTCATAATAGTGCGGTGCTCCTCATCGATGGAGGCGCCGTTAAGCACCTCCGGCAAATTATCCGGTGCCTCCGGGTGGACGAAGGTCACCAGCACAGGAGGCTTGCCCCTCTTAGTAGGGGGCCGCCTGCCGGAGTCCGGAACCACTGGAGGTTCCGGTGCGGTATTCGGCCTAGGGCCGAACTTGGAGCCCTTGGGAGCCTTGCTCCCTTTGCGCCTGGAGTCCGGAAGGTCGCCTTGAGGCGCCTCCAGGACTACCTCCCCTCGGCTTGGTGCCCTTTGAGACAACACCTCGGCGTTGTCCGTAGGGCGAGGGGTGGAGGCAGTCGGAAGTGATCCTCCGCTGCTCATGGCTGACGGATCCAAAGAACCGCTTGACGAGGATACGTCGATACGGGCCCGGGACGGACTGCATAACCGTGTTCGACGTTAGAAGAACTTGTGCAACTAAATGGTGCCACGAGTTACTCTGGTGTCCGAATACTTACGATCTCGTCAGGGGCTTGGCCCTGGGTGGCCACTCGTCTTCGCTGTCAGCGGCAGTGGCGGAGTAGGCCGGAGGGAGAGTCCTTCCCTTCTTGGACCCTCCGGCCTCCCCAGTTGGGACGGCCTTCCTCTTCCTATCTTCCCCGGCTGGAGGGGAAGAACCTTTATCTGCCTCCTCCTCGTTTTCACGGGAGGAGTGCGTCTTGGAGTTATCGGACGATGAGTCTGATAACACCTGGCGCCGGGAACTCTTTCGGGTTCCCGTGGCCTTCTTCTTGATCTTCTTCTCCGGCACCTCGTAAGGCGCCGAAGTCAGCATCTCCGTCAGGAGAGCATCGGTGGGGTCTTCGGGCAGAGGGGCCGGGCAGTCAATCTGCCCCGATGTCTCCACCCATTCCTGTTAAAGGCATGGAAGCTCAGATCCCGCACATAGTTAAACTACATGAACACCCTATAAGAGATAAAATGGCTTACCGCGTCGGCTTGGCGCTTCGCGCTGAATCCGCGATCCTCGGTATGGGGAGGGGGAACCTCGGCGCCCTTTTATAGCACCTTCCAAGCATCCTCGTGTGTTGTGTCGAAGAGCTCGCTCAGAGTTTGGTGCTGGGCCGGGTCGAACTCCCACAAGTTGAACGCCCGTTGTTGACACGGGAGGATCCGACGGATGAGCATGACCTGGACTATGTTGACAAGCTTGAGCTTATTGTTCACCATGTTTTGGATACAGGTTTGGAGTCCGGTCAGCTCTCCCGGACTACCCCAGGGCAGGCCCTTCTCTTTCCAGGAGGTGAGCCGCGTGGGGATTCCGGATCGGAACTCGGGGGCCGCTGCCCATTTGGGGTCACGCGGCTCGGTGATGTAGAACCACCCTGATTGCCACCCCTTTATGGTCTCCACGTAGGAGCCCTCGAGCCATGTGACGTTGGGCATCTTGCCCACCATGGCGCCTCCGCACTCCGCCTGCTGACCGCCCACCACCTTTGGTTTGACATTGAAGGTCTTCAGCCATAGGCCGAAGTGGGGCTTGATGCAGAGGAAGGCCTCACACACGACGGTAAATGCCGAAATGTTGAGGATGAAGTTCGGGGCCAGATCGTGGAAATCCAGGCCGTAGTAGAACATGAGTCCCCGGACGAATGGGTGGAGAGGAAATCCCAGTCCGTGGAGGAAATGGGTGAGGAATACTACCCTCTCATGAGGCCTGGGGGTGGGGATGAACTGCCCCGCATCTGGGAGCCGATGTGCGATATCCTCGGACAAGTATCCGGCTCCCCTCAGCTTCTTGATGTGTCCCTCCGTGACGGAGGAAACCATCCACTTGCCTCCTGCTCCGGACATGGTTGGAGAAGGTTGAGGAAGAGAATGTGGACTTGGGCGCTGGAGCTCGAGTGTGCAAGAATGGATGAGCAAAGGAGGAAGAAGGCGTGGGTGGAAAAAGGTGAATCCTTATCCCTTTATATGGGCGGACGAAACTATGCGTCCACACCTGCCTGGTAAAACTCGCTTATCCCCCAAGCGCCGTAATTGATGGCACGGTTGGGTTACCCACTCCGTATTGATGAGAATCCCGCGATAAGGGGACATGATCTCTGCTTCGACAAGACGTGCGAAGGAAACCACCTCGCGAAACGCGCTGAGGTTGGCTATAAAAAACGATTCGAATAAAGGCTTGGCTATGGTGTGATGTCACATTACGGGATACGTCAGCAGATTAGATTTGTGGAAATGTTATTCTCTCTACGATGGTATGTGGAACTTGTTATGTAGAGCCGGACACGATCCTCGTGTTCAAAATCTTCTATGAAGTATTCGGAGATGGAACCCACCTTGCAATGCCGAAGACAATCTGCGCGCCGGACTCATCGTCATTAAAGCCTGGTTCAGGGGCTACTGAGGGAGTCCTGGATTAGGGGGTATCCGGACAGCCGGACTATAACCTTTGGCCAGACTGTTGGACTATGAAGATACAAGATTGAAGACTTCATCCCGTGTCCGGATGGGACTCTCCTTGGTGTGGAAGGCAAGCTTGGCAATACGTATATGTAGATCTCCTTCCTTGTAACCGACTCTGTGTAACCCTAGCCCCCTCCGGTGTCTATATAAACCGGAGGGTTTAGTCCGTAGGACATAACAACAACAATCATACCATAGGCTAGCTTCTAGGGTTTAGCCTCTCTGATCTCGTGGTAGATCTACTCTTGTACTACCCATATCATCAATATCAATCAAGCAGGAGTTGGGTTTTACCTCCATCAAGAGGGCCCGAACCTGGGTAAAAACATCGTGTCCCTTGTCTCCTGTTACCATCCGCCTAGACGCACAGTTCGGGACCCCCTACCCGAGATCCGTCGGTTTTGACACCGACACATGCAAACACTAAGCATTATATCTGGCCTAGATGCACATAATTACAATAAAGAACCAATCATGGAGTGGTATACCTTATGATCGAAGTCAATACCATTTTTATCAGTGCACAGATGGCCATTTGTGGGCATAGGAATTTTGATGCCTTTGCAATCTTGCATGCCGAATTTCCTCAGTACATCCTTGAGGTATTTCTCCTGAGATATGAATATGCCTTTGCGCTGTTGATGAATTTGAAGACCTAAGAAGAATTTCAACTCTCCCATCATAGACATTTGATATTCTTCACCCATCATATAGGCAAATTCATCACTATAACGTTGGTCAGTACAGCCAAACATAATATCATCAATATATATTTGGCACACAAACAGTTCACCATCATAAGATTTAGTAAAGAGAGTAGGATCGAGTGAACTGGGTGTGAAGCCATTCTTCATGAGGAATTCCTTCAAAGTATCATACCACGCCCGAGGGGCCTGCTTGAGGCCATAGAGGGCCTTATTGAGTCTGAAGACTTTGTTAGGATTCTTTGGATCTTCAAAACCTGGGGGTTGAGCAACATATACTTCTTCCTCAAGCTTACCATTGAGGAATGCACTTTTCACATCCATTTGATATAAGATGATATCATGATGGTTAGCATAAGCAAGTAATATGCGAATAGCCTCAAGTCTAGCAACAGGTGCAAAAGTTTCATCAAAATCAATTCCTTCAACCTGTGTGTAGCCTTGAGCTACAAGCCGTGCCTTATTCCTCACCACAAGGCCATTTTTGTCTTGCTTGTTGCGGTAGATCCACTTTGTGCCAATGATATTATGCTTGCGAGGATCCGGACGTTTGACCAGTTCCCAGACGTTGTTGAGCCCGAATTGATGTAATTCTTCTTGCATGGCCTGAATCCACTCAGGCTCCAGAAATGCTTCATCTACCTTAGCGGGCTCTGTGATAGAGACAAAAGCATAGTGCCCACAAAAGTTAGATAGATGTGAAGCTTTTGAGCGTGTGAGAGGACCTGGTGCTCTAATGTCATCGATGATCTTCTCCACTTGCACTTCTTTTGCAACGCGAGGATGAGCTGGTTGTCGTTGAGGAATTTGATCAGCATTTTCTTCAGCACCAATTTCTTCAGCATTTTCCTCAGGTGCATCAGCTCGACGTTCTTCACGTTCTAGAATGAATTCCTCATCAGATTCTTCAGTAGGAATGACATCCTTAGTAGCCTTGAACTTGATAGAATCCTTAGGTGCTGGTTCATCTATTACAGAAGGTAGGTGCTCTCTTTGCGAGCCATTAGTTTCATCGAACCGCACATCTACAGTTTCAACAACTTTGTGAAGAACGTTGTTTAAGACTCTATAGGTGTGCGAGTCCTTCCCGTAACCAAGCATAAAACCTTCATGTGCTTTTGGTGCAAATTTTGAGTTCTGATGAGGATCTCTAATCCAGCATTTAACACCGAAGACTTTGAAATAACTCACATTGGGTTTCTTGTCAGTGAGGAGTTCATAGGCAATTTTCTTGAAGAATTTGTGAAGATATACTCTGTTGATGATGTGGCACGCGGTATCAATTGCATCAGTCTAGAAATGATGAGGCATTTTGTACTCATCAAGCATAGTGCAAGCCATCTCAGCAAGAGTCCTGTTCTTGCGCTCCACGACGCCATTCTGTTGAGGAGTATAAGGAGCAGATAACTCATGAGTAATACCAAGTTCATCAAGATAGTCATCGAGACTAGAGTTCTTGAACTCAGTGCCATTGTCACTTCTGATGTGTTTGATCTTCACACCAAAGTTGGTTGAAGCCCTCGAGGAAAATCGTTTGAAGACTTCCTGCATTTCATGTTCGTAAGTAACAAGGTGTACCCATGTGTAACGAGAATAATCATCAACAATAACAAAGCCATATTGAGATGCTTCATTTGAAATAGCAGAATAATGATTAGGACCAAAGAGATCCATGTGAAGCAATTCAAATGGACGAGTAGTGGTCATGATAGTCTTCGCAGGATGCTTGGCCTTGGTCATCTTTCCAACTTCACAGGCTCCGCATAGGTGGTCCTTGAGGAATTTGACATTCTCAATGTCAATGACATGCTTCTTCTTTGCAAGCGTGTGCAAATTCCTCATGCCTGCGTGACCAAGTCGTCGATGCCATAGCCATCCTTCTGAAGCTTTTGCAAGTAGGCACACGGCTGGTTGTGAACCTGTAGAGAAATCAACAATATACAAGTCTCCTCTCCTAAAGCCTTCGAAGACTTTGGAATTGTCAGCTTCCATAATCACAACACAGTGATACTTGCCAAAGACAACAACCATATCAAGATCACAAAGCATTGAGACATACATAAGGTTGTATCCTAAGGACTCAACAAGCATGACTTTGTCCATATGTCGATCCTTTGTGATCACAACCTTACCTAGACCCAATACCTGACTTCTGCCTTTGTCAGCAAAGATGATATGCTTCAGATGCGATGGTGATAAGGGAGCATCCACCAATATATTCTTATCACCAATCATGTGATTTGTACACCCACTATCGAGGACCCACTCAGTGGCTTTGGGTTGATCATCCTACAGATGAATTAGTGCAGCTTACAAACTTCATATACTTCATCAGTGAAGAATATGACATCACAATTTATCAGATCAATTTCATCAAGTAGTAAGACAAATAAAGCAGTATGAGGACGTGAGAAATGAAAGTTCATTTCTTCATGATTAGCCTGCGTCCTTTCAGGAAATTTTCAGGTCTCCAGCAAATTCTTCAGACGTTCATGTACGTCTGGAGACCTGACCCTGCAGAAGAGATTAGTTCTTTTTCTTCACCACCCACATCTGAAGGGGTGGCAAAGAGTTCATCACTCTGCGAGCTCCATATGAGAATGGTGGCATAGAGGCCAAACCATTTCATTTCACATAAGAGGGGTTACGGTAAGCATATGAATAAGCAGAGAAATTCTTCAAGGACTTATGAACATAATGATTAGAAGAATAATACTCATATTCATAGCCCTTGGCTCTTCCCTGCAAACCAGAGTTGTTAGCACGATGATGTTCATATGAGGACTTTGATCCTTATGAGGAATTTGATCCACATGAGGAATTTGGTCCGTATGAGGACTTGGATACATATGAAGAATTTGGTCCAGATGAAGAATTTGATCTGGGGTTCCTATTCTTCACAGGTGGTGTCATGAGGGCATTCACCTGAAGACTTTCAAGGCATCTTTTGGGAACCCAGATTTTCTTCATAGGGGAACCTTTCCTGCAGTTAGTGCCAACATATCTAGCAAATACTTCACCATTCTGATTTTGAACAGTTTATAGTTGGAGTCAAATGACTCATCAGAAGAATGAGAAGATTCACATGTAAAGCCAGATAAATTAGATGGATCATCTGGATGTCCCTTTGCAGCAACCCATGAGGTTTTGGGGTACTGCTCAGGCTTCCAATATGTACCATCAGCATTGAGTTTCCTCTCAAAGGCAATACCCTCTTTCCTAGGGTTCCTGTTGAGGATCTGCTTTTTAAGCACATCACAAAGAGTCTGATGCCCTTTGGGGCTTTTGTACATGCCTGTCATGTACAATTCCTTCAGCCCTGCATCATCAGTGATACTAGCAATGTCCTCAGATGAGGAATTAGTGATAGAAGAGGTAGGTGAAGAATTTGTAACATTAGAAGCATTTGAACATTCAGGTGAAGAATTAGCAGATTCACGTTCAAAGCATTTCAAACATGGAGGAACAAATTCTTCCTGAGCAGCGCTGATTTGTTGAGATAGCAATGAATCACGCTCCTTCTGAAGATCTTCATAACTCACTCTTAGCTTCTCAAGATCTAGCTTTCTTTGAAGAAATTCATAAGAAAGCTTCTCATGATCAGATAAGAGAGTGTTATGATGACCTTGAAGGTTGTCAAACCTAGTCTGAAGTCTCTGAAGATTTTCAGTCAAGGTTTTAGTGCGATCCATTTATTCACCCAACATATCATCGCTTTTTGTCTAGCATGTTTTGAACCTTTTGCAAGGCCTTTTGTTGTTTAGTGGCAATGCAAACAAGCTTGGTATAGCTAGGTCCAAAATCATCATCAGATTCATCATCACTAGACTCGGATGAGGAACATTTGGTTACCTTGGCACCGTTTGCCATGAGGCATGGTGCGGAAGATGGTGGTTCTGGTTTGAAAGTCATCGTTTTGAGAGATTCCTTGAAATCTTCAAACCAGGGATCATGACAAGTTCGATGACCTTCATAGACGTCAGAGATTTGGTCCCAGATAAGCTTCGCATTGCAAAGATGCATAATGCGTCTGAATTCATCTCTGGATAGGCAGGAATAGATGATATCCTTTGCCATGATGTCAAGTCGAGTGTACTTGCGAATATCATCAGCGTCCGCCATCTTGCATAGATCGGTAAGACCAATCTCAGTGACGGTCCACAGCTCGCTGTTCATTGCCATGAGGCGCTTCCTCATCATGGCCTTCCACTTGGGATAATCATGACCGTCAAAGATAGGGCATGTCACTTTCTTCATACCTGCGGTCGACATAACTAAAACTCCAGGCCGTTAACAAAATCACACAGAACAAGGGAGTACCTTGCTCTGATACCAATTGAAAGTGCGTTATATCGACTAGAGGGGGGGGGGGTGAATAGGCAATTTTTATGAATTCTTCACTGAGGAATTTGCTAGTGAGGAAATTCCTTAGCGAAGAACTACTTGCAACGGAATAAGTACTCAGAAGTAAACATAACAGAAGTCAAGCATAGTCATCATGATGAAATGAAGACAAGCACAGAGTACAGAAAGCGTAATCACAGGATAACACAGGATGAAGACCAACAGACTAAAGAAATTGAACTGAGGAAATTGAGAAAGTCTTCAGTCAAAGTCTTCAAACACAGATGTGACAAGCACACAACACAATACTGAGGAAATGAAAGAGTTGAGGAAATAGAACCAGTTGGCTTGGTGAAGACAATGATTTGGTAGACTAGTTCCAACTACTGTCTCAGTTGTACATCTGGTTGGAGCGGCTAGGTATTTAAACCTAAGGACACACAGTCCCGGACACCCAGTCCTGAACACACAGTCCAGGACACCTAGTCCTCACTGTTTTCTCCTTGAACTAAGGTCACACAGACCTCGTCCAATCACTCGAGGTAAGTCTTCAGGTGACTTCTGAACCTTCACAAACTCGGTCACTCGGCGATCCACAATTCCTCTTGGATGCTCTAGACCATGACGCCTAACCGTGTGGAAGAAGCACAGTCTTCAAAGTTAACAAGCGTCGGATCCACACATGATCAATCTTTTCAGTGATGCTCAATCACTTTGGGTTTGTAGGTGTTTGGGTTTGGGTTTTCCTCACTCAATGATTTTCACCCAAAGTCCTCGGAGGATGGGATGCTCTCAAATGACAAGTGTCAGTTTCTCGTGGAGCAGCTAACTAGATAGTGGTTGTAGGGGGCGGCTATTCATAGCCTAGGGAGCAGCCCGACATGATAAGACATAAATGGCCTTCAATTATATGACCGTTAGGAGGATAAGATATTTTGGGACAGCTGGCGCGCAGCACAACAACGGTCGGAAGTTTGAGGTTCAAATTCCTCAGGGCTATCATGTTCCTCACAGTGTAGGCAATTCGCACTGACGAATTCCTAACTCCTCAATCAGAACAAATTCCTCAGCGACCAGAAGAACTGCGTCTCTGTCACTGAAGAAATTGACTGAGCTATATGAGATTTCCAATGGCTTCACTCGAAGGGATTGGTAGGTGTACGATTTGAGTTGAGCATCACATGGAAATTTTTCCTTAGTATTTCCTCGACCCCCTTTAACAGTACGGTGTTTCCTGTGACTCAAGAAAGAGAAAATGAAACTACGAAAACAAAAGTCTTCATGCTTCATGTTCCTCGAATGAATACCAAGTCTTCAAGGTCACACCAATTTCTTCACTTTCAAAGTCTTCAGAAAGTCTTCAGAATACCAAAGTCTTCAGTCGAAGAACTTCATTTTTAGGGGTCGACTTTCTCTGTAAATATCAAACTCCTCATAGACTTATAAACCTGTGTACAATCATAAACGCATTAGTCCCTTAACCTATAACTATTCAATACACCAAAATCACTAAGGGGCACTAGATGCACTTACAGCAAGCCGTCCGTGCCAGTGACCTCTGCCCATCCAGAGGCACTGGACAACCTGCTGGGAGCGCTTAGCGGCGCTTCCATCCACGAGGAGCACCGCACTATTATGAGTGCGGTGATCAAGAAGGTTCAGTCCGCCAAGAGCGGACTGACTGAAGCCTGTGCCAGCCTTCTAACAGAATATCGCCTATTCACGCCCCTCTAGTCGATAAATAGCACTTTTAATTGGTATCAGAGCAAGGTACTCCCTTGTTCTGTGTGATTCGGTTTAACCACCTGGAGTTTTAGCTATGTCGACTCCAGGGATAATCAAAGTCTCCGCTGCTTGCCCTGTGTTCGATGGAACTGAATATCCCTACTGGAAGAATAAGATGCGCATGCATCTTGAAGCCATTGATGTCGACCTCTGGTATGTCGTCAAGAACGGCATTCCCAAGACTGGTGAAGGTGTCACCCCTTCTGATGTCAAGAAGTTCATTTAACTGGACTCTACTGCCAAGAACATCATCTGTGGTCATCTGACCAAAGGACAGTATGGCCGTGTGAGTGCTCTGGAGACGTCAAAGCTAGTCTGGGACTGGCTATCCATGGTCAACGAAGGCGTCTCAACTTAGAGAGATCAAAGGATCAGTGTTCTTCGCAACCTCTTCAACCGCTTCAAGAGAAACGACAATGAGAATGTCCAGCTCATGTTTGACCGCCTCACTGACATCACAAATGAGCTTCGTGCTCTTGGCGCCACTGAGATTACCAAGCATGAAATCGTCAAGACATTACTGAGATCACTTGACAGCTCCTTTGACACCCTTGCCCTCGTGATACAAGAACGTCCTGACTTCAAGACACTCGATCCATCTGATATACTTGAGAGGCTCAACACACATGAGTTCCAGCTTTGTGAGAAAAGAGATATCTATGGTCCCAACTATGGCCGAACTCGCGCCTTGAAGGCAAAAGTTGTTTCCTCATCTGAAGAAGAATCTGACTGGAGTTCTGATGATCCTGAAGACATTGAAAAGGAACTTGCTATGCTTGTGAAGAAGTTCCAGAAGTTCACCAAGAAGAAGGGCTTCAGAAATTCATCACGATCCAGCTCAAGAAATGATGAAGCTTCCATTCATGACTACAAGAAGAGAACATGTCACAAGTGCAAGAAACCTGGACACTACATCTCTGAGTGTCCACTGTGGGACAATGAGAAGAAGAAGAAGAAGAGCAAGGAATATGATTCTGATGACAAGAAGAAGAAGAAATCTTCAAAGTCTTCTTCCAAGTCCTCATCACAGTCTTCATCTCATAAGAAGAGCTCATCTGGCTAGGCTCGTGCTTTTGTTGGGAAGGAAATGGATTCAGAGGAGGAGTCTGCTTCTGAGGAGGCGGAGGTGGAGTGTGAGGAGGAGTCCGATCCTGGTGTTGCAAGTCTGGCTGTAGCCACTGCCTATGTTGCCAAGTCCATCTTCAACACTGAAGACAATGACTTCCACACCAACACTGAAGCTGATGACAAGGACGACCCTACTCCCACCTACTGCTTCATGGCATGTGGTGCCAAGGTAAAATCACGCGATGCTTACTTCCAAACATCCAGCGAAGATGACTCTGATTGTGAATCCAAGACCAGCTACAAAACACTTGCTAAAATTGCAACTGAACAACAAAAGGCTATGGAACATACTCAAAAACTGTTAGACAAAAGCGATGACCTGTTGGACGCGGAAATGACTCGTTCACAGTCCTTAGTTGAAGACATAAAAAATCTTCATACTAAGTACCAAGAACTTGAAAGTCGTCATGAAACGCTCTCAACCACTCATGAAAAGCTCTCCTACGATTATCTTCAAAGGAAGCCAGAGCTTGAGAAATTGAGAGCGGCTGATGAAGATCTTCAAAAAGAGAATGAGTCACTTCGCGCCCAACAGATCAGTCCCGCTCAGGATGGATTTGAACCACCATGTCTAAAATGCCTTGAGCGTGATAACGCTACCTCTGTTACTGGATGTTCCACTACTGCTACTGTTGCAATATCTTCAACTACTGATGTGGTAACTAACCCCTCTGCGGAGGATACCACTACTATTGCTGATGAAAATGCTAGGTTGAAGACACTACTTGAAACAGGGATGTATAAAAGCCAGAAAGGGCATCAGACACTTTGCGATGTCCTCAAAAAGCAGATTCTGAACCGAAACCCTAGGAAAGAGGGTGTTGGGTTCGAAAGGAAAATGAATGTTGATGGATCTTAATGGAAGCCTGAGCAGTATCCCAAAACCACATGGGTTGCTGCAAAGGGACCTTCAGTGGATCCATCCACCTTATCTGGCTTTACCTGTGCTAACCCTGTTGTCATTGATGAATCCTTTGATGCAAACTATAAACTGTTCAAGAATCAGAATGGTGAAGTGTTTGCCAGATATATTGGTACTAACTGCAGGAATGGGCCACCTGTGAAGAAGATCTGGGTTCCGAAAAGCTGTCTTGAGAAGCTTACAGTGAATGTCATCATGACACCACCTGGGAAGAAGACAAACCCCAGACCTAAGGCTTCATATGGTCCAAAGGCTTCATACAGACAGATGACTCACCTGAGTCACCCTAACGCCAATGTTTTGCAGGGAAACCGTACTCAGACTTATGAATATGAGCGTGTGTCTGCAAACCGCTATGTTCATAAAACTAAGAACTTCTCTGCTTATTCATACGAGTATCATTCATCTCCTGCAAGGCTATTTGCTAGGGCCCCAAAGCCGAAGTTCTCAGATGCTGCACTTAGACTCATTGCTTCTAAGCCACCCCTGAAGATGTGGGTGGTTAAGAAGAATTAACTTTCTTTTGTAGGGAAAGGTCTCCAGCCGAAAATCAAAGGCGTCTGATGCTATTGCTGGGGACCTAAAACATCTTGTAGGGCGCAAGATCAAATGCCCAAATGGTCTCACTATGTATTTTGTTCCTGAATCACTTGCCATTCATCCCATCAGTCCTAATCTTGATCTGAGCTTCCATAATCCTCTTGCCCGTCAAATGTTTATGCTTCACAATACTCTTGGTGAAGCCTATCCCCCTAAATGTAATGCAGAGTATGACACCTCGTGCTTCAGAATGGATTATGGACAGCGGATGCACTAATCATATGACTGGTGATCGAAGTCTTCTCATGGACTCAACTCTACGTCCATCTGATAAAAGTCACATGACGTTTGCTGACACTGGTAAAAGCAAGGTATTGGGTCTAGGTAGAGTTGCAATCTCAAGGGAGCAGCACATGGATAAAGTGATGCTTGTTGAATCCCTTGGTTTCAACTTAATGTCTGTCTCGATGCTTTGTGACTTGAACATGATTGTGCTATTCGGAAAATATCATTGCCTTGTACTAATGGAATCTGACAAGTCTCTAGTCTTTGAAGGGTATCGAAAAGATGATCTGTACATGGTAGATTTCTCAGGAGGACCACAACTTGCCGTATGCCTTCTCACAAAAGCTTAAGAATGCTCGCTATGGCATCGAAGGCTGGGACATGCTGGCATGCGGAACCTACACACTCTTGCCAAGAAGAAGCATGTCATAGGCATCGAGGACGTCAAGTTCAAGAAGGATCATCTGTGTGGTGCCTGCGAAGCTGGAAAGATGACAAGGGCCAAGCATCCTATGAAGACAATCATGACTACTTCTCAACCCTTCGAGCTGCTACACATGGACTTATTTGGCCCCACTCACTACTCTACCCTTACTACGACTGCCTGTCTCTATGGCTTCGTCATTGTTGATGATTACTCAAGATACACATGGGTGCACATAATTCTCTACAAGACAGAAGTGCAAGATGTTTTCAGACGCTTTGCCAATCGATCCATGAACAATTATGGCATCAGGATCAAGCATATCAGAAGTGACAACGGCACTGAGTTCAAGAACACCGGACTTGATCTTTATCTGGATACAATGGGAATCACTCATGAGTTCTCTGCTCCTTACACACCTCAGCAAAATGGCATCGTAGAGCGCAAGAACAGAACCCTCATTGAGATGGCTCAGACGATGCTCGACGAATACAAGACACCAACAAAGTTCTGGCCTGAAGCTATTGATACAGCATGCCACGTCATAAATCATGTTTACATCCATAAGATTCTGAACAAAACATCCTATGAGCTCCTCACTGGCAAGAAGCCAAATGTCAGCTACTTCAGAGTATTTGGAGCAAGGTGCTGGATAAAGGATCCCCATCACAAGTCAAAATTTGCACCAAAAGCTCACGAAGGCTTCATGCTCGGTTACGGAAAGGATTCACACTCTTATAGAGTCTTCAACCTCTATCTCTATAAAATCATCGAAACTGTAGATGTGCGGTTTGATGAAACCAATGGTTCATAAAGAGAGCTCCTGCCAAGTGCTCTTGAAGAAGCTCCACCCAGCGAGTCTATCAAGCTAATGGGAACTGGTGAAATCGTGCCTACTGAAGCACAGCCTGAAGAGGAACTATCATTTCTGCACCCAACCAACCTGAAGACAATGCTCAGCCTGAAGACAATCCTTCCAATGATGACAATGATGAGCAAGAGCAAAGTCTTCGCCCAGTTCATCCTCGTGTTGCAAATGAAGTACAGATTGAGAAGATAATTGATAGCATTAATGCACCTGGTCCACTTACTCGCTCAAGAGCAACGCATGTAGCAAATTTCTGTGGGCACTTTTCTTTTGTGTCAATATCAGAACCCAAGAAAGTTGCTGAAGCCTTTATGGAACCTGAATGGATTCAAGCAATGCAAGAAGAGCTTCAATAGTTCAAGCTGAACAATGTTTGGGAACTTGTCAAGCGTCCTGACCCTCGCAAGCATAACATTATTGGCACAAAACGGATATATCGCAACAAGCAAGATGAGCATGGCCAAGTCGTCAGAAACAAAGCACGTCTTGTTGCACAAGGATATACTCAAGTTGAAGGGATTGACTTCGATGAAACATTTGCTCCTATGGCTAGGCTTGAAGCTATTTGCATATTGCTAGCCTATTCTAACCACAAAAACATCTTGCTATATCAAATGGATGTGAAGAGTGCATTTCTCAACGGCAAGATTGAAGAAGAAGTATACGTCACACAACCTCCTGGCTTTGAAGATCCGAAACATCCTGATATGGTGTACAAACTAAACAAAGCACTGTATGGCCTCAAACAAGCTCCTCGCGCTTGGTATGATACTATCAAAGACTTCCTGAAGAGCAAAGGCTTCAAACCTGGATCCCTCGATCCTACACTCTTCACGAAGACATATGATGGTGAACTGTTTGTGTGCCAAATATATGTGGATGACATTATCTTCGGCCGCACCAACCAGAAGAGTGATGAGTTTGGATACATGATGCAAGAGCAATATTAGATGTCCATGATGGGTGAGCTGAAGTTCTTCCTTGGTCTTCAAATTCATCAGCAAAGGAATGGCATCTTCATATCTCAAGAGAAATACCTCAAAGACTACCTAAAAAGTTTGGAATGCAAGATTGCAAAGGTTACACGACGCCAATGCCAGCCAAACATCATCTGGGTCCCGACGAAAATGGTAAAGAGTTCGATCAACAGGTATACCGCTCCATGATTGGTTCTTTACTTTACCTATGTGCATCTAGGCCAGATATTATGCTTAGTGTTTGCATGTGTGCTCGATTCCAAGCGGCACCAAAGTAATCGCATCACTTAGCTGTGAAGTGAATTCTTCGATATTTGGCTCACACCCCAACACTAGGATTATGGTATCCAAAGGGCTCAGAGTTTGATCTGGTTGGATTTTTGGATGCTGATTATGCTGGTGACAAGGTGGATCGCAAGTCTACATCAGGCACATGCCACTTTCTGGGACGATCACTTGTCTGTTGGTCTTCAAAGAAGCAGAACTGTGTGTCACTCTCAACTGCTGAATCTGAACACATTGCTGCTGGATCTTGCTGTGCTCAGCTTCTATGGATGAAGCAAACTCTCAAGGACTATGGCATCAATCTGAAACAAGTACCTCTCTTCTGCGACAACGAAAGCGCCATCAAGATTGCCAACAACCCAGTCCAGCACTCGAAGACAAAGCACATTGAAATTCGTCATCACTTTCTCAGAGATCATGTCATGAAGAAAGATATTGATATCATTCACGTCAACACTGAAGAGCAATTGGCAGATATCTTCATAAAGCCCTTGGACGAGAAAAGGTTTTGCAAGTTACGGTGTGAGCTAAATATCTTGGAATCCTCAAATGTCCTGTGATCAGGCACCCATCCTAACACTTATGCATTTTGATGACTTAGATGTGCAACACACGAAGTAAAGTATATCTTCAATCAATGAAGACTTACATTCTGAGTGTGAATACATCAACGTGGAGTTTGACTTCGGAGCACCACGATAATTGCGTGCCGTGTCTGGGTCTAATACTTCCTATACGGTGGGTAACGCCACCACCAAACTTTTCTGTTTGAAGTGTTTCACTCATGGCGTTGCATTTGAATGTCTTCGCATTTGGTTTGTCTTCAAATTCAATTTATCTTCATGTTCACTATGTTGATTTGATTGCTTTCTGATATATATATATATATATACTAGTGTTCTATCCTCTACAACATTCACTTATAGCTATGTCTTCCTAGTTGAATCTTTTGAACTAAGTGAATGTGATCGGACCCTAATCTCTCTATGCTTTCTATCTCAAACTCTATCTGTCCAAATCATATGCATTCTATTGAAACTGTCGAATGTCTTCTCTGCGTCCTTGTCAGCAGAAGACACAGAGACAAACATTAAGTCAATTTTAATGCTCTATCCTTATTGCCTGAAATCCGGAGAAGCTGGAACGACCATCCGACAAACCTGGCGGGCGTGGGAACGTGGGACAACTCTAAGTATGTTGCATGCTTGCCACGTGCCCGTCAGATGTGAACCGCCAGGGCACCTGCGTAATTGCGCTGTGCCGCCCACTTCCTTATAAATACCCGTCCCCTGTGGTAAAGGAAACTTCTTCCACCTCTCCACCTCATCAAAACCCTAGCGCCACCGCTAGCTCTCGACGACGCCGGCGACGAAGCGCTTAGCTGCCGCAACTTCTCCGACGCCGTCCTCACGCCGGCCGCGGACATCGTCCTCTCCGCCGCCGCCGTAGGTGTCCTCCGTCGCCAAGTTAGGGCATGGTGGATTGAACTTCTAGGTCTCCTACTCTTCCCATCTAGCAGTTCTTCATGTGGTAAATAAAACTCTCTTTTTTCCATCTTTTTGATCTTCAAAGATTCATCCTGTCTACCATAATAGGTTTCTGCCTATACAAGTTAGATCTATTTTGTCTGCATATCATACTGCCTAGCATATTCACTTAAGCTTCATATCAAGTTAGATTCCTCACTTGTACTTATTCGTGAATTCGTACAAATATGGAACCAACTCTCAACATATAAGTGAATGTCTTCGCATCATGAGGTCAATGTCTTCAAACTAATTTATCTTCAAAATCTTCTGAGAATGCATATGACCTCTTCCCCTTCCCTCGCATCTCTAATGCTGTCACGGGTACATGTCCGTGGGAGAATCCCTTGGTTCTCATAGTCTGCATTCGTTTGTAGAATTTTTACAGCATCACATTAATTCTCCCGAAGTCAGTTCCTGTTTGTCCAGCAAGCGGAAGCCTTTGAAGCCATTTAACGTATTGAAACCTTTCCGTTTGAAGTTCATGGCTGCAGAGAAATCAGTCAGAAAGGGTGGCAGACAACGTCGAGGAGGAACATCAAGAGATTTGCCTGATGACCTCTCTGAGCTTTACAAGATAGATCCTGAGGAGGATTACAATCAGCGCAAGACACGAATCCAATGGATCCGAAGATATTGGGCTGAACAATGGTTCAAGTACAACTTCGTCACCCAAGAATACGCTGAGAAGAATGCTATCAAAAGTCCTTGGGGTGATATTCTCTTTCGAGGCCTTCCAACCAAGAACAGAACTGAAGCTATTGCACAGGGTTTCTATCCCTGTATGGTCCGTGGACCTCAGCCTGAAAATGCCGACCCATCATCATTGCTCTGGTGTCGTGAAGATAATCTCTTCAAGCGCAACTTCCAGCACGCAAAGGCATCGACCAAGGAAAACAAGAAGTCATTGGGATTAGATTTCAATCCTGGTCCTCCTGCTCCCCGTGCTGATGGCTCACGTGATGTAGAACCCAATGTCATCGGTCCCTTCTACAACCTTGATGGCCTCATCACTCACATCACAGTTCAAGGTGCCAAAGTGGACCATTCTGATGACAATGCTGACTCTGATGAATCCCCTGCTCCCACTCCAAAGCCGCAGAAGCCAAAAAAGGCTAAGGCTTCAAGATCAGCTGTTCCTCCAAAAGCTTCACGTGCGAAGCCACTGGCAACTGCACCTCCTGAAGACAGTGTGCAGTCTGAAGATTTGTCACGCATCTCCAAGAAGACGGAGAAGAAGAAGAAACTTGTCAAGCATACTGATCAGGCACTGACCCCTGCTGCCATTCTGCGTGAAGAGCACATTGATCTGTCTAGTGATGAAGATCTTGCAGATGATGTCCTTGAACAACTAATCAAGAGTAAGGAAGAGGCAGAAATCTTCAATGATTTGCCTCTCTTTGATGTGGCAATCGTTCACAACTTCATTGATGAGTGGTTTGACTCACCAAATCTCAGCTTTGACGATCTGCAACTTCCCATTGGGATCAGCGTTTCCTTCAATGGAGCCATTGCTCCAGAGCCAGCTCTCGCTCAGCGCATCGTTGAGTTGAAGCACAAGATCGACCATGAGAAAGCCCAATTCAAGAAGCATGTGGCTAAGCTCAGCGTGCAAGATGTCAAAAACTTCAAGATCATGCTGCACGAGCTTAAGGAAGCCTTCCTCAAGAAGAGGGAAGAAGCCAAAGGTTCTCGAGAGCGCATGAAGAGACTGGCTGACAAATGTGTGCAAGCCTACAATGAGGCTGAGAAGCGCAAGGCACTTGGTCGTCCTGGCATTGACCCAAGAATGGTTGCAAAGAAGAAGAAGCCATCGACTAACCAAACCGCTCCTACAAGGCAGGAAGAGCCGCGCATTGTCTTCCCAACCAGCATGACCGGCTCGAAGCCAAAGGTCAGATCAACCGCTTCTGAGCTGAAGAAGACGAGAACTGCCGAGGCTGAAGCTAGGAAAAGGAAAGATCCTGAAGCCTCTGATGCTGCTCCCTCCAAGAAGAAGCACAAAACCAAGAAGGATAGGGCTGCTCCCTCAGAGCCCTTGGTTGTTGAACCCATATCAATGGTTTGCCCTGCCTCTGAACACCAAGAACGACAGATAATAGTTCATGAGCCTACTTCCACAGAGGCTCATGAAGCTGAAGACATTCCAGCAGTTGACCCCACCGCTGCTGAAGACATTGGTCACCACGACAATGTTGAAGTTGATGTAGTGCTTCCTCAGATCGAACACAACCTGGTATCATCGCCTGTTCTCACGAACAGCGAACTCATCAGCATTGGTCGTCCTCTGACGCCAATTGCTCAGGATGCTTCATGGGCTGATCACCCACAACAACAAGAAACCCCAAGTACTCCCCAACACCAACAAGTCACACCACCTATGCAAGCAGAAGATGATGACTTTGAGGCCCAGCCAACTCCATCTCCGAAGGCGTCGCCAGCGTTATGCAGGCTTCGCAAAGGACCAAGGCCTCAAGTCACCACCTCGAGCGTTCCAGAAGGAGAAGTGCCCCAACAATCTGTTGCACGTCAAGTGTTTCCAGATGCCACTCCCAACGTGAATGTCTCTGAGTCTGAAGCCAAAGGTGCTGAAGACATTCTGGCTGCATCAGCCGATGAAAGACAAGAAGAAGATCATGTCCTAACTCCCCCCATTACTGAAGAAGTGGTTCCTGAAGTGAACCTGCCAGTGCCCGACCCTCCAGCTCATCAAGTGGAGGTTGAAAATATTGCGGCTGCCACCACCAACACCAATGAAGCCAATGACGTGGTCATGGCTGAAGAAAATGTGGAGCCAACACCAACGAATGTGCCAGAAGCCAATGATGCAACTGCACCTGACGCCTCTGTTGTGCAGCCTGAAGCCAATGTTGACGCCACTGCTCCTATTCTGCCACAAAGGCCACACACAATCGAGCAAGCATTCAACTATGGCCAACTAATCACTGTCAAATGGCCTGTTCTGACTCCTCCGCCTGCCGCTGCTGGTCCTCAGTTTGATTATCATGTTGAGCACAGGCCAAGAGTTCAGAAGCCAAAGCCAAGGTTACCCAGGTTTCCAGGTACTGCATCAGCACCAGGATCTTTATGAACCTAGCTGTCAGCTTCACAATGATGCGATGGAGAGGATCTTCCACAAGCCTGAGCCAAATATGAGTCAGATGCTCAGCATGATGAAGCCATTGCCTCCAGATGCTGAATATCCAAAGGCGTTCCTTGTTGAAGACCTTGAGTATCTTCCCCGCACCATCTATCACATAGTCAGACGAACTCTTTGGCCTATCAAAGGACACTCTCCTAATGCCAAGCTGGAAGGCGCAATGAAGACTCTGGTTTTCCATATTCTTCATGGCAAACGCTTCAATGCACAAGATTTCTTTATCCGCCAACTTGCTGCATCAGGATCTGACATCTTTGGTCTGAAGCTCCATGCTCCCTGGAGCATGCGACTGATCAAGCTTCACTCTGCCTTCAACTATCAACCCTTTGCACGCAATCATATCATATTTATGCCAGATGTTGATTTGTCTATTGAAGCCATATACCCAGAGACTGCAAAGGAGCCTCTTAGTCTTCAGAATGCTGACCATCAAAGCTTCACCCAAAACGATGAAGGAATTCAAGCTATTGCTCATGTCTATCCATTGGCTGGGATTACTCGTATGCCTCATCGTACGCAAACAGAAGCCATTGAGAGCACAATTGCCCAAAGGCCTAAGAAGCGCTCCCGCATTCTCAATGACCGAGAGCTTCTGGTTGCCCTTCATCAGAAACAAGATAAGCATCATGACTGGCTGAAGCGCCAAATGCAAAGCCTCTTGGTGGACGTCAATCGCATTCGCAATCTTGCCACCAAGAATGCCTTTGTCACGCATGAAACATGTCGGCGATCATGGAAGAGTTTGACACTGCTCAGTGCTGAAGCGGATCTTCAAGATGATGGCTTCACTCAAAAATTCAAGTTTGACTACACTCCTCCACGGAATGTTGTCCTTCGTCGAACTCCATCTCTTGAAGGCTCTGAATACTCCTCTTCTACTGCAACCGTGAATGCCAAAGTGATCGATGAAGAAGACGATGCTACTTCACCGACACCTTCTGCAAGAATCGACACTGCACCAAGCTCGTCTGCACCGCCAAACGACAACACCAACCCTGCTGCTTCAACTACTCCTCATGGGGACGAGTAGATGCTCTATGTCTTCAAACCTTTTTGGTCATTACTGACAAAAGGGGGAGAAGCATATGAGTTTGATAGTCTTCAAGCGGGTTCATATGGGCGGTTGCTTTATATTTTGCCTAGAGTTTACAACTCGCGTTTTGATACATTTGGTTCTTTGAGTTGTAACACTTAAACTTGATGGCCGTCTGCTACTTATTTGCTATTCTGTGATGCGATGATAAATTCCGCATGTGCGATGATAACTTTCGCACTTAGGTCATTCTGCAGACGTCCATTTTTCATTATGCATGTCATTATCTTCGTTATATCCTATCATGCATGATGAATTGTCGTCATAAGTTGAAGAGGATCTCCACAAGTACAACCTGCCATGTGCATTTGCATTCCAAAAGCAAATTACTTATATGCACATCTTCAGGGGGAGCCCTTAAAACTTATGAAGACAATCCTCTATCCTTTACAATTTCACATACTTTATTCCCGTTGAAAACTTCAACCAGTTTGTCATCAATCACCAAAAAGGGGGAGATTGTAAGTGCATCTAGTGCCACCCCTAGTTGGTTTTGGAGTATCGACGACAAATTTGGTTGAGGGACTAATGTGTTTGTGAGAATTGCGGGATAACACAGGTAGGGTCCCTCATTGATTCGGTTTACCTACCGGAGACGACCCCTAAAAATGTATGAAGACATTGACGTCAATGGTGGTATATGAAGATATTCATATTGAAGACAATGACATGAGAAGACATTCAGTGAAGACTATGGAGCGCGAAGACTTAGTTGTTTCGTAGTTTCCTTTTCTTCTTTGTTGAGTCATAGGAACCACCGTACTGTTAAGTGGGGTCCAAGTGAACATAGTCAGAGTAACTGAAGTGATGCTCAACCTAAATCCTATGTCTTCGAGCGAAGACAATGAGAGCAAATCTTATCCAGAACTGGATAAGTCAGCGTTGCTTGTAGCCCAAGTAAAGTTGCCGTGTGTGTTTGAAATCTGACCGTTGGTACACGTGTTAGTTCCTTAGTGACCCAGGGTCATTTCGGACATATCAGGTCGGGTTGCCTAGTGGCTATAAATAGCCCACCCCCTACACCATAAATTGGTGGCTGCTTAGAGTTAGTGCACGGCTTTTGTCGTTTGAGAGCGACCCACCTCGAAGCCTTTGAGAGAGAGAAATCCTTGCGAGGACAAAGCCCAAACACCCAAAGCCAAAGAGTGTTAGGCATCACTGAAGTCTTTCTGTCTGTGTGACCTGAAGACTTATTACACTTGAGGACTGTGAATCCTCCAACCGGTTAGGCGTCGTGTTCTGAGCATCCAAGAGTCATTGTGGATCGCCGGTGAACGAAGTCTGTGAAGGTTTGGAAGTCTACCTTCAAGACTTACTAGAGTGATTGGGCGAGGACTGTGTGTCCTTAGCTCAAGGGGAATAAGGTGAAGACGCGGTCTTCTGAGTTGAATCTCAGCCTCCCTAACCAGATGTACAGTTGTCACAGGAACTGGAACTGGTCAAACAAATCCTGTGTCTTCGACAAGTGACTGGTTCTATCCTCTCCTCCCTTTACTTATAGTTTGTCTACATGAAGTCATTGCCTGCTTGTTATACCTGGTTGACTTCATTGCTTGACTACTATTGCTGTTTGGCTTCATACCATCTTCCATTCCGATCCTTACTACCTAGCTGCTATTAGTCTTCATACTCTCACATTACTGCATACTTGACTATGGCTAGCTTTGTGTAGTTTATCTTCCGCTGCATATCAATAGGTTCATTTCTACTGTTTGTCTTCGAAACTTCCATGTTTTGAAGACTTTCATAAAAATCGCCTATTCACCCCCCTCTAGTCGATAATTAGCACTTTCATGATGAATGTTCCAGGGGCCACGACCAAAGTGGCGGCCCTGAAGCGAGCGTTGTCCGAGCCTGAAAACAAAGCAGCCACGGAGCGCACCGAGTGGGAGAAACAAGAGGCACGGGTGGGCGAGGTGCAGCAAGAGCTCCAGGCTCTCGTGAAGAAGCACGAGACTTTGGAGCTTGACTCGAAGACGCAAGAGTCCGAGCTTGCCACGGCCCTCGAGAGCACAAGGCAGGCCAAGGGCGAAGCCCAAAAAGCCCTCCAGGAAATCGAGGCGATGAAGAATATAGCGGCGGGTAAGGCATTCCTTATGCAAAGCAAGCATGTGAAAGTAAATTACTTGTTACTTACCCGTGTCCGGAGCTCTCCAGGAGCATTCGCAGATTTGCCCCGTAGCATGTCAGATGCCGCAAAGTTCTACCGGACTGAGGAAGGGAGCTCGACGGAGAAGGTGTTCTGGTCTCAGTATACTGAGGCCGAACACCCGGTGCCTATAAGCGACCAGCTGAAGCAATTGGTCGAGCTCCATAAGGCGGCCGAACAAGCCATGAAGGGTCTTATAGTCCGGCTGTGGCCTGGCGACTCCCTTCCAAACAGCTACTTCGGCCTGGTGAGGCGGCTTGTGGATGCCTTCCCCTGGCTTGAAGTCGTCAAGCGGTCCGTCTGCATCGAGGGCGCTCGCAGGGCGCTTGCCCGTGTTAAAGTACACTGGGGCAAGATGGACGCTGAGAAGCTGGTGAAGGAGGGGCCATCGCAGGGCAAGGAGCATCGCCACCCCGAAATGTACTACGAGGGCATCCTGAAGGGTGCCCGCCTTATGGCGGATGAATGCTCCAAAGATGTAATTTTTGAATGAACTTGCTCGTGTGATCCTGTGTTATGAAAACTTGTTCATATTTGCTATGCAACACTTATTTGAATTTAAAATATTACCTTCTGTGCGGCTGTTTATCAAATCTGAAAGATGGCTAGTCGTCGGCTTCTGCCCCCATGCCACGAGTGCTGGGGTGTTCGGGATAAATCTGAGCACTCTTTTTCCCATTGTTGGGTCCTTCGAGGGAGGTGCTCAGCGCAACGAACAAGGCAATCGGACTACAATGCTTTATCACTTTCACTTAGCCATAGAAGTCTACAATTTTAAATTTTGGCGAAGCCCCTAGCATTCGGAAGGCCGATTTTTGGGGCGCTATACACGCCTTAAGCCGGACAAACCCGACTCCTCGCTCGAAGCGGCATAAGACCTCTCGAACAGCGACCAGCTCTCGCCTTATCATGATAGTCAGTTTTAGCTTTCTTTACTGAGGTGCTTGCCCAGATGAACCGGGGCACAATCGCAGTAGTTCTCCCAGTGCTACCTTAGCCGATATAGCAGAACGTAAGGCATCAAAACATGGGAGCCGGGCAAACCCAACTATTGACCCAAGACATGATTCGGAGCTGATGCATATAATGCTATAAGTTCAGGGTGCCGCACTGTCGAAAGTGTTCGGACTTCTCACGCCGTGTTATGGGGTACGCTTAAGCCCCTGGCGTATTGGCCGTTGATGTCTACTACACAACCTTCTTCTTGTAGACGTTGTTGGGCCTCCAAGTGCAGAGGTTTGTAGGACAGTAGCAAATTTCCCTCAAGTGGATGACCTAAGGTTTATCAATCTGTGGGAGGCGTAGGATGAAGATGGTCTCTCTCAAGCAACCCTGCAACCAAATAACAAAGAGTCTCTTGTGTCCCCAACACACCCAATACAATGGTAAATTGTATAGGTGCACTAGTTCGGCGAAGAGATGGTGATACAAGTGCAATATGGATGATAGATATGGGTTTTTGTAAACTGAAAATATAAAAACAGCAAGGTAACAAGCGGTAAAAGTGAGCGTAAATGGTATTGCAATGCTAGGAAACAAGGCCTAGGGTTCATACGTTCACTAGTGCAAGTTCTCTCAACAATAATAACATAATTGGATCATATAACTATCCCTCAACATGCAACAAAGAGTCACTCCAAAGACACTAATAGCGGAGAACAAACAAAGAGATTATGGTAGGGTACGAAACCACCTCAAAGTTATTCTTTCCAATCAATCCATTGGGCTATTCCTATAAGTGTCACAAACAGCCCTAGAGTTCGTACTACAATAACACCTTAAGATACAAATCAACCAAAACCCTAATGTCACCTAGATACTCCAATGTCACCTCAAGTATCCGCGGATATGATTATACGATATGCATCACACAATCTCAGATTCATCTATTCAACCAACACATAGAACCTCAAAGAGTGCCCAAAGTTTCTACCGGAGAATCACGACGAAAACGTGTGCCAACCCCTATGCATAGGTTCATGGGCGGAACCCGCAAGTTGATCACCAAAACATACATCAAGTGGCACGTGATATCCCATTGTCACCACAGATAAGCACGGCAAGACATACATCAAGTGTTCTCAAATCTTTAAAGACTCAATCCGATAAGATTACTTCAAAGGGAAAAATCAATCCATTACAAGAGAGTAGAGGGGGAGAAGAAACATAAGATCCAACTATAATAGCAAAGCTCGCGATACATCAAGATCGTGCCAAATCAAGAACACGAGAGAGAGAGAGATCAAACACATAGCTACTGGTACATACCCTTAGCCCCGAGGGTGAACTACTCCCTCCTCGTCATGGAGAGCGCCGAGATGATGAAGATGGCCACCGATGAGGGTTCCCCCCTCCGGCAGGGTGCCGGAACAGGGTCCCGATTGGTTTTTGGTGGCTACAGAGGCTTGCGGCGGCGGAACTCCCAATCTAATCTCCGTTCTGGAAGTTTTGCGATACGTAGGTATATATGGGTGAAAGGAGTACGTCGGTGGACCGAAGGGGGGCCACGAGGCAGGGGGGCACGCCCCAGGGGGGTGGGCGCGCCCCCTACCCTCGTGAGCACCTCCTTCATCTTATGACGTAGGGTCCAAGTCTATCCGGTAGGATTCCTTCCAAAAATAACTTCTCCAGTTGATTTCGTTCCGTTTCAACTCCGTCTGATATTCCTTTTCTTCGAAACACTGAAATAGGCATAAAACAACAAATCTGGGCTAGGCCTCCGGTTAATAGGTTAGTCCCAAAAATAATATAAAAGTGGATAATAAAGCCCAATATTTCCTAAAACAGTAGATAATATAGCATGGAGCAATCAAAAATTATAGATACGTTGGAGACGTATCAAGCATCCCCAAGCTTAATTCCTGCTCGTCCTCGAGTAGGTAAATGATAAAAAAGATAATTTTTGATGTGGAATGCTAGTTGGCATAATTTCATTGTAATTCTTCTCAATTGTGGTATGAATATTCAGATTCGAAAGATTCAAGACAAAAGTTCATATTGACATAAAAATAATAATACTTCAAGCATACTAATAAAGCAATTTTGTCTTCTCAAAATAACACGGCCAAAGAAAGTTATCCCTACAAAATCATATAGTCTGGCTATGCTCCATCTTCACCACACAAAGTATTTAAATCATGCACAACCCCGATGACAAGCCAAGCAATTGTTTCATACTTTAACATTTTCAAAACTTTTTCACTCTTCACGCAATACATGAGCGTGAGCCATGGATATAACACTATATGTGGAATAGAATGGTGGTTGTGGAGAAGACAAAAAGAGGGGAAGATAGTCTCACATCAACTAGGCGTATCAACGGGCTATGGAGATGCCCATTAATAGATATCAATGTGAGTGAGTAGGGATTGCCATGCAACGGAAGCACTAGAGCTATAAGTATATGAAAGCTCAACAAAAGAACTAAGTGGGTGTGCATCCAACTCGCTTGCTCATGAAGACCTAGGGCATTTTGAGGAAGCCCATCATTGGAATATACAAGCCAAGTTCTATAATGAAAAATTCCCACTAGTATATGAAAGTGATATCATAGGAGAATCTCTATGATGAAGATCTTGGTGCTACTTTGAAGCACAAGTGTGGTAAAAGGATAGTAGCATTGCCCCTTCTCTCTTTTTCCCTCATTTTTTTTATTTTTTTATTTTTTATTTGGGCCTTTCTCTTTTTTTATGGCCTCTTTTTTTCTTTTTTTTCTTTTTCGTCCGAAGTCTCATCCCGACTTGTGGGGGAATCATAGTCTCCATCATCCTTTCCTCACTTGGGACAATGCTCTAAAAAATGATGATCATCACACTTTTATTTTTCTTACAACTCAACAATTACAACTCGATACTTAGAACAAGATATGACTCTATATGAATGCCTCCGGCGGTGTACCGGGATATGCAATGAATGAAGAGTGACATGTATGAAAGAATTATGAACGGTGGCTTTGCCACAAATACGATGTCAACTACATGATCATGCTAGCAATATGACAATGATGGAGCGTGTCATAATAAATGGAACGGTGGAAAGTTGCATGGCAATATATCTCGGAATGGCTATGGAAATGCCATGATAGGTAGGTATGGTGGCTTTTTTGAGGAAGATATATGGTGGGTGTATGATACCGGCGAAAAGTGTGCGGTATTAGAGAGGATAGCAATGGCGGAAGGATGGGAAAAAGTGCGTATAATCCATGGACTCAACATTAGTCATAAATAACTCATATACTTATTGCGAAAATCTATAAGTTATCAAAGCAAAGTATTACGCACATGCTCCTAGGGGGATAGATTGGTAGGAAAAGACCATCGCTCATCCCCGACCGCCACTCATAAGGAAGACAATCAATAAACACCTCATGCTCCCACTTCGTTACATAACGGTTCACCGTACGTGCATGATACGGGAATCACAAACTTCAACACAAGTATTCTTTAAATTCACAACTACTCAACTAGCATGACTCTAATATTATCACCTCCATATCTCAAAACAATTATCATGCTTCAATCTTTTCTTAGTATTCAACACACTCAAAAGAATTCTTACAAATCTTTTATGCTTAGCATATTAGGATTTTAAGCAAATTACCATGCTATTTAAGACTCTCAAAATAATATAAGTGAAGCATGAGATTTCATCTATTTCTTCAAAATAAAACTACCACCATGCTCTAAAAGACGTAAGTGAAGCACTAGAGCAAACAACAAACTACTCCGAAAGATATAAGTGAATATCAATGAGTAGTAGAATAATTATGCAACTATGTGAAGACTCTCCCATTTAATAATTTCAGATCTTGGTATTTTATTCAAACATCAAGCAAAGCTAAAGAAAATAAAATGACGCTCCAAGCAAAACACATATCATGTGGTGAATAAAAATATAGCTCCAAGTAAAGTTACCGATGAACGAAGACGAAAGAGGGGATGCCACCCGGGGCATCCCCAAGCTTAGACGCTTGGTTATCCTTGAATATTACCTTGGGGTGCCTTGGGAATCCCCAAGCTTAGGATATTGCCACTCCTTATTCCATAGTCCATCGAATCTTTACCCAAAACTTGAAAACTTCACAACACAAAACTTAACAGAAAACTCGTGAGCTCCGTTAGCGAAAGAAAACAAAACACCACTTCAAGGTACTGTAATGAACTCATTATTTATTTATATTTGTGTTAAACCTACTGTATTCCAACTTCTCTATGGTTTATAAACTATTTTACTAGCCATAGAGTCATCAAAATAAGCAAACAACACACGAAAAACAGAATCTGTCAAAAACAGAACAGTCTGTAGTAATCTGTAACTAAGGCAAACTTATGGAACTCCAAAAATTCTAAAATAAATTGTTGGACCTTAGGAATTTGTCTAGTAATCATCTGAAAAACGAATCAACTGAATATCAGTCTCCAGTAAAAAGTTCTATCTAATCTCGTGAGCGCTAAAGTTTCTGTTTTTTACAGCATGATCATAAAGACTTCACCCAAGTCTTCCCAAAGGTTCTACTTGGCACAAACACTAATTAAAACATAAAACCACATCTAAACAGAATCTATATGTATTATTTATTCCTAAACAGAACCAAAAAGCAAGAAACTAAAATAAAATTGGGTTGCCTCCCAACAAGCGCTATCGTTTAACACCCCTAGCTAGGCATTATGATTTCAATGATGCTCACATAAGAAATAAGAATTGAAACATATAGAGAGCATCATGAAGAATATGACTAGAACATTTAAGTCTAACCCACTTCCTATGCAGAGGGATTTTGTGAGCAAACAACTTATGAGAACAAGAATCAACTTGCATGGGAAGGTAAAACAAGCATAACTTCAAAACTTTAAGCACATAGAGAGGAAACTTGATATTATTGCAATATGTAGAAGCATATGATACTCTCTCATAATAATTTTCAGTAGCATCATGAATGAATTCAACAATATAACCAGAACCTAAAGCATTCTTTTCATGATCTAGAAGCATAGAATTTTTATTACTCTCCACATAAGCAAATTTCTTCTCATGAATAGTAGTGGGAGCAAACTCAACAAAATAACTATCATATGATTGAAAATTAAGATCAAGATGAAAAGTTTAATGGTTATCATTATTCTTTAAAGCATATGTGTCATCACAATATTCATCATAGATAGGAGGCATGCTTTCATCATAGTAAATTTTCTCATCAAAGCTTGGGGAACAAAAAATATCATCTTCATCAAACATAGCTTCCCCAAGCTTGTGGCTTTGCATATCATTAGCATCATGGATATTCAAGAAATTCATACTAACAACATTGCAATCATGCTCATCATTCAAAGTTTTAGTGCCAAACATTTTAATGCATTATTCTTGTAACACTTTGGCACAATTTTCCTTTCCATCATTCTCACGAAAGATATTAAAAAGGTGAAGCGTATGAGGCAAGCTCAATTCCATTTTTTGTAATTTTCTTTTATAAACTAGACTAGTGATAAAACAAGAAACAAAAAGATTCAATTGCAAGATCTAAAGATATACCTTCACTTACCTAGCCTCCCCGGCAACGACGCCAGAAAAGAGCTTGATGTCTACTACACAACCTTCTTCTTGTAGACGTTGTTGGGCTTCCAAGTGCAGAGGTTTGTAGGACAGTAGCAAATTTCCCTCAAGTGGATGACCTAAGGTTTATCAATCCGTGGGAGGCGTAGGATGAAGATGGTCTCTCTCAAGCAACCCCGCAACCAAATAACAAAGAGTCTCTTGTGTACCCAACACACCCAATACAATGGTAAATTGTATAGGTGCACTAGTTCGGCGAAGAGATGGTGATACAAGTGCAATATGGATGATAGATATGGGTTTTTGTAAACTGAAAATATAAAAACAGCAAGCTAAAAAGTGGTAAAAGTGAGCGTAAACGGTATCGCAATGCTAGGAAACAAGGCCTAGGGTTCATACTTTCACTAGTGCAAGTTCTCTCAACAATAATAACATAATTGGATCATATAACTATCCCTCAACATGCAACAAAGAGTCACTCCAAAGACACTAATAGCGGAGAACAAACGAAGAGATTATGGTAGGGTACGAAACCACCTCAAAGTTATTCTTTCCAATCAATCCATTGGTCTATTCCTATAAGAGTCACAAACAGCCCTAGAGTTCGTACTAGAATAACACCTTAAGATACAAATTAACCAAAACCCTAATGTCACCTAGATACTCCAATGTCACCTCAAGTATCCATGGGTATCATTATACGATATGCATCACACAATCTCAGATTCATCTATTCAACCAACACATAGAACCTCAAAGAGTGCCCAAAGTTTCTACCGGAGAATCACGACAAAAACATGTGCCAACCCCTATGCATAGCTTCATGGGCGGAACCCGCAAGTTGATCACCAAAACATACATCAAGTGGCACGTGATATCCCATTGTCACCACAGATAAGCACAGCAAGACATACATCAAGTGTTCTCAAATCTTTAAAGACTCAATCCTATAAGATTACTTCAAAGGGAAAACTCAATCCATTACAAGAGAGTAGAGGGGGAGAAGAAACATAAGATCCAACTATAATAGCAAAGCTCGCGATACATCAAGATCGTGCCAAATCAAGAACACGAGAGAGAGAGATCAAACTCATAGCTACTGGTACATACCCTCAGCCCCGAGGGTGAACTACTCCCTCCTCGTCATGGAGAGCGCCGGGATGATGAAGATGGCCACCGGTGAGGGTTCCCCCCTCCAGCAGGGTGCCGGAACAGGGTCCCGATTGGTTTTGGCGGCTACAGAGGCTTGCAGCGGCGGAACTCCCGATCTAATCTCCGTTCTAGAAGTTTTGCGATATGTAGGTATATATGGGTGAAAGGAGTACGTCGGCGGATCGAAGGGGGGGGGGGCACGAGGCAGGGGGCGCGCCCCCTACTCTTGTGAGCACCTCCTTCATCTTCTGACGTAGGGTCCAAGTCTATCTGGTAGGTTTCCTTCCAAAAATAACTTCTCAAGTTGATTTCGTTCCGTTTCGACTCCGTCTGATATTCCTTTTCTTCGAAACACTGAAATAGGCATAAAACAACAAATCTGGGCTGGGCCTCCGGTTAATAGGTTAGTCCCAAAAATAATATAAAAGTGGATAATAAAGCCCAATATTGCCTTAAACAGTAGATAATATAGCATGGAGCAATCAAAAATTATAGATACGTTGGAGAAGTATCAGCCGTACCAGAGTGTACGGGAGCTGAATGTCATAAATGAACGTATATATATATATAAATAAAGGAAGAATAGAGAATGCAGTAATTGACTAGTGCTATGCATTGTTTAATTCAAAAAGGTGCGTCAAAGCAGAATGGTACAGATAGTGCGATAAGCAAAAAGTAGGACTATTTGACATGTCCCCTCCAAGGGCGAGCTGAGGAGTGGTACTTAAAGCATGTATTTCACTCGTTATAAGAGACCACCTGGGAGTTCCATAGTGCGACGTAGCTTGCTGCCTCCTTGGTTGTTGTACCGTGTGTCCGGTAATCGTACTGCCGGACTGGGCTTCCAGAGAGTAGAGTCCTGAAAGAGAAAGAGAATAACAAAGCGGGAAGCCCCTAGTGCGGTTGAGCCGCATTTTGGGGCGTGCCATAGTCGTGCCCCCTCCCACCTATGTCCATGGTATTTTCAATGCGTAATTAGTACGCGTGGCACAACTTTTGCCGTTTGGCTAGAACTGGGGGGGGGGGGGCATTGCTATGCGAGCTCGGAACGTGCCAGGCGGTCTTGTTGCAGATTACTCCGGGCGTGCTTGACGGTGTCCGGGTGTTTGATCGCCGAACTGGTGAATTGCCTTGAGAGGCTGCTTTGCTCTTCTGCTGCGAGGGCCGTAGTGTGCTCCTCCGTTCGGAGAGAGCGCTCTGTGTTTCCATTGACTGTGATGACCCCCCGAGGTCCTGGCATCTTGAGCTTGAGGTATGCATAATGCGGTACCGCATTAAATCTCGCAAATGCGGTTCGCCCGAGCAGTGCGTGATAGCCACTGCGGAACGGGACTATATCGAAGATTAACTCTTCACTTCGGAAGTTATCCAGCGATCCGAAGACCACTTCCAGTGTGACTGAGCCTGTACAATGGGCCTCTACACCTGGTATAACGCCTTTGAAGGTCGTTTTTGTGGGTTTGATCCTTGAAGGGTCTATACCCATTTTGCGCATTGTGTCCTGATAAAGCAGGTTCAGGCTGCTACCACCGCCCATAAGGACTAGGACCAGTGCGGCGAATCCGCCATGATGGATACTAGTGGGGTGGTCCCTGCGATCGAAGGTGATCGGACAGGAGGACCATGGATTGAACTTCGGGGCGACTGGCTCCAACGCATATACGTCCCTTAGCGCACGCTTCCGCTCCCTCTTGGGGATGTGGGTTGCGTATATCATGTTCACCGTCCGCACTTGTGGGGGAAACCTCTTCTGTCCTCCGGTGTTCGGTGGTCGAGGCTCCTCCTCGTCATCTCTATGTAGCCCCTTGTCCTTATTTTCGGCATTTAACTTGCCGGCCTGCTTGAACACCCAACATTCTCTGTTGGTGTGGTTGGCTGGCTTGTCGGGGGTGCCGTGTATTTGACACGGGCGGTCAAGTATTCGGTCCAAACTGGACGGGCCCGGAGTGCTTCTTTTGAATGGCTTTTTCCGCTGACCGGGTTTAGACCCTCTGAATCCTGCATTGACTGCCGTATCTTCGGTATTGTCGCTGTTGATGCGGCGCTTATGTTTATTGCGACGTGACCTGCCATTGCTATCCTTGGTATCCAAAGTACCAGGGTACTTTGATATGTTATTGCTGCGAGCCACCCAGCTGTCCTCTCCCGCGCAAAAGCGGGTCATGAGTGTCGTGAGGGCTACCATAGTTTTCGGCTTTTCCTGGCCCAAGTGCCGGGCGAGACACTCATTGCGGATGTTATGCTTAAAGGCTGCTAGGGCCTCTGCGTCCGAACAGTCGACGATTTGGTTTTTCTTGGTTAGGAACCGTGTCCAGAATTGCCTGGCCGATTCCTCTAGCTGCTGGATTATGTGGCTCAAGTCATCGTCATCTGGTGGTCGTACATAAGTGCCCTGGAAGTTGTCGAGGAATGCGGCTTCCAGATCTTCCCAACAGCCAATGGATTCTGCTGGCAAGCTGTTCAGCCAATGCCGAGCTGGTCCTTTGAGTTTGAGTGGAAGGTATTTGATGGCGTCTAGATCGTCACCGCGGGCCATGTGGATGTGCAGGAGGTAGTCCTCGATCCATACTGCAGGATCTGTTGTACCATCGTATGATTCGATATTTACGGGTTTGAAACCCTCTGGGATTTGGTGATCCATTACTTCGTCTGTGAAGCATAGGGGGTGTGCGGCGCCTCTGTACTGGGCTATATCGCGACGTAGCTCATATGAGTCTTGTCTGCAGTGTTCGGCCTGGCCGGATTTACTTTTACTATATCCGGCATGACGGTTATTGTCGGTGTCAAAACCGGTGGATCTCGGGTAGGGGGTCCCGAACTGTGCGTCTAGGCCGATGGTAACAGGAGACAAGGGACACAATGTTTTTACCCAGGTTCTGGTCCTCTCGATGGAGGTAAAACCCTACTCCTGCTTGATTAATATTTATTATATGGGTAGTACAAGAGTAGATCTACCACGAGATCAAGGAGGCTAAACCCTAGAAGCTAGCCTATGGTATGATTGTTGTTCTTGTTGTTGTGTCCTACGGACTAAAAACTCTCTGGTTTATATAGACACCGGAGAGGGCTAGGGTTACGCAGAGTCGGTTACAATGGTAGGAGATCTACATATCCGCATCGCCAAGCTTGCCTTCCATGCCAAGGAAAGTCCATTCCGGACATGGGACGAAGTCTTCAATCTTGTATCCTGATAGTCCAGGAGTCCGGCTATCCGAACACCCCCTAATCCAGGACTCCCTCAGTAGCCCCTGAACCAGGCTTCAATGACGACGAGTCCGGCGCGCATATTGTCTTCGGCATTGCAAGGCGGGTTCCTCCTCCAAGTACTTCATAGAAGATTTTGAACACAAGGATAGTGTCCGGCTCTGCAAAATAAGTTTCCACATATTTCCATAGAGAGAATAATATTTACACAAATCTAATCTGCTGACGCATTCCGTAGCGTGACATCACACCACGACCAAGCCTTTATTTGAATCGTTTTATTGTCCCACCTCAGCGCGTTTAGCGAGGCAGTTTCCTTGGCATGTCTTGTCGAAGCAGAGATCGTGTCCCCTTTATTTATGGATTCTCATCAATATGGACGTGGGTAACCCTGTCGTGCCCGTTGGTATGTTTTCTCGATCAAAGGCGAGTCCCAAACGGTCACGGGGAGGGCCCTTGGCATTCAACCTCTTATAAAGAGACCAAGGCCTTACTCCTTTCTTTCAATCTCAAACGAGTTCGCCTTCGCCTCGAGTTCCAACACCCAAGGCTTCAGATTTCAGGCGCTTCGGACCTCCGACAATGTCCGGTTCCGACCTTCAAGGCCGATGGATGCCCTTCTCCGTCACGGAGGAGGACGTGCTGAAGTTGAGAGAGGCCAGGTTCTTGACCGGCGAAATCTCGCATAGGCTGCCTGCTCAAGGGCAGGTCATTCCCACTCCCAAGCACGGTGAGAGCGTGGTGTTTGTGTCTCACTTCCTTCGGGGGCTAGGCTTCCCTATAGACCCCTTCGTAAGGGGACTCATGTTTTATTATGGGCTGGAATTTCACGACTTGGCTCCGGAGTCCATCCTCCATATCTCATCGTTCATCGTCGTGTGCGAAGCCTTCCTCCACACTTCTCCTCACTTCGGATTGTGGCTCAAGACTTTTAAAGTAGAGCCGAAGATGATCGAGGGGCGGTACGCGGAGTGCGGAGGTGCTTTTATAAGCAAAAATGCTGGTGCTCCATGGCCCGAGGGCTCTTTTCAAGAGAAGTCCAGCTTATGGCAACAAGAGTGGTTTTACATCACCGCTCCCAGGGGCACCAAGAGGGTGGCGCCACCCGCCTTTTGCTCAGGTCCCCCACTACAGCTAGCGTCATGGGTCAATAAAGGACTGGACTGGGGGCCATCCAGGGACGTGCCTTTGTTGCAGGGCCGTATTCGAGATCTCCTAGAAAGATACATCAGTCTGGTCGTAGTAGTGCAGGTCATGCTGATTCGCCGGACCCTGCGCTGCAAACGTCGCCCCCTCCTCCTATGGGAATTCAATCTGGAGGGACCACGAGCTCTCCAACATTTTATGGGCGCGACGCCCATGGAGATGTACAAATTGTTCTTCGGATCACAAGCAATGTGTCCGGACTCGACCGAGGACGCAGGTCTGAGTTGCAATCGCCCAGATACTCAAGTAAGTAGTCTCGTACCCGGACACCCAATCCGTATTTTTATCATAAAATTGTCCTTAAAAGAACTGTCCCTTAAGCAGGAGTGGATAGCGAAAGCGAATCTAATCAGGTGTCCGGCCCCCCTCCCGGAGACCATGCCGGATCCCTTGTTAACCAGAATGCGGGAGGTCGCACCTTTGGGAGAAGGCGAAGGGGGGAACAAGGAAGCTACCGCCTTCCCGAAGGAGGCTGTCAGAAAAGGAGGAATCGAGAATTCCTCTACCCAGGGGAAGAAGAGGACGGCCTCTGAAGACCCGGAGACCATGGTCTCAAAGCGGGGGAAGAAATCTTCATCAGAGGGTCCTGCGCCGGAGGATGC
Organism: Aegilops umbellulata; assembly: GCA_032464435.1. Classification (NCBI taxonomy): domain Eukaryota; kingdom Viridiplantae; phylum Streptophyta; class Magnoliopsida; order Poales; family Poaceae; genus Aegilops; species Aegilops umbellulata. Next base: position 398,182,432 of record CP136054.1, read on the forward strand.
CTCGGCCGCACTGTGCCCCCAAGGGGATCAGCCCTCCACCGAGCCGTAAGTAAAGAGGGGAGTTTAAAATGAGAGACATCCCTGTTTTATTTCTGAGGAAAATAACCGAAATTTTACCTTGTAGTTCGGATGTCAGCCCTTCTCAGCAGAGCTCATCTTCAGGGGATCTTTTTCCGGAGATGATGGAGAGCGGCACGCCTCCCCCTGCCGTACCGCCTTGTGAGGCGGGCGACCCTGAGGTGTCGTCGCGGAGGGTTTCTCTGAATCCGGCAGGGCTGGAAGGCAGCCGTATGGCCCCCCAAAGCCCTCCGTGTCCGGCCTTCGAAAAAGGCCATCGGGCGAGTCCGGCACAGTCTGGTGCGCAGGCAGAGGAGCTGAAGGATCTGCTCGAGCGAGCGTCTATCTCGGAAGAACATCGTGCGTTGATGGGTACGGTGATTGAGAGGATTGCATCCGCGGAGAACGGGTTGCACGAGGCTGTCAGAAGTTTGCTGACAGGTTTTGAGGTACGCAAAATGATGTACCTTTTGACAATTTCACGTATATATGATGTGTCCTGTATAGATAGTAGCCCCTGAGACTCTGCGCGTTGTAAAAAATGACGGCGCACAGAGGATCATAATCCCAGGTATAATATGTCGCCTTCCCTATGCAGGTGGCGAAGTGTACGGTGGCCAGCCGGACTGATGAATTTGCCGAGCTAAAGCGGCAACTTGATGTGGCAGATGCCGACATCACGCTTGTCAATATGGATGGCAATGGATACCCATTACCCGCGTACCCGGTGGGTAAAAACCCTATTAGGGCAAGGGTATGGGTCAAAAAATTACCCATGGGTACATAAATAAGAAAAATTCCAAACCCATCGGGTATAGTGGGTACGGGTATGGTTTAGTATAACCCATACCCGCTTACCCATGTACCCGCATATAATCCAACAGTTTGGACTCAAATATTATTTATCCACATCTTAAACCTATGATATTTACCTTTTTTGAGCACTTATTATATTTACCTAAATCCCACAGCAAAAAAACTAATCTTGCTAGGCCGCCGAACCACACTAGCAGTGCATGAGGCCACAAGCCCACGAGGCCACGACCCACAAGAGGGCCAGTGATTGACGTGATTTGTTTCTTACGTTCACGTCCCGTCCAGAATCACGTACTACCTATTTATCTCTTGCATTTCTAAAAAAAAACCTATTTATCTCTTGCGTGATGTGTCTCAAAAAATCTCTTGCGTGATTGACGTGCGTGGCAGGCAGCAGGCTCGCAGCAGATCGATCTCCATCTCCTCCCATCAGGCGGCATCGACCTCGACCAACGCCAGTACCTCCAAGGCTCCAGCCGTCGCACACCATCACCCCCTTCCTGTCCTGCAGAGGTGGACGCCAATGCCATGGAACCCGGGGATGGCGACCATAGCTCGCGCATGGATGGAGACCTTGAGGTGGAGTTGCAGATCACACGGACGGAGTTGGACGGAGGCGACTACCAAGGCTAGGAGCACAGCACGCCTACCCCAAGCCTAAGCCCAACACTATCGCCGGATGGTGACTTCTGCCTCTGCCCTGATCGGCGTCAAGGTCTCCCACCTCGTGCTTCAGGGTCCAAGACGTCGGGCTTGAGGCGACGCCCTAGCCTAGCAATGGCCGATCTGCTGCTGCCGCCAAGCACAAGAATAAGAGCAAAGGCTATTTTGGCTTGGTGAGTTCTGATTTTGTTTATGATTTTATGAATATGAGATATTATAGTTTTGACTATTTTTTACATAGATGTGTTGCAAATATGGATATTTTTAGCCGCGGGTGCCCGTTTACCCTGCTGGGTCGTGGGTATGGGAAAAAATTCTGCCCGTTGACGGGTATGGGTACGGGTGATGGGTAAGGTTTGGAGGGACGGGTAAGGGTATGGGGTGGCTCCACCCGTACCCAAACCCGGTGGATGCCATCTCTACTTGTCAACAAGCGGCTTGACGAGGCACAAGGTATGCTATTTCTCCGGCGGCACTTGGTAAGAGGTGCTTGATGCCAGTATCTTACAACGTGTGCGCTTGATGCAGACGTTGCTGCTGCCGTGGAGGATCTTCGGGCGGAACTTGCCCGAGCCAAGGAGCAAGCCAGGAAAAGTGATGCGGCTGCCGGAAAGGCAATTGAAGAGCTGAAAGCCAAACAAGCTGCTCACTGCCGAAGCAAGAAGGAAATAGCCGAGATGGCTGTAAAGTTTAAGAGCGCTGCCGACCGCTGCGAGGTTCTTGAAAAAGAAGATCAAACGGAACGGATGGACCTGGAAAAGGCCATTACCGAGGCCAAGGATGCTCGCTCTGCGATGAGAGCTATGAAAGAGGAGCTACGTCAGGCCGGAGATATCGCGGCTGGAAAGCCCTTTGTGCTGCGATGGAAGTTCGGGGATCCTAAATATGCTTCGCTAGACCGGTTGTGGAGTATGGCGGACACTTATCTGGATTTGGCAGCGAGTGCCGCGGACGCGGCCGAACACTTTCGAGATAAGGAGGATCACGAAGTGGAAAAGCTTTTTTGGTCGCAGTTCCACAATCCAGAGCGTCCGCTTCCATTAACCGATCGTCTGGCCGAATGGGCTGAGCTGAGTAGGTTATCCGGACTCGCCATGAAGTATGTTGTGAGTCATTTGTGGCCGGAAAGGCCTGAGCCGAAGAGCTATTTTGGCTTGGTGCAACAGTTCCTTGGTGCGGTGCTGCATATTAATGCAGTGAAGAAGTCAGCATGCATAGAGGGTGCGCGGATGGCTCTTGCCCATGTCAAGACATACTGGGCAGAGATGAAGGCCACCGCTGTTGCAACCCCGGACTCGGATGAGAGCCGAGTACCTGCCGAGCACTATTTTCAGGAAGTTCTGCAGGGTGCTTGTTTAATAGAGATGCAGTGCTCGAAGGATATTATGTTTGAATAACATGTATTATTGTAAATCAAAGTTTGGAGATAATATATAAAAGCCTTTTATACTTGTGCCTTCAATATTTGAGATACCTCCTCTGCGGCCGTTAATGTATATGTATATACAACCTGAAAGATGGCAGTCTTTGGCTTCAGCCCCACGCATATAATGTGGGGGTGTTCGCAGAAGGCGCATTTTCACACTTGATCCAATGTCTTGGTTCTATTAAAGAGGCGGTAGCGCAGCGAACTAGGCAACCGGACTATAATGCTTTATCACTTTCACTTAGCCATAGGAGTTTGACAGTGGGGCTGCTATACAACCCCTGGTGGCGCCGCGCTCACCCGAATTCGGGGCGCATGTGTGCCTGGCCAGGAAACGGCCCTTCGTTAATGCGAAGGAATCCTAAAGATTCCGGCGGGTCATCGAGTGGTTGACCAGTCTCACGCTATATCATGATAGTCAGTTTTCGGTTTTCTCTACTGAGGTGCTCTCCCGGCTGAACCGGGGCACAATCGCAGTAGTTCTCCTAGTGCCACCTTAGCCGATAGAGCGGAACGTGAGGCAGCACAACACAGGAGCCGGGCAAACCCAACATTTGACCAAAGACATGATTCGGAGCTGATGGATATAAGGCCAAACTTGCGACGCCGAACACTCCCTAAGGTATTCGGTCTTTTATGAAAACGGGCGGAACATCGCCCTTGGTTATAAGCCCCTGATGTCCAGGTACGTGCAAAACTCTGACGTGGCCACATGCCAAAACACCAACCTCCTCCTCGGCTGTACAGAGAATCCGGGGGATGTGTATCAACAAGAGACAGTAAAAAAGGTTTACGGAGGGTCTTAATCTAAAAAGAATCCTGGAGACGGGTCCCTGCTGCATGTCTGCGCCTGTGTCTCCGTTGTGCCGTGTCCTGGACGGGCGTAGCATGGTGTTCATCTGTAAAAGAGAGGAACTTAGCTGACAAAAAAGGAATAGTAGTGCGGAATGTACGCTGTACTAGATAAGCAATGTATAATTTTATCATTAGGACCAACAGTAATACCTCCCTTCTTAGGGACACAATGTACAGGACTTACCCACTGACTATCAGCAACGGGATAAATCATACCTGCCTCCAGAAGCTTTAGTATTTCTTTTCTAACCACTTCTTTCATCTTGGGATTTAACCGTCGTTGGTGATCAACGACCGCTTTAGCGTCTTTCTCCAATTTTATTTTGTGCTGACATAGAGTGGGACTAATGCCTTTAAGATCATCAAGAGTATATCCAATAGCAGCACGATGCTTCTTCAGAGTTTTCAATAATTTCTTTTCTTCATGCTCTGAAAGGTTAGCACTAATAATAACTGGACATATCTTCTTTTCATCAAGATAAGCATATTTAAGAGTATAAGGTAATGGTTTAAGCTCAAACACGAGATCACCCTTGGGAGGAGGAGGATCCCCTAGAATTTCAACAGGCAAGTTGTGTTTCTAGATAGGTCCTTGTTTAAAGAATACTTCATCTATTTCCCTTCTTTCATTCATAAACATATCATTTTCATGGTCGAGCAAATATTGTTCTAAAGGATCGTTAGGAGGCACGACAATAGAAGCAAGACCAATAATTTCATCTTTACTAGGCAATTCTTTATCATGGGGTTGTCTATGAAATTTACCAAAACTAAACTCATGAGACATATCCCCCAAACCAATAGTAACAACATCCTTTTCGCAATCTATCCTAGCATTAACAGTGTTCAAGAAGGGTGTACCAAATATGATGGGGCAAAATTTATCTTGTGGGGAACCAAGAACAAGAAAATCAGCAGGATATTTAACTTTCCCACACAAGACTTCAATATCTCTAACAATCCCAACTGGTGAAATAGTGTCTCTATTAGCAAGCTGAATTGTAACATCAATTTCCTCTATCTCAGCAGGTGCAATATCATGCATAATTTTTTTGTATAAGGAATGAGGTATTGCACTTGCACTAGCACCCATATCACATAAGCCATGATAGCAATGATCTCCTATTTTAACAGAAATAACAGGCATGCCTACAATAGGTCTATGCTTATTCTTAGTATCTGGTCTAGCAATTCTAGCAGCTTCATCACAGAAGTAAATAACATGCCCATCAATATTATCGGCCAAGAGATCTTTAACCATAGCAATACTAGGTTCAACTTTAATTTGCTCAGGGGGTGTAGGTGTTCTAGTATTACTCTTACAAACCACAGTTGAAGCTTTAGTATGATCCTTTATTCTAACAGGGTAAGGTGGTTTCTCAATATAAGCAGTAGGAACAATAGGATCAACATTATAAGTGATAGTCTCTTCTTCAACTTTAATAGGTGCAACTACTTTTACTTCAATGGGAGGATTATATTTAAACCACTTCTCCTTAGGGAGATCAACATGAGTAGCAAAGGATTCACAGAAAGAAGCTACTATCTCAGAGTCAAGTCCATATTTAGTGCTAAATTCACAGAAAACATCGGTGTCCATAAAGGATTTAACACAATCAAACTTAGGTGTTATACCTGACTCCTTACCTTCGTCGAGATCCCAATCTTCAGATTGTGTTTAATTTTTTCCAATAAATCCCACTTGAATTCAATAGTCTTCATCATAAAAGAGCCAGTACAAGAAGTATCGAGCATGGAGCGATTGTTGAGAGAAAGCCGAGCATAAAAATTTCTCTTGAGAGTTGATGATTGGGGCATGAATATAACATTGACTTAAGCCTCCCTGTCGGTGTCAAAACCGGCGGATCTCGGGTAGGGGGTCCCGAACTGTGCGTCTAGGCGGATGGTAACAGGAGACAAGGGACACGATGTTTTTACCCAGGTTTGGGCCCTCTCGATGGAGGTAAAACCCTACTCCTGCTTGATTAATATTGATGATATGTGTAGTACAAGAGTAGATCTACCACGAGATCAAGGAGGATAAACCCTAGAAGCTAGCCTATGGTATGATTGTTCTTTGTCCTACGGACTAAAACCCTCCAGTTTATATAGACACCGAAGAGGGCTAGGGTTACACAGAGTCGGTTACAATGGTAGGAGATCTACATATCCGTATCGCCAACCTTGCCTTCCATGCCAAGGAAAGTCCCTTCCGGACATGGGACAAAGTCTTCAATCTTGTATCTTCATAGTCCAGGAGTCTGGACGAAGGTATAGTCCGACTATCCGGCCAACCCCTAATCCAGGACTCCCTCAGTAGCCCGTGAACCAGGCTTCAATGACGACGAGTCCGGCGCGCAGATTGTCTTCGGCATTGCAAGGCGGGTTTCTCCTCCAAGTACTTCATAGAAGATTTTGAACACAAAGGTAGTGTCCGGCTCTGCAAAATAAGTTTCCACATATTGCCGTAGAGAGAATAATATTTACACAAATCTAATCTGCTGATGTATTCTGTAGCGTGACATCACACCACGGCCAAGCCTTTATTCGAATCGTTTTATTATCCCACCTCAGCGCGTTTAGCAAGGCGGTTTCCTTGGCACGTCTTGTCGAAGCAGAGATCATGTCCCCTTTATTTACGGGATTCCCATCAATACGGATGTGGGTAACCCAGTCATGCCCGTTGGTATGTTTTCTCGATCAAAGGCGAGTCCCAAACGGTCACGGGGAGGGCCCTTGGTATTCAACCTCTTATAAAGAGACCAAGGCTTTACTCCTTTCTTTCAATCTCAAACGAGTTCGCCTTTCGTCTTGAGTTCCAACACCCAAGGCTCTAGATTTCAGGCGCTTCGGACCTCCAACAATGTCCGGTTCCGACCTTCCAGGACGATGGATGCCCTCCTCCGTCACGGAGGAGGACGTGCTGAAGTTGAGAGAGGCCAGGTTCTTGACCGGCGAAACCTCGCATAGGCTGCCTGCTCAAGGGCAGGTCATTCCCACTCCCAAGCCCGGTGAGAGCGTGGTGTTTGTGTCTCACTTCCTTCGGGGGCTCGGCTTCCCTATGGACCCCTTCGTAAGGGGGCTCATGTTTTATTATGGGCTGGAATTTCACGACTTGGCTCCGGATTCCATCCTCCACATCTCATCGTTCATCGTCGTGTGCGAAGCCTTCCTCCGCACTTCGCCTGACTTCGGATTGTGGCTCAAGACTTTTAAAGTAGAGCCAAAGATGGTCGAGGGGCCGTACGCGGAGTGCGGAGGTGATTTTATAAGCAAAAATGCTGGTGCTCCATGGCCCGAGGGCTCTTTTCAAGATGAGTCCAGCTTATGGCAACGAGAGTGGTTTTACATCACCACTCCCAGGGGCACGAAGTGGGTGGCTCCACCCGCCTTTCGCTCGGGTCCCCCACCACAGCTAGCGTCATGGGTCAATAAAGGACTGGACTGGGGGCCATCCAAGGACGTGCCTTTGTTGTAGGGCCGTATTTAAGATCTCCTAGAAAGAGACATTAGTCTGGTCGTAGTAGCGCAGGTCATGCTGATTCCCCGGACCCTGCCCTACAAACGTCGCCCCCTCCGCCTGTGGGAATTCAATCGAGAGGGACCACGAGCTCTCCAACATTTTATGGGCGCGACGCCCATGGAGATATACAAATTGTTCTTCGGATCACAGGCAATGTGTCCGGACTTGACCGAGGACGCAGGTCTGAGCTACAATCGCCCGGATACTCAAGTAAGTAGCCCCGTACCCGGACACCCCATCCGTATTTTTATCATAAAATTGTCCTTAAAAGAACTGTCCCTTAAGCAGGGGTGGATAGCGAAAGCGAAGCTAATCAGGTGTCCGGCCCCCCTCCCGGAGACCACGCTGGATCCCTTGTTAACCAGAATGCTGGAGGTTGCGCCTTTGGAAGAAGGCGAAGGGGGAACAAGGAAGCTACCGCCTCCCCAAAGGAGGCTGCCAGAAATGGAGGAATCGAGGATTCCTCTACCAAGGGGAAGAAGAGGACGGCCTTTGAAGACCCGGAGACCATGGTCTCAAAGCGGGGGAAGAAATCTTCATCAGAGGGTCCTGCGCCGGAGGATGCCTCGGCCGCACTGTGCCCCCAAGGGGATCAGCCCTCCACCGAGCCGTAAGTAAAGAGGGGAGTTTAAAATGGGAGACATCCCTGTTTTATTTCTGAGGAACATAACCGAAATTTTACCCTGTAGTTCGGATCTCAGCCCTTCTCAGCGGAGCTCATCTTCAGGGGATCTTCTTCCGGAGATGATGGAGAGCGGCACGCCCCCCTGCCGTACCGCCCTGTGAGGCGGGCGACCCTGATGTGTCGTCGCGGAGGGTTTCTCCGAATCCGGCAGGGCCAGAAGGCAGCCGTATGCCCCCCCAAAGCCCTCCGTGTCCGGCCTTCAAAAAAGGCCATCGGGCGAGTCCGGCATAGTCTGGTGCACGGGCGGAGGAGCTGAAGGATCTGCTCGGGCGAGTGTCTATCTCAGAAGAACACCGTGCGTTGATGGGTACGATGATTAAGAGTTTTGCATCCGCGGAGAGCGGGTTGCATGCGGCTGTCAGGAGTTTACTGACAGGTTTTGAGGTTCGCAAAATGATGTACCTTTTGACAGTTCCGCATATATAGGATGCATCCTGTATAGATAGTAGCCCCTGAGACTCTGCGTGTTGTCAAAAATGACGGCGCATAGAGGATCATACTCCCAGGTATAATATGTCGCCTTTCCTATGCAGGTGGCGAAGTGTCCGGTGGCCAGCCGTACTGATGAATTTGCCGAGCTAAAGCAGCAACTGGACGTGGCAGATGCCGACATCACGCTTGTCAACAAGCGGCTTGACGAGGCACAAGGTATGTTATTTCTCCGGCGGCACTTGGTAAGAGGAGCTTGATGCCAGTATCTTACAACATGTGCGCTTGATGCAGATGGTGCCGCTGCCATGGAGACACTTCGGGCGGAACATGCCCGAGCCAAGGAGCAAGCCAGGAAAAGTGATGCGGCTGCCGGAAAGGCAATTGAAGAGCTGAAAGCCGAACAGGCTGCTCACTGCCGAAGCAAGAAGGAAATAGACGAGATGGCTGTAAAGTTGAAGAGTGCTGCCGACCGCTGCAAGGTTCTTCAAAAAGAAGATCAAACGGGACGGATGGACCTGGAAAAGGCCATTACCGAGGCCAAGGATGCTCGCTCTGTGATGAGAGCTACGAAAGAGGAGCTACGTCAGGCTGGAGATATCGCGGCTGGAAAGCCCTTTGTCCCGCGGAGGAAGTTCGGGGATCCTAAATATGCTTCGCTAGACCGGTTGTGGAGTACGGCGGACACTTATCTGGATTTGGCAGCGAGTGCCGCGGACGTGGCCGAACACTTCCGAGATAAGGAGGATCACGAAGTGGTAAAGCTTTTTTGGTCGCAGTTCCACATTCCAGAGCGTCCGATTCCATTAACCGATCGTCTGGCCGAATGGGCTGAGCTGAGTAGGTTATCCGGACTCGCCATGAAGTATGTTGTGAGTCATTTGTGGCCGGAAAGGCCTGAGCCGAAGAGCTATTTTGGCTTGGTGCAACAGTTCCTTGGTGCGGTGTCGCATATTAATGCAGTGAAGAAGTTAGCATGCATAGAGGGTGCGCGGATGGCTCTTGCCCATGTCAAGACATACTGGGCAGAGATGAAGGCCACCGCTGTTGCAACCCCGGACTCGGATGAGAGCCGAGTACCTGCCGAGCACTATTTTCAGGAAGTTCTGCAGGGTGCTTGTTTAATAGAGATGCAGTGCTCGAAGGATATTATGTTTGAATAACATGTATTATTGTAAAACAAAGTTTGGAGATAATATATAAAAGCCTTTTATACTTGTGCCTTCAATATTTGAGATACCTCCTCTGCGGCCGTTAATGTATATGTGTATACAACCTGAAAGATGGCAGTCTTTGGCTTCAGCCCCACGCATATAATGTGGGGGTGTTCGCAGAAGGCGCATTTTCACACTTGATCCAACGTCTTGGTCCTATTAAGGAGGTGGTAGCGCAGCGAACTAGGCAACCGGACTATAATGCTTTATCACTTTCACTTAGCCATAGGAGTTTGACAGTGGGGCTGCTATACAGCCCCTGGTGGCGCCGCGCTCACCCGAATTCGGGGCGCATGTGTGCCTGGCCAGGAAACGGCCCTTCGTTAATGCGGAGGAATCCTAAAGATTCCGGCGGGTCATCGAGTGGTTGACCAGTCTCACGCTATATCATGATAGTCAGTTTTCGGTTTTCTCTACTGAGGTGCTCTCCCGGCTGAACCGGGGCACAATCGCAGTAGTTCTCCTAGTGCCACCTTAGCCGATAGAGCGGAACATGAGGCAGCACAACACAGGAGCCGGGAAAACCCAACATTTGACCAAAGACATGATTCGGAGCTGATGGATATAAGGCCAAACTTGCGACGCCGAACACTCCCTAAGGTATTCGGTCTTTTATGAAAACGGGCGGAACATCGCCCTTGGTTATAAGCCCCTGATGTCCAGGTACGTGCAAAACTCTGACGTGGCCACATGCCAAAACACCAACCTCCTCCTCGGATGTACAGAGAATCCGGGGGATGTGTATCAACAAGAGACAGTAAAAAAGGTTTACGGAGGGTCTTAATCTAAAAAGAATCCTGGAGACGGGTCCCTGCTGCACGTCTGCGCCTGTGTCTCCGTTGTGCCGTGTCCTGGACGGGCGTAGCATGGTGTTCATCTGTAAAAGAGAGGAACTTAGCTGACAAAAAAGGAATAGTAGTGCGGAATGTACGCTGTACTAGATAAGCAATGTATAATTTTAGGACGGGTGAAATGGAGCCTTATTGTCGTGTATTTTACATACACGGAGCCCCTTGTATAGGGGTGTATGGCTACTAAACCTTTATCCGTTATATTTTTGCTCCAGACTCGCCTAGCCGAGCCCGTGGTCTTGACGACCTGGCAGATGCTTTCATTGTTGAAGCTGTTTTAATGCATGGCTGTCAAGGCAGCTGTCGGTGTCAAAACCGGCGGATCTCGGGTAGGGGTCCCGAACTGTGCGTCAAGGTCAAATGGTAACAGGAGACAAGGGACACTTTAATTTACACAGGTTCGGGCCCTCTCGGTGGAGGTAAAACCCTACTCCTGCTAGATTAATATTGATGATATGGGTAGTACAAGAGTGGATCTACCACGAGATCAAGGAGGCTAAACCCTATAAGCTAGCCTATGGTATGATTGTGTATGATGATGATGGTGGTCCTACGGACTACAACCCTCCGGTTTATATAGACACCAGATAGGGTTAGGGTTACACAGAGTCGGTTACAATGGTAGGAGATCTCGAATATCCGCACGCCTAGCTTGCCTTCCACGCCAAGAAAAGATCCTTCCGGACACGGGACAAAGTCTTCAATATTGTATCTTCATAGTCCTGGACTCCGGCTGAAGGTATAGTCCGGCTATCCGAACACCCCCTAATCCAGGACTCCCTCAGTAGCCCCTGAACCAGGCTTAAATGACGCCGAGTCCGGCGCGCAGATTGTCTTCGACATTGCAAGGCGGGTTCCTCCTCCAAGTCCTTCAAGAAGATTATAAACACCAGAAATAGTGTCCGGCTCTGCAAAATAAGTTTCCACATATTGCCATATAGAGAATAATATTAACACAAATCAAATCTGCTGACGTATTCCGTAGTGCGTCATAACACTGCGACCAAGCCTTCTATATAAATTGCTTTCATTGTTCCACCTCAGCTCGTTTAGCGAGGCGGTTTCCTTGGCACATCTTGTCAAAGCAGAGATCGTGTGCCCCCTCTAACGGGATTCTCATTAATACGGTCGTGGATAACCCAATCGTGCCTGTTAGCACGTCTTGCCTTAATTAGAGGCTAGTCCAAGACGGTTACGGGGAGGGCACTTGATATTCTGCCTCTTATAAAGAGACCAAGGCCCTGTTCCCCGCTTCTATTCTCAAAATGAGCTCGCCCGTTGCCTCGAGTTCCAACACCCTAGGCTTCCAGATTTCGAGTGCACCGGATCTTCGATAATGTCCGGCTCCGACCTCCAAGGCCGATGGATGCCCTCCTCTGTTACGGAGGAGGACGTATCAAGATTGAGGGAAGCTAGATTCCTGACCAGGGAGATTCCGCACAGGCTGCCTGTTTAAGGACAGGTGATCCCTAGCCCTCAGCCCGGCGAGAGTGTGGTATTCATATCCCACTTCCTTCGGGGATTAGGCTTCCCCATGCATCCCTTTGTAAGGGGGCTGATGTTTTATTATGGGCTGGAATTCCACGACTTAGCTCCGGAGCCCATCCTCCATATCTCCTCGTTCATAGTTGTGTGCGAAGCGTTCCTCCGTGTTACCCCTCACTTCGGATTGTGGCTCAAGACCTTCAAAGTAGAACCGAAGATAATCGAAGGGCGCCACGCAGAGTGCGGAGGCGCTGCTATAAAAAGAAATGCCGACGCTCCATGGCCCGAGGGCGCTTTTCAAGAGGAGCTTGGCTTATGGCAACAGGAGTGGTTCTACATCACCGCTCCTCGGGGCACCGCATGGGTGGCGCCTCCGGCCTTTCGCTCGGGTCCCCCACCACGGTTAGCATCGTGGATTAACACATGGTTAGGTCGGGGCTTGCCCAAAGACGTTCCTCTGCTGCAGGGCCGCATTAAGGATCTCTTGAAGGGAGACCTCAACCTGGTCAAGGTGACACAAGTCATGCTGATTCGCCGGACACTGCCCGGCCAACATCGCCCCCTTCGCTTGTGGGAATTCAATCCGGAGGGACCACGAGCTCTCTAGAATTTTATGGGCGTGATGCCTGTGGAAATGTATAAACTGTTCTTCGGATCACAAGAAGTGAGTCCGGATTTGACCGAGGATGCTGGTTTGAGCCGCAATCGCCCGGATACTCAAGTAGGTAACCTTGCGACCGGACCTTCTATCCGCATAATTAACTTGCTTTTTAACAACACTTTTCCTTTTAAGCAGGAGTGGATAGCGAAGGCGAAGCTGATCCGGTGTCCGGCTCCCCTTCCCGAAACCAGGCTGGATCCTGTGCTAGTCAGGATGCTAGAGGTAGCGCCTTTGGAGGGAAATATGGGAGCAGACAAGGAGACCGTGGCCTCTCCGAAAGAGACCATTCCAAAGGGGGGAATCGATAATTCTCCTCCTAAGGGAAAGAAAAGGGCCGCCTCTGACCGCCCGGAAACCATAGCTTCGAAGCGGGGGAAAGAGTCCTTGTCAGAGGGCCCGACGCTAGGGAGCCCCTCGGCCGAACTAAACCCTCAAAGGGAACAGCTCTCCAGCGAGCCGTAAGTAGAAGAAGAGTTATTCTTTTAAGAGAAATCCTTGATTTATATCTGAGAAGTTTTAACCGAAACTTTACTTTGTAGTTCGGACCTTAGCCCTTCTCAGCAGAACTCGTCTTCGGGGGATCTTCTTCCGGAGATGATGGAGAGCGGAACGCCTCCTCCTTCTGTATCGCCTAGCAAGGCGGGCGACGCTGAAGTGTCGTCGCGGAGGATTTCTCTGGATCCGCTAGGGGTGGATGGTGCAGCCCCCCGAGGTTCTCCGTGTCTGGCCTTTGAGGAAGGCCATGGGACGAGTCCGACACCATCTGGTGTTCGGTCGGAGGAGCTAAAGATTCTGCTGGGGCGAGCCTCTGTCTCATAGGAGCATCGTGCGTTAATGAGCACGGTGATTGAAAAGATTTCATCCGCAGAAAGCGGACTGCACGAGGCCGTCAAGAGTTTAGTGGCAGGCCTTGAGGTACGTTTTAAGTAACGTATATTTGTATTAATTGCGCATAAATAAAGTGCGCCCTGTGTAGATAGTAGCCCCTGAGACTCTGTGCGTCGTAAAGATGTACGGCGCGCAAAGGATCTTAATCCCAGGTCCTTTAAGTGGCACCTTTATACGTAGGTGGCTGATTGTCCGGAGTCGAGCCGGACTCGTGAATATGCCGAACTAAAGCGACAACTGGATGAGGCAGAAGCCGACATCGTGCTTGTTAACAAGCGGCTAGATGGTGCTCAAGGTATTGAAATCATTAGGCGATTGTGAGTAAGAAGAGCTTTATGTCAATATCTTACCGTGTGTGTGCTTGACGCAGATGGTGCGGCCGCCGTGGAAGGTCTTAGGGACGAACTCGCCCGAGCGAAGGAACAAGCCAGAAAAAGCGATGCGGCTGCCGTGAAAGCCCTTGAAGAGCTGAAAGCCGAACAGGCTGCCCATTGCCGAAGCAAGGAGGAGGTGGCTGATATGGCCGTAATGTTAAAAAGTGCTACTGACCGTTGCAAGCTTCTTGAAGAAGAAGGTCGGGCGAGGCAAATGAGCTTAGAGAAAGCTGTTACCGACGCCAAGGACGCTCGCTATGTAATGAGAGCGGCAAAGGAGGAGCTACGTCAAGCCGGACTAATTGTGGATGGAAAGCCCTTCTTGCTGCGGAGAAAATTTTGCGACCCGAGGTTCGCCCCGTTGGACCGAGCGTGGAGTGTAGAGGACACTTATCTGGATTTGGCGGCTAGTGCTGCTGATGCGACCAAACACTTTCAAGATAAGAAGGGTCATGAAGTGGAGAAGCTCTTCTGGTCGCAATTCATCAATCCAGAGCGTCCACTTGCAGTGGACGATCGCCTGGCCCAATGGGCCGAACTGAATAGGTTGTCCGGACTCGCCACGAAGTACGTCATGGATTATCTGTGTCCGGGGAGATCGAAGCCGAAGAGTTATTTCAGCTTGGTGCAGCAATTTCTCGACGTGGTGCCACGTATCGGTGCTATGAAGAGGTCAGCGTGCACGGAGGGAGCTCGGTTGGCTCTTGCCCGTGTCAAGACATACTGGGCAGATATGGAGCCCACCGTTGTTGCGTCCCGGGATTCGGATAAAAGCCGAATACCTTCCGAGCAATATTTTGAGGAAGTCCTCGAAGGCGCTCGCATAATAGAGACGCAGTGCTCGAAGGATGCTATGTTATGATAGCATATGTAATCATGAAATAGTATTTTGATAAATTGTAGGGACATATTTTTAGACTTGTGCCTTCAAGTATTAGGAACACCTCCTGTGCGGCCGTTTAAATATATAAATTCTGAAAGATTGCAGTCGTTGGCTTCAGCCCCCACGCACATAGTGCGGGGGTGCGCGCAGAAGATGCATTTTCACACTTAACCCAACGTCTTGGTCCTATAAAGGAGGTGATAGCGCAGCAGGCTAGGCAACCGGACTATAATGCTTTAACACTTTCACTTAGCCATAGGAGCTTGACAGTGGGACTCTTTAGGTAGCCCTTTAGTGGCGACTGCGCTTTGCCCGAGTTCGGAGCGCGTACGTGCCTGACCAGGAAACGACCCTTCGTCAAAGCGGAGGAATTCGATAAATTCCTATGAGTCATCGAGTGGCGACCAGTCTCGTGCTACATCATGATAGTCGGTTTTCGGCTTTCTCTACTGAGGTGCTCACCCGGCCGAACCGGGGCACAATCGCAGTAGTTCTCCTGGTGCTACCTTAGCCGATAGAGCGGAACGTAAGGTAGCCGAACTCAGGAGCCGGGCAACCCAACATATGACCAAAATCATGATTCGGAGCTGATGCATATAGTGCCAAAACTCGCGACGCCGAACACTCCCTAAGGTGTTCGGTCTTTGTGAGTGCGTGTGAAACAACACCCTTAAACAAAAGAGAAAAAAAACCTTAGTGTCTAGGTACGAGCAAGAATTCTGGCGTGGCCACATGCCAAAACGCCAGCCTCCTCCTTGGTTATATCGGAAAAGAAAAAACCAGGGGATGTATAGCAGCAAGAGACAGTAAAAAAGGTTTACGCGGGGTCTTAATCTGAAAAGAATCCTTTAGGACGGGTCCCTACTGCACGTCTGCGCCTGTGTCTCCGCTGTGCCGTGTCCTGGACGGGCGCCGCACGACGTTCATCTGTAAAAGAGAAGAACTAATTTGAAAGATGGGTCGTGCGGAACAAAATATAAAGTAAAGAATATATAAGGTTGAGTTTTATTGTCTCTGCGTACAGCCCCTGGTATGGGGGTATATGGCGTACTAAGCCTGCGTTAATGATGGACTTGTGCTGAACTCGTTGAGTCCGGGTCCGTGGCCTTTGATGACTTATAAAAAAGTCCTTTGGCTGGCGAGGCCACTTTATTGTGCGGCTGTTTAAGTGGCCGCGCAATCTTCCGTTTGGAGGAGGCGTATTTTAGTGCGCTCCTTTTAAAGAGATGATGCCTCGAGGACCGGGCATCTTAAGCGTGAGAGATGCGTAGTGCGGTATTGCGTTAAAGCGAGCGAAAGCTCCGCGTCCCATTAGTGCTTGATAGCGACTTGAAAACGGGACTACATGGAAGGTCAACTTTTCGCGACGAAAGTTATTGGGAGAGCCAAATATGACTACAAGCCGGAGAAAACCCATACAATGGGTGTCCGGGCCTGGTGCTACCCCTTGAAAGGAGGTTTTGTTGTGGTGGATTCTTGCTGGGTTTATGCCCATGCGGTGGATTGTATCCTGATATATCAGGTTTAGTCCACTGCCGCCGTCCATAAGGACATTGGTAAACTGGAATCCATCGATTATTGGGTCCAGTATCAGGGTAGTCCGGCCTGCATTTTTGATATTTCTAGAATAATCTAGCTGATAAAAAATGATTGGCTTTAGTGACCAGTGGCGGGACTCCTGAGGGGAAAGTTTGATTGTGCGTACCTTTATGGGTGCCACACGTTTTGTTACATGAAGTAAGTTCACTGTTTTGACTTCTTGTGGGAAGTTCTTTTGTTTCCTGGTATTCTGCCTTTGGGGTTCGTCCTCTTCTTCACTTGGTGTATCAAGCCCCTTGTGTGCGGCGTTAAGCTGTCCGGATTGTTTAAAAACCCAACAATCTCTGTGGGTGTGATTGGCAGGCCTCCCAGGAGTACTGTGTATCTGACATATTCTGTCCAGGATTCTTTTCAAGCTGGACGGATCATCCCTATTATCCTGAAGGGGTGGTTTTGTCTGATTTTGCCGTGAGCTTTTGAATCCGGCATTGACTGTCGTGCTCTTCGGACTTTTTCCTTCGATTCTACGATGGTCCTTATTTCGCCGCGGTTTTCCGTTTCCATCCCTGATTTCTGATGTACTTGGGTCGCTGGGGCTGCATCGTGCCAACCAGCTATCCTCTCCTGCACAAAAGCGGGTCATGAGGCTTGTGAGTGCGGCCATTGTTCTTGGCTTTTCCTGGCCGAGGTGTCTGGCGAGCCATTCGTCTCGGACATTATGCCTGAAAGCTTCTAGGGCTTCGGCGTCCGGACAATCCATTATCTGATTATTTTTAGTGAGGAATCTGTTCCAGAACTGTCGAGCTGATTCTCCGGGCTGCTAAGTTATATGACTGAGATCGTCTGCGTCCGGGGGCGGACATAGGTCCCTTGAAAGTTTGCTCGGAAAGCATCCTCGAGCTCTTCCCAACTTCCAATTGTGTTTTCGGGAAGGCTTTTGAGCCAGTGCCGGGCTGGCCCTTTAAGCTTAAGAGGTAAATATTTTATGGCGTGGAGATCATCTCCTCTAGCCATGTGTATGTGGAGGATGTAATCCTCGGGCCAGACTCCAGGGTCTGTTGTTCCATCGTACGCCTCTATGTTAACGGGTTTGAATCCCTCTGGAAATTCATATTCCAAGACCTCATCGGTGAAACATAGGGGGTGTGCGGTGCCCCTGTATTTGGGTGTGCCGGATTCTGATGATGGATTTTTTGCATTGCTTGTGAGAGCTTGCTTCCTTGGCCCGTAAATGGACCTGGCTGGGCCATGATGCGAGTCTTTAATTGGGTCGCATGCCGCCTTGAGTGCAGCGTCGCTTGCCATTTTATGGTGGCCGTGGGGTCGTCTATCCGACCATGTGGCTTTTTTAATTTTTTTAAGTGTGGGGGCTCTAGGGCCTCCTGGTCGAATTCGGGCAGTAGTTTTCTCTTCGGATAACTTTTAGTGCCGTGGCTGCCGCTGTATTTATCTACGGTATTGATTACCTTGTTCCATCTTGTTCTGAGTGCATCTTCTGCTGTCTTTAGCTTCCGCTTCTGCTTTTTCAGGCTGCATGCTATGGCAACGAGCCTTTCGTGGAGATTCTTCTGCTCCGTGGTTTTATCCGGCGTGAGATCGTCCGGAGTTCTGTTATGGCTGGGGGGGGGGGGGGCTGTCTGTCCTCTCCATCTGTGTTGCCCTGTTCGGACGGCTGCTCTGAGGCATGCTCGTCGTCTACCGGCTCATCCTGCTCTACGGCTGGGTCTTGATCGAGGCGGGGCTTGGCTTGGCGTCTACGTCGCCGCTTTGACTGCTTTTTGGAGGGTTTACCCCCTTTTCCGCCCCCTTTTTCCTCGTTGTCGTTTCCTGTAGGGGTATCCACCATGAATACATCGTTAGGTGGGGTGGAGGTCCAGTGCCCTATAGGTGCTGGTCCTAGTTCGTCTCCGTCTTCGTCGTCCATACCGTCGAAGTCTTCGGATCCGAAGTCAAGTATGTCGGTTAAATCATCGAAAGTGGCTATTAAATGGGTGGTGGGTGGGCTTTGAATTTCTTCATCGTCCGAATCCCAACCTCACAGACCATAGTCCGGCCTGGGCTCTCCTGATAAAGAGAGAGACTTGAGAGAATTCAGGATATCACCGAAAGGTGAGCACTGAAAGATGTCCGCGGCAGTGAACTCCATTACAGGCGCCCTATCAGATTCGACCGGCGGGGGCACGGAAGGCCAGGAGTTCGGAGAAGAGTCCGGTTCCTTGGAGTTCTGGGCCGTGCGGAGTACGGGGTTGGCGTTCGGCTCGATGGCCTTTGAGATCGCAGCCCCCGAGGTGACGTCCAACCGTTCATCCTCGGAGAACGCAGCGGGCTTCGAGTCAAGGATCGGGGCCGGAGCGTGTGCGGCCTCCAGGGTACTATTCGGAGGCAGAGCTATATCATGCCCCTCGAAATAGTGCGGCGCGCTTGGCTGTGGCTCGAACCCGTCGAAGACCAAGTCTCCGCGGATATCGGCCGTGTAGTTTAAGCTTCCAAACCTGACTTGATGGCCAGGGGCGTAGCTTTCGATCTGCTCCAGGTGACCAAGCGAATTGGCCCGAAGAGCGAAGCCGCCGAAGACGAAGATTTGTCCGGGGAGGAAAGTCTCACCCTGACCTCATCGTTGTTGATGATCAAAGGAACCGTCGGGCCTAAAAGAGACGACACAGAGGAACTCTCAATGAAAGCACCAATGTCGGTGTCAAAACCGGCGGATCTCGGGTAGGGGGTCCCGAACTGTGCGTCAAGGTCGGATGGTAACAGGAGACAAGGGACACTTTATTTTACCCAGGTTCGGGCCCTCTTGGTGGAGGTAAAACCCTACTCCTGCTAGATTAATATTGATGATATGGGTAGTACAAGAGTGGATCTACCACGAGATCAAGGAGGCTAAACCCTAGAAGCTAGCGTATGGTATGATTGTTTATGATGATGATGGTGGTCCTACGGACTACAACCCTCCGGTTTATATAGACACCGGATAGGGTTAGGGTTACACAGAGTCGGTTACAATGGTAGGAGATCTCGAATATCCGCATGCCTAGCTTGCCTTCCATGCCAATAAAAGATCCTTCCGGACACGGGACGAAGTCTTCAATCTTGTATCTTCATAGTCCTGGAGTCCGACTGAAGGTATAGTCCGGCTATCCGAACACCCCCTAATCCAGGACTCCCTCAGCAGCCGCATATTTTTTTGCGCTCGAGGGACACTTAATATTGCCCTTTAGTGAGATGACACCTCGTGGACCGGGCATTTTAAGCGTAAGATATGCATAGTGCGGTGTTGTGTTAAAGCGGGCGAAAGCTTCTCGTCCCAGTAGTGCTTGATGGCTACATGAAAATGGCGCGATATGGAAGGTTAGCTTTTCACGGCGGAAGTTGTCAGGGGAGCCGAGCATAACTTCTAGCCGAAGAGAACCCATGCAATGGGCATCCGGGCCTGGCGTTACTCCTTGAAAGGAAGTATTGGTATGGTGAATTCTTGTTGGGTCTATTCCCATTTTGCGGATTGTGTCCTGATATAGCAGGTTTAAAGCACTGCCGCCGTCTATCATGACATTTGTAAAGTGGAGACCGTCGATTAGTGGATCTAATACCAGGGCAGTCCAGCCTACGTTCCGTATACCTCTAGAGTAATCCTGGTGGTCGAAGGTGATTGGTTTTAACGACCATTGGCGAGGCTCCTTTGGGATAGGCCATATGGCGCGAATCTCTGTTGGCGCCACTCTGTTCACCACATGAAGTAAGTTTACTGTTTTGACTTCTTGTGGGAAATCCTTTTGTTTCCTGGTGCTCTTCTCATGGGGTTCGTCATCGTCCTCACTTGGTGTGTCGAGCCCCTTGTGTTCGGCGTTGAGTTTGTAGGATTGCTTGAAAACCCAACAGTCTTTGTGTCGGAGTAATGGGCCACGGGTAGGCCAACCTGAGACCCAAAACCTTTCAAGACATCGGGGCAGGCTTCGCGCCTCAAGAATCCCAAGATGGAGGGCCGCCTCTGGGAGTCGGTTGCAGCACCGCCGACTACCCACTCACGGCCGAATCCTAGAGACGGCTACGAAATGAGCCGACTCCCAGCTGGTGACTTCCAGAGAAGCCGACTATGGGGAGTCGGCCCGCGACTTCACCATCCTCTGCCTTCGAGAGGACAGACGGGACGGGGATGGCCACAGTACGGCCCCCTCCACCCCGATTACCAAGGGCGGGTATGGCTACAGTGCGCCGTACCGAAGGAGATCTCCGTCCGACGCGGCACTGTAGCCATGCCAGCCCTGACGTCCGCCCCAGCAGCGGAACCCTGTTCCCACGTTGGTCCGCCTGTACGGCCTGCAGATGGCGGGTCCCGCTAGTCTGCGGGGGGACCGAAGACAGCGAGAGCACCATAGGACGGATCCTGTGGGAATCGGCCTCCAAGAGTCGGCCAGCTCCTCCCACGGGCCCCGCACACCATTAACCAGATAAGATGGGGTGTGGCGACAGTGATCGCCCGTCAGGCGGCGGCACTGTTGCCACGAACCCACGACCAAGCCAACGTCACCAGAGGCACGGCTACAGTGGTCGGGTCAGTCGGCAGGGCCCACCAGGCGGCGGGCCCCAGTAGTCGGCGAAGAAGATGGCGGCACTAGAGACAGACGGCAGGGACCCACGCCCAGCCGGATTACCATTGTACCCCCGGGGGGTAGGCCTATATAAACCCCCCGGAGCACCCATGCAAAGGGTTCGATTCCTTAGACACTAGACCAGAGAACACAAGAGGGACAGAGCTAGCCTTGCCCTCTCCTACCTCCAGGAAACAGCTCAAGGAGCAACTTCGTATACACATTGCGATAGTGATCATGCGGAGACCCCGCAGAGCAGCAGTAGGGGTGTTATCTCCCCGGAGAGCCCTGAAGCTGGGTAAGTTTCGCCGGCGTGCATGTCTACGCCTCATCCCGCTTCCAGGCACTGGCGACGTTCTACTCGCCCCCACCATGATAAGCCATCCTTTGGCATATGTCGCATCCAACCCCCGACATTTGGCGCCCACTGTGGGGCGAGGTGCACCGTCGTACGGAGACCTGTTCTGGATAGGAACCCTTTCCTCCCTGGCGAGCGCAGCCAGCCCGGCACGCCAGAGGGAGTCTGCACCGACGCGCTACACGGCACTGAGATCGCTTGTGCGGCCAGCTTCCTCGCCGAACTTGTCGGCGAGGTTCGCCTCTCCGACAAGCCTGCATCCGACGCAGGCACCGGTGGCCCCGAGAGCCTTCTCGTGGGTCTCCTCGACGGACTCCATGTTGCCGGCGAGCCTGCCGCTGACCTGGAGTCTGTAGGCTCCACCGACCCAATGCTGGTCGATTCCGACACCGCGTCGCTCGACGCGTTCCCCACCAACATTGTAGTCTACGACGAGCCGCTCCCTCGCGCGGAGAGCGGCGGAAGCAGCATCACAGAAGTGCTCGTCATCGGCCATGGCGAGCACTCCGATGACGGGGCTCATGACCCGCTCAATGCGACACTACAAGACCTGGATGCGCCCATTCCAGAGGACGCTGATGCCGAGACACTGGAGGCACGCCGCCTCCAGCTCGTCGAAGGCACGAAGAAGTTGGCAAGCATGAGACGCTTGTCACAAGCCTACCAGCGTGAGATGGATCACGCTGTGGGCGGCTCGTCAGCCCCAGCGAGGCCCAGCTGCCTAGGCGCGGTCCGACAACGCGGCGCGGACATCGCCAGCATGTTCGGGGCCAATCGCCCCGTATACGCACGCCAGCAGAGAACATCCGAGCCGCCCAGGCGGCGGCAGACGAGTTGGACAACCTCGAAGGCGAAGCGCGCCGACTGATGACGGAGCGTGTCCAGCGGCTCCTCGATGCGGCTACCGCGCAGAACGTGGCCGGCTGGCACACTGAGGCGCCGCAATGACAGAACGACGACCTGCCACCCCGCCGAGATCAAGGCGCGACGTCTCGGACGCCGACTGGCGGCGTCCGTGGGAGGAAAGACAAGGATCCGGCTGCTAGTCGTAGTCGGACTCACATCACCATCGAGCGCGACCAAGACGGCCGCCCGAGAGCAGTGGAGCGGCGTGACGACTATCTGCCTCCTCCACCTCGCAGAGAAAGGTGAGTCTCCCCGCCACCCGTTGAGCATCCGACTCTCGGAGGTTGCCTCGGCCGCCGAGAAGGAGTCAGAGAGAATGATGCCCGCAACCGGATCGACCGACTCCACCGATCCCTGGTGCTGGAAGAAGAAGACGAGTTGGGTCTGCCGTGTTTCGGCCCCCGCATCCGAGATGAGCCCTTTCCCAAAGGGTTCACTCTTCCCAGAGATACTCCCAAGTACACCGGCTCCGTGAAGCCGGAAGATTGGCTGGTTGACTACGCCACGGCCGTCGACATAGCAAGCGGCAACAAGCGTGTTGCCGTGAAGTACGTTCCGCTCATGCTCTAGGGCACGGCCCGGACATGGTTGAACAGCGTGAAGCCCCGCAGCATCAACAGCTGGGTCGACTTCATAGAAGCTTTCGTCCGCAACTTTACAAGCACATACAAGCGGCCTCCCAAGCCTCGCCAGCTCTCCTTGTGCGTGCAGGGCCCCAACGAGTCGACTCACGACTACCTCACGCGTTGGGCCGAGCTCCCAAACTCCTGCGAGGGCGTGCACGAGGTGCAGGCCATCGAGTACTTCACCGCCGGGTGCAGAGAAGGCACCCTCCTCAAGCACAAGCTCCTCTGCGACGAGCCAGAGACCCTGGACGAGCTGCTGATCATAGCAGACAAGTACACCACAGCCGACTCCTCCATGAAGACGAAGATCCAAGTTAGCACAGCTGACAAAGTGGCCCCTCAGGCTCCCAAAACTCCGGCCGGAGACGCCAGTCGGCGACAACAGCAGAGCGACCTCAAGCGCAAGGCCCCGCAGCCGGCTTCCAATAGCCGACAGGTGGCGACAGTCGAAGACCAGTAGCCGGAGGGGCAGCCTCCGCCCAAGCGGCAGAAGGGCGGCAAGTCCAACTGGTTGCCGGCTTTCTCCTACGAGCAGACTCTAGATGGCCCATGCAAGTTTCACAGCGGCGCGAAGCTGTCAAATCACACCACCCGAAAGTGTCACTGGCTCACCAGGATTGCCAAGGGAGACGGCCTGATGAATCCTCCGCCTGCTGGGCAGCCGCCTCCGCCTCCACCCCAGCAGCCGGCTTTCAGGCCAGTCGGTGCAGTACAAGACGAGTACCCAGAAGAGCATGGGGCATATGTGGTGTTCACCAGTGTGGCAGACGACAAACGCAGCAAGCGGCTGCAGCGGGAAGAAGTGAACGCAGTGGCGTCCGACACCCCAGAGTTCATGCACTGGTCCGAGAAGCCTATCAGCTGGAGTAGAGCTGACCACCCAGAAGTGATGCCGAATCCGGGCTCCTATGCCCTGGTCTTGGATGCCACCTTTGCCACGGATAAAAGAGCCGCTCGTTTCTCACGAGTGCTGATAGACGGAGGCAGCAACATCAACATCCTGTACAAGGATACCTTGGAGAAATTAGGAATCAAGCAAAGACAGCTTCAGAGCAGCCGGACTGTATTCCATGGCATTGTCCCTGGCCTTTCCTGCTCCCCAATCGGCAAGATTTTGATAGATGTCCTCTTTGGAGAGAAGAATCATTTCCGCCGAGAGTCAGTCTGGTTTGAAGTGGTGGACCTTGAGAGCCCGTACCATGCGCTACTTGGCCGACCTGCTTTGGCCAAGTTCATGGTGGTCCCCCACTATGCCTACCTCAAGATGAAGATGCTGAGTTCCAAGGGGATTCTGACTATAGCCGGCGACTACAGAAAGTCGTCCGCTTGCGCGGCCGAGAGCAGCCGGCTGGCCGAGTCCCTGGTTATTGCAGCAGAGAAGCGGCTTCTTGATCGGGTTGTGGCGATGGCCGGAAAGCAGCCAGAGATGTCGCCCAACCCCTAGGAGTCGGAAGCTGAGGGCTCGTTCAAGCCAGCAAAGGAGACGAAGAAGATACCCTTGAAACCAGAGCACCCAGAGAGGTACGCTGTCATAGGTGCAAACCTTGACAGCAAATAGGAAGGCGAGCTCGTCGATTTCCTCCGTAAGTATCGGGACATCTTTGCATGGTCCCCCAAAGACATGCCGGGTGTACCGACGGAATTCGCCGAGCACAAGTTACATGTTCGGTCTGATGTGAAACCCGTCAGGCAGCCCTTGCGCCGCCTGTCAGAAGAGAAAAGAAGAGTTGTTGGAGAAGAGATCGCCCGGGTCCTTGCAGCCGGCTTTATCATGGAAGTATTCTTTCCAGAGTGGCTAGCAAACCCCGTCTTAGTGCTGAAGAAGAACAAGTAGTGGCGGATGTGTATTGACTACACAAGCCTCAACAAAGCCTGCCCCAAGGACCCGTTTGCTTTGCCGAGAATCGATCAGGTGATAGACTCCACAACCGCCAAGCAATACCATCTGGCGTCGCTCTTCAGCGCCTCCTCAAGCCGTCCATCAAGCCTTCACCAGAGTCAGATTCCATTTTTGTGCCGGCTCCTCCTGAAGAAGTTGGATCCGGCTCAAGAGCCCCAGCAGACGGCACAAAAATACTCGCAGTCGACTCCAAGAATGCCGCAGTCAAAGCCGGCCCCGGGACTTCAGAACCCGGCTTGGGGACTGCGGCGACCAGACAAAAGACTCCAGAGCTCGGCCCGGGGACTGCACCAGTCGGCCCGGGGACTGCACCAGTCGGCCCGGGGACTTCATTGATCCAGCAAGCGGCCGCCGACTCCAGCATGCCGCCTCCCAGCCCAGCCGCCCTCGTCCAAGTCGCAGTTCTGACAGTTGAAGAAATAGAAGCACCCTCATGGGCACAGCCCATCCTCAAATTCCTGGTGAACAAGGAGCTGCCAACTGATGAAACCTTGGCTCGGCAAGTACAACACCGGCGGCAGCATACACCATAGTCAACAGAGAGCTAGTCAAGCGCAGCGTCACTGGTGTTTACCAGCGCTGCGTCGAGCTGGAGCAAGGCCAAGCAATTCTCAGAGACATCCATCAAGGCGAGTGCGGCCACCATGCGGCCTCAAGAGCACTCATCGCCAAAGCTTTACGGCACGGCTTCTTCTGCCCGACTGCCCTAGAAGAGGCCAAAGAGTTGGTCCAGAAATGCAAGGGGTGCCAGAAGTTCCGTTCCAAGCCGCATCAGCCGGCTTCTGCGCTCAAGACTATCCCAATCGCCTGGCCCTTTGCAGTTCCGTTCCAAGCCGCATCAGCCGGCTTCTGCGCACGAGGTGGCATAACTCACCTACTTGTCGAAGTGGACAAGTTCACCAAGTGGATAGAAGTGAAGCCCATCAAGAAGTTGAATGGTCCGACTGCCATGACTTTCATCTCCGACATCACAATTCGGTACGGCATACCGCACAGCATCATCACCGACAACGGCACCAACTTTGCCAAGGGCGCTTTGGCCCGTTTCTGCGCGACGTAGGGCATCCGACTGGACTTAGCGTCCGTTGCCCATCCGCAGTCAAACGGCCAGGTGGACCGGGCGAATGGCCTCATCCTGTCCGGCATCAAGCCTCGGCTGATCGAACCGCTGGAGCGTTCGGCCGGCTGTTGGCTTGACGAGTTGCCAGCCATCCTCTGGAGTCTGCGCACGACTCCGAACAAGTCGACCAGCTTCACGCCCTTCTTCCTCGTCTACGATGCTGAAGCCGTCATCCCAACGGATATAGAGTTCGACTCCCCGCGAGTCACGATGTACACCAAGGAGGAAGCAGAAGAAGCACGACAAGATGGCGTCGATCTGCTGGAAGAGGGCCGGCTGTTGGCACTCAGCCGGTCCAGCATCTACCAGCAGAGCCTGCGCCGATACTACAACAGGAAGGTCAGGCCGAGATCTTTCCAAGAGGGCGACCTTGTGCTCCGACTGATCCAGCGAACAGCCGGCTAGCACAAGTTGTCGGCGCCTTGGGAAGGCCCCTTCATCATCAGCAAAGTGCTGGGCAACGACTCCTACTACCCGATCGACGCTCACAAGCCCCGAGCACGCAAGAGGGACGACTCCGGCAAAGAGACGGAACGACCATGGAATGCAAATCTTCTCCGAAGATTTTACAGTTGATGCAGTATGTACCATGCTACCCTTTTGTATTGAAGTACCAAGACTTCAGGCCCCCCGAGACGAGCTCGGGGACTGCCCTTTTTGTTATCTGTATGATAAGTATTATGCCTCCGAGTATGCTACTCTTTGTTATGCCGCTTGGCACCGGACTCGACTAGTCGGCCCGGGGACTCGCCGTCTTGCGCTATGAAAACGCTTCCTGCAGTCGGACAAGTAGTGTGTGGCGCCTAAGCCGTCTCCTCTCAGAAGCCGCAGCTTGCAGAACGACTATCTGGTGGGCAGGAGTAAGGAAGAAGGGGCGCCCACATGAAAATTGGCTAAGGACTCAAAGCGTAAACATAGCTTAAGCCGGCTTTCCAGCCGTTCCTCGCAAAACCAACTCTTGAGTAGTCGGCTTGCCATTTTCTATCCGACTTGCTAAGAAAACTCTAGAATGACTAAGTACTTGCCTTCCCAAAGATAGCCAAGCATTTGATCCAGCGGTAGTCCGCAGAGCGGCTGTCCGACTGGCAAAGACGACATCTAAGGGAAGGCGGCAAAGGAAAAAGCCAAAAGAGCAATAAGAAAGAAATAATAGAACCTAGATAAATATTTACATAACATAGGCCCTTGGCCGAATCCTCGAACGGAGGTTCAAAATACACCCCGCGGGTGGAATTGTGCGAATTAACAAACTTCTTCGAGAAACTACTAAAGCAGATAAATAAAGACAAGGCAGCGGCCTACGAAGTAGCAGACGGGTTTGGAGGCTCGGAGGAGATGGCGGTGTCGGATGTTGGGGCGGCCGGCTGAGCAGTCTCGGCTTGACCGCCTCCAGCGGCAGTCGGCTCAGTTGGGCGCGGATCGTTGCTGGAGGCGCGGTCGAGCTGAGGCTGATCGCCCGCTCCGTCTTCTGGCGCCTCCATCTCGCCTCCGACCTCCGCCTCGCCTCCCTCCTCGGCACCGGAGCCGATCACCTCCGCCGAGTCCTCGTCGTAGTCCGGGTTCATCCCAAACCACTCCGGCGGTGCCTCCTCGCCGTTGTCAGCTCACTCATGAATGAAGACGTTGGTATCGGCGTACTCGGCGATCGCCGCGGCGCGCTTGACAAGGGCGTCCTCCACGGCTGCCAGCTCCAGCTGGGCCTCGGCCCGGAGCGTGGCCAGCTGGTCCAGGTCCAGGTCTGTATACCACGCCTTGACAAACTCCAAGGCCTGACGCGCTCCAGGCCGTGCCGAGGAGCCTTTCCAAGCCTCCAGACGGCCTGCTGCGACCCCCAGCCAGTCGGCAGCCCGGCTAGGAGTGCGCAGAATCGGCATGTTTGGCCACAAGGCAGCAATCGCCTGGGCGCCAACACGTTGAAGCCAGCGCAGAATCCGGTGGGCCGGCCGCAGGCGAGCCTCGATGTTCAGAAGCTGCTCATCGAGGGTCCGGGGGGCATTGGCGGCAACCTCCTCGCCAGCTGCTCTCTGCGCCTCGCGATCGGCCTCGATGGCTTGGGTAGCGGCTTGCGTGTGGCCCGGGAAGAAGTCTGCCAAGACGAAAAGAAGCAAGTTAGAAAAAGTAAGAGTCGGCCTGACCTGCAGTCGGCTGCTCAAAGAAAGAGAGTAAAGAAAACTCACCATCGACGATATCCTCAATCTCGTGGAAGCCGGAGGTCAGCATCGCCTCCTTGTCGGTCCAGGAGGAGCGCTCGGTCTCGAACTCGGCCAGGAGTTCAGTCTCTTTCTTCTCCGCCTCCTCCCGCGCCTTCTTGAGCAGCTCCTTCTGCTCCGCCAGCTGCGCAGACAGCAGGTCGCGCTCCGTGACGAGCTTGCTGCATTCCACCTCCTTGGCGCGCAAGGCGGTGTTGGCTGCGCCCAGCTGCTCTTGAAGAACGGTGTTGGACTCTGAAGAAAAAAGAAGAATGACGTAAGTCGTCAAACAAGAAGGTCGCCAGGAAGATCCGGCCTGACTGCGCAGTAGTCAGCCCGAATCTCGGGGACTACAGCCCGCGGGTGCGCGAGCGTGCCCCCGCGAAGAAGGAAACTCACTCCGGCTCTCCGACAAATCGGTGGTCCGCTTGCCCAGCTCCTCAACATTGCGGTTGAAGGTGGTGACCCGGAGGTTGTGATAATCCTGTGATAAACATTTCAAACAAGAGTAAGTGTTTGGAACTCGCCAGTGGAGTTCCGACCCGCCTGCTCAGTAGCCGGTCCGGAACTCGGGGACTACACCCAGTGGGTGCGCTGGCGCGCCCCCACAAAGAAGAGCAAGAAAAAACAAAGTCAGAAGAAACATACCCGAACGGCTGCTCGCGACCCCAGATACGCCTTGGTGCAGTTCTGGATGGCGTCGCCCTTAGCTCGCTGTTGGGGAACGTAGTAATTTCAAAAAATTTCCTACGCACACGCAAGATCATGGTGATGCATAGCAACGAGGGGAGAGTATGATCTACGTACCCTTGTAGATCGCAACGGAAGCGTTTGACACAACGTAGAGGAAGTAGTCGTACGTCTTCTTCCCGGTCCGACCGATCCAAGCACCGTTACTCCGGCACCTCTGAGTTCTTAGCACACGTTCAGCTCGATGATGATCCTCGGGCTCCGATCCAGCAAAGCGTCGAGGAAGAGTTCCGTCAGCACGACGGCGTGGTGACGATCTTGATGTACAACTGACGCAGGGCTTCGCCTAAGCACTGCGACAATATGACCGAGGTGGAATTTGGTGGCAGGGGGCACCGCACACGGCTAAGGAAAGATCTCAATGATCAATTGTGTGTCTAGAGGTGCCCCCTGCCCCCGTATATAAAGGGGCAAAGGGGGAGGGGTGCGGCAGCCATAGGAGGAGTCCTACTCCCGCTGGGAGTAGGACTCCCCTCCAATCCTATTCCTAATAGGACTCCCCAAGTGGGGAAAGAGAGAGGGGCTGGCCGGCCACCTTCCCTAGTCCTAATAGGACTAGGGGAAGGGGGGAGGCGCGCAGCCCATGAGGGAAGCCCTTTCACCTTTCCACCAAGGCCCATGTTGGCCCATTTGGCTCCCGGGGGGTTCCGGTAACCCTCCCGGTATTCTGGTAAAATCCCGATTTCACCCGGAACACTTCCGATGTCCAAACATAGGCTTCCAATATATCAATCTTTACGTCTCAACCATTTCGAGACTCCTCGTCATGTCCGTGATCACATCCAGGACTCCGAACAACCTTCGGTACATCAAAATGCATAAACTCATAATAACTGTCATCGTAACGTTAAGCGTGCGGACCCTACGGTTCGAGAACAATGTAGACATGACCGAGACACATCTCCGGTCAATAACCAATAGCGGGACCTGGATGCCCATATTGTCTCCTACATATTCTACGAAGATCTTTATCGGTCAGACCGCATAACAACATACGTTGTTCCCTTTGTCATCGGTATGTTACTTGCCTGATATTCGATCGTCAGTATCCAATACTTAGTTCAATCTCGTTACCGGCAAGTCTCTTTACTCGTTCCGTAATACATCATCCCGCAACTAACTCATTAGTTGCAATGCTTGCAAGGCTTAAGTGATGTGCATTACCGAGAGGGCCCTGAGATACCTCTCCGACGATCGGAGTGACAAATCCTAATCTCGAAATACGCCAACCCAACATTTACCATTGGAGACACCTGTAGTACTCCTTTATAATCACCCAGTTACGTTGTGACGTTTGGTAGTACCCAAAGTGTTCCTCCGGCAAACGGGAGTTGCATAATCTCATAGTCATAGGAACATGTATAAGTCATGGATAAAGCAATAGCAACATACTAAACGATCGGGTGCTGAGCTAATATAATGGGTCATGTCAATCAGATCATTCAACTAATGATGTGACCTCGTTAATCAAACAACAACTCTTTGTTCATGGTTAGGAAACATAACCATCTTTGATTAACGAGCTAGTCTAGTAGAGGCATACTAGTGACACTCTGTTTGTCTATGTATTCACACATGTATTATGTTTCCGGTTAATACAATTCTAGCATGAATAATAAACTTTTATCATGATATAAGGAAATAAATAATAACTTTATTATTGCCTCTAGGGCATATTTCCTTCACTCGCAACTTTGCCTGGACGTCCAGGAGTGCCTTGTTCAGCGGACCCATGCTGGCTCCTCGCACCCACCCGACGGGCGCGACGCTCGTTGCCTCGATGTCTGGGATGGCCGAGCTGGCGGCACCGACCTCCAGGGGGCGTGGCGCCGAAGTCGCCTTTTCAAGACGGCGGCGTGTTGGCGAGGCAACTTGGAGGAGCAGCTGCGCCACGGCCTCGTCGCTAGTCGGCGGCACCGGAAGGACCGCCGGCTGTTCACCCCGCGCGCTCCCAGACGGCGGTGGGGGCGGCGGTGGCGGCACGACCCTGTCCGACTCGGAGGCCTCGCGGCCTTCCCGCTCCACGATGGGATGATCGCTGCCGGCTTCCCCGGTCTGCTCTGTGAAATCCTGAGGCGGCCGCGCCGAGTTCAGCGGGATGACGTACAACGCCGACTGGCGGCAACCGGCTTCTTCGGCCTGCTGTTTTGCCGCGACGGCGGCTTCGGCTTGCTCCAGCTTCTTCTGAGCGGAGGCGGCCGCCTTCTCGGCCTCCGCCTTCTCTCGGCGGGCGGCTTCGTCCTCGTCACGCTTCTCCTGCGCGTTCCGCTCCGTCGCCTCCCGGAGGTCGGCGGCGGAGTCAATGCGCCGAGTGGCGGCAGATGACTCTGCCGACCCCCTGATGGAGGCAGCGGTGACCCTCCCAAGGGAGAGAGGAGCTCCGGAACAGGGAAAGCATATAAAAGGCCTGGACAAAATCCACCAGAAGATAGAACAAGACAAAGACGGAAGCACTTATGCAGAAGTCAGCGGCGGCTTCTTCACTTCCTTGCGAAGCGTTGGGCCCTCGCGACCGCCTCTTCCCGCTTGGTCGCGGCGGCCGCCCCCTTGAACTTCTTCTCCCGGCCGCCAGTGGAGCTCGGCCCGGCCCAGCGTTTCCTCGCGCCGCCTAGACCGCCCAAGGCGGCAGACGAGCTCGCGCCGTGGTGGCCGGCTCTTGATTGGTGGCGCGGGGTGACTTCTCCATCGTCACCGACGGGCCAGTCGGCAAAGGTGGCTGAGGGCCTGGGGCCGCCTTCCTCTCCTCCGCCGCCTCTGTCGGCGTCGGCCTCCATCGCCGCCGCCCCCAGGTCGGGGTCGTCGACGTCACTCTCCGCTCGGTCGGGGGCGAACTGGCGGGCCGGCCCCGCAGAGCCGGCCGAGGGATAGAAGAGAGGATTCTGATTCGAAGGATAAAAAGATAAGGAGTCGGATTCGGCTGCAAAAAGGAAAAGAAGAAGAAGAAAGACAACTTACAACCGGCGGGGGGTTGGCACGCGAGTACGACTCCATGCCGAACTGCCAATCCTCCGAGAGGCCGCAGTTCGCGATGAAATTCACCGTGTCCGCCACCTCCGCGTGGGGCATATCCTTGGTGCACATCCGACTGGGGTCCCGGTGGCCGCTCATCTGACAGATCACATGAGGCCGGCCTTGGAGTGGGAGGACTTGGCGCGCCATGAAGGCGGCCAGCAAGTTGGCCCCAGTCAGACCCTCCGACTGCGTCAGCACTCGGAGTCGCGCGACGGCGGCGGCGCCAGCCGGAGTCAGCGTCTTGGCGCGGTAGGACCAGCTGGGGAGCCTCCCAGCCGGCGCGCCGGCTTTGTAAGCCGGCAGATTGACCCAGTCGCCTTCTGGGGCGACGTTCTTCACGTAGAAGTAAGAGCGCTGCCACATCTTCACCGACTTGATTAGCTGGATGGCGGGGAATGGGTTGTCGGCCACCGTTCTCCGCATCGCGATGAAGGCGCCGCACTGGGCTGGCACGCCGGCGACGTGCGTGCTGAGCTTGGACTGAAAGAACTCCCCCCACAACTCGATGGTGGGGAGAACGCCGAAGAAACCCTCCCACAAAGTGGTGAAGGCCGCCAGCAGCACCACCGTGTTCGGGGTAAGGTGGTGCGGCTGGAGGCCGTGGAACTCCAAAAACGAGCGAAAGAACCCGCTCGCCGGCAGCCCCAGGCCGCGCATGAGGTGCAAGCGGAATACAAGCTGCTCGCCCTCCTCCAGCGCCGGCGTCACCTCCTTCGCCGGCGGGGCACGGGCCCGCATGAGGTTCGCCCCGGGGGGGCGACGCGTCTTGCGAAGGAATTCGATGATGTCGTCGCCGATCTCAGAGCCGTCCCACACGCCGGAGCACACGACGGCGGGCGCGGCGGCGGAGGATGAGCTTATTGCTGTGAGCGGGACGCAGTTCAGCGCAGCAGCGGCAGGAGGAAGAAGAAAGAGGAAGAAGCAAAGGGAAACGAGGGAGAGCGGGCGCGCGTGCTTCGCTGCCCCGCTCCCTCCGCCTACTTATTGGCCTGCGGGCTGTGAAGCCGAGGGGGCATTGTGGGATTAACTGCGCCCACGCCCCCACGACCCCCACGATTTACCACATGAGTTACTGCGCTGGAATCCCAACAGCCCACACGGCAGCAGCAGATCCGTTCAGAGGCCGAGGCGCGGAAATGGCGGGCCCCCCTGCGGGCCTGCCCCGTCGCGCGCGTGGGCTGGCAGACTGGCCCGGCCACGTGGCGCCGCCCGGCGGGTCCGCAGCGGGCGGCGACGGTGTAGCTTATCAAGCATGCCGTTTGAATCCCACCACGACTTTCAAACTCTTTAAGGAGCAAGACGCCCTTTAACAAGTCCGACTCTCTGTAGTCGGCTTGGTGGAGCCGGCCCGAGCGAGTTTGCTTTGCAATAGTCAGTTCATAGGAGGGCGGCGGGCGAGTCCCGGATCCAACCGCTGGAAGAAAGAAACTGTTGAGGCTCCTCGACGTATCTCCCTCGGCGCCTCACCAGCTTCGGGGACTACTGTCGGAGTAATGGGCCACGGGTAGGCCAACCCGAGACCCAGAACCTTTCAAGACATCGGGGCAGGCTTCGCCCCTCAAGAATCCCAAGACAGAGGGCCGCCTCTGGGAGTCGGCTGCAGCACCGCCGACTACCCACTCACGGCCGAATCCCAGAGACGGCTATGAAATGAGCCGACTCCCAGCTAGCGACTTCCAGAGAAGCCGACTATGGGGAGTCGGCCCGCGACTTCACCACCCTCTACCTTCGAGAGGAAAGATGGGACGGGGGATGGCCATAGTACGGCCCCCTCCACCCCGATTACCAAGGGCAGGTATGGCTACAGTGCGCCGTACCGAAGGAGATCTCCGTCTGGCGCGGCACTGTAGCCATGCCAGCCCTGTCGTCCGCCACAGCGGCGGAACCCTGTTCCCACGTTGGCCCGCCTGTACGGCCTGGAGACGGTGGGTCCCGCTAGTCAGCGGGGGGACCGAAGACAGCAAGAGCACCATAGGACGGATCCCGTGGGAATCGGCCTCCGAGAGTCGACCAGCTCCTCCCACGGGCCCCGCACGCCATTAACCAGATAAGATGGGGTGTGGCGACAGTGATCGCCCGTCAGGCGGCGGCACTGTTGCCACGACCCCACGACCAAGCCAACGTCACCAGAGGCATGGCTACAGTGGTCGGGTCAGTCGGCAGGGCCCACCAGTCGGTAGGCCCCAGTAGTCGGCGGAGAAGATGGCGGCATTAGAGATAGACAGCAGGGACCCGCGCCCAGCTGGATTACCATTGTACCCCCGGGGGGTAGGCCTATATAAACCCCCCGGAGCACCCATGCAAAGGGTTTGATTCCTTAGACACTAGACCAGAGAACACAAGAGGGAGAGAGCTAGCCTTGCCCTCTCCTACCTCCAGGAAACAGCTCAAGGAGCAACTTTGTATACACATTGCGATAGTGATCATGCGGAGACCCCGTAGAGCAGCAGTAGGTGTGTTATCTCCCCGGAGAGCCCTGAAGCTGGGTAAGTTTCGCCGGCGTGCATGTCTACGCCTCATCCCGCTTCAGGCACCGGCGACGTTCTACTCGCCCCCACCATGATAAGCCATCCTTTGGCATATGTCGCATCCAACCACCGACACTCTGTGGGTATGGTTCGTAGGCTTCTTGGGAGTACTGTGAATTTGACATATCTTGTCCAAGATTTTGTTCAGGTTAGATAACTCATCCCTGATATCCTTAAGGGGCAGCTTTCTCTGATTCTGCCGAGAGCTTTTGAATCCGGCGTTGACTGTCGCGCTCTTTGGACTGCTTCCCTTAGTCCAGTGCTGGTCCTTGTTGCGTCGCGGTTTCCCATTTCCATCCCTGACTTCGGATGTACTTGGGTCGCTGGTGCTGCATCTTGCCAACCAGCTGTCCTCTCCCGCACAAAATCGAGTCATGAGGCTTGTTAATGCGACCATTGTTCTTGGCTTTTCTTGGCCGAGGTGTCTGGCGAGCCATTCGTCTCGAACGCTATGTTTGAAAGCCGCTAAGGCTTCGGCGTCTGGACAGTCGACTATCTGATTCTTTTTAGTAAGAAATTTGTTCCAGAGTTTCCGGGCTGACTCTCCGGGCTGTTGAGTTATATGGCTCAAATCGTCCGCATCCGGAGGTCGGACATAGGTCCCTTGAAAATTTGCCCGAAAAGCATCCTTGTGCTCCTCCCAACTTCCAATGGTGTTTTCGGGAAGGCTTTTAAGCCAATGTCGTGCTGGCCCTTTGAGCTTGAGGGGTAAGTATTTTATGGCTTGGAGGTCATCTCCTCTGGCCATGTGTATATGGAGGATATAGTCCTCAATCCAGACTCCAGGGTCTGTTGTTCCGTCGTACGCCTCTATGTTCACGGGCTTGAATCCCGCTGGAAATTCATGGTCCAGCACCTCGTTGGTGAAACATAGGGGGTGTGCGGCACCCCTGTATCTGAGTGTGCCGTGATGTTTGGATATTTGTCGTGTTGCGTTGCTTACTAGAGCTTGCTTTCTTGGCCCATAGATAGATTTGGCTGGGCCGTCCTTTCGACGCGATTCCTTGAGTGGATCGCGTGCTGGCTTGTGTGCGGCGCCGCTTGCCGCTCCATGCTGGCCATGGGGCCGTCTATCCGACCGGGTGGCTTTCTTTTTTTTGACTGCGGGGGCTCTAAGGCCTCCTCGTCAAATTCAGGCAGTAGCTTTCGCTTCAGATAACTTTTTGTGCAGCGACTGCCGCCATGTTTGTCTGCGGTGTTGAGTACTTTGCTCCATCTGATTCTGAGTGCATCTTCCGCAGTTTTGAGGTTCCGCTTCTACTTTTTCAGGCTACGCGCAGTGGCGACGAGCCTATTGTGGAGGTTCTTCTGCTCCATGAGCGTATTTGGCGTGAGGTCGTCTGGACTATTGTTTTCGCCGGGGATGGGTTGTTCGGTTTGTTTATCCAAGTTGCTCTGTTCGGACGGTTGCTCGAAGGCATGTTCGTCGTCCGCCGGCTCATCCTGCTCTATGGCTGGGTCTGTATGGCTGCTGTCTCTGTCGAGGTGGGTCTTGGAGCGGCACTTACGTCACCGCTTTGATTGCTTTTCGAGTGAACGATCCCTCGTTGCATCCCTGTATTCCTCGTCGTCGCTTCCTTTGGGTGTGTCCACCATGTATACATCGTGAGATGAGGTGGCAGTCCAGTGCCTTATAGGTGTTGGTTCATGGTCGTCTCCTACATCATCGTCCATACCGTCGATGCCTTCGGAGTCGAATTCAAGCACGTCGTTTAAATTATCGACAATGGCTACGAAGTGGGTGGTGGGTGGGGATCGAATTTCTTTGTCGTCCGCATCCCAATCCTGCCGGTCATAGTCCGGCCAGGGCTCTCCTGACAAAGAGAGAGACCTGAGTGAATTCAGGATGTCGCTGAAGGGCGAGTGCTGAAATATGCCTGCGGTGGTGAATTCCATAATTGGCGCCCAATCGGATTCGATCAGTAGGGGCACGGAGGGCTCGGAGTCCGGAGAGGAGCCCGACACCTTGGAGTCATGGGCTTCGTGGAGGACACGGCTGGTGTTCGGCTTGATCGCCGTAGAGATTGCATCCCCCGAGGCGGTGTCTAACCACCCATCCTTGATTGGTGTGGTCGGCTCCGAGCTAAGGGTCGGAGCGGACACAGGCGCGGCCTCCAAGGCGCTGTTCGGCGGCAGAGCTAGGTCATGCCCATCGTGACAGCGCATCCCACTCGGCCGTGGCTCAGATCCGTCGAAGATCAAGTCTCCACGGTCGTCCGCCGTATAGTTTGAACTTCCAAATCTGACCTGATGGCCAGGGGCGTAGCTTTCAATCTGCTCCAGATGGCCAAGCGAATTGGCCCACAGTGCAAAGCCGTCGAATACGAAGATCTGTCCGGGGAGAAAAGCCTCACCCTGGACCACATCGCTGCTGATGATCGAAGGAGCCATCGGGCCTAAAAGTGACGACACAGAGGAACTCTCAATGAAAGCACCAATGTTGGTGTCAAAACCGGTAGATCTCGGGTAGGGGGTACCGAACTGTGCATCTAGGCGGATGGTAACAGGAGACAAGGGACACGATGTTTTTACCCAGGTTCGGGCCCTCTCGATGGAGGTAAAACCCTACTCCTGCTCGATTAATATTGATGATATGGGTAGTACAAGAGTAGATCTACCAGGAGATCAAGGAGGCTAAACCCTAGAAGCTAGCCTAGGGTATGATTGTTGTTCTTGTTGTTGTGTCCTACGGACTAAAAATCCTCCGGTTTATATAGACATGGAGAGGGCTAGGGTTACGCAGAGTCAGTTACAATGGTAGGAGATCTACATATCCGTATCGCCAAGCTTGCCTTCCACGCCAAGGAAAGTCCCTTCCGGACACGGGACAAAGTCTTCAATCTTGTATCTTCATGGTCCAGGAGTCCGGCCGAAGGTATAGTCCGGCTATCCGAACACCCCCTAATCCAGGACTCCCTCAGTTATCGTCTCGCGTAGTGGTGCGCCCTCGTGATCCGTAGATCGATCTTGCGTGTTTTGCTTTGTCCTCCAATATGTCTCGCATATCTAGCGTATTTCCTCGTGCCTTTTTATTTGAATGGCGCCGGGGTGCGGGCTGGGGCCTTGGCAAAGATGCCGCTCTGTCACGGCCGCGAGGTGGCCGATCAGCCGCATCATACGCTGGAGATGTAGGCTTTAATGCTTCCTCCTCTAACAGGGGTAGCAACCTGCACTTTGGGTAACTCTTGGAGGGGCGTTCGAGTTCATATTCCTCGACCACTAGGACTTCAGTCCATCTGTCAGCTAGAAAATCTTGATCAGCTCGAAGCTGCTGTTGCTTTTTCTTAAGGCTATTTGCCGTGGCTATAAGCCTGCGCTTGAAGCGCTCCTGTTCGACGGGATCCTCAGGCACGACAAATTCGTCATCGTCGAGGCTTGCCTTGTCTTCGGAGGGAGGCACGTAATTATCATCCTCCGCCTCTCCATCTGCCGCTCTCTCAGGGGGCTGGCTTCTACATCCTCCTGCTCTGAATCTTGCTGGAGGGGATTGTCGTTATCTTCGGCACTGTCCGGAGTGTTATTATCTCCTGTGCCGGTTTCACCGCTTTTGCTTTGGCGAGACTTAGAGCAGCGCCGCTAACGTCGGCGCTTGGGCTACTTCTTGGAGGGGTCGTCCCCCGCTGTCCTGTCGCCATTGCCTTCTTTGGGTGTGTCCACCATATATATATATATCATATGATGAGGTGGCTGTCCCGTGCCCTGTGGGTAGTGGTTCCTGTTCGTCTCCTGCATCGTCGTCCATACCGTCGATGTCTTCAGAGTCGAAGACGAGCAAGTCGGTCAAATCATCGACAGTGGCTACTAAGTGGGTGGTGGGTGGGCGGCGAATTTCTTCGTCATCCGCATCCCAATCCTGCCGGACAAAGTTCGGCCAGGTTTCTCCTGACAGGGAGAGGGACCTTAACGAGTTTAGTATGTCGCTGAAGGGTGAGTGCTGAAAGATATCCGCGGAGGTGAACTCCATGATCGGCGCCCAGTCGGATTCGATAGGCACGGTCGCACGTGGTTCAGAGTCCGTGGCCGGAGAAGAATCCGGCAATTTGGCGTCACGACTCTCGTGAAGGGTAGGGTTGGCATTCGGCTCGATCACCGCTGAGACTGCGGCTTCTGTGGCGGGGTCTAGCCACCCGTCCATGGATGGCACAATTGGCTCCATATTGAGGGTCAGAGCGGTTGCAGATGCGATCTCCTGAACACTATACGACGGCAGAGCTAAATCATGCTTATCGTGACAGTGCGGCGCACTCGGCAGGGGCTCGAATCCGTCGAAGATCAAGTCTTCGCGGATGTCGGCCGTGTAGTTTAAGTTTCCAAATCTGACCTGGTGTCCAGGGGCGTAACTCTTGATCTGCTCAAATGGCCAAGCGAGTTGGCCCGCAGTGCGAAGCCGCCGAATACAAAGATCTGTCTGGGGAGAAAAGTCTCACCCTGGACTGCATCGCTATCGATGATCGAAGGAGCCATCAAGCCTGACAATGACGACACAGAGGAACTCTCAATGAAAGCACCAATGTCGGTGTCAAAACCGGCGGATCTCGGGTAGGGGGTCCCGAACTGTGCGTCTAGGCGGATGGTAACAGGAGACAATGGACACGATGTTTTTACCCAGGTTCGGGCCCTCTTGATGGAGGTAAAACCCTACTCCTGCTTGATTAATATTGATGATATGGGTAGTACAAGAGTAGATCTACCACGAGATCAAGGAGGCTAAACCCTAGAAGCTATCCTATGGTATGATTGTTGTTCTTGTTGTTGTGTCCTACGGACTAAAAATCCTCCGGTTTATATAGACATGGAGGGGGCTAGGGTTACACAAAGTCGGTTACAATGGTAGGAGATCTACATATCCGTATCGCCAAGCTTGCCTTCCACGCCAAGGAAAGTCCCTTCCGGACATGGGTCGAAGTCTTCAATCTTGTATCTTCATAGTCCAGGAGTCCGGCCGAAGGTATAGTCCGGCTATCCGAACACCCCCTAATCCAGGACTCCCTCAGTTATCGTCTCGCGTAGTGGTGCGCCCTCGTGATCCGTAGATCGATCTTGCGTGTTTTGCCTTGTCCTCCAATATGTCTCGCAGATCTAGTGTATTTCCTCGTGCCTTTTTATTTGAATGGCGTCGGGGTGCGGGCTGGGGCCTCAGCAAAGATGCCGCTCTGTCACGGCCGCGAGGTGGCCGATCGACCGCATCATACACTAGAGATGTAGGCTTTAATGCTTCCTCCTCTAACCGGGGTAGCAACCTGCACTTTGGGTAACTCTTGGAGGGGCATTCGAGTTCATATTCCTCGACCACTAGGACTTCAGTCCATCTGTCAGCTAGCAAATCTTGATCAGCTCGAAGCTGCTGTTGCTTTTTCTTGAGGCTATTTGTCATGGCTATAAGCCTGTGCTTGAAGCACTCCTGTTCGACGGGATCCTCAGGCACGACAAATTCGTCATCGTCGAGGCTTGCCTCGTCTTCGGAGGGAGGCATGTAATTATCATCCTCCGCCTCTCCATCTGCCGCTCTCTCAGGGGGGCTGGCTTCTATATCCTCCTGCTCTGAATCTTGCTGGAGGGGATTGTCGTTATCTTCGGCACTGTCCGGAGTGTTATTATCTCCTGTGCTGGTTTCACCGCTTTTGCTTTGGCGAGACTTAGAGCAGCGCCGCTAACGTCGGCGCTTGGGCTGCTTCTTGGAGGGGTCGTCCCCCGCTGTCCCGTCGCCATTGCCTTCTTTCGGTGTGTCCACCATATATATATATATCATATGATGAGGTGGCTGTCCCGTGCCCTGTGGGTAGTGGTTCCTGTTCGTCTCCTGCATCGTCGTCCATACCGTCGATGTCTTCGGAGTCGAAGTCGAGCATGTCGGTCAAATCATCAACAGTGGCTACTAAGTGGGTGGTGGGTGGGCGGCGAATTTCTTCGTCATCCGCATCCCAATCCTACCGGACAAAGTTCGGCCAGGTTTCTCCTGACAGGGAGAGGGACCTTAACGAGTTTAGTATGTCGCTGAAGGGTGAGTGCTGAAAGATATCCGCGGAGGTGAACTCCATGATCGGCGCCCAGTCAGATTCGATAGGCACGGTCGCAGGCGGTTCGGAGTTCGTGGCCGGAGAAGAATCCGGCAATTTGGTGTCATGACTCTCGTGAAGGGTAGGGTTGGCATTCGGCTCGTCGGCCGCTGAGACTGCGGCTTCTGTGGCGGGGTCTAGCCACCCGTCCATGGATGGCACAATTGGCTCCGTATTGAGGGTCGGAGCGGTTGCAGATGCGATCTCCTGAACACTATACGACGGCAGAGCTAAATCATGCTCATCGTGACAGTGCGGCGCACTCTGGCTTGCCGGGGCGCGGGTGCTGGCTCGCCCTTCTCCCCTTCTTCGTCCTTGAGCGGCTCGGCAAGGGTATGCAACTCCTGCGAGCCAAAGGGAAAGGACGGGAAAAAGACGCGGATTCGACCTCTAAGTTAGGGGTTAGCGACTGTTAGGCACTATCAACCCTAACCAAGGACGAGACTCGACTCAGCATGCATGCTAAAACTTGGGGGCGCCAGCGCTTCATTGCTGCCAGGGTCTGCGCCTGGCTTTGTACAAAGGATTACATGCAACTGCGGCAAGACTTTTGTACAAAGAGTCGGTTGCCGGACGGGGTCCGACAACCGCGCCTTACGGGTAAAACTTGCGAAGATGCTCAATGTTCCAGGAATTGCTCACCGGAGTACCATCTTCGGTCTCGAGGCGGACGGCGTCGGGCCTCGTGACTCGTTTCACCCGGTAAGGGCCTTCCCACTTTGGCGTCAACTTGTTGTGTATCTTGGCCGACTGAACGCGCCGAAGAACAAGGTCGCCTTCCTCGAGGCTCCTGGCTTTAACTTTGCGGCTATGATAGCGACGCAGAGCTTGCTAGTAGCGAGCAGATCGCACAGCAGCCTGGAGACGATCCTCCTCGAGGAGCAGTGCGTCATCTTCACGCGACCGCTCTTGCTCAAGCTCATCATAAGCGAGCACTCGAGGTGACCCGTATACGAGTTCCGTGGGGGTAACTGCTTCTGCTCCATAGACTAGAGCAAATGGTGTCTGGCCGGTGGCTCGATTTGGCGTCGTTCTGACAGACCAAAGAACCGCCGGCAGCTCCTCGATCCAGTTCCGTCCGCGCTTGAGCAGCTTGTCAAAACTTCTGGTCTTGAGCCCGCGCAGTACCTCGGCGTTGGCCCTTTCCGCTTGACCGTTGCTCCGGGGATGAGCAACAGAAGCGAAGCAGACCTTGGTGCCGAGGTTTTGGGTGTACTGCATGAAAGCGTGGCTTGTGAACTGCGTACCGTTGTCGGTGATGATCCTGTTGGGGATCCCGAAGAGGCAAACAATCGACCTGAAGAATTTGATCGCGGACTGGGCAGTCACCTTCCTCACCGGTTCCACTTCTGGCCACTTTGTGAACTTGTCGATGGCAACGAACAAGTACTCAAAGCCCCCGACAGATCGGGGGAAGGGGCCGAGGATATCGAGCCCCCAGACCGAGAAGGGCCAGGACAAAGGGATCATCTGGAGAGCTTGAGCTGGCTGGTGTATCTTCTTGGAATGGAACTGGCACGCTTTACACTTGGTTACTTGTGCAGTTGCATCCTGGAGGGCTGTGGGCCAGAAGAAACCTTGCCGGAACGCTTTGCCGGCAAGTGCTCTGGCGCCAATGTGGTGTCCACATATGCCTCCGTGTATCTCCACCAACAGCTCCTATCCGTCTTCCCGGTGAATGCACTTCAATTTCACCCCATTGCGTCCTCTTCTGTACAGTGCGCCGTCGACGAACTGGTACATACCGGACTGCCGGGCTACTCTTTCCGCTTCTTCTTGTTCTTCGGGAAGTTCT
This sequence comes from Aegilops umbellulata, assembly GCA_032464435.1. Classification (NCBI taxonomy): domain Eukaryota; kingdom Viridiplantae; phylum Streptophyta; class Magnoliopsida; order Poales; family Poaceae; genus Aegilops; species Aegilops umbellulata. The sequence goes on from CP136054.1 coordinate 398,224,610, forward strand.
CCTGTCTGGAGGAAACGGACGATCCGCTGTGCCCACGTCGGAGCCTGTGGCTCGACGACGAGGACCAAAGGCATGTCGGCGGCTGCGGGAACATCAGCTTCTACGGCGAGGACTTGGGGCTCAGCCGGAGCTTGACGTTCCCCGGCAAGCTTGCCGGGGCATGGCTTGCCGGGAGCGCCTGCTTCGTCGGGACAAACCCTGGGGCTTGCCGGAGCGGGCAGCTCCTCAGCACTCTTGGCGTCGATCTTGGGGACTCTCTTGGCGGCGGCTTCGGGAAGCTCTGCCGGGAGATAGTCACTAGAGACCGATTTTCTCTTCTTGCTTGGCCCAGTCGATGGTGTCACGGATGGCTGAGTCAGCTTGAGCACAAAAGTCCCTGGTTCCACAGGTAGCTTTAGTGCGGTGCATTTTGATAGGCCGTCGGCGATGTCGTTCTCTGCTCTTGGAACGTATTCCATTTGCAGGCCGTCAAAGCGCTCTTCCAGCTTCCTCACTTCATCAACGTAAGCCTCCATCAACGGGCACTGGTAATCCTTGTTCACTTGGCGGACGACGAGCTGCGAGTCACCCCTGACAATGAGCTTCTTGATCCCAAGTTCCGCCGCGATCCTGAGACCGGCGAGCAAACCTTCATACTCTGTCGTATTGTTGGTTGCTTGCTCCTTGGGAAAGTGCATCTGGACGATGTACTTGAGGTGCTCTCCGGTGGGCGCGATGAGCAGCACGCCGGCACCGGCGCCTTCCAGCGAAAAGGCACCATCAAAGTACATCAGCCACTCTTTGGTTGCTTCCTAGCCGGGGATGCTCGTCTCTGGAATTTCTTCGTCCGGTGTCGGCGTCCACTCTGCTATGAACTCTGCCAATGCTCTGCTCTGGATGGTCGATGTGCTCTCGAACTTGAGGCCAAAGCTTGACAGTTCTAGTGCCCACTCGACAATCCTGCCTGTTGCTTCGGGATTCTGCAGTATCCTCTTAAGCGGAAAGCGAGTGACCACTGTGATCTCGTGTGCTTGGAAGTAATGGCGCATCTTCCTCGAGGCCATGAGAAGGCCGAAGAGCAATTTCTGCACACCAGAGTACCTCGACCTAGCCCCCTGCAGGAGGGAACTGACGAAGTAAACTGGGCGCTGCACCATCCTCTTCTTCTGCACTTCCCCTTGCGCTTGCGCGGATTCGCCTTTGCCGGGGCCAGAGCTTGTCGGGGAAGCCCCCTGCTTGTCGTCGGACGCGCTTGCCGTGGTTGCGGGCTCGTCATCAGCTTCCCTCTCCGCTACTAACGCAACACTAACCACTTGATTGGTCGCCGCTAGGTAGAGCAGCAACTTCTCTTGCGGTCTAGGCGCGACAAGTATAGGAGCGGAGGACAGGTATTTCTTCAAGTCTTGCAGCGCAGCCTCCACTTCCGGAGTCCATTTTACTGGACCTGCCTTTTTCAAGATTTTGAAAAACGGCAGGGCGCGTTCCGCAGACCTGGAAATAAACCTGCTGAGAGCCGCCACGCAGCCGGCAAGTCTTCGCACGTCCTTGACACGCGTTGGTGCTTCAATCTGCTCTATGGCCTTGATCTTGTCGGGGTTGGCTTCGATCCCACGCTGAGACACGAAGAACCCGAGAAGCTTGCCGGAGGGAACTCCGAACACGCACTTCTCGGGGTTGAGCTTGAGGCTGATCTTGCGCAAGTTCGCAAAGGTCTCTTCCAAGTCTTGAACCAAGGTTGCCTTGTCCCTGCTCTTGACCACAATGTCGTCCATGTAGGCCTCCACATTTCTGTGGATCTGTGGCTCGAAAGCAGTGTGGACAACCCTCGCAAATGTCGAGCCTGCGTTCTTCAGTCCAAAAGGCATCCGCACAAAACAGTACGTGCCGCATGGAGTGATGAACGCAGTCTTCTCTTCATCTTCTTTGGTCATGAAAATCTGGTGGTACCCGGAGTAGGCGTCAAGGAATGAAAGCAGGCCACATCCGGCCGTGGAGTCAACAATCTGGTCGATGCGCGGCAAGGGAAATGGATCTTTAGGGCAGGCTCTGTTGACATCGGTGAAATCGATGCAAAGCCTCCACTTCCCGTTCGCTTTGCGCACGACAACAGGATTGGCCAACCACGTCGTATGGAGCACGCCTCTGACGAGGCCTGCCGCTTCCAACTTCCTGATCTCCTCCGTGATGAACTCCTGGCGCTCCACCGCTTGTTTCCTGACCTTTTGCTTGACGGGCCGCGCATGAGGATAGACGGCAAGGTGGTGCTCAATCACTTCCCTGGGAACGCCGGGGATGTCAGATGGTTGCCAGGCAAACACATCGACATTCGCCCGCAGGAAAGCAACGAGCGCGCCTTCCTATTTGGGGTCGAGAGTGGCACTGATGGTGAAGGTACCACCAGTGCCGTCCTCCTTGGCGGGCACCTTCTTGGTCGCTGGTGGAGCAGCCGTCGTCTCCTTGTGTTTACCGGCGGGGCTCGATGGTGCGTCCTCAACGGCAGCGCAGCGCTCCGAAGAGGCGCGCTTGCCGGAGTGGGCACCAGAGCATTTGCCGGGCTTGGCCTTCTTGCCGGCGGGGCTCGATGGCACGTCCTCGACGGCAGCGCAGCACTCCGAAGAGGCGCGCTTGCCGGAGTGGGCGCCAGAGCACTTGCCGGGCTTGGTCTTCTTGCCGGCGGGGCTCGATGGCACGTCCTCGACAGCAGCGCAGCACTCCGAAGAGGCGCGCTTGCCGGAGTGGGCGCCAGAGCACTTGCCGGGCTTGGTCTTCTTGCCGGTGGGGCTCGATGGCATGTCCTCGACGGCAGCGCAGCACTCCGAAGAGGCGCGCTTGCCGGAGTGGGCGCCAGAGCACTTGCCGGACTTCTTCTCTCCCCCGGAAGCTCCAGCGGTGAGTGGGCCGTGGGCCGTTGCTGCTGTTGCGTCCCGGTCTATTTGGTCGGCGCAGATAAGGGCATCCTTCTTGTCGCCGGGGACAGAAATGACGCTTATCGTGCCAGGCATCTTGAGCATGTTATACGCGTAGTGAGAGGCCGCCATGAACTTGGCGAGCGCTGGTCGGCCGAGGATCCCGTTGTAAGGCAACGGAAAGTCGGCGACGTCAAAGGTGACCTTCTCAGTCCTGAAATTCAGCTCGCTGCCAAATGTTACCGGCAGCGTGATCTTTCCCTTCGGCTTGCTCCTTCCCGGGTTGATTCCTTGGAATGTGCCGGTTTCTTCGAGCTCGCTGTCGGGAACTTGGAGTCTCCGGAGAACAGCAGAGGAGATCAGATTCAAGCCGGCCCCGCCGTCAACTAGCATCTTAGTGACCCTGAGGTTGCGGATCGTTGGGGAAACCAACATCGGCAAGCACCCGACCGCGGTTGTGCGATCAGGGTGGTCCTCAATGTCGAAGATGATAGGCGTGCTGGACCATCTCAGGGGTCTGCGTGACTCGACGGGTGGCTCCGCTGCATTGACCTCCCACACCCACCGTTTAAGCTGGTGGTGGGAAGCGTGCAGGGAGGCATCGTCGTCCACACACAAGACCTCAGTGGCTTTCTAAAACTCCTGCTCGCTGGTCTCGGGGTCTTCCATGTCTTTGTCGTCGTCATCGTCTTCGCCCTTGTCGCGTCCCCGGGGAGGTCTGTCTGCTTGCCGCTGCTTGTCCTTGCCGCGGTGCTCCCCCGGGCCGGGACGCTTCGTGCCGGATCCCCCGCCGCCTGCTTGGGCTCTCTCCTTGTCGCGTCGTGCGTACTCGGCCTTCTGCAGGTCGACGAGCCGCTCGACTTGCTTGCAACTCTGGAGGTCGTGGCCCCTGGTATGGTGGATCTTGCAGTACTTCTTATCGGTACCGTCTCGCTTATCGGCAGCAGCCACCGCCCGACAGTTGGCGCACCCGACAACCTCCTTGCCGAGGCCTCCCGCCTGGGCTTTCTTGGCGCCCTCGCTGCCGGACTTCTCGACAACCAGTACCTCTGGGCTTTTCTTCTTTTTGCCGTTCCGCCGCCGGCCTCTCCTTGCCGGGGCGGTACCTTCACTGTCGGATTCTCCTTCTCCAACACTTTCTCCGGGGAGCTTCCTCCCCTCCTCAGCGCGTGCACACTTGTCGGCCAGGGCGTAAAGCTCGCTAACCTCCTTGATTTTGCACATCGCCATCTCCTCCCGCATCCTGCGGTTGTGCACGTTCTGATGGAACGCGCTGATCACCGCGGCGGGGTGGACGTCTGGGATGTTTTAGTGCACACGGCTGAACCTCTGGATGAACTTGCGCAAAGGCTCCCCTTCCTTCTGAACAAGCAGATGAAGGTCGCTTGCCTGGCCATGGGGTTTGTGGCCGCCCGTGAAGGCGCCAACGAACTGATGGCAAAGATCTGGCCAGGAGGAGATGGATCCGTCCGGCAAGTGCATGAGCCAGGATCTGACGTTGGGCTTGAGTACCAGCGGGAAGTAGTTGGCAAGGATCTTGTCGTCCCGTCCCCCGGCAGCCTGCACCGCAATGGTGTAGATGCTGAGGAACTCCGACGGATGCGATTTGCCGTCGTACTTCTCGGGCACGTCGGGTTTGAAGTTCTTCGTGCTGGGCCACTGGACTTGCCGCAGCTCGCGGGTAAACGCGGGGCAGCCTACCGAATACGGCAGTTCGCCTGGTTCCCCCGGTGCGTGCATGTTTCTAGAGGGCTCAACGCGCTGGTCTGATTGACGCCGCGCCTCTCTTCTGCGCTCGATGCGGGTTCGAGCGTCTTCTTCCCTTCGTTCGTGAAGGACTTGGCGTTGGTCGCGGCGAGTTCGCGGGTTCGACGACGCGGTAGAGTCGTTGTCGAGGTGAGCCCGGCGAGTCGGCGACCGCGGCTTCTGGGGCGGGGAGTGCACGGTGGTCGCACCCCCGCCATTCTTGGCGCCATCGGTTCTCGCCTGGGTGACTGGCCGCGGCTGCGACGCGCTGTGCTGCCGCGGAGTGTCGCCGTTGGCGAAACCGATGAGGCTCTGGATGGTTGCCCTCCAGTCGTCGAGCTTGTCCGCCGTTGGAGGGTAGTCTAGGAGTAGCTGAGCTCGCCGAGAGCTTCCGCTGGGGTGGCGGGCAGAGGCGGCGAACGGCGCGAGGAGCGGGATGTGCTCGAACTCCTAACTATGTTAGAAGGAGCAGCACCCGGTCCAGGCAGCCGCGCGACGCTCGTTCCGGCACGCTGGATCGCATGCTGGTTCTGAGCGTGTTGAGACCCACCAGCACGGTCTGGGTCCAGCGAGCGTATGGTACCATGGGTACCATGACGCTGCTGGTTTCGCGCCTCCTGAGAAGGGCGCGAGGCGAGCTCGGATGTCGCGGGACCAAGAACTGGTTCGACGGCACCTGTTCCTCCGCCGGCGTCCTCCCCACCACCCGTCTGCTCCATGGGCGGTGGGTTCGACGCTGACGGACCGGCCACCTCCGGATCTTTCTTCTTTGGCGCCATGCCGGCGCAAACAATGAGAGTCTGGCTCGCGCGGACGCCAGATCTAGTTCACACAACCTCGACGCACCCCTACCTGGCGCGCCAAAAGATGTCGGGGGATATCGGCCTCCACGAGCACCTATGGGGACGGAGCCCCTTGTCGGTTCGGCGGGGGGCGGAGGTTGCACAAAGAGCAGATCGAGGCGACACACACACACAACGATTTTACCCAGCTTCGGGCCGCATGGATGCGTAAAACCCTACTGCTGCTTGTCTGGTTGATTCGAGTTCTTGCTCTGGAGCGCAAGAAGCTACAGTAAGTTGGAGCTGGACGTAGAAGAGGGTCTACTGGGTGTCCTTCTTCCGGTCCCCCATCCCCCCCCATACGCGCGCATGGGCCTCCTTTTATATGCTAAGGTGTTTCCCACAGGTAGCGACGCAGGTGAGGGTAAAAATGGCAAGGAACTGTGCGAACAGTGGCCGTACAGTGCTATCGCACCTAACTCTGACGGCGGGGGACAAAGGCATTAAATGCCCGTCTGGATCGCCCGAACAGTGCCGAGGCGGACCGTTAGGGGCGCCTCCGCTTGCCACGGGGGCGACTCTGCCAACGTCGCATGCCACGCGCGCGCCCCAGGTTGCGCGGCGCCCCGCCACGTGTCTCTGGGGAAGCTCCAGAGTGACGCGTGGGCAGGTGAGCTGGAGCGCACGCCTGAGGTGGTGGTTCGCCGCGGCAAGTGGCTTGCCGCGGTGGTTTTCTTGCCGCACCTGAGAGATTGCCGCTCGTCAGGCCTTGCCGGGGGGCGCGGCGCGCCGCGGCGGGCTTCTCTTGGGGTGCCTTGGTTCGGCCATCCCGGCGAGCTCCTCCCGCCGGGGCCTTGGTGCTTCGTCTTAGTCGTCCCGGCAAGCTCCTCTTGCCGGGGCCTTGTCGCCTTGGCCCGGCAAGCTCCTCTTGCCAGACCTCGCCTTCTTGGCCCGGCAAGCTCCTCTTGCCGGGGCTTGGTCTTCTTGGCTCGATCACTTGGCCTTCATCCGGCCCAGAAAGGGCTGTGGAGACTCTTGTCGCTCCCCTGGCAAGCCTTGCCGCGGGACGCTACTACTGCCCGTGCACAAGTTCGGGGTACTAAGGTACCCCTACTTTAGTACACCGACAATGTGTGCCGTAATGACCTGCACAACGTAATTTCGCCCTAATTTAATTGTTGCTATTTAAAATTGTACCTAATTTAAACTTGAAAGTAGGCTATAGCTTTATTCATATCCATCAGGTTCAAACAACCAATGCATTATTCGATTCACAGGTACATATGTTTAAGAATTACATAAGCACCAAATAAAGAATAATGTACCAGGTTTCTATACTTGTACTATTACAGATGGTAAAGAAAGAGGCGACATACATTCCAGTTGCTGAACAAGGTGAAGTGGAATGGCCCTATTGTGCTCTCCTGGATGGAGAAGGCATGCAGGACACTAGTCCAACCCCTTATGATGGCCGGCCGCCAATCATGTAGTTTGAGAGGTAATCTTGAGGAAATTGCTTCAGTATCCACTGCAAAAGAAAAAAGATTCAGATATTGTCATCTAACACAACTCATTACGGGCAGTAAAAAGAAGGCTACAGGGTTCTTACTTACCATCCTGCAGTTCACTATTGTCTTGCATAAAGTGTAAAAAAATAGTTCGATTGACATCTTTTGACCCATTTTAATAACAATGTTTATCAGTTTCCTCACATGATGCTGGTTCATGAATATCTCATTGCCCCATACGCAGAAAGGGTCGAATTGTGGATCTTTGGCAATGATATATGTACCTAAAAGCACCAAGTTAATATTAGAAGCTAAACAACAATTGAAAAATGATGTAGTACAACACTCCATCCATCCTATTATATAAGATTTTATTACATGTATATCTAGACATCATCAGAACATTAAGGCAACACTCTTCCTTGTTGCTATGTAGCCTGGGATTGCATATTTAGTCATTCAGTACAATGCATGTTGCTAAACAACAATTGAAAAACGAAAAGGCATGTTAACTTCAATATCCTTAACAGCAACCAAATATCGTAATTCATAGTGGTATTGTTGAAACTGTTATTGATGAAATTGAACTGCACGGCAAATAGTTGCACATATAGAGCATCACATTGTGAAAAACTTAATAAACAAGTCATAAGGACATCTCTAGGCGATCCTTAAAAAGTTAAAGGACTAAAACCCTTAGTGGATATATATATATATATATATATATATATATATATATATATATATATATATATATATATATATATATATATATATATACTCCAGCAATTTTTGGCCTTTTCTAGTCGATCCCCTAAACTTAAGGTTGTAAACTTCAATTTGATCAAGTTCAAAGCAGGTTCAACCGAAAGTAGCATGCATTCAAACATAAACATAGATAGTTTTGCATAACTAAACATAAAACATAAATTTAAACTAAGATAAACTACTTTCGATCGAAGTAGAGGTCGAGCCAATCCTTCCTCGTCATGTACGGTGTGCCGCGAGCCGGGTCCGGGCTAGTACCATCGTCGGGGTCGTTGGGGAAGGCACTCCTCCACTCATAGACGTCGATCTCCTCGTCCTTGGGGCCCACCTCGACGCCCTCCGTGCTGCCGCAGCCGCCTTCTACCTCGTCATCAGAGAAGAGCGCGATTACCTCGCCGTCCTCGTCGCTGATACGTCTCCAACGTATCTATAATTTTTGATTGCTCCATGCTATATTATCTACTGTTTTGGACAATATTGGGCTTTATTATCCACTTTTATATGATTTTTGGGACTAACCTATTAACCAGAGGCCCAACCCAGAATTGCTATTTCAGTGTTTCGAAGAAAAGGAATATCAAATGGAGTCCAATTGACCTGAAACTCCACAGAACCTATTTTTGGACCAGAACAAGCCCACAGAGTACTAGAGTTGTACCAGGGGAGTCTCGGGCTGCCCACGAGGGTGGGGGGCGCGCCCACCCCCCTAGGGCACGCCCCCTGCCTCGTGGACAGCCCGGAGGTCCACCGACGTATTTCTTCCGCCTATATATATCCACATACCCTAAAAACTTTGGGGGACAGAATAGATCGGGAGTTCCGCCGCCGCAAGCCTCTGTAGCCACCAAAAGTTAATCGGGACCCTGTTCCGGCACCCTGCCGGAGGGGGGGAGCCCTCACTGGTGGCCATCTTCATCATCCCGGCGCTCTCCATGACGAGGAGGGAGTAGTTCACCCTCGGGGCTGAGGGTATGTACCAGTAGCTATGTGTTTGATCTATCTCTCTTGTGTTCTTGATTTGGCACGATGTTGATGTATCGCGAGCTTTGCTATTATAGTTGGATCTTATGTTTCTTCTCCCCCTATACTCTCTTGTAATGGATTGAGTTTTCCCTTTGAAGTAATCTTATCGGATTGAGTCCTTAATGACTTGAGAACACTTGATAAATGTCTTGCCATGCGTATCTGTGGTGACAATGGGATATCACGTGATTCACTTGATGTATGTCTTGGTGATAACCTTGCGGGTTCCGCCCATGAACCTATGCATAGGGGTTGGCACACGTTTTTGTCTTGACTCTCTGGTAGAAACTTTTGGGCACTCTTTGAAGTACTTTGTGTTGGTTTGAATAGATGAATCTGAGATTGTGTGATGCATACCGTATAATCATACCCACGAATACTTGAGGTGACATTGGAGTATCTAGGTGACATTAGGGTTTCGGTTGATTTGTGTCTTAAAGTGTTATTCTAGTACGAACTTTAGGGCTGTTTCTGACATTTATAGGAATATCCCAATGGATTGATTGGAAAGAATAACTTTGAGGTGGTTTCGTACCCTACCATAATCTCTTTGTTTGTTCTCCGCTATTAGTGACTTTGGAGTGACTCTTTGTTGCATGTTGAGGGATAGTTATATGAACCAATTATGTTATTATTGTTGAGAGAACTTGCACTAGTGAAAGTATGAACCCTAGGCCTTGTTTCCTAGCATTGAAATACCGTTTACGCTCACTTTTATCATTAATTACCTTGCTGTTTTTATATTTTCAGATTACAAAAACCTATATCTACCATCCATATTGCACTTGTATCACCATCTCTTCACCGAACTAGTGCACCTATACAATCTACCATTGTATTGGGTGTGTTGGGGACACAAGAGACTCTTTGTTATTTGGTTGCAGGGTTGTTTGAGAGAGACCATCTTCATCCTACGCCTCCCACGGATTGATAAACCTTAGGTCATCCACTTGAGGGAAATTTGCTACTGTCCTACAAACCTCTGCACTTGGAGGCCCAACAACGTCTACAAGAAGAAGGTTGTGTAGTAGACATCAAGCTTTTTTCTGGCGCCGTTGCCGGGGAGGTGAGTGCTTGAAGGTATATCTTTAGATCCTGCAATTGAATCTTTCTGTTTCTTGTTTTAGCACTAGTTTATTTTATAAAAGAAAACTACAAAAGAATGGAATTGAGTTTACCTCATACGCTTCAGCTTTTTAATATCTTTCGTGAGTATGATGGAAAGGAAAATTGTGCCAAAGTGTTAGAATAAGAATGCATTAAAATGTTTGGCACTAAATATTTGAATGATGAGCATGATTGTAATGCTGTTAGTATGAACTCCTTGAATATCTATGGTACTAATGATGATTGCACTAGTTATGATGAAAATGTCTCCTATAAACATGTCAAATTTTGTGGAGTGCATTGGGTTTGCAAGTACACACCAAATAGGGACGATAGATATTGCAAGAGGCATAAGCATTTAGAAACTAAATGGTTGCAAGAAAGGCTAAATGTGAGTAATGAAAATTTAAAATATCTTTACCGTACTTGTGAACTTTGCAATGAACATGGTCATTTAAATATCAATTGCAATTTGTTTCATGATCGAATCGTGTTTAAAAATTGTGATGACTTGATTTCCCTTGCACATCATAATGAGCTTAGTTTGCTTTTGGGTTATGAAGAAACGAAACGTCAAACTAAGCATATTCCAGAATATAACCGTCAGAAATTCCTTGATATTGATCTAGAAGAAATTTATATGTATTGTGCAGTGAATTGCATTGAAAATCCTTATATCGCCAACTACATAAATAAAAGAAAACAAATAGAAGATGAAGAGAATGCTAACTAAAGGGAAGTGACTTCCCAATATTCTCCTATTATTTCTTATGATGAATCAGGTAACGAGGAGGAGCCTTCTATTCAACCAATCTCATTAATAAGGAGCTCCAAAAAGAGGATTGAACCCACACATGAGGTGAAGAAGAATAAAATAAAAAGTAATATAGGTAAATAGATATCTCTCCAAAATAATGTTGCTCCTATTATTGTTGTGCCTCATGAAGGTGAATCAAAAATAATTGTGGAAGATGATACACTTGATGATGATCTCGTTATGCCTATTGCTTGTTGTGATGATTTTGATTGGGAAGATATGATACTTCTTATGATCTTGAAAATCTTTTTGGCACTTGCTTGGAAGAATATGATAATTGCTATACTATTGGTGATATCCATACTATTAATGATGAGAGTGATTATGCTTATAATATGAAAAGGCCCAAGCTTGGGGAAGCTATGTTTAATGAGGATGACATATTTGAGAATATATTTGCTGCAATTAATGTTTGTTCCAAGCTTGGGGATGCTATGTTTAATGAAGATGATATTTTTAGTCTCCCAAGTTTTGATATGCAAATTTATCATGATGATAGCATGCCTCCTACTTATGATGATTATATTGATGAAAGTGGGTTTGGAAGAGTGTCAACTTTAGGAAGTAATGATCCCACTATTTTGGAGTATGTTGAATCTTATAATATTTATGAAAGTGGATTTGGAGAGGTCATGACTTTATTTAGTGATGTATCCACTATTTCGGAAGAGGTTTCAATTGATCATGATGAGAACAAAGTTGCTACTTATGATGATTATTGTGATGAAACTTATGCTATAAAAAGTAGTGATGATTATATTTATAAAACTTGTCATGATTATGATTACCCTTTTTCTGAACATTACTCTTTTAATGTGGAAACAATTTATAGTATTCAAGTCTCTTATGATACTCCCACTATCCCGAATGATAAGAATTTTGCTTATGTGGAGAGTAGTAATTTTTCTATGCTTGTAGATCATGAAAAGAATGCTTTAGGTGCTGGTTATATTGTTGAATTCATTCATGATGCTACTGAAAATTATTATGAGGGAGGAATATATGCCTGTAGAAATTGCAATAATATCAAGTTTCCTCTCTATGTGCTTAAATTTTTAAGGCTATGCTTGTTTTGCCTTCCTATGCCAGTTGATTATTGTTCCCATAAGTTGTTTGTTCACAAAATCCCTATGAATAGGAAGTGGGTTAGACTTAAATATGCTAGTCATATTCTTCATGATGCTCTCCCTATGAATAGGAAGTGGGTTAGACTTAAATGTGCTAGTCATATTCTTCATGATGCTCTCTTTATGTTTCAATTCCTATCTTTTATGTGAGCATCATTGAAATCATCATGCCTAGCTAGGGGCGTTAAACGTTAGCACTTGTTGGGAGGCAACCCAATTTTATTTTAGTTTCTTGCTTTTTGGTTCTGTTTAGGAATAAATAATCCATCTAGCATCTGTTTATATGTGGTTTTATGTTTTAATTAGTGTTTGTGCCAAGTAGAACCTTTGGGAAGACTTGGGTGAAGTCTTTATGATCATGCTGTAAAAAACAGAAACTTTAGTGCTCATGAGATTAGCTAAAACGTTTTACTGGAGAGTTCTATTTAGTTGATTCTTTTTGCAGATTATTACTAGACAAATTCCTCAGGTCCACCAATTTATTTTAAATTTTTTGGAGTTCCAGAAGTTTGCGTTAGTTACAGATAACTACAGATTGTTCTGTTTTTGACAGATTCTGTTTTCATTGTGTTGCTTGCTTATTTTGATGAATCTATGACTAGTAAAAGAGTTTATAAACCATGTAGAAGTTGCAATATAGTAGGTTTAACACCGATATAAATAAAGAATGAGTTCATTATAGTACCATGAAGTGGTGTTTTGTTTTCTTTCACTAACATAGCTCATGAGTTTTCTGTTAAGTTTTGTGTTGTGAAGTTTTCAAGTTTTGGGTAAAGATTCGATGGACTATGGAATAAGGAGTGGAAAGAGCCTAAGCTTGGGGATGCCCAAGGCAGCCCAAGGTAATATTAAAGGACAACCAAGAGCCTAGGCTTGGGGATGCCCCGGATGGCATCCCCTCTTTTGTCTTCGTTCATCGGTAACTTTACTTGGAGCTATATTTTTATTCACCATATGATATGTGTTTTGCTTGGAGCGTCATTTTATTTTATTTTGCTTTGCTTGCTGTTTGAATAAAGTACCAAGATCTGAAATTGTTAAAATGGGAGAGTCTGCACATAGTTGCATAATTATTCGACTACTTATTGATCTTCACATATATCTTTCGGAGTAGTTTGTTGTTTGCTCTAGTGCTTCACTTATATCTTTTAGAGCACGATGGTGAATTTGTTTTATAGAAACTATTGGTCTCTCATGCTTCACTTAGATTATTTTGAGAGTCTTAAATAGCATGGTAATTTGCTTAAATAATCCTAATATGCTTGGTATTCAAGATTTGTAGAAACTTTCTTATGAGTGTGTTGAATACTAAGAAAAGTTTGATGCTTGATAATTGTTTTGAGATATAAAGATGGTGATATTAGAGTTATTCTAGTTGAGTAGTTGTGAATTTGAGAAATACTTGTGTTAAAGTTTGTGATTCCCGTAGCATGCACGTATGGTGAACCGTTATGTGATGAAGTCGGAGCATGATTTATTTATTGATTGTCTTTAAATCCTAATATGCTAAGCATAAAAGATTTGTAAGAATTCTTATGAGTGTGTTGAATACTAAGAAAATATTGAAGCATGATAATTGTTTTGAGATATGGAGGTGATAATATTAGAGTCATGCTAGTTGAGTAGTTGTGAATTTAAAGAATACTTGCGTTGAAGTTTGTGATTCCCGTAGCATGCACGTATGGTGAACCGTTATGTAACGAAGTCGGAGCATGAGGTGTTTATTGATTGTCTTCCTTATGAGTGGCGGTCGGGGACGAGCGATGGTCTTTTCCTACCAATCTATCCCCCTAGGAGCATGCGTGTAATACTTTGCTTTGATAACTTGTAGATTTTTGCAATAAGTATATGAGTTCTTCATGACTAATGTTGAGTCCATGGATTATACGCACTTTTCTTCCTTCCACCATTGCTAGCATCTCTTATACCGCGCACTTTTCACCGATATCATACACCCACCATATACCTTCCTCAAAACAGCCACCATACCTACCTATCATGGCATTTCCATAGCCATTCTGAGATATATTGCCATGCAACTTTCCACTGTTCCGTTTATTATGACACGCTCCATCATTGTCATATTTCTTAGCATGATCATGTAGTTGACATCGTATTTGTGGCAAAGCCACCGTTCATAATTCTTTCGTACATGTCACTCTTGAGTCATTGCACATCCCAGTACTGTGACGCCCCCGATTCAATTGTACACTAATCATGCATGCAAGTGTGTACGATCAAGATCAGGGACTCACGGGAAGATATCACAACACAACTCTAATACATAAAATAAGTCATACAAGCATCATAATACAAGCCAGGGGCCTCAAGGGCTCGAATACAAATGCTCGATCATAGACGAGTCAGCGGAAGCAACAATATCTGAGTACAGACATAAGTTAAACAAGTTTGCCTTAAGAAGGCTAGCACAAACCGGGATACAATCGAAAGAGGCGCAGGCCTCCTGCCTGGGATCCTCCTAACTACTCCTGGTCGTCGTCAGCGGGCTGCACGTAGTAGTAGGCACCTCCAGAGTAGTAGGAGTCATCGTCGAAGGTGGCGTCTGGATCCTGGGATCCATCGTCTGGTCGCAGCAATCGGGTAGAGAGATGGGGAAAAGGGAAAACAACGCAACCGTGAGTACTCATCCAAAGTACTCGCAAGCAAGGAGCTACACTACATATGCATGGATATATGTGTAAAGGGCCATATCAGTGGACTGAACTGCAGAATGCCAGAATAAGAGGGGGATATCTAATCCTGTCGAAGACTACGCTTCTGGTGAAGGAAATATGCCCTAGAGGCAATAATAAAGTTATTATTTATTTCCTTATATCATGATAAATGTTTATTATTCATGCTAGAATTGTATTAACTGGAAACATAATACATGTGTGAATACATAGACAAACAGAGTGTCACTAGTATGCCTCTACTTGACTAGCTCATTAATCAAAGATGGTTATGTTTCCTAGCCATGAACAAAGAGTTGTTGTTTGATTAACGAGATCACATCATTAGTTGAATGATCTGATTGACATGACCCATTGCATTAGCATAGCACCCGATCGTTTAGTATATTGCTATTGCTTTTATCCATGACTTATACATGTTCCTTTAAACTATGAGAATATGCAACTCCCATTTACCGTAGGAACACTTTGTGTGCTACCAAACTTCACAACGTAACTCGGTGATTATAAAGGTGCTCTACAAGTGTCTCCGAAGGTACATGTTGAGTTGGCATACTTCGAGATTAGGATTTGTCACTCCGATTGTCGGAGAGGTATCTCAGGGCCTTCTCGGTAATGCACATCACATAAAGCCTTGCAAGCATTGCAACCAATGAGTTAGTTGCGAGATGATGTATTACGGAACGAGAAAAGAGACTTGCCGGTAACGAGATTGAACTAGGTATTGGATACCGACGATCGAATCTCGGGCAAGTAACATACCGATGACAAAGGGAACAACGTATGTTGTTATGCGGTCTGACCGATAAAGATCTTCGTAGAATATGTAGGAGCCAATATGGGCATCCAGGTCCCGCTATTGGTTATTGACCGGAAACGTGTCTCGGTCATGTCTACATTGTTCTCGAACCGTAGGGTCCGCACGCTTAACGTTACGATGACAGTTATTATGAGTTTATGCATTTTGATGTACCGAAGGAGTTCGGAGTCCCGGATGTGATCACGGACGTGACGAGGAGTCTCGAAATGGTCGAGACATAAAGAATTATATATTGGAAGCCTATGTTTGGACATCCTATGCATTCCAGGTGAAATCAGGATTTTACCGGAATACCGGGAGGGTTACCGGAACCCCCCGGGAGCATAATGGGCCAACATGGGCCTTGGAGGAAAGGTGAGAGGGCAGCCCTAGGGGCTGCGCGCCTCCCCCCTTCCCTAGTCCTATTAGGACTAGGAGAAGTGGGGCGCCCCCTCTCTCTCTCTCTCCCCCTTGGAGCAATCCTAGTCCAACTAGGATTGGGGGGGGGGGGGGAATCCTACTCCCAGAGGGAGTAGGACTCTCCTGGCGCACCAAACCTGGCCGGCCAGCCCCTCCCCCTTGGATCCTTTATATACGGGGGCAGGGGGCACCCCAAAGACACACAAGTTGATCTACGGATCGTTCCTTAGCCGTGTGCGGTGCCCCCTTCCACCAAATTCCACCTCGATTATATCGTTGCAGTGCTTAGGCGAAGCCCTGCGCCGGTAACACATCAAGATCGTCACCACGCCGTCGTGCTGACGGAACTCTTCCCCGACGCTTTGCTGGATCGGAGCCCGGGGATCGTCATCGAGCTGAACGTGTGCCAAGAACTCGGAGGTGCCGGAGTAACGGTGCTGTGATCGGTTGGATCGCGAGGAGAACGTACGACTACTTCCTCTACGTACGACTACTTCCTCTACGTTGTGTCAACGCTTCCGCTTCGGTCTACGAGGGTACGTAGACAAACACTCTCCCCTCTCGTTGCTATGCATCACCATGATCTTGCGTGTGCGTAGGAAATTTTTTGAAATTACTGCGTTCCCCAACAGTGGCATCCGAGCCTAGGTTTTATGGTTGATGTTATTTGCACGAGTAGAACACAAGTGAGTTGTGGACGATACAAGTCATACTGCCTACCAGCATGTCATACTTTGGTTCAGCGGTATTGTTGGATGAGACGATCCGGACCAACCTTACGCGTACGCTTACGCGAGACCGGTTCCCTCGACGTGCTTTGCACAGAGATGGCTTGCGGAAGACTGTCTCTCCAACTTTAGTTGAACCGAGTGTGGCTACGCCCGGTCCTTGAGAAGGTTAAAACGGAGTCTATTTGACAAACTATCGTTGTGGTTTTGATGCGTAGGTAAGATGAGTTCTTGCTTAAAGCCCGTAGCAGCCACGTAAAACTTGCAACAACAAAGTAGAGAACGTCTAACTTGTTTTTGCAGGGCATGTTGTGATGTGATATGGTCAAGACGTGATGCTAAATTTTATTGTATGAGATGATCATGTTTTGTAACCGAGTTATCGGCAACTGGCAGGAGCCATATGGTTGTCGCTTTATTGTATGCAATGCAATCGCGATGTAATGCTTTACTTTATTGCTAAACGGTAGTGATAGTCGTAGAAGCATAAGATTAGCGAGACGACAACGATGCTGCGATGAAGATCAAGGTGTCGCGCCGGTGACAATGGTAATCATGACGGTGCTTCGAAGATGGAGATCACAAGCACAAGATGATGATGGCCATATCATATCACTTATATTGATTGCATGTGATGTTTATCCTTTTATGCATCTTATCTTGCTTTGATTGACGGTAGCATTATAAGATGATCTCTCACTAAATTATCAAGAAGTGTTCTCCCTGAGTATGCACCGTTGCGAAAGTTCTTCGTGCTGAGACACCACGTGATGATCGGGTGTGATAGGCTCTACGTTCAAAAACAACGGGTGCAAAACAGTTGCACACGCGGAATACTCAGGTTTAACTTGACGAGCCTAGCATATACAGATATGGCCTCGGAACACAGAGACCGAAAGGTCGAGCGTGAATCATATAGTAGATATGATCAACATAAATGATGTTCACCATTGAAACTACTCCATCTCACGTGATGATCGGACATGGTTTAGTTGATTTGGATCACGTGATCACTTAGAGGATTAGAGAGATGTCTATATAAGTGGGAGTTCTTAAGTAATATGATTAATTGAACTTTAATTTATCATGAACTTAGTACCTGATAGTATCTTGCTTGTCTATGTTGTGTAGATAGATGGCTCGTGCTGTTGTTCCGTTGAATTTTAATGCGTTCCTTGAGAAAGCAAAGTTGAAAGATGATGGTAGCAATTACACGGACTGGGTCCGTAACTTGAGGATTATCCTCATTGCTGCACAGAAGAATTACGTCCTGGAAGCACCGCTAGGTGCCAGGCCTGGTGCAAGAGCTACGCCAGATGTTATGAACGTCTGGCAAAGCAAAGCTGATGACTACTCTATAGTTCAGTGTGCCATGCTTTACGGCTTAGAACCGGGACTTCAACGACGTTTTGAACACCATGGAGCATATGAGATGTTCCAGGAGTTGAAGTTAATATTTCAAGCAAATGCCCGGATTGAGAGATATGAAGTCTCCAATAAGTACTATAGCTGTAAAATGGAGGAGAATGGTTCTGTCAGTGAGCATATACTCAGAATGTCTGGGTATAACAATCACTTGATTCAACTGGGAGTTAATCTTCCGGATGATTGCGTCATTGACAGAATTCTCCAATCACTGCCACCAAGCTACAAGAGCTTCGTGATGAACTATAATATGCAAGGGATGACCAAAACTATGCCCGAGCTCTTCGCGATGCTAAAAGCCGCGGAGGTAGAAATCAAAAAGGAGCATCAAGTGTTGATGGTTAACAAAACCACTAGTTTCAAGAAAAAGGGCAAAGGGAAGAAAAAGGGGAACTTCAAAAAGAACAGCAAGCAAGTTGCTACTCAAGAGAAGAAACCCAAGTCTGGACCTAAGCCTGAAACTGAGTGCTTCTATTGCAAGCAGACTGGTCACTGGAAGCGGAACTGCCCCAAGTATTTGGCGGATAAGAAGGATGGCAAAGTTAACAAAGGTATATGTGATATACATGTTATTGATGTGTACCTTACTAATTCTCGCAGTAGCACCTGGGTATTTGATACTGGTTCTGTTGCTAATATTTGCAACTCAAAACAGGGGCTACGGATTAAGCGAAGATTGGCTAAGGACGAGGTGACGATGCGCGTGGGAAATGGTTCCAAAGTCGATGTGATCGCGGTCGGCACGCTACCTCTACATCTACCTTCGGGATTAATATTAGATCTAAATAATTGTTATTTAGTACCAGCGTTGAGCATGAACATTATATCTGGATCTTGTTTGATGCGAGACGGTTATTCATTTAAATCAGAGAATAATGGTTGTTCTATTTATATGAGTAATATCTTTTATGGTCATGCGCCATTAAAGAGTGGTTTGTTCTTACTTAATCTCGATAGTAGTAACACACATATTCATAATGTTGAAACCAAAAGATGCAGAGTTAATAATGATAGTGCAACTTATTTGTGGCACTGCCGTTTAGGTCATATCGGCGTAAAGCGCATGAAGAAACTCCATACTGATGGACTTTTGGAGTCACTTGATTATGAATCACTTGGCACTTGCGAGCCGTGCCTTATGGGCAAGATGACTAAAACACCGTTCTCCGGTACTGTGGAGAGAGCAACAGATTTATTGGAAATCATACATACTGATGTATGTGGTCCAATGAATGTTGAGGCTCGTCGCGGATATCGTTATTTTCTCACCTTCACTGATGATTTAAGCAGATATGGGTATATCTACTTAATGAAACACAAGTCTGAAACATTTGAAAAGTTCAAAGAATTTCAGAGTGAAGTGGAAAATCATCGTAACAAGAAAATAAAGTTTCTACGATCTGATCGTGGAGGAGAATATTTGAGTTACGAGTTTGGTCTACATTTGAAACAATGCGGAATAGTTTCGCAACTCACGCCACCCGGAACACCACAACGTAATGGTGTGTCCGAACGTCGTAATCGTACTTTACTGGATATGGTGCGATCTATGATGTCTCTTACCGATTTACCGCTATCTTTTTGGGGTTATGCTCTAGAGACGGCCGCATTCACGTTAAATAGGGCACCATCAAAATCCGTTGAGACAACGCCTTATGAACTGTGGTTTGGCAAGAAACCAAAGTTGTCGTTTCTTAAAGTTTGGGGCTGCGATGCTTATGTGAAAAAGCTTCAACCTGATAAGCTCGAACCCAAATCGGAAAAATGTGTCTTCATAGGATACCCAAAGGAGACTATTGGGTATACCTTCTATCACAGATCCGAAGGCAAAATTTTTGTTGCCAAAGTCGGAAACTTTCTAGAGAAGGAGTTTCTCTCGAAAGAAGTGAGTGGGAGGAAAGTAGAACTTGATGAGATAACAGTATCTGCTCCTTTATTGAGAAGTAGTACATCACAGAAATCTGTTTCTGTGACACCTACATCAAATAGGGAGGAAGCTAATGATAATGATCATGAAACTTCAGATCAAGTTTCTACTGAACTTCGTAGATCAACCAGAGTAAGATCCGCACCAGAGTGGTACGGTAATCCTATTTTGGAAGTCATGTTACTAGACCATGATGAACCTACGAACTATGAAGAAGCGATGGTGAGCCCAGATTCCGCAAAATGGCTTGAGGCCATGAAATCTGAGATGGGATCCATGTATGATAACAAAGTGTGGACTTTGGTTGACTTGCCCGATGATCGGCAAGCAATAGAAAATAAATGGATTTTCAAGAAGAAGACTGACGCTGATGGTAATGTTACTGTCTATAAAGCTCGACTTGTTGCAAAAGGTTTTCGACAAGTTCAAGGGATTGACTACGATGAGACTTTCTCACCCGTAGCGATGCTTAAGTCTGTCCGAATCATGTTAGCAGTTGCCGCATTTTATGATTATGAAATTTGGCAAATGGATGTCAAAACTGCATTCCTGAATGGATTTCTGGAAGAAGAGTTGTATATGATGCAACCAGAAGGTTTTGTCGATCCAAAGGGAGCTAACAAAGTGTGCAAGCTCCAGCGATCCATTTATGGACTGGTGCAAGCCTCTCGGAGTTGGAATAAACGCTTTGATAGTGTGATCAAAGCTTTTGGTTTTGTACAGACTTTCGGAGAAGCCTGTATTTACAAGAAAGTGAGTGGGAGCTCTGTAGCATTTCTGATATTATATGTAGATGACATATTACTGATCGGAAATAATATAGAATTTCTGGATAGCATAAAGGGATACTTGAATAAAAGTTTTTCAATGAAAGACCTCGGGGAAGCTGCTTACATATTGGGCATTAAGATCTATAGAGATAGATCAAGACGCTTAATAGGACTTTCACAAAGCACATACCTTGACAAAGTTTTGAAAAAGTTCAGAATGGATCAGGCAAAGAAAGGGTTCTTGCCTGTGGCACAAGGTGTGAAATTGAGTAAGACTCAATGCCCGACCACCGCAGAAGATAGAGAGAAGATGAAAAATGTTCCCTATGCTTCAGCCATAGGCTCTATCATGTATGCAATGCTGTGTACCAGACCTGATGTGTGCCTTGCTGTAAGTTTAGCAGGCAGGTACCAAAGTAATCCAGGAGTGGATCACTGGACAGCGGTCAAGAACATCCTTAAGTACTTGAGAAGGACTAAGGATATGTTTCTCATTTTTGGAGGTGACAAAGAGCTCGTCTTAAACGGTTACGTCGATGCAAGCTTTGACACTGATCCGGACGATTCCAAATCGCAAACCGGATACGTATTTACATTAAACGGTGGAGCTGTCAGTTGGTGCAGTTCTAAACAAAGCGTCGTGGCGGGATCTACATGTGAAGCTGAGTACATAGCCGCTTCAGAAGCAGCCAATGAAGGAGTCTGGATGAAGGAGTTCATATCCGATCTAGGTGTTGTACCTAGCGTATCGGGTCCAATGAAAATCTTTTGTGACAATACTGGTGCAATTGCCTTGGCAAAGGAATCCAGATTTCACAAAAGAACCAAACACATCAAGAGACGCTTCAACTCCATCCGGGATTTGGTCCAGGTGGGAGACATAGAGATATGCAAGATACATACGGATCTGAATGTTGCAGACCCGTTGACTAAGCCTCTTCCACGAGCAAAACATGATCAGCACCAAAACTCCATGGGTGTTAGAATCATTACTTTGTAATCTAGATTATTGACTCTAGTGCAAGTGGGAGACTGAAGGAAATATGCCCTAGAGGCAATAATAAAGTTATTATTTATTTCCTTATATCATGATAAATGTTTATTATTCATGCTAGAATTGTATTAACTGGAAACATAATACATGTGTGAATACATAGACAAACAGAGTGTCACTAGTATGCCTCTACTTGACTAGCTCATTAATCAAAGATGGTTATGTTTCCTAGCCATGAACAAAGAGTTGTTGTTTGATTAACGAGATCACATCATTAGTTGAATGATCTGATTGACATGACCCATTGCATTAGCATAGCACCCGATCGTTTAGTATATTGCTATTGCTTTTATCCATGACTTATACATGTTCCTTTAAACTATGAGAATATGCAACTCCCATTTACCGTAGGAACACTTTGTGTGCTACCAAACTTCACAACGTAACTGGGTGATTATAAAGGTGCTCTACAAGTGTCTCCGAAGGTACATGTTGAGTTGGCATACTTCGAGATTAGGATTTGTCACTCCGATTGTCGGAGAGGTATCTCAGGGCCTTCTCGGTAATGCACATCACATAAAGCCTTGCAAGCATTGCAACCAATGAGTTAGTTGCGAGATGATGTATTACGGAACGAGAAAAGAGACTTGCCGGTAACGAGATTGAACTAGGTATTGGATACCGACGATCGAATCTCGGGCAAGTAACATACCGATGACAAAGGGAACAACGTATGTTGTTATGCGGTCTGACCGATAAAGATCTTCGTAGAATATGTAGGAGCCAATATGGGCATCCAGGTCCCGCTATTGGTTATTGACCGGAAACGTGTCTTGGTCATGTCTACATTGTTCTCGAACCGTAGGGTCCGCACGCTTAACGTTACGATGACAGTTATTATGAGTTTATGCATTTTGATGTACCGAAGGAGTTCGGAGTCCCGGATGTGATCACGGACGTGACGAGGAGTCTCGAAATGGTCGAGACATAAAGAATTATATATTGGAAGCCTATGTTTGGACATCCTATGCATTCCAGGTGAAATCAGGATTTTACCGGAATACCGGGAGGGTTACCGGAACCCCCCGGGAGCATAATGGGCCAACATGGGCCTTGGAGGAAAGGTGAGAGGGCAGCCCTAGGGGCTGCGCGCCTCCCCCCTTCCCTAGTCCTATTAGGACTAGGAGAAGTGGGGCGCCCCCTCTCTCTCTCTCTCCCCCTTGGAGCAATCCTAGTCCAACTAGGATTGGGGGGGGGGGAATCCTACTCCCAGAGGGAGTAGGACTCTCCTGGCGCACCAAACCTGGCCGGCCAGCCCCTCCCCCTTGGATCCTTTATATACGGGGGCAGGGGGCACCCCAAAGACACACAAGTTGATCTACGGATCGTTCCTTAGCCGTGTGCGGTGCCCCCTTCCACCAAATTCCACCTCGATTATATCGTTGCAGTGCTTAGGCGAAGCCCTGCGCCGGTAACACATCAAGATCGTCACCACGCCGTCGTGCTGACGGAACTCTTCCCCGACGCTTTGCTGGATCGGAGCCCGGGGATCGTCATCGAGCTGAACGTGTGCCAAGAACTCGGAGGTGCCGGAGTAACGGTGCTGTGATCGGTTGGATCGCGAGGAGAACGTACGACTACTTCCTCTACGTACGACTACTTCCTCTACGTTGTGTCAACGCTTCCGCTTCGGTCTACGAGGGTACGTAGACAAACACTCTCCCCTCTCGTTGCTATGCATCACCATGATCTTGCGTGTGCGTAGGAAATTTTTTGAAATTACTGCGTTCCCCAACATCTGGCAGCCTCCGTCTTGCAGCAGGTAGAAGAGAGTAGACTGAAGTCCTCCAAGTTGCATCATATAGCATAATCCTACCCAGCGATCCCCTCCTCGATGCCCTATTAGAGAGCGATCACCGGGTTGTATCTGGCACTTGGAAGGGTGTGTTTTATTAAGTATCCGGTTCTAGTTGTCATAAGGCCAAGGTACAACTCCGGGTTGTCCTTTTACCGAGGGACACGGCTATTCGAATAGATTAACTTCCCTGCAGGGGTGCACCACATAACCCAACACGCTTGATCCCATTTGGACGGACACACTTTCCTGGGTCATGCCTGGCCTCGGAAGATCAACACGTCGCAGCCCCACCTAGGCACAACAGAGAGGTCAGCACGCCGGTCTAAACCTAAGCGCGCAGGGGTCTGGGCCCATCGCCCTGAGCACACCTGCATGTTGCGTGGGCGGCCGGAAGCAGAACTAGCCCCCTTAATACAAGAGCAGGCTTACGTTCCAATCCGGCGCGCGCCGCTCAGTCGCTGACGCCCCGAAGGCTTCGGCTGATACCACGACGTCGAGTGCCCATATCTTTCCCGCGTAGTTGGTTAGTGCGTATAGACCAAATGGCCAGACTCAGATCAAATACCCAGATCTCGTTAAGCGTGTTAAGTATCCGCGAACGCCGAACAAGGCCAGGCCCACCTCTCTCCTAGGTGGTCCGAACCTGCCCTGTCGCTTCGCCTCAAAGATCCACTCGCGGGTAGTCCTACGAGCCGACCCGTCTTTGTTCACCACATGTATCATGTATAAAGTATAGTATATACCCGTGATCACCTCCCATGTGATCACGGCCCGATAGTATAGCACAGCAGACAGACAAGAATGTAGGGCGACTGATGGTAAACTAGCATCCTAAACTAAGCAGGTAGGATTGCGGGTAAAGGTAGCAACAGTAGTAACAAGGACAGGATATGCATCAGGATAGGAATAACGAAAGCAGTAACATGCTACACTACTCTAATGCAAGTAGTATAGAGGAGAGTAGGCGATATCTGGTGATCAAGGGGGGGGGTGGGCTTGCCTGGTTGCTCTGGCAAGAGAGAGGGATCGTCAACTCCGTAGTCGAACGGGGCAGCAGCAGCGTCGGTCTCGGTGTCTATCGAGAGAAGAGGGGGAGAAACAATAAATATTTAAGCAAGCAGATGCATAGTGATGCATGACATGACAATTAACGGCGTTAGAGGTGCCCTAACGCGGTATGGGATGATACCGGTGAAGGGGGGAAACATCCGGGAAAGTTTTCCCGGTGTTTCGTGTTTTCGAGCAAAGGAGACGGAGGGGGAAAGTTGCGAGTTTGCTATGCTAGGGATGCGTGACGGATGAACGGGCTGCGTATCCGGGTTCGTCACGTCGTTCTGAGCAACTTTCATGTAGAAAGTATTTCCATCTGAGCTACGGTTTATTTTCTATTAATTTTAAAAGATTTAAATCATTTTCAGAATTTATTTAATTAATTTAATACAACATTATCCAGAACAGTTCTTGCTGACGTCAGCATGACGTCAGCAGTCAACAGAGGTGTTGACTGGTCAATTGACATGTGGGTCCCGGCTGTCCTTGACTGTTTAGTTAATTAGGACTTAGCTAATCTAATTACTGCTTAGTTAGACTAATATGTTAATTAGATTAATTAAGTAGGATTAATTAACTTAATTATTTGATTTAATTAACTAATTATTTAATTATATTTATTATTATTATTTTTGTATCTCTTTTTTTTAACATTTCAGGGCCTAGGCCCCACATGTCATAGGGCCAGGGGCCTAGCGGGTCCGGCGTGCAAGCGACGGGCGCCAACCCGAATGGACGCTCGCCCAGGGGCGGGCGAACCCGGCACAACACCGGAGCAGGGGAAGGCCGGTGGCCACGACGTTAGCCCGGGAAGGTGCGGGCCTGGCGTGGGGGGCGCAGCAGCGGTAACCGGGCGGCGTGTGGCAGCAGGAAGCCGCGGCAGTGGGACAAGGGGAGTAGGGGCGCTGTCACGCGCGGGGCGCTGGTGCTCGGCCAGGCCGCGGCGAGCCGAACGCGTGCAGGGGAAGGTGGGGCGAGCGACGGGCGTGCGCCAGCGTCAACGGGCGCACGCGGGGCAAGGGGATGGCGAGCAGGCGACGAGGAGCCGAGGCGGAACGCGAGTGGCAACAGCGGGCGAGGCCAGTGCGTGGGCGCGCGGTCGGGAGGTCGAGCGGGAGCAAGGAGGCGCGGCCAGGCTGGAGGTGGTGGCGCGGGGGCGCGGGCGAGGAGTTGCGGCTGCGTGCGGGAATGGCGGGGCGCGGGCGAGGAGTTGCGGCTGCGTGCGGGAATGGCGGGGCGCGGGGCACTTGTCGCGGCACCGGCGGGCAACACGCACAGGCGCAGGGGTGGCGCAAGTCGACGGGCGCGCACTGCGGGGCAACCGATGCGGGTGGAGCGCTCGTGGAAGGGGGCGTGCACCAGTGGCGCCGCGCGCGAGCGGGGCGGGTCTACGGCAGGCGGACCAGGGAGCGGGCATGGACCACGGGCACACGGCCTTGCACGCACTGGGCGCGACGGGGGAACGGCGCAGCGACAGAGAGGGGAAGGGAGTAGGCTCACTTCGGTGCGTAGGGACTAGGCAGCGAGTGGTCGAGGGGGTGACGGGGACGACGGCATAGAGGTAGCAGGCCGGTAGGGGAGCGCCGGCGTGGTTCGATCCGGGCGGCGGCGAGGGGCGCAGGGGCGATGCGGGGCTCGACGCGGTGGCTTCCGGGGGGAAGGTGGTGTCCGCGAGGTGGAGGTAGACGAGGGCGGCCGGCTTCAGACGGCGACGGACGAGGTGGTCGCGATGGCGGCGATGGGGTTGGGTCGCCCGATCCAATCTGGGGGGGGGGAGTGGGAGTGGTGAGTGGATAGGGTTAGGGTTCGGGGGGTGCGGGGGGATAAGGAGAAGTGGGGGAAGGCCGGTTGGGCCTGCGGCCGAAAGGGCCGGCCTGCTGGGCCGAAGCCCAGTGGGGCCTACTCTCTTTTGTTTTAGTTTTCTGTTTGTTTGTTTTTTGTTATTATTTATTTTCTGTTTAAATTCATTTAAAAGTAATTAGGCATTTTATAAAAAGGTGTTTGCTACACCATATTGACTTATGTAAAATATGGCATCTCCCGAACATTTTTTTTTAATTTTGAAAAACTTTTATTGTTTGACTTTATTTTACATTTGAATTTTGAACGGGATTTGAATTAGTGCGAGGGTAGCAACAGTAACCGAGGTGTCATGGCATGATTAACGTGGGATTACTGTAGCAAGATTATCCGGGCGTTACAGGTACACCGCCGGAGGAATTCATATAGAGTCATATTTTGCTCTAAGTATCGAGTTGTAATTGTTGAGTTGTAAGAAAATAAAAGTGTGATGATCATCATTTTTAGAGCATTGTCCCAAGTGAGGAAAGGATGATGGAGACTATGATTCCCCCACAAGTCGGGATGAGACTCCGGACGAAAAAAAAGAGGCCATAAAAAAGAGGGAAAAGGCCCAAACAAAAAATATATAAAAAATGAGAGAAAAAGAGAGAAGGGACGATGCTACTATCCTTTTACCACACTTGTGCTTCAAAGTAGCACCATGATCTTCATGATAGAGAGTCTCCTATGTTGTCACTTTCATATACTAGTGGGAATCTTTCATTATAGAACTTGGCTTGTATATTCCAATGATGGGCTTCCTCAAAATGCCTTAGGTCTTCGTGAGCAAGCGAGTTGGATGCACACCCACTTAGTTTCTTTTGTTGAGCTTTCATACATTTATAGCTCTAGTGCATCCGTTGCATGGCAATACCTACTCACTCACATTGATATCTATTAATGGGCATCTCCATAGCTCGTTGATACGCCTAGTTGATGTGAGACTATCTTCTCCCTTTTTGTCTTCTCCACAACCACCATTCTATTCCACATATAGTGCTATATCCATGGCTCACGTTGCGTGAAGATTGAAAAAGTTTGAGAATGTCAAAAGTATGAAACAATTGCTTGGCTTGTCATTGAGGATGTGCATGATTTAAATACTTTGTGTGGTGAAGATAGATCATAGCCAGACTATATGATTTTGTAGGGATAACTTTCTTTGGCCATGTTATTTTGAGAAGACATAATTGCTTTGTTAGTATGCTTGAAGTATTATTACTTTTATGTCAATATGAACTTTTATCTTGAATCTTTCGGATCTGAATATTCATACCACAATTAAGAAGAATTACATTGAAATTATGCCAAGTAGCACTCCACATAAAAATTTCTGTTTTTATCATTTACCTACTCGAGGACGAGCAGGAATTAAGCTTGGGGATGCTTGATACGTCTCCAACGTATCTATAATTTTTGATTGCTCCATGCTATATTATCTACTGTCTTGGACAATATTGGGCTTTATTATCCACTTTTGTACTATTTTTGGGACTAACCTATTAACTGGAAGCCCAGCCAAGAATTGCTGGTTTTTTGCCTATTTCAGTGTTTCGAAGAAAAGGAATATCAAACGGAGTCCAATTGACCTGAAACTCCACGGAACCTATTTTTGGACCAGAAGAAGCCCACGGAGTACCGGAGTTGCACCAGGGGAGTCCCGGGCTGCCCACGAGGGTGGGGGTGCGCCCACCCCCTAGGGCGCGCCCCTGCCTCGTGGACAACCCGGAGGTCCGCCGACGTACTTCTTCCGCCTATATATATCCACATACCCTAAAAACTTCATGGTACAGAATAGATCGGGAGTTCCGCCGTCGCAAGCCGCTGTAGCCACCAAAAGTCAATCACGACCCTGTTCCGGCACCCTGCCGGAGGGGGGAGCCCTCACCGGTGGCCATCTTCATCATCCCGGCGCTCACCATGACGAGGAGGGAGTAGTTCACCCTCGGGGCTGAGGGTCTATAGCAGTAGCTATGTGTTTGATCTCTCTCTCTCTCTCTCTCTCTCTCTCTCTCTCTCTCTCTCTCTGTGTCTGTCTCTCGTGTTCTTGATTTTGCACGATCTTGATGTATCGCGAGCTTTGCTATCATAGTTGGATCTTATGTTTCTTCTCCCCCCTCTACTCTCTTGTAATGGATTGAGTTTTCCCTTTGAAGTAATCTTATCGGATTGAGTCCTTAATGACTTGAGAACACTTGATGTATGTCTTGCCGTGCATATCTGTGGTGACAATGGGATATCATGTGATTCACTTGATGTATGTCTTGGTGATCAACTTGCGGGTTCCGCCCATGAACCTATGCATAGGGGTTGGCACATGTTTTCATCTTGACTCTCCGGTAGAAACTTTCGGGCACTCTTTGAAGTACTTTGTGTTGGTTAGAATAGATGAATATGAGATTGTGTGATGCATATCGTATAATCATACCCACGGATACTTGAGGTGACATTGGAATATCTAGGTGACATTAGGGTTTTGGTTGATTTGTGTCTTAAGGTGTTATTCTAGTACGAACTCTAGGGCTGTTTGTGACACTTATAGGAATAGGCCAACGGATTGATTGGAAAGAATAACTTTGAGGTGGTTTCATACCCTACCATAATCTCTTCGTTTGTTCTCCGCTATTAGTGACTTTGGAGTGACTCTTTGTTGCATGTTGAGGGATAGTTATATGATCCAATTATGTTATTATTGTTGAGAGAACTTGCACTAGTGAAAGTATGAACCCTAGGCCTTGTTTCCTAGCATTGCAATACCGTTTACGCTCACTTTTATCATTAGTTACCTTGCTGTTTTTATATTTTAAGATTACAAAAACCTATATCTACCATCCATATCGCACTTGTATCACCATCTCTTCGCCGAACTAGTGCACCTATACAATTTACTATTGTATTGGGTGTGTTGGGGACACAAGAGGTTCTTTGTTATTTGGTTGCAGGGTTGTTTGAGAGAGACCATCTTCATCCTACGCCTCCCACGGATTGATAAACCTTAGGCCATCCACTTGAGGGAAATTTGCTACTGTCCTACAAACCTCTGCACTTGGAGGCCCAACAACGTCTACAAGAAGAAGGTTGTGTAGTAGACATCAGTCGCCTTCGACCTCGTCATCGGAGGAGAGCGCGATAACCTCGCCGCCCTCCGCGCAAGAAATGATCACCCGGTCCGCCTCCACAAGCTCCGGGTGCTTCCGGCGGAGCTCTTGCATGTAGGACTCGTCGGCGGCCTCGGCCTCGAGGCACTCCCATGCCTCACGGTCCTCCCGTGCCATAGCCAAGCTCACCACCCCTGGCTCCGGTGGAACGAGGTGGACTGGACGTGTGCCAAAGGGAAAATTGAGCCTAGCCGCCGCTCGTGGTAGCAGACCTGCTAGCGGTTGTACTCCATGGCCGCGAGCTCGGTCGTGTGGAAGCTACCGAGCCACCAGCGGGTGTGGGTCTCTCGATCTGTAATCTCGGCGACCCACATCGCCCACCGTCACTGCCGGACCCCGAGGTCGGACTTCGTTGGCTGCTGGGTCCGAGGGAGGACGGGAAAGTCCTCAAACTGGCGTAGGGGCGCGGCGGCGGGCAGATCGGGGGACCGGCAACGGCGGATGAGGCCTGCAGAGGATGACGGGGACACCTCGGCGGCCACCTCACCGGTGTCGGGCGAAAAGGCCGCGATAAACCTCTTTTTGGCCATTGGCTCCTCGAGCTCCCCGGCACACGGGCAGAGGTTGAGGATGGAGGCGCCGACGGTGGCGGCGACCTACTAATGGTTTCGAGGGTTGTGTGTGTGTCTATGTGAGCGGAGGTTTTGGGGTGTGTGTGGAGGGGGGGAGCAAGGTTGTGTTTGAGGAAATACTGCGACAACTGAAAATTTTACTACGCGGGAGTAACAAGGCGGGGCTACTAAAAATTTGGATCAAGGGAGTAGATATTTTTGAGATTGCGAGGGATGCAGAGGCGGGAGTAAAATGCCGGGGCTACTGAAAATTTGAACCAAGGGACTGAAGCAGAGCGGGAGTAACAGACATCGCACACAGTCCGCACATACTAATCGTGTGCTATCAAACATTAAAACCTTCCAGGCGGTA
The DNA here is from genome assembly GCA_032464435.1 of Aegilops umbellulata. Taxonomy (NCBI): domain Eukaryota; kingdom Viridiplantae; phylum Streptophyta; class Magnoliopsida; order Poales; family Poaceae; genus Aegilops; species Aegilops umbellulata. The sequence goes on from CP136054.1 coordinate 398,254,961, forward strand.
GATATTTTCGAGATTGCAAGGGATGCAGAGGCGGGAGTTTTTGGGGAGTGAGCTAGTGTGCTTGACACACCGGCTGTGGACTATAGCCAACGCACCTTCTAGCGTAAGCCATAGGCGTACTATACACCGATGGTGCTCCAAGATATTTTGTACTACATCTCACACAGTTGGTGATAATAAACTATGTGGGATCTACTTGATTTGAATTACAAAATGGGGTCACAGCGGCAATGGACGCTGTTTGAATTGCTAGACCTTTTATCCGCAGTGAACATCCAACTATATGTGTGTCGTAAAATAATTGGAATTATTCAGGGTTCGTTTGGACATTTTATACAATAAACTGGTTTTCTAGCCATTTCACGTGCACAATTCAAAATTAAACTACATGCACATGCTTCGGTGCATACAAATTGGTTAAAAAAATCAAATCTATCTCCTTCAGTGCATGCTTAGGTCCCATGGAAGAAATGCGAATGAATTTTTCGAGGTTCGTTTGGCATTTTTATGCATTAACTGGGTTTCTAGGCATTTTATGTGCATAATTCAAATCTGAACTACAAGCACATGCTCCAATGCACCAAAGTTGGTTGAAAAATCACATGTGTGTCCTTGGGTGAATTTCTAGGCCCCATGCAAGAGATGGGAATGAATTTCAAACACTAGGGCACTATTGATTGCTGGCAAAATGTTGAGATACATGGTTTTTAAATTCTAGTTAATCCAAAACTCGTCTGACATTCATGAAACTTGGCATGCTATGATGGAGCGGCATCAACATGCCGTGGTGAAAATTTTGTCCCATTTGGGCAGGTTTGGGTATAAGCTTCTCACAAACCAGAGCTTCTCACAATAAGCATGATGGTTCCGATAGGGAACGTACAACCTTTGGGGACGGGAGGATATCCGTTGCCTCTTATTGCTTTCAAAAATTTCTAGTGTCAACATAGAACAACAGGAGTGTTGTGTTTAATCTTGGAATTTTTCGGGCTTCGTTTGGCCTTTTTATACATTAACTCGGTTTTGTAGGCTTTATGTGCATAATTTGAATTTGAACTACAAGCACATGCTCCAATGCACTAAAGTTTGTTGAAAAATCACATGTGTGTCCTTGGGTGAATTTCTAGGTCCCATGCAAGAGATTGGAATGAAATTTGAACACCAGGGTTGCCGGCAAAACATTGAGATGCCTGGTTTTTAAATTCTAGTAAATCCAAAACTTGTCTGAAATTCATGAAACTTGGCATGCTATCATGGAGCGGCATCAACATGCCGTGGTAAATTTTTTGTCCTATTTGGGCACGTTCGGGTGTAAGCTTCTCACAAACCAGAGCTTCTCACAACAAGCATGATGGTTTCGATAGGGAATGTCCTACCTTTGGGGACGAAACGATATCCATTGCCTCTTATTGCTTTCAAATTTCTTCTTGTGTCAACATAGAACAACAGGAGTGTTGTGTCAATTTTTGGGATTTTGGGGTTCGTTTGGACATTTTTATGCATTAATTGAGTTTTCAATGCATTTATGTGCATAATTCAAATTTGAACTACATGCACATGATGCAGTGCATATAAATTGGTTGAAAATCAAATATGTGTCCTTGGGTGCATGCTTAGGTCCCATGCAAGAAATGGGAATGAATTTCAAACACCAGGGCACCGTTGATTGCCCGCAAAACATTCAGATGCCTGGTATTTAAATTCTAGCAAATCCAAAACTCGTCTAAAATTCATGAAACTGGGCATGCTATCATGGAGCGGCATAAACATGTCGTGGTAAAAAAATTGTCCCCTTTGGGGCAGGTTTGGGTATATGCTGTCGGATCACGGGTTCCGGCAGACCCCTAAGGTTCGAACTCTGGGGTGCGCGCGGAGATCGTGCCCTCTACCTCTCCGTCTCGTAAGGATCTAAACTACTGCAAGAACAACACAAGAGACACAGGGTTTATAATGGTTCGGGCCACCATTGTGGTGTAATACCCTACTCCAGTGTGTGGTGTGTGGATTGCCTCTTGGGCTGATGAGGAAGAACAATACAAGGAAGAATGACCTCGCGAGGGTCTGTTCTTAGCTAGGGGATGAACTGCTAGGTGGAGTTCAATCGCCCTTCTTTCTCTCTCTCTCTCTCTCTCTCTCTCTCTCTCTCTATGTGTGTGTGTCTGTGTGTCTGCGTTGATCCTCCTCATATCCTGATCGCCCCTACCCTGGGGTTGGCTAGTCCTATTTATAGGCAAAGGCCCTGGGCCTCTTCCCAAATATTTGAGCGGGAAGGGCGCCAATAATTGGCCGATTTGAAGGGGAACATCGGGTACACTTATCCTGACTAAAGTCGGTCTTCCCCTGCCAAAGGTTCTGGTGATGACGCCGGCTTGGGCTCCACAGTGACTTCCTCCTTGTCGTGGCGTTGGTCTTGGTCTCGTTGCACCGAAATGGGTGCCTTTGCTTGATCCTCTCGCCTGCGCTTGCCCCCTTTGCACCAAAGAGGAAAGGGAGGACACTGCGCGGGCTGGCGCCCGCCTGGCACCTCTGGTCGTCATGGCTTGCGTCATGGGCACCTCGTGAGGTACCCCACCTTGATCTCTCCGCCTCCTCACGTGCCAGCCTAAGGAGGCCATGCTGGAGGAAGCTCCACGTCGTCCGCCTCGCGAGGCTTGGCCCCTCGCGAGGGTCTTGAGCCTTGTGTTGATGAAGATGGGACGCGTTGGGCCCCCACTCGAGCCACGCTACAGGCCGCAGGCAGACAAGTCTGGGGACCCCCGTTCCCAGAACGCCGACAGTAGCCCCCGGGCCCAAGGCGCGCATGGACTTGGCCGTGCCGAGAGGCGAAAGGGCAAGGGCGAAGCGCCGCGGGCCCTAACAGCCTGCGGCCTCGGGCGCCGCGTGGAGGTTGATTGGACGTGGGCGTCTCTACTTCCCCATGACGCCTCGACGATCGCGCGGATGGGACAAGTCCCTGCATGCAAACCATGTCATGATTACCTGTGATCGTGGAGGCCGGCGGTTGGCCTTCACCGGCTATAAGTACGGCACCACGCGTGCCCTTCCAGTCCATCTCTTCTTGCTTCCTCTCCCGCCTCAGTTCTTGCTTCGTCTTGGTGTGATGGCTCCGATTCGTCGGTTCTCCGCGGCGGAGAAGGGAAAGGCCCCTCAGGAGGTACCTAACCCGCTCCCACCGAAGAAACGGCCCGCCTTGCGCGGCCAAGACGAGGAGAATCGCCTAGTGGTGCCGAGGCCTTGGTATGAGCGGCCTCCGCCAGGGTTCCCGCTTCCCTTGTACGCCCACGCCGAGGGTTCTGGAAGAGGAGATGCCGATCCCCTCGGCCGGCGCCGCAGGATCACGAAGGTGTTGGTTGTTCCCCCTGGAGTCCACACCGAGGGCTCCTCCCGCGAGCTAGTGCTTCACGCCGCCATGCCTCCGCGAACTTGGATCCGCCTTCCTCCCTTCTTCACCTCCGCCTTCCAGCAGGTGAGACTCCTGGAGCTGTGGCTGCATCATGCCGACTGCTGCACTCCCGCAACCGAGGCAGAGGCCGCGATCACCGCCCCGGGCGAGGTCTTCATGACTCGCGGCTGGGGTGAAATCGCTCGGTGCTACAGAACGAAGGGCGCCCTCACGATCCACCTGGAGTACGACGGCGCTTCGGTGATGTTCTTCAAGGTCTTCGACGCGAACGGTCGCCGGCTGGAATGCTGCCCCGGGGGAGGCGGCCAGGACACTGCCACGGCGACGGCGGGGCCCGCCGATCGCCCCTTGGACAGCTCCGCAAGCGATGGGAGCGCCAGAGGATCCAGCGATCCCAGTGAGGTCTTCGCGACGCCGGAGACGAGTGACGACAGCTACGAGCCCGCGAGCCGGCGCCGCTCCCGGAGCAGGGCAGGCTCGCTTGGTCGCCGCCGATCCTGACCTGGATGGGGTTGGCGCCGGCGCCTGCCGGCCCACTGTTGATGATGGAATCTTCTGCAGGGGCGCGTGTAGTTAGCACCCTTTAGGATTCGTTCCCTGCGAGGAATCACATTGCGCCCCATAGGGGCTTGTAAGGTGGCTGTGATCCTTGTTGTTAATATGTAACCCTTGCTATGAATTTGTGTGAACCGCGAATTCCGTCGTAGTTTGGTTCCCCCTTTCGCACCTCGCGAGGGCTTGGTGCTCTGCGTCGACAGGTCCCAGTCCCAAGGCGGCGTCAGCCGTCGCTGGTATGCCAGGTCGCGATGCCGTGGTCAAGGCCAGGAGGTGAGCGACCCGGGGTCCGGTAAGAGCCCCTGAATCGCGATGCTCAGGAGGTCCCCTTTGGTGCCCAAGCAGCCGTCGCTAGGTGAGAAAGGGAAGCAACGTCGCTAGTACGGAGTTGCTTTAGGTGCGGGGGTAGTGCTGCGGTAGCCAATGCATTGGATGGTGACTTATCTTGAGGATTGGAGATTGCCCTCAGCGTGCCGTCGGATCTGGGGTAAGCTTGAGCGGAGCTGCTTGACGAGGTCCTCGTGTTCCCCTTCTCCCTCGCCTCTGCTCCCCTTTCTGCTCTACATCCTCAGGTCCCGGCCCTCGAGATGGTCTCAGCCGTCGCTGGTATGCCAGGTCGCGATGCCATGGACAAGGCCAGAGGGTGAGGGTTGGAGAGCCAGTAGGAGCCCTGAGTCGCGATGCTCAGGCGCCCCCCCTTTAACGTGCAAGCGGCTCGCGCGAGCAAGGGCGAAGGGAACACCGTGAGGGCCTCGGCTAGCGTGATTCCCCCTATGGGCCCTGCGGATTCACCTCAAAAAGAGAAGACGGGATTGCCATAGCGGCGATTAGTTGGCTGTTAGTCGCTCAGGAGCTCGTCGCTTGGAGCGGGCGAGGTGTGTCGGGGCACCCGTGAGCCAGCGCGGGACTCACGAGGCCCTACCTCTAGGCGGGCTGCGCCTGGCACTGGGCCGTATCCTGAGATGTGTTCCTGCAAAGTCTGGTTAGATGCCGGCACTCTACGTCCTCGGGTCCCGGCCCTCGAGCTTGTCTCAGTCGTTGCTGGTATGCCAGGTCGCGATGCCGTGGACAAGGCCAGAGGGTGAGGGCTGGAGAGCCAGTAAGAGCGCTGAGTCGCGATGCTCAGGCACCACCCTTTAACGTGCAAGTGGTCGACATGAAGAAGAAGGGCGCCGCAGACGGCATCGAGTAATGATGCATAACTGCAAATAAACGCGGAAGGGATACACGCCACTAGGCCTAACCCGAGTGGCTTGGGGGTGATGCAGCCCGAGAGGCGCCCCCAGCAAAGCAAGCTAGCAACTGAAAAGATAAAAAAGGGATACATGCCACAGGGACGGACCCACGCGTCCTGGGAATGACGCAACCCTGGGAGGGCACTCCCAGCTGAGAATGAAACTTGAAAGATTTCACCTGAAGTTGTCGTTGGTGCAGTGGCGTTGGCGCAGCAGACTCGGTGGGCTGTGGAAGGCGATCCTCACGAGCCCCCAGGCCCAGGGGCCTCGGGAGGCTCCGGAGGCACTGGTGGCTCCTCGCGAGTAGCCTCCATCTCCGCCAGGGCTGCGGAACGCCTGCCTTCTTGCGCCTCCAAGATGCTCCTCATGATGCGCTGGTACGCCACAGCCACGCTCGGCAGGCCATAAGGCATGCGAACATAGCTGTGGGGTGGTCCTCCGCAGCGCCCCGCGTGTGAGGGCCAGAGGCGCTCCACCGTGGCGATCTGGTTGAGCCCTGGTACGTCGACGCAGACGCGCAGCCCACCATCCTCGCCTGGATGGGGAGCCACAGCTGGTGGGCGACGGCAACCCCTCATGATCCTCAACTCCTGTAGCTCTTGTATCGCCTTGCTAACAAACTCCTGTTGGTCTGGCCTTCCTTTCCTGGCTTCCTCCCGAGGGAAGCGTGTTTCAAAACACGCCTCCACATGGTGCCCCAGCGCCTCCCTCGTGACCTTGGCGAGGTCGGTGGCCCTCCAGGTGAGAGCCCCCGAGCCCTGCCTGAGGAGGGCGCCGGGCGCGCTTTCCTATGCGATTGAAGGAGGGTCCCCCTGGACAGACGCGGGCCTTGAAGGGCCTGCCTCCTGAGGGTCTGAGCCTGACGTTGTCTTCTTCTTGGGGGTGGTCTCAGGAAGCCTCCTGGTTCCGCGATCTGGGTCTTCTAGTGACGCGGCCTGAAAGGCTCGCTCCAGTGCACACACTGCATCCTTCTCTTGACATGGCACCGTGATGACGCCGCCGCTTCCTGGCATCTTGAGGATGTTGTAGCCATGGTGAGTCACGTCCATGAACTTGGCCAGCACCGGGTACCCGAGGATGGCGTTGTACGGCAGGCGGATGTGGGCGACGTCAAAGTCGATGAGTTCGGTGCGGTAGTTGTTGTAGGTGTCGAAGGTGACTGGGAGGCGGACCTGCCCGATCGGGACCGTGGAACCGTCAGTGACTCCGGAGAAGGGCTTGGTCGGCTGAAGCTGGTCATAGGGCACTTGGAGGCTGTTGAACGTTTCCACGGACAAGACATTGAGTCCTGCCCCTCCGTCGATGAGGGTCCTAGTGACCAGAACGTTGCTGATGACTGGGGAACAAAGCATTGGGAGGACTCCGGCTGTGGCTGCGCACTTGAGCTGGTCTGCGGGGCTGAACGTGATGGTGCAGGCCGACCACCTGAGGGGACGCGTTGCTTCGAGCTTGGGGAGGACTGCATTCACTTCGCGAGCAAACAGCTTGAAGATACGTTGGGAGGCTGGGGCTTGAGCTCCGCCCAGGATGCAGGCGATGGCGCGAGGCTCCTTGAAGCCCCCAGCCCCCTCGTCCTGGTGGCGGTCTTCATTCCTTCTTGGTTGAGGCGGCAACGGCGGCAGGCCTGGGTTGCCATGAGGGCGATCCTCACGGGGCTGGTCCCTCCAGTCCCCCTCGCGAGGCGGGTCGCGCCAGCGGTCCTCGCGAGGTTGGTCACGCCAGCCTGGATGTGGGCCGCGGTCTTCCTAGTGTCCCGGGTTCCTTCCTCCTCCTCGGCCGTAGCCCCGGTCAGCACGGTCAGGGCGTCAGCCGACTCTTCCTTCTCGCACGGCGCGGAGTTCTTGGCATTCATTGGTGTTGTGGGTGTGGAGGTCGTGGTACACACAGTACCGGCTGCCCCTGGAGGATTCAGGCAAATCCTTACCCCGCTTGGTGTCTGGTTCTGCCGCGAGCACGGCAGCCCCCTTGCGCTTCACGTCTTTGGCCTTGGGCTTCTTCTCTTCTGGATCTGCGGCAGGCAGCTCGAGGAGGGAGAGTCGTCCCTCCTCTTCTGGATCTTCTTGAGGCGCGCGCTGCTGAAGCGCTGGATGTACTTCTGTAGGGTCTCCCCAGGTTGCTGCTTGATGCGGCGCATGTCGCTCACGGCGGGAGGTCGGTCGCGGGTACCTTGGAAGTTGGCGATGAAGCGGGTACGCATCTGGTCCCAGGAGGAGATCGTGCCTGGGGCCAGGTTCAGGAGCCAAGTGCGAGCACCTTCCTTCAGCGCCATGGGGAACCAGTTCGCCATGACCTTCTCGTCCCCGCTGGCAGCTTCGATTCCCAGCTCGTAGAGCTGGAGGAACTCCGTGGGGTCAGTGGTGCCGTCGTAGCGAGGAGGCAGGTCCGGCTTGAACTTGCCGGGCCACGCGACGCTACGCAACTCAGGGGTGTAGGCGCGGCAGCCAGCGGTGGCCGCGGGAGGTTTTCGTTGAGGGAGAGCTTGCCCTTGTGGGTCCCCTTGCGCCGCAGCTGGGAGCAGCGCGGGGTCTTGACGCGCCGGAGCTGGAGCAGGGTCTCGGCGAGCCAGAGCCGGGAGCGCTCGGGCGGCCTCTTGCGGTCGCGGGACTTCTTGGAAGATCCGTTCCTGCTGGGCCAGCGCATGACGGAGCGGGTTCCGCCCAAGAGCTGCGCGCCTTGGGGCCCTGGCATCTTCTTGGAAAGGTGGTGGCTGGAATGCCCCCGAAGCTTCATTGCCCATGCGGGGCGGAGTGCGGCGCGGTGGTGCGGAAGGCGCGGGAGAGCCCCCTGCGGCGCGGACGAGCTCGGCGATGCAGTCGAGCCACTCCTCGTAGACGTCGTCGACGGGGCAGTATCGCAGGAGCTCGTTCGCCGCGATGAGCGCAACTCGAGCCTCCAGGGGCGCGCGCAGCGCGTGCGACGAAGAACCGGCTGGGGTGAGCGACGGAGTGGCCGTGCGGCCATCCCGCCGCATGGACGGGTGTTGAGAGGACGCTTGCTGCTCGTTCCCCACCGGGCCGGTGGCGGCGTTGACGGCGGGCGACGAGGAATGACGAGGACGCCCCCCGACGGGGGCCGTCTGGACGGCGCGGGAAGCGATGGCGGCCCGGCACTCGGCGCGGGCCCGACGAGCGTCAGACATGGATGTGGTGGTCGGAGGAGAGCGGAGCGGTGGAAGATGGATTCCGATGCACCCCTACCTGGCGCGCCAAATGTCGGATCACGGGTTCCGGCAGACCCCTAAGGTTCGAACTCTGGGGTGCGCGCGGAGATCGTGCCCTCTACCTCTCCGTCTCGTAAGGATCTAAACTACTGCAAGAACAACACAAGAGACAGAGGGTTTATACTGGTTCGGGCCACCATTGTGGTGTAATACCCTACTCCAGTGTGTGGTGTGTGGATTGCCTCTTGGGCTGATGAGGAAGAACAATACAAGGAAGAACGACCTCACGAGGGTCTGTTCTCAGCTAGGGGATGAACTGCTAGGTGGAGTTCAATCGCCCTTCTTTCTCTCTCTCTCTCTCTCTCTCTCTCTCTGTGTGTGTGTGTGTGTGTCTGCGTTGATCCTCCTCATATCCTGATCGCCCCTACCCTGGGGTTGGCTAGTCCTATTTATAGGCAAAGGCCCTGGGCCTCTTCCCAAATATTTGAGTGGGAAGGGCGCCAACAATTGGCCGATTTGAAGGGGAACATCGGGTACACTTATCCTGACTAAAGTCGGTCTTCCCCTGCCAAAGGTTCTGGTGATGACGCCGGCTTGGGCTCCACAGTGACTTCCTCCTTGTCGTGGCGTTAGTCTTGGTCTCGTTGCACCAAAATGGGTGCCTTTGCTTGATCCTCTCGCCTGCGCTTGCCCCCTTTGCACCAAAGAGGAAAGGGAGGACACTGCGCGGGCTGGCGCCCGTCTAGCACCTCTGGTCGTCATGGCTTGCGTCATGGGCACCTCGTGAGGTACCCCACCTTGATCTCTCCGCCTCCTCGCGAGCCAGCCTAAGGAGGCCGTGCTGGAGGAAGCTCCACGTCGTCCGCCTCGCCAGGCTTGGCCCCTCGCGAGGGTCTTGAGCCTTGTGTTGATGAAGATGGGCCACGTTGGGCCCCCACTCGAGCCACGCCGCAGGCTGCAGGCAGGCAAGTCTGGGGACCCCCGTTCCCAGAACGCCGACATATGCTTCTCACAAACCAGAGCTTCTCACAAAAGCCTGATGGTTTCGGTAGGGAACGTACGTCCCACCTTTGGGGACGAAACGATATCCATTGCCTCTTATTGCTTTCAAAATATTTCTCGTGTCAACTAGAACAACAGGAGTGTTGTGTCAATTTTTGGGATTTTTCGGGGTTCGTTTGGACATTTTTATGCATGAACTGAGTTTTCTAGGCATTTTATGTGCACAATTCAAAATTGAACTACATGCACATGCTCCAGTGCATATAAATTGGTTGAAAAATCACATGTGTGTCCTTGGGTGCATGCTTAGGTCCCATGCAAGAGATGGGAATGAATTTCAAACACCAGGGCACTGTTGATTGCTGGCAAAATATTGAGATACCTGGTTTTTAAATTCCGGTAAATCCAAAACTCGTCTGAAACTCATGAAACTTGGCATGCTATCATGGAGCGGCATCAACATGCCGTGGTGAAAATTTGTCCCATTTTGGACGGGTTTGGGTATAATCTTCTCACAAACCAGAGCTTCTCACAACAAGCATGATGGTTTCGATAGGGAACATACCACCTTTGTGGACGGGACGATATCCGTTAGCTCTTATTGCTTTCAAAAAATTTCTAGTGTCAACATAGAACAACAGGAGTGTTGAGTTTAATCTTGGAATTTTCCGGGGTTCGTTTGGCCTTTTTTATACATTAAATGGGTTTTGTAGGTATTTTATGTGCATATTTCAAATTTGAATTACAAGCACATGCTCCAATCACTACTAGGAAAAGGCCTACTAATGGCGCACTAGTTTTGCCTACTAATGGCGCATTACCAGTGCACCATTAGGAGCACGCCACTAGTATATCTTACTAATGGCGCACCACTGGTGCGCCATTAGTATCTGGTATACTAATGGCGCACGATGCAGTGCGCCATTAGTTTTGCCCATGGTGCGCCACTAGTGTTTGCTATACTAATGGCACACCACACTGTAATGCGCCATTAGTAACAAATTTTTTTATTTTTTTTCTTAATCTCAGGTCACTATTTCACCTATGAGATATACAACAAGCATCCATATAACAATCATAGCCAACACACAAGTTCCATCATATATACATAGATAGCCAACACACAAGTTCCATCATATATACATACATAGCCAACACGTAGTTCCATCGTTACATATTACAAAAGTTTCACATTGTTCATCCAACACCGTTCAGTTCTCATGCATTGTTCTTCTCCTTCTGCTTCCTCAGCCTAATGCGGCAAGAGCGGCGAGGCGGTGGAGGCAGTGGGATGTAGTCTTCTACCTGAATTGGCGTGGTCATGTCGCCCAGCTATGGGATCGCCGGCGCCACCACCAGTGCGTGGTCATTGTCAGGCACCACCACCATCGCGAGGCCACCTTCAGGCACGACCATCGCTAGGTCATCCTCAGCCACCTCCATCTCTTGCCCTTGGTCAGCCACCACCAGCGCTAGGTCATCCTGCAGCTCCTCATCCCCACTCTGCTCCTCTTCTCCTGCACACCAGTCCGGATCATCCTTCTTGTTGTCTATGCTGCTGCCAGAATCGCTGCTGCTTTCGCTACAGCCATGGTCGCTGCTGCTTTCGCTACCGCCATGGTCGCTGCTGCTTTGGCTGTAGCCATTGTCGCTGCTGCTGCTCCCATTACCTGTCCAAATGCAACAATGACCATTAACAATCAATGTGAGACAAAGCCAAATGTAGAGGAATAAGAAGAGGCAGAACGTACCAGCATCATAATCTTCAGCGTAGCTGTAACATCCCAAAATTCTAAATTTTGGAATGTTATATTAAATAAATAATTATGCTTGTTTGTTTGATTGTGGTGTGGATTGCTTGTGTGAAATTGAGTGAATTTGAAACTTTTTGAAAATTGAATGAGAGGGAATGAAATGACTTTCCCAAACTTTCACCTTGCATTTATGATCTCCATGAATTCAAATCCATTTCATCAAAAAAAACCCTAGAGTGAAGATGACATGACTTCCTCCATTTGAAATGAAAAGGGTTTTTGAAAAAAGAATATTTGAATTCCATTTGAAAGCATTCCAAATTTAGAAACTTTATGCAACTCAATGATTTTCATGAGAGAGGATAAAATGACTTCTTCAAAATATAGGAAATATGAGTTGGAAGTATGAAGAAAAGGTTTGAATTTCCAATTCAAAACCATTTGGAAGTTTTTGGGTTTTATTTTCAAATTATTTTTCTCCAAAAATAAAATATATGGAAAATAGGGTAAAATGATTCCCTACATTATAAAAATGGAGAAAAATAAATTTTAAACCATTTTGGCATTTTAAGGAAATTTTATTTGAATTTTATTTGCAGCAGTAGCACTATTTGTTTTATTAGAATTTGTGTGAATTTTATTTCATCTTGTAAAATAGTTCATATTGTAGGATTTCTTTTTCCGGTCGTTTTGATATATAATACTCCTATATTTTATTTTCATCTTATTTTCTAAAATGATCTTTCTTCGCGGAATCTTTAAAAAAAAAAAAAGAAACGAGACCCAGGCGCCAGCCAGGCCAACCGGCCCAGCCAGCGCCGAGCCGCGGCCCAGCTACCACCCCGAGCCGGCCTGCACCGACGCCCGCGCCCGAAACCTCTCCCGCCCGGTCGCCCGCTCTCTCCCCTCTCTCCCTCTCTCACCGACGCGCCGGCCCCACCCTTCTCCTTCCTTCCCACGCCGCGCCATCACCGCGCCATCACCGCCGCCGTCGCCGGAATCCCGGGGATCGCGGGATCCCTCCCCGATTCGCCCCGCCTCCAAGCCGGCCACCCCCTATAAATACCCAACCCCCTCGACCCATTCCTCACCCCTCCCCCTCGCCTAACCCCTCCACCTCGCCGCGATTTCTCGCCGGAGTCCGACGCCGCCGCCGCGCCATTTCTCCTGCCCCGAGCTCCACCGACTCCCCCGAGCTCCACCAACTCCACCCCCGCCTCCGCAACACTCCGCCGCCCCTCCCCGACGTCTCCGCCGCCACCCAGGACCACCGGAGCCACCGCACCGTCGTCGCCCGAGCCGCCGTCGTCCGTCGCCGTCGCCGCCACCGCGGTGAGTCGCCGGAGCCGCTCGTCGCCGTTCGATCTAAATCCTAGGGCCTAGATTAGATCACGCGAAGGGTTAGGTTTAGTTTAGTTAGACCGGTTTATTTTCGGTTTAGATCGGTTTATTTTAGTACGGTTTAGTTAGACCGGCCCGATCGGTTTATTCCCTCGGGCGCGTTTTAGTTATTTGTCGCCTGAGCGTTAGATAGGCCCGTTAGCGCGTTAGTATTTTTTTTTATGTTAATTTTCGTTTCTGTTTTTATCAGATTAGTTCCAGTTTTGTAAAATCCATATCTTTTAGGTTACTTAATATTTTTAGTTGATTCTTTTTTTGTTAGTTTGCAAATTTGTTGTAGTTTCTGTAGAAAATATGTTTGGCCATGTTTAAATTATTAGAAATTGTTTATATTAGTTTTAGTCAGATTAGTTTTTCTGCTATATTTGGAGTTAGGAATATTATTTTTGACCGATTCTTTTTGCCCCTGGTCTCTAGGACCTTTGTTTATCCAGTAGTATTTAGTGTTTTATTTCTAGGTTAATTTAAATTAGGTTTTTAGCAAAACAGTACTGTTTTAGTTATAGTTTTGTTTTAGTCTTTTCTTTATTGTTTTTATTAGTTTTAAATTATTTCTTTTTGTCACTTTTGACAAATTTAGTTTTGTTTCTGTTAGTCAACCAAAGATTGTTTTTTTTATATATAAAAAAAAAATATTATTTTATTTAGTTTTGTATGAAAACTTCTATAGGTCATAGTTAGAGTTTTATTAAAGCTTTTTAATTGTTTCTTTTTGCTAATAAAATTTTATGAAAACTACTTTCTGTTAACTTAGTTGTTTTACTTTTTATTTTTTTTGTTAATTTATTAGTTTAGTGTTTTAATTATTGTTAAGTTTTACTTAGGGCAAGACTATATTAGATGTTTGTATCAAAGTCATAGATCTTCGTTAGTAGGTTTTCTTTCTAGTTTATTTGAAACTTCCTTGGAATTCGTTTGAGTTTTGTTATTGATTTTTTCTTTGTTGTTTTAATGAGTGTTAGAATTGATTGCTAGGATGATTGCTTATATGATTGTCTGTTTAATATAGATTTTGAACGGAGTGACGAATAGTTCTACCAAGTCTTTATTTGAGTGCGACTATCTTCATCGACATACCAGGCAAGTTCACTTTGACCATATTTTTCATACCAATGTTTTTATTGCATTTAGTGGCACCATTATTTCAATCCCTCCAGTAGTGATATTGAATTCTTGTAGTTGAGTAGAATGCATGAGGTAGGAACCCATCTTCCTGTTACTAAGCCCGGGACGTTGTTTACTTTTAAAGCTACGCTATAGTAGACGGGGTTGGTATGAGTGCTCGGGAGTGGTGTGAGAATGGAGGATTTTACGTCAAAGACGACAACTTCCTGATGGCACCTGCGAGGACAGCATCTTCGAGACCTCAAGACTTCAAGACTCGAGACAAGACTTCAATACACACTACTGGGTGGACTGGTTGTGAGGCACCCTGGAGTACCCAGTGGATTTGCCTAGTGAGCTGGGTTTTGGCCAGTACTCATGAGGAAAGTTCCACCCAGACTCAAAGAGACGGAAGAATACTTCATGACCAGAAGCTTACCGGTGCAACCGCAAGTCACTATGGGCTCTGGCTTGGTTGACCTTAGTTGTGACTCTGGCTGGGACGGTGCTAGCAGATGTAGAACGACGGTAGGATTGGATGAGCACCGGACAGTGGTCAGAGGAACTCTTCGGAAGACCATGTTTCGGTCATCTTGTTCTCAAACACCATGAAGTGCGAGAACGTAAAAAGAGGGATCGAATCTTGCGGGTAAAGTGTACAAACCTCTGCAGAGGGTTAAAACCTAATCGATTAGCCGTGTCCCCGGTTACGGACAATTTGAGTCTCTGGACTTGGATCTATCTCGGAACTCTCAACACCGGATTGATAACTTAATTGTGGGCAACTTATGATGATTTTGGGCTATGGGACATCGGTTGGCGGAACCATGTCATGTTAGAAAACTCCGTAGTACAGGCTCCTGATATTCCTTTGTTGTAGGAAAAGTAAAACCAGCTTTTATGCAAAACAAAAACTCAGACCCAGAGCCACAAAGCCATATTGCATATAGAATAGTTTTATCATCAGCTTTCTCTTATTGTGATCTTGCCGGTACATTCAATGTACTGACCTACACGGCTGCAACGTATCATGTTGCAGATATTTTCTTTGACGAGTAAGAGTTACGATACAGGGTTACGGTCTACACTCAACCTGCCGATGGCGTTGATGGGACTCCACACTCGTTTCATTGTTTCCGCTGAGTATTACGAGGTATATATATCAGTTTTACGTTATTTATACATGTGATTGCACTTTGATATATACATTGATGTACTGTGTGTGCCAGCATACTGATCCAGGGATGGCACAGATACACAGAGGCTTGACCGTCTGAGGTCGGGTCGCTACAGAAATGGTATCAGAGCACATGTTGACTGTAGGACGTGACTCTAGAAATTGGAAAGCCCATAGGACAGGATATCTCTAAAACTTTATTTTTAAAATAGTCCATTACTTCTCATCTTTTCTGATTTTATCAAATATCCTCTCTTACCTCAAATAGTTAGAACATACCCCTTTCCCTTTTGACCACACTGAGGATCAACTGAAGCTGCTCCAAGAAGGACAAGATATCGGACAACCGATGACCATTTCAGAGTAAAGAGGATTTCACCATGGATTAGAAGAGTTGAAGCTACAACAGTTGAAGACTCCAAAGACTCGAAGAATGTGAAGACTCCGAAGATTTATTTGACCTTTAGAAGACCAAAGCCCTGTTATATACTTACGTTAGATGCGACGATTTGTGAGTTGTCATTTGTTTGATGTTTTTCCGACAACCACAAAGTAAAACATGTTTTCTTCAAAACTATTGTTTGTATTGTGTGTATCCCTCCCCACCTCTCTCTTGTCTCACCCTAAAACCCTTGGACCCAGTAGATGATGAATGAAGTTGGACTGGTATTCTCTAGACCGATGACTTAGTTGGAGGCGGAGCTTTGGATTCAAAACATGGAGGATCACCTCGGGAAAAATTTGATTGCAAGGAAGTATGAGGTTCAATATGCTCTTCAGTATTTTACCGAGAGTGCTGCAACCTGGTGGAAAATGCATCAAGCCATACAAGGATGCAACGGAGCAAAAACTTGGGAGGAATTCAAGAAGACTCTCTTGAGGTCCCGTCTTATTCGGAAGCACTACGATAACCCGAAGAAGAAACCTTGTGCTTGCAAGATTTGCGGAGAAATAGGACACACCCAGGAGGAACACAAGGATGGATGCCCACATTGTGAGGAGAATCACCCAGCCGAAGCATGCCCAACTGGGCAAGTTACTTGTTTCTTGTGTGAAGGAACCACCCACTACCCGACGCAGTGTCACATTTACCCCACGGTGCAACAAACTATTCAGAAGCAGAAAAAAGGAATGAAAGAAGCCCACAAGGAAGGTCTAGAAGAACCTGGGATGAAGGAAGATGTTGAAGACCCCGATGGAGAAGGCCTAATCAGATTCTACTCCAACGCTTGCTATTCATGTGGAGAAGAAGGACATTTTTCCCAGTATTGTACCAAGGAAAGAGAAGAATATCTCAGAGACTTCCCAACAACAGAAGTGAAGCTTTGACCCTCAGGAAATAGAAGCTCTGATTATTACGGACAAATCCAGGAAGAGAAAATGAAGGCATCCTCAGAACAACCCAACTTCTGCAGAGAAGGACCTCAGTCATATCACTTGTTACAGGTGCAAGGATTTAGGTCATTACGCTAATAAATGTCCAGAGAAGAAGCCAAGAACCCAAAGAGCAGACACCATTCCCAAGAAGTGCAAAGACTTATCGGAAGTTAATTGTTTTCGTTGTAAGGAAGCAGGACATTATGCTACTAAATGTCCCGACAAGATGAAAGCTGGAGCTGAGTAGTTGGAACTTTGATATTGGTAGTAAGTGTAGTAGGAAGCAAATTTATTTTCATGAGTACAATGAGTTGAGTTATGTAATGGATGTCTCAGAGATTGTAATGAACTCATGAAATCAATAAAGTTAATGTGTCATGATTTCATACGTGGATTTTACTCTATGAACAAGGAGTTTGACCATTTTCGAGGATATGAGAAATATGGTCTATGGATGAAATTGTGCATTTCACTTTAAGGGTGGTAGTGCCCTGTGAGAACACCTGACCGATGTTAAGGAAAAATGTATCCCATAGAGTGGAGTTGGACGAATTAAGTCTAAGGATTTTATTTGATATATATTAATTACCTCAAGAGTTTAAAGGAATGAAGTAAGATTGGATTTAAAGGTGGTGAAGTTTCGGAATATGGAACAATAGTAGCTCAAATGATGAGTTAAAGTGGTGCAAGTATTGAAGTGGGCCCATAACCTACAGGCCCAGGAATTAATAAGGATCAAGTACTCCCTCGAAGAAGAAATTTTGGAAGAAGCTGTGTTTTCATCAGCATACGTTTCGTAGGAGGTTACGTAAAACCCTGAGAGTTGTGAAGAAATGATAGATGTTTTGTTTGGCTTGCAGAACCAAAGGATTTACCCGAACCCAGCTCGTGGACAAGAGAAATTCTGCCATGCTTGTGAGAATGCCCGAGTGTTAGAAATGCGAGATTCGCTAAACCTTATACAAGGTAATGATTTGGGTGCGGAATGGATTGATCACCATACCGACTTACTCTTGTCATTCGCTCTTGCTATTTGGAATGGTAAATCTGAGTGACTTACCCATAGTAGAGAGACGACGATGTCAAACCTTGTTAAACCATAGAATGGTAGGACGATTTATCCATGTACAGGCAACCGCTGCCAAACGTAGGTTATACGTTGAGATCCAACCCCGACCATTTTCCTGCAGGAGAAACCATGAATTGTCGACCACCATGAGATTTTCGATAGTTGTTTAGTATTGGCGACAGACCCGTCAGATATGAAGACCCAGTCTCGGAAGAACCTCACCAGGATGAAAGGACACGTGTTTGAGGAAAAGTTTGTGACCCTACCAGAAGAGCCTCAGTGAAGGAGTTATTCCAGAGAGTATGAGAAGACCGACACCGTCAACCCAAAGGAATGGAGTACACGAGTTTTGTTGGGAACATAACCCTACTTTTAAGTGTGGTAGCACAGTAGACCATTCTGATCAATGGATTTGCTAGAAGACCCCCAAACCCCTAACCTTTTCTTGCTAGCCTCTTCGAATCTCGAGGACGAGATTCATTTTAAGTGTGGTAGGTTTGTAACATCCCAAAATTCTAAATTTTGGAATGTTATATTAAATAAATAATTATGCTTGTTTGTTTGATTGTGGTGTGGATTGCTTGTGTGAAATTGAGTGAATTTGAAACTTTTTGAAAATTGAATGAGAGGGAATGAAATGACTTTCCCAAACTTTCACCTTGCATTTATGATCTCCATGAATTCAAATCCATTTCATCAAAAAAAACCCTAGAGTGAAGATGACATGACTTCCTCCATTTGAAATGAAAAGGGTTTTTGAAAAAAGAATATTTGAATTCCATTTGAAAGCATTCCAAATTTAGAAACTTTATGCAACTCAATGATTTTCATGAGAGAGGATAAAATGACTTCTTCAAAATATAGGAAATATGAGTTGGAAGTATGAAGAAAAGGTTTGAATTTCCAATTCAAAACCATTTGGAAGTTTTTGGGTTTTATTTTCAAATTATTTTTCTCCAAAAATAAAATATATGGAAAATAGGGTAAAATGATTCCCTACAATATAAAAATGGAGAAAAATAAATTTTAAACCATTTTGGCATTTTAAGGAAATTTTATTTGAATTTTATTTGCAGCAGTAGCACTATTTGTTTTATTAGAATTTGTGTGAATTTTATTTCATCTTGTAAAATAGTTCATATTGTAGGATTTCTTTTTCCGGTCGTTTTGATATATAATACTCCTATATTTTATTTTCATCTTATTTTCTAAAATGATCTTTCTTCGCGGAATCTTTAAAAAAAAAAAAAGAAACGAGACCCAGGCGCCAGCCAGGCCAACCGGCCCAGCCAGCGCCGAGCCGCGGCCCAGCTACCACCCCGAGCCGGCCTGCACCGACGCCCGCGCCCGAAACCTCTCCCGCCCGGTCGCCCGCTCTCTCCCCTCTCTCCCTCTCTCACCGACGCGCCGGCCCCACCCTTCTCCTTCCTTCCCACGCCGCGCCATCACCGCGCCATCACCGCCGCCGTCGCCGGAATCCCGGGGATCGCGGGATCCCTCCCCGATTCGCCCCGCCTCCAAGCCGGGCACCCCCTATAAATACCCAACCCCCTCGACCCATTCCTCACCCCTCCCCCTCGCCTAACCCCTCCACCTCGCCGCGATTTCTCGCCGGAGTCCGACGCCGCCGCCGCGCCATTTCTCCTGCCCCGAGCTCCACCGACTCCCCCGAGCTCCACCAACTCCACCCCCGCCTCCGCAACACTCCGCCGCCCCTCCCCGACGTCTCCGCCGCCACCCAGGACCACCGGAGCCACCGCACCGTCGTCGCCCGAGCCGCCGTCGTCCGTCGCCGTCGCCGCCACCGCGGTGAGTCGCCGGAGCCGCTCGTCGCCGTTCGATCTAAATCCTAGGGCCTAGATTAGATCACGCGAAGGGTTAGGTTTAGTTTAGTTAGACCGGTTTATTTTCGGTTTAGATCGGTTTATTTTAGTACGGTTTAGTTAGACCGGCCCGATCGGTTTATTCCCTCGGGCGCGTTTTAGTTATTTGTCGCCTGAGCGTTAGATAGGCCCGTTAGCGCGTTAGTATTTTTTTTTATGTTAATTTTCGTTTCTGTTTTTATCAGATTAGTTCCAGTTTTGTAAAATCCATATCTTTTAGGTTACTTAATATTTTTAGTTGATTCTTTTTTTGTTAGTTTGCAAATTTGTTGTAGTTTCTGTAGAAAATATGTTTGGCCATGTTTAAATTATTAGAAATTGTTTATATTAGTTTTAGTCAGATTAGTTTTTCTGCTATATTTGGAGTTAGGAATATTATTTTTGACCGATTCTTTTTGCCCCTGGTCTCTAGGACCTTTGTTTATCCAGTAGTATTTAGTGTTTTATTTCTAGGTTAATTTAAATTAGGTTTTTAGCAAAACAGTACTGTTTTAGTTATAGTTTTGTTTTAGTCTTTTCTTTATTGTTTTTATTAGTTTTAAATTATTTCTTTTTGTCACTTTTGACAAATTTAGTTTTGTTTCTGTTAGTCAACCAAAGATTGTTTTTTTTATATATAAAAAAAAATATTATTTTATTTAGTTTTGTATGAAAACTTCTATAGGTCATAGTTAGAGTTTTATTAAAGCTTTTTAATTGTTTCTTTTTGCTAATAAAATTTTATGAAAACTACTTTCTGTTAACTTAGTTGTTTTACTTTTTATTTTTTTTGTTAATTTATTAGTTTAGTGTTTTAATTATTGTTAAGTTTTACTTAGGGCAAGACTATATTAGATGTTTGTATCAAAGTCATAGATCTTCGTTAGTAGGTTTTCTTTCTAGTTTATTTGAAACTTCCTTGGAATTCGTTTGAGTTTTGTTATTGATTTTTTCTTTGTTGTTTTAATGAGTGTTAGAATTGATTGCTAGGATGATTGCTTATATGATTGTCTGTTTAATATAGATTTTGAACGGAGTGACGAATAGTTCTACCAAGTCTTTATTTGAGTGCGACTATCTTCATCGACATACCAGGCAAGTTCACTTTGACCATATTTTTCATACCAATGTTTTTATTGCATTTAGTGGCACCATTATTTCAATCCCTCCAGTAGTGATATTGAATTCTTGTAGTTGAGTAGAATGCATGAGGTAGGAACCCATCTTCCTGTTACTAAGCCCGGGACGTTGTTTACTTTTAAAGCTACGCTATAGTAGACGGGGTTGGTATGAGTGCTCGGGAGTGGTGTGAGAATGGAGGATTTTACGTCAAAGACGACAACTTCCTAATGGCACCTGCGAGGACAGCATCTTCGAGACCTCAAGACTTCAAGACTCGAGACAAGACTTCAATACACACTACTGGGTGGACTGGTTGTGAGGCACCCTGGAGTACCCAGTGGATTTGCCTAGTGAGCTGGGTTTTGGCCAGTACTCATGAGGAAAGTTCCACCCAGACTCAAAGAGACGGAAGAATACTTCATGACCAGAAGCTTACCGGTGCAACCGCAAGTCACTATGGGCTCTGGCTTGGTTGACCTTAGTTGTGACTCTGGCTGGGACGGTGCTAGCAGATGTAGAACGACGGTAGGATTGGATGAGCACCGGACAGTGGTCAGAGGAACTCTTCGGAAGACCATGTTTCGGTCATCTTGTTCTCAAACACCATGAAGTGCGAGAACGTAAAAAGAGGGATCGAATCTTGCGGGTAAAGTGTACAAACCTCTGCAGAGGGTTAAAACCTAATCGATTAGCCGTGTCCCCGGTTACGGACAATTTGAGTCTCTGGACTTGGATCTATCTCGGAACTCTCAACACCGGATTGATAACTTAATTGTGGGCAACTTATGATGATTTTGGGCTATGGGACATCGGTTGGCGGAACCATGTCATGTTAGAAAACTCCGTAGTACAGGCTCCTGATATTCCTTTGTTGTAGGAAAAGTAAAACCAGCTTTTATGCAAAACAAAAACTCAGACCCAGAGCCACAAAGCCATATTGCATATAGAATAGTTTTATCATCAGCTTTCTCTTATTGTGATCTTGCCGGTACATTCAATGTACTGACCTACACGGCTGCAACGTATCATGTTGCAGATATTTTCTTTGACGAGTAAGAGTTACGATACAGGGTTACGGTCTACACTCAACCTGCCGATGGCGTTGATGGGACTCCACACTCGTTTGATTGTTTCCGCTGAGTATTACGAGGTATATATATCAGTTTTACGTTATTTATACATGTGATTGCACTTTGATATATACATTGATGTACTGTGTGTGCCAGCATACTGATCCAGGGATGGCACAGATACACAGAGGCTTGACCGTCTGAGGTCGGGTCGCTACAGTAGCGCATGCGACACATAGTCGTGTTGAACACCTTCACGATGAGCGTGGTGGCGTCGTCGTCGTACCTGAAGAGAAGGAAGTACCCCAGCCGCAGGTCGTAGGCACGACAGAACTTCTCCCACCCACGAGACAAGTACATGTGGCCCTCCTTGATCATCAACTCCACATCCCACAGCCTGCGAAACCCACTGCCGGCCTGTCGCACCTTCACATTATTTGGCGGATCTTCACCCATCAGCATGTTCTTAAAACTGTTAGGCAGCCTCTGCAGTTTGGGACAATGAGTGATGTAGGCAAACAATAGATATCATAATAAGATGGGTGAAGCTAGGGGAGATCTCTCATTTTATATGCCTGCGTCATGGATGATACTGAAGTCCCAAGTATGATAGTGAAGAACTCGGAAGCATCCAACTCGTACTGCGGTGTCGCAGAGTGGCGGTGGTTGCTTCCCGCCATGCTCAAACTCTGAGCAAGTATACTGTTATGGTCAAAACTGAAAATCATGGATTGTTGTTAAGTGAGAATTAGTGAAAGAAACTGCTGCTGATCATGGAGCAGTTGTACACTACACATGCTTAAACTCTGAGCAAGTATACTGTTATGGTCAAAACCGAATGTTGATTGCTTGCATCATCTACTCTGAATGATATTAATTAGTCAAAGAAGAAAGCAAATAGATATTTTCTCTCACAACTCAGATTGCTCACTGTCTTGTTCTGCTACATATTAATATTCAAAATTAGTTGTTGCAAACAGAAATAATTCATGAGATCCTTTTTGTTCTTCTCTAATCCTTCAATTTCAGGTATGTTCCCTATATCATACATTAATTCAAGATTACTTAAAAAGTCACCATGCAGTCAGAGAATCTGGGTAAAGAGAGAAAAAAGGGTATAAAGTATGGACTGTGACTATTGTCAAGTGTGGTACTACCAAACACATGCATATCAAGATTCAAGAGCACATGCATACTGTTATAATAAACTTGTCTAATAAAAAGTGGATATAATATTATGAACTGCACAATGGCATAAAAGAGAGCTGAGGTTACCAGCTCTAAGTGAAGGCTCAATGGATTCAAGATCAACCGACTGAAGTTGCCCAAACCTGCAAGGAAAAGAGAGAATAATGACTTCGAACTGCTTCTGATGGCATACATAAGCATAAGTTCAGTCCCCCAAATCAAGCATGGTTTCTTACTGCCCACCTAAACAACCACCACGACAAGGAGCAGATGCAGATAATTCACTCAAAAAGACTAATAAACACCAGTTGCAGATGGAACACTTCCTTTTAACCTTACTAATGATATATATGTTCCCTTATTGCAACATTGCTAATAGAGGATGACATCAATTTGCTGAAATAGCTATAACAGAACACGCATAATCAATCAGCTAGAGAGCTTTTTTCCCTTTTGCTCTCGGGGATAATTCAATGATCCAGTAAAACCATGAGGAGACTTACTTCTAGGCTAGCAACAACTAAAGGCAGAAGGGTCGACAACTCCCAGGAAACTTGTCACTAAATGGCCTGTAAAATGATCTAGTTTTGAAAACTCTGCTGCTTTGACACTCCATCATAAATAGAACATCTCAAACTCGATTCAGTGGACTAACTAAAACATCTGTACATGGAAACATGAACTAAAACACCTGAGTCAAACAAACCCACAGGCAAACCATCACAACTAAAATGAGAACAATACCAGCATCTAATAGAAAAAGCATTTGGAAGCAGCAACTTCCTGAAGAAACTCTGAAGCACTTGTCTCATAACTTAAAAAGCCACAACTAGAAGAAACTCTGACATATTAAGATGCGAACACCGAATGACCTGTTTTTTTGTAATATTCTTTTCTCAGCAGAAAGGATGCTAAACAAGTATCTAAAAATGAATAATTAGGACTCTAACTGTTGAAAGTTTCATTCTTGAGAACAAAAACTAAATTAACTTCAGAAAAGGAATGATTGAGACTCAATCTGTCTAGTATTAAAGATCAGAAAATATTGGGATCAACTTTGTTAATTATTGAGACTCAATCTGATTGCTAACGAAGCTACTGCCGTGGTACATAAACATACAGAAATGAATCACTACATTCACTTCAAGCCTTCACAAAATTGGTAGCTTTGTTTTCACTAATTACCTGGTATAGCATAAGGAAAATTACCTAGTGTAGTATAAATATAAAGAAAAAAACTCAGGTGTCTTAGTAGCTAATTATCAATCTTTTTGTTTGCCATCACTAAGTGTTGGTTGCATCTGGCATGTTCCTTGCCTCTATAAAACATGGGCGCAATGCTTCTTGCTTATCTCTTCTTCTTTTTTGCAGAAACCATCTAATTTCTTTGGAAAAAATGCAGAAAGCATCTAATTTCTCTGAATCTAACATATTCCAATTTTTCAGACATGCTCTTGATGGATGACAAGTCCAATGAGAAAATGATAAACCTGACAACACCTAAACAGCTGCAAAATCACGAACTAACTGACTACAGTACCAGATTCAGGGCAGGCCCATGGGCAGGGAATGGGGAGGAAGGGTGGAGAGGGAGGAAGGAGGAAGGAGGAGAGGTACCTGGGGGGGCGCGGCCGGTCGCCGGAGGGGTTGGGGTCGGCGGCGGCAGCGTCGAAGGGATGGCTCGAGGGCGTCCGCGCTCGTCCGGGTCCTCGGAGTCGAAGAGGAAGACGGTGGCGGTCCTCCTGGGCGCCCGGACTGAGGTAGAGGCGGAGCAGGGCAGGGGCCGACGCGGGGGGCGCGGGGTTTCTAGGGTTTCGAGGGGGGAGGCGGGGCTCGGGGGGAGGCGGCGCTCGAGGGGGAGGAAGGGGAGAGGGAGTCGACGGGGGCGCGGGGGCGGCGGCGACGCGGTGGAGCGGCGCGGTGGAGGGAGAGGGGCGAATCAAAGTTGTCTGGCGAGAGGGAGGGGGAAGGTGCGGCGCGGTGTGGATGGGGTTAGATTACTAATGGCGCACCACCGGCGGTGCGCCATTAGAATGTTTTTTTCATAGCAATGGCGCACCAGCCACCCGTGCGCCATAAGTAAGAATTTTTTTATTATTTTTTAAAAAATGAATATGAATATGAAACAGTAATATTTTTTTATAAAAACAGTAATAAGTGTTGTTTAACAACAGTTGTAGTCTACACTTTATTATTATTATTTTTTAGAAAATGAATATGAATATGAAACAGTAATAATTTTTTATAAAAAAAGTAAATAATTTTTTAAAAAATTACATCAAATTTGTTATTTGAAAATATCATCGGCGGCGGCGGTGGAGCCGGGGAGGGTGCGGTTGGGTCGTCGGCGGCGGTGGAGCGGGGGAGGGTGCGGGGGGGGGGGGGGCTCGTCAGCGGTGGTGGAGCGGGGGAGGGTGCGGGGGGCTGGTGCTCGTCGGCGGCGGTGGAGCGGGAGAGGGTGCGGGGGGTCGGCGGCAGCGGTGGAGCGGGGAAGGGTGCGGGGGGTGCTCGTCGGCGGTGGTGGAGCGGGGGAGGGTGCGGGGGGCTGGTGCTCGTCGGCGGCGGTGGAGCGGGGGAGGGTGCGGTGTGGGTCGTCGGCGGTGGTGGAGCTAGCGGGAAAGGGTGCGGGGGGTGCTCGTCGGCGGCGGTGGAGCGGGGGAGGGTGTGGTGGGTCGTCGGCGGCGGTGGAGCTAGCGGGAGAGGGTGCGGGTGGGATTGAGATCGAGATGAAGGGGCATAGCGATCGAGATATGGAGGGGGATCGAGATCGAGGGGGGAATTTACAGTAATGGCGCACTGTCTGTGTGGTGCGCCATTACTAGTTAGAACTAGTAATGGTGCACTGCCTGCCTGATGCGCCATTAGTGTGTATGGAAAAATGGAAAAAAAATATTTAACACTAGTGGCGCACCACCTTTCTGGTGCACCATTAGTGTCTTCCACACTAATGGCGTACCACCAGCAGGTGCGCCATTAGTATATACTAGTGGCGCACTGCTTCCCTGGTGCGCCATTAGTATCAATCCTATCTATAGCCCTTTTCCTAGTAGTGAATGCACCAAAGTTGGTTGAAAAATCACATGTGTGTCCTAGGGTGAATTTCTAGGTCCCATGCAAGAGATTGGAATGAAATTCAAACACCAGGGCACTGTTTATTGCCGGCAAAACATTGAGATGCCTGGTTTTTAAATTCTAGTAAACCCATAACTCGTTTGAAATTCATGAAACTTGGCATGCTATCATGGAGCGGCATCAACATGTCGTGGTAAAAAATTTGAGTGTAAGCTTCTCACAAACCAAAGCTTCTCACAACAAGCATGTTGGTTTCGATAGGGAACGTACCACCTTTGGGGATGAAATGATATCCATTGGCTCTTATTGCTTTCAAAAAAATTCTAGTGTCAACATAGAACAATAGTAGTGCTGTGTCAATTTTTGTGATTTTTTGGCGTTCGTTTGGACATTTTTATGTATTAACTTGAATTTCTAGGCATTTATGTGAATAATTCAAATTTTAACTACAAGCACATGCTCCAATGCACTAAGTTGGTTGAAAAATCGAATCGGTGTCCTTGGGTGAATTTCTAGGTCCCATGCAAGAGATGAAAATGAAATTCAAACACCAGGGCACTATTGATTGCCGGCAAAACGTTGAGATGCCTAGTTTTTAAATTCTAGTAAATTCATACGTCGTCTGAAATTCATGAAACTTGGCATACTATCATGGAGCGGCATCAACATGCCGTGGTAAAAAAATTGTCCCATTCGGGGCAGGTTCGGGTATGCGCTTCTCACAAACCAGAGCTTCTCACAACGTTTTGCCGGCAATCAACAGTGCACGAACCTGCCCCGAATTGCCTCTTATTGCTTTCATAAACTTGGCATTTTATGAAACGATATCCATTGCCTCTTATTGCTTTCATAAAATTTCTCGTGTCAAGATAGAACAACAGGAGTGGTGTGTCAATTTTTGGGACTTTTCGCGGTTCGTTTGGATATTTTTATGTATTAACTGAGTTTTCAATGCATTTATGTGCATAATTCAAATTTGAACTACATGCACATGCTCCAGTGCATATAAATTGGTTGAAAAATCAAATATGTGTCCTTGGGCGCATGCTTAGGTCCCATGCAAGAAATGGGAATGAATTTCAAACACCAGGGCACTGTTGATTGCCGGCAAAACATTGAGATGCCTGGTTTTTAAATTCTAGTGAATCCAAAACTCGTCTGAATATCATGAAACTTGGCATGCTACATGGAATGATACTCGACATGCTATGGCATATTTCGTGTCCATTTTGAGAGAAGGCACACTCGAATAATGACAGCCAACAAAGGCATTTTGAAAAAATAGCTGCCACTTTAATATCTCAAACGTTTGTAGAATTCAAACCGTGTGCGTTCTTTTAACCATTCACGTGACGCCACGTGTCTTGGTTTTAATGGTTGTAGGAGGGGCTGTGCGGACAACTGCTTGACCTTGACTGAACGGGAGGCGTGCGAGCACAGTCCGGTGTGCAGGCTGACCGAGAGGCGTGCAAGCTGTCCTCCAATGCGCAGGCTCATCGGGAAGCGTGCGAGCTGTACACTGCGCAAGCTCACTGGGAAGCGAGCCATTTGACTTCCATGGCCGCCCGCCTTCCTCTCCATTAATGGCGCCAGAGCCGCTGTTTAATATAGGCGGTCTTACTGTTCACCTCCCATTCCCCTCCCTCCCATAGCCGCAGACCTCCACCAACGCCATGCCGCAGAAGGATCAACTGCCACTAGTCTTCAAGTTTGGTGAAGTTGACTCCGAGCCAGAGGAGATAGAAAATAAGGAGGAATGGGGCCTCATGGACATGGCCTAGAACGAGCTGGCCGCATCAGTTGCTGCCCCCGCTCCCGTCCCTACTCCCATCCCCGCGCCCGCGCCAGCGGCCATCCCCGTAGCATTGACGGGCTGGTCGCCGAGCACTATCGTAGAGCTGGAAGCCGCGGGCATCAGCGAAGTCTCCACGGAACCGCGCGACGTCGCGTACATGCCAACGCCCGTCCCCGTGCCTGTGTGCGCCGCTCCACCCTCCGTGGGGCCGCCCCTGTGCGTTTGGCTGCACCGGCCGCGCCCGTGCCCGTGCGTGTGCCCCCTTCAGCGGCATGGGACGCTACCGTCGACTGCTACCTCTCAGCGGCGCCAGTTGCCGTCCTCTCGCGCCCCGCCCGTCGATCGCGCGACGACATGATGTTTGATTTACAAGTGAATAACATTTTGTGCTGCCTTGAAGACTTCAACAACGGCGTCTCAGAGGACGACAACGACAAGGACGGCGCGGCACGCCGCCTTCGCCGTCGCCGGAAATAGTTTTTTGGGGTTCAATACTGTATCTCAAATTCTCGATCATATGAATATAAATTCACAGTGTGACTGAATGAAAGATATGATTTGAACGAACTTGCGTTTTTCTCTCTTAATGTACAGAATTATCAAACGATTTTCTTTTGAAAAAACGTCAATGGTTTTTAAATATAAAACACTCATCGCAAACGTTTTAGTTAGAACACCCGGATGCAAACCGACAGCTTCCCCAGGAAGCCAAGGGAAAATGTGTCGAGCAGGATTCTGCATCCCTTCAATGCAAACGGTTGTTTTGCATGACCCGTGTGCAACCACGTACAAACAATTGGGTAGATTTGCGTATCTGTCATTTTGAGTATGGTGCCATTTGTCAAACTGGAAAGATTGACATTTGTTTATCTAGTAACATTGCCATTTGTCAACCTTGTAACACTGCGATTTGTCAAAATATGCAGCTAAAAATCACTAGCACTATCTAATTTTTGCAACTAAAATCACTAGCATTGTTAATATGGACACCACTAGCAGGCGTGAGTTGATGGACGCATATGCAGATGTACCATTGATTACATACAACAAGTCATCAGCCCACAACGACAACGAGGATACAGGTTGGATTATAGATCATTTCCAACAAAACATTCTAGTAAAGTTTTTCTCACACAACAAATAACAAAATGATGAAATGAGCTTCAGCTCAACCACTCGTCGGTGTTGGAAACGCTTGCTTTGAACCAGAAGTGATTCTTTGGGAAGGGCCAGCTACTGTCAATCTCGAGACCAATGCAGGACTAATCATCCAGGCTGAAGCGGCCTATGTCAGAACCCATATTGGGACGGTAGGGAAGCATAGCAATGTCCAAGGTATAGATACAGTTGCTTCTCATAAATGGTAGTAACATTGTGTCAACAGCAGCTGGATCACCTTCCACCATGATTGGATAGTTTTGTCCAAGGAAGAGCGAGTTCCCTCCATGACTTTCAATACTGAACCAGGGAGAAGGTGTTGGCGCTAGTACACTAGTATCCATCCCGAATACCCTGCAACGGATGTTGGAATAGGTCCGGAGAGTGCGACCATGCGGAACACCTGCTTCCTTGGTAACATCAGCAGCGCCCTGTATACAGACAAGAAGAAGAGGTGATCCAGCGGAATAAGTTGCCAGGCGCCACTGAGTATATGGGTCCAGCTCATCCTCATGCTCGTGATCATCAGCATCGTCATCTCCCCCTTGGTTATAAAAATTTAAAAGTATAGGTGGTGGAATGTTCACAGGACCTTAGAAACACAAGAAGGTTAATTAATTAGTAAAGGAAAACTAGCTAACCCGCATGCATGTGGCTGAAACAATTATAATTACATTGGAAGACAAATGTACCGAAAGCATGACGATTCCATGCAAAAACAGTGCCACGAGTGGTGGCAGCAAACACAAGACCCTCGTATTGAATTGCATCATAGTACTCATCCGTGTAGAGAAATTGATTTTTGAGCAATATCCATCAAGGCATGGAAGTAAGGAAGGCAACAAGCTTGTCGAAGATAGCAATAACTTCATAGTTCGAGTAATCCCAATAGCGGCTGGGAACTCGACAAATTACTATCTTCCATAGACGACAGTCACCATGATCGTATTTGAACTCACGTAGAATACCGGTGTACTCAACCTCTGGGCAGTCGTCTGAGATTTTTGGAAGTGGAACCCGGTGACGAGTGTACACATCCACAAGTTCCCACTTGCTGTTGTACCCATTGTAAACAACCGAATCTCCATTTGTGCATGCCCAAGCCTTGCCCTCTAGCGATGGCATCTTAACATCATACGTATCATTATCAAGCGGCATCAACTTACACAAGGTGAGGCTTCCCTCGTGTCGGTGTACAAAAAGGGGGGGTACACTTTTTGTACCCCTATAATTGTGCACGGGCAGTCTGAGCCACGGGCACCGCCACACCCAGCACGGCAAGGGAGGTAAGCCAAGGTGAGGCCGGAGCTCAAGAAAAGCAGAACGAAGCCAAGACCAAGACCACAAAGAGCAAAGGGGATGAAGCGGACTCCCCCGGCAAGATCCTTGCCGGGGGCAGTTCTAGCAAACCCGGCAAGACCCTTGCCGTGGCAGCTCGCCCCACACCTACGGAGCGAGTCACCCTTGAGTCCACTGCCCCCATGGGGCAAGGATTCGGGAGACATCCCCGTGGTGGCATGCAGATCTTTGTCAAGACATTCAAGATCAGATAAACCTTGGCAGGATCCCAGCCAAGGAGGACCACAAGGGCCCCAGCAAGAGCCTTGCCGAGGATGACAGCAGGCGCCACGGCAAGACCCTTGCCGGGGCCACGGCAAGACCCTTGCCAGGGACACGGCAAGACCCGTGCCGGGGCCCCGTCAAGGCCCTTGCCTTGAACCCGCGTAGGGCCACCATCAGGCCCACGCCAATCAAGCCTCCACCGCCGTTCGCATGCAGCTGCCGACCCAACTAGCTGGGCAGGCACCTGCATGGCAGCAAGCAGATCTTCGTGGAGACCCATCACTGCGCCACCTCAGCTGCCTGCCTACCTACATGGCACCATGAGCACCGCTGGCCAGGGCGCATGTCGACGCAAGAGGGAGCGGCGACGGACGAGACATGGCTCTCCCCCGTCCCCGATAAAGCAAAGACACCTAAGCAAGACGCATTAAAGGCGCCTTGTCATGTAATGCGAGGGATAACCTCGCATCACTGTGCCCTTTCCACCTCCTGTGTGCCATTGTGGCAACCCCTTTCCCTATAAAAGGATGCCCAAGGCGACCAGGAAGAGGATTCGGCTTTTTGGAGCTCCTCACACCCCATTGCTAGTTCAGGAACACAGATAAACAAACCACCAAAGCAGGAGTAGGGTTTTACGCATCCTCGTGTGCTATCTGTTTGATCCGCTCTTCTCACGACCCCGCGCCCCGCAACCGTAGTAGGGATTCTTGTGATCCCACAGGTGTCATTCCACACCGACATCTTTGGCGCGCCAGGTAGGGGCCTTGCCGCTGTTGTGAGAATCGGCTTTAGCAGTTAGTTCGACGCTTCTTCATCATCATGGCACCAAAGAAGAAGAAGACGGTGGCGGTTGGCCCGTCGGAGGCCGGACATCTCGTCCCGACGCGGGCGAGCAGCGGACCGTTCGCAGAAAGGACCCGGGGCGCCGTTCGCGAACACCAACACTGTCCCAGCAGCCGTAGTTTGGGAGGCGGCGATGTTCGCGCGCCTAGTAACGGGCCGCACGCCGCCAAATCCAGAGATGGAGCCAGGCCCTCTACGGGTGGCCCGGGGCCTTCCAAGATCGCTGCCACCCCGCCCGAAGGCGACGCGAGGGCTTCCGAGACTCCCACGCCAGCGCCGACGGCGCGCTCCTCTCAAGCGGCGTGCAACGAACGGCGTAACCACGCCGAAGACCGCGGGCGTCGCCGCGGGAAGAGCCCCGAGCGCCACTCCCGGGATGTAGAAGACCTGCCCGCTCGCCGAGGCGCTGGTGAAGATGGCAGGCGACCGCGGGGCCGTGATAGAGCTCCTTCTGACATGGTCAGAAGTCGAAGCGCGTCGCGATCCATGCAAGTTTCGCTGCCACCAATGCCAGCAGAAGCCCTGGCGCGCGCGCAGTTGCTCCTCGATTTTCCTCCCACTACGGGGAAACTCGACGAATGGAGAGCCACTATCCAAAGCCTTGTTGCGGTGGCCAACAAAGATGAACCGAGTCCAGTGGAGCCCCCGGGTCGACGCTCCGACAGAGTCCCACGTACCAGTGGCAGGAAAGCCGGCGGCGCCGCGACCACGGTACACTCGCCTCCTCCTCGCCCGGTGCCGCGGACGCCAGCCCGTCGCGACGTTATGGGCAACGAAATCTCCATAGCGTCGTCCGACCCGCGGACCCACTGTGACCAACGCCAAGTTCTTCGGGAACGAGAACATGAAGACGCTCGAACCACCATCGAGCGCCGGCGCGGAGCGCGCCACCAGTTAGATAGGCGAGGAGGGCCCGCTGCGAACCACCCGGCACCGGAGAGCCCTGGAGGCCTACCTTACAAGGTAGGCTGTCCAGGTTTTACCCGTGAGCTGCGGCAGTTCCAGTGGCCCACTCACCGCACCTTCAAACCTGACGTGGGCGAAAAGTACAGCGGCAAGACCCATCCGTCCGAGTTCCTCAACATCTACACCATCGCGATGCAAGCTGCCGGAGCCCGTGACGATAAGGTGCTTGCGAATTACTTTCCGTTGGCTCTTAAACCCAACGCCATGTCATGGTTGATGCACTTGCCGGTGTACTCTATTTCCTCCTGGTCGGATTTGTGCCATGAGTTCGTGGGCGCCTTTACTGCAGGCCACCAAGCCCATGGCCAAGCGAGCGACCTGCACGTCATCCCCCAGAAGGGAGGCAAGAGTCTCCGCAAGTATATACAGAGGTTCAGCCGGATACAGTACAATATCCCTGATGTTCACCCTGCCGCCATCATCAGTGCGTTCCATCAGAACGTGCGTAACCGCAAGATGCGCAAAGAGCTGGCAATGAACAAGGTGAAAGATGTAGCAGAACTCTATGTTCTTGCTGACAGATGTGCCCGGGCTGAAGAGGGAAGGAAGTACCCCGGCGAAGATGCCGACGTGGAAACCGACTCCTCAAATGAGGACACTGCTGCCCCGGCGAAGAAGGGTCGGCGCCGCAACAGGAAGTGCAAAGGTAAAGCCGTGCTTGCCGTCGAGGGATCTGATGACACCGGCTCCACCAAGAAAACCAAGGCAGATGACCCCGGCAAGGAAATTGCCAGATGTGTCGCCTATCGGGCCTTGGCGGCTGCCGAGAAGCCAGGAAACACCAACAAGCGATACTGCAAGATCCATCGCACCAAAGGCCATGCTCTCCAAGACTGCCGACAGGTTGAGCTCCTCGCTGAGAAGCAGAGGGCTGAGTATGAGAGGTGGGACAAGGATAAGGGCCAAGACGGTGCTGAGGAGTCTGGCAAGAAGCGTGACGGCCAGGCGGGCCGTCGCGGCAAGGATAAACAACAGGAGAGGCCCGCCCGGGGCCGTGACAGGAAGCGAGAAGACGGCGATCACGAAGAGGACGACGAGTCCGGCGACCAAGAGTTTCAGAAAGCTACAGAGGCCATGTGCGTCGACGGCGGCGCCTCGCTGCATACTTCTCACTGCCGGCTTAAACAGTGGGCGCGAGAGATTACAGCGGCAGAGCCGTCGTTTGATGCCCAAAGGCCGCTGAAGTGGTCCAGCACACCTATCATTTTTGACACTGAGGATCACCCTGATCGCACT
The DNA here is from genome assembly GCA_032464435.1 of Aegilops umbellulata. Classification (NCBI taxonomy): domain Eukaryota; kingdom Viridiplantae; phylum Streptophyta; class Magnoliopsida; order Poales; family Poaceae; genus Aegilops; species Aegilops umbellulata. The sequence goes on from CP136054.1 coordinate 398,288,073, forward strand.
ACTACGGTCGGGTGCTTGCCATTGTTGGTTTCACCAACAATACGCAACCTCAAGGTGACGAAGATGCTAGTCGATGGCGGGGCCGGTCTGAACTTGATCTCGCCTGCCGTGATCGAGAAACTGCAGATTCCTGACGGAGACCTCGAAGAGACGGGCACGTTTCAAGGGGTCAACCCGGGAAGAAGCCAACCCAAGGGAAAGGTCACGCTGCCCGTGACTTTTGGAAGCGACCTGAACTACAGGACGGAGAGGATCGTGTTCGATGTTGCCAAGATCCCCTTGCCCTACAACGGGATCCTTGGCCGCCCAGCGCTGGCCAAGTTCATGGCGGCGTCACACTACGCCTATAACACCCTGAAGATGCCAGGGCCTATGACGATCATCACCATCCCCTCCAACAAGAAAGATGCGCTGATTTGCGCTGACCAACTATACCAGCAAGTAGTTGCAACAGCTGCCGCCACTAGAGCACTTGCTCCTGCCGCTGGGACCCCGGGAGGGAAGAAGAAGAAGAAGACCGGTGAGACCTCGGACACCTACTCCGGCAAGCGCACCTCTTCGGAGTGTAGCGCTGCCATCGAGGACGTGCCATAGACCTCCGCCGGCGGAAACAAGAAGCCCAGGGCCATACCACCGGGAACCAAGAAGGTTTCTGTCAATGAGGACGACATGGGAGGAGCTTTCACCATAAGCTCCACCCTTGACGACAAATAGGAAGACGCGCTCGTCACCTTCCTGCGGGCGAATGTCGATGTGTTTGCATGGCAAGCTTCCGGCATCCCCGGCGTTCCCAGGGAGGTGATTGAGCACCACCTTGCTGTCTGTCCTCATGCGCGGCCCGTCAAGCATAAGGTCAGAAAGCAAGCTTTGGAACGACAAGAGTTCATCACAGAAGAGATCCGGAAACTGGAAGCAACGGGTTTGGTAAGAGGAGTGCTCCATCCAACGTGGTTGGCCAATCCGGTCGTAGTGCGCAAGGCAAATGGGAAGTGGAGGCTGTGTATTGATTACACAGATATCAATAAGGCTTGTCCTAAAGACCCCTTCCCGTTGCCGCGCATCGACCAGATTGTTGACTCCACGGCTGGGTGTGATCTGTTGTCCTTCCTCGACGCCTACTCCGGCTACCACCAGATCTTCATGACAAGAGAAGACGAAGAGAAAACATCATTCATCACCCCATGTGGTACGTATTGTTTCATGCGGATGCCTTTCGGGTTGAAGAGTGCTGGTTCGACGTTTGCAAGGGCGGTCCAGATTGGTTTTGAACCCCAGCTCCATAGAAATATGGAAGCTTATATGGATGACATAGTGGTCAAAACCAAGGAGAGGGCAACCCTCATACCAGATTTGCAAGAAACATTTGCGAACCTGCGCAAGATCAATCTCAAGCTGAACCTGAGAAGTGCGTCTTTGGCGTCCCGTCCGGCAAGCTTCTCGGGTTCTTTGGGTCACAGCGTGGGATAGAGGCCAATCCGGACAAGATCAAAGCTATAGAGCAGATTGAAGCACCAAAGCGAATCAAGGATGTGCGTCGGCTTGTTGGTTGCGTCGCCGCCATGGGCAGGTTCATTTCCAAGTCTGCCGAGCGCGCCCTTCCCTTTTTCAAGATCCTGAAAAAGGCGGGCCCGATGGAGTGGACGCCAGAAGCCGAGGCAGCATTGCAAGATTTGAAGAAGTACCTCTCCTCCGCGCCGATACTAGTTGCGCCCAGGCCACAGGAGCCGTTACTGCTATACCTGGCGGCAATGAACCAGGTGGTCAGCGCCGCACTAGTGGCACAGAGAGAGGTTGACGACGAGGTAATGGCAGCGACAGAGCCCGACACCACCAATGCGGAGTCGACACAGCTAGTTGAAGTGCCGCCGAAGAAGAAAATGATGCAGCACCCGGTCTACTTTGTTAGTTCCCTCCTGCAGGGGGCTAGATCAAGGTACTCCGGCGTGCAGAAACTGCTCTTCGGCCTTCTTATGGCCTCGAGGAAGCTGCGTCACTACTTCGAGGCACACGAGATCACTGTCGTCACTCGCCTCCCTCTACAACGGATATTGCACAATCCAGATGCAACGGGAAGAATTGTGGAATGGGCACTGGAGCCGTCCAGCTTTAGCCTCAAGTTTGAAAGTACTTCAACGATTCAGAGCCGAGTCCTGGCGGAGTTCATTGCAGAATGGACCGCGATGCCTGACGAAGAAGCCCAAGAGACTGCTCTCCCCGGCAAGGAGGCAAGTTGCGATTGGATCATGTACTTTGATGGAGCTTTCTCCTTACAGGGTGCCGGGGCTCGCGTACTGCTTGTCGCGCCCACCGGAGAGCACCTCAAGTACGTGGTCCAGATGCACTTCCCCAGGGAGGCGTCAACCAACATACGGTAGAGTACGAAGGGCTGCTTGCCGGTCTCAGGATCGCGGTGGACCTCGGAATCAAGAAACTCATCGTCAGGGGTGACTCGCAGCTTGTCGTCAAGCAAGTCAACAAGGATTACCAGAGCCCGTTGATGAAGGCCTACGTCGATCAAGTGAGAAAGTTGGAAGAGCGTTTCGACGATATACAGGCTGAACACGTTCCCCGAGCGGAGAACGATATCGCCGATTACTTGTCAAAACACGCCGCCCTCAAGCTACCTCTGGAACCAGGTACCTTTGTGCTTCAGCTAACTCAGCCATCCGTTGATCCATCAACAGAGCAGAACAAGAGGAAGAAATCAGGGCCCGGCAAGTACTTTCCCGCCGAGTTCCCCCGAGCCGCCGGCAAGGATGTTGCCGGGGACACTGAGCCCGCCACGGGACGGCTAGCTCCGGCGGAGCGTCAAGCTCTTGCCGTCGAGACAGCTGCTCCTATAGCGGAGGAAATGCCTTTAGTCCTCGCCGTCGAGCCCTAGGCTCCGGCGTGGGCACACCATACCGTCTGATTCCTCCAAACAGGGGAACTTCCTGAGGAGCAGGAAGAAGCGGAAAAAGTAGCCCGTTGCTCTACCATGTACCAGTTTGTCGATGACGTCCTGTACAGGAAGAGGCTGAACGGTGTGAAATTGAAGTGTATCCCTCAAGAGGAAGGACTGGAGCTATTGGCGGAGATACACGGAGGCATATGTGGATCCCACATCGGGTCAAGGGCCCTTGCCGGCAAGGCATTTCGGCAAGGTTTCTTCTGGCCCACCGCCCTCCAGGATGCAACGACACTAGTCACCAGATGTGAAGCGTGTCAGTTCCATTCAAAGAAGCTTCATCAGCCAGCCCAAGCCCTTCAAACCATTCCTCTCTCCTGGCCCTTCTCGGTCTGGGGGCTCGACATACTGGGCCCTTTCCCCCGCGTTGTCGGGTGCTTTGAGTACTTGTACGTTGTGATCGACAAGTTCACAAAGTGGACGGAGGTGGAGGCGGTGAGGAAGGTCACAGCTCAGTCAGCCGTCAAGTTCTTCAAGGGACTAGTGTGCCGCTTTGGTGTACCCAACAGGGTCATCACCGACAACGGCACACAGTTCACAAGCCACACCTTCATTCAATATACCAAGACCTCGGCAGCAAAGTCTGTTTCGCTTCCGTTGCCCACCCGCGAAGCAATGGTCAAGCTTAGAGGGCAAATGCTGAAGTACTGTGAGGCTTAAGGACCAAGACCTTTCACAGGCTGCACAAGAGTGGAAGGCGCTGGATTGATGAGTTGCCGGCGGTTCTTTGGTCGATCAGGACGACGCCAAATCGAGCCACCGGCCAGACACCCTTTGCCCTAGTATACGGGGCAGAGGCAGTTCTCCCCACTGAACTCAAATACGGGTCACCTCGAGTGCTCGCTTATGATGAGCTTGAGTAAGAGCAACTGCGACAAGATGACGCAATGCTCCTTGAGGAAGATCGTCTTCGGGCGGCTGTGAGAGCAGCATGCTACCAGCAAGCCTTGCACCGCTACCATAGCCGCAAGGTTCATCCCCGAAGCCTTGAGGAAGGCGACCTTGTCCTTTGGCGCGTTCAATCGGCCAAGAATTCCAACAAGTTGACGCCAAAGTGGGAAGGCCCTTATCGGGTAATACGAGTCACCAGGCCCAGCGCAGTCTGCCTGGACACAGAAGATGCCATTTCGGTGAGTAACTCCTGGAACATTGAGCATCTTCGCAAGTTTTACCCGTGAGGCGCGGCTTGCCGGGCCCCCCGGCAAGCCACCTTTTGTACAAGCATTGCCGATGATGCATGTAACCCTTTGTACAAAGCCAGGCGCAGACCCTGAGCATAAATAAATGAAGCGCTGGCGCCCTAAGTCATAGCTTGCATGCTAGGTCGAGTCTCGTCCTTGGTTAGGGTTGGTAGTGCTTGGCGGCGACTAACCCCTAGCTTAGAGGTCGAGTGTGCGTCTCTTTGCCGTTCTTTTGTCTTCTCTGGCTCGCAGGACTCACAGATATCCTTGCCGGACCATTTGAGGATGAAAAAGAGAAGAGGGACAGACCAGCATCTAGACCCCGGCAAGCCAGTATTGCCGGGGGCTGCAAGTGCAAAGATTCACCCACGACAAACCAGAGTTGTCGGGGGCTACAGCTTCAGATAAGTTCTTCATCCCTTATCATGCATTCCCTTATGGACTGAGGTATGTGAAACCTCGTTCCTTCCTAAAGCTACCGTGCTTCCCTAAACTCTAGGCCTTAGGGCTCGTTCCTGGGTCCAGGTTTGGTCGTAGTCGCGGCAGCGAAAGGATGAAACAAAGGGCCTGAACCCACCTCATCCCTGCCTCCGCCAAAAGCGTGAGAAAGGTCGAGCGACATGGGAAGACAACAAGGCCTGCTGCCGGGCGAGGAAATGTTTATCTTAGAGATATCAAGGATTTACTCCTTGTCGTGGGTTCTACCCGCAAACAAATGGCCCGACAAACATCCCTTTTTCATTAAAAATATTCCACTCAGGTACAGTCCATAGCGAATGAAAAACATGAATGATGGGATTACAAGTTTTAAATTCAGCTAAGGCTCGAAGGCTTACAAACTAAAAAGAGATAAGGTGCCCGTAATCCCTTTCTTGTCTCTCCCCTCAGGAGGCAGGTCAAGGAGGCGAAAAGGGAAAAAGGGGCGCCTAGGCAAGCTACGGGTGGCAGAAGACACCAAGAGAACATCTCGGTGGCCGTCCGAAGGCTGGAAGGTGATGGCGGCGCCGGAAGAAGAGCTCGAAGACGAGGCGGCAGGACGTCAGCACGCGTCGAAGGCGTCGGTGCCCGCGTACTCCGAGTTGACGGCCTTGCCGCCCGCCCTCTTCCTCTTCTGAAACCTCCCAACGCCAGCCGCCGAAGGAGACGACACCGAGAAGTTCAGGGAGCCGGCGACACGGATGATGGGGTTGCCGGTGCCGCCCTGGGCGGCGCCCGACACCTAGTCGGACCCGTCATCCTGCCGCCTGCTACTCTCGTCGTCGCTGCCACTGTCCTCCTCGTCACTCCCGCCCGAGGAGGAGTCTTCGCTATCAGAAGAGCTCTCCACGCAGCACCTTGCACGGGTCCCGAACAGCCCGAAGACCTTGACGGAGAGGAGGCCACCCTCCATCAGCTTGTAATGGAGAGTGAGCCCCTCCATCAAGCGGTGGATATGAGCGAACATCTTCCATCCCCGACAAAGATACATCACGTGAGGGGCTGGGAAGTTGACGCGAACCCACGTACCGCTGATCCCACAGCCCCTCATGTGCAGCCGCAATGATTCCGGCGGATCTAGCTCCATCTCCCTCGCGAATGGAGTCGGGAGACAAAGGCGACAACGAGGCGGCCGGCGCAGCCTGACGAAGAACTCGCAAGGGTCAGTCCCAACGTGGCCCTCCATGTGGGGAGGAACTGCTGGCGGAGGTGAGGCCGGCGCGCCGCCCCGTCCTCCTCTTCCCCGAGCGCCTCGGCCTCGCCCACGGCCTCGCCCCCTCCCCCTTCCCCTTGCGGCTGGTTCTGCCACTGCGGGTGCAGGAGAAGGAGGGACGCGTTGTCGAGCGGCGACCCGTGCCGCCACCGTTGAAGGACCAGGGTTCCCTCTCTCCATGGCGGATGGAAGGGGGGAGCATAAGCTGAAGGAAGAAGGAGATGAAGGAATGCGGGACGCCATCCCCCCTCCCGCTCTTTATAAAGGAATGGGGTGGGGGCTCGGCTGCCCCGCTCCGCTAATCAAGACGCGGAAGGCGCAGGGAACTGGGACCGACCCGCTGCCCCAGCCCGCGGCGGCCCAGTTTCCCGCCTCCACCGATCGCCACCCCAAGCGCATGGGAGCCACGTGGCAGGCATGCAGGACCGTGGCGACGGGTGAGGCGACCTCTCCCCACCCCATGATCGTGGGGAGTGGACGCCTTGAAGACCATGCCTCGGCCCCGTTCAGTAAATGGGCTGCGCTTCCATGCCTTCCTCCGTTTATGGGGAAGGCGCGAACCGCCCCCTTTACTATGACATGACGCATGCGTGCAGAGCTCAGCCCCACGCATGCCACCCACGTCACGCATGCCTCCCCACGCCGCGCCACGCGCGGGAAGCGAGGGAAGCGCAGCGCGCGAAGGAACTTACCACGGTAAAAACCGCCCCGCCTGCCCACGCACCGTTTCTGGGCCTAGCCCAACAACGTGTTGCGCTTATGTGTGGCCCAGGCCCGGGGGCTCTTATCGGTGTACAAAAAGGGGGATACACTTTTTGTACCCCTATAACTGTGGACGGGCAGTCTGAGCCACAGGCACCGCCACACCCAGCACGGCAAGGGAGGTAAGCCAAGGTGAGGCCGGAGCTCAAGAAAAGCAGAACGACGCAAAGACCAAGACCACAAAGAGCAAAGGGGGCGAAGCGGACTCCCCCGGCAAGATCCTTGCCAGGGGGCAGTTCTAGCAAACCCGGCATGACCCTTGCCGTGGTAGCTCGCCCCACACCTACGAAGCGAGTCACCCTTGAGTCCACTGCCCCCATGGGGCAAGGATTCGGGAGACATCCCCGTGGTGGCATGCAGATCTTTGTGAAGACATTCAAGATCAGATACACAATTTAGAAGATGATGACGCTTGGCGGGCTCCCAGCCAAGGAGGACCACAAGGCCCCCGGCAAGAGCCTTGCCGGGGATGACAGCAGGCGCCACGGCAAGACCCTTGCCGGGGCCACGGCAAGACCCTTGCCATGAATCCCGGTAGGGCCACCATCAGGCCCATGCCAATCAAGCCTCCACCACCGTTCGCATGCAGCTGCCGACCCAATCAGCTGGGCAGGCACCTGCGTGGCGGCAAGCAGATCTTCGTGGAGACCCATCACTGCGCCACCTTAGCTGTCTGCCTGCCTACATGGCACCGCGGGCACCGCTGGCCAGGGCGCGTGTCGACGCAAGAGGGAGCGGCGACGGACGAGACAAGGCTATCCCCCGTCCCCGATAAAGCAAAGACACCTAAGCAAGACGCATTAAAGGCGCCTTGTCATGTAATGCGAGGGATAACCTCGCATCACTATGCCCTTTCCACCTCCTGTGTGCCATTGTGGCAACCCCTTTCCCTATAAAAGGATGCCCAAGGCGACCAGGAAGAGGATTCGGCTTTTTGGAGCTCCTCACACCCCATTGCTAGTTCAAGAACACAGATAAACAAACCACCAAAGCAGGAGTAGGGTTTTACGCATCCTCGCGGCCCGAACGTGGGTAAAGGAACCGTGTGCTATATGTTTGATCCGCTCTTCTCACGACCCCGTGCCCCGCAGCCGTAGTAGGGATTCTTGTGATCCCACAGGTGTCGTTCCACACCGACACCTTGTCCCCACGCCAGTCAGCACGATCACGAGGAAGAAGATAGGGGAGATCAAACTGCTCCTGGACCCTTGGGTTCGTTGTAATGATGTTATTAGTTGAGTTGATAATGGTCTTGAACGAACCTGCCATGCTAGCCGAGGTGATGACATTGCACCGATCAATGAGTTCCTCCACCGCGTCATCATTCAGATCAGGGCAACAATAACAGGGTCGTTTCTGGCCTGTTCCCTCCATGGAGAAGATGATCAAACAATGGCAGAAGAAAGGGTGAAGGAGAATGGAGGAGGGAGGAAGAGCGTGCGAAAGCAGTTCCAAATCGAGAGGGAAAGGCGAAGAGGCGATGGACGGTTGCCACGGTACACGAAGAGGCTCCTGGGGAGCGAACGGTTGCCACAGAGGTCACACACTGACGACAAGGGACGAGTGAACCGCATGCGTATATCGCACACACCTTGATCTGGTTGACCATTTCTTTTGTGTTGCCTAATCACAAACAGTTCATCTGAGTGAACCGTATGCTGTATATCGCACACACCTTCATATGGCTGACCGTTTCTTTTGTGTTGCCTATTCACAAATAGTTCATCCGAGTGAACCGTATGCTGTGTATCGCACACGCCTTCATCTGGCTGCCCGTTTCTTTTGTCCCTCCTCATAGCAAACAGTTAATTGAACTGAACCGTATGCCCTTCATCGCACACGCAACTAAAACCTGAACCGTGTTTGATGCATCCGTCATCGCAAATGTTTTATACATTTCTGACGGTTTTCATACAACACCGTTTGCGACTGTTGCATCGTAGATAGTTTCTCGAAGGGTCTCTGATCGTAGTGTCGCGTTAGCAGCATCTTGCAGTAGTGTCTACTGGTTCTTTTATGAACAAAACTATTGAATTCAAATGGAATATTTTCGAAAGAATTAAACGCAACTCTAAAGATTGAGAATTCTACAAAGGTAAAGAGTCAGGTGTAAATCTTGAGTTTGATTGTGTAAAATCTTTTATGGAAATCGATGTTTTTCCTAAGTTTAGTACTAAATATGGACTTGACTCTGAGATACTAGCTATTTTTTGTGAATCTTTTGCTGCCCATGTTGATCTCCCTGAGGAGAAGTGGTTTAAATTTCACCCCGTTATGAGGCTGCTAGAATTTCTAAACCCGTTAGAAATGAACGAGATATGTGAGATAAGAATAAGCCCGTAGGTGGCATGACTATTGTTTCTGGTAAAATTGGAGATCATTGCTATCATGGTTTATATGATATGGGTGCTAGTGTGAGTGTTATTCCATTCTCTTAATATCAAGAAGTCATGAATGATACTGCACCTGCTGAGATTGAAGATATTGATGTTATATTAAGCTTGCAAATAGAGATACTATTTCACCACTTGGGATTGTTCGAGATGTTGAAGTCTTGTGTGGTAAGATCAAATACCCTACTGATTTCTTAATACTTGGTTCACAACAGGATAATTTTTGTCCCATTATTTTTTGGTAGACCTTTCTTGAATACCCTTAATGCTGAAATTGATTGTGTTAAAGAAAATGTTAGAGTTAAGTTTGGTGATGTATCTCATGAATTCAATTTCTCTAAGTTTCATCGACAAACACATGAGAAATAAATTTCTAGTAAGGACGAAGTTATTGGTCTTGCTTCTATTGATGTTCCTCGTACCGATTCTTTAGAACAATATTTGCTAGACCATGAAAATGATATACATATTGATACGTCTCCAGCATATCTATAATTTTTTATTGTTCCATGTTATTATATTATCATTCTTGGATGTTTTACAATCATTTTATAGCAACTTCATATATTTGGGGACTAACCTATTGACATAGTGCCCAGTGCCAGTTGTTGTTTTTTGCTTGTTTTTTACTTCGCAGAATATCAGTATCAAACGGAGTCCAGACGCAGCAAAATTTTTTGGAGATTTTTTTGGACCAGAAGACAACTTGGGAGCCAAGGAATTACCTAGGGCATGGGGCCCACAAGGCACCAGGGTGCGCCATAGGCCCTTGGCACGCCCTGATGGGTTGTGGGGACCATGGGGTCTCCTCCACCGCCTCTCAGCTCTATAAATACCCAAATATTCTAGAAACCCTAGGGGAGTCGACGAAAAACAATTCCAGTCGCTGCAAGTTCCAGAACCACGAGATCCAGTCGAGAGCCCTATTCCGGCACTCTGCCGGAGGGGGACACAATCATAGAGGGGTTCATTATCCTCATTGGTGCCTCTCCGATGATGCGTGAGTAGTTCACCATAGACCTAGGTGTCCATAGGCAGTAGCTAGATGGCTTCTTCTCTCTTTTTGATTCTCAATACAATGGTCTCTTGACGATCTATTTGATGTAATGACCTTTTGCAGTGTGTTTTTTGGGATCCGATGAGGTTTGAGTATATGATCAGATCTATATCCATGAATATCATTTGAGCCTTCTTTGATCTCTTATATGCATGATTATTTATAGCCTCGTATTTTTTCTTTGAATCTTTGGTTAGGTTAGGCCAACTAGATCGATTTTTCTTGCAATGTGAAGAGCTGCTTTGTGATGGGTTCGATCTTACTGTGTCCTCACCCAGTGACAGAAAGGGTAGCGAGGCACGTATGTATCGTTTCCATTAAGGATAACAAGATGGTATCTATTCCTACATGAATAGATCTTGTCTACATCATGTCATCGTTCTTATTGCATTACTCTGTTTCTCCATGAACTTAATACACTAGATGCATGCTGGATAGCAGTCGATGTGTGGAGTAATAGTAGTAGATGCAGACATGAGTCGGTCTACTAATCTTGGACGTGATGCCAATATATTGATCATTTGCCTTGGATATCGTCATAATTATTTGTTCTTCTATCAATTGACCAATAGTAATTTGTTTACCCACCATATGTTATTTTCTCGAGAGAAGCCACTAGTGAAATCTACGGCCCCCGGGTCTATTTTTATCATATTTCCTTTCCAATCTATCTTTTGTCGCATTTGTTTTCAGATCTATTATTCCAAAAACCCAAAAATACCTTGCTACGCTTTTTCTTTATCTATTTTATATCGTGTTTTCGCAAGATCTATTTATCCAATCTATCACAAATCAATCTATCTTTTTACCGTAGAGGGATTGACAACCCCTCTTACGCGTCGGGTTGCATGTATTTGTTCTTTGTGTGCAGGTATCGTTTACATAGTGTTGCTTGGTCTTCCAACTAGATTGATACCTTGGTTTCACAACTGAGGGAAATACCTATCGTAGTTGTACTGTATCATCCCTTCCTCTTTGGGGAAATACCGACGCAGTTTCAAGCCGCATCAAAAGGAATTGCTGGCGCCGTTGCCAGGGAGACATCATCAATATCTTTCAGGTTCCTAATCACAAATATCATCTCCTTGAAATTTACATTATTTTCCATTTGCCTCTCATTTTCATCTCCCCCACTTCTAAAACGTTTTTGTGAAAAGCACAAAAACATTTGCCTTCTTTTCTGTTTGCCTCTTTAATTGTTTGCTATCTTTACCTGTGTTACCATGTGCCTTCTATTTGCTTGCATCTTTGCTTGCTAGAAATCTATTAATATGGATCCTGATCCACATGCTAATCTTTTCAAAAGATCCAATTATGATGAACCAATTGATAGTGAATTGAGTTCACTAGATTATCTTTATGAAGTTTTCGTTGAGATTCATGAATCTGAAAATTGGGATGAAGTGTTAAACAAAGAAAATTATAAAGTGATTCATGATAGCTCCTTGAATGAAAAGCATGATTGCAATGATGTTATTATAAATTCTTAATGTCAATTGTGCTAATATGCAAAACCCCAAGCTTGTGGATGCTAATATTGCTATGTCCACTACTTATTGCAATGATCATGGTTGGGGTGATAATGATTCTTATGATCTCGAAAATTTACTTAAGCCTCGTGATGAATATGGCATTGATAATAATGTTTGCAATAGTATTGAAAGTGGGTCTGGAAGAGCGTCAACTTTAGGTAAAAATAATCTCAAGTATTTAGAGAGTGTTGAATCTTATGAAATTTTTTATGAAAGTGGGTTTGCAGAGGTCATGACTTTAGTTGACGTTAATCCCACTATCTTGGAAGATTGTAAAAAAATTATGCATGTGGATCATGAAGATAAAATTTTATAAGATAGATTTATTATTGAATTTTATTATGATCCTACATGTAATTATTATGAGAGAGGAAAATATTGTTGTAGAAATTTTCATGTTATTAAATTTCCTCTCATTATGTTGAGATTGTTAATGTTTTATTCTTCTCCCTTGCATACGCTAAATATTTCTTGTCTTCATAATTTTAGTTTGTTTGCTTACAAAATGCCTATGCATAGGAAGTATGCTAGACTTAAACTTGTTTTTCACATGCTACATGATGCTCTCTTCGTTTTTCAATTTCTATCTTTCATGTGAGCATCATCGAAATCTAAAGTCTATCTTAATGGCTATAAAGAAAGAGCTTGTTGGAGGCAACCCAATGAATGAAATAATTTTTTCCTCTCTTTTTCTTCCTGTTCTCGAGTGTTTGCACAATTATGCCACTGTTACGATTGTGTTTTTATGTTTTATTTAGTGTTTGTGCCAAGTAAAGACTTTGTGATTATGTTGGGCGATAGTTGATTTGATCTTGTTGAAAAATAGAAACTTTTGAGTCAAGCAGCAGAATTTTCAAAATTCACAAAAGCGACGAAAGCTTATGATTTTTTAACACAAGATTTATATACAAATTGCCTATGTTTTCCTAAATTTTCAGAGTTTTTTAAATTACAAAAGTATGAGAACAATTCAAGTCTTTACAGATTGTTCTCTTTTTGTCAGTTTGTTGCATTGTGTGCTTATTTTTATGAATCTATGGTTTGTACTGGATGATATAAGCCATGATAAAGTTAGGATACAATAGGTATAATGCAATAATAAAATTTGAATGGGTTTGGAGGAGTACTTAAAGTAAAGATTGGTTTTCTTATACTAACGGATCTCACGAAGGTTTTGTTAAGTTTTGTGTGATTGAAGTTTTCAAGTTTTGGGTGAGATCACGATGGATGAAGGAATATAGAGTGAAAAGAGCCTAAGCTTGGGGATGCCCCATGGCACCCCAAGTTAATATTCAAGGAGAACCAAGCAACTAATATTAATATTCGTCATGACAAGTTATATTAATATTCACTTGTCATTGCACAAGAGTACGGCGGTAATAGGGATGTGATGTCTACTACGCAACCTTCTTCTTGTAGATGTTGTTGGGCCTCCAAGTGCAGAGGTTTGTAGGACAGTAGCAAATTTCCCTCAAGTGGATGACCTAAGGTTTATCAATCCATGGGAGGCGTAGGTTCAAGATGGTCTCTCTCAAACAACTCTGCAACCAAATAACAAAGAGTCTCTTGTGTCCCCAACACACCCAATACAATGGTAAATTGTATAGGTGCACTAGTTCGGCGAAGAGATGGTGATACAAGTGCAATATGGATGGTAGATATAGGTTTTTGTAATCTGAAAATATAAAAACAGCAAGGTAACTAATGATAAAAGTGAGCACAAACGGTATTGCAATGCTAGGAAACAAGGCCTAGGGTTCATACTTTCACTAGTGCAAGTTCTCTCAACAATAATAACATAATTGGATCATATAACTAATAGTCACTCCAAAGTCACTAATAGCAGAGAACAAACGAAGAGATTATGGTAGGGTAAGAAACCACCTCAAAGTTATTATTTCTGATCGATCTATCATAGAGTTCGTACTAGAATAACACCTTAAGACACAAATCAAACAAAACCATAATGTCACCTAGATACTCCAATGTCACCTCAAGTATCTGTTGGTATGATTATACGATATGCATCACACAATCTCAGAATCATCTATCCAATCAACACAAAGAACTTCAAAGAGTGCCCCAAAATTTCTACCGGAGAGTCAAGACAAAAACGTGTGCCAACCCCTATGCATAGGTTCATGGGCAGAACCCGCAAGTTGATCACCAAAACATACATCAAGTGGATCATGTGATATCCCATTGTCACCGCAGATACGCACGGTAAGACATACATCAAGTGTTCTCAAATCCTTAAAGACTCAATCCGATAAGATAACTTCAAAGGGAAAACTCAATCCATTACAAGAGAGTAGAGGGGGAGAAACATCATAAGATCCAACTATAATAGCAAAGCTCGCGATACATCAAGATCGTATCACCTCAAGAACACGAGAGAGAGAGAGAGATCAAACACATAGCTACTGGTACATACCCTCAGCCCCGAGGGTGAACTACTCCCTCCTCGTCATGGAGAGCGCCGGGATGATGAAGATGGCCACCGGTGAAGCTTCCCTCCTCCGGCAGGGTGCCGGAATAGGGTCCCGATTGGTTCTTGGTGGCTACAGAGGCTTGCGGTGGCGGAACTCCCGATCTATTCTGTTTTATGGAGGTTTCAGTATTTATAGGATTTTTTGGCTTAGGTCTCACGTCAGGGGGGTCTCCGGGTTATCCACGAGGTAGGGGCCCATGCCCAGGGGGTGGGCGCGCCCCGCACCCTCGTGGGCAGCCCGGGACTCTCCTGGCCCAACTCTTTTACTTCGGGGCTTCTTTTGATCTAGAAAAAATCATCAAAAATTGGCACGTCAATTGGACTCTGTTTGGTATTCCTTTTCTGTGAAACTCAAAAACAAGGAAAAACAGAAACTGGCACTGGGCTCTAGGTTAATAGTTTAGTCCCAAAAATCATATAAAATAGCATATAAATGCATATAAAACATCCTAGATGGATAATATAATAGCATGAATACTTCATAAATTATAGATAAGTTGGAGACCTATCAGCATCCCCAAGCTTAATTCCTGCTCGTCCTTGAGTAGGTAAATGATAAAAGAAAGAATTTATGAAGTGTGAATGCTAGCAGGTGCACAAGTTTAATCAATGATAATTTCAATCACCTTTTCTAGCATCATTATATATCATAACAGTAGCTCAACTCATAGAACTTCTCATGATCAAGTAACAAACTATTCACATGTTAAAATATAGACAATAAACTTTCTTAAAAACTAACAAACCGTGTTATTAGTCATCAAACAATTACAATTCATCTTATTTTTAGGAAGAGTCTATGTCAGAGCTTTGATTTAGCAAACTCCACATACTCAACTATCATTTAGTTTTCCATGATTGCTACCACTCAAAGCATATTTGTAGAACAAATAGTATTCATCTAACACAGAGAAAGATAGGGGCTTAATGTTTCGCCTCCCAACCTTTTATCTCAAGGGTAATGTCAACAATAATAATTCATGCTCAAATATATTTGAATGGCCATATATGTTTAGATCTTTCCATCACATGATGCTTTCCAACTAAAGAGTAGGTTGGAATGAGAAGGAATACTACTGACTCATGCATAAAAGTAAAAGATAGGCCCTTCGTAGAGGGAAGCAGGGATTTGCAGAGGTGCCAGAGCTCGAAGCAAAAACAGATATGAAAATAATTTTGAGAGGTATGCTTTCATTGTCAACATAACGACCAAGAGTTCCCAATATCTTCCATACTACATACATTATAGGTGGTTCCCAAACAAAAAGGTAAAGATCCATGGCTTGCCCGAAACAACGGGTGCCTCCAACTAACATCAATCCTGGGGGAGTTTTGTTTGCAATTGTTTTTTATTTGATTTCGATCTTTTGGTCATGGGACTGGGCAGCCATTTTTCTCGCGAATGATGAGCGGAGTCCACTCATCTTGAGAATAACCCACCTAGCATGGAAGATACTGACAACCCCTAGTCGCTACATGAGCGATTCGGGCATACAAAATAGATTATTATTTGAAGGTTTAGAGTTTGGCACATGCAAATTTACTTGGAACGGCAGGTAAATACCACATGTAGGTAGGTATGGTGGACACTCATGGAAGAAACTTGGTTCAAGGAATTTGGATGCACAAGCAGTATTCCCGCTTAGTACAGATATTTTGGCTAGCAAAGGGTTCTAAATAGCAAGCACCACATGTTAGAGGATCCATAACAATATAACTTCTATACAAATATACCTAAGCATAACTCATTATGTTGTCTTCCTTGTGCAACTTCAACTAATTTGCTCAGGTTTGAAAATAATTAAGGGGATCACAATCATAGAAGATGTCCAGGATAGTATATATTTATATGTGAAATCTCTCTTCCTTCAATATTCTTTCATGAATTGTTCAAGTGACCAATACAATGTTTGCTAAGCTTCAATAAAATACCACCTCTACTTCTTATATGTAAAGTCATTACTCCCCATGGGATAAGCATATGAAACATATATAATTTCAAATTTATGACATTCAATTCAACCATTTACTCATAGGATAAAAGTGAAGCACATGAGTAAATGACAAACTACTCCAAAAAGATATAAGTGAAGATCAATGAGTAGTTAAATAATTATGTAGCTATGTGAAGACTCCCTATCATTTAATAATTTCAGATCTTAGTATTTTATTCAAAAAGAAAGCAAAACAAAAGAAAATAAAATGACGCTCCAAGCAAAACACATATCATGTGGTGAATAAAAATATAGCTCCAAGTAAAGCTACCGATGGATGAGGACGAAAGAGGGGATGCCTTCCGGGGCATCCCCAAGATTTGGCTTTTGGTTATCCTTGAATATTACCTTGGGGTGCCTTGGGCATCCCCATTCTAAGACTCTTGCCACTCCTTATTCCATAGTCCATCAAATCCTTACCCAAAACTTGAAAACTTCACAACACAAAACTCAACAGAAAACTTGTAAGCTCCGTTAGCGAAACAAAACAAAACACCACTTCAAGGTACTGTAATGAACTCATTCTTTATTTGTATTGGTGTTAAATCTACTGTATTCCAACTTCTCTATGGTTTATAAACTCTTTTACTAGTCATAGATTCATCAAAATAAGCAAACAACACACGAAAAACAGAATCTGTCAAAAACAGAACAGTCTGTAGTAATCTGTAACTAAGGCAAACTTCTGGAACTCCACAAATTCTACCAAAATAGGAAGACCTAGATAATTTTTTTATTGATCTGCTGCAATTGGAATCAGTATTTTATCACTTTCTGGTGATTTTTAACAATTTTTTTCGTGAACAGAAAGTTTTTGGAATTTTCAGCAAGATCAAATAACTATCATCCAAGAAGATCCTATAGGTCTTACTTGGCACAAACACTAATTAAATCATAAAACCACATCTAACCAGAGGCTAGATGTATTATTTATTCCTAAACAGAACCAAAAAGCAAGAAACTAAAATAAAATTGGGTTGCCTCCCAACAAGCGCTATCGTTTTATGCCCCTAGCTAGGCATGATGATTTCAATGATGCTCACATAAAATATAGGAATTTAAACATAAAGAGAGCATCATGAAGAATACGACTAGCACATTTAAGTCTAACCCACTTCCTATGCATAGGGATCTTGTGAGCAAATAACTTATGGGAACAATAATCAACTAACATAGGAAGGCAAAACAAGCATAACTTTAAAACTTTAAGCACATAAAGAGGAAACTTGATATTATTGCAATTCCTACAGGCATATGTTCCTCCATAATAATAATTTTTAGTAGCATCATGAATGAATTCAACAATATAGCCAGCACCTAAAGCATTCTTTTCGAGATCTGCAAGCATAGGAATTTTATTACTCTCCACATAAGCAAAATTCTTATCACTCGGGATAGTGGGAGCAAACTCAACAAGATAACTATCATATCATTGAGAATAAAGATCAAGATGACAAGTTTCATGGTTATCATTATTCTTTAAAGAATACGTGTCATCACAATAATCATCATAGATATGAGGCATGCTTTCATCATAGTAAATTTTCTCATCAAAGCTTGGGGTACAAAAAATATCATCTTCATCAAACGTAGCTTCCCTAAGCTTGTGGCTTTGCATATCATTAGCATCATGTATATTCGAGGAATTCATACTAACAACATTGCAATCATGCTCATCATACAAAGATCTAGTGCCAAACATTTTATAGATTTCTTCTCCTAGCACTTGAGCACAATTTTCCTTTCTATCATTCTCACGAAAGATATTAAAAAGATGAAGCGTATGAGACAAACTCAATTCCATTTTTTAGTTTTCTTTTATAAACTAAACTAGTGCTAAAACAAGAAACAAAAAGATTCGATTGCAAGATCTAAAGATATACCTTCAAGCACTCACCTCCGCGGCAACGGTGTCAGAAAAGAGCTTAGTTGACGGGGTGTGAGTGCCGCTTACCTAGCCTCCCCGGCAACGGCGCCAGAAAAGAGCTTGATGTCTACTACGCAACCTTCTTCTTGTAGACGTTGTTGGGCCTCCAAGTGCAGAGGTTTGTAGGATAGTAGCAAATTTCCGTCAAGTGGATGACCTAAGGTTTATCCGTGGGAGGCGTAGGTTGAGGATGGTCTCTCTCAAACAACCCTGCAACCAAATAACAAAGAGTCTCTTGTGTCCCCAACACACCCAATACAATGGTAAATTGTATAGGTGCACTAGTTCGGCGAAGAGATGGTGATACAAGTGCAATATGGATGGTAGATATAGGTTTTTGTAATATGAAAATATAAAAACAGCATGGTAACTAATGATAAAAGTGAGGACAAACGGTATTGCAATGCTAGGAAACAAGGCCTAGGGTTCGTACTTTCACTAGTGCAAGTTCTCTCAACAATAATAACATAATTGGATCATATAACTATCCCTCAACATGCAACAAAGAGTCACTCCAAAGTCACTAATAGCGGAGGACAAACAAAGAGATTATGGTAGGGTACGAAACCACCTCAAAGTTATTCTTTCTGATCGATCTATCATAGAGTTCGTCCTCGAATAACACCTTAAGACACAAATCAACCAAAACCCTAATGTCACCTAGATACTCCAATGTCACATCAAGTATCTGTGGGTATGATTATACGATATGCATCACACAATCTCAGAATCATCTATTCAACCAACACAAAGAACTTCAAAGAGTGCCCCAAAGTTTCTACCGGAGAGTCAAGACAAAAACGTGTGCCAACCCCTATGCATAGGTTCATGGGCGGAACCCGCAAGTTGATCACCAAAACATACATCAAGTGGATCACGTGATATCCCATTGTCACCGCAGATACGTACGGCAAGACATACATCAAGTGTTCTCAAATCCTTAAAGACTCAATCCGATTAGATAACTTCAAAGGGAAAACTCAATCCATTACAAGAGAGTAGAGGGGGAGAAACATCATAAGATCCAACTATAATAGCAAAGCTCGCGATACATCAAGATCGTATCACCTCAAGAACAAGAGAGAGAGAGAGAGAGAGAGAGAGAGAGAGATCAAAGACATAGCTACCGGTACATACACTCAGCCCCGAGGGTGAACTACTCCCTCCTCGTCATGTAGAGTGTCGGGATGATGAAGATGACCACCGGTGAAGGTTCCCTCCTCCGGCAGGGTGCCGGAACAGGATCCCGATTGGTTTTTGGTGGCTACAGAGGCTTGCGGCGGCGGAACTCCCGATCTATTATGTTTTCTGGAGGTTTCAGTATTTATAGGATTTTTTGGCGTAGGTCTCACGTCAGGGGGGTCTCCGGGTTGTCCACGAGGCAGGGGCCCACACGCAGGGGGGATGGGTGCGCCCCGCACTCTCGTGGGCAGCCCGGGACTCTCCTGGCCCAACTCTTTTACTCCGGGGGCTTCTTTTGGTCCAGACAAAATCATCAAAAATTGGCACGTCAATTGGACTCCGTTTGGTATTCCTTTTCTGTAAAACTCAAAAACAAGGAAAAACAGAAACTGGCACTGGGCTCTAGGTTAATAGGTTAGTCCCAAAAATCATTTAAAATAGCATATAAATGCATATAAAACATCCTAGATGGATAATATAATAGCATGAATACTTCATAAATTATAGATACGTTGGAGACGTATCAGGATGTCTAGTCCCGAAATGAAAAAATAGATTTACTTTATGTTGTCAAATAATAAATTCCTTGGAAAGTGTTGGTATGGACGGTAGCCGTGGATACGGCTAGCCGTCGAGTGTGAAAGTATGGTGGAAAAAGGAATAAACTTTATTTTGTGTTTGGGAACCGCCTGTGATATATCGAGCATGGAAAGTGTTGGGAATTACTCAGTCGTTTTCGTTGACAGAAAAAACACGCCTCTCAAAATATTTTTATTCTCTCAATTTAAGCTTTAAGCTCTGGCACCTCTACAAATCTCTGGTTCCCTCTGCGAAGGTCATATCTATTTACTTCTATGCAATTTTTTATTTGAGTCTCCATATTCTCTTATAAAGCACCAACTTGGGAGCATTATGATCGGACTTGAGCATTGGGTGTAGCTAATATCTGATGAGGGTGAGCGAGAGAAGTAGCAGCTGAGCGACAGGAGCTCGGTGCCGACGCGGTGCAATACGCACGCTCTGGCCGCGCTCTATGCACGAACGCAACGTGTTCGACCAAATGCCAAGGTGCCCTAGGGTGGTCCAATGTATCTAATATTTGGTATCGTGGCAAAACTTAGTCTGGTAGGAGTGATAGACATGGTGGTTTGGCCAGATCTAGTTCCATTCACAAATTAGGAGCTGCAAAATTTTTGTCAGGCCCACAAGGTGTTTGACAAAATGCAAGGGCTATTTAGAAAATTCTTTTGGTTGTGAGACTTGGCAGAATGATGTCTCATTGGATGGTAAGGATGATGGGAAGGTTGTACGGACAGATTGAATAACTTGCAAGTGCAAGTTTTGGTGGAATTCACTTTTGGACGGAACTCCAGGGAACTATTTGATGGACTTCCAAATAGAAAATGGGGCTGATATTCTAGACTTACGAATTTGGTTGGAAAGACTATGAGATGGAAAGATTTCAAAATTATTTGGGGCAAGGAAAAATAGGGCTGTAGTTATAACTTAAGGATGGAACATAAATGAAAAGGGAATGGTTTGCTCAAAAGTTTCAAAAGACCATGATGGAATTTTGCATGAAAGTGATCTATAAGCATGAGAGGACCTCTCCATTTGTGGAGTTTTAAAATAATAATTTGAAATAGTTTTAACGCAACATGAGCGTTTCAAAGTATGAAAATGCTATTAAAAGAATTATGTTGGGAAAATTTTATTATGAAAATATTTCCTAATATTTTCTACTGAACTTTAAAAGGTGAATGAAATTATTAAGAAAAACTTTCAAACACACAATATTTTTCAAAAAATTGCTATATGGAGGGAAGGATTTTGGTAAACAGAAAACAGAAAAGATTTCCGAAATTAATAAAAGACCTAGTATAATTCAAAATTTTACTTAATAAAAACATGGTTAAATTTTCGGGGTGCTACAGTGCCTAGCGGCGGACCCCATTCCACTAATAAAACACCACATCCTTGTAATTGAGGGTCACACTTGTAGTCGCATGCTTACTGACAAATATGCAACTACCTCCCCTAATAAAACACTACATACGTGCAGTTGGGTGATACGTCTCCATCGTATCTATAATTTTTTTTTGTTCCATGCTATTATATTGTCTATTTTGGATGTTTTATATGCATTGATATGCTATTTTATATTATTTTTGGGACTAACCTATTAACCTAGAGCCTAGTGCGAGTTCCTATTTTTCCCCTGTTTTTGAGTTTCGTAGAAAAGGGATACCAAACGGAGTCCAAACGGAATAAAACCTTCGCGATGATTTTTCTTGCCCCAGAAGACAACCAGGAGACTTGGAGATGAGGTCGGAGGAGCCACATGGCGGCCACAAGGACGGAGGGCACGCCCCCACCCTTGTGGGCCCCCAGTGCACTTCCTGAACTAATTCTTTCACCTATATATTCCCAAATATCCCCAAACCACCAGAGGCATCCACGAAAACACTATTCCACCGCCTCAACCTTATGTACACGTGAGATCCCATCTAGGGACCTTTTCTGGCACCCTGCCGGAGGGGGATTCGATCACGGAGGGCTTCTACATCAACTCTATTTCCCTTCCGATGAAGCATGATTAGTTACCACAGACCTACGGGTCCATAGCTAGTAGCTAGATGGCTACCTCTCTCTCTTTGATTCTCAATACCATGTTCTCCTCGATGTCCTTGGAGATCTATTTGAAGTAATACTTTTTTGCGGTGTGTTTGCTGAGATCCAATGAATTGTTGATTTACGATCAGCTTATCTATGAATATTATTTGAATCTTCTCTGAATTATTTTATGCATGATTTGCTATCTTTGTAATTCTCTTCGAACTATTGGTTTGGTTTGGCCAACTAGATTGGTTTTTCTTGTAATGGGAGAAGTGCTTAGCTTTGGGTTCAATCTTGCGGTGTCCTTTCCCAGTGATAGTAGGGGAAGCAAGGCATGTATTGTATTGTTGCCATCGAGGATAAAAATATGGGGTTTTCATCATATTGCTTGAGTTAATTCCTCTACATCATGTCATCTTACTTAATGCGTTACTCCTTTCTTTATGAACTTAATACTCTAGATGCATGTTGGATAGCGGTCGATGTCTGGAGTAATAGTAGTAGATGCAGAATCGTTTTGGTCTACTTGACATGGACGTGATGCCTATATTCGTGATCATTGCCTTAGATATTGTCATAACTTTGCGCTTTTCTATCAATTGCTCGGCAGTAATTTGTTCACCCATCGTATTATTTTCTATCTTGAGAGAAGCCTCTAGTGAAACCTATGGCCCCTGGGTCTATTTTCCATCATATTAGTTCCTGATCTACTATTTTTGCAGTCTTCTACTTTCCGATTTATAAACCAAAAATACCAAAAATATTTACTTTACTATTTATTTATCTATATCAGATTTTACTTTTGCAAATAATCGTGAAGGGATTGACAACCCCTTTATCGCGTTGGGTGCAAGTTGTTTGATTGTTTGTGCAGGTATTATGTGATTTGTGCGTTGTCTCCTACTGGATTGATACCTTGGTTCTCAAACTGAGGGAAATACCTATCTCTACTTTGCTGCATCACCCTTTCCTCTTCAAGGGAAAAACCAACACAAGCTCAAGAAGTAGCAGGAAGAATTTTTGGCGTCGTTGCCGGGGAGATCTACGCCAAGTCAAGACATATCAAGTACCCATCATCAACTCTCATCTCTTGCATTACATTATTCGCCATTTTCCTCTCGTTTTCCTCTCCCCCACTTCTAAAATGATTTTCGAAAAGATTTGCCTTTTTCTTCTCCCTTCTTTCGTTCGTGTTTTTCGTTTTCCCTTATGCCTTACTTGGATTGTTTGCTCGTTTGCTTGGTATAATTGTGTGTTTATTGAAAATCAAAAACAAAGTTTATGGATCTACTTAAATTTTTCTACTTGGATCATCTTTGACCATATGTGCTTGTGCTGAAACCCCAACTAGTTTAGTTGAGGGAAAATCTTTAGATGAGCATGCTCATTTTATGCGTCATCGTTTGTCTGAAAAAGGGAAGCTCTTATGGAATCAAATAATTTTTTTGCTATGCTATGCTTTGAATCTTTGTGACATTTGTGATTTTACTTGTTGTTCCAAGAACCCTAAAAAACACCTTCCCTACCTATGTGAGTTTAATGATAATGAAATCTTATCTTCTTATGAAAAGGGTGTTTATAGTTACTATGATATCGAACAAATTGAAGAGTTTGTTGCTTTTAAGGGTGCTTATGAAGTTGCTTCTTTGATTGAAAAGTATGATATTACTCTCTACAAATCTAAAAATTTTGACATACTTAGATATTGCTACGAAACTATGGTCATAATGCCTATGTTAAGGAATTTATTGAGAGAATGACCGTTGCTTTGGAAGAGAATAATGATATGCATGAATCTATAGATAATTATGATTCCGATGATTTGATTGAAATATCCCTTGATGAACATGATGCTTTCTATTCTTATGGTCATGATGCCAATATTTATGGAGATGAATTTGCTATAGTCCCTTATGTTAAACATGAGATTGTTGCTATTACACCCATACTTGATAGTTCCATGAATCAAAAGCATGATCGCAATGATGTTATTATAGATTCTATTAATGTCAATTTGCCAATAATATGCAAAACCCCAAGCTCGGGGATGCTAGTTTTTCTATGTCCGCTACCTATTGCAATGATCAAGATTGGGGTGGTTCTTCTTATGATCTTGAAAATTTATTTAAGCCCCATGATGAATATGAGATTGATAATAGTGTTTGCAATAATATTGAAAGTGGGTTTGGAAGAGTGTCAACTTTAGATCACACATATTTGGAGGATACTCAATCTTATGAAATTTTTGCTAAAAGTGGGTTTGGAGAGGTCATGACTTTAGTTAATGTTAATCCCACTATTTTGGAAGAGTGTCAACTTCGCATGCATGTGGACCGTGTTGAGAATATGTTATGTGATAGCTATTTTGTTGAATTTGCTTATGATCCTACATGTAATTATTATGAGAGTGGAAAATATGGTTGTAGAAACTTTCATGTTACTAAATTACCTCTCTTCATGTTGAGATTCTATCGTCTCTTTCTTCTTCCTTGCATATGCTAGCTTTTGCTTGTCTTGATAATTTGTTTTCTTATAAAATCCCTATACATAGGAAGTATGTCAGACTTAGATGTGTTCATCACGTGCTATATGATGCTCTCTTTGTGCTTCAATTCTTGTGTTTCGTGTGAGCATCATCGAAATTTTCAATGCCTAGCTAGGGGCGTTAAACAATAGCGCTTGTTGGGTCGCAACCCAATTTTATTTTTGTTCTTTGCTTTTTTCTACTGTTTTGCAATAAATAATTCATCTAGCCTATGGTTAGATGTGGTTTTGTATTTTAATTTGTGTTTGTGCCAAGTAAGACCTTTGGGATGGCTTACGGTGATAGTTGTTTTGATCTTGCTGAAAAACAAAAAAAATAGCGCCCAAGAAAATAATTTTCGTAATTCACACAAGCGTGATTTTGATCTGATTCTTCTTGCAAAACATTCGTACATAAATTGCCAATGTTGTCCTAATTTTTCAGAATTTTTGGAGTTAGAGAAGTATTCGAGAGTTACAGATTACTACATACTGTTCTCTTTTTGACAAATTATGTTTTCTTTGTGTTGTTTGCTTATTTTAATGATTCTATGGGTAGTATCGGGTGGTATGAACCATGGATAAGTTGGAACACAGTAGATATTACACAAATATAAATAAAGAATGAGTTCATGAAAGTACCAAAAGTGGTGATTTATTTTCGTATACTAAGCGGAGCTTATGAGATTTTTTGTTGAGTTTTGTGTTGTGAAGTTTTCAAGTTTTGGGTAAGGATTTGATGGCTATGGAATAAAGAGTGGCAACAGCCTAAGCTCGGGGATGCCCAAGGCACCCCAAGGTAATATTCAAGGCCAACCAAGAGCCTAAGCTTGGGGATGCCCCGGAAGGTAAACCTCTTTCGTCTTCGTCTATCAGTAACTTTACTTGAGGCTATATTTTTATTCACCACATGATATGCGTTTTGCTTGGAGCGTCTTGTATTATTTGAGTATTTGATTTCTAGTTTGCCACAATCATCCTTGCTGTACACACCTTTTGAGAGGGACACACATGAATCGTGATTTATTAGAATACTCTATGTGCTTTGATACGCCTCCGTCGTATCTACTTTTCCAAACACTTTTGCCCTTGTTTTGGACTCTAACTTGCATGATTTGAATGGAACTAACCCGTACTGATGCTCTTTTCAGTAGAATTGCCATGGTGTTATTTTTGTGCAGAAAGAAAAGTTCTCGGAATGACCTGAAACTTCACGGAGATTATTTTTGGAAATAATAAAAATACTGGCGAAAGAATCAAGGCCAGGGGGCCCACACCCTGTCCACGAGGGTGGGAGGCGCGCCTGCCCCCTAGGCGCGCCCCTGCCTCATGGGCCCCCTGGAGCTCCACCGACCTCAACTCCAACTCTATATATTCACGTTCTGGGAGAAAAAAATCAAGGAGAAGGATTCATCGCGTTTTACGATAAAGAGCCGCCGCCAAGCCCTAAACTCTCTCGGGAGGGCTGATATGGAGTCCGTTCGGGGCTCTGCAGAGGGGAATCCGTCGCCGTCATCATCATCAACCATCCTCCATCACCAATTTCATGATGCTCACCGCCGTGCGTGAGTAATTTCATTGTAGGCTTGCTGGACGGTGATGGGTTGGATGAGATTTATCATGTAATCGAGTTATTTTTGTTAAGGTTTGATCCCTAGTATCCACTTGTTCTGAGATTGATGTTGTTATGACTTTGCTATGCTTAATGCTTGTCACTAGGGCCCAAGTGCCATGATTTCAGATCTGAACCTATTATGTTTTCATGAATATATGTGAGTTCTTGATCCTATCAGTCACCTACTATGTGTTATGATCCGGCAACACCGAAGTGACAATAATCGGGACCACTCCCGGTGATGACCATAGTTTGAGGAGTTCATGTATTCACTATGTGTTAATGCTTTGGTCCGGTACTCTATTAAAACGAGGCCTTAATATCCCTTGGTTTCCACTAGGACCCCGCTGCCACGGGAGGGTAGGACAAAAGATGTCATGCAAGTTCTTTTCCATAAGCACGTATGACTATATTCGGAATACATGCCTACATTACATTGATGAATTGGAGCTAGTTCTGTGTCACCCTATGTTATTACTGTTACATGATGAACCGCAACCGACATAATTATCCATCACTGATCCAATGCCTACGAGTTTTTCACATATTGGTCTTCGCTTATTTACTTTACCGTTGCTACTGTTGCAATCACTACAATATTATCACTGTTACTTTTGCCACCGTTACCGCTACTATCATATTACTTTGCTACATATATTAATTTATCCAGGTGTGGTTGAATTGACAACTCAACTGCTAATACTTGGGAATATTCTTTGGCTCCCCTTGTGTCGAATCAATAAATTTGGGTTGAATACTCTACCCTCGAAAATTGTTGCCAGGGGAGCATAGCTCTATTCTTTGAGTCACTTGGGATTTATATCTGCTGGTAACTATGAAGAACATGAAAGACGACAAAACCAAAATTTATCCCTCAACTACGAGGGGAGGTAAGGAACTGCCATCTAGCTCTGCACTTGATTCACCTTCTGTTTTGTGTAAGCTTGCGACACCTAAACCCGCTTCTGCTATTAATTCTGATATGTCACATGTTATTAATGATGCCACTTCTGCTTTGCATGATACTTATGATGAAACTACTTCTATGCTTGATAATACTGTGCCACTAGGTGAATTTCTTGATGAACAATTTGCTAGGGCTAGAGAGAATGAAATCATTGAAACTAATAATATTGATGAAAGTGATGATGAAGATTCTCCTCCTAAATATGAATTGCCTGTTGTACCTGAGGGTTATGTTATGGATGAAGAAACTGCTAGAGACTTTCTTGCTTGCAATGGTAGAAGTGATCTTAAGAAATTATTAGCTAAGCTTAAAGAAAAATCTCTGAATGCTAGAATGAAATATGACCCTGCTTATGCTACTTCACCTATCTTTGTTACTGATAAGGATTATGATTTCTCCATTGATCCTGATATAACTACTTTGGTTGAATCTGATCCTTTCTATGGCTATGAATCTGAAACTGTTGTGGAACATCTTACTAAATTAAATGATATAGCCACCCTGTTCACTAATGATGAGAAAACTCGCTACTATTATATCCTTAAATTATGTCCGTTCTCATTAAAGGGTGATGCTAAGACATGGTTTAATTCTCTTGATCCTGGTTTTGTGCGTAGTCCCCAAGATATGATTTATTACTTCTCTGCTAAATATTTCCCCACTCATAAGAAACAAGCTGCTTTAAGGGAAATATATAATTTTGTGCAAATTGAAGAAGAGAGTCTCCCACAAGCTTGGGGGAGGCTTCTCCAATTACTTAATGCTTTGCCTGATCAACCTCTTAAGAAAAATGAAGTACTTGATACCTTTTATAATGGACTAACCGATGCTTCCAGAGACCACCTGGATAGTTGTGCTGGTTGTGTTTTTAGGGAAAGAACAACTGATGAAGCTGAAATTCTATTGAATAATATGTTGACAAATGAAAATAATTGGACACTTCCTGAACCAACTCCTAAGCCAACTCCGAGGAAAAGGGGTGTTCTATTTCTCAGTCCTGAAGATATGCAAGAGGCAAAGAAATCTATGAAAGAAAAAGGTATAAAAGCTGAAGATGTTAAGAATTTACCTCCCGTTGAAGAAATACATGGTCTTAATTTACCGCCTGTTGAAGAAGTTCATGGTCTTGATAACCCGACACAGGTAGTAAAGGTAAATTCTCTCTATAGATACGATAAAGCTGAAACCCCTCCTACTAAGTTTGCTAGCCAATGATTAGATGAGTTTGATAATTTTATGGTTAAGCAAGAAGATTTTAATGCTTATTTCGGTAGACAATTAAAACATAATGCTTATATGATTGAACACTTGAGTGATTATATGTCTAGAGTTAAAGGTGAACTTAAAATCATTAGTAAACATGCTTCTATGGTTACCACTCAAGTAGAACAAGTACTTAAAGCTCAGAATGATTTGCTCAATGAATTGAATAGTAAGAATAATGACTTTGTTGTTAGAGTTGCAACTAGAGGGGGTAAAGTGACTCAGGAACCTTTGTATCCTGAGGGCCACCCTAAGAGAATTGAGCAGGATTCTCAAAGAAATAATTTAGATGCACCTAGTCCTTCTAAAAAGAAGAAAAAGAAAAATGATAGGACTTTGCATGCTACTAGTGAACCTGTTATTGACACACCTGAGAATCCCAATGATATTTCTATTTCTGATGCTGAAACACAATCTGGTAATGAACATGAACCTAGTGATAATGTTAATGATGATGTTCATGATGATGCTCCACCTAGCAATAATAATGATGTAGAGATTGAACCTTTTGTTGATCTTGATAACCCACAATCAAAGAATCAACGTTATGATAAGAGAGACTTTGTTGCTAGGAAGCACGGTAAAGAAAGAGAACCATGGGCTCAGAAACCCATGCCCTGTCCTCCTAAACCATCCAAGAAAGAGGGTCGGGTTTTGGATCCGGTAACCCATTAACAGCCCCGACCAATGGAGATTTTCCACGTGTAAAATCATCATTGGCTAGAGGAAACACGTGTCGGCTCATCGTCGGGACAGATGTCATCCACTCACGGGATAGAAGGCGCCTATGATACGTCGACACGTGGCATGACCCAACAAGTTTAAATGGGCCGGCCCAACTAAAGGCCCACAAGATTTTGCGGACCATAATTGGCCGTCCCAGCTAAAGGCCCACGAGATTTTGCGGACCATAATGGGCTGGCCCAGCTAAAGGCCCACAAGATTTAGCGGGCCATAATGGGCCGGCCTAGGTAAAGGCCCACAAGATTTTTGTGTGCCATAATGGGCCGGCCCAGGTAAAGGCCCACAAGATTCTTGCGGGTCATAATCGACCAGCCCAGCTAAAGGCCCACGAGATTGCGCCAACATTAATGCGCCGGCCCAGCTGTAGGCCCACAAGATTTTGAGGACCCTAGTAGGCCAACCCATTAACTGGCTGCCATGTTTTGGGCCAAATGCCAGCCCATATTTGATCCGGTCCATTAATGGCCTGCCACGCTCCGGGCGTAAAAGTGGCCCATATGAGATCCGGCCCGTTAAAAGCCTACCATGTTTTGGGCCAAATTATGGCCCAGATCAGGTCCGGCCCTTTAAGAGGATTTGGGCTCAATTATGGCCCATATCAGATTCAGCCCGTCCACTAAACACTATGCTTTTGGGCCCACTTGCTAAAGGCCCACTTAGTAATTCAGCCTAATATTAGTTTTGTCCTGTTAAGGGCCCGTTTAACATTTCGGCCCTATATTAATTTCGTCCTGTTAAAAGCCCGTCATGCAGTTGGGCCTAACCACGGCCCGGTTTGCATCCGGCCTGCTCGCAGCCGATATCTGATTGGGCCAAACAAGGACCTAGACAATTTTGGCCTGTTAAAAGCCCATGATTTGATTCGCACAATCATGGGCTGGGGTTCATTTCGGGCTGCTGCGTAACTAGTAGGAATTAAGAACAAACCTACTCTATAAAATAAAGAAATTACGGCATAGTAACTAAGAATAAACCTACACTACACAATAAAGGATTTAAGGTATATTACATCCACTTGGCATCGAAGTTCGCCACCAGTGATCATAAAGCGCAACGAAGAAGCAGATTACAAAAACTGGGCACCATTCCAGCGTAACAAAATAATACTGAACCGAGACCACTTCCAAGACAGTTCAAGAAAGGTTAGCCTTGCGGGGGAACTGCTGCGCAAGCTGCTGAGCAAGGCTGTGAGACCGGCCTAGCATGTCGGTCATAGCTTCCAGGTGTAGCTGTTTAGCGATGAGGTTCTCATTGGTGTTCACCGGAATCTTTCTTTGAGATAGGACTTGAAGTCGAAGTTGAGTTGCAAAATGCCTTTCTGCTAGAACTTGGGACTGAAGAAGTCGAACTGATTCAGACAACGAATTCTGTGAGCTTGTCTGACTATTAGTCTCAAGTAACTTGAACACTGCATCAAGACAAGACTTTGGGGTTGTCTCGCTATCTTCAAGATGTTTTGCCTTCTTTGCTGCAATATATGTTGGGTTTGTCTCACAGCCTTCAGCAGACTTGTGCATGCCATCAGACAGATCACCCTGAAACAAAGCAGAGAGATGACAGGTTTTGCACGTGTATAAACAGAGATGATAACTGTTCTGTCAATTCTATCCAATTTCAAATTAGAAAATAAAGAGTATGTTAAAAATATCAATAGCATAATTTGGCATTGCTCATAATGCGGGGAGCTTCACCACACTACTGGATTACCATGCCAACATAACAAGCATAGATGAAGGGCAAAGAAAATCATTATATCTATTTTGGATAATGTGCATGGCATGTTGTTCATATCATCAGCCACATCAGTAAGATAAAACAGGAGATGACAAGGTGCAAACGTGGGCTGCTTCACCACACACTGGATTATAGATCCACAAAAACAAGCATACATATAGGGAGTATTAAGTAATTTGCATGGTATGAATAAGGAATTTGGTTTTACAAGTAAAACTTAGAACTTACGGTTCTTACGAACATGCGTTTTGGTAGAAACAGCAAACTAAACAGCAGTAAACGATAGGGAGTATGAGCAAATTAAACAGCAGTTGAGGATAAAGGCTTTAGAAGGACTGACTTACATTAACAGTTAACACCGGCTTTATAATGCCCTTCTCCATGGCAAGGGAAGGATAACTCAAGAATTTCAGCACAGAATCTTCTTCATAAGCATTGCCTGTACTCTACATTTTGTAGAGAGTAATTATAGATATGATAATACTGGAAGGGATAGAGGATAATGAAGATAAGATGCAGATTGATGCTACATAATCAACTACTAATCCCTGGAAGTACAAGCGTTACAGGACAAAATGTACTGACAAGAGCAATGGGCTACACTTCTGCACTGGCATTGTCTGTGTATTCTACTTGTTGGTAAGATTAAATATAGATCTGATCTTTTTTAGTAAATGGTGGACGAGGGAGATAAGATGCAGAATGCTACAAAATGAACCAATCCCTCTTCCCATAATACAAGAGTGTTTTGAACACTGGTGTACTATACAAAACATTCTTATATTATGGGACGGAGGGAGTAGCTGTTAATGTAAGTACAGTGATAGACCACGTTCAGTCCTTACAAGAGGACTGCAGAGCTAAACCTCTTCAAAAGCATTGGGTTGATTCTAAATTTATGTAAGAGTCCATACGGATCTTATAATGTCCACCAAATGGACGATTACGAGGCAAACATGTGCAGTGATGCTACATAATCAAACAACTATGAAAGTAAGTATGGTCATACAGGGCAAGAGGTACTCACAAGAGCAATGCAGTGTGTAGTATAGTTGCGAGATTCTGTGGTCCCTTGAGAACGAATGTTCTTCTGCTAACAGTTTTCGTACAAGTGAGACATTAAGGCAAATGCAGAAATGTAGTTCAAATTGTGATGTGATATCATAGACAGTACCTTACGCTGCAGCCGAGACCAATGTGTAACAAGATTATTCCAGTCACCGCCGGATAAATGTAGCACCGGAGACTTTATAGAAATTTCGTTCAGAGGCTTGCCATCGAAGTGCGCTTGCCTCAGGTAGGAACGATACTTCATCAACGAGTGCTTGAAAAGCGCAACCGACCCTTGCTCATCATCACAATCCAGTTTGCGCCTTGCCTATTTAAAAGAATGAAATCTTGTGTCTTCTGTCAGCAGAAACATATGCAGTAATGACCATGAATAACATTAGTACATTACTTACGCGTAAGTTGCGGAGGAAGACTGGAAATTGTTCTGTTTCTGCGGGATAATCTTTCCATGAAGGAAAGATGCGCACAAAGTTCCTGACAACAACATAAGCTTCATCTTCTAAACTGGGAAGAAATGGAACAGGGGTCCTATTTGCTGCAATTGGGGCTCTCTCTGGTTCGAAAGGGATTTGGCAACTGGATTTGGTGTACTCTTTGCTGGAATGGGGGTTTTGCATCGTACAGCTGGTGCTATGTCAACTGGCATAATCATACTGTTTGCTGCAGTTGGGGTCTGCTGAGTTGGGGCATCAGAAATGACCAGTGTAGTAGGGCTAGAGTCTGCTAGAGTTGGGGTATTTTGTGGGTCAGGTGATATTGCAACTACACCTAATGGGATATTTGATTTATCAGGTGCCACTACCTTTTCCAAATACTTTGCTTGTGCTCCTCCACAATGAGCAATCGCCCTCTTCCTTTTGAACGTCTGATACACAAGAACAACATTTGAATGGATAAATATGGTATGATGACAGATGGAATATGTACTGAAAATGGATAGGCATGGCGTATTCACATACACGATGTGTAAACTAAGCTAATGGCAGTTCAACAAAGTAGAAGCAATGCAAAGCATCAGTTGCAAGATATGTGCGAGCCATGTAACCTTGGAAAGTTAGAGCAAGTACCTTGATGGGTGAATAAGATAGGGCATCTTCGTCTGACTCCTCCACTAGGGAGCTACATTGACTTAGGTCTCCCTCTAGCTCAGAATCACTGTTAGGATCATATTCTGAGCATCAATCTGTAGGTGGAGAGTGTTTGCATTGCATTGCATCCAGACTTGATTTCAGTCCCTTAATGCCAAGTTTGACAGCCATAGCATTGTTCTTCTTTATTCTTTTCATGCGCGCACGCTCATAATCATTATGATGCTGTTCAGAATCTGAGATTCATGAAAACATAAAAGTAGTCAGATTATCTATGTAATGCATTGCAGTTTCAACTCAGAGAGTGTCTCCCCATAAACCCCTGCACGTGCAAAGTTCACATCCCCAACCGTGCTGACCAGACCACACACAGAGATACACACCCGAGCGGCAAACATGCATTTTCGAAACTAATTTAGGAACATTTAGCTGACCAATTAAACAACTCTATTTTAATAATATCATATTCGTATTTGAACAACTAAGCTTGTTTAGCTTGATGGGTGGAGCAGTGTTATTATGACACGAAGCACGTATTCTGATCATATAGTGATCATAAAAGGGGGAAACTCTAAGCATATATTTTTTAGCAAAAGAGGGTTTCCCCTCTAATTTCTATTAAAGAAACCACCACGGAACCAACATGATCAATTAAACCCTAAGCATGATCAATTAAACCATATTATGGCTGTGCCATGGCAGATTTGAAGCTGCAAACCAGAGAAATGATATTTAGCATCCATTGTTTGCTTTGAACTAAGAACTAAATTCTAAGAGCTGAAAAGAAAGTAGAGTAACCAAGTTAAGATCTATTTTCTGGTTGAGATCAAAAAGTTGAGGAGATATGAAGTACCACCTCTCTTGCGGCGCCGTGTAGGCATCGGGGGTGCGATGGCTGACGGTGGCGTTGAAGCAGATCTGCGATGGTAGACGGGTGCATCGGGGGATAAGCCCCGTTGCAGTGGAAGAGAAGGTCGTGTGAGCGGCCCCGGCAAAGAGGACGACGGTGCCGATGAAGCGAGAGGACGCGATGCAAGGCTATTGGTCCGTCACCGTGGATGAGAAACGTCCATCTCTAGCAGTGGACGACGCAGTCTTGGTAGGCGCTCCGGCATGGTGGAGGACGGTGGCGATGGATGTGGTGGAGGACGGCGGTGATGGATGGGGTGGCGGACGGAGGCTGGTGTGGGAATGGGGTGTTCTAGTGCGGATGGTGTATGCATGGGAAAATGGAGGGACAGGTACGGGGAACCATGTTTTTGGGATGCGCCTGTCTGAAATATGGGAAAGTTACGAACTTATCCCCCGTTTCAAATTTGGACGTCTCGTCGGTTGGGGATAGGACGGTAATCTCGCATCTCCCAAATATTTGCCGGTAACTATTTCGGGAGAGGAGAGGGTGTTTTGCCGCCCACGGTTGGTGCCCATGGTGTATGAACGGGGCTGACAGGTAGGGCGGTTGTGCCACGTCTGATGGAAGTTACACATCTGCCCCTATTTAAAATATTAGCCTACATCTATTTTGGACGAGGAGAGTTTGTTTTGCCGCCCACGGATGGCGCCCACGGTGTATGAATGGGGAATGGAGGGAGAAACAAAGGTCTTTCGGACGAGCTTGAATCAAATGAGTTTTGCCACCCATGTTCGACGCCCACCGTGTCGGAATGGGCTCAGAGGCGGTCGTGTCATGTCTAATTGAAGTTACAAACCTACCCCTATTTAGAGCAGTGGAAATCGGGCCGATGGATTGTCCGTGTAATGGGTAGATAGTAATTTCCATCTCCCAAACACTTGGCTTCGGGCAGCCGAAGTGGGAGTGGACATTTTGTTGTTTCTTTCAAATTTTGGGACAATAAGCATCCACGTTTACCCTGGCAACTAAATTCGAATCCATTTTGTATTCCTATGTGAATCTTTATAAATCATTCTATGTGTTCTTATATATCTTCAAAAGGACGTCAAAGATGTATTCCACTGTCATATATGAATATGGTTTACAAATGCCGATACTCAAATTCAGAAACTAGAATCCAGTTTAAGGTGAATTCAAATATTTGGAACACTTCATGTCCAACTCAAATGTCACACGCAGCATAATGTGTACTCCCATTTAGATATGTACACAAGCGATGTATCAAGATTCAAATACCGAGTCAATCAACCAAGAATGTATGGAACTAATAGACATATAAACACTTATAGAGTATATGGATCAATAATATCAACTAACATACATAAGCCAGGCCGCTGTACTTTTTTTGGCTACAAAAGCATACTTTTTTTAGCCAGCATCTTGGCCCTTTCCGATGCGTGCCACTTATGGTCCATCTATACTACTATTGCTGAATGCACATTCAGCCCGATTAGCATATTTGTAGGTCTGGCACAACAATCCAAATGAAATGTCTTTGAGTCTTATCAATTAATACGGACTTTTGCTCAAATAAAATTACAAACAAAAAAGAAACAATTATTATATGATCTCTAAAACAAATGGTTTGATTGATTACATGAACAGACAACACAAAGGTTATTCAACTATGGAAAGAACATTTCACCTATGATTTACCAAGTAGGAATTTAATTTTGTTTTTTCCTTCAGGACCTTAACAATCTGGTCAGTCTCAGCCTGCTTCGTTTTGAAATCCACCAAATATTTAATGGTTGTCTTGAGTACTGCTTGTGATTGTGCTGTTTGCTTCCTAAACATGTCAACTTCATCTCTAAGTGCATAAGCAGAATCTCTTTCTACCACTAGTCTAGCCTCTAGAGCATCAGCAGTTGGCAATTCATAATGCACGATTGGGCCGGTGCCACTGCTGTGGGATGATGCAACGTCCATGGGGACCTCACTCTTTGATCTTGGGCTAACCTGTTTTGCCATTAAAGTTCCGATTGGATTCAGAAAAGTTGAAGTTAGCAAAACATCTCAACTGGGAGTTATAACAGGAAACCAGTTAAACAAACAAGGAATTAAAGAGTTTCAATTGGATGCTGAAAAGTAGTTATTAACATCATTGTAACCCGCTGTTGCAGCAGCAAAGCAGTTAAACAAACAAGTAGATATTTAAGTTAAGGCAAACAAGTAATTCTGAACAGTAAGTATCAAACACATAGATAGGTGCAGTCTACAATATGATTAACAGGCTATGCCATTATGTAATCAGTAGAAAACTAAATTAAGCCAAGCAACGTAATTGAACAATTTTGCAATAAGTGGATAACTAAAATTCCGAGAAGCAAGTAATTGAACTTACGCTAGTTCTTTGTATAGGCACACTGCAACTTCTTTTTCGCTTAAAAGGTTGTACGAAGGAGTCCATGGCATCAATTGCTTGGATATGCAGTCGCAATACTTCTTTCTTCCCACACTGCATGGGTAAGTCGAATGGTTAATCTGGTAAGATGGTGCATCCTTGATATGTTATATGATGACGTGTAGTCAGACTAGTTGTAGCCAAACACATCACAATGGCTTTTACTATATATTTCATGCGATTACTTTTGGCTTATCGAGATCTAAGCAATCTACAATAGGATGAAAAGACTGGCATCCTTCACATTATTGGCGAACTCAGTTCATAGAAACAAGCAATTCAACCATTCTGTGGGTAAATCAAAAGCGCCACTGGAATATTTTTCACTATCCAATCATACACGCAAAAAGGGTGACGCCACCATAGGGGCTGGTATGGGCGGCCGCCTCAGGTGGCTGGGAAGTGTGCACCTAGTTTGAGTCGTCCAGGTTGGCCCACGCTAATTTTGTTCGTCCCAACGCACGAGCAGTCAATGTAAAAATGAAGAAAAATGTTTCAGTTTGGATGGGCTAATAACATAAGTGCAAGGCAGACCCTATAGCAGGCTCGCGACACAAACGAGCGCCTCCCATATCGATCAACAGCAGGAAAAATCCCAATTCATTCGCTCCAGCCTCCAGTCTGGTTCGCTCCTAACCTAGCCGCTGCTGGATAGACCGACACAGCACTTCCTCGCGCCCTCGTTGGAGGGCGTTCGCCGGGCTTCAAGCGAATGGAAGTACAAGAAGATGAAGATCCAACCCTGGGTGTAGCCTGCGTGGGAGGCAGCGGCGGCAGCACGGGCATGGCATCGAGCTTGCACAAACGGACAGTCGTAGCTTGCAAGAGTAGCATGTGCAACGAGCAGGTACATCACATCCCTGATTATATGTAATTCAACTCTTCAATTTCTGGCCAATAGTTAAACCTGACGGTGTTGTAAAACTGCTTGTATGTAGGGAATCTATGAGAAAATGAAACCAATTTATACTTATTTTATAACTCCCCCAATCAATACTGAACTGACTGAATCTGATGTATCTAATCAAGTTTCCGGTGCAAACATACAAGCTCATGTTGTTCTTGAGCCCGAAGTGTCTAATGAACAGACTACTAATGAAGGATTTGATGCAAACATTTTACATGCTCCTGGTTATGAACATATAGTGTCTAATGAGGGATCTAATGCAAGCATTTTGCAACCTCATTGAAGGATTTAGTGTCTAATGATGATCTACTATGTTGAGAGAGACAGAGATTTGCAGGCATTGATGACAAGCAAATTATAGTGCATTTTCATAGCTTGAGGAAACATCGAGGCCATCTACCAGAAAGTCCCCGTATCATGACAACATAGCATAAATACTTTTCTAATCTGTTGTTTGAAACTATTCGCATACTTGTGCAGGATAGATATATTGATATGCAGTTTGCGCACTGGTTATACGTGCAATTACACTTCGATATTTTCAGCCAGAGAACGAATAATTCAAGTAGGTACAGACCATGTTTGTAGTCCTTGTACACCATGTTGCATTTTGTGTTTTTTGGTGCTTGCATCATTTAGTGTTTATAATCTGAACTACTTTGGATCATTAGCTGGTTTTCAAAGTGCATGTAGCTTCACATTTCTCAAGTTATGTTGATTTCCGGAGTGCAAGTTCCTTCGTATTTTCTAAGTTAAATGTTCACCCCTGGTAAGTTGAACTCATGGATCAGCCACTGCACACAAATCATACACGAATGCCAGTACGAATTAAATGAAATACAGGGACTTACGCTAGCTCGTTGTACAGGCTCACTGCAGCTCTGCTTGCGCTTGGGATGTTCCATGTACAAGTCCATGTTACCACTTGCTTGGATGTGCAGGCCTTGTGCTCCTTGCATCCCCCTTTGCATTTTTGACACGGCGAATGGTTGATCAAATAAGAGGAATCGACCTTGATGTTGTACCAGAGGACAAATACTTACAAGATTATACAGGTGTGCAGGATGTGTACCAGACCCCGTAGCGCCGTTATGCTTCGCTAAAATATGGATTTGCTTGTTTCAGATGATATCTCCAGAAGAAATAAGAGTTAAGGTCAGAGTTGCATAGGCGTGTAAGCTAAGAGAGCAGTGAAAGGATATCCAAACATCGTCGGAACAGTGCACAAGGGAGTGATGTGTGGATACCTAGTTCGGGCCGGCGTTTGGGCATGCTCGCCTAGCTAGAGCGCGGGTCACTTCAGAGCCGTTGAGGGTGATGTGCTGGCGTTGGCTGGCCGCGCACGGATGCAACTCTTGAGTGGCAGCGGAGCGCTATGATGCGGTGGACGAGACCGTTGGTGAAGCCCCAACGGCCCCGGGGGGGGGGGGGGGCGGAGGTGCGACGATGTGCTCGGTGAAGTAGCCCCGGTGAGCTGGGAGACTGCGTCGGTGAAGCGCACCTGATGCGGTGGAACTCGGTGTCTGTGAGGCACGTCGGTTGTGGCGGCCGACGTTGTCGGTGGACCACCCGATGGGGTGGACGAGGGCGTAGATGACGTAGCTCTGGTGCAGTGGTGAAGCGTGACTGTCGTCTTCGTCGTCGTCGTCCGGCATAGAGGTGGGGAACGGTGGGGAAAGAGACGAGACGAGGGGCGATTCGAGGGTTGGCGGCGACTTAGGGATTTGAGCAATCTGGGCGCGGATGGGGACGGTGGAGAAGAGAGATTTTGCAGGGCTGGAATTGGGGCCACCAGATATTTCAATCCGAAACGTGGAAGCGCGAAATTATATTGTCGTCGTCCTTTGGGGGGGTGGCTGGGTGCTACGCCTCCGTCCGACACATGCGACCACCCCGACAGGACTATGCTTCGGTGCCTTAAGGCACTTGCCTTTGTGTCCATGACATATCGGCCCAACAGGTGGATGGCCCACATGTCAGTGACCCAAAGGCAGTTGCCTTTAAGGCACCGAAGCAGCGTCCACCCTGACACGACCCTGGTTTGCCTGGTGCGCCTACATTTGAGAATGCAAACGAATCTTCTTTCATTTGCAAACGAATCTGTATGTATTACCATGCCCGTGTTTTCCTTGCAATAATTAGTCATTCGAAACGAGATACTCCATCCGTTCACTTTTGTAAGTCGTTTCAGACAACTTAAAATGAACTGTTTTGCACATTGTTTGAAATGTCTTCAAGGTCTTATAAAAGTGAACAGAGGGAGTACTATAAATTACTTAATGAGGAGTTATTTGAAAAAAATTGAAACGGTACCCACGCTAACGTGGAGTAGACTGTGTGTCACATAATTAGTTATTTGAATTAGAGTGTGTGTCACGTAGTTAGTTATTTGAATTAGAGTGTGTGTCACGTAGCGATCTCGAATTCTAACGTGGATTTCGCATTTCACTGTATCCACGCTACTTTTTTAATACAAATTCATATGTATATGATGAACACCATGGTAGTGAGAAAACTTTTGGATGGATTCAAACATATGACCTACAAAATAGCACAACAAACTGAGTCAATATCAACTTTTCGAAACTTAGTATGACACGAATTCGAAATAATTACCCGTATGCCTGGTCCTCGGTTCAAATCTTACAATGTACACAGAATTGAAACATCGAAATTAAGTCTCGTACTATGTACATTCAAATGTTGTTTTTAGCCCCCCCGGCACAAACGCTACATACTTCCTGTATCGGTCAATCTTCCTCTCCTAACCACCTTAGGAAGCTATCGGTTTCCAACACACGTTCATTCTTTCTCTCCATGTTTCGATCTCTAAGTCTCTCAACTACACAACCCCTTTTTCCACTCTGTTACCAAATGTATTTACCTCACACACCCACCATTGCACCCCACACCGAGCTCTCTATCTCCCCCTCTCCCTCTCACCCTCTCGCGCTAAATACATGCATTGCCTATCTAGCCCCCCAACCTCTCGTGCATGCGCACGCACGCACGTTGTATATCTAGGTCACTCCCTCGAGACTGTCTCGCTCTTTATTCCGCACGGCGGGCCACACTC
This sequence comes from Aegilops umbellulata, assembly GCA_032464435.1. Classification (NCBI taxonomy): domain Eukaryota; kingdom Viridiplantae; phylum Streptophyta; class Magnoliopsida; order Poales; family Poaceae; genus Aegilops; species Aegilops umbellulata. The sequence goes on from CP136054.1 coordinate 398,328,150, forward strand.
GCTCAATCTTGCTCTCTTTATCTGAGTCTCGTTTAACCTCGTTTTCTTTCACACACAAATGATATATCTCCCTCTTCGGGCCTCGATCGACACACTCTATACTCTCTCACGCAGATTGTCTATCTAGGTCAGTCCATCTAAGCCGCCACCACTCTTTCGACCTCATGGTGGGCCACGCTCACTCAATCTCTCTCTCTCTCTCTCTCCCTCTCTCTCTCTGTATGTCTCGATTGACCTCGCTCTTTCTTGGACAAAAACGATATATCACCATTGAGCCCAATTCGACCTATTCACATTGTATACTCTCTCACGCAGATCGTCTATCTAGGTCACTCTCTCCAACCCGTCTCACTCTTTCGATCGCACGGCGACCCTATGTGATCGGTTGACCTTGCTTCCTCCCACGCACAAAATATATCTACACGTCTGTGACTGGATCATCTCTCAAGCTCTATCTTACAGCCCTCACCCTTGCCAAAAAGCTCAATCGGACAATATCTCTCCAGAGCATATATATTTGTTCAATGAATGTCGGACCACACTCACTTTGTCTCTCTATCTATATGTCTCTCGATTGACCTCGCTTTCTCACACCGTATCTTCCATGCGTTGAAGCTACTACCTCTCCATCCCTCGCAAAGCCGGAGCTATTTACATTGCGAGGGGCACTCCAACCTTGGATTAATTTGTGTAGGCATTTATTCCTGTCGGTTTAGATTATATTTTCGTAGCATTCGGCCCACAACTACTCCAAACACCGTTGCAACCCACGCAACTGCCCTAGTTGATTTCCCTCTGGCTCAGTCATCGCTCGCTCACACGTCCTTTCTCGCCTTCAACGTCGCACCATGGTATTATTGAAAAAACTATGTTGTTCTCTTTAATTATAATAAATAAGCTACAAAACTACACATCGATAGTCCACTTGGAATGGAACAAATTTCGACCCACAAATTAAAGTGGTACAAACTACACACCGAGGGGCCCACATGTCATGGAAACAAATTTGGACCCATATACAAATTAAAAATAAAGGACAAGGATCAAACATGCGACCGGGCATTCAAGTCGCACGTCAAGAGTAGGCAACATACGTAGAATAGCAATGTTTGTTGTACCCCCTTTGTTCACATAATGTTTTTATATTACCACAGCCTAATTAATGGATAACATGTAATATTATTTTTAGTACTATTCTCCTTCACTTACTGGTGGGTTCCATGTGTGCTCTCTCTCTCTCCTCCCCTTCTGCGTTTAGACGCACGGGCAAACAGGAAAAACTCACGGGCGATGTTGCCGTTGACCATATCTGGACGCGTTCACAAGTCACGGCACCAGTTTCACGTACTAGCAGCACTAGTCAGTGTGTACGTGTAATGCACGTTAATTTGGAAGTATATTAAGTGCATGCGGATATTAACTACTAGGATATTATTTGCGTGTTGTCATGTGATTAGCACTATTTTTGGCATGAAATTAACTGCACGCTAAACGTGTTGAGCGCTCGACATTGAAGCAGTCTAGGTCGTTGGATGACAAGGAATACATGTGGCTTGATGACGTTTTATATTTAATTTGATACGGCTCTAGCAGAACATTCAATCGATCAAACCATACATTTCGTTCAGTCTGACTCCGACTTTAAATTATACAACGATCGATATAAAAAAACGGAAATGATAAACGTTCGGATTTTAAGCAGGGCAATCCGAACGTTTTTCATGGCAAATTTAGGTTATGCGGCGGCGGCGGGGGCGTCTCGCGGTGGGAAGCGGCTCCTCTGCCGTGCTCTGTGTGTCGTCGGGCCACTGACCGACGGCGACGGCGGCGTCTTGCGCCATTGTTGGCGTACTCCTAGCCGTTGGCCTAGCTTCAAGGAAGGCTAAAATGTTCTGGACTTCGGAGCGAGTCGACTGGCGGGAGGAGGCGGCTAGCGTTGGTTCAAGGAAGCGGTCGACGGCGGCCATCCATGGCACTAAGGGGGGCACTGGCACCCGCGCTGGGACAGGCGCTGTCAACGGCCCGGCAGAGACATTCGTGTGCACGGGCACCGGCACGAGCGCGCACGTCAGTGCACGCGCAGGCGCATGCGCTGGCAGGTGCACGGGCACCGGCAAGGGCGTGCACGTCAGTGCACGCGCAGGCGCATGCGCTTGCAGGTGCACGGGCGCGTGAAAGTCGGCGGGCACCTCGTGGAACCCCGTGGGATTAAGCTCGGCGACAATGTGCGGCTCCCAACCCATCAATGCCACGGGGATGGGCGCTGGCGCAGTCGGGGCGACGGGAGCCGGAACGGGAGCGGGGACAGGCGTGGCGTCTTCCCGCAAGGCCAGTTCAAGCTCGTCCCAAAGCGCCTTATGTTCTTGAGACTCCGGCTGGGTGTCTTCCTCAGGAAACTGGAACACTAAGGGCAGACCATCGTGATGCGGCATGGCGTACGTTTAGGTCAGGCTAGTTGGAAGTAGACGACAGGAGAATTGGAGAGGAAGAGAGAGGATTGTAGCGATACTCCCTCCTTTCCGGTTTATAAGGCTCAATTCAAAAATCTCACCAACCAAGGTAGATGGTGAGTGGTGGAATACTTTTTGTAGTTTGCAAAAGCACCCAATTAATGCTCTTGTTTTTCTCAAAAAAATATGTTTACCAATGCATTAATTGCAATGCATGCATGCATAAATTACATGCATTGGTCAATTTTCTCTTAATACTTGCATGCAATGATTTAATTTACCTTGGAATCTGAACATGTGATGGAAAACTACAAAATTGAGCCTTATAAAATGGAAAAACTAGTAATATTTTGAGATAAGCCCTATAAACCGGAAAGGAAGGAGTACTGGGTAGTGCGGGGTTGATTTTAAACTGCGGCACCAGCGACATTAAAAGTGGGAGCAGTTGGGACGACAGTGGGCGGCGTAGCCTGGTCAAAGGGCTCGCCTCCCGGTGAGCCTGCACAGTGGTCTGCTCGCACGCCTCCCTGACAGCCAGCGCAGCGGTCTGCTCGCACGCCTCCCGTCGACTCACGCGCTTGCTCGGACGGCACCTGCCGATGAGAAGCAGGGACTCGTGGCGGCACATAAACGCCCACGGTTTCAATAGTGAAAGTGTTCGCCTTAACGTGACAGGTCTTCGTTCCAAAATACCTTGGCTCTTCATTTCTGCAACTTGTCATAAGCAGCTTGTCTCAAATTGAAGAAAAAACTTACGAAGTAATATTTTTGCCATATCACATGACCATGCTTAGTTTCAAGAATTTATGCTCACTTTTGGATTTTCTGAAATTTAAGATCCAAGATTCGAAAAAATATCATAACCTGCATCATGCAATAAATTTTTAAGCCGTACATCTGTCCTCTTGTATTTCTTAAGAAAGGATTTGGTCAAACATTTTGCTTAGTTAGACTTCAGACAAGTTATATATGCAGAGTAAAAGGATAATCCCTCCGTACCAGTGCATTGCCTGATATATTAACTCAAGTACTAGGCACGAACAAATGGGCTCAATTCTGTGCTCATCCTGGTGTAGTAGTAAGTTGACGGGTGACCTTGACGAGCGGCGACCGAGGGAATTGAGCCGTGCTCGGCACGGTAGGTAACGTTGTCTAGTTACTAAAGCATCCCTCTGTTGTTCATCGGTAGTCATTATGGACCGGGGACATGAGGGGAATTTCCTAGGGCTGGAATTCTGGCCGCCAGATATTTTGACTTGAAACGCTGAGGCTCGACTGGTTGGGATTGCCTAATGTGCGTACCACGCACGCCACCGAAGGACACGAGCCCGATTTTTTTAGGATCAACACGAGCCAAGGTCTGGATGGTACGCCGTTGGGTCCTACCATTCGAGAATACGAAAGGAACCTTTTAAATTTCTGAACGAATCTATGTGTATTGTAATACCCTTATTTTCCTTGCAAATACTAATCTCAACGTGGTAATTGATTTATGACAAGTTGTTGAATTAGAGTGAGTTTCTGATATAGTGATCTCAACGTGGATTTCACATTTCATGGTATCCCTAGTAAGTTTTCCAATGCAAATTCAAATTTAAAAGATGAACAATATGGAGGTGAGAAAATTTTGTATGTATCAAGCATATGACCACACACACACACACATAGACACAAACGCACGAACACAACAACAATACAATAAGTATAGTGCATCTGTTTTTCCAAACCATGCATGTATGACACGAATTCAAAAATACTCCTATTCCTAAATATTAGTCTTTTAGAAGCCTCTAAAATATGGAGCAAAATGAGTGAATCTAGACTCTAAAATATGTCTATATACATCTGTATGTGCCAGTCCATTCGAAGCCTCTAAAAAGAATAATATTTAGGAACGAAGGGAGTAAAATGTAAGACATCCATGGTCCTCAGTTCAATATTTAAAATGAACATGAAACTGAAACATGAATATTAAGTCTAGTACTACAGTACATGCAAATGTTGTGTTTAGGCAGGGCTATGATTGTCGGGGGTCAACCCCTCGACCTTAGATAAAATTGTGGAGCTCTGTTTAGGGTTGTTTAGATTATATTTGTCCCCACCCTCCCAGCCACCGATTGGTTGTGCATCCCCACCCCTCCTCCCCGGGAGAATATCATGTGCCCCCATACCTTAGATGCTATATGCCGATAAGAGTTGCTTGGAGTTTGTAGATCTGAGATATAGCAGCTCACATGATGTGTCTTAATATTTCTGCAGGAAACCTTGATGAGTTTGAGAATTGCACACAATTTGTACAAAAACTACTTAGATGCCTTTTGATCCCATATCCAACGATCTCGAAGCTCGTATCACCGTAGCATCTAATATGAAGGAGGACATCATATTCTCCTGTATGTAAGAATATCATGTGCTACCACACCTTAGATGCTTTGGTGATACAAGCTCTTCGGAGGCGTTGGATTTGTGACCCAACACCTCCTCGGTGGTTCGAATGGTTTTTTGCAGAAAAGCCCCCAAAGAGTTCGGCAACTGCTTACAAGCACAAAGTCTGCTTAGATGCCATTGGATCTCAGATCAAACGACCTCCAAGCTCGTATCACCGTAGCATCCAAGCTGCGATAACACCTTATGTTTTCTCGCACGGGAGAGTATGAGGTGCTCCCGCACCGTAGGTTCTATGGTGATACGAGTTCACTGAGATCTAACGGCCCACAATAGGAGGTTTGAATGGTTTTGCAATATACGGCTGATAGAGTTTGGGAAATGCGCAGAAAGTACAAGTACTACGCATGTGCCATCTGATCACTGATCATACGACCTAGATGCTCATATCACCGTAGCTGGTAATTAAGCTACGGGGAGCACCTAATATGAGCACCGGGGAGCCGTTGGATCGAAGATGCAGCGGCACACACGAGGCCTGAATGTTTTATTTGCAAAAAAACCTTTGGAGAGTTTGGAAATTGCGCATAATTACAAAGACTACTCCCAAGCCATTGGATCTCACTTCCAACAGTGTAAAAACTCGTATCACCATAGTATCTAAGCTGTAAGGTGGATGTGATATTCTATGCCGCTGTCATTTTTGTTCGTAAACTTGCAAAATACGTGTAACTCGTGCCGTTACTTGTCTAACCGCGCAAAGTGTTTGTTCAAAAAAACCATCCTACACTGAAATATCAGAATAACACACGGGGGTCCCACTTGTCATTAATCAAATTTGGACCTAAAACTAACAAATCTGAAAGACGAGATTCAAACTGGCAACCTGGACTACAAAGCGTAAGTCGATAGCCTGAAAAAAATGAACGGTTGTTGGCTTTGTCCCATAACTTGATTTTATTTATACAGTACTTGCGTTGAGTAGAGTAGAGGGAGTGCCTCGTCAACACGTGCATGACCGTTGTCTCACTTACTGGTGGGTCCCAGGTCTGTGATCTCAATCTCTCTTCTCTCCACCGTCTAACCTTTGCACGGGCACACACGAAGAGTGGCGCAAGCTTGCCATGGTGTTATTGCAACTAAAAAAAACTTGGAAAATAGAAGAATTGCCTAGAACAAGAGACGTTGTGGCTGGACGAGACGGAGCTAACCACATCTATCCTCCGTGCCACGTTTGCATGATGAAGCTGTGTGGCTAGTGGGGTGTTTTCGACCGACTGGCTGGGTCCCGAGGTCGAACCATAGGTACTATGTCTGATACAGTATATTTTTACACGAACATTTTTCCTCCGTGCCGAGACGTGGCACACCCTACCTCGCGGTTTCGGGGTCCTCCCGGGTGGTGCGCGCATATATTCTTCCTGACGTGGGACGCCCTACCGCGCGTTTTCTGGGTCCTCCTCGGTCGTAGCGCCGAAGCAAGTAAATCAGTCGTCAAATCACGAAAGACCACCTTTCCCGCCGAGTTCATCAGTGAAGCACGGTGGCTAGCTAGTTGGGCTAGTTTGACATATTAGCTAGGCCGCCGCCACATTTGTTTTTTCACCCCTTTTTTTATCTACTTGCCGGCAGGTAAATTTAAATATCCACCGCGGCGTCGCTCTGGTGTTTGGGTGCGGCAGGATTTTTAATTTTTTGATTGACGGGAGCAGGCAGGGCAGGATTTTTAATTTTTTGATTGACGGGAGCAGGCGCGGCAGCAATTAGTCATGATGACTACGCCTGTAAAAACCCACTGCTCCCTGATGTGAGAAGTCGTCGACTGGTGTTTTACCGTCGTGAAAACCAGAGGATTCCCCGCTCCCTCCACCTTCCCATAGATTGCATTGCCTTTCAGCCGTTTCGCCCCCTTTGCTTCCTCTCCCCATTGCTTCTACCTGGTGCCATGGCGGCGCAGCAGATCACGGAGTCCGAGGTGAGGCGCCTGACACAGGAGCTCCATGCCGAGGATGCGGAGCTCAGGGCCAAGGACGTGGAGCTCCGTGAGCTCAAGGAGGAGAGGAGTGCCATGCTCCTCCGTTATGTGCGGGAGTTCACGGAGCTTCAAAAGCGGCAGGCGTCCACCACAAAGATGCTCGAGGCGTCGGCGGCGTTGCTGCAGAAAGCGGGAGATACGATAGGCTGTCAGGGGAGCCGGCTGGAGCGCGAGCAGGCCAATCGTGACGAGGTCCAGGATCGCCTCAGCCACTTGGTGAACCAAGTTGCCACGCACGTGTTGCGGCTGCGCGATGCCTACCGTCGTGCCAGCGTGACGATGCCGGCCGTGGGGCTAAACCCGTTCGACCACCCGGTCGACTTCAACGAGTTGCGGCTTCCTGACCTGGTCTCCTTCTTCACCTATATCTCCGAGGAGCTGAGCCGTCTCCGTGCGATGGTGGGGGCTGAGCTGGACAAGGAGGGGTTGTGGGCTGCCATCGCCGTTGCTGGGCGAATCCTTTCAGGGCTCCATCACCGGAATCCATTCGTGCCATTGGACGCCGTCTTTGACGAGCTGGCTCCCGCCGACCGGGAGCGGGATCTACGGGTGGTTGCACCCTGCATCACCAACGTCGTGCGCCTCGAGAAGCAGGGGGACTTCGGTGGTGTTTAGGCGCCCTCTGCATGGGCATGTGCATGTCTCGGCGCAACAAGACCGTTGGATCAAACTCAGACGATGCAGATCAGTCACTATAGCACAAAGCGTGTGGGTGTGTTTGGTTGCATTCTCATCTCAATATAGTTGTTTCCTCTTCGTGTATTTTTGTCAACCTACTAGTGTGTACTCATGCACCCTTCACACACTCTGCCAAACACCCAAAAGTGGGTCGAGAAGGGAACTTTTGCTCCCATTCCGTGCACCCTTCATACACCCTGCCTAACACTATTCGTGCTTCATATGGTTCATGTTTCGTGGAGTAGTGTAGCACCGTACTCTCCGTGCGTTGTGGACCTAGTTCTGTTAACATTGATCTCATCGTTCATTCTCGACCGGACAGTCGAAAAAGCGGTACTATGTTACATATAGGAGTAGTTGACATGCGCACAACATCATTTGTTATCGTCATATCTTACTACACTAGCAACAAGATTGTGTAGTACTGACATATGAACCACTACACATGCCTAGTAGTAGGAGCACTGTGTATGTTCAAGTGGCTGCCGTGTTTCGCACTCCTCCGTCGTAAGAGTGGAAACGCTTGATGTAATCATTTTTTTCTTCTGAAAAACAGTGGACACGCTCTACCGTGCGGATCCTCCTCCAGCCATGCACTAAATTACTCACTTTTGCCGACATGTGGGACAGCCAGCATCGGGTTCCACTAGCCATGCACTAAATTACTCCGTAGTAGAGTGATGGTAGACTACCCCGATCGAAGCGCCACAGTAATGCCCAATGAGCCGTCAAATCACAAAACCCCCTCCTTTCCTGCAGTAAGTTGGACGGACGAAGCAACCATCATTTCACTCTTCTCTCTCAGCTTCCTCTCTACCCAACCCTCGCTTCCGCCTCATATTGTTCCTCATTTCTTCAAGAAAACCCCGACCTGCTTCTGCCATTGTTCTTCTCTCCCAAAGAAGGAAAGGTGAGCTCATCAATGGTGTTGATTCTGGCCAAGGCCCGGTCTTGCAACCCCGAGACTGATCCTATAACTCCCACTCTTTTCTTCTTTTGGGTCTGTGATTATGGTTTCTTTTCTTTTATTTCTATTTGATAGTTTCTTGATGGACGCTGGAGCACCGGTCGAAGTGATGTCTATGGCTCCGGCCAAAACCGTCGAGGCTCATGGTACGAAGAAGCGCAAGCACCCCGCCGAGACTACCGCAGACAAGCTCAAAGCCATCGCCCTGTCCAAGCCCCCCTCTCCGGGATCCCTCATTAAGCAAGTCCAGGTAATATCTCTTCTTGACAATCTTTTTCTCGATCTTGATTGTGTTTTTTCATCTAACACGCAGTACTAGTACTAGTAGTACAACTTTCTGGGTGATCTTGCATGTGATTTTTGTGTGCCAAATGGCGGTTCTAAATTCCTCTTTTGACCAAAACATGCGAGAGGTTGACACTGATTTCTTATAGATTACTTCAACTACTCCCTCTGTCCCAAATTTCTTGTCTTAGATTTGTCTAGATATGGATGTATCTAATACTAAAATGTGACTTGATACATCCGTATCTAGACAAATTTAAGAAAAGAATTTTGGGACAGAGGGAGTACTTTATGAACATCAATGCTACCTTTTAAGAGGGTATATTTGCCTCAGTAACTTGTGTTATGGATATTGCATGTAATCCCTCTGCTCTCATGCCTTTGAAGACATGTTCTAGTCTCTTTGTTCACTCATTTCTGTGCGTATATGTAGTCATATATGGAGTATAATATCGAAAATCATCTTATATTTCTGAACAGAGGTAGTAATAAAATATGGTTTCTGTTTGAATTAGAACCAGGTCCGCGGTGGAGATGAAGTTCTCAAAGTCATGCCGTGTGAACTGGAAGACTTGATGATGAGTTCTACTGCTGAACTATCCAGTTGTTGTGTCCTTGTTGTTGCGTGTCCTGAACTAGTGTTTTCCTGTAGCATTGTTGTTAGGCGTGTTCTCGAGGCTGTACTTGACCACAACAATTTCCTGGTTGTGCCTTCGATTATGAAGGGTGTGGTTCTTGTAAAGCTTCCCAACAAATCTGATGCGGCCTGTCTTCATCATCATGTTTATGAGTGGAAGGACCACTCTGTTAGGTTCTCCAAGGTTGACAAGATGGTGATCGTGCATGTAGATATCTCACACGAAGTCCATGGCCTAGTCAGTTATGCGGGGTTCATCCCATAGGTCGGTGGCAAGAAATAGTCTGCAGAGTTTAGTTAGTGCAACTTTGCTTGTCTGTAGTAAGTACTATTGTTCAGTACTTGATTTGTGTTTGTGAACCCTGTATTGTTTATTAGTACTGCCGCTTTTGGTGTGTGGTCAGTCCTGAGAACGGTCTATGTTAATGTCTGTCCACTAAATTCAGTCTGTATATTTTGAAGTATCGTGAAGACGGTCTATCAATTATGGTTACACTCCAATATGTGTATGCATTGCAGGGTTTATCGCACCCACCAGGATTTCCAGTCCCATGGATGTTCGGTCCATACGATTTGTCACGACCTTTGGACTGTCCTGCTTGTGGGAGTAGGCGGGGCCCCTGCATGCCACGCGTAGTTGGACGATCAATCTTCTGTTCAGTACTTCAACATAGTGATTTCCTGGTAAGGATTCACTCGTGTCACATCAAGTAAATCTTATTGATTTACTGTCTAAATCTTATTGATTTAATGTCATGTTTTCTTTCTTTTCCTGCAATTTTATGATGCAGGTTTGGCCATGTGACATTCATCACAGAATAAACCGTTTGGTTTGCTCTACGATGGCTATTTTTGCAGGTTTCACTTCTTATGTCGTGTCAGTAACGAAGGCACCGTCCATCACTTATATTACTGGAAAAAATTGGATCAGTCTATTGTCTGAGTACAAGCTGAATCCCTATGATGTACTGCAGTTTGGTTTAACAAAAACGCCACAATTAGTCCTTCTCGCATTTAAAAGAAATGAAGAAAAAGACTGGATCACGGTCACGGATCCTAGTCAAGTTAGAAAGCTGATCATAGCAGACCAGACACGATCGCCGCTGTCTCGCACAGATCGAGCACCGGCAGTTGCTCTAGCACTCACAGCGGCAGTAGCTCAGTCTGATCCAGCTGAGGATCGGGCACTGACCGCGTCAGCGGATCAGTCTGATCTACCGGAGGATCGGTCACCGACACCGGCACCTGCTCCGACACCGGCACCAATTCTACAAGGAGCACCATCTCCGGCAGTAGCAGCGGCTTCGGCACCTGCACCAACACTTGCACTTGCGTCTGCTCCGGCCCGTGCAGTTGCACCGGCAATAGACTGGGCTGCAGTTCGCACTTCATATACCAAAGTCCTTACAAAAACCGACATGTCCACCTTCTTGGTAAGCATTGGCCGCCCAAGTGCTTCGTTCTTTTTTCTGTCCATGCCGTTTCACATGATTCACTGTGTTGATCTAACTGTTTGGGTATGTCTTCTTGTTTGCAAACAGAGAATTTCTAGAGCAACGAGGGAGTCGTTCAATAATCCGAGCGACCGCGGCCAAGTTTCTCTTACCATGCGCAGCCTTGGTGTGAATGAACTTGCTCAATATACCGTAAGTACAAAGGATGGTCGCATGATGATTGATGCTAAAGGATGCTCAAGGTTCACATCTAAATCATATCTTGCGGTAGGGGATGATGTCAAAATCGAACTTTCGCGGCAAGGAGAGATGGTCCAAATCAACTTTGAAATTCTTCAGTAGCAGCAGGCAACTGCCGAACTGATCTATCCTCCAAGAGATTTTGATGTAATAATCTGGCATGGTGAAACAAGTGTCCTGTGTGTATAAGTAGTACGACAGTATTATTTATCACATGGTATATCGTTGATAGAATTGAAACTCTGATTGCTAGTTAGGAACTGTCGTTCGATTTCATTCCAACAGCTGCCGTGCTTTATTCAATTTTGTGTATTCGCCTAGCGACAGCATCTAAAACCAGCGCCGTACCAATCTCTTGCAATATGAAAAGCGCTGAGGTAGAACACATGGCCCCCCAAACATGCAGGGTCGGCCTGCGGCCCAAAGCCCAGAACTGTGAGCCTATCTGAGTATTATATTCTTAGCCGAACCCCCATAATGCCTGTGTGTTGCAGAGGGAGAATATTTCTCGGCAAGGTGAACCTTTGATATAAAAGATTTCTATATTTCTTTACAGAGGGAGTATCTCTCTGTCAAAAAATATATTTATGTGTAACTAGTTACTCATGTCTTTCTACTTCCTTTCGCTGATATGTGGGGCAACCGGCAACGGGGTCCACGTGCCATATGCACAAATTAGATTGCACAACTTCACGGTAGACACACCCCAGTCGTAGCGCCGCAGTAATGCCCAATGAGCCGTCAAGTCACAACCCCCCTTTCCAGCTTTAGCAGTAAGCTGGACGGACGAAGCGACAATATTTCATTGGGCCTGAATCCCCTTCTCCCTCGTCTGCTTGTTCAGAGAAAAACCCCCCTAGGCGATTACATAGGGTTTTCTCATGGACAACCAGGTAAGAATTCTTCATCCATCCCCGATAAACCCAAGTCCATTGGTCGCAGGTAATCCTAGGATGGCAGCCGCCGCCATTGATGCATTTTTCTTCCTACTGAATCTAGTGTGTTTCACTTGCAGTGCCCAAAGTGCGAGTACCCTATAGGTTTCTGCGCCCTCGGCGAGACGCCACACTTGTTCCTTCTCATCCAAACACAGCATTTTCAAACACGCACAGTATGTTCCTAGAATCCTCTTTTCTATCTGGGAGGGTGGGTTTTTTTTAACATGCTGTGTTCTCATGTTATTTTTCCTGCAGTGTATTATTTGCTCTACAAGAACACATGTACTCAAGATGCTCGGCCTTGCCATAACTGAATACACTAGTTTAATGGTCATAGTGAAGACAAGCCATGGATATAAGTTCCAAGTTGGGTTCATGAACCAAGAAGATCGCTGCTTTTTTATGGCCGAACTTGGATAAACTTTCTCAAGTGTTACAGACTAAAAGTTGGCGCACGAGTGTTGATGGAAATAGCAGAACCTGGTCTCATCTTCACTGCGATCTTCCACCCCGACGTCGTTCCAATTGTTCATCCATGTTAGTTTTGTATCTGGTTCTTGCTTGTTGCCTCGATTACTTCTTAATCCACCTATTCTGTCTAACTAATCACAATTTAACTTTAGAAGTAGCAACGAATCTCTCACGAAGATGCTACTTCTAACTAATTTTTTCTTATAAATGATGGCACGTGTAGGTTTTTTCAGAGTTAAGCAGTCTGCTCGTTTGTTACTCTATAATAACTCGGCTGTTACTAATGGCACTGAAGTTGACTGGATCGACATCCACAAGTTCCTACAGTTTATTGATCGTCTTGAGGTCCTTGTGGGGCGTTTCAGTGGTGGAAGGCCACGTGGGATATGTGTGCCACTGTTACACTCGTTGAGCAGGTCCAACTGTGTCGAGAAACTTATGGTACGAGCTGTTTTTTGTTATATATGTTGTTCATGAACTATTGCTTATACACAGTTTTACAGCTGTGATCTTCTTGAAACAGGAACTGCCGAGTTCTATTGTTCCTATACAGATGCCTGACTATGGTCACAACATGATGTTTATGTCGACCTACTCAATTCCCCTTGGAGGTGAAAAGATACTCATTCATGGGTGGTCTCAAATAATGAAGGCCCGTCCATCTTGGAGAATAGGACAGAAGATTATGTTCATGCTTTTCCATGGCTCTAAAGCGAATATCCTGTTTATTGACCACGTTGCAAGATGAAGCCGCTTTCAGAAGGTTGTGGATGCGCGGGGTGGCGCCTGGGCCTTGTCCTGGGGCTTGGCGGCCTCACCCTTGGTTAACTGTAGGCAAAGTAGCACTGTTCGAGGCGTGCTTTGTACGGTTGAACCTGTATAAGTACTCATACTGCTTTCAACTTTGGTTGTTAAGTGCCCCTGCTGGTTTTAGTTAAGGTTGTTAAGTACTCCTGCTGCTTTTACAGTCTGTCGTGTTTCTTCAGTCCTGTCTTCCTCCAGCCGCCAAAACCAAACCAGGACCGGCGGGGCCGCCTGCTTCTGCCTCCCACGGCTAGCTGCGCCTCAGCGCACGCATCACCGCCCCACCGTCTCCTAAATCGTTAACGCCGACGTCCTCTGCGCGCTTTGGTGCGCTGACCGCGGCGCTGCCCTCTCGCGTTGTCAACATGGTCAACAAACAACAGGAATTGGCAGAAGTACGTGGAGAGGATGATAGTAGGGGCCCACCACGTCAGCGTATGGAAAAATAAAATGCTTCCTCCTAGTGTTTTCCTGACATCTGGGACCCATGACATTGTGAGCGTATATAGTCAATAGACAAGAGAACAACACAAGATCGGCTGACACCTGGGACGTAGCTACTCGAGCAGTATTTTGTTTTTGTTTGATATTGTTGAGACGGAACAGGGTTTGAACTGGGCTGTGGCCCATCTAGCCTAGGCTTATATTTTATGTTCACCATGTGACCAGCCCAGCTATTTTTTCTTTGTGAAAATGAGCCCAGCTTATATTTTCTGAAGAATACCCAATCCAGGCCTACTTATTTTTTTACGCCCTGATGGGCTGCAACTCTTTCAAGACGCCTGCAAATCTTGAAAGTAATATGAAATGGGTTGTAAATATAAAAATTGATGACAAATTGGCAATTACTTTATAATTTCTGAATTTTATCACATTTTCAGATTCCTATTTCACTGGGCATTAGCCTAATTTAAATATATCTTCAAAGTACTTTTAATCTGGCTGGACATTTCGGTATTAAAAATAGTTTGGAACCCACAGAAATATGCGAAATTGGCCCTGGCCAACCAAAAAAACGACTGTAATAAATTGCATAAGAAGTTGCCATGAGCTACATATAAATTATTAAAAAAAAGAGGGAGTGGTCTGACTTGTGGGCCTGTTTAGTTGACGCGTATGCAATTTTTTTTAGTTATTATATACGTCAACAAACGATTCTAGCAGACGTAACCGTTGGATGTCAATCCAACGGCCGTCGTGTTTCTTCAATCTCTAATTTTCTTGCTCCAGCCGCCAAAGCAGCGCCGGCGGGACCGCCTACTCCCGCCTCCCGTGGCCGGCTGTGCTGCCGCGCAGGCCTCAACGCCCCTACTACTCCCACCGCTGGCCAGGGCATCCCTGTACTCACCCACACCCCCTGTTATTCTGCGGCGACGGCAGCCTCACACCGCAGCCGAACCGGTGAACACTCGTACTCCTCTCCGCGTGCGCATCCACTGCCGCGTCTTCCCCAGCTCCGCGCCGTCCCCTTCCTATGCCTCACCGTCATCCACCGCCGTGGTGCTCTCGGCGCGGCGTGGTCAGTGTGGTCAACGACCGACTTCCATTGGAAGAGTACTGTACGTGGAGAGGCTGACAGCTGGGTCCACGGCAGCCGCAAGGAAGTGCCTCCTTATTATGCGGAAAATAATTATTCCTCCACCTGACAGCGGGGACCCACCAAACGGCCCACCAGTATTTTGCGAAAAAATCGTTTCCCCTTGACTGCTGGGACCCATCGGACGGGCCACCGTATTTCGTGAAAAAAACGTTCCCCCCGCTGTCAGCTCGGACCCATCGGAAGTGCCTCCTTATTACGCACAAAAAAAATGAATACTCCCCCGGCTAGCTGGGACCCACCTTGGCGGGAAGCTGACTTGTGGGCCTACTAAGTTGACGGGGACGAAGGGCTTTGTCAACTTAGTCAATATGAACGATTCTAGCTCCAGTGACCGTACGATGTCTATCCAACGACCGTAGTGCTTCTTCAACCTCTGGTCTTCTTGCTCCGGCCGCCCAAAGCAGCGCCAGTCGTGCTGCATGCTCCTGCCTCCCGTGGCCGGCTGTGCTGCCACGGAGACCTCACCGCCCCCTACTATTCCCACCGCTGGCCAGGCCCTGCGGCGACGGCAGCCTCACACCGCAGCCGAACTAGTGAACCCTCGTACTCCTCTCCGCGCGGGCTTCCACTGCCGCGTCTTCCCCGGCTCTGCGTCGTCCCCTTCCTAGGCCTGGCCGTCGTCCACCGCCGTGGTGCTCCCGGTGCGGCGTGATCAATGTGTTCAACGATCGGAAGAGTACGGTGCGTGGAGACGCTGATAGCTGGGTCCACGGCCGCAGCAAGGAAGTGCCTCCTTATTACGCGCAAAATAATTATTCCTCCACCTGACAGCGGGGACCCACCGGACGGGCCACCGTATTTTGCAAAAAAAACGTTTGCCCCTGACAGCTGGGACCCACCAGCTACATCTTCGCAGGCAAATAAGTGCCCAACAGTCGGGACCCACCTGGTCGAAGCGTACATAGCGTTGTCATTCTGGTCGCGAACGTGTACGTACATATATACTGGTGGATGTAGAGGCGCGCACGTGTTGTAGTAGAGGCGGCGAGGGTGCAAGAAAGAAAATACGGCCACGTATGTGTACATACGGGCGGGGTCTCGAATGCCTACTCGCGCATACTTACGGCGAGGGCTCGTTGACATGGCCGGGTCGGAACGGAGAAACAGCATTGTCGTCGTGTTCACGGGGAGGCAACAAAATGCGTCATGTTCATGGGGAGGCAACGAAATGCGTCGTGTTCATCGGGAGGGCTTGGACGGAACAGGCGATGGAAGCGAGGCCTGGCGTACCGCAGAACGAAGGAAACGGACCTCCTACATTCGGAACGTGGTCCTGTTGACCGGGAGGGGTCTGGCGTACCGCACAACGGAGGAAAAGGACCTCCTACGGTCGAAACGGGGGTCCTGTTGATCGGGAGGGGTGTGGCGTACCACAAAACGGAGGAAACGGACCTCCTACGATCGAAACGGGGGTCCTGTTGATCGGGAGGGGTGTGGCGTACCGCAAAACGGAGGAAACGGTCCTCCTACGGTCGAAAGGGGGTCCTGTTCATCGGGAGGGGTGTGGCGTACCGCAAAATGGGACTCCACGGGATACTGTTCATCTCCACCGTCGACCCCCTCCAGCCTCCACGAGCTACTGTTCATCCACCGTCGACCTCCTCCAGCCTCCACAGGTTCCTGTTCATCCAGCCTCCATCGCGCGCTACTCCACCGGCTACTGTTCAACCACCCCTCCACCGTCTACTGTTCATCCAGCCCTCCACACCACAGGGTCCTGTTCAACCACCCCTCCACGGGCACCCCTCCACCGTCTACTGTTCATCCAGCCCTCCACGGGGTGGTTCTGTTCATCCAGCCCTCCACGGGGTCCTGTTCATCCAGCCCCAACCGCCTCGATCGGTCGGGGTCTTGTTCATCTAGAGGCAACAACACGGGGTCCTGTTCATCCACCGCCACCGAGAACTGTTCATCAACCCCCCCCCCCCCCCGCAACGCTCACTGTTCATCCAGAGGCAGCATCGATCGGCTCTAGTTAGCAGCAGTAGCGAAGGAATCGCTCGATCGTGTTCAGTTAACAGCCATCGATCGATCGCTCGGGTTTAGTAACGCGTAGCCTGCAGTGCAATTGCTCGAGTTCAGTTAGAGCCAACGCCTCGCTCGGGTTCAGTTAGAGCCAACGCCTCGCACACACGCGCGTACGTGTACGAGAGAAACGCGCATCACTCGGCCCCCGACCTCCCACAGTAACCGGGAACTCCCCGAAATTTTCCTCCCCCTCGCTTCTACCACGGTTTTTTCCGTCATGGACGGCCCAAGGAATGTCATGCAGCTGCATCTTCGGCCCGCCCAGGACGAAAAGCCCATTTTCTGTCATGATTTTTTGTCATAGAAGTAGGAGCCCACCACATCTATGATGATACCGGGTTTTGTCACAATTATCGTCATAGAAGTGTCATATGTATGACAGAAAAAAATTTCGTTCAGCCCAAAATGTCACGGATGTGTCTTTTTTTGTAGTGGTACCAACTATACCATGCTCCATTAAAAGAAATTATGTTAGAACTGCTTTATGTGATCTTGGAGCCGGTGTTAGTGTTATGCCTCTCTCTTTATATCTAGACTTGATTTGAATAAGTTGACACCTACTGAAATATCTTTGCAAATGGCTGATAAATCAACTACTATACCTGTCGGCATTTGTGAGGATGTGCCTGTTGTGGTTGCAAACATTACTATTTTAATGGACATTGTTATTCTTGATATTCCCGAGGACGATAGTATGTCTATTATTCTTGGAAGACCCTTTTTGAATACTGCAGGGGCTGTTATTGATTGCAACAAAGGCAATGTCACTTTTCATGTCAATGGTAATGAGCACATGGTACACTTTCCGAGGAAACAACCACAAGTCCATAGTATCAACTCTATTGGAAAAATTCCATTGATTATTTTTGGAGGTTTTGAATTTCCTCTACCTACTGTCAAGAAGAAATATGATATTCTTATTATTGGGAACGTGCATATCCCCGTTGAGGTAACCTAGTGCTATTCGAAATTTCTCCGTTTCCATGTTATTCGGAATGAGTTTGTTAACAAGACCTGATCAACCTTGTTAGTAGATTCCTTTTGATGAACATGAGATGGATGAAGTTAGAAAGCACAACCTTTTGTATCATCTTTCTACTTTCTGTTATTTAGATTAAATAAAGTAAAAATAGTATTTTCTGTCTGTTTTCTAATTTATCCGTGCAATAAAAATACCTCAAAAATAAAAGTTCTCCAAATGCCTTGAAAATGAAATATGATTTTTTCTAGAATATTTAAGAATATCTGGCACTAAGAACACGGCAGGGGGAGCAAGCACCTGGCCATGAGGGTCCAAGGCGCGCCCACCCCCACTGGGTGCGCCCCTGCCTCGTGGGCACATGGTGGCTCCCCTCCACTTATTCCAGCCACCACACTCTTCTTCCTCCCAAAAAAATCACCAACCAACTCAAGCACGACTTCTTGCTCATCTTGCTGCCATTTTTGATCTCCTAGCTCAAAGCACCTCTCACAAAACTGCTTTGGGGATTGTTCCTTGGTATGTGACTCCTCCAATGGTCCAATTAGTTTTTGTTCTAGTGCTTTATTCATTGCAAATTTTTGATGCCTAGGTGACCATGTTCTTGAGCTTGCATGTCAAATTTATATGGTTCCAACTAGTTCTAATGCATGATATAGTCTCTAGGCACTTGTGGGAGTAGTTGCTATCAATTTTGTTGAGTCTGATTCACTTTTATTTGAAGTTACTAAATTTTTTAGAAATTTTCAGAAAATGATGAAGAGATTTTTGAGGGGTTCTTCGAGCCAAAGTTCGAAGGATAAGCAAAGTGAAGAAGAAGAGAGGCCCAAGTATAATCTCCCTCACACCGCGGAAGTTCGGTCAGGTGAATGGCCTTGTGATGATTTCTTGAGAGCAGCCAGGATTTATGATGATTTTTATGAGTTGGCTGATAATGCAGGCCTCACCGACTTCCTCCGTGACCATCGCGAACAGTATCTCTTACTCACTAATATCTTTGTGCAAAATTTTCATTTCCATGCTAGGAGGTCACCACCTTCGGTGGATTTTTACTTATATGATGAGTATAAGGAGATGACTCTTCGTGAATTTTGTGAGGTTTGCAAGCTGCCCTTTTCGGGCAGCATAGAGGAACCACATCGTGACGATGTGGAGGGGTTTATTGATACAATTGTTGTAGGGGAAACTAGGAAAGTTTCTGATGCAAGAATTACAAGCATACATTTTCCTGCTTTACGTTACTTTGGATTATTTGCTAGTAGATGCTTAATTGGTCACGAAAACTTTGGCAACCTAAGTGCCTCTGACATTGCTATTATATGCCATGCCTTGTTCCGTGATGACACATTTAGTATGGGCGCTATTGTTGCAAAGTGGTTAAACCTTAACCGTACTAAGGGCCCCATCTTGGGAGGCATCTTCGCCTCGCGCCTTGCTACATACTTTAACATACCTATTAGGCATTATGAGAAAGAAGAAAAATTGATGCCTCCTATTTTTCTAGACTACAAGAGTATGGTTGCACATGATTTCATTGTTAAGAACAAGAAAAAGGAGCTTAACTATAGACTGTTATTTGATAAAAATCACCATGAGACTATTACCTTGCCCGCTCCTTCCTTGTTTGACTTATCTACAGGCAATTACCTTGTTCCGCTGGAGGCCATTCACGCCTACCAAAACCCCACACCAGCTACAGAGCCTGATCCGGAACCACAATTTGTTCCTTCACGACAGTCTGTTTACCAGTGGGATCCGGAGGAGATTGCCAATCAGTGGCAACCCAAGGCTCCATCTTAGTACGACTCCAGTTACAACTTCGGATATCCGCCAGCCCAGCCGTGGTCGTAGACCAACTTAGGCCAAAAGCCTAAGCTTGGGGGAGTATGTATTTCTCACCAACATTATATTTATGTTCACACACTCATGCTAGTTGTCGGTGCTCATACTTTTCACTGTAATATCCATGCTAGTTTATTTTCCTTTTTATGCTTTATTCTTGTGTGTTTGAGAAACCTTAAGAAAAACCAAAAAAATTAGTAGTAGCTTTTAGCTATTTTATTTTCTTGATGTAATAGTAATAATTAAAAGAAAACACAAAAAGATTTCCTGTTATTCTTTTGCTTGTCGGGAGCTTTCCCGTGTAAATAGTTTTATTTCTTTTCTATTCTTTGGGGGTCGATAGGAGAAGACCATGATGAAATTGTTGAAGTGGCTCTTATATGCATTATTGTTGATTTAACCAAGAGCCCATATTATCTTGTCTTCTCCTTTGTATTGAATGCCTGCAGATTCCAGCTTAGTCCAATGCACGTGCACTATTATTATTATTCACATCGTTTGGTCGTGCAAGTGAAAGGCAATTATGACGATATATGATAAACTGATTGAGATAAGAGAAGCTGGTATGAACTCGACCTCTGTTGTTTTTGTAAATATGATTAGTTCACCGTTCCTGATTCAGCCTATTATGAATAAACATGTTTGCAATGACAATTAGAGATTATAGTTGCTTATGCCATGCTTAATTACCTAGGAGTTTATAATGGTTTATCTTGCGTGCCCACATGCTATTAAAATGATTGTGATGTGGTATAGTAGGGTGGTATCCTCCTTTGAATTCATGACTGTTGTCGCTCTCTAGCTGGTCGCTTCCCAGTCTTTTTCTAGCCTTCACTTGTACTAAGCGGGAATACTGCTTGTGCATCCAATCCCTTAAACTCCAAAGTTATTCCATATGAGTCCACCATACCTTCCTATATGCAGTATCTACCTTCTATTCCAAGTAAATTTGTATGTGCCAAACTCTAAACCTTCAAATGAAATTTTGTTTTGTATGCTCGAATAGCTCATGTATCAACTAGGGTTGTCTGTATCTTCCATGTTAGACGGGTTATTCTCAAGAGGAGTGGACTCCGCTCCTCACTCACGAGAAAATGGCTTGTCATCGGGATGCCCAGTCCCATGCTCTAAGCAAATCAAATCAAAATAATTACAAACAAAACTCCCCCGGGGCTGTTGTTAGTTGGAGGCACTCGTTGTTTCGAGCAAGCCATGGATTGATGCTTGTTGGTGGAGGGGGAGTATAAACTTTACCATTCTGTTTGGGAACCGCCTATAATGTGTGTAGCATGGAAGCTATCGCCATCTCTTGGTTGTTATGTAGACAGTGAAAGTATGCCACTCAAAATATTATTTATCTCTATTTCAAAATCGAGCTCTGGCACCTCTACAAATCCCTGCTTCCCTCTTTGAAGGGCCTATCTATTTACTTTTATGTTGAGTCACCACCCTCTTATTAAAAAGCACTAGCTGGAGAGCACCGCCGTCATTTGCATCCATTACTATTAATTTATATTGGGTATGACTATGACTGGATCTCTTTTACCATGAATTACAATGTCTAGTCAATCCTTGATCTTTAAAGGTGCTCTGCATTTATGTTTTGCGGTCTCAGAAAGGGCTAGCGAGATACCATCTTGTTATATCATATTATGATTGTTTTGAGAAAGTGTTGTCATCCGAGATTTGTTATTATTGCTCGCTAGTTGATTATGCCATTGATATGAGTAAACATGAGACCTAAGTGTTACTGTGAATATGGTTAGTTCATAATCTTTGCTGAAAATTTGAATGTTGGCTTTACATATTTACAACAACAAGAGCAAACAGAGTTTGTAAAAGTTTTTATTTATCACTTTCAGTTTATCAACTGAATTGCTTGAGGACAAGAAAATGTTTAAGCTTGGGGGACTTGATACGTCTCCATCGTATCTACTTTTCCAAACACGTTTGCCCTTGTTTTGGACTCTAACTTGCATGATTTGAATGGAACTAACCCGAACTGACGCTGTTTTCAGCAGAATTGCCATGGTGTTATTTTTGTGCAGAAACAAAAGTTCTCGGAATGACCTGAAACTTCACGGAGATTATTTTTGGAAATAATAAAAAATACTGGCGAAATAATCAAGGACAGGGGAACCACACCCTGTCCACGAGGGTGGGAGGCGCGCCTGCCCCCTGGGCGCGCCCCCTGCCTCGTGGGCCCCCTGGAGCTCCACCGACCTCAACTTCAACTCTACATATTCACGTTCGGGGAGAAAAAATCAAGGAGAAGGATTCATCGTGTTTTACGATACAGAGCCACCGCCAAGCCATAAACTCTCTTGGGAGGGCTGATCTGGAGTCCGTTCGGGGCTCCGAAGAGGGGAATTCATCGCCGTCGTCATCATCAACCATCCTCCATCACCAATTCCATGATGCTCACCGTCGTGCATGAGTAATTTCATCGTAGGCTTGCTGGACGGTGATGGGTTGGATGAGATTTATCATGTAATCATGTTAGTTTTGTTAGGGTTTGATCCCTAGTATCCA
Organism: Aegilops umbellulata; assembly: GCA_032464435.1. Lineage (NCBI taxonomy): Eukaryota > Viridiplantae > Streptophyta > Magnoliopsida > Poales > Poaceae > Aegilops > Aegilops umbellulata. The sequence continues at coordinate 398,350,475 of CP136054.1, forward strand.
CTATGTTCTGAGATTGATGTTGCTATGACTTTGCTATGCTTAATGCTTGTCACTAGGGCCCGATCGAGTGCCATGATTTCAGATCTGAACCTATTATGTTTTCATGAATATATGTGAGTTCTTGATCCTATCTTGCAAGTCTATAGTCACCTACTACGTGTTATGATCCGACACCCCCGAAGTGACAATAATCGGGACCACTCCCGGTGATGACCATAGTTTGAGGAGTTCATGTATTCACTATGTGTTAATGCTTTAGTCCGGTACCCTATTAAAAGGAGGCCTTAATATCCCTTAGTTTCCACTAGGACCCCGCTTCCACGGGAGGGTAGGATAAAAGATGCCATGCAAGTTCTTTTCCATAAGCACGTATGACTATATTTGGAATACATGCCTACATTACATTGATGAATTGGAGCTAGTTCTGTGTCATCCTATGTTATGACTATTACATGATGAACCGCATCCGACATAATTATCCATCACTGATCCAATGCCTACGAGTTTTTCGCATATTGTTCTTCGCTTATTTACTTTACCGTTGCTACTGTTACAATCACTACAATACTATCACTGTTACTTTTGCCACCGTTACCACTACTATCATATTACTTTGCTACTAAATACTTTGCTGCAGCTATTAAGTTATCCAGGTGTGGTTGACTTGACAACTCAACTGCTAATACTTGAGAATATTCTTTGGCTCCCCTTGTGTCGAATCAATAAATTTGGGTTGAATACTCTACCCTCGAAAACTGTGGCAATCCCCTATACTTGTGGGTTAACATGCTTCACTTATATCTTTTGAGCTATGCAATTTTGCTCTAGTGCTTCACTTATATCTTTTTAGAGCATGGCGGTGGTTTTATTTTATAGAAATTATTGAACTCTCTTGCTTCACTTATATTATTTGGAGAGTCTTTAAATAGCATGGTAATTTGCTTTGGTTATAAATTTATTCCTAATATGATAGGCATCCTAGAGGGATATAATAAAAACATTATATAAAGTGCATTGAATACTATGAGAAGTTTGATTCCTTATGATTGTTTTGAGATATAAAGATAGTGATATTAGAGTCATGCTAGTAAGTAATTGTGAATTTGAGAAATACTTGCGTTAAAGTTTGTGATTCCCGTAGCATGCACGTATGGTGAACCGTTATGTGATGAAGTTGGAGCATGATTTATGTATTGATTGTCTTCCTTATGAGTGGCGGTTGGGGACGAGGATGGTGTTTTCCTACCAATCTATTCCCCTAGGAGCATGCGCATAGTACTTCATTTCGATAACTAATGGATTTTTGCAATAAGTATGTGAGTTCTTTATGACTAATGTTGAGTCCGTGGATTATACGCACTCTCACCCTTCCACTATTGCTAGCCTCTTTAGTGCCGCGCAACTTTCGCTGGTACCATAAATCCACCATATACCTTCCTCAAAACAGCCATCATACCTACCTATTATGGCATTTTCATAGCCATTCTGAGATATATTGCCATGCAACTTTCCACTGTTCCGTTTATTATGACACGCTTCGTCATTGCATATTGCTTTGCATGATCATGTAGTTGACATTCTATTTGTGGCAAAGCCACCGTTCATAATTCTTTCATGCATGTCACTCTTGATTCATTGCACATCCCGATACACCGCCGGAGGCATTCATGTAGAGTCATATTTTGTTCTTAGTATCAAATTGTAATTATTGAGTTGTAAGTAAATAAAAGCGTGATGATCATCATTATTAGAGCATTGTCCCATTTGAGGAAAGGATCATGGAGACTATGATTCCCTCATAAGTCAGGATGAGTCTTCGGACGAAAAAAAAAGAGGCCAAAAAAAATGAGAGAAGGCCCAAATAAAAAAAGAGAGAAAGAGAGAAGGGGCAATGCTACTATCCTTTTACCACACTTGTGCTTCAAAGTAGCACCATGATCTTCATGATAGAGAGTCTCCTATGTTGTCACTTTCATGTACTATTGGGAATTTTTCATTATAGAAGTTGGCTTGTATATTCCAATGATGGGCTTCCTCAAATTGCCCTAGGTCTTCGTGAGCAAGCGAGTTCAATGCACACCCACTTAGTTTCTTTTTGAGCTTTCATGAACTTATAGCTCTAGTGCATCCGTTGTGTGGCAATCCCTACTCACTCACATTGATATCTATTGATGGGAATCTACATAGCCCGTTGATACGCCTAGTTGATGTGAGACTATCTCCTTCTTTTTGTCTTCTCTACAACCACCTTCTATTCCACCTATAGTTCTATGTCGATGGCTCACGCTCATTTATTGTGTGAAAGTTAAAAAAGTTTGAGAACATCAAAAGTATGAAACAATTGCTTGGCTTGTCATCGGGGTTGTGCATGATTTGAATATTTTGCGTGATGAAGATGGAACATAGCCATACTATATGATTTTGTAGGGATAAGCTTTCTTTGGCCATGTTATTTTGAGAAGACATAATTGCCATGTTAAGTATGCTTGAAGTATTCACTACTGCATGATGCTGCTAACGCGACACTACAATCAGAGACCCTTCGAGAAACTGTGTGCGATGCCATAATCGCAAACGGTGGTGTATGAAACCGTCAGAAATGTATAAAACGTTTGCGATGACGGATGCATCAAACACAGTTCAGGTTTTAGTTGCGTGTGCGATGAAGGGCATATGGTTTAGTTCAATTAACTGTTTGCGACGAGGAGGAACAAAAGAAACGGGCAGCCAGATGAAGGCGTGTGCGATACATAGCATATGGTTCACTCGGATGAACTGTTTGTGATTAGGCAACACAAAAGAAACAAGCAGACAGATGAAGGTGTGTGCGATATACAGCATATGGTTCACTCGGATGAACTGTTTGTGATTAGGCAAGAGAACAGAAACGATTCAATATAACAAGATGTGTCTGATATGCGACAAACAGGTCTATAATCAGAAATGTGTGCGAAGACCGATAATAACGCAGATAATTGCTTCTTATAAGACGTATGTGATATGCTCTGTCTACACAACATCTATTGGCCATTGTGGGACAGGCGTCATCTAGATACGCCATAAGGATGTTAAGAGGCATTCCTATCAGCAAGGACTACTTGTTCCACCAGTAGCTCATGTAAGAAAACTATCAAGTTAAGTGTGCTCAGGCTGGAGCAGCCATCGGATGGGTGATTGGATGGGAATTTGTGTCGAGGTTAAATTAGCTGACGGTCCTTGTTTTTTATTTTTTAACACATGTTAACTAAAGAAGGTCTACCGCATTACTTTTTGACAATGTGCGATACGTGGCATACAGTTGACCCATCCGACCTATTTGTGATGGAATAGGATGTGTGTGTTGTGGGCAAATGCTTGCTAGTATTCAATCATTTGGGAATGATGAATACATCACCAATGGGTTCCCTAGTGTGGTCCGTGTTCATCTGATCATCATCTACGACGTGTGCTAGCTCGATGCTAAGTTTCCATTAATTGATGGCGTTTTATGAACACGCCACCGTTTCCCGCCATTTCCTCACCTGTTTCCCGCCACCCTGCTATATTGCGCATAGGGGGCGCACGACGCACGGAGGCGACAAGCGCAGCCTGTAGCACATCCACCTTTTCCAAGCATGCCAACCCACCAAAGCACCGCCTCAACCATCAACCTCGTCGACGAGGAAAACGAGCAGGCGCCACGGCCCGTCGAGGCCGAGGCGCTCCCCGGCAACGTGATGGACGACGCCATGATGCGCGTAATCACCAGGGTTGAGCAGACCTTTGGTGCATGGCGCTTGAGCGCCGCGGATAAATATAGGCATGCCAGCGCTGACAGGCTACAGCTCGCCGCACAACATGATCAATGGTGCGCTGCAGAGAAAGCTAGGCGCATCCGCGCCGATAGGCTGCGGCACGCCGCACGGTGAGACCGTTGGAGCGCCGCAGAGCGAGAGGCGCGGCGCGCTGCACAGCAACAGCGGATCCATCGGCGCTTGCCTGCTGTCGACATGGCGTCTGATGTCTACTACACAACCTTCTTCTTGTAGATGTTGTTGGGCCTGCAAGTGCACAGGTTTGTAGGACAGTAGCAAATTTCCCTCCAGTGGATGACCTAAGGTTTATCAATCCGTGGGAGGCGTAGGATGAAGATGGTATCTCTCAAGCAACCCTGCAACCAAATAACAAAGAGTCTCTTGTGTCCCCAACACACCCAATACAATGGTAAATTGTATAGGTGCACTAGTTCGGCGAAGAGATGGTGATACAAGTGCAATATGGATGGTAGATATGGGTTTTTGTAAACTTAAAATATAAAAACAGCAAGGTAACAAGCGGTAAAAGTGAGCATAAACGGTATTGCAATGATAGGAAACAAGGCCTAGGGTTCATACTTTCACTAGTGTAAGTCCTCTCAACAATAATAACATAGTTGGATCATATAACTATCCCTCAACATGCAACAAAGAGTCACTCCAAAGACACTAATAGCGGAGAACAAACGAAGATATTATGGTAGGGTACGAAACCACCTCAAAGTTATTCTTTGCAATCAATCCGTTGGGCTATTCCTATAAGTGTCACAAACAGCCCTAGAGTTCGTACTAGAATAACACCTTAAGACACAAATCAACCAAAACCCTAATGTCACCTAGATACTCCAATGTAACCTCAAGTATCCGCAGGTATGATTATACGATATGCATCACACAATCTCAATTCATCTACTCAATCCAACACATAGAACCTCAAAGAGTGCCCCAACGTTCCTACCGGAGAATCACGACGAAAACGTGTGCCAAGCCCTATGCATAGGTTCATGGGCGGAACCCCGCAAGTTGGTCACCAAAACATACATCAAGTGGCACGTGATATCCCATTGTCACCACAGATACGCACGGCAAGACATACATCAAGTGTTCTCAAATCTTTAAAGACTCAATCCGATAAGAATACTTCAAAGGGAAAACTCAATCCATTACAAGAGAGAAGAGGGGGAGAAGAAACATAAGATCCAACTATAATAGCAAAGCTCGCGATACATCAAGATCGTGCCAAATCAAGAACACGAGAGAGAGAGAGATCTAACACATAGCTACTGGTACATACCCTCAGCCCCGAGGGTGAACTACTCCCTCCTCGTCATGGAGAGCGTCGGGATGATGAAGATGGCCACCGGTGAGGGTTCCCCCCCTCCGGCAGGGTGCCGGAATAGGGTCCCGATTAGTTTTTGGTGGCTATAGAGGCTAGCGGCGGCGGAACTCTCGATCTAATCTCTGTTCTGGAAGTTTTAGGGTACGTGGATATATATGGGAGCCGGAAGTACGTCGGAGGAGCCACGGGGGCCCCACGAGGTAGGGGGGCGCGCCCCCACCCTCGTGGGCAGCCCATATCTCCCCTGACATGCACTCCCAGTTCCCTGGGTTGCTTTCCTTCCAAAAATAACTTCTCCAGTTGATTTTGTTCCATTTTGACTCCGTCTGATATTCCTTTTCCTCGAAACACTGAAATAGGCATAAAGCAGCAAATCTGGGTTGGGCCCCCGGTTAATAGGTTAGTCCCAAAAGTAATATAAAAGTGGATAATAAAGCCCAATATTGCCTAAAACAGTAGATAATATATCATGGAGCAATCAAAAATTATAGATACGTTGGAGACGTATCAAGCATCCCCAAGCTTAATTCCTGCTCGTCCTCGAGTAGGTAAATGATAAAAAAGATAATTTTTGATGTGGAATGCTAGTTGGCATAATTTCAATGTAATTCCTCTTACTTGTGATATGAATATTCAGATTCGAAAGATTCAAGACAAAAGTTCATATTGACATAAAAGCAATAATACTTCAAGCATACTAACAAAGCAATTATGTCTTCTCAAAATAACATGGCCAAAGAAAGTTCATCCCTACAAAATCATATAGTTTAGTCATGCTCCATTTTCGTCACACAAGAATGCTCTCATCATGCTCAACCCCGATGACAAGCCAAGCAATTGTTTCATACTTCAATAATCTCAAACTCATAAACCTTCACGCAATACATGAGCGTGAGCCATGGATATAGCACTATGGGTGGAATAGAATATGATGATGGGGGTTATGAGGAGAAGATAAAAAAAGGAGAAAGTCTCACATCAACGAGGCTAATCAATGGTCTATGGAGATGCCCATTGATTGATGTTAATGCAAGGAGTAGGGATTGCCATGCAACGGATGCACTACAGCTATAAATGTATCAAAGCTCAACAAAAGAAACTAGTGGGTGTGCATCCAACTTGCTTGCTCACGAAGACCTAGGGCACTTGAGGAGGCCCATTGTTGGAATATACAAGCCAAGTTCTATAATGAAAAATTACCACTAGTATATGAAAGTGATAACTCAAGAGACTCTCTATATGAAGAACATGGTGCTACTTTGAAGCACAATATATGAGACTCGCTATATCATGGTGCTACTTTGAAGCACAAGTGTGGAAAAAAAGGATAGTAGCATTGCCCCTTTTTATTTATTTTCTTTTTTTCTTTTTATTTATTTTTTTGGGCCTTCTTTTTTTTGGCCTTTCTCTTTTTGTTTTTGGGACAATGCTCTAATTAATGATGATCATCACACTTCTATTTATTTACAACTCAATGATTATAACTCGATACTAGAACAAAGTATGACTCTATATGAATGCCTCCAGCGGTGTACCGGGATATGCAATGAATCAAGAGTGACAAGTATGAAAGAATTATGAACGGTGGCTTTGCCACAAATACTATGTCAACTACATGATCATGCTAAGCAATATGACAATGATGAATGTGTCATGAAGAACGATATGGTGGAAAGTTGCATGGCAATATATCTCGGAATGGCTATGGAAATGCCATAATAGGTAGCTATGGTCGCTGTTTTGAGCAAGATATAAGGAGGTTTATGTGTGAAAGAGCGTATCATATCACGGGGTTTGGATGCACCAGCAAAGTTTGCACCAACTCTCAATGTGAGAAAGGGCAATGCATGGTACCGTAGAGGCTAGCAATGATGGAAGGGTGAGAGTGTGCATAATCCATGGACTCAACATTAGTCATAAAGAACTCATATACTTATTGCAAAAATCTACAAGCCATCAAAAACCAAAGCACTACGCGCATGCTCCTAGGGGGATAGATTGGTAGGAAAAGACCATCGCTCGTCCCCGACCGCCACTCATAAGGAGGACAATCAAATAACACCTCATGTTTCAAATTTGTTACATAACGTTTACCATACTTGCATGCTACGGGACTTGGAAACTTCAACGCAAGCATTTCTCAAATTCACAACTACTCAACTAGCACAACTTTGATACTATCACCTCCATATCTCAAAACAATCATCAATCATCAAACTTCTCTTAGTATTCAACACACTCATAAGAATTCTTACAAATCTTTTATGCTTAGCACATTAGGATTTTAAGCACATTACCATGCTACTTAAGACTCTAAAAATAATATAAGTGAAGCGTGAGATTTCATCTATTTCTTCAAAATAAAACTACCAGCGTGCTCTAAAAGATATAAGTGAAGCACTAGAGCAAACAACAAACTACTCCGAAAGATATAAGTCAAGATCAATGAGTAGTTGAATAACTATGCAACTATGTGAAGACTCTCCAACATTTAAGGATTTCAGATCTTGATACTTTATTCAAACAGCAAGCAAGGCTAAAGAAAATAAAATGACGCTCCAAGCAAAACACATATCATGTGGTGAATAAAAATATAGCTCCAAGTAAAGTTACCGATGAACGAAGACGAAAGAGGGGATGCCTTCCAGGGCATCCCCAAGCTTAGAAGCTTGGTTATCCTCGAATATTACCTTGGGGTGCCTTGGGCATCCCCAAGCTTAGGCTCTTGCCACTCCTTATTCCGTAGTCCACCGAATCTTTACCCAAAACTTGAAAACTTCACAACACAAAACTTAACAGAAAACTCATGAGCTCCGTTAGCGAAAGAAAACAAAACACCACTTCAAGGTACTGTAATGAACTCATTGTTTATTTATATTGGCGTTAAACCTACTGTATTCCAACTTCTCAATGGTTTATAAATTATTTTACTAGCCATAGATTCATCATAATAAGCAAACAACACAATGAAATAAGAATCTTTCAAAAACAGAACAGTCAGTAGTAATCTGTAACTAACGCAAACTTCTGGAACTCCAAAAATTCTAAAACAAATTGGTGGACCTGATTAATTTGTCTAGTGATCATATGCAAAAAGAATAAACTAAATAGCACTCTCCAGTAAAAAGTTGAAGCTAATCTCGTGAGCGCTAAAGTTTCTGTTTTTTACAACATGATCACAAAGACTTCACCCAAGTGTTCCCAAAAGTTCTACTTGGCACAAACACTAATTAAAACATAAAACCACATCTAAACAGAAGCTAGATGGATTATTTATTCCTAAACATAACCAAAAAGCAAGAAACTAAAATAAAGTTGGGTTGCCTCCCAACAAGCGCTAACGTTTAATGCTCCTAGCTAGGCATGATGATTTCAATGCTGCTCACATAAAAGATAAGAATTGAAACATAAAGAGAGCATCATGAGGAATATGACTAGAAAATTTTAAGTCTAACCCACTTCCTATGCATAGGGATTTTGTGAGCAAATAACTTATGGGAACAAGAATCATCTTGCATAGGAAGGTAAAACAAGCATAACTTCAAGATTTTAAGCACATAGAGAGGAAACTTGATATTATTGTAATTCCTGCAAGGATATATTCCTCCCTCATAATAATTTTCAGTAGCATCATGAATGAATTCAACAATATAACCAGCACCTAAAACATTCTTTTCATGATCTACTAGCATAGAAAATTTACTACTCTCCACGTAAGCAAGATTCTTCTCATGAATAATAGTGGGAGCAAACTCAACAAAACAACTATCATGTGATTGAAAATTAAGATCAAGATGACAAGTTTCATGGTTATTATTATTCTTTAAAGCATATGTGTCATCACAATAGTCATCATAGATAGGAGGCATGCTTTCATCATAGTAAACTTTCTCATCAAAGCTTGGGGGACAAAAAATATCATCTTCATCAAACATAGCTTCCCCAAGCTTGTGGCTTTGCATATCATTAGCATCATGGATATTCAAGGAATTCATACTAACAAAACTGCAACCATGCTCATCATTCAAAGATTTAGTGCCAAATATTCAATAGATTTCTTCTTCTAACACTTTGGCACAATTTTCTATTCCATCATACTCACGAAAGATATTAAAGAGGTGAAGCGTATGTGGCAAACTCAATTCCATTTTTTTGTAATTTTCTTTTATAAACTAACTAGTGCTAAAACAAGAAACAAAAAGATTCGATTGCAAGATCTAAAGATATACCTTCACTTACCTAGCCTCCCCGGCAACGGCGCCAGAAAAGAGCTTGATGTCTACTACACAACCTTCTTCTTGTAGACGTTGTTGGGCCTGCAAGTGCACAGGTTTGTAGGACAGTAGCAAATTTCCCTCAAGTGGATGACCTAAGGTTTATCAATCCGTGGGAGGCGTCGGATGAAGATGGTCTCTCTCAAGCAACCCTGCAACCAAATAACAAAGAGTCTCTTGTGTCCCCAACACACCCAATACAATGGTAAATTGTATAGGTGCACTAGTTCGGCGAAGAGATGGTGATACAAGTGCAATATGGATGGTAGATATGGGTTTTTGTAATCTGACAATATAAAAACAGCAAGGTAACAAGTGGTAAAAGTGAGCGTAAACGGTATTGCAATGATAGGAAACAAGGCCTAGGGTTCATACTTTCACTAGTGTAAGTCCTCTCAACAATAATAACATAGTTTGATCATATAACTATCCCTAAACATGCAACAAAGAGTCACTCCAAAGACACTAATAGCGGAGAACAAACGAAGATATTATGGTAGGGTATGAAACCACCTCAAAGTTATTCTTTCCAATCAATCAGTTGGGCTATTCCTATAAGTGTCACAAACAGCCCTAGAGTTCGTACTAGAATAACACCTTAAGACACAAATCAACCAAAACCCTAATGTCACCTAGATACTCCAACGTCACCTCAAGTATCCGCGGGTATGATTATACGATATGCATCACACAATCTCAATTCATCTACTCAATCCAACACATAGAACCTCAAAGAGTGCCCCAAAGTTCCTACCGGAGAATCACGACGAAAACGTGCGCCAACCCCTATGCATAGGTTCATGGGCGGAACCCGCAAGTTGGTCACGAAAACATACATCAAGTGGCACGTGATATCCCATTGTCACCACAGATACGCACGGCAAGACATACATCAAGTGTTCTCAAATCTTTAAAGACTCAATCCGATAAGAATACTTCAAAGGGAAAACTCAATCCATTACAAGAGAGAAGAGGGGGAGAAGAAACATAAGGTCCAACTATAATAGCAAAGCTCGCGATACATCAAGATCGTTCCAAATCAAGAACACGAGAGAGAGAGAGATCAAACACATAGCTACTGGTACATACCCTCAGCCCCGAGGGTGAACTACTCCCTCCTCGTCATGGAGAGCGCCGGGATGATGAAGATGGCCACCGGTGAGGGTTCCCCCCTCCGGCAGGGTGCCGGAACAGGGTCCCGATTAGGTTTTTGGTGGCTACAGAGGGTTGCGGCGGCGGAACTCCCGATCTAATCTTTGTTCTGGAAGTTTTAGGGTACGTGGATATATATGGGAGCCGGAAGTACGTCGGAGGAGCCGCGGGGGCCCCACGAGGCAGGGGCGCGCCCTAGGGGGGTGGGCGCGCCCCCACCCTTGTTGGCAGCCCGTATCTCCCCTGACATGCACTCCAAGGTCCCTGGGTTGCTTTCCTTCCAAAAATAACTTCTCCAGTTGATTTCGTTCCGTTTTGACTCCGTCTGATATTCCTTTTCCTCGAAACACTGAAATAGGCATAAAACATCAAATCTGGGTTGGGCCTCCGGTTAATAGGTTAGTCCCAAAAGTAATATAAAAGTGGATAATAAAGCTCAATATTGCCTAAAACAGTAGATAATATAGCATGGAGCAATCAAAAATTATAGATACATTGGAGACGTATCAGCGTCGCAGCTGGGTTCACGTCCCATCAGTACCCCCATTCCTCGTCAGGAGTGGGCAGAGGCCCTCAGTGCCGTACTTGCACCAGAGACCGGCCACGCCATACTTGCACCGGACGCCCGCCACACCGTTCGCGTGGGTGCCGCCGTTCGCCTTGTCCGCGGCCCGCTGGATGCCAACGCGCTGGTCCGTAGGCTCGACCGCCTCCTTGGCCCAGGTGTCCACCTGGGCGCAGTAGAAGAACATGGCCGTCGCATCCTCGAGCTGGTGATCTCCGATGAAATAGCCAACTTGTAGCTCGAAATCGCGCTCCAGACGTACCGCAAGCGTGTCGACCGCTTGGACGAAAGCCTGCACGAGTTCAGGCAGAGCCAAGAGCTACCCTAGACAAGGGCCGCTGGTCATGGTCTCATGGACGCGTTCTATTTTGGAAAGTCGTTTCGATGTGGATAGCTATGTATTCAGAACAATCATAGTATTGCTCTGTTTCAATGTGTGTACTGTGTTTTCCATTCTTATATGTTCTTTTTCAATGTGTGTATATACGCTTTCCATTCTGTATATGTGGATGATAACAGCTAGATTCAAATTAGTATACAAAAACAGATAGAAAATGGAATTCATAATACATATATATATATATATATATATTAATTGTTCATTAGATCATCACATAATATATATGTATGTATGTATATATATATATATATATATATATATATATATATATATATATAATCATCACATGTACGTGATGATACTTAACTACTAGGTATAATGCATAAAATTGAAAACGAACAATACTAAAACTAATAATCCCTCCTGGGGCTAGTATTCCAGCAGCCCCTCGCCAGCAGCTCCCTAGTGCGCGGTGTCTTCCCAGTGTGGAGGTAGTACTCCGAATCCTCCGCCTCGCAGCGCTTGACGTACCGATCTGCCTCTTGCTGGCGGACGCGCACGGCCGAATCTTGCCAGTTCGTTGGGCGACCAACGGAGCTCCTCGTCGGTGGCACACTGGAGCTTATCGGCCCACCTCCATGCAGCGACGAGGCGCCCAGCGCCTATGACCTTCCTCGCAAAGTACCCATCTTCGTACACCTCTCGGCACGACGACGCACCTGTCAGATTTCGGGTTCCGGCAGACCCTTAAGGTTCGATCTCTGGGGTGCGCGTGGAGATTACGCCCTCTACCTCTCCGTCTCGCAAAGATCTAAACTACCGAAAGAACAACACAAGAGACACAGGGTTTATACTAGTTCGGGCCACCATTGTGGTGTAATACCCTACTCTAGTTTGTGGTGGGTGGATTGCCTCTTGGGCTGATGATGATGAACAGTACAAGAACAGCCTCGCGAGGGCCTGTTCTTGGCTGGGAGGATGAACTGCTAGGAGGAGTTCAGCAGCCCTTCTTTCTCTATGTCTCTCTCTCTGGATTCTCGCTCGCTGGGTCCTGAATCCTCTCCTACCCTGGGGGTGGCTAGTCCTATTTATAGGCAATGGCCCTGGGCCTCTCCCCCAAATATTGAGCGGGAAGGGCGCCAACAGTTGGCCATTTTGAAGGGGAACATCTGGCACACTTATCCTGACTAAAGTCGGTCCTCGCCTGCCAAAGGCTTCGCGGTGACACCATCCTGGGCTCCACGGTGACCTCCTTCCCGCCGTTGGACTGGTCTTGGTCTCGTTGCACCAAAATGGATGCCTTTGCTTGATCCTCTCGCCTGCGCTTGCCCCCTTTGCACCAAAGAGGAAAGGAGGACACTGCGCGGGCTGGCACCCGCCTGGCGCCCTTGGTCGTCATGGCTTACGTCATGGGCACATCGTGAGGTACCCCGCCTTTATCTCTCCGCCTTATCGTGAGCCAGCCTGATGAGGCCGCGCCTGAGGAAGCTCTGCGTCGTCCGCCCTGCGAGGCTTGGCCCCTCGCGAGGGTCTTGGGTCTTGTGTTGACGGAGATGGGCCGTGCTGGGCCTCCTTTGAGCCACGCCGCAGGCCGTAGGCAGGCAAGTCTGGGGACCCCCGTTCCCAGAACGCCGACAGTAGCCCCCGGGCCCAAGGCGCGCCCGGGCTTGGCCGTGCTGAGAGGCGAAATGGCAAGGGCGAAGCGCTGCTGGCCCTAACAGCCTGCGGCCTAGGTCGCCGCGTGGCGATTGATGGGACGTGGGCGTCTCCGCTTCCCCATGACGCCTCGGTGGTCGTGCGGATTGGACAAGTCCCTGCATGCAGATCATGTCATGATTACCTGTGATCGTGGAGGCCGACAGTTGGCCTTCGCCGGCTATAAGTACGGAACTGCGCGTGCCCTGCCAGTCCATCTCTCCTTGCTCCCCCTTCTTCTTCATGGCTCCGTCGAGGAAGTTCTCGGCTGCAGAGAAGGGGAAAGCCCGCCAGGTTGAGCCTGCCTCTCCCCCGCTCGAGCGCGGCCGAGGACGCCCCCGGAAGCATCCCGTGGCCGCCGCGGCTGCGTCCCGCGGTCGTGGAGGTGGTTCCCAGCGTGGTGACGGGCGAGCTGCTGCGGCCGGGGGACGTGCATTGGTCGCGCGCTCCCCCAGGCCGCGCTTTCGCGTCGCGGAGGTGCTGTGGGAGTTCGTCGTATGGTCGGCGGAGCCGGCTAGCGCCCGGCTCCAGCTTCCTCGCTTCCTCCTTGGTGAGCTCCCGGCCGGCGCCCCGGGCGGCCTATGGCTTCAGGCGGACGGCTACTGCGGCCAGGCCTCACGGGCCGCACTGGAGGTCTCCGCCACTGGGAGCTTGGCCCTGACTCGCGGTTGGCAGGCGTTCGCCCGTGCCCGCGGCCTGGGGCGCCAGAGCACCCCGCACTTTAAGTTTGACGGCGATGCTACCCTCTACGTGAGGGTGTTTGGGGAAGATGGTCGCCGCGCAGGGTGTTGTCCTGAAGGCGAAGACCGCGGCCGGGGACCCAGCCCCGACGACGATGGAGGAGACAGCGCCCGCGCGGTTGGCGGCGCCCAAGGCTCCCCAAGCTTCATCGACTCTTCTTCAAGCGACTCTTCCAGCGGTGGGCGCAGTCAGCCCACACACAGTCACGCCTGCTTGGGAGGCGGCAGCACGTCCGCCCGCCGTCGCGCCCCGGTGAAGCGCAAGAGGGAGTCTGCTTGAGCCGCGGAGGCAGCCCGAGTCTCCTCCGCAGGCTGGTGCAAGGCGAGCCGCGCCGGACTTGTCCTTTCTTTCCTTTTGTTTCCTGTGTAAAAGAAAACAGCTGCGTGGAGCCCCGCGGGGGCGTGTTCGGGTTTATTGCTGTTAACCATTACCTTGATTCCGTTCTCGCGCCCTTTCGCTATGTGTCCGCACATAAATAGTTCCCGGCCCCAGACGTGGGGGGCGACCGACCCAGGCCCTGTGCGTGTCGCGGTGCCCGAGGGGCATGGACCGGAGGGGTGCTCCTGTAATGGGCCCAGGTCGTGAAACCTTCGAATGACTAGGATAGGAACACTCGCGAGGTCGCGCGGCTATCCCCCCTTGCGAGGCCTTGCACAAGGGAAGGCAAAGCAGGGGGAGTAAAAATCGACGAACCACAAACCAACGACGGCAATAGTTTCAACAAGACTTCAAATGCGAACAAACAAGCCAACTGCGGAAAGCAAATGAAAAAGCCGCGTCCGGCACCTAATCTAGTCTTCGACGTCTTCTCACCAGCGCGGAGCTAAGTGCTGCCACTGGGCGTGGGAGGGAGCCCCAGGGCCTGAGGCCGCCGCTCCCGAGACCCCGGGGTGTGTACAGCCCCAACTCATTATTACGTGAGAGTGTCACGGGCGGCGAGCTTCACAGGCGTTGGCCTTCTTCACAGGCTCCGAGCCTTTCTTCTTAGGGGAAACGAGCTTCAAGGGCACTTGCCCTCTTCACAGGCTCTGGGCCTTCTCCAAAAAAGCATAATCTTCACACGCGTTCGCCTTCTGCACAAGCTCTGGGCCTTTTCCAAAAAGGATAATCTTCACAGGCGTTCGCCTTCTTCACAGGCTCTGGGCCTTTTCCAAAAAGGATAATCTTCACAGGCGTTCGCCTTCTTCACAGGCTCTGGGCCTTTTCCAAAAAGGATAATCTTCATAGGCGTTCGCCTTCTTCACATGCTCTGGGCCTTTTCCAAAAAGGATAATCTTCACAGGCGTTCGCCTTCTTCACAGGCTCTGGGCCTTTTCCAAAAAGGATAATCTTCACAGGCGTTCGCCTTCTTCACAGGCTCTGGGCCTTTTCCAAAAAGGATAATCTTCACAGGTGTTCGCCTTCTTCACAGCAAGGTTGTTAGAATCACGATTCTATTATACGATTCTACGACTTTACGATCCAAACTTACCCATCTGATTCTATGATTTTAGTTCATAAAATCTACGTTTCTACGATCCTGGTAGTGAAGATTCTACGATTTACGATTCTACTATCAGAGCTCCGATCCGATTCAAAATCGTGAAATCTGACAACCTTGCTTCACAGGCTCTGGGCCTTTTCCAAAAAGGATAATCTTCACAGGCTATGGGCCTTTTCCAAAAAGGATAATCTTCACAGGCGTTCGCCTTCTTCACGGGCTCTGGGCCTTTTCCAAAAAGGATAATCTTCATAGGCGTTCGCCTTCTTCACAGGCTTTGGGCCTTTTAGGGGTAAAACTTCCGGAGGTGCTGGATGTTCCACGCATTCTGGATCGGGGATTATTCCTTGTGCGTCGTCGGGTCCGCGCGTCGGCAGGAGCGGAGTCGCTTGGCGAGGTCCTCACGTGCCCCTTCTACCTCGCCTTTGCTCCCCTTTCTGCTCTACGTCCTCGGGTCCCGGCCCTCGAGCGAGTCTCAGCCGTCGCTGGTATGCCAGGTCGCGATGCCGTGGTCAAGGCTAGAGGGTGAGGGCTGGAGAGCCAATAGGAGCCCTGAGTCGTGATGCTCAGGCACCCCCCCTTTAACATGCAAGCGGTTCGCGTGAACGAGAGTGAAAGGAACACCGCGAGGGCCTTGCCTGGCGCAACTCCCTTTGGAGATCCTGTAAACTCATCATAGAAGGAAGAAGGCGTTTCCATGATAATTATCAGTCAGCGGTTAGTTGCATCCGAGGGGAGGCGAGGCACTGAAGGCTTGACGAGGTGGTGCCATGCGGGACTGCCGCGGCCAGAGCTCAGCCATTCAGGTTTGTCGGCATTGCAGGGACGGACCCATGCACAAGCGTCGTGCCATTGTGGGAGCAATTCCGTCAGTTGGCGTCAGTTGAACAGGCAACTAGATCAAACACATTAGCCGAGAAGGAGTGAATCCATCCAAATTGATGCTGGGAAGGTAGACATCGCTAGGTCAGGCCCGAGCGACTTGGGGATGATGCAGCCCGAGGGGCGCCCCCAACAAAGCAAGCTAATCAACATGAAATAAAAAGGGATACATGTCGCAGGGACGGACCCACGCGGTCTAGGAATGATGCAGCCCTGGGAGGGCGCTCCCAGCTGGAAATGAAACTTGAAAGATGTCACCTGAAGATGTCGAGGATGAAGGGGTGTTGGTGCAGCAGACTCGGTGGGCTGCGGAAGCCGGTCCTCACGAGCCCCCAGGCCCAGGGGCCCCGGGAGGCTCCGGAGGCGCTGGTGGCTCCTCGCGAATCATCTCCATCTCCGCCAGGGCTGCGGAACGCCTTTCTTCTTGAGCCTCCATGATGCCCCTCATGAGGCGCTGGTACGTAGCAGCCGCGCTCGGCAAGCCGTAAGGCATGCGAACGTAGCTGTGGGGCGGACCTCCGGAGCGCCCCACTTGCAAGGGCCAGAGGCGCTCCATCGTGGCGACTTGGTTGAGCCCTGGTACGTCAATGCAGACGCACAGCCCACCATCCTCGCCTGGATGGGGAGCCATAGCCGGTAGACGGCGGCAACCTCTCACGATTCTCGATTCCTGTAGTTCTTGAATGGCCTTGCTGACGAACTCCTGCTGGTCTGACCTTCCTTGCCTTGCTCCCCCTTGAGGGAAACGTGCTTCGAAACACGCCTCCACGTGGTGCCCTAGCGCCTCCCTCGTGACCTTGGCCAGGTCGGTGGCCCTCCAGGAGAGAGCCCCCGAGCCCTGTCTGAGGAGGGCGCCAGGCGCGCTTTCCTATGCGATGGAAGGAGGTTCCCCTTGGGCAGACGCGGGCCCTGAGGGGCCTGCCTCCCGTGGAGCCGGTCCGGACGATGTCTTCTTCTTCTTGAGGGCGGTCTCGGGAAGCCTCCCGCTCCAGCGATCCGGGTCTTCCAGTGACGCGGCCTGAAAGGCTCGCTCCCGGGAACACACTGCATCCTTCTCTTCGCAGGGCACCGTGATGACTCCGCCACTTCCTGGCATCTTGAGGACGTTGTAGCCATGGTGAGTTACGGCCATGAACTTGGCCAGTGCTGGGTACCCGAGGATGGCGTTGTATGGCAGGCGGATGTGAGCGACGTTGAAGTCGATGAGCTCGGTGCGGTAGTTGTTGCGTGCCCCGAAGGTGATAGGGAGGCGGACCTGCCCGATCGGGACCGTGGAGCCGTCGGTGACTCCGAAGAAAGGCTTGGTTGGCTGAAGCGCCCTAAGGGGCATGTCTCCCCTATCCGGGGCATACGGCTGCTGACTCTACTGTTGCAGCCTAGAACCCCGGACTGTGGGCTGTCATAGGGTACTTGGAGATTGTTGAACGTTTCCACGGACAGGACGTTGAGCCCTGCCCCACCATCGATGAGGGTCCTGGTGACCAGTACGTTGCTGATGACTGGGGAGCAAAGCATCGGGAGGACTCCGGCTGTGGCTGTCGGATCACGGGTTCCGGCAGACCCTTAAGGTTCAAACTCTCGGGTGCGCATGGAGATTATGCCCTCTACCTCTCCGTCTCGTAAGGATCTAAATTACCGAAGGAATAGCACAAGGGATGCAGAGTTTATACTAGTTCGGGCCACCATCGTGCTGTAATACCCTACTCTAGTTTGTGGTGGGTGGATTGCCTCTTGGGCTGATGATGATGACGAACAATACAAGGGAGTACAGCCTCGCGAGGGCCTGTTCTTGGCTAGGGGGATGAACTGCTAGGGGGAGTTCGATCGCCCTTCTCTCTCTCTCTACTTGCTCTACGCTTGCTCTGAGTACTCCCTCGTCCCCTCTACCCTGGGGGTGGCTAGTCCTATTTATAGGCAAAGGCCCTGGGCCTCTTCCCAAATATTGAGCGGGAAGGGCGCCAACAATTGGCCAATTCGAAGGGAAACATATAGTACACTTATCCTGAATAAAGTTGGTCCTCGCCTGCCAAAGGCCCTGTGGTGATGCCGTACTGGGCTCCACGATGACCTCCTTCCCACCGTTGGACTGGTCTTGGTCTCGTTGCACCAAAATGGATGCCTTTGCTTGATCCCCTCGCCTGCGCTTGCCCCCTTTGCACCAAAGAGGAAAGGGAGGACACTGCATGGTCTGGCGCCCGCCTGGCACCCTTGGTCGTCATGGCTTGCCTCATGGGCACCTTGCGAGGTACCCTGCCTTGATCTCTCCGCCTCCTCGTGAGCCAGCCTGACGAGGCCGCGCCTGAGGAAGCGTCGTGTCGTCCGTCCCGCGAGGCTTGGCCCCTCGCGAGGGTCTTGGGTCTCGTGTTGATGAAGTTGGGCCGCGCTGGGCCCCCATTTGAGCCACGCCGCAGGCCGCAGGCAGACAAGTCTGGGGACCCTCGTTCCCAGAACGCCGACAGTAGCCCCCGGGCCCAAGGCGCGCATGAACTTGGCCGTGCCGAGAGGCGAAAGGGCAAGGGCGAAGCGCCGCGGGCCCTAATAGCCTGCGGCCTTGGGCGCCGTGTGGCGGTTTGACAGGACGTGGGCGTCTCCGCTTCCCCATGATGCCTTGGCAACTGCGTGACTTGACTAGTCCCTGCATGCGTAGATACGGGTCATTATTACCTACAATCGTGGTGCTCGACGGTTGGCCTTTTCCGGCTATAAGTACGGGGCCGCGTAAGCTCCGCCAGTCCGCCCCTTCCTGCTTCTCTTCTTCTTCCTCTCCTTGGCCACCCGCCGCTCGCATGGCTCCAAAGAGGTTCTCAGCCGCGGAGAAGGGGAAGGCCAGTCGGGCGGGGCCCGACTCCCCTCCGGCCAAGCGCGGCCGGGGTCGTCCCCGCAAGCATCCCGCGGTCCCCGTTGCGGCTACCCGTGGCCACATGGATGGTTCCCCGCGTGGTGGTGAGCGCTCGGCTGCCAAGGGGAGGCAGGCTGTGACTGCGCGGCCCCCCAGGCCGCGCTTTCGCTCGGCGGAGCTGCTGCCGGAGTTCGTCATGTGGTCGGCGGACCCGACCAACACCTGGCTCCAGCTCCCTCGCTTCTTCATCGCCGAGCTGTCGGCCAGCGCCCGGTGCGGCTTCTGGCTTCAGGCTGACGGTTGTTGCAGTAGGGCCTCCTGGGTTTCGCTTGAGGTCTCCCCTTCTGGGAATGGGGCCTTGACCCACGGCTGGCAAACATTTGCCCGCGCACGCGGCCTGGGCCAGCGGTGCACCCTGCAGTTCAAGTTCGACGGCGACGGCACCCTCTATGTGAGGGTGTTTGGGGAAGATGGTCGCCGCGTAGGATGCTGCCCCGACGGCGACGACCGTGGCCAGGGGCCTCGCTCCAACGACGATGGAGGAGACAGCGCCCGCTCAGATGGCGGCGCCCGATGCTCCCCAAGCTCCACCAACTCTTCTTCAGGCGGCTCCTCCAGCGGTGGCTGCAGCCAGCCCCCTCGCCGTCGCGCTTGCTTGGGGGGTGGCTGTTCATCCCCCATCGCTGCGCCCCGGTGAAGCGCGAGAGGGAGTCCGCCTAAGCCTCAGAGGCATCCCGTGTCGCCTCTGCAGGCCGATGTGAGGCGGGCCGCGCCAGGCTCGCCTTTTCCTTTTCCTTTTGTTTCCTGTGTAAGACAAAACAGCTGCATGGAGCCCCGCGGGGGCGCGTTGAGAATCATTGCCGTTGTAGCTATTACCTTGACTTTGTTGTTGCGCTTCTCAACTATTTGCCCTCACATAGGTAGTTTTCGGCCCTAGCCGGGGGGGCGACCGACCCAGGCCCTGTGCGCGTGTCGCGGTTCCCGAGGGGCACGGACTAGAGGGGTGCTCCTGGAGAGAGCCCGGGCCGTGAAACCTTTAAGCGGCTAGGGCAAAAACGCTCGCGAGGGCATTCGAGTTCCATCCCTCGCGAGGCCTTTCATGAGAGATATCAAAACGAGGAGCGAAAATCAACGAACCACAAACCAACGACAGCGATAGTTTCGATAAGACTTCAGATGCAAATAAACACGTCAACTACGGAAAGCAAATAAAAAAGCCGCGTCCGGCACCTAATCTAGTCTTCGACGTCTTCTCACCAGTGCGGAGCTAAGTGCTGCCACTGGGCGTGGGAGGGAGCCCCAGGGCCTGAGGCCGGCGCTCCTGAGACTCCGGGGCGTGTACAGCCCCACTCATTATTATGTGAGAGTGTCATGGGGCGGCGAGCTTCACAGGCATTGGCCTTCTTCATAGGCTCCGGGCCTTTCTCCCTAGAGGTGATCAGCTTCACAGACACTTGCCTTCTTCACAGGCTCTGGGCCTTTTCCAAAGAAGGAAGGTCTTCACAGGCGTTCGCCTTCTTCACAGGCTCTGGGCCTTTTCCAAAAAGGGAAGGTCTTCACAGGCGTTCGCCTTCTTCACAGGCTCTGGGCCTTTTCCAAAAAGGGAAGGTCTTCACAGGCGTTCGCCTTCTTCACAGGCTCTGGGCCTTTTAGGGGTAGAACCTCCGGAGGTGCTGGATGTTCCACGCGTTCTGGATCGGCTCCCCCTCTTGAGTCTCTAAGCGCACGGAGCCTGGCCTGGAAACATGAACAACCTTGAACGGGCCCTCCCACATGGGAGAGAGCTTGTGCAGCCCCTCCCTGGAGAGAACCCGTCTGAGCACGAGGTCTCCTACCTCGAGGGTCCTGGGGCGGATGTTGCGGCAATGATATCGTCGCAGCGCCTGTTGGTACCTTGCCTCTCGCAACGCGGCTTCCCGGCAGCGTTCCTCCCCCAGTACGAGGTCCATCCCCCGCATGGCGTCCTGCTGCGCTTCGTCGAACGCTAGGACCCGCGCGGAGCGACGCCTGACCTCGTGAGGGAGGACTGCTTCAGCTCCATAGACCAGGAAGAACGGGGTCTCACCAGTTGGTTTGGTCGCTGTCGTGCGGATGGACCACAACACAGACTGTAGCTCGTCGTACCAACCTCTGCCACAGGCCTCCAGCTTCTTCTTGAACGTCCTTCTCTTGAGGCCTCTCAGGACCTCCGCGTTGGCCCGTTCGGCCTGCCCATTGCTTCGCGGGTGTGCCACCGAAGTGTAGCATATCTGCGTCCCAAGGTTAGCACAATATGTTTTGAAGAGATTACTGGTGAACTGCGAACCATTGTCTGTGATGATGCGGTTCGGCACCCCGAACCGGCTCACGATACCCCTGATGAACTTGACCGCGGAACCAGCGGGGATGGTACGGGCGGCCTCCACTTCTGCCCACTTGGTGAACTTGTCAATGGCGACGTAGAGGTAGCGGTAGCCCCCTGGCGCCCGAGGGAACGGGCCCAGAATATCCAACCCCCAAACTGCGAATGGCCACGAGAGGGATATAGTCTGCAGGCCTCCCGCCGGTCGATGGATCTGCTTGGAATGAAACTGGCAGGCCTCACAAGCCTTTACTAATTCGACCGCATCGTTGAGCGCGGTGGGCCAATAGAACCCGCTACGGAATGCCTTGCCGACGAGGGTTCGTGATGATCAGTGATGTCCGCAGTCTCCGCCGTGTATGTCCTCCAGTAGTTCCTTTCCTTGCTCCCGGGAGATGCAGCGCAGAGATACATCATTTGGTCGCTTCCGGTAAAGCTCTCCATCTCTGATGCAGTATGTCGTGGCCTGCCGCGCCACATGCTCCGCTTCCTCTTCCTTTTCCGGTAGGGTCCCTTGTGTTAAATAGCTCCGGAGTTCTGTGATCCAGCACTCCTCCCGAGGTTCCATCGTCAGGAGTAGACACGCTCCTGAGGTCGGTCCACAGATCGGGGCTCCCGAGGTTGGCGGCCGAGGGAGCTCCTCTCGAGGCTGAGCGACGTTTCATAACGTCGGCTGTGCTGAGGGTTTGAAGAGCCGCTCTTCGAAGACGCCTGGTTCCTATGGCAACCACCTGGATGCCTGTCCGGCTATGTCGTCAGCTTGCTGATTGGTGCCACGAGGCACGTGCTTCAGCTCCAACCCCCAGAACTGCTTTTCCATCCTGCGGACTTCCGCTAGATAGACCTCAATATGCTCGTCCTTCGGCTCGTACACCTTGTTGGAGAAGTTGCCAAGGAGCTGCGAGTCGCCCTTGACGGTGAGGCGCTTCACCCCAGAGCTACTGCGGCCTTTAATCTGGCTATCAGACCCTCATACTCTGCTATGTTGTTGGAGACCTTTTCACCTTGCTGGAAACAAAGCTGTACAACATAGTAGAGCTTATCCTGAGTGGGTGATATCAGCACCGCGCCAGCCCCCGCGCCGTGCCTGGAGAACGCCCCATCGAAATACATGACCCAGCCTTCCGGCGCCTCACTCCCTGGAGAGAGGGACCGATCCTCGTTGTCCTTGAGGCCTGGTGCCTCCGCCCATTCAGCCACGAAATCCGCTAATGTTGCTCCTTTGATGACCCTAGTTGTGCTGAACTCGAACTGAAACGCCTGCAGCTCTATGTTCCACTCGGCGACCCTTCCAGCTGAGTTAGGGCTCCTGAGCACTCTTTCCAGGGGGTACGATGAGACGACCTTAATGGGATGGGAATGGAAGTGAAGGAAATATGCCCTAGAGGCAATAATAAAGTTATTATTTATTTCCTTATATATCATGATAAATGTTTATTATTCATGCTAGAATTGTATTATCCGGAAACATAATACATGTGTGAATACATAAACAAACAGAGTGTCACTAGTATGCCTCTACTTGACTAGCTCGTTAATCAAAGATGGTTATGTTTCCTAACCATGAACAAAGAGTTGTTATTTGATTAACAGGATCACATCATTAGTAGAATGATCTGATTGACATGACCCATTCTATTAGCTTAGCACCCGATCGTTTAGTATGTTGCTATTGCTTTCTTCATGACTTATACATGTTCCTTTGACTATGAGATTATGCAACTCTCGTTTACCGGAGGAACACTTTGGGTACTACCAAATGTCACAACGTAACTGGGTGATTATAAAGGAGTACTACAGGTGTCTCCAAAGGTAGATGTTGGGTTGGCGTATTTCGAGATTAGGATTTGTCACTCCGATTGTCGGAGAGGTATCTCTGGGCCCTCTCGGTAATGCTCATCACATAAGCCTTGCAAGCATTGCAACTAATGTGTTAGTTGTGAGATTATGTATTACGGAACGAGTAAAGAGACTTGCCGGTAACGAGATTGAACTAAGTATTGGATACTGACGATCGAATCTCGGGCAAGTAACATACCGATGACAAAGGGAACAACGTATGTTGTTATGCGGTCTGACCGATAAAGATCTTCATAGAATATGTAGGAGCCAATATGGGCATCCAGGTCCCGCTATTGGTTATTGACCGGAGATGTGTCTCGGTCATGTCTACATTGTTCTCGAACCGTAGGGTCCGCACGCTTAACGTTACGATGACAATTATTATGAGTTTATGCATTTTGATGTACCGAAGGTTGTTCGGAGTCCCGGATGTGATCACGGACATGACGAGGAGTCTCGAAATGGTCGAGACGTAAAGATTGATATATTGGAAGCCTATGTTTGGACATCGGAAATGTTCCGGGTGAAATCGGGATTTTACAGGAATACCGGGAGGGTTACCGGAACCCCCCGGGAGCCAAATGGGCCAACATGGGCCTTGGTGGAAAGGTGAAAGGGCTTCCCTCATGGGCTGCGCGCCTCCCCCCTTCCCCTAGTCCTATTAGGACTAGGGAACGTGGCCGGCCAGCCCCTCTCTCTTTCCCCACTTGGGGAGTCCTACTAGGAATAGGATTGGAGGGGAGTCCTACTCCCAGCGGGAGTAGGACTCCTCCTATGGCTGCCGCACCCCTCCCCCTTTGCCCCTTTATATACGGGGGCAGGGGGCACCTCTAGACACACAATTGGTCATTGAGATCTTTCCTTAGCCGTGTGCGGTATCCCCTGCCACCAAATTCCACCTCGGTCATATTGTCGCAGTGCTTAGGCGAAGCCCTGCGTCAGTAGTACATCAAGATCGTCACCACGCCGTCGTGCTGACGGAACTCTTCCTCGACGCTTTGCTGGATCGAAGCCCGAGGATCATCATCGAGCTGAACATGTGCTAAGAACTCGGAGGTGCCGGAGTACCAGTGCTTGGATCGGTCGGACCGGGAAGAAGACGTACGACTACTTCCTCTACGTTGTGTCAAACGCTTCCGTTGCGATCTACAAGGGTACGTAGATCATACTCTCCCCTCGTTGCTATGCATCACCATGATCTTGCGTGTGCGTAGGAAATTTTTTGAAATTACTACGTTCCCCAACAGTGGCATCCGAGCCTAGGTTTTTATGGTTTGATGTTATTTGCACGAGTAGAACACAAGTGAGTTGTGTACGATACAAGTCATACTGCCTACCAGCATGTCATACTTTGGTTCAGCGGTATTGTTGGACGAGATGATCCGGACCAACCTTACGCGTACTCTTACGCGAGACCGGTTCCCTCGACGTGCTTTGCACATAGATGGCTTGCGGAAGACTGTCTCTCCAACTTTAGTTGAACCGAGTGTCGCTACGCCCGGTCCTTGAGAAGGTTAAAACGGAGTCTATTTGACAAACTATCGTTGTGGTTTTGATGCGTAGGTAAGATGAGTTCTTGCTTAAGCCCGTAGCAGCCACGTAAAACTTGCAACAACAAAGTAGAGGACGTCTAACTTGTTTTGCAGGGCATGTTGTGATGTGATATGGTCAAGACATGATGCTATCTTTTATTGTATGAGATGATCATGTTTTGTAACCGAGTTATCGGCAACCGGCAGGAGCTGTATGGTTGTCGTTTTATTGTATGCAATGCAATCGCCCTGTAATGCTTTACTTTATCACTAAGCGGTAGCGATAGTCATAGAAGCATAAGATTGGCGGGACGACAACGATGCTACGATGGAGATCAAGGTGTCGCGCCGGTGACGATGGTGATCATGATGGTGCTGCGGAGATGGAGATCACAAGCACAAGATGATGATGGCCATATCATATCACTTATATTGATTGCATGTGATGTTTATCTTTTATGCATCTTATCTTGCTTTGATTGACGATAGCATTATAAGATGATCTCTCACTAATTATCAAGAAGTGTTCTCCCTGAGTATGCACCGTTGCGAAAGTTCTTCGTGCTGAGACACCACGTGATGATCGGGTGTGATAGGCTCTACGTTCAAATACAACGGGTGCAAAACAGTTGCACACGCGGAATACTCAGGTTATACTTGACGAGCTATGCATATAAGATATGACCTTGGAACACGGAGACCGAAAGGTCAAGCGTGAATCATATAGTAGATATGATCAACATAATGATGTTCACCATTGAAACTACTCCATCTCACGTGATGATCGGACATGGTTTAGTTGATTTGGATCACGTGATCACTTAGAGGATTAGAGAGATGTCTATCTAAGCGGGAGTTCTTAAGTAATATGATTAATTGAACTTAAATTTATCATGAACTTAGTCCTGGTAGTGTTTTGCAAAATTATGTTGTAGATCAATAGCTTGCGTTGTTTCTTCCCTGTGTTTATTTTGATATGTTCCTAGAGAAAATTGTGTTGAAAGATGTTAGTAGCAATGATGCGGATTGGATCCGTGATCTGAGGTTTATCCTCATTGCTGCACAGAAGAATTATGTCCTTGATGCACCGCTAGGTGACAGACCTATTGCAGGAGCAGATGCAGACGTTATGAACGTTTGGCTAGCTCAATATGATGACTACTTGATAGTTTAGTGCAGCATGCTTAACGGCTTAGAATCGGGACTTCAAAGACGTTTTGAACGTCATGGACCATATGAGATGTTCCAGGAGTTGAAGTTAATATTTCTAGCAAATACCCGAGTTGAGACATATGAAGTCTCCAACAAGTTCTATAGCTAAAAGATGGAGGAGAATCGCTCAACTAGAGAGCATGTGCTCAGATTGTCTGGGTACTACAATCGCTTGAATCAAGTGGGAGTTAATCTTCCAGATAAGATAGTGATTGACAGAATTCTCTAGTCACCATAACCAAGTTAGTAGAACTTCGTGATGAACTATAATATGCAAGGGATGACGAAAGTAATTCCCAAGCTCTTCGTGATGCTGAAATCAACGAAGGTAGAAATCAATAAAAACATCAAGTGTTGATGGTTAACAAGACCACTAGTTTCAAGAAAAGGGCAAAGGAAAGAAGGGGAACTTCAAGAAGAACGGCAAGCAATTTGCTTCTCAAGTGAAGAAGCCCAAGTCTGGACCTAAGCCTGAGACTGAGTGCTTCTACTGCAAAGGGACTGGTCACGGGAAGCGGAACTACCCCAAGTATTTGGCGGATAAGAAGGATGGCAAAGTGAACAAAGGTATATTTGATATACATGTTATTGATGTGTACTTTACTAGTGTTCATAGCAACCCCTTAGTATTTTGTACTAGTTCAGTTGCTAAGATTAGTAACTTGAATCGGGAGTTGCAGAATGAACAGAGACTAGTTAAGGGTGAGGTGACGATGTGTGTTGGAAGTAGTTCCAAGATTGATATGATCATCATCGCACACTCCCTATACTTTCGGGATTAGTGTGGAACCTAAATAAGTGTTATTTGGTGTTGAGCATGAATATGATTTGATCATGTTTATTGCAATACGGTTATTCATTTAAGTAAGAGAATAAATTGTTGTTCTGTTTACATGAATAAAACCTTCGATGGTCATACACCCAATGAAACAAGTTCGTTGGATCTCGATCGTAGTGATACACATATTCATAACATTGAAACCAAAAGATGCAAAGTTAATAATGATAGTGCAACTTATTTGTGGCACTGCCGTTTAGGTCATATTGGTGTAAAGCGCATGAAGAAACTCCATGCTGATGGGCTTTTGGAATCACTTGATTATGAATCACTTGATGCTTGCGAACCATGCCTTATGGGCAAGATGACTAAAATGCCGTTCTCCGGAACAATGAAGCAAGTAACAGATTTGTTGGAAATCATACATACTGATGTATGTGGTCCGGTGAATATTAAGGCTTGCAGCATGTATCATTATTTTCTGACCTTCACAGATGATTTGAGCAGATATGGGTATATCTACTTGATGAAACATAAGTCTGAAACGTTTGAAAAGTTCAAAGAATTTCAGAGTGAAGTAGAGAATCATCGTAACAAGAAAATAAAAGTTTCTACGATATGATCGCAGAAGTAAAATATTTGAGTTACGAGTTTGGCCTTCAGTTAAAACAATGTGAAATAGTTTCACTACTCACGCCACCTGGAACACCACAGTGTAATGGTGTGTTCGAACGTCATAACCGTACTTTATTAGATATGGTGCGATCTATGATGTCTCTTACCGAACTACCACTATCATTTTGGGGTTATGCATTAGAGACAGCTGCATTCACATTAAATAGGGCACCATCTAAATCCGTTGAGACGACATCGTATGAACTATGGTTTAGCATTAAAACTAAGCTGTCGTTTCTTAAAGTTTGGAGTTGCAATGCTTATGTGAAAAAGTTTCATCCTGATAAGCTCGAACCCAAATCGGAGAAATGCGTATTCATAAGATACCCAAAGAAGACAGTTGGGTACACCTTCTATCACAAATCCGAATGCAAGACTTTTGTTGCTAAATTCGGAAACTTTCTAGAGAAGGAGTTTCTCTCGAAAGAAGTGAGTGGGAGGAAAGTAGAACTTGATAAGGTAATTGTACCTTCTCCCTTATTGGAAAATAGTTCATCACAGAAATATGTTCCTGTGACTACTACACCAATTAGTGAGGAAGCTAATGATGATGATCATGTAACTTCAGATCAAGTTACTACCGAATCTCGTAGGTAAACCAGAGTGAGATCCGCACCAGAGTGGTACGGTAATCCTGTTCTGGAAGTCATGTTAATAGACCATGACGAACCTGCGAACTATGAGGAAACGATGATGAGCCCAGATTCCGCGAAATGGTTTGAGGCCATGAAATCTGAGATATGATCCATGTATGAGAACAAAGTATGAACTTTGATGGATTTGCCCGATGATCGGCAAGCCATAGAAAATAAATGGATCTTCAAGAGGAAGACGGACGCTGATAGTAGTGTTACTATCTACAAAGCTATAATTGTCGCAAAAGGTTTTCGACAAGTTCAAGGTGTTGACTACGATGAGAGTTTCTCACTCGTATCTATGCTTAAGTCTGTCTGAATCATGTTAGCAATTCCCACATTTTATGAAATCTGGCAAATGGATAACAAAACTGCAATCCTTAATGGATTTCTTAAAGAAGAGTTGTATATGATGCAACCAGAAGTTTTTGTAAATCCTAAAGGTGTTAACAAAATATGCAAGCTCCGGTGATCCATCTTTGGACTGGTGCAAGCATCTCGGAGTTGGAATATACGCTTTGATAAGTTGATCAAAGCATATAGTTTTATACAGACTTGCGGTGAAGCCTGTATTTACAAGAAAGTGAGTGGGAGCACTACAGCATTTCTGATAAGTATATGTGAATGTCATATTGTTGATCGGAAATAATGTAGAATTATTCTGCGAAGCATAAAGGAGTGTTTGAAAGGAGTTTTCTCAAAGAAAGACCTCGGTGAAGCTGCTTACATATTGAGCATAAAGATCTATAGAGATGGATCAAGACGCTTGATAAATTTTCAATGAGTACATACCTTGACAAGATTTTGAAGTAGTTCAAAATGGAACAGTCAAAGAAAGAGTTCTTTCCTGTGTTACAAGGTGTGAAGTTGAGTAAAGACTCAAAGACCGACCACGGCAGAAAATAGAAAGAGAATGAAAGTCATTCCCTATGCCTCAGTCATAGGTTCTATAAAGTATGCCATGCTGTGTACCAGATCTATTGTATACCCTACACTGATTTTGGCAAGGGAGTACAATAGTGATCTAGGAGTAGATCACTGAACAGCAGTCAAAATTATCCTTAATGGAATAAGGATATGTTTCTCGATTATGGAAGTGACAAAAGGTTCGTCGTAAAGGGTTACGTCGATGCAAGTTTTGACACCGATCTGGATGACTCTAAGTCTCGATCTAGATACATATTGAAAGTGGGAGCAATTAGCTAGAGTAGCTCTGTGCAGAGCATTGTAGACATAGAAAATTGCAAAATACATAACGGATCTAAATGTGAAAGACCCGTTGACTAAGATTCTCTCACAAGCAAAACATGATCACACCTTAGTACTCTTTGGGTGTTAATCACATAGCGATGTGAATTAGATTATTGAATCCAGTAAACCCTTTGGGTGTTGGTCACATAGCGATGTGAACTATGGGTGTTAATCACATGATGATGTGAACTATCGATGTTAATCACATGGTGATGTGATCTAGATTATTGACTCTAGTGCAAGTGGGAGACTGAAGGAAATATGCCCTAGAGGCAATAATAAAGTTATTATTTATTTCCTTATATATCATGATAAATGTTTATTATTCATGCTAGAATTGTATTATCCGGAAACATAATACATGTGTGAATACATAAACAAACAGAGTGTCACTAGTATGCCTCTACTTGACTAGCTCGTTAATCAAAGATGGTTATGTTTCCTAACCATGAACAAAGAGTTGTTATTTGATTAACGGGATCACATCATTAGTTGAATGATCTGATTGACATGACCCATTCTATTAGCTTAGCACCCGATCGTTTAGTATGTTGCTATTGCTTTCTTCATGACTTATACATGTTCCTTTGACTATGAGATTATGCAACTCCCGTTTACCGGAGGAACACTTTGGGTACTACCAAACGTCACAACGTAACTGGGTGATTACAAAGGAGTACTACAGGTGTCTCCAAAGGTAGATGTTGGGTTGGCGTATTTCGAGATTAGGATTTGTCACTCCGATTGTCGGAGAGGTATCTCTGGGCCCTCTTGGTAATGCTCATCACATAAGCCTTGCAAGCATTGCAACTAATGTGTTAGTTGTGAGATGATGTATTACGGAACGAGTAAAGAGACTTGCCGGTAACGAGATTGAACTAAGTATTGGATACTGATGATCGAATCTCGGGCAAGTAACATACCGATGACAAAGGGAACAACGTATGTTGTTATGCGGTCTGACCGATAAAGATCTTCATAGAATATGTAGGAGCCAATATGGGCATCCAGGTCCCGCTATTGGTTATTGACCGGAGATGTGTCTCGGTCATGTCTACATTGTTCTCGAACCGTAGGGTCCGCATGCTTAACGTTACGATGACAATTATTATGAGTTTATGCATTTTGATGTACCGAAGGTTGTTCGGAGTCCCGGATGTGATCACGGACATGACGAGGAGTCTCGAAATGGTCGAGACGTAAAGATTGATATATTGGAAGCCTATGTTTGGACATCGGAAGTGTTCCGGGTGAAATCGGGATTTTACAGGAATACCGGGAGGGTTACCGGAACCCCCCGGGAGCCAAATGGGCCAACATGGGCCTTGGTGGAAAGGTGAAAGGGCTGCCCTCATGGGCTGCGCGCCTCCCCCCTTCCCCTAGTCCTATTAGGACTAGGGAAGGTGGTCGGCTAGCCCCTCTCTCTTTCCCCACTTGGGGAGTCCTATTAGGAATAGGATTGGAGGGGAGTCCTACTCCCAGCGGGAGTAGGACTCCTCCTATGGCTGCCGCACCCCTCCCCCTTTGCCCCTTTATATACGGGGGCAGGGGGCACCTCTAGACACACAATTGATCATTGAGATCTTTCCTTAGCCGTGTGCGGTGCCCCCTGCCACCAAATTCCACCTCGGTCATATTGTCGCAGTGCTTAGGCGAAGCCCTGCGTCAGTAGTACATCAAGATCGTCACCACGCCGTCGTGCTGACGGAACTCTTCCTCGACGCTTTGCTAGATCGAAGCCCGAGGATCATCATCGAGCTGAACGTGTGCTAAGAACTCGGAGGTGCCGGAGTAACGGTGCATGGATCGGTCGGACCGGGAAGAAGACGTACGACTACTTCCTCTACGTTGTGTCAAACGCTTCCGTTGCGATCTACAAGGGTACGTAGATCATACTCTCCCCTTGTTGCTATGCATCACCATGATCTTGCGTGTGCGTAGGAATTTTTTTGAAATTACTACGTTCCCCAATAGGAAGTAGTGACGCAGCTTGCGCGAGGCCACCAGTAGCGCGAGGAGGAGCTTCGGAGGCATTGGGTACTGTGCCCTCGCGTCCCGTAGCATCGTGCTAACAAAGTAGACTGGATGCTCAACAAGGCTGAGAGCATCTAGGGTTGCGGCGCCCTCGGGAGGTAAGGGCGCCTCACGAGATGACGTGGCCTCGGGAGGCGGACCATCCGGGCATGTGGCTTCTCCTGCCTTCGGTGCACTGTTCGGCAGCCGACCCTCCTCAACTGCGGTTGTGGCTTCTGCAAGCTTTCCTTGCTCCCGTTTTTCCTTGCCTTGGGTTGCCACTGCGGTCTTGACTTGGCGCTCCTCCCTAACCGCCACCAGGGCTGCGCTGGCGGAGTAGGGAGTGGCGGCGAGGTAGAGCAGCAGGGGCTCTTGAGGGCGCGGAGCCACCAAGACTGGGGGACTGGTCAGGTACCTCTTGAGATCTTGAAACGCCTTATCTGCCTCTTCAGTCCATTCAAACGGCCCCTTTTTCTTCATCAGCTGAAAGAAAGGCAACGCTCGCTCCCCCAGTTTGGAGATAAAGCGCCCTAGCGCGGTCACGCGCCCAGTGAGCTTCAGCATTTCTCTGAGGGTCTTTGGCGGACTCATGTCCTCGACCGCCTTGACCTTCTCTGGGTTGGCCTCGATGCCACGATGGGATACGAGGAAGCCCAAGAGCTTACCCGAGGGGACGCCAAACACATATTTCTCCGGGTTGAGTCGCAGGTTTACTGCGTGAGGATCGCGAAGGTCTCCTCCAGGTCTTGTATCAAGGTCTTGGCCTCCCAAGATTTCACCACAATGTCATCAACGTAGGCTTCGACATTCTTTCCGAGTTGCGGGCCCAAGGTGATGTGCATCAGCCGCTGAAAGGTCGCCCCTGCGTTACGCAGTCCAAACGGCATGCATGTATAGCAGTATACTCCGCACGGGGTCAGGAAGGCGGTCTTCTCAACGTCTTCTACCACCATCTTGATCTGGTGATATCCGGAGAAGGCGTCCAGGAAGCATAGCAGGTCGCACTCCGCGGTGGAATCGGCGATCTGGTCGATGTGTGGGAGCGAAAACGGATCTTGCGGGCATGCCTTGTTGAGATTGGTGAAGTCGACACACATGCGTTCCTTCCCCCCCCTTCTTGGGCACAACGATGGGGTTGGCCATCCAGTCCGGGTATCAGACCTCGCGAATGACCCCAGCGGCTTCTAGCTTGCGGGTCTCTTGGACAATGAAGGCCTGCTTCTCTGCGGACTGCCGCCTGGCCTTCTGCTTCACGGGGCGCACATTTGGGCACACATTGAGGTGATGCTCGATGACACTCCTGGGGATGCCTGCCAACTGATCGGGCTCCCAAGCGAACACCTTCTTATTCGCGCGCAGGAACCTGACCAAGGCCTCCTCCTGCTCAGGCTCAAGGTTGGCGCCTATGGTGAAAGTGGCACTAGAGGACCCGTCCTCGTCAATGGGTATCTGCTTGGTTTCTGCCTTGTCCTGGGTGAACAACTGTTTTTTCTTGGCGGGCGCAGCCCCCTTGGGCTCAGGGGTCTCCGCGTCGGTGGGCTGTGCCGATGCCGCCATCTTGAAGGCGAGCTTAAGTACTCGCAGGGTGTCCCCGGTGTCTCCGTGCACGGTGAGGGTACCGCTGCTCCCGGGCATCTTCATGAGGTTGTACGCCGGGTGCGTGGCGGCCATGAACTGAGCCAGCGCCGGGTAACCGAGGATGGCGTTGTAAGGGAGGCCGATGGGGGCGATGTCAAAGTCGACCATCTCCGTGCGGAAGTTGTCGTAGGTGCCGAAGGTTACCGGGAGCCGGATCTGTCCCAAGGAGTCGAACGATCCGCCCCCGACGCCGAGAAAGATCGACTGGGCCGCAGCCGCTCCCGGGGTATGTAGAGGAGATTGAAGGTCTCGACCGAAAGCACACTGAGGCCCGCGCCGCCGTCGACAAGGGTTCTGGTGACGGCCACCTGGCAGATGGTGGGGGTGCACAACAGGGGGAGCGCGCCCGAGCCGGCCAAGTTGGTGGGGTGGTCCTCCGAGCTGAAGGTCAGATCATCCTCGCGCGCCGCCCGGTCCGAGGAAGCCCCCTGCCGTGCGGAAACGGTGTTGACCCGGCGGGCAAACGGCTTGACATGGCGACTCGTGGGCGGCGCTTGCGAGCCGCCCAGGAGGGCCGCGACGACCGGAGGTGTCGATGTTGTGGCGTAGTCACCCCGTCGCATAGGCGGATGCTGGGGTGGTGCTTGCTGCTTGTTTCCCACCGGGCGGGTGGCGGTATTGACGGCGGGCGATGGGGGATGACGAGAACGCCCACCGGCGAGGGCTGCTGGGGTGACGCGGGCCCGACCGGCGCCGTACATGGGTGCGGCGGCCAGAGAAGGACGGAGCGGTGGAAGACAGATTCCGGCGCACCCCTACCTGGCGCGCCAAATGTCGGATCACGGGTTCCGGCAGACCCTTAAGGTTCGAACTCTGGGGTGCGCACGGAGATTATGCCCTCTACCTCTCCGTCTCGTAAGGATCTAAATTACCGAAAGAACAGCACAAGGGACACAGAGTTTATACTAGTTCGGGCCACCATCGTGGTGTAATACCCTACTCTAGTTTGTGGTGGGTGGATTGCCTCTTGGGTTGATGATGATGACGAACAGTACAAGGGAGTACAGCCTCGCGAGGGCCTGTTCTTGGCTAGGGGGATGAACTGCTAGGGGGAGTTCGATCGCCCTTCTCTCTCTCTCTCTCTCTCTCTCTCTCTCTCTCTCTCTCTCTCTCTCTCTCTCTCTACTTGCTCTACGCTTGCTCTGAATACTCCCTCATCCCCTCTACCCTGGGGGTGGCTAGTCATATTTATAGGCAAAGGCCCTGGGCCTCTTCCCAAATATTGAGCGGGAAGGGCGCCAACAATTGGCCAATTCGAAGGGGAACATCTGGTACACTTATCCTGAATAAAGTTGGTCCTCGCCTGCCAAAGGCCGTGTGGTGACGCCGTACTGGGCTCCACGATGACCTCCTTCCCACCGTTGGACTGGTCTTGGTCTCGTTGCACCGAAATGGATGCCTTTGCTTGATCCTCTCACCTGCGCTTGCCCCCTTTGCACCAAAGAGGAAAGGGAGGACACTGCATGGTCTGGCGCCCGCCTGGCACCCTTGGTCGTCATGGCTTGCGTCATGGGCACCTCGCGAGGTACCCTGCCTTGATCTCTCCGCCTCCTCGTGAGCCAGCCTGACGAGGCCGCGCCTGAGGAAGCGTCGTGTCGTCCGCCCCGCGAGGCTTGTCCCCTCGCGAGGGTCTTGGGTCTCGTGTTGATGAAGTTGGGCCGTGCTGGGGCCCCATTTGAGCCACGCCGCAGGCCGCAGGCAGGCAAGTCTGGGGACCCCCGTTCCTAGAACGCTGACAGTGGCCGCACACTTGAGATGATCCGCTGAGCTGAACGTGATGGCGCACGCCGACCACCTGAGAGGGCGCGTTGCTTCGAGCTTGGGTACGACTGCATTCACTTCGCGGGCAAACTGCTTGAAGATGCGTTGGGAGGCTGGGGCTTGAGCTCCGCCCAGGATGCAAGCGATTGCGCGTGGCTCCTGGAAGCCCCCAACCCCTTCGTCTTGATGGCGGTCCTCGTTCCTCCTTGCCTGAGGCGGCAGTGGAGGGAGGCATGCGTTGCCTTGTGGGCGGTCCTCACAAGGCTGATCCCTCCAGTCTCCCTCGCGAGGCAGGTCTCGCCAGCGATCCTCGCGAGGTTGATCACGCCATCCTTGGCGGGGGCCGCGGTTTTCCCAGCGTCCTGCGTTTCTTCCTCCTCCTCGGCCGTAGCCCCGGTCAGCATGGTCGGGACGACGGCCGATCCTTCCTTCTCGCACGGCGCGGAGTTCTTGGCATTCGTTGGTGTTGTGGGTGTGGAGGTCGTGGTACACACAGTACCGGCTGCCCCTGGAGGATTCGGGCAGATCTTTGCCCCTTTTGGTGTCTGGTTCTGCCGTGAGCACGGCAGCCCCCTTGCCCTTCACGTCCTTTGCCTTGGGCTTCTTCTCTTCTGGGTCTGCGGCAGGCAGCTCGAGGAGGGAGAGGCGACCTTCCTCAGCCCTGGCGCACTTGGTCACCAAGTTGAACAGCTCCAGGGAGGTGCACAGGTCTTCATGCATCGCCAGCTCCTTGTTCATCTTGACGTCGCGCACTCCATCGGAGAAGGCTGAGATGATGGCCTCCTCGGACACCTTGGGGATCTTGAGGCGCGCACTGTTGAAGCGCTGGATGTACTTTTGCAGGGTCTCTCCGGGTTGTTGCTTGATGCGGCGCATGTCACTCACGGCGGGCGGCCGGTCGCGAGTACCTTGGAAGTTGGCGATGAAGCGGGTGTGCTTCTGGTCCCAGGAAGAGATCGTTCCTGGAGCCAGATTTAGGAGCCAGGTGCGAGCTCCTTCCTTGAGCGCCATGGGGAACCAGTTCGCCATGACCTTCTCGTCCCCGCTGGCGGCTTCGATGCCCAGCTCATAGAGCTGGAGGAACTCTGCAGGGTCGGTCGTGCGGTCGTAACGAGGAGGCAGGTCTGGCTTGAACTTGCCGGGCCATGTGACGCTACGCAGCTCGCTGGTGTAGGCACGGCAGCCTGCGATGGTCATGGGATGCTTTGGGTGAGGGAGAGCTTGGTCTTGCGGGTCCCCATGCGCTGCAGCTGGGAGCAGCGTGGGGTCTTGACGCGCGGGAGCAGGAGCAGGGTCGCGACGTGCCGGAGTAGGGAGCACCCGGGCAGCTTCTTGCGGGCGAGGGACTTCTTGGCAGCTCTCCTCTTGTCGCGCCGGCGCCTGACGGAGCGGGTTCCTGCCAGGGGTCGCGCGCCTTGGAGCCATGGCGTCTTCTTGAAGAGGAGGCGGCTGGTACGCCCCCGGAGCTTCGTTGCCCGCACGGGACGGGGTGCGGCGTAGTGGAACGGACGGTGCGGGGGAGCCCCCTGCGGCGCGGACGAGCTCGGCGACGCGGTCGAGCCACTCTTCGTAGACGACGTCGACGGGACGGTAGCGCAGGAGCTCGTTTGCCGCGATGAGCGCAGCTCGAGCCTCCAAGGGTGCGCGGAGCGCGCGGGACGAAGAACCAGCGGGTGTGAGCGACGGAGTAGCGATACGGCCGTCTTGCCGCACGGACGGATGCTGAGATGATGCTTGCTGCTCGTTCCCCGCCGGGCTGGTGGCGGCGTTGACGGCGGGCGACGAGGAACGACGAGGACGCCCGCCGACGGGAGCCGTTTGGGCGACGCGGGAAGCGATGGCGGCCCGGCGCTCGGCGCGGGCCCGGCGAGCGTCGGACATGGACGCGACGGTCGGGGGAGAGCGGAGCGATGGAAGACAAATTCCGATGCACCCCTACCTGGCGCGCCAAATGTTGGATTTCGGGTTCCGGCAGACCCTTAAGGTTCGAACTCTGGGGTGCGCGCAAAGATTACACCCTCTACCTCTCCGTCTCGCAAAGATCTAAACTACCGAAAGAACAACACAAGAGACACAGGGTTTATACTAGTTCGGGCCACCATTGTGGTGTAATACCCTACTCTAGTTTGTGGTGGGTGGATTGCCTCTTTGGCTGATGATGATGAACAGTACAAGGAAGAACAGCCTCGCGAGGGCCTGTTCTTGGCTGGGAGGATGAACTGCTAGGAGGAGTTCAACCACCCTTCTTTCTCACTGTCTCTCTCTGGATTCTCGCTCGCTGGGTCCTGAATCCTCTCCTACACTGGGGGTGGCTAGTCCTATTTATAGGCAAAGGCCCTGGGCCTCTCCCCCAAATATTGAGAGGGAAGGGCGCCAAAAGTTGGCCATTTTGAAGGGGAACATCTGGTACACTTATCCTGACTAAAGTCGGTCCTCGCCTGGCAAAGGCTCCGCGGTGACCCCATCCTGGGAACCACGGTGACCTCCTTCCCGCCGTTGAACTGGTCTTGGTCTCGTTGCACCAAAATGGATGCCTTTGCTTGATCCTCTCGCCTGCGCTTGCCCCCTTTGCACCAAAGAGGAAAGGAGGACACTGCACGGGATGGCACCCGCCTGGCGCCCTTGGTCGTCATGGCTTACGTCATGGGCACCTCGTGAGGTACCCCGCCTTGATCTCTCCGCCTTCTCGTGAGCCAGCCTGATGAGGCCGCGCCTGAGGAAGCTCTGCGTCGTCCGCCCTGCGAGGCTTGGCCCCTCGCGAGGGTCTTGGGTGTTGTGTTAACGGAGATGGGCCGTGCTGGGCCTCCTTTGAGCCACGCCGCAGGCCGCAGGCAGGCAAGTCTGGGGACCCCCGTTCCCAGAACGCCGATAGCACCCACCCCCAAAGCTCCGGCAGCTCCTTTTTCCAGGTGGCATCACGGGCTTCACAGGTCGCCTGGTACCTGGCTTCCTCCTTCGCCATCTCCTTCTTGAACTCCACTTGCCTGGCTTTCTCGGCCGGCGGCAGCGACTTCCACAGACAAAGATTGTACTGGCCCCAAAACCAATCCAAAGTTGGGGATTTCGGCGCAACCTCATCAAGCAGCACGTAGGGGTCCTCGTCGCTGCTAATCGAGTGAGCGTCCTCGGGGGGCAGCGACTCCTCGTCGGAGCGTGGGCAGACCGGCGGCGCCATGGCAGAGATTTGAGAGAGAGAGAGAGAGAGAGAGAGAGAGAGAGAGAGAGAGAGAGAGAGAGAGAGAGGGCGAGCGAGGGGAGGATGTAGATGAGAATGCAGGCGGGACGACGTGAGCAAGGTAGTATTTATTGGCGGCCGGAATCTAGATCGACGGGGACAGTACACACGCCGGTCGCCGGAATTTATGAGTACTGTAGTTTGAATTACACACAATTCCCGCAGCAAATCCGCGTGTGAACATAATAGCTGACGTTTCCAATACAGAACCGTGTATGATTCATGATCCCCGTCAATCACCTACCAAACCTCGAGTCGCGAGATAGAGTGCCAATCGTGTGGGGGTCGGTTGTCTTGCCAGAACTATACATTTTCTTTTTTGAACGCCAGATATTTACATCGTTTGATGATTTTTTAACTCGCACACAAGTACACAAAAATATGATTTTTCAAACCGTTTTGGTTAGGCGTTGCATGTAGATGTAGTTCAAATTTGAATTACGGCCATTAAATGGTTAGAAAATCACTTAAATGTCTTTAAAAGGTAAAATGACCCCAAATTTTTCACAGGACAGTTGTATTAGTGCACGTTAAATGTAGGAAAAAATTTGAAGGTCGTAAGAGGAAGCTATCTCCCGTCCGTCAGCAAACATGCATTGTTCACTCTCGGAACCATGAACCTTCTAGTGAGTTGCTTCGGTTTGTGAGGGGTGTGTGTCCAAACTTTCATCAAACAGGCCTATTTTTTACCACATCATCTTGGTGGCATGACATTAAATCAAGCAAGGTTTCATGTTTTTCTGATCATTTTTTATTTTTTTGGAAATAAAATGCCATGGCATGCACTCCATGCATGTGCCCATGCCATGACACCAATATGTTTGAAAATTCCTTCGAATTTACTGCACATGGAATTAACTCGCACACAAGTACACAAAAATATGATTTTCAAACCGTTTTGGTTAGACGTTGCATGTAGATGTAGTTCAAATTTGAATTACGGTCATTAAATGGTTAGAAAATCACTTAAATGTCTTTAGAAGGTCAAATGACCCCTGAAATTTACCAAATTTTCACATGACAGTTGCACGTTAAACGTAGGAAAAAATTTGAAGGCAGTAAGAGGAAGCTATCTCCCATTCGTTATCGAACATGCATTGTTCCCTCTCGGAAGCACGAACCTTCTAGCGAGTTGCTCCGGTTTGTGAGGGGCGCGTATCCAAATGTTCGTCACACCTGCCAATTTCTTTACCACATCATCTTGGTGGCATGACAATACATCAACCAAGGTTTCATGTGTTTCTGATCATTTTTCTATTTTTTGAATTAAAATGTCATGTCACTCCATGCATATGTATGCATGTGTCCATGTCGTGAGACCAATATGTTTGAAAATTCCTTCTAATTTACTGCACATGGAATTAACTCGCACACAAGTACACAGATATGTCGTTTTGGTTAGGCGTTGCATGTAGATGTAGTTCAAATTTGAATTACTATCATTAAATCGTTAGAAAATCACTTAAATGTCTTTGAAAGGTCAAATGAACCCTATAGTTTTCCAAAATTTCGCATTACAGTTGTAGTAGTGCATGTTAGACGTAGAAAAAATTTCAAGGCCGCAAGAGGAAGCTGTCTCCCGTTGGTCATCAAATATGCATTGTTCCCTCTCGGAACCATGAACCTTATAGCGA
This sequence comes from Aegilops umbellulata, assembly GCA_032464435.1. Lineage (NCBI taxonomy): Eukaryota > Viridiplantae > Streptophyta > Magnoliopsida > Poales > Poaceae > Aegilops > Aegilops umbellulata. The sequence goes on from CP136054.1 coordinate 398,390,123, forward strand.
GTTGCTCCGGTTTGTGAGAGGTGTGTGTCCAAACTTTCATCAAACATGCCAAATTCTTTACCACATCATCTTGGTGGCATGACAGTAAATCAAGCAAGGTTTCATGTTTTTCTGATCATTTTTTAATTTTTTGGAATTAAAATGCCATGGCACGCACTACATGCATGTGCCCATGCCTTGACAACAATATGTTTAAAAATTCCTTCTAATTTACTGCACATGGAATTAACTCGCACACAAGTACACAAAAATATGATTTTTCAAACCGTTTTGGTTAGGCGTTGCATGTAGATGTAGTTCAAATTTGAATTACGGTCATTAAATGGTTAGAATATCACTTAAATGTCTTTAAAAGTACAAATGACCCCTGAAATTTACCAAATTTTCACATGATAGTTGTATTAGTGCACGTTAAACATAGGAAAAATATTGAAGGCCGTAAGAGGAAGCTATCTCCCATTCGTCATCAAACATGCATTGTTCCCTCTCGGAACCACGAACCTTCTAGCGAGTTGCTCCGGTTTGTGAGGGGTGTGTCCAAACGTTCGTCAAACATGCCAATTTCTTTGTCACATCATCTGGGTGGCATGACATTACATCAACCAAGGTTTCATGTGTTTCTGATCATTTTTCTATTTTTCTGAATTAAAATGCCATGTCACTCCATGCACACGTATGCATGAGTCTATGTCGTGAGACCAATATGTTTGAAAATTCCTTCTAATTTACTGCACATGGAATTAACTCGCACACAAGTAAACAGATATGATTTTTCAAACCGTTTTGGTTAGGCATTGCTTGTAGATGTAGTTCAAATTTGAATTACGGTCATTAAATGGTTAGAATATCACTTAAATGTCTTTAAAAGGTCAAATGACCCCTGAAATTTACGAAATTTTCACATGACAGTTCTATTAGTGCACACTAAACGTAGGAAAAAAATTGAAGGCCGTAAGAGGAAGCTATCTCCCGTTTGTCATCAAACATGCATTGTTCCCTCTCGGAACCACGAACCTTCTAGCGAGTTGCTCTGGTTTGTGAGGGGTGTGTGTCCAAACGTTCGTCAAACATGCCAATTTCTTTATCACATCATCTTGGTGGCATGACATTACATCAACCAAGGTTTCATGTGTTTCTGATCATTTTTCTATTGGGTTTTTATCATTTATGCCACCGGTTGTGTCCCACTTCTCAGTTTTGCCACTAAGAATTTCAACCGCTCAAAAATGCCATCGCCTCGTTAGACACATGCTAAAAAATGCCACTAGACACCATTATTCTGATCTCAAATCTCTTTTGCCATGTTATAATGACATAAATACCTATGGACCAACAAGCCCGCTCTCCCTCTATCTCACTACAATAAAGTGTGGGGCCTACTTGATCCCAACAACGTTCTTATTTTCCTGTAAAATTATTCGCTTGCTTACTCCTAACAAGTGGGGCCACACTTATCATTGTGAGATAGAGAGAACTGACATGTGGGTCTAGGATTATTTTTGTCATATAACATGGTCAACGGATTTGAAGTGAAAATAACAATGTCTAATGGCATTTTTTAGCAAATATCTAACGGAGCGATGGCATTTTTAAGCAAGCATCTCACGTATCGATGGCATTTTTGAGTAGTTGTAACTTCTAATGGAAAAACTGAGTAGTGAGACACAACTAGTGGCATAAATGATAAAACCCTTTTCTATTTTTCTGAATTAAAATGCCATGTCACTACATGCACACGTATGCATGTGTCCATGTCGTGAGACCAATATGTTTGAAAATTCCTTCTAATTTACTGCACATGGAATTAACTCGCACACAAGTACACAGATATGATTTTTCAAACCGTTTTGGTTAGGCGTTGCATGTAGATGTAGTTCAAATTTGAATTACGGTCATTAAATGGTTAGAAAACCACTTAAATGTCTTTGAAAGGTCAGATGACCCCTAGAATTTTCCAAAATTTCACATTACAGTTGTAGTAGTGCACGTTAGACGTAGAAAAAAATTGAAGGCCGTCAGAGGAAGCTATCTCCCGTTCGTCAAGAAACATGCGTTGTTCCCTCTCGGAACCACGAACCTTCTAGCGAGTTGCTTCGGTTAATGAGGGGCGTGTGTCCAAACTTTCGTCAAACATGCCAATTTCTTTACCACATCATCTTGGTGGCATGACATTACATCAACCAAGGTTTCATGTGTTTCTGATTTTTTTTGGAATTAAAATGCCATTCCACTCCATGCATACGTATTCATGCATATGTGTCCATGTCGTGATACAAATATATTTGAAAATTCATTCTAGTTTAATGCACATGGAATTAACTCGCACACAAGTACACAAATATGATTTTTCAAACCGTTTTGGTTACGCGTTGCATGTAGATGTAGTTCAAATTTGAATTACGGTCATTAAATGGCTAGAAAATCACTTAAATGTCTTTAAAAGGTCAAATGACCCCTAAAATTTTCAAAAATTTCACATTGCAGTTGTAGTAGTGCACGTTAGACGTTGAAAAAGAAACTGAAGGCCATAAGAGGAAGCTATCTCCCGTTCGTCATCCAACATGCATTGTTCCCTCTCGGAACAACGAGCCTTCTAGTGAGTTGCTCCGGTTTGTGAGGGGTGTGTGTCCAAACTTTGGTCAAACATGCCAATTTTTTTACCACATCGTCTTAGTGGCGTTAATGTAATGTCCCTTTATTGCGGGATTCTCGTCAATACGGGTGTGGGTAACCCAACCGTGCCATCTAGTATGGCGTTTGGGGAATAAGAGGTTTTATCAGATAGGTGGGGAGGCGCATCGCCTCTGCCGCCCTTATAAGGGGACAAGGATTCATTCTATTCACCCACACCTTCCCTTGGCTCATTCCCATCTGCTCAAGCTCCAACGCTCAAGCGTTCCTCTTCCCTGTCCTCAAGAGGTCCTCCGAAGATGTCCGGAGCGGGAGGCAAATGGATGGCCTCTACCATCCAAGAGAAGGATATCAAAAAGCTTCGGAAGGCCGGGTACTTGGCCAAGAAAATCGGCCATCGTCTTCCGACGGTGGGACAAGTCGTCCCCACTCCGGAACCCCGAGAGAGAGTCGTATACCTCCCTCACTTTGTCCGCGGGCTAGGGTTTCCCCTCCACCCGTTCGTTCGCGGCATCATGCACTATTACGGGATCGATTTTCACGATCTGTCCCCCAATTCCTTCCTCAACATCTCTGCGTTTATTGTTACGTGCAAGGCTTTTCTTCGTATTTCACCACACTTCGGCTTATGGCTGAAGATTTTCAGTGTGAAGCCCAAGGTGGTGGGCGGCGAGCATGCCAAATGTGGGGGCGCCATGGTGAGAAAGATGCCCAATGTTATATGGCCAACGGGAACCTTCAATGACTCTGTCAAGGAGTGGCAACGGCAATGGTTTTATATTACTGAGCCACACGGCACAGAGTGGGCCGCTTCTCCCGGGTTCCGATCCGGCGCCCCCCTGCGGCTTACATCCTGGGTCAAGAAAGGCCTGTACTGGTCCTCACCCGACGAATTGTTGGCGCTCCAGACGCGCATCGAAGATATGGGAGACAAGAACATTGAACTCGTCAATGTGGTCCAGGTATGTTGATTCGCCGGATCCTGCCTTGTCAGTACCGGTCTTGCAATTTGTGGGAATTCGATCTGGCCCAGCACCAAACCTTGCGGGAGCTTTTCGGCTCCTCGCACAAAGGCATCTGGAGAGTGCTTTTCAAGTCCGGCAAATCGTGGCCGGACTCCGCCGAAGACCGTGGGTACCAACTGTCCCGCCCGACAAGTTCGGTGAGTTATCGAACTTTCTCATTCGCATAACCCGAAAGAAACGCTTAACGTGTTTTATTCAACTCTCCCAGGGCTGGACGAAGAAGGCAGAGCGGATCCAGTGTCCGGCCCCGTTGCCCGAGGAACCGACCATCCCGCTTTTGACGAAGATGTTGGTCCCGGCACCTAACAAGGTGCCACAGAAGACGGCCGAGGAGGAGGCCAAAAAGACTCGGGATAGCCCCCGTCGTCGCAACACTTTGGACATAATATCCAAAGGCCCGAATGCCCATTCCGCCTCCGAAGAAGACGAGGAGGAGGAGGAGGATGAATCCCCTGCGAGGGGAAGAAAGAAGAGGACAGCCTCCATGCACTTGGAGGCCGAGCTGCCCAAAATGGGAAAGGCTCCTCTTCGGGTGGAGTCCACTGCCGCCACCGATAGCGGCATGGTGTGGGACCCCAGGGCCCAGCCCCTGGCGAATTTGTAAGTGTATAAAATCCAAGTACGTTTTAGACGTCCGGACTCATCGTGGCCTAGTATTTTAACCCAAGCCATATATATTTTTTTGTAGTCCGGCGGGATCTCGTGCCAAACAATCCTTATCAGAGGACTTGCTGAGCTCAAGTGCTATGGAGAGCGGGACGCCCCCGAAGGCTCCTCCCTCCAAACAGGTGTACAACACCGAGGCTTCGTCCCAGAAGGACCCTGACCGAGGAGGAAACGAAAGAACCATGAAGGCGGCGCCTAGAGGTCAAACCTCAGGGGTCGGACACATGGGGGGAAAGACTCCCCTAGGGACTGATGGCAAGAGCGATACTGAGTTCGGATCCCCGCCGGATGCGATTCCCAGGACCTATATGGCTCCAGGATCCAGCAGGCAGCCTCCTTTGGCCGGAGGGGGAGTGCCTGTACCATCAGCGACCTCTGTCTATCCAAGAGTGTCGGATGCTTTGTTAGTGGCATTGAAGGATGCCTCCCTGTTGACGAACACCGTGCCCTTACGGGTGCGGTGATTGAGAAAATTCAGTCAACTGAGAGTGGCCTGAACGAAGCCTGTATCAGCCTTATAAGAGGCTTTGAGGTATGTTTGTTGAAGAATGTCATGGTATGGATAGTAGCCCCTGATACATTGTTCGGAGAAGAAACCGGATAGAGGATCAAATATATATTCGCAGGAAGACTCACTAAATGACAGTTATTTCTCTTTTGTTATAAGCAGGCGTCTATAGCGGCTGATACCTCCCATGCTGCAGAAATCTCTGGACTGAACGAAAGTATGGAGCGGGCCAAGGAAGAACTTGACCGATCGAAAATGCAGTTGAGGGATAAACAAGGTATGCACAAGTCTTGTTCGTATTTATTGCGAATGAATTTTCAGTATGAACTGAGTGTTATGACATTGCGCTAGGAATTATGACCGAAGTAGAAGCCCTCAAGAAGGCTGTGGCCAAAGCCGAGAAAGAGGCAGCCACTGAGCAGGCTTTGCGTGAGAAACACGAGGCCAGGGTTATTAAAGCTGAACAGGAGCTGCAAGAGGCCGTAGATAAATGCGAGACCTTGGAGCAGAGTTTAACGGAGGAGTCCGAACTCTCCAAAGCTCATCAGGCCACGAGCGATATCCGGGGGGAAACCCGAAGCGCCCTGCAGGAGATCCAAGAAGTGAAAAAGATTGCGGGTGGTAAGGCGTTTTCCCCGTAGAGTAAGTATTTGGGGGGGCTTATAGTTCTAATATTGAATCCGGATTTCTCAGGGGTATTTGTCGAGCTACCTCGCAGCATATCAGATGCCGCTCAATTCTACCGAGCCGAAGGAAGGAGTACTACGGACAAGCTCTTCTGGTCGCAGTATTTGGCACCGAAATATCCGGTGCCTTTTGCCAATCAATTGAAACAACTGATCGAACTACAGAAGGCGGCGGAACTAGCCATGAAGGATTTAATTATCCGGCTATGGCCTACCGAGCCGATCCCAACTAGCTACTTCGGGCTCGTGAAGCGGCTTGTGGGTGCCTGTCCTTGACTTGACGTCATCAAGCGGTCGGTCTGTATAGAGGGTGCACGAATGGCCTTCGCCCGCGCAAAGGTGCACTGGGGGAAGATGGACGCTGAAAAGCTGATGACCAAAGGACCGCCGGAGGGGAAGGAGCACCGCAAGCCTGAGTTATATTATGAGAATGTCATGTAAGGATCTTACCTTGCCGCAGTGTTATGCCCCAAGGACGTTATATTTCCATGAATGTACATCATGACGTCCTTTGTAATGTTAAAACAAGGTCAGTTATATTAGTTACCGCCTATTATATATGAAAGTTTACCCTCCTGTGCGGCCGTTTTATATGTTAAATCTGAGAGTTGGCCAGTCGTCGGCTTCTGCCCCCACGTATGAAGTACGGGAGTGTTCGGGATAAACCTGAGCACTCTTTATCCCAGTTTTGGGTCCTCCGAAGGAGGTTCTCAGCACGACGAACCAGGCAATCAGACTATAGGGCTTTATCACTCTCACTTAGCCATAGGAGCTTTAGTATGGTCGGCACAGCCCCTAGTGTTCGGAAGACCATACTAGGAGCTCTATAAGCGCCTGATTGGAGAAAGAACCGATCCGTCGCACGCTGCATTGGTTATGGTGTTGTGCGGAAGAAATCCTTAAAGATTTTGCAACCTCTCGAACAGCTGACCAGCTCTCGGCTTATCATGACAGTCAGTTTTAGCTTTCTCTACTGAGGTGTTCGTCCGGAAGAACCGGGACACAATCGCAGTAGTTCTCCCAGTGCTACCTTAGCCGATACAGCGGAACGTAAGGCACCAAAACATGGGAGCCGGGCAAACCCAACATTTGACCAAAGACATGATTCAGAGCCGATGCATATAATGCTATAAGTTCGGGGTGCCGAACTTCCATGAAGGTGTTCGGACTTTTACTGCCGTATTATGGGTAAAACGTAGGCCCTGGCATATTTCAAGGTGTATCGCTATTTGCGGATGCCACTTTAACAGAAGAATTTCAATAAGAAATAATCAGCAGATAGGCGTCATATAAATCCTCATGTTGTATTTAGGTGTTACGTCTATGCGTATAGGTAAAAATAATGTGACATATAAAAGAAAGGAATATGACTGCGGAACCTGCTGAAACTAGGCGGAAAAGGCTGAGTGCGTGTTCGTAGTGTAACTAGATGGTCGCTGCGGGGACCGTCAAAGGATTCCTTTACGCGTTCACGCTGCCTTCATATGCTCCGTCCTGGTCGGCGCAAAGGTGAACCTGCGAGGGAAATGTGAGAAATATTTATGTGCCGCAGGGCGGTTAAGCCGCCGAGTGCGGCCTGTCCTGGACTTCGCCGGAGTGTTTAATTGAGCCCTGGACGGGCTAGGCTATCCTTTCGTGAGGTAGGTCAGAGTCCCTTGACGTTGTCCGTGAGCCCGGACATTTGCTCGAGGTTCGGCTGTAAGGTGCTGCTCGTTGTCTCTGTTGCTAAGGCAGTGGTGTATATGCGGGTGCCGAGGGAAAGTTCGGCCTTGCCATTGACCGTGATGACGCCGCGTGGACCGGGCATCTTAAGCTTACCGTAAGCATAATGTGGCACCACATTGAATCGAGCGAATGCGGTTCGTCCGAGCAGTGCTTGATAACTACTGCAGAAAGGGACGATTTCGAAGTTTAACTCTTCGATACGGTAATTTTCTGGTGAACCGAAGACTACCTCAAGGGTAATTGAACCTGTACAGTGAGCCTCCTCGCCTGGTATAATGCCTCTGAGAGTGGCTTTAGTGTGTTTGATCGCCGAATGATCGATGCCCATCTTGTGCACTGTGTCTTGGTAAAGCAGATTTAAACTGCTACCGCCGTCCATAAGGACTCGGGTGAGGTGGAACCCGTATATTATTGGGTCCAGGACTAGTGCGGCTGGATTGTCCTGATTGGCGTTGACCGGACGATCCGTGCGGTTGAAGGTGACTGGCCCCAGTTTATATTGTGGGACAACAAGTTTCGTTGAGTCACCATCCCTAAGGATGTATATCCGGTCTGAGTTGGTAATTTGGGTGGTATGTACCACGTTCACCGATTGGATATGCGGGGGAAATTTCTTTTGCCCTCCTGTGTTCGGTGGTCTGGGCTCTTTGTCGCTATCGTCGCTTTGATACCCCCCTTTGTCTCTTGCGCCTGCCCTGCCGGTTTGTTTGAAGACCCAGCATTCTCTGTTGGTATGGGTGGCTGGCATTTCTGGGGTGCCATGAATTTGGCATTGGCGATCGAGTATGCGGTCCAAACTGGTAGGACCCGGATTTTTATTCTTGGGTTTCCCACTCCGCTTACCGGACTTTGAGCCCCTGAACTCGACATTAACTGTCGTGTTTTCGGCATTTTCACCATATCTGCAGCGCTTATGTTTGTTGCGTCGTGGTTTGCCATTGCTATCTCTGGTTTCTGATGTGCCAGGTTTGCCTGCTGTTTTGGTACTGCCAGCCAACCAGCTATCTTCGCCCGCAGAAAAGCGGGTCATAAGTGTTGTGAGGGCTGCCATGGATTTTGGCTTCTCTTGGCCGAGATGCCGGGCAAGCCATTCGTCACGGATATTATGTTTGAATGCCGCTAAGGCCTCTGCATCCGGACAGTCTACTATTTGGTTCTTCTTGGTTAGGAACCGGGTCCAGAATTTCCTGGCCGATTCCCCTGGCTAGTGGGTTATATGACTTAAATCATCAGCATCCGGTGGTCGCACATAAGTGCCTTGGAAGTTGTCAAGGAATGCGTCTTACAAATCCTCCCAACTACCGACGGAGTCAGCTGGCAAGCTATTAAGCCAATGTCGAGCTGGTCCTTTGAGTTTTAGTGGGAGGTACTTGATGGCATGTAGGTCATCGCCACGGGCCATGTGGATGTGGAGGAGGAAGTCCTCAATCCATACCGTCGGGTCTGTTGTGCCATCGTATGGTTCGATATTTACGGGTTTAAAACCCTCTGGGAATTCGTGATCCATAACTTCATCAGTGAAGCATAGGGGGTGTGCGGCGCCTCTGTGCCGGGCTATATCACGACGCAATTCGTATGAATCTTGTCTGTCATGTTCGGCTCGGCCGGATTTGCACTTAGTGTATCCGGCGGGGCGGTCATCGTTGTATGTAGGTGCGCGCCCTCGTGATCCGTAGATCGATCTTGCGTGTTTTGCCCTGTCTTCCAATATGCCTCGGAGGTCTCGCGTGTTTCCCGGTGCCTTGGTATTTTTGTTTGAATGACAGCGGGGTGCAGGCTGATTTTCAGGCCGGACTGCCACTCTATCTCGGCCACGAGGTGGCCGATCAGCCGCATCGTACGCTGGTGATGTAGGTTTCCATGCTTCCTCCTCAAGTCGGGGAAGCAGCCTGCGCTTTGGGTAACCCTTGGAAGGGCGTTCGAGTTCATATTCCTCGGCTGCAAGGACTTCAGTCCATCTATCTGCTAGCAGATCCTGATCAGCTCGAAGCTATTGCTGCTTTTTCTTCAGGCTATTTGATGTGGCTATAAGCCGACGCGTAAAGTGCTCCTGCTCGACGGGATCCTCAGGCACGACCAATTCTTCGTCGTCGAGGCCCGTTTCGTCTTCAGTGAGAGACATATAGTTGTCGTCCTCTGTTTCTCCATCTGCCGCTCTCTTAGGAGGGCTGGCTTGTTCATCCTCCGACTCTAGATCATGCTGGAGGGGATTGTCATCATTTTCGGCACTGTCCGGAGTACTTTTATCTCATGTGACGGTATCCTTGCTTTTGCTGTGGCGAGACTTAGAGCGGCGCTGCTGACGTCGGCGCTGGGGTTGCTTCTTGGAGGGGTCGTCCTCCGTCGTCTTGTCGCCATTGCCTTCTTTGGGTGTGTCCACCATATATATATCATATGATGAGGTGGCGGTCCAATGCCCCGTGGGCAGTGGTTCTTGCTCGTCTCCTTCATCGCTGCCCATGCCATCGATGTCTTCGAAGTCGAAGTCGAGCATGTCGGTTGAGTCATCGACGGTGGCTACTAAGTGGGTGGTGGGTGGGAAGTAAATTTCTTCGTCATCCACATCCCACTCTAGCCGGACATAGTTCGGCCAAGGTTCTCCTGACAGGGATAGAGATTTTAACGAGTTCAGTACGTCACCGAAGGGCGAGTGCTGAAAGATATCTGCGGAGGTGAAGTCCATGATCGGCACCCCATCGATAGGTATGGGCGCGGGCGGTTCTGAGTCCGTGGCCGGAGACGAGTCCAGTAGTCCGGCGTCACGGCTCTTGTGAGGGGTAAGGTCAGTATTCGGCCCTATTGCCACTGAGGGTGCAGCCTCCAAGGCAGGGTCTATCCGCCCGTCCTCGGATGGCATAATCTATTCCGGACTGAAGGCTAGAGTGGTTGCTGGCGTGATCCCCCAAACACTGTCCGACGACAGAGCTATATCGTCGTGATCGTGCGACACACTTGGCATGGGCCCGAATCCGTCGAAGATCAAGTCTCCGCGGATATCGGCAGTGTAATTCAAGTTCCCTGACCTCACCTGATGGCTAGGGGCGTAGCTCTCGATCTACTCCAGATGGCCAAACGAGTTGGCCCGCAGTGCGAAGCCGCCGAATACAAAGATCTGTCCAGGGAGGAAGACCTCACCCAGGACCGCATCATTGTCGATGATCGAAGGGGCTATCGAGCCTTATGGCAACGACAAAGTGGAACTCTCAATGAAAGCACCAATGTCGGTGTCAAAACCGGTGGATCTCGGGTAGGGGGTCCCGAACTGTGCGTCTAAGGTGGATGGTAACAGGAGGCAAGGGACACAATGTTTACCCAGGTTCGGGCCCTCACGATGGAGGTAATACCCTACTTTCTGCTTGATTGATCTTGATGATATGATTAGTACAAGAGTTGATCTACCATGAGATCATAGAGGCTAAACCCTAGAAGCTAGCCTATGGTATGATTGTTGTTGTCCTACGGACTAAGCCCTCCGGTTTATATAGACACTGGAGGGGGCTAGGGTTACACAGAGTCGGTTACAATGGGAGGAGATCTACATATCTGTGTCGCCAACCTTGCCTTCCACGCCAAGGAGAGTCCCATCCAGACACGAGACGAAGTCTTCAATCTTGTATCTTCATAGTCCAACAGCCCGGCCAAAGGATATAGTCCGGTTCTCCCGATACCCCCTAATCCAGGACACCCTCAACAGCTAATAAAAAATATCTACCACATCACACACATTTGTTTTCTAGGAACCGTTTGCGATGAAAATATCTGGGTCTATTTAAGTCTTCCTCCTTAAGCTTCGCCGGCTCGTCTGCTCTAGTGCCGGCAACCCCCGAATCGACGAATCCCGATCCCCATTCCCGCACCCCCTTCTTGCAAAGATGACGCCGTGGAAACGCTTCGTGAAGGCCCGTACGATGGTCGCGTCCCCCCGAGCGCTACCGCCTGCGCCGGGAGCGCGGCCGCCTAGGCCGAGAGTGCCGCCACATCCGCATTGAGCGCGGCCACTTCCGCCAAGAGGGCATCTGCGGCAGTCGAGACGGCTGCAGCTGCTGCTGCGGTGGCGGCTGCAAACGCCGAGAGCGCTCGAGCTGACGTCCGTGCCGCTGATGTCGCCCTGGCCCGGGTCGAGGCCATCCACGCCAAGATCGAGGATGCACACGCCAAGATATTCCAGGCCACCTCGGACTCCAGCATGCAACCCATGTTTGAAAAGGCGGCGGTGGCCATGGAGCACCTGCTTCCTCATGAGGCCGCCGAGCGGGAGCTGGAGACGCAGGAGGCGGCAGAGATCGAGGAGCGCCGGGAGGAGGAGTTGCGCGTGGCCGAGGTCTAGGTAGAGAAGAGCCTGTCCGTCGAGGAATCGACGGTGGAGTACCAACGCAAGCTCTGGCGCAGCCACTACTACGAGTACTACAACCTTGAGGTCGGTGCCGAGGACGAGGACGCGGCCGACTTCAGCAGGGGGAACGCGGAGTCCACCAACGGCGGCATGTTGCCAGGACAAGTCATCGACGTCTCATCTCACACCGGTGATGCATAGGCCGGCGCGGCGGCGGATTTTTAATTATGTGTACTTAGGCTTTGTTTTTAATGCTGGTCTTTTGTTAGAGAAATGTTTAGGTCAACTGGCTTTGTGTAATTACTAAAATTGCTTGATTCAGTAAGTGTGGTATGTCTGTTGTACGCTCTTTTGTGTGCCCAAATTAGCAAGCGATGTTAAATTATGCAATGACGTACCCGGGGAAATTTCCACCAAAATTTGAATTATCAAACTCATCCCATGCGCGTAAAGTAGAAGAATCGCTTGCGATGCACACAATCATTCGAACTGAATGGTCCGGCGACACCGTGTGCGTTCAAAGTGAATGTGCCCATGCCTTGAGACCAAAATTTGAATTATCAAACTCATCCCATGCGCGCAAAGTAGAAGAATCGTTTGTGATGCACACAATCGTTCAAAGTGCGGCACCGCGCGCAAAATTTCGCTCAACATTTCCAAAATTTTGGCCTACCGCCAAAATATCTACCCCCCATCCCCACCCTCTTTTCTTCCCAACCACAAGTCACATTTCCCCTGTTTCCTCCTTCCTTCCTTCCTTGCTAAGCTATAGCCGCTTCCTTGCTCTCGTCGTCTCGCATCCTACCACCGGGGTCGCCATGGTCTTCTTGAAAGACATCTACAGTGGTTCCTCCTCTAGCGACTACTCCTTCACCATCCGGGTATGCCTCTCTTCTCTCTCTCGGGCTATGACTTGGAACGAAGGATTTTTACCCGGAGGTCGGTTTGAGTCGTTTATTCCTCTTGTAGCTCCCTAAGACCATCAGTGGCAACGAATGGAGCGGGGTGGCTGAAGATCTATCTGCTCGTTGACACCATCAATCTCCATGCGTGAAGCTACTTGCGTTTGATTCTGTGGACACCGAGAGGAAGTTTCTAGCATGTGCAGAGAAGGTTAGACCCACTTTCGTCGTTACAAATCATTTGTTAGATGTGATTCAGACACTGTCACGGTCCCAACCCATTCATACCACACCTTCAACCAAAAACATCCTAAGACAGTGTCACAGTTTGTATCTAGTATCTTAAATTGTTGCCATCTCATCAGCGGTGCCATTAGAAAATTATTTGGCACCGCTTCAGTAGTTTGTGCAGCCAACTTTGGTCCACACATCCGAGCAGCCAAGCAGTAAAATACTAAATCTTTATGGCACGAAGGAACTTGGCATCGGAGCAACTGCGTGCTCCAGAGTCCGGGTCCTTGATTTTTTTCCGCTGCATCGGCTCGCCAATTCAGGGCACCGGTGCGAGATGTAGCAACAGTTGTGTTTACACCAGTTTTGGCCTACATAGTGGACGGCCCTTAGTGCCATTAGTTCTATGTTACTAAATTTGTGCATGTACACACCTGTTAGTATCAATTTGCTGTCATCCAAACATTGTCGCTATGTTGTTGCAGTTATATTTACCTTCCTCATAAAATGTTCAATTTGTTATTTATTGTACATGAGTAAGAACTTGTAGCGTCGTTGTAGTTAATTATAGTTTCTGATGTTCCAGAATTTGGTTGTTGTCTCAGTACCAATTATTTCATTTGCACATTGATCTTTTTGAGTAGATATGTCATAATTAACAAGTTTCTTCAGTTTTTCAAAATAAGCATTGGTGATTTTCTATGTTGCTATAAACCCATTTCCCATACAGTTGTTACTGATCTAGTTTTAAATATCATAGGATGAACGGAAGTGTTCTTACTTGGAGTGGGTTGATCAAGAGTGGCCAGAGTCTTTGAAGATGTGCCTAACGAAGCTCTGGAGCATGTATGAGGAAGTGAACACACGTAGGCTTAGAGAAAGTCTTGTCAACGCTGAAGCATATTTCAAGATGTGGGATAACAAGTTGAAGGTGGAGAATGAGCTTAGATTTTTTAAGTCGGACTTTGCTAAGATGGTGTTGGCGAAGGAGGAGGCACTTTCCCAGTTGGCCCGTGCAAACGGGTTCTTACTGAACTGAAAGCAGAGGTGGATAAGACGAGCCTGGATGATCTCAATTAGGGAAATGAATATATTGTTCTTATGAAGTTGAACTAGTTATATGTTGTACTGTGCTGTTTTCATGTAGCTACCGTACTGTGATGTTATAATATATTTATGTGCCTGATATGAAATTGGCAAACAGCTGTTCGATATGAAATGTGAATTTGCGTAATAGTGGAATTATTAACTGTAAACTAATAAACCTGGTAAATGTGGCATGGACCTTTGCAAACGGTTCTAGCAGTCAAAGCGCTTGCGATGGATAGCCCAATGCCACACAGTTTTCTTCATCAAATCGTGTGTGATATAGTTGATAAAAGCAAACAGTTAACCAAGGAAGACCGTGCATGATAGTTACACCTTTCACACACGAGCCTACACATAAAACTGTGTAGGATTTACTTCCGAACGGAAACGTTTTCCCTGGATTGACTGTGTGGGATGTACATAAGAACGAAAACGTATTCCTTGGATTGACTGTGTGTGATATACATACGGACGGAAATGTTTTTCTGGGATTCACCGTGTGGGATGTACATACCTACAGAAATGATTTTCTCGGATTACCATGTGGGATGTACATACCTACGAAAATGATTTTCTCGGATTACCGTGTGGGATGTACATACCAAGGGAAATGATTTTCTTGGATTACCGTGTGGAATGTACATGCCTACGCTAATGGTTGGGTTTCGATGCCTCGCCCGATCGCACACGGCCCCAGCCTGGGTCTCAGGAGGGCCTATCCCCGATGATTTCTGGGTCGTGGGGGAAGGACACCCTATCGCACACACTCACTTGGCGACAGTTTCAAATGCCGTCGCAGAAAGGGGTTAAAAACCGTTTGTTTAGGACCGACGCGCACCGGTGATTATTGTTTTTATGTCAATATTAAACTTTTGTTTTGAATCTTATGGATCTGAACATTCATGCCACAATAAAGAAAATTACACGAATAAATATGTTAGGTAGCATTCCACATCAAAAATTCTGTTTTTATCATTTACCTACTCGAGGACGAGCAGGAATTAAGCTTGGGGATGCTTGATAAGTCTCCAACGTATCTATAATTTTTGTATTGTTCCATGCTATTATATTATCTGTTTTGGATATTTTATATGCATTAATATGCTATTTTATATTATTTTTGGGACTAACCTATTGACCTAGAGCCCAGTGCCAGTTCCTATTTTTTTCCCTATTTTTGAGTTTCGCAGAAAAGGAATACCAAACGGAGGCCAAATGGAATAAAATCTTCGCGATGATTTTTCTTGGACCAGAAGACAACCAGGAGACTTGGAGATGAAGTCGGAGGAGCCACGAGGCGGCCATAAGGATGGAGGGCGCGCCCCCCACCGTTGTGGGCCCCCCATGCACCTCCTGACCTAATTATTTCTCCTATATATTCCCAAATATCCCCGAACCACCAGAGGCATCCACGAAAATACTTTTCCACCGCCGCAACCTTCTGTACCCGTGAGATCCCATCTAGGGACCTTTTCCGGCACCCTTCCGGAGGGGGATTCGATCACGGAGGGCTTCTGCACTATCGCCCTTTCGATGAAGCGTGGGTAGTTTACCACAGACATACGGGTCCATAGCTAGTAGCTAGATGGCTACTTCTCTCTCTTTGATTCTCAATACCATGTTCTCCTCGATTTCGTTGGAGATCTACTCGATGTAATACGTTTTTGCGGTGTGTTTGCCGAGATCCGATGAATTGTGGATTTATGATCAGCTTATCTATGAATATTATTTGAATCTTCTCTGAATTATTTTATGCATGATTTGATATCTTTATAATTATCTTTGAACTATCGGTTTGGTTTGACTCACTAGATTGGTTTTCCTTGCAATCGGAGAAGTGCTTAGCTTTAGGTTCAATCTTGCAGTGTCCTTTCCTAGTGACAGTAGGGGCAGCAAGGCACGTATTGTATTATTGCCATCGAGGATAAAGAGATGGGGTTTTCATCATATTGCTTGAGTTAATTCCTCTACATCATGTCATCCTGCTTATTGCGTTACTCCGTTCATTATGAACTTAATACTCTAGATGCATGCTGGATAGCGGTCGATGCGTGGAGTAATAGTAGTAGATGCAGAATCGTTTCGGTCTACTTGACACGGACGTGATGCCTATATTCATGATCATTGACTTAGATATCGTCATAACTTTGCGCTTTTCTATCAATTGCTCGGCAGTAATTTGTTCACCCACCGTATTATTTTATATCTTGAGAGAAGGATGTAGTGAAACCTATTGCCCCCGGGTCTATTTTCCATCATATTAGTTTCCGATCTATTATTTTTGCAATCTTTTACTTTCTGATCTATAAACCAAAAGTACCAAAAATATTTACTTTACTGTTTATTTATCTCTATCAGATCTCACTTTTGCAAATAACCGTAAAGGGATTGACAACCCCTTTATTGCGTTGGATGCAAGTTGTTTGATTGTTTGTGCAGGTATTAGGTGATTTGTGCGTTGTCTCCTACTGGATTGATACCTTGGTTCTCAAACTGAGGGAAATACTTATCTCTAGTTTGCTGCATCACCCTTTCCTCTTCAATGGACAAACCAACGCAAGCTCAAGTAGTAGCATTGGGGCCGACACTTATAGTTGCATGCCCGTCGACAAACATGCAACTTCCCCTCTCTAACGAAACACCTAGTCACAGTCTCATTCAAAACATGCAATTATAGTCGGGGCGCGACACTTGTAGTTGCATTCCTAGTGAAGGCATGCAACTACAAAACACCACAGAGTTGTAGTCCAGGCGACACTTACAATTGTGTGACTACTGGCAGGCATCCAACTGCTCTTCCCTAGTGAAACACCACAGAGTCGCAATCGCCTTGAAGACATGCAGATGCACTTGAGGCATGATGCCTGTAGTTGCATGCCTAGTGATAGACATGCAACTTCTCCCTCCCATGACAAAATACCAATTATAGTCACGTTGGAAACATGCAGTTGTAGTCAGGGGCAATTGTGCAACCAGATGGTCATATTTTCAAATAGAAAAACAAAAAAGTAGCAAGAATAATGTCGTTAGCAAGGAAAAGGTTTGAAAGGAGAAATAAAAAAGACTACCTCATCAACAGGCAATTTTGCCATAAAAGTAAAGAATGATTATATTTCACTAGATGTGAAATAAGATAATTCAAAAAATACAAAATAAATGGTTAAAACATAAAATGCCTCATATCAGACATGTTTCCTGTCTCATCGCCACACACACCTCATCGCAGGTGTGGACGTGTTGTAACCGTTCCGGTCGCATGTGGATTTGGATGCATGTAGTTGCACACGTGTTGTACCACTTGTAATTACGCATGAGTTACAATAATTGCAGTTGTGCGTAACGGACATCAAGTTATTTTTAGTAGAAAATAAAAGTAAAAAAGCAGTTGCTTCTCTGTCAGTCTAACATAGAAAAAAAGCATATAAGCATGATGAAAATATATTATTTGTAATAAATGATGTGAAAAAATAAAAATTATCAAAAGAATGGGCAATATACAAATAAGCAAATAAAACAAAAATCCATGTGAAAAATACATAAAAAAAGTGACAGTAAAAATCGGTCATGCTTGTCGAAATGCCTATTCTACAAAATTTAGATGTTCCATTTTTTTCTAAAATAGGAAAATAATTAAAGAAAAGTGGAAATAATAGTGAAAAGACCTTAATAAAAATAAATTGATAAATAAATACATTGAAATATAAAAGAAAAAATATATGAGGGAAAAAGGTACGCGTATACACAGAGTGGCCTGCCCCAATGAGCTTCCTGCTATACACGCAAGCCCGATAAAAACAAAAAATATAAAAGAATTTACTTTCTTTTTAGCAGTACAAAAGAATTTACATGGGTGACCTATGAGAAAAAAACAGAAAAGAATGGAAAGGACCGCAAGCCACAGCCCATGGCCCAGATACGAAAGCAAAGCCAGTGAAGGCACGCTCTGCCCATCTACCCACTAGGACAAAGTCCAGTACATTTGGACGAGAGAATACATCATCGAGGAACACACAGATCAAACAAATTATATAATAAATCTCGTCGACTGAGACATAGCTAATTCCCAGTCGATCGAGAATTAGCACAACCGTTATTCAAATGCTTCACCTGAATTAGAAATTCTTCACGCCCGTTGGTCAGATCATCCAATGATTTCATAGAATTAACATTGCTATACTAGAACACAATAATTATCTCCATGGTAGAATACAATATCAAGACTTTGAAACCTCTCTGGCCGGCACCGGCAGTAGGTTTTCTTTCCTCACCAAACTCATGTTCATACGAGAAACTTGATAATAGGTAAACTATATTTCAACAAATTGAGACGGCAGGTGAGATCTGCGAGTCTTTGCATTCAAAACATGATTAAGAAAAAGGCTCTTATATTAAGCTAGGAGAATACAATCAGGCCGTCTGCAAAAGCACCTAATGCAAGTTCCATACCGGACAAGATCTTCGCATGGAAAAACTACCTCTAGATCACCAATTCACCATATCATGCATGTTTCCGACAAAATATAGGAGGATGCCGGACACCTCCCTCCGACCGCTAGACTTCATCATGCTCAGCTGGACGCCGGACGCCGCTTTCCTCCTCGTGCCCTAGGTTTCCAAGCAGCTAATTCCCTTCCAACAAATCAACTTTTTTTAGAAACGCCTGTAATTTTATTCATACTCATAACAATTATAGATACACGGATTTAGATCTAAAATCCAAGAAAATATAAAGTAACTCCTATGACTAAGAATTACAATGAAATCTCTTGGAAATACCTTCTTCACGGCATCGCCTATGGACTTAGCGATTGCTTTATCAGTTTACCAGGCCCAAGGCCCAAATAACGATTCATCCTTCCTTCTATCATTTTCCTCCCCGCGACGGAAGGCTGAGTAGGACCTTTCATTCATGGCGACGCTTACAACTTCCAGCAAATAGATTCAAATTCACAGAGTAGAAATGAAAAATTGAAAGCGGAATGGACGCATTGCCTCTCCCTACAAGTTCTAGCACAGACTGAAACTAAAGAGACATAGTAGGTGTCGGTGTCAAAACCGGTGGATCTCGGGTAGGGGGTCCCGAGCTGTGGATCTTGGATCAATGAGGAACAAGGGACTAGGGACACGATGTTTACCCAGGTTCGGGTCCTTTCTAAGAGGTCAAACCCTACGTCCTGCTTGATTATATTGCTTGTGTATATGAGGATTACAAAGTCGATCTACCACGAGATCAGATGAATTAAACCTCAACTGGTAGGACGATGGTTGTTCTTCTTCCTTCTACGGCCTAAACCATCTAGTTTATATAGACACCAGGGGTGTTAGGGTTACAAATGGTCGGTTACAAGGAATAAACATGTTGAATCTTCCATCTTGTCTTGGGGTACACACCAAGGCACAAAAGGGCTTCTGTCCGGACACAGTGCGGCCCATCCTGTTCGGCCCATGAGAGATAGGACGGCAGCCCGATGATCCCCCAATCCAGGACTCCCTCAGTAGGGATAGAGGATTTGGGGGGCCTACTTTTTTGGGGCCCTGTGCGGTCCCTCACCTCGCACACACCTGTCGAAGCCCTGCTAATTCCCTTCCAACAAAACACATATGGACTTACCGATTGCTTTATCAGTTTACCAGGCCTAAGGCCCAAATAACAGTTCTTCCTTCCTTCTGCCGTCTTCCTCCCCATGATGGAAGGCAAATCAGGAGCTTTCATTCATGGTAACGCTTGTGACTTCTAGCAGATAGATTCAAATACGCAGAGTGGAAACGAAAATTGAAAGCGGAATGGACGCCCTACCTCTCCCTACAAGTTCTAGCACAGACTGAAACTAAAAAGACGTAGTAGGGATAGAGGATTTGGGGGCCCTACTTTTGGGGGACCCGGTGCGGTCGCTCACCTCGCACACACCTGTCGGAGGCCCTGCTAATTGCCTTCCAACAAAACACCGATGGACTTACCGATTGCTTTATCAGTTTACCAGGCCTAAGGCCCAAATAACAGTTCTTCCTTCCTTCTGTCGTCTTCCTCCCCACGATGGAAGGCAGAGCAGGAGCTTTCATTCATGGTAATGCTTGCGACTTCCAGCGGATCACTACTAGGAAAATGCTTATACGTAGAACTTTACCAGTAGCGCCTGTTTGGGCCCCCACACTACTAGTAAGTACCAGTAGCGCCTGGTACAAACACGCTGCTGCTACTCAGTAGCAGTAGCGTTGGTTACCCTGGGCCGAGCTGGTGTTACGTGGGCCACACGGCCACCACGCTAGCCCACTTAGCTGTAGCGTGGGCTATGTGCCGGCGCTACAGCTAGTGGACATAGCGGTAGCGCCGACCCATACCCGGCGCTACCACTACACCAAGTGAAAACCACCCTGCGCCGCCCCCCCTGCACCCCTCACTTCGTCCTCCTCCCAGCCTCCACCCGCCGCCGCGGTTAGGGTTCCTATCCTCCCAGTAGCCACCGCCACCGCTGCCGCAGGTTCCCTCGTCGCCGGCGCGTGTTGGAAATATGCCCTAGAGGCAATAATAAAATGGTTATTATTATATTTCCTTGTTCATGATAATTGTCTATTGTTCATGCTATAATTGTGTTATCCAGAAATCGTAATACATGTGTGAATACATAGACCACAACATGTCCCTTGTGAGCCTCTAGTTGACTAGCTCGTTGATCAATAGATGGCTACGATTTCCTAACCATGGACATTGGATGTCATTGATAGCGGGATCACATCATTAGGAGAATGATGTGATGGACAAGACCCAATCCTAAGCATAGCACAAGATCATGTAGTTCGTCTGCTAAAGCTTTTCTAATGTCAAGTATCTTTTTCCTTAGACCATGAGATTGTGCAACTCCCGGATACCGTAGGAGTACTTTGGGTGTGCCAAACATCACAACGTAACTGGGTGGCTATAAAGGTACACTACAGGTATCCCCGAAAGTATCTGTTGGGTTGGCACGAATCGAGACTGGATTTGTCACTCCATATGACGGAGAGGTATCTCTGGGCCCACTCGGTAAGACATCATCGTAATGAGCTCATTGTTACTCAGGGGTTGGTCACAGGATGATGTGTTACGGAATGAGTAAAGAGACTTGTCGTAACGAGATTGAACAAGGTATCGTTATACCGACGATCGAATTTCTGGCAAGTGCTATACCGGTAGACAAAGGGAATCCTATACGGGATTGATTGAATCCTTGACATCGTGGTTCATCCAATGAGATCATCATGGAACATGTGGGAGCCAACATGGATATCCAGATCCCGTTGTTGGTTATTGGCCGGAGAGATGTCTCGGTCATGTCTGCACAGTTCCCGAACCCGTAGGGTCTACACACTTAAGGTTCGATGACGCTAGGGTTATAGGGAATAGATGTACGTGGTTACCGAATGTTGTTCGGAGTCCCGTATGATATCCCGGACGTCATGAGGAGTTCTGGAATAGTCCGAAGGTAAAGATTTATATATGGGAAGTCCCATTTTGGACATAGGAAGTGTTTTGGGCGTTATCGGTAACGTACTGGGACCACCGGAAGGGTTCCGGGGTCCACCGGGAGGGGCCACCAGCCCCGGAGGCATGCATGGGCCAAGTGCGGGAAGGGACCAGCCCCTAGGTGGGCTGGTGCACCTCCCACAAGAGGCCCAAGGCGCAGGGAAGGGGGAAACCCTAGGCTCAGATGGGCCTAAGGCCCACCTAGGGTGCGCCCCCTCTCTCCCCCTCTGGCCGCCCCCCAGATGCATCTAGGGCTGGCCACCACCCCTAGGGGGGACCCTAGATGGGGGGCGCAGCCCCTCCCCTCCCCCTATATATAGTGGGGTTTTGGGGGCTGCCAGAGACACGAGTCTTCCTTTCTCTTGGTGTAGCCCTACCCCTCTCCCTCCTCGTCTCTCGAAGTGATTGGCGAAGCCCTGCTGGAGTGCCACACTCCTCCACCACCACCACGCCGTCGTGCTGCTGCTGGACGGATTCTTCCCCAACCTCTCCCTCTCTCCTTGCTGGATCAAGGTGCGGGAGACGTCACTGGGCTGCACGTGTGTTGAACGCGGAGGCACCGTTGTTCGGTGCTTAGATCGGATTCGACCGCGATCTGAATTGCTTCGTGTACGAATCCACCGACCGCGTTCTTGCAACGCTTCCACATCGCGATCTTCAAAGGTATGAAGATGCACTCCCCTCTCGTTGCTAGTATACTCCATAGATTGATCTTGGTGATGCGTAGAAATTTTTTAATTTCTGCACCGATCCCCAACAGTGGTATCAGAGCTAGGTCTATGCCTAGTTTCTATGCACGAGTAGAACACAAGTTGTTGTGGGCGTTGATTTTGTCAATTTACTTGCCGTTACTAGTCTTATCTTGATTCGGCGGCATCATGGGATGAAGCGGCCTGGACCGACCTTACATGTACGCTTACGTGAGATAGGTTCCATCGACTGACATGCACTAGTTGCATAAGGTGTCTAGCGGGTGTCTGTCTCTCCCACTTTAGTCGGATCGGATTCGACGAAAAGTGTCGTTATGAAGGGTAAATAGAATTGGCATATCACGTTGTGGTTTTGGCGTAGGTAAGAAAGGTTCTTGCTAAGAAACCTATAACAACCACATAAAAATTTGCAACAACAATTAGAGGACGTCTAACTTGTTTTTGCAGCATATGCCGTGTGATGTGATATGGCCAAAAGGATATGATGAATGTTATATGTGATATATGAGATTGATCATGTTCTTATAATAGGAATCACGACTTGCATGTCAATGAGTATGACAACCGGCAGGAGCCATAGGAGTTGTCTTAATTTATTTATGACCTGCGTGTCAACATAAACGTCATGTAATTACTTTACTTTATTGCTAACCGTTAGCCATAGTAGTAGAAGTAATAGTTGGCGAGACAGCTTCATGAAGACACGATGATGGAGATCATGGTGTCATGCCGGTGACGATGATGATCATGGCGCCCCGAAGATGGAGATCAAAAGAAGCAAAAATGATATTAGTCATATCATGTCACTATTTGATTGCATGTGATGTTTATCATGTTTTTACATCTTATTTGCTTAGAACGACGGTAGCTTAAATAAGATGACCCCTCATTAAAATATCAAGAATTGTGTTCCCCCTAACTATGCACCGTTGCTAAGGTCCGTTGTTCCGAAGCACCACGTGATGATTGGGTGTGATAGGTTCTAACGTTCACATACAACGGGTGTAAGCCAGATTTACACACGCAATACACTTAGGTTGACTTGACGAGCCTAGCATGTACAGACATGGCCTCGGAACACGGAAGACTGAAAGGTCGAACATGAGTCGTATAGAAGATATGATCAACATGAAGATGTTCACCGATGATGACTAGTCTGTCTCACGTGATGATCGAACACGGCCTAGTTGACTCGGATCATGTATCACTTAGATGACTAGAGGGATGTCAATCTGAGTGGGAGTTCATTGAATAATTTGATTAGATGAACTTAATTATCATGAACATAGTCTAAAAACTTTGCAATATGTCTTGTAGATCAAATGGCCCACGCTAATGTTGCCCTCAACTTCAATGCGTTCCTAGAGAAAACCAAGCTGAAAGACGATGATAGCAACTACACGGACTGGGTCCGTAACCTAAGGATTATCCTCATAGCTGCCAAGAAAGCATATGTCCTTGAAGCACCGCTAGGTGACGCACCTGTTTTCCCAGCAACTCAAGACGTTATGAACGCCTGACAGTCGTGTAGTGATGATTACTCCCTGGTTCAGTGCAGCATGCTTTACAGCTTAGAACCGGGGCTCCAAAAGCATTTTGAGCAACACGGAGCATATGAGATGTTCCAAGAGCTGAAAATGGTTTTCCAAGCTCATGCCCGAGTCGAGAGATATGAAGTCTCCGACAAGTTCTACAGTTGTAAGATGGAGGAGACCAGTTCTGTCAGCGAGCACATACTCAAGATGTCCGGGTTGCACAACCGCTTGTCTTAGCTAGGAGTCAATCTCCCGGATGACGGGTCGTTGACAGAATCCTTCAGTCGCTTCCACCTAGCTACAAGAGCTTTGTGATGAACTTCAATATGCAGGGGATGGAAAAGACCATTCCTGAGGTATATTCGATGCTGAAATCAGCGGAGGTGGAGATCAAAAAGGAACATCAAGTGTTGATGGTGAATAAAACCACTAAGTTCAAGAAAGGCAAGCATAAAAAGAACTTCAAGAAGGACGACAAGGGAGTTGCTGCGCATGGTAAGAAAGTTGTGGGGAAGAAGCCAAAGAATGGACCCAAGCCTGAGACCGAGTGCTTTTATTGCAAGGGAAACGATCACTGGAAGCGGAACTGCCCCAAGTACTTAGCGGATAAGAAGGCCGGCAATACCAAAGGTTTATGTGATATACATGTTATTGATGTGTACCTAACCAGCGCTCGTAGTAGCTCCTGGGTATTTGATACCGGTGCGGTTGCTCATATTTGTAACTCAAAACAGGAGCTACGGAATAAGCGGAGACTGACGAAGGACGAGGTGACGATGCGCGTCAGGAATGGTTCCAAGGTCGATGTGATCGTCGTCGGCACGCTACATCTACATTTACCTATGGGATTAGTTTTAAACCTCAATAATTGTTATTTAGTGCCAGCATTGAGCATGAACATTGTATCTGGATCTCGCTCAAATGCGAGATGGCTACTCATTTAAATCTGAGAATAATTGTTGTTCTATTTATATGAGAGATATGTTTTATGGTCATGCCCCGCTGGTCAATGGTTTATTCTTATTTAATCTCGAACGTGATGTTACACATATTCATAGTGTGAATGCCAAAAGATGTAAGGTTGATAATGATAGTCCCACATACTTGTGCACTGCCGCCTTGGTCACATTGGTGTCAAACGCATGAAGAAACTCCATGAAGATGGACTTTTGGAGTCTCTTGATTATGAATCATTTGACACGTGCAAACCATGCCTCATGGGAAAAATGACCAGGACTCCGTTCTCCGGAACAATGGAGCGAGCAACCAACTTATTGGAAATCATACATACTGATGTGTGTGGTCCAATGAGCGTTGAGGCTCGCGGTGGTTATCGCTATGTTCTCACCCTCACTGATGACTTAAGTAGATATGGGTATGTCTGCTTAATGAAACACAAGTCTGAGACCTTTGAAAAGTTCAAGGAATTTCAGAGTGAGGTTGAGAATCAACGTGACAGGAAAATAAAGTTCTTACGATCAGATCGTGGGGGAGAATATTTGAGTCACGAATTTGGCACACATTTAAGGAAATGTGGAATCATTTCACAACTCACGCCGCCTGGAACACCTCAGCATAATGGTGTGTCCGAACATCGTAATAGCACTCTGTTGGACATGGTGCGATCTATGATGTCTCTTACCGATCTACCGCTATCATTTTGGGATTATGCTTTAGAGACTGCTGCATTCACTTTAAATAGGGCTCCTTCAAAATCTGTTGAGACAACACCATATGAATTATGGTTTGGAAAGAAACCTAAGCTGTCGTTTCTAAAAGTTTGGGGATGTGATGCTTATGTCAAGAAACTTCAACCTGAAAAGCTCGAACCCAAGTCGAAAAAATGTGTCTTCATAGGATACCCTAAGGAAACTATAGGGTATACCTTCTACCTCAGATTCGAAGGCAAGGTCTTTGTTGCCAAGAATGGATCCTTTCTAGAGAAAGAGTTTCTCTCAAAAGAAGTAAGTGGGAGGAAAGTAGAACTTGATGAGGTATTGCCTCTTGAACCGGAGAGTAGCGCAGCTCAGGAAGATGTTTCTGTGGTGCGTGCACCGACTAGAGAGGAAGTTAATGATGATGATCATGAAACTTCGGATCAAGTTGCTACTGAACTTCGTAGGTCCACAAGGACATGTTCCGCACCAGAGTGGTACGATAACCCTGTGCTAGAAATAATGTTGTTAGACAACGGTGAACCTTCGAACTATGAAGAAGCGATGGCGGGCCTAGATTCCAACAAATGGCTTGAAGCCATGAAATCTGAGATAGGATCCATGTATGAAAACAAAGTATGGACTTTAACAGACTTGCCCAATGATCGGCGAGCCATAGAAAATAAATGGATCTTTAAGAAGAAGACGGACGCGGATGGCAATGTGACCATCTATAAAGCTCGGCTTGTCGCTAAGGGTTATCGACAAGTTCAAGGCGTTGACTACGATGAGACCTTCTCACCCGTAGCGAAGCTGCCACATTCTATGATTATGAGATATGGCAAATGGACGTCAAAACGGCATTCCTTAATGGTTTCCTTAAGGAAGAATTGTATATGATGCAGCCAGAAGGTTTTGTCGATCCTAAGAATGCTGACAAGGTATGCAAGCTCCAACGCTCGATCTACGGGCTGGTGCAAGCATCTCGGAGTTGGAACATTCGTTTTGATGAGATGATCAAAGTGTTTGGGTTTACGCAGATTTATGGAGAAGCCTGTGTTTACAAGAAAGTGAGTGGGAGCTCTGTAGCATTTCTCATATTATATGTGGATGACATACTATTGACGGAAAATTATATAGAATTCTTGGAAAGCATAAAGGCCTACTTGAATAAATGTTTTTCAATGAGGGACCTTGGAGAAGCTGCTTATATACTAGGCATCAAGATCTATAGAGATAGATCAAGACGCCTCATTGGTCTTTCACAAAGCTCGTACCTTGACAAGATATTGAAGAAGTTCAATATGGATCAGTCCAAGAAGGGGTTCTCAATGAAAGCACCAATGTCGGTGTCAAAACCGGCGGATCTCGGGTAGGGGGTCCCGAATTGTGCGTCTAGGCCAGATGGTAACAGGAGACAAGGGACACGAAGTTTACCCAGGTTCGGGCCCTCTCGATGGAGGTAAAACCCTACTCCTGCTTGATTAATATTGATGATATGGGTAGTACAAGAGTGGATCTACCACGAGATCAAGGAGGCTAAACCCTAGAAGCTAGCCTATGGTATGATTGTTGTATGATGGAGTTGTCCTACGGACTAGAACCCTTCGGTTTATATAGACACCAGATAGGGTTAGGGTTACACAGAGTCGGTTACAATGGTAGGAGATCTTGAATATCCGCATCACCAAGCTTGCCTTCCACGCCAAGGAAAGTCCCTTCCGGACACGGGACGAAGTCTTCAATCTTGTATCTTCATAGTCCTGGAGTCCGGCCGAAGGTATAGTCCGGCTACCCGGACACCCCCTAATCTAGGACTCCCTCAGTAGCCCCTGAACCAGGCTTCAATGACGACGAGTCCGGCGCGCAAATTGTCTTCGGCATTGCAAGGCGGGTTCCTCCTCCAAGTCATTCATAGAATATTGTAAACACCAAGAGTAGTGTCCGGCTCTGCAAAATAAGTTTCCACATATTGCCATAGAGAGAATTAACACAAATCAAATCTGCTGATGTATTCCGCAGTGCGTCATTACACTACGGTCAAGTCCTTTTCTCGAATCGTTTTTACTCTTCCACCTCAGCGTGTTTTGCGAGGCGGTTCCCTTGGCATGTCTTGTCAAAGCAGAGATCGTGTCCCCCATTTACGGGATTCTCATCAATACGGACGTGGGTAACCCAACCGCGCCATTTATCATGGCGCTTGGGAGGCAAGCGAGTTTTACCAGGCTGGTGGGGATGCATAGGCGCATCCACCCATATAAGGGGATAAGGATCCACCTTTTTACCTACGCCTTCTTCCTCCTTTGCCTATCCATCTTCTGTGCACCCGAGCTCCAGCGCCCAAGCCTGCACTTCCCACCTCAACCTTCTCCAGCAATGTCCGGAGTGGGAGGCAAGTGGATGGTCTCCTCCGTCACGGAGGGCCATGTCAAGAAGCTAAGGAAGGCCGGATACTTGTCCAAGGACATCGCGCACCGGCTTCCCGAGGAGGGGCAGCTTCTCCCCACCCCAAGGCCCCACGAGAGGGTAATTTTCCTTCCCCACTTCCTCCGCGGACTGGGTTTTCCACTCCACCCATTCGTCCGGGGCTCATGTTCTACTACGGCCTGGATTTCCACGATCTGGCCCCAAACTTCGTCCTCAACATCTCGGCGTTTATCGTCGTGTGCGAGGCTTTCCTCCGCGTCCGCCCCCATTTTGGCCTCTGGCTCAAGACCTTCAACGTCAAGCCCAAGGTGGTGCATGGCAGCCAGGCGGAGTGCGGAGGCGCCATGGCGGGCAAGATAGCCAGCGTCCTATGGCTCGAGGGCTCCTTCGTGGAGACCTTAAAGGGGTGGCAATCCGGGTGGTTTTACATCACTGAGCCACGCGATCCAAAATGGGTCGCAGCCCCTGAGTTCCGATCCGGACCCCCCATGTGGCTTATGTCCTGGAAAGAGACGGGCCTGTCATGGGGCGACGAAAAAGAGGTGACCGGACTGCAAACATGCATCCAGTCCCTGGTGAGCAAGTCGATCAAGCTTGTCAATGTGGTCCAAGTTATGCTCGTCCGCCGGATCCTCCCGTGTCAACAACGGGACTTTACTCTATGGGAGTTCAACCCGGCGCAGCACCAAACCCTCAACAGGCTCTTCGACACGATGTATGAAGACGTCTGGAAGGTGCTAACCAAAGGTGTCGAGGCTCCCACATCCGCCTCCGAGGACCGCGGATACAGCTCGCATCATCACGCTAGCGAGGTAAGCTATTGTCACCTTTCACAGGATGTTTAAGTTCTTTTTCATAGTTTGACTCTATGCGGGATCTAAACTCCCTTACCTATGACAGGCTTGGCAGGTGATATCCGGACCGATTAACTGTCCGGCTCCCCTGCCCGAAGACCCAGCCCCTACTCTCCTAGTGAAGTTGCTGGCTCCGGCGTCTTATGTGGTGCCGGAGAAGAAGGCCAAGAAGAAGAAGGCCACGGGGACTCGAAAGAGTGCCCGTAACGTGGCGGTGTCGGACTCGTCATCTGACGAGTCCGAGACGCTCTCCTCCCGTGAAAACGAGGAGGAGGAAGAAGAAACCTCTCCCCCTCCAGCGGGGGGAGGAAAGAAAAAGGAAGGCCACCCCAACGGGGGAGGCCGGAGGGTCCAGGAAGAGGAAGACCCCTCCGCCGGACTACTCCCCCAACGCCAGCGAGGATGACGAGGAGTGGCCGGACAGGGCCAAGCGTCCGGCGAAATCATAAGTATTCGGATACCAGAGTGACTCATGATATTCCTTTGTCGTTCAGCTTTCCCTAATGCCGAACATAATTGTGCAGCCTGCCCCGGGCCGAACTCGACGATTCGTCAAGCGGCTCCCTGGGTTCATCGGACATGAACTCAGTTCCGCCCGCTGTCTCCCCCCGCACTGCAGACGACGCCAAAGTGGCGTCACAACGAGCTCCGGGGCAGGAGGAGGTGGTCCTGGAGGAGCCGCAAGGCAACCTCCCGAACCCCGGGAGTAAAGGGGACAAAACCCCCAGGGCTCCAAGTCCGGCTTTGAGCCGGACACCACGCCGGCATCCTCAACGGTTCCGGACCGCGGCGGGCGAACTCCTGTCAAGAGGAGCAAGCCTTTTAAGCCGGCGGCTTCCGTCCAACCGGAGGTGCTGGACAGTCTGCTGGAGGTGCTTGACGGCGCCTCCATCAACGAGGAGCACCATACTATTATGAGTACGGTGATCCGGAAGGTTCAGTCTGCCAAGAGCGGACTAAACGAAGCTTGCGCTAGCCTTCTAACAGGCTTCGAGGTAAGTAAAAAATATGCAAGAATATAACCGCATAGACAGTAGCCCCTGATGCTCTGTTTGGCGTTCGGAAAGAAAAGCCGAATAGAGGATCTATTAAATTTCGCAGGAGTCTAACAAAAAGGAGTCAAAATATGCGTATGCAGGCTTCGCTGCTAGCCACTGCCGCGCTGACTGCGGAGGTGGATGCCCTGAAACAGGGCCTCGAGCAGACCGAGCAAGAGCTCGGCCTTGCCAAGCGGGAGCTCGAGGAGAAAGAAGGTAAGAAATACCTTACAGAAAAAATGCCTATAAAAAGACGTGATTGCAAAAATTAACAGGATTGTACTGCCTATTGTAGGGGCCACGACTGAGGTGGCAACCCTCAAGCAGGCGCTGTCTGAGGCCGAAAAGAAAACGGCCGCGGAGTGCACCGAGCGAGAGAAACTTGAGGCCCAGGTCGGCGAGGTGCGGCAAGAGCTTCAGACTCTTATGAAAAAACATGAGAGTTTGGAGCTTGAGTCAAAAACGCAAGCGTCCGAGCTCGCGACGGCCTCTGAGGCTGCCAAGTGCGCCAAGGCCGAAGCCCAAAAGGCCCTCCAAGAGTTGGAGGAGATGAAAAAGATAGCAGCGGGTAAGGCATTCTTTATGCAAAGTAGAAATATAAAAGTAAACTACTTGTTACTTACCCAAATCCGGAGCTCTCTAGGGGCATTCGCAGATCTTCCCCACAGCGTATTCGACGTCGCCGTATTCTACCGAGCTGAGGAGGGCAGCTCGACGGAGAAGGTGTTCTGGTCTCTGTATGCTGAGGCCAGACACCCCATGCCCTTGAGCGACCAGCTGAAACAGCTGGTCGAGCTCCACAAGGCGGCCGAACAGGCCATGAAGGGCTTCATAGTTCGGCTGTGGCCCGGAGAGGCCCTGCCTGGGAGCTACTTCGGGCTGGTGCGGCGGCTGGTGGAGGCCTGTCCAAGGCTCGATGTCATCAAGCGCTCCGTCTGCATCGAAGGTGCCCGTAGGGCCCTTACCCGTGCAAAGGTGCACTGGGGTAAGCTAGACGGTGAGAAGCTTGTGAGGGACGGGCCGCCGCCGGGGAAGGAGCATCGCAAGCCCGAGAACTACTATAAGGATGTTCTTGCGGGTGCCCGCCTTGTGGCGGATGAATGTACCAAGGATGTAATTTTTGAATGAACTCGCTCGTGTAGTCGTGTTTATCCTGTGCGCTGAAAACTTGTTCATATGCGCTAAGCAATTCTTGTTGAATTTAAAATATTATTTTATGTGCAGCTGTTTATCAAAAAAATTGAGAGATGGCGAGTCTTCAGCTTCCGCCCCCATGCCACTAGTGTTGGGGTGTTCGGGATAAACCTGAGCGCTCTTTTTCCCATATTTGGGTCCTTCGAGGGAGGCGCTCAGCACAACGAACCAGGCAATCGGACTATAATGCTTGAACACTCTCACTTAGCCATAGAACTTTATAATTTTAAATTTCGGCGAAGCCCCTAGTTCGGAAGACCGAGTTCGGGGCGCTATCCACGCCTTGGCCGGACAAAGCCGGCTCCTCGCTGGAAGCGGCATAAGTCTTTAGGGACTCGAAAAACCTCTCGAACAGCGACCGGTCTCTCGCCTCATCATGACAGTCAGTTTTAGCTTTCTCCACTGAGGTGCTTAACCCATCTCAACCGGGGCACAATCGCAGTGGTTCTCCTAGTGCTACCTTAGCCGATATAGCAGAACGTAAGGCACCAAAACATAGGAGCCGGGCAAACCCAACTATTGACCCAAATCATGATTCGGAGCCGATGCATATAGTGCTATAAGTTCGGGGTGCCGCACTTATGAAGTGTTCGGACTTCTTACACCATATTAAGGGGTACTGAAGCCCCTGGCGTATTTGCCGTACCATAGTGTACGGGTGCCACATGTCATTAATGAACATATATATATATACATTATAAGGGAATAATGCAAAAAATAGACAAAAAGCTATGCATTGTTTATAAAGAGGCTGCTATCAAAGCAGAACGATACAAATAGTGCGATAAGCAAAAGACTGGACTATTTAGCATGTCCTGGGCGGGGGCAGGCCGCGAAATTGTATTTAAAACATGTATACTTCTCGTAACAGAGACCACCTGTGAGTTCCATAGTGCGGCATGGCTTGTTTGCTTCCCCGGATCTTGCATCGTTCGTGCGGCAGTTGAATTGCCGAACAGGTCGTCCGAAGTATGGAGTCCTGGAAGTAAGGAAAAAAAAGAATTCAGCAGCCCCTAGTACGTTTTAGGCCGTATTTTGGGCTTGCCATTATTGTGCCCCTTCCCCTGGGCCCATGGTATTTCGAGAGCGTAGTTATGTACGCGAAGCACTGGTTTCGCTATGTCGGGAGGGCTGGGGTTGGGGCCGCATTGCTACGCCCGCTCCGAATGTGCCAGGCGGTCTTGTTGTAGGTTACTTCGGGCGCACTTGGCGGTATATGGATTTTTAACGGCCGGACTAGAGAATTGCCTGAGAAGGCTGCTTTGTACTTCCGCTGCGAGAGCCGCCGTGTGCTCCTCCGTACGGAGGGAGCGTTCGGTGTTTTCGTTGACCGTAATTACTCTTCGAGGGCCTGGCATCTTGAGCTTGAGATACGCGTAGTGCGGCACCGCGTTGAACTTTGCAAATGCGGTTCACCCGAGCAGGGCGTGATAGCCACTGGACTATATCGAAGATTAACTCTTCACTTCGGAAATTATCCGGAGATCCGAAGACCACTTCAAGTGTTACTGAGCCTGTACAGTTGGCCTCTACACCTGGTATAACGCCTTTAAAGGTCGTTTTTGTGGGCTTAATCCTCGAGGGATCTATGCCCATTTTACGCATTGTATCCTGATAAAGCAGGTTCAGGCTACTTCCGCCGTCCATGAGGACTCTTGTGAGATGAAATCCGTCTATAATTGGGTCGAGAACCAATGCGGCGAAGCCGCCGTGACGGATGCTAGTGGGGTGGTCCCTTCGATCAAAAGTGATCGGGCAGGAGGACCATGGGTTGAACTTTGGGGCGACTGGCTCCATCGCGTATACGTCCCGTAGCGCACGCTTCCGTTCCTTCTTGGGAATGTGGGTTGCGTATATCATGTTCACCGTCCACACTTGTGGGGGAAAACCCTTCTGTCCACTATTGTTCGGCGGCCTGGGCTCCTCCTCGTCATCGCTATGCAGCCCCTTGTCTTTGTTTTTGGCTCTTAGCTTGCCTGCCTGCTTGAACACCCAACAATCCTTGTTGGTGTGATTGGCTGGCCTTTCGGGGGTGCCATGTATCTGGCACAAGCGATCGAGTATTCGGTCCAAACTGGACGGGCCCTGAGTATTCTTTTTGAATGGCTTTTTCCGCTGACCGGATTTGCAGCCTCTGAATCCGGCATTTACTGTCGTATCCTCGTTGCTGTCGCTGTTAACACGGCGCTTTTGTTTGTTCTGGCGTGTCCTGCCACTTTTATCCTTGGTATCCGAATTACCAGGGTTCTTTGATAAGTTGTTACTGCGAGCTAGCCAGCTATCTTCTCCCGCGCAAAAGCGGGTCATGAGTGTCGTGAGGGCTGCCATATATTTTGGCTTTTCCTGTCCCAGGTGTCGGGCAAGCCATTCGTCGCGGATATTATGCTTGAAGGCTGCTAGGGCCTCAGCGTCCGGACAGTCGACTATCTGGTTTTTCTTTGTTAGGAACCGTGTCCAGAATTGCCTGGTCAATTCCTCTGGCTGCTGAATTATGTGGCTTAGGTCATCGGCATCCGGTGGTCGCACATAAGTGCCCTGGAAGTTGTCGAGGAATGCGGCTTCCAGGTCGTCCCAGGAACCGATTGAGTCTGTTGGCAAGCTGTTGAGCCAATGCCGGGCCGGTCCCTTGAGCTTGAGTGGGAGGTATTTGATGGTGTGTAGATCATCACCACGGGCCATGTGGATATGAAGGAGATAATCCTCGATCCAGACCGCGGGATTTGTTGTGCCATCGTATGATTCGATGTTTACAGGTTTAAAGCCCTCTGGGGTTTTATGATCCATTACTTCATCTGTGAAGCATAGTGGGTGTGCGGCGCCTCTATACTGGGCTATATCACGACGCAGCTCAGAAGAGCTATGTCTGTTGTGTTCGGCCCGGCCGGATTTGTTGTATCCAGAATGAATATCTCTGTCACGTGCCGTAGGGCGCCTGCGCGATCCGTAGATCGATCTTGTTTGTCTTGCCTTATCCTCCAGTACGTCTCGCAGGTCTGGCGCGTTTTCCCGTGCCTTAGTTGAACGGCGTCGGGGCATGGCTTGGGTGGAGGGTCGAGAGGCCTCTTTGTCGCGACCGCGTGGTGGCCGGTCGGCCATGTCGTGCGCTGGTGATGTGGGTGCTTCCTCCTCTGATCGGGGTAGCGGCCTGCGCTTTGGGTAGTGCTTGGAGGGGCGTTCGAGTTCATACTCTTCGGACGCAAGGACTTCAGTCCATCTGTCAGCTAGCAGATCTTGATCAGCTCTAAGTTGTTGCTGCTTTTTCTTGAGGCTGTTTGTCGTGGCTAAAAGCCTGCGTTTGAAACGCTCTTGTTCGGCGGGGACTGATGGCACGACGAATTCGTCGTCGTCGAGGCTTGCCTCGTCTTCGGAGGGAGGCATGTAGTTATCATCCTCAACCTCTCGGTCTGCCGCTCTCTCATGAGGGCTGGCTTCTCCATCTTCCTGTGCCGAATCTTTCTGGAGGGGGTGTTCTTCGGCGCTATCCGGGGTAGTATTATCTCCCGTGCTGGAATCACCGTTTTTGCTTTGGCGGGATTTAGAGCGGCACCGCTGACACCGGCGCTTTGGCTGTTTCTTGGAGGTATCATCATCCGCTGTTCCGTCGCCATCTCCATCTTTTGGAGTATCCACCATATATATATATATATATATATATCATATGACGAGGTGGCCTTCCAGCGCCCTACAGGTGCTGGTTGCTGTTCGTCTCCTGCATCGTCGTCCATACCGTCGATGTCTTCGAAGTCGAGGTCAAGCATGTCGGTTAAATCGTCGACAACGGCTACAAAGTGGGTGGTGGGTGGGCTTTGAA
The DNA here is from genome assembly GCA_032464435.1 of Aegilops umbellulata. Classification (NCBI taxonomy): domain Eukaryota; kingdom Viridiplantae; phylum Streptophyta; class Magnoliopsida; order Poales; family Poaceae; genus Aegilops; species Aegilops umbellulata. Next base: position 398,424,643 of record CP136054.1, read on the forward strand.
TTTCTTCATCGTCCGTATCCCATCCTCGCTGACCGTAGTTCAGCCAGGGCTCTCTTGATAAAGAGAGAGACTTGAGGGAATTCAGGATGTCGCCAAAAGGCGAGTGCTGAAAGATGTCCGCGGTGGTGAACTCCATCATCGGCGCCCAATCGGATTCGATCTGCAGGGGCGCGGGTGGTTCGGTGTCCGGAAAGGAGTCCGGATCCTCGGAGTCACGGGTCCTGCAGAGTGCGGGGCTGGCGTTTGGCTCGATTGCCTTTGAGATCGCAGCCCCCGAGGTGACGTCCAACCGATCATCCTCGATCGGCGCAACTGGCTCCGAATTGAGGGTCAGAGCCGGTGCGCTTGCGGCCTCCAGGGCACTGTTCGGCGGCAGAGCTAGATCATGCCCCACGAGACAGTGCGGCGCGCTTGGCTGTGGCTCGAATCCGTCGAAGATCAAATCTCCGCGGATGTCTGCCGTGTAGTTTAGGCTTCCAAACCTGACCTGATGGCTAGGGGCGTAGCTTTCGATCTGCTCCAGGTGGCCAAGCGAATTGGCCCGCAGTGCGAAGCCGCCGAAGACGAAGATCTGTCCGGGGAGAAAAGTCTCACCCTGGACCGCATCGTTGTTGATGATCAAAGGAGCCATCGAGCCCAAAAGCGACGACACAGAGGAACTCTCAATGAAAGGTAACCACGTACACCTATTCCCTATAACCCTAGCGTCATTGTCGGTGTCAAAACCGGCGGATCTCGGGTAGGGGGTCCTGAACTGTGCGTCTAGGCCGGATGGTAACAGGAGACAATGGACACGAAGTTTACCCAGGTTCGGGCCCTCTCGATGGAGGTAAAACCCTACTCCTGCTTGATTAATATTGATGATATGGGTAGTACAAGAGTGGATCTACCACGAGATCAAGGAGGCTAAACCATAGAAGCTAGCCTATGGTATGATTGTTGTATGATGGAGTTGTCCTACGGACTAGAACCCTCCGGTTTATATAGACACCGGATAGGGTTAGGGTTACACAGAGTCGGTTACAATGGTAGGAGATCTTGAATATCCGCATCGCCAAGCTTGCCTTCCACGCCAAGGAAAGTCCCTTACGGACACGGGACGAAGTCTTCAATCTTGTATCTTCATAGTCCTGGAGTCCGGCTGAAGGTATAGTCCGGCTACCCGGACACCCCCTAATCCAGGACTCCCTCAGTGGGGCAGTCAGCTGGTGCAGTTGCAAGCAAAGCGTCGTGGCGGGATCTACATGTGAAGCGAAGTACATGGCAGCCTCGGAGGCAACACATGAAGCAATCTGGATGAAGGAGTTCATTATCGACCTAGGAGTTATTCCCAATGCGTCGGGCCTGATGACTCTCTTATGTGCCAACACTGGAGCTATTGCCCTTGCCAAGGAGCCCAGGTTTCACAAGAAGACCAGGCATATCAATCGATGCTTCAACTCCACTCGTGAAAATGTTCAAGATGAAGACATAGAGATTTGTAAAGTGCATACGAAACTGAATGTCGCAGATCCGTTGACTAAACTTCTTCCACGTGCAAAACATGATCAACACCAGAACTCTATGGGTGTTCGATTTATCACAATGTAACTAGGTTATTGACTCTAGTGCAAGTGAGAGACTGTTGGAAATATGCCCTAGAGGCGATAATGAAATGGTTATTATTATATTTCCTTGTTCTTGATAATTGTCTATTATTCATGCTATAATTGTGTTATCCGGAAATCGTAATACATGTGTGAATACATAGACCACAACATGTCCCTAGTGAGCCTCTAGTTGACTAGCTCATTGATCAATAGATGGTTACGGTTTCCTAACCATGGACATTGGATGTCATTGATAACGGGATCACATCATTAGGAGAATGATGTGATGGACAAGACTCAATCCTAAGCGCAGCACAAGATCGTGTAGTTCGTCTGCTAAAGCTTTTCTAATGTCAAGTATCTTTTTCCTTAGACCATGAGATTGTGCAACTCCCGGATACCGTAGGAGTACTTTGGGTGTGCCAAACATCACAATGTAACTGGGTGGCTATAAAGGTACACTATGGGTATCCCCGAAAGTATCTGTTGGGTTGGAACGAATCGAGACTGGGATTTGTCACTTCGTATGACGGAGAGGTATCTCTGGGCCCACTCGGTAAGACATCATCGTTGTCGGTGTTCTGGGAACGGGGGCCCCCAGACTTGCCTGCCTGCGGCCTGCGGCGTGGCTCAAAGGAGGCCCAGTACGGCCCACCTTCATCTACACAAGACACAAGACCCTCGCGAGAGGCCAAGCCTCGCGGGGCGGACGACACAGTGCTTCCTCAGGCGCGGCCTCCTCAGGCTGGCTCATGAGGAGGTGGAGAGATCAAGGCAGGGTACCTCGCGAGGTGCCCATGACGCAAGCCATGACGACCAAGGGTGCCAGGCGGGCGCGAGACCGCACAGTGTCCTCCCTTTCCTCTTTGGTGCAAAGGGGGCAAGCGCAGGCGAGAGGATCAAGCAAAGGCATCCATTTCGGTGCAATGAGACCAAGACCAGTCCAACGGTGGGAATGAGCTCATCGTGGAGCCCAGAGCGGCGTCACCACAGGGCCTTTGGCAGGCGAGGACCAACTTTGGTCAGGATAAGTGTACCAGATGTTCCCCTTCAAATTGGCCAATTGTTGGCGCCCTTCCCGCTCAATATTTTGGAAGAGGCCCAGGGCCTTTGCCTATAAATAGGACTAGCCAGCCCCAGGGTAGGGGGGCATGATTGAGAGGGAGAGCAATCATAGAGCAAGTAGAGAGAAAGAGAGAGAGAAGGGCGGCTGAACTTCCCTAGCAGTTCATCGTCCTAGCCAAGAACAGGCCCTCGCGAGGCTGTTCTCCTTTGTACTGATCATCATCATCATCAGCCCAAGAGGCAATCCATCCACCCACAAAACTAGAGTAGGGTATTACACCACAACGGTGGCCCAAACTAGTATAAACTCTGTGTTCTTTGTGTTGTTCTTTCTGTAGTTTAGATCCTTGCGAGACGGAGAGGTAGAGGGCAGAATCTCCGCGCGCACCCTAGAGTTCGAACCTTAAGGGTCTGCCGGAACCCCTGATCCAACATTTGGCGCACCAGGTAGGGGTGCGCCCGAATCTGTCTTCCACCGCTCCGTTCTCCTCCGACCGTCGCATCCATGTCTGACGCTCGTCGGGCCCGCGCCGAGCGCCGGGCCGCCATCGCTTCCCGCGTCACCCAGACAGCTCCCGTCGGCGGGCGTCCTCGTCATTCCCCGTCGCCTGCCGTCAACGCCGCCACCGGCCCGGCGGGGAACGAGCAACAAGCGTCGTCTCAGCACCCGTCCGTGCGGCGAGACGGCCGCACCATTACTCCGTCGCTCACGCCAGCTGGCCTTTCGTCCCACGCGCTCCGCGCGCCCTTGGAGGCTCGAGCTGCACTCATCGTGGCAAACGAGCTCCTGCGCTACCGTCCCGTCGACGACGTCTACGAAGAGTGGCTCGACCGCGTCGCCGAGCTCGTCCGCGCCGTAGGGGGCTCTCCTGCGCTGTCCGCTCCGCTGCGCCGCACCCCGCCCCGCCCGGGCAATGAAGCTCCGGGGGCGTACCAGCCACCTCCACTCCAAGAAGACGCCATGGCTCCAAGGCACATGGCCCCCGGGCGGAACCCGCTCCGTCAGGCGCCAGCCCAGCAAGAGCGGAGCTGCCAAGAAGTCCCCCGACCGTAAGAGGCTGCCCGAGCGCTCCCTGCTCCGGCTCGCCGCTACCCTGCTCCAGCTCCGGCACGTCAAGACCCCGCGCTGCTCCCAGCTGCAGCGCAAGGGGGCCCGCAAGGCCAAGCTCTCCCTCAACCGAAACCTCCCGTGGCCACCGCAGGCTGCCGCGCCTACACCACCGAGCTGCGTAGCGTCGCGTGGCCCGGCAAGTTCAAGCCGGACCTGCCTCCTCGCTACGACGGCACGACTGATTCTGCAGAGTTCCTCCAGCTCTACGAGCTGGGCATCGAAGCTGCCAGCGGGGATGAAAAGGTCATGGCGAACAGGTTCCCCATGGCGCTGAAGGAAGGAGCTCGCACCTGGCTCCTGAATCTGGCTCCAGGCACGATCTCCTCCTGGGACCAGATGCGCACCCGCTTCATCGCCAACTTCCAAGGTACTCGTGACCGGCCGCCCGCCGTGAGTGACATGCGCCGCATCAAGCAGCAACCTGGGGAGACCCTGCAAAAGTACATCCAGCGCTTCAACAGTGCACGCCTCAAGATCCCCAAGGTGTCCGAGGAAGCCATCATCTCGGCCTTCTCCGATGGCGTGCGCGACGTCAAGATGAAGGAGGAGCTGGCGATGCATGAAGACCTCTGCACCTCCCTGGAGCTGTTCAACTTGGCGACCAAGTGCGCCAGGGCTGAGGAGGGACGTCTCTCCCTCCTCGAGCTGCCCGCCGCAGATCCAAAAGAGAAGAAGCCCAAGGCCAAGGACGTGAAGCGCAAGGGGGCTACCGTACTCGCAGCAGAACCAGACACCTAGCGGGGCAAGGATCTGCCTGAATCCTCCAGAGGCAGCCGGTACTGTGTGTACCACGACCTCCACACCCACAACACCAACGAATGTCAAGAACTCCGCGCCGTGCGAGAAGGAAGAGTCGGCCAACGCCCTGACCGTGCTGACCGGGGCTACGGCCGAGGAGGAGGAAGAAACCCAGGACGCTGGAAAGATCGCGGCCCATGCCAGGGGTGGCGCGACCAACCTCGCGAGGACCGCTGGCGGGACCTGCCTCGCGAGGGGGACTGGAGGGATCAGCCTCGTGAGGACCGCCCTCATGGCAACACGGGCCTCCTTCCACTGCCCCCTCAGCCAAGGAGGAATGAAGACCGCCATCAAGACGAGGGGGCTGGGGGCTTCCAAGAGCCGTGCGCAATCGCCTGCATCCTAGGCGGAGCTCAAGCCCCAGCCTCCCAACGCATCTTCAAGCAGTTTGCCCGTGAAGTCAATGCAGTCCTCCCCAAGCTCGAAGCGACGCGCCCCCTCAAGTGGTCGGCGTGCGCCATCACGTTCAGCTCAGCAGATCAGCTCAAGTGCGCGGCCACAGCCGGGGTCCTCCCGATGTTTTGCTCCCCAGTCATCAGCAACGTACTGGTCACCAGGACCCTCATCAATGGTGGAGCAGGACTCAACGTCCTGTCCGTGGAAACATTCGACAACCTCCAAGTGCCCTATGACCAGCTTCAGCCAACCAAGCCTTTCTCTGGAGTCACCGACGTTTCCACAATCCCGATCGGGCAGGTCCGCCTCCCTGTTACCTTCGGGGCCCGCAGCAACTACCGCACCGAGCTCATCGACTTTGACGTCGCTCACATCCGCCTGCCGTACAACGCCATCCTCGGGTACCCAGCGCTGGCCAAGTTCATGGCCGTAACTCACCACGGCTACAATGTCCTCAAGATGCCAGGGAGTGGCGGCGTCATCACGGTGCCATGTGAAGAGAGGGATGCAGTGTGTTCCCTGGAGCGAGCCTTTCAGGCCGCGTCGCTGGAAGACCCAGATCGCGGAAGCAGGAGGCTTCCCGAGACCACACCCAAGAAGAAGAAGACGTCGTCAGGCTCTGCCCCTCAGGAGGCAGGCCCCTCAGGGCCCGTGCCTACCCAGGGGGACCCTCCTTCCATCGCATAAGAAAGCGCGACCGGCGCCCTCCTCAGGCAGGGCTCGGGGGCTCTCACCTTGAGGGCCACCGACCTAGCCAGGGTCACGAGGGAGGCGCTTGGGCACCACGTGGAGGCGTGCTTCGAAACACGTTTCCCTCAAGAAGGAGCGAAGCAAGTAGAGTCAGACCAGCAGGAGTTCGTTAACCAGGCCGTCCAAGAACTACAGGAGTCGAGAATCATGAGAGGTTGCCGCCGCTTGCCGGCTGTGGCTCCCCATCCAGGCGAGGATGGTGGGCTGCGTGTCTGCATCGACGTACCATGGCTCAATCAAGTCACCACGACGGAGCGCCTCTGGCCCTCACAAGTGGGGCGTTGCGGAGGTCCACCCCGCAGCTATGTTCGCATGCCTTACGGCTTGCCGAGCGTGGCTGGTGCGTACCAGCGCCTCATGAGGGGCATCATGGAGACTCGGGAAGACAGGCGTTCCGCAGTCCTGGCGGAGATGGAGATGATTCGCGAGGAGCCACCAGCGCCTCCGGAGCCTCCCGAGGCCCCAGGGCCTGGGGGCTCATGAGGATCGGCTTCCACAGCCCACCGAGCCTGCCGCACCAACGCCATTTCGCCATCGACATCTTCAGGTGACATGTTTCAAGCTCCATTCCCAGCTGGGAGCGCCCTCCTAGGGCTGCATTACTCCCAGGCCGCGTGGGTCCGTCCCTGCGGCGTGTATCCCTTTTTAGTGTTCGATCGTTAGCTTGCTTTGTTGGGGGCGCCCCTTGGGCTGCATCATCCCCAAGCCGCTCGGGCTAGGCCCAGCGGCGTGTATCTCCCTCGCGTTTATTTCCAACTATGCATTCGCCTATCATGCTTGATCACTTGATGCCTGTCCACTACAACTTTTCTTCTCCATGTCGACCACTTGCACGTTAAAGGGGGGTGCTTGAGCATCGCGACTCAGGGCTCTTGCCAGCTCTCCAGCCCTCACCCTCTGTCCTTGTCCACGGCATCGCGACCTGGCATACCAGCGACGGCTGAGACAAGCTCGAGGGCCGGGACCCGAGGACGTAGAGTGCCGGCATCTAACCAAATTTTGCAGGAACACATCTCAAGATACGGCCCAGTGCCAGGCGCAACCCGCCTAGAGGTAGGGCCTCGTGAGTCCCGCGCTGGCTCACGGGTGCCCAGATACACCTCACCTAGCCCTACCGTGCCGGCCACGTGTCAGGGCGGGGCTGTACACGCCCCGGGGGATCCTCCCGGAGGGGAGCCCCCTCCCACGTACCAGTGGAAGCACCATGCTCCGCGCTGGCTGACGACACTGCCGAGGAGCGGCTATGCCCGTACACATACGGAAGCGCTATGCTCCGCGCTGTTGATAAAGAACTGAGGGTGGCCTCCGGGCCGCATTAACCTCAGGGAGCCCAGAGCTCAGTGGCTGGCCTCATCGCAACGCCTCCCCTCGGGAGCGCCGCGCGAGGGGGCTAGGCACGGGGGCTACGACTGGGTCACGCCCAGGCGTACGCCACCCAGCCAGGTCCCTCGGGCCTGGTTCGTCGCGCGTCTCTCCCCGAGCGGAGCCAAGGTATGAAGGCCGTTTGCGCGTCAAGGGGGACCCCTGAGCATCGTAACTCAGGGGCCTAACTGGTCCCGTAGCCCCTCACTCCTTAGTTCCGAAAGGCTATGCTGGGTGAGGTACGCGCGGGGCCGGGCTCTGCAGACGTAGAACGGTGGTCCCACTCGCATCTCACCTCACCGCCCGCTGTTTGCGCGTCAAGGGGGACTCCTGAGCATCGCGACTCAGGAGCCTAACAGGCTCCGTAGCCCCTCACTCCTTAGTTCCGAAAGGCTATGCTGGGTGAGGTACGCGCGGAGTCGGGCTCCGCGGACGTAGAACGGAAGATACACCTACATCACGCTCCCCTACTTGTAGTTCGTGCCCCAAGGGGGACTCCTGAGCATCGCGACTCAGGAGCCTAACTTGTCACGTAGCCCCTCACTCCTTTGGGCCCGTCCTGGTTTCTGGTCGGGGCTAATGCTGGGTGAGGTACGCTCGCGGCCGGGCTCTGCCGGCGTAGAACACATGCAAGTAGGGAAGAAAAGCATAAAACTCAAGGAATTTAAAATCAAAATATTACAGCCCATACTGTCCAGTACCAAACGCAAGTTTAAATGCCTCCTCGAGGCGTGGTGCATGTGCAGGAAGTAAAAGAAGAACAGGAGCGGCAGCGGAGTCACTTGTCGGCGGTGGGGCAGCGCGGAATGGCCTCGCTTCGTGGAGCAGTAGGGCCGGCGGGGCCTTGCTTTGGCCTGGTGCTGAAGGCCCGGAACTTCCCCAGCAGCGCCTCCGCACGCCCCTTCACGGCTTCGACAGCGGCGGCCGCACCCTCGCCGCTCACCGGCTCCAGCAGGCTGTCGAGGTCGGCGCCGGGATCGCGAAGATAGATGTGGGCGAAGACCCGCGTCAGTGCAGCAGAAGACAGGACGCGCGCCTCGGCCTCAGCCGTGGGGCCAAGGCCAAGGGCGACATCTCCAAGGGCCTTAACTAGGAAGGGAAGCAGCTTGGCGGGGCCATCTTCATCACCGGCCAGCGGGCTCTCCAGGCCGCTCTCGTAGAGTGTCTTCAGCGAAGCACGGGCATCTTTCTCCATGTCTGCGAAGGCCACGCGATCCTCGGCAAGAACCTGAGCCTTGCGGTCCAGCTCGGCCTTCGTCACCTCCAGCTCTTTCTTCAGCGCGTCTAGGAGGGCGCGGCGCTTCTTGAGCTTGGCCTCCCGATCCTTGATGGCCGCCCCGCGAGCCTTCGCGCCTTCTTCCTGCTCCTGGCGAAGGCGAACCTCCCCCGCGAGCTGGTCCCGCAGGCCCTGGAGCTCGTCCTCCAGCTCCTTGCAGCGGCCACGGACTCAAACCACCTCTCCCAGGGCCGCGTCTCGGGCGGCCTTCGCTTCGAGGGTGGCCTCCCTCTCTCCGTCATAGGCCGTTGAGGCCTGAACCAGCGCCGCTCGAATCGAGGCGTCAGAGAGAATCCACCCCGAGGCCAGTTTCAGGAGCCCGGCCACCAGGCGAGGGTCAGCGCCAAGAAGATCCTGCCGCAGACGGTCCAGTTCAGCAGCGGCACGCTCCAGGATGGAAGAAGAAGGCGGAGAAACATCGGCGCGCGCCAAGACAACAGGAGGAGTCGGGGAAGCAGCGGTCAGTGGAACGGGAGGAGAAGGTAGCGGCGGCAAGACCACAACGTCCTGAGGCGGAGTCTGCTGCGCCCCGACGGCCGTGCCGGCGGTAGCAGGCAGGAGCACCTCGGGAGTCGCTTGGGCCATGGGGGTTGGGCTCTCCCCAGCCAGCTCAGCCAAGCCTCGCAAGGATGAGCGGGCAGGAGAGGCCCGTGCCTCACGATCGCCCTCACCCGCAAGCGGAGGTGTTCCGCGGATGGGGCCTCGGGAGCCCCCTTCGGTTTCTTCGCCGTGGGCGCCAGCCTATCCAAAAGGAGCAAACATCAAGCCCCAGCGGCGGAACAAGGAACAAAAGATGAGGGATCAAGCACTTACAGGTCGTCGCTGGAGGGCTCGAGCAGCCTCCGGCCGTACTTGAAGCCTAAGAGCCGGCTAGAGGGGTCAACCTCAAAAGCAGAAGGCGCGTCCGCGGATCGCCCCGGAGCCGAGACGGACCCGCGGAGGATCAGGCCGGTCCTGTCCTTCTTCAGGATCGGGGGCGAACTCCCGCTGCCCAGCACGTCGTCGACCTCATCATCATCGCTCAATGAGAGGCAGAGAGTACGGGACTTGCGTTGGGGGAGGGGAGCCCTGGAGTCTCCGTCAGTTGCCTCGGAGTCAGGTCCCTCCTCCCTCTCCTCTTCGCCCTCCTCTCCGCTGGGGTCGCCGGAGGACACGTCCACCAGTCCCTCGGGAGCCACCACAGGCACCGGTCCGTCCCCGTTGAAGACGGGCATCGACTCCACCACCTGCTGCCAGTCGTCGCGAAGGAACAAGGGCGCTGGCGCGCCCTCCAGCCGTGCCACCTCGCCCCCAACCAGGGATTGGAGCGCCGCGGTCACATCCTCGTCGCCCAAGGCCGCGGGGCTCGGGTGAGGCCTCCACATCGGAGGTGAGTACCGCCGAAGCGGGGCCATATGGTGCTCCAGGAACTCCCTCAGCAGCGACGCGCCGGTCAGCCTCGCTGCCGCAGCGTTGGGCGGCTTCACGTCCGCGTCCATCTTCTCGAGAACCGGCTTCGCGCGGGGGTCCGTAAGCTCCTCCCGGGACCAGTCGCCGGAACTCACGGGCTGCTCCGTGGGTAGGATCAGCCGAGGATGGATGCGCCCGGCGTCCACCAAGACCCACTTGCTCCTGAAGCCCTCAATCCTCTTCCCGGGATTTGAGATGGCCATGGCGCCGCCACACGCAACGAAGCTCGCGCATGCGGAAGGGAAGCCACGGGTGACCCGGAGGTAGAAGTAGTGGCGCAGCAAGGCCACTGAGGGTTGCACCCCCACATGGGCCTCGCAGTAGTAGGCGAAGATCGCCAGGAGAAGGATGGAGTTGGGGTGGAGATGCAGAGCTTGCAAGTCATAGTGGCGGAGGACGGAGAGGAAGAACTCAGAGAAAGGAGGCACCAGGCCCGCAGTAATGGAGCTTACAAAGAGAGGGTAGAAGGTGCTTCCTCGGCCCTCAGGGATGGCGGAGCCGACCTTGAACACCCGCGTTCCGTTGACTCCCCACGCCGCCGCCATCCGGCGCAGCCGGGCGAGGCTCACCACCAACACATTCGGCGAGTCCAGGGCCGCCGAGAACCAAGCTTCAGCAGGAGGCTGGCGCGGCGCCATGGATTCCAAGGTCACAAGGGAGCAGATCTGGGAGTCTGGAGGAAGGAAGGAGAGGCGCAAGAAAGGGGATCTGAGCAACGACGGGAGAAAGAGAAGAGCAAGGCCTGGGCAGACACTACGCCTTTAACCTGCGCGGTTGCGGGGATGCCCGCGCCCAATCAACTACCACGCGGCACCCAAGGCCGCAGGCTGTTAGGGCCCGTGGCGTTCGCCCTTGCCCTTTCGCCTCTCGGCACGGCCAACTCCGGGCGCGCCTTGGGCCCGGGGGCTACTGTCGGCGTTCTGGGAAAGGGGGTCCCCAGACTTGCCTGCCTGCGGCCTGCGGCGTGGCTCAAAGGAGGCCCAGTACGGCCCACCTTCATCTACACGAGACTCAAGACCCTCGCGAGGGGCCAAGCCTCGCGGGGCGGACGACACAGCGCTTCCTCAGGCTGGCTCATGAGGAGGCGGAGAGATCAAGGCAGGGTACCTCGCGAGGCGCCCATGACGCAAGCCATGACGACCAAGGGTGCCAGGCGGGCGCCAGACCGCACAGTGTCCTCCCTTTCCTCTTTGGTGCAAAGGGGGCAAGCGCAGGCGAGAGGATCAAGCAAATGCATCCATTTCGGTGCAACGAGACCAAGACCAGTCCAACGGTGGGAATGAGCTCATCGTGGAGCCCAGAGCGGCGTCACCACAGGGCCTTTGGCAGGCGAGGACCAACTTTGGTCAGGATAAGTGTACCAGATGTTCCCCTTCAAATTGGCCAATTGTTGGCGCCCTTCCCGCTCAATATTTTGGAAGAGGCCCAGGGCCTTTGCCTATAAATAGGACTAGCCAGCCCCAGGGTAGGGGGCATGATTGAGAGGGAGAGCAATCATAGAGCAAGTAGAGAGAAAGAGAGAGAGAAGGGCGGCTGAACTTCCCTAGCAGTTCATCGTCCTAGCCAAGAACAGGCCCTCGCGAGGCTGTTCTCCTTTGTACTGATCATCATCATCATCAGCCCAAGAGGCAATCCATCCACCCACAAAACTAGAGTAGGGCATTACACCACAACGGTGGCCCGAACTAGTATAAACTCTGTGTTCTTTGTGCTGTTCTTTCTGTAGTTTAGATCCTTGCGAGACGGAGAAGTAGAGGGCAGAATCTCCGCACGCGCACCCCCGAGTTCGAACCTTAAGGGTCTGCCGGAACCCCTGATCCGCCAATCGTAATGAGCTCAATGTGACTAAGGGGTTGCTCACGAGATGATATGTTACATAATGAGTAAAGATACTTGCCGTAACGAGATTGAACAAGGTATCGGTATACCGACGATCGAATCTTGGGCAAGTGCTATACCGGTAGACAAAGGGAACCATATACGGGGTTGATTGAATCCTTGACATCGTGGTTCATCTGGAGAGATCATCGTGGAACATGTGGGAGCCAACATGGGTATCCAGATCCCTCTGTTGGTTATTGGCCGGAGAGATGTCTCGGTCATGTCTGTATAGTTCCCGAACCCGTAGGGTCTACACACTTAAGGTTCGATGACTGAGGGAGTCCTGGATTAGGGGGTGTTCGGCCATCCGAACTATACCTTCAGCCGGACTCTAGGACTATGAAGATACAAGATTGAAGACTTCGTCCTATGTCCAGATGGGACTTTCCTTGGCATGGAAGGCAATCTTGGCGATGCGGATATTCAAGATCTCCTACCATTGTAACCAACTTTGTGTAACCCTAACCCTATCCGGCGTCTATATAAATCGAAGGGTTCTAGTCCGTAGAACAACTTCATCATACAACAATCATACCATAGGCTAGCTTCTAGGGTTTAGCCTCCTTGATCTTGTGGTAGATCTACTCTTGTACTACCCATATCATCAATATTAATCAAGCAGGAGTAGGGTTTTACCTCCATCGAGAGGGCCCGAACCTGGGTAAACTTCGTGTCCCTTGTCTCCTGTTACCATCCCGCCTAGACGCACAGTTCGGGACCCCCTACCCGACATCCGCCGGTTTTGACACCGACATTGGTGCTTTCATTGAGAGTTCCTCTGTGTCGTCGCTTTTAGGCCCGATGGCTCCTTTGATCATCAACGACGATGCGGTCCGGGGTGAGACTTTTCTTCCCAGACAGATCTTCGTCTTCGGCGGCTTCGCACTGCGGGACAATTCGCTTGGCCACCTGGAGCAGATCGAAAGCTACGCCCCTGGCCATCAGGTCAGGATTGGAAGCTTAAACTACACGGAGATATCCGTGGGGATTTGATCTTCGACGGATTCGAGCCACAACCAGGCGTGCCGCACTGTCTCAAGGGGCATGATCTAGCTCTGCCGCCGAACAGTGCCCTGGAGGATGCACACGCACCGGTTCCGACCGTTAATTCGGAGCCTATTGCGCCAATCGAGGATAAGCGGTTGGACGTCACCTCGGGGGCCGCGATCTCAAAGGCGATCGAGCCAAACGCCAGCCCCGCACTCGGCATTACCCGTGACTCCGAGGATCCGGATTCCACTCCGGACTCCGAACCCCCCGCGCCCCTGCTAATCAAATCCGATGGGGCGCCGATAATGGAGTTCACCACCGCGGACATATTTCAGCACTCGCCCTTCGGCGACATCCTGAATTCTCTAAAGTCTCTCTCTTTATTAGGAGAGCCCTGGCCAGACTACGGTCAGTGAGGATGGGATACGGACGATGAAGAAATTCAAAGCCCACCCACCACCCACTTGGTAGCCACCGTCGACAATTTAAACGGCATGCTCAACTTCGACTCCGAAGACATCGATGGTATGGACGACGATGCAGGAGACACATATGAACCAACGCCTATAGGGCATTGGACGGCCACCTCACTCATGATGTATACATGGTGGATACCCCTAAAGGTAGCGACCATGAGGAAAATGGGGATAGAACGAAGGATCAATCCCTCGAAAAACAATCAAAGTGTCGGCGCAAATGCCGACCCAAGCCCCGCCTCGACACAGACCCAGCCATAGAGTAGGATAAGCCAGCAGGCGACGAGCATGCCCTAGAGCAACCGTTCGAACAGGGCAGCCCGGATGAAGAAACCGAGCATCCCTCCCCTGGCGAAAATGGCATTCCAGACAACCTTACGCCGGATAAACCCGCGGAGAAGAAGAACCTCCACAAGAGGCTAGTTGCAACCTCACGCGGCCTAAAAAAACAAAAGCGGAAGCTCAAGACTGCAGAAGAAGCACTCAGGATCAGATGGAGTCAAGTAATCAATAGCGCAGACAAATACGGCGATAGTCGCCGCACTAAAAGCTATCCGAAGCGAAAGCTACTGCCTGAATTCGACGAAGAGGCCTTAGAGCCCTAGCACTCAAAAAGCAAGAAAGCCACACGGTTGGATAGATGACCCCATAGCCAGTATAAAACGGCAAATGGCACCGCACTTAAGCCGGCACGCGACCCACTTACGGATTCGCATCAAAAAGATGGCCCAGCCAGGTCCATTTATGGGCCAAGAAAGCAAGCTCTCATAAGCAATGCAATAAAACCATCATCAGAATCCGGCACACCCAAATACAGGGGCGCCGCACATCCCCTATGCTTCACCGATGAGGTCCTGGATTATGAATTTCTAGCGGGATTCAAACCCGTAAACATAGAGGCATATGATGGAACAACATACCCTGGAGTCTGGATAGAGGATTATATCCTCCACATACACATGGCTAGAGGAGATGATCTCCATGCCATCAAATATTTACCACTAAAGCTCAAAGGACCAGCCCGACATTGGCTCAAAAGCCTTCCTGAAAACACAATTGGAAGCTGGGAAGAGCTCGAGGACGCTTTCCGAGCAAATTTTCAAGGGACTTATGTCCGTCCTCCAGATGCTGACAACCTCAGTCACATAACACAACAGCCCGGAGAATCAGCTCGGCAATTCTGGAATAGATTCCTCACTAAAAAGAATCAGATAGTCGACTGTCCGGACGCCGAAGCCTTAGCAGCTTTCAGGCATAACGTCCGAGACGAATGGCTCGCCAGACACCTCGGCCAAGAAAAGCCAAGAACAATGGCCGCACTGACAAGCCTCATGACCCGCTTTTGCGTGGGAGAGGACAGCTGGTTGGCAAGATGCAGCACCAGCGACCCAAACACATCCGAAACTAGGGATGGAAATGGAAAACCGCGGCGCAATAAGGACCGTCGCCGGGCTAAGGAAAAAAGTTCAAAGAGTACGACAGTCAACGCCGGATTCAAAAGCTCACGACAGAATCAGACAAAGCCGCCCCTCCAGGATAACAGGGATGATCCATCCAACTTAAACAAAATCCTGGACAGGATATGTCAAATACACAGTACTCCCGAGAAGCCTGCTAACCATACCCACAGAGATTGTTGGGTTTTCAAACAATCCGGCAGACTCAATGCCGAACACAAGGGGCTCGAAACACCAAGTGAAGACGAAGACGACCCCAAAAGCAGAGCACCAGGAAACAAAAGAACTTCCCGCAAGAAGTAAAAACAGTAAACTTACTTCACATAACAAAACGTGCGGCGCCCATAAAGGTACGCACCACGTGACCTATCCCAAAGGGGTCCCGCCACTGGTTGTCAAAACCAATCATCTTCGATCAGCTGGACTATTCTCGAAGTATCAGGAACGCAGGTTGGTCTGCCTTGGTACTCGATCCAATAATCGGCGGACTCAAGTTTTCAAATGTCCTTATGGACGACGGCAGTGGACTAAACCTGATATATCAGGACACAATCCGTCGCATGGGGATAGACCCAACAAGAATCCGTCACAGCAAAACCTCCTTTCAAGGGGTAACGCCAGGTTCGGACACCCGGTGCATGGGTTTTCTCCGGCTTGAAGTTACATTCGGCTACCCCGATAACTTCCGTCACGAAAAGCTAATTTTCCACATCGTCCCATTCTCAAGTCGCTATCAAGCACTACTAGGACGCGAAGCTTTCGCCCGCTTTAACGCAATACCGCATTATGCATCTCTAACGCTTAAAATGCCCGGTCCATGAGGCATCATCTCTTTAAAGGGGAAGCATTGAGGTGCGCCTCCCCCAAGTGGAGGACTGTGCGGCCGCTTTGACAGCCCACAGTAAAATGGCTTCACCGGCCAAAAACTTCGGAATAGGTCCTTAAAGACCACGAACGCGGATAGACGAGTTCAGTACAAAATTATAATTGATGCAGGCTTAGTGGCCATATACCTCCGCACTAGGGGCTCCGTACATATACAATAAGATACAATAAAGCTCGATTTTATATATTTTACTTTATACTTTGTTTATTTTAAAATCTTGTTCGGCACGACCCATTTTCAACTCAGTTCCTCTCTTTTACAGATGAACGTCGTGCGGCGCTCGTCCAGGATACGGCACAACGGAGACACATGCGCAGACGTGCAGTAGGGACCCGTCCTAAGGATTCTTTTTAGATTAAGACCCTGCGTAAACCTTTTTTACTGTCTCTTGTTGCTACATATCCCCTGGTTTTCTCTACTATAACCAAGGAGGAGGCTGACGTCTTGGCATGTGGCCACGTCAGAATTTTTGCGCGTACCTGGACACTAGGGGCTTTTTTAATAAAGAGTGTTGTTTTGCCCGCACTTATAAAGACCGAACACCTTAGGGAGTGTTCGGCGTCACGAGTTTTGGCATTATATGCATCAGCTCCGAATCATGTCTTTGGTCAAATGTTGGGTTGCCCGGCTCCTGAGTTCGGCTACCTTACGTTCCGCTCTATCGGCTAAGGTAGCACCAGGAGAACTACTGTGGTTGTGCCCCGGTTAGGCCGGGTGAGCACCTCAGTAGAGAAAGCCGAAAACTGACTGTCATGATGTAGCGTGAGACTGGTCAGCCACTCGATGACCTACTGGAATCTATAGGATTCCTCCGCTTTAACGAAGGGCCGTTTCCCGGCCAGGCACATACGCGCCCCGAACTCGGGCGAGCGCAGTCGCCACCAAAGGGCTACCTAAATAGTCCCCCTGTCAAGCTCCTATGGCTAAGTGAAAGTGTTAAAGCATTATAGTCCGGTTGCCTGGCCCGCTGCACTATCACCTCCTTTGTAGGACCAAGACGTTGGATTAAGTGTGAAAATGCGTCTTCTGCGAGCACCCCCGCACTATGTGCGTGGGGGCTGAAGCCAACGATTGCCATCTTTCAGATTCTGTATATATATCTTAAAACGGCCGCACAAGAGGTGTTCCCAATACTTGAAGGCACAAGTATAAAAGGCCATTACAATTTATCAAAATACTGCTTTATAATTACATATGCTATCATAACATAGCATCCTTCGAGCACTGTGTCTCTATTACACGAGCGCCCTCAAGGACTTCCTGAAAATAGTGCTCGGAGGGTACTCGGCTTTTGTCCGAATCTCGGGACGCAACAACGGTGGTCTCCATCTCTGCCCAGTATGTCTTGACACGGGCAAGAGCCATCTGTGCGCCCTCTATGCATGCTGACCTCTTCATCGCATTGATACGAGGCACCGCGTCAAGGAATTGCTGCACCAAGCTAAAATAACTCTTCGGCTCCGATCTCCCCGGCCACAGATGACCCATGACGTACTTCATGGCGAGTGCGGACAACCTATTCAGTTCGGCCCATTGAGCCAGGCGATCGTCCACTGCCAGTGGACGCTTTGGATTGTGGAACTGCGACCAGAAAAGTTTTTCCACTTCGCGATCTTTTAGATCTCGAAAGTGTTCGGTCGCATCAGCAGCACTTGTTGCCAAATCCAGATAGGTGTCCTCCACACTCCACATCCGGTCTAACGGAGCAAACTTAGGATCGCAAAACTTCCTCCGCAGCATAAAGGGCTTTCCAGCCGCAATCTGTTCGGCCTGACGCAGCTCCTCCTTCGCAGCTCTCATCGCAGAGCGAGCGTCCTTGGCATCAGCAACGGCCTTCTCCAAGTCCGTCTGCCTTGCCCGGTCTTCTTCTTCAAGAAGCTTGCAACGGTCAACAGCGCGCTCTAACTTCACGATCATCTCGGCCATCTCCTCCTTGCTTCGGCAGTGAGCAGCTTGTCCAGCTCTCAGCTCTTCAAGAGCTTTCTGGGCAGCCGCATCACTCTTTTGGGCTTGTTCCTTAGCTCGGGCAAGTTCTTCCCTAAGATTCTCCACGGCGGCCGCACCATCTGCATCAAGCACACACACTGTAAGACAATGGCATAAAGCTCCTCTTACCTGATGCCGCCCGAGTAATTACATATCTTGAGCCTCATCAAGCTGCTTGTTGACAAGCGCGATGTCGGCATCTGCCACGTCCAGTTGCCGCTTTAGTTTGGCAAAATCATCAGTTCGGCTCGATTCCAGACACCTCGCCACCTACATTCAAAGGCGACACCTTAGACCTGGGATTATGACCCTCTGCGTGCCGTCATTTCTTGACGACGCACAGACTCTCAGGGGCTACTATCTACACAGGGCGCAACTTACTTATGCGCAACTGACAAAAGTGTACATTATCTAACGTACCTCAAAACCAGTCAGTAAACTTTTGACGGCTTCATGCAATCCGCTTTCTGCGGATGAAATCCTTTCAATCATTGTACCCATCAATGCACGGTGCTCCTCTGAGATAAAAGCTCACCCCAACAGAATCTTTAGCTCCTCCGGCCGAGCACCAGATGGTGCCGGACTTGTCCTATGGCCTCTTTCGAAGGCCGGACGCGGAGAATCTTGGGGGGCCATATGGCTATCTTCCGCCCCTGCCAGATTCGGAGGAACTGTCCGCGATGACACCTCAGCGTTGCCCGCCTTGCTAGGCGGTACGGCAGGGGGAGGCATCCCGCTCTCCATCATCTCCGGAAGAAGATCCCCCGAGGACGAGCTCTGCTGAGAAGGGCAGAGGTCCGAGCTACAAGGTAAAATTTCGGTTAATCTTCTTAGATATAAATCAAGGATTTCTCTCATCCCTCAAAAGGGAAACCTTTCTCTACTTACGGCTCGCTGGAGGACTGATCCCTTTGAGGGCGTAGTTCGGCCGAGGAACTCCCCGGCGTCGGACCCTCCGACGAGGATTTTTTCCCCCGCTTCGAGGCCATGGTCTCCGGGTCGTCAGAGGCGGCCCTCTTTTTCCCCTTAGGAGAGGAATTGTCGGTTCCTCCCTCCAAAGCAGCGTCCTTCGAGGAGGCCATAGTTCCCTTGTTCTTCCCCTTACTTCCCTCCAAAGGCATTATCTTCAACATCCTGACAAGCACGGGATCCGGCCTGGTTTTGGGAAGGGGAGCCAGACACCTGATCAGCTTTGCCTTCGCTATCCACTCCTGTTTAAAAGGACAGCTCTTTTAGGGGCAAGTTTATGACAATTATATGGATAGCATGTCCGGGCACAAGGTTACTTACTTGAGTATCCGGGCGATTGCAGCTTAGGCCTGCGTCCTCGGTCAAATCCGGACACATCGCTTGTGATCGGAAGAACAGTTTATACATCTCCGCGGGCATTGCGCCCATGAAATTCTGGAGAGCCTGCGGTCCCTCTGGATTAAACTCCCACAGGCGAAGGGAGGAACGTTTGCTGGGCAATATCCGGCGAATCAACATGACCTGCGTCACCTTGACCAGGCCGAGGTATCCTTCTAAGAGATCCCTAATACGGCCCTGCAACAAGGGCACGTCTTTGGGTAACCCCCAATCTAACCCTCTGCTGACCCATGACGTTAGCCGTGGCGGGGGACCCGAGCGAAAGGCAGGAGGCACCGCCCACTTGGTGCCCCTGGGAGCGGTGATATAGAACCACTCTCGTTGCCACAAACCGAGCTCCTCTTGAAAAGAGCCCTCGGGCCATGGAGCATCAGCATTCTTGCTTATAACAGCACCTCCGCACTCTGTGTGCCGTCCCTCGATCATCTTCGGCTCCACTTTAAAAGTCTTGAGCCATAATCCGAAGTAAGGGGTAACACGGAGGAACGCTTCACACATGACGATGAATGAGAAAATATGGAGGACGGACTCCGGAGCTAAGTCATGGAATTCCAGCCCGTAATAAAATAGCAGCCCCCTCACAAAGGGATCCATTGGGAAGCCTAACCCTCGAAGGAAGTGAGACATGAACACCATGCTCTCACCAGGCTGGGGACTGGGAATGGCCTACCCTTGAGCAGGCAACCTATGCGAAATTTCGCCGGTCAGGAACTTAGCCTCTCTCAACTTTAGCACGTCCTCTTTCATGACAGAGGAGGGCGTCCATCGGCCTTGAAGGTCAGAACCGGACATGGTCGAAGGTCCGAAGCGCCTGGAATCTGGAGCCTAGGGTGTTGGAACTCGAGGCGACGGGCGAACTCGTTTGAGGTTGGAAAAAGGAGTAAGGCCTTGGTCTCTTTATAAGAGGTTGAATACCAAGAGCCCCCCCCCCCCTGTAACCGTTTGGGACTCGCCTTTAATCGAGGGAACGTGCTAACGGGCACGATTGGGTTACCCATGTCCGTATTGATGAGAATCCTGTAAAAAGGGGCACACGATCTCTGCTTTGACAAGACGTGCCAAGGAAACCGCCTCGCAAAACATGCTGAGGTGGAAAAGTAAAAACGATTCGAGTAAAGGACTTGGCCGTAGTGTGATGTCACGCTGTGGAACACGTCAGCAGATTAGATTTGTGTTAATATTATTCTCTCTATGGCAACATGTGGAAACTTATTTTGCAGAGCCGGACACTATCCTTGGTGTTTAAAATCTTCTTGAAGAACTTGGAGGAGGAACCCGCCTTGCAATGCTGAAGACAATTTGCGCGCTGGACTCGTCGTCATTGAAGCCTGGTTCAGGGGCTACTGAGGGAGTCCTGGATTAGGGGGTGTTCGGCCATCCGAACTATACCTTCAGCCGGACTCCAGGACTATGAAGATACAAGATTGAAGACTTCGTCCCGTGTCCGGATGGGACTTTCCTTGGCTGGAAGGCAAGCTTGGCGATGCGGATATTCAAGATCTCCTACCATTGTAACCAACTTTGTGTAACCCTAACCCTATCCGGTGTCTATATAAACCAGAGGGTTCTAGTCCGTAGAACAACTTCATCATACAACAATCATACCATAGGCTAGCTTCTAGGGTTTAGCCTCCTTGATCTCGTGGTAGATCTACTCTTGTACTACCCATATCATCAATATTAATCAAGCAGGAGTAGGGTTTTACCAACATCGAGAGGGCCCGAACCTGGGTAAACTTTGTCTCCCTTGTCTCCTGTTACCATCCCGCCTAGACGCACAGTTCGGGACCCCCTACCCGAGATCCGCCGGTTTTGACACCGACAATGACGCTAGGGTTATAGGGAATAGGTGTACGTGGTTACCGTATGTTGTCCGGAGTCCCGAATGAGATCCCGGACGTCACGAGGAGTTCCGGAATGGTCCAGAGGTAAAGATTTACATATGGGAAGTCCCGTTTTGGACACCAGAAGTGTTCTGAGAGTTATCGGTAACGTACCGGGACCACTGGAAGGGTTCGGGGGTCCACCGGGAGGGGCCACCAGCCCCAGAAGCCTGCGTGGGCAAAGTGTGGGAAGGGACCAGCCCCTAGGTGGGCTGGTGCGCCTCCCACAAGAGGCCCAAGGCGCAGGGAAGGGGGGAATGGGGAAACCCCTAGGCTCAGATGGGCCTAAGGCCCACCTAGGGTGTGCCCCCCTCTCTCCCCCTCTGGATGCCCCCCAGATGCATCTAGGGCTAGCCGCCACCCCTAGGGGAGGACCCTAGATGGGGGCGCAACCCCTCCCCTCCCCCTATATATAGTGGGGGTTTTGGGGCTGCCAGAGACACGAGTCTCCCTCTCTCTTGGCGCAGCCCTACCCCTCTCCCTCCTTGTCTCTCGCAGTGCTTGGCGAAGCCCTGCTGGAGTGCCACGCTCCTCCACCACCACCACACCGTCGTGTTGCTGCTGGACGGATTCTTCCCCAACCTTTCCCTCTCTCCTTGCTGGATCAAGGCGCGGGAGACGTCACCGGGCTGCACGTGTGTTGAACGCGGAGGCACCGTTGTTCGGTGCTTAGATCGGATTCGGCTGCAATCTGAATCGCTTCGTGTTCGACTCCACCGACCGCGTTCTTGCAACTCTTCCGCATCGCGATCTTCAAAGATATGAAGATGCACTCCCCTCTCGTTGCTAGTAAACTCCATAGATTGATCTTGGTGATGCGTAGAAATTTTTTAATTTCTGCAACGATCCCCAACATCACGGGCAAATGCGCATCGCCCTTTGCTGCTCCTTCCCCTTCTTGTCGCCCCCTCCCTCGCCGCCCGTGCGCTCTCGCTGCCGCCTCTCGCTCGCCACCCGTCGCCTCCCCCGATCGAACCCTAGCCACTACCACCACAACCCCCCACTCCCTCGTCTCTCCCTTCCCCCTCCTGGATCCAGAGGCTGAGCCCGACCCCGACGACCCTCGCCATGACACCCACGGCCGATGCCACCTCTCTACCGCCCGTCATCGTCCCCCCTGCTGCCCCGTGCACCTCCCCGCCCCTGCTGCCCCACTCCGGCCGCCGCCCCCACACTCCAGCCGCCTCCCCACATCCCCTGCTGCCCCACTCCGGCCACCTCCCCACTCCACCACCGCCCCCACTCCGGCCGCCGCGCCCCACTGCATTATTGTAGATGCTTAATTAATTGTGTGTGTGTGTGTGTGCCTGTGTGTGTGTGTGTGTGTGTGTGTGTGTGTGTTTGTGTGTGTGTGTGTGTTTGTAGTGTATATCAGGATTGACATTGTAGAGGTAGGCTTGTGATGTTTGTAGTGTATTAGGATTGACATTGTTAATTTGTTACTAATTATAGCATAGTTTCCCTAGTGTCATTGATATATATTAGATGTTTCCCTAGTGTAGTTTCCCTAACATTGAAATAAACCCTATGATGTTTTTCCGTAGCTAGTAGTTTCCCTAGCATTGAAATAAACCCTATGATGTTTCCCTAGTAGTTTCCCTAACACTGACATAAACCCTATATTTGTCTATCCGATGAATCAATGTATTGTTTCTATCTATCTGATGTTTTGTCTCTGTCTCATGAATGCTTGCGTTAGAACAAATATTGATGTTTAATTACTCAATGCTTATAATAGGAAAACGGTGCCACCACCACCACCATGTCAACTGTGCAAGTCAAGGTGCGCCAGCAGTCTTGCAACTGGCACGCTGTTCGACATCTACTTCCAGCTGAGTTTTCTTCATGCAGTGGTAATAAATTATATGAAACATGTACCAACTATTCTGTTTTCAGTGTTGTTGCCATTAATGCATTGTGTATATCATTTTGCTTTTTTACACAGATCGTCCCATGCAATGTGAGGTTGGAATTCAACAAGCTGACCGGAGACATTGTGACCTTTGAGGCTCCTGGGGGGCCTACACTTTGGAGGTCGAGGAAGGACGAAATGTGTCGCAGATGGGAGGAGATGGATGGGTCCGTTTCATCGCCCACATGGGTATCACTGGTGGTGAGTTGATCAGCTTCTCCTTCAGAGCAGAAAGACCCAAGCTGGCCGCCATTTATGTCAACACGGAGGAAGATGATGAGGACCCACTTGATGAAGCCATCTATGCTCAAAGAATTAGGATGAGCGAGGAGGAGGTGGGCAACCTATGGCACATACTTCCACCACGTGTTGACTTCGTTGGGGTGCCATTCGTGACCCGCTTGACAATTACCATGGTTGATCGACATGTCATGGTATGTTATACTTATTGTGGTAATTTGATGATATGCTTTATTGTTATACTAACAAATGCAAATTATCTGTATGTAGAATCCGATGATATGCATAGTGTAGAATCCAATGATATGCTTAGTGTAGAATTCAATGATATGCTTAATTAGTGTAGAGTCCAATGATATGCTTAGTGAATCCGATGATATGCTTAGTGTAGAGTCCAATGATATGATGTGTAGAAGCTAGCCGATGATATGCTTTGGTGTAGAGTCCGATGCCATGCTTACTGTAGAGTCCAATGACATGCTTACTATAGAATCCGATGATATGCTTTAGTGTAGCTAGAGTCCAATGATATATATGCTTACTGTAGAATCCGATGATATGCTTAGTGTATCTAAAGTCCAATGATATATATGCTTAGTGTAGAATCCAAGGAAACTGTTAATAGTGTAGAATCCATACTTATTAGTAGAATTCATGCTTAGTAGAAATGTAGTACTGTCTTTTGATAGTGTAGAAATCTATACTTAATAGAAATATATTTGCAAGAGTATATATGTGTGAGGCTACTTATTAATTGATATGTTTTTCTTATTCAGGAATTGCCAAAGAACCTATATGTGAGTTGTGGTATCGAGCCTGATGAAGAAGGCTCTGCTGGAATACGCCTTACCGCAAGGGGCTCCGTCACCACATGTCCGTACGACGTGGACGCGGACGGTCGCACACACTTAAGCTCGGTTGGGTGGAAGAGCTTCTTCATTGGCAAGAATCTTCATGTTGGACAGGCCATCCTAATTACTATCAGGAACACCCACCGCCAAGGCTTGAGGATCATCTAGAACTATATATGTGTGTGGCTGCTAAACCATATATATGCTACTATGACTACCTAGTAGACTGCTTATCAACTATTAGTTCACCATATGAGATCTATCGTTGACTATATATGAGTACTTATAATGTTTGTGAGATTGTGGTTATATTAAATCTGGTATTGTGGTTAATGATATTGTTATATGAGTACCTAGTATTTGTGAATTTGCAGATTATTGAAACGGGTACTATTCTACATTATAAAAAGCAGAAAAAATGTTAAACGATACAGCAGCAGCGCGGGAACAGGAAAAGCACTACAACTAAATAGTAGTAGCGTGTGACTGAAGAGCGCTACTGATAAGGTGACTAGTAGTAGCGCTGGGTTAGACCACGCTACTACTACTAGTTAGTTGTGCGCCGTAGTAGTAGCGCGGCTACCTCCGCTACTGATAGCCATAAAACCTACGCCACTACTAGGGTTTTCCCTAGTAGTGGATACTCCCTCCGTTCCAAAATAGATGGCTCAACTTTGTACTAACTTTAGTCTAAAGTTGAGTCATCTATTTGGAACGGAGGGAGTAGATGATAGGTTCAAATATGTAGAGTAGAAACAAAAAATTGAAAGCGGAATGGACGCCCTACCTCTCCCTACAAGTGCTAGCATAGTCTGAAACTGAAGAGACATAGTAGGCATAGCGGATTTGGGGGTGGGGGGGGCTATGCGGTAACTCACCCATGTCGAGGCCACGTTCCCTGTTTTGACCCTTTTGAAACTTCCGCACGATCTAACCCCGCTTTCAAAACAAATCGAGATATGATCCTTTTCCTACCGCCATTGGCCTCGGCAGTAGCATAACACAGCCTACCACCTGAGTCTCTGCTGGTAGGACTTACCTGTGTCGGCACGCCCGGTTATAGTATGGAAAAGACCCTACTGCCATGGTCCTTGGCGGTAGGGTCTTTGCCTTTGTTTATTGCATGCATGCCCCTATAATAATTGCATGCATGTCCCTACCACCAAGGACCATGGCGGTAGGGGTATTGTTCGCATCGAACGGGTGTGGCGGTGCCTTGGCGGTAGCATGTGCTACCCTACCGCCGAGAGCAGTGGCGGTAGGAAAAAGGGTCAAATCATGATATTTTTTTTGCAAAGTGGGGTTAGATCGTGCTGAAGTTTTAAAACAGGGTCAAAGTAGTGAATTCCCCCGTCGACGGCCCTACACGTAAACATAAAGTACTAAAGCTACCATTTATATTTTTCATCACTCAACAGAGGCAAACATAGATAGACCCATTTGAGTGAACCACATTTCAATAATTTCCTTCCAATCTCCTTCTTCTTCCATTGTTGTCCACCCTCTCTCTCTCTTCACCTTTTCCCTCTCTTCCTTCCATTTGTTCTTTCTTTTTGCATGGAGCAGCTGACTCCTCTGCAAGAGACCGCTCGCCCTGCAGAGCATCACCCGAACCTGAGTTGCAAAGTTAGAGCCGAGCTGAACCCGCAGAGTAGCACGTTGGTGCAACGCGTTGGCCATGCCCTATGTGTGTTGCCCCATAGGTGAAAATCAGACCCTTGCTGCATCCGATTGATGGCGACAACATCTTTGACGTCACCCCCTCCTTTGTTGAAGGGCATGAACTATGATGGCATATGGATAAAGATGTCTCATGAGAAAAAAAAGTAGGTTGAGGCATCTACATTGATTTTTTTCTCCTCAACGAAAGCTAACACGGCCTCATCAAGCAATACACATGCATGTCATGCATCTTTATTCTTCACTCCAACTTTTTCAGCTTTTTACACCGGATCACACTTTTTTTCAATTCCAAGCACCCGCCTCCTACTGAGGATCCCGCTACACCATCCGAATCTATTTCTCCTGACATCCGATCATATATGCCATACATGACTATTGTTGCTGCTCCTCCTAAACCCTAGCCCTAGCTCTAACTCGTTCCCTCTCTGCGCTCGAACAACAGAAGAGGAAGAAGAAGATGGATCAGAGGAGACAGTGGACACAGGGGTTTTGCCGGCGAACGAACGCCTTTTTCTTTCCTCGAGCACGAACTCGACCGTATCAATCAGCTACACAGAGGAGAGGGGGATTTATACCTGCGAGCACTAACATGCCAGGCCTCGCCTCGCACCCACTCGCTCCCCCACTCACCCACGTCCCGCGTGCTCTGGCCGCGCCCGCGCATCGCGCCCGCACGCGATCGCCACGGCCTCCCGCGCGCCCGACACAGTCCACTCCCCTTGATCCTAGCTAACAGACCCGCGTGGCCCCGCGCACACACACGCTAGCTCACGCACACACTCACACCTACGCTCGGTCGCGCACGCACGCACCCGAGCCCTGCCACGGGCTGAACCCGACGCGGCCACTGCACGCACGCGCACACCGCACCCCGGGCTCGCCACGGCTTATTGCCCAACACTCTTCCCCTAAACCGTGGCCTAGAGGAGACCGTTGTTCTCGACATCGGCGTTCGCCAACATCGCCTGCTCCGCCGCCGGCGCCTTCCGCAGCTCCGGGCAATCACGCTTAAAGTGGCCGCGCTCTCCGCACTTGTAGCAGCGGCCACGTCTGTTGCCGCCGTCCCGTGTCGCCACGCTGCGCGCGTCGTCGTCGTCCCGAGCTCCACCTTGGCGCCGCTCCCGCGCCCGCCATTGCGCCGTAGTGTACAGGAGCTGGCCGTTCGAGCGCTCGCCGCTGCTCTGCCCGCGGCGACGCACGCGCTCGTCGAATGCGCGCAGCTGCCCGAGCACCTCGCCGTACGTGAGCTCCTCCAGCACGCAGAACTGCTCAATCCTGGCGACGACAGGGAAGAGACGGTCCGGCACCGTGTCCATGAGCTTCTTCACCAGTTCGGTGTCGCTCAGCGTCTCCCCCAGGCTCGCAAACCTCGCCGTCATACCCGCCAACCTGCCGCCGTAGACGTCCAGGGACTTACCATCTTCCATCCTCAGCCGGTCCAGCTCGCCGCGCAACGTCGCCCTCCTCGTCGTGCACACCCGTTCGGCGCCGACGAAACACACTTTGAGGGAGTCCCATACCTCCTTCGCCGTGAGCTTCGCCGCCACCTGCAGCAAGACATCCTTCGGCAGCCCTGCCAGGATCATAGCCCTCGCCGTCTTGCACTTCTTCCCCGTTGACCGCCGCGTCGTTCACCGATGCCACCGCTTCCCACAACGTGTGGGCATCAAGGATTGCCTGCGCCTTGATCGCCCACACGGTGTAGTTCTCCGGCGAGAGCATCGGCATGTTCATGGACACCGATCCGCCCGCGCCGCCGCCGTCGTGTGGAACCAACGCCATGGACTCCGGCGAGCCCCTCCGAACCCGACGCTCTGATGCCAAATGTTGTTGCCGCTCCTCCTAAACCCTAGCCCTAGCTCTAACTCGCTCCCTCTCTGCGCTCGAACAACAGAAGAGGAAGAAGAAGATGGATCAGAGGAGACAGTGGACACAGGGGTTTTGCCAGCGCAAGAACGCCTTTTTCTTTCCTCGAGCACGAACTCGACCGTATCAATCAGCTACACAGAGAAGAGGGGGTTTTATACCTGCGAGCACTGACATGCCAGGCCTCGCCTCGTACCCACCCGCTCTCCTACTCACCCACATCCCGCACGCTCTGGCCGTGCCCGCGCATCGCGCCCGCACGAGATCGCCATGGCCTCCCGCGCGCCCGACGCGGTCCACTCCCCTGGATCCTAGCTATCAGACCCGCGTGGCCCCGCGCACACACTCACACCTACGCTCGGTCGCGCACGCACGCACCCGAGTCCTGCCACGGGCCGAATCCGACGCGGCCACTGCACACACGCGCACACCGCGCCACGCGCTCGCCACGGCTTATTGCCCAACAATAACATCACCTTGGGGCTATGCATTGACAATGCTGTGAGTGGTGTCGATATGTCACCCTTCGATCCACGTGAGAGGCGGCAGTGGCATTCCCAGTTGCAGTCCGGTGTCTTGGGTTATGGGCAGCATGCCAGCTGCACTGACTCGGCGTCGTGTGACTTACCATGTTCCACGCAGCCGGAGAAGCCACACCCGCTCTCCATGGTTTCTGGTTTCTCTCTCCGTCGGTGAAACAACGACAGCACTGCTCTTTGATGGCGTGGTTGTGTCATCCGGCGGCCCTCTAGAACATGTTTATAGCTATGTAGGGCGGGAAGTCAACATCTTTGCAGTTAACCACGGCATTGTTCTGTAGGTTTTTCGTAGCTTATTACGTAGGTTGTGAGTGGACGCCAGCATGTTAATTAGTTGGAGGTCGTATGCTTGGACGGATACATATGTTTAGATAACTCGCCCATGCATGCAGATGGCACACATGACACCGGGCTCAAAGATGCAAAACATGACGAGCAGTCGAGCATTACTTAGTGCTTTGACTAATGAACGTCATGAGGCAGCTCGATAGTTGATTTTTTTTTACATCAGTACAGACACAAGCGCCCATATACACGCGCATACACTCACCCCTATGAACGCACACACGCACACCCTACCCCTATGAGCACCTCCGAGAAACTGAGCCGGCATATCATCTTGAGAATTATGAAGCCACCGTAGGCGCCTCGTCGTCGACGGGAACGTCTCCTCCCACTGAAAGCGCATCGCCGAAAATCCTGAAATAAATCCAGAAATAATGCGAGCACCAGAATTTAAACCCTGATGGGTTGGAAATACCACTGTCCACCTAACCAACTCTAGTTGACTTGAAGATATGAGATCCCTCAAGATCTACAAGAGAGTGCGGAACTCGATCAACATGGACCACTTAATAGGTCCAAAAGTCTGAATATTGTGTTCTTATATTATACATCCAGTGGACGGACTGCATGCAGTTTTTCGGGTAAAGACGTGGCAGTATGACCAACTCAGGTCAACTCCACCGCGGGACCCCAAACGAACGTCCGGTTTGGCCGGATTTTGTCCCTTTGGGGCGCCGATGGGTTTGTCCGTGTCCGCGTTTGTCCGATGGGTCATGGGTGCGCCCAACGCGCGGGCGCACCCCAAAACCTGTCCGGGGTGGACGTGAATAAAAAAATAAAAACATAAATAAAATGACTAAAAAAGTAAATAAATGCAGTTAAAAAACATAAAACATATATATATGGGTTACGGCCACAAAACGGTCCAGTTTCTCAGTCCACTTAAACGGCCCGATTTCATAATTAACTTAAAACCAAAATAAAAAACGCCTCCCGCGCGCTCCTGCCGCGCCCGTCGATGCCGTGGCCGTCACCGTCTTCACTGGCCGCCGGTGTCGTCGTCATCGCTGACGAGGTCGACGTAGTCCGGTGGCGTCCACAGGTGGGTCGGCGGTCCGTGGTGCACGGGGGCGGCGGGCTGGAAGGTGGTCGGTGCCTGCACCACCTCCTCCCAAGGCGAGGCCTCCCGCTCCGGCGACCGCGGCGGCGTGGGGCACCAGTTCACCGCCCCAGGGCGGCCGCCATCTGCTCAGCGGAGCACGACCAGCTCCACCCCCGGCCCACCAGGTCAGGGTGGAACGCGGCCACCGGCGGCTCCTCCACCACCTCCTCCTTCGGCACCATCTCCAGCTCGGGGATAGCGACGTCGCCGACCGCGGAGAGGGCCGTCATCTCCTCGAGGCCCTCCCATTGGCGCTCGTCGTGCGTGTGCATGGAGTCCTCCAGCACACGCGCCATGAGCCGGGCCTCCTCCCCCGCCGTCATGCGAGGAGGTGGGGGTGGCGATGGAGATGGCGACGGCGACGGCGTGGGCGTCAGGCCGCGCACCCACGTACGCTCGCGCGCCTGGGGAGCTGCTCGGGGCTCACGTGGCCGTCGCGGCCCCGTCGACGTGCCGGCGAAGAACGACGTCCGCGCGCACGTCGTGCTCATCGCGGAGCCAAGTGTCCCACAATGGCGAGTCGGGGGCGTACCTCTCGTCGTAGTAGAGGTCGTCCGGGAGGAGGCGGCCGCGGCGCTAGATCTCCCGGCGGCGCGCACGGCCGCTCTGCGGGGCGGGCGGGATCGACACGCGGTCGGCCGACAGGTGCCAGTTATTGAGGAGGTGGACGTCGCTCCAGGGCAGCGGCGTCCTCGTCTCCCATAACGGCGGCTGACGGCCGCCTCGATGTAGTGCCGGTCGCGCTCGCCGGTGGCCGTGTGCGCGATGGAGAACGAGGGCGGCGCGGGGCCTGACGTGGTGGCGATGGCGACGCGGGCTCTTCCTTCTTCACCAAGCCGTGGCGGCGTCCCGACGAGGAACCAGCCTCGCGGTCGTGCTTGCCTTTACGGCCATAGTTCCATAGCCCCATGGCTGCAGGCGGCCGGCCGGCGAGTTTTTGGCTAGGGTTTGGGACTGTGGTTGTCGGGTTTCGAGGAGGCCGCGGGGTGGCGTGCGGCAGTGTGGACGACGACCGGTCTACGGTTCCCACGGTTCCTAGTCTGGGCGGATGACAGGCAGGTCTGCCCGCGCGTGCGCATTTATGTGGGCGGGTGGGAGGTAGGTGGCCGCCTGCCACGCGGCCCCGACTCAGACGAGGCGCACGTTCGTTTGGTGTCCGCCGCGATCCAAACCCGGCGCAAGTTTGCGCTCGAAATGGGTCGGCTCGGACACAAAACATACTAGATGGGTCCGGGCCGTCACACGCTGGGCCGCCTCGTTTGTCCGTTTTACTCCGAACGGACGGGACAAGGTGGCACATGCATCCATCTTGTCTGTCGGCGGCCTTCTCCTTCCAGAAGCGCAACAGAGATGGAGGCAAGGTACCGGGCTCTTCCCGGCGGCGCAATGTGGCACCTAGGCAAAGCGGCAAGGATTGCAGCACGACGCCTCCACCGTTAATGCATCTTCGGTTCCTGCTGGGCACGACTTTGCTTCGGGTGCGGTCCATGACAATTCCCCGATGGCGGCACAGGTAGCATGCCTATAGAGCTCCGGCGGCCCAGGTGTTGTTGATAGTTTCGTTTTCCTAACAATTTGCATTTTTATTGTAACAAGGATGCCAGATATAATGAGAACACATTTTTAGGGTAACAATAGTGTTGAATAGACCAAATTTATGAAATACTGTGAGATCACGTCATTAATTTGTTGTCGGTATTTTCATATAAAATGTTAACGTTTACTTGGGTCCTTAGACCATGAGAAATCGCATACCCAAATATCGGATGGTTACTTTGGGGTAGCAAAGTGTTACTCCATAACTGAGTGATCATAGAGGTAATTTGGATAAGCCAAAAATATATGTTATGGTGTTTATTATGTCAAGACCGAGATTTGCCCCTCAAGCGATGGAAAGATACACTCTGGACACACTTAATATTATAGTGTTCATCATCGCTTGGCCAAGCATAGTGGCTAAGATGTGGGGACATCGGAATATGGAAACGATAAAAGAGTACAACCCGTTAACAAGGATAACTGGTATATTGATCAAGTAGTTGATCGAATGAATACCATAAAAGTCTCACCTTAGGTTTTATAACGTATGGAGGAAAACGGAATTGTATATGGTAATGAAAGGTTTGCTGAATACATATCTTCATTAATAGGGAATTATTATGGGTGTCCTGATCCAGCGAATAATTATTGAATGGGAGGTGTTCCGGGTATGTCCGTATATTACCGAACTTGTAAGGTCACAAACTTAACAACTAGCGGTAAGTAAGATAACTAGAAAATAATGGAGAATGAGAAAATGGGCTCCGGAAATGTTTCGGAAGGTCCCAAGAGTGTCCCAGTTTTGCATGGGAGCATCTTGGAATTCCCTGAAATGTCTTGGAAGGCCCTGAAAGCTTACGGAAGAGTAAAATGTTCCAGTTACTTCCAGAATATTCTAGAGAGTCTCTAGCGGGTCGGATCCCTGATGGAACGGGGGGCAAGGCGCCACACGGACCCGATTTGGCTAGCCCTAGGAAAAACTTAGGGGCAAGGAAATTCAGAAGGGAGTCCTAGGAGGACTCCACTTCCTGGTCGGCCTACCCAAGGAGGGCTTCCTCCCAAAGTCGGTAGCCTCCTGAAGGTGTCTCTGAGGTGATTTTCTCTCCCCCTCCCGGTCAAAGTTCTAGGGGAAACCTCGGATCCGGGTCTCCCTGGATTGAATGATGAGGTTGTCTTGCATCTTGCCCCCTCCCCCTCTGGAGTATCATTAGCTAGCTCAAACTGCTGAAGGGACATAGTATTGCGTTGGTGCCGGGGCGGGGCTTCCGGCTTCCCCATTTGCATGGTAATTTGTTTGGCAATGATGGCAGCGTCGAGCGGAACTGGGTCATGGGGTGGTCTTCGATGGTCAACTTTGTCGGGATGTCTGATGAGTTTTCCGAACTTCGCCGTTCGTTTTTGCACTCGAAGCGTTCGTGGAGCGAGCCTCCACGGCGACGATGGCAGGTGAAGGGTGATCGAGTGCTCGGTCGACCAAATCCTGCATATTTCTCCAAAGCTGATTATCGAAATCAGAGATGTCCATCGTTCGCTTGTCTGCTCGATTATTTGACTTTGACATGAGCTGATGTGGGTTTCGTGCATGAGCTTGTGATGACCGCTTCCTTCATGGCCATGTATGGTGAAGTTACAGCAACTCCAACGTGCCAATTCATTTTGTCTTCGTGCGTCCGTTTAGATCGGCGTGGACAGAAAAGTCGGCATAACGCGTCGACCCAAACGGACGTGCGTCCGCTTTTCGTCCGCTGCCGACCCATTTTCGGTCTAATTTTGAGCCTGATTTGTGTTGGCGCGGACACGAAGCAGCGCGCGCCTACTCCTCTCTCTGACCCGCTAGTCGGTGGCACATTGGACATCCTCTTCCACCCAGCAAACCCTCGTCCGTCCCGCTCAGTCGCCGTCGCCGCCCATTTTTCCGGTGCCTCTGCCAACAGCCTGTGCCGACACACCTCCCCCCAACGCCGCCACAACCCACGTTGCCGGCACCACCGCCTCGCCGCCGGGCACCAAAGCTTCCATCCCACACTCCGACGTCGCCACGAGCAGGAAGCCGCCCCCTCCCCCCCCCCCCCCCCCGCCCCGGCCAGCTCCTTCATCCGACACCGCCCCCTGTCCTGACGCTGGCACGCTCGTCGGATGCCGCCAGGCCAGCCACCTGGTCCAAGGGAGGCGCGTGTCTCTTCGCCGGCCGGCTTCTTCGTCAACGCTCGCAAGTTGTTCAATAGTTTGCCAAGGTATAAAATGGACTCCACCGACGAGTTCTTTTTTCACAATTTCCTATGCGACTCCGACGATTCCTCGCCGGATGATGAGGAGATGTTGGTTGTCGTGTTGGTCCATGACCACCTTAATAGGCAGTGGTTGTTGTTCCAGGGCTCGATCCCGGGGCACATTTCGGTGTTGAAACGCAACCGATAAAGCGGCCATTTCCTTCTTCGGAACTACTACTTTGACACAACCAACACGCTGTTCAAACATTAGAAATTCCGGTGGCGTTTTTGTATGGCTAGACACCTTTTCAACCATATTAGAGAGGGAGTGGTCGGATACGATAACTATTTCAAGTGTAAAGAGGATGCCCTTGAAAAGATTGGCTTCTCATCTTATCAGAAATGCACTGCAGCCATCCGGATGCTTGCATGCGGAGTGCCCGGTGATCTCAGTGATGAGTACGTCCGTATGAGCGAGTCTACATGCCTAGAGTCTATGCACAGGTTCTGCAAGGCTGTGATTGCTATGTGTTGGCCCCAAGTGCTTGAGAGAGCCGACTGGTCAAGATACCGCCCGCTTGTTGGCGATGAATTCCAGCAGAGGCTTCCCAGAGATGCTTCGCCGCATAGACTGCATGCACTGATAGTGGAAGAACTACCCTTCTGCTTGGCAAGGGCAGTATAAGGGTCATGTCAGGGCTTGCACTGTCAACTTGAGGCCGTGGCCTCACAAGATCTCTGGATCTGGCATCCTTTCTTCGGCACGGCCGAATCACACAATGATATCAACATGCTTCAACGCTCGCCGCTGTTTGCAAGGCTTGCCGAAGGCAACATCCCACCCGTGAATGTTACCATCAATGCCACAACTACGACAAAGGATACTACCTAGGTGGCGGTATCTATTCTCAGTGGACCACTACTGTGAAGACAATCCCCAACCCTGTCGGAGAAAAGAGAAAAAGATTTGCCCAAGAATAAGAGGGTGCTAGGAAGGATGTTGAGCGTGCTTTTGGTGTTCCGCAATCTCGAAGGGGCATCGTTCGCTATCCTGGTAGAACTTGGAGCACCAAGAAGTTGTGGGAGGTGATGACTGCTTATGTGATCATGCATAATATGATCGTAGAGAATGAGCGCCCGGAACGTATCTATGACCCTCAGTTTCAGGGTGATAATGTTGTGCCTGAGCACAACGTTTGCACAGTTCATCCAATTTCATCATGAAATGCGTGATTGGAAAACTCACACGCAGCTGCACAATGATTTGGTTGAGCATATGTGGGCTCATGTTGGCAATCAATAGATATATCTTTTTTTCAAATGTATTTAAGACAACTTAATTCTTATTCGGCTTGTAAAACTATGCTAAATTTATTTGGCTATGAAACTATGCTATTTTTGTTTGCTTGTGAAACTATGCAAAATGTGTGCATATTTGTTAAAAACGGTGGCCAGCCGGCCACACCGGCAAATACTGATCGTCGGGTTAGGCGCATTATCGACCTAAATCATAAACAGGACGGATGCCAAGCGGGTGACCGATCCAAACAGATAAAAAATAAACAAAATCGAAGTCAGCACGTTGGAGTTGCTCTTAGAGTCGTTGGATTAAAGTTGATAGGTGGTGACGATGACGCTTATGGGTAGATGCGGTGGGTGCTCTCTTCTCGGCTGTGTGTGTGGTGAAAAGTGCAAGCTCATCTCTATGTTAACTTTGTTGACTTCACTCAGGGAGGGAACTGTTCGTTCGTTCTATAAGAATAGATACCCACACACAAAAAGATATCCTCGATCAAGGAAGTTGCACATGAGGAGCACGGATCTCCATGTCTGGTGCAGAGGCAGGATTTAAGTTTTGTGTGCAACTGGTTGTAACTTTTTGTGCACCCCGATGTGTCTTAACCTTATACTGTATATATCTATAGGGATCCTGTATATATACCTGTATACATCTGTAGTGGATACAAGCAAGCTGTAGTGCAGGCCTTCGTTCATTCATTCATTCATTCGAGAAGTCAGCGATGTCGCAAGGAGAGCAAGCACAATCACGAGCAATAGGGAGCTCGGCTGCTGTTCTCCTCGTAGGGATCCTGCTCCAGCTCGCCGGCTGCAGCCCTCCACCGGACCCGGTGACCTGCACGCATGGCACGTCCAACTGCACGGTCACCAACACGTACGGCTCCTTCACGGACCGCACCATCTGCCACGCGGCCAACGTCGTCTACCCGAGCACCGAGCAGGAGCTGGTCGCGGCCGTGGCAGCCGCGGCGTCGGCCAAACGCAAGATGAAGGTGGCCACCAAGCACTCGCACAGCGGCCCCAAGCTGGCGTGCCCCGGCGGCAGCCAGGGCACCATCATAAGCACCGCACGGCTGAACCGGACGGTTCGCATCGACGCCGATAGGCAGCTCATCACGGTGGAGAGCGGCATGGTACTCCGGGACCTGATCCAGGCTGCTGCCGCAGCGGGGCTGTCACTGCCGCACTCGCCGTACTGGTATGGCCTGACCATCGGCGGGCTCCTCGCGACGGGCGCGCATGGGAGCGGGCTGTGGGGCAAGGGAGGCGCCGTGCACGAGTACGTGGTCGGTCTGAGGATCGTGACGCCGGCGCCGGCGTGTCACGGGTTCGCCATGGTGAGGGAGCTCGGCGCCGATCACCCGGACCTGGACGCCGCCAAGGTCTCCCTTGGGGTCCTCGGCGTTGTCTCCCAGGTGACTCTGGCCCTGCAGCCGCTGTTCAAGCGGTCAGTGACGTTCGTGAGGCGCAACGACTCGGACTTCAGGGCACGGGTGGCCGAGTGGGGCCGTCTTCACGAGTTCGCCGACATGATATGGCTGCCGCAGCACGGCAGCGTCGTCTACCGCCAGGACGACCGCGTCGACGTCGCGACACCCGGGAATGGGCTCAGCGATCTGGCCCTTTTTCGTTCCAACCCCACAGCCCTGCTTGTCCGCGCAAGAGCCGCAGAGGAGCGGCTGCAGGAGAACGGCACTGACATCGCCCGGTGCGCGGCAGAGCAGGAGGCGGCCACGAGACAGCTGCCGGCCTTGGGCTTCACGAACGACGGTGTCTCCTTCACGGGGTACCCGATTGTGGGGTACCAGCATCGCATCCAGGCGTCCGGCTCATGCATCGATGGCCCAGAGGATGGCCTCCTCTCCTCCTGCGCCTGGGACCCGCGCATCCGAGGCACCTTCCTGTACAACTCCGGCTTCAGCGTCCCACTCTCTAAGGTGTCGGCGTTCGTCGCCGACATGCAGCGGCTCCGGGACCTCAAACCGGCCGCGTTTTGTGCCCTCCTTCGTGCGGGTGTTGTCCTCCGCTACGTCAAGGCATCCTCCGCGCACCTCGGCAAGCCCGAGGACTCTGTTGACGTTGACATCATCTTCTACCGCAGCCACTCCGACGGCATGCCGCGCGCCCACGCCGACGTGCTGGACGAGATTGAGCAGATGGCGTTGGGTAAGTACGGCGGCCTGCCACACTGGGGTAAGAACCGCAACTTCGCCTTCGACGGTGTCATCGCAAGGTATCCGAAAGCCCATAAGTTCCTTAAGGTAAAGAATATGTACGACCCCGATGGGCTCTTCTCCAGCGAGTGGACCGACCAAGTGCTCGGTGTCAACGGGACCCCCAACATTATTAAGAAGCGTTGCGCCATTGAAGGACTATGTGTCTGCTCTGACGACTTACACTGTGCGCCAGAGCAGGGGTACTTCTGCCGGCCAGGGAAGGTTTACACGAAGGCAAGAGTTTGCTCCTCCACCGAGGATTATTAGGGATGACGGCACCACTTGTTGAACTTGTACTTCCTAGCTCGGTTTAGTAGCTAACATAGATTTCTTTTCAGTTAGCAAAATAAATGGCCATGTCAACGTGTGCATGTACACTGGATGTGGCCTGGTAGTTTTTCAGTTAGTAGTTACTCCCTCCGTTCCAAATTACTTGTCTTAAAAGTAGATAAAAATGGATGTATCAACAACTAAAATACATCTAGATACGTCTATTTCTGTGACAAGTAATTCCGAACGGATGGAGTAGTAGCTTGGTGCGGCAGTTAGTAATGCATGGGATAGCATGCAGAGCAGCGCACGACACGCACGCATCACCCGCATGGCGAGTGTCGTGGGATGGCACCACCGGTGAGCTCGCGTGCGTGGTTGATCTTTGCAACAACCTGGGCTTCGCCCATGCCTCATCGTGTCGAGTGGCCAGTGGGCCGGCCCACTGAGGCCTGTAATCAGACTATTTATAGATAGACGCGTGTGTGGAGTAAGGCATGTAGGTGTAATCACTGAACCAGATTATCCCCAATCCCAAGCCTTCCTATGTTTTTCTTCTTCCCCACACAATTTGCCTCTGTCTCGAGACACCACATCCTGGCGTGACGCAAGGAGTTGCTATGATCCCGTAGCATCTGGTACTCAGAGCCCAAATCGTTCCGCGTCCTCTGATCCAAAAAATTCTCGCGATCTTCAGATCAATCCATTGATCAGCTCATAATTCCAGGCAAAAGGTGCGGATCCCTTTGGGTGATTCCGCGGAAAACACTCTGGTGTACCTGCGTCTGGTCGAGCAGATCGAACGGCACCAACGGCGCGCTCGAACAAGCCGACGATCTCTGCGCGTATGGCGGCGGCGGAGCTCTCCTTGGCGGATCTGCAGAAATTAGTGCAGGACACGATCCAGAGAGCAAGGCGGTCTCAGATGCGGGCGCCGCAACATCGGAGCGGGTGAACGAGCTCCAGGACTCTCTCGACAAATACGCACCCTCGTCCGCCAAGGCGTTCAATGCGCTCGCGTAGACGACCACGGCCTCGCTAGGCCGCACTGAGGCCACCCTCGGCCGCGTCTTCATCGCCAACAACTCACTCGACGCAACGATGGCTGAGATGTAGCGCGCGCTGGACGGTGTGGTGCGCCACATGGACCCGCAGGAGTGGGTACCAGCGACGGGTACTTCGCAGCCGCCACCACCACAATGCTCCGGCCCGGTGCGTAGGGAAGGACAGAGCAGCCTGCAAGCGTCGCAGGCGACATATCAGTGGGGGCTCCGCCCGAATCGTCACCAACCACACGGCGGTGAGCTGTCTCAGTCCCGACTCCCTTCCAGTGAGTATTTCTCGGATGATCAAGAGGACCCAGATCACTCTCCTGATTACGGCCACCGATCGCATCACAATAGATACAGACCACACATTCCTCGGTCTGAATTTCCCGAGTTTGATAGATAGGATCCCAAATGGTGGAAACAACAGTGTGAAAAGTACTTTCGGATGTACAATGTGCAACAGGAATTATGGGTCAATTTGCAATAATGCATTTTGCAGGCAACGCGGCTCGGTGGCTTCAGACTTACGAAGCCATGCATATAGTTGACAACTGGTCAACCTTGTGTGTCGTGGTGTTTGCCAAATTCAACACAAACAAATACACCAGAGATATCGATGTGTTCTTTGCACTAGAACAAATGGACACTGTGGATGATTATGCCCATCTCTTTGAGGAGCACATGCATAAGATGTTGGTTTATGAAAGCACAACTGCTCCCTGAGTGATTTTGGTAATTAATGTCAACATATCTCTTGTTGCACTAATACTTTTATCTAGTATATTTCAGATGAGTTCAACAGTGGAGTGGCGTGGTGTAGGATCGAAAGTATGTCTAGAGGGGGAGGGGAGTGATTAGACTACTTGACCAAATAAAAATCTAGCCTTTTCCCAATTTTAAGTTTTGGCAGATTTTAGCAACCTAGAACAAGTCAAGCAATCAACTTACACATGCAAGTCTAAGAATGTAGCAGCGGAATGTAAAACATTGCATATGAAGGTAAAGGGAGGAGTTTGGAGGGAGCAAACACAATGTAGGCGCGGAGATTTTTTTCCCGTGGTTCCGATAGGTGGTACTATCGTACATCCACGTTGATGGAGACTTCAACCCACGAAGGGTAACAGTTGCGCGAGTCCACGGAGGGCTCCACCCACGAAGGGTCCATGAAGAAGCAACCTTGTCTATCCCATCATGGCCATCGCCCACGAAGGACTTGACTCACTAGGGTAGATCTTCATGAAGTAGGCGATCTCCTTGCCCGTACAAACTCCTTGGTTCAACTCCACAATCTTGACGGAGGCTCCCAAGTGACACCTAACCAATCTAGGAGACACCACTCTCCAAAAGGTAATAGATGGTGTGTTGATGATGAACTCCTTGCTCTTGTGCTTCAAATGATAGTCTCCCCAACACTCAACTCTCTCTCACAGATTTAGATTTGGTGGAAAAATGATTTGAGTGGAAAGCAACTTGGGGAAGGCTAGAGATCAAGATTCTTATGGTTGAAATGGAATATCTTGGTCTCAACACATGAGTAGGTGGTTCTCTCTCAAAAAATGTATGCTGAAAGTGTAGGCACGTTTCAATGGCTCTGTCCATGAATGAAGAGTGGGTGAAGGGGTATATATAGCCTCCACACAAAATCTAACCGTTACACACAATTTACCAAACTCGGTGGGACCGAATCATAAAACTCGGTCAGACCGATTTAGTTCAAAATGTGAACGTTAGGCTTTTCGGTGGGACCGACATGTCAACTCGGTGGGACCGATTTCGTTAGGGTTAGGGCATAATGTAATCTCACTGAGACCGATCACATAAACTCGGTAGGACCTATTCTGTAATAGGCAAACAAAGAGTTGGTCAGGCGAACCCGGTGGGACCGAATCGCTCTTTTCGGTGAGACCGAAACGTTACGAAAAGGAAACAGAGAGTTTGCATTGCGAACTCGATGGGACCGATCGCTCATCTCGGTTGGACCAAAACGTTACGAAGGGAAACAGAGAGTTTGCAATCCCATCTCGATGAGACCGAGATCCCTATCAGCGAGACCGAAGTGACTAGGGTTTCTGGCAGTGGCTATGTCAAATGAACTCGGTGGCGCCGGATAGGTCAAATCGGTAGGGTCGAGTTTGACTTTTGGTTGGGGACATATGTGGATATGAGAAAGTGATTGAGGGTTTTTGGAGCATATCACTAAGCATTTTGAGCAAGCAAGCCATTAAGTAACACATCATCCCCTTTTAATAGTATTGCCTTTTTCTATAGACTCAATGTGATCTTGGATCACTAAAATGAAAATGTAGAGTCTTGAGCTTGATCCAATAAGAGTCCTTAGCATTTTGAGGGGTCCACATTCCTAATCAATGCCATGCCAATCATTGAACTTTCTGAAATGATCATCTTGAAATAGCATTAGTTCAATGAGCTATATGTTGTTAGTAATTACCAAAACCACCCAGGGATAGTTGCACTTTGACGTGAACAAGAGGATGTGGAACCCCTTAAATATGCTAAGGACAGAAGATTGGCAAAAGCTCAAGACTACATTTTCAATTTTAGTGATCCAAGATCACGTTGAGTCCATAGGAAAGCCAATACTATTAAAAGGGGATGTGGTGTTGCTTAATGGCTTGCTTGCTCAAAGTGCTTAGTGATATGCTCCAAAGCCCTCAACCACTTTCTCATTTCCACATATGTCCCAAACCAAAAGTCAAACTCGACCCAACCGATTTGATCTATCCGGCGGCACCGAGTTCACTTGACATAGCCACTGCCAGAAACCCTAATCAGTTCGGTCTCACCGATGGGATC
The DNA here is from genome assembly GCA_032464435.1 of Aegilops umbellulata. Lineage (NCBI taxonomy): Eukaryota > Viridiplantae > Streptophyta > Magnoliopsida > Poales > Poaceae > Aegilops > Aegilops umbellulata. The sequence continues at coordinate 398,465,301 of CP136054.1, forward strand.
TCGGTCTCACCGAGATGGGCTTGCAAACTCTCTGTTGCCTGTTGCAATTATCTCGGTCCCACCAAGATAAGCAATTGGTCCCGCCGAGTTTGCCTAACAAACTCTCTGTTTAGCTTATTACCAAAATCGGCCCCACCGAGTTTGTGTAACCGGTCAAACCGAGTTGAGGTTTTACCCTAACCCTAGCACATCGGTCCCACCGAGTTGATCATATCGGTCCCACCAAAAATCCTAACGTTCACATTTTTAACTGAATCGGTCTGACCAAGTCTCATGATTCGGTCCCACCGAGTTTGGTAAATTGTGTTTAATGGCTAGATTTTGTGTGGAGGCTATATATACCCCTCCACCCACTCTTCATTTATGGAGAGAGCCATCAGAACGTGCCTACACTTCTAGCATCCATTTTCTAAGAGAGAACCACCTACTCATGTGTTGAGACCAAGATATTCCAATCCAACCACAAGAATCTTGATGTCTAGCCTTTCCCAAGTTGCTTTCGACTCAAATCTTCTTTCCACCAAATCCAAATCTGTGAGAGAGAGTTGAGTGTTGGGGAGACTATCATTTGAAACACAAGAGCAAGGAGTTCATCATCAACACGCCATCTATTACCTTTTGGAGAGTGGTGTCCCTTGATTGGTTAGGTGTCACTTGGGAGCCTTCGACAAGATTGTGGAGTTGAACCAAGGAGTTTGTACGACAAGGAGATCGCCTACTTCGTGAAGATCTACCCTAGTGAGGCAAGTCCTTCGTGGGCAATGGCCATGGTGGGATAGACAAGGTTGCTTCTTCTTGGACCCTTCGTGGGTGGAGCCCTCCGTGGACTCGCGCAACCGTTACCCTTCGTGGGTTGAAGTCTCCATTAACGTGGATGTACGATAGCACCACCTATCGGAACCACGGAAAAAAATCTTCGTGTCTCCAATTTCGTTTGCATACTCCAATCCCATCCCTTTACATTCTTGCAACTTGCATGCTTTACTTTCCGCTGCTCATATACTCTTGCCATGCTTGCCTTATATGTATTGAGAGTGTTTAAACTTGTGCTAAAACTCCACCTTAACTTGAAGAAATTAAAAACTGCTACTTTTCTTTGTTGAGGGTCTAATCACCCCCACCCCTCTAGACACCTCTTCTTGATCCTTTTAGTTTACAATCAGTCTTATGACGAGACATTCTTCATCAATCGCTTTGTTCAAGGTCTCAAGCTAGCTATAAGAGCACCAGTTAAGCTACAACAGCCAAGTACAGTGGATTTGGCTTACTCACTGGCACAAACACAAGAAGCATTGTTGGTTGAAGACACAACCAAATTCAGCAAGAAATGGGAGCCATGGTTCAGCTCCAAAACATATGTGCATCAGGGTATAATGGGACCCTCACTGGCAGACAAATGATCTGAAGATCAAGCTAAAGTGCCTGACAAGGTAGACGCTCTCAGAGCCCAGAGAAGAGCAAGAGGAGAATCCTTTAAATGTGGCGAAAAATATGGCCCAGGCCACAAATGCCCCAATAAGGTTCAGTTGCATGTGATGGAAGAACTGTGCCATGCACTCCAATCGTCTGAATCTATGTCTAATGACTCTGACAGTGAACAACAACCTTCCCTATCAGACAACAAGGAGTCTGACGACTGTATGAAGTTATCAGTTTAAGCAATTACTGGAACATCATCCAGGGAAAGCATCAAGATACAGGGCATGGTTGGCAAACGACAACTGCTGATCTTAGTGGACTCAGGCAGTTCCACAAATTTAACGAAGGCAGATTTGGTCAAGAACCTCCATTTCCCCATAGAGGAAATTCCTGCTGCTCCAGTTACTGTTGCCAATGGGGGCACACTGCCTTGTAACACACAGTGCCAAATCTGCAGTGGTTCTGTCAAGGGAACGCTTTCACAACTCAACTCAAGATCTTACCTCTAGGCACTTATGATATCATTTTGGGCATGCAATGGTTAGAAACAATGTGGGTGGATTGGAGGAATAAGATTATGAGGTTCAAGTACCAAGGAACTCGAATTACTCTGGTGTTAGGGATAAGCCTACTCCATGCACAACTATCTCTGGGAAGCATTTGCACGGCCTGTTAAATACTGGAGCAATAGAACAGGTGATCCACTTATGTCACATTGCAGAATGACCACTGGCAGAAACATGTATCCCACCTGAGGTCCAACCTATTATTGACAAACATGAACAATTGTTTAGCACTCCAGATGCTCTTCCTCCTCATAGAGAATTTGATCATTAGATTCAATTGCTACCAGGAGCAAAACTAGTCAATGTCAAACCCTACAGGTACAATCCTATCCAGAAACAAGAAATTGAAGACCAAGTCACTACTATCTCAAGGACTTATCCAGCATGTCACTAGTTCCTTTGCTTCTCCTGTGTCGCTGGTTAGAAAGAAAGATGGCACCTAGAGATTCTGTGTGGATTATAGAATGCTAAATGTTGTGACAGTACAACACAAATATCCCATGCCTATTGTGGAGGAACTTCTAGATGAGTTAGCAGGAGGTAAGTACTTCACCAAATTGGACCTGAGAGCACATGGTATCATCAAAGAAGACTAGTACAAGGAGAGGAGCACAAAACTGCCTTCAAAACACATCATGGACTCTATGAATTCAAGGTGATACCCTTTGGACTGACTAATGCTCCTGCCATATTTCAAGCTGCCATGAACATACTGTTTTCCCTACTCCTGAGAAAATGTGTCTTAGTTTTCATGGATGACATATTAATTCATAGTAACTCCTTGGAGGAACATCTACAACACTTGGAACAAGTCTTTACTATCCTAAAAGAGAACCAGCTCTATGTGAAGTTAAGAAAGTGCTCTTTTGCTCAGACAGAGTTGGAATATTTGGGGCATATATATCATCAATGGAAATGGAGTCCAAACTGACCCTACAAAGATTGCAGCTTTTCAACAATGGCATGTTCCTACTAATGTCAAACAAGACAGAAGTTTCTTAGGAATGACTGGATATTACAAAAAAAAATATCAAAAATTATGGAATAATCAGCAGAAGCCTTTCTGATTTGTTGAAAAAGGATGTGATGTTCACATGGACACCCACCATAGAGGCTGCCTTCCAGAGCCTGAAATCTGCCCAGACCCACACCCCTGTGCTAGCACTCCCAGATTTCAGGAAAACATTTCTGGTGGAAACAGATGCCAGCAACACAGGAATTGGGGCAGTTTTAATGCAAGAAGACAACCCAATTTCCTATTTGAGCAAGGCCTTGGCCCCCAAGGCACAGGCCTTTTCCACTTATGAGAAAGAGTGTTTGGCAGTCATTTTGGCAGTGGATAAGTGGAGATCTTATTTACAACATGCCCCATTCACTTTGGCCACAGATCATAGAAGTCTTACACACCTGCAGGATAAAAAATTCACTAGTCTCATGCAACAGAAGGCACTTCTTAAGTTGCTAGGTCTGAATTATACTATTCAATACAAGAAAGGGCAAGACAATAATGTTGTTGATGCCTTGTCAAGATCTCCTGCTCCCACAGAACTACACACTATTTCTTTTTGCACACCAAAATGGCTCACCATGGTTTCTGAGGGATATCAGCAGCATGATGAGGACAAATAACTACTCTAGGAGCTAGCTCTTACTGGATCAAATGACAAAGGTTAAACATTGCACTAAGGAATCGTCAAATACAAAGACAGGTTGTGGCTGGGACATAACACAAAAGCTCACAAAGAAATTCTGTTCTCCTTACATTCCAGTGGTATAGGAGGACATTCAGGATTTCAAGGAACTTATCAGAGGATCGAAGCGTTGTTTGCCTGGTCAGTGATGAAACGGGGCATTCAACAATATGTTAAAACTTGTACCATTTGCCAACAAGCCAAGCCTGAACACATCAGGAAACCTGGACTGCTTAGCCCTCTGCGAATACCAAAGGAGGACTAGAATCTAGTTACTATGGATTTCATCCGGGGACTTCCAAAGAGCAAGAATTTTGACACTATCTTAGTGTTCATCGACAAGTTTGGTAAGTATGCACACTTTCTTCCTCTGTCACACCCATTCACTGCTCTCCAGGTTGCTCAAACATATCTAGATAATGTGTACAAGTTACATGGTCTCCCTCAAGTGATTGTGACAGACAGAGATCCAATCTTCATGAGTACTTTCTGGCAAGAGCTATGTCGTCTGACTGATACAAAGATGAATATGAGTTCAGGTAGTCACCCTAAAACCGATGGCCAGTCTGAGAAACTTAATCAATGCTTGGAGACATTTCTCAGATGCATGGTCCATTCTTTACCCAAATGATGGGCATATTGGCTTTCCCAAGCAGAGCATTCGTATAACACTAATCACCATCTGGGCAAGACACCGTTCCACATTCTCTATGGATATCAGCCTCGCCATTTAGGCATTGCTAATCTTCAGAGTTCCTTATCAGCATACCTGTCAGGCTGGTTGGCGGAACGCAATCTGATGCAAGGTCTGATACGGGAGGACCTTCTTCGTGCACAACAACGCATGAAAGCGCAAGAAGACAAGCATCCATTAGATTGGCAATTTGTTGTCGGGGACTGGGCATTTCTAAAGCTACAGCCTTATGTTCAACAGTCTGTCGCTCGTTGTTCCAACCACAAGCTTGGATTCAAATACTTTGGCCCGTACAAGATTGTAGAGAAAGTGGGGGATGTGGTCTATCGGTTAGCTCTTCCAGCAACAAGAAAAATTCACCCAGTGGTTCATGTCTCCCTGCTGAAGCTGGCATCGCCGCCCTCACCAGAACCTGATATGGTGGACAATCGACATGTGATTAGTGACTTGCCTACCCTTCGACCAGCCCAGGTATTACAATCTCGTTTGGTGTAGGTGGGTGGGCATACCCGGCCACAGGTGAAAGTGGCGTGGAGCAGTCTCCCTCTTTCCATGGCAACCTGGGAGTGGACAAGTGTGCTGGCGTCAACGATAAAGGCCTGATGGTGAACAGGACGAGGGTGTCCTATTTTTCAAGAGGAGGGGCATGCAACGACCTGGGTTTGGCCCATGCCTCATCGTGTCGAGTGGCTAGTGGGGCGGCCCACTTAGGACTGTAGTCAGACTACTTATAGATAGATGTGCGTGTGGAGTAAGGCATGTAGGTGTAATCACTCAACCAGATTATCCCCAATCCCAAGCCTTCCTTTGTACTTCTTCTTCCCCACGCAATTTTCCTCTATCTCGAGACACCACATCCTGGCATGACGCAAGGACTTCCTGCGATCCCGTAGCAATCTTTCCCTTTATAAGTTCAGTACAATAAGAGGAATGAGATAGAGAAAAGCCGCAACGCAGTACACAACATAAAACACCTTAGTCTTTGTCTCCTTTTGGCCATTGTTGAGCTTGCAGGTGTCTTCGCTTCCAAGAAGTGGTATGAGAGCCGCGTAGTTCCTTGGCGACCATGGCCGGCTCGACCTCCCCAAAGGACACCCCGACAACCGTTGACGCTGTGGTGGTAGCTCGCGCGGCCGCTAGGAAGCTGACGACTCTTGCGACAACGCCGCGCGATCAGTGACTCCGGCCCGGGGTCGGAACCGCAACCGCAAGAGCGACAAGGAGATCATCGTGCACGAACACACTATGCAGGAGCACTTCGTCCTGAGCGGCACCACAGTGTGGCCAATACTCACCCCGATGAACTACTTTCAGTGGTCCATGCTGATGCAAATCAACATGGAGGCCAATTTGATGTGGGACACAATGGAGGGAAACCCGTCGAGCGTCCCCAACGACAAGGCGGCACTAGCAGCCATTCTACGATCCATACCGTTGTAGATGGTGGGCGTGATCGTGGTGAAGAAGACAATGAAAGAGGCTTGGGACACGATCAAGACCATGCGCATGGGCGTGGCACACGTGCATGAGGCCACGATGCAACGTCTGCGTTCGGAGTTCCAAGTGATTGTGTTCCGCGACGGCGAGACGCTCGACGCATTCGGCATGCGTATCACCCTTCTCATCAACAACCTTCACTTGCTAGGAGACACCATGGATGAGGTGAGAGTGGTCCAGAAGTTTCTTCGCGTTGTTCCCTCTCGATACATGCAGATCGCCCTCGCCATCGAGACGATGCTCGACCTCAACACGCTCTCGGTCAAGGAGTTAGTTGGCCGCCTGCGCTCGCGAACAAGTGCTACCTTACCAACAACCAAGGTGGAGGCGGCGGGAGCCAGCTGGTGCTGGCGGAGGCGCAGTGGAACGCGCGCAAGAGCCAGCATGCCCAACGCTAGAGCGGTGGCTAGGGCAGCGGTCAGGGCATTTCCGGTGGACCAGATGGGTCTGGCGGACTGGGCAGCGGCTCAAATCGTCACTGCAGCAAGCCATAACACCATCGTGGCAGAGGCCAGGGTGGTGGTGGATACATCGGGCGTGACGGCGCGCCAAACGAAGAGCGCGACATGTCAGAGGTCAAGTGCTACAACTGTAACAAACCTGACCACTTCTCCAAGCACTTCACCAAGCCACAACGTCAGCGCAAGGACCATGCAAACCTGGCGCATGGTGAAAGAGAGGACAATGAGACGTCTCTCCTGCTGGCAACGGTGAGCGCGCTCACGACGACCACAGAGCACCGGGTCGAGCACGTTCTCCTAAATGAGGAGCGTTTCCAGGAGCGTGCCGCACCTATCGATGGTCGCTGCGACATGTCCTGGTACCTGGACACCTGGGCGAGCAACCACATGTCCGGTTGTCGAGAGATCTTCTCCAAGCTCGATGTCGGCGTACGCGGCTCCGTGAGGCTCGGCGATGGCAACGGCATGCAAATCGAGGGGAGAGGCACCATCCTCTTCGAGTGCTGGAACGATGAGCACCTGACCCAGTCGGAGGTGTATTTCATGCCTCGTCTGCGCACCAACATCATCAGCATAGGGCGGATGGACGAGCTCGGGTGTGAAACCAACATCCAAGGCGGGTTGTTGCGGCTCCGCGATCAGGAGGGCTGCCTCCTTGCTCGCATTCAGAGGAACGGTGGACGGCTGTATGTGCTCCAGCTAATTGCAGGGCGCCCTGTCTACCTGCTAACATGCGGCGAGGACAAGGCATGGTTGTGGCATGGTCGCTGCAGCCACCTGAACTTACGTGCTCCACGACATTTGGGTCGCCTTGGCATGGCCGACGGTGTCCCCATCATCAATCGCATCAACCAAGTTTGCGACGGGTGCACGCTGGGAAAGCAGCGTCGACTGCCGTTTCCCCGTGCCACATCATACCGCAGAGAGCACGCTCTGGAGCTTGTCCACGACGACCTATGTCATCCAATCAAGCCGGTAACAGTGGGAGATAATCGTTATTTCTTATTGATCATTGATGATTACTCATGGGTCATGTGGCTTGAGGTGATCCAATCCAAAGATGAGGCGTTTGATCGCTTCAAGAAAATCAAGTCTCAGACAGAGGCCGTGTCGAGGTGCAACCTCCTAGCGTTCCATTGAGATCGAGGAGGCAAGCTCAACTCGATCTCCTTCCGCAAGTATTGTGATGACAGCGGCATCAAACACTGTACCATCGCACCATACATGCCCCAGCAGAACAGCATGGTCGAGCGGCGCAACTAGATAGTGGTCGAGATGGCCCACTGTCTGATGAAGGCCATGGCAGTGCCGGCGACGTCCTGCGGGGAGGCAATGAAGACTGCAATCTACCTCCTCAACTGTGTGCCCACACACAGCCTCGACGGACTGACACCGTATGAGGCGTGGCACAAGAGGAGGCTAGCGGTGCATCACCTCTGCACGTTTGGGTGTGTGGCACACATGAAGCACCTCGGCCCTAGCATCGACAAACTCCTCGACCGCTCCACACTGGCGATCTTTGTCGGGTACGAGGAGGACGCCAAGGCCTACATGGCTTATGATCCATCAAGCAAGTGGGTTATCATAACCGGCAACGTCACATTTGAGGAGCATAGAAGATGGAACTAGACGATAGGGACCAACAGAGACGCCGCGCTCCCGGTCGAACACCTTGCGGGCACTTACAGTGACGAAGACCATGACGTGTAGTCCTCGCTGGCACGCACTGGCTCCCCGACTTCTCTTGCTACTCCAACCAGTGATGGGCCTCGTCCTCCGTGGTGGTAGGGCCGCCTCTCGTGGTGTCCGGGGGCGCCTCGCCCGTGCCCGTGGAGGACGACTGGGCCATACCATCGGATGATGATAGTGAATGCCATGACCTCGACCACACTCCGGCTCACTACCGCAACATCAAGCATGTGCTCACGGAGCTGGACATGGCGGCGAGAGAAGAGCATGCCGGGCTCTGTCTTGTTGCCGCAGAGGAACCTAAAAGCGTCGATGAGGCGCTCGACGAGGCGTGCTGGAAGCGCGCCATGGACGATGAACTCACGGCGATCCACGATAATGGAACGTGGGAGCTCGCCATGCTCCCGCGAGAGTATAGAGGCATAGGACTCAAGTGGGTTTACAAGATCAAGAGGGACGTCGTCGGCAACATAGTGACGCACAAGGCGAGGCTGGTGGCAAAGGGGTACGCGCAGAAGCAAGGCATGGAATACGATGAGGCGTTTGCGCCGGTGGTGCGCATGGAGACCGTGCGGCTACTGCTAGAACACGCCGCGTACCGTGGATGGCAACTCCATCACATGGACGTGAAATCAAAGTTTCTGAATGGTGATCTTCGCGAAGAGGTCTACGTGCATCGGCTGCCGGGCTTCGTCATCGTCGGTGACGAAGGAAAGGTGATGCACCTACAGAAGGCGTTGTACGGACTGAAGCATGCGTCGCGGACATGGAATGCCAAACTCGACGCGTTACTCGTGTTGCTCAGCTTCGAGCATAGCCCTCTTGAGCACGCCGTGTACAGGAGAGGTACGGGCGTGTCATCACTACTCGTCGGCATCTATGTCAACGACTTGATCATCACCGACACCGACAATGAAGAGATCATCACATTCAAGGTGCAGATGAAAAATCCATTCGACATGAGTGACCTTGGGCTTCTGAGATACTACCTCGATTTAGAAGTTTGGCAGAAGGCTGGCGCGATCAGCACATGCCAGGGTGCATCTGCCGCCAAGGTTCTGGATGTTGCTGGATGAGGGGGTCCAATCCCTTCAACATGCCGATGTAGAATCATCTGAAACTTGGCAAGACTGGCGCCGACAAAGCCGTGGACACCACATGGTACAGGAGCATCATTGTGAGTCTTCGGTACCTCTACAACATGAAGCCAGATATCTCGTTCTCTGTTGGTATGGTGAGCAGGTACTTGGAGGTGCCAACACCAGCGCACTGGGCTACTCTCAAGTAGATCCTGTGTTATATCAGCGGGACGTTGAACCATTGCTGATGCTACAAGAAAGGTGATGCAGCAGTGCCGGAAGTGATCGGCTATAGCGACAACGATCACGCCGGTGACATCGACGATCAGCGGAGCACAACGGGAGTGGTGTTCCTCCTCATCTCCAGTCCCGATCACTTGGACTTCTCACAAGCAGAAGGTCATCACCGTCTCGTCGTGCGGGGTTGAGTACATGGTGGCGGCAACCGTATCCTGCCAAGGCGTGTGGCTATGCATGCTCCTCGGCGAGCTCACCAGCGACACTCCAACGAGGCTGAAGCTGCACATCGACAACAATCGGCGATTGCTCTCGGCAAAAATCCGATGCGCCATGACAGAAGTAAGCACATTGACATTCGATATCATTTCATTCGTGAGTGCATCAAAGATGGCAAGGTGAAAGTCGAGCACGTCGACACTAATGTACAACTTGCTGAATTCCTCACCAAGGTGCTAGGGCGAATCAAGTTTGTTGAATTGAAATAGAAGGCTGGCGTCAGAGTGGTGAGCATCGGACGTTGGAATTAGGGGGTGAAATGTTGAACTTTTACTTCCTAGACCGGTTTAGTAGCTATCTCATGGCACACACGCATCACCCATATGGCGAGTGTCATGGGATGGTGAAAGTGCAACTATCCCTGGGTGGTTTTGGTAATTCCTAACAACATATAGCTCATTGAGCTAATGCTATTTTAAGATAAATATTTCAGGAAAGCTCAATGATTGGCATGGCATGGATTAGAAAGTGGACCCCTCAAAATGCTAAGGACAAAATATTGGCTCAAGCTCAAAGCACAAGACTCTACATTTTTCATTTTAGTGATCCAAGATCACATTGAGTCCATAGGAAAGCCAATACTATTAAAAGGGGGTGAGGTGTTGCTTAATGAGTTACTTGCTCAAAATGCTTAGTGATATGCTCCAAAAACCCTCAACTACTTTCTCACATCCACATATGTCCCAAACCAAAAGTCAAACTCGGCCCCACCAAAACTTTCTATCCGGCGCCACCGAGTTCACTTGACATAGCCATTGCCACAAACCCTAGTCACTTCGGTCTCATCGATAGGGATCTCGGTCCCACTGAGATGGGATTGCAACCTCTCTATTTCCCTTCGTAATGTTTCGGTTCAACCAGATGAGCGATCGGTCCCACCGAGATTGCAATGCAAACTCTCTATTTCCCCTTTGTAACGTTTCGGTCTAACCGAGACGAGCGAATCGGTCCCACCGAGTTTTCCTGACCAACTCTCTGTTTGTCTATTACCAAAATCGGTCCCACCGAGTTTGTGTAATCAGTCTCACCGAGATTACGTTATGTCCTAACCCTAACGACATCGGTCCCACCGAGTTGACATGTCGGTGTAACACCCCAAAAATTTAAACATGATTTGTTTATTAAAATTTTGCCAGGAAATTAAAATTTTCATTTTCTAGTTTTTCTTTGATTCCAGAACCACTCCTTTCTTTGATATTATAGAGTTTTTACCCCAAGTGAAAACTTTCCAAATATGTTATTGGACTTGTTTATCTTCCCAAGACCATTTCTTTTGATCAGTGGAATTATTTCTAAAATTATTCTTTCCTGAACTTTATTTCCCTTAAAATGGTTTTTCATAAGTGTCAGAGCCTCATTTGCACTACAATCCTTTCAGAAAATCCTTTAAAATTCTCATGAAAATTTGGGGATGCCATGTGATGTTTTTAAATCACTTTGATGCAAAAGTATCTCTTATTCATTGGATATTTTGAGCTCTACCCCAAGTTTTCAAAACTGGTCCAGTTGATAAAATTGCACTACAACCTAGTTAAATATTTCTTTAAAGCCTCCACCAAAACTATGGGATGTTAGTAGTAGTATATTATTCAACTTTATGCAAAAACCCAGTGATGTTCTTTGAAAATTTTGAGTGAATCATCCTCATCTTCATTCTGGCCCAGCTTGGCATTTTCTACTGCAACCCTAACTTATTTTGCTCAGGTAACCATGAGCTTTTTCCTGCTTATAGTCCTCCCTGCAAAACCCTTAAGTCCAGAAGATTGGGTCCATTGGAAGATTTTAAGTGCATGCAATAATGCCCTTTTCTTCCTGTCCAGACTTGATTTTCTCAAAAACTTGCACTAACAAGTTTCTGTTTTTGCCAAACCAACCTTGCCACCATCTTCTAATCCTAAAGAGACCCTGATCTGGAAATTTTGGCCACCCCAAGAGTTACCTAGATGCCCTTGGCATTCTGTCAAACACCCTGTGTGTATAGCTAGTTTTGGCATGAATTTTAGTTTGCATTATAAACTTGATCCCCTGACCTAACCACCATGTCCATTAATCTTCTTGCTAACACTAACCTAGTCATGTTAATTGCCAGCCTCGCTCTAGCACTCTAGGCCACCCTGGCATTCTGTCGAGCATGTCGCGTGTGTGCCCTGGGCGCGCCCAGAGCGCACATTTTGCACGCGCACGCGCAACCAAGCCGCCGCGTTCGCCCTGGCCTTTGCTCGCCTGCAGAGCCACGCCCCGCGCTCGACCACTCGCCAGAACACTCCAAGCCGCCCTGGCTCCCTACAGCGCCGCCGTCAGGACCCTCTTAGCGGCAGGACGGCGTCCACAGTACGCCTCTGCCGTGGACGGCGCCGACCGAGCCACAACTCCTCGCCAGCTGCCCTCATGAGCAGGCCGTCCTGATCTCCAAGCCCGTCCGCTAGCACCAACCCTGCTCCGGCCATCGCCACGTCGCCCTGCCGCAACAGAAGTGGTCGGCCGGCGATCTTATCCCCAGCAGCGATGGAACCGACCTTCCCCGGCTATAAATGGCCCCAGGCCTCGCTCGAGCATCCTCAGGCAAGCCGTAGAGTGCACCCCTCGCTCAAATCCTGTTGAAACCACCGTCTTCCCCGCCTCCGGCAACTTCGGCCGTCACCGTCCCTCGGCTAAATTCGCCGTAGCCAGAGCCCCCTAGTCCTTCCAGCGCCACCATACGACTTCCCTCAACCTTGCGGAGCCACTCAGCCCCTCAAACACGATCGGGAACCACCATAGCCCCGACCCCCAAATCCACACGAAGCCATCCCCGCCGCGGAGCTCGCCGCCGGCGACTCCCACCATCCCTGCCAACCCAGCAACTACCGAGAGGACCGACCCAGGCTGGCGGATCCATCCCCGCCCTCAGAACCCTGCGGGGAGTCGCCGTTCGACGATGGTGATCGCCGGAGCCCCGCCTCGCCTCGGCCAGGCGAGAAAGAAGAGCACGGGTGACTGGTCAAACCTGACCAGTGGGCCCAGGGGACCCATTGTCAGTGACCTCGAGCCGGCCCGCGCTGTTTTAAGTGGAGAAGCATTTCAATAAATACTCCTTCGCTAAGGGAGAAGCGTAAGCCGCCCCCCCCCCCCCGAAACGTTTTCTTTTTCTAGTTTTATTTAAAAACAGAAATTTGACTAAACTTTGACTGGCTATAACTTTTTAAATATAAGTCCAATTGACTTGATTCTTTTTCTGTTGTTTCTCAAATTCTGCCTAGTTTATTTTCATATTTATTTGAAAATTTTCCAAACAACTTTTTTGTACTGTTTTTAAACTATGTGTTGATTCAAAATTTTATTAAAATAGGATTTTGAAGAAGGAAGAAACTTTCAAAAGTTTTGGAATGCACCCTGCCTCTCCAGAACTTGAAGGCAAGCATTTTTGAACCCTGGCATAATATTATCATGTGTTGTTTGACACAGTTATAACACCACCTTGTCTCGGAGTTTTCGTTACTTTATGTGATGATACGACCCTACTCATAAGTGCATATTGATGACCCCGTGCTATGGAAATTTTGATATGTTGATAGTAATTACCCTCATATGCTTTTCGTGCCTATCGGAGGGAAGCCGGGAAAGTCTCTGCCTTGGGTAGACATGAGCTTGTCTCCGGTCTTCGCCGAGACGGTTGTGTCCGGTACGGCATAGTGAGGCATGATGAGTGGTGATTGTGTCTGTCGATTGAAACATATTTGTCATGCTAACCGTGCAGGGAATACTTAAACCTCCTGAGTCGACCATAGATCGAGTCTTGTTCCGGTAACCCCATACTTGTTTCGTGCTACCACTGGTCCCTGCCATTGGTAGGGTACGGTTCAGTAAGTTGTCAACCCCTTTCCTAGCACACACCATACAGAGAGGCCATGGTGGAAGATACTGGAGGCATCCGGTAGGCATGCCACCTAGTCCGGGGGCATGGGTGTTTTCGGTTGTAGCCGAAGGGGTAGCTCCCCTAGTTTGCGCGCGATATAAATTTTGTGATCCCATGCTAGTCGAGGTTGTAGCCTCCCCACTTAGAGTTTTGCTTCACAAGTGTCAAGGGTGATTCCAAACACCGGTGAGTTAGGCTGGTGTGTGCGGTCAGGTGTGTTTTCAATCAAAAGACCGTAGGCGGAATTAGTCCCAATGGACTAAAGAAATCCGTTACTCGTGGGTAAAGAGTACACCCTCTGCAGAGATTATGTCTATTCGAATAGCCGTGTCCATGGTTAAGGACTACATTCTGGGATGGGTCAAGTGTCGGTCTTAGTGTCGGTCTTCGGAGGAAAAACTACTAAGCCAGAACATTGAATATGACATGTGATATATGATGATTATGATTATTATTATTGTGGACTAACTATTTGTATTATTTGAATTAATGAGTATCCCTGGGACGGTTCTACCTCCTTGATATTCACTGTGATTATTTTTATATATAAGCCCTTTATGTGGTGTCGCTCAGACGCCCGACTGTGGCATGCTTGTTATTTCAATTACTTATAAGCCCTTTATGTGGTGTCGCACAGACGCCCGACTATGGCATGCTTGTTATATCTTTTATATATAAGCCCTTTATGTGGTGTCGCTCAGATGCCAGACTGAGGCATGCTTTATATTATTATCCTTTCGAGGCATCGCTTCAGACACCCGATCGGTGCTTTTCTTTTCTACTCCCTGATTGTTTATTGATGTTTTATTTGAATGATCTGCTTGCGTGCATCATGAACCTTATTTCATAACAGACGAAGTGATCATAGAATATCTCAAGGCATGATTATTAGTGGTTATATTATACCTGTGTTCTCAATGTTTGCGAGTACATTCAAAGTACTCACTGGCTTGTCCCTGGCTATTGTCTTGGCCAGATTTCTTGCGTGGAGAGGAGCGTTGCGATGATAGCCCTGGAATCTACGCAGTGGTGATAGTAGCCTCACGAAGATAGGAGTTATCCAGGTCAGCTGTTCCTGCGGGAAATGGAGTCCCATAGACGCTGATGATCCGTAAACCGCTTCCGCCATCAACCACTAGAAACCAATTGTTGTACTCATAGGCCAGAATGGTCTTGTACTACATACCCTGTATTTTGCTTGGAGTTTCGGTATCAAGTTGGTGCCTCATCAGCTAATAGTAATCCTGGGGCTGGTGAGCACAAGGGCCATTTCCTGGGAAATTATACCCCGAAAAACTGGTACTGACAGTCGGTCCCACCGAAAATCCTAATGTTCACATTTTGAAATAAATCGGTCTGACCGAGTTTTATAATTTGGTCCCACCGAGTTTGGCGATTTGTGTGCAACGGTTAGATTTTGTGTGGAGGCTATATATACCCCTCCACCCATTCTTCATTCATGGAGAGAGCCATCAGAACATGCCTACACTTCCAACATACATTTTCTAAGAGAGAACCACCTATACTTGTGTTGAGGTCAAGATATTCCATTCCAACCACATAAATCTTGATCTCTAGCCTTCCCCAAGTTTCTTTCCACTCAAATCATCTTTCTACCAAACCCAATCCTATGAGAGAGAGAGTTGGGTGTTGGGGAGACTATCATTTGAAGCACAAGAGCAAGGAGTTCATCATCAACACACCATCTATTACCTTTTGGAGAGTGGTGTCTCCTAGATTGGCTAGGTGTCACTTGGGAGCCTCCGTAAAGATTGTGGAGTTGAACCAAGGAGTTTGTACGGGCAAGGAGATCGCCTACTTCGTGAAGATCTACCCTAGTGAGGCAAGTCCTTCGTGGGTGATGGCCATGGTGGGATAGACAAGGTTGCTTCTTCTTGGTCCCTTCTTGGGTGGAGCCCTCCATGGACTCGCGCAACCGTTACCCTTCGTGGTTGAAGTCTCCATCAACATGGATGTACGATAGCACCACCACCTATCAGAACCACGGATGAAAAATCTCCGTGTCTACATTGCGTTTGCTCCCTCCAAACTCCTCCCTTTACCTTCATATGCAATTGTTTTACATTCCGTTGCTATACTCTTAGAATTGCATGTGTAGGTTGATTACTTGATTCGTGCTAAGTTGCTAAAATCTGCCAAGACTTAAAACTGGGAAAAGGCTAGATTTTTATTTGGTCAAGTAGTCTAATCACCCCCCCTCTAGACATACTTTCGATCCTACAGATTGCATGACCGGTGAGCTCACGTGTGTGGTTGATCTTTCCCTTTGTATGTTCGGTACAAATAAGAGGAATGAGATGGAGAAAAGCTGCAACATAGTACGTAACATAAAACACCTGAGTCTTTGTCTCCTTCTTGCCATTGTTGCCATGGGCTAGAGCTTGCATGTGTCTTCAGTTCCAACACCACTCACCTTTCCCACCATTCATTGTACCCTAGAATAAACGATTTTCTTATAGCACCATGACATTGTGATTTGTTTTTTGAAGTAGGAGCATATGCACTATTTTTCTTGTTTACCCATTGTAGATCGGAGGGAGTATAGAAACATACACTACTGTAGGATGCTGCTAATGCGACACTACAATTAGAGACCCTTCAACGACACTGTGTGCAATGCATTAGTCGCAAATGGCGATGTAATAAAACTGTCAAAAGAGATATTAAATGTTTGCGATGGCGGAGACATCAAACACGATTAAGATTATAGTTGCGTGGCATACGTATAATCCATAAGAACTGTTTGCGACGAGGCAGAACAACAGAAATGGGCAGCCATATGAAGGTGTGTGTGATGTACGGCATACAATTCACTCCGATGAACTGTTAGCGGTTAGGCAACGCAACAGAAACGGTCAACCAGATCAAGGTGTGTGTGATATACAGCATACAGTTCACTCAGATGAACTGTTTTCGGTTAGGCAACACAACATAAATGGTTCAACTTAACAAGATGTGTGTGATATGCGGCATACAGTTCACATAGATGAACTGTCTGTGATGAGCCAAAAGAACACAAACGATTCGTGTAAATAAGATGTGTGTCATACGTGGCAAACAACCCACTCGGATGAACTGTTTGCGATGAGAAAATGACACATACGGTTGCTACAGTTAATTCGTGTGAGATTTTGTGTGTAGGAAAAACTTTGAAAAATGCAAACTAGTTGCTTGCGATGGCTAGGAGTATCGCACATGATGCATATGCGAGTACTCATGTGCGATGATTAGGAAGTTACACATATGTTTCCTTATGTTAACACATGTGTGATAACACATGACACCACATACCATTGTTGGGTTGTGTGCTTGTGACGCCCGGGTAGTTACGCTACAGTAACCCTCCGCTAATGATGCCAGGTCACCACAATTACTGTTGATAGTTCTGCGATAATTCAAATCCCGTTCAAATTCAAAAATTGAAATAAAGGCAAACATCAAAAGTTTTCAAACTTTAAAACTAAAATGTTCGAGAGGGGACAAATAATGTGTAGGTAATTATGGTGAAGAAAACATCTTTCTATAAAGTAGTTAAAAGCGCTAATTTAATAAAAACTACAGTAAAACTAATATTTAATTGTCTTTTAAATACTAAACAGATATAAACTAATTGTTTAGGGTGCCAAACCAATTATGGCACTGGCATAAGTATTAGCACTAATTTAGGGGCTAGATTTATAATTTATAAAACAAAGGTAAAAATAAAAAGAAAAGAAAATACAAAAGAGAGAAAAAAACTAAACTAACAAAAAAAAGGAAGAGAAAGCCCCCCCCCCCCCCGCTGGGCCAAGTGGCCCAGCTGGCCTCCACTGACCGAACGGGCCGGCCCAACCGCGCCCCCACTCCCTTATTCCCCCCCACTCCACAGGGTACCGAAATCCTAGCCCACTCCTCCACTCCCCTCCCCTAGTTTCCTCACGCCTTTCCCCCCTCTCCTCCCCGATGGGATCTGGATTGGGGCCGTTGCCCCAGCCCCGTCGAACGCCGCCCCACCCTTGGCGCGCCGCCACCTCACCCCTCCTGCTACTTCGACCTCGCCGCGGCGCCCCCTCTCCCTCGATCTGGACGCGCCGTCGCCTGGCGACCTCGCCTCAGTGCCGATCGACGCCACCTCGCCGGAACCACGCCGCCCCGACTCCGTCGCCGCACGTCGTCCCCGACTCCTCGTCGACCCCCATTACCCAGTCCCTACCGCCCCAGTGAGCTCCGCCTCCTCTCCCCCTTTCCCTCTGTCGCCGGCGCCTCGGAGCGTCGCTCGGAGCCGCGGCCCGCGCCTCGCCCTCCCCCTTCTCCGCCGTGCTTCGGTCGCGCCCATGGACGCACCCCGCGCTCCCTCTCGCCCTATCCCCGCACCCGGCCACGGCCGATGCGCGCTCGTCGCGTGGGCACAAGCCCGTGCCGCCCGTGCCCCCCTGTCGCCGCCCTGCGCCCCGTGGCGCCCCTGCCTTCCCTCCCGCACGCCACCATCCGCGCCGTCCACGCCCCTGCACCGCGGTCACCGCGTCCGGCTCGTGTGCCGCGCGCCCCTGATGCATCCATGCCACATGCCCCGCCGCGCCTCTTCTCCGTCCCGCCTCCGCCACTCTGCCCCGTGCAGCCAGCGCCGCTCCACCTCGCGCGCACGCCGCGCCCCTCCTTTCGATCCGGCCGGCCTCGCCGCTGTCGCCTCAGGCGACCGGCCTCCCCTGCCTTGGCGAACTGTCGGGTCCGCCGCCCCTCGCCCCTGGGCATGCGCCCGCTCGGGCTCTGCCCTGCGCCCGAACCCGCTAAGGCCCCTAGGGCCTATGACAAACGGGGCCCAGCCCTGGAACGTTTTTTTTAAAAAAAAAGAAAAGAAAAATAAATAATAAATATAATAATTAAAATATTAATTAATTAATTAATTAAAGAATTAGTTAAGTTAATTAATCATAATTATATTAACCTAATTAACTATTAGTTTAATCAAAACAGTAATTAGTTAGTTAACCCTAATTAACCTAATCAGGGAATGACAGGTGGGTCCCACTGGACCCACATGTCAGTTTGACCCAGTCAACTCTGTTGACTGCTGATGTCAGCATGACATCATGCTGATGTCATAAATCTAATTTCAAATTAATTAATTAATTAAATTCTAGAATTTTAATAAAACCTTTAGAAAATCATATCTTTTAATCCGTAACTCGGATTAAAATATTTTCAACATGAAAGTTGCTCAGAACGGCGAGACGAATCCGGATACGCAGCCCGTTCGTCCGCCACGCATCCCTAACATATCTAACTGGCAACTTTCCCCCTCCGCCTCCTTTGCCCGAAAACGCGAAACACCGGGGATATTTTCCCGGTTGTTTCCGCCCTTCACCGGTATCACCGCATACCGCGTTAGGGCACCTCTAACGCCGTTACTTGTCATGTCATGCATCACTATGCATCTGCTTGCTTAAATATTTATTGTTTCTTCCCCCTCTTCTCTTGCTAGACACCGAGACCGACGCTGCTGTTGCCCCGTTCGGCTACGGAGTTGACGACCCCTCTCTCTTGCCAGAGCAACCAGGCAAGCCCCCCCCTTGATCACCAGATATCGCCTACTCTCCTCTATACTGCTTGCATTAGAGTAGTGTAGCATGTTACTGCTTTCGTTATTCCTATCCTGTTGCATAGCCTGTCTTTGATACTGCTGTTGATACCTTTACCTTCCATCCTACTTGCTTAGTATAGGATGCTAGTGTTCCATCAGTGGCCCTACACTCTTGTCCGTCTGCCATGCTATTCTACTGGGCCGTGATCACTTCGGGAAGTGATCGCGGACATATACTATATACTTTACACTGTTATATTACATGTGATACTGTTCGGAGATGGGGGCTGAAGGGGCAGGTGGCTCCATCCCGGTAGAGGTGGGCCTGGGTTCCCGACGGCCCCCGACTGTTACTTTGTGGCGGAGCGACAGGGCAGGTTCAGACCACCTAGGAGAGAGGTGGGCCTGGCCCTAGTCGGCGTTCGCGATACTTAACACGCTTAACGAGATCTGGGTATTTGATCTGAGTCTGGCCATTTGGTCTATACGCACTAACCACCTACGCGGCAGTAGTTATGGGTATCCCGACGTCGTGGTATCAGCCGAAGCACTTCTTGACGTCAGCGACTGAGTGGCGCGCGCCGGATTGGACTGGAACGCCACTAGGCTAGGTCTGCTTCCGGCCGCGTTCGCAACGTGCAGGTGTGCTCAGGGCGATGGGCCCAGACCCCTACGCGCTTAGGTTTAGACCGGCGTGCTGACCACTCTGTTGTGCCTAGGTGGGGCTGCGACGTGTTGATCTTCCGAGGCCAGGCATGACCCAGGAAAGTGTGTCCGGCCAAATGGGATCAAGCGTGTTGGGCTATGTGGTGCACCCCTGCAGGGAAGTTTATCTATTCGAATAGCCATGTCCCTCGGTAAAAGGACGACCCAGAGTTGTACCTTGACCTTATGACAACTAGAACCGGATACTTAATAAAACACACCCTTCCAAGTGCCAGATACAACCCGGTGATGGCTCTCCAACAGGGCATCGAGGAGGGGATCGCCGGGTAGGATTATGCTATACGATGCTACTTGGAGGACTTCAGTCTACTCTCTTCTATATGCTGCAAGAAGGAGGCTGCCAGAAGCGTAGTCTTCGATAGGATTAGATATCCCCCTCTTATTCTGGCATTCTGCACTTCAGTCCACTAATATGGCCCCTTACACATATATCCATGCATATGTAGTGTAGCTCCTTGCTTGCGAGTACTTTGGATGAGTACTCATGGTTGCCTTTTTCCCCCCTTTCCTCCATTCCTCTACTCGATTGCTGCAACCAGACGATGGAGCCCAGGATCCAGACGGCACCTTCGGCGACGACGACTACTACACTGGAGGTGCCTACTACTACGTGCAGCCCGCTGACGACGACCAGGAGTAGTTAGGAGGATCCCAAGCAGGAGGCCTGCGCCTCGTTCGATCTGTATCCAGTTTGTGCTAGCCATCTTATGGCATCTTGTTAACTTATGTCTGTACTCAGATATTGTTGCTTCCACTGACTCGTCTATGATCGAGCACTTGTATTCGAGCCCTCGAGGCCCCTGGCTTGTATTATGATGCTTGTATGACTTATTTTATTTGTAGAGTTGTGTTGTGATATCTTCCCGTGAGTCTCTGATCTTGATCGTACACATTTGTGTGCATGATTAGTGTACGATTAAATCGGGGGCGTCACAAGTTGGTATCAGAGCCAACTGCCTGTAGGAATCCCCCTTCCACACTCCTTGGCCGAAGTCGAGTCTAGACATTACAAAACTTTTACTAACATGGCTATGTGTCTTACGGGCACACGTCGCCATCGGGTGGTTGTAGGATCTTTTACTCCTTGATCTATACTCTGGGACTCTGACCTCTCTTCTGTTCGGGATAAATGAATTATGCTAAATCTAACATTAGGATCTCGTTATCACTTTCACCCGGAGAGCCCCCTATTACTGTTGATCGTCTGCTGCACGTGAAGACCCTGAAGATACTCTCCGCTGTTAACCCAAGAACTTGTGTTCATCGCGTTTGCAATTTCCCTTCCACCGTCAACCCTTATGGATAACTACTTGCAGTTGTTATTCTTACATTCATCCCCAGTTGGTCTTGTTATTACAAGATGCCCCGAGATACTCGTCGATGTTTCGATAATCCTTTGAGCCTACTGCCTTGCTGTTCTTTGTCACCTGAATACCCCTACGGATAATTCTCGCACTTACCGAGTATCGGCTCATCCCTAGTTGTTCGTGTGTTACACCATGGTCTTCGTAATACTATTCGATCCTCCAAAAATCCTTAGTAGCTTATTGCTCTGCAATACTTGTCTGCTTGCATGATGGATGCTTTCCATATGTCTGGCAGTCTTCGTTAGTATCCTTAGGCACCGTCCTTTTGATCCTTTTTCATTCAACATGAGTGCGAATGAACGCCATCATCAGTTGATCCTTTTAAATTATCTTTCCGGCTCAGACGTTATTTTAAACATGAGCTGGTCCTCAACCAATTCAATTGCCGTTGATTGTACCCTTAAGACTATTCAACTTATCCATCCCTAATCAGAACATTGCTTCTGATCCTTTGATTTGAAAATCATAAAATTTCTTTGCATTAAGCTTTGAATTAGTCAGTTGTTTCTATAATCCGATGCCTTGGCATTCCTTCTTCCTTTGATTGAGTTCCGATACTCACGTCAGTCCTGTTGTGGGCCGCCATAACCATTGCAGGGTTATTTTCCGACAAAGTCCTTCACTACCAAAATTTTTGTGAGTTCTTTACCTGATACATATTGCCCTTGGTAAATTGTATCATCTGCTTGGCCACCGATGCTCTGCTTTCGAGCTGGTGGTATTTACTATTGAAGCTTGTGGTATATGTTTCCACGATACCCTGACCGGTTGAACCTATGCCATCCTTTTATATGTGTGAACTCGGATGTTTTCACGAGTCATACTCTTCTGGTATTTTGCCAGATAAAATTTCAACAATACAACTTCATCGAACGCGAGAAGTGAATGAAAGGTTATGCATTGGAGAAGTGGGAGTCGACCTTGACCTTTGTGTTCATGCCCATAGACACGATGTAGATCCTATCCTGGAAGCTTCTTATAACTATTTCCGTGAAATAATACCCTTTGGTATCAGTGAATTGATCCCTTGCAATCATGGTTCCAACCATGTTCTCCTTTAAATACCATTTCCTGGGCAAGTTTAAGTACTTGTCTTCTGTGGATCAGTACCCCAGTCCAACCTTTACTTTGATCTACCGTCGAGTATTACCCCCTGGTATCTCGAGATTATCTTGGAACTGCATAATTTCTTATGAGTTCTTCATCAAGTACTACATTCTCACTGATTACAGTTTTCATGGGCTCTGAGTTATTAAACACTCAAAGACACCGATAACTGAACTGAGTCTGCCCTACGGTTCAACAACTCTTGATAATCTTCTTTAAGGCCGAGTTTGTACTCGATCATGTCATTCCTAGCCTGATCGGCTATATCATTAATGTGCTAAATCTTAACTGTGCTACCTGGTCCTTCTTCCCGGAACACAATTTTCGACGCTGAGCCAAGCTTACGATGATCTCCTTATCTTATCATTCCACCTCAGACAACAAGCTTGGTTTCGAGTTTGTGTCGTACCCATGGTTCCAATAACCTCTTGCTTCATCATTCTTTTGACTTGATGTGATCGCGGATCGATTACATCTTCAGGTAATCTCTCGACAAATGTGTCGTGATCATTATCAACATTTTGAGCTATTCCAGAATATCAATCAAATTCATGATGAGAATTACCATCCTTGCCCCTCGATGATTTGTGTTGTCATCGACCACTTTATTGCCTCCCCTCCAACACAAACTTGTTCGTGTTTTGTGTTATACATTGAGTTCCTTGCTATCCAGCATTTGTTCTTCTTTACCTTGGAATATTACCACCTTTTGTGTCAAGAATGTCGTGGTAATTTCACCACCTCTTAAGAATTCTTGGCGCAGGTGATACCTTTTGTCATATCCGTTCATTTCTTGGTCTCCGTGTTGTTTCTAACCGGAATACCGACAAATGGTCTGTGATGTGTAAATTCTAAACTTCTAGCGACCCTATTGCCTTTTAGTTATTTGGTCTACAGTTTCATTCTAAGTCTATTGCTTATTGAATCATCATTCTAACATTGATCGTGCAACCCAGCCCATATTTCGGGTGCACCTTTCAACCAATGTTTAACTGTGTATGTTTTTCTCGAGCATACATCATTATATCATTTGATCTGACTAATGTTATCTCCTTGTTCACATAATTGTGGAAATCCATCTTTTTGGAAATCTCGATGAGTTGTCACTGAGTCCATCAGCCACCTTCTCATCCTCTCCTTGGTTTACTGATGAACTCTTGTTTCGGAACTCGATTCCATAGTTCATTTCCCGATAATCTTATAATGTCTTCTCGTCATTTTGTTGCACCTTTTCTTCTCGGACATCCTGAGTCTGAGGTATCATGACCCCAATCGGATCTGAATCTCGGTCAGATATGATGGTTGGGACAACTTTCCAGGAGTTATGTTGTTGGTCCTTTGATGACCCGGTAATATGATGTCATGCCTAGCACCCCCCTGGATGGATGACCTATCATTATAATTTCTTTTGCAAGGATAACCATTCCTCCTGGAGGAAATTTGCAGGACTTATTTTATAAGTTACTCCTGATGGATCATTTGTGTATCCAAAGTCTGGCCCTTGATTGAAACACCATATCATTGCTACCTGAAGCATGTCTGTGGTACTCCGTTCATCAACAAGAACATTTGAAGCACAATGCCAAATTCTCTTTATCAATTATCCAAACACCGTTGTATGGGTAATGTCATGAAATTTTTCTCCCCTTACCTAAAGGGTTTTCTACATTATATCCTGTCATGGATATCATGCTCTGCTTGTCATTGGGAAGGATATACCCCCGAAATATGTATTTTAATGCAATTTTCCTTTCCGTTGTTGTTTAATCTGATAATCATATTTTCCCTTACATTGTTTGATTTAACCTTTCTTGTGATTTATATGATCTAAGCAGTAATATTTTCCTGCTTACGAAAACACCGGTGCACCACCTTATCATTCAGACCCTGTTACTATTGTTGATGACATTACGGTAACCACCGATGGACGAGAACTTTGCCTATTGGTCCGCCTCGTCCAAACGAGCAGGAAAATGGTTCTCTTCGTCCCTCGCCCTTGGTATCGACGTTGTTGCCGACATAACTGACATGGTACTCTCTGACATGCCTTGCTATCATGACCGTGCAAGATGTCATTGCTCCTATAAAAAAAACCACATGGTGGGCCCATAACCCACAGTTCCACAGGATCGAAACCTGACTGTCCTGTACACCCCCTATTCCCAAAGTTGTTTCTCGCGTGTGGCCTCGTATGTAATTCACGGGCCACCGTCCTAGTGATCTATTCTGGTATCAGACGCAATACTTGCTCTCGCTACTCTGAACCCCTTTCTCACTCTGGTTCAGACTTCGCACAACTATCGATCCGCTTGGAACCTCTTATTGTACCTTCGTACCTTACTCTCGTTGTATTTCATATGTTCAACTCGAGAGGTAATTTTATACTCATTCATGGGTTAACCCCAGATTGTTTCCCTCAAAAGCATTGTGTCGTAGCTGAGCTGCCCCTTACCCTTTCGTAAGTACGATGGAGTTCCCGAAGAAATGATGACAAGTTTATCATGATGCATTGGAATAAAGAATTGAAGACATCAACGAAAGGGATTAACTTTTTCGAGAAGATCCGTTAGAATATCGTAACCAGAACTTTCCCCCTTACTCCCCTCCTAAATCTCGGGACGAGATTTCGTGTAGTGGAGGAGAATTGTGACGCCCGGGTAGTTACGCTACAGTAACCTTCCGCTAATGATGCCAGGTCACCACAATTACTGTTGATAGTTTTGCGATAATTCAAATCCCGTTCAAATTCAAAAATTGAAATAAAGGCAAACATCAAAAGTTTTCAAACTTTAAAACTAAAATGTTCGAGAGGGGACAAATAATGTGTAGGTAATTATGGTGAAGAAAACATCTTTTTATAAAGTAGTTAAAAGCACTAATTTAATAAAAACTACAGTAAAACTAATATTTAATTGTCTTTTAAATACTAAACAGATATAAACTAATTGTTTAGGGTGCCAAACCAATTATGGCACTGGCATAAGTATTAGCACTAATTTAGGGGCTAGATTTATAATTTGTAAAACAAAGGTAAAAATAAAAAGAAAAGAAAATACAAAAGAGAGAAAAAAAACTAAACTAACAAAAAAAAGGAAGAGAAAGCCCCCCCCCCCGCTGGGCCAAGTGGCCCAGCTGGCCTCCACTGACCGAACGGGCCGGCCCAACCGCGCCCCCACTCCCTTATTCCCCCCACTCCCCAGGGTACCGAAACCCTAGCCCACTCCTCCACTCCCCTCCCCTCGTTTCCTCACGCCTCTCCCCCCTCTCCTCCCCGATGGGATCTGGATTGGGGCTGTTGCCCCGGCCCCGTCGAACGCCGCCCCACCCTTGGCGCGCCGCCACCTCGCCCCTCCTGCTACTTCGACCTCGCCGCGGCGCCCCCTCTCCCTCGATCTGGACGGGCCGTCGCCTGCCGACCTCGCCTCGGTGCCGATCGACGCCACCTCGCCGGAACCACGCCGCCCCGACTCCGTCGCCGCACGTCGTCCCCGACTCCTCGTCGACCCCCATTGCCCAGTCCCTACCGCCCCAGTGAGCTCCGCCTCCTCTCCCCCTTTCCCTCTGTCGCCGGCGCCTCGGAGCGTCGCTCGGAGCCGCGGCCCGCGCCTCGCCCTCCCCCTTCTCCGCCGTGCTTCGGCCGCGCCCATGGACGCACCCCGCGCTCCCTCTCGCCCTCTCCCCGCACCCGGCCACGGCCGATGCGCGCTCGTCGCGTGGGCACAAGCCCGTGCCGCCCGTGCCCCCCTGTCGCCGCCCTGCGCCCCGTGGCGCCCCTGCCTTTCCTCCTGCACGCCACCATCCACGTCGTCCACGCCCCTGCACCGCGGTCACCGCGTCCGGCTCGTGTGCCGCGCGCCCCTGATGCATCCATGCCACACGCCCCGCCGCGCCTCTTCTCCGTCCCGCCTCCGCCACTCTGCCCCGTGCAGCCAGCGCCGCTCCGCCTCGCGCGCACGCCGCGCCCCTCCCTTCGATCCGGCCGGCCTTGCCGCTGTCGCCTCAGGCGACCGGCCTCCCCTGCCTTGGCGAACTGCCGGGTCCGCCGCCCCTCGCCCCTGGGCATGCGCCCGCTCGGGCTCTGCCCTGCGCCCGAACCCGCTAAGGCCCCTAGGGCCTATGACAAACGGGGCCCAGCCCTGGAACGTTTTTTTTTTAAAAAGAAAAGAAAAATAAATAATAAATATAATAATTAAAATATTAATTAATTAATTAATTAAAGAATTAGTTAAGTTAATTAATCATAATTATATTAACCTAATTAACTATTAGTTTAATCAAAACAGTAATTAGTTAGTTAACCCTAATTAACCTAATCAGGGAATGACAGGTGGGTCCCACTGGACCCACATGTCAGTTTGACCCAGTCAACTCTGTTGACTGCTGATGTTAGCATGACATCATGCTGATGTCATAAATCTAATTTCAAATTAATTAATTAATTAAATTCCAGAATTTTAATAAAACCTTTAGAAAATCATATCTTTTAATCCGTAACTCGGATTAAAATATTTTCAACATGAAAGTTGCTCAGAACGGCGAGACGAATCCGGATACGCAGCCCGTTCGTACGCCACGCATCCCTAACATATCTAACTCGCAACTTTCCCCCTCCGCCTCCTTTGCCCGAAAACGCGAAACACCGGGGATATTTTCCCGGTTGTTTCCCCCCTTCACCGGTATCACCGCATACCGCGTTAGGGCACCTCTAACGCCGTTACTTGTCATGTCATGCATCACTATGCATCTGCTTGCTTAAATATTTATTGTTTCTTCCCCCTCTTCTCTCGCTAGACACCGAGACCGACGCTGCTGCTGCCCCGTTCGGCTACGGAGTTGACGACCCCTCTCTCTTGCCAGAGCAACCAGGCAAGCCCCCCCCCTTGATCACCAGATATCGCCTACTCTCCTCTATACTGCTTGCATTAGAGTAGTGTAGCATGTTACTGCTTTCGTTATTCCTATCCTGTTGCATAGCCTGTCTTTGATACTGCTGTTGATACCTTTACCTTCCATCCTACTTGCTTAGTATAGGATGCTAGTGTTCCATCAGTGGCCCTACACTCTTGTCCGTCTGCCATGCTATTCTACTGGGCCGTGATCACTTCGGGAAGTGATCGCGGACATATACTATATACTTTACACTGTTACATTACATGTGATACTGTTCGGAGATGGGGGCTGAAGGGGCAGGTGGCTCCATCCCGGTAGAGGTGGGCCTGGGTTCCCGACGGCCCCCGACTGTTACTTTGTGGCGGAGCGACAGGGCAGGTTCAGACCACCTAGGAGAGAGGTGGGCCTGGCCCTAGTCGACGTTCGCGATACTTAACACGCTTAACGAGATCTGGGTATTTGATCTGAGTCTGGCCATTTGGTCTATACGCACTAACCACCTACGCGGCAGTAGTTATGGGTCTCCCGACGTCGTGGTATCAGCCGAAGCACTTCTTGACGTCAGCGACTGAGTGGCGCGCGCCGGATTGGACTGGAACGCCACTAGGCTAGGTCTGCTTCCGGCCGCGTTCGCAACGTGCAGGTGTGCTCAGGGCGATGGGCCCAGACCCCTACGCGCTTAGGTTTAGACCGGCGTGCTGACCGCTCTGTTGTGCCTAGGTGGGGCTGCGACGTGTTGATCTTCCGAGGCCGGGCATGACCCAGGAAAGTGTGTCCGGCCAAATGGGATCAAGCGTGTTGGGCTATGTGGTGCACCCCTGCAGGGAAGTTTATCTATTCGAATAGCCGTGTCCCTCGGTAAAAGGACGACCCGGAGTTGTACCTTGACCTTATGACAACTAGAACCGGATACTTAATAAAACACACCCTTCCAAGTGCCAGATACAACCCGGTGATGGCTCTCCAACAGGGCATCGAGGAGGGGATCGCCGGGTAGGATTATGCTATACGATGCTACTCGGAGGACTTCAGTCTACTCTCTTCTATATGCTGCAAGAAGGAGGCTGCCAGAAGCGTAGTCTTCGATAGGATTAGATATCCCCCTCTTGTTCTGGCATTCTGCACTTCAGTCCACTAATATGGCCCCTTACACATATATCCATGCATATGTAGTGTAGCTCCTTGCTTGCGAGTACTTTGGATGAGTAATGATGGTTGCCTTTTCCCCCCCTTTCCTCCATTCCTCTACTCGATTGCTGCAACCAGACGATGGAGCCCAGGATCTAGACGGCACCTTCGGCGATGACGACTACTACACTGGAGGTGCCTACTACTACGTGCAGCCCGCTGACGACGACCAGGAGTAGTTAGGAGGATCCCAGGCAGGAGGCCTGCGCCTCGTTCGATCTGTATCCAGTTTGTGCTAGCCATCTTATGGCATCTTGTTAACTTATGTTTGTACTCAGATATTGTTGCTTCCACTGACTCGTCTATGATCGAGCACTTGTATTCGAGCCCTCGAGGCCCCTGGCTTGTATTATGATGCTTGTATGACTTATTTTATTTGTAGAGTTGTGTTGTGATATCTTCCCGTGAGTCCCTGATCTTGATCATACACATTTGCGTGCATGATTAGTGTACGATTAAATCGGGGGCGTCACAGTGCTCCACTTAGTCTTCTCGTGCTCCACAGGGGGGATTGTAAAATCCCCAATCCCCTAGCTAGATGCTAGCTTTAAATAACCACAACAATGGCCGCTGACGGTGACTCTCTACTGATCCACTTGCTAGCTAGTTACCCACACATACCAGCATACCCCCAACAGCTGACGACAGGATGGAGTTGCACGACGGGAATGGGCACCGTAGACCATAGTTTAGGTTGATTAATTATACCTCCAGAGCCGGATGATTCCGGCTCTGGAGGTATAATTAATTAACATAATCTAAGATCAAATAAGTAATGCTTCCCCAACATGATCGTGCATCGTCCCCAACCGCTAGCAGAGCGCGCGCGGAGGGACGCGACCCGAGTGTGCCTTGGCACCTAAACAGCGAGCAGAGCGTGCAGAGGGACGCGACCCAAGGGTGCCTCGGTGCCTAAACAGCAAGTAGAGCATGCAGAGGGACGCGAGCAGAGTGCACCGCGGCCTCCTAAACGGCGAGCAAGCACATGCATAATTATTGCATATAGCAATTGAACATGGTAGGGAGTAGCTGCCCAACAGTATTATTTGGCATGCATTAATATATTCTTAGTTAAATATGAGGTCAAATTTTGGTACTACAAAATACGAGGACCAATAAACCGCGTCAGAGGTAGTACCTATTCCAACACAGACGCCCAATGCAAAAATTAATGACGTTATACAGTGTCCCGCAATCCACGCCAATGCTTCCCGCCTCTTCCCTCATTGGTTTCCCGCCACCAGCTAGTGCCTTGCTCCATATGACCCAGGTGGCAATGCACCGTATGATCTGCCGATACACAATCCACGGGGGGTTAACTAATCAGGAGACAAGTTTATCTCGGCCACGGCGCCCTCTCTCCCCTGCCGGTGGCCACTTGGGCCCCGACGTCCCTCTTCCGCCTGCGTAGGTTCGGCGTGGGGCTCACCAATCGCCATGGCCTCCGGCTCCGATAGCCCAGTCTCGATCTCATCCCGACCCCAGCCCATCGTCTCCGGTCTGGGGTTGTCTGCATCGTCCGGATCTGGGGAGTTCTCGACCGGGGCTGGAGGCGCTTAGGCTGGGTCCAACCCTGGGCCAGCCGCGGGCTCCGCCATGCCGTGGCGCAAGCCAGGGCCGTCGCGCAAGGCTTTGTGGCGCAAAAGGAAGGCCTTTCGGAAGCAGGCCGCGGCGGGCGGTGCTCGGCCACGTTCGTCGCGCTCCCCAGCTTCGTTGCCGGAGCGGCGGGAGATCCCGGCGGACTTGTTTGGGCTCTGTTTCAGCTGTTTTCGTGAGGGCCATCGACGGGAAGATTGCTGGTTCCCTCCGCTCTGCATCCGGTGTGGCTTGGAGGGTCACATATCCACGGATTGCAAGCGTCCTAGGAGTCCCAGGTCAGAGGAGGATCTCCGGCGAGATGCGGTGGCCAAGGTAGCGCGAGCGTCGCAGCCGTCGATGCAGGCCGGACCTGCGAACAGGCTGTCACCGGCGACTAGGCAGGCCACTCCCTTGGAGAGGCCCTCGTCAGTCCCGGCTGACACCGCACCTGTGGGGTCTGGGCAGGCATCGGCTGCCGCTGCCGCTACCGGGAGTTTCTGCGTGCTCCACCAGACACAGGAGATGGAGGACCTCGAGCAACGCCTGAGGCTGGCGGTGGTGGCCTATGTGGGAGGCAGACGGCCAGCGGTGTCGTGCCAAGAGGCTGCGGAAGCTGTGTCGGAGGAGCTGCACATACCTCGTCATCGTTTCTCCGTTCACAAATACCATCCTGAGGATTTCTTGGTTGTTTTTGCGGCACCAGAGTTGCGCAACAGAGCTTTGGCGGCGGGCACCGTCGAGCACGGGTACTCCAAGCTATTTGTCAAACCGTGGCTCAAGCAAGCTCAAGCTGTTACGAGAGTGATGCGCACACAAGTGGACATTATGATTGAGGGGATCCCATCTCATGCGTGGACGACCGAGACGGCGGCGGACATCCTTGGCTCGTCATGTCTGGTGGAGAGTTTGGCGCCGGAGACTGAGAACAGAGAGGACTTGTCCCTCTTCAAGCTTCGGGCATGGTGCATTGTCCCGGACGAGGTGCCGGTGGCCAAGCACATATGGGTGCCGAAGCCGGAGGTGTTTGGAGGTCCGGCGTCGCGGCGGCCTACATCTCGAGCCTTGCTGGAGTACAAGACACTCATTCACATAGGGCGGATGCGAGATCATGAGGGTCCGGAGCGTTGGCTGCGGCCGCCTAGTTCGGATGGGAGCGGCCAAAGCGGGATGCCGGATGGCTCCGAGGACTTCTCAGGTTGGGGCGAGTGGCGTGTCTTGCCGTGGATAAGGGGAGTTCATGATCACCACGGTGGGGCACCAGCAAGCGGAGCGCAGGGCGGTTCTTATCTGCATGCGCTAACGGGACGCATCGGGCCGTCTGAATGGAGGATTCCGCCTATGACACGCAGCTTGGCGGAGACGATGCGCGCGCCGGTGATCACTACCGCGGCCGAGGCGCCGGGAGCAAGACAGGAGGGTGAGGGCACGGCTGCACATGTGCCACCAGTTGCACAACAGGAGGTCAAGGCTACGGCCGTACGCGTGCCACCAGCAGCGAGGGTGGCCACAGAAGATCCGAGTCGGAGTGGTTGGGCCAGGCCTACGCCAGAGGCTGCGGTGGTGGATCTGGTACAGCGTGATCCCATTGGTCCGTTTGAAACGTCTTTTGACCAAGGAGGGACTGAGGATCGCGTGGCCACCAATGGATGCATGCATCGGATGATTGATATGGGGCCTTCTGCGGATCCCGAGGGAATAGATAAGGCCCTGGTAGTAGCGGCATTGGTGGAACCATCTCAGGATTGCATGGGTGAGGTGCAACACGACGCGGGATTGCAGGACCGGCCGGTTGGGGCCACCACATACCACCATACCGCGGAATCCGAGGACGAGACCATGCAGCGATCCCGCGGGTCGATGCTGGCCGACGAGGCAGCAGACGGGTGGACACCGGTGGCGGACTTGACACACCATGCAGCAGAGGAAGGGGAGGTGGTTCCAGGAGAGGAGACGCTGGACAACGGACCCACGCTACAGGAGTTGGAGTGCGCTGATGTGACTACGTCTAGCGCATGCATGCAGGAGCCGCTGCATGGCGCAAACGACGCGTTGGCTGTGTCATGTGTGGTGGCTTCGCAACACCAAGATGGGCAACTCTCGGCCAAGGAAATTGTGGCGTTGGGTAACATCAAGGAATTTTGTGCAGGCCTTCTTAAGAAGCTTGCACCACCTCTTCTTAAGGAGTTCGAGGGTCTGCGAGGTGTCAAAGCGGGTCAGGATCCTTTCACACCACGCCGCACCACTCGGTCCGTTTGCTCTGGTGGCGCCAGGAAGACGAAGGCATCGGCCGCGGAAACGGTGCTGCTGAAAACCCTGGGATTTGACTGCGATGATCTGGTGGTCTCCGAGGACACGCTAGGTCAGTTACGTACGGTCTTCGACTCACCGCTACAGGAGCCGCAGTTGAGGGCTATAGCGGCCATCTTCGGGAAGGCAATACCGCTAGATCTAGCGGGGGAGACAGGGATGGCCGAGCCCCTGTTGGCGCAGTAGGGGTGTTAGCCGCCGTGGTGTTGGAGTCATCTTTGCCTGATGTTGTGCAACACCTTGGAGTTAGTGTGCTGGAATGTTAGAAGTCTTAACAATCCAGCCAAGAGGAAGGCTCTTAGAGGGTCCGTGGAATCTGTTCATGCAGCGATCGTTTGTATTTTAGAAACTAAATTAGAAGTGGTGGACAAGTATGTAATCTTGCAATGCATGGGACCTAACTATGATGGCTTCACTTACTTACCGGCGTCGGCGACTAGAGGAGGCATTTTCGTGGCTTGGGACACCACGAGGGTTCGGTTGACAAATTATGTCAACGACTCCCATTGCATTACTGCATATGTTTCGCCTATTGAGGGGACTCCATGGTGGTTAACAATAGTCTATGGGCCGCAGGAGGACGATCAAAAGATCTGCTTCCTGAATGATCTATCGGAGAGGAGGTCACTTAGTCCTGGACCATGGCTTGTCATTGGTGATTTCAACCTGATTCTTTTCGCGGCAGACAAGAACAACTCCAACTTGGATCGGAGAATGATGGGGAAGTTCAAACGTTTTGTCGACAATAACGCGCTTAAGGAGCTTTTCTTACATGGGCGCAAATTCATGTGGAGCAATGAAAGGGAGACGCCTACCCTCACAAAGATAGACTGTGCGTTCGTATCTGTCGACTGGGAGCTTGAGCACCCGGAGTGCATGCTTCAAGCTTTATCCACCGAGTACTCGGATCATTGCCCTTTACACCTCACACTCCAAGAGTCCATGCACATTAGGAGGAGGTTCCGCTTTGAGAAGTTTTGGGTCAAAATGGAGGGTTTTCTTGATGTCATCAAAGAGGCTTGGACATGTGATCCGGATATAACTGATCCTTTCATGCGACTCGACATTTTGCTTCGTAACACAACCAGAGCGCTGGCCACATGGCGTCAAAAGGAGATAGGAAATATCAAGCTGCAAATAGCCATCGCTAAAATTGTCATCATGCGGTTCGACTGCGCTTAGGAAACTCGGATGCTTACGGAGGAAGAGAGATGGCTTAGAAGAACCCTTAAGCAGCTTGTGCTAGGGTTGGCTTCCTTAGAAAGGACCATTGCAAGGCAAAGGTCGAGGATAACATGGCTGCAAGAAGGGGATGCGAACACGCAGTGGTTTCACTTGGTGGCGAATGGGAGACGTATGAAGAATTACATCCCTGCTTTGCGTATGGATGATTGTATTATCGCCTACCAGAAAGGCAAGGAGGAAGCATTTTACAATGCTTACAAGAATGTGTTGGGCAAGGATGCAGCACGAGAATTCACTCTGGACTTGGATGGATTGGGAGTAGCTCGCATTGATCTGTCTGAGCAGGACAGAGTGTTTACCGAGGAAGAGATTTGGGCTGTTATTAAGAACATGCCCTCGGACAAGGCACCTGGGCCGGACGGGTTCATTGGATTGTTTTTCCAGAAAGCTTGGGAGGTGATCAAGGTGGATCTCATTGCCGCGATTCACAAGCTTTTTGTTGGAAACGAAAGGGGTTTTGGGAGGCTAAACCAAGCTTTGATCACTCTTCTGCCGAAGTCGCCGGAAGCTTGCACTGTTTTCGACTTCAGACCCATATGCCTAGTTCATAGCATGCCTAAGATTGCCTCCAAACTCCTGACCGCAAGGCTTAGACCGCGCATGGGAGAGCTAGTACAGGCGAACCAGTCCGCTTTCATCAAGGGGAGATGCTTGCATGATAACTTTCTGCTAGTGAGGCAAATGGCACGATCGTTGCACCGAAGGAAAGTGAAAGGTGTGCTGCTCAAGCTTGACATCACAAAAGCTTTTGACTCCCTGGCTTGGCCGTTTTTGTTTGAAGTGCTAAGAGCAAAAGGTTTCTCAGAACGTTGGATATCTTGGATCACCATTCTTCTTACCACTGCCAGCTCAAGAGTGCTGGTAAATGGATGCGCTGGCGACAAGTTCATGCATGCTAAAGGATTGAGGCAAGGGGACTCGATTTCCCCTTTGCTTTTCGTCATCGCCATGGATGTCCTTACGACAATGATTATCAAGGCACACGAGGCTCGAGTGATGAGCAAGATCAATGGTTGTAGCCCGATGCAGCGCCTGTCTTTGTACGCGGACGACATAGTACTATTCATCAAACCAACATGGCCTGATCTCTTGTTCGTTAAGGAAATCCTCACTATCTTTGGAGTGGCATCGGGGCTTAAAGTAAACTTCGCCAAATCATCGGCAATTATGATCCGAGCTGAGACTGAGGATGAAGAGCTCGTTAAGTCAGTGCTGCCCTGGAAGATCACCACCTTTCCATGCAAATACCTAGGCCTCCAGCTAAGCATCAAACAACTCAAGAGATCCGAGTGGCAGCCGATTGTGGATGCGGCCCTTCACATTCTGCCGGGATGGCAAAGGGGCTTGGTGACTAGACCTGGGGGGCTTATCCTCGTCAACCAAGTCATGAGGGCGCGGGCCACACACCACCTTATGGTTGCCAAGGCGCCAAAATGGGCCCTGGAAACAGTGGACAGAGGTTGCCGGGCTTTTTTCTGGGCCGGGACGGAGGAGGTGAATGGCGGCAAGTGTGTGGTGTCCTGGTCAAGGGTATGCAGGCCAAAACACTTGGGCGGATTGGGCGTTATTGACTTATCTAAGCACGACATTGCTTTAAGATTACGGTGGGAATGGCTCAGACGCACAGATGCTTCCAGGCCCTGGCAAGGGCTCAACTGGACCGCGGACAAAAAGGTTACCCAAGCTTTTGGGAGACTGGTTAAATGGAAGGTTGGAGCGGGAGACAAAGTTTTGTTCTGGAAAGATCGGTGGCTCCATGGTGCAACCATCACAGAGCTAGCTCCCTTGGTTGTGGCGGCAATACGTACGCAGGTGGCCAACAGGAGGCTGGTACATGATGCGGTGTGCACGCATGATTGGATGAACGATGTTGTGGGTGACCTGTGCATGGAGGGTCTTACCCAGTTCATTGGACTTTGGGAGATCATATCGGTGGTTCAATTGGATGCCCAAACTGAGGATAGCCCCATTTGGGCTTGGAATGTGACAAGAGTCTACACCGCATCATCCGCATACAAGATGCTTTGTCAGGGAGGAGTTAGATTTCACTCTTTCGGAGCAATCTGGAAATGTTGGGCGCCACCTGCGTGTAAAATCTTCATGTGGCTGGCCGTGCAATATCGATTGTGGACGTCGGACAGAAGGGCTAGACACGGTTTGCAAGACCAAACATCAAAATGCTACTTCTGTGATCAAGAGGAAGACACGGTTGACCACATCTTGCAGCAATGTGTGTTTTCAAGGCAAGTGTGGTACAGATGCATGACCAGGATGGGGTTGAGGACGGAGCTTTGCCCAACACATGAGTCACGATTGGTACAATGGTGGACGGAAGCTAGAAAACGCATACATAAGCAAACTCGGAAAGGATTCGACACATTCGTGATGCTCATTTGCTGGACACTTTGGAAACAGAGGAACGCGGGAGTGTTCGGATCAAGCCAAGTCAAGAATGAATGGGAAACTGTGGACTTGATTTTCGACGATTTGAGGACTTGGGCTACGGCAGGAGCTTTTGGAGGACGACCTATATCCGAGTAGTAGTGTAGCATTAGGAATGGGGTGGAGGCTTGGTTGGGGTCGGCTTATGACTACCAACTAGCGCATTTGTAAAACTCTTGTACATATTTTCTCCCTTCTATAAAGCTAAGGTACGCCTTTGGCGTACCCTCGAAAAAAAAGGCAATGCACCATAGCAACACTTTGCGCAGGTCTAGTCCACGCCCATCTACTATTAGTTATTCCAAGCATGCCAGGAAACAACCAAAGCTTGAATGATGACCCCTTCCTGCGTTACATCTTCGGTAAGGAGAACGAGCCGGAGTGGATCAGGGAGCAAGAGCATCATCGGCCGGTGCAGGTGCCATGGCCCATCAGCAGCGATATCGCTGTGCCGGTCCTTGGGCGCACAATGAACATGTTGCAGAGGAAGTGTGATGAGCAGGTTGCCATCCACCGTGCAAAAGATCTAGAGTTGCTTGGTGGCATGATCGACGACCCACCCGAAGAGCCGCCATCACCGGTGTTGATTAAGAACCTGAGGCCCCGCCAGGAATGGGTAGAGGACCTCTACAGTTCAGTTATGAGACAGCCTGTCTGCGACCTCATCATTGCCACCGGCGACCGTGTCATCCTTGATTCTGACGATGTGGTGGCCAGCGCATCCTTGGAGGATTTCACGTCCCCGATGAAGTAGAATATCGCCAACGTGATATCTTGAGGATGCAGGTGATGGACGGAATTTGCTACCAGTGCAGAGACATGGAGATGGAGCGGTTCCGCAGGTGTGTCATGCACGCGATTGCACGTTGTCAAGCTCTACTGGAAGAGGCCCAACAACCCCAAGAGCCTGCCAGCGCCAGCAGCTCCGCAGGCGGAGACGGGTATGGTGGCCGCGGGTCCGGACACTTGGAATGAACGACCACAAGGGTGCTATGCTGATCATGGAGTCTGAGAAGACCATTGTCGGAAGGCTGGCAGCTCAGCCTTTTAGCCTATATTTTATTATAATTGTATGCAAATGTCGCATATCGACATTTTAAGTCACTAAGCATATGTAGACCGTGTGTGTTTCGGGCGTTGCCGCTTGTGGCATTTTAAATTTTCCTGAATATGTAAGACAATTATTAATCGTTTCCACTGTAAATTTGCCTCAACGGTGAGAAGAGCGTGCAGGGACGCTAGAGCGGAGCGCGCCGCAGCCGCCTCAATGATGAGCAAAGTGCGTGGATGGACGTGAGCAGAGCGCACCGCGGCCTGATGTCGCTTGAAGCTACGTCGCTATTTCCCCAAAGAGGAAGGATGATGCAGCACATTGGCGGTAGGTATTTCCCTCAGATATGAAACCAAGGTTATCGTACTAGTAGGAGAACCAAGCAACACAACGTAAACAACCGCTGCACACAGATAACAAATCCTCGCAACCCGACGTGTTAAAGGGATTGTCAATCTCTAAGTGCATCTAGTGCAACCCCTAGTTGGTTTTGGAGTATTGACGACAAACCTAGTTGAGGTACTAATGTGTTTGTGAGAATTGCAGGATAACACAGGTAGTAGTCCCTCATTGATTTGGTTTACCTACCAGAGATGACCCCTAAAAATGTGTGAAGACATTAAAGACAATGGTGGTCCATGAAGATATTCACATAGAAGCCTATGACATGAGCAGCCATCGCATGAAGACTTTGGAGCGCGAAGACATAGCTGTTTCGTGTTTCCTTTTCTTCTTTGTTGAGTCATAGGAACCACCATACTGTTAAGTGGGGTCTAAGTGAACAAAGTCAGAGTGACTGAAGTGATGCTCAACCAAATCCTATGTCTTTGAGCGAAGACAATGAGAGCAAATCTTATCCAGAGCTGGATGAGTCAGCTTTACTTGTAGCCCAAGTCAAGCTGTCGCGTGTATTTGAAATCTGACCGTTGGAACACGTGTCAGTTCCTTAGTGACCCAGGTTCATTTCGGACAAATCAGGTCGGGTTGCCTAGTGGCTATAAATAGCCCACCCCTACACCATAAATTGGTGGCTGCTCAGAGTTAGTGCATGGCTTTTGTCGTTTGAGAGCAACCCACCTCCGAAGCATTTGAGAGAGAGATACTTGCGAGGACAAAGCCCAAAACACCCAGAGCCCAAAGAGTGTTTGGCATCACTGAAGTCTTTCTGTCTGTGTGATCTGAAGACTTGTTACACTTGAGGACTGTGAATCCTCCAGCCGGTTAGGCGTCGCGTTCTGAGCATCCAAGAGTCATTGTGGATTGCCGGTGAACAAAGTCTGTGAAGGTTCGGAAGTCTACCTTGAAGACTTACCAGAGTGATTGGGCGAGGACTAAGTGTCCTTAGCTCAAGGGGAATAAGGTGAAGACGTGGTGTTCTGAGTTAAATCTCAGCCTTCCTAACCCGACGTACAGTTGTCACAGCAACTAGAACTGGCCCAACAAATCCCTGTCCTCACCAAGCTACAGGTTCTATCTCTCACTTCTCTTTACTTACAGTTTGTCCTTGTGAAGTCATTGCCTGCTTGCATTATCTGTTTGACTTCACTGTGTGATGACTATTGCTGTTTGGCTTCATACTATCTTCCATCCCGATCCATACTGCCTAGCTGCTAATAGTCTTCATGCTTTCACTTCATTGAATACTTGACTATGGCTTGCCTAGTGTAGTCTACCTTCCGCTGCATGTCAATAGGTTCATTTCTGTTGTTTGTCTTTGAAACTCCCATGTTTTGAAGACTTTCATAAAAATCACTTATTCACCCTCCCTCTAGTCGATAACTAGCACTTTCAATTGGTATAAGAGCAAGGTACTCCCTTGTTCTGTGTGATTCTATTTAACCACCTGGAGTTTTAGCTATGTCGACTGCAGGGATAATCAAGGTCTCCGCTGCGTGCCCTATCTTTGATGGCACTGATTACCCCTACTGGAAGAATAAGATGCGCATGCATCTTGAAGCCATTGATGTTGATCTATGGTATGTTGCCAAGAACGGCGTTCCCAATACTGGTGAAGGTGTCACCCCTGCTGTCGGGGATATAACTATTATATAAACCGCCCAGGAGGGGCTGGGTTACGCAAAGGGAAGCCCATCTGAAGCCCAAGACCAAGACATGAAGGTGGCGGTTAAATAAAGGGTTTAAAGGCCCGCAGGCGACTTGAAACCCGTAAAGATAAACTGCCATGATGGCATAACTTGTAACATAAGGTAGAAGTAACTAATCACCGAGCCGGACACTGTTTATGAGCCGGTCGGGACTCTGTAGGCCGCAGGGCGTCAACCCGTGTATATAATGGGATGACCCGCCGACGCCTTAGGGCAAGAAACAACCCATCGAGAGCCGGGCATAGCGTGTCTCGCTCCCCGGTCATCGAAATATCAAGCAATACCAACCCAACTAGACGTAGACCTTACCTTCACCGTAAGGGGCCGAACTAGTATAAACCTCTTGTGTCCTTTGTCCCGATTAACCCCTTTAAGCTTCCTAGTTGCGATGGCTCCACGACTAAGTCCTTCCAAGAGGACATCTTCCGTGACAATTCCACTACAGTTGGCGCCCACCGTGGGGCCAGCGCACGGTGGATTTGAGTTCTTGAAGGGCAGACTCGAAGGGCTCAAGGGATACGCAGTCGGCCGTATGACCAAGAGTCGTCACGGCAAGATCTACATCGACGACGAAGGCTGGGGCCCCGACGCCGGCTCAATTGAGTACGGGTACCGGGTCCCCTTTGGTGTAATTCACGTCTTCATCGGCCGGATTGGTGAGCCGGGCCCTGAGCCGGAAAAGTGCACCAACCTCATCGAGACGGCTCAGCGTGCGAGACCCGCCCGAGCTCAACCCATCATGAAGCGTGCCTTCATGGGTTGTGTCCACGGAGGTGAACTTCCTGAAGGATCTGAAGGAGATGATGAGCCGGACGTCCTCTCTGACGATGACTCATCCGCCAGCTCAACGGATTCGCTGTACCAAGTTCAAGATGGTGTGCTTGGGGGCTGTTCCGATGGCAGCACTATTCCGGACCTCTCAGAGTCGCCAAACTGGGCAGGAGTCTTCATGGCTGGCACTCAACCCGGCCAGAATTCTACGACCTCAGCAGCGATAACGTCCGAGTTAGGAGCAGCCGGGGCAGGAGGCCCTGTGCGCTCACCGGCTCAGGTGCTGATGGATCTCATGGATAAACTTACGGCCCTATTAACCGCTATAGTCATCCCTGCGAACCAATCTGAGCATGAGGCAGAGGTGGCACAGGTTCGTGAGGAGATCACAGAGGCCAAAGAAACCTTAGCAGCGGAAGATACTAGACTGGCAACAGAGCAGGCGGCTTTGGATGTACGGGCACAACAACTTCAGGCAGAGGCTTTTCAGCTCACGATGAGTCTGAACGCATCTAATGAGGTAATGAGGAGGAGACATTTGAAAACTCAGTCCCGTTTACCTCCGACTTATGACCCTCGGAATCTCTTCGCTATGCCCGGAGCTGGCCCAAGTAACCCGCCAGGTGCAAATCAGTTTATGACATCCGGAGCAGTGGGCCCGGTTCAGCCTCAGGTGACGGCGCCTATTCACGGCAATATGGCACCGCCCCGTTGCGTACCAATACCACCGGGTCACTTCTCCAACCCCATGGAGAATTTAATCGCAGCATCAACACATTTGGCGGCTCTCCCGGTGGACGGTGATGATCCGACAGCAGTGGAGACCCGGAGGATCAGAGAACTTGTCCAGACGGCTCTGGCCCAGCAAGAGACTTATTCTTATAGCCGGGACAGGATTCATTCAACTCCTCCACCCTGGTTAGCTCCGCCTCGTTCAAACCGGAGCCCGAGTTACAGCAGACACATGGAGTCAGAGGCCCTGTCAAGCAACGCTCAGCGCCGGAACCAGCCCGGTGGATATAACCCGGTGCAGGATCGGATATGTCAGGAGGACGAGCGGGCGGCTCAGCTAGCGGCTCAGCTAGCGGCTCAGCTAGCAGCCCAGCAGGACTTACCAGCTTATCCGACGACTTCCGTGGAGGCAGGAGTTGCTACTAGAACTGGAGGAGTTCCTTGTCTAGTACCATTCCGTGGAGACTCTACGTAATGTACGTCTACCCAAGGATTTCAAGGGGCCTCGAAAGGTGCCAAATTATACAGCCGACTTACAGCCTGGGGCGTGGATCGAGAGTTATGAGATGGCCATGGAGTTGCTAGAGGTTAGTGACGTAGCGATGGCTAAATACTTCACCATGATGTTGGATGGAACGACCAGTTCTTGGTTAAAGGGTTTGCCACCTAATTCCATTAGTTCATGGGAAGAGCTAAAAGCCCGTTTCATCCAGAGCTTCAAGGACACTTGCAAGCAGTCTATGTCGATTGTGGACTTGACAAATTGTAAGCAAGAGGAAGGTGAATCCACGACTCATTGGGTGCGCCGGGTCAAAGATATAATACATTCGTCTGACAAGATGGATGCCGGCTCAGCAGTTCTCATGCTAGAAAAGAATTGCCACTTTGAACCTTTGAGACAGAAGCTGGGGCGTCTTAAGCGTGATTGCAATGATATGTATACGCTGATGGCGGCTTTAGTCAAATATGCCGATTCTGATAGTACCAGATCCCGCGTCTGATGAAGAAAGGACGGGGAAGGGAAAGAAGAACGGTAATGGAAAGGGCCAACAACATAACCCGATGAATCAAGGAGGCAATAAGCGTAAGGCGGATGGTAACCCGGAGTTTGTGGCCAATGCACAGGGTAACAATCAGAAACACAAGGGAAAACCACCTCGGTTTAGCGGGTCAGATCCATCTCTTGAACAGCTACTCAACGAGCCTTGTCCAAAACACGGCACCCGGGAACGGCCAGCGACTCACTTATGGAAGGATTGCGCGATCATGAAGGCGTTCGAGAATTCTAATACGTTTGATGGCAATCAAGGCCCAGGTGGCGGCTCAGGAGCTGGCGACTTTCATGGCCCGAGCGGCGGTTAAGGATCTGGTTTTCAGGGAAACCAGGGTGGTTATAACCAGCAGCAGTCCGGTCAAAGAGGTCAACAGCAGCAGCAGTCGGGTTATCAGAGCCATCCAAAGCAGCTAAATAGTGGGCAGTATCACGTGTTCACCACCAGTTTGTGCAAACGTGATTAGAAAATTCATAAGAGGGTTGTGAACTCTATTGAGCCGGTAGTCCCTCATTACTTAAGGTGGTCGGAACAACCCATTATTTGGAGTAGGGAGGATCACCCTCCCCGGGTTGATAATCCGGGTCAACTGGCACTGGTGGTGGCACGGCAGGCCGGTGGTTATAAATTCACTAAGGTACTAATGGATGGAGGTAGAAGCATCAACATCCTCTATTACGAGACCTTTCGGCGCATGGGCTTAACTGACAAGAATTTAAAGACATCCAATACCGTGTTCCATGGAGTGGTGCCTGGTAAGTCGGCTTACCCCGTCGGTAAGATTGAGCTGGAGGTGGCCTTTGGAGACGAGCATGATTCCAGGGCTGAGAAATTAACCTTTGAGGTGGTCAAAATCAAGAGCCCGTATCACGCTTTGTTTGGACAGCCGGCTTATGCCAAGTTTATGGTGCTGCCGTGTTACGTTTACTTGCAGCTCAAGATGTTGGGTTACAAGGGCACCATCACTATGCATGGAAGTCGAAAGGTGGCCCTAGAATGCGAAGAAGGTGATGCGGCTTATGCCGAGTCTGTCTGTGCAGCAGAGGACCTCAAGTTTTATCAAGATAATGTTGACCCGGCGGATATGACCTCCCTCAAGAAGCCGACTACGGAACATGACCCGACCATGAAGTTTAAGTCAGCTGCAGAGACTAAGCTTGTTGATTTTACTCCAGGCGATTCGTCTAAGCAATTCAGCATCAGTGCCAACTTGGATCCTAAATAGGAAAGCGCGCTCATCGAGTTCATCCGTGAGAACCGGGACATCTTTGCATGGAAGCCTTCTGACATGCCGGGTGTACCGAGAGGACTCACTGAGCACACTCTTAATATTGATCCGAAGTATAAGCCGGTCAGGCAGTTTCCGCGGCGATTCAATGAGGAACGACGAAAAGCTATAGGAGAGGAGGTCGCCCGACTCTTGGCAGCTGGGTTCA
The DNA here is from genome assembly GCA_032464435.1 of Aegilops umbellulata. Taxonomy (NCBI): domain Eukaryota; kingdom Viridiplantae; phylum Streptophyta; class Magnoliopsida; order Poales; family Poaceae; genus Aegilops; species Aegilops umbellulata. The sequence goes on from CP136054.1 coordinate 398,508,386, forward strand.
TTGTTGAAGTTTTTCACCCGGAGTGGTTGGCTAACCCGGTGCTCGTGCTCAAGAAAAATGGCACATGGCGGATGTGTGTGGATTACATGGACTTAAATAAGGCTTGTCTGGCTGATCCTTTCGCTCTCCCCCGCATTGATCAAATCATTGATGCTACGACGGGTTGTGCGCGTTTGAGCTTTTTGGATGCTTACTCTGGTTATCATCAGATCAAGATGGCAGTTAAGGACCAGGAGAAGACGGCTTTCATCACTCCGTTTGGAGCCTTCTGCTATGTGTCTATGCCTTTTGGGCTCAAGAGTGCCCAGGCGACTTATCAGCGGTGTGTACAGAATTGTCTCCACAATCAGATTGGGCGTAATGTGCATGCTTATGTGGATGACATAGTGGTGAAGTCCAGAGAGACGAAAACCTTGATATCTGATCTCAGAGAAACCTTTGATAACCTCCGGGTTTACAAAATGATGCTTAACCCGGAGAAGTGTGTATTTGGTGTGCCTGCAGGCAAGCTTTTGGGATTCTTGGTCTCAAACAGGGGCATTGAAGCTAATCCGGAGAAGATCAAAGCAATCACTTCTTTGGCTAAACCGGCGTGTATCAATGATGTTCAGCGACTGGCGGGTCGTGTTGCTGCTTTAAGCTGGTTCATAAGCCGGCTAGGTGAGAAGGCCCTATCATTGTACCAACTGATGAAGAAGGCGGAGACCTTTGTCTGGAGTAATGCTGCTAATGCTGCTTTTGAGGATTTGAAGAGGCAGTTATCTGAGCCGCCGGTTCTTGCAGCTCCCATTGACAAAGAGCCTTTGCTGTTATATGTGGCTGCTAATTCACGAGCCATCAGTTTTGCAATCGTGGTGGAGCGCAAGGAGGCTAGTAAGGAAGATCCGGTTCAACGACCGGTTTATTATGTCAGTGAGGTGCTCATCGAGTCAAAGCAAAGATATCCTCATTGGCAGAAACTTGTTTACGGGGTGTTCATGGCAAGCCGGAAGCTGAAGCAATACTTCCAAGGTCATCCTATCACTGTGGTGAGTTCTGCCCCCTTGGGAGACATTATTCAGAACAGAGAGGCTATAGGATGAGTCGCCAAGTGGGCTATCGAGCTCGGGCCTCATGGTCTGAAGTACGTACCACGCACTGCCATTAAGTCTCAAGCCTTGGTGGATTTCATCAATGACTGGACAGAGCTACAGGCACCCGAGGAGAAACCCGATAACACATATTGGACTATTCACTTTGACGGGTCCAAACAGTTGGAAGGCTCGGGTGCTGGAGTCGTGTTAACTTCCCCTCGAGGTGACAAATTCTGTTATGTGCTCCGGCTTATGTTTCCTTGTACTAGCAATGCAGCTGAGTATGAGGCCTTACTCCATGGTCTTCGGACGGCCAAAGAGATGAACTTGAGCTGGGTGAGATGCTTAGGAGACTCAGACCTGGTGGCTCAACAGGTGTGAGGCAAGTGGGACTCTAAAGATCCCCTTATGGCGGCTTACCGTCATGAAGTTGATGTTGTGGCTGGACACTTCAGGGGTTATGTGGTGGAACACACTGATCGAAGGAAGAATGAGGCGGATGATGCCTTAAGCCGGCTGGGATCTCAGCGTAAGCCGGTGCTGCCTAACACCTTTCTTGATGTTTTGCATAATCCTTCTGTTAAGTTACCTACAGAGGAAGATCTGGCAATACCAGACTCGGAGGCACAGCTGGTGGCGGCTCTCCATGTTATCCCGGATTGGACAGTGCCTTATTTGGCTTACATGACCCGGGGAGAGTTGCTAGAGAATGAGACATTGGCAAGACAAATCGTCCGGCGGTCCAAGTCCATGACAATTGTTAATGGCGAGTTACATCACTGTAGCGTCACTGGAGCGTTTCAACTTTGCGTGTCACCTGCGGAGGGTCAGGAGATCCTTCGTGAGATTCATGAAGGCAATTGTGGTCATCATGCCGGTACAAAGTCTCTGGTGGCCAAAGCTTTCCGTCATGGGTTTTATTGGCTGACGGCTCATGCTAATGCAGAAGACCTAGTCAGTAAATGTGACGGATGTCAGAAGTTCTCATGACGAGCCCATGTGCCGGCTCAAGAATTGCGGATGATCCCAATTACTTGGCCATTTGCAGTCTGGGGGCTTGATATGGTCGGGCCTTTCAAAAGGTCTAAGGACAAAAAGACGCACCTCTTGGTGGCGGTTGACAAGTTTACAAAATGGGTTGAGGCGGAGCCAGTCAGTAAGTGTGATGCAGCCACAGCGGTCTAGTTTATGAAAAAGGTGATTTTTCGCTTTGGTTTTCCACACAGCATCATAACTGATAATGGCACTAACCTTTCTAAAGGAGCTATGGAAGAGTTCTGTCAACGAGAACATATCCGGCTTGACGTTTCGACTGTGGCTCATCCTCAATCCAATGGTCAAGCAGAACGAGCTAACCAATAAACCTTGAAGGGCATCAAGCCCCGACTCTTGGTACCTTTGCAGCGGACGCCGGGTTGCTGGGTGGAGGAGTTACCTTCTGTACTTTGGAGCATCAATACTACACCTAACAGATCTATGGGTTACACACCTTTCTTTATGGTGTATGGAGCAGAGGCAGTCCTGCCAAGTGACATCCGTCATGACTCACCCCGTGTGGCGGCTTATGTTGAGGCGGACAATGAAAAGGCTCGTCAAGATGCACTTGACCTGTTGGATGAAGAGCGAGACTTAGCAATAGCCCGCTCGGCGATTTATCAGCAAGAACTGTGCCGCTACCACAGCCGTCGGGTTAGGTCCAGGACCTTTCAAGAAGGCGACTTAGTGCTCCGACTCATCCAGGATCAGTCTGACATGCACAAGCTATCCCCTCCTTGGGAAGGAACCTTTGTGGTCAGTAAGAATCTGAACAACGGGTCATATTACCTTATCGATGTTCGAGAGCACAAAGACTCACGTAATTCGGAGGAGGAGACCCGTCGGCCGTGGAATATCGCTCATCTTCGGCCTTACTATACTTGAGCCACCAGCTCTAATGTGTATATATTTATACTATGTATATATTACATAAAGCAATAAAGCATGACCTCTGTCCTTTTTTTCCACCCCAAAAAAGGTTTTATGTGTTTTCTTTGTCAGGTGGTGGAAATAACCAAGAGGGAGCGGGTCACATCTGATTCCGGCTTTCCTTTGGTCCGGCTTATGATCATATCTGAATCTAGCCATGATCACTTGGGGGCTTTCTGTTCAAACATAGGTCGTATATGAACCAAAGAGAACATAGCTGTCGATACCCACTTGATCGGCATACTGCCAAACCCACTTGGGGGCTTCTTGATCATATTTGAACCATAGCTTAAGCTTAACCTCTTTGGGTCTGACGTGGATCGTATTCGAATCAGCATCATTAAACAACTCTTATGGTCACTTGGGGCTTCCTGTTCAAACATAAGTCGTATCCGAACCAAAGAGAACATAGCTGTCGATACCCACTTGATCGGCATCGCCACAGCCGCTGGGGGCTATATGATCGCATCCGAATCTTAGCTTAACCCCTTTGGAATGGTTCACTGGTCGTATTCGAATCAGAAGCCTTTGAAATTTTGTTTATTATTCATCATATTTTATAGGTATCAATATTTGGTTATATTGAGATCCTCTTCAAAATACCATAGTGTGGATCACAACCCTTCGGGTGAATATTGGTTCCTCTGGGTTACTATGTACCAGGTGAACCTTTATATGTCAATTTTCAGGAGTTAAATTTACTCTCAGAAGTAACCGTAAGCATCACATGCATATCATTATGGTTATCAGAAGCTTAAGTGGCTCTCAATGTGATAAGTCGCCAAGGGGTTTCTGTTTGTCTTATGTGCAGGGCAATGCAAGACATTTCTGCAAGGACATAACAGATTCATATAAACTACGAAATGCATAGTGACGACGGCTTATGCAAGTATTAAGGTCCATAAGCATGCGCGAAGGCATGACAAAATTCAATGTATTTTCTGCTCTATTACAAGACTCCCCGAGTCTGAATGATGAGGCATTGTTTTTTCTACAAGACATAAGTAGGTGAAGCCTTGCAATTTACTCTTGGGGTTGTCCTAAAGCTTTCGGGTTATCCTTCTCTGCCTCTCCGCCAGCTGCCTTGTCCTGGAAGGATGATGATGCCTAGTCAATGCCACTCAAGGCTTCAAACTCAGCTTCGTCATCTATTAAACCGGTTGGGTCGACTTCAGGGGCAAAGGTGTGCTTACGAATTGGAGGGATCAGGCTGACATCGTCATAATGCGGCGTGGGGATTCTCAGATTCTCCTTGTCATAACCCGGCTGATACTTGGCGAGGTCAGTGTCGTTCCCAATTTGAGTGGCCACAGGGCGTATATCCCTCACACAGGTGGTGAAGTCTTTTTCATTAAATGGAGTGCCATCCTCCTTTAAACTTGGATACCCAAGAGCGATGTCGGCCGGGTCTAGCTCTGGTAACCAGGCTTTTGCCCGGCTCAAAGCGGCTATTGCTCCAGCTCTTGCTTGGGCCCATCTCAATTCTTGAATCCGCTGAGGAAGTACAGCAAGCCGTCGTAACACATCTTGCAAGGGGTGGGGCACATCATTTGATAAGGCCACAACGGCCAAAGCACGTTGTGACCCGGTGTACAATTGCTCCACCAGAGTATAGACTGCTTTCAGTTTGACCACCATGTCATGTTTGAGGGTTGTGCTCCTGGGGCCTATGTTGTTAAACAAAGGGTAAGCCGGAGGCAATAATTAGCCTAGTCATCAAAGAAAGGATGGCAATATTTGAGGTTCATATAAAGTAACTTACCGAAGATTGCTGAGACCATTTGAGATATCTGATGCTTCAAGCCGGACAGCTCGGTGTTTGCTTTTGCAAGGGATGCTTCGGCTGTCTCGACCCGAGTCACCAGAGAGGCCTTCTCATCAGCCCAGGTTTTCTTCTCCGACTCAAAGTTCTTCATCAACTCCTCTTGTTCAGAGACGCTGAGTTGAAACTTGGAGTTGGCCTTTTGTATTTCAAGTTCTTGGGCTGCCAGGCGGCTCTTCAGGTATGCAATTTCCGACTCAAATTGACTTATGGTAGCCTGCATTGCACCGGATAAAAGTCAAGATTATGGTAAATAATGTTAAGTCCCAAGCACTTTGCAAGCAAAGATACTTGACACTTGGGGGCTAATGTATACCGAAGCTTTCTAGATTATTAAGCCGGTCCTGGATATTAAGTCCCAAATACTTTGCAAGCAAAGATACTTGGCACTTGGGGGCTAATGTGTATCGCAAGTTAAAGGTATTGTGTTACATCCGGTTTAAATATTTTACTCTTTAAGCTGGGCAAGTAGCTCTAACAATGTTTCTAAAGTCTACAGCATATTCATTCATAGGCAATAGACTTGGGGGCTGGTAAAGTAAGTATGATTGAAAATAAGAAAGCATAAGTCATACCTCAGATTTTTGTTGTATTTGCTTTACCATGTCAATTTCCAGGTCACGGCTGCTTTGCACCTGGTTGATGTCGCCCGAAACGATTTCTCCTATACTCAAATGAGTATAGTCGGTGATATCCATCTTGGCCTTACGGCGTTCTAGCAGCTCCTCTTTAGCCGAACATTTGGCAAGAACAGTGGGCCGGGCCGGCTCTACGAATTGGGCCTTGAGAAATTCCACTTCCTGATCAGCCGCCTTGACCGGGCTAGGCGCTTCCGGATTAGCAGAACTATCAGGAATATCTTCATAAGGTGGATCGGAAGTTGGTGCTGCAATATCTTGAGCCGGTTCAAGTGGTGGCTGATGTATGGAAGAGTCGGGAGCGGTTACACCCTGTTCCGGTTCAGTCATCACAGGGTTTTGAGCCGGCTCCGCTTTCTTGGTTTTCTTCCTGGGCTTAACTTGCATGTTGTGGGCAAAATAGAGAAATGAGTAAAGGAACATGAAGAAGGAAAAACATAAGGTGAATAAATTGATATTACCCAGGGGCAGTCTTAAAAGCCGGCATGTTTGACTGCATAGACTCGCCGGATGAAGGAGATGTATCCTGATAAGTGGAGTCAGATGAATTGAGAGGTTGACGGATTAGACCCGCCAAAGGTAAAAAGGGGATAAGTCGGAGATAACCTCAGTCCAACGCTTCCGGGTTACATCAGGCAAACCGAGGAGAGCTCTACGTACTTGCTGGTCCGGGTCTGCCTCCGGCTTTCAAATTTCTGTTGCTTCAAAAGAAAGTCAGGGTCTTGGTAAGCCAAAGGATGTGAAAATCTTACTTTCCGGGTTACTCTTCGAGTTTTATGACGCGACAGAGGCTCGGAGTCGGAGGAGATTATAGTTACCTCTTCTTCGACGGGTTGGCTGTTTCCCGTGTCTTCCTGAAAAAGAAATCATGTCAGTGAAATGATGATAAATAGTCAGGGAAGTCTAAAAGTTACCTCCTCTTCATTGTCATCAGAATCATCAAGTTGAAGCATCTCCGAGGTGCTTGTTTTTCTTTTCCTGGAGGTGGTAGGCTTGGTGGCTTTCCTATCGGCTTTCTTAGCAGCCCTGGCTTGTTTGGCCGCCTCATGGTCATAATGAACCTTCCAGAAGCTGTCTTTTGCATGAAGAGAAATTGTGAAAGGTTGTAAGTAAAAGCAAGGTATAAGCATAGTAAAAGGTAATAACTGGGACTTACTACAGGGGTCGGGTTTTTTTGCAGAAAGGCAGTAACCCGAAGGCATTACTGGTCACTGTACCCTCCTTTAACAAAGACTGAGTGGTAGCCTCCACTACGTCATCTGGTAAGTCTTCAGGGCTATGAAGCTGAGGGTCATCTTTCTCGCCTGAGTAATTACACATTAACCCGGGGCGGCGGCTTAAGGGAATTATTCTCCAAACAACCCAGACTTGGACCAGGTCAATGCCATCCAAGCCGTTCCCTAAGAGATCTTTAATCTTCTTGATCTTGGGGGTGAGGGGCAGACGTTCAACAGCTGTCGGTGTCAAAACCGGCGGATGTCGGGTAGGGGGTCCCGAACTGTGCGTCAAGGCCGGATGGTAACAGGAGACAAGGGACACAATGTTTTTACCCAGGTTCGGTCCCTCTCGATGGAGGTAAAACCCTACTCCTGCTTGATTAATATTGATGATATGGGTAGTACAAGAGTAGATCTACCACGAGATCAAGGAGGCTAAACCCTAGAAGCTAGCCTATGGTATGATTGTTGTATGATGTATATGATCTATCGACTAGCCTGGCCTCGGTTTATATAATGCACCAGAGGCCTAGGATAACAAGAGTCCTAGCCGAATACGCCGGTGGGGAGGAGTCCTTGTCTTGATCGCCAAGTCTTGTGGAATCTTCCTTGTATGCGGCAGTTGTCTGAACTGGCCCATGAGTATACGGCCACGGGGGTCCTCGGCCCAATCTAATAGATTGGGAGACGACGTGGTGAATACCCCCTAGTCCAGGACACCATCAGTAGCCCCCTGAACCGGTCTTCAAGTTAGGGATGCTCCTCGATTCTTCCGAACTGTTATTCATCTTCGGTCGTCGGTCTTGAAAACTGGTTCAACAAATCTTCTTTATCTTCGACCTTGAGGATCGCCGAAATGCATTCAACGGGTTTACACGTCGGGTATCCGAGGAGCCCCTTTAAGTTTCCGGCCTTTATCAATGCCTTGTTATTTTTATGCCACACATCGGGTTTGAAGTTTTCCCCGGGTGGCTGCGTCCTCTTGCGTCCGAGCTCCAATGCCGGACTGTATTCGAGGAGTATTGTTGCAGCCGAGCTCCGACGCCGAACTGCATCCGAGCTCTAGCGCCGGACCGTATCCAAGCTCCAACGCCAGACTATGTCCAAGCTCCAACGCCGGACTGTATCCGAGCTCCAACGCCGGACTATGTCCAAGCTCCAACGCCCGACTGTATCCGAGGTGTCATAGATCACCTTGGTTCAGAAAAGTTGAAGGAGTTTAGCCGAGCTTAATGCCGGAAATGCCATCTATGGAGCCAACCACTAGCGCCCGAGCTTTATGCCGGACTGCTTCCGAGGTGGTGCACCACCCCGAATGTGGGCCGATTTTTGTCAACATTTTTGATTGGTGCAATTTATTCTCTGCCGAGATATATAGCCAGTATCCCTCAAGGTGGGTATCGGTCTAAAACCCGAGATGCACATGAAGGATGGCATAAGACCGCTGACCCCAGTAGCCGCTGAGACTCAAGTCGATTTGCAAAATTGGCCTAAGGATCAAGTCCTAGCTCGGTCGAATACTTCGGGTCACTAAAAGCGGCGTGCTCAGTCCTCGAGACTCAGGTTGGGTGCGGCCGACCAACCTGAGGATCAAAATCTCCTCGGAAACCATATTGCACATAAAATTTTCTGCATTGGACAAGCAATGCAGTAGCCCCCGAGACACTGGTCGGGTGGCAACACCAGATCAGGGGATCGATGTGCCCCTTTAATATGTTTAAATAATAAGCCCGAAGCCCAGTAGCCCCCGAGCCTTAATGCGGGCACGGGTGGCCGAATTAAGGATCGATATCCATAGTAAAATCACAAATTGTGTGTAATGACTCTATGTAACCAAGTACTTTACGTCATTTAATGCTCGGATCCGCATTGTACAAAACTTTGTTGACCGACCATCGGCTTCCACCTCCTCGGCCAGTAGCTGAGGAGTGTTTGTCTTACTTTATAAAGCCTTTATGAGGGCAAAGATTTACGACAAACAAGGCAATCTGGCCATATGGTTTTATAAACAAAGGTACGTGGAGAGATATGTTATATTACTGTTTAACAGAAGAAATGTCTTCCAAAGAAAATAGTCCCGCTATCGGTTCCTTTCTTTGGGTTGTCATGCTAAGCTTGATCATAAAACCTCAGCTCTAATGTAAGAGCAAAATATCAAGGATTTAGTTTGGGAGGCTAGTTAATAGCCCCCGGTAGTGTTCGACGACAGTTGAGGTCAAGCCATAAACACTTCGGCCAATGTTAAGAACGGCATGTTATTTAACATAGTCATCGGATCGCTGACCAGTTTATGCTTATTGTGACAGTCAGTTTTCGGCTTTCTCCACTGAGGTGCTTAACCATGTGAGATGGAAGCACAATCGCAGTGGTTCTCCCTTTGCACGCCTAGCCAAACAAAACGGAACGTAGGAAACAACTGCAGGAGCCGTGCAACCCAACTATTGACCGAAGACACAATTCGAAACCGATGCATATATAGCAATATCTGAGAATGTTTTTGTCGAATCCCTAAAAGGTGTTCGGCGTTGCACTGCGAGACTAAAGCTGGAAAAGCACAAATAGTTTAAAAGTGCCAAAAAGTTTGGAAAACCAAGAAACGTCGGTAAAAACATGACGTCCGAACAATATCAAGTGTTCGGTGCCAATCCGAAAATTGGTCTTAGAAAAAAGAAGTGCTTCTGTCATGCTTTAACATGATACATCCTATCTCAAGATTTCGAGCGGGTCAGCCTACGGCTTCAACCTCCTATCCCGAGGGCGGAGTACTTCTCATCAGGCCAGTTTAGCAAACTAAACTCTAGCGGTTTTGAGAGAGAAATTAGGCTCCCCGGCTAGTGACCGCACACTCATGTCAAAAAAAGGAGTGATAAATAATCATAATAAAACTTTGCAACGACTAAGAAGAAGAACACTTATTATAAAACAGCTCAAATGAACTTAAGAGCCCCCAAGTGACTTGGGTAGGAGAATGATTGCATGTACCGAAGTACTTATATCATATCTATGTTCAACCGAACTTTAAACGCGTCTTAACTGACCGTCGGCTTCTCCTTCTTCGGTCAAGGACCGAAAAGTGTTATGTACTCGATCGGTCGAGAATATCGACGGTGTTTCCAATAACCAGGCAATCAGGCCATAAGGCTGTAACAGACAAAGCGCGCTCAGGGAACTTATGCTATATTACTGCAAAGAGTAAGAAGCATCTTCGAAGAAAATAGTACCCCCAGCAATACCTTTCTTCGGTGCTCATTGTTATTATGAGACTTTTGCAATAGATTTTTTGTACTCATGAGTTCCGTTGTGTGCCGACCATCATTGAAAACTATAAGAGCGCTAGCTTTCGGCTTCACCCAGTCTGAGGTCCGGCTCGGGCGAACCGATCGTGACAATCGCAGAGGTGCTCCCTTTACTCCCTAGCCGAACAATCGGGAACGTAGGGGTAAACACAGGAGTGAGGCAACCCAGCTTGCAAATCGCTTAAGTCAGTATGGTGCATATTGTGGCATAATACACGAACAAGGAACGAAGCCGTACAAGTATAATCATATGCAACAGGAAAAGTTTCATAAAGGAAGCCCCCAAGTAAACGGGGTATTTGAATTTATGCGTCACAAACAAAGTTTGGACAAGGGAAAAAAATTTACAAGCAACTTTTTTCCAAAAAACTATAATGCTTGGTCGAACCGAACACAAGTTAGAAATTAAAGCTTTGAGCATGAAAGTGACTTAGCTGGTTAATGTGTTCGCAGTCCGCGCTTGATGCGGGACAAGGTTCTATCCCCCAAGCCGGTCCCGAGGTGGCGGAGCGGAGAGCTCGACACGCCAAAGTGGTGACATAGCACGGTCGATGCAGACCGGCAGAGTGACGCCGAAGTCCCCGGATCATTTTCCTGTGCACAAAAATAGTGCAAACTGGAGATAATAGTACTAATGATAATTAAAAAAAATCGTTGCATAATGAATAATTTATGCAAAGTGAGTAATAAAAGAAATATGGCCTGGCGCCAAAGTCAATGTCGATGCAGGGCGTCGTCATGATGCGGTAAAGGTGTGGCAAAGCCTGAATTCACAGGTTGGTCCGAGCTCCGGATGCGGCGTTCGTCGGACTATGTACGGAAACTGACCGAACCACCATGCGACTGTCGTGGATGCGGCCACCATTTGATAGACCTGTGTACATAAGATGGACAAACCAGAGTAATAATTCCTTGGGAAAAATGAACTCGAACAAGCAAAAAATATTAGAGATTGATAGCACCTGGTTTATTTGTTGTAGCAATCCGAAGGAAGGTGATTCCCAAAATTGGGACTCGCTCCGCACACCCATTGCCTGATGGGCGATAAAACGACGGCATGGCAATGCTGGTAAAGGTTGGCTCGCTGAGGCAAAGCCCTCGGCCCAGCTAACGTGACGGAGCTGGTCGGCTAGTGACGCCGAAGTGTCCAGAGTAGATTGATGAAGAGATGGCGAAGCCCCCGGTCTAGCCGAGATGTCGAAGCCCCGATGTCAGCCCATGAGTCGAAGTAGGCCGGCGTGATAGACACCATCTTGAAGAAGCGATAGTGTGGCCCTGTCGATGCAGGTCATGACATGGTCGATGCCGGCTTGATGAAGCAACCGTGCGGCGATGCCGATATGCCCGCTCCGGGTAATATGTTGGTGATGTTTTATCCTTCGCGTGTTGGAAATATGCCCTAGAGGCAATAATAAAAGCATTATTATTATATTTCCTTGTTCATGATAATGGTCTTTTATTCATGCTATAATTGTGTTATCCGGAAATCATAATACATGTGTGAATACATAGACACCAATATGTCCCTAGTGAGCTCTAGTTGACTAGCTCGTTGATCAAATGATAGTCACAGTTTCCTGACTATGGACATTGGATGTCATTGATAACGAGATCACATCATTAGGAGAATGATGTGATGGATAAGACCCAATCCTAAGCATAAGCACAAAGATCGTATAGTTCGTTTGCTAGAGCTTTTCCAATGTCAAGTATCTTTTCCTTAGACCATGAGATCGTGTAACTCCCGGATACCGTAGGAGTGCTTTGGGTATGCCAAACGTCACAACGTAACTGGGTGACTATAAAGGTATACTACGGGTATCTTCGAAAGTGTCTGTTGGGTTCACACGGATCGAGACTGGGATTTGTCACTCCGTATGACGGAGAGGTATCACCGGGCCCACTCAGTAATGCATCATCATAATGAGCTCAAGGTGATCAAAGTGTTTGATCACGGGATCATGCATTACGGTACGAGTAAAGTGACTTGCAGGTAATGAGATTGAACGAGGTATTGGGATACCGACGATCGAATCTCGGGCAAGTAAAATACCGATTGACAAAGGAATTGAATACGGGATTGATTGAATCCTCGACATCGTGGTTCATCCGATCAGATCATCGAGGAGTATGTGGGAGCCAACATGGGTATCCAGATCCCGCTGTTGGTTATTGGCCAGAGAGGTGTCTCGGTCATGTCTGCATGTCTCCCGAACCCGTAGGGTCTACACACTTAAGGTTCGGCGACGCTAGGGTTGTAGAGATATGAGTATGCAATAATCCGAAAGTTGTTTGGAGTCCCGGATGAGATCCCGGACGTCATGAGGAGTTCCGGATTGGTCCGGAGGTGAAGAATTATATATAGGAAGTGCAGTTTCGGCCATCGGGAGTGATTCGGGGGTCACCGGTATTGTACCGGGACCACCAAATGGGTCCCGGGGGTCCACCGGGTGGGGCCACCCATCCCGGAGGGCCCCATGGGCTGAAGTGGGAAGGGGGACCAGCCCTTAGTGGGCTGGTGCGCCCCCAAGGCCCACCCCCTGCGCCTAGGGTTGGAACCCTAGGGTGGGGGGCGCCCCACTTGCCTTGGGGGGTACTCGACCCCCCTGGCCGCCGCCCCCCTGGAGATGGGATCTCCAGGGCCGGCGCCCCCCAGGGGGCCTATATAAAGGGGGGGGAGGGAGGGGCAGCCGCACCCTTGACCCCTGGCGCCTCCCTCTCCCCTGTCACACCTCTCCCTCTTGCGCAGACGCTCGGCGAAGCCCGGCTGCACGTGACAACTGCATCCACCACCACACCGTCGTGCTGCTGGATCTCCATCAACCTCTCCTTCCCCCTTGCTGGATCAAAAAGGAGGAGACGTCATCCGCTCCGTACGTGTGTTGAACGCGGAGGTGTCGTCCGTTCGGCACTCGGTCATCGGTGATTTGGATCACGGCGAGTACGACTCCATCATCCACGTTCTAGTGAATGCTTCCGCTCACGATCTACAAAGGTATGTAGATGCATCTGAATACTCGTTGCTAGATGAACTCATAGATGGATCTTGGTGAAACCGTAGGAAAATTTTTGTTTTCTGCAACGTTCCCCAACAGTGGCATCATGAGCCAGGTCTATGTGTAGTTCTTTTTGCACGAGTAGAACACAATTGTTGTGGGCGTAGATGTTGTCAACTTTCTTGCCGCTACTAGTCTTATTTTGCTTCAGCGGTATTGTGGGATGAAGCGGCCCGGACCAACCTTACACGTACGCTTACGTGAGACCGGTTCCACCGACTGACATGCACTAGTTGCATAAGGTGGCTGGCGGGTGTCTGTCTCTCCCACTTTAGTTGGAGCGGATTCGACGAAAAGGGTCCTTATGAAGGATAAATAGAAGTTGACAAATCACGTTGTGGCTTTTACGTAGGTAAGAAAACGTTCTTGCTAGAACCCTAATGCAGCCACGTAAAACTTGCAACAACAATTAGAGGATGTCTAACTTGTTTTTGCAGCAAGTGCTTTGTGATATGATATGGCCAAGGTTGTGATGAATGATGAATTATATATATGTGATGTATGAGATCATGTTCATGTAATAGGAATCACGACTTGCATGTCGATGAGTATGACAACCGGCAGGAGCCATAGGAGTTGTCATTATTTTTTATGACCTGCGTGTCAATGGAAACGCCATGTAAATTACTTTACTTTATTGCTAAACATGTTAGCCATAGTAGTAGAAGTAATAGTTGGCGAGCAACTTCATGGAGACACGATGATGGAGATCATGGTGTCGTGCCGGTGACAAGATGATCATAGGAGCCCCAAGATGGAGATAAAAGGAGCTATATGATATTGGCCATATCATGTCACTATTATTATTTGATTGCATGTGATGTTTATCATGTTTTGCATCTTGTTTACTTAGAACGACGGTAGTAAATAAGATGATCCCTCATAATAAATTTCAATAAAGTGTTCCCCCTAACTGTGCGTAGTTGCGACAGTTCGTTGTTTCGAAGCACCACGTGATGATCGGGTGTGATAGATTCCAACGTTCACATACAACGGGTGTAAGACAGATTTACACATGCAAACACTTAGGTTGACATGACGAGCCTAGCATGTACAAACATGGCCTCGGAACACAAGAGACCGAAAGGTCGAACATGAATCGTATGGAAGATACGATCAACATGGAGATGTTCACCGATGATGACTAGTCCGTCTCACGTGATGATCGGACACGGCCTAGTCGAGTCGGATCATGTTACACTTAGATGACTAGAGGGATGTCTAATATGAGTGGGAGTTCATTAAATAATTTGATTAGATGAACTTAATTATCATGAACTTAGTCTAAATAAACTTTGCAATATGTCTTGTAGATCAAATGGCCCAAGCTAATGTCAACATGAACTTCAACGCGTTCCTAGAGAAAACCAAGCTGAAAGACGATGGCAGCAACTATACGGACTGGGTCCGGAACCTGAGGATCATCCTCATAGCTACCAGGAAACAATATGCCCTAGAAGCACCGCTAGGTGAAGCACCCATCCCAGAGAACCAAGACATTATGAATGCTTGGCAGTCTCGTGCTGATGATTACTCCCTCGTTCAGTGCGGCATGCTTTACAGCTTAGAACCGGGGCTCCAAAAGCGTTTTGAGCATCACGGAGCATATGAGATGTTCGAGGAGCTGAAACTAGTTTTCCAAGCTCATGCCCGGGTCGAGAGATATGAAGTCTCCGACAAGTTCTACAGTTGTAAGATGGAGGAAAACAGTTCTGTCAGTGAACACATACTCAAGATGTCTGGGTTACACAACCGCTTGACTCAGCTGGAGATTAACCTCCCAGACAAGGCGGTCATTGACAGAATCCTCCAATCGCTCCCACCTAGCTACAAGAGCTTTGTGATGAACTACAATATGCAGGGGATGGTAAAGACCATTCTTGAGGTATTTGCTATGCTGAAATCAGCAGAGGTTGAAATCAAAAAGGAACATCAAGTGTTGATGGTCAATAAAACCACCAAGTTCAAGAAAGGCAAGGGTAATAAGAACTTCAAGAAGGACGGCTAGGATGTTGCCGCGCCCGGTAAGCCAGTTGCCGGGAAGAAGTCAAAGCATGGACCCAACCCTGAGACTGAGTGCTTTTATTGCAAAGGGAAGGGCCACTGGAAGCGGAACTGCCCCAAATACTTAGCGGACAAGAAGGCCGGCAACACTAAAGGTATATGTGATATACATGTAATTGATGTGTACCTTACTAGTGCTCGTAGTAGCTCCTGGGTATTTGATACCGGTGCCGTTGCTCATATTTGTAACTCAAAGCAGGAGCTGCGGAATAAGCGGAGACTGGCGAAGGACGAGGTCATGATGCGCGTCAGGAATGGTTCCAAGGTCGATGTGATCGCCGTCGGCACGCTACCTCTACATTTACCTACGGGATTAGTTTTAAACCTCAATAATTGTTATTTAGTGCCAAGTTTGAGCATGAACATTGTATCTGGATCTCGTTTAATGCGAGATGGCTACTCATTTAAATCCGAGAATAATGGTTGTTCTATTTATATGAGTGATATGTTTTATGGTCATGCTCCGATGGTCAATGGTTTATTCTTAATGAATCTCGTGCGTGATAATACACATATTCATAGTGTGAATACCAAAAGGTGTAAAGTTGATAACGATAGTCCCACATACTTGTGGCACTGCCGCCTTGGTCACATTGGTGTCAAGCGCATGAAGAAGCTCCATGCTGATGGACTTTTAGAGTCTCTCGATTATGAATCATTTGACACATGCGAACCATGCCTCATGGGCAAAATGACCAAGACTCCGTTCTCCGGAACAATGGAGCGAGCAACCAACTTATTGGAAATCATACATACGGATGTGTGCGGTCCAATGAGTGTTGAGGCTCGCGGAGGATATCGTTATGTTCTCACTCTCACGGATGACTTGAGTAGATATGGGTATGTCTAGTTGATGAAACACAAGTCCGAGACCTTTGAAAAGTTCAAGGAATTTCAGAATGAGGTAGAGAATCAACGTGACCGAAAAATAAAGTTCTTACGATCAGATCGTGGAGGAGAATATTTAAGTCACGAATTTGGCACACACTTAAGGAAATGTGGAATTGTTTCACAACTCATGCCGCCTGGAACACCTCAACGTGATGGTGTGTCCGAACGTCGTAATCGCACTCTATTGGATATGGTGCGGTCTATGATGTCTCTTACAGATTTACCGCTATCATTTTGGGGATACGCTCTAGAGACAGCCGCATTCACTTTAAATAGGGCACCGTCTAAATCCGTTGAGACGACACCGTATGAATTATGGTTTGGGAAGAAACCTAAGCTGTTGTTTCTAAAAGTTTGGGGATGCGATGCTTATGTCAAGAAACTTCAACCTGAAAAGCTCGAACCCAAATCGGAAAAATGCGTCTTCATAGGATACCCTAAGGAAATTGTTGGGTATACCTTCTACCTAAGATCCGAAGGCAAGATCTTTGTTGCCAAGAACGGATCCTTTCTGGAGAAAGAGTTTCTCTCGAAAGAAGTAAGTGGGAGGAAAGTGGAACTTGATGAAGTATCACCTCTTGAACCGGAGAGTAGCGCAGCTCAAGAAAATGTTTCTGTGGTGCCTCCACCGGTTAGAGAGGAGGTTAATGATGATGATCATGAAACTTCGGATCAAGTTACTACTGAACTTCGTTGGTCCACAAGGACACATTCCGCACCAGAGTGGTACGGCAACCCTGTCCTGGAAGTCATGTTGTTAGACAACGGTCAACCTTCGAACTATGAGGAAGCGATGGCGGGCCCAGATTCCAACAAATGGCTAGAAGCCATGCAATCCGAGATAGGATCCATGTATGAAAACAAAGTATGGACTTTGACAGACTTGCCCGATGATCGGCGAGCGATAGAAAACAAATGGATCTTGAAGAAGAAGACGGACGCGGATGGTAATGTTACCATCTATAAAGCTCGACTTGTCGCTAAGGGTTATCTAGAGCTTTTCCAATGTCAAGTATCTTTTCCTTAGACCATGAGATCGTGTAACTCCCGGATACCGTACGAGTGCTTTGGGTATGCCAAACGTCACAACATAACTAGGTGACTATAAAGGTATACTACGGGTATCTCCGAAAGTGTCTGTTGGGTTGACACGGATCGAGACTGGGATTTGTCACTCCGTATGACGGAGAGGTATCACCGGGCCCACTTAGTAATGCATCATCATAATGAGCTCAAGGTGATCAAAGTGTTTGATCACGGGATCATGCATTACGGTACGAGTAAAGTGACTTGCCGGTAACGAGATTGAACGAGGTATTGGGATACCGACGATCGAATCTCGGGCAAGTAAAATACCGATTGACAAAGGGAATTGAATACGGGATTGATTGAATCCTCGACATCGTGGTTCATCCGATGAGATCATCGAGGAGTATGTGGGAGCCAACATGGGTATCCAGATCCTGCTGTTGGTTATTGGCCAGAGAGGTGTCTCGGTCATGTCTGCATGTCTCCCGAACCCGTAGGGTCTACACACTTAAGGTTCGGTGACGCTAGGGTTGTAGAGATATGAGTATGCAGTAATCCGAAAGTTGTTCGGAGTCCCGGATGAGATCCTGGACATCACGAGGAGTTCCGGATTGGTCCGGAGGTGAAGAATTATATATAGGAAGTACAGTTTCGGCCATCGGGAGTGATTCCAGGGTCGCCGGTATTGTACCGGGACCACCAAATGGGTCCCGGGGGTCCATCAGGTGGGGCCACCCATCCCGGAGGGCCCCATGGGCTGAAGTGGGAAGGGGGACCAGCCCTTAGTGGGCTGGTGCGCCCCCCAAGGCCCATCCCCTGCGCCTAGGGTTGGAACCCTAGGGTGGGGGGCGCCCCACTTGCCTTGGGGGGTACTCCACCCCCTGGCCGCCGCCCCCCTGGAGATGGGATCTCCAGGGCCGGCGCCCCCCAGGGGGCCTATATAAAGGGGGGGAGGTAGGGGCAGCCGCACCCTTGACCCCTAGCGCCTCCCTCTCCCCTGTCACACCTCTCCCTCTCGCGCAGACGCTCGGCGAAGCCCTGCTGCACGTGACAACTGCATCCACCACCACGCCGTCGTGCTGCTGGATCTCCATCAACCTCTCCTTCCCCCTTGCTGGATCAAGAAGGAGGAGACGTCATCTGCTCCGTACGTGTGTTGAACGTGGAGGTGCCGTCCGTTCGGCACTCGGTCATCGGTGATTTGGATCACGGCGAGTACAACTCCATCATCCACGTTCTAGTGAACGCTTCCGCTCGCGATCTACAAAGGTATGTAGATGCATCTGAATACTCGTTGCTAGATGAACTCATAGATGGATCTTGGTGAAACCGTAGGAAATTTTTTGTTTTCTGCAACGTTCCCCAACATCGCGATGCCGGACTCTTGCTCGGCTTGCCGAGATGATGATCCGAAGAAGTTGAGCTCGGCTCAACAAAGTGACGCCGTGTCTTAGCGCAGGTCGGCAGCCGTGGAGTAATATTGCCGGACTGCTTTGACACCAGCATGATGTTGAAGATCATGTTCAAAAGATCTTAAAGTTAGTGGGATGTGTTCGGGAACAAAACACAATACCCCATAAAAACTTCCTTCAAAAGGGATGTCCTAAATCCCGTTCATAGAAAAGATGAACTCGGGTCAGTTTCGTTTTCGCGCAGAAAACAGATCCAAAAAGTGATGCACTAATCGGAAGGTTCCGGGAGTTTGGACGGTTGGATCGAGCTGAAATTTTGAGAGGTGGTAGATACGGGAATTCCGCAGCCGATTAACGGTTGGATCTTCCAAAGGACGTCCGAGCTAGAAGCTGGACACCATGCCCTAAACACATCCAAATTCCCGTCCAGATTTGACAGGGCTCCGGTATATCGTGGATTGCCAGAGATTCCTCCATCGGAACTCGACGAAATTTTCCAGGGTTGTTGTAGACTCAATTCCGCACAGCTCCACCAAAGCGATCGTCAAAACGATACTCGAGGAGGTGATGGCAGCAGATACGAGTTCGCTGTCCAGAAAAACAGCACGGTCGCTTGAGGGCAATGTTGACGTTGAGCCCCCGATCTCCATGGATGATTCCTCCGTGATCTTGATAGAGATCGGAGTTGATGTTTGATGAAGGCCCTCGTCCGAACATGGTGATCCGAACACGGGGCGCAATTCTTGGTCGAACCAAGGTGACCAGTCGAGCTGGTGACGAAGATGCTGAAGTCGCAGTTGGTCTACAGGCGAGCCATCGATCCTTTGAATTTCTTCATCGTTCGTATCCCATCCTTGCTGACCGTAGTCCGGCCAGGGCTCTCCTGATAAAGAGAGAGACTTGAGAGAATTCAGGATGTCGCCAAAAGGCGAGTGCTGAAAGATGTCCGCGGCGGTGAACTCCATTATCGGCGCCCAATCGGGTTCGACTGGCAGGGGCGCGGGGGGTTCGGAGTCCGGGGAGGAGTACGGACTCTCGGGGTCACGGGTCACGCGGAGTGCGGGGCTGGCGTTTGGCTCGATCGCCTTAGAGATCGTAGCCCCCGAGGTGACGTCCAACCGTTCATCCTCGCTTGGCGCAATGGGCTCCGAGTTAAGGGTCAGAACCGGTGCGTATGCGGCCTCTTGGACACTGTTCGGAGGCAGAGCTAGATCATGCCCCTCGAGGTAGTGCGGCGCACTTGGCTGTGGCTCGAACCCATCGAAGATCAAGTCTCCGCGGAAATCAGCCGTGTAGTTTAAGCTTCCAAACCTGACTTGATGGCCAGGGGCGTAGCTTTCGATCTGCTCCAGATGACCAAGCGAATTGGCCCGCAGAGCGAAGCCGCCGAAAACGAAGATCTGTCCGAGGAGAAAAGTCTCACCCTGGACCTCATCGTTGTTGATGATCAGAGGAGCCATCGGGCCTAAAGGCGATGACACAGAGGAACTCTCAATGAAAGCACCAATGTCGGTGTCAAAACCGGCGGATCTCGGGTAGGGGGTCCCGAACTGTGCGTCAAGGCCGGATGGTAACAGGAGACAAGGGACACGATGTTTTTACCCAGGTTCGGGCCCTCTCGATGGAGGTAAAACCCTACTCCTGCTTGATTAATATTGATGATATGGGTAGTACAAGAGTAGATCTACCACGAGATCAAGGAGGCTAAACCCTAGAAGCTAGCCTATGGTATGATTGTTGTATGATGTATATGATCTATCGACTAGCCTGGCCTCGGTTTATATAATGCACCAGAGGCCTAGGATAACAAGAGTCCTATCCGAATACGCCGGTGGGGAGGAGTCCTTGTCTTGATCGCCAAGTCTTGTGGAATCTTCCTTGTATGCGACAGCTGTCCGAACTGGCCCATGAGTATACGGCCACGGGGGTCCTCGGCCCAATCTAATAGATTGGGAGACGACGTGGTGAATACCCCCTAGTCCAGGACACCGTCAACAACAGTCAACTTATCCGGCAGCGGGTGAGTAGATACAAGGCGTAATGCACGGAAGCCGGGCATGGGTTTTCACCAGCCGGAGAAGAATCCTGGCAGTAGAACCATGTCTGGTTCTAGTACTTTGGATGACTCGGCAATTCAGCATAAGGGAACAGGCAGTCTCTCCGCCTTTGAATCGATATGCCACCAAGTTCCAAACTGGGCCCGTTGGCGCGCTCATTCTGTCGATTCAGATAGAACAATTCCCTGAACAAAAGTAGGCTGGGCTCTTCTCCAAGGTAGACCTCACAGAAAACTTGGAAGTTGCAGATGTTTGACACGGAATTGGGCCCGATGTCTTGAGGTCTTAAGTCAAAGAAATGCAAAACCTCTCTAAAGAATTTTGAACCGGGTGGAGCATAACCCCGGCTCATATGATCTGTAAAGACTACTACCTCCCCTTCTTTGGGATGAGGTTTCTCCTCGGACGGGTTAGGAGCACGATAAGACATGACCTCCTTCTTGGGCAGATAGCCAGACTTCGCAAATTCGGACAATTTGCTTTCCGTGACAATGGACGGGACCCAATTACAGGTCACCAGAGGTTTGGGGGCCTTGAGTGCCATTGTGTAAATCGAAGCCTACAACAAGATAAAGAAATTTTCCGGTTCAACTATAACCCGGAGGAAAGCATTATTGAGTTACTCAGAATGGCGATTTAAGAAGGGGCCTAATGACACATAGGTAATCATGCAAATAGGTTTTTTTTAAGTCATTACGAGTATGAAAGGCAATTTAAGTTTTCTTAAGTCGCTAGAGGCAAGCGGTGTTAACAGCCGGTATTATTTTGAACCGGTCATATGAACTACTATGGCTGAAACAGAGTCAACAGACGCAATTTTTGGCTAAGTGTGGAACAAACAGGTTTCACAAGTTGAAATTATTATTTTGGATCAAACGATGCTCTGGAAAGGAAAAATTTCTAGACCTAAAAACAGTACAAGGAAGGTCATGTGCTCAAGGAGGGCTTCCAAAACGAGGAAATGAGATCTATTTTCATACAGAATATGCACAAAACATCCTCCGCGGCAGTTCTATGTTGTTTTTACAATCTGAGCAAAGCATTTGAGGTAAGAACTAATGGAGGTTTGTGTCAGGCGGCGAGGAACACCGATGAACTCGGAGGCTGTAATGCAGATCTAGGATAAGGGAAGGAAAAGGACTTACGGATGCAGAGCTGTTGCAGGGTTCCGTCGCGTTTTTCTGGTCAAGTCAGGTTGATGCAGCGGCCTGAGTTGAGGAAGATAAGGAGATCTGCGGCGGCGGTGGCGGAGCTCGAGCGGCAGAGAGGAAAGGGTGAGGAAGAAGATGAATGAAGGAAATGAAAAAGACCTAAGTCACATCTATTTATAAGGAGGGGCCAACCGAGACAGCGCAAGAAACGAGGAGACCAAAGTGTCATTATCCAGCGGCCCCGGCGCCTCGATTCTTGGGATGGTCAGTAAAGGCAAAGATCCGTTGGAGGATATGATGGAATAAAATATGAGCTAATTAAGGATGACGTCACAAAGATTTAACCCGGAGTCAGATGATGACATCACGGCGGGTTAAAAGTTTCCGCACAAAACAGAAGACTGGAGGCCAGTTCATAAGGTTTTTTAAGATTGACATGAACCAGTTCAAATCAATCTGGGGCCTAATGTCGGGGATATAACTATTATGTAAACCGCCCAGGAGGGGCCGGGTTATGCAAAGGGAAGCCCATCTGAAGCCCAAGACCAAGACATGAAGGTGGCGGTTCAATAAAGGGTTTAAAGGCCCGCAGGCGACTTGAAACCCGTAAAGATAAACCGCCATGATGGCATAACTTGTAACATAAGGTAGAAGTAACTAATCACCGAGCCGGACACTATTTATGAGCCGGTCGGGACTCTGTAGGCCGCAGGGCGTCAACCCGTGTATATAAGGGGACGACCCGCCAACGGCTTAGGGCAAGAAACAACCCATCGAGAGCCGGGCATACCGTGTCTCGCTCCCCGGTCATCAAAACATCAAGCAATACCAACCCAACTAGACGTAGGCCTCACCTTCACCGTAAGGGGCCGAACTAGTATAAACCTCGCGTGTCCTTTGTCCCGATTAACCCTTTTAAGCTTTCTAGTTGCGATGGCTCCACGACTAAGTCCTTCCAAGAGGACATCTGCCGTGACAATTCCACGACACCTGCTGATGTCAAAAAGTTCGTTCAACTGGATTCTACTGCCAAGAACATCATCTGTGGTCATCTGACCAAAGGGCGGTATGGCCGTGTGAGTGCTCAAGAAACATCGAAGCTAGTCTGGGACTAGCTCTCTAAGGTCAACGAAGGTGTCTCAACCCAGAGACACTCAAGGATCAGTGTTCTTCGCAACCTCTTCAACCGCTTCAAGAGAAACGACAATGAGAATGTCCAACTCACATTTGATCGCCTCACTGATATCACAAATGAGCTTCATGCACTCGGCGCCACTGAGATCACCAAGCATGGAATCGTCAAGACACTCCTGAGATCACTTGGCAGCTCGTTTGAAACCCTAGCCCTGATGATTAAAGAACGCCCTGACTTGAAGACACTCGATCCGTATGACATACTTGAGAGGCTCAACACACATGAGTTCTAGCTATCTGAGAAAAGAGACATCTATGGTACCAACTATGGCCGAACTCGCGCTTTGAAGGCAAAGGCTGCTTCCTCATCTGAAGAGGAATCTGACTGCAGTTCTGGTGATCCTGGATACATTGGAAATGGGCTTGCTATGCTTGTGAAGAAGTTCCAGAAATTCAGTAAGAAGAAGGGCTTCAGAAAGTCTTCCCGATCCAGCTCAAGAAATGATGAAGCTTCTACTCATGACCACAAGAAGAGAATATGCCACAAGTGCAAGAAACCTGGTCACTACATCTCTGAGTGTCCACAGTGGGACAATGAGAACAACAACAAGAAGAAGAGCAAGGAATATGATTCTGATGACAAGAAGAAGAATAAATCCTCAAAGTCTTCTTCCAAGTCTTCATCGAAGTCTTCATCACACAAGAAGAGCTCATCTGGCAAGGCTCGTCCTTTTGTTGGCAAGGAGATGGATTCATAGGAGGATTCTGCTTTTGAGGAGGCGGAGTTGGAGTCTGAGGAGGAGTCCAACTCCGGTGTTGCAAGTCTGGCTCTAGCTACAACCTATGTTGCCAAGTCCATCTTCAACACTAAAGACAATAGCTCCATCACCAACGTTGATGCTAATGACAAGGACGACTCTGCTCCCACCTACTGCTTCATGGCACGTGGTGCTAAGGTAAACTAATGCGATGCTTACTTTCAAACATCAAGTGAAGATGACTCTGATTGTGAATCCAAACCTAGCTACAAAACACTTGCTAAAATTTCAACTAAACAACAAAAAGCTATGGAACATATTCAAAAATTGCTAGACAAAAGCGATGACCTGTTGGACGCGGAAATGACCCGATCTCAGTCCTTAATTGAAGACATCAAAAATCTTCATGTTAAGTACGAGGAACTTGAAAGTCGTCATGAAACGCTCTCAACAACTCATGAAAAGCTTTCCTATGACTATCTTCAAAGGAAGCAAGAGCTTGAGAAATTGAGAGCGGCTCATGAAGATCTTCAAAAGGAGAACGAGTCACTTCGCGCTCAACAGACCGGTCCCGCTCAGGAAGGATTTGAACCACCATGTCAAAAATGCCTTGAGCGTGATAACGCTACTTCTGTTGCTGAATGTTCCACTGCTGCTACTGTTACAATATCTTCAACTACTAATGTGGTAACTAACCCCTCTGCAAGGATACCACTACTATTGCCGATGAAAATGCCAGGCTGAAGACATTGCTTGAGACAGGGATGTACAAAAGTCTCAAAGGGCATCAGACACTATGTGATGTCCTCAAAAAGCAGATTCTGAACCAAAACCCTAGGAAAGAGGGTGTTGGGTTCGAGAGGAAAATGAATGTTGATGGTTCTTACTAGAAGCCTAAGCAGTACCCCAAAACCACATGGGTTGCTGCAAAGGGACCTTCAGTGGATCCATACACCTTATTTGGCTTCACTTGTGCTAACCCGATTATAATTGATGAATCCTTTGATGCAAACTATAAACTGTTTAAGAATCAGAAAGGTGAAGTGTTTGCCAGGTATATTGGTACTAACTGCAGGAATGGGCCACCTATGAAGAATATCTGGGTGCCCAAAAGGTGTCTTGAGAATCTTCCTGTGAATGTCATCATGACACCACAAGGGAAGAAGACAAACCCTAGACCAAAGGCTTCATATGGTCCAAAGGCTCCATACAGACAGAGGACTCACCAGTCACCCTAAAGCCAATGTCTTGCAGGGAAATCATACTCAGACTTATGAATATGAGCATGTTTCTTCAAACTGCTATGTTCATAAAACCAAAAACTTTTCTGCTTATTCATATGAGTATTATTCACCTCCTACAAGGCTATTTGCTAGGGCTCCAAAGCCGAAGTTCTCAGATGCTGCACTTAGACTCATTGCTTCTAAGCCACCCCTGAAGATGTGGGTGGTTAAGAAAAAGTAACTTTATTTTACAGGGAAAGGTCTCCAGCCGGAAATCAAAGGCGTCCGATGCTTATGCTGGGGACCTAAAACATCTTGTAGGGCGCAAGATAAAATTCCCAAATGGTCTTACTATGTATTTTGTTCCTGAATCGCTTGCTAGACATCCTATCAGTCCTAACCTGGATCTAAGCTTTGATAATCCGCTTGTTCGTCAAATGTTTATGCTTCACAATACCCTTGGTGAAGCCTATCCCCATAACTGCACTGTAGGGTATGACAACAAAGTCTTTAGAATGGATTATGGACAGTGGATGCACTAACAACATGACTGGCGATCGAAGTCTTCTGATGGACTCAACACTACGTCCATCTGACAAGAGTCACATCGTGTTTGCTGACACTGGTAAAAGCAAGGTATTGGGTCTAGGTAGAGTTGCAATCTCAAAGGATCAACACATGGATAAAGTGATGCTTGTTGAATCCTTTGCTTTCAACTTAATGTCTGTTTCGATGCTTTGTGATCTGAACATGATTGTGATATTTGGAAAATATCGTTGCCTGGTTCTAATGGAATCTGACAAGTCTCTAGTCTTTGAAGGGTACCGAAAAGATGATCTGCATATGTTAGATTTCTCAGCAGGACCACAGTTGGCCGTATGTCTTTTAGCAAAAGCTTCAGAGTGCTGGCTCTGGCACCGAAGGCTACGACATGCGGGCATGAGGAACTTGTACACACTCGCGAAGAAGAAACACATCGTTGGCATCGAGGGCATCAAGTTCAAGAAGGATCATCTATGCGGTGCCTCCGAAGCTGGAAAGACGACAAGGGACAAGCATCCCTCGAAGACAATCATGACTACATCTCAACCCTTCGAGCTGCTTCACATGGATCTCTTTGGCCCTACTCACTACTCTACTCTTACTACCACTGCTTGCCTCTATGGCTTCATCATTGTTGATGACTATTCTAGATATACATGGGTTCATATAATCCTCTACAAGAATGAAGTGCAGGATGTCTTCAGACGCTTCGCGAATCGTGCCATGACGAACTATGGCATCAAGATCAAGCACATCAGAAGTGACAACAGCAAGAGTTCAAGAACACAAGCCTCGACACTTATCTTGATACATTGGGTATCACTCATGAGTTCTCCGCTCCATACACACCTTAGCAGAATGGCATCATGGAGTGCAAGAACAGAACACTTATCGAGATGGCTCGGACGATGCTTGATGAGTACAAGACTCCAAGAAAGTCCTGGCCTGAAGCCATTGATACTACATGCCATGTCATCAACCGTGTTTATCTTCACAAGCTTCTGAAGAAGATATCTTATGAGCTCCTGACTGGTAAGAAGCCAAATGTAAGCTACTTCAGAGTATTTGGTGCTAGGTGCTGGATCAAGGATCCACATCACACTTCAAAATTTGCACCGAAAGAACATGAAGGTTTTATGCTTGGTTACGGAAAGAATTCGCACTCCTACAGAATCTTCAACCTATTTCACTATAAAGTGGTTGAAACTGTGGATGTGCAGTTCGATGAGACTAACGGCTCGCAAAGAGAGCACCTGCCAAATGTGCTAGATGAAGTCCCACCTAGTGAATCGATCAAGCTTATGGGTACTGGAGAAATCATACCTTCAGAAGCATAGGCTGAAGAAGAACTCATTATTTCTGCGCCTAGTCAACCTAAAGACAATGCTCAGCCTGAAGCCAATACTCAAGATGAAGACAATGATCAGCAAGAGCAAAATCTTTGTCCTGCTCATCCTCATCTTGCAAATGAAGTAAAGATTGAGAAGATAATCGATAGCATTAATGCACCTGGTCCACTCACTCGTTCAAGAGCAACACAACTAGCAAATTTCTGTCGGCACTTTGCGTTTGTCTCAATATCTGAACCAAAGAAAGTTGTTGAAGCCTTCATGGCACCTGAATGGATTCAAGCTATGCAAGAAGAGCTTCAACAGTTCGAGCTGAACAATTGTGGGAATTGGTCAAGCGTCCTGATCCTCGCAAGCACAAAATCATAGGCACCAAATGGATATATCGCAACAAGGAAGATGAGCGTGGTCAAGTTGTCAGAAACAAGGCTCGTCTTGTCGCTCAAGGATACACTCAAGTTGAAGGGATTGACTTCGATGAAACATTTTCCCCGGTGGCTAGGCTTGAAGCCATTCGCATACTGCTAGCCTATGCCAACCATCACAACATCCTTCTGTACCAAATGGATGTGAAGAGTGCCTTTCTTAATGGCAAGATTGAAGAAGAAGTGTATGTTGCACAACCACCCGGATTTGAAGATCCAAAACATCCTGATATGGTATACAATCTTAACAAGGCATTGTATGGCCTCAAACAAGCTCCTCGCGCTTGGTATGACACTCTCAGAGACTTCCTGACGAGCAAAGGCTTCAATCCTGGTTCTCTAGATCCAACACTCTTCACGAAGAGATATGATGGAGAACTATTTGTGTCCCAAATCTATGTGGATGACATTATCTCCGGCTGCACTGACAAGAGATACAGTGATGAGTTTGGACACATGATGCAAGAGCAATATCAAATGTCCATGATGGGTGAGCTTAAGTTCTTCCTTGGTCTTCAAATTCGTTAGCAGAGCAACGACATCTTCATATCTCAATAAAAATATGTCAAAGATTGCCTGAAGAAGTTTGGAATCCAAGATTGCAAAGGGTACATGACGCCAATGCCAATCAAGAGTCATTTGAGTCCCGACGCTAATGGTAAAGAGTTTGATCAAAAGATATACTGCTCCATGATTGGTTCTTTACTTTATTTATGTGCATCTAGGCCAGATATAATGCTTAGTGTTTGCATGTGTACCCAATTCCAAGCGGCACCAAAGGAATCGCATCACTTAGCTGTGAAGCAAATTCTTCAATATTTGGCTTACACCCCAACACTAGGATTATGGTATCCAAAGGGCTCAGAGTTTGATCTAGTTGGATTCTCAGATGCTGATTATGCTGGAGACAAGGTTGATCGCAAGTCCACATCAGGCACATGTCACTTTCTGGGACGATCACTTGTCTATTGGTCTTCACTGCTGAATCTGAATACCTTGCTACTGGATCTTGTACGCTCAGCTTCTCTGGATGAAACAAACTCTCAAGGACTATGGTGTCCACCTGAAGCATGTGCCACTCTACTGTGACAATGAAAGCGCCATCAAGATTGCCAATAACCCAGTTCAGCACTTGAAGACAAAGCACATTGAAATTCATCATCACTTTCTCAGAGATCATGTCATGAAGGAAGATATTGATATCATTCACGTCAACACTGAAGAGCAATTGGCAGATATCTTCACAAAGCCCTTGGATGAGTGATGTCTACTACACAACCTTATTCTTGTAGACGTTGTTGGGCCTCCAAGTGCAAAGGTTTGTAGGACAGTAGAAAATTTCCCTCAAGTGGATGACCTAAGGTTTATCAATCCATGGGAGGCGTAGGATGAAGATGGTCTCTCTCAAGCAACCCTGCAACCAAATAACAAAGAGTCTCTTGTGTCCCCAACACACCCTATACAATGGTAAATTCTATAGGTGCACTAGTTCGGCGAAGAGATGGTGATACAAGTGCAATATGGATGGTAGATATAGGTTTTTGTAAACTGAAAATATAAAAACAGCAAGGTAACAAGCGGTAAAAGTGAGCGTAAACGGTATTGCAATGATAGGAAACAAGGCCTAGGGTTCAAACTTTCACTAGTGCAAGTTCTCTCAACAATAATAACATAGTAGGATCTTATAACTATCCCTCAACATGCAACAAAGAGTCACTCCAAAGTCACTAATAGCGGAGAACGAACGAAGAGATTATGGTAGGGTACGAAACCACCTCAAAGTTATTCTTTCCAATCAATTCGTTGGGCTATTCCTATAAGTGTCACAAACAGCCCTAGAGTTCGTACTAGAATAACACCTTAAGACACAAATCAACCAAAACCCTAATGTCACCTAGATAATCCAATGTCACCTCAAGTATCCGTGGGTATGATTATACGATATGCATCACACAATCTCAATTCATCTACTCAACCAACACATAGAACCTCAAAGAGTGCCCAAAGTTTCTACCGGAGAATCACGACGAAAACGTGTGCCAACCCCTATGCATAGGTTCATGGGCGGAACCCGCAAGTTGGTCACCAAAACATACATCAAGTGGCATGTGATATCCCATTGTCACCACAGATACGCACGGCAAGACATACATCAAGTGTTCTCAAAATCTTTAAAGATTCAATCCGATAAGATAACTTCAAAGGGAAAACTCAATCCATTACAAGAGAGAAGAGGGGGAGAAGAAACATAAGATCCAACTATAATAGCAAAGCTTGCGATACATCAAGATCGTGCCAAATCAAGAACACGAGAGAGAGAGAGAGAGAGAGAGAGAGATCAAACACAGAGCTACTGGTACATACCCTCAGCCCCGAGGGTGAACTACTCCCTCCTCGTCATGGAGAGCACCAGGATGATGAAGATGGCCACCGGTGAGGGTTCCCCCCTCCGGCAGGGTGCCGGAACAGGGTCCTGAGAGGTTTTTGGTGGCTACAGAGGCTTGCGGCGGCGGAACTCCCGATCTAATCTCTGTTCTAGAAGTTTTACGATACGTAGGTATATATGGGTGAAAGGAGTACGTCGGTGGACCGAAGGGGGAGCCACGAGGCAGGGGGCACGCCCCAGGGGGTGAGCGCGCCCCCTACCCTCGTGAGCACCTCCTTCATCTTCTGACGTAGGGTCCAAGTCTATCTGGTAGGTTTCCTTCCAAAAATAACTTCTCTAGTTGATTTCGTTCCGTTTCGACTCCTTCTGATATTCCTTTTCTTCGAAACACTGAAATAGGCATAAAACAACAAATTTGGGCTGGGCCTCCGGTTAATAGGTTAGTCCCAAAGTAATATAAAAGTGGATAATAAAGCCCAATATTGCCTAAAACTGTAGATAATATAGCATGGAGCAATCAAAAATTATAGATACGTTGGAGACGTATCATTTTGCAAGTTGCGGTGTGAGCTAAATATCTTAGAATCCTCAAATGTCCTATGATTGGAGACACATCCTAACGCTTGTGCATGTAGATGACTTAGATGTGCAACACCTGAAGTAACATATATCTTCAATCAATGAAGACATACACTCTAAGTGTGAATACATTAACACGGAATTTGACTTCTGAGCGCCACGATAATTGTGCGTCGTGTTTGGGTCTAATACTTCCTATACGGTGGGTAACGCCACCACCAAACTTTTTATTTGAAGTATTTCATCTGGCATGTTATTTGCAAAGTCTTCGCATTTGATTTGTCTTCAACATTGATTTGACTTTATGTTTGACTTCACAATATTGATTTGGTCTTATTCAGATATATACATATATTTGTGTTCTATCCTCTACAACATTCACTTATAGCTATGTCTTCATGTTTGAATCTTTTGATCTAAGTGAATGTGATCGGACCCTAACCTCTTGTATGCTTCTACCTCAAATTCTATCTATCCAAATCATATGCATTCTATTGAAACTGTCGAATGTCTTCTCTGCGTCCTTGTCAGCAGAAGATATAGAGACAAAAGTTGAATCTGTTTTAAATGCTATATCTTTTTTGCCTGAAACGCGAAGAAGACGGAACGACCACCCAACAGTCCAGGCATGCGTGGGAACTTGGAACAACTTCCAATGTGTTGCATGTTTGCCACGTGTCCCTCAGATGTGAACCGCCAGGGGCACCTGCGTAATTGCGTTGTGTTGTCCCTTTCCTTATAAATACACATCCCATCACGGTCATTATCCTTCTCCCACCTCTCCACCTCGCACAAACCCTAGTGCCACCGCTAGCTCTCGACGACGCCGGCGACGAAGCGTTAGCTGCCGCGACCTCACCGACACCGTCCTCACGCCGGCCGCGAACCTCGTCTCCTCCACCGCCGCCGTAGGTGTCTTCCGTCGCCAAGTTAGGGCACGGAAGATTGAACTGCTCGGACTCCCACTCCACTCCGTCTAGCAGTTCTTCGTGTGGTAATTAAAACTTACTTTTTACTGAATTTTGATCCAATAGATCCATCCTTCTCCACCAAAAGTGGTTTCTAAGCCTACAAAATTGGATCTATCATGTTCTGCATCTCATATCATGCCTAGTATATTCACTTATGCTTCACAACTAGTTATATTCCTCACTTGTACTTATTCTTGGATTCGTACAAATCTGGAACCAACTCTCACCAAATAAGTGAATGTCTTCGCACTATGAGGTCAATGTCTTCAAACTGATTTATCTTCAAAATCTTCTGAGAATGCATATGACCTCTTCCCCTTCCCTCGCACCTCTAATGATGTCACAGGTACATGTCCGTGGGAGAATCCCTTGGTTCTCATAGTCTGCATTCATTTGCAGAATTCTTACAGCGTCACATCAATTCTCCTGAAGCCAGTTCCTGTCTGACCAGCAGAAGGAAGCCATTCACTATTCTGAATCCTCTCAGTCTGAATATTATGGCAATGGAAAAATATGCAAGGAAGGGCGGCAGACAGCGCCGTGGGAATACATCCAAGGATCTACGTCCTGATCTATATGAGTTGTACAAAACAGATCCTGAAGAAAGCAATGGCCAGCGCAAGACTCGAATTCAATGGATTTGAAGATATTGGGCAGAGGGATGGTTCAAGTAAAGATTTGTCACTGCTGAGTATGCCGAGAAAAATGCCATCAAGTGACCTTGGGGAGATATCTTATACAAAAATCTTCAACACAAGTCCAAGTCCGAAGCCATTGCTCAAGGCTTCTATCCTTGCATGGTCCAAGGACCACAACCTGAAAATGCCAACCCATCCTCTCTGCTATGGTGTCGCGAAGACAATCTGTTCAAGCGCAACTATAAGTTTGCCAAGGATTATGCTGTGAAGAAAAAGAAGAATCTTGGACGTAATTTCAACCCAGGTCCTTCTACACCCAGAGCTGATGGCACACGTGATGCCAATCCAAATGTCATCGAACCCCTTTGACAACTTTGATGGTTTCCTCTCCTACATCGCCGCTCAGAGGGCTACAGTGGATCAATCTGCGGATGATGCTGATACTGATGAAGCGCCAGCTCCACCAAAGCCACAGAAGCAGAAGAAAACAAAGGCTTCAAAGCCCTCTGCTGCACCTAAAGCTTTGCGTCTGAAGCCATTGGCCACTGCACCTCCTGAAACCAGTGTGCAATCAGAAGATCTTTCTCGTGTCTCCAGGAAGACAGAGAAGTCCAAGAAGAAGCTGCCCATCAAGAGTTCTGGGCATGCACTGACCCCCGCTACCATTCTGAGGAACGAAGATGAAACCATTGATCTGTCAAGTGACGACGATCTTGGTGATGATGCTCTTGAGCTGCCGATAAAGGGCAAGCAAGAGGCGGAGATCTTCAACAATCTGCCCCTCTTTGATGTGGACATCTTGAATAACTTCATTGATGAGTGGTTTACAACTCAAGCCTCAGCATTGATGATCTTCAGCTTCCAATTGGCATCAGTGTCTCTTTCCACAGTGCTGTTGCTAATGAGCTGGCTCTGGCTCAGAAGATCGTCGAACTGAAGAACAAGGTTGACCATGAGAAATCTCAATTCAAGAGGAACATGGCCAAGCTCAGCGTGGCTGATGTTCAAAACTTCAAGCGGATGTTGCACAACCTCAAGGAAGAGTTTCATAAGAAACATGACAAAGCAATAGGGTCAAGAGAGCGGATGAAACTCTCCGCAAGCAAATGTGTTCAATTTCATAATGAAGCTAAAAAGCGCAAGGCACTTGGGCGTCCTGGCATCGACCCCAAGATGGCTACCAAGAAGAAGCCTGCTGTGGCCCAAGCTGAAGCATCAGGGTAGGAAGCACCTCGCATTGTCTTCCTTGCCAGTATGACAGGCTCGAAGCCTAAGGTCCCCACAGTAGCTTCAGAACTAAAGAAAACAAGGGCAGCTGAAGCTGAAGCCAGAAAGCGCAAGAACAAGAATGCCACTAATGATGCTCCACAGACCAAGAAGCGGAAGACGAAGTCTTCGATGAAAGATCGGGCTGCTCCCTCAGAGCCCCTTGTTGTCGTGCCCATCTCAGTTGCTCAGCCTGCATCTGCATACCAAGAGCGTCAGATAGTGATCCATGAGCCTGCTTTCATAGAGGCTCCTGAAGCTGACGAAGTTCCAGCTGTTGACCCCACCGCAGCTGAAGACATTGGTCCCCAAGACAATGTAGATGATGATGAAGTCCTTCCTCATATAGAGCACCAAATGGTATCATCGCATGTTATCACGAACAACGAACTCATCTGCATTGGTCGTCCCTTGACGCCAATTTCTTAGGATGATTCATGGGCTGATCACCCTCAAGACTCCCCCTTCAAGAATCACCCAGTACTCCCCCAACTCGAGTCACCACTCCGGTGCTTGACGATGACGATATGTGGTACATCCAACTCCCTCTCCAAAAGCATCGCCCACATTCCGCAGGCTTCGCAAAGGACCAAGGCCACAAGTTGCTCTGCCGAGCGTTCCAGAAGGAGAAGTGCAACACAGCTCAGTGGCACGTCAAGTGTTTCCTGAAGCCACTCCAACTACGAACATCCCTAAGTCTGAAGCAAAGGCTGCTGAAGACATTCCGGCTGCATCAGCCGATGACAACCAAGAACCGCGTCATGAAGAAGAGCGAGTTGCCACACCCCCTACCAACCAAGAAGTTGTTCTCGAGGAGAACAAGTCTGTGCCCGACCCTCCAGCTACTTAAGTGGAGGTTGAAAACATTGAGGCCGCCACCCACAACACCACTGAAGCCAATGACGTTGTCATGGCTGAAGATATTGTGGCGCGTGAAATGAATATGGTGCCTGAAGCTAATATTGCACCTGAAGCCAGTGTGCAGCTTGAAGCCCAGGTCAATGCCACTGCTCCTATACTGCCTCCAAGGCCTCACACCATTGAGCAAGCATTTGATTGGTGTCAACTTGTCACTATCCCCTGGCCCATTCTGGTTCCTCCTCCTGCTCCTGGACCGCAGTTTGACTATCATGTGGAGCATAGGCCTTAGGTCCAGAAGCCGACGCCCAGGCTATGAAGGTTTCCAGGTACTGTGACTTCGCCAGGATCGTTCAATGTGAATAGCTTCAAAGCACACAGCACCTTCTTTGATAGTGCCAAGAACCCATATTTGAAGCCAAGAATTTCATCTGATCGGTTCTGGAGCTATCAGCAACGCAGTTATTACTCTTGTATCTTATACAATCAAGGGCGCATCTTTCCCCATATGCGTCTAGACTGCGAAGCCATTGCTTGCCTGCCTTGCTTAGAAGAAGACCTAGACTGCTTCAGAGATGCTGGCCTTCTACAGTTTGTGACCGAGAAACAAAATTGGAACGAGGAGCTTCTGCTACAATTATATGCCACTCTTCACATTCGCGGCTACAACATGGATCCGAAGACATGGGTCCTTGAGTGGATGACAGGCAATGTACACCATGAAGACAAAGCCCAAGATATAATTGAGCTTACTGCCCTGCCCACTCCAGGTGAATTGTATGAACCTGGTTGTCAGCTTCACCGCAATGCATTGGAGAGCATATTCCAGAACCTGAGCCTAATATGAGCCAAATGCTGAGCATGATGAAGCCACTGCCACAAGATGCTGAATATCCAAAGGAATTCTTTGTTGAAGACCTAGAGTATCTGCCCCGCACCATCTATCATATTATAAGGCGAACTCTATGGCCTGTCAAAGGACATTCTCCTACAGCAAAGCTTGAAGGCGCAATGAAGACATTGGTTTTCTATATTCTCAATGGCATCAGCTTCAATGCTCAGGATTTCTTCATCAGGCAACTTGCTGCATCTGGCTCTGATCTCTCTGGTTTGAAGTTTTATGCTCCATGGGTAATGCGCCTCATCAAGCTCCACTCTTCTGTCAACTATCAGCCCTCTGCGCACAACCATATTATCTTCTTGCCAGAGGTTGATATGTCTGTCGAAGCTATCTACCCAGAGACTGCCAAGGAGCCAATTTACCTTCACAATGTTGATCGCCAAAGTTTCTCACAACCAATTGAGGGTGTTCTTGCTGCAACTCTTGTTTATCCTCTGGCTGGTACTACACGTGCACCTCATCATGTAACACCTGAAGCCACTGAAAGCACTATTGCTCAAAGGCCTTGGAAGCGATCTCGCGTTCTCAATGACCGAGAGCTTCTCGTGGCATTACATAAAAAACAGGTGAAATCACAAGTGCTCCTCAGGTGGTTTTGGTAATTAATGTCAACATATCTCTTGTTGGACTAATGTTTCTATCTAGCATGTTTCAGATAAGTTCAACAATTGAGTGGCATGGACTAAAGGTTGCGGGACTCCTTCAGATGATAAGGACAAAGGATTAGCTAAAGCTTCAAGCTCAAGACTCTTCATTTTACACTTTTAGTGATCCAAGATCACATTGAGTCTATAGGAAAAGCCAATACTATTAAGAAGGGATGAGGTGTTGCTTAATGAGCTCTTTGCCTTATGTGCTTAATGATATGCTCCAAAATCCTCAACTACTTTCCCATATCCACATATGACCTAAACCCTAAGCCAAACTCGGTCCTACCGATTCTTTCTATCCGGCGCCACCGAGTTTCATATGTCATAAGCCATTGCCAAACCCTAGCAAATCGGTTTCACCGATAGGGATCTCGGTCTCACCGAGATGGGATTGCAATCTCACTGTGTATGTCCATTGTCAAAATCGGTCTCACCGAGTTTAGGCAATCGGTACTACCGAGATTACAATGCAAACTCTCTGGATAACTCATTACCAAAATCGGTCCAACCGAGTTTAGTAATCGGTCCTACTGAGTTTGCCTGACCAACTCTCTGGTTAGCTAATTACCAAATCGGTCTCACCGAGTTTGTGTAATTGGTCTCACCGAGATTACGTTATGCCCAAACCCTAACCATATCGGTCCTACCGAGTTGCATGTCAGTCCCACCGAAAATCTCTAACGGTCACTAGGTTTACCGTTTCAGTCCGACCGAGTTTGTTGATTCGGTCCCACCGAGATTGGTAGATTGTGTGCAACGGTTGGATTTTAAGTGGAGGCTATATATACCCCTCCACCTCCTCTTCATTCGTGGAGAGAGCCATCAGAACACACCTAAACTTCCAACTCATATGTTCTGAGAGAGAACCACCTACTCATGTGTTGAGACCAAGATATTCCATTCCTACCATATGAATCTTGATCTCTAGCCTTTCCCAAGTTGCTTTCCACTCAAATCTTCTTTCCACCAAATCCAAATCCTGTGTGAGAGAGAGAGTTGAGTGTTGGGGAGACTATCATTTGAAGCACAAGAGCAAGGAGTTCATCATCAACACACCATTTGTTACTTCTTGGAGAGTGGTGTCTCCTAGATTGGCTAGGTGTCACTTGGGAGCCTCCGACAAGATTGTGGAGTTAAACCAAGGAGTTTGTAAGGGCAAGGAGATCGCCTACTTCGTGAAGATCTACCGCTAGTGAGGCAAGTCCTTCGTGGGCGATGGCCATGGTGGGATAGACAAGGTTGCTTCTTCGTGGACCCTTCGTGGGTGGAGCCCTCCGTGGACTCGCGCAACCGTTACCCTTCGTGGGTTGAAGTCTCCACTAACGTGGATGTAGGATAGCACCACCTATCCGAACCACGGGAAAAACATCCGTGTCTCCAATTGCGTTTGAATTCTCCAAACCCTTCTCTTTACATTCTCGCAAGTTGCATGCTTTACTTTCCGTTGCCTATATACTCTTTGCATGCTTTCTTGACATGTATTGCGTGTGCTGAAATTGTGCCTAAAACTTCACATAAACCAAAAGGGCTTAAAAACTGCAACTTTAGTACTAAGTGTCTAATCACCCCCCCTCTAGACACACCCACTTCTAGATCCTACAAGTGGTATCAGAGCTTTGGTCTCCATTGCCTTGGTTTAATCACCATTGGAGGAAGATGGATGTGTCTACTTTAGGGAGTCTTAGACATAGAGTGCCTATTCTTGATGGAGAGTATTTTCATGAGTGGAAAAATGAGATGCTTGTGATTTTCAATCAATATCATTTGAACAAGTATATTGCTAGTCCTTGTGCTCCTCATGTTGATCCTATGCACCCCACACTAGATGAAGATATTGACATGATTTGCAATCTTAGAACCGTTGAGCTCATCATTAGAGGATTGCCCAAAAACTTGATTGCTAGTCTACCTACTCTTAATTGTGCCTATACTATATGGAAATTTCTTGAGGAACGATTTCCCAATTATTCCTTGAAAAATTTGGATGAAATTCTCCATAAATCTATTGCCTTGAGTAAGATGAACTCTAGTGATCCTAGTTTTGGTAATTGTCTATTTGAGCTTACTAATCTCATGCGTGCTAAAGGAAATGTTGGAATCATTGGTGATATCATAACCGAATCCATAAGAATTCATAAAAGTGACCACTTTGATGATCATTTATCTAATGAATTACCCTCTCTAGGATATGATCAATCACAAGATGATGTTGAACATGGATACTATGATAAAGATGATGATAGTGACTCCGATCTTGATGATGCAATGAGACACTTTGGTCTTATGGCTAATCTTCGAGGATATGTGTCAGGAGGAAAGGAATGGGTTCTCGATAGTGGATGTACCGATCATATGACCGGAGATGAAGAGATGTTCCGTGAGCTTGCTGGAAATGACGGCCCTCGTAAATATGTCACCTTTGGTGATAATTCAAAGGGTAAGGTGGTTGGACTTGTTAAGGTGGCCATCTCACACTATAGCTCCATTCAAAATGACATGCTTGTTGAATCCCTTGGCTACAACTTACTTTCAGTATCTAGACTTGCTGATTTCGGTTTGAATGTCCTATTTACTGAGGTAGATTGCCAAGTGATTCAACGAGACAATCATAAAATGGTCTTTACCGGTATACGTAGAGGTGACCTTTATATTGTCGATTTCTCTAAAAAGGCACAACCTAAAACTTGCTTTATTGCTAAATCCTCAAAAGGTTGGTTGTGGCATAGATGACTAGGTCATGTTGGCATGAGAAATCTTGACAAGCTTATTAAAGGAAATCATATCCTTGGAGTTAACGATGTCATATTTGATAAGGATAGACTTTGTAGTGCTTGTCAAGCAGGTAAACAGGTTGGAGGAAGGCATCCCGAGAAGAACATCATGACCACAAGGAGGCCAATCGAGCTACTTCATATGGATCTTTTTGGTCCCAATGCCTACAAGAGTCTCGGTGGAAATTCTTTTGGTCTAGTCATAGTAGATGATTTTTCAAGATTTACGTGGGTGTTCTTTCTTGATGATAAGTCGCAGGTCCAAAAGATCTTCAAAAACTTCGCTACAAAGGCCCAAAATCAGTTTGACGTGAAGATCAAGAAGGTTCTAAGCGACAACGGAACGGAGTTCAAGAATGCAAATGTGGATACCTTTCTTGATGAAGAAGGGATTTCACATGAGTTCTCGGCTACGTACACACCTCAACAAAATGGAGTTGTTGAGAGGAAGAACCGGACGCTCATCGAAATGGCGAGAACGATGCTTGATGAGTACAAGACGCCGAAGCACTTTTGGGGAGAAGCGGTTGAGACGGCTTGTCATGCAACAAATCGCTTGTATCTTCACAAGCTACTCGGCAAGACGGCATACGAGCTCCTCACCGGTAACAAACCCCAAGTTGGATACTTTCGAGTATTTGGCTCAAAGTACTACATTCTAGATAAGCATCGTCGCTCAAAGTTTGCTCCTAAGTCTCATGAAGGTTTCCTACTTGGTTATGGCTCAAACTCTCACACTTACCGTGTCTACAACAATTTCACCCGAAAGGTTGAAGAAACGGTAGATGTGAAGTTTGATGAATCTAATGGCTCGCAAGTAGAGCAATTGCCAATTGATGTAGGAGACAAAGACCCTTCGGAAGCAATTCAAGACTTGTCGATTGGCAAAATTCGTCCAACGGAGGTGAAGGAGAATACCTCGTCCGTCCAAGTGGAAGCTTCTACTTCATGACAAGGTGAACCAAGAGTTGACACGGAAGCATCCACAAGTGGGACACACCAAGATGAAGAAAATGAGGAAACACATCAAGACGAACATCAACAACCTCCTTCTCCACCACGACAAGAGAACAACAACGTCAACAATGAAGAAGATCATGAAGAAGAACAAGATGAAGAGTAAGTTCAACGAAGGCCCAAGCAAAAGCTTTCACGAGTTCGAGCAAGAATTGCCAAAGATCATCCCATCGAGCAGATCTACAATGATATCCAAACCGGGAGAATTACTCGCTCAAAAACTCGTCTAGCTAACTTTTGTGAAAACTATTCATTCATCTCTAGCATTGAACCTATGAAGGTCGAGGAAGCATTGGAGGATCCGGATTGGATAAATGCTATGCACGAAGAGCTACACAACTTTGAGAGAAACCAAGTTTGGACATTGGTTGAGAAGCCCGACAACAACCACAACATCATCGGTACCAAATGGGTGTTTTGCAACAAGCAAGATGAAGATGGACAAGTGGTTCGCAACAAAGCACGTCTCGTTGCCCAAGGATACACACAAGTCGAAGGTATGGACTATGGTGAGACATATGCTCCCGTTGCTAGACTTGAGTCCATTCGCATCTTACTTGC
This sequence comes from Aegilops umbellulata, assembly GCA_032464435.1. Classification (NCBI taxonomy): domain Eukaryota; kingdom Viridiplantae; phylum Streptophyta; class Magnoliopsida; order Poales; family Poaceae; genus Aegilops; species Aegilops umbellulata. The sequence continues at coordinate 398,548,087 of CP136054.1, forward strand.
CTTTGCTAATCACCACAATATCACCTTGTACCAAATGGATATTAAAAGTGCTTTTCTAAATGGTGAAATAGAGGAGGAAGTTTATGTCAAACAACCTCCCGGCTTTGTCAATCCTAAGAAACCTAATCATGTTTACAAACTTCACAAAGCACTTTACGGTCTTAAACAAGCTCCTAGAGCATGGTATAAATGCTTGACTAAGTTCCTTATTGCAAGTGGTTTTGAAATTGGAAAAATTGATTCTACCCTTTTTACTAAAAGAGTTAATGGAGAATTATTTGTATGCCAAATTTATGTTGATGGTATCATATTTGGTTCTACTAACCCTCTTTTTAGTGAAAAGTTTGGAAAGCTTATGTCAAAGAAGTTTGAGATGTCTATGATGAGTGAACTCAAATTTTTCTCGGTTTGCAAATCAAGCAAACTAAGGAAGGTACATTTATCTCTCAAACGAAGTATACCAAAGACCTATTCAAGAAGTTCAATATGCAAGAATGCAAAGGTATGTCTACACCCATGCCTACTAGTGGACATAATGATTTGACCAAAGATGGTGAACCGGTTGATCAAAAGGTTTATCGCTTTATGATTGGTTCATTGTTATACCTATGTGCCTCTCGCCTCGACATTATGATAAGTGTGTGCATGTGTGCACGATATCAAGCTGCTCCTAAAGAATGTCATCTTAAGGCCGTGAAAAGGATAGTAAGATACTTAATCCATACACCAGATTTTGGCATTTGGTATCCTAAGAGGTCCTCTTTCGATCTTGTTGGGTATTCCGACTCGGATTATGCCGGAGACAAGGTTGATAGAAAGTCCACTTCGGGTACATGTCAATTTCTTGGTAGATCTCTTGTATCTTGGTCCTCCAAGAAACAAAACTCGGTATCCTTATCTACCGCCGAAGCGGAATATATTGCCGCTGGTTCATGTTGTGCTCAATTACTTTGGATGACCCAAACTCTTAAAGATTATGGGGTCTATGTGAAACATGTTCCATTGCTTTGTGACAATGAAAGTGCTATTAAAATTGGTCATAATCCTATGCAACATTCTCGAACTAAGCACATTGAAGTTCGTCATCATTTCATTCGAGATCATGTTGGTAAGGGTGACATTGATCTTAATCATGTTCGCACCGATAAGCAATTAGCGGATATATTCACCAAACCACTTGATGAGAAAGTGTTTTGTAGGTTGAGAGGAGAATTGAACATCATTGATGCTTCGAACTTGGAGTAGAAACTCCATTGGATACATGCAAGACATGAGCTTATGGTCAATCCATGATATATCCCTTATGATGACTATCTTATGTCTTGGATATATTTGTATCTTGCATGATATCTAACCCATGTAGGTACTTGGTTGAATCAAATTCTATGAGATTGCAACTCACTCACATCTTGAGCAATCTCTACATCACCAAGTCTCTACACAACGGTGGTTGACGACAAGGAAGCACGAAACCATTTGAACATATCCTTTGACAAATTCTATGTTGAGCTTCATGATTGTCATTTTTGGATATACAAGTGCTTTTCCTTGCAAGAACTAACCCATGTAGGTAGATGAACTCAAACTCCAAGTGGTGCTCCCAACTCTTGATGAGCTACATCAATCTCGAGCACCCACACAAGTTCCACTACATGAGCAAGATCCACACCACCACCCAAGATATGTTATTCCATCTTAGAGAAGCTTTACTCCATGACATGAGTCAAAGCAACTCAACAAGATGATAATACATCAAGATGCTTAAACGAAAAATTGTAACCCCATTTTGAGCTTAAACAATGAGTATGACCTATGATCAAGTGTTCTCACTTGACTCCTAAGTCAATATACTCTAACATAGGTGACTATGTCACCGCCCAATTCTAGGTGAAGTTCTCTTGTGTTTTTTTTGTGTTATTGCATTTGTCCCTTGCATATTTGTTTCCCTCTTTTTTCAAAAAAAAACTTCATCTAGAACTTTCATTCTTTTCTTTTTGATTCTTGTTCTGCATATTTCTACATCAAATTCCTTGCAAATTCTTCAGTTAATTCATTGCAAATCTTTGTGAAATCTTATTTGACTAGTGAGCTGAGGTGACAAGTATTTTCTCTGAAGTAAACTCGGTTCCACCGAACTGAACTTTTCGGATCAACTGAATTCTTTCGGTACCATCGAAACTTGACGCTCGGTGTCACCGATTTCGCAACAGGAAAACAGTCTGCCACTTATTATATATTTCTTCTGATCCAGCTCCACTCGATGAATCTTATCCTCTACAAGCATCACAGTTTTACCATTGCTTTATGCTGAATCTCAAGGACCAAACCTTTTCGACAGATTCCAGTAAGACCTTCTTGTAAATTGATGTCAAAGGGGGAGAGAGAGATCACATCAAAGCTTATCATCAGGGAGAAAGAGAGAAAGTATTAAGGGGGAGAAAGAGATCTCCAGGGGGAGAGAATACTCAAGGATCCCAGATGCTTGATGATTAAGAGGAGAGATGCCACATGTCTTTTTGGGGGAAAGACATGTTCATATGTACTCATTTGAATTAAGTTCTATTCATATCTTTCAGCTCTGATTTTCTGTTCCCTATCTTCTCCTAATATCCCATGTCAGATTCAGGGGGAGCAAGACACCTAAGGGAAAGAAATCATTCAAATTCATTGCATATCTTTACTCTTGGGGACATGTCCGATTCAATGTGGTACTCTGTACTCACTCTCTACATGTCATCCCAGTCTTGGTACTCTTGTGGTTTCTTTTGTTTGCTCTGGATAGTGGATGTATCTGTGTTATCTAACCTTGTTTGTGCAGGTTCATTTCATCCTAAGTCAACTCAAGACCACAAGGTAAGTATATGCATCAGAGTCATGAGTATGAGGAATTCTTGCTTTTGTACAAACTGTTTGCAAGAAGGACTCATAAACATGATCGTATTCCTCTTAATAATCTTTTACTCTGATGCATATGGCCAAGATACATGTAACACATTGCCTACTCTGTCATGGTTATGCTCTCACATACTTCTACATTTTATACTCACATGATTGCATACATGTAGGGGGAGCCTATGGTTGTTACATGTCCTTCCAAAGCTTTACTTGCTACTCCTTGTATCTTTATCTAAAGCTTTGATGTATGTTGCCATCAATTACCAAAAAGGGGGAGATTGAAAGCACAAGTGCTCCTCAGGTGGTTTTGGTAATTAATGTCAACATATCTCTTGTTGGACTAATGTTTCTATCTAGCATGTTTCAGATAAGTTCAACAATTGAGTGGCATGGACTAAAGGTTGTGGGACTCCTTCAGATGATAAGCACAAAGGATTGGCTAAAGCTTCAAGCTCAAGACTCTTCATTTTACACTTTTAGTGATCCAAGATCACATTGAGTCTATAGGAAAAGCCAATACTATTAAGAAGGGATGAGGTGTTGCTTAATGAGCTCTTTGCCTTATGTGCTTAATGATATGCTCCAAAATCCTCAACTACTTTCCCATATCCACATATGACCTAAACCCTAAGCCAAACTCGGTCCTACCGATTCTTTCTATCCGGCGCCATCGAGTTTCATATGTCATAAGCCATTGCCAAACCCTAGCAAATCGGTTTCACCGATAGGGATCTTGGTCTCACCGAGATGGGATTGCAATCTCACAGTGTATGTCCATTGTCAAAATCGGTCTCACCGAGTTTAGGCAATCGGTACTACCGAGATTACAATGCAAACTCTCTGGATAACTCATTACCAAAATCGGTCCAACCGAGTTTCGTAATCGGTCCTACCGAGTTTGCCTGACCAACTCTCTGGTTAGCTAATTACCAAATCGGTCTCACCGAGTTTGTGTAATCGGTCTCACCGAGATTACGTTATGCCCAAACCCTAACCATAACGGTCCTACCGAGTTGCATGTTAGTCCCACCGAAAATCTCTAACGGTCACTAGGTTTACCGTTTCGGTCCGACCGAGTTTGTTGATTCGGTCCCACCGAGATTGGTAGATTGTGTGCAACGGTTGGATTTTAAGTGGAGGCTATATATACCCCTCCACCTCCTCTTCATTCATGGAGAGAGCCATCAGAACACACCTACACTTCCAACTCATATGTTCTGAGAGAGAACCACCTACTCATGTGTTGAGACCAAGATATTCCATTCCTACCATATGAATCTTGATCTCTAGCCTTTCCCAAGTTGCTTTCCACTCAAATCTTCTTTCCACCAAATCCAAATCCTGTGAGAGAGAGTTGAGTGTTGGGGAGACTATCATTTGAAGCACAAGAGCAAGGAGTTCATCATTAACACACCATTTGTTACTTCTTGGAGAGTGGTGTCTCCTAGATTGGCTAGGTGTCACTTGGGAGCCTCCGACAAGATTGTGGAGTTGAACCAAGGAGTTTGTAAGGGCAAGGAGATCGCCTACTTCGTGAAGATCTACCGCTAGTGAGGCAAGTCCTTCGTGGGCGATGGCCATGGTGGGATAGACAAGGTTGCTTCTTCGTGGGTGGAGCCCTCCGTGGACTCGCGCAACCGTTACCCTTCGTGGGTTGAAGTCTCCACTAACGTGGATGTAGGATAGCACCACCTATCCGAACCACGGGAAAAACATCCGTGTCTCCAATTGCATTTGAATTCTCCAAACCCTTCTCTTTACATTCTCGCAAGTTGCATGCTTTACTTTCCGCTGCCTATATAGTCTTTGCATGCTTGCTTGACATATATTGCGTGTGCTGAAATTGTGCCTAAAACTTCACATAAACCAAAAGGGCTTAAAAACTGCAACTTTAGTACTAAGTGTCTAATCACCCCCCCTCTAGACACACCCACTTCTAGATCCTACAACAGGATAAGCATCATTACTGGCTGAAGCGTCAGATGTAGAGCCTCTTGGTGGATGTCAATTGCATTCGCAATCTAGCCACCAAGAATGCATTTGTCACACATGAAACCTGTCGTCGGTCGTGGAAGATTCTGACACTGCTAAGCTCTGAAGATGACCTTCAATAGGATGGCTTCATAGAGCGATTCAAATTCGATACCACTCCTCCCAGGAACGTTGTCTTACGTCAGACTCCCTCTCTTGAAGACTCTGAGTACTCCTCCTCGGCGACCACTGTCAATGCCAGAGTCATCGATGACGAAGATGATGCTACTTCACCTACTACAACTTCGCCGCATATCGACAGTGCACCAAGTTCTTTTGCACCACCGGACTCCAACGTCGACCCTGCACCTTCACCTACTCCTCATGGGAACGAGTAGAAGCTCTATGTATTCAAACCTTTTTGGTCCTTACTGACAAAAGGGGGAGAAGCATATGAGTTGATAGTCTTCAAGCGGGTCCTTATGGGTGGTTGCTATACTGTTTGCCAAGTGTTTACAGTTCTCACTTTTGATACATTTGGTTCTTTGAGTTGTACCACTTAAACTTGATGGTCGTCTGCTACCTTTTTTGTTAACTATGTGATGCGATGATAAATTCCGCATGTGCGATGATAAATTCCACACGAAGTCATTCCTCAAACGTCCATTTTTCATTATGCATGTCATTATCTTTATTATATCTTTTCATGCATGATGAATTGTCTTCTTAAGTTGAAGAGGATCTCCACAAGTACAACCTGCCTTGTGCATTTGCATTCAAAAGCAAAATACTTATATGCACATCTTCAGGGGGGAGCCTTTTACTACTTATGAAGACAATACCTCAACCCCTACAATTTCACATACTTTTATCCCCGTTGAAAACTTCAACCATTTTGTCATCATTCACCAAAAGGGGGAGATTGTAAGTGCATCTAGTGCCACCCCTAGTAGGTTTTGGAGTATTGACGACAAACCTGGTTGAGGGACTAATGTGTTTGTGAGAACTGCAGGATAACACGGGTAGTAGTCCCTCATTGATTCGGTTTACCTACCAGAGATGAACCCTAAAAATGTGTGAAGACATTGAAGACAATGGTGGTCCGTGAAGATATTCACATAGAAGACTATGACATGAGAAGACATCGCATGAAGACTTTGGAGCACGAAGACATAGCTATTTCGTGTTTCCTTTTCTTCTTTGTTGAGTCATAGGAACCACCGTACTATTAAGTGGGGTCCAAGTGAACAAAGTCAGAGTGACTGAAGTGATGCTCAACCAAATCCTATGTCTTCGAGCGAAGACAATGAGAGCAAATCTTATCCAGAGCTAGATGAGTTAGCTTTACTTGTAGCCCAAGTCAAGCTGCCGCGTGTGTTTGAAATCTGACCATTGGAACACGTGTTAGTTCCTTAGTGACCCAGGGTCATTTCGGACAAATCAGGTCAGGTTGCCTAGCGGCTATAAATAGCCCACCCCCTACACCATAAATTGGTGGCTGCTCAAAGTTAGTGCACGACTTTTGTCGTTTGAGAGGAACCCACCTCTGAAGCATTTGAGAGAGAGATCCTTGCGAGGACAAAGCTGAAAACACCTAGAGCACAAAGAGTGTTTGGCATCACTGAAGTATCTCTCTCTGCATGATTTGAAGACTTGTTACACTTGAGGACTGTGAATCCTCCAGCCGGTTAGGCGTCGCGTTCTGAGCATCCAAGAGTCATTGTGGATTGCCGGTGAACGAAGTCTGTGAAGGTTCGGAAGTCTACCTTGAAGACTTAATAGAGTGATTGGGGGAGGACTAAGTGTCCTTAGCTCAAGGGGAATAAGGTGAAGATGCGGTCTTCTGAGTTAAATCTCAGCCTCCCTAACCAGACGTATAGTAGTCACAACAACTGGAACCGGTCCAACAAATCCCTGTCCTCACCAAGCTACAGGTTCTATCGCTCACTTCTCTTTACTTACAGTTTGTCCATGTGAAGTCATTGCCTGCTTGCATTATCTGTTTGACTTCACTGTGTGACGACTATTGCTGTTTGGCTTCATACTATCTTCCATCCTGATCCATACTGCCTAGCTGCTAATAGTCTTCGTGCTTTCACTTCATTGAATACTTGACTATGGCTTGCCTAGTGTAGTCTACCTTCCGCTGCATATCAATAGGTTCATTTCTATTGTTTGTCTTTGAAACTCCCATGTTTTGAAGAGTTCCATAAAAATCGCCTATTCACCCCTGCTACCTCTTGAGCACTGCGTTGGTTTTCCCTTGAAGAGGAAAGGGTGATGCAGCAAAGTAGCGTAAGTATTTCCCTCAGTTTTTGAGAACCAAGGTATCAATCCAGTAGGAGGCCACGTACGAGTCCCTCACACCTACACAAACAAATAAATCCTCGCAACCAACGCAATAAAGGGGTTGTCAATCCCTTCACGGTCACTAACGAGAGTGAGATCTGATAGATATGTTAAGATAATATTGTTGGTATTTTTATGATAAAGATGCAAAGTAAAATAAAAGGCAATAAAAATAACTAAGTGTTGGAAGATTAATATTATGGAAAATAGACCCGAGGGCCATAGGTTTCACTAATGGCTTCTCTCGAGAGCATAAGTTTTACGGTGGGTGAACAAATTACTGTTGAGCAATTGACAGAATTGAGCATAATTATGAGAATATCTAGGTATGATCATGTATATAGGCATCACGTCCGAGACAAGTAGACCGACTCCTGCCTGCATCTACTACTATTACTCCACACATCGACTGATATCCAGCATGCATCTAGAGTATTAAGTTCATAAGAACAGAGTAATGCTTTAAGCAAGATGACATGATGTAGAGGGATAAACTCATGCAATATGATATAAACCCCATCTTTTTATCCTTGATGGCAACAATACAATATGTGCCTTGCTGCCCCTACTGTCACTGGGAAAGGACACCGCAAGATTGAACCCAAGCTAAGCACTTCTCCCATTGCAAGAAAGATCAATCTAGTAGGCCAAACCAAACTGATAATTTGAAGAGACTTGCAAAGATAACCAATCATACATAAAAGAATTTAGAGAAGATTCAAATATAGTTCATAGATAAACTTGATCATAAACCCACAATTCATCGGTCTCAACAAACACACCGCAGAAGAAGATTACTCGAATAGATCTTCACGAGAGAGGGGGAGAACATTGTATTGAGATCCAAAAAGAGAGAAGAAGCCATCTAGCTAATAACTATGGACCCGAAGGTCTAAGGTAAACTACTCACACATCATCGGAGAGGCTATGGTGTTGATGTAGAAGCCCCCCGTGATTGATGCCCCCTCCCACGGAGCTCCAGAATAGGCCCCAAGATGGGATCTCACGGGTACAGAAGGTTGTGGCGGTGGAATTAGGTTTTTGGCTCCGTATCTAGTAGTTTGGGGGTACGTAGGTATATATAGGAGGAAGGAGTACGTCGTTGGAGCAACAGGGGGCCCACGAGGGTGGAGGGCGCGCCTGGGGGGGTAGGCGCGCCCCCCTACCTCGTGCCCTCCTGGTTGATAGCTTGACATAGGGTCCAAGTCCTCAGGATCATGTTCGTTCTGAAAATCACGTTCCCGAAGGTTTCATTCCGTTTGGACTTTGTTTGACATTCTTTTTCTATGAAACTCCGAAATAGGCAAAAAACAGCAATTCTGGGCTGGGCCTCCGGTTAATACCTTAGTCCCAAAAATAATATAAAAGTATATAATAAAGCCCAATAATTTCCAAAACAGAATATAATATAGCATGGAACAATAAAAAATTATAGATATGTTGGAGACGTATCAACCCCCGCTCTAGTCGATAACTAGCACTTTCACAATCCCTTCCGGGTACGACGCCTCAAGATAGGCAAACAGACGTGAGATAAAATTGTAGTAGATTGATAGATCGAACGCCAAACAAAATAAATAGAAACAAAACGCAGCAAGGTATTTTTTTATTTTTGGTTTAATAGATCTGAAAATAAATGCAAAGGAAAACTATATTGCAAAGGCAAATATATGAGAAAGAGACCCGGGGGGCGTAGGTTTCACTAGTGGCTTCTCTCGAGAAATATAGCAAACTATGGGTGAACAAATTACTGTTGGGCAATTGATAGAACTTCAAATAATCATGACGATATCCAGGCAATGATCATTACATAGGCATCACATCCAAGATTAGTAGACCGACTCCTGCCTGCATCTACTAATATTACTCCACACATCGACCGTTGTCCAGCATGCATCTAGTGTATTAAGTTCATGGAGAAACGGAGTAATGCGATAATAACGATGACATGATGTACACAAGATCTATCTATGTAGAGATAGACCCCATCGTTTTATCCTTAGTAGCAACGATACATACGTGTCGGTTCCCCTTCTGTCACTGGGATCAAGCACCGTAAGATCGAACCCACTATAAAGCACCTCTTCCCATTGCAAGATAAATAGATCAAGTTGGCCAAACAAAACCCAAATATCAGAGAAAAAATACGAGGCTATAAGAGATCATGCATATAAGAGATCAAAGAAACTCAAATAACTTTATTGGATATAAAAAGATAGATCTAATTATAAACTCAAAGTTCATCGATCCCAACAAACACACCGCAAAAGAGTTACATCATATGGATCTCATGAGATGATTGTATTGAGAATTCAGCGAGAGAGGGGAAGCAATCTAAGTACTAACTACGGACCCGAAGGTCTACAAAGAACTACTCACGCATCATCGGGGAGGCACCAACGGAGGTGGTGAACCCCATCCTAGATGGTGTCTAGATTAGATCTGGTGCTTCTCGACTCTGCGGCGGCTGGATCAATATTTCGTCGACTCCCCTAGGGTTTTGTGAATATTGGGGTATTTATAGAGCAAAGAGGCGGTCCGGGGGGCACCCGAGGTGGGCACAAGCCACCAGGGCACGCCTGGGCCTTCTGGTGCGCACTGGTGGGTTGTGCACTCCTCTGAGCACCCCTAGGCGCAGCCAAGGCCCATTATGTGTCTTCTGGTCCATTGATAATATAATAGCATGGAACAATAAATAGATACGTTGGAGACGTATCAGCATCCCCAAGCTTAACTCCTACTCGTCCTCGAGTAGGTAAGTGATAAAAACAAAAATTTTGATGTGGAATGCTGCCTAACATGTCATATCATATTCCTTTTTGTATAGCATGGACATTTGGACTTTTATGTGATTCGAAGCAATAGTCTAGTTTTGACATGATAATTTAAATACTTAAGCATATCAACAAGCAACCGTGTCTTTCAAAATATCGACGCTAAAATAAATTATCCCTAGCCCATCATGCTCAATCATTGATCCATTCATGAAACACACTCGCATATTAGCTACACCAAATACTCAAGTACGATCATATTGCCTCCTAGCTGGTGCTTTTGTAAGAGAAGATGGAGACTCAAATTCGAAATAAAAATTACATAAAGTAAAAGAAAGGCCCTTCGCAAAGGGAAGTATGTATTTGTAGAGGTGCCAGAGCTCAAAGCAAAAAAATTAGAGATAAAATCATTTTGGTAAAACTCAAATAAGAAGATCAAAACTGAAAACTCAACTGAAGAGATTCGATTTGCAAAAAGAATCAACCAAATCGGAGCAACGAAACTTAAACAACGAAAGAAACAAGATCCGATTACTAATCTGGACTAAAGTCAAATTTTACAGTACCAAAATCTTGTTCAAGTTGGTTAAACAGAAAGAGGGCTTCGAGTCGAAGATCTAGGCACTTGTTTCACCTGATTTGGATAAACGAGCGAAAAGATAAACTAAAACGAAGATCAGGGCAGGAATCGCGATGGAAAATAATCGCGGAAAAACCCTGGAAAGTATAACGAGACGAACAGGCTAATGAACGAACGTTCGCTGTTTGCGGCTAACTGATGAACAACATTCGTTAAAATGAACGTACGGACGAACCTTCGCTATTTAACTAAACCGTAAAAAAACCGAACCAAGACTAAAAAAACTAGATCTAGGGTTTCGAAAAAAACAACGGTTTTCCCGATTAAACTGAGTCGGCGGCGGAGGCTACTCGGCAACGGCGGGAGCGGCGGTGGCGGGCGGCGGCTCCGGCGGTGCGGACTCCGGCGGCGGCGGGGAACGGCGGCGGCGGGGCGATGGGCAGCGGCTCCGCGGGACGACGGCGTCGTGGCGGCGGCGCGGAACGGCGGCGACGACGCTAGGGTTTGCGGGGGCGGGGCAGCTGGGCTGGCGGGGCGAGGCCTCGGCCTTTAAAGGGCCGGCCGGGGCGAGGTGTCCGGGACGGACATGGCCCGTTAGGTCGGTTCACCTTTTTTTTGCATTTTTTAAATAATCCTGACGCGGAAAAACTAATAAAGGAAATATTAAACGGAGTCCGAAAGTCCTGAAATAAAATTTCACGGTCCTCTAATAATATTGCGGACAAAGTGAACATTTATTTGGGTCTCTAATGCAATTTTAAAAAATGCATATTTTTCCTAATTCAAATAAAGTAGCAATAGAAGTCCAAATAAAATACTTATTTGATTTTAATATTTTTCCTCCAATATTTCTTTATTTGGAGAAGTCATTTTATCCCCTCTCTTTTATTCTTCATATTAGAAATAATTGAAGAGAAAAATAATTAAAACCAAATGATCCTCTTTTCAAAATTTGAGAAAAACTCAAATATGAAAATAACGAAATTCCCAACTCTCTCCGTGGGTCCTTGAGTTGCTTAGAATTTCTAACGAAAAGAACTACTCACGCATCATCGGGGAGGCACCAACGGAGGTGGTGAACCCCATCCTAGATGGTGTCTAGATTGGATCTGGTGGTTCTGGACTCTGTGGCGGCTAGATCAACATTTCGTCAAATCCCCAAGGGTTTTGGGAATATTGAGATATTTATAGAGCAAAGAGGTGGTCCAGGGGGCACCCAAGGTAGGCACAACACACCAGGGCGCGCCTGGGCCTCCTGGCATGCCCTGGTGGGTTGTGCTCTCCTCGGAGCATCCCCCCAAGCGCAGCCAGGGCCCATTATGTTTCCTGTGGTCCCAAAAATATCTCCGTGAAGTTTCGTTGCATTCGGACTCCTTTTGATTTCTCGCGATGTAAAAAACATCCAGAAAACAGCAACTGGCACAAGGCACTATGCCAATAGATTAGTACCCAAAAAATGATATAAAATGACTATAAAATGATTATAAAACATCCAAGATTGGTAATATAACAACATGAAACAATAAAAAATTATAGATACGTTGGAGTCGTATCAGCACCCCAAGCTTAACTCCTACTCGTTCTCGAGTAGGTAAGTGATAAAAATAGAATTTTTTGATGTGGAATGCTGCCTAACATGTCATATCATATTATTTTCTTTATAGCATGGACATTTGGACTTTTATGTGTTTCGAAGCAATAGTCTAGTTTTGACATGATAATTTAAATACTCAAGCATATCAAGAAGCAACCATGTGTTTCAAAATATCCACGCTAAAATAAGTTATCCCTAATCCATACTGCTCAATCATTGATCCATTCATGAAACTGTAACATCCCAAATTTTCAATTTGGAATGTTATACATACGTCATCATATGCATATCATATTTTATTTGCATTTTGGTTTTGATCCTAGAAATTCTAAGCAACTCAAGGACCCACGGAGAGAGTTGGGGATTTCATTACTTTCATATTTGAATTTTTCTCAAATTTCAAAAGAGGATCATTTTGGTTTTAATTATTTTTCTCTTCAAAATATTTCCAATATTAAAAATAAAAGAGCGGAGATAAAATGACTTCTCCAAAATAAAAGAAATATTGGGGGGGATGTTAAAATCAAATAAATAATTTTATTTGGATTTTATTGCTATTTTATTTGAATTAGAAAAATATGCATTTTTCAAATTGCATTTTTAGGCCAGAAAAATGTTCACTTTGTTCTAAATATTTTATTTAGACGGTGAAAATTGTTTTTGGCATTTTACAATTTTTCAATATTTATTTAGGATTTTTACTTTTTGGCGGATTTTTTTAAAAAAAAAAATTTCCCAGACCGCACTGGGCCGAAGGCCCAGCCGGCCCGCTGCGTCGCCGCCTTCCCCACCGTGCCCATGATGTACACCGGCCGGAGTCTGGCTCCGAGCAGCATCGCGCGCCCTCTGCCTCAAGCAGCTGCCGCCCCCCTCCCCTTAAATACCGTCGCCCCACCGCCCTCTCCTCCTCGTCCCGCTCCACACCGCAGCCCGCCACCCGCGCCGCCGCAGCCGCCCACGGCGCCGAAGCCCATGCCATCGCACGCCGCCCCGCCCGCCAGAATCCCATCGCCGCCGTTTTTTCGGTTTTAGGTATAAACCGTTCGGGTTTTTTTAAACACTAGATCAGTTTTTATTAGATCGGTTCGGTCTTCTCGGTTTAGATTATTTTACGAACGTTCATCCGTTATTTCGCTTTAATGAACGAATTCGTTCGTTTGCCTCTGTTAGCGAACGTTCGCGCCTCAGTTTTTTCATTTTATTTTATTTTCAGCCAGGGACCTATCCGCGATTATTTTTATCATAGATTAGCCCCTCATCTTCAAACCCTCGTAACTTTTTAACCGTTTGTCCAAATCCAGTGAAACCAATGCCAAAATCTTCGTCTCGAACCCCTATTTCTGGTTAATCTACTTGAACATGGTTTTGACTATTTAAAAATTTGGTTTCAACCAGATTTGATTTCGAAGTTCTTGTGACCGTAGTTTCAGTTCCGTAGCTCCAATTCAATTGATTCTTTCTGCAAATTGTAGTTCTTCAGTTGGACATTCAGATTTGACTTTCTCATCTGAGTTTTACCCGTGCATCTATGCTTGAGTGCTTATGTATGCTATCGTTTGTTTGCGATAGAATTCCCGGAGTGCGCAGCGTGCTACTACGAGTCTCTAGGGTTTGCAGGTCGTCAGCAGGGCAAGTAACACATTGATCATACCCCTTTATTACCCAGTTTTTATGCGTTAGTTATAGTCCTCAAACACTACATGATTAGGTTGTGATTAACTTGTGGGTATTGGGAAGTAGATGATGAGGTAGAACCTATTGCCATTTTATTATCAAACCCTTGGGAGTTCTTCTACGTTATGCTTATATTGCTATGCTATGCTCATAGACGTGGTTTGGTTTGAGTGATCCATGACAGATGTGAGATTGTTAATTAATGGTTAACTTAAGGTGGCTACTTAAATACACATCTGGGTGGATTGGTTGCGGGCACCTGGGGATATACCAGTGTTGTCCTTTGGTTCGCCACCCAGGCTCAAAGGGATCATAAGATTATTCATGCTAGAAACTTTCGTTTGCAGCCACAAGCTATTATGGGCTCTAGCATAGTTGAGTATGTTGCATGACATCTTTCAGTGGTAGGCTAGCAGATGTAGGGGAAAGTAGGTGTAACTGTCTACCTAGAGTAAAGAGTTAATGCTTCTGAAAGACTGTGACTCGGTCATCTGTTTCTCAAACACCATGTAGTGCGAGAAATCCAACAGAGGAGATCGAGTCTTGTGGGGAAAAGTGTGCAAACCTCTACAGAGTGTACAAACTAATCATGGTTAGCCGTGTCCCCGGTTATGGACATCTTGAGTATCTGGTTCTTGGATTATCATGCTGATCTCATCACTCTTAATTAATTTGTTGGGTTATTAATTACTTTTTAATTGGGTTTGAGATGGGGTTTCCATTCTCAATGCTTTCCACCAACTTTGTAGTTAAATAAAATATATTCCTTTGTTGTAGGAAAAAATTGGCTTTTCACAAAACATTATAACCATAGAGCCTCCACCAGCCTTATATGCATGTAGTGATAGCATTTATTCTGTTCATTGCTCTACTGTGTTATATTGCCAGCATATTCCATGTGCTGATCCGTTTCGGTCTGCAACATATCATGTTGCAGACTTTTCAGACAAAGAGTAAGGTGCGCTAGGTCGTTGTCGTGCACTCAGCTATGACGTTGGAGTTGATGGACTCATTACCTTTGATGCTTCCGAAGTTATCTTATTAGATGGCCTTAAGCCATATTATTGTAATAAGTTATCTTTTGAGACATTCGATGTAATAAGTGTGTGATTGCACTCTATTATAAATCCTTCAAGTACTGTCTGTGTCAGCATTACCGATCCAGGGATGACACTTATACCCAGAGATTTGACCGTCTGAGGTTGGATCGCTACAAGATGGTATCAGAGCACACGTTGATTGTAGGAAATGACCACTAAGATAAGTCATAGGTCACTCTTCTCTACTCATTTCTGACTCCTCTCCATTTTACACTCTATAGGATGGCGGACTCAAGGAACGAGTTTGCACAACCGGATGAAGACACACCTTTTGGGTGACACTTGAAGGAAGTCACTAGGTACCTGAATATCGGAATACCAAGCTTCACCGGGACCTACACCGCCACTTTACTAGAAGAGGAGCATTGGATGATTCGAGTTCGAGTTCCAGGAAGGACATTCATGCCAGTTAATGAACCCATAGAGTTTTCCTTTGATGCACCAACCTGGAGTCTAGGTAAGAGCATGGCAGCCCACATCGCCATGGGACGCATCGGCGAAGTTTATCACAAGGATCTTAAGGACACCATCTACCAGATATGTGGGCGCCGAGATGAGCAATGGGAGATGATCAGCACCAGGAGGGACAGGTCCATTGCAGCTTTCATCCAGGAGTTAAACCAGCACATTCGTCGCCAGGAGAACCAAATGTGTGCAAGCATGATAGATCTGAAGAAAGTGATGATCAGGAACATGGAGCTAGAAGAGGAACTCAAGTCTACACGCGATGGATATGAGGAGGAAGTCGCAATACTAGTAGAAAAGAATGATGACCTGACGAGGAAGCTAGGAATATTCATGGGAGACCCCGCGCCTGGAGGAGATGACGACCATCCCGAGGACATCCGTTCTGAAGACTACATCATCATCGACGACACCGACTCCGACCCCGATAGTAGTGATGATGATTACGAAGACGAAGTTAGAGTGGATATCATGGAATCTTCCACCAATCAAAATTTCTAGTCGACCACCATATTATCAGTAGTATTCCCCCACGTATATAGTAATAGTCTGAGCACTGTAATGATAGTTAGATCGATTGTATGCCCTTGATTGAATTGACTTGTGTGATATGAATGTGTTTGTCTCATGTGCATATGGCTAGTGTTTTCTCACTAGACCTCGCTCTATTCTAATCTCTCCCCTCTAAACCCATCAGATGCCTCCGAGACGTGACCCCGGATTTGTCTTCCCACCGGAGCTCACTCAGTTGATCCAACAACAGAATGCCTTGATGTAGCTACTAGTTCAGAACCAAGGAAACAACAACAACAACCCACCGCCACCACCACCAGTTTACAACTTAGCCCGTTTCCTGAGGTTGCAACCGCCGGTGTTTTCCAGTAGCACCGAGCCGATAGTTGCTGATGACTGGCCACGCAGGATTGGAAGGGAGTTGACCACCGCAGGTTGCACAGATGCTGAGAAGGTGTGTTTTGCCGCACATCAATTGGATGGACCTGCAGCCTCATGGTGGGAGAATTACACAGCCACTTTCCCCATAGCCAATGTCACTTGGGAGCAGTTTCAGCAAGCCTTCCACACTGCACATGTCTCAACTAGAGCTATGAGTATGAAGAAGCGTGAGTTTCGCAACTTACGCCAGGGAAACCGTACTGTGGGGCAGTACGTGGATGAGTTCAGCAACTTAGCCCGCTATGCCCCAGATGATGTGGCCGCAGATGCCGCGAAGCAGGAGAAGTTTATGGAAGGGCTGAATGATGAGATGAGCATGCAGTTAATGGTGGCAACATTTAACAACTACTAGGAGTTGGTAGACAAGGCTCTAATGATTGAAGGGAAGCGGCAGCAGATTGAGAGCCACAAAAGGAAGTATGGACAAGGGAAGTACAATTCAGGAGCTCAGCAAAATCCACGTTTTACCCCAAACTTGGGACGATATACCCATAACCATGGAGGCCATACCCACAATGGAGGAAGTTCGCATAACCACAGTGGCCCAAGAATGGAAATGGGAATGGAGCAAGCAGCAACCAGAACAACTCTAACCCAGCCACACTCGCCAAGAAGGACCAAAGTCACATTACTTGTTTCAAGTGCGGGAAGACTGGACACTATGCCAATGAGTGTCCTGAAGCAAAGAATGGAAATGGTAATGGAAGCTTTGGGAAGAAGCCCAACCCTTTCAACAGGGGACAAGTGAACCATGTGAACGTGGAGGAGGTTGAAGAGCAGCCAGATGCAGTTATAGGTAAGTTTTTGGTTAAGTAATTTACTGCAATCGTTCTTTTTGATACTGGTGCATCACATTCATACATTTCAAGGGGATTTGTGGATAAGTATAAGTTGCCCACCAGAGTTCTTAGGACACCTATGTTAGTAAGCTCGCCAGAAGCGGAGTATATGGCAAGCCAAGGATGTTTTCAGATGCCTTTGACCATAGGTAGGCATGTTTTCCCCTCAGACTTAATAATTATGGAGTCACAAGGATTGGATGTGATACTAGGAATGGATTGGCTATCGATGTATGGAGGAAACATCGGTTGTGCCAGTAAGTCAATTCTTCTCTTGTTTGAGAAGAAGGATGGATCCTTGAGAATGGTTGTCGATTATCGTGCATTGAATTAAGTGATGATCAAGAACAAGTACCCACTACCGATGATCAATGATTTGTTTGACCAGCTGCAAGGAACTAAAGTATTCTCCAAGATCGATCTATGATCGGGATACCACCAGCTGAAGATCCGAGAACAAGATATACCTAAGACAGCCTTCACCACAAGTTACGGGCTATATGAGTATACAGTTATGTCATTTGGATTGACTAACGCCCCAGCCTATTTCATGAGTATGATGAATATGGTGTTCATGGAGTTCTTGGATAAGTTTGTTGTGGTGTTCATTGATGATATTTTGGTGTACTCGAAGAATGAAGAGGAACACAAGGAGCATTTGCGTTTAGTTCTCGACAAGCTCAGGGAACATCAACTATATGCCAAGTTCAGCAAATGCGAGTTTTGGTTGAAGGAAGTTGGATTCCTTGGACATGTTATATCAGGAGAAGGTATAGCGTTAGACCCTACCAAGGTTAAGTTAGTCACTGATTGGCTAGCACCCACCTTAGTTGGAGAGATCAGCAGTTTTCTTGGACTCGCAGGATATTATCGGAGATTCATTGAGAATTTTTCTAAGATTGCGAAGCCCATGACGGAGTTGTTGAAGAAAGACACCAAGTTCAAATGGACAAATGAATGTGAGGCAAGTTTTCACGAACTGAAGAAACGTCTCGTTACAACCCCAATGTTTATTCTACCGGATATACGCAAGGATTTCCAAGTGTATTGCGATGATTCTCGCTTAGGACTTGGAGGTGTACTTATGCAAGACGGAAAAGTTGTTTCGTATGCCTCAGGACAGCTTTGACCGCATGAGTTGAATTATGCCACGCATGATTTGGAGTTAGCAGCTGTAGTTCATGCGCTCAAGACCTAGAGACATTTTATTACTAGAAACCGTTGTGATGTGTACACGTATCACAAGAGTTTGAAGTACATTTTCACTCAGAAGGAGCTGAATCTCAAGCAAAGGAGATGGTTGGAGCTTATAAAGGATTATGATATAAAGTTGCATTATCACCCAGGAAAGGCCAATGTCGTAGCAGACGCTTTGAGGCGGAAGAGTTATGCCAATACCCTCGTGAGCGGAGGATTACCCAAGGAGTTAGTCAAAGATCTCAGGGAGCTTCGTTTGGAGATAGCCCCTAGAGGTTTTTTTGCATCAATGGAGGTTCAGTCAACATTATTGGGAAAGATTCGATAAGCTCAGAAGGATGATAAGGAAATTGCTGAGATAAAGAAGAAGATGAACAAAGGAAAAGCCAAGGGTTTTCGTGAGGGTGAGCACGACACCTTATGGTTTGAGGACCGTGTTTATGTACCCAATAATGCAGAGATCAGGAAGTTAATACTTCAGGAAGCTCATGACTCACCATACTCGATACACCCCGGAAACACCAAGATGTATTTGGATTTGAAGGAGCATTTTTGGTGGACAGGAATGAAGAAGGATATTGCCGAGTATGTAGCTGTATGTGATGTATGTCAGAGAGTGAAGGCAGAACATCAGAAGCCAGCAGGATTACTGCAGCCTATGCCGATACCCGAATGGAAGTGGGATAAGCTTGGCATGGATTTCATCACCGGATTACCCAGGACCCGATCGGGATATGATTCTATCTGGGTAGTAGTGGATCGTTTGACCAAAGTAGCTCACTTTATCCCAGTGAAAACCACCTATACAAGTGCAAAGTTGGCCAAGATATATATGACCAGGATCGTATGTCTGCATGGAGTTCCGAGGACCATCGTATCAGATAGAGGGACACAGTTCACTTCAAAGTTTTGGCAGCTGTTGCACCTGACTTTGGGGACAAGGCTAGAGTTTAGTATAGCCTTTCATCCACAGATAGATGGGCATACCGAGAGAGTCAATCAGATTCTGGAGGACATGTTGAGAGCTTGTGTGCTAGATTATGGATCTAGCTGGGATGATAATTTGCCTTACGCGGAGTTCTCGTACAACAACAGCTACCACGCCAGTTTGAAGATGGCACCTTTCGAAGCTCTGAATGGAAGGAGGTGCAGGACACCATTGCTGTGGGATGAAGTTGGAGACCGTCAGTTGTTTGGACCTGATTTGATAAAAGAGTCCAAAGAGAAGGTTAAGTTGATTCATGATAGACCAAAGGTAGCTCAGTCCAGGCAGAAGAGTTATGCAGACTCAAAATGCAAGGAGGTAGCCTATGAAATCGGAGACAGAGCATATCTACGAGTGTCACCTCTGCGAGGTGTTAAACGATTTGGTATTAAGGGAAAGTTAGCCCCGAGATTTGTAGGACCATACCAAGTTTTGGAGCGTATGGGAGAAGTGGCCTACAAGTTGGAGTTACCCGAAGGACTATCAGGGTTTCATGGTGTGTTTCATGTTTCCCAGTTGAAGAAGTGCCATGCTGAGATGGCCGATATTCCTCTGAGAGATACAGTGCCCCTGGAAGCTATATAGTTGGATAGCAATTTGACTAACGAGGAGAAACAAATTAAGATTCTCGAGTTTGCTAGCCGAGTCACACGCAACAAGGTTATCAAGTTTTGCAAAGTTCAGTGGAGCCACCATACCGAGGTTGAAGCCACCTGGGAATGAGAGGAAGACCTACGGAAAGACCACCCACACCTATTTTCTAGCCAACCCGAATCTTGAGGGCGAGATTCATCTTAAGGGGGGTAGGGTTGTAACATAGGTCATCATATGCATATCATGTTTTATTTGCATTTTGGTTTTGATCCTAGAAATTCTAAGCCACTCAAGGACCCACAGAGAGAGTTGGGGATTTCGTTATTTTCATATTTAATTTTTTCTCAAATTTGAAAAGATGATCATTTTGGTTTTAATTATTATTATATCCAAAATATTTCCAATATTAAAAATAAAAGAGCGGAGATAAAAATGACCTCTCCAAAATAATAGAAATATTAGGGGGGGAAATGTTAAACTCAAATAAATAATTTTATTTGTATTTTATTGCTATTTTATTTGAATTAGCAAAATATGCATTTTTCAAAATTGCATTTTTCACTTTGTTTAAATATTTTATTTAGACGGTGAAAATTGGTTTTGGTATTTTTTTCAATTATTTTTACATTTATTTAGGATTTTTCCTTTTCGGCGGAATTTAAAAAAAAGTTTCCCGGACCGCACTGGGTCGAAGGCCCAGCCGGCCCGCTGCGCCGCCGCCTTCCCCACTGTGCCCGCGACGGACATCGGCCGGAGTCCGGCTCTGGGCCGCGCCACGCGCCCCCATCGGGTGGCGGGCTATGGCGCAGAGCGGGACGAGGAGGAGAGGGCGGCGGGGCAACGATATTTAAGGGGAGGGGAAAGTAGGTGTAAGTGTCTACCTAGAGTAAAGAGTTAATGCTTCTGAAAGACTGTGTCTCGGTCATCCGTTTCTCAAACACCATGTAGTGCGAGAAATCCAACAGAGGAGATCGAGTCTTGTGGAGAAAAGTGCGCAAAACTCTACAGAGTGTACAAACTAATCATGGTTAGCCGTGTCCCGGTTATGGACATCTTGAGTATCTGGTTCTTGGATTATCATGCTGATCTCATCACTCTTAATTAATTTGTTGGGTTATTAATTACCTTTTAATTGGGTTTGAGATGGGGTTTCCATTCTCAATGTTTTCAACCAACTTTGTCGTTAAATAAAATATATTCCTTTGTTGTAGGAAAAAATTGGCTTTTCGCAAAACATTATAACCATAGAGCCTCCACCAGCCTTAGATGCATGTAGTGATAGCATTTATTCTGTCCATTGCTCTACTGTGTTATATTGCCAGCATATTCCATGTGCTGCCCATTTTGGGCTGCAACATATCATGTTGCAGACTTTTTAGATGAAGAGTAAGGTGCGCTAGGTCATTGTCGTGCACTCAGCTATGTCGTTCGAGTTGATGGACTCATTACCTTTGATGCTTCCGCAGTTATCTTATTAGATGGCCTTAAGCCATATTATTGTAATAAGTTCTCTTTTGAGACATTCGATGTAATAAGCGTGTGATTGCACTCTGTTATGAATCCTTCAAGTATTGTGTGTGTCAGCATTACTGATCCAGGGTTGACACTTATACACAGAGATTTGACCGTCTGAAGTCGGATCGCTACAGAAACACACTCATATATTAGCTACACCCAATACTCAAGTACGATCATATTGTCTCCTAGTTGGTGCTTTTGTAAGAGAAGATGGAGACTCAAATTCGAAAGAAAAATTGCATAAAGTAAAAGAAAGGCCCTTCGCAGAGGGAAGTAGGGATTTGTAGAGGTGTTAGAGCTCAAAGCGAAAAATTAGAGATAAAAACATTTTGGGAGGTGTATCCATCCCACCAATGAAAATGACTTAGAGTTCCCAACACTGTCCATGCTAGATATATCATAGGCGGTTCCCTAACAGAAAATAAAGATTATTCCCTTTTTAACCACACTTTCACTTTCCATGGCTAACCGTATCCACGGGTGCCTTCCATACCAACACTTTCCAAGGAATTTATTATTTGACACATAAAGTAAATTCGTTTTTCATTTCGGGACTGGGCATCCCTAATACCTTTACCTTACTCTCATGCAATGACAAGTGAATAAACACTCATCGTGAGAATAACACATCTAGCATGGAAAATATTAGCCACCCCTCACCGTTCCGCGAGCGAAACAAACACACAAAAGAGAAGTTTATTTTGAAAATTAGAGATGGCACATACAAATTTGCTTAAAACGGCAAAAGAATACCGCATATTGGTAGATATACTGGACTCATGTGGCAAAACTGGTTTAAAGGTTTTTGGATGGACAAGTAGAGATCATACTTAGTGCAAAATGAAGGCTAGCAAAAGATTGAGAAGCGACCAACCAAGAAACGGATAATCTCATAAGTGAGAATTAAGCATAATTAACGCTGAATAATGCACCACAAGTAGGATATAATTTCATTGCATGACTATTGACTTTCGTACTTGCATAGGGAATCACAAATCTTAACACCAATATTCTTACTAAAGCATAATTAGTCATCAACATAACTCACATATCACATCATCATATCTCAAAACTATTACTAAGAATCAAGTTTATTTTGTCCAATGATCTTCATGAAAGTTTTTATTATATCCTTCTTGGATATCTGTCACTTTGGGACTAATTTTCATGTGTTGCTTTTTACAAGCTCAAACAAGTATAAGTGAAGATCATGAGCATAATTTTTTCTTTATCTCAAATTAATTTAAGTGAAGCAAGAGAGAATTTCTTCAAAATTTTACTAACGCTCAAATAAATATAAGTGAAGCAACAGAGCATTTCTTCAAAAAGACTAAGCACACCGAGCTCAAAAAGATATACGTGAAGTACTAGAGCAAGTCCACAGCTCATAAAAATTTAAGTGCAGCATAGAGAGAAATTCTAACAAGTCATGACATAATTTCGGCTCTCCCAAATAGGTGTGTCCAGCAAGGGATCAAGACTTAAAACACAAAATAAAACAAGCAAAGACTCATATCATATGAGATGCTCCAAGCAAAACACATAGTATGTGACGAATAAAAATATAGCTTCGAGTAAAATACCGATGGTCGTTAGAAGAAAGAGGGGATGCCACTCGGGGGCATCCCCAAGCTTAGTTGGTTGCTCATTTTTGGATAACAGCTTGGGATGCCGGTGCATCCCCAAGCTTAGGCTCTTCTACTCCTTATTCCTTCATCCATCGTAAGATTACCCAAAACTTGAAAATTTCAATCACACAAAACTCAACAAAACCTTCGTGAGATCCGTTAGTGTAAGAAAAATAAATCACTACTATAAGTACTGTACCAAACCAATTCATATTTTGTTTTTGCATTATATCTACTGTATTCCAACTTTTCTATGGCAAAAACTCATCAAAGAAAACCATAGAGCCATCAAAATAAGCACACAACGCAAAGAAAACAGAATCTGTCAAAACAGAACAATCTGTAGTAATCTGGATATTTCGAAAACTTCTAGAAGTGCACAAATTCTGAAGAACTAGGACGACCTGGGTAATTTTTATATTAATATTCTGCAGAAATAATTGGCATTTTATCACGCTCTGGTAAAAGATAAGAATTGTTTTCGTGGGCGCAAAAGTTTCTATTTTTTCACCAAGATCAAACAACTATCACCCAAGAAGATCCTATCGGTTCTACTTGGAACAAACACTAATTAAAACACAAAAAACACAATCATAGCAGTAGCATAATTGTGCAAACACTCAAGAACAGAAAGCAAAAAGCAAAAATAAGTTTTATTCATTGGGTTGCCTCCCAACAAGAGCTAACTTTTACGCCCTTAGCTAGGCATAAAGCATGGATCTAAGTTTTGTAATATTTGTTCTTAATTTTCTTAGAGGTATTTTCATCATGGGGTTTTGTAAACACAACGTAAAACATATTATCCATCAAAAACTTAGCATTCCTAAGTTGGTTTTCATCATACCCCCTTTGATTTCCCACAACAATCCAAGAGTGATGTTGATTAACATTATTAAAAACTTGTTGGATTATATCTAAAACGGGGACTTCCTTTTTAAGATTTTCATCAAAGATTTTATTATCCCCAAGCAAATGTCTTAAAGCATAGTCACTATTGTAAATAATTTCATCTATCACCAGTTTTTCATGCTTCATACCATAAAAATCAAAGATTTCCCTAGCTTCCCGTATTATGTAGTCAAACTCATTCATAAGAACGAGAGTGGCCAACTTTTTAGCCCTAGGATTCTTTATAATGGGAAGCTAAAAAAATAGTCTTTGCAAAGTAGGATGGGTACGAATAAATTTACTTTCAAGTTTCAAAACTAGTGCTGAAATAGCATCCAAATAAGATCTAGTAGTTTTAAGTATAGGAGCATCATCGAGACTCAAATTTCCCACACAATTGAAAAATTCTTGGATATGTTATTTTCCCATAACGTTCCCTTGCCCCAAGATAAAAGTTTTAGCATCCAAATTTCCCATACGTTCAATCTTAGGAGTTAGGCCATCATCTGTTGGTGCCATACCGAAATCACTCACGATTGCAAGCAAAGGATAGATCTGATAAGAAAACGGCGAAGGGAAAAAGAGGGGCGAATAAAACAACATTTTTTTTGTGAAGTGGGGGAGAGGAAAACGAGAGGCAAATGGCAAATAATGTAAATTGCGAGGAGATGAGATTTGTGATTAAGAACCTAGTATATGTTGAAGATCCTCCCCACCAACGGTGCCAAAAATTCCTTTTGATGTTGCTTGAAGCTACGTCGGTATTTCCCCAAAGAGGAAGGGATGATGCAGCATAGCGGCGGTAGGTATTTCCCTCATATATGAAACCAAGGTTATCGAACTAGTAGGAGAACCAAGCAACACAACATAAACAGCCCCTGCACACAGATAACAAATTCTCGCAAGCTGACGTGTTAAAGGGGTTGTCAATCCCTTCCGAGTACGGCGCCTAAAGATAGGCAAACGGACGTGAGATAAAATTGCAATAGATTGATAGATCGAACGCCAAACAAAATAAATAGAAATAAAACACATCAAGTTATTTTTGGTTTAACAGATCTGAAAATAAATGCAAAGGAAAAGTAGATCGCAAAGGCAAATATATGAGAAAGAGACCCGGGGGCCGTAGGTTTCACTAGTGGCTTCTCTCGAGAAAAATAGCAAACGATGGGTGAACAAATTACTGTTGGACAATTGATAGAACTTCAAGTAATCATGACGATATCCAGGCAATTATCATTACATAGGCATCACGTCCAAGATTAGTAGACCGACTCCTGCCTGCATCTACTACTATTACTCCACACATCGACCGCTATCCAACATGCATCTAGTGTACTAAGTTCATGGAGAAATGGAGTAATGCCATAAGAACGATGACATGATGTAGACAAGATCTATCTATGTAGAGATAGACCCCGTTGTTTTATCCTTAGTAGCAACGATACATACGTGCCGGTTCCCCTTCTGTCACTGGGATCAAACACCGTAAGATCGAACCCACTACAAAGCACCTCTTCCCATTGCAAGATAAATAGATCAAGTTGGCCAAACAAAACCCAAATATTGGAGAAGAAATACGAGGCTATAAGAGATCAAAGAAACTCAAATAACTTTCATGCATATAAAAAGATAGATCTTATCATAAACTCAGAGTTCATCGATCCCAACAAACACACCGCAAAAGAGTTACGTCATATGGATCTCCGAGAGACCATTGTACTGAGAATTTAGCGAGAGAGAGAGAGAGAGAGAGAGAGGGAGAGAGGAACCCATCTAGCTACTAACTACGGACCCGAAGGTCTATAAAGAAGTACTCACACATCATCGGAGAGGCACCAATGGAGGTGGTGAACCCCATCCGAGATGGTGTCTAGATTGGATCTGGTGCTTCTGGACTCTGCGGCGGCTGGATCAATATTTCGTCAACTCCCCTAGGGTTTTGGGAATATTGGGGTATTTATAGAGCAAAGAGGCGGTCCAGGGGGCACCTGAGGTGGCACAACCCACTAGGGCGAGCCTGGGCCTCCTAGCGCGCCCTGGTGGGTGGTGCTCTTCTCGGAGCACCTCCAGGCGCAGCCAAGGCCCATTATGTGTCTTCTGGTCCAACAACAATCTCCGAGAAGTTTCGTTGTATTTGGACTCCATCTGTTATTGATTTCTTGCGATGTAAAAAAATGCAGAAAACGGCAACTTGCACTTGGCACTATGTCAATAGGTTAGTACCAAAAATGATATAGAATGACTATAAAATGATTAATAAACATCCAAGATTTATAATATAACAGCATGGAACAATCAAAAATTATAGATACGTTGGAGAGGTATCAGCAACCCCAATCTTAACTCCTACTCGTCCTCGAGTAGGTAAGTTACAAAAACAGAATTTTTATGTGGTATGCTGCCTAACATGTCATATCATATTCTTTTCTTTATAGCATGGACGTTTGAACTTTAATGTGATTCAAAGAAATAGTCTAGTTTTGACATGATAATTTAAATACTCAAGCATATTAACAAGCAACCATGTCTTTCAAAATATCAACGCTAAAATAAGTTATCCCTAGCCCATCATGCTCAATCATAGATCCATTCATGAACACACTCGCATATTAGCTACACCCAATACTTAAGTACGATCATATTGCCTCCTAGTTGCAGCTTTTGTACGAGAAGATGGAGACTCAAATTCGAAATAAAAAATGCATCAAGTAAAAGAAAGGCCCTTCGTGGAGGGAAGTAGGGACTTGTAGAGGTGCTAGAGCTCAAAGCGGAAAAAATAGAGATAAAAACATTTTGGGAGGTGTATCCATCCGCCAACGAAAAATACTTAGAATTCCCAACAGTTTCCATGCTAGATATATCATAGGCGGTACCCAAACAGAAAATGAAGTTTATTCCTTTTTCAACCATACTTTCACTTTCCATGGCTAACCGTATCCACGGGTGCCTTCCATACCAACACTTTCCAAGGAATTTATTATTTGACAATATAAAGTAAATTCATTTTTCATTTTGGGAGTGGGCATCCCTAATACCTTTACCTTACTCTCATGCAATGACAAGTGAATAAACACTCATCGTGAGAATAACACATCTAGCATGGAAAATATTAGCCACCCCTCACCGTTCCGCGAGCGAAACAAACACACAAAAGAGAAGTTTATTTTGAAAATTAGAGATGGCACATACAAATTTGCTTAAAACGGCAAAAGAATACCGCATATTGGTAGATATACTGGACTCATGTGGCAAAACTGGTTTAAAGGTTTTTGGATGGACAAGTAGAGATCATACTTAGTGCAAAATGAAGGCTAGCAAAAGATTGAGAAGCGACCAACCAAGAAACGGATAATCTCATAAGTGAGAATTAAGCATAATTAACGCTGAATAATGCACCACAAGTAGGATATAATTTCATTGCATGACTATTGACTTTCGTACTTGCATAGGGAATCACAAATCTTAACACCAATATTCTTACTAAAGCATAATTAGTCATCAACATAACTCACATATCACATCATCATATCTCAAAACTATTACTGAGAATCAAGTTTATTTTGTCCAATGATCTTCATGAAAGTTTTTATTATATCCTTCTTGGATATCTATCACTTTGGGACTAATTTTCATGTGTTACCTTTTAGAAGCTCAAACAAATATAAGTGAAGATAATGAGCATATTTTTTTCTTTCTCTCAAATTAATTTAAGTGAAGCAAGAGAGAATTTCTTCAAAATTTTACTAATGCTCAAATAAATCTATGTGAAGCAAGAGAGCATTTCTTCAAAAATACTAAGCACACCGTGCTAAAAAAGATATAAGTGAAGCACTAGAGCAAGTCCATAACTCTTAAAAATTTAAGTGAAGCAATTCTAACAAGTAATGACATAATTTTGGCTCTCTCAAATAGGTGTGTCCAGCAACGGATCAAGACTTAAAACACAAAATAAAACAAGAAAAGACTCATATCATAAAAGACTCTCCAAGCAAAACGCATAGGATGTGACAAATAAAAATATAGCTTCGAGTAAAATACCGATGGTCGTTAGAAGAAAGAGGGGATGCCACTCGGGGGCATCGCCAAGCTTAGTTGGTTGCTCATTTTGGGATAATATCTTGGGATGCTGGGGAATCCCCAAGCTTAGGCTCTTCTACTCCTTATTACTTCTTCCATCGTAAGATAACCCAAAACTTGAAAACTTCAATCACACAAAACTCAACAAAACCTTCATGAGATCCATTAGTGTAAGAAAAATAAATCACTACTCTAAGTACTTTACCAAACCAATTCATATTTTGTGTTTGCATTATATCTACTGTATTCCAACTTGTCTATGGCAAAAACTCATCAAAGAAAACCATAAAGTCATCAAAATAAGCACACAACACAAAGAAAATAGAATATGTCAAAACAGAATAGTCTGTAGTAATCTGGATATTTCATATACTTCTGGAACTCCCAAAATTTTGAAAAACTAGGAAGACCTGGGTAATTTGTATATTAATCTTCTACAAAAAGAATTGGCATTTTATCACACTCTGGTAAAAGATAAGAATTGTTCGTGAGCGCAAAGTTTATGTTTTTTTAGCAAGATCAAACAACTATCTCCCAAGAAGATCCTATTGGTTCTACTTGGCACACACACTAATTAAAACACAAAAAACACAATCATAGTAGTAACATAATTGTGCAAACACTCAAGAACAGAAAGCAAAAAGAAAAAATAAATTTTATTCATTGGGTTGCCTTCCAACAAGCGCTATAGTTTTACACCCTTAGCTAGGCATAAAGCAAGGATCTATGTTTTGTCATATTTGTTCTTAATTTTCTTAGAGGTATTTTCATCATGGGGTTTTGTAAACACAACGTAAAACATATTATCCATCAAAACCTTAGCATTCCTAAGTTGGTTTTCATCATACCCCCTTTGATTTCCCGCAACAATCCAAGAGTGATGTTGATTAACATTATTAAAAACTTGTTGGATTCACTACAAAAAAATACACTTCTGTGATGATACGTGTTTGTCATAGTAGGTCGCGTTTTTTGTCATGCATGTACATCCATGACAAATTTATGACAGAATCAAGATAGTCATACCTGTGCTGTCGTAGAAGTGTTCCATGACATTACCAAAATTATCATCACGGAAGTGTCCACTTCCATGACGATAAATCGTGCGTCACCGAAGTGCTTTCGTCAAGGGTGACCGACACGTGGCATCCACCATAACGGAACGTCGTTAAGCTATTGGGTCGGGTTTTGGATCTGATAACCCGTTAACAGCCCCGACCAATGGGAAATTTCCACGTGTAAAATTCTTATTGGCCGGACGAAACACGTGTCAGCTCGTCAGTGGGTCAGATAGGCGCCTATGATACGTCGACACGTGGCACGGCCCAACAGAGGCCCATTCCTATGAAAAGGCCGGCCCGTTTGACTTGGTAAAAAGGTGGCGGGTCGGCCCATGTAAAGCCTATTAACGGCATGTTCGCATATAGCCCATTTATAGCCTGCTAACCCAAGGCCCGTTACGCCCTATCCGAATTAGGCCCAGTAGCTTCATCTGGGCCACCCAATATGATTCCAGCCCGTTTTCACTTTTGGCCCATGTATGGCCCATGACGTCTTTCTGCCCATATGAGGCCCTGTGTAACTCTTGGCCTCTTAACGGCCCGTGGTGAAACTGGCCCGTAATGAACAGTGTATCACTTTACACCCATTAACAACCCATGGTGAAACTGGCCCGTAATGAACAGTGTATCACTTTATACCCATTAACGACCCGTTATTCCGTTGGGCCATTTCCAGCCCATGTTATCTTTCGGCCTTCTCAGAGCCCATTTATTCTTGGGCTCATTTCCAGCATTCGTTTACTTATGGCCCGTTACTGTCATTTTCTACTGGTGGGCTAAATTCAGCTCGTGGTTATAGTCGGCCCGTTTGTGGTCCGTTAATACGTTGTGTCGTTTTCATAGCATCATCAAATATGGCCTATTAACGATGGCCCGTTATGGCCGGCCCATAAACGGACGATTCCAACTCTATCCCGTTTACGGCCATAATGCGGCCTGTTATTGGCCCATGTTTGGCCATCGATCATACTGCCCGTATAAGGCCCATTGATGATACGGCCCATAGAAGGCCCATTGTTTCTACTGCCCGTAGAAGGCCCATTGTTTCTACGGCCCGTAGAAGGCCCACTGTTTCTACGGCCCATAGGAGGCCCATTTTCACTACAGTAAATATTAGCCCATGGTTATTGTGGCCTAGTTTTAAAAAATAGGTTATTGCAGCCACTAGCAAACCGCGGAAAAAGAACTGCAATGACTAGAAGCAAACAAATAAACAAGACAATAAGGAAATAAATAAGCATGCAACTTACGCTAGGCTATCACGGCTATCACACATATTACATCCATTGGGCATCAAAGTTTGCCACCAGTGCAAATAAACGCGCCAACAAAAGAATATACAAAACTGAGAGGACTTCAGAAGGCACTAGGCTTGGCCAGGTTGGGCCCCCCAAACAGCTGAAGAAGCTGAATAGACCTTAGTTGTGTCAACGATAGATGCATCAACACTAGATTTAAGGCATGCTGGTGCGCACGGCAGTCCTCTGACATCTTCATTGCATCTTTGACTTCAAGTCAGAGCTAAGCTGAAGCAAGCCTTTCCGCTTTGAGACTGAAGAAGTCAAACTGATTGAGGCAGCGACTACACAGAGATTGTCTCACACCTGCTGGTGAGTAGCTTCAACTCAATGTCTTCATCAAGACATGACCTTGGGGTCATCTCGCTGTCCTCAAGATGGTTTGGCTCACTATCTTCCCTAAAGTTCTGCCTGGCGTAAGAGATACGAGTCTGAAAGAGAAACAAGGAGACACGTAACAGGTTTCACAATTATATAAGCAAATAAATGGATCTGTTCTGCATAAGGAACATGTTTTTACAACTACAATTTGAAACTAGTAGTTTTTGCAAACATCCAATCAGATGTAAACAGCAAAGCAAACAACAGTGGAGGAAATGATGCCTATCCTAATCTATACTAGAACAAAGTTTGAAGGCTTGAGAAGGATGAACTTATATTACATGTTAACACGGGCTGGACAAAGCCCTTCTCCATGTTGATGGAAGGATAATTCAATAAATTCCCCAAAGAAAATTCTTTATAAGCGTTGCCATTATTCTACATTTTGCAAAGAGTAAATATAGATCAAATAATATTGGAAGAAATAGAGGATAATGAAGCTCAGGTGCAGACTGATGATACATAATCAAATAGCAATTAATTAAGTACAGCGTTACAAGGCAAAAGGGAGAGAGGTACTGACAAGAGCAATGCAGAGCCCATTATTGTTTTGAGATCGTATGATCCTTTGGGCAAGGAGATTCATCTGAAATTAGTTTTCATACAAGAGAGAAGGTAAGGCACAAGCAGAAATTTAGGAGTTCAAATTTTGAATTGGTATCATAGACACTACCTGACGCTGGGCTCCCAGCAGTTCTAATAGGGGTTTGGCCACTGGAGTAGGGGTAAAGCGTGGTACAGTTGGGCCTATGTTTTCTGTGGCTAATGATCTATTTGAATTAACAGGTATCACTACCTTTTCCAAATACCTAGTTTGTACTCCTTGAGGATCTGCACTCACCCTCTTCCTTTTGGACATCTATTACAAAAGAACAACATTTTTTTGAAAAAACATAGTGTGACGACACATGGAATAGGTACAGAAAATGGATATGTATGGCATATACTCATATATGATGCTTAAACTAAGCAGATGGTGTAACAAAGTAGAAGTAATGCAAGAGGTCAGAAGCAAAATATTTGTGACCAATACAACTTTGCAAAGTTAGAGCAAGCACCTTGATGGGTGAATAAGATAGGCCATCCTCCACCATGCCAAGTTTGTTAGCCAGTGGATCATTCCGCAATATTCCTCTCGTGCGCCCATTCTCATATTCATTTTGATAATGTTCAATATCTAACATGCATGAAAACATAAAAACAAGTGAGCTTTCTTTGTAATGCTGAAGTGATTCTAATCCAATACTGCCTCCCTGTAAACCCCTTTGTGCTATCTCTGCAATTCTTTTAAAAGATGCCATGCATGCTGTAATTTCTTGTGTGCATTAATATAATGTGGCCTACTACTCAAAATATCAGAGCTCCGGAAGTGATGACACTTCGCAGATGATAGCTTCGACATATAGTAAAGAAGAACAAGTTGACCTGACCTGACAGACTCAAAATATACTAAGGGAGAACAACTCAACCTGACCAGTCGACCGCAAGAGAAGAGTATCATCTTAAAGAAGAGCAGAAGAGCAAGCAGATTGAAGATATTACAAGTCTTTTAATACAATGTCGGTTGGCCACCCATGATGAACCAGAGCGCACAGAGAAATACTATTCTTTCTGGTCTCTCCATATGTGGCTCACATGCATTTCGAAACTAAAGTAGAAACATTTAGCTAACCAATTAAACATCTATCAGTTTTACTAATATCAGCAATAATATCAGATATGAATTTGTACAACTAAGCTTGTTTAGCTTGATGGGTGGAGCAGTGCTATTACGACACGAACCACGTAGGCTGATTGTGGTCATCATAAAATGGGGAAAACATAAGCATGATGAGTACAGTGTTGACCATGGCAGTGGGATGGCAGATCTAAAGCTGCAAACCGCGCAAAGGGTAGTTAGCAACCGATGTTTGCTTTGAAAGAACAACTAAGATTTGGTATGGACAAGAAAGTACGGTCAACAAGTGACAAAGAAATGCAATTATGATGTCTCTCTATATGTCGCGACATGCATTTGGAAACTCAAGTGGGACCTTTAGCTAACCAATTAAATGTGTCAGTTAACTAATATCAGTATCATATCACAATCATATTTGAACAACTAAGCTTTCGAATTTTGAGTGTTGTGTTTTTTAGCTTGAAGGGTGGAGTAATGCTAGTACGACAGAAAGCACCTACGCAGATCATAGTAGAGTAGATCAAAGGGGAAAACCCTAAGCATCAAGAGAAAAATCTAGAAAGTGGAACTAGCTGGACCAGTGGGTGGCGCACATGCTTTTCGAAACGAATATAGGAACATTAGGTGACCAATTAAACGTTCTCTGTTTTAGTGATATGAGCATCATATCAGATTCGTATTTCAACACGTAAGCTTTGGGTTGAGGTCTTGAGGAGCAGTGCTAGAATGACACGAAGCACCTACGATGATGGTAGCGAATATAAAGGGGGGAAACCATAAACTTTACGAGTATAGTGCCCATGCCATGGCGGATCTGAAGGTGCAAACCGGACAAAGCTACTTCGCAACCAATGTTTGCTTTCAACTAGCCACTACGATTTGGTACGGACAAGAAAAGTACAGTAAACAAATTATGATCTATTTTCCGGGTGAGATCAATAACTTAAGCACATATGGAAGAGTACCACCTCTCTTGCGACGCCGTGTAGGCCTATGCTCATACGTTGAGGGTGCTGCGGGTGCGATGGCTGTCAGCTACGGGGAAGAAGACTTTAGACGGCAGACGGCCGGGTCGGGGGATATATCCTGTTGCCGTGGACGAGGCGGTCGTAGGAGCGGCAACGGCAAGGTGGACGACGGCGCCGATGAAGCGAGAGAAGGCGATGAAAGGATCCTGGTCTAGCATCATGGATGAGAGACGTCCATCTCTTGCAGTGGACGACGGGGTAGGGGTAGCGGCTCCGGCAAGGTGGAGGATGGGGTGGCAGACGGAGGAGGCTGGCCGCAGTGCGGAGGTTGTCGTGCCGCCGATGGTGTATGAATGGGGAAATGGAGGGGAGGGGGGATCTCAAACTTTGGGACGCGCTTCTCTGAAATGGGGGAAAGTTACGAACTTATCCCCCGTTCAAAATTTCGGACATCGCGTCGGTTGGGGATAGGACGGTAATCTTGCATCTCCCAAATATTTGCCG
Organism: Aegilops umbellulata; assembly: GCA_032464435.1. Lineage (NCBI taxonomy): Eukaryota > Viridiplantae > Streptophyta > Magnoliopsida > Poales > Poaceae > Aegilops > Aegilops umbellulata. The sequence continues at coordinate 398,582,062 of CP136054.1, forward strand.
GTAACTATTTCGAGCGAGGAGAGGGTGTTTTGCCGCCCACGGTTGGCGCCCACGATGTATGAACGGGGCTGACAGGTAGGGCGGTTGTGTCACGTCTGATGAAAGTTACACATCTGCCCCTATTTAAAATATTAGCCTACATCGATTTTGGGCGAGGAGAGGGTGTTTTGCCGCCTGTCGTGGTTCTAAATCTGACAGTAGTGTAGGGGGGTAGGAATGGAGAGGCAAGATCCTAGCGATGGAGTAGTTGTAGACACACGAGGTTTACGAGTTCAGACCCTTCTCGGATGAAGTAATAGCCCTACGTCTCGGAGCCCGGAGGTGGTCGATTGGATTATGTGTGTATGGATTACAGAGGTGCGAACCCTTTAAACTGAGGAGGGGTGGCTTATATAGAGTTCACCAGACCCCTCCGGCCCTCAGTTATGCAGGGTTTAAAGTACATTAAGGTCGGGCGTTACTGGTAACGCCACAAATAAAGTGTTGTGATGACCATAAAAGCTACTTAATGACCGACTGTTAGCGTACATACTGACTTTAGGTCTCCTGGCCGTCGAGTGGTTGGCTTCATGGTCGAGTGTCTTCGAGACCGTTGAGTGGAACACTTCTAGTCGATTGAAAGGTGATTTCTTCTAGAGATGTCTTAGGGGAGGGTAACTTGGACAGGTCCATGACCCTACCCTAGGTACATGGCTTCATCATTAGCCCCCGAATGGATCGAGGTTTGAGTGGGGAAGGAGTTGAAAACACCTCCGCCCCATTTTTCGTGCTATGAGTATGTCTTGCCTTGGATCAATGAACTCAGGTGATGACACCAACTTCTTTTTCAGTCGCCTTGATCCATTCTTAGTTTTTGTCGAGTGAGTTTCTTTACTTGGAGAGCTCCGAGAAATGGCGTGGAGGAGATCTTCCGTCTGATAAGTTGCTCTGCTACTCGCGGATTTCGCGGGATTTGAATTTCGGGAAGTGCGTAGGGCGGAGGAGGCCGCGGTAATCGGATGGGATAGGGCAGAGCCACCTCGATCTCCGCGCCACCTTTTTCGCCATGTATCACGCGCGCGACTGTTGTGGGATTTGACAGGATCGTCCGGGCCTACAAGTCAGCCACTCGGAAGCGACCTCATATAAGGCGACGGGCCGGGGTTTCTGAACAGTGCGTCCTCATTTCCTCCTCTCCTCCTCAGACTTTTCCGCCGCGCTCGTTCTTGCTCCAGCGTTGCCGCTCTGCACGCATCTCGCCGGTGACGATGGGGAAGGAGAAGACGGTGCCCTTGGAGCGGGCGAAGAAGACGACAGCGAAGGCGAAGGGGAAGACGACCAGTCGGGCGGATCTTCCTCGAGGGCCGGTCTGCGGCTGGATTCAGGGCGACTAGATCCACTCGACGGTTCGTTAAGAAGATCTCGACGACCTGGCCGACGGAGGACTGATCCCCACGGATCAGCGCGACTTCCGGGGAAGGAATCCGAGCCGCAGCCTCAGGAGGGTGAGCGCGTTCTCCTTGCCACTCACGACGACCGTGGTTTCTCCTTGCCTCCTCACCCTTTCTTTCGGGGATCTCTGAATTTCTTTGGGGCGCAACTCCACCACTTCACCCCCAACACCATCGTGTACCTTGCTTCTTTCGTGTCCTTGTGCGAGAACTTCCTGGGTTGTCAGCCTCATTGGGGCCTTTTCAAGCACATTTTCACCTGCCGCTCCTAAACGGTGAAAAAAGCCAATTCGAGTGATGAGAGAACACAAGTGATTTAGATGTGTGGGGGTCTTGGGGTTCAGATGAGAGGGAAAAGTTCTTTCTCGGCCATGATTCTTCTCGACTCAGTTCATGGGTGGCAGTCGACCTGGTTTTACTACAAAGACCAGCCGACGCCAGGGCAGTCGACTGGACTCCCTCCTTTTTCCCTGGACCGAGTGAGGAAGCCATCTTCTTTGAAGGTGATCCTGGAGGAGAAGGCGCAGGTTAAGGTGTTGGTCGAGCGGGTAGTCCAGCTTATCCGTGACGGGGTGACAGGTATGGATCTCTTGGAGGTCTTCCTCCGGCAACACATCCAACCCCTTGAAGCTCGAGACCATCCGATGTGGATGTATTCGGGTATTGACGACACCACTCGGATCCACCCGGAGGAGGTCGAGGATGCCACGCTGGCGGGGTGGCTGACGAGCATTACTGGGAACAAGGACAACCCCAGGGGAGCCAGGAGAGTTCCTCCATTCGACCAGAACCATGAACCAGACAAGGTCCAATTCTGCACTTCTGACTATGGTCTAGATTCACTCGCGCAATTGTTTGTGATTCGTCGACTGACTTTTATTCTTCCTGCTTTCTTCCAGGCCCTTATGGAAATGTACTCAATGCCTAACGGAGAGCAAGAACAAGAGCAAGACCCGGGGGGAGGGCAAGCGGCGGTGACTGGCATTCTGACGGAGAGGAAAACAAGGAGAGCGATGACTCAAGTGGCGAAGAAGAAGTCGAGTCGGCCCCTCGCAGGGAGAGGCGATCCAAAGTCGACCAAGACCGGCCGAGCGCCCGTGAAAAGGCGATTGCTCAGACCGGCCAGTCTTCAAAGCGCCCTCGGACGTCTTCGCCGATCCCGACTGAAAAAGCGTCAAAGCAACCCAAAGTTGTAGAGCAGAAACCTCGGAAGGCGTTGCCGCAGATTAAGATTGACATCCCCATCGCTTCTGCGTGAGTGTCTCCCTTTGTATTCACTCGACGCTCCGTGTTGTTTATTTTTCCTTGATTTGACCAGATGAACTTTGGACTTAGCAACGCTGCTACTTCCGGGACTTCAGTTTACAAGGATGAGGACGAGGCAATGGAGGATGCAGTCACTTCCAATCTGGGTATGATTTCTGTCATTCTGTCTTCATTTGGTCGACTCAACTTTAATATATACCATCGGGTGATGTAAATTTGGCGATTGATCTTTGAACAGCTCCTAACATTATTGACCTCCCCGACGATGATGATGAAGAGCCTGAGAGGCCTTTGACGAGGAAAAATAGGAAGACTCCTGCAGACAGGGTGCCACAGTCGACGCCGATAGCGGAACCAGTCGTTCAGGATGCTGGTGATGCCAATCGGGCTTCCGTTACCTTCGTCGTTCCACTATCGAGTGCCCTGCCTTCTTCATCGACTGCTCAAGCTCCTGCTGATCCACCTTCAGTTTTTACCACCCACCACGTCCCAGAGGACGAAGTGAATGCTGCCAAGGAAGCCATACGTCAAGCAGGTATTATGATGGAGAAGATGAAGATGGTGCGGGATGCCAGTCAAGCCGCCTATGATGCCAGCTCGGCGCTCCAAAGTAATGTTCAGGTTAGCAGCACGTTGACTGATTTTCTTGGCTTGCTCTGTTAGGATATGGTACCTGAAAACTCTCTTTCCAAGGGTCTTTGCATCTATACACCCACTGGGTGTTTCGACTTGCCACTGAGCAAATCCATACTTTGAGCTGAATTGTTGTTATTGAGTCTTTTAGACTAGTGGGGGCACGCTGAGTGCACCCACTGGGTGTAGTCCCCGAGACTATGGTGGACTGCGGGCAGTCGACTGCAGTCTTGACATTTTAATCCTTTCACTCGGTCTGGTCTGGCCATGTCGAGTGTAAACTGAACCAGTGGGAACACGCAAAGTGCACCCATTGGGTGTAGTCCCCGAGACCGTGGTCGACTGCTGGCAGTTGACTATGGTCTGAAGAGCTTGTTTGTTGCTGTCTTTCTTCTCTTTTTCTTTACACTCGCATCGAAAAGCTCTCACCAAGAGTTAACTGGACCGGTGGGGGGAAGCTAAGTGCACCCACTGGGTGTAGTCCCCGAGACTATGGTGGACTGCGAGCAGTCGACAGTAGTCTTAGTATTTGATGTCTTTGTTGTTTCTCTCTGTAAAATGAATCTTCCTCCCTGATTGCAGAAATCTTGTGATCTTGGAGCTCGCTTTGCTGACTTGGAGAAACAGCAGATCCAACTCAACCTTGACTTGGAATTGGCCAAGACAGAACTGCAGAAGGCCAAGAACGATGCCAACGGTAAGACAGATTTGTCGACTAGTTTGTCTTTGGTTTGGATTCCCTTCTGCTTTTTCTGAATTAAGCATCATTTCTTTTCAGAAAAACTGAACAAGCTCTGGCGAAGAAAGATCAAGATCTGGCTGCTGCTCAGAAGAAGGCTGATGACAAAACCGCTCTGGCTGAACAGAAACTAGCTTCAGTCGGCCAATTAGAAGAAGAGAACGCCAAGATGAAATCTGCCCTGGACAAAGCCAACAAGGAAGTCACGCGCTTGAAGAAGGACAAGGTCAATCTGAACAAGAAGATGGAAGGCATCGCTCGTAGGAGGGACGATCTGGAAAGCTATCTGAGGAGCCTTGCCAAGAAGTTATTCATCAAGCTTGAAGGTACATATCCTGTTCCGACTGGATTATTTTTGTCGACTCGTCATACGAATATTGACTCATCCTTGGATTATGCATGCAGAGTTTTGCCGAGACTTCGAGGAGGAGACTGGGCGGATTGAACCAAACCTAGACCCCATCAACTCTCCCGTGAAGGACGAAATGGCCATGAACCTGCTCCGACTGGAATCCAGCGTCGACGGTGTCGTTGACTACTTGGCACGACTGAAGGTCGCCACGTCAAGGATCGACACGACGCTTTGGCCAAGGGCAACACTCCAGAACGACCTCGAGTCACTGATGACTCGGCTTAACGAGATTCCTGGTCGAGTGCAAGAGTGGAAGAAGTCTTCTGCCCGGTGTGGTGTTGATGTGGCTCCGTCTTTGGTTCGTATCCACTGTAAAGAGGCGCGAGAAGATAAGCTGGCAGCGATCAAGGTCGCCAACACCAAGAGGCATGATTTCCGATCTTTCATGGAGAATTTTATCGCTGTTGCCACTCGGATCACCGATGGTGTCGACCTGGACGAGTTTGTCGAGCCTGCCAGCCCTCCTCCTGCGGAGTGAACAAACTTTTATGCCTCACCTTAAATTTGCCTTGGAATGCCGAGTGGATTTTGTAACCGTTAAACTCTTTCGGGCTGAATGCTCGAGTACTTTGGTCTACGGTCTGGGACCTTTAGGATTTATCTGAACTTGGTTTATCGTTGCATTTGCTTGCATTTGCCTTCGAGCAGATTTTTTTCTCACTCGGAACGTACTTTGTGCTTGATATGCAGCTCTGCGGTGGAAAATCCAGTCGACCTGCACCTCACCGTCCTTGCGGATCGGGATGGATTTCGTACTTAGGCGAGTACTGGACTGGAGCTAAGCCTCCGAGTGGGAGAATTTCTCTCTGCTCGGTAGGATTTTAAATACTTTGGCGAGTACTTGGACTGCAGCTAAGCCCCCGAGTGAGAGGATTGCTCTTCACTTGGTAGGATTTTAAATACTTAGGTGAGTACTTGGACTGCAGCTAAGCCCCCGAGTGAGAGGATTGCTCTTCACTTGGTAGGATTTTAAATACTTAGGTGAGTACTTGGACTGCAGCTAAGCCCCCGAGTGAGAGGATTGCTCTTCACTTGGTAGGATTTTAAATACTTAGGCGAGTACTTGGACTGCAGCTAAGCCCTCGAGTGAGAGGATTGCTCTTCACTGGGTAGGATTTTAAATACTTAGGCGAGTACTTGGACTGCAGCTAAGCCCCCAAGTGAGAGGATTGCTCTTCACTCAGTAGGATTTTAAATACTTAGGCGAGTACTTGGACTGCAACTAAGCCCCCGAGTGAGAGGATTGCTCTTCACTCGGTAGGATTTAAAATACTTAGGCGAGTACTTGGACTGCAGCTAAGCCCCCGAGTGAGAGGATTGCTCTTCACTCGGTAGGATTTTAAATACTTAGGCGAGTACTTGGACTGCAGCTAAGCCCCCAAGTGAGAGGATTGCTCTTCACTCGGTAGGATTTTAAATACTTAGGCTAGTACTTGGACTGCAGCTAAGCCCCCAAGTGAGTGGATTGCTCTTCACTCGGTAGGATTTTAAATACTTAGGCGAGTACTTGGACTGCAGCTAAGCCCCCGAGTGAGAGGCTGGCTCACCACTCGGTAGGATTTTTGAATACTTAGGTGAAACGGATTCGCAACTAAGCCTCCGAGTGGGAGGCTGGCTCACCACTCGGTAGGATTTTTTAAACTTAGGTGAAACGGATTCGCAGCTAAGCTACCCACTGGGGGATTTCTCATGTAAACAAAAGTAACAACAAACACTGGGAAAATTGTAACACTCTTGTCTTTGATAAATAAACTATAGAGGTATCTCTTATTACATCTCATCCGAGTGAGTACTTAAGTGTAAAAGGGGCGGAGCAGCTCCGCATTCCAAGCTCGTGGCTCATCGATCTGGCGATCGACATTGTAAAGGTGGTACGCTCCATTGTGGAGGACTCTGGTGACGATGAAGGGACCTTCCCAAGTAAGAGCGAGCTTGTGTGGTTTCTGTTGATCCACTCGGAGGACCAAGTCTCCTTCTTGGAAGGCTCGACTCTTCACATTTCTGGCATGGAATCGACGCAAGTCTTGCTGATAGATAGTCGATCGGATCATGGCCATCTCCCTTTCTTCTTCCAGGAGGTCGACAGCGTCCTGCCGGGCTTGTTCTGCTTCATCTTCAGAGTAGAGCTCGACTCGGGGTGCATTGTGAAGCAAGTCACTCGGCAAAACTGCTTCAGCCCCATAGACCAGAAAGAATGGAGTTCGCCCAGTCGACCGGTTTAGGGTGGTCCTCAATCCCCAAAGAACTGATGGAAGCTCGTCGACCCACGCGCCTGCAGCGTGCTTGAGGTCGCGCATCAGCCGGGGTTTCAGTCCTTTGAGAATCAAGTTGTTTGCTCTTTCTGCTTGTCCATTCGACTGGGGTGGGCGACTGAAGCATAGTCGACTCGTGTGCCTTGGGAGGCGCAAAAAGCTCTGAACTTGTCAGAATCGAAGTTAGACCCATTGTCAGTGATGATGCTATGTGGAACTCCATATCTGAATATCAACTCTCTGATGAAATTGATAGAAGTGCAGGCATCAAGATTCTTGATAGGCTTAGCTTCAATCCATTTGGTAAACTTGTCGAATGCCACTAGCACATGAGTGAAGCCGCTCCTGCCCGTTCTCAGAGGTCCAACCATATCCAATCCCCAAACAGCAAAGGGCCAGACGAGTGGAATGGTCTTCAGGGCTGACGTGGGCTTGTGCGACATATTGGAGTAGAACTGGCATCCTTCACATTTGTTGACTATCTCTTTCGCCATTTCATTTGCTCTTGGCCAGTAAAATCCCGCTCGGTATGCTTTAGCCACAATGGTCCGAGAGGACGCGTGGTGGCCACAGGTCCCCAAGTGGATATCATCGAAATTATTTGACCTTCTTCTGGCGTTATACACTTATGGCTGACTCCAGTCGTGCTTTCTCTATATAACTATCCCTTTATGACGGTAAAGGCCTTGGATCGACGGACGAACTGTCGAGCCTCTTCTTCGTCTTCCGGGAGCTCTTTCCTTAGGATGTACGCGATGTACGGCACCGTCCAGTCGGGACTGATGACCAAAACTTCCATGATCAGGTCGACCACTACTGGAATCTCAACTTCAGTCGGATCCGTGGCACTTTTTGGATGCGGGGCTTCTTCAGTGAAAGGATCCTCTTGAACCGATGGCGTGTGGATGTGTTCCAAAAACACATTGCTGGGAATGGCTTCTCTCTTGGAACCTACTTTTGCCAAATCGTCAGCTGCTTGATTTTTCAGTCGGGGTATGTGATGAAGCTCTAACCCCTCGAATTTCTTCTCTAGCTTTCTCACTGCATTGCAATAACCAGTCATGGCTGGACTTCTGACGTCCCACTCCTTCATCACTTGATTAACCACCAAATCTGAGTCACCATAGACCATGAGGCGACGGACGCCGAGTGAAATGGCCATGCGCAACCCATACAAAAGTGCTTCATATTCTGCTTCGTTATTAGAGGAATCAAAGTGGATTTGGAGAACATATCTGAGCTTATCTCCTCGGGGGGAAACCAATACTACCCCAGCACCGGAACCATTCAGCATCTTGGAACCGTCGAAGAACATGGTCCAGTGCTCCGAGTGGACTTGAGTCGGTAGTTGCTGTTCAATCCACTCGGCGACGAAATCTGCTATTGCTTGGGACTTGATAGCTTTCTTTGCCTCAAACTTGATATCTAGGGGAAGGAGTTCAATCGCCCATTTTGCCACTCGACTAGTTGCATCTCTGTTGTGCAGAATCTCTGACAATGGAGCGTTGCTGACGACTGTAATGGAATGATCAGAGAAGTAATGAGCAACCTTCTTTGTGGTCATATAAATCCCATATACAAGCTTCTGATAATGAGGGTATCTTTGTTTTGATGGAGTCAAAACTTCAAAAACATAATATACTGGGCGCTGAACTTTAAAGGCTTTTCCTTCTTCTTCCCGCTCGACCGTAAGTACTGTACTGACAACTTGTCCTGTGGCTGCAATGTAAAGCACTAAAGGCTCTTTGCTGATTGGAGCAGCAAGCACCGGCTGGGTGGAGAGCAGGGCTTTTAGCTCTGCAAATGCTGCATCATCTTCAGGAATCCACTCGAACTTGTCTGACTTCTTCATCAGTCGGTAAAGAGGCAACGCCTTTTCACCAAGACGGGAAATGAATCGACTTAAAGCGGCTAAGCAATCGGTAAGCTTCTGGACATCGTGCACGCGCACAGGGCGCTGCATTCGGAGTATAGTACCAACTTTTTCTGAGTTGGCATCGATTCCTCGTTCGGAAATGAGAAAACCGAGTAACTTCCCGCCAGGAACTCCAAATGTGCACTTGGATGGATTAAGCTTGATATCATACCTCCTGAGGTTGGCAAAGGTTTCAGCAAGGTCAGTCAGCAGGTCGGACCCCTTCTGTGACTTGACCACAATATCATCCATGTATGCTTCCACATTCCGACTGATTTGAGTGAGCAAACACTTCTGACTCATCCTCATGAACGTGGCTCCGGCATTCTTGAGGCCGAATGGCATGGTAACATAACATAAGCACCCGAATGGAGTGATAAAAGTTGTTTTGATCTCGTCGGGTCCATACAGACGGATCTGATGGTACCCGGAATAGGCGTCTAAGAAAGACAGGCGCTCACATCCCGTAGTCGAGTCGACTATCTGGTCGATGCGGGGGGGAGGAAAATGATCTTTCGGGCAGGCCCGATTGATATGTTTAAAGTCAATGCACATGCGGAGTGACTTGTCCTTCTTGGGGACCATGACAACATTGGCGAGCCACTCGGAGTGGTAAATCTCTCGGATGAACTCCGCTGCTAAGAGCCAAGCCACCTCCTCACCAATAGCCTTTCTCTTCTAGACGGCGGACCGTCGGAGATGTTCTTTGACAGGTTTCACTTTTGGGTCGACTTGTAGGCGGTGCTCAGCCAGCCCCCTGGGAACACCTGGCATGTCAGAAGGCTTCCATGCGAAGATGTCCCAGTTCTCACGGATGAACTGGATGAGCGCTTCTTCCCATTTGGAGTCGAGTGTTGTTGAGATATGGGTCGGAGCAGCATTGGGATCGGTCGGGTGAATATGAATCGACTTTGTCTCACAGGACGACTGAAACTCTGATTCCGTAGCGGGCTTCTTAGCTCGCAACAAATCACTCGGGTCTGCTGTTTTCTGGTATTCCTGCAGCTCTACCACTGCCATCTGTGCATCGGCAATCTTTGAGCCTTTGTGAAAGCACTCTTCCGCCTTCTTCCGATTGCCAGTAATAGTGATCACACCTCTGGGACCAGGCATCTTCAATTTGAGATACACATAACATGGTCGAGCCATGAAACGTGCATAAGCTGGCCTGCCCAAAATAGCGTGATAAGCACTCTGAAAATCCACAACCTCAAATGTCAGCTTTTCTTTGCGGTAATTCTTGGAGTCAGCGAAAACCACATCAAGAGCGATTTGGCCGAGTGACTCAGCCTTCTTTCCAGGAATGACTCCATGGAAGCTCATGTTGCTGATACTGAGTCTGGACATCGGAATGCCCATCCCTTTCAACGTCTCTGCATACAATATATTGAAGCCGCTGCCTCCATCCATCAACACTTTGGTCAGTCGAGTGCCTTCGACAACTGGGTCGACCACCAAAGCTTGCCTCCCAGGGGTGGCAATGTGCGTTGGGTGATTAGACTGGTCGAATGTGATGGCAGTCTGAGACCATTTCAAATAACTGGGCGTCGCCGGAGCGACCATATTCACTTCCCAGTTGATAACTTTCAGTCAACTTTTGCTTTCAACATCAGCAAAAATCATCAGGGTGGAATTGACCTGGGGGTATCCATCATCACTATCTTCCTTGTCCTCAACTTTATCCGACTCCTTTTCCTTATCTTTGGGGTGCTTCCCTTTGAACTGCTGGATCAAGAGCCGACACTGTCGAGTGGTATGTTTCGGGTAAATTAGTTTACCCTCTTCATCTTTCTTTGTGTGAATGTGGCATGGTAGATCCAACACATCATTTCCGTCTTGGTCTTTCACTTTCTTAGGGTTCCAAGGCCCTTTGGGCTTCACCTTAAACTTTCCTTAAGACACGGCCAAGGCTTCTCCAGGAGCAGCGGGCTCGGCTTTCCGCTTCTGCTTCCGACTGGAATTCCCTCCCCCGGTTTCGTGGGCGACTGACTTGTGCTTGCCACTCCGGAGCCGATCCTCTTCTTCACCATTGGCATACTTTGTGGCAATATCCATCATTCGACTCAGAGACATGTCTCCGGTTCGACCGAATTTCAGGTTCAGCTCTCTGTACTTAACGCCTTCCTTGAAAGCACAGACTGCTTGGTGATCAAACACATTTTCTATCGTGTGATGCAACATGATCCATCTCTGGATGTAATCCCTCAAAGCTTCATTCGACTTCTGCACGCAAGATTGCAGCTCTGTCAATCCTGCTGGTCGCTTGCAAGTTCCTTCAAATGTTCTGACAAACACTCGGGCAAGACCTTCCCAAGTGTAAATGCTGCTGGGTGCTAACTGATTCAGCCATGCTCTGGCCGAACCCTCCAACATAAGAGGCAGGTGTTTCATGGCCACCTCATCGTTGCCTCCGCCAATCTGAACAGCCACTCGGTAGTCCTCAAGCCAGGTATCAGGCTTGGACTCACCAGTGAACTTACTGACTCCAGTCGCCAACCTGAAGTTGGGAGGAATCACCGCGGCCCTGATGGCTCTGCTGAAGCACTCTGGTCCTGAGACATGTACTCTGCTGTTGGTGGGCACATCTCTGTCATTACCTTCTCGGTGGGCTCTGTTCCTGTCGATTAAACCCTGAACGAGAATAGATCTCGCATCAAAGCCTGGTTCCCTGGGGTCGACTGGAATGCTTCGCCCCACACTATGAGGGCGTCTGTCATCCTGTTGTCGAGGCACATACAATCCACTCCTTGGAGGAGGGGTGGGCACTCGACGTCGATCATCACGATCGAGTCGGTGATCATACTGCTCACGGTTCATGTACTAATCACGCCGGTCTTCACGTCCTTCATGCCTCGGGGGCGATCTTGGGCTATGGGCCGACTAGACTGTATCTGCAGCGACGGATCTGCTGTGGATCCTATTCCGCGACTGCGACACAGCTGAATTCTGATCTCCTGCTGCCCGGAGTAATGCTCTGATCTGTAACAGGCCTCTGCCAGCCTCTGACTGCGAAGGCTGAATCGACTCTGCTATACGGGCTGCAGCTGCTGAATTCTGAACCGGAGTTCGATATACCTGAGTCGGTGGCGGAAAGAGCTGACGTCGACTGGATTCTGGAACCCGTTGTTGTGCGCGCTCGTCGAGTGCTCGCTGGAGGTTATCCAGTCAAGTGCGATCAGCCAAGTTGGCCAAGCGCGCATCCTCCAAGGCACGGGCCTCGGGGGTTTCTCCAACGATAGGAGTGTGCAGCGCATCCATGTTCTGGCGGCGAAGTTCTTCTCTCTGCAGCGACGTGAGGGGCTCGGGGAGATACTCCTCATGGGCATGCGAAGGGTCGCCTCCGCCGGTGCCTCCGTCGGTGCGGGGAAAACCGGGAGGACTGCGAGGTCCATCGACCATCAGAACCTCCGCCGCTGGATCACAGTTGTCACACTCGAAAGCAGTCTCTGCGGAGCCAGTCAAACAGGCCGTAGAGAGATTCGTCGGGCTCAATCGCTACGACTTGAGGGGTGGCTGGCTGGCGAGCCACCGCATGTCTCACCCACCGCTGAAGTCTCGACCGACCGGAGCGCTTGCGCCGACGGGAAACAGGGAGGGAGGAAAACACAGGGGCCGACCGATAATGGGTCGATGGTTGCCGCAAGAGGACACCGTGGACGCACGCGCAAAAGTGCATTGCCCCGCGGACAGGGAGCGCGTCGACATTGAGCGGAGCCTCCTGAAGCCAAGCGGAGTTGTCGGCGATGAACGTGAGCGCGCTGAGACGGATCTTGCGGCCCTTTACCAAAACTCCGCCCGAAACCATGATGAAGGGGATCAGAAAAATCACAGCTTCTCCAACAAGTCGCTAAGACACCTGCCCCACGGTGGGCGCCAACTGTCGTGGTTCTAAGTCTGACAGTAGTGTAGGGGGTAGGAATGGAGAGGCAAGATCCTAGCTATGGAGTAGTTGTAGACACATGAGGTTTACGAGTTCAGGCCCTTCTCGAAGGAAGTAATAGCCCTACGTCTCGGAGCCCGGAGGTGGTCGATTGGATTATGTGTGTATGGATTACAGAGGTGCGAACCCTTTAAACTGAGGAGGGGGCTGGCTTATATAGAGTTCGCCAGACCCCTCCGGCCCTCAGTTATGCAGGGTTTAAAGTACATTAAGGTCGGGCGTTACTAGTAACGCCACAAATAAAGTGTTGTGATGACCATAAAAGCTACTTAATGACCGACCGTTAGCGCACAGGCTGACTTTAGGTCTCCTGGCCGTCGAGTGGTTGGCTTCATGGTCGAGTTTCTTCGAGATCGTCGAGTGGAACACTTCTAGTCGATTGAAAGGTGATTTCTTCTAGAGATGTCTTAGGGGAGGGTAACTTGGACAGGTCCATGACCCTACCCTAGGTACATGGCTTCATCACCGCCCACGGTTGCCGCCCACGGTGTATGAACGGGGCTGACAGGTAGGGCGGTTGTGTCACGTCTGATGGAAGTTACGCATCTGCCCCTATTTAAAATATAAGCCTACATCAATTTCGGACGAGGAGAGTTTGTTTTGCCGCCCACCGTGTATGAATGGGAAAATGGAGGAAGAGACACATGTCTTTCGGACGAGCTTGAATCAAATGTGTTTTGCCGCCCACGTTTAGCGCCCACCATGTTTGAATGGGCTCAGAGGCCGTCGTGTCACGTCTGATTGAAGTTACTAGTCTACCCCTATCGACAGCAGTGTAAATCCTGTCGATAAGGATGTCAAGTGTAAGGGGTAGACAGTAATTTCCATCTCGCAAACACTTGCTTCGGGAAGCCCACAAATTATAGTGGGTGTTTAGCCGCTTTGTTCAAAACTTGGGAGAATTAGCATTCACGTTTGCCCAGGGACCTGGCAAACTAAATCCAAATCCAATTTGTATTCGATTACAAATATCCACAGATAATTATACGTTTTGTTATTTATTTCTTCAAAACCACAACAAAGATTTATTCCACCTTTATATATGATTATGATTTAGAAATGTCGTGATCTTCGAATTCAGTAGGTTGGATACACTCTGAGTCAAACATTTATTTCATCCAATACAATATGCTCACACGAAAAACAGTTCACCTTATGTCAATCATACAAGTACTGAGGATTACCTCGCCTAAAAAATTTGGATCATTACAACACATGGACAACATAGGGGGTCTTGCAACTTAATCCATTCAGATACATGACACAACATGCAAGTACAATAATCTAATGAAAATTTCAACTGGTATCTAAAGAAGAACCGGGATTATCTTGGGCTTCAGATAGCAGAAACAGCAGGACCTCCTTCGTCTTCAAATGCAACATTCTTACTTCCTCCAATTCTTGGGTTGCTTGCATAATGTGTGCCGCTAATTCCGTAATTTCCAGCCTCAAGATAAATATTACCTCATTCATGGCAGCCACACCATCTCTTTCTGCCTCTAGTAGAGCCTCAAACACTATAATATCTGTGCTCAGACTGCTCTCCGACGGTGTTGCCTTTGAACTGCTGCCATCTGGTAACATGGATGGCGCACTGCTTCCACAAATAGATTCTGGGGTTGTACATTGTGTCCTAGTGTGAACGGCATCCTGAAAGGTTTCCGCTGGACATCAGTAAGAGATAGTTATCATATGATCCAGGCAGTAAGCTTACATGGTAAACGGCAGACGAATTATTTCCGAGCATGGCAAACTATATTTAAATGGTTCGAAGCAGCATCAGCCGAAAAGAAATTAAAATGGTAAGACGAAACTAGGGATGTAAGTGGCAAATAAACGAAATCCGCCAGTCCCATCTAGTTAGTTTTTGCTACCTCCCTAGTTCATTTTCCTCAAAAAAACAAAAACTCTTTTGAACTATTGTCGGTGTACTAAAATAGGGGTACCTTAGTACCCTGAACTTGTGCACGGGCAGTCGTAGCACCCCGCGGCAAGGCTTGCCAGGCGATCGCCAAAACTCTCCATGGTCCCTTTTTGGGCCATCCAAGAACAAAGTATTTGAGCCAGGGCCCCGGCAGGAGGAGCTTGCCGGGAAGGCCACCCGAAGAGAGCAAGGCCCCGGCAAGAGGAGCTTGCCGGGACGGCCGCTCGAAGCACAAGGCCCCGGCAAGAGGAGCTTGCTGGGAAGGCCGACCAAGGCACGACAAGAGACTTGCTGCGACGCGCCACGCGTCTCGGCAAGGACCGGTGAGCAACAAGCTCCCGGGCGCGACAAGGCATCGACCGCGGCAAAGCACTTGCCGCGGCAAGTCACCACCCCGCGCCTGCGTTCTAGCTCATCCACCCACGCGTCGCTCTGGGGCCGTTCCAGGCGTACGTGGCAAGAGGCTGCGCAGCCAGGGGTATGCGGTGGCGAAGCGACGCTGACAGGGTAGCCGTTGTGGCAAACGGTGGCGCCCCTGACGGCCCCTTTTCTGCACTGTCTGGGCGACTTAGACGGGCATTTAATGCCCTTGTCCCCTGCCGTCAGAGTTAGGTATGATAGCACTGTGCAAACAGCTGTACCCAACACAGCGTTTTCCAGTTTTACCACCGCCTACGTTGCCACCTGTGGGTAACCCCTTGCGCATATAAAAGGAGGCCCCGTGCGCAACGTAAAGGAGGAGGGAGGAAGCAGACCACTCACGCTCGGTCTGATTAGTTGCCTGAGTGTACTGTAGCACTCAGCGCTCCCAAGAACACAATACAAACCACAAAGCAGCAGTAGGGTTTTACGCATCCGTGAGGCCCGAAGCTGGGTAAATCCCCTTGTGTGCATCGCCTCGATCCGCTCTTCGCGCGACCTCCGCCCCCCGCCGAACCAGAAAGGGGCTCGGTCCCCATAGGTGTTCGTGGAGGCAGATTTCCCCCGACATCTTTGGCACGCCAGGTAGGGGGCGTCGAAGTTGTGCGAACCTAATCCGGCGTCTGCACAGGCTAGATCTCCATCGTCTTCATCGACATGCCACCGAAGAAGAAGGCTCCGGAGGTGGCTGGTCCGTCCGCGTCGAACCCGCCGCCCCTGGAGCAAACGGGTGGTGGGGACGGCACCGGCGGCGGAACGGGCGTCACCGAGCCAGCTCATGCTGCCGCGGCGTCCGAACATACGCCGACACCTCTCGGTGCAAGTAAGCCCTGGTATGACCAGGCAACCTCTCGCTCTATTTCATGGAGCGAGGACAGTTAGCCCCACGGACCTTGCGTACGGGCCACCTCGAGTGCTCGCTCACGCTGAGCTCGAGCAACAGCAGCTGCCACGAGATGACGCGCTGCTCCTCGAGGGGGACCGTCTTCAGGTCGCTGTGCGAGCTGCTCGCTACCAGCAAGCTTTGCGCTGCTTTTATAGCCGCGAAGTTAGTGCCAGAAGTTCCGAGGAAGTGGGAAGGCCCTTACCGGGTGAAACAAGTCGCTAGGCCTGGCTCTGTCCGCCCTGAGACCAAAGATACCACTCCGGTGAGCAACTCCTGGAACGTTGGGCGTCTTCGTAAGTTTCGCCCGTAAGGCGCGGTTGTCGGACCCGTCCGGCAACCACCCTTCCGTACAAAGTCTTGCCGTTGTTGCATGTGATCCTTTGTACGGAGCCAGGCGCAGACCCTGTGCGCAGATTGAGTTCATGTGTTCCGCGCATCTTGTCGATCTCATGCTCTTTATTCTTTGCATGCATTATCTGCACTCTGTGCAGCAGTGACCCCCGGTAAGAGATGACGAGCCTCGTGTTTCGCCTTGCCGGAAAGCGACCTTGCCGGGCGTCGAGCCACGGAAAAGCTAAGTTGCCAAAGTTTGAGCAATCGAGTTTTTAAATTTTAAGGTTATCTTCCTCGAACGACCGTACTTTGTATGGAGAACCTGTGCACGGAGGAACCAGCTCGTGGCTAGTCGCACCCTTACTTCGTTTCGAGTCCGCTCAACGATTTAAGTATGCTGCGACCAGACTCGCGCCCTTACTTTGTTTCGAGCTCGCTCAGCGACTTGAGCGTGTCGCGACTGCAGTTGCGCCCTTATTTCGCTTCGAGCCTGCTCAACAACTTAAGTGAACCGCGGCTAGTCCCGACAAGGTTTCTTGCCGGCAACGGCACCGCCACCGGGCTGCTGATGTCCTGCACTCAGCAAGTGTGCCTACGCCGGCAAGTTCCCTAAAAGCGTAGGGCAATAACATACAAAGGAGGGAATCAAATAGAGGAAGTAACAGTGCATTCACTACCTAAGATAAAGTTATATTACAAGATAACTTGACGCAGCCCTAATGAATCGTTTTCATAACTCGGCCAGCGGCGGCAAGAAAAGAAAAGGGCAGGCGGCCTAATCCACACGGTCGCCCTCGATCCTCTTGATCCCGGCCACCCTTTCCACGATGGGCGCGACGAGGGCCCTGATCTCCTCGAGGTCAGCGTCTGCCGGCAGGGACCTGAGGACGTTGGTGAGCTTGAGGCCTGGGTTGCGGAAGGCGATCTTCACCAGCACCTTCTCGAGGGCTCCGGCGATGGCATCGCGCGTCTCGCCGGCCAGCTGCTCTGGGATCGCGTTCCGGAGATGCTGAAGGGCCGCCGCCACGCCATTGAAGAACGAAGTAAGCTTGGCGCTGGGTGGGAGGTTCGTGTCGGAGGGATACTCGTGACCCTCCATCCCCAGCAGTGACAGCTCCTTGTAGATGGAGGCGGCGATGTCCACCAGACCCTCCGTCCACTACTCCACCGCCGCCCTGAAGTCGTTCTGGGTAACTGCGGCGCTCTCCAACAGCGCCTCGTTGTCCGCGATCTCCTTCCGCAAGGCCATCTCTCGCTCCTTGGCGCTGTCCAGCGTCTTGGACAAGGTGGCCAGCTTCATCTCGAGATCAGCATTGGAGTCCTTGGCGGCATCAAGCTCCTTGATCTTCTCGGCGAAGCGGCCCTGCAGCTCGCCGAGGGTGTGGGCACCCTTCTCGCGCTCCTGTTTGAGCGCGGCGAGCTCCTCACCGCTCGCCTTGAGATCAGTGTCGAGCTGCGCCACCTTCGCCTCCAGCGCCTTCTTGGCGGCCTCGGCGGCCGCGGTAGCATCTTGCGCTTCCTTGAGGGCTCCGCCAAGCGCTTGCTCGCGCGCGGCGACATCCTCCTCGTGGCTGGCGAGGCTGGCTTTCTGCTGCACCAGCTCGCCCTCCCGCGCGGATAGCCCCACGGCGGCAAGCCTTTGCTGCTCTTCGGCTTCTGCCTTCTCGATGATGAAGGCCGTCCGCGCCTCGTTGAGCTGCCTTCGCTCCTCCGCCAAGGATCGGAGGGCCTCCTGGTTGAGCTCCCGGAGCTCCCCGGCGCGCTTCTCCATGTCTACTCCCGCCTTCGCGACAAGCGCTTCCCGGCGTTCCACCTGGGCTTGTCGGGTGCGGTAGAGTGACACCAGCTTCCGGAGCAGCCGCTCTTCCTCAGGCTCGCCGCCGCTGCTGCTTGGCGCATCAACCAGCGTCAGCCCGGCGGAGGCGAGCACTTCTCCATCCAAGGTCTCCTCCTCGACCGGCGCCCTGGAAGTCGACTCCCAGGGGAGCTTGATGAAGATATCATCGCCGGCCTTCAGGTAGACGCCTGGCTGGGGCTCCTCGGGGCCCGACGATGCTGCGGAGGCGGGATCGGCGGTCGGCGCAGCGCTTGGCGCTCCTGCGGCCCCAGGGCCGTCAGTACGATCACCGACCCCCTCGCCCGCGGCTGCTGCGGCAGCCTTGGCGGCCTCTTCGTCGGCCGGATCTTCAGCATCGTCCGCCCCTCCAGTGGCGGCCACGTCGTCGGTATGGCCGCGCGCATCCTCCTCGACGACGACCTCGGTCTCCATCGGGTCTGTGGCGGGCGGGTCTAAAGGCCGAAAGAGGGGGAGAAGTCAAGCAACTATCCAAAGAAGAAGAACCCCAGGGGAGTTTCGAGGCAAGAAGGTTACCTGGGCCAGGGTCTACAGTCACGGTCTCCGTCGCCAAGGGGTCGCCGGTGTCGTCCCTCGCCGGAGACTGCTCCCTGGCCGGAGACTGCTCCCTTGCCGGAGATTCCTCCCTTGCCGGGGAACCCCCCCCCCCCCTTGGCGGTGTGGTTGTAGCGGGTGGCGCCTCAGGGGCGGTCTCCGGACGCTCCTGGTGGGGCTGCTCTGCTCCTACGCAAATCGTCGGCCAGATGTCAAGAAAAACGGAGGATACCTGGGCGCGCCCGACGGCAGGAAGCAAATCATATGCTTACGCTGGGGGCTGCGCTGGGGGCTGCTCTGAGGATTAGTTGGCGGGTCCGACAAGGTCGTCTCAGGCGCACCCCCTGCTGTCACGGTGGGCTCGTCGTCAAGGATGACCACCGGGACCTTGTCTCTCTTTGCCGCCCTCTGAGCCAGAGTCCTGAAAAGGAGCAAATTCAGAGGAAAGCAAATGAGATGCGAGACACAACTGCAAGAATTGAAGAAATACAAGTACAACGAGGATCTTACTCCTCTCCCTCTTCCTCGTCGGAGCTAAGCGCGGAGAAGTCGAAGACTGGCCCGCTTCTGGCGCGAGGAGGCGGAGGAGTAGGCTCCCTCGGCCGCTTGGCGGAGGCTGTGGTGGCGCTAGCCCGAGACGGCCTCGCCCCGGCCGCCGTCGTGGCGCGAGGGGCGGCAGGAGCAGAAGCAGCGGCCTGCGAAGACCCCGCTCCTGCTGACACAGCGGAGCGCGTCACGCGGCGCTGCGGCTGTTGGCTCGTCTGCCGCCCCGCCACATCTCCGGCCTTGCGGAGACGCCTCCGTGGTTGAGCCGGGGGCTCCGCTTGCGACGAGCTGCCCGAAGGTCGGGAGGAAGAGGCGTCAACCTCCGGCAAGCCGCTCGTGCCCTCGGTGGACTCGTCCGCCTCGACGCCGTGCTCGGCAGGCTCTTCCTCACCAGCAAACTCCGCTCGGTCGGCAAGGCTTTCCGCCTCCGCTGCGTCCGCCTCCGCCAATGTGAATCCAAATTCGCCCGCGGCTGCCGCCGCCTCTTCCATCCTGGAAGCGATGCGCGCCAACTCCGCGTCGGTGGTGTCCCGAGTGAGGCCCTTCTGCTCGTCGGGGTCGACTGGCACCTCCACCAAGTCATCGAAGAACGCCCGCACGACATCGCCGGCGGGCTCCTGCCAAGTGGAGTCGATCTCGTGCGAGTCGCACAGCGGCATCATTGCAAGGATGCGGCTGAGCGATGAATTGTTGCACAACGGGACGACGCCTCGCGGCAGCTTGAACCATTCGGGGTGATCGGGGTCGTGCTTGAACAGCTCCCGGAGCGTCCCTTCAAGCTCCAAGACGGTGAAATTGAAGTTGAGGCCAGGGCGCAGCCTCATGATGTCCGCCGCATTCTGGAACTCCCAGGCGGGTCTCCCTTTCTCCTGCAGGGGAGCGATGCGGCGGCAGAGGAAATCTGCGCCAACGGCGCCAACTGTGAGCCCGGCACGCCTAAGCCACAGGATCCGGGTGACGGCAATCTGCAGCTTGTCGTCGTCCGGAGCCATGTCGCTCCAATCCCTACCGCGCACCACAGGAGTTCGGCGCACGGCAGTGAATGGCTGCGGGTTCTCCTCGATGATCAGGCACCAGTCTGCTCTCCATTCCTCCCATTTGCTGCGGAGCTCTCCCTCCAGATAAGCATCCTTCTTGCCGAGCTTCGAGATCCAGGCGATTCCGCCGGAGAGGGGCTCTCCTCTCTCTACTCGAGGCGTGAAGAAGTGGCGGAAGAGGGCTACGTTTGGATAGACTTCGACAAAGTTTTCGCAAAGATGTGCGAAAATTGCCATGGTCAGGACATCATTGGGGGTGAAATCAAGGAGATGGAACCCGTAGGTGTTCATGATGTCGCAGAAAAATTCAGAGAAGGGCGGGCAGAGCCCGCAATAGAAGAACAGAGCAAAGAAGGGATACCCGGTCGGATACTCCTTCTGGGCGGCGGCGGGAAGAACCCTCGTGCGCGGATGCGCTCGTGTCCCCGTCGACCAAAAGAGGTAGAATTCCTCCCTCAGGACCAATGCGTCGAGCTCAGGGGGGAAGGTCGCCTGCTCCTTTCGCAGCGCCTCAAGCCGCTGCGCCTCGGCTGACTTCACGGCCTTCCCTTTCCCCTTGTCGCCCTTCAGGGCCATGGCGGAAGCAGGGAGGGAGGTCGACGGCATCGGTAGCACTGGTGGCGACGGAAGGGGCAGAACGCTGCTTCTCTTGGGAAGTGGCGGAGATTTTCGAGGAATCGCAACTGGCGGGTGGGCGGACTGCCCCTGTTTCCCCTGCTTATAAGGGGGAAGGGAGGGGGCATTTCGCCTTTCCGAATAAACAAATCACCTGCGACGTGACGCACGCCTGCGGGGCTCAGGCCCGCGCACGCCGCCCACGTCACGCACGCCTCTCCCCATGATGCCGCGTTCGACGCGTGCCGTTCGGGGAGGGCATGGTGGATGCAGAAGAAGATGCAGCGTGACCCAGGCCGCGCATGACCGTGCACTGTTTTGGGCCTGGCCCAACAGCGCTCGGCATCATGTATGGCCCAGGCCCGGGGGCTCCTGTCGGTGTACTAAAATAGGGGTACCTTAGTACCCCGAACTTGTGCAGGGGCAGTCGTAGCACCCCGCGGCAAGGCTTGCCAGGCGATCGCCAAAACTCTTCATGGTCCCTTTTTGGGCCATCCAAGAACAAAGTATTTGAGCCAGGGCCCCAGCAGGAGGAGCTTGCCGGGAAGGCCACCCGAAGAGAGCAAGGCCCCGGCAAGAGGAGCTTGCCGGGACGGCCGCTCGAAGCACAAGGCCCCGGCAAGAGGAGCTTGCTGGGAAGGCCGACCAAGGCACGACAAGAGACTTGCTGCGACGCGCCATGCGCCCCGGCAAGGACCGGTGAGCAACAAGCTCCCGGGCGCGACAAGGCATCGACCGCGGCAAAGCGCTTGCCGCGGCAAGTCACCACCCCGCACCTGCGTTCTAGCTCATCCACCCACGCGTCGCTCTGGGGCCGTTCCAGGCGTACGTGGCAAGAGGCTGCGCAGCCAGGGGTATGCGGTGGCGAAGCGACGCTGACAGGGTAGCCGTCGTGGCAAACGGTGGCGCCCCTGACGGCCCCTTTTCTACACTGTCTGGGCGACTTAGACGGGCATTTAATGCCCTTGTCCCCTGCCGTCAGAGTTAGGTATGATAGCACTGTGCAAACAGCTGTACCCAACAGAGCGTTTTCCAGTTTTACCCCCGCCTACGTTGCCACCTGTGGGTAACCCCTTGCGCATATAAAAGGAGGCCCCGTGCGCAAGGTAAAGGAGGAGGGAGGAAGCAGACCACTCACGCTCGGTCTGATTAGTTGCCTGAGTGTACTGTAGCACTCAGCGCTCCCAAGAACACAATACAAACCACAAAGCAGCAGTAGGGTTTTACGCATTCGTGCGGCCCGAAGCTGGGTAAATCCCCTTGTGTGCATCGCCTCGATCCGCTCTTCGCGCGACCTCCGCCCCCCGCCGAACCAGAAAGGGGCTCGGTCCCCATAGGTGTTCGTGGAGGCATATTTCCCCCGACAACTATCATACCACTAGTGGACTTTAATCGGGATTAAACCGGACCCAGTGTACAACCGCTATATTTAAGTTGCCAAGGCATCTAAGCAGTTGAAGTAATCTGAGAAAGCACTTAAAAGTGTGGCCTCATATAAACTACGAAGACAGTCTTGTGATGAAGTTGAGAGGAAAAGTTAAGGACACAAATGAAATAGGCATGCATTTCTTTACGATAGTACAGCAGGCACTGCTGACATATTGGCCAACTCAGGTATAGCGTAACAACAAATAAGCATTCGAATCAAGCAATACAGCAAAGCAGACAACTGAACTATTTGTAATTCGGTAGGATTACACATTGAGGGCACAAGCCAAGAAAGCAGCCCACTCGCATTACATTTCACATGTACTAAAACACACTGGCTTACCATATGTTGTTGTGAAGCCTAGCTGCTGTTGCAATGTTCTTTGAAGATATCGTCAGCATCCCGTGGTTGCAAATCTAGTTGTTGTAGTTTATTCTGCACCATCTATTTAGGTAAAATTAATTTTAATCACATGCACTGGTCTGAATTGATCATCAATGGTTCATGTAAACTAATGAAAGAAGGGTGTGTGCATACACGACAATACTCCCTCCGATTCTTTTTACTTTGCGTATAACTTTTTCTCAGTTTTCTCGTATTAGTCTGCGCATTGCCGATTCCTAGCGCTGGTTTCCTTTTGTGCCCCGCCCCATCTGCGTCTGCCCTAATTAATTGGCAAATTAGTCCAGAAAAATTAAACCAGTGCCCTCCTTGGTATGCGGGTCAAGAGTTATGCGCAAAGTAAATAGAATCGGAGGGAGTATATCTGCTTCCCTCTATTTTTATGCTTGTTCGAGGTGCCAGCCCCAAAAGAACAAATATTTTGCTTGATGGGGTTGGCAGCTCCATAATTAATAGAAGCATCAAATTAGTCATGCAACTTGGGAAGATCAAGAACACACAAACAAGTAATGAACAGAGGCTCGGAGCAGTAATGTAATAGCTAGCATCAGAAAATGCAGGGTAAAACGAACAAAAAGCAGCGGAACCACATGCTAGTTTGCTGGTGTGTAATTAAGCATAGAGAACATTAAGTAGTCTGATGGAACCAACAGGTGGCATCAAAACAAAACTAAATCATATTAACTATATGTGCACTAGTATGTAATTTAGCACATGTAACATGTTCACTGCCAGAAGTATGGCCCTACAGGTGCAAGCAGAATAACGCGTCTCATGAAAAACTGAATGATGCCCTGAAGAAATTCAAAGGTGCGGTGCTTATGCTAGGAAAGTGAATGTAGGCGCCGGCCGTTGGATAATAGTACCTGATTCTCGGCGGCGTATGGGTATCGTTGTCATACTTGATAGCTAAGGATCGTCAATGGTGCTCGTGTTGCGGTTGAGTTTGGGCCGGCTGTCGCCGTCGCTGAAGCGGCTCCGGTGCTACGGTTGCGGCGCCTGTCGACATACAAGAAAGCTCATCTGTGGTAAGTGAACAGTTGCACGATAAAGAGAAAAACCGAAGGAGTACAAATCGAAATTACCTGATGAGGCTGCGGCGTCGGTAAAGCAGGGCCAGTGGAGTTGAATATGGCGTCCGTGGAGCGGGTCCGGTGCAGTGGACGAAGGCTTCGGCGGGCGCGTTGTACAGTGCTTTCGGTGAGGCGGATCTGTTGCGGCGGACGAGGGCTTGTATGAAGGGCCAGATAAGGGGCGGACGAGGGAGTCAGTGAAGGGCCTACGCTGTGGTGGACGAGGGCATCGGTTAAGCAGATCCGGTGCGATGGACCATGATGGCGGTCAAGGAGATCTGGAGCGGTGGACAAGCCAGTCGCTGAAGCAGCTCCGGTGAAGTGGTGAGTTGGTAGTTGGGGGTTCCAAGGTGCGGAAGGTAGATCCGGCGGGGTGTGAGGTCCACCGCTATGGTGGAGGACTAGATTCGGCGGCTTGCCATGGTTGGGGGATCAGGGAGGGGAAGGGGAGGGGCTCTGGGGAAGAATGTTGGGGGCAAAGAGGGGAAAACAATGAAGTTACCAAAGCAGCCCTTTTCCGTTCATGTGGCAGGGGTAAAACAGAAATATCGCAGGGCTAAACTTTCGGGCGCGTGATATTTTGATGTGAGCGGGAAGTTTGAAAGCTTTTGGCGCCTAAAATTATAAGTATTCTACTCTCGTACGGCCGACTATGATATCATGGTCGACAATTTGTTTGTTTTGCATGCAAAAAAAATGTGCAAGTTTTGAAAATCAATGTCTCCAACTCAAAACTTAGATTGTCCATTCAATTCAAATATGGATCATTGAGCTACTACAAGCAAATACCATCATATGGTCCAATTCAAATGTAATTCCAAATGTGTTTATCCTAAATATGATGACAAAAGCAAAAATGTGTATGTGTATGAATAAAGTGGATGATTATAAAGTTTGAACATGCCCGTATGTGTATGTCTCTAGGTTTGATATATGAATTTGAAATCACGAAATCCCGGCTTAAAAAATGTACCTCCGTTTGAATGAATTACAAAAGCTAATGATGGAGTCGAATTGCAAAATTCCAATCTTAGGTTTGTAATTCTGGTACATCAAGGTATATCACGCATGTTCAAAAGTATCATTATCTCATAGTACAAATCTCAATTATGCTAAATTCCCTCAAATATAGACACCTCACTCTTTATCTGAAGTCAAACCCCCCCACCACCACCACCACCATCACACACACACACACATAGAGAAGTCGTTCTCTTCCCCAAACACCAACACACGAGCACATTACCAGCCCTCTCTCTTGTAAAGTCTGGACCCCAACATAGGTCTCTATCACTTTGTCTCTCGGGCATGCACATATCTCTTCCCTCACTCTCTAGGTCTTCCGCTATCTCTCTTACCCAAGCAGACGCACTATGTAGAGTGTATATTTCCCATACACACAAAACGTCGCCCCCAAACGTCTATCTCCCTAGTTAGGTGGTTCTCGCGCACTCACCTCACACACCACCCCCACTGCAAACAAGCACACTTTGTCTCCTTGTGCACCCGCCGTTCGAATTCCCAGTTCTCCAATTTTTTCGAAACAAGTGCATGCACTTATTATCATGATAAAAAAACAATATCAGTGTTGCATCCCAGTTATCAGTCTGTACTTGCAGAATTCTCTCGTTTATTGAGCATGTATATTGTTTTTTCAGGTCGAGCAAGTTTCAACTGGGCTGTAGATTGCTCAGGGTTGGTTTTGTTTTTAACAGGCCCAGCCCATGACGACAACGGGGCACAAAGATCCAGCAGGCATCTACTGGCCTTTGGCCCGCCAGTGTTAGTTATATTTTGTTTTACAACATCCGCAGGCAGTTTTTTTTACTGAATCAAACACACAGCCCAGTTCTATTTTCCTCTTGAAACGCATGTCCTACATCCGTTTTCTAATCTCTACGTATAGTTGTACTAGTTCATATACACGTATCATTATATTGAAAACACATAAAATTCCCTTTCCATATTTACATCCTTATTTTTGTTGTTTTTCCCACCCAGCGGTGATTTTTTTACCACTGGTTTTCCCTTAAACCAACTCAATTGTCCCACGTCTTATTTGCTTACAAAAACAAAACGATTTTTTTGGCAAATAAATAAGTTCTTAAAAAATGTTTAGCATTTCGGGATTACAACAATTCGGACTCCAACGAAATATGCAAAATAAGGTTGAACTTTTTGACCGTGGTCCTGGGCAGAAAATGGGCTGTAATAAATTACTTAAGAATTAGCAAATGGGCTGCAAATTATAAAAAATAGCAAATGGGCTTTATGTTGTCTGCCACAGATTTGGAGACTTGTGGGCCTACTAAGTTCATGCGTACACAAGGTTTCTCAAAAAATAAACTTAGTCAACAATCGACACTACCAGTGTCAGACCGTTAGATGTCAATCTAACGGCAATCGTGCTTCTTCAGTCTCTGATCTTCCTGCCCCAGCCGCCCAAACCAGCGCCGTCAGAACCGCCTGCTCCCGCCTCCCATGCCCGACAGTGCTGCCGGGAAGGCCTCGCGGCCCCATCATACTCGCGTCCCTGGCATGTCTATCCCTCTACTCACCCACACCTCCTGTTATTTTCCGGCGATGGCAGCCGAACCAGTCAAACCTCGTACTCTCCACCGCGTGGGCAGGCACTGCCGTGTCTTCCCCGGCTCCATGTTGTTCCCTTCATAGGCCTCGCCGTCGTCCACCGCCCTGGTGCTCTCGGCGCAGCATGGTCAACGATGTCCATCCAACGGCCATAGTGCTTCTTCAACCTCTGGTCTTCTTGCCCCAGCCGCCCAAAGCAGCGTCGGTCGTGCCGCATGCTCCTGCCTCGCGTGGCCGGTTGTGCTGCCGCGGAGGCCTCACCGTCCCCATACTACTCCCACCGCTGGCCAGGCCATCCCTCCACTCACCCACTTGTTGGGGAACGTAGTATTTTCAAAAAAATTCCTACGCACACGCAAGATCATGGTGATGCATAGCAACGAGAGGGGAGAGTATTGTCTATGTACCCTCGTAGACCGATAGCGGAAGCGTTGTGACAACGCGGTTGATGTAGTCGTACGTCTTCACAGCCCGATCGATCAAGCACCGAAACTACGGCACCTCCGAGTTCTAGCACACGTTCAGCTCGATGACGATCCCTGGACTCCGATCCAGCAAAGTGTCGGGGATGAGTTCCGTCAGCACGACGGCGTGGTGACGATCTTGATGTTATACCGTCGCAGGGCATCGCCTAAGCACCGCTATAAAATTATCGAGGATTATGGTGGAGGGGGGCACCACACACGGCTAAGAGAACGATCACGAAGATCAACTTGTGTCTAGAGGTGCCCCCTGCCCCCGTATATAAAGGAGCAAGGGGGAGGCTGGCTGGCCCTAGCAGGGCGCGCCAGGAGGAGGAGTCCTCCTCCTAGTAGGAGTAGGACTCCCCTCTTTCCTACTCCTACTAGGAGGGGGAAAGGAAGGGGGAGAGGGAGAAGGAAAGGGGGCGCCCCCCCCCCCCCTCTCCTAGTCCAATTCGGACCAGACGGGGAGGGGGCGCGCGACCCACCCTGGCCGCCCCTCTCTCTCCACTAAGGCCCATTAGGACCATACTTCTCCGGGGGGGTTCCGGTAACCCTCCGACACTCTGGTTTTCTCCGAAATCACCCGGAACACTGCCGGTGTTCGAATATAGTCGTCCAATATATCAATCTTTATGTCTCGACCATTTGGAGACTCCTCGTCATGTCCGTGACCACATCCGGGACTCCGAACAACCTTCAGTACATCAAAACATATAAACTCATAAAGAAATTGTCATCGTAACGTTAAGCGTGCGGACCCTACGGGTTCGAGAACAATGTAGACATGACCGAGACACGTCTCCGGTCAATAACCAATAGCGGAACCAGGATGCTCGTATTGGCTCCCACATATTCTACGAAGATCTTTATCGGTCAGACCGCATAACAACATACGTTGTTCCCTTTGTCATCGGTATGTTTACTTGCCCGAGATTCGATCGTCGGTATCTTAATACCTAGTTCAATCTCATTACCAGCAAGTCTCTTTACTCGTTCCGTAATGCATCATCTCGCAACTAACTCATTAGTTCCATTGCTTGCAAGGCTTAAGTGATGTGCATTACCGAGAGGGCCCAGAGATACCTCTCCGACAATCGGAGTGACAAATCCTAATCTCGAAATACGCCAACCCAACATGTACCTTTGGAGACACCTGTAGAGCACCTTTATAATCACCCAGTTTTGTTGTGACGTTTGGTAGCACACAAAGTGTTCCTCCGGCAAACGGGAGATGCATAATCTCATAGTCACAAGAACATGTATAAGTCATGAAGAAAGCAATAGCAACATACTAAACGATCGGGTGCTAAGCTAATGGAATGGGTCATGTCAATCACATCATTCTCCTAATGATGTGATCCCGTTAATCAAATGACAACACATGCCTATGGTTAGGAAACATAACCATCTTTGATCAACGAGCTAGTCAAGTAGAGGCATACTAGTGACGTTTAGTTTGTCTATGTATTCACACAAGTATTATGTTTCCGGTTAATACAATTCTAGCATGAATAATAAACATTTATCATGATATAAGGAAATAAATAATAACTTTATTATTGCCTCTAGGGCATATTTCCTTCAGTGTCCCACTTGCACTAGAGTCAATAATCTAGATTACACAGTAATGATTCTAACACCCATGGAGCTTTGGTGCTGATCATGTTTTGCTCGTGGAAGAGGCTTAGTCAACGGGTCTGCTACATTCATATCTATATGTATCTTGCAAATCTCTATGTCTCCCACCTCGACTAGATCCCGGATGGAATTGAAGCGTCTCTTGATGTGCTTGGTTCTCTTGTGAAATCTGGATTCCTTTGCCAAGGCAATTGCACCAGTATTGTCACAAAAGATTTTCATTGGACCCGATGCACTAGGTATGACACCTAGATCGGATATGAACTCCTTCATCCAGACTCCTTCGTTTGCTGCTTCCGAAGCAGCTATATACTCCGCTTCACATGTAGATCCCACCACGACGCTTTGTTTAGAACTGCACCAACTGACAGCTCCACCGTTTAATGTAAACACGTATCCGGTTTCCAATTTAGAATCATCCGGATCTGTGTCAAAGCTTGCATCAATGTAACCATTTACGATGAGCTCTTTGTCATCTCCATATACGAGAAACATATCCTTAGTCCTTTTCAGGTACTTCAGGATGTTCTTGACCGTTGTCCAGTGATCCATTCCTAGATTACTTTGGTACCTCCCTGCTAGACTTATAGCAAGGCACACATCAGGTCTAGTACACAGCGTTGCATACATGATAGAGCCTATGGCTGAAGCATAGGGAACATCTTTCATTTTCTCTCTATCTTCTGTAGTGGTCGGGCATTGAGTCTTACTCAACTTCACACCTTGTAACACAGGCAAGAATCCTTTCTTTGCCTGATCCATTTTGAACTTCTTCAAAACTTTGTCAAGGTATGTGCTTTGTGAAAGTCCAATTAAGTGTCTTGATCTATCTCTATAGATCTTAATGCCTAATATGTAAGCAGCTTCACCGAGGTCTTTCATTGAAAAACTCTTATTCAAGTATCCCTTTATGCTATCCAGAAATTCTATATCATTTCCGATTAGTAATATGTCATCCACATATAATATCAGAAATGCTATAGAGCTCCCACTCACTTTCTTGTAAATACAGGCTTCTCCAAAAGTCTGTATAAAACCAAATGCTTTGATCACACTATCAAAGCATTTATTCCAACTCCGAGAGGCTTGCACCAGTCCATAAATGGATCGCTGGAGCTTGCACACTTTGTTAGCTCCCTTTGGATCGACAAAACCTTCCGGTTGCATCATATACAACTCTTCTTCCAGAAATCCATTCAGGAATGCAGTTTTGACATCCATCTGCCAAATTTCATAATCATAAAATGTGGCAATTGCTAACATGATTCGGACAGACTTAAGCATCGCTACGGGTGAGAAGGTCTCATCGTAGTCAATCCCTTGAACTTGTCGAAAACCTTTTGCGACAAGTCGAGCTTTGTAAACAGTAACATTACCGTCAGCGTCAGTCTTCTTCTTGAAGATCCATTTATTCTCAATTGCTTTTCGATCATTGGGCAAGTCAACTGAAGTCCACACTTTGTTCTCATACATGGATCCCATCTCAGATTTCATGTCTTCAAGCCATTTTGCGGAATCTGGGCTCACCATCGTTTCTTCATAGTTCGTAGGTTCACCATGATCTAGTAGCATGACTTCCAGAACACGATTACCGTACCACTCTGGTGCGGATCTTACTCTGTTTGATCTACGAGGTTCAGTAGTAACTTGTTCTGAAGTTTCATGATCATCATCATTAGCTTCCTCACTAATTGGTGTAGGTGTCACAGAAACCGGTTTCTGTGATGTACTGCTTTCCAATAAGGGAGCAGGTACAGTTACCTCATCAAGTTCTACTTTCCTCCCACTCACTTCTTTCGAGAGAAACTTTTTCTCTAGAAAGGATCCATTCTTAGCAACAAATGTCTTTCCTTCGGATCTGTGATAGAAGGTGTACCCAACAGTCTCCTTTGGGTATCCTATGAAGACACATTTCTCCGATTTGGGTTCGAGCTTATCAGGTTGAAGTTTTTTCACATAAGCATCGCAGCCCCAAAATTTCAGAAACGAAAACTTTGGTTTCTTGCTAAACCATAGTTCATAAGGCGTCGTCTCAACAGATTTTGATGGTGCCCTATTTAACGTGAATGCGGCCGTCTCTAAAGCATAACCCCAAAACGATAGCGGTAAATCTGTAAGAGACATCATAGATCGCACCATATCAAGTAAAGTACGATTACGACATTTGGACACACCATTACGCTATGGTGTTCCGGGTGGCGTGAGTTGCGAAACTATTCCGCATTGTTTCAAATGTAGACCAAACTCGTAACTCAAATATTCTCCTCCACGATCAGATCGTAGAAACTTTATTTTCTTGTTACGATGATTTTCAACTTCACTCTGAAATTCTTTGAACTTTTCAAATGTTTCAGACTTATGTTTCATTAAGTAGATATACCCATATCTGCTTAAATCATCTGTGAAAGTGAGAAAATAACGATATCCGCCACGAGCTTCAACATTCATTGGACCACATACATCTGTATGTATGATTTCCAATAAATCTGTTGCTCTCTCCATAGTACTGGAGAACGGCGTTTTAGTCATCTTGCCCATGAGGCACGGTTCGCAAGTACCAAGCGATTCATAATCAAGTGGTTCCAAAAGTCCATCCGTATGGAGTTTCTTCATGCGCTTTACACCGATATGACCAAAACGGCAGTGCCACAAATAAGTTGCACTATCATTATCAACTCTGCATCTTTTGGCTTCAACATCATGAATATGTGTATCACTACTATCGAGATTCATCAAAAATAGACCACTCTTCAAGGGTGCATGACCATAAAAGATATTACTCATATAAATAGAACAACCATTATTCTCCGATTTAAATGAATAACCGTCTCGCATCAAACAAGATCCAGATATAATGTTCATGCTCAACGCTGGCACCAAATAACAATTATTTAGGTCTAAAACTAATCCCGAAGGTAGATGTAGAGGTAGCGTGCCGACCGCGATCACATCGACTTTGGAACCATTTCCCACGCGCATCGTCACCTTGTCCTTTGCCAGTGTTCGCTTAATCCGTAGTCTCTGGTCAATAACCAATAGCGGAACCTGGATGCTCATATTGGCTCCCACAAATTCTATGAAGATCTTTATCGGTCAGACCGCATAACAACATACGTTGTTCCCTTTGTCATCGGTATGTTTACTTGCCCGAGATTCGATCGTCGGTATCTTGATACCTAGTTCAATCTCGTTACTGGCAAGTCTCTTTACTCGTTCCATAATACATCATCTCGCAACTAACTCATCAGTTGCATTGCTTGCAAGGCTTAAGTGATGTGCATTACCGAGAGGGCCCAGAGATACCTCTCTGACAATCGGAGTGACAAATCCTAATCTCGAAATACACCAACCCAACATGTACCTTTGGAGACACCTGTAGAGCACCTTTATAATCACCCAGTTACGTTGTGACGTTTGGTAGCACACAAAGTGTTCCTCCGGCAAACGGGAGTTGCATAATCTCATAGTCATAGGAACATGTATAAGTCATGAAGGAAGCAATAGCAACATACTAAACGATCGGGTGCTAAGCTAATGGAATGGGTCATGTCAATCACATAATTCTCCTAATGATGTGATCCTGTTAATCAAATGACAACACATGTCTATGGTTAGGAAACATAACCATCTTTGATCAACGAGCTAGTCAAGTAGAGGCATACTAGTGACGTTTAGTTTGTCTATGTATTCACACAAGTATTATGTTTCCGGTTAATACAATTCTAGCATGAATAATAAACATTTATCATGATATAAGGAAATAAATAATAACTTTATTTGCCTCTAGGGCATATTTCCTTCACCACTCCCCCTGTTATTCTGCGGCAACGGCAGCCTCACACCGCAGCCGAACCATTGAACCCTCATACTCCTCTCCGCGTGGGCATCCACTGCCGCGTCGTCCCCGGCTCCGTGTCGTCCCCTTCCTAGGCCTCGCTGTCGTCCACCGCCGTGGTGCTCTCGGTGCGGCATGGTCAATGTGGTCAACGACCGACTTCCATCAGAAAAGTACTGTACGTGGAGAGGCTGACAGCTGGGTCCACGGCAGCCGCAAGGAAGTGCCTCCTTATTACACGCAAAATAATTATTCCTCCACCTGACAGCAGGGACCCACCGGACGGGCCACCAGTATTTCACGGAAAAAACGTTTCCCCCTGACTGCTGGGACCCACAGGACGGGCCACCGTATTTCGCGAAAAAAATGATTGCCCCTGACTGTTGGGACCCACCGGACGGAACACCGTATTTCACGAAAAAACGCCCCCCCCCCCCCCCCCGCTGTCAGCTCGGACCCACCGGAAGTGCCTCCTTATTACGCACAGAAAAATGAATACTCCCCCTGCTAGCTGGGACCCACCATGGTGGGAGGCTGACTTGTGGGCCTACTAAGTGGACGAGGACGGAGGGCTTTGTCAACTTAGTCAATATGAACGAGAGATTTTGAGAAGAGTTGCTCTTTGGAGAGCACAATACGATGAAAGTTGTAAGTTGTGTTCAGGGGGGAGTTATTGTCTATCGTTGGCCTCTATGGTAGAACCCGTTCTAGCTCCAGTGATCGTACGATGTCCATCCAACGGCCATAGTGCTTCTTCAACCTCTGGTCTTCTTGCTCCGGCCGCCCAAAGCAGCGCCGGTCGTGCCGCATGCTCCTGCCTCTCGTGGCCGGCTGTGATGCCGCGGAGGCCTCACCGCCCCCTACTACTCCCACCGCTGGCCCAGGGTATCCCTCTACTCACCCACACCCCCTGTTATTCTGCGGCGACGGCAGCCTCACGCCACAGCCGAACCAGTGAACCCTCGTACTCCTCTCCGCGTGGGCATCCAGTGCCCCGTCTTCCCCGGCTCCACGTCGTCCCCTTACTAGGCCTCGCCGTCGTCCACCGCCTTGGTGCTCTCGGCGCGGTGTGGTCAATGTGGTCAACGACCGACTTCCATCGGAAGAGTATTGTACGTGGAGAGGCTGACAGCTGGGTCCATGGCCACAACCCAGTTTTTTTGTGATTTGCCAAGTAAGTTGCTTTGCCAGGCCTGTTGGGCTGCAAATCTTTGAAGACGAGGAGAGCTTCATTCGGCTGGCTGAGAAAATGGCCCATCAGTAATGAGAAATGGGTTGTACATTTTTAAAACACATCAAACCGACAATTAGTTTCAAATATCTTTTTTCTTCATTTCGGGATTTTAAATTACATTAATTTTTATGCATGGAGAATTTGTTGGATTTTATATTGATATACATTTATTTTTAAAATCAGTTTGAATGTGAGTCGAAATTTCGGGATTAAAAACAGTACGGACCACACCGAAATATGCAAAATTTCGTATAATTTTTTAACCGTGGCCACAATATGGGCTGTAATGCTAAGAAGAAGAATATGGGCTCCAAAAAACCTTAATAATTAGCAAATGGGCTGTAAATTATTAGAAATAATGGCAGATGGGCCGTATGCTGTTTTTCATAGATTTGAGGCTTTCCTAAAAAAAGGTTGTCGCACAAGCAGTGACTGTTGGATGGCCATCCAACGGTCGTCGTGCTTCTTCAATCTCTGCTTTTCTTGCTCCAGCTGCTCAAACAGGCGCCAGCGGGACTGCCTGCTCCCTCCTCCCCGCGGCCGGCTCTGCTGCCGCGGAGGCCTCATCGCCCCACCGTACTCCCATCGCTGGCCTAGCCATCCCTCTACTCACCCACACCTGTTGTTATTCTCCGGCGACGGCAGACGAACCAGTAAACCCTCGTACAGTCGTACTCCCCACCGCATGGGAAACAACTGCCGAGTCTTCCCTGCCTCCGTGTCGTTCCCTTCCTAGGCTTCACCATCGTCCACCGCCCTGGTGCTCTTGGCGCGGCCTGGTCAATGTGGTCAACGACCGACATGCATCTGAAGTGGACTTTACGTGGAGAGGCCGACAGCTGGGTCCATGGCCGCATGCAAGGAAATACCTCCTTATTACACGCAAAATAATGATTCCTCCACCTGACATCAGGGACCCACCGAAAGGGCCTCTGTATTTCGCGAAAAAAACGTTACCGCCGCTGACAGCTCGGACCCACCAGTTATATCTTCGCACGCAAGGAAGTGCCTCCTTATTACGCACAAAAAAAGAATACTCCCCCTGCTAGCTGGGACCCACCATGGTGGGAGGCTGACTTGAGGGCCTACTAAGTTGACTGGGACGGGGGCCTTTGTCAACTTTAGTCAATATGAACGATCCTAGCTCGAGTGACCGTACGATGTCCATCCAACGGCCGTAGTGCTTCTTCAACCTCTGGTCTTCTTGCTCCAGCCGCCCAAAGCAGCGTCGGTCGTGCCGCATGCTCCTGCCTCCCGTAGCAGGCTGTGCTGCCGCGGAGGCCTCACCGCCCCCTACTATTCCCACCGCTGGCCAGGCCCTGCGGCGACGGCAGCCTCACACCGCAGCCGAACCAGTGAACCCTCGTACTCCTCTCCGCGCGGGCTTCCACTGCCGCGTCTTCCCCGGCTCCCCGTCGTCCCCTTCCTAGGCCTCGCTGTCGTCCACCACCCTGGTGCTCTCGGCGCGACGTGATCAACGTGGTCAAGGAACGACTTCCATCGGACGTGGACTGTACGTGGAGAGGCTGACAGCTGGGTCCACGGCCGCAGCAAGGAAGTGCCTCCTTATTACGCGGAAAATAATTATTCCTCCACCTGACAGCTGGGACCCACCGGACGGGCCACTGTATTTCGCAAAAAACGTTTCCCCCTAACTGCTGGGACCCACCGGCTACATCTTCTTATGCAAGGAAGTGCCTGACAGTCGGGACCCACCTGGTCGAAGCATACGTAGCTTTGTCATTCTGGTCACGAACGTGTACGTACATATATACTGGTCGATGTAGAGGCGCGCACGTAGCATGTACACGTACGTACAGTGGCTAGGGTGCAAGAAAGAAAATACAGCCATGTATGTGTACATACGGGCGGGGTCTCGAATGCCTACTCGCGCATACGTACGGCCAGGGCTCGTGTACATGGCTGGGTCGGAACGGAGAAACAGCGTCGTGTTCATGGGGAGGCAATGGAATGCGTCGTGTTCATGGTGAGGCAACGGAATGTGTCGTGTTCATGGGGAGGCAACAGAATGCGTCGTGTTCATCGGGAGGCAACGGAACGCGTGGGAGCCATGGTCGTGTTCATCGGGAGGGCTTGGACGGAACAGGCGATGGAAACGAGGCCTGGCATACCGCAAAATGGAGGAAACAGACCTCCTACGTTTGGAACGGGGTCCTGTTGATCGGGAGGGGTGTGGCGTACCGCAAAACGGATGAAACGGACCTCGTACGGTCGAAACGGAGGTCCTGTTGATCGGGAGGGGTGTGGCGTACCGCAAAACGGACGAAACAGACTTGTGTTGGAGCGCTACGGTCGAAATGGGGGTTCTGTTCGTCGGGAGGGGTGTGGCGTACCACAAAATGGGACTCCATGGGATACTGTTCATCTCCACCGTCGACCTCCTCCAGCCTCCACAGGCCTCCGTCGACCTCGTCCAGCCTCCATGGGCTCCTGTTCATCCAGCCTCCACCGCGCGCTACTCCACCGGCTACTGTTCAACCACCCCTCCACCATCTACTGTTCATCCAGCCCTCCACACCACGGGGTCATGTTCAACCACCCCTCCACGGGCACCCCTCCACCGTCTATTGTTCAGCCAGCCCTCCACACCACGGGGTCCTGTTCAACCACCCCTCCACGGGCACCCCTCCACCGTCTACTGTTCATCCATCCCTCCACACCACGGGGTCCTGTTCATCCACCCCTCCACGGGCACCCCTCCACCGTCTACTATTCATCCAGCCCTCCACCACACCACGGGGTCCTGTTCATCCAGAGGCAACGCCACCGCTCACTGTTCATCCAAACCCCCCATGCAACGCTCACTGTTCATCCGAGAGGCAGCATCGATCGGCTTCAGTTAGCAGTAGTAGCGAAGGAATCGCTTGATCGGGTTCAGTTAACAGCCATCGATCGATCGCTTGGGTTCAGTAACGCGTAGCCTGCAGTGCAATCACTCAAGTTCAGTTAGAGCCCAACGCCTCGCTCGGGTTCAATTAGAGCCAACGCCTCGCACACACGCGCGTACGTGTACGAGAGAAACGCGCATCGCTCGTCCCCCGACCTCCCACCGTAACCGGGAACTCCCCGAAATTTTCCTCCCCCTCGCTTCTAACACGGTTTTTCTGTCATGGACGGCCCAAAGAATTTCATGCAGCTGCATCTCCGGCCCGCCCAGGACGAAAAGCCCATTTTCTGTCATGATTTTTTGTCATAGAAGTAGGAGCCCACCACATCTATGATGATACTGGGTTTTGTCACAATTATCGTCATAGAAGTGTCATATGTATGACAGAAAAAAATCGTTCGGCCCAAAATGTCACGGATGTGTCTTTTTTTGTAGTCATTATATCTAAAACGGGGACTTCCTTTTTAAGATTTTCATCAAAGATTTTATTATCCCCAAGCAAATGTCTTAAAGCATAGTCACTATTGTAAAGAGTTTCATCTATCACCAGTTTTTCACGATTCATACCATAAAAATCAAAGATTTCCCTAGCTTCTCGTATTATGTAGTCAAACTCATTCATAAGAATGAGAGTGGCCAACTTTTTAGCCCTAGAATTCTTTATAACGGGAAGCTCAAAAAACAATCTTTCCAAAGTAGGATGGGCACAAATAAATTTACTTTCAAGTTTCAGAACTACTGCTGAAATAGCATCCGAATAAGATCTAGTAGTTTTAAGTATAGGAGCATCATCAAGACTCAAATTTCCCACACAATTGAAAAATTCTTGGATACGTTCTTTTCCCATAACGTTCCCTTGCCCCAAGAAAAAAGTTTTAGCATCCATATTGCCCATACGTCCAATCTTAGGAGTTAGGCCATCATCTGTTGGTGTCATACCTAAATCACTCATGATTGCAAGCAAAGGATAGATCTGACAAGAAAACGGCGAACGGAAAAAGAGGGGCGAATAAAACGACAATTTTTTGTGAAGTTGGGGAGAGGAAAACGAGAGGCAAATGGCAAATAATGTAAATTGGGAGGAGATGAGATTTGTGATTAAGAACCTGGTATATGTTGAAGATTCTCCCCGGCAATGGCGCCAGAAATTCCTTTTGGTGTCGCTTGAAGCTACGTCGGTATTTCCCCAAAGAGGAAGGGATGATGCAGCATAGTGGCGGTAGGTATTTCCCTCAGATATGAAACCAAGGTTATCGAACCAGTAGGAGAACCAAGCAACACAACATAAACAGCCCATGCACACAGATAACAAATCCTCGCAACCCGACGTGTTAAAGGGGTTGTCAATCCCTTCCGGGTACGGCGCCTCAAGATAGGCAAACGGACGTGAGATAAAATTGTAGTAGATTGATAGATCGAACGCCAAACAAAATAAATAGAAATAAAACACCGGGAAAAGTAGATCGCAAAGGCAAATATATGAGAAAGAGACCGGGGGTCGTAGGTTTCACTAGGGGCTTCTCTCGAGAAAAATAGCAAACATGGGTGAATAAATTATTGTTGGGCAATTGATAGAACTTCAAATAATCATGACGATATCCAGGCAATGATCATTACATAGGCATCATGTCCTAGATTAGTAGACCGACTCCTGCCTGCATCTACTACAATTACTCCACACATCGACAACTATCTAGCATGCATCTAGTGTATTAAGTTCATGGAGAAACGGAGTAATGCCATAAGAACGATGACATGATGTAGACAAGATCTATCTATGTAGAGATAGACCCCATCGTTTTATCCTTAGTAGCAACGATACATACAGGTCGGTTCCCCTTCTGTCACTGGGATCAAGCACCGTAAGATCGAACCCACTACAAAGCACCTCTTCCCATTGCAAGATAAATAGAATAAGTTGGCCAAACAAAACCCAAATATCGGAGAAGAAATACGAGGCTATAAGAGATCATGCATATAAGAGATCAAAGAAACTCAAATAACTTTCATGATATAAAAAGATAGATCTGATCATAAACTCAAAGTTCATTGATCCCAACAAACACACCGCAAAAGAGTTACATCATATGGATCTCCAAGAGACCATTGTACTGAGAATTCAGTGAGAGAGAGAGAGAGAGAGAGAGAGAGAGAGAGAGAGGAAGCCATCTATCTACTAACTACGGACCCGAAGGTCTACAAAGAACTACTCACGCATCATCGGAGAGGCAGCAATGGAGGTGGTAAACCCCATCTGAGATGGTGTCTAGATTGGATCTAGTGGTTCTGGACTCTGCGGCGGCTGGATCAATATTTCGTCGACTCCCCTAGGGTTTTGGGAATATTGGGGTATTTATGGAGCAAAGAGGCGGTCTGGGGGCACCCGAGGTGGGCACAACCCACCAGGGCGTGCCTGGGCCACCTGGCGCACCCTGGTGGGTTATGCTCTCCTTGAAGCACCCCCTGGCGCAGCCACGACCCATTATGTGTCTTCTGGTCCAAAAAATATCTCCGTGAAGTTTCGTTGCATTTGGACTCCGTCTGATATTGATTTCCTGTGATGTAAAAAACATGCAGAAAACAGCAACTGGCACTTGGCACTGTGTCAATAGGTTAGTACCAAAAAATGACTATAAAATGATTATAAAACATCCAAGATTGATAATGAAACAACATGGAACAATAAAAAATTATAGATACATTAGATACGTATCACGGCCGCCTTAGCGCGAGCAGCCACACCTGCATATTGCAATTCTGGTCAACCTTTTGGCACACCGTGGGAGGCATGATGGCCCATCCATCGAACACGATGGTGATATCTAGACCGTGTGTGATTGTGGGTAGACACGTACACATCCGAGAAGGCGGGCCCACGTACGCTATCCGGGAACCGTTTTGGGTCTTCGAGCCCAGAACCATCAATTAATTTTTAGCTTGTTTCTTGTCACATTCCAAATTACCACACAATAAGTAATTGCAAATCTGTTCACACCGATCAAACCTAAACGTGTTAGCACTTAGAACTAGGCTATAAAAATTACCGACTCGAAAATTACTTCACAATTCCTCTCCTCGCCACCCAAAAACATGTCTTTCCTGTCAAGTCATTCTGCCATGACCAGTAGGAGGAGTTTTAGGTCGACAGAAATCCCTCTTGCTACCTCTTGAGCATGCGTTGGTTTTCCCTTGAAGAGGAAAGGGTGATGCAGCAAAGTAGCATAAGTATTTCCCTCAGTTTTTGAGAACCAAGGTATCAATCTAGTAGGAGACAATGCGCAAGTCACCTAGTACCTGCACAAACAATCAAGAACCTTGCAACCAACGCGATAAAGGGGTTGTCAATCCCTTCACGGCCACTCGCAAAAGTGAGATCTGATAAAGATAATAAGATAAATATTTTTGGTATTTTTGTTGTATAGATTGGAATGTAAAGATTGCAAAATAGTAAACGAGATGCGATGCAAATAAAAGAGATGCAATATAATAAGAAAGAGACCCGGGGGCCATAGGTTTCACTACTGGCTTCTCTCAAGATAGCATGTATTACGGTGGGTGAACAAATTACTGTCGAGCAATTGATAGAAAAGCGCATAGTTATGAATATATCTAAGGCAATGATCATGAATATAGGCATCATGTCCGTGTCAAGTAGACCGAAAACGATTCTGCATCTACTAGTATTACTCCACACATCGACCGCTATCCAGCATGCATCTAGAGTATTAAGTTCATAAGAATGGAGTAACGCAGTAAGCAAGATGACATGATGTAGAGGGATAAACTCAACAATATGATATAAACCCCATCTTTTTATCCTCGATGGCAACAATACAATACGTGCCTTGCTGCCCCTGCTGTCACTGAGAAAGGACACCGCAAGATTGAACCCAAAGCTAAGCACTTCTCCATTGCAAGAAAGATCAATCTAGTAGGCCAAACTAAACAGATAATTCGAAGAGACTTGCAAAGATATCAAATCATGCATATAAGAATTCAGAGAAGAACCAAATAATATTCATAGATAATCAAGTTCATAAATCCACAATTCATCAGATCTCGGCAAACACGCCGCAAAAGAGTATTACATCGAATAGATCTCCAAGAACATCAAAGAACTTTGTATTGAGAACCAAAGAGAGAGAAGAAGCCATCTAGCTAATAAAGGACCCGAAGGTCTGTGGTAAACTACTCACGCTTCATCGGAGAGGCTATGGTGTTGATGTAGAAGCCCTCCGTGATCGATTCCCCCTCCGGCAGATCGCTGGAGAAGGCCCCAAGATGGGATCTCACGGGTACAAAAGGTTGCGGCGGTGGAAAAGTGGTTTCGTGGCTCCCCCTAATGTTTTTAGGGTATAAGAGTATATATAGGCGAAAGAAGTACGTCGGTGGAGCTTCCTGGGGCCCACGAGGGTGGGGCGTGCCTACCCCCTGGGTGCGCCCTCCTGCCTCGTGGCTGCCTCATGGAGTTCCAGACTTCAACTCCAAGTCTTCTGGATTGCGTTTGTTCCAAGAAAGATCATCGCGAAGGTTTCATTTTTTTGGATTCCGTTTGGTATTCCTTTTCTACAAAACACTGAAATAGGCAAAAAACAGAAACTGGCACTGGGCCTTCGGTTAATAGGTTAGTCCCAAAAATAATATAAAAGAGCATATTAAAGCCCATTAAACATCCAAAACAGATAATATAATAGCATGGAACAATAAAAAAATATAGATACGTTGGAGACGTATCAAGCATCCCCAAGCTTAATTCCTGCTCGTCCTCGAGTAGGTAAATGATAAAAACTGTATTTTTGATGTGGAATGCTACCTAGCATATTTATTAATGTAATTTTCTTTATTGTGGCATGAATGTTCAGATTCGAAAGATTCAAAACAAAAGTTTAATATTGACATAAAAACAATAATACTTCAAGCATACTAATAAAGCAATCATGTCTTCTCAAAATAACATGGCCAAAGAAATCATCCGGGATAGGCCCTCCTGGGACACAGGCTGGGGCTGTGTGTGATCGGGCGAGGCATCGAAACCAAATCATTTCCATAGGTATGTACATCCACACGGTGAATCCTAGAAAATCATTTCCGTAGGTATGTACATCCCACACGGTGAATCATAGAAAATCATTTCCGTAGGTATGTACATCCCACACGGTGAATCCCAGAAAATCATTTCCGTAGGTATGTACATCCCACACGGTGAATCCTAGAAAAACATGTCCGTAGGTATGTATATCACACACAGTTCT
Organism: Aegilops umbellulata; assembly: GCA_032464435.1. Lineage (NCBI taxonomy): Eukaryota > Viridiplantae > Streptophyta > Magnoliopsida > Poales > Poaceae > Aegilops > Aegilops umbellulata. The sequence goes on from CP136054.1 coordinate 398,623,623, forward strand.
TTGTGCGGAAACATTTGTGCAAGGTGGCCTAACGCAAAGTTCGCTGTTGGAAGCCGTGTGTGATTGTTAGTTGATCGAGCACGCCTACTTTCTAGAAACCATGCGGGTTGTTTGAGTTCATCACCCATGGTGTTGTCTGAGTAACCGTTTGCAATAGAAAACCCCAATAAGCAGCATAATTAGCCTATTATTGATAATCCATGTACTAATCAAACTGATATTTCTTATAAAACACGCCAGATATGTCATATTCGTATAAAAGCAACCATGATTTCATAATCGAATTACATCAGATAGCTTCTGCACTCAGTTACGCCATTACACAACAGCACCAAGTGTCACATGCAGCATCAAAAACCTTTGGAAAGTAGCATCATACACGGTAAATAGACAGATGAATCTCATCTGGGAAACTGTAGAAGCGGAAGGCAAATATTAAGCCTTCAGTGATGTTGAATGTCCTTGCAACTTTAGGGCAGTGGCTATGGATAATTGCCTGCCCAAGCTTCGTCCTCTTCAGCAAGACTTCAATATTGTACCATGGGTGTTGAATGAATATCTTCCTTGCCTCTTGACCATGCAGGTGGTTTGAGAGGTAATCATCGGTGAACTTCTTTGAAAAGTACTGAAAACAAAGCTATGCATAAATTGCTGTTGTAAATTTTGAATTGGCGCAAGGGGTAAAAACAAGGTAAAAGAGTTGGTACCATCCTATAGTTGACTGATGTCTTCTTCATTGTGCAAACAAAGATCTTGTTGTTATTCATCGCAAGTTTCTTCATCCTAACAATCTTTCTGAGTTTCTTGACTTGACTGATATTCATGGACATCTCATTTCCCCATATGCAAAATGGGTCGAACAGTGGGTCTAATAAGCCTCTGACAGCAGGACCTACATGTGCAAGACCAAATTGTAAGAAACCTAAATATTGGAATGATTCCTGCAACTGCACAATAATGTGCTATTAGCCAAAGGACCCTACTTGAACAAACCTCGATGGTAAACCGCAGTGTCTCCCATTGTTTCCCTTCAACACACATAAGGAAGATCTTGATCAGGTTAACTGAGAGTTGCCATACTATCAGTAGAATATGTATTGAGTACAGCCAAATTCGATTGGTGTCACATGCATAACAATACAAAATTGTACCCATAGCAAATGAAAATCAAATTGCAGAACTGAACCAAACAGTTAAATGGACAGCAGACCAAATGAACCAAAATAGTTAACTGAACACGACATTGCAGAATAGAAACATGTACTAGAAGATAAGACAGTTAACAAAACAAAGAATGCTTGAGAACAGTACTACGAAATGTAGCAATTGTTGGACCAAAGTGTTAACTGAACATTACATTTCAGAGGACCAAACTGTTAACTGAACATTAGATTGCATATTAATATTACAGAGGACAAATCACTAGAAGGCACTGGCGGTGGCCTCGAGAAAATAGCACGAACTATATTTTAAAGTAGACAACGGTGTGGCGGTGTGATGTCTACTACACAACCTTCTTCTTGTAGACATTGTTGGGCCTCCAAGTGTAGAGATTTGTAGGACAGTAGCAAATTTCCCTCAAGTGGATGACCTAAGGTTTATCAATCCGTGGGAGGCGTAGGATGAAGATGGTATCTCTCAAACAACCCTACAACCAAATAACAAAGAGTCTATTGTGTCCCCGACACACCCAATACAATGGTAAATTGTATAGGTGCACTAGTTCGGCGAAGAGATGGTGATACAAGTGCAATATGGATGGTAGATATAGGTTTTTGTAATCTGAAATATAAAAACAGCAAGGTAAGTAATGATAAAAGTGAGCACAAACGGTATTGCAATGCCTTGAAACTAGGCCTAAGGTTCATACTTTCACTAGTGCATGTTCTCTCAACAATAATAACATAATTAGATCATATAACAATCCCTCAACATGCAACAAAGAGTCACTCCAAAGTCACTAATAGCGGAGAACAAACGAAGAGATTACTGTAGGGTATGAAACCACCTCAAAGTTATCCTTTCTGGTAGATCTATTCAAGAGTCCGTAGTAAAATAACATGAAGCTATTCTTTTCGTTCGATTTAACCTAGAGTTCGTACTAGAATAACACCTTAAGACACAAATCAACCAAAACCCTAATGTCACCTAGATACTCCAATGTCACCTCAAGTATCCATGGGTTTGATTATACGATATGCATCACACAATCTCAGATTCATCAATTCAACCAACACAAAGAACTTCAAAGAGTGCCCCAAAGTTTCTACCGGAGAGTCAAGATGAAAATGCCAACCCCTATGCATAAGTTCACAAGGTCACTGAATCCGCAAGTTGATCACCAAAACATACATCAAGTAGATCACGTGAATATCCCATTGTCACCACAGATAAGCACATGCAAGACATACATAAAGTGTTCTCAAATCCTTAAAGACTCAATCTGATAAGATAACTTCAAAGGGAAAACTCAATCCATTACAAGAGAGTAGAGGGGGAGAAACATCATAAGATCCAACTATAGTAGCAAAGCTCGCGATACATCAAGATCGTGCCAAATCAAGAATACAAGAGAGAGATCAAACTCATAGCTACTGGTACATACCCTCAGCCCCGAGGGTGAACAACTCCCTCCTCGTCATGGAGAGCGTCGGGATGATGAACCGGTGAGGGATCCCCCCTCCGTCAGGGTGCCGGAACAGGGTCCCGATTGGTTTTTGGTGGCTACAGAGGCTTGCGGCGGCGGAACTCCCGATCTAGGTTATTTTCTGGAGGTTTCTGTATTTATAGGAATTTTAGGCGTAGGTCTCACGTTAGGGGGGGTCTCCGAGTCGTCCACAAGATAGGGGGCGCGCCCAGGGGGTAGGGCATGCCCCCACCCTCGTGGACGGCACGGGACTCTTCTGGCCCAACTCTTTTACTCCGGGGGCTTCTTTTGGTACATAAAAAATCATCAAAAATTGGCACGTCAATTGGACTCCGTTTGGTATTCCTTTTCTGCGATACTCAAAAACAAGGAAAAAAAGAAACTGGCACTGGGCTCTGGGTTAATAGGTTAGTCCCAAAAATCATATAAAATAGCATATAAATGCATATAAAACATCTAAGATGGATAATATAATAGCATGGAACAAAAAAATTATAGATACATTGGAGATGTATCATGGTGTGGACGGTGGCCTCGAAGACGAGGTGCTCCTCCAAGATCTGGCGATCGACACGCATGGCAGCGATAGCGACCTTGTGCGCGCGTGCAGCCACATGCTATTGAGCTCCATGTTATACTGCATGCAAAATGGTTGTGGGCGGCGCTTAATTGGAGGAGGGGCAGTGATTTCGGTGAAAGGTGTCACGTCGTCGGTCGGGGCATGTGCGACGGGAAAGGAGGAGGATGGTGTGGGTGGGGTGTGGATTACCTGACCATATCGATGAGGCCGCGCAGCAAGAAGAAGGGTCGCCGACGAGGAGGCGGCGCTGCAAGAAGAAGGGTCGCCGGCGAGGAGGCGGCGCTGCAAGAAGAAGGGTAGCCAGCGAGGAAGCGGCGCTGCAAGAAGAAGGTCGCCGGCGAGGAGGCTGAGCTACCAGTAAGCAGCAGTGAAGGTTTAAACTTGGAAAGCAAGGAGGAATAGTGGAAATGTGGCTATTGGTAGGAGGGAGGGGCGGGGAGATAGATATTTCCGCGGTGGCAAAAAAATTTCGCTCGGTGCCACGAGAAACTAGCGCACAAGTGTGATTCAAGCAGGGGCGGTGGACTGTAGACGACGAAGCTTCCTGCATAAGCCAGACAAGACGATGCGCCAAGATATTTTATATCGCATCCCACACGATTCTTTCTAGTAAACTGTTTGTGGTATACCTGATTTTTTCATTATGTTTTGAAAGACAAAATGGTGTTACGGAGGGAAAGAATGGTGTTTGAATTGCTAGAACATTTACGTACAGTGAACATGCAACTAGTACATGAGTGTCATGTTAAAATTTGGAATTATTCTAGGTTCGTTTGGCATTTTATGCATTAATTGAGTTTCTGGGCATTTAATGTAAATAATTCAAATTTGAACTACAAGCACATGATCCAATGCACCAAAATTTGTTGAAAAGCACATGTGTGTCTTTGGGTGAATTTATAGGTCCCATGCAAGAAATGAGAATGAAATTCAAACATCTGGGTGTCGTGGCTCGTCCAGAAAGATTGAGAAACTTGGTTTTTTAATTTCTTTAAATCCAAAACACGCCTGAAAATCTTGAAACTTGGCATGGTGTCATGACATGGCACCAACATGCCGCGGTAAACTTTTTGGCCGAATTGGGACAAGCTTTTGTGTAAGCTTCTTGCAGACCGGAGCTTCCCTCAAGAAGGCTCGTGCTTCCGAGAGGGAACGTGTCACCTCCGTGTGCGAAAGGAGATACGTACACTGCCTTCTCCCGCCTTAATTTTTTTACACAGGCATATTAGACCAAATAGAAGTATCGTGCTAAATTTTGGAATTATTCCGGGTTCATTTGGCCTTTTTATACATTAATTGAGTTTCTGGGAATTTAATCTGCATAATTCAAATTTGAACTACAAGCACATGCTCCAGCGCACCAAAATTTGTTGAAAATCACATGTGTGTCTTTGGGTGAATTTATAGGTCCCATGCAAGAAATGGGAATGAAATTCAAACATCTGGGCGTCGTGGCTCGGCCGGAAAGATTGAGAAACTTGGTTTTTTATTTCCTGTAAATCCAAAACACGCCTGAAAATCCTGAAACTTGGCATGGTGTCATGATGTGGCACCAACATGCTGCGGTAATTTTTTTGCCCGAATTTGGACAAGCTTTGGTGTAAGCTTCTTGCAAACCGAAGCTTCCCTCAAGAAGGCTCATGGTTCCGAGAGGGAACGTGTCACCTCCATGTGCGAAAGGAGATACGTACACTGCCTTCTCCCGCCTTAATTGTTTTACACAGGCATATTAGACAAAATAGAAGTACCATGCTAAATTTTGGAATTATTCTGGTTTCGTTTGGCCTTTTTTATACATTAGTTGAGTTTTTGCGCATTTAATTTGCATAATTCAAATTTGAACTAGCACATGCTCAAGTGCACCAAAGTTGGTTGAAAAATCACATGTGTGTCCTTAGGTAAATTTATAGGTCTCATGCAAGAAATGGGAATGAAATTCAAACATCTGGGTGCCGTGGCTCGGCCGGAAAGATTGAGAAACTTGGTTTTTTAATTCCTGTAAATCAAAAACACGCCTGAAAATCATTAAACTTGACATGGTGTCATGACATGGCACCAACATGCTGCGGTAACTTTTTTGGCCGAATTGGGACAAGCTTTGGTGTAAGCTTCTTGCAAACCGGAGCTTCCCTCAAGAAGGATCGTGGTTCCGAGAGGGAACGTGTCACCTCCGTGTGTGAAACGATATACGTACACTGCCCTCTCCCGCCTTAACTTTTTTACACAGGAAGATTAGACCAAATAGAAGTATCGTGCTAAATTTTGGAATTATTCCGGGTTCGTTTGGCCTTTTTATACATTAATTGAGTTTCTGCGCATTTAATGTGCATAATTCAAATTTTAACTACAAGCACATGCTCCAGTGCACCAAAGTTGGTTGAAAAATCACATGTGTGTCCTTGGGTGAATTTATTGGTCCCATGCAAGAAATGCGAATGAAATTCACACATCTGGGCGTCGTGGCTCGGCCGGAAAAGATTGAGAAACTTGGTTTTTTAATTCCTGTAAATCCAAAACATACGTGAAAAACATGAAACTTGGCATGGTGTCATGACATGGCACCAACATGTTGTGGTAATTTTTCTGTCCGATTTGCAAAGGCGCACACATTAACAATCAACAAAGTCATTTTGGAACAAGTGATGTCACATTACAAATCGGAAACACAAGTATTGTTGAAACCGTGGGCGCCTACTTACCAATTATGTGTCGCCACGCGTCCCCTTTTTTTATTGGCTAGGAGGCGTCGTGTGGGGTAGCTATTTGAGTACGGGAGGTGTGCGATCAAACCCCTGCGCGTGCTCAACGGGAGGAGAGCCCTTTGACCGCTACCCGCCGTGCACCTCCCTCCCAACATCTCCATTAATGGCGCCCGAGCACCTGTTCTACGGCGTGGCTATATGTTCACTGGACTAAGATTTCAGAGAGAAAATGAAAATCTGACAAGAAAGTTTTGCACGGATCTTGATGTAAGATCCGATGGACCTGTATAGCATCAACTGCAACTTATAGCAAGCATGATGAATATAAGGATGATGACAGTGGATAATAATTGCCTTACATATTTAGGAACATAATTTAAAAAGCCACATGCGGCAACTCCCGAAATACACAAGGGCAAAAGAAGAAGGAAGACAATGATCTGGCTCGTTGTTCTCTACTTTCTTGATGCATTGCTGCAGGCCGCGGGAACTAGTCTCTGCGGTGAGCGGCGATGAGCTCTTTCTTGTCCTCAAGATGCTGCTTGAGAGCATCCACGGATTCCTCCACCAGCCTTCTACGCTCATGCGCAGCATGGCATTCTCGTCCATAAGTTTCTCGACGATGACGCTGGTCCTCTTCAACAAGGCAGTGGTCTGCTCCTGCTGCTCCGCACTTCCGATGATCTTCGCCCTCAGCAGGTCGCGCTCGGCCCAGAACTTCACATTGCTCTCATTTAGTTGCCGCATGACGCCGGTAGACTGTTCAAACGAGGCTTTCAGGTCATCCTGCAACCTCGCCCAGCTGGAGATCTGATCCATCTGCCTAAGGACGAGGGCATGCATGCGCCTATAAGAGTCCTCGACTGCCCGCGAAACATTTTCCCAGGCTGCCGCGGCGCGGGAGGACGTCTCTGCTGCATTCGCGGCCCGGCGGGACATCTCCTCTGCTTCTGTGGCGTGGTCGGACCAGTCTGTTGCATCGATGGCGCGGCGGGACCTCCGTGCTGCTTCGGCGGCATGGCGGGACCTCTCTGCTGCTACGACCATGTGCGGGACATGTTGGCTGCTTTCGTGGCGAGGCGGGACATCTCTCATGCTTCCGCTTCCAGGCTCGCGTCTCGCTGGTGGCAATCTCTCGACCTAGAACTCACGCTGGCCATGGCAGACGCAAGGGAACGATGATGAATGACTTGTTTGTTTTTGTGGATGAGGAGTTGAGGAGGAATGTACAGTCATCTTGGGGTAGTAGTATTTATAACCGAGTAGTAATACACTCCTAAGTGGGAAACCGTTTAGGTTTTGATCGGTGTGAACAGGTTTGCAATTTGGAATGTGACAGGATGCATGCTCAAAATTTACTGACGGTTATAAGTGCAGCACTATCCCCGGAAGGCGTAATGTGGGCACGTATGCCTTCTCGGCCGTGTACGTGGCGTTTTCACCATAGGGTGCACCGCAATAGGCAATGTCAGCACACATCTTGTTCCAGCAATCGTGCGCGCTCATTATTACCATCGCGCATGCTTCATTTAATTAGAATGTGTGTGCCCGTCTAGCGCACACACGTTGATCTATCTAATTGTTTCAGTTTATTGTGGCTAATCGCAAACAGTTCATCCATGTGAAGTGTATGCCATCAATCGCAGACACTTTGATCTGGCTGACCCGTTTCTGTTTTGTTGCCTAATCGCAAACAGTTAATCCTTCTGAAGCGTGTGCCCTCAATCACACACACCTTGGTCTGGCTAACCATTTCTTTTGGGTTCCCTAATCAGAAACAGTTCATCCGAGTGAACCGTATGCTGTATATCGCTGATAACCCACAAGTATAGGGGATCGCAACAGTTTTCGAGGGTAGAGTATTCAACCCAAATTTGTTGATTCGACACAAGGGGAGCCAAAGAATATTCTCAAGTATTAGCAGTTGAGTTGTCAATTCAACCACACCTGGATAACTTAATATCTACAGCAAAGTATTTAGTAGCAAAATAATATGATTGTAGTGGTAACGGTAATAAAAGTAACAGAAGCAAAAGTAATATTTTTGGTGTTTTGTAGTGATTGTAACAGTAGCAAAGGAAAAGTAAATAAGCAAAAACCAGTATATGGAAAGCTCGTAGGCATTGGACCGGTGATGGATAATTATGCCGGATGCGGTTCATCATGTAACAGTCATAACATAGGGTGACATAGAACTAGCTCCAATTCATCAATCTAATGTAGGCATGTATTCCGAATATAGTCATACGTGCTTATGGAAAAGAACTTGCATGACATCTTTTGTCCTACCCTCCCGTGGCAGTGGGGTCCTAATGGAAACTAAGGGATATTAAGGCCTCCTTTTAATAGAGAACCGGAACAAAGCATTAGCACATAGTGAATAGATGAACACCTCAAACTATGGTCATCACCGGGAGTGGTCCTGATTATTGTCACTTCGGGGTTGCCGGATCATAACACATAGTAGGTGACTATAGACTTGCAAGATAGGATCAAGAACTCACATATATTCATGAAAACATAATAGGTTCAGATCTGAAATCATGGCACTCGGGCCCTAGTGACAAGCATTAAGCATAGCAAAGTCATAGCAACATCAATCTCAGAACATAGTGGATACTAGGGATCAAACCCTAACAAAACTAACTCAATTACATGATAGATCTCATCCAACCCATCACCGTCCAGCAAGCCTACGATGGAATTACTCACGCACAGCGGTGAGCATCATGAAATTGGTGATGGAGGATGGTTGATGATGACGACAGCGATGAATCCCCCTCTCCGGAGCCCCGAACGGACTCCAGATCAGCCCTCCTGAGAGGTTTTAGGGCTAGGCGACGGCTCGTATCGTAAAACGCGATGGTTTCTTCTCCCTTATTTTTTCTCTCCGAAAGCAAATATATAGAGTTGGAGTTGGCGTCGGAGGAGCTCCAGGGGGCCCACGAGGTAGGGGGCGCCCCCCACCCTCGTGGACAGGGTGTGGGCCCCCTGGTCTTCATCTTTGGCGAGGATTTTTTTTATTTTTAACTAGACGTTCCGTGGAGTTTCAGGTCATTCCGAGAAGTTTTGTTTCTGCACATAAATAACACCATGGATAGTCTGCTGAAAACAGCGTCAGTCCGGGTTAGTTCCATTCAAATCATGCAAGTTAGAGTCCAAAACAAGGGCAAAAGTGTTCGGAAAAGTAGATACGACGGAGACGTATCAACTCCCCCAAGCTTAAACCTTTGCTTGCCCTCAAGCAATTCAGTTGACAAACTGAAAGTGATAAAGAAAAACTTTTACAAACTCTGTTTGCTCTTGTTGTTGTAAATATGTAAAGCCAGCATTCAAGTTTTTAGCAAAGATCATGACTAACCACATTTGCAATAATTTTCAGGTCTCATGTTTACTCATATCAATAGCATAATCAACTAGCGAGTCATAATAATAAATCTCGGATGACAACACTTTCTCAAAACAATCATAATATGATATAACAAGATGGTTTCTCGCTAGCCCTTTCTGAGACCGCAAAACATAAATGCAGAGCACCTTTAAAGATCAAGGACTGACTAGACATTGTAATTCATGGTAAAAGAGATCCAATCATAGTCATACCCAATATAAATTAATAGTAATGGATGCAAATGATAGTTGCGCTCTCCAGCTAGTGCTTTTAATAAGAGGGTGACGACTCAACATAAAAGTAAATAGATAGGCCCTTCGCAGAGGGAAGCAGGGATTTGTAGAGGTGCCAGAGCTCGGTTTTGAAATAGAGATAAATAATATTTTGAGCGGCATACTTTCGTTGTCAACATAACAACTAAGAGATGGAGATATCTTCCATGCTACACACATTATAGGCGGTTCCCAAAAAGAATGGTAAAGTTTATACTCCCCCTCCACCAACAAGCATCAATCCATGACTTGCTCGAAACAACGAGTGTCTCAAACTAGCAACAGTCCCAGGGGGAGTTTTGTTTGCAATTAATTTTGATTTAGTTTGCATAAAGCATGGGACTGGGCATCCCAGAGACCGGCCATTTTCTCGTGAATGAGGAGCGGAGTCCACTCCTCGTGAGAATAACCCGCCTAACATGGAAGATAAGGGCAGCCCTAGCTGATACATGAGCTATTCAAGCATACAAAACAGAATGTTTATTTGAAGGTTTAGAGTTTGGCACATACAAATTTACTTGGAACGGCAGGTAGATACCGCATATAGGAAGGTATAGTGGACTCATATGGAATAACTTTGGGGTTTAAGGGATTGGATGCACAAGCAGTATTCCCGCTTAGTACAAGTGAAGGCTAGCAAAAGACTGGGAAGGGACCAACTAGAGAGCGACAACAGTCATGAACATGCACTAAAATTAATAAACATTGGATGCAAGCATGAGTAGGATATAATCCACCATGAACATAAATATCATGAAGGCTATGTTGATTTTGTTTCAACTACATGCGTGAACATGTGCCAAGTCAAGTCACTTAAATCATTCAAAGGAGGATACCACCCCATCATACCACATCACAACCATTTTAATAGCATGTTGACACGCAAGGTAAACCATTATAACTCATAGCTAATCAACCATGGCATAAGCAACTATGATCTCTAATTGTCATTGCAAACATGTTTATTCATAATAAGCTGAATCAAGAACGATGAACTCATCATATTTACAAAAACAAGAGAGGTCGAGTTCATACCAGTTTTTCTCATCTAAGTCAGTCCATCATATATCATCATAATTGCCTTTCACTTGCATGACCGAACGAAGTGAATAATAATGAGAGTGCAAGTGCATTGGACTAAGCTGGAATCTGCGAGCATTCAATAAACAAGAGAAGACAAGGCAATATGGGCTCTTGGTTAAATCAACAATAATGCATATAAGAGCCACTTCAACAATTTAATCATGGTCTTCTCCTATCGACCCCCAAAGAAAAGAAAAGAAATAAAAACTATTTACACGGGAAAGCTCCCAACAAGCAAAAGAAGAACGGGAAATATTTTTGGGTTTTCTTTTAATCATTACTACTATAGCAAGAAAAGTAAACTAACTAAAAGATATTACTAAATTTTTTGGTTTTTCTTAAGGTTTAACAATAACACAAGAAGAAAGCAGGAAAAAGAAAAATAAACTAGCATGAATATTACAGTCAAAGAGTATGAGCACCGACATCTAGCAATGAGTGTGTGTGAAATGTAATGTCGGTGAGAAATACGTACTCCCCCAAGCTTAGGCTTTTGGCCTAAGTTGGTTCATTGCCAGGGATGGCCTGGCGGATACCCGTAGGTGTAGCTGGGGTCGTACTGCGATGCAGCGTTTATCGCCTCCTGAGCTGCAGCGTGGCGTCGGGCTGCCTCCGCTCTCCTCTCGTACTCATCTGCCTCCTCTCTGGTAATAGTATATCTTCCTTTTGCCTGGTGATCAAAGAAGGCAGGAGCAGGGAGAGTAATACGGACAACACGTGTTTGTCAAAGATTACCGATATTGGAGAGGTGATTCATTCCTCTCGACAAACTGGTGGTGGACCATAGAATGAAAATCTAAATAAGTAGGAGGTAACTCCATATCATCCTCACGAACGTCTACCTCAAGAAAATTAGCTAAGCGGGTTGCATAAATTCCTCCAAAGAAACCTCCATTAAATCTATTATGATGCAACCTATGTGCAACAATGGCCCCCATATTATAAGATTGGTCTCCTAACATAGCACTCCTAAGAATACTGAGGTCAGGCACACACATATGACATGCTTCATCCTTATCAGTTATGCACCTACCTATGAAGATAGCAAAATAATGTATAGCAGGAAAGTGAATGCTCCCTATGGTAGCTTGTGCTATATCTCTAGATTCTCCTCCAGTTATACCAGCAAGAAAGTCTCTAAATTTAGATTTACGGGGATCACTAGCACTACCCCATTGTGGAAGTTTGCAAGCAAAAGTAAAATCCTCTAAGTCCATGGTATAAGATTTGTCATAAAGATCAAACATGACAGTTGGAGAATTACATGAAGATGAAAATTCAAACCTCCTCACAAATGAACTAGTGAGATCATGGTACTGTGGGCATTTGTCTGCCTCAAAGCTCACAAGATCGGCGTTACCCAAATATGCGTTAAATTCCTCTTTGATTCCCGCTCGATCCATAAAATTTTCCGAAGGCCATTCACAGGGCCGCACTGGAGCGTCCCTTGGGGGCTCCTCATCAGAATCACGCATTGCAAGCCTGGGTCCTTGCTTCCTTGAAGAACCACCTTGGAACATTTCCCTAAGCATATTGCTTTCTCTGAAAAATTTCTGAAATTTTTAGTAACTTCAAACAAAAGTGAACCAAGCTCAACAAAATTCATAGCAACTACTCCTACAAGTGCCTAGAGCCTATATCAAGCATTAGAGCTACTTGGAACCATATAAATTTGACATGCAAGCTCAAGAACATGGTCACCTATGCAGCACAAATTTGCAATGAATAAAGCACTAGAACAAAAACTAATTGGACCAATGGAGGAGTCACATACCAAGAAACAATCTCCCCAAGCAGTTTTGTGAGAGGTGCTTTGAGTAAGGAGATCGAAAATCGCAGCAAAGTGAGCTAGAACTCGTGCTTGAGCCAGATATTCGTGTTTGTGGGAGGAAGAAGAAGTGAATGAGTGCAGGAATAAGTGGAGGAGGGCCACTGAGGGAGTCCTGGATTAGGGGGTGTTCGGATAGCCGGATTATACCTTCAGCCGGACTCCAGGACTATGAAGATACAAGATTGAAGACTTCGTCCCGTGTCCGGAAGGATCTTTCCTTGGCGTGGAAGGCAAGCTAGGCGTGCGGATATTCAAGATCTCCTACCATTGTAACCGACTCCGTGTAACCCTAATCCTATCCGGTGTCTATATAAACCGGAGGGTTGTAGTCCGTAGGACAACCATCATCATACACAATCATACCATAGGCTAGCTTCTAGGGTTTAGCCTCCTTGATCTCGTGGTAGATCTACTCTTGTACTACCCATATCATCAATATTAATCTAGAAGGAGTAGGGTTTTACCTCCATCGAGAGGGCCCGAACCTGGGTAAAATAAAGTGTCCTTTGTCTCCTGTTACCATCCGACCTTGACGCACAGTTCGGGACCCCCTACCCGAGATCCGCCGGTTTTGACACCGACATTGGTGCTTTCATTGAGAGTTCCTCTGTTTTGTCGCTTTTAGGCCCGATGGCTCCTTTGATCATCAACAACGATGAGGTCCAGGGTGAGACTTTCCTCCCCGGACAAAAATTCGTCTTTGGCGGCTTCGCTCTGCGGGCCAATTCGCTTGGTCGTATGGAGCAGATCAAAAGCTACGCCCCTGGCCATCAAGTCAGGTTTGGAAGCTAAAACTACACGGCAGATATCCGCGGAGACTTGATCTTCGACAGATTCGAGCCACAGCCAAGCGCGCCGCACTACCTCGAGGGGCATGATATAGCTCTGCCTCCGAATAGTGCCCTGGAGGCCGCACACGCACCGACCCCGATCCTCGACTCGGAGCCCGCTGCGTTCTTTGAGGATGAACGGTTGGACATCACCTCGGGGGCTGCGATCTTGAAGGCGATCGAGCCGAACGCCAGCCCCGCACTCCGCACGGCCCATGACTCCAAGGAGTCGGATTCTTCTCCGAACTCCGGGCCTCCCGTGCCCCTGCCGATCGAATCCGATTGGGCGCCTATAATGGAGTTCACCGCTGCGGACATCTTTCAGCACTCACCTTTTGGTGATATCCTGAATTCTCCTAAGTCTCTCTCTCTCTATCAGGAGAGCCCAGGCCGGACTATGGTCTGCGAGGTTGGGATTCGGACGACGAAGAAATTCAAAGCCCACCCACCACCCACTTAATAGCCATTGTCGATGATTTAACCGACATACTTGACTTCGGCTCCGAAGACTTCGACGGTATGGACGACGAAGGAGGAGACGAACAAGAACCAGCACCTGTAGGGCGCTGGACCGCCACCTCGTCATATGACATATATATGGTGGACGCTCCAAAGGATGGAGATGGCGATGGAACAGCGGAGGATGACACCTCGAAAAAACAGCCAAAACACCGGCGTCAACGGTGCCGCTCTAAATCCCGCCATAGCAGAAACGGTGATTCTGGCACGGGAGATAATACTACCCCGGATAGCGCCGAAGAACACCAAATCGAGCAAGATTCGACGCAGGAAGATGGAGAAGCCAGCCCTCATGAGAGAGCGGTAGAGCGAGAGGTTGAGGATGATAACTACATGCCTCCCTCCGAAGATGAGGCAAGCCTCGACGACGACGAATTCGTCGTACCATCAGACCCTGCCGAACAAGAGCGTTTCAAACGCAGGCTTCTAGCCACGGCGAATAGCCTAAAGAAAAAGCAGCAACAGCTTAGAGCTGATCAAGATTTGCTAGCTGACAGATGGACTGAAGTCCTTGCAGCCGAAGAGTATGAACTCGAGCGCCCCTCCAAAAATTATCCTAAGCGCAGGCCGCTACCCCAATCAGAAGGGGAAGCACCTACATTACCAATGCATGACATGGCAGACCGGCCACCTCGCGGCCGCGACAGAGAGGCCTGTCGAACCTCTAAACAAGCCATGCCCCGGTGCCGCTCAACTAAGGCACGGGAAAATGAGCCAGACCTGCGAGACGTACTGGAGGATAAAGCAAGGCAAACAAGATCGATCTATGGATCGCACAGACACCCGATGACACGTGATGATCTTCACTCTGGACACAATAAATCCGGCCGGGCCGAACACAACAGGCATAGCTCTTCCGAGCTGCGTCGTGACATAGCCCAGTATAGGGGCGCCGCACACCCACTATGCTTCACAGATGAAGTAATGGATCATAAAATCCCAGAGGGTTTCAAACCCGTCAACATCGAGTCATATGATGGTACGACAGATCCGGCAGTATGGATTGAGGATTATCTCCTTCACATCCACATGGCACGTGGCGACGATCTACACGCCATCAAATATCTCCCCCTCAAGCTCAAAGGACCAGCCCGGCACTGGCTTAACAGCCTACCAGCGAACTCAATCGGTTATTGGGAAGACCTGGAAGCCGCATTCCTCGACAACTTCCAGGGGACCTATGTGCGGCCACCGGACGCCGACGACCTAAGCCACATAATTCAGCGGCCAGAAGAATCGGCCAGGCAATTCTGGACACGGTTCCTAACAAAGAAAAATCAGATAGTCGATTGTCCGGATGCAGAGGCCCTAGCAGCCTTCAAACATAACATCCGCGACGAGTGGCTTGCCCGGCACCTGGGACAGGAAGAGCCGAAATCTATGGCAGCCCTCACAACACTCATGACCCACTTTTGCGCGGGCGAAGATAGCTGGCTAGCTCGCAACAACAACTTATCGAAGAACCCTGGTAATTCGGATACCAAGGACAAAAGTGGCAGGACACGTCGAAATAAGCAAAAGCGCCGCGTTAGCAGCGACAGCAATGAGGATACGGCAGTAAATGCCGGATTCAGAGGCTATAAATCCGGTCAGCGGAAAAAGCCATTTAAAAAGAATACCCAGGGCCCGTCCAGTTTGGACCGGATACTCGACCGCTCGTGCCAGATTCATGGCACCCCCGAAAGGCCAGCCAATCACACCAACAGGGATTGTTGGGTGTTCAAGTAGGCAGGCAAGTTAAGAGCCGAACACAAAGACAAGGGGCTGCATAGCGACGACGAGGAGGAGCCTAGACCGCCGAACAACAATGGACAGAAGGGGTTTCCCCCACAAGTGCGGACGGTGAACATGATATACGCGACCCACATTCCCAAGAGGGAGCGGAAGCGTGCGCTACGGGACGTATACGCGATGGAGCCAGTCGCCCCAAAGTTCAACCCATGGTCCTCATGCCCGATCACTTTTGATCGAAGGGACCACCCCACTAGCATCCGTCACGGCGGTTTTGCCGCATTGGTTCTTGACCCAATCATTGACGGATTTCATCTCACAAGAGTCCTCATGGATGGCGGCAGTAGCCTGAACCTGCTTTATCAGGATACAGTGCGGAAAATGGGCATAGATCCATCAAGGATCAAGCCCACAAGGACGACCTTTAAAGGCGTCATACCAGGTGTAGAGGCCAATTGCACAGGCTCTGTAACACTTGATGTGGTCTTTGGATCTCCAGATAACTTCCGAAGCGAAGAGTTAATCTTCGATATAGTCCCGTTCTGCAGTGGCTATCACGCCCTGCTCGGACGAACCGCATTCGCTAAATTCAATGCGGTGCCGCACTATGCATATTTCAAGCTCAAGATGCCAGGCCCTCGAGGAGTAATTACGGTCAACGGAAACACTGAATGCTCCCTCCGTACGGAGGAGCACACGGCGGCCCTCGCAGCGGAAGTACAAAGCAGCCTTTCAAGGCAACTCTCCAGTCCGGCCGTTAAAAAGCCGGATAATGCAAAGCACGCCCGGAGTAACCTGCAACAAGACCGCCTGGCACGTTCGGAGCAAGCGTAGCAATACGGCCCCAACCCCAGCCATCGCAACATAGTGGAGCTAGTACCTCGAGTACACAATTACACCCTCGAAATTCCATGGGCACAGGGGGGGGACATTAACGGCATGCTTACAATACGGCGTCGAACGTACTAGGGGCTGCCGGATTTTTTTTTACTTTCAGGACTCCACACTCTGGATAACCTGTTCGGCTTTGCTGCCGCACAGACGATGCAAGACCCAGGGAAGCAGACAAAGCTACGCCGCATTACGGAACTCTCAGGTGGTCTCTATTTCGAGCGATATATCTGTTTCTAAATTCCGCGGCCTGCCCCTGGTCAGGACATGTTAAATAGTCTAATTTCTTTTTGCTTATCGCACTACTTGTATCGTTCGGCTTTGATAAATAGCCTCTCTATAAACAATGCATAGCTTTTCGCCTATTTTTTGCGTTGTCCTCTTTTAATATATATGTTCATTAAATAAATATGAACGCAACCGTACACCATGGTACGGCAAAACACGCCAGGGGCTTCATTACCCTTCTATCTGGTGTGAGAAGTCCGTACACTTTCACAAGTGCGGCACCCCGAACTTATAGCACTATATGCATCGGCTCCGAATCATGATTTTGGTCACATGTTGGGTTTGCCCGGCTCCTATGTTTTGGTGCCTTACGTTCCGCTATATCGGCTAAGGTAGCACTAGGAGAACCACTGCGATTGTGCCCCTGTTCAGCTGGGTTAAGCACCTCAGTGGAGAAAGCTAAAACAGACTGTCATGATAGGGCGTGAGACCGGTCGCTGTTCGAGAGGTTTTTCGAGTCCTTAAAGATTTATGCCGCTTCGAGCGAGGAGCTGGCTATGTCCGGCCAAAGGCGTGGGTAGCGCCCCGAATTCGGCCTTCCGAACTAGGGGCTTCGCCGAAATTTAAAATTATAACGTTCTATGGCTAAGTGAGAGTGTTCAAGCATTATAGTCCGATTGCCTGGTTCGTTGTGCTGAGCGCCTCCCTCGAAGGACCCAACTATGGGAAAAAGAGCCCTCAGGTTTATCCCGAACACCCCAACACTAGTGGCATGGGGGCAGAAGCCGACGACTGGCCATCTCTCAATTTTTGATAAACGGCCGCACAGAAAATAATATTTTAAATTCAATAAGCATTGCTTAGCGCATATGAACAAGTTTTCAGCGCACAGGATACAAACGAGCGAGTTCATTCAAATACTACATCTTTAGTACATTCACCCGTGACAAGGCGGGCTCCGGCAAGAACTTCCTTGTAGTAGTTCTCGGGCTTGCGATGCTCCTTCCCCGGCGGCGGCCCGTCCTTCACCAGCTTCTCTTCGTCCAGCTTACCCCAGTGTACCCTTACACGGGCAAGGGCCCTCCGGGCACCTTCAATGCAGGCGGAGCGCTTGATGACCTCAAGCCGTGGACAGGCCTCCACCAGCCGCTGCACTAGCCCGAAATAGCTCCCAGGCAGGGCCTCTCCAGGCCACAGCCGAACTAGTAATCCCTTCATGGCCTGTTCGGCCGCCTTGTGGAGCTCGACCAGCTGTTTCAGCTGATCGCTCAAAGGCACAGGGTGTCCGGCCTCAGAATACTGAGACCAGAACACACTCTCCGTCGAGCTGCCCTCTTCAGCTCGGTAGAACGCGGCGGCGGCGGATACGCTGCGGGGAAGATCGGCGAACGCCCCTGGAGAATTCCGGATTCGGGTAAGTAACAGGTAGTTTACTTTTATATTCCTACTTTGCATTAAGAATGCCTTACCCGTTGCTATCTTTTTCACCTCCTCCAACTCTTGGAGGGCCTTTTGGGCTTCGGCCTTGGCACTCTTGGCGGTCTCAAGGGCCGACGCAAGCTCGGATGCTTGCGCTTTTGACTCAAGCTCCAAACTCTCATGTTTTTTCATGAGAGCTTGCAGCTCTTGCTACACCTCGCCGACCTGTACCCCAAGCCTTTCTCGCTCGGCGCGCTCCTCGGCCGTTTTCTTTCCGGCCTCAGCTAGCACCTGCTTCAGGGTTGCCACCTCGGTTGTGGCCCCTACAATAAGCAGTACAATCCTGTTATTTCTTTCTGCAATCAAGCCTCTCTATAGGCACCTTTTTTCTTTTTTAGGGTATTTCTTACCTTCTTTCTCCTCGAGCTGCCGTTTGGCAAGGCCGAGCTCTTGCTCGGTCCGCCCGAGGTCCTTTTAAGGACATCCACCTGCGCAGTCAGTGCGGCGGTGGACAGCAGCGAAGCCTGCATACGCATATTTGACTTTTTGTTGTTAGACTCCAGTGAAAATTACTAGATCCTCTATTCGGCTTTTCTTTCCGAACACCGAACAGAGCATCAGGGGCTACTGTCTATGCGGTAACTAATTTGACATATTTTTACATACCTCGAAGCCTGTTAGAAGGCTAGCGCAAGCTTCAGTCAGTCCGCTCTTGGCGGACTGAACCCTTTGGATCACCGTACTCATAACAGTACGGTGCTCCTTGTCGATGGCGGCGCCCTCAAGCACCTCCAGCAGATTGTCCAGCGCCTCTGGTTGGACGGAGGTCGCCGGCTCAGACGACTTACTCCTCTCGGAAGGAGGTCGCCCACCACGGACCGGGACTGTCGAGTCCGGCGCGGTGTCCGGCACAAAGTCGGACTTGGAGCCCTGGGGGGTTTCATCCCCTTTACTCCTGGGATCCGGAGGATTGCCTTGCGGCTCCTCCAGGACTATCTCCTCCTGCCCTGGAGCTTGGCGGGACGCCACTTCGGTGTCGTCCTGCCTGCAAGGGGAGACAGCGGGCGGAACAGAGTTCACGTCCGACGAATCCAGGGAGCCGCTCGACGAATCGTCGAGTTTGGCCTGGGGCGGGCTGCATAAATTACGAGCGATATTAGGGAAAGCCGCGCATTAAAAGAATATCATGAGTCACTCTGGTATATAAGTACTTATGATTTCGCCGGACGCTTGGTTCTGTCCGGCCACTCCTCTCCGCCCTCTTCGGTCGTGGGAGTAGTCCGGCGGAGGGGTCTTCCTTTTCCTCGACCCCTCGGCCTCCCCCGTTGGGGTGGCCTTCTTCTTCTTTTCTCCCCCCGCTGGGGGGGGAGAGCTTTCTTGTTCCTCCTCCTCATTTTCACGAGAGGAGAGCGTCGCGGACTCGTCAGATGATGAGTCTGACACCACCATGTTGCGGGAACTCTTTCGAGTCCCGGTGGTTTTCTTCTTCTTGGCCTTCTTCTCCGGCACCACATAAGGTGCCGGAGCCAGCAGCTTCACCAAGAGAGCTGGGGCTGGGTCTTCGAGCAGGGGAGCCGGACAGTTAATTTGTCCGGATATAGCCCGCCAAGCCTGTCAAAGGTAAAGGGAGTTTAGATCCCGCATAGAGTTAATCTATGAAGAAGAGCTTAACAAACCTGTCAAAGGTATAGATAGCTTACCTCGCTGGCGTGATGCTGCGAGCTGTATCCGCGGTCCTCGGAAGCGGATGTGGGGGACTCAGCGCCTTTGGTCAGCACCTTCCAGACGTCTTCATATGTCGTGTCGAAGAGCCTACTGAGGGTTTGGTGCTACGCCGGGTCGAATTCCCACAAAGTAAAATCCCGTTGTTGGCACGGGAGGATCCGGCGGACGAGCATGACCTGGATCACATTGATCAGCCGGACTGGCTCGTTCACCAGGGACTGGATGCACGTTTGCAATCCAGTCACCTCTTTCTCGTTACCCCACGACAGGCCCGTCTCTTTCCAGGACATGAGCCGCGTGGGGGGTCCGGATCTGAACTCGAGGGCTGCGACCCATTTCGGATCGCGTGGCTCGGTGATGTAAAACCACCCGGCCTGCCACCCCTTTAGGGACTCCACAAAGGAGCCCTCGAACCAGAGGACGTTGGCCATCTTGCCGGCCATAGCGCCTCCGCACTCCGCCTGGGTGCCGGACACCACCTTGGGCTTGACGTTGAAGGTCTTGAGCCAGAGGCCGAAGTGGGGGCGGACGCGGAGAAAGGCCTCACACACGACGATAAACGCCGAGATGTTGAGGACGAAGTTCGGGGCCAGATCGTGGAAATCCAGGTCATAGTAGAACATGAGCCCCCGAACAAATGGGTGAAGTGGAAAGCCCAGTCCGCGGAGGAAGTGGGGAAGAAAAACTACCCTCTCATGGGGCCCTGGGGTAGGAAGAAGCTGCCCCTTCTCAGGAAGCCGATGCGGGATGTCCTTGGACAAGTATCCGGCTTTCCTTAACTTTTTTACTTGGGCCTCCATAACGGAGGAGGCCATCCACTTGCCTCCCGCTCCGGACATTGTTGGAGAAGGTTGAGGAAGGAAGAGCGGACTTGGGCGCTGGAGCTTGAGTGCGCGAGAGATGGATTGGCAAAGGAGGAAGAAGGCATAGGTAAAAAGGTGAATCCTTATCCCTTTATACAAGCGGGTGCGGTTAGGCATCCCCACCTACCTAATAAAACTCACTTGCCTCCCAAGCGCCGTGGTAAATGGCGCGGTTGGGTTACCCACGTCCGTATTGATGAGAATCCCGTTAAAAGGGGCACACGATCTCTGCTTTGACAAGACGTGCCAAGGAAATCGCCTCGCTAAACACGCTGAGGTGGAACAATGAAAACAATTTATATAAAGAGCTTGGCCGCAGTGTTATGACGCACTGCGGAATACGTCAGCAGATTTGATTTGTGTTAATATTATTCTCTATATGGCAATATGTGGAAACTTATTTTGCAGAGCCGGACACTATTTTTGGTGTTTACAATCTTCTTGAAGAAACTTGGAGGAGGAACCCGCCTTGCAATGCCGAAGACAATCTGCGCGCCGGACTCGTCATCATTGAAGCCTGGTTCAGGGGCTACTGAGGGAGTCCTGGATTAGGGGGTGTTCGGATAGCCGGACTATACCTTCAGCCGGACTCCAGGACTATGAAGATACAAGATTGAAGACTTCGTCCCATGTCCGGAAGGATCTTTCCTTGGCGTGGAAGGCAAGCTAGGCGTGCAGATATTCAAGATCTCCTACCATTGTAACCGACTCTGTGTAACCCTAACCCTATCCGGTGTCTATATAAACCGGAGGGTTGTAGTCCGTAGGACAACCATCATCATACACAATCATACCATAGGCTAGCTTCTAGGTTTTAGCCTCCTTGATCTCGTGGTAGATCTACTCTTGTACTACCCATATCATCAATATTGATCTAGCAGGAGTAGGGTTTTACCTCCATCGAGAGGGCCCGAACCTGGGTAAAATAAAGTGTCCCTTGTCTCCTGTTACCATCCGACCTTGACACACAGTTCGGGACCCCCTACCCGAGATCCGCCGGTTTTGACACCGACAGCCACCGTGGGCCCATAAGGCAGCGGCGCGCCCTGGGGGCTAGGGCGCGCCCTCCACCCTCGTGGCCAGGTGGTTCACCCCCCTGGTGTGTTCTCAGTTCCATAAATCCTCAAATATTCTAGAAAAAATCATATTTCATTTTCAGGGCATTTGGAGAACTTTTATTTTCGGGGTATTTTTATATTGCACAGATAAATTAGAAAACAGACAGAAAAATACTATTTCTACTTTATTTCAACTAAATAACGGAAAATAGAAAGAGGGTACAAAAGGTTGTGCCTTCTAGTTTCATCCATCTCATGCTCATCAAAAGGAATCCACTAACAAGGTTGATCAGGTCTTGCTAATAAACTCATTCCAAATAACATGGAACCGGAGAAATTTCGAATAACACTATGTTACATCAACGGGGATATGCACATACCCTATAATAAGAATATCATATTTCTTCTTGACAGTAGGAAGAGGAAATTCACAACATCCAAATATAATCGATGGAATTTTTCCAATAGAATTGATGCTGTGGACCTAAGGTTGTTTCCTCGAAAAGTGTACCGTATGCTCATTACCATTAACATGAAAAGTGACATTGGCTTTGTTGCAATCAATAACAGCACCTGCAGTATTCAGAAAAGGTCTTCCAAGAATAACAGACATACTATCATCCTTGGGAATATCAAGAATAACAAAGTCCGTTAAAATAGTAACGTTTGCAACCACAACAGGCACATCCTCACAAATACCGACAGGTATAGCACTTCATTTATCAGCCATTTGCAAAGATATTTCAGTAGGTGTCAACTTATTCAAGTCAAGTCTACGATATAAAGAGAGAGGCATAACACTAACACCGGCTCCCAGATCACATAAAGCAGTTTTAACATAGTTTCTTTTAGGGATTTTTGCATTCGTGCCCCTAGTTGGGTCACACTCGACTGATTTGCCCCTAGTTTTTCAACAATTGCGGTTTTTCCCAGCTCACTTCACTCGCCTTGTGTTTTTGCCCTTCCAGGGCGGTTCTGACCAATCACAGTTCGCCACGTGGCGACTGCTCATTGGTCGGAACCGCTCCGAAAGGGAAAAAACACAAGGCGAGTGAAGTGAGATGGGCAAAACCGCAATTGTTGAAAAACTAGGGGCAAATCAGTCGAGTGTGACCCAACTAGGGGCACCAATACAATTATTCCTTTCTTTTAATGGAGCAAGGTATAGTAGGTACTCCTGGATCTCCAAGTTTCTTTGGTATTCCACCCTTAAAAGTATAATTAGCAAGCATGGTGGAAATCTCAGCTTCCGGTATCTTTCTTTTATTTGTAACAATATCTTTCATATATTTAGCATAAGGATTCATTTTGAGCATATCAGTCAATCGCATACGCAAAAAGATAGGTCTAATCATTTCAGCAAAGCGCTCAAAATCCTCATCATCCTTTTTCTTGGATGGTTTGGGAGGAAAAGGCATGGGTTTCTGAACCCATGGTTCTCTTTCTTTACCATTTTTCCTAGCAACAAAGTCTCTCTTATCATAATGTTGATTCTTTGATTGTGGGTTATCAAGATCAATAGCAGGTTCAACTTCTACATCATTATCATTACTAGGTTGAGCATCATCATGAACATCATCATTAACATTTTCACTAGGTTCATGTTCATTACCAGATTGTGTTTCAGCATCAGACATAGAGATATCATTGGGATTCTCAGGTGTTTTAGCAATAGGTTCACTAGAAGTTTGCAAAGTCCTATCATTTTTCTTTTTCTTCCGTTTAGAAGAACTAGGTATATCAATATTATTTCTCTGAGAATCTTGCTCAATTCTCTTAGGGTGGCCTTCAGGATACAAAGGTTCCCGAGTCATTCTACCAGTTTTAGTAGCCACTCTAACAGCATAATCATTTTTCTTACTATTCATTTCATTGAGCAAATCATTTTGAGCTTTAAGTAACTTGTTCTACTTGAGTGGTAACCATAGAAGCATGTTTGCTAACAAGTTTAAGTTCACCTCTAACATTGGCCATATAATCACCCAAGTGTTTAATCATATAAGTATTTTGTTTTAATTGTCTACCAAAATAAGCATTGAAATCTTCTTGCTTAAACATAAAGTTATCAAACTCATCCAAGCATTGGCTAGCAGACTTATAGTGAGGAATATCACCTTCAACAAATCTATAAAGAGAATTTACCTTTACTACATGTGTCGGGTTATCAAGACCATGAGGTTCTTCAATAGGTAATGGATTAAGATCATATGTTTCTTCGACAGGCGGTAAATTAAGACCATGCATTTCTTCAATAGGAGGTAAATTCTTAACATCTTCAGCTTTAATACCTTTTTCTTTCATAGATTTCTTTGCCTCTTGCATATCCTCAGGACTGAGAAATAGAACACCTCTCTTCTTCGGAGTTGGTTTACGAATAGGCTCAGTAATTGGAGCAGGAGCTGGCTCAGGAGGTACCCAATTATTTTCATTTGTCAACATATTATTCAATAGAATTTCAGCTTCATCCGGTGTTCTTTCCCTGAAAAGAGAACCAGCACAACTATCCAGGTAATCTCTAGAAGCATCGGTTAGTCCATTATAAAAGATATCAAGTATTTCATTTTTCTTAAGAGGATGATCAGGCAAAGCATTAAGTAACTTGAGAAGCCTCCCCCAAGCTTGTGGGAGACTCTCTTCTTCAATTTGCACAAAGTTGTATATTTCCTTTAAAGCATCTTGTTTCTTATGAGCAGGGAAATATTTATCAGATAAGTAATAAATCAAATCCTGGGGACTACGCACACAACCAGCATCAAGAGAATTAAACCATATCTTAGCATCACCCTTTAATGAGAATGGAAATATTTTAAGGATATAAAAGTAGCGAGATCTCTCGTCATTAGTGAACAGGGTTGCTATATCATTTAATTTAGTAAGATGTGCCACAACAGTTTCAGATTCATAGCCATGAAAAGGATCGGATTCAACCAAAGTAATTATATCAGGATCAACAGAGAACTCATAATCCTTATCGGCAACACAAATAGGTGAAGTAGCAAAAGCAGGGCTAGGTTTCATTTTATCTTTAAGAGATTCCTTATTCCATTTAACTAATAGCCTCTTGAGCTCAGATCTACCTTTTCAGGCTAAAATAGCTTGCTACCTCTTGAGCTTGTGTTGGTTTTCCCCAAAGAGGAGAGGATGATGCAGCAAAGTAGCGTAAGTATTTCCCTCAGTTTTTGAGAACCAAGGTATCAATCCAGTAGGAGTCCATGCTCAAGTCCCTCATACCTGCACAAATCAATAGCAACTCGCAACCAACGCGATTAGGGGTTGTCAATCCCTTCACGGTCAATTACGAGAGTGAGATCTGATAGAGATAATTTTTTTGGTATTTTTGGTATAAAGATGCAAAGTGAAAAGTAAAAGGCAAAGTAAAAAAACAAAGCAAGATTAAGGTGATGGAGATTGACATGATGAGAATAGACCCGGGGGCCATAGGTTTCACTAGTGGCTTCTCTCAAGAGCATAAGTATTCTATGGTGGGTGAACAAATTACTGTTGAGCAATTGACAAAATTGAGCATAGTTATGAGAATATCTAGGCATGATCATGTATATAGGCATCACGTTCGTGACAAGTAGATCGAAACGATTCTGCATCTACTACTATTACTTCACTCATCGACCGCGATCCAGCATGCATCTAGAGTATTAAGTTAAAAACAAAGTAACGCTTTAAGCAAGATGACATGATGTAGAGAGATAAATTCATGCAATATGAAATAAACCCCTTCTTGTTATCCTCGATGCCAACGATACAATACGTGCCTTGCTGCCCCTTCTGTCACTAGGAAAGGACACCGCAAGATCGAACCCAAAGCTAAGCACTTCTCCCACGGCAAGAACTACAAATCTAGTTGGCCAAACCAAACGGATAATTCGAAGAGACTTGCAAAGATAACCAATCATACATAAAAGAATTCAGAGAAGATTCAAATATTATTCATAGATAGACTTGATCATAAACCCACAATTCATCGGTCTCAACAAACACACCGCAAAAAGAAGAAGATTACATCGAATAGATCTCCACAAGAGAGGGGGAGAACATTGTATTGAGATCCAAAAAAAGAGAAGAAGCCATCTAGCTAATAACTATGGACCCGAAGGTCTGAGGTAAACTACTCACACTTCATCGGAGAGGTTATGATGATGTAGAAGCCCTCCGTGATGAAGGCCCTCTCCGGCGGAGCTCCGGAACAGGCCCCAAGATGGGATCTCGTGGATACAGAAAATTGCGGAGGTGGAATTAGGTTTTTGGCTCCTGTTCTGATCGTTTGGGGGTACATGGGTATATATAGGAGGAAGAAGTACGTCGGTGGAGCTTCGGTGGGCCCACCAGGGTGGGGGCGCGCCTGGGGGTGTAGGACGCGCCCCCTACCTCGTGCCCTCCTCGGATCTTACTTGGCGTAGGGTCCAAGTCTCCTGGATCTTATTCGGGAAGAAAATCACGTTCCAGAAAGGATTTTTCTCTTTGGACTCCGTTTGATATTCCGTTTCTTCGAAACACTGAAATAGGCAAAAAAAACAGCTATTCTAGGCTGGGCCTCCGGTTAATAGGTGTCGCAAAAACAATATAAAAGTGGAAAATAAAGCCCAATATAGTCCAAAACAGTAGATAATATAGCATGGAGCAATCAAAAATTATAGATACGTTGGAGACGTATCATAACTGCAGAAGCTTCCATATCAAAAACATAACCCTCAGGAATAATAGGCATATCTTCATCATCACTTTCATCAATATAATCAGTTTCAATAATTTATTTCTCTCTAGCCCTAGCAATTTGTTCATCAAGAAATTCACTAAGGGGCATAGTAGTATCAAGCATAGAAGTAGTTTCATCATAAGTATCATGCATAGCAGAAGTGGCATCATCAATAACATGCGACATATCAGAACGAATAGCAGAAGTAGGTTTAGGTGTCGCAAGCTTACTCAAAACAGAAGGTGAATCAAGTGCAGAGCTAGATGGCAGTTCCTTACCTCCCCTCGTAGTTGAGGGATAAATTGTTGTCTTAGCGTCTTTCAAGTTCTTCATAGTGTCCAGCAGATATAAATCCCAAGTGACTCAAAGAATAGAGTTATGCTCCCCGGCAACAGCGCCAGAAAATAGTCTTGATAACCAACAAGTATAGGGGATCGCAACAGCTTTCAAGGGTAGATTAGTCAACCCAAATTTATTGACTCGACACAAGGGGAGCCAAAGAATAGTCTCAAGTATTAGCAGTTGAGTTGTCAATTCAACCACACCTCGATAACTTAATATCTGCAACAAAGTATTTAGTAGCAAAATAATATGATTGTAGTGGTAACGGTAATAAAAGTAACGGAAGCAAAAGTAATATTTTTGGTGTTTTGTAGTGATTGTAACAGTAGCAATGGAAAAATAAATAAGCGAAAACTAGTATATGGAAAGCTCTTATGCATTGGACCGGTGATGGATAATTATGCCGGATGCGGTTCATCATGTAACAGTCATTGGACTGAACCGTATGCCCTGAATCGCACACGCAACTAAAATCTGAACCGTGTTTGATGGCTCCGCCATCACAAACGTTTCGCACCTTTTTTGACGGTTATTTTACACCATCGTTTGTGATTATTGCTGTAGTAGTGGTGTATGGAGGTCAAAGAGTTCGCTTCCCAGTGAGCATGCGCAGCGGACTACTCGCACGTGTCCCATCGAGCCTACGCGGCGGACAGGCCGCATGAGTCCCGTCGAGCTTGTGGTGCACCTTGATGTGAAGTTTAGGCTTCCACATGAATGGACGAAGTACTCTCCTTCACCTATGTTGGGTGAATTTTTCCAATAGACAAATATTGGATTGCTTCCGATGGATCTTTGTCTCCTACATCAATTGGCAATTGCTCTACTTGTGAGCCGTTAGATTCATCAAACTTCACATCTACCGTCTCTTCAAACTTTTGGGTGAAACTATTTTAGACACGGTAAGTGTGAGAGTTTGAACCGTAACTGAGTAGGAAACCTTCATGAGATTTAGAAGCAAATTTTGAGCGACGATGCTTATCAAGAATGTAGCACTTTGAGCCAAGTACTCGAAAGTATCCAACTTGGGGTTTGGTACCGGTGAGTAGCTTGTATGCTGTTTTGCCGAGAAGCTTGTGAAGATATAGTCAATTCATAGCATGACAAGCTGTCTCAACCGCTTCCGCCCAAAAGTGTCTTGGCATCTTGTATTCATCAAGTGTTATTCTTGCCATCTCGATAAGTGTCCGGTTCTTCCTCTCAACAACTCCATTTTGTTGAGGCGTGTACGTAGTCGAGAACTCATGTGAAATCCCTTCTTCGTCAAGAAAGGTATCCACATTGGCATTCTTGAACACCGTTCCGTTATCACTTTGAACCTTCTTGATCTTCACTTCAAATGGGTTTTGGGCCTTCTTGATGAACTTCTTGAAGATCTTTTGGACCTGCGATTTCTCATCAAGAAAGAACACCCATGTAAATCTTGAAAAGTTGTCAATAATGACCAAAC
Organism: Aegilops umbellulata; assembly: GCA_032464435.1. Lineage (NCBI taxonomy): Eukaryota > Viridiplantae > Streptophyta > Magnoliopsida > Poales > Poaceae > Aegilops > Aegilops umbellulata. The sequence goes on from CP136054.1 coordinate 398,651,896, forward strand.
CGAAAGATTTGCCACTAAGGCTCTTATAAGCATTGGGACCAAAGTGATCCATGTGAAGTAGCTCAAGTGGTCTTCTCGTGGTCATGATGTTATTCACGGGATGACTTCCTCCAACTTGTTTTTCTGCTTGACAAGCACTACAAAGTCTATCCTTGTCAAATATAACATCTTTAACACCAAGGATATGATCACCTTTAATAAGCTTATCAAGATTTCGCATGCCCACATGACCTAACCTTCTATGCCATAACTAACCTTTAGAAGATTTATCAATTAAGCAAGTATGAGGTTGGGCTCTCTTAGTGAAATCAACAATATATAGATCACCTCTACGAATACCTGTAAAGACCATATTATGATTATCTCTACAAAACACTTGGTAATCTACTTCGGTAAATAGAGCATTGAAACCAAAGTCACCTAGTCTAGATATGGAAAGGAGATTGTAACCAAGAGATTCAATGAGCATAACATTTTGAATAGAGCTATCATTGGATATGGCCACCTTACCAAGGCCAAGTACCTTACCCTTGGAGTTATCTCCAAAGTTACATACTTGCATGGGCCATCGTTTTTAGCAAGCTCACAGAACATGTCTTTATCTCCAGTCATATGATCAGTACACCCACTATTGAGAACTCACTCTTTCCCTCCGGCCATGTAGTCACAAAAGTTTGCCATGATATTAAGATTTCTAATAGTCTCCTCAAAGTCAATATCACTTTCTTCGTCCTCATCATAATAGCCATGCTCAATGCCATCATCATGTATGTGATCATCACCTAGAGCAAGTGATTCATTAGATTTATGACCATGACAATGTTCAAGTTTATGAATTGTAATTGTCTCCGAAATGATGCTACTAATGACTCCAACATTTCCTTTGGCACGCATAAGATCACGGAGCTCAAATAGACATTCATCAAACTTGGGATCACTAGGCTCCATTTTTGGAATAGAAATGGACTTTTGAAGAATCTCATCTAGAGTTTTCAAGAAATAATTCAGAAAGTGTTCCTCAAGGTAATTACATATAGTATATGTGCACTCAAAAGTATGCAAGCACACAAGCAAATTTGTAGGCAATCCTCTAATGATAAGATCAATAGTCCTAAGATTGCGAACCATGTCAAGATAGTCATCGAGGGTAGGATGCAAAGGAACAATATGAGGCACATAAGGGCTAAGAATATATTTGTTCAAATTATATTAATTGAAAATCTCATGCATCTCATTTTTACATGAACCATAAAACTCCCCATTATGAATAGGCACTCTACGTCTAATACTCCCGAACGTAGACTCACCCATCTTCCTCCAATGGTGATTAAACCAAAGCAATGGAGACCAATGCTCTCATACCAATTGAAAGGATCGACAAGAGGGGTCTAAAGGGGGGTGATTAGACCCTTAACAAGCAAAAGTGGCAGTTTTTTATTTCTTCAGGTTAAGGTTGAGTTTAGCACATGTTAAAGCACTCACAATACATTTCAAGCAAGCATGACAAGAGTATGTGCAGCGGAAAGAGTAAAGCATGCAAGTAGCAAGAAAGTAAAGGGATGGGATTGGAGTTTGAAAACGCAATGGAGACATGGGGATTTTTCACGTGGTACCGATAGGTGGTGCTATCGTACGTCCATGTTGACGGAGACTTCAACCCACGAAGGGTAATGGCTGCGGAAGTCCATTGAGGGCTCCACCCACGAAGGGTCCATGAAGAAGCAACCTTGTCTATCCCACCATGGCCATCGCCCACGACGGACTTGCCTCACTCGGGTAGATCTTCACGAAGTAGGCGATCTCCTTGCCCTTATAAACTTCTTGGTTCAACTCCACATCACGACGGAGGCTTCCAAGTGATACCTAACCAATCTAGGAGACACCACTCTACAAAAGGTAATGGATGGTGTGTTCATGATGAACTCCTTTCTCTTGTGCTTCAAATGATAGTCTCCCCAGCACTCAACTCTCTCTCTCTCTCTGATTTGCTATGGTGGGAGAGTGATTTGAGTGGAAATCAACTTAGGGAAGGCTAGAAATCAAGGTTCAAATGGTAGGAATGGAATTTCTTGATCTTACCACATGAGTAGCTGGTTCTTCATGACCCACAAGTACAGGGGATCAATTGTATATCTTTTCAATAAGTAAGAGTGTCGAGCCCAAAGATGAGCAGAAGGAAATGACAAGTAGTTTTCAGTAAGGTAATGTCTGCAAGTGCTGAAACTGTAAGTAGCGAGTAGTTTGATAGCAAGATAATTTGCAACGAGCAAGTAACGAAAGTAGCAATAAGTATGCATCAAGGTAGCCCAATCCTTTTGAGGCAAAGGAAAGGCCAAAACGGTCTCTTATGATTAGCAAAGCGTTCTTGAGGGTACACGAGAATTTCATCTAGTCACTTTCATCATGTTGGTTTGATTTGTGTTCGCTACTTTGATATTTTGATATGTGGGTGGACCGGTGCTTAGGTGCTTTTCTTACTTGAACAAACTCCTACTTATGATTAACTCTCCCGCAAGCATCCACAACTACGAGAAAAGTATTAAGAATAAATTCTAACCATAGCATTAAACTTTTGGATCCAATCTGTCCCTTACGGAATAGCGCATAAATTGGGGTTTAAGCTTCTGTCACTCTCGCAACCCATCATCTAATTGCTACTCCACAATGCATTCCCTTAGGCCCAAATATGGTGAAGTATCATGTAGTTGACGTTCACATGACACCACTAAGGGAATCACAACATACATACTATCAAAATATCGAACACATATCAAATTCACATGATTACTTGCAACATGATTTATCCCGTGACCTCAAGAACAAAGGTAACTACTCACAAACAACAAACATTCTCATGATCAGAGGAGTATTAATATGCATAATGGATCTGAGCATATAATATTCCACCAAATAAACCATATAGTGATCAACTACAAGATGTAGTCAACACTACTAGTCACCCCCTAACACCAATCTATAGTTCCGGTAACAAGATTGAATACAAGAGATGAACTAGGGTTGGAGATGAGATGGTGCTGGTGAAGATGTTGATGGAGATTGCCCTCCCCAAGATGGGAGAGTTGTTGGTGATGATGATGACAATGATTTCCCCCTCCGGGAGGGAAGTTCCCCCGGTAGAATCGCTCCGCCGGAGGGCAAAAGTGCTCCTACCCAAGTTCCGCCTCGAGACGGTGGTGCTCCGTCCTGAAAGTATTATTCTTATTTTTCTAGGTCAAAACTACTTATATACCAGAAGATGGGCACTGGAGGTGGGACGAGGAGGCCACAACCCACCAGGGCGTGCCAGGACCCCTGGCGCGCCCAGGTGGGTTGTGCCCACCTGGTGGCTCCCCTCTGGTACTTATTGGCTCCAATATTTCTTATTTATTCCATAAAAAATCTCCATGAAGTTTCAGCCCATTTGGAGTTGTGCAGAATAGGTGGCCTGACATAGCTTTTTCAGGTCCAGATTTCCAGCTACCGGAATTCTCCCTCTTGGTGTGTACCTTGCAAATAATGAGAGAAAAGGCAATAGAATTACTCCAAAAAGCATTATTATGGATAAAAAACATTATAAATAATAATAAGAAAACATGATGCAAATGGACATATCAACTCCCCCAAGCTTAGACCTGGCTTCTCCTCAAGCGAAAACCGAAATCGAGAAACATGTCCACAAGCTTTGAGAAAGAGGTGTCAATAAAAACAAAATACGGACATAGGAGCATCATGTTGATTATTATAACAGCCACAAATTTAAACATAGGACTTTTATCATAGAACTTGCATCATATACTTCCCATGAATACATAATAGTTCATCACACAATCAAAGTATAAACTAACAAACTATGTTCTCAGTCAACTTTGCAACTACAACTGATCATCTTTTCAGCAAGGGTCACGTATCGGAGCTCTTAAGCAAGTCCACATACTCAACCATCATATAGTCTTTTATGATTGCTAACACTCACCTTGTACCCATGAGCAAAACGTTTCAACCAGACACATAGAAAGATAGGGGCTAGTTTCGCCTCCCAACTTACTCACCTCAAGGGTGATGTCAACAATAATAACTCATGCTATGTATATTCAACTGGACATATGTGCCTAGATCTTTCCTCACCACATGATGCTTGCCAAAAGAATAAGTAAAAAGGAAATAGAAGAAAAACTTGGACTCTTGCATAAAAGTAAAAGATAGGCCCTTCGCAGAGGGAAGCAGAGGTTGCCATGCGCTTATTTGTTTGCATGCTCAATCCCTTAGTGGAAAAGAACTTCACATTGTATTGCCCCTTAAGATGACAACCTTTATTATGAAGTTTGTCGCTTTTATTCTTTGTCATCCAAGTTCGTACAACGCTCAATTTTCTATTAAACTAAATGATCTTACATATTTAGAAGCGATTTTCATTGCCTTTTTGCACCGATGACAACTTACTTGAAGGATCTTGTTCAATCCACAGGTAAGTATGGTGGACACTTGAAAAAGGTTTGGGTTTAAGGGTTTTTGGATGCACAAGTAGTATCTCTACTTAGTGGGGAGTTTTTGGCTAGCAAAGATAGGGGCAAGCATCACATGTTAAAGGATCTATGACAATATGACTTCTACGTGAATATAAACATACATAAACCATTACGTTGTCTTCCTTGTCCAACATCAACAATTTTGGCATATACTAATTTAATGAGGACTCATAATCACAAAAGATTTCTAGGATAGTATATTTATAGGTGAATCTTCCCTTCCCTTATTAATTCTTTCATGAGTTGCATCATTGACTAGTTCTATGTTTGTCAATCTCTAATAAAATTTTCTTACTTATCCTTTTCCTTATGTAGTGCTATCACCTACCATAGGATTAGTATATGATCTTATTGATCTACTTCCTTTCTTTTGTCTGCTTCCTTTTTGTTTTTCTTTCTTTCTTATTTAATTTCTTTATTTGCAACATGAAAGTAAAGAAAGTAAAAACTCAAAGTAACTTTATTATATAACTTGCACATGATTATAATGATAGATCACTAAGAAAATTCTAAAAGAAGGAAAGGGTTTAACTAAACTTTATTTTTTTCTAGGCAAAAGATTGAACTAAGATAAGTAAAAGCAAAAGATAGTGGGGTGATACGATGTCGGGGCACCTCCCCCAAGCTTGGCGGAAGCCAAGGGGAGTGCCCATACCCGACACTCAGTTCTCCTTTGGTGGTGAAGAAGATGGTGGTGGTGATGAAGAAGGTAATTTGCCCTTCGCTTCCTTCAGCTTCGTTTCGATCTTCATCAGCCAAGCATCTTCTTCCATGTGGTTGGAGGAGAAGGAAGACATGATGCGTAGCTTGATAAATCTGACCAGAAATGGCAAGAAAAGGGAACAGAGGATTTTCTCCGCGGTACGGTGGTTAACGGGTTCAGGAAGTATATATAGAATTTTTATGTCGCAGGAAAAGCATATGGAAGAAAAACAGAGTACGGGAAGTGTTCCAGGTGGGCACAACCCACCTGGGCGCGCCAGGCAAGCCTGGCGTGCCCTCGTGTATTGTGCCCACCAGGGAATGCTTCCTGGTAGTTTCTTTATTCCCAAAACTTTAAAATATTCCAAAACTGATAAAATACTTTTTTGCAGATTTTTCGGAGTTCGTTTAGTTACCGTATCACGTACCTCCTTATTTTGACGATTCTGGAGTGTTCCGGAAGGACTCTTTTATGTGTTCTTCTGGTGTCAAAGTTTGGATAATATTGCTTTCAACATTAATAGGCATACCTGAAATATAATGCTTTATTCGTTGCCCATTGACAACCTTCGGGTTAGTGCCTTCGAAATTATTTATTTTGATGGCACCTGACCGGTAAACCTCCTCGATGACATAGGGGCCTTCCCATTTGGAGAGGAGTTTGCCTACAAAGAATCTAAAATGAGAGTTGTACAAAAGAACATATTCTCCAACTTTAAACTCACGTTTTTTAATTCTTTTGGCATGCCATCTTTTAACTTTTTCTTTGAATAACTTTGCATTTTCATAAGCTTGGGTTCTCCATTCATATAATGAGCTTATATCAAATAATCTCTTTTCACCAGCAAGTTTGAAGTCATAGTTGAGTTCTTTAACTACTGTCGGTGGAAATGACACCTATGGAATCACTGGGATCCCTTCTACGGTTGGCGGGCGCGGGGTTGTGCAAAGAGTGGGTCTGGTAGCCAGCACAAAGATCGTTTACCTAGGTTTGGGCCGCAAGTATGCGTAATACCCTAGTCCTGCTTTGGTGTATATTTGAGTGTTCTTGAGCTTTCGAACTTGCTGTGGTGCGTGCGTAGTCCAAAAGATCCGAATCCTCTCTCAGTATGCCACGGGCCTCCTTTTATAGACAAAAGGGGTCGCCACAGTGGCACACAGGAGGTGGAAAGGTATACAGTGGTTAGGTCTATCCTCTGGCACCGTCGGACAAACGCATTTAATGCGTTGCCGACGTGCCCTTCTTGCTTTATCGGGGACGGCGGGGAAGCTCGTCCCAGCTGTCGCCGCCTCGCCTGGCTCCGACGCGCGTCTGAGCTGATGAGGCATTGTAGCGCCACGTTGGTTGGCTGCTGGGTTGGCGCGGTGGCAGAGTCTTTACGAAGATCTACATGCCACCACGCAGGTGCTTGCTGAGTTGGCCTGGAGGCCGCGCGTCACCACGCAGGTGCCTGCCCAGCTAGTTGGGCTGGTAGCTGTATGGGAACAGCGGTGGAGTCTTGACAGACGCGGGCCTGGCAGAGGCCCCGCGGGTGTCCTCGGCAAGGGTCTTGCCAGGGCCTCGGCAAGGGTCTTGCCGTGGCATCGCGGTCGTCCCCGGCAAGGATCTTGTCGGGGGTCTTGTGGATTTCCTCGGCCAGGATCTTGCCGAGGATCATCGTCTTCTGGTCCTCATCTGATCTTGTGTGCTTATGATCTTCACAAAGATCTGCATGCCACCATGGAGGTGCCTCCCGAGCCTTGGTTCCAATGTGGTTGATGGCATTGGAACCCTTGGGCTCAAGGGTGGCGTGCTCTGCTAGCGTTGGGCAAGTTGCCCCGACAAGGATCTTGCCGGGGGAGTCCACCTCGCCCTCTTGCTCTTTGTGTCTCTGGTCTTGGTGTTGCTCTGGTTGTCTTGTGGTTTTGCTTCTTCCGCCGCGCCAAGGGTGGCCAGGGGCGTGGGGCTGCGACTGCCCGCGCACAAGTAAAGGGGTGCAAAAAGGGACCCCTACTTTTGTACACCGACAACTGCCCAATATGCTTTATGTTCTAACTCAAGAGGCAAATGACAAGCTTTTCCATAAACCATTTTATAAGGAGATATACCCATAGGATTTTTATATCTTGTTCTATAAGCCCAAAGTGCATCATCTAATTTCTTAGACCAATTCTTCCTGGACCTATTAACAGTCTTTTGCAAAATTAATTTTATTTCTCTATTGCTTAGCTCAACTTGACCACTAGACTGAGGATGATAGGGTGATGCAATTCTATGGTTAACATCATACTTAGCAAGCATTTTATGAAAAGCACCATGAATAAAGTGTGAACCACCATCAGTCATTAAATATCTAGGGACTCCAAACCTTGGGAAAATAACTTCCTTAAGCATTTTAATAGAGGTGTTGTGATCAGCACTACTAGTTGGAATAGCTTCTACCCATTTAGTAACATAATCAACAACAACCAAAATATGTGTATACCCATTAGAGGAAGAAAAAGGTTCTATGTAATCAAATCCCAAACATCAAATGGTTCAACAGCAAGAGAATAGTTCATAGGCATTTCTTGACACTTACCGATATTACCTATTATTTGCCATTCATCACAAGATGAGACATACTTACGAGCATCCTTGAAGAGAGTAGGCCAATAAAATCCAGACTGCAATACCTTGTGAGCAGTTCTATCTCCAGCATGATGCCCTCCATAAGCTTCGGAGTGACATTTCTGTAGGATTTGTCCCTGTTCAAGCTCAGGTACACAACATCTAATAATACCATCTACCCCTTCTTTATAAAGATGTGGGACATCCCAAAAGTAATGTCTTAAATCATAGAAGAACTTTTTCTTTTGCTGGTAAGTAAAGCTAGGTGGCAAATATTTAGCAACAATGTAATTAGCATAGTCAACATACCAAGGAGTACTATTAGGAGTATTAGCAACATTTATTGCAGCTAACTGCTCATCATGAAAACTATCATCAATAGGAAGTGGGTCATCAAGCACATTTTCAAGTCTAGACAAGTTATCAGCTACTGGGTTCTCAGCTCCTTTTCTATCAATAATATGCAAATCAAAGTCTTGTAACAAGAGAACCTAATGAATAAGTCTAGGTTTAGCATCTTTCTATCCATAAGATATTTAATAGCAGCATGGTCTGTGTGAACAGTTACTTTGGAATCAATAATATAAGGTCTAAACTTATCACAAGCAAACACCACTTCTAAGAATTCTCTTTCAGTAGTAGCACAATTTCTTTGAGCACTGTCTAGAGTTTTACTAGCATAATGAATAACATTCAATTTCTTATCAACTCTTTGTCCTAGAATAGCACCAACAGCATAATCACTAGCATTACACATAATTTCAAAAGGTAAATTCCAATCAGGTGGTTGAACTATAGGTGCAGTAACTAAAGCTTTCTTGAGTGTTTCAAAGGCTTCAAGACAATCATCATCAAAGACGAAAGGAATATCCTTTTGTAAAAGATTAGTAAGAGGCCTAGAAATTTTAGAAAAGTCTTTGATAAATTTCCTATAGAAACCAGCATGACCTAGGAAACTACGAATACCTTTGATGTCCTTAGGACACGACATTTTCTCAATTGCATCAACTTTAGCTTTATCCACTTCAATACCTTTTTCAAAAAATTTATGACCCAAGACAATTCCTTCATTAACCATAAAGTGTCACTTTTCCCAATTCAAGACAAGATTTGTTTGTTCACATCTCTGCAAAAATTGATCAAGATTGCTTAAACAATCATCAAAAGACTTCCCATAAACAGAGAAGTCATCCATGAAAACCTCAACAATCTTTTCACAAAAGTCAGAGAATATAGCCATCATGCATCTTTGAAAGGTAGCAGGTGCGTTACTTAAACCAAAAGGCATACGTCTATAAGCATAGGTTCCAAAAGGACAAGTAAAAGTGGTCTTTTCTTGATCAGATTGAGAAACAGGTATTTGTGAAAAGCCAGAATATCCATCAAGGAATCAAAAGTGTGTGTGCTTAGGTAATCTTTCAAGCATTTGATCAATAAAAGGCAAAGGGTAATGATCTTTTCTAGTAGCTTTATTTAATTTTCTGAAATCAATTACCATTCTATAGCCTGTAACAATTCTTTGTGGAATAAGTTCATTCTTATCATTAGGAACAATAGTAATACCTCCTTTCTTAGGGACACAATGAACAGGACTTACCCATCTACTATCAGCTATATGATAGATTATACCTGCTTCCAGAAGTTTTTAATATTTCCGTTCTTACCACCTCTTTGATCTTCGGATTTAGTCGACGTTGATGATCAACAACGGGTTTAGCATCAGATTCCATATTAATTTTATGTTGACATAGAGTGGGACTAATGCCCTTTAAATCATCAAAAGTATATCCAATAGCAGCTCAGTGCTTCCTTAGAACTTTCAATAATATTTCTTCTTCATGTTCTGAAAGGTTAGCACTAATAATAACAAGATATATCTTCTTTTCATCAAGATAAGCATATTTCAAAGTGTTTGGCAATTGTTTTAATTCAAACACAGGATCACCTTTAGGTGGAGGAGGACCTCCTAGAGTTTCAATAGGCAAATTGTGTTTAAGTAGATGACGTTATTCAAAGACAATATTATCTATTTCATTTCTTTCATGCATATGTAAATCATTTTCATGGTCTAGCAAGTATTGCTCTAAAGGATCAGTAGGTGGCACAACAATAGAAGCAAGACCAATGAATTCATCCTTACTAGGCAATTCTTTTTCATGATGGTTTTTACTAAACTTGGAAAAATTAAACTCATGAGACTCATCACCAAAGCTAACACCCACAGTTTGTTTCTGACAATCTATCCTGGCATTAATTGTGTTCAAGAAAGGTCTACCAAAAATAATGGGACAAAAGTCATCTTGCGGGGTACCAACAACAAGAAAATCAGTAGGATATTTTATTTTCCCACACAAGACTTCAACATCTCTAATAATCCCACAAGGTGATATGGTGTCTCTATTAGCAAGTTTAATAGTAACATGTATGTCTTCTAACTCTGCAGGTGCTATGTCTTCCATAATTTCTTGATATAACTTGTAAGGAATAGCACTCACACTAGCACCCGTGTCACATAAACCATGATAACAGTGATCTCCTATTTTAACTAAAATGACAGGCACGCCAACAACTGGTCTATGTTTATCTTTTTCATTAGGTTTATCAATTCTAGCAGCTTCTTTGCAGAAGTAAATAACATGCCCATCCACATCTTCTTCTAAGAGTTCTTTAACCATAGCAATATTAGGTTTAACTCTAATTTGTTCATCTGGTTTAGGTGTTCTGATAGAGCTTTTGTTAACCACGGTTGCAACTTTAGCATGTTCCTTTATCCTAACAGGAAAAGGGGGTTTCTCAATATAAGCAGTAGGGACAACTGGATCAACATTATCGAGAATAGTTTCTTCTTTAACTGGTACCGTTTCTTTAATAGGTGGGTGATATTTAAGTCATTCCTCTTTAGGGAGTTCAACATGAGTAGCAAATGATTCACAAAAAGAAGCTACTATCTCAGAGTCAAGTCCATATTTAGTGCTAAACTTTTGAAAAGCATCAGTATCCATAAAAGATTTAACACAATCATACTTAAGCTTTATACCTGACTCTTTACCTTCGTCGAGTTCCCAATCTTCAGAGTTGTGTTTAATTCTTTCCAGAAGATCCCACTGGAATTCAATAGTTTTATTCATAAAATAACCAACACAAGAAGTATCCATCATGGATTGGTCATTACGAGAAAGCCGAGCATAAAAGTTCTGAATAATAATTTCTCTTGAGAGCTCATGATTGGGGCATGAATATAACATTGACTTAATCCTCCCCAAGCTAGAGCGATACTTTCTCCTTCACGAGGCCAAAAATTATATATATAATTTCGATCGCGATGAACTAGATGCATAGGATAGATTTTTTGGTGGAACTCCAGTTTCAACGATTCCAATTCCACGATCCAATATCATCGCATAGCCTATACCATGACAATGCTTTTCCCTTCAAAGGTAAAGGGAAAACCTTTTTCATAACTTCATCCCTGGGCAAACCTGCAAGCTTAAACAATCCACAAATTTGTTCCACATGTATCAAGTGCATATCAGGATGTTCCGTTCCATCTCCTACATAAGGATTAGCTAGCAGTTGTTCTATCATACCCGAAGGAATTTCATATTCAATATTTTCAGTAGGTGCAGTAGGTTGAGGGGCAATTAACTGTGGTTCCGGACGAGGTGAAGATACCCCGAACAAACCCCTCCAAGGATTGTTTTCCATAGTAACAAGTGACAATAAATTCCAGCACACTATATAAATGTTTCCTTACCGAATTCCACTTACCAAAGGCGCTTCATTCCCCGGCAACGGCGCCAGAAGATAGCCTTGATGACCCACAAGTATAGGGGGTCAATTGTAGCTCTTTTCGATAAGTAAGAGTGTCGAACCCAACGAGGAGTAGAAGGAAATGACAAGTAGTTTTCAGTAAGGTAATGTCTGCAAGTGCTGAAACTGTAAGTAGCGATTAGTTTGATAGCAAGATAATTTGTAACGAGCAAGTAATGAAAGTAGCAATAAGTATGCAGCAAGGTAGCCAATCATTTTGAGGCAAAGGATAGGCTAAAATGGTCTCTTATGATAAGCAAAGCGTTCTTGAGGGTACACGGGAATTTCATCTAGTCACTTTCATCATGTTGGTTTTATTTGTGTTCGCTACTTTGATAATTTGCTATGTGGGTGGACCGGTGCTTAGGTGATTTTCTTACTGAACAAACCTCCTATTTATGATTAACCCTCCCGCAAGCATCCGCAACTACGAGAAAAGTATTAAGAATAAATTCTAACCATAGCATTTAACTTTTGGATCCAATCGGTCCCTTACGGAATAGCGCATAAACTGGAGTTTAAGCTTCTGTCACTTTCGCAACCCATCATCTAATTGCTACTCCATAATGCATTCCCTTACTCCCAAATATGGTGAAGTGTCATGTAGTCGATGTTCACATGACACCACTAAGGGAATCACAACATACATACTATCAAAATATCGAACACATATCAAATTCACATGATTACGTGCAACATGATTTATCTCGTGACCTCAATAACAAAGGTAACTACTCACAAACAACAAACATTCTCATGATCAGAGGAGTACTAATATGCATAATGGATCTGAACATATAATATTCCACCAAATAAACCATATAGTGATCAACTACAAGATGTAATCAACACTACTAGTCACCCCTAGCACCAATCTATAGTTCCGGTAACAAGATTGAATACAAGAGATGAACTAGGGTTTGAGATGAGATGGTGCTGGTGAAGATGTTGATGGAGATTGCCCTCCCCAAGATGGGAGAGTTGTTGGTGATGATGATGACGATGATTTCCCCCTCCGGGAGGGAAGTTCCCCCGGCAGAATCGCTCCACTGGAGGGCAAAAGTGCTCCTACCCAAGTTCCGCCTCGAGACGGCGGCCCTCCGTCCCAAAAGTATTATTTTTTTTTCTAGGTCAAAACCACTTATATACCAGAAGATGGGCACTGGAGGTGGGCCGAAGTGTCCACAACCCACCAGGGCACGCCAGGGGGGCCTGGCGCGCCCAGGTGGGTTGCGCCCACCTGGTGGTCCCCTCTAGTACTTATTGGCTCCAATAATTCTTATTTATTCCATAAAAAATCTCCGTGAAGTTTCAGCCCATTTGGAGTTGTGCAGAATAGGTGGCCTGACGTAGCTATTTCAGGTCCAGATTTCTAGCAGCCGGAATTCTCCCTCTTGGTGTATACCTTGCAAATTATGAGAGAAAAGGCAATATAATTACTCCAAAAAGCATTATTATGGATAAAAGCATTATAAATAACAGTAAGAAAACATGATGCAAAATGGTCGTATCAGTTCTCTCTCAGAAAATGAATGATGGACATGTAGGCACGTTCTGATGGCTCTCTCACAAATGGAGAAGGGGGTGGAGGGGTATATATAGCCTCCACACAAAATCCAACCGTTACACACATTTGACTCATCTCGGTGAAACCGAATAGTTAAACTACTGATCAGTTCAAAAATGTGAACGTTAGGAATCTCGGTGGGACTGACTGGAACAACTTGGCGGGACCGATGTGCTAGGGCTTAGGGCAAACATCATCTTGGTGGCGCCGATTGCATCAACTCGGTGGAACCGCAGTGAAGCAATAAGCAACAGAGAATCGATTAAGCTAACTCGGTGAGACCGGAGTAAATGCAACAAGTCATAGAGCGGTGGCAAGGCCATCTCGATGGGACTGAGATTTGTATCGGTGAGACCGATCTGTTAGGGTTTCTGGCAGTGGCTATGTCATATGAACTCGGTGGCTCTGGATATAAAGAATTGGTGGGGCTGAGTTGGAGTTTTGGGTTTGGTCATATTTGGATGGAGAAAGTGGTTGAGGGTTTTGGAGCAATGTCACTAAGCACTTAAGCAAGTAAGCCATTAAGCAACACCTCATCCCCTTTTAATAGTATTGGCTTTCCTATGGACTCAATTTGATCTTGGATCACTAAATAAAGATGAAGAGTCTTGAGCTTTTGCCAATCTTTGTCCTTAGCATTTTGAAGGGGTTCCACATCCTCTTGTCCATGCCACGCCATTGTTGAACTTGTCTGAAATACACTAGATAAAACTATTAGTCCAACAAGAAATTTGTTGACATTATAATTACCAAAATCACCGAGGGAGCACTTGTGCTTTCAACATCATATATGCGAATGCCCTCTACTTAGTATGTGAATTATATCATGTGATCCTGATTAGTTAGATAACATGTATGTGAATTATGTCATGCGAAAATGTTTACTAAAGACATCATATAATTATCTCATGCCATCGTCCTATTTAGTTAGTCATCATATTTTTGAATTATGTCATGATATGCTATCTAGTTTAGATAAACATCATATATGTGATACTATGTCATGTTATCCTTTTTAGTTAAACAACATATATGTGGCCTATTTCATGCCATCTTGTTTCCACACCATCTATTGCATCTGTCTCTCATACAAGGTCTGTACATTCAACTACTTTTCTTGTTTATCAGCCATTTGGATTGGAGGGGGTGATGGCAGTATCCAGCGGAGTAAAACCACGATCTTCAAATAAAATAGTGCTACCTCTTGGTGGAGAAAGCACCCTAGTTGTACATCCACAAGAACCAGCCCTACCACACATAACCCAAACTCTCGCAGATTGTACCCCTACTCCGATGGACAGAGAACCAGCTTCACCCAATCTAACCCCAAGCCCAGCAGATAGTAACCTAGTTCCAGTTGACATAGCATCATGTCCACCACAGAGCTCCCAAACAAAAGAAGTTAGTAAGGCAGCTCTAGTACTGATAACCCACAAGTACAGGGGATCACAACAGCTTTCGAGTGTAGAGTATTCAACCCAAATTTATAGATTCGACACAAGGGGAGCCAAAGAATATTTGTCAGTATTAGCAGTTGAGTTGTCAATTCAACCACACCTGGAGGTTAGTTATCTGCAGCAATACGATCAGTAGCACAGTAGTATGATAATTTTGATAGTAGCAGTCACAGTAATAGTAATGGTAACAGTGATAGCAATAATTTTGTAGCAGTTGTGACAGTAGCAATAGCAATAGTAACTTAGCAAGAACAATATGTGAAAAACTCGTAGGCATTGGATCGGTGAATTCTTTGGATGATATTCATCATATAACATTCATAACCTAGGGCGATACGAAACTAGCTCCAGTTCATAAATATAATGTAGGCATGTATTCCGTAAATAGTCATACGTGCTTATGGAAAGAACTTGCATGACATCTTTTGTCCTACCCTCCTGTGGCAGCGAGGTCCATAAGGAAACTAAGGGATATTAAGGCCTCCTTTTAATAGAGAACTGGAACAAAGCATTAGCACATAGTGAATACATGAACTCCTTAAACTACGTTCATCACCGGAAAGTATCCCGAATACTGTCACTCCGGGGTTTACGGATCATAACACGTAGTAGGTGACTATAACTTGCAAGATCGGATCTAGGACATAGATATAATGGTGATAACATAAACGGTTCAGATCTGAAATCATGGCACCCGGGCCCAAAGTGACAAGCATTAAGCATGGCAAAGTCATAGCAACATCAATCTCAGAACATAATGGATACTAGGGATCAAGCCCTAACAAAACTAACTCGATTACATGATGAATCTCATCCAACTCCCTCACCGACCAGCGAGCCTATGAAGGAATTACTCACTTCCTGTGGGGAGCATCATGGAATTGGCGATGGAGAAGGGTTGGTGATGACGAAGATCGAAGATTCCCCTCTCCGGAGCCCCAAACGGATTCTAGATCTGGCCTCCCGATGAAGAACAGGAGGCGGTTGATAACCCACAAGTATAGGGGATCACAACAGTTTTCGAGGGTAGAGTATTAAACCCAAATTTATAGATTCAAAAAAGGTGGGCCAAAGAATATTTGTAAGTGTTAGCAGCTGAGTTGTCAATTCAACCACACCTGGAGATTAATTATCTGCAGCAAAGTGATCAGTAGCAAAGTAGTATGATAGTTTTGATAGTAGTAGCAATAGCAATAGTGACGGTAACAGTGATATCAGTAATTTTGTAGCAAGTGCAGCAGTAACAATAGCAATAGTAACTTAGCAAGAACAATATGTAGGAAAATCGTAAGCATTGGATCGATGATTTGTTGGATGATATTCATCATGTGACAGTCATAACCTAGGGCGATACGACACTAGCTCCAGTTCATAAATATAATGTAGGCATGTATTCCGTAAATAGTCATACGTGCTTATGGAAAGAACTTGCATGACATCTTTTGTCCTACCCTCCCGTGGCAGCCGGGTCCTATTGGAAACTAAGTGATATTAAGGCCTCCTTTTAATAGAGAACCAGAACAAAGCATTAACACACGGTGAATACATGAACTACTCAAATTATGGTCATCACCGGGAAGTGTCCCAACTAATGTCACTCCGGGGTTGCCGGATCATAACACGTAGTAAGTGACTATAACTTGCAAGATCGGATCTAGAACATAGATATAATGGTGATAACATAAACGGTTCAGATCTGAAATCATGGCACCCGGGCCTAAAGTGACAAGCATTAAGCATGGCAAAGTCATAGCAACATCAATCTCAGAACATAATGGATACTAGGGATCAAGCCCTAACAAAACTAACTCGATTACATGATGAATCCCATCCAACTCCTCACCGACCAACGAGCCTACGAAGGAATTACTCACTCCCGGTGGAGAGCATCATGGAATTGGCGATGGAGAAGGGTTGGTGATGACGAAGATCGAAGATCCCCCCCCCCCCTCCGAAGCCCCAAACGGACTCCAGATCTGGCCTCCCGATGAAGGACAGGAGACGGTGGCGGCTCCGTCTCGTGGAACGCGATAATTCTTTCTCACTGAATTTTTCTGGAAAAATAGGATGTTATAGTGTCGGTTTCAGGGTCTGCGGGGCCACCAGGTGGGGACAACCCACATGGGCATGCCTGGAGGGGGGCGCGCCCTGGTGGGTTGTGCCCACCCAGGTGCCCCCCTCCGGTGGTCCTTGGCTCCAGAAATTCTCTTTTATTATATAAAAAATCCTCGCAAAGTTTTCCATTCCGAGAACTTTTATTTCTGCACAAAAACAACACCATGGTAGTTCTGCTGAAAACAGCGTCAGTCGGGTTAGTTTCATTCAAATCATGCAAATTAGGGTCCAAAACAAGAGGGGAAGCATTAGGAAAAGTAGATACGTCGGAGACGTATCAGCGGCGGCGGCTCCGTCTCATGAAACGCGATAATTCTTTCTCCCTGATTTTTCTCTCCGAAAATAGGATTTTATAGCATCGGAGATAGGGTCAGTGGGGCCACCAGGTGGGCACAACCCACCTGGGTGCACCCTCGTGGGTTGTGCTCACCCAGGCACCCCCTCCGGTGGTTCTTGGCTCTAGTATTTTTCTTTTATCCATAAAAAATCTCCAAAAAGTTTTGTTCTATTCCGAGAACTTTTATTTCTGCACAAAAACAACACCATGGTAGTTCTGCTGAAAACAGCGTCAGTCCGGGTTAGTTTCATTCAAATCATGCAAATTAGAGTCCAAAACAAGAGCAAAAGCATTTGGGAAAGTAGATACGACGGAGACGTATCAAGTACCCAAAGTGCCAATACTACCACGACGAACCCCAACTCCACCAATTAGTACACCTATTCCTATGGACGAAACACAACCAACCATTCGTATTTTAGCATCTATCGCATTTGCTGTTGTTAAATCCTATGTGCTTATCTTCCCATGATGGAAATATTATACTAAAGATGAAGGAAAAAGGCAGTTGTAGGTGTTCGTCCAGGAGTTATGTGTAAGTAATGTTAGTCATGGCAATTACTTTGCTTTGTCCCATATATTCTACCTCCATGCTGGTTATAATACATCAAATGTTCCCATTTTTCTCTATAGAGAAGGAACGATTTGAAAACTCAGGATGAGGTAACCTGTGCTAATACCTCTACTATCTTCAAGAATGCTGGCAGTATCGGAATTACCTAAAGAAAACGTACTTCACTGGCAAAGAAACTCATCAAATTCCCTTACTTTCTCCTGAGACACATTTACGGGACGATGACTAGGAACGCCTTGTTCTGTACTGGTCCCGAACCAAGAATTTGGTAAGGTCTATGAGCTCATTTTTTATTTTGAAGTACTATATGAATGCGTCTTACTGTACTCCGTTCGTGTAGAACAAGTGCTTAAACCTGAAGAACAAATGTTCTCATTTTAAGATTCCATTGCTATGGTGCATAATGCTTTGCTTTCGTATCACTGTATTTACTCATAAAAACTTATTTTTAAATTGAAAGATCCAATCGAAACTCCAATGGCACAACAGGTATCTTAAACATGTTTCTTTAACAGGTTTGCTCTTCTAAATTGCTCTATTGATTTCAATTCCAATTGTGTATACAGCTGACTTCTCATATCATGCACATTACTAGCATCACAACAGAGCTAATAGTATTGTTGTACATGTATACCCGTGGTACCCATCTGAAATCTTACTGTGTCATGTAGTTTCCCACACTTGTATTCTTTCAATGCTGCTTTGTCTTGAACTGATATGATTTGAGCCGTGTCTCTATTTTGATTTGGCAAGACAATGCAGTGACCATAGGACATAGATATATGTTTGTTTGATGCTTTTATTATGTACTACTTGGCAATAGAAGAATTGTTAGTTTAATCCTATCCACTTTACTACTGAACTCGTTCACCTAAATGAGTTTCATATACTACATGCTAAACATGTTATATGTTTGCTTGTTTCTTCTTTTAGAATGCTGACGGAATATTGGGGAAGAGTACCTTATTAAGCAATGGTAAAGGAAGTAATGCAGATAAGGTTCAGGATAGTGAGACATCCTTGTTGGTCTCCAAAGCTGATAAAATAGCTAAGGAAAACTATCTTGAAGACAGTGAGACAGCCCCAAAGTCTTATCTTGATGTAGTGTTTGAGTTACTGGCCACTACCGCTGGCACAAGCTCTTCAAACTCACTGTCTGAACCAATTCGGTTTCTTGAGTCTCAACTACAAGCTGAAAGACATCGATCAGCTGTGTTGCGACAAGAAGCCGAAGGACTGTCGAAGTCCCTAGAGCATTTAGATGCATATTTTCTGGTGCAACATCAAAGGTTGGAGGATTTTAGGGACAAACAGGAGAAAGCTAATAAGCTTGCTATGCTTATTGCCAGCATGGTGGATACCCAGGATAACGTTTCTTGAGCTCTTCTGAAGTTCTTTCAATTATGGACTTGTTTTGCTGCCACGTTTATTTGCACTAGTGGCCAATTTAGATGGCCAGTGTATGTAATATGCTGCTTTGTTCCTTATATTTGCACTGGTGACGAACTTTGATGCCCAGTGGATGTAATATGTGTAATAGCCTAGCGTTAAATGCTTGCTTATTTATTTCCTTATTGTCTTGTTTAGTTGTTTGCTCCTAGTCACTACAAGTCTTTTTTCCCGTTTTTTCTAGTGGCCACAATAACCTATTTTTTAAAACTAGGCCACAATAACCATGGGCGACACACGGACCGTTGTAACCATGGTCCTGCTACCTGCTTTGGTGACCATGGGCCTCCTACGGGCTGAAGGATCAATGTGCCTTCTATGAGTCATAGAATCAATGGGCCTTCTACGGGCCGTATAATTGATTGGCAAAACATGGGCCGTACTATTCGTGCACCAATAATGGACCACAATATGGGTCGTAAACAGGCTACAATGGGAATCGTCTGTTTATGGGCCGACCATAATGGGTCGTTAAGAGGCTGGTATGTTTAATGAGCTTCATTCTATCGACACGCATAACAGGTCGTTAGTGGGCCGTATTTGATGACGCTATGAAAATGGCCCAACTGATTAACGGGCCACAAATGGGCCGACTGTAGCCACATGCTGAATTTGGCCCACAAGCGGAACATGCGAGTAACGAATCGTTAGTATTCGAATGTTGGAAATGAGCCCAAGAATAAATGAGCCCTTAGAAGGCTGAAAGATAACACGGGCTGGAAACAGCCCAATGGAATAACGACCCGTTAATGGGTATAAAGCGATATACTTTTCATTATGGTCCAGTTTCACCACGGGCCGTTAATGGGCCCAGGGTTATAGAGGGCCTCATATGTGTCGAAAGACGTCATGGGTCATACATGGGCTGGAACTTACAACGGGCTGGAATCATATTGGATTACCCAGATGATGCTACTAGGCCTAATTCGGATAGGCCATAACGGGTCGTGAGTTAGCGGGCTGTAAATGGGCTATATGCGAACAGGTCATTAACATGCTTTTCTTGGGCCGGCCCGCTACCTTTTGACCAAGTCAAACGGGCCGGGCTTTTCACCTAAATGGGCCACTGTTGGGCCTTGCCACGTGTTGACATATCATAGGCGCCTCCCGTCCAGTGAGTGGATGACATCTGTCCCAACATTGAGCCGACACGTGGTTCCTCTGGCCATTGAGAATTTTACACGTGGAAAACCCCCATTGGTCCGGTCTGTTGTCGGGTTATCGGATCCAAGGAACCTGATAGCTTAATGGCGACCCATTACGGTGGATGCCACATGCCGGTTAACCTTGACGAAAACACTTCCATGATGCGCCATTTATCGTCATGGAAGTGGACACTTCTGTGATGATAATTTTGGTATTGTCATGGAACACTTCCACGACAGCACGTGTATGACTATCTTGATTCTGTCATAAAAACGTCACAGGTGTACATGCATGACAGAAAACGTGACCTACTGTGACAAACACGTATCATCGCGGAAGTGTATTTTTTTTATAGTGACCGCAACCGTCGGTGATATACAACAAATCACAAACAGCCTGCAGCACTTGTATGTGTGCGAAGGGGCTCTTGAACCGTTTGTGATTGAACATTATCGCACACGGTAATTGTTCGGAAACGTGTGCAAAGGAGTCATGCATGGCACACGAGTTCTACAGAAAATTCATGTGCGATGGGGCACATATCGCACATAGTTCATATGTTGGCCCGTGTGCCTTAGATATTGTTTCCCAAACAGTTCATTATGAAACACCATTTTATTTCACTGCATCATTAGAAACGTTTAATCACCGATCCCATACGTGTGACAGAATTTAGTGTGTGCTGCATCACATATGATTATATTTGGCAAGGCGTCTGCATCATGGCTCCCTATCCCCGACGGTTTTTCGAGTCGTGTGGGAAGGACCCCCTATCACACACACTCACTAGGCGACAGTTAAAAATGCCGTCGCAGAAAGGGGTTAAGAACCGTTTGTATAGCAGCTCGTTGTACCAGTGTATGATCGCGTCAAATGGACGTTTCTGGAAGGTGCCTTCTCCATGTTTGGTTTCTACCACAAATGGACTTCGTGGGTAATGACTTATGTTCGTTTAGTTAGATACGCAGGGAGGATGAACGGGGTAATTCTGGATTTCTTTTACCCTACGAGGGGCCTCAGGCAGGGTGACCCGTTAAGCCCTTACTTGTTCGTCTTTGTGGCCGAGGAACTCTCCATGGCTTTGGATAAGCAGTATGAAGTTGGCAACATTATCCCGATTAAAGTGGTCAGAGGAAGCCTAGGAATCTTCCATCCATTGTTCGCGGATGATAGCTTTCTCTTCTTTAAAGCACCTGAATCTTAAGTTCTAAGGGTGAAAGACACTATATCTTTATTTCAGCAAGGTATTGGTCAAGTTCTTAGCCCCGGAAAATGCTCTATATTGTTAAGTCAGGCATGTCCAGAATCTGTCAGGAAGGCTATTACTAGTACCTTGGAGATTACAATGACTCCTTTCAACGCATTTCGGCGTGCTTCACTAAAAGGCTAACAAAATTGGGCTGAGGGGTTTATATCTCATGGTGCGAGAGACAACCTTGTAAAATCAGCGGCTCGTGCTATTCCCACTTATACTATGAGCATTTTCAAGATGGGGTCAAGTTTCTATGATTGGTATGAAAAACTCATTAAAGATTTTTGGTGGGGCGATGATCAAAATTAGTGAAAAGCGCACTGGATGTCATGGGATATAATGACTCAAACTAAATCGCAAGGCGGAATTGGATTATGTGACATGAGAATTTTCAATCAAGTTTTGTTGGCGAAACAAGCATGGAGACTTATTCAAAGGTCGGGCATTATGTGTAAAAGTTTTGAAGTCAAAATATTATCCAAAAGGTAATCTCGTGGATATGGTCTTCCTTTCGGACGCGTTTCCCGTTTGGCGAGGGATTGAAAATGGGCCTGAGTTGTTAAAGAAGGGCATGATATGGAGAATGGGAAATGATAAAAGTATCCAAATTCTTAGAGATAATTAGATCCTCACCAAGAAGGGATGTCGGTCCTATCCCTTAAGAGCATAAGCATAATTCGTTGGGTGAACCAATTGATTATACCAAACACAAATGAGTGGAATAGGCCTTTGGCTCATAGTTTTTCCATGAGTCTGAAGCTCAAGAGATGTGCAAAACTAGAATACCTTTAAGACCTATTGATGATTTATTAGCTCAGAATCATGAAAAGAATGTCAGCTTTATGATGAGAAGCGCATACAAATTAGGGTTGAACCTGAGAAATGGTACATGATGGGAAGAAACATCACATAGCCACGTCAAGTGAAGGGGGTCTCTTTGGAACCTCATATGGAATTGTCTAATTACTCGAATTGTCTTAAGGAAGGCATTAGTTCTACTCATGTCTTGAAGGGCAAAAGTCCATTGGTTGCAATTCCTAGAGTGCAACCTGAAGCTGGTGCCCATGCATCCAATGTTTTGGACTAGGGCCCCTGTTGGTTTTGTGAAGGTAAATTCAGACGCATCTTTTATAGCTGGTTCGGGTTTGGCAGCGGCCGAAGTCATTGAAAGAAATAGCGACTGCGAGGTTTGGTTGAGTGCGGGCTGGACCCTTCTTGACTGCATTGATGCTGAAGAGGCTGAAGGGCAGGCAATGTTTTTATGCAAGCATGCGAACACTGAAAAAAGTATATATAGTTCCTACGATGTTTGAGACAGATTGCATGGCAGTTGTTGAGGCCCTCAACGCAAATTCTATGATTTGGCCAAGATGGCGGGCTACTTACAATGATTCGTGGGCCTTGCTGAAGAATTCTTCATCCTAGAGAGTAACAAAGATGGGAAGAGAGAGCGACTTGTGGCTGCACATAAACTTGCACCTTATGCTAGAAGTAACGACAAATTTTATTTTATGACGGGCAGTGTGCTAGTGCCACCTAGTATAACTGATGTAATCTTGAAAGGCTGTGTCTGATTAGAACCCATATGATTAGTTTTCCCCTTCTGCAAGGTAGGGTTTCTCTCCTCCCTGGCGACTCCGTCGCCCGGGAGTCTTCCCTACCGATCGGATCTACTACCTCCCGTAAGTGTTTGCGATCGTCCTCCCACCCGGCGCAGTTACTCCTGGGAGTACAATGAACCCCCTAGAGGACGCCATGTCGGGAACTAGTGCTGGCGGCGGCTCCAACAGGGCGCCGGATCTTGGTGACTTTCTGGAACAGCTCAACCTGGAAGAAGAAATCTTTGACGATCTGGTGATTGATGAGGCGGATCCAGAGATCAATGATAGTGTTCGATGGCTCGCCCTCGCAAGGGTTCATACGGATAAATCCTTCAGTCAAGCAGCCTTCTACAAGGATATGCGTGCGGCCTGGAATCCGGCGTAGCGGGTTAGGTTTCGACCTGTTGGCCCGAACCTGTTTGTGGTGCGCGCATCCTGTTTGGGGGATTGGGAGCGTATGATGGATCAAGAGCCTTGGCTCTTTCGGAGTTGGCTTGTGTTGATGTGCCCTTATGATGGATTCACCAAAGCGGAAGAAGTACCGATTGTTTTCATGCCTGTGTGGCTCCAAATCCACAAGATACCTGAGGGTTTTTGTAAGAAAAACATAGTAGAACATCTGCTCAGGAACTCTAGAGACATGCTGGAGATGAGATTGAATGGGAATACTCGTGGTGATTATATCAGGGTTAGGGTTCGTCATGATGTTCGTCGGCCCCTAACAAAATTTGTCAGCATTGTGAGAGGAAAGGAGCGACAAGTGTATCTGGTGCGCTATGAGAAACTTGCACGCTTCTGCAGCGTGTGCGGACTGATTGGGCATGACTGCAAGGAGTGTGGCAATGGTGTTCATGATGACAAGGACAAGAAATTCGGTACCTGGTTATATGCGGATGGCCTTAATAAGCCTCAGCAGAGAGATGGCCCCAACCGGGGTAGGAATTCGAAGCATGCTTCTGGGCAGGAGCAACCGAAGAACTCGGGAGAAAAAGTGGTGACTGATCCTGAGGTTCTGGATACTGCATCAAGCCCAGTTAAAAACTGTCGGGCTGACATACAGGTGGATCCGAGTGTGAGGAAGAGGCTGGCAATGGAGGATGAAGGCCTTGAAGGGAACCTGGGTGGAACCCACCCGGAGCATGTTTTGGCCTTAACCCGAGGAAAGGGAGAGGATGGTACGGGTCATGCCTCACCGGCTAGTAGCAGTAGCAGCAAGAGAGCAAGGATGGAGTATGATGGTGTTTCTCAAGAGAAATCGGCGGCCTCCTTCGAGGAGGACCGTCGGATGCAATGAATATCCTTGTGTGGAACTGCCGGGGGGGAACCGCCGGACAGTTCGCGAGGTCTTGGCCCTCTCTAAAGCCAAATTCCTCGGGACTTGTCTTTCTCTCTGAGACAAGACAGGACTCATCGAAGATGGAGAAGCTTAAATGGAGATTGCAAATGAAGGGTTTTGTGGGCGTTTCAAGCGATGGGCTTAGTGGTGGACTTGCGCTCTTCTGGGATGAAAGGCTGCAAGTTACGGTATTGGACTCGGGCGCACGGTATATTGACGTGCGGATTGTGGATGTTGCTGCTGACAAAACTTGGAGAACAACATTTGTGTATGGCGAACCGCGGGTGGAGAACCGTCATCGTATGTGGAGTGCGCTGGCCCAGCTGCATACGACTTCGGCGGACCCGTGGCTAGTGTGTGGTGATTTTAACGAGGCGATGTGGCAACACGAACACATGTCGTGTGCCCAACGGTCAGAGCACCAAATGATGATGTTCCGGGACTGTTTGATGACATGTGAATTGATGGACCTTGGCTTTTCAGGGTACCCCTTTACTTATGATAATGGCCAAACGGGGGAAAGGAACGTTCGGGTACGGCTAGACAGAGCCTGCGCGGACGAAGCATGGAGGGATCTATTCCCATCCTCGCAGATATCTCACCTGGCTTCTTCATGCTCCGATCATAGCCCGGTTTTAATTCAGCTCTCTTTTGTGGAGCCGAAAAGAACTAGGGCAGCACCCAGGTACGAGATCATGTGGGAAAGGCACCCGACGCTGGCTGATGTGGTTGCCAGGAGATGGGCAAGAAGTAAACCTGCGGGCAACTTGGCGCTATCCGCGATGCATTGCGGGAGATGATGAGTAGCCTAAGGCAGTGGAGTAAGGAGAATTTTGGTCACGTCGTAACGGAACTGGAGAAGTTGAGAACTGAGTTGGCTGACTTACAGCTACAAGATGCAGATAGAGCGTTGATCCGGCAAAAAATGCATCAGCTGGACGAACTACTATACAGGGAAGAGATGATGTGGCTTCAACGATCACGCATCACATGGCTGAAGGAAGGAGAACGGAATACCGCTTACCTCCACCGACGAGCGCTTTGGCGGGCTCGTAGAAATAATATTCAGAGACTACGGCGTGCGGATGGGACTTGGTGTTCGGTCCCAACAGAGATGGAGCGTATGGCGACTTCCTATTTCAAGGAAGTGTACACGAAGGATCCTACCTTAGTGCCAGACACTACAGGAATCAGCTACTTTGCCGTCTGCCATGGCGGACGGCAAAGGCATGAACAGCGGACGGCAAAGGCCTTTGCCGTCAGCTGCGGACGGCAAAAGGCTCCGGCAACGTTGGCTACGGTAAACAGCTACTTTGCCGTCTGCCACTGATGGCAAAGTCTTTGCCGTCCGCCGCAGACGGCAAAGAGAGCAGGGCTGACGGCAAAGAGAGCGGACGGCAATAATTGCGCTGTCAGTCCGTTAAGTGGCTAACGGCAGCTCTTTGCCGTCTGCCACGGATGGCAAAGTCTTTGCCGTCCGCCACTGATGGCAAAGTCTTTGCCGTCTGCCACTGATGGCAAAGTCTTTGCCGTCCGCCACTGATGGCAAAGTCTTTGCCGTCTGCCACTGATGGCAAACTGGCCAAATGGGTCAGCCTCCCAGGAAGCACAGCTGCCTGCCACGTGGCCTCTTTGCCGTCCGCTGCTGACGGCAAAGAGCTCTGGGGTGATGTCGGATTCATTGTCGCTGTCTACTTCAATGTTTTGGGGTGAAGAATAGCGGTTCTTGAAACGCTTTTTGGAAAGACGTGTCTCTTGGAAGAATTCTCCTTCATATGTGTCTGGGTTAATGTGAGGTTCATAATCTTCTTCCTTTGGGGGAGAAAGTCTAGCACGTGGCGGCACTTCATAAACGACATCCCAACCTTTCAGATTTGGATTAGTTTGGAAGGCCCACGGTAGATAGAATACTTGGGTCGCCTGTTGAGCCATAATATAGACATCTGGAACATCTAAATGAGTGCTTTGGTTGATTTCAACTAGCCCTACATGTTCATGAGTCCTTCTAGTCTCCTTCGGCTGAAACCAATAACATTTGAAGACTACGACATTCGGTGGATTTTCACCATAGAACAGAAGTTCATAAATTGCTTCAACTCTCCCATAATACTCGGTACCTGCTTCGCCGATAGCAGATACACAACAATTTGTTGACTTTCGGTCGGCCATAGATAGCTCTTTGCCATAGGTACGAAAGCGATACCCGTTGATGTCGTACTTGTCAAATGAACGAACCTTATAGTCAAAACCATTAGCGACTTGTCTCAATTCGGCGTCCATAGACTCTGAATTAGCCTACAAGTTTAATATGAAAGGATTGTTGCACTATGCACAAATTAGCGAATGAAATGAAACTGTCTAATAGAAGTTACCGTTTGTTTGAACCAAGAGATGAAACCGGGATAGCCACCTCCTTGCTTTGCGAGAAGCTCATACTCTTGGACGGAATCCTTTTGGATCTCCGCTCCATACGAGAATATGGTGACGTATCGACTGTATGACATATCCAGGAATAAGAGTAGTTCAAAGGAAATAGAAGTTGCGAAACAATGTACCGAGAACTTACTCGATGTACGGCCGCACTTCTATCAGGTTGTTGAAGATATACAACGAAATGCTCCGCCATTCTTCGTTATCCAAAGATACTGGATGTGAAACACTAGCTGCTGCGAGATTCCCTTTGAATAGGCTGAGGTTGGATCCACCTTTTTTAGGCTCGTCAGCATTGTACCGAGGCTTCGGATTATGCAAATGACGATTTTTGGCTTCGTAGTGCGCTGTTACGAAGTTTGCCGCCTCCTCTGTGATGAATGCCTCAGCCATCGATGCTTCAATTCTACGTTTATTTTTACATTTTTCTCGAAGCGTCTTCTGCATCCTCTCAGTTGGGTAGCACCAACGATTTTGCACGGGCCCGCCCAATCTTGCCTCGGTCGGGAGATGCAAAATCAAATGCTGCATTGGATTAAAGAAGCCCGGTGGAAAGATCTTCTCTAACTTGCAGATCAACTCCGGCGCCAACTCTTCCATTTCTTCTAGCACGCCAGGCGATAGTTCTTTCGCACAAAGAACACGGAAGAAATAGCTGAGTTCTGCCAGTACTAGCCATTCATCCTCAGGGATGAAGCCACGCAACATCACCGGCATTACCCGCTCAATCCATATGTGCCAATCATGACTCTTGAGACCAAATATCTTTAGTTTATCAAGATTCGCTCCCCTCTTTAGATTCGCTGCATACCCATCGGGGAACATCAACCGTTGTTGCACCCACAAGAGAATTTCCCTCATAGCTGGCCTTCCAAGATTGAACCATGCCTTTGGCTTTGTCCAGTTCTGCTTTCCTTTCGGTTCTTTCATGTTTTGTAACGGCCTATCACATAGCGCCTCCAGATCGACTCTAGCCTTAGTATTATCCTTTGACTTCCCATCTATGCCGAACAATGTACCAAAAAGTGCCTCGGCGATATTCTTCTCAGTGTGCATCACGTCGATGTTGTGTGGGCAAAGGAGGTCTTTGAAGTAAGGCAGATCCCATAAGCATGTTTTGTGAGTCCACGCGTGCTTAGTATTATACCCCTTGAAGTACCCTGAACGTTGTGGATCTGGCTCGAGAGCGTTTAACTGATCCAGGGTCTGTTGGCCTGTCAATGCAGGTGGTGCAGAGTTTTTGACAACTTTACCCCTGATGAAGTTCTTCTTGTCTTTCCTGAACTTATGGCGAGGATCCAGGAACTGTCTATGCATGTCGAAGCAAGAAAACTTGCGACCGGCCTGAAGCCAACGAAACTCAAGAGCTCCCTTGCATGTGGGGCACGGGAACCTTCCATGCACACACCAGCCAATGAATAGCGCATACGCCGGCAAGTCATGCGTCGAGTACATGTAGCAGACACGCATTATGAAGTTCCGTTTGCTAAAGGCGTCGTATGTCTTGAACCCATTATCCCAGGCTTCTTGCAATTCGTCCTTAAGCGGCTGCATGTACACATTCATATTTTTGCCCGGATAGTTGGGTCCTGGAATTATCAACGTCAGGAAAATGTTCTTTCTTTGCATAATCTGTCCGGGGGGGAGATTGAGTGGAAAGACAAATACGGGCCAACAACTGTATTGGGCTGCCGTCATACCAAACACACTGAACCCATCCGTGCTGATGCCGACTCGAGGATGCCTCGGATCTGCCGCTTTGTCAGCATGTAATTCATCAAACTTTTTCCACGCAACACCATCCGATGTGTGTACCATCATCAGATTCCCATCTGCATCTAGTTCGGTTCTTTTGCCTGTTTTGTGCCATGTCATCTGTCTGGCCGTCTCTTCGACCATGAAAAGACGTTGAAGTCTTGGTATGATTGGCATATACCGAAGAACACTAACGGGGATTTTGGTCTGTGTCTTCTCACCCATACCGTTGTCTACCACAATATACCTGGAAGACTTGCAAATGGGACAATAGTTCAAGTCCGCATAGCCAAGCCTAAATAAGGCACATCCTTTCTCACAGGCATGTATCTTCTCATAGGGCATCTTCAGTGCACGGAGGATTTTGTCCGACTGGTACAGGTTTGCAGGCATTACATGGCCTTTGGGTAGAAAGCGTCCAAATACTGTCATAATTGCGTCATAGCATTCTCTGCCCAAGTTGAACTGAGCCTTCAGAGCCATTACTTGTGAGATGGCATCCAACTGACAAAGCTCAGTGTGCTCGTGTAGCGGACGTTTCGAAGACTCCAACATTTCATTGAAGGCCTTTGCAGATTCCTCCATCTCCTCGTCCGAATCCCGAGCATCATCATAGCCTTGCACCATGTTTTCCATCCCGGTACCATGCTCGTCAGTGCGACGACGATCCACCTCAGCTCAGTCACGTTGGGCAGACTCACCATGAAATGTCCACACCGTATAATCGGGCGTAAAACCACTCTTCTGCAGGTGTTTGCCCATTTCAGCCTCTGTCTTCTTTTCCCAATTGCCGCACCGGAAACAGGGGCACCAGGTTTTCTTTTGGCCATTTGCAAATGCGGCTTGCACAAACCCCTTAGTTTTTGTGAACCATTCAGCGCTCCATTTGTTCTGACCAGTGTGACCGGTATACATCCAAGCACGGTCACTCATCTTGACTTTCAGAGCTACTGGACACACAACAATTATATATGTAATTCACCATGTATATATTCATCAGTTGATCTACTTTGTCAATTTTATTACGTCCATGCAACCTACACTCTAATAGGTAATGATAGATCCTAATCCCACCCGTGTATGTGTAGATTGGGTTCATTTTCCCATGCTATGCTCCGGATCCGACGCAAAATTTCGGCAGCACCTCCCCGCTGTTCTCCTGATACACGTCTCTGCAATAAACAGAGAGGATGTGTACCCGGAGAACAACAGGGGAGGCACTGACGAAATTTATGCGTCGGATCCGGAGCAAAGCATATGGGAAAACGAACCCAATCTACACATACTCGGGCTGTCCATGGATAGCGTTGGACAATTCGAAAGAATCAAGGTTATAAATATGCAAATGCATGCATATTTATAACTATGACGCTTTCGAACGGGAGACACATATTGGTTACGCATACTGATGATTCCAGACACATATATAGCTAGCTATCAAGTTTCATCGGAATAGATCAAATAATTAATGGGGGAGGAGGACTTGTCATTTGTGCTCACCCACGAACGAAGGGGTAGAGCTCGTCAAACGCACGGCGAGGTCGTCGAACACCAAACCTCGCAGCGATGAAACAACTGCACATTTAAAACTACATGATCAACACAATTATATATGATGTTTTTCATAACAAAATCGAAAAATATATGACCTAACTAATAATTCACAAATATATGACCCCGTCGGCCTCTAGAAGGCCAAAGAACACCTTAATTTTCGGGAGGTGTCGGTGGTCGGGGTGCCCTGTCGGTGTCGGGGTGCCGTGTCGGGGTCGGGGTCTCGGGGTCGGGGTGTTGGGTCGGGGTGCCGGGTCGGGGTCGGGGTGCCGTGTCGGTGTCGGGGTCGGGGTGTCGGGTCCGACTCGCGGTCGGGGTCAGGGTCTCGGGGTCGGGGTGTCGGGTCGGGGTGCCGGGTCGGGGTCGGGGTGCCGTGTCAGTGTCGGGGTCGGGGTGTCGGGTCAGGCCCGGGGTCTCGGGGTCGGGGTCTCGGGGTCGGGGTGTCTGGTCGGGGTGCCGGGTCGGGGTCGGGGTGCCGTGTCGGTGTCGGGGTAAAGGTGGGTGTGGTGTCAGGGTGTCGGTGTCGGGTTGTCGTGTCGGTGTCGGGGTCTCGGGGTCGGGGTGTCGGGTTGGGGTCGGGGTGCCGTGTCCGTGTCGGGGTCGGGGTGTCGGGTCAGGCTCGGGGTCGGGGTGTCGGGGTCGGGGTCGGGGTGTCGGGGTCGGGGTCGGGGTCGGGGTCGGGGTGTCGGGGTCGGGGTCTAGGGGTCGGGGTGCCGGGTCGGGGTCGGGGTGCGGTGTCGGGTCGGGGTGCCGTGTCGGGTCGGGGTGCCGTGTCGGGGGTTTTTCCTTTTTTTTTCCTTTTCTTCTTCTTCCTTTTCTTCCTTTTCTTCCTTTTTTTCCTTCTTCTTCTTCTTCTTCTTCTTCTTCCTCCTTTCCTTTTTCCTCTTCTTCTGCTCCTCCTCTCCTCTTTTTTCTTCTTCTTTTTCCTCTTCTTCTTTTTTCTTCTCCTCCTCCTCTTCTTCTTCTTCCTCTTCTTCTTCTCCTCCTCTCCTCTTTTTCTCTAAAACTAAACCTAAAACTAAATCTAAACTAAACCTAAAACTAAACCTAAAACTAAATCTAAACTAAAACTAAACCTAAAACTAAACCTAACACTAAATCTAAACTAAAACTAAAAAGAAAAAAAACAGAAAAAAACAGAAAAAGGAGGCCGGGCTCACCTTTACCAGCGCCGGTGGAGGAGGGGGCGGGGCGGTGGAGGAGCTGGCCGGGGCGCGGGGCGGCCTGGGGCGGCGGGGGGCCGGGCCCGGCGCGGTGGGGCGCGGGGCGGCGGGGGGCTGGGGCGCCCGGGCGGCGGGGGGCTGGGGCACCGGGGCGGCGGGTGGGGGGCGACGGGGCGGTGGGGGCCGGGGCGGCGGCGCGCGGCGGGCGGCGGCGGGGGCAAGAGTCGGCGGCGGGTGGCGGGCGGCGGCGGCGGGGGTGCGTGGTGGGGCGCGGGGCGGGATGGGGCGAGAACAGAGGCGGGCGGGGGGCACGGGCCGTTAGATACTGCCCTCTTTGCCGTCCGCCTGTCTTTGCCGTCCGCCACTTTGGCTCTTTGCCGTCCGCTGGCGGACGGCAAAGAGGTGGCCCGTTAAGTTTTTCCCAAACGGGCGGGGGGTGGGGGCCACCTCTCTCTTTGCCGTCCGCCAGCGGACGGCAAAGATTCTTTGCCATCTGCCAGCAGACGGCAAAGATCTGGCGGACGGCAAAGAGCTTCTTTGCCGTCTGCCAGTTCTTTGCCGTCGGCTTTTTGGTAGCTGATGGCAAAGAGCTGCTTTGCCGTCAGCTAGCAGACGGCAAAGAGCTGGCAGATGGCAAATTAGCTGATTCCAGTAGTGAGAGGAGGTTCTTGCTGGGATACTGCCCAGGGTAACACAACAGATGAATGATTCATTATGTGCGCCGTTCTCTGAAGAAGAAGTTTCTAATGCTCTGTTTCAGATAGGACCCTTGAAAGCTCCGGGAACGGATGGCTTCCCAGCCAGATTTTACCAAAGAAATTGGTCATCTCTGAAAGTTGAAATTATTGCTGCTGTATTGGAGTTCTTTACGTCAGGCTTAATGCCAGAGGGAGTAAATGATACGTCGATTGTCTTAATTCCTAAAGTTCCCCACCCAAAGGAACTGAAGGATTTTAGGCCAATTAGCCTTTGCAATGTTATCTATAAGATCGTGTCCAAGTGCTTGGTTAATCGTCTCCGTCCTTTACTTGCGGAGCTGATTTCGGAGAACCAAAGTGCATTTATTCCGGGCCGCCTCATTTCGGACAACTCTATTATTGCTTTTGAGTGTATTCATCATATCCAGAGTTTGAAGAATAATGGCCGGGCGGCTTGTGCTTATAAACTTGATCTCTCGAAGGCGTATGATCGAGTTGATTGGGCATTCTTGGAACAGGCCCTAGGTAAATGGGGCTTTTCGGAGCAGTGGATTGCATGGATTATGACATGTGTTAAATCATTAAGATACTCGGTGAAATTCAATGGGAAACTTTTGGAGGTGTTTACCCCATCTAGGGGACTTCGACAAGGTGACCCACTATCCCCGTTTTTATTCCTATTTGTTGCTGATGCCTTGTCTGCTCTGATCTCTAAATCAGTGGACGAGGGGAATTTGAAGGGGGTGAGTATTTGTCGAGGTGCACCGATCATATCGCACCTCCTGTTTGCGGATGACACTATGCTGTTCTTTGAAGCTTCAGGCGAACAAGCAAATGTGGTAAAAGGTTTGTTGAACACTTATTCCTCGGCGACGGGTCAACTCATTAACCCCAAGAAGTGTTCCATCCTTTTTTTGAATAATTGCAATGAGCTGGTGGCGGAAGAGGTCAAGAGCATCCTGGAGATAACACAACAAGTGTTCGAGCCAAAATACTTAGGCCTTCCTGTGCCAGAGGGAAGAGTGCACAAAGGGCAGTTTGAAACGCTGCAGGAAAGGCTAAGGAAGAGGCTAGTTGACTGGAGTGAACAATACATGTCAGTGGGAAATAAGGAGATTTTGATAAAGGTCGTGGCTCAAGCAATCCCCACTTATGTCATGAGTGTGTTCCGGCTGCCTGCATCAGTATGTGACGACCTCACCAAATTGATGAGGCAGTACTGGTGGGGTGTGGAAAATGGGAAGAGGAAAATGGCGTGGCTAAGCTGGGAGAAAATGATGCTACCAAAAGCTATGGGGGGCATGGGGTTTCGAGATATGCGGGCGTTCAACCAAGCGCTGCTGGCCAAGCAAGCGTGGCGCTTATTGGACTGCCCGGACAGCCTTTGTGCTCGGTTATTGAGAGCTAAATATTACCCAAGGGGTAATCTACTTGACACTGTTTTTTCCTCAAGCGCGTCAGCGGTCTGAAAAGGTATTGTTCATGGGCTGCAACTTCTAAAGAAGGGTATTATTTGGCGTGTTGGTGATGGCACCTTAATCAAGACGTGGAGAGATGCTTGGATCCCGAGAGGACATAATTTTAGACCAGTCACACCCAAGAGAAACTGCCGGTTCAATTGGGTGGCTGATTTTTTGAATGAACACGGGGCATGGGACGTACAAAGGTTGAGGGAACACTTCTGGGAACTCGATGTTAGAGAGATTTTGAAGATCCGTACTTCACCACGGAATGGCCAGGATTTCCTTGCTTGGTCTCCAGAGCGGAGTGGTCAGTTTTCAGTCCGTAGTGCATATCACCTTGCCATAGAATCTCAGTATGCTGTGAGCTTAGTTCTTCGAGTGGGAACCCATCAGGACGAAGACCGAGTTGGCAGCGGATTTGGAGTGCAAATGTTCCTCTCAAAATGAAAATCATGGCCTGGAAAGCTGCGTCGGGGGCACTGGCAACGAGCGAATGCAAAAAATTCAGACATATCTCTACAAGGGATAGTTGTCCGGTTTGTGGAAGGGAGAAAGATACTAGCTTCCATGCCCTGGTGTCATGTATGCATGCAAGGGCAGTCTGGACACAAATGAGAAATATATGTCGGCTGCCCGACCAGGATCTGTTAAGGGATACAGGGAAGGACTGGCTGCTGAATGTTCTGGCAACCTGTGATGACATGATGCGGGACTGCACAATCATGTTGATATGGAGGATCTGGAACCTAAGATCGGACTTAACACATGGGAAAGAGTCACCTCCTCTTGCGGCTACGGCTGACTTTTTGCAGAGCTACATGAACTCGATCAATATGTGCAGGCGATTTTCCACAGAAGAAATAATCAAAGGCAAGATGCCCATGCTTCAGGAAGTGGCGACGGTGGCTCCGGCACCGTGCACTCCCATGCCGTGGCCGAGGCCGCCGCCTGACCAAACGGCTCTATCTGTTGATGGAGCCTTCTTGCATGAGGATGGCATGGCGGCGGCGGGTATGATACTGCGACGACATGACGGGAGCGTGATCTTTGCGGCATATAGATGCATATTCAATTGCAATGACGCTCTAGAGGCAGAACTACATGCAATAATGCAAGGTATGGCTCTAGCCTTGCAGCACTGCACTGGTCCGATCGTGGTGCAGTCCGACTCTTCAGAGGCGCTTGGGGCAATGACCGGAGAAAGCTTATCCAGGTCGGCCTATGGACATTTAGTAGCCGAGATTCGGCATCACATGGGTGTTCGAGAGTTTATTCCATCAAAGATTAGGCGTGAGCAGAATAGGGTAGCACATCGGTTGGCATTATATAGCCGTACAGAAAGTACAACTGCTGTATGGCTTCGTAGTGTTCCACCTTGTATTGAGAAGTTGGTGCCTCTCGATCGTAACCCTACACATTTGGAATAAAACTCTCTTACCATCGCAAAAAAAAATCTTGAAAGGCTGTACTCCGGGTACAAGTACAAGTAATATATAAAACTCTCTTTTCCCTAAAAAAGAATCACGTTAAATCGCACGAGGTTTTCTCCTTTGAGCTCGTTTTGCTTTTCAAAATCAAAGCGAAGCAACAACCGGAGGCGCTGCCTTCAACCCCCGATTGTACCCCAGCCGCCCGGACGGTAGACCCCGCCTGGCAGTTTCAGCACCCTGCTTCCCCTCCCTCCCTCCCTCCCTCTCCCTACCCCGAACTATCTCATCGCCCCATCGCCCCGAACCCCTACCTCTCCTCGCCTCCCCACCCCGACCGGAAATGATGAAGTCTCTCTTCCTCTTCTCCGCGCACCCCGCGCCGCCCCTCCTCCCCTCCCCCAACCTCCGCAGGCTCCTCTGCCTCCGGGCCTCCTCCTCCT
The DNA here is from genome assembly GCA_032464435.1 of Aegilops umbellulata. Taxonomy (NCBI): domain Eukaryota; kingdom Viridiplantae; phylum Streptophyta; class Magnoliopsida; order Poales; family Poaceae; genus Aegilops; species Aegilops umbellulata. The sequence goes on from CP136054.1 coordinate 398,687,291, forward strand.
CCTCCACCTCGTCCCGCCCTCGCCCGGGCCGCCGCTCCCCGGGCCCCGCCCGCCCCCGCCAGCCCCAGCCCTCCTCCCTCTACGCCCGCCCCAGCCTCCTCACCATGGAGCGCGACCGCGCCGCGCGCCGCGCCGACGTCGACGCCTTCCTCGTCTCCCTCGGCGTCGACCCGGGCGAGCTCGCCGGCCTCGAGCTCCCCGTCACCGTCGACGTCATGCGGGAGCGCGTCGAGTTCCTCCGCTCCCTCGGCCTCGGCCCCGACGACCTCGCCGCCTACCCGCTCGCCCTCGGCTGCAGCGTCCGCAAGAACATGGTCCCCGTCCTCGACTACCTCGGCAAGATCGGCGTCCGCCGCGACGAGCTCCCGCACCTGCTCCGCCGCTACCCGCAGGTGCTCCACGCCAGCATCGTCGTCGACCTCGCGCCCGTCGTCAAGTACCTCCAGGGGATGGACGTCAAGCCCGGCGACGTGCCGCGCGTGCTCGAGCGCTACCCGGAGCTCCTCGGCTTCAAGCTCGAGGGCACCATGAGCACCTCCGTCGCCTACCTCGTCGGCATCGGCGTCGCCAGGCGGCAGATCGGCGGCGTCATCACGCGTTTCCCTGAGGTGCTGGGCATGCGGGTGGGGAAGATCATCAAACCTTTCGTCGAACACCTTCAAGGCATTGGCCTGCAGAGGCTGGCCGTTGCAAGAATGATCGAGAAGAAGCCCTATGTCCTTGGGTTTGGGTTGGAGGAAAGGGTCAAGCCTAACATTGAGGCGCTTCTGGAGTTTGGGGTCAGGAAGGAGGCGCTGGCATCCATTGTGATGCAGTACCCTGATGTTCTTGGAGTTGAGCTGCGAGAGAAGCTTGTTGAGCAGCAGAGCTTGTTTGAGTCCAGCATTTTGGTCAGCGGTGATGATTTCGGAAGAGTCATCGAGAGGATGCCACAAGCCATTAGCCTTGGGCGAGCTGCGGTTCTAAAGCATGTCAACTTCCTCACAGGATGTGGCTTCTTGCTGTCTCAGGTGAGCAAGATGGTCGTGGGGTGCCCCCAATTGCTCGCACTGAACATGGATATAATGAAGATGAACTTTGAGTACTTTAAGAATGAAATGGAGAGGGATTTGGAGGAGCTGGTTGACTTCCCGGCGTTCTTTACGTATGGCCTCGAATCCACTATAAGATATCGGCATGAGATTGTGGCTAAGAAGGGGTTCACATGCTCTCTTGCATGGCTGCTCAACTGTTCTGATGCGAAGTTCGATGAGCGTATGAAGTATGACACAATTGGAATTGAAGAAATGGAGGATGATAATTCCTTTGACAAAGATAGGTTTGTGGAGCAAGTACAAGATGATGATGATGAGGATATGGAAGAGGATAGCGATTATGATGAGACCGATGATGAGTTCATCGAATAATTCCCTTCCCAGTTCGTAGTATCTAGTATCAATTGTTAGCTGACAAACTTGCATTTATGTCTTGAGCTTGATGCTCTGTTGTATATGATGCAGTAGTGATCACTAGATTGTCATTTTTGAAGGATGTGCTTCATAAATTAAATGCTGGATATAATCAAATTGTAGCTTAGAGGTCTGATATATTCAGATATTTCACAGTGCTTGTTTAACTGGGAAATGATGTAGCATCCATCCTTGTTACTGACACGTTTGGCATTTTCATATGGGAACACATTTTGCAGCCATCTTTGTCATGTATGCCTAGATATACTGTAAACTTAAAGTTAGTATCATATACTCCCTCTTCTTTTGGGACGGTGGGAGTAGACAGTTTGCATGTTTCTGAATGTGAAACTGCATTATGACCCACTGCATTTGCAAGAACCTGAGCGAACAATGAACAAATTGCGATGTTATAAATCTGACATTCCCAGTCAGAACTAAGATATGATCCTCCTCTTAATGCCACCTGTTGGTCTTCCAATGCAATGCATGTTCATTGTTGGTGTTACCTTGTCTTTTTTTAGTTGACATTGTAATTTTCTTATGATATACCCTTTTCTTCACGATTGAGTTTATTTCACTGGACTACGACTATGTAGTGGAGAGGGATGTTGGCATCAAGATTTTGACTATGTTGTCGGGAACTGATAAAGATTGTAGAGATGGCTTTAAAAAGTCCGCAGTGCATACTAGGTGTTGTGGCTTATAAAACTTGTCTCCCGTTGAACACCAAAGTCGCGGATCCCCCTTTCAGAATGCCTGGAGAGAACTCCACCACTCCAGTCTCCAGAATCCAGATAGTGGATACTCCAGAGTTACTAGTCAAGCTGCTGGCGCCGTCTGGTTTGGAATATGGTGTGCTTCCATCGCAAAACTGGACCCTCTGCAGCAAAGAATTTTGCTGGAAACATTTCGGTTCCAGTAGCCGCTCCATCTGGAGAAATTGCTGCCAAGTGCCAACCGAGCAGAGCTGACCCGTTCTAATATGTGAAATTCCTGCCTTTCAGTTTCAGGTCAGGAGGCTGCATAACCTTATCAGAAACTAGTAGGATGCCCGTGCGTTGCTACGGGCTGCAATGCATATAAATAAATAAAAATGATTAAGGTCGTTTGTAAGTTGAAGCTCATCTTTCCTCATATGCCCGGGCATGTACGGGCACATAGTGGGCTCCCCGAAATTCAACCGTCTGGACAGTCTGGACTCCACCGAATACATACCATATGTGTGGAAGAAAAATGGTTGTTTGGACTACCCGCCATGTTATCTCCAACACATGGGCCCAACACCTAAAACCAACCCTAAGACGCACCCTTCCCTGTTCCTACCGGACCCTTCCCTTCCCACTCAGTTTACCAGAGTACCAGGACATTTCTCAAGTCCTTCTCACCTTCGCCATCGCAACCTCTCTCCTTCAAATCGTACTTCCCCACAAACCGCCAAGGAGTCCCCCAGCAACCACCCCGCTCTCCGCCCTGACCCCCTCCCCCTGTGTTCGTGCCGACTCGACACCACCAACAAGGGGGGTGGGGGTGGAGGAAGCGTGAGCCGGTTCTACAACCACAAGTGCAGAGCCTCATGCAATGTAAGATTCGGGCCCAAACAATGTCGACACCTTCTCGCTTCTCTCTTGCAGCCACCACATCCCTTCATTTTTTTTCTCCCCATTCCAAGTGCCTCCTCAAATGCACAACCTTGCAAGGCATTGTATTTGTCCTCCCAAATTCTCAGTCTTCTTACATCTCAAATTGTCTCGGGCTCCAAGTAAATGTGCATCCTCAGATGCGCAACCCTGAACAAAACAAGGCATTGTATTTGTCCTCCCATGTTCTCATTCTTCATACCTCTCAAATTATTTCCACTACACACAATGTGTTGCCTCTTCTTAACGTCCACTAAATCTCCATCATGATTCCTTTTCCTGCATTTATCACCATCAATAACAAGAATTCCCATGCATAGAAAAGATATTCTAATAACACTAAAAATATTAAAAATTAACCAAACTTTAATAAATGAATCATCGTATGAATAGAGAACTCATGCCTATTATCTAAGTATTTTTTAATATGCTTAATCAATTGTGGATGGACAAAAAACGACTTCCCTTAGCTTGCAACCATTCCATCCGCTTTGAACTGAGCTACAGAGCGAAAATCTCGAGTGCAAACCTATTTACTTCCTCCTGGGTGCTCATATTATCAATCTACCGAAGCACAACATTTGAAGTCAGTCCAAGGATATTAGTTGGATTTGTCCATAAACTTCATTAAAGTATTATTTTTTTGTGAAAATGACTAAGGCCAAATATTAAGTAACACATGTCCTTACCCATACAAAGAAAAGTACATTTTTATTTGAGTTGTAAAAAGAGGAATCCTTGTAACCAAGAAGAAGAAACAATCGTGAGAATGTTCATGTCACTGAATTTGCATTGCCTTTGCCTAGTACCCAACACGGCTTCCAGATTGGCTTTTCCTTATTTTGGCGAAGGAAAACATGCTCACTTTTTCCAATGCAGTTAAAATGTTGAATTGTGTAAGCCCATTACCAATGTCAAAAGCTCTCAATAAAAAGGAACATTAGTTCAACAGCCTGCAACTTAGATACACTCAAATTATGATCTTTCGGTTCTGAAGTTAGCATTAAGTTTCGAATAATGCTAAAATATGAAAGATAACAGAATTGCAACACATTACTGGACACCAAAAATTTCTGTATTTTTAGACAATAGTATTGAACAAGAACAAAGTTGCATATGTACTGCATAAAAAAGGAATAAACAAACCATGAGGAAGCAAGCACCCACTGCTGGCCTGAGTCACACAGGCCCACCTCCTCCACCCTTGGACGGCTTCCAGCATCACCGGAGGGACAATGTCCACATCGTTGACATCCTTCTCCACCACCTTACATGCAGCTTTTCCCACACTTCGGTGTGGCCAACACAGACCAGATCCTCTCCGGCCTTTCACCTAAAGCCTGTTGGTGCATACCTTATATGCCTGAGTACTTGTCCGACTTATTTTGCAATGCAATTTATTTGTCAGCTGGCGCATTTGGCTGAGAGAAAACCAGCACGTACAAGCTAGCCAAGCTAAGCTAATCATTCTCCCAGTCATCTTCACAATTTTGCTTCATTCATAGTGGTAACCTCAAGGCTTTGGCATATGCTAATGAGGTGATTGAGGAATCCTGCAATTCTGATAGAATATTTTTCCTGTTAGAGCTAATTATGCGCCAAAACATATTGTCAGCACTTTTCTTGAACCAATATTTGTAATCCTTGGTAATTTTTCCTCCTTTTCTTGCATATTCAGAACCCAACCGGCCTAAGTGCAACATTGACCTTCAGTACACCCTATAGTATTTAGTATAGAACTTCAATACAATATCTAAGAAGAAATGTCAGTTTTTCTCCGTATCTTTAGTGCAATCACTCACGTGACTGTCCCTCGACAGAAATCATTATGTTTTGGATCCTGAAAGTACAATCTTCTCCTTCAAAAATAGAGCATGTATGTCTGTCAGAAATAAGCACTCCCTCGGTAAAGAAATATAAGAGCGTTTAGACCACTAAAGTAGTTATCTAAATGCTCTTATATTTCTTTATAGAGGGAGTACATAAGGAAGAGAAATATATCCGAGAGAGGATTCCTACTTGGTACATGCCATTATATATGGACACTTCATATGAAGAGTACGCCAAAAAATTAGTAGTTTGTATATCTGCAAGGCCAACTCCATGTTAAATAATTTATAACCCATTTAGCACAAGTCAAAACGATCTTATACCGAGAATATTTCCAAGCAATAACAAGGAAATCTGACCCATATCTGTAGCAGAAGAATAATGATTAATGCTTGCACCCATTTGGTGGTGCCTTGTAGCAGAAGAATAAAGAACTGATAATGTTGGAACCCTCTATCCAAAACTCATCATGTACACCAAAGAAGTCTGCATAGGAACAAGCGGTTGCTTTCCTTGTCCCATCAAGCACAAGAACAAGATTATGGAGCAGTACGCAAGTAAACTGTTGGTTTAGGAAATGTGCACAAGCTAGTAAGGCTAGCTTTTTGCAGGAAGCTCGTGAAAACATCAGTCTAAGTACACAAATTCCTTTATAGATCGAAGAACTAACATGCACCACATACCTCATATCTAAATTGTGCTGCTCGTCAACTATATTCATTTGAAAAATACTCTAGCAATTTCAAATTTAATGTATGTCATTCGGTGGAATTTTCTCCTGAAGTCTTCCACAATACATAACAATTATAGTAAAAATTTACATAAAGACCAATTTAAGAGGAAAAGAACAATACTTCTGATAGTACATGAATTAGTATAACACACAATTACCTCTTCAAAAACATGTATTCTACAAGTTGGAACGTCGAACAGGGAAACCGAGACAATTCTAGAACATAAACGACCATGAGAAAGTATCTAGCTAGAGATAATAGATGGGAAATACATCAGGTTACTCTTACCTAATTGATGAAGTAGTATAACTGTCGAGCGGTGGCTGCCGACCATCACCTAGGAAAATACGAGGACGTGAGTCTCAGCTCTCACTTGGAACAACAATTAAAGGACGAAGTTAGGCAGACACTCATATATGTCATGAACACACACATTTTTTTCCCATAAATATGTTTTCACTATCTAGGATTGGATCAAGCACAAGGATCAAAAAAAAAGAAAGTGCACAAAAATAGGATCTGAAGCAAAAGAAATCGAAGGCATGGCGCTGAGGGCCCTGTTGTCTTCTTCAAAAGGAAGACCAATTTGCTGGCCGCCACCGATGCTCTCTGCTCATGGCAGCGCACAACGACACGACCTCGAAACAAAGGACATAGAAGAAGGGACGTGAAACCAATCATTTCCTTTCGGTCCACATATAAGCTCTACCAGATGAGACGAGGAGGCAAGCAGGCATAGACATCATGTACCTTGGTGAATACCTCGGTTGACACAGGCGCCGGTCTGCCTCTCGAAAAAGAGGACCACCCGCTAGTGGCCGTCATCCAAATCGCGTTCCTGTTCACCTTAGGTGCCCTGTTGTGCGCCTATGCCAGGGTCGTGGAGAAGGTAGCGAGACACCGACGGAACAAGGTCAGGGCCCCATCCCAAGCAGGCGGCGCCATCCACGTCGGGCATGAAGAGAGCCGATGGGAAGGAGGGGAGGTGGGGTAGAAGGGGAGAACAACGGCGTTTCGGGATTGCAGACAGGGGGACGTGCGAGGTGAGTGTTTTTTTCACCGGTTTCTGTTGTGTTGCCTGCACGGATATATAGGAAAACAAATAGGTGGATTATAATTTCTTCCATTGTATCAGTGCTGGGAAAGGAAGCGAGGGACAAAAATCAATCGAGGGGCCTTTAAGAGTAGAGATTAGTTAATTGGATTTTTCTTTAAAGTATGTTATTTGTTTCCTTAAAATTTATTATATGTTTCCTAAATCAAATTGCATTGATGGATGGATCGGTTGATTTGGGTAGTCTGTTATTTGTTTCCTTCACATCCATTATATGTTTCCTAAAGCAAATTGCATTGATGAGATGGATCATTTGATTTGGGTAATTTAGTAAAGTTAGATCTGTGTCTTTTTGTATGGTAGGAAAATGTTTGTTTAGAAGGAAATAGTGAAAAAATAAACCGAAGGGGTAGTGGGAGGGGGACGAAAAAACCAGATGAAAGTGGTGGGAGGATGACGAAAATAAAACGGAGGTGGGAGGATGACGAAAAAAAACCAGCGAAAAAAAACCGCGCAGAGTATTCACCAAGTCGTCCATTAGGAGTAGAGACTTCCATTGTATCAGTGCTGGGAAAGGAAGCGAGGGACAAAAATCAATCGATGGGCCTTTAAGAGTAGAGATTAGTTAATTGGATTTTTCTTTAAAGTATGTTATTTGTTTTCTTAAAATTTATTATATATTTCCTAAATCAAATTGCATTGGTGGGATGGATCGGTTGATTTAGGTAGTCTGTTATTTGTTTCTTTCACATTCATTATATGTTTCTTAAAGCAAATTGCATTGATGAGATGGATCGTTTAATTTGGGTAATTTAGTAAAGTTACATCTGTGTCTTTTTGTATGATAGAAAAGTGTTTGTTTAAAAGGAAATAGTGAAAAAATAAACCGAAGGGGTGGTGGGAGGGGGACGAAAAAACCCAGATGAAAGTGATGGGAGGATGATGAAAATAAAACGGAGATGGGAGGATGACGAAAAAAACCAGCGAAAAAAAAATCACGCAGATTATTCACCAAATCGTGCATTACGAGTAGAGATCACGACCAGAAAACGAACGGGGATCCCTTCTCAGCGCCTGAAAAGGAGAAAGCAAAATGGGCGGAGTCCAGCATCTGCTCAAGCTGAGGATGGCGTCCCCCCACGCCCACCCCGCCACGCGGCCCCTCTCAGCGCTCCCGTCCCTCCTCCTCGCCCGCTCCTCCGCCGCCGCCACCACCACCGCCGCCGCGTCGTCCGCCCGCCCCGCCGCCTCCCTCTCGTGCTCGCGGTCTCGGGCCTACTGCCCCGCCGCCGCCTCCCGCAGCGGGCCGGCGGGCCGGCGGCTGCCGGGCGCGGTGGTGGCGATGTCGTCGGCAGCGCCCACGCCGGGGCCCGTGCAGAAGTCGGAGGAGGAGTGGGAGGCCGTCCTCACGCCGGAGCAGTTCCGCATCCTCCGCCGCAAGGGCACCGAGTAAGAACAGCAGTAGTACACACATGCTTATCTTTTCTCGGTCTTGTTATCTGTTTTCCTCGTGGAGTTAATTATGTGGGTGCGCTCTGCACTTTTACCATACAAAGAATGTGATGGTATCATGGCTATCTGTTCCAATCAGAGCATCTCCAGCCGTTGCGCCCCCAAGACGCGCCGAAAATCGCCGCTTGGGGGCGAGCCGGCGGTTTTTTCGGCGTGGGGGCGAGTATGTCCCCAGCCGTTGCCCTCAGGTCGGGCCCCAGACGTCCCCACAGTTCGGCCAAATTTCAGCAAACACGGCCAAATTTCAACAAACACGACATATTTCGGCGAGTTTTTTACACGAATAAAATGGACGGAAAAAAACCCTAAACTACGGGCCGAAGTAGGCGCTGAGCAGGGCGTAGTCGTCGCCGGCGTCGTCCTCCTTCTTCTCCTCCTTGACACGGCCGGCGCCGCTGCTCGACCCCTCGCCCTGGCGCGCTGCTTCACGGCGGCGGCGTTCGGCGATCTCCTCCAGGGCGCGGCGCTGGCGGTCCAGCTCCATGCGCGCGTAGTCCTCGCGCGCCCACTTCAAGGCGGCCTCTTCTTGGTCGGCCTCCTCGGCGAGAGCAGGCTCCGGCTTCACGGCGGCGAGCCCCGGCTCCGGCTTCACTGTCGCCAGCCCTGGCTCCCTTTTCGGCTTGACCAGGCGAGGAGGAGCCACGGCCGCCGTCGTTGATGACGAGGCCGGCGCTGCGGGTGCGCCTGCCTAGCGGCGTCTCGGACGGCTCTGGCTTGACGCTGACCAACGCCGGCGCGCCGGAGGAGTGAGAGGAGGATCGGGAGGAGGAGGAGGAGGAAGAGGAGGATGACCATCCTATCATCCTCCTCAGCAGCCATGTGCCGCCGCTCCGAGCGGTCGGGTACTCGAACGGCGGGTCGTTGCCGCCCTCGAGGTGCGCGAGGACGCCGCTGAGCGTGCGGCCCGGGACGCCCCACCACAGGCGGCGGCCCTCGCTGTTGTTGCGGCCGCGCGACGTCGGTGCGTTGTTGGTGGAGGCGAGCCGCTCCTCCTGCCGGCATTTGAAGTACGCCGCCCACGCCACGTGGTTGCCGGTGGCGTACTCCGGGAGCGCCCGCTCCGCGACCGTCAGGGAGGCCCGCGCACGCTCGATCTCGGCGTGGAAATAGGTGGGCGTCTCGGGGATGGGCAGAGGGGGGACAGGGACCCCGCCGGCGCTGAGCCTCCACCGCGACGGAGCGCGTACGTCGGGCGGCGCGGGGTAGTTGGCCTCGTGGAGGAGGTGGGCCTCCCACTCATGCAGCGAGCGGCGGCCGAAACCGTTGGCCGCCGCCGCGTCGCCGGGGTACCTCGCGCTCATGGTTGCGGGGGGGGGGGGGGGGAGAGGGGAGGAAGTGCGGTGGCGAGGAGGGGGAGGACTGCCGATGGATTGGTGCCTCACCGGCGCGGCCAGGGGCGGCTTTTATAGCGGCTCGGGGGCGGCCGCGTGCGAACGCGTGGCGGAAGGCGGGGCGGCGTCGCCGCACTTCACCGCCCGTGAATCAATGGCAGGCTGACCGGCGGCAGCCTTGACATTGATTCCCCACGGGAAAACCGAGACGATGAGGACGACCAGCCTTCGTCTCGCTGACGCGCCGGTCCCGCCACTCTTTCGCGCCAAAACGTTCGCGCCGGCGCCCCCGGGCGCCCCCCAGCGCGCCGGGTTCGGGTTGAGTGCGCCGGCGCCAATTTCGGCTCAATCCGGCGAAAAACAGGCTCGTGGGGGCGAGACTATGCCGATTTTTCGGCGCCGGCGCTAAAAAACGGCCTTGGGGGGGGGGGGGCTGTTGGGGGGCGCGGCTGGAGATGCTCTCAACGAACAATGCTTTACACATCAATTCGTCAATGTGATCAACTGCGAATCAGTATGTACTGAACCGTACTTGAACATGTTTAACTAACTTGGGTTGCCACCAGTACTGCAAGTCCTACTCCTATCCTAGTTGCAATGCATCGATGATTCGACAGGTCACAAACGCTGAGTCCTCGTTTGGTTTACAAGAAATTTGTAGGAATTCCTTTAGGAAATTTTCCTTTAGAGCCCTTTGGTTTGTGGGAATGGATTCATATTCCTATGTAGGATTGGTTCCTATCTTTCACATTTCAAAGGAGAAAAAAAAAGCATTAGCTCAGACCTACTGGAAACATTCCATTCCTATGAATCAAATGACATCACTTTTGCTATAGAACTGAGAGCCATCTCATTTCCTATGATATTCCTATCCTAGAACTGGTTTACAAAAACTTCTGAAGCAGTTAGGAAAGCAAGAGTCAAGAAAATAGATATCCCTTTTATCTGATACAATCCTGTTCTTATCCTGCATAGCAATTGCAACATGGCTCACAAGATTGTCCCAGTCATGAAGTGTGCTTTCTTATTGAAACATGACTGACAGATTGGTGTCTTTAGAATCTAGATACACCATTTTTAATGAATATCAAGCCATGTTACTATCGCAATACATACGGATGGTTGTTCACAAGATGAAGTCGTGTACTGTGTTTTCTTATTGAAACAGGACAACATGACTGCCAGATTGGTGTCTCTAGTATTTAGACCCTTTTTCCAGTGTTTAGTATGTACCTTCCTACTGCGCATGGTTTTATTAATAATCAGTTAAAGTACAGTATTATACTCCAACATGACAATGGGAACAACCACATGACAAGGGCGTGTAAAGTTGGTATAGTGAAATTAATTACGATAGTGTATTGTCTGTTACCACCTCCTGAGGCTCGTCTTATTCCAAAACCACAACCAAGTTCCAGACAACCAATTTGAGGACGAACTAGAAATTTCTTTTCCACAAAGTTGGAGAACTGCTTGCACAAATGATTGTATGAATCCAAAATAGCAAGTAAAAAGGTTGTCTTGACAAAAATAAATCAGAAGGACAAAAATGCTACCCGACAAAAAATATACTTGGTCTTTTTAAGTTTGCTGTCAAGATCTCAGTAGAAACTACAAAATATTTTTTTCTAATAACATTCTAGTCTACAATAGCAGCAGCCAGATTTCGTTAGTATGTATTGTACTTTTCTTAACAGATCTGTTTATGTGTTGCCGACACGGTCTAGTATAGCAAATTAAAATTTTACCTGTTCTTGAAGCAGGGACAGGTTCATTAGGTGAACTATCAGAATATCTAGTAATTTATAATATGAAGCTTGAGAAATATGGATAGGTGCTTTATCACAACAATTATTACTTCACATTGTTTTTGTAGATTATACTGCTGATTAATCTGGAACCTGCAATTCAACCAAATACATACATAAGTTTAGTTTGATACTGGAATGGCATGTGAGCTGACTGTATCTAGTCCATATCCTACATCCACTCCAGCATTTTGTGCTGCCCTATATACTGGCTTGAGCGATGCTATACACACGATAATTACCGAACGATTATCGGACGACGCACAACATCAAGCCGTCCATTCGCACTGCAAACCTGGACATCACCGTCAAATCCTCCATCGTGCACAGTTCGTTCAGCAACTGTCGTCTGCGTAGCAGTTTCGTACTGGCTTATGGTTCCGTTTCGAAAAACAGAAAACTTGTCTATGCCATCTTACATATGGTAGTCTGTTAAACTAACAATAGCGTAATTGTGAAAAAAAGAGAGCTTACATGTGATAAATTTTCATTTGACTATATTTGTTTCAGGTATCCTGGAACAGGTGAATATGACAAGTTCTTCAGTGAGGGTATTTACGGATGTGCTGGCTGCGGAACCCCCTTGTACAAATCATCTACGAAGTTCAACTCAGGGTGTGGTTGGCCAGCATTCTATGAAGGATTTCCTGGAGCCATAAAACGGACGGTACGATTCTCTCATACATTCCCAGTGGTTTGACTAGGAACCGATGCCTTTCTTCTCTATGCATTCCATGCCCTGATGCTGACGGCGGTGACATTTCTTCGCTTAATACTCTGTAGGCGGATCCTGATGGGAGGCGAATTGAGATCACATGTGCTGCTTGTGATGGGCATCTGGGGCATGTGTTCAAAGGGGAGGGGTTCAACACGCCGACTGATGAGCGACACTGCGTCAACAGTATCTCACTCAAGTTCGTTCCGGCCTCTGAAGAGGCTAGTTGACTGAGCTGATGAACATCTATATGAGAAATGGAAACAAAATCTTTTGTGCAACCATCATAGTGACTACTGGATGTCAGAACTCAGTACTTTTGTCAATAATGCAAGCCCCAAGTACCGATGCTCGCTGCTAATTTTGGCAGTATATACTGTTACATGTGTAAATTCTAGGTTTTGTTTTCCCTGTGGAAATTAACAGTGAGCTGTACATTTAAAAATACAGTTTTGCTAAAGCACATCTAGATGTGCTATAAGTATTGCACATTTGAGTCCTATGTCATTGATCTTACACGGAGATTCGTGTGGAATTTCTTTTTGCTTTTTCTTTTTTTTTCTTTCCATGCTTGATTGTATCACTTAGATGTGCAATAACTATGGCACATCTAGATGTGCCCTAGACAAACCCTTAAAATTAAAGCTGCCTGAAGAATGCAGCTCACGTTGTTTCACTTTGTGCCCAACATAATATCTTAGTGATTATCCGCAATAAGCCCAGTTCCTGTGCAGCAATAATACTTTGATTCGCGTTAATAGTCTGTTTGGCAAATATGTCAAAACTGCCGATATTTATTAGAAATGACAAGTAATATTTGAAACATCCAATCTAGTGTAGTGGTTGTTGCAAATAAAATCAATCTGATCGTCCACGTCTCGCTCAAAGCACACTACAATTTGTGATGTTGCAAATATTCTCCATCAACAGCTGAGAACTCAACATGTTGTGCTTTTGTCTTCACGAAGATGGTACGAGTGAGATGCCTTCAGCATGCAGCCTGATGATATGAAAGCAAATATACAGTTTCAGTTTGATGCCAACTGCAAAAGCAATAGCATAATATTTGGAAACAAAGTGCACTACTAGGTTTCATAAGCTTTAATCATTAGTATATGTAGTTATGTACTATGCTTATGTACCTGTACGAAGGCACATGAAAGTATTTCATGTTTTCTGATTTTTGTTTCTGCTCGCTTCACATGCTTTCAAGGCTTGAACATCTGCATTTGACCGGAGGTGACAAGAAGGCTGGTTAGATCATCTAAGAATTTGAAGTGATGACAACTTCAGTTTATGAATGTTATTTAGTGTACTAAACAACAGAAAATATGTATGAATATAACCATGAAGGCAAGAACCTCCCTCTCTTCTTCCTTAAAAAAAAAGCTACATTTGTTCATTTATTTGAGCACCACATAAGGTACCTGAAATCGCAACATCTACATTTTTTCATTTATTTGAGCACCACGTGAGGTACCTGAAATCACAACATCTCCCCTTGGGTTACCCCTTGAGTGAACATCACCTTATGGCAACAAATCTTCCATAAACAATAAAACCACATGTGGCTGCAAGTTATTGTTACCAGTACCATTTCTATATAATCTCGAACATGATACGAGATGGGTTCTAAATTTAACCTTGATGCCTGATGCTGATGAACATGGGAGAAAGCCTCATGCATATCAACTTCTTTTAAAAATTCAATGTAGGATGCCGCACGTTATTGTCAAGAACAAACATGATGAATTTCAGCACATGTAGTGATATAACTGGTACCACACATGACAGAAGATATACTGACCAGACATCATTACTTCATGATTTATCTTGGATGGTTCTGGTTCTGGGTACCATTTCAGCATTTCTTTTTTTGAAAAGTGTTCAACATCTCGTATGCTAGTACTGACCATAACAACGCTAAACTGGGCAATGTGATAGAGCAAGGGAAGGTATCAACATCTCTTCTATCCCATATAACATTGCCTCTCTTCTAGATAGAACTTTATAAAATGAGGAATTATAAGGATTTCTGAATCCACATCTGTACTACTTAAAACCTTTACAGTTTTTGCTTCAAAGGCAGTTCAACCTGAATCTCGAACGTGATACTTAAAACAGGTCCAGGTTTTGCCTAATTCCAAAACATTGAACAGCAAACTTAGCCCGAAAAGCAGGGTGGGTTACCACCTCAGGAAGCCGCAACGGAATTGGAATCTACGAGGAAGAAAAGGCGAGGGGAAAATCTGCGGCGATGCTTACGTGCTTGGCAGGCCTTCCAGTTGCGGTCGGACTCGGCGAGGCAGTCCTGCATACGAGCCAAGGGAAGAGCGGAATCAAAGGTTTGATGGAGCAAACAAGAGATTCGCCTGCAGCGGCAGAGGTCAGGAACAGGGGGAAAAGGCGGGGGGGGGGGGGGGGGGTCAGGGCTGTGCCTGGAGGGAGAGGTAGAGGGCGGCGCACTCGTTGAGCTGCTTTACGTTCTCGTCGTCCGCGTCCGCGTCCATCACGTGGAGGGGGGCCGGCGGCGCAGGAGGTGGTGCCGCCGCCGCCGCTTCCTTGGCGTTGCTAGAGGAAGAACCCATTCGAACCAGGTTTCGGCAGTTGGTTTGGTGGCACCTTCGACCAGTCGTCGCGTGAAGTCGGTCGGTCGGTCGGTCGGCTTTGAGTCCATTCGAACCAGGTCACGGCAAGGGCAACTCTGTTTGCCTGCTCGGCTTCCGTTGCCTCGAAAACGTAAACATTGTTTGATTTGTGCAATAAAAGAATACGCTTCCGTGGATTCCTCTACACGCCCCCATTTTTTTTTTAAAAGAAAATACTTGATTATAACATAAACGTACACACATACCCCCTCTATTTTTATTTACTCCGCATATTAGTTTTGACTAAAGTCAAACTTTATAAAGTTTGATCAAGTTTGCAGAAAACCGTATGAACATTTACAATAACAAATTTATATGATGTGAAAATATATGCAATGATGTGATATATACTCCTCCGTCTCGTGAAAAATATACATACAGTTTTTTTAGGACAAACTATAAAGTGGAGTAAAAAAATGCATTGAAAAGGTGCAATCCATCATCTCTCTCCTCTTTAATAACCCAAACCCCAATGGGCTAAGTGAATGTAAAAAATTAAGGAGACCATGTGTAGAATGTTATTGATCTTGATTACCGTGTGATAAAAGAGAAATATCTTTTTCTACTTTAAAGTGCATTGAGAAGATAGAAGTACACTCTTTTGTGAAGAAATTTTAAAACCAGATGTACACTCTTCACCGAGGGGAGTATTTGGTAGTAGTGTATATGTTAATATATTTTTCTACAAACTTGTTGAAAATATATAAAGTTTGACTTTAAACAAATCTAATATGTGAAGTAAATAAAAATGGAGGGAGTATGCTGCACACATACTCACCAGCACTCGTCTACCAGTAACCCGAAGATTCGATGAAAGGGAAAACCCTGAATATTTCCGCAAAAAATAAATAACCTGAAGACTTTATTCAATTTAAATATAAATACAATGGTATTGGTATGATATCTCGCTTCCACATAAGCCTAATAACTGTCATATTGTCCTGACTTTTGAGTGTCGTGGCTTAAAAATGATCTACTTGACCTATTGGAAACGGGATAACTTTTTTTTGCGCAAAGGAAATGGGATAGCTCTGCCTCTACTCTCTAAGATTATCTTGCCTCTTCTTGACATAATTCAGCAAAACTCACACTTGTATTAGGAAAAAAAATAAGAATTGAATTGAGAACAGAATGTGTGGCCTCAACCGTCATATGAGGTCAAGGGCATTTTTGATGCATATACTAAGTTTTTTTCAACCATAGCCGCCGTCGCCTCGGCCCCCCTCCTTTTCTCCTGTCCGGCGACCTTGTTGACGGTAAGAGGAGTGGGAACCCGCCTATTTCATTTGTCTTTCTCTTAGGTTCTATTTCCCTGGCGGTGTCAACGAGGTGGTGGCAACGATGGCATGTTTGAATAAGGTCTCTCTGGTCTCTCCTTACCTTGATGATATCCGATCCGATGCTGATGAATGTTCTGTGAGAGTTTGTGTTGTCATATCTGTTAGTTCTCCTTGGATCTTGGCAGTTGGTGTGTCTACCAAGAAGAGCAATTGGTTAACTATTGGTAGGACGCCTTCAACATCTTCTTCTATGTTATTTTGAGGCATGGTCCAATTTCTTCTGCTCTCTGGACCGGTGGTGATGGATTGCATGTATGTACTACGTGCGGTGATGCTCCAACCGATGTTTCTTCAACGAATTCTAGTTCCCGTTACAAGCGGTGAGTGGCTATTGTCTTTAAAGCCTGGTATGGCAAGGGTGTTTGTAGGTGTCTCTTTCCTTTACTGTTAGCTCATTCCGATTTTCAATCTCTGGCGAGCGACAATCAATCGGCAGAAGAAGAAGAAGAAGACTAGTATGATTTTCATTGTAATTTTTTACTGATCATTCTGCATCATGTTTTTCTTTGGATAGCTACTTTTGCATTTCTTATTTCTTTTAGAAAGGGGTAGTTCTCATGTAGGTTGTTTTTATAAAAGGTCCCTCTCTTTATTGAGCTTCAGTTAGAGTTACATCATCTAGTAAGTGAGGAATAAGCTCAACAGGAGGCTCATCAAGGAAGGAATTACAACAGGGGCCCTTGGCCATGTATGCTAGCTCATGGGCAACCTCATTTCATTCTCTAAAGCAAAGCACAAAATTAGTGTTAGGGAAGTTACAAGCTAGATGGTAGCAATCATCAACAATCGCAGCTGCAGGTCCCATTGATCTTCCTCCATCATTCATTGAATTTCTCAGAAGCTTGTTACAGTCGGCACCTGAGCAAGTATTAAGCCGTCTCGAAGAGTAATTGCTTAAGCTGATAGAACGTCATGGCACATCTCGATCTTCGAGTTGCCTGCACAGATAAATTCCACCAAACATTTGATGTTTTTGTAAAGTTTCGGCCACAAATAAAATTCGAGGAGCCCTGACAAAAAATCGTTGCTCAAGAGTGCACAAAACTTTTTTTTAGAACGAAGACGCTCGACTCGTCCGGTTTTAACTTAATAAAGCCCACAACAGGCAGCATGCACACGGATTAAGTCTTACAACACGTCCAGGACCCTCAAAAGCAAGCGGGGCGAGGGCAGCAAGTTCAGGATTACATGCCGCAAACGGCTAGAACAGAGCACGCAGGCTCGCAGGAACGGTTCCAAAAGGTGCCACCAAACCCTACGGTAGCGGCGCAGGAGCTCTTGCCAAGGTGTAGACCTGACGTAGACGGGCCAGAGCGAGCTGCAGAAGATCAGCGTCTTGGCGCCTTCCCAGCGGCGCCCACTGCTGCAAAAAGATAACACATTTGTATATAACATCAGCGGGATGTGAGGGAAAAACGCCCTCGATGGTAAGCTTGTTCCTAATGCGCCAAAGTGCCCAAAGTAATGCCCCCACACAGCACCACAGGACACGTCTAGCGGAACCCAAAACCGACGACAGGAGAGCGCACAACTCAAAACATGTCCTAGGATCACAATCACGGCCAGCGGCCTCCCGAACAGCACTCCATGCAAATCGGGCCAAGTGGCATTGGAAGAACACGTGATTAGCGGTTTCAGGCGCCCCGCACACCGCGCATGACCCGTTGGAAGGCCCGTTGCGTTTGGCGATGTTCACCGAAGTGCGCAGCTTGTCAGGACACAGTTGCCAAAAGAAAACCTTGATTTTGAGGGGAAGCCTTGCCTTCCGAAGCCCAGACGCAACTTGCCGGTGAGTGCCCCTATCGAGAGCTCGGTAAAGGGAGTTTACGGAGAACTTGCCAGAGGCGTTGAGGCACCATGACACCACATCCGGGCCCTGGGTTAGCACGACGCCCTCAAGGAGAGACAACAAGTTTCCCAAACTTGCCGTCTCCAGGCCAGTGAGTTCCCGACGAAACAGCAGCACTGGCGGGGACTCCGCCAAAACTTGGGCCACGAAGGTGCGGGGTTCAAGCGCAATACTAAACAACTGCCTAAATCTGGACCAGAGAGGTTGATCGCCAATCCATAAGTCCGTCTAGAATCGCGTTGAGCATCCATCCTTAACCTGAAACTTAGCCCACATGGTGAAGATTGGTTTAAGCTCTTGGATGGAGTTCCAAAAGGGAGATCCCGGACCAGAATTTTTCAGAATATAATGAAGAGATTTTTTAGGGGCTCATCAAGCCGAAGCTCGAAGGAAAAGCAAAGTAAAGAAGCACAGAGGCCCAAATATAGTCTGCCACTCACCGCGGAGGTTCGGCCGTGTGAATGGCATTCCAATGATTTCTTGAGAGAAGCCGGGATTTATGATGATTTTTATGAATTGGCTGAGAATGCAGGCCTCACCGACTTCCTCCGCGACCAACGCGAACAGTATCTCTTACTTACCAATACTTTTGTGCAAAACTTCTACTATTTTCCTAAGGAATCACCTCCTTTAGTAGAGTTTCATTTATATGATGTGGTTAAGAAGATGCCATTAGATGAATTTTGCAAGGTTTGCAAAATACCTTTCAAGGGTAGTTTAGTGGAGCCACGTTGTGAAGATGTGGACGGGTTTATTGACACTATTACTATAGGGGAAACTAGGAAGGTTTCCGATGCAAGAATCACTAGCATACATTTTCCTGCTTTACGCTACTTTGCATTATTTGCTAGTCATTGCTTAATTGATCGCGGAAACTGTGGAAACCTTAGTGTTCCTGATATTTCATTTTGTTCCATGGTTTATTCTCCGATAACACTGTTAGTATGAGCGGTATTATTGCTAAATGGTTAAGTTTGAACCGTATAAAGGGTCCCATCTTTGGAGGTATTTACGCTTCACGCCTTGCTGCACACTATAGCATACCTATTAGGCATTATGAAAAAGAAGAAAAATTGTTGCCCACTACTTATCAAGATTATAAGAGTATGGTAGCGCATGACTTTATTGTTAAGAATAGGGAAGGGGCGCTTAAATACAAATTGTTCTTTGATAAACATCACCCTGAGACTATTATCTTGCTTGCTCCTTCCTTGTTTAATTTATCTACAGGTCCATATCTCGTTCTGCTGGCGGCCATTCACGCCTACCGGAACCCTACACCAGCCACGGAGCCGGAACCACAATTTGAACCTCCACGACAGTCTAATTACCAGTGGGATCCGGAGACGATTGCCAACCAGTGGCAATCAGGGGCTTCTTCATCTCAGTATGACCCCGGCTACAACTATGGATATCCGCCAGGCTATCCATGGCAATACACCAACTTAGGCCAAAAGCTTGAGCTTGGGGGAGTACGTATTTTCCACCGACATTACATTTATGTTCACACACACTCATTGCTAGATGTCGGTGCTTATGCTTTTTCACTGTAAAATCCATGCTAGTTTATTTTCTTTTTCTTGCTTTCTTCTTGTGTGCTTGTTAAATCTTAATAAAAACCAAAAAAATAGTAATAGCTTTTAGCTAGTTACTTTTCATGCTGTAGTAGTAATAATTAAAAGAAAATCCAGAAATATTTCCCGTTCTTCTTTTGCTTGTTGGGAGCTTTCCCGTGTAAATAGTTTTATTTTTTTTCTTTTCTTTGGGGGTCGATAGGAGAAGACCATAATTAAATTTTTGAAGTGGCTTTTATATGCATTATTGTTGATTTAACCAAGAGCACATATTGCCTTGTCTTCTCCTGTTTATTGAATGCTCACAGATTTCAGCTTAGTCCAATGCACGTGCACTCTTATTATTATTCACATCGTTCGGTCATGCAAGTGAAAGGCAATTATGACGATATGTGATGAACTGATTGAGATGAGAAAAACTGCTATGAACTCGATCTCTCTTGTTTTTGTAAATATGATTAGTCCATCGTTCCTGATTCAGCCTATTATGAATAAACATGTTTGCAATGACAATTAGAGATTATAGTTACTTATGCCATGCTTGATTAGCTATGAGTTATAATAGTTTACCTTGCGTGCCAACATGCTATTAAAATGGTTGTGATGTGGTATAGTGGGGTGGTATCCTCCTTTGAATGATTTAAGTGAGTCGACTTGGCACATGTTCACACATGTAGTTGAAACAAATCAACATAGCCTTCACGATATTTATGTTCATGGTGGATTATATCCTACTCATGCTCGTACTCAATGTCTATTAATTCTAATGCATGTTCATGACTGTTGTCGCTCTCTAGTTGGTCGCTTCCCAGTCTTTTGCTAGCCTTCACTTATACTAAGCGGGAATACTGCTTGTGCATCCAATCCCTTAAACCCCAAAGTTATTCCATATGAGTCCACTATACCTTCCTATATGCGCTATCTACCTGCCGTTCCAAGTAAATTTGTATGTGCCAAACTCCAAACCTTCAAATGAAATTCTGTTTTGTATGCTCGAATAGCTCATGTATCAACTAGGGCTGTCCGTATCTTCCACGCTAGGCAGCTTATTCTCAAGAGGAATGGACTCCGCTCCTCACTCACGAGAAAATGGCTGGTCACCGGGATGCCCAGTCTCATGCTTTATGCAAATCAAATAAAATTAATTGCAAACAAAACTCCCCCGGGGCTGTTGCTAGTTGGAGGCACTCGTTGTTTCGAGCAAGCCATGGATTGATGCTTGTTGGTGGAGGGGGAGTATAAACTTTACCATTCTGTTTGGGAACCACCTATAATGTGTGTAGCATGGAAGATATCGCCATCTCTTGGTTGGTATGTTGACAATGAAAGTATGCCGCTCAAAATATTATTTATCTCTATTTTAAAATCGAGCTCTAACACCTCTACAAATCCCTGCTTCCCTCTAGAAGGGCCTATCTATTTACTTTCATGTTGAGTCATCACCCTCTTATTAAAAAGCACTATCTAGAGAGCACAACTGTCATTTGCATCCATTACTATTAATTTATATTGGGTATGACTATGATTGGATCTCTTTTACCATGAATTACAATGTCTAGTCAGTCCTTGATCTTTAAAGGTGCTCTGCATTTATGTTTTGCGGTCTCGGAAAGGGCTAGCGAGATACCATCTTGTTATATCATATTATGATTGTTTTGAGAAAGTGTTGTCATCCGAGATTTATTATTATTGCTCGCTAGTTGATTATGCCATTGACATGAGTAAACATTAGACCTAAATGTTATTGTGAATATGGTTAGTCATAATCTTTGCTGAAAACTTGAATGCTGGCTTTACATATTTACAACAACAAGAGCAAACAGAGCTTGTAAAAGTTTTTCTTTATCACTTTCAGTTTGTCAACTGAATTGCTTGAGGACAAGCAAAGGTTTAAGCTTGGGGGAGTTGATACGTCTCCGTCGTATCTACTTTTTCAAACACTTTTGCCCTTGTTTTGGACTCTAAACTTGCATGATTTGAATGGAACTAACCCAGACTGACGCTGTTTTCAGCAGACTTTCCATGGTGTTATCTATGTGTAGAAACAAAATTCTCGGAATGACCTGAAACTCCATGGAACATCTTTTTGGAAAATATAAAAAATACTGGAAGAAAAATCCACGTTAGGGGCCCACACCCTGTCCACGAGGGTGGGGGCGCGCCCCCTACCCCGTGGGCCCCCTGACGCTCCACCGACCTCAACTCCAACTCCATATATTCACTTTCGGGGAGAAAAAACCCAAAGAGAAGGATTCATCGCGTTTTACGATACGGAGCCGCCGCCAAGCCCTAAAACCTCTCGGGAGGGCTGATCTGGAGTCCGTTCGGGGCTCCAGAGAGGGGGATTCGTTGCCGTCGCCATCATCAACCATCCTCCATCACCAATTTCATGATGCTCACCGCCGTGCGTGAGTAATTCCATCGTAGGCTTGCTGGACGGTGATGGGTTGGATGATATTTATCATGTAATCGAGTTAGTTTTGTTAGGGTTTGATCCCTAGTATTCACTATGTTCTAAGGTTGATGTTGCTATGACTTTGCTATGCTTAATGCTTGTCACTAGGGACCGAGTGCCATGATATCAGATCTGAACCTGTTATGTTTTCATGAATATATGTGAGTTCTTGATCCTATCTTACAAGTCTATAGTCACCTACTATGTGTTATGATCCGACAACCCCGAAGTGACAATAATCGGGACCACTCCCTATGATGACCATAGTTTGAGAAGTGACAATGCTTTGGTCCGGTACTCTATTAAAAGGAGGCCTTAATATCCCTTAGTTTCCATTAGGACCCCGCTGCCACGGGAGGGTAGGACAAAAGATGTCATGCAAGTTCTTTTCCATAAGCACGTATGACTATATTCAGAATACATGCCTACATTATATTGATGAATTGGAGCTAGTTCTGTGTCACCCTATGTTATGACTGTTACATGATGAACCGCATCCGGCATAATTCTCCATCACCGATCCAATGCCTACGAGCTTTTCTCATATTATTCTTTGCTTATTTACTTTTCCGTTGCTACTGTTACAATCACTACAAAACCCAAAAATATTACTTTTGCTATCATTACCGTTACTTCCATATTACTTTGCTACTAAATACTTTGCTGCAGATACTAAGTTATCCAGGTGTGGTTGAATTGACAACTCAACTGCTAATACTTGAGAATATTCTTTGGCTCCCCTTGTGTCGAATCAATAAATTTGGGTTGAATACTCTACCCTCGAAAACTGTTGCGATCCCCTATACTTGTGGGTTATCGGGTTTCCCCTCTGGTCCATGGCCTCCATGGCATGGGAGGGGCGAGAGCCACTCCGAGATTGGATCTGTCTCTCTGTCTCTCTCTGTTTCTTCGTTCTGGATTCTGCCCTTTCACCATTTCTTTTATAAGCGGAGATCCGTAACTCCGATTGGATTGAAATTTGAACACGATTTTTATCCGGATATTAGCTTTCTTGCGGCGAAAGAAGGGCAACAACCGCCTTACGGGGTGTCCATGAGGGTCAGGGGCGCACCCCCTGCCTCGTCCCCCCCCCTCGGGCATCGTCTCGCGATGATTCCACTTCCCAAAAATCAGATATATTCCAAAAAAAATCTTCGTCAGTTTTTATTCCGTTTGGACTCCGTTTAATATGGATTTTCTACGAAACAAAAAACATGCAACAAACAGGAACTGGCACTGGGCACTGGACCTATATGTTAGTCCCAAAAATAGTATAAAAACTTGCCAAAAGTATGTAAAAGTCATAGAATATTGGCATGGAACAATCAAAAATTATAGATACAATGGAGAGTATCAAGCGACGACCAGAGTCGCATGAGGCCGTCGCGCCCTGATGACCCACAAGTATAGGGGATCTATCATAGTCCTTTCGATAAGTAAGAGTGTCGAACCCAACGAGGAGCAGAAGGAAATGATAAGCAGTTTTCAACAAGGTATTCTCTGCAAGTACTGAAATAAGTGGTAACAGATAGTTTTGTGATAAGATAAATTGTAACGAGCAACAAGTAACAAAAGTAAATAAGGTGCAGCAAGGTGGCCCAATCCTTTTTGTAGCAAAGGACAAGCCGGAACAAACTCTTATAATAGGAAAAACGCTCCTGATGACGCATGGGAATATCGTCAAGCTAGTTTTCATCACGCTCATATGATTCGCGTTCGGTACTTTGATAATTTGATATGTGGGTGGACCGGTGCTTGGGTGCTGTTCTTACTTGAACAAGCATCCCACTTATGATTAACCTCTATTGCAAGCATCCGCAACCACAACAAAAGTATTAAGGTAAACCTAACCATAGCATGAAACATATGGATCCAAATCAGCCCCTTACGAAGCAACGCATAAACTAGGGTTTAAGCTTCTGTCACTCTAGCAACCCATCATCTACTTATTACTTCCCAATGCCTTCCTCTAGGACCAAATAATGGTGAAGTGTTATGTAGTCGACGTTCACATAACACCACTAGAGCTTAGGCAACATACATCTCATCAAAATATCGAACGAATACCAAATTCACATGACTACTAATAGCAAGACTTCTCCCTTGTCCTCAGGAACAAACATAACTACTCACAAAACATATTCATGTTCAAAATCAGAGGGGTAATAATATGCATAAAGGATCTGAACATATGATCTTCCACCAAGTAAACCAACTAGCATCAACTACAAGGAGTAATCAACACTACTAGCAACCTACTAGCACCAATCCCGGACTTAGAGACAAGAATTGGATACAAGAGATGAACTAGGGTTTGGAGATGAGATGGTGCTGGTGAAGATGTTGATGGAGATTGCCCTCTCCGGATGAGAGGAGCGTTGGTGATGATGATGGCGATGATTTCCCCCTCCCGGAGGGAAGTGTCCCCGGCAAAACAGTTCCGCCGGAGCCCTAGATTGGTTATGCCAAGGTTCCGCCTCGTGGCGGCGGAGTCTCGTCCCGAAAGGTTGCTTATGATTTTTTTTCTCATCGAAAGACTTCATATAGGAGAAGATGGGCGTCGGAGAGCCACCAGGGGGCCCACGAGGTAGGGGGGCGCGCCTCCACTCTCGTGAGCAGGGTGTGGGCCCCCTGGCCTTCATCTTTGGCGACGATTTTTCTTTATTTATTTTAAGATATTCCGTGGAGTTTCAGGACTTTTGGAGTTGTGCAGAATAGGTCTTCAATATTTGCTCCTTTTCCAGCCAGAATTCCAGCTGCCGGCATTCCCCCTCTTCATGGTAAACCTTGTAAAATAAGAGAGAATAGCCATAAGTATTGTGACATAACGTGAAATAACAACCCATAATGCAATAAATATTAATATAAAAGCATGATGCAAAATGGACGTATCAACTCCCCCAAGCTTAGACCTCACTTGTCCTCAAGCGAAAAGCCGATAACAATAAATATGTCCTCATGTTTAGAGGTCGAGGCGTCGATAAAAATAAAATATGGACATGAAGGCATCATGATTGTTTCATAACAGCAACATATATAGATTTGTCATATGATTACTTATGTTCAAGTGATGATCTTTTCACAATGCAAAAGTATGAATCAGAAACCTTATTGGGCACTAACAAATCATAACCTCAGTCATTGGAGCAATTGCAATTTATCATAACATCGGGAAGAGTCTATGTCAGAGCTTAAAAGCAAGTCTACATATTCAACTATCATTTAGTCCTTCATAATTGCTAACACTCACGCAATACTTGTGGCTACGGAGTAGAAAGATAGGGACTTATAGTTTTGCCCCACAACCTTTTACCTTAAGGGTAATGTCAACAATAACAATTCAAGCTCCCCTACATCCAATTAGATATATATATATCATGTTCTTTCCAACATGCTAGGCTTGACAAAGGATAAAATGAAAAAGGAAAGGTGAAGATCACCGTGACTCTTGCATAAGATAGAAGATAATAATAAAAGATAGGCCCTTTGCAGAGGGAAGCAGAGGTTGCCATGCGCTTTTATGGTTTGATGCACAAAATCTTAATGCAAAAGAACGTCACTTTATATTGCCCCCTGTATGTGAACCTTTATTATGCAGTCCGTCGCTTTTATTGCGTCCACAGCAAGTTCGTACAAAGCTTATTTCTCTGCACTAATAAGTCATGCATATTTAGAGAGCAATTTTTATTGCTTGCACCGATGACAACTTACTTGAAGGATCTTACTCAATCCATAGGTAGATATGGTGGACTCTCATGGCTAAACTGGTTTAGGGGTATTTGGAAGCACAAGTAGTATCTCTACTTGGTGCTGAGAATTTGGCTAGCATGAGGGGGAAAGGCAAGCTCAACATGTTAGGAGATCCATGACAATATACTTTATCTTAGATACAAGAAAACATAACTCATTATGTTGTCTTCCTTGTCCAACATCAACTCTTTAGCATGTCATATTTGAATGAGTGTTCCCAATCATAAAAGATGTCAATGATAATATATCTATATGTGAAACCTCTCTCTCCTTATTACTTCCTATTAATTGCAACGATGACCAAAGCTATATTTGCCAACTCCCAACAACTTTTTAATCATCATACTCTTTCTATGTGAAGTCATTACTCTCAATAAGACCAATATGAACTCTTTGTTTCTTTTCTTTTATTCACTCAAGATCATGGCAAAATAATCAAGCCCTTGACTCAACACTAGTCTTTATTATATAAATATAGCTCACGGACTCGATTGCATAGAGGGATCATAAAGCAAAACTTCAAAACTAGATCATGCCATGACTTTATTCTACTAAATCAAGATACTACTAATAGGATCGAACTAAGAAAAACGGTAAAGATAGGAGTTGTGATGATAATACGATACCGGGGCACCTCCCCCAAGCTTGGCAGTTGCCAAGGGGAGTGCCCATACCCATGTGATTATGTCTCCTTCTTTGTTGTTGGCGGTGGAGGTGTTGTTGATGATGCAAGCTTGTCGTCCACCTTCCATGGCATAGGCTCACCCTCATAGAAGGATGATCGAGTCTCCGGAATCCTCAAATCTGCAACGGAAACAGCTCGAAATGAGAACATAAGATATTTGCGTGATACGGGAGTCAAAACCTTCGGGAGAATATATAATGAATTTTTACCGACCGAAATACGTATCGTGCAAGAAAACAGAGTCCGGAGGGCACACGAGGTGCTCACGAGGTAGGGGGCGCGCCCTCCACACTCGTGGAGGCCTCATGTCCTCCCTGGACTGCTACCTATTTTTCTATTTTTCTAAATATTCCAAAACGGAGAAATATTGCCTTAAAAATTGTTTTGGAGTCGGTTTACTTACCGTACCACATACCTATTCCTTTTCGGAGTCTCGAACGTTCTGGAAAGTGTCCCTTATGTATTCCTCCGGGGTTACGGTTTCAATAACATTGGTTTCAACATTTATGGGATTACCTGAGATATAGTGTTTGATTCTTTGACCGTTTACCACCTTCGGATTTGTGCCTTCGAAGTTGTTGATTTTTATGGCACCGGAACGATAGACCTCCTCGATAACGTAGGGACCTTCCCATTTAGAGAGAAGTTTTCCTGCAAAAAATATTAAACAAGAGTTGTATAGCAACACATAATCACCTACATTAAACTCACGCTTTTGTATCCTTTT
Source organism: Aegilops umbellulata (assembly GCA_032464435.1). Lineage (NCBI taxonomy): Eukaryota > Viridiplantae > Streptophyta > Magnoliopsida > Poales > Poaceae > Aegilops > Aegilops umbellulata. The sequence goes on from CP136054.1 coordinate 398,714,391, forward strand.
GTCGTGCCATCTTTTAACTTTTTCTTTAAACAACTTGGCATTTTCATAGGCTTGGGTTCTCCATTCATCAAGTGAGCTAATATCAAATAACCTCTTCTCACCGGCAAGTTTGAAATCATAGTTGAGCTCTTTAATAGCCCAATATGCCTTATGTTCTAGTTCGAGAGGTAAGTGACATGCTTTTCCATAAACCATTTTATACGGAGACATACCCATAGGATTCTTATATGCAGTTCTATAGGCCCATAATGCATCATCAAGTTTCTTGGACCAATTCTTTCTAGACCTATTAACAGTCTTTTGCAAAATTAATTTGAGCTCTCTATTGCTCAATTCTACTTGACCACTAGACTGCGGGTGGTATGCAGATGCAATTCTATGATTAACATCATATTTAGCAAGCATTTTACGGAAGGCACCATGAATAAAGTGTGAACCACCATCAGTCATTAAATATCTAGGGACTCCAAACCTCGGAAAAATAACTTCCTTAAGCATTTTAATAGAAGTGTTATGATCAGCACTACTAGTTGGAATAGCTTCTACCCACTTAGTAACGTAATCAACAACAACTAAAATATGTGTATATCCATTAGAAGCAGGAAAAGGTTCCATATAATCAAAGCCCCAAACATCAAATGGTTCAATAACAAGTGAATAATTTATAGGCATTTCTTGACGTCTACTAATATTACCAATTCTTTGACATTCATCACAAGACAAAACAAACTTACGGGCATCCTTGAAGAGAGTAGGCCAATAAAAACCAGATTGCAATACCTTATGTGCAGTTCTATCTCCAGCGTGGTGTCCTCCATAAGCTTCGGAGTGACACTTGCGTAGGATCTGTTCCTGTTCATGCTCAGGTACACAACGTCTAATAACACCATCTACTCCTTCTTTATAAAGATGTGGGTCATCCCAAAAGTAATGTCTCAAATCATAAAAGAACTTTTTCTTTTGTTGGTATGTGAAGCTAGGTGGTATAAATTTAGCAACAATATAATTAGCATAATCAGCATACCATGGAGTGCTACGAGAAGTGCTTATGACATTTAATTGTTCATCAGGAAAGCTATCATCAATAGGTAGTGGGTCATCAAGAACATTCTCTAACCTAGATAAGTTGTCTGCAACTGGGTTCTCAGCTCCTTTTCTGTCAACAATATGCAAATTCAATTCTTGCAGCAAGAGAACCCATCTAATAAGTTTAGGTTTAGCATCTTTCTTTTCCATAAGATATTTAATAGCAGCATGATCAGTGTGAATAGTTACTTTAGAATCAACTATATAGGGTCTGAATTTATCACAAGCAAACACAACTGCTAAAAGTTCCTTTTCGGTAGTAGCATAATTTCTTTGAGCATTGTCTAGAGTCTTACTAGCATAATGGATAACATTTAATTTCTTATCAACTCTTTGCCCTAGAACAGCACCTACAACATAATCACTAGCATCACACATAATTTCAAAGGGTAAATTCCAATCAGGTGGCTGAACAATAGGTGCAGAGACTAATGCTTTCTTAAGTATTTCAAATGCTTCTACACAATCATCGTCAAAGACAAATGGTACATCTTTTTGTAATAAATTAGTCAGAGGCCGAGAAATTTTAGAGAAGTCCTTAATGAACCTCCTATAAAATCCGGCATGACCAAGGAAACTTCTTATACCTTTGATGTCCTTGGGACATGGCATCTTTTCAATAGCATCAACCTTGGCTTTATCAACTTCAATACCTCTTTCAGAAACTTTGTGCCCCAAGACAATACCTTCATTAACCATAAAGTGTCACTTTTCCCAATTCAAGACAACATTAGTTTCTTCACATCTCTGCAAAACTCGATCAAGATTGCTCAAGCAATCATCAAAAGAGGAACCATAGACGGAAAAGTCGTTCACGAAAACCTCACAAATCTTTTCACAAAAGTCAGAGAATATAGCCATCATGCATCTTTGAAAGGTAGCAGGTGCATTACATAAACCAAAAGGCATACGTCTATAAGCAAAAGTACCAAAAGGGCATGTAAAAGTAGTCTTTGATTGATCTTCAGCCGACACAGGTATTTGAGAGAAACCAGAATAACCATCTAGAAAGCAATAATGTGTATGTTTGCATAATCTTTCTAGCATTTGATCAATAAAAGGTAAGGGGTAATGATCTTTCTTAGTAGCTTTATTTAATTTGCGGAAATCAATTACCATCCTATAACCTGTGATAATTCTTTGCGGAATCAATTCATCTTTATCATTAGGGACAACAGTAATACCTCCCTTCTTAGGGACACAATGGACAAGACTTACCCACTGACTATCAGCAACGGGATAAATTATACCTGCCTCCAGAAGCTTGAGTATTTCTTTTCTTACCACTTCTTTCATTTTAGGATTCAAACGTCGTTGAGGATCACGATCTGGTTTGGCGTCCGCTTCCAAATTTATTTTATGCTGACATAGAGTGGGACTAATGCCCTTAAGATCATCCAGAGTATATCCAATAGCGGCACGATGCTTCTTCAGAGTTTTCAATAATCTTTCTTCTTCATGCTCTGAAAGGTTAGCACTAATAATAACAGGATATTTTCTTTTCATCAAGATAAGCATATTTAAGATTATCAGGCAACGGTTTAAGCTCAAACACGGGATCACCCTTGGGTGGAGGAGGATCCCCTAAGATTTGAATAGGCAAATTGTGTTGCAGAATAGGTTCCTGTTTGAAGAACACTTCATCTATTTCCCTTCTTTCATTCATGAACATCTCATTTTCATGATCTAGCAAATAGTGTTCTAAACGATCACTAGGAGGCATGGCAATAGAAGCAAGACCAATAATTTCATCCTTACTAGGCAATTCTTCCTCACGATGTTGTTTAATGAATTTAGAGAAATTAAACTCATGAACCATATCATCCAAGCCAATAGTAACAACATTCTTTTTGCAGTCTATCGTAGCATTAACAGTATTCAAGAAGGGTCTACCAAAAATAATGGGACAAAAGCTATCTTGTGGAGAACCAAGAACAAGAAAGTCAGCGGGATATTTGGTTTTCCCACACAAGACTTCAACATCTCTAACAATTCCCATTGCAGATATAGTATCTCTATTGGCAAGTTTAATTGTAACATCAATATCTTCTAACTCAGCAGGTGCGATATCATGCACAATTTCTTTATATAAGTCAATGGGTATAACACTAGCACTAGCACCCATATCACATAAGCCATGATAACAATGATCTCCTATTTTAACAGAAATAACAGGCACGCCTACCACAGGTCTATGTTTATCTCTATCATAGGGTTTAGCAATTCTAGCAGTTTCACCAGAGAATTCAATGACATGCCCATCAATATTATCAGACAAGAGATCTTTAACAATAGCAATATTAGGTTCTACTTTGACTTGCTCAGGAGGTGTATAAGTTCTAGTATTGCTTTTACGAACAACAGTTGAAGCTTTAGCATGATCCTTTACTCTGGCAGGGAAAGGTGGTTTCTCAACATAAGAGGTGGGAACAATAGGATCATTATAAGTGATGGTCTTTTCTTCAACTTTAATAGGTGCAGCTACTTTTACTTCTATGGGAGGATGATATTTAAACCACTTCTCCTTGGGGAGATCAACATAAGTAGCAAAAGATTCACAGAAAGAAGCTACTATCTCAGAGTCAAGTCCATATTTAGTGCTAAACTTACGGAAAATATCGGTATCCATAAAAGATTTAACACAATCAAACTTAGGTGTCATACCTGACTCCTTACCTTCGTCGAGGTCCCAATCTTCAGAGTTGCGTTTAATTCTATCCAATAAATTCCATCTGAATTCAATAGTCTTCATCATAAAAGAGCCAGCACAAGAAGTATCGAGCATGGTTTGATTATTATGAGAAAGCCGAGCATAAAAATTCTGAAGAATTGTTTCTCTCGAGAGGTCATGATTGGGGCATGAATATAACATTGATTTAAGCCTCCCCCGAGCTTGAGCAATGCTTTCTCCTTCGCAAGGCCAAAAATTATATATATAATTGCGATCACGATGAACAAGATGCATAGGGTAATACTTTTGTTGAAATTCCAATTTCATTCTTTTATAGTTCCATGATCTCGTATCATCACATAGCCTATACCATGTCGATGCGTCTCCCTCCAAAGATAAAGGGAAAGCCTTCTTCTTAACAACATCATCGGATATACCTACAAGCTTAAATAATCCACAAATATCATCCAAATAGCGTAGATGCTCGTCGGGATGCTTTGTCCCATCTCCTGTAAAAGTATTAGCCAGCAGTTTTTCCATAATACCCGAAGGAAATGCAAAAGGAGTTTCATTTTCAATAGGTTCAGTAGGTTGAGGAGCAACTCTTTGCTCTACTGGACGGGGTGAAGATATCCCGAACAAGCCCCTCAGAGATTCAGTTTTCATAGTAACAAGTGACAGAAAATTTCAGCACACTATATAAATTTTTCCTTACCAAATTCCACCTACCAAAGGCGCTACACTCCCCGGCAATGGCGCCAGAAAAGAGTCTTGATGACCCACAAGTATAAGGGATCTATCGCAGTCCTTTCGATAAGTAAGAGTGTCGAACCCAACGAGGAGCAGAAGGAAATGATAAGCAGTTTTCAACAAGGTATTCTCTGCAAGTACTGAAATAAGTGGTAACAGATAGTTTTGTGATAAGATAAATTGTAACGAGCAACAAGTAACAAAAGTAAATAAGGTGTAGCAAGGTGGCCCAATCCTTTTTGTAGCAAAGGACAAGCCGGAACAAACTCTTATAATAGGAAAAACGCTCCCGAGGACGCATGGGAATATCGTCAAGCTAGTTTTCATCACGCTCATATGATTCGCGTTCGGTACTTTGATAATTTGATATGTGGGTGGAACGGTGCTTGGGTGCTGTTCTTACTTGAACAAGCATCCCACTTATGATTAACCTCTATTGCAAGCATCCGCAACCACAACAAAAGTATTAAGGTAAACCTAACCATAGCATGAAACATATGGATCCAAATCAACCCCTTACGAAGCAACGCATAAACTAGGGTTTAAGCTTCTGTCACTCTAGCAACCCATCATCTACTTATTACTTCCCAATGCCTTCCTCTAGGCCCAAATAATGGTGAAGTGTTATGTAGTCGACGTTCACATAACACCACTAGAGGTTAGACAACATACATCTCATCAAAATATCGAACGAATACCAAATTCACATGACTACTAATAGCAAGACTTCTCCCTTGTCCTCAGGAACAAACGTAACTACTCACAAAGCATATTCATGTTCAAAATCAGAGGGGTAATAATATGCATAAAGGATCTGAACATATGATCTTCCACCAAATAAACCAACTAGCATCAACTACAAGGAGTAATCAACACTACTAGCAACCTACTAGCACCAATCCCGGACTTAGAGACAAGAATTGGATACAAGAGATGAACTAGGGTTTGGAGATGAGATGGTGCTGGTGAAGATGTTGATGGAGATTGCCCTCTCCCGATGAGAGGAGCGTTGGTGATGATGATGGCGATGATTTCCCCCTCCTGGAGGGAAGTGTCCCCGGCAAAACAGCTCCGCCGGAGCCCTAGATTGGTTATGCCAAGGTTCCGCCTCGTGGCGGCGGAGTCTCGTCCCGAAAGGTTGCTTATGATTTTTTTTCTCATCGAAAGACTTCATATAGGAGAAGATGGGCGTCGGAGAGCCACCAGGGGGCCCACGAGGTAGGGGGGCGCGCCCTCTCGTGAGCAGGGTGTGGGCCCCCTGGCCTTCATCTTTGGCGACGATTTTTCTTTATTTATTTTAAGATATTCCGTGGAGTTTCAGGACTTTTGGAGTTGCGCAGAATAGGTCTTCAATATTTGCTCCTTTTCCAGCCAGAATTCCAGCTGGCGACATTCCCCCTCTTCATGGTAAACCTTGTAAAATAAGAGAGAATAGCCATAAGTATTGTGACATAACGTGAAATAACAGCCGATGATGCATTAAATATTAACATAAAAGCATGATGCAAAATGGACGTATCACGCCCCGGTCCGCATCAGAGTCAATGGCCATGTTGGAGTCGTACTGGTTGACCTCCATAGTGGCGCCCACCGGACCGAGCGGCGCAGCCGCCGCCGGCCCCCCTTCCCTTGGAAGGGCCCGCCGTCTTGTCCAGGGGCTTGTCTTGGAGGCCCAGCTTGTCCCACGCCGCGGTGTCGATGGAGTCGTTGCCCATGCTCTCATCGTTGTCTTGGTCCGCGTCCTTGTCGCTGGGACCTTTGCCGTTGGAGGAGGGAGGCGGGGGGACGCCGCGGCCCGGCGCAGCGAGCTCGGGTTCCAACTTGATATTATACCCTTTGTCCATTGAACCAGAGCTCGACACGGCCGCGCAACTTGTCAGGGGCACGACAGGCAAACCGCATCCGCACCGGACCCACCCAGATCAGAGATAGTTCATCGACCGCGATGGGACGACCGATCATGGTGGTGGCCGCCATGAGTCGATCCGTCCGCCGCTGCTTGGGGGGCATGCCCCACAGCTTCACCCACACCTCTGGCATTGACATGGCCTTGGGATCCACCTCGCGCGCCTCATGGATCTCCCCCATGATATTGTTGAGGGAAAGGAAAAGCTTTCCGCTCCTCGTCGCCATCCGCAGCGTCGCCTTGTTGGGGAACACCACCGAGAAGCAGTCTGCACCCACTGGAAGCACTTGCCAGTCCCATTCGCCTTCGAAGAGGTGCGGCAGCTCCGCCTCCAGCACGACAGAGGAGAGCAGGCCCGGGGCCGCGGAGATGAACGCAGTATCCGCGCCCAGGTCCTCACCCGCGACCGCATCCGCCGGCCCCTCCACGAACAGCAGGCAGAAGAAGCGCTGGCTCGGGATCGCGTTCCCCATGATCTGCAGCTGCAGAGGCTTACCCGGGTCAGGCAGTAGGCCAAAGCATGGCCTTCTTCTTGGCAGAGAACACAAAGCATCTTGAAAGTGCAGTCGATCTGGAAGTGGCCGACCCGCCCGCATTTGTAACACTCCGGCCCATCCGCCTCCTCCACTGGGATCGGCTCGGCCACCGTGCCCTTGGACGATGACGGCACCGCCGGCGGTGCGGGCAGAGCACGCCACGGATCCGCCACGGCCCCGGAACGATTCTTCTGCTTCTTGGTGTAGGGGTCGCCGACCCGGTCGCCGCAGTGGGGGTGCTGCATCTCCTTGCGCTTGAGCTCCTTCTTCTTCTCAAGCCCGCGACGCCGCTGCTCTTCTTTCTTCTTGTGCTTACGCTCCTGCTCTTTGATCCAACATGGAGGGGGCGCCCCCAGCCCCCCGCCTCCGCCTCCTGAATCGCGAGCTGCGTCTTGGCCTTGGCGCGAAGCTCGCGCTCGCGTTGCTTCTCGGCCTCCGGATCCAGAGGCGGCGCCATCGGCGGCTTCTCCATGCGTCGCTCCCCGCGCGAGCCCATCCGCACCACCTCGACGAAGGAGCGCCGGAGGGGAGGGGGAGGGGACAGGCGGCGCAACCGATGAGCTTGCTTACCGAAGCGGTGCACCTGATCAACGGTGGCTGGAAACCTTAGGGTGGGATCTAGCGCGCCCCGGCGCACCCACACCCATTTATAGGGGAGGCGGGGGGAAACCCTAGCTGCCCCCCACCCGACCGGGCCGCGGGCGGCGAAATGGCCTCCTGGGCCAACACCACCACAAGACCGGGCCCAGGGTCCAGCCCCAACTCCACCCCAGTGAAATGAGGCCCCGAGAACGATTGGACGGGCTCCGCAATTGGGCCAGACGGCCCGTCTAGGGGTGGCAGTGGCCCAGCCAGGGAACCCTAGCATGAACCACCAAGGGCAAGGACGGCGCCGCGCCACCGCCGCCGCCCTGCGCGACCACCGCCGGCCACAAGCGCTCCGCGTCCAGCCGTGCGAGCTCCTGCGCCGCCGCCTCCCTGGCCGCCACTAGGAGCGCCAGCGCGTCCTCCCCTGAGCGCGCCCGCGGCCTCCCGCCACGCGTCGCCTCGCGGCGCCTCGCTCCGCGGCCTCCAGGCGCAAAGCGCCGGCGGCGACCCGCCTGGGAAGAGCCCCCCAACTCCTCGGCGTGCGCGACAAAGTCGGCCAGCGAGCACGGCGGTCGTGCCCGTGTCGAAACCTCACCCTCGCTGACACCCAGACTCACCTGACTTACCTCGTCGTCCTCTGAGCTGTCCCCCGCCAACGCGCAAAAGCGACTGCCACCGGTCGCCGCCGGCCGGAGGGGGGGCGCAGCCTGGGGCACCCGGCCTCCCGTGCCCTTCCTCACCGCCGTCCACGCCTCCACCCCGCCGCCGTCCTCGGCCTCCGGCCTCCGCCCATGCGCGGCGCGGGGATCGCCCGGCCGTACATGAGCCGTTGGGGGTGCGCTCTCAACCATCGTCCAGTGAAGAAAACTTTGAGCACTGTTTTTTTTTGTGAGGGCTCCTAGAATGTTTTTTGTGGTTGAAACTTTGCGAAAGCATAAAATGTTTGATCAATGTTTCATGTCCTGAAATTTCAGATTTGTTTGATTTTTTTTGTATTTTTTTCGAAATTACTGTTCATAGGAGTAGAAAATCCACATTTGGTGCTTCTGAAGCAACAAAGTTCGCTGTTAATGCTACTTCTCATGTAGGTTAATTAAGAAAGAGAATAGGATTTCTATGAAAAAATGGGTGACATGTGAAAGTGTGCTACATATAAATTGATGGCACTTCATTTGCAACAAACGTTGTGCCAGCAGCAAAACTGAAGTTGGCACAGTACTACTTTTCCCTCCAACAGCACTTTTTCTTGGATAATGGCCCCAACAGCACTTAATCTATAGTCAAGAAACCCCGAAAGAAGAAATCCAGGAGTATGTCATGGTCTATTCACGCGTAGACGCAAGTACATGGTCAACAATCCATAGCTAAAGAAAGAACAATCAAGGACACACTAGTCAAAAGGCATGCATACACAATGTTTTTCCTAGGACAAGAAAATAGTCCATTGCTCATTTGCACTAAAGCTCTTCATGTTAGTTAACTTGACCAGCCAACAGCACCACTCAAGCTTATCTTACCTCCCCGAATAATGTGGTCAACTCAACCTTATCCCAGAAGAAAGATTATTAAACAAGAGGGGCAGCATGCATAGCCTTAGTTAATTAGGTAGTTAATCAAGAGTATCTTGTGGAGGCCTTAGATGCCCTTGTTTTTGCAGGTTGTTTAGGTGAGTCTACTCCATGGTCGTCAGACGAAGCGGGCTGTTTCTTCTTGGAGACTAATGGCAGAGCTGTGATGCTGCATCTTTTCCTACTAACTTAAGTTCCATCCGGGATCCGCCCAGCCCCAAGTTGGCCATGCGATATTTTTCTTCCACCATTGTTCGTTGCTGTTGTGCTGGCAAGATACAGATCAGTATACTACTATGGCCACTGAAGCTGCAACAACTTCGTACACTTGGTCAAAAGCGTACCTCTCCCCCCGCTTAATGCCCGGACCTGCTTCTCTCTGACCAGATAGAGGGTTCAGACAGGATGGCATGCAGAACAAGTGTACATGCTTCCAAGTGACGAGGCTACTTGATCAGACAGTGTAGTTCAGCTCTGGCAAGTGCAGCTAATAGAACAGTTGTTTGTTTTCCACGTTATTTGCTGGCTGGTGGAGGATCAGAGGTTTGATAACTTTTACTTGTATCTTGATCAGAACATAACAAGAACCCACTCTAAGACCACCCACCCCAAGATGCAATGCAATGCAGTGCCCATTTGTTTTGTCCGGCAAAAAGGGAGGACATGAACCACACAAGGTCAATGATCTACTAACATAAGCGCAAAGTTGCATGCTCCATGCACAATATTCTAACACTGCCTTCCATGATATCACATAGGTGTGCAAAAGAGAAGGAGTTTGAAGTACAGCATGATTGCTTGCACACGTAAGGATTGACATGACAGAAAGGAGCAATTTCTTCTGTACTATTATTCTTGAGGGTCAAAATGGATGACACCATCCACAAGCATACGGCTGCATTGTCAGTTACAACTGCCCATGGACTTTTGGCAGGTCAGCCTAGTAGTATGTACCTGCTTTCCACCATGGTCCAGTCGGCCAAAGTTAGGGTTCTTGACCTGAGACGAGGGTGGTACAGAAATAACTGCATGGAGGACTTGGGCTGGTCTAGAGTCAGGCTTGTTATCTCTATACGCGGCATAGAGGTTGTAGAGTACACTTGTCCTTCCCAAGTACTCCCATAGTCTATGGGAGTACTTGGTATAGGTACATTATTGGTGACGCTGTGCACTTCTCTCTCCCATGGTAATAATTGAGTGGCGCTTGATCTGTATAGTTTCATGTAGGAGCAAGAGTGTTTTGTTCAAAGATAACACACTAAATTTATGAGGTCACAATATATTGAAAATCTTAGCTGATATAAATGTTTGGATTTTTGGCTTGTCTATAAGATGGGCCAAATTGAGAAAGAGAGTGAGAACTAGGCTGCATTTGGGACTGCCATGAGCTCTCTTCTTTACATATTAGTAGGTCTGAGCGCATATTTTCTACTCCCTCCGTTCGGAATTACTCATTCAAAAAATGAATGTATCTAGATGTATTTTAGTTGTAGATACATCCATTTTTGTGACAAGTAATTCCGAACGGAGGGAGTACATGTTACAACAGTAAATTTACTGGCATTAGTAAAGATTGTCTAAGATGAGATTTTACGACATAAGCTAACCCTTGCACTTTTTTCGACAACGAGGGAAACCCTCGGCATGCTGATTGATGTACAAATCTATATGTTATTTATCATTAAAAATTAATACACCTTATATTTTTTAAACGGAGGGAGTACCTTTCATTAGCCGAGGGTTGCATCAAGGATTGATCCAAAATGGATTGATTAGCAGTCATGCATATCCCCCTGCCATGCGATTCTAAAGGATGCTTGAAGACAAGCAGGAAATGGGGAGATTGCATTACATTCTTATTCTTATCCTTGTGCGTGTTTCGTTGATGCGGTAAAGTGGTCACTCTCTAGACCCTACATCCTACTGGTAAATCTAATTTACTTCACAGGAGCTGGTTTTCAACGTCCAAGTGGTGGCACACTAGCCTCGTCTGCTCAGTGACTCAAAGCCTTGATTCCAGTACCTCTTAGCGATTAACAGAAATCATAGCACACACTTTCTGCATGAGCAGCATAGGTGGCCGGCCAAGGTAACAACAATAAAAGGGCTTCCAAAGTAGGAGTACACGAGAAGCGCCGGCAGGTGTCATGTCATCAGCAGCGCATATCACCAAGTCAAACCATATCCGTATATTCTATGAGTCCCTCTCATCTGCTCCTATAAATCCCTCCCCCGCGCGCATCCCACATCACCCAAACCAACTTAACCCAATCGACTCACAACACAAGGCAGCACAACACAACACAGGCTCACACACACACACACACACAACTTCAATGGGGAGGGCGCCGTGCTGCGACAAGGCGACGGTGAAGAGGGGGCCATGGTCACCGGAGGAGGATGCGATGCTCAAGGCCTACATTGAGGAGCGTGGCACCGGCAACAACTGGATTGCACTGCCACACAAGATTGGTAATTATCTCCCTAGATATATGTTGATCATCCAAGCATCTTTAGCTTTTCTCATCTTGGAATTTCCAGGCATTTTTCATCAATCATTTGTGGTTAACTAACTAAGTTTATATATTTGCGTGGGAACTTAACAGGGCTGAAGAGGTGCGGCAAGAGCTGCAGGCTGAGGTGGCTTAACTACCTGAGGCCCAACATAAAGCACGGGGACTTCACCCCAGAGGAGGACAGCACCATCTGCAAGCTCTACATTAGCATCGGAAGCAGGTACACACATACACTAGCCAACTTACTAACCCACTAATAATGTCTCCACAAACCACAACACAAGTGTTTGTGCTAATTGAGTGTGCCATGATGAACCAACCAGGTGGTCAATCATCGCCGCGCAGCTGCCAGGAAGGACCGACAACGACGTCAAGAACTACTGGAACACCAAGCTCAAGAAGAGGCTCCTCGGCGGCCGCCGCAAGGACCGCGGCGCCGGCACGCAACACCACGCTGCGAACGAACTGGACGGTGCAAACGGCGGCGAGCAGCTGCCACTGAGCGCGTCGGCGATGGAGAGGATCCAGCTCTGCATGCAGCTGCAGGAAATGCAGAACCCCCTCACCAGCATCAGCAACCACAACAACCCCTTGCACCTGTGGCAGCCTGGCAGCCATCAGGTGGCCGCCACCCATAGTAACAACAGCAACAACAACAGCAATGGCAGCCGCAGCAGCAGCTTCGATGTAACAGTAGCTGCTGAGCATGGACAGTCCAGCCCTCTGAACGGTCAGAACCTCGGCGGACAGCAGCAGATGGAGACGACAGCCGCCGCGGACGGCCTGGCCTCGCCGTCGAGCGCGGGCAACTCGAACATCGTCACCATCGAAGCCGAGCTTCAGGAGCTTCTCTACAGCGCTACGACGACGACGACGACGGACAGCGCCGTTACGCCGCAGCAAGGGGGTGTGGACTGGTGGAGCTATGAGCAGGCCAAGTCCCCAGTGAACTGCTGGGACTTCGCCCCTGAAACCAGCTCGGTTCTCCAGGACTACACGTCCGTGGTGTATGACATGTGAACAAAGTGTGAAGAGGACCAAGTTAATTAGGGGTGGTAATAGGATTTGTGTAGGCTTGGATCTTGTAAGAGTCCAAAGAAACAGTAAAGAACTTCTTGTAAGAACTAAGAAATGTGTAGTAGTAAGCTGCTGTAAGGCATAAATAAATAAATATGTAATAAACAAAGGTGTGTAAGAACAGGTTCCAGCAAACAAATGTAACTTGGCACCATGTTGTCCAAAGAACAGATAAGAGGAACATGAGTCCTTTGCAAGGCTTGTAGTACATATATCCTCTTTTGGTGTTAGAAATTTCGAATCAGGAAACTCTGACATCATCGATTCGGGACCGAAAACAATGCCCCTTTCGACAATATTCTGCTGAACCACGGTCATTGCTATCCATCGTCAGTGGGTTATGTGAATCTTCCGAAACGCTCCTCCCGGAAAAAGCGGATCGACCTCCTCTGCCGCTCCCGCGGGCGATAGGGGAGGCCTCCGCAGTCGCCGGTCCCCGTCCCGCCTCTTCCTCCAGTCCCCTCGCCGCCGCCCAGGCGCGCCGGCCGGCGAAGCCTGCCTGGCGTGGGCGGCGGCGGGACGCCTCTCCCCTTCGTCGTTTGGCTGGCACGGGACGGCCAGGTTGATGGAAGGCGTTGGGCTAGCGTGGGGCACGACGGCGTGGCAGCGGGCGTTCCTGGCGGCGGTGTGCGGTCGGCACGACGACGCTATGGTGGCGTTCTCACGGCGTGGTATGCGGCTGCGCCCCCATTGATGGGGCTCGTTGGTTTCGCTCTGGCGGCCAGCGAAGGCTGGATCCCGGGCGGCGGCCCCGGATGGCGGAGGTTGTGTCGGTGGCTGTGGTCTCGCGACGGGCGATGCAGCGGCCGCGGTGATGGATGATCCGTGCACAAGACGCTTGATGGAGGCCATTGAAACAGATCTGGGTGAAGACCTGTTCGTGGCTGCTGCTGAGGCCGGCGATGGCTGCACTTTTCGGTGTCGTTCCCTTGTTGAAGGCATCGCTGTTGAGAAGTTTCAGGCCACTATCTGCTACCTCCGGGGGAAACCCTAAATCAGTAAATCGGATGATGACGGCATTATTGTGTCGTTTTCCTCTTGTGGCGTCATTCTTGGAGATGTACACGGGCTTGAGGGACCAGTGGACGGAATAATTGATGGAGCGGTGCTTCATCCTGCACATTAATGGTGGCGTTTCTCGGCGGCGTGGCGCGGTGGAGACTCGGCGCTCGATGTGTGGCGAGGGACTCGCGCAGGAGGGTGCCGTTATCAGGCGCCGTGGTGGCGTCGATGGCAGAGAGGCCGGGCAAGGTGGTGCAGCAGTACACACTGAAGATGGATTGATGGCAGGTGGCTGCGGCGGCCTCATACCCGGCTGGCGTCCTGGTTGAGGAGTGCGCCGGACTGGTAGGTGCCCCATACCCGGCAGGCGTCCTGGTTGGGACCTCAGGTCTTAGATGTTTAGGTTTGGCTGCGATGTCTGTTTGGTATTAGGCCCAGACTATCAGCGTCCCTTCATCAATTGGATAGGAGTAGCGAACGTTGTTGCATAGACGATGGCTTTAGTCTTACTGTTGTATCACTTTGTAAGGTCTTGTGAGAATAATTAATAAAGTGGCCGTATGCATCCCCAGATGCAGAGGCCGGCGGTCCTCCTCCTTTTCTTAAAAAAAATGCGAATCTTCATGTTGTCCCATGAATGGGAAATCAAAGTGAACTGTATTCTTGAAACACAGACACAACCCCTAGTCTCTGCATCGATTGATGCACACAGAAGTGAAGCATCATTCATCAACTCATGCTACATAAGAAAGCATGCAAATAGGAACCTAGATCCAAACCGGCCTACAGAACGAATTGACAACATCTGATAAACAACTAATACTACAAAAATGGAATGCCATCACATGGTTTACTGTTCCATATGAACAGATATGTAGCACAGCCGATGCTGGTTAGATCACCGTTCACTAAAATGCAGTTTTTAGCGCGTACCTCAATAAAAGTTGCAAAATTTCTTATTGGAAGAACTGTCTTATTCTAAGCATGCTTACATTGTTTCGGTGTTTCCCAATTATAAGAGCAGGAAGAGTCAGAACATAAATATTTACCTGAGTTGGATGTTGCTCTTCCCCATCACGTGCATTAACAATCGGGATTTCTACAGTAACAGTTGATCTCTTGGCAGCTCCACCTTTTTTTTTTAGGAAACACAGTACAACACAGACGCTCGTATAACATTCAACGATTCTGGCATCTGCATTCATTACACATGGTTTTACATAATGTTTGATTGAAAAACAAGCATGATTTTGAATCATGTTAGTAAAAGTAAGAATTCAAATGTTTTTTTTTCTGAGTATAATTTGGGAATGTTATTTAAAAAAAATGGACAATAGTTTACTGTTATCGGATTAATTGACATTGTGGTTCCTACATCAAACCAGCAGGAACTGCACATTCTTCATCCGGGAAAATAAATTGAAGATGATGGAAGTAAAACTATGTCTTAAAGGTGGTACTGTCTTTTAACATGGGAACTGAAGGAATGCAACGAGATGAACACAGTAGCCAATCATACATATAGGTTTCGTTGCCGCGTAAATTTTGGTCAAGGAATATGACCAATTACGACCTGTGCACAAAAAGGTAACCTGTTTACTTCTTTTTGCATGAGCGGTTTTTGCCTGATTTCTTGCAATTGTAATTCAAATGGTTCAGGCCGCTTTTGGCTACCATAGTTGTCCCCAAAAAACCCAAGTCACTTGAACCATAAATGTGCCTTGAAGTAGCTGGACCTGGAACATTTGATACAGTAGGTGCAAATTTTAGAATAAACACACACATATTAACAATATCTAACATTGCTGAATGGTTCCTAGTTAATAATGAATGTTGGCCCTCGGTTACATCTATTTAACAATCTGATGTCAAAATCGCATTTCTCCGTACTTCGTGGGTATACACAAAACTTTATAGGGCTATACAGACGCTATATCTTGAAATTTCATCAACCTGTGCCCTAGAAAGAAACCAGCAAAAATTGCAGGTAGAATGCTCCTCAATCAGGATAATCTTCACTCAGACTTTTGCAGCCATCCAAGCTGCATAGAGAAAATCTGTTAGACATATACATGAAAGCTTGGGATAATCTCTTTTTTTTCATCCACAGCAATGCACGGTTTATTTAGCTAGTATATACAAGAGCGAAATCCTGAAGGAGAAGACAACATTAAACATGTACCTTCCATGCATACATCACGAAAAAGGCGACCGTATCTGCTGACCAGACAACCGCAAACGATTTCACGAAGAAGGGGATGATAACGTTGATCAAAGGGACCAGGATAAACAAATAGTTGAGAGCCTCTTTCTCCTTGTTTGAGCAGTCACGGGCTCGCAGAGAAGGTATAGCTACAGAAGTAGAATATGATCAGTTAACATTGCAGAAAAGGTTTTTGTGCATCAGCACTGAATCAAAGAACATATTCTCAATAATTTAGACATATTGTTTCAAGTTGTTGCAACATCAGCTTGAGGCTGCTTGTCTATCTTCATTCTGCTGGTTGATATCATTTATAAATTTGTAGTGAACTAGATATACAAGATACACCCTTCGCACAAAAAAAAGATATACGAGATACATCATGTTCCTGTTTGCAAAGCCTGCCAAGAACACCTAGGCCTAAAAATACTACTACAGGACTTTGCTGCTAACGGTAGCAACAAAATTCTTAGCAATTGAACAGTAGTAAGCACCACATATTCACTTCATCAAGAGATAAGCACCAAAAATCATCCTCAACAGAGAATTAACTTGCTGGAAAACACATGTCTTACTTACTGAACATCCAGATGGACCACATTCCCATGAGCCTCCAAATGTCGGGCTCGCTGGAGGGGAAGACAAGGTTGAAGGAAAGGGCGCCGCCGGCAAGCATGGAGGCGTACGCCTGGACCTCAAAGATGGTGTACAGGGTGGATCCGGGCACGGCGGGGTTCTTGCTTTTGGTGGACGCCCTCGGCGCAAACGTCGCCGCGGTCTTCTGAACTGCCTGCTCGGGGAGGACGCTAACGGTATCAGATAAAGCTTGATAATTTCTCTCTGCGCAACTGCAAATGGGTTCAGGGCTTTAGCAATTCCAACCTTCTTGAGCTCCTTCTCGATCTTCGGGTTGACGACAGGCTGCTGCTTCTCCGCCGTCGGCTCGGCCGAGGTACCGCGCTGGCCGCCGGCGCCTGCGCCTGTCTCCTCTTCCGTTACTGCGCCGGCGACAGCACCGTCAGAGCCATCTGAGCCTGCGCGCGCTAAACCGGGCCGCCGCCTCCTGCTCCTGCTCCGGCCCGCGCTTGTACAGAGGGAGGCCGCCGGCAACCGCAGCGCGGCTGCCACCGAGGGGAACGCGTAGCCGCCGCTGAGCGGATTGTTTAGCAGGGGATTCATCGTTGTTGAGGTTCTTTTTTTCGGGGGGAGGAGGGCCGGATTGGCGAAGGGATGGGGAACGGAAGGTCCTCCCGCCTTCACCTTCTGGCCGTGGTCGCCCCACGAACACCGTGGTATTTCCACCCGTTGGCTTCGTGCTTTTCACAACGGTTCTTAGGCCAAAAATTTGTAATTTTTTTCAAAATTCAGTAAATAAAGCACTCCCACCGATTTAAATTAATTGACGCGGCTATAGTACAACTTTGTACAAAAGTTGTGTTGGAGCTGGGTCATTTAATTTGGATCGCGGTGCTATTTCGCGAATAAACCTGCAGCGATGGAGGCACGGTCAATTTCGGCCTGGTATTTTTGTCATTTATAAAGTCGAATGCCGTGTCAAACTTCAATTCTTTGGGCAATATCTTATTCAGGAACTTTAAAACAATGTGTGTCTACATCTTTCAGAATTTGTTCACCAGCTATTAGAATTTCATAATTCTTCATTTCCTCATATGAATTTCACGACTTTTCAACTTCAGAAAAGAATGGAAGTTCCAAATTTTCGGAAAAAAAATGTATTATTGAAAATTCAAACTTTTAGAATACTCAACTTTCAAGAACTTTCAATAAAGTAAATATTGCAAAACCACATTAGTTCTGATAATTGTATCAGGCGATGCTATCTCGCGGACAGCCATGCAGCACGGCGTGCATAGTCAATTTCCGCCAGGTAATTTTGTCGTTTATAGAGTCCTTTGTCATCTCAAACTTCAATATTTTTGGGGAAATTATCCTTTTCAGCAACTTTCAAAATGTGTGTCGACATATTTCAAAAAATGCGTGCCGCAAAATTTAGAATTTCATACTTTCTTAATTTTGTTGTATGAATTTCGGGATTCTTTACTTAAAAAAATTAAAGTTCAAAATTTTCAAAAAATGTACTCTCAAAACCCAAAATTTAAGAATACTCAACTTTCAAGTCATTCAGATATTTTGAATTCTAAAAAATTTGAACTTCCAAAATTTGAAAATTATACACAAAAAGAAACAAAGGATGAAAAGGAAAAAAGTGCCACATGGGTGGGCCCAGATTTGGGTATGTTGTTTTACTTGGTCCAAATCTCCAAATTATGTCTCCTATAAGTACCCCTAAAAAAACGTCTCCTCTGTGTGTGTGGTGCGGCTGTGGCCAGAGCTCGTATTCGCTGTCTATGCATTGCGTAATGTGGTTAGCACAAATGATGTGTCGTATTCGGCTAGAGATTCATGATCTTCACGAATTTGAGGTGGAGGGAACCAATAACACGGGGAAAACAAAGAACATGAAGTATAAAAAGACAACTCGTGAAGCCTTTGCGACAATATACAAATTTGGCAAGAAGTGGCTTAGATATACAGGATTCGGATCCCATAACAACAACACTCTTGGGACACTGCTTGATCAGTCAAACGGTCGAAGGTGATCCCAAATCCAAAAGAAGAAAGAGCTAGTTGTTCCTCTCCAATCCTAGGACATGGAGGTCTTGTACCTCACCATCAATGGTGATCTTGGATACATGTCCGTAAGGAGGCCTTGGACACCTCACCATCAATGATAAGATGAGCGCTAGCTTTTTAGTATAAATGCTTTGCTAACCCTAAATATAGAGATATGTATGACTTAAATAGGTTCTCACACAAAGGGGGAGATGGAAGGACAAAATAATATGGGCTCAACCCATTTTCATTCTCGTAAACACGGTCCAAAGTGTGTGGATGGATTCGAAGTTTCTGAGCACCTGAAGCTGCATGCCTTTGCTTCCTTGGATACCATTTCCCCTAGAGTTTTGGCTTTGCGTTTCATGCCTTGTAGCGATCTGACCCAAATGGATCGGAGTCTCTGTGCATAAGTGCTATCCCTGGATCGGTTTCACCCGACCCAAATTGAGTGAAGTCAAAGGGAACAATGAGTAGATGAGGTGCATGGAAGGAATTTCACAGATCATCATGTGCCAGATTGAGTGTATTGATGAGTCACTAAAGGCAAAGAAAGATGACCACAATTTTGGTTCTACAGTGTCGAGCGTGAAACAGTGCCCTTGGTTTACTTATGTCGAAGGCGACTGTCAGGTCTGACTTTGCTGCCATCGTGTGCACCGACGAAGTTATTTCCAATAACACCCTACAGCCAGCGGAGTTATTCTGAGAAGCCCCCTACAACCAGCATAACCTGGCGCTTGCCGACTCTCTCACCTTCCACAACATGTCGAGGTATGTATCATATGTACTTACCTCTAATTCTCTGACAACTTAACACTATTTGTTGAAATTATGATGATGTTTAGATCAAATTATACTATCTATAGTGTAATTTTTCACAATTTTTGACCGAATCTCTCCTCTCATAATTAAAAAGAACATAGTGTTTTGCCATCCACCTTGTCATTGGTCCAACCTTAAGTATGTTCTCCTAGCCCTCTCTCCGTTTTGATTTTCTCCGCCAGTTTTCCCTGAAAAACCGCCTTAGTTGTCCGACCTTTTATTGACTTATATGAAATAAAATTATGTTTTCTTTGATAAGTCAACATCTTCTCTCATGCTTAAAAAAAAATGCAGTGTTATGTCGCCCACCTCGTCATTCGTCCAACCTCCGTTGAGGTGTTTTCTTTTGCAAGGATGAAGAACTTTGAGGTGTGTCAACATCAAAATGAAATGAGGGCATGCGCTAAGTGAACCGTGTGTGGTCCTGCCCATAGTTTTTTCAGCTTTCAGTAAACACAGCTGAGCTGAACATACTATAGGCCGAACCAATCTTTGGCAAAGGCACGAAATAAAAGGTAATGAAAAGATGAAACGATTTGTTTCTCAAAAGGGGGAAATGACAACACGCTCAATCCCGTGATACAAGGAAAGAATCGTACAGAGGATTAATTGGCTGCCCAAACCCTTCGAATCCTATCCTACCCTTATAAATAAAAATGAACCCTTTCTACAGAAGCCCCGACCGTCGTTCGTCTTCCGGCGGCCTAAAGTGAAGTCCCGAGCTCTCCACCCGGTGACGGCAGGCCCTATATGCCCATCCCCAAGTTCTTCAAACTACCTTTGCCGCGCGCGCCTGCAGAATCTGCTAGGCACAGACCGCGCGCGACGGTCCAGATCATACCTCAAGGTGCGCCGCGGCGACGAGGAGCCATCCAGTGGTATACAATCTTCAAGTGCATACGGTGCCTCAGATGATGTATGTGCGTATTAGCATAGCGCCGAGGGGTGCATCCCTCACCGGATAGATTTCCATCAAGGTAACCTTCCGCTACACTAATCTTCTTTCTCATCATACGTATGTATCGAGTCATATTATTCGATTCATTGTATTGATTCATGTATAACTTTGTACTACTAAATCAGCGACAATTAATATGGATCGGAGGGAGTATTAAATATAACCTCATAGCGACATATCGGGTAACTTAGACAGCAACAATGCAATTGAACAGCTGCAACATGATTTCGACTTGGAGGCGCTGCCGGGACAACGGCGTCAGAAGGCGGTGGCTGAACCATCTACGTCGCGTACACAACATGGGTTGGTACCAGGTATTGGAGTGCACTCGGTCTTCAATATACGTACAATTTTGTTACTGAATGTTCCTCATCTGGCATTAGCTTCTGCTATTTATATGCATGGCCTTGCTAGACCCTCTTTGGATTGTTGAATTTTTAATTAAAACATAGGAATATGAAAAACACTTACTTAAAGCAACTTCAAAGCGCCGACCCAAATTGTTCGCGTGTGTTCGTTTGGGTCGAAACGGATACAAAAGCCAGCTCAACGCGGCGAGCGTCCGCCTTTTGTCCGCGTGACCCCTTTCAGGCCGGGTTGGTGTTGGCCGGACACGCAGTGAACGCGCGCGACGCCTGCCCTTGTCCTCCCTTGGCCCGCCAGTCAATGGCACATGGCCATTCCCCTTCCTCCATCGACAACCAGCACACCAGACCTTCCCACCCGTCGCCACCACCGCCCAGTACAGGTGCCCAGGCCGAACGCCCGCACCCACACCTCCCCCTGCAGCACGCCACCCCCCGACGCCCCCTACTCCACCGTTTGGTGGACCATTTTCGCCGCCATTGCAGCACCCCTGACTTTGGCACCACCACGCCCACGCCTCCCCTTCCGGCAGCATGCAAGCAGCTACCTCGCTCGCCGAATGCCGCTACGTTCGCCTCCACGCCTCCAGGCCTGATATCTGGTCTCACAGAGGCACGAGGCTCTTCACTGGCCAGCTTCTTCCACGACGCCCGCAAGGTGTTTGAAGGTTTGCCCGCAGGGTACAAATGGACTCGGGCGACGAGTACTTTTTTCACAATTTCATTTGCGATTCGGATGACTCTTCATCCGATGATGAAGAGATTGTGGTTGCTGCTTTGGTCATCCATGACCACATTAGTAGGCAGCGGCCGAGATTCAGGGGCTCGATCCTGGGGCACCTCCATCGTTGAATCGCAACCGAGAGAGTGGCCATTGCCTACTCTGGCAGGACTACTTTGAGTCCCCTAACCCGCTCTTCAAACACCACCTATTCCGGCGTCGTTTCCATATGGCTAGACATGTGTTCAATCGTATCAGGGATGGGGGGTTTGGCATACGTCAACTATTCCGACTGCAAGGAGGATGCCCTTGGAAAGATTGGCTTCTCCTCTTATAAAAAATGCACTGCAGCTATTCAGATGCTTCCACGGAGTTCCCGGTGATCTCATTGATGAGTATGTTCGAATGATCGAGTCCACGTGCCTAGACTCCATGTAAAAGTTCTGCACGGGTGTGGGAGCAGTGTTTCGCCTAGAGTACTTGAGAGAGCCAATTGCTGCAGATACAACCCGGTTGTTGGCGATCAATGCGGTAGGGGCTTTCCGAGGACGCTTGGTAGAATAGATTGTACGCACTGGGAGTGGAAGAACTACCCTTCTGCTTGGCAGGGGCAGTATAGGGGCTATGCCAAAGCTTGCACTGTCATACTTGAGGCCGTGGCTTCACAAGATCTCTGGATTTGGCACTTTTTCTTCGGCATGGCCGGATCTCACAATGACCTCAACGTGCTTTAGCGTTCTCCGGTGTTTGGAAGGCTTGCAGAAGGCAACTGCTTGGAGGTCAATGTTGAGATCAATGGCCACGACTACAACAAAAGATACTACCTAGCTGACGGTATCTATCCTCAGTGAACTACTCTTGTGAAGACAACCGCCAACCCTGTAGGAGAGAAGAGGAGGTGATTTGCCCAAGCATAAGCGAGTGCTAGGAAGGATGTGGAGCGTGTCTTTGGTGTTCCTCAATTTTAATGGGGCATCATTCGGTATCCTGTTAGAAATTGGAGCACCAAAAAGTTGTGGGAGGTGATGACTGCTTGTGTGATCATGCACAACATAATCGTAGAGGATGAGCGTCCGGATGAAATCTATGATCAAGAGTTTCAGTTTCAGGGTGACAACGTTGTGTTGTGCCTGAGCATGGAGGAGCGGCAACGTTTGCACAGTTCACCGAATTTCATCATCAAATGCGTGATTAGGATACTCACATTCAACTGCAAGATGATTTGGTTGAGCATGTAGGCTCACCTTGGCAACCAATAGATGTATCGTCTATTTTTTTTTCAAATGTATTTGAGATAATTTAATTTTTATTTGGCTTGTAAAAAATGAGATATTTATTTGGCTGTGAAACTATGAGATATTTGTATTTTTGTTTGAATTATGTGAACTTGGGCCAAAATCTATTGATATGCCACAAAAAGAGCTAAAAAATGGCCGCAAACCGGCCGCGAGGACGAAAATGCATCTGCGCATTGCCGACCCAAACACATAAGGGGGCCGACAAGCCGATCCAAACGGACAAAAAACAGAACAAACACGCGTCCGTTTGGGTCGACGCGTTGGAGTTGCTCTGAGGATTTCAAAACACAGAATCTTGCAATATGTGAGCCTTCATCTGGCGTTAGCTTCTGCTACCTATGTGGCCTTGCCAGAATTTGTGGTTGATGACTGATGGATAGCAATTGTCATATATAGGTTTCGCAGTGCAGAATGTAAATCAAATCAAACGATGGCAGAATCAACACCCTAGCTTAGGACAGTATTGACCAATTCAGCTGCTTTCTAATGAGATCTCTACGCATATGGTCATCTGGTAAAACAATGTATCACGGCTGATGGTAAACTCAAGGACATCTGTAACTAGAT
Source organism: Aegilops umbellulata (assembly GCA_032464435.1). Lineage (NCBI taxonomy): Eukaryota > Viridiplantae > Streptophyta > Magnoliopsida > Poales > Poaceae > Aegilops > Aegilops umbellulata. The sequence goes on from CP136054.1 coordinate 398,737,662, forward strand.
CTTTTTATTAGAAGAGAAAGCTACAGCCCTTCTCGAGCATCTCAGAATTTTACCAGAAACTCATGCATAAAAACGAAGAGATTCAGTGCATTGGAGCGCTCAGAGTAACATCGCAGAGAGAGAACCGACTTGATGACTAACTTCAAGGTAGATGAGGTAGGATCATCCAAGCAGCAGGCGACAGTTTTGCATTTGCTGCCATGGCTAGTTCTCGCTGCTTGAAGCATTTGCCTTGTCCTTCTTGCTGCCTGAAGCATTTATCTTGTCCTGCTTTTTAGCCTTTTTAGTCTTCCACAAAGAGCTCTGCGAAACGGTCTCCTCAACGATCTTGGGCACCGTAAAACTGAAGCTTTCAGCTGATATGCGGTCTTTGTACTCTGGGTTTGTGTCGAGGAACTTCTGCACGTCCCCGATGCCCCTTGCACGCTTCCCGTTTGGCAGGACATAGTAGATGTCCATTTTAGACAGATCACCTCTCATGATCACAAGTCTCTCGGTCTTGGGCGGAGGCTTTGGTATGTTGGGCTTGTCGATGACCCAGATGCGGCTGCTGTCGTACTCAATGTCTGGAGGGTCTTCACACGAGCACTCAGGTCTTTTACTGCAGAACCATGGGTCTTCAGTGAAGTTCTCACGAATTGTCTCAAATTCATCTTTCGTTGAAACTGTACGCCATTTATGACATTCACAACACTGGACAGCATACAGGCCAATTGATTCCGTTGCACCTCGTTTTTTCTGCCAACATCAGAAGGTTTCTTTTTAGTATTTTATTATATCAGGCAAGGCAAGCAAGTTATCTGAAGTAAGCATTTCAATTTGAAAACATGAAATTCAACTCTTATCAGGAAAATACAAATGCAAGTCAAACAACCTTTTCCACTCTCCCTACTACCTGTAGGATGATTAGTGGATAGTGCAAAAGGTGGTGTTTGTAAACTGCGCAAGCCTGAACACATCTAACACAACCATTCCTACAATCTAAAGAAAAATGCACAGCCATTCCAGATTATAAACATGAATACAAAAGAAATATCTAATGGTTTGCACAATACATTTGCTTTCCATGCTGGCAGTTGTCTTTGGTTAACAATGTCACAACAACACAGCTATTTCTTATACTGTTGTCCTCAACAGAGCCTAAAGAGGAGATTGGCCAAGACAATTGTTTTGCTGGATTGAGTTGCCATAATTGTGTTCCATTATATTACTGGGATATACAGCAAAAACAAAAACAACTTCTATTTTCGACCCATCAATCACTATTGTTAGTTATGTAACAGTGTAGATTGAGAACACATTGTCTGAAATCTTAAGGACCGCAAATAGGTTAACTGCTGCATTGCCAATTGCCATGGAAATATCGACCAATAACAAGCTTACACTGATCTGAATTCTATATCAATTAGCTTACTTGACAGGAGATGGGAACTGTGTAACCCCTTTAATGATTGCACAAATTTCACATTTTTCTTCATTCTCTACTACATATTCTCTTGATTCCAAGTTCCCAACTATGACTTTAGAGAATAACCCGCAGTTATTTGTTGTTGTTTGAAGCTCCTAACCTCCCTGCAACTGGTTAAACAGTCTTCACATACCTGCCCTCACCATATATAGACAATAGTCCAAATGGACATGTCTATAACTTTGGTACTAACAGCAATGCACATAAATCCAGCCTAACAGATGAATAAAGGAACAAAATTTCTCATGTATCCGGTCCCGAACCAAAGGCATGTGTGCAGGATCGATCACCAAATCCTATTCTGAGGCTATCCAAACAAATATGCAGCCAACATTGATGTTCTTCTAGAACAAGGCTCAACCTTTTTGTTCAGTGATCCGGCATGTAGATACTAATCACAATCCACCCATCCCTACCAAACAGAGCAGCCAGATGCAACCAAACCTACCCCCGCAATAGCAACGAAATCAACCTCTGAGCATTACACCAGCGCCCACCACGCCGAAATCGACCTCATAGCATTACATAACCATCAGTCTATCACCAAGGAGATTGCATAGGGGACGAAACTAAAGCTGCGGAAACATTAATCAACCAAGGCGGGGAAGAAGGGTAAACGGACCTGAGAGGAGGACCCCGGCGAGGCCGGAACCGGCGCCGGCGATGCCATGTTCGACAGTGAGGTGGCCTGCGTCGGGAAATCGGAGGCTCCCCGCTGGAGAGGCCACCGGCGACGGCGCCGGTAGTAGGCGGGCGGATGCGAGAGGACGGAACCAAGGTCGGCCGTCCGGATGGGGACGGAAGTGGGGAGACTGGATCTCGGCTTCCTCGGCCTCGGGCAAGTTGTTACGGGGATATACGGACAGGATCGTCCACGGTATGCTCACGGAAAGTGATCCACCCACCAAACATAAAAGGATGCCGATAATTGCCGCACGTCAGGTCTGAGAACCACCCACCAAACAATTTGTTTGTTACGAAGAATGGATCAACCTGAACAAAGGTGAAAAAAAAAACCCGAACGCAACTTGTCCATCAGCGTCTTATATGCCTTGTAAAAAAGCTAAAAAATCCCAGTACCAAAAAAATGTCATCATTTATAAAAAGCAGAAAAATGACATAGGTAAAACCTAATATTCACCGAACGTTTGATCTGGAAAACCCCCGTCCGAAAACGTTATGACAAATAAAAACCAAGTATTTAAAAATAAAAAATTACATGGCAAAATAAACGAAAAATTGCCATGTGAATAAAAGCATTCTTGCCATGGCAAAAATGAAGTAGATTTTTCCATGGCAAAAAAAACTAAAATTTGCCATGTGAATAAAAGCATTCTTGCCATGGTAAAAATGAGTAGATTTTGCCATGGCAAAAAATGGATTAAATTTTTCCATCACAGACATGGATTAAGTTTTCCATGGAAAATAAATTAAAATTTTCCATGTGAACACAAGTATATACCATGCTACATAGTAAAAAGTCGACGTGTTCCTGAAAAATGTAAATTTGGCATCATATTTAAATTAAAATTGCCTTTACAATAAATTTGCCATGTCATTAAAAGTATGCGACGGCAAAAAATGGACTAAAATTTTCCATGGCAAAAATAGAGTAATTTTGCCATGGAAATAAAGTAAAAATTGCCATGGCTACTCAAGTATATTTTCCATGCTACATATTAAAATTTGTCACGTTCTCAAAAATGTAAAATTGCCATGCTCTAAACAATACATTTGCCATGTCAATAAAAGTAAAAGTTGCCATGGCAAAGAAAATGTAGAAAAATCCCGAAGAAAAGTATTTTTGCCATGTGAATAAAAGCATTCTTGCCATGGTAAAAATGAGTAGATTTTGCCATGGCAAAAAATGGATTAAATTTTTCCATCACAGACATGGATTAAGTTTTCCATGGAAAATAAATTAAAATTTTCCATGTGAACACAAGTATATACCATGCTACATAGTAAAAAGTCGACGTGTTCCTGAAAAATGTAAATTTGGCATCATATTTAAATTAAAATTGCCTTTACAATAAATTTGCCATGTCATTAAAAGTATGCGACGGCAAAAAATGGACTAAAATTTTCCATGGCAAAAATAGAGTAATTTTGCCATGGAAATAAAGTAAAAATTGCCATGGCTACTCAAGTATATTTTCCATGCTACATATTAAAATTTGTCACGTTCTCAAAAATGTAAAATTGCCATGCTCTAAACAATACATTTGCCATGTCAATAAAAGTAAAAGTTGCCATGGCAAAGAAAATGTAGAAAAATCCCGAAGAAAAGTATTTTTGCCATGCTCCGCGAACTACAATTGCCATGGCCCTTTAATACATTTGACAGAAAAAATCATAAGTTTGCCATGGTTTTGAACATATTAAGTTGCCATGTTTTTGAACACCCCATAACTTTGCCATGTTTTGAAACATGACAAAGTTGCCATGTTGTTGAACATATTAAGTTGCCATGTTTTAAAACATTTATAACTTTGACATGTGTTTGAACATGGCAAAGTTGCCATGGCAAGTTTTCCATGTTTTTAAATAAAAAATTGCCATGGCAAATCACAAAAAATGTCATATAGAGAAATTGCCATTGTTTATGTACACGGACGAAGATGAAAATTGACGTGTATGTGAAACAATACAAAAAGAAGATCAAAATTGCCATGTCAAACACATATTCCTATTGGTCGTGGGTTTTTTAATCAATTTTCCCATGCTAATATTTTTTTGCCATGAATGTGAAATAATACAAAAATGATCAATAGTTGCCATGGCAAAAGCATGTTCAAATTTCCCGTCGTATTCTACCTAAAGTAGGCATATTTTGTGTGATTAATTTATCATGTATGTGAAATAACACCAAATCAAATTTGTTGTGGCTCCAACCAAATCCACCCATCTCGTCTCCGTCCTTACCCCTGTTCGTGTTGGTGGTCTATGGCGTTGAGCACTGGGCATGCAACTCCTAGTCCTAGCTCATCCGTTGTGGCAAGTGTTGCTCCTCTGCCAGCTACCACCATGGAGGCCGCCCGCCAGCGACACTTCCTGCCACCGCGCACCCCCAGCAGCCCCCCTCCATCTGCCTCATCTACTCCGCCGTGAAGCTGGGCAGTAGGTGCTAGCGGTGTGACGCCCTTGATTCAATCGTACACTAATCATACACGTAGATGTGTACGATCAAGATCAAGGACTCACGGGAAGATATCACAACACAACTCTAGACACAAATTAAAATAATACAAGCTTTATATTACAAGCCAGGGGCCTCGAGGGCTTGAATACATAAGCTCGAATACATAAGAGTCAGCGAAAGCCACAATATCTAAGTACAGACATAAGTTAGACAAGCTTGCCTTAAGAAGGCTAGCACAAAAGTAGCAACGATCGAAAAGGCAAGGCCTCCTGCCTGGGAGCCTCCTAACTACTCCTGGTCGTCGGCGGTCTCCACGTAGTAGTAGGCATCGACGGTGGCATCTGGCTCCTGGGCTCCGACATCTGGTTGCATCAACCGGAAAGAAGAAGAAAGGGGTAAACAGGGAAGCAAAGCAACCGTGAGTACTCATCCAAAGTACTCGCAAGCAAGGATCTACACTACATATGCAACATTATCAAAGGAAGGCTGTATATGTGGACTGGGCTACAGAAATGCCAGAATAGAGAGAAGGCCTAGTCCTATCGAAGACTAGCATCTTCTGGAAACCACCATCTTGCAGCAACCGGAGGGAGTAGAGTAGCATAAAGTAAAGTAGTAGAAGTGTTATCAACCTCGGCCGGAGATCCTTTCTCGACTCCCTGCGAGAAAGGCATCCCAGAGCCATACTATCCAGTTATCATCACAATCCAATTCTCATCACCATCCAGTTCTCATCACAAGTATCCAGTTCTAGTTGTATCGATCGGGATACAACTCCAAGTGTCCGTTACCGTAGGACAGGCTATCGATAGATGTTTTCTTCCCTGCAGGGGTGCACCAACTTACCCACCATGCTCGATTAACTCCGGCCGGACACACTTTCCTGGGTCATGCCCGCCCTCGGCCAAACAATACGCCGCAACCCGACCTAGGCTTAATAGAGAGGCCAGCACGCCGGACTAAACCTATGCCCCCAGGGGTCATGGGCCATCTCCCCGGGAACTCCTGCACGTTGCGAACGCGGCCGGTGAGCAGACCTAGCTACCTCCTTCAACAAGGCAGGCGCTTACGCAGTCCAACCCGGCGCGCGCCACTCAGTCGCTGATGTCTATTAAGCTTCGACTGATGTATACGACGCAGAACGCCCATACTATGCCCACGTGATGGTTAGTGCTATCAGGCCAGAGGCCCCTCGGATCAAATATCCAAATCGCAGTGGATTAGGAACGCGCGGTAACAAGCAGAGACTCGCGAAAGATGTGACCCCGTTGCCCCGTCTCGAGGACTTGTGGCAAGGGCTAGGAATGCCCGGCCACGCCTCGTAATTATCTCGCGGGCACCTTCCAGGTCAACCCGTCTCCACATCACTCACAATTAAGCTCGCGCGGGTACCCCTCAGGGTCGACCCGTCTTTCCAAGTAACAGTGGTAAAGTCCAAGTATCCGTGTGTCCAAACATCAAGGGGAAAACCCGAGGAATCACCCCCGATGAATTCCACTAGATGTAATCATCAAGGTGAACGTAAGAGGAATCACCCCTGAGGTTCACACTTGAGGGGTTGCACGACAGAGTCGTATCGAAAGTGCTTAAGGAGGAAATCACCCTCGATGACCACGATCGAATGACTACACTACAGGGTTAACATCAGAAGTGCTGAAGAGGTTCACCCTCGGTACTCGATAGTAACCCAGTAGTGTCGAGCAACTAAGGGGAAGTGATGTGCGGTGTCGGGGCCTGGTCTTCGATCACGTAGATCGAGTCGTCGATGATGAAGCAGGGGCAACAAGGACTGTAGTTTTGGGGGTCTCTGATGGATCACTAACCAACCTATACTAAGCAGTTTAGGATAAGCAGATAAGATACAAAAGCAGGCTATGAATCAGAATAGGAGCAAACAATAACTGTAGCAAAATCTAATGCAAGCATGAGAGAAAGGAATGGGAGATATCGGGATGATCAAGGGGGGGCTTGCCTGGAAGCTCTGCTTAAAAAGGAAGAAGTCTCTCATCGACGTAGTTGATCACAGGGGCATCAACATCGTCACGGGGTCTACCGAAGAGAAGAGGGGGAAGAAACGGTAAATACATAGCAAGCAAAGCATCATAAAGCATAACATGGTAAAACGCGGTGCTAGGGGTGAACTAACGCAGTGCTAGGTGATAAAGATAAAGAGGGAAAACATCCGGGAATGTAATCCCGGTTCCAGACCCGTGTCAGACAGATGACCGGAGGGGGAATGTTCCATGTTCAGATAGTTAGAGGCATCTGACAGGTAAACGGACCGCGTATTCAGATTCGTCTCGTCGTTATGAACAACCTTCATGTAGAAAACATTTTCATCGGAGTTACGGTTTAATTTCTATGAATTATTAAAGTTTTAGCCATTTTCTAAAATTATTAGAATTTATTTAATTCGAAAATAAATAGGAAAAACTATGTGTACTCAGTGGCTGTCTAGCCACAGAGGCTGACATGTGGGGCCAGTTAAAGTCAAAGGTCCAGTCTGCCGGTCAAAAGGGGTCAAGGTTGACCGGTCAAACTGTCAGGGAGGGGGGCCACCTGTCATTTACTAATGTGTTAAATGGAGTTATTTAAACTAGTTTTAATTTTGTGATGGGGCCCCACTGTCATATACCTATTAACTAATAGAGTTAGTTAGTCTACAAAGGGGTTAGTATTAAGGGGATTACCCCCGATTAAAACTGGATCGGGCCGGCCTCATATCCAGCGCTAGCCGGACCCCTGGCTGGGTTGCTCGCACGGGCACATGGCCACGGCGGCCATGGCCAGTAGGCGGGGCAGCGCAGCAGTGGCCGCACCAAGCGGCGGCGCTAGGCGGCAGTAGGTGGAGCCTCAGGCAACACAAGCGATAGGAGCAGCAGGAACACGCAGTAGCATCACGCAGCAGCAGCAGTACAACGCAGCAGGCGAGCGCGGGACATGCGGGCGCAGCGGGCAGCAGGGGCGCGGGACGGCACGCGCTGGCCGTGGGCAAGGGCGCGGCGACGCATGGCAGGGCATGCGTGAGGAGCTGGCCAGGCGAGCGGGTGGTAGCCGCAGGGGACGCGACAGTGAATGGTCGCGGACGCGCGTGGGGCGTGGGCGGCCAAGGCAGCAGGCGAGTGTGGGCATGGCCAGGGCGCAGCGGGTGCACGCACACGCGACTGGACACGGCCAGGGGTGCGACCACGGGCGGACGAGCATGGCCGCGGGCATGGAGCTTCGGGCACGATGGGACGAGCAGTCTATGGCGTCAGATCGAAGGGGGAAAACAGGGGAGATGGAGGAGAAGCTCACTGTGAGCTCGATGGTGAGGTCGGAGGTGGACCGGAGTGGCGGGAATCGACGGCGGACAACGATGATGTGTAAGATGAAGATGGCGGTGATGGCGAGCATACGGGGGATGCGCTGCTCGATCTGTTAGCGTAGTCGAAGAAGATGTTGGAAATATGCCCTAGAGGCAATAATAAAAGCATTATTATTATATTTCCTTGTTCATGATAATTGTCTTTATTCGTGCTATAATTGTGTTATCCGGAAATCGTAATACATGTGTGAATAACAGACAACAACATGTCCCTAGTAAGCCTCTAGTTGACTAGCTCGTTGATCAATAGATAGTCATGGTTTCCTGACTATGGGCATTGGATGTCAATGATAACGAGATCACATCATTAGGAGAATGATGTGATGGACGAGACCCAATCCTAAACATAGCATAAGATTGCATAGTTCGTTTGCTAGAGTTTTCCAATGTCAAGTATCCTTTCCTTAGACCATGAGATCGTGTAACTCCCGGATACCGTAGGAGTGCTTTGGGTGTGCCAAACGTCACAACGTAACTGGGTGACTATAAAGGTATACTACGGGTATCTCCGAAAGTGTCTGTTGGGTTGACACGGATCGAGACTAGGATTTGTCACTCCGCTTGACGGAGAGGTATCACCGGGCCCACTCAGTAATGCATCATCATAATGAGCTCAATGTGATCAAAGTGTTTTGATCACGGGATCATGCATTACGGTACGAGTAAAGTGACTTGCCGGTAATGAGAATGAATGAGGTATTGGGATACCGATGATCGAATCTCGGGCAAGTAAAATACCGATTGACAAAGGGAATCGTATACGGGATTAATTGAATCCTCGACATCGTGGTTCATCCGATGAGATCATCGTGGAGCATGTGGGAGCCAACATGGGTATCCAGATCCCGCTGTTGGTTATTGCACGAGAGCCGTCTCGGTCATGTCTGCATGTCTCCCGAACCCGTAGGGTCTACACACTTAAGGTTCGGTGACGCTAGGGTTGTAGGGATATGTATATGCAGTAACCCGAATGTTGTTCGGAGTCCCGGATGAGATCTCGGACGTCACGAGGAGTTTCGGAATGGTCCGGAGGTGAAGAATTATATATAGGAAGTGCAGTTTCGGCCATCGGGAGTGATCTGGGGTCACCGGTATTGTACCGGAACCACCAGAAGGGTCCCGGGGGTCCACCGGGTGGGGCCACCCATCCCGGAGGGCCCCATGGGCTGAAGTGGGAGGGGGACCAGCCCTTAGTGGGCTGGTGCGCCCCCCAAGGCCCACCCCCTGCGCCTAGGGTTGGAACCCTAGGGTGGGGGGGCGCCCACTTGCCTTGGGGGACACTCCACCCCCCTTGGCCGCCGCCCCCCTTGGGAGATTCAATCTCCCAGGGCCGGCGCCCCCCCAGGGGCCTATATAAAGGGGGAGGGGGGCAAGAACACCCCTTGCCTTGGCGCCTCCCTCTCCCTCTCCAACACCTCCTCCTCCTCCATAGAGCTCGGCGAAGCCCTGCCGGAGTACTGCAGCTCCATCACCACCACGCCGTCGTGCTGCTGCTGGAGCCATCTTCCTCAACCTCTCCTCTCCCCTTGCTGGATCAAGAAGGAGGAGACGTTACGCTGACCGTACGTGTGTTGAACGCGGAGGTGCCGTCCGTTCGGTGCTAGGATCTCCGGTGATTTGGATCACGTCGTGTACGATTACTTCATCCCTGTTTTTTTGAACGCTTCCGCTCGCGATCTACAAAGGTATGTAGATGCATCCGATCACTCGTTGCTAGATGAACTCATAGATGGATCTTGGTGAAACCGTAGGAAAATTTTTGTTTTCTGCAACGTTCCCCAACAGTGGCATCATGAGCTAGGTCTATGCGTAGTTCTCTATTGCACGAGTAGAACACAATTTGTTGTGGGCGTAGATGTTGTCCACTTTCTTGCCGCTACTAGTCTTATCTTGCCTCAGCGGTATTGTGGGATGAAGCGGCCCGGACCAACCTTACACGTACGCTTACGTGAGACCGGTTCCACCGACTAACATGCACTAGTTGCATAAGGTGGCTGGCGGGTGTCTGTCTCTCCCACTTTAGTTGGAGCGGATTCGATGAAAAGGGTCCTTATGAAGGGTAAATAGAAGTTGACAAATCACGTTGTGGCTTTTACGTAGGTAAGAAAACGTTCTTGCTAGAACCCTAATTCAGCCACGTAAAACTTGCAACAACAATTAGAGGACGTCTAACTTGTTTTTGCAGCAAGTGCTTTGTGATATGATATGGCCAAAGTTGTGATGAATGATGAATGATCTATATGTGATGTATGAGATGTTCATGCTATTGTAATAGGAATCACGACTTGCATGTCGATGAGTATGACAACCGGCAGGAGCCATAGGAGTTGTCTTTATTTTTGTATGACCTGCGTGTCATTGAGAAACGCCATGTAAATTACTTTACTTTATTGCTAAACGCGTTAGCCATAGTAGTAGAAGTAATAGTTGGCGAGCAACTTCATGGAGACACGATGATGGAGATCATGGTGTCAAGCCGGTGACAAGATGATCATGGAGCCCCAAGATGGAGATCAAAAGGAGCTATGTGATATTGGCCATATCATGTCACGTTTATTATTTGATTGCATGTGATGTTTATCATGTGTTGCATCTTGTTTACTTAGAACGACGGTAGTAAATAAGATGATCCCTCATAATAATTTCAAGAAGTGTTCCCCCTAACTGTGCACCGTTGCGACAGTTCGTTGTTTCGAAGCACCACGTGATGATCGGGTGTGATAGATTCTAACGTTCACATACAACGGGTGTAAGACAGATTTACACATGCAAACACTTAGGTTGACTTGACGAGCCTAGCATGTACAGACATGGCCTCAGAACACAGAAGACCGAAAGGTCGAGCATGAGTCGTATAGAAGATACGATCAACATGAAGATGTTCACCGATGTTGACTAGTCCGTCTCACGTGATGATTGGACACGGCCTAGTTGACTCGGATCATGTTATACTTAGATGACTAGAATAGGGATGTCTATCTAAGTGGGAGTTCATTAAACAATTTGATTAGATGAACTTTATTATCATGAACTTAGTCTAAAATATTTACAATATGTCTTGTAGATCAAATGGCCAACGTAGTCCTCAACTTCAACGCGTTCCTAGAGAAAACCAAGCTGGAAGACGATGGCAACAACTATACGGACTGGGTCCGGAACCTGAGGATCATCCTCATAGCTGCAAAGAAAGATTATGTCCTACGAGCACCGCTGGGTGACGCACCTGTTCTCCCTGCAGAACAAGACGTTATGAACGCTTGGCAGTCACGTTCCGATGATTACTCCCTCGTTCAGTGCGACATGCTTTACAGCTTAGAGCCGGGGCTCCAAAAGCGTTTTGAGAGACATGGAGCATATGAGATGTTCGAAGAGCTGAAAATGGTTTTCCAAGCTCATGCCCGGGTCGAGAGATATGAAGTCTCCGACAAATTCTTTAGCTGTAAGATGGAGGAAAATAGCTCTGTTAGTGAACACATACTCAAGATGTCTGGGTTGCACAACCGCTTGACTCAACTGGAAGTTAATCTCCCGGATGAAGCGGTCATTGACAGAATCCTCCAGTCGCTTCCACCTAGCTACAAGAGCTTTGTGATGAACTACAACATGCAGGGGATGGTAAAGACCATTCCTGAGGTATATGCTATGCTGAAATCAGCAGAGGTAGAAATCAAGAAGGAACATCAAGTGTTGATGGTGAATAAAACCACTAAGTTCAAGAAGGGCAAGGGTAAAAAGAACTTCAAGAAGGACGGCAAGGAAGTTGCCGCGCCCAGTAAGCAAGTTGCCGGGAAGAAGCCAAAGAATAGACCCAAGCCCGAGACTGAGTGTTTTTATTGCAAGGGAAGTGGTCACTGGAAGCGGAACTGCCCCAAATACTTAGCGGACAAGAAGGCCGACAAAACAAAAGGTATATGTGATATACATGTAATTGATGTGTACCTTACCAGTACTCGTAGTAGCTCTTGGGTATTTGATACCGGTGCAGTTGCTCACATTTGTAACTCAAAGCAGGAGCTGCGGAATAAACAGAGACTGGCAAAGGACGAGGTGACGATGCGCGTCGGGAATGGTTCCAAGGTCGATGTGATCACCGTCGGCACGCTACCTCTACATTTACCTACGGGATTAGTTTTAAACCTCAATAATTGTTATTTAGTGCCAAGTTTGAGCATGAACATTATGTCTGGATCTCGTTTAATTCGAGATGGCTACTCATTTAAATCCGAGAATAATGGTTGTTCTATTTATATGAGAGATATGTTTTATGGTCATGCTCCGATGGTTAATGGTTTATTCTTGATGAATCTCGTACGTGATGAAACACATATTCATAGTGTGAATACCAAAAGAGTTAAAGTTGATAACAATAGTCCCACATATTTGTGGCACTGTCGCCTTGGTCACATAGGTGTCAAACGCATGAAGAAGCTCCATGCAGATGGACTTTTAGAGTCTCTTGATTATGAATCATTTGACACGTGCGAACCATGCCTCATGAGTAAAATGACCAAGACTCCATTCTCAGGAACAATGGAGCGAGCAACCAACTTATTGGAAATCATACATACCGATGTGTGCGGTCCAATGAGTGTTGAGGCTCGCCGTGGCTATCGTTATGTTCTCACCCTCACTGATGACCTGAGTAGATATGGGTATATCTACTTAATGAAACACAAGTCTGAGACCTTTGAAAAGTTCAAGGAATTTCAGAGTGAGGTTGAAAATCAACGTGACAGAAAAATCAAGTTTCTACGATCAGATCGTGGAGGAGAATACTTGAGTCACGAATTTGGCACACACTTAAGAAAATGTGGAATAGTTTCACAACTCACGCCGCCTGGAACACCTCAGCGTAATGGTGTGTCCGAACGTTGTAATCGCACTCTATTAGATATGGTGCGATCTATGATGTCTCTTACCGATTTACCGCTATCTTTTTGGGGCTATGCTTTAGAGACTGCCGCATTCACTTTAAATAGGGCTCCGTCGAAATCCGTTGAGACGACACCGTATGAATTATGGTTTGGGAAGAAACCTAAGCTGTCGTTTCTAAAAGTTTGGGGATGCGATGCTTATGTCAAGAAACTTCAACCTGAAAAGCTCGAACCCAAGTCGGAAAAATGCGTCTTCATAGGATACCCTAAATAAACTATTGGGTATACCTTCTACCTTAGATCCGAAGGCAAGATCTTTGTTGCCAAGAATGGATCCTTTCTAGAGAAGGAGTTTCTCTCGAAAGAAGTAAGTGGGAGGAAAGTAGAACTTGATGAAGTGTTACCTCTTGAACCGGAAAATGGCGCAACTCAAGAAAACGTTTCTGAGGTGCCTGCACCGACTAGAGAGGAAATTAATGATGATGATCAAAATGCTTCTGATCAAGCTCCTACTGAAATTCGTAGGTCCATAAGGACACGTTCCGCACCAGAGTGGTACGGCAACCCTGTCTTGGAAATCATGTTGATAGACAACGGTGAACCTTCGAACTTTGAAGAAGCAATGGCGGACCCGGATTCCGACAAATGGCTAGAAGCCATGAAATCCGAGATAGGATCCATGTATGAAAACGAAGTATGGACTTTGACTGACTTGCCCGTTGAACGGCGAGCCATAGAAAATAAATGGATCTTTAAGAAGAAGACAGACGTAGATGGTAATGTGACCATCTATAAAGCTCGACTTGTCGCTAAGGGTTATCGACATGTTCAAGGGGTTGACTACGATGAGACTTTCTCACCGGTAGCGAAGCTGAAGTCCGTCCGAATCATGTTAGCAATTGCCGCATTCTACGATTATGAAATATGGCAAATGGACGTCAAAACGGCATTCCTTAATGGTTTCCTTAAGGAAGAATTGTATATGATGCAGCCGGAAGGTTTTGTCGATCCTAAGAATGCTGACAAGGTGTGCAAGCTCCAACGCTCGATTTATGGGCTGGTGCAAGCATCTCGGAGTTGGAACATTCGCTTTGATGAGATGATCAAAGCGTTTGGATTTACGCAGACTTATGGAGAAGCCTGCGTTTACAAGAAAGTGAGTGGGAGCTCTGTAGCATTTCTCATACTATATGTAGATGACATACTTTTGATGGGAAATGATATAGAACTCTTGGATAGCATTAAGGCCTACTTGAATAAAAGTTTTTCAATGAAGGACCTTGGAGAAGCTGCTTATATATTAGGCATCAAGATCTATAGAGATAGATCAAGACGCCTCATAGGTCTTCCACAAAGCACATACCTTGATAAGATATTGAAGAAGTTCAATATGGATCAATCTAAGAAGGGGTTCTTACCTGTGTTACAAGGTGTGAAATTGAGCTCAGCTCAATGTCCGACCACGGCAGAAGATATAGAAGAGATGAGTGTCATCCCCTATGCCTCAGCCATAGGTTCTATTATGTATGCCATGCTGTGTACCAGACCTGATGTAAACCTTGCCGTAAGTTTGGTAGGAAGGTACCAAAGTAATCCCGGCAAGGAACACTGGACAGTGGTCAAGAATATCCTGAAGTACCTGAAAAGGACTAAGGAAATGTTTCTCGTTTATGGAGGTGATGAAGAGCTCGTCGTAAAGGGTTACGTCGATGCTAGCTTCGACACATATCTGGATGACTCTAAGTCACAAACCGGATACGTGTATATTTTGAATGGTGGGGCAGTAAGCTGGTGCAGTTGCAAGCAGAGCGTCGTGGCGGGATCTACATGTGAAGCGGAGTACATGGCAGCCTCGGAGGCAGCACATGAAGCAATTTGGGTGAAGGAGTTCATCACCGACCTCGGAGTCATACCCAATGCGTCGGGGCCAATCAAACTCTTCTATGACAACACTGGAGCTATTGCACTTGCAAAGGAGCCCAGGTTTCACAAGAAGACCAGGCACATCAAGCGTCGCTTCAACTCCATTCGTGAAAATGTTCAAGATGGAGACATAGATATTTGTAAAGTGCACACGGATCTGAATGTCGCAGATCCGTTGACTAAACCTCTCCCTAAGGCAAAACATGATCAGCACCAGATCTCTATGTGTGTTCGATTCATCACAATGTAACTAGATTATTGACTCTAGTGCAAGTGGGAGACTGTTGGAAATATGCCCTAGAGGCCATAATAAAAGCATTATTATTATATTTCCTTGTTCATGATAATTGTCTTTATTCGTGCTATAATTGTGTTATCCGGAAATCGTAATACATGTGTGAATAACAGACAACAACATGTCCCTAGTAAGCCTCTAGTTGACTAGCTCGTTGATCAATAGACAGTCATGGTTTCCTGACTATGGGCATTGGATGTCAATGATAACAAGATCACATCATTAGGAGAATGATGTGATGTACGAGACCCAATCCTAAACATAGCATAAGATCGCATAGTTCGTTTGCTAGAGTTTTCCAATGTCAAGTATCCTTTCCTTAGACCATGAGATCGTGTAACTCCCGGATACCGTAGGAGTGCTTTGGGTGTGCCAAACGTCACAACATAACTGGGTGACTATAAAGGTATACTACGGGTATCTCCGAAAGTGTCTGTTGGGTTGACATGGATCGAGACTGGGATTTGTCACTCCGCTTGACGGAGAGGTATCACCGGGCCCACTCAGTAATGCATCATCATAATGAGCTCAATGTGATCAAAGTGTTTTGATCACGGGATCATGCATTACGGTACGAGTAAAGTGACTTGCCGGTAACAAGATTGAACGAGGTATTGGGATACCGATGATCGAATCTCGGGCAAGTAAAATACCGATTGACCAAGGGAATCGTATACGAGATTAATTGAATCCTCGACATCGTGGTTCATCCGATGAGATCATCATGTAGCATGTGGGAGCCAACATGGGTATCCAGATCCCGCTGTTGGTTATTGCACGAGAGCCGTCTCGGTCATGTCTGCATGTCTCCCGAACCCGTAGGGTCTACACACTTAAAGTTCGGTGACGCTAGGGTTGTAGGGATATGTATATGCAGTAACCCGAATGTTGTTCGGAGTCCCGGATGAGATCCCGGACGTCACGAGGAGTTTCGGAATGGTCCGGAGGTGAAGAATTATATATGAAGTGCAGTTTCGGCCATCGGGAGTGATCTGGGGTCACCGGTATTGTACCGGGACCACCAGAAGGGTCCCGGGGGTCCACCGGGTGGGGCCACCCATCCCGGAGGGACCCATGGGCTGAAGTGGGAGGGGGACCAGCCCTTAGTGGGCTGGTGCGCCCCCCAAGGCCCACCCCCTGCGCCTAGGGTTGGAACCCTTGGGTGGGGGGGGGGGGGCGCCCACTTGCCTTGGGGGGCACTCCACCCCCCTTGGACGCTGCCCCCCTTGGGAGATTCAATCTCCCAGGGCCCGCGCCCCCCCAGGGGCCTATATAAAGGGGGGGAGGGGGGGGCAAGAACACCCCTTGCCTTGGCGCCTCCCTCTCCCTCTCCAACACCTCCTCCTCCTCCATAGAGCTCGGCGAAGCCCTGCCGGAGTACTGCAGCTCCATCACCACCACGCCGTCGTGCTGCTGCTGGAGCCATCTTCCTCAATCTCTCCTCTCCCCTTGCTGGATCAAGAAGGAGGAGACGTTACGCTGACCGTACGTGTGTTGAACGCGGAGGTGCCGTCCGTTCGGTGCTAGGATCTCCGGTGATTTGGATCACGTCGTGTACGATTACTTCATCCCCTTTTTTTTGAACGCTTCCGCTCGCGATCTACAAAGGTATGTAGATGCATCCGATCACTCGTTGCTAGATGAACTCATAGATGGATCTTGGTGAAACTGTAGGAAAATTTTTGTTTTCTGCAACGTTCCCCAACAGAAGACGACGGCGGGGAGGCTCTTGGACGTCTTCCTAGTACTTGGGGAGGTCAGCAGCCGCATTGATGGTGCAAGGCAGTGGCGTCTTGTGCGGTCACCGCGCGAGATTTCGAGCTCGCGCCCGAGCCGAGGAAGAGGCGACTCGATGGGGAATGAGAGGGGATCGGTCGACAGACGGCTAGGGTTTCTGGGAGACGTGTTTATAGGGTTGGGGAGGCACTGTCGCGTGCGTGGCGGCCATCGAGCCGTGGTGGCCGTGGATGGCCTCCACGCCATGGCCTCTTCTTTCTCTGTACGAAGGTGGAGGAAAGGCCGCGGTGGGCTGGGCTTCGGTGCACTGTAGTCAGTGGGCTCAAGTGCAAAGAATGCACTCGGCCTTTTGTGTAGCTAGCTGGGCCAAAGTGCGCAGTAGAACATCTCTCCCTTTTCTGTTCCTATTCTTTTATAACTCTGTTTCGCATATCAATTTGTTAGCAAGAGAGTTTTGTAAAAAGTGTAGATGGCCACATAATTAGTATTTCAAAATTTTGAGACCACACACAATGCTCCACATCATTTGGAAAATTATAAGTATTTGATTATTTTGAAAAGGCCAATTTAAAAGCTTTTGGGCCACTTATTAATTTCCTAGGAATTTCTTTGTGAGTCAAACCAAGTTGGTTTCAACATGGCATTGATCCGGGAAATTGTATAGAACTATTCGAACATTTTAGTTTTATAGCTTGAGGAGAAATAATTTTGACTTGACTTATAAATATGAATTTGAGGTCGGTTTGGGACAAAGTGATGATTAGCAAAATTTAAATATGATGATGTGGCACCATTAATAGAGTTTACTGCAGCATGACACCCGGGGTGTTACAAATCTCCTCCACTACAAGAAATCTCGTCCCGAGATTTAAGTGGGGAAGTAAAGAATAACTTCGGGAGAACCGACCCTTATAGGGTTAATCATCGGGTGAACAATTCAAGAAATGAGGCAGAAGTATCTCTCGAGTTGAAACTTAATAAATATCGAGGGCAAAATATGAAGGTACAATAGGAAGTTTCAAGCGAATGGACAAACGATTGATACCTGAACAGAGTGTGAGAAAGGGTTCAGAGCATCGGGAATAGACCATCTCTCGAAAGGTGGCTCATGACATGATATGAAGCCAATTGCAAGAATATTTTGGAATCAAAGATATACAGGAGAGTCAGGTTCCGATCCTGTGGAACTGTGCGTTATGTGCCCACCATGTGGGTTAAAAGTAGAAAGAGGGGTCGATAGTAAGGCATGTCAGATGATAGACTATCCGCTATGTTGCCAACCACGTTGGTACCAAGGGCGAGGGATGAAGAGAACTATTTTCCTGCTCGTTGAAACGAGGCGGACCAGTAGGCAAAGTTCTCGTCCATCGGTGGTTACCGGAATGTCATCAGCATTAGTAACAGGGTCGTACTGACCGAATTGTACCCTGAGGCGTTTTTATAAGGAGGGATTTATTTCTGCTTATAACTTATATAGATCACAAGAAAGGTTAAGCAAACCAATGGAAAGGAAATGTGTTTATACACAAGATTTAGGAGTGTATCTTTTCCCAAGGAAAAGTAGAGCATGATATACATGTTAGATCAACAGGTACATCACCATTTGGATAAAGGGGCAAGGGAATTCATGATGTTATCCATACAACTGTGTTTGGATAATAGATCAAGAAACATTCAACAACGTGCTTCCAATGTTCTTGTTGATATTCGGAGTACCACTACCATGCTTCGGTGTAGCATTGACATGGTCATCAGGTAAAGGTCGAACTTCGGAAACACAAAAGGACCCATCAGAAACAACTTATAAAATAAGTCCTACAATTTCAGCAAGGGAAAGATGAGGATGTGGTCGAGGATTCAGCAGCAATCCACCGACATGTCAAAAAGGGTTTATTTCCAAAATTTATGAACAAGTTTGTGTTGGGGGCAGACAAGAATGTTGTCGATGATAACACAAATCATCGAGGGGCAAGGATGGTATTTCTCATCACGAATTCGATTGATACCCTGGAAGAGCATCGAAATGTTGATGATGATCACGACACATTTGTCGAGAGTTTTCATGAAGATGTAATTGACCAGTGATGGCATCAAGTCAAAGGAATGATGAAGCGAAAGATTACTGGATCCACGGGTATGACACAAACTTGAAATCAAGCTTGTTGTTCAAGGCGAAAAGATATGACAAGGAAGATCGACGTAAGCTTAGCTCATAGTCGATAATTGTGCTTCGGGAAGAAGAACCAGGTAGCACAGTTAAACGTTGGCACGATAATGATATAGTCGATCATGCTAGGAATGACTTGAAGGATTATTAAACTCGTAAGCAATGAAAATTACTTAGAGTTATAGAATCGGAGTGCGGAATTGATTCACTTATCGATGTTCTCGGTTGACAAACAACCCAGAACACATGAAGTGACAAAGACAGGGTAAGGTAGTACTCCATCAAAAGTTCATAAGATGTAGTGCAATGGCAAGATATCCTCGAGATACCAGGGTAATGCTCGAAGGTGGATCACAATAGAGGTTGGGCATGCGTATTGACCTGTAGAAGAAAAGTGATTTAACTTGTCCAAGAAATGGGACCAAAGAAGAACAATCATGGTCGGAACCACGGTTGCAAAAGATCAATTCACCGATACCAGATGGTATTATATCAAGGAAATAGTTATTGTCACAAGAAGCTTCCATGATAAGTTCCACATCATGTCCATGGGCCTGAACACAAAGTTCAAGGTCGACTCCCACTTCTCCAATGCAAAACCTTTCATTCACTTCTCACTTTCGACGAAGTTGGAGTGTTGAAATTTTATTTGGCATAACACCAGTAGAGTATGACCCGTAGAAGTTTCCGGGTTCAAACATAGAAAATACATAGGTTCAACCCATCGGGCCATCTTAGGAACAAATACCACGAACTTCAGGAGTAAAACATACTAGCTCGAAAACAGAGCATGGTTGACAAAAGCAGATGATAGAATTTACCAAAGGCGTTATGTGTCAGGGAAGAACTCACAAGTTTAATGAATATGAAGGACATTGTTGAATAATAATCCAACCAAGGATATAGCGGTCCATAAAAGATCTGATGTGAGTATCCATACTCAAGAAAGAATGCAAAGGCATCAGATTATAGATATTACTGGATAACTTCAAAGCTTAAATACAAAGGGATTACAATTTTCAAATCAAAAGATCAGAAACAGAGGCTTCGATCAAAAGATAATTGAGTTGAATCAATATAGATCGACAATTGATCAAGGTTTGATTTGCGAAGAACAAGCTGAAGTTTGGAGTGACGTCTGAGCCAAAAGGACGAATCTCATAGGTATCAACTGATGATTGTGTGCATTCACACACATGTTGAATCAATAGGATCAGAATGTCAACCACAACAGATTTCAATGGATATTGCTAGACATATGGAATTAACCATAATGTAAGTAGGTAGTGAAGAATAAGAACAATAAGCTACTGAGGATTTCGAGAGATCGAATAGTATTTCAAAGAATTTTGTGAAACACAAGAACAACTAGGGATGAGTGAATCCTCGATAAGTGTGAGGAATTATTCATACCTGTATTCATGCGGAAAAGGAGCTGCAAGGAAGCAGGCACAAAGGATTCTCGGAACAATAGAGAGAATTTTGAGGCATCTCGTAATAACAAGAGCAACGAGGAACGATTGTATGAATGGCAAGCGTATGTAGTTTTCCATAGGCGTTGAGGGTGGAAGGGAATCGCAAAAGCGATGGGCACAAGTCCTCGAACGAACATCGGAGAGTATCTTCGAAGTATTCTGGTGAAGCAGGCGATCATATGGAATGAAGTGGCTCTCCGGGATGAAGTGGTTACGAGAACCTAATGTCAGAGTTAGCAAATCGTTTAACCCGATTAGAAGAGAGATCAGAGTCCCAGAGTATAGACGAGGAATAAAAGATCCTAATACCACCCAATTGGCGACGTGGGCCCGAAAGCCACACAACCAAGTTAGTAAAACAATTTTGGACGACTAGACTCAACTTCGGCCAAGGAGTTGGAAAGGGGGCTACCTACAGGCAGTTGGCTCTGATATCAACTTGTGACGCCCTCGATTCAATCGTACACTAATCATACACGCAAATGTGTATGATCAAGATCAAGGACTCACGGGAAGATATCACAACACAACTCTAGACACAAATTAAAATAATACAAGCTTTATATTACAAGCCAGGGGCCTCGAGGGCTTGAATACATAAGCTCGAATACACAAGAGTCAGCGGAAGCCACAATATCTAAGTACAGACATAAGTTAGACAAGCTTGCCTTAAGAAGGCTAGCACAAAAGTAGCAACGATCGAAAAGGCAAGGCCTCCTGCCTGGGAGCCTCCTAACTACTCCTGGTCGTCGGCGGTCTCCACGTAGTAGTAGGCATCGACGGTGGCATCTGGCTCCTGGGCTCCGACATCTGGTTGCATCAATCGGAAAGAAGAAGAAAGGGGTAAACAGGGAAGCAAAGCAACCGTGAGTACTCATCCAAAGTACTCGCAAGCAAGGACCTACACTACATATGCAACATTATCAAAGGAAGGCTGTATATGTGGACTGGGCTACAGAAATGCCAGAATAGAGAGAAGGCCTAGTCCTATCGAAGACTAGCATCTTCTGGAAACCACCATCTTGCAGCAACCGGAGGGAGTAGAGTAGCATAAAGTAAAGTAGTAGAAGTGTTATCAACCTCGGGAGGAGATCCTTTCTCGACACCCTGCGAGAAAGGCATCCCAGAGCCATACTATCCAGTTATCATCACAATCCAATTCTCATCACCATCCAGTTCTCATCACAAGTATCCAGTTCTAGTTGTATCAATCGGGATACAACTCCAAGTGTCCGTTACCGTAGGACAGGCTATCGATAGATGTTCTCTTCCCTGTAGGGGTGCACCAACTTACCCACCACGCTCGATTAACTCCGGCCGGACACACTTTCCTGGGTCATGCCCGGCCTCGGCCAAACAATACGCCGCAACCCGACCTAGGCTTAATAGAGAGGCCAGCACGCCGGACTAAACCTATGCCCCCAAGGGTCATGGGCCATCTCCCCGGGAACTCCTGCACGTTGCGAACGCGGCCGGTGAGCAGACCTAGCTACCTCCTTCAACAAGGCAGGCGCTTACGCAGTCCAACCCGGCGCGCGCCACTCAGTCGCTGACGTCTATTAAGCTTCGGCTGATGTATACGACGCAGAACGCCCATACTATGCCCACGTGATGGTTAGTGCTATCAGGCTAGAGGCCCCTCGGATCAAATATCCAAATCGCAGTGGATTAGGAACGCGCGGTAACAAGCAGAGACTCACGAAAGATGTGACCCCGTTGCCCCGTCTCGAGGACTTGTGGCAAGGGCTAGGAATGCCCAGCCACGCCTCGTAATTATCTCGCGGGCACCTTCCAGGTCAACCCGTCTCCACATCACTCGCAATTAAGCTCGCGCGGGTACCCCTCGGGGTCGACCCGTCTTTCCAAGTAACAATGGTAAAGTCCAAGTATCGGTGTGTCCAAACATCAAGGGGAAACCCGAGGAATCACCCCCGATGAATTCCACTAGATGTAATCATCAAGGTGAACGTAAGAGGAATCACCCCCGAGGTTCACACTTGAGGGGTTGCATGACAGAGTCGTATCAAAAGTGGTTAAGGAGGAAATCACCCTCGATGACCACGACCGAATGACTACACTACAGGGTTAACATTTGAAGTGCTGAAGAGGTTCACCCTCGGTACTCGATAGTAACCCAGTAGTGTCGAGCAACTAAGGGGAAGTGATGTGCGGTGTCGGGGCCTGGTCTTCGATCACATAGATCGAGTCGTCAATGATGAAGCAGGGGCAACAAGGACAAGTGGGGGTCTTTGATGGATCACTAACCAACCTATACTAAGCAGTTTAGGATAAGCAGATAAGATACAAAAGCAGGCTATGAATCAGAATAGGAGCAAACAATAACAGTAGCAAAATCTAATGCAAGCATGAGAGAAAGGAATGGGCGATATCGGGATGATCAAAGGGGGGGGCTTGCCTGGAAGCTCTGCTTAAAAAGGAAGAAGTCTCATCATCGACGTAGTTGATCACACGGGCATCATCATCGTCACGGGGTCTACCGAAGAGAAGAGGGGGAAGAAACAGTAAATACATAGCAAGCAAAGCATCATAAAGCATAACATGGTAAAACGCGGTGCTAGGGGTGAACTAACGCAGTGCTAGGTTATAAAGATAAAGAGGGAAAACATTCGGGAATGTAATCCCGGTTCCAGACCTGTGTCAGACAGATGACCGGAGGGGGAATGTTCCATGTTCAGATAGTTAGAGGCATCTGACAGGTAAACGGACCGTGTATTCAGATTCGTCTCGTCGTTCTGAACAACTTTCATGTAGAAAACATTTTCATCGGAGTTACGGTTTAATTTCTATGAATTATTAAAGTTTTAGGCATTTTCTAAAATTATTAGAATTTATTTAATTCGAAAATAAATAGGAAAAACTATGTGTACTCAGTGGCTGTCTAGCCACAGAGGCTGACATGTGGGGCCAGTCAAAGTCAAAGGTCCAGTCTGCCGGTCAAAAGGGGTCAAGGTTGACAGGTCAAACTGTCAGGGAGGGGGGCCACCTGTCATTTACTAATGTGTTAAATGGAGTTATTTAAACTAGTTTTAATTTTGTGATGGGGCCCCACTGTCATATACCTATTAACTAACAGGGTTAGTTAGTCTACAAAGGGGTTAGTATTAAGGGGATTACCCCCGATTAAAACTGGATCGGGCCGACCTCATATCCAGTGCTAGCCGGACCCATGGCTGGGTTGCTTGCACGGGCACATGGCCACGGCGGCCATGGCCAGTAGGCGGGGCAGCGCAGCAGTGGCCGCACCAAGCGGCGGTGCTAGGCGGTAGTAGGTGGAGCCTCAGGCAACACAAGCGATAGGAGCAGGAGGAACACGCAGTAGCATCACGTAGCAGCAGCAGTACAACGCAGCAGGCGAGCGTGGGGCATGCGAGCGCAGCGGGCAGCAGGGGCGCGGGCCGGCACGCGCTGGCTGCGGGCAAGGGCGCGGCGACGCATGGCAGGGCATGCGTGAGGAGCTGGCCGGGCGAGAGGGCGGTAGCCGCAGGGGACGCGACAGTGAACGGTCGCGGACGCGCGTGGGGCGTGGGCGGCCAAGGCAGCAGGCGAGTGTGGGGCATGGCCAGGGTGCAGCGGGTGCACGCACACGCGACTGGACACAGCCAGGGGTGCGACCACGGGCGGACGAGCATGGCCGCAGGCAGGGAGCTTCGGGCACGACGGGACGAGCAGTCTATGGCGTCAGATCGAAGGGGGAAAACAGGGGAGATGGAGGAGCTGCTCACTGTGAGCTCGATGGTGAGGTCGGGGAGGTCGGAGGTGGACCGGAGTGGCGGGAATCGACGGCGGACGACGACGATGTGTAAGATGAAGATGGCGGCAATGGCGAGCGTACGGGGGATGCGCTGCTCGATCCGTTAGCGTAGTCGAAGAAGACGACGACGGGGAGGCTCTTGGACGTCTTCCTAGTACTAGGGGAGGTCAGCAGCCGCGTTGATGGTGCAAGGCAGTGGCGTCTTGTGCGGTCACCACACGAGATTTCGAGCTCGCGCCCGAGCCAAGGAAGAGGCGACTCGATGGGGAATGAGAGGGGATCGGTCGACAGACGACTAGGGTTTCTGGGAGACGTGTTTATAGGGTTGGGGAGGCACTATCGCGTGCGTGGCGGCCATCGAGCCGTGGTGGCCGTGGATGGCCTCCACGCCATGGCCTCTTCTTTCTCTGTATGAAGGTGGAGGAAAGGCCGCGGTGGGCTGGGCTTCGGTGCACTGTAGTTAATGGGCTCAAGCGCAAAGAATGCACTCGGCCTTTTGTGTAGCTAGCTGGGCCAAAGTGCCTAGTAGAACATCTCTCCCTTTTCTGTTCCTATTCTTTTATAACTCTGTTTCACATATCAATTTGTTAGCAAGAGAGTTTTGTAAAAAGTGTAGATGGCCACATAATTAGTATTGCAAAATTTTGAGACCACACACAATGTTTCACATCATTTGGAAAATTATAAGTATTTAATTATTTTGAAAAGGCCAATTTAAAAGCTTTTGGGCCACTTATTAATTTCCTAGGAATTTCTTTGTGAGTCAAACCAAGTTGGTTTCAACATGGCATTGATCAGGGAAATTGTATAGAACTATTCGAACATTTTAGTTTTATAGCTTGAGGAGAAATAATTTTGACTTGACTTATAAATATGAATTTGAGGTCGGTTTGGGACAAAGTGATGATTAGCAAAATTTAAATATGATGATGTGGCACCATTAATAGAGTTTACTGCAGCATGACACCCGGGGTGTTACAAGCGGGATGGAATTGGGGGTGGGGAGGGGGCGGCGCTTATCTCCCCCGAAACTGTAGGAGGCTGCCACAATGTTGAGATTTCCCTTAGGGTCGACTAGCTCCGTCCCCCGCCGGCGTCCACTATGGAGGTGTAACATCCCAAAATTCTAAATTTTGGAATGTTATATTAAATGAATAGTTTTGATTGATTATTTGATTGTGGTATGGTTGCTTGTGTGAAATTGAGTGAAATCTAAATCTTTTTGAAAGTTAAACGAGAGGGAATAAAAGGACTTTCCCAAACTTTCACATTGCATTTATGATATCCATGAATTCTAATTCTTTTACAAAACCCTGGAGAGAAGATAACATGACTTCTTCCATTTAAAAAGAAAAAGGTTTTTGGAAATATTTGAATTTTATTTAGAAATATTTCAACTTCAGAAACTTCATGCAACTCAATGATTTTCATGAGAGAAGATAAAATGACTTCTTCAAATCATATGAAATATGAGTTGGGAGTTTGAAAAGAATCAAATTTGAAAGTCCCTTTGAAATTACTTTCAATTTGGAGTTATTTGGTTTTTAATCAAATTATTTTTCTCCAAAAATAAAATAAAGGGAAATAAGGGTAAAATTGTTCCCTTCAATGTAAAAATGGAGAGAAATAAATTTGAAATCATTTTGGTATTTTTAAAATGATTTTTATGGGGTTTTATTGCAGCAGTAGCACTATTTTCTTTATTTAAATTTTTGTGAATTTTATTTGACACTAAAAAAATGTTCATGTTTTAGAAAATCTTTTTTTGAAAATTTTGATATATAATATGCCTATATATGATTTTTATTGTCTATGGTTTTTATTTATTTTTCTGTTGTCTGTTTGAAAAAAAGTTAGGACCGACCGGACCGGGCCGGCCCACTTTGCCAGGCCGCGGCCCAGCCGCGCGCTCGTCTCCTTCCCCGAGCCGCCGCCCGCACGCCAATGCTGCCGTAGGCAAGCCGGACTTTCCCGCCGCCTCGCCTTTGCCCCTCCTCCAAGCTGTCTTCCCGCCCCTGGCCTTTAAAAACCGGACCCCGACCCCCTCCCGCCGTCGCCTCGCATCTCGCCACCGCCGCCGCACTTCCCGCACCGTCGCCATCACCTTAGCCCGCGCCGCCGACTGTCGCCGGAGCCGGAGCCCCGCCACCCTCCCCCGAAGCCGACCGCCGCCGTCGCCGGAGCCCCGCCACCGACTCGTCGCCCTCGCCGTTGACCACTGGGAGCCCCTTGGATCTAATCCTGATCGTCGGATCGAAATCCGACGGCTTAAATCCTCACTTCTGTTTTTTCGAACATTCTAATTTGCAAGCGTTCGCTCGTTAGTTCCTGCAGCGAACGGTTTTCGTAGGGTTAGGTTCTGTAGCGAACTTTCGTTCGTTAGATTTATTCTTTTATTTTTAATTTCGTCCAGGGACATATCCATGATTACTTTTCTTACAGATTAGTCCTTAAATTTCAAACCCTCACAACTTTTACACCATTTATCCAAATCCAACGAAACCAACGCCCACTCCTTCGTTATGACCCCCTTTGTTCAAATAACCAACTTAAACATATTTTTGAAAGTTTAAAATTTTGATTTCAAATAGATTTGAATTCAAACTTCTTTTGTTCATAACTCGAGTTTTATAACTCAAATTTAATTGATTCTTTTTTGCTAATTGAAGCTCGTGACCTAAACTTTCTGATAAGACCAAATCCACCCAATTTGGGTATTGTTAGAAATTGTTTTCTGATGCAAGAGTTAATTGCTTGTTTTCGAAGTTTTCCGAGATCTTTTCTTTGATTCTTTTGCATGAGTGCTTATGTATATAATTTCTTGCTTACGATAGATTGATCGGATGTGACGAGTAGAACTATCAGGAGTTATGAGTGCGACCAATCTTCATCAACAGTACAAGGCAAGTTCACACTTTAATCATATTTTTCTTCATACCCAGTTTTTATGCATTAGTTTCACCCTCAAAGATTTGCATGAGTAGGATTGGGAATTGGGGCATTGCTATGTAGTTGATGAGGTAGGAACCTATTGTCTTTTATCAACCCTGGGATTATACGTTATGCTCATACTGCTTTGCTATGCTCGTAGACGTGGATTGGTATGTGAGATTCATGAAAGATGTGAGAGTTATATTTAACTAAGGGAAACTTAAGGTGGCAACATTAACACACATCTGTGTGGAATGGTTGGGGCACCCTGGGGATATACCAGTGGCTTTCCCGGGCACCTGGGGAATCCAGTGTTGTCCTAGGAGATCCCGAGGGACCCGTGTGATCATCCTATTGGAATGCCACCTAGGCTCAAAGGGATCATAAGATTATTCATGCTAGAAACTTCCGTGTGCAGTCACATGCCATTATGGGCTCTGGAATAGTTGAGTAAGTTGTGGGAATCCTTTCCATGATGGGCTAGCAGGTGTAGGGGATTGTAGGTGTACCGGCCTATCTACCGGTTAAGGGGGCCTCTTCAGAAAGACTGTGTCTCGATCATTCGGTTCTCAAACATCATGCAGTGCGAGAAATGCAATGGAGGAGATCGATCTTGTGGGAAAAAGTGTGCAAACCTCTTCAGAGTGTACAAACTAATCATGATTAGCCGTGTCCCCAGTTATGGACAATTTGAGTATTTGGTATTTGAATTATTTGATTGATCTCATCACTCTATTTAAAGAATTTGTTGGGTTATTAATGATTTGGTGATTTTGGGATTGAGTTGGGGTAAATAAACTTGGTAGTAAATAAAATCTATTCCTTTGTTGTAGGAAAAAAATTTAGCTTTATGCAAAATTAAACTTAGAGCCTCCACCAGCCAAATATACATGTGATGATAGATACTATTCATCATTATCCTATGGTGTGAATTTGCCAGTACATTCAATGTACTGACCTACATGGCTGCAACGTCTCATGTTGCAGGAATCTTACGATGAGTAAATGATACGTTAGGGTTACTATGTCTACACTCAACTTTGCCGTTGGTGTTGTTCAGAACTCCACAACCTTGTTGTTACTTCCGCTATATGGATTGAGGTAATAGTATTTATGTTACTTTATACATGTGATTTACCTCTGTTATAAATCCTCGAGTATTGTGTGTGTCAGCATACCGATCCAGGGATGACACTTAAGCACAGAGAATTGATCCATTCGGGTCGAGTCGCTACGGGAGGCTGAGTCACGGCAGGGACCCCGGCCTCACGCACCCCCGTCATTCCCAAAGTAGGAGCTCGCGACCTAACGCGACGGAGCATCTACTTGAGGCAGAGATCGAACCCTAGCAGCAGTCGCACACGTGCCTTCCTCCTCCACTGTGCCTTCCATCGCTGTCGGCTGGATCCACCTTCTATTCGCGACCGCCGCAGCCTCCGCCCACCTCCCCAATCATCTACCGCCGCCCCGATTTGCTAGGATCTGCGGGCCTCGCCCGAATCTGCGGACCCACTTCTGAATACCCACTCGGATGGTGGTAGCTCACTCAAACGCTTCATCTCCAGTTGGCCTCACTCGCCAGCATTCGAACATGGAAGGCAAAGGGGCCGCACGGGACCCAAACATTTGAGGAGCGTAACGCGAGGCTTCAAGTGAAGTTATAGTGGCAGTGGCTAGTAACGCTTGTATTAACCCTCCTCTTTACCTCCCTTGTAACGTAGCCTTAATGGGGACGGCACACTCTATATAAGCCGCTCCCTGGCGCTGCGATAAGGGTTTGCAACCCTTCTGCAATCAATCACCCCAGAGAAAACATAGCCTCGGGGCTCAAGACGTAGGGCTTTTACCTCTACGCGAGGGGCATTAACTCATAAAATCCGAGTGTCACACATGTGTCGTAGCTAGGTTTCGCCCCTATTCGTACCCCTAGTGCTCACTGTCAGATTCGTTGCCTCGACACTACCATCATATAACATTACGATTAGATACATGTTTTCATTTGCCTTGCATCATCAGCATGGCTAGCTCGATATTTGCACACTTGTACATCTTTTTATGTATATGCTATGCCAGATCATTGCACATACTGGTAGTTTGCGAGTGGCATTCATCATATAGAGTTTATCTCATGTTTTGAGTTATGATTAATTACTTAAGTTGAAGTGTGTCAGTAGAAAATGTGACATCATTGTAAGGTGTTACTTGTGAAAAGGAGAGAGAGAGAGAGAGAGAGAGAGAGAGAGAGAGAGAGAGAGAGATATGCACCACATAGGTGGCATAAAAAGAGAAAAAGGAAAAAAAAGAAAAAAAGAAACAGAAAGGTGTTTTTAGTATACAGTTGTGCTTCAAAGTAGCACCACTTCATGCATTGTAACGTAGAAAGTTTCATGAGCTTCATGTTTTATACTAGTGGGGAACACTATAGAACTTGGCTTCTATATTCTGATGACCAGCATCCTCAAAAGCTCGAGGTCTTCATGAGCAAGCAAGTTGGATACACCCCTACTTAGTCCATAGGAGAGCTTTCACATATTCATAGCTCTATGTGCATCCTAGCTGCATGGCGATCCCTACTCCTTGCGTTGACATCGATCACAAGACCTTCTCGATAGTCTAATGGTCAGTTGTGTTGATGCAAGACTTCTTATTTGTTTTTGTCTTCTCAAACCCCAATCATTATTATAATTTTCGCTTAAGTGCGAGGCATAGGCTTGCGCTCAGTGCAACATAGGTAGTTGAGTGGTTGATTAACACAGACATACGATCTTCCTACTATACCTAGTAAGCCTTGGGTTGGTGCTTCTGATGCGATCACTAATGTATGATTTATTTTGTCTATGACTGTCATTATTATGTTCCCAACGTAATATTGAAACCTTCGGCAATGGTTGTTTGGGATCCACAACAATATTTCCTCTTTTTTGACCTCCATGGAAATTGAACTACGAGGATTGCATGTATTATTCCCATGCTAGCTAACTTTTGCAAACTTGCACGATGAATATCACTTTTGGACTTTGGTTTTCAATGTATGCTTAAAGTTAGCAACAATGAGCGTAGATAGTCAAATTTCTTAGTCGAGGACGAGCAAGGTTTAAGATTGGGGAGGTTGACGACTCCATATTTTATGCATTTTTACAGCTCATTTGTTGCACATTATCTCCATATACCAACTTATATCATGTCCCATTGAGCCAAATACATGTCCATATGCATGATTTCTAGTTTTATCCTTTTCCACATGAGCATTGAATAATCTTTATTCTTAGTTGTTTCTTTATTTTTCTTTGTCTTCGTGTGTTTTGCCGGTGATGAGTACTTCCCATGCACTTAGCACGATGAAAGGAGTACAAACGGTGGACATCCAGGACTCCAGACTTAGCCATTTAGGAGATGGAAAAAGTCATTTATCCAAAGTTCTCCAAATTAGGATGCAAGACCATAAATGGATCGGCGTCGTTCATATGAATCCAATGAGCCCAAGAACTTCAACAAAAGTTGCCTCTCGTGTCGGGATTCTTCGTGGATTTCATCTCCGTTTGTTCCTACGACTTCCTTGGCCTTCAAGGGATGTTTTGGGAGAGAATAAGGCTCACCTAGAGCACTTGGATCAAAGGAGAGATGCTACATCAACAGAGGGGGCTATGGGAGAGCTCTTATATATACACCATCAACCCTAGCCGCCACAATCGCTCGTCATTCATCATTCATCTCCACATCCAGTCACCGTCCACATCAAGAAATCATTGTTGTGATGAAGAGGGAGACCGAAGGGACCCGCCGCTGATGGGGCGCTGCCATAGGCCGTCGCCCCCGTGCCACCACCACCACCATCATCATCCGCCGCACCACCATCACCACCATCACCCGCCGCCGCGCTGCCATTACTACCATCAAAACCCTTCTTCCTCCTACACAGTCTTCGTGATGGGTTGTAACAACTCTTGAAATCCCTTCTATGTGATGTTAATTGAGTAAGTGTTGGCTATGGGTCGGTCAATTAGCAGGTGGTTATTTGATATGTTATAGTCTTTTTATGTGTGTTGCTTATTTACCTCTGCGGTAATTTAGTGATTGGAGACGTTCGATCCATTGGTGTAGTTGGAGATGTTCAACTCTTAGGCCACACATGAAGTCTATAAATGGTTGTGCAAACCGATATACCTACGACATGACATGTGCATACATCTTATAGAACTTAATACCTTCATCCGTCCTCGTGACCTTAATATCTTTACGTTAGCCGCTGCAGGTATGGGACAAGAAGTAAGACGATTGAGTTGTCTCAGTATGTCGCATCTTGAGAGACAATGTTATGTGAGGGACTGCCCACCATCAGTAGATTGTCATATCCTATAATGCAGGTACTGACTTGGCTACAACATGGCATAGTCGTAAAGCTTAACTCCATTTTGCGCCCATACCGAACGAGATGCCATCAATCTCATCTAAACATCACATACTTCTCGTGGTTTATTTCATTTGTTTAGTTTACTATTTATTTTCTCTTCGTTCTAGTACTTAGTTATCTTTTTTACATTTCCCATAGCAACCTAGTTAAGTGAACTATTTCCAAACTCCGGTTTGGGTGTGAGTGTAGTTGCGTAGTGTGACGCCCGGATAATTAAGCTACAGTAAATCCCTGTTAATGATGCCACGTCACCTCTGTCACTGTAGTTAATCTCGAGTTAATTCGAAACCGTTTCAAATTTAAATCCTAAATAAGTCAAACGACAAAAGTTTTCAAAATATTAAACTAAAATGTTCGGGCTGTGCCAAAGTTGGCATAGGTAATTATAGTGCAACAAACACATTTTTATAAAATGTCTAAATGATTGAAAATGAAATAAAACAGAACATAAAATAAATAAAAGAAAGAAAACACAAAAAACAGAAAAGGAAAACAAAAGAAAACTAACAAAATAGAAAAAAAGGGAACACCCCCCCACTGGGCTCCGGCCCAGCAGGCCATTGGGCCACCCACCTGGCCGGCCCAACCGCGCCCCACCACACTCCATAACCCCCTCACCCGGAAACCCTAACCCCCCTGTCGCCCCATTCCCCCCCTCCCGATCCGATCTGGAGGGATCAACCCCCCATCCCCCCCTCGTCCGAGACGACCGCCGCCCCCTTCGCCATGACGACGCCGCCCGGTGCCTCCCAGCTACCCCGCCGCTCGTCCTCGTCCTCTGCCTCGTCCACGCCTCCTCGCCGGACTTCCTCCCCTGCGTCGCGTCGTCACCGTCGCTGCCAGGACCGCGTCGACGCCCGGAGCTCCCCCCACCGGCCTGCTTCCGCGTCGACCTCGTCGTCCCCATCATCCACCTCACCCCCCCCGCTGCCACGGTCCCTGCACCCCCCTGTGAGGCCCTCCCCTCCTCTTTCCCCGCGCTCGTCCGCTGGCTCCGCACTGCTTGCTCGCTGTCGCCAGTCGCCCGCCTCGCTCCTCCGACCTCCTCCACGCACGCACACCGCCGCCACGGTCGTCGCTGCAGCCCCACGGCCGCCGCGCGCGTGCCGCCCCGCACCTGGCTCTCCGGGCGGGTCCTGGCCGTGAACCCCCGCATCCCTGCGCCGCCCCGCTACCGGCCATGCCACTCCCGCCGCTCGACCACGCGCGCGCGCGCCCGCCTCGCCCCGGCTGCGATCTCCCTCGCCAACCATGCCGGACCGCGCCGCCTCTGCTCGTCCCGTGCCCCGCCTCCGCCTCTGGCCCCGCAGGCCACCGCCGCGCCGGCGGCCAACTCCGGCATCCAGCCGCGCCCTCGACGTGCCGTGCGCTTGGCGGCCTCCCTGGTGAGGCCGGCCCGCGCCGGTGTGCTCCGGCCACTAACCGGGGTGGGTAGCATTAAGCAAACCCCCACCCCATTGCCACTTACACATGGGGCCCAGCCCCTAATAACGAAAATAAAAGGGTTTAAAAAAAAGGAATTAAAATATATATATAAATATATAATTAATTAATTAAGTTAATTAATCCTGATTAAATTAATCTAATTAACTAGTTAGTTAATTGAACAATAATTAGATTAGCTAAGACCTAATTAATCTAAACAGTGTATGACAGGTGGGTCCCACTGGACCCACATGTCAGTTTGACCCAGTCAACTCTGTTGACTGCTGTCGTCAGCATGACATCATGCTGATGTCATTAATTCATTTTCGAATTAATTTAAATAATTAATTAAATACCAGAAATTAATAAAATCTTTAGAAAATCATAACTTTTAATCCGTAACTCGGATTAAAATATTTTCAACATGAAAGTTGCTCAGAACGACGAGACGAACCCGGATACGCAGCCCGTTCGTCCGCCACACATCCCTAGCATAGCAAACTCGCAACTTTCCCCCTCCGGCTCCTCTGCCCGAAAACGCGAAACACCGGGGATACTTTCCCGGTTGTTTCCCCCCTTCACCGGTATTACCTAGTACTGCGTTAGGGCACACCTAGCACCGTGTATTGCCGTGTCTTGCTTTGTGTTACATTTGATTGCTCTGTTATTTATTGTGTTCCCCCTCCGTTACTTCTTTTCGGTAGACTCCGAGACCGATGCCGGTACCCTTGTGATCGACTACATCGACGACCCCTCCTTCTTATCTGAGCAACCAGGCAAGCCCCCCCCCCCTTGATCACCAGATATCGCCTACTCTTCTCTATACTGCTTGCATTAGAGTAGTGTAGCATGTTACTGCTTTCGTTATTCCTATCCTGATGCATAGCCTGTCTTTGATACTGCTGTTGATACCTTTACCTGCAATCCTACTGCTTAGTATAGGATGCTAGTGTTCCATCAGTGCCCCTACACTCTTGTCCGTCTGCCATGCTATACTATCGGGCCGTGATCACTCGGGGGTGATCACGGGCATATACTATATACTATACACTGTTACATTACATGTGATACTGTTCGGAGATGGGGGCTGAAGGGGCAGGTGGCTCCATCCCGGTAGAGGTGGGCCTGGGTTCCCGACGGCCCCCGACTGTTACTTTGTGGCGGAGCGACAGGGCAGGTTCAGACCACCTAGGAGAGAGGTGGGCCTGGCCCTAGTCGGTGTTCGCGATCCTTAACACGCTTAACGAGATCTGGGTATTTGATCTGAGTCTGGCCATTTGGTCTATACGCACTAACCACCTACGCGGGAGTAGTTATGGGTATCCCGACGTCGTGGTATCAGCCGAAGCACTTCGTGACGTCAGCGACTGAGCGGCGCGCGCCGGGTTGGACCGCGTAACGTGACTTCCTTTGAAATGGAGGTTGCTAGGTCTGCTCTCCGGCCGCGTACGCAACGTGCAGGTGTGCTCAGGGCGATGGGCCCAGACCCCTGCGCGCTTAGGTTTAGACCGGCGTGCTGACCTCTCTGTTGTGCCTAGGTGGGGCTGCGACGTGTTGATCTTCCGAGGCCGGGCATGACCTAGGAAAGTGTGTCCGGCCAAATGGGATCAAGCGTGTTGGGCTATGTGGTGCACCCCTGCAGGGAAGTTTATCTATTCGAATAGCCGTGTCCCTCGGTAAAAGGACGACCCGGAGTTGTACCTTGACCTTATGATAACTAGAACCAGATACTTAATAAAACACACCCTTCCAAGTGCCAGATACAACCCGGTGATCGCTCTCTGACAGGGCATCGAGGAGGGGATCGCCGGGTAGGATTATGCTATGCGATGCTACTTGGAGGACTTCAGTCTACTCTCTTCTATATGCTGCAAGACGGAGGCGACCAGAAGCGTAGTCTTCGATAAGACTAGCTATCCCCCTCTTATTCTGGCATTCTGCAGTTCAGTCCACTGATATGGCCCTTTACACATATATCCATGCATATGTAGTGTAGCTCCTTGCTTGCGAGTACTTTGGATGAGTACTCACGGTTGCTTTTCTCCCCCTTTCCCCCCTTTCCCTTCTACCCGGTTGCCGCAACCAGACGCCGGAGCCCAGGATCCAGACGCCACCGTCGACGACGTTTCCTATTACTCTGGAGGTGCCTACTACTACGTGCAGCCCGCTGACGACGACCAGGAGTAGTTAGGAGGATCCCAGGCAGGAGGCCTGCGCCTCATTCGATCTGTATCCCAGTTTGTGCTAGCCATCTTATGGCAAACTTGTTTAATTTATGTCTGTACTCAGCTATTGTTGCTTCCGCTGACTCGTCTATGATCAAGCACTTGTATTCGAGCCCTCGAGGCCCCTGGCTTGTATTATGATGCTTGTATGACCTATTTTTTTATTTGTAGAGTTGTGTTGTGATATCTTCCCGTGAGTCCCTGATCTTGATCGTACACATTTGCGTGCATGATTAGTGTACGATTGAATCGGGGGCGTAACAAGTTGGTATCAGAGCCGACTGCCTGTAGGAATCCCCCTTCCACACTCCTTGGCCGAAGTCGAGTCTAGACATTGCAATACTTTTACTAACATGGCTGTGTGTCTTACGGGCACACGTCGCCATTGGGTGGTAGTAGGATCTTTTATTCCTCGATCTATACTCTGGGACTCTGACATCTCTTCTATTCGGGTTAAATGATTTTGTTAAAAACAAAACTAACTTTAGGTTCTCGATAATACTTTCTCCCGGAGAGCCCCTCACTTCAGATGATCGCCTGATGCACTAGAAGATTCCGAAGTTACTCTACGATGTTCTCTCGAGTCTTTGTGACATTGCATTTGCGATTTCCTTCCACCGTCAACCCCTATGAAAACTGCATACACTTGCCATTCATACAATCATTCCCCGTTGACCTTGCAATTACAAGATGCCCCGAAATACTCTATGTTGTTTCGAGAATCCTTTGAGCTTACTGCTTTGCTGTACTTTGTCACCTGAATACCCATACGGATAATTCTCGCACTTATCGAGTATCCGCTCATTCCCTGTTGATCATGTGTTACGCCGAAGACTTCAAAATATCATTCGATCTTCCGAAAATCCCGAGCAGCCTATTGCTCTTGAAATTCTCGCTTGCTTGCATTATGGATAATCCCATAAGTTTCGTAATCTTATTGGCCTCCCTTGCCTTTATCATTTTAAGTCCGTTGATTCTATATGTTGAGGATGCTCGCATTCCTCAGTCGAATCCTAGGATTCATCCTTCCGGCTCAGACATCATTTGGATACGAGCTGGATCTTGACCAATCAATGCCTTGATCGTTTGTGTTTCCAAGTCTATTGAACTTATTCATTTTCGATCAGCACGATTGCTTCTGATCCCTTGATTTGGAAATCATAAAATTTCTTAGCATTAAGCTTTGAATTAGTCGGTTGTTTCCATAATCCGATGCCTTGGCATTCCTTCTTCCTTAGATTGAGTACCGATACTCACATCAGCCCCATTGTGGACCGCCGTACTCATTGCCGGATTATTATCCGACAATGTCCTTCACAACCAAAATTCTTGTGAGTTCTTTACCTGATACATAATGCCCTTGGTAAATTGTATCATCCACTTGGCCAACCATGCCCTGTTTTCGAGCTGGTGATATCTACTCTTGAAGCTTGCGGTATATGTTCCTAAGAAGCCCCGATGGGTTGAACCAATGCCTTCCCTAATCTGTGCAAAACCGAAAGATTTCACAGGGCATATTTATTTGGTATTGCACCAGGTAAAATACTCAACACTAATGCCATTTTCAAAACGAGAAGTGAATGTAAGGTTCTGCTTTGGAGAAGTGGGAGTCGACCTTGAACTTTGTGTTCATGCCCATGGACCCGATGTGGAATCTATCATGAAAGCTTCTTGTATTAATAATGGTCCCCTTGTTATAAGTTCATCTAGTAACTATGTTGGTCCTTTGCGACCGTGGTTCCGACCATGATTGATCATCTTTGATCCTTTTCTCGGACAAGTAGAACCACTTGTCCTCTGCAGATCAATGCACCCGTCCAACCTCTACTTTGATCTTTCGTCGAGTATTACCCCCCTGGTATCTCGAGATCATAATGGAACTGCATAACTTCTTATGAGTTCTTCATCAAGTGCTACATTCTCACGGATTCCAATTTTTCACGGGCTCTGAGTGGTCAAATACTCGAAGCCCCCGATAACTGAACCGAGTCTGCGTTACGGTTCAACAACTCCTGCCGATATTCTTTACTTACGAGTTTGTACCCGATCATGTCGTTCCTATCCTGATCGGCTATATCATTATCGTGCTAAATCTTAACAGTGTTATGTGGCCTTTCTTCCCGGAACACACTTTTGACGCTGAGCTAAGCTTACGTCGATCTTCCTTGTCATATATTATTTTCTTGAACAACAATACTTGATACCGAGGTTGTGTTATGTCCGTGGTTTCAATAACTTTTTGCTCCATCCTTCCTCTTGCTTGTTGTCATCGCTGACCGATTACATCTTCATGAAATCTCTCGACAAATGTGTCGTGGTCATCATCAACATCCTGAGCTCTTCCAAGATATATATCAAATTCTTGATGAGAAATACCATCCTCACCCCTCAATGGTTTGTGTTATCACCGACCACTTTATTGCCTTCCGTTCAACACAAACTTATTCGTGTTTTGTGTTATACCTTGAGATCCTTGCTATCCAGCATTTGCTCTTCTTTACCTTGGATTATTACCACCTTTTATGTCAAGAATGTCATGGTAATTTTACCACCTCTTGAGAATTCTTGGTATAGTAATATCTCTTGCCTTTTGCGTTCATTTCTTAGTCTCCGTGTTGTTTCTAACCGGAATACCGACAAATGGTCTGTGATGTGTAAATTCTAAACTTCTAGCAACCCTATTGCTTTGAAGTTATTGGTCTACAATTTCATTCTAAGTCTATTGCTTATTTAATCATCATTTGAACATTGATCGTGCTACCTAGTCCAAATTCCTGGGTGCACCCTCCTATCATTGTTCAGTTGTGTATGTTTTCCTCGAGCATACATCATTATATCATTTGTTCCGACAAATGATATTTCCTTGTTCACATAATTGTGGAAATCCATCCTTTTGGAAATCTCGATGAGTTGTCGCTGAGTCCATCAGCCACCTCCTCATCCTCCCCTTAGTTTAATGATGAACTCTCGTTTCGGAACTCACTCCCATAGTTCAGTCCCCGAGTCTGAGTTATCCTGACACCAATCAGATCTGAATCTCAGCCAGATATGATGGCTGGAACATTTTCCAAGAGTTATAACGTTGGTCTTTTTACGACTCGGTAATGTGATGTCATGCCTAGCACACCTGACCGGAGGACCTATTGTTATAATTTTCCTTTTACCAATGCTATCCATTCTTCCATGAGGAAATTATAAGACTTAATCTATAAGTTGTTCCTAATGGATCCTTTGAGTATCCCAAAATCTGACCTTTGCTTGAATACCTTGGCAATGCTATCTCGAAGCATGTCTATGGTACCCCGAGTTTTAACAGGAATATTTGAACCCGATGCTAAGTGTTTCCTGCTCAATTATCCAAACACCGTTGTATGGGTAATGACATGAAATTTCTTTCCCTTACATAAATGGTTTTCTACAATTATACCCTGTCATGGACATCATGCTCTGTTTGTCCTTGGGAAGGTTATACCCCCTGAACAATGTGATTAAACACATTTTCCTTTCCACTGTTCTATTTAATCTGATGATCACCTTTTCCTTACCATTATTTGTTTAACCTTTCTGGTGATCTCTATGATCTAAGCAGTATTATTCTTCTGCTTATGTACACACCTAGGTGTACAACCGTGTCAGTAAGACCCTGTTGCATTTGTCGATAGCACCCCGGTTACCACCGATGGACGAGAACTTTGCCTATTGGTCCGCCCCGTTCAACGAGCGGGAAAATGGTTCTCTTCGTCCCTCGCCCTTGGTACCGACGTTGTTTTTGACATAACTGACGGGCTACCCTCTGACATGCCTTGCTATCATGACCGTGCAAGGTGTCACCACTCCTTCTACCTTTATCCCGTATGGTGGGCCCATAACCCACAGTTCCACAGGATCGAAACCTGACTCCCCTGTACACCTTATTGTCAAAGTTATTCCTCGCATGTGGCCTCGTATGTAATTCACGGGCCACCGTCCTAGTGTCTATTCTGGTATCAGACGCAATACTTACTCTCGCTACTCTGAACTCCTTTCTCACTCTGGTTCAGACTTCGAGCAACTATCTATCTGCTTGGAACCTCTTATTGTACCTTCGTACCTTACTCTCGATGTATTTCATATGTTCAACTCGAGAGATGATCTTATACTCATTCATGGGTTAACCCCAGATTGTTTCCCTCAAAAGCATTCTGTCGTAGCTGAGCTGCCCCTTATCCTTTCGTAAGTACGATGGAGTTCCCGAAGAAATGATGACAAGTTTATCATGATGCATTGGAATAAAGAATTGAAGACATCAACGAAAGGGATTAACTTCTTCGAGAAGATCCGTTAGAATATCGTAACCAGAACTTTCCCCCTTACTCCCCTCCTAAATCTCGGGACGAGATTTCTTGTAGTGGAGGAGAATTGTGACGCCCGGATAATTAAGCTACAGTAAATCCCTATTAATGATGCCACGTCACCTCTGTCACTGTAGTTAATCTCGAGTTAATTCGAAACCATTTCAAATTTAAATCCTAAATAAGTCAAACGACAAAAGTTTTCAAAATATTAAACTAAAATGTTCGGGCTGTGCCAAAATTGGCATAGGTAATTATAGTGCAGCAAACACATTTTTATAAAATGTCTAAATGATTGAAAATGAAATAAAACAGAACATAAAATAAATAAAAGAAAGAAAACACAAAAAACAGAAAAGGAAAACAAAAGAAAACTAACAAAATAGAAAAAAAGGGAACACCCCCCCACTGGGCTCCGGCCCAGCAGGCCATTGGGCCACCCACCTGGCCGGCCCAGCCGCGCCCCACCACACTCCATAACCCCCTCACCCGGAAACCCTAACCCCCCTGTCGCCCCATTTCCCCCCTCCCGATCCGATCTGGAGGGATCAACCCCCCATCCCCCCTCGCCCGAGACGACCGCCGCCCCCTTCGCCGTGACGCCGCCGCCCGGTGCCTCCCCGCTACCCCGCCGCTCGTCCTCGTCCTCTGCCTCGTCCACGCCTCCTCGCCGGACTTCCTCCCCTGCGTCGCGTCGTCACCGTCGCTGCCAGGACCGCGTCGACGCTCGGAGCTCCCCCCCGCCGGCCTGCTTCCGCGTCGATCTCGTCGTCCCCGTCATCCACCTCACCCCCCGCTGCCACGGTCCCTGCACCCCCCTGTGAGGCCCTCCCCTCCTCTTTCCCCGCGCTCGTCCGCTGGCTCCGCGCTGCTTGCTCGCTGTCGCCAGTCGCCCGCCTCGCGCCTCCGACCTCCTCCACGCACGCACACCGCCGCCACAGTCGTCGCTGCAGCCCCACGGCCGCCGCGCGCGTGCCGCCCCGCACCTGGCTCTCCGGGCGGGTCCTGGCCGTGAACCCCCGCATCCCTGCGCCGCCCCGCTATCGGCCATGCCACTCCCGCCGCTCGACCACGCGCGCGCGCGCGCCCGCCTCGCCCCGGCTGCGGTCTCCCTCGCCAACCATGCCGGACCGCGCCTGCGTTGCTACCGCGCCGCCTCTGCTCGTCCCGTGCCCCGCCTCCGCCTCTGGCCCCGCAGGCCACCGCCGCGCCGGCGGCCAACTCCGGCATCCAGCCGCGCCCTCGACGTGCCGTGCGCTTGGCGGCCTCCCTGGTGAGGCCGGCCCGCGCCGGTGTGCTCCGGCCACTAACCGGGGTGGGTAGCATTAAGCAAACCCCCACCCCATTGCCACTTACACGTGGGGCCCAGCCCCTAATAACGAAAATAAAAGGGTTTAAAAAAAGGAATTAAAAAATATATAAAAATATATATATAATTAATTAATTAATTAAGTTAATTAATCCTGATTAAATTAATCTAATTAACTAGTTAGTTAATTGAACAGTAATTAGATTAGCTAAGACCTAATTAATCTAAACAGTGTATGACAGGTGGGTCCCACTGGACCCACATGTCAGTTTGACCCAGTCAACTCTGTTGACTGCTGTCGTCAGCATGACATCATGCTGATGTCATTAATTCATTTTCGAATTAATTTAAATAATTAATTAAATACCAGAAATTAATAAAATCTTTAGAAAATCATAACTTTTAATCCGTAACTCGGATTAAAATATTTTCAACATGAAAGTTGCTCAGAACGACGAGACGAACCCGGTTTCGCAGCCCGTTCGTCCGCCACACATCCCTAGCATAGCAAACTCGCAACTTTCCCCCTCCGGCTCCTCTGCCCGAAAACGCGAAACACCGGGGATACTTTCCCGGTTGTTTCCCCCCTTCACCGGTATCACCTAGTACTGCGTTAGGGCACACCTAGCACCGTGTATTGCCGTGTCTTGCTTTGTGTTACATTTGATTGCTCTGTTATTTAT
The DNA here is from genome assembly GCA_032464435.1 of Aegilops umbellulata. NCBI lineage: Eukaryota > Viridiplantae > Streptophyta > Magnoliopsida > Poales > Poaceae > Aegilops > Aegilops umbellulata. Next base: position 398,779,197 of record CP136054.1, read on the forward strand.
TGTGTTCCCCCTCCGTTACTTCTTTTCGGTAGACTCCGAGACCGATGCCGGTACCCTTGTGATCGACTACATCGACGACCCCTCCTTCTTATCTGAGCAACCAGGCAAGCCCCCCCCCTTGATCACCAGATATCGCCTACTCTTCTCTATACTGCTTGCATTAGAGTAGTGTAGCATGTTACTGCTTTCGTTATTCCTATCCTGATGCATAGCCTGTCTTTGATACTGCTGTTGATACCTTTACCTGCAATCCTACTGCTTAGTATAGGATGCTAGTGTTCCATCAGTGCCCCTACACTCTTGTCCGTCTGCCATGCTATACTATCGGGCCGTGATCACTCGGGGGTGATCACGGGCATATACTATATACTATACACTGTTACATTACATGTGATACTGTTCGGAGATGGGGGCTGAAGGGGCAGGTGGCTCCATCCCGGTAGAGGTGGGCCTGGGTTCCCGACGGCCCCCGACTGTTACTTTGTGGCGGAGCGACAGGGCAGGTTCAGACCACCTAGGAGAGAGGTGGGCCTGGCCCTAGTCGGTGTTCGCGATCCTTAACACGCTTAACGAGATCTGGGTATTTGATCTGAGTCTGGCCATTTGGTCTATACGCACTAACCACCTACGCGGGAGTAGTTATGGGTATCCCGACGTCGTGGTATCAGCCGAAGCACTTCGTGACGTCAGCGACTGAGCGGCGCGCGCCGGGTTGGACCGCGTAACGTGACTTCCTTTGAAATGGAGGTTGCTAGGTCTGCTCTCCGGCCGCGTACGCAACGTGCAGGTGTGCTCAGGGCGATGGGCCCAGACCCCTGCGCGCTTAGGTTTAGACCGGCGTGCTGACCTCTCTGTTGTGCCTAGGTGGGGCTGCGACGTGTTGATCTTCCGAGGCCGGGCATGACCTAGGAAAGTGTGTCCGGCCAAATGGGATCAAGCGTGTTGGGCTATGTGGTGCACCCCTGCAGGGAAGTTTATCTATTCGAATAGCCGTGTCCCTCGGTAAAAGGACGACCCGGAGTTGTACCTTGACCTTATGACAACTAGAACCAGATACTTAATAAAACACACCCTTCCAAGTGCCAGATACAACCCGGTGATCGCTCTCTGACAGGGCATCGAGGAGGGGATCGCCGGGTAGGATTATGCTATGCGATGCTACTTGGAGGACTTCAGTCTACTCTCTTCTATATGCTGCAAGACGGAGGCGACCAGAAGCGTAGTCTTCGATAAGACTAGCTATCCCCCTCTTATTCTGGCATTCTGCAGTTCAGTCCACTGATATGGCCCTTTACACATATATCCATGCATATGTAGTGTAGCACCTTGCTTGCGAGTACTTTGGATGAGTACTCACGGTTGCTTTTCTCCCCCTTTTCCCCCTTTCCCTTCTACCCGGTTGCCGCAACCAGATGCCGGAGCCCAGGATCCAGACGCCACCGTCGACGACGACTCCTATTACTCTGGAGGTGCCTACTACTACGTGCAGCCCGCTGACGACGACCAGGAGTAGTTAGGAGGATCCCAGGAAGGAGGCCTGCGCCTCATTCGATCTGTATCCCAGTTTGTGCTAGCCATCTTATGGCAAACTTGTTTAATTTATGTCTGTACTCAGATATTGTTGCTTCCGCTGACTCGTCTATGATCGAGCACTTGTATTCGAGCCCTCGAGGCCCCTGGCTTGTATTATGATGCTTGTATGACCTATTTTTTTTATTTGTAGAGTTGTGTTGTGATATCTTCCCGTAAGTCCCTGATCTTGATCGTACACATTTGCGTGCATGATTAGTGTACGATTGAATCGGGGGCGTAACACGTAGACAATGCAGCTTCGGGGATTTTGGTGCCATCCTTTGCACTTCCTGTGGGATCGACAAACCTTAATTATCATGAGATTGCTAGATAGCCTGTGCACTTGCAGGCCATCAGGGACCCCCCAGTAGTCTCGCCCATTATGAACAATGTCAAGGTCACCAAAATGTCGGTGGATGGTCGCATTGGCCTCAACCTCCTCTCCAAGAGGCGTTCCAGAGGCTGCTAGTCCCAGCTACACAACTCCGTCCCATGGGAACCTTCTAAGGTGTGAGCCTCAGGTCCACCCAGCCTCTGGCTCAGGTTAGCCTGCCGGTCACCTGACGGTCCTGACAACTTCCGCACAACATCACCTTTGATGTGGCTGATACCCCGTTGCCCTATAGTGGCATGCAGGGGCGCCCTGCCCTGGCAAAATTCATGGCCGCATCCCATTACGCTCACAGTGCTCTGAAAATTCTAGGGCCGTGGGACTTTACCACCATCAAATCTGATAGGAGGGGTGCCATCTACTGTGTGGAATAGTTGTACTAGATAGCTGCAGCGATGGTCCCTGAGAATGACGACATCCTAGCAAGCTTAGGGCTCGTGGGAATGAGGACGCGCCAAGAACCTCTAATCAGCACTCGAGGAAAAGAAAGACAATCTCTGAAGACAACAAGCTGACCAAGACGATGCCACTGGGATATGATGGAAACCATCCCGTCACCATTGACGCCGCCCTTTTTGCTAAATTGGAAAGTGCGCTTGTCACCTTCCTCCGAGGGAACTATGACGTGTTTGCTTGGGATCATCAGATCTCCTCAGGGTCCCTAGGGAGGTGACCGAGCACCACATGGCAATGTGCCTTGGCGCTCGTTGTTACGCAGGAAGTGCGTTGGCAAGCTCTGGATGACAAGAGCTTATATGCTCCAAGGTCCAAAGGCTCAAGAAGGTTGGGTTTATCTGGGAAGTGCTCCACCCCACATAGCTGGCTAACCCTGTTGTGGTGCCCAAGGCCAAGGACAACAAGGGGATATGCATCAACTTCACTGATGTGAACAAGGCTTGCCTTAAACATAACTCGTAAACCTTAAACCTAAACCATGAAAAATGATCTTGTTAAAACTTGGTAATACGTAATAGACTATCAACTTTTAATATTCGAAACTTGGTAAAATTGAAAAACTTATCAAAAATATATTCTAAATTGATCTTGTTCTAAAATACTCGTTGCAACGAACACGAATATGCAAATGAAACTTATTCGGACTTTCGGTTCAAAAGATACAGTAAATTCAAATTTGAAGATAAAAAAAACATGGCATGCAACTCTACCAAAACATGGCATGCATGCGGTAATTAAGAATTAATGGCATAAACTAGTGCATCAATTTTAAAGCAAATAGGTGACCGTATGCATGCGTTCCCTGCACCTACCTGGCCCATGAATTCCGTACTGCTCTATGCTTATTATGATTGTATTTTGTTTTGGTTATTGTAGATAGAATTGCTCAGAATGGAAGCGCTTGCCATTATTTGCTCACTTTGGCTATGTAATTATAAGATTTTTAGTGATAAAAGTACTTCTCTGATGCAGGTTATCGACAGATATGTCAGGACTCTTCGTTTATGGTCCTCTCTACAACGCGTGGAGAATCGAGACCTGTTTACGGAGGTGTGTACACGATTGAAGTCTAAACGAGGGATACTTTTACCCAATATGGGTAGCAGCATGATATTAGGGTTGCTCCCCTATCCGCATTATACGGACTCTACATGTCTCTTTGTATTTCGCCATTTTTAATTTTTATTTATGTGAGAGGACCTTATTTGGCAGTGTGCATCTTAATTATGCAGAGGCCGGGTATAATTTTAAATCTTTTAAGTAATATAAAGCACCCCTTTTTGAAAAAGATGGAACTGCTCAAATTGTTGTCGATATGTCATACAGTGGAATGAGGCGATTGTCCCAAAAGATTTCCCTACACATTTTACCTCGCTGGAGTCCCATGTTATGCAGTTTTACCTATTGGTTTGAGTGAAGCATTCTCCTCGAATTGGCAGCTCAAGCAAATGTGATCCGGACCATGTTGCCTAACTAGTGGCACTGTTTCCAGGATTGGGCTACCTTTCCATTGCCCGGAGGAGATAAGAACTGTCGTACATATGACAACTGAAATGCCATTATGAGCTGCCAGCGTAATTGTTTACATCCAGCAAATTTGGCTGTCCTTGAGATTTGTCTGGTGCTTTGATGGAGACCAAAAAAATTTGGCTCGCCCAAAACAAGTAACAATGGACCGAAGTTGTAGCCTTGCAGGTTGCCAACCAAACAGAGGCGTGACGCTTTTACCAAATTTTTTTTGCAAACCAAACTTTGAGTCGTCTCACAAACAAGCTGCCAAAACATGACTATTATCATCTCAAAAAAAAACATGACTATTATTGAATTAATAGAGGGGTAAACGACAAATATAGTACACATGCTCGTACTTAAGAAAACAAATCACAATTTCACATATAGTGGGAAACATGAGTGGTACCATCATTCCTAATAATCCTCCTCTGAGGAGCAAACTCTAGCCTTCTTGTAAACCTTCCCTAGCCGGCAGAAGTAGCCCTGCTCCGGTGCGCAGTGTGAGTCGTCGGAGCAGATGCAGAGTCCTTCAATGGCACAACGATTCTTGATGATGTTGGGAGTTCCGTTGATACCGAGCACCTGGTCGGTCCACTCGCTCGAGAAGAGCCCGTCGGGGTCGTACCTGCTCTTTACCTTAAGGAACTTATCGGCTTTGGGGTACCTTGCGATAGCACCGTCGAAGGCGAAGTTGCGGTTCTTGCCCCAGTGCGGCAGACCGCCATACTTACCCAACGCCATCTGTTCGATCTCGTTCACCACATCGGCATGGGCGTGTGGCATGCCGTCGGTGCGGCTCCGGTAGAAGAGGATGTCGACGTCGACAGAGTCCTCGTGCTTGCCGAGGTACGCGGAGGATGCCTTGACGTAGCGGAGGACCAGGCCCACCCTACCGTCGAGGGCGGCACAGAATGCGTCCGGGTTGAGGTCCCGGAGGTTTAGCATGTCGGCCATGAACGCCGGCGCCTTGGAGAGCGCGACGCTGAAGCCGGAGTTGTACATGAAAGATCCCCGGATGCGCGGGTCCCAGGCGCAGGAGGAGAGGAGGGCATCCTCTGGGCCGTCGATGCATGAGCCAGACGCCTGGATGCGGTGTTGGTACCCCACAATCGGGTACCCCGTGAAGGAGACCCCATCGTTTGTGAAGCCGAAGGCCGGCAGCTGTCTCGTGGCCCCCTCCTCCTCTGCCGCGCACCGGGCGATGTCAGTGCCGTTCTCCTGCAGTTGCTCCTCTATGGCTCTTCCGCCCACGAGCAGGGCGGTGGGGACGGAGCGGAAAAGGAACAACTCGCCGAGGCCATTGCCCGGCGTCGAGACGTCGACGCGGTCGTCCTGGCGATAGATGACCTTGTTGTGCTGCGGCTGCCATATCATGTCGGCGAACTCGTGGAGACGGCCCCATTCGGCCACCCGCGCCGTGAAGTCCGACTCGTTGCGCTCCACGAACGTCACCGACCGCTTGAACAGCGGCTGCAGGGCCAGAGTCACCTGGGAGACGACGCCGAGGACCCCAAGAGAGACCTTGGCGGCGTCCAGGTCCGGGTGATCGGCGCCTAGCTCCCTCACCATGGCGAACCCATCGCACGCCGGCGCCGGCGTCACGATCCTCAGCCCGACCACGTACTCGTGCACGGCGCCTCCCTTGCCCCACAGCCCGCTCCCGTGCGCGCCCGTCGCGAGGAGCCCGCCGATGGTCAGGCCGTACCAGTACGGCGAGTGCGGCAAGGACAGCCCTGCTGCGGCGGCGGCCTGGATCAGGTCCCGGAGGACCATGCCGCTCTCCACCGTGATGAGCTGCCTCTCGGCGTCGATGGAAACCGTCCGGTTCAGCCGTGTGGTGCTTATGATGGTGCCCTCGCTGCCGTCGGGGCACGCCAGCTTGGGGCCGCTGTGCGAGTGCTTGGTGGCCACCTTCATCTTGCGTTTGGCCGACGCCGCGGCCGCCACGGCCGCGACCAGCTCCTGCTCGGTGCTCGGGTAGACGACGTTGGCCGCGTGGCAGATGGTGCGGTCCGTGAAGGAGCCGTAGGTGTTGGTGACCGTGCAGTAGGACGTGCCATCCGTGCAGGCCACCGGGTCGGGTGGAGGGCTGCAGCCGGCGAGCTGGAGCAGGATCCCTACGAGGAGAACAGCAGCCAAGCTCTTCATTGCTCGTGTTTGTGCTTGCTCTCCTTGCGACATCGCTGACTTCTCGAATGAATGAGTGCCTGCACTACAGCTTGCCTGCACTATCTACTAGGCCTTAGATATAGACAGGTATATATATAAGGTTAAGACACATCGAAGTGCAGGAAAATGAACAAAATAAATACAACCAGTTGAGCACACAGCTTAAATCCTGCCTCCCCATCAGACATAGAGATCCCCGCTCCTCATGTGCAACTTCCTTGATCGAGTATAGAACGAACGAACAGGTTCCAGCGTGAGTGAAGTCAACAAAATTAACATAGAGATGAGCTTTGCATTTTTGTAGGAGTGACAAACAACTATGAGTGCAAAACGAAAACACTTTAGTTATACGTAAGTTGGCTGACTTTTAAATTTGTGTAAGTGTGAGTTGATTTTTTGATCGTCGATTCTTTTGTCAAGATTCATGCTTTCTTTGTTGCTTCATGCCTTCTTAGACTGAACTTTTGAACTGCTTCTGTTTGGAGTTAGTCGACTTTCCTATTGGGCTCGAAGCTCGTTATCCTTTTTTTTTTCTTCTGTTTGTATGTTTTTCCCTTTTTAGTTGATTTTTATGAGTATATTTGGGATATTGGGCGAGTGTAAATGTATACACACAAATATTAAAAAATGTGATGTTTGTAAATTATATTAAAGTGCAAAAATTGCACTATTATATGCTTAGAGAGTGGTTTTTAACTTCTTGGTGTCCCTACACCCTCATGAAAAGTAAATTCAAAAAACAAAATCATAAAATCTGAAATTTCGGGACATCAAATATGCTCAAACTTTGTGTGTAGACAAAACATTCGAGGAGCTCTACCCAAGAAAAATATTTCATTGCTCAAAGTTTTGAGCATTGATTTTTGTTTGCCATGTGTAGAGCTAATCAGATGATATTTCTCGACGTAAATGTGTAATCACCTAAAACGTTTGAGCATATTTGTCAGTGACACGGGAACGGGCCCCTTGGCCTCCAGAGAACGTGCTGGCCTGGCAGTCTGTCCGTTGGACGGGGCTTGCATCTATAGCAAGCGATAGATACGTCGTTGGGCTTTCCCCCTCAACGGTATTCCGTCGTTTTGGTGCTCGGGCAGATGAGGATCCCGGGCGATCCAAAAAAGCATGGTGCTCGGGGCCCGTGGGTGACTGTGACACACAACACTGCATCCTCGGGGATCTTGTCTAGTCACTTCCTTTGACACGACGTGCACGTCGGCAACACCCATACGCCCAATACAGGACAAAATTACTGTTCTGACCCTTTGTGCTAAGTAAATCCCGTTTTGACCTCGTTTAGAAAAAATTTTCGTTTTTGACCTTTTTTGGTGACGCCAAGGTCCCTGGCGTCTGGGTTGCGAAGCAGACGCCAGGGTCCCTGGCGTCTGGCCCCTTGCCCCGCACTGACCGCCTGCCCGTTGACTTGCTGACGTGGCAAAGGGGCCAGACGCCAGGTACCCTGGCGTCTGGCCCTGGTAACAGAATAACCAGTGCTAGGGGTGCCAGTGTTGGTCGAGCTAGCACAAGTGCTAGAGGTGGTGGTCGAGCTAGCACAAGTGCTAGAGGTCGTGGTGGTCGGAGAGGAAGCACAAGTGCTAGAGGTGCTGGTGGTCGTAGACGAATGGTTGATAATGGATCGGCCTTCGGTTATTTGCATAATCCAGATGGTTGATCTAATAATAATGGTATATTATTTGTTCATACATTTCCTAGCATTTATTCATTTACTGTATTTACGCATTTACTATCTTTATGTCTTGCGCTAACAATTGGTCTTTTTGTAGGCATGGCTTCATCCGGTTCCAGGACGAGGCCGGCGTGCGCGGACCAAGAGGACATGCCGAAGACGTGGTTGGAGACCAGTTTGGACAAGGAGAAGGAGAAGGATGTGCCCACACCACCATGTTGGTGTGGTGATGTTTGCAAGCTGAAGGTGTCCACTGACCGCAACAAGTCATGGACAGAAGGTAGAAGGTTTTTCGTGTGTCCCAACTATGCACATGATCGTCGAAGGCCAACTAACGCATATGACATACCACCGGTATGTTAGGTGTACATACAAAAAACATCAACAAGTTATCACTCATATGTCTAACAAAATCATGGTTTATATGTAGTCCCCTCCTCCACTTTGCAAGTACTTCACTTGGATAGATCACGAGGTACCAAAAGATGTCCAAGAGGACCAACGTCGAGATTGGTTACGGAGGCAGCGCCTGTTCGAGGAGTCCTATGCACGGGGATTGGAGCGGGAGCGTCGTGAGAAGGAGGCTCGTGAGCGCAAGAAGCGTGAGCAAGAGAGGGCACGCAAAGAGAAGGAGGCTCGTCAAGAAGAGAGGGCAAGAAAACTTGCAAGGGCTCGCGATGCACGAGAGGAGGACGAGGCACGTGACAAGAAGGGAAAGTGGCCCCGTTGGATCTTCAGGGTTTCGAAACTAGAAGGTAAATCAACTCCACCCCCACCTATTGGTTGGTAAACCCTACTTTGTTTGTTTTCCTCGTGGTTTAATGTATCATAGGTTAGTTACTAAGAGATTTGTGTGTTGTAGATGGCTAATGGTACTCAGTGGGTGCTTAGCCCTGTTGTTCATGTCCAAGGCTTGTCTCCATGTGTTGTGCAAGTTAGTGAAGTAGACCTCACTTTTGATTGGTTGAAGACTAAATTCATGTTGAAGCAAGGGTTGAAGGAAGAGGATTTTGTGTACTACGTCAGCAGGAGGCAGGCAGATGGCCCCGGGGAAAGAAAATTGGTTGACATAACTGATGATGACAAGATTCAAGAAATGCTGCAAGAATGGAAATGGAAAAGGCTTGTTGACTTGCATTGCTACAAGAAACCGAGTTATATGTGATGTTCATGTCGTTTCAACTATGGTGGACCATCGTGGTCATGAACTACTTATGTTATTCGAGACTATTTGTGTAATTTGAGATTATGTGATGAACTTCTCATTCGAGACTATTTGTGTAATTTGAGATTATGTGATAACTATGCTTGTCATTTGCTATTATGTGAACACTAATGTCATTTGCTATTATGTGAACACTAATGTTCTAGATAACTATGCTTGTCATTTGCTATTATGATAACTATGCTTGTAATTTGAGATTATGTGATAACTAATGCTTTGTCATTCGATACTATAGGAGTTTTCTAGAACAGAATGGAAAAAGTACTACACCAGGGCCAGACGCCAAGGACCCTGGCGTCTGGGTCCCCTGTTTCTGCTGTCCAGGACTCTGCTTCTGCTTCCAGTCGACCCCCAGACGCCAGGATCCTTGGCGTCTGGTCCCCTGACTTGAAACCAGACGCCAGGGACCCTGGCATCTGGTTCCCCTGTATATTATTTTAACTTGCTGTTTGACACAAGAAGATAGCACATATATATTCATATGATAGGTTCATACAACACAGAAGATAGCACATTTCACATAACTTTCACCACGACAAATTCTTGCATACAAACGACAAGTTCATACATTTTTCATCACGACAAATTCAAGCATAGCATACATAAGACACCAAGTGCATACATATGGTACCAAGTGCATACATAAGACACCAAATTCAAGACAACCAAGTTCAAGACAACCAAGTTTTTACCACGACACCAAGTTCATGCATACAAACGCCACCTAGTTCCTCCTTCCTCTCTTCACAATGGTTGCAAGTGTAGGCTCCTCCTCTTCGCTAGCCTCCTCCTCCTCTTCATTGTATGCCTCCTCCTCCGCCTCAATGTTGGCCTTATATCTTTGCATTCCTGTTGGAATAAGCTTAAGAGGATACTCCGGACTATGGAATTGTGTGTTCCATGTCTTCTTTCTACCTTTCTTGCCTTGTGTCTTAGCAATGGCTTTGCCTTTCCTATCACGAGCATTGCCTTGTGTCGGTTGTGGAGCATCAACATCATACTCATGATCCTCGTGCTGTGTTGCATCATACTCTTGATGCATTGGCTCCTCTTGATGCATTGGCTCCTCTTGATGTGTTGCCTCCTCCTCCATGTCATCATCGTTCTGGAGTAAACGCCGTCTATGAGCTCTGGCGCCGCGGGTACCAGGTGCATACACCTCACTGGACTTAGCACCATGGCAAGAAAGCATTGCTGCCATCTTATGGAACCGCTTCTTGAACTTCTGCAACAACACAAAATATGATACGATATGAGATGCAAATAAATAATCCGCGAAAAGAAACTTTTCTAATATATTTGTCACACCTCCATCGTGCTCCTAAGAGTTCTCTCAGATAATCCACCACCAAGTGGATGACTCAGTGCAACATTGGCATCGTTGACGCAAAGAAGCAACTCTCGGCCCTGCAATTCATGAACACACCAAACTTATGTATTTGAAAGAAGACAACATGATGCAAATATGTTAGAATAGGTCAAACAGGCTACCATTTCGTCATGCATCGGTGCGTAGTCAACATGAGCCCCTCTGGTGTCTCTCACAGCCGTGTTGAAGGTATGATAACCTTCTGTAGTCTCCGGGTCTTCAGACACCAACTCCGACCACTCGTCGTGAGTCCAACCTGGCTTCAGCTTTAACCGGTAACGATCCGCATACCACACTTGATACTTCTGATATGTGGGCTGATTGTGAGGTCTATTCTCTGATTGCACTAGCGTGTCTCTTTGATTCCAAATTTCTATCCATGCACGGTGTTTGTTTGCCCAATCCGATATATCCTGATTGTTCCTTCGATCGAACCTACAAATGATGCACGGGACAAAGCATTAGCAAACATTGACGTATTCAATGCTCTACTACATACTCAAGGCATGCTTGCTTACCGATGCAGAGATTGAATTTCCTCCTTGCTCTCCTCAATTGGAATACCTTGTCTTTTTCCAAATTGTCTTGCCACACGGTCTACAAAGTGCCACTCGACGGCGAAGAAGCATATCATTGGGCACCTCGCCCGCCAAAGATGGCTATCACGCGTGCACATCTCATTAAGATCAAAGTCACGATCTTCCACATAAGGCAACCAATATACCTGCAAAACAAAGAGATACATTGTTAGCTACATAAGTTTTATTCTTGACTAAATTTTATCTCATCGAACTTCTCAAAACCTGCTCAGCAGTCAAGGTGTCCAGCTCGTTCATATAGCACTTGTATCGCACATGCGAGCTTCCTGTGTAGACTGTCACTTGTTCCCAATAGTAAGCAAGCGTAGGGCGCCGATATGGATCATCATGATGCAAGCCGTCATGATTACCCCGTGGGTTTGCCAAGAGGGGGTTCTTGAAATCGGGCCGTCCAACCGGGATCCGCTCCCACATCCACACGGATAGGCTCCAAACAAACCCACACAATGAGAATGTATCTCCCTTTCTCCGACACGCCATGTCAAGCTGCAATCAAACAAACATGTTAGATATGGAGGCGCATGACAAATGCAAGATAAATGGTTGCAAATATCTCTTACCTGACGATACAAATATGCTAGTGCGGCCGAACCCCAGCTATACTGAGTATCCCAGTTATTGAGTAGCTCCAAGAACATCCAGAGGGCTGAGTTCCCGGTTGCATCTGAGAAGACTACCTTGGTTAGTACATACCAAAGATAGGCCCGCGCGTACTGCTGCACAACCACGTCATTGGCATCCTGAGGGCACGGATTGGTGTTTCCTCTGACGATTTTTAGCCAAGAATGCCTCACTTTCGCGGTATCGGCCTTGCCTTCCTGACGGCCCTCGGGCTGAACGCCAATTAAAGCGGCAGTCCGTTCTCGCCAATCACCCATGCTGACACGACCGGTAACAGCTTGTCCGTTGATAGGAAGGCCGCTTATCATAGCCATGTCTTGTAGGGTCATCGTCATCTCCCCAAATGGAAGGTGGAACGAGTGAGTCTCCGGCCTCCAACGATCCACAAGTGCGGTCAGCGCCGCGTGGTTCACCGGCGAAGCGCGTCGCTTAAACTGCAACACGAATGGGAGAAGACCCAATCTCCGAATGTAAGGCTCATACCGCGGGTCGTAATCAAAGTCATCAGCGGAATGACCCCTCATACGCATAGCAACTACTTGCTGCAAATAAAGTGATGTTTTAATAATCAATACAAGAACACAAATGAGAAACAACGAAAATTGATAAGTCTTGCTTCTTACATGTCCGTTCTCAATGGCACGAGCATGATGCTCCTTATCCCACTCATCGATTAATCCGTCATACCAAGGTCCCTCATCATCCGCCATCCTACAAAACAAATCAGAAACAAACATCTATGAATACATGAACAATATCAAACAATTTCCTTCTCCAAGTTTATGCCATATGAAAACACCATTCTTCTCAAAAATAACCACATCATTTCTTTCTTCTACATATGCACACATATCATCTAAGGAACCAAATTTCACCATCAAATAAATTTCATAATCATCATCCGCCATTCTATTGAACAAATCATGTCACACACAATAACCAAATTTCATCATCTCTTTTGCAAAAAAAAATTTGACATCTATATATTCAACTATATTGTCATACCACTTCACACATATAATATTTATCTAAATATATTTGCTTGCCAAAGTTGTCTTCTCAGATTCAAACAAAGATTATGCCATCTATATATTCAACATATAGCTAATTTACTAGCATATGCATACATCATCTATAATTCAAAAAAATTCACAAACTATGTCTATTGGTGGACAACTACAAACATCTAGCAACTACACTACCTACCAAATCGTCTATCAACTACAAACTATTTCCTAAAACAAAGAAACCATCTACTAATCTAACATCACCTAATGTGAAATAATGCATCCAATAAAAGAGGGGAAAAGCAAAATAAATTGGAGGGAATGGGGGAGAATACCTCAAAGAAGCTTGGGGGCCTCAGATCCACAACTTTGGGTGGAGGATGAAGTAGATCAAGGGGGGGATTGGTGTGAGGGAGAAGAGGGGCGAAGAAGATAACCTCCTCTGTTCGTGCGCTGCAGGGAGAAGAAGAGATGGGTGGGTGAGGTGGGCTCGGCCCGCGGGGGTTATTCTGTTACCAGGGCCAGACGCCAGGGTCCCTGGCGTCTGGCCCCTTTGCCACGTCAGCAGGTCAACGGGCAGGTGGTCAGTGCGGGTCAGGGGCCAGACGCCAGGGACCCTGGCGTCTGCTTCGCAACCCAGACGCCAGGGACCTTGGCGTCACCAAAAAAGGTCAGAAACAAAATTTTTTTTGCTAACAAGGTCAAATCGGGATTTACTTAGCACAAAGGGTCAGAACAGTAATTTTGTCCCCCAATACAACTTTACCATGCCAGACCTTGTTCGCTGACGGTAAGCGACGTGCGCCTGGTAAGAAGGTATGTGGTAACATCCTCCACAAGCGTTACTAACTGCCTCTGTTCGATTCGTCATGTCTGGCGTACGGAGAAGGAGGGTCAACTTGGCCCAAGGATATAAAAGGAGAGGAGATGGGTCATTTGAAGGGAGGTGGTAATAGCTAGCTGAAATTCGGCCTGATAGATATATAGGAAGAACAAAAGGGTAGGAGGTAGGGTGTTACACCTCACTAGTGGCCTGAACCTGGATAACTTACTTTGTCATGTCACCTGGAGTGTTTTAACCCCTAGCCGAACAATATAGGAGTTGCACCGTAGCTCCGATATCAAAGATCACCCGTCGACAATATTTGATGTCACACTGTTTCAGATTTTTTTATTATTTTGTTCCCTATTGTTTTAATTTACTATTCACGAGGGTGTAGGGACTCCTGAGAGCTACCACACCTTTCTCACATGGTTATTCTGTGCATGTTACAAGAACTACATTTTCAGCGCGAAGTATTGTGCAATATTTTTAAAGTTTTTTTTTTCAAGTTCTTTCTTCTTGAAGGGCAATATCAATGCCACTTATCCATTCTTCTTAGAAAAATAATAGTTTTCAGATTTTTCCTCTTTAAGGCTAATACTAATGGCACTATCCATTCCTTCTTAGAATTTTTTTGTTTGCAAAATTCACTATTATATGCTTATTTTTGCATATTAAAAAAATCCCAATTTAAGTGCAAACCGCGAGCAATTTTTGTCACTATTTATTTTACTTTTTTATTTCCTTTCTTCTTAAATAGTAATATGACTGCCACTAATTCATTCTTTCTTAGAAAACTTTTTTTTCCTTTTTTGTGTGTAAGTATAGAGGCAAATACTTACATCATGTGTGTAAATTATGTAGTGCAAAAATTGCACTATTATATGCTTATTATTCTCACATTACAAAAAGTGCAATTTCAATGCAAAATTGTGTGCATTTTTTTCCACTTGCTTTTTTCTTAAAGGGTAACACCAATGGTACTAATTCATTATTTCTTAGATAACTTCATTACTTTGATTTGTTTTACTTTCTGTTTCATATTCTTTGTGCGTTAAGGGTAATACCAATGCCACTAATTCATTCCCTTCTAGAACACTTTTTTTTTTGCATTTTTACTATTATATGCTTATTCTTGTATATTATAAAAAGTGCAGCTTTTATGTGAACTGTGTGCATATTCTGTCGTTATTTTTTTTTCTTTCTTCTTAAAGGGTAATGCCACTACTTCATTCTTCGTTAGGAAACTTCATTCCTTTCATTTTATTTATTTTTATTTTGTTCATTTATACTTTAAGATGACACCAGAACGGGTTAACGGATTGTTGTTTTGCTTCGGCCCAACGACTATTATGGGCTTATGTTGGTTTTATTTGCAAAGTTCGAGTTCCGCATCACAAAATTGGCAAAAACATGTTTTGTGTCAGTCAATTTGGTAACCAACTATATATTAGAAATTGACTAACCAAATCATAAAACTTAACAACTCCCTTGTTGTTGGCCTAAGAAAAAAAAGCCGTAAATCCGATATTGAGGCATCTAACAAAGTCATACCCTAGACGTCGTCCGCACAAGCTTAGCCAATGGCATGTGCCCTTGGAGACGCAAACGCCCCTAACGTGGGTCAAGGCCGGTGGCGCGCGCAGGCGTCGCATGCTAGTCTTCTCGGGCTCAAAGCTAAAATTAAAGAAGTCTGTACAATTTTCTTTCAGATTTTTCAGAAGGATTTTCTATATAATTGTTTTTGAAAGCCATCACCGTAGAACCGGGAAATACTCAATCACAACCATGGATTTCATGAATGGCAATTTTTGAAATAAGAAAAGAATAGTCATTGTCGTTAATTAAAAACAATAGAATTTCTCTGATAATTTGCGAATGACGTATTTATCAACAAACCGGATGCAATTAATGCAAACGCGGATGAATTCATATAAACATGACGTATTTCAAACGGAACGAAAATGTTTACATTTTGAACATATTTTAACTAAAATGGTAAAACTATATGCACATACGGTCACGCGGAGCTTCACTCCCACGACACGGATACACTACACTAATCTACGGTCGGCCGTGGCGGGTCCCTTTGTCTTTCCCATGTCCGGCAGCCCGCTCACCAGACTCCCGGGAGCCCTGAAGTTATATGCTTCAGCGCAAAGGGCGGCTCACTTTCCCACCGCTCATCAGAGTGGAACTGCCGGCTGATGCTTCAGACCGAGAAGAAGGGGGCGCCTCCACTTACGTGGAGCCCAGACGGGGGCCGACGATGATCCGAGATAAAGAACCAGAGAAGACACCGGCTGTGTACGCAGGCGCCGCCTCGGTGGTGGCCTTCCTGGGACCCAAGCGACGACGGCCTCCCGTGTTCTACTTTCCCTCGGGCGGATGCGGACGCGCTGGCCGTTGCTTTGTGGATCTCCGTGCAACCGGCATCTTTCTCCACCAGCAGGGCGCGGTTACGCACGCGTTGACGGTGGTTGTCGCGGTCGTAGGCACGGGGGGCACGGTATGATGCGACATCGTTGACGGCAACTACGACGCCCGTGCCGCCGGGCTCCCCGCCATGCTGGCCTGGAGCAACTCGCCAGTCCTCCGCGAGCTGGCCTGGAGCGGCGAGGTGCTGAACCACGCGCCGGCTTGGGGCGACAACTTGCTCGGTCGGGCTAGGCGAGGGAGGTGGAGCAGCCAGCTACCTCACTCGTATTCGGCCGGCTCGGTTGGCCACCCAGTCGGCTTTTATGCCGGAGAATTCTCTTCCTACTCGTCGGATGCCATCAAAAGGATGGAGAAAATGATGGAAGGAGTAGATGGGGAGCGGCGGAGTGCTGCGCTTCTTGCCTGGCTTATGGCCTCGTTTAAATAGAGGGCGGACAAGAGGAGCTTGTCCGGCGTTGCGTTTAACCGGCCCGCTCATGAACGGACGTGTGGCCGGAGTAGGTTGATTACTTGCAACATGATTTCTCCCGTGACCTCAAGAACAAAAGTAACTACTCACGAATGATAATCATGCTCAAGATCAGAGGGTATTAAATAGAATATTGGATTTGACATATGATCTTCCACCAAATAAACCATATAGTAATCAACTACAAGATGTAATGAACACTACTAGTCACCCACAAGCACCAATCTATAGTTCCGGTAACAAGATTGAATACAAGAGATTAACTAGGGTTTGAGATGAGATGGTGTTGTTGAACATGTTGATGGAGATTGCCCTCCCTAAGATGGGAGAGTTGTTGGTGATGATGATGACGATGATTTCCCCCTCCGGGAGGGAAGTTCCCCTGACGGAATTGCTCCGCTGGAGGGCAAAAGTGCTCCTGCCCAAGTTCTGCCTCGAGACGGCGGCGCTCCGTCCGGAAAGTCTTCTCCTTATTTTTTTCTAGGTCAAAATGACCTATATACCAGAAGATGGGCATCAGAGGTGGGCCTGGCTGAGCACAACCCACCAGGGCGCGCCTGGGCTCCCTGGCGCCCAGGTGGGTTGTGCCCACCTGGTGGGCCCCCTCTGGTACTTATTTGCTTCAATATTCATCATATATTTCATAAAAATTCTCCGTGAAGTTTCAGCTTGTTTGGAGTTGTGCATAATAGGTGGCTTGACGTAGCTTTTCCAGGTCCAGATTTCCAGCTGCTGGAATTCTCCCTCTTTGTGTGTACCTTGCATATTATGAGATAAAAGACATTATAATTACTCAAAAAAGCATTATTATGCATAAAAACACCATAAATAACAGTAGAAAACATGATGCAAAATGGACGTCTCCACGCGGGTTTAATGGAGACATTTGAATGCGGCGAGGAGACGTGTTCAGTCCGGGCCTCGACATTTTAATGGTGGTGTAGAGGCGCTTTTGTAGAATCCAGTAGAGTAGAACTCGACGACGATTGCGGCGCCAATCGGCGCGGGGCCGATGTCGCCCGCGGTTGTCGGAGTAGACGAAGTGCTCGGGGTAGATGACGGTGACGCTGACGACGGGCTGGTGGTGGACGAAGACGAAGGAGGTGGATGGGCAGCGGCGGCGGCTACGGGGATAGCGGCGGCAGCGGCCAAAGTAGAGCGGCAACGGCTAGGTTAGGAGCGCGGCGGCGGTGCTCGAAGTAGGCGAAGAACCCTGACAGCGTGACGAAGACCGGCACGGACGTTGGCGTTCCCATGCCAAAGGAGTCGGCGCGGCGCATGCCACGGGAAGTCGACGCACGGGAACGACGGTGGACCGCGGGCCACGACGCTACGGCCCAAAGGGGCGGCACAATGGCAGCGGGCAGGACGGGCGATGGCGGGAAGACCTCGGGGCGGCGGCGGGGACCGCTGGCTGCGGCGTTATGGCCCAAAGGGGCGGCGCAGCGGCAAAACTCGGGTCGGTGCAACCGCGGGAACAAACTCGGGACGGCGGCGTGGACCGCGTGTCACGCTCGCTACGGCCCGACGAGGCGACGCAGCGGCGTGCGAGGGTCGGTGCAGCGACGGGACGGCGTGGAGCGGACGGCCTCGGGGCTGCGGAGGACCGCGGGCCACGGCACTACGACCCGAAAGGGCGATGCAGCGATAACGCGGGTCGATGCAGCCGAAAGAAGAACCACGGGACGGCGGCGGGGCGACGCAGCGGCACCCCGATGCTCGATCGGTGTAGAGGCGCTGTACTAAGATGATCTTCACGGAGCTAGCGGAGCCACGCAGACGACTGATCAAATCGGTCGCATGGAGCAGGTCGTGTATGCTCGGGTGATCAGTCCAAACATTTGCAAAGTCGAAGTGTCCGCGTGACATGAGTCAGACGGACGTGGCAGACGGTAGCGGCGTATGTCCGCGTGGCCGGATGAGCTAACAGCGCGCGCCCGTGGACGGGAGCACAAGCACACCTGCACGTGATGCAACACATGCAAGCATCAGAAAAACCAGCAGATGGGTGGATGCATGACCACCACACTAGTGCACGCTTTGCATGCGTGAACCTGGGGAGCCGGCAACCGATCCGGGTGAAGGCGGAAGTCGATGGAGGCCGTTATCTGATCAAGGCGAGGACGGCCGGCACACAGCAACTTGCGGACAGTCGCGCGGACGGCAGCCCTGACGGGCCGCCGCGTATCGCACACGGCCGTGTCGAAGAAGAGGCCGGTATAGTCGATGCCGGTGTTGAAGCAGACACGCGTGAGGGTCGACGGCGATGAGGGGCGACGCAAACCGATCAAATATAGATCGGAAAACCAAAAAATAAACGTCGATCAAAATGACCGGTGAGAGAAAGAAAAACCCAGATCAAAGAATCGGAAAAAAGACGCTCTAGGGCAGCCGGTCGACACGACTGACGGACGAACCCTAGGTACGGGCGGCGCGGCCCCCGGCGGCGGTCATGGAGACCGACCTCCTTGGGAGCGGCGCGCGGGTGCGGAAGCGACGGCGGTTAGGGTTTAGGATCGATTAGGCTGATACCATGTTACAAGCGAGAGAGGGATTGGTGAAATTGTTGTTGTATTGCTTGAGCCTCTTGGGTATATATATAGGAGTACATGATCTACTTGGAGTACAAAGCAAATCAGAATATTTCCTAGTCTAACCTATGTTTCCGATCTAATCAATATACTCAACAGGGCGTGCAACGGGCGACGCCCTCGATCGGCGGTCGCTTCAATGGCCGAGGCAGTGCGAGGCCGCGTCTGCCATGAACCGTCTTTAATGTGGAGCGGCGCGCTCTACAACGACCTGAACGGATGCGAGAGGTTTAAGGTTGGATGCTGGACATGCCCGACGAACATACTATTCAGTTTTCGACCTACGTGATCCATGTTGATCGAGTTCCGCGCTCTCTTGTATATCTTGAGGAATCTCATATCTTCAATTCAAATGTCAAGCTGCCTCTGCTCGTCAAGAAGAAAATGTCAAACTGCCTCATCATGTTCATTAGTCAAAGCACCAAGTATCGTCGTGTTTTGCATCTTTGAGCCATGCATGGGCGAGTTGTGTAAGGATATGTAGCTGTCCAAGCATACGGCCTCCAACTAATTAACATGCTGGCGTCCACTCACAACCTACGTAAACTATGAAAAACCTACAAAACAACGCCGTGCTTAACTGCAAAGACGTTGACTTCCCACGCTACATAGCTATAAACAAAAAGGCCTAGAGCGCCGCCGGATGACACAATCACGCCATCAAAGAGCAGTGCTATCGTTGTTTCACCGACGGAGAGAGAAACCAGAAACCATGGAGAGCGGGTCTGGTTTTTTCTTTAATGTTGGCAGGAGAGCCGCCAAATTCATTGATCAGAAAGAGGCATTACAAATAACACCCCCAAAGAAGGAATGCACCGCATAAGGCGAGTGCTAAAAAAGAAGAAATGAAAAGCGATTGCTCAATTTATCAAGGAAAACTGGGCAAAAACATAAACATCGCCTAACAAGACTAGGCCTAAAGCACCACAACACATACAACACGTCAGAAGGCCAACACCCCACAACACACCCGGCCCGGCACTCGAGCGCTTTCGCCGCTACCAAAGTGCATACCGCAAACCGTTGTATCAATCTGGGCTGCCACTAGCATATCCTCAAAACTCGACGACATCAAAGAGGAACGCTATGTTCGATAGAGCAAACATATGCCGCTTCAATCGCGCGAGCTTGGCTGACATAACTCGCCTGACGCACTTTGCATGTGGAGGGTGCTTCTGCTGCTCTCACGGAGATGCTACACGAGCCGTCGCCAACCACCTACACAAGCCCTGAGTCCCTTTGACCAGGTCTATCTTCAAGACGATGTCCTCACGAGGAGATACAACACCGAGCAAAGCCGAAAGCGTCGTCATCGTCCGACCCGGGAGATCGGATCTAGGGTTTCCCCCGAAGAATGTCAGGCAAGGGAAGGGAGGGACTGCAAAATCGATGCCTCCAACAAGGGGACGGCGCCCGTAGGCGCCGCCATCGATTGCTCCGACCACAACCGGAGTGCGGCTTACACCTGCAGCCTCACCCACCCAAACCTGTGACCCAGCCAGCTCATCCTGCATACCAAGTCCACGGCGCACAAGCACTTTTTCACATCTCGCCCTCGGGCCGCGCCCAGGAGGTCGCCGGCCAGCTACCCCGACAGATCTGCACCAGGGAAGCCAAATGCGCGCCGCACAAGAAGATCCGCCCAGATCGGGCTCAACCCCTGCTCACCACGCCCAGGAGCTTGACGCTCCCGCGACGCCCACGCGCCTCCGCGTAGCTCTGGCCCGTCCCGTGCCCGGCCGCCCGCCAAACCCGCCGCTGCGACTGCGGCATGCCAGATCCACGCACGCCCGCACGGCAGCGCCCCCACAGCCCTTGCCCGCACTGCCCAGCCTCCGGCTAGCCAGGCCGCGACGCCCCACCTTCAGCGTGCGCCAAGCCGCGCTCACGCTCGCGCCCAGCACCCGCGCTGCCGAGCGCCTCCTTCGCCAAGGGGAGTAGCCCCGCGCAGCTCCAGGTCCAGGCGGGAGGGAAGAGAAGGCCCGCCGCCGTCGCCGCGCGGGCTTTGCCCGCCGTCCCTCGCCAGCGGCGGCGGAGGGAGATCTGGTGGGGGTGTGCGGCCTCCGGCGGCTAGGGTTTCGCGCCCGGGCCGCTCCGCGGGGGAGCGGCACGAGGCTCGGGAGGAAAAATTGGGAGAGGACTTAGCGGGTCTGGCTTCTGCTGCGTGGAACATGGTAAGTCACACAACGCCGAGTCAGTACTACAGCTGGCATGCTGCCCATAACCGAAGACACCGGACAGTTACTGGGAATGCCACTGCCGCCTCTCATGCTGCCCATAAACGAAGGGTGACATATCCGACACCATTCACCATTCAGAGCAGGTCAATGCATAGCTCTAGGGTGATGTACCGTACGCCATATACGATCGGATGTCAGGAGAAATAGATTTAGATGCTGTAGCGGGATCCTCAACAGGAGGCGGATGCTTGGGAAAAAAAGTATGATCCGGTGTAAAAAGCTGAAAATGTTAGAGTAGAGAGTAAAGGTGCATGACATGCATATGTATTGCTTGATGAGGATCATCAATGGTAGCTTTCGTTGAGGAGAAAAAAAATCAATGTATATGACTCAACCTACTTTTTTTTCATGAGGTATTTTATCCATATGTCATCATAGTTGGAAGATACACGGGCATGTATAATGAAGGTGAACAATTTTATTCAGAACATGAGAGTGATTAACAACCCACAATCAAAACAAACGAGGATAAAACATTGTGATGCAGAACTATCACATTATTAAGCACCATGCATGACACAGAGACATCATAAAGTTCATACTTCCATAGTACTAGTTGCTGCCGCTGCCGCTGCCGCTGCCGCTCGGAGGTAGCAGTAATCAGAATCCGAACACGTCCATCTCCTCAAACTTTTTCCCTCTCGGCCTTGGCAACCCTCCATAGTGAGCTCTGTGCCACAGTCGTCGGAACGATCTTGGGCGTGGCGAAGGAGAACTTCGATGCCGGCAGGTTCGCCCTATACTCCGGGTTCTCCTGGAGGAACTTCTCCACGTCGTTGCCGGACCGCGCGCGCTTCCCGTTGGGTAGCAAGTAGTAGGTGTCCATCTTGGACAGGTCACGCCGCATGATCACCAGCCGCTCCGTCGCAGGTGGCGGGCGCGGGATGCCTGCCTTGTCCATGACCCAGATGCAGCTGCTGTCGAACGGAATGTCCTCCGGCTGCTTGCAGGAACGGCCGGCGCTGGGGTCCCTGGCACAGAACCAGGGGTCCTCGGCTAAGCTCTCGCGGATCGTCTCGAACTCCTCTTTCGTTGGGATCTTGCGCCATTTCTCACATTTGTAGCATTGGACTGTGTACATGCCGATGGAGTCCTCCAAACCTTTCTTAGTCTGTCAAATCATCAAAAATTAGTTTAAGGCGGCACGTGTACTAGTAGTTGGTTGTATCAGGCAAGATAAACAGATTATATGAAGTACCAAATTGAATGTACATGGTTAGGACATCAGAAGAATTATCTAATGAAGTAAGAATATGAATGAAGTGAGAATGGAAAAACAAGAAAAAAGAATATGAATTAAGTGAGAATATGAATGTACATGGTTATGAAATCTAAAGAATGAAAAAAACAAGAAAAAAAAATGCCAAACACGCATAGAATTTTCTCAAGTTCCATATCGCTTGCTTCCTGACGGCCCTCCCGTACTCTATCCATTATCCTAATCATAAGATTCATTAGGAAACAAGCAAGATTTGCTTGCAATAGCTTCGTGTTTGAACGAATTAAATTTGGAATGACATGTTTTTTACAGTATGATAAATTGAACCACATATAATTTTTTACTCCCTCCATTTAAAAATATAGTGCATATTAGCCTTGGTGAAAATTTATAAATATTGGTCAAAATATATGACGCTCATTGTGTTGTTGTCAATAGGAAGGGAAACCCTATCCCCTTCTGCCCCGGCTCGGAGGCGGGGAGCCGGCGAGTCACAACCACACACCTTCCCACCTAAGAACACCAATCCAAAGAAGAATCGACACTTGCTGGAACTTCCGAGCTCGACAGAAAAACTAATGTTCGGACTCAGAACCGAGGAGCACCCACCAACCACATCACAACTCTCCCAAAGAACCAGAGGCCCATGGGTAGTCCAAGGAGGTCACAACCACAAGGCGCCGTCTCCGCCCAACTAGAGATAGGTTTCCGGCTTTCGCTAGGAATCCGGGTCAGGATCGAGAGGAGAAACCTAAGTGCCACCTCTAGGGAGAAAATCAACACACACACACACACACACACACACACACACACACACACGCACGCACGCACGCACGCACGCACGCACGCACGCACGCACGCACGCACGCACGCACGCACGCACGCACAAGCACGTTACCATGACCAGAGAACCAAACAAGGGTTTCCCCGAAATCGAGCCTACACCATCGGCCCCCGCTAGAACCAGATCCAGCAATCAAGGCCGCAAAGCAGCCAGGGCTAGTGGGGGAATGAGTTGAGGAGGAGTGAGGAGGAGATGAGTTTGACCTTCAGATCTGGAGCAGAAGGTGGGGAATCCGGGTTGCGACCACAATCAGCCGAATCCTCTCCACCCGTGTAGCCGAGGAAGCCGGCTAGCACATCTGACGAACGCTTCCTCGCCGTCCGAGGCCGCCGCCTTGGCGTCCAAGGTCCTCCGCCAGGGAACAAAGCGCCAAAAATCTCACCACGACCTTCATCGCCAACCACACGGGCTGGCCCGGCGACCACCTTGGGTGGCGACATGGGAGGGAGAGGGTGGAGGGTGTGGCGGCGCTGGGGAAACCCTAGTCGCCCTTGAGTCGCCAGATTCAATGGAGTGATAGGAAAAAGATCGAAGCCGAGCAGCCAAAATGTTGTTTGGGAGGACAATGTGAGATGTGGCTGCTTTCTTTTATGTAATCTATGTCTTTTTAGATTAGTACTCTTTCCTTTTTTTTCTATTTTTTCTTCCCTTCTTGGCTTATCTCAACCCTTCTTTATCTTTCCGTTTCTTTCTTTATTTTGTTTTATATTCTTTGGTTTGCTTACTCCTAGTTGTACTAATAACCTCTATTTGTCTTTTAGTTTATAAAAGTTGGAGTGGGGTTTTTACCCTACTGTTTATAGTCAAAAAATATTCCCAAGGCAATCCACTAGCAAGTAGTGTAGTCTGAACTCAAAAAATCTATCAACAAAGTTAGTCGCGTTCATTTTTATGGTTGATCCATTTTTTTAGAAAGAAAGGTGATCATATTAGTAATCAACATAGAATGATTAGGTTTGGGCATACATATTCTTAGATATCAACCTAGGAAGAAGAAGAAACTGAAATGAAGCACGGAACCATAACCGAATTGTGGAATTATCTCATCAGCCATCATTCCTAGGGTGAACTACGTTGAGGGCATGATTAGGTCCATGGTGGTGATTAATATGTGGGTGGTAGGATGACGATAGTTTGTGGTACTTATGTTGGGGCAGATCAAGTGGTATTTATAAGAACGAAAAAAGTATAATTGCAAATGCTCTCTCTGTTGGTAAAATGGTCAATGTAAAAATGGTGCCTATTATTGAGACGATTGAGCAGTAGGAAAATTGTGAATTCACCAATTTGTACATCAAAAGTGAAGTAATTTACTATAGAGATATGACCTGTACATGGCCATATTTATTGGTTATGCAAACATACACAAGTAATAACTGTTGTTGAGAGGATTTATTGGCATCAATCAATTGTTTTTATTGAGAGAATATTGTAACACTAATTTCGTTGGAGAGGATTTTGTCATTTAATTGGCGTTATGTATGTGATCAGATATATGTTTGTCGGAAACTAATGGATTTGTTGGACTCAATGAATTGGTTTTATTGATAATATACGGTGATATTACTTTTCAGTGGATTTTGACATATGTTTAGTTGTAATCTATGCGGTGAGATATGTATGCCTCCAAAGTTTTATGATAAAAAATACTCAAGAAATGCTTTAATATTGTATGTTAAGAAAGACATGCATGGTTAAGACTATGAATCTTATGACTACAATGAATACAACATAACTTTTTTGAGGTCACAGACATAAATTAGAAAGATAAAAAAGACAAGAAACTAAAACCGGATCATAGATTTACCTCATTAGGCATAGCCTATGGGGTTAGTTACCTAGATGAGCCTATTTTCTATTAGAAGTGGCAATTGCTATTAGGGGAGGACCTAGAATTTTTGTGGAAATGGAGCATTTCTTATATAATTGTAAAGAATTAAAGGTTTTTAATTAAAAATACAAAGAAATGCTATAAAAATTTCAATGTTTGAGAGGGGTAAGAGCATCCACTCATCACTAGATAGGTCTGCCCTTGGATGGTACGTGGAAAGGGGTTGTACTTTTTACTCAGCACTACAAAAGGAAACTACGATGTGTTTTATTCTTTCCTGACTTCAACCATACTTTTAATGGCCGACATCAATTTTTATTTGTAAATAAAGTAGTTTGATCCATAATTTAGAGTAGGAAAGATATAGTTTTGTGTGCCCTTACCATTTTTGCCGCCATTTTCAGTAGCACGTGGATTCAAGACATTAGCGATCACATCTATCAGAGACCAAGATTTAAATCATATATAAGAGGATGAAATAAACCAAAGTCGGTGACCACCACCTTGTATAGTGATAACCCACAAGCGTGGGGGATCTATTATAGCCTTTTCGATAAGTATGAGTGTCGAACCCAATGAGGGGATCATCATAGGATTAGTATTCTCTCATGTTCTATCAACCACTCATACAACTCTAAGCATAATAAATGTTTGCTTTACCTAGAAACAAGAAATAAGTATACTTTGCAGGCATGAAAATATAGATTTGCAAGACAATAAATAACATAAAAATAAGAGTTATTTTCTGGTTTTTAAAAAGAACAATAAAGTAAAGGATTGTCCCTAAGCAATTGGATATGAAACTATCATGATAATCATCTATTGTAGGTTTTTATGCGGGAGAGGTCTATGCTAGCATATAGCAAAATCCATTGACTACAAGTACTTATGATTGGAACTATTAGTAAGCATCCGTAAATACTAACATTTCCATTAGGTAAAACCCAACCATCGTATTAAGATCTAACACTACTGCAGGATGCTGCTAACGCGACACTATGATCAGAGACCCTTCGACGAAACTGTGTGCGATGCCATAATCGCAAACGATGGTTAAAAAATATCAAAAAGGTGCAAAACGTTTGCGATGGAGGATGCATCAAACACGGTTCAGATTTTAGTTGCGTGTGCGATGCAGGGCATACGGTTCAGCTCAATTAACCGTTTGCGACGAGGAGGAAGAAAAGAAACGGGTAGCCAGATGAAGGCGTGTGTGATGTACAACATATGGTTCACTCAGATGAACTGTTTGTGATTAGGCAACACAAAAGGAACGGTCAACCAGATCAAAGGTGTGTGCGATATACGGCATGCGGTTCACTCGGATGAACTGTTTGCGTTGAGACATGAGAACAGAAACGGTTCAAATGAACAAGATGTATGTGATACGAGGCAAACATGTCTATAATCGGAAACGTGTGCGAAGACTGATACGTCTCCAACGTATCTATAATTTTGATTGCTCCATGCTATATTATCTACTGTTTTGGACCATACTGGGCTTTATTTTCCACTTTTATATTACTTTTGGGACTAACCTATTAACTGGAGGCCCAGCCCAGAATTGCTGTTTTTTGCCTATTTCAGTGTTTCGAAGAAACGGAATATCAAACAGAGTCCAAACGGAATGAAACCTTCGGGAACGTGATTTTCTCACCGAATATGATCCAGGAGACTTGGACCCCCCGTCAAGAAAGAAAGGAGGTGGCCACGGGGGTGGAGGGCGCGACCCCTGCCTCGTGGCCCCCCTTTTCTCCACCGACGTACTCCTTCCTCCTATATATACCTACGTACCCCCAAACGATCAGAGAAGGAACCAAAAACCTAATTCCACCGCCACAACCTTCTGTATCCACGAGATCCCATCTTGGGGCCTGTTCCGGAGCTCCGCCGGAAGGGGAATCCACCAAGGAGGGCTTCTACATCATCATAGCCCCTCCGATGAAGTGTGAGTAGTTTACTTCAGACCTTCGGGTCCATAGTTAGTAGCTAGATGGCTTCTTCTCTCTTTTTGGATCTCAATACAATGTTCTCCACCTCTCTCGTGGAGATCTATTCGATGTAATCTTGTTTTTGCGGTGTGTTTGTTGAGAACGATGAATTGTGGGTTTATGATCAAGTTTATCTATGAACAATATTTGAATCTTCTCTGAATTCTTTTATGTATGATTGGTTATCTTTGCAAGTCTCTTGGAATTATCAGTTTGGTTTGGCCTACTAGATTGGTTTTTCTTGCAATGGGATAAGTGCTTAGCTTTGGGTTCAATCTTGCGGTGTCCTTTCCCAGTGACAGTAGGGGCAGCAGGGCACGTATTGTATTGTTGCCATCGAGGATAACAAGATGGTTTTTTTATCATATTGCATGAATTTATCCTCTACATCATGTCATCTTGCTTAAGGCGTTACTCTGTTTTCTTGAACTTAATACTCTAGATGCATGCTGGATAGCGGTCGATGAGTGGAGTAATAGTAGTAGATGCAGGCAGGAGTCGGTTTACTTGTCTCGGACGTGATGCCTATATACATGATCATACCTAGATATTCTCATAACTATGCTCAATTCTGTCAATTGCTCAACAGTAATTTGTTCACCCACCGTAGAATACTTATGCTCTTGAGAGAAGCCACTAGTGAAATCTATGGCCCCCGGGTCTATTCTCATCATATCAATCTTCCATCACTTTATTATTGCTTTGCTTTTTCCTTTGCCCCTTTACTTTACTTTGCATCTTTATACCAAAAATACCAAAAATATTATCTATCATCCCTATCAGATCTCACTCTCGTAAGTGACCGTGAAGGAATTGACAACCCCTAATCGCGTTGGTTGCGTTGAGCTATTTGTTTTGTGTAGGTACGAGGGACTCGCGCGTAGCCTCCTACTGGATTGATACCTTGGTTCTCAAAAACTGAGGGAAATACTTACTCTACTCTGCTGCATCACCCTTCCCTCTTCAAGGAAATCCAACGTAGTGCTCAGGAGGTAGCAGGAAGATTTCTGGCGCCGTTGCCGGGGAGGCTTACGCAAGGTCAAGTCAAGATTTGGACTCCCGACAACGAGCCATTTCTGGCGCCGTTGCCGGGGAGTCTACGCAAAAGTCAACATACCAAGTACCCATCACAATCGCTTATCTCTCACATTACATTATTTGCCATTTGCCTCTCGTTTTCCTCTTCCCCACTTCACCCTTGCCGTTTTATTCGCCCTTTTTTCAACTTCTTCCCGTATGTCTTTTTGTTTGTGTTTCCATGTGCCTTCTATTTGCTTGCATCTTTGCTTGTTAAAAATCTATTGATATGGATCCACTTAAAGTGTTCTACTTGGATCATCTTCGATTCTTATGCGCTCGTGCTGAAACCCCAACTAGCCTAGTTGATGGGAAACCTTTAGATGAGTATGCTCATTTTGTGCGTCACCGTTTGTCTGAAAAAGGGATACTCTTATGAAATCAAATAAACAGATTGCTGTGTTATGCTTGGAATCTTTGTGAAATTTATGATTTTACTTGTTGCTCTAAGAACCCTAAAAAACACCTTCCTTACCTATGTGAGTTTAATGAAAATGAAATCCTATCTTCTTATGCAAAGGGTGTTTATAGTTACTATGATATCGAACAAATTGAAGAATTTGTTGCTTTTAAGGGTGCTTATGAAGTTGCTTCTTTGATTGAAAAGTATGATATTACTCTTTACGAATCAGAAAATTTTGACATACTTAAATATTGCTATGAAAATTATGCTCATAGTGTCTATGTTAAAGAATTTATTGAGAGAATGACCGTTGCTTTGGAAGAAAATAATGATATGCATGAATCTATAGATAATGATGATTCCGATGATTTAATTGAAATATCCCTTTAAAAACATGATGCTTGCTATTCTTGTGGCTATGATGCCAATATTTATGAAGATGAATTTGCTATAGTTCCTTATGTTAAACATGAGATCGTTGCTATTGCACCCATACTTGGTAGTTCCTTCGATGAAATGCATGATTGCAATGATTTTATTATAAATTCTATTGATGTCAATCGTGCTAATAATATGCAAAACCCTAAGCTTTGGGATGCTAATTTTGCTATGTCCACTACTTGTTGCAATGATCATGATTGGGGTGATTCTTCTTACAATCTTGAAAATGTATTTAAGCCCCATGATGAATATGAGATTGATAATAGTATTTGCAATAATATTGAAAGTGGGTTTGGAAGAGTGTCAACTTTAGATCCCACATATTTGGAGAATATTCAATCTTATGAAATTTTTGATAAAAGTGGGTTTGGAGAGGTCATGACTTTAGTTAATGATAATCCCACTATTTTGGAAGAGTGTCAACTTTGCATGCATGTGGATCGTGTTGAAAATATATTATGTGATAGCTATTTTGTTGAATTTGCATATGATCCTACATGTAATTATTATGAGAGAGGAAAATATGGTTGTCTTACTAAATTACCCCTCGTCATGTTGAGATTGCTACCGTCTCTTTCTTCTTCCTTGCATATGCTAGTTTTTGCTTGCCTTACAAATTTGTTTGCTTATAATATGCCTATGCATAGGAAGTATGTTAGACTTAGATGTGTTTGTCACGTGTTTTATGATGCTCTCTTTGCGCTTGAATTTTCTTTCATGTGAGCATCAATTAAATTATCTATGCCTAGCTAAGGGCGTTAAACGATAGCGCTTGTTGGGAGGCAACCCAATTTTATTTTTAGTTTTTTTTGCTTTTGTTTCTGTTTAGGAATAAATAATCCATCTACCTTCTGTTTAGATGTGGTTTTATGTTTTGTGTTTGTGCTAAGTTAAACCTATAGGATCTTCTTGGATGTTAGTTATTTGATCTTGCTGTAATTTCCAGAAACTTTCTGTTCACGAAAACAATTATTAAAAATCACCAGAACGTGATAAAATAGTGATTCCAATTGCTGGTGATCAATACTGAAATTTCCTAGGTCGTATTATTTTGGCTGATTTTTTGGAGTTCCAGAAGTTTGCATTAGTTACAGATTACTACAGACTGTTCTGTTTTTGACAGATTCTGTTTTCCGTGTGTTGTTTGCTTATTTTGATGAATCTATGGCTAGTAAAATAGTTTATAAACCATAGAGAAGTTGTAATACAGTAGGTTTAACACCAATATAAATAAATAAAGAGTTCACTACAGTATCTTGAAGTGGTCTTTTGTTTTCTTTTGCTAATGGAGCTCACGAGATTTCTGTTGAGTTTTGTGTTGTGAAGTTTTCTAGTTTTGGGTGAAATCTTTTGATGGATTATGGAACAAGGAGTGGCAAGAGCCTAAGCTTGGGGATGCCCATGGCACCCCCAAGATAATCCAAGGACACCAAAAAGTAAAAGCTTGGGGATTCCCCGGAAGGCATCCCCTCTTTCGTCTACTTCCATCGGTAATTTTACTTGGAGCTATATTTTTATTCACCACATGATATGTGTTTTGCTTGGAGCGTCTTGTATTATTTGAGTCTTTTAGTTTACCACAATCATCCTTACTGTACACACCTTTTGAGAGAGCCATACATGAATTGGAATTTGATAGAATACTCTATGTGCTTCACTTATATCTTTTGAGCTATATAGTTTTGCTCTAGTGCTTCACTTATATCTTTTAGAGCACGGTGGTGGATTTGTTTTATAGAAACTATTGATCTCTCATGCTCCACTTAGATTATTTTGAGAGTCTTAAATAGCATGGTAATTTACTTAAAAATCTTAATATGCTTGGTATTCAATATTTGTAAAACTTTCTTTTGAGTGCGTTGAATACTAAGAAAAATTTGATGCTCGATAATTGTTTTGAGATATGAAGATGGTGATATTAGAGTCATGATAGTTGAGTAGTTGTGAATTTGAGAAATACTTGTGTTAAAATTTGTGATTCCCGTAGCATGCACGTATGGTGAACCGTTATGTGATGAAGTCAGAGCATGATTTATTTATTGATTGTCTTCCTTATGAGTGGTGGTCGGGGACGAGCGATGGTCTTTTCCTACCAATCTATCCCCCTAGGATCATGCGCATAATACTTTGCTTTGATAACTTATAGATTTTTGCAATAAGTATATGAGTTCTTTATGACTAATGTTGAGTCCATGGATTATACACATTTTTCCCATCCTTCCACCATTGCTAGCCTCTCTAATACCGCGCACTTTTCGCCGGTATCATACACCCACCATATACCTTCCTCAAAACAGCCACCATACCTACCTATCATGGCATTTCCATAGCCATTCCGAGATATATTGCCATGCAACTTTCCACCATTCCGTTTATTATGACACACTCCATCATTGTCATATTGCTAGCATGATCATGTAGTTGACATAGTATTTGTGGCAAAGCCACCAATCATAATTCTTTCATACATGTCACTCTTGATTCATCGCATATCCTGGTACACCGCTGGAGGCATTCACATAGAGTCATATTTTGTTCTAAGTATCGAGTTGTAATTGTTGAGTTGTAAGAAAAAATAAAAGTGTGATGATCATCATTTTTTTAGAGCATTGTCCCAAGTGAGAAAGGATGATGGAGACCATGATTCCCCCACAAGTCGGGATGAGACTCCGGACGAAAAGTAAAAAAAAAAGAGAAAAAGAAAAAAAAAGAGGCCATAAAAAAGAGAAAAGGCCCAAATAAAAAATGAGAGAAAAAGAGAGAAGGGACAATGTTACTATCCTTTTACCACACTTGTGCTTCAAAGTAGCACCATGATCTTCATGATAGAGAGTCTCTTATTTTGTCACTTTCATATACTAGTGAGAATCTTTCATTATAGAACTTGGCTTGTATATTCCAATGATGGGCTTCCTCAAAATGCCCTAGGTCTTCGTGAGCAAGCAAGTTGGATGCACACCCACTTAGTTTCTTTTGTTGAGCTTTCATATACTTATAGCTCTAGTGCATCCGTTGCATGGCAATCCCTACTCACTCACATTGATATCTATTGATGGGCATCTCCTTAGCCCGTTGATACGCCTAGTTGATGTGAGACTATCTTCCCCTCTTTTTGTCTTCTCCACAACCACCATTCTATTCCACATATAGTGCTATATCCATGGCTCACGCTCATGTATTGCGTGAAGATTGAAAAAGTTTTGAGAATGTCAAAAGTATGAAACAATTGCTTGGCTTTTCATCGGGGTTGTGCATGATTTAAATACTTTGCATGGTGAAGATAGATTTTGTAGGGATAACTTTCTTTGGCCATGTTATTTTGAGAAGACATAATTGCTTTGTTAGTATGCTTGAAGTATTATTATTTTTATGTCAATATGAACTTTTGTCTTGAATCTTTAGGATCTGAATATTCATACCACAATTAAGAAGAATTACATTGCAATTAGGCCAAATAGCACTCCGCATCAAGAATTCTTTTTTATCATTTACCTACTCGAGGACGAGCAGGAATTAAGCTTGAGGATGCCTGATACTTCTCCAACGTATCTATAATCTTTGATTGCTCCATGCTATATTATCTACTGTTTTGGACCATATTGGGCTTTATTTTCCACTTTTATATTACTTTTGGGACTAACCTATTAACCGGAGGCCCAGCCCAGAATTGCTGTTTTTTTTGCCTATTTCAGTGTTTCGAAGAAACGGAATATCAAACGGAGTGAAACCTTCGGGCATACTCTCCTAGGTTGTGAAACCAAGGCTATGATCACCAAAGCTATGGAAATCATGGAAAATGGAGACCAAAGCTCTGATACCACTTGTAGGATCGGAAGTAAGTCTAGAGGGGGGGGGGCTGATTAGACTACTTGACCAAATAAAAATCTAGCCTTTTCCCAATTTTAAGTCTTGGCAGATTTTAACAACTTAACACAAGTCAAACAATCAACCTAGACATGCAATTCTAAGAGTATAGCAGCGTAATGTAAAACATTGCATATTAAGGTAAATGGAGGGGTTTGGAAAGGCAAACGCAATGTAGACACAGAGATTTTTGGCGTGGTTCCGATAGGTGGTGCTATCGTACATCCACGTTGATGAAGACTTCAACCCACGAAGGGTAACGGTTGCGCGAGTCCACGGAGGGCTCGACCCATGAAGGGTCCACGAAGAAGCAACCTTGTCTATCCCACCATGGCCATCGCCCATGAAGGCCTTGCCTCGCTTGGGTAGATCTTCATGAAGTAGGCGATCTCGTTGCCCTTACAAACTCCTTGGTTCAACTCCACAATCTTGACGGAGGCTCCCAAGTGACACCTAACCAATCTAGGAGACACCACTCTCCAAAAGGTAGTAGATGGTGTGTTGATGATGAACTCCTTGCTCTTGTGCTTCAAATGATAGTCTCCCCAACACTCAACTCTCTCTCAAAGATTTGGCTATGGCGGAAAGATGATTTGAGTGGAAAGCAATTTGGGGAAGGCTAGAGATCAAGATTCTTGTGGTTGGATTGGAATGTCTTGGTCTCAACACATGAGTAGGTGGCTCTCTCCCAGAAAATGAATGTTGGGAGTGTAGGCACGTTCTGATGGCTCTCTCACAAATGGATAGGAGGGTAGAGGGGTATATATAGCTTCCACACAAAATCTAACCGTTACACACAAAAGAGCCAACTCAGTCAGACCGAATGTGTGAACTCGGCGAGACCAATTCAGTTTAAAATGTGAACGCTAGGATATTCGGTGGGACCGACATGATCAACTCGGTGGGCCCGATGAGCTAGGGTTAGGGCAAAACTTAATCTCGGTTTGACCGATTACCTCAACTCGGTGAGACTTATTTTAGTAACAAGTAAACAGAGAGCTGGTCAGGCAAACTCAGTGGGACCGATCGCTCCTTTCGGTGATACCAAAACGTTATGAAAGAGAAACAGAGAGTTTGCACCGTGAACTCAGTGGGACCGATCGCTCATTTCGGTGAGACCGAAATGTTACGAAGGGAAACAGAGAGTTTGCAGTCCCATCTCGGTGAGACCGAGATCCCTATTGGTGAGGCCGAACTGATTAGGGTTTTTGGCTATGGCTATGTCAAGTGAACTCGGTGGCGCCGGATGAATCAAATCGGTGGGGCCGAGTTTGACTTTTAGGTTTAGGACATGTTTGGATTTGAGAAGATGGTTGAGGGCTTTGGAGAATATCATCAAGCATTTTGAGCAAGTAGACCACTAAGCACACCTCATCCCCTTTTAATAGTATTGGCTTTACTATGGACTCAATGTGATCTTGGATCACTAAAATAGAAATGAAGAGTCTTGAGCTTTTGCCAATATTTGTCCTTAACATTTTGAGGGGTCCACATCTCTAGTCCATGCCAATTGTTGAACTTCCTGAAATAATCATCTTGAAAGGATGTTAGTTCAATGAGCTATATGTTGCTATGAATTACCAAAACCACCCAGGGATTAGTTGCACTTTCAATCTCCCCCTTTTTGGTAATTGATGACAACATATAGATCAAAGCTTCGACAAATGATAATAATAATGAAGTATATTGTCGCTTTGAGAAGTATATGTGATAAGCAAGAGCTCCCCCTAAATTTGTGCATTATTTATGATTTGCTTTTAAATGCAAATGCACAATCGGTTAGGCTCATGGGTTACTCTTCCATGTCACATACATGTTGGTGGAGTGCTTAAAATGACAGAATCAAAATAACATGCACTCATCACCAAGACAAATATGATTGATCATACACAAATGATAAGATAGCATCATTCAAGGACATATAATAAAGCATAATATGATCAACCACATGATCATGAAAGTATCTCACACACAAGCACAAATATTGTAGCAAACACAAGCAAATAAGTAGCAAGAGAGACAAATAAGAAGCAAAACACTCTCTCTCTCTCTCTCTCTCTCTCTTGAAGCCTATGATCTATACACCTTCTCCCCCCCTTTGGCAACAAGTTACCAAAAAGCTCGAAAATGCATAGTGCTATACTACACTCTAAGCTCGATCTCTGGGAGCTCTGGAGTGCGAAGATGGCATGGAGAGAACAGCATATGCAAAGACTTCGGCTGATGTCTGAGGAACTGGAGGGGTTGCCACTGGAGGGGAAACTGAGGCTGTGGCTGAAGGAGATGAAGTTGTGGCCCTAGTGTCACTGAGTGCCACTATTGCAGACCTTTGTGCTCTGGGCACCCTCTGATAAGCATCTGTAGTAGATCTTCCTCTCCTCTCCTCTGCTTCTTCTTGGAGTTTCTCAACTGCAGTGTGTATCTCTGTGACCTTCAAGTCTAGATCATAAAACTTGGCCTCAATGATTCTCTCAAGACTCTCTTAGTTTTGAGTCAGGGTGGTTAGTCCTTTCTCAATTCTAACTGTGGCTTCAAGCAGATAGCTGAGCTAGTCCTGCTTGGTCTTGAGATTTGCAGTTGAGGGATCTAGAATCTTTGAAGGCCTTTCTGCCTTAGCCTTCTCTCTCTTCTCTTGAGCCTCAACAGAAGTAGGATGTGAAGCATCCATAACAACTGTGTTATCCTCAAAATCTGGCCTCAAGGGAAGGTGCTCTCTGTCCAGCAAGTATGTGCATGCGCCCATCTTGGAATTTATGAGCATTTGAAATGTGGAGCATAGCCACATGATCTCTTCTGATCAGCTACAGTCCTCTTAACTATTTCAACTATCAAGGTCATTTAACATCCCAAAATTCTAAATTTTGGAATGTTATATTAAATAAATAGTTTCGATTGATTGTTTGATTGTGATGTGTGAAATTGAGTGAAATTTGAACTCTTTGAAAGTTAAATGAGAGGGAATAAAAGGACTTTCCCAAACTTTCATTTTTGCCTTTATAATCTCCATGAATTCAACTTATTTTCAACTACAAAACCCTAGAGAGAAGATGATATGACTTCTTCCAGTTAATTAAATGAAAAAGGGTTTTAGAAAATATTTGAATTTCAGTTGGATTCAGAAACTTGATGCAACTCAATGATTTTCATGAGAGAAGATAAAATGACTTCTTCAAATAGTATGAAATATGAGTTGGAAGTTTCAAAGAATCAAATTTTAAAGTCCCTTTGAAGTTATTTTTTCAATTTGGAGTTATTTGGTTTTTGTTCAAATTATTTTTATCCAAAAATAAAATATATGGAAAATAGGGTAAAATGATTCCCTACAGTAGAAAATTGGAGAAATATGGTTTTGAAAGTATTTTGGTATTTTAAAATACTTTTATTGGATTTTTAAATAAACCAATAGCACTCTTTGCTTTATTTGAATTTTGTGGATTTTATTTGATGCTAGAAAAATGTTTATTTTGTAGAAAGTATTTTTTTGAAAATTTTGATATATTATATGCCTATAGTATATTTTTAGTTTACTTGGTTTTATTTTATTTTCTGTAAAATTGTTTTTAAAAAATCTCTCCCGAACAGGGCTGGCCCAGCCGAGCCAGCCCAGCCCGCGCCCGCACCGCCTTCCTCCTCCCGACCGGACTCCGCCGCCCGCACGCGACGCGTCGCCGCCGTGTCCGACTTTGCCCAGCATCGCGCCTTGCCCCTTCCCTAAGCTGCTGCCCTCTCCTCTCCGCCTATAAAAGGCGAGGACGTCGCCCCTCTCCTCCTCACCCCATCGCCGCGTCTCTCCTCGCCTCACCGCACTTCACCAGCCGCCGCCACCGCGCGGCCGCTTCACATCGCCGCTGCTGCCGCTAGCTGCGTCGCCCGCGCCGTCTGCCGCACCACCCCGCCGTAGCCGCCGCTCGCCTGACCGCCCTACTGCCGCCCCGCGCCGCTAGCCGACGCCGCGGGACCTCCTCCGCTGCCTCTCGCCCATGCCACACCTCCACCGCCCCGAGCCGTCGCGGGACTCGACGACGCCTGAACCGCCCGATCCACGCCGCCGCTGTTTTTCTTCTCCACGAACCCGTAATAAACCACCCCTGTCCGGTTTATTTTCTATAGATACGGTTTTCCTCGGTTTTCTTTAGAAAAACCCGATCGGTTATATATAACAAACGTTCGTTCGTTTAGGATCTTCGGTCAACCGATTCGTTAGATTAGTTACTGTTAGCGAGCGTTCGCTCGATAGATTTTTCTTTTTCTGTTTTAATTTTTGCCAGGGACCAAGATGCAATTAGTTTTCTTACAGATTAGCTCCGGGTCTTCAAACCCTCACTACTTTTTACTCGTTTCTCCAAATCTAACGAAACCAATGCCCACTTCTTCGTTACGATCCTCTCTATCCAGATAATCAACTTAAACAGATTTTTGAAAGTTTGAAATTTGATTTCAAACAGATTTGAATTCAAACTTCTTTTGTTCATAACTCGAGTCTTATAACTCCGATTTAATTGATTCTTTTTGCAAATAGAAGCTCTTGACCTAAACTTGCTGATAAGACCAAATCCACCTAATTTTGGTACTGTCAGATTTTTTTCTGTTGCAAGAGTTGTTTGATTGTTTTCAAAGTTTTTTGAGATCTTTTGTTTGATTCTTTTCCATGATTGCTTATGTGTGGTTACTATTTCTTGCTTATGATAGATTGACCGGAGTGTGACGAGTAGAAATATCAGGAGTTATGAGTGCGAATCATCTTCATCAACCATACAAGGCAAGTTCACACTTTGATCATACTTTTCATTACCCAGTTTTTTATGCATTAGTTTCAACCCTCAAACAGTGCATGAGTAGGACTGATAACATGTGGTATTGGGAAGTAGTTGATGAGGTAGGAACCTATTGTATTGCATTCAACCCCTGGGTACTTCTACATTTTGTTTACTGCTATGCTATGCTCATATACGTGGTTTGGTTTTGAGAGAATTCATGAAAGATGTGAGAGTTATTGTTAACTAAGGTTTAACTTAAGGTGGCTACTTTAATACACATCTGGGTGGATTGGTTGGGGCACCCTGGAGCACCCAGTGGTTTGCCCCGGCACCTGGAGAACCCAGTGCTTGCCCAAGGGAATCCCGGAGAACCCGTGGGATCACCCTATGGAATGCCACCCAGGCTCAAAGGGATCATAAAATTATTCATGCGGGAAACTTCCGTGTGCAGCCACAAGCCATTAGGGGCTCTAGCATAGTTGAGTAAGTTGTGTGACCTCTTTTGGTGATAGGCTAGCAGATGTAGGGGATGTAGGTGGTACTATCTACTCAGAGTAAAGAGTTAATGCTTCGGAAAGACCGTGTCTCGATCATCGGTCTCTCAAACACCATGTAGTGCGAGAAATTCAACGGAGGAGATCGAGTCTTGTGGGGAAAAGTGCGCAAACCTCTGTAGGGTGTAAAAACTAATCATGATTAGCCGTGTCCCTGGTTATGGACATCTTGAGTATCTGGTACTTGAATCATTTGATTGATCTCATCACTTTACTTAAA
Organism: Aegilops umbellulata; assembly: GCA_032464435.1. Taxonomy (NCBI): domain Eukaryota; kingdom Viridiplantae; phylum Streptophyta; class Magnoliopsida; order Poales; family Poaceae; genus Aegilops; species Aegilops umbellulata. Next base: position 398,817,565 of record CP136054.1, read on the forward strand.
TGAATTTGTTGGTTATAAATATTATTTTGGGATTGAGTTGGAGGAACCTTCTCAATATTTTCAACAAACTTTGTAGTTAAATAAAATTTATTCCTTTGTTGTATGAAAAAATTAGCTTTATGCAAAATTAAACTTAGAGCCTCCACCAGCCAAATATGCATGTAGTGATAGCCATTACTCAGCATTGCTCTATAGTGTGAAATTGCCAGTACATTCGATGTACTGACCTACATGGCTGCAACGTCTCATGTTGCAGGAATCTTATGACGAGTAAGTGATATGCTAGGGTTACGACTTCTACACTCAACTTTGCCGTTGGTGTTGATGGGAATCCACAGCCTTGTTACTTCCGCTTTTTGGATTGAGGTAATAGTATTTACATTACTTTATACATGTGATTTACCTCTGTTATAAATCCTCGAGTACTGTGTGTGTTAGCATACCGATCCAAGGATGACACTTAAGCACAGAGACTTGATCCATTCGGGTCGGTTCGCTACAAGATGGTATCAGAGCACATGTTGACTGTAGGACGTGACCTTAGAAACTGGCAAGCCCATAGGAAAGATTTTCTCTAAAACTTCAAATTTCAAAAAGATCTTTTACCTCTCCTCTTTTCCGAGCTTTATCAAATATTCCCTTTTAGTTAGACTATACCCCTTTTCCTCATTGACCACACGAAGATTCGACTGATGAGACCACTCCAAGAAGTACAAGATATCGGACAGCTAAGACCACTTCAAAATGAAGAGGATTTTTACCGTGCATTATAATAATGGAAACTGCAACAGTTGAAGACTTCGAAGACTAGGAGAATTTGAACGCAATATAGAATTTCCAGATTAGTGTGACCTAGGAAGGCTACCCTTATGGAACTTGTGAGACTATTGAAGCTGCCAATACCCAAGATCAAGGTGTGTCGGAGAAAGATCTGAACATGGAGCGTTAAAACTCAAAGTTTTGTCAAGAAAACCCTAAGGCAGGGGATACCAACTATGGAATGATAGCTCATGGCAATGACATGGGCATAAACACGGCTATCCACGAGGTTATCGCCCGCTTATGCTATTGTCACCCTGCTGAGTTAAGCATGCATTTCTTCAGAAGGATTGGATGGTAGAGGGCTAATGGAGCACCTATCAGCAAAAGATGAAGTTTTAACCTTAGCTGGTGTATCACCAGGATCTGGAGTATTACATCAAGAATTTTAGGATGGACCTTCAGGAAGCTGTATTTGACAGGGAAGCATTTCGTGAAGAACTCAGAACCCAGAAGCTGAAAGTAGCCAAGCTGGAGGGCCAAAACCTCGAGATATCGGAGATTCGTCGGGAACTGAAGGACAGTAGGACCATGGTTCATGCCAAGTATGTTGAAACCCAGAAGTTTGGAACGCAACTCCAGAAATATTAAAGGACGTCACGAGAGACTTCGCGTCAACAGAAATGACCTGGTAGAAGAACTTGAGAAGGTCAAGCACGATCGGAAGAAGCCCATCGGAGACATGAACAAGACTTGAAGAGTTTGGCGACTTTGATGATCTATTGACCTTTAGAAGACCAAAACCCTGTTATATACCTCCGTTAGATGCGATGATTGTGAGCTGTCATTTGTTTGATGTTTTTCCGACAGCCACAAAAAAATCCGTCTTTTCAAAACTATTGTTTGTATTGTGTGTCCCCCCCTCTATCTCTCTTATCCCACCCCAAAATCCTTGGAACCAGTAGAGGATGAATGGAGATGAACCCATATTTTCTGGAACGATGACTCAATTTGAGACGGACCGATGGATTCAGAACATGGAAGGTCATATGGACAATAACACTATAGCCAGAAAGGATCTGACCCAGCATGCTCTTCAGTGTTTTGAAAGAGGTGCTGCTACTTGGTGGAGGATGTACCAAACCATCAATGGATGGCAAGGAGTAACACTACAAAAAAATACACTTCCGTGATGATACGTGTTTGTCACAGTAGGTCACGTTTTCTGTCATGCATGTACATCCATGACAATTTTATGACAGAATCAAGATAGTCATACCTATGCTGTCGTAGAAGTGTTCCATGACATTACCAAAATTATCATCACAGAAGTGTCCACTTCCATGAAGATAAGTCACGCGTCACAGAAGTGCTTTCGTCAAGGGTGACCGACACGTGGCATCCACCATAACGGAACGCCGTTAAGCTATCGGGGTCCGGTTTTGGATCCGATAACCCGTTAACAACCCCGACCAATGGGGATTTTCCATGTGTAAAATCATCATTGGCTGGAGGGAACACGTGTCGGCTTGCCGTTGGGACAGATGTCATCCACTCATTGGACCCAAAGCGCCTATGATATGTCGACACGTGGCACGGCCCAACAGAGGCCCATTCCTGTGAAAAGGTCGGCCCGTTTGACTTGGTCAAAAGGTGGCGGGCCGGCCCACAGCAAGCCTATTAATGGCATTTTCGCATATAGCCCATTTACAGCCCGCTAACCCAGGGCCCGTTCACGGCCTATCCGAATTAGGCTAGTAGCATCATCTGGGCCGTCCAATATAATTCCAGCCCGTTTTAACTTCTGGCCCATGTATGGCCCATGACGTCTTTCGGCCCATATGAGGCCCTTAGTAACCCTTGGCCCATTAACGGCCCGTGGTAAAACTGGCCCGTAATGAACAGTGTATCACTTTATACCCATTAACGACCCATTATTCCGTTGGGCCGTTTCCAGCCCATGTTATCTTTCGGCCTTCTCAGTGCCCATTTATTCTTGGGCTCATTTCCAGCATTCGTTTACTTTCGGCCCGTTACTGTCATTTTCTTCTTGTGGGCCAAATTCAGCCCCTGGTTACAGTCGGCCCGCTTATGGCCTGTTAATACGTTGGGCCGTTTTCATAGCGTCATCAAATACGTCCGATTAACGACGGCCCGTTATGGTCGGCCCATGAAAGTACGATTTCAACTCTAGCCCATTTACGGCCATAATGTGGTCTGTTATTGGCCCATGTTTGGCCAACCGATCATACGGCCTGTAGAAGGCCCATTGATGATACAACCCATAGAAGGCCCATTGTGTCTACGACCCGTATAAGGCCCATTGTTTCTACGCCCCGTAGAAGGCCCATTGTTTCTACGGCCCTTAGAAGGCACATTGTTTCAACGGCCCGTTGGAGGCCCATGTTAACTACAGTAAATATGTAGCCCATGGTTAATGTGGCCTAGTTTTAAAAAGTAGGTTATTGCGGCCACTAGCAAACCGCGGAAAAATAACTGCACTGACTACAAGAAAACAAATAAACAAGACAATAAGGAAATAAATAGGCAAGCAACTTACGGTAGGCTATCACGGCTGTTACACATATTACATCCACTGGGCATCAAAGTTCGCCACCAGTGCAAATATAGGGAACAAAGCAGCATATAAACGTCACAGCAAAACAAGTCCAGAACAGAAACCACTTCAGAAGAGCTCAAGAAACAATATCCTGGGTACCCATAATGCTGGCAAGATGCTTAGCAACATTATTAACTTTCTCTTGTTTGGTGCTTAAATCCTCCAGCACTTGTTGTTGCACCAGAAAGTATGCATATGAATTCTGCAGGGATTTCCTCAGTCCTTCGGCTTCCTGTCGCATAACATCTGATCGATGTCTTTCAAATTGAAGTTGAGACACAAGAATCCGAACTGATTCATGCAGCGAGTTCGAAGAGCTGGTACCAGTAGTAGTAGCCAGTAACTCGAACACTACATCAAGACTGGACTTTGGGGTTGTCTCAGTGTCTTCAATATAGTTTTTATCAGCTTTCTTGGAGACCAACAGGGATGTCTTACTATCTTGAACCTTATTTGCATTACTTCATGTACCATTGCATAACGGGGTACTCTTCTCCAATATTTATCCGCATTCTAAAAGAGAAACAAACAAACACATCACATGTTTACAATGTAGTATATGAAACTCATTTTGGCAAACCAGTTCAGTAGTAAGGTGGACAGGATAACATCATGAAACAAACATATATCTATGTAGTATGGTCACTGTATGGTCTATATCATTCTAGTTTATGTTGCCAAATCAAGATAGATACAGTTCGAATCATATCTGTTTAAGACAAAGCAGCTTAGACAGAATATAAGTGTGGGAAACTACAAAGCAATAACAACACTTGTAAGGTGCATGGCATGAGAATATAACTGTTTATTCAATTGAAAATGAAATCAAGATAGAGCAAGTTACAACAGCAAACACATTAAAGAAACAGGTTTAAAACATACCTGTTGCGCCATTGGAGTTTCAATTGCATCCTTCAAATTTGAAATTAGTTGGTATGAGTAAATACAGTGATGCAAGAGCAAAGTAGTATGAACCATAGCTACGGAACCTGACCTGAGAGTAATTCTTCTTCTATTTTAAGCGTTGACTTGGGGTTCGGAGTGGTGGTTCTCGTGCTTTGGGCACTGCAGTTGCCTTACTAACTGCTCGTGTTTGGGTGCTCTGTGGTGGAGACGGTGCTGTGTCAACGGGAACTGGGTTACTATCTGCTGGGGTTGGGGTTAGAAGGGGTGTAGCTGGTTCTGAAGGAAATATGCCCTAGAGGCAATAATAAAGTTATTATTTATTTCCTTATATCATGATGAATGTTTATTATTCATGCTAGAATTGTATTAACCGGAAACATAATACATGTGTGAATACATAGACAAACAGAGTGTCACTAGTATGCCTCTACTTGACTAGCTCGTTGACCGAAGATGGTTATGTTTCCTAACCATGAACAAAAGAGTTGTTATTTGATTAACGGGATCACATCATTAGAAGAATGATGTGATTGACATGACCCATTCCATTAGCTTAGCACCCGATCGTTTAGTATGTTGCTATTGCTTTCTTCATGACTTATACATGTTCCTATGACTATGAGATTATGCAACTTCCGTTTGCCGGAGGGACACTTTGTGTGCTACCAAACGTCACAACGTAACTGGGTGATTATAAAGGAGCTCTACAGGTGTCTCCGAAGGTACATGTTGGGTTGGCGTATTTCGAGATTAGGATTTGTCACTCCGATTGTCGGAGAGGTATCTCTGGGCCCTCTCGGTAATGCACATCACATAAGCCTTGCAAGCATTGCAACTAATGAGTTAGTTGTGAGATGATGTACTACGGAACGAGTAAAGAGACTTGCCGGTAACGAGATTGAACTAGGTATTAAGATACCGACGATCGAATCTCGGGCAAGTAACATACCGATGACAAAGGGAACACCGTATGTTGTTATGCGGTCTGACCGATAAATATCTTCGTAGAATATGTAGGAGCCAATATGAGCATCCAGGTTCCGCTATTGGTTATTGACCGGAGACGTGTCTCGGTCATGTCTACATTGTTCTCGAACCCGTAGGGTCTGCACGCTTAAGGTCTCGATGATAGTTATATTATGAGTTTATGAGTTTTGATGTACCAAAGAAGTTCGGAGTCCCGGATGAGTTGGGGACATGACGAGGAGTCTCGAAATGGTCGAGACGTAAAGATCGATATATTGGACGACTATATTCGGACATCGGAAAGGTTCTGAGTGATTCAGGTATTTTTCGGAGTACCGGAGAGTTACGGGAATACATATTGGGCCTTATTGGGACATACGGGAAAGAAGGAGAAGGGCCTCAAGGGTGTCCGCACCCCTCCCCTTGGTCTGGTCCGAATTGGACTAGGGAAGGGGGCGCCCCCTTCCTTCCTTCTCCTTTTCCCTTCCTCTTTTCCTATTCCATATGGGAGGTGGAATCCTACTAGGACTAGGGAGTCCTAGTAGGACTCCACACTTGGCGCGCCCCCTCCTAGGGCCAGCCTCCTCCTCCCTTGCTCCTTTATATACGGGGGCAGGGGGCACCCCAAAGAGACAACAATTGGTCCTTGAGATCTCTTAGCCGTGTGCGGTGCCCCCCTCCACTATAATCCTCGATAATATTGTAGTAGTGCTTAGGCGAAGCCCTGCGACGGTAGAACATCAAGATCGTCACCACGCCGTCATGCTGACGGAACTCATCCCCGACACTTTGCTAGATCGGAGTCCGGGGATCGTCATCGAGCTGAACGTGTGCTAAAACTCGGAGGTGACGTAGTTTCGGTGCTTGATCGGTCGGGCCGTGAAGACGTACGACTACATCAACCGCGTTGTTATAACGCTTCTGCTTTCGGTCTACGAGGGTACGTGGACAACACTCTCCCCTCTCATTGCTATGCATCACCATGATCTTGCGTGTGCGTATATTTTTTTTTGAAATTACTACGTTCCCCAACAGTGGCATCCGAGCCAGGTTTTATGCGTAGATGTCATATGCACGAGTAGAACACAAGGGAGTTGTGGGTGATATAAGTCATACTGCTTACCAGCATGTCATACTTTGGTTCGGCGGTATTGTTGGATGAAGCGGCCCGGACCGACATTACGCGTACGCTTACGCGAGACTGGTTCTACCGATGTGCTTTGCACACAGGTGGCTGGCGGGTGTTAGTTTCTCCAACTTTAGTTGAACCGAGTGTGGCTACGCCCGGTCCTTGCGAAGGTTAAAACAACACTAACTTGACAAACTATCGTTGTGGTTTTGATGCGTAGGTAAGAAAGGTTCTTGCTAAGCCCGTAGCAGCCACGTAAAACTTGCAACAACAAAGTAGAGGACGTCTAACTTGTTTTTGCAGGGCATGTTGTGATGTGATATGGTCGAGACATGATGCTAAATTTTTTTGTATGAGATGATCATGTTTTGTAACCGAGTTATCGGCAACTGGCAGGAGCCATATGGTTGTCGCTTCATTGTATGCAATGCACTCGCCCTGTAATGCTTTACTTTATCACTAAGCAGTAGCGATAGTCGTAGAAGCATAAGATTGGCGAGACGACAACGATGCTACGATGGAGATCAAGGTGTCGCGCCGGTGACGATGGTGATCATGACGTTGCTTCGGAGATGGAGATCACAAGCACAAGATGATGACGGCCATATCATATCACTAATATTGATTGCGTGTGATGTTTATCTTTTATGCATCTTATCTTGCTTTGATTGACGGTAGAATTATAAGATGATCCCTAACTAAATTATCATAGTAAAAGTGTTCTCCCTGAGTATGCACCATTGCGAAAGTTCTTCGTGCTGAGACACCACGTGATGATCGGGTGTGATAGGCTCTATGTTCAAATACAACGGGTGCAAAACAGTTGCACACGCGGAATGCTCAGGTTAAACTTGACAAGCCTAGCATATAACAGATATGGCCTCGGAACACTGAGACCGAAAGGTCGAGCGTGAATCATATAGTAGATATGATCAACATAGTGATGTTCACCATTGAAACTACTCCATCTCACGTGATGATCGGACATGGTTTAGTTGATTTGGATCACGTGATCACTTAGAGGATTAGAGGGATGTCTATCTAAGTGGGAGTTCTTAAGTAATATGATTAATTGAACTTTAATTTATCATGAACTTAGTCCTGGTAGTATTAGCATATATATGTTGTAGATCAATAGCTCGCGTTTAGCTCCCCTATTTTATTTTTGATATGTTCCTAGAGAAAACTAAGTTGAAAAATGTTAGTAGCAATGATGCGGATTGGATCCGTGATCTAAGGTTTATGCTCATTGCTGCACAGAAGAATTATGTCCTTGATGCACCGCTAGGTGACAGACCTATTGCAGGAGCAGATGCAGACGTTATGAACGTTTGGCTAGCTCAATATGATGACTACTTGATAGATTAGTGCACCATGATTAACGACTTAGAATTGGGACTTCAAAGACGTTTCGAACGTCATGGACCATATGAGATGTTCCAGAAGTTGAAGTTAATATTTCAAGCAAATACCCGAGTTGAGAGATATGAAGTCTCCAACAAGTTCTATAGCTAAAAGATGGAGGAGAATAGCTCAAGGAGTGAGCATGTGCTCAGATTGTCTGGGTACTACAATCGTTTGAATCAAGTGGGAGTTAATCTTCCAGATAAAATAGTGATTGACAGAATTCTCTAGTCACCATCACCAAGTTAGTAGAACTTCGTGATGAACTATAATATGCAAGGGATAACGGAAACGATTCCCAAGCTCTTCGTGATGCTAAAATCGACGAAGGTGGAAATCAAGAAAAACATCAAGTGTTGATGGTAGACAAGACCACTAGTTTCAAGAAAAGGGCAAAGGGAAGAAGGGGAACTTCAAGAAGAACGGCAAGCAAGTTGCTGCTTAAGTGAAGAAGCCCAAGTCTGGTCATAAGCCTGAGACTAAGTGCTTCTACTGCAAAGGGACTGGTCACTGGAAGCGGAACTGCCCCAAGTATTTGGCGGATAAGAAGGATGGCAAAGTGAACAAAGGCATATTTGATATACAGATTATTGATGTGTATTTTACTAGTGTTCGTAGCAACCCCTCGGTATTTGATACTGGTTCAGTTGCTAAGAGTAGTAACTCAAAACGGGAGTTGCAGAATGAACAGAGACTAGTTAAGGGTGAAGTGACGATGTGTGTTGAAAGTGGTTCCAAGATTGATATGATCATCATCGCACGCTCCCTATACTTTCGGGACTAGTGTTGAACCTAAATAAGTGTTATTTGGTGTTTGCGTTGAGCATGAATATGATTTGATCATGTTTATTGCAATACGGTTATTCATTTACGTAAGAGAATAAATTGTTGTTCTGTTTACATGAATAAAACCTTATTTGGTTACACACCCAATGAAAATGGTTCGTTGGATCTCGATCGTAGTGATACACATATTCATAATATTGAAACCAAAAGATGCAAAGTTAATATTGATAGTGCAACTTATTTGTGGCACTGCCATTTAGGTCATATTGGTGTAAAGCGCATGAAGAAACTCCATGCTGATGGGCTTTTTGAATCACTTGATTATGAATCACTTGATGCTTGCGAACCATGCCTCATGGGCTAGATGACTAAGACTCCGTTCTCCGGAACAATGGAGCGAGCAACTGACTTATTGGACATAATACATAGTGATGTATGCGATCCGATGAGTGTTAAGGCTCGCGACAGGTATCATTATTTTCTAACCTTCATAGATGATTTGAGCAAATATGGGTATATCTGCTTGATGAAACATAAGTCTGAAACATTTGAAAAGTTCAAAGAATTTCAGAGTGAAGTGGAAAATCATCGTGACAAGAAAATAAAGTTTCTACGATCTGATCGTGAAGACAAATATTTGAGTTACAAGTTTGGTCTTCAATTAAAACAATGTGGAATAGTTTCACAAATTCGTGCCACCTGGAACACCGCAGCATAATAGTGTGTCCGAACGTCATAACCGTACTTTATTGGATATAGTGCAATCTATGATGTTTCTTACCGATTTACCACTATCGTTTTGGGGTCATGCATTAGAGACAGCTGCATTCACGTTAAAAAAGGGGCACCATCTAAGTCCGTTGAGACGACACAATATGAACTGTGGTTTGGCAAGAAACCAAAGTTGTCGTATCTTAAAGTTTGGGGTTGCGATGCTTATAAGAAAAAGTTTCATCATGATAAGCTCAAATCGGAGAAATGTGTCTTCATAGGATACCCAAAGGACACAGTTGGGTACACCTTCTATCACAGATCCGAAGGCAAGACATTCATTGATGAGAATGGATACTTTCTAGAGAAGCAGTTTCTCTCGAAAGAAGTGAGTGGGAGGAAAGTAGAACTTGATAAGGTAATTGTACCTTCTCCCTTACTTGAAAGTAGTTCATCACAGAAATATGTTCCTGTGACTACTACATCAATTAGTGAGGAAGCTAATGATGATGATCATGTAACTTCAGATCAAGTTAATACTGAACCTCGTAGGTAAACCAGAGTGAGATCCGCACCAAAGTGGTACGGTAATCCTGTTCTGGAGGTCATGTTACTTGACCATGATGAACCTACGAACTATGAGGAAGCGATGATGAGCCCAAATTCCGCGATATGGCTTGAGGCCATGAAATCTGAGATAGGATCCATGTATGAAAACAAAGTATGGACTTTGGTGGAATTGCCCGATGATCGGCAATCCATAGAAAATAAATGGATCTTCAAGAGGAAGACAGACGCTGATAGTAGTGTTACTATCTACAAAGCTAGACTTGTCAAAAAGGTTTTTGACAAAGTTCAAGGTGTTGACTACGATGAGATTTTCTCACTCATATCTATGCTTAAGTCTATCCGAATCATGTTAGCAATTGCCGCATTTTATGAAATCTGGCAAATGGATAAACAAAACTGCATTCCTTAATGGATTTATTAAAGAAGAGTTGTATATGATGCAACCAGAAGGGTTTGTCAATCCTAAAGGGGCTAACAAAATGTGCAAGTGTGACGCCTCCGATTCAATCGTACACTAATCATGCACGCAAATGTGTACGATCAAGATCAGGGTCTCACGGGAAGATATCACAACACAACTCTACAAATAAAATAAGTCATACAAGCATCATAATACAAGCCAGGGGCCTCGAGGGCTCGAATACAAGTGCTCGATCATTGACGAGTCAGCGGAAGCAACAATATCTGAGTACAGACATAAGTTAAACAAGTTTGCCTTAAGAAGGCTAGCACAAATGGGGATACAGATCAAACGAGGCGCAGGCCTCTTGCCTGGGATCCTCCTAACTACTCCTGGTCGTCGTCAGCGGGCTGCACATAGTAGTAGGCACCTCCAGAGTAGTAGGAGTCATCGTCGACGGTGGCGTCTGGATCCTGGGCTCCATCGTCCGGTTGCAGCAATTGGGTAGAGAGATGGGGAAAAGGGGAAACAAGGCAACCGTGAGTACTCATCCAAAGTACTCGCAAGCAAGGAGCTACACTACATATGCATGGGTATATGTGTAAAGGGCTATATCAGTGGACTGAACTGCAGAATGCCAGAATAAGAGGGGGATATCTAATCCTGTCAAAGACTCCACTTCTGGTAGCCTCCGTCTTGCAACATATAGAAGAGAGTAGAATTAAGTCCTCCAAGTAGCATCACATAGCATAATCCTACCCAGCAATCCCCTCCTCGATGCCCTGTTAGAGAGCGATCACCGGGTTGTATCTGGCACTTGGAAGGGTGTGTTTTATTAAGTATCCGGTTCTAGTTGTCATAAGGTCAAGGTACAACTCCGGGTCGTCCTTTTACCGAAGATCACGGCCATTCGAATAGATTAACTTCCCTGCAGGGGTGCACCACATAACCCAACACGCTTGATCCCATTTGGCCGGACACACTTTCCTGGGTCATGCCTGGCCTCGGAAGATCAACACGTCGCAGCCCCACCTAGGCACAACAGAGAGGTCAGCACGCCGGTCTAAACCTAAGCGCGCAGGGGTCTGGGCCCATCGCCCTGAGCACACCTGCACGTTGCGAACGTGGCCGGAAGCAGACCTAGCCTAGCAAGCGTTACAGTCCAATCCGGCACGCGCCACTCAGTCGCTGACGTCAAGAAGGCTTCGGCTGATACCACGACGCCGAGTGCCAATATCTTTCCCGCGTAGTTGGTTAGTGCGTATAGGCCAGTAGCCAGACTCAGATCAAATACCCAGATCTCGTTAAGCGTGTTAAGTATCCACGAACACCGACAGGGCTAGGCCCACCTCTCTCCTAGGTGACCTCAAACTGCCCCGTCGCTCCGCCTCAAAGATCCACTCGCAGGTACTCCTACGAGCCGACCCGTCTTTGTTCACCACATGTATCATGTATATAGTATATACCCGTGATCACCTCCCGAGTGATCACGGCCCGATAGTATAGCACAGCAGACGGACAAGAATGTAGGGCCACTGATGGTAAACTAGCATCCTATACTAAGCAGGTAGGATTGCAGGTAAAGGTAACAACAGTAGTAACAAGGACAGGCTATGCATCAGGATAGGAATAACGGAAAGCAGTAACATGCTACACTACTCTAATGCAAGCAGTATAGAGTAGAGTAGGCGATATCTGGTGATCAAGGGGAGGGCTTGCTTGGTTGCTCTGGCAAGAGAGAAGGGTCGTCAACTCCGTAGTCGTACTGGGTAGCAGTGGCGTCGGTCTCGGTGTCTAGCAAGAGAAGACGGGGAAGAAACAATGAATACTTAAGCAAACAGATGCATAGAGATGCATGACATGACAAGTATCGGTGCTAGGGGGTACCCTAACGTGGTATGAGGTGATACCGGTGAAGGGGGGAAACATCCGGGAAAGGATCCCCGGTGTTTCGCGTTTTCGGGCAGAGGAGCCAAAGGGGGAAAGTTGCGAGTTTGATATGTTAGGGGGGCGTGGCGGACGAACGGGCTGCGTATCCGGGTTCGTCTCGTCGTTCTGAGTAACTTTCATGTAGAAAGTATTTTCATCTGAGCTATGGCTTATTTTATATTAATTTTAAAAGATTTAAATCATTTTTAGGATTAATTTAAATATTTTAATTCAACATTATCCAGAACAGTGTTTGCTGACGTCATCATGACGTCAGCAGTCAACGGGGCGTTGACTGGATCAAACTGACGTGTGGGTCCAGTGGGACCCACGTGTCATACACTGTTAAGTTACTTAGGGTTAGGTTAAAGTAATTAGAATTAATTAAGTTAATTAATTAATTAATTAATTAATTAATTAATTACTATTTTTATTTTTATTTAGTTTTTTTATATCTTTTTTTGTTGTTTCTGTTTTTTGTAGTTTGTCTTCTTTTTATTTATTTTCTTTTCCTTTTAAATCATTTTAAAGTATTCAGACATTTTATAAAAATGTGTTTGCTTTACTATAATTACCCTTGTAATATTCGGCACCCACCGAACATTTTTGTTGCAACTTTCGAAAACTTTTATTGTTGTCATTAATTTGAATTTGAATTTTTAACGGTTTCGAATTTTGCGAGGATAGCAACAGTAACCGAGGTGTCATGGAACGATTAGCGCGGAATTACTGTAGCAAGACTATCCGGGCGTTACAGCAAGCTCCAACGATCCATTTATGGACTGGTGCAAGCATCTCGGAGTTGGAATATGCGCTTTGATGAGATGATCAAAGCATATAGTTTTATACAGACTTGCGGTGAAGCCTGTGTTTACAAGAAAGTGAGTGGGAGCACTACAACATTTTTGATAAGTATATGTGAATGACATATTGTTGATCGGAAATAATGTAGAATTATTCTGCAAAGCATAAAGGAGTGTATGAAAGAAGTTTTTCAAAGAAAGACCTCGGTGAAGATGCTTACATATTAAGCATCAAGATCTATAGAGATAGATCAAGACGCTTGATAAGTTTTTTCAATGAGTACATACCTTGACAATATTTTGAAGTAGTTCAAAATGGAACAGTCAAAGAAAGAGTTCTTGGCTGTGTTACAAGGTGTGAAATTGAGTAAGACTCAAAGCCTGACCACGGAAGAAGATAGAAAGAGGATGAAAGTCATTCCCTATGCCTCAGCCATAGGTTCTATAAAGTATGCCATGTTGTGTACCAAATCTATTGTATACCCTACACTGTGTTAAGCAAGGGAGTACAATAGTGATCTAAGAGTAGATCACTGGACAACGGTCAAAATTATCCTTAGTGGAATAAGGAAATATTTCTCGATTATGGAGGTGACAAAAGGTTCGTCGTAAAAAGTTACGTCGATGCAAGTTCTGACACAGATCTGGATGACTCTAAGTCTTGATCTAGATACATATTGAAAGTGGGAGCAATTAGCTAGAGTAGCTCTGTGCAGAGCATTGTAGACATAGAATTCGAAAAATACTTACGGATCTGTATCTGACAGACCCGTTGACTAAAATTATCTCACAAGCAAAACATGATCACACCTTAGTACTCTTTGGGTGTTAATCACATAAGCGATGTGAACTAGATTACTGACTCTAGTAAACCCTTTGGGCGTAGGTCACATGACGATGTGAACTATGGGTGTTAATCACATGGTGATGTGAACTATTAGTGTTGAATCACATGGCGATGTGAACTAGATTATTGACTCTAGTGCAAGTGGGAGACTGAAGGAAATATGCCCTAGAGGCAATAATAAAGTTATTATTTATTTCCTTATATCATGATAAATGTTTATTATTCATGCTAGAATTGTATTAACCGGAAACATAATACATGTGTGAATACATAGATAAACAGAGTGTCACTAGTATGCCTCTACTTAACTAGCTCGTTAATCGAAGATGGTTATGTTTCTGAACCATGAACAAAAGAGTTGTTATTTGATTAACGGGATCACATCATTAGAAGAATGATGTGATTGACATGACCCATTCCATTAGCTTAGCACCCGATCGTTTAGTATGTTGCTATTGCTTTCTTCATGACTTATACATGTTCCTATGACTATGAGATTATGCAACCCCCGTTTGCCGGAGGAACACTTTGTGTGCTACCGAATGTCACAACGTAACTGGGTGATTATAAAGGAGCTCTACAGGTGTCTCTGAAGGTACATGTTGGGTTGGCGTATTTCGAGATTAGGATTTGTCACTCCGATTGTCGGAGAGGTATCTCTCGGCCCTCTCGGTTATGCACATCACATAAGCCTTGCAAGCATTGCAACTAATGAGTTAGTTGTGAGATGATGTATTACGGAACGAGTAAAGTGACTTGCTGGTAACAAGATTGAACTAGGTATTAAGATACCGATGATCGAATCTCGGGCAAGTAACATACCGATGACAAAGGGAACACCGTATGTTGTTATGCGGTCTGACCGATAAAGATCTTCGTAGAATATGTAGGAGCCAATATGAGCATCCAGGTTCCGCTATTGGTTATTGACCGAAGACGTGTCTCGGTCATGTCTACATTGTTCTCGAACCCGTAGGGTCTTCACGCTTAAGGTTTCGATGACAGTTATATTATGAGTTTATGAGTTTTGATGTACCAAAGGAGTTCGGAGTCCCGGATGAGTTGGGGACATGACGAGGAGTCTCGAAATGGTCGAGACGTAAAGATCAATATATTGGACGACTATATTCGGACATCGGAAAGGTTTTGAGTGATTCGGGTATTTTTCGGAGTACCGGAGAGTTACGGGAATAGGTATTGGGCCTTATTGGGCCATACGGGAAAGAAGGAAAAGGGCCTCAAGGGTGGCCGCACCCCTCCCCTTGGTCTGGTCCAAATTGGACTAGGGAAGGGGGGAGCCCCCTTCCTTCCTTCTCCTTTTCCCTTCCTCTTTTCCTATTCCATATGGGAGGTGGAATCCTATTAGGACTAGGGAGTCCTAGTAGGACTCCACACTTGGCGCGCCCCCTCCTAGGGCCGACCTCCTCCTCCCTTGCTCCTTTATATACGGGGGCAGGGGGGCACCCCAAAGAGACAACAATTGATCCTTGAGATCTCTTAGCCATGTGCGGTGCCCCCCTCCACCATAATCCTCGATAATATTGTAGCGGTGCTTAGGCGAAGCCCTGCGACGGTAGAACATCAAGATTGTCACCACGCCGTCATGCTGACGGAACTCATCCCCGACACTTTGCTGGATCGGAGTCCGGGGATCGTCATCGAGCTGAACATGTGCTAGAACTCAGAGGTGCCGTAGTTTCGGTGCTTGATCGGTCAGGCCATGAAGACGTACGACTACATCAACCGTGTTGTTATAACGCTTCCACTTTTGGTCTACGAGGGTACGTGGACAACACTCTCCCCTCTCGTTGCTATGCATCACCATGATCTTGCATGTGCGTAGGAATTTTTTGAAATTACTACGTTCCCCAACAGGTTCTCTGTCCAACTGGGTAGGGGTACAATCTGCGTGAGTCTAGGTTATGTGTGGTGGGGATGGTTCTTGGGCAAGTACAACCATGGTTCTATCTCCATCAACAGGTAGCATGATCTTTTCTGAAGACCGTGTTTTTACTCCCACAGATACTGCCATCACCGTCTCTAATTGAAATGGCTGATAAACAAGAAAAGTAATTGAATGTACATACATTGTAAGATAGACAGGTGCAATGGATAGTAGGGAAGAAAACAGGGCATGAAATAATTCACATTTATGTTGTCTAACCAAACAGAATAGCAGGACATAATTTCACATATATGATGGCTAATTAAACAGGATAGCATGACACAATTTCACATGTATGATGGCTAACTAAACAGGATAGAATGACATACTTCAAAATATGATGACTATGTAAACAGGATGACATGATATAACTATACGATGTGTCTATTAAATTAGTTGGCATGCCATAAATCACAAACATGCCGTCGATGGAAACATGATGGCATGATATAATTAGAATGATATAATTTAAAATATGATGACTTTGTGAACAAGATGAGATGATATAACTATATTATGTCTTTAGAAAATGGGTTGGCATGCCATAATTCAGATACATGTTGTCTATGTAAACATCATGTCATGATATAATTCAAATATATGATTTATATACTAAGGAAGTGAGCATAGGGCAATCGCATATATGATGTGTCAACTAAGGAGATGGCATTCAATATCGTGTATATGATGTAAAAACTAAGCATTGCAATACAACATATGCATGATATGAGTAATATAACCCTGCTAAGTTTGAGCATACACCTCAGGGGGATAATAGGACTGTTCATCTGCCTCTGAATCCTCCTCTGAAGAGCTATCTGTAACCAGCAAGATATCTGCTTCACCAGGTAGCATTGTCTTCTCTAAAGACCTTGTTTTCACTCCAAATTTCTCCATCACCAATTCAAATGGCTCATGCACAGGAAGAGCAGTTGAATATACAAACACTGTCGACAAAAGCAATGAGAAATACAAAAAAAGGATGGCATGATATAATTCACATATATGACGCTTGGCTAAACAACATGGCATTGCATAATTCACATATATAATGCCTTGCAACAAGATATCATTGCATAATTCACATATATAATGTCTTGCAACAAGATGGCATTGCATAATTCATATATGGTAATTGACACTAAGTAGGTGGCATGCACACAAAGCATGTCTAAACTAAGCAAATGACATAGCAATGCAACATACCATACATACGATATGAGCAACATAACCCTGCCAAGTTAGAGCATGCACCTCAGGGGGAAATAGGACTGGTCATCTGTCTCTAAATCCTCCTCTGAGGAGCTATCTGTAACCAGCAAGACATGCGCTTCGTCAGATGGCATTGTCTGCTCTGAAGACCTTGTTTCCACTTCAGATTTTCCATGACCGTGCCGAATGACTGATGCACAGGAAGAGTAATTGAATGTACTAAAATTGTTGACAAATTTTACACGTAATAAAAAAATGATGTCATGATATAATTCACATATAAGATGACTGGCTAACCAGGGTGGCGTTACAAAATTCACATATATGATGCCTGGATAAACAAGATGGCATTGCACGATTCACATATATGACAAACAAACTAAACAGATGGCATTGACAAAGAGCATGTCTAAACTAAGCAGATGACATCTTTAATGTATATAGTAAGCAATGCAAGGCACCATATGCATGATATTACCAACATCAGCATGCCAAGTTAGAGCGAAGACCTCATGGGGTAAATAGGAGTGGTCTTCTGCTTCTGAATCCCCCTCAAAACTGTTATCTTCCTCTTGATTACGATCCAAAATGGGTGGAGGGGGGGCTACCTTTGTGCCCACCATGGAGTGACGTCTGGATGAAATTTTATTGCCACACAAGGCTCGTCTCTTTTGCTCTACATGTTCAGTTCCATTGTGTACAATAACCGACATGCATAGGAATGAAACATAATGAGATTATGTAAGGAGTGCATGCACAAATCCAGAGTGATGGTAGCAAACTGTGGATAGACCCAAAACAAATGATAGCAGGTAGATAATAGCTTTAGTTAAAAATACAGATAATGGCTTCTTTAATGTTTGTTTGCACCCAACATGAAACTCATAGTAAACACCCGAGATTAACCAGATAGTAGACAAATAGTACTGATTGCTGCCCCAATATGTACCCCACAACCATTTAAAAACTCAAGTTTTAGCATAAGTTTGGACCTGTGTCGGAGTCTAATAGGTGAACACGACGATAAAGTAGCATGTCATCATATTAAGCGATGCATAATGTAAGCAGACACGGAAGAGTGCGACCTCTCTTGCGGACCTATGTAGTCCTCAAGGTCATCTGCTCAGTTGATGATGGTAATGCAGTTGTTGTGGTTGCCAGCGGCGGGGAAGAAGTTCTGAGGCGGTGAAAGATAGTCTGGAGAGCGGATCCTTGCTGTGGTGAACCCTTCCATCGTTGGAGCAGCTGAGCTGGGGTGGAACACAGCACCGCAGGAGCAGGACAAACCACACAAGGTTTTCTTTGGCACATATCTGTTGTGTAAGGGCTTTTTTGAATTTTAGGATTCTAACAATGCAGGGATTGGAAATAGACAGGAATAGGATAGGAATGCATGTGCAAAACAGAGAATTTAAAAACACAGGATTTCTGCCAATCTGGGTGTTTGGTTCACAAGAATTGGAAGATCACAGGATGCAAAGAAGCATGGTGGGATTAAGTCAAACCACAAGAAGTGTACAACCTCTTTGGCGAAGCCATGTCGATCTCAGTGTGATTGGGTTGGCCGGTGAGGATGCTCCGGCTGACTTGGCTGTCGGAGGAGGGGAAGAAGATCTTAGGCGTCTGGAGATGGAGCCCGAGGTACTGCTCCACTGTGATGGATAGTTTCGTCGTTGGAGCAGCTCCGGTGAGTTGTACGACGCAGAGGCTGAAGCAGGACAAGAGAGACAACGTTAACTTGAGTGGAATTCTAATAGCATCTCCAATAGATGACATAAAATACATAACCACAAAGTGCTAGATGTATACATCAGCCGGTCATTTCTGAACTTAACTGTCGAAACTGAATTTAACCGTCGAAACTGAACTTAATTGTTGAAACTGATTTTTGCTGTCGAAACTGAATTTTACTGTCGAAACTGAACGCACTACAGGTGAGGCTACACGTCAGTTGATTGACTTTTTCATCTCTGGTCAGTCGATTTTGCAGCAGTTGGATACGAAATCAAGGGCCTGCTATTCATCTTCAACCTCCACCCCCCTGAGCCGCCAGCCACCACCGGCCAAATAGCCTCGCCCCGCCGCCAGCGGCCGGCGGTGCGCCGCCCCGCCCACCAGCCCCGAAAACACTCCGCACCGCCGGTCCGCCGCCGCCCTGGCCATCCCTCTAGCCCCCCCCCCCCGTGCCGAGCTTTTTCTCCGGCGATCCCCACGCGACCGCCCCACCACCACCGGCGACCACCGCCCCCACCCCGAACCCTAAGATAGATAGTGGGGTACCTCTCCGGCGAGCCCCCCTCCCCGCTGCGGCTGGTTCTTCCTTAACTCCGGCGAGCCCCCCACCCCCTGAAAATCGACTGACCCAAAAGTCGATTCAGTCGACTGAAGTATAGCTAAATCAGAGCAGCATCGCAAGCAAGAGCAAGAGCGAGAGCAGCAACGCGAGCAAGAGCAGGAGCAAGAGCAGACCAGGCAGGGGACCGACAAAAAGAGCAGAGAAACAGCACGAGCGAGAGCTAAAGCAGCAGCGGCTCCTACTGATGTGGACGTCGCCGCCAAGGGAGCGACGCCGTGGAGGAAGTGGCCGGCGACGCCGCCGTGGATGGAGCCGCGCCGTGTTGGCTCGGGACCGAGCGCCGGCAGCACCGTGAGATCAAATCAACAAGAAAATGCGGTGATTAGGCCGCAGCTTCATCCGAGGAAACGGTGATGATCATGCTCTTCTGGCGGTGCAGGTGAAGACGGCGGTGTGGGAATGGAGGTGGCGCAAAAGACGAGGGGAACATCGGGGCAGCTCCTTGGAGGTGGAGGACGGGGTGGCTGAACCGGTGGGACAACTAGATCGACGACAAATCCTCATCCGGTATGGTGGATGAGGGACGTCGAGGTGTTGTTGTGGACGAGTCGTCGGGGAAGACGCTTCGGCTAGGTGGCGGACGGAGGAGGGTGTGGGGCTTCGCGGGTTTTCCCGGCCTCAGTGTACGAATGGGTGGGCGGATGGGATGGGAGTGGGGAACCATGGCTTAGGGACGCGCTTGTCCGAAATGCGGGGTAAGTTACGAAAGTACCCCCACCGATCTGAGGCGGTTCTTTCGGTTCAGGGGTATCACGGGCATTTCGCGTGTCGGGATTTCACAGGAGGTGGGAGTTTTCGCGCGCGTTGTAATTTTGGAATAGCAAGGCGCGGGTTGAGATGGAGGGAGTTGTCGGAGCACAACGAGACAAAGATTTATCTTAAATATTTCAGGGTAACAAGGCGCGGGTTGAAGAGGCGGGAGTTTCACAGCACGATAGACAAAGACGCTAGCTTGAAATTTCGGCATAACAAGGCGCGCCTTGAAATTTTGAGAGAACAAGCTTAACGTGTACAAAAAAAAAGACAATTTATACTAGTATGATATACTACGTACAATGTGTTTAACACGCACAACACACACAGACACCATTTAGACTAGTAAGGTACACGTGCATTGCACGCATGAGATTTGGCAACCAAATTATGAATAAATACCACATTATAACATGTAAGCTTTGAGTCATATATGCATGATGCAGATGTTAGTTTAATTCTTATAGTTCATTTCATTCAAAATCATCTAGTTTTTATAAGAAAGCTAATCTATTTTAAGATTCACGGAATTGTGCGTTGTAAGGCATAAAGTAAAAAACAAATCATGTAGAAAAACATTTGGGCAATTATGATACGGAAGATTCTAGAACAAAGAAGAAGTGCTTGTGTTTTGAGGTTTGTGCATTATGCTTAAGTTCAACCATAGAGTCTTCTAGATTATACATGTGGTAAAATCTGGTGGAATCTAGATGATATCCAACGGCCAGTAGTGCTCAAATTTGCCAGCTCTGCACCATCGGATTGGCCTCATCCAACGACCATCTTTCAAAGTTAAAGTTATCCACACACTATATAAAAAATATAAAATATAATATATATAGGGGTATATATATAGATATGTGATGTGAAAGCCACCCATCATCTCCAGTTAGAATAGTGTGCCGATGCACGGATGCAATGTGGCCAAACGATGTCTGCCATCGGTATCTCAAATTCAAACCAGTCTGACCTTGTTCAATGTGTATACATTACAACATGTTCGTTTCCAAACCACACCACGCAGATCTCCGTTATATTCATGCATGCATGGGTTTCAAACATCATGATCTCTTATTCAAATATTTGAATTCAACTTTACATTGATTATGACCTCACCTAGTCTTTTACACCCACACATTGGTTTTTTCTTTATAATTGTACCACTAACTTTATCTCGTGCATGCATGCACACACACTACCAGTCGGCATTATCCATCACACACATGCAATCTTTTTCTTCAGGTCGGTCTCCCATGAAGGCACACACACACACACACATCCCCCTCTCCATCAGACCGGA
The DNA here is from genome assembly GCA_032464435.1 of Aegilops umbellulata. NCBI lineage: Eukaryota > Viridiplantae > Streptophyta > Magnoliopsida > Poales > Poaceae > Aegilops > Aegilops umbellulata. The sequence goes on from CP136054.1 coordinate 398,838,961, forward strand.
CATTCTTTATCTCTCACGTGCATGTGCAACGATCAATGTTCCTCTATGTGTGTGTGTATAGCGAGGTCTTCCATAGTTTTCCACATAAACCGTTCAATCTATATATCTAGTGAGGTCTCACCCTCTTTCCCACGTCCACATCGATCAATCTATACCTCTCTACATAGGATTACATATATAGCTAATACACCCACATTAATTATATATCCAACGCCCCCCTCTCATCATCCATGCCTTCCGCTTCATCTCTCAGACACGCGCACAATGGCGAAGACAGGGGGCAGCAAGGGTCCTGCCCCCCTAACATCACTATATATCGATGCTAATATGAATGTGATCATTAGACAATTGCTGGTAAAAATGGTTTAAATTGATGAATTGGCCCTCCTTGTAAAGGATTAGCAATGCTTGGCCCCCTAGCTCATGGGAAATTTTTCATGGCTCCGCAACTGTACGCAACAACGCACGTTCTTGCCCTCTCTCTAAATATCAATCTCGCAGTTGTGCACTCCTTCATAGTCTCCCTCCACTTGGTCCCTCGCACCATCTTCTAGCCCCCCACTGGATTTTGCCACATGTACAATCTAGCAGACTCCATGGTTGAACTTAAGCATAATGCACAAATCTCAAAACAACAATGGTTCTGCTTTGTTCTAGAATCTTCCATATCATAACTGCCAAAACTTTTTTCTAGTTGAATTGCCATTATTTTTTTAGTTTATGCTTTACAACGCACAATTCCATGAATCATAAAATAGAGTAAGGGCTTCTTTGATTCATAGGATTCTCGAAGGAATTTTGGAGGATTCTAATCCTTAGGATTTTTTCCTATCTTGGTTGTTTGATTCGTAGGATTGTAAACCATAGGATTTTTCCCATATTCATTTGCACTAGAGTTCATAGGAAACATCCCATCCACTCAAACCTCTTTGAAAGAATTCTGCGTTTTTTCTATGCACAATCAAACACTCGTACCATCCTGTAGGATTCATGACGACATTCCACTCAATCCCATGTTCTTCCTATTCCCGCGTTTTGGAAATCCTACGAATCAAAGAGGCCCTAGGTTTTTTATAAAAACTAATTGATATTGAATGAGATTAACTATAAGAATTAAACGAAGCTCTACATCAGGCATATATGACTCAGAGCTTACATGCTACAATGTGGTATTTATTCACAATTTGGTTGCAAAATCCGACGCGTGCAATGCACGTGTACCTTACTAGTACTTCGAGTATGTGCAAAACACAATGGCACGCTACACAGTGTCTCTCTTACAGTTCATGAAGCCACGTGGCACATGTGGAGGCTTTGTCGCGACATCCTTGTGTGGATTGATCACAGTGACGTGCTGCTGGTTCCAGAAGAATGTACCCGTCCTCCCAGAGCCGCACTGGCGGTACATGCACGAAGCGAAGATGTGCACGCACGCCACACACGCGCTCATTCCCTCGCACGCACACGCGGGTACATGGGCAGATGCAATTTTGTACCAAGATCCATCCCATGTGATAATTTGACGCGTGTAAAGTCCTTCACTTCATTGATGGTCAAATAATACAACGCATACAAATTGAGTGGACGTGAGGGCGGAAGAAAGATATTACTACTCCACCGCGCGCATGCGAGTAGTTAAATCATGGGTTGCTACTAGTACTTCCATTGGTCTCCTTCGTATTTTGTGCCAATTTTTGACAGTAACATAATATTTACACATCTGAGCAGTGTAGTCTACTTGAAATTTATGTTCCACTAAACTCATCGGGAGCCGTTTCAGGCCTCGAAACCAAAAACCATCAATTAATCTTTACCTTGTTCCTATCACATTCGAAAGTACTAGTGCTACAATTAAGTGCAAGCCTGATCACACCTACCAGTACGTACCAAACCTAAACGTGTTCCCACTATGCAGGTTTTAGTACTAGTGCTAGTACTTAGGTTATAAAAGGGGGAACTACCTAACCGAAAGTTACTCTACCTTCCTCCTCATAAGTCCTCCTTCTTTGTCCGTCCTTGCCATGGCTGGTGTGCAGAGCTCTAGGTCAAGAACTACTCGTAACAAGGGAGCGGCAACCAAGGCTGCGGAAAAAAAAGAGGGCTCGCCGCCACGCAGAGACCTCGAAAGATCTCTCACGGGCAGGCGATGGCTCCCAGGAGCACCCTAGATGTGGAGGCAAACATGCCGAGCTGGCGGCGCTGGAGTCGTTATCCCTCGACGGCATGCCCGATCAGCTCAATAAGCACCTCAATAAGCAGAAGGAGTTCATCCACGGCTTGGTGGAGCTGCTGAAGGAGAGCCTCGACGACATGCCCACTGAGCTCAATGAGCAGGGGAGTTGACCGCCGGCTTGGTGATGCTGCTAAAGAAGACCATTGCCTCGGAGAAGAAGGCGACCGGTGAAATCCTGCAACTTCAGGAGGACAAGGCGAAGCTCTGCCACGAGCTCGACCTGCTGAAGGAGGAGAACGCCGGCTGGAAGAAGCTGCATGAGAATAGTAGTTCCTCGATGAAGATGTTGCAGGCCCTCGTCATGGAACAGAAGGAGGAGTTAGCGAAGCTCCGCATCGAGCACCCGGCTGCTGCCAAGGTACGTAATGCGGCCGTGGAACAGACGATGAAGGCTCGCGTCGAGAAATCCCGCGTCATGGACACAATGAAGAAGATGGCGGAGGAGACGTGCAAGGAGATGGAGGTCGTGGAGGCGATGAAGAAGCAGTTATGACTCCACGGCCAGCAACCCTTCATGTAGTGAGAGCAGCGCCCCAGACTTGTGTGTGCGTCTTCCTTCCTTTTTGGGGGTGATAATCATCCTTCTTCTTTTCCTCCTGTGTTTCTTATTTTGCTTCGGGTGTTTCACCGCACATGTCACCTTCTCTGCGAGGCATGAATAGAACAATGCTAAAAATGAGATGACTAGCAAATTAGATCATTCTTTATCTCCAATAGAACAATGCCTCTTGCTAGTACTCCTTCCGTCCAGGTTTATTAGGCCTCAAAGCATCACCAGCATGTCCCTTTTTATAAGGCCTCGCTTTGGAAAGGTGCATGCATGCAACCATTTCATTGATTGTATTGAAATCCATTGTTGTTGGTACCATGGCTGGGAAATTAATACACTTCATGCGTGCTTTTTTATTGGCTGCGTGCATGTGAGAGAGTGCATTGGGAGTGCAATAGAACAATTAATGTAAGAAAATTACTATGTGTCTTGGTCTATGATAAGTTGTCTTTAGGCCTAATAAACCCGGACGGAGGGAGTAATATATAATAAGAGTAGAGAGTAGAGGATATGGCACTGGGTTGTCGTGTTTTGTGCTCCTCCGTCGTACTCCAGTGGAAAACTTGAGTATACCGCACGGTTCTTTGCTCCTCCTCAGGTCGTTGGCACATTTATACGAGCAGTCAAATCACAAGGCCCTGCCTTCCAGCAGTAATGAGCCGTCAAATCACAAAGGCCCTCGCCTCTCGTGAAAAGGACCAAGCTAGACTGCCCCGCCCTCTAGCCTTTTAAAAATGTATACATTTGTAAAGTAGCACTCCCTCCTTCCATCTATATAGGGCCTAATGCATTTTTAACACCGCCTTTGACTATTGACAAGATTAATAGTACATGACATGCACAATGTGAAAATTATATCATTGAAAGCTCCTTCGACACACGAATTTAATGGTGTGCTTTGTGTAAGTTGCATGTCATATATTATTGCTCTAGTATTTGGTCAAAGTTAGCCTAAAAAAATGCATTAGGCCCTGTCGTGGTTTTGTCATGGCAGATGTCCTCGTGAAAGGACTTAGTCGTGGAGCCATCGCTACGGGTTAGCTTAAAGGGGTTAATCCGGACAAGGGACACAAGAGTTTTATACTAGTTCGGCCCCTTACGATGAAGGTAAAAGCCTAAGTCTAGTTGTGATGGAATTGCTGGGGTTTCGATGACCAGGGAGCAATACGCTTTGCCTAAGTCTCGAGTTGTTGTCTGTCGTCCCTGAACCACTGCCGGGTTGTCCCCTTATATACATGGGTTGACGCCCGTCGGTTTACAGAATCCCTAGGACGGCTCATAAACGTGTCTGGCTCGGTCTCTGCTCTTTCTACCTTACAACACAAGTCTACATATAAATACCGGTTTTTGTCTATAGGCCTTAAACCGGCTTTGGGCCCCGGGCCTTCATAAAGCGTCACCATCTGTCTTCATGGGCTTCAGATATAATGAACTACTTATGGGGTTAACCCGGCCTGTCCTGGTCGGTTTACACCCAGTGGTAATATCCCCAACATTAGGCCCCAGACTGATTTGAACTTGTTCATGTTAGTCCTGAATACTTAAGAAAATTTCTTCTTCAATATCTTCACATAATCTGTAAATCGTCATGATGTCACTTTCCAGGGCCATGGTAAACCGCCATGACATCATCTGTTATCTAAAACTGCATATAACCCATCCTCATTAATGAGCCTCCGACAATCGAGGCGACAGCTCCGCCTCATATCCAAATTTTGGGCTCCTCGATTTTCACACCTGACGCTTACTTTTTCACCTTTATAAATAGGGCCAGGGGGTCTTTCCACCCCCCCGGTATCTCTTCACCTCATCCTCTTCCTTGCGCTGCCCGTCCCTTGGAGCTTCGCCGCCACCGTCGACCTTTGCTTCTGCCTCAACTCCGGCCGCTGCATCACCATGAACGCACTAGAGAATCACGACGCCTCTCCGCTCTTCCATCAGCATCGGTGAGCCTTCTTTCCTTCCCCCATAGATCTGTCATTAGGGTCTCAGTGTTCACCGGTGTTCGTCGGTGTTCGTCATTGTGCAATAGCTCTTTGACTCAAACCTTGATGTTATCCTGTACAGCGATAGCCGTAGCCCTTCTTTTCCATCCATACATCTTTGTTTAAGTAGAAAGTTCCATCTGAACCTTCATCAACTGCTTCGGTACCAATATTTAGGTCTGAATATTTTTTCATTTTCTGACATGCAGTAGATCCAAAATTATAATGCCAACTTGTGAAACATGTTTTTACTTCACTTACACATCTTTGGACTTGTATATTCAATACCAGATCATGCGGTTTAACTCCCTTGAAAAATGATGACCCAGTAGATACCATTAGTCCCCTGTTGAACCGCCAATGCACTCATCATTATACTGTCTCCATCATTGAACTCCGGTTTACGAACAACCAACTCCGGTTTAATAATATGCTTTCATCCTTATACTGATGTATAGTTATCCACTATAAATCTTAAACCGGCAACAATAATGTTTCAGATTTTCATTGCCATGGCCAAGCAAGTTTATGAATGCAATTGGGCTCCTTCTCGAGTGACTGAAGAATAGTTACACAACTGCGTTAAACGGGCGTTTTAGCGAAGGAAGATTTCATCCACTGGAGGGTCCCTGGCACGGAAAATCCTCCTACACCCAAGGATAGAGAGGTAGTTGTGTTTGTTGATCACCTAGGCCGGGGTTTCAGCCCTCCCGTTTCAAAAAAATTCCGAGATGTACTGGCCAGCTTTCAACTGCGCCCTCAAGACATCGGTCCAAATTCTATGACCAACATCTGCCACTTCCAAGTTTTTTGTGAGGCTTACCTACAAGAGGAACCTATAGTAGAACTGTTTAGGGATTTCTTTCACTTAAACCGTCGCACAGAATTCACAGATGGGACCAACACTGAATTGGGCGGAATGGCGGTTTAGAAAAGGAAGGAAGTTAATTTTCCTCATCCCAAGCTTCACAGTCACCCCAAGGAGTGGAACCAGACATGGTTTTACTGCAAGGATACATCTCCAACTGATGAAAACCCTCTGCGGGATTACCGTCCTGAACGCCTTAGCAACACACATCCTTTTCCTCCCAGGTTTACTGCCAAACAAAGGGCCAAGTATGCCCCTCAGCTATCAAATCTTAGAGCCTTCATGGTGAACGGTTTGACAGGAGTGGACTTTGCCCGCTGTTGGATAAGCTGGAGTATTCTGCCCTTAAGCCGACGCTCCGGTTTGATGTGTGAGTACACGGGGAGTCTGAAAGATGCTTAGCGACACATTGACATTTAACTTACAGATGCAGAAGTCACTAAGGCTGTAAAGAAGATGTTGAACGAGCCGTAGGCTGTCTGTGCCCAAACCGGATTACTCCCTTTCTGCACTTTCCACAAACCGCCCGCTGTAAGAATCATGTAATCCTTTCATCTTAATTTACTTTTATCCAAATATTCTCTGAAAACTTGATCATTTTCTTGACAGGGTGATGATCCGTTCTGGAATAAGAAACCTCAAGAAAAACCGGCCAAGCCACAACGCCCAAAGACCAAGGTTGTTAAGAAACCGTTCAAAAAAAGAACCATTGCATCCTCCGAGCTACCAGCTGATGATGATGTGGGTAACCCGGAATTAGAGGTAGAACTTGACCTTCTTGGTTCATTTTTTGTACATCTCATTGATAATGATTATTGTCAGGACGACGCTGAAGTCAGCCAAGCCGATGCCGTAGAGGTAATCGTTCTTTCCTCCGATTCAGATCCTTTGCCAACACTAAAAATCCGTCGAGCAAACCGGAGAGTAAAATTTTCTCATCCTCTTGCTTACTTGGATCCGAACTTTCTTGTGAAGACGCAGCAGCACGAGGCTCGCCGCACAACCCGGCATAGCGGCCAGGTAGTTACCTCCGCCGGTTTACCAAACACTACGGTTTGGAAACGCCGATCAGAGGTCTCTTAACCCCTTGACACTTCACGCCCCAAAGCGGGTTGTTTTCGTCAACCTCTTAACCCGTCTGATTCAAATTATCAGGGTACTTCTCAGTCATCTTCTGGCGAGTCATCGGCCACCAAACTTCCACCCCTCAAAACGGTTCTTGGGTGAGCTATACTTGTTTTATCATTGATGTGTTTTTTATACACTGTACTGATCCTCATGTTTTATTTTCCTCAGCGCCAAGCCCTGACCAAGCAAGAAGGCTCGGTTGAATAAACCGGCTGATGATAACGTGGCTGAACCGGAAAAAACTCCAGACCCTGAGGAAAGTGATGCTGACGTAATGCTCAATGACGCACCACTTCAAGACCATGATTTTGTCGCTGAACAGGTGGAAATTGACACCACCAACCGTGCTGATCCGCCCACTAGTCCTGTCCAAGATGATGATAAACCGGCCAGTCCAGTAAAAGATACTAACAAACCGCCAACTCCAGTAAGGGCTGCTGAGGAAAAAGATGATGAAATTATGATTACTGGTACTGGCCACACCACTCCTGGTAATCCTGTCGCTTTGTCAAAGCATACTGCGAAGCAGGAGCTCTCTGCTATCGGCAAAGGCAAATGGAATGCCGATTTATCAAGCTATGCCCATCTTAATGCTCAAGACATTCATTTTGGCTTCTCGAATCGCCTGTATACCAGCCGTGATTATGAAGCCCGCTTGGTAAACTTGATGAAGGAGCGATATGAGGTAACTAACATAACTGTTTCTCTCTTACATTCAATTGCAGCTTATCAATTCCAGTAGCCCCCAAGTGACGGTTCAGGATACCAATCTAAACCGGGACTTGAGTAACAATTCCATGTTCACAACAATGCCTCTTAACTTCACTGATGTAGCCCCCGAGGGCCGGTTTAACTTTATAAAGATGAACCGGGTCTTTGCAGAAAATTTCCCGTATCAGCAATCATGAGCAAACACACATTAGCCCCAAAGTGCCAAGTTTAATACTCGTATTGTGCTTGGGACTTGTAGAAATTTTTGATAAAAATCAAATATGCATTAGCCCCCAAGTACCAAGGGCATAACTTGTTATGTGCTTGGTACTTCAAACATGTATTGGAAACTCATTATATATCTGTCTCTTTATAGGCTGAACTGAGCAAGAAATAAAGCCAAACCGCTGATCTGCAGGAGAACCTCAAATCCCAACAAGCCGAAACTTCCAAAGCCAAGGTAGAGTTAACCAACGCTCTCGGCGCGATGGAGAAACTTAAAGAGGGCTTCAACAATGAACGGTCTGATTGGGAAACAGAGAAAGCCGCTTTGCAAAAAAGGGCCGAAAATGCGGAAGCAACTCTTAAACTGGTGGTTGATGAGCTGACTGGTGTAAAGCAGCAGATTCGTGCCATGACTAGTGTTGTGTTCGGTAAACATACTTGACTTATGTTTTCAACATATCCTTCCATGCATTGCCGGTTTACTAATGCTTGTAATGATACAGGAACTCGTATTAGCCATCTAGGCTCTGACATACAGAAGAAATTGAAAGCGGCCTATACTCTGATAGAGCAGCTGTATACCGGCGCGCAACGGATCATCTATACTGCTTCACACAATAATCCTCCTCCCACTTTGATCAAAGATACATTAGAAAGGTTATCTATGCTTCCTGCCTGGGTAGCCGAGCTAAAAAAGTCTGCCGCTAGAACGGGCGCTTTGGCCGCACTAACCTGGGCAAAAGCGTGGGTACTTGACTTTGATCCGGTGGAAGTGGCCCAAGGCTATCCCAGTTTGAAGGAAGATGGAACAAAATTTGGCAATGATGATCTCCGACTCATAAACCGGGAAGTACGCCCATTGGCTTGTCAACTGGTTGAAGAAGCGGATCTCTCGTACTATCCGGCGAGTTATGATGATAAAAACAGACGTGTTGCTGCACCAATTCTAGAAGCGCAAAGTCTTATTCCACCCATCCGTAAGCACACTTATGACCCTGACATTGAACCGTCCACGCTTATAAGCGATGAAGCTGTATTCCAAGCCCTAACTGGGATCGATTGGGCAACTGTTGACTTCCAGCCACTTGGTAGAGATGAGGGAGTTGAACCGGCGCGAGATGATCCGCAACCGTCAGGCCAAGCGGGTGACCAATCATGAACCGGAAGGCCGGTTTAGTCTTCTCCATGCTGCAACATATCTTTGAGAAAACTATTATCCTTTTGGACACTGAAATGCCTTGTAATAGGCTAGTAAAAATATTGTATGGTATGCCTTCGTGCATATTTATCTGCGACTGATGCCTGCTTAATCCGGTATGCTTAAGAGATGATATTCATAATCCATAGTTTTATTCAAGCTGTTCCTGCAGATAAAAAGCTTAAAGCGCCCGGGCGGTTTACCCCTGGGCGGGTCATGATACCCAAACATATATATATATATATATATATATATATATATATATATATATATATATATATATATATATATATATATATATATATATACGACCAAGGTTTATAACCAAGGTTGTAAAAGATAACCAAATATGGAAATATATGATACCTGTGACCTTTTGTCATAACGTTGGCTGACCAACTTCGTAGTGAGGGGCAGAACTCCAATCTGGAGTATAAGTAACTCCTGTTATATGATCTTGGTTTACAATAAAACCATTCCGGGTTATGATAAACACCGGTTTATTCTGTACTGGTGACTTTGAGTCAAAACCAGACCGGGCCGACAGTCTCCGGATTATAACTTGATCATGTACTGACAACTTGTAGTTAACAGTCTAACCGGGTTGATAAACACCGGTTTGAAAACATCATAAATCTTTATCAAAAGAAGAAAAAACTTTAACAAAAGGCAAATAAAACCGTTGTAGTCAAGGCTTTTCACGGGCTGCCAGGCCCCAAATTCGAGGCTTTTCATGTGCTGCCAGACCACTGAGTTAAACCATTTTTGCAAAGCCTTTTAAGATGGTCCTCAATCCTTAACCAATCATCGTTTTAACTTGACAAGTTCAGGGTCTTTATTTTAGAGTAACTTGTCAAAGTTCGAAGGGTCATACCAGGTTTACCTGGGCGGAGTGACTTACTTAAAGAGGCAGCTTAACCCAGGGTTTTAGGTGTATACAGCAGGCTTCCAAGCCATGGCTTGATAGCCCATTACAAGCGTAGGTTCTAAGTTCATTGCGATAGCAAAGAATCCCTAAGTAACGTTTTGAGCTGTGCTCAGTGGGTGCCTATGTTTGAGTTGTTGTTTTACAACACTCTCTTTAGCCCCAGATTGATTTGTCTTTAAGCCAATCAAGAGGTGTGACTATGGTTCCAATACAACCAAGCCCCCAAGTGATGTTGTGGCATTACGCCAATCAAGAGGTGTAGCTATGGTTCAGATACGACCAAGCCCCCAAGTGATGTAACATAAAGCTTTGAATAGCTGAATCAAGGGGTAAACCAGACACCGCTTTATAAACAGAAGCTCCATGTAACCACACATGATGTAGGAAAAACAACAGATACCCCGCTTTAGCTGAGGCTTCGGTTTATTATATTGATCATAATATATACATTGTCATAATGTGTACATAAGAAGAGCCTATGGCTCAAGTATAATAGGGCCGAAGATGAGCAATATTCCACGGCTGGTTGGTCTCCTCCTCTGATTTACATGAGTCTTTGCGCTCTCGAACGTCGATTAGGTAGTATGACCCATTGTGTAGATTCTTGCTGACCACAAAGGGTCCTTCCCAAGGGGGGGGATAGCTTGTGCATATCCGTCTGATCCTGGATGAGGTGAAGCACCAAATCGCCTTCTTGAAAGGTTCGGGTTCTAACCCGACGACTATGCTACCGATGCAGATCTTGCTGATAAATCGCCGAACAGGCTGCCGCCATGTCACGCTCCTCATCTAACAGGTCAAGAGCTTCTTGCCGTGCCTTCTCGTTATCAGCTTCAACATATGCCGCTACACGAGGTGAGTCATGATGGATATCACTAGGAAGAACTACTTCCGCTCCATAAACCATGAAGAATGGTGTGTGTCCAGTCGACCTATTAGGTGTGGTATTGATGCTCCATAACACAGAAGGTAACTCCTCAACCCAACAACCTGGCGTCCGCTGCAAAGGAACCATAAGTCGGGGTTTGATGCCTCTCAGATCTCTTGATTGGCTCTCTCCGCTTGACCATTGGACTGGGGGTGAGCCATTGATGACACGTCAAGTCGGATGTGCTCACGTTGATAGAACTCCTTCATGGCACCCTTTGACAGATTGGTACCGTTGTCTGCTATAATGTTGTGTGGAAAGCCAAACCGGAAGATCACCCTTTTGATGAATTGAACCGTCGTAGCTGCATCACACTTACTAAGTGGCTCTGCCTCCACCCACTTCGTGAACTTATCAACCGCCACCACAAGGTGGGTCTTCTGGTCCTTGGATCTCTTGAAAGGTCCAACCATAGCCAGCCCCCAAGTTGCAAACGGCCAGGTGATTGGAATCATTCTCAATTCTTGAGCCGGTACATGAGCGCGCCTTCAGAATTTCTGGCAACCATAACATCTTTTGACCAAGTCCTCGGCATCAGCATGAGCTATCAACCAATAGAAACCGTGCCGAAACGCCTTGGCCACCAAAGACTTTGAACCGGCGTGGTGACCACAATCTCCTTCATGGATCTCACGCAAAATTTCACGACCTTCCTTAGGAGCCACACAGCGTTGAAACGCCCCTATCACACTGCAATGATGTAACTCTCCATTAATAATAGTCATGGACTTGGACCGCCGGATTATCTACCTGGTCAAAGTTTCATCCTCTGGTAAGTTGCCCCGGTTCATATATGCCAGATATGGAACCATCCAATCCAGGATAACATGAAGAGCCACCACCAACTGTGCTTCCGGATCAGGAATAACCAAATCCTCTTCATCAGGGAGCTTAACGGACGGATTATGCAACACATCCAGGAAGACATTAGGTGGAACCAGTTTTCGTTGGGAACCTAGACAGCTTAAAGAGTCCGCCGCTTCGTTCTTCCGCCGGTCCACATGATCCACCTGATAGCCTTTGGAATGACCTGCAACAATATCCACCTCTCGACAATATGCCGCCATGAGTGGGTCCTTGGAATCCCAAGTGCCGGACACTTGTTGAGCCACGAGGTCCGAGTCACCGAAGCACTTAACGCGGCTTAGGTTCATCTCCTTAGCCATCCGAAGACCATGGAGTAAGGCCTCGTATTCAGCTGCATTGTTAGTGCAAGTGAACATTAAACGAAGAACATAACAAAACTTATCACCTCGTGGGGAAGTTAAAACGACTCCAGCCCCCGAGCCCGCCAATTGCCTGGACCCATCAAAATGAATAGTCCAATAGGTATGATCTGGCTTCTCTTCTGGCGCTTGTAGTTCCGTCCAATCATTGATAAAATCTACAAGTGCCTGAGATTTGATCGCCGTCCGGGGTATGTATTTCAACCCGTGAGGCCCGAGCTCAATAGCCCACTTAGCAATCCGGCCAGTTGCTTCCCTGTTCTGGATTATATCCCCCAAAGGAGCAGAGCTGACCACCATGATGGGATGACCTTGGAAATATTGTTTAAGCTTCCAGCTTGCCATAAAAACTCCATATACCAACTTTTGCCAATGTGGGTACCTCTGCTTGGACTCGATAAGTACCTCACTGATATAGTAAATCGGCCGCTGAACCGGATATTCCTTTCTGACCACTTTACGCTCTACCACAATAGCCACACTAACATCCTGGGCGTTAGCTGCTACATATAGCAACAATGGCTCCTTGTCAACCGGAGTGGCAAGAATCGGTGGATTGGCTAACTGCCGCTTTAACTCCTCAAATGCTTCATTTGCGGCGCCACTCCAGACGAAGTTATCTGTTTTCTTCAGCATCTGATATAAAGGTATGGCCTTCTCGCTGAGGCGACTGATAAACTGGCTCAACGCGGCAATCCGGCCTGCCAGACGTTGAACATCATTGATACACTTCGGTTTGGCCAAGGAGGTGATGGCTTTGATCTTTTCTGGATTAGCTTCAATGCCCCTGTTAGGCACCAGAAAACCCAAGAGCTTGCCTTGCGGCACACCAAAGACGCACTTGGCCGGATTAAGCACCATTTAATAAACCCGCAGGTTATCAAAGGTTTCCTTCAAGTCATCAATCAATGTCTCCTTCTTCCCGGACTTTACCATGATATCATCCACATAGGCGTGAACATTACGGCCGATCTGTTTATGAAGACAATTCTACACACACCGTTGATAAGTCGCCTGGGCACTCTTGAGCCCAAAGGGCATGGACACATAGCAGAAGGCTCCAAAGGGAGTTATGAAGGCTGTCTTCTCCTGGTCCTTAACTGCCATTATAATCTGATGATAACCAGAATATGCATCCAAAAAGCTTAAACGCTCACAACCCGACGTAGCATCAATAATTTGATCAATACGGGGGAGGGCAAAAGGATCTGCTGGACAAGCATTGTTGAGATCTGTGTAGTCCACACACATACGCCAAGTGCCGTTCTTCTTAAGCACCAGCACCGGATTGGCCAACCACCCAGGACGAAATACTTCAACGATAAATCGAGCCGCCATGAGCCTGGCAACTTCTTCTCCAATAGCTTTGTGCCTTTCTTCATTGAACCGGCTGAGAAACTGCTCGACCAGTTTATACTTGGGATCAATATTGAGAGTGTGCTCAGCGAGTTCAGTCGGTACACCTAGCATGTCAGAAGGCTTCCATGCGAAGATGTCCCGATTCTCACGGATGAACTCGATGAGCGCGCTTTCCTATTTTGGATCCAAGTTAGCGCTGATGCTAAACTGCTTGGATGAATTGCCGGGCACGAAGTCAACAAGCTTGGTCTCATCAGCCGATTTGAATTTGAGGGCCGGGTCATGCTCTATAGTTGGTTTCTTCAATGAAGTTATATCTGCCGGATCAACATTGTCTTTGTAAAACTTCAATTCCTCTGTTGCACAAACCAACTCAGCATAAGCCGCATCACTTTCTTCACACTCTAGAGCGATCTTGCAGCTCCCATGCACTGTTATAGTTCCCTTGTGACTCGGCATGTTGAGCTGCATATAGACATAACAAGGCCGTGCCATAAATTTAGCATAAGTCGGCCGTCCAAACAGGGCATGATACGGGCTTTTGATTTTCACCACTTTGAAAGTCACGGTTTCTGATCTCGAGTCATGCTCGTCTCCAAAAGCCACCTCCAGAGCTATTTTACCAACATGATACACCGATTTACCAGGTACCACACCATGGAACACCGTATTGGACGGTTTAAGATTTTTATCTATTAATCCCATGCGACGGAAAGTTTCATAATAAATGATATTGATACTACTCCCTCCATCCATGAGTACCTTAGTGAACTTATAACCTCCCACCTGAGGTGCCACCACCAGTGCCAGATGACCCGGATTGTCAACCCGGGGAGGATGATCCTCTCTACTCCACACAATCGGTTGCTCGGACCAGCGCAAGTAACGGGGCACCGCCGGCTCAACGGCATTCACTGCCCTTTTATGAAGCTTCTGATCGCGCTTGTCCAGGCTAGTGGTGAAGACATGATACTGTCCGCTATTCAACTGCTTCAGGTTGCTCTGGTAACCCGACTGCTGCTGCTGACTCCCCTGATTGTTATAACCACTTTAGTTGCCCTGATTGCCTTGATTGCCATGCCCGCTCTGATTACCGTGAAAACCTGAATTGGAACTACCTCCACCATAACCCGGCCCATGAAACCCGGGGCCCGAACCGCCACCCGGTCCATGATCATACCGGAAAGAGTTAGAAGTTTTGAACTCTTGCTTGATGTAGCAATCTTTCCAGAGGTGCCTGGACGGATTCTCCTTTGTCCCATGTTTCGGGCAAGGCTGGTTCAACAGATAAGACAGACGGTCCGGGTTAGGACTTGGTCCTCCGCCGCACTGGGCGGTTTACCCTTACGCCATTGGCCCTTGTCCTGTGTGCTGGTATTAGCCACAAAGTCTAAGCCGTGGTCCGCTTTACGCTTGCTGCCGTTTCCATGACCCGTCGGGTTGTGGTGCTGCCCCTTGGCGTTGCCGCTCCTTTTTCCCTTCCCTATCTTATCATCGTCAGACTCGGGATCCTTGGTACTATCAGAGTCAGCATACTTCACCAGAGAAGCCATGAGGGTTCCCATGTCATTACAATGACGTTTGAGCCGTCCAAACTTCAACTTCAGTGGTTCAAACCGGAAATTGCCTTCCAATGTTAGAACTGCGGTATCAGCGTTGATGCGGTCCGATGAATGCAAAATTTCCGAAACCCGGCGCACCCAACGGGTTGTTGACTCTCCTTCCTCCTGGACACAGGCAGCTAAGTCCACAATTGACATGGTCTGCTTGCATGTATCCTTGAAATTATGTATAAACCGGGCTCTCAACTGGGCCCATGACCTAATAGAATTAGCCAGTAAGCTCTTCAGCCAAGTGCGCGCCGTCCCTTCTAGCATCATGGTGAAGTATTTTGCACATGTCGCATCATCCACATCCAGCATCTCGATGGCCATCTCATAGCTTTCGACCCATGTCTCAGGGGATAAATCAGCGGTGTAATTCGGCACCTTGCGCGGGCCTTTGAAATCCTTGGGCAGGCACACATTGCACAACGCTGGGATGAGACACGACACTCCCAAAGAACTAGAAGTAACTCCTGGTTCCACCGATGTGGTTGGACGAACCGGAGTAAGCTGACGGGCTTCGTGCTGCACTGCTAACTTGGCCTCTCTGCGTGCCCGAGCCCGGTCCACTACCTCTTGAGCATCACCAGCACCACCCGCCGGGTTATTGCCATGGGGCGGATCACGGTTCCGCTCGTTGCTTGACACTGCCGGTTCATCCATGCGCCTGCTGTAACTCCGGCTTGGACAGGGACTGGAATGAATCCGATCGCGACTATATGAATAAGCCTCCTGTTGAACCAAGGCTATTTGAAGAAGCTCCTTAACCCGACGCGTCTCGACCGCCGCCGGAGAATCGCCTTCGATCGGGATGGCCGCCAGCCGCGAAGCATCGGGGACAATGTTATCCATCGGGTTAGAGTAATGACCCGGTGGCGTTCGGACATGCGGTGTTACAATGTTGTTCTAACGAAGCGGATCCACCAAACGTGGCTGAACCGGCGCCTCTGCACCAGGTGCCTCTGCCCGGTTTACCACCGGCGGATTACTGGCCCCTGCTCCTGGGGTGTTAAAGAGGTTTCTAGCGTCATAAACCGGCGGCAAGCGAGATCGGTACCTCCTCTTCAGGACTTCGTTCGACGCACTCTGATCCAGCATAATCCGGTAAGCCTGTGCATCCAAAGCGGCCCGCTCTACGGCCATCCTAGTATCCTCAGCTGCCAAGTCGGCCTTGGCCTGGGTGATCTGATCTTTCACCTTCGCGATTTCCGCATTGTGTGCATCCTGGTCCGCCGGGTTAACCTCCGCCATCAGCGTTGCCAACGCGTCAAACAAATTAGATAGAACCTGAGCCGGCGGTCGCACAGGGCCTCCTGCCCTGGCCGCTATTGCCGCAGCCGATCCGGAAATCGTCGCCGCTGCGGTCGAAGAGTGAAGTGCTGGTTGCGTACCGGCCATGAAGATCGCAACCCGGTTTGGCAGATCGAAGGGGTCCGGAATACTATCACCATCGGAACTGCCCCCAATCTGGCCATCTTGTAACTGATATAACGACTCGGTCTCTCCGGTCGATGACTCGTCGCCGGAATAAACGACGGTTTCACCACCAGATTCCGATCTATCCTCAGATCCCCCTCCATGGATGACCCCCACGAAGGCACGTTTCATGACAGGCTTGACCCGGGCAGATCTCGCACGCTGAGCTGTTTCAACGAGGTCGGTGCAGATGTCCGGCTCAGGGCCCGGTTCGCCGATCTTGCCAATGAAAACGTGTATGCCACCAAAGGGGACCTGGTACCCGTACTCAATCGAGCCGGCCTCAGGGCCCCAGCCTGCATCGTCGATGTAGAGCTTGCCGCGACGACTCTTGGTCATCCGGCCCATGACGTAGCCCTTGAGTCCTTCGAAGCTGCCCTTTAAGAACTCGAAACCATCGTGCGATAGCCCCACGGTGGGCACCAACTGTCCTGGTTTTTTCACGGCAGATGTCCTCGTGAAAGGACTTATACGTGGAGCCATAGCTATGGGTTAGCTTAAAGGGGTTAAACCGGACATGGGACACGAGAGTTTTATACTAGTTCGGCCCCTTATGATGAAGGTAAAAGCCTACGTCTAGTTGTGATGGAATTGCTGGGGTTTCGATGACCAGGGAGCAATACGCTTTGCCTGAGTCTCGAGTTGTTGTCTGTCGTCCCTGAACCGCCGCCGGGTCGTCCCCTTATATACATGGGTTGACGCCCGTCGGTTTACAGAATCCCGAGGCCGGCTCATAAAAGTGTCCGGCTCGGTCTTTGCTCTTTCCACCTTACAACACAAGTCTACATATAAATACCAGTTTATGTCTATAGGCCTTAAACCGGCTTTGGGCCCTGGGCCTTCATAAAGCGTCACCATCTGTCTTCATGGGCTTCAGATATAATGAACTACTTATGGGGTTAACCCGGCCTCTCCTGGCCGTTTTACACCCAGTGGTAATATCCCCAACAGGCCCTATATAGATGGAAGGAGGGAGTAGTATCGATGGATTGCGCCATGGAGCAAAACTAACAAGATGTAATTAAATAAAAAAGGTGGTACATATCGAGAGCGCTCGTCGCCAAATTATGGATACACTATATGACACTACCCACTATGAAGGTACTAGTAACATAGACTAGTAAGTAGTCTATGTTACTCTCCACTATGACCAGCCGAAGTCGAGGCCCGGATACCAACGAGAGACTAGTTGTGTCTATACTTGGACAACTCACCCGACTGTATGCGCACCAGGAAGACGAAGCTCGTGTCGTGTTGGTGTCGTGTGCGTCCTGCACATTAACCAAAACCTCGCGCCTCCATCTTAGCCTCCGCGTTTTAAACTTCTCAATCTCAAGGCCAAGGAGCAACATGAAACCTATGATAGAGCCAATCGGATGGTTGAGAACACTACAATTCGTAGCTACAGATGCGTGTGTGAGAGAGGACGAGTGCGTGTGTGCACCTCTTCTTTGAGTACAACTATATGTGGGTGGCATCGACCTAGGGAGCAGTGATGGTGCGTGCGAGAAGTCCCGAGAGATAGGTGTAATGCGTCTGAAAAAAAAGACTAGTCTATAGCTCGCCACGAGGCTATTCATGTCAAACGCCAAGCGTAAGATATGTATCCGCGGTGCCAGTTTTTGCACGTACACAGCAGTAGAAAAATAACTAGTACCATGGCATATTCTACACCACGGCCGAGAAAACATGCCGACGTTGCGCCATCCGGGAATAGTGCCGCACTTCGAAACTAGAACCGTCAATAAATTTTGAGCGCGTCTCGTCACATTCCAAATTACTACTACTACCATGCTATATTTAATTGCAAACCTGTTCACACCGATCACAACCTAAACGGTTTCCCACTTAGGAGCGTATTAGTAGTACTCGATTATAAATACTACTATGCTAAGATGACTTCACATTCCTCCTCAACTCCACATCCACAAAAAACAATCAAGTCAATCAAGCCATAGCCAGCGTGAGCTATGGGTCGAGAGGTTTCCACCAGGGAGAGGCGAGCATGGAAGAGGAAGCACGAGAGATGTCCCGCCTCGCCACGAAAGCATCCGACATGTCCAGCCGCGCAGTAGTAGCAGCACAGAGATCCCGCCGTGCCGCCGAAGCAGCACGGAGGTCCCGCGGAGCCGTCGATGTATCAGACTGGTCCGGCCATGCCGCGGAAGCAGCAGAGATGTCCCGCCGCACCGCCGAAGCAGCAGGGAGGTCCCTCCGTGCCGCGGCGGCCTGGGAAAATTTCTCGCGGGCAGGCGAGGACTCTTACAGCGCATGCATGCGATAGTCCATAGCCAGATGGATCAAATCTCCGGCTGGGCGAGGATGGAGGACGAGGCTACCGGCGTCATCCGACAACTAGGGGAGGGCAATGCGAAGCTCCGGGGCGAGCGCGACCTGCTGAGGGAGAAGATCGCCGGAAGGGCGAAGCAGGAGGAGGATACCGCTGCCTTGTTGCAGAGGACGGGCGTCATCATCAAGAAACTTATGGACGAGAATGCCATGCTCCGCATCGAGCGCAACAGGCTGGTGGAGGAATCCACGGATGCTGCCAAGCAGTGTATTAAGGACATGAAGCTGATGAAAGAGATCATCGCCGACCGCGAGAACTAGTCTCCGCGACCTGTAGCGCGTAAAGAAAGTAGAGATCAGCGAGCCAGAACATTGTATGCGTCTTCCTTCTTCTTTTGCCCTTGTGTATTTCGGGCGTAGCCGCATGTGGCTTTTTTAATTATCTTCCTAATTATGTAAGACAATTATTATCCACTCTCTTCGTCCTTATATATATATATATTCATCAGTCTTGCTATAAGTTGCAGTAGATGCTATATAGGTCCGTCGGATCTTACATCAAGATCCGTGCAAAATTTTCTTTTCATATTTTCTTTTCTCTCTCTTAAATCTCAGTCGAGTGAGACATTGCCATGCCATTAAACAGATGCTCGGGCGCCATTAATGGATACCTTGGGAGAGAGGTGGACGACAGATGGAGGTCAAAGGGCTCTCCTCCCGATAAGCACGCGCAAGGGTCTGATCGCATGCCTCCCGTACTCAAATAGCTACCCTGCACGACGCCTACTAGCTAATAAAAAAAGGGGACGCGTGGCGGCACGTAAATGGTAAATAGAACGCCCACGGTTTCAATAATACTTGTGTTTCCGATTGTAACGTGACAACACTTGTTCCAAAATGACATTGTTGATTGTTAATGTGTGCGCCTTCGCAAATCGGATAGCAAAATTACCACAGCATGTTGGTGCCATGTCATGACACCAAGCCAAGTTTCATGATTTTCATGCGTGTTTTGGATTTACAGGAATAAAAAAAATCAAGTTTCTCAATGTTTCCAGCCGAGCCATGACGCAAGGATGTTTGAATTTCATTCCCATTTCTGGCATGGGACCTAGAAATTTACCCGAGGACACACATGTGATTTTTCAACAAGCTTTGGTGCACTGGAGCATGTGCTTGTATTTAAAATTTGAATTATGCACACAAAGGTGACACGTTCCCTCTCAGAACCACGAGCCTTCTTGAGAGAAGCTCCGGTTTGCAAGAAACTTATACCAAAACTTGTTCCTATTCTACAATTTTTTTTTACCACAGCATGGTAGTACCATGACATGAAACCATGCGAATTTTCATGATTTTTAGGCGTATTTTGGATTTATAAGAATTTTAAAACCAAACTTCTCAGTGTTCTCGGCCGAACCACAATGCCCAGATGTTTGAATTTCATTCCCATTTCTTGCATGGGACCTAGAAATTCACCCGAGGACACACATGTGATTTTTCAGTCAACTTTGGTGCACGGGAGCATGTGCTTGTAGTTGAAATTTGAATTATGCACATTAAATGACCAGAAACTCAATTAATGTATAAAAAAGGCCAAACGAACCCAGAATAATTCCAAATTTTAATAGGGCACTCATATAGTTCTATGTTGCCTCTGTAAACAAAATCTGGGGGAGGCAGTGTATATTGTTTCACACACAAAGGTATAAAGAAATAAAGAAATTAGCATACCTATTTAGTTCTTGGGTTCTTATTATTTATGCCACTAGTTGTGTATCACTACTCAGTTTTGCCATTAGAAGTTACAACTACACAAAAAATGCAATCGATCCGTGAGATGCCTGCTCAAAGATGCAATTAGATATCTAAAAAATGCCATCGTTAAGTTAGATGTTTGCTCAGAAATGCCATTAGACATTGTTATTTTCACGTCAAACCCGTCGACCATGTTACATGACAAAAATAAGCCGATTCTCACAATGATAAGTTAATGGTGTCCAGCACAACACACCCCTCAAATAAAACTAAGCACCCTGGAATTCTTTGACAAAACTAAGCACCCTGAAATTCTTTGACAACTAAACTACTGGATATATGATGTTGGCCATATATTGTACGTATATAATGTCAAGAAACGAGTGGTAGTACTATAGCAACTAAAAGATGAAATGTACGAAATATAATGAGAAGAAACATAACATAGTTCTGCTGGGGGCTCAGCACAACACACCCCTCAAATAAAATAAGCACACCAGAAATTAAACTAAGCAACTAATCGAGTAGACACTGCATTAGAACCACCATGAGCAACGACACTGTCACCTTACTCGGAGTCCTCGTCCACATCCTTGACTTCGTCCTTGTCCCTCTTCCTCTTGGGCGACACTTCTTTGCTTGAACCGCACACTTGGCTCTTGCTCTTCATCCAACCCTTGTAGATATTGAAACAAAGGTAGCCATCCATTGCAGCGTAGTGGATGTGGTCTATATCTAGTACAGTCCACTGCCATGCACGATGAAACGTGTGCGGAGGTTTCTTCAGTTGACCATACAAAGGATGAACCATGGCTCCTGCCAGGGTCAGCATTGAAGGCTGATCAAGGGAGGGCACCAGCCCTTCCTTCTGGAGGTCGAAGGGGTCGCCTACAACGAGGCCTATCCGACCCAGGATTTCCTTGTTGTTCCTAAAGTCTACAATAACGAATTTGACTCGCCCGCCCTTGAGAAACTTCTTAAATTCCTCGCACTCAACATCGGCATGGCATATGTGGTAGACCAAGAATAAGTCATGCACGCAAACCTGGATCACGGCGGGCTTCTTCTTCTCTGCCTCCTTTAGTTTCTTCTCGCTTCCCAGGACTGTGGTGTACTCAACATCTAGCCCAGCGATCCACTCATCATTTGAGTTTTCGAACATGCGTTTGAAGCGAGCAAGGCATTCTTTCACCGTTGCGGAAGAACGGGTGTAGATGACGTCGAACTCATCGCCGGTGATGGTTCTAACCTTGTACTCACCTCCGATCATGGAGATTTGGGACGCCATGGATTTGGGAGGAGGGTTAGGATTAGTGGAACTGCCGTAATGTGAAAGGACGGGACGACTAGGAGCGGTTTATTGATTGTAAAATGTCGAGTGGGGGCGCATGCGAATGGCGGGGTAGTGGCTTGCCTGGTGGATAAATGGATTCATGCACAGTACTATGGGGCCCAATTAGATGTCATGTCTACTCGACGTCCAATTAAATGTCTTTCGATGTCATGTCAAGCGTCGGGAAAATTACAGGTGATACGAAGCTTTCCATTCTCCCATCATACGGGCTTCCGAGAGCCCTTGGATCTGAGATCGAACGACTGCATGGTGTGATTCTATACCTATGGGTGAATATCCTATCCTGGAGGGTTATCCTGCAAATTTTGAACAACTTAGCATGCGACCGTTTGATCTCAGATCCAAGGGCTGCCAGCTACCGTCCTTGGAGATTTAAACGGTGCGTTAGGCTATCTGATGTTGGCATGTCGTACATAGTCATCACTTAGTCACTCATACAACAAGGTTAGCTATAAGGTTGGCTATAAGAGTATTTTTTTGTTTACTTCTCTCTATCTCTTTCTTCGTAGTATTTATTGCATTTACCAAGGAGTGACCTCTTCCAATGAAATGGTGCTTAGATGAGGTGCTATGGGCATTAAATGGCTTAGCAACTCAAGTCCCCAATGCATAGGTGCTTAGTTTTTTGTTGCTAAGTTTGCTGCATCTAGGTACACACGCTTATCGCCGTTTCTTCCTGGGGTCACCAAACTAGTCTCTCTCTTCTTAATTAACTTGCCACATCAGACTTTATGCCTATGTGGCAGGCTTAGCACCTGTAGGATCAAGTACAATAGTGGGCTATAAGCCCGCTTTACATGGCATTTTTGCATATGTGGGGGAAAGAGACAAGGGAAAAGTGGAGGAGTGGGCCCTCAGGCAAGAGCCAGCCTCTACATGGTGGAGCATCGGGAGAGGCACCTGTATGCAGGTGGTCAGGAATCGGGAGACTCAAGCTTGTCGTAGCGCCGCAGTTAAAATGATAATGGCAAGTCAAATCACCGGGCCCCACCTATCCAGCAGTAACTCACTATCAAATCACACAGCCCTACGTTTGCAGCAGCCTACTCCCTCATCTTCTCGCGTCACTGTCGAACCGACTAGGCGGAACTGCCCTACCTACCGCGCGGGAAAAGTCCCGCCCTCGACTTTTAAATAGTATAGTATACTAATTTTGTATACATGGATTGCGCCATGGAGCAAAGCCTCAAGAAAATGGCGGTACACATGTACGGAGTATACAGCACGCCCATCGCGTTCGCGTCGCACACTAGACGGTCGGTTGGTCTAGCACGCCGCTCTCCGAATGGAACGCGCGTCATATTGCGTTTGCACCACATGTGGAACCGCAATTGAGAACCGACCATAGGCACACTCCCCGGCACCGCAAGTCGGGTGAGTTAATAGAAGAGAGAGACGAGCGATAGTACTCCCTCCGTCCGGATTTATTAGGTCTCTCAGCATCACAAGCGCGTCCTTTTTTATAAGGCCTGGCTTTGGAAAGGCGCATGCATGAAACCATTTCATTGGTT
The DNA here is from genome assembly GCA_032464435.1 of Aegilops umbellulata. NCBI lineage: Eukaryota > Viridiplantae > Streptophyta > Magnoliopsida > Poales > Poaceae > Aegilops > Aegilops umbellulata. The sequence goes on from CP136054.1 coordinate 398,862,292, forward strand.
GCATTGAAAGTCATTGTTGTTGGTGCCATGGCTGGGAAATTAATACACTTCATGCATGTTTTTTCATTGGCTGCATGCATGTGAGAGAGTGCATTGGGAGTGGGGTGGAAGAATAAATGTGAGCAAATTACTATGTGTCTTGGTCTAAGAAAAGTTGTCTTTAGGCCTAATAAACCTGGACGGAGGGAGTAGTACTAGAGAAGTGTTGTAGGAGTACATACGTTGGTTCCTGGACGATCCCTGCAAGACACGGAAGATCAATTCATCCATGCATGTGACCAGACTCTAGCAGACATGCCTGGATTGGCTATCATCTACATATCATGCAGGTTGTGTTGTATAGGGCTGTAGTTCTGGTGAGAAATCTAAAAAAAGGTTTCTTGTCATCTTGCAAAATTAGGTGTCATGTGCTTCGGATCACTGCGAGGGTTAAACAGTGACAACTGAGTTGGGCTAGTCATTGGGGCACATGCACGAAGACTACTCGGCTGCCATCTAGGTCAAGCCGGCTATGTTAATTTGGACATCTATCGACGGACCCCTTTTCTACGAGTTTATCTTTAATTTGAGCTTTGATCCTCGTCTAGTTTGTCCATCGAGATTCATCTTGTCTCCTTTGGGCAGTGAGGTTATGATTTCTTGTCATGTGGCATTTTTTCGTGTTATATGTTATAATTCGGTGCATCAGATCAAAATGATGATAACTACGCCTCCAGGGCACGTGCATGAAAACTTATCGACGGTCATTGCCGAGGTCAAGCCGGCTCCGGCCGATAGACAAAAGAAAACTAGTACTCCACTATATAGACAGGAGCCTTGCTACCTCTTGAGCACTGCGTTAGATTTCCCCAAAGAGGAGAGGATGATGCAGCAAAGTAGCATAAGTATTTCCCTCAGTTTTTGAGAACCAAGGTATCAATCCAGTAGGAGGCTACGCGTGAGTCCCTCGTACCTACACAAAACAAATAGCTCAATGCAACCAACGCGATTAGGGGTTGTCAATCCCTTCACGGTCACTTACGAGAGTGAGATCTGATAGAGATGATAGATAATATTTTTTGGTATTTTTGATATAAAGATGCAAGGTAAAAAGTAAATGGCAAAGTAAAAGGCAAAGCAATAATAAAGCGATGGAGATTGATATGATGAGAATAGACCCGGGGGCCATAGGCTTCACTAGTGGCTTCTCTCAAGAGCATAAGTATTCTACGGTGGGTGAACAAATTACTGTTGAGCAATTGACAAAATTGAGCATAGTTATGAGAATATCTAGGTATGATCATGTATATAGGCATCACGTCCGAGACAAGTAGACCGACTCCTGCCTGCATCTACTACTACTACTCCACTCATCGACCGCTATCCAGCATGCTTCTAGAGTATTAAGTTAAAAACAGAGTAACGCCTTAAGCAAGATGACATGATGTAGAGGGATAGTTTCATGCAATATGATAAAAACCCCATCTTGTTATCCTCGATGGCAACAATTCTATACGTGCCATGCTGCCCCTTCTGTCATTGGGAAATGACACCGCAAAATTGAACCCAAAGCTAAGCACTTCTCCCATTGCAAGAAAAACCAATCTAGTAGGCCAAACCAAACGGATAATTCGAAGAGACTTGCAAAGATAACCAATCATACATAAAAGAATTCATAGAAGATTCAAACATTGTTCATAGATAGACTTGATCATAAACCCACAATTCATCGGTCTCAACAAACACACCGCAAAAATAAGATTACATCAAATAGATCTCCATGAGAGAGAGGGAGAACATTGTATTGAGATCCAAAAAGAGAGAAGAAGCCATCTAGCTACTACCTATGGACCCGAAGGTCTGAGGGAAACTATTCACACTTCATCGGAGGGGCTATGATGATGTAGAAGCCCTCCATGATGATGGCCCTCTCCGGCGGAGCTCCGGAACAGGCCCCAAGATGGGATCTCGTGGGTACAGAAGGTTGCGGCGGTGGAATTAGGTTTTTGGCTCCTGTTCTGATCGTTCGGGGGTACGTAGGTATATATAGGAGGAAGGAGTACGTCGGTGGAGCTTTGAGGGGCCCACAAGGCAGGGGGCACGCCCTGGGGGGCGCCCTCCACCCTGGTGACCGCGTCTCTTCTTTCTTGACGGAGGGTCTAAGTCTCCTGGATCATATCTGATGAGAAAATCACGTTCCTGAAGGTTCCATTCCATTTGGACTTTGTTTGATATTTCGTTTCTTCAAAACACTGAAATAGAAAAAAAACAGCAATTCTGGGTTGGGCCTCCGGTTAATGGGTTAGTCCCAAAAATAATATAAAAGTGGAAAATAAAGCCCAGTATAGTCCAAAACAGTAGATAATATAGCATGGAGCAATCAAAAATTATAGATACGTTGGAGATGTATCAGGCATCCCCAAGCTTAATTCCTGCTCGTCCTCGAGTAGGTAAATGATAAAAAGAGAATTTTTGATGCGGAGTGCTACTTGGCATAATTTCAATGTAAATCTTCTCAATTGTGGTATGAATATTCAGATCCGAAAGATTCAAGACAAAAGTTCATATTGACATAAAAATAATAATACTTCAAGCATACTAACAAAGCAATTATGTTTTCTCAAAGTAACATGGCCAAAGAAAGTTTATCCCTACAAAATCATATAGTTTAGTCATGCTCCATTTTCGTCACACAAGAATGCTCTCATCATGCACAACCCCGATGATAAGCCAAGCAATTGTTTCATACTTTAATAATCTCAAACTCATAAACCTTCACGCAATACATGAGCGTGAGGCATGGATATAGCACTATGGGTGGAACAGAATATGATGATGGGAGTTATGTGGAGAAGACAAAAAAGGAGAAGATCTCATATCAATGAGGCTAATCTAGGCTATGGAGATGCGCATCGATTGATGTTAATGCAAGGATTAGGGATTGCCATGCAACGGATGCACTAGAGCTATAAATGTATGAAAGCTCAACAAAAGAAACTAAGTGGGTGTGCATCCAACTTGCTTGCTCACGAAGACCTAGGGCATTTGAGGAAGCCCATCGTTGGAATATACAAGCCAAGTTCTATAATGAAAAATTCCCACTAGTATATGAAAGTGACAAAACAAGAGACTCTCTATCATGATGATTGCGGTGCTACTTTGAAGCACAAGTGTGGCAAAGGATAGTAACATTGTCCTTTCTCTCCTTTTCTCTTTTTTTGGGCCCTTCTCTTTTTTATGGCCTTTTTTTATTCCTCACTTGGGACAATGCTCTAGAAAATGATGATCATCACACTTCTATTTATTTACAACTCAATGATTACAACTCGATACTAGAACAAAGTATGACTCTATATGAATGCCTTTGGCGGTGTATCGGGATAGGCAATGAATCAAGAGTGACATTTATGAAAGAATTATGAACGGTGGCTTTGCCATGAATACTATGTCAACTACATGATCATGCTAAGCAATATGACAATGATGAATGTGTCATGAAGAACGGTATTGGTGGAAAGTTGCATGGCAATATATCTTGGAATGGCTATGGAAATGCCATAGTAGGTAGGTATGGTGGCTGTTTTGAGGAAGATATAAGGAGGTTTATGTGTGAAAGAGCGTATCATATCACGGGGTTTGGATGCACCGGCGAAGTTTGCACCAACTCTCAATGTGAGAAAGGGCAATGCACGGTACCGAAGAGGCTAGCAATGATGGAAGGGTGAGAGTGCGTATAATCCATGGACTCAACATTAGTAATAAAGAACTCATATACTTAGTGCAAAAATCTACAAGTCATCAAAAACCAAAGCATTACGCACATGCTCCTAGGGGGATAGATTGGTAGGAAAAGACCATCGCTCGTCCCCGACCGCCACTCATAAGGAGGACAATCAAATAACACCGCATGTTTCAAATTTGTTACATAACGTTTACCATACGTGCATGCTACGGGACTTGCCAACTTCAACACAAGAACTTATCAAATTCACAATTACTCTACTGGCACGACTTTGATATTATCACCTCCATATCTCAAAACAATTATCAAGCATCAAACTTTTCTTAGTATTCAACGCACTCAAAAGAAAGTTTTACAAATCTTGTATACCAAGCATATTATTATTATTAAGCAAATTACCATGCTATTTAAGACTCTCAAAATAATCTAAGTGAATCATGAGAGATCAATAGTTTCTTTAAAACAAATCCATCACCGTGCTCTAAAATATATAAGTGAGGCACTAGAGCAAAACTATAAAGCTCAAAAGATATAAGTGAAGCACATAGAGTATTCTATCAAATTCCAATTCATGTATGGCTCTCTCAAAAGGTGTGTACAGCAAGGATGATTGTGGTATACTAACAAGCAAAGAATCAAATCGTACAAGATGCTCCAAGCAAAACACATATCATGTGGTGAATAGAAATATAGCTCCAAGTAAAATTACCGATGGAAGTAGACGAAAGAGGGGATGCCTTCCGGGGCATCCCCAAGCTTTGACTTTTTGGTGTCCTTGGATTATCTTGGGGGTGACATGGGCATCGCCAAGCTTAGGCTCTTGCCACACCTTGTTCCATAATCCATCAAAAGATTTCACCCAAAACTTGAAAACTTCACAACACAAAACTCAACAGAAATCTCGTGAGCTCCGCTAGCGAAAGAAAACAAAAGACCACTTCAAGGTACTGTAATGAACTCATTATTTATTTGTATTGGTTTTAAACCTACTGTATTACAACTTCTCTATCGATTATAAACTATTTTACTAGCCATAGATTCATCAAAATAAGCAAACAACACACGAAAATAGAATCTGTCAAAAACAGAACAGTCTGTAGTAATCTGCAACTAACGCAAACTTCTGGTACTCCAAAAAATCTACCAAAATAGGAAGACCTAGAACATTTGTTTATTGATCAGCAGCAATTGGAATCAGTATTTTATCATGTTCTGATGATTTTTAACAATTGTTTTCGTGAACAGAAAGTTTCTGGAAATTATAGCAAGATCAAATAACTATCATCCAAGAAGATCCTATAGGTTTAACTTGGCACAAACACTAATTGAAAGATAAAACCACATCTAAACATAAGGTAGATGGATTATTTATTCCTAAACAGAAGAAAAAACAAAAAAACTAAAAATAAAATTGGGTTGCCTCCCAACAAGCGCTATCGTTTAACGCCCCTAGCTAGGCATAAAAGCAAGGATAGATCTAGGTATTGCCATCTTTGGTAGGCAATCCATAAGTGGATCTCATGATAGATTCATATGGTAATTTTATTTTATTCCTAGGGAAGTGTTCCATGCCCTTTTTTAATGGGAATTGAAATCTAATATTCCCTTCCTTCATATCAATAATTGCACCAACTGTTCTAAGGAAAGGTCTACCAAGAATAATAGGGCAAGAAGTATTGCAATCTATATCAAGAACGCTAAAATCTACGGGCACATAATTCCTATTTGCAACAATAAGAACATCATTAATTCTCCCCATAGGTTTCTTAATAGTGGAATCCGCAAGATGCAAGTTTAGAGAGCAATCATCAAAATCACGGAAATCTAGCAAATCACACAAAGTCTTGGGAATAGTGGAGACACTAGCACCCAAATCACACAAATCATAAAACTCGTGATCTTTAATTTTAATAGTAGGTTCACACTCATCATAAATTTTTCTAGGGATAGAAACTTTCAACTAAAGTTTTTCTTCATAATATTGCATCAAGGCATCAACGATATGTTCGGTAAAAGCTTTATTTTGACTATAAGCTTGAGGAGAATTTAGCACGGATTGCAACAAGGAAATACAATCAATTAAAGAGAAACTTTCAGAATTAAATTCCTTGAAATCCAATATAGTGGGTTTAGCAACATCTAGGGTTTTATTTCTTTCAATCCCACTTTTATCAATTTCATCATCAAGATCTAAATACTCTAAATTTTTGGAACGCCTTCTAGGTAAAGGAAGATCATATTCAGTTTCATCAGTATTCATATTGCAAAACAAAGATTTAATAGGGGATACATCAATAACTTTTAGATCTTCATCTTGATTTTCATAGGAATTGGAAGAACACGCTTTAATAAAGGCATCTTTCGTAGCACGCATCCTAGTGGTTCTTTCTTTGCAATCATCAATGGAAATTCTCATGGCTTTGAGAGACTCATTGATATCATGCTTAGGAGGAATAGATCTAAGCTTTAAAGAATCAACCACAAGAGAAATTCTATCAACGTTCCTAGCCAAATCATCAACTTTAAGCAATTTCTCTTCAAGCAAAGCATTGAAATTCTTTTGTGAATTCACAAACTCGTTAACACTATTCTCAAATTCAGAGGGCATCTTATTAAAATTTCCATAAGAGTTGTTGTAGGAATTCCATAATTATTAGAAGGATTACTAGGATAAGGTCTAGGATTAAAATTCCCTCTATACGCGTTGTTACCAAAATTATTCCTACCAACAAAATTCACATCCATAGATTCATTATTAATCTCAATCAAAGTAGACAAAGGCATATCATTAGGATCAGAAGAAACACTCTTAGTAGAAAATAATTTCATAAGTTCATCCATCTTTTCACTCAAAACATTGATCTCTTCTATCGCATGCACTTTTTTATTAGTAGATCTTTCAGTGTGCCATTGAGAATAATTAACCATAATATTATCTAGGAGTGTAGTAGCATATCCTAAAGTGATTTCCATAAAAGTGCCTCCCGCGGCCGAATCTAAAAGATTTCTAGAAGCAAAATTCAATCCGGCATATTTTTTTTGGATAATCATCCACAAATTCAAACCATGAGTAGGGCAATTACGTATCATTAATTTCATTCTCTCCCAAGCTTGTGCAACATGTTCATGATCAAGTTGCTTAAAATTCATAATATCGTTTCTAAGCGAGATGATCTTAGCGGGAGGAAAATACTTAGAGATAAAAGCATCTTTGCACTTGTTCCAAGAATCAATACTATTTTTTAGGCAAAGACGAAAACCAAGCTTTAGCATGATCTCTATGCAAAAAAGGAAATAGCTTCAATTTAACAATATCATTATCGACATCTTTCTTCTTTTGCATATCACATAAATCAACGAATCTATCCAGATGAGTAGCGGCATCTTCACTAGGAAGGCCGGCGAATTGATCTTTCATAACAAGATTCAACAAAGCAGTATTGATTTCACAAGATTTAGTATTGGTAAGAGGAGCAATCGGAGTGCTAACGAAATCATTATTGTTGGTATTGGTAAAGTCACACAATTTGGTATTATCTTGAGCCATCGCGACAAGTAAGCAAACCAACACACGAGCAAAAGGCAAGCGAGAAAAAGGCAAACGGAAAAGAGAGGGCGAATAAAACGGCAAGGGTGAAGTGGGGGAGAGGAAAACGAGAGGCAAATGGCAAATAATGTAGTGCGAGAGATAAGGAATTGTGATGGGTACTTGGTATGTTGACTTTTGCGTAGACCTCCCCGGCAACAGCGCCAGAAATTCTTCTTGCTACCTCTTGAGCACTGCGTTGGATTTCCCCGAAGAGGAGAGGATGATGCAGCAAAGTAGCGTAAGTATTTCCCTCAGTTTTTGAGAACCAAGGTATCAATCCAGTAGGAGGCTACGCGCGAGTCCCCTCGTACCTACACAAAACAAATAGCTCAATGCAACCAACGTGATTAGGGGTTGTTAATCCCTTCACAGTCACTTACGAGAGTGAGATCTCATAGAGATGATAGATAATATTTTGGGTATTTTTGATATAAAGATGCAAGGTAAAAAGTAAAAGGCAAAGTAAAAAGCAAAGCAATAATAAAGTGATGGAGATTGATATGATGAGAATAGACCCGGGGGCCATAGGTTTCACTAGTGGCTTCTCTCAAGAGCATAAGTATTCTACGGTGGGTGAACAAATTACTGTTGAGCAATTGACAGAACTGAGCATAGTTATGAGAATATCTAGGTATGATCATGTATATAGGCATCACATCCGAGACAAGTAGACCGACTCTTGCCTGCATCTACTACTATTACTCCACTCATCGACCGCTATCCAACATGCATCTAGAGTATTAAGTTAAAAACAGAGTAACGCCTTAAGCAAGATGACAAGATTTAGAGGGATAGTTTCATGCAGTATGATAAAAACCCCATCTTGTTATCCTTGATGGCAACAATACTATACGTGCCTTGCTGCCCCTTCTGTCACTGGGAAAGGACACCGCAAGATTGAACCCGAAGCTAAGCACTTCTCCCATTGCAAGAAAAACCAATCTAGTAGGCCAAACCAAACGGATAATTCGAACAGACTTGCAAAGATAACCAATCATACATAAAAGAATTCAGAGAAGATTCAAATATTGTTCATAGATAGACTTGATCATAAACCCACAATTCATCGGTCTCAACAAACACACCGCAAAAAGAAGATTACATCAAATAGATCTCCACGAGAGAGGGGGAGAACATTGTATTGAGATCCAAAAAGAGAGAAGAAGCCATCTAGCTACTAACTATGGACCCCGAAGGTCTGAGGTAAACTACTCACACTTCATCGGAGGGGCTATGATGATGTAGAAGCCCTCCGTGATGATGGCCCTCTTCGGCGGAGCTCCGGAACAGGCCCCAAGATGGGATCTCGTGGGTACAAAAGGTTGCGGCGGTGGAATTAGGTTTTTGCTCCTGTTCTGATCATTTGGGGGTACGTAGGTATATATAGGAGGAAGGAGTGCGTCAGTGGAGCTTCGAGGGGCCCACGAGGCAGGGGGCACGCCCTCCACCCTCGTGACCGCCTCTCTTCTTTCTTGACGGAGGGTCCAAGTCTCCTGGATCATATCTGATGTGAAAATCACGTTCTTGAAGGTTTCATTCCGTTTGGACTCCGTTTGATATTCCGTTTCTTCAAAACACTGAAATAGGCAAAAAAACAGCAATTCTGGGCTGGGCCTCCGGTTAATAGGTTAGTCCCAAAAATAATATAAAAGTGGAAAATAAATCCCAATATAGGCCAAAACAGTAGATAATATAGCATGGAGCAATAAAAAAATATAGATACGTTGGAGACATATCAAGCCTCCGCGCTTGCTTGCTAGTGTTGCTCTCTTCACACTGTCTCGTCCTCTCTAGATCTAAACACGACAGCGGTGGCCACACACACTGTCTCTCTACTCACCGCTGGTCATAGATCCAGTCGGATCCTCTCCGCCGGGGAAGGTGAGAAGGTGCAACATTCACGTGGTCGTCCTCGGCGATGGCTCTTACCCACTGCCTGTGCGTCCCGATCAGCGTGCCTTGCCGTTCTCTCCCAAGCATTGCTGGCAAGGGAGGGCCTCCCACCCCTTCTTCCTTGCTGCCATAGTGTGGGCAGATCCGACATCCCGGCGACCCTTAGGTATAATTTCCTTCAAAACCGGCCTTGTTGTACTTCTCGAGCTCCTGACTTCGCTGCATTTGTATCTTTTACTATTTGTCAGGCCCCCTCGTGTAGATAGGATCGATCGGCTGCTCGAAAACCACCTAATTTTTTACTGCTAAGAGGTAAAACTAGTTCATGCACTCGAATCTAGTAGTACATGGTTCAAACAAGGAAGAAAGGGGGTGCGGGTGGGGGAAGATTTGTTACCTGAATCTAGGACTTGGTCGAAAGAGGAAATAATGGGGGTGAAAAGTAGCAGAGACTGGCTATCCAACTGGTCTCTAGGTCTAATAGGGAAATAAAGGGAACGCAGTACAAACTCAATATAAACCCGATCTATTAGTTGAAAAAGGAAAGAAAGTGGGGACTAGGAGACAAGTCAACAGAGTAAGTCCAGCACTAGATCTGCTAGCCTCACACAGTATAAGGTGGCTATATACCGAACAAAATGGGACCAACCCAGATATCCTCTTCTGATGTTTGTTGCCCCGAGCCGCTCTTATGTAATGTCACTGGTAAAATGTAGCAGTCGCACTCTTAAAAGTAAGGACACGTTAAAGCAATGTTGTTTTCAATGCAATGCCTCCAGTAATATGAATCAATGGCACTTTTTTTCATGTCCTACTAAATTTCCCATTAAGATAAGTTGCTTCTTTTCGTTAGAGATGCAACTGTCCTGGTCCGCCTACTCTCCAGGAGCTTCACGACCAACCTTGATGTTGCTCAATTTTATTGCAACTAATGAAGAAGAAGCTCCGTTTCATTTTCTGATGGAAATGGAACCGGGGCTGGAGCCCTTTTCTTAAAAAAAAGAAGCTGCTAGCTCATGGGACATTGCTTCATTTTAGGTGAACTGCACCAAAAGGTCCCATGAATTGAATCATCCATGTTGGTGACTGGTGTCATCCCTTCTACGATGGCGTTGACTACAGATATGGTTCCCATCATGCGGTATGTTCCTTTTTGGTCTGACCGTTTGCCAAAGATCCTGCATATTGATCCTGCTCTTGTGCTACTGTTTTGGCACTGCCATGATAAAGCAGTAATGTTATTATTTTGCACCTTAATCTAGTGGCACTATTAATTTGAGGCAATGTTTTGGCACCGCTAGTGCCACTATTTTTTTATATATCGAAAGAGGGGGTTCCCTGCGATTTCATTAAAGAAAAACAACCATAGAGAACCATTATCCGACAACATCTTAGTGTAAACGGGCAGTTATGCAACTACTACTAGAACGGACTGAGTACTAGCAGGAGACAAGTTTGCCACATAAGCTAGGCAGGTAGGGGGACGCAGCACCAGCTCGACCAAGTTTGGATTACAACCCAAATGCTACCACAGAAACATCAGGGGGAAGATAGGGACTGAAAGAGCCAGCTTCAGCATCCCAGTCTAAGCACCCCCGGCCTTCATCCTTGCGACGCACGGTACACCACGTTTGCCACCTGCTCGACCCTAGTGTCACTAATAAAATGAAGTAATAATACAGTTAAAATAGAGCGAGTGTCCTCTCTATCATTTCATTTTTAATGTAGATAAAGAAAGTGTTTCTCTTTGCTAATGTATGTTTCATCAACTAGTCCCATTGTTAATTTTTAAGCGTTTCTGCAAACTGGGGTGCTTAATTTTAGTTGATCTGCACAAAAATAGAGATTTGAATGTCTTAAGGCCCCTCCTTGTACTACCGCTATACACTGATGTTCATCACTGGCAGAAGGTGTATGAGGAGACTTGGGACGATTTCCAGTATGAGGCGTGGCGTACCGGATGAGGCGTCGCAGGGCCCATCTCACCCTCGCAGCATGGCATACTATGATACTATGATACTATCCCCGAAAGAGGGGATGCCTTCCGGGGCATCCCCAAGCTTAAGTACTTGAGTCTTCCTTGGATATTGTCTTGGGGTGCCTTGGGCATCCCCAATCTTAGGTTCTTTCCACTCCTTATTCTCCTCATATCGATATCTCACCCAAAACTTGAAAACTTCAATCACACAAAACTTAACCAAACTTCGTGAGATAGGTTAGTATGATAAAGAGCAAACCATTCACTTGGGTACTGTCAAAGACAAGGTTCATAATTGTTCTCACACAATTCCTATTGTACCATATCATTTCTACAATTTATATTGAGGAATATAAGCCAAAGAAACTAGAAAACAAGCAAACTATGCAATGAAAACAGAATCTGTCAGAAACAGAACTGTCTGTAATGATATGAACATAAAACATACTTCTGCTACTCCAAAAATTATGAAATAAATAGGTGGACGTGATGAATTTGTCTATTAATCTTCTGAAAACAGAATCAACTCAAAAGCACTCCTCTATAAAAAATGACATCTATTCTCGTGAGCGCAAAGTTTCTGTTTTTTACAGCAAGATCACATTAACTTTCACCCAGGTCTTCCCAAAGGTCTTACTTGGCACTTTATTGAAACAAAAGCTATAAAACATGATTACTACAATATCTTAATCATGTAAACACACAAAAACAGTAAGGGTAAATATTGGGTTGTCTCCAACCAAGCGCTTTTCTTTAATGCCTTTTAGCTAGGCATGATGATTTCAATGATGCTCACATAAAAGATAGGAATTGAAGCACAAAGAGAGCATTTTGAAGAATATGATTAGCACATTTAAATATAACCTACTTCCTATGCCTAGGGATTTTTTAGCACACAATTTATAAGAACAACAATCAACTAGCATAGGAAGGCAAAACAAGTATAACTTCAAAACTTTAAGCACATAGAGAGGAAACTTGATATTATTGCAACTCCTACAAGCATATATTCCTCCCTCATAATAATTTTCAGTAGCATCATGGATCGCAACTTTGTTCTCATACTCAATTGGAACCTCTTCCGAAATAGTGGAATCATTACTAGCTAGAGTTGACACTCTTCCAAATCCACTTTCATAAATATCACACTAAGATTCAACACTTCCAAAATAGTGGGATCACTAATTCCTAAAGTTGACACTCTTCCAAACCCACTTTAAATGATATTATTATTCATATATACTCCCAAAAGATATAAGTGAATTTCATGGAGCATTCTACAATTAATATAGACTAACCAATATCCAAGCTCAAAATGTATAAGTGAAGCACATGAAGCATTCTATAAAACCATACTCAAAAGATTTAAGTGAAGCACATGAAGTATTCTATAAATCAATGAAGGGCTAGCTCATGCTAGCATGGTTCTTAAAGGAAAAACAAAAACACAAAGGACACAAATCTTGTGAAGAAAACAAAAACCGAGGTAATACCGATATTTGTTGAAGAAGAAAGATGGGATGCCAACCGGGGCATCCCCAAGCTTAGATGCTTGAGTATCCTTTGAAATATTTACTTGGGGTGCCTTGGGCATCCCCAAGCTTGAACTCTTGTTCTCTTTATTCTTCTCACATCGGTAACTCCTCGTTCTTCGAACACTTCATCCACAAAAACTTAACAAAAACTTTGTGAGATCCGTTAGTATAACAAAGCAAATCACTACCTTTAGGTACTGTTGAAAATTCATTATTTATTTATATTGGTGTTAGACCTACTGTATTCCAACTTATTTATGGTGCATACCCCTATGATACTAGCCATAGTTTCATCGAAATAAGCAAACAACACACGTAAAACAGAATCTGTTAAAAACAGAATAGTCTGTAGTAATCTGGAAGTTTGGTAAACTTCTGTAACTCCTAAAATTATGATATAAATTTGAAAATTTGAAAAACATTTACAGAAGTAATGTGCAGAAAGTTTCAGACCCATTTAACTTTCCAGTAAAAAATGTAAATTCATGCACTACAGGCAAAGTTTCTGTTTTTGTTCTGCACATAGTAAACAAGCAATCTAATCATCCTAAAACCAAAGCTTGGCACATTATTTTTATGATACAATGGATATATACAAGGGGATAATTATTTACAGAGAAGCTTCCATGAAAAATTCTACATTGTTTCCGTGAGCATGAACACAAGTGCTCAAGGTCGACCCTCACTTCTTCAATGCATAACTTTCCAATCACTACTCTTTTTGAAAAACTTTTTAGGCATGAGAGGCAAGTAATAATTTTTTTGTATTTTAATTCTTTAATTTTTTTGTATGTTTCACCCACAACTAAACAAAAACAAAAAGGAAAAACAAAATCTACTTAGTGAAGAAAGCAAACAAGCACGCACGAGAACATCAGCCCCACGCTATTGCTCCCCGGCAACGACGCCAGAAAAGAGCTTGATAATCCCCAAGTGCAAGGAATCATCATAGCACTTTCCAAAGGTGGAAGTGATAAGTATGGAGTGTCGAACCCACAAGGATCTGAAGGTAATATCAATATTCTCTCAAGCCCTATCTGACACTGATACGACTCTACGTGCACCGAACGTTTGCTTCCAACTAGAAACGAGAAATAAAACTACGTTGTGCGTATGAAGAGGATAACTTTGCATGATGTCGGAGAGCTAAAACATAAAAGTAGGTGCTGTTATCATAAAGTTAGAATATATTACTAAGTATTATAAATAGCGAGTGTGGAATAATGGTGGATCGGTGTGCGGAATTGTCCCAGGCAATTGTTAACAAGACCGGTAATCACTATTGCAATTTCATATGAGGGAGAGGCATAAGCTAACATACTTTCTCTACTTGGATCATATGACTTATGATTGGAACTCTAGCAAGCATCCGCAACTACTAAAGATCATTAAGGTAAAACCCAACCATAGCATTAAAGCATCAAGTCCTCTTTATTCCCATACGCAAAAATCCCTCTTACTCGGGTTTGTGTTTCAGTCACTCACCAACCCACTATAAGCGAATCATGAACATATTGCAACACCCTACAACGGGAATCCCTCACGCTTGCGCGACACGGAGGGCACCATAGGACAACACCAAAGTAAAACATACAACTCATACCAATCTAGATCATCAATCAACCCAAAGACAAAAGATATCTACTCAAAACATCATAGGATGGCAACACATCATTGGATCATAATATGTGGCATAAAGCACCATGTTCAAGTATGGATTACAGCGGGATGCGAGAGAGTGGACCGCGTAAAAGATATGAGGATGGTGATGATGATGGTGATGTTGACGAAGACGATCACCGTGGCGATGATTCCCCTCCCGATGGCACTCCGGCGCCACCGGAAGAGAGGAGGATAGGTTCTCCCCCTTGTGGTTCCTCCTCCATGGCCTCCACCTTCTGGTCCTTGGCCTTCATGGTGATGATGGCCCCTTCGGGATCCTCTTTCATGGCCACCGATGATGATGGCCCCCTCCGGCAGGGTGCCGGAGAGGGCCTAGATTGACTTCTCATGGCTACAGAGGCTTGCGGCGGCGGAACTTCCGATCTAGGTTTCTTTTTGGAAGTTTGGGTATATATAGAAGAGTTTTGCGTTGATTTCACGTCAGGGGGGTTTCCGGGCTGTCCACGAGGTAGGGGGCGCGCCCTAGGCGGTGGGCGCGCCCCCACCCTCATGGGCAGCCCGGGACTCTTCTAGCCTGCTTCTAGTACTCCGTGGGCTTCTTCTGGTCCAAAAATGATCTCCGTCAAGTGGCACATCAATTGGACTCCGTTTAGTTTTCCTTTTCTGCGATACTCTAAAACAAGGAGAAAACAAAAACTGGCACTGGGCTCTAGGTTTATAGGTTAGTCCCAAAAATCATATAAAATATCATATAAATGCATATAAATCATCTAGAAGGATAGTATAATAGCATGAATACTTCATAAATTATAGATATGTTGGAGACGTATCAAGCATCCACCAGAGATTGAAGGATCGAGCATCTATAGGGTGCCTTTTGTGAGGGTGTCGTGCCAGAGCGAGCCGGTGGAGTCTTCGTCGACCGAACGCAACTGCAAGAGGAGAAAAACAGTTGGCCCGATGACGCTTCCTCGCCATCCTCTCCCTTGCCGTTCACATCGTCTCACGGGGCGGCTGTCTGCTGCCGAGGAATAGGAGGGATTGCCCCCCCCCCCAGACCAATAGTCGGGTAGGTTGTGAATTGTCAGGAGGAGCTTAGGGTTGTTAGTATTTGCAGGTTGTGAATTGTGTTTTGTGTTGTGTATTTTGATAGTACTTTTAGATATGAACATCTTTTGAATTTCAGATTTATAGTATTGAGCATATGAAGTATTTTATGAATTCTAGAGATCTATTTTTAGAACTTAAAAAATGTAGTTTCATGGGAGTATAAAAGTGCAAACAATGTGCTTCTCAGAGAAGAAACTGCAAGTTTTAGTTTCAGATAAGAAACTCCAAGTTCAGTTTCAGATAAGAAACTGCAACTTTCAGAGGCAAAGCATTTATATTAACACGGCCTTTTCAAACATTGTTAACATCATGCTGGAAGTTTTATTCATGGTTGAAACTGGAACTACCAGCCAGTTAACATCATGCTGATCAACATTCATGCATAATACATCTTCATATGATGCACAGTCAAAAAGATATGCTATTTTCAAAATGCCCACACAATGTCGAGTGTGCGAAAAACAGAGAAAACGAGGGACGAAGTTTTGGCAAGTGTTGGACGTGGTGTGCGTAGATGACAATTGGGATCCACATGTCAATAAAGGCATAGCCAAAAATTTTGGAGATATTTTCTCTGCATAGGTGGAATCGAACCTAGGCGGAACAGCTGTCGGGTAGTGTCACTCGGCCACTAGGCTAGTTCAGTTGTTTCATTACTAATAAGGCACTTCCTCAGGTGGTCGGATCTCCTCCTGCGCCTTTGTGCACTCGCCGCGACGCCGCTGTCTGCCGTTGTGAACATGCTGAACAAACGAGAGGAATCTGGACAAGACTGTACGTGGAGAGGCGGACAGTCGGGAACCACCAGGTCTATGTTCGACTGCAAGCAAGTGCCTCATCGAAAAAATACTTCCTCCTAATGCTATACTGACGTTGGGGCCCACGGGTTTGTCGACATAGTTACATTTTTAGGTGCTTCAACGTAGTTACTATAGGAGATAAATTCACAACGAAGCCGGGGAGCTGGCAGGTATCATTTATTATCACTAGGGCAGCAAGTATCAGCTGGGTTTTGGGCTGCCCCGTCTAGGCTTTCTTTTTTAATATGCGCAGCCCACGACCTCAGATGGGAGGTCCATAGGCATGTTTGTATTTTCCTGAGGGTCGTCATGTATTGACCGGCCTATGGACCTCCCATCTGAGGTTTTATTTTTCCTGAAACATCGACAACCCAATTTATGTATTTTTTTGAAGAAAACGCAGAGGTCTGTTCTATTTTTCTATATAAGAATAGGAACGCCTGGTCCAACTTATGTTTCCCTTCTAACTATATTATATATGTTTAAATTATTTTATATGTTATTATATATTATTGTTATTGTCATCATATATTTAATAGATACTTACATATGTAAGAAAACAATATCCCACATCTTATTAACTTATAAAAATAATTTCTTAATAATAAAATCCTCGATTTTTTTTGCAACAAAAATCCTGGATTGTGTACAAAATGCTCAACCCCTGTTTGTTTTTTGATAACATTGTTCTGCCCACCCCAACATTATAATTAGAATCAACCCAGCAAAATCGTGTATTTCGAGAAAGTGCAAATGGTCTGTAATTTTTTAGGAAAAACATAAATGGGCCGCATGGACGCTACATTATTTATTCACCCAGCCCAGCTAATGGACTGTAATTCAAAAAAAAGAGATCAAATGGACTGTAAATTCTACCCCGCAAAAAAAACTGTAAATTCTGAAAAATGGGTTGAATACGTGCCACATTTTTGGAGGCTGAAATGTGGGCCAATAGGTCGAAGCCAATGCAAGTCGTTGTCAACTTAGTCAGCAAATAATTCTGACATTGTTAGCCGTTGGATTTACATCCAACGACCGACATCCATCTTCAATCTCTTGTCTTCTTCCTCCAGCGCCGCCGGGACCACCTGCTCCCGCCTCCTACTGCTAGCAGCTCTACTTAGCACGCTTCGCATTGAAGCGCTACTCCACCGTTGGCCAGGCCATCCCTCCACCCCTCCACACCTCCTGTTCTTCTCCACCGACTTCCGAACCACACCGCACCAGAACCAGTTAACCCTCATACACCTCTCCGTCTGCGACTCTACTCCCGCGTCTTCCCATCTCCGGCTCGTTGCTATCCGGGGCCTAGCCGTTGTCCACCACCTTGGATGTGCTCGGCGTGGAGTGGTCAACATGGTCAACGAACGACACCATCGGAAGTAGACTGTGCGTGGAGAGGCTGACAGCTGGGTCCACGACCGCACGCAAGGAAATGCCTCCTTATTACACGCAAAATAATGATTCCTCCACCTAGCAGCTGGGACCGACCGGAAGGGCCTCTGTATTTCGTGAAAAACCCGTTCCCACCGCTGACAGGTCAGACACACCAGCTATATCTTCGCACACAAGGAAGTGCCTCCTTATTACGCACAAAAAAATGAATACCCCCTGCTAGCTAGGACCCACAATAGTGGCAGGCTGACTTGTGGGCCAACTAAGTTGACGGGGACGGAGGGCTTTTTCAACTTAGTCAATATGAACGATTCTAGCTCCAGTGACCGTACGATGTCCATCCAACGACCGTAGTGCTTCTTCAACCTCTGGTCTTCTTGCTCCAGCCGCCCAAAGCAGCGCCGGTCGTGCCTCGTGCTCCTGCGTCTCGTGGATGGCTGCGATGCCCCAGAGGCCTCACCGCCCCCTACTACTCCCACCGCTGACCAGGCCATCCCTCTACTCACCCACACCCCTTGTTATTCTACGGCGACGACAGCCTCACACTGCAGCGAACCAGTGAACCCTCATACTCTAGCGTGGGCATCCACTGTCGCGTCTTCCCCGGCCCCGCGTCGTCCCCTTCCTAGGCCTCGCCGTCGTCCACCGCCCTGGTGCTCTCGGCGCGGCGTGGTCAACGTGGTCAAGGAACGTCTTCCATCAGACATGGACTGTACGTGGAGAGGCTGATAGCTGGGTCCACGACCGCAACAAGGAAGTGCCTCCTTATTACGTGAAAAATAATGATTCCTCCACCTGACAGCAGGGACCCACTGTCGGTGTCAAAACCGTCGGATCTCGGGTAGGGGTTCCCGAACTGTGCGTCTAGGCGGATGGTAACAGGAGACAAGGGACACGATGTTTTTACCCAGGTTCAGGCCCTCTCGATGGAGGTAAAACCCTACTCCTGCTTGATTGATATTGATGATATGGGTAGTACAAGAGTTGATCTACCACGAGATCAGAGAGGCTAAACCCTGGAAGCTAGCGTATGGTATGATTGTTGTTGTTATGTCCTACGGACTAAACCGTCCGGTTTATATAGACACCGGAGGGGGCTAGGGTTACACAGAGTCGGTTACAAGGAAGGAGATCTACATATCCGTATTGCCAAGCTTGCCTTCCACGCCAAGGAAAGTCCCCTCCGGACACGGGACGAAGTCTTCAATTTGTATCTTCATGGTCCAACAGTCCGGCCAAAGGTTATAGTCCGGCTGTCCGGATACCCCCTAATCCAGGACTCCGTCAGTAGCCCCTGAACCAGGCTTCAATGACGATGAGTCTGGCGTGTAGATTGTCTTCGGCATTGCAAGGCGGGTTCCTCCTCCGAATACTTCATAGAAAATTTTGAACACGAGGATCGTGTCCGGCTCTGCAAAACAAGTTCCACATACCATCGCAGAGAGAATAACATTTCTACAAATCTAATCTGTTGACGTATCCCGTAATGTGACATCACACCACAGCCAAGCCTTTATTTGAATCGTTTTTTACAGCCAACCTCAACGCGTTTCACGAGGTGGTTTCCTTGGCACATCTTGTCGAAGCAGAGATCGTGTCCCCTTATCGCAGGATTCTCATCAATACGGACGTGGGTAACCCAACCGCGCCATCAATTACGACGCTTGGGGGATAAGCGAGTTTTACCAGGTTGGTGGGGACGCATAGTTTTGTTCGCCCATATAAAGGGATAAGGATTCACCTTTTTCCACCCACGCCTTTTTCCTCCTTTAGTCATCCATTCTCGCACACTCGAGCTCCAGCGCCCAAGTCCACATTCTCTTCCTCAACCTTCTCCAACCATGTACGGAGCGGGAGGCAAGTGGATGGTTTCCTCTGTCACGGAGGGACACATCAAGAAGCTGAGGGGAGCCGGATACCTGTCCGAGGATATCGCACACCGGCTCCCAGATGCGGGGCAGTTCATCCCCACCCCAGGCCTCACGAGAGGGTAGTATTCCTTACCCACTTCCTCCGCGGACTGGGATTTCCTCTCCACCCTTTCGTCCCGGGACTCATGTTCTTCTACGGCCTGGATTTCCACGATCTGGCCCCGAACTTCATCCTCAACATGTCGGCGTTTATCGTCGTGTGTGAAGCCTTCCTCCGCATCAAGCCCCACTTCGGCCTATGGCTGAAGACCTTCAATGTCAAATCGAAGGTGGTGGGCGGCCAGCAGGCGGAGTGAGGAGGCGTCATGGTGGGCAAGATGCCCAACGTCACATGGCTCGAGGGCTCCTACATGGAGAGCATAAAGGGGTGGCAATCGGGGTGGTTCTACATCACCGAGCCGCGCGACCCCAAATGGGCAGTGTCCCCCGAGTTCTGATCCAGAATCCCCACGCGGCTCACCTCCTGGAAAGAGAAGGGCCTGCTGACGGTGTCCTGGACTAGGGGGTACTCACCATGTCGTCTCCCAATCTATTAGAATGGGCCGAGGACCCCCGTGGCCGTATACTCATGGGCCAGTTCGGACAGCTGCCACATACAAGGAAGATTCCACAAGACTTGGCGATCAAGACAAGGACTTCTCCCCACGGGCGTATTCGGCTAGGACTTTTGTTAACCTAGGCCTCTGGTGCATTATATAAATCAGGGCCAGGCTAGTCGATAGATGAGAGATATACAACAATCATACCATAGGATAGCTTCTAGGGTTTAGCCTCCTTGATCTCGTGGTAGATCTACTCTTGTACTATCCATATCATCAATGTTAATCAAGCAGGACGTAGGGTTTGACCTCCATCAAGAGGGCCTGAACCTGGGAAAAACTTCGTGTCCCTTGTCTCTTGTTACCATCGATCCTAGACGCACAGTTCGGGACCCCCTACCTGAGATCTGCCGGTTTTGACACCGACATTGGTGCTTTCATTGTGAGTTCTGCTGTGTGATCGACAAAAGAATCGATGGCTCGCCTGCAGATCAACTGTGACTTCGGCATCTTCGTCACCAGGTCGACTGGTCACCTTGGTTCGACCAAGAATTGCGCCTCGTGTTCGGATCACCATGTTCGGACGAGGGCCTTCATCAAACATCAACTCCGATCTCTATCAAGATCACGGAGGAATCATCCATGGAGCTCGGGGGCTCAAAGTCAACATTGCCCTCAACCGACCGTGCTGTTTTTCTGGACAGCGAACTCGTATCTTCTGCCACCACCTCCTCGAGTATCGCTTTGACGATCGCTTTGGTGGAATTGTGCGGAATTGAGTCTACAACAACCATGGGAAATTTCGTCGAGTTCCGATGGAGGAATCTCTTGCAATCCACGATATACCGGAGCCCTGTCAAATCTGGACGGGAATTTGGATGTGTTTAGGGCGTGGTGTCCAGCTTCTAGCTCGGACGTACTTTCGAAGATCCAACCGTTGATTGGCTGCGGAATTCCTGTATCTATCACCTCTCAAAATTTCAGCTCGATCCGACCGTCCAAACTCCGGGAACCTTCCGATTAGTGCATCACTTTTCGGATGTGTTTTCTGCGCGAAAACGAATCCGACCCGAGTTCATCTTTTCTATGAACG
Source organism: Aegilops umbellulata (assembly GCA_032464435.1). NCBI lineage: Eukaryota > Viridiplantae > Streptophyta > Magnoliopsida > Poales > Poaceae > Aegilops > Aegilops umbellulata. The sequence goes on from CP136054.1 coordinate 398,883,499, forward strand.
GGATTTCGGACATCCCTTTGAAGGAAGTTTTGTATGGGGTATTGTGTTTTGTTCCCGAACACATCCCACTAACTTTAAGATATTTTGAAGATGATCTTCAACATCATGCTGGTGTCAAACCAGTCCGGCAATATTACTCCACGACTGCCGACCTGTGCTAAGACACGGCGTCACTTTGTTGAGCCGAGCTCAACTTCTTCGGATCATCATCTCGGCAAGCTGACAAGAGTCCGACATCGCGAAGGATAAATCATCACCAACATCGCCGCCCCACGGATTACACGGAGCGGGCATACCGGCATCGCCACACGGTTGCTTCATCAAGCCGGCATCGACCACGCCAGGACCTGCATCGACAGGGCCGCACTATCGCTTCTTCAAGCTGGTCTCCATCACGCCGACCTACTTCGACTCATCGGCTGACATCGGGGCTTCGACATCTCGGCTGGACCGGGGGCTTCGCCATCTCTTCATCAACCCACTCCGGACACTCCGGCGTCACTAGCCGACCAGCTCCGTCACGTTAGCTGGGCCGAGGGCTTTGCCTCGGCGAGCAACCTTTACCAGCATTGCCATGCCGTCATTTTATCGCCCAATGGGTGTGCGGAGCGAGTCCCAATTTTGGGAATCACCTTCCTTCGGATTGCTACAACAAATAAACCAGGTGCTATCAATCCCTAATATTTTTTGCTTGTTTGGGTTCACTTTTTCCAAGGAATTATTACTCTGGTTTGTCCATCATATGTACACAGGTCTATCAAATGGTGGCCGCATTCACAACAGTCGCATGATGGTTCGGTCAGTTTCCATACATAGTCTGGCGAACGCCGCATCCGGAGCTCGGACCGACCTGCGAATTCAGGCTTTGCCACGCCTTTACCGCATCACGCCGACGCCCTGCATCGACATTGACTTCGGCGCCAGGACATATTTCTTTTATTACTCACTTTGCATAAATTATTCATTATGCAATGAATTTTTTTAATTATCATTATTACTATTATCTCCTGTTTGCACTATTTTTGTGCACAGGAAAATGATCCGGGGACTTCGGCGTCACTCTGCCGGTCTGCATCGACCGTGCTATGTCACCACTTCGGCGTGTCGAGCTCTCCGCTCCGCCACCTCGGGACCGGCTTGGGGGATAGAACCTTGTCCCGCATCAAGCTTGGACTGCGAACACATTAACCAGCTAAGTCGATTTCATGCTCAAAGCTTTATTTTCTAACTTGTGTTCAGTTCGACCAAGCGTTATACTTTTTTGGAAAAAAGTTGCTTGTAAATTTTTTTCCTTGTCCAAACTTTGTTTGTGACGCATAAATTCAAAGACCCCGTTTACTTGGGGGCTTCCTTTATGAAGCTTTTCCTGTTGCATATGATTATACTTGTACGGCTTCGTTCCTTGTTCGTGTATTACGCCACAATATGCACCATATTGACTTAAGCGATTTGCAAGCTGGGTTGCCTCGCTCCTGTGTTTACCCCTACGTTCCCGATTGTTCGGCTAGGGAGTAAAGGGAGCACCTCTGCGATTGTCACGATCGGGTCGCCCGAGCCGGACCTCAGACTGGGTGAAGCCGAAAGCTAGCGCTCTTATAGTTTTCAATGATGGTCGGCACACAACGGAACTCATGAGTACAAAAAATATATTGCACAAGTCTCATAATAACAATGAGCACCGAAGAAAGGTATCGGTGGGGGTACTATTTTCTTCGAAGATGCTTCTTACACTTCGCAGTAATATAGCATAAGTTCCCTGAGCGCGCTTTGTCTGTTACAGCCTTATGGCCTGATTGCCTGGTTATTGGAAACACCGTCGATATTCGTGACCGATGGAGTACATAACACTTTTCGGTCCTTGACCGAAGATGATGAAGCCGACGGTCGGTTAAGACGCGTTTAAAGTTCGGTTGAACATAGATATGATATAAGTACTTCGGTACATGCAATCATTCTCCTACCCAAGTCACTTGGGGGCTCTTAAGTTTATTTGAGCCGTTTTATAATAAGTGTTCTTCTTCTTAGTCGTTGCAAAGTTTTATTATTATTTATCACTCCTTTTTTCGACACGAGTGTGCAGTCACTAGCTGGGGAGCCTAATTTCTCTCTCAAAGCCGCTAGAGTTTAGTTTGCTAAACTGGCCTGATGAGAAGTACTCCGCCCTCGGGATAGGAGGTTGAAGCCGTAGGCTGACCCGCTCGAAGTCTTGAGATAGGATGTATCATGTTAAAGCACGACAAAAGCACTTCTTTTTTCTAAGACCAATTTTCGGATTGGCACCGAACACTTGATATTGTTCGGACGTCATGTTTTTACTGACGTTTCTTGGTTTTCCAAGCTTTTTGGCACTTTTAAACTATTTGTGCTTTTCTAGCATTAGTCTCGCAGTGCAACGCCGGACACCTTTTAGGGATTCGGCAAAAACATTCTCAGATATTGCTATATATGCATCGGTTTCGAATTGTGTCTTCGGTCAATAGTGGGGTTGCCCGGCTCCTGCACTTGCTTCCTACGTTCCGTTTGTTCGGCTAGGCGTGCAAAGGGAGAACCACTGCGATTGTGCTTCCAGCTCACATGGTTAAGCACCTCAGTGGAGAAAGACGAAAACTGACTGTCACAATAAGCGTAAACTGGTCAGCGATCCGATGACTATGTTAAATAACAGGCCGTTCATAACATTGGCTGAAGTGTTTACGGCTTGACCTCGACTGTCACCGAACACTACTGGGGGCTATTAACTAGCCTCCCAAACTAAATCCTCGATATTTTGCTCTTACATTGGAGCTGAGGTTTTATGATCATGCTTAGCATGACAACCCAAAGAAAGGAACCGATAGCGGGACTATTTTCTTTGGAAGACATTTCTTCTGTTAAACAGTAATATAACATATCTCTCCGCGTACCTTTGTTTATAAAACCGTATGGCCAGATTGCCTTGTTTGTCGTCCTCATAAAGGCTTTATAAAGTAAGACAAACACTCCTCGGCTACTAGCCGAGGAGGTGGAAGTCGATGGTCGGTCAACAAAGTTTTGTACAATGCGGATCCGAGCATTAAATGACATAAAGTACTTGGATATATAGAGTCATTACACACAATTTGTGATTTTACTATGGATATCGATCCTTAATTCGGCCACCCGTGCCCGCATTAAGGCTCGGGGGCTACTGGGCTTCGGGCTTATTATTTAGACATATTAAAGGGGCACATCGATCCCCTGATCTGGTGTTGCCACCCGACCAGTGTCTCGGGGGCTACTGCATTGCTTGTCCAATGCAGAAAATTTTATGTGCAATATAGTTTCCGAGGAGATTTTGATCCTCAGGTTGGTCGGCCGCACCCAACCTGAGTCTCGAGGACTGAGCACGCCACTTTTAGTGTCCCGAAGTATTCTGCCAAGCTAGGACTTGATCCTCAGGCCAATTTTGCAAATCAACGGTCTTACCCGAGTCTCAGCGGCTAATAGGATCAGCGGTCTTATGTCATCCTTCATGTGCATCTCGGGTTTTAGACCGATACCCACCTTGAGGGCTACTGGCTATATATCTCGGCAGAGAATAAATTGCACCAATCAAAAATAATGACAAAAATCGGCCCACATTCGGGGTGGCGCACCACCTCGGAAGCAGTCCGGCATAAAGCTCGGGCGCTAGTGGCTGGCTCCATAGAGGGAATTTTCGGCATTAAGCTCGGTTAAACTCCTTCAAACTTCTTTGAACCAAGGTGATTTACGACACCTTGGATACAGTCCGGCGTTGGAGCTCGGATACAGTCCGGCGTTGGAGCTCGGATACATAGTCCGGCGTTGGAGCTCGGATACATTCCGACATTAGAGCTGGGAAGCGGTCCGGCGTTGGTGCTCGACTGCAAAGGATACCTCGGATGCAGTCCAACGTTGGAGCTCGGACGCAAGAGGACACTGCCTCCCGGGAACAACTTCAAACCCGAGGTGTGGCATAAAAATAAACAAGGCATTGATAAAGGCCGGAAACTTAAAGGGGCTCCTCGGATACCCGACGTGTAAACCCGTCGAATGCATTTCGGCGATCCTCAAGATCGAAGATAAAGAAGATTTGTTGAACGAGTTTTCAAGACCGACGACTGAAGATGAAGAACAGTTCAGAAGAATCGAGGAGCGTCCCTAACTTGAAGACCGGTTCAGGGGGCTACTAACGGTGTCCTGGACTAGGGGGTACTCACCACGTCGTCTCCCAATCTATTAGATTGGGCCGAGGACCCCCGTGGCCGTATACTCATGGGCCAGTTCGTACAGCTGCCGCATACAAGGAAGATTCCACAAGACTTGGCGATCAAGACAAGGACTTCTCCCCACCGGCGTATTCGGCTAGGACTCTTGTTAACCTAGGCCTCTGGTGCATTATATAAACCAGGGACAGGCTAGTCGATAGATGAGAGATATACAACAATCATACCATAGGCTAGCTTCTAGGGTTTAGCCTCCTTGATCTCGTGGTAGATCTACTCTTGTACTACCCATATCATCAATATTAATCAAGCAGGACGTAGGGTTTTACCTCCATCAAGAGGGCCCGAACCTGGGTAAAACTTTGTGTCCCTTGTCTCTTGTTACCATCGATCCTAGACGCACAGTTTGGGACCCCCTACCCGAGATCCGCCGGTTTTGACACCGACACCTGCCCTGGGGTAATCCGGCAGAGCTGACCGGACTCCAAACCTGTATCCAAAACATGGTGAACAAGAAGCTCAAGCTTGTCAACATAGTACAGGTCATGCTCATCCGCCGAATCCTCCCGTGTCAACAACGGGCGTTCAACTTGTGGGAGTTCGACCTGGCCCAGCACCCAACCCTGAGCGAGCTCTTCGACACAACACACGAGGATGCTTGGAAGGTGCTATTTAAGGGCGCCGAGGTTCCCCCTCCCCTTACCGAGGAACGCGGATTCAGCGCGAAGCGCCAAGCCGGCGCGGTAAGCTATTTTATCTCTTATAGGGTATTAATATAGTTTAACTATGTGCGGGATCTGAGCTTCCATGCCTTTGACAGGAATGTGTGGAGACATGGGGGCAGATTGACTTCCCGGCCCCTCTGCCCGAAGACCTGCCGACGCTCTCCTGACGGAGATGCTGACTCCGGCACCTTATGAGGTGCTGGAGAAGAAGATCAAGAAGAAGGCGACGGGAACCCGAAAGAATTCTCGACGCCAGGTGATATCGGACTCATCGTCTGATAACTCGGAGACGCACTACTCCTGTGAAAACGAGGAGGAGGGTGATAAAGGTTCTTCCCGTCCAGCCGGGGAAGATAGGAACAGGAAGGCCACCCCAACTGGGGAGGCCGGAGGGTCCAAGAAGGGAAGGACTCTCCCTCCGGACTACTCCGCCACTGCCGCCGGCAGCGAAGACGAGTGGCCACCCAGGGCCAATCCCCTAGCGAGATCGTAAGTATTCGGACACCAGAGTAACTCGTGGCACCATTTAATAGCACAGCTTCTTCTAACGTCGGACATGGTTATGCAGTCCGTCCGGGCCCGTATCAACGTATCCTCATCGAGCGGTTCTTTGGATCCGTCGGCCATGAGCAGCGGAGGATCACTTCCGACCGCCTCCACCCTTCGCCCTATGGACAACGCCGAGGTGTTGTCTCAAAGGGCACCAAGCCGAGGGGAGGTAGTCCTGGAGGCGCTTCAAGGCGACCTTCCGGACTCCAGGCGCAAAGGGAGCAAGGCTCCCAAGGGCTCCAAGTTCGGCCCTAGGCCGAATACCACACCAAAACCTCCAGTGGTTTCGGACTCCGGCAGTCGGCCCCCTACTAAGAGGGGCAAGCCTCCAGTGCCGGTGACCTCCGTCCACCCGGAGGCACCGGATAATTTGCTGGAGGTCCTTAACGGCGCCTCTATCGACGAGGAGCACCGCGCTATTATGAGTGCGGTGATCCAGAAGGTTCAGTCCGCCAAGAGCGGACTGACTGAAGCCTGGGCCAGCCTTCTAACAGGCTTTTGAGGTATGTATTTAAAATATATGAAAATATTACCACATAGACAGTAGCCCCTGATGCTCTGTTTGGTGTTCATAAAGAAAAGTCGAATAGAGGATCAAAATAACATTCGCAGGAGTCTAATACCAGTATGTCGATATGCGTATGCAGGCTTCGCTGCTGACCTCTGCCGCACTGACTGCAGAGGTCGATACGCTGAAGCAGAACCTCGAGCGGTCCGAGAAAGAGCTCGACCTTGCCAAGAAGCAGCTCGAGGAGAACCAAGGTAAGTAATGCCTTGTCTATATGTGTATATATAAAAAAGATGCAGTTGCAAAAATGATAGGATTGTTATGAATGTGCCAAGGGCCACGACCGAGGTGGCGACCCTGAAGCAAGCGTTGTCCGAGGCCGAAAACAAAGCGGCCACGGAGCGCACCGAGCGAGAGAAGCAAGAGGCACGGGTGGGCGAGGTGCAGCAAGAGCTCCAGGCTCTCGTGAAAAAGCACGAGACTTTGGAGGTTGACTCGAAGACGCGAGAGTCCGAGCTTGCCACGGCCCTTGAGGGTGCCAAGCATGCCAAGGCCGAAGCCCAAAAAGCCCTCCAGGAAATTGAGGCGATGAAGAAGATAGCGGCGGGTAAGGCATTCATTATGCAAAGCAAGCATGTGAAAGTAAATTACTTTTTACTTACCCGAGTCCGGAGCTCTCTAGGAGCATTCGCAGAATTGCCCCGCAGCGTGTCGGATTCCGCAAAGCACTACCGGGCCTAGGAAGGGAGCTCGACGGAGAAGGTGTTCTGGTCTCAGTATACTGAGGCCGAACACCCGGTGCCCTTAAGCGACTAGCTGAAGCAATTGGTCGAGCTCCATAAGGCGGCCGAGCAGGCTATGAAGGGTCTTATAGTCCGGCTATGGCCTGGAGAGGCCATGCCAGGGAGCTATTTCGGGATGGTGAGGCAGCCTGCGGATGCCTGTCCTTGGCTTGAGGTCATCAAGCGCTCCGTCTGCATCGAGGGTGCCCGCAAGGCGCTTGCCCGTGTTAAAGTACACTGGGACAAGATGGACGCTGAGAAGCTGGTGAAGGATGGACCACCGCAGGGCAAGGAGCATCACCGCCCTGAGATGTATTACGAGGGCATCCTGAAGGGTGCCCGCCTTATGGCGGATGAGTGTTCCAAGGATGTAATTTTTTAGTGAACTTGCTCGTGTGATCCTGTATTTATGAAAACTTGTTTCATATGCGCTATGCAACGCTTGTTTGAATTTAAAATATAACCTTCTGTGCGGCTGTTTAAATCTGAGAGATGGCTAGTCGTCGGCTTCTGCCCCCATGCCACGAGTGCTGGGGTGTTCGGGATAAATCTGAGCACTCTTTTTCCCATTCTTGGGTCCTTCGAGGGAGGTGCTTAGTGCAGCGAACAAGGCAATCATACTATAATGCTTTATCACTCTCAGTTAGCCATAGAAGTCTACAATTTTTAATTTCGGCGAAGCCCCTAATATTCGGAAGACCGAGTTCGGGGCGCCATACATGCCTAAGCCGAACAAAGCCGACTCCTCACCCTAAGCGGCATAAGTCTTTAAGGACTCGAGACCTCTCGAACAGCGACCAGCTCTCGCCTTATCATAACAAACATTTTTTACTTTGTCTACTGAGGTGCTTAGCCCAGCTGAATCGGGGCACAATTGCAGTAGTTCTCCCAGTGCTACCTTAGCCGATATAGCGGAACGTAAGGCACCAAAACATGGGAGCCGGGCAAACCTAACATTTGACCAAAGACATGACTCGGAGCTGATGCATATAATGCTATAATTTTAGGGTGCCGCACTTTCGAAAGTGTTCGGACTTCTCACGCCGTATTATGGGGTCCTTAAGCCCCTGGCATATTAGCCGTACCAGAGTGTACGGGTGCTGGATGTTATGAATGAACGAAAAAAGAAGGAATAGAGAATGCAGTAATAGACTAGTGCTATGCATTCTTTATTCAAAAAGTGTGCATTAAAGCAGAACGATACAAGTGGTGCGATAAGCAAAAAATGGGGAAATTTGACATGCCCCCTACAAGGTCAAGCTGCGGAATGGTATTTAAAGCATGTATTTCGCTCGTTATAGAGACCACCTGGGAGTTCCATAGTACGACATGGCTTTCTGCCTCCCTGGTTGTTGTATCGTGTGTTCGGCGATTATACTGCCGGACAGGGCTTCCAGAGAGTAAAGTCATGAAAGAGAGAAAAAATGACAAAGTGGGAAGCCCCTAGTGCGGTTGAGCCGCGTTGTGGGGCGTTCCATAGTCGTGCCCCTCCCCCTATGCCCATGGTATTTTCAATGCGTCGTTATGTACGCGTGGCATGGATTTCGCCGTTTGGCTGAGGGTGGGGTAGGGGCCGCATTGGTACGCTTGCTCGGAACATGCCAGGAGGTCTTGTTGCGGATTACTTCGGGCGCGCTTGACGGTGTCGGGCGTTTGATCGCCGGACTGGAAATTTGCCTTAAGAGGTTGTTTTATGCTTCTGCTGCGAGGGCCGCAGTGTGCTCCTCCGTTCGGAGAGAGCGCTCTGTGTTTCCATTGACTGTGATGACCCCCCCCGAGGTCCTAGCATCTTGAGCTTGAGGTATGCATAGTGCGGCACCGCATTGAATTTTGTGAATGCGGTTCGCCCGAGCAGTGCATGATAGCCACTGCGGAACGGGACTATATCGAAGATTAACTCCTTGCTTCGGAAATTATCCAGGGATCCGAAGACCACTTCTAGTGTGACTGAGCCTGTGCAATGGGCCTCTACACCTGGTATGACGCCTTTAAAGGTCATTTTTGTGGGTTTAATCCTTGAGGGATCTATACCCATTTTGCGCCCTGTGTCCTGGTAAAGCAGGTTTAGGCTGCTGCCACCGTCTATAAGTACTCGAGTGAGGTGAAATCCGTCGATGATTGGGTCTAAGACCAATGCGGCAAATCTGCCATGACGGATACTAGTGGGATGGTCCCTGCGATCGAAAGTGATCGGGCAGAAGGACCATGGGTTGAACTTTGGGGCGACTGGCTCCAACGCATATACGTCCCTTAGCGCACGCTTCCGCTCTCGCTTGGGGATGTGGGTTGCGTATATCATGTTCACCGTCCGCACTTGTGGGGGGAATCTCTTCTGTCCTCCGGTGTTCGGCGACCGGGGCTCCTCCTTGTCATCGCTATGTAGCCCCTTGTCCTTGTGCTCGGCATTTAACTTGTCGGCCTGCTTGAACACCCAACAATCCCTGTTGGTGTGGTTGGCTGGCTTGTCGGGGGTGCCGTGTATTTGGCACAAGCGATCGAGTATACGGTCCAAACTAGACGGGCCTGGAGTGCTTCTTTTGAATGGCTTTTTCCACTGACCGGGCTTAGAGCCTCTGAATCCGGCATTGACTGCCGTATCCTCGGTATTATCGTTGTTGATGCGGTGCTTGTGTTTGTTGCGACATGACCTGCCATTGCTGTCCTTGGTATCCGAAGTACCAGGGTTCTTTGATATATTATTGATGCGAGCCAGCCAGTTGTCCTCTCCCACGCAAAAGCGGGTCATAAGTGTCGTGAGGACTGCCATAGATTTCGGCTTTTCCTGGCCAAGGTGCCGGGCAAGCCACTCGTCGCGGATGTTGTGCTTAAAAGCTGCTAGGGCCTCTGCCTCCGGACAGTCGACGATTTGATTTTTCTTGGTTAGGAAACATGTCCAGAATTGCCTGGCCGATTCCTCTGGCTGCTGAATTATATGGCTCAAGTCATCTGCATCTGGTGGTCGCACATAAGTGCCCTGGAAGTTGTCAAGGAATGCGGCTTCCAGATCTTCCCAACGGCCAATGGATTCTGCTGGCAAGCTGTTGAGCCAATGCCGAGTTGGTTCTTTAAGCTTGAGTGGGAGGTATTTGATGGCGTGTAGATCGTCGCCACGGGCCATGTGGATATGAAGGAGATAGTCCTCAATCCATACCACAGGATCTGTCATACCATCGTATGATTCGATATTCACGGGTTTGAAACCCTCTGGAATTTGATGATCCATTACTTCATCTGTGAAGCATAGCAGGTGTGCGGCGCCTCTGTACTGGGCTATATCATGACGCAGCTCGAATGAGTTTTGTCTGCTGTGTTCGGCCCGACCGGATTTACTTCTATTGTATCTGGCGTGACGGTTATCGTCTCTCGTAGTGGGGCGCCCTCGCGATCTGTAGATCGATCTTGCTTGCTTTGCTTTGTCCTCCAATACGTCTCGCAGGTCTAGCGTATTTACCCGTGCCTTGGCGTTTTTATTTGAGTGGCGTTGGGGTGCGGGCTGAGCTTTTGGCTGAAATGCCTCTTTGTCGCGACCACGAGGTGGCCAATCAGCCGCATCATACACTGGAGATGTAGGTTTTAATGCTTCCTCCTCTAAACGGGGTAGCAACCTGCGCTTTGGGTAACTCTTGGAGGGGCGTTCGAGTTCATATTCCTCAGCCGCAAGGATTTCAGTCCATCTGTCAGCTAGCAAGTCTTGATCAGTTCTAAGCTGCTGTTGCTTTTTCTTAAGGCTATTTGTCATGGCCATAAGCCGGCGCTTGAAGCGCTCTTGCCCGACGGGATCCTCAGGCACGATAAATTCATCGTCGTCGAGGCTTGCCTCGTCTTCGGAGGGAGGCATGTAATTATCATCCTCTACCTCTCTGTCTGCTGCTCTCTCATGAGGCTGGCTTCTCCATCCTCCTACGCTGAATCTTGCTGGAGGGGGTTGTCATTGTCTTCGGCACTGTCTGGAGTGTTATTATTTCCTGTGCCGGTATCACCGCTTTTGCTTTGGCGAGACTTAGAGCGGCGTCGCTGACGTCGGCGCTTGGGTTGCTTCTTGGAGGGGTCATCCTCTGCTGTTCCGTCGCCATTGCCTTCTTTGGGTGTGTCCACCATGTATATATCATATGATGAGGTGGCTGTCCAGTGCCCTGTGGGCAGTGGTTCCTGTTTGTCTCCTGCATCGTCGTCCATACCGTCGATGTCTTCGGAGTCGAAGTCTAGCATGCTGGTTAAATCATCGACAGTGGCTACTAAGTGGGTGGTGGGTGGGCGGCGAATTTCTTCGTCATCCGCATCCCAATCCTGCCGGTCATAGTCCGACCAGGACTCTCCTGACAAGGAGATAGACCTTAGAGAGTTTAGTATGTCGCCGAAGGGCGAGTGTTGAAAGATATCTGCGGAGGTGAACTCCATGATCGGCGCCCAGTCGGATTCGATTGGCAAGGGCGCAGGTAGTTCGGAGCCCGTGGCCGGAGAAGAATCCGGCAACTTGGAGTCACGGCTTTCGTGAAGGGTAAGGTTGGTATTCGGCTCGATCGCTGCTAAGACTGCGGCCTCAGGTGCGGGGTCTAGCCACCCGTCCACAGATGGCGCGGCTGGCTCCGAATTGAAGGTCGGAGTGATTGCAGGTGCGATCTCCTGAACATTGTCCGATGGCAGAGCTAAATCATGCTCATCGTGACGGTGCGGCGCACTCGGCGGGGGCTCGAATCCATTGGAGATCAAGTCTCCACGGACGTCGGTCGTGCAGTTTAAGCTTCCAAACCTGACCTGATGGCCAGGGGCGTAACTTTCGATCTGCTCCAGATGGCCAAGCGAGTTGGCCCGCAGTAAGAAGCCGCTGAATACGAAGATCTGTCCGGGAAGAAAAGTCTCACCCTGGACTGCATCGCTATCGATGATTAAAGGAGCCATCAAGCCTAACGATGACGACATAGAGGAACTCTCAATAAAAGCACCAATGTCGGTGTCAAAACCGGCGGATCTCGGGTAGGGGGTCCCGAACTGTGCGTCTAGGCGGATGGTAACAGGAGACAAGGGACACAATGTTTTTACCCAGGTTCGGGCCCTCTCGATGGAGGTAAAACCCTACTCCTACTTGATTGATATTGATGATATGGGTAGTACAAGAGTTGATCTACCACAAGATCAAAGAGGCTAAACCCTAGAAGCTAGCCTATGGTATGATTGTTGTTGTTATGTCCTACGGACTAAACCCTCCGGTGTATATAGACACCTGAGGGGGCTAGGGTTACACAGAGTCGGTTACAAGGAATGAGATCTACATATTCGTATTGCCAAGCTTGCCTTCCACGCCAAGGAAAGTCCCATCCGGACACGGGACGAAGTCTTCAATTTGTATCTTCAAGGTCCAACAGTCCGGCCAAAGGTTATAGTACGGCTGTCCGGATACCCTCTAATCCAGGACTCCCTCACCCACCATGAAAAAAATGTTTCCCCCTGGCTGCTGGGACCTACCGACGACATCTTCGCACGCAAGGAAGTGTGTCTGGGCAAAAAAAAACGATTCGCCCCCCTTATTGCTGGGACCCACCAGCTACATCTTCGCACACAAAGAGGTGCCTGACAGTCGAGACCCACCTGGTTGAAGCGTGCGTAGCGTTGTCATTTTGGTCGCGAACGTGTACGTACATACTGGTCGATGTAGAGGCACGCACGTGTCGTAGTAGAGGAGCGCACGTAGCATGCACACGTACGTACAACGGCTAGGGTGCAAGAAAGTAAATACGGCCACGTACGTACATACGGGCAGGGTCTCGAACACCTACTCGCTCCTACGTACGGCCAGGGCTCGTGTACATGGCTGGGTCAGAACGGAGAAGCTGCGTCGTCATCGTGTTCATGGGGAGGCAACGGAATGTGTCGTGTTGATCGGGAGATAACGGAACGCGTGGGAGCCAACCGGCTTGGACGGAACAGCCGATGGAAACGAGGTCTGGCGTACCGCAGAACGGAGGAAACGGCCTTGTGTTCAACCGGCCACGTTTGAAACAGGATCCTGTTCACCGGGTGGGGTCCAGTGTACCGCAAAACGGAGGAACGGACCTCCTATGATCGAAACGGGTGTCCTGTTGATCGGGACGGGTGTGGCATACTGTAAAACGGAGGAAACAGACTTGTGTTGGAGCGCTACGGTCGAAACGGGAGTCCTGTTCATCGGGAGGGGTGTGGCGTACCGCAAAATAGGACTCCACGGGATACTGTTCATCTCCACCATCAACCCCTACAGCCTCCACGGGCTACTGTTCATCCACCGTCGACCTCCTCCAGCCTCCACCTGTGACTGTTCATCCACGAGCTCTTGTTCATCCAGCCTCCACCGCGCGCTACTCCACCGGCTACTGTTCAACCAGCCCTCTCCATGGGCTCCTGTTCAACCACCCCTCCACGGGCTACTATTCATCCAGCCCTCCACCGTCTACTGTTCATCCAGCCCTCCACAGGGTCCTGCTCATCCAGCCCCAACCAACTCGATCGATCGGGGTCCTGTTCATCCAGAGGCAACACCATGGGGTCCTGTTCATCCACCCCCACCGGGAACTGTTAATCCAACCCCCCAGCAACGCTCATTGTTCATCCAGAGACATCATCGATCGGCTTAAGTCGGCATCGATCAGGGTTCAGCTAATAGCCATCGATCGCTCGGGTTCAGTAACGCGTAGCCTGCAGTGCGATCGCTCGGGTTCAGTTAGAGCCCAACGCCTCGCTCGGGTTCAGTTAGGGCCCAATGCCTCACACCCACGCACGTACATGTATGAGAGAAACACGCATCGCTCGGCCCCAACCACCCACCATAACCGGGAACACCCCGATATTTTCCTCGCACTCGCTTCTACCATGGTTTTTTCCATCATGGACGACCCAAAGAATGTCATGCAGCTGTGTCTCTGGCCCGCCCAGGACAAAAAGCCCATTTTCTGTCATGTTTTTTGGTCATGGAAGTAGGACCCCACCACATCTATGATGATACCGGGTTTTGTCACAATTATCGTCATAGAAGTGTCATAAGTATGACAGGAAAAAAATTCGTTCGACCCAAAATATCACAGATGTGTCTTTTTTTTGTAGTGTAACCACTTGGAAAGAATTTAAGTTGACTCTGCAAAGGTCTCGTCTTGTGTCCCAGAAATCGAAGTCTTATGGAAATGATATGAAGAAACCTTGTGCATGCAATCTTTGTAGAGAAATAGGACACAACCATAAAGAACACAAGGATGAATGCCCTATTTGTGAAGAAAGTCACCCGGCTGAAGAAAGCCCAACTAGGCAGATTACTTGTTTCTTGTGTGAAGGTACTACCCACTACCTTGCTCAGTGTCACATTTACCCCATAGTACAAAGAACCATCCAGCAGAAGAAGGAAGCAATGAAAGGAGCCCTCATGGAAATTTTAGAAGAACCGGTGATGAAGGATGATGTCGAGGACACACACAAAGGAAACAAAATTAAAACCTGCACCAAGTCATGCTATTCATGTGGAGAAGAAGGACACATCTCCCAGAATTTTCTGAAGGGGAACCTAGTAGAATTCCTGACAGAGGAAGTAGAGTATGATCCACATGAAATAGAAGCCCTGATTGGAACAGAAAAGTCCAAGAAGAGAAATAGATTAGATTCCAGGAAGGACCTGAGTCATATCACATGTTTCAGGTGCAAAGATTCAGGGCACTACTTTAGCGGTTTCCCAAAAAGAAAACCGAGGACCCAAAGAGGCTATAGGAAACCACGAGACTTATCAGAAGTAATATGTTCCTATTGTAATGAAGCAGGGCACTTTGCCAGAGATTGTCCCAAAGAGGAGACTTGTGATAAATAGTTGAGTCTGTGAGAAATATAGTAGTAGTAGTGGGAACAATTCTGTTATAATGAGGTGTTGAGTTGAGGCATGTAATAGAAATGCAGGAGATTGTAATAACTTGAGAATCAATAAAGTTAGCACCGTTGGTACTGATTTGGATTTTATGAGTTGTTACTCTATGAAGAAATTTTTTGACCATTTTCGAGGATATGAGAAATATGGTCTATGGATAAATTTGTGCATTTCAAGGGTGGTAGTACCCTATGAGGACACTTGACCCCTGGAAAGGATAATGGTATTCCATGGAGTGCACTTCGGACAAAAAATAGTACGAGTTTTGTCTCGTTATGTGGGATACCCCAAGAGTATGAAGGGAAGGAGTACTATTGGATATAAAGGAGGTAGAATGTTGGTAATATGGAGCAATTGTAACTCCATGATGAGTTTGAGTAATCACTTCTTAGTTTGGTACCAATAGAAGGAAGAGAGACAGTATAATTGGATGGATTTTAAGTATGCTAGGAAGATGGATGTTGGAATAATGATCAGTTGCCCCAATGATGAGTTCAAGGTTTATAAGTGATGAGATGGGCCATAACCACAGGCTCCAGGACCTGCCAAGAAGCAAGCACACTCTTGCTGAAGGAAAAACCTTGGAAGAGTATGACTTTATCAACAGACGATCTTATAGGAGTTTACGCAAAACCTGAGGGTTGTGAAGGAACGATAGATGTTTGTTTGGCTTGCAGAATCAAAGGATTTTTCCGAACTTGTTTCGTTGACAAGAGAAATTCTGCAATGCTTGTGAGGATGACCGAGTGTTAGAATGCGAGATTCGCTAAACCATATACAAGGTAATGATTTGGGTGCGGGATGGATTGATCACCATACCGACTTACTCTTATTATTCGCCCCGCTATATGGGATGGTAAATCTGAGTGACTTACCCATAGTAGAGCGACGATGATCAAAATCTTGTTTGAACCTTAGAATGGTATGACAATATTTCCCTTGTACAAGGCAGCTGTTGCCAATCGTAGGATATACGGTGAGGTTCAACCCAAACCAATTTCCCGCAGGAGAAACCATAAATTGTTGACCACCATGAGATATCGATAGCTGTTTAGTATTGGCACCAGACCCGTCAGTTAAGCACAGAAGAACCGTACCAAGACGAAAGGACACGGGAATTGAGGAAAAAGGTTATGCCACTACCGGAAGAGCCCAGAGTAGGAATTTTCCTGAGGATCTGAGGAAATCGACACTGCCAACAGTAAGGATGGAGTATAAGAGTTTGGATGGAACCGTAACCATGCTTCTAACAGTGGTGACACCCCAGATCCCAGTGAAGGTCGATGGATTTTGAGAAGACCCCCGAACCTAACCTGTTTCTTTCTAGCCTCTCCAAAACTCGAGGACGAGATTCATTTTAAGGGTGGTAGGTTGTCCCAAAATTCTAAATTTTGGAATGTTATATTAAATAAATAGTTTTGATTGATTGTTTGATTGTGATGTGTGAAATTGAGTGAAATTTGAACTCTTTGAAAGTTAAATGAGAGGGAATAAAAGGACTTTCCCAAACTTTCATTTTTGCCTTTATAATTTCCATGAATTCAAATTCTTTTCAACTACAAAACCCTAGAGAGAAGATGATATGACTTCTTCCAGTTAATTAAATGAAAATTGGTTTTTGAAAATATTTGAATTTCATTTGGATTTAGAAATTTTATGCAACTCAATGATTTTCATGAGAGAAGATAAAATGACTTCTTCAAATCGTATGAAATATGAGTTGGAAGTTTCAAAGAATCAAATTTTAAAGTCCATTTGAAGTTATTTTTTCAATTTGGAGTTATTTGGTTTTTGTTCAAATTATTTTTCCCCAAAAATAAAATATATGGAAAAGAGGGTAAAATGATTCCCTACAGTAGAAAATTGGAGAAAAATGGTTTTGAAAGTATTTTGGTATTTTAAAATATTTTTATTGTATTTTTAAATAAACTAGTACCACTCTTCGCTTTATTTGAATTTTTGTGGATTTTTTTTGACGCTAGAAAAATGTACATGTTGTAGAAAATCTTCTTATGAAAATTTTGATATATTATATTCCTATATAATATTTTTAGTTTACTTGGTTTTATTTTAGTTTCTGTAAAATTTGTTTAAAAAAATCTCTCCTGAACTGGGCCGACCCAGCCAAGCCAACCCAGCCCGCACCCGCACCGCCTTCCTCCTCCCGACCGGACTCCGCCGCCCGCACGCGATGCAACGCCGCCGTGTCCGACTCTGCCCCGCGCCGCGCCTTGCCCCTTCCCCAAGCTGCTGCCCTCTCCTATCCGCCTTTAAAAGGCGAGGACGCCGCCCCCTCTCCTCCTCACCCCGCCGCCGCGTCTCTCCTCGCCTCGCCGCACTTCGCCAACTACCGCCGCCGCCGATGAGATCTGCAGCCGCTGTCGCACTGCCGCTAGTTGCGCTGCCCGCTTCGCCTGCTGCACCACCGCACCGCCCGCACCGCCGTAGCCTCCGCTCGCCTCACTGCCCCACTGCCACCCCGCGCCGCTAGCCGACGTCACCCGCACCGCCGGACCTCCGCCGCTGCCACCTCACCCACGCCGCACCTCCACCGCCGCCGCCCCGAGCCGTCGTCGGACTCGACGCCCGAACCGCCCGATCCACGCCGCCACTGTTTTTCTTCTCCATGAACCGGTAATAAAATGGCCCCGATCCGGTTTATTTTCTGTAAATACGGTTTTCCTTGGTTTTCTTTAGAAAAAACCCGATCGATTCTATATAACGAACGTTCGTTCGTTTAGGATCTTCAGTGAACAGATTTGTTAGATTAATTACTGTTAGCAAGTGTTCGCACGATAGATTTTTCTTTTTCTGTTTTAATTTTCACCAGGGACCTAGATGCAATTAGTTTTCTTACAGATTAGACCCTAATCTTCAAACCCTCGCTACTTTTTGCTCGATTATCCAAATCCAACGAAACCAATGCCCACTTCTTCATTACGGTCCCCTCTATCTAGATAACTTAAACATATTGTTGAAAGTTTAAAATTTGAATTCAAATAGATTTGAATTCAAACTTCTTTTGTTCATAACTCGAGTTTTATAACTCTGATTTAATTGATTATTTTTTCAAATCGAAGCTCTTGACCTAAACTTTCTGATAAGACCAAACCCACCTAATTTTGGTACTATTAGAAATTGTTTTCTATTGCAAGATTTGTTTGATTGTTTTCGATGTTTTCCGAGATCTTTTCTTCGATTCTTTTGCATGATTGCTTATGTGTGGTTACTATTACTTGCTTAAGATAGATTGAGTGGAGTGTGACGAGTAGAACTATCAGGAGTTATGAGTGCGAATCATCTTCATAATCATACAAGGCAAGTTCACACTTTGATCATACTTTTCATTAGCCAGTTTTTTTATGCATAGTTTCAACCCTCAAACAGTGCATGAGTAGGATTGATAAGATGTGGGTATTGGGAAGTAGTTGATGAGGTAGAAACCTATTGTCTTGCATTCAACCCCTGGGTACTTCTACGTTGTGCTTACTGCTATGCTATGCTCATAGACATGGTTTGGTTTTGAGAGAATTCATGAAAGATGTGAGAGTTATTGTTAACTAAGGTTTAACTTAAGGTGGCTACTTTAATACACATCTGGGTGGATTGGTTGGGTCACCCTGGAGCACCCAGTGTTTTGCTCGGGCACCTGGAGAACCCAGTGCATGACTAAGGGAATCCCGGAGTACCCATGTGATCACCCTATGGAATGCCACCCGGGCTCAAAGGGATCATAAAATTATTCATGCTGGAAACTTCCGTGTGCAGCCACAAGCCATTATGGGCTCTGGCATAGTTGAGTAAGTTGTGGGACCTCTTTCAGTGGTAGGCTAGAAGATGTAGGGGATGTAGGTGGTACTGTCTACCTAGAGTAAAGAGTTAATGCTTCGGAAAGACTGTGTCTTGATCATCCGTTTCTCAAAAACGATGTAGTGCGAGAAATTGAACGGAGGAGATCGAGTGTTGTGGGGAAAAGTGCGCAAACCTCTGTAGAGTGTACAAACTAATCATGATTAGCCATGTCCTCAGTTATGGACATCTTGAGTATCTGGTACTTGAATTATTTGATTGATCTCATCACCTTACTTAAATGAATTTGTTGGTTTATAACTATTATTTTGGGATTGAGTTGGAGGAACCTACTCAATATTTTCAAAAAACTTTGTAGTTAAATAATATTTATTCCTTTGTTGTAGGGAAAAATTAGCTTTACGCAAAATTAAACTTAGAGCCTTCATCAGCCAAATATGCATGTAGTGATAGCCATTATTCAGCATTGCTCTATAGTGTGAAATTGCCATTACATTCAATGTACTGACCTACATGCCTGCAACGTCTCGTGTTGCAGGAATTTTACGACGAGTAAGTGATACATTAGGGTTATGATTTCTACACTCAACTTTGTCATTGGTGTTGATGCGAATGCACAACCTTGTTACTTCTGCTTTTTGGATTGAGGCAATAGTATTTACGTTACTTTATTCATGTGATTTAGCTCTGTTACAAATCCTCGAGTATTGTGTGTGTTAGCATACCGATCCAGGGATGACACTTAAGCACAGAGACTTGATCCATTCGGGTCAGGTCGCTCCAGCTGAAAGTACGTTAAGTCGACTAGAGGGGGTGAATAGGCGATTTTTATGAATTCTTCACTGAGGAATTTCAGGGTGAGAAGAACTACTTGCAGCAGAATAAGTACTCATATGCATACATGACATAACATAAACATGGTCATCATGATGAAATGAAAACAAGCACATCGTACAGAAAGCGTAAACACAAGATACACAGGATAAAGACAAACAGACTGAAGAAATTGAACTGAGCAAATTGAGAAACTCTTCAGTCAAAGTCTTCAAATAGATATGAACAAGCACACAACACAGTAATGAGGAAATAAAAGAGTTGAGGAAATAGAACCAGTAGGCTTGGTGAAGACAATGATTTGGTAGACCAGTTCCAACAGCTGTGACAGTTGTACGTCTGGTTAGGGCGGCTAGGTATTCAAACCTGAGGACACACAGTCCCGGACACCCAGTCCTGAACACATAGTCCAGGACACTTATTCCTCACCATATTCCCCTGGAGCTAAGGTCACACAGACCTCGCCCAATCACTCGTGGTAAGTCTTTAGGTGACTTCCAAACCTTCACAAATTCGGTCACTCGGCAATTCACAATTTCCTCTTGGATGCTCTAGACCATGACACCTAACTGTCTATAAGATGCACAGTCTTCAAAGGTAACAAGTGTCGGATCCACGCAGGATCAATCTCTTCAGTGATGCTCAATCACTTTGGGTTTGTGTTTTCCTCACTTGATGATTTTTGCTCAAAGTCCTCAAAGGGTGGGATGCTCTCAAATGACAAGTGTCAGTTTCTCTCGGAGCAGCCAACCAGCTAGTGGTTGTAGGGGCGGCTTTTTATAGCCTAGGGAGCAGCCCGACATGATAAGACATAAATGCTCTTCAATGATATGAACGTTAGGTGGATAAGATATTTTGGGACAGCTGGCACATAGCACAGCAACGGTCGGAAATTTGAGGCTCAAATTCCTCAGGGCTATCATGTTCCTCACTTGTAGGCAATCTGCACTGGCGAATTCCTAACTCCTTAGTCAGAACAAATTCCTTAGAGACCAGAAGAACTTCATCTCTGTCACTGAAGAAATTGACTGAACTGTATGAGATTTACAATGGCTTCACTCGAAGGGATTGGTAGGTGTAGGATTTTGAGTTGAGCATCACATGTAAATTTTTCCTTAGTATTTCCTCGACCCCCTTTAACAGTACGGTGTTTCCTATGACTCAAGAAAGAGAAAATGAAACTACGAAAACAAAAGTCTTCACCCTTCATGTTCCTCGTATGAATACCAAGTCTTCATGGTCACACCAATTTCTTCACTTTCAAAGTCTTCAGAAAATCTTAAGAAATCCAAAGTCTTCAGTCGAAGAACTTCATTTTTAGGGGTCGACTTTCTCTGTAAATATCAAACTCATCATAGACTTATAGACATGTGTTCACTCACAAACGCATCAGTCCCTTAACCTATAAGTCTTCAATACACCAAAATCACTAAGGGGCACTAGATGCACTTACTATCTCCCCCTTTTTGTTGATTGATGACAATATAGGTTAAGTTTTCAACGGGGATAAACATATGAAGTGTAAATACTAGTATTGAGGAATTTGATTGCAAGATATAGAAGAACTCCCCCTGAAGATGTGCATAGTGAGGAATTTGCTTTTGAAGCAATGCACACTTGAAGAGTAGAATCATGGAGATCTCCCCCTATATCTTGTAATTCATACACGCATATAACATATAATATGAAGAATTTGAAATGCATGATGAAATATGGTGACTGATGTAATTCAGCATGCGTGCATTAACATATATGAGGAATAAGCATGCAGAGGAACACAACAAACGTATCATACCACCATCGAGTTTAAGTTTACAACTCAATCCAGCAAAGTCTTCAAAAGAACGAGAGTTGTAACTTAGCAAAAAAACGCCCATATATAGACCCGCTTGGAGACTAACTCAAATTTCTCCCCCTTTGTCATCGAATGACCAAAAGTGTCAAAAAATGAGGACTAACGCCCCTGAAGAATATCATGTTGATGGAGGAGCGCCAATGTTGTTGGGGTCGGTTGCTGTAGTAGGGCCTTCCGCAGTGTCGTCCTAATCTTCATGCTCATCCGTGTCGCGTGATGAAGAATATGAGCTGGCCACCAAGGAGGGAACATTGACCTTCTTGTATTTCTTCGCTGGTGGCTGAGACCAGTCAAAGTCCTGCTTGAGACCCATTTGCTTCAGATCTTCTTCACCATACAGATGTGACAGAGCAGCCCAGGTGCGACCGAAGACTTCCTGGAGGTAGTAATGGTTTTTCTTCACTGCATTGTGTGTAGCAGTCATGTTGTGAAGAATAGAACCAAACTGACGCTTAATCCATTTGTGGTTGCGATCGACCTTCTGGTGAAGACTGAGGAGAAGCTCAAGATCAGTCATTACCCTTGGAGTTGTGCCTTGAGGATTTTGCTTTGAAGCATTGGCAGCAGAGTCACGAGTGGCAGAGTCATCATTGGTGGAATAAGATGCAGCTTTGCGGAACTGACCATCCAATGGATGAATGCCTTCATCAATAACAGCAGTGGCCTTGCCCTTTTCATCAGCTGGGGAAAATGTCCGTTTGAGGACTTCAATGGGGGGCAAGTAGCTGAGATGATTTTGAAAGTCAGCCTTGTAACTGAGTGAAGACCTTGTTATGAGGAATCTCATAATCCAAGGAGCGTAAGGCTTCAACTCAAATGGAGATAATGCAACATTGGCCAGAGTCCTCATGAAGAAATCATGGTAGTTGATAGGAATGCCATGCATGATATTGAATAGCAGATTCTTCATGATGCCAACGACTTCTTCATCATTTGAGTCATAACCTTTGATTGGACTCAACATCTTCGACATAATGTGATAGACAGTTCGAGGCACATACAGCAATTCCTTCACGAGGAATTTGGTCCTTGGGGCTTGAGCGGGCTTCAGTGGCTTCATCAACACTTGGATTATGCAACGAGCACCTTCAAGGGGAGGACTGACAGGCAGGGCATGAAGAAATTCAGAGGCTGGTGCTTTGAAATGAGTATTTTCATTCATCCAGTTCAATACCCAAGAGTTCACATCTTCAGCATTTCCTGTGATGTGCAATGTTGCATAGAATTGAAGAATGAGTTCTTCATTCCAATCACATATATCAGTGCAAAAGTTGAGCAGTCCAGCATCGTGAAGAACACTGAGGACTGGTGAGAAGCAAGTCAGTGATTCCATGTCCACGTGAGGAATATGCTCATGGTCGAAGACTTTGTCTTTGTTGAAAAGCAGTGAAGAATAGAAGTTGGCTTGGCTTGCAGTCCAGAAACGCTTCCTTCTAAGACGAGCAGAGTCATATGGGTTGTAATCTGTGAAGAATATGTGCTCGTGGAACAAGTCATCAGCCTTGAATTTTTGCTTCTTTGAGAAGGGATCCTTTGGCTTGGGCTGAGGAGTGTTAGTCAATTGCATCACAACCTCAGGAATCACAATCTCAGGATCCACAGGCTGAGGAATTTTAGTTGCTTCTTCAGTAGCAGCCTGGGTCTTCAATTCTTCAGCAACTTGTTCATCAGCACTAGCGGCTGGAATCTCTTCATGAATAGATGGAGTGGTGCGAGGTTCTTCAGAGCCCATTTGAACTTCAGTATGTACTAGGGACTGAGGAAATTGTTGCAGTGGCGTGAACAAAGGAGAGTTAGGGTGCTGATTGTCCCAAAATTCATCATTCATCAGTGGTGTTGTGCATCCAATGTCCACGTCCTCATCTTCGTCGGTCATTTCTTGAACGTCGGCCTCTTCAGCTATGAACTGAGGCATGGGCGATGAGACAACTGGGGTTGAAGGGATTGCATCCACTTCAATTTCTTCATCCAACTGCTCTGAAGAAGCAGCAGAAGGAATATCTTCACCGGGTCCGCTTGGGATCGCATAGTCTTCACCAAAGGGAATGAGTTCCTTTGATGGCATGCATGAGACAGGAACAACATCAATTGGATTCTCAAGAGAGCTTGTCAATTTCTTCATCTTCTTCGGAGGTGAAGATTCTGATGAAGTTGATACTTTCCTTTTCTTCACAGCTGCACGCCCCGCAACCTAGCTCTTCTTCACATCTGATGCAGGAGGAAGAATTGTACTTGGTGTAGGTGCAGGAGGGGCAGAGGAAATTGGTTCAGTTTCTTCAGGCACAACTGAAGCAGTTGCCCTAGCATTGTCAGTTTCTTCAGGCACGGCGGTTGAAGCTTCAGCTGGTCTGTCTTGTTCTTCAGGCGCAACACTAGTGGTTGCCCTGGCAGATTCATCAGCGGCTGGAATGCAGTCATCAGCCCTGGTACTGGCAGTTTCATCAGCAGCCTGATTTTCATCAGCGGTGCTGGCATGTTCTTCTGTAGGCTGAGCGGATGCCTCAGTCTGAGGAATTTCCTGTTGCATTGGGGCTACAACATTGGTAGTGAACTTCTCAGTTATCTTCACAAATCTGACCTTGGCTCCAAGCCAGTCAGCATAGTAGCGATCAAATTCATCACTCAGATTCTCGATCTCTGATTGCAGAGCTACAAGTTCTTCAGGTGAAAGCTTCAAGATGTTTTTCTTCAGAAAGCGCTCTTTTTTGTACTGCGCTTTCTTCACCTTCCTCCCCTATTCATATTTCCATTTCTCTTCATCAATGAAGGCAATCAACACATGTCTTTTACCAGGAGTGAGGTTCATCTCAGGCAGAGATGTGTTGGGGTCCTTGTGCCATAAGTCGATGAAGTCGAGGATCAACTTTGGATCCAACATCAATGGCACATTATTGCCTTTGGCTCTAGTAGCCCTGTGCTGCCTGTCTCTGATGATTTCAGCGAGTTCTTCATCATCAGCTTCGTCATCATCAGACGGTACTTGGAAGGCGACCTGCTTCTTGTGAGGACTTGGTCGAGACCCTCTTCCAACAGTGGCCTTAGTCTTCAACAGAGTGGGGCCAGTTGAAGTGTGCGGAGGAGCTGAAGAACTTGCAGAGGCTCCTGAGGCGATAGAGATGCATGTTGTCCTGGCACGAAGCGAGATGCGCAGGTGCTGAGGATTTGGAAGGAGGAGCTAAGGACTTTGGAACTTGAGGAGCTGGAGCAGCTTGAGGAATTGGCCGTGAGGGCTTTGATGAGTTGGGCCGTGAGAGCATTGCCGAGGAGCTTGGCCATGAGGGCATTGCTGAGGAGCTTGGCCGTGAGGGCATTGAAGCAAAAGCACTGGGCTTGTGTGCAGGCTTCTTGGGCATAGCCTTCTTAGGCTTGCTAGCAGAGGCCTCGGCAGTGGCAGCAGCAGAATCTTCATTGAATTTCCTCACTGGTTCTTTTGCCATTTTGGCCAGCTTAGCTTGACACTTGGCCCATTCCGTGGGAAATTCTTCACCTCTTCTGATGCTAGAGGGATCAGCTTCTTGGCCAGGTGCCAATGGAGGTCTTTGGCATGGAGGGTATACAGCGAATTTCTTCATGTACTTGGGAGTAACATAGCGATATTCCCTCCATTCTCTGGCCCATCTCCTCTCTATCCTTTGAATGCGCACTTTGCGCTGATTTTTGGTCTTCTTGCCATGTTTGGCCTCATCAGGAGTGCAATAGTCATCATAGATGTCATCAGGAATCTCGAAAGCAGTGTTTGCTTCTAGTCTCTTTCCTCCCTTCTGAGATTTCTTGCCGTCAGCCATTTTCTTCAGCTGAGGATTTTAAACTATTGAGTTCTCTGAAGAAGTATGCAACTTTTCTTAGTTAAGTTATTGAGAACCTAGTGATTCAGTAGCGGACATGTGTACCTGTGAACAGTGTATAGTTGCGAAGAATTTGGAGAGGTCATATGCGTTCTCAGAAGTTTTTGCAAATAGAACATGTTTGAGGAATTTGACCAGATGAGTCTTGAGGAATTTCACTAAGCGTTCTTTGACTTAGGTTCCAGAGCTGTACAGATTGAAAATCCACACAATTGAGGAATCTTGAAGAAAAAAGTTGCTTAGGGAAACAGATCAAGAACAAATGATGTGTGAGGTGTTTAGTGTGTGAAGATTTGAATAATAAACACCTTTTGAAGATTTTGTTGAAAACATCAGAATCAACAAGGGCAGTAATAGTAACTTTTAATTACCCTTGACGAAGAACACAACGAACTGTGAAGTGTTGATTTAGAAGTTTGTCAGTTCGGATCTTCCACGCCCTAACTTGGCAGAGGAAGACAGCTACGGCAGCGGTAGAGTGAAGAAATCCGCGACCGACGCGAGTACGACGGCGACGAGGTCGAGGCAGTGAAGCTCTTCCTCACCGGCAAGGATGGAAGTAGTGGCGGCACTAGGGTTTGAGAGCTCGAGCGAGGGAGTGAGGTCGAGTGGAGTAAAACCAAAGTAAGGAAGGGAGGGGGTATTTATAGCCATGGTGAAAAACTGCTTGCCTGAGGAAATTGGACGAACGTGCCCCTGACCCTTCTCATCCGCATGACATGTGTCACCCACGTACTGATAGGTGGCGATCGTGCGTGATCGTGGGTGAATAGATAAGTCCATCATGGAATGTGGAACGGTTTGAGCGGCAAAAGCCGAAAATTCAGATAAGATAATTTTAATGTTTTGTTCACAAGTTCTTCAGTTGACAAGGACACGGTGAAGATTTTGAACGAGTTTCAAATAGAACGCATATGAATAATTTGTGAATAGACTGGGTTGGGTTTAGCATAGAGGGGGAAGTGTCCGATTACATTCACTTAGCAGAAAAGGCAACATGAAGAATTAGCAATAAGGGAATGTTGTAGAGGACATAAACTTATATATATAGCCAATGAAGAACAACAAGGGTAAGAGTGAAGACATTGAAAAGTTGAAAAGTTGAATAACTGAGGAATTTCAAAAATGAAGAAAACCTCAAATTGAAGATTTTCAACTTTTGGTGGTGGCATGACCCACCGTATAAGAATGATGATTTCAGACACCGCATACAATTGTCGTAGGGTTCTGAGAATCAAATTCTTCGTTAATTTCTTCACACTTAGAGTGTTAGTCTTCATTGATTGAAGAAAAACATTTCATCGTGTGTTGCACATGTAATCATCAATTTTGCATAAGTGTTAGGATGTGTGTCCTTTTCAAAGGACATTCTAAGATTCTAGGATATTTAGCTCACACCGCAACTTGCTAAATCTCTTCTCATCCAAGGGCTTTGTGAAGATATCGGCTATCTGTTCTTCAGTCTTCACATGCTCAATAGAGATGTCTCCCTTCAACACATGATCACGAAGAAAATGATGACGAATCTGAATGTGTTTTGTCTTCGAGTGCTGAACTGGGTTATGAGCAATCTTGATAGCACTCTCATTGTCACAGTAGAGAGGCACATTCTTCATGTTGACGTCGTAGTCCTTGAGGGTTTGCTTCATCCATAGCAATTGAGCACAACAAGAACCACCAGCAATGTACTCAACTTCAGCAGTAGACAAAGATACGCAGTTATGTTTCTTCAAGGACCAACAGACCAAAGATCGTCGAAGGAAATGGCATGTGCCTGATGTTGACTTGCGGTCCACACGATCACCAACATAGTCAGAGTCAGAATATC
Source organism: Aegilops umbellulata (assembly GCA_032464435.1). Classification (NCBI taxonomy): domain Eukaryota; kingdom Viridiplantae; phylum Streptophyta; class Magnoliopsida; order Poales; family Poaceae; genus Aegilops; species Aegilops umbellulata. The sequence goes on from CP136054.1 coordinate 398,910,316, forward strand.
CAATGAGATCAAAAGCCAAGCCCTTGAGATACCATAATCCAAGTGTTGGTGTGTGAGCTAGATATCGAAGAATATGCTTCACAGCCTTATGGTGTGATTCCTTCGGTGTAGCTTGAAATTGAGCACACATGCAAACACTACGCATAATATATGTCCTAGATGCACATAAATACAATAAAGAGCCAATCATGGAGCGGTATACCTTTTGATAGAAGTCAATATCATTTTCATCCGTGCATAGATGGCCATTTGTGGGCATAGGGATTTTGACGCCTTTGCAATCTTGCATGCCAAATTTCCTCAGTACATCCTTGAGGTATTTCTCCTGAGATATGAATATGCCATTGCACCGTTGATGAATTTGAAGACCTAAGAAGAATTTCAATTCTCCCATCATAGACATTTGATATTCTTCACTCATCATATAGGCAAATTCATCACTGTAACATTGGTCAGTACAACCAAAGATAATATCATCAACATATATTTGGCATACAAACATTTCACCATCATAAGATTTAGTGAAAAGAGTTGGATCAAGTGAACCGGGTTTGAAGCCTTTCTTCATGAGGAATTCCTTCAAGGTATCATACCACGCCCGAGGGGCCTGCTTGAGGCCATAGAGGGCCTTATTGAGTCTGAAGACTTTGTCAGGATGCTTTGGATCTTCAAAACCTGGGGGTTGAGCAACATATACTTCTTCCTCAAGCTTACCATTGAGGAATGCACTTTTCACATCCATTTGATATAAGATAGTGCCATGATGGTTAGCATAAGCAAGTAAAATGCGAATAGCCTCAAGTCTAGCAACAGGTGCAAAAGTTTCATCGAAATCAATTCCTTCAACCTGTGTGTAGCCTTGGCTACAAGCCGTGCCTTATTCCTCACCACAAGGCATTTTCATCTTGCTTGTTGCGGTAGATCCACTTTGTGCCAATGATATTGTGCATGCGAGGATATGGATGTTTAACCAGTTCCCAGACGTTGTTGAGCTCGAATTGATGTAATTCCTATTGCATGGCTTGAATCCACTCAGGCTCCAGAAATGCTTCATCTACCTTAGTGGGCTCTGTGATAGAGACGAAAGCAAAGTTCCCACAAAGGTTAGACAAGTGTGAAGCTCTTGAGAGTGTGAGAGGACCTGGTATGTTGATGTCGCTGATGATTTTCTCAATCTGCACTTCATTTGCAATGCGAGGATGAGCGGGTTGTCGTCGAGGAATTGGGTCAGCACCATTTTCTTCAGGTGCATTAGCATGATGTTCTTCACGTTCTGGAATGACTGCTTCAGCAAATTCTTTGGTAGGAATGACATCCTCAGTAGCCTTGAACTTGATGGTTTCCTCAGGTCTATCAAGATAGTCATCAAGACCAGTATTCTTGAACTCGGTTCCATTGTCACTTCTGATGTGCTTGATCTTCACACCAAAGTTGGTTGAAACCCTCGAGGAAAATCGTTTGAAGACTTCCTGCACTTCACGTTTGTAAGTGACAATATGCACCCATGTGTAATGAGAGTAATCATCAACAATAACAAATCCATATAGAGATGCTTCATTAGTGAATGCAGAATAATGGTTAGGACCAAAGAGATCCATGTGAAGTAATTCAAATAGTCGAGTGGTAGTCATGATAGTCTTCGCTGGATGCTTGGCCTTGGTCATCTTTCCAGCTTCCCAGGCTTCGCACAAGTGATCCTTGAGGAATTTGACATTCTCAATGCCAATGACATTCTTCTTCTTCGCGAGCGTGTGCAAATTCCTCATGCCAGCACAACCTAGTCATTGATGCCATAGCCAGACTGCTGAAGCTTTTGCATGTAGACATATAGCTGGTTGTGGTCCTGTAGAGAAATCAACAATATACAGATCTCCTCTCCTAAAGCCTTCGAAGACTTCAGAATTGTCAGCTTCCATGATCACAACACAACGATACTTGCCAAAGATAACAACCATATCAAGATCAGAAAGCATTGAGACTGACATGAGGTTGTATCCTAAGGACTCGACAAGCATGGCTTTGTCCATGTGTCGATCCTTTGAGATCGCAACCTTACCTAGACCCAATACCTTGCTTTTGCCTTTGTCAACGAAGATGATATGCTTCAGATGCGATGGAGATAAGGGAACATCCATCAATAGATTCTTGTCACCAGTCATGTGATTTCTACATCCACTATCGAGGACCCACTCAGTGGCTTTGGGTAGATCATCCTGCAGATAAATTAGTGCATCTTACGAACTCATATACTTCATCAGTGAAGAATATGACGTCAATTTCATCAGATCAATAGAATAGATAAAGCAGTATGAGGACGTGAGAAATGAGGATTTATTTCTTCATGATTAGCCTGCGTCCTTTCTAGTATATTCAAGTCTCCAGCAAATTCTTCAGACATTTAAGTACGTTTGGAGACCTGACCTTGCATAAGAGATTAGTTCTTTTTCTTCACCGCCCACATCTGAAGGGGTGGCAAAGAGCTCATCATTCTACGAGATCCATAAGAGAAAGGTGGCATAGAAGTCAGTCCTCTTCGTTTCAGATAAGAGGAGTTAGGGTATGCATATGAATAAGCAGAGAAATTCTTCGAGGACTTATGAACATAATGGTTTGAAGAATAATGCTCATATTCATAGCCCTTAGATCTTTGCTGCGAGACAAAAGGGTTAGCATGATATTGACCAGATGAGGATTTTGATCCTTTTGAGGAATTTGATCCACGTGAGGAATTCGGTCTGTATGAGGACTTGGATCCATATGAAGAATTTGATCTGGGGTTCCTATTCTTCACAGGTGGTGTCATGATGACATTCACCTGAAGACTTTCAAGGCACCTTTTGGGAACCCATATTTTCTTCATAGGGGAACCATTCCTGCAGTTAGTGCCAACATATCTAGCAAATACTTCACCATTCTGATTTTTGAACAATTTGTAGTTTGAGTCAAATGACTCATCAGAAGAACAAGGAGATTCACACATAAATCCAGATAGAGTAGATGGATCTACAGGAGGTCCCTTTGCAGCAACCCATGAGGTTTTGGGGTACTGCTCAGGCTTCCAGTATGTTCCATCAGCATTGAGTTTCCTCTCAAAGGCAATACCCTCTTTCCTAAGGTTCCTATTGAGGATCTTCTTTTTAAGCACATCACAAAGAGCCTGATGCCCTTTGAGGCTTTTGTACATGCATGTCATATACAATTCCTTCATCCCTGCATCATCAGTGATACAAGCAATGTCCTTAGATGAGGAATTAGTGATAGCAGAGACAGGTGAAGAATTTGTAACATTAGAAGCATTTGAACATTCAGGTGAAGAATTATCAGATTCACGTTCAATACACTTCAAACATGGAGGAATGAATTCTTTATGAGCAGCGCTGATTTGTTGAGCAAGTAATGAATCACGCTACTCCTGAATATCTTCATAACTCACCCTTGGCTTTTCAAGATCTTGCTTTCTTTGAAGAAATTCATAAGAAAGCTTCTCATGGTCAGATAAGAGAGTGTTATGATGACTTTGAAGGGTGTCAAACTTAGACTGAAGTCTCTGAAGACTTTGAGCCAAAGCTTCCGACTGATCCATTTCTTCACGCAACATATCATCGCTCTTATTCAGCATGTATTGAACTTTTTCCAAAGCTCTTTGTTGTTTAGTGGCAAGGGAAGCAAGTTTGGTATAACTAGGTCCAAATTCATCACCTGATTCATCATCACTGAACTCAGATAGGTAGCATTCAGTTACCTTGGCACCTTTCGCCATAAGGCATGGTTCATAGGATGATGATTCTGGCTCAAAAATCATAGCCTTGCGCGATACAATGAAATCCTCAAACCAGGGATCGTGGTCAGATCTATGACCTTCATAGACCTCAGAGAGTCGATCCCAAATGAGTTTCGCATGGCTGGGATGCATAATGTTCCTGAACTGATTTTGAGACAGACAGGAGCAGATGATGTCCTTCGCCGTGAGGTTGAGAAGAGTGTACTTGTGAATGTCATCAGCTTCCGCCATCTTGCACAGGTCGGTAAGACCAATCTCAGTGACAGTCCACAACTCGCTGTTCATCACCATGAGTCGCTTCTTCACAATGGCCTTCCACTTGGGATAATCATGACCGTCAAAGATCGGGCATGACACAGTCTTCATTCCTGCGGTCGACATAACTAAAACTCCAGGCGGTTAAACCAAAATCACACAGAACAAGGGAGCACCTTGCTCTGATACGAATTGAAAGTGTGTTAAGTCGACTAGAGGGGGTGAATAGGCAATTTTTATGAATTCTTCACTGAGGAATTTCAGGGTGAGGAAATTCCTAAGAGAAGAACTACTTGTAGCGGAATAAGTACTCAGATGCATACATGACATAACATAAACATGGTCATTGTCGTGGAATTGTTACGGCAGATGTCCTTAGTGTCAGGACTTAGTCGCGAGGCCAACGCATCTATGCGGTAGCTTGAAGGGGTTGGTCGGAATCGAGAGACGCATAGCGGATCATCACACAAGACGAGGATTTAGACAGCTTCGGGCCCCGGGAAACATCATCCGGAATAGCCCTACATGCTGTTTGTGGCTAGGTCTCATTATGCTCATGAGCGAGTCGCCGCATAAGCCGGCTCCTCCTTTGTGTCTAGCCCTAGAGATTGTTTCTTGTCCTCTCTTGGGGTGCCGTGCGCCTCCTTATATAAGTTAGAGGGGCGGGTTACATGTGGAGTCCTAGTAGGACTAGGACTAGTCTATCTTCTCTTACAAGTTGATTACAAGTCTGGGTCTTGCTTCCTTGTAAAGGAAATATTTGTCATCCCTTTCTTCTTAATCCGGCCCATCATAACGTGAGCCGGCCTTCTAGGCTTTGGGCCTTGTTGTCAATCTGACCCGCTATCGGGGCCATCATTAAGTCGCCAGGCTCGTGAGTCGTCACGCCAGTGAGCCGCCAGACGCATGAGTCGCCAATCTTCCGGCGGGCTGCCAATGAGACGCCAAGTCCGGCCGGGTCATGCTTCCAGCCGGGTAACACCGCGGGGTATATCCCCGACATTAGCCCCTAGTTTAATTTGGATTTATTCATGTTAAATTGATCCTGTAAAACAAACACAAGAACAAATTTGACATATTGTGTTTTGGGTTAAAAAATTCTTGTAAGCCGGCACCTGATCATCCTTAATTCCTTGTGCTCCGGGTTAAATATTGTCCTCAGCCGGGACCTGATTATCCTTAAGTCCAATTGTCATTTCCTTTATCTAGAAAATCCGGGTCAATAAGCTAGCTTCATACTCAATTTGTTGATGTTGGTTTCTCACAGAAAAATATTATGAAGAATAATCCACTTGAGTCGGCTTCCAAGGCGCCGACTTAATAAACATATTGGACTCAAGATTCATCTGCTGATCCGCCGGTTTAAAGATGTAGAGGCCGGCGAGCAAAATTGCCGGCTTGTAAATATTGATAACACCGGGTCAAAACTGTTGTTGATGCCGGGTTAATCTTATGATGACGCCGGGTCATAAACTTTGCAGATTTCTCTGATAATAATATAATACCTGATTTGCTCAAAACTGATAATTTGAAGTTATTCCTCCCCATATGCATATCACCTGTAGCCCCCAAGTGCCGGGTTGTCATGCTTGCAGCAACCTGGGACTTGTAATTGCCTTATGCTCATAAAGATTTCAACCAGTGTAGCCCCCAAGGGCCGGCTCAATAAGATATTACTGAGCTGGGACTTTGTATATGATTCATTGATAATACCATCAAATGATGTAATCTCCACCATGGGGCTTGAACCCACGTCCACAAGGTTAAGAGCTTTGTACTCTACCAACTGAATAATGGATCTTTCAATATAATGGATTAAGGCTTATGTACCTTGAATTTCCTACAGGAGCAATTGGTAGCCCCCAAGGGCCGGCTCATTACAATGGGATGAGTCGGGTCTTCAATAAGTTGATCAAAAAATGACTTTACATTAGCCCCCAAGTGCCATGGTGCATGCTGGCAGTGACATGGGAATTGCATATTCGATGTAATCTCAATTTGAATAATGTAGCCCCAAAGTGCCGGGTCGTAAGCCTGCAGCGACTCGGGACTATTTCCTCCATTGTAAAATAAATCATGCCCATTGATAAAAATAATAGCCGTTGCACTAAAGCGACTTTGAAAACCTCAATCATAATACTGGTTATTGATAATCATAATAGAAATCCAGCCATGTTGGCTATTTAAGGTTTGAATAATATAATCCGGTATGAAAACCTCAATCATTCAATATCATAATGAAAATCCAGCCATGTTGGCTATTAAAGATTTGAAATACCTTATCCGTTGACAAGTAAATACGTAGTTTAAATACCCAGTGGCTCTTGGCCGATGGCGATTCAATACGCCTTCATTGTAAACCGGAATTTTTATGACCCGGCGGCTTATAGCCTTTTGAGAAAAATCCATAACAGATAATCATTTTAAAGCATCAACTTTGGTAACGAGCTTGACCTTAATCATTTATATGTCATATTTCTGCAAATCCTGCAGAGAGTTTAAACAACATATGCCCTGGCGACTTAGCGTCAAAACCAGGGCGGGTCATAATATCTCACATATAACCACTTTGATATTGAATTTATACTGCCGGCTTACATGACCTGTGCAGTAAGGGTGATAACCCAATCCTTAGAAGCCAATGCTTCCACATAGATGATGATTGTCATAAACTGGCGACTTATAGTCAAAAGTCAAGCCGGGTTAAGCATAAAACACTTATATATATTTGAGATATAATCCCAAAAAGGTCTCAAGTTAACTAATTGTGGCTGCAATAAACTTTACCAGAGACAGAATAAAACTTTTTGAGGCTTCTGATTCGGATACGATCAGTAAACCGTTCCAAAGGGGTTAAGCTAAGATTCGAATATGATCATATAGCCCCCAGTGGCTTTGGCGATGCCGATCAAGAGGGTATCGACAGCTATGTTTTCTTTGGTTCGAATACGACCTATGTTTGAACAGGAAGCCCCCAAATGACCTTGAAAGTTGTTTAACGACGCTGATTCGAATATGATACATGTCGAATCTCAAAAGAGGTTAAGCTATGATTCGGATACGATCAAGAAGCCCCCTAGTGAGTTCGGCAGTATGCCGATCAAAAGGGTTTCGTCAGCTATGTTCTCTTTGGTTCGTATACGACCTATGTCTGAACAGGAAGCCCCCAAGTGACCATGTAAGTTTTGCATTGCACCGATCATGAGGGTATCGACAGCTATGCTCGATGAGCAGGAAGCCCCCAAGTGACCATAATAAGATAAGCCGTATGGCAGGATACCTATGTTTGAACCGTGCATCATGGCAGCAAGTTCTTTTTGGCAACCTTTAAATTTGCTTAGAACTCGAACTTGCGAGAGATTAGTTTTTTTTTGAACCGGAAATTTAAACCGGATTTGAAAGCTTCAAAAATTTGTGAGGGACAAATTTACCTTGAGACGGATTTTGAACCGGATTTGAGAGCTTCAGTGCTTTGTGGGAGAAAGATGTCTCTTGAACCGGATTTTAAACCAGAGTCTGTATTTTGAGCCGGAAATCTTCTAACGGCTTTTAAATTTTCATCGATCTAGCAGTAATCTCCGGGGCTGGGTTACTTTTCCCTTCAATGACGTGGAGTTCTTAAATTTATTGAAACCGGCTAATTTTGCCGACTCATACCATTGTAGCCCCCGAGTCTCAAGACGACTCGAGGAGTTGGATTGAGATTCTCCATATTTGACCATAGCAGAAGGTCTATATCATTGGCGGTGATAGCGTGATGTGAACCTACAGAAAGTTGAGGTGACTGCGGCGAGTAATAAATGATCCCGTATGAGCCGTGTCAGCAACTCGGCCAATGGCTCCTTCCAACTGGCTGTTTGACGTTAACCATACTGTAGTGGCGGCGATGTAACGCCCTCGATGCGGCTATATCTCCCACGTGTCGAAGCACGACTTAGAGGCATAACCGCATTGAAAGCAATGTCGCAAGTGAGGTAATCTTCACACAACCCATGTAATACATAAGGGAAAGAGATACATAGTTGGCTTACAATCGCCACTTCACACAATTACAAGAGTAAAACAATACATCATACAGATACAATCAAGGTCCGACTACGGAACCAAAATAAAAGAAGAACCCCAAAAGCGACAAAGGTCCCCGATCGACCCCAACTGGGCTCCACTACTGATCGACTAGAACGAAACAACATAAAGGACAAGATCTTCATCGAGCTCCTCCTTGAGCTCGGGGCGTCACCTGCACGGATTCATCGGCACCTGCAAACTGGTTTTGGAAGTATCTGTGAGTCACGGGGACTCAGCAATCTCACACCCGCGAGATCAAGACTATTTATGCTTAAAGGTAGGAAAGGGTAGTGAGGTGGGGCTGCAGCAAGCGACTAGCATATATGGTGGCTAACATACGCAAATGAGAGCGAGAAGAGAAGGCAAAAGCACGGTCGAACAACTATGATCAAGAAGTGATCCTGAAACTACTAACGTCAAGCATAACTCCAACACCGTGTTCACTTCCCGGACTCCGCCGAGAAGAGACCATCACGGTTACACACGCGGTTGATGTATTTTAATTAAGATCAACTTCGGGTTTTCTACAACCGGACATTAACAAATTCCCATCTGCCACATAACCGCGGGCACGGCTTTCGCAAGTTCAGACCCTGCAGGGGTGTCCCAACTTAGCCCATGATAAGCTCTCGCGATCAACGAAGGATATTCCTTCTCCCCCGGAAGACCCGATCAATCTCGGAATCCCGGCTACAAGACATTTCGACGGTAATAAAACAAGTCCAGCAAAGCCGCCCGATGCGCCGACATCCTGATAGGAGCTGCACATATCTCGTTCTCAGGGCAACACCGGATGAGCAGTCCGTACAACTAAAACCAGACCACGAGTTTCCCCGAGGTGGCGATGCAAAGGGCTCTAGTTCGGACCAACACTTAGACAAGCGTTGGCCCGGGGGGGCTGAATAAAGATGACCCTCGGGTTAGCTACTCCCAAGGGAAAGGTATAGGTGGTAGGCAAATGGTAAAACAAATGTTGGGCCTTGCTAGAAAAGTCTTATTCAAAGCGAACTGTCAAGGGGGTCCCATAAATCACCCGACCGCGTTAGGGACGCAAAATCCGGGAACATAACACTGATATGACGGAAACTAGGGCGGCAAGAGTGGAACAAAACACCAGGCATAAGGCCGAGCCTTCCACCCTTTACCAAGTATATAGATGCATTAATTAAATAAGATATATTGTGATATCCCAACAAGTAAACATGTTCCAATCAAGGAACAACATCTCCATGTTCCAACAAGGAACAAACTTCATCTTCACCTGCAACTAACAACGCTATAAGAGGGGCTGAGCAAAGCGGTAACATAGCCAAACAACGGTTTGCTAGGACAAGGTGGGTTAGAGGCTTGGTTTCACAATATGGGAGGCATGATAAGCAAGTGGTAGGTATCGCAGCATAGGCATAGCAAAAGAGCGAGCAACTAGCAAGCAAATATAGAAGTGATTTCGAGGGTATGGTCATCTTGCCTGAGATCCCGCAAGGAAGAAGAATGAGTCCATGAAGAAGACAAACGGGCGTAGACGAACGGATCCTCACAATCGCAACGTTATCGGAACTAACCCGAAGAAGCAACACTGGAAAGAAGCAAACAACAAAGTAAACAACCACCACATAAACATGGCATGATATGCGAGATGTGGTATGCAATGAATATGCATGCTCTGGAACGAAAAGATGAACAAGGCATAATCTTGGAAAACCAAGTATGCAACTGGAAAGGTGAGGTGAGTTCGGTTGAAATCGATATAAAGATCACCGGAATCGGATGCACGGTTTGCAAATTACAGGCAAAACAAGAATGACAAGATTCTGCCATTAACAACATGATGCTACTTAGCAAGCAACAAGAAATTAAGCTACTGCACCCAAACGTATCAACAAAGCATATGGCAGTGATCTACTCAAGATGCTTGACAAAAGATGAACACTGAGCTACGGCTAAATCACAACATAACAGGTTCAAACAAGCATGGCAAAAGTGCAAAAGATATCTGGTTCACAGACTTAGAGAAAATACTAACATGCCAGAAATTAACATCAGGATGACATGTTTAGAGCAAGGAAACAACATGCTACAGGAACACAATATAGCAAAACAAGGCATGGCCTGAATCTACTCAAGGCATAGAACAAAAATCCCTTACTGATCATGAGCCAAAAGGGGCAAGAAAATATAATAACACCCATGTCAATTAAGCAAGTTTCGTTACAGGTTCCAGACTTAACAGAAAACTGGACATGTAAAAAAAACAGATAGCAAGTAGGCATGTTTACGAGCTCGATGCACTCACTACAGAGCATTGCATGATAAACTAAACATACATCCATCAAGACATGGCATAGACGCTAGACATGGCAAGAATAACAATATATCGTAAAAGGATCAACTACAACAAGCTTGGCAAAATCGAATAACATGTAAACAATCTGCCAGTAACATTTTATAGCAAAAGTAGAACAAGTGTAAGACATGCTATAGCACTCCATAATTACAAACAAAGGCATGGATGGATAGAGCAAATCTATATGCTCAAAACACCCTTACTGATCATGCACAAAAGAGGCATAGATCTCTCTGAAACAACATGAACACATGGCATAAAAATAACAGCAGGACATGACTGTGAAATTACTAAGTTTCTGAAATCAGCAACATTATGATCCCTTGTTTGCATGCTTGTGCTAGTCACCACAAAGATCACAAAAATACATGGCATAAACCTCTGGAAAGATGGCAAGGCATATTACAAAACACATGTAGGACTCAACTTCATAGGGTGCACACATCAATCATGGCAAAAATGACAAAAGTGCATGTTCTGATAATAATCTGGAACTAACATCACATAGCCCTCTTCTAACAGCATTTCGGGCATCAAGATGAGCTCAAATGAAAATGATGGAATGATATGAAATGATGCACTCATCGAGGCGAACAATTTGACATATTACACGCACGAAACGGAGCAGTATGCAGCAAGTTATGACACGATGAATAGAGGTATAAAATATCACAGATCTGGGACTTAGCCAAATATCTAACCCCGGGGGAAAGTCAACGCCGGACGAGGACGAGCGGGACGGAGGGATCTAGGGTGCGGGACGGCGCGTTTGGATGGAGGGATTGGTGGATCTGGTCCCGATCCACGGACCTCGCCGGAGTTGGCGCCGGAGTTGACGAAGAAGACGGCGGAGAGGTGGCCGGAGCGGGCGGATCCGGGGCCGGCGAGGCCGGATCCGGCAGCGGCGGCGCGGGGACGCATCACCGGCGAGGAGGGCGGCCGCGGCAGGCTCAGGAGGCGCGCGGGGAGGCCGGAAGCGCGGGCGATGCGCGGACGCCGAGGCGGCGGCGGGCGACGGGGCCGGCGAGCGCGGGCGAGGCGGCGGCGCCCGCGGCTCGCGGCGGAGGCGGTGGCGCATGGCGGCGCGGGCGCCGGAGGCGGGCGGCGGCGAGCGCGGCGGCCGGAGCAACGGGCGGGATCGGGCGGCTGGACGGCGGCGCGATGGGCCGGGCGGGCCCCGCCTGGGCCCGGCGGGCTGGCGGCGCGGGGAGAGAGAGGAGGCGACAAGTGGCGGCGTGCGATAGGCTGGGGCGGCGGCGCGGTTGACGTGTCGCCCCGGGATTGGTCCGGGCGACGTGGCGGCGGGGTGGACGCGTCCGCCGGCGAGACGGACATGGCCGGCGGCGCGAGGGGAGCGGGGCTAGGGTTTGGACTGCGCGAAAAACCGAGGGGGAGCACACATTTATAGGTAGAGGGGGCTAGGAAGCTCCTAATGGAGTGCGGTTTTCGCCCACACGATCGTGATCGAACGACCGATAACATGGAGATGACTTAGATGGGTTTTTTTGCCACTTAGAAGGGGTGTTGGGCTGCACACAAAAGAGGCCTTCACGGTTACCCGGTTAACCGTTGGAGTATCAAACAACCTCCGAATGAACCGAAACTTGACAGGCGGTCTACCGGTGCTATACCAAGGCCGCTTGGCAAACCTCGGTCCATTCCGAGAAAGTTTAATACCCGCTCACATAAAAAGGTAAAAGGGGACGCCGGGGAACATATGAGCGTCGGATTGCAAAACAGACAACGGGGAAAATGCTCGGATGCATGAAACGAACACGTATGCAAATGCGATGCACATGATGACATGATATGAAATGCAGATGATGACATGGCAAAGTGCAACATGCAAACACATGACATGGCAACGACGGCGAATAACTGGCGGACACCTGGCGCATCGAACCTGGGGCGTTACAACACTCCACCACTACGAGAGGATCTCGTCCCGAGATCTAAGAATGACACCGGAGGGGAAAACGGAAGAGAAAGAGAAGAGGTAAAGCTTAGTTGCTTCTTTGACAAAAGAGTGAAACCAAAGAACGTTGAGAGGTTGAGCAAAATGGAAGAACGAAAACAACGAAGTTGAACGAACTTGAAAACACTCCGTTAGACAAGAGGAACATTGGATACGACGAGAACCAAGAGGTTAAGTGAAAAGGTAGAAATAGAAACCACTCCGGTTAAAACAAGATAGAGAAGGAATAAGATTGATATAATTTGGGCAGCACTCCAACTGTAAATGGAAGGAATTGAACATGAACTTGACAAGATGAGGGGATACTTAACGAAAACAACAACACACTGCCTCCGGAACAAATGAAAGAGTGGAATCAAGAGAACAGAGAATAGAACAACAACTTCTATCACAATTGAATTTGAAAGAGCGTCCTTAAAAGAAGGATTGAACGGAGTTGTTGGAAAACCAACAACGAAACAAATAAGCTTGTAGCGGGCTTATGGAAACATCTCAAAATTATGAGGTGAAATTCTGCCACATACGAAAACAATAGATTGGATTGAGATCAACAAGGAGATGAAAACTTATTTCACCGGGAGGATAAATGAAAAACTTGGGTCATTTATGAGCACCATAATAGAAACAATCCTTAGGGAAAGCTTTCGGTGAAATATAACCCAAGATAACTCCAATGAAGAGACTGATGGATTTAAAATACCTCATTCTTGACAACATGTGAATCGTGGAACATGAATGGAAATTGTCAAGAAGGACATAATACCACCTCAAAAGATATTGTGGAAAGAATTGCACTTCAAAATGCAGGAAGAAGAATATTTGAGCTCTTCCAACAAGAATCTTGTGAACACTTCGAGAAAGACTTAATCCTTGATGAACCACCATGAAGAAACTCCATAAAGAACTCCGGTAAAACAAGGATGATAGAAAGACAGAGAGGTTGAAAACACAAGGTGAAGCCTTGCGATGATTTAGATGGATCTTCGTGATGATGAGAGTTTGGAACTCCGAGGAAGATAAGGTGAAACAATTGAAATCCAGAATTTGAAGAACCTCCGAAATAAGGAATAGCATTTACTCGATGAAACAAGAATAAGAATTACATTATGCTCATCCTTCACCAATTAAATTGATGACAAGCAATGGATTTGGCATACTACTTATTCTCGTAGAAAGGATTAAGATAGATATAGCGTAAATTTGGGAAGATCTTCAACGGACCACGGTAGGATTTAGAAAGAATGAATGAATTTATATGATGACGAAGGAAGAGAACTCTTGAACGAACCACCGTAAGAATCGGAAATGAAAGTAGCAAAGCACAATTCACCGGGAAGACTTGGAAAACGAATGAAGATACTTGAGAGATTTTGTATACATGAGAACGAAGAGATCATGAACTGATTAGAGGATATTTGAACGATGCACCGATAAGATTTGGAAAACAAGAGCTGAAAGCTGAGAATGAATAATACTGAGATGATGGGCTCCGGGGAATCAAACTGAAAGACCCCTGAAATGCTCTGGATGGGTGAATAGAATTCTCACAATCAAAATTAGTTATGAGAGGATGGCATCAAGTTAGAACCATGCATCTTCAAGAGAATGGACACGATTTAAGGGATGCTCTTCTTCGGTCTTCAAAATCCGAGAATGATGATGAGAACGACCACCATGAATTGTTGAGACACTCCGGAATGAAAATTAGAAAGGTTGAACCAACGATGAAAAAAAATTGAAGGATCTTGGAGAAAGACATTTGACTGATGATAATTCATTCTTACATCAACTTTGAATAGCTCCGGGAAGATTAGAAGAGTCAGGTAAGATCCTGGAAAAAGACCTGTGGGTTAGGGCCCACTCAAAAGATACACCTTCAAATGATTACTTGAAAGGGAGATTGCACCGGTTGATTTAAATGGCTAGAATGAGATAACAACCTCGAAATAGGTTGAACTGATCTTGAAAGACAAGACGAGCCTTCTGAGATAATCTTCAGCACTCCCGAACAAATGAATAGCGAGAAGTGAATGATTAAGAGGTGCACCGGTACGAGAAAAAAAACATTTGAAACGAGGAAAGATATGATCGACAAAGCTTGAATTGAAACCACCAGAGAAGAAAAGAATGACGAATGATGAACTTGAAGAACATATTCATGAGAACCACCAGGTAAGAACATGGAGGAAAAGAATGGAGAGACTTCACATCAATAAAATGGATACTTGATCAAGAAATCTGAGTCCTTGAAGAAAATGGGTGGGAGGGCGGGAAAACAAAGACAACTTGGAACGGATGAAGCAACCACCGTTGAGAAGAACTGATAATTGATCTTGCGAATGTTGAAGTGATCGGGTCCACTTGAAGAGAGACACACCGGTTGAAAAAGAATTAACATGACAACCTCGATGATCAAGAAGGATTAGTATTCACATAGCAATATGAGAACACCGTTTAGGAAAGGTATGGAATCAACACTTGGCATTGAAGCAACTCGAATACCACAAAACAAAACAAAAACAAAGGATTTGCTTGCAGTATAAGCCGGAAACAAACATATGATAGATCCCATATCGTATCATGTGTCTGTTGGAAAGATATTCTAGGAGCTACTTGAATTCCCACTTATAAACTCCCGAAACTTTCTGGTTATGCAATCAGGTGTCGGGGATACAGGGGACACAAAAATATATTACCCAAACTAACAATACCTAGATCCAGCTGTATCCATCCTTCAACACATAACCAAGAAACCTTCGGAAATCGTCTACCTCAACCTTCGAAAAGCATCTGTTATACGAGTTATGGCAATACTCCCGCACTCGCCTCAGTACTGGGCTATCATGCTTATCTCACCAACAACTGTACAAAAGAGATTTTCGATGTCGGCGTACTAAACTCAGGTATTCCAGAACTGCAACGATAAGATTATGACGACAACACCTCGGAGCTCAACTCCCCGGGACACCTCCACTAAACCCCTGCTGACGGGAGGCAACCAAGACAATGTTGTCATCATAAAACCATCGGAACGATTCTAAGATGCCCGCGTGATCCTAAAAAAAATTTAGTGAAATTTGAGAAGAGAAGAGTCAAAACTCTACGTCAGGATGCCTTACCAGAGCGATGAGGAGACTGGGAAGTAAAAAGAATTCCTAAACTCTCCGATACATAATTCCTAAATGACTCAACACATTTTCCTAGACATAACTCGGCCGCTAAAAACGATCAATCAGTGGGGGCTCCTAAGGTCGGGGAAGGCTCTGATACCAACTTGTAACGCCCTCGATGCGGCTATATCTCCCACGTATTGAAGCACGACTTAGAGGCATAACCGCATTGAAAGCAATGTCGCAAGTGAGGTAATCTTCACACAACCCATGTAATACATAAGGGAAAGAGATACATAGTTGGCTTACAATCGCCACTTCACACAATTACAAGAGTAAAACAATACATCATACAGATACAATCAAGGTCCGACTACGGAACCAAAATAAAAGAAGAACCCCAAAAGCGACAAAGGTCCCCGATCGACCCCAACTGGGCTCCACTACTGATCGACTAGAACGAAACAACATAAAGGACAAGATCTTCATCGAGCTCCTCCTTGAGCTCGGGGCGTCACCTGCACGGATTCATCGGCACCTGCAAACTGGTTTTGGAAGTATCTGTGAGTCACGGGGACTCAGCAATCTCACACCCGCGAGATCAGGACTATTTAAGCTTAAAGGTAGGAAAGGGTAGTGAGGTGGGGCTGCAGCAAGCGACTAGCATATATGGTGGCTAACATACGCAAATGAGAGCGAGAAGAGAAGGCAAAAGCACGGTCGAACAACTATGATCAAGAAGTGATCCTGAAACTACTTACGTCAAGCATAACTCCAACACCGTGTTCACCTCCCGGACTCCGCCAAGAAGAGACCATCACGGTTACACACGTGGTTGATGTGTTTTAATTAAGATCAACTTCGGGTTTTCTACAATCGGACATTAACAAATTCCCATCTGCCACATAACTGCGGGCACGGCTTTCGAAAGTTCAAACCCTGCAGGGGTGTCCCAACTTAGCCCATGATAAGCTCTCGCGATCAACGAAGGATATTCCTTCTCCCCGGGAAGACCCGATCAGTCTCGGAATCCCGGCTACAAGACATTTCGACAGTAATAAAACAAGTCCAGCAAAGCCGCCCGATGCGCCGACATCCTGATAGGAGCTGCACATATCCCGTTCTCAGGGCAACACCGGATGAGCAGTCCGTACAACTAAAACCAGACCACGAGTTTCCCCGAGGTGGCGCTGCAAAGGGCTCTAGTTCGGACCAACACTTAGACAAGCGTTGGCCCGGGGGGGCTGAATAAAGACGACCCTCGGGTTAGCTACTCCCAAGGGAAAGGTATAGGTGGTAGGCAAATGGTAAAACAAATGTTGGGCCTTGCTGGAAAAGTCTTATTCAAAGCGAACTGTCAAGGGGTCCCATAAATCACCCGACCGTGTTAGGGACGCAAAATCCGGGAACATAACACCGATATGACGGAAACTAGGGCGGAAAGAGTGGAACAAAACACCAGGCATAAGGCCGAGCCTTCCACCCTTTACCAAGTATATAGATGCATTAATTAAATAAGATATATTGTGATATCCCAACAAGTAAACATGTTCCAATCAAGGAACAACATCTCCATGTTCCAACAAGGAACAAACTTCATCTTCACCTGCAACTAACAACGTTATAAGAGGGGCTGAGCAAAGCGGTAACATTGCCAAACAACGGTTTGCTAGGACAAGGTGGGTTAGAGGCTTGGTTTCACAATATGGGAGGCATGATAAGCAAGTGGTAGGTATCGCAGCAAAGGAAGAGCAAAAGAGCGAGCAACCTAGCAAGCAAAGATAGAAGTGATTTCGAGGGTATGGTCATCTTGCCTGAAATCCCGCTAGGAAGAAGAACGAGTCCATGAAGAAGACAAACGGACGTAGACGAACGGATCCTCACAATCGCAACGCTATCGGAACTAACCCGAAGAAGCAACACCGGAAAGAAGCAAACAACAAAGTAAACAACCACCACATAAACATGGCATGATATGCGAGATGTGGTATGCAATGCATATGCATGCTCCGGAAGGAAAAGATGAACAAGGCATAATCTTGGAAAACCAAGTATGCAACTGGAAAGCTGAGGTGAGTTCGGTTGAAATCGATATAAAGATCACCGGAATCGGATGCACGGTTTGCAAATGACAAGCAAAACAAGGATGACAAGATTCTGCCATTAACAGCATGATGCTACTTAGCAAGCAACAAGAAATTAAGCTACTGCACCCAAATGTATCAACAAAGCATATGATAGTGATCTACTCAAGATGCTTGACAAAAGATGAACACTGAGCTACGGCTAAATCACACCATAACAGGTTCAAAGAAGCATGGCAAAAGTGCAAAAGATATCAGGTTCACAGACTTGGAGAAAATACTAACATGCCAGAAATTAACATCAGGGTGACATGTTTAGAGCAAGGAAACAACATGCTACAGGAACACAATATAGCAAAACAAGGCATGGCATGAATTTACTCAAGGCATAGAACAAAAATCCCTTACTGACCATGAGCCAAAAGGGGCCAGAAAATATAATAACACACATGTCAATTAAGCAAGTTCCGTTACAGGTTCCAGACTTAGCAGAAAACTGGACATGTAAAAAAACAGATAGGAAGTAGGCATGTTTACGAGCTCGATGCACGCACTACAGAGCATTGCATGATAAACTAAGCATACATCCATTAAGAAGACATGGCATAGACGCTAGACATGGCAAGAATAACAATATATCATAAAAGGATCAACTACAACAAGCTTGGCAAAATCGAATAACATGTAAACAATCTGCCAGTAACATTTTATAGCAAAAGTAGAGCAAGTTTAAGACATGCTATAGCACTCCATAATTACAAACAAAGGCATGTATGGATAGAGAAAACCCATATGCTCAAAACACCCTTACTGATCATGCTCAAAATAGGCATAGATCTCTCTGAAACAACATGAACACATATCATAGAAATAACAGCAGGACATGACTTAGTGAAATTACAAAGTCTCTGGAATCAGCAACATTATGATCCCTAGTTTGCATGCTTGTGCTAGTCACCACAAAGATCACAAAAATACATGGCATAAACCTCTGGAAAGATGGCAAGGCATATTACAAAACACATGTAGGACTCAACTTCATAGGGTGCACACATCAATCATGGCAAAAATGACAAAAGTGCATGTTCTGATAATAATCTGGAACTAACATCACATAGCCCTCTTCTAACAGCATTTCGGGCATCAAGATGAGCTCAAATGAAAATGATGCAATGAGATGAAATGATGCAATCATCGGGGCAAACAATTTGACATATTACACGCGCGAAACGGAGCAGTATGCAGCAAGTTATGATGCGATGAATAGAGGTATAAAATATCTCACCCCGGGGAAAAGTCAACGCCGGACGAGGACGAGCGGGACGGAGGGATCCAGGGTGCGGGACGACGCGTTTGGATGGAGGGATTGGTGGATCTGGTCCCGATCCACGGACCTCGCCGGAGTTGGCGCCGGAGTTGACGAAGAAGACGGCGGAGAGGTGGCCGGAGCGGGTGGATCCGGGGCCGGCGAGGCCGGATCCGGCAGCGGCGGCGCGGGGACGCATCACCGGCGAGAAGGGCGGCCGTGGCAGGCTCAGGCGGCGCGCGGGGCGGCCGGAAGCGCGGGCGACGCATGGACGCCGAGGCGGCGGCGGGCGACGGGGCCGGCGAGCGCGGGCGAGGCGGCGGCGCGGGCGGCTCGCGGCGGAGGCGGTGGCGCATGGCGGCGCGGGCGTCGGAGGCGGGCGGCGGCGAGCGCGGCGGCCGGAGCAACGGGCGGGATCGGGCGGCTCGGCGGCGGCGCGATGGGCCGGGCGGGCCCCGCTTGGGCCCGGCGGGCTGGCGGCGCGGGGAGAGAGAGGAGGCGACAAGTGGCGGCGCGCGATAGGCTGGGGCGGCGGCGCGGTTGACGTGTCGCCCCGGGATTGGTCCGGGCGACGTGGCGGCGGGGTGGACGCGTCCGCCGGCGAGACGGACATGGCCGGCGGCGCGAGGGGAGCGGGGCTAGGGTTTGGACTGCGCGAAAAACCGAGGGGGAGCACACATTTATAGGTAGAGGGGGCTAGGAAGCTCCTAATGGAGTGCGGTTTTCGCCCACACGATCGTGATCGAACGACCGATAACATGGATATGACTTAGATGGGTTTTTGGGCCACTTAGAAGGGGTGTTGGGCTGCACACAAAAGAGGCCTTCACGGTTACCCGGTTAACCGTTGGAGTATCAAACAACCTCCGAATGAACCGAAACTTGACAGGCGGTCTACCGGTGCTATACCAAGGCCGCTTGGCAAACCTCGGTCCATTCCGAGAAAGTTTAATACCCGCTCACATAAAAAGGTAAAAGGGGACGCCGGGGAACATATGAGCGTCGGATTGCAAAACAGACAACGGGGAAAATGCTCGGATGCATGAAACGAACACGTATGCAAATGCGATGCACATGATGACATGATATGAAATGCAGATGATGACATGGCAAAGTGCAACATGCAAACACATGACATGGCAACGACGGCGAATAACTGGCGGACACCTGGCGCATCGAACCCGGGGCGTTACAGGCGACTTGTGCGCCTGCCTATTGAACCATCCAGTGCAGACGACGGCTGATAATATATGACAATTTGCCTCCAATTTGTTGGAAGAAAACCGGGTTTCCCAAGTAGTGACTTGCTCATACTCAATAAATAGCTCATGCAGACAGGTGCGGCCCGGTGTATTGATGTAGACCAGGCCGCGAGAGACGGACGGTAAAGACGACCGCAAGGTCTGAGGCGGCACGGACAGATGAACCGGCCGTGGCGTTGTAAGCCGGTGCGGACGTGCAAGTTATCCTCGTTGTAAGCCGGCGTGGTCGCGAGAGACGGCCACGGCGTTGTAAGCCGGGGCGGTCGCGAGAGACGGCCACAGCGTTGTAAGCCGGCGCGGTCGCGAGAGACGGCCACAGCGTTGTAAGTCGGTGCAGTCGCGAGAGACGGCCTCGGCGTTGTAAGACGGTGCTACAGTCCGTTGAGTAACGACGACCACCTGTGCCAAAAGATGTTGGCGTGCCTCCATCTCCGCGGTATAATATCACTTTTTTTCATAAATAATTGCCCTGCATAAACAATATTGCAGACTAAGGCAAAGATAAACTTGTTCTTTGACAAAAACAACATGTGCTAATAAAACAAACTTGGATGGATATCACCTGATTTGTTTGGACGACGGATGATCACAACAGAAGCGGTTCAGGCAGACCAGCGACTCCCGGCGGCTAAAGACCGCAGAGGCATAGATGATGTAGGCAGCTTAAAAACAGCGATGCAAGCTCGGACAGTGGGTCAGCATGAGGGCGGCTCAACGCCCGACGGTGGAGCGATGTGCTGGCGACTTAGCGATGACGGTGTGAAGCAGGGGCAGAGGTAGCCCAACGTGGCTCCGGCAGTTGAACGCAGATGCAATTTAAGCTGAAGCGCGAACTTGGCCTTACTAACGACCATAGCGCTGATTAATCTTCTCTCAATGACTTCTCCATCATTTCATCCATCTCAACAATAATCTTGCTTTGAGGCCACAGCCACGCACTGTAGTAATCAAGGGCAGGGCCGACGGGTTAGCTACAGCGGCTCTCGGCGGTTTAGCGACCTTAAACACCGGAGGTGCGGCGACTTGACCCGGCGGCGGCCGGCAATGGATGGTAAGCCAGCTTGAGGCGGTTTAGACAGAAGCAGGGCGGGTCAAGGTGTCCCCGGCAAGGCGGAGAACAACAGTGGCCCAGGGCCGGCTCGACAGAAATTGGCATCCTCGACGGCGCAAAGGTGCAATGGGCACAAGCCGGCCCTGATGTATTTGACCCTTATGATCCTCAGCAGTGTCCTTTAGTCGATCCGGCACGTTGAATAAGCGGGACCGCAGGGGGCTTGGCCCATCTTGATAATTTTTGGATGTACGTCGACTAGTACTGATGATTCTGAGCGGATGCTTTATTGATGTGGGACTATTTTGCCTTGTACACCGAACAACAGTAGTAGTGAGAGGAGCGCCCATGAGAAATTCTTCTGAATGTACGCCCTCATGTATATGAAAACTCTGCACCACAACCGAACACGCAGTTGCAGAGGGGCGTCGGCGGTTCAGAGCTTAGGCCGTTACAAAAGCCACGCGTGGTAGAGGCGAGCGCGAAGGCGAGTCCAGGTGACGGCGGCAGTGGCGGCTCAAGCCGGCGACTTGTAGCCCGAGGCAGGGTGACTTGAGGCCGCGGGGTGAGAGCGACGGCGGCCCGCAGTATAGGCGGCGATTCACGGCGACTCAGGGCGAATTGAGGTAGGTGGAGATGAGGCCGCGCGGGGGTGGCTCACGGCGGAGACTGACAAGGCACGGAGGTGGAGCATGAGCGACCCGGTGGGCGGCTGAAGCGCGGGAAGCCAGCAGGCAACCGGCGTAGACGGCTCGGTGAATTTGATGGAGGTGATCCGCCTTGCGGCCGGAGACGCGGCAGAAGTGAGGGCGCGCTGAATCAGGGCGGCCCACGGGCAGCGCGAGGCCGAGCTGAAGACTCAGAGAGCCGGTCACGGCAGAATATGGGCGGTGCAGGGAGTCCTGGCGACGGTGAAGAATCATGGCGGAGGAGGCAGCTTGGGGACACCGGCTTGAGGTCGTAACGGCAAAAACTGCGCCGACCATAGCGAACCGCGGTAGCAGAGGCGAGGCGGGTTGCGGACCGGCAGGTTGGAGATGCTGCTGCTCATCTCAGCCGCGGAGGCAGCGGGTGCTCGAGGCGATTCCGCGGCGGAGACCGATTCCCTGGTGTTATCCACTTCCCATCGTGGCCCCACCCCCTTTTTTTAACTTCCCGTGTAAATCCAAATCGAGGGCTGTTGCTCTAGTCCTTCTGTTGCCATCACGATTGGCTTCAACTTTTGATTACTTTTACTCTCATCAATCGCCCTGGATGCGATTTACTTCGCGTATAATTTCTTTTCAGAGAATAAAAAATAAGAACTTGTCCTGAAGCGACTCGGTGACCGCGTATGAGGTATTGCAGCGGAGAACCTTTGTTCGTCTCGGCGATCCACTGGAAATTGATCCGGCTTCGACAGATCGTCTGATCACAGCGACGCGCATCCTGCAACCCTAATATTTTTCTCAAATCTTGTACGTCGTTCTGGCTGCTTGCCATGGAGACGATGCAGATCCTTTCAATCCAGGTCTTCTTCATTCGAAAAGCTGCGAATTTCTCGAAACCCTGTGAAAGATCCCTCCAAGAACTCAACACCACCGTGCGCAAGCCCCACGGTGGGCCCCAACTGTCGTGGAATTGTCACGTCAGATGTCCTTAGTGTCAGGACTTAGTCGCGAGGCCAACGCATCTATGCGGTAGCTTGAAGGGGTTGGTCGGAATCGAGAGACGCATAGCGGATCATCACACAAGACGAGGATTTAGACAGCTTCGGGCCCCGGGAAACATCATCCGGAATAGCCCTACATGCTGTTTGTGGCTAGGTCTCATTATGCTCATGAGTGAGTCGCCGCATAAGCCGGCTCCTCCTTTGTGTCTAGCCCTAGAGATTGTTTCTTGTCCTCTCTTGGGGTGCCCTGCGCCTCCTTATATAAGTTAGAGGGGCGGGTTACATGTGGAGTCCTAGTAGGACTAGGACTAGTCTATCTTCTCTTACAAGTTGATTACAAGTCCGGGTCTTGCTTCCTTGTAAAGGAAATATTTGTCATCCCTTTCCGCTTAATCCGGTCCATCATAACGTGAGACGGCCTTCTGGGCTTTGGGCCTTGTTGTCAATCTGACCCGCTGTCAGGGCCATCATTAAGTCACCAGGCTCGTGAGTCGTCACGCCAGTGAGCCGCCAGACGCATGAGTCGCCAATCTTCCGGCGGGCTGCCAATGAGACGCCAAGTCCGGCCGGGTCATGCTTCCGGCCGGGTTACACCGCGGGGTATATCCCCGACAGTCATCGTGATGAAATGAAAAAAAGCACAGAGTATAGAAAGCGTAAACGCAGGATACACAGGATGATGACAAACAGACTGAAGAAATTGAACTGGGGAAATTGAGAAAGTCTTCAGTCAAAGTCTTCAAACAGATATGAACAAGCATACAACACAATAATGAGCAAATGAAAGAGTTGACGAAATAGAACTAGTAGGCTTGGTGAAGACAATCATTTGGTAGACCAGTTCCAACTGTTGTGACGGTTGTATGTCTGGTTAGGGCAGCTAGGTATTCAAACCTGAGGACACACAGTCCCGGACACACAGTCCTGGACACCCAGTCCTGAACACACAGTCCATGAAACTTAGTCCTCACTGTATTCCCCTTGAGCTCAGGTCACACAGACCTCGCCCAATCACTCGTGGTAAGTCTTCAGGTGACTTCCAAACCTTCACAAACTCGGTCACTCGGTGATCCACAATTTTCTCTTGGATGCTATAGACCATGATGTCTAACCGTCCGAAAGATGCACAGTCTTCAAAGGTAACAAGCATCGGATCCACACAGGATCAATCTCTTCAATGATGCTCAATCACTTTGGGTTTGTAGGTGTTTGGGTTTGGGTTTTCCTCACTTGATGATTTTTGCTCAAAGTCCTCGGAGGATGGGATGCTCTCAAATGACAAGTGTCAGTTTCTCTCAGAGCAGCCAACCAGCTAGTGGTTGTAGGGGGCAGCTATTTATAGCCTACGGAGCAGCCCGACATGATAAGACACAAATGCTCTTCAATGATATGACCGTTAGGTGGATAAGATATTTTGGGACAGCTGGCGCGTAGCACAGCAACAGTCGGAAATTTGAGGCTCAAATTCCTCGGGGCTATCATGTTCCTCACTTGTAGGCAATCCGCACAAATTCCTCAGAGACCAGAAGAACTTCGTCTCTGTCACTGAAGAAATTGACTGAACTGTATGAGATTTACAATGGCTTCACTCGAAGGGATTGGTAGGTGTAGGATTTTGAGTTGAGCATCACATGTAAATTTTTCCTTAGTATTTCCTCGACCCCCTTTAATAGTACGGTGTTTCCTATGACTCAAGAAAGAGAAAATGGAACTACGAAAACAAAAGTCTTCACGCTTCATGTTCCTCGTATGAATACCAAGTCTTCATGGTCACACCAATTTCTTCACTTTCAAAGTCTTCGGAATGTCTTCAGAAATCCAAAGTCTTCAGTAAAAGAACTTCATTTTTAGGGGTTGACTTTCTCTATAAATATCAAACTCCGCATAGACTTATAGACCTGTGTACACTCACAAACGCATCAGTCCCTTAACCTATAAGTCTCCAATACACCAAAGTCACTAAGGGGCACTAGATGCACTTACAACAGGTCATCACCTTGATTCTCTGGCACATCAAACATATGCAGCAAGTTAATTGAATGCCCTCTGATCATCCTATGATCTCCAGACTTGGGGTGGAGTGTGCCTCAGTATAGTGTTAATGGTGGTCAATCCTGATAGCAGATACTAAATTGACCCAAACTTGTGAGTCTCCAAGGCATCATCTGGTATTTCCTTGTACATGTGTGCCATGGAGTTGTGGTCTTTCCTGGGCTTGGCATAGACATTAGTGTCTCCATCAGCCTCTGCAGGAGCATGGATCAGCTCAACCCACTCGGCAATAGAAGATTGGTACCTTGTACCCTCTGTCATCCAGACAATCTTGCCATCTAGGTAGAAGTGAGTTGTTGAGTAGAACTGCATCACCATCTCATCGTTCCATTTGGTTAGTTTATGACCCACAAAAGCATCAACTCCATTCATTCTGAAGCTCTCATGAACTCCAAGAAACTGATCTTCATTGTCATCAATGAAAGTCCAACCAACCCATCTCATGTCACTGACTATGGGCTTCCTGTCTAGGAGGACTATCTCATAGAAGTCCCTATGTTCCTTGGTGTGGAACCTGTAGTCTACAACAGTTCTTCTCCTTGTTCCATATGAATATGTTTGCCTCCATAGTCAGAGACATGCATCTTTCCTTAACTTCATGTTCTCTGTAATAGGATGGTTGTCATCATGATCAGCTATCTTGGGCTTGAGCTTTTTGAGCACTTGGGCCTCATCATCTTCCTGAACCTCAGGCACTGGGGCCTTGTTCTTCTCAGCAGGTGGGATGTTTCTTGTGCTTCTCTTAGGTGCAGATTGCTTAGGAGCAGTCTTGGGCTTAGAAGGAGCAGCCCTAGACTTGATAGCATCTCCCATCAACTTCTGAGACTTGGGAGCTGGTGCAGCATCTTCTTCTTCATCCTCTTCCTCATCTTCAGCTAGATCTTTCATCATTGAGGATCTGCCAATCACCCTGGCTATAGTCTTCTTGACCCTTCCCTTCCTCTTCTTGCCTCGAGTAGCTTCTTCTTCTCTTGGTTCAAGAGAGAATTCCATGGTTTCTTGAGTTGAAGCTCTAACTTTTGACATGGGCTTCCTCAGAGCGGGAGCCTTCTTCTTCATGCCAGCAGCAACAACAACTTGCTCTTTCTTTAGCACTTTCTTCTTCGAGGTGACCTCCTCATGAACAGTAAAATCCTCATGTTCTGAATCTGAGGTTCTCTTCTTCCTTGTCTTTGTTGCACCCTTTGGCATATTGCTTGGGCTGCTTCTGCTACCCTCATCAGAGCTTCTTGAGGAACTAGTGCCCTCATTGAGGTTTTTGGTGATCCTCTGACCTGTTCTGGCTGTCACTCTGGTCTGACATTGCTGAAACTGACCCTGTGAACAGATGGGTGTAGGTAGAGTAGATGAGCATCAAAAGTACAGTTGTTTTGGCAAAAAGAATGACACAAAAACTTAATTTTAATTTTATGCAGAAACCATTTCGGAGCTACTGATTAGGCGAACTCGGTGACACCGAAGCAACTTTAGAATATAAACATGTAAAATTGGTCAGACCGAGACACAATCTGGCAACTCCGAGATGCTAGGGTTTCACTGAGACGGTAAACTCGGTCACACTGATTCGTACACTTTGATCAGACCGAGTAGTACATGTGCAATGGCCTGGGCCAAATCGGTGAGACCGAATCTTTCAAATCGGTCGGTCCAAGATGAGTTCGGCGGAAACCTAACCCTAAGTTTTTGGATCAAAACTAATCTAAAGGAAGTTTTAACTAGATAAGACTATTTCAATCATGGCAACAATCATGGCATTGTCTTTGTGCTAAGAATCGGAGTGTAGAAAGCACAAAGGGTCGAGTTCATACCCTAGCTTGGTGATGAACCTGTGATGTCTACTACGCAACCTTCTTCTTGTAGACGTTGTTGGGCCTCCAAGTGCAGAGGTTCGTAGGACAGTAGCAAATTTCCCACAAGTGGATGACCTTATCAATCCGTGGGAGGCGTAGGATGAAGATGGTCTCTCTCAAGCAACCCTGCAACCAAATAACAAAGAGTCTCTTGTGTCCCCAACACACCCAATACAATGGTAAATTGTATAGGTGCAATAGTTCAGTGAAGAGATGGTGATACAAGTGCAATATGGATGGTAGATATAGGTTGTTGTTATCTGAAAATATAAAAACAGCAAGGTAACTAATCATAAAAGTGAGCACAAACGTTATTGCAATGCTAGGAAATGATACGTCTCCAATGTATCTATAATTTTTTATTGCTCCATGCTATATTATCTGCTGTTTTAGGCAATATTGGGCTTTATTATCCACTTTTATATTATTTTTGGGACTAACCTATTAACTGGAGGCCCAGCCCAGATTTTTTGTTTTATGCCTATTTTAGTGTTTCGAGCAAAAGGAATATCAGATGGAGTCAAAATGGAACGAAATCAACTGGATAAGTTATTTTTGGAAGAAAACCTACCTGGTAGACTTGGAATCTATGTCAGAAGATACGGGAGCTGGCCACGAGGGTAGGGGGCGCGCCTACCCCCCTAGGGCGCGCCCCCTGCCTTGTGGGGCCCCCGCAGCTCCACCGACGTACCCCTTGCACCCATATATACCTACGTATCCTAAAACTTCCAGAACGGAGATTAGATCGGGAGTTCCGCCGCCGCAAGCCTCTGTAGCCACCAAAAGTCAATCGGGACCCTGTTTCGGCACCCTGCCGGAGGGGGGAACCCTCACCGGTGGCCATCTTCATCATCCCAGTGCTCTCCATGACGAGGAGGGAGTAGTTCATCCTCGGGGCTGAGGGTATGTACCAGTAGCTATGTGTTTGATCTCTCTCTCTCTCTCTCTCTCTCTCTCTCTCTCTCGTGTTCTTGATTTGGCACGATCTTGATGTATCGCGAGCTTTGCTATTATAGTTGGATCTTATGTTTCTTCTGTTGGGGAACGTAGTAATTTCAAAAAAATTCCTACGCACACGCAAGATCATGGTGATGCATAGCAACGAGAGGGGAGAGTGTTGTCTACGTACCCTCGTAGACCGAAGCGGAAGCGTTGACGCAACATAGAGGAAGTAGTCGTACGTCTTCCCGGTCCAACCGATCCAAGCACCGTCACTCCGGCACCTCCGAGTTCTTAGCACACGTTCAGCTCGATGACGCTCCCCGGGCTCCGATCCAGCAAAGCTTCGGGGATGAGTTTCGTCAGCACGACGGCGTGATGACGATGATGATGTTCTACCGACGCAGGGCTTCGCCTAAGCACCGCAACGATATGACCGAGGTGGAATATGGTGGAATGGGGCACCGCACACGGCTAAGGAACGATCATGAAGATCAACTTGTGTGTCTATGTGGTGCCCCCTGCCCCCGTATATAAAGGAGCAAGGGAGGAAGGAGGCCGGCCCTAGGAGGGGGCGCGCCAAGGGGAGTCCTACTCCCACCGGGAGTAGGACTCCTTCTTTCCTAGTCCAACTAGGAGAAGGGGGGAAAGGAGGGAAG
Source organism: Aegilops umbellulata (assembly GCA_032464435.1). NCBI lineage: Eukaryota > Viridiplantae > Streptophyta > Magnoliopsida > Poales > Poaceae > Aegilops > Aegilops umbellulata. The sequence goes on from CP136054.1 coordinate 398,938,703, forward strand.
TGGAGAAGGAAGGGAGAGGGGGGGCGCGCCCCAAACCCCTTGTCCAATTCGGACTGGGCTTGGGAGGGGCGCGCGCCACCTCCTGGCTCCTTCCCACTAAAGCCCATTAAGGTCCAATACTCTTCCCCGTATTCCCGTAACTCCCCGGTACCTCCGAAAATACCCGAATCACTCGGAACCATTCCGATGTCCGAATATAGTCATCCAATATATCGATTTTTATGTCTCGACCATTTTGAGACTCGTCGTCATGTCCCCGATCTTATCCGGGACTCCGAACTCCTTCGGTACATCAAAACTCATAAACTCATAATATAACTGTCATCGAAACCTTAAGCATGCGGACCCTACGGTTCGAGAACAATGCAGACATGACCGAGACACGTCTCCGGTCAATAACCAATAGCGGGACCTGGATGCCCATATTGGCTCCTACATATTCTACAACGATCTTTATCGGTCAGACCGCATAACAACATACGTTGTTCCCTTTGTCATCGGTATGTTACTTGCCCGAGATTCGATCGTCGGTATCCAATACCTAGTTCAATCTCGTTACCGGCAAGTCTCTTTACTCGCTCCGTAATACATCATCTCACAACTAACATATTAGTTGCAATGCTTGCAAGGCTTATGTGATGTGCATTACCGAGAGGGCCCAGAGATACCTCTCCGACTGTCGGAGTGACAAATCCTAATCTCGAAATACGCCAACCCAACAAGTACCTTTGGAGACACCTATAGAGCACCTTTATTATCACCCAGTTACGTTGTGACATTTGGTAGCACACAAAGTGTTCCTCCGGTAAACGGGAGTTGCATAATCTCATAGTCATAGGAACATGTATAAGTCATGAAGAAAGCAATAGCAACATACTAAACGATCGGGTGCTAAGCTAACGAATGGGTCATGTCAATCACATCATTCTCCTAATGATGTGATCCCGTTAATCAAATGACAACTCATGTCTATGGCTAGGAAACTTAACCATCTTTGATCAACGAGCTAGTCAAGTAGAGGCAAACTAGTGACACTCTGTTTGTCTATGTATTCACACATGTATTATGTTTCCGGTTAATACAATTCTAGCATGAATAATAAACATTTATCATGAAATAAGGAAATAAATAATAACTTTATTATTGCCTCTAGGGCATATTTCCTTCAGTCTCCCACTTGCACTAGAGTCAATAATCTAGTTCACATCGCCATGTGATTTAACAGTAATAGTTCACATCACCATGTGATTAACACCCATAGTTCATATCATCATGTGACCAACACTCAAAGGGTTTACTAGAGTCAGTAATCTAGTTCACATCTCTATGTGATTAACACCCAAAGAGTACTAAGGTGTGATCATGTTTTGCTTGTGAGAGAAGCTTAGTCAACGGGTCTGCCAAAATTCAGATCCGTATGTATTTTGCAAATTTCTATGTCTACAATGCTCTGCACGGAGCTACTTTAGCTAATTGCTTCCACTTTCAATATGTATCCAGATTGAGACTTAGAGCCATCTAGATCAGTGTCAAAATTTGCATCGACGTAACCCTTTACGACGAACCCTTTTTGTCACGTCCATAATCGAGAAACATATCCTTATTCCACTAAGGATAATTTTGACCGCTGTCCAGTGATCTACTCCTAGATCATTATTGTACTCCCTTGCCAAAATCAGTGTAGGGTATACAATAGATCTGGTACACAGCATGGCATACTTTATAGAACCTATGGCCAAGGCATAGGGAATGACTTTCATTCTTTTTCTATCTTCTGTCGTGGTCGGGTTTTGAGTCTTACTCAATTTCACACCTTGTAACACAGGCAAGAACTCTTTATTTGACTGTTCAATTTTGAACTACTTCAAAATCTTGTCAAGGTATGTACTCATTGAAAACTTATCAAGCGTCTTGATCTATCTCTATAGATCTTGATGCTTAATATGTAAGCAGCTTCACCGAGGTCCTTCTTCGAAAAACTCCTTTCAAATACTCCTTTATGCTTTGTAGAATAATTCTACATTATTTCTGATCAACAATATGTCATTTACATATACTTATCAGAAATGCTGTAGTGCTCCCACTCACTTTGTTGTAAATACAGGCTTCACCGCAAGTCTGTATAAAACTATATGCTTTGATCATCTTATCAAAGCATATATTCCAACTCCGAGATGCTTGCACCAGTCCATAGATGGATCGCTGGAGCTTGCACATTTTGTTAACACCTTTAGGATCGACAAAACCTTCTGGTTGCATCGTATACAACTCTTCTTTAATAAATCCATTAAGGAATGCAGTTTTCTTTATCCATTTTGCCAGATTTCATAAAATGCGGCAATTGCTAACATGATTCGGACAGACTTAAGCATAGATACGAGTGAGAAACTCTCATCGTAGTCAACACCTTGAACTTGTCGAAAACCTTTTGCGACAATTCTAGCTTTGTAGATAGTAACACTACTATCAGCGTCCATCTTCCTCTTGAAGATCCATTTATTTTCTATGGCTTGCCGATCATCGGGCAAATCCATCAAAGTCCATACTTTGTTCTCATACATGGATCATATCTCAGATTTCATGGCCTCAAACCATTTCGCGGAATCTGGGCTCATCATCGCTTCCTCATAGTTCGCAAGTTCGTCATGGTCTAGTAACATGACCTCCAGAACAGGATTACCGTACCACTCTGGTGCGGATCTCACTCTGGTTTACCTACGAGATTCGGTAGTAACTTGATTTGAAGTTACATGATCATCATCATTAGCTTCCTCACTAATTGGTGTAGTAGTCACAGAAACAAATTTCTGTGATGAACTATTTTCCAATAAGGGAGAAGGTACAATTACCTTATCAAGTTCTACTTTCCTCCCACTCACTTCTTTCGAGAGAAACTCCTTCTCTAGAAAGGATCCATTTTTAGCAACGAATGTCTTGCCTTCGGATCTGTGATAGAAGGTGTACCCAACAGTTTCCTTTGGGTATCCTATGAAGACACATTTCTCCGATTTGGGTTCGAGCTTATCAGGTTGAAGCTTTTTCACATAAGCATCGCAGCCCCAAACTTTAAGAAACGACAACTTTGGTTTCTTGTTAAAACACAGTTCATATAGTGTCGTCTCAACGGATTTAGATGGTGCCCTATTTAACGTGAATGCAACTGTCTCTAATGCATAACCCCAAAACGATAGTGGTAAATCGATAAGAAACATCATAGATTGCACTATATCCAATAAAGTACGGTTATGACGTTCGGACACACCATTATGCTGTGGTGTTCCAGGTGGCATGAGTAGTGAAACTATTTCACATTGTTTTAATTGAAGACCAAACTCGTAACTAAAATATTCGTCTCCACGATCAGATCGTAGAAACTTTATTTTCTTGTCACGATGATTTTCCACTTCACTCTGAAATTCTTTGAACTTTTCAAATGTTTCAGACTTATGTTTCATCAAGTACATATACCCATATATGCTCAAGTCATCTGTGAAGTTAGAAAATAACGATACCCGCTGCAAGCCTTAATATTCATCGGACCACATACATCAGTATGTATTATTTCCAACAAATCTGTTGCTTGCTCCATTGTTCCGGAGAACGGCGTTTTAGTCATCTTGCCCAAGAGACATGGTTCGCAAGCATCAAGTGATTCATAATCAAGTGATTCCAAAATCCCATCAGCATGGAGTTTCTTCATGCGCTTTACACCAATATGACTTAAACGGCAGTGCCACAAATAAGTTGCACTATCATTATTAACTTTGCATCTTTTGGCTTCAATATTATGAATATGTATATCACTTTGATCGAGATCCAACAAACCATTTTCGTTGGTGTGTATGACCATAGAAGGTTTTATTCATGTAAACAGAACAACAATTTATTCTCTTATTTAAATGAATAACCGTATTGCAATAAACATGATCAAATCATATTCATGCTCAACACCAAATAACACTTATTTAGGTTCCACACTAATCCCGAAAGTATAGGGAGTGTGCGATGATGATCCTATCAATCTTGGAACTACTTCCAACACACATCGTCACTCCACCCTTAACTAGTCTCTATTTATTCTGCAACTCCCGTTTCAAGTTACTAATCATAGCAACTGAACTAGTATCAAATACTTAGGGGTTGCTATAAACACTAGTAAAGTACACATCAATAACATGTATATCAAATATACTTATGTTCACTTTGCCATCCTTCTTATCCGCCAATCACTTGGGGTAGTTCCGCTCCAGTGACCAGTCTCTTTGCAGTAGAAGCACCTAGTCTCAGGCTCAGGACCAGACTTGGGCTTCTTCACTTGAGCAGCAACTTGCTTGCTGTTCTTCTTGAAGTTCCCCTTTTTCCCTTTGCGCTTTTCTTGAAACTAGTGATCTTGTCAACCATCAACACTTGATGCTCTTTTTGATTTCTACCTTCATCGATTTCATCATCATGAAAAGCTTGGGAATTGTTTCTGTTATCCCTTGCATATTATAGTTCATCACAAAGTTCTACTAACTTGGTGATGGTGACTAGAGAATTCTGTCAATCACTATCTTATCTGGAAGATTAACTCCCACTTGATTCAAGCGATTGTAGTACCCAGACAATCTGAGCACATGCTCACTAGTTGAGCGATTCTCCTCCATCTTTTAGCTATAGAACTTGTTGGAGACTTCATATCTCTCAACTCGGGTATTTGCTTGAAATATTAACTTCAACTCCTGGAACATCTCATATGGTCCATGACGTTCAAAACGTCTTTGAAGTCCCGATTCTAAGCCGTTAAGCATGGTGCACTAAACTATCAAGTAGTCATCATATTGAGCTAGCCAAACGTTCATAACGTCTGCATCTGCTCCTGCAATAGGTCCGTCACCTAGCGGTGCATCAAGGACATAATTCTTCTGTGCAGCAATGAGGATAAACCTCAGATCACGGATCCAATCCGCATCATTGCTACTAACATCTTTCAACACAATTTTATCTAGGAACATATCAAAATAAACATATGAAAGCAACGATGCGAGCTATTGATCTACAACATAGATATGCTAATACTACCAGGACTAAGTTCATGATAAATTTAAGTTCAATTAATCATATTACTTAAGAACTCCCACTTAGATAGACATCCCTCTAATCCTCTAAGTGATCACGTGATCCAAATCAACTAAACCATAACCGATCATCACGTGAAATGGATTAGTCTTCAATGGTGAACATCATTATGTTGATCATATCTACTATATGATTCACGCTCGACCTTTTGGTCTCCGTGTTCCGAGGCCATATCTGCATATGCTAGGCTCGTCAAGTATAACCCGAGTATTCTGCGTGTGCAAAACTGGCTTGCACCTGTTGTAGATAGACGTAGAGCTTATCACAACCGATCATCACGTGGTGTCTGGGCACGACGAACTTTGGCAACGGTGCATACTCAGGGAGAACACTTCTTGATAATTTAGTGAGAGATCATCTTATAATGCTACCGTCAATCAACGCAAGATAAGATGCATAAAAAAGATAAACATCACATGCAATCAATATAAGTGATATGATATGGCCATCATCATCTTGTGCTTGTGATCTTCATCTCCGAAGCACCGTCATGATCACCATCGTCACCGGCGCAACACCTTGATCTCCATCGTAGCATCGTTGTCGTCTTGCCAATCTTATGCTTCTACGACTATCGCTACCGCTTAGTGATAAAGTAAAGCATTACAGGGCGATTGCATTGCATACAATAAAGTGACAACCATATGGCTCCTGCCAGTTGCCGATAACTCAGTTACAAAACATGATCATCTCATACAATAAAATTTAGCATCATGTCTTGACCATATCACATCACAACATGCCCTGCAAAAACAAGTTAGACGTCCTCTACTTTGTTTGTTGCAAGTTTTATGTGGCTACTACGGGCTTAAGCAAGAACCAATCTCACCTATGCATCAAAACCACAACGATAGTTTGTCAAGTTGATGCCGTTTTAACCTTCGCAAGGACCGGGCGTAGCCACACTCGGTTCAACTAAAGTTGGAGAAACTGACACCCGCCAGCCACCTGTGTGCAAAACATGGCGGTAGAACCAGTCTCGCGTAAGCGTACGCGTAATGTCGGTCCAGGCCGCTTCATCCAACAATACCACCGAACCAAAGTATGACATGCTGGTAGGCAGTATGACTTATATCGCCCACAACTCACTTGTGTTCTACTCGTGCAAATAACATCAAACCATAAAAACCTAGGCTCTGATACCACTGTTGGGGAACGTAGTAATTTCAAAAAAATTCCTATGCACACGCAAGATCATGGTGATGCATAGTAACGAGAGGGGAGAGTGTTGTCTACGTACCCTCGTAGACCGAAGCGGAAGTGTTGACGCAACGTAGAGGAAGTAGTCGTACATCTTCTCGGTCCAACCGATCCAAGCACCGTTACTCCGGCACCTCCGAGTTCTTAGCACACATTCAGCTCGATGACGCTCCCTGGGCTCCGATCCAGCAAAGCTTCGGGGATGAGTTTCGTCAGCACGACGGCGTGATGACGATGATGATGTTCTACCGACGCAGGGCTTCGCCTAAGCACCGCAACGATATGACCGAGGTGGAATATGGTGGAAGGGGGCACCGCACACGTCTAAGGAACGATCATGAAGATCAACTTGTGTGTCTATGGGGTGCCCCCTGCCCCCGTATATAAAGGAGCAAGGGAGGGAGGAGGCCGGCCCTAGGAGGGGGGTGTGCCAAGGGGTGTCCTACTCCCACCGGGAGTAGGACTCCTTCTTTCCTAGTCCAACTAGGAGAAGGGGGGAAAGGAGGGAAGTGGAGAAGGAAGGGAGAGCGGGGCCGCGCCCCAAACCCCTTGTCCAATTCGGACTGGGCTTGGGAGGGGCGCGCGCCACCTCCTGGCTCCTTCCAACTAAAGCCCATTAAGGCCCAATACTCTTCCCCGTATTCCCGTAACTCCCCGGTACCTCCGAAAATACCCGAATCACTCGGAACCTTTCCGATGTCCGAATATAGTCGTCCAATATATCGATTTATACGTCTCGACCATTTCGAGACTCCTCGTCATGTCCCCGATCTCATCCGGGACTCCGAACTCCTTCGGTACATCAAAACTCATAAACTCATAATATAACTCTCATCGAAACCTTAAGCATGCGGACCCTACGGTTCGAGAACAATGCAGACATGACCGAGACACGTGTCCGGTCAATAACCAATAGCGGGACCTGGATGCCCATATTGGCTCCTACATATTCTACGAAGATCTTTATCGGTCAGACCGCATAACAACATACGTTGTTCCCTTTGTCATCGGTATGTTACTTGCCCGAGATTCGATCGTCGGTATCCAATACCTAGTTCAATCTCGTTACCGGCAAGTCTCTTTACTCGTTCCGTAATACATCATCTCACAACTAACATATTAGTTGCAATGCTTGCAAGGCTTATGTGATGTGCATTACCGAGAGGGCCCAGAGATACCTCTCTGACTGTCGGAGTGACAAATCCTAATCTCGAAATACGCCAACCCAACAAGTACCTTTGGAGACACCTGTAGAGCACCTTTATAATCACCCAGTTACGTTGTGATGTTTGGTAGCACACAAAGTGTTCCTCCGGTAAACGAGAGTTGCATAATCTCATAGTCATAGGAACATGTATAAGTCATGAAGAAAGCAATAGCAACATACTAAACGATCGGGTGCTAAGCTAACGAATGGGTCATGTCAATCACATCATTCTCCTAATGATGTGATCCCGTTAATCAAATGACAACTCATGTCTATGGCTAGGAAACTTAACCATCTTTGATCAACGAGCTAGTCAAGTAGAGGCAAACTAGTGACACTCTGTTTGTCTATGTATTCACACATGTATTATGTTTCCGGTTAATACAATTCTAGCATGAATAATAAACATTTATCATGAAATAAGGAAATAAATAATAACTTTATTATTGCCTCTAGGGCATATTTCCTTCATCTTCTCTCCCTCTTCTCTCTTGTAATGGATTGAGTTTTCCCTTTGAAGTAATCTTATCGGATTGAGTCTTTAAAGATTTGAGAACACTTGATGTATGTCTTGCGTGCGATAACCATGGTGACAATGGTTTTCTATTGATCCACTTGATGTATGTTTTGGTGATCAACTTGCGGGTTTCGTGACATTGGGAACCTATGCATAGGGGTTGGCACACACTTTCGTCGTGATTCTCCACTAGAAACTTTGGGGCACTTTTTGAGGTTCTATGTGTTCGTTGAATAGATGAATCTGAGATTGTGTGACACGTATCGTATAATCATACGCACGGATACTTGAGGTGACATTGGTGTATCTAGGTGACATTAGGGTTTTGGTTGATTTGTATCTTAAGGTGTTATTCTAGTACGAACTCTAGGGCTATTTGTGACACTTATAGGAATAGCCCAACGGATTGATTGGAAAGAATAACTTTGAGGTAGTTTCGTACCGTACCATAATCTCTTTGTTTGTTCTTCGCTATTAGTGACTTTGGAGTGACTCTTTGTTGCATGTTGAGGGATAGTTATATGATCCAATTATGTTATTGTTGTTGAGAGGACTTACACTAGTGAAACTATGAACCCTAGGCCTTGTTTCCTAGCATTGCAATACTGTTTACACTCACTTTTACCGCTTGCTACCTTGCTGTTTTTATATTTTCAGTTTACAAAAACCTATATCTACCATCCATATTGCACTTGTATCACCATCTCTTCGCCGAACTAGTGCACCTATACAATTTACCATTGTATTGGGTGTGTTGGGGACACAAGAGACTCTTTGCTATTTGGTTGCAGGGTTGCTTGAGAGAGACCATCTTCATCCTACGCCTCCCACGGATTGATAAACCTTAGGTCATCCACTTGAGGGAAATTTGCTACTGTCCTACAAACCTCTGCACTTGGAGGCCCAACAACGTCTACAAGAAGAATGTTGCGTAGTAGACATCAAGCTCTTTTCTAGCGCCGTTGCTGGGGAGATGAGTGCTTGAAGGTATATCTTCAGATCTTGCGATCAAATCTTTTTGTTTCTTGTTTTAGCACTAGTTAGTCTATAAAAGAAAACTACAAAAAATGGAATTGAGTCTACCTCATACAGTTCATCTTTTTAATATCTTTCGTGAGAATGATGGAAAGGAAAATTGTGCCAAAGTGTTAGAAGAAAAAAGCATTAGAATGTTTGGCACTAAGTATTTATATGATGAGCATGATTGCAATGTTGTTAGTATGAATTCCTTGAATATCCATGATGCTAATGATATGCAAAGTCACAAGCGTGGGGAAGCTATGTTTGGTGAAGATGATATTTTTTGTCCCCCAAGCTTTGATGAGCAAATTTACTATGATGAAAGCATGCCTCCTATCTATGATGATTATTGTGATGACACGTATGCTATAAATAATAATGATAACCGTGAAACTTTTCATATTGATCTTAATTTTCAAACACATGATAGTTATTTTGTTGAGTGTGCTCCCACTACTATTGATGAGAAGAAATTTGCTTATGTGGAGAGTAGTAAATTTTCTATGCAAGTAGATCATGAAAAGAATGCTTTAGGTGCTGGTTATATTGTTGAATTCATTCATGATGCTACTGAAAATTATTATGAGGGAGGAATATATGCTTGTAGGAATTGCAATAATACCAAGTTTCCTCTCTATGTGCTTAAAATTTTGAATTTATGCTTGTTTTGCCTTCCTATGCTAGTTGATTATTGTTCCCATAAGTTGTTTGCTCACAAAATCCCTATGCATAGGAAGTGGGTTAGACTTAAATGTGCAAGTCATATTCTTCATGATGCTCTCATTATGTTTCAATTCCTATCTTTTATGTGAGCATCATTGAAATCATCATGCCTAGCTAGGGGCTTTAAACGTTAGCGCTTGTTGGGAGGCAACCCAATTTTATTTTAGTTTCTTGCTTTTTGGTTCTGTTTAGGAATAAATAATCCATATATATTCTGTTTAGATGTGGTTTACGTTTTAATTAGTGTTTGTACCAAGTAGAACCTTTGGGAAGACTTGGGTGAAGTCTTTATGATCATGCTGTAAAAAACAGAAACTTTAGCGCTCACGAGATTAGCTAGAACGTTTTACTGGAGAGTGATATTTAGTTGATTCTTTTTGCAGATTATTACTAGACAAATTCCTCAGGTCCACCAATTTATTTTAGAATTTTTGGAGTTCCAGAAGTTTGCGTTATTTACATATTACTACAGACTGTTCTGTTTTTGACAGATTCTATTTTTCGTGTGTTGTTTGCTTATTTTGATGACTCTATGGCTAGTAAAATAGTTTATAAACCATAGAGAAGTTGGAATACAATAGGATTAACAACAATATAAATAAAGAATGAGTTCATTACAGTACCTTGAAGTGGTGTTTTGTTTTCTTTCGCTAACGGAGCTCACGAGTTTTCTGTTAAGTTTTGTGTTGTGAAGTTTTCAAGTTTTGGGTAAAGATACGATGGACTATGGAATAAGGAGTGGCAAGAGCCAAAGATTGGGGATGCCAAAGGCACCCCAAGGTAATATTCAAGGATAACCAAGCGTCTAAGCTTGGGGATGCCCCGGAAGGCATCCCCTCTTTCGTCTTCGTTCATCAGTAACTTTACTTGGAGCTATATTTTTGTTCACCACATGATATGTGTTTTGCTTGGAGCGTCGTGTCATTTTCTTTAGCTTTGCTTGCTGTTTGAGTAAAGTATCAAGATCTGAAATTATTAAATGGGAGAGTCTTCACATAGTTGCATAATTATTCGACTACACATTGATCTTCACTTATATCTTTCGGAGTAGTTTGTTGTTTCCTCTAGTGCTTCACTTATATCTTTTAGAGCATGGTGGTAGTTTTATTTTGAAGAAATAGATGAACTCTCATGCTTCACTTATATTATTTTGAGAGTCTTAAATAGAATGGTAATGTGCTTAATTCTAATATGCTAGGCATACAAGACTAATAAAAGAAAAATTCTTATGAGTGTGTTGAATACTAAGAAAAGATTGAAGCATGATAATTGTTTTGAGATATGGAGGTGATAATATTAGAGGCATACTAGTTGAGTAGTTGTGAATTTAAACAATACTTGCGTTGAAGTTTGTGATTCCTGTAGCATGCACGTATGGTGAACCGTTATGTAACGAAGTCGGAGCATGAGGTGTTTATTGATTGTCTTCCTTATGAGTGGCAGTCGGGGACGAGCGATGGTGTTTTCCTACTAATCTATCCCCCTAGGAGCATGCACGTAATACTTTGCTTTGATAACTTCTAGATTTTTGCAATAAGTATATGAGTTTTTTATGACTAATGTTGAGTCCATGGATTATACGCACTTTTTCCCATTCTTCCACCACTGCTAGCCTTTCTAATACCGTGCACTTTTCGCCGGTATCATACATCCACCATATATCTTCCTCAAAACAGCCACCATACCTACCTATCATGGCATTTCCATAGTGTCGGATGATGGGTTCCGGCAGACCCTTATGGTTCAAACTCCGGGGTGCGCGCGGAGATTATGCCCTCTACCTCTCCGTCTCGCAAGGATCTAAACTACAGAACGAACAGCACAAGAGACACAAGGTTTATACTAGTTCGGGCCACCATTGTGGTGTAATACCCTACTCTAGTTTGTGGTGGATGGATTGCCTCTTGGGCTGATGAGGATGACCAGTACAAGGAAGAACAGCCTCGCGAGGGTCTGTTCTTGGCTAGGGAATGAACTGCCGGGGGAGTTCGATCGCCCTTCTCTCTCTCTAAGTGTGTTGCTAGCTCTGTTTGTGGATGCTACGTTCTAGCTGGTTTTTTCCTCTCTCTACCCTGGGGGTGGCTAGTCCTATTTATAGGCAAAGGCCCTGGGCCTCTTCCCAAATATTTGAGCGGGAAGGGCGCCAACAATTGGCCAATTCGAAGGGGAACATCTAGTACACTTATCCTGACTAAAGTTGGTCTTCGCCCGCCAAAGGCCCTGTGGTGACGCCGTTCTGGGCTCCATGGTGACCTTCTTCCCGCCGTTGGACTGGTTTTGGTCTTATTGCAACGAAATGGGTGCCTTTGATTGATCCTCTCGCCTGCGCTTGCCCCCTTTGCACCAAAGAGGAAAGGGGAACGCTGCGGGGGCTGGCGCCCGCCTGGCACCCTTGGTCGTCATGGCTTGCGTCATGGGCACCTCGCGAGGTACCCTGCCTTGATCTCTCCGCCTCCTCGTGAGCCATCCTGAGGAGGCCGCGCCTGAGGAAGCACCGTGTCGTCCGCCTCGCGAGGCTTGGCCCCTCGCGAGGGTCTTGGGTCTTGTGTTGGTGAAGATGGGCCGCGCTGGGCCCCCATTCGAGCCACGCCGCAGGCCGCAGGCAGGCAAGTCTGGGGACCCCCGTTCCCAGAATGCCGACAGTAGCCCCCGGGCCCAAGGCGTGCATGGACTTGGCCATGCCGAGAGGCGAAAGGGCAAGGGCGAAGCGCTGTGGGCCCTAACAGCCTGCGGCCTTGGGCGCCGCGTGGCGGTTTGACAGGACGTGGGCGTCTCCGCTTCCCCACGACGCCTTGGCAACTGCGTGACTTGACTAGTCCCTGCATGAGTAGATACGGGTCATTATTACCTACGATCGTGGTGCTCGACGGTTGGCCTCTTCCGGCTATAAGTGCGAGGCCGCATAAGCTCCGCCAGTCCACCCCTTCCCGCTTCTCTTCGTCTTCCTCTCCTTTGCCGCCCACAGCCCGCATGGCTCCGAAGAGGTTCTCCGCCGCGGAGAAGGGGAAGGCTAGTCGGGCGGGGCCCGACTCCCCTCCGGCCAAGCGCGGCCGGGGTCGTCCCTGCAAGCATCCCGCGATCCCCGCTGTGGCTCCCCGTGGGCACAGGGACGGTTCTCCGCACGGTGGGGAGCGCTCAGCTGCCAAGGGGAGGCAGGCTTTGGCTACGCGGCCCCCTAGGCTGCACTTTCGCTCGGCGGAGGTGCTGCCAGAGTTCGTCGTGTGGTTGGCGGACCTGACCAACACCTGGCTCCAGCTCCCCCGCTTCTTTATCAGCGAGCTGCCGGCCAGCGCCCGGTGCGGCTTCTGGCTTCAGGCCGACGGTTGCTGCAGTAGGGCCTCCTGGGTTTCGCTCGAGGTCTCCCCTTCTGGGAACGGGGCCCTGACCCGCGGCTGGCAAACGTTTGGCCGCGCGCACGGCCTGGGCCAGCGGTGCACCCTGCACTTCAAGTTCGACGGCGACGGCACCCTCTACGTGAGGGTGTTTGGGGAAGATGGTCGCCGCGCGGGATGCTGCCCCGAGGGCGACGACCGTGGCCAGGAGACTCGCTCCGATGACGATGGAGGAGACAACGCCCGCTTCGATGGCGGTGCCCGATGCTCCCCAAGCTCCACCAACTCCTCTTCGGGCGGCTCCTCCAGCGGTGGCCGCAGCCAGCCCCCTCGCCGTCGCGCTTGCTTGGGGGGTGGCTGTTCATCCGCCCGTCGCCGCGCCCCGGTGAAGCGCGAGAGGGAGTCCACCTGAGCTTCGGGGGCATCCCATGTCGCCTCTACAAGCCGATGTGAGGCGGGCCACGCCGGGCTCGCCCTCTTCTTTTCCTTTTGCTCCCTGTGTAAGACAAAACAGTTGCATGGAGCCCCGTGGGGGCGTGTTGAGAATCATCGCCGTTGTAGCCATTACCTTGACTGTGTTGTTGCGCTTCTCAACTATTTGCCCTTGCGTAGGTAGTTTGCGGCCCCAGCCGGGGGGCGACCGACCCAGGCCCTGTGTGCGTGTCGTGGTGCCCAAGGGGCACGGACTAGAGGGGTGCTCCTGTAGAGAGCCTGGGCCGTGAAACCCTCAAGCAGTTAGAGCAGAAACGCTCATGAGGGCGTTCGAGTTCCGTCCCTCACAAGGCCTTTCATGAGAAAAATCAAAACGAGGAGCGAAAATCGACGAACCACAAATCAACAACGGCAATAGTTTCGATAAGACTTCATATGCAAGTAAACACGTCAAATGCGGAAAGCAAATGAAAAAGCCGCGTCCGGCACCTAATCTAGTCTTCGACGTCTTCTCACCAGCACGGAGCTAAGTGCTGCCACTGGGCGTGGGAGGGAGCCCCAGGGCCTGAGGCCGGCGCTCCTGAGACTCCGGGGCGTGTACAGCCCCACTCATTATTACGTGAGAGTGTCACGGGGCGGCGAGCTTCACAGGCATTGGCCTTCTTCACAGGCTCCGGGCCTTTTTTCTTAGAGGTAACAAGCTTCACAGGCACTCGCCTTCTTCGCAGGCTCTGGGCCTTTTCCAAAAAGAGATGAGCTTCACAGGCGTTCGCCTTCTTCATAGGCTCTGGGCCTTTTCCAAAAAGAGATGAGCTTCACAGGCGTTCGCCTTCTTCACAGGCTCTAGGCTTTTTCCAAAAAGAGATGAGCTTCACAGGCGTTCGCCTTCTTCACAGGCTCTGGGCCTTTTCCAAAAGGGATGATCTTCACAGGTGTTCGCCTTCTTCACAGGCTCTGGGCCTTTTCCAAAAGGGATGATCTTCATAGGCGTTCGCCTTCTTCATAGGCTCTAGGCCTTCTAGGGGTAGAACCTCCGGAGGTGCTGGATGTTCCACGCGTTCTGGATCGGCTCCCCCTCTTGAGTCTCCAAGCGCACGGAGCCTGGCCTGGAAACATGAACAACCTTGAACGGGCCCTCCCACATGGGGGAGAGTTTGTGCAGCCCCTCCCTGGAGAGGACCCGCCTGAGTACGAGGTCTCCTACCTCAAGGGTCCTGGGGCGGATGTTGCGGCAGTGATATCGTCGTAGCGCCTGTTGGTACCTCGCCGCTCGCAGCGGGCTTCCCGGCGGTGTTCCTCCCCCAGCACGAGGTCCATCCCCCGCATGGCGTCCTGCTGCGCCTCGTTGAACGCCAGGACCCGTGCGGAGCGACGCCTGACCTCGTGAGGAAGGACTGCTTCGGCTCCATAGACCAGGAAGAACGGGGTCTCCCCGGTTGGTTTGATCGCGGTGGTGCGGATGGACCACAACACGGATTGGAGTTCATCGTACCAGCCCCTGCCGCAGGCCTCCAGCTTCTTCTTGAACGTTCTGGTCTTGAGGCCCCTCAGGACCTCCACTTTGGCTCGTTCGGCCTTCCCATTGCTTCGTGGGTGCGCCACCGAAGCGTAGCATATTTGCGTCCCAAGGTTAGCACAGTATGTTTTGAAGAGATTACTGGTGAACTGCGAACCGTTGTTTGTGATGATGCGATTCGGCACCCCGAACCGGCTCACGATACCCCTGATGAACTTGACCGTGGAGCCCGCGGGGATGGTACGGACAGCCTCCACCTCTGCCCACTTGGTGAACTTGTCAATGGCGACGTAGAGGTAACGGTAGCCCCCTGGCGCCCGAGGGAACGGTCCCAGGATATCCAACCCCCAAACTGCGAATGGCCACAAGAGGGGTATAGTCTGCAGGCCCCCCGCTGGTTGATGGATCTGCCTGGAATGGAACTGGCAGGCCTCACAAGCCTTCACCAATTCAATTGCGTCGTTGAGCGCGGTGGGCCAATAGAACCCACTACGGAATGCCTTGCCGACGAGGGTCCGTGATGATGAGTGGTGTCCGCAGTCTCCGCCGTGTATGTCTTCCAGTAGTTCCTTTCCTTGCTCCCTGGATATGCAGCGCAGAGATACATCGTTTGGTCGCTTCCGGTAAAGTTCTCCATCTCTGATGCAGTATGCCGTGGCCTGTCGCGCCACACGTTCTGCATCCTCTTCCTTTTCCGGTAGGGACCCTTGTGTTAGATAACTCCGGAGTTCTGTGATCCAGCACTCCTCTTGAGGTTCCATCGTCAGGAGCAGACGTGCTCCTGAGGTCGGCCCACAGACCGGGGCTCCCGAGGCTGGCGGCTGGGGGAGCTCCTCTCGAGCCTGAGCCGTGTTTGATAACATCGGCTGTGCTGAAGGTTTGAAGAGCCGCTCCTCGAAGACGCCGGGTTCCTACGGCAACCGCCTGGATGCCCGTCCGGCTATGTCGCCAGCTTCCTGATTGGTGCCACGGGGCACGTGCTTCAGCTCCAGCCCCCAGAACTGCTTTTCCATGCTGCGGACCTCCGCCAGGTAAGCCTCCATATGCTCGTCCTTCGGCTCGTACACCTTGTTGGAGAAATTGACTAGGAGTTGTGAGTCGCCCTTGACGGTGAGGCGCTTCACCCCCAGGGCCACTGTGGCCTTCAGCCCGGCTATCAGTCCCTCATATTCTGCTATGTTGTTGGAGACCTTTTCACCTTGCTGGAAACAGAGCTGTACGACATAATAGAGCTTATCCTGAGTGGGCGATATCAGCACCGCACCAGCCCCCGCGCCGTGTCTGGAAAACGCCCCATCGAAGTACATAACCCAGCCTTCCGGCGCCTCACTTCCTGGGGAGAGGGACCGATCCTCGTCGTCCTTGAGGCCTGGTGCCTCCGCCCATTCCGCCACGAAATCCGCCAATGCTGCTCCCTTGATGACCCTGGTTGTGCTGAACTCGAGCTGAAACGCCTGCAGCTCTATATTCCACTCGGCGACCCTTCCTGCCGAGTTAGGGCTCCTGAGCACTCTCTCCAGGGGGTACGATGAGACGACCTTGATGGGGTGAGCCTGGAAGTAGTGACGCAGTTTGCGCGAGACTACCAGTAACGCGAGGAGGAGCTTCTGAGGCATCGGTGACCGTGCCCTCGCGTCCCTTAGCACCGTGCTAACAAAGTAGACCGGGTGCTCAACAAGGCTGAGAGCATCTTGGGTCGTGGCGCCCTCGGGAGGTAAGGGCACCTCATGTGATGACGTGGCCTCAGGAGGTGAACCATCTGGGCATGCGGCCTCCCCCGTCCCCGGTGCGTTCTTCGATGGCTGACTCTCTTCATTTGTGGGGCTTTCCTTGTTCCCATTTTGTCTTGCCTCGGGTTGCCGCCGTGGTCTTGACCTGGCGCCCCTCCCTAACCGCAACCAGGGCTGCGCTGGCAGAGTAGGGAGTGGCGGCGAGGTAAAGCAGCAGGGGCTCTTGAGGGCGCGGAGCCACCATGACTGGGGGACTGGTCAGGTACCTCTTAAGATCTTGAAACACCTTATCTGCCTCTTCGGTCCATTCAAAGGGCCCCTTTTTCTTCATCAGCTGAAAGAAAGGCAGCGCTCGCTCCCCCAACTTGGAGATGAAGCGCCCTAGCGCGGTCATGCGCCCAGTGAGCTTCTGCATTTCTCTGAGGGTCTTTGGCGGGCTCATGTCCTCGACCGCCTTGACCTTCTCCGGGTTAGCCTCGATGCCACGGTGGGACACGAGGAAGCCTAAGAGCTTGCCCGAGGGGACCCCGAACACACATTTCTCTGGGTTGAGTCGCAGGTTTACAGCGTCGAGGCTCACGAAGGTCTCCTCCAGGTCCTGTATCAGGGTCTTGGCCTCCCGAGATTTCACCACAATGTCATCAACGTAGGCTTCAACATTCTTCTCGAGTTGCGGGCCCAAGGCGATGTGCATCAGCCGCTGGAAGGTCGCCCCTGCGTTACGCAGTCCAAATGGCATGCATGTGTAGCAGTATACCCCGCACGGGGTCAAGAAGGCGGTCTTCTCAACGTCTTCTACCGCCATCTTGATCTGGTGATATCCGGAGAAGGCGTCCAAGAAGCAGAACAGGTCACACTCGGCGGTGGAATCGACGATCTGGTCGATGCGGGGGAGCGGAAACGGATCTTGCGGGCATGCCTTGTTGAGATTGGTGAAGTCGACACACATGCGTTCCTTCCCCCCTTTCTTGGGAACAACGACAGGGTTGGCCAACCAATCCGGGTATCGGACCTCGCGGATGACCCCAGCGGCTTCTAACTTGCGGGTCTCTTGGACGATGAAGGCCTGCTTCTCTGCGGACTGCCGCCTGGCCTTCCGCTTCACGGGGCGCACGTTTGGGCACACACTGAGGTGATGCTCGATGACGCTCTTGGGGATCCCTGCCAACTGATCGGGTTCCCAAGCAAACACCTTCTTATTCGCGCGCAGGAACCTGACCAAGGCCTCCTCCTGCTCAGGCTCAAGGTTGGCGCCTATGGTGAAAGTGGCACTGGAGGACCCGTCCTCGTCGACGGGTATCTGCTTGGTTTCTGCCTTGTCCTGGGTGAACAGCTGCTTCTTCTTGGTGGGCGCAGCCCCCGTGGGCTCAGGGGTCCCCGCGTCGGCGGGCTGTGCCGATGCCGCCGTCTTGAAGGCGAGCTTGAGTACTCGCAGGGCGTCCCCGGTGTCTCCGTGCACGGTGAGGGTACCGTTGCTCCCGGGCATCTTCATGAGGTTGTACGCCGGGTGTGTGGTGGACATGAACTGAGCCAGTGCCGGGTAGCCGAGGACGGCGTTGTAAGGAAGGCCGATGGGGGCGATGTCAAAGTCGACCATCTCCGTGCGGACGTTGTCGTAGGTGCCAAAGGTTACTGGGAGCCGGATCTGTCCCAAGGAGTCGGATGATCCGCCCCCGATGCCCGAGAAAGGTCCGCTGGGTTGCAGCCGCCCCCGAGGTATGCAGAGAAGGTTGAAGGTCTCGACCGAAAGCACACTGAGGCCCGCGCCGCCGTCGACGAGGGTTCTGGTGACGGCCACCTGGCAGATGGTGGGGGTGCACAACAGGGGGAGCGCACCCGAGCCGGCCAAGTTAGCGGGGTGGTCCTCCGAGCTGAAGGTCAGACCGGCCTCGCGAGCCGCCTGGCCCGGGGGAGCCCCCTACCGTGCGGAAACGGCGCTGATCCAGCGAGCAAACGGCTTGACGTGGCGGCTCGTGGGCGGCGCCTGCAAGCCGCCCAGGAGGGCCGCGACGACCGGGTGCGTCGGTGTAGCGGTGCGGTCGCCCTATCGCGTAGGCGGATGCTGGGGTGGTGCTTGCCGCTCGCATCCCGCCAGGCCGGTGGCGGTGTTGACGGCGGACGGCGGGGGACGGCAAGAACGCCCACCGGCGAGGGCCGCCGGCGCGACGCGAGCTCGATGAGCGCTGCACATGGATGCAGCTGCCAGAGGAGGACGGAGCGGTGGAAGGCAAATTCCGGCGCACCCCTACCTGGCGCGCCAAATGTCGGATGATGGGTTCCGGCAGACCCTTATGGTTCGAACTCTGGGGTGCGCGCAGAGATTATGCCCTCTACATCTCCGTCTCGCAAGGATCTAAACTACAGAATGAACAGCACAAGAGACACAAGGTTTATACTAGTTCGGGCCACCATTGTGGTGTAATACCCTACTCTAGTTTGTGGTGGTTGGATTGCCTCTTGGGCTGATGAGGATGAACAGTACAAGGAAGAACAGCCTCGCGAGGGTCTGTTCTTGGCTAGGGAATGAACTACCGGGGGCGTTCGATCGCCCTTCTCTCTCTCTAAGTGTGTTGCTAGCTCTGTTTGTGGATGCTACGTTCTAGCTGGTTTTTTCCTCTCTCTACCCTGGGGGTGGCTAGTCCTATTTATAGGCAAAGGCCCTGGGCCTCTTCCCAAATATTTGAGCGGGAAGGGCGCCAACAATTGGCCAATTCGAAGGGGAACATCTAGTACACTTATCCTGACTAAAGTTGGTCTTCGCCTGCCAAAGGCCCTGTGGTGACGCCGTTCTGGGCTCCATGGTGACCTCCTTCCCGCTGTTGGATTGGTCTTGGTCTTGTTGCACCGAAATGGGTGCCTTTGCTTGATCCTCTCGCCTGCGCTTGCCCCCTTTGCACCAAAGAGGAAAGGGGAACGCTGCGCGGGCTGGCGCCCGCCTGGCACCCTTGGTCGTCATGGCTTGCGTCATGGGCACCTCACGAGGTACCCTGCCTTGATCTCTCCGCCTCCTCGTGAGCCATCCTGAGGAGGCCGCGCCTGAGGAAGCACCGTGTCGTCCGCCTCGCGAGGCTTGGCCCCTCGCGAGGGTCTTGGGTCTTGTGTTGGTGAAGATGGGCCGCGCTGGGCCCCCATTCGAGCCACGCCGCAGGCCGCAGGCAGGCAAGTCTGGGGACCCCCGTTCCCAGAACGCCGACACATAGCCATTCCAAGATATATTGCCATGCAACTTTCCACCGTTCCGTTTATCATGACACGCTCCATCATTGTCATATTTCTAGCATGATCATGTAGTTGACATCGTATTTGTGGCAAAGCCACTATTCATAATTCTTTCATACATGTCACTCTTGATTCATTGCATATCCCGGTACACCGCTGGAGGCATTCATATAGATTCATATCTTGTTCTAAGTGTCGAGTTGTAATTGTTGAGTTGTAAGAAAAATAAAAGTGTGATGATCATCATTTTTAGAGCATTGTCCCAAGTGAGGAAAGGATGATGGAGACTATGATTCCCCCACAAGTCGGGATGAGACTCCGGACGAAAAAAAAGAAAAAAAAAAGAGAAAGGCCAAAAAAAGAAGGCCCAAAAAATGTGAGAAAAAGAGAGAAGGGACAATGTTACTATCCTTTTACCACACTTGTGCTTCAAAGTAGCACCATGATCTTCATGATAGAGAGTCTCCTATGTTGTCACTTTCATATACTAGTGGGAATTTTACATTATAGAACTTGGCTTGTAGATTCCAATGATGGGCTTCCTCAAAATGCCCTAGGTCTTCGTGAGCAAGCGAGTTGGATGCACACCCACTTAGTTTCTTTTGTTGAGCTTCCATATACTTATAGCTCTAGTGCATCTGTTGCATGGCAATCCCTACTCACTCACATTGATATCTATTGATGGGCATCTCCATAGTCCGTTGATACGCCTAGTTGATGTGAGACTATCTTCCCCTCTTTTTGTCTTCTGCACAACCACCATTCTATGCCACATATAGTGCTATATCCATGGCTCACGCTCATGTATTGCGTGAAGATTTTGAAAAAGTTTTGAAAATATTAAAGTATGAAACAATTGCTTGGCTTGTCATCGGGGTTGTGCACGATTTAAATACTTTGTGTGGTGAAGATGGAGCATAGCCAGACTATATGACTTTGCGGGGATAACTTTCTTTGGCCATGTTATTTTGAGAAGACATAATTGCTTTATTAGTATGCTTGAAGTATTATTATTTTTATGTCAATATGAACTTTTGTCTTGAATCTTTCGGATCTGGATATTCATACCACAATTGAGAAGAATTACAATGAAATTATGCCAACTAGCATTCCACATAAAAAATTATCATTTTTTTATCATTTACCTACTCGAGGATGAGCAGGAATTAAGCTTGGGGATGCTTGATACGTCTCCAACGTATCTATAAATTTTGATTGCTCCATGCTATATTATCTACTGTTTTAGGCAATATTGGGCTTTATTATCCACTTTTATATTATTTTTGGGACTAACCTATTAACCGGAGGCCCAGCCCAGATTTGCTGTTTTATGCCTATTTCAGTGTTTCGAGGAAAAGGAATATCAGACGGAGTCAAAACGGAACGAAATCAACTGGAGAAGTTATTTTTGGAAG
Organism: Aegilops umbellulata; assembly: GCA_032464435.1. NCBI lineage: Eukaryota > Viridiplantae > Streptophyta > Magnoliopsida > Poales > Poaceae > Aegilops > Aegilops umbellulata. Next base: position 398,960,132 of record CP136054.1, read on the forward strand.
GAAACCTACCTGATAGACTTGGACTCTACGTCAGAAGATACGGGAGCTGGTCACGAGGGTAGGGGCGCGCCCCCTGCCTCGTGGGGCCCCCGTAGCTCCACCGACGTACCCCTTGCACCCATATATACCTACGTATCCTAAAACTTCCAGAACGGAGATTAGATCGGGAGTTCCGCCGCCGCAAGACTCTGTAGCCACCAAAAGTCAATCGGGACCCTGTTCCGACACCCTGCCGGAGGGGGGAACCCTCACCGGTGGCCATCTTCATCATCCCAGCGCTCTCCATGACGAGGAGGGAGTAGTTCATCCTCGGGGCTGAGGGTATGTACCAGTAGCTATGTGTTTGATCTCTCTCTCTCTGTCTCTCTCTCTCTCTCTCTCTCGTGTTCTTGATTTGGCACGATCTTGATGTATCGCGAGCTTTGCTATTATAGTTGGATCTTATGTTTCTTCTCCCCCTCTTCTCTCTTGTAATGGATTGAGTTTTCCCTTTGAAGTAATCTTATCGGATTGAGTCTTTAAAGATTTGAGAACACTTGATGTATGTCTTGCGTGGGATAACCGTGGTGACAATGGGTTATTCTATTGATCCACTTGATGTATGTTTTGGTGATCAACTTGTGGGTTTCGTGATATTGGGAACCTATGCATAGGGGTTGGCACACGTTTTCGTCGTGATTCTCCGGTAGAAAGTTTGGGGCACTTTTTGAGGTTCTATGTGTTGGTTGAATAGATGAATCTCAGATTGTGTCATGCGTATCGTATAATCATACCCACGGATACTTGAGGTGATATTGGAGTATCTAGGTGACATTAGGGTTTTGGTTGATTTGTATCTTAAGGTGTTATTCTAGTACGAACTCTAGGGCTGTTTGTGACACTTATAGGAATAGCCCAATGGATTGATTGGAAAGAATAACTTTGAGGTGGTTTCGTACCGTACCATAATCTCTTCGTTTGTTCTCCGCTATTAGTGACTTTGGAGTGACTCTTTGTTGCATGTTGAGGGATAGTTATATGATCCAATTATGTTATTATTATTGACAGGACTTACACTAGTGAAAGTATGAACCCTAGGCCTTGTTTCCTAGCATTGCAATATTGTTTACGCTCACTTTTACCTCTTGCTACCTTGCTTTTTTTATATTTTCAGTTTACAAAAACCTATATCTACCATCCATATTGCACTTGTATCACCATCTCTTCGCCGAACTAGTGCACCTATGCAATTTACCATTGTATTGGGTGTGTTGGGGACACAGGAGACTCTTTGCTATTTGGTTGCAGGTTTGCTTGAGAGAGACCATCTTCATCCTATGCATCCCACGGATTGATAAACCTTAGGTCATCCACTTGAGGGAAATTTGCTACTGGCCTACAAACCTCTGCACTTGGAGGCCCAACAACGTCTACAAGAAGAAGGTTGCATAGTAGACATCAGGAAACAAGGCCTAGGGTTCATAATTTCACTAGTGCAAGTTCTCTCAACAATAATAACATAATTGGATCATATAACTATCCCTCAACATGCAACAAAGAGTCACTCCAAAGTCACTAATAGCGGAGAACAAACGAAGATATTATTGTAGGGTACGAAACCACCTCAAAGTTATTCTTTCGGATCGATCTATTCAAGAGTTCATACTAGAATAACACCTTAAGACATAAATCAACCAAAACCCTAATGTCACCTAGATACGCCAATGTGACCTCAAGTATCCGTGGGTATGATTATACGATATGCATCAAACAATCTCAGATTCATCTATTCAACCAACACATAGAACTTCAAAGAGTGCCCCAAAGTTTCTACCGGAGAGTCAAGACGAAAACTTGTGCCAACCCCTATGCATAAGTTCACAAGCGGAACCCGCAAGTTGATCACCAAAACATACATCAAGTAGATCACGTGAATATCCCATTGTCACCACAGATAAGCACATGCAAGACATACATCAAGTGTTATCAAATCCTTAAATACTCAATCTGATAAGATAACTTCAAAGGGAAAACTCAATCCATTACAAGAGAGTAGAGGGGGAGAAACATCATAAGATCCAACTATAATAGCAAAACTCGCGGTACATCAAGATCGTACCATCTCAAGAACACGAGAGAGAGAGAGAGAGAGAGAGAGAGAGAGAGATTAAACACATAGCTACGGGTACATACCCTCAGCCTCGAGGGTGAACTACTCCCTCCTCGTCATGGAGAGCGCCGGGATGATGAAGATGGCAACCAGTGAGGGATCCCCCCTCCGGTAGGGTGCCGGAACAGGGTCCCGATTGGTTTTTGGTGGCTACAGAGGCTTGCGGCGGCGGAACTCCTGATCTATTATGTTCCCCGATGTTTTTAGGGTATATGGACATATATAGGTGAAAGAAGTCGGTCAGCGGAGCCACGAGGGGCCCACGAGTGTGGAGGCGTGCCCAGGGGGTAGGTCGCGCCTGCCTGCCTCGTGGCTTCCTCAAAGCTTCCCTGACGTCTACTCCAAGTCTCCTGGATTGCTTCGGTTCCAAAAATAACTCTCCCAAAGGTTTCATTCTGTTTGGACTCCGTTTGATATTCCTTTTCTTCAAAACACTGAAGGCAAGAAATAGCTATTTGGGTTGGGCCTCCGATTAATAGGTTAGTCCCAAAAATAATATAAAAGTGTTTAGTAAAGCCCAATAACATCCAAAACAAATAATATAATAGCATGAATACTTCATAAATTATAGATATGTTGGAGACGTATCAACATCCCCAAGCTTAATTCCTGCTCGTCCTTGAGTAGGTAAATTATAAAAGAAATAATATATGAAGTGTGAATGCTAGCAGGTGCACAAGTTTGATCAATGATAATTTCAATCACCTTTTCTAGCATCATTATATATCATAACAGTAGCTCAACTCATAGAACTTCTCATGATCAAGTAACAAGCTATTCACATGTTAAAGTATAGCATAAAATTTCTTGAAAACTAACAAACCGTGTTATTAGTCATCAACCAATTACAATTCATCTTATTTTCAGGAAGGGTCTATGTCAGAGCTTTGATTCATCAAACTTCACGTACTCAACTATCATTTAGTCTTTCACAATTGCTAACACTCACGTGATATTTATGGGTTCAAAGTTTTAATTAGACACAGAGAAAGATAGGGGCTTATAGATTCGCCTCCCGACCTTTTACCTCAAGGGTAATGTCAACAATAATAGTTCATGATGCCTTACATCCAATTGGATATATATATCATGATCTTTCCAACACAATGTGCTTGCCAAAGGATAAAATGTAAAAAGGAAAGGTGAAGATCACCATGACTCTTGCATAAGGTATAAGACAGAAATAAAAGATAGACCCTTTGCAGAGGGAAGCAGAGGTTGTCATGCGCTTTTATAGTTGGATGCACAAAATCTTAATGCGAAAGAACATCACTTTATATTGCCACTTGTGATAGGGACCTTTATTATGCAGTCCGTCGCTTTTATTGCTTCCACATCACAAGATCATATAAAGCTTATTTTCTCCACACTAATAGATCATATTTAGAGAGCAATTTTTATTGCATGCACCGATGACAACTTACTTGAAGGATCTTACTCAATCCATAGGTAGGTATGGTGGACTCTCATGGCAATACTGGTTTAAGGGATGTTTGGAAGCACAAGTAGTATCTCTACTTGGTGCAAAGAATTTGGCTAGCATGAGGGGGAAAGGCAAGCTCATCATGTTGAATGATCCATGACAATGTACTTTATTTCAGATATAAGAAAACATAACCCATTACGTCGTCTTCCTTGTCCAACATCAACTTTTTAACATGTCATATTTTAATGAGTTCTCACAATTACAAAAGATGTCCAAGATAGTATATTTATATGTGAAATCTCTCTTCCCTCAATATTCTTTCATGAATTGTTCAAGTGACCAATACAATGTTTGCTAACCTTCAATAAATTTACCACCTCTACTTCTTACATGTGAAGTCATTACTCCCCATGGGAAAGGCATATGAAACATATGTAATTTCACATCTATGACATTCAAATCATTCAACCATTTACTCATAGGATATAAGTGAAGCACACGAGTAAATGACAAACTACTCCAAAAGATATAAGTGAAGATCAATGAGTAGTTAAATAATTATGTAGCTATGTGAAGACTCTCTCATTTAATAATTTCAGATCTTGATATTTTATTCAAACAGCAAGCAAAACAAAAGAAAAAAAAATGACGCTCCAAGCAAAACACATATCATGTGGTGAATAAAAATATAGCTCCAAGTAAAGTTACGACAAAAGAGGGGATGCCATCCGGGGCATCCCCAAGCTTAGGCTTTTGGTTATCCTTGAATATTACCTTGGGGTGCCTTGGGAATACCCAAGCTTAGGCTCTTGCCACTCCTTATTCTATAGTCCATCGAATCTTTACCCAAAACTTGAAAACTTCACAACACAAAACTTAACAGAAAACTCGTAAGTTCCGTTAGTATAAGAAAATAAATCACCACTTAGGTACTGTTGTGAACTCATTCTAAATTCATATTGGTGTAATATCTACTGTATTCCAACTTATCTATGGTTCATACCCTCCGATACTACTCATGGATTCATCAAAATAAGCAAACAACACATAGAAAACAGAATCTGTCAAAAACAGAACAGTCTGTAGTAATCTGTATCAAACGTATACTTCTGTAACTCCAAAAATTCTGAAATAAGTTTATGGACCTGAGGAATTTGTATATTAATCTTGTTCAAAAAGAATCAACCTAACAGCACTCTCCAGTAAAACGTTGTAGCTAATCTCGTGAAAGCTAAAGTTTCTGTTTTTTACAGCAAGATCACAAAGACTTCACCCAAGTCTTCCCAAAGGTTCTACTTGGCACAAACACTAATTAAAACATAAAACCACATCTAACCATAGGTAGATTAATGATTTATTACTAAACAGGAGCAAAAACAAAGGACAAGAATAAAATTGGGTTGCCTCCCAACAAGCGCTATGTTTTGACGCCCCTAGCTAGGCATGATGATTTCAATGATGCTCACATAAAAGATAAGAATTGAAACATAAAGAGAGCATCATGAAGAATATGACTATCACATTTAAGCCTCACCCACTTCCTATGCATAGGGATTTTGTGAGCAAACAACTTATGGGAACAAGAATCATCTTGCATAGGAGGAAAAAACAAGCATAACTTTAAAACTTTAAGCACATAGAGAGGAAACTTGATATTATTGCAATTCCTAAAAGCATATGTTCCTCCCTCATAATAATTTTCAGTAGCATCATGAATGAATTCAACCATATAACCAGCACATAAAGCATTCTTTTCATGATCTACTTGCATAGAAATTTTACTACTCTCCACATAAGCAAATTTATTCTCATCAATAGTAGTGGGAGCAAACTCAACAAAATAACTATCATGTGAAGCATAATCCAATTGAAAATTAAAATCATGATGACAAGTTTCATGGTTATCATTAATATTTATAGCATACATGTCATCACAATAATCATCATAGATAGCAACTTTGTTCTCATAATCCATTGGAACCTCTTCCGAAATAGTGGAATCATCACTAATTAAAGTCATGACCTCTCCAAATCCACTTTCATAATTATCACAATAAGATTCAACATCCTCCAAAATAGTGGGATCATTACTTCCTAAAGTTGATGCTCTTCCAAACCCACTTTCATCAATATAATCATCAGAAATAGGAGGCATGCTATCAACATAATAAATTTGCTCATCAAAACTTAGGGGACAAAACATATCATCTTCATCAAACATAGCATCCCCAAGCTTGTGGCTTTGCATATCATTAGCATCATGGGTATTCAAAGAATTCATACTAAAAACATTGCAATCATGCTCATCATTCACATATTTTATGCCAAGCATTCTATGTAATTCTTCTTCTAGTACTTGAGCACAATTTTCCTTCCCATCATTTTCACGAAAGATATTAAAAAGATGAAGCATATGAGGCACCCTTAATTCCATTTTTTGTAGTTTTATTTTATAAACTAAACTAGTGATAAAACAACAAACTAAAAGATTCGATTACAAGATCTAAAGCTATACCTTCAAGCACTAACCTCCCCGGCAACGTGTCAGTGTACAAAAGTAGGGGTTCTCCTTTTGACCCCTTTACTTGTGCACGGGCAGTCAGAGCCACGCGCCGCGGCCACACTTAGCAGGGCAGAGGAGGCAAGCCGGAGAGAAGCCGAAGCACAAGACAACCAAGACAATGCCAAGACCAGGAACACAAGAGGGCAAGAGGGACAGGTAGACTCCCTCGGCAAGATCCTTGCCGAGGCAGCCTCCGTAGCCCCGGCAAGAGCCTTCCCGGGGCAGCCTGCCTGATGCCAGCGGAACGAGCCACCCTTGAGCCCAAGGGTTCCGAACGCCGACAACAACTACATTGGAACCAGGGCTCGGGAGGCACCTCCATGGGGCATGCAGATCTTTGTCAAGATCATAAACACACAAGATCAGATGAGGATCAGAAGACGATGACCCTCAGCGGGATCCTAGCCGAGGAAACCCACAAGACCCCCGGCAAGCGCCTTGCCGGAGACAACTGCGACGCCGCGGCAAGACCCTTGTCGGGGCCCCGGCAAGACCCTTGCCGAGGGCATTAGCGGGGCCATTGCCAGGCCCGCACCAGCCAAGACCCCACCGCCGTTCACATGCAGCTGCCATCCCAACCAGCTGGGCAGGCACCTGCGTGCCAACATGCGGCTTCTAGACCAACTCAGCAAGCACCTTCGTGGTGGCATGCAACTCTTCGTGAAGGCCTTGCCACCGCGCCACCTCAGCAGCCTGCCTGCCTACATGGCACTGCACACATCGTTGGCCTGGGCGCATGTCGAAGCGAGGCGGAGCGGCGACGGATGGGACGGGCCTCATTCCCGTCCTCAATAAAGCTAATGGATACCTAAGTAGCGCATTTAATGCACTTTGTCCCGTAATGCCGGGCGATAGGCTCGCGCACTATAGACCTTTCCACCCCCTGTGTGCCACTGTGGCAACCCCCTTTTGCCTATAAAAGTAGGCCCGAGGCATACTGGAGAGGGATTCAGCTCTTTGGAACAACGCAGCCATCGTAGCTTGTTCGAGAGCTCAAGAACACTCAATACATCCACCAAAGCAGGACTAGGGTATTACGCATCTTCGCGGCCCGAACCTGGGTAAACGATACTAGCTCCTAAACCTGCTCTTCTCACAACCCCGCGCCCGCCGACCGTAGAAGGGATTCCAGTGATCCCATAGGTGTCGTTCCCACCGACATCTTTGGCGCGCCAGGTAGGGGGCGCAGTTGGGAGAATCAGGTTTAGCAGACAGCTTAGTCGTTCCTCGTGGCCATGGCCCTTAAAGAAGAAGACGACTGTCGGTGTCAAAACCTGCGGATCTCGGGTAGGGGGTCCCGATCTGTGCGTCAAGGTCGGATGGTAACAGGAGACAAGGGACACCTTATTTTACCCAGGTTCGGGCCCTCTCGGTGGAGGTAAAACCCTACTCCTGCTAGATTAATATTGATGATATGGGTAGTACAAGAGTAGATCTACCACGAGATCAAGGAGGCTAAACCCTAGAAGCTAGCCTATAGGTATGATGATGGTTATGATGTGTTCTGTCCTACGGACTACAACCCTCCGGTTTATATAGGCACCGGATAGGGTTAGGGTTACACAGAGTCGGTTACATTGGTAGGAGATCTTGAATATCCGCACGCCTAGCTTTCTTTCCACGCCAAGGAAAGAACCTTCCGGACACGGGACGAAGTCTTCAATCTTGCATCTTCATAGTCCTGGAGTCCGGCTGGAGATAGAGTTTGGCTATCCGAACACCCCCTAATCCAGGACTCCCTCAGTAGCCCCTGAACCAGGCTTCAATGACGACGAGTCCGGCGCGCAAATTGTCTTCGGCATTGCAAGGCGGGTTCCTCCTCCTAATTCTTCAAGAAGATAATAAACACCAAAAAATAGTGTCCGGCTCTGCAAAACAAGCTTCCACGTATTGCCATATAGAGAATAATACAAACACAAATCAAATCTGCTGACGTATTCCGCAGTGCGTCATAACACTGCGACCAAGCCTTCTGTATGGATCATTTTTTGTTGTTCCACCGTAGCACGTTCAACGAGGCGGTTTCCTTGGCATGTCTTGTCGAAGCAGAGATCGTGTGCCCCTTTTAACGGGATTCTCATTAATGCGGACGTGGGTAACCCAACCGCGTCATTTACCACGGCGTGTGAGCGGCAAGCGAGTTTTATTAGGTAGGGCGGGACGCATAACGGCATCAGCCTATATAAGGGGATAAAGATCCACCTCTTTCACCTACGCCTTCTTCCTCCTTTGCCCATCCATCTCCTGCGCACTCAAGCTCCAACGCCCAAGTTCGCCCTTTCTTCCCCAACCTACTCCAGCGATGTCCGGAGCGGGTGGCAAGTGGATGGCTTCCTCCGTTATGGAGGGTCAAATCAAAAAGCTTAGGAAGGCCGGATATCTGTCCAAGGACATCCCGCACCGGCTTCCCGATGCGGGGCAGCTTCTTCCCACCCCAAGGCCCCATGAGAGGGTAGTTTTTCTCCCCCATTTCCTCCGCGGACTGGGTTTTCCACTTCACCCTTTTGTCCGGGGGCTCATGTTCTACTATGGCCTGGACTTCCACGATCTGGCCCCGAACTTTATCCTCAATATCTCGGTGTTTATCATCGTGTGTGAGGCCTTTCTCCGCATCCGCCCCCACTTCGGCCTCTGGCTCCAGACCTTCAACGTCAAGCCCAAGGTGGTGTCCGGCACCCAGGCGGAGTGCGGAGGTGCTATGGCCGGCAAAATGGCCAACACACTCTGGTTCGATGGCTCCTTTGTGGAGTCCTTAAAGGGGTGGCAGGCAGGGTGGTTTTACATCACCGAGCCACGCGACTCGAAATGGGTCGCGGCCCCTGAGTTCCGATCCGAACCCCCCACGCGGCTCACGTCCTGGAAAGAGACGGGCCTATCGTGGGGCAACGAAGAAGAAGTGACCGGACTGCAAACTTGCATCCGGTCCCTGATGGACAAGCCCATCCGGCATGTCAACATCATTCAGGTCATGCTCGTTCGCCGGATCCTCCCGTGCCAAGAACAGGAGTTCACTTTGTGGGAATTCGACCCGGCGCAGCACCAAACCCTCAATAGGCTCTTCGACACGACGTATGAAGACGTCTGGAAGGTGCTAACCAAAGGCGTCGAGTGCCCCACATCCGCTTCCGAGGACCGCGGATACAGCTCGCAGCGCAACGCTGGCGAGGTAAGCTATTTATACCTTTCACAGGTTTGTTAAGCTTTTCTACATAGATTAACTCTATGTGGGATCTAAAAACTCCCTTTGCCTTTGACAGGCGTGGCTGAAGATAGCCGGACCAATCAACTATCCGGCTCCTCTGCCCGAAGACCCAGCCCCAGCTCTCCTAGAGAAGCTGCTGGCTCCGGCGCCCTATGTGGTGCCGGAGAAGAAGGTCAAGAAGAAGAAGACCACCGGGACTCAAAAGAGTGCCCGCAATGTGGTGGTGTCGAGCTCGTCATCTGGCGAGTCTGCAACGCCCTCCTCTCGTGAAAACGAGGAGGAGGAACAAGGAAGCTCTCCCCCTCCAGCGAGGGAAGCGAAAAAGAAGAAGGCCGCCCCAACAGGGGAGGCCGAGGGGTCGAGGAAAAGGAAGACCCCTCCGCCGGACTGCTCCCCCAACGCCGAAGAGGGCGGAAAGGAGTGGCCGGACAGAACCAAGCATCCGGCGACATCGTAAGTATTCATATACCAGAATGGCTCATAGTATCTTCAAGTGCGCCGCTTACCCTCATGTTGAATGTTATTTGCGCAGCCCGCCCCGAGCCGCACTTGATGATTCATCGAGCGGCTCCCTGGATTCGTCGGACATGAACTCTGTCCCGTCCGCAGTCTCCCCCAGCAGGGCGGACGACGCCGAAGCAGCGTCCCGCCGAACAAGGCAGGAGGAGGTGGTCCTGGAGGAGCCGCAAGGCAATCCTCAGGACCCCAGGAGTAAAGGGGATGAAACCCCCCAGGGCTCCCAGTCCGGCTTTGTGCCGGACACCGCGCCGGACTCGACCGTCCTGGCTCGCGGTGGACGAACTCCTTCCAAGAGGAGTAAGCCGTCTGAGCCGGCGGCCTCTGTCCAACCAGAGGCGCCGGATAGTATGTTGGAGGCGCTTGAAGGCGCCACCATCGACGAGGAGCACCATACTGTTATGAGTGCGGTGGTCCAAAGGGTTCAGTCCGCCAAGAGCGGACTGAATGAAGCTTGCGCTAGCCTTTTAACAGGCTTCCAGGTAAGCAAAAAATATGCTAAATTTATTACCGCATAGACAGTAGCCCCTGATGCTCTGTTCGGTGTTCGGAAAGAAAAGCCGAATAGAGGATCCAACAATTTTTGCAGGAGTCTAATAAAAAGTCTAAATATGCGTATGCAGGTTTCCCTGCTGTCCACCGCCGCACTGACTGCGCAGGTGGAAGTCCTCAAAAAGGACCTCGAGCGGTCCGAGCAAGAGCTCGGCCATGCCAAGAGGCAGCTCGTGGAAAAGGAAGGTAAGAAATACCCCTTAGAAAAAAAAGAAAGAGAAAAAAGAAAAAAGGTGCCTATAGAGAGGCTTGATTGCAAAAAGAAATAACAGGATTGTACTGCTTATTGTAGGGGCCACAACCGAGGTGGCAACCCTGAAGCAGGCGCTGACTGAGGCCGAGAATAAAGCGGCCGAGGAGCGCGCCGAGCGAGAAAAGCTTGGGGTCCAAGTCGACGAGGTGCAGCAAGAGCTGCAAGCTCTCATGAAGAAACATGAGGGTTTGGAGCTTGAGGAAAAAACGCAAGCATCCGAGCTCGCGTCGGATGTTGAGACCACCAAGAGTGCCAAGGCCGAAGCCCAAAAGGCCCTCCAAGAATTGGACGATGTGAAAAAGATAGCAGCGGGTAAGGCATTCTTAATGCAAAGTAGGAATATAAAGGTGAAATACCTATTACTTACCCGAATCCGGAGTTCTCCAGGGGCGCTCTTCGATCTTCCCCGCAGCGCATCCGACGCCGCCGCATTCTACCGAGCTGAGGAGGACAGCTCGACGGAGAGTGTGTTCTGGTCTCAGTATTCTGAGGCCGGACACCCTTTGCCCTTAAGCGATCAGCTGAAGCAGCTGGCCGAGCTCCACAAGGCGGCCGAACAGGCCATGAAGGGCTTACTAGTTCGGCTGTGGCCTGGAGAGGCCCTGCCTGGGAGCTACTTCGGGCTGGTGCGGCGGCTGGTGGAGGCCTGTCCACGGCTTGAGGTCATCAAGCGCTCCGTCTGCATAGAAGGTGCCTGGAGGGCCCTTGCCCGTGTAAAGGTACACTGGGGCAAGCTGGACGGAGAGAAGCTGGTGAAGGACGGGCCGCCGCAGGGGAAGGAGCATCGCAAGCCCGAGAACTACTACAAGGAAGTTCTCGCTGGAGCTCGCCTTGTCGCGGATGAGTGTGCCAAAGATGTAATATTTCAATGAAACTCGCTCGTTTGTATCCTGTGCGCTGAAAACTTGTTCATATGCGCTTAAGCAATGCTTTCTGAATTTAAAATATTATTTTCTGTGCGGCCGTTTATCAATAACTGAGAGATGGCGAGTCATCGGCTTCTGCCCCCATGCAACTAGTGCTGGGGTGTTCGGGATAAACCTGAGGGCTCTTGTTCCCATAGTTGGGTCCTTCGAGGGAGGCGCTCAGCACAGCGAACCAGGCCATCGGACTATAATGCTTGAACACTCTCACTTAGCCATAGAACGTTATAATTTTAAATTTCGGCGAAGCCCCTAGTTCGGAAGGCCGAATTCGGGGCACTATCCACGCCTTTAGCCGGACTTAACCAGCTCTCCGCTCAAAGCGGCATAAGCCTTTAGGGACTCGAAAAACCTCTCGAACAGCGACCGGTCTCGCGCCTTATCATGACAGTCTGTTTTAGCTTTCTCCACTGAGGTGCTCACCCACATGATCTGGGGCACAATCGCAGTGGTTCTCCTAGTGCTACCTTAGCCGATAGAGCGGAACGTAAGGCACCAAAACATAGAAGCCGGGCAAACCCAACATATGACCAAAATCATGACTCGGAGCCGATGCATATAATGCTATAAGTTCGGGGTGCCGCACTTGTGAAAGTGGACGGACTTCTCACACCAGATAGAAGGGTAAAAAAGCCCCTGGCGTGGTTTGCCGTACCATGGTGTACAGGTGCGATCATGTTATTTGAGTAAACATATGTATATTAAAAGGAGATAATGCAAAAAATAGACGAAAAGCTATGCATTATTTATGAGGAGGCTGTTTATTCAAGCCGAACGATACAAGTAGTGCGAAAAAAAAATTAGACTATTTAACATGTCCTGACCAGGCGCAGGCCGCGGAATTTTAGAAACAGATATATCGCTCGAAATAGAGACCACCTGAGAGTTCCATGATGCGGAGTTGTTTTGTCTGCTTTCCTGGGTCCTGTATCGTCTGTGCGGCGGCGAGGCCGAACACTGTATCCAGAGTATGGAGTCCTGAAAGAAAAAAAAGGAACCCGGCAGCCCCTAGTACGTTTGACACCATATTGTTGGCATGCCGTTTTATCTGCCCCTTCCCCTATGCCCATGGAATTGTAAGGGCGTAATTGTGTACTCTAGGTACTAGCTCTGCTATGTAGCGATGGCTGGGGTTGGGGCCGTATTGCTACGCGTGCTCTGAGCGCGCCAGTCAGTCTTGCTGCGGGTTACTCCGGGCGCGTTTTGCTTTGTCCTGCTTTGTAGCGGCCGGACTCGAGAGCTTCCTTAACAGGCTGCTTTGTACCTCTGATGCGAGGGCCGCCGTGTGTTCCTCCGTACGGATGGAGCGTTCGGTATTTCCGCTGACCGTGATTACACCTCGAGGGCCTGGCATCTTGAGCTTGAGATATGCATAGTGCGGCACCGCATTAAATTTTGCGAATACGGTTCGTCCAAGCAGAGCATTATAGCCACTGCGGAACGGAACTATGTCAAAGATTAACTCTTCGCTTCGGAAGTTGTCCGGAGATCCGAAGACCACATCAAGTGTTATGGAGCCTATGCAATTGGCCTCTACACCTGGTATGACGCCTTTAAAGGTCGTCCATGTGGGCTTAATCCTTGATGGATTTATGCCCATTTTCCGCACTGTATCCTGGTAGAGCAGGTTCAGGCTACTGCCGCCGTCCATGAGGACTCTTGTAAGGTGAAATCCGTCAACGATTGGGTCAAGAACCAATGCGGCGAAACCGCCGTGACAGATACTAGTGGGGTGGTCCCTTCGATCGAAGGTGATCGGGCAAGAGGACCATGGGTTGAACTTTGGGGCGACTGGCTCCACCGCGTATACGTCCCGTAGTGCATGCTTCCTCTCCCGCTTGGGAATATGAGTCGCATATATCATGTTCACCATCCGCACTTGTGGGGGAAACCCCTTCTGTCCGTTGTTGTTCGGCGGCCTAGGCTCCTCTTCGTCATCGCTGTCTAGCCCCTTGTTTTTGTGTTCGGCTCTTAACTTGCCTGCCTGCTTGAACACCCAACAATCCCTGTTGGTGTGATTGGCTGGCCTTTCAGGGGTGCCGTGAATCTGGCACGAGCGGTCGAGCATTTGGTCCAAACTGGACGGGCCCTGGGTATTCTTTTTGAATGGCTGTTTCCGCTGACCGGATTTATGGCCTCTGAATCCGGCGTTTACTGCCGTATCTTCATTGCTGTCGCGGCTGACGCGGCGTTTCTGTTTATTTCGTCGCGACCTGCCACTTTTGTCCTTGGTATCTGAATTACCTTGCTTCTTCGATAAGTTGTTGTTGCGAGCTAGCCAGCTATCTTCGCCCGCGCAAAAGCGGGTCATGAGTGTCGTGAGGGCTGCCATGGATTTCGGCTTTTCCTGTCCCAGGTGCCGGGCAAGCCAGTCGTCACGGATGTTATGCTTGAAGGCTGCTAAGGCCTCTGCGTCCGGACAATCGACTATCTAATTTTTCTTTGTTAGGAACCGTGTCCAGAATTGCCTGGCCGATTCTTCTGGCTGCTGGATTATGTGGCTTAGGTCGTCGGCGTCCGGTGGCCGTACGTAGGTCCCCTGGAAGTTGTCGAGGAATGCGGCCTCCAGGTCCTCCCAAGAGCTGATCGAATCTGCGGGGAGGCTGTTGAGCCAGTGCCGGGCTGGTCCCTTAAGCTTAAGGGGTAAATATTTGATGGCGTGCAAATCATCGCCACGTGCCATGTGGATGTGGAGGAGATAGTCCTCAATCCATACCGCCGGATCTGTCGTACCATCGTACGCCTCGATGTTGACGGGTTTAAAACCCTCTGGGATTCTATGATCCATTACTTCGTCTGTGAAGCATAGTGGGTGTGCGGCGCCCCTGTACTGGGCTATGTCTCGACGCAGTTCGGAGGAGTTGTTCCTGTTGTGTTCGGCCCTGCCAGATTTATTGTGTCCGGAGTGAAAACTATCACGTGCCGTCGGGCGTCCGCGCGATCCATAGATCGATCTTGTTTGCCTTGCTTTGTCCTCCAGGACGTCTCGCAGGTCTGGTTCGTGTTCCCGTGCCTTGGTAAAGCGGCTGCGGGGCATGGCTTGTTTGGATGTTCGACAGGCTTCTCTGTCGCGGCCGCGAGGTGGCCGATCTGCCATGTCTTGGGCTTCCTCCTCTGATTGGGGTAGCGGCCTGCACTTAGAGTAGTTTTTGGAGGGGCGTCCGAGCTCGTGCTCTTCGGCCGCAAGGACTTCAGTCCATCTGTCAGCTAGCAAATCTTGATCAGCTCTAAGCTGTTGCTGTTTTTCTTTAGGCTGTTCGCCGTGGCTGAAAGCCTGCGTTGAAAGCGCTTTTGTTCGGCGGGGTCCGATGGTACGATGAATTCATCGTTGCCGAGGCTTGCCTCGTCTTCGGAGGGAGGCATGTAGTTATCGTCCTCGACCTCTCGCTCTGCCGCTCTCTCATGAGGGCGGTCTTCTCCATCTTCCTGTGCCGAATCCTGCTGATTTTGGTGTTCTTCGGCGCTGTCCGGGGTAGTATTATCTCCCGTGCCGGAATCACCGTTTCTGCTGTGGCGGGATTTGGAGCGGCGCCGCTGACGTCGGCGTTTTGGAGGCTTTTTCGAAGTGCCATCCTCCGCTGTTCCATCGCCATCTCCATCTTTTGGAGCATCCACCACGTATATGTCGTATGACGAGGTGGCGGTCCAGCGCCCTACAGGTGCAGGTTCTTGCTCGTCTCCTCCTTCGTCGTCCATACCGTCGAAGTCTTCGGAGCCGAAGTCGAGCATGTCGGATATATCGTCGACAGTGGCTATTAAGTGGGCGGTGGGTGGGCTTTGAATTTCTTCGTCGTCCGAATCCCAACCTCGCAGGCCATAGTTCGGCCCGGGCTCTCCTGACAAAGAGAGAGACTTGAGAGAATTCAGAATATCACCAAAAGGTGAATACTGAAAGATGTCCGCGGCGGTGAACTCCATTACATGCGCCCAATCTGATTCGATTGGCAGGGGCGCGGGAGGTTTGGAGTTCGGAGAAGAGTCCGGCTCCTTGGAGTCATGTGTCGTGCGGAGTGCGGGGCTTGCGTTTGGCTCAATGGCTTTTAAGATCGCAGCCCCCGAGGTGACGTCCAACCGTTCATCCTCAAAGAACGCAGCGGGCTCCGAATCGAGGATCGGGGCCGGAGCGTATGCGGCCTCCAGGACACTGTTCGGAGGTAGAGCTATATCATGCCCCTCGAGATAGTGCGGCACGCTTGGCTGTGGCTCGAATCCGTCGAAGATCAAGTCTCCGCGGATATCTGCCGTGTAGTTTAGGCTTCCAAACCTGACTTGATGGCCAGGGGCGTAGCTCTCGATCTGCTCCAGATGACCAAGCGAGTTGGCCCGCAGAGCGAAGCCGCCGAAGACGAAGATCTGTCCGGGGAGAAAAGTCTCACCCTAGACCTCATCGTTGTTGATGATCAAAGGAGCCATCGGGCCTAAAGGCGGCGACACAGAGGAACTCTCAATGAAAGCACCAATGTCGGTGTGAAAACCGGCGGATCTCGGGTAGGGGGTCCCGATATGTGCGTCAAGGTCGGATGGTAACAGGAGACAAGGGACACTTTATTTTACCCAGGTCCGGGCCCTCTCGGTGGAGGTAAAACCCTACTCCTGCTAGATTAATATTGATGATATGGGTAGTACAAGAGTAGATCTACCACGAGATCAAGGAGGCTAAACCCTAGAAGCTAGCCTATAGGTATGATGATGGTTATGATGTGTTCTGTCCTACGGACTACAACCCTCCGGTTTATATAGGCACCAGATAGGGTTAGGATTACACAGAGTCGGTTACATTGGTAGGAGATCTTGAATATCCGCACGCCTAGCTTGCCTTCCACGCCAAGGAAAGAACCTTCCGGACACGGGACGAAGTCTTCAATCTTGCATCTTCATAGTCCTGGAGTCCGGCTGGAGATATAGTTCGGCTATCCGAACACCCCCCTAATCCAGGACTCCCTCAACGACCAAGAGAACGACGCTGCCTACAAGTGCAAAGGGCGCCGGTGCGGCGACAGGAAAGCTAAGTCATGCCGAACTTTAAATATTTCCTTTTTTATATAAGGTTATTCCCCTCGGAGATCTTGTTCTTTGTATGGAAAGCCTGCACGCAATGGGGCCATTACGCTATTGGCAACGCCCTTACTCTGTTTCGAGTCCGCTCAACAGTTTAAGCAGCTGCATCAAGAGCGGCACGGTAGCCTTCCGCAATTGGCAACGCTCTCGATTCTGACTCGAGTCAAGCTCGACAGTTCGAGTGGACGCATTGAGAGTGGTAAGGTGGTTTGCCGGCAGCAAGCACACCCGGCAGGCTATCGAGGATCCGTCCTCGAGGCGCCGCGCCCTGGGTTACGCGTCGGCAAGCCTACCCGATTAACGTAGGGTGGACATACAGAGAGAGAGAGATTGAACAGGGAAATACCATGCACTGATTCAAAAGTACTGCAAAGTTATATTACATCAATTGTTGTTGCGGTTCTAACTAAAGATAGAAATTGTCTTGGTCATGAACCTGCAGCGACGATAAGAAGTGGGGTGCCTAGTCCTGGCGCCGGCCCTCTACCCTCTGGATTCCATAGATGTCGCTGATGACGGTCCCGATACGCTCCCTGAGCGGCGCGAGGTCCACATCCTCCGGCAAGCTCTCCAGCGCAGCATCGATGTCGAGGTTGGGATTCAAGTATGCCACCTTGGTGAGAACCTTGGTCATGGCACCCCGGCAAAGCCTTCGGGCCTCATTGACTAGGAAAGTCGCCCTGGTGGAGCGGAAATGCTCCAGGGCTCCAAGAACACTCTCGAAGAACAGGGTCAGCCTGGCGTTGGGGGTTGTGCTACGATCCGGAGCGTACCTCACATTTGGCATCCCCATGGTGGCCAGCTGCATGGTGATCCTGCCGGCGACGTCTTCGAGGCGGCTGATCCGGCGATTCTCCCCATCCACAAAATCCCTGTAGTTGGGGGCTTCGTTCTTCCGCTGCTGCTTCTCGGCCTCCAGGTCCTTGGCCAGGGTCCCCTCCCGGGCCTGGGCCTCCGAAAGCATTCCCTCGAGACCCTCCAACTTTAGCTTGAGGTCTTTGATGGAGTTGTTGGCCTCAGAAAGCTGCCCAGCCCTGCTGATGGCCGCGCCATGCGCCTCTGTCAGGGCACCGCTGAGCGTGTCCTTCTCCTTGGACTACTTCAGGACCTGATCCTTCAGCTCGTCCTGCTCCACCTCCAGCTCCTTCACCTTGCCGGCGTGAACCAAAGCCTCGGCATCGAGTGCATCCTTGTGCCTATGCTCCAGCTCCTGGGTCTGCTGCATGACGAGCTTCTCCACCTCTTCATCCTTGCCATGGAGCGTTGCGGCAAGCTTCTCCTCGCGCGCGGCAAGGTCCTCCTCCTGGGAGTTCAGCGCGGCCTGGTGCTGGGTTCGAGCGGCCTCGGTTGCCGCGGCCAGGTTCTCCACCGTCTCCTGGGCCTTCTCGATGTCGGCCCGCTTCATTGTGAGCTCCACGTCACGCTTGGCCACCTCTCCCTGGGCGGCCTTCAGCTCCTCACAAGCTTGGCGGAACCAAGTTTGCGCCTCGGCGACGCGTCCCTTGAGGTCCTCCTTCGCCTTGTCCACTGTTGTCATCCTGGACTTGGCCTTGTCCAGGCGGGCACGATGGAGCACCTGGAACTTCCGAAAGCTGGCGCCCATGGCCTAGAGAAGCCACTCCTCCTGAGAACCGCCGCCACTGGCGCTCGGCTCGTCGACAACCTCGAGCCAGGCGGCGGCAAGCACCTCTTCGTCGAACACCTCTCCCTCGACGGGCGCACTGGAGCTCGACGACCCTGGGAGGTGGACGAAAAGGTCGTCGCTCACCCTCAGGTACCTGCCGGAGCCGGAGGCAGCGGAGGAGGAAGGCTGGTCATCAACCACCTCCTCCTCGGCAGCGGACTTGTCGGCATCCCCGGCAGGCCCCTTGTCGGCCTCCTCGGCAGTAGCCTTGCCAGCCTCCCCGGCAGGCCCCTTGGCGGTTTCCTCAGCAGCGCCCTTGGCGGCCTCCTCGGTGGTGATCTTCTCGGCCTCCGCCTCGGCGGCCTTGGCAACGTCCTCGATGACGGTGCCTATGTCCTCCTAGTCCACCGAGGAAGGATCTGGGTACCGGGAAGGGGATGAGGCGAAGCCAAGACCAAGATTCAGAAAGAACACAAAAAGAACAAGGATGGAAGGCAAGTGACTTACCCGTGCCGGGCTGGGAAGCAGAAGTCCCCTCCCTGCCAACATTTGGCGTCAAGGCGAAGCCACCAGCGCCCTAGTTCACCTCCCCCTCCTCCGTGTGCACGGGCTCGGTGCTTGGTGCCCTTCCAGGGGACGCCCCTCGGGGCAACGTGTTGGGGGTAGCCCTTTGTGGCTCCTCCAGCTATTGTCCTCCTCCTGCAACCACGGCAAGGTCAGCACCAAAGATATCATGCCCCAACACACGTTGATGAGGGGTGAGTAATGAACTTACGCTGGGGGTTGTGGCGGGGGCTGCTGTCCAGGCTGCTCAACACCACCAGCGGTGTACCGGAAGCGCCGGCCGGGGGCTGGCCGCTCGCCGAAGCCCTGGCCCTCTTCACCCTCTGGGCCAGTGTCTCCGCATCCCTGCAAAGATGAAAACGAATCAAGAGAAGTGGCGCGGTCTGAGGGGATGGAGATGACAAAAAGGGACAGGATACTTACTCGTCCTCCACCTCCTCCTCTGCTGCCTTCCTCTTCCTCCTTGGGCTGAGGGGCCCGAAGTCAAAGACGACCTCCGCGTCGACGTCTGTCGGAGGAGGGGAAGGAGGTGGGGTGTGAGAGCGCTTAGACGTAGAAGAGGCAGATGCTTTCTTCTTCACCACCGCGGCCTTCACCACTTTCTTCGCTGCTGCAGACCTCGTTTGGCGCGCGGACGTCTCCTGGGCCTGCCGGGGTTGCACGGCCCTGCCGGGGCGAACCGGCTCGCCGAAGCTAGCCCGTCGCAGAACTCACCCTCTCCCCGTGGCTGGAGGGTCGACGGCCTCGTGTTCCTCCTTCTCCAACGACTCATCGGGTGCATCTTCAATGAGAGGGGCCCAGGTGCCAGCACTGCTGGCCTCCCAAGCGGACTCCGCCCACTAGGCAAGCTTTATCTCCTCGGCGGCTGCCGCAGCCTCGTCCTCCACACCACCAGCGCTGCCGGCCTGCCTGGCGAGCTCTGCCCCCGACGCCCTGGCGACGATGTAGTCCAGCTCCGCTTGGGTGGTGTCCTGGATGAGCAGCGGCTCGTTGCGGACATACACCTCCGCCAAGTTGTCAAAAAACTCCCGCACCTTCTCCTTGATGACCCACAAGTATAGGGGATCTATCGTAGTCCTTTCGATAAGTAAGAGTGTCGAACCCAACGAGGAGCAGAAGGAAATGATAAGCGGTTTTCAACAAGGTATTCTCTGCAAGTACTGAAATAAGTGGTAACAGATAGTTTTGTGATAGGATAATTTGTAACGAGCAACAAGTAACAAAAGTAAATAAAGTGTAGCAAGGTGTCCCAATCCTTTTTGTAGCAAACGACAAGCCTGGACAAACTCTTATATAAGGAAAAGCGCTCCCGAGGACACATGGGAATATCGTCAAGCTAGTTTTCATCACATTCATATGATTCGCGTTCGGTACTTTGATAATTTGATATGTGGGTGGACCGGTGCTTGGGTGCTGTTCTTACTTGAACAAGAATCCCACTTATGATTAACCTCTATTGCAAGCATCCGCAACTACAACGAAACTATTAAGGTAAACCTAACCATAGCATGAAACATATGGATCCAAATCAGCCCCTTACGAAGCAACGCATAAACTAGGGTTTAAGCTTCTGTCACTCTAAAAACCCATCATCTACTTATTACTTCCCAATGCCTTCCTCTAGGCCCAAATAATGGTGAAGTGTTATGTAGTCGACGTTCACATAACACCACTAGAGGCTAGACAACATACATCTCATCAAAATATCGAACGAATACCAAATTCACATGACTACTAATAGCAAGACTTCTCCCATGTCCTCAGGAACAAACGTAACTACTCACAAAGCATATTCATGTTCATAATCAAAGGGGTAACAATATGCATAAAGGATCTGAACATATGATCTTCCACCAAGTAAACCAACTAGCATCAACTAAAAAGGGTAATCAACACTACTAGCAACCTAATAGCACCAATCCCGGACTTGGAGACAAGAATTGGATACAAGAGATGAACTAGGGTTTTGAGATGAGATGGTGCTGGTGAAGATGTTGATGGAGATTGCCCTCTCCCGATGAGAGGAGCGTTGGTGATGATGATGGCGATGATTTCCCCCTCCCGGAGGGAAGTGTCCCTGGCAGAACAGCTCTACCGGAGCCCTAGATTGGTTCCGCCAAGGTTCCGCCTCGTGGCGGCGGAGTTTCGTCCCGAAAGGTTGCTTATCAATTTTTCCTCGACGAAAGACCTCATATAGCGGAAGATGGGCATCGGAGGGCCAATAGGGGGCCCACGAGGCAGGGGGCGCGCCCCCCACCCTCGTGGCCAGGTGGGGCCCCCTCTGGTGAACTTCTTCCGCTCAATATTTTTATATATTCTAAAAATAACTTCCGTGGAGTTTCAGGACTTTTGGAGTTGCGCAGAATAGGTCTCTAATATTTGCTCCTTTTCCAGCCCAAAATTCCAACTGTCGGCATTCTCCCTCCTTATGTAAACCTTGTAAAATAAGAGAGAATAGCCATAAGTATTGTGACATAATGTGAAATAACAGCCCATAATGCAATAAATATCGATATAAAAGCATGAAGCAAAATGGGCGTATCAACTCCCCCAAGCTTAGACCTCGCTTGTCCTCAAGCGAAAGCCGATAACGATAAATATGTCCCCATGTTTAGAGGTAGAGGTGTTGATAAAAATAAAATACGGACATGAGGGCATCACAATTATTCTCATAACAGCAACATATATAGATATTGTCATATGATTACTTATGTTCAAGTGATGATCTATTCACAATGCAAAAGTATGAATCGGAAACTTTATTGAGAACCAACAAACTATAATCCCAGTCATTGAAGCAATTGCAATTTATAATAACATCAGAAAGAATCTATGTCAGAGCTTAAAAGCAACTCCACATACTCAACTATCATCTAGTCCTTCATAATTTCTAACACTCACGCAATACTTGTGATTACAGAGTTTTAATCGGACACAGAGAAAGATAGGGGCTTATAGTTTCGCCCCACAACCTTTTACCTGCAGGGTAATGTCAGCAATAATAACTCATGCTCCCCTACATCCAATTAGATATATCTATTAGGATCTTTCCAACATACTGTGCTTGCCAAAGGATAAAATGTAAAAAGGAAAGGTGAAGATCACCATGACTCTTGCATAAGGTAGAAGATAATAATAGAAGATAGGCCCTTCACAGAGGGAAGCAGAGGTTGCCATGCGCTTTTATGGTTAGATGCACAAAATCTTAATGCGAAAGAACGTCACTTTATATTGCCCCTTGTGATATGAACCTTTATTATGAAATTTGTCCCTTTTATTACTTCCACATCACAAGATCGTATAAAGCTTATTTCTCCCACACCAATCAATCATACATATTTAGAGCAATTTTTATTGCTTTGCACCGATGACAACTTACTTGAAGGATCTTACTCAATCCATAGGTAGGTATGGTGGACTCTCATGGCAAAACTGGTTTAAGGGTTTTGGAAGCACAAGTAGTATCTCTACTTGGTGCTGAGAATTTGGCTAGCATGAGGGGGAAAAGCAAGCTCAACATGTTGGAGGATCCATGACAACATACTTTATCTTAGATATAAGAAAAGATAACTCATCACGTTGTCTTCCTTGTCCAACATCAACTCTTGAGCATGTCATATTTTAATGAGTGCTCCCAATCATAAAAGATGTCAATGATAATATATTTATATGTGAGACCTCTCTTTCCTTACTACTTCCTATTAATTGCAACGATGACCAAAGCTATGTCTGCCAACTCCCAACAACTTTTAATCATCATACTCTTTCTATGTGAAGCCATTACTCTCAATAAGATCAATACGAACTTTTGTTTATTTTTATTCTCTTTCTCTTTTCTTTTATCCACTCAAGATCATAGCAAGAAAATCAAGCCCTTGACTCAACACTAATCTTTATTATATATATAGTTCACGGACTCGATTACATAGAGAGATCATAAAGCAAAACTCAAAACTAGATCATGCCATAAACTTTATTCTACTAGATCAAGATACTACTAATAGGATCGAACTAAGGAAAACGGTAAAGAAAGGAGTGTGATGGTGATACGATACTGGGGCACCTCCCCCAACCTTGGCAGTTGCCAAGGGGAGTGCCCATACCCATGTGATTATATCTCCTTTGTTGTCGGTGAATATGATGGAGGTGTTGTCGATGATGCAGGCTTGTCGTCCATATTCCAAGGCATAGGTTCACCATCGTAGAAAGATGATCGAGTCTCCGGGATCCTCAGATCTGCAGCCAAACTCATCTTTTTGAATCTATATTCATACTCACAGTTTTGGTTTTGCAGGTCATAGATATGGGCTTGAAAGTGCTCGATCTTCTCATGAAGCTTGAAGATGGCCTCCCTGATGTTGTCGGCATCCAACTTGTGGTTGCTAGTAAACTCCGCGATCATCATGTGGTTGGAGTTGAGTCCACGTTCCACCATCCCCTGACACTTGAAAACTTGTTGCTCCACTGCTTCGAGCCTCGTCTCCACGCTTCCGGTCCCCTTTGGTCCCTCTTCATCGCAAACGTGCAGCAACGCATCACGCAACTCAATGGTTTGAGGGAGTCGCAGCACCTCCGCGAGGTAAGGGTTGATGACCTTCTCGAAGAACTTGTCCTTGGAAGCACTTGGGGACGTCATGATAATCCATATATGTTAGAAAAACAGCTCGAAACAAGAACAGAGGAGATTTGCGTGATACAGGAGTCAAAACCTTCGGGAGAATATATAATGAATTTTTACCGACCGAAATACGTATCATGCAAGAAAGCGGAGTCCGGAAGGCACACGAGGTGCTCACGAGGTAGTGGGGCGCGCCAAGGGGGGTAGGGCGTGCCCTCCACCCTCGTGGGGCCCTCGTGTCCTTCCCGGACTGCCACTTATTTTTCTATTTTTCTAAATATTGCAAAACGGAGAAATATTGCCTTGAAAATTGTTTTGGAGTCGGTTTACTTACCGTACCACATACCTATTCCTTTTCAGAGTCTGAAACGTTCTGGAAAGTGTCCCTTATGTATTCCTCCAGGGTTACGGTTTCAATAATATTGGTTTCAACATTTATGGGATTACCTGAGATATAATGTTTGATTCTTTGACCGTTTACCACCTTCAGATTTGTACCTTCAAAGTTGTTGATCTTTATGGCACCGGAACAATAGACCTCCTCCATAACGTAGGGGCCTTCCCATTTAGATATAAGTTTTCCTGCAAAAAATCTTAAACGAGAGTTGTATAGCAATACATAATCACCTACGTTAAACTCACTCTTTTGTATTCTTTTGTCATGCCATCTTTTAACTTTTTTTTAAACAACTTGGCATTTTCATAAGCTTGGGTTCTCCATTCATCAAGTGAGCTAATATCAAATAACCTCTTTTCACTGGAAAGTTTGAAATCATAGTTGAGCTCTTTAATGGCCCAATATGCCTTATGTTCTAGTTCGAGAGGTAAGTGACATGCTTTTCCATAAACCATTTTATATGGAGACATACCCATAGGATTTTTATATGCAGTTCTATAGGCCCATAATGCATCATCAAGTTTCTTGGACCAATTCTTCCTAGACCTATTGACGGTCTTTTGCAAAATTAATTTGAGTTCTCTGTTGCTCAATTCTACTTGACCACTAGACTGCGGGTGATAGGGAGATGCAATTCTATGATTAACGTCATATTTGGCAAGCATTTTATGGAAAGCACCATGAATAAAGTGTGAACCACCATCGGTCATTAAATATCTAGGGACTGCAAACCTCGGAAAAATAACTTCCTTAAGCATTTTAATAGAAGTGTTATGATCATCACTACTAGTTGGAATAGCTTCTACCCACTTAGTAACGTAATCAATAGCAACTAGAATATGTGTATACCCATTAGAGGCAGGAAAAGGTCCCATATAATCAAAGCCCCAAACATCAAATGGTTCAATAACAAGTGAATAATTCATAGGCATTTCTTGACGTCTACTAATATTACCAATTCTTTGACATTCATCACAAGATAAGACAAACTTACGGGCATCCTTGAAGAGAGTGGGCCAATAGAAACCGGATTGCAATACCTTATGTGCAGTTCTATCTCCCGCGTGGTGTCCTCCATAAGCTTCAGAGTGACACTTGCATAGGATCTGTTCCTGTTCATGCTCAGGTACACAGTGTCTAATAACACCATATACTCCTTCTTTATAAAGATGTGGGCCATCCAAAAAGTAATGCCTCAAATCATAGAAGAACTTTTTCTTTTGTTTGTATGTGAAGCTAGGTGGTATAAATTTAGCAACAATATAATTAGCATAATCAGCATACCATGGAGTACTATGAGAAGTACTTATGACATTTAATTGCTCATCAGGAAAGCTATCATCAATAGGTAGTGGGTCATCAAGAACATTTTCTAACCTAGACAAGTTGTCTGCAACGGGGTTCTCCGCTCCTTTTCTATCAACAGTATGCAAATCAAATTCTTGTAGCAGGAGAACCCATCTAATAAGTCTAGGTTTAGCATCTTTCTTTTCCATAAGGTATTTAATAGCAGCATGACCAGTGTGAATAGTTACTTTAGAATCAATAATATAAGGTCTGAACTTATCACAAGCAAATACAACTGCTAAAAGTTCCTTTTCAGTAGTAGCATAATTTCTTTGAGCATTGTCTAGAGTCTTACTAGCATAATGGATAACATTTAATTTCTTATCAAGTCTTTGCCCTAGAACAGCACCTACAGCATAATCACTAGCATCACACATAATTTCAAAGGGTAAGTTCCAATCAGGTGGCTGTACAATAGGTGCAGAGATCAATGCTTTCTTAAGTATTTCAAATGCTTCTACACAATCATCATCAAAGACAAATGGTATATCTTTTTGTAATAAATTAGTCAGAGGCCGAGAAATTTTTGAGAAGTCCTTAAAGAACCTCCTATAAAATCTGGCGTGACCAAGGAAACTTCTTATACCTTTGATATCCTTGGGACATGGCATCTTTTCGATAGTATCAACTTTGGCGTTATCAACTTCAATACCTCTTTCAGAAACTTTATCCCCAAGACAATACCTTCATTAACCATAAAGTGGCACTTTTCCCAATTCAAGACAAGATTAGTTTCTTCACATCTCTGCAAAACTCGAGCAAGATTCCTCAAGCAATCATCAAAAGAAGATCCATAGACGGAAAAGTCGTCCATGAAAACCTCACAAATATTTTCACAAAAGTCAGAGAATATAGCCATCATGCATCTTTGAAAGGTAGCAGGTGCATTACATAAACCAAAAGGCATATGTCTATAAGCAAAAGTACCAAACGGGCAAGTAAAAGTTGTCTTTGATTGATCTTTAGCCGACACAGGTATTTGAGAGAAACCAGAATAACCATCTAGAAAGCAATAATGTGTATGTTTGCATAATCTTTCTAGCATTTGATCGATAAAAGGTAAGGAGTAATGATCTTTCTTAGTAGCCTTATTTAATTTGCGGAAATCAATTACCATCCTATAACCTGTAATAATTCTTTGTGGAATCAATTCATCTTTATCATTAGGAACGACAGTAATACCTCCCTTCTTAGGGACACAATGGACAGGACTTACCCACTGACTATCATCAACTGGATAAATTATACCTGCTTCCAGAAGCTTTAGTATTTCTTTTCTTACCACTTCTTTCATTTTAGGATTCAGACGTCATTGAGGATCACGAACTTGTTTGGCATCTGCTTCCAAATTTATTTTATGTTGACATAGAGTGGGACTAATGCCCTTAAGATCATCAAGAGTATATCCAATAGCAGCACGGTGCTTCTTTAGAGTTTTCAATAATCTTTCTTCTTCATGCTCTGAAAGGTTAGCACTAATAATAATAGGATATATCTTTTTTTTCATCAAGATAAGAATATTTAAGATTATCAGGCAACGGTTTAAGCTCAAACACGGGATCACCCTTAGGTGGAGGAGGATCCCCTAGGATTTCAACAGGCAAATTGTGTTTCAGAATAGGTTCCTGTTTAAAGAATACTTCATCTATTTCCCTTCTTTCATTCATAAACATATCATTTTCATGGTCTAGCAAATAATATTCTAAAGGATCACTAGGAGGTACGGCAATAGAAGCAAGACCAATAATTTCATCATTACTAGGTAATTCTTCTTCACGATGTTGTTTACTAAATTTGGAGAAATTAAACTCATGAACCATATCATCCAAACCAATAGTAACAACATTCTTTTCGCAATCTATCTTAGCATTGACAGTGTTCAAGAAGGGTCTACCAAATATAATGGGACAAAAGCTATCTTGTGGGGAACCAAGAACAAGAAAATCAGCAGGATATTTAGATTTTCCACACAAGACTTCAACATCTCTAACAATTCCCATTGCTGATATAGTATCTCTATTGGCAAGTTTAATTGTAACATCAATTCCTTCTAACTCAGCAGGTGCAATTTCATGCTTAATTTCTTCATATAAAGTATGCGGTATAACACTAGCACTAGCACCCATATCACATAAGCCATTATAACAATGATCTCCTATTTTAACACAAATAACAGGCACGCCTATCACAGGTCTATGTTTATCTTTAGCACAAGATTTAGCAATTCTAGCAGTTTCACCGCAGAATTGAATAACATGCCCATCAATATTATCAGCCAAGAGATCTTTAACAATAGCAATATTAGGTTCTACTTTAACTTGCTCAGGAGGTGTATAAGTTCTAATATTGCTTTTACGAACCATATTTGAAGCTTTAGCATGATGCTTTATTCTAACAGGGAAAGGTGGTTTTTCAACATAAGAAGTAGGAACAATAGGATCATTATAAGTGACAGTCTTTTCTTCAACTTTAATAGGTGTAGCTACTTTTACTTCTATGGGAGGATGATATTTAAACCACTTCTCCTTAGGGAGATCAACATAAGTAGCAAAATATTCACAGAAAGATGCTACTAACTCAGAGTCAAGTCCATATTTAGTGCTGAACTTACGGAAAATATCTGTATCCATAAAAGATTTAACACAATCAAACTTAGGTGTCATACCTGACTCCTTACCTTCGTCGAGATCCCAATCTTCATAGTTGCGTTTAATTCTATCCAATAAATCCCATTTAAATTCAATAGTCTTCATCATAAAAGAGCCAGCACAAGAAGTATCGAGCATGGTGCGATTATTTTCAGAAAGCCGAGCATAAAAGTTTTCAATAATTGTTTCTCTTGGGAGCTCATGTTTGGGGCATGAATATAACATTGATTTAAGCTTCCCCCAAGCTTGACCGATGCTTTCTCCTTCGCGAGGCCAAAAATTATATATATAATTGTGATCACGATGAACAAGATGCATAGGATAATACTTTTGATGAAATTCCAATTTCAATCTTCTATAGTTCCATAATCTCGTATCATCACATAGCCTATACCATGTCAATGCGTCTCCCTTCAAAGATAAAGGGAAGACCTTCTTCTTAGCAACATCATCGGGTATACCTGCAGGATTAAATAATCCAAAAACTTCATCCACATATATTAAGTGCTCATCAGGATGCTTTGTTCCATCTCCTGTAAAAGGATTAGCTAGCAGTTTTTCTATCATACCCAAAGGAAATTCAAAGGAAACATTTTCATTCTCATTTTCATTTTTAGTAGGTCTAGTAGATTGAGGAGCAACTCTTTGCTCTACTGGTCAGGGTGAAGATACCCCGAACAAGCCCCTCAGAGAATTACTTTCCATAGTAACAAGTGACAGTAAATTTCAGCACACTATATAAATTTTTCCTTACCAAATTCCACCTACCAAAGGCGCTTCACTCCCCGGCAACGGCGCCAGAAAAGAGTCTTAATGACCCACAAGTATAGGGGATCTATCATAGTCCTTTCGATAAGTAAGAGTGTCGAACCCAACGAGGAGCAGAAGGAAATGATAAGCGGTTTTCAGCAAGGTATTCTTTGCAAGTACTGAAATAAGTGGTAACAGATAGTTTTGTGATAGGCTAATTTGTAACGAGCAACAAGTAACAAAAGTAAATAAAGTGCAGCAAGGTGGCCCAATCCTTTTTGTAGCAAAGGACAAGCCTGGACAAACTCTTATATAAGGAAAAGCGCTCCCAAGGACACATGGGAATATCGTCAAGCTAGTTTTCTTCATGTTCATATGATTCGCGTTCGGTACTTTGATAATTTGATATGTGAGTGGACCGGTGCTTGGGTTCTGTTCTTACTTGAACAAGCATCCCACTTATGATTAACCTCTATTGCAAGCATCCACAACTACAACAAAAGTATTAAGGTAAACCTAACCATAGCATGAAACATATGGATCCAAGTCAGCCACTTACGAAGCAACGCATAAACTAGGGTTTAAGCTTTTGTCACTCTAGCAACCCATCATCTACTTATTACTTCCCAATGCCTTCCTCTAGGCCCAAATAATGGTGAAGTGTTATGTAGTTGACATTCACATAACACCACTAGAGGCTAGACAACATACATCTCATCAAAATATCAAACGAATACCAAATTCACATGACTACTAATATCAAGACGTCTCCCATGTCTTCAGGAACAAACGTAACTACTCACAAAGCATATTCATGTTCATAATCAGAGGGGTAACAATATGCATAAAGGATCTGAACATATGATCTTCCACCAAGTAAACCAACTAGCATCAACTACAAAGGGTAATCAACACTATTAGCAACCTACTAGCACCAATCCCGGACTTGGAGACAAGAATTGGATACAAGAGATGAACTAGGGTTTTGAGATGAGATGGTGCTGGTGAAGATGTTGATGGAGATTGCCCTCTCCCGATGAGAGGAGCGTTGGTGATGACGATGGCGATGATCCCCCCCCCCCCGGAGGGAAGTGTCCCCGGCAGAACAGCTCTGCCGGAGCCCTAGATTGGTTCCGCCAAGGTTCCGCCTCGTGGCGGCGGAGTTTCGTCCCGAAAGGTTGCTTATCAATTTTTCCTTGACGAAAGACTTCATATAGCAGAAGATGGGCATCGAAGGGCCAACAAGGGGCCCACGAGGCAGGGGGCGCGCCCAGGGGGGTAGGAAGTTATTTTCAGAATATATAAAAAATATTGGGCGGAAGAAGTTCACCAGAGGGGGCCCCACCTGGCCACGAGGGTGGGGCGCGCCCAATGTGCTACTTAGGTGTCCATTAGCTTTATCGGGGACGGGAACGAGGCCCGTCCCGTCCATCGCCGCTCCGCATCGCTTCGGCACGCGCCCAGGCTAGCGATGCGTGCAGTGCCATGTAGGCAGCCAGGCTGCTAAGGTGGCGCGGTGGCAGGGCCTTCACGAAGAGTTGCATGCCACCACGCAGGTGCTTGCAGAGTTGGTCTGGAAGCCGCATGTTGCCACGCAGGTGCCTGCCCAGCTGGTTGTCCCGTAATGTCGGGCGATAGGCTCGCGCACTGTAGGCATTTCCACCTCCTGTGTGACACTGTGGCAACCCCTTTTTGCCTATAAAAGGAGGCCGGAGGCATACTGGAGAGGGATTCGGCTATTTGGAACAACGCAACCACCGTAGCTAGTACGAGAGCTCAAGAACACTCAATACATCCACCAAAGCAGGACTAGGGTATTACGCATCTTCGTGGCCCGAACCTGGGTAAACGATCTTTGTGCTAGCTCCTAAACCTGCTCTTCTCACAACCCCGCGCCCGCCGACCGTAGAAGAGATTCCAGTGATCCCATAGGTGTCATTCCCACTGACACAACGGCGCCAGAAAAGAGCTTGATGTCTACTACGCAATCTTCTTCTTGTAGATGTTGTTGGGCCTCCAAGTGCAAAGGTTTGTAGGATAGTAGCAAATTTCCCTCAAGTGGATGACCTAAGGTTTATCAATCCGTGGGAGGCATAGGATGAAGATGGTCTCTCTCAAGCAACCCTGCAACCAAATAACAAAGAGTCTCTTGTGTCCCCAACACACCTAATACAATGGTAAATTGTATAGGTGCACTAGTTCGGCGAAGAGATGGTGATACAAGTGCAATATGGATGGTAGATATAGGTTTTTGTAATCTGAAAATACAAAAACAGCTAGGTAACTAATGATAAAAGTGAGCACAAACGGTATTGCAATGCTAGGAAACAAGGCCTAGGGTTCATACTTTCACTAGTGCAAGTTCTCTCAACAATAATAACATAATGGGATCATATAACTATCCCTCAACATGCAACAAAGAGTCACTCTAAAGTCACTAATAGTGGAGAACAAACAAAGAGATTATTGTAGGGTACGAAACCACCTCAAAGTTATTCTTTCGGATCGATCTATTCAAGAGTTCGTACTAGAATAACACCTTAAGACACAAATCAACCAAAACCCTAATGTCACCTAGATACTCCAATGTCACCTCAAGTATCCGTGGGTATGATTATATGATATGCATCAAACAATCTCATATTCATCTATTCAACCAAGGCTGCCGATGAGGCCTCCGTCGAGGGCGCCGGCGGTGGTCCTGCCGGGGGGGCCGGCAAGGCCCCTGCCGAGCAAGAGGTGATGGATGACCAACCTCCCTCCTCCTCAGCCTCGGGCCCCGGCAGGTACCTGAAAGTGGGTGATGATCTCTTCGTCCACCTCCTAGGGGCGCCAAGTCGAGCGCCCGCCAAAGGGGAAGTTTTTGATGACGAAGTGCTTGCCGCCACCGGGTTCGAGATCGTCGATGCGCCGGACGCCGGCGGCGACGGTTCTCCAGAGGAGCAGCTCTTCCGCGCCATGGGGGCCAACTTCCGTAAGCTCCAAGCGTTCTACCGCGGCCGCCTGGACAAAGTTGAGTCCAGGGCGGCAGCGGTGGACAACGCGGAGGTGGACTTCAAGGCGCGCGTCGCTGAAACGTAGACTTGGTTCTAACAGTCTTGCGAGGAGCAGAGGGTCTTCCAGGAGAAGTTGGCCCAGCACGAGGTGGAGCTCGCCCTGAAGATGGCCGACATCGAGAAGGCCCAGGAGAAGGCGGCGAACTTGGCCGCCGCGGCCGAAGACATCCGGAACCAGCATCAAGCCACCCTGAACTCCCAGGAGGAGGACCTCTCCGCGCGCGAGGCGAAGCTTGCCGCTACGCTCCACGACAAGGACGAGGAGCTCGAGGCCCTTGTCGCACGACGGACCCAGGAGCTGGAGCAGAGGCACAGAGAGGCGCTCGATGCCCAAGCCCTGGCCCACGCCGGCAAGGTGAAGGAGCCGGAGGCAGAGCGGGACCAGCTGAAGGAGCAGGCCCTCCAGCTGTCCGGCAAGACGGACACGCTCAACCGCGCCTTGGTGGAGGCGCAGGGAACGGTCATCAGCATGACTGGTGAGCTCTCCGAGGCGCGAGACTCCATCAGAGACCTCAAGCTAAAGCTGGAGAATCTCGAGAAGCTGTTGCCGGAGAGCAGAGCTCGGGAGGAGGCCTTTACCAAAAGCCTGGAGGAGGAGAAGCAGTAGCGGGCAGCCAAGGCCGCCTCCCACCAAGAGTATGTGGCGGGCGAGAATAGGTGGATTAGCCATCTGGAGGTCGTCGCCGGCAGGGTTACCTCGCAATTGGCCACCATGGGGTTGCCAAATGTGAGGTACGCTCCTGAGCGCAGCGGGACCGTCAACGCCAAGCTGACCCAGTTCTTCGAGGGCGTCCTCGGGGCCCTGGCCTGTCTCCACTCCAACAGGACGGCCACGCTGGCCGAGGAGGCCCGACGTCTTTGCCGGAGGGTCGTGACCAAGGTCCTCACCAAGGTGGCATACTGGAATCCCGATCTTGACTTCGCGGCTGCGATGAAGAGCTTGCCGGAGGATGCTGACCCCGCGGTGCTCAAGGAGCGCATCAAGCCCATCACCGACTGCATCGGCGAAATCAAGAGGGTGGAAGGCCAGCGCCGGGACTAGGCGTCCCGTTCTTCTTCGCCGCTCCGGGCCCTTGACCAAGATAAATTTTATCTTTAGTTAGAACCGCAGCAATGATGTGATGTAATATAACTCTGAAGTACTCTTTAATTTCATGCATGTTATTCCCCCGTTCAATTCCTCTTTGTATGTGTGCCCTACGCCGATCGGGAAGGCTTGCCGGCGCGAAAGCCCCAAGCGGCGTCTTGGGGACGGATCCCCATGGCCTACCGGGTACGCGTGCAACCGGGTGAGCCACCTTCCCGTTCCGAACGCGGTTGCTCGAACTGTCGAGCTTGACTCGAGTCAGAATCGAGGACGTTGCCGATTACGGGAGGCTACCCTGCCACTCTCGACGCAGCCGCTCGAGCTGTCGAGCGGACTCGAAACAGGGCAAGGGCGTTGCCAATCGTGGTAGAGCCCCCTGGCGTGCAGGTTCTTTTCATACAAAGCGAACATCTCCGGGGGGAAATAACCTCAAAATAAAGAGGGGATTATAGGCAAGAGTTCAGTGCAACTTAGCTTTCGTCTGCGATCGCTCGAGTGTCGATCTCCTGGCCCCTTTCCTTCTTCAAAGATCGCGAAGAGGAAGGAGCATCGAACTGACTGCTAAAACCGATTCTCACAACTGCGCAGCCCCTGCCTGGCGCGCCAAAGATGTCGGTGGGAAACGACACCTATGGGATCACGAGAATCCCTTCCTGTGGTTGCAGGGCGCGGGGGTCATGAGAAGAGCGGATCGAGCAGGCAGTACACGATTCCTTTACCCAGGTTCGGGCCATGAAGATGCGTAAAACCCTACTCCTGCTTTGGTGGATTATATGCTTGGGTTCTTGAGCTAGCTGTGGGGCGTGAGGAGCTCCAAAAAGCCGAATCCTCTTCCTAGTCGCCTGGGGCCTCGTTTTATAGGGAAAGGGGCTGCCATAGTGGCACACAGGAGGTGGAAAGGGTACAGTGATGCGAGGTTATCCCTCGCATTACATGACAAGGCGCATTTAATGCGCCTTGCTTAGGTGTCCTTGCTTTATCGGGGGCGGGGGAGAGCCCCGTCTCGTCCGTCACCGCTATCTCCCGCGTCGACACGCGCCCTGGCCAGTGGTGCCTGCGATGCCATGTAGGCGGGCAGGCAGCTGAGGTGGCGCAGCGGTGGGTCTCCACGAGGATCTGCATGCCGCCACGCAGGCGCCTGCCCAGCTGGTTGGGTCGGCAGCTGCATGCGAACAGTGGTGGAGGCGTGACTGGTGCGGGTCCGATGGTGGCCCCGCGGGTGTCCTCGGTAAGGGCCTTGCCACGGCCCCGGCAATGGTCTTGACGGGGCCCCGGCAAGGGTCTTGCCGCGGCGCCTGTTGCTATCCCCGGCAAGGCTCTTGCCGGGGGCCTTGTGGTTCTCCTTGGCTGGGATCCCGCCAAGGACCATCATCTTCTAGAGTGTGCATCTGATCTTGAATGCCTTCACAAAGATCTGCATACCACCACGGGGATGCCTCCCGAATCCTTGCCCCATGGGGGCAGTGGACTCAAGGGTGACCCGCTCCATAGGTGTGGGGCGAGGCTGCCACGGCAAGGGTCTTGCCGGGTTTGCAAAAACCGCGTCCCGGCAAGGATCTTGCCGGGGGGGCTCGCTTTGTCCCCTTTGCTCTTTGTGGTCTTGGTCTTGGCGGCGTTCTGCTCTTCTTTGGCTTCGGCCTTACCTTGGTTCTACCTCCCTTGTCGGGCTCGGTGCGGTGACGCCTGTGGCTCAGACTGCCCGTGCACAGTCATAGGGGTACAAAAAGTGTACCGCTCTTTTTGTACACCGACACACTGCAATATGATTTGGTCTTCTCTCGATCACACCGCGAGACTATTTTCGGAATACAAACTTTAACTTAGGCAAAATGATGCCCATTGTATAATCAGACCAAAGCAATGAAGCACCTAGTGTTGGCCAATAAATAGTACAGTACTACTTTTCTGCAATCCATGAAGTGACTATGTAATCTTTTTGTGTCTATTTTCAAATGGCACTGCATGCAGTGACTATACTATTCTCTTATGCAGTTCAACCAAAATTGCGGACACTTTGTTTGTTTGCCAAATAACAACGGGCAGACATCTCTGTCTGCACAAATATCAAGCAGCTAGTAAACATATACCACACCTTGTATTTTTGGTTTAAACATGTCTCTTCTGCTTAGCATCTGTCATGTTCTGCACTGGACAATCTGATATAGTTATGTTTTGCCCTAGACAATTCATATTGAATTGATTTGCTGGTTCAGAGCAGAAATATAGCGCTTATTCTTCATCAGACCAGGGATATCCATGTTCGCAATGATGGAAGAGGTGAAATCGATACAACCGAAATTGAGCATCTAATCATTGAATCCTATCCTGCACCTCCAATGTAGGTCCACCCTGCCAATAAATTCACATGCAAACCACTAGTATTACTATCTAATGACAGTACAAAAAGAGTAGCAAGATAGTAGCGGTGGGCAAGGTGGGGGTTTGCCGATAGTCGGTTTCCTTAACTGCGGTCCCACTTGTAAGGCCAACTCCAACGCACGACCCCAAACGGACCTCCGTTTTGCATGAACTCCAACGATAATTTTGACTAGAAAAGCAAGACCAAAGAAAACAAGAACCACAAGAATACATTTTAGTACTCCTGTAAGTTGGATTAGTGCCTTCTCGATGCATTCATTGTTGATCTGCGGAGGCTCGATCTTGCGTGCTTCTTTCTTCTTCGAGTGTAAAGAAGTAGATGTTGCTTCCTAGCATCTAGTCTCATGTCTAGCCTCTATTCTAGTAGGAGTATCAACAAGTGCACTAATCTCATCTCTAGCCTCTATGCTAGCTAAAAGTTATAGAACATCTACTAAATTGCGCTCTATCAATATATGGATGTACTCTTCTTCCCAATACAAAAACTTGCATCCATTCTACTCCCTCCGTTGCACCATACATGCCTTCTATTTGTCAAAATATATGTGTATCTAGACATGTTTTAGTACATAGGTACATCCATTTTTGGACAAATGGAAGTCAAGTATTTTGGAACGGAGGGAGTACACAATAAAAAATTTAAGTTAGCACAACTAGTCTAATCCGAGAGCACAACCGAAGATTTGGTCGGGTTCTTCCTCCTTTTGCCGACACGTGGGACATCCAGCATCCAGGTCGTGTCATGAAAGAAAATAGAGTGGTAGTTGAAGCCACGAGATGTGCGTCTTGGGTTAAACTGTAAATAGAATCTTACTACTCTTGAGTAACTCCAAAAGCGGCCACCGAAGATCTTTATTGGATTTGTTTTTCATCACTAGCACGTCGAGGTGAAAGATGTGCAGGTTCAGTGGGTCCTCTTGCGTTTTCACTGACATGTGGGGCCGCATGTGAGCAAACAGATGATGGGCTCCGCGTGTCCGCTGGCTGGCTGATAAGAGAGATAGAGGAGGGATGAGCACGGACTGCAGGAATTTTTTTCTACGTACCTCGATATAGGCTCGATATAGTGGGGTGGCATGGGCCATAACTAGCATTCACGTATAGCAGTACGGCACACGCCACCCACACGAGTCCGATCCGACTCCAATTTTCTTGGAGTCTGATCCGACTCCAATTTTCTTCTCCCTCCCGTTTTCTCAGCCATCGTGCGGTGGGAGGGGTGGGGGTTTGCCGATAGTCGGTTTGCTCAACTACGGTCCCACTTGTAAGTGAAAATGCAACACCGCACGCATTCCTGCTTGAGCGGCGTGCCGGACCAACCGTGTGGGGGTGCGACGCGAACACTGCAGGCTTTTCCTTTTGAACTCGTAACTTGTAAATTTTGGTTCTGCTCCATGGCGCGACCGAGAAAATAACGATTTTTCCTAGAGTAATGAGAAGTTTGGTTGTGGCGCCGTTCATGCATGGAGTACGTACGAAAATTATGAAGTTGATGCGAAAGGTAAGATAATTATTGTAGTATCATATACTACTACATGGATTTGATGGAAAGATAAAAATACATACGGATCCATCAACGACATCCTCACGCCCTAGTGCGCCGGGTCACCAACCGACATGTGAGGAGCAGCGGCGTTGGCGGCGAGCTCAACGTGCTTCTGAACAATGACGGCCAAGGTTGCCCTGCGGTCCAAGAAGGCCAGCGTCCTATCGTCCTCCTCTTGCATGTAGTAGTCCTTGTGGACGATTTGCGCGTAGACGTGGGTGATCATGTCGATGGTGTCTTGCTGCGCGGCGAGCGCGACCTCGAGGTGGACATTCTCCGGCGTGACGGCGGGCAGTCATAGGGCCTCCAGTGCGTCGAATAGGTTGTCACCATAGTGGCCGTTGAGGGTAGCGGGCATCGCAGAGCCTGGGCGCGTCGGCTGGAGGCTTACGTCAAAGTCGTCTGCAAGCTTCTTGACGACGGTGAACTTGTCGAGGAAACCGACGAGGACCTCGTCGAACAAGGAGACGAAGCTTTCGTCCAAGTGGCCCCTCGCCCTGGCGGCGTCAAGCAATACTACCTGGAGACGTTCCTCGGTGCTGGGCCGCAGGTCGGCGTCGTGGACCATCTGGCACAACCGGCTGATGCTCGCGCTCATCGCCTCCATGGGTCTATCTTAGCCTCTAGTCAACTGATCTTGCGATTCGAGTGATCATTCTTGCCCTTGGTTAGCGTGCGTAGGATTTCATACTACTCCTCGGCCCTATACTACACCTGCATTTGGCTGTATGATAGGTGGGCCAGCCACCCCCTGGGCCCACGTGTCATTCACCCAAAGGCGGTTGTCGTAAGTCAATGAAGCTGTGTGCCCCTCCGTGAGGGTGCAGTATAGTAATCTCACCGGATCTCTAGTTGGGGCCAAACGAGAGAAGTTTGATGTTTACTGGTTTATTGGTCCCCTTTGCATTTTGCGCCAAGTTTTGACCTTTGATTTAACTAATAAAATGTTAATGCATGTAAACAAAAATGTTGTGTAAGTCACCTTATGAAAACGAAATAATCCCAAAATACTTAGGCATGGTGCATTAACTCCCTCCTTGTTTCTTATTTCGTGACATATCAAACATGACATGCAGTGTTTAGTTCATTGCATGTAATCCTATTAGTACTCTAGTTAGCAAAAAAACATTAAGTTCTCTCGCCGATAGGAATAAAACACCATGTATTTATTTACAGAGGGAGTAGTACATTTTTTGTGACATGCATTACTAGATATTGCTAGTCAAATACTAAAATCCAGATGGGCGTGGTAGTACTCCTAAATCTAGACGGTGGTGCTACTAGTACTAGTAGTAGTACTACCAATGTAGTAGGAGTACTAGCACTGTACTACCTGTTGGTCAAATTATTATGTGCTGCTCCTCACAGTGAAGTGACAAGACCCTGCGCCGGAGATGACACCTGAGTATAGGCGCCATGTTCGGCCTACCATAGTCAGCCTCACCGTCTGCAGTCACTATCATCATGGCTGTAGAGCTAGCCTGCTTACAACTAGCCCTGTTCGACATAATTTCCCGTGCGTAGATTCCCGTGCATTGCACGGAACACCAAGATTGGGGGTGGACGGCTCCGGCAGCGGCCATCGCGCCAGATTTTTCCACGGCCTTCTAGATGTGGTGGGGAGGAGATAAGGCTGATTGTGAGAGACAAGGAGTTGTTTGTAAATAGGGAACAAGTGCGGGCATCTTTTTGCAAAAATGGAGAAGCTTGGTTAGTACGCGTCAGATCTAGATCCGACAGCTATTGGTGAAAGATGGGAGGCACAACATCATCACCAACTCAGGACCTGTTTGATTCGCACGATTTTGAAAACGCAGGAATAGGACATGGCAATAGTACAAGTTTCAAACTGATATTACAAATGTTAGGAGTAATGTTGCACCTACGAAGAGGGAATTACTAGGAAGTTTACGTAAGAACTTTCGTTACTCTAGGTGGATGCAGCATTATTGTACAAACTAAAATCCACCAACCTGACAAGTCACTAATGGGCAAATAAGTTTTCGAGTCTATGGCCACTTGATGTTTAAAAAATAAATTCAGCTTCTGCGGAGACTTTGTCATTTAGGCTTAGACGCTTGCGATGATCAACACGCCATTCATTGTTGCGCCAGAGGACGCGAAACCTCATTACCTTGAGCACACTTGCCTCCAGAACAAAGAACCTGGCCAATTTAATCTCAGATGTGCTGCCTCGGTAGTCGATCAAATCAATTTCTGTAAGATGGAGATCAAGGCATTCGATGAGATTGTTATAGTGCAGCACATTTTTCACTTTCGGGTCTTTTTATCTGCAAAAGAAGAGAACATATTAGAGCAGTTGGCTGCATAAGATTGTCGTGTCATCAAGAGGTACCAATATTATTCGCTCATACGATAGGGTTGGTTGGCTAGTGATATTTTTTCACTCTCTCTCTTTCTCTCTCTCTCTCTCTTTCTGTTTCCTCTCATTTAACTAGGAGCACATGAAGAGCTTGGGCATTTGTTGCCTTCCACTATGTGGCCGATGCCATATTTCGCAAAAGTATGCCACATAATACACATCGATGTCAAATCAAAAGATTTTGGCACCGCTCTCGCGATGTGAGAGAGTTGGCACCGCTGTGCACACAGACCCACATGTATAAACAAATCAATCAAACCAACTACACCAGCCTCTCACTCTCCCAAACAAGTGTTTTTTATTGCCTCAGTCCTCTCTCTCTCTCTCCCACACAGTGTTTTTTCATTGCGTGAGTTAATTTGGCACCGGAGCAAAGTAGGTGATCCAGATTGGGGCACCAGGTGAGCAATGGAGGGGCATCGATGCCAAATGCATCACAAGTGAATTTGGCACATGTTTTGGCCTACATAGCCCACTTTTGTACTCCCTATGTCCCAAAATTCTTGTCTTAAATTTGTCTAAATACGGATGTATCTAGTTACATTTTAGTGTTCGATACATCCGTATCTAAACAAATGTAAGACAAGAATTTTGGGACGAAGGGAATACTACCTCGTATTTAGTATAAAATTTTGACCATAGATTTACCTAAGAAAATGCCAATGCATGTCATTAAAAATTACACCATTTGAAATTATGTTCAAATACGAATCCAACGATATAGTTCTTAGTGACATGCATTAACATTTAGTCAGTTAAATCTATGGTAAAATTTTGATACTACAAAATTGGAAGAGTAAACCAGGACGGAGGTAGTACTTGCTCTTAGGGTAACCATAGAGTTACTGGAGTAGTCTAAGTTACTTTCCACTATGACTAGCCTAGGCTACTATAGTAGTACAGCATAAAAATGATGCAGGTGATCACGTGAGAAAAAATACTAAAAACATTTCTTTCGGTGCAGTGCGTAGATGCAGTTTTGAGCACTACACTTGTCATCGTAATTTGGGAAAATTACGAAAAAATTGAGCTATGTTGTGATTACCGTTTACTTATAGGAAAGAAGTTTCACCTCGATGAGTAGCTTCTCTGTGCACGGAAAGCATGTAAGGAATCCAACAACTTGATCCAGATTGGGGCCGATAGATTTTAGTGCTAAGATCTTCACTATGCGCATGGACTGGGTCAAGCTTGTGAGAATCATTTTCTGGAAGACGGTCGTAAATACATCAAGAAGAAATTTAAAAATGTGAATTTCAAGAAGACGGAGAAGAAGATGAGTGTTGTACCTGAACGATTACGGATCCAATAAAGAGTTCGGAGAATTTGGCAGACGAGTACACTAACACTGTCAATTTCGGTGCGTCAATGACCCTGATTTTTGTTGGACCTTCTAGATCCGATACAAGCAATCTCTCAAGGAAAGGCGCATTCTCAATGACCATAACAAGGAACAGCTGGAGTGATCTCTTCCCAATTGATGTCTTGTTGCGGGGCAGCAAGACACATAAATCTATCGGATATTCGTCGAGGCGATGTGGAGGCTAACGAACCCGTGTATCTGCTCAAGACAAAGGTACTCCAGCGTAGTACAGTTGTGGAGCAGGTGCTCCATAGCCTTCTTCGAGATGACAACGACGAAGAGGTCGAGCTGCTTGAGTTGAGGGAGAAGAAGGGTGGGCGCGGCATTAATCTGGGGAAGATAGCAGGAGCTGAAGCTGGCGCGGCACGGCGTTGGCGTGAGGTGGAGTGCGGACGGCGGCAGAGAGCGACATCGTCCAGCTTCAAAGCTGAGCTCCTCGAGCTGATCTAGGGCGGGGGATAAGAACCAGTCGTCGAACTTGGGTTGGACCTTGCAGTTGGTACTGAACATGCGGATGTCAAGGCGTCTGGCTGGCCCAGGGTGCGATGAAAGGATCTTGGAGACTGCGGCCATGCGTTTGCAATCCCCGTCGCAGAGGCAGCTATCGGCGATGAGGTTGAGGGGGACGCAGCGACAGAGGGGGCACCACCGCCAGGAGAGCAGGGCGGTCTGCACGGCAGATTTGGTGGGGAGGAGGCCGATGATGACGAGCAGCATGTCGTCGGGGAGGCTGCTGATGAAGTCCAGGCTCGCTGGATGCGGTTTTGGCTCGAGCCGCCTCCGCTTGTTGGCTGCCTCGCCGTCCATCTCAACTGGTGGCGACGCCGGTGTACACGTTTGTTGGTGTGTGTTGTGTGCTGGGTGTGCACGAGTGCGTCCTTCTGTGCATGCCGCCGCGCAGTGGTGAATTGTGTGCGAGTGCGTCCTTCGTGCGCAAGAAGTTTGTCCTCAATGCACCCTCAATTTACTAGCATGCGGGGTGCTACCCCGAGTGGTTTCAACTTTGTTTACTTCACCACGTGTCAGATGGTCCTCTAGTTTACTTATTTTCACCCACTGCCACATGGGCCAGCACACGAAGATATAGAACACGAGCTGACAAGGCAGCATGTGGATTGGTTGACCGGTCAACTAAACAATATACGGAGCTATATGCTGACACAGTGAGCGTATAATCCGTCAGTATAGAGAGTTCGAGTGAGAGGGGAGGCCCGTGAGAGATAGCAGAGAGAGAGAGAGAGAAAGAGCTACTGCCTCCGTTCGATAATGTAGTTCCAACATTTTTTTTAGTCAAACTTTTGAAACTTTGACCAAGTTTATAAAGAAATTACTTATATCTACAATACCAAAGATAAATGATAGTATGAAGTAAGTACATGTTGTGATGAATCTAATGATCGTTCCAAATGTAAATGTTTTTCTCCACATATACCTGGTCAAACTTTTCTGAGGTTTGACTTTTCAAAACATCCATATGCTTATGGACATGATAGAGTCCCTAACTAGAGAGAGAGAGAGAGAGAGAGAGAGTGAGTGAGTGAAAAAAGTGTGTGTGCATGTGTGAAAGAGACATGGACAACACACGATAAAAGTAGAGAAAAAGCGTGCGTGTCTTATGCAAACATATCACACATGCATCTAAGACAACGGGGGCAAGGTGAGGAGATAGTGTGTGGTTGTTTGGAACCGAGAGAGCAAGACCCCTAGCACGTGGCCAAGAGGGGTCTGACAAACAAGGGAGAGAGGTCGAGAGAGACATACGGAGAAAATGCAGACATGGGGAGGAGAGAGTGTATGTTTGTCATAGAGAGATCCCCTGGAGATCGTGATGGGACTACATGGGTGGGAGATCGAGTGACAAGGTGTGTGCGTGATTGAAGATGCCCCGAGAGATATCGAGATAGTTGTATGGATGGAAGGAGACAATACGTGTGTTCCTGATGGCTGGTAAGAGATAATCATACTTAGGAGGGGGGGAGTGCTTGCGCCTATGATGGAGTGAGGGATTATGGTACTTAGGGGGGTGCGTGTCACATGGAGAGAGAACAAGGGCGGAGAGTGTTGGATGGGTCTATATGTATAGCGCGAGCAAGACATGTGTATGTGTGAACCAGGGAGATATAAGGCCAGTTTGGCTTGCATCCTGAGCATCTTTTGCCTGGCCTAGGGTGGTGGATGGATTTCATGCACGCTTGTTTGGTTCCTACCCTGTGAAAAAGAAAGCCCGCCTGGTATGGGTTCCCTTGCACTTTAATTAGCCTGGCTGAACTCCAGACACTTCAAGTAGCCTGGCCCAGGCGACCGATTTCGAACGCCTGGCCGTGCCTGGTCGTGTGGCCACGAGGCTAATAGCAACATGTATGGATATTAGCATTAAATAATTGATGCATGGATTGATTGATGGGACGTTGATGCTTTGCCTGGCCCAGGCATGAACCAAAAGCTTTAGCACCACACAAGCCTGGCCAGGCAGAAATATTTTACATCTCACGTCCACACCAGGCAGTACCGGCTATCAAGGCATGAGGGTCAGGTCACGAACCAAACTGACCAATAAAGTTTGAGAGAGATTGAGGAGCCCCGATAAGGTTGAGTGGTGCGTCAGATAGCTGAGAGGGGGGAAAGAGATATTCCATCCGCTCGATAATGCAGTGCATGTAAATATTTTAGAAGTCAAACTTTGGAAACTTTGATCAGGTTTACGCAAATGTTATTTATATCTACAATACCAAAGATACATCATACAAAACTACATCTCATGGTGAATCTAATGGTATATGTTTACCGTACTAGATGTAATTCTTTTTATCCACGTACATGGTCAAACTTTGTGATGTTTGACTTTTCAATAAATCTATATGCTATGGACCGAGGAGAGTACCTCAGTCGAGACAGATCAAGTGCGTGTGAAGGAGAATGAGTAAGTGTGCAAAAAGAGTATGTGTGTGAAAGAGAAAGTGACAACAAACGATAAATTAGAGAGAGTGTTTTTTTGTTTCTTATGCGAACATACCACGCATGCATCTCCGAGATGGAAAAGCGAGGCGAGGAGATACACGAAGATAGCTAGTGTGTGATTGTTTGCAACGGAGAGAGACACCCCTGTAGCACATGTCCAATAGAGGTCTGGCCAACAAGGAACAAAGGTCGAGAGGGACACATGGATGGCATG
Organism: Aegilops umbellulata; assembly: GCA_032464435.1. Classification (NCBI taxonomy): domain Eukaryota; kingdom Viridiplantae; phylum Streptophyta; class Magnoliopsida; order Poales; family Poaceae; genus Aegilops; species Aegilops umbellulata. Next base: position 399,003,708 of record CP136054.1, read on the forward strand.
GACGCATGGGGAGGGAGAGAGGGTGTGTTTGTGATAGAGAGATCCCGTCGAGATCGTGAGGGGACTATATGGGTGGGAGATCGAGGGAGTGCGTGCGTGATAGAAAGATGCCCCGAGAGAAATCGAGATAGATCATGCACATGTTCGCGATGGAGACTAAGATTAGCTAGTCATATACATATAGGGGGGACCGTGTGTGCCTACAATTGAGTGAGAGACCATCATACTTGGCTAGCTGGGCATGAGATTGTGTGTGTGCGCGTGTGAGATGGAGAGAGAACGAGGGGGGAGATAGAGTTTTAGATGGGCCTATCGAGTGCGAGTGAGATATGCATGTGTATGTGTGACCCAGGTGGATGGAGAGTTTGAGAGAGAGGGGGAAGAGCTCCGAGACGACATAGTGGTGCGTGAGAGAGTTACGGGCAAAGAGCCAAGGAATTTGTGTGCATACGATGAGTGCACCCAAGATATCTAGCTTGGACTAGCTAGAGTATCATACATAGTGTGCAAGAGAGACCTATAGATGGTGTATATATGCATGCGAACTAGAAAGACCCCCCCCCACACACACACACACACACAAAGAGAGAGAGAGAGAGATGGAGAGAAAGGGAGAGGGACCAACAAGGTTTTTGTGTCGGATGCGTGCGACAGAATTGAAGATTGTCGGAGAGAGAGAGAGAGAGAGAGAGAGAGAGAGAGAGAGAGAGAGAGAGAGAGAGAGAGAGAGAGAGAGAACAGGAGTCCGGGAGAGGGGGAGGTCCCGTTTTAGGCATCAAAGACTGACATAAACCATGTTTCGATATAAACTTGCATTCAAATATTTAAATTGGAGAACATGTTGTCTGCAATCCGCACATGAACAGATATATGCGTATATCAAACAAGTTCATTAATTTGACTTTCAACATGTTCATGGAGTACTATAATACTGTACAACATGCTACTCGATTGAGGTGTTCAATTTTGGATTTAGTTCACTATTTTGACCTACTGAACGAGCTATTTCATTGAATCGAGATATTTATTTTGGGTTTGATTCGCGTTTTTGAGTGGGTCAACTATTTTTCATATAGTAAATCGCTAGCAACGAGCATGTAAAAACACATTACTCCCGAGCATCATCTCTCCATCTAAAAAAGAAGTGGCAAGCTAATATTTCAAAATTTGATCCAAATCGACTTGGTAAGGTAGACGTGGATGCTCATTCTCCCAAAATTTGAACGAACCGTTAAACATCCTCTCTGCTCGGTGGAATTCGCCCGAGCAAATAAATGGGAGACGCGAAATTACCGTCCTATGTGGGACACGCATCAATTGGCCCGTTGTACATCGAGGGTAGGTTCGTAACTTCATCCAAGCGCGCCTTCTCCTTGGCCGAAATGACATGTGCCAAATAATTCATAAACCATGGTCGGCAAAACATGCTCTCCTCGCCCGAAATAGCTCGCGCCCACTATTTCAAAACACACTCTCCTCGCCCGAAATCGCTCGCGCCCACTATAGTTCAAAACACGCCCTCCTCGCCCGAAATCGCTCCCGCCCACTATTTGGGGAGAAGCAAAGTTACTCTACTATCCCCAACCCTCAGTACACAGACCCAAGCCGAGAAGCCTATAGGCAAGGGTAGAATTGTAACTCCCCCTCACATTTCAGACAAATGCGTCCGTAAGACATGGTTCCACTCCCCTCCCAATCCCCCCCCCGCCCCCCCCCCCCCATTCATACCTCGTGGGCGCCAAATCACCTTCTCCCCAGGAAGCTCCCTTCTCCCGAGCCGCGAAACCTCAGCCCCACCTCCATGGCGCCCCCCACCGCACCAATTTCACAGCCGCCCTCCTCCCTAATGCCGGAGACACTGTCCATTTGCCATCGTGCACTGGGCCATGTGCCTCTTACTCCGTGCTGTTGGTGTTGCCTCGACGACGGCCGCGTGAACTGTACTAGAGCCGATTCACCCCTGCCGTTGTTCACGGCGCCGGAGCGGCTCCAACTTCGGATCCGTACAGACTCCTGGCGCTGCTTCCGCGTAGCCGTCGACCGTCACGACATCGCTCTTTCCCTGCCGCCGGTCGCCACCGCAACCGCGCCAGCCTCACCGACTCGGCAGCTGGACCTGCCTACTTCACCATGCCGCCAGATAGGTCGCACCCTCATCTCAAATCACTTTATTTAGGCGTCAGTTGTCTGAATTTTTATTCTAGGCCAATCGATTCCCAATGGGAAGCAGCACCCCTCCAGGCGGCGGAGCTCCTAGGCTGCCGGTTGGCTAGTGTCTAACGTAAGGGTGCGGGGCCGCAAGTTCACCGCAGAAGCAGCGCTTAGATGGCTATCTTTTAGAGTTGCGTGGGTTGAAGGTACTGCCGCCGCCGGATCTGGATGATGGAGAGTCTTTGTGGATTGGCCCGGGGGCGGCGCAACCACGACAATGCGGTGGGGCGGGGAGCAGGTGAGGGAGTCCTGGATTAGGGGGTGTCTGGGTAGCCGGACTATACCTTCAGCCGGACTCCTGGACTATGAAGATACAAGATTGAAGACTTCGTCCCGTGTCCGGATGGGACTTTCCTTGGCGTGGAAGGCAAGCTTGGCGATGCGGATATTCAGATCTCCTACCATTGTAACCGACTTTGTGTAACCCTAACCCTCTCTGGTGCCTATATAAACCAGAGGGTTTTAGTCCGTAGGACAACTCCAACATATAACAATCATACCATAGGCTAGCTTCTAGGGTTTAGCCTCCTTGATCTCGTGGTAGATCTACTCTTGTACTACCCATATCATCAATATTAATCAAGCAGGACGTAGGGTTTTACCTCCATCAAGAGGGCCCGAACCTGGGTAAAACATTGTGTCCCTTGTCTCCTGTTACCATCCGCCTAGATGCACAGTTCAGGACCCCCTACCCGAGATCCGCCGGTTTTGACACCGACATTGGTGCTTTCATTGAGAGTTCCTCTGTGTCGTCGCAATCAGGAAGGATGCCTCTTCCCGTCTTTGAAGACGGCGCCATTACTAAGGGAGCCTTGGTTGTCGGCCAAACTCTCCGGCTAGGTGGTTTTCTTATGACCGCCTGTTCGGCTGTTGCGCCGACGGTGACCTCTCGGGTCATCAAAAGCGATCTTCACGTCGGCTCGGAACTCGTCGAGCAGTTAGATCCAATGGAGCTCTCTTCCGTAAACGATCTCTTGGATCGCATCGCCGCCCTGGGGGTCGCTACAGATTACGACCAAGTTGGGCTTAAACCCGATCTAAGAGAAATTAACTCTCCCCAAGCCACCCATCACGTTGCCGTGGTCGAGGCGCAGTGCGGCGATCCTTCATCTATCCTAAGGACTAGCTACGTCCGGATTCCCGATCCCTCCAAGCCAGATATCCGCGGAGGGGAGGATGTAACTCAAGACCTGAACTTAGAATCAGGCAACGAGCTAGATTCATTGGACAACATCCAATAATCCAAACTTCAGAGTTCGGAAATTCCTTGGCCTCTCAGTCTCAGATTGGGTGAGGTTTCGGATTTAACTCCACCCACCCACCCGAACATAAGCGATCTATCCCAAATCAGGCAAAAGCCCGAAGAAACAGTACATCATTACTGGGCGAGATTCCTCCTGGTTATGAACAGGATAAAGGACTGCCGCGAGGAAGACGCAATCTCAATCTTCTGCAATAATTGCACGGACAAGGGAATCCTCAATGCCATAAGTCGTTGTGATATTACACGCTTCGCTGACTTGGCGTCCATAGCACAAAAGTACTGTGCGATGGAAAGCGCTTGGAAAACCGAAATAAAATTTTGGGACAATCCGGCCCTGAATAGAAACCTCGTCCGAAATAAAAGGGTGCATCATCGGCAGACACCCGGGTTAAAAACCAAAAATCCAAAACCCTCTACAGGGCACGGAACTGTACTGGAAGGATGGCTTAATGGACCCTGTAAAATTTATAGTACAGATGACGCCACACCAACTCACAGCCTTGGAGCATGTTGGATACTCCGGCAGGTGGCCAAAATTGGCGAAGACCGCCTAATCCCGGAGGCCGCAGAAAACCACCCCAGGGACACCAGTACAGTCTTAACAGTCTTCGAGGCTTTCGCATCAAATAATATGCGAAAAATAACACTCTGTAGTCTTGCCGAAGTTTATCATGTAGCAACAATAAACCCATGGAGTGACACGGCTATTACTTTTAATGCCAGTGATGAACCTAAATTCCGAACAGCTCGAGCACCAGCCGCATTGGTCCTCAGTCCAATTGTGGACGGCTTTCGTCTCACCAAGGTACTCATGGATGGAGGCAGCGGATTGAACCTCATTTATGAGGAAACCCTTCAAAAAATGGAAATAGACTGGAACCGCATCGAGCGAAGCAGCACAACCTTTCGAGGAATAATCCCCAGTCGGGAAGCGCGCTGTACAGGAAAAATCACACTAGATGTGGTGTTCGGCACGCCGGATAATTACAGGTCCGAAGAGGTCACGTTCCAGGTGGCCCCGTTCAGTAGCGGATACCACACTCTGTTAGGGCGGGAAGCGTTTACAATCTTCCAAGCAATACCCCATTACGGGTACATGAAGCTCAAGATGCCCGGGCCGAACGAAATTATCACTCTCGCTAGTGACCCGGACATAGCGCTCCGCGCCGAAAACAAGATAGCCGCATTGGCCCTCGAGGCACTATCCGAAGCCCTAGCAGCTGAGGAACTGACTATGCTTCGCTCCACGGTAAACAGGGACGATGTGATACTCGACAAAAGATCCAAGTCCACCTCCTTTAAACCAGCGGACGAAATAGTCAAATTCCAGGTCCATCCAACGGACCCCAATAAAACAGCTTCCATCGGGGCACAATTAAACCCTGATGTAGACGCCGCACTGCAAGAATTCCTACATGAAAATTGGGACATCTTCGCCTGGCACCCTTCAGACATGCCAGGAATTCCATGCAGGCTGGCCGAACATAGCTTAAATATCCTAAGAGGATTCAAACCTGTCAAACAAGCCCTTCGGCGTTTCTCCGAACCCAAGAGACAGGCTATGGGAGAGGAGCTAGCCAAGCTATTGGAGGCTGGATTCATCAGAGATATAAAACATCCGGACTGGCTAGCAAACTTGGTGATGGTACCAAAGAAGGACAAATCCTGGCACCTGTGCGTCGATTTCAAAGACCTTAACAAGGCTTGCCCAAAGGATCCCTTCCCCCTCCCCCGCATCGATCAAATTATCGACGCCACTGCAGGACACGATTCATTGTGTTTCCTCGACGCATACTCCGGCTACCATCAAATCAAGATGGCAGAATCAGACCAAGCCGCAACGGCATTCATCACACCATACGGCCCATTCTGTTTCAACACAATGCCCTTCGGGCTCAAAAACGTCGGCGCAACATATCAGCGCATGATTCAGACATGTCTGGTAAACCAGATCGGCAAAACAGTGGAGGCATACCTGGATGATGTGGTCGTAAAAACAAGACATGTCGAATCTCTAGTAGACGACTTGAGGCTTACATTTGATAACCTCCAAACATACGACATCAAGCTCAACCCGGGAAAATGCGTTTTCGGCGTTCCAGCCGGAAAGCTCTTGGGCTTCATCGTATCCGGCAGAGGAATTGAAGCAAATCCAGCCAAGATCCGAGCTTTGTCGCAATTGGATATCCCAAAGGACCTCAAACAAATACAAAAATTGACCGGATGCGTGGCGGCTCTAAGCCGCTTCATCTCCCGCCTGGGGGAAAGGCACTACCCCTCTATCGCCTCCTTCGGCGCACCGAACACTTCGAGTGGACGGATGCCGCCGCAGCCAGACTCAACGAAATAAAAGCCATATTGGCAACAAACCCAGTCCTGGCCGCGCCAAATATCGGCGAACCAATGCTATTGTACATTGCAGCAACACACCAGGTTGTTAGCGCAGTGCTCGTCGTCGAACGAGAAGCGGACGGACACAAATTCCCCCTTCAAAAGCCGGTCTACTATGTGTCCAGTGTCCTCACTCCATGCAAATCACGGTACCCGCATTATCAAAAGATTGCATACGCGGTATTCATGGCATCCCGGAAGCTGCGACACTACTTTCAAGAGTGTTCAATAACAGTAGCCTCCGAAGTACCACTTAATGATATTATAAACAACCGCGAAGCAATGGGCCGGATTGCAAAATGGGCCATTGAGCTCCTCCCATTCGACATAACTTATAAGCCATGGCGAGCTATTAAGTCGCAAGTTTTGCCCGACTTCGTCGCAGAATGGACGGAGGCCGAACTCCCTAAAGAGTACGGCACATATTCAAACTGGATCATGCATTTCGACGGCTCTAAAATGTTGGCAGGTCTGGGGGCTGGCTTCGTTTTGACGTCCCCCATGGGAGACACAGTTCAATACGTACTCCAGATTATGTACACAGACTCCAATAATGCAGCCAAATATGAGGCACTTTTACACGGTCTCCGAATGGCAGTGTCCATGTGCATTCAACCCCTAGAAGTGCGAGGGGATTCGGACCTCGCCATATCCCAAATAAATGGAGACTTCAATGCCAAAGATCCAAAAATGGCAGCTTATCGCAACGCCATCCTAAAAATGTCAGCTCGGTTCGAAGGGCTCGAATTTCATCATATAGCCCGGGAGAACAATCAGGCGGCTGACGTCCTGGCATGCATCGGCGCAAAACGCGACGCAGTCCCCCCCCCCCCCCAGCATCTTCTTGGAACGGCTGTTCGAGCCATCCGTAGTATGGGAAGGGGAATCCCGCAATAACATTTTGGACTCAACCACACTGCCCGATGACGAACAATCTAACACAATCGGAGGCTCTGCCAATGTAATTACAACTTCAGCCCACGTGATAATGGCCGTCATCGCCCCGTGGACAGAACCATTCCTAGCCTACCTTACTAGGCAGGAGCTCCCAGAGGACCAAAATGAGGCACGCTGCATAGTGCGGTGATCTAAGGCCTATAAAGTCCATGAGGGAGAACTTTATAAGAAAAGCACTACCGGAGTCCTTCAAAGGTGCATCTCCGAAGAGGAAGGGCGGAACTTGCTGGCTGAAATTCATGCCGGACTCGGTGGTCATCACGCTGCAGCTCGGTCCCTTGTAAGCAAGGCTTTCCGTGCAGGCTTTTATTGGCTGACGGCCCGGGCAGACGCTCAGGACTTGGTCCAACGATGCGTTGGTTGCCAGCTTTTCGCAAACCAAAGCCATATGCCACCCACCGCCCTCCAAACTATCCCCATCACTTGGCCTTTCGCTGTCTGGGGGCTTGACATGGTTGGACCCCTTAAAGGCGGAACCCACAAGAAAAAATACTTACTGGTCATGGTGGACAAATTCACCAAATGGATAGAAGCCAAGCCTGTTAAGATGGCCGAATCCGGACCGGTGATAGACTTCATATCCAGGGTCATACACCATTACGGTGTCCCCCACAGCATCATCACTGATAACGGTGTCGGTGTACAAAAAGAGGGGTACACTTTTTGTAACCCTATAACTGTGCACGGGCAGTCTGAGCCACAGGCGCCGCCGCACCGAGCCCGGCAAGGGAGGTAGAACCAAGGTAAGGCCGAAGCCAAAGAGGAGCAGAACGACGCCAAGACCAAGACCACAAAGAGCAAAGGGGACGAAGCGCCCCCCCCCCCCCCCCCGGCAAGATCCTTGCCGGGAGGCGGTTTTTGCAAACCCGGCAAGACCCTTGTCGTGGCAGCCTCGCCCCACACCTACGGAGCGGGTCACCCTTGAGTCCACTGCCCCCATGGGGCAAGGATTCGGGAGGCATCCCCATGGTGGTATGCAGATCTTTGTGAAGACATTCAAGATCAGATGCACACTCTAGAAGATGATGGTCCTTGGCGAAATCCCAGCCAAGGAGAACCACAAGGCCCCCGGCAAGAGCCTTGCCGGGGATAGCAACAGGCGCCGCGGCAAGACCCTTGCTGGGGCCCCGACAAGACCCTTGCCGGGGCCGCGGCAAGGCCCTTGCCGAGGACACCCGCGGGGCCACCATCGGACCCGCACGAGTCATGCCTCCACCACCGTTCGCATGCAGTTGCCGACCCAACCAGCTGGGCAGGCGCCCGCATGGCGGCATGCAGATCCTCGTGGAGACCCACTGCTGCACCACCTCAGCTGCCTGCCCGCCTACATGGCATCGCAGGCACCGCTGGCCAGGGCGCGTGTCGACACGGAAGAGAGCGGCGACGGACAAGACAGGGCTCACCCCCGCCCCCGATAAAGCAAGGACACCTAAGCAAGGCGCATTAAATGTGCCCTGTCATGTAATGCGAGGGATAACCTCGCATCACTGTACCCTTTCCACCTTATGTGTGCCACTGTGGCAGCCCCTTTCCCTATAAAAGGAGGCCCCAGGCGACCAGGAAGAGGATTCGGCTTTTTGGAGCTCCTCACGCCCCATAGCTAGCTCAAGAACACAAACATATAATCCACCAAAGCAGGAGTAGGGTTTTACGCATCTTTGCGGCCCGAACCTGGGTAAAGGAATCGTGTACTGCCTGCTCGATCCACTCTTCTCACGACCCCCACGCCCTGCAACCACAGAAAGGGATTCTCGTGATCCCATAGGTGTCGTTTCCCACCGACATCTTTGGCGCGCCAGGCAGGGGCTGCGCAGTTGTGAGAATCGGCTTTAACAGTTAGTTCGACGCTTCTTCATCGTCATGGCGCCCAAGAAGAAGACGACGGTGGCGGTTGGCCCATCGGACGTCGGGCATCCCGTCCCGACGCGGGCGAGCAGCGGACCGATCGCCGAAAGGACCCGGGGCGCTGTTCGCGAACACCAACACCGTCCCAGCAGCCGGAGTTTGGGAGGCGGCGATGTTCGTGCGCCCGGTAACGGGCCGCACACCGCCAAATCCAAAGATGGAGCCGGGTCCTCCGCAGGTGGCGCGGGACCTTCCGAGGTCGCTGCTGCCCCACCCGCTGGCGGCGCGAGGGCCTCCAGGACTCCCACTCCGGCGCCGACGCCACGTTCCTTGCAAGCGGCGCGCGATGAGGAGCGTGATCACCCCGAAGACCCCGGGCGTCGCCGTGGGAAAAGCCCCGAGCGCCACTCCCGGGATGTAGAAGACCTGCCCGCTCGCCGAGGCACTGGTGAAGACGGCGTGCGACCGCGCGGTCGTGATAGAGCTCCTTCTGACATGGTCAGAAGTCGAAGCGCGTCGTGATCCGTGCAGGTTTCGCTGCCACTGACGCCAGCAGAAGCCCTGGCGCGCGCGCAGTTGCTCCTCGATTTTCCTCCCACTACGGGGAAACTTGACGAATGGAGAGCCACCATTCGAAGCCTTGTTGCAGTGGCCAACAAAGATGAGCCGATCCCGACGGAGCCCCCGAGTCGACGCTCCGACGGAGTCCCGCGTACCAGTGGCAGGAAGGCTGGCGGCGCCGCGACCATGGTGCACTCGCCTCCTCCTCGCCCGGTGCCACTGACACCTGCCCGTCGCGATGTTGCGGGCGACGAAATCTCCATAGCGTCGTCCGACCCGCAGACCCACCAGGACCAACGCCAGGTCCTTCGGGATCGGGAACATGAAGACGCTCGGACCACCATCGAGCGCCGGCGCGGAGCGCGCCACCAGTCAGATAGGCGGGCGGGGCCTGCTGTGGACCACCCGGCACCGGAGAGCCCTGGGGGCCTGCCTTACAAGGGTAGGCTGCCCGGCTTTTACCCGTGAGCTGCGGCAGTTCCAGTGGCCCACTTACCGCACTTTCAAACCTGACGTGGGCGAGAAGTACGGCGGCAAGACCCACCCGTCCGAGTTCCTCAGCATCTACACCATCGCGATGCAGGCTGCCAGAGCTCGTGATGATAAGGTGCTTGCAAATTACTTCTCATTGGCTCTTAAACCCAACGCCATGTCATGGTTGATGCACTTGCCGGTAGACTCCATTTCCTCCTGGTCGGATTTGTGCCATGAGTTCATGGGCGCCTTCACTGGCGGTCACCAAGCTCATGGCCAAGCAAGTGATCTCCACGTCATTCCCCAGAAGGGAGGCGAGAGTCTCCGCAAGTACATCTAGAGGTTCAGCCGGGTACAGTACAACATCTCGGATGTTCACCCCGCCGCCATCATCAGCGCGTTCCATCAGAACGTTCGGAACCAAAGATGCGCGAAGAGCTGGCGATGAACAAGGTGAAAGATGTCGCGGAGCTCTATGTTCTCGCGGACAAATGTGCCCGGGCCGAAGAGGGGAGGAAGTACCCCGGCGAAGATGTCGGCGTGGAAACCGACTCCTCTGAAGAGGATACCGCCGCCCCAGCGAAGAAAGGCCTGCACCGCAACAGGAAGCGCAAAGGGAAAGCTGTGCTTGCCATCGAGGGGTCTGACGACACCGGCTCCACCAAGAAGACCAAGGCAGGTGACCCCGGCAAGGAAATTGCCGGATGTGTCGCCTGCCAGGCCTTGGCGGTTGCCGAAAAGCGAGGCAACTCCGACAAGCGATACTGCAAGATCCATCGCACCAAAGGCCATGCTCTCCAAGACTGCCGGCAGGTTGAGCTCCTCGCTGAGAAGCAGAGGGCTGAATATGAGAGGCGGGACAAGGAGAGGGGCCAAGACGGTGCTGAAGGATCCGGCAAGAAGCGCGACGGCCAGGCGGGCCATCGCGGCAAGGATAAGCAACAAGAGAGGCCCGCTCGGGGCCGTGACAGAAAGCCAGAAGATGACGATCATGAATAGGACGACGAGTCCAGCGAGCAAGAGTTTTGGAAAGCTACAGAGGCCATGTGCATTGACGGCGGCACTTCGCTGCATGCCTCTCGGCGCCGGCTTAAACAGTGGGCGCGAGAAATTACAGCAGCAGAGCCGTCGCTTGATGCCCGGAGGCCGCTGAAGTGTTCCAGCACACCTATCATTTTTTACTCTGAGGACCACCCTGATCGCACTACTGCGGTCGGGTGCTTGCTGTTGTTGGTTTCACCGACAATACGCAACCTCAAGGTGACAAAAATGTTAGTAGATGGCGGGGCCGGTCTGAACTTGATCTCGCCTGCCGTGATCGAGAAGCTGTGGATCCCTGATGGAGACCTCGAAGAAACAGGCATGTTTCAAGGGGTCAGCTCGGGGAGAAGCCAACCCAAGGGAAAGGTCACGTTGCCTGTCACCTTCGGGAGCGACCTGAACTTCAGGACGGAGAGGATTGTGTTTGATGTTGCCAAGATCCCCTTGCCCTACAACGGGATCCTTGGCCGCCCATCGCTGGCCAAGTTCATGGCAGCGTCGCACTACGCCTATAATACCCTGAAGATGCCAGGGCCCGTGACGATCATCACCATCCCCTCCGAGAAGAAGGATGCGCTGATTTGCGCTGATCAAGTGTACCAGCAAGCAGTCGCAGCAGCTGCCGCCGCTGGGGCACTCGCTCCTGCTGCCGAGACCCCGGGGGAAAAAGAAGAAGAAAGCCGGTGAGACCTCGGACACCCACTCCGGCAAGCGCACCTCTCCGGAGTGTAGCGCTGCCGTCGAGGACGTGCCAAAGAGCTCCGCCGGTGGAAGCAAGAAGTCCAGGGCCACGCCGCCGGGAACCAAGTAGGTTTTCGTCAACAAGGACGGCACGGGAGGAGCTTTCACCATAAGCTCCACCCTTGACGACAAATAGCAAGACGCGCTCGTCACCTTCCTGCGGGCGAATGTCGATGTGTTTGCATGGCAAGCTTCCGACATCCCCGGCGTTCCCAGGGAGGTGATTGAGCACCACCTTGCTGTCTGTCCTCATGCGCGGCCCGTCAAGCAGAAGGTCAGAAAGCAAGCTTTGGAACGACAAGAGTTTATCACTGAAGAAATCCAGAAACTGGAGGCAGCGGGTTTGGTAAGAGGAGTGCTCCATCCGACGTGGTTGGCCAATCCGGTTGTAGTGCGCAAGGCAAATGGGAAGTGGAGGCTGTGTATTGATTACACAGATATCAATAAGGCTTGTCCTAAAGACCCCTTCCCGTTGCCGCGCATCGACCAGATTGTTGACTCCACGGCTAGGTGTGATCTATTGTCATTCCTCGATGCCTACTCCGGCTACCACCAGATCTTCATGACGAAAGAGGACGAAGAGAAAACAGCATTCATCACCCCATGTGGTACGTATTGTTTCATACGGATGCCTTTCGGGTTGAAGAGTGCTAGTTCAACGTTTGCGAGGGCGGTCCAGATTGGTTTTGAGCCCCAGCTCCATAGAAATATGGAGGCCTATATGGACGACATAGTGGTCAAAACTAAGGACAGGGCCACCCTCATATCAGATTTGCGGGAGACGTTTGCAAATCTGCGCAAGATCAACCTCAAGCTGAACCCTGAGAAGTGCGTCTTTGGCGTCCCGTCCGGCAAGCTTCTCGGGTTCTTTGTGTCGCAGCGGGGGATAGAGGCCAACCCGGACAAGATCAAAGCTATAGAACAGATTGAAGCGCCCAAGCGAATCAAGGATGTGCGCTGGCTTGCTGGTTGCGTAGCTGCCCTGGGCAGGTTCATATTCAAGTCCGTCGAGCGCGCCCTTCCCTTTTTCAAGATCCTGAAAAAGGCGGGCCCGGTGTAGTGGACACCAGAAGCCGAAGCAGCATTGCTAGATTTGAATAAGTACCTCTCCTCCGCACCAACACTAGTTGCGCCCAGGCCCCAGGAGCCGTTGCTGCTATACTTAGCGGCAACGAACCAGGTGGTCAGCGCCGCACTAGTGGTGCAGAGGGAGGTCGACGACGAGGAAATGGCAGCAACAGAGCCCGACGCCACCAGCGTGGAGGCGACACGGTTGGTCGAGGTGCCACCAAAGAAGAAAGTGATGCAGCGCCCGGTCTACTTTGTTGGCTCCCTCTTGCAGGGGGCTAGGTCGGGGTACTTCGGTGTGCAGAAACTGCTCTTCGGCCTCCTCATGGCCTCGAGGAAGCTGTGTCACTACTTCCAGGCACACGAGATCACTGTCGTCACTCGCCTCCCTCTGCAGCGGATATTGCACAACCCAGATGCGACGGGGAGGATTGTGGAATGGGCACTGGAGCTGTCCAGCTTTGGCCTCAAGTTTGAAAGTACTTCGACGATCCAGAGCCGAGTCCTGGCGGAGTTCATTGCAGAATGGACCGCCACACCTGACGAAGAAGCCCAAGAGACTGCTCTTCCCGGCAAGGAGGCAAGTTGCGATTGGATTATGTACTTTGATGGGGCTTTCTCCCTCCAGGGTGCCGGGGCTGGCGTACTGCTCGTCGCCCCCACCGGAGAGCACCTCAAGTACGTGATCCAGATGCACTTCCCCAGGGAGGCGTCAACAAACAACACGGCGGAATACGAAGGGCTGCTTGCCGGTCTTAGGATCGCGACAGACCTCGGAATCAAAAAGCTCATCGTCAGGGGCGACTCGCAGCTTGTCGTCAAGCAAGTCAATAAGGATTACCAGAGCCCGTTGATGAAGGCCTACGTTGATAAAGTGAGAAAGCTGGAAGAGCATTTCGACGCTATCCAGGCTGAATATGTTCCCCGAGCGGAGAACGATATCGCCGATTACCTGTCGAAGCGCGCTGCCCTCAAGCTACCTGTGGAACCAGGTACCTTTGTGCTTCAGCTAACTCAGCCATCCGTTGATCCATCAACAGAGCAGAACAAGAGAAGGAAATCAGGACCCGGCAAGTACTTTCCCGCCGAGCTCCCCGGAGCCGCCGGCAAGGATGTTGCTGTTGGGGAACCTTGCAGAAAATTAAAAATTTTCCTACGGTTTCACCAAGATCCATCTATGAGTTCATCTAGCAACGAGTATTCAGATTAGATAGCATCTACATACCACTTTGTAGATCGCAACGGAAGCGTTCGAGTGAACGTGGATGAGGTAGTCGTACTCGCCGTGATCCAATTCACCGATGATCTAGTACCGAACGGACGGCACCTCCGCGTTCAACACACGTACGGGACGGGAGACGTCTCCTCCTTCTTGATCCAGCAAGGGGGAAGGAGAGGTTGAGGAAGATCCAGCACGACGGTGTGGTGGTGGATGCAGCAGAACTCCGGCAGGGCTTCGCTAAGCAACTACGGGAGGAGGAGGAGGTGTTGCAGGGAGGAGGGGGCGCCAGGGCAATAGGGTGCGGCCACCCCTCCCTCCCCTCCCTTTATATAGATGCATTAGAGGGGGGGAGGGCGCAGCCTTGCCCCTTCCTCCAAGGAAGGGGTGCGGCCAAGAGGGGGGGAGGAGTCCATCCTCCCCAAGGCACCTCGGAGGTGCCTTCCCCCTTTTGGACTCTCCCCTCTCCAAGTTTCCTTGGCGCATGGGCCCTTGGGGCTGGTCCCCCTTGGCCCAAGTGGGCCAAGGCGCACCCCCTAAGGCCCATGTGGCCCACCAAGGCAGGTGGCCCCACCTGGTGGACCCCGGGACCCCTCCGGTGGTCCCGGTACAATACCGATAACACCGAAACTTGTCCCGATGGCCAAAATAGCACTTCCTATATATAATTATTTACCTCCGGACCATTCCGGAACTCCTCGTGACGTCCGGGATCTCATCCGGGACTCCGAACAACATTCGGGTTACTGCACATACATATCCCTACAACCCTAGCGTCACCGAACCTTAAGTGTGTAGACCCTACGGGTTCGGGAGACATGCAGACATGACCGAGACGGCTCTCGGGCAATAACCAACAGCGGGATCTGGATACCCATGTTGGCTCCCACATGCTCCACGATGATCTCATCGGATGAACCACGATGTCAAGGATTCAATTAATCCCGTATACGATTCCCTTTGTCAATCGGTATTTTACTTGCCCGAGATTCGATCGTCGGTATACCAATACCTCGTTCAATCTCGTTACCGGCAAGTCACTTTTCTCGTACCGTAATGCATGATCCTGTGATCAAACACTTTGATCACCTTGAGCTCATATGATGATGCATTACCGAGAGGGCCCGGTGATACCTCTCCGTCAAGCGGAGTGACAAATCCCAGTCTCGATCCATGTAACCCAACAGACACTTTCAGAGATACCCGTAGTATACCTTTATAGTCACCCAGTTACGTTGTGACGTTTGGCATACCCAAAGCACTCCTACGGTATCCGGGAGTTACACGATCTCATGGTCTAAGGAAAGGATACTTGACATTGGAAAACTCTAGCAAACGAACTATGCGATCTTATGCTATGTTTAGGATTGGGTCTTGTCCATCACATCATTCTCCTAATGATGTGATCCCGTTTATCGATGACATCTAATGTCCATAGTCAGGAAACCATGACTATCTGTCGATCACCGAGCTAGTCAACTAGAGGCTCACTAGGGACATGTTTGTTGTCTGTTATTCACACATGTATTACGATTTCCGGTTAACACAATTATAGCACGAATAAAGACAATTATCATGAATAAGGAAATATAATAATAATGCTTTTATTATTGCCTCTAGGGCATATTTCCAACAGTCTCCCACTTGCACTAGAGTCAATAATCTAGTTACATTGTGATGAATCGAACACCCATAGAGTTCTGGTGCTGATCATGTTTTGCCTTAGGGAGAGGTTTAGTCAACGGATCTGCGACATTCAGATCTGTGTGCACTTTACAAATTTCTATGTCTCCATCTTGAACATTTTCACGAATGGAGTTGAAGCGACGCTTGATGTGCCTAGTCTTCTTGTGAAACCTGGGCTCCTTTGCAAGTGCAATAGCTCCAGTGTTGTCACAGAAGAGCTTGATTGGCCCCGACGCATTGGGTATGACTCCGAGGTCGGTGATGAACTCCTTCACCCAAATTGCTTCATGTGCTGCCTCCGAGGCTGCCATGTACTCCGCTTCACGTGTAGATCCCGCCATGACGCTTTGCTTGCAACTGCACCAGCTTACTGCCCCACCATTCAAAATATACACGTATCTGGTTTGTGACTTAAGAGTCATCCAGATCTGTGTCGAAGCTAGCGTCGACGTAACCTTTTACGACGAGCTCTTCGTCACCTCCATAAACGAGAAACATTTCCTTAGTCCTTTTCAGGTACTTCAGGATATTCTTGACCGCTGTCCAGTGTTCCTTGCCGGGATTACTTTGGTATCTTCCTACCAAACTTACGGCAAGGTTTACATCAGGTCTGGTACACAGCATGGCATACATAATAGAACCTATGGCTGAGGCATAGGGGATGACGCTCATCTCTTCTATATCTTCTGCCGTGGTCGGACATTGAGCTGAGCTCAATTTCACACCTTGTAATACAGGTAAGAACCCTTTCTTAGATTGATCCATATTGAACTTCTTCAATATTTTATCAAGGTATGTGCTTTGTGAAAGACCTATGAGGCATCTCGATCTATCTCTATAGATCTTGATGCCTAATATATAAGCAGCTTCTCCAAGGTCCTTCATTGAAAAACTTTTATTCAAATAGGCCTTAATGTTGTCCAAGAGTTCTATATCATTTCCCATCAAAAGTATGTCGTCTACATATAATATGAGAAATGCTACAGAGCTCCCACTCACTTTCTTGTAAACACAGGCTTCTCCATAAGTCTGTGTAAACCCAAACGCTTTGACCATCTCATCAAAGCGAATGTTCCAACTCCGTGATGCTTGCACCAGCCCATAAATCGAGCGTTGGAGCTTGCACACCTTGTCAGCATTCTTAGGATCGACAAAACCTTCCGGCTGCATCATATACAATTCTTCCTTAAGGGAACCATTAAGGAATGCCGTTTTGACGTCCATTTGCCATATCTCATAATCATATTATGCGGCAATTGCTAACATGATTCGGACGGACTTCAGCTTCGCTACCGGTGAGAAAGTCTCATCGTAGTCAATTCCTTGAACTTGTCGATAACCCTTAGCGACAAGCCGAGCTTTATAGATGGTCACATTACCATCCGCGTCTGTCTTCTTCTTAAAGATCCATTTATTTTCTATGGCTCGCCGTTCAACGGGCAAGTCAGTCAAAGTCCATACTTCGTTTTCATACATGGATCCTATCTCGGATTTCATGGCTTCCAGCCATTTGTCGGAATCCGGGCCCGCCATTGCTTCCTCATAGTTCGAAGGTTCACCGTTGTCCAACAACATGATTTCCAAGACAGGGTTGTCGTACCACTCTGGTGTGGAACGTGTCCTTGTGGACCTTCAAATTTAAGTAGGAGCTTGATCAGAAGTATCTTGATCATAATCATTAATTTCCTCTCTAGTTGGTGCAGGCACCTCAGGAACGATTTCTTGAGTTTCGCCATTTTCCGGTTCAAGAGGTAACACTTCATCAAGTTCTACTTTCCTCCCACTTACTTCTTTCGAGAGAAACTCTTTCTCTAGAAAGGATCCATTCTTGGCAACAAAGATCTTGCCTTCGGATCTGAGGTAGAAGGTATACCCAACAGTTTCTTTAGGGTATCCTATGAAGACGCATTTTTCCGACTTGGGTTCGAGCTTTTCAGGTTGAAGTTTCTTGACATAAGCATCGCATCCCCAAACTTTCAGAAACGACAGCTTAGGTTTCTTCCCAAACCATAATTCATACGGTGTCGTCTCAACGGATTTCGACGGAGCCCTATTTAAAGTGAATGCGGTAGTCTCTAAAGCATAGCCCCAAAAAGATAGCGGTAAGTCGGTAAGAGACATCATAGATCGCACCATATCTAACAGAGTGCGATTACGACGTTCGGACACACCATTACGCTGAGGTGTTCCAGGCGGCGTGAGTTGTGAAACTATTCCACATTTTCTTAAGTGTGTGCCAAATTCGTGACTCAAGTATTCTCCTCCATGATCTGATCGTAGAAACTTGATCTTTCTGTCACGTTGATTTTCAACCTCACTCTGAAATTCCTTGAACTTTTCAAAGGTCTCAGACTTGTGTTTCATTAAGTAGACATACCCATATCTACTCAAGTCATCAGTGAGGGTGAGAACATAACGATAGCCACCGCGAGCCTCAACACTCATTGGACCGCACACATCGGTATGTATGATTTCCAATAAGTTGGTTGCTCGCTCCATTGTTCCTGAGAACGGAGTCTTGGTCATTTTACCCATGAGGCATGGTTCGCACGTGTCAAATGATTCATAATCAAGAGACTCTAAAAGTCCATCTGCATGGAGCTTATTCATGCGTTTGACACCTATGTGACCAATGCGGCAGTGCCACAAATATGTGGGACTATTGTTATCAACTTTAACTCTTTTGGTATTCACACTATGAATATGTGTATCATCACGTTCGAGATTCATTAAGAATAAACCATTAACCATTGGAGCATGACCATAAAACATATCTCTCATATAAATAGAACAACCATTATTCTCGGATTTAAATGAGTAGCCATCTCGAATTAAGCGACATCCAGATACAATGTTCATGCTCAAACTTGGCACTAAATAACAATTATTGAGGTTTAAAACTAATCCCGTAGGTAAATGCAGAGGCAGCGTGCCGACGGCGATCACATCGACCTTGGAACCATTCCCGACGCGCATCGTCACCTCGTCCTTTGCCAGTCTCCGTTTATTCCGCAGCTCCTGCTTTGAGTTACAAATGTGAGCAACTGCACCGGTATCAAATACCCAAGAGCTACTACGAGTACTGGTAAGGTGCACATCAATTACATGTATATCACATATACCTTTGGTTTTGCCGGCCTTCTTGTCCGCTAAGTATTTGGGGCAGTTCCGCTTCCAGTGACCACTTCCCTTGCAATAAAAACACTCAGTCTCGGGCTTGGGTCCATTCTTTGGCTTCTTCCTGGCAACTTGCTTATCGGGCGCGGCAACTTCCTTGCCGTCCTTCTTGAAGTTCTTTTTACCCTTGCCCTTCTTGAACTTAGTGGTTTTATTCACCATCAACACTTGATGCTCCTTCTTGATTTCTACCTCTGCTGATTTCAGCATAGCATATACCTCAGGAATGGTCTTTACCATCCCCTGCATATTGTAGTTCATCACAAAGCTCTTGTAGCTAGGTGGAAGCGACTGGAGGATTCTGTCAATGACCGCTTCTTCCGGGAGATTAACTTCCAGTTGAGTCATGCGGTTGTGCAACCCAGACATTTTGAGTATGTGTTCACTGACAGAACTATTTTCCTCCATCTTACAGCTAAAGAATTTGTCGGAGACTTCATATCTCTCGACCCGGGCATGAGCTTGGAAAACCATTTTCAGCTCTTCGAACATCTCATATGCTCCATGTCTCTCAAAACGCTTTTGGAGCCCCGGCTCTAAGCTGTAAAGCATGCCGCACTGAACGAGGGAGTAATCATCGCAGCGTGACTGCCAAGCGTTCATAACGTCTTGTTCTGCAGGGAGAATAGGTGCGTCACCCAGCGGTGCTCTTAGGACATAATCTTTCTTGGCAGCTATGAGGATAATCCTCAGGTTCCGGACCCAGTCCGTATAGTTGCTACCATCGTCTTTCAGCTTGGTTTTCTCTAGGAACGCGTTGAAATTGAGGACTACGTTGGCCATTTGATCTACAAGACATGTTGTAAATATTTAGACTAAGTTCATGATAATAAAGTTCATTTAATCAAATTATTTAATGAACTCCCACTTAGATAGACATCCCTCTTCTAGTCATCTAAGTATTACATGATCCGAGTCAACTAGGCCGTGTCCGATCATCACGTGAGACGGACTAGTCGACATCGGTGAACATCTTCATGTTGATCGTATCTTCTATACGACTCATGCTCGACCTTTCGGTCTTCTGTGTTCCGAGGCCATGTCTGTACATGCTAGGCTCGTCAAGTCAACCTAAGTGTTTTGCGTGTGTAAATCTGGCTTACACCCGTTGTATGCGAACGTAAGGACCTATCACACCCGATCATCACGTGGTGCTTCGGAACGACGAACCTTAGCAACGGTGCACAGTTTAGGGTGAACACTTTCTTGAAATTATTATGAGGGATCATCTTATTTACTACCGTCGTTCTAAGTAAACAAGATGCAAAACATGATAAACATCACATGCAATCAAATAATAAACGTGACATGATATGGCCAATATCACATAGCTCCTTCGATCTCCATCTTGGGGCTCCATGATCATCTTGTCACCGGCTTGACACCATGATCTTCATCATCATGATCTTCATCATCGTGTCTCCATGAAGTTGCTCGCCAACTATTACTTCTACTACTATGGCTAACGCGTTTAGCAATAAAGTAAAGTAACTTACATGGCGATTCTCAATGACACGCAGGTCATACAAAAAATAAAGACAACTCCTATGGCTCCTGCCGGTTGTCATACTCATCGACATGCAAGTCGTGATTCCTATTACAATAGCATGAACATCTCATACATCACATATAGATCATTCATCATACATCACAACTTTGGCCATATCATATCACAAAGCACTTGCTGCAAAAACAAGTTAGACGTCCTCTAATTGTTGTTGCAAGTTTTACGTGGCTGAATTAGGGTTCTAGCAAGAACGTTTTCTTACCTACGTTCAAACCACAACGTGATTTGTCAACTTCTATTTACCCTTCATAAGGACCCTTTTCATCGAATCCGCTCCAACTAAAGTAGGAGAGACAGACACCCGCCAGCCACCTTATGCAACTAGTGCATGTTAGTCGGTGGAACCGGTCTCACGTAAGCGTACGTGTAAGGTTGGTCCGGGCCGCTTCATCCCACAATACCGCTGAAGCAAGATAAGACTAGTAGCGGCAAGAAGAGTTGACAACATCTACGCCCACAACAAATTGTGTTCTACTCGCGCAAGAAGAACTACGCATAGACCTAGCTCATGATGCCACTGTTGGGGAACGTTGCAGAAAATTAAAATTTTTCCTACGGTTTCACCAAGATCCATCTATGAGTTCATCTAGCAACGAGTATTCAGATTAGATAGCATCTACATACCACTTTGTAGATCGCAACGGAAGCGTTCGAGTGAACGTGGATGAGGTAGTCGTACTCGCCGTGATCCAATTCACCGATGATCTAGTACCGAACGGACGGCACCTCCGCGTTCAACACACGTACGGGACGGGAGACGTCTCCTCCTTCTTGATCCAGCAAGGGGGAAGGAGAGGTTGAGGAAGATCCAGCACGACGGTGTGGTGGTGGATGCAGCAGAACTCCGGCAGGGCTTCGCTAAGCAACTACGGGAGGAGGAGGAGGTGTTGCAGGGAGGAGGGGGCGCCAGGGCAATAGGGTGCGGCCACCCCTCCCTCCCCTCCCTTTATATAGATGCATTAGAGGGGGGGAGGGCGCAGCCTTGCCCCTTCCTCCAAGGAAGGGGTGCGGCCAAGAGGGGGGGAGGAGTCCATCCTCCCCAAGGCACCTCGGAGGTGCCTTCCCCCTTTTGGACTCTCCCCTCTCCAAGTTTCCTTGGCGCATGGGCCCTTGGGGCTGGTCCCCCTTGGCCCAAGTGGGCCAAGGCGCACCCCCTAAGGCCCATGTGGCCCACCAAGGCAGGTGGCCCCACCTGGTGGACCCCGGGACCCCTCCGGTGGTCCCGGTACAATACCGATAACACCGAAACTTGTCCCGATGGCCAAAATAGCACTTCCTATATATAATTCTTTACCTCCGGACCATTCCGGAACTCCTCGTGACGTCCGGGATCTCATCCGGGACTCCGAACAACATTCGGGTTACTGCACATACATATCCCTACAACCCTAGCGTCACCGAACCTTAAGTGTGTAGACCCTACGGGTTCGGGAGACATGCAGACATGACCGAGACGGCTCTCGGGCAATAACCAACAGCGGGATCTGGATACCCATGTTGGCTCCCACATGCTCCACGATGATCTCATCGGATGAACCACGATGTCAAGGATTCAATTAATCCCGTATACGATTCCCTTTGTCAATCGGTATTTTACTTGCCCGAGATTCGATCGTCGGTATACCAATACCTCGTTCAATCTCGTTACCGGCAAGTCACTTTTCTCGTACCGTAATGCATGATCCTGTGATCAAACACTTTGATCACCTTGAGCTCATATGATGATGCATTACCGAGAGGGCCCGGTGATACCTCTCCGTCAAGCGGAGTGACAAATCCCAGTCTCGATCCATGTAACCCAACAGACACTTTCAGAGATACCCGTAGTATACCTTTATAGTCACCCAGTTACGTTGTGACGTTTGGCATACCCAAAGCACTCCTACGGTATCCGGGAGTTACACGATCTCATGGTCTAAGGAAAGGATACTTGACATTGGAAAACTCTAGCAAACGAACTATGCGATCTTATGCTATGTTTAGGATTGGGTCTTGTCCATCACATCATTCTCCTAATGATGTGATCCCGTTTATCGATGACATCTAATGTCCATAGTCAGGAAACCATGACTATCTGTCGATCACCGAGCTAGTCAACTAGAGGCTCACTAGGGACATGTTTGTTGTCTGTTATTCACACATGTATTACGATTTCCGGTTAACACAATTATAGCACGAATAAAGACAATTATCATGAATAAGGAAATATAATAATAATGCTTTTATTATTGCCTCTAGGGCATATTTCCAACAGTCTCCCACTTGCACTAGAGTCAATAATCTAGTTACATTGTGATGAATCGAACACCCATAGAGTTCTGGTGCTGATCATGTTTTGCCTTAGGGAGAGGTTTAGTCAACGGATCTGCGACATTCAGATCTGTGTGCACTTTACAAATTTCTATGTCTCCATCTTGAACATTTTCACGAATGGAGTTGAAGCGACGCTTGATGTGCCTAGTCTTCTTGTGAAACCTGGGCTCCTTTGCAAGTGCAATAGCTCCAGTGTTGTCACAGAAGAGCTTGATTGGCCCCGATGCATTGGGTATGACTCCGAGGTCGGTGATGAACTCCTTCACCCAAATTGCTTCATGTGCTGCCTCCGAGGCTGCCATGTACTCCGCTTTACGTGTAGATCCCGCCATGACGCTTTGCTTGCAACTGCACCAGCTTACTGCCCCACCATTCAAAATATACACGTATCTGGTTTGTGACTTAGAGTCATCCAGATCTGTGTCGAAGCTAGCGTCGACGTAACCTTTTACGACGAGCTCTTCGTCACCTCCATAAACGAGAAACATTTCCTTAGTCCTTTTCAGGTACTTCAGGATATTCTTGACCGCTGTCCAGTGTTCCTTGCCGGGATTACTTTGGTATCTTCCTACCAAACTTACGGCAAGGTTTACATCAGGTCTGGTACACAGCATGGCATACATAATAGAACCTATGGCTGAGGCATAGGGGATGAAGCTCATCTCTTCTATATCTTCTGCCGTGGTCGGACATTGAGCTGAGCTCAATTTCACACCTTGTAATACAGGTAAGAACCCTTTCTTAGATTGATCCATATTGAACTTCTTCAATATTTTATCAAGGTATGTGCTTTGTGAAAGACCTATGAGGCGTCTCGATCTATCTCTATAGATCTTGATGCCTAATATATAAGCAGCTTCTCCAAGGTCCTTCATTGAAAAACTTTTATTCAAATAGGCCTTAATGCTGTCCAAGAGTTCTATATCATTTCCCATCAAAAGTATGTCGTCTACATATAATATGAGAAATGCTACAGAGCTCCCACTCACTTTCTTGTAAACACAAGCTTCTCCATAAGTCTGTGTAAACCCAAACGCTTTGACCATCTCATCAAAGCGAATGTTCCAACTCCGAGATGCTTGCACCAGCCCATAAATCGAGCGTTGGAGCTTGCACACCTTGTCAGCATTCTTAGGATCGACAAAACCTTCCGGCTGCATCATATACAATTCTTCCTTAAGGAAACCATTAAGGAATGCCGTTTTGACGTCCATTTGCCATATCTCATAATCATATTATGCGGCAATTGCTAACATGATTCGGACGGACTTCAGCTTCGCTACCGGTGAGAAAGTCTCATCGTAGTCAATTCCTTGAACTTGTCGATAACCCTTAGCGACAAGCCGAGCTTTATAGATGGTCACATTACCATCCGCGTCTGTCTTCTTCTTAAAGATCCATTTATTTTCTATGGCTCGCCGTTCAACAGGCAAGTCAGTCAAAGTCCATACTTCGTTTTCATACATGGATCCTATCTCGGATTTCATGGCTTCCAGCCATTTGTCGGAATCCGGGCCCGCCATTGCTTCCTCATAGTTCAAAGGTTCACCGTTGTCCAACAACATGATTTCCAAGACAGGGTTGCCGTACCACTCTGGTGCGGAACGTGTCCTTGTGGACCTTCAAATTTAAGTAGGAGCTTGATCAGAAGTATCTTGATCATAATCATTAATTTCCTCTCTAGTTGGTGCAGGCACCTCAGGAACGATTTCTTGAGTTTCGCCATTTTCCGGTTCAAGAGGTAACACTTCATCAAGTTCTACTTTCCTCCCACTTACTTCTTTCGAGAGAAACTCTTTCTCTAGAAAGGATCCATTCTTGGCAACAAAGATCTTGCCTTCGGATCTGAGGTAGAAGGTATACCCAACAGTTTCTTTAGGGTATCCTATGAAGACGCATTTTTCTGACTTGGGTTCGAGCTTTTCAGGTTGAAGTTTCTTGACATAAGCATCGCATCCCCAAACTTTCAGAAACGACAGCTTAGGTTTCTTCCCAAACCATAATTCATACGGTGTCGTCTCAACGGATTTCGACGGAGCCCTATTTAAAGTGAATGCGGTAGTCTCTAAAGCATAGCCCCAAAAAGATAGCGGTAAGTCGATAAGAGACATCATAGATCGCACCATATCTAACAGAGTGCGATTACGACGTTCGGACACACCATTACGCTGAGGTGTTCCAGGCGGCGTGAGTTGTGAAACTATTCCACATTTTCTTAAGTGTGTGCCAAATTCGTGACTCAAGTATTCTCCTCCATGATCTGATCGTAGAAACTTGATCTTTCTATCACATTGATTTTCAACCTCACTCTGAAATTCCTTGAACTTTTCAAAGGTCTCAGACTTGTGTTTCATTAAGTAGACATACCCATATCTACTCAAGTCATCAGTGAGGGTGAGAACATAACGATAGCCACCGCGAGCCTCAACACTCATTGGACCGCACACATCGGTATGTATGATTTCCAATAAGTTGGTTGCTCGCTCCATTGTTCCTGAGAACGGAGTCTTGGTCATTTTACCCATGAGGCATGGTTCGCAGGTGTCAAATGATTCATAATCAAGAGACTCTAAAAGTCCATCTGCATGGAGCTTCTTCATGCGTTTGACACCTATGTGACCAATGCGGCAGTGCCACAAATATGTGGGACTATTGTTATCAACTTTAACTCTTTTGGTATTCACACTATGAATATGTGTATCATCACGTTCGAGATTCATTAAGAATAAACCATTAACCATTGGAGCATGACCATAAAACATATCTCTCATATAAATAGAACAACCATTATTCTCGGATTTAAATGAGTAGCCATCTCGAATTAAGCGAGATCCAGATACAATGTTCATGCTCAAACTTGGCACTAAATAACAATTATTGAGGTTTAAAACTAATCCCGTAGGTAAATGCAGAGGCAGCGTGCCGACGGCGATCACATCGACCTTGGAACCATTCCCGACGCGCATCGTCACCTCGTCCTTTGCCAGTCTCCGTTTATTCCGCAGCTCCTGCTTTGAGTTACAAATGTGAGCAACTGCACCGGTATCAAATACCCAAGAGCTACTACGAGTACTGGTAAGGTGCACATCAATTACATGTATATCACATATACCTTTGGTTTTGCCGGCCTTCTTGTCCGCTAAGTATTTGGGGCAGTTCCGCTTCCAGTGACCACTTCCCTTGCAATAAAAACACTCAGTCTCGGGCTTGGGTCCATTCTTTGGCTTCTTCCCGGCAACTTGCTTATCGGGCGCGGCAAATTCCTTGCCGTCCTTCTTGAAGTTCTTTTTACCCTTGCCCTTCTTGAACTCAGTGGTTTTATTCACCATCAACACTTGATGCTCCTTCTTGATTTCTACCTCTGCTGATTTCAGCATAGCATATACCTCAGGAATGGTCTTTACCATCCCCTGCATATTGTAGTTCATCACAAAGCTCTTGTAGCTAGGTGGAAGCGACTGGAGGATTCTGTCAATGACCGCTTCTTCCGGGAGATTAACTTCCAGTTGAGTCATGCGGTTGTGCAACCCAGACATTTTGAGTATGTGTTCACTGACAGAACTATTTTCCTCCATCTTACAGCTAAAGAATTTGTTGGAGACTTCATATCTCTCGACCCGGGCATGAGCTTGGAAAACCATTTTCAGCTCTTCGAACATCTCATATGCTCCATGTCTCTCAAAACGCTTTTGGAGCCCCGGCTCTAAGCTGTAAAGCATGCCGCACTGAACGAGGGAGTAATCATCGCAGCGTGACTGCCAAGCGTTCATAACGTCTTGTTCTGCAGGGAGAATAGGTGCGTCACCCAGCGGTGCTCTTAGGACATAATCTTTCTTGGCAGCTATGAGGATAATCCTCAGGTTCCGGACCCAGTCCGTATAGTTGCTACCATCGTCTTTCAGCTTGGTTTTCTCTAGGAACGCGTTGAAATTGAGGACTACGTTGGCCATTTGATCTACAAGACATGTTGTAAATATTTAGACTAAGTTCATGATAATAAAGTTCATTTAATCAAATTATTTAATGAACTCCCACTTAGATAGACATCCCTCTTCTAGTCATCTAAGTATTACATGATCCGAGTCAACTAGGCCGTGTCCGATCATCACGTGAGACGGACTAGTCGACATCGGTGAACATCTTCATGTTGATCGTATCTTCTATACGACTCATGCTCGACCTTTCGGTCTTCTGTGTTCCGAGGCCATGTCTGTACATGCTAGGCTCGTCAAGTCAACCTAAGTGTTTTGCGTGTGTAAATCTGGCTTACACCCGTTGTATGCGAACGTAAGGACCTATCACACCCGATCATCACGTGGTGCTTCGGAACGACGAACCTTAGCAACGGTGCACAGTTTAGGGTGAACACTTTCTTGAAATTATTATGAGGGATCATCTTATTTACTACCATCGTTCTAAGTAAACAAGATGCAAAACATGATAAACATCACATGCAATCAAATAATAAACGTGACATGATATGGCCAATATCACATAGCTCCTTCGATCTCCATCTTGGGGCTCCATGATCATCTTGTCACCGGCTTGACACCATGATCTTCATCATCATGATCTTCATCATCGTGTCTCCATGAAGTTGCTCGCCAACTATTACTTCTACTACTATGGCTAACGCGTTTAGCAATAAAGTAAAGTAACTTACATGGCGATTCTCAATGACACGCAGGTCATACAAAAAATAAAGACAACTCCTATGGCTCCTGCCGGTTGTCATACTCATCGACATGCAAGTCGTGATTCCTATTACAATAGCATGAACATCTCATACATCACATATAGATCATTCATCATACATCACAACTTTGGCCATATCATATCACAAAGCACTTGCTGCAAAAACAAGTTAGACGTCCTCTAATTGTTGTTGCAAGTTTTACGTGGCTGAATTAGGGTTCTAGCAAGAACGTTTTCTTACCTACGTTCAAACCACAACGTGATTTGTCAACTTCTATTTACCCTTCATAAGGACCCTTTTCATCGAATCCGCTCCAACTAAAGTAGGAGAGACAGACACCCGCCAGCCACCTTATGCAACTAGTGCATGTTAGTCGGTGGAACCGGTCTCACGTAAGCGTACGTGTAAGGTTGGTCCGGGCCGCTTCATCCCACAATACCGCTGAAGCAAGATAAGACTAGTAGCGGCAAGAAGAGTTGACAACATCTACGCCCACAACAAATTGTGTTCTACTCGCGCAAGAAGAACTACGCATAGACCTAGCTCATGATGCCACTGTTGGGGAACGTTGCAGAAAATTAAAATTTTTCCTACGGTTTCACCAAGATCCATCTATGAGTTCATCTAGCAACGAGTATTCAGATTAGATAGCATCTACATACCACTTTGTAGATCGCAACGGAAGCGTTCGAGTGAACGTGGATGAGGTAGTCGTACTCGCCGTGATCCAATTCACCGATGATCTAGTACCGAACGGACGGCACCTCCGCGTTCAACACACGTACGGGACGGGAGACGTCTCCTCCTTCTTGATCCAGCAAGGGGGAAGGAGAGGTTGAGGAAGATCCAGCACGACGGTGTGGTGGTGGATGCAGCAGAACTCCGGCAGGGCTTCGCTAAGCAACTACGGGAGGAGGAGGAGGTGTTGCAGGGAGGAGGGGGCGCCAGGGCAATAGGGTGCGGCCACCCCTCCCTCCCCTCCCTTTATATAGATGCATTAGAGGGGGGGAGGGCGCAGCCTTGCCCCTTCCTCCAAGGAAGGGGTGCGGCCAAGAGGGGGGGAGGAGTCCATCCTCCCCAAGGCACCTCGGAGGTGCCTTCCCCCTTTTGGACTCTCCCCTCTCCAAGTTTCCTTGGCGCATGGGCCCTTGGGGCTGGTCCCCCTTGGCCCAAGTGGGCCAAGGCGCACCCCCTAAGGCCCATGTGGCCCACCAAGGCAGGTGGCCCCACCTGGTGGACCCCGGGACCCCTCCGGTGGTCCCGGTACAATACCGATAACACCGAAACTTGTCCCGATGGCCAAAATAGCACTTCCTATATATAATTCTTTACCTCCGGACCATTCCGGAACTCCTCGTGGCATCCGGGATCTCATCCGGGACTCCGAAAAACATTCGGGTTACTGCACATACATATCCCTACAACCCTAGCGTCACCGAACCTTAAGTGTGTAGACCCTACGGGTTCGGGAGACATGCAGACATGACCGAGACGGCTCTCGGGCAATAACCAACAGCGGGATCTGGATACCCATGTTGGCTCCCACATGCTCCACGATGATCTCATCGGATGAACCACGATGTCAAGGATTCAATTAATCCCGTATACGATTCCCTTTGTCAATCGGTATTTTACTTGCCCGAGATTCGATCGTCGGTATACCAATACCTCGTTCAATCTCGTTACCGGCAAGTCACTTTTCTCGTACCGTAATGCATGATCCTGTGATCAAACACTTTGATCACCTTGAGCTCATATGATGATGCATTACCGAGAGGGCCCGGTGATACCTCTCCGTCAAGCGGAGTGACAAATCCCAGTCTCGATCCATGTAACCCAACAGACACTTTCAGAGATACCCGTAGTATACCTTTATAGTCACCCAGTTACGTTGTGACGTTTGGCATACCCAAAGCACTCCTACGGTATCCGGGAGTTACACGATCTCATGGTCTAAGGAAAGGATACTTGACATTGGAAAACTCTAGCAAACGAACTATGCGATCTTATGCTATGTTTAGGATTGGGTCTTGTCCATCACATCATTCTCCTAATGATGTGATCCCGTTTATCGATGACATCTAATGTCCATAGTCAGGAAACCATGACTATCTGTCGATCACCGAGCTAGTCAACTAGAGGCTCACTAGGGACATGTTTGTTGTCTGTTATTCACACATGTATTACGATTTCCGGTTAACACAATTATAGCACGAATAAAGACAATTATCATGAATAAGGAAATATAATAATAATGCTTTTATTATTGCCTCTAGGGCATATTTCCAACAGTTGCCGACGACACTGAACCCGCCACGGGACGGCTAGCTCCGGCAGGATGCCAAGCTCTTGCCGTCGAGACGGCCGCCCCTATAGCGGAGGAAATGCCTTTAGTCCTCGCCGTCGAGCCTCAGGCTCCAGCGTGGGCACAGCATACCGTCCGATTCCTCCAGACAGGGGAGCTTCCTGAGAGCAGGAAGAAGCGGAAAAAGTAGCCCGTCGCTCTGCCATGTACCAGTTCGTCGATGACGTCCTGTACAGGAAGAGACCGAACGGTGTGAAATTGAAGTGCATCCCTCGGGAGGAAGGACTGGAGCTGTTGGCGGAGATACATGGAGGCATATGTGGATCCCACATTGGGTCGAGAGCCCTTGCCGGCAAGGCGTTCCGGCAAGGTTTCTTCTGGCCCACCGCCCTCCAGGATGCAACGACACTCGTCACCAGGTGTGAGGCATGTCAGTTCCATTCAAGAAAGCTTCATCAACCAGCTCAAGCCCTTCAAACCATTCCTCTCTCCTGGCCCTTCTCGGTCTGGGGGCTCGACATACTGGGCCCCTTCCCCCGCGCTATCGGGGGCTTTGAGTACTTGTACGTAGCCGTCGACAAGTTCACAAAGTGGCCAGAAGTGGAGGCAGTGAGGAAGGTCACAGCTCAGTCAGCCGTCAAGTTCTTCAAGGGGCTAGTGTGCCATTACGGTGTACCCAACCGGATCATCACCGACAACGGTACGCAGTTCACAAGCCGCACCTTCATGCAATATACTCAGGACCTCGGCAGCAAAGTCTGTTTCGCTTCTGTCGCTCACCCGCGGAGGAACGAGCAAGACGAGAGGGCAAATGCTGAAGTGTTGCAAGGCTTAAGGACCAAGACCTTTGACAGACTGCACAAGAGCGGAAGGCGCTGGATTGATGAGTTGCCGGCGATTCTTTGGTCAATCAGGACGACACCAAATCGAGCCACTGGCCAGACACCCTTTGCCCTGGTATACGGGGCAGAAGCAGTTATCCCTACTGAACTCATATACGGGTCACCTCGAGTGCTCGCTTATGATGAGCTTGAGCAAGAGCAACTGCGGCAAGACGACGCACTGCTCCTTGAGGAAGATCGTCTCTGGGCGGCGGTGAGAGCAGCACGCTACCAGCAAGCCTTGCGTCGCTACCATAGCCGCAAGGTTCATGCCCGGAGCCTTGAGGAAGGCGACCTTGTTCTTCGGCGCGTTCAATCGGCCAAGAATTCCAACAAGTTGACGCAGAAGTGGGAAGGCCCTTATCGTGTAATACGAGTCACCAGGCCCGGCGCAGTCCGCCTGGAGACCAAAGATGCCATTCCGGTGAGCAACTCCTGGAACATCGAGCATCTTCGCAAGTTTTACCCATAAGGCGCGGCTTGTCGGGCCTCCCGGCAAGCCACCCTTTTGTACAAGCATTGCCGATGATGCATGTAACCCTTTGTACAAAGCCAGGCGCAGACCCTGAGCATAAATGAAGCGCTGGCGCCCTAAGTTATAGCATGCATGCTAGATCGAGTCTCGTCCTTGGTTAGGGTTGATAGTGCTTAGCAGCGGCTAACCCCTAGCTTAGAGGTCGAGTGTGCGTCTCTTTGTCGTTCTTTTGTCTCCTTTGGTTCGCAGGGCTCGGATATCCTTGCCGGATCACTTGAGGATGAAAAAAGAGAAGAGGGATGGACCAGCATCTAGACCCCGGCAAGCCAGTGTTGCCGGGGGCAGCAAGTACAAAGATTCACCCACGGCGAACCAGAGTTGTCGGGGGCTGCAGTTTCATATAAGTTCTTCATCCCTTATCATGCATTCTCTTATGGACTGAGGTATGCGAAACCTCGCTTCTTCCTAAAGCTACCATGCTCCCCTAACTCTAGGCCCTAGGGCTTGTTCCTGGGGCCAGGTTTGGTCGTAGTCGCGGCAGCAAAGGGACGAAATGAGGAGCCTGAACCCGCCTCATCCCTGCCTCCGCCGAAAGCGTGAGCAAGGTCGAGCGACGTGGGAAGACGGCAGGGCCTGCTGCCGGGCAAGGAAATGTCTATCTTAAAAGATATCAAGGATTTACCCCTTGATGTGGGTTCTACCCGCAAGACAAGTGACCCGGCAAGCATCCCTTTTTCATTAAAAACATTCCACTCAGGTACAGTTCATGGAGAATGAAAAACATGAATGATGGGATTACAAGCTTTAAATTCAGCTAAGGCCCGAAGGCTTACAAACTAAAAAGAGATAAGGTGCCCGTAATCCCTTTCTTGTCCCTCTCTTCAGGAGGCAGGTCAAGGAGGCGAGAAGGGCAAAAGGGGCGCCTAGACGAGCTACGGGTGGCAGAAGACACCAAGAGAACATCTCGGTGGTCGTCCGAAGGCTGGATGGTGATGGCGGCGCCGGAGGCAGAGCTCGAAGATGAGGCGGCAGGACGTCAGCACGCGTCGAAGGTGTCGTGCCCACGTACTCCGAGTTGACGGCCTTGCCGCCCGCCCTCTTCCTCTTCCGCAGCCTCCCAACACCAGCCGCCCAAGGAGACGACCCCGAGAAGTTCAAGGAGCCGGCGACAGGGATGATGGGGTCGCCGGTGCCGCACGGAGCGGCGCCCGACACCTAGTCAGACCCGTCATCCTGCCGCCTGCTACCCTCGTCGTCGCTGCCGCTGTCCTCCTCGTCACTCCCGCTCGAGGAGGAGTCTTCGCTATCGGAGGAGCTCTCCACGCAGCACCTTGCCCGAGTCCCGAAGCACCCGAAGACCTTGACGGAGAGGAGACCGCCCTCCATCAGCTTAAAATGGAGGGTGAGCCCCTCCGTCAGGTGGTGGATACGGGCGAACGTCTTCCACCCTCGAACAAGATACATCACATTAGGGGCTGGGAAGTCGACGCGGACTCGTGTACCGCTGATTCCACAGCCCCTCATGTGCAGCCTCAGTGTCTCGGGCGGGTCCAGCTCCATCTCGCTCGCGAATGGAGTCGGGAGACGAAGACGACGGCGAGGCGGCCGCCGCAGCCTGACGAAGAACTCACAAGGGTCGTCCCCAACGTGGCCCTCCATGGGGAGAGGAATTGCTGGTGGAGGCGAAGCCGGCGCACCGCCCCGTCCTCCTCTTCCCCGAGCACCTCGGCCTCACCCACAGCCTCACCCACTCCCCCTTCCCCTCGCGGCTTTCTCTACCACCGCAGGTGCAGGAGAAGGAGGGATGCGTTGTCAAGCGGCGACCCTCGTCGCCACCGTCGAAGGACCAGGGTTCCCCTTCTCCATGGCGAATGAGAGGGAGGGGAGCAGAAGCTGAAGAAGTGAGATGGAGGAATGCAGGGCACCGACCCCCCCCCCCCCCCCCCGCTCTTTATAAAGGAGCAGGGTGGGGGCTCGACCGCCCCGTTCCGCCAATGAAGATGTGAATGGCGCTGGAGACCGAGGCCGATCCGCTGCCCCAGCCCGCGACGGCCCGGCTTCCTGCCTTCACCAACTGCCACCCCAGGCGCATGGGCGCCGCGTGGCGAACGTGCAGGACCGAAGCGACGGGTGAGGTGACTTCTCCCCGCCCCATGATTAAAGGGAGTGGGCGCCTTGAAAGACCACGCCTCAGCCCCGTCCAGTAAATGGGTCGCGCCTCCACGCCTCCCTCCGTTTACGTGACACATGCGTGTGGAGATCAGCCTCACGCATGCCGCCCACGTCACGCACACCTTCCCACGACGCGCCATGCACAGGCAGCATGGGAGGCGCAGCGCGCGAAGAAACTTACCGTGGTAAAAACCGCCCTGCCTGCCCGCGCACCGTTCTTGGGCCTGGCCCAACAACGCGTAGCGCTCATGTGTGGCCCAGGCCCGGGGTCTCCTGTCGGTGTACAAAAAGAGGGGTACACTTTTTGTACCCCTATAACTGTGCACGGGCAGTCTGAGCCATAGGCGCCGCCGCACCGAGCCCGACAAGGGAGGTAGAACCAAGGTAAGGACGAAGCCAAAGAGGAGCAGAACGACGCCAAGACCAAGACCACAAAGAGCAAAGGGGACGAAGCGGGGCCCCCGGCAAGATCCTTGCCGGGAGGCGGTTTTTGCAAACCCGGCAAGACCCTTGCCGTGGCAGCCTCGCCCCACACCTACGGAGCGGGTCACCCTTGAGTCCACTGCCCCCATGGGGCAAGGATTCGGGAGGCATCCCCATGGTGGTATGCAGATCTTTGTGAAGACATTCAAGATCAGATGCACACTCTAGAAGATGATGGTCCTTGGCGGAATCCCAGCCAAGGAGAACCACAAGGCCCCCGGCAAGAGCCTTGCCGGGGATAGCAACAGGCGCCGCGGCAAGACCCTTGCCGGGGCCCCGACAAGACCCTTGCCGGGGCCGCGGCAAGGCCCTTGCCGAGGACACCCGCGGGGCCACCATCGGACCCGCACCAGTCACGCCTCCACCACCGTTCGCATGCAGCTGCCGACCCAACCAGCTGGGCAGGCGCCTGCGTGGCGGCATGCAGATCCTCGTGGAGACCCACCGCTGCACCACCTCAGCTGCCTGCCCGCCTACATGGCATCGCAGGCACCGCTGGCTAGGGCGCGTGTCAACGCGGAAGAGAGCGGCGACGGACGAGACAGGGCTCTCCCCCGCCCCCGATAAAGCAAGGACACCTAAGCAAGGCGCATTAAATGCGCCTTGTCATGTAAGGCGAGGGATAACCTCGCATCACTGTACCCTTTCCACCTCCTGTGTGCCACTGTGGCAGCCCCTTTCCCTATAAAAGGAGGCCCCAGACGACCAGGAAGAGGATTCGGCTTTTTGGAGCTCCTCATGCCCCA
The DNA here is from genome assembly GCA_032464435.1 of Aegilops umbellulata. NCBI lineage: Eukaryota > Viridiplantae > Streptophyta > Magnoliopsida > Poales > Poaceae > Aegilops > Aegilops umbellulata. Next base: position 399,037,981 of record CP136054.1, read on the forward strand.
TAGCTAGCTCAAGAACACAAACATATAATCCACCAAAGCAGGAGTAGGGTTTTACGCATCTTCGCGGCCTGAACCTGGGTAAAGGAATCGTGTACTGCCTGCTCGATCCGCTCTTCTCACGACCCCCGCGCCCTGCAACCATAGAAAGGGATTCTCGTGATCCCATAGGTGTCGTTTCCCACCGAAAAACGGCACGAACTTTACGGCCGACGAGGTAAAACTCTGGAGCAAAAACATGGGCATCAAGCTCGATTATGCATCCGTCTATCACCCACAAACTAACGGCCAGGTCGAACGTGCAAACGGTCTTATTATGAGCGGCATCAAACCTAGATTAGTGCGGTCCCTCAAGGAATCCAACACGCACTGGGTAGAGGAGCTCGACTCCGTACTCTGGGGGCTGCGGACCACGCCGAATCGCACCACCGGATACACACCATTCTTCATGGTGTATGGCGCAGAGGCTGTTTTGCCTTGCGACATCATTCATGGCTCACCTCGAGTGCACATGTACGAAGAAAGAGAAGCCGAACTCGATCGGCAGGACAGTTTGGACACCTTGGAGGAGAAGCGTGACGTGGCAAAAGCCCGTTCCGCATTCTATCAACAGCAGGCTCGAAGATATCAAAGCCGAGAAGTACGGGCCAAAAATTACAACGTTGGCGAACTAGTTCTACGCCTGCCGGACAAGAAAAAGGAAAAACTGAAGCCCAAGTGGGAAGGTCCCTTCATAATCGACCAAGTCCTGACTGGCGGAGCGTACCGCCTGCGGGATGCGTTGGACAACCGACTCAAGCCAAACCCATGGAACGCAGCCCGTCTCCGAAGATTCTACGCCTAGCGCCGGACTCTGTGTTCGTCTCCTACCTCTGTCTATTTTTTATATTTTCTGTCTTACATTTCTCTCCTTTCCTTAAAGGCTCATCAAGAGACGCGCTACCCGCGCTCACTAAACCTGGGGGCTTCTTTAAACAGAAGCTTATTTATACGGGCTTCATGCCCAACACATGTTTCAAACTTCCGCATGTACCTTTTATTCACCATTATATGCATCGATATGACTTAAGTTTTGGCCAAGATGGGTTGCCTGGCTCCTGTGCTTACCCCTACGTTCCCGATTGTTCGGCTAGGTGGTAAAGGGAGCACCTCTGTGATTGTTACTGCCGGGTCAGCCGGATGTGTACCTCAGACTGGGTGAAGCCGAAAGCTAGCGTTCTTAAGGGAATATTCGGTCAGTGAACTAAAGATGACCTTTTTTACTTATTTATGTGCCCCCAGATGCTTTTTCTGCGTTCGCAGCCCGGACATGCACTTTAGGGCATGCCTCCCAGAGAAAGGAACCCTTAACGGAACTATTCTCTCTGGAAGATGTTTCTTACTAACCATGTAATATAACATAACTAGTTGGGCACTTGTCTGATAAAGCACCAATGACCCCTACGCCTGGTCTCCATGCATACCCCGGTTCTTATATACCCGCAAGGGTATTCGGACACACTCCGGACCGTCAGGTCCCGAGGTCGAAGCGAAAAGGTCGACAACGACAAACGATCTACAATCCGGCTAGAAGGCATTATACATGTCAATTAAAATTACATAGTCACTCTGACTAATTGTATTCCTCTTCAGTACCATCTAACAGGCTGTCTAATTTACAGTCCTGCTAGGAATACTTTGCGGCCAATGCTACTTGGCCGTATACTAAGCTTACAGGGATCTCCTTCCCATCGGGCCCCACAGGTCCGACCTCGGCCATGTGCTTTGGGTCAACCTTTGTGTACCGCGTCTTCACCATGGCCCAGGCCTCCCTAGCGCCTTGACGGCAGACCGATATCTTCCACAATCAAAAGCGCTACCGCGCTCCCTTCAGCTTCTCTGCAAGCTCTCCAAGGCCCTCGGGCATGGAGAGGGGTGGCCATAAGGCTTGGGCAACGCCTTGCATCGCCTGCCGAACTCGCTCGTGCAGTTGCGAGAGCTCGGGAAGAAGGTCACCCGTAGAACCGGGCATCTCCTCTACAGGACGACCTGTTAGCATACCTACAGACATCACTCTGTTAGTCGACTTCCTCACCGAACCTTTTTTTTTCAAAAGTTCGTTCAAGCACTTACTAAGTATGCCGCGTCGAAGCCGTTGATTCTCCTTAACGGAGTCCGACAGCTGGGCACGAACATCTTTCAGTTCAACACCCAGCTTGGTGTTGGCATCCTGAAGATCAATCTTCTCCCTCCTCACCTTTGTTAGCACGCTCTCGCTAGCCTTTAGCCGGCGTAGGAGTTGTTGCTTGTCCGGATCTAGTCCGGCGCCACCTGCAATTTCATTTGTCAGATCGGCACATATGCCGCACTTCACACTTATCTTTTTTGAAGCATATATTACCAGAGGGGGTCTCCTTGGGCTCCCCCGTCGCGGCTAGTGCGGCCTCAAGTTGGGCTTTGCACTCTTCTAGCTCCTGGGACAGTTGGGTATTCTTCTCTGAAAGAACCTGCGTATTACACAATCCTTAAATCAGTTATTCTAACTGTTTCAAGTCTCGGGGGCTACTGATCCATATAACTATCAAATTTTTTCACCCGTATGTCTTTTACATATTGCTCCGTGGCTCTGGCTAGACCACTTTGAGCGGCATGGAGATACGCATCTCCCGAATTAAAGGCATTCAACGCCTCTTGGGAGAAACAAGCGTCGCGGAGAACTGTCCGGCGGCGCCGGTGATTCATGGCACTCTCCACCTCGGAATGGGTGGCAGACAGTCGGTCCGCATCCTCTGTCGGAGGAGCGTCTGGTGCGGGTCTCGTGTTTGGCTTCGCCTCCAGGCCGGGCTGTGGAGCCCGGCTGGTCGAGGCGCGATTAGCAGCCTCTCCGGATATAGTCCGGCGAGGCCTCTTTGTCCTGCGCCAAGCACGAGTGTTAATATGCCTCGAAGGAATAACACCTGGACTAAACAGGCGCGCTATACCTTTGCACCGGCGCCTCAGTCCGGACTACATTCCTTTTTACCCCACGGGGCCCTGCGGCCCCTCATTGGCTAGCCGCCGCAGGCTCGGCCTCCCGCCTCAGGAACCTCCCCTGCAAAACACGGTTGTTGTCAGGAAAACTGAAAACACGTGAGGGCGGATCCCTTCCCAAGGTGATAAGACTCCAGTCTCAGTTACCTGGGAGGCCGGAATTAACCCTGGGTAATCAGCTGTAATGGCCACCAAGGTATTGTCCTTGCTCAGCTGATAAAACACCCCGTCAATCAGCTCCACCGATATGTCCGGATCCTCTTCGGAGGCCGGATCGAGGGACCGTTCAGGATCCTCGGGCTATGGAGGACGGCTGTTTATATCCTTTACTTCCTGACGCAGTTCCTGCGTAGGAGTCATTAGACTATCTATTTAATCATGGGAATATAAAACGGATGGGCAAGCAGGATTGTCCGCTTACCCAACTTGGAGGGTTGTACATAGTAAATCCACCTTGTGGGTTGACGCGGAGGAATTCCTCCTCTTCTCCCTTGTACAAAGAGGACAATATCTTTACTAGAGCGGCAGCTGAGTCCGGCCCCTTACGACTGTAACGAGTGGCGTCATCCTCCCCGTTAAAATCCCACATGGGGTGGCTTCTATATTGAAGCGGCTGCACCCCCCGCATGATGCATATGGCCATGACTCCAACCATGGTTAGTCCGGAATGAGCCAACAGTCTTATCCGGCCCATCAGGTAAAGGACGTCCCTGTCACTTTCTCTCTGAGAGCTCCGTGGACGCCAGCTTAAGCGTTTCTTTAAGGGAGCATTGTTGAATTCGGGGAGGCCGATCCGGATAGGATCCGGCAGTGGGACATCCTCCATATAAAACCATTCTGAAGGCCAGTCCTCGGACGCCTTCCTTGGGGTTCCGGATAGATATCCGGTCCCGGCGATGCGCCACACTTCGGATCCGCCCACTTCATATATTAACCCCTCTTGAGAACGGGGCACCAGGCAGAACAGCCTCTTGCACAGCGCGAAATGAGCCTCAACACCCAAGAATAGCTCGCAAAGGGCAACGAAGCCCGCGATATGCAATATAGAGGCAGGTGTGAGGTTGTGCAGCTGGAGGCCATAGAACTCCAGAAGCCCTCGGAGAAACGGATGAATTCGAAATCCGAGTCCCCTGATTAGATAAGGGACAAGGCATACCCGCTCTCCTTTGGAGGGAGTGGGAGCGCTCTCCGCTTGCTCTCCGCCATTATAGGCAGCAAGTCCGGCTCGAACCGGGACCATGTAGGCCGGAGGGAGGAATCCCTTGGTCTGAAGCGATACTAGCTCGCTATGCGGGATGGAGCACCTCTTCCAGGCTCCGGGCTTAGGACTGGAAGGGCAAGAGGAGGAGTTGCGACGGCTGGCCATGGTGGAATGGACCTTTTTGGATGCGCTCTGATGGCTACTCGCGGAGGGGATAAGGTGTGGTTTGGATCTAAATCCCCATTCCTTTAAATAGGCGGCCCATCTACGCGGCTAGGGGTGTGAATGTAAAAACACCCAGACTTTTCATATTCGTTTGACACGTGGAAGACGGCCATTATTGGGCGTAGAAGCCAAGGAGCGCTGCATTTATAAAGAACAGGACATTATTCAACAGGTACATGAAATCCGGGAGGGGAACCAGCCTTGCAATGCCGAAGACAATCTGCGCGTCGGACTCGTCGTCATTGAAGCCTGGTTCGGGGGCTACTGAGGGAGTCCTGGATTAGGGGGTGTCCGGGTAGCCGGACTCCTCGACTATGAAGATACAAGATTGAAGACTTCGTCCCGTGTCCAGATGGGACTTTCCTTGGCGTGGAAGGCAAGCTTGGCGATGCGTATATTCAGATCTCCTACCATTGTAACCGACTTTGTGTAACCCTAACCCTCTCCGGTGCCTATATAAACGGAGGGTTTTAGTCCGTAGGACAACCCCAACATACAACAATCATACCATAGGCTAGCTTCTAGGGTTTAGCCTCCTTGATCTCGTGGTAGATCTACTCTTGTACTACCCATATCATCAATATTAATCAAGCAGGACGTAGGGTTTTACCTCCGTCAAGAGGGCCCGAACCTGGGTAAAACATTGTGTCCCTTGTCTCCTGTTACCATCCGCCTAGACGCACAGTTCGGGACCCCCTACCCAAGATCCGCCGGTTTTGACACCGACAGCGGGGTTTTGGCCGGGGCCACGGACGGTGGAGGCAGGCTGCTCTGTCGTTGGTCGCTGGCTCTTCGTGGAAGATTTTGAACAGTGTCAGCCGGGAGGCACAAGACGGCCAGCCATCCGGCGTAGATCGGACAGTATCAAAATAAAATAAAATCGTGTGACTCCAATTTAGTCTTCAGCCAACAGACGTGTGACCACTCTCGTACCTTCCTGTTGATCTCTTAGTGTATTTCTTCAGATCAAAGAGATATGTCGTTCTTAACATTATGCGTTATCTGCATCTTCAAACACACCGTCTTCCGACTCACCGCAACTGCTCCAACAAGGGAAGCATACACCAGAAGGGAGCTATAGTCCCCACTCAACAGTTCCCTGCATTGAATGCGCGTGCCTGACATGGACATCCACAACAACTGCAGGGCCATCAATAAGTCAGCACATGATGCTCACTCCTATGGATGGCAGCCAGATAGGTTGTACCCTCATCTTACTTGTGTGCAACATTTATGGCTTTGTTATTCATCTAAGCATGGAAAATAGATCATCACATTTCACTGTATATTCATGCTGATCTCTTACGGGTCTTGTTCAGGAGTTAACCCTGTTCCATTGTTCAGCTAAGATACTTGTTCTTTAGGTAACGTTGTTCCATAGTTATCATCCATCAGCCAATGCTATCCCACAGGCTGGTGATTATAGTATTATACCACTTATAGTATTACCTATGTTGTTCTTTAATACTTTTGTGTGCCATCTAGTTAATCTCGAGTACAAATGATACATATTCTGTAGCTTTCATCTGTGTTCTCCCTTTAGTTTATGAGACCTGTTGCTGCTAGTTAACCCCAGTCCTACTATTTATGTCGTCTCCTACAGGCACTCATTACATAAATCTACCTATTAGTTGTCTTCCATGCATGCAAGATATAATTGCACACACTGATATATCCACAAGAACCTCACGGAGCAATGTAAAGGCCAATAAACTTGATGTCAATGATACCCAATATGATGGAACATGTAAAGGCAGTTCTTCAGAAGACTTGCAGAAACATGATGAATCCTCTTCACCCCACAAGGTCCTTGCTCTAACTTGGCCTGTGATATGGGTACAACATGCATATGATGTCCTGGAGTGTATCTACTCTGTTGCAATGCCATGTGCTTAGCATGCTAATCATGCATGTAAATATGTCATGCCTTCCTGTTTTTCAGTACCTATTCCATTCATGATAACATGTTTTCAAATTCAAGTATTGTCATTCTACTCTATCGCAATGCCATCTGCTTAATTTGGACATCATGCTTCTGAATATCTTATGCATTGTTATTCATCAGTATGTACTTCATCTGTCTACCATACCATGTTTTTTTACATTGAAGTGTTGTTATAGTGCTCTGTTGCAATGCCATCTTATTTTCCCAATCATACACGTGTATGTTGCCTTAGTTATTTCTGTATGTATTCCGCTAGCATACAGTTTTACATTCAACTAGTGTTTTTTTTGCTGTGTTGTCCTGTCGTATCCCTAGCTCTTACACCATACTCCCTCCGTCCGGATTACATGTTGCCGAAATGGATAAAAAAGGATGTATCTAGAACTGAAATACGCCTAGACCCATCCATTTTTTCCGGATGGAGGGAATACATGTCAATATGTCATGCCTTTCTATTCTTTAGTACCTATTCCATCTCTCTGCTGTCGCATGTTTAATAATTAAAGCACCATTCTTCTATACAAGGCATGCAAGGGAAGACGACTATGTTAGAATCTGAAGGGTTACAAACAAGGCCTTTGCAAAAGATCCAAATGCCAGGAGATAATAAACCAACTCCAGTTTTTATAGATACTGCTCCAGCACAGAGAAACCCAACTCCTACTGATAATAAGCAGATTCCAGTGGCCAAAGAACTAGTCCGCTCCAGTCCAGCAAAAATATGTCAACTCAATTCTAAGAAGCGTGTGCGTATCCTTGCATCATGAAATTTTATAGCATGCTGATCATATTTTCAACATGTTTCTTACCCATCTTTAGTTTAGAAAATAAGTTTAACAGATATAAGAATTTCTGCAATGGTATCGTTTATGAGGAAAGATTCTTGCGGGAATTCTTTGTGCTCCAATGTAGATGTAAGTACTTGTTGTATATCACTATATTTTTACATCAGCATGTATTTTGTTAATCAGCGTGAATCCAACCTTTATCTGATCAAAATTTAGTTGTAGCAAAATGTATGATTAAAGGCCACAATGTTGATTTTTGCAAGGAAAACTGCCTGGTAGTTTTGCATCCTGAGCTGCATGAGTGTACTATCTCATATTAGTGGGTTTGAATACTTTGGTTCTGTAGTGGGTTTTTTTAGTGTGTTTTTTACTGTGTTGTCCTGTCGTATCCCTAGCTCTTACATCATACTTTGTCGGGGGAAATCGGCCTCCACGAGCACCTATGGGGACGGAGCCCCTTTTCGGTTCGGCGGGGGGCGGAGGTTGCACAAAGAGCAGATCGAGGCGACACACACACAACGATTTTACCCAGCTTCGGGCCGCACGGATGCGTAAAACCCTACTGCTGCTTGTCTGGTTGATTCGAGTTCTTGCTCTAGAGCGCAGGAAGCTACAGTAAGTTGGAGCTGGGCGTAGACGAGGGTCTCCTGGGTGTCCCCCCCGGTCCTTCCTGGTCCTTCTTTCCTACGTGCGCATGGGCCTCCTTTTATATGCTAAGGGGTTTCCCACAGGTAGCGACGCAGGTGAGGGTAAAAATGGCAAGGAACTGTGCGAACAGTGGCCGCACAGTGCTATCGCACCTAACTCTGACGGCGGGGGACAAAGGCATTAAATGCCCGTCTGGATCGCCCGAACAGTACCGAGGTGGACCGTTGGGGGCGCCTCCGCTTGCCACGGGGGCGACTCTGCCAATGTCGCATGCCACCGCGCGCCTCAGGTTGCGCAGCGCCCCGCCACGTGCCTCTGGGGAAGCTCCAGAGTGACGCGTGGTCAGGTGAGCTGGAGCGCAGGCCTGAGGTGGTGGTTTGCCGCGGCAAGTGGCTTGCCGCGGTGGTTGTCTTGCCGCACCTGAAAGCTTGCCGCTCGTCAGGCCTTGCCGGGGCGCGCGGCGCGCCGCGGCGGGCTTTTCTTGGGGTGCCTTGGCTTGGCCGTCCCGGCGAGCTCCTCCCGCCGGGGCCTTGGTGCTTCGGCTTAGTCGTCCCGGCAAGCTCCTCTTGCCGGGCCTCGCCTCCTTGGCCCGGCAAGCTCCTCTTGCCGGGGCCTGGTCTTCTAGGCTCGATCACTTGGCCTTCGTCCGGCCCAGAAAGGGCCGTGGAGACTCTTGTCGCTCCCCTGGCAAGCCTTGCCGCGGGACGCTACTACTGCCCGTGCACAAGTTCGGGGTACTAAGGTACCCCTACTTTAGTACACCGACATACTCCCTCCGTCCGGATTAAATGTCGCAGAAATGGATAAAACTAGATGTATCTAGAACTGAAATACGCCTAGACCCATCCATTTATTTCCGGATGGAGGGAATACATGTCAATATGTCATGCCTTTCTATTCTTCAGTACCTATTCCATCTCTGATGTAGCACGTTTTATAACTGAATCACCATTCTTCTATATAAGGCATGCAAGGGGAAGACGGTTATGTTAGAATCTGAAGGGTTACAAACCAGGTCTTCGCAAAACATCCAAACGCCAGGAGATAATAAACCAACTCCATTTTTCATAGATACTGCTCCAGCATAGAGAAACCCAACTCCCACTAATAATAAGCAGATTCCAGTGGCCAAAGAACTAGTCCGCTCCAGTCCAGCAAAAGAATGTCAACTCCATTCTAAGAAGCGTGTGCGTATCCTCGCGTCATGAAATTTTATAGCATTCTGATCATATTTTCTACATGTTTCTTACCCATCTCTCTTTTAGAAAATAAGGTTAAACGATACAAGACTTCCTCCATTGGGATCGAATTCGAGGAAAATATCTTACGGGAATTCTCTGTGCTCCAATGCTGATGTAAGTACCTGTTGTATATCACTATATTTTTACATCAGCATGTATTTTGTTAATCGGCATGAATCTAACCTTTATCTGATCTAAAATTAGTTGTAGCAAAATGTTAAAGGCGCCAATGTTGATTTTTGTAAGGAAAACTGCCTGGTAGTTTTGCATACTGGGCTGCATAAATGTACTATCTCATATCACACACATTACTAAATTATAGTGCTTCTTTGGTTGCCCATTCATTCATTGTGTCAATGTTGCTTTCGTATTACCTTACCTGGCTGATGATAGTTGTGCCATATTGTGTTAATTTGGTGTAGGGTAGTTGCCCAAACGTTCGTTGTGTTAATGTTGCTTTCCTATTATCTGACTTGGCCAATGATAGCAATGCTAGTGTGTTAATTTTGTGCAGGTTGCTGAAGCTAAGAAGACAAACTCTGAAAACAGCAAGGCAACCCCATTGTTTCTTTCCAGTAAATCTAGGCCAAGTAATATGGCAATAACTCATGATTAATCTGTTTGGTTCCTGTCCTAATTTATGTTATGATGCAGTGGTCGAGACACTCTCCACTATCAATAATACAAGCCTGCCAAAATCGCCATCTGAATCTGTTCAGTATCCTCTATCTCGAATGCAATGGAATAAATGTATGTTTGTGAACCAATTAATGGCTGAAGCAATGATGGAAATGGTGGATGAATCAGAGGTGCAGAGTCGCGCGACACAACAACTGGTCAATGTTTTTAGAGACAGTGTAGCAAAGCAGCAAGAACTTGCCCACATGCTTATGGGCGTCATCTGTGCTGAGGTTGCAGATTGTGACGTTGTAGATGGTTAGGTTCTGCTCATTTATTTGCACTGGCATCAATCTTTGATTGCCCAGTGGATGTAATTTCCTGTAATATATGCTAGATGTGCAACGTTATTCCCTGTATGCCGTACCTTTGCTTTATCGCTTTTGGTCCTCTGCATAATTGCTCTTCGTAATGGGCTCAAATTATCTAATTTGGCCTAAAGACATGAACGAACTTTAGTGGGCCCATTAAGTTTATGGGCCGTTACTAGGCCGAAAGTTAATGGTCGGCCCTCTTACCTCCCGGGTCGTTAACAGGCCGACATCGAAGCGGGCAACAGGTGGCCCCAATTTATTTCACGGGTCGTTAACAGGCTGTTACTAAGTTTGGGCTATATATGGCCCAACTATACTGTAGGCCTTTAGCAGGCCGGAAGAGACAGCGGGCTTGTACTGGACCATGAAGAGCATGGGCCGCTAAGAAGCCGAAAGTCAGGTCGTATTGTAAACGGCCCAACTGTGTTGTGGGCCTTTAGCAGGCCGAAAGAGAAACCAGGCTGGTATTGGACCATGAAGGGCATGTGCCGTTAAAAGGCCAAAACTAAGGTCCGACTACAAATGGCCCAACTCATTTATGGTCCGTTAATAGGCCAAAAGGCACACAGGGTCGGGAATTGGCCCAACACTTAAATGGGTCGCTAAAAGGCCAAAACTCAGGTCCGACTACAAATGGCCCAACTGATTTATGGGTCGTCAACAGGCTGAAAGTGACACCGGGCTAGAAATTGGCCCAACACTTAAATGGGCCGCTAAAAGGCCGAAACTCAGGTCCGACTACGAATGGCCCATCAGATTTATGGGCCGTCAACAGGCTGGAAGACACACCGGGCCGGAAATTAGCCCAACATTTAAATGGGTCGCTGAAAGGCCGAAAGATGTACATCCTGAAATTGGCCCGTCCATTAAATGGGACGTTAACAGGCCGAAATTTCGTCGGGCCGATATTGAGCCCAAATATATAGCGGGTTGTTAACGGGCTCGAACTGACGATGGGCTGCAATGTTGTCAAATCTTTAACGGGCCATTGACAGGCCGAATCGGCACATCTCGTATGGGCCATGGGCTTAAATGGACCTGACACAAGTAGGCCTTATATGGGCTGGCCTGCTAATTTTTACTGGGTCGGCCTTTTTCACCAGAAAGGGCCACTGTTGGGCCGTGCCACATTTCGACCTATCATAGGAGCCTCCTGTCCAATGAGTGGATGACATCTATCCCAACAGTGAGGCAACACGTGTTTCCTGCGGCCAATGATGATTTTACACATGGAAAATCCCCATTGGTCCGGGCTGTTAACGGGTTATCAGATCCAAAACCGGACTCGATAGCTTAACAGCGTTCCGTTAGGTGGATGCCACGTGTCAGTCACCCTTCACGAAAGCACTTCTGTGACGCGTGATTTATTGTCATGGAAGTGGACACTTCCGTGATGATAATTTTGGTAATGTCATGGAACACTTCTACGACAGCACAGGTATGACTATCTTGATTCTGTCATAAAATCATCATGGATGTACATGCATGACAAAAAACTCGACCTACTGTGACAAACATGTATCATCACGAAAGTGTATTTTTTTGTAGTGTGTGTTCACACCATTAGAGTTGCTTTAGCTCAATTCTCAGAGCAAAGCTCCCCCTAGATGTGATATCCCCCCTAAGAGGGATGAACTAACCTTGGGTTTTGTCGATGATGACTTCATGTAGGTGTTTAAGATGTAGATGCTCAATGTTGATGTAGATCATTTGGAGCAATCCATTGGAGTGAGTTGCACTTTCAATACCTACATGGGTTAGTCCCACAAGGAACGTACAAGGATATCCATAGACATAGAGTGAAATTCACACATGATGTTGTTCATGAAAGCATTAGGTTACTTTGTCCCTTGTCTTACCAATAAGAGGGTTTGTGACTCCTTGAACTTGTGCAAGATGTGAAAGTTGATTGCACTTGTCCTTGCCAAATAAATATGAGTGAAGTATGTTGGCGGAGTCACCCTTAAGAACTTTCTAGTTCTTCTTCTTCGGGATCCACATCATCTTGATGGGAATCCTTGGAGTTGTGGTAGTACTTGATAAAATAGAACTTGATGTAGTCTTGGGAACCCACTTGACCAAGGCCTTAGGAGCTTCTTCAAATGCACCAATCTCCTCTTGAAGCTTGTCCTTGCCTTTTAGCTTGTGGTCTTGTGGTGGAAGATCATCTTGAGCTTGTGTTCCTTCGAAAGAAGTGGGATCATACTTCTCTTGTTGAGGAACAAACTTCATCTTAGGGTATTGTTCTTCTTCCCACTCAAACTCCATTGGCATTGAAATTGTCTTCAAAACCAACACCTTGATTCTTCCAGTGCCTTCCTTGCTTGCGTACAATTTCCTCAAATTGCTTACTCTCGGCATGGATCTTGTAAACACCTTTCTCTGTAATTCCCTTCAATAAGCTATTTTCTTTCTCAAGTGTAACTTGGCTAAGAGAATCATTAGTGGAATCAAGAGAACTACTAGAAGCAACAATATTTGATTTAACATGATTGTTGTTACTACTAGAAGAAGAATCTTTCTTACTCTTGTTGCTAGTTTTTACTTGTGGCATGTTGGTAGACAAGAGTAAACGCTTGGCAATGTAAGAAGAACTTTTCTTACAAAGATCATCATTGATTGCTTTTAAGAACCCATGATCTTGCTCTACATTGAGCTTTTCAAAGCGTAGCTTCTCATGAGTCTTTAAAAGCTCTCGATGATCTTCTAAGGTAGTTTCATGAGCTAACTTAAGAGTGCTTAGTTCTTTACTTACACGCTCAATCTCCTTCTTATCATTGTCATTCATTTTATCTTGATTAGCATGATTAATAGCAAGTTTATCATAGTTTTCATCACTAAGGTTGTCAACAAGTAAATCATCATCACCTAGCAAATCCTCTTCATCACTATTGAAATCAACATACTCGGGGTGTGATACCTTTGGGCCTTTAGCCATGAAGCATCTTCTAATCCCTTTATTTGGTGAATCAAATATTTCGTAGGAGTTGGATGACACAAGTGCGATACCGGCAACACCTTCATCTTGCGTATATTCAGAGTCAGAGTGATAACTTCTCTCGAAGTGGTTGTCGGAGTCAGAACCGGATACCTATTCACAAACATGAGCTTGATGTCTTTGTCTTGTGTAGCTCTTTGATGACTTGTCCTTCCTTTCCGAATCCTTGCTTCTGCGAGAGGATCTCCGTTCATAACGATCATCTCTACTCCTTCTTTCTCTTGGTGGTGATTCTTCTCTTTTGCTTCTCCTTTTAGGTGAGTCTTCTCATATTTTGTAGGGAGCCGTACACTCACTAGAGTAGTGTCCGGGTCTTCCACAATTGTAGCAATTGCGATCCCGACTAGAAGATCTTTTGTCATTGTAGGACCTTGACTTGGAACTTCTTTCTTTGCTTCTACTCTTGTAGAACTGGTTGAAGCTATTCACCATTAGGCTCAATTCTTTATTGAAGACTTGTTTCTCACTTGATGATGTAGGAGCATCACATGAAGCTTTGTAAGCACCACTAGACTTGTTGTGAAGTTTTTCTTTATCCTTGAGTCACATCTCATGAGCAACAATTCTACCAATGACTTCCGTTAGCTTGAGATCTTTATAATTGGGCATCATTTGAATGAATGTGCACACGATATTGATGACCCAAAAGTATAGGGGATCTATCGTAGTCCTTTCGATAAGTAAGAGTGTCGAACCCAACGAGGAGCAGAAGGAAATGATAAGCAGTTTTCAACAAGGTATTCTCTGCAAGCACTCAAATTATCGGTAACAGATAGTTTTGTGTTAAGATAATTTGTAACGAGTAACAAGTAACAAAAGTAAACAAGGTGCAGCAAGGTGGACCAATCCTTTTTGTAGTAAAGGACAAGCCTGGACAAACTCTTATATAAAGGAAAACGCTCCCGGGACACATGGGAATTATCGTCAAGCTAGATTTCATCATGCTCATATAATTCGCGTTCGTTACTTTGATAATTTGATATGTGGGTGGACTGGTGCTTGGGTACTGCCCTTCCTTGGACGAGCATCCCACTTATGATTAACCCCTCTCACAAGCATCCGCAACTACGAAACAAGAATTAAGGTAAACCTAACCATAGCATGAAACATGTGGATCCAAATTAGCCCCTTACGAAGCAACGCATAAACTAGGGTTTAAGCTTCTGTCACTCTAGCAACCCATCATCTACTTATTACTTCCCAATGCCTTCCTCTAGGCCCAAACAATGGTGAAGTGTCATGTAGTCGATGTTCACATAACACCACTAGAGGAAAGACAACATACATCCCATCAAAATATCAAACGAATACCAAATTCACATGACTACTTATAACAAGACTTCTCCCATGTCCTCAGGAACAAACGTAACTACTCACAAATCATATTCATGTTCATAATCAGAGGGGTATTAATATGCATAAAGGATCTGAACATATGATCTTCCACCGAATAAACCAACTAGCATCAACTACAAAGAGTAATCAACACTACTAGCAACCCACAGGTACCAATCTGAGGTTTTGAGACAAATATTGGATAAAAGAGATGAACTAGGGTTTGAGAGGATATGGTGCTGGTGAAGATGTTGATGGAGATTGACCCCCTCCTGATGAGAGGATCGATGGTGATGACGATGGTGACGATTTCCCCCTCCCGGAGGGATGTTTCCCCGGCAGAACAGCTCCACCAGAGCCCTATATGGTTTCGCTAGGTTCCGCCTCGAGACGGCGGCGCTTCGTCCGGAAAGCTTCCTTATGATATTTTCCAGGGCAGAAGACACCTTATACCCAAAGATGGGCATCGGGGGGCTGCCAGGTAGCCCATGAGGCAGGGGCGCGTCCAGGGGGTAGGGCGCGCCCTCCACCCTCGTGGACAGTGGGTGGCCCCCCTCTGGTGCTTTCTTCACCCAATATTTTTAATATATTCCAAAACTAACTTTCGTGGAGTTTCAGTACTTTTGGAGTTGTGCAGAATAGGTCTCTAATATTTGCTCCTTTTCCAGCCCAGAATTCCAGCTGTCGGCATTCTCCCTCTTCATGTAAACCTTGTAAAATAAGAGAGAAAAGGCATAAGTATTGTGACATAATGTGTAATAACAGCCCATAATGCAATAAATATCGATATAAAAGCATGATGCAAAATGGACGTGTCAACTCCCCCAAGCTTAGACCTCGCCTGTCCTCAAGCGGAAGCCGATATCGAAAAATATGTCCACATGTTTAGAGATAGAGGTATCGATAAAATAAAATACGGACATGAGGGCATCATGATCATTCTTAAAATAGCAACATATATATATATATTGTCATATGATTTCTTATGCTAAAGTAACAATCTATTCACAATGTAAAGTATGAATTAGAAACTTCATTGAAAACTAACAAACTATAATCTCACTCATTGAAGCAATTGCAATTTATCATAACATCGGAATGAGTCAATATAAGAGCTTTTCAGCAAGTCCACATACTCAACTATCATTTAGTCTTTCACAATTGCTAACACTCACGCAATACTTATGGGTATGAAGTTTTAATCGGACACAGAGAAAGATAGGGGCTTATAGTTTTGCCTCCCAACCTTTTACCTCAAGGGTAACGTCAACAATAATGCTTTATGAAAACCCACATCCAATTGGATATATATATATATATATATATATATATATATATATATATATATATATATATATATATATCAGGATCTTTCCAATACATAGTGCATGCCAAATGATAAAATGTAAAAAGGAAAGGTGAAGATCACCATGACTCTTGTATAAGGTATAAGACAAGAATAAAACATAGGCCCTTCGCAAAGGGAAGTAGAGGTTGTCATCTGCTTTTATGGTTGGATGCACAAAATCTTAATGCAAAAGAATGTCATTTAGTCTTTCACAATTGCTAACACTCACGCAATACTTATGGGTATGAAGTTTTAATCGGACACAGAGAAAGATAGGGGCTTATAGTTTTGCCTCCCAACCTTTTACCTCAAGGGTAACGTCAACAATAATGCTTTATGAAAACCCACATCCAATTGGATATATATATATATATATATCAGGATCTTTCCAATACATAGTGCATGCCAAATGATAAAATGTATAAAGGAAAGGTGAAGATCACCATGACTCTTGTATAAGGTATAAGACAAGAATAAAACATAGGCCCTTCGCAAAGGGAAGTAGAGGTTGTCATCTACTTTTATGGTTGGATGCACAAAATTTTAATGCAAAAGAATGTCACTTTATATTGCCACTTGTGATAGGGACCTTTATTATGTAGTCCGTCACTTTTATTTCTTCCATATTACAAGCTGGTATAAAGCTTATTTTCTCCACACTAATAGATCATACATATTTAGAGAGCAATTTTATTGCTTGCAACAATGACAACTTACTCGAAGGATCTTACTCAATCCATAGGTAGACATGGTGGACTCTCATGGCAAAACCGGGTTTAAGAATATTTGGAAGCACAAGTAGTATCTCTACTTGGTGCAAAGAATTTGGCTAGCATGAGGGGGAAAGGCAAGCTCAACATGTTGGATGACCAATGACAATATAATTTATTTCGGATGTAAGAAAATATAACCCATTACGTTGTCTTCCTTGTCCAACATCAAATTTTTAGCATGTCATATTTTAATGAGTGCTCACAAACATAAAAGATGTCCAAGATAGTATATTTACATGTGAAAACCTCTCTTTCTTTATTACTTCCTATTAATTGCAACGATGACCAAAACTATGTTTGTCAACTCTCAACAACTTTTATTCATCATACTCTTTATATGTGAAGTCATTACTCTCCATAAGATCAATATGATATTTTTATTTCTTTTTATTCTTTCTTTTATTCCCTCAAGATCATAGCAAGATAGCAAAGCCCTCAACTCAAAACTAATATTTATTATATATAGCTCACATACTTGATTACATAGAAGGATCATAAAGCAAAGCTCAAAACTAGATCATACTAAAACTTTATTCTACTAGATCAAGATTTTACCAAAAGGATCGAACTAAGAAAAACGGTACAGATAGAAGTGTGATGGTGATACGATACCGGGGCACCTCCCCCAAGCTTGGTTGTTGCCAAGGGGAGTGCCCATACCCGATACTCAGTTCTTCTTCTTCGGAGGTGGTGATGATGGAGTTGTTGATGAAGTCGTGTCACACATCGAGTGTAGGAGATATTCCAATTTGCGAATAATGCCCTTGAGTGCAGTGATGTATTCTTGCAACAAAATATTTTCACGTGTGAGATACTTGTTTTGCACCCGAACTATTTCAATCATCTTGAAAGCTTCTATTTCAGTAGGGGTAAGATGGTTATACTGAGGTTGAAGGAACTCTTCTTCTTCTGCTGACGGAGCTTGATCCTCCGTGGCCTTCTTGATCTTATCACCCTTGTTTGTCTCCCCAATTTCTTCTCTCTTCATCTCTATCTTCATTAGCCAAGCATCGTCGCCTGCGTTGTTGGAGGAGGGCGACGACATGATGCTTGGCCGAAAACTCTAGCAGAAAACAGCTCGAAACAAAAACATGAGATATTTGCATGGTACAGTGGTCAAAACCTTTGGGAGATTATATAATGAATTTTTACCGACCAAAAGAAGTATCGTGCAAGAAAACAGAGCCCGGAGGGTACACGAGGTGCCCATGAGGCAGGGGGCGCGCCCAGGGGGTAGGGCGCACCCTCCACCCTCGTGGACGCCTCGTGTCCTTCCCGGACTACTTATTAGGTTCCCATTTTCTTAAATATTCCAAAACGGAGAAAAAATTCCATTAGAAATTGTTTTGGAGTCGGTTTACTTACCGTACCACATACTTATTCCTTTTCGGAGTCTGAAACGTTCTGGAAAGTGTCCCTTATGTATTCCTCCGGGGTTACGGTTTCAATAGCATTAGTTTCAACATTCATTGGATTACCTGAGATATAATGTTTGATTCTTTGACCGTTCACCACCTTTGGATTTGTGCCTTCGAAGTTGTTGATTTTTATGGCACCGAAACGATAGACCTCCTCGATAATGTAAGGACCTTCCCATTTATAGAGAAGTTTTCCTGCAAAAAATCTTAAACGAGAGTTATATAACAAAACATAATCACCACATTAAACTCACGCTTTTGTATCCTTTTGTCATGCCATCTTTTAACTTTTTCTTTAAACAGTTTGGCATTCTCATAGGCCTGGGTTCTCCATTCATCACGTGAGCTAATGTCAAATAGTCTCTTCTCACCGGCAAGTTTGAAATCATAATTGAGCTCTTTAATGGCCCAATATGCCTTTTGTTCTTGTTCGGCAGGTAAGTGGCATGCTTTTCCATAAACCATTTTATACGGAGACATACCCATAGGATTTTTATATGCAGTTCTATAGGCCCATAATGCATCATCAAGTTTCTTGGACCAATTCTTTTTAGATCTATTAACAGTATTTTGCAAAATTAATTTAATCTCTCTATTACTCAGTTCTACTTGACCACTAGACTGTGGATGGTATGGAGATGCAATTCTATGATTAACATCATACTTAGCAAGCATTTTATGAAAAGCACCATGAATAAAATGTGAACCACCATCAGTCATTAAGTATCTAGGGACTCCAAACCTCGGAAAAATAACTTCTTTAAGCATCTTAATAGAGGTGTTATGATCAGCACTACTAGTTGGAATAGCTTCTACCCACTTAGTAACGTAATCAATAGCAACTAAAATATGTGTATACCCATTAGAGGAAGGAAACGGTCCCATATAATCAAAGCCCCAAACATCAAATGGTTCAATAACAAGTGAATAGTTCATAGGCATTTCTTGACGTCTACTAATATTGCCAATTCTTTGACATTCATCACAAGACAAGACAAACTTACGGGCGTCCTTGAAAAGAGTAGGCCAGTAAAAGCCAGATTGCAATACCTTATGCGCAGTTCTATCTCCAGCATGGTGTCCTCCATAAGCCTCGGAGTGACACTTGCGTAGGATTTGTACATGTTCATGCTCAGGTACTCAACGTCTAAAAACACCATCTACTCCTTTATAAAGGTGAGGGTCATCCCAGAAGTAATGTCTTAAATCATAGAAAAACTTTTTCTTTTGCTGGTATGTGAAACTAGGTGGTATAAATTTAGCAAAAATGTAATTGGCATAATCAGCATACCATGGAGCAGTACGAGAAGCATTTATGACAGCTAATTGTTCATCAGGAAAACTATCACCAATAGGTAGTGGGTCATCAAGAACATCCTCTAACCTAGACAAGTTGTCTGCAACGGGGTTCTCGGCTCCCTTTCTATCAATAATATGCAAATCAAATTCTTGTAGCAACAGAACCCATCTAATAAGTCTAGGCTTAGCATCTTTCTTTTCCATAAGATATTTAATAGCAGCATGATCAGTGTGAACAGTTACTTTAGAATCAACAATATAAGGTCTGAACTTATCACAAGCAAATACAGCTGCTAAAAATTCTTTTTCAGTAGTAGCATAATTTCTGTGGGCACTGTCTAGAGTTTTACTAGCATATTGGATAACATTTAATTTCTTATCAACTCTTTGTCCTAGAACAGCACCTATAGCATAATCACTAGCATCACACATAATTTCAAAGGGTAATTTCCAATCAGTTGGCTGAACAATAGGTCCATAAATCAAGGCTTTCTTTAGTATTTCAAATGCTTCTACACAATCATCATCAAAGACAAAAGGAACATCTTTTTGTAAGAGATTAGTGAGAGGCCTAGAAATTTTGAGAAGTCTTTAATGAACCTCCTATAAAAATTGACATGACCAAGGAAACTTCTTATACCTTTAATGTCCTTAGGACACGGCATCTTTTTAACAACATCAACTTTGGCTTTATCAACTTCAATACCTCTTTCAGAAATTTTATGCCCCAAGACAATACCTTCATTAACCATAAAGTGGCACTTTTCCCAATTCAAGACAAGGTTAGTTTCTTCACATCTCTGCAAAACTCGGTCAAGGTTGCTTAAGCAATCATCAAAAGAAGTTCCATAAACGGAGAAATCATCCATGAAAACCTCAACAATCTTTTCACAAAAGTCAGAGAATATAGCAGTCATACATCTTTGAAAGGTAGCAGGTGCATTACATAACCCAAAAGGCATACGTCTATAAGCAAAGGTACCGAAAGGGCAAGTGAAAGTGGTCTTTTCCTGATCCTCTTTTGACACAGGTATTTGAGAGAAACCAGAATAACCGTCTAGAAAGCAAAAATGTGTATGTTTGGATAATCTTTCTAGCATTTGGTCAATAAAAGGTAGGGGGCAATGGCCTTTTCTAGTAGCTTTATTCAATTTGTGGAAATCAATTACCATTCTATAACTTGCAACAATTCTTTGTGGGATCAATTCATCTTTATCATTAGGAACAAGAGTAATACCTCCCTTCTTAGGGACACAATGGACAGGACTTACCCACTGACTATCAGCAACGGGATAAATTATACCTGCCTCCAGAAGCTTTAGTATTTCATTTCTTACCACTTCTTTCATCTTAGGATTTAACCGTCGTTGGTGATCAACAACCGGTTTAGCGTCTTTCTCCAATTTTATTTTGTGCTGGCATAGAGTGGGACTAATTCCCTTAAGATCATCCAGAGTATATCCAATAGCAGCACGGTGCTTCTTCAGAGTTTTCAATAATTTCTCTTCTTACTGCTCTGAAAGATTAGCACTAATAATAACAGGATATATCTTCTTTTCATCAAGATAAGCATATTTAAGAGTATCGGGTAATGGTTTAAGCTCAAACACGGATAACCCTTGGGTGGAGGAGGATCCCCTAGAATTTCAATAGGCAAGTTGTGTTTCAAAATAGGTCCCTGTTTAAATAATACTTCATCTATTTCCCTTCTTTCATTCATAAACATATCATTTTCATGGTCTAGCAAATATTGCTCTAAAGGATCATTAGGAGGCATGGCAATAGAAGCAAGATCAATAATTTCACCTTTACTAGGCAATACTTTATCATGAGGTTGCCTACGAAATTTAACAAAATTAAAATCATGAGACATATCTCCTAAACCAACAGTAACAATATCCTTTTTGCAGTCTATTCTAGCATTAACAGTATTCAAGAAGGGTCTACCAAATATAATGGGACAAAAATCATCTTGTGGGGAACCAAGAACAAGAAAATCAGTTGGATATTTAACTTTCCCACACAAGACTTCAACATCTCTAACAATTCCAACTGGTGAAATAGTATCTCTATTGGCAAGCTTAATTGTAACATCAATATCTTCTATCTCAGCAGGTGCAATATCATGCATAATTTCTTTGTATAAGGAATGAGGTATTGCACTCGCACTAGCACCCATATCACATAAGCCATGATAACAATGGTCTCCTATTTTAACAGAAACAACAGGCATGCCGACAACATGTCTATGTTTATTTTTAGTATCAGGTCTAGCAACTCTAGCAGCTTCATTATAGAAGTAAATAACATGCCCATCAATATTATCGACCAAGAGATCCTTAACCATAGCAATACTAGGTTCAACATTAATTTGCTCAGAGAGTGTTGATGTTCTAGCATTACTCTTACGAACCACAGTTGAAGCTTTAGCATGATCCTTTATTCTAACAGGGAAAGGTGGTTTCTCAATATAGGCGGTAGGAACAATAGGATCAACATTATAAGCGATAGTCTTTTCTTCAACTTCAATAGGTTCAACTATTTTTACTTCAATGGGAGGATGATATTTAAACCACTTCTCCTTAGGGAGATCCAAATGGGTAGCAAATGATTCACAGAAGGAAGCTACTATCTCAGAGTCAAGTCCATATTTAGTGCTAAATTCACGAAAAACATCGGTATCCATAAAAGATTTAACACAATCAAACTTAGGCATTATACCTGACTCCTTACCTTCTCGAGCTCCCAATTTTCATAGTTGTGTTTAATTCTTTCCAATAAATCCCATCTGAATTCAATAGTCTTCATCATAAAAGAACCAGTACAAGAAGTATCGAGCATGGAGCAATTATTGAGAGAAAGCCGAGCATAAATTTTTTGAATAATAATTTCTCTTGAGAGCTCATGATTGGGGCATGAATATAACATTTACTTAAGCCTCCCCCAAGCTTGAGCGATACTTTCTCCTTCGCGAGGACAAAAAATATATATATAGTTACGATCACGATGAACCAGATGCATAGGATAAAACTTCTGATGAAATTCCAATTTCAATCGGTTGTAGTTCCATGATCCAATATCATCACATAGCCTAAACCATGTCAATGCCTTTCCCTTCAAAGATAGAGGTAAGACCTTCTTCTTGATAACATCCTCGGGCATACCTGCAAGCTTAAATAATCCACAAACTTCATCCACATAGATTAGGTGCATATCAGGATGTAATGTTCCATCTCCTGTAAAAGGATTAGCTAGCAGTTTCTCTATCATACCCGAAGGAATTTCAAAGTAAACATTTTCAGTGGGTTCAGTAGGTTGAGGATCAACTCTTTGCTCTACTGGTCGGGGTGAAGACACCCCGAACAAGCCCCTCAAAGGATTATTTTCCATAGTAACAAGTGACAGTAAATTTAGCACACCATATAAATTTTTCCTTACCAAATTCCACCTACCAAAGGCGCTTCACTCCCCGGCAATGGCGCCAGAAAAGATTCTTGATGACACACAAGTATAGGGGATCTATCGTAGTCGTTTCAATAAGTAAGAGTGTCGAACCCAACGAGGAGCGAAAGGAAATGATAAGCAATTTTCAACAAGGTATTCTCTGCAAGCAATGAAATTATCAGTAACAGATAGTTTTGTGATAAGGTAATTTGTAACGAGTAACAAGTAACAAAAGTAAACAAGGTGCAGCAAGGTGGCCCAATCCTTTTTGTAGCAAAGGACAAGCCTGGACAAACTCTTATATAAAGGAAAACGCTCCCGAGGACACATGGGAATTATCGTCAAGCTAGTTTTCATCATGCTCATATGATTCGCGTTCGTTACTTTGATAATTTGATATGTGGGTGGACTGGTGCTTGGGTACTGCCCTTCCTTGGACAAGCATCCCACTTATGATTAACCCATATCGCAAGCATCCGCAACTACGAAACAAGAATTAAGGTAAACCTAACCATAGCATGAAACATGTGGATCCAAATCAGCCCCTTACGAAGCAACACATAAACTAGGGTTTAAGCTTCTGTCACTCTAGCAACCCATCATCTACTTATTACTTCCCGATGTCTTCCTCTAGGCCCAAACAATGATGAAGTGTCATGTAGTCGACGTTCACATAACACCACTAGAGGAAAGACAACATACATCTCATCAAAATATCGAACGAATACCAAATTCACATGACTACTTATAACAAGACGTCTCCCATGTCCTCAGGAACAAACGTAACTACTCACAAATCATATTCATGTTCATAATCAGAGGGGTATTAATATGCATAAAGGATCTGAACATATGTTCTTCCACCGAATAAACCAACTAGCATCAACTATAAAGAATAATCAACACTACTAGCAACCCACGGGTACCAATCTGAGGTTTTGAGACAAAGATCGGATAAAAGAGATGAACTAGGGTTTGAGAGGAGATGGTGCTGGTGAAGATGTTGATGGAGATTGACCCCCTCCCGATGAGAGGATCGATGGTGATGACGATAGTGACGATTTCCCCCTCCCGGAGGGATGTTTCCCCGGCAAAACAGCTCCGCCGGAGCCCTAGATTGGTTTCGCCAGGTTCCGCCTTGAGACGGAGGCGCTTCGTCCCGAAAGCTTCCTTATTATTTTTTCCAGGGCAGAAGACACCTTATACCAGAAGATGGGCATCGGGGGGCTGCCAGGTGGCCCACGAGGCAGGGGCGCGCCCTCCACCCTCGTGGACAGTGGGTGGCCCCCCTCTGGTGCTTTCTTCGCCCAATATTTTTAATATATTCCAAAACTGACTTTCGTGGAGTTTCAGGACTTTTGGAGTTGTGTAGAATAGGTCCCTAATATTTGTCCCTTTTACAGCCCAGAATTCCAGCTGCCGACATTCTCCCTCTTCATGTAACCTTGTAAAATAAAAGAGAAAAGGCATAAGTGTTGTGACATAATGTGTAATAACAGCCTGTAATGCAATAAATATCGATATAAAAGCATGATGCAAAATGGACGTATCAGATGTCATATTTTCCATCCAAGGATCTTAGGATTTTCTTGATGATGAATCTGTTGGTCATCTCTTCACTTCCTAAGCCGGCAATCTCATTTGTGATGAGAGCAAGCCTAGAGTACATTTCAGCGACACCTTCACCATCCTTCATTTTGAACTTGTCAAACTGACTTTGAAGCACATCCAATTTGGATTCCTTGACGGACTCGGTACCTTCTTGCATATCAAACAAAGTATCCCAAATTTCCTTTGCATTCTCAAGACGGCTGATTTTGTTGAATTCTTCGGGGCATAATCCGTTGAAGAGGATATCACAAGCTTGAGCATTGTATTGCAACATCTTCAATCCTTTCGCGGTTGCTTCATGATTCGGTTCTCTTCCATCAAAGAATTCACCTTGCAATCCAATACACACAATATCCCGAACGGCGGGGTTATGTCCAAGAATATGCATTATCATCTTATGCTTCCAACTAGCAAAATTAGTACAATCAAAGTAAGGACCTCTAGGGTGGTAATTTCCCTCACTAGACGCCATACTCTCCTAGGTTGTGAAACCAAGGCTATGATCACCAAAGCTATGGAAATCAAGGCAAATGGAGACCAAAGCTCTGATACCACTTGTAGGATCAAAAGTGAGTCTAGAGGGGGGCTGATTAGACTACTTGACCAAATAAAAATCTAGCCTTTTCCCAATTTTAAGTCTTGGCAGATTTTAACAACTTAACACAGGTCAAGCGATCAACCTACACATGCAATTCTAAGAGTATAGTAGGGGAATGTAAAACATTGCATATGAAGGTAAAGGGAGGGGTTAGGAAAGGCAAACGCAATTTAGACACGAAGATTTTTGGCGTGGTTCTGATAGGTGGTGCTATCGTACATCAACGTTGATGGGGACTTCAACCCACGAAGGGTAACGGTTGCGCGAGTCCACGAAGGGTTCACGAAGAAGCAACCTTGTATATCCCACCATGGCCATCGCCCACGAAGGACTTGCCTCCCTTGGGTAGATCTTCACGAAGTAAGCGATCTCCTCGCCCTTACAAACTCCTTGGTTCAACTCCACAATCTTGACGGAGGCTCCCAAGTGACACCTAACCAATCTAGGAGACACCACTCTCCAAAAGGTAATAGATGGTGTGTTGATGATGAACTCCTTGCTCTTGTGCTTCAAATGATAGTCTCCCCAACATTCAACTCTCTCTCACACAGATTTGGCTATGGTGGAAAGATGATTTGAGTGGAAAGCAACTTGGGGAAGGCTAGAGATCAAGATTCTTGTGGTTGGATTGGAATGTCTTGGTCTCAACACATGAGTAGGTGGTTCTCTCTTAGAAAATGAATGTTGGAAGTGTAGGCACGTTATGATGGCTCTCTCACAAATGGAGAGGAGGGTGGAGGGGTATATATAGCCTCCACACAAAATCTAACCGTTACACACAAAAGAGCCAACTCGGTCATACCGAATGTGTGAACTCGGTGAGACCGATTCAGTTCAAAATGTGAACGTTAGGATTTTAGGTGGGACCGACATGATCAACTCGGTGGGCCCGAGCTAGGGTTAGGGCAAAACTTGATCTCAGTTTGACCGATTACTTCAACTCGGTGAGACCGATTTTAGTAAAAAGTAAACAGAGAGTTGGTCAGGCAAACTCGGTGGGACCGATCGCTCCTTTCGGTGATACCGAAATGTTACGAAAGAGAAACAGAGATTTTGCACTGCGAACTCGGTGGGACCGAAACATTATGAAGGGAAACAAAGAGTTTGCAGTCCCATCTCGGTGAGACCGAGATCCCTATCAGTGAGACCGAACTGATTAGGTTTTCTGGCTATGGCTATGTCAAGTGAACTTGGTGGAGCCAGATGAATCGAATTGGTTGGGCCGAGTTTGACTTTTAGGTTTAGGACATGTTTGGATTTGAGAAGATGGTTGAGGGTTTTGGAGCATATCACGAAGCATTTTGAGCAAGTAGACCATTAAGCAACACCTCATCCCTTTTTAATAGTATTGGCTTTCCTATGGACTCAATGTGATCTTGGATCACTAAAATAGAAATGAAGAGTCTTGAGCTTTTGCCAATATTTGTCCTTAGCAGTTTGAGGGGTCCACATCTGTAGTCCATGCCATGCCAATCATTGAACTTCTTGAAATAATCATCTTAAAAGGATATTAGTTCAATGAGCTATATGTTGTTATGAATTACCAAAACCACCCAGGGATTAGTTGCACTTTCATTGAGTCACCTAAGCTTCTGAAAATGACAATTTTTCTTCAGAAGCAAGACATCTTGAGCAGCTAATGTGCCATCAGAGGAGTGGAAAATATCTGCGACCCGGCGGGACCTATGATGAGCTGACTCGCCCTCATGCTGGACACAATGTTGTAAATCGACAATTGTCAATGGGCGCTTGCAGGTTCCTTGGAAGTGCTTGATGAAGCGCGCCTTCAACTCTGACCAAGTGTTGATGGAATTAGGGGGCAAGTTCTTCAGCCAAGTACGAGTTGGTCCCTCCAGCATCATGGTTAAATACTTAGCACAAGCCACATCACTAACGTCCAACATGTCCATGGCGATTTTGGAACTCTCTATCCAAGCCGTTGGTTAGAGGTCAAGCCTGTAATTAGAAACCTTACGAGGGACTTTGAAATCCTTAGGCATACGCTCATTGCATAGAGCCGGCATCAGGCACGGAATCCTGATAGTTCAGCTACTCGATCCTACGCCCTGTGAGGCCAAAGGAGTTGAAGAGGGTGATGGTTGAGCTGCCGTGTGGGCTGCTTCTGCTTCCCGCCATGCGTGGGCTGTGTCGACGATCTCCTGGGCATCTAGAGCTCCATGCTGAGGCGGGTCACGTGGATGCTCGCGTCTTCATTGGGCACTGCTAGAGACGACTGGCGACTCTGTGTGGCGGCTCCTGCTATGGCTTGGATGCGGGGTGGAGTGGAGTCGCTGCTAACTATAGGAGTAGTTTGCTTGCTATGCAACCGCGGTCGTCAACATCTTGATGGCGTGCAAAGGTTCCCTCTCAACTGGGGTATTCCCTGTGATCGGGAGTGCGGCGAGGTTGGTAGCTACTGCCAAAAAGTTATCAACATGATAGGACAAGTGGTCGTCGGTGTCACAAAACTGTCTGGAGTCGTACAAAAAGGCGGCGGGTGTTGGGCAGGCTCGAGCTGATGTTGTTGAACCCGCTGTCGGTGCTGAGCTGGCGATGGTTGCCCGTCTCCATCCTGGGGCATGGCCCGGTTCAATTGGGGTATAACCGGAGCCCCCGGTGTACTCGTCCCAACCCCGGTGTAGGTGTGTTGAACAGATGCCTAGGCTCGTAATCAACGGGCGGGTGGGTCTCATGTCGCCTCCTATGAACCATATATGAAGCGTTTTGCCGCAGACCCATGTGTCAGGGCTCCTTCCTCAGGCCCTCTGTTTCCTGTTGGATTTGGGATCGTAGTTGCACCATGCGAGCGTTCTCGGCGTTGACTTCCTCGTGAGCCTTAGCCATCTGCTCGCGAATTTTAGCTACCTCTGCATTGCGTTCCACCTGGTTCTCCGTTGTTAGTGACGACTCAAGGAGCATCGTCAATGAGGCGACTAGCTCTAAAAGAACTTGAGCTAGTGTTTTAACTAGGCCAGACACACTTGGATCAACTGCTGAAGCGCCGGTTCCTCCCATGGTACCTGCTGCAGTAGATTCAAGGGTCAGTGCAGTGCCTGTCATGTAGATGGTGGTCCAATGGGGCGGCTCGTCATCAACCGGAGCCGGCTCGTCATCAGATCAGCCCCCAAGCCTGCCGTCATATAGCGGGAGGATTGACTCGGTATCCCCGACCGATGACTCGTCGTCGGAGTAAACAAGGGTGTCCCCAGCAGACGTGGAGTTATCCACGAGATCAACCCCCTGGGTGAAGCCGATGAAGACATGGTTTCGGTCAGCTTGGGCCCGGGAGGGTTGCGTGCGCCGAGCCGGCTCGACGATGTCGATGCAGATGTCCGGCTCAGGTCCTGATTCGCTGATTTTGCCGATGAAGACGTGGAACTTGCCGAAGGGGACCCGGCACCCGTACTCGGCTGAGTCGGCCTCGGGGCCCCAGCTTGAATCGTCGATGTAGAGTATGTCGCGACGACTCTTGGTCATGTTGTCGATCGCGTATCCCTCGCTCCCTGGAAGAGCTCCCTCCAAGAACTCGACACCACCGAGCGATAGCCCCACGGTGGGCGCCCACTGTCGTGGTTTTGTCACGGCAGATGTCCTCGTGAAAGGACTTAGTCGTGAAGCCATCGCCGCGAGGTGGTAGCTTGAACGGGGTTGATTGGAATCAAAGGCAAGGGTTTACCCAGGTCCGGCCCCTCTATATGGAGGTAATAGCCTACTTCCTGCTTGATTGATATTGATGATGATGATCTCAATTACAAGGGTGCGACTTGGCTATAGTACTCGAGAGCTTGTAACTTAAGTCTTTCTGCCTCAGGGGCTCTCCTTTATATACAAGTCGAGGCCCTGGGCTTACATAGAGTCTGGGTCGTACTACGACCCATGCCCTAATTAGTTTCCTACTCGTCTTGCTTCCCAAGTAAGGGAATTACGACATCCTTCGGTGAGCCGCCGCCTCTGGCGCTGGGACATGAGCAGGCCCACTCTACGAGTCGCCCCATGGGCCTTGAGGTCTTGATCACCACAACCCATGTTAAGTCTTATTCGTCATGCTGCCATTGGATAACCCGGCCCTGATTATGGGTTGAGCACCCCTGCATCGAAGCCGCAAAGCACGTGCGAATTTGTCAGTGTTGAGCACCCCCAGGCCACCGTATTCTTTTGGTCTACAAACCACCTTCCAGTTGACCTTGCATTTGGCTCCCATTGTCTTGTCCGCACCGGACCAAAGGAAAGCCCTCTCGATTTTGTTAAGGCTATCGAGGCAGCCCTGAGGCACGACGAGGGGCGTGATGGAGAACACCGCTTGGGAGGAGATGACCGACCTAACAAGAGTCGTACGACCGATGGTAGTGATGTTTTGGCCCTCCCAGGAAACCAATTTTCCGGCCGCCTTATCCTCAAGGTATTGGAAATCCATCTTCTTAAGTTGCCAAACTGAAAGTGGGAGGCCTAGGTACTTGATCGGAAAAGTAACCCGTGTTGCCGGCATGCTCTGAAGGATTTGCTCAAGGTCAAGGTGGTTGCAACGAATAGGCACAACCGAGCTTTTTTGGAAGTTGGAGCAAAGGCCCGTCACGTCCCCAAAGCCTCTCAGGATGGAGGCGAGATTGTCGATGTCCCGTTTGATGGGAGCCACAAAGACCGCCGCATCGTCCGCATAGAGGGAGGTACGCACCATGGACCCACGACCACGGATCTTGTGGAGGAGCCCTTTCCTCGTCGCCAAGTCAAGGATCTTATGCAAGGGGTCAATCGCAAGGATGAAGAGGAGGGGGGGAAATGGGGTCTCCCTGACGGAATCCGCGACCATGCTTGACCGGTGGGCCGGGCAACCCATTTAACATAATCCGGGATGATGAAGATGATAACAGCGCGGCAATCCAAGCCCGAAATTTTGGGGGGAATCCCAACCGTTGGAGAAGCTCGAGGCAGTATCCCCACTTGACTGATTCGAATGCCTTCTTTATATCAAGCTTGAAGAGGATAGCGGGCGTTTTGCATTTGTGTAGACGTCGGGCAAAATTCCGAACATACATGAAGTTGTCGTGGATACTTCGCCTTTTGATGAATGCACTCTGGGCGTTGGAAACAAGGTCATCCATGTGGGGGGCAAGTCGAAGTGAGAGAATCTTGGCAATGATTTTAGCGACGGCGTGGATGAGACTAATGGGTCTATAATCAGAGATGTCTTCTGCGCCATCCTTTTTCGGCAGCAGAACCACATTAGCAGAATTTAGCCACTGAAGGATGGAGGTGTGCAATGAATCGAAGCATTGGATGACCCTCATGATCGAATGCTTGATGATTCCCCAACACTTCTTGAAGAACATCCCTGTGAATCCATCCGGACCCGGCGCCTATCGTTTGGCATCTCCTTTATAGCCTCCCAAACCTCCTCCTCGGTGAAGGCAGAGTCGAGGTCTTGCAAAGCATGGCTCTCAATGCCCAGCTCCTCCCAGTTGAAGTCGTTGTTGCTCGTGCTTGCCCGACCCATGACCTCGGAGAAGTAGTTGTGGATGATCTTATCCTTTTCCTTGTGCTCGGTCACCCAACCCTGTGCATGCTTTAACCGGTGAATGTGGTTTTTTCGCCTACGGGCATTGATGCGACGGTGGAAGAATTTGGTGTTGGCATCACCCTCCCTCAGATTTGTCAACCTAGCACACTGGTGTTTTCGAGCCCGCTCAAGGACCGCCAAGCTAACCACTCTTCGCTTGAGTCTAGCACGTAGGTCCCGTTCCGCCGGGGAAAGGGTCCTACTCTCCTGTGCAATATCCAAATGGAGGATCACAAGGTGAGCCGCATGAAGTTGGATCTTGGCCGTGGAGAAAAATTTCTTGCTCCACTCAGTAAGCCGTATCGCGGTTTTCTTTAGCCTGTGATGAAGTATTTGGAAAGGCTCTGTATGGTTGACACGCTCATCCCACGCCTTCTGAACCATGTCGCCGAAACCGGGCAAAGATACCCAGAAATTTTTGAATTTGAAAGAACGTGGACGTCTAGGCCCCTTATCGTCGGCGAGCAGAAGGGGGCAATGATCTGAGAGGGAAGATGATAAAGCATGTAACACGTGTGTGTTGAAAGCCATGTCCCACTCCGCATTGCAAAAAAAGGAGTCGAGCTTGCAAAGGGTGGGGTTTTCCCTCTCGTTGCTCCAAGTGAAGCGCCTGTTTTGGAGGTGAATCTCTTTGAGCTCGCAAGATTGCAGTGCAGCACGGAAACGATTGATCCTACTCCGGTTTACCCTTCTCTTGTTTTTATCTCTTGCGCGGTATATTTGATTAAAATCCCCAAGGGCCAACCAAGCATCACCCGGTAAAGGTTTGTGGGAGACAAGCTCGGCGAAGAAGGAATCTTTGCTGGCGTGATTAGTGGGTCCATAAATAGATGTTAACTTGAAGCACACATTGGTTGACCGGATGTGAACCTTGGCGGAGAGGCAAAAGGCCGAAGTAGAAATGTCGGACATCTCAACAGCATTGTCGTCCCATAGCAAGAGGATGCCACCCCTCGTACCTGTAGCCGGGCGCTGCGCAAAACTTCTCAGCCGGTTACCACCAAGGAAGGCTGCCACATATTTATCAATGTTCTCAAGCTTTGTCTCTTGCAAACACACAATTTGGCAAGAGGAGTCAGCAATCGTAGAACTGACTGTAGCTCTCCTGGCCGGGCAGTTCAGCCCACGCACGTTCCAGCTTAGTGTATTTATTGGTTGTGATGTCATTGAGCACAAGGGTAAACACTTTGGCCAGTCCAGAGTTGACGATGCCAAACAGCTAGTAGCAACAACACGACTA
Organism: Aegilops umbellulata; assembly: GCA_032464435.1. NCBI lineage: Eukaryota > Viridiplantae > Streptophyta > Magnoliopsida > Poales > Poaceae > Aegilops > Aegilops umbellulata. Next base: position 399,069,645 of record CP136054.1, read on the forward strand.
AAATGAAGGGAGATACAAGCCCCACTGGTACACACCCATACTGGAAGTGGTACAACACAAAGCCAAGCCAAGCGCCACTGAACAGACCCAAAGTAAAACCTCCTACAGCCAGCAGGCTAACACACACAACAGGGAAGCAGATAGCTAACATGACAACTAAAATTGCACTAAGACGATGAACTAGGCAAACAAGTCGCTTCCTACTGTGTTCCCATGCTCTGTTCGGCCACACCTTCCTCTTGGATCATCTCCAGTGTTCCTTCGCCGCCGTGCTCGATCAGCGCATCCTCCACGCCATTGACAGCAGCATCGTCAAGGTGGAAGAAATCTCTCATGGCAATGATCACTTCCGGGGCCAGCTGCTCTTTGAACTTGGCTGTGAAATCAGCAAGCGTGGCCTCTGTGACGTCCTCTCCGTCCCTGGTAATTCCCAGGGACCGGCTGACTAGCTTTTCCGCCGCCTTGGCTGCCGGAACCACCACACGGGGACCCCCACGCTTCACTTTCTGCAGAGAGAGGCCCCCCTTGTCGGAAATCCTCACTCCAGTAATAGTCTTCCGACGAGCCATAGGAGGCCTGGGAGGGGGGGAGTCGGGCATAGCAAGAATGCCCCCCTGGCGCTACACAAAGATAGGCTCCATGGCATCACCAGAGCCCGTTGCAGCATGGCCTCGAGCAGGAGAAGGCGTGCGTTGCAGGGCGCCAGAGCTAGTCAGGGGCGGCGTGGGGGATGACTGAAACCCCGGCGGCCTAGAGGGCGACCGTAGAGGCAGCACAAGCGAAGCGGGCGCGCAGAGCTCCAACATGGCCTGGCTGGGCGCATGGCTCGCAAGGCGGGAAGCCGCGGCCTCAGCGCGTTTGGAGACCGGGCTTGGCGGCAGAACGGTTGTCGGAGAGAGCGGAGGGGACGCCGGGGGGGTCCTTTCATCTTGCGAGCGGCGCCTGGAAGAGCGGGGCGATGTCGGACGCGTCGGGCTGCGCCCACGGACGACCACCAGCTCGAGGGCGCGAGCAGGCACAGCACTGGTCGAGCCCGAGCCCCTGAGAACCAGAGCAGCACCGGGTCCCTCCAAAGGTGTGGGCGAAGCAGCCTGGCTGTTGCCAGCGTGCCGGCGGCCACCGGAGCGGTCCCTTGAACGGTTCTGGACCTCCCCTTGGTGCCGGTCCCGAGCATTTCGGGAGAGCGAGCGCCGGACCCTGGCACCCCAGCCCTCCCGTGAGCGACCACCATCACGGCCACGCCTGCCATCACGGTCGCCCTCGTCTTCACGCCTGCCACCACGGCGTTCCGTACATCCCTGGGTAGGCCCGCGCTCCCTTGGCGTGTACGTGCCGTCCACCTTCTTCCTGTACCAAGTGAACTCGTGGACGTCCGGTGGCGGCGGGTTGTCGTCGTCGTCCCCGGCCTTGGAGTGGTCCTCGTGGAGGTCGAGGTGGATGAGCACGCGGTGACGAAGACCTCGGCGTCCGCGGCAGCGGTGGCCACGGGCCGGGAGAGTGAGCCATTTGACCTTGGGGATGGCACTGGGGTTGGAAGTCCAAGCCCAAAGCGCATGTCCCTTGTGTCCTCTTTGCGGAGCGATCGAGGCTCGATGTAGTCGAGGGAGCAACCTCGGCCGATGAGGAAGGTGGCAATGTAGTGGTTCCAGCCATGCAGCGGGACGCCTTCCAAGCAGAGACAGACATGATGGAGTTGGTCTTTGTTGTCTGCATGAGCCTCGAGCCTCCACTCACGCACGAAGATGCGGTGGCCATTGCCACGAAGATCACCACGAGACACGGCGTCGGCGCAGTGGTGTTGATGCATGAAGCGCACCAAGAATTGCTCGGGGTAGTGCTTGACAACCTCGACGTCGGCCGGTCTCGCGCCCAGGGCCGTCGCGAGCTCGGCAGCCACCTGGTGGCAGGGGATGTCCTGCCTGGCCCCCTCCAGCCAGGCCACAGCACAGTTGGAGGCGAGGATGGCTGCCTCCGCCTGCATCTCAGGTGTCGCCGGAACGACGACGAAGTCCTCCTCTGGCCTTAGCGCTGTGCTCTAGAAGTTGGACTCGGACAGATGGCAGAGTCTGAACATCCAACTAAAATCAAGTGAAAAGATATTTGATTTACGCAATTGGGATGGGATCACATGCTTCACTGTCACAAGCAACTCGTAGCAGCCACTGAACAAAGTTAGAAACGGAATCACTTAAAATGATAGCATAGATAATCGCCACCTTTTATTCGATTTATCTTCGTCATCATCGCTGTTTGGTACATTACCATGGCAGTTCAGGGGAAATGCAGAGAACAAGCCATTTCAGGCTTACACGCGCATACGCATCATAGACTACATATATGAAACGGCCTTTGTTAGGCAGCAGAGTTTCCACAGGTCCATGGCTATGTCTTATTTATCTTCACCAGATGCACCAACAGCAGGCTATCCGGTTGACGACGCAGCGTCCTCAGACAAGGACCTGGGCTGCAGCTAGCCTAGCAATCGGGACCCTGCGAGAAGGTTCCATGTCAAGATGTTAACGGCTATAAATAGCGTCAAGGTAGTGCTAATCCTCCAAATTTCAATATTTCAGCCAACCTGAACGGGGAGCATGAAACATAATCCAGTCCAGCCTTTGCGAAAAAAGCAACTGAAGATGGCTCTCCACCATGTTCACCGCAGATGCCCACCTGTTTGGAAACACGAAATCGATCAGTCAAATGAACTAAGAATGAATTCTGCACAACAGATAGTGTCCTCGGTGGAATATTTACCTTCAAGTTAGGCCTCGCTTTGCGACCCCTCTCTGTAGCAATCTTTACTAGCTCCCCCACTCCTCTCTGATCAAGCACCTGGCATATTCATTAACAGGTAAGTTGCCAAGTACAATATGATAAGGTTATGGCTGTACAAAAAAAATCAAGAGAAGAACATGCCAAATGCCTAGATATGTGAGGTGCTCACGTATGTGAAGGATGATAATATGGGTGGTACTACAAAAAAACTTGAAGTGGTAGGGTCCCAGTCGTAACAAATTTACCTCAAATGGGTCATGCTGGAGGATACCCTGAGCCAGATAGATGGGGAGGAACTTCCCCACATCATCCCTACTGTAACCAAATGTCATCTGCGTGAGGTCGTTTGTTCCGAAAGAGAAGAACTCAGCCTGCTCTGCTATCTGTCAATGGATGTGCAACCAGCACAACGATGTCAGGTACATGCGTATTTTCCCTTGATATATCTGATAAACTAATTCTTTGCATTTGGAGAACTCCTATCGACCAAGAGTTCTGCTAACTAATGCATGTATTATTCAGTTTACATGCTGAACGTCAATGGCCAACATTTATGGTTTTACAGAAAGAACAGAGCTATCACAAGCTTTTTACCTCATCTGCCACTAGAGCAGCCCTGGGAATTTCAATCATAGTCCCAACTTTGTAATCAATGGTTTTCCCCATATTGGTGAAAACATTGTTAGCAATTTGGCGGATAAGAGCCACCTGATGTCCCAATTCCTGGCAAAACCAAATGTCAATTGTCAGAAGGAAAAATCAACTGCTGAATCAAACTTGCAATAATAAAATCAAGTGAGGTTTGAAGAGAAATGAAATAGTCAGGTTTCCATAAATAGGTGGTGTATAGTTGTATCCCATCAAATGGACTATGTCATTTTTCAACTGCACCAACTGTGAAGTGAAGGTACACCTTTATACCAGCCAAAGAAGATACACGTGAAGAAAGACATACCTGAGGTGTTCCAACAAGAGGAACCATTATCTCTGGAAATACTTGAATACCCTGGTTGGTCATGGATATAGCAGCTTCAAAGATGGCCCGGGCTTGCATTTCTGTTAATTCAGGATATGAAATACCAAGCCTGAAATATTAGCATCACCAGCATTAGTAAAGGAAAGAAAACAGAATTGCGAATGAGAACAGGCAAGTAAATGAATGGGAAAGGAAAATTTGATTCAACAGTGGTTGTGTTAAAAACATGAAAAAAAAATTACACTTTATTCTGTTGATCATATGGATATAATTCAATCTCCAGCATAGCTAAACAAATAAACAACACCGACCTGCAACCACGGAAACCAAGCATTGGATTTACTTCTGAAAGTTTCTCCATTCTTGCAAGGACATCATCCTCAGCGGCTCCAGTTTCAGCACATAGCTCACGCACAATATCCTCCACATGCCCTTCTGGAAGGAACTCATGAAGTGGAGGGTCCAACAGCCGAATAGTCACCGGGAGCCCTGAAATGCAAACATTGATGCTCAGGTGGTTCTGTGTGACAAAAATGTAGTTTGGATTTCCTTGCAAAAAGTGCAGTCTATAACTAATGTCGTATGCCATCGATGGAAAGTGTTTATTTGATATCAGTTTCCATGGGACATGTTATTACATATACCACTTTCAACAAAAGAATGAACAAGCCCTGGCAGAATTATATACCCTAAACTACATGATGAGTGCCAAAAAAATACTTCAAGGTTAGAAGCACAATTCTTATAAGATCCTGTAATCTTGCAAGTTTTTCTACTTTGTGTGTTCACAATTAACACCTAATAGTCAATATTCACTTATTTAAGAAAGTAAGCCAGCTCGGGGTATTTGAACTCTAGTGCACCTCATCTAGTGAGACAACACAATATATTTCCTCCGTCCGGAATTAGTTGACGCTCAAACAGATGTATCTAGCACTGAAATACGTCTAGATACATCTATTTGAGCGTCACCTAATCCCAGACGGAGGGAGTATATGAATACATAGAGATTTTCCACATACCATCCATGGCACGGAAAATGCCTTCAAAGTCGGACCTCTGGTAAGGCAGAAGACGATCTAGTGCTTTCTGCCTCAGTTCGACAGTTGGAGCCATTATCATCTGCCTCACAGCCTTAATCCTCTCATCAGAAGCAAAGAACTACAATGTATACAAAGGAGAACATTAGCCTTTTTTTACTTGCCTAGAAGAGCAGACTTGTGTCCATAAAGTTCACTTCGAAAGTTGAACTGCAGAAAATAACTATCATAACAAAACAAATCCTCAAGAAAGCAAACAGTAAAGAAGAAGTTAACACCAACCATGTGTTCCGTCCGACAGAGTCCAATTCCTTCTGCCCCATTTTTCCTTGCTGCTAATGCATCCCCGGGGGTGTCTGCATTAGCCATAACCTAGAACATGCAACATATGCATTAATATGGATTTTTTGTTGAAGCTTGTGTAATGCTTAGGCGTAACGCAGTTAACAAGACTGATGTAATTTTTAGTTAAAGTCCACTTGAGGCAGTTTCTGTTCTTGTTTTTATTTCTAGGAAGTTTACCTTGAGCTGCCTAACTTCATCAACCCAGGACATGAATGTTTCCAAGTCAGCACTAAGGGCTGGTGGGGAAAGTGGCTGTTTGCCAAGGATCACTTCACCAGTTGATCCATTGAGTGATATCCAGTCACCTTCATAGAGCATCTTGTCTTCAATAGCTACCACCTATGCGTATAGACCATATACCAAAGTAAGCACAGATTTATCATACTCCCATTATGAATTTTAAGGCTGGAATGAAGTGTTGCGTCTAACAATGTATTTCCTAGACATCTGCAGCAATAAGTTGAATCACCTTTTCAATTTCATTTACGCGGATGCCTGAGCACCCTGACACACAGCATTTTCCCCAACCACGTGCTACAACGGCAGCATGAGAAGTCATACCACCTCTTGCAGTAAGAATTCCAGCGGCTGCATGCATGCCACCAACATCTTCTGGGCTGGTCTCTGTCCTCACCTTTACATTCAGAAAGTTCAAAAAATATCAGGATAACTCAAGAATAGGACAAGTCCAACCCAAAAGGACATAGGAAAATGAAGGAGACATCCTGCTATAAAAAAAGGAGGATGATAAGGACATGTACAGACCAGAATAGCAGATTTCCCTTGGGCATGCCATGCTTCAGCATCCTCGGCAGTAAATACAATTTGTCCCACAGCAGCCCCAGGTGATGCTGGTAAGCCTGTAGTAATAACTTTGCCTTTGTATGAAGCAGCCTCGGGGTTCGCAAACTGGTTGTCATAACATAAGGGTAATAAAACTGTGTCAATATATTGCCATTATTCAGTTGCAAATAAAATTCAAACGAGGGATGTCAATATAAGGGTTAAAATAAAGTTGCAGACACCAATACATCTGATTAAATTTGAACTTGTATAGTAAGAAAGCAAGCAACTATCTATATACATCAGATTTAAGTAGTATGTCAGAATCATAGGCCTATTGAATGAGTATACTATCTTCATTAATTACGAACGCATTCTCAACATGCATAAGATGTGGTTCTTGTGTAAAATCATTAAGTTATGCAAATATATCCTGAAAGAGCAGATAATTTATTGGGATAACAGAGGCACTAACAAATTACATATATGTATTTACATGGATCAGTTTTATACACCATTTGGGCATATTCTATTATCTTATACCTGTGGATGAAGAAGCTGGTCCAAGTGACCTGGTTCTACCATCTTAATCGCTGTATTGCGATCAACAAGAGCCTCATTAACCATGTCTACAGCAATCTTCACAGCTCCTGTGCCAGTACGCTTTCCGGATCTGCATTGTAGCATCCAGAGCCTATTTTCTTGAACTGTAAATTCAATATCCTGAATTAAACATGAAAAATGCAAGTTACTCCCCATTGGAAATAGTAGGGGTTCAGGTTAATCTTTTGACATATTAAGGCAGGATTATGACCAAAAAGCACTCATGTCATGTGGGCAATTGTAGAGAGCACTGTAATGGTGCTTGAAAATGATCGCATAAACTAATTAGATAGCTAAGTTCTTCACGATGTTTCAGAATAAGTTTTAAACCACGCTATGGGTCAAACACCTTGTTGCATAAAACAGCAACACTGACAGGCCCCTCAGCAGAGCTTCCTGCAAACAGTTGGTAAACTAACATACCATCATTTCCTTATAGTGGCTCTCCAGTATGTCACAGTTTTCAACAAGCTCTGCATAGGCCTCCGGCATGTGATCCCTCATGGCATCAAGATCCTCCGGTGTTCTGATTCCAGCAACCACATCCTCACCCTGCATAAGGCAAACAAAAAAAAACAGTTAAAATATGCACAGCCATTCAATGAATATGCAATATCCACAGACTGTATTATCTTGATTGCATAATCTATTTTAATAAAAGTGGGCAACATACTGCTCTTTTGCAGTGCGCACATATGTAAAGCACGGCAGCTAGACCTTAGAAGCAACCATGAGCGATCAGAACCGAGCCATACCTGAGCATTGACTAGGAACTCGCCATAAAGCTTCTTCTCCCCGGTGCTAGGGTTCCTAGTGAAGAGGACACCGGTGCCAGAGGTGTTCCCCATGTTGCCAAACACCATGCATTGCACGTTCACGGCGGTGCCCCTAAGTCCGGTGATCTGATTAATGCTTCTATACTTGTTCGCTCTCGGGCTGTCCCACGAGTCGAATACGGCCAACACCGCTAACTGCAGTTGCCTCTTGGGGTCTACGCCAAGGCAAGAAACAACAAACATATACACATATCAACTGGGTGCCAAAAACACAATGTCAGTTTCAAAATATACAAATAAAAAGGTGAAATTCATGAATTCAACCTGAGGGAAACTGTTCTCCTTTGGCTTCAACGTAGACGTTCTTGTACTGACCCACTAGCTCCCTGAGGTCATTGGCAGTGAGGTCGGTGTCGTTGTCCACCCCCTTGGCTGCTTTCATGGCTTCGAGCTTCTCTTCGAAAAGCGCATGGGGAATGTCCATGACCTGGCAAGAGGAAATATCCTGCTAAGAAACAAGGATCCTGCTGCTGCTGCTAGTTGCTAGTACGAATTACTGTAAACAAAACGTCGACCCAACTTTTTCGGTACAGAAGAAACTGCTATTCAGTGAGCAACGCACATCCCAGAATGCAGTATTGGAAGCCCAGTTGCCAGATTAACTGGGCTGGATTCATCTGGCGTTCCTCCTTTTGTGGAACAATATACCAAGCAAATGAGTAAGAGGAATTTGATTAGCTCAGGCGTTCGACCCACAGCCTTCTTGTGCTAAAACAAAATCTGTTCGATCCAAACGAGTAATGACTCGGTGTTTCCTCTTTTACCAGGGCGCCGCAGTCGGAGCCGACCTAGCCGCCGGGGTCGAGCTCCAGCCTCCATGGGGGGCACAGCGGCGGCCGGGCGGTCCGGCCTCCAACCGCGCGGGCTCCGCGCCTCCGCCGCCGCCCTGCCGCGCTCGCAAGTGAACCGGTGAAGTGGAGTCTTTTTTTCTTTTATTTTTTTGATTTGCTGGTGAAGTGGGGTCGTTGGTGGGCATTGGACTGGTGAAGTGGAGTCTTTTTTTTTCTTTTTTTTTCTTTTAGAACAGAGGGAGTACTAGTAAGTAAAACTTGGTAATATCATTGGACTGCATTTCCACAGCTAGAAGACAACACCAACTTGGCAGGTTTGTCTAAACCTACTACTGTATACTATGAATCAATATTGCAGATGTCATGGCTCAATGAAGTTGGAGCTGACATTTTTTGTCATGTTTTTCGTCACCCCAAACTGACTGTTTTAATTGTTTTGCTTTCTAAGAACAAGACAAATCTTTTCATGAAAACAGACATGTTGTGCTACGAAAGAATGCTTGTCTTACTGTTTTATCAAAGTTTGTCTCGTTGCTTTTTGTCTTATTTCAGAAGTAACGGTGTCAAAGTTTGCCCTCCTTTTTTGTTTATCTTATTTTCAGAGTGGGGTGAAATAATAGTGTCAGACCGTAAGACAGAGGTCGCCTTCATCGGTCATTCCTTTTCTCCGGGAGAAATAGTTGCGGTCAAAATACGGCAGTGTTGCCGTGCAAACTGTCCTTGGGAATCGGATTAACTGTGCTGACAGTAACAGAAAAAGAATTCTTCTGAAAGCGTTTGCGGTTTGCACGTACGGGTAGTATGTGCTGCGGCTCAGCCTTCTTCATGCAAAAATATATTTTTATTAACAAAAACTCCTCTTCCTAAAGCAACCAATTTCATATCTATTTTTCTTCATATTTTTATATTAAGCTCATGTGTGATTTGATCTCTTGTAAATTACTACAGTACTAGTCAAACGTACTTATATACTTGAATAAAAAACAATCAATTTTGACGGTTAACTCTACCACCGGGTACCCCGGAGATACCTTCGCAAGCATACAAGAACCCCAACGTAATCCTTGTCACCTTCATCATAATGCAACAGCCAACGTCTCGGCGACGCAAGCCGCGTCAGACGCACGTCGCTCCCTCCCAAAGCAACGGTTGCCCGACGCACGCAAATTAACTACGACAAGCAAGCGACGGAGCGACCAGCTAGCGGCGCACATGCATGCATGGAGCTAGGCTTAGCTTAGTCAGAGCCAGGTGTGGTGTGGTATACTCACGACGTTGCCGAACATGTCGAGGAAGCGGCGGTAGGAGTCGTAGGCGAAGCGGTCGCCGCTCTTGGCCGCCAGCCCGGCGGCCACCTCGTCGTTGAGCCCCAGGTTGAGCACCGTGTCCATCATCCCGGGCATGGACACCGCGGCGCCGGAGCGGACGGAGAGGAGCAGCGGGCGCGCCGGGTCGCCGAGGCGCGCGCCCATGTACTCCTCCACCCAGCGCAGGCCCTCCAGGGTCTCCTCCCACAGCCCCGGCGGCAGCGCCCTCCCCGCCGCCTGGTACTGCTCGCACGCCTCCGTCGACACCGTGAACCCCGGCGGCACCGACAGCCCGATGCTCGCCATCTCCGCCAAGTTGGCGCCCTTCCCGCCCAGCTGCACACACCATGCGTCCACGATCCAGTCATCATAATCAGCATACATAGTGAATTATTAGTGAAAATACATCGACTGAGAGTGATGGATCTAACGATTAGTACGTACCAGGTCCTTCATGGCCTTGTTGCCCTCGCTCTTGCCCTTGCCGAAGTGGAACACCCTCTGCACGCGCGCGCATTGACCAGGAGCCATTAGAGCGACGCAATGCTACAGGCCACACCGGCCAGTGACGACGAACAGTAGTAGATGTACAACTCGATGGTTGCTGATGAATGAGCTCGTTGGATGCTCATGGAGTGAGAGCGCGGGGTCTATTTATAGCAAAGGGAGAGCGCCGAGGCCTTGGCCACGTAGAAATGGCGTGGCACCCCGGTGAGACCCACCGTGAGACGTCACCGCACGATCGTCGCATACGGGGGACGGACCTGCCCGGGGGAGGGGCCGGGTGGGCGTGTGCTCGTCCGGTGAGCTCGCTACCAAGTGGCACCCATCTCCAACGCACGCCCGTATACGTCTGGACCATGAAAGTCATTCAATGCGGTCCAGTATCAGTTCGTAGGACAGTCCAGACGCACCTTCTCTGTAACCGAACGTAAACCGAACACAAACATAGGCCCTTACGGGCGTCCGGATCGCTGTCCCGCCCACGTCTGACAGTCCTGACCATCCAGACCCCCCCCCCCCCGTCCCTCCCGCGCTTTTCATCCCACGCGCCGCATTCATGTTGGCCCAGAGCATGCAGCGACCGGCATTGATGCCCGTGATTTGACCAAACGGGAGGGCGGCGGAGACGGACGCGACCTCTCACTGCCGACATTGAAGCGGCGCGCCAGCGAGAGAGCACCGCCCCCTACTCGTCCGGCTGAACAGGCCTCCTCACCGCATTCAAACGATCACATATTGCTCGTCTTTCTTCATCAAAACACGCGTGTGTGCTAAGAAACCTACTCCGGCCGTTCGCGAGCCGCCCGTCATTAAGCACAACACCGGTTGGCTCCGGTTGTCCCCTCGTTATTTAAACAATACCAGACGCCAGGTAAAAATCACACCACACCCCGCTCTCATATCTTTCTTGCACACCATTTTCTCCACAAGCTCCATGGCATCCGCGCGATCAGGAAGCCGAGTTATCCGGCATAAAAGCTGGCTGGGTGGCCAGTTGAGCCCCACCGGATACGAGTGAGGCAACTCTCTGCCCCGCCTCCGTTGACGGTCCAGGCAGCTGCAGGCCAGCTCGGGGAGGCAGAAGCTCCAAGTCAGCACGTCGTTTAGCAACTCGCCGCTCCAAGCCAGCTCGCCGAGAAGTGATGTGTTGCTCCAGGCTGGCACGCCATGGACCACGGCGACACAAGCATTGTGGCTGTCGTGGACGACGTCGTGTCGCACCGCTCCAACTGTGCATGCAACCGCGTCATCCGTCATCAACGTGTCTGTGACCGCGCCTACCGGCGGAGGTCGGCGAGGTGGCGTCCAGCACGTCCGTGTTCGCCGCCATCATCGAGGAGAAGTAGAACATGGGAGGTCGTCACCACTTGGGTCTCATGAAGGCCACCGCCAAGGTGACCCTGGCGTACACAGCCGGTGTCTTGCCCGGTCGTAGTTTATCGTCTTCCCCTTCTCCTCCGGCTGAAGCACATCGCGGCAGTTCCACCCTGATGATCGACGTTGCCAAACATGGGGAAGCGAGATGCCTCCGGGGCTCACGACAGACATGAGGAAGACAAAGGGATCCGCCGCGGCCGTCTGTACACTACTGTAGTGTATCCGTGTCGCGGGAGCGGGAGTGGAGCTCTGCGCGACTGGACGTACACAGCCGCTGATGTACGTACGTAAGTTTATCTTTGATGCAAATGGAAAAGATCACAGGCTGCCATCGTATCCCCAGTTTAAGGTGCACGTCGTCCGTTGGAAGGCACACGGCTGGGCAGCTCAAGGTGTGTGAAGCTGTACGAACCGGCGAGCCAAAGTGCGTGGTATGCGCACTTAGCAAACCAAAAATTGTCAATCGGCGAGCCAAAGTGACACCAGCTCAGTGCCCGCGCCACGCGGTCGCGGAACGGAACGAAAAAGAAAAGGATAGCGGCGTCCGTCGTGACATGCCGGATGGGTTGGGCCCGCGTAAAGTGGTTGGTGCGCGCCGGACGGATTCGCGCCGCGGCTCAGGCTCAGCAACACGTCCGCACGCTCCCCCCTAATCTCTGCAGGGATATGATCCTTTTTTCTGAGGAGTTTACATGCCGTCAGTGACCATTTCGCGACCACGGCATCACTTGTCAGGCTAAACCTTCTGGGAAAGGATATCATCGGATTAGAAGCGTATGATGTGCATGCGAAAATGCAATCAATCGCGTATATAAAATGTATGGTTGGTACTTGGTAGGAACCCGGAAAACTGCAGAGGGAGGAATCGTGTAGCCAGCGGGTAGAAACTAGGAGGAAATGGTGTACGTGCGTGACAGGTTAAACTCACCGTGCTCTCTTTAAGAAACAAGATCAGTTCAACCTGAAGAACGTGCTTGATCAGTGTTCATTGACAACGTGCACGGCGGCGTGTGGTAGCGGGCGAAGACATTTGTTTAGAAATGGGTCCGCGTGGCGGCCTCTTCCATAAAGGATCGAGCCGAAGATCGTCTACCGCCGGTCAAACGAAGATAAGGCTGGGAACGACACGACGGAGCTGGAGCAGAGTGTTTCGCATTTGAACGGTGGCTCCGAGCAAATCACTTGCGCACGTACGTACTTGTGGTGGTTTTGTTCAAAAAAATTAAAAGTAAAACACTTGTGGTGGTTTTGGATTGCTTCTCCCGCCGTGGCCGGATCGGATCGGGTCGAATCGGACCGGAACGGATAGTATCGGCACGTACGCCGTACACGGTTGAGTCGTGCTGTCACGCAACCACCATCGGTCCGCGGCTCCGCGCAGTTGCAGCAGCAGCACGCGCTACCCAAGCCCAGCCGGGTCCGATATGTACGGGCAAAACAAACCTATGCACTGACACGGGGTGCGGGTCCCACGCACCCTACATCAGAAAGCCGTGTACCGCGGATGTGCGAGGGGGTGCCATGCTGCAATTAAAAATGTCACGCTATCGAGCGGTACGTGATCGGTAGGGATATTTAGCTTCACCTCAAAATCCCCCTTAAAAAAAAGCTTCACCTCAAAAAGATATAGAGTTAACTCAGCTCCGCTTGTTAATATAACGAGCTCATATTTAAACTTGGCTCAACTCATGTAGCTCAGGAGCTAGATATATGTGTTATGTATGCAATAATCTATAAAAAAATACATTTATAGGCACATGTTTTTCTCCAAAAATCACAACAATCTACCATTTACACTAAGATGTCACTCAGCACACTCCCTAGAAGATAACAAACAATAATATTCCCCCCTAAAAAAACAACAATAATATTGGCACTAATCTCATGTCCCTCATGATTGCCAAGTTTAATGAGTTCAATCTTTAGATCAGTCCATTAGACTTGTTTTGTTAATGAGCTTAGATTAAAACTTGGCTCGACCTGTTAGTCAACGAGTTCGAGTCGAGCCAAGCCAAACCACGAGCTAATTGCTTAGCTCATGGGCTTTGAGTTTTAAATTTGGTCCCTATACATCAGAATAGCTAACACTAAAAAAAAGGACGAAAGGATCATACGAGTCAATAAACTAAAGTGAACTCGTAAATTAGTGCCAGCAAGATGGTCTAAACTTAAATGAAAATGACGCACATCAGATATTGCCAAAATCTCATCGAGAGATTTATGTGCAAAATGTGTTGAAAGTTTACAGATAACTGGGCAATTGAAAATGAACTCACCTACTCATCACAGTAGAGTGAACAAAGGATGAACAAAGATCAACTCTACCAAAATTGCCAAATCAGCAGCTGCCAAAACGATTTGTTGCGGCTTCAAAAAACATAAAATCTACCAAGCCTACGCGTGAACTCATATTCATGTGTTTTAGACATTTTACGGTATAGATTACTACTGTTATGGAGTAGTAACGGCTTAGATCAGCCATTCATACGTTATTATGAGCATTTCACATTTTAATCCTTGTGTTTATTCTCGTTGAGGGTGAACTTGATGCACAGAGATTTATGGATCTCATGCACCATGATCTCTTGAGTAAAAATATTTTTAAAAGATTGAAATTACCAGCCCACATGACAATCTCGTTTGACATAAAAATAAATTGCCAGCAATACGTGAGTTTTATTCCAAATAAACAGTGTTACAATCGCCTGTACTAGCTTTGAAATACTTATTGACACCTCGGAAGCGCACTTTTGGCTCTCGGGTACCCGCACACCCTATATGCGGAAAAAATTTAGTAATTCAAACAAAGTTCAAAAAAATCCAAATCTTTTTTGGAATCAAACATGATCAGGTATTGTACTCATATAAAAGATTTGGACAAGAAATGATTCATATTGACTTCACGGCAAAAAAGACAAATTTTTGACGACAATATAGCGTGTATAGTACTTGTATATAGCGTTTTTTGCCGAATCTTCGACCCAGGATGCAACGAAAGTCATTCTCTGCCGAATCTTTTTTATACGACTACAATACTTGATCATGTTTAATACCAAAAAAGATTTGGAAATTTTCAAACTTTTTTTGAATTACTATTTTTTTTGCATATAGAGTGCGCTGGTACCCAGGTTCTCCTTCATATTTTCCTTGACACCTCCCACTATCTATATGTGTATCACTCGCTAACATTGCTAAGCAAAGTCGTTGTCATATGGTAGAATTGGTTTGCAGTTTAGTGCATGAACCCAAACCCGTGGGTAATTCAACCTCTGGTTTTCTAAGCATGACAGTGGTTTTCGACAAACATATTAAGAAATCAACACGCGAGATGCACCAAATCACAATGTAGTGCAGGCAAGCAAGCGTATACATTGTGCGCCCTCGCTTGGAACCGACATATTTTAGCATATTTTGAATAGATATGCATTGTAAGAAAGACAATACTTTGCACGAGTGTTTTGTGTACGTGCAACCTGAGTGGCACGTGTGCCTGGGTATGGATGCAAAGTTCAGCTCTTAGTTTGTGAAAATAACGAGGTCTCCAGAACAAGAAAATGGCAATAATATATAAGTTAATAAGTTAAATTTGTTCTAAAGCGACTTACAATGTTTAGTACTATTATTATCCTCGGGGGATTCTCTTCAGTCGCCATGACTGGGTTTTTAAACTAGATGAGACCTTGTAAACATTGCGATAATTAGCTAAAAGTTGTGTGCATTAATCGATGCAGAGGCACCCGCAAAAAAAAAATCGATGCAGAGGCTTGGAGCATGATCTTCTTCTTTTTTAAGAACTTTCAAGGAAACACACAGTAGCTTCAAAACTTTGGACCAAAATACTCAAGTTGCAATTTATTTATTTATTTGCATTCTACTCCCGTTGCAATTTGCGAGTAAATAAACACGCATTGAACAGATCGATGCTGAAAACATGCGCGCCTATATACAACCCTAGGTAGGACGTGGTTTTCTCGTGATGCCGCCAAGTGAAATGAACCTCTCGCGACATGGACAAATGCCATTCGTGCATGCATGGACTGATCTACCCTGGTGCTACTTGGCTGCTGCTGTCAAAACCCCCGTGATTTCTTGTACGATTGTACTCCATACATAGTCAAAAGTAATCTGGTTCTTGTTTTAACCTGCGTGATCACAGCCTTGGCCACTTGCTTGATGGTCATGTCTATCGACTTAATCAAATTGCTAGATTGCCAAAATGCGTTTGGTCATGCCTTACCGTGGATTCCAGGCCCGATTCCTTTCACATTCTCGGGAACATGGAAGGAAATTAGCTCTTTGCCTACGCCAACTTGTGCCTGTTTTTCTGGTTTGGTGAAACCAGGGGCTTGAGTTGCAATCCAAATAGCAGAGACCTGCCTAGCTATATGCCTCTGTGCAGCACAAGAAAATTGGGAGATGTCTGTACTTGATTATGATTATTGTATGGCAGCATCACGGTTTTGAGTAACGCAACAGTTTATCTTATTCGGACACTCCAAATGATGGAATGGTTCTGCAGTTTTAAACCCTTTTTCTTACATGGACTTTTTTTGTCCCTACTATTGAACAAATATTTCTACATTATGTTTTTCTTATTATTATAGATAATTGGTCGTGCGTTGCAACTGAGTATAAATATTCTAGTACTTTAGCCCGTAATTTTATTTGGTAAGTCAATAAGTGGTGGACTAACTGAGCCAGTTTTTAAGAGAACCCGATAAAAAAATTAGAGATGAAAACAAAATAGGAAGGGGAAGGGGGAAAAGTATTTGGACAATGAAAGAAAAGTGAAACGTTTGAGAGTGAAATAGGGAGTCTTGTCTCTCTTTTAAGGTAATAATTGCCCGTGCGTTGCAGCATGGGCATAAATATTCTAGTAGATTAGTCTATGATTTACCTGACCCTATTAATGTGATTGTGTATAAAAAATATTTTATTTGGTAAGCATTTATTGGCTCGAAAACAAAAACTATATTTGTAAGTCAATAAAAGCTGGGGTGTTGAGGCGGTTTTCAAAGAAAACTGATGAAAAAATCAGAGATCAGAGGAAAACAACTAAAACAAGGAGAGGAAGGGGTAAATGTACGTAAACTAGACGAAGGGCGAGTGGAGGATAGAACCTTACATCTTTTTATATAGAGATACAAATAAATGTTTTCTTGATTGTCACACTGGCAACAACGACCGTCAGATAGAGAAAAGACTGATAATTCGGTCCATAGACCATAGGGGGCGGTTCTGTGTGTACGTATCACTTATTATTGCAACTTTTTTTAGACGACTTATTATTGCCACTGAACGTGGCATTACCTTGAGCGCCCGCTAAATGGGCCACGCTCATTAGCACATAAGCAAGAAATACGCATGAAAAAAATACACTATGAATGTAAGAATGTATGCTAGTTCTTTTTTCTAGTTATTTTTTATTTTTTAAATATTCTAGCAAATAGATGGTGAATATTTTGTAAGAATGTTTGTGGAATGTAAGCATCTGTTTGCACAATTTAAAAAATTGTTCATAGCACTAAAAAATGTTCGTGTTATTTAAAAAATGTTCACACTTTTAAAAATTATATACGCTTTCTAAAAAAAGTCATGCAATTAAAAACAATATTCACGAAAATCTTATGTTACAAGACATGTTACAGTGCAATTTATGGACTCTAGCAAACCTTCACGCATTAAAAAAGGTTTAATATGTTCTAAATGTTAATAAAAATATAAAAAACTGTTCATGCGACTATAACAAAATGTTCACGACAAATTAAAAATGTCTGTCCCATTTAAACAATTGTCCACAACAATTAACAATTTATACATATTTTTTTGCGGCAAACAATTTTATACATATTAACAAATGTAAAATTGTGTTCATGTAGTTTTTCAGAAATATTCATGACATGTACAAAAAGAAACGTTCGTACAGTACCAGGCAGATTAAAAAAGCTCCTGAATTTGAAAACGAAAAATATATAAAGAAAAAACATAGAAAAGAAAAAAATTGTACCGAATCTTCCTGAAACCATTGAAGTTTCTCAAAACCAGTCCCACCATACATGCTAGCTTCCGAAAACCGCTCGGGTACTATGGCTATTGGGTCAAACCACTCGGAGGAATCCTATAGGCAAAAGCTCTATACTTCACAATAAGCAAGATTTAGCCATGGCGCAGGTTCTGAGGCCGAGCATGAAGGGTCACGGGTCCCCTAGGTGGCATGCTCAGCCCAAGTATGACATACTTATTTTGAAGATGATGTTCAACCCATTGGAAGGCCTAGCTCACTACGGCTATATTTGAATGTCGGACGAAATACACCATACTAAACTATTGTCATGACCACAAATTTCAGTCCACGGATAGTTGCAAATTATTTGGCAGACAATTTTTTTGTCAACTCTAGTCTTTTTTATACCGACTTTGATCAATTCATAGGCAAGAAAAATCCTGAGCAATATTTTGGCTACCCAAACATTTAGCATGGGAAGCTTGGGGCCAGACTAAGCCTATCACTATGACGTCGCTACCGAGGTCATTGTCCTTTTCACTTCTTACATCACAGACTAAAAAGAAACAACATCACCGCTAAGCTCCGTCTGGTCATTTTTATATTACCGGTTAATGAAGAAGTTGAATCCTAATCATCTCTATCTTTTCTTTTGAGGGGGTAATCATCTCTACCTTGATTTTTGGATAGTTTACTGGAAAAGTGTCTGAATATCTAAGTTTAGTTACGGTTGCCAAACCATTCTACAATTGTTCTACGACAAACTTGTCACGCCCCGAGACCGGGCCTAGGCGAGACAACCATTGTCTGCCTCTCGCCTAGGCCCGGTCTCGGGGCGTGACAGAACTTGTTGTAAGATGATACGAGAAACTCCCCAAAGAAAACTATGTTGTCATGTTCACAAACTCAGATTAAGTTTAACCATACCTGCATTTTTTAAGTTTAACCAAATACTCCATCGATTCCTAAATATAAGTCTGTTTAGAGATTCCAATACAGACTACATACTGAGCAAAATGAGTGAATCTACAGTCTATAATATGTCTATATACATCCGTATGTAATCTGTATTGAAATATCTAGAAGGACTTATATTTAGAAACGGTGGAAGTATCAAATTACAAAAAAAAGTAATTTTGAACAACACACGATAAATGAAGATCTCTCTTCTATTTTTTCGTTAGGCACATATGGTTTTCTATATCGAGATTACATAGCTGAACGTTTTAAATATGTAAGACAACTCAATTGTCAATGTCTATAATGACAAGCATTGACTTACAATTCAACCATTCCTCTTTCTTTTTTTGAAATGAGATCTAATCAAGTGCCCGCGCCCCCTTGTTTCAATGAAGAAAGAAAAAAGATCGACAAACTATGGTGAAGTTATGTTGTCACTGGTCACCAAAGGAACCCGCGCCCCCTTGTTTTAACGTAAGTGGTCTATATATATAGCTTTGACCTCATGGGATGTGAATCATACCCCCCCCTATGTATCTTATAATTCAATTTGAGACAATGTAGACGAGAATATACAGACCACTTACGTTAAGAAGTATGTAGATAATTTTACTTGCCAAGAACCAATGAACAAGAGAATGCATTCCATCGTATTGTAATTTCAAAGATACTTAATCATGTGTAAACTGAGAGCTCATTGTGGATCTACTTCGGGCACGTGGCACATAGTAACTAGATGAGTGCCCTGCGTTTGTACTGTGTATTTTTTTAAATATACTCCCTGTGTAAACTAAGATTATAAAATTAGTGATCTAAATGCTTTTATATTAGTTTACAAAGGAAGTATAAATTAGATGAACTTCCGCAGGAGTATATATGTATTGTTTCCTTGTGCACTTTGGGACAGACTTACTAGGAAAGGGAGTAAAAACTGACGCGGTGCTTCGCGCGATCGTACGGATGCCATTTGAATTACTAGGAAAGCCCGCACAAGTCAACCGGAAACGATAACACTCCAGTGGCACACACGAGTCGCGAACTGTTTACCTTCTTCGTGGCGGGCATCGGCGCCGCGACTGCGTTGGGAGGCGAGCAATGCCGGCCCCGCGCCGGGTGGGTCATCGCCTTCGATTTCGCGTGCCGCGCTCTCGGCGCCGCCACCGATCGGGCCGCCTCCCTGCTCCTCCCGCCGCCGCTCGTGGTCGGTCTCTGCACGCACACGGCCCTCGAAACCGACGGCATCCTTCCCACCTCACCTGCACCGATTCATCCATACGCCAGCTAAGCTACTTCACCGCGTGATCGGTCTCCGGAGCAGAATCGAAACAGGGCGGTGGAGCACCAGCCGGCGTACGTACCTGACCGGAGCTGAGCTGAGCTAGGCGGGAGCGCGGTGGAGCTCCAACGACGCGGGAGAACCACGGGATCGTGCGCGTGGAGGGCCGGGGTAGATGTATCTGTGTATGTGTGACAGTACGTATGGGCGGCAGCGCGTGTGATCGAGGAGAGATCGCGCGGAGAAAGGGGAGACGAGCGGGTGAATCCGGCGGCTGTGGAATATACTGCCCGTGACATGTGGCGCGAGGGTGGTCACATGTGAGCCAGTCGCGGCGGGTGCACCTTATCCCGGCCCTTGGCCCCGTTGCCTCCCAGCGTCGTCGCCACGAGTGGCTCTAGACGCGAAGACCCCCGGCTCCAGGGAATTCCCGAAGCCCGGTCCCGGTTACGGCAAGTGGCGGAGAACACCGGAGTTCATCGACCTCACGGCCCCGCTTTTTTTGTGGCATCGACCGTAGCAGGACCACTCTCGCTCTCACATGCCGATGTGACGTCAGAAGCATCACTGCTGAGAATATGGTTGATTGGGGTTAATTCCTGCCTAAGGGCTTCTCTAGCAGATCTCCAAAAATATCATATTTAGAGCGAAAATTTCTGGTTTGAGGGATTAATCCTTAGCTTGCACGACACTCTCTCATCCCAACTGAACAACCGCCGCCTCCACCTCGATTTCACTTCCTAGTTGCCGCCGCTGCCGCCACCTACCTCTCCGTCATCCAATGGCGGAGCTACAACAAGGCTGGATGGGCCATGCCCTGCCCAACATTTTAAAATTTATACACTTTCTTTTACTATTGAGCCTTAGAACACTAGCCCATAGGCTATTTCTTTCATTTTGGCCCGCCCAGAGTTGGGCTTCAAGCTCTGCCACAGCTGTCCTTCCGCCACCTTGCCGCTGCTAGAGACTAGTGGTAGGGCTAAGCCCCGACATTGGTCGATGAAGGTGGTGGCGGGGAGGTCTCCGCTAACGCAGCCTTCGACGGTGAGATGCAATGTATGGACAATGACTT
Source organism: Aegilops umbellulata (assembly GCA_032464435.1). NCBI lineage: Eukaryota > Viridiplantae > Streptophyta > Magnoliopsida > Poales > Poaceae > Aegilops > Aegilops umbellulata. Next base: position 399,090,294 of record CP136054.1, read on the forward strand.
GAGGCAGATGGTGTGACTGTGCAACCGCGGCGGTGGCATTTCTGGCCCAACCGACAGTCTCTGAGCGAGATGTTGACTAGTGTGTCGAAGTAGGTGAAAACCAGCTTTCTGCAAAACGAAATCACAAGCCATTTCCACTATCGTATCCACGCATATAAATGTTAGGTCTGTTACGACACCTCGTGTGCGACTTGCCAATACATTCAAAGTATTGCCATATATGATTGTAACGTTTTTTATGGTAGAGTTATCTTACAACGAGTAAGCGGTGCACATTAGGGTCGCGAGTCTACACTTAACTTGCAAGAAGCGTTAAAGGGACTCCATAGTTACCTTTTTATGCTTTTCGTTGTGTTTTATTTTGAACTAGTGAAAGTGTGTTATATCGACTAGAGGGGGGTGAATAGGCGATTTTTACAAATTCGTCACCGAGGAAATACAACTTGAGGAATTTGTTAAGTGACAAAATACAAGCAGCGGATAAAGTACTCAGGTGCATGCATAATAAGGCAGTAGCATAGTCATCATGATGAAATAAAACATACACAGAGCACAAGTAGCGTGTAAACAAGATAAGAAGGCAGAAGACAAGGTGACTGAAGAAATAGGGTTGAGGAAATTGAGAAAGTCTTCAGTCAAAGTCTTCAAATAGTAACGATCAAGTTCAATAGCAAGTAAGCGAGGAAATGAAAGAGTTTAGGAAATAGAACCAGTAGCTCAGTGAACACAGTGATTTGGTAGACCAGTTCCAACTGTTGTGACAGTTGTACGTCTGGTTGGAGCGGCTTGATATTTAAACCAAAGGACACACAGTCCTTACCGTATTCTTCTTGAACTAAGGTCACACAGACCTCACCCAATCACTCGTGGTAAGTCTTCAAGGTGACTTCCAAACCTTCACATATTTGGTCACCCGACGATCCACAATTCCTCTTGGATGCTCTAGACCATGACGCCTAACCGTCTGGAAGATGCACAATCTTCAAAGGTAACAAGCGTCAGTTCCACACAGGAACAATCTCTTCAGTGATGCTCAATCACTTTGGGTTTTAGGTGTTGGGGTTTTGGGTTTTTCCTCACTGATAATTTTCTCTCAAAGTTCTCGGAGGATGGGATGCTCTAAATGACAAGTGTCGATCTATCTCTCGGAGCAGCCAACCAGCTAGTGGTTGAGGGGGCGGCTATTTATAGCTAGGGAGCAGCCCGACATGATAAGACATAAATGCCCGTAATGATATGACCGTTGGATGGATAAGATATTTTGGACAGCTGGCACAAAGCACAACAACGTCAGAAATTTGAACCATGAAATTCCTCAGTGCTACCATGTTCCTCACTGTAGGCAATTCACTCAGTCAGAACAAATTCCTCTAAGACCAGAAGAACTTCGTCTTTGTCATTAAAGAAATTGACTGAACTGCAAGAGATTTCCAAAGGCTTCACTTGAAGGATTGGGCATGAGTAGGCTTTGAGATGAGCATCACTTAGAAATTTTTTCTTAGTATTACCTTGACCCCCTTTAACAGTGCGGTGTTTTCTATGACTCAAAAGAAGAAAATGAAACCACGAAAACAAAAGTCTTCACACTTCATAGTCCTCGGACCAATATCTTCAAGGTCATACCAATTTCCTCATTTTCAAAGTCTTCGAGAAAACCAAAGTCTTCAGATGAAGACATTCATTTTTAGGGGTCGACTTTCATCGGATATATCAAACTCCTCAGAAACTTATAAGACCTATGTACACTCACAAACACATTAGGCCCTTAACCTATAAGTCTTCAATACACCAAAATCATTAAGGGGCACTAGATGCACCTACAATCTCCCCCCTTTTGGTGATTGATGATAAATAGGTTAAGTTTTCAACGGGAATAAACATATGAAGTGTAAGTACTGATTTTGAGGAATTTGATTGCAAGATATAGAAGAACTCCCCCTGAAGATGTGCATATTTGAGCAATTTGCTTTGGACTGCAAATGCACATTGTAGGATAAAATCATGGAGATCTCCCCCTATATCTTGTAATCCATTCACCCATTTAATATATAGTATGAAGAATTTGAAATGCATGATGGAAAATGGTGTCTGGCGAAATTCAGCATGCGTGCATTAAGTAACTTGAGGAAATAAGCATGCAGAAAGCAGTTCAAAACTGTCAGACCACCATTGGACTTAAGTTTACAACTCAACCAACAAACACTTCAGAAGAGCGAGAGTTGTAACTTAAACAAAAATAACCCAGATATAAGACCCGCTTGAAGACTGATGTCGCTTTAACTACGTCGGTATTTCCCCAGAGAGGAAGGAATGATGCAGTACAGCTATGGTAGGTATTTCCCTCAGTTATGAAACCAAGGTTATCAATCCAGTAGGATAACCAAGCAACACTATGTAAACGGTACCTGCACACAAAGAACAAATACTTGCAACCCAACGCTTATGAGGGTTTGTCAATCCCTTTACGTGTAACGGCGCCAGAAATTGTCAAGTTGTCGGGATAAATTTGTGATAGATTGGATAAATAGATCTCGATAAAATGCGAAATAAAAGATTGAACTAAAAAGTGCAGCAAGATATTTTTGGGTTTTTGTAATAATAGATCTGAAAACAAAAGCAAATAAAAATAGATCTCAAAGCAAATATGATAAAGAATAGACCCGGGGGTCGTAGATTTCACTAGTGGCTTCTCTCAATAAATAACACACGGTGGGTAAACAAATTACTGTTGGGAAATTGATAGAAGATCGAATAATTATAACGATATCCAAGGCAATGATCAATATATAGGCATCACGTCCAAGATTAGTAGACCAACTCCTGCCTGCATCTACTACTATTACTCCACACATCGACCGCTATCCAACATGCATCTAGTGTATTAAGTTCATGGAGAAATGGAGTAATGCAATAAGAACGATGACATGATGTAGACGAGATCTATTCATATATAAATAGCCCCCATCTTGTTATCCTTAATAGCAACGATGTATGCGTGTCTTGCCGTCCCTTCTGTCACTGGGAAAGAACACCGCACGATCGAACCCATCACAAAGCACCTCTTCCCATGGCAAGAAAAATCGATCTAGTTGGCCCAACTAAACCAAAGATTCGAAGAAGAAATATGAGGCTATTAATAATCATGCATATAAGAGATCAAAGAAGACTCAAATAATATTCATGGATATAGATCTGATCATAAACTCAAAGTTCATCGGATCCCAACAAACACACCGCAAAAAGAGTTACATCAAATAGATCTCCAAGATACCATTGTATTGAGAATCAAAAGAGAGAGAGAGGAAACCATCTAGCTACTGACTACGGACCCGTAGGTCTATCATGAACTACTCACGCATCATCAGGGAGGCACCAATGAGGATGATGAACCCCTCCGTGATGGTGTCTAGATTGGATCTTGTGGTTCTGGAACTTGCGGTGGCTGGAATTATGTTTCGTCGACTCCCCTAGGGTTTTTGGAATATTTAGGTATTTATAGGGCGAAGAGGCGGTGCGGGAGGCCACTGAGGTGGGCACAACCCACCTGGGCGCGCCCTGGTGGGTTGTGCTCCCCTCGGAGCCCCCTCTGGTACTTCTTTATCCCATTGGATGTCTTCTGGTCCAAAAAAATCTCCAAAAAGTTTCACTGCATTTGGACTCCGTATGGTATTGGTTTTCTACGAAGTAAAACACAAGCAAAAAACAACAACTGGCACTGGGCACTATGTCAATAGGTTAGCCCCAAAAAATGATATAAAGTTGCTATAAAATGATTGTAAAACATCCAAGAATGATAATATAACAACATGGAACAATAAAAAATTAGAGATACGTTGGAGATGTATCAAAGACTAACTCAACTTTCTCCCCCTTTGTCATCAAATGACCAAAAGGGACGAAAATTGAGGACTAACGCCCCTGAATAATATCAACTTGAGGTCGGTGGAGGAGCGCCAGCTTGTTGGGGTCGTTTGTCTATGTAGGGCCAGCCACAGTCTCGTCAAGATCCTCAGCTTCATCCGTCTCACACGATGAAGAAAATGAACTAGCGACGAGCTGAGGAACTTTGACTTTCTTGAATTTCTTCGAAGGAGGATGTGACCAGTCAAAGTTCTGCTGAAAGTTCATCTTCTTGAGGTCTTCCTCTGTATAAAGATGTAAAAGTATGGCCCAAGTGCGGTCAAAGATTTCATGCACATAGTAGTGATTTTTCTCCACGGTGTTCTACATGACAGTCATGTTCTGAAGAATTGAGCCAAATTGACGCTTGACCCACTTGTGATTGCAATCGACTTTTTGGTGAAGACTAAGAAGAAGCTCGTGATCATTCATCACACGCGGGGCAGTGGCATGAGGATTTTGCTCTGTGGCTTTCCCTTTTTCATCAAATGAGGAAATTGTCCTTTTGAGGACTTCAATAGGCGGCAGAAAGCTCGCGATCAGCCATCACACGCGGGGCAGTGGCTTGAGGAATTGAAGACCTTGTTCTGATGAACCTCATAATCCAAGGAGCATAAGGCTTCAATTCAAACGGCGAAAGAGCAACATTGGCCAAATTCCTCATGAAGAAATCGTGATAGTTTATGGGAATCCCATGAATGATGTTGAACATCAGATTCTTCATGATGCCAACAACTTCTTCTTCTTCAAAATTGTGGCCTTTGATCGGACTGAGGGTTTTGGTCAGGATGCGGTAGACTGTTCCGGGCACATAAAACAAATCCTTCATGAGGAAGGTGGTTCTTGGAGCTTGGCCTGAATGCAAGGGCTTCATCAACACTTGCATGAGATGATTTGGAAGTTCAGATTCCTCATACAGCCTTGCACCTTTTGCTGGAGGGCTGACTAGGATGGCATGAAGCAATTGAGTTGCCGGAGCTTTGTAGTGAGTGTTTTCAGTCATCCAGTCTAGAACCCATGAGTTGACATTTGAGACATTTCCAGTGAGGTGCAGAGTTGCATATAACTGAAGAATTAGCTCTTCATTCCAATCACATATGTCAGCATAGAAATTGAGGAGTCCAGCTTCGTGAAGAACATTTAACACGGGTGAAAAGCATGAAATTGACTCCATATCCACATGAGGAATTTGATGGTGTTGGAAGACTTTGTCCTTGCCAAAAAGAACTGAGGCATAAAAATTCATCTGACTTGCAATCCAAAACCTCTTGCGCCTTAATCTTGCCGAGTCATAAGGATTTGCATCAGTGAAGAAGTGATGCTCAGCGAAGAAATCGACATTGTTGAATTTTGGCCTCCTTGTGCCAGACTAAGGATTTTGAGGCTTGGGCTGAAGATTTGCAGTAATAGGCCTCACAACCTCTCTAGGCACGACTTCTGGTGTAGTAGACCAAGGAATTGAAGAGGCAATTTCATCAGTAGTCTGGGTCTCCATGTCTTCAGCTGATGCAGCTGGAATTTCTTCAGGTATGGACTGGAGAGAAGTTTGGCGTCCTTCAGATCCGGTCAGTATTTCTTCAGCTTGCATAGGGGACTGATGAATTGATTGAAGAGATGTGGCAATTGATGAATTTGGGTGAAGAGTTTCCCAATAACCATCATTTACTACTGGAGCGGCTGAACCAATGTCCACATCTTCATCAATTTCTTTTACGCTAGCCTCTTCAACAGTGAACTGAGGCAGGGGTGAGGATACCAGCGGTGTTGAAGCATTTGCTTCCATATTAATTTCTTCATCAATCTGCTCTAAGGAAGCAGCAAAATGATCTTCTTCATCATTGTCACCATCAGGAATGACACATTCTTCACCATATGGAACTATTTCCTTTGATGGCACAATAGAAATGGGAATTACATCTGTTAGTTCAGTCGAGGAACTCATCAAAATCCTCATTTTCTTAGGAGCTGAGGATTCTGCAGATGTTGATGCTTTCCTTTTCTTAGCGGCTTCCTTCTCCGCGGCCTTTGTTTTCTTTATTTCTGTTGCAGAAGGAAGTGTGGTTTTCTTCACCTTTGAAGATTTTGCAGGAGGAGCAGAGGATGAGGTTGGTGCAGTTTCTTCAGGCATGACTGATGCAGTCGCCCTCGCATTCTCAGTTTCTTCAGGCACAACAGATTCTTCACTGGCCTGGTTTGATCTTCAGGCACAATATTGGAAGTTGCCTTGGCAGTTTCTTCAGTGGCCTGAATTTCTTTAGCTGTGCTTGCAGTTTCTTCAGCAGGCTGAGCAGATGTTCCAGCCTGAGTAATTTTTGGTTGCGATTCAGCAGCAACACTAGCGTTGTGGTCCTTGATGGTCTTGTTAGCAATCTTGACGAATCTGACCTTGGCACCTAGCCAATCAGCATGATAGCGGTCAAATTCATCACTAAGGTTTTTGATCTCCTTTTGTATAGTGACAAGTTCTTCAGGAGACAAAGTCAAAACATTGTTCCTCAAAAAGCGCTCTTTCTTTTACTGGTTCTTCTTGACTCTCCTGGCCTTCTCAAATTTCCATTTTTTTTGCCTATGAAGGCAGTCAGGATGTGACTTTGACCAGGAATCAGATTCGGGTCAGGAAGAGGGGTATTGGGATCCTTGTGCCATATGTCAATGAAATCGAGGATCTTCTTTGGATCCATCATAAGAGTGTTGGAAATATGCCATAGAGGCAATAATAAAATGGTTATTATTGTATTTCCTTGTTCATGATAATTGTCTATTGTTCATGCTATAATTGTATTATCCGGAAACCGTAATACATGTGTGAATACATAGACCACAACATGTCCCTAGAAAGCCTCTAGTTGACTAGCTCGTTGATCAATAGATGGTTGTGGTTTCCTGACCATGGACATTGGATGCCGTTGATAATGGGATCACATCATTAGGAGAATGATGTGATGGACAAGACCCAATCCTAAGCATAGCACAAGATCGTGTAGTTCGTTTGCTAAGAGCTTTTCTAATGCCAAGTATCATTTCCTTAGAGCATGATATTGTGCAACTCCCGGATACCGTAGGAATGCTTTGGGTATATCAAACGTCACAACGTAATTGGCTGGCTATAAAGATGCACTACGGGTATCTTCAAAAGTGTCTGTTGGGTTGGCACGAATCGAGACTGGGATTTTTCACTCCGTATGACGGAGAGGTTTCTCTTGGACCACTCGGTAATGCATCATCATAATGAGCTCAATGTGACTAAGGAGTTAGCCACAGGATCATGCATTACGGAACGATTAAAGAGACTTGCCAGTAACGAGATTGAATGAGGTATGGGGATACCGATGATCGAATCTCGGGCAAGTAACATACCGATAGCCAAAGGGAATTGTATACGGGATTAATTTAATCCCCGACATCGTGGTTCATCCGATGAGATCATCGTGGAACATGTGGGAGCCAACATGGGTATCCAGATCCCACAGTTGGTTATTGGCCGAAGAGATGTCTCGGTCATGTCTGCATGGTTCCCGAACCCGTAGGGTCTACACACTTAAGGTTCGGTGACGCTAGAGTTGTTATGGGAAATTGTATGTGGTTACCGAAGGTTGTTCGGAGTCCCGGATGAGACCCTGGACGTCATGAGGAGTTCCGGAATGGTCCGAAGGTGAAGATTTTATATGGGAAGTTCAGTTTCAGTCACGGGAATGGTTTTGGGGGTTATCGGTATTGTACCAGGACCACCGAAAGGTGTCCGGGGGTCCACCGGGTGGGTCCACCTGCCCTGGAGGACTTAATGGGCTGAATATGGGAGGGAACCAGCCCCCTATGGGCTGGTGTGCCCCCCAATGGACCAAGGCGCCTAGGGTTGGAAACCCTAGGGGGAGGGGGCGCCTCCCACCTTACTTGGGGGGCAAGTCTCCCCCTCCTGGCCGCCCCCCTCTAGATGCATCTAGGGGCCCGGCCCCTCTTCCCTTCCCCCTATAAATAGTGGGGTGGGGGGTGGGAGGGCAGCCGCACCCCTTCCCCTGGCGCATCCCTTCCACCCTCCAACTCCTCCTCCTCCATAGCGCTTGGCGAAGCCCTGCAGGAGAACCACAAGCTCCACCACCACGCCGTCATGCTGCCGGAGCTCTCCATCAACTTCTCCTCTCCCCTTGCTGGATCAAGAAGGAAGAGACGTCCCTGGGCTGTAGGTGTGTTGAACGCGGAGGCGCCGTTCGTTCGGCGCTAGATCCGATCTTCCGCGATTTGAATCGCCGCGAGTACGACTCCATCAACCGCGTTCTTGTAACGCTTCCGCTTAGCGATCTTCAAGGGTATGAAGATGCACTCCCTCTCTCTCTCGTTGCTAGTATCTCCTAGATTGATCTTGGTGACACGTAGGAATTTTTTTGAATTATTACTATGTTCCCCAACAGTGGCATCATGAGCTAGGTCTATGCGTAGATTCTATGCATGAGTAGAACACAAAGTAGTTGTCAGCGATGATTTGGTCAATTTGCTTACCGTTACTAGTCTTATCTTGATTCAGCGACATTGTGGGATGAAGCGGCTCGGACTAACCTTACACGTACACTTACGTGAAACTGGTTCCACCGACTGACATGCACTTGATGCATAAGGTGGCTAGCGGGTGTCTGTCTCTCCCTCTTTAGTCGGATCGGATTCGATGAAGAGGGTCCTTATGAAGGGTAAATAGCAATTGGCATATCACTGTTGTAGCTTTTGCGTAGGTAAGGAACGTTCTTGCTAGAAACCCATAGCAGCCACGTAAAACATGCAACAATAATTAGAGGACGTCTAACTTGTTTTTGCAAGGTATGTGATACGTCTCCAACGTATCTATAATTTTTGATTGTTCCATGCTATTATATTATCCATCTAGGATGTTTTATATGCATTTATATGCTATTTTATATGATTTTTGGGACTAACCTATTAACCTAGAGCCCAGTGCCAGTTTTTGTTTTTTCCTTGTTTTTGAGTATCGCAGAAAAGGAAAACCAAACGGAGTCCAATTGACCTGAAAATTGACGGAGATTGTTTTTGGACCAGAAGAAGCCCACGGAGTATCGGAGATGGGCCAGAAGAGTCCCGAGGCACCCACGAGAGTGGGGGCGCGCCCTACCCCCCTGGGCATGCCCCCCTACCTCATGGCCGCCTCGGAGACCCCCCTGACTTGTTCCCGATGCCAAAATCTCTTATATATATAGAAACCCCCCAGAACATAACCTAGATCGGGAGTTTCGCTGCCGCAAGCCTCTGTAGCCACCAAAAACCAATCGGACCCTGTTCCGGCACCCTGCCGGAGGGGGGATCCCTCACTAGTGGCCATCTTCATCATCCCGGTGCTCTCCATGATGAGGAGGGAGTAGTTCACCCTCGGGGCTGAGGGTATGTACCAGTAGCTATGTGTTTGATCTCTCTCTCTCTCTCTCTCGTGTTCTTGATTTGGCACGATCTTGATGTATCGCGAGATTTGCTATTATAGTCGGATCTTATGATGTTTCTCCCCCTCTACTCTCTTGTAATGGATTGAGTTTTCCCTTTGAACTTATCTTATCGGATTGAGTCTTTAAGGATTTGAGAACACTTGATGTATGTCTTGCATGTGCTTATCTATGGTGACAATGGGCTATTCACGTGATCTATTTGATGTATGTTCTGGTGGTCAACTTGCGGGTTCAGTGACCTTGTGAACTTATGCATAGGGGTTGTCACAAGATAATAATTCAAGAAGTCTCAAGCATCTAAGCTTGGGGATGCCCCGGTAGGCATCCCACCTTTCTTCTTCAACAATTATCGGTTAGTATCGGTTGAGCTTAAGTTTTTGCTTCTTCACATGATGAGTGCTTGTAAGTGCATCTAGTGCCCCTTAGTGATTTTGGTGTATTGAAGACTTATAGGTTAAGGATCTAATGTGTTTATGAGTGTACACAGGTCTATAAGTCTATGAGGAGTTTGATATTTACAGAGAAAGTCGACCCCTAAAAATGAAGTTCTTCGACTGAAGACTTTGGTATTCTGAAGACTTTCTGAAGACTTTGAAAGTGAAGAAATTGGTGTGACCTTGAAGACTTGGTTATCATTCGAGGAACATGAAGCGTGAAGACTTTTGTTTTCATAGTTTCATTTTCTCTTTCTTGAGTCATAGGAAACACTGTACTGTTAAAGGGGGTCGAGGAAATACTAAGGAGAAAATTTCCAAGTGATGCTCAACTCAAATCCTACACCTACCAATCCCTTCGAGTGAAGCCATTGGAAATCTCATACAGTTCAGTCAATTTCTTCAGTGACAGAGACGCAGTTCTTCTAGTCACTGAGGACTTTGCTTTGGCTGAGGAGTTAGGAATTCGCCAGTGCGAATTGCCTACACAGTAAGGAACATGATAGCCCTGAGGAATTTGTACCTCAAATTTCCGACCGTTGCTGTGCTACGCGCCAGCTGTCCCAAAATATCTTATCCACCTAACGGTCATATCATTGAAGGGCATTTATGTCTTACAATGTCGGGCTGCTCCCTAGTCTATAAATAGCCGCCCCCTACAACCACTAGCTGGTTGGCTGCTCCGCGAGAACTTGACACTTGTCATTTGAGAGCAACCCATCCTCCGAGGACTTTGAGCGAAAATCATCAAGTGAGGAAAATCCAAAACCCAAACCCAAAACACCTACAAACCCAAAGTGATTGAGCATCACTGAAGAGATTGATCCTGCGTGGACCCGACGCTTGTTACCTTTGAAGATTGTGCTTCTTACAGACGGTTAGGCGTCACGGTCTAGAGCATCCAAGAGGAATTGTGGATCGTCGAGTGATCGAGTTTGTGAAGGTTCAGAAGTCACCTGAAGACTTACCACGAGTGATTGGGCGAGGACTGTGTGTCCTTAGCTCATGGAGAATACGGTGAGGACTGTGTGTCCGGGACTGGGTGTCCTCGAGTTTAAATACTCAGCCGCTCCAACCAGATGTACAACTGAGACAACAGTTGGAACTGGTCTACCAAATCATTGTCTTCACCAAGCCAACTGGTTCTATTTCCTCAACACTTTCATTTCCTCATTATTGTGTTGTGTGTTTGTTCATATCTGTGTTTGAAGACTTTGACTGAAGACTTTCTCAATTTCCTCAGTTCAATTTCTTCAGTCTGTTTGTCTTCACCTTGTGCTATCCTGTGTTTACGCTTTCTGTACTCTGTGTTTGTCTTCATTTCATCATGATTACCATGCATGTATTCTGCTATGTTTACTTCTGAGTACTTATTCCGCTGCTAGTAGTTCTTCGCTAAGGAATTTCCTCACTAGCAAATTCCTGAGTGAAGAATTTCATAAAAATCGCCTATTCACCCCCCTCTAGTCGATATAACGCACTTTCAGTGCTATCCTTGAAATGTCATTTTATTTTGTTTTGCTTGCTGTTTGAATAATATCCCAAGATCTGAAATTCTTAAACGTTAGAGATACTTCACATAGTTGCATAATTATTCAACTACTCATTGATCTTCACTTATATCTTTCAGAGTAGTTTGTCCTTTGCTCTAGTGCTTCACTTATATCTTCCTAGAGCATGGCGGTAGTTTTATTTTGAAGAAATTGTTGATCTCTCATGCTTCACTTATATTATTTTGAGATTCTTCTAGAACAACATGGTAATTTTCTTTGGTTATAAAATTAGTCCTAATATGATGAGCATCCAAGATGGGTATAATAAAAACTATCATATAAAGTGCATTGAATACTATGAGAAGTTTGATTATTTATGATTGTTTTGAGATATGAAGATGGTGATATTAGAGTCATGCTAGTGGAGTAGTTGTGAATTTGAAAGATACTTGTGTTAAAGTTTGTGATTCCCGTAGCATGCACGTATGGTGAACCATTGTGTGATGAAGTCGGAGCATGATTTATTTTTTGATTGTCTTCCTTATGAGTGGCGGTCGGGGACGAGCGATGGTATTTTCGTACCAATCTATCCCCCTAGGAGCATGTGCGTAGTACTTTGTTTCGATAACTAATAGATTTTTGCAATAAGTATGTGAGTTCTTTATGACTAATGTTGAGTCCATGGATTATACGCACTCTCACCCTTCCACCATTGCTAGCCTCTCTAGTATCGCGCAACTTTCGCCAGTACCATACACCCACCATTACCTTCCTCAGAATAGCCACCATACCTACCTATTATGGCATTTCCATAGCCATTCCGAGATATATTGCCATGCAGCTTTCCACAGTTCCGTTTATTATGACACGCTTCATCATTGTCATATTGCTTTGCATGATCATGTAGTTAACATCGTATTTGTGGCAAAGCCACCTTCATAATTCTTTCATACATGTCACTCTTGATTCATTACACATCCCGGTACACCGCCGGAGGCATTCACATAGAGTCATATTTTGTTATAAGTATTGAGTTGTAAGTAAATAAAAGTGTGATGATCATCATTATTAGAGCATTGTCCCAAGTGAAGAAAGGATGATGGAGACTATGATTCCCCCACAAGTAGGGATGAGGCTCCGGACGAAAAAAAAGAGGCCATAAAAAAAGAGAAAAAGGCCCAAACAAAAAAAAACAAAACAAAAAAGAGAGAAAAATAGAGAAGGGGCAATGCTACTATCCTTTTACCACACTTGTGCTTCAAAGTAGCACCATGATCTTCATGATAGAGAGTCTCCTATGTTGTCACTTTCATATACTAGTGGGATTTTTTCATTATAGAACTTGGCTTGTATACTTGGCTTGTATATTCCAATGATGGGCTTCCTCAGAATGCCCTATGTCTTCGTGAGCAAGCGAGTTGGATGCACACCCACTTAGTTTCTTTTTGAGCTTTCATACACTTATAGCTCTAGTGCATCCGTTGCATGGCAATCCCTACTCACTCACATTGATATCTATTGATGGGCAACTTCATAACCCGTTGATACGCCTAGTTGATGTGAGACTATCTTCTCCCTTTTTTTCATCTCCACAACCACCATTCTATTCCACCTATAGTGCTATGTCCATGGCTCACGCTCATGTATTGCGTGAAGATTGAAAAAGTTTGAGAACATCAAAAGTATGAAACAATTGCTTGGCTTGTCATCTGGGTTGTGCATGATTTAAATATTTTTTGTGATGAAGATAGAGCATAGCCAGACTATATGATTTTGTAGGGATAGCTTGCTTTGGCCATGTTATTTTGAGAAGACATGATTGCTTTGTTAGTATGCTTGAAGTATTATTGTTTTCATGTCAATATTAAACTTTTGTTTTGAATCTTATGATCTGAATATTCTTGCCACAGTAAAGAAGATTACATTGATAATTATGTTAGGTAGCATTCCACATCAAAAATTCTATTTTTATCATTTACCTACTCGAGGACGAGCAGGAATTAATCTTGGGGATGCTGATACGTCTCCAACGTATCTATAATTTTTTATTGTTACATGCTATTATATTATCCATCTAGGATGTTTTATATGCATTTATATGCTATTTTATATGATTTCCGGGACTAACCTATTAACCTAGAGCCCAGTGCCAGATTCTGTTTTTTCCTTGTTTTTGAGTATCGCAGAAAAGGAGAACCAAACGGAGTCCAATTGACCTGAAAATTGACGGAGATTATTTTTGGACCAGAAGAAGCCCATGGAGTATTGGAGATCGGCCAGAAGAGTCCCGAGGCACCCATGAGGGTGGGGGGCGCACCCTACCCCCTGGGTGCGCCCCCTACCTCGTGGCCGCCTCGGAGACCCCCCTGACTTGTTCCCGACGCCAAAATTTCTTATATATACATAAAACCCCAGAACATAACCTAGATCGGGAGTTCCGCCACCGCAAGCCTCTGTAGCCACCAAAAACCAATCGGGACCCTATTCCGGTACCCTGCCGGAGGGGAGATCCCTCACCGGTGGTCATCTTCGTCATCCCGACGCTCTCCATGATGAGGAGGGGGTAGTTCACCCTCGGGGCTGAGGGTATGTACCAGTAGCTATGTGTTTTTGGTCTCTCTCTCTCTTGTGTTCTTGATTTGGCACGATCTTGATGTATCGCAAGCTTTGCTATTATAGTTGGATCTTATGATGTTTCTTCCCCTCTACTCTCTTGTTATGGATTGAGTTTTCCCTTTGAAGTTATCTTATCGGATTGAGTCTTTAAGGATTTGAGAACACTTGATGTATTTCTTGCATGTGCTTATCTATGGTGACAATGGGATATTCATGTGATCTACTTGATGTATGTTTTGGTGATCAACTTGCGGGTTCAGTGACCTTGTGAACTTATGCATAGGGGTTGGCACACTTTTTCATCTTGACTCTCCGGTAGAAACTTTGAGGCACTCTTTGAAGTTCTTTGTGTTGGTTGAATAGATGAATCTGAGATTGTGTGATGCATATCTTATAATCATACCCACGGATACTTGAGGTGACATTGGAGTATCTAGGTGACATTAGGGTTTTGGTTGATTTGTGTCTTAAGGTGTTATTCTAGTATGAACTCTATGATAGATCGAACGGAAAGAATAGCTTCGTGTTATTTTACTACGGACTCTTGAATAGATCGATCAGAAAGAATAACTTTGAGGTGGTTTCGTACCCTAACATAATCTCTTCGTTTGTTCTCCGCTATTAGTGACTTTGGAGTGACTCTTTATTGCATGTTGAGGGATTGTTATATGATCCAATTATGTTATTATTGTTGAGAGAACTTGCACTAGTGAAAGTATGAACCCTAGGCCTTGTTTCCTAGCATTGCAATACCGTTTTCACTCACTTTTACCACTTGGTACCTTGCTATTTTTATATTTTCAGATTACAAAAACCTATATCTACCATCTTGCACTTGTATCACCATCTCTTCGCCGAACTAGTGCACCTATACAATTTACCATTGTATTGGGTGTGTTGGGGACACAAGAGACTCTTTGTTATTTGGTTGCAGGGTTGCTTGGGAGAGACCATCTTCATCCTACACCTCCCACGGATTGATAAACCTTAGGTCATCCACTTGAGGGAAATTTGCTACTGTCCTACAAACCTCTGCACTTGGAGGCCCAACAACGTCTACAAGAAGAAGGTTGCGTAGTAGACATCGGTATGCTATGTGATATGATATGGCCGAAAGGATGTGATGAATGATATATGTGATGTATGAGATTGATCATGTTCTTGTAATAGGAATCACGACTTGCATGTCGATGAGTATGACACCTGGCAGGAGCCATAGGAGTTGTCTTAATTTATTGTATGACCTGCGAGTCAATGTAAACGCCATGTAATTACTTTACTTCATTGCTAACCGTAAGCCATAGTGGTAGAAGTAATAGTTGGCGAGGCAACTTCATGAAGACACGATGATGGAGATCATGGTGTCATGCCGGTGACAAAGGTGATCATGCCACGCCTTGAAGATGGAGATCAAAGGCGCAAGATGACATTGGCCATATCATGTCACTTTATGATTTGCATGTGATGTTTGTCATGTTTACATCTTATTTGCTTAGAATGACGGTAGCTTAAATAAGATGATCCCTCACTAAAATTTCAAGAAATGTGTTCCCCCTAACTATGCACCGTTGCGAAGGTTCGTTGTTTCGAAGCACCACGTGATGATCGGGTGTGATAGATTCTAACATTCGCATACAATGGGTGTAAGCCAGATTTACACATGTGAAACACTTAGGTTGACTTGATGAGCCTAGCATGTACAGACATGGCCTCGGAACACGAGAGACCGAAAGGTCGAACATGAGTCGTATAGTAGATGCGATCAACATGGAGATGTTCACCGTTGATGAATTTTCCGTCTCACGTGATGATCGGACACGGCCTAGTCGATTCGGATCATGTATCACTTAGATGACTAGAGGGATGTCTATCTTAATGGGAGTTCATTAAATAATTTCATTAGATGAACTTATTGTCATGAACTTAGTTTAATATATCTTTACAATATGTCTTGTAGATCAAATGGCCCATGCTAAAGTTGCCCTCAACTTCAAAGCGTTCCTAGAGAAAACCAAGCTGAAAGACGATGGTAGCAACTATACGGACTGGGTCCGTAACTTGAGGATCATCCTCATAGCTGCCAAGAAAGCATATATCCTTGAAGCACCGCTAGGTGACACACCCATTTTCCCAGCAACTCAAGACGTTATGAATGCCTGGCAGTCGCGAAGTGATGATTACTCCCTAGTTTAGTGCGGCATGCTTTACAACTTAGAACCGGGGCTCCAAAAGCGTTTTGAGCAACACAGAGCATATGAGATGTTCCAAGAGCTGAAAATGGTTTTCCAAGCTCATGCCCGGGTCGAGAGATATGAAGTCTTTGACAAGTTCTACAGTTGTAAGATGGAGGAAAATAGTTCTGTCAGCGAGCATATACTCAAAATGTCTGGGTTGCACAACCGCTTGTCTCAGCTGGGAGTTAATCTTCCAGATGACTCGGTCATTGACAGAATCCTCCAGTCGCTTCCACCTAGCTACAAGAGCTTTGTGATGAACTACAATATGCAAGGGATGGAGAAGTCCATTCCTGAGTTATATTCAATGCTGAAATCAGTGGAGGTGGAGATAAAAAAAGGAACATCAAGTGTTGATGGTGAAAAGACCACTAGTTTCAAGAAAGGCAAGGGTAAGAATAACCTCAAGAAGGACGGCAAGGGAGTTGCCACGCCCAGTAAGTCGGTTGCCGGGAAGAAGCCAAAGAATGGACCCAAGCCTGAGACTCAGTGCTTTTATTGCAAGGGAAATGGTCACTGTAAATGGAGCTGCCCCAAGTACTTAGAGGATAAGAAGGCCGGCAATGCCAAAGGTATATATGATATACATGTTATTGATGTGTACCTTACCAGCGCTCGTAGTAGCTCCTGGGTATTTGATACCAGTGCAGTTGTTCATATTTGTAACTCAAAACAGGAGCTACGGAATAAGCGGGGACTGGCGAAGGACGAGGTGACCATGCACGTTGGGAATGGTTCCAAGGTCAATGTAACCGCCGTCGACACGCTACCTCTACATATACCTTCGGGATTAGTTTTAAACCTCAATAATTGTTATTTAGTGCCAGCTATGAGCATGAACATTGTATCTGGATCTCGTTTAATGCGAGATGGCTACTCATTTAAATCCGAGAATAATGGTTGTTATATTTATCTAAGAGATATGTTTTATGGTCATGCCCCGCTGGTCAATGGTTTATTTTTATTGAATCTCGAATGTGATGTTACGCATATTCATAGTGTGAATGCCAAAAGATGTAAGGTTGATAATGATAGTCCCACATACTTGTGGCACTGCCGCCTTGGTCACATTGGTGTCAAACGCATGAAGAAAGTCCATGCAGATGGACTTTTCGAGTCTCTTGATTATGAATCATTTGACACGTTCGAACCATGCCTCATGGGCAAAATGACCAAGACTCCGTTCTCCGGAACAATGGAGCGAGCAACCAACTTGTTGGAAATCATACATACTGATGTGTGCAGTCCAATGAGCGTTGAGGCTCGCGGTGGCTATCTTTATGTTCTCACCCTCACCGATGACTTAAGTAGATATGGATATGTCTACTTAATGAAACACAAGTCTGAGACCTTTGAAAAGTTCAAGAAATTTCAGAGTGAGGTAGAGAATCAATGCGACAAGAAAATAAAGTTCTTACGATCAGATCATGGAGGAGAATACTTGAGTCACGAGTTTGGCACGCACTTAAGGAAATGCGGAATTGTTTCACAACTCATGCCGCCTGGAACACCTCAGCGTAATGGTGTGTCCGAACATCGTAATCGCACTCTATTAGATATGGTGCGATCTATGATGTCTCTTACCGATTTACCGCTATCATTTTGGGGCTATTCTTTAGAGATAGCCGCATTCACTTTAAATAGGGCACCGTCTAAATCCGTTTAGACGACACCGTATGAATTATGGTTCGGGAATAAACCTAAGCTGTCGTTTCTGAAAGTTTGGGGATGCGATGCTTATGTCAAGAAACTTCAACCTGAAAAGCTCGAACCCAAATCAAAAAATGCGTCTTCATAGGATACCCTAAGGAAACTATTGGGTATACCTTCTACCTCAGATCCAAAGGCAAGATCTTTGTTGCCAAGAATGGATCCTTTCTGGTGAAAGAGTTTCTCTCGAAAGAAGTAAGTGGGAGGAAAGTAGAACTTGGTGAGGTAACCCCTCTTGAACCGGAAAGTAGGTTAGCTCAGGAAGATGTTTCTGTGGTGCCTGCACCGACTAGAGAGGAAGTTAATGATGATGATCATGAAACTTTGGATCAAGTTGCTACTGAACTTCGTAGGTCCATGAGGACACGTTCCCTAGAGTGGTACGACAGTCCTGCCTTGGAAATCATGTTGTTAGACAACGGTGAACCTCCGAACTATGACGAAGCGATGGCGGGCCCGGATTCCAACAAATGGCTTGAAGCCATGAAATCCGAGATAGTATCTATGTATGAAAACAAAGTATGGACTTTGACGAACTTGCCCGATGATCGGCAAGCCATAGAGAATAAGTGGATCTCTAAGAAGAAGACTGACACTGATGGTAATGTGACCGTCTATAAGGCTCGGCTTGTCACTAAGGGTTATCGACAAGTTCAAGGGGTTGACTACGATGAGACTTTCTCACATGTAGCGAAGCTGAAGTCCGTCCGAATCATGTTAGCAATTGCCGCATTCTATGATTATGAGATATGGCAAATGGACGTCAAAACGACATTCCCTAATGGTTTCCTTAAGGAAGAATTGTATATGATGCAGCCGGAAGGTTTTGTCGATCCTAAGAAAGCTGACAAAGTATGCAAGCTCCAACGCTCCATCTATGGGCTGGTGCAAGCATCTTGGAGTTGGAACATTCGCTTTAATGAAATGATCAAAGCATTTGGGTTTGTACAGACTTATAGAGAAGCCTGTATTTGCAGGAAAGTGAGTGGGAGCTCTGTAGCATTTCTCATATTATATGTGGATGACATACTATTGATGGCGAATGATATAGAACTTTTGGAAAGCATAAAGGCCTACTTGAATAAGTGTTTTTCAATGAAAGACCTTGGAGAAGCTGCTTACATATTAGGCATCAAGATCTATAGAGATAGATCGAGACGCCTCATTGGTCTTTCACAAAGCACATACCTTGACAAGATATTGAAGAATTTCAATATGGATCAGTCCAAGAAGGGGTTTTTGCCTATATTGCATGGTGTGAGATTGAGCACAGCTCAATGCCCGACCTCCGCAGAAGATAGAGAAAAGATGAGTGCCATCCCCTATGCCTCAGCCATAGGCTCTATTATGTATGCCATGCTGTGTACCAGACCTGATGTGAACCTTGCCATAAGTTTGGTGGGGAGGTACCAAAGTGATCCTGGTATGGAACACTGGACAACGGACAAGAATATCCTGAAGTACCTGAAAAGGACTAATGATATGTTTCTCGTTTATGGAGGTGATGAAGAGCTCGTCGTAAAGGGTTACGTCGATGCTAGCTTCGACACAGATCTGGATGACTCCAAGTCACAAACCGGATACGTGTACATTTTGAATGGTGGGGCGGTCAGCTGGTGCAGTTGCAAGCAAAGCATCATGGCGGGATCTACATGTGAAGCGGAGTACATAGTTGCCTCGGAGGCAGCACAGGAAGTAGTCTGGATGAAGGAGTTCATCAACGACCTAGGAGTTATTCCCAATGCGTCGGGCCCGATGACTCTCTTCTGTGACAACACTGGAGCTATTTCCCTTGCCAAGGAGCCCAGGTTTCACAAGAAGACCAGGCACATCAAGCATCGCTTCAACTCCATTCGTGAATATATTCAAGATGGAGACATAGATATTTGTAAAGTGCATACGGATCTGAATATCGCAGATCCGTTGACTAAACCTCTTCCACAAGCAAAACATGATCAACACCAGAACTCTATGGGTGTTCGATTCATCCCAATGTAACTAGATTATTGACTCTAGTGCAAGTGGGAGACTATTGGAAATATGCCCTGGAGGCAATAATGAAATGGTATTATTATATTCCCTTATTCATGATAATTGTCTATTGTTCATGCTATAATTGTATTAACCAAAAACCGTAATACATGTGTGAATACATAGACCATAACATGTCCCTAGTAAGCCTCTAGTTGACTAGCTCGTTGATCAATAGATGGTTGTGGTTTCCTGACCATGGACATTGGATGTCATTGATAACGGGGTCACATCATTAGGAGAATGATGTGATGGACAAGACCCAATCCTAAGCATAGCACAAGATCGTGTAGTTCGTTTGCTAAGAGCTTTTCTAATTTAAAATATAATTTCCTTAGACCATGAGATTGTGCAACTCCCGAATACTGTAGGAATGCTTTGGGTGTATCAAACGTCACAACGTAACTGGGTGGCTATAAAGGTGCACTACGGGTATCTCCAAAAGTGTCTGTTGGGTTGGCACGGATCGAGCCTGGGATTTGTCACTTCGGAGAGGTTTCTCTGGGCCCACTCGGTAATGCATCATCATAATGAGATCAATGTGACTAAGGAGTCAGCCACGGGATCATGTGTTACAAAATGAGTAAAGAGACTTGCCGGTAACGAGATTGAACGAGGTATGGGGATACCGACGATCGAATCTCGGGCAAGTAACATACTGATAGACAAAGGGAATTTTATATGGGATTAACTGAATCCCCGACATTGTGGTTCATCTGATGAGATCATCATGGAACATGTGGGAGCCAACATGGGTATCCAGATCCCGCTGTTGGTTATTGGCCGGAGAGATGTCTCGGTCATGTCTGCATGGTTCCCGAACCAGTAGGGTCTACACACTTAAGGTTTGGTGATGCTAGAGTTGTTATGGGAAATTGGTTGTGGTTACTGAAGGTTGTTCGGAGTCCTGGATGAGATCTCGGACGTCACGAGGAGTTCTGAAATGGTCCAAAGGTGAAAATTTATATTTGGGAAGTCCAGTTTCAGTCGCCGGAATGGTTTCAGGGGTTATCGGTATTGTACCGGGACCACCGAAAGGTGTCCGGGGGTCCACCTGCCCCGGAGGACTTAAGGGGCAGAATATGGGAGGAACCAGCCCCCTAGTGGGCTGGTGCACCCATCAAGGGCCCAAGGCGCCTAGGGTTGGAAACCCTAGGGGGAGGGGGCGCCTCCCACCTTGCTTGGGGGGCAAGTCTCCCCCTCCTGGCCGCCGCCCCCCTCTAGATGCATCTAGGGGGTGTCGGTGTCAAAACCGGCGGATCTCTGGTAGGGGGGTCCCGAATTGTGCATCTAAGGCGGATGGTAACAGGAGGCGGGGGACACAATGTTTACCCAGGTTCGGGCCCTCTCGATGGAGGTAATACCCTACTTCCTGCTTGATTGATCTTGATGATATGAGTATTACAAGAGTTGATCTACCACGAGATCGTAGAGGCTAAACCCTAGAAGCTAGCCTATGATTATGATTGTTGTTGTCCTACGGACTAAATCCTCCGGTTTATATAGACACCGGAGGGGGCTAGGGTTACACAGACTCGGTTACAAGGGAGGAGATCTACATATCCGTATTGCCAAGCTTGCCTTCCATGCAAAGGAGAGTCCCACCCAGACATGGGACAAAGCCTTCAATCTTGGATCTTCATAGTCCAACAGTCCGACCAAAGTATATAGTCCGGCAGTCCGAGGACCCCCTAATCCAGTACTCCCTCAGTAGCCCCTGAACCAGGCTTCAATGACGATGAGTCCGGCGAGTAGATTGTCTTCGGCATTGCAAGGTGGGTTCCTCCTCCGAATACTCTGTCGGCATTCTGGGAACGGGGGTCCCTAGACTTGCCTGCCTGCGGCCTGCGGCGTGGCTCAAAGGGGGGCCCAGCACGGCCCATCTTCATCAACACAGACCCAAGAGCCTCGCGAGGGGCCAAGCCTCGCGGGGCGGACGACGCGGAGCTTCCTCAGGCACGACCTCATCAGGCTGGCTCGCGAGGAGGTGGAGAGATCAAGGCAGGGTACCTCACGTGGTGCCCATGACGCAAGCCATGACGACCAAGGGCGCCAGGCGGGCGCTAGCCCGCGCAGTGTCCTCCTTTCCTCTTTGGTGCAAAGGGGGCAAGCGCAGGCGAGAGCATCAAGCAAAGGCACCTGTTTCGGTGCAACAAGACCAAGACCAGTCCAACGGAAGGAAGGAAGTCATTGTGGAGCCCAAGCCAGTGTCACCACCAGAGCCTTTGGCAGGCGAGGACCAACTTTAGTCAGGATAAGTGTACTAGATGTTCCCCTTCAAAATGGCCAATTGTTGGCGCCCTTCCCGCTCAATATTTGGGAAGAGGCCCAGGGCCTTTGCCTATAAATAGGACTAGCCACCCCCAGGGTAGAGCCAATTCGGATTGGAACCAGCTAGGATCCAGAGAAGGCAATCAAAGAAAGAGAGAGAGAGAGAGAGAGAGAGAGAGAGAGAGAGAGAGAGAGAGAGAGAGAAGGGCGACTGAACTCCTCCTAAGTAGTTCATCGCCCCGGCCAAGAACAGACCCTCGCGAGGCTATTCTTCCTTGTATTGTTCATCATCATCAGCCCAAGAGGCAATCCACCACACCACCACACTGGAGTAGGGTATTACACCACATCGGTGGCCCGAACCAGTATAAACCCTGTGTCTCTTGTGTTGTTCTTTCCCATAGTTTAGATCTTTGCGAGGCGGAGGGGTACAGGTAGGTAGGAGGCGTAATCTCCGCGCGCACCCCAGAGTTCAAACCTCAAGGGTCTTCCACCCAGGGCGCGGCTCCTCTCCTCTACCAACCTGTCGGCCCTGACCGACCGCGCCTCCAGCTGCGTCACCACGTCGGTGAAGAACTGAAGGTTGCCAGCGTAGTAGACTACGTGCGGCTCGCCGACAGCCGCCTCGCAGATGTTACCCAAGGCTGTGTTGGCTCTCTCCCGGAGCGTGGTGAGCATGGGGCCGTGCTCATGCTCCAGGATCCGCCGTTGGCGTATCTCGTCTTCATTCTGGCGCGCGACGGCTTCAGCCTCCTCCACCCGATGGCGAAGAAGGAGCACCTCGGCCTGGGAGGTGGTTGACTCCCCTTGCGCCACCTCAAGGGCGGCCCGAAGAGCATCGGCCCGCCGCGTCGCTTCCTCTAGCTTGGCCCTCAAGGCAGCAGTCCTACCTTCAGCCTCGGCCCGGATCAACTCCAGCCTTCCCTCGAACTCGCGCTCGAGGTTCAGGTGCGCCGTCGCCACCCGACGCCTGACCTCCTCCAGGACACAGGCTTCCCGTGCAGCGACATCATCCTCCGCCTGCGTCACCAAGCGCTCCCTCATCTCCAGACGCTCGTACTCGCGCGTGCGTTCGGCGGCTTCCAGCGTCAGCGCCTCCTCACGCTTCTGGAGCCCTGCCGGGTCGCCAGAGGCCACCTTCATCGACGCAAGGGCTGCCTCGCGCAGATCCACTTGCTCTTCCAGTGAGTGGCACCGGGCTAGGAGCTCCCGATCCCGCTCCTCCGCCACCTCTTGCCGCCGGTCAGCTTCCCGGGCCTCCTCAGCGGCTCGAGATTGGGCCTCCCAAGAGGCCGCCAACGACGCCTTGGCCTTTTCGTTGTCAAGATCGCGCTGATGGCGCGCAAGGGCGACGGCGCCCTCCAGCTCGTGCCTCTCTATAGCCAGGCGCAGGCCCTCGGCCTCAAGGCGCGCGTCTTCATCAGCAAGGTCCTCACCAAGCAGGTCCACCGCGTCAGCCGCCCTTCGAAGGAATCCTTGGCGAAGAGCGCGACGCTCCCGAGCGCGCTCGCGCATGTCTTCCACACCATCACCTGCCCCAAGCAAGTACCGGAGGCCACGAATTGGCACTCCCCCTCCGGGCAGGGGGCTGGGGGCTGGCACCCTCGCGACGGTCGGGCACACCACGCCAGAAGCCCGTCCTGGAGCCAGCCCGTCCCCAGATGAAGAGCGCATGGAGCGCCTTAGCCAATCGCAGTCCACAACCAGGCGAGAAGCCCACGGCAGGCTGGCTATGCCACGAGAAGGCCCGCGAAGGAAGACCACGGGGTGCGCAGGGCCTCGATGCACCTCGGGACGGTCCGCCCCTCCGATCGCCCTCACTACAAGGGCTGTGCTGCTCGGAGCACTTGAGGACGGTGGAGGGAGCGAAGCCAAGAGGGAAGACACCTCAGCCATCTCCGCGAGCTCGGCTGGAAGGGGCCTGCGGAACAAGGATCAGTAAGAGCAACAGAAAGACCGGGAGCTGGAAAAGGAGAAGGCTTACTCATCAGTGGCGAAGTACTTCCTACGCTTCAGCAGGCGACAAGGGTAATTGTCGCCCAGGGCCTCCCTTTTCTTCCGGAGGGCCTCAAAATCCACGCGAAAGCGGCCCAAGAGTTGAGCGCATGGATCAACCTGCGACGAAGACGGAGCGTCAAGGCGATCCGCGTCAGGGGTGCTTGCCTGATGCGTGCTGCCGATCGCCTCACCAAGAGAAGCAGCCGGAGCCTCAGGGGCCTCAGCCGCAGGCACTGAGGGCAGCTGCTCGCCGCTCTCAGCCTCAGCGGCATGGGCCCCACCAGCTGCTCCCTCACGAGCATCACCCGGCGCTGTCACCCCGTCGGGAGGCCCCTCGGCCTCTGGCGCCTCATGCCTCCCTGCCCCGCCACTTGAGGAAGAGTCGCCTTGGCCGACTAGAAGGGCAGTCACCATCACTGGGTTCTCGCGAGGCCCCTGGAGGCCGGCGGGGCGCGGCCCCCATTCATCAAAGATAGGCATCTAATTCACAAAATCGTCCTTGTTCTGGCAGAGGTACAACAGGGCCCCACCCTGCTGGATGCTGCCCGGGTTGGGGTCACCAGTCAGGATCAAGATCACTGTTCTCAGCACTTCAGGCGTCAGGTCCTCTTCCTGGAGCCTCATACGATCACCACGCCAGCTGAAGGCCCACATCCGGCGGGAGTGGCGTTGGAGAGGATAAATGCGGCGTAGCAGGAACTCCTTCACCACCCTGGGCGCTGTCACGCCGATCGACTTTAAGAACGCAAAGCGGTGCCAGACGAAGGCGAGCCGGGGGCTCTCGAGCGTCTCCTGGTCCCAGCCCGAATTGGGGACAGCAGGCGAATTTGGCTTCGACAGTAGGGGGCTGGGCACCCCAACATCCACATACAGCCACCGTTCGCGGAACCCAGCCAAAGGCGAAGGGAGCCTGAAGTCGATCCTTGAGGCCGCCGTCTCAGACACGGCGACGAAGCTCACGCACACCGAGCACTGGGTAGGGTCGACAAGGCGCAGAGAGAAGAAGTGACGCAGCAAGGCAACCGAAGGAGGGATGCCCATCATTGCCTCGCAAACAAAGGTGAAGACCGAAAGAAGGGTGATGGATTCAGGACCCAGATGCATCATGTGGATCTGGTAGTGGGAAAGCACGGCATTGAAGAAATCAGAAAAGGGGGAACCAGACCCGCCCACAGGGCATCAACAAAATACTGGACCTCGGTGATTATCCTATCGGTGGGGAAGTGAGACGTGGGCCAAGCCGTCGTCCTCCCGCATTCGTTGAAGATAGTAGCCAGAGCCGAGCTGACCTTGCCCAGGACCTCTCGATTGATTATGATCGACCGACCGACGGCGGGGGCCACCAACGACGGCGAGCGAGGCGGAGGCGTGGGTTTCTTCCCTCTTCCCTTCTTCGTCGGAGCCATGGCTATGGGAAGGGGGAGGGAAGGTTCGAGATTGGGTTGAAAACAGGAGCTGGAGTTCGAGCGGAGGAAGGACAGAGGGCGCTCGAACAAAAGAAAGGGAGCGGCTGTGTACAACTACGAGTCCACCTAGCATGGCGCGGAATAAGGGGGCATGGGGGAACAGTGCCGCCCACGTCCAATCAACCGACACGCGGCGCCCAAGGCCGCAGGCTGTTAGGGCCCGCGGCGCTTCACCCTTGTCCTTTCGCCTCCCTGCACGGCCAAGTCCGGGCGCGCCTTGGGCCCGGGGGCTACTGTCGGCGTTCTGGCAACGGGGGTCCCCAGACTTGCCTGCCTGCGGCCTACGGCGTGGCTCAAAGGGGGGACCAGCACGGCCCATCTTCATCAACACAGACCCAAGACCCTCGCGAGGGGCCAAGCCTCGCGGGGCGGACGACGCGGAGCTTCCTCAGGCATGACCTCATCAGGCTGGCCCGCGAGGAGGTGGAGAGATCAAGGCAGGGTACCTCACGAGGTGCCCATGATGCAAGCCATGACGACCAAGGGCGCCAGGCGGGCGCCAGCCCGCGCAGTGTCCTCCTTTCCTCTTTGGTGCAAAGGGGGCAAGCGCAGGCGAGAGCATCAAGCAAAGGCACCCGTTTCGGTGCAACGAGACCAAGACCAGTCCAACGGAAGGAAGGAAGTCATTGTGGAGCCCAAATCAGCGTCACCACCAGAGCCTTTGGCAGGCGAAGACCAACTTTAGTCAGGATAACTGTACCAGATGTTACCCTTCAAAATGGCCAATTGTTGGCGCCCTTCCCGCTCAATATTTGGGAAGAGGCCCAGGGCCTTTGCCTATAAATAGGACTAGCCACCCCCAGGGTAGAGGCAATTCGGATTGGAATCAGCTAGGATCCAGAGAAGGCAATCAAAGAAAGAGAGAGAGAGAGAGAGAGAGAGAGAGAGAGAGAGAGAGAGAGAGAGAGAGAAGGGCAACTGAACTCCTCCTAAGTAGTTCATCGCCCCGGCCAAGAACAGACCCTCGCGAGGCTGTTCTTCCTTGTATTGTTCATCATCATCAGCCTAAGAGGCAATCCACCACACCACCACACTGGAGTAGGGTATTACACCACATCGGTGGCCCGAACCAGTATAAACCCTGTGTCTCTTGTGTTGTTCTTTCCCATAGTTTAGATCTTTGCGAGGCGGAGGGGTACAGGTAGGTAGGAGGCGTAATCTCCGCGCGTACCCCAGAGTTCGAACCTCAAGGGTCTGCCGGAACCCGATATCCGACATACTCCATAGAAGATTTTGAACACTAGGAACGTGTCCGGCTCTGCAAAAAAAATTCCACATACCACCGTAGAGAGTATGATATTCCACAAATCTAATCTGCTGACAACTTCACAGCATGGCATGACGCCACGACCCGGTCATTATTCGAACCATTTTTCTCAACCAGCTACTGCACATATTGCGAGGCAGTTTTCTTGGCACGTCTTGTCGAAGCAGAGATCGTGTCCCCTCATCACGGAATTCTCATCAATACGGGTTTGGAAAACCCAACCATGCCATCAATCACGACGCTTGGGGAATAACGAGTTTACCAGGCAAGTGAGGAGGCGCACAGTTCCTACCGCCCTTATAAAGGGACAAGGACTCCTCATTTTCACCCACGCCTTCTTCTTCCCTGCCCATCCATTCTCGCGCACTCGAGCTCCAGCGCCCAAGTTCGCATTTTCTCCGCAAGACTACTCCAAACATGTCCGGAGCGGGAGGCAAGTGGATGGTCTCCTCCGTTACGGAGGGAGACATTACGAAGCTCCGGGAAGCCGGATACCTAGCCGCAGATATTGCGCACCGGCTCCCAGACGCGGGGCAGATCGTCCCTACTCCAGAACCTCACGAGAGGGTCGTATTCCTTACCCACTTCGTTCGCGGACTGGGATTTCCCCTCCACCCTTCGTCCTGGGCTCATGTTTTACTATGGGCTAGATTTCCATGATCTGGCCCCCAATTTCATCCTCAACATCTCGGCATTTATCGTCATGTGCGAGGCCTTCCTTCGCATCAAGCCCCACTTCGGCCTATGGCTGAAGACCTTCAATGTGAAACCAAAGGTGGTGGTCGGACAGCAGGCGGAGTGCGGAGGCGCCATGGTGGGCAAAATGCCCAACGTCACCTGGCTCGAAGGCTCCTATGTGGAGATCATGAAGGGGTGGCAATCGGGGTGGTTCTATATCACCGAGCCGCACGGCATCAACTGGGTGGCGGCCCCCGAATTTTGATCTGGCATCCTCATGCGGCTCACCTCCTGGAAAGAGAAGGGCCTGTCCTGGGGTTCGTCGGTGGAGCTGACCAGACTACAAAAATGTATCAAGAATATGATAAGCAAGAAAATCAAGCTTGTCAACATGGTCCAGGTCATGCTCTTCCACCGAGTCCCCCCGTGTAAAAGACGGACATTCAATATGTGGGAGTTTGACCCGGCCGAGCACCAGATGCTGCGAGTGCTTTTTGACATGACGCACAAGGACGTCTGGAAGGTGCTGTTCAAGGGCGCCGAGGTACCTCCTCCCCTTACCGAGGATCGCGGACTCAGCGCAAAGCGCCCTGCCAATCCAGTAAGTCTTTTATATCTCATAAGATGTTCTTTTCCCCAGTATAACCGTGTGAGGGATCTGAGCCTCCACGCCTTTTAACAGGACTGGGTAGAGACAGCGGAGCAGATCGATTGTCCAGCCCCCCTGCCCAAAGATCCAGCAGATGCTCTCCTAACGGAGATGTTGGTTCCAGCGCCTTATGAGACGCCGGGGAAGAAGGCCAAGAAGAAGGCCACGGGGACCAGGAAAGGTCTCCGACGCAAGGTTATATCGGACTCATCGTCCGAAAACACCAAGGCGCACTCTTCCCACGAAAACGAGAAGGAGGAAGAGGAAAGTTCTTCCCCCCAGCCGGGGGGGGGGGGGACAGGAAAAGGAAGGCCGCCCCATCAGGGGAGGCCGAAGGGTCCAAGAAGGGAAGGAACCTCCTTCCGGACTACTACACAACGACCGCTTATAGCGACGAGGAGTGGTTGCCCAGGGACAAGCCCCTAGTGAAGTCGTAAGTATTCGGATACCACAATAGTCCTGTTATGTTCTGTTTTATTGCTTCTCATCATGCCCAACATGATCATGCAGTCCCTCCAAAGCCCATATCGAGGTATCCTCTTCGGGTGGGTCTTTGGGCCCGTCGGCGATGAACAGTGATTCACTCCCGACCGCCACCTCCCCCTCGCCCTACGGACGATGTCGAGGTGTTGTCTCAAAGGGTACTGAACCAAGGGGAGACAGTTCCGGAGGCACCCTGTCGGGGATATACCCCGCGGTATGACCCGACCGAAGTTGTAAACCGGCTGGGACTTGGTAAACCGGCGGATGTTAAACCGGCGGACAGTTAAGACAGAGTCAAGACAGATGGCTAAGACAGATGGTAAACCGGCTGGTGATAAACCGGCAGGAGTCAAGTCGGATGTTAAACCGACAGACAATGTTAAACCGACAGACCATGTTAAACCGGCAGACAATGTTAAACCGATAGACCATGTTAAACCGGCAGACCATGTTAAACCGGCAGGCGGTAACAACTGGGTTGCCAGGAGTTATGAAGCCCATGAAGGGAAGTCAAAATGGTTTAAGTAAACGTCCGAGTTGGACTCCACATGTAACCCGCCCCTTCAACTTATATAAGGAGGGGCAGGGCTCCCCAAAGAGGGACAAGCATGAAGAAACAATCTTAGGGCTAGACACAAAGAGGAGAGTCGGTTTACGGCGACTCCCTCGTGATCATAATGAGACCTAGCCACAAACAGCATGTAGGGTTATTATCGGATGATGTTTCCCGGGGCCTGAAGCTGTCTAAATCTTCGTCTTGTGTGTTGCGTCTCTCGATTCCATTCAACCCCTCTCAAACTACCACATAGATGCGTTGGCCTCACGACTAAGTCCTCACCCTAGGACATCTGCCGTGACAATTCCACGACAGTTGGCGCCCACCGTGGGGCCTGCGCGCGGTGGTGTTGAGTTCTTGGAGGGATCTTTCCATGGGATCGAGAAGTTTGCAATTTTCTGTGGCTGTCCCACGTCTCAAGAAATTTCATGGGATTTGATCCGGGCAAATTATGGTTTTGCAAGATCGGCCGGGTCAACACTGTCTCGCAGATTACCGGATCAGGGCTGCCCGCACGTCACTAGATCAAGATCAACTGCTACTGCTACTGCTGTCGACGTGGATTGCCTCTGCATTATCTTGCCTCGCCGACTACCGGCCTCCACAGCGGCTGCTTCTGCTGCGGCCTCCCTGAATCACCGCAAACAACCTTGTCAAACCGGACGTAAATATACAGTCAAACCAATGAAGAAAAGGGGAAAGGGGTCTGCAACCCGGGGGAAAATACAATCGGGATTCAGATTCGCCGCCGAGGGATTTCATCTAGCTCGTTCCGCGAGTGGTTCGGCCGGCCTGTCAACCCGCCATCAAAATCACCCCGGTCTTGGTCAAATCGGCCCCGCATCTGCTAGATCTGGCCTCTGCCACGACTTCTGCCCGCCGTTGATCTGCGCTGGCCCCGGTCGCCTTGGCCTTGCTTCTCGGCTATCAAACCGCCTCACTGTTGTGAGTTCACCCGCGGAGAGCCACCGCTGTCAATTTGCCTCGCGGCACCTGTCAAACCACCCTGCGAGTTTTAGCCTCGGTGAACTGTCCTTCTTCTGCTGGATTCCACGTCCATGTACCGGCCGTTTCCTGTATTCGGTCGAGTCACACCAACCACAGCTGGGAGGAAAACACGGACGAGAATCAGTCAAACCGGCACGACACGGAAAGCAAATCCGGCCACGTGGTCGCGCGCCGGCGGCCTCCCGCGCGTCTGCGTTCCCTCGCGGCGTCGGCCCCCGCGGCTTCCCCGCCGCCTCGCCCCTCCACGGCTCCGACGGGCTGGCCAGCTTCCTCTACCCGCACCGCGCGCACCTCCCCTGGGCTCACCCCCGGCTCTCCGTCGCCTCGCGGTGCCGCCCAGCCACGGCACCTGCTCCGCCCTTCGTCGGCCGCGCACCGGAGCCCTCCCCGCTGCAGCGCGCGCGCACTCCTCCACCTACCCAACTCCAGCGCGCTGCTCCGCTCCGCCCCCGAACCCCTCCGCCACGGCCGGGGGCTCCTCCCCTCACGGGCCACGTCGGGGCCGTGTTGCTTGGTCCGCCGCACGCCCGCGCGGCTCCTCCCGCTCCGGCCCAGGACTCCGCCACCGCATCGCCATTGCGCCCCTAAACCGCTGCCCCAATGCCGTGCCATCTCCACGGTGGCCGAGCTCAAGCCATCGCCTTCGGGCCGGTCCTGCTACTTCTGCCGCCAATCATCTACAGCAGCCCTCGCCCCGCGGCCTCGAGCCACCGCCACCACTGCGGTCATGACCGCGCCACCCGACCGCCTCCACATCGGTTGGTTTCCGCCTCGGCTTCAAATCCGAGTTAACAACCGCCTCGTTCTCGAGCCATCATGGCCTGCGTGGCCTTCGGGCCTTGTGGACGAGCCGGCCTTTGCTACTTCACCATCGGCGGCTCGCTAGCCATGCCTTGCGGCCTGAATCACCCCTGTCATCCGAGCAGCCGTCGAGCCTCCACGGTGTTGTCTTTAAGGCCTCGCCACGGCCTCGTGCTGAGCCGCCGTGCCGCTTCTAAACCGCTCGGGCTCGCGACCCCGAGTCTTTTGGATTTGTTTGAATTGCTTACCCCGAGTCATCTCGCCCGTCTCCATGGTCGAACCGCCGGCGCCCCTGCCCCGTCACTGTAAACCGGCGCCGCTGGTCACCTGCCGCTGCTCCACCCTTGCCACGAGGTCGCTCTCTATGTCTCACTATACGGGCTCGTGGCATGCTAAACCGTCGGGCCTGAACCGCCGCAGCGCCCTATCGTTTCAGATGGCCATCAGGCCGAGCAACCCGTCCGAGTCACTGTCGCACTTCGTCTCCCGTCCGAGTCGCCATCGCGCCTCGCCTCCCCTGGATCGCCATCATCGGCCCGTTCCCATCGCCGTCATGGCTCATATCCATCCACCTCCACGGTGCTTACCTCAACGAGCGCTTGCTCCGCTGCGCCGACCCTGGGCCGCCCTCATTGAATCTGAGTTGTCCCGCTTTGAGCCGCCTCGGAGAGCCGCCCTGCACCTCTGGGTCTTCCCGAGTCCGAGCCACCGTGAAGAGCCGCCTCTGCTTCTACCACAAGTGGCCACGACCCGGCCGTCGAATCACTTCCGCTAGCCTGACCGCCGGCCTACCTCCACGAGCTTCCTTTACCTCACCTCGCTGCGCCCTGCTCGCTTCCGACCAAATCGGCCTCTGCTACTGTCGCTGAACCGCCACCGGAGTGCCTCCGCCGTCGTCTCCACAAACCGGCCTTAGTTGCTGCCGTCAAAGCCACTTGGCCTCATCACGGCCTCTACGGCTCTGCGCTAAGTCGTCGGCCTTGCCGCTCAAACCGGATTTGTTTCCTTTCTTCCGGGTCAACTCCACTCCGAGCCGCCCTTCGCCACTCTCCGCCTCAATCTTGGCCGTGAGTCACCGGCGAGTCACCTCCGCCAAGCCCGCCGCTGCCACAAGCTGTTGCGCCGGTTCACCTCCACTGCTGCCCTGCCTACGGGTCACCAGCCTTAAACCGGCCCCGCCGCTCCTCGCTTCTGAGCGGCCGTCGCCTGAGGGCCCTGCCTTCATTGCCTGCCAAACCCTCAATCCGCCATCGCTGTGAGCCGCCTCTTGTCTCGCTTGCGAGCCATAGAAGTCTACAATTTTAAATTTTGGCGAAGCCCCTAGTATTCGGAAGGCTGAATTTGGGGCGCTATATACGCCTAAATCGGACAATGCCGACTCGTCGCCCGAAGCAGAAGAAGTCTTTAAGGACTTGAGACCTCTCGAACAGCGACCAGCTCTCGCCGCATCATGACAATCAGTTTTCAGCTTTCTCTACTGAGGTGCCCGTCCGGAAGAACCGGGACACAATCGCAGTAGTTCTCCCAGTGCTACCTTAGGCTATATAGCGGAACGTAAGGTACCAAAACATGGGAGCCGGGGAAACCCAACTATTGACCCAAGACATGATTCGGAGCTGATGCATATAATGCTATAAGTTCGGGCTGCTGCACTGTCAAAAGTGTTCGGACTTTTCACGCCGTGTTATGGGGTACACTGAAGCCCCTGGCGCACTGGTCGTACCAGAATGTACGGGTGCAATTTGTCGTAAATAAGCAGACAAGGGAAAAAAGGAAATGCAATGATAGGCTAACGCTATGCATTGTTATTTAAATAATACGTCAAAGTGTACGGATACAAGTAGTGCAATAAGCAAAAAATAGGACTATTTGACATGTCCTATCCAAGGGCAAGCTGCGTATGGGTATGTAAAACAAGTATATCGATCGTTATCAGAGACCACCTGGGGATTCCCTTATACGTCAGAGCGTCTTGCTTCCTTGGTATTTCCTTCCCGTAATGGGTCCGATGATCAGGCTGTCGGAAAGAGCTTCCGGAGAGTAGGGTCCTAAAAGAGAGAAAATGGTAAAGATGTACGGGCCCTGAGGCGGTTGAGCCGCATTGTGGACCGTGCCTCCACCTGTGCCCATGGTATCTTGAGTGCGTAATTATGTATGCGCGGCACAAATTTTGCCGCTTGACAGGGACTCGGACGGAGGCTGAATTGCTAGGCGAGCTCTGAACGTGCCTGGCGATCCTGTTGTAGGGTACTCCGGATTCGCTTGAAGGTGTCCGGTGGCTTTTTCGCCGAATTGGCGGTTGTCCTCAGAAGGCTGCTTTCTACTTCCGCTGCTAGGGCTGCAGTGTGCTCCTCTGTGCGGAGCGAGCGTTTTGTGTTTCCATTAACTGTTATAACCCCGCGAGGTCCTGGCATTTTGAGCCATGCAGTACCGCATTGAATCTAGCAAATGCGGTTCGTCTGAGTAGTGCGTGATAGCCAATACGGAAGGGGACGATATCAAAGATTAATTCCTCGCTTCGGAAGTTGTCCAGAGATCCGAACACCACTTCCAGTGTGATTGAGCCCGTGCAATAGGCCTCTACACCTGGTATGACACCTTTGAAGGTGGTTTTTGTGGGTTTGATCCTTGAGGGGTCTATACCCATTTTGCACATTGTATCCTGATAGAGCAGGTTCAGGCTGCTGCCACCGTCCATAAGGACTTGAGTGAGGTGAAATCCGTCAATGATGGGATCAAGGACCAATGCGGCAGAACCGCCATGACAGATACTGGTGGGATGGTCCCTGTGATCGAAAGTGATCGGACAGGAGGACCATGGGTTGAACTTTGGGGCGACTGGCTCCATCGCATAGACGTCCCTTAGTGCACGCTTCCGTTCCCGCTTGGGAATATGGGTTGCATTTATCATGTTCACCATTTTCACTTGTGGAGGAAACTTCTTCTGTCCTCCTGTGTTTAGCGGCCGGGGCTCCTCCTCGTCATCGCTATGCAGCCCCTTTTCCTTGTTTTCTGCATTCAGCTTGCCGACCTGCTTGAACACCCAACATTCTCTGTTGGTGTGGTTGGCTGGCTTATCGGGGGTGCCGTGAATTTGACACGAGCGATCGAGTATGCGGTCCAAACTGGACAGGCCCGGATTGCTTATTTTGAATGGCTTTTTCTGCTGACCAGATTTAGAGCCCCTGAATCCGGCATTGACTGCTGTGTCTGCGGTGTTGTCGCTGTTGTTGCGGCGCTTGTGTCTATCGTGACGTGGTCTGCCGTTGCTATCTTTGGCATCTGAATCACCAGGATTTCTTGATGTGTTGTTGCTGCGAGCCAGCTAGCTGTCCTCGCCCATGCAAAAGCGGGTCATGAGTGTTGTGAGGGCTGCCATAGACTTCGGCTTCTCTTGGCCGAGGTGCCGGGCGAGCCACTCGTCATGGATGTTATGCTTGAATGCCGCTAAGGCCTCGACATCCGGACAGTCGACAATTTGGTTCTTTTTAGTTAGGAACCGGGTCCAGAATTTCTTGGCCGATTCCCCTGGCTGCTGGGTTATGTGACTCAAGTCATCAGCATCCAATGTCCGCACATAAATGCCCTGGAAGTTGTCAAGGAATGCGTCTTCCAGATTCTCCCAACTGCCAATTGTTGGCGTTCTGGGAACGGGGGTCCCCAAACTTGCCTGCCTGCGGCCCGCGGCGTGGCTCAAAGGGGGCCAGCACGGCCCGTCTTCATCAACACAAACCCAAGACCCTCGCGAGGGGCCAAGCCTCGCGGGGCGGACGACACCGAGCTTCCTCAGGCGCAGCCTCGTCAGGCTGGCTCGCGAGGAGGCGGAGAGATCAAGGCGGGGTACCTCACGAGGTGCCCATGACGCAAGCCATGACGACCAAGGGCGCCAGGCGGGCGCCAGACCGCGCAGTGTCCTCCCTTTCCTCTTTGCTGCAAAGGGAGCAAGCTGTCGGCGTTCAGGGAACGGGGGTCCCCAGACTTGCCTGCCTGCGGCCCGCGGCGTGGCTCAAAGCGGGCCAGCACGGCCCGTCTTCATCAACACAAACCCAAGACCCTCGCGAGGGGCCAAGCCTCGTGGGGTGGACGACACGAAGCTTCCTCAGGCGCAGCCTCGTCAGGCTGGCTCGCGAGGAGGCGGAGAGATCAAGGCGGGGTACCTCACGAGGTGCCCATGATGCAAGCCATGACGACCAAGGGTGCGAGTTGGGCGCCAGCCCCCGCAGTGTCCTCCCTTTCCTCTTTGGTGCAAAGGGAGCAAGCGCAGGCGGGAGGATCAAGCAAAGGCACCCATTTCGGTGCAACGGGACCAAGACCAGCTCCGCGACAAGGAGGAAGTCACCGTGGAGCCCAAGCCAGCGTCATCACCAGAGCCTTTGGCAGACGAGGACCAACTTTAGTCAGGATAAGTGTACCCGATGTTCCCCTTCAAAATGGCCTACTGTTGGCGCCCTTCCCGCTCAATATTTGGGAAGAGGCCCAGGCCCTTTGCCTATAAATAGGACTAGCCACCCCAGGGTAGAGAGGGAGGAAGATCGGAACGTCTAGCAACCCGGCAATCAGTTAGATAGGCATCAAAGAGAGAGAAGGGCGATTGAATTCCTCCTAGCAGTTCATCCCCCAGGGCAAGAACAGACCCTCGCGAGGCTGTTCTACCTTGTAGTGTTCATCATCATCAGCCCAAGAGGCAATCCACCACACCACACTGGAGTAGGGTATTACACCGCATCGGTGGCCCGAACCAGTATAAACTCTGTGTCTCTTGTGTTGTTCTTTTGGTAGCTTAGATCTTTGCGAGGTGGACGAGTATGAGTAGGTAGGAAGCGTAATCCCCGCACGCACCCCAGAGTTCAAACCTTAAGGGTCTGCCGGAACCCGAAATCCGACATTTGGCGCGCCAGGTAGGGGTGCGCCGGAATTCGTCTCCCGCCGCTCCATTCTCCTCCGACCACCGCATCCATGTCGGACGCTCGTCGGGCCCGCG
Source organism: Aegilops umbellulata (assembly GCA_032464435.1). Taxonomy (NCBI): domain Eukaryota; kingdom Viridiplantae; phylum Streptophyta; class Magnoliopsida; order Poales; family Poaceae; genus Aegilops; species Aegilops umbellulata. The sequence goes on from CP136054.1 coordinate 399,126,311, forward strand.
CCGAGCGCCGAGCCGTTCTCGCTTCCCGCGTCGCCCAGACGGCCCCCGTCGGCGGGCGTCCTCGCCGTTCACTATCGCCTGCCATCAACGCCGCCACTGGCCCGGCGGGGAACGAGCAGCAAGCGTCGTCCCAGCATCCTTCCGTGCGGCGAGACGGCCGCACCGCTACTCCCTCGCTCACCCCAGCTGGTTCTTCGTCCCGCGTGCTCCGCGCGCCCTTGGAGGCCCGAGCTGCGCTCATCGCGGCAAACGAGCTCCTGTGCTACCGTCCCGTCAGCGACGACTACAAAGAATGGCTCGACCGCGTCGCCGAGCTCGTCCGCGCCGCGGGGGGGCTCTCCTGCACCGTCTTTCCCGCTGCACCGAACCCCGCCCCGCGCGGGTGACAAAGCTCTGGGGGCACCTCAGCCGCCTCCTTGCCAAGAAGACGCCCCGGCCGCAAGGCGCGTGGCCCCTGGCTGGAACCCGCTCCGCCAGGCACCAGCGCGGCAAGAGCAGAGCTGCCAAGAAGTCCCTCGCCCGCAGGAAGCTGCCCGGGCGCTGCCTACTCCAGCACATCGCGACCGCGCTCCTGCTCCCGCACGTCAAGACCCCGCGCTGCTCCCAGCTGCGGCGCATGGGGACCCACAGGACCAAGATCTCCGTCACCCAAGGCCTCCTACGACCATGGCGGGCTGCCGCGCCTTCACCGCCGAGCTACACCGCCGAGCTACACCGCGTCGCGTGGCCCGGCAAGTTCAAGCCAGACCTGCCTCCACGCTACGACGGCACGGCCGACCCTGCAGAGTTCCTCCATCTCTATGAGCTGGGCATCGAAGCTGCCAACGGAGACGAGAAGGTCATGGCGAACTGGTTTCCCATGGCGCTCAAGGACGGGGCCCGCACCTGGCTCCTGAACTTGGCCCCAGGCACAATCTCCTCCTGGGACCAGATGCGTACCCGCTTCATCGCCAACTTCCAAGGTACCCGCGACCGGCCGCCCGCCGTGAGCGACATGCGCTGCATCAAGCAACAACCCAGAGAGACCCTGCAAAAGTACATCCAGCGCTTCAATAGCGCATGCCTCAAGATTCCCAAGGTGTCCGAGGAGGCCATCATCTCAGCCTTCTCCGACGGCGTGCGCGACGTCAAAATGAAGGAGGAGCTGGCGATGCATGAAGACCTGTGCACTTCCTTGGAGCTGTTCTACTTGGCGACCAAGTGCGCCAGGGCTGAGGAAGGGCGCCTCTCCCTCCTCGAGCTGCCTGCCGCAGACCCAGAAGAGAAGAAGTCCAAGGCCAAGGATGTGAAGCGCAAGGGGGCTGCCATGCTCGCGGCAGAACCGGACACCAAGCAGGGCAAAGATCAGCCCGAATCCTCCAGGGGCAGTCGGTACTGCGTGTACCATGACTTCCACACCCACAACACCAACGAATGCCAAGAGCTCCGAGCCGTGCGAGAAGGAAGGATCGGCCGTCGCCCCGACCGCGTCGACAGGGGCTACAGTTGAGGAGGAGGAAGAAACGCAGGACGCTGGGAAGACCGCGGCCCACGCCAAGGGTGGCGTGACCAACCTCGCGAGGATCGCTGGCGAGACCCGCCTCGCGAGGGAGACTGGAGGGATCAGCCTCGCGAGGATCGCCCGCAAGGTAACACAGGCCTCCCTTCGTTGTCGCCTCATCCAAGAAGAAACAAAGACCACCACCAGGACGAGGGGGCTGGGGGCTTCCAGGAGCCACGCACAATCGCCTACATCCTGGGCGGAGCTCAAGCCCCAGCCTCTCAGCGCATCTTCAAGCAGTTCGCCCACGAAGTGAATGCAGCCCTCCCCAAGCTCGAAGCCACACGCCCTCTCAGGTGGTCGTCATGCGTCATCACGTTCAGCTCAGCGGATCAACTCAAGTGTGCAGCTACAGCCGGAGTTCTCCCGATGCTTTGTTCCCCAATCATCAGCAACGTGGTGGTCACCAAGACCCTCGTCGATGGCGGGGCAGGGCTCAACGTCCTGTCCGTGGAAACATTCAACAACCTCCAAGTGCCTTACAATAAGCTTCAGCCAACCAAGCCTTTCTCCGGAGACACTGACGGCTCCACGGTCCCGATCGGGCAGGTCCGCCTCCCTGTCACCTTCGGAGCACGCAACAACTACCGCACCGAGCTCATCGACTTCGACGTCGCTCACATTCGCCTGCCGTACAACGCCATCCTCGGGTACCCGGCGCTGGCCAAGTTTATGGCTGTGACTCACCACGGCTACAACGTCCTCAAGATGCCGGGGAGTGGCGGCGTCATCACGGTGCCCTATGAGGAGAAAGACGCGGTGTGTTCCCTGGAACGAGCTTTTCAGGCCGCATCATTGGAAGACCCAGATCATGGAAGCAGGAGGCTTCCCGAAACCACCCCCAAGAAGAAAAAGACATCGTCAGGACCGGCCCCTCAGGAGGCAGGCCCCTCAGGGCCCGTGCCTGCCCAGGGGGAACCTCCTTCCATCGCATAGGAAAGCGCGCCCGGCGCCCTCCTCAGGCAGGGCTCGGGGGCTCTCCCCTGGAGGGCCACCGACCTGGCTAAGGTCACGAGGGAGGCGCTTGGGCACCATGTGGAGGCGTGTTTCGAAGCACGTTTCCCTCAAGAAGGAGTAAGGCAAGGAGAGCAAGACCCTCAGGAGTTCGTTAGAAAGGCCATTCAAGAGCTACAGGAGTCAAGAGTCATGAGAGGCGACCGCCGCCTACAAGCTGTGGCTCCCCATCTAGGCGAGGATGGTGGGCTGCGCGTCTGCGTCGACGTACCAGGGCTTAATCGAGTCGCCACTCTGGAGCGCCTCTGGCCCTCACGAGTGGGGTGCTGCGAAGGTCCACCCACAGCTACGTTCGCATGCCTTACGACTTGCCGAGCGTGGCTGCCACGTACCAGCGCCTCATGAGGGGCATCATGGAGGCTCAAGAGGCCAGGCGCTCCGCAGCCTTGGCGGAGATGGATATGGTCCGCGAGGAGCCACCAGCGCCTCCGGAGCCTCCCGAGGCCCCAGGGCCTGGGGGCTCATGAGGAGCGGCTCCTGCAGCCCACCGAGTCTGCTGCACCAACACTCGTTCGTCCTCAACATCATCAGGTGACATCTTTTAAGTTTCATTTCCAGCTGGGAGCGCCCCCCAGGGCTGCATCATTCCCAGGCCACGTGGGTTCGTCCCTGCGGCATGTATCCCTTTCATTTTCATGTTGTTAGCTTACCCTGTTGGGGGCGCCCCTCGGGCTGCACCATCCCCAAGCCGCTCGTGCCAGACCCAGCGGCATGTATCCCTTTTACGTTTATCTATGGTTATGCGTTTGGTCCACCATGCTTGATTATTCGTTGCCGGTCCACGACACCTTTTCTTCTCCATGTCGACCACTTGCACATTAAAGGGGGGGGGGGTGCCTGAGCATCGCGACTCAGGGCTCTTACTGGCTCTCCAGCCCTCATCCTCTGGCCTTGTCCATGGCATCGCGACCTGGCATACCAGTGACGGCTGAGACCAGCTCGAGGGCCGGGACCTGAGGACGTAGAGTGTAGGCATCTAACCCAACTTGCAGGAACACATCACAAGATAAGGCCCAGTGCCAGGCGCAACCCGCCTAGAGGTAGGGCCCCGTGAGTCCCGCGCTGGCTCACGGGTGCCCAGATACACCTCACCAGGCCCTACCGTGCCAGCCACGTGTCAGGGCGGGGCTGTACACGCCCCAGGGGCTCCTCCCAGAGGGGAGCTCCCTCCCACGTACCAGTGGAAGCACCATGCTCCGTGCTGGCTGACGACACTGCCGAGGAGCGGCTATGCCCGTACACATACGGAAGCGCTATGCTCCGCGCTGGTGATAAACAACTGAGGGTGCCCCCCGGGCCGCATCAACCTCAGGGAGCCTAGAGCTCAGTGTCTGGCCTCGTCGCAACGCCTCCCCCGGGAGTGCCGCGCGAGGGGGCTGGGCACGGGGGCTGCGCCTGGGTCACGCCCAGACACACGCCACCCAGCCAGGCCCCCCGGGCCTGGTTCGTCGCGCGTCTCTCCCCGAGCGGAGCCAAGGTACGGAGGCCGTTTGAGCGTCAAGGGGGACTCCTGAGCATCGCGACTCAGGAGCCTAACTGGTCCCGTAGCCCCTCACTCCCTAGTTCCGAAAGGCTAGCGCTGGGTGAGGTGCGCGCGGGGCCGGGCTCTACAGACGTAGAAAGGCACAACCACTTACAATTTGTTGTTCGCACGTCAATGGGGACTCCTGAGCATCGTGACTCAGGAGCCTAACTGGTCCCGTAGCCCCTCACTCCCTAGTTCCGAAAGGCTAGCGCTGGGTGAGGTACGCGCGGGGCCGGGCTCTGCAGACGTAGAACGATAGATCCACCCGCATCTCACCGCCCTACTTGCTGTTCGTGCGCCAAGGGGGACTCCTGAGCATCGCGACTCAGGAGCCTAACTTGTCCTGTAGCCCCTCTCTCCTTTGGTCCCGTCCTGGTTTCCGGTCAGGGATAATGCTGGGTGAGGTACGCGCGGGGCCGGGCTCTGCCGGCGTAGAATGTAAGCAAGTAGGAAGGAATAGCATAAATTCAAGGAATTTAAAAGCAAATATTACAGTCCATACTGTTATCTCAACACCAAACGCAAGTTTAAACGCCTCCCCGAGGCATGATACATGTGCAGGAATTAAAAGCAAAACAAGAGCCGCAGCCGAATCACTTGTCGATGGTGGAGCCGCGCGGAATGGCTTTGCCTCGTGGAGCAGCAGGGTCGGCAGCGCCTGGCTTCGGCTTGGTGTTGAAGGCCCGGAACTTCCCCAGCAAAGCCTCCGCGCGACCCTTCACGACCTCGGCAGCGGCAGCGGCACGCTCGCCGCTCACTAGCTCCAGCAGGCTGTCAAGGTCGACGTTGGGGTCACGAAGGTAAATGTGGGTGAAGACCCGCGTCAGCGCAGCAGAAGACAGGACATGCGCCTCGGCCTCGGCCGTGGGGCCAAGGCCAAGGGCGACATCCTCAAGAGCATGCACCAGGAAGGGAAGCAGCTTGGCGGGGCCGTCCTCGGAGCCAGCCAGCGGGCTCTCCAGGCCGCTGGCGTAGAGCATCTTCAGCGAAGCGCGAGCCTTCTCCTCCATGTCTGTGAAGGCCACGCGGTCCTCGGCAAGAACCCGGGCCTTACCGTCCAGTTCGACCTTAGTCGCCTCCAACTCCTTCCCCAGCACGCGTAGGCGGTCGCGGCGTTTCTTGAGCTTGGCCTCCTGGACCTCGACGGCCGCCTCGCGAGCCTTCACACCCTCTTCTTGCTCCTGGAGAAGGCGGGCCTCTTTCGCGAGCTGGTCCCGCAGGCCTTGCAGCTCGCCCTCCAGCACCTTGCAGCGACCACGGATGTCAGCCGCCTCCCCCTGGGCTGCATCACGAGCAGCCTTCGCCTCAAGGGCGGCCTGCTTCTCCTCATCACAAGCCGTTGAGGCCTGGACCAGCGCCGCCCAAATCGAAGCGTCGGAACGAATCCATCCTGAAGCCAGCTCCAAGCGCCCGGCCACCAAGCGAGGGTCGGCGCCAAGAAGATCCTGCCGGAGCCGGCCCAGCTCGGCAGCCACACGATCTAGAACGGTGGGAGGAGTCGGAGAGACAGCAGTCGGTGGAGTAGGAGGAGAAGGCGGAGGCACAACCACAACATCTTGAGGCGAAGCCTGCTGCGCCCCCGCGACTGTGGTGGCGGTGAAGGAAATATGCCCTAGAGGCAATAATAAAGTTATTATTTATTTCCTTACATATCATGATAAATGTTTATTATTCATGCTAGAATTGTATTAACCGGAAACATAATACATGTGTGAATACATAGACAAACAGAGTGTCACTAGTATGCCTCTACTTGACTAGCTTGTTAATCAAAGATGGTTAAGTTTCCTAACCATAGACAAAAGGAGTTGTCATTTGATTAACAAGGTCACATCATTAGTTGAATGCTCTGATTGACATGACCCATTCCACTAGCATAGCACACGATCGTTTAGTATGTTGCTGTTGCTTTTATCCATGACTTATACATGTTCCTTTGACTATGAGATTATGCAACTCCCATTTGCCAGAGGAACACTTTGGGTGCTACCAAACGTCACAACGTAACTGGGTGATTATAAAGGAGTACTACAGGTGTCACCAAAGGTAGATGTTGGGTTGGCGTATTTCAAGATTAGGATTTGTCACTCCAATTGTGGGAGAGGTATCTCTGGGCCCTCTCGGTAATGCACATCACTTAAGCCTTGCAAGCATTGCAGCTAATGAGTTAGTTGTGGGATGATGTATTACGGAACGAGTAAAGAGACTTGCCGGTAACGAGATTGAACTAGGTATTGGATACCGACGATCGAATCTCGGGCAAGTAACATACCGATGGACAAAGGGAACAACGTATGTTGTTATGCGGTCTGACCGATAAAGATCTTCGTAGAATATGTAGGAGCCAATATGGGCATCCAGGTCCCGCTATTGGTTATTGACCGGAGACGTGTCTCGGTCATGTCTACATTGTTCTCGAATCGTAGGGTCCGCACGCTTAAGGTTACGATGACAGTTATTATGAGTTTATGCATTTTGATGTACCGAAGGAGTTCGGAGTCCCGGATGTGATCACGGACATGACGAGGAGTCTCGAAATAGTCGAGACATAAAGATTGATATATCGGACGGCTATGTTCGGACATCGGAATGGTTCCGAGAGGTTTCGGATATTACCGGAGTGCCGGAGGGGTTACCGGAACCCCCCGGGGGAAGTATGGGCCTTATTGGGCCACGAGGGGAGAGAGAGGGCCGCGCTAGGAGGTGGCGCCCCCCCCATGAGGAGTCCGAATTGGACAAGGAGGGGGGGGCGCGGCCCCCCTTTCCCTCTCCCTCTCCCTCTCCTTCCTTTCCCCCTTTCCCCTCCTAGTTGGACTAGGAAAGGGGAGTCCTACTCCCACTAGGAGGAGGACTCCCCCTCCCTTGGCGCGCCCCTAGGGCCGGCCGGCCCTCCCCCCTTGCTCCTTTATATACGGGGGCAGGGGGGCACCCCAAGACACACAAGTTGATCCTTGAGATCGTTCCCTAGCCGTGTGCGGTGCCCCCCTCCACCATATTCCACCTCGGTCATATTGTAGCGGTGCTTAGGCAAAGCCCTGCGATAGTAGAACATCAAGATCGTCACCACGCCGTCGTGCTTACGGAACTCTTCCCCGAAGCTTTGCTGGATCGGAGCCCGGGGAACGTCATCGAGCTGAACGTGTGCCAAGAACTCGGAGGTGCCGGAGTAACGGTGCTTGGATCGGTCGGATCGTGAAGACGTACGACTACATCAACCGCGTTGATATAACGCTTCCGCTTTCGGTCTACGAGGGTACGTAGACAACACTCTCCCCTCTCGTTGCTATGCATCACCATGATCTTGCGTGTGCATAGGAAATTTTTTGAAATTACTACGTTCCCCAACAGTGGTATCAGAGCCTAGGTTTTTATGGTTTGATGTTATTTGCACGAGTAGAACACAAGTGAGTTGTGGACGATACAAGTCATACTGCCTACCAGCATGTCATACTTTGGTTCAGCGGTATTGTTGGATGAGACGACCCGGACCAACCTTACGCGTACGCTTACGCGAGACCGGTTCCCTCGACGTGCTTTGCACACAGATGGCTTGTGGGAGACTGTCTCACCAACTTTAGTTGAACCAAGTGTGGCTACACCCGGTCCTTGAGAAGGTTAAAACGGAGTCTATTTGACAAACTATCGTTGTGGTTTTGATGCGTAGGTAAGATGAGTTCTTGCTTAAGCCCGTAGCAGCCACGTAAAACTTGCAACAAACAAAGTAGAGGACGTCTAACTTGTTTTTGCAGGGCATGTTGTGATGTGATATGGTCAAGACATGATGCTATATTTTATTGTATGAGATGATCATGTTTTGTAACTGTCATGGACATGGGACACGGGTATCCTCATGGAGGTAGGCCGTGGCCCATCATGGGAGGTGGCCCAGCAGGCCGACTTAAACAGTTTGAATAAGACCTGGATTGCTATCCGTCTTGTAATACAAAAGAGACTAGTCCTAATCCTACTAGGACTCTACATGTAGGCCGGCCCCTTCAACATATATAAGGAGGGGCAGGGCTCCCCAAAGAGGGAGAAAAAAGAAGAAACAATCTCTAGGGCTAGACACAAAGAGCCGGTTTACGGCGACTCCCTCGTGATGACAATAGACCTAGCCACAAACAGCATGTAGGGCTATTGTCGGATGATGTTTCCCGGGGCCCAAAACTGTCTAAATCCTTGTCTTGTGTGTTGATCCGCCCTGCGTCTCTCGTCCCGCTCAACCCCTCTCAAGCTACCACATAGATGTGTTGGCCTCACGACGAAGTCCTCACATTAGGACATCTGCCGTGATAATTCCACGACAGTTGGCGCCCACCATGGGGCATGTGCACGATAGTGTTGAGTTCTTGGAGGGATCTCTGAGGGATCGAGAAGTTTGCAATTCATGAGACAAAAAAGATTCAAAAAGTTAGGGTTGCATTAGATGGGCCGTCATACGGTTGCCGAGTTGACGAGACCGAGAGGCGGTGAAATCAAATGTCAGATCAAATCTTTTGGAGCGCTTGCGCGACGGCGAAACCAACAGGACTTCCGTCAAGCGTCACCAAGATTCGGGAACACGGACATGTTTTTCAATCCATAATGGCCGTATTACAGGGGCACTTCAAATCCGCATGCAAAAGAAAAGCAGAAAGAGAAGAAGAGACAGCCCACGGATAGTCAACGGGACGGAATCAGATTTGGCCACGACTCGGAAGTGGCGATGGACGCGGACTCCACCGCTGCAGCCTGGCCTCACGTGTTTTTCTCCGCTGCCGCTACCCGGCCCATCATCACGTGCGCCTCAGCCTCGCTCCCCCGCAGATGAGCCGCCACTCTTTCTAATGGGCTGCTTCTGCCCCATCTACCGCGGTGACCCGCCGCGGATAAATCTGCCTCGCCTCGGTCTCGGACGCGAATCTCCTCCGCCACCGGTGTCGTCCGCGTCTGAGCTGCTCCGCCGAGCGGCCTTTTCCGCCGGTTCAACCATGTTCTAAGCCGCCTCCAACGTGGCCATGGAGAGCCGTCGCTGCCTTTGCAAAACGCTGGCACCCACACATCAAGCTGCCGGCAACTAGACCAACGCCGGCCTCGCTCCGCTCACACCGGTGTGCCTCCGAGCCGCCTGTCTCCGCCGGCAAGCTGCGCCGGTGCGGCAACCCGCATAACCGCCCCGTCGAGGCGATTCGCCTCTACTTCCGACATGTATCCGCCTCGAGCCAGACTGCCTTTGCCGCCATGGCCTCGTCACGCTGCGGCCAACAGCGTTGGCTTCCTTTCTTCGTTGGTGTCAAGAGCCATGCCCTGTCTGTTCTGAAAAACAAGGTTGACTTTCCAAGCTGGTCAATCGAGATGGAAAAGTTCTGCAGATCTGCTGCTGAATTGCTATTGTTTTCCTCCATGAAAAAAGAGAAGCGGAGATGCGGCAACGTCTGGCAAGGCCAGACCGCCAGGACAGATCGAAGCACAAAGCTACAGCTATAGCAGTACATGGATGTGGCAGCGCCGCGTACGGTATTGGTGCTAGTATCAAGTACTATAACAAGGCTTCAATTAGTATAAAGTATGGATGTGACAGAGCCGCCGTTATGGCAGTTTCGTTCTGCTTCCCTGAGGCTTCCTCAAGCTGTTCCCCAGGAGAGCCTTGCTACATTCACCACGCGGCACGGTTGTGACCCGCTATCGCCGGGCCAGCCTCACATCACCAACTGCGGGCCGCCGCCGCCGTCTCTGTGTCCTGCGAGCTGCCCCAGCATTTGAGCAAATTGAAAAAGGGAATCATACGGAGTCAGGCCTCGAAGAAAACCTCAAAAGGACTTGACCCTTAAACAAAGGATAAGTTGCGTTCAACATGATGAGTATTGGAGATCTGAAGTTGATATTATTGAGGAGGTCCATTACCTTGACTGAAGGTGCAAGTAAGAGCAGAAAGCATGAGCCCGGGAAAACTCCACTGATTCTCACGGCTTGTCGTGAATCGCCACGCCATCTAGGCCACTGTGACTTCGTCTCTGTCGAGTTGCCTTCGCCAGCCTGCCATTTCCACTGCCTCGTCGACCCCAACGGTCCGCTGGCTTATGCCATATCATAAAAACAAGCTAAGTCACTTTGATATTTAAATTTCTTTTTTTCCAGTCAATTAAATATATCCGGCACCTTTGAGTTAATCTCGGAGGCTATCGTTTCTTCTCATAAAGTTAAGTCGTAAGGTTACCAAAGAGGACTATCTGCCACGATGCACAGTTCAAACATGGGTGCCCTACATATCAGCAAAATTATTTTACGTTTGTTCTTTACTAAGTCAGATGCAACTCGTAACCGACCAAGTAGTGGGTACAGTATTGTCAATCGACTCTGATGCCTATCATGGACTTTGTCGACCCTGAACATATCATATTCCATGAAAAAAGTCCACGCGAAAGCCTACTTAGTCGAGTCAAACGATTAACAACTTGAACACAAGTTGACAAAGTCACCAAAATTATTATTTAATTTTGTTTTATATATCACGAACGGTGTAATGCATTCATGTGTTTTATTTCAGGAACAAAGAGCTTGAAGATGACTCCTCGAGTCGCCTCAAGCCTCGGGGGCTATCAAGCCAGCATTTGTGAAAAAAACGGACTTTGTTAGTTACCAAAACACAAGTTCACAGACCCATGGGTTGTTAAAGGCCTAAACAAACCCAGCGCTCGGGGGCTACAGATGATATACATGCTATTGGGGTTGGAAAAAATTCAGAAAGACCCGGCTTGGAGACAGAATCCAGCCTGGGAGGACAACCCGTCAATCTCTTCATCCATATTTCGGCATCCCTTATGTCAACGACCCGAAAAAAGCTCCACGTTCAAGGATGACAAAAGCATCAACAAAATCAAGACCTTCCGCCCGACTCTTCGAGTCACCCGAAAGCTTGGGGACTACTGTCATGGACATGGGACACGGGTATCCTCATGGAGGTAGGCCGTGGCCCATCATGGGAGGTGGCCCAGCAGGCCGACTTAAACAGTTTGAATAAGACCTGGATTGCTATCCGTCTTGTAATAGAAAAGAGACTAGTCCTAATCCTACTAGGACTCTACATGTAGGCCGGCCCCTTCAACATATATAAGGAGGGGCAGGGCTCCCCAAAGAGGGAGAAAAAAGAAGAAACAATCTCTAGGGCTAGACACAAAGAGCCGGTTTACGGCGACTCCCTCGTGATGACAATAGACCTAGCCACAAACAGCATGTAGGGCTATTGTCGGATGATGTTTCCCGGGGCCCAAAACTGTCTAAATCCTTGTCTTGTGTGTTGATCCGCCCTGCGTCTCTCGTCCCGCTCAACCCCTCTCAAGCTACCACATAGATGTGTTGGCCTCACGACGAAGTCCTCACATTAGGACATCTGCCGTGATAATTCCACGACAGTAACCGAGTTATCGGCAACCGGCAGGAGCCGTATGGTTGTCGCTTTATTGTATGAAATGCAATCGCCCTGTAATGCTTTACTTTATCACTAAGCGGTAGCGATAGTCGTAGAAGCATAAGATTGGCGAAACGACAACGATGCTACGATGGAGATCAAGGTGTCGCGCCGGTGACGATGGTGATCATGATGGTGCTGCAGAGATGGAGATCATGAAGCACAAGATGATGATGACCATATCATATCACTTATATGGATTAGCATGTGATGTTTATCTTTTATGCATCTTATCTTGCTTTGATTGACTGTAGCATTATAAGATGATCTCTCACTAAATTATCAAGAAGTGTTCTCCCCAAGTATGCACCGTTGCCAAAGTTCATCGTGCCCAGACACCACGTGATGATCGGGTGTGATAAGCTCTACGTCCATCTACAACGGGTGCAAGCCAGTTTTGCACACGCGGAATACTCGGGTTATACTTGACGAGCCTAGCATATGCAGACATGGCCTCGGAACACGGAGACCGAAAGGTCGAACGTGAATCATATAGTAGATATGATCAACATGATGATGTTCACCATTGAGAACTAATCCATTTCACGTGATGATCGGTTATGGTTTAGTTTGATTTGGATCACGTGATCACTTAGAAGATTAGAGGGATGTCTATCTAAGTGGGAGTTCTTAAGTAAAATGATTAATTGAACTTAAATTTATCATGAACTTAGTCCCTGATAGTATCTTGCTTGATTATGTTAATTGTAGGTAGATGGCTCGTGCTGTTGTTCCATTGAATTTTAATGCGTTCCTTGAGAAAGCAAAGTTGAAAGATGATGGTAGCAATTACACGGACTGGGTCCGTAACTTGAGGATTATCCTCATTGCTGCACAGAAGAATTACGTCCTGGATGCACCGCTAGGTGCCAGGCCTGCTGCTGGAGCAACACCAGATGTTATGAACGTCTGGCAGAGCAAAGCTGATGACTACTCGATAGTTTAGTGTGCCATGCTTTACGGCTTAGAACCGGGACTTCAACGACGGTTTGAGAACCATGGAGCATATGAGATGTTCCAGGAGTTGAAGTTGATATTCAAACAGAATGCCCGGATTGAGAGATATGAGGTCTCCAATAAGTTCTATAGCTGTAAGATGGAAGAGAATGGGTCTGTCAGTGAGCACATACTCAGAATGTCTGGGTATTACAATCACTTGAGTCAACTGGGAGTTAATCTTCCGGATGATTGTGTCATTGACAGAATTCTTCAATCACTGCCACCAAGCTACAAAGGCTTCGTGATGAACTATAATATGCAAGGGATAGATAAGACTATGCCCGAGCTCTTCGCAATGCTAAAGGCTGCGGAGGTAGAAATCAAGAAGGAGCATCAAATGTTGATGGTCAATAAGACCACCAGTTTCAAGAAGAAGGGCAAAGGGAAGAAGAAGGGGAACTTCAAGAAGAACAGCAAACAAGTTGCTGCTCAAGCGAAAAAACCCAAGTCTGGACCTAAGCCTGAAACTGAGTGCTTCTACTGCAAGCAGACTGGTCACTGGAAGCGGAACTGCCCCAAGTATCTGGCGGACAAGAAGGATGGCAAGGTGAACAAAGGTATATGTGATATACATGTTATTGATGTGTACCTTACTAGAGCTCGCAGTAGCACCTGGGTATTTGATACTGGTTCTGTTGCTAATATTTGCAACTCGAAACAGGGACTACGGATTAAGCGAACACTGGCAAAGGACGAGGTGACGATGCGCGTGGGAAATGGTTCCAAAGTCGATGTGATCGCGGTCGGCACGCTACCTCTACATCTACCTTCAGGATTAGTATTAGACCTAAATAATTGTTATTTGGTGCCAGCGTTGAGCATGAACATTATATCTGGATCTTGTTTGATGCGAGACAGTTATTCATTTAAATCAGAGAATAATGGTTGTTCTATTTATATGAATAATATCTTTTATGGTCATGCACCCTTGAAGAGTGGTCTATTTTTGATGAATCTCGATAGTAGTGATACACATATTCATAATGTTGAAGCCAAAAGATGCAGAGTTGATAATGATAGTGCAACTTATTTGTGGCACTGCCGTTTAGGTCATATCGGTGTAAAGCGCATGAAGAAACTCCATACTGATGGACTTTTGGAACCACTTGATTATGAATCACTTGGTACTTGCGAACCGTGCCTCATGGGCAAGATGACTAAAACACCGTTCTCCGGTATTATGGAGAGAGCAACAGATTTATTGGAAATCATACATACAGATGTATGTGGTCCGATGAATATTGAAGCTCGTGGTGGATATCGTTATTTTCTCACCTTCACAGATGATTTAAGCAGATATGGGTATATCTACTTAATGAAACACAAGTCTGAAACATTTGAAAAGTTCAAAGAATTTCAGAGTGAAGTTGAAAATCATCGTAACAAGAAAATAAAGTTTCTACGATCTGATCGTGGAGGAGAATATTTGAGTTACGAGTTTGTTCTACATTTGAAACAATGCGGAATAGTTTCGCAACTCACGCCACCCGGAACACCACAGCGCAATGGTGTGTCCGAACGTCGTAATCGCACTTTACTAGATATGGTGCGATCTATGATGTCTCTTACAGATTTACCGCTATCGTTTTGGGGTTATGCTCTAGAGACGGCCGCATTCACGTTAAATAGGACACCGTCAAAATCTGTTGAGACGACGCCTTATGAACTGTGGTTTAGCAAGAAACCAAAGTTGTCGTTTCTTAAAGTTTGGGGCTGCGATGCTTATGTGAAAAAGCTTCAACCTGATAAGCTCGAACCCAAATCGGAGAAATGTGTCTTCATAGGATACCCAAAGGAAACAGTTGGGTACACCTTCTATCACAGATCCGAAGGCAAGACATTTGTTGCCAAAAATGGATCCTTTCTAGAGAAGGAGTTTCTCTTGAAAGAAGTGAGTGGGAGGAAAGTAGAACTTGATGAGGTAACTGTACCTGCTCCCTTATTGGAAAGTAGTTCATCACAGAAACCGGTTTCTGTGACATCTACACCAATCAGAGAAGAAGTTAGTGATGATGATCATGAAACTTCAGATCAAGTAACTACTGAACCTCGTAGACCAACCAAAGTGAGATCCGCACCAGAATGGTACGGCAGTCCTATTCTGGAAATCATGCTACTAGATCATGACGAACCTACGAACTATGAAGAAGCGATGGTGAGCCCAGATTCCGCAAAATGGCTGGAAGCCATGAAATCTGAGATGGGATCCATGTATGAAAACAAAGTGTGGACTTTGGTTGACTTGCCCAAGGGTCGGCAAGCAATAGAGAACAAGTGGATCTTTAAGAAGAAGACTGACGCAGACGGTAATGTTACTGTCTACAAAGCTCGACTTGTCGCAAAGGGTTTTCGACAAGTTCAAGGGATTGACTACGATGAGACCTTCTCACCCGCAGCGATGCTTAAGTCTGTCCGAATCATGTTAGCAATTGCCGCATTTTATGATTATGAAATTTGGCAAATGGATGTAAAGACTGCATTCCTGAATGGGTTTCTGGAAGAAGAGTTGTATATGATG
Source organism: Aegilops umbellulata (assembly GCA_032464435.1). Taxonomy (NCBI): domain Eukaryota; kingdom Viridiplantae; phylum Streptophyta; class Magnoliopsida; order Poales; family Poaceae; genus Aegilops; species Aegilops umbellulata. Next base: position 399,141,354 of record CP136054.1, read on the forward strand.
CAACCAAAAGGTTTTATTGATCCAAAGGAAGCTAACAAAGTATGCAAGCTCCAGCGATCCATTTATGGACTGGTGCAAGCATCTCGGAGTTGGAATAAACGTTTTGATAGTGTGATCAAAGCATTTGGGTTTGTACAGAATTTTGGAGAAGCCTGTATTTACAAGAAAGTGAGTGGGAGCTCTGTAGCATTTCTGATATTATATGTAGATGACATATTACTGATTGGAAATGATATAGAATTTCTGGGTAGCATAAAGGGATATTTGAATAAGAGTTTTTCAATGAAAGACCTCGGTGAAGCTGCTTACATATTGGGCATTAAGATATATAGAGATAGATCAAGACGCTTAATTGGACTTTCACAAAGCACATACCTTGACAAGATTTTGAAGAAGTTCAAAATGGATCAAGCGAAGAAAGGGTTCTTGCCTGTATTGCAAGGTGTGAAGTTGAGTCAGACTCAATGCCCGACCACTGCAGAAGATAGAGAGAAGATGGAAGATGTTCCCTATGCTTCAGCCATAGGCTCTATCATGTATGCAATGCTGTGTACCAGACCTGATGTGTGCCTTGCTATAAGTTTAGCAGGGAGGTACCAAAGTAATCCAGGAGTGGATCACTGGACAGCGGTCAAGAATATCCTGAAGTACCTGAAAAGGACTAAGGAAATGTTTCTCGTGTATGGAGGTGACAAAGAGCTCATCGTAAAAGGTTACGTTGATGCAAGCTTTGACACTGATCCGAACGACGTATTTACATTAAACGGTGGAGCTGTCAGTTGGTGCAGTTCTAAACAAAGCGTAGTGGCGGGATCTACATGTGAAGCGGAGTACATAGCTGCTTCGGAAGCAGCAAATGAAGGAGTCTGGATGAAGGAGTTCATATCCGATCTAGGTGTCATACCTAGTGCATCGGGTCCAATGAACATCTTTTGTGACAATACTGGAGCAATTGCCTTGGCGAAGGAATCCAGATTTCACAAGAGAACAAAGCACATCAAGAGACGCTTCAATTCCATCCGGGACTTGGTCCAGGTGGGAGACATAGAGATTTGCAAGATACATACGGATCTGAATGTGGCAGACCCGTTGACTAAGCATCTTCCACGGGCAAAACATGATCAGCACCAAGACTCCATGGGTGTTAGAATCATTACTGTATAATCTAGATTATTGACTCTAGTGCAAGTGGGAGACTAAAGGAAATATGCCCTAGAGGCAATAATAAAGTTATTATTTATTTCCTTACATATCATGATAAATGTTTATTATTCATGCTAGAATTGTATTAACCGGAAACACAATACATGTGTGAATACATAGACAAACAGAGTGTCACTAGTATGCCTCTACTTGACTAGCTTGTTAATCAAAGATGGTTAAGTTTCCTAACCATAGACAAAAGGAGTTGTCATTTGATTAACAAGGTCACATCATTAGTTGAATGATCTGATTGACATGACCCATTCCACTAGCATAGCACACGATCGTTTAGTATGTTGCTGTTGCTTTTATCCATGACTTATACATGTTCCTTTTACTATGAGATTATGCAACTCCCGTTTGCCGGAGGAACACTTTGGGTGCTACCAAACGTCACAACGTAACTGGGTGATTATAAAGGAGTACTACAGGTTTCACCAAAGGTAGATGTTGGGTTGGCGTATTTCAAGATTAGGATTTGTCACTCCAATTGTGGGAGAGGTATCTCTGGGCCCTCTCGGTAATGCACATCACTTAAGCCTTGCAAGCATTGCAGCTAATGAGTTAGTTGTGGGATGATGTATTACGGAACGAGTAAAGAGACTTGCCGGTAACGAGATTGAACTAGGTATTGGATATCGACGTTCGAATCTCGGGCAAGTAACATACCGATGGACAAAGGGAACAACGTATGTTGTTATGCGGTCTGACCGATAAAGATCTTCGTAGAATATGTAGGAGCCAATATGGGCATCCAGGTCCCGCTATTGGTTATTGACCGGAGACGTGTCTCGGTCATGTCTACATTGTTCTCGAACCGTAGGGTCCGCACGCTTAAGGTTACGATGACAGTTATTATGAGTTTATGCATTTTGATGTACCGAAGGAGTTCGTAGTCCCGGATGTGATCACGGACATGACGAGGAGTCTCGAAATAGTCGAGACATAAAGATTGATATATTGGACGGCTATGTTCGGACATCGGAATGGTTCCGAGAGGTTTCGGATATTACCGGAGTGCAGGAGGGGTTACCGGAACCCCCCGGGGGAAGTATGGGCCTTATTGGGCCACGAGGGGAGAGAGAGGGCCGCCCCAGGAGGTGGCGCGCCCCCCCATGAGGAGTCCGAATTGGACAAGGAGGGGGGGGCCCCCTTTCCCTCTCCCTCTCCCTCTCCTTCCTTTCCCCCTTTCCCCTCCTAGTTGGACTAGGAAAGGGGAGTCCTACTCCCACTAGGAGGACTCCCCCTCCCTTGGCGCGCCCCTAGGGCCGGCCGGCCCTCCCCCCTTGCTCCTTTATATACGGGGGCAGGGGGGCACCCCAAGACACACAAGTTGATCCTTGAGATCGTTCCCTAGCCGTGTGCGGTGCCCCCCTCCACCATATTCCACCTCGGTCATATTGTAGCGGTGCTTAGGCAAAGCCCTGCGACAGTAGAACATCAAGATCGTCACCACGCCATCGTGCTGACGGAACTCTTCCCCGAAGCTTTGCTGGATCGGAGCCCGGGGAACGTCATCGAGCTGAACGTGTGCCAAGAACTCGGAGGTGCCGGAGTAACGGTGCTTGGATCGGTTGGATCGTGAAGACGTACGACTACATCAACCGCGTTGATATAACGCTGCCGCTTTCGGTCTACGAGGGTACGTAGACAACACTCTCCCCTCTCGTTGCTATGCATCACCATGATCTTGCGTGTGCGTAGGAATTTTTTTGAAATTACTACGTTCCCCAACAGGCGGCGGCAGGCAAAGGCTCCTCGGGAGTCACTTGGGCCATGGGGGCTGGGCTCGCCCCAGCCAGCTCGGCCAGACCTCGCGAGGACGACCGGGCAGGAGAGGCCCGTGCGTCGCGGTCACCTTCCTCCGCAGGCAGAGGCGCTGCGGCGGATGGAACCTCGGGAGCCCCCTTCAGTTTCTTCGCCGCAGGCGCCAGCCTATCCAAGGAACGCGGACGTCAAGCCTCAGAAGCAAAATAGGAAGCAAAGACAAGAGTCAAGCACTTACGGGTCGTCGCCGGTGAGCTCGGGCAGCCTCCGGCCAAACTTGAAGCCTGAAAGCCGGCTGGAAGGGTCAACCTCGGAAGCGGAAGGCGCGTCTGCGGACCGCCACGGGTTCGGGGCAGACCCGCGGGAGATCAGCCCGGTCGTGTCCTTCTTTGGGATCGGGGGTGAGCTCCCGCTGCCCGGCACGTCATCATCCTCATCGTCATCGCTCGGAGAGAGGCGGAAAGCGCGGGGCCTGCGCCAGGAGAGGGGAGCCCTTGACTCTCCATTAGTCGCCTCGGAGTCAGGCCCTTTCTCCCGCTCCCCTCTGCCCTCCTCATCGCTGGAGTCATCGAAGGACACGTCCACCGGACCCACGGGAGCCTCCGCGGGCACGGGCCCGTCCCCGTTGAAGGCAGGCATGGACTCCACCACCTGCTCCCAATCATCGTGGATGAACAAGGGCGTAGGAGCGCCCTCCAACCTCGCCACATCGCCCCAACCAGAGATTGGAGCACCGCGGCCAGATCTTCGTCGCCCAAGGCCATGGGGCTCGGATGAGGCCTCCACATCGGAGGTGAGTACTGCCGAAGCGGAGCCAGCTGGTGCTCCAGGAATTCCCTCAGCAGCGGCGCGCCGGTCAGCTTCGCCGCCGCCATGCTGGCCGGCCTCAGGTCCGCGTCCATCCTCTCCAACACCGGCTTCGCACGGGGGTCCGTGAGTTCTGCACGGGCCCAATCACCGGAGCTCGTGGGCAGCTCCTTGGCAAGATCAGCCGCGGGTGAATGTGCCCAGCGTGTGTCAAAACCCATTTGCTCCTGAAGCCCTCGATCCTTTTCCCGGGCTTCGAAATGGCAATGGCGCCACTATACGCGATGAAGCTCGCGCACGCGAAAGGAGAACCGCGAGAGACCCGGAGGGAGAAGTAGTGGCGCAGCAAGGCCACTGAGGGCTGCACCCCTACGTGAGCCTCGCAGTAATAGGCAAAGATTGCCAAGAGAAGGACGGAGTTGGGGTGGAGATGCAGAGCCTGTAGGTTGTAATGGCGGAGGACAGAGAAGAAGAACTCGGAGAAGGGAGGCACCAAGCCAGCAGCAATGGAGCTTACAAAGAGCGGATAGAAGGTGCTTCCTTGGCTCTCAGGGGTGGCGGAGCCGGCCTTGAACACCCTCGCCCCGTCGATGCCCTGCGCCGCCGCCATCCGGCGCAACCGGGCGAGGCTCGACTCAGACACGTTTGGCGAGTCCAGGGCAGACGAGTACCAAGCTTCGGCCGGGGACTGACGAGGCGCCATGGCTTCTAGGTCATGCGGTCGAAGTAGATCTGGAGATTTGGAGGAAGGAAGGAGAGGCGCAAGAAAGGGGATCTGAGCAGTAACCGAGGAAGCAGAAAAAGCAAGGCCGGGCGGATGCCGCTCCTTTATCAACTCGCGCGAAAGTGGAGACTCCCACGTCCGATCAACCGCCACGCGGCGCCCAAGGCCGCAGGCTGTTAGGGCCCACGGCGCTTCGCCCTTGCCCTTTCGCCTCTCAGCACGGCCAAGTCCGGGCGCGCCTTGGGCCCGGGGGCTACTGTCGGCGTTCTGGGAACGGGGGTCCCCAGACTTGCCTGCCTGCGGCCCGCGGCGTGGCTCAAATGGGGCCAGCACGGCCCGTCTTCATCAACACAAACCCAAGACCCTCGCGAGGGGCCAAGCCTCGCAGGGCGGACGACACAGAGCTTCCTCAGGCGCAGCCTCGTCAGGCTGGCTCGCGAAGAGGCGTAGAGATCAAGGCGGGGTACCTCACGAGGTGCCCATGACGCAAGCCATGACGACCAAGGGCGCCAGGCGGGCGCCAGCCCGCGCAGTGTCCTCCCTTTCCTCTTTGGTGCAAAGGGAGCAAGCACAGGCGGGAGGATCAAGCAAAGGCACCCATTTCGGTGCAACGAGACCAAGACCAGCTCCGCGACAAGGAGGAAGTCACCATGGAGCCCAAGCCAGCGTCATCACCAGAGCCTTTGGCAGGCGAGGACCAACTTTAGTCAGGATAAGTGTACCCGATGTTCCCCTTCAAAATGGCCAACTGTTGGCGCCCTTCCCGCTCAATATTTGGGAAGAGGCCCAGGCCCTTTGCCTATAAATAGGACTAGACACCCCCAGGGTAGAGAGGGAGGAAGATCGGAACGGCTAGCAACCCGGCAATCAGTTAGATAGGCATCAGAGAGAGAGAAGGGCGATTGAACTCCTCCTAGCAGTTCATCCCCCAGGGCAAGAACAGACCCTCGCGAGGCTGTTCTACCTTGTAGTGTTCATCATCATCAGCCCAAGAGGCAATCCACCACACCACACTGGAGTAGGGTATTACACCGCATCGGTGGCCCGAACCAGTATAAACTCTGTGTCTCTTGTGTTGTTCTTTTGGTAGCTTAGATCTTTGCGAGGCGGACGAGTACGAGTAGGTAGGAAGCGTAATCCCCGCGCGCACCCTAGAGTTCGAACCTTAAGGGTCTGCCGGAACCCGAAATCCGACACCAATGGAGTTTGCTGGCAAGCTATTCAGCCAATGCCGAGCCGGTCCTTTGAGTTTCAGTGGGAGGTACTCGATGGCATGTAGATCGTCCCCGCGGGCCATGTGGATGTGGAGTAGGAAATCTTCAATCCATACCGCGGGGTCTGTTGTACCGTCATATGATTCAATGTTCACGGGTTTAAATCCCTTTGGGAATTCGTGACCCATCACTTCATCAGTGAAGCATAGGGGGTGTGCGGCACCTCTGTGCCGGGCTATGTCACGACGCAGTTCATACGAGTCTTGTCTGCTGTATTCAGCCCGGCCGAATTTGCTTTTAGTATATCCGGCGTGACGATCATCGTCGCGTGTTAGGGCGTGCCCCCGTGATCCGTGTCCTGCTTTGTTTTCCAATACGCGTCATAGGTCCTGCGTGTTGCCCCGGGCCTTGGTGTTTTTGTTTGACTGACGACGGGGTGCGGGCTGGACTTCGGGTTGATATGCCGTTCTATCTTGGCCACGGGGTGGCCGATCAGCCGCATCATATGCTGGTAGTGTGGTGTTTAATGCTTCCTCCTCGAGTTGGGGTAGCAACCTGCACTTTGGGTAACTCTTGGTTGGACGCTCGAGTTCGTATTCCTCGGTCTCCAGGACCTCAGTCCATCTATCCGCTAGCAGATCTTGATCAACTCGAAGCTGTTGTTTCTTTTTCTTCAGGCTTTTTGTTGTGGCTGTAAGCCGGCGCTTGAAGCGCTCCTATTCGACGGGATCCTCAGGCATGATAAATTCTTCGTCGCCGAGGCTCGCCTCGTCTTCGGAGAGAGGCATGTAATTGTCATCCTCTGATTCGCCGTCTGCTGCCTGTTCCTTAGGGCTAGCTTGCCCATCCTCCCGCTCGAGGCCTGGCTGGAGGGGATTGTCTTCGTCTTCGGCACTCTCTGCAGCGTTATTATCTCTTGTGCCGGTATCGTTGTTTTTGCTATGGCGGGGCTTAGAGCGCGCCAATGACGCTGGTGCTTAGGTTGCTTCTCGGGGCGATTATCCTCCGTTGCCTTATTGCCATTGCTTTCTTTGGGGGTGTCCACCATGTATATATCTTATGATGAGGTGGCAGTCCAGCGCCCTGTGGGCGGTGGTTCCTGGTCCTCTCCTGCATCGTCGTCCATACCGTCGATGTCTTCGGAGCCGAAATCGATCATGTCGGTTAAGTCGTCGACAGTGGCTATTAAGTGGGTGGTGGGTGGTGAAAGAATTTCTTCGTCATCCGCTTCCCACTCAAGCCGAACACAGTTCGGCCAAGGGCCTCCTGACAAGGAGAGAGATCTTAATGATTTTAGCACATCGCCCAGGGGTGAGTGCTGAAAGATATCCACGGAGGAAAACTCCATGATTGGCGCCCAACCAGATTCAATAGGCACGGACGCAGGCGGTTCGGAGCCCGTGGCCGGGGACGAATCCAAGGATCCAGCAACACAGGTCTCGTAGGAGGTGAAGTCAGTATTTGGCTCTGTCGTCGCTGAGTGTACGACCTCTGTGGCGGGGTCCATCCACCCATCCTCGAATGGCGCAATTTGCTCCGGATTGAGGGCCGGAGTAGCCACAGGTGTAATCTCCCGAACACTGTCCGACGACAGAGCTAAGTCATGCTCGTCATGACTATGCAGCGCACCTGACATTGGCTCGAATCCGTTGAATATCAAGTCTCCGCAGATGTTGGCAGTATAGTTTAAGTTTCTAAACCTGACCTGACGGCCAGGGGCATAGCTCTCGATCTACTCTAGATGGGCAAGCGAGTTGGCCCACAGTACGAAGCCGCCGAATACGAAGATCTGTATGGGGAGAAAAACCTCGCCCTGGATTGTATCGTTGCCGATGATCGAAGGAGCCATCAAGCCTTATGGTGACGGCACAGTGGAACTCTCAATGAAAGCACCAATGTCGGTGTCAAAACCGGCGGATCTCGGGTAGGGGGTCCCGAACTGTGCGTCTAAGGCGGATGTTAACAGGAGGCGGGGGACACAATGTTTTCCCAGGTTCGGGCCCTCTTGGTGGAGGTAATACCCTACTTCCTGCTTGATTGACCTTGATGATATGAGTATTACAAGAGTTGATCTACCACGAGATCATAGAGGCTAAACCCTAGAAGCTAGCCTATGATTATGATTGTTGTTGTCCTACGGACTAAATCCTCCGGTTTATATAGACACTGTTGGGGGCTACAAGGGAGGAGATCTGCATATCCGTATTGCCAAGCTTGCCTTCCACCCAAAGGGGAGTCCCACCCGGACACGGGACGAAGTCTTCAATCTTGTATCTTCATAATCCAACAGTCCGGCCAAAGTATATAGTTCGTGTTGGAAATATGCCCTAGAGACAATAAGAAATTAGTTATTATTATTATATTTCCTTGTTCATGATAATCTTTTATTATCCATGCTAGAATTGTATTGATAGGAAACTCAGATACATGTGTGGATACATAGACAACACTGTGTCCCTAGTAAGCCTCTAGTTGACTAGCTCGTTGATCAATAGATGGTTACGGTTTCCTGACCATGGACATTGGATGTCATTGATAACGGGATCGCATCATTAGGAGAATGATGTGATGGACAAGACCCAATCCTAAGCCTAGCACAAGATCGTGTAGTTCATATGCTAAAGATTTTCTAATGTCAAGTATCATTTCCTTAGACCATGAGATTGTGCAACTCCCGGATACCGTAGGAATGCTTTGGTTGTACCGAACTTCACAACGTAACTGGGTGGCTATAAAGGTGCACTATAGGTATCTCCGAAAGTGGCTGTTGGGTTGACACGAATCGAGACTGGGATTTGTCACTCTGTGTAACGGAAAGGTATCTCTGGGCCCACTCGGTAGGACATCATCATAATGTGCACAATGTGACCAAGGAGTTGATCACGGGATGATGTGTTACGGAACAAGTAAAGAGACTTGCCGCTAACGAGATTGAACAAGGTATCGGGATACCGACGATCGAATCTCGGGCAAATGTCATAACAGTAGACAAAGGGAATTGTATACGGGATTGATTGAATCCTTGACATCGTGGTTCATCCGATGAGATCATCGTGGAACATGTGGGAGCCAACATGGGTATCCAGATCCCGTTGTTGGTTATTGACGAGAGAGATGTCTCAGTCATGTCTGCATGATTCCCAAGCCCGTAGGGTCTATACACTTAAGGTTCGATGACGCTAGGGTTATAGGGAAGGTAAGTACGCGGTTACCGAATGTTGTTCGGAGTCCCGGATGAGATCCCGGACATCACGAGGAGTTTCGGAATGGTCCGGAGGTGAAGATTGATATATTGGACGAAGGGTTTTGGAGTCCGGAAGTGTTCTGGAGGTACCGGGTGATGACCAGCATGACCGAAAGGTGTTTCGGGAGCCCCGACAAGTGTTGGGGGGCTTCATGGGCCAAGGGAAGGGGGCAAACCAGCCCACTAAGGGACTGTGCGCCCCCTCACCTATTCCCATGTGACCAGGGGGTTTGGGGCGCCCCATCTAGGGTTCCCACCTCCTGGCTTGGGGGCCAAGTCACCCAAAGGGGAGATCCCATCTGCCTTGGCCGTCACCCCCCTAGGGGAAACCCTAGGGCGCCACCCCCTCCCCTTGCCCCTATATATAGTGGAGGTTTTGGGGCTGCCTAACGCACGAGTCTCTCTCTCCCAAGGCGCAACCCTACCTCTCTCCCTCCTCGTCTCTCGTAGTGCTTGGCGAAGCCGTGCTGGAGTACTGCGCTCCTCCACCACCACCACGCCGTCGTGCTGTTGCTGGACGGAGTCTTCCCCAACCTCTCCCTCTCTCCTTGCTGGATCAAGGCATGGGAGACGTCACCGGGCTGCACGTGTGTTGAACGCAGAGGCACCGTTGTTTGGCGCTTAGATCGGAATCAACCGCGATCTGAATCGCCATGAGTACGGCTACCTCATCCGCGTTCTTGCAACACTTCTGCTTAGTGATCTACAAGGGTATGTAGATGCACTCCCCTTCCCCTCGTTGCTATATTACTCCATAGATTGATCTTGGTGATGCATAGAAAATTTTAAATTTCTGCTACGATCCCCAATAGTGGTATCAGAGCTAGGTCTATGCGTAGTTTCTATGCATGAGTAGAACGCAAGTTGTTGTGGGCGTCGATTTTGTCAATTTACTTGCCATTACTAGTCTTATCTTGATTCGGCAGCATCATGGGATCAAGCGGCCCGGAACGACCTTACACGTACTTTTACGTGAGACAGGTTCCATCGACTGACATGCACTAGTTGCATAAGATGGCTAGCGGGTGTCTGCCTCTCCCACTTTAGTCAGATCGGATTCGATGAAAAGGGTCCTTATGAATGGTAAATAGAAATTGCCATATCACGTTGTGGTTTTGGCGTAGGTAAGAAATGTTCTTGCTAAGAAACCTATATCAACCACGTAAAATTTGCAACAACAATTAGAGGACGTCTAACTTGTTTTTGCAGCATATGGCGTGTGATGTGATATGGCCAAAAGGATGTGATGAATGATATATGTGTTGTATGAGATTGATCATGTTCTTGTAATAGGAATCACGACTTGCATGTCGATGAGTATGACAACCGGCAGGAGCCATTGGAGTTGTCTTAATTTATTTATGACCTGCGTGTCAACATAAACGTCATGTAATTACTTTACTTTATTGCTAACCGTTAGCCGTAGTAGTAGAAGTAATAGTTGGCGAGACAACTTCACGAAGACACGATGATGGAGATCATGGTGTCATGCCGGCGACGATGATGATCATGGCGCCCCAAAGATGGAGATCAAAAGGAGCAAAATGATATTGGCCATATCATGTCACTTTTTGATTGCATGTGATGTTTATCATGTTTTCACATCTTATTTGCTTAAGAACAACGGTAGCTTAAATAAGATGATCCCGCACAATAATTTCAAGAATTGTGTTTCCCCTAACTGTGCACCGTTGCTAAGGTCCGTTATTCCGAAGCACCACGTGATGATCGGGTGTGATAGGTTCTAACGTTCGCATACAACGGGTGTAAGCCAGATTTACACACGCAATACACTTAGGTTGACTTGACGAAGCATGTACAGACATGGCCTCAGAACACGGAAGACCGAAAGGTCAAACATGAGTCGTATAGAAGATACGATCAACATGAAGATGTTCACCGATGATGACTAGTCCGTCTCACGTGATGATCAGACACGGCCTAGTTGACTTGGACCATGTATCACTTAGATGACTAGAGGGATGTCTATCTGAGTGGGAGTTCATTAAATAATTTGATTAGATGAACTTAATTATCATGAACAATAGTCTAAGTTGTGTTTGCAAAAAGGTTGTAGATCAATAACTCGCGTTGTAGCTCCCTGTTTTAATACGTTCCTAGACAAAGATTAAGTTGAAAGATATTGTAAGCAATGATGCGGACTAGGTCCGTTGCCTGAGGAGTGTCCTCACTGCTACACAGAAGGCTTATTTCTTTGATGCACCGCTTGGTGTGCCAACCCCTCCAGCGTCGTCTGTGGATATTATGAACATCTGACAGATACGTCCTGATGACTATTTGATAGTTAAGTGCACCATACTTTACGGCTTAGAACCGGGATTCCAATGACGTTTTGAACGCCATAGAACATATGAGATGTTCCAAGAGCTGAAATTGGGATTTCAGGCTCATGCCCGTGTTGAGAGGTATGAGACCTCTGACTAGTTCTTTGCCTACAAGATGGAGGAGAATAGCTCAGCTAGTGAGCATGTGCTCAGAATGTCTAGGTGCTACAATCACTTAAATCAAGTGGGAGTTAAACTTCCAGATAAGATAGTGATTGATAGAGTTCTCTAGTCACTATCACTAAGCTACTAGATCTTCGTGATGAACTATGACATGCAAGGGATGGAGATGATCCCGGAGCTGTTCGCGGTGCTTAAGACCGCAAAAGGTAGAAATCAAGACGGAGCATCAAGTGTTGATGGTTTAACAAGACCACTGGTTTCAAGAAGGGCAAGGGCTAGAAGGGAAACTTCATGAGTGGCAAACCAGTGGCCGCTCCAATGAAGGAACCCAAGGTTGAACCCAAACCCGAGACTAAGTGCTTCTATTGTAAGGGGAACGGTCACTGGTAGCGGAACTACCCCAAATGCATGGTAGATAAGAAGGCTGGCAACTTCAACAAAGTATATACGTGTTATTAATGTGTACCTTACTAGTACTCCTGGTAGCACATGGGTATTGGATACCGGTTCAGTTGCTATTATTGGTGACTTGAAGCAAAAGCTACGGACTAAATGGAGACTGGCTAAGGGTGAGGTGACGATGTATGTTGGAAGTGTTTCCAAAGTTGATGAGATCACCATCGCACGCTCCATCTGCTTTCGGGATTAGTATTGAACCTAGATAAATGTTATCAGGTGTCTATGTTGAGCATGAATATGATTAGATCATGTTCATTGCAATACGGTTATTCATTTAAGTTAGAGAATAATGGTTATTCTATTTACATGAATAATAACTTTCATGGTCATGCACCCTATGTGAATGGTTCATTGAATCTCGGTCGTGGTAATACACATGTTCAGGCCAAAAGGTGTAGAGTTAATAATGATAGTACCACTTTCTTGTGGCACTGCCTCTTAGGTCATATTGGCATAAGATGCATGAAGAAACTCCATGTCGATGGATGTTTGGAGTCACTTGATTTTGAATTGCTTGACACAAGCGAGCCTTGCCTCATGGGCAGGATGACTAAGACCCCATTTTCAGGTACAATGAAACGGGCAAGTGACTTGTTGGAAATCGTACATGCTGATGTGTGTGATCCAATAAGAATTGATGCGTGCGGTGGACATCGCTATTTTCTCATCTTCACTGTCGATTTGAGTAGATATGGGTATATTTACTTATTGAAGCACAAGTCTAAAACGTTTGAAAAGTTCAAGCAATTTGAGAGTGAAGTTAAGAACCATCATAACAAGAAGATCAAATTCCTACGATCTGATCGATGGAGAATTTCTGAGTTATGAGTTTGGCAATCACTTAACACATTGTGAAATTGTTTCACAGTTGACACCACCTGGAACACCACAACATAATGGCGTGTCCGGATGTCGTAATCGAACCTTATGAGATATGGTGCGATCTATGATGTCTCTTACCGATCTACCGCTATCATTTTGAGGTTATGCATTAGAGACAGCTACATTCGCTTTAGATAGGGCACCATCTAAGTCCGTTGAGACGACATCGTATGAACATTGGTTTGGCAAGAAACCAAAGTTGCCGTTTCTTAATATTTGGTGCTGCGATGCTTAAGGCTTCAGCCGAAAAAGCTCGAACCCAAAGCGGACAAATACATCTTCATAGGATACCCAAAGGTAATAGTTGCGTATACCTTCTATCTTAGATCCGAGGGCAAAGTGTTTGTCACTAAGAATGGGTCCTTTCTCGAGAAGGAGTTTCTCTTGAAAGAATTGAGTGGGAGGTAGATAGAACTTGATGAGGTTGTTGAACCTCTACTTCAACCGGAAAGTGGTCCAACACAGAAATATGTTTCTGTGGCGCCTACGTCGGTTGAAGAGGAAGTTAATGATAGTGATCATGAAGCTTCGGATCAAGTTGCTATCGAACCTCGTAGGTCGACAAGGATATGTACTACTCCTGAGTGGTACGGTGATCCTGTCTTAGATATTAAGTTGGACAACAATTAACCTACGAGCTACGGAGAAGCGATGGTGGGCCCATATTCCAACAAATGGTTAGAAGCCATGAAATCCAAGATAGGATCCATGTATCAAAAGAAAGCATGGACTTTGGTGGACTTGCCCGATGATCGGCAAACCATTGAGATAAATGGATCTTTAAGAAGAAGACAGACGTGACGGTAATATTACCATCTATGAAGCTCGACTTGTGGCAAAGAGTCTTTTTCACAAGTTCAAGGAGTTGACTATGATGAGATTTTCTCACCCATAGCGATGTTTAAGTCCGTCAGAATCATGTTAGCATTAGCTGTATTTTTCGATTATGAAATCTGACAGATGGATGTCAAAACAAGTTTTCTTACCAGTTTTCTTAAGAAAAAGTTGTATGTGATACAATAAAAGGTTTTGTCGATCCTAAGGATGCTAAAAGGTATGCTGGCTCCAGCAATCCTTCTATGGACTAGAGCGAGCATCTCGGAGTCGAAATATATGCTTTGATGGAGTGATCAAAGCTTTTAGGTTTATACAATGTTTGCTAGAAACTTGTATTTACAAGAAAGTGAGTGGGAGCACTACAACATTTCTGATAAGTATATGTGGATGACATATTGTTAATCCGAAATAATGTAGAATTTCTGGAAAGCATAAACGATTGTTTGAAGAAGTGATTTTCAAAGGAAGACCTGGATAAAGCTGCTTACATATTGGGCATCAAGATCTATAGATATAGATCAAGACGCCTGATGATACTTTCAAAGAACGCACACCTTGACATGATTTTGAGGGAGTTCAAAATAGATCAGTCAAAGAAGGGATTCTTACCTGAGTTGTAAGGTGTGAAGTCGAGTAAGACTCAAAGCTTGACCACGACAGAAGAAAGAGGAAGGACAAAGGTCATCCCCTATGCTTTTGTCATAGGCTCTATACGGTATGCCATGCTGAGTACCGCACTTGATTTGTGCATTGCCACATGTCTGGCAAGAGGGTACAAAGGTAATCCAGGAGTGTATAACTAGACAGTGGTCAAAATTATCCTTAGAGGAATAAGGAAATATTTCTCGGTTATGGAGGTGATAAAGAGTTCGACGTTAAGAGTTACGTTGATGCAAGCTTTAACACCTATCCGGATGACTATGAGTAGAAAAACCGGATATGTATAATGGAGCAACCATTTGGAATAGCTCCAAATGTAACGTGGTAGCAGCATCTATGATATGACATAAAGTTTTGCGAAGTACATGCGGATCTGATTATTGCAGACCCGTTGACTATAACATCTCTCACAAGCATAACATTATCAAACCCAGAACTCATTGAGTGTTAATCACATGGTAATGTGAACTAGATTACTGACTCTAGTAAACTCTTGGGTGTTTGTCACATGGCGATGTGACCTTGAGTGTTAATCACATAGCGATGTGAACTGGATTATTGACTCTAGTGCAAGTGGGAGACAGTTGGAAATATGCCCTAGAGGCAATAATAAATTAGTTATTATTATTATTATATTTCCTTGTTCATGATAATCGTTTATTATCCATGCTAGAATTGTATTGATAGGAAACTCAGATACATGTGTGGATACATAGACAACACCGTGTCCCTAGTAAGCCTCTAGTTGACTAGCTCGTTGATCAATAGATGGTTACGGTTTCCTGACCATGGACATTGGATGTTGTTGATAACGGGATCGCATTATTAGGAGAATGATGTGATGGACAAGACCCAATCCTAAGCCTAGCACAAGATCGTGTAGTTCGTATGCTAAAGCTTTTCTAATGTCAAGTATCATTTCCTTAGACCATGAGATTGTGCAACTCCCGGATACCGTAGGAATGCTTTGGCTGTACCAAACGTCACAACATAACTGGGTGGCTATAAAGGTACACTACGGGTATCTCCGAAAGTGTCTGTTGGGTTGGCACGAATCGAGACTGGGATTTGTCACTCCGTGTAACGGAGAGGTATCTCTAGGCCCACTCGGTAGGACATCATCATAATGTGCATAATGTGACCAAGGAGTTGATCACGGGATGATGTGTTACGGAACGAGTAAAGAGACTTGCCGGTAACGAGATTGAACAAGGTATCGGGATACCGATGATCGAATCTCGGGAAAGTATCATAACAGTAGACAAAGGGAATTGTATACGGGATTGATTGAATCCTTGACATCGTGGTTCATCCGATGAGATCATTGTGGAACATGTGGGAGCCAACATGGGTATCCAGATCCAGCTGTTGGTTATTGACCAGAGAGATGTCTCGGTCATGTCTGCATGATTCATGAGCCCGTGGGGTCTACACACTTAAGGTTCGATGTCGCTAGGGTTATACGGAAGGTAAGTACGCAGTTACCGAATGTTGTTCGGAGTCCCGGATGAGATCCCGGACGTCACGAGGAGTTCCGGAATGGTCTAGAGGTGAAGATTGATATATTGGACGAATGGTTTTGGAGTCCGGAAGTGTTCTGGAAGTACCGGGTGATGACCAACATGACCGAAAGGTGTTTCGGGAGCCCCGACAAGTGTTGGGGGGCTTCATGGGCCAAGGGAAGGGCGCAAACCAGCCCACTAAGGGGCTGTGCGCCCCCCTCACCTATTCCCATGTGACCAGGGGGTTTGGGGCGCCCCATCTAGGGTTCCCACCTCCTGGCTTGGGGGCCAAGTCACCCAAAGGGGAGATCCCATCTGCCTTGGCCGCCGCCCCCTAGGGGAAACCCTAGGGCGCCTCCCCCTCCCCTTGCCCCTATATATAGTGGAGGTTTTGGGGCTGCCTAATGCACGAGTCTCTCTCTCCCAAGGCGCAACCCTACCTCTCTCCCTCCTCGTCTCTTGTAGTGCTTGGCGAAGCCCTGCTGGAGTACCGCGCTCCTCCACCACCACCACGCCGTCGTGCTGTTGCTGGGCAGAGTCTTCCCCAACCTCTCCCTCTCTCCTTGCTAGATCAAGGCATGGGAGACGTCACCGAGCTGCACGTGTGTTGAACGCGGAGACGCCTTTGTTCGGCGCTTAGATCGAAATCGACCGCGATCTGAATCGCCACGAGTACGACTACCTCATCCGCGTTCTTGCAACGCTTCCGCTTAGCGATCTACAAGGGTATGTAGATGCACTCCCCTTCCCCTTGTTGCTAGATTACTCCATAGATTGATCTTGGTGATGCATAGAAAATTTTAAATTTCTGCTACGATCCCCAACAGTCCGGCAGTCTAAGGACCCCCTAATCCAGTACTCCCTCAAGGGGCCGGCCCCTCTTCCCTCCCCCTATAAATAGTGGGGGGGGGGGAGGGCAGCCGCACCCCTTCCCCTGGCACATCCCTTCCACCCTCCAACTCCTCCTCCTCCGTAGTGCTTGGCAAAGCCCTGCAGGAGAACCACAAGCTCCACCACCACACCGTCGTGCTGCCAGAGGTCTCCCTCAACTTCTCCTCTCCCCTTGCTGGATCAAGAAGGAGGAGACTGATAACCCATAAGTATAGGGGATTGCAACAATTTTTTAGGGTAGATTTTTCATCCCAAATTTATAGATTCGACACAAGGGGAGACAAAGATTATTTGAAGGTATTAGCAGCTGAGTTGTCAACTCAACCACACTTGGAGATTAATTATCTGCAGCAAAGTGATTAGTAGCAAAGTAGTTTGATAGTTTTGATAATAGTGACAGCAGCAACGGTAACAGTAACAGTGATAGCAGTAATTTGTAGCAAGTGTAACAGTGATGATAGCAATAGTAACGCAGCAAGACCAATATAAATAAATTCCTAGGCATTGGATCAGTGACTTGTTGGATGATATTCATCATGTGATAGTTATAACCTAGGGAGATATGACACTAGCTCCAGTTCATCGATATAATGTAGGCATGTATTCCGTAAATAGTCATACATGCTTTATTAAAAGAACTTGCATGACATCTTTTGCCTACCCTCCCGTGGCAGCGGGGTCCATATTGGAAACTAAGGGATATTAAGGCCTCCTTTTAATAGAGAACCAGAACAAAGCATTAACACATAGTGAATACATGAACTCCTCAAACTATGTTCATCACCGAGAGTGGGCCCGGTTGTTGTCACTCCGGGGTTGTTGGATCATAACACGTAGTAGGTGACTATAACTTGCAAGATCGGATCTAAGACATGGATATAATGATGAATTCATAAACGGTTCAGATCTGAGTTCATGGAACCTGGGCCCAAAGTGACAAGCATTAAGCATATCAAAGTCATAGCAACATCAATCTAAGAACATAGTGGATACTAGGGATCGGGCCCTAACAAAACTAACTCGATTACATGATGAATCTCATCCAACTTCTCACCGACCAGCGAGCCTATGAAGGAATTACTCACTCCCGGTGGGGAGCATCATGGAATTGGCGATGGAGATGGGTGGGTGATGACGAAGAACGAAGATCCCCCTCTCTGGAGCCCCAAACGGACTCCAAATCTGCCCTCCCGAGGAAGAACAGGGCTTGGCGGCGGCTCCATCTCATGGAATGTGATAATTCTTTCTCCCTCATTTTTTCTAGAAATATGTGATTTTATAGTATCAGGGTTGAGGTCCGCGGGGCCACCAGGTGGGTACAACCCACCTGGGCGCTCCAGAAGAGGGGGGCGTGCCCTGGTGGGTTTTGCCCACCCAGGGGCCCCTCTCTGGTGGGTCTTGGCTCTAGTAATTCTCTTTTATTCCATAAAAAATCCTCGCGAAGTTTTGTTTCATTTCGAGAACTTTTATTTCTGCACAAAAACAACACCATGGTAGTTTTGCTGAAAACATCGTCACTCCGGGGTTAGTTTCATTCAAATCATGCAAATTAGAGTCCAAAACAAGAGGAAAAACGTGAGAAAAAGTAGATACGTTGGAGACGTATCAACTCCCCCAAGCTTAAAACTTTGCTTGTCCTCAAGCAATTCAGTTGATAAACTGAAAGTGAGAAAGAAAAACTTTTACGAACTCTTTTGCTCTTGTTTGCATAAATAAGCTTAAACAACACCGAGGTTTTCAGCAAACGTTATAACTAACCATGTCAACAATAACTCTTAAAGATTATATTTACTCATATCAATGACATAATCAGCTAGCGAGCAATAATAAGATATCTCAAACAACAACACGTTGTCAAAACAACCATGATATAATATGACCATAGTGGTATCTCGCTAGCCCTTTCTGAGACCGCAAACATAAATGCAAAGCACCTCCAAAGTTCAAGTAGCGACTAAACATTGTAATTCATGGTAGAAAAGATCCAGTCATGATGCACCCAACATTAGCTACACACAATGCATAAATCATGACAACTGTGCTCTACTCAGTTTCTGGCGCTTGTTTGAGAAGGTGATGACACAACGTAAAAGTAGGTAGAAAGTCCCTTCGTAGAGGGAAGCAGTGATTTGCAGAGGTGCGAGAGCTCAATTTTTAAAACAGAGATAAATGATTATTTTGAGACATGCACCCTTCTTATTAACTTCACGACCATCAGTTATCAACATCTTCCATGCTAAGCACGCTAGTGGCGGTTCCCAAGCGATAAAGTAAAGGTTTACTCCCCCTCCACCATCAATCACACTCCACGGCTTGTCTGAAACAATTGGTGCCGTCCATACCAACATCAGTCCCGGGGGAGTTTTGTTTAATTATTTGCATTTTCGAGTTCGGGACTGGGAATCCCCATTACCGCCCTTTTCTCATGTGATGGCGAGTGAATAAACACTCGACCTGATAATAACCTTCTTAGCATGGAAGATACCGACCACCCCCTGTCATTCCATGAACGATCCAGGCACACAAAAAGGATTTTTTAGAAGTTATTAGAGGTGGCACATGCAAATTTACTGAGGACGGCAGGGTAATACCGTATATAGGTAGGTATGGTGGACTCATCTGGAATAACTTTGGATTCAAGGTTTTTGATGTACAAGCAGAATTCCCACTTAGTACAGGCAAATGCTAGCAATTAAGATTGAGAAGCGGCCAGCTAGAGAGCAACAACGATCATAACCATGCATTATGCATAAGTAACATTGGACACTAGCATGAGTAGGATATGAACACCATGAACATAGATATTATAGAGGCTATGTTGGTTTTGATTCAACTACATGCATGAACATTTACCAAGTCAAGCCACTCGAACATTCAGAGGAGGATACCATATCATCATAGTACATCACAATCATTTTAACGCTATGTTGATATCCAAGATAAATCATTATCAACTCCCAGATACTTACGCGTGGCATGAGAAACTATAATCTCAAATTGTCATTGCAAACATGTTTAATCATAATGGCCTGAAGCCTGGATACTAGGTTAAACATATTTACACAAACAGAACAAGTCGAGTTCATACCAGTTTCTCTTTGCCACGACCAGTTCATCGAATATCGTCATTATTGCCTTTCACTTGCACGACCGAACGATGTGAAAATAATAATAGTGCAAGAGTGCCATGGACTAAGCTAGAATATGCAAACATTTTATTCAGCAGGAGAAGACAAGGTAAAATGTGCTCTTTATTAGTTCAACAATTATTCATATGAGAGCCACTCAACATTTTCATCGTGGTCTTCTCCTCGGTACAACTCGAATAAAAAGAAAAGAAATTCAGAGAAACACACTGAAATATTTTGGAGTTTTTGGTTTTCTTGAGCAAGCAAAAATGAGAAAAACTATTTACACGAGAAAGCTCCCAACAAGCAAAATAAGAACAAGGAAATCTTTTTGGATTTTATTTGAAGTGCTACTACTAAGAATGCATAGAAATTAAATTACTACAACTATTTTTTTGGTTTTTCTAAAGTTTTTCAAACACACAAGAAGAAAGTAAGAAGATAAATCTAAGCATCAATGATACAATGAAAAAGTGTGACACCAACAAATGGAATGATATAAGTGAACATGAATATAATGTCGGTGAGAAACACGTACTCCCCCAAGCTTAGGCTTTTGGCCTAACTTGGTAGTAAATCAGTAGCCTAGATGGTAGTAGGGATCCTGAGGAGCGGGCATCCACTCATCCCACTGCCGAGGCTCCGCTTGTGCTGCCTCCACTGCTGCGTTGTGAGCTCGAGCCTCGCTCTCAAGAAGAAAATGTCTTCCTATGCTATGGTAATCAAAGAGAGCAGGCGCAGGCAAATATGTGTCCACAACATGTGATTGGTTAAACAACAGATTGTAAGTGAATCCATCAACCTTTCCCTTGAGAATCTTATGCTCCTTTAAGGTGTCAAAATCTAAATACTGCATGTGTA
Source organism: Aegilops umbellulata (assembly GCA_032464435.1). Classification (NCBI taxonomy): domain Eukaryota; kingdom Viridiplantae; phylum Streptophyta; class Magnoliopsida; order Poales; family Poaceae; genus Aegilops; species Aegilops umbellulata. Next base: position 399,162,001 of record CP136054.1, read on the forward strand.
GGATAGGGTCAAAGGGCAAAGGTGAAACACCCAACCCTCGTGCTAAACGCGTGGCGTAAATTCCACCATAGAATCAGCCACTTTTGGCGTTATGCTGAAGTCTACGTGCAACAATCGCTCCAAGGTTATAATTCCTTTCACTAGTGAGAGCGGTGTGAATGAGGCTCAAGTCTGGCGCACAAACTATGCTACAATCTTGCTTGCCTACTATGCATTTCCCGTTAAATAATGCAAAATACTGAATTGCAGGAAAGTGAATGCTCTTTATTCTTCCTTGTCTCACTCCCCTATTTTCACCGCAACAAAGGCTAGTCAAGAAAGACTCATACCCAGCCGTTGGTGGCTCATCAAGCGAACCCCAAAATGGAAGTTTGCAATGGTAAGCAAAATTCTCTAGTGGAATAGTAAATGGGTTATCATAAAGCATAAACGACCGTGGAAAATATTTAAATCCTTTGGCAAATGATTCAGTGAGAAGTTGGCGTTGTTCACACTTATCTGAAAGATAGGGACTGAGACCGGCATTGCGAACATATTGCTCAAATTCCTTCTTAATGCCCACACGCAACATATATTCATCACAAGGCCATAAGCATGTTTTGGTGGCGGCATCTCGTGTGGAACTTTCACTTGGTTCCACGTAAGACCGGCGGGCAGAACTGTTGCCAGAAGATGCCCCCGAGGATCGCCTCCTCGAAGAACTCCTTCCAAATAAGTTCATCATGTCCGCGTACAATTTTCTGAAAATAAAATTTTTGGGTGACAAAAATTTGTCAACAAAACTTTACAAAATTGATAGCAACTACTCATAGGGATACATAGAGGCCATAGAAAGCATTCAACCTACTTAGAACACTAAGAATTCAACATGCAATCACATCTACAGCAGCACCAAGGGTAGCTAATTATTCAAAGTATAAACCACTAAAACAAAAACTAATTGGACAAATGGTGGAGTCACATACCAAGCAACAATCCCCCGAAACAGTTTCGAAAATGGAGCTTCGAGCAAAGAGATCGAAATCCATGGGTTTGAGCTCAAGAACACGGGAGAGAGAGCAACGTAGATTTTTTTGGAGGTAAGTGATGATGTGGGCTAAAGAGATAAGTGAGGGGGCCCACGTGGGGACCACAAACCACCAGGGCACGCTTGGGGGTCCTGGCGCGCCCAGGTGGGTTGTGCCCACCTAGTGCACCTCCCTCTGGTATTATTTGCACCAGAAATTCAGAAATATTCAGAAAAAAATCGTATAAAATTTTCAGGGCATTCTGAGAACTTTTATTTTTGGGTCATTTTTTTATTGCACGGGAAATTCAGAAAACAGACAAATCATGGCATTTTATTTTATTTAAATAATAAAAGCAGAGAACAAAAAGTAAGGACAGAAAGTAGTGCTTACTAAATTCATCAACTTCATACCGCTAAAAAATGATTCATTAATAAGGTTGATCAGGTCTTATTAACAACCACTTTCGATTAGCATGAAACCAAAGAACTTTCGTAAATCACTAAGTTACCACAATGGGGATATGAATGTCCCCAACAGTAAGCATTTCATATTTCTTTTTGACAATAGGTAGAGGTATTTGGAAACTTCCAATAGTGATTGTCGGAGATTTTTGAATAACATTAATACCATTCACTTGGAATTGTTTCTTCGGAAAGTGCACCGTATGCTCATTACCATTAATATGAAAAGTGAACTTGCTTTTATTGCAATCAATAACATCCCCTGCAGTATTCAAGAAGGGTCTACCATGGATAATCGACATGTTGTCGTCCTCGGGCATCTCAAGTATAACAAAGTCAGTCAAAATAGTAACATTAGCAACAACAACGGGCACATCCTCACAGATACCGATAGGTATGGCAGTTGATTTGTCAGCCATTTGCAAAGATATTTTAGTAGGTGTGAGTTTATTTAAGTCAAGTCTTTTATATAAAGAGAAAGGCATAACACTAACACCAGCTCCTAAATCACACAAAGCAGTTTTCATATAATTATTTTTGATAGAGCAAGGTATAGTTGGTATTCCCGGATCTCCAAGTTTTTTAGGTACTCCATCTTTGAAAGTATAATTAGCAAGCATAGTGGAGATTTCAGCTTCCGGTATTTTTCTCTTATTTGTGATGATGTCTTTCATATACTTTGCATAATGAGGCATTTTCAAGATATCAGTCCAGCAAGTACGCCAAAAGACTGGCCTCAGCATTTTAGCAAAGCGTTCAAATTCTTCATCATCATTCTTTTTAGTTGATTGGTTGTGTTTTCGAACCCACGGTTCTCTTTATTTACCGTGTTTTCTAGCAACAAAGTCACTTTTATCATACCTTCTATTCTTAGGTTGTGGGTTATCAAGATCAGCTGGTGGTTCTATCTCAACATCATTATCTGGTTCTTTTTCATTGTTTGTTTGAGCATCTTCATGAACATCAACATTATGTTTTTCATTATCACTAGGTGGATGTTCATTACCAGATTGAGTTTCAGCATCAGAGTTAGAAGTTTAATTTTCATTATCAGGAGGTTTTTCTATTTCAGGTTCACTAGAAGTGTGCAAAGTCCTATCATTTTTCTTTTTATTTTCTTTTTAGAAGGACTAGGTGCACTAGTGTTATTTCTTTGTGAATCTTGTTGAATTCTTTTTGGGTGTCCCTCAGGATAAAGTGGTTCCTGAGTCATTTTACCTCCTCTAGTTGCAACTCTAACAGCAAAGTCATGCATATTATGATTCATTTCATCAAGTAATTCTCTTTGAGATTTAGCAACTTGCTCTAACTGAGTTTGTACCATAGAAGCATGTTTTCCAACACCTCTAACATCATATGAGATTCTAAATAATAAGTCACTCAAGTGAGCAATCATATCAGAGTTGTATTTCAATTGTTTCATAACATTTGCATTGAAATGATCTTGTTTTCTAATGTAGTTTTCAAACTCATAAAGGCATTGACTAGGGTGCATATTGTGAGGATTGTCATTATCGTTGAACTTCATTCGAGAATTTACCTCTACCACCTTAGGTAGTGGTGGTGTATTAAGCCCATGTATTTCTTCAATAGGAGGTAAATTTTTAACATCTTCATCTTTAATAATTTTTTCCATCATAGATTTCTTTGCCTCTTGCATATCTTCACGACTGAGATATAATATACCCCTCTTCTTCGGAGTGGGTTTAGGCGGCGGTTCAGGAATAGTCCAGTCATCATAATTTTTCAATATATTATTCAATAATTCTTTAACTTGAGCAATAGTTCGTTCCATGAAAACACAACCAGCACAACTATCTAGGAAGTCCCTAGAAGCATCAGTTAGTCCATTATAGAAGATATCAAGTATTTCATTTTTCTTAAGAGGATGATGTAGGATCGAAAATATGTCTAGAGGGGGTGATTAGACTACTTGACCAATTAAAAATCTAGCCTTTTCCCAATTTTAGTTCTTGGCAGATTTTAGCAACTTAGCACAAGTCAAGCAATCAACTTACACATGCAATTCTAAGAGTGTAGCAGCGGAAAGTAAAACAATTGCATATGAAGGTAAAGGGAGGAGTTTGAGGGAGCAAACGCAATGTTGACATGGAGACTTTTTATTCGTGTTTCCGATAGTTGGTGCTATCGTACATCCACGTTGATGGAGACTTCAACCCACGAAGGGTAACGCTTGCGCGAGTCCACGGAGGGCTCCACCCACGAAGGGTCCACGAAGAAGCAACCTTGTCTATCCCACCATGGCCGTCGCCCACGAAGGACTTGCCTCACTCGGGTAGATCTTCACGAAGTAGGCGATCTCCTTGCCCTTACAAACTCCTTGGTTCAACTCCACAATCTTGACAGAGGCTCCCAAGTGACACCTAGCCAATCTAGGAGACACCACTCTCCAAGAAGTAACAAATGGTGTGTTGATGATGAACTCCTTGCTCTTGTGCTTCAAATGATAGTCTCCCCAACACTCAACTCTCTCTCATAGGATTGGATTTGGTGGAAAGATGATTTGGTTGGACAACAACTTGAGGAAGGCTAGAGATCAAGATTTATGTGGTTGGAATGGAATATCTTGACCTCAACACAAGTGTAGGTGGTTCTCTATCAGAAAATATATGTTGGAAGTGTAGGCATGTTCTGATGGCTCTCTCCACGAATGAAGAGTGGGTGGAGGGGTATATATAGCCTCCACACAAAATCTAATAGTTACACACAATTTACCAAACTCGGTGGGACCGAATCGTTAAACTCGGTCAGACCGATTTAGTTCATAATGTGACCGTTAGGATTTTCGGTGGGACCGACATGTCAACTTGGTGAGACCGATTTCTTTAGGGTTAGGGCATAACGTAATCTTAGTGAGACCGATTACACAAACTCGGTGAGACCGATTTTGGTAATAGACAAACAGAGAGTTGGTCAGGTAAACTCGGTGGGACCGATTGGCTCACCTCGGTTAGACTGAAACGTTACGAAAGGGGAACAGAGTGTCTGCATTGCAATCTCTGTGGGACCGATCGCTCATCTCGGTTTGACCAAAATGTTATGAAGGGAAACAGATAGATTACAATCCCATCTCAGTGAGACCGAGATCCCTATCGGTGAGACCGAAAAGACTAGGGTTTCTGGCAGTGGCTATGTCAACTGAACTCGGTGGCGCCGGATATACAGTTTTGGTGGGCCGTGTTTGACTTTTGGTTGGGACATATGTGGATGTGAGAAAGTAGTTGAGGGTTTTTGGAGCATATCACTAACCACTTTGAGCAAGAAACTCATTAAGCAACACCTCACCCCCTCTTGATAGTATTGGCTTTTCCTATGGACTCAATGTGATCTTGGATCACTTAAAATAAAAAATGTAGAGTCCTGAGCTTTGAGCTTGAGCCAATCCTTTGTCCTTAGCATTTTGAGGGGTCCACTTTTCAAATCCATGCCATGCCAATCATTGAGCTTTCCTGAAATGTTTATCTTGAAATAGCATTAGCTCAATGAGCTATATGTTGTTAGGAATTACCAAAACCACCCAGGGATAGTTGCACTTTCAATCTCCCCCTTTTTGGTAATTGATGACAACATATAGATCAAAGCTTCGACAAATGATAATAAGATTGAAAAAAAACATCGTCGCTTTGAGAAGTATGTGATAAGCAAGGGCTTGATACGTCTCCGTCGTATCTATAATTTTTGATTGTTCCATGCCAATATTATTCAACCTTCATATACTTTTGGCAACTTTTAATATTATTTTTGGGACTAACATATTGATCTAGCGCCCTGTGCTAGTTCCTGTTTGTTGCATGTTTTATGTTTCGCAGAAACCCACTATCAAACGGAGTCCAAACGGGATAAAAACGGACGGAGAATTATTTTGGAATATTTATGATTTTTGGGAAGTAAAATCAACGCGAGACGGTGCCCGAGGGGACCACGAGGCAGGGGGGGCGCGCCCCAGGGGGGCAGGCGCGCCCTGGACCCTCGTGGGCACCATGTAAGATGGTGGACGCTCTTCTTTTGCCGCAAGAAAACTAATTTTATGAGAAAAATCTGGGCGAAAGATTCAACCCAATCGGAGTTACGGATCTCCAGATATAAAAGAAACGGTGAAAGGGCAGCAAAAGAGAACGCAAAAACAGAGAGAGACAGAGAGACAGATCCAATTTCGGAGGGGCTCTCACCCCTCCCATGTCATGGAGGCCAAGGATCAGAGGGGAAACCCTTCTCCCATCTAGGGAGGAGGTCAAGGAAGAAGAAGACGAAGGGCCCCCCTCTCCCCTTCTCTTCCGGTGGCGCTAGAACGCTGCCGTGGCCACCATCATCATCACCGCAATCTTCACCAACAACTTCACCGCCATCACCACCAACTCTTCCCCCCTCTATGCAGCGGTGTAACCTCTCTCTTACCCGCTGTAATCTACTTAAACATGATGCTCAACGCTATATATTATTTCCCAATGATGTATGGCTATCCTATGATGTTTGAGTAGATCCGTTTTGTCCTATGGGCTATTTGATGATCAAGATTGGTTTGAGTTGCATGTTTTATTATTGGTGCTGTCCTATGGGGCTCTCCGTGTCACGCAAGCGTGAGGGATTCCTGCTGTAGGGTTTGCAATATGTTCATGATTTGCTTATGGTGGGTGGCGTGAGTGATAGAAGCACAGACCCGAGTAAGTAGGTTGTTTGCATATGGGATAAAGAGGACTTGATGCTTTAATGCTATGGTTGGGTTTTACCTTAATGATATTTAGTAGTTGCGGACGCTTGCTAGAGTTCCAATCATAAGTGCATATGATCCAAGTAGAGAAAGTATGTTAGCTTATGCCTCTCCCTCAAATAAAATTGCAATAATGATTACCGGTCTAGTTATCGATTGCCTAGGGACAAATAACTTTCTCATAATGAAAAGCTCTCTACTAAAACTAATTTAGTTGTGTCTTCATCTAAACAGCCCCTAGGTTTTATTTACTCGCTCTTTATTATCTTGCAAACCTATCCAAAAACACCTACAAAGTACTTCTAGTTTCATACTTGTTCTAGGTAAAGCGAACGTTAAGCATGCGTAGAGTTGTATCGGTTGTCGATAGAACTTGAGGGAATATTTGTTCTACCTTTAGCTCCTCATTGGGTTCGACACTCTTACTTATCGAAAGAGGCTACAATTGATCCCCTATACTTGTGGGTTATCAAGACCTTTTTTTGGCGCCGTTGCCGGGGAGCAATAGCGTGGGGTGAATATTCTCGTGTGTGTTTGTTTGCTTTATCACTAAGTAATTTTTATTTGCTATTCTTAGTTATTCTCTATCTTTAGTTATGGATATGGAACACGAAATACCAAAAAAAATTAGGTGTACTTGCTGCTCATGGAGATGGGGAACCTCCTAAAACTCTCGATGCTCGTTGTGTGATAGATATTACGTACTACTTTGATAATCCTGAGAAAACCCCATTCAATTTGGTAATGGGAGACACGTTGGATCAATGTGAATACTTTAGGGATTATTGCTTGACTCAAAAAGGGAAACTATTATGGGATCAAATTTATATGTTGAAGTGGTATGCTAGGCAACTATGCTTGAGATATGATTATACTTGTTGCTTTAGGATGAAGTCTCCACACCTTCCCTTTTCATGCAAATTTAATGATAATGAAACCTTGGCTTCTTATGCTAGAGGTATATATGATTACTATGATGTGGAACAAATAGAAGAATTTGTTGCTTTTATGGGTGCTTATGAAATTGAATCTATGTTCAACGATTATGAAAATCTTTATGATGCTGTTTACAGACCTGAAAATTTAGCTATCCTTAAATATTGTTATGAGAATTATGAATACAATTCCGATATTGATGCGTTTATTGAGAAAGTCTCCGCTGTCCCAGAAGAGACTAATATTTTTCAGGAATCTATGGAAGAAGAAATTGATGAAACTGTGAGCTCATTGGATGAAAAAGATGAGGAGGAGAGCGAAGAACAAAAGGAGGAAGAGTGGATGGATCACCCGTGCCCACCTTCTAATGAGAGTAACTCTTCAACTCATACATTGTTTAATTTCCCTTCATGCTTACCGAAGGATGAATGCTATGATAATTGCTATGATCCCGTTGATTCTTTTGAAATATCCCTTTTTGATGATGCTTGCTATGCTTGTGGCCAAGATGCCAATATGAATTATGCTTATGGAGATGAACTTGCTATAGTTCCTTATGTTAAACATGAAATTGTTGCTATTGCACCCACACATGATAGTCCTATTATCTTTTTGAATTCTCCAAACTACACTATATCGGAGAAGTTTGTGCTTATTAAGGATTATATTGATGGGTTGCCTTTTACTAGTACACATGATGATTTTGATAGATATAATATGCATGTGCTTGCTGCTCCTACTTGCAATTATTATGATAGAGGAACTATATCTCCACCTCTCTATGTTTCCAACATGGTAAAATTGCAAGAAACTGTTTATACTATGCATTGGCCTTTACTTTGTGTGCATGAATTGTTCTTTTATGACATGCCGATGCATAGGAAGAGAGTTAGACTTCGTTGTTGCATTATGTATGTTACTTTGTGCTCACTACTAAATTATAAATCATTGTTAATTAAAATTGTCTTTGATATACCTTGGGATCCAGGTGGATTCATTACTTTAGCACTATATGCCTAGCTTAATGGCTTTAAAGAAAGCGCTGCCAGGGAGACAACCCGGAAGTTTTAGAGAGTCATTTATTTCTGTTGAGTGCTTTCATATAGTTTTAAAACAACAAAAATAAAGATGGGAACCTAAAATATTTTCAAAAAGAAAAGCGAAAGTGAGAAAGACGAGCATTGTTGAAGTGGGAGCTAGCCTTGAACTTTGTTCATGCTCACAGAAACTTTGTGAATCTTGATTACAGAAACTTTTCAACAAAAATAATTATCCCCTTGTACAATTCCATTTTATTATAAAAATAAAGTGCCAAGGTTTGCCTTTAGGATGTTTAGAATGCTTGTTGGTTTGTGCGGTGCAGGACATAAACTTTGGCTGTAGTGCGTGATGTTACATTTTTTACTAGAACGTCAAACGGTTCTGATTGTTTTTGCACTGTCTTTCTATACAAATGTTTTATTTTTTCCTAATTTTGGCAGAATTGTTGAAGTATTAGAAGTATGGTGAATGTTCATATTATTACAGACTGTTCTGTTTTTGATGCATAGTTTGCTTGTTTTGATGAAACTATCGATTTATATTAGTGGATTAAGCCATGAAAAAGTTATAGTACAGTAGACACGATGCAAAAACAAAATATGAATTGGTTTGAAACAGTACTTGGAGTAGTGATTTGCTTTATTATACTAAAGGATCTTACCGAGTTTTCTGTTGAAGTTTTGTGTGGATGAAGTGTTCGATGATCGAGAAGGTCTCGATGTGAGGAGAAGAAGGAGAGGCAAGAGCTAAAGCGTGGCGATGCCCAAGGCACCCCAAGTAAATATTCAAGGAGACTCAAGCGTCTAAGCTTGGGGATGCCCCGGAAGGCATCCCCTCTTTCTTCAACAAGTATCGGTATGTTTTCGGATTCATTTCGTTCATGCGATATGTGCAATCTTGGAGCGTCTTTTGCATTTAGTTTTCATTTTTCTTTTATGCACCATTCTGGTATGAGATGGTCCTTGGTTGATTTATAGAATGCTCTTTGCACTTCACTTATATCTTTTGAGTATGGCTTTATAGAATGCTTCATGTGCTTCACTTATATCATTTGAAGTTTGGATTGCCTGTTTCTCTTCACTTAGACAACCGCCATTTGTAGAATGCTCTTTTGCTTCACTTATATTTGTTAGAGAGTGGGCATATCTTTTGTAGAAAGAATTAAACTCCTTTTCTTCACTTATATCTATTTAGAGAGATGACAGGAACTGGTCATTCACATGGTTAGTCATAAAATCCTACATAAAACTTGTAGATCACTGAATATGATATGTTTGATTCCTTGCAATAGTTTTGCTATATAAAGATGGTGATATTAGAGTCATGCTAGTGGTTAGTTGTGGATTAGTAGAAATACTTGTGTTGAGGTTTGTGATTCCCGTAGCATGCACGTATGGTGAATCGTTATGTGATGAAATCGGAGCATGATTTATTTATTGATTGTCTTCCTTATGAGTGGCGGTCGGGGACGAGCGATGGTCTTTTCCTACCAATCTATCCCCCTAGGAGCATGCGCGTAGTACTTTGTTCCATGACTAATAGATTTTTGCAATAAGTATGTGAGTTCTTTATGACTAATGTTGAGTCCATGGATTATACACACTCTCACCCTTCCATCATTGCTAGCCTCTTAGGGACCGCACATTGCCCTTTCTCACCTCAAGAGTTGGTGCAAACTTTGCCGGTGCATCCAAACCCCATGATACGATATGCTCTATCACACATAAACCTCCTTATATCTTCCTGAAAACAGCCACCATACCTACCTATCATGGCATTTCCATAGCCATTCCGAGATATATTGCCATGCAACTTCCATCATCATCATATACATGACTTGAGAATTTATTGTCATATTGCTTTGCATGATTGTAAGATAGCTAGCATGATGTTTTCATGGCTTGTCCATTTTTTGATGTCATTGCTACGCTAGATCATTGCACATCCTGGTACACTACCAGAGGCATTCATATAGAGTCATATCTTTGTTCTAGTATCGAGTTGTAAGTAAATAAAAGTGTGATGATCATCATTATTAGAGCATTGCCCCAATGAGGAAAGGATGATGGAGACTATGATTCCCCCACAAGTTGGGATGAGACTCCGGACGAAAAAAAGAGAAAGGCCAAGAAAAAAGAAGAGAAGGCCCAAAAAAAGAGAAAAAAAGAGAGAAAAAGAGAGAAGGGGCAATGTTACTATCCTTTTACCACACTTGTGCTTCAAAGGAGTACCATGTTCTTCATATAGAGAGTCTCTTGAGTTATCACTTTCATATACTAGTGGGAATTTTCATTGTAGAACTTGGCTTGTATATTCCGATGATGGGCTTCCTCAAATGACCGAGGTCTTCATGAGCAAGCAAGTTGGATGCACACCCACTTAGTTTCAGTTTGAGATTTCATACACTTATAGCTCTAGTGCATCCGTTGCATGGCAATCCCTACTCCACACATTGACATCAATTGATGGGCATCTCCATAGCCCGTTGATTAGCCGCGTCGATGTGAGACTTTCTCCTTTTTATCTTCTCCACATAACCCCCATCATATTCTATTCCACCTATAGTGCTATGTCCATGGCTCACGCTCATGTATTGCGTGAAAGTTGAAAAGGTTTGAGAACATCAAAAGTATGAAACAATTGCTTGGCTTGTCATCGGGGTTCTGCATGATGTGAATATTTTGTGTGGTAAAGATGGAGCATAGCCAGACTATATGATTTTGTAGGGATAACTTTCTTTGGCCATGTTATTTTGAAAAGACATGATTGCTTTATTAGTAGGCTTGAAGTATTATTGTTTTTATGCCAAATGATAGACTATTGCTTTGAATCACTCGTGTCTTAATATTCATGCCATGATTAGAAATATGATCAAGATTATGCTAGGTAGTATTCCACATAAAAAATTATCCTTTTATCATTTACCTACTCGAGGACGAGCAGGAATTAAGCTTGGGGATGCTGATACGTCTCCGTCGTATCTATAATTTTTGATTGTTCCATGCCAATATTATTCAACTTTCATATACTTTTGGCAACTTTTTATATTATTTTTGGGACTAACATATTGATCCAGTGCCCAGTGCCAGTTCCTGTTTGTTGCATGTTTTATGTTTCGCAGAAACCCAATATCAAACGGAGTCCTAATGGGATAAAAATGAATGGAGAATTATTTTGTAACATTTATGAATTTTGGGAAGTAAACTCAACGCGAGACAGTGCCCGAGGGGACCACGAGGCAGGGGGCGCGCCCCAGGGGGACAGGCGCGCCTTGGACCCTCGTGGGCACCGCGTAAGACAGTTGACACTCTTATTTTGCCGCAAGAAAGCTAACTTTATGAGAAAAAACTGGGCGAAAGATTCAACCCAATCCGAGTTACGGATCTTCGGATATAAAAGAAACGGTGAAAGGGCAGCAGAACAGAATGCAGAAACAGAGAGAGAGAGAGAGGGAGAGAGAGGGAGAGAGAGAGATAGATAGAGAGAGAGATCCAATCTCGGAGGGGCTCTCGCCCCTCCCACGCCATGGAGGCCAAGGACCAGAGGGGAAACCTTTCGCCCATCTAGGGAGGAGGTCAAGGAAGAAGAAGACGAAGGGGCCCCCTCTCCCCTTCTCTTCCGGTGGCGCTGGAACGCTGCCGTGGCCACCATCATCATCACCGCAATCTTCACAACCAACTTCACCGCCATCACCACCAACTCTTCCCCCCTCTATGCAGCGGTGTAACCTCTCTCTTACCCGCTGTAATATCTACTTAAACATGGTGCTCAACGCTATATATTATTTCCCAATGATGTATGGCTATCCTATGATGTTTGAGTAGATCCATTTTGTCCTATGGGATATTTGATGATCAAGATTGGTTTGAGTTGCATGTTTTATTATTGGTGCTGTCCTATGGTGCTCTCCATGTCGTGCAAGTGTGAGGGATTCCCGTTGTAGGGTTTGCAATATGTTCATGATTTGCTTATGGTGGTGGCGTGAGTGACAGAAGCACAGACCCGACTAAGTAGGTTGTTTGCGTATGGGATAAAGAGGACTTGATGCTTTAATGCTATGGTTGGGTTTTACCTTAATGATCTTTAGTAGTTGCGGATGCTTGCTAGAGTTCCAATCATAAGTGCATATGATCCAAGTAGAGAAAGTATGTTAGCTTATGCCTCTCCCTCAAATAAAATTGCAATAATGATTACCGGTCTAGTTATCGATTGCCTAGGGACAAATAACTTTCTCGTAACGAAAAGCTCTCTACTAAAACTAATTTAGTTGTGTCTTCATCTAAAAAGCCCCTAGCTTTTATTTACTCGCTCTTTATTATCTTGCAAACCTATCCAAAAACACCTACAAAGTACTTCTAGTTTCATACTTGTTCTAGGTAAAGCGAACGTTAATCGTGCGTAGAGTTGTATCGGTGGTCGATAGAACTTGAGGGAATATTTGCTCTACCTTTAGCTCCTCATTGGGTTCGACACTCTTACTTATCGAAAGTGGCTACAATTGATCCCCTATACTTGTGGGTTATTAGAGGTCCCCCTAAATTTGTGCATTATTTAAAAAATTGCTTTTGAATGCAAATGCACAATCGATTAGGATCATGGGTTACTCTTCCATGCCACATGCATCTTGGTGGAGCGCTCAAAATGATAGAAGTTAAAAGCATGCACTCATCACCAAGCAAGTGAATGATCATATAAGGATATAAGAGATAATATCATCCAACAAGCATTAAGGGTAGAACATGATCAAACAAGTATCTCACAAGCACATAAAGTATCTCACACAATGAAGAGGTTCAACCAAAATAGCAAGAGAGATAAAAAAGGCCACACTCTCTCTCGAAGCCTATGATCTAGACATTTTTCTCCCCCTTTGGCAACAAGTTACCAAAAATTTCAAAAATGCATAGTGCTAAACGACTCTCAGGCTCGATCTTCGGTAGGTGGTGTAGAGATGACTCCAAGAACGAAAGCTTCTGTTGATGTAGCTGGAGCTGGTGGAGTGCCTGCTGGAGGTGGCATTGGAGCTGTAGCTGATGTTGTAGCTCTAGTATCTGTGACTGGCACTGCAGCAGATCTCTGTCCTCTGGGCACTCTAGCAAAAGCATCTGTAGTAGCCTTGCCCTTCTTCTCCTCTGCTTCCTCCTGTAGCTGATCAACTACAGTTTGGATCTCTGTTACCTTGACATCCAGATCATAGAATTTCTGCTCAATGATCCTCTCCAAACTCTCCTGATTTTGAGTCAGGGTGGCCAAGCCCTTCTCAATCCTCAAAGTGGATTGGATCAGATATCCAAGTTGATCTTGCTCTGATTTCAAGAACACTTGAGATGCCTCTTCAATAGTTGGCATCTTTGTAGCTTTCTCTGCCCTTGCCTTCTCTCTCTTCTCATGTGCTTGAGCTGATGATGGTTCATTTTCATTCATGACAATAGTGTTGTCTTCAAATTCAGGGTAGATGGGTAGTTGCTCCTTATCCAATAGATATTTGCATGTGCCCATCTTGGAGTTGACGAGCTCCTGGATTTGTGGGGCATACCCACAACTTCTCTTCTGATCAGCTGCTGCCCTTTTGATTGTCTCCACAATCAGACTCATGACTTTGAACTTTTGAGGCACATCAAACAAATGTAGCAAGTTGATAGCATGTCCTCTGATCATCTTGTGATCACCTGACTTGGGTAGCAATGTGTTCCTTAGGATCCAGTTTATGGTAGGCAGACCAGACAACAAGAAGTGGACAGATCCAAACTTATGAGTATCCAAAGCATTATCTGGGATCTCTCAGTACATATTGGCCATCGTGTTATGGTCTTTCTTATTTTCAGCATAAACATCCAAGTCATCCTCACTTTCTTCTGGGGCATTGATCAACTGAGCCCATTCTTCAATAGAAGATTGGTACCTTGTACCTTCAGACATCCAAATGATCTTGCCATCTGGGTAGAAGTGGGCAGTGGAGTAAAACTGCATGATCAGCTCATCATTCCACTTGGTGAGCTTCTGGGCAACAAATGTATCAACTCCACATGCTCTGAAGCTGTCATATACACCTGGATAGTGATCTTCATTCTCCTTGATGTACTCCCAGTTAACCCATCTCATGTCACACACTATGGGCTTCTTGTCAAGCAAAATTGTCTCATAAAAGTCTTGCTGTTCCTTAGTGTGAAACCTGTAATCCACAGCAGTTCTCCTCCTGACACCATATGGATCAGACTGTCTCCATAATCTCAGTCCTAAATCCTTCCTGATTTTCATGTTTTTTGCAACATGATGTGCATCATTGTGGTCAGGGATCTTGGGCTTCAGCTTTCTCAAAACAAGTGAATCATCTTCTTCTTCAGCAGCTTTAGGCACTGGGGCCTTGTTCTTCTCCTCAGCAGGAACACTGCTGGTGTTCCTCTTGGGTTTAGGCTTCTGAGCTGGAGCAGCAGCCTTGGGAGTAGCTTTGGGCTTAGATGGAGCAGCCCCTCATCTGATTGCATCTCCCATGAGCTTTTGAGATTTGGGTGCTAGTGCAGCATCCTCTTGTTCTTCCTCTTCTGTTTCAGAGTCTCTCTTCATTTAGGGCTTGCCAAGAACTCTGGCAGTAGTGGTTCTTGCCCTCTTCTTCTTCTTACCATCACCTGCTGCTTCACCATCATCTGATTCAACGGTGAACTTCATAGTTTCTCCTGTGGCAAATTTCTTTGGCTTGGAAGCTTCAGCAGTAGAGGCTCTGGCTTTTGACATTGGAGCTCTTCTTGCTGGAGCCTTTGTTTTCATTCCAGGCTTTGTTACAGCAGCAGTGCTATATTCCTTCTTCAACACCTCATCCTCAACAGCCACATAATCTTCATCTTCAGAATCTGAGGTTTTCTTCTTCCTTGTCCTGGTAGCTGCCTTGGGCAAGTTACTAGGTGTGCTCCTGCTGCCCTCATCATAGCTCCCGGAGGGACTAGAGCACTCACTCAACTGAACCTGCTCTTCAGACTTGTTCTGACTATCACTTTGATCAGACATCTCTTCAAGCTTACTGACAGCAGACCCTGTGAATAGGTTGTAGATGAGGTAGAGTAGATGAGCATCACAAAGTATAGAGGTCTTGCAAAATAATTGAGTCAAAAAGCTTAGTTTTAGTTCTCTACAGAAGTGATCTCGGAGCTACCGAATTGTCAAATTCGGTGATACCGAAGCAACACTTGGAACCTAAACTAGTGAACTCGGTAGGGCCGAGTCACCGTTCGGTGGCACCGAGATTGCTAGGGTTTCACAGAATCTTGAACTCGGTCACACCGATTTGCATGTTTTGGCCAGACCGAAAAACGCATGTGCAATGGCCAAGGCCGAATCGGTGAGACCGATTTCTACAATTCGGTCGGTCCTAGATGAGTTCTTCGGAGAGCTAACCCTAAAATTTTCGAATCAATCTAGACCTAAGGAAGTTTTTGCTGGATGGATCAATCTCAATCGTGGCAAGAAACATGGCATTGTCCTTGTGCTAGGAATCGGAGTGAAAAAGACAGCACAAGGGGTCAAACACTTACCCTAGGCAGCAAGTGTTCGCTACGGCGGTAACGGCAGAGCAGATTACCGTTGACAGCGGCGGAGACCAACGGCGGGAGGTCGCTGGCGGCATGGGGACGATCCGGAGACCCGAAGAGGCAGAGCAGGTTACGCGCGGGTGAAGGGTTTAGGAAAAATTTCCAAAATTTGACCCGTCAGTATATATAACCTGACCCTGTTGATGTGACCGAGTGGAACAACTCGGTGGCACCGAGATGCGAAACTGCAGGCAGTTACAGCAACTTGGTGTGACCGAAAGGTTCTAATCGGTTGCACCGAGATTGAAAACCTAGATCAACTAAGTGATCTCGGTAGGACCGAAAAGGATGAATCGATCAGACCGAAATGCACAAAGAGGTTTTGGAAGTTTAGGTCTATAACGAATCGGGGACTCCGAGTGCTCCTCACACAGAGTGGTTCGAATCTGACTTGATCAAACTTTGTGATCTAGCATGAATAGAGTTTGAGACGAGGAAAGCATAGATAGCTAGACGGAGTTCTTAGGCATTCTTGTCCATCCATTTGGCAAAAGATAAAAATCCAAACAATCAAAGCAACAAATGGATGTCCTCGAATGAGAAAAATATGCATTCAACATGCTCACACAATTAAAATGGCAAATGAAATATGTGAGAAAGTATGCACAAACACTCTAGCATCTATCAAGCAATTAGCGATGACTAGGTCACCTATATATGAGTAATATTGACTTAGGAGTCAAATAAGAACATTTGATCATAGGTCATACTCATCATTTAAGCACAAGTGGGGTTACCACTTTTACATAAAGCATTGTTGTGCTCACACCATTAGAGTTGCTTTAGCTCAATTCTTAGAGTAAAGCTCCCCCTAGATGTGATATCCCCCCTAAGAGGGATGAACTAACCTTGGGTTTTGTCAATGATGACTTCATGTAGGTGTTGAAGATGTGGATTCTCAATGTTGATGTAGATCATTCGGAGAAATCCATTGGAGTGAGTTGCACTTTCAATACCTACACGGGTTAGTCCCACAAGGAACAAGCAAGGATATCCATAGACATAGAGTGATGTATACACAAGATGTTGTCCATGAAAGCATCAGGTTACCTTGTCCCTTGTCTTACCAACAAGAGGGTTTGTGACTCCTTGGACTAGTGCAAGATGTGGAAGTTGTTTGCACTTGTCATTGCCAAAATGATAAGAGTGAAGTATGTTGGCGGAGTCACCCTCAAGAACTCTCTAGTTCTTCTTCTTCAGGATCCACACCATCTTGATGGGAATCCTTGGAGTTGTAGTCATACTTGATGAAAGAAGAACTTGATGTAGTCTTGGGAACCCACTTGACTAAGGCCTTAGGTGCTTCTTCAAATGCATCAATTTCCTCTTGAAGCTTGTCCTTGCCTTTTTGCTTGTGGTCTTGTGGTGGAAGATCATCTTGAGCTTGTGTTCCTTGGAAAGAAGTAGGATCATACTTCTCTTGTTGAGGAACAAACTTCGTCTTGGGGTATTTATCTTCTTCCCACTCAACTCCATTGGCATTGAACTTTCGTTCAAATCCAACACCTTGATTCTTCCGGTGCCTTCCTTGCTTGCGTACAATTTCTTCAAATTGCTTACTTTCGGCAAGGCTCTTGTAAACACCTTTCTCTATAATTCCCTTCAATAAGCTATTTTCTTGCTCAAGTGTAACTTGGCTAAGAGAATCATTACTGGAATCAAGAGAACTACTAGAAGCAACAACATTGGATTTAGCATGATTGTTGTTACTACTAGATGAAGAATCTTTCTTGTTCTTGTTGTTAGATTTTACTTGTGGCATGTAAGTAGACAAGAGTAAACGCTTGGCAATGTAAGAAGAACTTTTCTTGCGAAGATCATCAGTGATTGCCTTTAAAAACTCATGCTCTTGCTCAAGGTTGAGCTTTTCAAAGCGTAGCTTCTCATGAGTCTTTAAGAGTTTTCGGTGATCTTCCAAGGTAGTTTCATGAGCTAACTTAAGAGTGTTTAGTTCTTTAGTTAGTCGCTCAATCTCCTTCTTATCATCATCATTCGTTTTATCTTGATTAGCATGATTAATAGCACATTCATCATAGTTTTCATAACTAGAGTTGTCAACAAGTAAATCATCATCTCCTAGCAGATCATCTTCATCACTATTGAAATCAACATACTCGGGGTGTGTTACCTTGGGACCTTTAGCCATGAAGCATCTCCCAATTCCTTCATTTGGTGATTCAAATATGTCGTAGGAGTTGGTTGTCACAAGTGCTAGTCCGGCAACACCTTCATCTTGAGTATATTCGGAGTCGGAGTGATAACTTCTTTCGGAGTGATTGTCGGAGTCGGAGCCGGATACCCATTCACCAACATGAGCTTGATGTCTTCTTTTTGTGTAGCTCCTTGATGACTTATCCTTCCTTTCTGAATCCTTGCTTCTCCGAGAGGGTCTTCGTTCATAACGATCATTTCTACTCCTTCTTTCTCTTGGTGGTGATTCTTCTCTTCTACTCCTTCTTTTGGGAGAACCTTCTCTTCTTTTGTAGGGAGCCGTACACTCGTTGGAATAGTGTCCGGGTCTTCGACAATTGTAGCAATTACGCTCACGACTAGAAGATCTTTTGTCATTGTAGGACCTTGACTTGGAACTTGTTTCCTTGCTTCTACTCTTGTAGAACTTGTTGAAGTTCTTCACCATTAGGCTCAATTCTTCATTGAAGGTTTGTTTCTCACTTGATGATGTGGGAGCTTCACATGAGGCTTTGTAAGCACCACTTGACTTGTTGTGGAGCTCTTCCTTATCCTTGAGTGACATCTCATGAGCAACAATTCTTCCAATGACTTCCGTTGGCTTGAGATCTTTGTAATTGGGCATCATTTGGATCAGTGTGCACATGGTATCATATTTTCCATCCAAGGCTCTTAGGATCTTCTTGATGATGAATTTATCGGTCATCTCTTCACTTCCTAAGCCGGCAATCTCATTTGTGATGAGAGCAAGCCTAGAGTACATTTCAGCGACGCCTTCACCATCCTTCATTTTGAACTTGTCAAGTTGACTTTGAAGCACATCCAATTTGGATTCCTTGACAGAGTCGGTACCTTCGTGCATGTCAATCAAAGTATCCCAAATTTCCTTTGCATTCTCAAGACGGCTGATTTTGTTGAATTCTTCGGGGCACAATCCGTTGAAGAGAATATCACAAGCTTGAGCATTGTATTGTAGCATCTTCAACTCCTCCGCGGTAGCTTCACGGTTTGGTTCTCTCCCATCAAAGAATTCACATTGCAAGCCAATACACACAATAGCCCGAACGGTCGGGTTATGTCCAAGAATATGCATTTTCATCTTATGCTTCCAACTAGCAAAATTTGTACCATCAAAGTAAGGACCTCTACGGTGGTAATTTCCCTCGCTAGACGCCATACTCTCCTAGGTTGTGAAACCAAGGCTATGACCACCAAAAGCTATGGAAATCAAAGCAAATGGAGACCAAAGCTCTGATACCACTTGTAGGATCGAAAGTATGTCTAGGGGGGTGATTAGACTACTTGACCAATTAAAAATCTAGCCTTTTCCCAATTTTAATTCTTGGCAGATTTTAGCAACTTAGCACAAGTCAAGCAATCAACCTACACATGCAATTCTTAGAGTGTAGCAGCAGAAAGTAAAACAATTGTATATGAAGGTAAAGGGAGGAGTTTGAGGGAGCAAACACAATGTTGACACGGAGATTTTTTATCCGTGGTTCCGATAGGTGGTGCTATCGTACATCCATGTTGATGAAGACTTCAACCCACGAAGGGTAACGGTTGTGCGAGTCCACGGAGGGCTCCACCCACAAAGGGTCCACGAAGAAGAAACCTTGTCTATCCCACCATGGCCATCGCCCATGAAGGACTTTTCTCACTCGGGTAGAGCTTCACGAAGTAGGCGATCTCCTTGCCCTTACAAACTCCTTGGTTCAACTCCACAATCTTGACGGAGGCTCGCAAGTGACACCTAGCCAATCTAGGAGACACCATTCTCCAAGAAGTAACAAATGGTGTGTTTATGATGAACTCCTTGCTCTTGTGCTTAGAATGATAGTCTCCCCAACATTCAACTCTCTCTCATAGGATTGGATTTGGTGGAAAGATGCTTTGAGTGGAAAGCAACTTGAGGAAGGCTATAGATCAAGATTTAGGTGGTTGGAATGGAATATCTTGACCTCAACACAAGTGTAGGTGGTTCTCTCTCAGAAAATATATGTTGGAAGTGTAGGCATGTTCTGATGGCTCTCTCCATGAATGAAGAGTGGGTGGAGGGGTATATATAGCCTCCACACAAAATCTAACCATTACACACAATTTACCAAACTCGATGGGACCAAATCGTTAAACTCGGTCAGACCGATTTAGTTTAGAATGTGACTGTTAGGATTTTCGGTGGGACCGACACGTCAACTTGGTGAGACCGATTTCGTTAGGGTTAGGGCATAAAGTAATCTCAGTGAGACTGATTAAACAAACTCGGTGAGACCGATTTTGGTAAGAGACAAACAGAGAGTTGGTTAGGCAAACTCGGTGGGACCGATTAGCTCATCTCGGTTAGACCGTAACGTTACAAAAGGGGAACAGTGTGTCTGCATTGCAATCTCGGTGGGACCGATCACTCATCTTGGTTTGACCGAAACGTTATGAAGGGAAACATATAGATTACAATCGCATCTCGGTGAGACCGAGATCCCTATCGGTCAGACCGAAAATACTAGGGTTTCTGGCAATGGCTATGTCAACTGAACTCGGTGCCGCCGGATAGACAGTTTCGGTGGGGCCGAGTTTGACTTTTGGTTTGGGACATATGTGGATGTGAGAAAGGAGTTGAGGGTTTTTGGAGCATATCACTAAGCACTTTGAGCAAGAAACTCATTAAGCAACACCTCACCCCCTCTTGATAGTATTGGTTTTTCCTATGGACTCAATGTGATCTTGGATCACTTAAAATAAAAAATGTAGAGTCCCGAGATTTGAGCTTGAGCCAATCCTTTGTCCTTAGCATTTTGAGGGGTCCACTTTTCTCATCCATGCCATGCCAATCATTGAGCTTTCTTGAAATGTTTATCTTGAAATAGCATTAGCTCAATGAGCTATATGTTGTTAGGAATTACCAAAACCACCCTGGGATAGTTGCACTTTCAGATGATCAGGCAAAGCATTAAGTAATTGGCAAAGCCTCCCCCAAGCTTGTGGGAGACTCTCTTCTTTAGTTTGCACAAAGTTAAATATTTCCTGTAAGGCAGCTTGTTTCTTATGAGCAGGAAAATATTTTTCAGAGAAGTAATAAATCATATCCTGGGGACTACACACACAACCAGGAGTAAGACTATTGTACCAAGCTTTAGCATCACCCTTTAATGAGAAAGGAAATAATTTGAGAATAAACACTACAAAAAAATACACTTCCGTGATGATACATGTTTGTCACAGTAGGTCATGTTTTCTGTCATGCATGTACATCCATGACAAATTTATGATAGAATCAAGATAGTCATACCTGTGCTGTCGTAGAAGTGTTCCATGACATTACCAAAATTATCATCACGGAAGTGTCCACTTCCATGACGATAAATCACGCGTCACAGAAGTGCTTTCATTAAGGGTGACCGACTTGTGGCATCCACCGTAACGGAACGCCGTTAAGCTATGGGGTCCGGTTTTGGATCCGATAACCCGTTAACAGCCCCGACCAATGGGGATTTTCCACGTGTAAAATCATCATTGGCTGGAGGAAACATGTGTTGGCTCACCGTTGGAACAAATGTCATCCACTCATTGGACCCAAAGCGCCTATGATACGTCGACACGTGGCACGGCCCGACAGAGGCCCATTCATGTGAAAAGGCCGGCCCGTTTGACTTGGTCAAAAGGTGGCGGGCCGGCCCATGGCAAGCCTGATAATGGCATGTTCGCATATAGCCCATTTACAGCCCGCTATCCCAGGGCCCATTTACGGCCAATCCGAATTAGGCCCAGTAGCGTCATTTGGGCCGTCCAATATAATTCCAGCCCATTTTAACTTTCGGCCCATGTATGGCCCATGACGTCTTTCGGCCCATATGAGGCCCTTGGTAACCCTCGGCCACTTAATGGCCCGTGGTAAAACTGGCCCGTAATGAACAGTGTATCACTTTATACCCATTAACGACCCATTATTCCGTTGGGCCGTTTCCAGCCCATGATATCTTTCGGCCTTCTCAGGGCCCATTTATTCTTGGGCTCATTTCCAGCATTCGGTTACTTACGGCCCGTTATTGTCATTTTTTGCTTGTGGGCCAAATTCAGCCCGTGGTTACAGTCGGCCCGTTTGCGGCCCGTTAATACGTTGGGCCGTTTTCATGTCGAAAAAAACCCGTTGGGCTGTTTTCGTAGAGTTATCAAATACGGCCAATAAACGGCCCGTTATTGTCCATGAATAGTATGGCCCATGATTGGCGAAATGATGATACGCCCCATAGAAGGCCCATGGATCCTACGATCCGTAGAAGGCCCATGGATCGTACGGCCCGTATAGAAGGCCAATGGATCCTACGGCCCGTAGAAGGCCCATGGATCATACGGCCCGCAAGAGGCCCATGGTTACAACAGTCAATGTGTTGCCATGATTATTTTGGCCTAGTTTCCAAAAATAGGTTATTGTGGCCACTAGAAAAACACAGAAAAAGAACTGCAGTGACTACAAGCAAACAACTAAACAAGACAATAAGGAAATAAATAAGCAAGCAATTAACGCTAGCCTATTACCCCTATTACACATATTACATCCACTGGGCATCAAAGTTCGCCACCAGTGCAAATATAGGGAACAAAGCAGCATATTACATACACTGGCCGTCAAAATTGGCCACCAGTGCAAATAAACGCGGCAGCAAAACAAGAGAATAAATGAAACAACTTCAGAAGAGCTCAAGAAATGTGGTATCCACCATGCTAGAAATAAGCTTAGCAAGCTTATTAGCTTTGTCCTGTTTGGCGCTAAAATCCTCCAACGCTTGCTGTTGCACCAGAAAGTATGCATCTGAATGCTCTAGGGACTTCCGCAGTCCTTCCGCTTCTTGTCACAACACAGCTGATCGATGTCTTTCAGCTTGTAGTTGAGACTCAAGAAATCGAACTGATTCAGACAGTGAGCTTGAATAGCTTGTGCAAGCGGTAGTGGCCAGTAACTCCAACACTAAACCAAGACAGGACTTTGGGGTTGTCTCACTGTCTTCGAGATAGTCTTCCTTAGTTGTTTTATCAGCTTTGTTGGAGACCAACAAGCATGTGTCAGTATCCTGAACCTTATCTTCATTACTTCCTTTACCATTTCTTAATAAGGCACTCTTCCCCAATATTCTGTCAGCATTCTAAAAGAAGAAAAAAGCAGACACATAACAGTTTAGCATCTACTAGTATATGAAACTCATTTTGGTGAACCAGTTCATTAGTAAGGTGGACAAGATTAAACTACCAAGTCTTCTATTGCCAAGTACTAATACATAATAAAAGCATCAAACAAACATATATCTATGTCCTATGGTCACTGCATTGTCTTGCCAAATCAAAATAGAGACACGGTTCAAATCATATCAGTTCAAGACAAAGCAGCAGTGAAAGAATACAAAGTGTGGGAAACTACATGGCACAACAAGATTTCAGATGGGTACCACGGGTCTACATGTACAACAATACTATTGGCTCTGTTGTGATGCTAGTAATGTGCATGATATGAGAAGTCAACTGTATACACAACTGAAATTGAAATTAACAGCGCTATTGATAAGATCAAGCCTATTAAAGAAACATGCGTGAACATATCTGCTATGCCATTGCAGTTTCGATTGGATCCTTCAATTTTAAAATAAGTTTGTATGAGTAAATACAGTGATACAAGAGCAAAGTATTATGCACAATGGCAATCATAGTTAAAAAGGCGCGCCTAAGCAAGCGCTTAAGTGCGCCTAGGCTCTAGGCGTTGGCGAAATGCATTGCGCATAACTACGCTTAATATGTGCATAACTGCGCATAAGCATGCGCTTTGGTCAGTAAAGCGCAAGGCGGTGGCAAAATGCACAATTAACACCTAGCGCTTTTTTGAACTATGATAGCAATGGAATCTTAACTTAGAACAGTTGTTCTTCAAGTTTAGGCACTTGTTCTACATGAACAGAGTACAGTAAGACGCAAGAATATAGTACTTAAAAAATAGAAAATGAGCTCATAGACCTTACAACATTCTTGGTTCGGGACCAGTACAGAACAAGGCGTTCCCAGTCATCGTCCAGTAAATGTGTCTCAGGAGAACGTAAGGGAATTTGATGAGTTTCTTTGCCAGTGAAGTATGTTCACTTTAGGTAATTCCGATACCGCCACCAAGCATTCTTGAAGATAGCAGAGGTATTAACACAGGTTACCTCATCCTGAGTTTCCAAATCGGTCCTTCTCTATAGAGAAAAATGGGAAAATTTGCTGTATTATAACCATCATGGAGGTAGGATGTATGGGACAAAGCAAAGTAATTGCCATGAATAACATTACTTACAGATAACTCCTGGACAAACACTTGCAACTGGCATTTTCCTTCATCTTCAGTATAATATTTCCAAGATGGGAAGATACGCACATACGATTTAGCAACATCAAATGTGATAGATGCTAAACTATGACTAGCTGGTTGTGCTTCCTCCACAGGAATAGGCGTACTAACTGGTGGAGTTGGGTTTCGCCGTGGTAGTACTGGCCCTTTGGGCACTGGAGCTGCCTTACTAACTGCTCTTGTTTGGGAGCTCTGTGGTGGAGATGGTGCTGTGTCAACATGAACTGGGTTACTATCTGCTGGGGTTGGGGTTAGATTGGGTGAAGCTGGTTCTCTGTCCATCGCAGTAGGGGTACAATCTACGAGAGTTTGGGTTATGTGTGGTAGGGCTAGTTCTCATGCATGTACAACCGGGGTGCTATCTCCACCAAGAGGTAGCACTGTTTTATTTGAAGACAGTGTTTTTTGTCCGCTAGATGCTGGCATCACCCGCTCCAATTCAAATGGCTGATAAACAGGAAACATAGTTGAATGTACAGACATTGTATGAGAGACAGATGCAATAGATAGTGTGGAAAAAAGAGGGCGTGAAATAGTTGACATGCATATTTTTTAACTAAAACGGATATAATGACATAATTTCACATCTATGATGTCTATCTAAACTGGATAGCATAGCATAACATAATTCAAAGATATGAATAACTAAACATGATCGCATGACATAATTCACCTACATGTTATCTGAGTAATCAGGATCACATAATTTAATTCACATATGTGATTTATATGCTAAATAGAGGGCATTAGATATGATGTCTGAACTAAGAACATGGTGTTGAATATTGTGTATATGATGTCTAATCTATGGAGTGCAAGACACCATATGCATGATATGAGCAGTATAACCGTGCCAAGTTAGAGCATACACCTCGGTGGGGGAATATGACTGGTCATCTGTCTCTTAATCCATCTCCGAGGAGCTATCGGGACCCAACAAGAGATCTGCTTCGACAGGTAGCACTGTCTGCTCTGAAGGCCTTGTTTTCACTCCAGATTTTTCAATCTCCCACCCGAATGGCTGATTCACAGGAAGAGTAGTTTAATGTACAAACATTGTCGATAAGTGGAAATGTAATGAAGAAAAGGATGGGCAAGATATCATTCAAATGTATGATGCCTAGTTAAACAGGATGGCATTGCATATTTCACATATATTATGGCTGGCTAAAAGACATGAGACTGCACAATTCCCATATATGATATAGAAACTAAACAGGTGGCATTATAGAACATGTCTAAACTAAGCAGATGTCATATATGATGTCAAAAGTAGGCACTGCAGGGCAACATATGCATGATATGACTAACATCATCATGCCAAGGTAGAGCAAACACCTTGGGGGGTAAATAGGAGTGGTCAGCGGCGTCTGAATCCGCCTCAGAACATATATCTTCCTCTGGATTACAATCTGGAGAGGGGTGGGGAGGGTTTGCCATTGAGCCCACCATGGAGCGATGTCTGCATGACATTGTATTGCCACGCAAAACTCTTCTCTTTTTCTCTACATGTTCAGCATGACTGTGTACAATATCTGACATGCATACGAAAAAAAATATGGTGAGATTATGTAAGGAGAGCATGCAGAAATTTAGAGCGATGGTAACAACCAGTGGATGGATCCAAAAATAATGATAGCAGGCTGATGATTGCTTTAATTTAATAAAAAGATAGATGATGATTTCTTTACTATTTGTTTCCTACCCAAGATGAACAACATAGGCATACCCTAGGTGAACCAGATATTAGACAGAGATACTATTCATTGCTTCCTCGACATGTGCCCCACAACTAATTTAGAACTCAAGTTTGAACATTAATTTGGACCTGACTTGGAGTCCAAGAGGTGAACAGGATGATAAAGTAGCAGGTAATTTTAAGCAATGCATAACATAAGAAGAAACAAAAGAGTGTGACCTCTCTTGTGGACCCGTGTACTCCTCAGGTTCATCTTCTGTGTCGATGATGGTGATGCCATTGCGGTGGGTGCCGGCGGCAGGGAAGGAGATCTGAGGCGCCGAAAGACAGTCAGGAGTCGTGATGTCTGGTTTGGTGGATGCTTCTGTCGATGGAGCAGCTCAGTTGAGGTGGAAAACGTCGCGATAGGAGCAGGACAAACCACACAAAGTTCCCTTCGACACCTACCTGTAACTGAAGTAATTCTATAAGGGCTCATTTGGCTTGCATGATTCTAAAAATGCAGGGATAGGAAAAACACCAGAATAGGATAGGAATGCACATGGTAAATAGAGCATTTGTAAACACAAGAATTCTGTCAACTTGAGTGTTTGGTTTAGATGAATTGGAAGAGCAGAGGAATGCAAAGAGACATGGCCAAAATAAAGTGAAACCATATGAAAGCGTGTACAGTTAGAATGTTATTCTGCCACTAATGCACTTGGTCTTGTTTTCATGCATAGGATTTTGAAAAGTAGGCCCAGGTGGATGTTTTGCTTCATTCCTTTCACCAAAATGCATGAATAATTGAATAGTAGAGTGCCATTGGAAAATTCCCTATTTCTATGTTTTTTTGTTGAACCAAAATAGCCCTAATGGATCGACATGAATGCATAGTGATAAGGCACATGATGCAACAAGTGTACAACCTCTTTGCCGTAGCCATGTCGACCTCAACATCATTGGGTTGGTCGCTGAAGCAGTTGAGGCACAGGTGGCTGTCAGAGGTGTGGAGGAAGATCTGAGGAATCTATAGACGGCGTCCAGGGCACTGCTCTGTTGTGATGGATCGTTCTGTCATTGGAGCATCCCCGGTGAGCCGTAAGATGTCAAGGCTGAAGCAGCACAAGATAGACATCGTTAATCTCAAGTGGGATTCTAATAGCATCTCCAATAGATGATGTAAAATAGATGTAAAATTTACATCACCAAAAACCACCTAACTACAACAGATGAGGTAAAAACTGTTGACTCTGAACTTAATTGTTGAAACTAAAATTTACTGTGGAATCTGAATGTTACTGTCGAAACTGAACGCAATGGTAGCAGAGAGGCACTTGACATGTAGTTTAGGGAGGGCCTGCAGTTCATCTTCAACCTGCAGCCCCCTGAGCCGCCAGCCACCACCGGCCGAACCGCCGGTCCCAGCGCCGCCTCTTCGCCCCGAAACAACTCCCCACCGCCTGTCCGCCGCCGCCCCGGCCAGCCCTATAGGCCCCCCGCCCCCACCTTGAATCCTAAGATAGAGAGTGGGGTACCTCTCCGGCGAGCCTCTGTCCCCGCTGCGGGTGGTTCTTCCTTAACTCCGGCGAGCCCCCTACCCCCTGAAAATCGACTGACCCAAAAGTCGATTTAGTCGACTGAAGTGTAGCTAAATTAGAGCAGAGCGGCATCACGAGCGAGGGGGAGAGCAGCAGTAGCAGCGCGAGCGAGAGCCGGAGCAGCAGCAGCTGGGCGAGCGAGCGATCGAGCGAGAGCTGGAGGTGCAGCAGGAGCGCGAGCGAGCGA
This sequence comes from Aegilops umbellulata, assembly GCA_032464435.1. NCBI lineage: Eukaryota > Viridiplantae > Streptophyta > Magnoliopsida > Poales > Poaceae > Aegilops > Aegilops umbellulata. The sequence continues at coordinate 399,189,784 of CP136054.1, forward strand.
GAGCCAGAGCAGCAACAACTGGGCGAGCGAGCGAGAGCCGGAGCAGCAGCAACAGATTCGGCTGGTATGGACGCTGCCGCTGAAGACTGGGGGAGAGCCGCCGTGGAGATGTCGCCCGCGGCGCCCGCTTCAAGGTAGCCGCTCCATGGGGGTGCGGGATGGAGCACCGTCGGTGCCGGGAGGTCGAGCTAAGGATAAGGTGCGATGCGATGAGTGTACAACCTCTTTGGTGGCACCGAGTAGGCCTCGGCTTCCTCTGAGGAGTCGGTGAGGATGCTGCGGTTCCGGTGGAGCAGGTTAAGGCGGCGCTGTGGGGATGGAGCAGCTGCGATAGACGAGGCGATCGTCGTAGCAGCTCCTTGGAGGTGGAGGACGGGGCGGCTGAACCGGCGGGACGACGAGTGGACGATGGATCCTCATCCGGGGAGGTGGACGAGGTACGTCGAGCTTTTGCGATGGACGACATTGTCGGAGAAGAGGCTCCGGCTGGGCAGCGGTGAGGTGGCGGACGGAGGAGGGTGGGGTTTCGCGGCTGGAGTGGAGAGGTTATGGCGGCCTGGGATTTCAAATGGCAAAAAGAAGGCGATGGGAGGGGGTGAACCATGACTTAGGGACGCGGTTGTCCAAAATGTTGGGTGTGTTACAAAAGTGCCCCCACCGATTTGAACTAGCGGCCCTTTCGGCTTAGGGTTAGAAGGGGGATTTTGTGTGTCGGGATTTGGCAGCAGGTGGGAGTTTTCGCGCGCGTTGTAATTTCAGGATAGCAAGGCGCGGGTTGTGAAGGCGCCAGTTTTGGGAGCACGATATCTGAATTTTCGGGATATAACAAGGCGCGGGTTGAATTTTAGGGACAAGCCTAGCGTGTAATATTGTACTTGTACATACCAAATCAATTCTCTTCCCTCAACCAAAAAGAAAATGAAAAAAATAAAACTATTCACACCACACAAAGAGAGAGTCTTGCCCCGTTTTACTATAAAAATGCTATTTAAAGCTACTCATACCAACAATTTAGTGCAATTAAATGCTATTCGGTAGTATGAATCCATGTTATGTCCAATTAATTTTTTTCGCTTGCTGTATAATGCATGTAACCTACTCATACCAACATTTTAGTGCATTCCAAATGTCTATACTACCGCTGCAATTCGAACTGAATTTGAATTCGTTTCTCTATTTCAATAAGAATCTATAATCATGATTGTTGCCAACTTCAACCATCATTCGTGTTTTACCTTAATAACACACCACATGATTACTATAGAGATAGATATGAACTATGTGTACTACATGAACTCGAATTCTATTTTTTGAATACACTTGATGTTGATTCCAAATAATAGTACATTTGATGTACTACCTATGTCTTCATAATCTAAACCATGTTCCATACGTGTACACCATGTTTATCACACATAGTATAGTGCCCCGCCCCCTACATTATGACAAGTATTTAGACCTGAGCTGCAAAAGCCACACATTAGCCCAAATTATGATCAATGTTCTATATGTTATACGTAGTACTAGCAAGATGCCCATGCGTTCCACAAAACATCAACATGATCAAGGGGAGGCCTAATTTGCAAATATGGAGAGGGGTGTGGGTACCTTTTTTTCAAAATTGCCATTGTTTCCTTCCTATCCGTCAGATTTAAATTGGACGGACTATATTGCAGGATGGCACCATCATCAACAACTCCGTTTTTATAAGAGTAGTGATAAAATATATTATATGTAGTATAACATGTTCATAACCACACCATGTGTATCACCGTTATATATATTCACACATGCATTGGTTTAAAACACTATGATAAATTCTTCAAATATCCGAATTCACTTTTTATAATGAAGTATGATCTCTATTCGTCTTTTACACCCACACAATCCTCTTATCTTTGTAGCTAGCTAGCGCTAACTTTCTCTCGTGCATGCAGACACCCGCATCCCTCTCACCCTCCGTCTTTTCACTTTAGGTCGTTCACCCACGGTGTGTGTAGCCCCCCCAGCTCCTTCTTTACGGCACACATCAATCGATATGCCTCTCTAGCCAGGCGTGCCTAACACAAACACAAGCTTCCTCTCTTCTCTTATCACCGTCCATGCCTCACTCGCACCACTCTTTTCATCGATCTCGTACTCGCACACTCCTTCCCCCTTGATATAGTATGACTCCCGCACCACCTCCTAGATGCATCCCTCTCTCTCTCTATCCTTCTCCCCGTGCCTCATTTGCTTCTAACACACACATGCATGTATACCAATCGATCTCCCAACATATACCTAGGTCGACTTTAACTATCCCCCCCATCGATCGATGTACCTCACAAGTTATGTCTCTCCTTTCTCTGACAAAGGACGATTGATCTTCCTATGTAGTTATGTCTGCTTACCACAACCATATCTTCCCCCATCATCATTCGTGCATGCCTGACCCGTCTCTCACGCGCACGTGCATAGACAGGCAGGCATCCCCTCTCTTATTGATATTGCAGGCGTGCCCTCCGGTTGTCTAGCAAGCCTATCCCACCATTTGTTAGAAGCAACTCCACTACCACCCCCTCCAACACTCTAGCTTTGTCTCTCTCCCAACCTTATTCCTCTCCTACACATATGCATGGATGTCGATCGATATCCCTTAATACATGAGGTAGATCGATCTCCCTTAATACATGAGGTAGGCCTCTCTCCTCCTCCACACATATACCAGCCATTGTACCTCGATAGTTAATTAGACTTCCCCACCACCACACACCGATAGTCGAGCGCTATAGGTAGGTATCCATGCCAAAGAGACAAACCACACCTATCCCCTCTCTCGTTCTAGTAGGCCAGCCACTCTATATCTTTGACGTGGGCACACACAAATTCGATGGCACTCTTTATCGACCGCGCGCGCAGACACACACACACACATCATCCCTCTCTTCGATTCTATGGACACCTCAAGTCGATGATACCTCCACTCTCTTCTCGTTGACCGCCCCCTCTATATATATATATATGATATATCCAGGACTCTATTTCAAACACATTGCATATGTTACATTTTTTGATTGACCTCCCCCCTAAAAAAACTCTCACGAACCCACACACTATATCTCTCTATGTTTGTATCTCTCTCACACAACCCCACGTAGGTGGTGTACGTATACAAGAAGAGAATAGGTGCACCATGCACGTACTCACGCTTCGTGCCCAGCCACACCCGCGCGGGTACACGGTGGAGCTCATTTCTGTACGAAATGGCAGCCCACGTGCTAATTTGAACGCATGTAGCGGTTGTTTACCTACGGAGGTCGTGTACCACGCGTGCACGAAACAAAGTTCGACTTGATGCGTTGGCGCATTATTTTTAAATAAAGTTATATCGCTCAATGGCACGTACACCGAATATAAAACAATTTTTATGGAGAAAAAGGTAGTCCGCTCCACTATATACAATGGAGCCTCCCCACCTGGTTTGTCTCTCTTTAGAGTATCTCACACAAGGCTGCGGTGGCCTCTCTCTCACCATTGGTCACTGATCCGGCCGCATCCCATCCGCCGGCGGAAAGGGAGGACATGCATCATTTCTTCGTTCGACGGCGCCGAGGCAGCACATCCCGATCTGCAGTACACGTCGTTCTCTCTGACCAAGCTCCGGCGCGGTAGGGCCTACGCCACCTGCTCGCTGCCGCAGAATGGGCAGATTCCGCCCGCCGCTGCTCACCTAGTAACATCCCGACGACCTCCAGGTATCCCCTCCGGCCTTGCTCCACTGCCCGTCTTCCCACGTCATTGCATGTGGATCTTCCATAGTTCTTTGCACAAAACGTAGCTCGTCCGGCGTACTTTCCATATTGCAATCTCGTCCTCACACCGTTTTAGACAAGCACAACCGTGTTGTTATCTTCTCTTAGGACAAGGAATATGCTTCTTTTTTGTCGTCGCAACTGTCATCAACAATATTTGTCTTTTTACAAATTTCAAATGGGCATATTTTAGAGTGTAGATTCACTCATTTTTCTTCGTATGTGTACTCCCTCCGTTCCTAAGTATTTGTCTTTCTAGAGATTTCAACAAGTGACTACATACGGAGCAAATTGAGTGAATCTACACTCTAAAATATGTCTATATACATTCGTATGTAGTAGTCCATTTGAGTAGTCACTCGTTGAAATCTCTAAAAAGACAAATATTTGAGTAGTCACTCGTTGAAATCTCTAGAAAGACAAATACTCCGGAGCATATTTAACAACCGAGGGGGTAGTGCACAGCCGCATGAGAGACTCAGACCGACCGTTGCGCCGCATTAATAGTGAGTAATGAGCAGTCAAATCATAAGCCCCACCTTTCCCACTGTAAGTTGCTTGGAAGAAGCAACCATCAATTAGCTTTTCTTTGGATCCGCTCATACTACTCCATCCATCACTATTTGTAGAGCGCGCTTCAGAAAAGGAGAAAATCTCTGTCGACCAAGGCGACTAGCGATCGGCCTGAAAAATAGCATTGGTAGTTATAGCACGCACTACCATAAAAATACACTTCCGTGATGATACGTCTTTGTCATAGTAGGTCGCGTTTTTTGTCATATATGTACATCCATGACAAATTTATGACAGAATCAAGATAGTCATACCTGTGCTGTCGTAGAAGTGTTCCATGACATTACCAAAATTATCATCACGGAAGTGTCCACTTCCATGACGATAAATCGCGCGTCACAGAAGTGCTTTCATCAAGGGTGACCGACACGTGGCATCCACCATAATGGAATGCCGTTAAGCTATCGGGTCGGGTTTTGGATCCGATAACCCGTTAACAACCTCGATCAATGGGAAATTTCCACGTGTAAAATTCTTATTGGCCGGACGAAACACGTGCCAGCTCGTCAGTGGGTCAGATAGGCGCCTATGATATGTCGACACGTGGCGCGGCCCAACAGTGGCCCATTTAGCTTACAAAGCCGACCCATTTGACTTGGTCAAAAGTTAACGGGCTGGCCCATGAAAAGCATGTTAACGGTCTCTTCGCAAATAGCCCATTTTACGGCCCGTTAGGCGGAAATCGGCCCAACAACGTCATGTGGGCCATCGAATATAACACCAACCCATTTCACTTTTGGCCCATGTATGGCCCACGACGTCTTTCGGCCCATATGAGGCCTTCGTATCTTTCGGCCCTTTACAGGCCCACGGTGACTCTAGCCCATAATGAATAGTAACTTTCTTTATACCCGTTAACGGCCCGTGATTTACATGGGCCGTTTCCAGCCCGTGTTAGCTTTCGGCTTATTGATGGCCCATACGTTCTTGGGCTCCTTTTCGGCCCTCGATTACTTCCGGCCCGTTACTCGCCTGTTCCCCTAATGGGCCAAATTTGGCCCATGGCAAGAGTCGGCCCATTACTGGCATGTTCCTCTAATGGGCCAAATTCGGCCCATGGCAAGAGTCGGCCCGTTACCCTAATGGGCCAAATTCGGCCGATGGCAAGAGCCGGCCCATTTCTGGCCTATTAACCCGTTGCGCCGTTTCCAGCCCGTCCTATATTCTGGCTCATTAAGGACCTGTTATGCCTGTGACAGATTTGCTGTCCTACGGCCTATTAACGGCCTGTTACCGCGCTGGGCCGATACCAATTACGCCCGATTACGGCCCATGTAGACCCATTTATCCGACGGCCCGAGGCCCACCGATTACAGGCCCATTTATCGACGGCCAGTAGGAGACCCATGGATCCTACGGCCCGTATATGGCCCATGGTAGTTGCGGCCACTAGCAAACCAGGGAAAAAGAAGACTAGGAAATAAATAAGGCCGAAACTAACGCTAGGCTATTAAGGCGATTGAAATACAGGGGGGCGACGGACCTCTAGCTAAGGTGAAATAGTATATGAGGAGAAACCTTGTGCATCGCGAGTTACTAGGAACATCTAGTATCAAGAAGAAGCGGTCAACTAGTGTCTTCTGTGGGATGAATACCGTGCAAGCAGAGACGTAAGATTTGCATGAATAAGGGAAGAGGACTACCTTTTTCGGTTGCCGGTGTGGTCACCTCCACATGTTGCGCCGATTTCTTCTTTTTATCGGGGAAACCGATGTTCTTTCCACATGTCGCGCCGATTTTCTTCTTTTTACCGGGGAAACCGATGTTCTGGAGGGTGCATGCTTGGACGGACCCATGGCCAAATTGTTGACTGTGTTGCCGTGGCTGTATGTCGGCGGAGGGGAAGCAGATCCGAGGCGGCGAAGGATGGCGTATCAGGAACAACTCCGGTGTGGTGGAGGGTGGCGAAGTTGGAGCGGCAGCGGTGAGGCGCAGGACGGCGAGGTTGAACTGGCTCGGGTACGGAGGGCTCGGCCTCGGCTTCAACTACTAGCCGTGGAGGGCGTTGCGATTGAGGTTGTGATGGACGACGACATCGGGTTATCGGCTCCGGCGTGATGGAGGAGGGCGGCGGTTTATGGGTGGGATGGGGTGGTGGATGGAGGACGCCGGGGTTTCGCGGCTGGTGGAGAGGTAGTTTTGGCGCCCACGGAGTACAAATGGGGAATCAGACGGGTGGGGGGAACCATGTTCCGGTCTGGGACGCGCTTGTTTTTGGGTTTTTTGAACAAAAGATGGGACGTGCTTGTTTGAAATTTGGGGAAAGTACAAACTTTGCCCCCTCTTAAATTCTGGACCTACTGCGGGTCGGGGGTAGGATGGTAATCCCAGGTGTCCCAAATAGTGGGCAGGAGCGATTTCGGCCGCGCGCATGTGTGCTTTGGCGGCCATTGTGTATGAATGTTTTTCGGATGCGGTTGCGTGGCGTCTAGATGAAGCTACAAACCTACCCCGGTTTAGACCTTTGGACGTTGGGCCGGTAGGTTTCACGGGTCGGAGTTATTAGAAAAGTAATTTCCTTGTACTACCAAACATTGGTCTCACGCGGTTTCGGGCGAGTAGAGGCTCTTTTGGCGCTTCGTTCGAAATTTTGAAACACAAGCATTCACGTTTAGAGTACTCTTGAATTATGAGGATTGACCTAAATAGACAACGTTATATTTGACCTTGTATGTTTGAAAACCTCATTAAATTATCCGCTTCTTTTTGAAATTTTGACACTTGAAAATCCTATAACTATGATTATTTTGGAATGGAGGAGCTAAATTTGAATCTATTTTGTACACGACTACATATGCTATTATGTACAAAATCAGAGCAAAGGTTGGTTCCCCCTTAATTTAGGTATGGTTTACAAATGCCATGATATCAAATTCAAATAATTGAATGGACTTCATGTTGAATTCAATTTTTTTAAACCACCTTAAGTTGAATTCAAATGTATGCTAGTTCATAGGTAGTAGCTATTTATAATGTCCATTGTGTAACTTTCATATGTATAATGTGCTTTACACACACAACATGAACTATACTCACGTTTATATTCGATTGCTAAAGCGATGCATTGTCTGGAGTTCAAAATACTAACTATGTGGATCAATTGTGTCGAATAATAACATAGACATGCTCAAATTCGATAGAATCTAGATGTCTGATGGATCAATGACCGCTCCTTACGTGAATTGCAAATATCATGATCCCATCCTAATATTTGGATACAATTTATATATTTAATCAATGTGTAGAGCAGTCTTTTACGTGTAGTTTCACTCTCCATCGGTGGTCTCTCACACATGCTCACACACACTCTCCCGAGGTGTCTTTCTCGCACACACGCTCTAGATATAACCCTCCCTCCCTCTCGTAACCATTTACAACTGTTTTCACTAACCTTTATCACAAGCACTCTTCCTCTCGCAAACATACACACGCACAATCCTCATCGACCCTTTCTATATACATGGACCTGCCTACGTGTCTCATATATGCACATTATCTTTACGCCTCTCTCTCACGCATTGTCTCACACCTCTCTTCCTAATCTACGAGTATGATTCTGGCAGAGCATTCTGTAGGGTGCCCCTTAAAGTTAGGTTGGAAGAATATTAATATCAGAGATAAAGGGGTTACCTTAGTCCGAGAACCTAGGGTTACAAATCCTAGCTGGCTTTGTCAGAGGACACAGAGTCCTTCACAATTCTGCTATCTTTGTCTTGTACGACTAGTCATACATGGGTCTTCCTAAATGCGTCACGGGACGACCAATGTGGTGCAGGATGGAACCGAACGAAGGGCCTCACCTCGACCCACCGGACCTCACGCGGTGACACACCCTCTGCCCCCACGTCTCATTATCTTCTCACACCCACACATACCAACACAAACACCACACACACAGAAAATTTTTGCTGGTGCCTCTATTCAGTCCCCCTTGCATATACACACGCAAGGGAATGAAATCTCTTGTCGTGACGTCATATTCGTCTCTCTCTCTCTCTCTAGACCACTCTCATTTCTCGTGCTATCTCTCCCACACCCCCCGTCGGCCCCTCTATCCATGCCTCTCTCGAATACGTAATACACACACATACCTCTCTAGGCCCCGCCAAATGCAGCAACTACACATTCACACATGTTACATCACGTACCCCATTGATCTAAAAAGCCCTCTCTTCACGTTTATTTCGCATACAGCATTCCTTTTGAATAAAGTGTGGCCAAAAAATTATTTTAGAGTTTCTACATATATACAACATTACAAAGTTATATGGAGGAGTACGAACGCTAATTTGCATTGCATGGTGCCCACAATGATATTTATTCCGCACTGTGAATTTGTATATTTTTATACTATATACAAAGTTAGTCATAATAAAGAGAAACAAAGAGCATCTATCTCTCCTTCGATACCCCCCTGTACGCCCCTTTCATGTATGCACACAAAACTATCTCCAGGTCCTCTAAAAGTAAGCCCCCAGAAAATTCACGCATGTTTCATCTTTCTCTCGCGATATATGCAATGACGATCTTTGTATTTGAAGCGAAAGCACGATACGTACATTGGACTTCAGAATCCACTCATTATGGTCACCATTTATGTTTAGTGGTTATTATACAGTCATGGGCTCACCGTACAACTCTGTATTTGCTCATGACATGACTAGTTGACCAGTTAAACGCTCCACGTGGCACCTCTAGTGTTGCATCACATTATCTCACTACCATCGTGCCCACCTGTCGACTTGTATCTACTCTACATCTACACTCTTATAAAATACATAAAATACACTCTTATAAAAACAGAGTTGGTGATGATGGTGTGCCTGCCATCCTGCAATATAGGCCATCCGATTTATATCTAACGGATAGGAAAGAAACTATGGCAATTTTGCAAAAAGGTACCCACACACCTCTCCACATTTGCAAATAAGGCCTTCCCTCGTTCATCCTTTTCTCCCACAAGATAAACAAGTCATACAAATGCATCTTGATGTTATGTGCAACGCACGGGCATCTTGCTAGTAAGAATGAAAATAAACGACAAAAAAATATTTGGACGGTGGTTCGAAGTCATGACCGCGGGCACAGCGAACAAGGAGGCCTTGTATTGGTATGATGAGCTGTCTGTTTTAACACACATGAGCTGGTGTGGTGATTATACAGACACGCACACATGCAGACGAACTGCATCCACGCAACACTCACACAAACACATGCACCCACGCACACAACACTCACACGTACACACGCAGCCACACACTCACGCACGCAACACTCACACGCACACACGCACGCATGCATGCACACACCAGTACACCACACGACCAACACACACTCTCACGCTCAAGTGCTCAACCTACACGTGCATGCACACACATCAGGCCCTGACAGACACATACACAACTAGGTGATTCCCGCGCACGGGTTGGAGCCTTGTCGCGCCTGCATAAATTTGTGTTTATCTGACATTTTGCCTATGCGAACTGAAAGGTGGGACCCACAAGGAACATGGTCAATTTAACTAGTCAACATGGAGCCACGCAGACTATTTGGCCGGTCAACAGAGTGCAATCCGATGCTGAACTGTGAGCAAGTGACCGTATAATCACCGCAAAACGTATATAGTGACCGTAATCAGCTTATTCTGAAGTTCGGTGACCGTATTACGCTTTTCTCTCTATAGGCCATCCAAAACTACATCTCGACACGTTCTCGCATGTTACATCTAACAACTATGCAATACAACACTACTACTACACTCTAACACAATAAATCATATATGTTTTTAGTTTTACTAGATATCATATTGTTACTTATAATTATTCAGTTTCATACATTAAAATTGCCTTTGAAATGAATGGCCAGTATCATCTACCGCGTGGGAAAAATCCCGCCCTTTCCTGTTTAATCGGGTTTGTATCGATGGATCTGCGAAACAACAAAACTGTAGTACTATACAGTACAAGTGACAGTTCACTTGGCCGTCGTGTCGTCTACTCCTCCGTCATAAGAGTGGAGCGCTCGCTTTCATAAATCTTCTATTCCCTTTCGCCGACATGTGGGACATCAAGCTACCGGGTCCACGTGCCATACCGAAATACAGTGCAGAGCAGCCGGGGTGAAGCACCCCAGTCATGGCGCCGGCATAGTAATGAGCAATGAGGCGTCAAATCACAAAGCTGCATCTTTCCCGCAGTTAAGTTGGAGGGACGAAGCAACCATCATTTCAATCGTTGTTGAATCCGCTTCTCCCTCATCTTCTTCAACTTAACCACGTGTTGCTTCTGCCGTTGTTCTGCCTCATGTCGGACGCGGATTGGCTTGGTAAAACACTGACACGTGGGACCGCATGTTAGCAAACTGCCAGGACAATGTCCTCCGAAAATAAGAAGCCTATTCCTAGACTTACAAACGGCTACGTAGCTGCTATGTATACTTTCCATCTAATCTGTATATGCCCCCCCGATTTTCAGGTGGGGTGGGCCTAATCCTCTCCTTTAATACAATCAAATAGTCCCACATCACATCAGTTCATAACTTTACGTAAACCATTACGTGGATGTAGCATTGCTCAAAAAAAAACCTCCCCCGCCATCCGCGCGGCTAAATCACCTCCTTTTTACTAATCTCGATTCTATAATTTTTTAGATCAATATAATTGAGATTTGTATAGATAGCACACAGGAGCAAAACCAAGTGGTACGGTTAAGGGCATCCACAATGTGCAACCAAATGTGAAAATAGCTTTTCGCATCGTGGGAACCACTGTGGACGGTGTTGCCAAAGCCAAAAAGATGGAACCGAAGCTCCCTGATTGATTGATTGAAGGAATAGAAAAATGCAACGTCTCTCCGCTTTCTCCCATGCTTGGACACATGTAGTACAGTATATAGCACAGAGTCTACTCCCCTGTCCCTTCTATCACAAATCACAAAGCAGCGAGGCGTCAAATCACAAAAGCACGGACGAAGCAGCCATCATTTCACTCTTCGCTGACTCCGCTTCTCCATCGTCTTCTTCGAGAAGCCATCTCACCGCACTAGTACTCCTAGTAGTACTAGTAAAGGACTTCCTGGATGCAAATAAGGCTGTTGTCTCGGCTTGCAGGCGGCACTTGCGAATGACTTACTGTGGTCTCCCTCAATGGTGTTCTCCGTCGAACACACTTCGCCAAACCAACAAAAAAAAGATATCGCCGACGTCACCGCAATGGGGAAGGAAGTCAAATATAGTTACTACCTCCATTTTTTGTACACAAGGCTAGTATATCAAAATTAGAATTTGCTAAGGGCCACTAACACTAATCGAGGCAAAATTGATGGGGTTAGCAACCAAGGACATTAATATCCCCTGCATGCATGCGGAAGTGAGAAGGTTGGTTTGCATGGCGCTGCATTAATCAAGCGATGAGGAGTGAGATGGTTAGCTCTTTGGTCTTTGGAGAAAAAAATACGCATTAATTGACACGTGAAACGAGGATTTGTATCGATTAAATCCCGCGAAGGAAAATCCCACCTTTCTTTTTTAACACTAGTACTCCTAGTACGTACGTAGTTATCCTGTTTGGGTCTAGGCCTTGCATTGCCAAACTTCACCACACATTTTTGCCAAGCTTGCCTAAAGTTTTCAAAATGAGAAGGAGGTACACTTGCGCACGGCTGTCGCGGTCGCACCGCACCCTCACACGGTCGGTCCTGCACGCCGCGGTCGCACTGCACCCTCACACAGTCGCTCCTGCACGCCGCAAACCCAACCAAGGGAACGCACCCTCACTAACACGTGTTGTCGCATGTGAACAAACCAAACTAAGACATCCTATCGCTGACACATAATTTTCGTTCATAGACTATGTTTATCCAACCGCATGTTGTGGAGTATCCGTACGGCCCGTGCGGTGGTCTGTTGGGGAAGAAGAAGAGGTGAGGAAGAAGGAAAGAAGGGTTAAGAGACATAGGATATTCATCCAACCGCCTGAAATGGTAGACTGACCCAAGACAGGCGACTTGCATAACAAATATATGTTTTTAAACAGCAAAAGATCCATGAAAACAACAACATAAAGAAAAACTATCACTGCTCGCGGAAAGAGACGGCCTCGTCGTCTTTGGCTGCCCGTGCGAACCAGTCGTCGCTACCGACGTGTGTCTCTGTACCGTGGTTGTCCTCAGCCTCCAGCTACTCGTTCAAGCGGAGCGTGCGGGCGCTCTGCACGGAGGAGAGCATAGCCCGGTTCAAGTCGAGGACGTCCGGTTTCGCCTGCAGGAGGGCCTCGTTGGCAGCAGCATCCGCGCGCTCCGCGTCGAGTCAAGCCTCCGCCGCCCGGTTCAAGTCCAGGACGTCCGGTTCTGCCTGCAGGAGGGCGTCGATGAGAGCAGCATCCGCGCGCTCTGCGTCGAGTCAAGCCTCTGCCACCCAGTTCAAGTCCAGGACGTCCGGTTCCGCCTGCAGGAGGGCCTCGATGGCAGCGGCATCCGCGTGCTCTGCCTCAAGTTGAGCCTCCGCCGCTCGGTTCACATCCACGACATCCGGTTCCGCCTGCAGGAGAGCCTCGATGGCAGCGGCATGCGTGCGCTCCGCGTCAAGTTGAGCCTCTGCCTCCCGGTCCTCCTTTAGTATCGCCATGTTGAACCGCTGGTCCGCCTGCACCATGGGGGACTCGGATGCCGGCACGAAGTCGACGTCCATCGTCTCATACCCATCGGGGGCCTTTTGCGCCGCGACCTCTGCCATGAACATTGGATCGGCTTCCTCCTCCTCGTAGCTTGGCTCCACAGAACTCGGGGATTGGCCCGCTGCGAGCTTGGGAACGGAGGTCTGTAGCGCCGACCGCCGCCACGATTTCTGCGCGGTGCTCCGGCGTTAGCATCTTGTAGTAAGTGATCTTGCGGCGCACCATGGCTTTCCGGCGAACTAGGGGACGCTTGATGCGGGATAGGGGATCGAAAGGTGGGGGAATGGGCTGGAGATTTGGTGTGGTTTTAGGGCAGTGGCTGGCGTAGGCCGAGCAGTGAAGGTTCTGGTGTGAATAGTGGTTCCGGTGACGACCGGTCAATCGGTTTTGACTGTACGTCGCTCTTGTCGCGTTCGCGTTGTAGCCCGGCACGCTGGACCCTCCACGTAACTCATCGAATGGAACACGCTTCGTCTTGCGTTTTTCGCTCGCTTGTGGGACCGCAGTTGAGAGCAAACTGACGTCCCTCCCCCTCCCCCGCCTGCGTCATTTATTATACCACCACTCCCTCCGTTTTATGCGGAGTAAATAAAAACAGAGGGAGTATACTACGGATGAGGATCCCCTGACGTGGCCGAACCCATTGAGTAACTAACATGCGGGGCCTAGCAAGCATGGGGTCCACCAGTAAGTGACCGAAAGGGAGGGTAAGGCAGGGATACCTACATCAGAGGATCCACTTCCACTATACTACTTTGACCAAATGTTAGAGTAATAATATATGACATGCAACTTACACAAATGTTAGTGTGATAATATATGACATGCAACTTACACAAAGCATACAGGGTCTAATGCGTTTTCGAGGCTAACTTTGACCAAATGTTAGAGTAATATTATATGACATGCAACTTACACAAAGCATACGTTCAAATTCGTATGTGAAAGGAGTTTCCAATGATATAATTTTCACATTATATATCTCATGTACTATTAATCTTGTCAATAGTCAAATTGGAAACCATCTCGAGTACAAATCTAGGAGTACGTACGAATCTAACAATATTGATTGGGCGTTGTTGAAGGTTGATACCTTTTTTTATCAAAGTAGGGATACTTTGACTACACATAAAACTTATATGTAAACTAGAAAGGATAGGAGGGAGTATATTGTACGTTCAAAAACGAAACGAACATTGAATACCCTTTATATATGATTTGCGGATGCTATGATCACCGGTTCAAAATTTTGAATCCGCCTTAGGTATCACGTGCCCCCACTCGTTCCCTCTCGATTTCATCTCGGGGTTCGGAGATCTATTGAAAGAGGACTAGGGTGAGTACATGGGAATGATACTCGGCGGAATGTTCAAATGAGGCATGCGGGAGGATGGACTCGACTGGAGGGCGACATGATCGATGGAGAAGAGGGTTGGAGAGGAATGAGAAATAAGCAAATGCCACATGATTATACTTGAACGGCTCAAATAAACAATAAGTTGTCTCGCTTGGCCTACATAGTGAAAGGCCTAATGCGCAACGCGGAGCACTGACGCTCGAATATGGCCGGGAAAACAGGGATACCGACATGTGGGCCACACCCGTCAGGACGCGTAGTGCATACTAGTCCAATGGAGGAGCTGGCCCACGACCTCCTCGCCACCGACAACCGTTCATGCGGGTCGTTGGGGCCAACAACGGGCGCAGCTCCAGCACCGCCTCTGGACACGGCGACTGCGGCGAGCGACACGCTCATATCATCACTAGACACGGTCGGATTCAGTGTGCCGAGGGTGGTGTTAGTGTTGTGGCACGACCAACGGTATGTTTGGTTTGTGCCCAAGGTTGCCCCATCAAAGCATTGGGTAGCCAAAATTTTGGTTGAGGTATTGGTTGCCCATGATTTGGCCGACATTGGCAAGAAAAATGAACTAGAGTTGGCTAGAGTTCATTGGCATGCCAAAGAAATGGCAACCATCCAAACAAAGACCAATCTTTGGGTCACGACAAAATTTTGGTTGATGTATTGGTTGCCCATGATTTGGCCGACATTGGCAAGAAAAATGAACTAGAGTTGGCTAGAGTTCATTGGCATGCCAAAAAAATGGCAACCATCCAAACAAAGACCAATCTTTGGGTCATGACCAAAATTTTGGTAAGGTGCACTTTGGCCACAATCCAAACACACCCCAACACCCGGCTCATCGAGGATGCACGGGGCGCCGCGATGCGTCCGCGGAGTGGTGTAGCGCGGCCAACTGCATCCTCTTGACCTGAGACCATGCCGGGTCGTCTTGCTTTTTCAATGACATGCGTCGATCGCATGTGAGCAAAGGGCATATCCAACGTTGCCACGACCGCAGCCGACTACCCTGGCACACCAAAAGCCCTCGTCCCTCGCACCGTCATGCGGTGCGTTCCTAGCCGACGCCAGCTGCCCGCATTCATGCCGTCCGTCCGTATGCCATCGTTAAGAGGCTCGGTGCCCGAGGAACCAACTCCGGCGACATAATGACGCACCAGGACGCTTGGCCTCACCGGAATGCGCCACTTAAAGCGGCAATGCCCAGCTAACCTCCACACCATAGCGCATCGTCCTCCTACTTGGAACCACATCCGCCATGACCGCAAGCGCGAACGCTCTGCGGGAGAGCTTGTCTTCGGGGATGGAGCTCGAGGTCGCCGCCCTCGCTCAAGTCACCGCACAAGCGGTGGCCACGCCGGCGGCCGACGACGGGAGCACCGTCAGCCACGCGTCCTACTTGCCGCTGTCCAACGTCCGGCACCGCCGAGGTCAGGGACTCCTCCGAGGATGAGCAGGGCATGGTCGGCGGCAGGGCATGGTGTGCCAACTGGTCGGTCCGTCTCCCGTGTTCTACTTTTCCTCGCCGGAGACCGCACCTTCACTTCACGGGTCTTGAACCCCGCCCCCGCACATGGAGATCACAGATGGAGGGCGTCGATCGCCGCCGTAGAATAGGTTTAGGGTCGGGTTTCTTTTTTTTGTCCTATAAAAGTTCAAAATGTTATGAAAATCTGCCGTGTTTGCATTAATCTCGGCCGGTGTATATGAAATTTCACAATAATATACATATTGTAGGAGTACTAGCAAGATGCCCGTCCACTACACATAGGGTCTATACATACACAAATTATCTTAGGCACTCCAATAGTATGTCCACTACACATTCACACATTTCACATCTTTCTACATCTATCGGAACCTACGAAAGGGTTAACGTAAATTGCCTCTCTCTCTCCTCCCCTGATTTTCATGGTGGTGGGCCCCTCCCTCCCCCCAATCTACAATCAACAGCTCACACGTTTCATATTACGTTAATTACGTAACTGGGATTATGTAGGTGTAGCATTACTCGTCCTAAAAAAACCAACTAAGCCAACCACCCAACATATCGCGCGGGAAAAGACCCGGCCACGCCTTTTAGTCGGGATTACCGGATTACTAGTAGTAGTATCGATGGATCACGCGAAGCAAAAAATTTGTTTTTTAGGGGGCTTAGCACCTAGTTTAAAAGGAAAAAAGGAGGTACACTCACATCACTCCTATCGCGGTCGCATTGCACCCCACACACGTTCGGTCCTGCACACGGCTCACTCAAACGGAACGCGCTTTGGCTTGCCTCTTCACTGACACATGGGACTGCACTTGGAGAAACCGACCATGCGCCAAACTCCCCCCGCCCACCGCGCGAAAATCCTCCCCCTCCCCCACACCCAAAAATTCCCCCCAAATCCGATTAAACCGACCTTCGGCCAACTAGCCAATAATATTCCCCAAACCCCCCTCCCCCCTGTCCCCCTCCACTCCATTCGCTGCACTAAAGCCGCCCTCCCCGCCGCGCCGATACGTCGGCGTCGCAGTTTGGCGATCCTCTCGCTCCCACAGTACGCTCTCGTAGACTGCCATCCTCTAGCTACGCCGCCACCTCTGGCTACGTTCTTGTGGAGGCGCACGGCGGTCAATGCCGCCACCGCTGGCGACGTTCATGTGGAGACGCACGGCGGTCAGCTTCTCCCACGGTACGTGCATTCTAGACTGAGGCCCCGTTCATGTCGGTGTAGCGCTGAATGTTAGCTGATAGACGCTGTTAATCTCACTGTTTGCCGAAGTAGTTTACTGTCAATATTCTCTGCTTAAGAAGCTTCGTTGCCCTGTTCTGCACTCAATCTGCTTAGCTGAGATGGCATGCCAAGGCCGATTAGTTGCTAAAATATCCTGCCATATATTTATTGTGACGTAGATTGCCATGGTCTAGTAGCCAATCTGTTAGGTGAAATTGCTCTACGCCGTTTTATACTCGATCTTTGTTGCTGCGATGGCCTTCGATAGTTCGATGGCTATGTGCTCGGCCTCATTGACTGCTGGAACAGCCTGCCATAATTTGGCACTCAAATCGATTTTCTCAATTAGCTTTACATATATTTCGTTACTTAGATCTACTCGTCCAAATATCTTGCCATAGCTTTAGACATCGACCTAGGTATTTTTTTTCTGGACTTCATAAAAAAGCATATATGTTTTGCCTCTAATATCTAGTAGAAGAACTAATTTGTATGCCTAACAGATGGACAGGACTTGGATAACTTCTGCTCGAAGATTCTCTGCTGCATATGTCGAGGGGGTTGAAAACTTCATGAACTTTATCAGAGCTGAGTACGATGGTCCGAAATCAGATGTGTTCTGCCCGTGTAGCAGTTGTATGAATTCAGTTACAAGACCCCAGTCAACTGTGCAAAATCATCTACACTTGTATGGGATGTCGGTCACATATACTAGGTGGGTTCATCATGGTGAAGCTGTGAACGTCAATGTTATTGACTACGTGGAAGCAACAGATCACCATCTTGATCTGCCTGATGCTCAGGTGGAAGAGGAGGAGGAGGTGGTGGTGGCGGAGCCAGTGAGTTTGACCAACATTGAAACAATGCTACGAAATGCTCGTGCATTCCATGAACTTTCACCTGCAGAAGAAAAACGGTGGGCCCGCATGTTGGAACAATGCAACGTTGCTGTCACCCTAGGAAATAAGCTGTCAGTATTCTCAGCTATGGTCACCTTTCTTCAGGTGAAGACATCTGAGCGGATGACCAACAAATCATTCAATGTGATGTTGGCTGCTTTCCGTGAATCTTTCCCAGATGTGTCTCAGCTGCCACACACCTACAGTAAAATGAAGAATTTCCTTCGTGTAGTTGGAATTGGATATGATATGATCCATGTTTGTAATAATAATTGTGTTCTGTTCCGGAAGGATTATGCCAACTTAAGTGAATGCCCGAAATGCAAATCATCAAGATGGAAAGATGGTGATGCTGTGAAGAGGATTCCTCATAATGTTCTGAGAAATTTTCCAATTACACCAAGATTGCAGAGGTTGTTTCATGATGCTGAAACAAGAGAGGATGTACTATGGCATTCTAGGAACCATGAGTACAGAGATCAGAATGTAATGAGCCATCCATCTCATGGTAGTGAGTGGAAAAGCTTCAATGATAAACACAAAGAGTTTGCGGCTGACCCGAGAAACATTAGACTTAGTTTAGCTTCAGATGGATTTAACCCATTTGGCCACCAGAGCGCCACATATAGCATGTGGCCAGTGCTTGTTATCCCTTACAACATGCCTCCAAATGTCTGCACCAAAGAATCAAACTACATGATGGCCTTGCTCATCCCGGGTCCAAAAAGTCCTGGAAAGGATTTTGATTTTTTCATGGAGCTTCTTGTGGAGGAATTTCAACAGCTATGGAAGGGTGTTCGCACTCGAGACCTATATAGCAGCCCACCAACTGATTTCTTTCTGCGTGTTGTTTTAATTTGGTGCATCCATGATTATCCGGCTTTGGGCACTATGTCAGGGCGAACGACACATGGTTACAATGCATGTGTTCGCTGTGACAGGAATCCGCTGTCATGCGCAATACTTAGCAAGATCTGTTACATTGGACACCGCCGTTTCCTTGCCAAGGACAAGCCGCATCCTAGAAAATACCAAAGACATGTGTTCAATGCAAAGCATGAAAACCGTGATGCGCCAAAGAGGCTCACCACCGATGAGTTGCAAGTGGAATTAGAGAAGGTCAGGCATATTACACCAGGAAACCATCCTGGTAATGGTAGCGGGAAAAGGAAGCATGGCATGGTAGAAGAGAGATTATTGTTTACCCGCAGGTCCACTTTGTGGGACTTGGAGTGTTGGAAAGATTTGGATCTGCGGCATAATCTTGATGTGATGCACATCGAGAAAAATATATGTGACAACATTATCAGCACACTTCTTAATATTGAAGGCAAGGTGAAAGATACCTTAAAATCTAGGATTGATTTGACACACCTGGGTATCAGAAAGGATTTGCAGGTGCAAGATGAAGGTAAACCACGGGATATGGCACCAGCTGTGTACGTATTGGACAAGGTAAAAATAAAAGAATTCTGCGAGGTCCTGTCACGTGTGAGATTCCCACATGGATTTGCTTCCAACCCTGAAAGGAGAGTCAGTGCAGATGGAAACAAGGTACAAGGGTTGAAAACTCATGACTGCCACGTCCTACTTCAAAGGGTTTTACCTGTTATCCTTAGAGGATTGGGCCGCCCTGACTTATACAGAGCAGTTGCAGAGTTGGGACAATTCTTCAGGGAACTCTGCAGTAGGAATATCAAGATAGATGCTTTGGAGCATCTTAGAGACAAGATACCAACTATCCTATGCGACCTTGAGAAGATATATCCTCCAGCCTTCTTTGATGTGATGGTGCATTTGGCTGTTCATCTACCTGATGAGGCACTACTTAGAGGTCCAGTACAGTATGGCTGGATGTACCCTATTGAAAGGCAGCTAGGCACTTTCAAGGGCTATGTTAGGAACAGAGCTAGACCCGAGGGTTCCATTGCAGAGGCCTACATTGCTACAGAAGCGTTGACATTCTGCTCAAAATACATTGAAAGAGCTGATCAGCTTAGCAAAGAGGTGGGTGAAGACAATCCCGGGCTCAATGTTTTCGATTATTCTATTCGAGTTACAGGGAAGAGTCGACAAGAGGAAAAACCTAAAGATTTGGACAAAATGGTTTGGTATGTGTTGAATAACTGTCCTGAGATACTACCTTATATCAAGTAAGTGTAGTACTGCAGCTTATACATCGTAATCTACTAACCTTGCAGCACATTCTTATATATTTAGATGTTTGACCCCATCACTATGTTGTGCAGCATCTACAAAGAGGAGTTACTGCCGCAAAATCCAAGAAACATTGACAAACTGGTTATGGCAGGATTTGCGAAATGGTTCAAGAACCATGTAAGCTTTTGAAGTGCACTGTCAGTTTTTTAATATATTGAGTACATAAGATGATCAGTTTGTCTATTTTCTAACCATAGGTTAAGAAGATGCGGGAGGATGAGCAGGCAGTTGATGATGCCCTTTACTCACTAGCAATGGGTCCTGATACTCGGGTAAGACATTATGAATCATGCATTGTTGGAGATGTGCGCTACAACACCCTTGCACGAGACGAAGGCAGGAAGACACAAAACAGTGCCATCATGAGCACGGATACGTATGACAAAGAGACAATTGAAATGTATGCTAACATAACAGACATTGTTCAGTTGCAGTATATTTCCAGTTTCGAGGATCATCGGTGTGTGGTTCTGTTGTGCTGTCGCTGGTATAACCAGTTTTCCAGGATCGCAAAACCCAGAGCTGATGATTATTTCAAATCCATCAATGTCAAGGCGGCGTACCAGACCAATGAGCCTTTTATTTTGGCAAATCAAGCAACACAAATATTTTTCTTGGAAGACACATTTGCACGTAGCGATGACTGGAGAGTATTGCAAAGGTTTGAGCAGAGGAATTCGTTTAATGAAGTTGCACAACAAGATGATGCTTACACTACTCCTGATGTACAAGATAACACAGATGTTCCTAATATCTTTGAGAACCATCACATCAATGACGTCGGCGAAAAGATTGCCTATCGTTCTGTGGACATAGAAGAGTTGATCAAGAAGAAGCCAACGTTCGAGGACGTTGAGGACGAAGAAGAAGATGACACCGTGGGGAATTACGATTCAGACTGATACACATGGAGAAGATGTTGACGCTGCTACTGTGGATGATGATTACATTGCTTTTGTCGTATTTGCCTGTCAGAAGACGTTCTTTTATCTACTATGTGAAATTGTGTTTGCTATGACAACTGAAACCTGATGAACATGTTGTTTAGTATTTTGCTATGAGAACATCACTTGTCATGTATGCTGATTTGTGTTTGGTGATTGTATGACAACTAAAACATGATGACACTGTTGTTTAGTTGTACTCATATTTGGCTGTGAAACTTGAATTTGATGACATAGTTTGCTGTTGGACTGCAATTTGCTCAACGTCTTCGAATGAGAACAAAGCTGACCCGACAGGGCCTCTGCTATTTATTTATTTATTTATATGAGCAAAAGGGGATACCCCCTGATTTCTGTTAACATGAATCATTAGATGTTCACAACACTACGCCCAGCCTACTACACAGGTTTCATTCATTACTAGTTTCAGCAAAGTGCTCATGTCGTAGCCACTGAATACATCACGAGTGCTACATACACTGCAAATAAAGAGACAATCATCATACAGAGCACATCGATTTTGCCCATTATCTTCACAAGCTCTTTCATCTCCTCATTGCTGTCAAGGCCGTTCAATAGTTATTGCTTGGCCATGATCAGAGGAACTGCATCTTTAACCTTCTGCTCTGCATCTTCCTCTTCTGCCGTTCCTTTAGTTACTTGTCCAACACCCCAACCTGCTGGTATTGGGATTCCTCGGCTAACCAAATAATCAGCATAGTTGCATTCCCCCACATCAACAACTTCCCAGAAATACAAATCACATGAATCTTCCCTTTTCTGCACGAATCAAATTGGAAGATCATCAACCAAACTATTAAAAAAATCAGCAACTGAAAGCAGCAGAACAACACTTAAACATATTATTACCCCATGATTCGGGCATTTGTAGAAGACTCGGCCAGGGTTGCCGATTGTGGTTGAGACGCGACGGATGACTCTGCGTGATTTGCAGCAGTGGCACCACACCAATGGCAGCTGGTTGCGATGAGTAATCGGCTGCGGTGCGCGTGCCAGCGAGGGTGTGATGAGACCAACAGGCGATGGTACAGGTGGCGACTTGGCGCATATCTGGTTGTTGCCTGCTGAAGAGCAGGTGGACGAGTATCCAGCGGACATGGTTGCTGCGGCTAGAGCTTCTGATGCTAGGCAGAGTAAGTAGAGAAGAGTAGAAGTGAACGTTGGATATGTCAGTTTCATTACTTGCAGAGTAGCATAGCACCATATATAGTCATAGTCTAGGTTTGGATTCGAACCAGCTACAGGAGCATGTCTTTCTTTTTTCTAAAACTCGGCAACGTCTCTTTACTGGTACACTAGCTTGTTCTGTACGCCTTCCCAAGTCTTTTATTTTCTTTCCCTTTTTTTGCGAGGAAGGAAGGAGGACAAAATTGAGAGTTCCTGGGACTCGAACCCAAGACCTCTCGGTTGAAAACCAAGGGTTCTAGTCACTTATGTGGCGAACGTTCCCTATGAGGAGGACGGCAGACGAACGCATTTTCCTCACAGTTTCCTTCCTATATATAAAAAAGTATGCTACTTGGTGTCCGCTTAGTCAACAAACGATTGTGCCAACCTTAACCGTTGGATTGACATTCAACGTCTGTCGCGTTTCTTCAGTCTCTTCTTCCTCAAGCCGCAAAAGCCAAACCAGCGCCGGCGGGACCGCCTGCTCTCGCCTCCCACAGCTGGCTATGATCTTCCCTGGATCCTGTTTGTTCCCGTCTGAGGCCTCACCATCGTCCTCCGCCTTAGTTCGCTCACCGCAGCGCCGCCCTCCGGTGTTGTCAACATTGTCAACAACCGAGAGGAATAAGGAGATGACTGTACATGGTGAGGATGACAGTAGGGACCCAGCAGCGCAGTAATTTTGTTTTTTCCGGACGGAGAAGGGTATCAACTGGGTTGTGCGGGACCCATGGCCCGTCTAGCCCAGGCTTTTATTTCATATGTTTAACACATGACCAGCCCAGTTTGTTTTTTTCCTTTCTGAAAATGGCTAGCCAGCTATTTTGTTTTTTGCAGAATAACCAACGTAGGCCTACTTGCTTTTCTACGCCCTGCTGGGCCGAAAATCTTTCAAGACGAGGAGGGATGCATTTTGCCTAGAAAATGGGCTATAAGTAATAAGAAATGGGCCATAAGTAATAATAAATGGGCTGTAAAATGAAAAAATATAGCAAACAGGCAATTAGTTCCAAAATATTGTTTTCTTTCGGATTTTGATATTTTAGATTTCATTGTTTTTGTGCGGGTAAAATTTCATTGAATTTAAATTAATGTATATTTAGATTTAAAATTAATTTGAATCTGGCTAGAAATTTCGGGCTGTATGCTGTTTGGGACAGATTTGGAGGCTGACTTGTGGGTCTACTAGGTTGACGTGGACTTTGGCTTTGTCAACTTAGTCCACAAACGATTCAAGCAACAGTGACCGTTGGATGTTAATCCAATGGCCGTGCTGCTTCTTCAATATCTGATCTTCTTGCTCCAGCCGCCCAAACCAGCTCCGGTGGGACTGCCTGCTCCCGCCTCCCGTGGCCGGCTGTGCTGCCGCACAGGCCGCACCGCCCCACCCTACTTCATTGCTGGCCAGGCCATTCCTCTACTCACCCACACCTCCTGTTATTTTCCGGCAGCGGCAGCCAGACCAGTAAACCCTCGTACTCCTCACCGCGTGGGCAACCATTACCGAGTCTTCCCCGGCTCCGTGTCGTTCCCTTCCTAGGCCTCGCCGTCGTCCACCGCCATGGTGCTCTCGGCGCGGCCCGGTCAACTTGGTCAACGAACGACATCCATCGGCCGTGGATTGTACGCGCAAAATAATGATTCCTCCACCTGACAGCTGGGACCCACCAGAAGGGCCTCTGTATTTCGCGAAAAAAAACGTTCCCCCCGCTGACATGTCGGACCCACCAAGTATATCTTCGCACGCAAGGAAGTGCCTCCTTATTACGCACAAAAAAAATGAATACCCCCCTGCTAGCTGGGAGCCACCATAGTGGGAGGATGACTTGTGGGCCAACTAAGTTGACGGGGATGGAGGGCTTTGTCAACTTAGTCAAGATGAACGATTCTAGCTCTAGTGACCGTACGATGTCCATCCAATGGCCGTAGTGCTTCTTCAACCTCTGGTCTTCTTGCTCCAGCCGCCCAAAGCAGCGCCGGTCGTGCCGCATGCTCCTGCCTCCCATGGCCGGCTGTGCTGCCACGGAGGCCTCACCGCCCCTACTATTCCCACCGCTGGCCAGGCCCTGTGACGACGACAGCCTCACACCGCAGCCAAACCAGTGAACCCTCATACTCCTCTCCGCGCGGGCTTCCACTGCCGCGTCTTCCCCGGCTCCGCGTCATCCCCTTCCTAGGCCTCGCCGTCATCCACCGCCGTGGTGCTCTCCGCGCGGCGTGGTCAACGTGGTCAAGGAACAACTTCCATCGGAAGAGTACTGTAGGTGGAGAGGCTGACAGCTGGGTCCACGGCCACAGCCCAGTTTTTTTGTGATTTGCCAAGTAAGTCGCTTTGTTAGGCCTGTTGGGCTGCAAATCTTTCAAGACGAGGAGAGCTTTCATTCGGCTGGGCAAGAAAATGGCCCATCAGTAATGAGAAATGGGCTGTACATTTTTAAAACACATCAAACCGGCAATTAGTTCCAAATATCTTTTTTTTCATTTCAAGATTTTAAATTACATTAATTTTTATGCGTGGAGAATTTGTTTGATTTTATATTGATATACATTTATTTTTAAATCAGTTTGAATGTGAGTCGAAATTTCGGGATTAAAAACAGTTTGGACCGCACCGAAATATGCAAAATTTCGTATAATTTTTTAACTGTGGCCACAATATGGGTTGTAATGCTAACAAAAAGAATATGGGCTCCAAAAAAACTTCAAGAATTAGCAAATGGGCTGAAAATTATTAGAAATAATGGCAGATGGGTTTTATGCTGTTTTCCACAGATTTGAGGCTTTCCTAAAACAGGTTGACGCACAAGCACTGACTGTTGGATGTCCATCCAATGGCCGTCGTGCTTCTTCAATCTCTGTTCTTCCTGCTCCAGCCGCTCAAACAAGCGCTGGTTGGACTGCCTGCTCCCTCCTCCCCGCGGCCGGCTGTGCTGCCGCGCAGGCCTCACCGCCCCACCGTACTCCCATCGCTGGCCTAGCCATCCCTCTACTCACCCACACCTGTTGTTATTCTCCAGAGACGGCAGACGAACCAGTAAACCCTCGTGCAGTCGTACTCCCCTCCGTGTGGGAAACAACTGCCGAGTCTTCCCTGCCTCCGTGTCGTTCCCTTCCTAGGCCCCACTGTCGTCCACCGCCCTGGTGCTCTCGGCGCGGCCTGGTCAACGTGGTCAACAACCGACATGCATCTGAAGTGGACTGTACGTGGAGAGGCCGACAGCTGGGTCCACGGCCGCACGCATGGAAATGCCTCCTTATTACGCGCAAAATAATGATTCCTCCACTTGACATCAGGGACCAACCGAAAGGGCCTCTGTATTTCGTGAAAAAACGTTACCGCCGCTGACTGCTCGGACCCACTAGCTATATCTTCACACGCAAGGAAGTGCCTCCTTATTACGCACAAAAAAAATGAATACTCCCCCTGTTAGCTGGGACACAGTATAGTCGCAGGCTGACTTGTGGGCCTACTAAGTTGACGGGGATGGAGGGCTTTGTCAACTTAGTCAATATGCACGATTCTAGGTCTAGTGACCGTATGATTTTCATCCAACGGCCGTAGTGCCTCTTCAACCTCTGGTCTTCTTGCTCCAGCCGCCCAGACCAGCGCCGGTCGTGCCTCGTGCTCCTGGCTCCCGTGGCCGGCTGCGATGCGGTGGAGGCCTCACCGCCCCTACTACTCCCACCGCTGGCCAGGCCATCCCTCTACTCACCCACACCCCCTGTTACTCTGCGGCGACGGCAGCCTCACACCGCAGCGAACCAGTGAACCCTCGTACTCTACGCATGGGCATCCATTGCCGCGTCTTCCCCGGATCCGCGTCGTCCCCTTCCTAGGCCTCGCCATCGTCCACCGCCCTGGTGCTCTCAGCGCGGCGTGGTCAATGTGGTCAAGGAACGGCTTCCACTGGACGTGGACTGTACGTGGAGAGGCTGACAGCTGGGTCCGCGGCCGCAGCAAGGAAGTGCCTCCTTATTACGTGCAAAATAATTATTCCTCCACCTGACAGCGGGGACCCACCGGACGGGCCACCGTATTTCGCGAAAAAACATTCCCCCCCTGATTGCTGGGACCCACCAGCTACACCTTCGCACGCAAGGAAGTGCGTCCGGGCAAAAAAAATGATTCGCCCCCTGACTGCTGGGACCCACCAGCTACATCTTCGCACACAAGGAAGTGCCTGACAGTCGGGACCCTCCTGGTCGAAGCGTACGTAGCGTTGTCATTCTGGTCGCGAACGTGTACGTACATATATACCGGTGGATGTAGAGGCGCGCACGTGTCGTAGTAGAGGCACACACGTAGCATGTACACGTACGTACAACGGTCAGGGTGCAAGAAAGAAAATACGGCCATGTATGTGTACATACGGGCGGGGTCTCGAACGCCTACTCGCGCATACGTACAGCGAGGGCTCGTTGACATGGCTGGGTCGGAACGGAGAAACAGCGTCGTCGCCGTGTTCATGGGGAGGCAACAGAATGCGTCGTGTTCATGGGGAGGCAACGGAATGCGTCGTGTTCATGGGGAGGCAACGGAATGCGTCGTGTTCATCGGGAGGCAACGGAACGCGTGGGAGCCAACCGGCTGGGTCGGAACGGAATGCGTAGTCATGTTCATCGGGAGGGCTTGGACGGAACAGGCGATGGAAACGAGGCCTGGCGTACCGCACAATGGAGGAAACGGCCTTGTGTTCGACCGGCCATGTTCGAAACGGGATCTTGTTCATCGGGAGGGGTGTGGCGTATTGCAAAACTGAGGAAACGGACCTCCTACGGTCGAAACAGGGGTCCTGTTGATCGGGAGGGGTGTGGCATACCGCAAAACGGAGGAAACGGACTTGTGTTGGAGCGCTACGGTCGAAACGGGGGTCCTGTTCATCGGGAGGGGTGTGGCGTACCACAAAACGGGACTCAACGGGATACTGCTCATCTCCACTGTCCACCTCCTCCAGCCTCCATGGGCTCCTGTTCATCCAGCCTCCACCGTGCGCTACTCCATCGGCTACTGTTCAACCACCCCTCCACCGTCTACTGTTCATCCAGCCCTCCACACCACTGGGTCCTGTTCAACCACCCCTCCACGGGCACCCCTCCACCGTCTACTGTTCATCCAGCCCTCCACACCACGGGGTCCTGTTCAACCACCCCTCCACGGGCACCCCTCCACCGTCTACTGTTCATCCAGCCCTCCACACCACGGGATCCTGTTCATCCACCCCTCCACGCGCACCCCTCCACCGTCTACTGTTCATCCAACCCTCCACCATACCACGGGGTCCTGTTCATCCAGAGGCAAAGCCACCGCTCACTGTTCATCCAACCCCCCCCCCCTCGCAATGCTCATTGTTCATCCCAGAGGCAGCATTGATCGGCTTTAGTTAGCAACAGTAGCAAAGGAATCGCTCGATCAGGTTCAGTAACGCGTAGCCAGCAGTGCAATCGCTCGGGTTCAGTTAGAGCCCAACGCCTCGCTCGGGTTCAGTTAGAGCCAACGCCTCGCACACACGCGCATACGTGTACGAGAGAAACGCGCATCGCTCGGCCCCTGACTTCCCACCATAACCGGGAACTCCCCGAAATTTTCCTCCCCCTCGCTTCTACCACGGTTTTTTCCGTCATGGACGGACCAAAGAATATCATGCAGCTGCGTCTCCGGCTCGCCCGGGACGAAAAGCCCATTTTCTGTCATGATTTTTTGTCATAGAAGTAGGAGCCCACCACATCTATGATGATACCGGGTTTTGTCACAATTATCGTCATAGAAGTGTCATATGTATGACAGGAAAAAAATTCGTTCGGCCCAAAATGTCACGGATGTGTCTTTTTTTGTAGTGACGGTGTCTATTACTAGAGGAAATAATGCGTACACACATGCATGCAGTGCTTCCACCCCGGGTACACACATGTATGCACTTACTCCACTCCGTAGTACTATATCGAGAGAAAATTGCGGTTACCGCACCCTAATTAATTGAGCATTAAACCAAATGCGTCTAAAGTCTCTCTGTTGATGAAAATGTATTAAGAGAAATGCATCATAATGAAGCGCGCCCTGTAAACTGTGATGGAGGGAGGAGTAGTATGAAGGTGCAAAACCAGGTATGCGTATGGCCAGTCGGTCAACGCACCTCCTCTTGGCATATCACTGACATGTGGGACGGGAGTGTGAGCAAACCAATCTCAATTGACGGCAAAATGGCCAACCCGCCGTTCCTTGAGAGAGACAAGGAGTGAGAACACATAGACGGGCTCGCACGGAGGCCAAGATATATTCGAGCATGGTTGATTAATATCATCATTACATGTTGGGCTGCCGTTTTCTGCCCTTCTCCGGAATAAATGTGTACTTTATCAGAGATTAAAAAAATAAGAGTACAGAGGCTCCACCATGCGGTTCTAGTAGTACTCCCTCCGTTTCTTTTTAGTTCGCATATAAGATTTGATCAAAGTCAAACTTCGTTAACTTTGACTAAGTTTATAGAAAAAAGTATCAAGATTCACAATATGAAATCAATATTGCTAGATGCATCATGAAATTAAATTTCATACCATATAGCCTTAGTATTGTAGATGTTGATATTTTTTTCTATAAAGTTGGTCAAACTTTGTAAAGTTTGACTTTGGCCAAATCTTATATGCAGACTAAAAAGAAACGGAGGGAGTAGTACTGCTCGTACTACTAAACCTTGCGCTTGGCTCTTCGCCTCTTCGTGAAGTCGAACAATGATGGTACTCCACATATTCGGTACTACAGTGTGTGCCTCTGGCAATCTGACACCGAATGAACTGATGCATGTCCACCACCTCGGCGAGTGTACGTTGCATTAGTTAAAAGGAGTAAGCGAGCTTCACCTTGTACTGCAAGCTTCTCCTTGTTCTGCGAGTTGACGGGACACACCAACAAGTAGTGCTAGTCCATACTCCCTCCTTTTCGGTTAATATGGCTTAATCTTTTTTGTGGGTAAATGAGAGAGCTTTATTCATATATAAGCATTCTTAGGACAATCAGCCAAGACACTGGTAACTAGGAAGCGAGGTACCCCATAAAAAAACAAGTAGGAAGCGAGGTGTTTCATGCCACATTCAAAGTGCAGCAAGCACAGTTCGCACAAAGATGCGCCGCAAGGTTTGTTGACCTGTTTACATGCTAAATAACAAAAAATAGAGGAAATATTACCGAGCGCTCCTATTTGTAACAGGATATGAGCCAGAATTAAGCGAGAATTGTGGCGAGTGTTCCGTGCAATCAACTTCCATTATGACATGCGAGAACCCTCGAAGAGAACCAAATGTGTTAAAGATTGCTTTATCACATTTTAAAAATATAATAAGAGTGCAGACGCTCCTCCATACGGTTCCTAGTACTAGTATAGTACCTCTATAGACTATAGTAGTAGTACTAGTACTAGTAAACTTTGTGCTTGGCTGTTCGCCTCTTCGGGAAGTGCAACAATAATAGTACTAGTATAGTGTATGCTTCTGGCAATCTGACACCGAATGAACCGTTGCACGTCCACCGCCTGAGCGGAGGACAACTTGCATTAGTCAAAAGTTTCTCCTTGTCCTGCGAGCCACCGCGCGCAAGCTTCTCCCGTCCTGCAAGCTTTTCCTCGTTCGACAAGTTGACGGGACATAGCAAAGTAATGCTAGTCCATACTGCCTCCTCTCCGGTTAATATGGCTTAATTTCAAACAAGATAAATACAATGTCTGTCACTGTATATTTGTAAAAATACGGTCAGTGGGCTTCATAATACGCTCATTGTGCTCAATATATACATTTTCCGGTGTTTATACGTAACTAGCTCACCCTGGCTGAGTATGTGTGTGCATGCACATGTAGGTTGAGCACGAGTGTGACCGTGTGTGTTCCGTCGTGTGCTCGGACATGCATGCATTAGGGCGTCGCATGCATTTTTGCGTGCATGTGTACGTGTGACTGTTGCATACACGTAGGGGGAGTACGTGTAGGGGCCACTAAAGGAGCAGTCAAATCACACAGTAAGTTAGTCAGAAGAAGCAACCATCATTTCACTCTTCAATGACATGTACGCAATATAAAATGGTTGATATGGAGAGAAAAAGAAAACCACTATATATACACTAGCAGGAGCCTAAGCTACAAGCCTGCTTGCTTGGGTTGCTCTATTCACAAGCATAGAGCGACGGTGGCCACACCGCTGGTCACATATCCGGCCTGATCTCACAGCTGGGGGAAGGGAACAATGTTCTGCGTAAACGCGGTCGACATCGGCGAGGGAGAAAATCCACAATCGGTGCGTCCCAATCGGGGTTCACCGCGGTATGGGCCGATGCCGCGTCCCAACCACCCTTCTAGCTACAAACCGACGTCCGTTTTGAAAATATTAGTGCATGTCAACAAAAATTATACTATTATCGCTGTTCCATTTCGGAAAAAAGCATATAAGTCGTTACTTCTTACCCAAAGGATCTTTATATCCAATAGACACAAAATATCCATTCGAATGTTCGAAATTACTTTCACTGCTGATCTGATGTCGAGGTAATTGCTGCATCGCCAACAAAACCCACCACCTCTTAAGCTAAAGTAGACTAAGCTAACCCCTATATTAGCATATTACTAAGATAAACAGAAGGTACTATAGAATCATTTAGGACGTGAGCTTGTCAATCTGAATGTGGAGGGACACCAGCTTAGCCCCGGCCAGCAGCTTGAGCGGAACTGTGAAGAAGGTCAGCTCCTGCACAGTGATGTCGCGAGGATCCCTGCTGCTTGTCACCTCCATTTCCACCTTGACGGCGTCGGTCCTGCCTTTGGGCTCCCCCAGCGGGCCGTTCGCCCACATCTTGGCCACGTAGTGCGGTAGTGGGGACGCCCCCGCTCTGATGCAGACAACCGACACGACGATAGGCGCGCCGATGTCGAGCATGCCGTCGACCAAGAAAAATGCGCGACCGTCCTCCTCCGCGAACAACAAGAGCCGTGGCTCCGACATTGGCACTTGCAGCTGGAGTGCCTTGCCGTACTGCATCCTGTGCACATGCATGGGATGCACGGTGTTGATGTGGTGGGAGATCACTGGCAGCGGGCCTTCGTAGCCGCAGACGGGCACGGGGCATTTGCAGGGCACGAGCAGACACACGCTCTCGTGATCGGCGAGCTTGTGGTATGTGACATAGAGCCCACAGCCTTCATGTGGGCACTCCACCCTCACCGAAGAGAGGACGGTGTCCACCGCCGTGTTGTGCACGTCGAAGCCACTGCCGCGCTTGCACTTCTGGCACTGCCGCTAGTTCCTGGGGCGCTCGACGCGGCAGTCCGCGCAAGCCAGGTGCCCTCCCTTGCACTGCACAAATCAATCGAACAACACATCAATCAAGAAACCTGCACCTTGCTCGATCAGCCGAACGGACGAGGTGTATTCGAACCTCATACACTGGAGGCTTCAAGGGGCGGAGGCACAACGGGTAGTGGAGCAAGGTGAGGTCGATCGAGACCATAGAGAGCTCCATCGTCGGGTCCTGTTTCGTCTGCATGATCTCGCCCTCGTGCACAACCATCTCTCACTTTATTAGGACCGGGGCATTACAAAGCTTTACCATCACATATTCATACTACTTCAAGGTGCATTAAATCAAAACATGCAAGTATCAAAAGGAGAGTCACGGCATGCATGCATGCGTTGTAATTAATGCATCGGTAAACGCAAATTATTGAAATATATCAAGTGCAATGCTTTGATGTGTCGCGTCAACTCATACAAGACCGAGAAGTTTGATTACTACAACGCCCTCTCGTCTTAACCGCACCTGCCTTTGGCTGCATGACAGGTGGGCCACCGACCTGTTGGGCCCACCTGTCATGGACACAAAGGCAGGAGCAGTAAGTCAATGAAGCTGTGTCCCTCCCTCGCCCATGAGCATGGTGGTTGGCAAGACTCTAGGAGAAGCTTTCGTTCGCTACACGCTCTCGCTCCCGTACGTGGTGGACATGCAACAGTTCAATCGGTGTCAGATGGCACTTCCTCGAGGCAGATCCCTCCTCACTTCCTCGAAGCTTCTTGTGCTCTCCCTCCCTCCCTCTCGCACCGGCCGAGAAGGCGCCTCACCGTATCCGCGCTCCATCTAACCCTGCTATCCAAACACCTTTTTGGTTAGAGTTAGTTCAGGGTTAGAATCTAACTCTAACCTCTAACTGAGTTAGAGTATCCAAATAGGGCCATTGTTCGACTTCCCGAAGAGGCGAAGAGCCAAGCGCAGCTCGGACACTCGTGTGGCAGTTTCATGTGTAGAGTAGTCTAGGATAGTGTGTACTGTGCTTGTAAGCTTAAAATTGTTAGGGTCGGCTCCATGCTATATTTTTTGGTTAAAATAATCTTCTGGCCCTACCTGTCATCCTGGTGATTCTAGTTTGCATGCTCATCTGGTCAAGACAGGAATATATATTTTAATTTGTGGTGGGGTAAATGTTAGAGGTTGCAGCAAATGGAGTATTGTACACTGCGGGTCTTTCAGCCAAGTTTAGAGGCAACCATGTGGGGCCAGTGCTATGATGTGTCGCGTCAACTCATACAACGACGAGAAGCTTGATTTTACTACTACATGCCTTCTCCCTCGCCCATGCGCGCGGTGGCTCGCAGACGAGGACATGCTTTTGCTTATCCCTCCCGCTTGCGGTGGACGGACATGCATCAGTGGATTCAAACATGTAGCAGTGGATTCGATACTGTAGAAGCAGTTGTAGTAACATCATTGTTCGTCTTCTCGAAGAGGCGAAGAGCCAAGTGCAACCCGAACGTGGCAGTTGTGAACCTTGGAGCACGCATATAGCCAGGCTCTTGCATGAGACAAAATTGCTATGTGATCCCACTATTGTAGTCCTACTTGCTAGTATAGCCCTGTAAACCAGAAAGGAGTATTTGCCTTTCTAGAGATTTCAACAAGTGACTAGACTACACCGAGACAGAGTACATATGGAGCAAAATGAGTGAATCTACACCATAAATAAATACATAGTTCTCTTGTTTTCCTCTCGGCCTTGGTCGCGGTGCACAATATTGAGTATACTAGTACTATCATCTTGAAAATTACGATGTCACCATAGGCACCTCGTCGTCGACGGGAACGTCTCCTGACACGCGATAGACGCGAGCGGCAGTCGCCTCCATAGGTGCTTGAATGCTAAGGAGGGAGAGGGTAGCTGAGGGAGTCCTGGATTAGGGGTGTCCGGACGGCCGGACTATAACCTTTGGCCGGACTCTTGGACTATCAAGATACAAGATTGAAGACTTTGTCCCGTGTACGGATGGGACTTTCCTTGGCGTGGAAGGCAAGCTTGGCAATACGGATATGTAGATCTCCTTCCATTGTCACCGACTCTGTGTAAACCCTAGCCCTCTCCGGTGTCTATATAAACCGGAGGGCTTTAGTCCATAGGACGAAAAACAATCATACAATAGGCTAGCTTCTAGGGTTTAGCCTCTCTGATCTCGTGGTAGATCTACTCTTGTACTACCCATATCATCAATATTAATCAACCAGGAGTAGGGTTTTACCTCCATCGAGAGGGCCCGAACCTGGGTAAAAACATCGTGTCCCTTGTCTCCTGTTACCATCTGCCTAGACGCACAGTTCGGGACCCCCTACCCGAGATTCGCCGGTTTTGACACCGACATTGGTGCTTTCATTGAGAGTTCCTCTGTGTCGTCGTCATTAGGCTTGATGGCTCCTTCGACCATCATTGGCGATGCAGTCCAGGGTGAGACTTTTCTCCCCGGATGGATCTTTGTATTCGGCGGCTTTGCATTGCGGGCCAATTCGTTTGGCCATCTGGAGTAGATTAAAAGCTATACCCCTGGCCATCAGGTCAGATTCAGAAGTTTGAACTATACGGCTGACACCTGCGGAGACTTGATCTATGACGGATTCGAGCCGCATGCGAGCGCGCCACACTGTCACGATGGGCATGACTTAGCTCTGCCGCCGAGCAGTGCCTTGGAGGCCGCGCCCGCATCCGCTCCAACCCTTAGCTCGGAGCCAGCTGCGCCGATCGAGGACGGGTGGCTAGACCCCGCCGCGGGGGCTGCAGTCTCAACGGCGACCGAGCCGAACACCAGCCTTATCCCCTGCGAAGCCCGTGACTCCAAAGTGTCGGAATCTTCTCCGGACTCCGAACCCTTCGCGCCTCTGCCGATCGAATCCAATTGGGCGCCTATCATGGAATT
This sequence comes from Aegilops umbellulata, assembly GCA_032464435.1. NCBI lineage: Eukaryota > Viridiplantae > Streptophyta > Magnoliopsida > Poales > Poaceae > Aegilops > Aegilops umbellulata. Next base: position 399,224,364 of record CP136054.1, read on the forward strand.
CACCGCCGCAGATATCTTTGAGCACTCGCCCTTCGGTGACATCCTGAATTCACTAAGGTCTCTCTCTCTTTGTCAGGAGAGTCCTGGCCGGATTATGACCGGCAGTATTGGGATGCGGACGACAAAGAAATTCGACGCCCACCCACCACCAATTTCATAGGCACCGTCGATGACTTAACCGACGTGCTCGACTTCGACTCCGAAGACATCGATGGTATGGACGACGATGCAGGAGATGAACAGGAACCAGCACCTACAGGGCTCTGGACAGCCACCTCATCCCACAATGTATACATGATGGATACACCCAAAGGAAGCAATAACGAGGAACAGGAGGACGCAACAAATGATTGTTCCTTCGAGAAGCAGTCAAAGCGGCGGCGTAAGCGCCGCTCCAAACCCCGCCTCGATAGAGGGAGCAGTCATACAGACCCAGCCATAGAGCAGGGCGAGCCAGCGGACGACGAACATGGCAGTAAGCAACCGTCCGAACAAGGCAACTTAGATAACCAAACCGCACAACCCGTCCCCGGCGAAGATAACAGTCCGGACAACCTCACGTCGGACAAGTTCCTGGAGCAGAAGAACCTCCACAAAAGGCTTGTCGCCACCGCGCGTAGCCTGAAAACACAGAAGCGGAAGCTCAAAACTGCGGAAGATGCACTCAGAATCAGATGGAGCAAAGTACTCAACTCCATAGATAGATATGGCGACAGTCACCATACAAAGAGCTACCCGAAGCGAAAGCTACTGCCCAAATTTGATGAAGAGGCCTTAGAACCCCCACAATCAAAAAACAAAGCAACCACCCGGTCGGGTAGACGACCTCATGGCCAAAACAGAGCGGCAAACAATGTCGCACACAAGCCAGCACGTGATCCACGCGAGGATTCGCATCAAAAAGATGGCCCAGCCAGATCTATCTACGGGCCAAGAAAGCAAGCTCTAGCAAGCAATTCAGCACAACATGTATCCAAAGACAACGGCACACCCAAATACAGGGGTGCCGCACACCCCCTATGTTTCACCGACGAGGTGCTGGACCATGAATTCCCATCGGGATTCAAACCCGTAAACATAGAGGCATATGACGGAACAACAGACCCTGGAGTCTGGATTGAGGACTATATCCTCCATATACACATGGCCAGAGGAGACGACCTCCACGCCATAAAATACCTACCCCTCAAGCTCAAAGGGCCAGCCCGGCATTGGCTTAAAGGCCTTCCCGAAAACACCATTGGAAGCTAGGAAGAGCTCGAGGACGCTTTTCGGGCAAATTTTCAAGGGACTTATGTCCGACCACCGGATGCAGATGATTTAAGTCATATAACTCAACAACCCGGAGAGTCAGCCCGGAAGCTCTGGAACAGATTTATTACTAAAAAGAACTAGATAGTCTACTGTCCGGACGCTGAAGCCTTAGCAGCTTTCAAGCACAGCGTCCGAGACGAATGGCTCACTAGAAACCTCGGCCAAGAAAAGCCAAGAACAATGGCCGCATTAACAAGCCTCATGACTCGCTTTTGCGCGGGAGAGGACAGCTGGTTGGCAAGACGCAACACCAGCGACCCAAGCACGTCTAAAGTCAGGGATGGAAACGGGAAGCCACATCACAACAAAGACCAGCGCCGGAATAAGAGAAACAGTCTGAAGAGCACGGCAGTCAATGCCGGATTCAAAAGCTCTCGGCAGGGTAAGCAGAAGCTGCCCCTGAAAGATAACAGGGACGAACTGTCCAACTTAAGTAAAATCCTGGACAAGATATGTCAAATCCACAGCACCCCTGGGAAGCCTGCAAACCATACCCACTGAGAATGTTGGGTCTTCAAGCAATCTGGCAAACTCAATGCCGAACACAAGGGGCTGGATACACCAAGTGAGGACGATGATGAATCCCATAAACAGAGCAGTGGGAAACAAAAGAATTTCCCACAAGAAGTTAAAACAGTAAATTTACTTCACGTGACAAAAGGGAAAGACGAAGTGGCACCTATAGAGATACGCGCCATATGGCCTATCACAAAGGAGTATCGTCACTGGTTGTTAAAACCGATCACCTTCGACCATGAGGATTACTCCGGAAGTATCCAGCACGCAGGCTGGGCTGCCTTGGTATTAGATCCGATAAATGATGGATTCCACTTTACACGAGTCCTGATGGACAGCGGGAGTGGTTTAAACCTGCTATATCAGGACACAGTCCGCCAAATGGGGATAGACCCAACAAAAATTTGCCATAGAAACACTTCCTTTAAAGGAGTAGTGCCAGTCCCAGATGCCCATTGCACGGGTTCCCTCTTACTAGAAGTTATGTTCGGTTCTCCCGATAACTTCCGTAGCGAAATACTAACTTTCCACATCGCCCCATTTTCAATTGGCTATCAAGCACTACTGGGACGTGAAGCGTTCGCCTGCTTTAACACAATACCACATTATGCATCTCTCACGCTTAAGATGCCCGATCCACGGGGCATCATGTCACTAAAGGGAAATATTGAGTGTTTCTCTCGCACGGAGGACTATGCGGCTGCCTTGACAGCCACACATTAAAACAGCTTTACCAATCAAAGCACCTAAACAGGTCGTTAAGACCACAGACGTGGCTAGACGAGTCCGGCACAAACATACCATTGATAAAGGCTTAATGGCCGCATACCCCTATATAAGGGGCTCCGCGCATGTAAAACAAGAGACAATAAGGCTCATTTTTACCCATTTTGAATTATACTTTGTTTATTTAGTATAACGTACATTCTGCACGACCTTTTTCAGCTAAGTTCCTCTCTTTTTCAGATGAACACCATGCTATACCCTTCCAGGACACGGCACAACGGAGACACAGGCGCATACGTGTAGCAGGGACCTGCCCCAAGGATTCTTTTTAGATTAAGACCCTGTGTAAACCTTTTTTTACTGTCTTTTGTTGATACACATCCCCCGTATTCTCAGTATAGCCGAGGAGGAGGCTGGCGTCTTGGCATGTGGCCACGTCAGAATTTTGCGCGTACCTGGACACTAGGGGCTTATTACCAACGACACTGTTCAGCCCATTTTCATAAAGACCGAATACCTTAGGGAGTGTTCGGCATCGCGAGCTCGGCCCTATATGCATTAGCTCCGAATCATGTCTTTGGTCAAATGTTGGGTTTGCCTAGCTCCTGTGTTTTGCTGCCTTATGTTCCGCTCTATCGGCTAAGGCGGCACCAGGAGAACTACTGCGATTGTGCCCCGGTTCAACCAGGCGAGCACCTCAGTAGAGAAAGCCGAAAACTGACTGTCATGATATAGCGTGAGACTGGTCAACCACTCGATGACCCATCAGAATCTTCGGGATTCCTCCACATTAACGAAGGGCCATTTCCCGGCCAGGCACACATGCGCCCCGAGTTCGAGCGAGTGCGGTGCCACCAGGAGCTATATAGTAGCTCTACGGTCATACTCCTATGGCTAAGTGAAAGTGATAAAGCGTTATAGTCTGGTTGCCTAGTTTGCTGCGCTACCACCTCCTTAATGGACCAAGACGTTGGATCAAGTGTGATGATGCGCCTTTTGCAAACACCCCCGCATTATATGCGTGGGGGCTGAAGCCAACGGCTGCAATCTTTCAGGTTATATACATATACGTAAACAGCCGCACAAGAGGCGTTATAATTCTTGCAAGCACAAGTATAAAAAGCTTCTACATTTCAGCAAACTATTGTTTTCAATGAAAACACATGTTATTCTAACATAATATCCTTCGAGCACTGCGTCTCTATTAAACGAGCGCCCTCCAGGACTTCTTGAAAGTAGGGCTCGGCAGGTACTCGGCTTTCGCCCGAATCTCGGGCTGCAATAGCGGTGGCCTCCATATCCACCCAGTATGTCTTGACACGGGCAAGGGCCATCCGCGCACCCTCCACACACGCTGACCTCTTCATCGCGTTGATATACGGTACCGCACCAAGAAACTGCTGCACCAAGCTAAAATAACTGTTCGGTTTGGCCTTTTCGGCCACAGATGATCCACGACATACTTCATGGTGAGTCCGGATAACCTATTCAGCTCGGCCCATTCGGCCAAACGATCGGTTAATGGAAGCGGACGCTCTGGATTGTGGAACTACGACCAGAAAAGCTTTTCCACTTCGCGACCCTCCTGATCTTCGAAGTGTTCGACCGCATCAGCGACACTCGCCGCTAAGTCCAGATATGCGTCCGCCGAACTCCACATCCGGTCCAACGGAGCATATTTAGGATCCCCGAACTTCATCCACAACATAAAGGGCTTTCCAGCCGCGATATCTCTGGCTTGGCGTAGCTCCTCCTTCATCGCCCTCATCGCAGAGCGAGCATCCTTGCCCGCTGTAGTGGCCTTCTCCAGGTCCGTCCGTTTCGCCCGATCTTCTTTTTCAAGAAGCTTGCAACGGTCAGCAGCGCTCTACAACTTCACAGCCATCTCGGCCATTTCCTTCTTGTTTTGGCAGTGAGCAGCCTGTTCGGCTTTCAGCTCTTCAACCGCCTTTACGGCAGCCGCATCACTTTTTCTTGCTTGCTCCTTGGATTGGGCAAGCTCTGCCCGAAGTTTCTCCACGGCGGCAGCCCCATCTGCGTCAAGCACACGCGTTATAAGATACTGGCATCAAGCTCCTCTTACCAGGTGTCTCCGGAGAACTTACATACCTTGTGCCTTGTCAAGCCGCTTGTTAACAAGCACGATGTCGGCATCTGCCACGTCAAGTTGCCGCTCTAGCTCGGCAAATTCATCAGTCCGCCTGGACACCAGACACTTCGCCACCTGCATATGAAGGCGGCAAAATTATACCTGGGACTATGATCCTCCATGTGCTGTCGTCTTCGACACAACCTAGAGTCTCAGGGGCTACTACCTATACGGGGCGCATCTTAAAATATGTGGCACTTTCCAAAAAAGGTGCATCATTTCACGTACCTCAAAGCCCGTCAACAGACTCACGACAGCTTCATGCAACTCGCTTTCCGCGGATGAAATCTTTTCAATCACCGTATCCATCAACGTACGGTGCTCCTCTGAGATAAGCGCTCGCCCTAGCAGATCCTTCAGTGCCTTCGACCATGCACCAGACGGTGCCGGACTCGGAGGGCTTCGGGTGGCCGTATTACTACCTTCCGGCCTTACCGGATCAGGAGAAACCCTCCGCGACGACACCTCAGGGTTGCCCGCCTCATGAGGCGGTATGGCAGGGGGAGGCGGTCCGCTCTCCATCATCTCCGAAAGAAGATCCCCCGAAGACGAGCTCTGCTGAGAAGGGCTAAGGTCCGAACTACAAGGTAAATTTTCGGTTATTCTTCTCAGAATTAAAAGCAAAGATTTCTCTCATTATTAAAACGTCCTCTCTACTTACGGCTCGGTGGAGGGCTGATCCCCTTAAGGGCACAGTACGGCCGAGGTATCCCCCGGCACAGGACCCTCTGGCAAAGATTTCTTCCCCCGCTTTGAGACCATGGTCTCCGGGTCTTTAGAGGCAGTCCTTTTCTTCCCCGGAGTAAAGGAACTTTCGATTCCTCCTTTCCGGATAGCCTCCTTTGGGAGGCAGTAGCTTCCTTGTCGCCCCCTTCGCTTTCTTCCAAAGGCGCGATCTCCAGCATCCTGGTTAACACGGAATCCGGCGAGGTCTCAGGAAGGGGGGCTGGACACCTGATTAACTTCACCTTCGCTACCCACTCCTGTTTCAAGGACAACTCTTTTTAGGGTGATGTTGTGATAAATGAACGGATGGTGTGTCCGGGCTCAGGGCTACTTACTTGAGTATCTGGACGATTGCAGCTCAGACCTGCATCCTCCGTAGAATCCGGACACACTACTTGTGGTCCATAGAACAACTTGTACATCTCCATAGGCGTCATGCCAAGAAAATGTTGGAGAGCTCGCGGTCCCTCCGGATTGAACTCCCACAGGCGGAGGGGGCGACGTTTGTAGGGCAGAACTCGGCGAATTAACATAACCTGCGTCACCATGACCAGACTGATGTCTCTTTCTAGGAGATCTTGGACGCGGCCCTGCAACAGGGGCACGTCCTTTGCCGGCCCCCAGTCCAACCCCTTATTGATCCGTGACGCTAGTCGTGGCGGGGGACCAGAGCGGAAAGCAGGTGGTGCCACCCACTTGGTACCCCTGGGAGCTGTGATATAAAGCCACTGTTGTTGCCATAAGCTGAACTCCTCTTGAAAAGAGCCCTCGGGCCATGGAGCGTCAGCGTTCTTGCTTATAACAGCGCCTCCGCACTCCGAGTGCTGTCCCTCAATCATCTTCGGTTCTACTTTAAAGGTCTTAAGCCATAGTCCGAAGTGAGGAGTAATACGGAGGAAGGCTTCGCACACAACAATGAACGACGAGAAATGGAGGATGGACTCCGGAGCTAAGTCGTGAAATTCCAGCCCATAATAAAACATGAGCCCCCTCACGAAGGGATCCATCGCGAAGCCTAGCCCTCGGAGGAAGTGAGACACGAACACCACGCTCTCACCAGGCTTGGGAGTGGGAATAACCTGCCCTTGAGCAGGCAGCCTATGTGAGATTTCGCCTGTCAAAAACCTGGCCTCTCTCAGCTTCAGCACGTCTTCCTCCGTGACAGAGGAAGGCATCCATCAGCCTCGAAGGTCGAAACCAGACATCGTCAAAGGTCCGAAGCGCCTAAAATCTAGGGACTTGGGTGTTGGAACTCGAGGCGAGAGGCGGATTCGATTGAGATCGAAAGAAAGGAGTGATGCCTTGGTCTCTTTATAAGAGGTTGAATACCAAGAGCCCTCCCCGTGACCGTTTGGGACTTACCTTTGATCGAGGGGATATACCAACAGGCACGATTGGGTTACCCACGTCCGTAATGATGAGGATCCCGTAAATAAAGGGGACACGATCTCTGCTTCGACAAAGACGTGCCAAGGAAACCGCCTCGCACAACGCGCTGAGGTGGGACAGTAAAAAGGATTCGAAAAAAGGCTTGGCTGTGGTGTGATGTCATGCTACAAAATACGTCAGTAGATTAGATTTGTGTAAATATTATTCTCTCTACGGTGGTACGTGGAACTTATTTTGTAGAGCCGGACACTATCCTTGTGTTCAAAATCTTCTACGAAGTATTCAGGGGAGGAACCCGCCTTGCAATGCCGAACACAATCTGCGCGCCGGACTCGTCGTCATTGAAGTCTGGTTCAGGGGCTCCTGAAGGAGTCCTGGATTAGGGGGTGTCCGGATGGCCGGACTATAACCTTTGTCCGGACTCTTGGACTATGCAGATACAAGATTGAAGACTTCGTCACGTGTCCGGATGGGACTTTCGTTAGCATGGAAGGCAAGCTTGGCAATACGGATATGTAGATCTCCTTCCATTGTAACCGACTCTGTGTAAACCCTAGCCCTATCCGGTGTCTATATAAGCCGGAGGGCTTTAGTCCATAGGACGAAGAACAATCATACCATAGGCTAGCTTCTAGGGTTTAGCCTCTCTGATCTCGTGGTAGATCTACTCTTGTACTACCCATATCATCAATATTAATCAAGCAGGAGTAGGGTTTTACCTCCATCGAGAGGGCCTGAACCTGGGTAAAAACATTGTGTCCCTTGTCTCGTGTTACCATCCGCCTAGACGCACAGTTCGGGACCCCCTACCCGAGATCCGCCAGTTTTGACACCGACAGTAGCAGTTCCCCAGACGTTGAACGGTCAATGATGCATCCTCAAATTACTTTACATGCAGAGGGAATTAATTGGAGAAGCAGAATAGAGCCAGCACGATGTGAATGCAACAGAGTTTGGATTCTCATATAAAGGCGCCCCACCACTCCAATCCATCTACTCCTTAGTCTCTGCGCAACACTGCCCACTCCAATTCAAGACCAAGTGACCAGAAGCCAGAAGCACCTATGTAAGCGATGGTCGCGAGCGGCAGTCGGCTGTGCCAAATCATCCAAGGCGCCGGCCTGCGGCCCCGCACCATGCAGCGTTTCCAGACGGTGCTGGCGACCACCGGCGTCATAGCCCTTGCCGACGCCGGCTTCGCCTATCGCATGGACGATATGATGGTCAACTCCATCCGCAAGTTCGCCACCGTCAAGAAGCGTGTAGCGAAAGCTCCTACTAGTCCTGCCAGCCACCACGCTCATGCGCGAGGGAGGGACGCAGCTTCATTGACTTACTGCTCCTGCCTTTGCATCTATGGCAGGTGGGCCCAACAGGTGGTTGGCCCACCTGTCATGCAGCCAAAGGCAGGTGCAGTTAAGGCATCGGAGCTCAGTCCGCGAGGGAGAGGGCGTTGTAGTAATCAAACTTCTCGGTCTTGTATGAGTTGACACGACACATCAAAGTACTACACTCGATATAAGTTTTTTTTACACATTTCAAACGGACTACTACATATGGATGTATGTAGACATATTTTGCTTTGTATGTAGTCACTTGTTGCAATCTCTAAAAAGACTTATATTTGGAAAGGGAGGGAGTACAACGCATGCATGCATGCCGTGACTTACCTTTTGATATGCATGTGTTGATTTGATGCACCTTGCCAAATTTTGACTATAAATTTAACTAACCAAATTTTCGTGCATGGCACAAAAAATTACGAGGCTGTTTGGATTGTGACTATGTTTGTCTTATGTTGCCACATTATTTTTCCCACACTTGCCTAACTTGAGTTGCTCAAATTGTTAGACACACTTTGGCTTGCCTAAGGGAATCTTGCCAAACTTTTTGTGTCTATGACATGTGGGGTTCACTGCTAATAAAAAAATTCTTGTCTTAGGTGTGGCTAATAAAAAAGACTTATATATTTAGGAACGGAGGGAGTACAAAATATAAATAATAATGCATGTTGGGGCAACCCACGTTTCCGATAATTTTAGCCGTGGGATTGTTCACAATTTTTACGAGGGGGTGGTTGTTCATTTAATGAAGGGACTTGTGCCAGACTTGAAGGATACAAAGTGCAACCTGGCACACCATAACACCACTTGGAACAAGCGGGTAGCTATCTCAAAAAACAATCAACATCTAAAAAAATGGCGACCTGACACATAGTACACAATTTTAAACGATTGTTTTGATGGAGTGAAAAAGGAAAACTACCCCACTACGTATATATAGGCCGGAGCCTCCACGCTTGGTTGCTAGGGTTGCTCTATTCACATACTCTCATCCTCTCCAGATCTAAACAAGATAGGGGTGGTAACACTGTCTTTCTCCCTTCAAAAAACACAGTCTTTCTATCCTTACCGTTGGTTACAGATCCGGACGTATCCCCCTCCGCCGGTGAAGGGGAGGAGGGGCAGCGTTTAGGCCGTCGTCGACAACGAGGTAGGAGACCCACTGCCGGCCGCACCGTTATCTCTGGCCGAGCGCCGGCGCGGGAGGTCCTCCGATCCCTTCGTCGTTGCCCTAGTGTGGGCGGATCCGGCCTCCCGCCTCCCACGTATCCACATCCCGACGACCTTCAGGTATATCTTCCTTCGAAATTGCCTTAGTTGTACTTCCCCAGCTCGCTACATCGCTGCATGTGCATCATTTTCTGCCTCTCAGCCCCTCTCGACCGGATGGTCCAACGTCACCTATTTTCTTCTTCTATTGTTAGAGGTAAAGCTACTTCATGGAGTCAAATCTTGTACTTGGTTCAAACAAGAAATAAAGTGGGGTGGGGGAATTTAGTATGTAGTACATCGGACTTGGTACAAACAGGAAGGAAAGGGGGTGAAAGTAGTATAGACTGGTCATCCAACCAATCTCTTGGTCGAAAAGGGAAATATAGGGGTAACGCTGAATACAGTGGTATGACCAGGACTAGATTTGCTATCCACACATAGGAGTAGGTGGCTAGAGTGAACAGAAATGGGAACAATCCAGATATGTTTCTTGGATGTTTGTTTCTCGGGGCAACAAACTATGAATCACCACTTTTTGACCCTGTTTAGGTACACGGTGCTGGACTGCTGGTGCACCCACTGTCCCACGCCCTTATACCAAATACTTAGCTGTTCTTAATCTAATGCCCCTGGTAAAAATGAAGCCATGCCACTGTTATAAGCCATGACAAGTTTAGCAAAATGTTTTTGCCTGTAGTTGTTTGAGACTCTGATTGTTTCCTCTCTAGCTTTTTGTGTAAACAGGGATATCCATTTCACCTGGTTGCTGTTGTGACCTTTTGGTGCACACAAAACTCTTCTTAAAAGAAGTGACTTTTGTGCTATTTAACTGGAATGTCAGAATGGAACAGTTGGTTCATTTCGGTGGAACTGCACAAAGGGAGATCTGTGTTCCAATCCTCATCATCCGTATTGGCACCATACCCTTCCTTTAGGTAAGAATGATATTTAATGCATGTGTTCATCTCTATTTTGCGACTACCATGAGAAAATAATGCTATTTTTTACTAGTACACTTGTACTCCTCACTGACAAAACGAATTCTGAAATAGAAGGCCAATCATGTACTTGGTTTCACCAACTGGTGAGGAGAATGAGAAACAGAGCATGAAAAGGAAGAAGAAGAAGAATAAACAGTGCCAATGCGATCTTCCTGAAGCCAGAGGCCTCAGTCGAGGCCATTCAAGGGCTCCAGCAATGACTACCTTACATGTGAGACGATCCTCCAGGGAGCCCTTCCGCTTTTGTTGTCTCAATTAATTAGGATTACTTAAGTACCACTAGTTTATTGCTGCCTAATTTTCCTGTCATAATTAAAAAATCTTTAGTAGCACCCTATGCTGAATCATGTACGTGTGTATGTTTGTCTATGGAGGTGAATCATGTGGTGGAGCAGGGAGGGAATATTATTAGTGTCATGACATAATAGTGCTATTGTTTTGCATGTCAATTTATTGCCATTGGTTCAATGAGGCAATGTTTTGTGTATTGTCCATCATGAATTTGATGCTACTGTTAGAGTAATATGCTAATGTCTTTCTATCCTTTCTCACTAAGCTAATGAAGGCTTCAACTTGTTCCTACTTGTGCAAACAGGGATCATGTTGTGCCAATCATACATTTTAGTGGAACTACACAAGACAATACAATGAACTATATCCCAGCCTGTGCTTTAATTCTGCTGGAAGTTCTTGATAATCTTTTGATATAATCTCAGCACTGGTAAACAAGAGTGATTTCAACCATACATTTGAAGTGCACAAAAATATATACTATTGAGTGATTCGATGAGTGCTTCATCATCTCTTATGGGACTACATGAATAAGCTTTTTTCCTCAGGTTGGTACGGGCCTAAGGCCTTCATCCATATTAGTTTGTTGTCATCTCTATTTGTATCGTGCTACTGTCATGAGAAACTCCTTTATCTTTGCACGTATTGCAACCTATGATACATGCAATGCTTTGAGTGTTGAGCTAATTGGCAGTGATTAACTAAACTAATACCTCTCTTTAAGCAAGACTACTATGTTGCTAACTTTACCCATTAAGATAATGAGGGTGCTTCTATTTGTTAGTGTATGTTTCATCAACTAGTCCCACTATTACAGTAATCTCACTCTCTCGATATATGTGCCAATAGGGATGCTCGATTTTGGTGGAACTGCACAAAAACTTTGGGTGCTTCATTGCCTCGATAGCTTCCTTCCTTTCCTGTTAGTCGCTAATCTCGGCTTGCATTCTTCCTTTGCTGTGAGTCGCTTGGCTTATCTCGGCTTCCAGTCAAAGGAAATAATAATTGATATGCTACCTCACACAGGTTGGTACTGGTCTTTATCCTGATTATTGTGCTTGTCATATGTATTGGTAATTTGGTATTGTGCTACTTTTTGCCTATTTCATAAAGGAGTAACTTGGAGCTTGAACTCGCAAGCAAATCATTACATCAGGTGATTTCAGTAGAACTGCACAAAAAGATCAGATGGACAGGTACTTATGCTGCTGCTATGTACTCCAAAGTTCACACAGACAAGCATCAATGTTGACAAGAAGAAGTGCCTATATTCATTCGAGTATCAACTGGCGTCAACCAATTGTCAAACTCCAAGTATTAGGAGAGTGAACGCCAAAAATATTGCTTGGCGCATAGCCCAGAAAAACGCAGTCCAGTCTTTGGTCCCAAATTGTGCCTTTTGGTTATCGGCACATATGGTAGCGAACTGTATGGCATGGAGTCTAAAGATTCCAGTCAAGTTGATTGACGCGTATATTCATCTGGCACTTAATCAGTCTGCATGCCAGGGATGGTCCATTTCTATTGAACTGCACAAAAAGTTTGGGTGGTTCATTTTCTCAACCGCCTCCTTTCTCGTCTGCAATGTAGAATTTTGGCGAGATACAGGACCAAGATGAGCCAGTAAACTAGTTGGATGAAAGTAGTGGTCAAGTTGCTCAAACCTTCCTCGGCACGAGGCCACTATTTGAGGATAAACCTACAAGCAAAGTTCAGATTGTCTGTGTTGCCTCTTATGTACTCGAAAGTTTACTCGTACAAGCATTAATTTTAACAAGTACCTCCGACTGAACACCATTTACCAGTCTGCAATGTAGAATTTTGGCGAGCTATAGGACCAAGATGAGCTAGTAAACTAGTTGGATGAAAGTAGTGGCCAAGTTTCTCAAACCTCCCTCGGCACGAGGCCACTATTTGAGGATAAACCTACAAGCAAAGTTCAGATTGTCTGTGCTGCCTCTTATGTACTCGAAAGTTTACTCGTACAAGCATTAATTTTAACAAGTACCTCCGACTGAACACCATTTACCAGTCTATACCCTAGGTAATTAAAGTTTGTCCATGGATCATATTGGCTGTGATCTCAATCATTTGGATGCATAAACATACTGAACATGTGTATATCTGAATCTTTTTGTGAATTATCTATGAATATTGTTGTGTGATCTATCAATCATTTGGATCCATAAACATGATGAACTTGTGTATATATGAATCTTTTGAGTTGTTGATAGTTAATGTTGGCTATGAATATGAACGTGTCCTGTGAAACTGGGTTTGATACGAATGTTTACCTTTTCTGTTGTGCTTGTTAGTATGCCTACTGTGGGGTATGTGACGTGTGGGTGTTAACGGCACACCTTCTTCCTGAGAAGAATTGCACCTGCTTTGTTAGGGTAGCAACGGCGCATTAGCTCTTTTAATATTTTTGCTCTGTCTTGCCCCCTCCCCCGCTCAACCCCTGCCGTAATGTTTTCGGCCTCAAAACAAACATAGTATTGCGTTGTTTTTGGGGCTTGATGAAAAATTGAGTGCTGGTTTCTGGTGGTTGGCCCGCCCAGCAAATGGGCTGCTAGTCCACCATGGACTCGGAGGCTAAAAATACAAGTTGTATGGTGCAGAGGCAAGTAAAAAACACCATCGAGAGCCATCCACTGAAGAAAAAAATCGCTCCTATTGTGCTTCTTCAGTCGTGTCATCGCCCCCTCTATAATCCAGTTCGCTCGGGGATAGGGTACATTTTTTTCCAGAGGGCGAACAAGTATCAGCTAGGCCTAGGTTTTGTACTTTAACATGCGTAGCCCATGACATACGGGTGAGAGTGGTTTCAACTTATTTTTTGAGGTCCATACCGGCCTATGGTCTTTTCTTAAAGATCGGCAGCCCAATGTATTTTTTTAACCACATTATATATTTATATTATTACTTTTATCGTATATTTTATAGAGACTTATATATACATTATGAAAACATCCCACGTGTTATTAACTTACAAAAGTAAATGTTTAACAGAAGTTGGCAAGGAAAATCCAGGTTGTTGTTGACTCACAAGCAAGGAAAATCCTGGTGACTGCATACAAAAGCTTGCAAAGATTTTATGGACCAATGTAATAATAACGCGCTCATTTTTATTTTGAGCAATAACTCGCTAATTTGTTAATTATGTATATCAAAATGTGCCTCTCCGGTTTATTTTTGATATTTATTGCTCCTTCTAACATAACATTATATATATAACGAGCCTAGCTAGTTCGTGTATTTGAAGGAAGTGCTAATGGGTTGGGATTTCTTAGATAATATAAATGGGCCGCATTGACGCGAAATTATTTGTTCACCCGGCCTAGTAAATGGACTGTACATTCTAGAAAACATGGGCTAAATATATGCCACATTTTTGCAGGCTGACATGTGGACCAATAGGTCGAAGCCTACGCAGGGCGTTGTCAACTTGGTCGGCATGCACCTTCAATCTCTCGTCTTCTTCCTCCAGCGTCGCCGGGACCGCCTGGTCCGGCCTCCGGCGGCTAGCGGCTCTGCTTAGCATGCATCGCTGCGAAGCGCTACCCCACCGCCGGCAAGGCTATCCCTCCACCCCCACACCTCCTGTTATTCTCCACCGACTGCAGCCCCACGCCGCACTAGAACCAGTTATAACCCTTCTCCTCCACTCAATCTGCGACTCCACTGCCGCCTCTTCCCATCTCCGAGTCGTTCCTGTCCGGGGCCTCGTCGTCGCCCGCCGCCCCACTGCACTCGGTGCGGCGTGGTCAACAAACGAGAGTCATCGGAAGAGGACTGTACATTGAGAGCTTGATGGCTGGGACCCACGAGGTCCATGGTCGCACGCAAGGAAAGTTCCTCCTTATTAAGCTGAAAAAAATGTTTCCTCCACCTGACAGTCGGGACCCACCGGCTGTATCTTCGCACGGAAGGAAGTGCCTCCTTGTTATGCGAAAAAATCATTCCTACCGTTGACAGCTGGGACCCGTCAGATTTGGTGGCTGACTTGTGGGCCTACTAAGCGGACGTGTACGCAGGGTTTTGTCAACTTAATCAACAAATGATTCTAGCAGCTGGACCATTGGATGTTAATCCAACAGCCGTGCTCCTTCTTCAACCTTTGTTCTTGCTCCTGTCTCCCGTGGGCGGCACCACGGTTGTGCTGCCGCGCACCCGAACCAGTCAAGTTTCCTACTCCTCTCCGTCTGCGACTCCACTGCCCCATCTTCGCCATCTCCAGGTCATTCCAGTCTGGGGCCTCGCCGTCGTCCATCGGCCTTTGGTGCGCTCGGCACAGTGTGGTCAATGTGGTCAATAACCGAGAGTCATCGGAAGATGACTGTAACACCCATGGACGCATGCATGCAACGGAACGCGGCGTGGTCAACATGGTCAAGGAACGACTTCCATCGGAAGTGTACTGTACATGGAGAGGCTGACAGCTGGGTCCAGAGCCGCAGCAAGGAAGTGCCTCCTTATTATGTGGAAAATAATGATTCCTCCACCTAACAGCAGGGACCCACCGGACGGGCCACCGTATTTTGCAAAAAAAACGTTTCCCCCCTGACTGCTAGGACCCACTGGATGGGTCACCGTATTTCATGAAAAAACGTTCCCCCCGCTATCAGCTCGGACCCATCGGAAGTGCATCCTTATTACGCACAAAAAAATGAATACTCCCCCTGCTAGTTGGGACCCACCTTGGTGGGTGGCTGACTTGTGGGCCTGCCAAGTTGACGGGGACGGAGTGCTTTGTCAACTTAGTCAATATGAACGATTCTAGCTCTAGTGACCGTACGATGTCCATCCAACGCCCGTAGTGCTTCTTCAACCTCTGGTCTTGTTGCTCCAGCCGCCCAAAGCAGCGCTGGTCGTGCCGCATGCTCCTGCTCCCGTGGCTGGCTGTGCTGCCGCGGAGGCCTCACCGCCCCCTACTATTCCCACCGCTGGCCAGGCCCTGCGGCGACGGCAGCCTCACACCACAGTCGAACCAGTGAACCCTCGTATTCCTCTCCGCGCGGGCTGCCACTGACGCGTCTTCCCCGGCACCGCGTCTGCCGGGGTTTCCTGGGCTCCCCGAGCACCTATGGGGACGGAGCCCCTTCTTGGTTCGGGGGGGGGGGGGCGGAGGTCGCGCGAAGAGCGGATCGAGGCGAGGCACGCGGGGGAAGGTTTTTACCCAGCTTCGGAGCTCTCCGGAGAGATAACACTCCTACTGCTGCTTTGTGGATTGTATTGAGTTCTTGCTCGGGAGCGTCGAGTGCTACAATACACTCAAGCAGCTAACGAGACCGAGCGTTTCTCTGAGGATCGATCCCCCCCTACATTGTGCATGGGCCTCCTTATATATGTTCAAGGGGTCTCCAAGAGGTGGCAACGTAGGTAAGGGCAAAAGTGTAAATATGCCGCGGTAGGTACAGCTACCTACACAGTGTATCATACCTAACCCTGACGGCAGGGGACAAAGGCATTAAATGCCCGTCTACATCGCCCAGACAGTGCAGAAAAGGGACCGTCAGGGGCGCCATCGCTCGCCACGATGGCGATCCTGTTAGCGCTGCATGCCATAGTGTACCCCTGGCTGCACAGCCTCCCGCCACGTATACTCGGAAGGGTCCCGGAGCGACACGTAGGTGGGTGAGCTGGAGCGCGGGTACAGAGTGGTTGCCTGCCGCGGCAAGTGCCTTGCCGCGGCCGTTGCCTTGTCGCGCCCGGGAACTTGTCGCTCGCCGGGTCCTGCCGGGACGCGTGGCGTGATGCGGCAGGTTCTTTGAGATGCTCTTGTTGGGCTTCCCGGCAAGCTCCTCTTGCCGGGGTCTTGTACCTTGAATGGCCTTCCCGGCAAGCTCCTCTTGCCAGGGACTTGTCTCCTTGACTTAAATACTTTTCTCTTGGATGGCTCCAAAGGATCTGCGAAGGACTTTGGCGGTCCCCCGACGGGCCTTGCCGCGGGGTGCTGCGACTGCCCGTGCACAAGTTCGGGATACTAGAGTACCCCTACTTTAGTACACCGATAGGAGCCCCCGGGCCTGGGCCACACACGGTGCCGAGCGCTGTTGGGCTAGGCCCAAAACAGGGCACGGGCACGCACGGCCTGGGTCGCGTTGCACCTTGCTCCGCATCCACCACGCCCTCCCGAACGGCACGCGTCGATTGCGGCGTCGTGGGGGAGGTCGTGGGTGGTTCCTTTACTCGGAAAGGCGAAACGTCCGCCCCCTGGTGGTTCGTATCTTCCTCATAAACGGAGGGAGGCATGGAGGCGTGGTCTTCGAGGCGTCCACCCCCCCCCCACGATCACGGGGTGGGAAGAGGTCGCCTCATCCGTCGCCTCAACTCTGCCCTCCCGCCACGCGGCCTCCATGCGCTTGGAGTGGCAAACGGTGGAGGCGGGAAATAGGGTCGTCACGGGTTGAGGCAGCGGGTCAGGCCCAGTTCCCTGCGCCTTCTGTGTCTCGATTGGCCGAGCGGGGCGGCCGAGCCCCCATCCCGCTCCTTTATAAGGAGTGGGATAGGGGGGGACGGAAACCCGCATTCTCTCATATCCTCCTTTCTTCAGCTTCTGCTCCTCTTTCTTCCATCCGCCATGGAGAAAGGGAACCCTGGTCCTTCGACGGTAGCGACGAGGGTTGCCGCTAGGCAATGCGTTCCCCCTCCCTCCGCACCCGTGGCGGCAAAGCCAGCCGCAAGGGGAAGAGGGAGGGGACGAGGCCGCAGGCGAGGTCGAGGGCGAGGCCGAGGCGGTCGGGGAAGAGGCGGACGAGGCGGCTCGCCGGCCTCGCCTCCGCCAACAGATCCTCTCCCCGTGGCGGACCACATCGGGGATGACCCTTGCGAGTTCTTCGTCAGGCTGCGTCGGCCGCCTCGTCGTCGCCTTCGTCTCCCGACTCCATTTGCGAGTGTGATGGAGTTGGATCCGCCCGAGACACTGAGGTTGCATATGAGGGGCTGCGGAATCAGCGGTACACGAGTCCGCGTCGACTCCCCGGCCCCTGATGTGATGTATCTTGGTCGAGGGTGGAAGACGTTCACCCGCATCCACAGCTTGACAGCGGGCCTCACCCTCCATTTTAAGCTGATGGAGGGCGGTCTCCTCTCCGTCAAGGTCTTCGGGTGCTTCGGGACTCGGGCACGGTGCTGCGTGGAGAGCTCCTCCGATAGCGAAGGCTCCTCGTCGAGCGGTAGTGACGAGCAGGACAGCGACAGCGACGACGAGGGTAACGGGCGGCGGGATGACGGGTCCGACTAGGTGTCGGGCGCCACTCCGCGGTGCACCGGCGACCCATCATCCGCGTCGCTGGTTCTTGGAGCTTCTCGAGGTCGTCTCCTAGGGCGGCTGGCGTAGGGAGGCTGCAGAAGAGGAAGAGGGCAGGCGGCAAGGCCGTCAACTCGGAGTACGAGGGCACGGCGCCCTCGACAGCGTGCTGACGTCCTGCCGCCTCATCTTCAAGCTTTTGCCTCCGGCGCCGCCATCACCATGCTGCCGAGATGTTCTGTTGGTGTCTTCTGGCACCCGTAGCTCATCTAGGCGCCCCTTTTGCCCTTTTCGCCTCCTTGACCTGCCTCCTGAAGATAGGGACAAGAGAGGGATTACGGGCACCTTATCTCTTTTTAGTTTGTAAGCCCTCGGGCCTTAGTTGCGTTTAAAACTTGTAATCCCATTATTCATGTTCTTCATCCTCTTATGAACTGTACCTGAGTGGAATGCTTTTTAATGAAAAGGGGATGCTTGCCGGGTCACTTGTCTCGCGGGCGGAACCCACGTCAAGGAGCGAATCCTTTATATCTTTCAAGATAGACACTTTCTTTCCCGGCAGCAGGCCCTGCCTTCTTCCCACGTCGCATGCCCTTTCTCACGCTCTTGGCGGAGGCAAGGAGGAGGCGGGATCAGGCTCCTCGCTTCGTCCCTTAGCTGCCGCGACTACGACCTTACCTGGCCCTGGGGATGAGCCCTAGGGCCTAGAGTTAAGGGAGCATGTTAACTTTTAGGAAGAAACGAGGTTTCGCATACCTCAATCCATAAGAGAATGCATGATAAGGGATGAAAAACTTATCTGAGATAGCAGCCCCCGACAACTCTGGTTCGCCGTGGGCTAATCCTTGCACTTGCAGCCCCCGGCATTACTGGCTTGCCGGGGCCCAGATGTTGGTCCGTCCTCCTTCCCCTTTTCGTCCTCAAGTGGTCCGGCAAGGATATGGTGAGTCCTCCGAACCAGGGAAACGAAATAACGGCAAAGGGACGCACGCTCGACCTCTAAGTTAGGGGTTAGCCACTACTAAGCACTATCAACCCTAACCAAGGACGAGACTCGATTCAGCATGCATGCTAAAACTCAGGGCGCCAGCGCTTTATCTTCGCTCAGGGTCTGCGCCTGGCTTTGTACAAAGGATTACATGCAACAGCGACAAGACTTGTACAAAATGGTGGTTGCCGAACAGGGTCCGACAACCGCGCCTTACGGGTAAAACTTACAAAGATGCTCGATGTTCCAGGAATTGCTCACCGGAATTCCATCCTCAGTCTCAAGGCGGACAGCGCCAGGCCTCGTGACTCGTTTCACCCGGTAAGGGCCTTCCCACTTCGGCGTCAACTTGTTGAAATTCTTGGCAGAATGAACACGCCGTAGAACAAGGTCGCCTTCCTCGAGACTTCTGGCTTTTACTTTGCGGCTGTGGTAGCGGCGCAAAGCTTGCTGGTATCGAGCAACTCGTATAGCAGCCTGAAGACGGTCCACCTCAAGGAGCAGCGCGTCATCTCGCCGCAGCTGCTCTTGCTCAAGCTCATCATAAGCGAGCACTCGAGGTGACCCGTATACGAGTTCCGTGGGGGTAACTGCTTCTGCTCCATAGACTAGAGCAAATGGTGTCTGGCCAGTGGCTCGATTTGGCGTCGTCCTGATCGACCAAAGAACCACCGGCAGCTCCTCGATCTAGTTTCTTCCGCACTTGTGCAGCCTGTCGAAAGTCCGGGTCTTGAGTCCACGCAGCACTTCAGCATTTTCCCTCTCTGCTTGACTGTTGCTCCTGGGGTGAGCAACAGAAGCGAAGCAGACCTTGGCGCCAAGGTCTTGGACGTACTGCATGAAGTTGCGACTCGTGAATTGTGTACCATTGTCGGTGATGATCCTGTTAGAGATTCCGAAGCGGCAAACAATCGACCTGAAGAACTTGACTGTTGACTGTGCTATCACCTTCCTCACTGGTTCCACTTCTGGCCACTTTGTGAACTTGTCGATTGCGACGTACAAGTACTCGAAGCCCCCGACTGCTCAGGGGAAAGGGCCGAGGATGTCGAGCCTCCAGACCGAAAATGGCCAGGATAAAGGGATTGTCTGGAGAGCTTGAGCTGGTTGATGTATCTTCTTGGAATGGAACTGGCACGCTTCACACTTGGTTACTTGTGCAGTTGCATCCTGGAGGGCTGTCGGCCAAAAGAAACCTTGCCGGAATGCTTTGCCGGCAAGTGCTCTGGCGCCAATGTGATGACCACATATGCCTCCATGCACCTCTGCCAACAGCTTCTGTCCATCTTCTCGGGGAATACACTTCAATTTCACTTCGTTGAGCCTTCTTCTGTACAGTGCGTTGTCAATGAACTGGTACATACTAGACTGCCGGGCTACTCTTTCCGCTTCTTCTAGCTCTTCGGGAAGTTCTCCTGACTGGAGGAAACGGACGATCTGTTGTGCCCATGCTGGAGCCTGCGGCTCGACAACAAGGACTAAAGGCATATCTGCTGCTGCGGGGACATCCGCTTCTTCTACGGCGAGAACCCGCGGTTCAGCCGGAGCTTGATGATCCCCAGCAAGTTTGCCGGAGCGAAACTTGTCGGGAGCGTCTGCTTCAACGAAACAAACCTTGGGGCTTGTCGGAGCAGACTGCTCCTCAACACTCTTGGCGTTGATCTTGGGGACCCTCTTTGCGGCGGCTTCGGAAAGCTCAGCGGGAAGATAGTCACCAGAAATCAACTTCCTCTTCCTGCTCTGTCCAGTTGGTGGTGTCACGGATGGTCGAGTCAGCTTGAGAACAAAGATCCCTGGTTCCACAGGTAACTTAAATGCCGCGCACTTTGACAGGCCGTCAGCGATGTCGTTCTGAGCTCTAGGAACATGTTCCATCTGTAGGCCGACAAAGCGCTCTTCCAGCTTCCTCACTTCATCAACGTAAGCTTCCATCAACGAACTCTGATAATCCTTGTTCACTTGGCGGACGACAAGCTGCGAGTCACCCCTGACAATGAGTTGCTTGATCCCAAGGTCTGCGGCGATCCTGAGACCGGCGAGCAATCCTTCATACTCTGCAGTATTGTATGTTGCTTGCTCCTTGGGAAAGTGCATCTGGACCACGTACTTGAGGTGCTCTCCGATGGGTGCGACAAGCAGCACGCCAGCACCGGCGCCTTGTAGCGAGAACGCGCCATCAAAGTACATCAGCCACTCTTTGTTTGCTTCCTTGACGGGGATGCTCGTCTCTGGGGTTTCTTCGTCAGGTGTTGGCGTCCACTCTGCTATGAATTCTGCCAATGCTCTGCTTCGAATAGTTGAAGTGCTCTCAAACTTGTGGCCAAAGCTCGACAGTTCCAATGCCCACTCAACAATCCTGCCTGTTGCTTCTGGATTCTGCAGTATCCTCTTCAGCGGAAAGCGAGTGACAACTGTGATCTCATGTGCTTGGAAGTAATGGCGTAGCTTTCTCGAGGCCATAAGAAGGCCGAAAAGCAACTTATGGGGACGGAGCCCCTTCTTGGTTCGGCGGGGGGCGGAGGTCGCGCGAAGAGCGGATCGAGGCGAGGCGCGCGGGGGAAGGTTTTTACCTAGCTTCGGAGCTCTCCGGAGAGATAACACTCCTACTGCTGCTTTGTGGATTGTATTGAGTTCTTGCTCGGGAGCGTCGAGTGCTACAGTACACTCGAGCAGCTAATGAGACCGAGCGTTTCTCTGAGGATCAATCCCCCCCTACGTTGTGCATGGGTCTCCTTTTATATGTTCAAGGGGTCTCCAACAGGTGGCAACGTAGGTAAGGGCAAAAGTGTAAATATGCTGCAGTAGGTACAGCTACCTACACTGTGTATCATACCTAACCCTGACGGCAGGGGACAAAGGCATTAAATGCCCGTCTACGTCGCCCAGACGGTGCAGAAAAGGGACCGTCAGGGGCGCCATCGCTCGCCACGATGGCGATCCTGTCAGCGCTGCATGCCATAGTGTACCCCTGGCTGCACAGCCTCCCGCCACGTACGCTGGGAAGGGTCCCGGAGCGACACGTAGGTGGGTGAGTTGGAGCGCGGGTATAGAGTGGCTTCCTGCTGCGGCAAGTGCCTTGCCGCGACCGTTGCCTTGTCGCGCCCGGGAACTTGTCACTCGCCGGGTCCTGCCGGGACGCGTGGCGTGCTGCGGCAGGTTCTTTGAGATGCTCTTGTTGGGCTTCCCGGCAAGCTCCTCTTGCCGGGGTCTTGTACCTTGAATGGCCTTCCCGGCAAGCTCCTCTTGCCGGGGACTTGTCTCCTTGACTTAAATACTTTGCTCTTGGATGGCTCCAAAGGATCTGCTGAGGACTTTGGCGGTCCCCCGGCGGGCCTTGCCGCGGGGTGCTGCGACTGCCCGTGCACAAGTTCGGGATACTAGAGTACCCCTACTTTAGTACACCGACAGCGTCGTCCCCTTCCTAGGCCTCGCCTTCATCCACTGCCCTGGTGCTCTCGGCGCGGCGTAGTCAACGTGGTCAAGGAACGACTTCCATCGGAAGAGTACTGTACGTGGAGAGGCTGACAGCTGGGTCCACGGCCGCAGCAAGGAAGTGCCTCCTTATTACATGCAAAATAATTATTCCTCCACCTGACAGCGGGGACCCACCTTACGAGCCACCGTATTTTGCAAAAAAAACATCCCCCCTGACTGCTGGGACCCACTAGCTACATCTTCGCACGCAAGGAAGTGCATCTGGGCAAAAAAATGATTTGCCCCCTGACTTCTGGGACCCACCAGGTACATCTTCGCAGGCAAGAAAGTGCCTGACAGTCGGGACCCACCTGGTCGAAGCGTACGTAGCGTTTTCATTCTGGTCGCGAACATGTACGTACATACTGGTCGATGTAGAGGCGCGCACGTGTCGTAGTAGAGGCGCGCATGTAGCTTGTACACGTACGTACAACGGCCAGGGTGCAAGAAAGTAAATACGGCCACGTACGTAAATACGGGCGGGGTCTCGAACGCCTACTCCCGCGTACGTACGGCCAGGGCTCGTGTACTTGGCTTGGTCGTAACAGAGAAACTGCGTCGTCGTCGTGTTCATGGGGAGGCAACGGAATGCGTCGTGTTCATCGGGAGGCAACTGAACGCGTGGGAGCCAACCGGCTTGGACGCAACAGCCGATGGAAACGAGGCGTGGCGTACCGCAGAATGGAGGAAACAGCCTTGTGTTCGACCGTCCACGTTTGAAACGGGATCCTGTTCATCGGGAGGGGTCTGGCGTACCGCAAAACGGAGGAAACGGACCTCCTACGTTCAAAATGAGGGTCCTGTTGATCGGGAGGGGTGTGGCATACTGCAAAATGGAGGAAACGGACTTGTGTTGGAGCGCTATGGTCGAAACGGGGGTCCTGTTCATCGGGAGGGGTGTGGCATACCGCAAAATGGGACTCCACGGGATATTGTTCATCTCCACCATCGACCCCCTCCAGGCTCCACGGGCTACTATACATCCACCGTCGACCCCCTCCAGCCTCCACGGGCTATTGTTCATCCACGGGCTCCTGTTCATCGAGCATCCACCGCGCGCTACTCCACCGGCTACTATTCAACTAGCCCTCTCCATGGGCTCCTGTTCAACCACCCCTCCACGGGCTACTGTTCATCCACCCCTCCACCTTCTACTGTTCATCCTGCCCTCCCCGGGGTTGTCCTGTTCATCTAGCCCTCCACGGGGTCTTGTTCATCCAGCCCCAACTGGCTCGATCGATCAGGGTCATGTTCATCCAAAGGCAACACCACGGGGTCCTGTTCATCCACCCCCTCCGGGAACTGTTCATCCAACCCCCCCCCCCCCAGCAACGCTCACTATTCATCCAGAGGCAACACCACGGGGTCCTGTTCATCCACCCCACCGGGAACTATTCATCCAAACCCCCCAACAACGCTCACTGTTCATCCAGAGGCAGCATCGATCGGCTTCAGTTAGCAGCAGTAGCGAAGGAATCGCTCGATCGGGTTCAGTTAACAACCATCGATCGATCGCTCGGGTTCAGTAACGCGTAGCCTGCAGTGCAATCGCTCAGGTTCAGTTAGAGCCCAACGCCTCGCACCCACGCGCGTGCATGTACGAGAGAAACACGCATCGCTCGCCCCGACCACCCACCATAACAGGGAACACCCCGATATTTTCCTCGCCCTCGCTTCTACCATGTTTTTTTCATCATGGAAGGCCCAAAGAATGTCATGCAGGTGAGTCTCCAGCCCGCCCAGGACGAAAAGCCCATTTTTTGTCATGATACCGGGTTTTGTCACAATTATCATCATAGAAGTGTCATAAGTATGACAGAAAAAAAATTGTTCAGCCCAAAATGTCACGGATGTGTCTATTTTTGTAGTGAAAGTAGTAGAGAGTTTTCTCATCATGAGTAAAAAGGGTAGCTATATCATTCAACTTAGTAAGATGTGCCACAACAGTTTCAGTTTCATAACCATGGAAAGGATTAGATTCAACCAAAGTAATTAACTCAGGGTCGACAAAGAATTCATAATCCTTGTCATCAATAAAGATAGGTGAAGTATCAAACTTAGGATCATACTTCATTCTAGCATTCAGAGATTTTTCTTTATACTTGCATAATAATTTCTCTAGATCGTCTCTATTCTCACAAGCAAGAATATCTCTAGTTGTCCCCTCATTCATAACATAACCTTCCGGTACCATAGGCATTTCATATCTAGGAAGTCTAGTTCTAGCAGGTGTTTCAGGAGTTTCAGTTTCAAGCTCATCATCAGATTCAACAACACCATGTTGTATTACTCTAGCAATTTGTTCATCAAGAAATTCACCAAGTGGAAAATCATCATTATCAAGCAAGGTACTAGCATCATCATAAGCATCATTCATAGTAGATGTAGCATCATCAATAACTTGTGACATATTAGAATTGATACCATGTGGTGGCGTTGCAAGTTTACTCATAACAGAAGGTGAATCTAAAGCAGAACTAGATGGCAGTTCCTTACCTGCCCTCGTCCTTGAGGGAAATATCTTAGTATTAGGATCCTTCAGATTCTTCATAGTGATAAATTGATAATAATCCCAAGTGACTCAACAAATATAGCTATGCTCCCCAGCAACAATGCCTGAAAAAGGTCTTGATAACCCTCAAGTATAGGGGATCGCAACAGTTTTCGAGGGTAGAGAATTCAACCCAAATTTATAGATTCGACACAAGGGGAGCCAAAGAATATTTGAAGGTATTAGCAGTTGAGTTGTCAATTCAACCACACCTAAAGATTAATTATCTGCAGCAAAGTGATCAGTAGCAAAGTAGTTTGATAGTTTTGGTAATTGTGACAGCAGCAACGATAACAGTGACAGCAGCAACGGTAACAGTAACAGCGATAACCTAGGCATTGGATCAATATAAATAAATTCATAGGCATTGGATCGGTGACTTGTTGGATGATATTCATCATGTGACAGTTATAACCTTGGGCGATACGGCACTAGCTCCAGTTCATCGATATAATGTATGCATGCATTCTGTAAATAGTCATACATGCTTTAATAAAAGAACTTGCATGACATCTTTTACCTACCCTCCCGTGGCAGCGGGGTCTGTATTGGGAACTAACGGATATTAAGGACTCCTTTTAATAGAGAACCAGGACAAAGCATTAACACATAGTGAATACGTGAACTCCTCAAACTACGGTCATCACCAAGAGTGGGCCCGGTTGTTGTCACTCTAGGGTTGTCGGATCATAACACGTAGTAGGTGACTATAACTTGCAAGATCGGATCTAAAACATGGATATAATGATGAATTCATAAACGGTTCAAATCTGAGTTCATGGCACCCAGGCCCTAAGTGACAAGCATTAAGCATAGCAAAGTGCAACATCAATCTAAGAACATAGTGGATACTAGGGATCGGGCCCTAACAAAACTAACTTGATTACATGATGAATCTCATCCAACTCCTCACCGACCAGCGAGCCTATGAAGGAATTACTCACTCCAGGTGGGGAGCATCATGGAATTGGCGATGGAGATGGGTTGGTGATGACGAAGAAAGAAGATCCCCCTCTCTGGAGCCCCAAACGGTCTCAAGATCTGCCCTCCCGAGGAAGAAAAGGGCTTGGCGGCGGCTCCGTTTCGTGGAACGCGATAATTCTTTCTCCCTCATTTTTTTTCTAGAGATATGTGATTTAGTATCAGGGTTGAGGTCTGCGGGGCCACCAGGTGGGTACAACCCACCTGGGCGCGCTAGGAGAGGGGGCGCGCCCTGGTGGGTTGTGCCCACCCAGGGGCCCCTCTTTGTTGGGTCTTGGCTCCAGTAATTCTCTTTTATTCCATAAATAATCCTCGCAAAGTTTCATTTCATTCCGAGAACTTTTATTTTTGCACAAAAACAACACCATGGTAGTTCTGCTAAAACATCGTCAGTCCGGGGTTAGTTTCATTCAAATCATGCAAATTAGAGTCCAAAACAAGAGGAAAAGCGTGGGAAAAAGTAGATACGTTGGAGACGTATCAGAGACGACCCCGGGTTGTACGTGTGTTGAACGAGGAAGCGCCGTCCGTTTGGTGCTAGATCGGATCTTCCGCGATTTGAATCACCGCAAGTACGACTCCATTAACCGGGTTCTTGTAACGCTTCCGCTTAGCGATCTTCAAGGGTATGAATATGCACTCCCTCTCTCTCTCTCATTGCTAGTATCTCCTAGAATGATCTTGGTGATACATAGGAATTTTTTTGAATTATTACTACGTTCCCCAACAAAGAGGAACAGAGCTACCTTTGTCTCTTGCAGCCCTTTGTTGTCTATTTCTGACGATTTCAGCAAGTTCATTATCATCAGCTTCATCGTCATCAGATGGAACCTAGAAATCCACTTGTTTCTTGTGAGGACTTGGCCTCTTACCGAGTCTAGCAGTGGACTTGACCTTCAATAGTGTTGGACCCCTTGAGGATTGTGGTTGAGTTGAGGAAGTTGCAGATGCCCCTGAGGCAATTGAAGATCCAGTAGTCCACTGACGCATTGCAAGATCCACATGTGTTGAGGACTTTGTGGCAGCACCTGAGGATTTTACAGCAATAGAGGGAGTTGGCGCTGCCCTTGAGGAAGTTGCCAGACGAATTTGCTCTGAGGGCTTTGCACTTGAGGAATTTGGCCGTGAGGGCATTGAGCTTGAAGATTTTGGCTTCACACCTGATTTCTTTAGAATGGCCCTCTTGGGTGCTGTTCTACTGGCAGAGGCCTCGGCAGTAGCAGCTTGTGAGTCTACATTGAATTTCCTCACTGCTTCTGTAGCAACTTTTTGAAGCTTTGCTTAGCGCTTGGCCCATTCCTTAGGAATTTCCTCACCACGCTTGATGCTGGTAGGATCAGCTCTTTGGCCAGCAGCCAGAGGTGGTCTTGGGCATGGAGGATTACAGCAAATTTCTTCACATACTTTGGAGTGACATATAGATATTCCTTCCATTCCTTTGCCCATTTCTCTCAATCCTCTGAATGCGCACTTTGTGCTGCGTTTTGGTCTCTTTCCCATGTGTATCTTCATCAGGAGTGCAATATTCATCATAGATATCCTCAGGGATTTCAAATGATGTGTTTGTCTCAGGCTTCTTTCCTCCTTCCTGAGGTCTTTTCCCATCTGCCATTTTCCACACTTGAGGATTTTGAAGTTTTGATGATTCCGAGGACGTATGTGAAGGAAATATGCCCTAGAGGCAATAATAAAGTCATTATTTTATTTCCTTATATCATGATAAATTTTCATTATTCATGCTAGAATTGTATTTACCAGAAACTTGGTACATGTGTGAATGCATAGACAAAACAAAGTGTCCCTAGTATGCCTCTACTAGACTAGCTCGGTAATCAAAGATGGTTAAGTTTCCGGACCGTAGACATGTGTTGTCATTTGATGAATGGGGTCACATCATTAGGAGAATGATGTGATAGACAAGACCCATCCGTTAGCTTAGCATAAATGATCGTTTAGTTTTATTGCTATTGCTTTCTTCATGACTTATACATGTTCCTCTGACTATGAGATTATGCAACTCCCGAATACCGGAGGAACACCTTGTGTGCTATCAAACATCACAACATAATTGGGTGATTATAAAGATGCTCTACAGGTGTCTCCGAAGGTGCTTGTTGGGTTGACATAGATCAAGATTAGGATTTTTCACTTTGTGTATCAGAGAGGTATCTCTGGGCCCTGTCGGTAATGCACATCACTATAAGACTTGCAAGCAATGTGACTAATGAGTTAGTTGCAGGATGATGCATTACAGAACGAGTAAAGAGACTTGCAGGTAACGAGATTGAACTAGGTATTGAGATACCAACGATCGAATCTCGGGCAAGTAACATACCAATGACAAAGGGAACAACGTATGTTGTTATGCGGTTTGATCGATAAAGATCTTCGTAGAATATGTGGGAGCCAATATTAGCATCCAGGTTCCGCTATTGGTTACTGACCGGAGATGAGTCTCGGTCATGTCTACATAGTTCTCGAACCCGTAGGGTCCGCACGCTTAACGTTCGATGACGATCGGTATTATGATTTTATGTGCTTTGATGTACCGAAGGTTGTTCGCAGTCCCGGATGTGATCACGTACATGACGAGGAGTCTTGAAATGGTCGAGACATGAATATTGTTATAATGGAAGGCTTTGTTTGAACACCGGAAAGGTTTCAGATGAGTTCGGGCATTTTCCGGAGTATCGGGGGGTTACCGGAACCCCCCGAGAGCTTAATGGGCCTACATGGGCTTTAGTGGAAGAGAGAGGAGGTGGCCAAGAGGTGGGGCGCCCCCCAAGCCCAATCCGAATTGGGAGGGGGGCCGGTCCCCCTTTCCTTCTTCTCCTCTTCCCCTTCCTTTCCCCTCCTATTAGGACTAGGAAAGGGGGGAACCTACTCCTAGTAGGAGTAGGATTCCCCCCGTTGGGGGTGCACCATGACGCCAGCCGGCCCCTCCGCCACTCCTTTATATACGGGGGAGGGGGCACCCCATAGACACACAAGTTGATTGTTTAGCCGTGTACGGTGCCCCCCTCCACAGGTTTCCACCTCGGTCATATCGTTGTAGTGCTTAGGCGAAGCCCTGCGTCGGTCACTTCATCATCACCGTCGTGATGCCATCGTGCTGACAAAACTCTCCCTTGGCCTCAGCTAGATCAAGAGTTCGAGGTACGTCACTGAGTTGAACGTGTGCAGATCATGGAGGTGTCGTGCGTTCGGTACTTGATTAGTTGGATCGCGAAGACGTTCGACTACATCAACCACATTACTTAACGCTTCCGCTTTCGGTCTACGAGGGTACGTGGACACACTCTCACACTTGTTGCTATGCATCTCCTAGATAGATCTTGTGTGATCGTAGGAAATCTTTTGAAATAATGCGTTCCCCAACAATATGCAATTTTTTTTCAAGGAACGCTGCAAATGAGTTAAGTTGATGAGAACCTAGTGATTCATCAGCAGAGATTTGTACCTCTGAACAGAGTATATGTGCAAAGAATTTGAAGAGGTCATATGTGTTCTCAGAATTTTTTCAAGAAAATATCAAGTTGAGGAATTTTACCATGGATGTCTTGAGGAATTTCAGTAAGCGTTGTTGACTCACGTTCCAGAGTTGTACATATTTTGAAAATCCACACAATTGCGGAATCTTGAGGAAAATCATAGCTTAGAGAAATTTATCAAGGGAAAGAAGCATCGAGGTGTTTAAGGAGTAGATTGTTGAAGAATAAACAACTTTTGAGGATTTTGTGAAAATCATAAGAATCAAAATAGGACAGTAAAATTAGATTATAATTACCCTTGATGATGAACACAACAAACTGAGAGTTGGACAGGAAGTTCGTCAGTCCAGATCTCCCGCGGCCTAACTCGGTGGAAGGAGACAGCTACGGCAGTGGTGGAGTGAATATTTCCGCGACCGACACGAGTACGATGACGAGGAGGTCGAGGTAGTGAAGCTCTTCCTCTCCGGCGACGATGAAGTTCAGCGACGGCGCTAGGACAGAGCTTGTGTCGGCGTTCTAGGAACGGGGTTCCCCAGACTTGCCTGCTTGCGGCCCATGGCATGGCTCCACCGGCGGCCCTGTATGGCCCATCTTCACCAGCAAACACTCAAGACCCTCACGAGGAGCCAAGCCTCGTGAGGCGGACGACACAAGACCTCCTCATGGGCAGCCTCACCAGGCTGGCTCGCAACGGGGAGAGAGATCAAGGCAAAGGGAACCTCGCGAGGTTCCCATGATGTAAGCCATGACAACCAAGGCCAGGCGGGCGCTAGGCGGGCGCCAGCGCACAGTGTCCTCGTTTCCTCTTTGGTGCTAAAGAAGTAAGCGCAGGCGAGGAGTCCCGAGGCATCAGGCAAAGGTTTCCATATCAGTGCAACGAGACCAAGACCAGCAGGACGGCAGGATGGAGGTCACCGTGGAGCCCAAGATGGCGTCACCACAAGAGCCTTTGGCAGGCGAAGACCACCTTTAGTCAGGAAAACTTGTACTAGTTTCCCCCCTTCAAATTGGTCGTTGTGGTATCCCTTCCCGCTCAATATTTGGGAAGAGGACCAAGGCCTCAATAAATAGGACTAGCCATCACCATAGGAGGCAACAGACCAGGGATCAGAGCCATTCCATCCTCACCCACACAAGCTCACCAAGCACAAGACCACCTCTCCTTAGGAGGCTGTTCTTCCCTGGTACTGTTCATCCTCAGCCCAAGAGGCAATCCACCACACCACACTGGAGTAGGGTATTACACCACAATGGTGGCCCGAACTAGTATAAATCTTGTGTCCCCTTGTTCTTTGGGTTCGTTGAGCGAGGTCATGAGATCATGATGCGTGCGAGCTAGAGGGAGGAGAGATTTTCGTGTGCATCCCTGTGTTCGAACCTCGAGGGTTTTGCCGGAACCTGAAACCTGACATTTGGCGCGCCATATAGGGGTGCGTTGAAGCTTTCCTCTCGTCGATCCGTGTTTCGCCACACCATCAAGTTCATGGCCGATGCTCGCTGGGCCCGCGCTGTGCGCCGGGTCGCTCTCGCCACCCGTGTCTCTTAGACAACCCCTGTCGGCGGGACTCGCCGTCGTTCTCCGTCACCCGCCGCCAACGCCGCCACCGGTCCGGCTGGAAACGAGCAGCAAGTGTCCTCTCTGCACCCCTCCGTGCGGCGGGATGGCCGCACCGCCACTCCGTCGCTGACCCCAGCCGGCTCGTCGTCTCACGCTCATTGCGCTCCCACGGAAGCGCAGGATGCGCTACTCATGGCACGCGAGCTCATGCGCTACCGCCCGGTCGACGACCTCTACGAGGACTGGTTGGACCGCATCGCTGATCTCGTCAGCGCCGCTGGGGGCTCCCCCGCACCGTCCCTCTCACTGCCTCGCCCTCCGCCAGCTACGGGCGACGTAGCTCACAGAGCGCGTCCGCCACCTCTGCACCAAGACGGTGCTCTAGCGCCAAGACGCGCGGCCCCTCGGCACGACCCGTCGCGCCGGGCACCCACGCGGGAAGAAGGAAGCTGCCAGGAAGTTCCCCGGCCGCAAGAAAACACTCCACCGCTCCCAGCACCGCCACGTGAGGATCGCTTGCCGCGGCAGGGCCACGCGTCACTTGCCGTGGCAGCGTGGGGATGCCAAGATTAAGATCTGCTTCCACGACGGGCCCCGGTGGCCACGGACAGTTGCCACACCTTCACTCCTGAGCTGCACGTGGCGTCGTCTGGTCGGGCAAGTTCAAGCCGGATCTGCCTCCTCGCTATGACAGCACCCCCGACCCTGCGGAGTTCTTGCAGCTCTACGAGCTGAGCATCAAGGCGGCCAACAATGACGAAAAGGTCATGGCGAACTGGTTCCCCATGGCTCTCAAGGACGGCGCCCGCTCATGGCTCCTGAACCTGACCCCGGGCTCGATCTCCTCCTGGGATGAGATGCGCGACCGCTTCCTCGCCAACTTCCAGGGCACTCGTGACCGCCCTTCAGCCTCGGGTGACCTGTGTCGTATCAAGCAGCAGCCAGGGGAGACCTTGCAGAAGTACATCCAGCGCTTCAACAGCGTTCGTCTCAAGATCCCCAAGGTGACAGACGAGGCCATCATTTCGGGATTTTTCGACGGCGTCCGTGACGTCAAGATGAAGGAGGAGCTCGCCATCCACGAGGAGTTGTGCACGGCTCTGGAGCTATTCAACTTGGCGACCATGTGCGCAAGAGCTGAGGAAGGGCGCCTTTCCGTCCTCGAGCTCCCTGCTACCGACCCAGAGGAGAAGAAAGCCAAGGCCAAAGACGTGAAGCGCAAGGGAGTGGCCATACTCGCGGCGGAGCCTGATACGAAGCGTGGCCAGGACCATCCCGAGTCGTCCAAGAGCAGCCGACCGTTCTACGCCTTCCACAACGTACACAACCACAACACCAACGACTGTCAGGAGCTCAGGGCCATTTGAGATGGACGCTTCGGTCGACACCCCGAGCGCAACGACCGGGGCTATGGCCGAGGAGGAGGACGAGGCGGACGTCACTGGGAGGATCGCGGCCCACGCCAGGAGTGGCGCGACCGGCCTCACGAGGACCGCTGGCAGGATCAGCCTCGTGAGGAAGCCTGGAGAGATCAGCCTCGCGAGGACCGCCCTCAGGGCAACGCTGGTATTCCTCCGCTGCCGCCACCACCCAGAAGGAATGACGACCACCCTTAGGACGAAGGGGCTGGGGGCTTCAAGGAACCGCGTGCTATCGCCTGCATCTTGGGCGGAGCTTAGGCCCTAGTGTCTCAGTGTATCTTCAAGCAGTTTGCTCGCGAGGTGAACGTGGCTCTTCCCAATCTCGAGGCCACAAACCCGCTCAGGTGGTCCATGTACGTGATCACTTTCAGCTCGGCGGACCAGCTCAAGTGCGCTGCAGCCGCCGGTGCTCTCCCAATGCTTTGCTCACATGTCATCAGCAACGTCCAAGTCACCAAGACCCTCATCGATGGAGGTGCAGGGCTTAACGTCCTGTCCGTCGACACGTTCGATCGCCTTCAAGTACCCTATGATCAGCTGCAACCGACCAAGCCCTTCTCAGGAGTGACCGATGGTTCCACCACCCCAATCAGGCAGGTCTGCCTCCCTGTCACCTTCGGTGGGCGCGACAACTACCACACCAAGCTCATCAACTTCGACGTCGCCCACATTCGTCTGCCATACAACACAATCCTCGGGTACCCAGCGTTGGCCAAGTTCATGGCAGTGACCCACCACGGCTACAACGTCCTCAAGATGCCAGGGACTGGTGGTGTCATCACAGTCGCCTGTGAGGAGAAGGATGCAGTGTGATCCCTTGAGCGCGCCTTCCAGGCCGCAGAAATGGAAGACCCCGACAACGAAGGAATCCTACACCCTCCTGAGGCCATCCTCAAGAAGAAGAAGCAGCTGCTCCGTACAGGGCCTCAGGAGAGCGGCGCCACCAGCAGGACCACCTCAAGACCTGTGCCCTCAGATGGGGCGCCTCCCTCTCATGCATAGGAAGGCGCGCCCTGCGCCCTCCTTGGGCAGGGCTCGGGGGCTCTCTCCGGGAGGGCCTACGACCTAGCCAACATCACGAGGGAGGCACTTGGGCACCACATGGAGGCGTGCTTTGCGGCACGTTTCCCTCAGGAGGGCACCAGGCGAGGAGCGCTGGCGCTCAAGAGTTCATCACCCAGACTACCCAAGAGCTTCAAGAAGCAAGAGCCATGCACGGCGACCGCCGCCCACCTGGCGCAGCTCCCCATCCAGGCGAGGATGGCGGGCTGCGAGTCTGCATCGACATCCCAGGGCTCCGCATCTCAGGAGCTCTTCTGGCCTTCGCGCGTGGGACATTGTGAAGACTCACCTCACAGCTATGTTCGCATGCCATTCGGCCTGCAGAGCATGGTGGCCGCCTATCAGCGCAACCTGTGGAGTGTTCTGGCGCTCAGGAGGCCAGGCATCACGCAGTCCTGGAGGAGATGGAGACGGTCCTCAAGGAACCACCTGGACCCCCAGAGCCTCCCGAGGCTCAGGGTCCCGGTGGCTTGTGAGGAGCAACCCCTTCGACACGTGTCTTCAGCTACCCCAACACCCCTTCGACAACAGAACCAGGTGACATTTTCCAAGTTTATTTACGTGGGAGCGCCCCTCAAGCTGCATCATTCCCAGGTCGCGTGGGTCTGTCCCTGTGGCATGTATCCTTTTGCATCTTTAGCTTACTCTGCTGGGGGCGCCCCTCGAGCTGCATCATCCCCAAGCCGCTCGGGTCTGACCCAATGGCATGTATCATTCCTGCATTTACCTAAGCTAGTTGGCTTTCCATGCATGATCTATCTATGGTTGTCACCTGCTTGGTTATCGCCCATCATAACCGCCCGCGTCGCCGATCTGCCTCATACTCATCCCACAACAGGAGCTACTCACGCTGGCACGGTGCTTGTGCTCGGGTCCGTCCCTGTAACGCTGACAAATCTGAGCGGTCGAGCTCCTACTCGCGGCCCGCCCCGTGCACGTCACCTCACCAGGCCCTCAATGCCTTCATCTTCTTGTGGAACGACTAGTAGCAGACCGGCAATCGTAGTGGCAATCTGTGTCCCTCCTCATGCTAACCTGCACGGACCTCCCGAGGACGACAGCGGGTGGTACCACGGGCTCCCCCTTCTCCCATGCGATTCACTTACGCATTAAAAGGGGGGCTCCTGAGCATCGCGACTCAGGAGATCTTACTGGCTCTCCAGCCCTCACCCCTGGCCTTGACCACGATATCGCAACCTGGCATACCAGCGACGGTTGAGCTCGCTTGAGGGCCGGGACCTGAGGACGCAGAGCACACAGAAGAGCATGGAGGAGAGGAGGAGACTCGCATGGGCCCAACTTAGCTGCACTACAGCAGCCAACGCACAAGTCTATCGCAACACACGGAACCAGCCCTGGACTGCCAAGATAAGTTTCGCGCCTGAATCGACCTGGCACTATGGCATAGGATCCTCACCTGTGGCAGCCTTGTTACAACAACGTCGCCGCCCTTTCCTGCCTTTCGGTGGTTACTTGAGCGCCAAAGGGGACCTCATGAGCATCGCGCCTCAAGAGCGCATACTGGACCTTGATACGTCTCCAACATATCTATATTTTTTGATTGCTCCATGCTATATTATCTACTGTTTTGGACAATATTGGGCTTTATTTTCCACTTTTGTATTATTTTTGGTACTAACCTATTAACCGGAGGCCCAGCCCAGAATTGTTGTTTTTTTGCCAATTTCAGAGTTTCGAAGAAAAGGAATATCAAACGGAGTCCAAAAGGAATGAAACCTTCGGGAACGTGATTTTGTCACCGAACATGATCCAGGAGACTTGGACCCTAAGTAAAGGAAGCTTCGAGGGAACCCACGAGGTAGGGGGCATGCCCTCCACCCTCGCGGGCGCCCTATTGCTCCACCGACGTACTTCTTCCTCCTATATATACCTACTTACCCCCAAACGATCAGAACAGGAGCAAAAAACCTAATTCCACCGCCGCAACCTTCTGTACCCACGAGATCCCATCTTGGGGCCTGTTCTGGAGCTCCGCCGGAGGGGGCATCCACCATGGAGGGCTTCTACATCAACACCATAGCCCGTCCGATGAAGTGTGAGTAGTTTACCTCAGAGCTTCGGGTCCATTGTTATTAGCTAGATGGCTTCTTCTCTCTTTTTGGATCTCAATACAATGTTCTCCCCCTCTCTTATGGAGATCTATTCGATGTAATCTTCTTTTTGCGGTGTGTTTATTGAGACCGATGAACTGTGGGTTTATGATCAAGATTATCTATGAACAATATTTGTATCTTCTCTGAATTCTTTTATGTATGATTGGTTATCTTTGCAAGTCTCTTCGAATTATCAGTTTGGTTTGGCCTACTAGATTGGTTTTTCTTGCAATGGGAGAAGTGCTTAGCTTTGGGTTTAATCTTGCGGTGTCCTTTCCCAGTGACAGTAGGGGCAGCAAGGCACGTATTGTATTGTTTCCATCGAGGATAACAAGATGGGGTTTTTATAATATTGCATGAATCTATCCCTCTACATCATGTCATCTTGCTTAAGGCGTTACTCTGTTTTCTTGAACTTAATACTCTAGATGCATGCTGGATAGCGGTCGATGAGTGGAGTAATAGT
Organism: Aegilops umbellulata; assembly: GCA_032464435.1. Classification (NCBI taxonomy): domain Eukaryota; kingdom Viridiplantae; phylum Streptophyta; class Magnoliopsida; order Poales; family Poaceae; genus Aegilops; species Aegilops umbellulata. Next base: position 399,260,392 of record CP136054.1, read on the forward strand.
AGTAGATGCAGGCAGGAGTCGGTCTACTTGTCTCGAACGTGATGCCTATATACATGATCATACCTAGATATTCTCATAACTATGCTCAATTCTATCAATTGCTCAACAGTAATTCGTTCACCCACCGTAAAATACTTATGCTCTTGAGAGAAGCCACTAGTGAAACCTATGGCCCACGGGACTATCTCCATCATATTAATCTTCCAACACTTTGCTATTACCTTTGCTTTTTTACTTTGCTTTTATTTTACTTTGCGTCTTTATCACAAAAATACCAAAAATATTATCTATCATCTATATCAAATCTCACTCTCGTAAGTGACCGTGAAGGGATTGACAACCCCTTATCATGTTGGTTGCGAGGAGTTATTTGCTTTGTGTAGGTACGAGGGACTCGCGCGTAGCCTCCTACTGGATTGATATCTTGGTTCTCAAAAAAATGAGGGAAATACTTACGCTACTTTGTTGCATCATCCTTTCCTCTTCAAGGAAATCCAACGCAGTGCTCAAGAGGTAGCAAGAAGAATTTCTGGCGCCGTTGCCGGGGAGTCTACACAAAAGTCAATATACCAAGTACCCATCACAATCCCTTATCTCCCGCATTACATTTTTTGCCATTTGCCTCTCGTTTTCCTCTCCCCCACTTCACCCTTGCCGTTTTATTCGCCCTCTCTTTTTCGTTTGCCTCTTTTTCGCTTGCTTGTCGTCATGGCTAGTCCCTTATCTGCTCCTTTGTCCCCCGAGTTTGAGGTTCTTCACTTCAAACAAAGACAAGGAGAAAACTTAAAAGATGCTTGGTTTAGAATGATGGAATATTATCATAATTGTACCCTGGAGGTGAATTTTAGAATTTTTCTTCGCAACTTTTATGTTGGACTAAATATGTCTCATTGACAACTTTTGGATTGTGTTGCCAAAGGCAATTTTATTGAAATTGATCCCAGTATTGCACATGAAATTATAGAAGGTATAGCAGGAACTTTACCCCAACAAAAGGGGCCTCATCATACCCAAGAGGAAACACAAGTTTTTGAAAAAAATTGTGAAGTCACTAAGATCTTACGAAAGACTCTTGAACCTCTTAAGAACGTTAGCGGGAATATTCACCGCATGAATATGTTGATTACTCTTTGCAATAAGCGGTTGGATTCTTTAAATCTAAAAATTTCAGAATATGAAGGGAAACGTAAAGAACCTCCCGGATTCGAGCTTGATTCCGCTGAAAGGTTGAAAACCCAAGATGGCAATACCTAGATCTATCGTTGCTATTATGCCTAGCTAGGGGCGTTAAACGATAGCGCTTGTTGGAAGGCAACCCAATTTTATTTTTAGTGTTTTGCTTTGCTTCTGTTTAGGAATAAATATTTGTTCTAGCCTCTGGTTAGATGTTTTTTTATGTTTTAGTTAGTGTTTGTTCCAAGTTAAACCTATAGAATCTTCTTGGATGATAGTTATTCGATCTTGCTGTAATTTCCAGAAACTTTCTGTTCACGACAACAATTGTTAAAAATCACCAGAACGTGATAAAATAGTGATTCCAATTTCTACTGATCAATAAACAAATTGTCTAGGTCGTACTATTTTGGCTGATTTTTTGGAGTACCAAAAGTTTGCGTTAGTTACAGATTACTACAGACTGTTCTGTTTTTGACAGATTCTGTTTTTCGTGTGTTGTTTGCTTATTTTGATGAATCTATGGCTAGTAAAATAGTTTATAAACCATAGAGAAGTTGGAATACCGAATATTTAACACCAATCTATAATACCTAAATTGTTCATCCCCACTATATTATTTCTCTTAACATGCAGCCTATCCACATCAGCACATCATCCACATCATCATTTCGCTACTGGCTTACAGGAGGGACCGAGCACAGGTTGACCAACGTAGACTGCATGATAAGGGCCACATCGTCGTTCAGTTACCAGCCACAAGGACGGACTACAGGCTCGCCACCGCTACAGACCTCTCCCTCAATGCAGCCCACCCAGAACCGATCGAGTTATTTTTATCACAAAAAAAGACTGCTAGCCTTCCCAGATCCATCTTCTCCCCGATCTTTCCCCACGCTGGCGATCAGACCCATAGGAGCTCGCTCACGACGATGGTCTGCTCCGAACCCTCCTTGAGCCAGAGAGTCGGAGGAGCTCCCTCATGTCTTTGCTCGCTCCATACCGTCCTCGTGCAGCCGGCCTCGGACGGACAGGACATGGCCATCCCCTGCACGGCCCCTGTTCCAGCAGAATCCGAAAGGAGAAGCTCAATGGCCTCCTCGCCGCCACCATCAAGACAGATCAACAGTTCCTTTTTATCCAATCCGATCCTACTGTTCCACTCACGGATCAAATTAATAGACATTGATAATTGTTCTGCCTCTTCATGTTCTTCAACCAGAGTAACCGATGGAAGTGTGCGTTATAGCTACTGCTATTATCTTTAAGCGTAGTTGCTCCAATGCATCGTCCTCTCCGCCATATATAGTTGGTTGTATGCGCCTTACTCCAAGCACAAATCAGAAATCACCTCAGCACAATCTGTGGTTTGCCTGCACGAACTCAAGTGTTCACCAGCGTCAACGTTGGTGAAGCACTAGCGACGATAGGACACTGCAAGGCTTCAAACCATGTTCATTGTGCATCTCCAAGTACACAATAGAGAAGTACCTTCGTTTCTCTTCCTCCTCTGTGCGCGTGTGTGATCAAATATTTATTTTGTCTTCTTTCTACTTTGAAACTCATACATGCTGATGCTTATCAATTTGATGACCAGCAATCTGTCCATTGGTGACGCTCCTCATGCCCTGCAAGTATTTGACTAAATGATGCGGCGTAAATCCACTTATAGCTAATTTTTCAATCAAGCAATTTGATCCTTCGTATGCCCCCCTCTATTTCTTCAACTGAAGGTTTACATCAGTTTTCTAGCTTATTTTTTGTTTGTCGTCCTCTTAGAGGAATCCTCACTTTTGTTCTATGTTGACTACCATCGTCTGGCCAACACTGTCACTGACTAGCTCACATATATTGTTGTCAATGTTGAAAGACAAACCTTTTTGACACTATCTTATGTATCTACTAGATCTCATGTTGAAATTTACCAAAAAATAAATACACAGGCTGCCATCCAATACTTTTGAATCTGTGTACTTCTGTGGTTCTGCTTGCTTTTGCTTGCATGAAGAAATCTTTTGTTATATGCCTGAATGTCACATATGCTTGGTGATTGAAATTCTATGAGAACTGCAATTTGCATGTGTCATTTATTTTAGTAATGGTGCATGCGTTCTCAGTTCTTGAGAATTATGTATGCAATCATCTCTAGATTATTCATGCTATTCAATGGTGTACCAAAGACTACACTTTCTAATTAACAGGACAAACTATAATAGATACATTTTTACATTACATATACAATTTTATTTGACACACTGGCCACATCTTTTCTTTCAATGACTATCTACTATAACCAAGTAATTTCTCCAAAGTGTTTCATATCACGTAGTTAAGATTCCCGCAGCAAAGCGCGGGGTAATCATCTAGTATAAATAAAGAATGAGTTCATTACAGTACCTTGAAGTGGTCTTTTGTTTTTTTCGCTAACGGAGCTCACGAGATTTCTGTTGAGTTTTGTGTTGTGAAGTTTTCATGTTTTGGGTGAAAGATTTTTGATGGATTATGTAACAAGGAGTGGCAAGAGCCTAAGCTAGGAGATGCCCATGGCACCCCCAAGATAATCTAAGGACACCAAAAAGTCAAAGCTTGGGGATGCCCCGGAAGGCATCCCCTCTTTCGCGTACTTCCATCGGTAACTTTACTTGGAGCAATATTTTTATTCACCACATGATATGTGTTTTGCTTGGAGCGTCTTGTATGATTTGAGTCTTTGCTTTTTAGTTTACCACAATCATCCTTGCTGTACACACCTTTTGAGAGAGTCATACATGATTTGTAAATTATTAGAATACTCTTTGTGCTTCACTTATATCTTTTGAGTTATATAGTTTTGCTCTAGTACTTCACTTATATCTTTTAGAGCACGGTGGTGGATTTGTTTTATAGAAACTATTGATCTCTCATGCTTCACTTAGATTATTTTGAGAGTCTTAAATAGCATGGTAATTTGCTTAAATAATCCTAATATGCTAAGTATTTGAAATAGTAAAAACTTTCTTATGAGTGTGTTGAATGATAAGAGAAGTTTGATGCTTGATGATTGTTTTGAGATATGGAGGTGATATTATCAAAGTCGTGCTAGTTGAGTAGTTGTGAATTTGAGAAATGCTTGTGTTGAAGTTTGCAAGTCCCGTAGCATGCACGTATTGTAAATGTTATGTAACAAATTTGAAACATGATGTGTTCTTTGATTGTCCTCCTTATGAGTGGCGGTCGGGGACGAGCGTTGGTCTTTTCCTACCAATCTATCCCCCTGGGAGCATACACGTAGTGCTTTGGTTTTTGATGACTTGTAGATTTTTGCAATAAGTATGTGAGTTCTTTATGACTAATGTTGAGTCCATGGATTATACGCACTCTCACCCTTCCATCATTGCTAGCCTCTTCGGTACCGTGCATTGCCCTTTCTCACATTGAGAGTTGGTGCAAAATTCCCCGGTGCATCCAAACCTCATGATATGATACGCTCTTTCACAAATAAACTTCCTTATATCTTCCTCAAAACAGCCACCATACCTACCTATTATGGCATTCCCATAGCCATTCCGATATATATTGCCATGCAAATTTCCACCATTCTGTTTATCATGACACATTCATCATTGTCATATTGCTTAGCATGATCATGTAGTTGACATAGTATTTGTGGCAAAGCCACCGTTCATAATTATTTCATGTATGTCACTCTTGGTTCATCGCATATCCCGGTACACCGCCGGAGGCATTCATATAGAGTCATACTTTGTTCTAGTATCGAGTTGTAATCATTGAGTTGTAAATAAATAGAAGTGTGATGATCATCATTCTCTAGAGCATTGTCCCAAGTGAGGAATAAACAAAAAAAGAGAAGGGCCATAAAAAAAGAGAAGGCCCAAAAAAATGATGAGAGAAAAAGACAGAAGGGACAGTGCTACTATCCTTTGCCACACTTGTGCTTCAAAGTAGCACCATGATAGAGAGTCTCTTGTTTTATCACTTTCATATACTAGTGGCAATTTTTCATTATAGAACTTGGCTTGTATATTCCAACAATGGGCCTCCTCAAGTGCCCTAGGTCTTCGTGAGCAAGCAAGTTGGATGCACACCCACTTAGTTTCTTTTGTTGAGCTTTCATACATTTATAGCTCTAGTGCATCCGTTGCATGGCAATCCCTACTCCTTGCATTAACATCAATCGATGGGCATCTCCATAGCCCGTTGATTTGCCTCGTTGATGTGAGACTTTCTCCTTTTTTGTCTTCTCCACATAACTCCCATCATCATATTCTATTCCACCCATAGTGCTATGTCCATGGCTCGCGCTCATATATTGCGTGAAAGTTTATAAGTTTGAGATTACTAAAGTATGAAACAATTGCTTGGCTTGTCATCGGGGATGTGCATGATGAGAGAATTCTTGTGTGAAGAAAATGGAGCATGACTAAACTATATGATTTTTTAGGGATGAACTTTATTTGCCATGTTATTTTGAAAAGACATAATTGCTTAGTTAGTATGCTTGAAGAATTATTATTCTTTATGTCAATATGAACTTTTGTCTTGAATCTTTCGGATCTGAATATTCATACCACAATTAAGAAGAATTACATTGAAATTATGCCAAGTAGCACTCCGCATCAAAAATTTTGTTTTTATCATTTACCTACTCGAGGACGAGCAGGAATTAAGCTTGGGGATGCCTGATATGTCACCAACATATCTATAATTTTTTATTGCTCCATGCTATATTATCTACTGTTTTGGACAATATTGGGCTTTATTTTCCACTTTTATATTATTTTTGGGACTAACCTATTAAACGGAGGCCCAACCCAGTATTGCTGTTTTTTTGCCTATTTCAGAGTTTCGAAGACAAGGAATATCAAAGGGAGTCCAAACGGAATGAAACTTTTGGGAACATGATTTTCTCATCGAACATGATCTAGGAGACTTGGACCCTAAGTCAAGGAAGCTTCGAGGAAGCCACGAGGTAGGGGGGCACCCCCACCCCCCCCCCCCAGGGCGCGCCCTCCACCCTCATGGGCCCCCTATTGCTCCACCGACGTATTTCTTCCTCCTATATATACCTACGTACCCCCAAACGATGAAAACAGGAGCTAAAACCTAATTCCACCGCCGCAACCTTTTGTACCCACGAGATCCCATCTTGGGGTCTATTCCGGAGCTCCGCCAGAGGGGGCATCCACCATGGAGGGCTTCTACATCAACACCATAACCCCTCTGATGAAGTGTGAGTAGTTTACCTCAGACCTTCGGGTCCATAGTTATTTGCTAGATGGCTTATTCTTTCTTTTTGGATCTCAATACAATGTTCTTCCCCTCTCTTGTGGAGATCTATTTGATGTAATCTTCTTTTTGCGGTGTGTTTATTGAGACCGATGAACTGTGGGTTTATGATCAAGATTATCTATGAACAATATTTGTATCTTCTCTGAATTCTTTTATGTATGATTGGTTATCTTTGCAAGTCTCTTCGAATTATCAGTTTGGTTTGGCCTACTAGATTGGTTTTTCTTGCAATGGGAGAAGTGCTTAGCTTTGGGTTTAATCTTGCGGTGTCCTTTCCCAGTGACAGTAGGGGCAGCAAGGCACGTATTGTATTGTTTCCATCGAGGATAACAAGATGGGGTTTTTATAATATTGCATGAATTTATCCCTCTACATCATGTCATCTTGCTTAAGGCGTTACTCTGTTTTCTTGAACCTAATTCTCTAGATGCATGCTGGATAGCGGTCGATGAGTGGAGTAATAGTAGTAGATGCAGGCAGGAGTCGGTCTACTTGTCTCGAACGTGATGCCTATATACATGATCATACCTAGATATTCTCATAACTATGCTCAATTCTATCAATTGCTCAACAGTAATTCGTTCACCCACCGTAAAATACTTATGCTCTTGAGAGAAGCCACTAGTGAAACCTATGGCCCCCGGGACTATCTCCATCATATTAATCTTCCAACACTTTGCTATTACCTTTGCTTTTTACTTTGCTTTTATTTTACTTTGCATCTTTATCACAAAAATACCAAAAATATTATCTATCATCTATATCAAATCTCACTCTCGTAAGTGACCGTGAAGGGATTGACAACCCCTTATCGCTTTGGTTGCGAGGATTTATTTGCTTTGTGTAGGTACGAGGGACTCGCGCGTAGCCTCCTACTTGATTGATACCTTGGTTCTCAAAAACTGAGGGAAATACTTACGCTACTTTGCTGCATCATCCTTTCTTCTTCAAGGAAATCCAATGCAGTGCTCAAGAGGTAGCAGACCTCTGGTCGCTCACCTCCTGGCCTTGACCACGACATTGCGACCTGGCATACCAGCGACGGCTGCAGCCTGCCTGGGGACCGGGACCTGTCGGCGTAGAGCACCAAGCTGCCACGGGGTTGGAAAGGGGAGACTGAACCGAAACAAGACATGCGTTCGCAAAATTTTCATGATAAGGATAATATCAACAAAAGACATTACAGACCCTTTACACGCCCCCACGGGGTCCATTTCGATTCCTTGCAGGGAACAAAAAGAAGGGAGTTTCTAGGAGCCATATCTACACGCGCCGGCGTGGCCGACGCCATCATCAATAGTGGGTCACTGGAGGCCGGCGCCAACCCCATCCAGATCAGCGACAGCGGCGGCCAGACGTTGCGGTCTTTCTCCGGGCACAGCGAGAGCTCGTGGAGATGTAGCTGTCGTCGCTCGTCTCCAGGCTTTTGGAGGGCTCGGGAGAGTCGCTGGACTCCCGAGCGCCACCGCTGCTGCTGGAGGAGTTGCTGGCGAAGCCAGCAGCAAGATCAGTACTGGCCGCGGTGCCGCCCCGACGACCTCCTCCAGGACAGCACGCCAGGCGGCGACCTTCCTCATTGAAGACCTTGAAGAACATGCTAGAGGCGCCATCGTACTCAAAATGGATGGCGAGGGCGCCTTCCGTACGGCAAACTCGAGCAACCTCGCCCCAGCCGCGGGTCATGAAGATCCTGCCTGGGGAGACGGCCTCAACCTCCGCTCCGGTCGCCGGGGCGTCGCAGTCGGCGTGTTGCAGCCAAAGCTCGAGGGGGCCCCTCGGCGGCATCTCGGTGGAGAAGAATTGCGGGAAACGAATCTAAGTGCGTAGAGGCATCGTGGCCCACATCACGAGTTCACGCGAGGAGTCCGCAGCATGGGCTCCTGGGGCGACGGCATGCGTCGCCGCGGTGCGGCGACCGTGGCAACGACGTCCCATCGGAACCCTCAGCTCGGGCGTACAGGGGCAGCGGGTACCCGGGAGGAGGCCGCTCGCACCAAGGCCTCGAAACCTCCAGCCTCACGACTATGTCGCGGCGGTGGCTCGGCATCTTCTTCGTCGGAAGTGGCCCGTCCTCATCGCGGGGGTTTTTCCCCTTCTTCTCGGTTGAGATTTTCCGTATTGGCCCCATGGGTGTCGCTAGTGGCAATGGAGCAAGGAACAAGAAGCGAGCGGAGGAGGAGGAAATGAGCAACAGGGGCTCCGCCCCTCCTCATTTATAGCTGGAGAAGGCCAACAGACGATCCCCACGATCATAGGTAATGATGGTTTTTCCTTGTAGGCAGCAGGGACTCGTCAAGTCGAGCAATTGCCGAGGCGGCGTCGGGAAGCGGAGACGCCCACGTCCAATCAGTCGCCACGCGTCAAGCGGGTCCACAGGGTGTTGGGGCCCGCGGCGCTCCGCACTTGCCCCTGACTTCGCCTCGAAGCCAAGTCCGAGCGCGCTTTGGGCCCGGGGGCTACTGTCGGCGTTCTAGGAACGGGGGTCCCCAGACTTGCCTGCCTGCAGCCCATGGCATGGCTCCACCGGCGGCCCTGTATGACCCATTTTCGCCAGCAAACACTCAAGACCCTCGTGAGGGCCAAGCCTCACGAGGTGGATGACACAAGACCTCCTCATGGGCAGCCTCACCAGGCTGGCTCGCGAGGGGCGGAGATATCAAGGCAAAGGGAACCTCGCGAGGTTCCTATGACGTAAGCCATGACAACCAAGGCCAGGCAGGCACCAGGCAGGCGCCAGCGTGCCCAATGTCCTTGTTTCCTCTTTGGTGCTAAAGAAGTAAGCGCAGGCGAGGAGTCCCGAGGCATCAAGCAAATGTTTCCATATCGGTGCAAAAAAACCAAGACCAGCAGGACGGCAGGACGGAGGTCACCGTGGAGCCCAAGATGGCGTCACCACCAGAGCCTTTGGCAGGCGAAGACCACCTTTAGTCAGGATAACTTGTACTAGTTGTCCCCCTTCAAATTGGCCGTTGTGGCATCCCTTCCCGCTCAATATTTGGGAAGAGGACCATGGCCTCTATAAATAGGACTAGCCATCACCATAGGGGGCAACAGACCAGGGATCGGAGCCATTCCATCCTCACTGATACGTCTCCAAAGTGGATGGTTTACTTTTTATCATACTAACCTATCTCACGAAGTTTTGTTAAGTTTTGTGTTATTGAAGTTTTCAAGCTTTGGGTGAGATATCGATATGAGGAGAATAAGGAGTGGAAAGACCCTAAGCTTGGGGATGCCCAAGGCACCCCAAGGTAATATTCAAGGAAGACTCAAGCGCCTAAGCTTGGGGATGCCCCGGAAGGCATCCCCTCTTTCATCTTCAAAACTATCGGTATACCTTACTCGGAGCTATATTTTTATTCGTCACATGATATGCGTTTTGCTTGGAGCGTATTTTTAATTTTACTTGTTGTTTGAATAAAATCATTGGATCTGAAATATTGAATGAAAATAGAATCCTCCCATGGCTAGTTAATTATTTGACTACTCAGTGTTCTTCACTCATATCTTTTGGAGTAGTTTGTCATTTACTCATGTGCTTCACGTATATCCTATGAGTAAATGGTTGAATAAATTGAATGTCATCAATCTAAATTTATATATGTTTCATATGCTTATAACATGGGGAGTAATGACTTCACACATAATAAGTATAGGTAGTAAACTTACTGAAAGTTAGCAAACGTATGCTTATAACATGGGGAGTAATGACTTCACACATAATAAGTATAGGTAGTAAACTTACTGAAAGTTAGCAAACGTAGAATTGGTCACTTGAACAATTCATGAAAGAATATTGAAGGAAGAGGGATTTCACATATAAATATACTATCTTGAGCATCTTTCGTAATTGTGAGCACTCATTAAAATATGACATGCTAAAAGGTTGATGTTGGACAAGGAAGACAACATAATGGGTTATGTTTTCTTATATCTGAAATAAAGTATATTGTCATGGATGGCCCAACACGTTGAGATTGCCTTTCCCCCTCATTCTAGCCAAATTCTTTGCACTAAGTAGAGATACTACTTGTGCTTCCAAATACCATTAAACCTGGTTTTGCCATGAGAGTCCACCATACCTACCTATGGATTGAGTAATATCCTTCAAGTAAGTTGTCATCGGTGCAAGCAATAAAAGTTGCTCTCTAAATATGTATGATTGATTAGTGTGGAGGAAATAAGCTTTATACGATCTTGTGATGTGGAAGAAATAAAAGCGACAGACTGCATAATAAAGGTCTATATCACAAGTGGCATATAAAGTGACGTTCTTTCGCATTAAGATTTGGTGCATCCAACCCTGAAAGTGCATGGCAACCTCTCCTTCCCTCTGTGAAGGGCCTATCTTTTACTTTTATCTCTTACCCTTATGCAAGAGTCATGGTGATTTTTCACCTTTCCTTTTTACATTTTATCCTTTGGCAAGCACATTGTGTTGGAAAGATTCTGATATATATATATATATATACATATATATATATATCCAATTGGATGTAAGACATCATGAACTATTATTGTTGACATTACCCTTGAGGTAAAAGGTTGGGAGGCGAATCTATAAGCCCCTATCTTTCTCTGTGTCTGATTAAAACTTTGAACCCATAAATATCGCGTGAGTGTTAGCAATTGTGAAAGACTAAATGATAGTGGAGTATGTGGAGTTTGCTAAATCAAAGCTCTGACATAGACTCTTCTTGGAAATAAGATGAATTGTAGTTGTTTGATGACTGATAACACGGTTTGTTAGTTTTCAAGAAAGTTTATGATCTATACTTTAACATGTGAATAGCTTGTTACTTGATCATGAAAAGTTTTATGAGATGAGCTACTATTATGACATATAATGATGCTAGGAAAGGTGATTGAAATTATCATTGATCAAACTTGTGCACCTGCTAGCATTCACAATTCATAAATTATTTCTTTTATCATTTACCTACTCAAGGACGAGCAGGAATTAAGCTTGGGATGCTGATACGTCTCCAACGTATCTATAATTTGTGAAGTATTCATGCTATTATATTATCCATCTTAGATGTTTTATATGCATTTATATGCTATTTTATATGATTTTTGGGACTAACCTATTAACCCAGAGCCCAGTGCCAGTTTCTGTTTTCTCCTTGTTTTTGAATTTTGCAGAAAAGGAATACCAAACGGAGTCCAATTGACATGCCAATTTTTGATGGTTTTTTTGTTGGGGATCGTAGCAGAAATTTAAATTTTTCTACGCATCACCAAGATCAATCTATGGAGTAATCTAGCAACGAGGAGAAGGGGAGTGCATCTACATACCCTTGTAGATTGCTAAGCGGAAGCGTTGCAAGAACGCGGATGAGGTAGCCGTACTCGTGGCGATTCAGATCGCGGTCGATTCCGATCTAATCGCCGAACAACGGCGCCTCCGCGTTCAACACACGTTCAACCCGGTGACGTCTCCCATGCCTTGATCCAGCAAGGAGAGAGGGAGAGGTTGGGGAATACTGTCAAGCAGCAGCACGACGGCGTGGTGGTGGTGGAGGGGCGCGGTACTCCAGCAGGGCTTCGCCAAGCACTACGAGAGACGAGGAGGGAGAGAGGTAGGGCTGCGCCTTGGGAGAGAGAGACTCGTGTGTTGGGCAGCCCCAAAACGTCCACTATATATAGGGGCAAGTGGGAGGGGGAGGCGCCCTAGGGTTTCCCCTAGGGGGGCGGCGGCCAGGGCAGATGGGATCTCCCCTTTCGGTGACTTGGCCCCCATGCCAGGAGGTGGGAACCCTAGATGGGGCACCCCAAACCCCCTGGTCACGTGGGAATAGGTGAGGGGGCGCACAACCCCTTAGTGGGCTGGTTTGCCCCCTTCCCTTGGCCCATGAAGCCCCACAACACTTGCCGGGGCTCCCGAAATACCTTTCGGTCATGCTGGTCATCACCCGGTACCTCCGAAACACTTCCAGACTCCAAAACCCTTCGTCCAATATATCAATATTCACCTACATACCATTCCGGAACTCCTCGTGACATCCGGGATCTCATCCGGGACTCCGAACAACATTCGGTAACCGTGTACATACCTTCCCTATAACCCTAGCGTCATCGAACCTTAAGTGTGTAGACCCTACGGGCTCAGGAATCATGCATACATGACCGAGACATCTCTCTGGTCAATAACCAACAGAGGGATTTGGATACCCATGTTGGCTCCCACATGTTCCACGATGATCTCATCGGATGAACCACGATGTCAAGGATTCAATCAATCCTGTATACAATTCCCTTTGTCTACTGGTATGATACTTGCCCGAGATTCGATCGTTGGTATCCCGATACCTTATTCAATCTCGTTACCGGCAAGTCTCTTTACTCGTTCCGTAACACATCATCCCATGATCAACTCCTTGGTCACATTGTGCACATTATGATGGTGTCCTACCGAGTGGGCCCAGAGATAACTCTCCGTTACGACGAGTGACAAATCCCAGTCTCGATTCATGCCAACACAACAGACACTCGGAGATACCCGTAGTGCACCTTTATAGCCACCCAGTTTCGTTGTGACGTTTGGTACACCCAAAGCATTCCTACGGTATCCGGGAGTTGCACAATCTCATGGTCTAAGGAAATGATACTAGACATTAGAAAAGCTTTAGCATACGAACTACACGATCTTGTGCTAGGCTTAGGATTGGGTCTTGTCCATCACATCATTCTCCTAATGATGTGATCCCGTTATCAACGACATCCAATGTCCATGGTCAAGAAACTGTAACCATCTATTGATCAACGAGCTAGTCAACTAGAGGCTTACTAGGGACATGGTGTTGTCTATGTATCCACACATGTATCTGAGTTTCCTATCAATACAATTCTAGCATGGATAATAAACGATTATCATGAACAAGGAAATATAATAATAATAACTAATTTATTATTGCCTCTAGGGCATATTTCCAACAGTCTCCCACTTGCACTAGAGTCAATAATCCAGTTCACATCGCTATGTGATTAACACTCAAGGTCACATCGCCATGTGACTAACACCCAAAGAGTTTACTAGAGTCAATGATCTAGTTCACATTACCATGTGATTAACACTCAATGAGTTCTGGTTTTGATCATGTTATGCTTGTGAGAGATGTTATAGTCAACGGGTCTGCAACAATCAGATCCGCATGTACTTCGGAAAACTTTATGTCATATCGTAGATGCTGCTACCACGTTCCACTTGGAGCTATTCCAAATGGTTGCTCCATTATACATATCCAGTTTTTCTACTCATAGTCATCCGGATAGGTGTTAAAGCTTTGCATCGACGTAACTCTTAACGTCGAACTCTTTATCACCTCCATAACCGAGAAATATTTCCTTATTCCTCTAAGGATAATTTTGACCACTGGCCAGTTATCCACTCCTGGATCACCTTTGTACCCTCTTGTTAGACATGCGGCAAGGCACAAATCAGGTGCGGTACTCAGCATGGCATACCGTATAGAGCCTATGACAAAAGCATAGGGGACGACCTTAGTCCTTCCTCTTTCTTCTGCCGTGGTCAAGCTTTGAGTCTTACTCAACTTCACACCTTACAACTCGGGTAAGAATCCCTTCTTTGACTGATCTATTTTGAACTCCTTCAAAATCATGTCAAGGTGTGTGTTCTTTGAAAGTATCATCAGGCGTCTTGATCTGTCTCTATAGATCTTGATGCCCAATATGTAAGCAGCTTTATCCAGGTCTTCCTTTGAAAATCACTCTTCAAACAACCGTTTATGCTTTTCAGAAATTCTACATTACTTCGGATCAACAATATGGCATCCACATATACTTATTAGAAATGTTTTAGTGCTCCCACTCACTTTCTTGTAAATACAAGTTTCTAGCAAACATTGTATAAACCTAAAAGCTTTGATCACTCCATCAAAGCATATATTCCGACTCCGAGATGCTTGCTCTAGTCCATAGAAGGATCGCTGGAGCCAGCATACCTTTTAGCATCCTTAGGATCGACAAAACCTTTTATTGTATCACATACAAAATTTTCTTACGAAAACTGGTAAGAAAACTTGTTTTGACATCCATCTGTCAGATTTCATAATCGAAAAAATACAGCTAATGCTAACATGATTCCGACGGACTTAAACATCGCTATGGGTGAGAAAATCTCATCGTAGTCGAATCCTTGAACTTGTGAAAAGACTCTTTGCCACAAGTCGAGCTTCATAGACGGTAACATTACCATCCACGTCCGTCTTCTTCTTAGAGATCCATTTATCTCAATGGCTTGCCGATCATCGGGCCAGTCCACCAAAGTCCATGCTTTGTTCTGATACATGGATCCTATCTCGGATTTCATGGCTTCTAACCATTTGTCGGAATATGGCCCCACCATCGCTTCTCCATAGTTCGTAGGTTCATTGTTGTCCAACATGATATCTAAGACAGGATCACCGTACCACTCAGGAGTAGTACATATCCTTGTCGACCTACGAGGTTCGATAGCAACTTGATCCGAAGCTTCATGATCACTATCATTAACTTCCTCTTCAACCGACGTAGGCGCCACAGAAACATCTTTCTGTGTTGCACGACTTTCCGGTTGAAGTAGAGGTTCAACAACCTCATCAAGTTCTATCTTCCTCCCACTCAATTCTTTCGAGAGAAACTCCTTCTCGAGAAAGGACCCGTTCTTAGCGACAAACACTTTGCCCTCGGATCTGAGATAGAAGGTATACCCAACTATTACCTTTGGGTATCCTATGAAGATGTATTTGTCCGCTTTGGGTTCGAGCTTTTCCGGCTGAAGCCTTAAGCATCGCAGCACAAAATATTAAGAAACGACAACTTTGGTTTCTTTCCAAACCATTGATCAAATCGTAGGAATTTGATCTTCTTGTTATGATGGTTCTTAACTTCACTCTAAAATTGCTTGAACTTTTCAAACGTTTCAGACTTGTGCTTCATTAAGTAAATATACCCATATCTACTCAAATCGTCAGTGAAGATGAGAAAATAGCAACGTCCACCGCACGCCTCAATTCTTATTGGATCACACACATCAGCATGTATGATTTCCAACAAGTCACTTGCCCGTTTCATTGTACCTGAAAACGGGGTCTTAGTCATCCTGCCCATGAGGCATGGCTCGCATGTGTCAAGCGATTCAAAATCAAGTGACTCAAAACATCCATCGACATGGAGTTTCTTCATGCATCTTACGCCAATATGACCTAAGCGGCACTGCCACAAGAAAGTGGTACTATCATTATTAACTCTACATCTGTTGGCGTGAACATGTGTATTACCATGACCGAGATTCAATGAACCATTCAGATAGGGTGCATGACAATGAAAGGTATTATTCATGTAAACAGAATAACCATTATTCTCTAACTTAAATGAATAACCATATAGCAATGAACATGATCTAATCATATTCATGCTCAACGTAGACACCTGATAACATTTATCTAGGTTCAATACTAATCCCGAAGGCAGATGGAGCGTGCGATGGTGATCTCATCAACTTTGGAAACACTTCCCACACACATCGTCACCTCGCCCTTAGCCAGTCTCCGTTTAGTCCGTAGCTTTTGCTTCAAGTCACCAATAATAGCAACTGAACCGGTATCCAATACACATGTGCTACCAGGAGTACTATTAAGGTAAACATTAATAACATGTATATACTTTGTTGAAGTTGCCAGCCTTCTTATCTACCATGCATTTGGGGTAGTTCCGCTACCAGTGACCGTTCCCCTTACAATAGAAGCACTTAGTCTCGGGTTTGGGTTCAACCTTGGGTTCCTTCACTGGAGCGGCAACTGGTTTGCCATTCATGAAGTTTCCCTTCTAGCCCTTGCCCTTCTTGAAACCAGTGGTCTTGTTAAACCATCAACACTTGATGCTCCTTCTTGATTTCTACTTTTTTTGCGGTCTTAAGCACCGCGAACAGCTCCGGGATCATCTCCATCCCTTGCATATCATAGTTCATCACGAAGATCTAGTAGCTTAGTGATAGTGACTAGAGAACTCTATCAATCACTATCTTATCTGGAAGTTCAACTCCCACTTGATTCAAGTGATTGTAGCACCCAGACATTCTGAGCACATGCTCACCAGCTGAGCTATTCTCCTCCATATTGTAGGCAAAGAACTTGTCAGAGGTCTCATACCTCTCAACACGGGCATGAGCCTGAAATCCCAATTTCAGCTCTTGGAACATCTCATATGTTCTATGGCGTTCAAAACATCATTGGAATCCCGATTCTAAGCCGTAAAGTATGGTGCACTTAACTATCAAGTAGTCATCAGGACGTATCTGTCAGATATTCATAACATCCACATACGACGCTGGAGGGGTTGGCACACCGAGCGGTAAATGAAAGACATAAGCCTTCTGTGTAGCAGTGACGACACTCCTCAGGCAACGGACCTAGTCCGCATCTGTCGGTGTACTAAAGTAGGGGTACCTTAGTACCCCGAACTTGTGCACGGGCAGTCGTAGCACCCCGCGGCAAGGCTTGCCAGGCGATCGCCAAGACTCTCCATGGTCCCTTTTTGGGCAATCCAAGAACAAAGTATTTAAGCCAAGGCCCCGGCAGGAGGAGCCTGCAGGGAAGGCCACCCGAAGAGAGCAAGGCCCCGGCGAGAGGAGCTTGCCGGGACGCCGCTCGAAGCACAAGACCCCGGCAAGAGGAGCTTGCTTGGAAGGCCGACCGAGGCGCGACAAGATACTTGCTGCGACGCGCCCCGCGTCCCGGTAAGGACCGGTGAGCGACAAGCTCCCGGGCGCGATAAGACATCAACCACGGCAAGGCGCTGGCCGCGGCAAGCCACCACCCCGCGCCTGCGCTCCAGCTCATCCACCCACGCATCACTCTGGGGCCATTCCAGGCGTACGTGGCCAGAGGCCGCTCAGCCAGGAGCATGCGGTGGCAAGGCAACGCTGACAGAGTAGCCATCGTGGCAAGCGATGGCGCTCCTGACGGTCCCTTCCCTGCGCCGTCTGGGCGATGCGGACGGGCATTTAATGCCCTTGTCCCCTGCCGTCATAGTTAGGTATGTTAGCACTGTGCAAACAGCTGTACCCAACACAACGTTTTCCAGTTTTGCCCCCGCCTATGTTGCCACCTGTGGGTAACCCCTTGCACATATAAAAGGAGGCCCAATGTGCAACGGGGGAGGAAGGAGAGGAGGCCATTCACGCTCGGTCTCGCCAGCAGCTCGCGTGTACTGTAGCACCACACGCTCTCGAGCAAGAACACAATACCAAACCACAAAGCAGCAGTAGGGTTTTACGCATCCGTGCGGCCCGAAGCTGGGTAAACCCCTCGTGTGCACGGCCTCGATCCGCTCTTCGTGCGACCTCCGCCCCCCGCCGAACCAAGAAAGGGGCTCGGTCCCCATAGGTGTTGGTGGAGGCAGATTTCCCCCCGACATCTTTGGCGTGCCAGGTAGGGGGCGTCGAAGTTGTGCGAACCTGATGCGGCGTCTGCACGGGCTAGATCTCCTTCATCTTCATCGACATGCCACTGAAGAAGAAAGCTCCGGAGGTGGCCGGTCCGTCCGCGTCGAGCCCACCGCCCTTGGAGCAAACGGGTGGTGGGGACGGCACCGGCGGCGGGACGAGCGTCGTCGAGCCAGCTCATGGCGCCACGGCGTCCGAACATGCACCGCGCCCCTCTCAAGAGGCACGGGACCAGCAGCGTCTTGGCGCCCACGGTACCATACGCTCGCTGGACCCAGATCGAGCCGGCGGATCCCAGGGCGCTCAAGGCCAGCACTCACACCAACGTGCTGGCGCGAGCGTGGCGCGGCTGCCTGGTCCGGGTGTTGCTCCTTCAAACGTAGTTAGAAGTTCGAGCACATCCCGCTCCACGCGCCATTCGCCACCACTGCCCGCCACTCCAGCAGAAGCTCTGGCGCGAGCTCAACTGCTCCTAGACTACCCTCCAACGGCGGACAAGCTCAACGACTGGAGGGCCACGATACAGAGCCTCATCGGTTTCGCTAACAGCGACACCCCACGGCAGCACAGCGCGTCGTAGCCGCGGCGGAACGGCCAGGCAAGAACCGATGGCGCCAAGACCGCCGGGGGTGCGACCACCGTGCACTCCCCGCCCCAGAGGCCAAGATCGCCGACTCGCCGGAACCATCACGACAACGACTCCACCGCGTCGTCGAATCCGCGAACTCGTCGCGATCAACGCCAAGTTCTTCACGAGCGAGAGCAAGAGGACGCTCGTACTCGCATCGAGCGTCGGAGAGAAGCGCGGCGTCAATCAGACCAGCGCGCTGGGCCCTCTGTCGACATGCATGCACCGGGGGAACCAGGCGACCTGCCGTACGCGGTGGGCTGCCCTGCGTTCACCCGTGAGCTGCGGCAAGTCCAGTGGCCCAGCACGAAGAATTTCAAGCCAGACGTACCAGAGAAGTACGACGGCAAGTCGCATCCGTCGGAGTTCCTCAGCATCTACACCATCGCGGTGCAGGCTGCTGGAGGGCGAGACGACAAGATCCTTGCCAACTAATTCCCGCTGGTACTCAAATCCAACGTCAGATCCTGGCTCATGCACTTGCCGGACAACTCCATAACCTCCTGGACAGACTTGTGCCATCAGTTTGTTGGCGCCTTTACGGGCGGCCACAAACCCCATGGCCAAGCGAGCGACCTTCACCTGCTCGTCCAGAAGGAGGGGGAGCCCTTGCGCAAGTTCATCCAGAGATTCAGTCGTGTACACTACAACATCCCAGACGTCCACCCCGCCGCGGTCATCAGCGCATCCCATCAGAACGTGCGTAACTGCAGGATGCGGGAGGAGATGGCGATGTGCAAGATCAAAGACGTCAGCGAGCTATATGCCCTGGCCGACAAGTGTGCCCGTGCTGAGGAAGGGAGGAAACTCCCCGGAGAGAACACTGGAGTAGAAGAATCTGATAGTGAGGATACCGCCCCGGCAAGGAAGGGCCGGCGGCGGAGCAGCAGGAAGAAGAGCCAAGAAGTACAGGTGGTTGAGCAGTCCGGCGATGAAGACGCCGCCAAGAAGGCCCAGGCTGGTAGCTCCGGCAAGGAGGTTGCCGGATGCGCCAACTGCCAGGCTGTGGCGGTCGCCGACAAGCGGGACGACAACAACAAACAGTACTGCAAGATCCACCGCACCAAGGGCCATGACCTCCAGAGCTGCAAGCAGGTCGAGCGGCTCGTCGAGCTGCAAAAGGCCGAATACGAGCGGCGCGACAAGGAGAGAGCCCGGGGAGGTGGCGGAGGATCAGGCACGAAGCGCCCCGGCCAGGGAGGACGCCGCGACAAGGACAAGCAGCGGCAAGTGGACAGACCTCCCCGCGGCCGCGACAAGAACGAAGACGACGACGAAGACGAAGACATGGATGACGTCGAGACCAGTGAGCAGGAGTTTCAGAAAGCCACAGAGGTCTTGTGCGTAGACAGCGGTGCTTCCCTGCATACTTCTCACCGCCAGCCCAAGCAGTGGGCGCGGGAAGTCAATGCGGCGGAACCACCCGTCGAGTCGCGCAAGCCTCTCAAATGGTCCAGCACGCCTATCATCTTTGATATTGAGGACCACCCTGATCGCACAACTGTGATCGGGTGCTTGCCGATGTTGGTCTCACCAACAGTCCGCAACCTCAAGGTCACTAAGATGCTAGTTGACGGCGGGGCCGGCTTGAACCTGATCTCCTCCGCTGTGCTCCGGAAACTCCAAGTCCCCGACAGCGAGCTCGAGGAGACCGGCACGTTCCAAGGAATCAACCCGGGAAGGAGCAAGCCGAAGGGGAAGATAACGCTGCCAGTGACATTTGGCGGCGAGCTGAACTTCAGGACAGAGAGGATCACTTTTGACGTTGCCGATTTTCCGTTGCCCTACAACGGAATTCTCGGCCGTCCAGCGCTCGCCAAATTCATGGCGGCCTCTCACTACGCATACAACATGCTCAAGATGCCAGGCCCGATAAGCGTCATCTCTGTCCCCGGCGACAAGAAGGATGCCCTTATCTGTGCCAACAAGATCTACCGGGAAGCAGCAGCCGCAGTGGATCACAAGCCACTTGCCACTGAAGCTCCCGGAGGGAAGAAGAGGACCAAGACCGGCAAGTGCTCTGGTGCCCACTCCGGCAAGCGCACCTCTTCGGAGTGCTGCGCTCCCATCGAGGACGCGCCATCGAGCTCCACCGGCAAGAGTAAGAAGACAATGGCAGCTCTGCCAACGACCAAGAAGGTGTCCGCCAAGGAGGACGGCACTGGTGGTACCATCACCATCAGTGCCACACTCGACCCCAAATAGGAAAGCGCGCTCGTTGCTTTCCTGCGGGCGAATGTCGATGTGTTTCCCTCGCAACCATCTGACATCCCCGGCGTTCCTAGGAAAGTGATTGAGCACCACCTCGCCGTCTGTCCTCACGCGTGGCCCGTCAAGCAAAGAGTCAGGAAGCAAGCGGTGGAGCGCCAAGAGTTCATCGCAGAAGAAATCAAGAAGTTGGAAGCGGCAGGCCTCGTCAGAGGTGTGCTCCATCCGACGTGGTTGGCCAATCCTGTTGTCGTGCTCAAAGCAAGTGGGAAATGGAGGCTTTGCATCGACTTCACTGATGTTAACAAAGCTTGTCCCAACGACCCCTTTCCCTTGCCGCGCATTGACCAGATTGTTGACTCCACGGTCAGATGTGACCTGCTTTCATTCCTTGACGCCTACTCAGGATACCATCAGATCTTCATGGCTGAAGAAGATGAGGAAAAGACCGCGTTCATCACTCCATGTGGCATGTACTATTTCGTACGGATGCCTTTCGGACTGAAGAATGCTGGTTCAACATTTGCAAGGGTTGTCCACGCCGCTTTTGAGCCACAAATCCATAGAAATGTGGAGGCCTACATGGATGACATAGTGGTCAAGAGCAGAGACAGGGAAACCCTAATTCAAGACTTAGAAGAGACCTTTGCGAACCTGCGCAGGATCAGCCTCAAGCTCAACCCCGAGAAGTGCGTGTTCGGAGTCCCTTCCGGCAAGCTTCTCGGGTTCTTCGTGTCTCAGCGAGGAATCAAAGCCAGCCCAGACAAGATCAAGGCCATCGAGCAGGTTGAAGCACCAACACGTGTCAAGGACGTACGAAGACTTGCCGGCTGCGTCGCGGCTCTCAACAGGTTTATTTCCAAGTCTGCAGAACGCGCCCTGCCGTTTTTCAAAATTTTGAAAAAGGCGTGTCCAGTAAAATGGACTCCGGAAGCGGAGGCTGCACTGCAGGACTTGAAGAAATACCTGTCCTCCGCTCCAATACTTGTCGCGCCTAAACCACAAGAGAAGTTGCTGCTATACCTGGCGGCAACCAATCAAGTGGTTAGTGTTGCGTTAGTAGCGGAGAGAGAGGCAGATGATGAGCTAGCAACCGCGACGAGCACGTCCAACGACAAGCAGGGGGCTTCCCCGACAAGCTCTGGCCCCGACAAGTATGAATCTGCGCAGGAGCAAGTGGAGATGCTGAAGAAGAAAATGGTGCAGCGCCCAGTTTACTTTGTCAGCTCCCTCCTGCAGGGGGCTAGGTCAAGGTACTCTGGGGTGCAGAAATTGCTTTTCGGCCTCCTTATGGCCTCGAGAAAGCTGCGCCATTACTTCCAAGCACACGAGATTACAGTTGTCACCCGCTTTCCGCTGAAGAGGATACTACAGAATCCAGAAGCAACAAGCAGGATTGTCGAGTGGGCACTAGAACTGTCGAGCTTCGGTCTCCAGTTCGAGAGCACCTCGACTATCCAGAGCAGAGCATTGGCGGAGTTCATAGCAGAGTGGACACCGACACCAGACGAAGATATCCCAGAGACGAGCATCCCCGCCAAAGAAGCAAGCAAAGAGTGGCTGATGTACTTTGATGGTGCTTTCTCGCTGCAAGGCGCCGGTGCTGGCGCGTTACTTATCGCGCCCACCGGAGAGCACCTCAAGTACGTAGTCCAGATGCACTTCCCCAAGGAACAAGCAACCAACAATACTACAGAGTATGAAGGTTTGTTTGCCGGTCTCAGGATCGCGGCAGAACATGGGATCAAGAAGCTCATTGTCAGGGGTGACTCGCAGCTTTTCGTCCGCCAAGTGAACAAGGATTACCAGAGTCCGTTGATGGAAGCGTACGTTGATGAAGTGAGGAAGCTGGAAGAGCACTTTGACGGCCTGCAAATGGAACACATTCCAAGAGCTGAGAACAACATCGCTGATGGCCTGTCAAAGTGCGCAGCATTTAAGTTACCTGTGGAACCAGGAACCTTTGTGCTCAAGCTGACTCAGCCATCCGTAACGCCATCAACCAGACAGAGCAAGAAGAGGAAGTTGGTCTCCGGCGACTATCTTCCGGCCGAGCTCCCCGGAGCCGCCGCCAAGAAGGTCCCCAAGATCGACGCCAAGAGCGCTGAGGATCCGTCTGCTCCGGAAAACCCCAGGGTTTGTTCTGTAGAAGCAGGCGTTCCCGACAAGTTTTGCTCCGGCAAGCTTGCCGGGGAACGTCAAGCTCCGGCTGAGCCCCATATCCTCGCCATAGAAGCGGACGTTCCCGCAGCAGCAGATGTGCCTTCAGTCCTTGTTGTCGAGCCACAGGCTCCAGCATGGGCGCAGCAGACTGTCCATTTCCTCCAGCACGGAGAACTTCCCGAAGAACAAGAAGAAGCGAAAAGAGTAGCCCGGCGCTTGAGTATGTACCAGTTCGTCGACAACACACTGTACAGAAGAGGGCGCAACCGTGTGAAATTGAAGTGTATTTCTCGGGAAGACGGACAGGAGCTGTTGGCAGAGATACATGGAGGCATGTGTGGTCACCACATGGGCGCAAGACCACTTGCCGGTAGAGCGTTCCGGCAAGGTCTCTTCTGGCTTACAGCCCTCCAGGATGCAACTGCACAAGTAACCAAGTGTGAAGCGTGCCAGTTCCATTCCAAGCAGATACACCAGCCAGCTCAAGCTCTCCAGACGATCCCTTTATCCTGGCCATTTTCGGTCTAGGGGCTCGACATCCTCGGCCCCTTCCCCTGAGCTGTCGGGGGCTTTGAGTACTTGTACGTCGCAATCGACAAGTTCACAAAGTGGCCGGAAGTGGAACCAGTGAGGAAGGTGACAGCACAGTCAGCCATCAAGTTCTTCAGGTCGATTGTCTGCCGCTTCGGGATCCCCAACCGGATCATCACCGACAATGGTACACAATTCACGAGCCGCGCCTTCATGCAATACGTCCAAGATCTCGGCGCCAAGGTCTGCTTCACTTCTGTTGCTCATCCCAGGAGCAACGGTCAAGCTGAAAGGGCCAATGCCGAAGTACTGCGCGGGCTCAAGACCAGAACTTTCGACAGCCTGCACAAGTGCGGAAGAAACTGGATCGAGGAGCTGCCGATGGCTCTTTGGTCGATCAGAACGACGCCAAATCGAGCCACTGGCCAGACACCATTTGCTCTAGTCTATGGAGCAGAAGCAGTTACCCCCACGGAACTCGTATACGGGTCACCTCGAGTGCTCGCTTATGATGAGCTTGAGCAAGAGCGGCTGCGTGAAGATGACGCGCTGCTCCTTGAGGAAGATCGTCTTCAGGCTGCTGTGCGAGCCTCTCGCTACCAGCAAGCTTTGCGTCGCTACCATAGCCGCAAAGTTAAGGCCAGAAGCTTCGAGGAAGGCGACCTTGTTCTTCGGCGCGCCCCGTCCACCAAGAATCATAACAAGTTGACGCCGAAGTGGGAAGGCCCTTACCGGGTGAGACGAGTCACGAGGCCCGGCGTTGTCCGCCTCGAGACCGAAGATGGCACTCCGGTGAGCAACTCCTGGAATATTGAGCATCTTCGTAAGTTTTACCCGTAAGGCACGGTTGTCGGGCCCCGCCCGGCAACCAACCTTTTGTACAAGTCTTGCCGCTGTTGCATGTGATCCTTTGTACAAAGCCAGGCGCAGACCCTGAGCAGCAGTAAATGAAGCCCTGGCGCCCTAAGTTTTAGCATGCATGCTGAGTCGAGTCTCGTCCTTGGTTAGGGTTGATAGTGCCTAACAGCTGCTAACCCCTAGCTTAGAGGTCGAGTCTGCGTCCTTTTTCCTGTTCCTTCGTTTCCTTTGGTTCGCAGGGTTTTGCATATCCTGGCCAGACCGCCTAAAGACGGAGAAGAGAAGAAGGGTGGGCCAGCACCTGGTCCCCGGCAAGCCAGTGTTGCCGGGGGCTGCAAGTACGAAGATTTGCCCGCGGCAAGCCACAGTTGCCGGGGGCTGCAATCCCAGATAAGTTTTTGCATCCCTTGTCATGCATTCTCTTATGAACTGTGGAATACGAAAACCTTGTTTCCTCCTAAAAGCTACCGTGCTCCCTTAACGACAGGCCCCAGAGCGCGTTCCTGGGGCCCGTTTTGGTAGTAGTCGCGGCGGCAAAGGGGCGGAACGAGGGGCCCGAACCTGCTTCATCCCTTCCTCCGCCAAAGGCGTGAGAGAGGTCGAGTGGCGCGGGAAGACGGCAGGGCCTGTTGCCGGGCAAAGAAGTGTCTATCTTAACGATATAAAGGATTCCCTCCTTGGCGTGGGTTTTACCCACGGGACAAATGGCCCGGCAAACATCCCCTTTTCATTAAAAACATTCCGCTCAGGTATAGTTCAGAGAGAATGAAAAACATGAAAGATGGGACTACAAGTTTTAAACACAGCTAAGGCCCGAGGGCTTACAGATTAAAAAAATATAAGACGCCTGTAATCCCTTTCTTGTCTCTCTCCTCAGGAGGTAGAACAAGGAGGCGAAAAGGGCAGAAGGGGCGCCTAGGCGAGCTACGGGTGGCAGAAGACACCGACAGAACGCCCCGGGGGCTGGCTGAAAGCTGGACGGTGATGGCGGCGCCGGAAGAAGGGCCCGACAAGGCAACAGGGCGTCAGCACGCTGTCAAGGGCGCCGTGCCCTCATACTCCGAGTTGACGGCCTTCCCGCCAGCCCTCTTCCTCTTCTGCAGCCTCGTCACGCCAGCCGCCAAGGAGGCGACCCCGGGAAGCTCAAGGAGCCGGCGACACGGATGATGGGGTCGCCGGTGCCACACGGAGTTGCGACCGGCGCCTAGTCGGACCCGTCATCCCGACGACCGCTGCCCTCGTCGTCGCTGTCGCTCCCCTCCTCGTCACTCTCGCTCGAGGAGGAGCCTTCGCTGTCAGAGGAGCTATCCACGCAGCACCGGGCCCGGGTCCCGAAGTCCCCGAAGGCCTTGACGGAGAGGAGATCGCCCTCCATCAACTTAAAATGGAGGGTGAACCCCTCCATTAAGCTGTGGATATGGGCGAATGTCTTCCACCCTCGGCCAAGATACACCACGCCGGGGGCTGGGGACTCGACGTGGACCCGCGTGCCGCTGATCCCGCAGCCCTTCATGCGCAGCCTTAGCGTCTCGGGTTGCTCCATCTCCATCACGCTTACGAAGGGAGCCGGGAGACGGAGGCGGCGGCGAGGCGCCCGACGCAGCCTGTCGAAGAACTCGCAAGGATCGTCCCCGAGGTGGACCGTCGCGGGAAGAGGAGCCGCTGGCGGAGGCGAGGCCGGCACGTCGCCCCGCCCGCCTCTTCCCTGGGCGCCTCGGCCTCGTCCACGCCCTCGTCCACGACCTCGCCCCCTCCCCCTTCCCCTTACGGTTGGCTCCGCCACCGCGGGTGCAAGGGGAGGAGGGGCGTGTTGCCTAGCGGCAACCCTCGCCGCCACCGATGAAGGACCAGGATTCCCTTTCTCCATGGCGAATGGAGGGAGGGATCAGAAGCCGAAGGGAAGGAAAGACGAAGGAGTGCGGATTTCCGTTGCCCCCTCTTGCTCTTTATAAAGAAGCAGGGTGGGGGCTCGGCCGCCCCGCTCAACCAATCAGGACGCAGGAAGGCCAGGCGACTGGGGCCGACCTGCTGCCCCGACCCGCGATGGCCCGGGTTTCTACCTCCACCGTCTGTGACCCCGGGTGCATGGAAGCCGCGTGGCTGGCGTGCAGGACCGAGGCGACGGATGAGGCGACCTCTCTCCACCCCGTGATCATGGGGAGCGGGCACCTCGGAAACCGTGCCTCGGCCCCGTCCAGCAAACGAGCCACGCCTCCACACCTCCCTCCACTTATGGGGCTACCGCGAACCGTCCCCCTTTATTGCGACGTGACGCATGCCTGCGGGGTTTGGCCCCGCGCCCGCCGCCCACGTCACGCACGCCTCTCCCCACGATGCCGCGTTTGACGCGTGCCGTTCGGGGAGGACGTGGTGGACGCAGAAGCAGATGTAGCGTGACCCAGGCCACGCGTGCCCGTGCACTGTTTTGGGCCTGGCCCAACAGCGCTCGGCACCGTGTATGGCCCAGGCCCGGGGGCTCCTGTCGGTGTACTAAAGTAGGGGTACCTTAGTACCCCGAACTTGTGCACGGGCAGTCGTAGCACCCCGCGGCAAGGCTTGCCAGGCGATCGCCAAGACTCTCCATGGTCCCTTTTTGGGCCATCCAAGAATAAAGTATTTAAGCCAAGGCCCCGGCAGGAGGAGCCTGCCGGAAAGGCCACCCGAAGAGAGCAAGGCCCCGGCGAGAGGAGCTTGTCGGGACGCCCGCTCGAAGCACAAGACCACGGCAAGAGGAGCTTGCTGGGAAGGCCGACCGAGGCGCGACAAGATACTTGCTGCGACGCGCCCCGCGTCCCGGCAAGGACCGGTGAGCGACAAGCTCCCGGGCGCGACAAGACATCAGCCGCGGCAAGGCGCTTGCCGCGGCAAGCCACCACCCCGCGCCTGCGCTCCAGCTCATCCACCCACGCGTCGCTCTAGGGCCATTCCAGGCGTACGTGGCGAGAGGCCGCGCAGCCAGGAGCATGCGGTGGCAAGGCAACACTGACAGAGTAGCCATCGTGGCAAACGGTGGTGCTCCTGACGGTCCCTTCCCTGCACCGTCTGGGCGATGCGGACGGGCATTTAATGCCCTTGTCCCCTGCCGTCAGAGTTAGGTATGTTAGCACTGTGCAAACAGCTGTACCCAACACAGCGTTTTCCAGTTTTGCCCCCGCCTACGTTGCCACCTGTGGGTAACCCCTTGCACATATAAAAGGAGGCCCCATGCGCAACGGGGGAGGAAGGAGAGGAGGCCATTCATGCTCGGTCTCGCCAGCAGCTCGCGTGTACTGTAGCACCACACGCTCTCGAGCAAGAACACAATACCAAACCACAAAGCAGCAGTAGGGTTTTACGCATCCGTGCGGCCCGAAGCTAGGTAAACCCCTCGTGTGCACCGCCTCGATCCGCTCTTCGTGCGACCTCCGCCCCCCCGCCGAACCAAGAAAGGGGCTCGGTCCCCATAGGTGTTGGTGGAGGCAGATTTCCCCCCGACAGCATCATTGCTTACAATACCTTTCAACTTAATCTTTCTCTAGGAACGTATTGAAATAGGGAGCTACAACGCGAGCTATTGATCTACAACCTTTTTTGCAAAGACAACTTAGACTATTGTTCATGATAAATAAGTTCATCTAATCAAATTATATAATGAACTCCCACTCAGATAGACATCCCTCTAGTCATCTAAGTGATACATGATCTGAGTCAACTAGGCCATGTCCGATCATCACGTGAGACGGACTAGTCATCATCGGTGAACATCTTCATGTTGATCATTTCTTCTATACGACACATGTTCGACCTTTTGGTCTTCCGTGTTCTGAGGCAATGTGTGTACATGCTAGGCTCGTCAAGTCAACCTAAGTGTATTGCGTGTGTAAATCTGGCTTACACCCATTGTATCCGAACGTTAGAACCTATCACACCCGATCATCACGTGGTGCTTCGGAACAACGTACCTTAGCAACGGTGCACAGTTAGGGGAAACACAATTCTTGAAATTATTGTGAGGGATCATCTTATTTAAGCTACCGTCATTCTTAAGCAAATAAGATGTAAAAACATGATAAACATCACACGCAATCAAAAAGTGAAATGATATGGCCAATATCATTTTGCTCCTTTTGATCTCCATCTTTGGGGCGCCATGATCATCATTGTCACCGGCATGACACCGTGATCTCCATCATCATGATCTCCATCATCGTGTCTTCGTGAAGTTGTCTCGCCAACTATTACTTCTACTACTACGGCTAACGGTTAGCAATAAAGTAAAGTAATTACATGACATTTATGTTGACACGCAGGTCATAAATAAATTAAGACAACTCCTATGGCTCCTGCCGGTTGTCATACTCATCGACATGCAAGTCGTGATTCCTATTACAAGAACATGATCAATCTCATACATCACATATATCATTCATCACATCCTTTTGGCCATATCATATCACACGACATATGCTGCAAAAACAAGTTAGACGTCCACTAATTGTTGTTGTAAAATTTACGTGGCTGCTATAGGTTTCTTAGCAAGAACGTTTCTTACCTACGCCAAAACCACAACGTGATATGCCAATTTCTATTTACCCTTCATAAGGACCCTTTTCATCGAATCCGATCCGACTAAGGTGGGAGAGACAGACACCCGCTAGCCACCTTATACAACTAGTGCATGTCAGTCGGTGGAACCTGTCTCACGTAAGAGTACGTGTAAGGTCGGTCCGAGCCGCTTCATCCCACGATGCCGCCGAATCAAGATAAGACTAGTAACGGCAAGTAAATTGAAAAAATTGACGCCCATAACAACTTGTGTTCTACTCGTGCATAGAAACTACGCATAGACCTAGCTCTGATACCACTGTTGGGGATCGTAGCAGAAATTTAAAATTTTCTACGCATCACCAAGATCAATCTATGGAGTAATCTAGTAATGAGGGGAAGGGGAGTGCATATACATACCCTTGTAGATTGCTAAGCGGAAGCGTTGCAAGAACGCAGATGAGGTAGTTGTACTCGTGGCGATTCAGATCGCGGTCGATTCCGATCTAAGTGTCGAACAACGGCGCCTCCGCGTTCAACACACGTGCAGCCCGGTGACGTCTCCCATGCCTTGATCCAGCAAGGAGAGAGGGAGAGGTTGGGGAAGACTCCGTCCAGCAACAGCACGACGGCGTGGTGGTGGTGCAGGGGCGCGTTACTCCAGCAGGGCTTCGCCAAGCACTACGAGAGACGAGGAGGAAGAAAGGTAGGGCTGCGCCTTGGGAGAGAGAGACTCGTGTGTTGGGCAACCCCAAAACCTCCACTATATATAGGGGCAAGGGGGAGGGGGAGGCGCCCTAGGGTTTCCCCTAGGGGGGGCGGCGGCCAGGGCAGATGGGATCTCCCCTTTGGGTGACTTGGCCCCCAAGCCAGGAGGTGGGAACCCTAGATGGGGCGCCCCAAACCCCCTGGTCACGTGGGAATAGGTGAGGGGGGGCACAACACCTTAGTGGGCTGGTTTGCCCCCTTCCCTTGGCCCATGAAGCCCCCCAACACTTGCCAGAGCTCCCGAAATACCTTTCGGTCATGCTAGTCATCACCCGGTACCTCCGGGACACTTTCGGACTCCAAAACCCTTCGTCCAATATATCAATATTCACCTCCGAACCATTCCGGAACTCCTCATGACGTCCGGGATCTCATCCGGGTCTCCGAAAAACATACGGTAATAGCGTACATACATTCCCTATAACCCTAGCGTCATCGAACCTTAAGTGTGTAGACCCTACGGGTTCGGGAACCATGCAGACATGACCGAGACATCTCTCTGGTCAATAACCAACAGCGGGATCTGGATACCCATGTTGGCTCCCACATGTTCCACGATGATCTCATCGGATGAACCACGATGTCAAGGGTTCAATCAATCCCGTATACAATTCCCTTTGTCTACTGGTACGATACTTGCCCGAGATTCGATCGTCGGTATCCCGATACCATGTTCAATCTCGTTACCGGCAAGTCTCTTTACTCGTTTTGTAACACATCATCGTGTGATCAACTCCTTGGTCACATTGTGCACATTAAGATGATGTCCTATCGAGTGGGCCCAGATATACCTCTCCGTTACATGGAGTGACAAATCGCAGTCTCGATTCGTGCCAACCCAACAGACACTTTCGGAGGTACCCGTAGTGCACCTTTATAGCCACCCAGTTACGTTGTGACGTTTGGTACACCCAAAGCATTCCTACGGTATTCAGGAGTTGCACAATCTCATGGTCTAAGGAAATGATACTAGACATTAGAAAAGCTTTAGCATACGAACTACACGATCTTGTGCCAGGCTTAGGATTGGTTCTTTTTCATCACATCATTCTCCTAATGATGTGATCCCATTATCAACGACATCCAATGTCCATGGTCAGGAAACCGTAACCATCTATTGATCAACGAGCTAGTCAACTAGAGGCTTACTAGGGACATGGTGGTGTCTATGTATCCACACATGTATCTGAGTTTCAATACAATTCTAGCATGGATAATACACGATTATAATGAACAAGGAAATATAATAATAACTAATTTATTATTGCCTCTAGGGCATATTTCCAACATTTTTATGGACCAAAAGAAGACCACGGAGCATCGGAGTTGGGCCAGAAAAGTCACGGGCTTCCCACGAGGGTGGGGACGCGCCCACCCCCTGGGCGCGTGGGCCTGCCTCATGGACAGCTCGGGCACCTCCTTGACGTGAGACCGATGCCAAAAATTCCTATAAATACAGAAACCTCGAAAAATTAACCTAGATCAGGAGTTCTGCCACCAGAAGCCTTTGTGGCCACGAGAAATCAATCTAGGCCCTCTCCGGCACCCTGCCGGAGGAGGCCATCATCACCGGTGGCCATGGAGGAGTATCTCGGAGAGGCCATCGTCGCCATGAAGGCCAAGGACCAGAGGGAGAACCTTTCCCCATCTAGGGGGGAGGCCATGGAGGAGGAAGCACAAGGGGGAGAACCTCTCCTCCTCCCTCTTGGTGGCACCGGAGTGCCATTGAGAGGGGAATCATCGCCGCGGTGATCGTCTTCATCAACATCACCATCATCATCACCATCCTCATCTATTTTATGCGGTCCACTCTTCCGCACCCTGCTATAATCCCTACTTGAACATGGTGCTTTATGCCACATATTATGATCCAATGATGTGTTGCCATCCTATGATGTTTTGAGTAGACATCTTTTGTCTTTGGGTTGATTGATGATCTAGATTGGTATGAGTTGTATGTTTTACTTTGATGTTGTCCTATGGTGCCCTCCGTGTCGCACAAGCATGAGGGGTTCCCGCTGTAGGGTGTTGCAATACGTTCATGATTCGCTTATAGTGGGTTGGTGAGTGACTGAAACACAAACCCGAGTAAGGGGGTTGTTGCGTATGGGAATAAAGAGGACTTGATGCTTTAATGCTATGGTTGGGTTTACCTTAATGATCTTTAGTAGTTGCGGATGCTTGCTAGAGTTCCAATCATAAGTGCATATGATCCAAGTAGAGAAAGTATGTTAGCTTATGCCTCTCCCTCATATAAAACTGCAATAGGGATTACCGGTCTTGTTAACGATTTCCTAGGACAATTCCGCACACCGATCCACCATTATTCCACACTCGCTATTTATAATATTTATTAATATATTCTAACTTCATGATAACAACACCTACTTTCATATTTTAGCTCCCTGATATCATACAAAGTTATCCTCTCCATACCCACAACATAGTTTTATTTCTCGTTGCTAGTTGGAAGCAAACGTTCGGTGTACGTAGAGTCGTATCAGTGGCAGATAGGGATTGAGAGAAAATTGATCTTACCTTTAGCTCCTTGTGGGTTCGACACTCCATACTTATCACTTGCACCTTTGGAAATTGCTACGATGATTCCATGCACTTGGGGATTATCAAGCTCTTTTCTAGCGCCGTTGCCGGGGAGCAATAGCGTGGGGTTGATATTCTCGTGTGTGCTTGTTTGCTTTCTTCACTAAGTAGATTTTGTTTTTCCTTTTTGTTTCTGTTTAGTTGTGGGTGAAACATACAAAAAAAATAAAAGAACGAAAATACAAAAAAATTTACTTGCCTCTCATGCCTAATTTTTTTTTCAAAAAGAGAAGTGATTGGGAAGTTATGCATTGAAGAAGTGAGGGTCGACCTTGAGCACTCGTGTTCATGCTCACGGAAACAATGTAGAATTATTTCATGGAAGTTTCTCTATAAATAATTATCCCCTTGTATATATCCATTGTATTATAAAAATAATGTGCCAAGCTTTGGTTTTAGGATGATTAGATTGCTTGTTTGCTATGTGCGGAACAAAAATAGAAACTTTGGCTGTAGTGCATGATTTTATATTTTTTACTGGAAATTCAAATGGGTCTGAAAGTTTTTGCACATTACTTATGTACAAATTTTTCAAATTTTCAAATTTATTTCATAATTTTTTGAGCTACAGAAGTTTGCTAAACTTCCAGATTACTACAGACTGTCCTGTTTAAGACAGATTCTGTTTTTGATGCATTGCTTGCTTGTTTTGATGAAACTATCGATTTCTATCAGTGGATTAAGCCATGGAAAAGTTATATTACAGTAGCTATAATGCAAAAACAAAAATATGAATTGGTTTGCAACAGTACTTATAGTAGTGATTTGCTTTGTTATACTAACGGATCTCACAAAGTTTTTGTTAAAGTTCTGTGTGGATGAAGTGTTTGAACATCGAGGAGCTATCAATATGAGAAGAATAAAGAGAGACAAGAGTTCAAGCTTGGGGATGCCCAAGGCACCCCAAGTAAATATTTAAGAGGATACTCAAGCATCTAAGCTTGGGGATGCCCCGGTTGGCATCCCATCTTTCTTCTTGAACAATTATCGGTATACCTCGGTTTTTCCTTTGTTCACATGATTTTTGTTTTGTTCACATGATTTGTGTCCTTTGTGTTTTTCTTTTTCTTTAAGAACCATGATATTATGAGATGTACCTTCATAAATTTATAGAATACTTCATGTGCTTCACTTATATCTTTTAAGTATGAACTTATAGAATTGCTCTTTGTGCTTCACTTAAATCTTTTGAGTATCGTTTTATAGAATGCTGCGTGTGCTTCACTTATATTGAGCTTGGATATTGGTTAGTCTATATTAATTGTACAATGCTCCATGAACTTCACTTATATATTTTGGAGTATGAATAATACTATCATCTAAAGTGGGTTTGGAAGAGTGTCAACTTTAGGAATTAGTGTTCCCACTATTCCGAATGATAAGAATTTTGCTTATGAGGAGAGTAGAAAAATTTCTATGCTTGTAGATCCACCGTATAAGAATGATGATTTTAGAAACCGCGTACAATTGTCATAGGGCTCTGAGAATCAAATTCTTCATTAATTTCTTCACACTTAGAGGGTTAGTCTTCATTGATTGAAGAAAAACGTTACTTCGTGTGTTGCACATCAAAGTCATCAATTTTGCACAAGTTTTAGGATTGGTATCCTTTCAAATAACATTCAAAGATTCTAAATATTTATCTCACACCACAACTTGCAAAATCTCTTTTCATCCAAGGGATTTGTGAATATATCCTCCAGTTGTTCTTCAGTCTTCACATGGTCGATGAAGATATCGCCCTTCAACACATGATCTTGAAGAAAACGATGACGAATTTGGATGTGCTTTGTCTTCGAGTGCTGCACTGGGTTGTGAGAAGTCTTGATCACACTCTCATTTTTGCAGTAGAAGGGCACATTCTTCACATTGATGCCATAATCCTTGAGGGTTTGCTTCATCCACAACAACTGAGCACAGCAAGAGCCAGCAACAATGTACTCAGCTTTAGCAGTAGAGAGTGATACGCAGTTCTGCTTCTTCGAGGACCAACATACTAAGGATCGTCCGAGGAAATGGCATGTGCCTGAAGTTGACTTGCGATCCACCTGATCACTAGCATAGTCAGAATCAGAATATCCAATATGATCAAAAGTCGAGCCCTTGGGATACCATAATCCAAGTGTTGGAGTGTGAGCATATCGAAGAATATGTTTCACAACCTTGTGGTGTGATTCCTTCAGTGTAGCTTGAAAACGGGCACACATGCAAACACTAAGCATAATATCTGGCCTAGATGCACATAGGTACAATAAAGAGCCAATCATGGAGCAGTATACCTATTGATCGAAATCTTTACCATTTTTTCAGTGCAAAGATGGCCATTTGTGGGCATAGGGATTTTGATGCCTTTGCAATCTTGCGTGCCGAATTTCCTCGGTACATCTGAGGTATTTCTCTTGAGATATGAAGATGCCATTGTATTGTTGACGAATTTGAAGACCTAAGAAGAATTTCAATTCTCCCATCATAGACATTTGATATTCTTGACTCATCATATAGGCAAATTCGTCACTGTAGCATTTGTTAGTATAGCCAAAGATAATATCATCCACGTATATTTGGCACACGAATAATTCATCATCATAGGTTTTTGTGAAAAGAGTTGGGTCAAGTGAACCAGGTTTGAAGCCTTTCTGAAAGTGCAACTATCCCTAGGTGGTTTTGGTAATTCATAACAACATATAGCTCATTGAGCTAATGTTATTCCAAGATGATTATTTCAGGAAAGCTCAATGATTGGCATGGCATGGATGATGAAAGTGGATCCCTCAAAATGCTAAGGACAAAGGATTGGCTCAAGCTCAAAAGCTCAAGACTCTTCATTTTATATTTTAGTGATCCAAGATCACATTGAGTCTTTAGGAAAAGCCAATACTATCAAGGAGGGATGAGGTGTTGCTTAATGAGCCTCTTGCTTCATGTGCTTAGTGATATGCTCCAAAACCCTCAGCTACTTTCCCATATCCACACTTGACCTAAACCCAAAGCCAAACTCGGTCCTACCAATTCTTTCAATCCGGCGCCACCGAGTTTCACATGTCATAGCCACTGCCAAACCCTAAGTAAATCGGTTCTACCGATAGGGATCTCGGTCTCACCGAGATGGGATTACAATTTCTCTGTTTCCTTTTCGTAACTTTTCGGTCTCACCGAAAGAGCGGATCAGTCCCACCGAGATTGCAATGTAAACTCTCTATTTCCTTTTTGTAACATTTCGGTCTCACCGAAAGAGCAAATCGGTCCCACTGAGTTTACCTGACCAACTCTCTGGTTAGCTTATTACCAAAACGGTCTTACCGAGTTTGTGTAATCGGTCTCACCGAGATTACGTTATGCCCTAACCCTAACCATATCGGTCCTACCGAGTTGCATGTCAGTCCCACCGAAAATCACTAACGATCACTAGGTTTCCTAAATCGGTCCGATCGAGTTTGTTGATTCGGTCCCACGGAGATTGGTAAATTGTGTGTAACGGTTGGATTTTGTGTGGAGGCTATATATACCCCTCCACCTCCTCTTCACTCGTGGAGAGAGCCATCAGAACACATCTACACTTCCAACTCATATGTTCTGAGAGAGAACCACCTACCCTTGTGTTGAGCTCAAGATATTCCATTCCTACCATATGAATCTTGATCTCTAGCCTTCCCCAAGTTGCTTTCCACTCAAATCTTCTTTCCACCAGATCCAAATCCTATGAGAGAGAGTTGAGTGTTGGGGAGACTATCATTTGAAGCACAAGAGCAAGGAGTTCATCATCAACACACCATTTGTTACTTCTTGGAGAGTGGTGTCTCCTAGATTGGCTAGGTGTCACTTGGGAGCCTCCGACAAGATTGTGGAGTTGAACCAAGGAGTTTGTAAGGGCAAGGAGATCGCCTACTTTGTGAAGATCTACTGCTAGTGAGGCAAGTCCTTCGTGGGCGACGGCCATGGTGGGATAGACAAGGTTGCTTCTTCGTGGACCCTTCGTGGGTGGAGCCCTCCGTGGACTCGCGCAACCGTTACCCTTCGTGGGTTGAAGTCTCCATAAATGTGGATGTAGGATAGCACCACCTATACGAACCACGCAAAAAACATCCGTGTCTCCAATTGCGTTTGAATTCTCCAAACCCTTCCCCTTTACATTCTTGCAAGTTGCATGATTTACTTTCCGCTACCTATATACTCTTTGCATGCTTGCTTGAATTGTGTGATGATTGCTTGACTTGTCCTAAAAGTAGCTAAAATTTGCCAAACTATAAAATTGGGAAAAGGTTAAGGTTTTATTGGTCAAGTAGTCTAATCACCCCCCCTCTAGACATACTTCAAGGTCCTACAAGGGGTATCAGATCTTTGGTCTCCATTTGCTTTGATTTCCATAGCTTTTGGTGGTCATAGCCTTGGTTTCACAATCTAGGAGAGTATGGCGTCTAGCGAGGGAAATTATCACCGTAGAGGTCCTTACTTTGATGGTACTAATTTTGCTAGTTGGAAGCATAAGATGAAAATGCATATTCTCGAACATAACCCCGCTGTTTGGGCTATTGTGTGTGTTGGTTTGCAAGGTGACTTCTTTGATGGGAAAGAACCAAACCGTGAAGCTACCGCGGAAGAGTTGAAGATGCTGCAATACAACGCTCAAGCTTGTGATATTCTCTTCAACGGATTATGCCCCGAAGAATTCAACAAAATCAGCCGTCTTGAGAATGCAAAGGAAATTTGGGATACTTTGATTGATATGCACGAAGGTACCGACTCCGTCAAGGAATCCAAATTGGATGTGCTTCAAAGTCAACTTGACAAGTTCAAAATGAAGGATGGTGAAGGTGTCGCTGAAATGTACTCTAGGCTTGCTCTCATCACAAATGAGATTGCCGGCTTAGGGAGTGAAGAGATGACCGATAGATTCATCATCAAGAAGATCCTAAGAGCCTTGGATGGAAAATATGATACCGTGTGCACATTGATTTAAATGATGCCCAATTACAAGGATCTCAAGCCAACGGAGGTCATTGGAAGAATTGTTGCTCATGAGATGTCACTCAAGGATAAAGAGGAACTTCACAACAAATCAAGTGGAGCTTACAAAGCCTCATATGAAGCCCCCACATCATCAAGTGAGAAACAAACCTTCAATGAAGAATTGAGCTTAATGGTGAAGAACGTCAACAAGTTCTACA
Source organism: Aegilops umbellulata (assembly GCA_032464435.1). Lineage (NCBI taxonomy): Eukaryota > Viridiplantae > Streptophyta > Magnoliopsida > Poales > Poaceae > Aegilops > Aegilops umbellulata. The sequence goes on from CP136054.1 coordinate 399,297,746, forward strand.
AGAGTAGAAGCAAAGATAAAAGCTCCAATTCAAGGTCCTACAATGACAAAAGATCTTCTCGTCGAGAGCGAAACTGCTACAATTGTGGAAGACCCGGACACTATTCCAATGAGTGTACGGCACCCTACAAAAGAAGAGAAGATTCTCCAAAAAGAAGAAGCAAAAGAGAAGAATCACCATCTAGAGAAAGAAGGAGTAGAGATGATCGTTATGAACGAAGATACTCACGGAGAAGCAAGGATTCGGGAAGAAAGGAAAAGTCATCAAGGAGCTACACAAAACGAAGACATCAAGCTCATGTTCGTGAATGGGTATCCGGCTCCGACTCCGACAACCACTCCGAGAGAGGTTATCACTCCGATTCCGAATATACTCAAGATGAAGGTGTTGCCGGTCTAGCACTTGTGTCAACCGACTCCTACGACATATTTGACTCACCAAATGAAGGAGTTGGAAGATGCTTCATGGCCAAAGGTCCTAAGGTAACGCACCCCGAGTATGTTGATTTCAATAGTGATGAAGATGACTTGTTAGGTGATGATGATTTACTTGTTGACAACTCTAGTGATGAATACTATGATGAAACATCAATTAATCATGCTAATCAAGATAAAACGAATGACAATGATAAGGAGAAGATTGAGGCTCTAACTAAAGAACTAAACACTCTTAAGTTAGCTCATGAAACTATCTTCGAAGATCATCGAGAACTTTTAAGAGCTCATGAAAAGTTACGCTTTGAAAAGCTCAATCTTGAGCAAGAGCATGAGTTCTTAAAAGCAATCAATGATGATCTCCGCAAGAAAAGTTCTTCTTACATTGCCAAGCGTTTACTCTTATCCACTTACATACCTCAAGTCAAATCTAGTAACAATAACAAGAAAGATTCTTCCTCTAGTAGTAACAATGATCATACTAAATCCAATATTGTTGCTTATAGTAGTTCTCTGGACTCCACTAATGATTCTCTTAGCCAAGTTACACTTGAGTAAGAAAATAGCTTATTGAAGGGAATTATAGAGAAAGGAGTCTACAAGAGCCTTGCCGGAAGTAAGCAATTCGAGGAAATTGTACGCAAGCAAGGAAGGCACCGGAAGAATCAAGGTGTTGGTTTTGAACCAAAGGTCAACGCCAATGGAGTTGAGTGGGAAGAAGATCAATACCCCAAGACGAAGTTTGTTCCTCAACAAGAGAAGTATGATCCTACTTCCTTCAAGGGGACACAAGCTCAAGATTATCTTCCAGCACAAGACTACAAGCAAAAAGGCAAGGACAAGCTTCAAGAGGAAATTGATGCATTTGAAGAAGCTCCTCAGACCTTAGTCAAGTGGATTCCCAAGACTACTTCAAGTTCCACTTCATCAAGTACGACTACAACTCCAAGGATTCCCATCAAGATGGTCTGGATCCAAAAGAAAAAGAACTAGAGAGTTCTTGAGGGTGACTCCGCCAACATACTACACTCTTATCATTTTGGCAAGAACAAGTGTAATCAACTTCCACATCTTGCACTAGTTCAAGGAGTCACAAACCCTCTTGTTGGTAAGTCAAGGGACAAGGTAACCTAAAAGCTTTCATGGACAACATCTTGTGTGTGAATCACTCTATGTCTATGGATATTCTTGTTTGTTCCTTGTGGGACTAACCCATGTAGGTATTGAAAGTGCAATTCACTCCAATGGATAGCTCCAATTGTTCTACATCAACATTGAGCATCCACATATTCCACATTTACATGAAGTCATCATCGACAAAACCCAAGGTTAGTTCATCCCTCTTAGGGGGGATATCACATCTAGGGGGACTTTACTCTAAGACTTGAGCTAAAGCAACTCTAATGATGTGAACACAACAATGCTTTATGTAAAAGTGCTAACCCCACTTGTGCTTAAACGATGAGTATGACCTATGATCAAATGTTCTCATTTGACTCCTAAGTCAATACACTCATATATAGATGACCTAGTCATCGCCAATTGCTTGATAGATGCTAGTATTGGTTGTGCATGCTTTGCCACATATTTCAATTGCCATTTTATTGTGTGAGCATGTTGGTTGCATGTTTTACTCATTCGAGGACATGCACTTGTTGTTTTGATTGATTGGTTTTCTTTTCTCTTGCCAAGTGGATGGACAAGAATGCCTAAGAACCTTCTCTAGCTATCTATGTTTTTCCCGTCTCAAACTCTATTCATGCTACATCACAAAATTTGATCAAGTCAGATTCGAACCACTCTGTGTGAGGAGCACTCGGAGTCCCCGATTCGTCATAGACTTAAACTTCCAAAACTTCTTTGTGATTCTCGGTCTGATCGATATCTTATTTTCGGTCCTACCGAGATCATCAAGTTGATCTATGTTTTCGATCTCGGTGCAACCAATTTGAACCATTCGGTCACACCGATTTGCAATAACTGTATACAGTTTTGCATCTCGGTGCCACCGAGTTGTTCCACTCGGTCACACCGACATGGTCGGGCTATATATAGACACGGGAAAATTTTTGGAAATTTCTCCGAACCTCTTCGCCCGCGCAATAGATCGCTCTGCCTATGTGGTCTCCGGATCGTCTTCTCGCCGCCAGCCGCCTCCAGTCGCTGGTCTCCATCGCCGTCAACGGAATTCAACCCTGTCGTTGCTGCCGTAGCGAGTCTCCGCCGAACTAGGGTATGGACTCGATCTTTGTGCTATTCCCCATCTGATTCCTAGCACATTGTGATCTTATTGATTCTATCCACGATTGAAACACTCCTATCCAGTCAATGTAATTCGTAGAATAGGTTTGATTTGAAAATTTTAGGGTTAGGTTTCTGCCGAAACCATCTCGGACCCACCGAGTTGAAAAACTCGGTCCCACCGATTTGGCTCATGCCATTGCACAAGTGAGACTCGGTCTGACCGAGAATTACCAATCGGTGTGACCGATTTTGGAACTTTGTGAAACCCTAGCAGTCTCGGTGCCACCAAACTGTGACTCGGTCTGGCCAATGTTCACTAGTTTAGGTTCCAAAACTGCTTCGGTATCACCGAGTTTAAAAATCGGTAGATCCAAAATGATTTCTGTGGGAAACTAAAACTAAGATTTGAATCATTCTTTTGCAAAAATCTCTGCATTTTGTGATGCTCATCTATAAACTCTTCACAGGGTTAGCAGTCAGCTTTTACATCATGTCTGATCAGAGTGACAGCCAGAACATGTCAGAAGAGCAAATGCACATGAGTGAGGGCACTAGTCCCTCCAGTTCTTCAGATGAAGGCAGCAGGAGCACCCCTAGCAATTTGCCAAAAGCTGCCACCAGACAAAAGAAGAAGAGAACTCAGACTCAGAGGATGAGGATTATGTGGCAGAGGAAGAGGAAGCTACTTCCAAGAGAGTAGTGCTCAAGAAGGAGTATGGCTCAGCACAGAGCACAAAGCCAGGCTTGAAAGTCAAAAGGTCAGCAGGTAGGTAGCCTATGCCAAAGGCCAGAGCTTCAACTAAAATTCCTGAAAAGCCTGCACCCAAAGGGCTAGTTGCTGCTGAAGGGAAGAAGGAAAGAAAAAGAGGCAGATGGTGCAAGAAAGTTGATCCAACGGCTGAGTTTGCAAAGCATTCTTCTGAAGAAGAAGAAGAAGAAGAAGAAGAAGAAGAAGAAGAAGAAGAAGAAGAAGAAGAAGAAGAAGAAGAAGAAGAAGAAGAAGAAGAAGAAGAAGAAGAAGAAGAAGAAGAAGAAGAGAAGAAGAAGAAGAAGAAGAGAAGAAGAAGAAGAAGAAGAAGAAGAAGAAGAAGAAGAAGAAGAAGAAGAAGAAGAAGAAGAAGAAGAAGAAGAAGAAGAAGAAGAAGAAGAAGAAGAAGAAGAAGAAGAAGAAGAAAGAAGAAGAAGAAGAAGAAGAAGAAGAAGAAGAAGAAGAAGAAAGAAGAAGAAGAAGAAGAAGAAGAAGAAGAAGAAGAAGAAGAAGAAGAAGAAGAAGAAGAAGAAGAAGAAGAAGAAGAAGAAGAAGAAGAAGAAAGAAGAAGAAGAAGAAGAAGAAGAAGAAGAAGAAGAAGAAGAAGAAGAAGAAGAAGAAGAGAAGAAGAAGAAGAAGAAGAAGAAGAAGAAGAAGAAGAAGAAGAAGAAGAAGAAGAAGAAGAAGAAGAAGAAGAAGAAGAAGAAGAAGAAGAAGAAGAAGAAGAAGAAGAAGAAGAAGAAGAAGAAGAAGAAGAAGAAGAAGAAAGAAGAAGAAGAAGAAGAAGAAGAAGAAGAAGAAGAAGAAGAAGAAGAAGAAGAAGAAGAAGAAGAAGAGAAGAAGAAGAAGAAGAAGAAGAAGAAGAGAAGAAGAAGAAGAAGAAGAAGAAGAAGAAGAAGAAGAAGAAGGAAGAAGAAGAAGAAGAAGAAGAAGAAGAAGAAGAAGAAGAAGAAGAAGAGAAGAAGAAGAAGAAGAAGAAGAAGAAGAAGAAGAAGAAGAAGAAGAAGAAGAAGAAGAAGAAGAAGAAGAAGAAGAAGAAGAAGAAGAAGAAGAAGAAGAAGAAGAAGAAGAAGAAGAAGAAGAAGAAGAAGAAGAAGAAGAAGAAGAAGAAGAAGAAGAAGAAGAAGAAGAAGAAGAAGAGAAGAAGAAGAAGAAGAAGAAGAAGAAGAAGAAGAAGAAGAAGAAGAAGAAGAAGAAGAAGAAGAAGAAGAAGAAGAAGAAGAAGAAGAAGAAGAAGAAGAAGAAGAAGAAGAAGAAGAAGAAGAAGAAGAAGAAGAAGAAGAAGAAGAAGAAGAAGAAGAAGAAGAAGAAGAAGAAGAAGAAGAAGAAGAAGAAAGAAGAAGAAGAAGAAGAGAAGAAGAAGAAGAAGAAGAAGAAGAAGAAGAAGAAGAGAAGAAGAAGAAGAAGAAGAAGAAGAAGAAGAAGAAGAAGAAGAAGAAGAAGAAGAAGAAGAAGAAGAAGAAGAAGAAAGAAGAAGAAGAAGAAGAGAAGAAGAAGAAGAAGAAGAAGAAGAAGAAGAAGAAGAAGAAGAAGAAGAAGAAGAAGAGAAGAAGAAGAAGAAGAAGAAGAGGTTGTTGCACCAGCACCTAAGGCACCCAAAGCTTATGGGTGATGCTATAAAATCAGGGGCTACTGCATCCAAGCCCAAAGAAGCACCCAAAGCTGCCTCCAAGGCCAAGCTAGCTCCAAGCCAAAACCAAAGAGAAATACAAGGAGCATACCAGCTGCTGAGAAGAACAAGGCCCCAGTGCCTGAAGCTGTTGGAGAAGATGAAGAAGGACAAGTTCTGAGAAAACTCAAGGCCAAGATTCCAGACCACAATGATGCTCATCATGTGGTTGAGAAGATGAAAATCAGAAGAGACTCGGGGTTGAGGAAGTGGAGAGAATAAGATCCATATGCTTCAAGGAGAAGAACTGTTGTTGACTACAGGTTCCACACAAAGGAACAGCAGGACTTCTATGAGAGAGTTTTGTTGGATAAGAAGCCTATCGTTTGTGACATGAGGTGGGTCGACTAGACCTACATCAAGGAGAATGAGCAACGCTATCCTGGAGTGCAAGACAGCTTCAGTGCTGTGGTGTTGCTGACTTTGTTGGGCAGAAGCTCACAAAGTGGAACGAGGAGCTCATTATGCAATTCTACTCCACAGCACACTTCTACCCACAAGTGCAAGGATAACATGGATGTATGAAGGTACAAGGTACCAATCAACTATTGAGGAATGGGCAAAGTTGATCAATGCCCCAGAGGAAAATGAAGATGACTTGGATATCTATGCCAAGAAAAAGATGGATCATAACACAATGGCAAATATGTACAAGGAGATTCCAGTAGATGATCTTGACACTCACCAGCTTGGGTCCGTAAAACACTAGTTGTCAGGACTGCCTATGATCAACTGGATCCTTAGGCACACACTCTTGCCCAAGTCTGGAGATCACAGAATGATCAGAGGTCATGCCATTAACTTGCTACATATATTTGATGTGCCTCAGAAATTCAAAGTCATGAGCCTCATAATAGAGACTATCAAGAGGACTACAGCAGATCAGAAGAGGAGCTGTGGTTATGCCCCTCAGATCCAGGAGTTAATTAACTCAAAGATGGGCACATGCACTTACTTGTTGGACAAGGAACACTTGCCTATTCATCCAGATTTCGAGGACAATCAAGTTGTGACGAATGAAAATGAACCATCATTAGCTCACGCTCAAGCAAAGAAGGAGAAGGCAAGGAAGGAGAAAGCTGCCAAGATGCCAACTCAAGAGGAGGCATCTGAGTATTTCTTGAAAACCAAGCAGGAGCAGCTTAGTTACTTGATTGCATCTACACTGAGGATTGAGAAAGGACTGACCACCCTCACTCAGAATCAGGAGAGCTTAGAGAGAATCGTGGAACAAAAGTTCTATGACTTGGATGTAAAAGTAACAGAGATTCAGTCTGCAGTGGAGCAACTTCAAGATGACATGCAGGAGAGGAAAGGGAAGACTACAACTGATGCATTTGCCAGAGTGCCACGAGCTCAGAGGTCAACTGCAGTGCCAGTTCCTGACACCAGAGCCACCACCTCAGCTCCAGCTACAGCACCAGCCCAACTAGCCCAGCATTCACCTCAGCTCCAGCTCCAACCACTTCTACAGAAGCCTTCGTCCTTGGAGTGATCCAGATTCCACCACCACCAGAAGATCAAGCCTGAGAGTCGATCTAGCACTATGCATTTTCTAGGAACTTTTTGGTAACTTGTTGCCAAAGGGGGAGAAAAATGTATAGATCATAGGCTTCGAGAGAGAGATAGAGTGTTGCCTTTATTCTCTCTTGCTTTATTTGGTGGTTTTTCAAACTTGTTTGCTTTTGGTTGAGATACTATGATATGCTTGTGATACATTGATGATCATGTGTTTGATCATAAGCTACACTTATGCATGCTTGATATTATCCTATCTATCTTATGTGATCATTCACTTTTCTTGGTGATGAGTGCATGTATTCAATTCTTATCATTTTGAGCGCTCCACCAAGATGTATGTGACATGGAAGAGTAACCTATGATTCTAACTCTTTGTGCATTTGCAGTCCAAAGCAAATTTTAAAATATGCACAAATTTAGGGGGAGCTCTTGCTTTTCACATACTTCTCAAAGCGACGATGTTCTAAAAGCTTATTATCATTTATCGAAGCTTTGATCTATATGTTGTCATCAATTACCAAAAAGGGGGAGATTGAAAGTGCAACTATCCCTAGGTGGTTTTGGTAATTCATAACAACATATAGCTCACTTAGCTAATGCTATTCCAAGATGATTATTTCAGGAAAGCTCAATGATTGGCACGGCATGGATGATGAAAGTGGATCCCTCAAAATGCTAAGGACAAAGGATTGGCTCAAGCTCAAAATCTCAAGACTCTTCATTTTATATTTTAGTGATCCAAGATCACATTGAGTCTTTAGGAAAAGCCAATACTATCAAGGAGGGATGAGGTGTTGCTTAATGAGCCTCTTGCTTCATGTGCTTAGTGATATGCTCCAAAACCCTCAACTACTTTCCCATATCCACACTTGACCTAAACCCAAAGCCAAACTCGGTCCTACCGATTCTTTCAATCCGGCGCCACCGAGTTTCACATGTCATAGCCACTGCCAAACCCTAAGCAAATCGGTTCTACCGATAGGGATCTCGGTCTCACCGAGATGGGATTGCAATTTCTCTGTTTCCTTTTCATAACTTTTCGGTCTCACCGAAAGAGCGGATCGGTCCCACTGAGATTGCAATGTAAACTCTCTGTTTCCTTTTTGTAACATTTCGGTCTCACCGAAAGAGAAAATCGGTCCCACCGAGTTTACCTGACCAACTCTCTGGTTAGCTTATTACCAAATCAGTCTCACCGAGTTGTGTAATCAGTCTCACCGAGATTACGTTATGCCCTAACCCTAACCATATCAGTCCTACCGAGTTGCATGTCAGTCCCACCGAAAATCACTAACGGTCACTAGGTTTACTAAATCGGTCCGACTGAGTTTGTTGATTCGGTCCCACCGAGATTGGTAAATTGTGTGTAACGGTTGGATTTTGTGTGGAGGCTATATATACCCCTCCACCTCCTCTTCGCTCGTGGAGAGAGCCATCAGAACACATCTACACTTCCAACTCATATGTTCTGAGAGAGAACCACCTACCCTTGTGTTGAGCTCAAGATATTCCATTCCTACAATATGAATCTTGATCTCTAGCCTTCCCCAAGTTGCTTTCCACTCAAATCTTCTTTCCACCAGATCCAAATCCTATGAGAGAGAGTTGAGTGTTGGGGAGACTATCATTTGAAGCACAAGAGCAAGGAGTTCATCATCAACACACCATTTGTTACTTCTTGGAGAGTGGTGTCTCCTAGATTGGCTAGGTGTCACTTGGGAGCCTCCGACAAGATTGTGGAGTTGAACCAAGGAGTTTGTAAGGGCAAGGAAATCACCTACTTCGTGAAGATCTACCGCTAGTGAGGCAAGTCCTTCGTGGGTGACGGCCATGGTGGGATAGACAAGGTTGCTTCTTCGTGGACCCTTCATGGGTGGAGCCCTCCGTGGACTCGCGCAATTGTTACCCTTCGTGGGTTGAAGTCTCCATCAACGTGGATGTAGGATAGCACCACCTATCCGAACCACGCCAAAAACATCCGTGTCTCCAATTGCGTTTGAATTCTCCAAACCCTTCCCCTTTACATTCTTGCAAGTTGCATGCTTTACTTTCCGCTGCCTATATACTCTTTGCATGCTTGCTTGAATTGTGTGATGATTGCTTGACTTGTCCTAAAAGTAGCTAAAATCTGCCAAACTATAAAATTGGGAAAAGGTTAAGGTTTTATTGGTCAAGTAGTCTAATCACCAACCCTCTATACATACTTCAAGGTCCTACACTTTCTTCATGAGGAATACCTTTAGTGTGTCATACCACACCCGAGGGGCCTGCTTTAGGCCATAGAGGGCCTTATTGAGTTTGAAGACTTTGTCAGGATGCTTAGGATCTTCAAAGGGGGGCTGAGCAACATATAGTTCTTTCTCAAGCTTACCATTGAGGAATGCACTTTTCACATCCATTTGATATAAGATGATATTATGATGGTTAGCATAAGCAAGCAATATGTGAATAGCTTCAAGTCTAGCAACAGGTGCAAAAGTTTCATCGAAGTCAATTCATTCAACCTGTGTGTAGCCCTGAGCTACAAGACGAGCCTTTTTCCTCACCACTTGGCCATTTTCGTGTTGCTTGTTGCGGTAGATCTATGATACGTCTCCAATGTATCTATAATTTTTTTATTGTTCCATGTTGTTATATTATCATTCTTGGATGTTTTACAATCATTTTATAGCAACTTTATATCATATTTTGGGACTAACCTATTAACATAGTTCCCAGTGCCAGTTGTTTTTTTTGCTTGTTTTTTACTTCGCAGAAAATCAATACCAAACGGAGTCCAGATGCAGTGAAACTTTTTGGTGATATTTTTCTGGACCGGAAGACACCAATTGGGCCAAAGAAGTACCCGAGGGGTGCCCCGAGGGGGGCACAACCTACCTGGGCGCGCCTGGGGGCCCAGGCGCGCCCTGGTGGGTTGTGCCCACCTCGATGGCCTCCCGCACCGTCACTTTGCTCTATTAATACCCCAATACTACAGAAACCCTAGGGTAGTCGACGAAAATCAATTCTAGCCGCCGCAAGTTCCAGAAACCACAGATCCAGTCTAGACACCATCACGGAGGGGTTCATCATCCTCATTGGTGCCTCTCTGATGATGCGTGAGTAGTTCATTGTAGACCTACGGGTCTGTAGTTAGTAGCTAGATGGCTTCCTCTCTCTCTCTTGATTCTCAATACAATGGTCTCTTGGAGATCTATTTGATGTAACTCTTTTTCCGGTGTGTTTGTTGGGATCCGATGAACTTTGAGTTTATGATCAGATCTATGTTTTTATCCATGGAAGTTATTTAAGACTTTTGATATCTTATATGCATGATTACTTATAGCCTCATATTTCTTCTTCGAATCTTTGGTTTAGTTAGGCCAACTAGATTGATTTTTCTTGCCATGGGAAGAGGTGATTTGTGATGGGTTCGATCTTACGGTGCTTGATCCCAGTGACAGAAAGGGAATCGACACGTATGTACCGATGCCATTAAGGATAACAAGATGGGGTCTATTTCTACATAAATAGATCTTGTCTACATCATGTCATCGTTCTTACTGCATTACTCTGTTTCTCCATGAACTTAATACACTAGATGCATGCTGGATAACGGTCGATGTGTGGAGAAATAGTAGTAGATGCAGGCAGGAGTCGGTCTACTAATCTTGGATGTGATGCCTATATAATGATCATTGCCTGGATATCGTCATAATTATTTGAAGTTCTATCAATTTCCCAATAGTAATTTGTTTACTCACCATATGCTATTTTTATCGAGACAAGCCACTAGTGAAATCTTCGGCCCCCGGATCTCTTCTTTATCATATTTGCCTTCATGATCTATTTTTATTTGCTTTTATTTTCAGATTTGTTAATCCAAAAACTCAAAAATATCTTGCTGCAACTTTTATTTATTCATTTTATCTTGCGTTCCCGCGAGATCTATTTATCCAATCTACTACAATTTTACCTATCATTTTACCCGTGTGGGATTGACAACCCCTCTCTTACGTCGGGTAAGTATTTGTTCTTTGTGTGTAGGAGCTGTTTACATAGTGTTGCGTGGTTCTCCTACTGGTTCAATAACCTTGGTCTCATCACTGAGGAAAATACCTACCGTCGCTGTGCTGCATCATCCCTTCCTCTTTGGGGAAAAACCGACGTAGCTCTAGCCATAATCAATCCACTTGGTACCTATGATATTGTGCTTGCGAGGATTTGGTCGTTTGACAAGCTCCCACACATTGCTGAGCTCAAATTGATGCAATTCCTCTTGCATTGCTTGAATCCACTCAGGCTCCAGAAATGCCCCATCAACTTTGGTGGGCTCTGTGATAGAGACAAAAGCGAAGTGCCCACAAAAGTTAGACAAATGTGAAGCTTTTGAGTGTGTGAGAGGACCTGGTGCATTGATGTCGTTGACGATTTTGTCAATCTGCACTTCATTTGCCATGCGAGGATGAGCAGGTTGACGACTTTGATTGGGCTGAGCATTTTCTTCAGCGCCATTTTCCTCACGTGCACCAGCTGCAAGATTGTCTTCATTATCTGGAATAAGTTCTTCAGCAGGTTCTTCAGTAGGTATGATATCCTCAGTAGCCTTGAGCTTGATGGATTCCTCAAGAGAAATTTCATCTAGTACAAGAGGTAGGTTCTCTCTTTGTGATGGGAGTTGAAGACTTTGTAGGTGTGCGAGTCCTTTCCGTAACCAAGAATAAAACCCTTATGTGCTTTCGGTGCAAATTTAGAATTGTGATGAGGATTTCTAATCCAACATTTAGCACCGAAGACTTTGAAATAACTCACATTGGGCTTTTTGTCAGCGAGGAGCTCATATGAGGTTTTCTTGAAGAATTTGTGGAGATATACCCTGTTGATGATGTGGCACGCAGTATCAATAGCCTCAGGCCAGAAGTGACGAGGCTTCTTGTACTCATCAAGCATTGTGTGAGCCATCGCAACAAGAGTCCTGTTCTTGCACTCCACGACGCCATTCTATTGAGGAGTGTATGGGGCAGATAACTCGTGATGTAACGCCCTCAATGCGGCTATATCTCCCACGTGTCGAGGCACGACTTAGAGGCATAACCGCATTGAAAGCAATGTCGCAAGTAAGGTAATCTTCACACAACCCATGTAATACATAAAGGGAAAGAGATACATAGTTGGCTTACAGTCGCCACTTCACACAATACATAAATAAACATTCATCATCCAGATTACACTCAAGGTCCGACTACGGTACCAAAATGAAAGAAGACTACCCCAAATGCTACATAGATCCCCGGATCACCCCAACTGGGCTCCACTACTGATCATCTGGAAAAGACACATAGTAACGGCCATGTTCCTCGTCGAACTCCCAAGTGAGCTCGGACGCGTCATCTGCACTGGCATCATTGGTACCTGCAACTGTTGTGATAATATCTGTGAGTCACGGGGACTCAGCAATCTCACAGCCGCGAGATCAAGACCATTTAAGCTTATAGGTAGGAAAGGATAGTGAGGTGGAGCTGCAGCAAGCGGCTAGCATATATGGTGGCTACAACGCAAAAGAGAGCGAGAAGAGAAGCAAAGCACGGTCGTGAAACTAGAAGTGATCAAGAAGTGATCCTAGAACAACCTACGTCAAACATAACTCCAACACCGTGTTCACTTCCCTGACCCCGCCGAGAAGAGACCATCACGGTTGCACACGCGGTTGATGTGTTTTAGTTAAGGTCAACTTCGGGTTTTCTACAACCGGACATCAACAAATTCCCATCTACCTCATAACCGCGGGCACGGCTTTCGAAAGATAATACCCTGCAGGGGTGTCCCAACTTAGCCCATTATAAGCTCTCACGGTCAACGAAGGATATTCCTTCTACCGGGAAGACCCGATCAGTCTCGGAATCCCGGACTACAAGACATCTCGGCAGTAATAAAACAAGTCCAGCAAAGCTGCCCGATTGTGCCGACAAATCCTGATAGGAGCTGCACATATCTCGGTCTCAGGGCACATCCGGATGAGACATCCTACGAGTAAAACCAAGCCTCGAGTTTCCCCGAGGGGGCCCTGCAGTCTGCTCATTTCGGGCCAGCACCCAGAGGAGCACTGGTCCGGGGGGGGCTAAAATAAAGATGACCCTCGGGCTTGCGAAAACCCAAGGGAAAAGTGGTAGTTGGTAGGCAAATGGTAAAACCAAAGTTGGGCCTTGTCGGAAGAGTCTTATTCAAAGCGAACTCTCAAGGGGGTCCCATAAATCACCCAACCGTGTAAGGAACGCAAAATCCGGGAACATAACACCGGTATGACGGAAACTAGGGTGGCAAGAGTGGAACAAAACACCAGGCATAAGGCCGAGCCTTCCACCCTTTACCAAGTATATAGATGCATTAATTAAATAAGAGGTATTGTGATATCCCAACAAGTAAAACATGTTCCAACAGGGAACAACAAGTCCATGTTCCAACAAGGAACAAACTTCATCTTCACCTGCAACTAGCAACGCTATAAGAATGGCTGAGCATAGCGGTAACATAGCCAATCAACGGTTTGCTAGGACATGGATGGTTAGAGGCTGACATGGCAATATGGGTGGCATGATATAGCAAGTGATAGGAATCGCAGCCTAGGCATAGCAAAAGAGCGAGCATCTAGCAAGCAAAGATAGAAGTGATTTCGAGGGTATGGTCATCTTGCTTGCAAGGTTCTCAGAGTTGTCGAAAGCTTGGTCCTCGAAAGCGTTCTCAACAGGTTCCTCGTTCACGTACTCGTCTCCCGACTCTACCCAAAGCAAGAACACAAGCAAAGAGGACAAACATCAATCACGATGCAATGCACAAACAACATGATGCAAAACATGGCATGATATGCGAGATGTGATATGCAATGCATATGCGTGCTCCGGAAGGACAAAGATGAACAAGGCATAATCTTGGCAACCCAAGTATGCCGCTGGATAGGTGAGGTGATTTCGGTTGAAATCGATATAAAGATCACCGGAATCGGATGCACGGTTTGCAAATGACAAGCAAAACAAGAATGACAAGAATCTGCCATTAACAGCATGATGCTACTTAGCAAGCAACAAGAAATTAAGCTACTGCACCCAAACATAGCAACAAGGCATATTACAGCAATCTACTCAATATGCTTGACAAAAGATGAACACTGAGCTACGGCTATATCACACCACAACAGGTTCAAACAAGCATGGCAAAAGTGCAAAAGATAACAGGTTCACAGACTTAATAAAAATAACTACATGCCAGAAATTAACATCAGGATGACATGTTTAGCGCAATGAAACCACATGCTACAGGATCAGGACATAGCAAAGTAAGACATGGCATGAATCTACCCAAAGCACTTAACAAAAGTCCCTTACTGACCATAAGCCAAAAAGGATCATCAAATATAATAACACCCATGTCAATTAAGCAAGTTTCGTTACAGGTTTCAGACTTAGCAGAAAACTGGACATGTCAAAAACAGATAACGAGTAGGCATGTTTACGAGCTCGATGCACTCACTACAGAGAATTTCATGATAAAATAATCATACATCCATCAATAAGACATGGCATAGAAACTATAAATGGCAAGAATAACATCATAGCATGCAAGGATCAACTACACCAAGCTTGGCAAAATCGAATAACGTGTAAACAATCTGCCAGCAACATTTTATAGCAAAAGTAGAGCTCGATTGGCTCAAGATATGGCATTCGATAATTACAAAAAAAGGCATGCGTGGATAGAGAAAATCCATATTCTCAAAACACCCTTACTGATGATGCTCAAAATATGCATAGATCTCCCGGAAACAACATGAACACATGGCATAAAAATAACAGCAGGCAGGGACTTAGTGAAATTACTAAGTCTCTGAAATCAGCAACATCAAGTACCCTAGTTTGCATGCTTGTGCTAGTCACAACAAAGGTCACAAAAATACATGGCATAATTCTATGGAAAGGTAATATGGCATATTACAAAACTCATGTAGGACTCAGCTTCATAGGAGGTACACATCAATCATGGCAAAAATGACAAAAGTGCATGTTCAGATAAGATCCAGCAACTAACATCACATAGCACTCTTCTAACAGCATTTCGGACATCAAAATTACCCCAAATGAAAATGATGCAATGAAATGAAATGATGTACTCATCGAGACTAACTATTTGAAATATCATACGCACGAAACGGAGCTACGGATACAAAGTTATGGCACGATGAACAAGTGATGGTGATGCAAAAGAAAAAGGACTTGGAATATTTTCGAGGAAGAGAAAAGTCAACCGTCCCGCGCGGATCTGGATCGGGCTCGCGGCACGAGGCGGGGCCAGAACAGAGGTCGACGGCGGGGCTGCGCCGGCGAGGGGGGACGCCGGATCCGGCCGGGGCGCGGTCGGCGCGACGGGGCCCCGCGGCGGAGGGCGGCGAAAAGAAGGCGAGGCGGCGGAGGCGGCGCCGGCGGGAGCCGGGAGGCTCGGGCGCGCGCTCCGGCGCGGTCGGCGGCGAAGGCGGCGGCGGAGCGGAGGCGACCGGCGACGGCGGCGGCCTTGGGCGCGGGCGCGGGGAGGCGCTGGGCGCGGGGGCTCCCGCGGGGGCGGCTTGGGCCGGGCGGGCCCGCTGCGGGCTCGCCGGGCCGCGGCGGAGGGAGGCGGCGCTGGCCACGTGGCAGCCCACGATTCGTCCGGCGGCGCGGGGCGGACGTGTCCGGCGCCGGCGGACAGCGTCCGGTGCGCGGAGGGAGCGGGGGCTAGGGTTAGGGTAGGAATGGACCCGTGATTTCGGAGGAGGAGGCCTTTTTATAGGTAGAAGGAGCTAGGAAGCTCCAAATGGAGAGCGGTTTTCGGCCACGCGATCGTGATCGAACAGCGGAGGACATGGGAGTGTCTTAGATGGGTTATTGGGCTGTTTTGAAGGGGTGTTGGTCTGCAACAAACACGAGGCCTTCACGGTTGCCCGGTTAACCGTTGGAGTACCAAACGAACTCCGATTGACCCGAAACTTGACAGGCGGTCTAGCGGTTCTATACCAGGGCCGCTTGGCAAACCTCGGTCCAATCCGAGAGAGTTTAATACCCACTCACAAAGAAATGTAAAAGGGGACGCCGGGGAACATAGGAGCGCCAGATTGCAAAACGGACAACGGGGAAAATGCTCGGATTCATGAGACGAACACGTATGCGAATGCGATGCACATGATGACATGATATGAAATGCATGACATGAACAAAATACACAACGAAGGGAAACCCAACCACGGAGGAAATATTATATCACAATGCCGAAAATGGCAAGAGTTGGATTACAAATATGGTAAGTTACATCCGGGGCGTTACAACACTCCACCACTACGAGAGGATCTCGTCCCGAGATCTAGGACTGAAAGAACTCCGGATACTCGGAACGTAGGTGATCCTCACGCTCCCAGGTGGCTTCTCGGTCTGAATGGTGTGACCATTTCACTTTGAGGAATTTGATTGACTTGTTGCGAGTCTTGCGCTCAGTTGTCTCAAGAATAGCAACGGGATGCTCATGATAGGACAAATCTTCTTGAAGATCAATCTCTTCGAAGTTGATGGTGCGCTCAGGCGTCTTGAAGCACTTGCGAAGCTGTGACACGTGGAAGACATCGTGCACATTTGCAAAGTTGGAGGGAAGCTCAAGTTGATAGGCGATATCGCCTCGTTTGCCGATGATCTTGAAAGGACCGACGTATCTAGGGGCAAGTTTCCCCTTGATACCGAAGCGACGAGTTCCTTTCATTGGAGAGACGCGGAGGTAGACATGGTCTCCGATCTCGAATGCCAAATCACGATGTTTACTATCGTAATAGCTCTTCTGGCGCGACTGTGCGGCTTTGAGGTTCTCACGAATGACCTTGCACATAGCCTCAGCCTCTGAGATCAAATCATTGCCGAGCAATTGGCGTTCACCGGTTTCAGACCAATTGAGAGGAGTACGGCTCTTTCTGCCATAGAGAATGTCGAATGGGGCTTTGCCCGAGCTGGCTTGAAAACTGTTGTTATAAGAGAATTCAGCATAAGGAAGGCAATCCTCCCACTTCATGCCGAAAGATATAACACAAGCTCTGAGCATATCTTCAAGAATTTGGTTGACACGCTCGACTTGTCCACTAGTTTGAGGGTGGAAAGTTGTGTTGAAGCGAATATTTGTGCCCATGGTCTTCTGAAAAGAATCCCAAAACTTGGAGGTAAAGATGCTGCCACGGTCTGAAGAGATCAATTGTGGAATGCCATGCAAGGATACAATTCTGGATGTGTAGAGCTCTGCCAGCTGCGCTGCTGTGATAGACTCTTTGATAGGAAGAAAATGAGCCACTTTGGTGAGCTTGTCGATGACGACGAAGATAGCATCATTTCCACGCTTGGACTTAGGAAAACCAGTCACGAAGTCCATTTCGATATGATCAAACTTCCATTCTGGAATAGCAAGAGGTTGGAGTAGACCAGCTGGTCGTTGGTGTTCTGCTTTCACCCTTCGACAGACATCACATTCATTCACGAATTGAGCAATCTCTCGCTTCATTCGAGTCCACCAATACGACTGCTTGAGGTCATGATACATCTTCGTACTTCCAGGATGAATTGACAGAAGAGAGTTGTGCGCTTCGTTCATAATGACTTTACGAAGATCTCCCTTTGGAACCATGATCCGGTCCTCGAAGAAAAGAGTATCTCTGTCATCAACTCGATAACACTTGTATTTGGAAATGCCCTTGTCAATACCACGTTTCACCTTCTTCACCATGGTATCCAATAGTTGTGCCTCACGAATTTGATCTTCCAAAGTAGGAGAAACGATGAGGTTGGCAAGCAAACCTTGAGGGACAACTTGGAGATTCAACTTGCGGAAAGCTTCACAGAGATCCGGTTGAAAGGGCTTGAGGATTAAGCTGTTGCAATAAGCCTTCCTGCTCAATGCGTCTGCAATCACATTAGCCTTGCCTGGAGTATACTCAATACTCGGATTATACTCTTGAATCATTTCGACCCATCGAGTTTGCCTCAGGTTGAGGTGGGGCTGAGTGAAGATGTAATTGAGACTCTTGTGATCGGTGAATATGTCCACTTTCCTTCTCAACAGGAGATGTCTCCATGTTATTAGTGCGTGGACAACTACCGCCAACTCAAGATCGTGAGTGGGGTAGTTCTTTTCGTTGGGCTTCAACTGATGAGAGGTATAGGCAACAACCTTCTTCTCTTGCATTAATACGGCACCGAGGCCCTGAAGAGAAGCATCACAGAATACTTCATAAGGCTTGGATTCGTCAGGAGGAGTCAGAACTGGAGCAGTGACGAGTTTCTCTTTGAGAGTGTTGAAAGCAACGTCACACTCAGGAGACCAGACATACTTCACATGCTTCTGGAGGAGGTTGGAAAGAGGCTTTGCAATCTTTGAGAAATTCTCAACGAATCTTCGGCAATAGCTTGCAAGTCCAAGAAAACTGCGAAGCTGCTTGACATTCTGAGGAGGTTGCCAATTCAAAACTGCAGACACCCTCTCTGGATTAATAGCAATGCCCTTGGCAGAGATGATATGACCAAGATAAAGAACTTCATCAAGCCAGAATTCACATTTGGAGAACTTCGCATATAATTGATACTCTCTGAGCTTGTCGAGCACCAATCGCAAATGTTTGGCATGATCCTTCTTATTCTTGGAGAAAACCAAAATATCATCGAGATAGACCAAGACAAATTCGTTGATGTAGGGGTTGAAGATGAAATTCATCAAGCGAGTGAATGCTGGAGGAGCATTGACAAGGCCGAAAGACATGACAGTATATTCATAAGAACCAAAGCTTGTTCTGAATGCTGTCTTGGGAATATCTTCTTCACGAATGCGAATCTGATGATAATGTTGGAAATATGCCCTAGAGGCAATAATAACAGCATTATTATTATATTTCCTTATTCATGATAATTGTCTTTATTCGTGCTATAATTGTGTTATCCGGAAATCGTAATACATGTGTGAATAACAGACAACAATATGTCCCTAGTGAGCCTCTAGTTGACTAGCTCGTTAATCGACAGATAGTCATGGTTTCCTGACTATGGACATTGGATGTCATCGATAACGGGATCACATCATTAGGATAATGATGTGATGGACAAGACCCAATCCTAAACATAGCATAAGATCGCATAGTTCGTTTGCTAGAGTTTTCCAATGTCAAGTATCCTTTCCTTAGACCATGAGATCGTGTAACTCCCGGATACCGTAGGAGTGCTTTGGGTGTGCCAAACGTCACAACGTAACTGGGTGACTATAAAGGTATACTACGGGTATCTCTGAAAGTGTCTGTTGGGTTGACATGGATCGAGACTGGGATTTGTCACTCCGCTTGACGGAGAGGTATCACCGGGCCCTCTCGGTAATGCATCATCATAATGAGCTCAGTGTGATTAAAGTGTTTGATCACGGGATCATGCATTACGGTACGAGAAAAGTGACTTGCCGGTAACGAGATTGAACGAGGTACTGGGATACCGACGATCGAATCTCGGGCAAGTAAAATACCGATTGACAAAGGGAATCGTATACGGGATTGATTGAATCCTCGACATCGTGGTTCATCCGATGAGATCATCATGGAGTATGTGGGAGCCAACATGGGTATCCAGATCCCGCTGTTGGTTATTGCCCGAGAATCGTCTCGGTCATGTCTGCATGTCTCCCGAACCCGTAGGGTCTACACACTTAAGGTTCGGTGACGCTAGGGTTGTGAAGATATGTATATGCAGTAACCCGAATGTTGTTCGGAGTCCCGGATGAGATCTCGGACGTCACGAGGAGTTCCGGAATGGTCCGGAGGTAAAGATTTATATATAGGAAGTCTTGTTTTGGTCGCCGGAAAAGTTTCACACTTTATCGGTATTGTACCGGGAGTGCCGAAAGGGGTCCGGGGGTCCACCGGGGGGGTCCACCTGCCCCGGGGGGCCACATGGGCTATAGGGGGTGCGCCCTGGCCTATATGGGCCAAGGGCACCAGCCCCAAGAGGACCATGCGCCAAGAAGACTTGGAGAGGGAAGAGTCCAAAGAGGGGAAGGCACCTCCGAGGTGCCTTGGGGAGGATGGACTCCTCCCCCCTCTTGGCCGCACCCCTTCCTTGGAGGAAGGGGCAAGGCTGCGCCCTCCCCCCCTCTCATGTGCCTATATAAAGGGAGGGGAGGGAGGGGTGGCCGCACCCATAAGCCCTGGCGCCTCCCTCCTCCCTGCAACACCTCCTCCTCCTCCCGTAGTTGCTTAGCGAAGCCCTGCCGGAGTTCTGCTGCATCCACCACCACGCCGGCGTGCTGCTGGATCTTCATCAACCTCTCCTTCCCCCTTGATGGATCAAGAAGAAGGAGACGTTACGCTGACCGTACGTGTGTTGAACGCGGAGGTGCCGTGCTTTCGGTGCTAGGATCTCCGGTGATTTGGTTCACGGCGTGTACGACTACTTCATCCCCGTTCGTTGAACGCTTCCGCTCGCGATCTACAAAGTGGTATGTAGATGCAATCTCTCTCTCCCATGACTCGTTGCTAGACGAACTCATAGATGGATCTTGGTGAAACCGTAGGAAAAATTTTGTTTTCTGCAATGTTCCCCAACAGTGGCATCATGAGCTAGGTCTATGCGTAGTTCTCTATTGCACGAGTAGAACACAATTTGTTGTGGGCGTAGATGTTTTCAACTCTTCTTGCCGCTACTAGTCTTATCTTGCTTCAGCGGTATTGTCGGATGAAGCGGCCCAGACCAACCTTACACGTACGCTTACGTGAGACCGGTTCCACCGACTAACATGCACTAGTTGCATAAGGTGGCTGGCGGGTGTCTGTCTCTCCCACTTTAGTTGGAGCGGATTCGATGAAAAGGGTCCTTATGAAGGGTAAATAGAAGTTGACAAATCACGTTGTGGTTTTCACGTAGGTAAGAAAACGTTCTTGCTAGAACCCTAATTAAGCCACGTAAAAACTTGCAACAACAATTAGAGGATGTCTAACTTGTTTTTGCAGCAAGTGCTTTGTGATATGATATGGACAAAGTTGTGATGAATGATGAATGATCTATATGTGATGTATGAGATGTTCATGCTATTGTAATAGGAATCACGACTTGCATGTCGATGAGTATGACAACCGGCAGGAGCCATAGGAGTTGTCTTTAGTTTTTGTATGACCTGCGTGTCATTGAGAATCGCCTTGTAAATTACTTTACTTTATTGCTAAACGCGTTAGCCATAGTAGTAGAAGTAATAGTTGGCGAGCAACTTCATGGAGACACGATGATGAAGATCATGATGATGAAGATCATGGTGTCAAGCCGGTGACAAGATGATCATGGAGCCCCAAGATGGAGATCGAAGGAGCTATGTGATTGGCCATATCATGTCACGTTTATTATTTGATTGCATGTGATGTTTATCATGTTTTGCATCTTGTTTACTTAGAACGACGGTAGTAAATAAGATGATCCCTCATAATAATTTCAAGAAAGTGTTCCCCCTAACTGTGCACCGTTGCGACAGTTCGTTGTTTCGAAGCACCACGTAATGATCGGGTGTGATAGATTCTAACATTCACATACAACGGGTGTAAGACATATTTACACACGCAAAACACTTAGGTTGACTTGACGAGCCTAGCATGTACAGACATGGCCTCGGAACACAGAAGACCGAAAGGTCGAGCATGAGTCGTATAGAAGATACGATCAACATGAAGATGTTCACCGATGTTGACTAGTCCGTCTCACGTGATGATCGGACACGGCCTAGTTGACTCGGATCATGTAATACTTAGATGACTAGAAGAGGGATGTCTATCTAAGTGGGAGTTCATTAAATAATTTGATTAAATGAACTTTATTATCATGAACTTAGTCTAAATATTTACAATATGTCTTGTAGATCAAATGGCCAACGTAGTCCTCAACTTCAACGCGTTCCTAGAGAAAACCAAGCTGAAAGACGATGGTAGCAACTATACGGACTGGGTCCGGAACCTGAGGATCATCCTCATAGCTGCCAAGAAAGATTATGTCCTACGAGCACCGCTGGGTGACGCACCTATTCTCCCTGCAGAACAAGACGTTATGAACGCTTGGCAGTCACGCTGCGATGATTACTCCCTTGTTCAGTGCGGCATGCTTTACAGCTTAGAGCCGGGGCTCCAAAAGCGTTTTGAGAGACATGGAGCATATGAGATGTTCGAAGAGCTGAAAATGGTTTTCCAAGATCATGCCCGGGACGAGAGATATGAAGTCTCCGATAAATTCTTTAGCTGTAAGATGGAGGAAAATGGCTCTGTCAGTGAGCACATACTCAAAATGTCTGGGTTGCACAACCGCTTGACTCAACTGGAAGTTAATCTCCCGGATGAAGCGGTCATTGACAGAATCCTCCAATCGCTTCCACCTAGCTACAAGAGCTTTGTGATGAACTACAATATGCAGGGGATGGTAAAGACCATTCCTGAGGTATATGCTATGCTAAAATCAGCAGAGGTAGAAATCAAGAAGGAGCATCAAGTGTTGATGGTGAATAAAACCACTAAGTTCAAGAAGGGCAAGGGTACAAAGAACTTCAAGAAGGACGGCAAGGAAGTTGCCGCGCCTGGTAAGCAAGTTGCCGGGAAGAAGCCAAAGCATGGACCCAAGCCCGAGACTGAGTGTTTTTATTGCAAGGGAAGTGGTCACTGGAAGCGGAACTGCCCCAAATACTTAGCGGACAAGAAGGCCGGCAAAACCAAAGGTATATGTGATATACATGTAATTGATGTGTACCTTACAAGTACTCGTAGTAGCTCTTGGGTATTTGATACCGGTGCAGTTGCTCACATTTGTAACTCAAAGCAAGAGCTGCAGAATAAACGGAGACTGGCGAAGGACGAGGTGACGATGCGCGTCGGGAATGGTTCCAAGGTCGATGTGATCGCCGTCGGCACACTGCCTCTACATTTACCTACGGGATTAGTTTTAAACCTCAATAATTGTTATTTAGTGCCAAGTTTGAGCATGAACATTGTGTCTGGATCTCGCTTAATTCGAGATGGCTACTCATTTAAATCCGAGAATAATGGTTGTTCTATTTATATGAGAGATATGTTTTATGGTCATGCTCCGATGGTTAATGGTTTATTCTTAATGAATCTCGTACGTGATGATACACATATTCATAGTGTGAATACCAAAAGAGTTAAAGTTGATAACAATAGTCCCACATATTTGTGGCACTGCCGCCTTGGTCACATAGGTGTCAAACGCATGAAGAAGCTCCATGCAGATGGACTTTTAGAGTCTCTTGATTATGAATCATTTGACACGTGCGAACCATGCCTCATGACCAAGACTCCGTTCTCAGGAACAATGGAGCGAGCAACCAACTTATTGGAAATCATACATACCGATGTGTGCGGTCCAATGAGTGTTGAGGCTCGCGGTGGCTATCGTTATGTTCTCACCCTCACTGATGACTTGAGTAGATATGGGTATGTCTACTTAATGAAACACAAGTCTGAGACCTTTGAAAAGTTCAAGAAATTTCAGAGTGAGGTTGAAAATCAACGTGAAAGAAAGATCAAGTTTCTACGATCAGATCGTGGAGGAGAATACTTGAGTCACGAATTTGGCACACACTTAAGAAAATGTGGAATAGTTTCACAACTCACGCCGCCTGGAACACCTCAGCGTAATGGTGTGTCCGAACGTCGTAATCGCACTCTGTTAGATATGGTGCGATCTATGATGTCTCTTACCGACTTACCGCTATCTTTTTGGGGCTATGCTTTAGAGACTGCCGCATTCACTTTAAATAGGGCTCCGTCGAAATCCGTTGAGACGACACCGTATGAATTGTGGTTTGGGAAGAAACCTAAGCTGTCGTTTCTAAAAGTTTGGGGATGCGATGCTTATGTCAAGAAACTTCAACCTGAAAAGCTCGAACCCAAGTCGGAAAAATGCGTCTTCATAGGATACCCGAAAGAAACTGTTGGGTATACCTTCTACCTCAGATCCGAAGGCAAGATCTTTGTTGCCAAGAATGGATCCTTTCTAGAGAAAGAGTTTCTCTCGAAAGAAGTAAGTGGGAGGAAAGTAGAACTTGATGAAGTGTTACCTCTTGAACCGGAAAATGGCGAAACTCAAGAAAACGTTTCTGAGGTGCCTGCACCGACTAGAGAGGAAATTAATGATGATGATCAAGATGCTTCTAATCAAGCTCCTACTGAAATTCGGAGGTCCACAAGGACACGTTCCGCACCAGAGTGGTACGGCAACCCTGTCTTGGAAATCATGTTGTTAGACAACGGTGAACCTTCGAACTATGAGGAAGCAATGGCGGGCCCGGATTCCGACAAATGGCTAGAAGCCATGAAATCCGAGATAGGATCCATGTATGAAAACGAAGTATGGACTTTGACTGACTTGCCCGTTGAACGGCGAGCGATAGAAAATAAATGGATCTTTAAGAAGAAGACGGATGCGGATGGTAATGTGACCATCTATAAAGCTCGGCTTGTCGCTAAGGGTTATCGACAAGTTCAAGGGGTTGACTACGATGAGACTTTCTCACCGGTAGCGAAGCTGAAGTCCGTCCGAATCATGTTAGCAATTTCCGCATTCTATGATTATGAAATATGGCAAATGGACGTCAAAACGGCATTCCTTAATGGTTTCCTTAAGGAAGAATTGTATATGATGCAGCCGGAAGGTTTTGTCGATCCTAAGAATGCTGACAAGGTGTGCAAGCTCCAACGCTCGATTTATGGGCTGGTGCAAGCATCTCGGAGTTGGAACATTCGCTTTGATGAGATGATCAAAGCGTTTGGGTTTACACAGACTTATGGAGAAGCCTGTGTTTACAAGAAAGTGAGTGGGAGCGCTGTAGCATTTCTCATATTATATGTAGACGACATACTTTTGATGGGAAATGATATAGAACTCTTGGACAGCATTAAGGCCTACTTGAATAAAAGTTTTTCAATGAAGGACCTTGGAGAAGCTGCTTATATATTAGGCATCAAGATCTATAGAGATAGATCGAGACGCCTCATAGGTCTTTCACAAAGCACATACCTTTATAAGATATTGAAGAAATTCAATATGGATCAATCTAAGAAAGGGTTCTTACCTGTGTTACAAGGTGTGAAATTGAGCTCAGCTCAATGTCCGACCACGGCAGAAGATATAGAAGAGATGAGCGTCATCCCCTATGCCTCAGCCATAGGTTCTATTATGTATGCCATGCTGTGTACCAGACCTGATGTAAACCTTGCCGTAAGTTTGGTAGGTAGGTACCAAAGTAATCCCGGCAAGGAACACTGGACAGCGGTCAAGAATATCCTGAAGTACCTGAAAAGGACCAAGGAAATGTTTCTCGTTTATGGAGGTGACGAAGAGCTCGTCGTAAAAGGTTACGTCGACGCTAGCTTCGACATAGATCTGGATGACTCTAAGTCACAAACCGGATACGTGTATATTTTGAATGGTGGGGCAGTAAGCTGGTGCAGTTGCAAGCAAAGCGTCGTGGCGGGATCTACATGTGAAGCGGAGTACATGGCAGCCTCGGAGGCGACACATGAAGCAATTTGGGTGAAGGAGTTCATCACCGACCTCGGAGTCATACCCAATGCGTCGGGGCCAACCAAGCTCTCCTGTGACAACACTGGAGCTATTGCACTTGCAAAGGAGCCCAGGTTTCACAAGAAGACCAGGCACATCAAGCGTCGCTTCAACTCCATTCGTGAAAATGTTCAAGATGGAGACATAGAGATTTGTAAAGTGCACACGGATCTAAATGTCACAGATCCGTTGACTAAACCTCTCCCTAAGGCAAAACATGATCAGCACCAGAACTCTATGGGTGTTCGATTCATCACAATGTAACTAGATTATTGACTCTAGTGCAAGTGGGAGACTGTTGGAAATATGCCCTAGAGGAAATAATAACAGCATTATTATTATATTTCCTTATTCATGATAATTGTCTTTATTCGTGCTATAATTGTGTTATCCGGAAATCGTAATACATGTGTGAATAACAGACAACAATATGTCCCTAGTGAGCCTCTAGTTGACTAGCTCGTTAATCGACAGATAGTCATGGTTTCCTGACTATGGACATTGGATGTCATCGATAACAGGATCACATCATTAGGAGAATGATGTGATGGACAAGACCCAATCCTAAACATAGCATAAGATCGCATAGTTCGTTTGCTAGAGTTTTCCAATGTCAAGTATCCTTTCC
Source organism: Aegilops umbellulata (assembly GCA_032464435.1). Taxonomy (NCBI): domain Eukaryota; kingdom Viridiplantae; phylum Streptophyta; class Magnoliopsida; order Poales; family Poaceae; genus Aegilops; species Aegilops umbellulata. The sequence continues at coordinate 399,323,604 of CP136054.1, forward strand.
TTAGACCATGAGATCGTGTAACTCCCGGATACCGTAGGAGTGCTTTGGGTGTGCCAAACGTCACAACGTAACTGGGTGACTATAAAGGTATACTACGGGTATCTCTGAAAGTGTCTGTTGGGTTGACATGGATCGAGACTGGGATTTGTCACTCCGCTTGACGGAGAGGTATCACCGGGCCCTCTCGGTAATGCATCATCATAATGAGCTCAGTGTGATTAAAGTGTTTGATCACGGGATCATGCATTACGGTTCGAGAAAAGTGACTTGCCGGTAACGAGATTGAACGAGGTACTGGGATACCGACGATCGAATCTCGGGCAAGTAAAATACCGATTGACAAAGGGAATCGTATACGGGATTGATTGAATCCTCGACATCGTGGTTCATCCGATGAGATCATCATGGAGTATGTGGGAGCCAACATGGGTATCCAGATCCCGCTGTTGGTTATTGCCCGAGAATCGTCTCGGTCATGTCTGCATGTCTCCCGAACCCGTAGGGTCTACACACTTAAGGTTCGGTGACGCTAGGGTTGTGAAGATATGTATATGCAGTAACCCGAATGTTGTTCGGAGTCCCGGATGAGATCTCGGACGTCACGAGGAGTTCCGGAATGGTCCGGAGGTAAAGATTTATATATAGGAAGTCTTGTTTTGGTCGCCGGAAAAGTTTCACACTTTATCGGTATTGTACCGGGAGTGCCGAAAGGGGTCCGGGGGTCCACCGGGGGGGTCCACCTGCCCCGGGGGGCCACATGGGCTATAGGGGGTGCGCCCTGGCCTATATGGGCAAAGGGCACCAGCCCCAAGAGGACCATGCGCCAAGAAGACTTGGAGAGGGAAGAGTCCAAAGAGGGGAAGGCACCTCCGAGGTGCCTTGGGGAGGATGGACTCCTCCCCCCTCTTGGCCGCACCCCTTCCTTGGAGGAAGGGGCAAGGCTGCGCCCTCCCCCCCTCTCATGTGCCTATATAAAGGGAGGGGAGGGAGGGGTGGCCGCACCCATAAGCCCTGGCGCCTCCCTCCTCCCTGCAACACCTCCTCCTCCTCCCGTAGTTGCTTAGCGAAGCCCTGCCGGAGTTCTGCTGCATCCACCACCACGCCGTCGTGCTGCTGGATCTTCATCAACCTCTCCTTCCCCCTTGCTGGATCAAGAAGAAGGAGACATTACGCTGACCGTACATGTGTTGAACGCGGAGGTGCCGTGCTTTCGGTGCTAGGATCTCCGGTGATTTGGATCACGGTGTGTACGACTATTCATCCCCGTTCGTTGAACGCTTCCGCTCACGATCTACAAAGTGGTATGTAGATGCAATCTCTCTCTCCCATGACTCGTTGCTAGACGAACTCATAGATGGATCTTGGTGAAACCATAGGAAAATTTTTGTTTTCTGCAATGTTCCCCAACAGATAACCCATACGAAGGTCAAGCTTGGAGAACACCTTAGCACCTTTAAGTTGCTCGAATAGCTCATTGATGTTGGGAAGTGGATACTTGTTCTTGATAGTCTTCTTGTTCAATGGACGGTAATCGACGCAAAGTCGGTCCGTACCATCCTTCTTCTTGACAAAAAGAACACCACAACCCCAAGGAGAAGAACTCGGTCTGATCAGACCCAGACGCTCTTGTTCATCGAGTTGTTTCTTCAATTCCTTCAACTCATCTGGTCCAAGCTTGTAAGGACGCTTGCAAACGGGTTTCGTGCCAGGCTCAAGATCAATAACGAATTCAACTGGCCGGCGGGGAGGCATACTCGGAAGCTCTTCTGGAAAGACATCTTGGTACTCACAAACGACTGGAATCTGAGAGATAGCCTCCATTTCACCATTCTCATTGAGAGAAAACAACCGAATGGTATCATCACGAGAGGCATAGATGATCACATCGTTAGAAGAGTGAGTCAATTTAATTTCCCTGGCAGCACAATCAAGCTGAGCCTTGTGCTTAGAAAGCCAGTCCATCCCGAGAATAAGATCAATATCAGAGTCACCAAGAACAATTGGTTTAGACAAGAATCTATAGTCACCCATCTTGATAGAAACATCGGGAGCAACCAAACTAGAAGTCAATAGCTTTCCAGGAGAAACAACTTGCATAACTTTGGACAAAGTCTTTGTGTCCACGTTGTGCTTCGATGCAAAATGATATGACATGAAAGAATGCGATGCACCGGTATCGAATAAGACTTTTGCAGGAATATCATTAACATGAAGATTAGCCATGATCACTTCAAAAGAATCCTCCGCTTGAGCTGCATTCATCATGTTCACCTTTGCAGACTTAGGATTATGCTTGACCACTGCATTGCTGGAAGATTTCATAGGTGGAGGAGGCGGAAGGCGCCTTTGGTTGAAGCACTTGTCCGCATAGTGACCCTTTTGCTGACATTTCCTGCAAGTCACCTCTGAGAGCGGGCGATAGTAAGGAGCACTTGGCCTTGGAGCTTGGTTCTGAGACTTGTTCTGATAGCCAGGGTTGGGTGGGTGGGAAGATCCACGACCACCTGAGTTCTTCTGCTGATAAGGCTGACGAAACGGAGGAGGAGGAGGCAACCAGAATTTCTGTTGCTTAGTTGCCACAAGTGAAGAAGAAGACTGAACTGCGTCTCTGACTCTCTTCTTAGATGCCTCACACTTGAGCTGAGCAGCTTCTTGTTTCAGCGCCATGTTGTAGAATTCATCATACATTAATGGCTCGAAAAGCACGAGAGCAAGTTGCAGATCTTCTCTGAGACCACACCTGAATTGGTAGATCATACTCTTCTCATCAGGGATGTCTTGCCTCGCAAAACGAGAGAGCTTCTGGAATTGAGTGTTGTATTGATAGACAGACATGGTGCCTTGCTTGAGATTGCGGAATTCCTCACGCTTACTCTCAACAACACTTTCTGGAATGTGGTGAGCTTTGAAGTCACGGCGGAAATCATCCCAGGTAATCACACGACCTCCTCTGGAATCTTTGTATTGCTGGAACCACTCAGCAGCTTGGTCTTTGAGTTGAAAAGAGGCAAACTTGACAAAGTCCTCAGGTCTGACATTGCTACACTCGAAATGCTTGCTGATGTCCACGAGCCAATCATCGGCGTCTGTGGCCTCGACACAGTAGCTGAAGGTCTTTGGCTGATTAGCAAGGAACTGGTTGAGTGAAGCGAAGTGCTGCAGATTGTTGCCTTGGCCTTGATTCCCTTGATTATCTTGCCCTTGGTTGCGATCTTGCAAGAGCTGAATCAGAATCTGAGCGTTGGCATTTGTGGCAGTCATTAGGGCTTGCCAAGCCTCCGGAGGCGGGAGTGGTGGCGGAGGGTTAGCCTGATTTCCTTCATTGCGTTCCGGATTCTGACGCGTTGGTGGAGCCATCCTGAATAGGGTCACATCCATTAGCATCTTGAAAGATATATATTGAAGCTGAATCAAAGGAATGAAATTGCAACATATAGTCTTCACAATAAACATTCAAACAAGAATGAACGAATGAATTCCAAAATAATTCATCACACTTCCATAAGTTGAGAAGCCACTTAGAAAAAGGTATGGAATAAAATCAACAAGGTACGGATGTGAACAAATACTTGGTAAGGATTACCCAATCACAAACCAAATATCTGCGGAAGAAGTACTAGAGCTACATGAATTCCCACTTATAAACACCCGAAACTTTCTGGTTATGCAATCAGGTGTTGGGGATACAGGGGACACAAAATATATCACCCAAACTAACAATACCTAGATCTAGCTATACCCATCCTTCAACACATAACCAAGAAATCCTCGGAAATCATCTACCACAACCTTCGAAAAGCATCCGTTATACAAGTCATGGCAATACTCCCGCACTCGCCTCAGTACTGGGCTATCAGGGTTATCTCACCAACAACTGTACAAAAGAGATTTTCGATGTCGGCGTACTAAACTCAGGTATTCCAAAACCGCAACGATAAAATTATGACGACAACACCTCGGAGCTCAACTCCTCGGGACACCTCCTCTAAAACCCCTACTGACGGGAGGCAACCAAGACAATGTTGTCATCATAAAACCATCGGAACGATTCTAAGATACCCGCGTGATCCTAAAAAAAAATTAGTGAAATTTGAGAAGAGAAGAGTCAAAACTCTACGTCAGGAGCCTTACCAGAGCGATGAGGAGACTGGGAAGTAAAAAGAATTCCTAAACTCTCCGATATATAATTCCTAAATGACCCAAAACATTTTTCTAGACAACAACTCGGCCACTAAAGACGATCAAACAGTGGGGGCTCCTAAGGTCGGGGAAGGCTCTGATTACCAACTTGTAACGCCCTCGATGCGGCTATATCTCCCACGTGTCGAGGCACGACTTAGAGGCATAACCGCATTGAAAGCAATGTCGCAAGTAAGGTAATCTTCACACAACCCATGTAATACATAAAGGGAAAGAGATACATAGTTGGCTTACAGTCGCCACTTCACACAATACATAAATAAACATTCATCATCCAGATTACACTCAAGGTCCGACTACGGTACCAAAATGAAAGAAGACTACCCCAAATGCTACATAGATCCCCGGATCACCCCAACTGGGCTCCACTACTGATCATCTGGAAAAGACACATAGTAACGGCCACGTTCCTCGTCGAACTCCCAAGTGAGCTCGGACGCGTCATCTGCACTGGCATCATTGGTACCTGCAACTGTTGTGATAATATCTGTGAGTCACGGGGACTCAGCAATCTCACACCCGCGAGATCAAGACTATTTAAGCTTATAGGTAGGAAAGGATAGTGAGGTGGAGCTGCAGCAAGCGGCTAGCATATATGGTGGCTACAACACAAAAGAGAGCGAGAAGAGAAGCAAAGCACGATCGTGAAACTAGAAGTGATCAAGAAGTGATCCTAGAACAACCTACGTCAAACATAACTCCAACACCGTGTTCACTTCCCGGGCCCCGCCGAGAAGAGACCATCATGGTTACACACGCGGTTGATGTGTTTTAGTTAAGGTCAACTTCGGGTTTTCTACAACCGGACATCAACAAATTCCCATCTGCCTCATAACCGCGGGCATGGCTTTCGAAAGATAATACCCTGCAGGGGTGTCCCAACTTAGCCCATTATAAGCTCTCACGGTCAACGAAGGATATTCCTTCTACCGGGAAGACCCGATCAGTCTCGGAATCCCGGACTACAAGACATCTCGGCAGTAATAAAACAAGTCCAGCAAAGCCGCCCGATTGTGCCGACAAATCCTGATAGGAGCTACACATATCTCGGTCTCAGGGCACATCCGGATGAGACATCCTACGAGCAAAACCAAGCCTCGAGTTTCCCCGAGGGGGCCCCGCAGTCTGCTCATTTCGGGCCAGCACACAGAGGAGCACTGGTCCGGGGGCGCTAAAATAAAGATGACCCTCGGGCTCGCGAAAACCCAAGGGAAAAGTGGTAGGTGGTAGGCAAATGGTAAAACCAAAGTTGGGCCTTGCCGGAAGAGTCTTATTCAAAGCGAACTGTCAAGGGGGTCCCATAAATCACCCAACCGTGTAAGGAACGCAAAATCCGGGAACATAACACCGGTATGACGGAAACTAGGGTGGCAAGAGTGGAACAAAACACCAGGCATAAGGCCGAGCCTTCCACCCTTTACCAAGTATATAGATGCATTAATTAAATAAGAGGTATTGTGATATCCCAACAAGTAAAACATGTTCCAACAAGGAACAACAAGTCCATGTTCCAACAAGGAACAAACTTCATCTTCACCTGCAACTAGCAACGCTATAAGAGGGGCTGAGCAAAGCGGTAACATAGCCAATCAACGGTTTGCTAGGACATGGATGGTTAGAGGCTGACATGGCAATATGGGTGGCATGATATAGCAAGTGATAGGAATCGCAGCATAGGCATAGCAAAAGAGCGAGCATCTAGCAAGCAAAGATAGAAGTGATTTCGAGGGTATGGTCATCTTGCCTGCAAGGTTCTCAGAGTTGTCGAAAGCTTGGTCCTCAAAAGCGTTCTCAACAGGTTCCTCGTTCACGTACTCGTCTCCCGACTCTACCCAAAGCAAGAACACAAGCAAAGAGGACAAACATCAATCACGATGCAATGCACAAACAACATGATGCAAAACATGGCATGATATGCGAGATGTGATATGCAATGCATATGCGTGCTCCGGAAGGACAAAGATGAGCAAGGCATAATCTTGGCAACCCAAGTATGCCGCTGGATAGGTGAGGTGATTTCGGTTGAAATCGATATAAAGATAACCGAAATCGGATGCACGGTTTGCAAATGACAAGCAAAACAAGAATGACAAGAATCTGCCATTAACAGCATGATGCTACTTAGCAAGCAACAAGAAATTAAGCTACTGCACCCAAACATAGCAACAAGGCATATTACAGTAATCTACTCAAGATGCTTGACAAAAGATGAACACTGAGCTACGGCTAAATCACAACACAACAGGTTCAAACAAGCATGGCAAAAGTGCAAAAGATAACAGGTTCACAGACTTGGTGAAAATAACTACATGCCAGAAATTAACATCAGGATGACATGTTTAGCGCAATGAAACAACATGCTATAGGATCAGGACATAGCAAAGTAAGACATTAAATGAATCTAATCAAAGCACTTAACAAAAGTCCCTTACTGACCATAAGCCAAAATGGATTAGAAAATATGATAACACCCATGTCAATTAAGCAAGTTTCATTACAGGTTTCAGACTTAGCAGAAAACTGGACATGTCAAAAACAGATAACGAGTAGGCATTTTTACGAGCTCGATGCACTCACTACATTGCATTTCATGATAAACTAAGCATACATCCATCAAGAAGACATGGCATAGAAACTATACATGGCAAGAATAACATCATAGCATGCAAGGATCAACTACACCAAGCTTGGCAAAATCGAATAACGTGTAAACAATCTGCCAGCAACATTTTATAGCAAAAGTAGAGCTCGATTGACTCAAGCTATGGCACTCCATAATTACAAAAAAAGGCATGTATGGATAGATCAAATCCATATGATCAAAACACCCTTACTGATCATGCTCAAAATATGCATAGATCTCCAGGAAACAACATGAACACATGGCATAAAAATAATAGCAGGCAGGGACTTAGTGAAATTACTAAGTCTCTGAAATCAGCAACATCAAGTACCCTAGTTTGCATGCTTGTGCTAGTCACCACAAAGGTCACAAAAATACATGGCATAATTCTCTGGAAAGGTAACATGTCATATTACAAAACTCATGTAGGATTCAACTTCATAGGAGGTACACATCAATCATGGCAAAAATGACAAAAGTGCATGTTCAGATAAGATCCAGCAACTAACATCACATAGCACTCTTCTAACAGCATTTCGGGCATAAAATTGACCCCAAATGAAAATGATGCAATGGAATGAAGTGATGTACTCATCGAGGCGAACAATTTGACATATGATACGCACGAAACGGAGATACGGATGCAAAGTTATGGCACGATGAACAAGTGATGGTGATGCAAAAGAAAAAGGACTTAGAATATTTTCGAGGGAGAGAAAAGTCAACCGTCCCGCGCGGATCTAGATCGGGCTCGCGGCACGAGGCGGGGCCGGAGCAGAGGTCGACGGCGGGGCTGCGCCGGCGAGGGGGGACGCCGGATCCGGCCGGGGCGCGGTCGGCGCGACGGGGCCCCGCGGCGGAGGGCGGCGAAAAGGAGGCGAGGCGGCGGAGGCGGCGCCGGCGGGAGCCGTGAGGCTCGAGCGCGCGCTCCGGCGCAGTCGGCGGCGAAGGCGGCGGCGGAGCGGAGGCGACCGGCGACGGCGGTGGCCTTGGGCGCGGGCGCGGGGAGGCGCTGGGCGCGGGGGCTCCAGCGGGGGCGGCTCGGGCCGGGCGGAGGGAGGCGGCGCTGGCCACGTGGCAGCCCGCGATTCGTCCGGCGGCGCGGGGCGGACGTGTCCGGCGCCGGCGGACAGCGTCCGGCGCGCGGAGGGAGCGGGGGCTAGGGTTAGGGTAGGAATGGACCCGTGATTTCGGAGGAGGAGGCCTTTTTATAGGTAGAAGGAGCTAGGAAGCTCCAAATGGAGAGCGGTTTTCGGCCACGCGATCGTGATCGAACGGCGGAGGACATGGGAGTGTCTTAGATGGGTTATTGGACTGTTTTGAAGGGGTGTTGGGCTGCAACACACACGAGGCCTTCACGGTTGCCCGGTTAACCGTTGGAGTACCAAACGAAGTCCGATTGACCCGAAACTTGACAGGCGGTCTAGCGGTTCTATACCAGGGCCGCTTGGCAAACCTCGGTCCAATCCGAGAGAGATTAATACCCACTCACAAAGAAATGTAAAAGGGGACGCCGGGGAACATAGGAGCGCCGGATTGCAAAACGGACAACGGGGAAAATGCTCGGATTCATGAGACGAACACGTATGCGAATGCGATGCACATGATGACATGATATGAAATGCATGACATGAAGAAAATACACAACGAAGGGAAACCCAACCACGGAGGAAATATTATATCACAATGCCGAAAATGGCAAGAGTTGGATTACAAATATGGTAAGTTACATCCGGGGCGTTACACGTGAGTAATACCAAGTTCATCAAGATAGTCATCAAGACCAGTGTTCTTGAACTCGGTCCCATTGTCACTCCTAATATGCTTGATCTTCACACCGAAATTCACCGAGGCCCTTGAGGAAAATCGTTTGAATATTTCCTGCACTTCAGTTTTGTAAGTGATGATATGCACCCAGGTGTAACGAGAATAATCATCAACAATAACAAAGCCATATAATGATGCTGCATTTGTTTGTGTGGCATAATGAGTGGGGCCAAAGAAGTCCATGTGAAGCAATTCGAAAGGACGAGTGGTAGTCATGATTGTCTTCGAGTGATGCTTGGATCTGGTCATCTTTCCAGCCTCACAAGCCCCACAAAGATGGTCTTTGAGGAATTTGACACCCTCGATGCCAGTGACGTGCTTCTTCTTCGCAACAGTGTGCAAGTTCCTCATGCCATAGCCAGCCTTCTGAAGCTTTTGCAAGTAGACATGTGGCAGGCTGTGGTCCTGCAGAGAAATCAACAATATACAAGTCTCCTCTCCTAAAGCCTTCGAAGACTTTGGAATTGTCAGATTCCATGAGTACAATGCAACGATATTTACTAAAGACGAGAACCATATCAAGATCACAAAGCGTTGAGACAGACATGAGGTTGAATCCGAGGGACTCGACAAGCATGACCTTGTCCATGTGTTGATCCTTTGAGATTGCAACCCTACCTAGACCCAATACCTTGATTTTTTTTTCCTTTGTTAGTGTATGTAATATGCTTCAGATGTGATGGAGATAGAGCAGAGTCCATCAGTAGGTTCTTGTCACCAGTCATGTGATTTGTACACCCACTGTCGAGGACCCACTCAGTAGCTTTCACAGATTCATCCTGCAGACGAATTAGTGCATCTTACGAACTCATATACTTCAGACTGAAGAATATGATATCAAATTCGTCAGATAGAATTTCATCAAGCAGTACAATAGATACAACAATATAAGGATGTGAGAAATGAGTAATTCATTTCCTCATGATTAGCTTGCGTCCTTTCAAGCATTCTCAGGTCTCCAGCAAATTTTTCAGACATTCAAGTTTGTCTAGAGACCTGACCCTGCGTAAGAAATTAGTTCTTTTTCTTTACCACCCACATCGGAGGGGTGGCAAAGAGTTCATCATTCTGCGAGCTCCATATGACAAAGGTGGCATTGAAGCCAATGCACTTCGTTCCACAGAGGAGGGGTTAGAGTATGCATATGAGTAAGCAGAGAAATTCTTCGAGGACTTGTGAACATAATGATTTGAAGAATAAAGCACATATTCAAGACCCTTAGATTTTCCCTGCGAAACAGATGCATTAGCACAATGATGATCATATGAGGAATTTTATCCATGTGAGGACTTGGGTCCATATGAGGAATTTGATCCATGTGAGGACTTTGGTCAAGGAAATTAATCTGGTGTTCCTGTTCTTCATAGGTGGTGTCATGAGGACATTCACCTGAAGACTTTCAAGGCACCTTTTGGTAACCTAGATTTTCTTAATAGGGGGGCCGTTCCTGCAGTTAGTTCCAACATATCTGGCAAATACATCACCATTCTGATTTTTGAATAGTTTATAGTTGGAGTCAAATGACTCATCAGATGAACATGAAGATTCACATGTAAAGTCGGATAAAGTAGATGGATCTATGGGAGGTCCTTTTGCAGCAACCCATGAGGTTTTGGGATACTGCTCAAGTTTCTAGTAGGACCCATCAGCATTGAGTTTCCTCTCAAAGGCAATACCCTCTTTCCTAGGGTTCCTGTTCAGGATCTGCTTTTCAAGCACATCACAAAGAGCCTAATGCCCTTTGAGGCTTTTGTAATGCCTGTCACATACAATTCCTTCAACCCTGCATTTTCATCAGTGATACTTGTGGTAACCTGATACGTCTCCAACGTATCTATAATTTTTTATTGCTCCATGCTATATTATCTACTGTTTTGGACTATATTGGGCTTTATTTTCCACTTTTATATTATTTTTGGGACTAACCTATTAACCAGAGGCCCAGCCCAGAATTGCTGTTTTTTGCCTATTTCGGTGTCTCGTAGAAACAGAATATCAAACGGAGTCCAAACGGAATAAAATCTTCGGGAACGTGATTTTCTCACCCAACGTGATCCAGGGGACTTGGACCCTACGCCAAGGCATCGGAGAGGCGGTCACGAGGGTGGGGGTGCCCCCCTAGGCGCGCCCCCTACCTCGTGGGCCCCTCGAAGCTCCGCCGACGTAATCCTTCCTCCTATATATACCTACGTACCCCCAAACGATCAGAACAGGAGCCAAAAACCTAATTCCACCGCCGCAACCTTCTGTATCCACGAGATCCCATCTTGGGGCCTGTTCCGGAGCTCCGTCGGAGAGGGCCGTCATCACGGAGGGCTTATACATCATCATAGCCTCTCCGATGAAGTGTGAGTAGTTTACCTCAGACCTTCGGGTCCATAGTTAGTAGCTAGATGGCTTCTTCTCTCTTTTTGGATCTCAATACAAAGTTCTCCCCCTCTCTTGTGGAGATCTATTTGATGTAATCTTGTTTTTGCGGTGTGTTTGTTGAGACCGATGAACTGTGGGTTTATGATCAAGTCTATCTTTGAATAATATTTGAATCTTCTCTGAATTCTTTGATGTATGATTGGTTATCTTTGCAAGTCTCTTAGAATTATCAGTTTGGTTTGGCCTACTAGATTGGTTTTTCTTGCCATTTCCCATTGCCATGAACGAATCAAAAAGAATAAAGGGTCCTTTCCAGGGTCTTGGTACCTTGGATGACCCCTCTATCCTCTCTAAGCTCCAAAATAATGATGCTATTGAAAGACCCACCGGGGTCACCAATGAGAGTTTAAATGATCTTGATGAAGATGACTCTGGAATTTTTCGTTATTTAATTGATGAGTCTTTAAAAGATTCTTGGGATAGGTTATTGAGGATTAGGGCTAGCTACGTACCACAATATCAAATTGCGGTTTACTTAAAGGGTTTCTATATTGGTTTACCTGCTTCTTTCAAACAAGTTCTAGATTCTATTTTTGAAGAGGGTTTTCTTGAAGGGGATGCTATAGATACCTATGAATGAATGAAAACTATATTTGGGCACCCCATGAATGATAAGGTTGAATCTACCACCCTCTTATGCTTTTATCAAAATGAAATTATCAAAGAGATGAAATCTAGTTTAGATGCAAATTTCCGTAATGTGCTTAATCTTACTTCATCCATTAATGGCCATGTGCTTTCCCAAAATAGGAGAATGAATGCCATAGAAAGGAAATTTGCTCTTTTCTTTGCTACTACCCAAGGTGGCAATACCTAAATCTATCCTCGCTTTTATGCCTAGCTAGGGGAGTTAAATGATAGCGCTTGTTGGGAGGCAACCCAATTTTATTTTGAGTTTTTTGTTTTTGCTTCTGTTTAGGAATAAATAATCCATCTACCTTCTGTGTAGATGTGGTTTTGTGTTTTAATTAGTGTTTGTGCCAAGCTAGACCTATTGGATCTTCTTGGATGAAAGTTATTTGATCTTGTTGTAATTTCCAGAAACTTTGCGCTTAGTGCCTGAATTATGAAAAATCACCAGAACGTTATAAAATTCTGATTCCAATTGCTGCTGATCAATAAAACAATTTTCTAGGTCTTATAATTTTGGTAGATTTTTTGGAGTTCCAGAAGTTTGCGTTAGTTACAGATTAGTACAGACTGTTCTGTTTTTGACAGATTCTGTTTTTCGCGTGTTGTTTGCTTATTTTGATGAATCTAATGCTAGTAAAATAGTTTATAATCCATAGAGAAGTTGGAATACAGTAGGTTTAACACCAATATAAATAAAGAATGAGTTCATTACAGTACCTTGAAGTGGTTTTATGTTTTCTTTCTCTAACGGAGCTCACGAGATTTCTATTGAGTTTTGTGTTGTGAAGTTTTCAAGTTTTGGGTGAAATCTTTTGACGGATTATGGAACAAGGAGTGGAAAGATCCTAAGCTTGGGGATGACCATGGCACCCCCAAGATAATCCAAGGACACCAAAAAGTCAAAGCTTGGGGGTGCCCCGGAAGGCATCCTCTCCTTCATCTACTTCCATCGGTATTTTACTTGGAGTTATATTTTTATTCACCAACATGATATGTGTTTTGCTTGGAGCGTCTTGTATTATTTTTGTATTTATTTGTTAGTGTGCCACAATCATCCTTGCTGTACACACCTTTGATAGAGCCATCAATGAATTAAAATTTGTTAGAATATTCTTTGTGCTTCACTTATATCTTTTAAGCTAGGCAGTTTTGCTCTATGTGCTTCACTTATATCTTTTGAGCGTGATAATTTTGCTCTATGTGCTTCACTTAGATTTTTTTAGAGCACGGTGGTGGAATTGTTTTAAAGAAACTATTGATCTCTCATGCTTCACTTAGATCATTTTGAGAGTCTTAATAGCATGGTAAATTGCTTAATATTAATATGCTTGGTATTCATGATTTGTGAAATTTTCTTTTGAGTGCGTTGAATACTAAGAAAAGTTTAAAGCATGATAATTGTTTTGAGATATGGAGGTGATAATATTAGAGTCATGCTAGTGGAAGTAGTTGTGAATTTAAAGAATACTTGCGTTGAAGTTTGTGATTCCCGTAGCATGCACGTATGGTGAACCGTTATGTAACGAAGTCGGAGCATGAGGTGTTTATTGATTGTCCTCCTTATGAGTGGTGGTCGGGGACGAGCGATGGTCTTTTCCTACCAATCTATCCCCCTAGGAGCATGCGCGTAATACTTTGCTTTGATAACTTCTAGATTTTTGCAATAAGTATAAGTTCTTTATGACTAATGTTGAGTCCATGGATTATACGCATTTTTTCCCATCCTTCCGCCATTGCTAGCCTCTCTAATGTCGTGCACTTTTCGCCAGTATCATACACTCACCATATATCTTCCTCAAAACAGCCACGATACCTACCTATCTTGGCATTTCCATAGCCATTCCGAGATATATTGCCATGCAACTTTTCCACCGTTCCGTTTATTATGACACGCTCCATCATTGTCATATTGCTAGCATGATCATGTAGTTGACATCGTGTTTGTGGCAAATCCAACATTCATAAGTCTTTCATACATGTCACTCTTGATTCATTGCATATCTCGGTACACCGCCGGAGGCATTCATATAGAGTCATATCTTGTTCTAAGTATCGAGTTGTAATTGTTGAGTTGTAAGAAAAATAAAAGTGTGATGATCATCATTTTTAGAGCATTGTCCCAAGTGAGGAAAGAATGATGGAGACTATGATTCCCCCACAAGTTGGGATGATACTCCGGACGATAAATAAAAAAAATTAGAGAAAAAGAGAGAAGGGACAATGCTACTATCCTTTTACCACACTTGTGCTTCAAAGTAGCACCAAGATCTTCATGATAGAGAGTCTCCTATGATATCACTTTCATATACTAGTGGGAATTTTTCATTATAGAACTTGACTTGTATATTCCAATGATGGGCTTCCTCAAAATGCCCTAGGTCTTCGTGAGCAAGCGACTTGGATGCACACCCCACTTAGTTTCTTTTGTTGAGCTTTCATATACTTATAGCTCTAGTGCATCCGTTGCATGGCAATCCCTACTCACTCACATTGATATCTATTAATGGGCATCTCCATAGCCCGTTGATACGCCTAGTTGATGTGAGACTATCTTCCCCTCTTTTTGTCTTCTCCACAACCACCGTTCTATTCCACATATAGTGCTATATCCATGGCTCACGCTCATGTATTGCGTGAAGGTTGAAAAAGTTTTGAAAATGTTAAAGTATGAAACAATTGCTTGGCTTTTCATCGGGGTTGTGCATGATATAAATACTTTGTGTGGTGAAGATGGAGCATAGCCAGACTATATGAATTTGTAGGGATAACTTTCTTTGGCCATGTTATTTTGAGAAGACATAATTGCTTTATTAGTATGCTTGAAGTATTATTATTTTTAAGTCAATATGAACTTTTGTCTTGAATCTTTCGAATCTAAATATTCATACCACAATTAAGAAGTTTTACATTGAAATTATGCCAAGTAGCACTCCGCATCAAAAATTCTCTTTTTATCATTTACCTACTCGAGGACGAGCAGGAATTAAGCTTGGGGATGCCTGATACGTCTCCAACGTATCTATAATTTTTGATTGCTCCATGCTATATTATCTACTGTTTTGGACTATATTGGGCTTTATTTTCCACTTTTATAATATTTTTGGGACTAACCTATTAATCGGAAGCCCAACCCAGAATTGTTGTTTTTTGCCTATTTCAGTGTTTCGGAGAAACAGAATATCAAACGGAGTCCAAACGGAATAAAATCTTCGGGGACGTAATTTTCTCACCGAACGTGATCCAGGGGACTTGGACCCTATGCCAAGGCATCGGAGAGGCGGTCACGAGGGTGGGGGTGCCCCCCCTAGGGCGCGCCCCCTGCCTCGTGGGCCCCTCGAAGCTCCACCGACGTACTCCTTCCTCCTATATATACCTACGTACCACCAAACCTAATTCCACCGCCGCAACCTTCTGTATCCACGAGATCCCATCTTGGGGCATGTTCCGGAGCTCCGCCGGAGAGGGCCGTCATCACGGAGGGCTTCTACATCATCATAGCCTCTCCGATGAAGTGCGAGTAGTTTACCTCAGACCTTCGGGTCCATAATTAGTAGCTAGATGGCTTCTTATCTCTTTTTGGATCTCAATACAAAGTTCTCCCCCTCTCTTGTGGAGATCTATTCGATGTAATCTTCTTTTTGCGGTGTGTTTCTTTAGAGCGATGAATTGTGGGTTTATGATCAAGTCTATCTTTGAATAATATTTGAATCTTCTCTGAATTATTTTATGTATGATTGGTTATCTTTGCAAGTCTCTTCGAATTATCAGTTTGGTTTGGCCTACTAGATTGGTTTTTCTTGCCATGGGAGAAGTGCTTAGCTTTGGGTTCGATCTTGCGGTGTTCTTTCCCAGTGACAGAAGGGGCAACAAGGCACGTATTGCATCGTTGCCATCGAGGATAACAAGATGGGGTTTATTTAATATTGCATGAATTTATCTCTCTACATCATGTCATCTTGCTTAAAGCATTACTCTGTTTCTAACTTAATACTCTAGATGCATGCTGGATAGCGGTCGATGAGTGGAGTAATAGTAGTAGATGCAGGCAGGAGTCGGTCTACTTGTCACGGACGTGATGCCTATATACATGATCATACCTTAGATATTCTCATAACTATGCTCAATTCTGTCAATTGCTCAACAGTAATTTGTTCACCCACCATAGAATACTTATGCCCTTGAGAGAAGACACTAGTGAAACCTATGGCCCCCGGGTCTATTCTCATCATATCAATCTCCATCACTTTAATCTTTCTTTGCTTTTTACTTTGCCTTTTACTTTTCACTTTGCATCTCTATATCAAAAATACCAAAAACATTATCTATCATTTCTCACTCCCGTAAGTGACCGTGAAGGGATTGACAACCCCTAATCGCATTGGTTGCGAGTTGCTATCGTTTTGTGCAGGTACGAGGGACTTGAGCGTGGCCTCCTACTGGATTGATACCTTGGTTCTCAAAAACTGAGGGAAATACTTACGCTACTCTGCTGCATCATTCTCTCCTCTTCGGGGAAAACCAACGCAAGCTCAAGAGGTAGAATATCCTCAGATGAGGAATTTGTGAAATAGTTGAAGAAGTTGCAACAATAGAAGCATTTGAACTTTCAGATGAAGAATTAGCAGATCCACGTTTGATGCGTTTCAAACATGGTGGAATGAATTCTTCCTGAGCGAAACTGGTCTATTGATCAAGCAAAGAATCATTTTCCCTTTGAAGATCATGAGTCACCCTTAGTTTCTCAAGAACTTGCTTTCTTTGAATAAATTCATAAGAAAGCTTCTCATGATCGCCTAAGAGAGTCTCATGACGACTTTGAAGGCTATCAAACTTAGACTGGAGTCATTGAAGATCATCGGTCAGGGTTTAAGTTCGATTCATTTCCTCACCCAACAGGTCATCGCTTTTTTCTAGCAAATTCTGAACCCTTTCCAAAGCCTTTTGTTGTTTAGTGGCAATATTAGCAAGTTTGGAGTAGCTAGGTTTGAGGTTTTCATCGGATTCATCTTCACTGGATTCAGAGGAGGGATATTTGAGTACCTTGTCACCCTTTCCCATGAAGCAATAGGTGGGAGCAAAGTTATCGTTGCCATTGTCAGTAGTGCTGGAGTTGCCATTTTCTTCACAGTTGAAGATGGACTTGCTGACGAAAACAGTACCGAGACCTAGGCTTGCCACACCAAAGTCTGACTCCTCTGATTCCTCCTCTTCCTCATTTTCCTGAGATTCAGCTTCTGAGTTCATTTCCTTGCCAATGAATGCCCGAGCCTTTCTAGAACTGCTCTTCTTATGAGATGAATGATACGTCTCCAACATATCTATAATTTTTTATTGTTCCATGCTATTATATTATCATTCTTGGATGTTGTAGAATCATTTTATAGTCATTTTATATCATTTTTTGGTACTAACCTATTGACATAGTGCCCAGTGCCAGTTGTTGTTTTGTGCATGTTTTTTACATTGCAAGAAATCAATATCAAACGGAGTCCAAACGCAGCGAAACTTTTTTTGGATTTTTTGGACCAGAAGACATCCAGTGGGCCAGAGAAGCACCTAGGGGGTGCCCCGAGGGGGGAACAACCCACCAAGGCGCGCCTGGAGGCCCAGGAACGCCCAAGTGGGTTGTGCCCACCTCGGTGGCCTCCCGCACCACCTCTTTGCTCTATAAATACCCCAATATTCCAGAAACCCTAGGGGAGTCGACGAAAATCAATTCCAACCACCGCAAGTTCCAAAAACACCAGATACAATCTAGACACCATCACAGAGGGGTTCATCATGCCCATTGGTGCCTATTCGATGATGCGTGAGTAGTTCTTTGTAGACCTACGGGTCCGTAGTTAGTAGCTTGATGGCTTCCTCTCTCTTTTGATTCTCAATACAATGGTCTCTTGGAGATCCATATGATGTAACACTTTTTGCGTGTGTTTGTTGGGATCCAATGAACTTTGGGTTTATGATCAGATCTATATTTTTATCCATGAAAGTTATTTGAGTCTTCTTTGATCTCTTATATGCATGATTGCTTATAGCCTCATATTTCTTCTCTGATATTTGGTTTTTTTTGGCCAACTTGATCTATTTATCTTGCAATGGGAAGAGGTGCCTTGTAATGGGTTCGATCTTACGGTGCTTGATCCCAGTGACAGAAGGGGAACCGACACGTATGCATCGTTGCTATTAAGGATAACAAGACGGGGTCTATTTCTACATAAATAGATCTTGTCTACATCATGTCATCGTTCTTATTGCATTACTCCGTTTCTCCATGAACTTAATACACTAGATGCATGCTGGATAGCAGTCGATGTGTGGAGTAATAGTAGTAGATGCAGGCAGGAGTCGGTGTACTAATCTTGGACGTGATGCCTATATAATGATCATTGCCTGGATATCGTCATGATTATTTGAAATTCTATCAATTGCCCAATAGTAATTCGTTTACCCACTGTTTGCTATTTTTCTCGAGAGAAGCCACTAGTGAAATCTACTGCCCCGGGTCTCTTCTTTATTATATTTGCCTTCGCGGTCTACTTTTATTTGCTTTTACTTTCAGATCTATTAAACCAAAAATACAAAAAATACCTTGTTGCACTTATTTTATTTGAGATCTATTTATCCCATCTATCATATTTTTATCCCGTCCTTTTGCCAATTTCTGGCGCCGTTACCCGAAAGGGATTGACAACCCCTTTAACACATCGGGTTGCGAGTATTTTTTATTTGTGTGCAGGTGTTGTTTACGTAGTGTTGCTTGGTTCTCCTACTGGTTCGACAACCTTGGTCTCATCACTGAGGGAAATACCTACCGTTGCTTTGTTGCATTATCCCTTCCTCTTTGGGGAAATACCGACGTAGTTCAAGCAGAATCAATGAAGACTTTGAAGATTTTGACGATGAGGACTTTGAAGATTTCTTCTTTTTCTTCGAGTCGTCCGAACTGTCATCCTTGTACTTCTTCTTCTTTGATTCCTTCACCCACTGAGGACAATCAGCCATGTAATGACCTGGCTTCTTGCATTTGTGGAAAGTCCTTTTCTTGTAATCGTGGGATGAAGAATCTGATCTCAAGTCATCACCTCTTAAAGATTTTCCAAAGCGGCCATGCCTTGAGAACTTCTGGAATTTCCTCACAAGCATTGCTAGCTCCTGCCTTAGTTCTTCCGGGTCGCCAAGGCTACTATCAGAGTGTTCCCCTTCAGATGAAGAAATTGCCTTGGCCTTCAGTACACGTGATCTTCCATAGCTTGGACCGTTGAGATCTCTCTTCTCAGCTTGTTGGAATTCATGAGTATTCAGTCTCATGAGGATATCAACAAGATCTAGTGACTTGTAGTCTCCACGTTCTTGAATCATCAGTGCCAGTGTATCGAATGAGGAATCAAGTGATCTCAGCAATTTCTTCACCACCTCGTGGTCGGTGATATCCGTGGCACCAAGTGCTTGAAGCTCATTGGAGATGTCAGTGAGGCGATCGAAGGTTTGCTGAACATTTCCGTTGTCGAGTCTTTTGAAGCGATTGAAGAGATTGCGAAGAACGTCAACTCGAGAATCACGTTGGGTTGAGATTCCTTCGTTGACCTTGGACATCCTATCCCAGATAAGCTTTGCAGTCTCCAAAGCAATCACTCTGTCATTTTGTCCTTTGCTTAGATGGCCGCATATGATATTCTTCACTTGACAGTCGAGTTGCTTGAATCTCTTCACATCAGTAGCGTTTATGGAGGGAGTGATGGAGGGAACGCCATTTCCCCAACATACCAGAGACCGTTATCAATGGCCTCAAGATGCATGCGCATCTTGTTCTTCTAGTAGGGGTAGTCCGTCCCATCGAAGGTAGGACACCCACCCGAGACCTTGATCATGCTTGCATTTGACATAACTAAAACTCCAGGTGGTTAAACCAAAATCACACAGAACAAAGGAGTACCTTGCTCTGATACTAATTGAAAGTGCGTTATATCGACTAGAGTGGGGGTGAATAGGCGATTTTTACAAATTTTTCACTGAGGAAATAAAACTTGAGGAATTTGCTAAGTGACGAAATACAAGCAGTGGATAAAGTACTCAGGTGGATGCATAATAAGGCAGTAGTATAGTCATCATGATGAAATGAAACATACACAGAGCACAAGTAGCGTGTAAACAGGATAAACAGGCAGAAGACAAGGTGACCAAAGAAATAGGGTTGAGGAAATTGAGAAAGTCTTCAGTCAATGTCTTCAAATAGTAACGATCAAGTTCATTAACAAGTAAGCGAGGAAATGAAAGAGTTGAGGAAATAGAACCAGTAGCTCGGTGGAGATAGTGATTCGGTAGACCAGTTCCAACTGTTGTGATAGTTGTATGTCTTCAAAGGTAACAAGCATCGGTTCCACACAGGAACAATATCTTCAGTGAAGCTCAATCACTTTGGGTTTTAGGTGTTGGGGTTTTGGGTTTTTCCTCACTGATGATTGTCTCTCAAAGTCCTCGGAGGATGGTATGCTCTAAACGACAAGTGTCAATCTACATCTCGGAGCAGCCAACCAGCTAGTGGTTTAGGGGGCGGCTATTTATAGCGAGGGAGCAGCCTGACATGGTAAGACATAAATGTTGTTGGGGAACGTAGTAATTTCAAAACAAATCCTACGCAGACACAGGATCATGGTGATGCATAGCAACGAGAGGGGAGAGTATTGTCCATGTACCCTCGTAGACCGAAAGCGGAAGCGTTAGCACAACGCGGTTGATGTAGTCGTCTTCATGATCTGACCGATCAAGTACCGAACGCACGACACCTCCGAGTTCAGCACACGTTCAGCTTGATGACGTCCCTCGAACTCCGATCTAGCTGAGCTTTGAGGGAGAGTTCCGTCAACACGACGGCATGGTGACGATGATGATGTTCTACCGACGCAGGGCTTCTCTTAAGCACCGCTATGATATTATCGAGGTGGATTATGGTGGAGGGGGCACCGCACACGGCTAAGAGATTAAGAGATTAATTGTTGTGTCTATGGGGTGCCCCCTCCTCCGTATATAAAGGGGGGAGGAGGAGAGGGCCGGCCAAGGGGGTGGCGCGCCCTAGGAGGGCGAAACCTACTCCAAGTAGGTTTGCCCCTCCCTTTCCTAGTCCAAGAAGGAGGGGGAAGGAAGGAGTGGGAGAGGGGAAAGGCAAGGGGGGCGCCGCCCCCCCCCCCTCCTTGTCCTATTCGGACTCAAGGGGAGGGGGCGCGCCTCTTGCCTTGCGGCCCCTATTTCTCTCCACTAGGGCCCAACAAGGCCCATTAGTTCCCGGGGGGGTTCCGGTAACCCTCGGTTCTCCGATAAATGTCCGAAACCTTCCGGAACCTTTCCGGTGTCCAAACATAGTCATCAAATATATCAATCTTTATGTCTCGGCCATTTCGAGACTCCTCGTCATGTCCGTGATCACATCCGGGACTCCAAACTATCTTCGGTACATCAAAACATATAAACTCATAATATAACCGTCATCAAACTTTAAGCGTGCGGACCCTACGGGTTCGAGAACTATGTAGACATGACCGAGACACGTCTCCGGTCAATAACCAATAGTGGAACCTGGATGCTCATATTGGCTCCCACATATTCTACGAAGATCTTTATCGGTCAGACCGCATAACAACATACGTTGTTCCCTTTGTCATTGGTATGTTACTTGCCCGAGATTCGATCGCCGGTATCTCAATACCTAGTTCAATCTCGTTACCGGAAAGTCTCTTTACTCGTTCCGTAATACATCATCCCGTAACTAAATCATTAGTTGCAAGGCTTGCAAGGCTTATAGTGATGTGCATTACCGAGTGGGCCCAGAGATACCTCTCCGACAATCGGAGTGACAAATCCTAATCTCGAAATACGCCAACCCAACAAGTACCTTCGGAGACACCTGTAGAGCACCTTTATAATCATCCAGTTACGTTGTGAAATTTGGTAGCACACAAAGTGTTCCTCCGTTAAACGGGAGTTGCATAATCTCATAGTCATAGGAACATGTATAAGTCATGAATAAAGCAATAGCAGAATACTAAACAATCAAGTGCTAAGCTAACGGAATGGGTCAAGTCAATCACATCATTCTCCTAATTATGTGATCCCGTTAATCAAATGACAACTCAGGTCTATGGCTAGGAAACATAACCATCTTTGATCAACGAGCTAGTCAAGTAGAGGCATACTAGTGACACTTTGTTTGTCTATGTATTCACACATGTATCATGTTTCCGGTTAATACAATTCTAGCATGAATAATAAACATTTATCATGTAATAAGGAAATAAATAATAACTTCATTATTGCCTCTAGGGCATATTTCCTTCAAATGCCCCTAATGATATGACCGTTGAATGGATAAGATATTTCGGACAGCTGGCACAAAGCACAATAATGGTCGGAAATCCGAACCATGAAATTCCTCAGGGCTATCATGTTCCTCACTGTAGGCAATTCACACTAGGGAATTCGTAACTCCTCAGTCAGAACAAATTCCTCAGAGACCAGAAGAACTTCTCTGTCACTGAAGAAATTGATTGAACTGCAAGAGATTTCCAAAGGCTTCACTCAAAGGATTGGGTATGAGTAGGCTTTGAGATGAGCATCACTAGGAAATTTTCCTTAGTATTACCTCGACCCCCTTTAACAGTATGGTGTTTCCTTTGACTTAAAAGAAGGAAATGAAGTTACGAAAACAAAAGTCTTCACGCTTCATAGTCCTCGCATCAATATCTTCAAGGTCACTCCAATTTCCTCATTTTCAAAGTCTTCAATAAAACCAAAGTCTTCAGATGAAGACATTCATTTTTAGGGGTCAACTTTCATCGAATATATCAAACTCCTCAGAGACTTATAAGACATGTGTACACTCACAAACACATTAGTCCCTTAACCTATAAGTCTTCAATAGACCAAAATCACTAAGGGGCAGTAGATGCACTTACGGCTAGCCTTCGAGTTAAGCAGACTGTAATAAATCATATTATGGATCTGCGATTTAGTACTTATTACTCCCTCAGTTCCTAAATATTTGTCTTTCTAGAGATTTCAACAAGTGACTACATACGGAGCAAAATGAGTGAATCTAGACTCTAAAATATGTCTATATACATCTGTATGTGGTAATCCATTTGAAATCTCTAAAAAGACAAATGTTTAGGAACGGAGGGAGTACATATGATATTCTTGATATTTCATCATGCACTATGAGTGCTAGTGTCACGTCCTAGAAGAAATTCAATTTTTGGAATGTGAGTTATTAATTTATTTTTTTGCATTTGCTTGTGATTGCTTGAGCCTAGCTAGATTTGAGTAGAATTTGAGTGATGTTTGGGCCTCAAAACATTCGTGGAGTTATTTGAAACCCCAAAATAATTTTTAGAAATTGTTTATAATGACAAAATGGAGCTTAAAATTGTGTGCAATTTTATTTTATTATTGGGATGGGAATAATTTCCCTTAAGCGCCACATATTGAATGGGCATCTGTGAAATTTTTCCAAAATGACTGGAGTGTATTTGATATTGAATCAAATCCAAATTCAAAAGGAAAAGATAAAATAGAAAACCTAACCTATCCAACCCAACCTAGCGGCCCACTGGCCCAACTCTTGTCTCACGCCCATTGAGCAAGTGCACGCGCAGTGCAGCCAGCTAAAACCGGCCCAGTCTCACCCAAGCATCTCCCTTCTCTCCCTATGACATGCTGACCCCACTTGTTGGGGGTGTCCCTAACCTTCTAATGTGCACACAACGCATAACTTCACAACCGCCACCGAAGTCGTGCCCGAGCCCCTTCGGTTGCCCTCTCCCAATTCTTTAGCTTATGCACGCATTCTCGCCGCTAGGCCGTCACAGCGGAGCTCCAAATCCCCGCCACCCGAGCAAAATCCAACGAGGAATTCCGCACAATCCTTGGTGAGGAAATTACTTAAACTTTAAAATATTGATCATGAGGGACTATATATCATCGGGTGGACTCTATACTAGCATCGTTCTTGAGAAAATTCTTGTTCAAGTTTTCAAATCGCATACACCTTATATGGCGAGACATAACTGACATGACGAGCATATCAAATCTTGTGGGTAAAGTATAAAACTTTTGTAGAGAGTAAAACTATTCGAATAGTCGTGTCCGCGATAAAGGATAATTGGTGAGGTCACACTAAACTTGTGGAATATTTTGGTTCTCACACAAAATGGATGGTTGTACCTCGGGTGAAGTATAAGAGAGGGAAAGGCCAAGTGACTATGGTCCTTGTCCCAAAGAAAACGGTACATGTGGAACTTGGATATGATGGCATAATGTTTGGATTATGGAAACACTAGATATGTATTAAGCTTGTTGGTCGGATTTGTTGAAAGAAGATCAATTATATTTCCAGTTTCTACTCAGGTTATTTATCAACAAATGTTTTTAAATGCTTTCGCAAACTACTAGGGCTATCAACGTGCATTTAAACTTGGATTTCCGCAATAATGAAACTTTTTTGCGAATCAAGATCTTATATTACTCAAGAAGGAGGATTACAACGAAACTGAAAACAGTCAGCTAGGAAAGAAGACATGTAATTAATCCAAAGACATCTCCTTCTCTACTTTGTAGCTTGTTTTGCACATCAGTGAGTAACTTCATTGGCTTCCCTAAGAGGAAACTTAAGCACACAACTATTAAAACGTCCTATAAGCTCCTTGATCTCATGGCAAATGGCTGGGAAGGTCGATCACTTAGAAATTTCAGAGTTGCACATGTCCACCATCTCTTTAGCATTGCTATGTATGCAGATTTTAGTGTATCTCAAATCTCTTGCTATTTGGATTCCATCCCGGATGGCATACAGTTCCATGACTTTAGCACTTGCTACAAATTGGTACCAAGGAGCATGTGCTCTTAATAGCAAGCTATCTGCATCTCTGAACTGAGCATGTACTACCACATCCAGTGTACTCGAAGAACGCAACATCCACATTGATCTTAAGAGTTCCCATATCTGGTGGTTGCCATAAAACCGTATGCACAGTCATCATAGGTCTAGATTCTTCCCCTACTGATGTTAGATCAATGATGCTTTCTAGCGCCAACCGTATATAAGCTTGGACTGAACGTTCATTCTCACCATGAGTTCTAGCATTTCTCTTTGACCAAATCGCCCAACACCCACATAGAATAGTACAAGCAAATTGGCTAGACCCTAGCTTGCCTTCAATCATGTCAGAAGTCCAAGTTTGTGGGTGTAGCTCTGGAATTCTAGCAAGTGCAACTTCCTTAATTTCCTTCTAGAAAAGCCTTGCCCAAGTACACTAAAAGAGAGCATGGATAATGCTTTCCTCCTTGGCACATAATTGACAGAACAGTAGTTTGTCAAAGTGTCTTTGCAGCAATTGCCCCGCATGTTACAAATTCTTTTGTAACTCGCCACCAATTTTTTTAACCTTAGGCGGCACATCCATTTTCAAAAGCTTTTCCAGAAATTACTTCACGCCTCACCTGGTGACGATGGAACGTTGGATTGTCGTGTAAACTTGCTTAGAGTTTCATAGGTCGATCGCGCTATAAAACGGCCATGTTCTCTTTCTCCCAGGCCCAGACATCATCTCCCCACTTATCGATCCACATTGCACGTCTTGCATGGGTATCCGGTGGCACAAAGTTTGATTCCAGAGCCTCCTGATTCCATGTACCATTCTCATGATCAATGAGATCTTCTACCTTTGTAGCTGTTGCCCCTAGCAGCCGGATGATGGGTCGGAAGCCATGATTTGAAGCAACCATGAAACTTAGTATAGCTACCCCTTTCTTGTACCAATCAATTGCATGTAAATTTTTTAAAACTCCTTATGGGTTTCTTGCGAGAACATTCAATCTACCCACCTGACTTAGTGATTTCACATACTTGAGAGAAGACAAGATTCTGATGGCAAGTGCAAAAGTAGGTCACAATCACAGTCAGTCGATTGTGGTGTACCAATGGGTTTACTCAATGTGTTTGAAGTTTCCGCTGCAATATTTGAAGTGGTGTTCATCACGTTGACCAGATGGTCACATGTATGTAAGTATAAGCTCGCTAGGTATGAATGTTCTTTTGATATTGGTTCGGCTGTGCACAGAGACACCCTGATCATGGGATCGCTATAGGAAGCAAGGGGACTAGGGGAGGATTTGGTCAGCTAGGCCAGAGCCCCACATGATCATGAATGGAAAGACAATGTATCTCTTGATACACGTGGAAAGAGGGAGTTTGATAAAAGAGGTTTCTACCGTTGATGGTAGGTAGCGGTGAGAAATCCACCACACAGATGTGCTGAGACTCCTGCACTCCTTGTATAGTCCATCTATATGCATATGCATATATCCGCCCCCATCCCACATGACTACATGAAATCAGTGTAGGCCCCTCGTCATCTTTCTCCTTCATATGCATGCATGACACGAATAGTACACATCCACTCTCTCTCCTCTCTCTCTCCCAACAAATACATCATGCTATTCCATCTTTGCTAATTAGAATCATGAATACATTTTAAATGAAAAAACAATATTTATTTCATCTAAATTTTGATATATTTGAACTCCCCGCATCAGAATCTTTAAGACAAGATCAAACTTGGATATATTTTAAAATACTTTAAATTTCAGTGAGTAAAATAGAATTATAATTTGTTAAGATGTTATTTTCAATGTGCGAACTGATATTGTCAATACACGAAATAGATTTCTTTCAAATATGTGAAATAGATTGTATCATTCTGTGAAACTGTTCTTTTTAAGTCTCGTGACACTTTGTTTATCAAATATGTGAAACTGGTTATTTTAGAAAATGTGAACTAATTCATAATTTGTGAAGCTTCTTATTTCAACATGATTCCATTTGAAATATTTACTACAACAAATTTGTCAAAATGAGCGAATCCATTTTGTGAGATGGGAAAAATCACTTTTTTGAAATGAGTGAAATTATATTTCTTTAAATGTAACCAGTTTTTATAATGAGCGAATTTGTTTTTTGAAATGAGTGAAATTTACTTTTTAAGAAGAAAAATTATATTTTCTAGTTCACTGAAATTAGTTCTTTTGAAATGAGTGAAATCAATTTTTTAAAACGAGTGCGATCCAGTTTTTTTAAATGAATGATACGAGTTTTTTAAATTGACTGAAAAGTGTTTTTCAATGTGTGAAATTATTTTATTTGAACTAAGGAAATGATTTTTTTGAAATTAATGAAAATATTAATATGAACAGAGTGAAATTCCTTTTTTTAATTAGTGAAACTTTTTTTGAAGAGTGAAACAAGTTTTCAAAATAGAAAGTGAAATATTTTTTGTGAAATAGAGTGAGATTTATGTTTAGTGGGTTATTTTTTCCTGAATTGAATGAAAGCAGTTTTTTGAAATGAGTGAAATATTTTCTTGAAATGAGTGAAATCTAGTTTTTTTAAATGAGTAAAATTTATGTTTTGAAACGAATGAATCACCTTTCTCGGAATAACTGAAACTAAAATTTGAAAATAGTGGAATATGTGTTTTAGAATGAGTGGAATTATTTTAATGGATGGAATTAGTTTTTTAAAACGAGCGAAACCTATTTGTTAAAACGAGTGGAATTACCTTTTTTGAAATGACTAAATTTTCTTTTGACTCGAGTTAAACCGTTTCTTGAAATAGTGAAACAATTGAAATCACCTTTTAAAAGTAGTGAAATAATTGAAATCAATTTTCAAAATTACAAAAAACTTGGAATAACTTTTTTGGTCATTTTTAGTTTTACTATTTGAATTAGTGTAATAACTGAAATCAATTTTTGAAATTATGAAATATTTGAAATCACTTTTCGATATAGGGAAATTGCTGAAATTACATTTTGAATTAGTGAAAATGTCGAAATCACTTCTCGATCTGTCTTACTTTCAATTTTCGAAATAGTGAAACGAAGAACTAAAATCACTTTAAAATAGTTAGAAAACAATGATGTCAGTCTTTAGAAATAGTAAAAGTGTTGAAATCATTGAATATACATAACAATGAAAATGAACTATACAATGCTCAAAATAATTTTCGCACAAGATTATGTTGAAAATCTTTTATGATCAATGTAATGTTTTATGAAATAAACTGTAAAATAAAAAATTGTTCAACGTATTCAAGATGATCTTGTTCTAAAGGTCTTCTTGATACAAATTCAAATATATATAATGTTCCAAAGGCAGATATTTGATTCAAAATATATCGATCATTCGAAAAATGACAATGAAATTAAATCATGTCTTTCGTATGGGGAGAGAGAAAATCCATTCAATGGTCCTTCGCAGTCTCTCTCTCTCTCTCTCTCGACATAACGTTGACACACGTGACAATAAAATTTGCATTCCTCTATTCAATCTTCTATATTGCACATCAAAGTTTTCTCAAATTATACCTATAAAAGGTGACACGAATCTCGTTGTTGTAAGGAGTGACGGATGCTTTACCGGTACATACCCGAACCGCTAGAAAAAACAAATTCAGGAGTTTTGTTCCTTCCTTGGAGGGTTCGACAGTTCGACCCCTTCCATCCATTGTTATTAATTAGGTGCATGCGACGCTGAAGGAAGTGTAAAAAGCGGTTTTGCTAATTTACAGTCGGTTGTTTTGTAATTCGCTGACGTTCGAATTTCTGTCCGTTCGATCTCGCGTCGAGATTCGCGCTCAGTCCTGCTCTTTTGTGCTGGTTTTCGGGTCGGTTTTGTTTATCGAACGTGGTTTTCTCCTCGTTTTTCCTTGACCCGGCCGAACCGGTGGGCACTGTAGGTTTTTGTCCCTTTTGAATTTGGAGCGGGGTGTCGTTCCCCTTTCTCATTTGGATAAGGCAGAGGGAGTGAGAGCTCGAGCGGCGGCAGAGGGCGGGGCGATTCCTCGAGGCGATTCCTCCTTAGGGTTCTAGTTGTTGATGTGTAGGTACGCGTAGAAGCTAGTTTTCCTGCAGATGTTGTGGAGGTACGCGTAGGTGGTGTTAGTTTTCAGCTGCGGATCCCGTAGCTTGTGTCTGTAGGTCGAGTTGTGGCTATAGCGCCTGAATTTTGTGATGTTTGTGTCGTTTTTGTCCGCTGATGTTCATCCCGGTGGCTTACTGATCATCTCTATGTTTTTTTGTTCATTTTTGTTCTGCACTTTTTCCTGAATTTCATGCTTGTTTTTTATGTATTTCCCCCATGATATGAGTGTAGATAATATCAAGGGTCTGCAGATTTATGTGCATGAAGTTCTGTTATGCCCTTTTCTCACCCCTTTTTAGTTTGGCATATGCTCACTGCATTTTGCATTTTGTCCTGTAGAGGGTCACTGCTACCTTATGCGTCATGCTGTGGTCTTGTGTTTTTCTTATGGACGCAGTCCAAATTCTAGGGTTGATGTGCATCTTTATGTGTCCTAGGGTTGATGTGGAAGTAGGCGCAGTGGTGGATCCTATAGCTCCTGTCTCTGAAGTCTGAGTTCTTGTTTGTAGCCACTGTAGGCTCTGAATTTTGGTCATCTTGTAATGTTTTCTCTTCTCTTGATGTTGTCTAATGTTGTTGGTCATGTCAAGCTTTTATGTAGGCCGGGAATTGCTTGCTAATTTTTGATTGTTTACTTATAGGGAGGGCATGAATTTTGAGTTATTTTTCAGTGTATTTTTTGTGTCATCATATTTTCAGTGTTGATCGTTTGTTAAGTATATTGATTGTTGTTGTTTTTTAATATAATTCATGTCAGAGTTACAGTATGTCCACTTGAATGTAATTACTGTGTAATTTGTTCAGAACTTGCAGTGTAGTAAACCTTTTTGGCAGAGCTATTGATGTGCAGTACTTCATTGTAATGTTTTTCGCCCAGTGATGTTGCCCATTTATGTTGCTCATGTCATGCTTATCTCGCAGGCCGCGATTTTTTCCTAGTGAATTTTTGTTTTTGCGAGCTCTAGGTGTTTAATGACCCTTTTATGTTCAATGAATGTTGGTCAAGGATCTTCAGGGTTATTTTTACATTGTAATTCATGCTTCAGCCTTACAGTGACTTTTTACAGTATAATTCCGACAGTCTTACAATGTAATTTCTGTTAGTTTTTACGCTGTAGTTGTGCTAGTTTTTACAGTGTAATTGCGCTAACTTCATAACGTAATTACAGTGTTTTTTCCAGTATAATTCTTACAGTGTAATTATAGCTTGAGTTTTAATTGAATGCCTTTCACTGTTTCTTATCTTTTTGTTTTTCCTTTTTGTGATCCTTCCGTTTTATAGGTTTTAAATGGGCAAGCTACGGAAAGCTTGTCATTGGGATGTTCCTGTAGTATCATCTTTAGATAGTGCAGATTTTGGAGGTGAAGCATTTGTGCCTAACGATTTTGCAGAAGATGGTTCTTACCCTGTGTCTATGGTATTTTTATTTATTTTGTGCTTCCTTTTATTTTAGTTTTATTGCCCCTATTTTTTTTGGGTTGTCTTATTTAGTTTTAATGGTTTTTTATGCAGGAATTATCTGATGACGGCGGAGGGATTGGCAAAGCTCTTCTGAAGTTCTATCTTAATCAAGTATGTTTTATTTTATCTAGGACTTTTCATTCTTGTTTGATTTTTTTCATTTTTTTCTTTTCTCTTAAGTGATAGTTGTGTTTTTCTTATTTTTTTTCAGAAAGTAAAATGCTTAAAGAGGAAATTATCATCTGCTTCAAGGAGGAATGTGGTTAGTTCCTATTTACTATTATTTTCAGTAGTTTTTACTACTTCTGAAAGCAAAATGCTTGAAGTTCTATCTCAATGAATTATGTTTTCTGTAGTGTAAGTCCAATTCTCAGTAACTACATTTCTTCAAATGTAATGCAATGTTTTTTTGTACTAAGTAATAGTTATTTGAAGCAATTTTTGACTGGTTTGATATGTGTTCTCACTCATGTTGTTTTTTGTGATTTTCTAGTTTAAGTTCATTTATTTTAGTAGCCGTACTTTTCGATGTATTGCAATGTATATTTTTGTACTAAGTAATAGTAATGCGTAGTAATTTATTTGAGTGGTTGATTTGGTGTTTCTCTTTTGTTGTTTTTGTAGAGGCAGAAACGCTCCAGTGATTACCCTACTTGTGCTACTTTCACTAGATATTCTGGGAAGTTCTTCTCCGGTGTTGTTGATGGTCTGTGTTCTAGGTATCGTGATGTTGTCCAGAGATATGGCATGGGTTGTCTCTTAGAGTTTGCTAGGACCGAGGTGCCGCTCAGGTTAGTGAAGTGGCTTGCCAGTAGGTTCGATGTCCCTTCATCTGAATTCCAACTCAAAAAGAAATTTATCCCAGTGACCAAGTATGATATTCATGGCATCCTCGACCTTCCAGTAGATGGTGAGCCACTTGTGTGTGATCCTGAATCTGGTCATGACTTTATCCTCTCTCACTTCAACGTGACCAGTATTCCACTCGTGTCCTTCTTTGCAAACAAGCTAAAATCAACCGAAGTCGAGTTGCCTGATGAAGATGTCTTTATTTGTTTCATGATTGTTGCTTTCTCATCATTCCTTTG
This sequence comes from Aegilops umbellulata, assembly GCA_032464435.1. Classification (NCBI taxonomy): domain Eukaryota; kingdom Viridiplantae; phylum Streptophyta; class Magnoliopsida; order Poales; family Poaceae; genus Aegilops; species Aegilops umbellulata. Next base: position 399,354,836 of record CP136054.1, read on the forward strand.
TCCCAACTCTAGCCTCAGTCCTAGCCCAAAGTACCTTCATATCTTTAGGGATTGTCCTTCTGTGCGTAACTATGATCTGTCGAAATTTGTTTATGAGTGGCTGTTGAGTTGCATAAAGAAGTTCAAGGATTCCACTAAAGTTGCTTCCAAAAGATCAGTGACATTTGGCGGTTGTCACTACGCTTTTGCTGTAAGTGTTGTTATTGTTCTTCTTTTTCCTTTTTAAAGTTTGATTTTGACATGTTATATTCATTTCAATCCTTTCATTTGCTCTTATTTTTTCTAGGTTTGTTACCTTGACCATCTCAATTTTGGTCTTCACTCTGTCCCTGATGTAAAGCCTCGGATCCTAGCATGGAGAGGCAACAAAGTTAAGCAATTTTCAGAGCTTGATAGAAACAATAGCCGATCTTTTGGTAAGAGGCCTCTAAAGCAGCTGTGTCCTTCAGTTCATCCGCAGGTTTGTTTTTTTCTGCTTGTTTGTACTTTTGTTCTTTGTTTTTTTACTTTCACTTTTTGTGGTTGTTGATGCTATTCTGTATGTTCTGATGTCAACTTTATTTTTTTGTCGATGTAGCAGTCTATCGAGAAATCTTCAGCAAGCAAGGATGGTGATGTCCCTTTTTGCAATGCCAAACTTTTTGAAATGAATGTGCAGAAATCATTTGGTGCTCGTTTTGGGTTAGAGGCTAGCATAGTTCTGAGTATGCTCTTTTTTGCCTTTTTATATTTTTCTTTTTGTTTAATCTTGTGGGTTTACTAAATTCCTTTTCTTTTTCAGGCTGCTCAGGTAGTTATAGACCTTGTTCAATCCAGGAACAAAGATAAGCCTAAGCTATTTGTAGAATGGTCAGAATCTCTTGTAATTGATGTCCTTGATTGCATAGCAAACTCAGCTTTGAATGCAAAATCTATTGCTACATCAAAACTTAGAATGGTTGAGTTTTATACTCTAGTTTTAGCATGATTTGTTGATGACTACTAGTGTTGACTGTAAATCACCAGAGTTTTACAATGTAATTCCCTATAGTTTTTCACTGAAATATATGGTTTGGGGCTGTGTTTTTTTGCCTGACTTTACTATGTAATTATCCAGAGTACTACAGTGTAAGTTATGTGTTTTTAGTATTGTAATTTGAGTATGCTGACGATGTAATTCTTCAGAGTTTTACACTGTAATTAAGTAGATATTTACACTGTAAGTTGTGTGTTTGAGTACTGTAATACTTACAGTGTAATTCTTCAGAGTTTTACACTGTAATTAAGTAGATATTTACACTGTAAGTTGTATGTTTGAGTACTGTAATACTTACAGTGTAATTCTTCAGAGTTTTACACTGTAATTAAGTAGATATTTACACTGTAAGTTGTGTGTTTGAGTACTGTAATACTTACAGTGTAATTCTTCAGAGTTTTACACTGTAATTAAGTAGATATTTACACTGTAAGTTGTGTGTTTGAGTACTGTAATACTTACAGTGTAATTCTTTAGAGTTTTACACTGTAATTAAGTAGATATTTACACTGTAAGTTGTGTGTTTGAGTACTGTAATACTTACAGTGTAGATATTTACACTGTATTTTTTGCATGACTTACTATGTAATTATCCAGAGTTTTACAGTGTAAGTTGTGTGTCTTTAGTACTGTAATTTGAGTATGGGTGATGATGCAATTCTTCAGAGTTTTACACTATAATTACGTGGATTTTTACACTATAAGTTGTGTGTTTCAGTACTGTAAATTTAAGTTGTGGATTTTACATTGCAATTAAGTGGATTTATGCACTGTATTTTTGTATGTCCAAGGGAATACAATGTTTTTTTTTGCACTGTAAATCAGCAGAATGTTTGTAATGTAATTTGTGTGGGTGAGGACTGTAATTTTTGGTAGGGATTGCAGTGTAATTTGCTTGGAGTTTTGCACTGTAGTTAACCATACGGCTTACACTGTAATTGTGTAGAGTTTTACACTGTAATTTTTGTGAGCTTACACCGTAATTGAGTATAGTTTTTACACTGTAAATTTTGCGAGCTTACACCGTAATTGACTAGTTTTTACACTATTATGTGTGTGTGAGGACTGTAGTACGTGGTATGTATTACAATGTTTTTTTTCTAGGGCTTACACTGTAAGTGAGCAGAGTTTTACACTGTAATTTTTGTGGGCGGGGACTATAATCCCCTATAGCTTTACATTGTTTTTCTTCACCCTAGTTATGCATCATATTTTCTCTAGAGTTTGCATGACACTCTTTTAATTTGCATGCTTGAGGTCTCTAATTGCCATTGTGTCTTACATCTTGTAATTCACCAGAGTTTATTTTTTTTACACTTTAATATGTGTGGTTTGAGGTCTGTAAATGTTGCATGCCTTGCCTTTTGTTATCAGTTTTCTAGTTTGCACTTTAATATTCAGCCATGTGTTTTTAATATATCGACTACTTGTTGCTTCTGCTTCATTTTTTTGCATAATGAGCGTGAAGAAGAAATGTGGGTTAGTTTTTTTCCTGATTTTTTGGTGTTTCCATGTGGAGAAATTGCGACAAATGGAGCGAATGGGAGGTTGTACTTGTTTGTTAGGAATGTAGTGTCAAAGCTGATGCAATCACCACACAATCTAGTACATCACCAAGCCCAAATGAGTAGCAATAACCAAGGATTTTCTGATTGCTTCTTATTTAACATTTGAACTACTCCCATCATGTCAGATTTTTTGATATCTCTGTTGGTAGTTGCAGCATAGTTTTAGTTAATGTCCGTCTTAATCTAATGTTGTTTCTTGCATGTTTTATCAATGTATGTTTTAGAAGGGAGTAGACGATGTTCAAATTGTGGGGACTTCCAGTTTTGTTGCTAGATGCAAAGACCTTTCAAGATCTACTGATGCTTCTTACAACAAGCTTAACAACTTCAACTTGACAGAACCTGAATCAAGTAGTCGTTACCCTAAGAATCAAAAAGTAATGACAATTTATCCGAAAATTCGAATCTGAGCCCGAGCTCATCTGCACCTGTGCTCACGAAAAAAATCAAAATAAATACTAGAAAATTTCAAAAAATTCCAAAAAAAAATAGGTGGTAGACAATTTGATGCGTGAGGTACGCTCCAATTTTCAAAACATTTGGACTTCTGTGCAGCTCTCAGCAAAAAAGACAAATCGGAGGTCTGTAAAAATGTGTACTATTCATATACTGTTCTGGTCTGATTTGTCTTTTTTGCTGAGAGCTGCAAAGAAGTCCAAATGTTTTGGAAATTGGAGCGTACCTCACGCATCAAATTGTCTACCACCCTAAATTTTTTTTTGAATTTTTTGAATTTTTCTGAATTTTTTACGAATTTTTTTGACCGGGTGCAGATGCACCCGGGCACCGAAACGCCGCTCTCCAATTTATCTTCCTTTCTCCCCTTATGTTCATCTTTTTTATAATTTAGTCATCATGTTCTTTTTTGTTCTGATTCTTTTTTTCCTTTCTGCTACTTTGTATGTTTTCAGGCTATTGCTAGTCCAGAAGTAGAGATATTGTCTTCTGGGAATGCATCTAGAGATCTCTCTCCTGCTCAAGTTCCTAAAGCGGATGGCGCATCTTTCGTTTTTCCTAGTGGTTCATCTGGTGGTCATCAACCTCGCAGGATGGTTTTACCAGGTAGATATAACTCGGATCCTTATGGTCCTCAGGGTAACAAGTTCCCTATTACTGCTAAAGAAAGGCGTCAACACCTAGCAATGGTGGAAATTGAGAATCATGCAAGTTGGTGCAAGTACGTTTTTCTGGCCTTGTATATTTTCCCTTTTTCAAATGCTTTTATCAAATGCTGATGTTTGAACTTGTTTTTAGACTGGTAGGGTTTGTATCTATCATTTTAGCAGGTTCTATTTTTTTACTTCCTTTTCCAATGTGTTTTAATTGTTACTTTGACTCTCCTTTTTTACCCTCAGGGTGAATATATTTTTTGATTCAGTTTTATTATATTTCTTTTGTAGATATGAAGCAATTCGATATGACCGAGCCTACTGTAGCTATCGCAATCTTGCAACTTTGAAGTCAAGAGAACACGTGGATAATTTCTTGATTTTGTGCGTTTGTCGTTATTTGTTCAAACAAGCTCACCCATAGTATCAAAGAAACATTTTTTCTTCTCTTATATTGGGGTATGTTGTATTATGTCATAATTTTTCTTATTTTGTGGTATTTTTTATATAAGCAATTCTAAGCGTGTTTTTGTCTTCCTTTTTGAATTTTCTGGTATGTAGTTATAATTGCTTCTCTTTTTTCAGGAAACCATCCTGAGAGGTACTGATGTTGATATTGTAGGCAACGCTTTTACTGGTGCTAACAGTGCTTTCCCAATGTGGAGAAGTAATTTGGTTAGTTGTTTTATGCTTCATCTTTTTAGTACGCGTGTGTCCTTGTTGTATTTTGTCCTTTTAGTTATTTTTTATTTTCTCTGTTGATGTCTAATTTTGTCTGGATTTGGTCTGCAGCTGTTCTTTCCCATTGGACAGGAGAAACACTGGTTTACCTTTGTTGTTTGCTTGAAGGAGAGGGCTTTTGCATTTCTTGATTCTCTGTATGGGGCAAAGGATCATTTTCATCTGGGAATTCGTGATAAATTGGTAATCAAAACTATTGTTTCCTTTAGTTATTCATGCCCTTTTTTACTTCCCGATGTGTCGTTGCGCTGATGATTATTCTGTCTTTTGATATAGATTGAAAATTTCATAACAATCTGGGATCAGTATGTGACTCCTATCCTGCGTAAGCGCATTAACTTTGAGAATTTTGACATTGTGTACCCTACTCTTCCACAGCAAAATAACTGGTATTTCTATATATCCTTTTCCCTTTTGGCTGTCCCTTCTGTTCATTTTTCTTCTCAGGTTTCTTGTTGTTTTGGTTTTCTTTCTTTTCAGGGATGATTGTGGTGTTTTCACTATCATGTATCTGAAGCACTGGACTCCTAGGACCCCAATTGGCAATATGTTTGGCGCAGCCGATGTTGACAACATAAGAATCAGATTGGCAAATGAGTTGTATTTCAGTGGATTCAACAGCGTCGACAAGACTTTTGTCACCCACTTCTTTGATGATGTGAGTTTTCTTTTTGTATGCTTCTCTTTTTGATTTTTGGTTTGATGTGTTTATTTCTTGTTGAACAATATTATAGTATGTTGTATTTTCTTTTGTACAGGTCAAGGCTTAGGGTCCGTGGGAGATGCATTGCGGCATTGAGGGCTTTGCTAAAACTAGGCATTCCGAGAAAATATAGATAGTAGTACTGCTGGCAATGTTTTGTTTGTCAGTAGTGTGATTAAATACGATAATTGTACGCTTTTTGGTCTACATGTCATGTATGTGTATTTGGATGGTTGTTTGATCTTTAATGTCGTGAATTAGTGACTCTTTTTACAGAGTAGTTTGAGAAGGATGGTTTCATTGTCTCATTTGTTTTATCTATTTTGTTTTTTCGTTCCTTTGTGGTTGTTTGATTTCTTTTTATTTTACTGTATCATCAAGCATTGTTGCTTCAACGGCAGTTAGACGTTCTTGCGTAATCAAGGTTCATTTCCTCCTAACACATTCTTTTTGTTTTGTTTTTTTCCTTTTAGGGTGTTTAGTATTTTTTCTGAACATTTTTGTCTCTTTGTTGTTATTGCAGGGTTGGTTTAATTCTCTCTGAAGCCCCCCAATAATTAAACTGGGATTGTCAGTGTTTCAAGTTCAATATTTTTCAGGTAAAAGAACGCTTGCTGGTATTTTATTTTTTCCTTTGTTGTGTAATATTTGGGTGTGGCTTCTCGTCGTACTAGCTAGTTTCTTTATTTTTGTTGTGTAATTTTGATGCTTAGTTACTGTGTATTTTTTAGTAGTTCCATAGTATAATGTACCGTAGATTTTTTCTATGTTTATTCCCATGAATTTCATATAGGTTTTCCATTTATTAGTCTTCTTTTTCCCACATTGTAAGTTTAGAGGAATTGCACTATAAATCGTTTTGGAGTTAATACTATGTAAGTTATGGGTTTTTATAGTGTAAGTTCATGTGCTTTTTACACTGTAAATCCCGGGAACTTATAGTGTTTTTGATAATCTGTAAGTTACAGTGTAAATCCTGGGAAGTTACAGTGCAAATCCTGGGAACTTGCTGTGTAAGTTCATGCGTTTTTTACAGTGTGAGTTCAGTGTGAAAACATACTCTAAATCTTGGGTTTTATGGTGTATAATTTATGGGTTTTTATAGTGTAAATCCTGGGAAGTTTCATGTAAAATGTGTAAGATTTTTTATGTAAATTCCATTGGCTTTTGCACTTGATTTACGCTGTATTTTCAATGTATTTTAATAAGCACTACAAGGTCAAGGGTTTTTACAGTGCAATTATAGGGTGCTAATGTTTTTGGTATGCACATTATAGTTACCCTGGATTTTACAGTGGAACCATCTCTGAATTACAGTGTAATTTATTGTCCATGTGACTGTAATTATTTTTTATGAAGCATGCAAAGACTATGTAATCCCCAGATTTTACAGTTTGATATTGATATGTCTTGTAGGTGAAGAAACTCCACCCTAATTTGTTCTTTGTGGATCATCTCGTTGATTTTACGTCATCGTCTTTTGTTCTCTTTATTCTGTTTTGTCGCATAATTATTTCGTGGATGTTCTTCCTCCATGCTTTTTGTCAGGTACATTTCCCTTTCACACACATTTCTGAAATGTACTATAAGCTTCTTTACATTTTTTGTTGAAAAGTATGTATTGTAATTTAATTCGTTCATAACAGATTGAAATTAGGTAGCAACGCTCCTCTCAATCATAGTAAAATAGTGATTTCGAAATTAGGTAGCAACACTGGTAACCATCATAGACCAACAATGAATTCGAAAATAGGTAGCAAACATTGCTTTCCATCATAGTACATTCCTTGTTCACTAGTAGTTTTTCCTATCACTTTTTCCCTCCTATTCATCTTTTCTTTCCTGCCTTGCCCTCTTTGTCTTTCTCATTTCCTCATGCTATGGTCAATTTGTTTACTTCACTTCTTCTGGAGGGTTCTGCTTCAGGGTTGTGTTCTTGCTGTTGTCCCTCTGGCTACTTCTTTTGTTATCTCCACCTGTATCCAATGAGTGGTATTAAATTCTATACTTGCAATGAAGTAGAGCTCATTTCAATTTTTTTACTTACCTTTCTTGACATTCCTTGGGTTTGACTGCTTAGGTTGTTTCCCTTTAGGCTTGTTGTACACCTTGTCAAGGTTCGTGCAATTCTTTACTGTGTGTCTCTGTGATCCACAGTGTGAACATTTGTAGAACTTGTTTTGCTTTATTGCTTCATGAATAGTCAGCATCCTTGGTCTCCCTTTTGTCTTTGCTACATCTGGGTCTTGAATTGTGAATGATGATGTTGTTCTTTCTCCCTCTCCTGCTGTTGGTACGAATGTAACTGTTCTTGTTGTTGCACTTTGCCCCTCATCCATTGTTTCTTCTTCGTCATCCATTTCCCGTAACCTTTTGTTTATCCTGTCTAATTCTCCCAACAGATACTCATATTTCCTCTTCTTCTTCGAAGCTATTGATGCCACATGCACCAATTTCCTTGCTAACACATTGTACCTTAGTGTGGAGTTCTCAGCTGCAACAGCTGGTGTCTTTGTAATATCAAGCTTGCAGTCATTCTTCCTCCATCTGTCAATGATGTATTTTTCTAGTATCTTCTCAATGTTGAGATGGATCATCACTCGAAGTATGTGCTAGCACAGGAGGCCATCTTTTTGGAATGCACAACAGATGCAAGAGTATTCTTCTTCTTTTAGTCCAACTTGCACTAAGTACAACCTTTTCCGGAGTTCCTTTATACGATAGTTTTCAGCTTGTGCCACAATGTAGCATTTGTCCTTTTCTTGCTCAAAGACATGCAGCCTTGTTGTGTCTGACATTTTAAACTGGAATTTCCTGAATATTCCAATGTTGTATAGCTCATGTGCCTGCCTTTCTATGCTGTATTTTGACCAAAATGCTTTCTGTGCAACTTTCTTGTTTCTACAAACATGGTCACATTCTTCTTCCCTGTCATGCACAACATCAAGTATCCGGTCATACTCTCTCAAAAAGCTAGTAGCACTAAATTTTGCTCCAACCCCTTTTTTGAAAAGGGAATTCGTTCCTTCACTTCTCGCTGTAGTTTGTATGAATGGGAAGAATTTGTCCTTGAAATACACTGGGATGAACTCTTTCCTATTTTCCCACATGTCATTGAAGTACTTGATGTCGTGAACTTTGTATTTTTCTATCATTTCCAGCCAATGTGTTTCAAATTCTTCAACCGTCAAGGAGTTGTCCACAATGTCCTGGAAATCTTCGTAGAGTCCCTCATTAGCTTGGAAGCAGGGCCCAACTTTCTCCTCTGCCTTCTTCTTTATGTGGAAGAGGCAGCTCCTATGGGTAACATTAGGAAAGACTTTTTCAATTGCTGCTTGCATTGCCTTGTCCTGGTCTGTAATGATCGACATAGGATGCTTTCCTCCCATAGCCATCAGGAATTGTTCAAACAACCAAGCAAATGTTTCTTTTGTCTCATTGACGATGAATGCACAAGCAAACAAGTATGTGTTGCCATGTGGGGATATCTCCACAAAGGGTGAAAACGGTAGGTTGTATCTGTTTGTTAGGAACGTAGTGTCAAAACTGATGCAATCACCACAAATGTCATACATCATTCTTGACCGCACATCTGTCCAGAATAAGCTTCTCACTTTATTTTCTCCATCAAGCTCAAACGAGTAGCAAAATCCAGGATTTTCTGCTTGCTTCTTGTTGAACATTTGCACTACTTCCATCATGTTAGAGTTTGTGATATCTCTGTTTACTATCGCTGCATAGTTAGTGACATGCTTTTTTGTGTAGGGAAGATGAGCCATTCCTCCTCGCAAGTAAGCTAGGATAGCTACAATCCTTCTTGTTTCCAAGTTTGTGTGCTTCAAAACCCTTATCAAGCACTTTTCTTCATCTGACATGTACTTATGAGACCTGAAGAATCTACTATTTGGTGTTAATTCATGGTTGTGTTCTAGCTGTTGTCTTGTAATCTCCCATAACCCTCCTTTTTCTGATATGACCATCACGACTTTACAATCTGTTTTAGCAATGACTGTAGATTTTCTCATGGGCACTATGCAGTCCTTCTCCATTTCTTTTGTCTTGCCCCACTTGTTGCACTTCGTAGTGATCCTTGTCACCTCATTGTTCCTTTTTTAGCTTGTGGTTCTTGAGATTGCAACTGTAGCCACTGAAAAGCCTGCCACTTTTGAGTAGAAATTGAAATATTCTTGTGCTTCTTCTTTTGTTTCGAATTGCATGCCTAAATGCGGCTTGAAATTGCTGCTAGTGTTCATGAGATTCCCTTCTGATGTTGCATCTTGTTCATTTTGCAGGAACTTCTCAATGTCTTCTTCATCAAGGTATCCAGCGTCTCTATCTTGTGCAAGTGAGTCTTCTTGTTCCTCTCTATCTCTTTCTTCATCCCGGTCTGTGCTTGAGTTTGTGTTAACTTCTGCTCTACTAGGATCAACATCTTCAGGCTCCTGCAACTTTTAGTGATATTGTTTTACTTTATTTTTGTCTGTAATGTTTTTGCTCATCATTTTTGAGTTTTTGTGAATTTTTCTGGTGTGTACCTGTTGCAGGTTCATGTTGTTGAACAGGTTATTGTCCCAGGGATTGGATTCTCTCCGGTCAACTACACTTGCTGCCATTTCATGATGCAAGTCTACCTCCAGTGTCTGCAAAGTAAGTAACAATTTGTTAGTGTGCTTTCCCTTAGGCTTTTTTTCTTGTAGCAGGTGTTCATTTTGCTCACATTGTCATATCCTGTTGCGATGAAACTGTCATGTGATTTGCTCCTGGTGTTTTCGTAGATAGTTTCATTAATGTTCGTAGAGACATATCCTGAATGTACCTGCAAGTTTCATCAGAAGTTGTAGTTTTTCAGAGTGGTACTTGGTATTTTGATTTATAATAATATTTTTGTCAGAATGATACTTTGGTAAAAATTGTCTGTTCTTTACCTTGTATATAATGTCGGAATGAAGGAGTGCGGTGAAAGAAAAAGCTTCCTGCATGATGATTATGTTAGCTTTTATCCCTTTTATGTATTTTTAAATACATCTGCAAAGTTTTAGCTAGTTCATCTCACATTTAGTATGAGTTCTTCCTGTGACATTCTCAATAGATCATCTTCAGTCACTGCCCTTGCTATGCTCCTATCATGTTCACAATTGCAAAGTAGAATGTCAGTGTTAACATAATCTTGAGCAGCAAATCATGTTTTTTGTATTTTTTTTCTAAACCTCATGTATTTCTCACAGGGTACTTTTACAGTGTAAATTCTTGTGCACTTACATTGTAACCCCCTTTGTAATTCTAACAGGGTTGATTCAGTGTAAATTCTTTTGTATTTTCAATGTAAATGTTCTAGGTACAGGATTAGTTAGATAGGATTTTACACTGTAATTTTTTAGCATCTTTTTTTCACTGGATTTTTGAGTTGTCCTCATTGTTTTTAACAGGGTTGCCAGTTCAGTGAAGCCCGAAATATGTGGCAAACGAAATTTGGTATTGCTCTAATTCTCTGTCATTTTTTCACTGTATTTTTTACTTTCTAGTTTCTTGAATGTTTCTATAAAATAGCAAACTACAGGTAGAAGCATCAGCTACACATCATTTTTACACTGGAATTTTCTAGGTAGCTACAATGTAGTTTAAAGTTTAATTTCACATGTACTTTCAATGTAAATTTTCCGAAAGAATCAACCAAAAGAAGAAGCACAGTGAAATTTGGTATTACTCTGTAATTTTCTTTCATTTTTTACTATGGATTGTTTACTTTATTAGATTTCTGAATGTTTTGAAAAATAGCAAACTATAGTAGGAACCATCAGATACACAACATTTTTACACTGGAATTTTCTAGGTAGCTACAATGTTTTTTTACAGTGTAATTTCTCGTATACTTACAATGTAAATTTTCTAGGTACAAGGCTAGTTACATAGGGTTTACACTGTAATTCTCTAGCATTTTTTTACAATGGATACTGAATGTTTGTGATTTTCTGTTTTCTTTTTGTCAAATGTTTCATTGCTATGGTTTTGCTGTTTAATTTTCTCTGTTATTGGAATGTAATTATTTCAATTTAGTCTAGAACCATTTTTACACTGGAATTTAGGAGGATTTTACACAAAAAATTTACAGGACATAAGAATAATCACAAAGGGACAGTGCATTTTTTGACCAGGTTCATGAATGTTTTCTGATGTTGATCTATGCCCCGCTGTTCTTGTAGATGAAGGAAATCGTCAGGCTTTCTGTCAATGCGAGAGCCTAAGAGAGTGAAAGAGAGATGATGCAGAGGAGTTACTAACCTGTGGATCATGTTGTTCATCTCCGTGGTGATCAGCAGGTTCATCCCCCTCTCCCAATTTTGTGTTTCCTCTTCGTTTTTCTCTTCCTGGGCGATCTCCTCCTCCCTGATTTGTCATGGTCGCCTCTTCCAGTCCCATGGTCGTCCCCAGATCTGGTTAGGTGAGATCTGTCTAGTGTTTGAGGAGGGAGGGCGTTTTTGTGGAGGGGGGTTCTGGCCTCTTGCGTGGTTTGCAAGCTTCGGCTGTTTTGTGGTCCCTGAATTGGTGGGAGGGTTTAGTTGTGGTCCCTGTTTTGCCATCTAACCGGGTTAGATGGTTACCCGACCCGTTTAGGTGTTTTTTTTCTTTTTGTTGATTTCCCTGCTTGTACAGCTGTAATGTCCTGATTGGGCAGGACATTTGACTGTTTTCAAATTAAAAAACAGTCAAATGTCAAATAGACAGTCCCAAAAACTAAAAAAAGGTGCGTTCGATGCCTTCCCTACCCTCTACTCCATCTCAGACCAAACGATCTCTTGCATGCGCCATTCCCAACAATGGCCACCTTTCACATATTCCTCGCTTCCTCATGGCTCCGGCCAGCTACTCCCCACCGCATAGTTTAGGCACGTCGTGCGTTCCTTGGCCCATATATAGCATCTTGATCTCTCTTTACCTAAAGCTAGAACGACGTGGGGTAGCTAGCTAGCTAGGTTAAGGCACTACTCCTGATCATCCTGCAGCTAGCTGTAAAGAGAATTACAGAAGAGATCACAATCTGAACGACCCATGCATTGACCATGATGCCTTCCCTGTACTTCCTTCCTCCTAACATTCAACTTTCGGTGGATCGGCCAGCTTTACTTTGAGAAGCTAGCGGGGATCGAACCGCATCTCAATGCATGTTACATGGAGACATGGAGTGAAACAAGGAGACAAGGATTAGCCGTGCGTGCATGCACATGACATGCATGTCCTCTTTTTGTACGCTCCACACAGTACACACCTGTGCAGCACGCGAGATGTGGCATGCAATGCAAGTAACCGTATATGCATGCATAGCCGCATAGGCAACGCCATTTTCCCCAGCATCATCTCTTTCTCTACATATAGCAAGCTGACAGCTGACACCTTCCCTTCATCGGCATGCATATGTATGCGTAGAGCACCGAATAGTGGGGCACTACCATCTAGGATATAGCTATAGCTCGATGACATCGATCGAAGTGGCGGTGGCCGGCGGCAGTGGCAAGAGGAGGTGGGTGTCGGACGTGGAGAAGACGCTGAATGAGGCGGACAAGACGGTGGAGGTGGCGCAGTGGGAGCGGCACTGCATCTACCGCGTGCCGGCGTGCATCAAGGACATCAAGAGCAAGGCGTACCAGCCGCAGGTGGTGTCGCTGGGCCCGTTCCACCACGGCGACCCCAACCTGCTGCCCATGGAGGAGCACAAGCGCCGGGCGCTGCGCCACCTACTCCGGCGTGCGGGCCGGCCACTCAACGACTTCGTCGCCGCCGTCGAGGAGATCGCGGAGCAGCTGGAGAGCGCGTACATGGACCTCGGCGGCGAGTGGCGCGCGGGCATCGACGGCAGGGGCAGGGAGCGGTTCCTGGAGATGATGATCGTCGACGGCTGCTTCCTGCTCGAGGTGATGAGGAGGACGGCCGCCGGGAACTCGAAGCAGGTCGACGACTACGCCGGCAACGACCCCATCTTCAGCCGCCACGGGATACTCTACCTGGTGCCCTACATCAAGCGAGACATGCTCATGCTCGAGAATCAGCTGCCGCTGCTCGTGCTCCAGAGGCTCGACGCCGTCGAGACTGGAAAGTCTCCGGTAACTACGAGCTACCACATCAATCTTTACTATTTTCGTCAATACAAAGAACATTTGAATACTAACGCATGCATGGTTGTCGGCCAGAACGACGACTTCATCAACAGAATGGTGCTAAGGTTTCTGGCGCCATTCTCACGGCCACTGCAACCAGGCGGTCGCCTAGGGCTCCACCCACTGGACGTCTTTCGCCGGAGCATGCTCTTCGGCGAATACCAGAAGATCCGGAGCTCCGAGGACAACACGCAGGACAACGACATCATCCGGTCGGCGGTGGAGCTCTACGAGGCCGGGATCCAGTTCAAGACGAGCAAGTCAAGCAGCCTGCACAACATCCGGTTCAAGCACGGAGTGCTGAGCATGCCGACGGTGCCCGTGGACGACTCCACCGAGTACATGTTCCTCAACATGATGGCGTTCGAGCGGCTGCACGTCGGCGCCGGCAACGACGTGACGGCCTACGTCTTCTTCATGGACAACATCATCGACTCGGCCAAGGACGTGGCGCTGCTGAGCTCCAAGGGGATCATCCAGAACGCCGTGGGCAGCGACAAGGCCGTGGCCAAGCTCTTCAACAGCATCTCCAGGGACGTGGTGCTGGAGCCGGACAGCGCGCTGGACGCCGTGCAGAGGCAGGTGAACGGCTACTTCAGGCAGCCGTGGAACATGTGGCGCGCCAACCTCATCCACACCTACTTCAGGAGCCCGTGGGCGTTCCTCTCCCTCGCCGCCGCCGTCTTCCTCCTCGTCATGACCATCATGCAGACCGTCTACACGGTGCTGCCGTTCTATAAGCCGGACAGCAACAGCCCGCCGTCGGCTCCATCTCCGATGTGATCCGGCCGCAACAACTTATACCTGCGTCTGCGTGCGTGCATTGGTTTTGCTTTCCGAGTCCTTGTTGCTGGGTCGTTGCGAAGCTTTTGGGTTGTGTGCACTGTGCAAAAGCGACGAGTGGCGTGTTTGTGCTGTGTTCGTTTTGATTGAATTTCTTTTCAGTTTGGAGGGCCGGTGTTGGCTGGGTGTATGGAGATCATTGTCGGAGCTAGTACATTTAAAAGAAGAAAAAACAGCATCATATATAATGCTAAATTGCTAAACAAACTGTACCCTTGATGCGGCCTCTAGAGAACAAGAGAATTGTACCGCAGACCAATGGATATATCCTTGCCACACAAACTGGAATGAGAGACAAATGTTTTTTTTTTCTTTCATTTGGATGGTACAATCTTCATTATATATATATGGGTCCGTCTATATTACATCTAGATGTGAGATAATATCTCACATCTAAGTATGACAAAAGGGCCACCTCATCCTAAAACAAGCCCGCCTTCCTTTCTATTTTTGTTTGTTTGTTTGTCTGTTTTTAAAAAATCTATATTGTATACTAGGCACGATATGGCGGCTCGTAAGCACGGTGCACGCTGAGCTACTAGTGCATTGTACATACTGTATGCAACAACAAAAAATGACACTGTAAGCGAGTACTACGGGAGATGGGACTGATTGCTACAAGTGGTGGATACTGCGCTACAGTGAACATTTTTGCTTATGCGTGGAAGCTACCTTCTAAAATGCCTTTTTAAAAATACACTTACGCCATGTGAATATCTCTAAAAAATAGTGTGACTAAAATAAAAAAATAGTTACATGCTCTAAATTAAATAATAATAGGTATTTCAGAACAAAGTTACAAGAGTAAAATCACCTCTACAACTACAAACATTTTTGCAAAGCAACGGCTGGCTATATAAAAAAAAGCTTGGCAATTTGACATAATAAAAATGTTAATTTGAAAGGCAAGCACAACAAATCATTATCGGCAATTGTGTATGAAAAAACATTCATGAAATATACAGGAATTAGCAAATTTGAAAAATGTTCACAAACTCAAATACGCAAACAAATACAAAAAAATGATTGTGAGAAAAACATCCCCAAATTTGTACTCGCCCTGTCTCTGCCCAGCTCTCTCTCCCACCGATTCAAATAGTGCAAACCAACAAAAACTGAGCCGCACAATTTAGATGTTATCCGTTGCAACTTTGGATATCTTACAGAAAACTCCTTCGAAAAAATAAACAATACAGTTGAGTTCAAAAACTGGCCTGTATGGTCCTAAAAAATAGAGTTAGGTTGTTTGTGTAAAACAGTGCGAGCCAACAAAAATAGAGTTATGCAACTGGGGGTACCGACAAACACACCCACACACCTAGTTGTGAGTCGATGGTCGGCTTGAAACAAGGGGCACCGAGAAACACACACACACACACACACACACACACACACACACACACACACACACACACACACACACACACACACCTAGTTGAGAGCCGATGTTCAGCTTGCAATTGGGGACCCTCGACAAACACACACACACCCTCCTAGTTGTGAGTCAATGGTCGGCATGCAACTGAGGACCCTTGAATAACACACACTCCCATAGTTGCGAGTCAATGGTCGACTTGCAACTGAAGACCCTCGACAAACACACATACTCCTAGTTGCAAGTCGATGGTCGGCTTGCAACTAGGGACCCTCGACAAACACACACATCCCAAGTAGGGAGTCCATAGTCGGCTTGCAACTTGGGACCATTGACAAACACACACCCCCCTAGTTGCGAGTCGATTGTCGGCTTGCAACTCGGGACCCTCGAAAAAAAAAAACACCCCTAGTTGCGAGTTGATGGTCTGGTTGCAACTGGGACCCTCGACAAACCCACACACCCCTAGTTGCGAGTTCATGGTAGGATTAAAACTGGGGACCCTCGACAAACACACACTCCCCTTGTTGCAATTCGATGGTCGTCTTGCAACTAGGTACCCTCGACACACACACACACACCCTAGTTGTGAGCCGATGGTTGACATGCAACTGGGGAACCTCAACAAACACACACACACACACACACACACACACACACATCCCTAGTTACGAGTCGATGGTCGGCATGCAACTGGGGGCCACGACAAACACACACACCCTTAGTTGTGAGTCGATGGTCGGCTTGCAATTGGGGACCCTCAACAAACACACACACCTTTAGTTCCGAGTCGACGTTCGGCTTGCAACTGGGGGCACCGACAAACACATACACCCTAGTTACGAGACGATGTTCAACTTGCAACTTGGGACCCTCGACAGACACACACTCCCCTAGTTGTGAACCAATGGTTGACATGCAACTAAGGACCTTCGACAAACACACACACTAGTTGCGAGTTGATGGTCGACATGCAACTGGGGACCCTCGACACACACACACACACACACACACACACACACACACACACAAACCCTTAGTTGCGACTCGATGGTCGGCATGGCCCTCAACAAACAAATACCCTTAGTTGAAGAAAAAGGCTTTCGCCCCGCTATATTGATATAGCAACCGCCCGATACAACATAGAGTCCAATGCTGGGGCAAACAGCACAAGCAAGCCCAAAAGAAACAAAAAAGAAAGAAGAGAGAAAATAAAGTCAACAGCGTCGGATCGACGAACACGATAATAACCCAAAACCGTTGCGCCCACCGGAGATGTACCACCTCGCTCCAGGCACCTCGAACCTCCGCATACCAAGCAGCACCTTCAGGAAGGAACACGACGACGACGTTGCTGCCCGGACAGGTCCTAGGGTTTCCCCCGGTATGCGGAGGGGTGTGGGGAAGGGGAAGATCCGACGCCCTTCAGGAAGGAACGATGGCGCCCACGGGCGTCACCGCGTCGGTGCCGGCAAGCCGGCCCGGATTTCTCCCATCCGCCAGACACCCACAACCCCGAACGGTCCGACGCGCTCCACCAAACAAGCCACCCACGAACATGCGCCACCACGGTCTTGCCATCATCACCGCCGCCTCACCGTGGTCATCGAAGCGAGACCGACAAGGACGAGAGGGAGCAGCCGGGAACGAGGAACAGCAGCGAGAGCAGCCACGCCGGGGGAGACAAACTCCACCGCCATCGGCGGTCACCGTCCGGACGCGGCAAGGGGAGCGTACCAGGCCCTCGAGGCCCGGCCGAGCCCAAACGGGGCTCGTGAAGCACCCGTCGCCGAGCTGCAGTAGACATGCCGCCGTCTCCACCACCCCCCGCACGAGCCGCGCCACCACCGCCCCCGCCGGAGCCGCCGCAGGTGAGATCGAGCCAGGCCCGCCCAGACCCAGATGGGGCCCAAAAGGGCCCAGATCTGGGCCGGGAGGGCGCCGCCACCATCCACCGCGCCAGCGCGCCGCCAAGTGGCCGCACCGCCGCCTCTAGGCCACCCGGAGCTGCGCCGCCAGGAGCAGCCGCCGCAGCCGGAATCGCCGACGACCGAGGAGCACCGCCGCGGGACGCCACCACCCGAGCCATGGCACTGCGCGCGGGGAAGGGACGGCCGCCGCCGCCACCAACACCACGCGGGCAGGGCCCGGTGGCGCAGGCCGGCGGCGGCGGGAGGAAGGGAACGGGAGGGGGGGCGCTGGGGGGCGGGGAGATGTGCCCCCGGTCGCCTCGCTCGGGGAGGCGACGCGGGGGGCGGGCTGGGAGGGAGGAGGGAGGTGGGGCGCGGCGCGGCGCGCGCGGCTGGCTGCCGGAGGCGCGGGAGGGGAGGGGAGGGGGCCGGCGGCGGCGGCGGGGCGGGGAGAACCCTAGGAGCGGGTCGTCCCTTCCTAGTGCTTCAACAAATACCCTTAGTTGCGAGTCGATGGTCGGCTTGCAACTAGGATCCCTCGACAAACACACACTCCCTTAGTTGCGAGTCGATGGTCGGCTTGCAACTGTGGACCCTCGACAAACACACACACCTTTAGTCGCGAGTATATTTCAGCTTCCAACTGGGGGCACCGACAAACACACACACCCTAGTTGCGAGTCGATGTTCGGCTTGCAACTTGCGACCCTCGACAAACACATACTCCCCTAGTTGTGAGTCGATGGTGGACATGCAACCGGGGACCTTCGCGCGCGCGCGCCCACACACACGCACACACACACTAGTTGCGGGTCGATGGTCGGCATGTAACTGGGTACCCTCGACAAACACACCCACCCTTAGTTGCGAGTCGATGGTTGGCATGAAACTGGGGACCCTCAACAAATACACACACCCTTAGTTGCGAGTCGATGGTCGGCATGCAACTGGGGATGCTCGACAAACACACACACCCTTAGTTGCGAGTCGATGGTCGGCTTGCAACTGGGGACTCTCGACAAACACACACACCTATAGTTACGAGTATATTTCAGCTTCCAACTGGGGGCACCGACAAACACACACACCCTAGTTGCGAGTCGATGTTCGGCTTGCAACTTGTGACCCTCGACAAACACATACTCCCCTAGTTGTGAGTCGATGGTGGACATGCAACCAGGGACCTTCGCGCGCGCGCGCACACACACACACACACAAGTTGCGGGTCGATGGTCGGCATGCAACCGGGTACCCTCGACAAACACACACACCCTTAGTTGCGAGTCGATGGTCGGCATGCAACTGAGGACCCTCAACAAACACACACCCCTTAGTTGCGAGTCGATGGTCGGCATGCAACTGGGGACCCTCGACAAACACTAGTTGCGAGTTGATGGTCGGCTTGCAACTGGGGACCCTCGACAAACACACACACCTTTAGTTATGAGTCCATGGTCGGCTTGCAACTGGGGGCACTGACAAACACATACACCCTAGTTACGAGACGATGTTTGACTTGCAACTTGGGACCCTCGACAAACACACACTCCCCTAGTTGCGAGTCGATGGTTGACATGCAATTGAGGACCTTCGACAAACACACACACACACACACACACACACACACACACACACACACACACACACACACACACTCTAGTTACGAGTTGATGGTCGGCATGCAACTGGGGACCCTCGACAAACACACACACACACACACAACCCTTAGTTGCGAGTCGCTGGTCGGCATGCAACTGGGGACCCTCAACAAACTCACACACCCTTAGTTGCGAGTTGATGGTCGGCTTGCAACTAGGAACCCTCGACAAACACCCCCTAGTTGCGAGTCGATGGTCGGTTTGTAACTAGGGACCCTCGACAATCACACACACACCTTTAGTTGCAAGTAGATGTCAGCTTGCAACTAGGGGCACCGACAAGCACACACACCCTAGTTGCGAGTCGATGTTTGTCTTGCAACTTGGGACCGTCGACAAACGCACACTCCCCTAGTATTGAGTCGATGGTGGACATGCAACTGGGGACCTACACACACACACACACACACACACACACACACACACACTAGTTGCGAGTCGATGGTCGGCATGCAACTGGGTACCCTCAACAAACACACACACCCTTAGTTGCGAGTTGATGGTCGGCATGCAAATGGGGACCCTCGACAAACACACACACCCTTAGTTGCGAGTCAATGGTCGGCTTGCAACTGGGGACCCTCGACAAACACACACACCTTTACTTGCGAGTATATGGTCGGTTTGCAACTGGGGCCACCGACAAACACACACACCCTAGTTGCGAGTCGATGTTCGGCTTGCAACTGGGGACCCTCGACAAACAGACACTCTCCTAGTTGCGAGTTGATGGTTGACATGCAACTAGGGACCTTCGGTAAGCACACACACACACACACACACACACACACACACACACACACCTAGTTGTGAGTCAATGTTCGGCTTGTAACTGGGGACCCTCGACAAAAACACACACCTTTAGTTGTGAGTCGATGGTCGGTTTGCAACTGGGGCACCGAAAAAACACACATCCCAGTTGCAAGTTGCATGTCAAAAGTGACAAACACACGCCCCCGTTTGTCGGAGGCAATATGCGGGTCAAGGATTGGCATAGAACTGGGTCGAGCGAGTTGCATGTCAAAAGTGGATATGAAACTGGGTCGGTGTCATGCAAGTTATTTGGGCAAGGCTGATCGTGTAGTTGTGTGTTTGATGGTGCACGTGCAACAACAAACACTTACATATGTACAAACAAAGTTGTAATCCTGTTGAAGACATGCAGTTGCAGTCAGGGATGATGCTTGCAGTTGTGTGTCTAGCTAGTAGGAGACACACAATGCCCTCCTAACAAAACACTTTCATCCTATAAGTAACAGTCGCATTGAAGATGAGCGTATTTGCACTTGTTGTGTGATGATGGACATGCAATTGACACTGATAAAAAAATTCATGAGTTTAAAAAATATTAATTTATATTGAAGAAATGAAAAACAAGAAAACAATAAAGGAAAATGAAAACAAAAAAAGTAGAAAACCGAACAAAAAATGACAAATAAAGGTCGAGAGTGACTTTGCAACTAAAGACAAAAAAGGGGATTGGGCCCAGGTCAAACCCAGTTACAAGTTAATATTGGAATTACAACTGAGACAAAAACAAACTTCGTGCCTAGTTACAAGTCGAGGATACACGTGCAACTAGCACACAAAAAATCATGCTTAGTTAAGAGTCGAGGATGTAATTGCAACCGAGACAAAGGAAAACAGAAAATCGAACATCTTTGATAATTGATATACAATTAACATAGACATTTTCAGAAAAAAAAAGAAACATACAAAATAATTCTGCAGAAACTTGGCTCGTGTTTTTTTAGAACGGCTCGTGTGTTTTTAATAGGGTGCATAGACTAGAGAAGAAAAACAAAAAAAGTGGACACGTGTAATAAACAAAGCGACACAGCTTATATGACTAAACGTCCGACAAAGAAAAAATGGCCAACGCACAGGCACAGCTTCGCGGACGAAATCTGCACTAATCAAAACAGCTAATTATGACCTAAAAAAACAGCTAATTATGCAGCGGCAAAAACAAACAAAGGCAGAGGCAGAATAAACAAATAAAGTCCCGGCCCCCCACTAGTAATGACCTGGACATCGGCCGCGAGCGAGACTACGCGCCGCGAGCGCGCGCCAACGAGAAACATGCGTTTGCACGTTGCCTAAAAAACATGCATTTGCACGAATCTTAAGAGACAAAATTCAATGGCTCTAAGATTAGATGTGAGATAGCTTTTTCACATCTAGATGTGAAATAGCAAATCTGTATATATATCACAACACTGCATGTAAAAATATAATTTCATGTTCTTCCCGTGTCTTACAGATGCATACTCCTAATATAATACAGTAAGTTCAAGACACAACGAACAATTTAACTGTACAGATCATCTTCTTCACCTGCCATGGTAGAGGATGCGAAAGGATCTGTCACAGCGGTAGTGCCTGACGCCGGCTGATCAGCAAACCGGAACTCGGTGCCGAAACCGCGGGACTGCTGCAGCGTCTGAGCAAAGGCCTGGTATTTGCGAATATCAGCATCGCTCACACTCCGGCGTGCATACCTCATGCTCTCCTCGAAGTGAGCAGCCTTGATCTCATCCACCTCGTCTTCCTCCATGGCTTCCGGGTTTTCCTTTAGCCGCCTCTCCTTTTCCATGTCATTCTCAATGTTCTCTCTGATGGCGTATTTGCACGCACGCTGGCAGATTTCCGTGATGTCTGCGCCGCTGAACCCTTGCGTGTATTTGGCGAGCGCATTCAGGTCGACGTCCTTGGCCACAGGAGACTTCCTAAGGCAAGCCCTGAAGATCTGGAGTCTGGATTCAACGTCAGGCAGAGGAATGTAGATAAGCTAATCAAGGCGCCCCGGCCTAAGCAAGGCAGGGTCTATGATGTCTGGCCTGTTGGTGGCGCCGATGATGAACACGGTTTTCTTGGCATTCATTCCGTCCATCTCGGTGAGAAGCTGATTCAGCACCCTATCAGCGGCACCTCCGGCATCGCCTACACTATTTCCTCTCTGGGTGGCAATCGAGTCGAGCTCATCAAAGAAGAGGACACATGGTGCCGACCCCCTAGCCTTGTTGAAAATCTCACGCACATTGGCTTCGCTCTCACCAAACCACATGGTAAGCAGCTCCGGTCCTTTGATGCTGATGAAGTTAGCCTGGCACTCGTTAGCAATCGCCTTGGCCAACAAGGTCTTGCCGCAGCCCGGAGGGCCGTAGAACAGAACACCTTTGGAGGGAGACATGCCAAACTTCTCAAACTTCTCTGGGTACTCCACCGGATATTGCACGGTCTCCTGCAGCTCCCTTTTGACACTCTCCAGACCACCAACATCTTCCCAAGAGACATTTGGAACTTCAACAACAGTTTCACGAAGAGCGGAAGGGTTGCTTGTCCCTAGTGCAATCTTGAAATGGTCGTTCGTGACAGCCATAGAATTCAGTATCTCAGCATCAATGGTGTCATCCTCGAGGTCGATAACATCCATCTTCTCTCGAATGCACTGGAGAGCAGCCTCGGTACAAAGGGCGGCGAGATCAGCGCCGACATACCCATGAGTGTCCCTCGAGACATGCTCCAGTTCAACATCTTCAGCTAGCTTCATGTTTTTGGTGTGAAACCGGAGAACCTCAAGCCGCCCAACTTCATCGGGGACTCCGATGTCGATCTCCCGGTCAAACCTGCCAAACCTTCTGAGAGCAGGGTCGATACTATTCGGGCGGTTGGTAGCGCCCATGACAATAACATGTGCGCGGGACTTGAGCCCATCCATGAGAGTGAGCAGCTGTGAGACGATACGCCTTTCGACTTCTCCGTTGGTCTTGTCTCTCTTTGGTGCTATGGAATCAATCTCATCGATGAAGATGATGGCCGGCGCATTCTTCTCGGCCTCTTCAAACGCCTTCCTGAGGTTGCTCTCGCTCTCTCCGGCCATCTTCGACATGATCTCCGGGCCATTGATCAGGAAGAAGAAGGCGCCTGTTTCGTTAGCCACAGCTCTGGCGATGAGGGTCTTGACGGTCCCAGGTGGCCCATACAGCAAGATGCCCTTTGGAGGCTTCACACCGATGCACTTGAACAGCTGAGGGTGGCGCAGTGGGAGCTCAACCAGCTCTCTGATCTGGGCCATCTGCTTCCTCACTCCACCGACATCATCGTAGCCGACGTCGTCGAGCCTCTCCTCGTCCTCCCGCTTGACAGGCTCGCCGTCACAGAATATCTCCGTGTCAGAGGCGACGATGCAGTACTCCGCGGGGTCGGTCTCCACAACCTTGAACTCCACGCTCGTCATGCCGCCTCTCACCAGGAACAGGTCTCCTTTCCTGAGGGGCCGATAGGCCTCGAGGAAGTAGGGTCTCAGGAAGGCGTCGAACAGGTTTCCGGCGATCCCTTGGACCGTGTCGTCGACGGGGAGTACGTGCACGCGCTTCCCGTATTTGACGTCCGGGCACTGATGGACGGAGACGACGTCGCCGAGCCGGACCCTCAGGTTCTTCCGGACGACCTTGTTCATCCGGACCTTGGTCTTGTCGCACGTGTCGTCTGGGAGCAGAATGCAGACCGTGTCCTTCCGCTTCTTGCCCTTGAGCAGGACGATGTCGCCGCGGAAGAGCTCGAGGCTGTCCATGGTGTCCGGGTGCAGGGCGACGGTGGAGTTCTCGTCGTTGGTCGCCTCGTCGACCACCAGTCGGTTCGGCGACTTCTTCCTCTCCAGGATCGCCGTGGAGTAGTCCTTCTTCCCGCTCGTGTCGCCCTGGCTCGCCATGGGATGGGACGCGGGTTTGGCTCGATTCGATTCGATTGTTTTCCTTGGGGAAGTGGGTAAACGATCCTTGGATCCTTGGTCTCGCGGTGCGATGTGAGGAGGAAGTTGAGGGGATCGGCTGACCCTTTATAGCATCTTGCTCCGTGTTCCTGGAGTAGGGGGTTGGTGTCGGAGTTGTATAGTCCGAGTTGAAAGGGAGGAATCCGGCGTCCCGACGGGGTGGGTCTTCTGCGGCCATGGGACGTGAACGAGAGTCCACTCCATGTAGGAGACGGTCGAGGAGGACTCGATGTCAGGCTCAGGACCCTGCTAATCTGAACCTGAAGATAACTGAAGAAATCGACAGCGAGAACGGACTGAAGAAAAGGCGCAGGAAGAAAACGATTCGATGGACGGCTACGATTGAAATCGCCAGATCAACGAACGGCTCACGTTGACGCCCAGCTCCTCTGTCGGCAAATTTAACAATTAACTGAAGCTTGTTCATTGCGCTTCAGTTAACTGCCCTCGTCTTTACCGTCAGTCATTATTGTGACGCTAATTATCTGAACACTGTTATTTATTATACTGGGTGTAGAAGTTGATAGATTCTACAGCTTAGGCATGTCATATGATGTTGAAGCTGTTTACAAAACCTCTAACCCCAGGAATGCTGATACAGTAATTCTGGATGCTAACTTTTGAGAAGAAATAGCTCTTAAAACGTTGTCATGTTCTAGTAGTACACCAGGAGTATATGAGACGGAGGGAGTAGTACCTACGTGCTCATATCTTCAATTCTACATGTTCAGAGCTATATCTGACATGACATTACACGTACTACCATTACACGTACTACTAGTTGTAGTCATAGACATGTCTCATATACTCCTAGTGTTGTAATATACTGTATATACTACTCCCTCCGTCTTAAGATAAGTGTCTCAACTTATTTTGGACCAATTGTTGCATATCAAATCATTCCACATTGTGCTAATACTAAAGAGATACTTGGCAATGTAAATATATACTCACAGTGATAAAGTACTCCCTCCGCAAGTCACTAAGTATAACTAGTGGATAGTACTCCCTCCGTTCCTAAATATTTGTCTTTCTAGAGATTTCAACAAGTGACTACATACGGAGCAAAATGAGTGAATCTACACCTTAAAATATGTCTATATACATCCGTATGTGGTAGTCCATTTGAAATCTCCAAAAAGACGAATATTTAGGAACGGAGGGAGTATATGAGTTGCTTTTCTTCATATCATATATTCATAGTTGCAGTTTCTCTATCCAATTTTTGAAATTTCACCTTTTTGTATTTGCTATGTTAAATGGCTTTAAACTCTTGGTTTTCTCCAGGGTTACCAGGTATCTTCTGAAGGTCAACAAGTCTCAGGTGATCCATGGAACAATATTCCTTGCCAAAGTTTTCAGGTACTATACTGCCAACAGATCATGTTGGATCATGTCTTTTACATATGATGTTCACACTCTACACCTTGACACAAAATGATGCATCTTAAAAGCACCTTATACATGCTGTCTTGCGTGGTTTCATTTGAAATTTTCTACCTGACTGAGACGTTGATCATTTAGCACTTCTTTCTCTACACCTCTATAAAATGTGATATGTTACCAGAAAGAGTCAATTACACTGATGGTGCTTAAACTTGGCAAAAACGGTCACTTTGGTGCTAGAACTTGTGACATACATTAAACTGGTGCAGAAACTTGGCTTGGACGAGCAAATACGGTGCTAGTCGCATTTGGATACGAAATTGACATTGACTTGGCGCGCCGGTGTGGCGTGGGGCCTCTTTTTTTTGCGAAAACCCCCTCAATTTTTTTATTTCTCACAAAAAACCTATCAACACGTGGCAGATGCCATTTCATTCTGACTCTATGACACATGAGGCCCGCCTGTCAGTACGTGAAAATAAAAATGAAACAAACGCCCACGGGTCTTAACACACAAGACCAACTGCTGGATAGCTAGCTGTCCAAGCCACTCTAACATTCACGTCGCGATGACAAATTTTGGTTATAGTTTTTAATGTAGAATCAGGAGAATGCATGTTTTTTTAGCAACCATCGGGAGGACGCATGTGGGACTTATATGAGCCACAAATAGCGCGGCCCATTTTGCACGCACTTGTTTTCTAATACATATGTAAAACATAAGTAATTAAAATAATGTCCAAATATTCATGTGTTTTAAATATTATATACAAAAAATGATTAGTAAATAAAATTATTTGAAGATACACCCATGTACTCCCTTTGTAAAGAAATATCAAACGCTCTTATATTTCTTTACAGAGGGAGTATTATATAAAAAAATGTTTGGTAAATATGGAGATTTACATGTTTATTTGATGGACACTAAAAATTATACACTTGTAGCTTATATTTAAATTATACGAAATGATGAATACAAACATTCCTGCGATATAATTTTCACTCATGATTTATATTCAGAAAAATATAATTGAAATATTAGCCACTAATGAATATTCATATGGAATTTTAAATTTTAAATTATGAACATTTATTTATACAAACATTGAAATATAAATGTGTGTGTATAATTACAGAATTGTTTGTATAATTAAAATAATGTTTTAGAATTGTAATGTTAAAAATATTGGTATTGTTATTAATTATCCAAACAATTTTGTAATTCATAAATCTTATTTTAAATATATGAATATTTTTAAAATAACACATGAACAATTATAAAACGTAAGTTATTAAGTTTGTATGTATAATATTTATACCATACAAATAATTAAACATTATTTTCATTACTGAGATTTGAAGTTACGTACCTTTTACAAATTTCTAGAAAAGAACAGGTGCAAATGGGAGCATTGATCGCAGTCCATTTCAGCTCCACGAGGGTCTTTGTTCTGCTACATTAGTTATCCATTTTGTGACGTGAATACTAGAAGGTGGTCGCTACGTCCTACTGTGTGCAAGGCAGGGTCAAGGGTTCGAGACGCGGGAGCTTTATTTTTCGTTAGTTTTCACATTACACTGACATATGGGACCACCTCTCATAGAGGCAAAAAAAATGCCAATTTAAGTATTTTGCAAAAAAAAAAAACAGGCCCCACGCCCTCCTCTCAGCCTTCCGATCACTGACAGTGGGCCCCACGCCACGCTGGCTTGCCAAGTCAGTATCGTTTCGTATCCAAACGTGATTTGCACTGTACTTACACGTTCGAGCCAAGTTTTTGCACCAGTTCAATGTATGCGACAAGTTCTAGCACCAAAGTGACCGTTTGCGCCAAGTTCAGGCATCACCGGTGTAATTGACTCTACCAGAAAAGGTTTAGACTGCAAGGGTTAAACTATGTTTGAAAAATGTCATTGCCATGCATGCCTTTAAAAATTATTGCTTTCTTTAAGGGATTTAAAGGTGACTTCTTTGCCAACCAATCCTGAACTAATATGTCATGATGGCCCCATTTTTACCAGCCTAAAGTACACTGGAGATGAAGTTCAACCACCAGTACAAACTTCTATCAAGTAAGCTCATCGTAAAGTTTAGATATAAATATGTGTGCCTTGCATTCTTTTTATTTTCCATTTCTTATGCTAGAACTAGAAAGGTGTGCTTTGCTGGACAACCAGACTGGCTGTTTGTCATTTTATTTATTGTGCTAATTTAACGTGTGCTTCCTTCATGTGTCATAATCACCGAGCACGTCATGTTTATTTTCCTTCTACATGTCATATCATCGCTATAGAGTCTTCCAATTTATGACCATATTTTCGCTGGTTGATACATAGTTTCAAGGATGAGCCATACAGTGGAGGCGATTGTGTGACAGTCCAAGGAAGCCTCAGGCAGAACGCAATTTTTTCAGAGGATCTTTTTAAATGGATGACTTTCCATGGAAGATGGATATGTAAATCTCTTTTATTCGGTGAGAAAATATGTTCCACTTGTTATGCCATTTTAATTATCTTCCAAATGATCATTGAGCATGGTCAGTTCATGCTCTTTGAAACCAGTGAGATTGAATGGCATTGGCCAACCAAGACCAAGCCATGGCACTGCACCATCGACAAAATCAGAGGCTTCACACATCCGAGACTGCACAACACCACGACACCACCTGTGGTCGGGGGTGCATTCGAAAGGTCATGCGAGGCCGAGACGACGCCATGGCGCCTGTGTGCCGCAGGCGAAGTCAGCATCGCCAAGAAGACAAGCCCATGACACTGTAGCATCGACACAATCGAATCCAAGACTGCACAATGCCGCGACACCACCTTCGCCGCGGGGCACATTCGAAAGGTCAGCGAGGCCGAAAATGTCGCACAAGCCCTCGGATGATTGGCGGTATGCCTCGGATTTATTCTAACACACGGCACCTGTGTGCCACCACCATAGTCACTTGACATCGCCAAGCAGAGACATGCCGACAAGCACAGGAGCAAGAGCACGCGGAGAACACCGCCAAGGAAGAGCTAAACCACTGTCGACCCCAACAGGCCGCACCACCACCACCGGACCACCACCACCACAAACTCATCAGCGTGCCTAGCATGAAGTAGGACGTCAGCCTCCATCTTCATCTGACCAAGCAAGGCGAAGCGCCTTGACGCTGGCCATCTGGTCGCAACCCAACCACACCCCGAAAGGAGGGAGGTGGGAACGAGGGAGATCAGATATAGGATTTAACCTCGCTAACCCGTCTTCGGATGAAAAATCAGTCCCACTTCATGGCATGGCTAGGCCAAGAACATGAAGACAGAACACCACCCCCTCCGCTGTCATCACCAACACGGACCACCAACGGAACCACCTCAACCCACCGGTCACCCTAGCAAGGCAAGCTCAAATACGAAGCCCCATGTGGGGAATGTGGCGTTGAGCGCCACCATTGCCCGATCCGGAAGACCCGGGATCCAAAGTTTCCTCCAGAGCAAACAGGAGGAAAGACGAGCACACTACAGAAATGGTTCTTGTTATTTATTACTAAAATTGTCAGGAGGTCCCTAAGTGCCAAGGAAAGGTATGTCCATGATAACACTACATGCGCACCCTTACCTTACTGATCTGCTTTTTCAATAAGCTCTTTTCTTCTCAGCCAAATGACAAAAGTTCCTTCTTGGTGATTGATTCAGGTAAACGCTAAAGCAAACTCTGATCTAGGATTGTCCCTAGATTTTTCATCCAGAAACAAGGAGAATACCTCAATTCTCATTGCAGAGGACACGGCGACATTCAGTAGAAAGAAACAGCATCGCTTGTACAGCTCCTATGTTCAATCTGATAAGGTAGAACCACATGCTCCAGATAACCAAAACTGGGTCCTCTACCGAGCAACTGTACCAGCCACACATTAACTGGAATCAACATTGTCTGCACACTGAAAACCACTGGCAAAATCATTTCAGAAGCAGAGGAAGATGGCCCAGAAGAAAATGCAGATAGATCATCGCCTTACCATGGATCACTGGGCCACATAAGCATCCGGAACATGAACCAAAACACACGGTTCCCTTCAGCAGAATCATGGGTGACAGAAGGCAAGTACTCCCTCCGTTCCTAAATACTAGATGACCCGGTTGCGCCAATGGCGCAAGAAGCGAATTAGAAAGAATGTTAGTAGTGAGTAAGTAGGAGATGTAATTGGAAATATAATACAATGTAGATTGTATTACATCATGTATTAACCACAAATCATGAAATCAATACCAAAGAACCAAATAATGTCACCACCCCTGTACCAACAACCAACATTTTAGCATAAGGAGTATCACAAGAGTGTTTACTTGCACATCGGGAGTATCACAATTACAACTAAAGAGGCATTGTCCTCACTGCTGTCCCTGAGCCCTTCACAAGGAGAATTCAAGCCTCGCAACTTCTTCCTCCAGTTCTGCACATGAACCTCAGTTACGAACATCGTCCCTCAGCTATGATTATTTCAAGATGAAATCAACATTATATTTCTCTCACATGGAACATGTTCAAAATTTAGCCTGGTTCACTAATCTTTCAGCTACAAAGGCAGAAAGAAAAATGGCATGATCAATAGCTAAAAAAACTGGAACAATAATGCTTGTAGCATTAAAAACCCAAGAAAGTGAACTGAGGACAACAGAACAATTATTTGTAACAACGCCAAGCTTGGCTGATGCAAAATGATCACTCTAAAACTATATCTTTAGAACCAAATTAAAAAGGAACAAAATAATCTAATACTCCCTCCGTTCCAAAATAACTGTCTCAACTTTGTACAAAAGCATCATGTATCTTCAGGACCAATTTTTAGACCATGGTACCACATAAATCAAGAATTAGACATATCAGATTGCAACGTATTCATGGTTAGTTACCAATCATATCACACCAAGGATTTGCACATATAACCTGAAATAACTGCAGCTAGCTTGAAGTCTGAAATCTACCGGGTAACCTTATTCTTATTGGACCAGCACAAGATTTATGAGAAGATAACACACACAAAAAATCCTATATGGTTTCTAGATGCATGCACTTTCTGGATTGTGCACATCAAAGCATGGAAGAACATTCCTAGGAGAGACATTGTAGCACAACGAAGTAAACCAAAAATCAAAAAAGAGAAATGAGTTTGCATTATGTAATTTAGCAATGTATCAAGCCCATATCACCATTTATTTTTCAGAGACCAAAGAAAATGACAGAAGTTTCCCTATTCTTTCTTGTACCTTTCTACCGGAATGCTCTCTATTTACGAGCGCCACACAGACTATTTCCACTTGGTGGCTAGCCACTTGGCGGCAGGTTGGACACAACAATCCTCGCCGTGAGCTGCTGAAGAACCACACACGCACATACGTCAGGCCAGGAGACACGAACACGGGCGCAGTGAGGACTTAGATGGCTCGATCAAATATTCAAAGGAAAATAGAAAGGAAAAAAGAAAAACCCACACGAATCTCTGGGCAATATCAATGACGCAGGACTTAGATGTGCAATACTTAAGGCACGTCTAGATGTGCATTAGCAAAACCGTTCTTTATACCAACAAGGGATTCGGAAGTAAGCTCACCGGAAATGAAAACTTTATTGGGCCTCTAGGGATCAACAACACCTCCACTGCCTCATACCAAATATGCATTCAATCTCTGAAAGAAAAGAAAAACACAATGATGATGTTGCTCCTTTTAACCATTTTATTAGGAACTCTTCGAGCAATGAAATCGTAGTCATGGACTAAAACTAACATATAGCTATATTATACACAGAACAACATAAACATGCAGCCATCGTTTCTAGGGGAAAAACATGGATATACAGATGGAGAAGCTTACCACCTTATCTTGCAAGAAATGATCTTCTTGGCACTTGAAGCGAGTCTTTTGTTAGCCCTCTACAAATATTAGAAGATTTATATATCATTAGAAAGCATCGACCGATTATGCACCAGAATAGACTCGTGCTGATGGCGCAAAGGGTGATAGCAAACCGAGCTTTCAAACTGTGCAAGTAAGAATATTTAGAGACCGATGATAAAATCCTCATAAGGAAATAGATATTTATATTCATACATGGCATTATAGGCCAATAGAAAGGCATGAGATCAGTTCATGATAAGAAAAGCTACATAGACAGAGATGCATCATATAGATACCTTTGGTCATTCAAATTATGGTAACTAAGATATGTAGTCCTATTTACATGTGGTAGAGTCATCGCTGCATGTGCCATCGGTATCGAAAATGACCTCATCGTCCAAGCAGCTCTTCATGATGGGTGTCTTTAGTGGGCTGTCATTGGCAAAAGCATAAATACCTTCCATAACATAATCCAAACCCCAATAATACTCGTTTGTTTTTTTGTTTGTTATCTCTGTTACATAACTATTATCTCCAAAAGACACCAGACACCAAAAGACTCACACTGTTGAAATGATGCAACATGAGATAAGAAACAGGACATCACAAATAAGGTGAGTAATAACCTTTCTTGATATGAGATATAAAAAAGAAAGCTAGCAAAGAATAAGTAGACAACAAGTGATGTTTGATGGACCAAGCCGTACGAATATCATAGAACCATAAGGGTTACATTTAACTATCATTATGTTGCCCATTTCTATTGTTTTACTGAACTGTAACAAAAGGAAAACCATAATTATTTTTTCCAACACAAGACGATAGATAAATCATGGTAATCAAATCTGGTTAGATCCAACAAAACCACATGCTGAAAAACAAACACAAAATAATTTCTTAGAAAGGTGAGCAGAAGATAGAATCTGTATACATGAGGTTACCGACTTAATTCATGCCCTTCTTGCCTGTCAATTGTGGGGGGGTGAGCAGGCAGTGACGACTTGTTCCTAATTTTTCAAGATGATAAGAAAAAGATGCAAATGTTTAGCTACAGGGGACATGCTTATGCAGCATTACTATTGATTCAAGTGTACCTCTTCTTGTTTTTCACTATGTCAGTTAGCAGCAAAGCATCATTTTCTTCAGTGCTAGTTGCAACCATAACATCATACACAATGAATCAAAAGAAGGCGAGACGTTGGTGAGTAGCTGAGTAGTGACTTTGGTATTACCCAAAGAAAGGCAAAGGACCTTATCAGGTTTTGTTCCATCTGGCTTCTCCTTTAAAGAGATCCTAAACATTTGGGTCAGCAAGGCAGCACCACATAATCTTGATTTAGTAGATATAGTGTCATGCATATTATCTCTAAAAATTCTGGAATCTATTAATTTGGTGAAATAGACTTAGCTGACAATATTTGTACCATTACACAACTCACTGCTTTAAATATGAAAATCAATGGAAGGGCACTCTGATATGCAGCTAAAAATATAGTATCAAATCATGAATAAGTAGGAAGTCTCTGGACAGCAAATGATAGATCATGCATACTATAAAAAGCAAACCTAGGAAATGTGGATTTCATGGTCACATTTGCAGAACAATTTCATATGAATGTTAAACATTAAAAACATAGATCCGGTTCCCTTTTCAAAATACCATAAATGTGTGTGGTGTCAATAAAAACCTGTATATCTCCAAATATGTCGTACATTACTACAGATATACCAAGTTAAGATTATACACTCTGTTAGAATGACTTTAAGAAATCAGCCAGCTCGTAAAACTTAAATGCCAACATACATTCCTTTAATTAATATTCAAAGAGAGAATTATTAGATATATACTACAAATATTATTAGAGAGAACTATTAATCTTGGAGTTATCGTTTATTGTTCTGGAAGAAACAATATACAACATCTGAATCCTCTTCATGTAGGAATCACCAACTAACTCCGTTGGCAAACATAGGGATCAATGGAAGAACTTCTATAAAGCTCCTATAAACAATTGATGTGAACTGGATGTAGTGAATGCAAGCTTGCTGCAGGGTGCCACTTTAGGCGATACATAACGACCCTAGCTGATTCTCCTAGGTAAAGAGTAGTGTGTCACGATGGACATGAAAAAACATTTTTCTTGATGAAACATTATGGATCAAGGCGGTTTATTTGAGGCTTTATGTTGAATTCATTAGACCAGATAACAAAGGGATTTAGCGACGCAGGGTTATTTGCCAGTAGTGTGCCGCCGGGCTGACGGGAGACGAACTCGAATTGGGTTGGAGTCATGGAGTGTGAACTGCTTGCCATGTAATTCCTCCGCTCATCAGCCTCAACTAAGGATGGCGGCCCCCTGAAAAATCTGATAAAAACAAAATTGTACATCAGACAACTGTAATCACCATATTCTGAAGATATTTATAAAAAATGATTCTAATGTTGATGTGAAAACGCTGGACCAGGAAAAGAAAGAGGCCAAAGTATGCCTTCAAATTCAGTAGTTCCATGAAGCTCCTGAACTGGCCCTTCACATCTCCTCATATGCAGCTAGTGCATCTCTTATCCGAGGCAAAGAGAGGGTGCCAAACACTCAAACTGAGCACAAAAAAAAGGGTACAACCATGGAACAGGAGGAACACATTGTAGGCCTGGATTAGGAGAAGAATTGGCGCGGATAGTGATGAAGACATGCTTTCCAAAACATAAGTTGGAGGAGACGGATCTCATACCAAACGCAATGTCTGCAGCGTCCGCAATGCAGGGTTGTGGCCATGTCAAGATCAATCGATGGGCGACTTCCTTGTCTGCTACCACCACAACGCAAGGCTCGGCGTCAACTCTAGATCAAGCAAAAGTCACCTTCCACAATTTGAAGACCATGACAGCATGGCAGTACTCTTCCAAACAAGAAACCATAAGGTACTTATCATTGTGCCTATAAAAGTCAAAGAATTTCAAATTCTGTCATAAGAGTACATTCAGGACTTCATTGTGTAACAAGAATTACAAAAATATTGGTAGCTTTCATAAACATAAAGACCTTATGACAGCACAAAACGAATTCAAAACTTCAAAAGTTTGCCAGGCTTAAAACTAGATAAATGAATTTATTTCAAAATGGTTCCAAACGGAATACAGTTTGCAAATTACCATCAAACTTGAAGCATTGTCTCGCAGATGTAGGATATCTTTATCAGTTGACTTGTGATCACGCTTTAAACGTTTTTTTTCCTCCTTTAACATCTCCTGAATTCCCGGCAACGACTAAATTCTGAAGGCGACAGAGCAACCAAGCTCCATCAGGTAAGTTACAGTATAGCATGTCAGGAATAATGACAGTTCTGAAAAATATAGCATTCTTCTAAGACTGACAACCATTTGGGGCAACGAAAGGAAACCACAATGGGATGAATAACAGCACAATACTTAAAAATATATATAATAGACTCAAACACACAGAAAGTTAGGCCACTTGTGAGGAACATCTACTTTAGCAACTCAAACTAACATCTTTAATGAAAACAATAACCAAATAAAAAAGGTAATTTGAGTGCTACACGTGCACATAAAATATCAGATTCTAATACAAAAAATCCACATTGCATTGAGGCCTAACTTACTTAATTTCTGTCAAGGGAGCCAACAAGTGATGTTCTTTCTGCATCCACCTGGAATTGACAATATGGTCATTTTCTGTACCAAAATTCGGAAAATTAAGGCCACACATGTGACTGAAACAGAGTGTGGACCTTTGTTTTTGGCAAGCTACTTGCCTCGTTCTCTGTTATCTGAAGCAAACCAGATGAAGATGCAGCAATTCTGGTGATGTCACCCCGTCGCCAGCAAAGATCAGCCCGCCAATTGAGCAAGAGATGCAGGGCCAGAACTCTTAGGGATTCAGAGCAAACTGACCTCCCACTCACTGCATCTAGCACAGAAACAAGAAATTTTCAGATTAAGACCTACCAAATTATCCATCCAAACATCCAGTCATACAGAGTCATTCAGATTTCAGACAAGTATTAACCGTTAGGTAACGCTGTTATTGCACGGGGAGGAAAATAAGATAGGACAAGAGGTGAAGAGACTCAAGCACTCACATCCATGGCGAGGGTGGGGGTGCTTGGGGAGATGGGCTTGCAATATCCACTGCGACGAGGAGGAGGACGAAGCAGGGAGGCATCTCCATCTCGAACATGACAGGGAGGCTGAGGAAAGCAGGAAGGCATCTCCATCTCAAACATGACAGGGAGGCCGAGGAAGCCATGGAAGCAGTTGCAGGCGACGCGGCCACGTCGGTCGGCCACCGGGTCTCTGTCTCCACCAGCACCGCCGGGACAACATTCTCAACCTCGCCCCACGCATCCATGCCGGCGAGCGATCTAGACGGCGGCAACAGCGCCGCGGATGGCTGGCCCCCTCTTCCATCCATGTGGCCGACACTCCTCCTGCCGAGTCCGGAGGAACAAGGACGGCGTCGTGGACAGCGCAGCCACCTCGTCGTCTCTCTTGCGGCACATGCTCATTCTTTTGCCTGCAAACCCGGAGCAGGCGGTGGAGACCAGGTTCGCCCGCGAAGCGCGTGGCCACGACGGCCTGCGCGCGAGCGATGGGAAGGCGAGGAGGAGGAAGAGGCGAGGCGGTGGAGGAGTAGCAGTCGGCGGTGGGGCTCCTACGGGCAGAAGGCGGAGGAGGAGGTGGGAGGGAGTGGCGGCGGATGAGGGCTGTGGATAGGGGGCTAGGGTTCGATGCCTTTTTCCTCTCGCTCGCTCGATGTAGCGCTCGCGCTTGCGCGATGCCTTTTTCCTCTCGCTCGCGGCTGTGATTTATACCTGCACGTAGAAAGACCAAAATGCCCTCGGCGGGGCACAAAATTTACAGGCGGTGGCACACTACAGTTTATAGCGACTTAGGGGGCGACGTGGATGGCTTCGTTCTGCCTAGCACCCTAGCAGGCTTTATATGTTCAATTTGTCTTTCTAGGCATTTCAACAAGTGACTACATACGGAGCAAAATGAATGAATCTACACTCTAAAATATGTCTACATACATCTGTATGTGGTAGTCATTTGAAATGTCTAGAAAGACAAATACGTGACACCCAAAAAAAATATTTGACCTTGTTTTACTGATTTAAAATTTTGCCAGGAATTAAAAAATTTATTTTCTGAGCTCCCTTTTGATTTTTTGAACTTGGTTGTTATGGAGTTTTCCCCCAAAGTGAAAGATTTTCAAATATGTTTTTGGACTTGTTTAAACTCTCAAGGAAAAACTTTTCTTGTATTAGTAGAGCTAATTACAAAAAATTAAATTGCTTGATCTTTATTTTTCTTGAAAAATAGTTTTTCAAGGTTATAAGGCCATTTTTGAACTACACCCTCTTCATAAATTATCTCATAAATCCCACCAAAATTTGGAGATGTCATGTGGTGTTATTAAATCACTTTTGTGCAAAAATATCTTTTATTCTTAAGATAAAGTGAGCCCTACACCTAATTTTCTTCTCTGGTCCAGTGGGCATGTTTGCAGTACAACCCATTTAAATATTTCTTTCTAGTCTCCACCAAAATTATGAGATGTTGGCAGCAACATATGATTCAACTTTATGCAAAAACATAGAGTTGTTCTTTGGAGAATTTGAGTGGATCAACCTCATTTTCATTCTGGCCCAACTTGCTGGTTTGTACAACAACCACATTTTTAGTTGCTCCTTTAACCATGATTCTTTTTCCTACTTGTAGACAACCCTGCTAAACCCCTAAGTCCAGGAGCATGCACTCTTTGGAGCACTTTTGATCCATGTTATGATGCCATTTACTCCCTGTCCAGAAGTGAAGTTTTGCAAAACTTGCACTAGCAAGTTTCTTCTTTTTGCAAACCAACTTCACCACCCCCTCTTTCTTCTAAAGAGACCCCACTCTGGAAGTTTTGGCCACCCCAAGAGGTGCCTAGGTGCCTCTGGCATTTTGTCGAACACCCTGAGTGCTTAGCCAGATTTGGCATGACTTCAAGTTTACATTGTGAACTTGACCACCTGCCCAAACCACCTTGTCCATTAATCTCCTCACTACTCCTAACCTGGATCTGCTAATCCCCAGTCTCACCCGAGACCTCTAGCGCGCCCTGGCATTTCGTCGAGCAGGTCTTACGCGTGCACTGGGCGCGCCCAGAGCGCGCCAACTGCAGCCGCGCACCGAACCGCCGCGTTGCGCGCGCCCCTGGCTTGACCCACACGGAAGAACCTCGCCTAGCACTCCCCTTCTCGACGCATCCCGCCAAAAGGCCCCGACCACCCCCTGGCGCCCTACAGCGCCGCCGCCAGAGCCGCTTGGCGGCACGCCCGTGGCCGCAACCGCCGCCCGACCGCTCCTGCGCTCGCCAGCGCCGCCCAAGCCGCCAGCGCTCGCCACCTGCCTCATGGAGCAGTGCGTGCTCATCCAGAGCTTCGTCCGCTAGCGCCCGTCGCCGCCACGTCGCCCTGCAAGCACAGAGAAGTGGTCCGCCGCCGTTCTTATCTCCGGCCACCTCAAACCGACCTCCATTGCCTATATAAGGGAGCCCCGAGCTCCTCCGAGCCCTCAGGCAACCACTCACCGTCCCACTAGTGCCCCCATCGCCATCAATTGAAGAGGAGAGGGTCGTCTTCAACCTCTCCGGTCAGCTCGGCCGCCGCTTCGCCCCGGTCAGCCCCATCGCGCCAAGACCTCCTGTGCCCTCCCAAACGCCGCCGTCCGACTCCACTTCAACCCACGGAGCTACCTAGCCTCCCAGACGCAGCCAGGAACCACCAGGGCCGGAATCCCCAAATCCACCAAAGCTTCCCTCCGCCGCGGAGCTCGCCGCCGGCGATTTCCTTCACCTCTGACAACCCTACGACCACCGGGGGAACCTTCTAGGAGTGGCGGATCCATCCCTGCACTCGGATGCCCGCGTAGGACCGCCGTTCGCCGGCGACGAACGCCGGACGTCCCGCCTTTGCTCGGGCAAGGAAGAGGAGGGAGTGGGGACTGGTCAAACCTGACCAGTGGGCCAGGCGGGCCCACTGTCAGTGAAACCCCACGCCAGCCACGTGGATAAGTGGAGGCGTAAAACGTCAAGTACGCCTCCTCTGCACCGAAAGCGTATTCCGTCCGAATCGTTTTCTTTTATATATTTATTTTTTTAATAACAGATTTGACTAAACTTTGACTGACTATAACTCTTTAAGTATAACTCCAAATGAATTGATTCTTTTTCCTACATCTCTTAAATTCTGTCTAGTTTATTTTAAGATTTATTTGAAAATTTTCCAAAACAACTTTTTGTGTCGTTTGATTGTATGTGTTAATTCATACACATCCTTTTAAATAGGATTTTTGAAGATTTCAAGGTGTTTTGGATGCACCCCTCTTTTCCATGACCTTAAGGCAAGCATTCTGAACCCTGGTGTAATTTTTTTTTGTGTGTGTCGTTTGACTCGGTAACAACACCACCCCGGCACGTGCATGTGTCATTTTATGTGAGAACGTGATCCTACTCATAAGTGCTTATTAGTGAATTTCATGCATATGGAGTTGACATGTTTTGTGATGGAAATCACCGCCGTACACTTTTCATGCATACCGGAAGGAAATGCCGGGTAGGCCTCTGTCTTGGGTAGACGCGGTCTTGACCCTAGTCCTCCGTTGAGACGGTCGTGTCCGGTATGGTATGATGGGGTATGTCGTGTGGTGTTCCTATCTGTTGGTTGAAGTATATACATTGTTATGCTAAACTTGCAGGGATTATTACTACCTCCTAAGTCGACCGTAGATCGAGTCTTGTGCCAGTAACCCCCATACTTGTTTCGTACTGCCACAGGTCCCTACCATAGGTGGGGTATGGTTCAGTAAGCTGTTAACCCTTGTCTTGGCACACACCGTACAGAGAGGCCATGGTGGAAGATATCGGTTGTAGCCGGTAGGCATGCCACCTGGTCAGGGGGCATGGGTGTTTTGGTTGTAGCCGAAGGGGGTAGCTCCCCCAGTTTGCGCGCGGTATAAATTTTGTGATCCCATGCTACGTCGAGGTTGTAGCCTCCCCACTTAGAGTTTGCTTGACAGGTGTTGTGGGTGGTTCCAGACACCGGTGAGTTAAGCTGGTGTGCGCAAGTCAGGTGTGTTTTCAACTAAAAGACCGTAGACGGAATTAGTCCCGATGGACTAAAGGAATCCGTTACTCGTGGGTAAAGAGTACACCCTCTGCAGAGATTAAACCTATTCGAATAGCCGTGTCCATGGTTAAGGACTACAGTCTGGGATGGGTCAAGCGTCGGTCTTAGTGTCGGTCTTCGGAGGTGAAATTGTTAAACCAGAACGGGAATTACTACTTGTGACTTGTGATGATTATGATTATTACTTTTCTTGACTAACCCGTGATATTATTGTTATCATCGAATATCTCTAGGATGGTTCTACCTCCGGGATATTCACTATGATTATTTCTTTTAAAGCCCTTTCTGTGGTGTCGCTCAAACGCCCGGCTGTGGCATTTCTTTTAAAGCCCTTTCTGTGGTGTCGCTCAGACGCCCGGCTGTGGCATTTCTTTTAAAGCCCTTTCTGTGGTGTTGCTCAGACGCCCGGCTGTGGCATTACTTTTAAAGCCCTTTCTGTGGTGTCGCTCAGATGCCTGGCTATGGCATTTCTTTTAAAGCCCTTTCTGTGGTGTCGCTCAGACGCCCGGTTGTGGCATTTCTTTTAAAGCCCCTTTCTGTGGTGTCGCTCAGACGCCCGACTGTGGCATTATTATTCCGCATTTTCCGTTCGAGGAGTCTTTCAGACACTCGTTTGGCACCAGTATCTATTATTCCGCATTTTCCGCTCGAGGAGTCATTCAGACCCTCGCTTGGCACCCAGTATTTATTACCTCTATGTGGCCATTGCATAAATTTCCGGTTGCATATGAGTAACCTGTTTGCCTGCATCAAGATATTTATTTTTATGACTAACTAAGTGAGTATAAGGATATTGCAAAGCGTGAGCATCAATGGTTATATTATACATGTGTTCTTAATGTTTGCGAGTACATTCAAAGTACTCACTGGCTTGTCCCTGGCTATTGTCTTGGCCAGATTGCTTGCTTGGAGAGGAGCATTGCGACGACAGCCTCGGAACCTGAGCAACGGTGATAACAGCCTCGTGAAGATAGGAGTTAACCTGGTCAGCTGTTCCCGTGGGAAATGGAGTCCCATAGCCGTGGTGATCCACAAACCACTTCCGCCCTCAACCCCTAGAAACCATTTGTTGTACTCATAGGCCACAATGGTCTTGTACTGCATATTTTGTACTCTTGCTTGGAATTTCTGTATCAAGTTGGTGTCTCATCAG
Source organism: Aegilops umbellulata (assembly GCA_032464435.1). Classification (NCBI taxonomy): domain Eukaryota; kingdom Viridiplantae; phylum Streptophyta; class Magnoliopsida; order Poales; family Poaceae; genus Aegilops; species Aegilops umbellulata. Next base: position 399,395,300 of record CP136054.1, read on the forward strand.
CTAACAGTAATCCTGGGGCTGGTGAGCACAACGGCCATTTTCTGGAAAATAATGCCCGGAAAACCGGTCGTGACAGACTTGGTATCAGAGCCAGGCTGATCATTGGCTAATCCTATCCTAGCCAGGCCAATAAACCTCGGCAGACCAACCCGCCAAGCCATAACCAAAACCCCAGCCAAGCTTCTCCTGCAAGATAGCCCCACAGTGACCCGACACCTTTTGGCAGTCGGTGCCCAACCTATCAACCTAGCCTGTCGCTCATGCGCCAGTGACCGAATCCTGAATAGTCTTTCTCGCAAGCGTGCGAAGGAAGACTCCGTCCCCTTTTTTTCCTATAAAAAGGGCACGTTAGCCCCAACCAGCACAGCACAGCCACTATCCCAAACCGAACCACAATGCCTGGTCCTGTCGTGCACACTGAGACTACGGCAAACCAACCTTGGAGGCTTTGTGACCATACTCGCAAACCTCACCCGTCGAGCCTATGCGTTAGAAGAGCCCCCAGAATATGTCGTGTACCAAGGATCCATGAGCGGTGAGAGCCGTCAATTCTGGGCCACTGTGCATGTCTATGGTAGGGGTCTAGCACCCGAACGCCCCTACCGGTTCACAGGAAGAACGACTTCCTTTGAGCCCCAAGCCATCCAACTAGCCGCTCGAGAAGCTATAGTTCATCTCCGGCACTTGTCGCCCCGAGTTGACTGTCGCTCGTTCCACTACTACCCCAGACGGGAAGGATATGGTAGACCACCCCAAGTTGCCAACCGAGATCACAAGACCGATCCTGCATTGTTGCACCTAGTGCGCTACGTAGGTGCACTAGAGGAACTGTGCGATCAGATCACTATTGATCTTATCGCAGCTCGTGGAGAGCTGGTTCGTCGAGCCCCGGCGAAAGAAGAGGACGAGCCCAGCGCCGACAACCCAGTCGTGTTGTTTGGACAACCGATCGAGCCCCTGAGGTCTACCCCAGCCATCGGCCAAAGTGTTGCGATAACCCCAGAAGTGTTTCGTCGCATTTTGGAAGCACACTCCAACAGGGTTGTAGCCAACAATCCCCGAGATGGTCATCATCGCTACCCCGAGCCTGCAGCCCCTCGACCCACTCCAGCTAATTCCGACGGTGAGAACCACGGAGACGCCTAAACATCCTCCAGGCACGCCCGCTTGGATGTAAACGAGGTAGGCTAAGTCACCCGAGAAGGATCGAGTCCCGGTGTATTCTCGCTTGTAACCGTGTGACCTTGTAAATAAACGCCGCCTGTCGTTGAGCCCCTGTAGCCCTGCATGGGTATGCCAGCTTTTCTACCCCCAGGCACATTTGCCAAAGACCCCGATAACCCCCACAGTAACACGTCACCCCGGTGAAATGTGTGTATCTGTAGCTCGACTCCGACCCGTGGAGCGGAGCTGGAAGTTTCCTTACCCTTCACCATGGTAAAAGTGACCCAGCTCCAGTGCTATAAAAGGCCACCGCGTGACCTTGCCAAAGCACCTCTCACCTTGTGCACCATCCTCAGATCGCCATTGGCAGATCGCTGAGGCCTGGCCAAGAGAGACGCATTCATCGACTAGTTAAACCTCTTCCCCCGATAGAAGAGGAATGTGTCTCAGTACCAGAAACATTCTCGCAGGACCCCGTCCAGTTACCGTTTCCATTTTTAGCGTCGCTGCTGTGATCATTATGGCAACATTTAATTATGTATTGTGACTTATGCGTGGTAACCTGAGCTTGCAAGTTATTTGGCTTCTACTAATATGTATGGTTTTGTTGTGACTTGTGCTCCTTTACTTTTTAACCATTTTTTTCCCTCGCGAAAAATCCCGGAGAGTTTTTAAAACAACCCTTAGCAAATCTCGAGGACGAGATTTTTCTTAAGGGGGGTAGTGTTGTGACACCCAAAAAAAATTGACCTTGTTTTACTGATTTAAAATTTTGCCAGGAATTAAAAAATTTATTTTCTGAGCTCCCTTTTGATTTTTTGAACTTGGTTGTTATGGAGTTTTTCCCCAAAGTGAAAGATTTTCAAATATGTTTTTGGACTTGTTTAAACTCTCAAGGAAAAACTTTTCTTGTATTAGTAGAGCTAATTACAAAAAATTAAATTGCTTGATCTTTATTTTTCTTGAAAAATAGTTTTTCAAGGTTATAAGGCCATTTTTGAACTACACCCTCTTCATAAATTATCTCATAAATCCCACCAAAATTTGGAGATGTCATGTGGTGTTATTAAATCACTTTTGTGCAAAAATATCTTTTATTCTTAAGATAAAGTGAGCCCTACACCTAATTTTCTTCTCTGGTCCAGTGGGCATGTTTGCACTACAACCCATTTAAATATTTCTTTCTAGTCTCCACCAAAATTATGAGATGTTGGCAGCAACATATGATTCAACTTTATGCAAAAACATAGAGTTGTTCTTTGGAGAATTTGAGTGGATCAACCTCATTTTCATTCTGGCCCAACTTGCTGGTTTGTACAGCAACCACATTTTTAGTTGCTCCTTTAACCATGATTCTTTTTCCTACTTGTAGACAACCCTGCTAAACCCCTAAGTCCAGGAGCATGCACTCTTTGGAGCACTTTTGATCCATGTTATGATGCCATTTACTCCCTGTCCAGAAGTGAAGTTTTGCAAAACTTGCACTAGCAAGTTTCTTCTTTTTGCAAACCAACTTCACCACCCCCTCTTTCTTCTAAAGAGACCCCACTCTGGAAGTTTTGGCCACCCCAAGAGGTGCCTAGGTGCCTCTGGCATTTTGTCGAACACCCTGAGTGCTTAGCCAGATTTGGCATGATTTCAAGTTTACATTGTGAACTTGACCACCTGCCCAAACCACCTTGTCCATTAATCTCCTCACTACTCCTAACCTGGATCTGCTAATCCCCAGTCTCACCCGAGACCTCTAGCGCGCCCTGGCATTTCGTCGAGCAGGTCTTACGCGTGCACTGGGCGCGCCCAGAGCGCGCCAACTGCAGCCGCGCACCGAACCGCCGCGTCGCGCGCGCCCCTGGCTTGACCCACACGGAAGAACCTGGCCTAGCACTCCCCTTCTCGACGCATCCCGCCAAAAGGCCCCGACCACCCCCTGGCGCCCTACAGCGCCGCCGCCAGAGCCGCTTGGCGGCACGCCCGTGGCCGCAACCGCCGCCCGACCGCTCCTGCGCTCGCCAGCGCCGCCCAAGCCGCCAGCGCTCGCCACCTGCCTCATGGAGCAGTGCGTGCTCATCCACAGCTTCGTCAGCTAGCGCCCGTCACCGCCACGTCGCCCTGCAAGCACAGAGAGGCGGTCCACCACCGTTCTTATCTCCGGCCACCTCAAACCGACCTCCATTGCCTATATAAGGGAGCCCCGAGCTCCTCCGAGCCCTCAGGCAACCACTCACCGTCCCACTAGTGCCCACATCGCCATCAATTGAAGAGGAGAGGGTCGTCTTCAACCTCTCCGGTCAGCTCGGCCGCCGCTTCGCCCCGGTCAGCCCCATCGCGCCAAGACCTCCTGTGCCCTCCCAAACGCCGCCGTCCGACTCCACTTCAACCCACGGAGCTGCCTAGCCTCCCAGACGCAGCCAGGAACCACCAGGGCCGGAATCCCCAAATCCACCAAAGCTTCCCTCCGCCGCGGAGCTCGCCGCCGGCGATTTCCTTCACCTCTGACAACCCTACGACCACCGGGGGAACCTTCTAGGAGTGGCGGATCCATCCCTGCACTCGGATGCCCGCGTAGGACCGCCGTTCGCCGGCGACGAACGCCGGACGTCCCGCCTTTGCTCGGGCAAGGAAGAGGAGGGAGTGGGGACTGGTCAAACCTGACCAGTGGGCCAGGCGGGCCCACTGTCAGTGAAACCCCACGCCAGCCACGTGGATAAGTGGAGGCGTAAAACGTCAAGTACGCCTCCTCTGCACCGAAAGCGTATTCCGTCCGAATCGTTTTCTTTTATATATTTATTTTTTTAATAACAGATTTGACTAAACTTTGACTGACTATAACTCTTTAAGTATAAGTCCAAATGAATTGATTCTTTTTCCTACATCTCTTAAATTCTGTCTAGTTTATTTTAAGATTTATTTGAAAATTTTCCAAAACAACTTTTTGTGTCGTTTGATTGTATGTGTTAATTCATACACATCCTTTTAAATAGGATTTTTGAAGATTTCAAGGTGTTTTGGATGCACCCCTCTTTTCCATGACCTTAAGGCAAGCATTCTGAACCCTGGTGTAATTTTTTTTTGTGTGTGTCGTTTGACTCGGTAACAACACCACCCCGGCACGTGCATGTGTCATTTTATGTGAGAACGTGATCCTACTCATAAGTGCTTATTAGTGAATTTCATGCATATGGAGTTGACATGTTTTGTGATGGAAATCACCGCCGTACACTTTTCATGCATACCGGAAGGAAATGCCGGGTAGGCCTCTGTCTTGGGTAGACGCGGTCTTGACCCTAGTCCTCCGTTGAGACGGTCGTGTCCGGTATGGTATGATGGGGTATGTCGTGTGGTGTTCCTATCTGTTGGTTGAAGTATATACATTGTTATGCTAAACTTGCAGGGATTATTACTACCTCCTAAGTCGACCGTAGATCGAGTCTTGTGCCAGTAACCCCCATACTTGTTTCGTACTGCCACAGGTCCCTACCATAGGTGGGGTATGGTTCAGTAAGCTGTTAACCCTTGTCTTGGCACACACCGTACAGAGAGGCCATGGTGGAAGATATCGGTTGTAGCCGGTAGGCATGCCACCTGGTCAGGGGGCATGGGTGTTTTGGTTGTAGCCGAAGGGGGTAGCTCCCCCAGTTTGCGCGCGGTATAAATTTTGTGATCCCATGCTACGTCGAGGTTGTAGCCTCCCCACTTAGAGTTTGCTTGACAGGTGTTGTGGGTGGTTCCAGACACCGGTGAGTTAAGCTGGTGTGCGCAAGTCAGGTGTGTTTTCAACTAAAAGACCGTAGACGGAATTAGTCCCGATGGACTAAAGGAATCCGTTACTCGTGGGTAAAGAGTACACCCTCTGCAGAGATTAAACCTATTCGAATAGCCGTGTCCATGGTTAAGGACTACAGTCTGGGATGGGTCAAGCGTCGGTCTTAGTGTCGGTCTTCGGAGGTGAAATTGTTAAACCAGAACGGGAATTACTACTTGTGACTTGTGATGATTATGATTATTACTTTTCTTGACTAACCCGTGATATTATTGTTATCATCGAATATCTCTAGGATGGTTCTACCTCCGGGATATTCACTATGATTATTTCTTTTAAAGCCCTTTCTGTGGTGTCGCTCAGACGCCCGGCTGTGGCATTTCTTTTAAAGCCCTTTCTGTGGTGTCGCTCAGACGCCCGGCTGTGGCATTTCTTTTAAAGCCTTTTTTGTGGTGTCGCTCAGACGCCCGGCTGTGGCATTTCTTTTAAAGCCCATTCTGTGGTGCCGCTCAGACGCCCGGCTGTGGCATTTCTTTTAAAGCCCTTTCTGTGGTGTCGCTCAGACGCCCGGCTGTGGCATTTCTTTTAAAGCCCTTTCTGTGGTGTCGCTTAGACGCCCGGCTGTGGCATTTCTTTTAAAACCCCTTTCTGTGGTGTCGCTCAGACGCCCGACTGTGGCATTATTATTCCGCATTTTCCGTTCGAGGAGTCTTTCAGACACTCGTTTGGCACCAGTATCTATTATTCCGCATTTTCCGCTCGAGGAGTCATTCAGACCCTCGCTTGGCACCAGGTATTTATTACCTCTATGTGGCCATTGCATAAATTTCCGGTTGCATATGAATAACCTGTTTGCCTGCATCAAGATATTTATTTTTATGACTAACTAAGTGAGTATAAGGATATTGCAAAGCGTGAGCATCAATGGTTATATTATACATGTGTTCTTAATGTTTGCGAGTACATTCAAAGTACTCACTGGCTTGTCCCTGGCTATTGTCTTGGCCAGATTGCTTGCTTGGAGAGGAGCATTGCGACGACAGCCTCGGAACCTGAGCAACGGTGATAGCAGCCTCGTGAAGATAGGAGTTAACCTGGTCAGCTGTTCCCGTGGGAAATGGAGTCCCATAGCCGTGGTGATCCACAAACCACTTCCGCCCTCAACCCCTAGAAACCATTTGTTGTACTCATAGGCCACAATGGTCTTGTACTGCATATTTTGTACTCTTGCTTGGAATTTCTGTATCAAGTTGGTGTCTCATCAGCTAACAGTAATCCTGGGGTTGGTGAGCACAACGGCCATTTTCGGGAAAATAATGCCCGGAAAACCGGTCGTGACAAAATATTTAGGAACGGAGGGAGTACATCTCTTATGATCTTGATGTTGTGGTTGAGGTGGCCTCAGTTTTTGAGATCGGCTGTGGGCCAGTGTTTGTGTTGTGGGCCGGTGTTGGCTGGGTGTATGGCCCAGTGCGAAAGACCGAGCGATGGGCTGGGTTAGACAGACGGGGTATACGACCCGGACTGACGCAGTCGACGCGATCGTCTTGCAGTTTGGTTTCCTCGAGCGACAGCGCTGACGACCGACGTCTTCCTTCTGTCGAGGGCGAGGTTATGGTTCGGCGGTGGCCATCGCCGGGTTTCCCTCCTCTGTCGGGCAGAGCTCGATGCATCCCGCCGGCGGCCATGGCTAGTCAAGGAGATGCCCAACAGCCGCCACCCCAGGCTTCTTCGCAGCAGCCACTGCAGCAGCCGGCTGCACCGCCAGGCGGTGATGGGGCGGGCGCGGGGGCGTTGAGGCCAGGCAGGCCCATGCGGCGCCTCACGCGGGACACAGTGCTGGCCGCGGGGCGGAAGGCAGGGCAGGTCATGGCAACTTCGGGTCTGGTTCCGGAGGCGGCGGCCGCGGCGACTTCAGTCAGGGACATGGTGGTTTCAACACTGGTCGAGGGGACGTGGATTTTTAGAGCACTTGCACCCAGGCCCTGCTATCCTAGCTCTTCAATATCGCTTTAAGATCCGTGCGACACAACTAAGTTTCTATATGAAATTTTCTCTTTTTTGCTTCTCCCACATAGAACATATCTTGAAGTTCAAACCTCTGCAGGATGGCAAAGCTTTCTAACTAGAATCTAGGATAAATCTTTCAGAATTTTTTGTCCGACATAAATACTAAAAATATGATTTTTTAATCAAACAAAACGTATTTTGTATATTTATGTTTGACAAAAAAATATGTATGATTTATCCTAGTACTCAGAAAGCTTTACCACGCTGCATGGGTTTGAACTTCAAGATATATTCTATGTGGGAGAAACAAAAAAGAGAAATGTATTTGAACGAATCTTAAAGCAGGAAATGGATGACTAGATAGAGAGGGCCTGGGTGCATGTGCTCTAATATATATTTTCGCTGGTCGAGGCGGCTTTGCTAATGGACGTGGTTATGATGGTGGCTATCAGGGCTATCATAATGGATGGAACCAATGGCATGACGGGGGGTGGAAGAGGTTTTGGCAACAATCAGTGGTGGCGTAATTTCAATCCTCCTACCGACGGCTTCGTTGAGGGTGCTTCAGGACCTCACTATCATCAGCGGGGTGGCCCGGGAGGGGGAGGCCGAAACCCTCCTTCGCGTCGGCCGTATATCCCCAAGGTCTACCCTAAGCAGCCGATCATCAAACCGACAAAGTATGACGGTGGGGCGACGAAGACAGCTGCGCTCATTGCCTCTACTTCCACAACAACTTTGCCCGATGCTGCGATGGCAGCGGTCTCGGCATTGGCGGTGGTGACTGTTCCGGCCACGACGTCTTCCGACGCCAAAGACGGGATGAGCGATAAAGGCAGTGACAAAACAGATATTGTGAGGGCTAATAAGGCGGCTCGCAAGAAAGAGAAGATGACGTGCTATCGTTGTGGGGTGTCAGGTCACTTTGTGGTTGACTGCAAGGCGGTGTTGTGCGATATATGTCGGAAGCCTAGACACTCATCTTACGACTGTCCACTGCTTTTGATACCCACGCCTGTGGTGACTATTTATGGTGTTTTCAACAACAAGCTCATGTTCTTCGAGACTCCTCGTACGATCTCGGTGACCAATACATCGGAGAGATCGAAATTTGGTTTGGTCAAGGTAACTCAGGGGACATTGACTAAGGAACATGTGTCTCAACAGCTCAGGCGGCTGGTTTCTGAGTCTTTTAATTGGTCTCTTATTAGGTTGGAGGATCAGGTTTACAGCGTGGAGTTCCCTAGGAAAGAGGATCTTAACCACTTGCTTAAGTGTGGACTCAGTAGGGTGCTCGGGAGTAAGTGTATTCTTGAGTTTGACGAGTGCAAAAAACCTGAGCCGATGGGGATACCGATGGAGAAGGTATGGGTCAGATTCTCAGGGGTTCTGGAGTCTTTGCTTGATGAGTATCTTATTGTCTCCAGTCTCGGATCTCTGTTAGGGAAAACAGAGAAGGTAGACATGCCTTTTACTCATCTGCATGGAGCTGCTAGACTGCTTGTCAGTGTGGTGAGTGCGGAATATATTCCGGATTTTGTACCATGGACTTATGATGGTGTGTCTTATGATCTTGATGCTATGGTTGAGGTGGCCCCTCTGGAAGATAATAACACTACGGACACATATGTTTATATGACAGATGGTGGTACAGGTTCCGGTAGTGGTGGAAAGGGATTGAGGGTAATCCCGAGGATCACGGTGGGAATGAGAAATCGGCCAGAAAGTCCACACTGTCAGCTGAGCCAAGGACTGAGAAGGGGTCGGCCTCCTTCTCCACTCCGGCGGCTGCTCTCCGGTTTGGTTCGTTTCACACGATGTTCGCGCCGAGTCGCTTATGGAGTGACCGCGTGGAGATGGAGGATTCTGTCTATGGACTTCCTTTGGAGATGATTGAGGAGCATCACAGGTAGGTGGTGGTTGAGGATACACCGCAGATGATGTTGTGTGAGCGGCAAGTTGCTCCTGAGGTACCGACTACGGTAGCGCCTACCCCTCCTTCTGCGTTGGAGGGTGACGCTGCGGCTGACGGGTTGGGTTCTCCCTGACCCACTTCACACCTTCAACCACCTCGACTGACCAGCTTGACACAGGTGGTGTCCCCGCTGGTTGGTGTCGAGGGCCACCCAAGCAGTGCTTCTGATGTCCTGTTTGACGCCGCGCCGGTCGCATCTCCTACCACTTAGACCTCGGTCGGGAGTACGGCAGGCGGCCATAGCCCGGCCGGAGTTAATCTGGAGGACGTGATCGCTTTTGGAGGTATTCCGGATCCTATGTCCGGTGAGAGGCGCATTAGTCACCGGATCTAGGCCCAGCCGAACGCTGATGACACATAGATGGGCGCGCTATGGGGGCCGCCAAGCTTTGGAACATTGAAGCTCGGACAGGTATGTCGATTAATAAAATTTGTTCCATTCTGCATTCTTCTAAGGATGAAATTATTGATAAAGCCAACAACATAGGGATTTCTCTTGGTAGTAATGATTTAGAAACTGCAAAATCCATTAATGATCTTCTAGACTTCGAGACAGACAGAGCTATAGATTTAATTCAAAATTTAGCGGCGGTAAAACCTATGAATGAAACAGATATAAATGATCTTGGAGTAACAACGTTTCAGAGTCTCTATGAGGATTTAGTCCCCACGGAGGGCTTAGAAGCCGAGGAGGTAGATATGGTGCCAGAGGGGTATATGGCCCCTTTGCAGCCAGATACTACTCCTGAAATCGAGCCTCAAAATGCTGAGGAGGTGAAGGATAAACCAAAAAGAAGCTGGAAGAGGAAGGTTTATCCTACATCGGTCGTTCGTAGGAGTGCGAGAGTTAAACAAAATAAAAATTTCCATGATGATATATGAAAGGAATATTCTGGAATAGCAGAGGTCTAGCGAACTTGGCTAAAAGGAGATTCCTTAGTGAGACATCTGTTGTAACGCCCACGATGCGGCTATATCTCTCACGTGTCGAGGCACGACTTAGAGGCATAACCGCATTGTAGGTTTTGTCGCAAGAAGGGTCATCTTCACACAATCCCATGTAATGAACAAGAATGGGATAAAGAGAGTTGGCTTACAATCGCCACTTCACACAATACATAAATTAAACATACATCACTCAGAGTACAATCAAGGTCCGACTACGGAACCAAAATAAAAGAAGACAACCCCAAATGCTAGATCCCCGATCGTCCCAACTGGGTTCCACTACTGATCATCAGGGAAAGAAACATAGTAACGACCACGTTCCTCGTCGAACTCCTACTTGAGCTCGGTTGCGTCACCTGCACTGACATCGTCGGCACCTGCAACTGTTTTGATAGAATCTGTGAGTCACGAGGACTCAGCAATCTCACACCCGCGAGATCAAGACTATTTAAGCTTATAGGAAGGATGGGGTAATGAGGTGGAGCTGCAGCAAGCACTAAGCAAATATGGTGGCTAACATACGCAAATAAGAGCGACAAGAGGAGCAAGGCAAACGGTCACGAAGCTAGAAGTGATCAAGAAGTGATCCTGAAACTACTTACGTTCATACATAACCCAAACCGTGTTCACTTCCCGGGCTCCGGCGAAAAGAGATCATCACGGCTACACACGCGGTTGATGTATTTTAATTAAGTCAAGTGTCAAGTACTCTACAACCGGATATTAACAAATTCCCATCTGCCACATAACCGTGGGCTCGGCTTTCGAAAGATAATACCCTGCAGGGGTGTCCCAACTTAGCCTATCATAAGCTCTCACGGTCAGCGAAGGATATTCCTTCTCCCGGGAAGACCCGGTCAGTCTCGGAATCCCGGTTACAAGACATTTCGACAATGGTAAAACAAGACCAGCAAGACCGCCCGACCGTGCCGACAAATCCCGATAGGAGCTGCACATATCTCGTTATCAGGGCACACCGGATGAGACATCCTACGAGTAAAACCAAGCCTCAAGTTTTCCCGAGGTGGCCCCGCAGTCTACTCGGTTCGGACCAACACTCAAAGGAGCGCTGGCCCGGGGGGTAAATAAAGATGACCCTCGGGCTCGCGAAAACCCAAGGGAAAAGGCTTAGGTAGGCAAATGTAGAACCAAGGTTGGGCCTTGCTAGAGGAGTTTTATTCGAAGCGAACTGTCAAGGGGGTCCCATAAATCACCCAACCGCGTAGGGAACGCAAAATCAAGGAACATAACACCGGTATGACGGAAACTAGGGCGGCAAGAGTGAAACAAAACACCAGGCATAAGGCCGAGCCTTTCACCCTTTACCAAGTATATAGATGCATTAATTAAAAAGAGATATTGTGATATCCCAAAATATCCATGTTCCAACATGGAACCACCTTCAACTTCACCTGCAACTAGCAACGCTATAAAAGAGGCTGAGCAAAAGCGGTAACTTAGCCAAACAACGGTTTGCTAGGAAAAGATGGTTAGAGGCTTGACATGGCAACATGGGAGGCATGATATAGCAAGTGGTAGGTAGCACGGCATAGCAATAGGGCGAACAACTAGCAAGCAAAGGTAGAAGTGATTTCGAGGGTTTTGTCATCTTGCCTGCAAAGTTCTTAGAGTTGTCAAAAGCTTGATCCCCGTAAGCGTTATCAACAGGTTCCTTGTTCACGTACTCATCTCCCGGCTCTACCCAAAGCAAGAACACAAGCAAAGGACCAACAATCAATCACGGGAAATGCACAAGCACATGATGCAATACATGACATGATATGCGAGATGTGATATGCAATGCATATGCGTGTTCTGGAAGGGAAAAGATGAACAATGTATCAACTTGGAAAACCAAGTATTCCGCTGGAAATATGAGATGGTTTCGGTTGAAATCGATATAAAGATCACCGGAATCGGATGCACGGTTTGCAAATGACAAGCAAAACAAGGATGGCACAATTCTGTGATTAACAGCACGATACCACTTAGTATGCCACATGAATCTGTGCTACTGCACCCAAACATATCAACAAAGCATATTAAAGTTATATACTCAATATGCTTGACAAAATATGAACACTGAGCTACGGCTAAATCACACCAGAGCAGGTTCAAACAAGCATGGCAAAAGTGCAAAAGATATCAGCTTCACAGACTTGGTGAAAATACTAACATGCCAGGAATTAACATCAGCAAGCCATGTTTAGAGCAAGCTAACAACATGCTACAGGAATATAACATAGCAAAAAAAGGCATGGCATAAATCTACTAAATGCATAGAACAAAAGTCCCTTACTGATCATGAGCCAAAAAGGATGAGAAGATATGATGTCACCCATGTAAACATAGCAAGTTTTGTTACAGATTCAGACTTAGCAGAAAACAGAGCATGGCATTAGCAGAATTTTGAAGGCATCTTTGCGAGCTCGATTCACTCATCACAATGTATTGCATGACAAGATAAGCATAGCATCAGTAAGAAGACATGTTCGTGAAACTAACCATGGCAAGAACAAGCTCATAGCATGCAAGGATCAACTACAACAAACTTGGCAAAATTGATTAACAAGTAAACAATCTGCTAGGAACATTTTAGAGCAAAAGTAGAGCAAGATTGAGACAAGCAGGGCACTCCATAATTGTAAACAGGGGAATGGATGGATAGAGCACATCCATATGAACAAAACACCCTTACTGAACATACTCAAAAGAAGCATGGATCTCTCTGTAGCAACATGGATACATGGCATGAAAATAACAGCAGAACAAGGACTAATCCTAAGTCCCTGAAAACAGCAACATCACGAAGCCTAGTTTGAATGCTTTTGCTAGTCACCACATAGATCAATAAAATACATGGCAAGCACCTCTGTAAAGATGGCATGTCATAGTTCACAGCACATGTAGAGCTCATGCCCATAAGATGCACACATCAAATGTAATAAAAATGACAAATCATCATAATCTGATAAGTTGCAGCAGTAAACATTTTATAGCACTCTTGTATCAATGATTTGGGCATTAATATGGACTCAAACAAGCATGGCACAATGGAACAAAATGGAGGGAACATCATGGTGAACATTTCAATATATCATATGCATGAAACCGAGCTATGGTTATGGAGATACGATGCTATGAATAGGGCATGAAAATAACAAGGGGGTTCGGGACTTGGTGAAAACTACCCTCCGAAATCCCAGATCTAGGGTTCGGGCACGTGAACCGATGTTCGCCGGGGAGCTCGCCGGAGTGAGGGGGGCAGGCGGGGGAGGCGCGGGGCTCGCCGGAGAGGGGTCGGTCAGAGCGGATCCGGCCGGATCTCGCCGGATTCGGGCGCAGGCGGCGGAGGACGGGGAGGCGCGCAGAGGGCGGCGGCGGCTGGCGACGGCGCGGGCAGGCGGAGGCCGGGCGGCGGGGGCGCTGGCGCGGGAGGCGGCGGGCGAGCGCGAGCGCGGGGCGACGGCGGCTGGGCGTGGGAGGCGGCAGGCGAGCGTGGGCGCGGGGCGACGACGGCTGGGCCCGCGGGGGCCGGCTACGGGCTCGCGGGCCGCGCGGCGGGGACGGCGTGGTGGCGACATGTGGCAGCGCGGGGTTCGCCGGGCGGCATGGGCGGACGTGTCCGGCCCGATCCGGACGCGTCCGGCGGCGGGAGGAGGAAGAGGCTAGGGTTTGGACCCGGAATTTGGAGAGGGGATCACATATTTATACCTAGAAGGAGGTGGGAGTGTCCAAATGAAGTTTAGTTTTCGCCCACACGATCGCGATTGAACGGCCGATAGGATGAAGGGGTTTTGGATGGGTTATTCGGCCGTTTTGGAGGGGTGTTGGGCTGCAACACACACACAAGGCCTTTACGGTCCCCCGGTTAACTGTTGGAGTATCAGTCGGACTCCAAATGACACAAAATTTTACAGGTGGCCTACCAGTGGTGTACCAAGGTCGCTTGGCCAATCTCGGTCCATTCCGATAAAGTTTAACACCCTCTTGCGAAAAAGGACAAGAGGGGTGCGCCGGTGCACGCAGGAGTGCCGGATTGCAAAACGGACAACGGGGAAATGCTCAGATGCATGAGACGAACACGTATGCAAATGCGATGCACATGATGCCATGATACGAAATGCATGACATGGAAAAAATGCAAAACAAAGACAAAAACCCAACCACGAGGGAATATCATAATACATAGCCGAAAATGGCAAAAGTTGGAGTTACAGATATGGCAAGTTACATCCGGGGCGTTACATCTGTAGAACAAAAATTGGATTTTATGGCCTTATTGGAGACGGGTAGGGACAACTTCACACCGCAGTTTCTCAATACCATTTCAGGGGGGGTTGATTTTGATTAGCACTGTCTACCTCCAAGGGGGCGATCCGGAGGGATCTTACTTGGAGTGAAGTGCGACACTTTAGAAGTGCTCAATGTGGTCCACGGTGATTTTGCTGTCAAATTTCGTGTAAGATCGAAAATTGATGGCTTCAGATGGGCTTTGGTGGCTGTATATAGTGCGGCGCAGCCAAAGCTTAAACCTGACTTCCTCGCAGATTTGGTGAGAATTTGTGGGAATGAAAGGTTACCCATTCTGGTGGGAGGTGATTTCAATATCATTAGAAGACAAGAGGAAGAAAATAATGATAACTTCGATGGAAGATGGTCATTCATGTTAAATATGATAATTGAAAGTCTCGGTTTGAGGGAGATTGACCTCACTGGTAGACAATTCACGTGTGCTAATACCTTGCCTATCCCTACTTATGAGAAACTGGATAGGGTTCTCGCTAGTGTGGAATGGGAACAGAAGTTTCCATAGGTGTAACAGTGCAGGCTTTACAGATGGGCATTTTGGACCATACACCGGTACTAGTTGATTCAGGGGAAGCAACTCATGTGAGAAATAGAAATACTTTTTCTTTCAAACTAGGATGGTTTGAAAGGGAGGGTTTCATGGAGCTCATTGCGACTGAATGGGCCAGGGACTCTGGTGGGTCCTCTAATATGGAGAGATGGCAAAACAAAATTATACATTTGCGCCAGTTTTTGAGAGGCGGGGCCAAAAATCAAAGTGGTATTTATAAAGTTGAAAAGGAGAGATTGACACAAATTATTAATGAACTGGATGTGAAAGCGGAATCCACTCTTCTTAATATTTCTGAGCGAGATATCGAGATCGGGCCGCGCGGCGGGGACGGCGTGGTGGCGACATGTGGCGGCGCGGGGTTCGCCGGGCGGCATGGGCGGACGTGTCCGGCCCGATCCGGACGCGTCCGGCGGCGGGAGGAGGAAGAGGCTAGGGTTTGGACCCGGAATTTGGAGAGGGGATCACATATTTATACCTAGAAGGAGGTGGGAGTGTCCAAATGAAGTTTAGTTTTCGCCCACACGATCGCGATTGAACGGCCGATAGGATGAAGGGGTTTTGGATGGGTTATTCGGCCGTTTTGGAGGGGTGTTGGGCTGCAACACACACACAAGGCCTTTATGGTCCCCCGGTTAACTGTTGGAGTATCAGTCGGACTCCAAATGACACAAAATTTTACAGGCGGCCTACCGGTGGTGTACCAAGGTCGCTTGGCCAATCTCGGTCCATTCCGATAAAGTTTAACACCCTCTTGCGAAAAAGGACAAGAGGGGTGCGCCGGTGCACGCAGGAGTGCCGGATTGCAAAACGGACAACGGGGAAAATGCTCAGATGCATGAGACGAACACGTATGCAAATGCGATGCACATGATGCCATGATACGAAATGCATGACATGGAAAAAATGCAAAACAAAGACAAAAACCCAACCATGAGGGAATATCATAATACATAGCCGAAAATGGCAAAAGTTGGAGTTACAGATATGGGAAGTTACATCCGGGGCGTTACATCTGTAGAACAAAAATTGGATTTTATGGCCTTATTGGAGACGGGTAGGGACAACTTCACACCGCAGTTTCTCAATACCATTTCAGGGGGGGTTGATTTTGATTAGCACTGTCTACCTCCAAGGGGGCGATCTGGAGGGATCTTACTTGGAGTGAAGTGCGACACTTTAGAAGTGCTCAATGTGGTCCACGGTGATTTTGCTGTCAAATTTCGTGTAAGATCGAAAATTGATGGCTTCAGATGGGCTTTGGTGGCTGTATATAGTGCGGCGCAGCCAAAGCTTAAACCTGACTTCCTCGCAGATTTGGTGAGAATTTGTGGGAATGAAAGGTTACCCATTCTGGTGGGAGGTGATTTCAATATCATTAGAAGACAAGAGGAAGAAAATAATGATAACTTCGATGGAAGATGGTCATTCATGTTAAATATGATAATTGAAAGTCTCGGTTTGAGGGAGATTGACCTCACTGGTAGACAATTCACGTGTGCTAATACCTTGCCTATCCCTACTTACGAGAAACTGGATAGGGTTCTCGCTAGTGTGGAATGGGAACAGAAGTTTCCATAGGTGTAACAGTGCAGGCTTTACAGATGGGCATTTTGGACCATACACCGGTACTAGTTGATTCAGGGGAAGCAACTCATGTGAGAAATAGAAATACTTTTTCTTTCGAACTAGGATGGTTTGAAAGGGAGGGTTTCATGGAGCTCATTGCGACTGAATGGGCCAGGGACTCTGGTGGGTCCCCTAATATGGAGAGATGGCAAAACAAAATTATACATTTGCGCCAGTTTTTGAGAGGCTGGGCCAAAAATCAAAGTGGTATTTATAAAGTTGAAAAGGAGAGATTGACACAAATTATTAATGAACTCGATGTGAAAGCGGAATCCACTCTTCTTAATATTTCTGAGCGAGATATCATGAAAGGTAGCTAATGGGATTCCTTTTTCTTTAACAAGATGGCTAGATGGTGGATTCGAAAAAGCGTATGATAAGGTCAAATGGCCCTTCCTCCAACAAGCCTTACGTATGAAGGGATTCAATGAATCATGGAGATCTCGGGTGGATTCCTTCATACAGAAAGGCAGTGTTGGAATAAAAGGTAATGATGATACAGGTCATTATTTCCAGACACGTAACGGGTTACGACAGGGGGACTCCATGTCTCCTGTGTTGTTTAACATTGTAGCGGATATATTGGCAGTACTTATTGGTCGGGCTAAAGAGAGTTGCCAAGTAGGAGGACTCGTCCCACATCTTGTAGACGAGGGCGTATCCGTTCTACAATATGCGGATGATACTATTATATTCATGGAACACGATCTTGCAAAAGCTATGAATATGAAGCTTGTGTTATGTCTTTTTGAGCAAATGTGTGGGCTCAAAATCAACTTTAATAAGAGTGAATTGTTCTGCTTTGGAAGAGCTAAAGAAGAACAAGATGATTACAGAAACTTGTTCGGTTGTGAAATGGGATCTTTACCATTTAGTTATCTAGGGATCCCAATTCATCATCGTCGGCTAACGAACCAGGAATGGAAATGTATTGAAGATAGATTTGAAAAAAAGCTAAGCTGCTAGAAGGGCAAGCTAATGTCTTATGGAGGTCGGCTGGTTTTAATAAATTCGGTTTTGACAAGCCTGCCGATGTTACTCTTATCTTTCTTCGAAGTACCGATAGGGGTACGGAAAAGACTCGACTTCTATAGATCCCGATTCTTTTGGCAAAGTGATGAGGCCAAGAAGAAATACAGACTGGCTAGATGGGATATAGTGTGTAGACCAAAAGACCAGGATGGGCTAGGGATCGAAAATTTAGAGGTTAAGAATAGACGTCTGCTTAGCAAATGGTTATACAAACTATCTACCGAGACCGAGGGCATGTGGATACAGATCTTGCGGAATAAATACTTACACTCTAAGACCGTGGCCCAAGTTAGTGCAAGGCAAACGGACTCACCATTTTGGAAGGGATTAACGAGGACAAACGTATTTTTTTCCAACGGATAAAGTTCTTAGTTGGTAATGGTAACACTACTAGATTCTGGGAGGATACTTGGCTAGGGGAGACGCCTTTGACTCTACAATACCCTTCCTTATATAATATTGTGCAATGTAAGGAGGATTATGTCGCCACAGTATTAAGCTCTGTACCACTTAATATCCAATTTAGGAGATCCCTCGTAGGGGAACGCTGGAATGCTTGGCTTCACCTGGTCCGTAGGTTGATGGATGTTCAATTTTCAGACCAGGCAGATACAATCAGGTGGAAGTTAACCTCGAATGGAATTTTCTCTGTGAAATCCATGTATTTGGACTTAATTGATTCCGGTCCATTGTCGAGGTCTTTACACATACGGAAGATAAAAGTTCCGCTTCACATCAAAATCTTTATGTGGTTCATGCAGAAAGGAGTTATTTTGACCAAAGATAATTTGCTAAAAAGAAATTGGGTTGGTAACTCCAGATGTTGTTTTTGTGACCAAAATAAGTCGATTAAACACCTCTTTCTCTGATGTCCGCTTGCAAAATTGTTACGGCGATCAATTCATATAGCTTTTAACATTCATCCCCCAACGAGTATAAACACGTTATTTGGGACGTGGCTTAATGGAGTGAACAAATATATAGCTAAATGTATTCAGAAACGCTGGTGTTAGCGGATCCGAGATTCCGTGACAGGAAACACATAGACCAAGGGTTTTGGGTGGGCCGGCCGTGTCATATGCGTATGTGGCGAAGGTCCGGACAACCCGCAAACTTCCCATATGTTTAAATCCAGCTGGTATGATTTCGGACCTCCGGATCAGTCCACACAAATTTAGTTGTTTGGATTGTCCGGTCCAAACATTTAGAAACAATTTGGTGGACTGTGTTGAAGTTGCCCTTAGTTTCTTGAAGAGAAAAATACATTGGTGCTCACTAAAGTGAGGTCGAAGCACACTACAGTCACTGGATTTCATAATACGCTCATTATAGTTATTGAATACATGTAGTGGTGATTTGTCGCTGGCTCACCGTAGAGCTCCGTATTCTATCTGCATGACACTTCTTGACTGGTCCAATAAACTACGCGGCATCTAGTGAAGCATGATCATTGCCACGTCCTCTCTTTGGCTTGTGGGTTCCATCTGTCATCGGGCCAAATAAACAAGGGAGCGCCTTGAACTCAACTGAATGAGATATAGTTTGGTCTCATTCAGATGACATCAGGATGACATCATCATGTATTGATACTGGTATTGTACCTCCGTGATCGATAGCTTTTTTTTTCAGGCAGCGTGATCGATAGCTTATGCCGCTTTCTCGATAGGCGGCTGGTTTTCTTTCCAGGTGTGTTGTTTGGGTCGTTAATATGGGCCATTAGTGGGCTGAACTGTGTGTCCAGGCTTGTCCGTGTCTCTTTTTTTTGTGTGTGTGTATGTGTATTCAATCCATTTGGAACAAAAAATAGGCCTACAACCATCTATGAATTGGATGAGCATATTACTACTCCATTGCCACAAGATTTTCCTATTTTTCTTGTAACTATGTACTTAGCCAGTATATTACGCGCGCACTGCACCCAGTTTTCCTTCAAATTTTTTAAAAAAAGTTAGAAAAATCTTTTTTTTTGCATTGAACGTTTGTTGTAATTCCGGCGTGAGTGTTGTCTCGACATGCAATGGATACTAACCTGACAATGGAATTTTTTTTGCTTGCAAGTCTACTTGTGTGTGGGATGTTGTGGATGGGGCGTCACGCTAAATCTTTCCTTTCTGTCTGTCAATTACTCGGGTTGCACAACGTCGCGATAAAAGGGCTGGCCACAAGCTGACGACTTTCATACTAGGTCAACAATCACATGAAGATTTGCATGTGTGTGTCACTAACAAAAGAGGAAACTTTAAAAAATTACAGCTTCCTCCTGGATCGCAAATTAAAAATAGTTTTTCCAAATATATTATGTTCATTAAGCCGAGGCATTTATAGTTGAGTTTTTACTCAAGGCAATAAAAAAATAAAAAATATATAGTAAAGAAATTTAAAAGAAACAAATGTAAACAAAAAATGATATAAGAAGAAAAGTTAGTTGCACGGGCAATGTTCGTTGGGCGACTATATCAAAATAAATTATTGTGTATGATCGACGATGTGTTTTCATGGAGGAAATACGAGAGATGGTTTGTGCGTTTCGAGAAATAAAACACAAAAAGGGACAAAATGAAAAGTGATTGTATGCACCCACCGTCAAGGGAAATGATAGAAACCACACCTATGTGATGCTAAGATAAAAACCGTCGATAACCACCGACAACCCTCTCCCAAGTCAGTTGCGGGCGCTTCATACCTCTTGCAGTTGCGCCTGAGTATGATGAGTTGCAGTTGTACAACTGAGTATAATGAGTACGGGCGTTTTCTCAAAGGGTCCCCAGTTGCATGTGCCTGGGTTTTGTCAACTCTTGTCAACAAACACCCCCCCTAGTTGTGAGCTGATGGACAACTTGCAACTGGGGATCCTCAACAAAAAGACACACACAGACCCCTAGTTGCGAGTCGATTGGGCAACTTGCAACTGGGGGTCCTCAACAAACACACCTCCCTAGTTGCGAGTCGATGCTTGACATGCAACTGGGGACCCATTGATAAAAAGACACACACACACACACACACACCTCTAGTGCAAGTCGGTTATCACATGCAATTGGGGACCCTCAACACACACACACACACACACACACACTTTCTAGTTGCGAGTTGATGGTCAACTTGCAATTGGGGGTTCTCAACAAACACACACCTGCTAGTTGTGAGTTTGATGGTCAATATGCAACTGGGGACCCTTGACAAAAAGACACACACACATATACACACACCTCTAGTTGTGAGTCAGTTATCGACATGCAACTAGTGACCCTCTACAAACACACACACACATCCTTAGTTGCGAGTCGATGAGCGGGGTGCAACTGGGGGCCACAACAAAACACACACCCTCTACACACAGACACACATCCTTAGTTGCGAGTCGATGAGCGGGTTGCAACTGGGGGCCACAACAAAACACACACACACACACAACAAGACCCCTAGTTGCGAGTTGATGGTCAACTTGCAACTAGGGGACACGAATAAAACACACACACACATACACACACATCACCCTCTAATTGCGAGTCGATGGGCAACTTGCAACTGGGGGTCCTCAATAGACACACAGCCCCCTAGTTGCGAGTTGATAGTCAATTTGCAACTGGGGGCCACGAATAAAACACACACGCGCGTGCACACACACACACACACACCCTAGTTGCGAGTCGATGGGCAACTTGCAATTGGGGATCCTCAACAAACACTACTAGAAAAAGGGCTACTAATGGCGCACCTAATTTGGCCATTAATGACGCATTAGTGGTGCGCCATTACTAGCACGCCATTAGTAATTTTTACTAATGGCGCACCACTGGTGTGCCATTAGTATAGGCCACGGTGCACCATTAGTATGCCTTCCAGGGGCCATGTATACCCAGGTGCTTTGGCATACTAATGGCGCACGACAACAGGATGCGCCATTAGTAACTTCGGCATACTAATGGCGCACTGCTTAATGATGCGCCATTAGTATCCTCTGGCATACTAATGGCGCACTATGATGTGATGCGCCATTAGTATGAATATTAGGTTTTTTTAATTTTTTAATTTTCTGTTTTTTGCACAGGTTACAAAATGTATAATTGGACAAAATATAGACAGCACACATCAACAACAGATTCATCGAATACAATAGAAGATTAGTCTCTGAATACAATTCATCATATTAGTCTCCGAATACAATTCATCATATTAGTCTCCAAATTGAAAAGACCGAACAAAGATAGAACATTATATTACAAGTCTCGAGACCGCGAGTAGCGAGTTTGTCTTCACATTACAAGTCGATATCGATCATCCAAACTACCATCACATAGAAGAGAGCTGCGGTCATCTAAACTACCATCATCTCCTGGGGATTCTTCGTCTTCTCGCCCGCCCGAGCCGCGGTGGTTGTCTTGCCCTTCCTCATTTCTTGACCGGCCCCCATGGACGACTTCGTAGTCATCTTCATCACCTTGCCACCGATAGCCATCCATGAAACCACGCAAGAGCAGGTGGTCCCGCACCTGCCCGGAATCCGGGTCCGCAATAAGGCTCTTCAGCTTGCATCTTCGACACGGACATCTTATCTCCGTCTCGTTCTTTTGAAGCATCTCGGCCTTCGCGGACCTCAAAAACCTATTCACGATGCCTTCGGTCATCGTGCAGACCATGGTCGCTTGCGGGGTAGAGCAAAACGATATTTTAGAACCAAGAAAAAATTTGGCATGACTTTCCCTAAAAATAGGACCAAAAAGAATGCTTAATGCCAAAATTCTCGCCGAAACGGAAATGAATCAACATTCCGGCAAAATATTGGCAACTATCGCATTTCAAATACCGGTACACCTCCAAACACAAACATATATGCAACACCACAAACATATGCAACACCACGAACATACATAGATCTAGCTAGGCCATAAAAAGTGCATGTGCACATTGTTGTAGGGAGAACAACATAAATATAGCTTCCCCCCTTACTTACCTATCAAAACAAGGTAATTTAACCACTTAATTTGAATGAATCTATGGTGAAAATGAGGTGAAAAAGAGGAGGCACCCGAGACAATGAGGAGGTGGAGAGAATGAAGTGGGGAGAAAGTGAGTGTGGGTAGGAGAGGCTGTCCAAAATATCTTCTTGCTGCCCACTTACTAATGGCGCACCATATCTAAATGCGCCATTAGTAATCCAGGTTACTAATGGCCATCTTCTGCTGGTGCGCCATTAGTAGTTTTGCAACAACAACAAAAATACTAATGGCGCACTGTGGAAGAATGCGCCATTAGTAGTTTTGCAAAAAAAGGAATAAAGAATATAATAAAAAAAAACATTAGTGGCGCACCCTCGGACAGGTGCGCCATTACTAGTTACAACTAGTAATGGCGCACTGTGTCTGGATGCGCCATTATTATGTTTGGACAGGCGCACTAGTTTAAAAAAAATTTGATACTAATGGCGCACCCTGGGCCAGGTGCGCCAATAGTAGTTTCAACACTAATGGCGTACCAGAAGATGGTGCGCCATTAGTATATACTAATGGCGCACCTCCTATCTGGTGCTCCATTAGTGTCAATCCCATCTATAGTCCTTTTTCTAGTAGTGAAACACACATTCCCTAGTTGCGAGTCGATGCTTGACAGGCAACTAGGGACCCCTTGACAAATAGACAGACACATACAACACTCCTAGTTGCAAGTCAGTTATGGACATGCAATTGGGGATCCTCGACACACACACAACACACATCCCCGTAGTTGCGAGTTGATGGTCAACTTGCAACTGGGGGCCACGAAGAAAACACACACGCGCGCGCGCACACACACATACACACATGTACCCCCTAGTTGCGAGTCGATGGTCAACTTGCAACTGGGGGTTCTCAACAAATACACACACACACCCCTAGTTGTGAGTCGATGGTTGACATTCAACTGGGGACACTTTGATAAAAATAACACACACACACACACACACACACACACACACACACACACACACCAGTTGCGAGTCGATTATTGACATGCAACTTGGGACCCTAGTTGCGAGTCGATGCTTGACATGCAACTAGGGACCCCTTGACAAATACACACACACACACAACACTCCTAGTTGCAAGTCGGTTATCAACATGCAATTGGGGACCCTCGACACACACACACACAAACATCCCCGTAGTTGCGAGTTGATGGTCAACTTGCAACTGGGGGCCACGAATAAAATACACACACACACACATCTCCCTAGTTGCGAGTCGATGGTCAACTTGCAACTGGGGGTTCTCAACAAACACACACACCCCTAGTTGCGAGTGGATGGTTGACATTCAACTGGGGACACTTCGATAAAAGAACACACACACCCCAGTTGCGAGTCGATTATCAACATGCAACTAGGGACCCTAGTTGCGAGTCGATGCTTGACACGCAACTAGGGACCTCTTGACAAAAAGACACACACACACGCACACCACTAGTTGCAAGTCGGTTATCGACATGTAATTGGGGACCCTCGACACACACACACACACACACACACACACACACACATCTCCCCTAGTTGTGAGTCGATGGTCAACTTGCAACTGGGGGCCACGAATAAAACACAAACACACACGCACGCACACATCCCCTAGTTGGGATTCGATGGGCAACTTGCAACTAGGGGTCCTCAACAAGCACACACACACCCTAGTTACAAGTCAGTGGTTGAGATGCAATTGGGGGCCCCTTGACAAAAAGACACACACACGCACACACTTCTAGTTGCGAGTCAATTATTGACATGCAACTAGGGAACCATGACAAAACACACACACACACACACACACACACACATCTCCCTAATTGCGAGTCGATGGTCAACTTGCAACTGAGGGTTCTCAACAAACACACACACCACCCTAGTTGCGATTGGATGGTTGACATTCAACTAGGGACACTTTGATAAACACACACACACACACACACCCAATTGCGAGTCGATTATCGACATGCAACTGGGGACCCTAGTTGTGAGTCGATGCTTGACATGCAACTAGGGACCCCTTGATAAAAAGATACACACACACACACCTCTAGTTGCAAGTCGGTTATCGACATGTAATTGGGGACCCTCTACACACACACACACACACACACACACACACACACACATCTTCCCTA
Organism: Aegilops umbellulata; assembly: GCA_032464435.1. Lineage (NCBI taxonomy): Eukaryota > Viridiplantae > Streptophyta > Magnoliopsida > Poales > Poaceae > Aegilops > Aegilops umbellulata. The sequence continues at coordinate 399,419,810 of CP136054.1, forward strand.
GTTGCGAGCCGATGGTCAACTTGCAACTGGGGGCCACGAATAACACACACACACACACACACACACACACACACACACGCACACACACACATCCCCTAGTTGCAAGTCGATGGGCAACTTACAACTAGGGGTCCTCAACAAACACACACACACACACCCTAGTTACAAGTCGGTGATTGAGATGCAACTGGAGGCCCCTTGACAAAAAGACACACACACGCACGCACTTCTAGTTACGAGTCGAGTATTGACATGCAGCCAGGGATCCACGACAAAACACACCCCTAGTTGCGAGTCGATGGGCAACTTGCAATTGGGGATCCTCAACAAACACACATCCCCTAGTTGTGAGTCGATGCTTGACATGCAACTAGGGACCCCTTTACAAATAGAGAAACACATACAACACTCCTAGTTGCAAGTCGGTTATCGACATGCAATTGGGGACCCTCGACACACACACACACACACACACACGCAACACACACAACACACACATCCCTGTAGTTGCGAGTTGATGGTCAACTGGCAACTGGGGGCCACGAATTGGACCCAACAAGAGTACAGGCACACAACTAGGAGGGTGCGGGTGCAACTACAAACAACCTCCACGCCCCCTAAAAAAACCACCCATGGCCGACACCCCCCGGCAACCTCCCCCAACCCTGGCTGCCATTGCTTTATCCCCTTGCAGTTGCACTTGAGTAGGACGACTTGCAGTTGTAGTTAAGTTGTGGCGGTTGCAACTACAAACAACCCCCCCCCTAAAAGAACGGCCCACCGTCGATAACCTCCGACAACCCTCCACAACCCTAGTTGTGGTCGCTTTATACCCCTTGCAGTTGCGGTTGAGTAGGACTAGTTGCAGTTGCAGTCAAGTTACAGTGGTTGCAACTACAAACAACCCCCCACCCCCACCCCCTAAATAATAAACACCCTTCCAGAAATAATAATAATAATGAAAGTAAAATTTTCACTATAAAATTAATTGACTGAACATTAGAAAATTTATGTCATGGCTCTTTTTAATTACACATAATTTGACAACTCGTGCAGTTACACACAGAGGACAAGCCGTATGAGTAATAGTAAAACTATAAAAACAAATAGAAAATAATTAAAAAGTCGGACCCTTTCGTATCACCACTCCCTCTTTCTCTCGAATAGAAGAAAATATAAGAATATGAAAGAGCGAAAAAAAACATTGCATTGAGAAAAACGGGCCTAGACAACAAAAATTCAGCGGCAAAATGGGAAAGGGGTTCTGCACCTCTGAAGTGTCAAGTTCTCGTACAAAAATATATAAAACAAATTTGCTGTAAAATACAATTACACAAATTATACATGGTCAAACAAAACAAACACGTGCAAAAACATTTTCAATTAACACATACAAAACATTGCATTGAGAAAATATTATACATGGTCAAACAAAACATTGCATTGAGAAAAAACAACATGGACGCAACAAAAAGCCAATTATGCAACGTTAGTTTACTTATTACAAACACACTATTGTCTGAAAAGAAAACTTATTGCAAACATTAGTCTATGTTTTTAGGGAACAAAACATTGGTCTGCTACGATGGAGGAAATTGCCACAAGTGACAAACCATCCTAACAGTGAATGAAAAGGCTTGTAAAAACACAGCTTGGCCCGGCAAAAAAAGAAAGGAAAACGGCCGAAAAGGGCCCATACGAGCAACAAGGTAACCCACAGCTAGCGACCCCTTACAAAACCTACGACAAGTTCACCTCTTCTTCTTTTTTTTGACAAGCGCTAGTTGTCAGCAAAAATAGCTGCGACATAAAAAGAGATAATGGGCCGCTAGCCCAACAACTCACGGTCCGCGCCGTGTCGCTACGAAGCTCACCACATCGACAAAAAACGAATCACAGCCTGATTAGATCTGGCGGCAGACAAAGTGAATGAGACCAAACAATTTCTCAGTTGAATGAGTTTTAGCAAAACCGAATAAACAAATATCCTCTCTAGGCCAACCAAGCTAACCACATGAGACAATTCATTTAGTAGAAACAATTCACTAAGCAATAATGTCACAACATTTTTCGGGGTTGACCTAAGCCTCTAATATTCCATATCAATCCTATCATGATATTCTCAGACCAGACATTCATGTATATATCCCTGCTGCAATGTGTGATCAATTGACTATGAGGCCTCCATGAGCCGCGAAGAATGGCGCGAAGACCAGCGACTCGACGGCCATGAGCTTGATGAGGATGTTGAGCGACGGGCCGGACGTATCCTTGAGCGGGTCCCCGATGGTGTCACCGATCACGGCGGCCTTGTGCGCCTCCGAGCCCTTGGGACCCAGGGACTTGGCGTGCTCCGACGCACCCGCCTCGATGTACTTCTTGGCGTTGTCCCAGGCTCCCCCGCTGTTGGAAGCAGATATAGCCACCTGCACGCCCGAGACGAGCGCGCCGGCGAGCAGGCCGGCGAGCGTGTGGACGCCGAAGAAAGTGCCGACGACGAGGGGCGCCAGCAGCACCAGCGCCCCCGGCGGCATCATCTCCCTCAGCGACGCGTCCGTCGAGATCCTCACGCAGCTGGCGTAGTCCGGCGTCGCGCGCCCCTCCATCAGCCCCGGGATGGTGCTGAACTGCCGCCGCACCTCCTCCACCATCTTCAGCGCCGCGCTGCCCACGCTCTTCATCGTCATCGCCGAGAACCAGTAGGGGAGCATCCCGCCGGCGAGCATCCCCGCGAACACCTTGGGGCTCAGCACGTTGATCACCGTGACGCCCGCGCGGCTCACGAACGCGCCGAACAGCGCCAGCGACACCAGCGCCGCCGAGCCGATGGCGAACCCCTTGCCGATGGCCGCGGTGGTGTTGCCCGCCGCGTCGAGGGCGTCCGTCCGCTGCCGGATCCTGCGGCTCATGCCGGCCATCTCCGCGATGCCTCCGGCGTTGTCGCTGATCGGACCGTAGGCGTCGATGGCCAGCCCGGTGGCCACCGTGCTGAGCATCCCGAGCGCCGCGATGGCGATGCCGTAGATCGATGCCAGGGTGAAGCTGACGTAGATTGACAAGGCGATGGCTAACACGGGCACGATGACGGATTTGTAGCCGAGCGCCAGCCCGAAGATGACGTTGGTCGCCGCGCCGGTCCTGCAAGAGTCGGCCACGTCTCGAACAGGGCTGCGCAACCCACAAAGTTTCCGAATGAGCACAAAACTATCTCATGTCGACAAACGAATAGTAGAATGAACTAGATGTGCCCTAGTTATTGTACATCTAAGTGGCTCAATCAAGCATAGAAAGAAAAAGAAAAAAAAACAGAAAATACCCACACGAATCTCCGCATAACGTTAATGATATAGAATTTAGATGTGCAATACTTATGGCACATCTAGATGTGACTTAGCAAAACTGTAGAATTAATCACCTGTAAGCATTACTGGTGAAGTACTCTGTGGTGAAGCCGATGGCCAGACCCGCCCATAACCCAATGGCGACGCAGAAGAACACGTGCCTGCCATTGCCAACGCTGGCCATTAGTTACCTTAACTTGATCCATCAGTGGCCAAAGGCATGCAGACTGAGACTCGGCGGCGAGGGTTTACCAGTTCTTGACCTGTTTCTGCTCCCCGAAATCGAACATGGTGAACTTGGCGGGGAGCGCGGCGAAGGTGACGACGATGGCCGCGACGGTCATCAGCGCGGTGGAGATGATGAGCTGAAGCTTCAGCGCTGGCGCGACCCCGCTGACGGTCTTGACCTTGAAGAAATCGGTGGCGAAGAGCGTGGTGACCAGGCAGACCACAAGCCCCGCCGAGCTTATCAGCAGGGGGTAGCACACCGCCGCAAAGTCGTGGTCGGCGCCGAACGACGAGATCGACGCCACGAACAGCGCCGCGCAGGTGGACTCGGCGTAGGACCCGAACAGGTCGGAGCCCATCCCGGCGATGTCGCCGACGTTGTCGCCCACATTGTCCGCGATCACCGCGGGGTTCCTCGGGTCGTCCTCGGGGATGTTCCGCTCCACCTTCCCGACGAGGTCGGCACCGACGTCCGCCGCCTTGGTGTAGATGCCGCCGCCGACCCTCCCGAACAGCGCCATGGACGAGCCGCCGAGCCCATAGCCGGTGATGGACTCGTACAGGCCCTCCCAGTCGTCGTGGTAGTAGAGCCCAAAGAGTTTGATGGCGACGTAGAGCACCAGGAGGCCCAGGGACGACAGGAGGAACCCCATGACGGCGCCGGACCGGAACGCCGTGGCGAAGGCCGCGCCGATGCCGCGGCGCGCCTCCAGTGTGGTTCTCGCGTTGGCGAACGTGGCAATCCGCATGCCGAGGAAGCCCGACACGACGGAGGTGACGGCGCCCAGGAGGAAGGCCATGGTGGTGAACACCGCGTTGGCCAGCGCCGGCTTGCACGTCTTGCCCTTGGTATACTGGCACGGCTGGCTGGCGGTGCTGAAGCGGTGCACGGACCCAAGGAAGAGGAAGATGACCACGGCGAAGATCACCGTGAAGGCCGCCAGGTACTTGTATTGGGTGAAAAGGAAGGAGTTTGCTCCTGCAATATTTGACACGTTACTACTCGAATTGTTGTCAAGAGTATGCACGGACCAATGACGAATTTCAAATGCGAACTTTGCTGGTTACACTTGTTTGAAAACAGATCTACTGGTTTCAGCGAGTGTGATGTATTATCACAAATGCAGGACATGTACAAACAGTACAAGCATGCTCTTTGATTTTCAACACTTAACTCAACAATTTGGGTAATAACAGTAACACTTGGTTGCAGTACTAATGATCAAATTGAGTAATTTTCAGCAGACTAACTAAAGTGGAGAATTAGGATTAAAGATAGGAGGAAGAAGGTGCCCATCCCGGTGAAATTTAGAGAGGTGGGAGGACAGAATTAATTAGGAAGTTTAGAGCATCTATAGCCGGATTTGGCAAATCCGATCCATCAAACGCGCGCGGACGCGTCTCAAGCCTCAAATTACCCTTCTCACAACCAGACACCTTAATTAGCACATCTCAAATTCATACAAACTCATGCAAGGACGTAAACGATGCATACACACATCGTCCGGCTACTACATCACTACATACCATCGGACTACCAAAATTTGCCATGTTTGGTTATGCTGAAGAAGATCATCCACAGCTGCCCTTGCCCTTCCCGGCGCTCTTCCCGTCCTTCTCGCAGAAGTACCGGTCGAAGACACGGTAGGGATCGAGCCGGAGTTGTCCGACCCATGGGTTGTCCTCTTTTTCCTCCTTGGGTGGCAGTCCGGCCATGGCACAGACTGCCCGATTCTGCTCTTGGGCGAGGGCGCGGGTGTTCCCCCGCTGGCGCTTCTTTACTACGCAGGCGCGGATGGCTTCCTCCTCTTCAGCCGCTCGCGCCACCGCCATGTCGGCAACGAGGTGGGCCTCCTCCGCCCTTATCCTCTCCTTCACACGGCAGGCACACCAGTCCCGGTGGGACTCATACTCCGTCGGAGCAGTGATGAGGAAGGGGTGATTTGAGAACTCCCGGGACCGGGACCACAATGACCTAGCCCTGGAGGATCCGAGCGCCTGATGCACCGACGCTATCGAGTCACGCCGGACAGATCATGTCGCCGACCAGGCGATGTCCTCCCGGGAGCGGCGGAGTGTAATGCGAACGGCCAGTGCCTCCTGCACCCCGCACGGGATGACACCCCAGTCGACGGATCCGGACTGGTCGAAGTCAGATCCGCTGCCCTCCATGCCGGAGAAGGTCGGAGCTCGCCAAACGGGAGTTTGGGTGGCGGAGGGGAGTGATGTGAAGTGGCTAGGGTTTGTCTTGTGAGCGGACGGAGAGGAATATATGTGAGGTCAGATGGGCCAGCATACGTCGGGTCAGACGTGTGCGTCCGGACGCCTCCATATCCACTCCATATTTAAACTAGATATGAGGGGTGCCGATTAGTCTGGACGTTTGAGACCCGTTTGGGTCAAAATTTTGTGACCGGGCCCCAAACAATTAAGGCGGATTTGGGGCCTCGGGTTTTCGATGCTCTTGCCTTCGAACTCTCGTACCTAGCCGTAGATGTAGGATTACCCCTCTACACCCTGCCCACCAACTCCGGCGCCTGCGACCGTGCACCCGCACCAGTCAACCCTCCGCCTCGCCTCCAGACGCCGCGGCGTACCCAACTCCGGCTCAAGTATATGTTTTATCTCTTTCGTCCAAATAGAAAAGACAACGCTCCTACCAGGCTCTAAAACGTTGTCACGCTCCCACCTGCAGAGGCCTCCAAAGGGCAGCCCACTGGCACCCTGGTTGGGCCGGAGCGACCGCGTCGTCCAACCCAGCCCAATAGTCGCTACGCGACCCACATCTGGGACACCACTGGACAGGTTAAGAAGAAGCGAAACCCTCCTGTGTGAGGTGACGAGAAACGACTAGGCTGTAGGCGACGGCTCTCCTCATGGATCCCCTTTCTTCTACCTTAGAACCCTAGAACTCTCTCAGATTGTGACAATTACTTGTATCCAGTAAATTCATCCCACTGAGAGCGTAACTAGTGGCATCAGAGCCCTTCCGATCCGTCCAATTTTTTCTCCCCTTCTCGAATCTAGCGGGTCGTTTCCCGTCGATTATAAATACTCGACGCGGCAAGGCGGCGTCTATGGACGATCAAGCTACAGCTCTGGCGGATCTTACCACGGCCATCGCCAGGCTGACGGCCAAGATCAAGAGCCTCCACCCCATCGTGCTTGATCTGCAGAGTTGGAAGCCCTCCATCGAGCAGTCCATGGGGGATCTGCGCCAGGAGGTGGGTACTCTCCGCACCCAAATCTGCGACAAGGCCGCCCACGAGCAAGGAGACGGCTCCGCAGCACGTCCGGCTCACTGACCTGCCTCCCCTGCTTCCTGACGTGCTGGAGGGGCCCCGGCCACCTCCGCTCGAGCTGCTTCACGCTGGTGGTGACCACGGTCACGGGCCCGATGGCCACGGCATCGTCACTGATCTACGGGAGAAATCGTCTGGGGAGATCCGAACCCCACGATTGCCTCCGGCCACTGGTACGTCCGATTCCTTCCACTATGGCGAGCATTCGTTTTCGGGGGATCGTGGGTACCAGCGCTTGCCACCGCCGCCACGTTTCGATTTTCCCTTGTTCGATGGCACAAATCCGAAGGCCTGGCATCTCAAGTGTGAGGCGTACTTTCGGGTTTGCACCTTGAGCCCAGACACTTGGGTCAGCTGCACGGCTATATACTTTACCGATGGGGCTCTCACCTGGCTCCAATCCTCCCAAGCCCACTTGCACTATCAAGATTGGGGGGGGGGGGTTTGCGGCCGCGATTTGCACTCAGTTCGGACGCGAGGAATTTCAGAATCTCTTGCGCCAATTTAATAGACTTAAGCAAACTGGTACTGTGGCTGAATATGCTGAATAGTTCACCCAAATTATGCATCATCTGCTTGCACAACACACTTCTTGTGATCCTGCTTTCTTTGTAACTCAATTCATGGAAGGCTTGCAGCATGAAATTCGTCCCGCTGTAGTTTTACATCGCCCACAAACATTGGATACTGCTGTGGATCTTGCATGTTTGCAGGAGGATGTGATGGAGGCTTTCCGCAGAGAGGACAGACGACCTACTGTTCTGTCTGTCTCGTCAGGTAATGCTCGTGCTCTGCCACGCACGGCGTTACCTCTGCCTCTGCCTCCAGGCAAGCAGGGAAGCGGGACTCCAGCGGCGCGCCAGGATGATCACCGCGCCTCCGACATCAACCGATCGCCTGCCATTGAGGACAAGTTGGCAGCTCTTCGGGCGTACCGTCGCGCCGAGGGCCTCTGCTTTACCCGCGGAGAGCGATGGAGTCGAGAGCACCGGTGAGCTCCCACTGTCCAGCTCCACGTGGTGGAGGAGCTCATTGAGATGCTCACCGCACAGCCATCCGAGACCACTGCAGGCGATACTTCGTCAAGTGATGCCGACTACTGTGTGCTGTCCAAGGAAGCCCTCGAAGGAGTGGAATCTCCGACCACTATGCGTCTCCATGGCTGGGTCCAGCAGACCGAAGTACTTATGTTGGTTGATTCAGGATCTTCACACAGTTTCATCAGTTCAGAGTTCGCTTTGCGCTTGCAAGGGGTTCAGAAAGCTCAGCGGCCACTTACTGTCCGGGTGGCCAATGGAGGTGTTTTGCACTGTGACCAAGAGATTCCAGCTTGCGCCTGGCGCTCTCAAGGAATTACATTCACCACTGACCTCAAGGTCCTACCACTTGGTTGTTATGATGTCATTTTTGGCATCGATTGGCTCGCTCGTCATAGTCCCATGCAAGTCCATTGGTTGAAGAAGACTATGTCATTTGATTATGAGGGCAAGCGCATTCAGCTCATAGGTGCTCGAGCAGATACCACCAGCTATCATTTGATCTCGGGTGATGAAATGCAGGAGCTGTTGAATCAGAAAGCTGTGGCGCGTGTGGTGCAACTTTGTGCTACGGCAGCAGACATGGCGCAACCACCAATTCCTGCAGCTATTGGAGATCTCCTGGAACAGTATGGCATGCTATTTGAAGAGCCTAGAGGGTTACCGCCGCAAAGATCCTTCGATCATTCCATTCCTTTGGTACCTGGTGCTCGACCAGTCAATTTGCGGCCGTACCGACATAGTCCAGCGCAGAAAGAAGAAGTGGAACGACAAGTGGCTGATATGCTAGCTCAAGGCATCATCCAACCAAGTACAAGTCCCTTCGCATCACCTGTTTTGCTGGTGCAGAAGAAAGACCTTACGTGGCGTTTTTGCGTGGATTACCATCACCTCAATGCAGTCACCATTAAGAATCGTTACCCTCTCCCAGTCATTGATGAGTTGTTGGACGAACTAGCGGGATCTCGGCTGTTCACTAGTTTGGATCTACGAGCTGGCTATCATCAGATCCGGATGCGACCCCGAGGATGAGCATAAGACAGCCTTCAAAACGCATCATGGACATTTTTAGTTTAAGGTAATGCCAAATGGTGTCACGGGAGGACCATCGACCTTCCAAGGGGGCATGAACATAGTCTTTGCACCATTGTTACACAAAGGAGTATTGGTTTTCATTGATGACATCTTAGTACAGAGCAGTGATGAAGACACCCATGTGCAGTTGTTGCGCCAAGTGTTTCAATTGCTTGAGAAACATGGCCTAAAGATCAAACGTAGCAAATGCACCTTTGCCAGCCCACAACTCCGCTATTTGGGACACGAAATCAGTGGAGATGGTGTGCGCACTGACGCCAGAAATGTTGCTGTTGTACAAAACTGGCCAGTCCCAACCAATGTCAGAGGTTTGTGGATTTCTGGGCCTAGCGGGCTACTATCGCAAATTTGTCAAGGGGTTTGCCGTTACATGCTGTCTGCTCACTGATTTACTCAAGAAAAAGGGGTCATTTTTACATGGACAGAACTTGAGGATGGAGCATTTCGAGCCTTGCAGCAAGCGCTCATATCTGCACCTGTTTTAGCACTGCTGGATTTCAAGAAAACCTTTGAGTTGGAAACGGATGCATCGGATTTGGGCATTGGTTCAGTCTTATCCCAGGAAAAACATCCAATCGGGTTCATCAGCCGCGCGCTGGGACCCCGTAACAGAATGCTTTCCACTTATAAAAAAGAAGGGTTGGCAATATTGCTAGCAGTGGATCATTGGCGTACTTATCTGCAGAATGATGAGTTCATTGTTCACACAAATCAACATAGCCTAAATACATATCGAAGATCAACGGCTTACTACACCATGGCAACAAAAGATTATGGCCAAGATGCTCGGCCTGCGCTATCGCATCGTTTACAAGAAAGGAGCAGACAACCGTGCCACTGATGCTCTATCTCGCAAGCCTGGACCCCCTCAAGGAGATCTCGCAACAATCACCACGGCAGTACCAGCTTGGTTGAAGGCGGTACAACAAGGATACCAGGACGATCCCACGGCACAACGCCTGCTTGCACGATTGGCAACACAACAAGGACCCCAGGATGGTTTTTCATTGCAAGAAGGCATCATCACGCAACATGGGGGCATTTGGTTGGGTGACAACGTAGAGCTGCAGAAGCAAGTACTCAATGCGCTGCACACGAGTGCCATTGGTGGCCACTCGGGGTTCAATGTGACTTACCGGCGCGTGCGTCGCCTCTTCACATGGCCTGGTCTTAAGCATCATGTCCAGCTCTTCGTTGAGGCCTGTCAGAAATGCAAGCAAGCCAAACCAGAACGGGTACGTTATCCTGGCCTCCTGGAACCTTTGCCGGTGCCCAGCCAAGCATGGCAAATGATTGCCATGGATTTTGTGGAAGGCCTACCTCGCTCCTCCGGCTACAACTCGATTCTGGTGGTGGTGGACAAATTCTCGCGTTATGCTCATTTTATTGCACTCTCCCATCCCTTCACGGCATTCCAAGTGGCACAAGCATTTGTGGCAAACATCTACAAGCTGCACGGTCTTCCTGAATCGATTGTCTCCGATCGCGATCCAATCTTCACCAGCACATTGTGGAAAGAGCTTTTCGGGCTCACGCACACCAAGCTCCAGATGAGTACACCGCAGCACCCGCAGACCGACGGGCAAACCGAACGCGTGCATCAATGCCTGGAGACATTCCTTCGTTGTTTCGTTCATGCCTGTCCAACAAAATGGTATGCCTGGTTGCCCCTTGCTGGATTCTGGTATAATACCTCACCTCATGCAGCTCTGGGCACGACCCCGTTTGAGGTCTTATATGGACACGCGCCGCGACACTTCGGTATCGTCGACCCGGTGGCCTGCGAGTCCCCAGACTTAACAGAGTGGCTTCAAGACCGAGCTCAAATGGTGGCGCTCATCCGGCAACATCTGCTTCACGCGCTCCAACAGATGAAGGACTCCGCCGACAAACACCGATCAGACCGCGTCTTCGCCATCAACGACTGGGTCTTCCTCAAGTTGCAGCCGTACATCCAGCGCTCGGTGGCCACTCGCGCCAATCAGAAGCTCGCCTTCCGCTACTTCGGACCGTATCAAGTACTCCAACGCATCGGTGTTGTGGCATACAAACTCAAGCTTCCGGATTCCAGCATGGTACATCCCGTTTTCCATGTCTCCCAGCTACGCCAAGCCCCCCCTCCAATGGAGCTGGTTCAAGGGCAACCTCCGGCAGCGGCAGCGGCAAGTCCTACAACTGACGAAGTGCTGGAGCAACGGGTGATTCGGCTCGGCAACTCGATGGTGCCTCAAGTCCTAGTCCGCTGGACTGATCAACCGCCCGAGTTCGCCACCTGGGAAGATCGGGAAGAGCTCCAGCAGCACTTCCCAAAAGCTCCAGCTTGGGGTCAAGCTGCTTCTCAAGGGGGAGGGGATGTCACGCTCCCACCTGCAGAGGCCTCCAAAGGGCAGCCCACAGGCACCCTGGCTGGGCCGGAGCGACCGCGTCGTCCAACCCAGCCCAACAGTCGCTACGCGACCCACTTCTGCGTGAGGTGACGAGAAACGACTAGGCTGTAGGCGGCGGCTCTCCTCCTGGATCCCCTTTCTTTTACCTTAGAACCCTAGAACTCTCTCAGATTGTGACAATTACTTGTATCCAGTAAATTCATCCCACTGGGAGCGTAACAAGTGGCATCAGAGCCCTTCCGATCCATCTCATTTTTTCTCCCCTTCTCGAATCTGGCGGGTCGTTTCTCGTCGATAATCCAGACTCAACGCGGCAAGTCGACGTCTATCGATGATCAAGCTAAAGCTCTGGCGGATCTTAACGCGGCCATCGCCGGGCTGACGGCCAAGATCGAGAGCCTCCACCCCGTCGTGCTCGATCTGCAGAGTTGGAAGCCCTCCATCGAGCAGTCTGTGGAGGATCTGCGCCAGGAGGTGGGTACCCTCCGCACCCAAATCTGCGACAAGGCCCCGCCCATGAGCAAGGAGACGGCGCCGCAGCACGTTCGGCTCGCCGACCTGCCTCCCCTGCTTCCTGACGCGCTGGAGGTGCCCCGGCCACCTCCGCTCGGGCTGCTTCACGCTGGTGGTGACCACGGTCACGGGCCCGATGGCCACGGCATCGTCACTGATCTCCGATCTACGGGGGAAATCGTGTGGGGAGATCCGAACCCCACGATAAGTTTATGCTGAACCAGCAATAAGAACAGGTCTTGGAGGCTATTGCAAAGTCGATCAAGTTAACCAAGGAAATAGAACCATACTTCCTAGTAAAGTTAACAGAATGGGATAAAGGAAAGTTGTAACAATATGGCGTCTCCGGCGGCCCGTCGAACACGTGCCAGGTTAGGTGCCACCACTACTTGGTCAAATCTTTGACAGAGCATCTTTTCGTGAACGAGGAGCAAGTCACAAACCAAGCATATTTAATTTTCCAATGGCCTGGATTTCCTCAGAGTTGACTTGTGGCGTATAAATTATGTCAGCAGCAAGGTGTTTGAGCTGATCATCTGCTGTTGGTCAATGATTTTGACAGTGCATCTTTGCTTAACATAAGGATAAAGTGTTTCGAAAAAATGGATAAAGTGTTCGTCTTTTTCGTAGCAAGTTCCACATCAAACACGTTTGTAAAGAACTCTCGATGAGGAGATTGTGAAGTTAATTGCGTTCGATTAGAGTCGAACATGACCCGTTTATACAAAGTCTAAACCATGAAATTTCTCCAAAACGTAAATGCGGCGAACCTGACGGCATAGGCAAATTCTCTGAACTGTGGCATTCTACACCACCGTGCCAAATTTCAAGATGATTTTTCACGAGAGTAACTAATTATTTTACACGAGAGAAATATCCTTTTATATACTAGTTATTATTAAACATATTGGTCTGCATATATGTGTTCGTGAAAGATCAAATGGTACTACTTCGTACAAAATGGGGCAAACAAAATTAATCCCTAGCGGCAGTAGTGAGTAGTGACCCATAAATAAGGGCTAAACAAACAACACCAATCAAAGAAAAGCGTTTGAATTTGAAGAGCCCGCAGGAGAAACTCAAGATAAGTACGAATGGAACTCACCGACGGAAATGGCGTTCTGGATCTCCGCGCACCTGGCCACGGCCGCCGGGCCGTCGCCTCCATCCTCCTCGTCGTCGCTCTCGCCGTCCCCGCCGCCGCCGATACGGGTGTCCTCCCCGTCCTCGTCCCCCGTCCGGAACACTGGCCGCCCGTGTACGCCGTTGCCGGCCGGCGCGTAGGCGGACACCTTCACCTTAGCGACGAGGAACCATTGCCAGAGCGCGAAGGCAATGCCGACCACGGCGCACGCCGGTATGACCGCGTCGGCCACGGAGAAGCCCATCGCGCGCGCCCCAGGAACCAGCGGGAAGAAGCAACGGGTATGGAAGGAGAGTTGAAATATGTATGGCAAGTCGTGGAGGATTTTGTGAGCGTGGCAACCGGCAAAGACTGGCGAGATCGAGAGCAACTGCCTTCCTCCTCCGATGGAGTAGGCGGTATTAAGCAACGGGGTCACCGTTGAGTATGGTGCGCTGTACGGTTAGCTTAGCAGGGGGGTAACATAGGCTGCTTCGTCGCCAGGGCATGTGGTGTGTAGTAATAATCTTCAACCCTCGAATAGAAACGACTAAAATAAGCCGAAGTTGTCAGTGTAGTGCATACCTAAGGTGCAACAAACATTAGGTCGTCTGTAGTGTGAGCCCAAGGCCGTTCATATGGGGGCTTGGAATCGGTTCAATACAGTAGCTAGAGCCAGCCGATTCCAAGTGTTACAAAGGAACAGGCGAACCAAGTTGTTTCCTTCGGCTCCAACCAATCAATTTCTACACCGAAACAACCGAGAAGCTGTTGTCGTAATACTTGACTTCCATTTTTCCAAAATGAGTTTACCTATATACTAAAACATGTTAGATACATCTATATTTTGCCAAATGAAAGACATGTATTATGAAACGGAGGGAGTATAAAAGATGCTATAGAGCCTTCGAGGGCGAAGAGCCCCCCCCCCCCCCCCCGCCCCGTGCATCCGTTTTCAGGTGGCGTGCCGTTGTGGGGGGGTGGGGGGGAGGCTCTCTCAAAGGCTCTTCACACCGTCCGATCTATCTGGACGGCGCGGATCCGGGCGACCCACCCCAATGGTCCATGACGGGTATACGCGCACGGAGCCACCGTAATGCGGTGGCATTGCGTCGCACCTCCTTGCGGAGGCTCACGCACGACGACCCGCTTGGACCCGCCTGTCGGTGTCCTCACCCGACGAGGACCGCCAGGCTAGAGAGGCCTCGCGCGGCTGGCTCCCGGGGCTCTCCCCGCCGTTCGGTCTGCTCGGGCGGCCTACCTCAGAGGTGCATGGCGAGTTGACCGTGGGCTTGGACGGTATCAGGGTTTCGATCCTGACAGTGAGTACTAGGGGTGCGAAAGAGGAGCAGAACCTAACTGCGACGCAGGTGTGCCACTCAGTTTTTGCGAGTTCAGATTCCTCTCGAATGAGGTAAAGGCCCTACGTCTCAGTGCGTTGAGGCTTGTTTTCTCTTGGGGTGAATGATTACAAGGAGTGCTTAACCCCTGCTTAGGAGGAAGAGAGTAGCTTATATAGAGTGTGCCGCAGCCCTTTTACTCCCACGTTACAACGGTCGTTTAATAGATATAACTACGACAGTTACTAGTTTAATAGTCACAACTATGGCAGTTACAGGTAACGGTAGCCATGACTATGGTTAAACCCTGACTTAAGACTACTCGACCGTTGCAGTTCCCAAGCTGCCCCTTCGCCTTCCTTGTCCGAGTGGTGGTGGTTGGGCCGACTGGAGGGAAGACGCCCGAGTGTCGTCGGTGCGTCTGAGTGGACTTCTTGTTATACGCATCCGAATGCGCCTATGGTCCAGGGACCTACCAACGATGATGTGAGACCCTAGATGGGTCTTAGATGTCAGGTCCTTGACCCTACTTGTAGTAGGTGACCCCACCATACGGGGCCACCGTCGCATGGTGTTTTGAATCGCGCAACACACGCGTGTGGTTTGGTGGCCGGGACTGCTTATCAGCGTTGATGGCCCGTGCCGGGTTAGTTGGCTCGCGTCGACCGGTTGTGGGCAAGGGCCCGACTCGTTTGTGACGCCAGCCGAGTGCTTGTAGAGGGCTCTACGGTTGTGGGTAGAGCGTCAGGCCACCCGGCTTTGATGTCCATGAGTGCGTGTTTTGCGATGACAAGAGGCCGGGTCGGCAACACGTCGTTTGCTGGACCCGTCATGTGTCGGGGTGGCGCTTGCACGCAACGTCTGCCCGGACGGTATTGTTCGTTGTCATATGTTGTTGGGCATCCTCACCCATTTGTGTTGGTTCACTACTCGTATATAAGGGTGTGTTTGATAGCATTTCCATCCTAGCATGGTTGTTCTTCTCTGATACATGCTGAGTACATGCATTTGCTGCTGTTCGGTAGCGGTGTATGTGTTGAGACATGCTAAGCTGAGACTCTGTGTTGGCAGCTTGCATCTGTTTAGATATGGCCGTCGGTTCTGTAGCAACCGGTATTTCTCATATAAGTGAACCAAAAATTTAAAAAGTGTGAACAATTTTTTGAAAAATGAATATTTTTTTTAAAAAATTAAACATTTTTTGAAATTCTGAAGTTTTTTGATTTTTTTTAAAAAATTGAAAGCTTGATCTTTCTAAAAATTTGAACAAAAATTGAAAATTTGCAAAAATAATAAAAAATATTTTTTTCAAAATCAGAACTTTTTTTAAAATGTAAACAATTTAAAATTTTCTGATTTTTTTAGATTTAAACATCAAAATTTGAAGAAAAAATTGGAATTTAACAAAATTTGAAAATATGTTGTTTTTTTTTGAAAAATTGAACAAACTTAAACATTTTTTTGTATTCTGAACATTTATTAAAAGTTATTTATTTTAGAAATTCAATTTTTTTAAACATGTTGTCGCTCTATTCGCTCATGCATGTTGACCAGCGAACATCTGCTGGGGTGTTCTCTCTTCATACATGCTAAAAGGGTATTTGTTCTGAGCTCGTGCATGCTAGGGATGCCCCCGCAAAAAAAAAGAGGAGGCCCCGTGCAGGCTACCAAACACTAAAAGGTGGGTCGAGAAGGGAACTTTTGAGCTCATGCACCATGCATGCACTATGCAGACACACCATAAAATGCGCCCTTTGTAAAAAAACATAGCTCCCATTGTGAAGTTCAAGTCATAGAGAGAATTCCTTATTTGACACTATCTTAAAATATGGTTCCTTATTTGACCCTGAAGAATTTTTTTTCCTTATTTGACATGTAGTCTAAATTTCTTTCCTTACATGACATCCCAGTCAGGTTCGTTACACCGTTCCGTAAAAAAATCGATGGACCAAAATACCCCTGTGCTAAGTCGCTGCCCACATCGAAAAAAAGAAAAAAAGTCCCGATCCCGATCTAACCCTCCCTCTCGTCTCTGTTTCTCTCGATTCCCCACCCCAACCCTAGCGGCGGCGGCGGCGGGTTGCCGACGGCGGTGGCGGCGTGAGCTGAGGGGCCATGGCTCAAGGGATTGCTGTTGCGGGCGGAGGATCAAGCACGGCTGCGGGCGGAGGAGCAAGCACCGCGGCGGAAGGCGACCCAGGAACGACGGAGGGCGGCCAAGGCGGGGCTGGGGATGGCTCGTCGGTGAGGTCAGCTGCTGGAGCCTGCCATGGCGCGGCTATAAAGCACTCGCGGGTGAGCTCAGCTACGGGCGCAGGCCATGGCGATGCTGCGGGCGGTGCAGGCCATGGCTCGTGTGCCGGCTCGGCTGCAAGGTTGGGCGTGGATGCGTGCTTGGGCCACGGTGCGGCTGCAGACTTAGAAGGGTGAGTTTCTTCCACAATTTCTGTCCAAATACATGATTAGAAGTAGGAGCAGATTGACCCATATCCAGTAGCTGTTGGGGAACGTGGTAATTTCAAAAAAATTCCTACGCACACGCAAGATCATGGTGATGCATAGCAACGAGAGGGGAGAGTGTTGTCCACGTACCCTCGTAGACTGAAAGCGGAAGCGTTAGCACAACGCGGTTGATGTAGTCGTACGTCTTCACGATCCGACCGATCAAGTACCGAACGTACGGCACCTCCGAGTTCAGCACACCTTCAGCCCGATGACGTCCCTCGAACTCCTATCCAGCCGAGTGTTGAGGGAGAGTTTCGTCAGCACGTCGGCGTGGTGACGATGTTGATGTTCTACCGACGCAGGGCTTCGCCTAAGCACCGCCACAGTATTATCCAGGTGGACTATGGTGGAGGGGTGCACCGCACACGGCTAAAAGATCAAATAGATCAATTGTTGTGTCTTTGGGGTGCCCCCTTGCCCCCGTATATAAAGTAGCAAGGGGGAGGCCGGCCGGCCCTCTATGGCACGCCAGGAGGAGGAGTCCTCCTCCTAGTAGGAGTAGGACTCCCCTCTTTCCTAGTCCTACTAGGAGGGGGAAAGGAAGGGGGAGAGGGAGAAGGAAAGGGGGGCGCCCCCACCCTCTCCTAGTCCAATTCGGACCAGAGGGGGAGGGGCGCGCGGCCTGCCCTAGGCCAGCCCTCTCTTTCTCCACTAAGGCCCATAAGGCCCATTACTTCTCCCGGGGGGTTCCGGTAACCCTCCGGCACTTTGGTTTTATCCGAAATCACCTGGAACACTTCCGGTGTCCGAATATAGTCGTCCAATATGTCAATCTTTATGTCTCAACAATTCGAGACTCCTCGTCATGTCCGTGATCACATCCGGGACTCCGAACAACCTTCGGTACATCAAAACATACAAACTCACAATATAACCGTCATCGAAACGTTAAGCGTGCGGACCCTACGGGTTCGAGAACTATGTAGACATGACCGAGACACGTCTCCGGTCAATAACCAATAGCGGAACCTGGATGCTCATATTGGCTCCCACATATTCTACGAAGATCTTTATCGGTCAAACCGCATAACAACATACGTTGTTCCCTTTGTCATCGGTATGTTACTTGCCCGAGATTCGATCGTCGGTATCTCAATACCTAGTTCAATCTCGTTACCGGCGAGTCTCTTTACTCGTTCCGTAATACATCATCTCACAACTAACTCATTAGTTGCAATGCTTGCAAGGCTTAAGTGATGTGCATTACCGAGAGGGCCCAGAGATATCTCTCCGACAATCAGGGTGACAAATCCTAATCTCGAAATACGCCAACCCAACAAGTACCTTCGGAGACACCTGTAGAGCACATTTATAATCACCCAGTTACGTTGTGACGTTTGGTAGCACACAAGGTGTTCCTCCGGTAAACGGGAGTTGCATAATCTCATAGTCATAGGAACATGTATAAGTCATGAATAAAGCAATAGCAACATACTAAACGATCGGGTGCTAAGCTAACGGAATGGGTCAAGTCAATGACATCATTCTCCTAATGATGTGATCTCGTTAATCAAATGACAACTCATGTCTATGGTTAGGAAACATAACCATCTTCGATTAACGAGCTAGTCAAGTAGAGGCATACTAGTGACACTCTGTTTGTCTATGTATTCACACATGTATTATGTTTCCGGTTAATACAATTCTAGCATGAATAATAAACTTTTATCATGATATAAGGAAATAAATAATAACTTTATTATTGCCTCTAGGGCATATTTCCTTCAGTCTCCCACTTGCACTAGAGTCAGTAATCTAGATTACACTGTAATGATTCTAACACCCATGGAGCCTTGGTGTTGATCATGTTTTGCTCATGGAAGAGGCTTAGTTAACGGGTCTGCAACATTCAGATCTGTATGTATCTTGCAAATTTCTATGTCTCACACCTGGACTAGATCCCGGATGGAATTGAAGCGTCTCTTGATGTGCCTGGTTCTCTTGTGAAATCTGGATTCCTTCACCAAGGCTATATTTTCATTGGACCTGATGCACTAGGTATGACACCTAGATCGGATATGAACTCCTTCATCCAGACTCCTTCATTTGCTGCTTTCGAAGCAGCTATGTACTCCGCTTCACACGTAGATCCCGCCACGACGCTTTGTTTAGAAATGCACCAACTGACAACTCCACCATTCAATGTAAACACGTATCCGGTTTGCTATTTAGAATCGTCCGGATCAGTGTCAAAGCTTGCATCAACGTAACCATTTACGATGAGCTCTTTTTCACCTCCATAAACAAGAAACATATCCTTAGTCCTTTTCAGGTATTTCAGGATGTTCTTGACCGCTGTCCAGTGATCCACCCCTGGATTACTTTGGTACCTCCCTGCTAGACTTATAGCAAGGCACACATCAGGTCTGGTACACAGCATTGCATACATGATAGAGCCTATGGCTGAAGCATAGGGAACATCTTTCATTTTCTCTCTATCTTATGCAGTGGTCGGGCATTGAGTCTTACTCAACTTCACACCTTGTAACACAGGCAAGAACCCTTTCTTTGCTTGATCCATTTTGAACTTCTTCAAAACTTTGTCAAGGTATGTGCTTTGTGAAAGTCCAATTAAGCGTTTTAATCTATCTCTATAGATCTTAATGCCCAATATGTAAGCAGCTTCACCGAAGTCTTTCATTGAAAAACTCTTATTCAAGTATCCCTTTATGCTATCCGGAAATTCTATATCATTTCCAATCAGAATATGTAATCCACATATAATATCAGAAATGCTACAGAGCTCCTACTCACTTTCTTGTAAATACAGGCTTCTCCAAAAGTCTGTATAAAACCAAATGCTTTGCACACTATCAAAGCGTTTATTCCAACTCCGAGAGGCTTGCACCAGTCCATAAATGGATCGCTGGAGCTTGCACACTTTGTTAGCTCCCTTTGGATCGACAAAACCTTCCGGTTGTATCATATACAACTCTTCTTCCAGAAATCCATTTAGGAATGCAGTTTTGACATCCATTTGCCAAATTTCATAATCATAAAATGCGGCAATCGCTAACATGATTCGGACAGACTTAAGCATCGCTACGGGTGAGAAGGTCTCATCGTAGTCAATCCCTTGAACTTGTCGAAAACCTTACGCAACAAGTCGAGCTTTATAGACAATAACATTACCTTCAGCGTCTGTCTTCTTCTTGAAGATCCATTTATTCTCAATTGCTTGCCGATCATCGGGCAAGTCAACCAAAGTCCACACTTTGTTCTCATACATGGATCCCATCTCAGATTTCATGGCTTCAAGCCATTTCGCGGCATCTGGGCTCACCATTGCTTCTTCATAGTTCGTAGGTTCATAATGATCTAGTAGCATGACTTCCAGAACAGGATTACCGTACCACTCTGGTGCGGATCTTACTCTGGTTGATCTACTAGGTTCAGTAGTAACTTGATCTGAAGTTCCATGATCATCATCATTAACATCCTCACTAATTGTTGTAGGCATCACAGAAACCTGTTTCTGTGATGAACTACTTTCCAATAGAGGAGCAGGTACAGTTACCTCATCAAGTTCTACTTTCCCCCACTCACTTCTTTCGAGAGAAACTCCTTCTCTAGAAAAATTCCGAATTTAGCAACAAAAGTCTTGCCTTCGGATCTGTGATAGAAGGTGTACCCAACAGTCTCCTTTGGGTATCCTATGAAGACACATTTCTCCGATTTGGGTTCGAGCTTATCAGGTTGAAGCTTTTTCACATAAGCATCGCAGCCCCAAACTTTCAGAAACGACAACTTTGGTTTCTTGCCAAACCAGTTCATAAGGTGTCGTCTCAACGGATTTCGATGGTGTCCTATTTAACGTGAATGCGGCTATCTCTAAAGCATAACCCCAAAACGATAGCAGTAAATCAGTAAGAGACATCATAGATTGCACCATATCTAGTAAAGTATGATTACGACGTTCGAACACACCATTACGCTGTGGTGTTCCGGGTGGCGTGAGTTGCGAAACTATTCCGCATTGTTTCAAATGTAGACCAAACTCGTAACTCAAATATTCTCCTCCATGATCTGATCGTAGAAACTTTTTTTTCTTGTTACGATGGTTTTCAACTTCACTATGAAATTCTTTGAACTTTTCAAATGTTTCAGACTTATGTTTCATTAAGTAGATATACCTATATCTGCTTAAATCATCTGTGAAGGTGAGAAAATAACGATATCCGCCATGAGCTTCAATATTCATCGGACCACATACATCTGTATGTATGATTTCCAACAAATTTGTTGCTCTCTCCATAGTACCGGAGAACGGCGTTTTAGTCATCTTGCCCATGAGGCACGGTTTGCAAGTACCAAGTGATTCATAATCAAGTGGTTCCAAAATTCCATCAGTATGGAGTTTCTTCATGCGCTTTACACCGATATGACCTAAACGGCAGTGCCACAGATAAGTTGCACTATCATTACCAACTCTGCATCTTTTGGATTCAATATTATGAATATGTGTATCACTACTATCGAGATTCATCAAAAATAGACCACTCTTCAAGGGTGCATGACCGTAAAAGATATTACTCATATAAATAGAACAACCATTATTCTCTGATTTAAATGAATAACCGTCTCGCATCAAACAAGATACAGATATAATGTTCATGCTCAACGCTGGCACCAAATAACAATTATTTAGGTCTAATACTGATCCCGAAGGTAGATGTAGAGGTAGCGTGCCGACTGCGATCACATCGACTTTGGAACCATTTCCCACGCGCATCATCACCTCGTCCTTAGCCAATCTTCGCTTAATCCGTAGCCCCTGTTTCGAGTTGCAAATATTAGCAACAGAACCAGTATCAAATACCCAGGTGCTACTGCGAGCATTAGTAAGGTACACATCAATAACATGTATATCACATATACCTTTGTTCACCTTGCCATCCTTCTTATTCGCCAAATACTTGGGGCAGTTCCGCTTCCAGTGACCAGTCTGCTTGCAGTAGAAGCACTCAGTCTCAGGCTTAGGTCCAGACTTGGGTTTCTTCTCCTAAGCAGCAACTTGCTTGCTGTTCTTCTTGAAGGTCCCCTTCTTCTTCCCTTTGCCCTTTTTCTTGAAACTGGTGGTCTTATTGACCATCAACACTTGATGCTCCTTCTAGATTTCTACCTCCACGGCCTTTAGCATTGCGAAGAGCTCGGGAATCGTCTTATCCATCCCTTGCATATTATAGTTCATCACGAAGCTCTTGTAGCTTGGTGGCAGTGATTGGAGAATTCTGTCAATGACGCTATCATCCGGAAGATTTACTCCCAGTTGAATCAAGTGATTGCAGTACCCAGACATCTTGAGTATATGCTCACTGACAGAACTATTCTCCTCCATCTTGCAGCTATAGAACTTATTGGAGACTTCATATCTCTCAATCCGGGCATTCTTTTGAAATATTAACTTCAACTCCTGGAACATCTCATATGCTCCATGGCATTCAAAACATCGTTGAAGTCCCGGTTCTAAGCCGTAAAGCATGGCACATTGAACTATCGAGTAGTCATCAGCTTTGCTCTGCCAGACGTTCTTAATGTCGTCAGTTGCATCAGCAGCAGGCCTCGCACCCAGCGGTGCTTCCAGGAGTAATTCTTCTGTGCAGCAATGAGGATAATCCTCAAGTTATGGACCCAGTCTGTGTAATTGCTACCATCATCTTTCAACTTTGCTTTCTCAAGGAACGCATTAAAATTCAACGGAACAACAAAATGGGCCATCTATCTACAATCAACATAGACAAGCAAGATACTATCAGGTACTAAGTTCATGATAAATTTAAGTTCAATTAATCATATTACTTAAGAACTCCCACTTAGATAGACATCCCTCTAATCCTCTAAGTGATCACGTGATCCAAATCAACTAAACCATGTCCGATCATCACGTGAGATGGAGTAGTTTCAATGGTGAACATCACTATGTTGATCATATCTACTATATGATCCACGCTCGACCTTTTGGTCTCCGTGTTCCGAGGCCATATCTGTTATATGCTAGGCTCGTCAAGTTTAACCTGAGTATTTCGCGTGTGCAACTGTTTTGCACCCGTTGTATTTGAACGTAGAGCCTATCACACCCAATCAAAACGTGGTGTCTCAGCACGAAGAACTTTCGCAA
Organism: Aegilops umbellulata; assembly: GCA_032464435.1. Classification (NCBI taxonomy): domain Eukaryota; kingdom Viridiplantae; phylum Streptophyta; class Magnoliopsida; order Poales; family Poaceae; genus Aegilops; species Aegilops umbellulata. The sequence continues at coordinate 399,442,799 of CP136054.1, forward strand.
TGGTGCATACTCAGGGAGAACACTTATACTTCGATAATTTTAGTGAGGGATCATCTTATAATGCTACCGTCAATCAAAGCAAGATAAGATGCATAAAAGATAAACATCACATGCAATCAATATAAGTGATATGATATGGCCATCATCATCTTGTGCTTGTGATCTCCATCTCCGAAGCACCATCATGATCACCATCGTCATCGGCGCGACACCTTGATCTCCATCGTAGCATCGTTGTCGTCTCACCAATCTTATGCTTCTACGACTATCGCTACCGCTTCGTGATAAATTAAAGCATTACAGGGCGATTGCATTGCATACAATAAAGCGACAACCATATGGCTCCTGCCAGTTGCCGATAACTCGGTTACAAAACATGATCATCTCATACAATAAAATTTAGCATCATGTCTTGACCATATCACATCACAACATGCCCTGCAAAAACAAGTTAGACGTCCTCTACTTTGTTGTTGCAAGTTTTACGTGGCTGCTACGGGCTTAGCAAGAACCGTTCTTACCTACGCATCAAAACCAGAATGATAGTTTGTCCAGTTGGTGCTGCTTTAACCTTCGCAAGGACCGGGTGTAGCCACACTCGGTTCAACTAAAGTTGGAGAAACTAACACCCGCCAGCCACGTGTGTGCAAAGCATGTTGGTAGAACCAGTCTCGCATAAGCGTACGCGTAATGTCGGTCCGGGCCGCTTCATCCAACAATACCGCCGAACCAAAGTATGACATGCTGGTAAGCAGTATGACTTATATCACCCACAACTCACTTGTGTTCTACTCGTGCATATGACATCTACGCATAAAACCTGGCTCGGATGCCACTGTTGGGGAACGTAGTAATTTCAAAAAAATTCCTACGCACACGCAAGATCATGGTGATGCATAGCAACGAGAGGGGAGAGTGTTGTCCACGTACCCTCGTAGACCGAAAGCGGAAGCGTTAGCACAACGCGGTTGATGTAGTCATACGTCTTCATGATCCGACCGATCAAGTACCGAACGTATGGCACCTTCGAGTTCAGCACACGTTCAGCCCGATGACGTCCCTTGAACTCCGATCCAGCTGAGTGTTGAGGGAGAGTTTCGTCAGCATGACGGCGTGGTGACGATGTTGATGTTCTACCGGCGCAGGGCTTCGCCTAAGCACCGCGACATTATTATCGAGGTGGACTATGGTGGAGGGGGTCACATCACACGGCTAAAAGATCAAACAGATCAATTGTTGTGTCTTTGGGGTGCCCCTGCCCCCGTATATAAAGGAGCAAGGGGGAGGCCGGCCGGCCCTCTATGGCGCGCCAGGAGGAGGAGTCCTCCTCCTAGTAGGAGTAGGACTCCCCTCTTTCCTACTCCTAGTAGGAGGGGGAAAGGAAGGGGGAGAGGGAGAAGGAAAGGGGGGCGCCGCCCCCCTCTCCTAGTACAATTCGGACCAGAGGGGGAGGGGCGTGAGGCCTGCCCTAGGCCAGCCCTCTCTCTCTCTCCACTAAGGCCCATAAGGCCCATTACTTCTCCCGGGGGGTTCCGGTAACCCTCCGGCACTCCGGTTTTCTCTGAAATCACCTGGAACACTTCCGGTGTCCGAATATAGTCGTCCAATATATCAATCTTTATGTCTCGACCATTTCGAGACTCCTCGGCATGTCCGTGATCACATCCGGGACTTCGAACAACCTTCGGTACATCAAAACATACAAACTCATAATATAACCCTCATCGAAACATTAAGCGTGCGGACCCTACGGGTTTGAGAACTATGTAGACATGACCGAGACACGTCTCCGGTCAATAACCAATAGCGGAACCTGGATGCTCATATTGGCTCCCACATATTTGATGTCTACTACGCAACCTTCTTCTTGTAGACGTTGTTGGGCCTCCAAGTGCAGAGGTTTGTAGGATAGTAGCAAATTTCCCTCAAGTGGATGACCTAAGGTTTATCAATCCGTGGGAGGCGTAGGATGAAGATGGTCTCTCTCAAGCAACCCCGCAACCAAATAACAAAGAGTCTCTTGTGTCCCCGACACATCCAATACAATGGTAAATTGTATAGGTGCACTAGTTCGGCGAAGAGATGATGATACAAGTGCAATAATGATGGTAGATATAGGTTTTTGTAAACTGAAAATATAAAAACAGCAAGGTAACAAGTGGTAAAAGTGAGCGTAAACGGTATTGCAATGATAGAAAACAAGGCCTAGGGTTCATACTTTCACTAGTGCAAGTTCTCTCAACAATAATAACATAATTGGATCACATAACTATCCCTCAACATGCAACAAAGAGTCACTCCAAATTCACTAATAGCGGAGAACAAACGAAGAGATTATGGTAGGGTACGAAACCACCTCAAAGTTATTCTTTCCAATCAATCCATTGGGCTATTCCTATAAGTGTCACAAACAGCCCTAGAGTTCGTACTAGAATAACACCTTAAGATACAAATCAACCAAAACCCTAATGTCACCTAGATACTCCAATGTCACCTCAAGTATCCGTGGGTATGATTAGACGATATGCATCACACAATCTCAGATTCATCTATTCAACCAACACATAGAACCTCAAAGAGTGCCCCAAAGTTTCTACCGGAGAATCACGACGAAAACGTGTGCCAACTCCTATGCATAGGTTCATGGGCGGAACCCGCAAGTTGATCACCAAAACATACATCAAGTGAATCACGTGATATCCCATTGTCACCTCAGATACGCACGGCAAGACATACATCAAGTGTTCTCAAATCTTTAAAGACTCAATCCGATAAGATAACTTCAAGGGGAAAACTCAATCCATTACAAGAGAGTAGAGGGGGAGAAGAAACATAAGATCCAACTATAATAGCAAAGCTCGCGATACATCAAGATCGTGCCAAATCAAGAACACGAGAGAGAGAGAGATCAAACACATAGCTACTGGTACATACCCTCAGCCCCGAGGGTGAACTACTCCCTCCTCATCATGGAGAGCGCCGGGATGATGAAGATGGCCACCGGCGAGGGTTCCCCCCTACGGCAGGGTGCCGGAACAGGGTCCCGAGAGGTTTTTGGTGGCTACAGAGGCTTGCGGCGGCAGAACTCCCGATCTAATCTCCGTTCTGGAAGTTTTAGGGTACGTGAGTATATATGGGTGCAGGAAGTACGTCGGTGGAGCTTCGGGGGCCCCACAAGGCAGGGGGCGCGCCCTAGGGGGTGGGCGCACCCCCACCCTCGTGAGCACCTCCCTTTGCTCCTGACGTGGAGTCCAAGTCCATCCGGTAGCTTTCCTTCCAAAAATAACTTCTCCAGTTGATTTCGTTCCGTTTCGACTCCGTTTGATATTCCTTTTCTTCGAAACACTGAAATAGCCAAAAACAGCAAATCTGGGCTGGGCCTCCGGTTAATAGGTTAGTCCCAAAAATAATATAAAAGTGGATAATAAAGCCCAATATTGCCTAAAACAGTAGATAATATAGCAAGGAGCAATAAAAAATTATAGATACGTTGGAGACGTATCAAGCATCCCCAAGCTTAATTCCTGCTCGTCCTCGAGTAGGTAAATGATAAAAAAAGAATTTTTGATGCGGAGTGCTACTTGGCATAATTTCAATGTAATTTTCTTAATTGTGGTATGAATATTAAGATCCGAAAGATTCAAGACAAAAGTTCATATTGACATAAAAATAATAATACTTCAAGCATACTAACAAAGCAATTATGTCTTCTCAAAATAACATGGCCAAAGAAAGTTAACCCTACAAAATCATATAGTCTGGCTATGCTCTATCTTCACCACACAAAGTATTTAAATCATGCACAACCCCGATGACAAGCCAAGCAATTGTTTCATACTTTGACATTTTCAAAACTTTTTCAATCTTCACGCAATACATGAGCGTGAGCCATGGATATAGCACTATATGGTGGTTGTGGAGAAGACAAAAAGAGGGGAAGATAGTCTCACATCAACTAGGCGTATCAACGGGCTATGGAGATGCCCATCAATAGATATCAATGTGAGTGAGTAGGGATTGCCATGCAACGGATGCACTAGAGCTATAAGTGTATGAAAGCTCAAGAAAAGAAACTAAGTGGGTGTGCATCCAACTCGCTTGCTCACGAAGACCTAGGGCAATTTGAGGAAGCCCATCATTGGAATATACAAGCCAAGTTCTATAATGAAAAATTCCCACTAGTATATGAAAGTGACAACATAGGAGACTCTCTATCATGAAGATCATGGTGCTACTTTGAAGCACAAGTGAGGTAAAAGGATAGTAGCATTGTCCCTTCTCTCCTTTTCTGTCATTTTTTTATTTTTTATTTTTTTATTTGAGCCTTTTCTCTTTTTTTTATGGCCTATTTTTTCTCTTTTTTTATTTTTCGTCCGGAGTCTCATCCCGACTTGTGGGGGGACCATAGCCTCCATCATCCTTTCCTCACTCGGACAATGCTCTAATAATGATGATCATCACACTTTTATTTACTTACAACTCAAGAATTACAACTCGATACTTAGAACAAAATATGACTCTATATGAAAACCTCCGGCGGTGTACCGGGATGTGCAATGACTCAAGAATGACATGTATGAAAGAATTATGAATGGTGGCTTTGCCACAAATACTATGTCATCTACATGATCATGCTAGCAATATGACAATAATGGAGCGTGTCATAATAAATGGAACGGTGGAAAGTTGCATGGCAATATATCTCAGAATGGCTATGGAAATGCCATGATAGGTAGGTATGGTGGCTGTTTTGAGGAAGGTATATGGTGGGTGTATGATACCGGCGAAAGGTGTGCGGTATTAGAGAGGCTAGCAATGGTGGAAGAATGGGAAAAGTGCGTATAATCCATGGACTCAACATTAATCATAAAGAACTCATATACTTATTGCAAAAATCTAGAAGTTATCAAAGCAAAGTATTACGCGCATGCTCCTAGGGGGATAGATTGGTAGGAAAAGACCATCGCTCGTCCCTGACCGCCACTCATAAGGAAGACAATCAATAAATAAATCATGCTCCGACTTCATCACATAACGGTTCACCATACGTGCATGCTACGGGAATCACAAACTTTAACACAAGTATTTCTAAAATTCACAACTACTCAACTAGCATGACTCTAATATCACCATCTTCATATCTCAAAACAATTATCAAGCATCAAACTTTTCTTAGTATTCAACGCACTCAAAAGAAAGTTTTACAAATCTTGAATACCAAGCATATTAAGATTTTTAAGCAAATTACCATGATATTTAAGACTCTCAAAATAATCTAAGTGAAGCATGAGATATCAATAGTTTCTATAAAAAAAATCCACCGCCGTGCTCTAAAAGATATAAGTGAAGCACTAGAGCAAACAACAAACTACTCCAAAAGATATGAGTGAAGATCAATGAGTAGTTTAATAATTATGTAACTATGTGAAGACTCTATAACATTTAAGAATTTCAGATATTGATACTTTATTCAAACATCAATCAAAGATAAAGAAAATAAAATGACGCTCCAAGCAAAACACATATCATGTGGTGAATAAAAATATAGCTCCAAGTAAAGTTACCGATGAATGAAGACGAAAGAGGGAATGACATCCGGGGCATCCCCAAGCTTAGACGCTTGGTTGTCCTTGAACATTACCTTGGGGTGCCTTGGTCATCCCCAAGCTTAGGCTCTTGCCACTCCTTATTCCGTAGTCCATCGAATCTTTACCCAAAACTTGAAAACTTCACAACACAAAACTTAACAGAAAACTCGTAAGCTCCGTTAGCGAAAGAAAACAAAACACCACTTCAAGGTACTGTAATGAACTCATTCTTTATTTATATTGGTGTTAAACCTACTGTATTCCAACTTCTCTATGGTTTATAAACTATTTTACTAGCCATAGATTCATCAAAATAAGCAAACAACACAATGAAAACAGAATCTGTCAAAAACAGAATAGTCTGTAGTAATATGTAACTAACGCAAACTTCTGGAACTCCAAAAATTATAAAATAAATTGGTGGACCTGAGTAATTTCTCTAGTAATCATCTGCAAAAAGAATCAACTAAATATCACTCTCCAGTAAAAAGTTCCAGCTAATCTCATGAGCGCTAAAGTTTCTGTTTTTTACAGCATGATCATAAAGACTTCAACCAAGTCTTCCCAAAGGTTCTACTTGGCACAAACACCAATTAAAACACAAAACCACATCTAAACTGAAGCTAGATGGATTATTTATTTTTAAACAGAACCAAAAAGCAAGAAACTAAAATAAAATTGGGTTGCCTCCCAACAAGCGCTATCGTTTAACGCCCCTAGCTAGGCATGATGATTTCAATGATGCTCACATAAAAGATAGGAATTGAAACATAAAGAGAGCATCATGAAGAATATGACTAGCACATTTAAGTCTAACCCACTTCCTATGCATAGGTATTTTGTGAGCAAACAACTTATGGGAACAAGAATCAACTTGCATAGGAAGGTAGAACAAGCATAACTTCAAGATTTTAAGCACATAGAGAGGAAACTTGATACTATTGCAATTCCTACAAGCATATGTTCCTCCCTCATAATAATTTTCAGTAGCATCATGAATGAATTCAACAATATAACCAGCACCTAAAGCATTCTTTTCATGATCGACAAGCATATAATTTTTATTACTCTCCACATAAGCAAACTTCTTCTCATGAATAATAGTGGGAGCAAACTCAACAAAATGACTATCATGTGATGGAAAATTAAGATCAAGATGACAAGTTTCATGGTTATCATTATTCTTTAAAGCATACGTGTCATCACAATAATCATCATAGATAGGAGGCATGCTTTCATCATAGTAAATTTGCTCATCAAAGCTTGGGGGACAAAAAATATCATCTTCATCAAACATAGCTTCCCCAAGCTTGTGGCTTTGCATATCATTAGCATCATGGATATTCAAATAATTCATACTAACAACATTGCAATCATGCTCATCATTCACATATTTAGTGCCAAACATTTTAATGCATTCTTCTTCTAACACTTTGGCACAATTTTCTTTTCCATCATACTCATGAAAGATATTAAAAAGATGAAGCGTATGAGGCAAACTCAATTCCATTTTTTTCATTTTCTTTTATAAACTAACTAGTGCTAAAACAAGAAACAAAAAGATTCTATTACAAGATCTAAATATATACCTTCAAGCACTCACCTCCCCGGCAACGGCGCCAGAAAAGAGCTTGATGTCTACTACGTAACCTTCTTCTTGTAGATGTTGTTGGGCCTCCAAGTGCAGAGGTTTGTAGGACAGTAGCAAATTTCCCTCAAGTGGATGACCTAAGGTTTATCAATCCGTGGGAGGAGTAGGATGAAGATGGTCTCTCTCAAGCAACCCTGCAACCAAATAACAAAGAGTCTCTTGTGTCCCCAACACACCCAATACAATGGTAAATTGTATAGGTGCACTAGTTCGGCGAAGAGATGGTGATACAAGTGCAATAATGATGGTAGATATAGGTTTTTTTAAACCAAAAATATAAAAACAGCAAGGTAACAAGTGGTAAAAGTGAGCGTAAACGGTATTGCAATGATAGGAAACAAAGCCTATGGTTCATACTTTCACTAGTGCAAGTTCTCTCAACAATAATAACATAATTGGATCACATAACTATCCCTCAACATGCAACAAAGAGTCACTCCAAAGTCACTAATAGCGGAGAACAAACGAAGAGATTATGGTAGGGTACGAAACCACCTCAAAGTTATTCTTTCCAATCAATCCGTTGGGCTATTCCTATAAGTGTCACAAACAGCCCTAGAGTTCGTACTAGAATAACACCTTAAGATACAAATCAACCAAAACCCTAATGTCACCTAGATACTCCAATGTCACCTCAAATATTTTTGGGTATGATTATACGATATGCATCACACAATCTCAGATTCATCTATTTAACCAACACATAGAACCTCAAAGATTGCCCCAAAGTTTCTACCGGAGAATCACGACGAAAACGTGTGCCAACCCCTATGCATAGGTTCATGGGCGGAACTCGCAAGTTGATCGCCAAAACATACATCAAGTGAATCACGTGATATCCCATTGTCACCTCAGATACGCACGGCAAGACATACGTCAAGTGTTCTCAAATCTTTAAAGACTCAATCCGATAAGATAACTTCAAGGGGAAAACTCAATCCATTACAAGAGAGTAGAGGGGGAGAAGAAACATAAGATCCAACTATAATGGCAAAGCTCGCGATACATCAAGATCATGCCCAATCAAGAACACAAGAGAGAGAGATCAAACACATAGCTACTGGTACATACCCTCAGCCCCAAGGGTGAACTACTCCCTCCTCGTCATGGAGAGCGTCGGGATGATGAAGATGGCCACCGGTGAGGGTTCCCCCTTCTGGCAGGGTGCCGGAACAGGGTCCCGAGTGGTTTTTGGTGGCTACAGAGGCTTGCGGCGGCGGAACTCCCGATCTAATATCCGTTTTGGAAGTTTTAGGGTACGTGAGTATATATGGGTGCATGAAGTACGTCGGTGGAGCTTCGGGGGCCCCACGAGGCAGGGGGCGCGCCCTAGGGGGGTGGGCGCGCCCCCCACCCTCGTCAGCACCTCCCTTGGCTCCTGACGTGGGGTCCAAGTCCATCTGGTAGCTTTCCTTCCAAAAATAATTTCTCCAGTTGATTTCGTTCCGTTTTGACTCCATTTGATATTCCTTTTCTTCGAAACACTGAAATAGGCAAAAAACAGCAAATCTGGGCTGGGCCTCCGGTTAATAGGTTAGTCCCAAAAATAATATAAAAGTGGATAATAAAGCCCAATGTTGCCCAAAACAGTAGATAATATAGCATGGAGCAATCAAAAACTATAGATACGTTGGAGACGTATCAATATTCTACGAAGATCTTTATCGGTCAGACCGCATAACAACATACGTTGTTCCCTTTGTCATCGGTATGTTACTTGCCTGAGATTCGATCGTCGGTATCTCAATACCTAGTTCAATCTCGTTACCGGCAAGTCTCTTTACTCGTTCCGTAATACATCATCTTGCAACTAACTCATTAGTTGCAATGCTTGCAAGGCTTAAGTGATGTGAATTACCGAGAGGGCCCAGAGATACCTCTCCGACAATCGGAGTGACAAATCCTAATCTCGAAATACGCCAACCCAACAAGTACCTTCGGAGACACCTGTAGAGCACCTTTATAATCACCCAGTTACGTTGTGACGTTTGGTAGCACACAAAGTGTTCCTCCGGTAAACGGGAGTTGCATAATCTTATAGTCATAGGAACATGTATAAGTCATGAAGAAAGCAATAGCAACATACTAAACGATCGGGTGCTAAGCTAACGGAATGGGTCAAGTCAATCACATCATTCTCCTAATGATGTGATCCCGTTAATCAAATGACAACTCATGTCTATGGTTAGGAAACATAACCATCTTCTATTAACGAGCTAGTCAAGTAGAGGCATACTAGTGACACTCTGTTTGTCTATGTATTCACACATGTATTATGTTTCCGGTTAATACAATTCTAGCATGAATAATAAACATTTATCATGATATAAGGAAATAAATAATAACTATATTATTGCCTCTAGGGCATATTTCCTTCAGTAGCAATGCCCATGCATAAGTTTCTCTTCTATGTACAGGATGGATCCAAATTCTAGTTATGTGCTGAAAATTAGATTGCTTGGCAACCCAAAAAGAGCTAGAAAAGAGCCCATGTGTTTTTATTTCGAGAAGGTTGTTGATTCCGACTTGACAAATTATGAAGATTTGGTTGAATCAATTATAGTGCAGTACCAGCCACGTTATTTGGAAGTTGCGCATGTTCACTACTATGATGAAGTTCTGAAAACATTTCCAGAAATAAAATCAGACCAAGAGTTGATGTATATGTTTGAGAAACACGCTAAGTCAAAGATGGTGCAGATGTTCATTGTATATTGGGAACCCTCTGAACCATATGAGCCTATCATTGAGTATTATAGTGATGTGCGTATCCAACCTAACAACAACGCAGACCAAGATGATGATAGTTATCTTCGCAACCCAATACTGGAGAATGAACATGTTGGTATTGATGAAGAGAATATGTATTTGAAGGAAGAACCTAAATCTCTAACTGTGGTTCTTTTTCCTGATAAAGAAAAGGACCAAGACTATGTTGCTGATGGTGAGAGTGAGGATGAGAGCGAGGACGAGACTGAAGTAGAGGAGGATGAGGAGTTGCATGAGGTAAATCATGCCCCAAATATAGAGTATGATAAGGATGACCCTCCTATGACTGAAGGTTTCATATATCCCAATATGAAGGAGTTTAAGTTGGCCCTTTCTCAGCATGCAATCAAACATGAATTTGAGTATAACACGGAGAAGAGTGCACCATGTAGGCTCAGGGGCTATTGTAAAAGAAGAGATGAAGATAATTGTCCATGGAGGATACATGCTTCTACAACGGATGATTTGTGTACTGTAGTGGTAACTGTCTAACTTTGCTCGTTTGTAAACATTTCTTGCATGATTGTTTGAGAGTTTTTAGCTAACTAATTATATTCTTATTTTGTAGGTAAAAAAACCTTTTGGTCATGATTGCTCTAGTGCAAGAAGGAAAAAGAAGGTGAAGAATGCAACTAAGTACTGGATATGTGAGAAGGTGAAGGACTGGCTCATTGAAGATGCAACTCTAGGAGCAATGGAATTGCGAAAGAAGCTTAAAGAACACCACAAGGTCAAAATCAACTACAAGAGAGTATATATGGGTAAGTTGCTAGCTTTAAAGCAACTATATGGTGATTGGGATATCAGCTTTGACAATTTGTATAGGTTTAAGGCACAAGTTGAAAGTTGTTGCCCCCGTAGCATAGTGCAGATTGATCATCACCAAAGAAAAGGACAAAGACAACCAAAATAGCTGAGTTATCCATTGTGCCTTGCGAAGATGGAGTACCAACAAGAATGTGTTTTCCCCCAAGGTTCGTAATTTTACACTTATGCTCATAAATACATGAAAACTACAACAAGAATGTGTTTGAATTGTAAGTACCTTTCTGCTCACTATAGCAAAAGCTTGGAAACTACAAAAAAAGGGGAAACGTGTTAACTCTAGTTCTGGAGCATCAAAAAGGTGATTACAACTAGTTCAGATTTTTAGATTTCATTAAACTAAAACTTGTTATGTACTCTATTCTGATTGCTTCTTCTCACCATAGCAAAAGCTTGGAGAATACAAACAAAAAGGGAAAAGGGGTCAAATCTGAATCGGTTCGATCCAAGAGGTATTGTTTCTCTTTTTAGTTGACATGTATGAATTTTTTTTTCAATTTCTAAAAACTGTTGCTGCCTTACATGCATAAGTGCAGATCAAGAACCGACTCAAAACAGCCGGAGCCAATTTCCATTGAGTTTCCTATGCCCGGCGATGAAACAAGTGTTCATGTGAAGGTTAGGGGCAAGAGCAAGGAGAGCACTGAAAAGATTCCTATGGTGCCACAAGACAGCCCAGCAATGTGCACAAGAAGCAAAAAAATTAACCCTGCAAGCCCTTCAATGAGCACAAGAAGCAAAAGGAGACTTAGTTTGTGATTCTCATGTTTTCCTTTAATGTCATGGTTACTTTTGGATGTTCTTTTGTGCTGCTCATGTGATGTACTTGTGGACCTGACCTCATGTCTGAAACAGTATGTGATGAAGATTTCTATATGATGCATGTGAAATAGTACTGATGTATGTGGTGAATGTGAACCTAAATGTGATGTATGTGTGAACATGGCTGTTTCTTGTTGTTGTTCGTATTGTGATGTGTGTGGTTATGATGTGATGCATAAATTGGGTGAGATATGGGATCAAATTACAGGGTCTACCAAATTTTCTTTTTTTATTAAAATGAGAGGTCAAATTTTTGGATCGAAATCAGTTCATTGACCAAATTATGGGGTCTCAATTGGTCATTTAACATAACCAAATATGTAACATAACCATAGATATTGTCATGTACAGATTTTTGGTCACTTTATGCATCAGGGGTAAAAAGGTATTTTCACGTCCGTCTTTAACACCGTTAGTGAACAAAATGCACTAGAGTGTCATATTGGGAAGGAAATTTATAGTAGATGTCAAATAGGGAAGAAAAAAAATTAGGGTCAAATAGGGAGCCACATTTTAAGATAGTGTCAAATAAGGAATTCTCTCCTTGCATTTGCATATGGGCAACGTTCCTCGCGGCCCGCTCTGCGCGCTGCTCCTCGCCATTTTCAACGAGGGGCGAAACGAGCGGTGCTCCGGCGGCCCCGCAACTCCGGCCTCTTCCTCCGCGCCTTCGTCCGTTAATCCCACTCTCCGACCAGGCAATCACCACCCCGCATGCCTTTAAAGCGAGCCAGAGGAGAGAAGGGGCAGGAGCAACCCAATAAGCTAGCGGGACGCCGGAGAGAGGGGGTGGAAGCTGCCACGCGCGCTTCGCCCAAGCCCCCCTCCTCCTCGCCCTCCCCCCGCCGTTCATAGCGTAGCACGTAGCACGTACGCGCGCGCGCAGCGCGGGCGAGAGAGACAAAGCTCGTCGGCCGGCTGTCTCTCGCCTGCCATGGGAACGGAGGTGCTCCGCCCGCACGACTGCCTGTCCCGCGTCCGCCACCACGCCCACGCCCACGCCGGCTCCAGGCGGTCGCCGCGCCCGGCCGCGAGGAGGCGCCGCGGCACCGCTCGGCGCGCCCAGGCGGCGTCGCCCCTGCCGCAAGAGGTGCGGGTCAAGGTGTCGGTGTCACCCGCCACCGCGGACGCCGCGTACGCCGGGCCAGCGTTCGGCGTCATGTCGCCGTCGCCGCGGGCGCTGCCGCTGCCGCGCTTCAGCAACACCAAGACGGCAGCCCCGGCCACCGTGGAGGACTCGGCCACGCGGGAGCTCCGGCGGCTGCTGGGCCTCGAGCGGCCGGCGAATTAACCGCGCGCGAGAAATCAAACAGGCAGGACACGGACTCAGCAAACGAAGAAAGGGTGTGTCAAGATGTACGTGTGGGTCTCTTCCATTGATTCTTCTCGGTTAATCTCCGGCTCTGCCTCTCCGACGGCGCGCGTTCCCGGGGCCTCCCCCGTCCGGTGTTTTTGTCAAGGACCGAGGGAGGCGGGGAGCGACGCTGCGGCTTAGCTCCCGCCGTGCGGAAACCCGTCGTAGGAGAGGGGGGGCTAAACTAGAGGAAGGAGAAATGACAAAATGGCGGGAAGATTTGATGTGGTTTAGATGTGGTTAACTGAATCTGATCAACTTCAGATTTGCTCTTGTGATGCTCAAAAATTGGGATAGCTCAAACTTCTTGTCGACAACTGGACCAGTCGATTAGGTGTAACAACTTGTACATAATTTTTCAATCGAAGAACAACACGAACTTATTTCGGTGGGTAATTACATGATACAACAATGCAGAGGAATACGAAACACACGCTTTCAAGGCAAAAATTCAGACAAGTTAAGAGCCCCCTCTTCCAAGTTGCTCGCAATCCACATGGATACAGGAGGTACAGAGACAGAACATATATACGTAACATGTTGTCCATATACAGCGCCATGGAAGGCTCAGATCTTGCGGACAAGAACTTGAGCACCGTACTGGGGTTGGAGGGTCATCACCATCATCGGCGCATGAACATAGGATGGCGAGACATCAAGCACAAACCGCTGGAGGACCATTGCAATCACCAGCTTTGCCTCGACCATCGCGAGATTCTGGCCAACGCAGATGGCAGGGCCAATCCCAAAGGGGAAATACGCGCCGAGGTGATAGCTCTTGCCATCTGCAAACCTCGACGGATCGAACTCCTCCGCACTAGCGCCCCATATGTCGACATCATGGTGAATGTCAACAAGGGGCAGATTGAGCTGCATGCCTGCAGGGATGTCAAGTTTGCCCAGCTTGACATCCATAGTGGCTGTCCTGCTGAGAGACAAAGCTGGAGGATAGAGCCTGAGGGTCTCCTTCAGCACCATATTTACCTGATATCATGCCAGCATTGCCAGAATGTTATTCACAATGTTCCAATGAGATATCATTCAGAATTTTTTTTAAAGGCTGTAGCATTCATTCGAGTAAATGGGCCTCACAATTTTGAGATTGCTCAGGTTTTCCGTGTTTGGGTGCTTGTTCTTGCCACATACTTGATGAACTTCATCGCGTGCTTTGTCTTGCCATTCTTTATGCAATGCCAGTAGAAGTGTTGCCCATGTTAACAAATTTGCGGTTGTTTCTTTAGCGGCAAAGTAAAATATCTTGCACTCATCAATGATCTCTTCGATTCCCATTTTCAACCCATTGTCTGTTTTGCTGGCTGATAGCATCAAGCCAAGCAAATTTTTGGAGTCCTCACACTTCCTTCCATTGGTCTCAATCAATTTGCGCAGAGAACTTCAGATTTCCTGGTTTAGGCTATGCCTTCTTCGGTTCTTTTTTGTTGGTACAAACCTAAGAAATAAATAGGTCATATTATTTTTCCCTCAACTGCAAAGTTTGATTGAAGAGCATGAATGGCTGAAGCAAACTTCTTTCATAATTGTAAAGTGAAGCAACAAGTAGGGGAAACTAATTGTTTATTGATAGAGGAAATCATGACCCAACTCGAGTCCATGAGTTAATCACACCTGAAGCCAGGAAAGTAGAAGGTTCTCATTGCAAGGAGGGCAAGTTTTATCTGTTCTTCTTGCAATTGAAAAACTCGCTTTCCTTCCTCGTAGCTACTTCCAAATGCCACACAGGAAATGACATCAGAACTCAAAGTTTGGAATTCTTTACTTGCATCAATCTCAAACTCAGTGTGGGTTCCTCCTTGGACTTCCCATTTATCCAGCATGGATGAGGCGATTGCTGACATTTCTGGTATCCAGCCCTACAAACAATCCAGAATGAGTTTAGTGGTAAACAATATTTTGCTAACGACGTTATCTAGAACACAACTGTTGATCACATCAATAACATGTTACTAGAAAAAAGAAAACATAGATTATCTAAAAATAAATAAAGGACCAAGGAGGACACCATAGATCATGAACACTCCAGTAGCTTCTGCCAGCAACAATTTGTTCATGAAATAACTACTAATGCAAATGGTTTCATTTAAGTTACAATGTTATCAATCAATATACCAACATTATATATATGTTAAAGCAATTCAGATAAATTCCATTCCAAATATTAATTGACACATTGATGGAAGTCAAATCAAAGTTAGTTGAAAGAATGTCACTTTCAAAAAAGAATTGCTTGAAATAAGTGTGCATGCGGCCTCTTCACTAACAACATCAAATTCAAACCAGTGAAAAGAGCAATAGCCCTGTAAAGGTTTAAAAGATACCCTAATTTCACTGAAAATGGATTTGGAAAATTATCGCAGAATGCTAAGAGCATCTCCAGCCAGCCCCCCCCCCCCCCAACAGGCCCCCAGGGCGGCTTTTTAACCGCCGGCGCCGAAAAAATGTCCCGGCTCCGCCCCCAGATCGTTGTTTTCCGCCGGGTTGGGCCGAAATTACAACCGGCGAACCCAAGCGAAACCCAGCGCACCGGGGATCGCCTGGGGCACCGGCTGAAATGAAAAGGCGCGTTCGCCCGCGCTGTCGGCGACACAGGCAGATTTCCCGCCGTTTTCCCCTTTCCCTCCATTTTCCCATTGCCGACCCCCTTCTCCCCCGCCGCTCCCGCCATTCTCCCCAAATCCGCCCGCCATGCCGCCGAAGAAGTATGCGCCCCCTCGCCTAGCCACCGATCCAGTCCAGACAAAGCAGAGGAAGCCAAGGGCGTCGATGCCAAGGCCCCTGGGCTTGACGAAAGCCCAGTGGAAGGCCGACGTTGATCGCCGGGCAGCGGTCACCACCGATCGGCAGAACAGGCTCAACATGAAAATGGCCAGGGACGCGGCGGCGGAGCAGGAGGAGGCGTCACACGCGGGGATGGCGAACCTTCCGCCTCAACAGGCCGGCTAGCGCCCACAAAGCGCGCGGGGGAGCCAGCAGAGCGTCGTGTCACCGGCCAACTTCTCGCCTCCACTATGGGGGTATGCGCCCTCGCCTGGGTACATTGACGAAGACGCGCATGGCGACTTCAACCCCAACATCACCTTCCCGCATGGTGCGGTGCCGCGCGCGTCCCCTCTCCCCCGGCTTCATCCCCGACCCGCGCGCGTCCTCCCCCGTGTTCAACCCCGTCCTGTGCACGCCCTCCCCCGCGTTCACGGACGACCTCAACACCCAATACAACTACTCACCGCCGACGAACTCAGGCTTGCCTGTGTCGACTCTGCGCCGTGGGCCATACACTTCGCACATGGCTCGGCGCCACAGTTCAGCAGCACTGACGCGGACATGGACGAGATCATCATGAACGGCTCAGTCGCCGCCGCTTCGTGCCCCGGGTTCCGCACGCAAGACGAAACGCTGGACACCGCCGTCGACATGGAGGACATCGAGCACAACGATGTCGTGGAGGAGGTGGGTGAGGAAGAACTGGCGGAGCCAGTGGCCAAAGGGAGAAAGAAAAAGTGGGCGGCCAACGCCAGGCCAGGCGAGCCTCGCGTCAAGTGGATGCCAAAGGAAGACAAGTGCCTCGCCGAAGCATGGAAGACTGTCAGCATCGACCCGATCACCGACGCGAATCAAAACGCCGACACCTACTGGAGAAGGATCAGGACGTTGTTCGACGAGCACAAGTTGGTCGACCCCAACTTCGCCAGCATCCACATGGATCGCGGCGAGAAGGCCATGGCGAACCATTGGGCGACCATCCAGCAAGCCTGCAACAAGTGGCATGGGATTCAAGAGGAGGTCATGGCTCGCCCGGAAAGCGGCGCCAACTTCGAGCGTCAGGTATGGCCATCACTCACCGGCCCCAGCACTTCGCCGCGTACTTCACCGACACTTGTTCTTCGACTGTGCAGATGGTTCGGATGTTCGACATGTTTCGCCAGGACAACAGCGACCAAGAGTTCAAGTTCCTTCATGTGTTCACCAGGATCGAGTCGTGCGAGAAATGAACAGAGTGTCGGCTCGCTCTCGCCAAGGCCAAGGACGGTGTCTACAACCTGGACGCGCCTGCCTCGGCGGCGGCAGAAGGGCATCCTGATGGCAACAAAAGAGCCAAGGCGGCGAGGGACGCGGCACCCGCTGTCGAACGGCTGCAATCGTCGATAGAACAGTGCATCACCAACGCCAAGAGCAACGCCGCCAAGAGGGAGGAGAAATCCGAGGCGAGGTGGTCGGCGTTGATGACGAAGCAGGATGTCAAGCTCGACCTTCTCAGGACCAACGTCGCCGCGAAGAAGAGGAACACCAACCTGGCTTTCCTGATGGGAGCAGACATGTCGACGATGGATGAGCGGGTGAAGGCGTGGTACCTGGCGGAGTGCGGTCTCATCTTGAACCAGATGTCGGGACCGACGGCGACCACTGCCCCTACGACTATGCCTACATCTACGCCAACGCCGAGCACTGAAGCTATGCCCACAACACCGACGCCGACCTCTCCCAGCCCTACGGCAGAGGAGTCTGCCGTTTTTTAGATGAAAGGCTTAAAGCCCGACTTTAAATTAATGAAGCCATCAACCGGCTAGGATACATGGTGCTGATTATTACAAGGTAAAGCTTGGAGAAAAACTGAAGGAGAGAGAGGGCTCGGGAGGCTAGGGTTGGTCGCCCCCGAGTCTCCCACTCGGGGCGACGCGAGAGCCGGTGCAAAAGGTCGACGCGAGAGCCTGCCGTTTGAGTTTCATGTCTATCGTTCCTACCCTTTTGACGTCGAACTTTGGCTATGTTCGATCGCCGACATGTGGCATGATGATCGCCGAACTTGTATCATTTTTGGTAGCGGGAAAGAGAACTTTGAATTTTTGTGTGTTTGGGGACCGAAACCTGGGGGCGCGGCTGGAAACTTGATCCCCCTGTTAGACTGTATATATATACGTAGTCTCTGTATAAATATTGTAACATTGTATTGTACCTCTTGGTACCTCTATATAATGAGATAGCCACACCCCGTTTAGGGTGTCGTGCAGTTTCCCAAAATACTTGTTTTACATGGTATCAGATTAGGTTACGATGTCTTCCGCTGCTCCCGCCGCGGCCACCGTCGCGCCGACCTCCGTCGTCGCCGCCACCGTCGTGCCGGTTCTCGCTCCCACGTCGTCGTTCCTCGCCTCCCGGCCTCTCGCGGCGGCCTATGGAGCCCCGCCACCGCCCGGGTCACCGATCGGATCTAACCCGTACGGCGCCTCCTCGGGTGACCTTGCCTCGACCGCGCTGAGATTGCTGCGCCGCCGTCCTATGGCGTCGCTCCACCACCACCGTACGGCGCCGCCTCATCGATGTCCTACGGCGTCGTCGCGCCGTCTCCCTACGGCTCTGACCCGTATGGTGCCTCCCTGGTGGCCCCTGGTGCACCGCTGCCGCCGACGTCTTCGTGGCAGGCGTATGGTACGCCGCCTCCTCACCAACCCTATGCGGCGCCCCCGCGACACCCCTACGGGTCGCTGCCGTCGCAGTCGTCCTACTCATCGCCGCCCCTGCAACCTTACGCGCCCTACCCAGCGCCACATGGGGGTGCGGCCTCTTCACCGCGTCAACCCTACCCAGGGGGCGCGGCCGCCTCGCTGCAGCTGTCCTACGGGGCTGCGGCAACTTCACAGCAGCAGCCTCACGGGGCCGTGGCCGTCTCGCCCTATGGGGCTCATGCTGCGCCGACCTACAGCGCCCCCGCCGCTGGCCCTCCCGGGTTCTACGCACCGTACTCGGTGCCTGCTGCTCATGCCGATCAGGCCGCCGGGCCGTCGCCGTTCTATTTTTCGCATCTGCTACCGGTGAAGCTTGCGCCGGATAATTACTTGTCCTGGCGTGCTCAGGTGTTGCCTCTTCTGCGGAGCCGCTACCTGGAGGGATTTGTTGACGGATCCATCCCGTGCCCGCCCCCTCATCACCCGGCGTACCACACTTGGGTGGCCCAGGATCAGGCCATCCTCTCCGCCATCCAGTCTTCGCTCACTCCAAGCGTCTCATCGCTGGTCATCTTTGCCGCTACGTCCAGGGAGGCGTGGGCGGCACTTCACTAGCTTTGCCTCTCAGTCTCAGGCGCGTGTTCATTCCATACGCACCGAGCTGGGAGAGACCAAGCTTGGTGACCTCAGCATCACCGACTACTTCAACAAGATGACCGGTCTCGCCGACACGCTGGCCTCCGTTGGCCAGAAACTGCAGGATGAGGAGTTCACTACCTACGTGCTTAACGGGCTCGATGATGATTATGATAATCTCATTGAGAACGTTCATGGCCGTGATGATCCACTTCCCCCTCGTGAGCTTTATGCACGACTCCTCGGCCGTGAGCAGCGCATCAAGGCGCGTCGTGTCTCCCCCGGCTTCGTCTCCGCCAACGCCGCGACTCGCGGTAAACCTCCGAAGTCGTCGTCATCTGGTGGCAAAACGGCGCCCTCATCACAGCAGGCCTCGCGGGGCAACGCGCCGACCATAATCGGCGGTAACCGGCCGGTTGCCTGCTGTCCATGCTGTGGCGCTCAGCAGGCCTGTCAGCTATGTGGAATTGAGTGCCATATTGCTTCCCGCTGTCATCGTCGCTACAAGCAAGACTTCCTGGGCCTGGGCAACAATGGCAAAGGGAATGATAAGCAGGCCGCAGCCGCGGTGACGAGTCATGAGCACGGTCGCACTCCGTCCTACTCCATTGATCCCACATGGTATATGGACACCGGAGCTACCAACCACCTCACCGGCGAGATGGGCAAGCTGTCTACTCAGGAACCATATCGTGGTCATGATCAGGTCCACACCGCCAGTGGAGCAGGTATGCACATCTCCCATGTTGGTCGGTCTTCTCTCCTCACACACAATTTTCGTACCTTGCATCTTTCCAATGTCCTTCGAGTACCCTCTGCTACACGTAGTTTGTTGTCCATTCCTCAACTTACTCGTGATAACAATGTCCTTGTTGAGTTTCATCCTTTTCGTTTCTTTATCAAGGATCGGGACACGAGGGTCGTTCTGCTTAGCGGCCGTCTTCGCCATGGCATGTATGCACTTGATGCATCGCGCACATCTCCCATGCAGTTTTCTCCGCAGGCATTCAGTGGTGTTCGTGTGTCGCCTACGCACTGTCATGCGCGCCTTGGTCATCCTGCGGCTCCTATAGTTCGTCATGTGTTGCATCATCATGAACTACCAGTTGTGTCCAATAAATTTGCTGAAACTATTTGTGATGGCTGTCAGCAGGGCAAGAGTCATCAACTTCCGTTTTCAGAGTCTAGTCATGTTGTGAAACATCCTCTTGAGCTTGTGTTTTCTGATGTATGGGGTCATGCCTAGACGTCTGTTAGTGGCCATAATTATTATGTCAGTTTTATTGATGCTTATAGTTGGTTTACTTGGCTGTATCTTATTAAGCGCAAGTCTGATGTGTTCGATGTTTTTATCCAGTTTCAAGCACATGTTGAGCGTCTCCTTAAGAAGAAAATCATCTATGTTCAATCTGATTGGGGGGTGAATACCACAACCTCAACTCTTTTTCAACAAACTTGGGATTTCGCATCATGTGTCTTGTCCACATACACATCAGCAGAATGGAACTGCCGAACGTAAGCATCGTCATCTTGTTGAAACTGGCCTAACCTTGCTAGCTCATGCATCCGTTCCGTTTCGGTTTTGGAGTGATGCTTTCTCCACAGCCTGTTTTCTCATAAATAGGCTTCCCTCACGACTTCTGAAAATGCAAACCCCGCTTGAACTCTTGTTTAACGAAATTCCAGACTACACTTTTTTCAAAGTGTTCGGGTGTGCATGTTGGCCTCATCTCCGTCCATACAACAAGCGTAAGCTAGAGTTTCGGTCTAAGAAGTGTGTCTTTCTTGGGTATAGTTCCCTTCACAAAGGGTACAAGTGCCTTCATGTTCCTACCAATCGCGTATACATCTCTCGTGACGTTGTGTTTGATGAAAACGTGTTTCCTTTTCGTGCACTTCAGACAGACTCTACCACTCCCTCACCACCGGTGCACATGTGCATACCTTTTCCTGATCAATTTGTGGATGTTGCATATGCTCCTGCGTTGCTTCCTAATCATGCTGCAGGTATTGGACGTGGCGCTCGCCTTGAGCTTCTTGATAAACAGGAAACAGATGCGGACGTGCATGCGCCATGCATGTCGGGTGAGACCCGCGTACCCGCCCCTACACCGTCCGTGGAGGCTGCCATGCAGGCACCGGTTTCGCCTGGCCCACGGGTGCTGGCCTCGCCTGGCCTGCCGCCGGCCTCGCCTGGCTCGACGGCTGACGCCTCGCCCGGCCCACGGGCGCTGGTTTCGCCTGGCCTGCTGCCGGCCTTGCCTGGACCGGTGCTGGCCTCGCCTGGGCCGGTTGTTGCTTCGGCCGGCTCTGAGCCGGACCCGGTCAGCCCCGCCTCGGCCTCTAGTGGGCTGGCTTCGCCAGGGAGCTCTGGTGCAAGCTCCTCTGATGCAGCAGCTTCGTCGGTGTCACCTGTTGCGTCAGTATTGCCGGCACAGCCTGTGGTCCCCCTTCGTCCTCGCACACGGAGTCAATCTGGCATTTTTCGTCCGAAGGAATGTAAGGATGGGACCGTGGCATGGCTCGCTGCGTGCATGGCCCAGACTGCTGCTACTCCCACTGCAAAACCTCGTCACTTTCAGGCTGCACTGAGTATTCCTCACTGGCGTGCTGCTATGGAACAGGAATTTCAGGCTCTCCAAAAAAATGACACTTGGCAGCTGGTTCCTCCAGTATCTGGAGTCAATATCATTGATTCCAAGTGGGTTTTTAAAGTCAAGAGACATGCTGATGGTTCCATAGAACGCTACAAGGCACGGCTTGTTGCCAAGGGCTTCAAACAGAGGTATGGTCTTGATTATGAAGACACGTTCAGTCCAGTCATCAAGCCTACTACCATTCGCTTGCTCCTGTCTCTTGTTGTTACTCGTGGATGGTTCCTTCGTCAGCTTGATGTGTAGAACGCTTTCCTACATGGCATTCTGGAGGAGGAGTTTTATATGCGCCAGCCCCCTGGTTTTGTTGATCCTGCACGTCCTCGTCATCTCTGTCGTCTGGTTAAGGCACTGTATGGACTGAAACAGGCTCCGTGTGCATGGCATACCCGCCTTGGCTCTGTTCTTCGGGCTCTTGGGTTTACTCCCTCTACTGCAGACACTTCGCTGTTTCTTCTTCAGCGTCCTGAGGTTACGATGTATCTCCTGGTTTATGTTGACGATATCATTCTCATCAGTTCATCTGATTCTGCTGCTGATCGTCTTGTGATTGCACTGGGTGCTGACTTTGCTGTCAGGGATTTAGGTGCTTTGCATTTTTTCCTTAGTCTGGAGGTTTCACGTTCTTCTGCTGGTCTGACTCTTACACAGAAGAAGTACTCTTTGGACTTGTTGCGTCGTGCTGGCATGCTGAAATGCAAACATGCTGTCACTCCGATGTCTGCTACTGATCGGTTGTCTGCTCCTGATGGAGACTCTCTCTCACCTGATGATGCTACTGAGTATCGCAGTCTCGTTGGTGGTCTGCCATACCTTACTATTACCAGGCCTGATATCTCCTATGCAGTCAACCGTGTGTGTCAGTTTCTTCATGCACCCAGGACATCCCATTGGTCAGCTGTGAAGCGTATTTTGCGTTACATCTGCCTTACTGCCTCCTATGGTTTGCTTCTTCAGCCTGCACCGTCGTGTGAGCTCTCAGCTTTTTCAGATGCAGATTGGGCTGGTAGTCCTGATGACAGGCGATCCACGGGGGGATATGCGATATTTCTGGGTTCTAACTTGATCGCCTGGAATGCTCGTAAACAGGCCACAGTGTCTCGCAGTAGTACTGAAGCTGAGTATAAAGCAGTTGCTGATGCGACTGTTGAGATCATATGGGTACAGTCTCTGTTGAGAGAATTGCGAGTCTCTTCAGCTCGTCCTCCGGTTCTATGGTGTGACAACATTGGTGCGACATATGTTTCATCTAATCCGGTGTTTCATGCTCGGACGAAGCACATTGAGGTTGACTATCATTTTGTTCGGGAACTGTTGCACAGAAGCTACTTTGTATCAAGTTTATCTCGTCAAAGGATCAACTTGCTGACATCTTCACGAAGCCTCTTCCACAACCACAGTTCGTAGGCTGTAGGCGCAATCTTAACTTGCTTTGTACTTCAGGCCATAGTTAAGATTGAGGGAGGGTGTTAAACTGTATATATATACGTAGTCTCTGTATAAATATTGTAACATTGTATTGTACCTCTTGGTACCTCTATATAATGAGATAGTCACACCCCGTTTAGGGTGTCGTGCAGTTTCCCAAAATACTTGTTTTACATATACACCCCGTTTAGCATCTCCAGGCCGAAAAAACCACCGGCGCAAACGCCCAAAGCCCTTTGCCGGATGCGCTGGGGGCCAAACGGCTGGAGATGCTCTAAAGGGCTCTGGGCAAAGATTTGGATCTTCTCATTGGCCCTATGAAAAGAGTTCCCAATTGTAGAATAGCATTCAGTATAAAAGTTCCACAGCAACCAAGATTTTAGCGAGACATATACATCTGAGGATCTTGTTTCTTGTTTACTCTTTACAGTTTTCTGTTAGGTAGGATGCTAGTGATCTAAACATTTTTATATTTCTTTACAGAGGGAGTATGTGATTTACAAGCGAAATTGCAAATTTTTATGCTTCAATTCGAATTCAGGAAACGCCTCCTCACCTTGACCCTCTCCATGTTGAAGGCGGGCGAGATCACACGGCGGTGGTGCGCCCACTTCTCCCCGGTGAGCCCCACCAGCCCCTCGCCAATGAGCTGCCGAGCGAGCGGGTTGCTGCTGCCGGCGTTCCCAGCCTTATCGAAGGTCCCCGTGGAGTCGCTCAGCGCGGCCTTGGCAACTTCCGGGCTGGAGAACACCAGCCGCGGCCGGGCCCTGACCAGAACACGAACGGCCGGCCGTACCGCGCCGCCCACTCGCGGTAGTGCGGCGTGGCGCGACCGACGATGGCGTGGTGGAAGGAGGCGAGCGGCTTGGACTGGGCGGCGGCGAGGAGGGCGCCGTAGTCGGCCCCGTTTCCGGTGATCAGGCTGCGCGGAGGCCCCCGGATGCCCTGCCGGCGCAGGCGGCGCTCCAGGCGGCGCGGGACCCACACGAGAGCGCGCAGCAGGCGGAGCACGTACGCAAGCGCGGCGAGTAGCACGGCTAGGAGGAGGGCTGCGAGGGTGCCCATTGTTTACTTCTTGGCGACTCCTGGAAGTTCGGAATGAGTAGAATGGGGTTTGGCTCCGAGCCCCTGACGGAGAAGTAGAACCAATGTTGACTCCGTCGGAGCCATCGCCGGCCATTGTTCCGGCTCGTTTTATTCGCGGAGCTCTGTTCTGAATATTTCTTTAGTGCAGAGGGCTGACGGCCGAATTAAACGCCCAGTGCTCAGCCCACTCCCCGCTGTGGCTGTCTGGAAGCATATGGACTTGTATTGCTAAACTGATCATCTTCAGAACTGCTCCTGTCCTTCAGAACTGGGATTGCTCATACTTCTTTTCACAACTGGACGGACGATTAGGTGTCGCAACTTCACAATAATTTTTAATTGACGAACAACTTGAACTGATTTAGGTAGGAGTACAAAACTAGGTGATACAAAAGATGCAGAGGAATATGACTGATTTACTGTAAGCATATACTCCTCTCTATACACATTTTCAGGACAAACTTCGGACAAGTTGTCAACAAGAGATACAGGAGACACGGAGACATCACATTCACATATACCTTGCTGTCGAACCTCCCAATTCCATATACAGCACCACACAAGGCTCAGATCTTGTGGACAAGAAGTTGAGCACCATACTGGGGTTGGAGGGTCATCACCTTCATCGGCGCATGAACATAGGATGGCGAGACATCAAATGCAAACCGCTGGAGGACCATTGCAAGTGCCAGCTTTGCCTCAACCATCGCAAGATTCTGCCCAACACAGATGGCAGGGCCAATCCCAAAGGGGAAGTACGCGCCGAAGTGGTAGCTCTTGCCATCTGCAAACCTCGATGGATCGAACTCCTCCGCATTACCTCCCCATATGTCGACATCATGGTGAATGTCAATAATAGGCAGATTGAGCTGCGTGCCCGCAGGGATGTTGAGTTTGCCTAGCTTCACATCCCTAGTGACTGTCCTGTTGACGAACAGAGCTGGAGGATACAGCCTGAGGGCCTCCTTCAACACCATATTTACCTGATACATGCCAACATCACCAGAGTGTTACTCACTATGTCCTGATAAGGAGATATCATCAAGAATATAAAAGGCTGTAGTATTCATTCAAGTAATGGGCTTACAATTTTGAGACTGCTCAGGTTTTCCGCGTTTGGGTGCTTGTGCTTGCCACACACTTGATAGACTTCGTCGCGGGCTTTGTCTTGCCATTCTTTATGCAATGCCAGCAGAAGTGTTGCCCATGTCAACAAATTTGCGGTTGTTTCCTTACCAGCAAAGTAAAATGTCTTGCACTCATCAATGATCTCTTCGATTCCCATTTTGAACTCGTTGTCAGTTTTGCTGGCTGATAGCATCAAGCCAAGCAAATTTTTGGAGTCCTCACACTTCCTTCCATTGGTCTCAATCAATTTCCGCAGAGAACTTCGGATTTCCTGGTTTAGGCTATGCCTTCTTCGGTTCTTCTTTGTCGGTACAAACCTAAGAAATAAAGAGATCATATTCTTTTTCCCTCAACTGCAAAGTTTGATTGAAGAGCATGAATGGCTACAGAGAGAAGCAGGCTTTTTTTATAATTTAAAAGTGAAGGAATAACTAGGAGAAACTAATTGTGATAGAGGAAATAGTGACCCAAAACGAGTCTAGGAGTTGATCTCACCTGAATCCAGGAAAGTAGAAGGTTCTCATTGCAATGAGGGCTAGTTTTATCTGTTCTTCTTGCAATTGAAATATTCGCTTTCCTTCCTCGTAGCTACTTCCAAATGCCACACAGGAAATGACATCAGAACTCAAAGTTTGGAATTCTTTACTTGCATCAATCTCAAACTCAGTGTGGGTTCCTCCTTGGACTTCCCATTTATCCAACATGGATGAGGCAATTGCTGACATTTCTGGTATCCAGCCCTAGAAAGAATCCAGAATGAGTTTAGTGGTAAACGATATTTTACTAATGGCGTTATCTAGAACACACCTGTTGATCACATCAATAACATGTTACTAGAAACAAGAAACATAGGTTGTCCAAAAATAAATGAAGGACCAAAGACGCCATAGATCATGAACTACTCCAGTAGCTTCTGCCAACAACAATTTGTGCATGAAATAACTACTAGTGCAAATGGTTTAATTTCAGTTACAAAGTTACCGATCAATATACGACCACTTACATATATGTAAATCAATTCAGATAAATTCCATTCCAAATATTAGACACATTGATGGAAGTCAAATCAAAGTTAGCAGAAAGAATGTCAATTTTCAGAAAGGAATTGCGCTTGCGGCCGCTTCACTGATAACACCAAATTCATACCAGTGAAAAGATCAATAGTTCTGTAAAGGGTTAAATGATACCCTGATTTCACGGAAAATGAATTTGGGAAATTATTGCAGAATGGTAAAGGGCTCTGGGCAAAGATTTGGATCTTTTCATTGGCCCTATGAGAAGAGTTCCCAATTGTGGAATAGCATTGAGAAGATCAAGCTTGTCTTGCTCAGCGACAGCGTTCAACATGAAATTTCAGCTTAGCATGCATGTTGCTTTGCGAGGATATGCTGTTTATCTATCCGTCTAATAAATATTTCACTGAAAAAGATTAAGTGCTGAAATCGCTAATCAGGTTGCTACCATTTAGTAGTATGATTTACAAGCGAAATTGCCAATTTTTATGCTTCAATTCGAATTCAGAAAACGCCTCCTCACCTTGACCCTCTCCATGTTGAAGGCGGGCGAGATCACGCGGCGGTGGTGCGCCCACTTCTCCCCGGTGAGCCCCACCAGCCCCTCGCCGATGAGCTGCCGAGCGAGCAGGTTGCTGCCGCCGCCGTTGCCAGCCTTATCAAAGGTCCCCGTGGAGTCGTTCAGCGCGGCCTTGGCGACTTCCGGGCTGGAGAACACCAGCCACGACCGGGGCCCGAACCAGAACACAAACGGGCGGCCGTACCGCGCTGCCCACTCGCGGTAGTGCGGGGCGACGCGGCCGACGATGGCGTGGTGGAAGGAGGCGAGCGGCCTGGACTGGGCGGCGGCGACAAGGGCGCTGTAGTCGGCCCCGTTTCCGGAGATGAGGCTGCGCGGAGGGCCCCGGATGCCCTGCCGGCGCAGGCGGCGCTCCAGGCGGTACGGGATCCACACGAGGCTGCGGAGCACGCGGAGTACGTACGCGAGCGCGGCGAGTAGCACGGCTAGGAGGATGGCGGCAGGGCTGCCCATTGTTTGCTGCTCGGCGATTCCTGGAATGGGGTTTGGCTCCGAGCCTCTGGCAGAGAAGAAGGTTGACTCCGAGTCTCCGACGAAGCCGGCCACTATTTCTGCTCGTCTTATTTATAGCCTACTAATGCTAAAAATCTTAAATTTAATTGGTTTGAGGATGAAAATTTTAGTTTATAAGCACGGCAACTTGTTGACAAAATAAATTAACTGAGACAGGTTTATCATGTTTTCCAACCAAACTTTCATCTTCGGTAAACATAAATTGCCATAAAATATAATTGATTGTCATGTTGGATTATAGATGGGCTTTGGCTCATACTCCCTCCGTCTCAAAATAAGTGTCTCAAACTTAGTATAATTTTACACTAAATCTAGTACAAATTTGAGACACTTATTTTGGGACGGAGAGAGTATAAGATAATACTCATTTGTTAATCTCTAAGGCCTATTTAGATGCATGACAAATGATGTGAAGTTTAGTATACCATATTGCTGGTGGAGTAAGAGCGAGACCCCCTTTATAAGAGCTGCTCTCTACATGGCATTTGAGCTTGAAAAGAAGAGTTGTACAAGCGCGCTCCTGCTCCGCTGACGCCCGCCTCGCCTCGATGCGGGCTGGAATGGGCTGAGCCTTAATTTTTGCCACTCCCTTATGCATAACCCTAGTCGTCATCTACTGTTCCCCTCTCTATGCTGCTTCCGGTGATCCCTGGTCGAGAGAGTAGGTGCCTTCGGAACACTGCCGACTGCTCCTGATCCGTCCCCCCTCCATCCTCCTCTGCTTCCCCTGCATCGACACCTGGTCGACGACGCCGCCGACAAGAAGAAGGCCATGAACTCTAAGGCTGCTGTTGCTGCCGCCGCGTTGGCCTAGCCAACCAGAGGGTATGATTTGTTCATCCCTCATTTACTCTTTCATGTGCTAGCTGTATATGTTGTGTTCATGGATGTTTTGATTTTATGCATTATACGTGCTCACATGCTTAGTTATCGGTATGAGTTGCATACTGGATTGCCATGCTTACTGTTTACTCGTGTGTTAGATTAATCAATAAAGTGCTAATATTTCCAACACCAACTTCAGATTTGTAATGAAGTCCTTTATTTATTTGCGGAATTTCCTCCTGAGTCCTGAGTATATTTTTCCAAAGCGGAGGGCTGTTGCACAAATCTAGAAGCACATGAGAAACATTGTTCTATGGACTTGTATTGCTAATCTGATCATCTTCAGAATTGCTCTTGTCCTGCTCCTGTTTCCCCTCCGCTTGTAAAAACAGGTATGACTCGTAGAGTACTTCTTTTCGACAACTGAACGGACCATTATGTGTAACAACTTAATCATAATTTTTGAATCGACCAACTTGAACTGATGTAGGAAGAAAACTACTCCCGTCGTCACATAATATAAAAACGTTTTCTAGTGCCAAAAACGACCTTATATTATGGGACAGAGGGAGTAGGTGATACAAAAAATCTAGAGGAAAATGATGATTTACTGTCACAAAGCATATACTTTCTATACACACTTTCTAACCTTCAGGGCAAACTTCAGACAAGTTGGCAACCTCCTCTTACAAGTTGCTCAAAATCCACAGGGATACAGGAGACCGGAGACGAAACATTCACATATACTCCCTCCGTTCCAAATTATTTGACCCATATTTATCTACACATGGATGTATCTAGACACTAAACAATTATAAATACATCCGTATTTAGACAAATTCAAGTCAACTAATTTGGAACGGAGGGAGTACCTTGCTGTCACACCTCCCGATTCCAGATACAGCGCCACGGAAGGCTTAGATCTTGTGGACAAGAACCTGAGCACCGTACTGGGGTTGGAGGGTCATCGCCATCATCGGCGCATGAACATAGGACGGCGAGACATCAAACGCAAAGCGCTGGAGAACCATTGCAAGCGCCAGCTTTGCCTCAACCATCGTGAGATTCTGGCCAACACAGATGGCAGGGCCAATCCCAAAGGGAAAGTACGCGCCGAGGTGATAGCTCTTGCCATCTGCAAACCTCGATGGATCAAACTCCTCCGCATTAGCTCCCCATATGTCGACATCATGGTGCATCTCGATAATAGGCAGATTGAGTTGTGTGCCTGCAGGGATGTCGAGTTTGCCTAGCTTCACATCCCTAGTGACTGTCCTGTTGACGAACAGAGCTGGAGGGTACAGCCTGAGGGTCTCCTTCAACACCATATTTACCTGATATCATGCCAACATCACCAAAGTGTTACTCGTTATGTCCCGATAAGGAGATATCATCAGGAATATAAAAAACTGTACTATTCGTTCAAATTAATAGGGCTCACAATTTTGAGACTGCCCAAGGTTTCCGCATTTGGGTGCTCGTTCTTGCCACACACTTGCAGGACTTCATCTCGGGCCTTGTGTTGCCATTCTTTATGCAATGCCAGCAGAAGTGTTGCCCATGTCAATAAATTTGCAGTTGTTTCCTTACCGGCAAAGTAAAATGTTTTGCACTCATCAATGATCTCTTCGATTCCCATTTTAAACTCATTCTTATTTTTGCTGGCTGATAGCATCAAGCCAAGCAAATTTTTGGAATCTTCACACTTCTTTCGATTTATCTCAATCAATCTGCGCAAAGAATTTCGGATTTCCTTGTTTAGGCTATGCCTTCTTTGGTTCTTCTTTGTCGGCACAAACCTAAGAGCGAAAAAGGTCACAATCTATTTCCCTCAACTGTAGCATTTGATTGAAGAGTAAGAGTAACAGCACAGTGGGGCAAGCATTTTTTCCAATGTAAAAATGAAGAAACATGTAGTAGGAACTACTCCCTCCGTTCCAAAATAGATGACCCAATTTTGTACTAAACTTAGTATAAAGTTGAGTCATCTATTTTGGAACGGAGGGAGTATATGTTTACTGATGGAGAATAAGTGGTGACCCAAAGTGTATGAGTCAATCATACCTGAATCCAGGAAAGTAGAAGGTTCTCATTGCAAGGAGGGCAAGTTGTACCTGTTCATCTTGCAATTGAAAAATTCGCTTTCCTTCCTCGTAGCTACTTCCAAATGCTATACAAGAAATGACATCCGCACTCAAAGTGTGGAATTCTTTATTTACATCAATCTCAAACTCAGGGCGGATTTCTCCTTGAACTTCCCATTTATCCAGCATGGATGAGGTGATAGCTGATATTTCTGGAATCCAACCCTACGAAAAATCCAGAAATGAATTTAGTGGTAAACTATGTATCTGATCTAGTGCATTATCTCACAATTGCCGATCACATCAACATGTTAATAGAAAGAAGAAACATGGATACCACAGGTTAGTTTTTGCCAGCTTCAAATTCTGAGTGAAATAACTAGTCATGCAGATGGTTGAATTTCAATAACAAATGTTCCCAATCATTTGGTGTTTGTTAAACTATTCAAATGAGTTCATTACAAATATTAAGACACACTGCTAGAAGTCGAAATCAAAGTTAGCAGAAAGAATGTCATATTCAGAAAGGAATTGCTTGGAATAAGTATGTACACTGTCCTCTTCGATAACAGCACCAAGTTCAAACTTCAAACCAATTGAAAAATCGATAGTTTTGTAAAGAGTTAATGGGTGCCCTGAATCGAAATTTCACTGAAACGTGATGGCACACCCTACGCCTGGATCATAGCAACCAAGATTTAACAAGACTTGCATATATTTGAGGATCTTGTTTAGGTAGGTTGAAATCGCTAGGTAGGCTGCTGCCATTTAGCGTGATGTGAAGATAAATCGTCTACCTTGTTCAAAAAAAGAGAAAGATAAATCGTCTACGTTTCAATTCGAATTCAGGAAACGCCTCCTCACCTTGATTCTCTCCATGTTGAAGGCGGGCGAGATAACACGGCGGTGGTGCGCCCACTTCTCCCCGGTGAGCGCCACCAGCCCCTCGCCGAGGAGCTGCCGAGAGAGCGGGTTGACGTTGCTCCCGGAACCCTTTCTGAAGGTCCCCGTGGAGTCGGTCAGCACGGCCTTGGCGACCTCCGGGCCGGAGACCACCAGCCGCGGCCGGGGCCCGAACCAGAACACGAACGGGCGGCCGTACTGCGCCGCCCAGTCGCGGTATTCCGGCGCGGCGCGGCCGACGAAGGCGTGGTGGAAGGCGGCCAGCGGCGCGGAATGGGCGGCGATGAGGGCGCCGTACTCGGCCGCGTTGCCGTAGAGCAAGCTGCGCGGGGGCCCCCGGATGCCCTGCCGGCGCAGGCGGCGCTCCAGGCGGTGCGGGACCCACACGAGGGAGCGGAGCAGGCGGAGCAGGTACGCGAGGGCGGCGAGTAGGGCCGCGAGGAGAAGCGCGGCGAGGGCGCCCATTGCTTTACTGCTTGGAGTTTCCCGGGAGAAATTTGATATTTGCCACTCCCGACGCCTGACTGTGCGACCGCCAGGATGGGGCTTCGCGAATTTGCCATCGAGCTGATTGTCATTTCGCCTCTTTTTTACTGATTTTCTTTTTCTTTATCCACTTAGAGCGGATGGCCATCGCTACACGGTGGACTGCTGCCTCAGCTTTGGCTCGCGTGGTCCAGGACTTCTCAAATGGTTGCTTGCGGAGGAAAACGGATGCATGCAGAAGAGACCGTCTCTTCTTTGACAAAAGTTAGACTGTGTTGTTTTAGTTTTGTCTCTGGTTTCCTTGATGTTACATTTTGAGTTAATAAAAATATCTTTTATTGAAAAAATTTGTCTTTGCCTTGTTACTCTTATACAGACCATAGCAAAACTAGATGCATCCCATGCAGTTTTGGAATAAGTGGGGGAGAGAAATAAAAATTTAGAGAAAGAGAGAGAGAGAGAGAGAGAGAGAGAGGTGGGGCCGATGAGGGAGTGCAGCATTGGGTGAGATTATTTATTATTACACATGGTGGTTTCATGATTCTTTATCATCATGGATTGGTTGGGGCTAATGCTTCCTATAGCATCCATAGCTCATGCCCTTACAAGCTATGGAAAGAACCATATTGCCCTGGATAATGACGACGCAATGACGCCTCCCCGACTTGCTAATCGTCTTGAACTTTCGTGGCGGAGCGCTCAGTCAAAGTTCGTGTTAAGCTTTGGCACAAGGTTCGTGTTAAGCTTTGGCACTCGTTGATTGTGGATGCTCCTCTGTTGTGCTGTGGGGTTTGATACGCACGCCGGTGCGGTGCGTTAGGCTGTTTGTAGAGTCTTGGTATTGTGATCCCTCGACGCACCCCTCATCTACCTGGTCCTGTTAGTATGCTAGCTAGGTCTTGCCTTATGTTGGGCGTCCTGTTCCTCTCCTTTTCTTGTAACACTCGTTACTTGTCTGGTTTTCGGCTCGGTTTTCCTCATAAACGGGGTCAATTTGTTAAGGTTTTCGATCCGATTTTCTTTATAAACTGGATCACTCTCCTGGCATTATGGCCACTTTGAGCAATATATTCAAGTGGAGGGACTCCTCCCCCGGTGATTCTCAAAAAAAAAATTGCCCTGGATATTACATGTAGGCTCCATTTGGAAGTCGCCTAGCTTCGCCAAATCCGGCTACGCGCTGCGTTTCGGCTTCTTGCGAGGAGCTCGATGTGTTCAGGAGACAAGTCCAGCTCCTCGACGGTGTTTAGGGAAGATATCAGGGAAGTTACCGAATGGACTAAGGTGCACGAGGAGGTCGTCATTCCTCGCTTCAGCGGCTTCTTCCTTCGCACTAACGTCAACCAGATAGATGTGAGGCAAGGAAGGAGGCTAGTGAGCGGGAGATGTTGGTGCAGGCGCAAGACAAGGCGGCCTCAAGGAGAGGGAGGCGATGGGGTGGCGGAAGACCAGCACGCAAACACGAGAAAGTGATGCGGCGGGGGTGGCGGTGGTGCGGCTGTGGCTGGTGCACCATATTGCCCCTTGATATGTACATGTAGGTTTCATTTGGAAGTTGCCTAGCTTCGCCAAATCCAGCTCCGCGCCGTGTTCTGGCTTCTCATGGGGACCTCCATGTGTTCCGGGGGGGGGGGGGGTCCAGCTCCTCGACGATTGTTGGGTTGGGGAATATATAAGGGGAGTTGCCAAATGGGCCAAGCTGCTTAAGGAGGTCGTTCTTCCTAGCTTCATCTACATCTTCATTTGCGGCAACAACAATCGGAGAGAGGTGGGCAAGGGAGAAGGCTAGAGAGCAGGAGATGTTGGTGCGGCGTGAGACGGGGTGGCCTCGAGCAGAGAATGGCGAGAAGACACGCACAACTACAGTCGCGAACAACACTGACCCCTCATCACTATCAAGTGTGATATACGACTTACTAGGAATGATAGACTATTCACATCACTGTCAGGTGGCTCCCTCGAGGTCTTCGATATTGGCGATGAGATGGGTGGTGGGTGGATCAAAAAAATCGACATCTTCCGGTAACTCCGAGATCCGATCTGACATCATGATCGGCAGAATCAGCTCTTCTTGCTCTTGGATCTAGCTAGATGCCAAACCCTGGAAGACCAGATCTCTGCGGCAGTTCGTGGCATACTCCCTGTTTCCGAAACTTACGATCAGGCCTAGAGCGAAGGTCTCGAGCTGGCCGAGGTGGCCAGTCAAGTCGACGACGAAGGTGAAGATGCTGAAGACGAACAACTATCCCAACACAAAGTTCATGCTGAAACCAATCTGATCGTTGATCTGAACTCCCATCGAGCCATGCCGCTCACCTAGCAGGACCTGCATGGGCGCACCTAGTTGGCTCGATCAACTATTGACCATTTGACCAGTCACCCATTGACTTTTTGAAAATACGGCAAAAATGAGCAAATCAAATAATATAAGAAATGCGAATTAAAAAAACACGTGTTTGAAAAAAGATCGCAAATTCAAAATGTACATGAATTTGGAAAATGTTCATTGGTTTTGAAAAAAAAAAGATCATGGATTTGAAATGCACTTGGAAAAATATATTCGCAAATTGTCAAAAAGGTAAATGAATTTGAATATATTCATGCATTTGAAAAACATTCACTATATTTGAAAAAAAATCACTGGTTTAAAAAAAGTTCACGTGTTTTTTAAAAAAGGTTCATGAATTTGAAAAAAAATCACGCATATGTAAAATGAAAAAGTAAAAGGAAATAAAAATAAAAAAATGAAAAATAAAGAAAAGG
This sequence comes from Aegilops umbellulata, assembly GCA_032464435.1. NCBI lineage: Eukaryota > Viridiplantae > Streptophyta > Magnoliopsida > Poales > Poaceae > Aegilops > Aegilops umbellulata. The sequence goes on from CP136054.1 coordinate 399,477,366, forward strand.
AAAACAAAAATTAAAATTAAAATATAAGGGAAAAAGAAAAAAAGCAAAAGAAAAACCGAATAAAACCAAACAAAAACCATGCCAGAAAAACAAAACAAAAACCCGGCTGGAAGCTTCTTCCCGTGAAAATAACTTTTTTTAGCAATAAGGCGGCAACGAGGCCCTACTTGGCGCCTAAGCGCCCGGAAGTGGCTGGCAGTCACATATGCCCTTAGCGGGCCATGGCCCATATATTGCTCTCGGCGTTGACCAACCAACCATTCCATCCATCCCTTCGGGATGCTCGCTAGTGTTTTTTTTCCTTGTGAGCATGTACAGTGAAAAAGATTCTAAAAAAATGAACTATGAAAAAACACTACTGGTTTAAAATTTTGATCATGATTTTTCTACTAATTTAAAAAGTTCATTAACTCCAAAAAAAGTTCGTGAATTATGAAAGGTTTGCAAATTTGAAAAACTTGGTAAAATTTAAAAATGTTCACCAATTTGAAGAAAGCTTTTGAATTTGAAAAAAACAAGATTTTGAACAATAAGTTTATGAAGTTGAAAAAGTTCATGAAGTTGAAAAAGTTCATGAATTTGAAAAAGTTTCCCGCACTTGAAAAGGTTCTTGGATTTTGAAAAAATCATAAATTTGAAAAAGTTTCCCGCACTTGAAAAGGTTCTTGGATTTTGAAAAAATCATAAATTTGAAAAAAAAATGTGTCTATATACATGCGTCGGTGTCTATGAACCAGACATTGGGTTGTGTGCAAGAACCCTTTGTGAGTTCGGTCGAGGGCTGAACAAGCTACGTGACCAAGGGCATTGTTTGCGGGAGAGGAGATGGCAGAAGGTAAAGCACACCAGAGATACCCAGGTTCAGGCCACCGTAGGGGTGTAATACCCTACTCCTGCCTAAGATAATATTGTTGTGTTCACTACGAACTAGTTACAATGTGTCTGGTATGTTGAGAATGAGTCGACCTGCTAGGCTATAGTCTTTTTCTATTTATACTGCTTCGGTCCTCCCCTTATCACGGTGGGGAGTTGCCACAGGTTCAGTATAAACAAAGGGAAGAAGTGGGGGCCGTTTGTACTGACCCGACATGACGGGGTTTACCGAGTTGGTAGCTATAGGGCGTCCCTGTAGCAGCACGCCGAGTAGGTGAATCTTTAGCTGCCACTATTGACGATCTTGGGGGATGGCGCACCTCATCGGCGCCCAAAGTCAAAAGGACGGGCCTGCTGCGTCCCATCCCTGCGGCTGACGGTAGTCGCGATGTCGGGATGGTGCGTGTTTTAATGTCTCTGACAGGCAGATTCTCTGCTTCCTTCGGGGAGAAGGAAGCCGTAGGGTGCGGTGCTTCCCGGGCGGATTCGGGAAGCGCTTGCGGGGTTTGGCGCCCTGCGAAACACTTAGCGAGGAGAACTTCTGGACTCCATTCTCCAAATGACGAGTTGCCAAGCTCCCTGGTCTGTGCGGCATTGCTTGTTGGGCGCCATCATTAAGGCTCATTGAAACACAATATAAGGAGCCCCATCTTGACATGGACGAGGAGGGCGCTTTTTTATGCAACTCCAAAGGGAAAAACGGGAAACTACCATGTCGACGTTGACAAGTTATTATATTTAGCATGAAAGAAAATTGGTCTTGATGCGGCCATCGGTACCAAGAACCAATGAACACTTATTGGAAGTGTATCAAAGAGTTCTTCGATGCACACAATACTAGTCGCAATGACTGATCGCATGCTTCGGTCTGCCACTGATGGTCTATTTTACATCGGTGCCATGGGAGGGTGTAGTGGGAGGATTCATGGGTGCCATGGGTGGTGCCATGGGAGGAGGCATGGAAGCAAACCATGGAGATCATGCAAGCACAAGTGATGACAATGGAGGCAATGGTATTTGAGTGGCTATGCACTATGTTCTATGCTTGTGGTTGTGACGTATTTGTGTTTGTAATGCATTATGCTTTTGTTTGTGTTTGTGTTGCACTATGCTTATGGTTTGAATTTTAATTTGATATGTGGATTTAAAGTTCTATTTGATATGTTGTTGGTTATGTGTGGTGATCCTGTAAAGTTTAAATTCTATCCATAGCTCATGTGTTGTTTCAATATGTATGAAATTGTGGAGAAGGACATATTTGGGTGCCCTATTTTACATCATCTTCTGGTGACCTAAAACCTTCTCTCTTCTGCCCTAAAACTTTTTGTAGGTGCCCTATTTTGCATTATCTGTTGGAGATGCTCTAAGAGGGGCTTCGCAAACAACAATGTGTGCAAATTTATGACCTAAAAAATAAAATATCCTAGAAACAAACAAAAATTCAAGAGAAAAGCATATACCTTTTATCACCGCGCGCACACACACATACACACTTTCATTACAAAGTTCACACAAGTTCAAAGCCTCCTCTTCCAAGTTGATCACAATCCACACTGATACAGGAGGTATAAATACATGGCACATATACAACGCCACAGAGGGCTCAGATCTTGCAGATAAGAAGTCACAGAGGGCTCAGATCTTGTGGATAAGAAGTTGAGCACCATACTGGGGTTGGAGGGTCATCACCATCATTGGTGCATGAACATAGGATGGTGAGACATCAAACGCAAACCGCTGGAGCACCATTGCAAGCACCAACTTTGCCTCGACCATCGCGAGATTCTGGCCAACACAGATGGCAGGGCCAATCCCAAAGGGGAAGTATGCACCGAGGTGATAGCTCTTGCCATCTGCAAACCTCGATGGATCGAACTCCTCCGCATTAACTCCCCATATGCCGACATCATGGTGAATGTCAACAATAGGAAGATTGACCTGCGTGCCCGCAGGGATGTCAAGTTTGCCCAGTTTCACATCCCGAGCGACTGTCCTGTTGACGAACAGAGCAGGAGGATACAGCCTGAGGGTCTCCTTCAACACCATATTAACCTGATATCATGACAACATCGCTAGAGTGTTATTCACAATGTTCCAGTGAGGTGATATCGTCAAGAATAAGAAAAGCTGTAGTATTCATTCAAGTAAATAAGGCTCACAATTTTCAGACTGCTCAGGGTTTCTGCGTTTGGGTGCTCGTTCTTGCCACACACTTGAAGGACTTCATCTCGGGCCTTGTGTTGCCATTCTTGATGCAATGCCAGCAGAAGTGTTGCCCAAGTCAACAAATTTGCAGTTGTTTCCTTACCGGCAAAGTAAAATGTCTTGCACTCATCAATGATCTCTTCGATTCCCATTTTAAACTCATTGTCAGCTTTGCTGGCTGATAGCATCAAGCCAAGCAAATTTTTGGAATCTTCACACTTGTTTCGATTTATCTCAATCAATCTGCGCAGGGAATTTCGGATTTCCTGGTTTAGGCTATGCCTTCTTCGGTTCTTCTTTGTCGGCACATACCTAAGAGAGAAAGAGGTCATATTATTTTTCCCTAGCTGTGAATGAAGAGCATGAGTAGCAAGAGAGAGATGCAAACATTTTATTTTCTGATGTAAAAATGTAGAAATATGCAGTAGGATATGTTTAGTGATAGAGAATAAATGGTGACCCAACTTCAAGTCTATGAGTCAATCTCACCTGAAGCCAGGAAAGTAGAAGGTTCTCATAGCAAGTATGACAAGTTGTATCTGTTCATCTTGCAATTGAAAAATTCGCTTTCCTTCCTCGTAGCTACTTCCAAATGCCACACAAGAAATGACATCCGCACTCAAAGTGTGGAATTCTTTATTTACATCGGTCTCAAACTCTGCTCGAGTTTCTCCTTGGACTTCCCATTTATCCAGCATGGATGAAGTGATAGCTGATATTTCTGGTATCCAACCCTACCAAATCCAAACAAGTTTAGTGGTATACCATATCTTATTAAGTGCATTATGTACAGCACAACTGCTTTTGCACATCAACATGTTTTCATTGAAAGAAGAAACATGGACACCGTAGGTCACGAACTATTCTGATAGCTCCTGACAGCTACGAACTGTGAGGGAAATAACCAGTCATGCAAAAAGGTTGAATTTCAGTAACAAATGTTACCGGTCAATAGGCAACCATTTGATGCTTGTTAAACTATCCAGATAAGTTCATTTCAAACATTCATATACATATTGCTAGAAGTTGAAATCAAAGTTAACAGAAAGGGTAGCATTTAAGAAAAAAAAGAATTGCTTGAAATAACCGTGCATACTGTCCTATTCAATAACAGAACCGAGGTCAAAGCAATGGGAAAATCTGTAGTTCTGTAAAGAGGTGGCACACCCTACGCCTGTATCGTAGCAACCAAGATTTTAGTCCACAAACTGTAAAACAAATGGGAAAATTTGTACTAGTTCTGTAAAGACAAGTGATCTATTTTATGTTTCAATCCGAATTCAGGAAACGCTTCCTCACCTTGACCCTCTCCATGTTGAAGGCGGGCGAGATGACACGGCGGTGGTGCGCCCACTTCTCCCCTGTGAGCCCCACCAGCCCCTCGCCGATAAGCTGCCGAGCTTGCGGGTTGTTGCCGCTGCCGGTGGTACCCTTCTCGAAGGCCCCCGTGGAGTCGGTCAGCACGGCCTTGGCGACCTCCGGGCCGGAGACCACCAGCCGCGGCCGGGGCCCGAACCAGAACACGAACGGGCGGCCGTACCGCGCCGCCCACTCGCGGTACTGCGGCGCGGCGCGGCCGATGAAGGCGTGGTGGAAGGAGGCGAGCGGCGCGGACTGGGCGGCTTTGGTCATGGCGACGTATTCGGCCGCGTTTCCGGCGAGCAGGCTACGCTGAGGCCCCCGGATGCCCTGACGGCGCAGGCGGCGCTCCAGGCGGTGCGGGACCCACAGGATGGAGTGGACCAATCGAAGCACGTACGTGAGCGCGGCGAGCAGACCGGCTAGGAGCAGAGCAGCGACGGCGCCCATTGCTTGCAGCTTGGCGATTCTGAATGGAGTTTGGCTCCCCTCCGAGGTAGAAGAACCAAAGGAGTTGACTCTCTGTTTGCTTTTTCTTTTTTGAGTCTCTGGTACGGAGGTAGCAGAGTAATCGAGCCGTGCCGGGCTGGCCCGTGTGCTGAGGCTGGCGGACCAGGCACGGCCCAAGGTGTTACAAGAACCCTCCAAGAGGAAAGCACAGAAGAAAAAGGCTAGTGCAAAAAGAAAAGAAAGAAAAAGTCAACGCCATCATAAACCCAAGCTCCATCGACAAGCCATGCACATCATCGGGAACCATCGCTGGGCCTCCAAAGAGGAAGCGATATCGAGGACAACACCGTCACCCGATCTGGCCTAGCCAAATCTTAGGTTTTCACTCGAAGACCACAAGCCATGAGGTACGAGGAGTAAAACGAGCTTCACTGCGGTACCTCCAAGGAAAAAGATGACATCCGCAGACGTCGTTACCGCCGGCACTGACCAGAACAGTGCAGGATTTTCATCCGAAGCCGAGTCCTTTGCCAACAAACATGAATTTGAGTCCTACCAGCTCCACCGGGCAGAAAAAGGACATGCACACACTATCAGGAACGGACTTGTCACCGCCGCACGCAGAAACTCGGCAAACACGAGCCAACCTGGTTGGGCCGCCCCGCCGCACGCAGGCCTGGGCGCCAAACCAGATCCGGCCATCCTTAGCCTCCGGTCGATTCACTGCACGCAAACAACATCGCCTATCATGATAACTAATTCCCTTGTTCTTCTTTTTTGTTCTTTCTTTTTCTTTTTCTTATGCTTTTTTCCTTTTCTTTTCCCCTAAATCAGTGACTTTATTTTTCAAAATTCATGCAATTTTTTCAAATATGACAAGTTTTTTTTTCCAAATTGATGATTTTTCATGTTTGTGAACTTTTTCCCAATATTGTAGAACTTTTTTTTCAAACTTCTGAATTTTTTTTCTGAAATTGATGGATTTTTTTAAAATGATGAACTTTTTTTATATTTAAAAAAACCGTCAGACTTTTTTGGGAAATTGATGAACTTTTTTTTTCCAATTTGTTGAACTTTTTTAAAATCAACGAACTTTTCATGAAAGTCGATGATTTTTTTTTCAAAATTGATGAACCATATTTTTCGTCCAATTCAGATTTATTTCACTGAATTCAAATTTATCACCTAATTCAAATTTAGTTTACCTAATTCAAATTTAGTTAACCATGTTCAAGATTTGTTCACCCAATCCAAAATTAATTCACATATATCAAATTTAGTTCACCTAATTCAAATTAGTTCACAAATAAAATATTTGTTCACCTAATTTAGTTCTAGTTCACGCATTTCAAAATTTATTCACCCAATTCAAAATTTCTTCATCTAATTTTATTTTATTTCACAAAAGAAATATTAATTCACCTAATGTAATTCTAGTTTACGCATTTCAAAATTTGTTCACCTAATTCTATTTTAGTTCACAAAGTTTAAAATTTGTTCACCTAATTCAAATTGAGTTCAGCTAATTTGATTGTAGAAAATGCAATTCAAAATTTGTTCACTCAATTCAAAATTTGTTCATCTAATTCTATTTTAGTTCACAAGACAAATGTTAGTTCACCTATTGTAATTCTAGTCCGCGCATTTCAAAATTTGTTCACTAATTCTATTTTAGTTCACAAAGTTTAAAATTTGTTCACCCAATTCAAATTTCTTATTCGATTCTAGAACTCACAATTCAAAATTTGTTCACCCAGTTTAAATTTTTTTCACCGATCCAAATTACTACACCTAATTCAATTCTAGTTCATCCAATTCAAAATTTGATCATCTCATTAAATTTTTGTTCATCTAATTCTATTTTAGTTCACCAGATTCATTTCTAATTCACACAACTCAAAATTTGGTTCACCTAATTCGTATTTCGTATTTGGTTCCCTGTAATGTTTTGTGTAATTGTGTGTTTCTCGAGGAACAGTTTACTTGTATATAATTCTTAGCATCAATTTACCGAGTTTACAGAAAAAAGAATCAGTCTTTATTAGTACTACTTGTACAATTCTTAGCATCAATCTAGAGAAGTAGGAGCATGTGTCAGAAACAGTTTTTCTTTCTCTAGCAGCGGCATAGAAACAGTTTTTTTTTAGGAACGGCATAGAAACAGCAGTACAATCTTTTTTTAGGGAAAACTGTAGTACGATCTTTTTTTAGACGAACTGTAGTACGGTCTAAGTTAACAATCGAACGCTAGGGAAATCTTATTGGCCGGGATCCTCAAGTCTTCAATCTAGCCATGCTCGGCAAGCAAGGCCGGCGACTTACAACAAGCCCTGGCTCTCTGTGTGCTCGGGTGTTGAAGGGGAAATATTTCCCTCACACAAGCTTCCTTCAAGCCACGATTCCTAAAAGGGCTTCCTCGACATGGAGAGCAATTGTTGCAGGAAGGAGAGCTCTGGAAACTGGGCTGATCCACCGGATAGGTGATGGTTCCTCCACGTCCATTTGGAACGATCCTTGGATCCCCAACACTGCTACCATGAAACCGGTCGGTCGCCTCGGAGCTGCCCCTCTCGAGCGTGTATCGGAGTTGATCGATGATTATACCGGTAATTGGAATGTTGATCTTGTTCGCCAAAACTTCCTCGCACCGGATGCCGATGCCATTCTGAACATACCTTTGGGTAGAACGGGAGGGGAAGACACTCTGGCGTGGGCACTGGAAAAGTCAGGCAACTACACTGTCAAATCAGCGTATCGTTCTCTAATGACTCGCAACGAGCTTAGCTCTCTAGAGGAAGGGACGATTACGGACACTTCATCAGCAAATAAACAGTTGTGGTCTGCGCTTTGGAAAATACATGTGGTGCCGAAAGTAAGAGTTTTCTGGTGGCGAGTGCTTCGTGGCATCTTGCCGGACTCCTCTACCTTGAAGCATCGACATATTAAGCCCCTCGGGCGCTGTGACATCTGTCAGGCAATGGATGAAGATTTGATGCATGCGCTTATTTCATGCTCGCACGCGAAGCAGTTTTGGATTGCGGCCAAGGAGCGGTTCGACCTTCAACTCCCTCGGTTGCATCCGTTAACGTGGGCGCGCGATATTGTGTTGGATCCTATGTTCACAGACGACAGCAGATGCAAGATCATCACAATTATGCACGCTATATGGACCTCCAGGAACAAGTGGACTCATGATCAAGATGGATATGATCCTGTTCAGGCACTCAAATGGATCCATGAAACCCTATCTTTGCTGGAGTTACCTGTCCGTCGCACAAGGATGCAGGCGGGACAGGGCTGGAGACCCCCTGACGCGGGGTGGATTACCATCAACACTGATGGATCGGTTTTCCCGGATGGCTTAACAGGCGGAGCTGGTGGTGTTGCACGGTCCCATTTATCCTTCATCGGGGCTTGGTGCAAGCCGCTAGCTGGCGTTTCGGATCCTTTCATCGCCGAACTACTAGCCTTTCGGGAGGGTGTGATCTTTCCTCAGCTTCGCGGGATGTCACATGTGATCATGGAGGTCGATAGCATGGAGCTGGTCACCCAATGGAACTCGCGCGACAACTCTCGATCGGTAGCAGCGCCTATCTTACGAGAACTAGATGATATAGTCCTCAATTTTGTTTCCTTTTCGGTTCACCATGTCAGCAGGGAGCTCAATACTCCGGCTCACTCATGTGCACAACGTGCTTGCTCTCTCGAGGCCACGGAGTGCTGGTTAGAGCAGAGCCCCGATTTCCTCCTTGTTAGCCTTCGGGCAGATTGTAACCGAATGATCCTGAAATAAAGTTCTAGTTTCGATGCAAAAAAAAAAATCTTATTGGGCTTCCTAGATACAGCCCACAACAAAAGGTAGTAGGCGCCACAACTACGAACCGGCGCAGAAGGCGCCGGTTAGGACCTCCCGTGCCTGGCACGACACGAATAGCCTGTGCCGGTGTGCTTGTGGGCTGGTCCGCCAAGCACGTCCCATTTGGTCAGTTTAGTTCCTATTGGATCTGAAAACACAATTTCTTTTTTGCAAGTGGCGCGTATAATCGAAGTCGCTCACATACATAAGAATACACTCACCCTTATAAATGCACGCATGCACATCATATCCCTGTGAGCACCACCGAGAGATTGAGCCGGCATATCATCTTGAGATTTTACGAAGTCACTACAGGCGCCTTTCCACTGAACAAACATCGCCGGAAGTCTGAAATAAATTCAGAAATAATGCGAGCATCAATCTCAAGTCTAGAATTTGAACTATGGTGGGTTGGAGATACCGCTGTGATCGTAACCATCAAACCACATGTTGGTTCACAGTGGTGCGCTTCGGTAGTGTATAAAAAATGGAACACTTGGGCCCAGTTTGGCGTCAACATTTATTAAACTTTTGTAGTTAAAACTTAAGTAGTCGGATGCCTTGGCAAATGGCAATGAATACTTCAGTTTTTAGTGATGCGCTCAGGGGCATTGTCGGGGCGGTCCTCAGGGAAATTTCATTGCTGGGGAAATAGGAGGATAGACTGGTGCATAAGTGTCCTGGCGGCTGAAGCCTTGGCACTCCGATACGAGTTGTCCCTTGCACAAAGGATGGGTTGCAACTGTCTTATTATTAACTCCGACTACCTCAAGGTCATTGATACCTTAACAATGGAGGATTTTCTATGGGTGCAGCGGCGACGATTTTTTACGACTGTTATTATCTTGCTTGTGAATTTTCTATTTCTAGGTTTGAACATTGTAATAGAGAACCAAAAATAAATTTTAATTTTTAAAGACCATAGTTTTTTGAGTTCAGTTCATGAATACTTCATTTTTTAAAGTACTGCAAAAACAGTATTGTATTGAAAATATTACGGTTTATGGTATTTGTTGATGCCAAACACATCAAAGCTATAAAAAGTAGGGAAACGCTTGTGACCGGTGCGCCGGCCGAATTTTCAGCCGGACGCGAGCCACGCTGGCGCCCCAAACCACTGAAGTCGTGCCCCGTGCGAGATGTGTTTTTTGTTGGGCCCACGTGGACCACCCCTCTTCCCTTATCTTTTTGCCAACCGCACATCTACTACCTCCAGCCGCATCCCTCCCCGTGGTCATGTTTCTTCTTCCTTTCCCCACGCCACTGCCAGCCGTGTGCTCCGCCAAGCCGGGGGACTGCCCGACTACTGTCGGTTGACGACTGCTTGCTAGTTGCGTGATGGCTGGGACGTGGTGGTCGCAAATGCTGCATCCGGCGGCGGGGGGTCCTGGAACCGGTGGTCGGCAATAGAAAGCTGCAATGGGCGGCCATGGGTTCTGCCGCCGGCGTCGTCCACTGCTACGGCCACGACGTCGCAATGCTACAACCGGCAACTGGCCGTGCTGGAACCAGCTATGCGGTGTGCTGGAATCGGCGGAAAAAATGCTACATCGCAGAGACTAACTGCTGGGAACCAGATGCCGGAGCTGCATCCAGAGACTTTTTTTTGCTACATCCGGCATTGTTTTTTGCTGGAACTAGTCAATTGTCCGCTACGAAGGTCGGCGTGGCAGAAGCTTCAACCGTTTGTGGAAAAAGCTTCAACCGGCTGTGTAAAAGCTTCATCTGACTAGACGGAAAGCTTCAAAGTGGCATGAGGGAAAATATGTTCACTGCAGGAAAAAAACTTCAATGGTGGAAAAGCTTCAAGCCGCAGTGGAAAAGCTTCAACCGGCAAGAGGAAGAGCTTCAATCCGCAATTGATGAAAAAGCTTCCACATGTGAAAAAAGCTTCAACCAGGGAACGTCAATGATACGAGTGGACGACGGCGAGAGCTGCGGCCGGCAGCAGTCGTCGAGGATGGTACAAACCGCTGATTTTTTTTATGCATCCGTCGTCGCATTTTGCTACGACTGACGAAGTTTTTTGCTACGTCAATTCAAAAAGGCATTCACTGGTTCCGCCGTTCTTGCAATCCCATGCGGCGAGCGTGGACGGCTAAGATAGCGGCGGTGCATTGGGCGTTGCAGCCATGGAACTCGCCAGCAAGCTGCTGCGGTCGCCACCGGAGTTGCAAGTGTGGGGGCGCATCAGGGACTGCAACCATGGAGGTCGCTGCCGCCGCTAATGGAGCAGCCAACAAGAAACATACGCGGCGACAGGCGGTGAGGGAAGATGAGGAGGCGAGGCGGTCGGCGCATGCGGGGGCGGCGCTCTCCTTCCTCTCCCTTCTCTCTTGTGCAGGAGGTTGACGATGGAGAGGAAGGACATGATGACATCTGACAGCTGGCACATGTAGATCGAACGGCTCCAGGCTGACCGGCCGAAAAATTGGGCCGGCGCGCCGGTGCAGAGCTTGCCCTAAAACGTACGGTTTCTACAAAAACTCCAAATACTTAGTTTTGACGAATAAAGAGAGAAATCATATACTCCTAGCCGGTCTCCTTGTCCTCCATAATCAAGCTCGCAATCGCTAGTCATTGTGTCACCTGTTTGTTTTGGCTTACCTACGCTGCACCCAAACACGTCATCCAACTCCTCATCCTTCTGATTGAAATGCTTTAGCATGTCATCGGGATCACCATCACACGAAAACCTTGGTTCAAGGAAAAATCCCCATTCTCCTTCACCATCTCACCCAGATCGAATCACCAAGACCTGGATCGTGAGAATTCCTCTTGCTATCTCGGAGAAAAAGCCGATATATCGAGACTGAAAACCGGAATACACAAAACGTTCTTGTATTATGAGACGGAAGGAGTAGTTATTTGAAAAAGATATTTATGACATAAGTCACGTCTTCCTCAGACATGGTTGGATACTTGGGTTTGGCTGTTAATCGTCTGAATATTTACATCAGTATGGGATTCTGCTGAATGATCGGCCTTCCGCGATGAAATCACTGTGATTGGTCAAAGGCTCAAATGCAATTGTGAAGATGATCAAAGGAATGTCGTGTATGGAAGGAACAAAATCCACGGCCATAGGCCCTGGCCAGCCGTGCCGACCAATTCAAACCACAATGTAGCGGATATATAGTCCGGCCGGCTAAACGCCATTAAACTCGCCGGCCCACAGGCAGCGAAACGTCGTGCTCCCAGTGTCGTTCCGCGTCGCGCGGCGCGGTGTCCAATCCCAATCCCACGACCCCGGCCGCCCCGACGCACCGCTCGCTCGCGGCCTGGAATCACGAGGTGTCGTGCGCTTGGCTTGACGTGGGAGAGCCCCCTACCGAACAGCCGTGATATCCAAGGCAGGGCGGAAGCCATACAGTACACAAGCGAGCGATTGAATTGCCCGCAAGTTGCACCATGGCAACCAACCGCAAGCCATGTTAGCCTAATCTGCCCCATCATTGTTAACAAACAAACACCAATTTAGGTCCGTGGACCTCGAAAGTCTAGTTGGTGGCTGCCACAAACTGGGGAGGAGCCGGATTCCCTGGATTTAGCAGGGTCACATGTTTGAGGCATCACACCATCTAGTAGAGATTTGTTTTTTTTTTGGAAAGGCCATCATGGCTAGCTTTATTAATATAAAAGAATAATTACATCGTTGACTAGTTGGCTAAGTAAGAACCCAGGAGGTTCATTAATCCAACTATCATTACGTTTATTACAAAAACTAAACTTTGCTAGCTCATGAGCTACAGAGTTTGCATCATGAAAATAGTGCTTAAAGATGACCTTCCCGATTAACATTACCGTGTCTATGCAGTCCGCAAAAATTGTCGCCGATGCATCCCACCATTGATCTTGCCCTTGACAATAATTCACCACATTTTGTGAATCATATTCAGCCTCAATCCTGTTGAATCCTAGGGAGTTTGCAAAAGATAACTCGTCCCGCATAGCCATCGCTTCAACTGTCATTACATCAGCTGCATGCTGAACAAAATTGCATTGAGCTGCTATGAATCTCCCCCTCTCATCACGAAGAACAGATCCAGTTGCGCCAGAACCAACATCTGAATGAAAGCACCCATCTACATTTAGTTTAATGAATTTTGGTTGTGGCCTCACCCACTTATGTTCGCTAGCTATCTCCTTCCTTGATGATTTCATAAAGTTCCCCACGATTGCTAGGACCGAGCTGGTCCATCGGAAAGAAGGGGGACATGAATCATGGTGAGTGTGCTGACGCCGCTGCCACCATAGGTACCAAGATCCCGCAGCAATAACTTCTTTGCAGTTAATAGCAGGCATAATGTCTAGTGGTGAGTCTGATTCTAACAACAAAAACTCAAAGATGGCCGATCTAGACCTATCGACCTGTGTCGCTGTATTTATATGATCAAGCAAACCCAATCCCGTCCAAAGGCTCGTTGCTAGATTGCACTTGAATAAAAGATGTCGGATATCTTCCGGACCCTTGTGACAGATCGGGCATTCACCACTAACTGGAATGTGCTTGTTTGCTATTGGAAAAGTAGAGATTAATTCGTTAAATCAAGAAACACTCCTAGAAAAATGTTAAATCAAGAAACGGAAAGTCGTCAGAAGAGTTAAATCCGCTTCGTTGTGCCGTTGGTGTGGCGAGGATTTTATAATTTCCATTTTCTATTTGGTTTGTCGGGTGAGGAAGATGGTGTATATGTGTGTTTTTTATAATGCGGTCTTATTGGGCTTCCTTGCGAGTGTGATTATGTGGTGTCTGCTAATCAACTCAGAAGTTTATTGTGCTGGTGACTGCATGTATTATATTAGTATTACAGTGTCACATACTGACGCTTCTGTTTAGACAGTAATAGGATGCGTGAGACTGGTGTATTTTTAGGCTGACTGCTGCCGATTATTTTGAGAAATTGTTGATCCAACTAAAATTGTGAGTCAAATCCAAAATTAATTATCTTAACTGACTGAGAGAGTTCATAGTTAAATCATTGACCCGATCAAAATTGTGAACCAAATTCAAATGTAACACCTTAGGTGAATGGGAGGGCTCTAAAATTAGGGAGAGTAGTGGCTAGTTAATTAAGAACTCATTGAACCAATCAAAATCGTGAATCAAATCTAAAATTGATTATCTTAATCAAATTAGGAAGTTCTTTGAGAAATCATTTACCCGGTCCAAATCGTGAACCAAATTCCAGTGCAATACTTGACTTAATGAGAGAGCTCTAAAATTACAGAGTGTATTAGATGATATTTTCTATATATATTTGGAAATAATGTATATAGTGGATAAATTAGTTATGTATAGATGAAAGTCTTTTCACGGTTACAAAAATATTTAGTTTGAGAAATGGGTTATGGTAACGATGGGCCAGTTCTTTTGTTGATTTCTAGAATAAACTGAAATAAGCTGTCCCCTACCCATGTTATTTTGGAAGCCCAATCAAATTTATTTTTTTAAAGCCTACTAATAAAGACTTGACTAGTTGCCTTATAAAAAATATTTTGGGTTGGGCTTCTAGAATAAGTTGCGTAGGGGATAGCTTATTCTAGAAGCCAAAAAAAATCACCAAAAGGTTCTGGCTTGAAGGAGCTAGGTCAAATATGGTAGAATGTGTACATTGTGATAAGGATCAAGTAAGGATCCTAGGGTTTTTGGCCTAATCTTTCACGGCGAACGATAGAACTAGCATATAACTTTGATTGTTGAGCAGATTAGATCTACTCCGCAAACAACATAACAGATTCTTGCGCATCAGCAGGCAAAATAAATGATGTTGGAGTCCCCGACATGGGACCCTTTTCCTATCTATTCTTAACTAAAAAATTCAACTCCCCTATTACAATGGCCGGCAGCCAACTTATATAGGTAAACCCTAAAACTAAAACTATTCAGATTGGACTTGCTCATATTGACTAAAATAACATAACTAAAAAAATAAACTATATGGCTCATGACATGGCCTTGATATAAAGCAATGTTCGGCCTAATAAATTAAACCGACACGGGTAATCAATTATTTTGAGCCTCCTATTTGGCCTCGCCGAAACACATTGGTGGTGTTCTAAAATTGGGCTTCAACTCATCCGTAGGAGGAATTGCAAAGCAAAAGGATCCAAAGTTCAAAATATCAGCAGGTGGTGAAACAACAAGAGTAATAGATATCCTCCTCTCATCAACATGATGGCACTCGTGGCAATTGTAAGACGGAATTTCCACAGAAAAGGCTCGAGGTGAGCCTGACTTTGAGTTAACAAACCATCAATGGACCATGAGGTATCACAATAAAAAATAGTACACATCGACCCAACAATATAAGGGAACACATTGGATAGCTTACAACACAAGCATAAACTAACACAAGGGAAAAATAAAGATGAGCAAGCTAGCAAATGCCAAAGACCACAACACTCGGACACCACGTCAGTGAGCGAGAGAAGCACAATGAGGAGAAGCTTGTTAACATAAGCGGGGTTTTGAAACAAAGTTTCATCACTGGACACGAGGAACCCAGCGCCATCCTCCTGGCATGCCGAAGAGGGCCCCAACCCTTCCACCATGGGAGATGCTCACCCAAGAGCTGAAGGGTTGACGACCCCGAAGCCCATAGCAGCCGCAGAGCAAGACTACCGCCCACAACACCGTAGGCCGAGGCCACCCGAGTGCAGCAGGAAGCCAGCAGGAGCAGCCACAAAGAAGGGGATAACATGAACAATGAGACAAATATGCAGGTCGGTGAGGGTCCATGCCCGTCGAGCGCATATGAAAGAGAACCAGGTGTCCAAGGAAGCTACCATGTCACTACTGCAGGGAAGGGGGGCACGATCCGATACCGCCGGGTCGAAAGTGCCACAACACCGGAATTGAGTCATGCACACCTATGGGTAACCCAACCTTTAAGACCAAAGACATCGATTGTACACGCAATAGTGATCCCAATGATCAGTGTGTCACTGCATTCAACAAACTAGTATAAGAGTTTACATCCATTACTTGACGTTGAGTCTTACATAATTAAGACCAACATGGTCAAGTCTTATGTAAATAAAAGCCTCGAAAGCGGAACTTCAAAAGAACACTTGCAACGAAAACATCACCGATAACTTGGACCCATGCCATATGCCCTAACCTTATATGCAATTGACTAACTCAGAAGCATGATAGTTCGCATGATCCTCATTAAAGCACTCTTCTTCAAACTCTTGATCTTCCATGTCTAACCAAGTTAATAGACAGGGACAAACTATTGAGTACTTTGAATGTACTCGCAAGCAACCCACAAGGTGATAACAGAATATTGATACGTCTCCAACGTATCTATAATTTATGAAGTATTCATGCTATTATTTTATCATTCTTGGGTGTTTTACAATCATTTTATAGCAACTTTATATCAATTTTTGGGACTAACCTATTGACCCAGTGTCAGTTGCTGTTTTTTGCTTGTTTTTTACATCGCAGGAAATCAATATCAAACGGAGTCTAAACACCACGAAACTTTTCGGAGATTTTTTCTGAACTAGAAGGAACCCAATGGGCCAGAGCTGCACCTGGGTTGTGCCCACCTTGGTGGCCTCCCGCACCCCCTCTTTGCACTATAAATTCCCAAATATTCCAAAACCCTTCGGGGTTAACCTAGATCAGAAGTTCCACCGCCGCAAGGCTCTGTAGCCATCGAAAACCAATTGGGAGCCCGTTCCGGCACCCTGCGGGAGGGGGAATCATCACTGGTGGCCATCTTCATCATCCCGGCGGCCACCACGATGAGGAGGGAGTAGTCCACCCTCCGGGCTGAGGGTTTGTACCAGTAGCTATATGTTTAATCTCTCTCTCTCTCTCTCTCTCTCTCTCTCTCTCTCGTGATCTATATCATGGGATTTATTAATATAGTTGGATCATATGATGTTTCTCTCCTCTATACTCTTGTTGTGATGAATTGAATCTTTACCCTCATGAAGTTTTGTCTTGTCGGATTGAATATTCAGATATGAGAACTGTAGGATCGGAAGTATGTCTAGAGGGGGGGGGTGATTAGACTACTTGACCAAATAAAAACTTAACCTTTTCCCAATTTTAGTTCTTGGCAGATTTTAGCTATTTTAGGACAAGTCGAGCAATCATCACACAATTCAAGCAAGCATGCAAAGAGTATATAGGCAGCGGAAAGTAAAGCATGCAACTTGCAAGAATGTAAAGGGAAGGGTTTGGAGAATTCAAACGCTATTGGAGACACGGATGTTTTTCCCGTGGTTCGGATAGGTGGTGCTATCCTACATCCACGTTAGTGGAGACTTCAACCCACGAAGGGTAACGGTTGCGTGAGTCCACGGAGGGCTCCACCCACGAAGGGTCCACGAAGAAGCAACCTTGTCTATCCCACCATGGCCATCGCCCACGAAGGACTTGCCTCACTAGCGGTAGATCTTCACGAAGTAGGCGATCTCCTTGCCCTTACAAACTCCTTGGTTCAACTCCACAATCTTGTCGGAGGCTCCCAAGTGACACCTAGCCAATCTAGGAGACACCACTCTCCAAGAAGTAACAAATGGTGTGTTGATGATGAACTCCTTGCTCTTGTGCTTCAAATGATAGTCTCCCCAACACTCAACTCTCTCTCACAGGATTTGGATTTGGTGGAAAGAAGATTTGAGTGGAAAGCAACTTGGGAAGGCTAGAGATCAAGATTCATATTGTAGGAATGGAATATCTTGGTCTCAACACATGAGTAGGTGGTTCTCTCTCAGAACATATGAGTTGGAAGTGTAGATGTGTTCTGATGGCTCTCTCCATGAATGAAGAGGAGGTGGAGGGGTATATATAGCCTCCACTTAAAATCCAACCGTTACACACAATCTACCAATCTCGGTGGGACCGAATCAACAAACTCGGTCGGACCGAAATGGTAAACCTAGTGACCGTTAGAGATTTTCGGTGGGACTGACATGCATCTCGGTAGGACCGATGTGGTTAGGGTTTGGGCATAACGTAATCTCGGTGAGACCGATTACACAAACTCGGTGAGACCGATTTGGTAATTAGCTAACCAGAGAGTTGGTCAGGCACACTCGGTGGGACCGATTTGCTCTTTCGGTGAGACCGAAAAGTTACAAAAGGGAAACAGAGAGTTTGCATTGCAATCTCGGTGGGACCGATCCGCTCTTTGGGTGAGACCCAAAAGTTACGAAAAGGAAACAGAGAGGTTGCAATCCCATCTCGGTGAGACCGAGATCCCTATCGGTGAAACCGATTTGCTAGGGTTTGGCAGTGGCTTATGACATATGAAAAACTCGGTGGCGCCGGATAGAAAGAGTCGGTAGGACCGAGTTTGGCTTGGGGTTTATGTCATATGTGGATATGGGAAAGTAGTTGAGGATTTTGGAGCATATCATTAAGCACATAAGGCAAAGAGCTCATTAAGCAACACCTCATCCCTCCTTGATGGTATTGGCTTTTCCTATAGACTCAATGTGATCTTGGATCACTAAAATGTAAAATGAAGAGTCTTGAGCTTTTGAGCTTGAGCCAATCCTTTGTCCTTAGTATTTTGAGGGTTCCACTTTCACCATCCATGCCATGCCAATCATTGAGCTTTCCTGGAATAATTGTCTTGGAATTGCATTAGCTCAATGAGCTATATGTTGTTATAAATTACCAAAACCACCTAGGGATAGTTGCACTTTCAATCACCCCTTTTTTGGTAATTGATGACAACATATAGATCAAAGCTTCGACAAATGATAATAAGAATGAATTATATCATCGCTTTGAGAAGTATGTGATAAGTAAGAGCTCCCCCTAAATTTGTGCATATTTAAAATTTGCTTTGGACTGCAAATGCACAAAGAGTTAGAATTATGGGTTACTCTTCCATGTCACATACATCTTGGTGGAGCGCTCAAAATGATAATCAATGAAATACATGCACTCATCACCAAGGCAAAAGTGAATGATCACATAAGATAGATAAGATATATCAAGCATGCATAAGTGTAGCTTATGATCAAACACATGATCATCAATGTCTCACAAGCATATCAAAGTATCTCAACCAAAAGCAAATAATGTGTCAAAGACCACCAAATAAAACAAGAGAGAAAAGGAATACACACTCTCTCTCTCGAAGCCTATGATCTATACATCTTCTCCCCCTTTGGCAACAAGTTACCAAAAAGTTCCTAGAAAATGCATAGTGCTAAATCGACACTCAGGCTTGATCTTCAGGAGGTGGTGGAGTCCGGATCACTCCAAGGACGAAAGCTTCTATTGATGCTGATGGAGTTGGAGCTGAAGTGGATGCTGGAGCAGGTTGGGTTGATGCTGCGGCTGGAGCTGAGGCGGTTGCTCTTGTGTCAGGAACTGGCACTGCACTGGACCTCTGAGCTCATGGAACTCTAGCAAATGCATCTGTAGTTGTCTTCCCTCTCCTCTCCTGCATGTCATCCTGGAGCTGCTCCACTGCTGTCTGTATCTCTGTCACCTTGATATCCAAGTCATAGAACTTCTGTTCTACGATCCTCTCTAAGCTCGCCTGGTTCTGAGTTAGGTTGGCCAAACCTTTCTCAATGCGCAGGGTGGATGCAATCAGGTAACTGAGCTGCTCTTGCTTGGTCTTCAAGAAGTATTCTGATGCCTCCTCTTGAGTTGGCATCCTAGCAGCTTTCTCCTTTCTAGCCTTCTCCTTTTGTGCTTGGGCATGGGCTGAAGATGGTTCATCCATGTTCATCACAACTTCATTGTCTTCAAACTCAGGATGAATAGGAAGATGTTCCTTATCCAAAAGATATATGCCAGTGCCCATCTTGGAGTTGATCAGTTCTTGGATCTGAGGAGCATATCCATAGCTTCTCTTCTGGTCTGCTGCTGTCCTCTTGATTGTCTCTATCATCAGGCTCATGACCTTGAACTTCTGAGGCACATCAAAGATATGAAGCAGGTTGATAGCATGGCCTCTGACCATCTTGTGATCTCCAGACTTTGGTAGCAGAGTGTGCCTTAAGATCCAGTTGATTGTTGGCAATCCTGACAGAAGATAATGTACAGATCCATACTTGAAAGTTTCAAGTGCCTTATCAGGGATCTCCTTGTACATGTTGATCATTGAGTTGTGGTCCATCTTCTTCTTGGAATAGACATCCAAGTCATCTTCACTTTCTTCTGGGGCATTGATCAGTTGAGACCACTCTGCAATAGTTGATTGGTACCTCGTACCTTCAGACATCCAGACAATCCTCCCATCGGGGTAAAAGTGTGCTGTGGAGTAGAACTGCATGATAAGTTCCTCGTTCCACTTTGTGAGTTTTTGCCCAACAAAGTCTGCTACTCCACAAGCCTTGAAACTGTCCTCCACTCCTGGGAAGTGCTCTTCATTGTCCTTTATGTATTGCCAATCAACCCATTTCATGTCACAGACAATTGGCTTTTTGTCTAACAGGATTGTCTCATAGAAGTCCTGTTGTTCCTTAGTGTGGAACCTGTAGTCTACAGCAGTTCTTCTCCTGGTAGCATAGGGATCTTCTGCTCTCCATTTTCTCAATCCAGAGTCTCTCCTGATATTCATATCCTCAGCCACAGGATGAGCATCATTGTGGTCTGGGATCTTGGGCTTTAATTTCCTCAAAACTTGTCCTTCTTCTTCTTCAGCAACATTAGGCACTGGGGCCTTGTTCTTCTCAGCAGCTGGAATATTTCTTGTATTCCTCTTGGGTTTTTGCTTTGGAGCTGTCTTGGGGGCTTCCTTGGGCTTGGATGCAGCTCCCCCTGATCTAATGGCATCACCCATCAGCTTGGGTGCCTTGGGTGCTGGTGCAGCACCTTCCTCTTCCTCTTCTTCATCAGAATCTTTTCTCATAGAGGGCTTGCCAATGACTCTGGCAATGGTGGTTCTTGCTCTCTTCTTTTTCTTGCCCTGGCCAATATCTTCTCCTTCAGATTCCATAGTGAACTTCATTGTTTCCTCAAGCACAACCTTCCTAGGCTTAGAGGTTGGAACTCTTCTAGCAGGTGCTTTCTTGTGCATTCCTGGTTTGGTGGCTGCAGCTGAGCCATATTCTTTCTTCAGCACAACTCTCTTGGAGGTTGCCTCCTCCTCTGCCACATAGTCTTCATCTTCTGAATCTGAAGTTCTTTTCCTTCTTTGTCTGGTGGCAGCCTTTGGCAGATTGCTTGGAGTGCTCCTGCTGCCATCATCTGAAGAACTTGAGGGGCTAGTGCCCTCACTCATATGCACAGGCTGTTCTGACTGATTCTGACTGTCACTCTGGTCTGACATGTTGAACAAGCTGACTGCTGACTGCTGACCCTGTGAATAGTTTATAGATGAGGTAGATTGGATGAGCATCACAAAAAGCAGAGATTTTTGCAAAAGAATGATTCAAAAACTTAGTTTTAGTTTCCCACAGAAAGCATTTCGGATCTACCGATTTCCAAACTCGGTGATACCGAAGCAGTATTTGGAACCTAAACTAGTGATCTCGGTCAGACCGAGTCACAGTTCGGTGGCACCGAGACTGCTAGGGTTTCACAAAATTCAAAAATCGGTCACACCGATTAGTTACACTCGGTCAGACCGAGTTTCACTTGTGCAATGGCATAGGCCAAATCGGTGGGACCGAGTTTTTCAACTCGGTGGGTCCGAGTTTTTCAACTCGGTGGGTCCGAGATGGTTTCGGCGGAAACCTAACCCTAAAATTTTCGAATCAAACCTAATCTACGAGTTCTTTGACTGGATAGAAGTTTATCAAACGTGGCAAGAATCATTATGATCACAATGTGCTAGGAATCGGATTGGGGATAGCACAAAGATCGAGTCCATACCCTAGTTCGGCGGAGACTCGCTACGACGGCAACGGCGGAGGTGATTTCCATTGACGGCGACGGATACCAGCGACTGGAGGCTGCTGGCGGCGAGAAGACGATCCGGAGACCACGTCGGCAGAGCGAGCTATGGCGCGGGCGAAGAGGTTCGGAGAAATTTCCAAATTTTTGCCCGTGACTATATATAGCCCGACCCTGTCGGTGTGACCGAGTGGAACGACTCGGTGGCACCGAGATGCAAAACTGTATACAGTTATTGCAACTCGGTGTGACCGAATAGTTCAAGTCGGTTGCACCGAGATTGAAAACATAGATCAACTTGATGATCTCGGTAGGACCGAAAGTGGGGTATCGGTCAGACCGAGAATCACAAAGAGGTTTTGGAAGTTTAAGTCTATGACGAATCGGGGACTCCGAGTGCTCCTCACACAGAGTGGTTCGAATTTGACTTGATCAATTTTGTGATGTAGCATGAATAGAATTTGAGACGAGAAAAGCATAGATAGCTAGAGGAGGTTCTTAGGCATTCTTGTCCATCCACTTGGCAAAAGAAAAGATAAAGCCAAACAATCAAAACAACAAGTGGATGTCCTCGAATGAGTAAAATATGCAACTAGCATGCTCACACAATAAATGGCAATAGGAATATGTGACAAAGCATGCACAATCAATTCTAGCATCTATCAAGCAATTGGCGATGACTAGGTCATCTATATATGAGTATATTGACTTAGGAGTCAAATGAGAACATTTGATCATAGGTCATACTCATCGTTTAAGCTCAAGTGGGGTTACCACTTTTACATAAAGCATTGTTGTGTTCACATCATTAGAGTTGCTTTAGCTCAAGTCTTAGAGTATAGCTCCCCCTAGATGTGATATCCCCCCTTAAGAGGGATGAACTCACCTTGGGTTTTGTCGATGATGACTTCATGTAGATGTTGAAGATGTGGATGCTCAATATTGATGTAGATCACTTGGAGCTATCCTTTTGAGTGAATTGCACTTTCAATATCTACACGGGTTAGTCCCACAAGGAACAAGCAAGTATATCCATAGACATAGAGTGATGCACATACAAGAAGATGTCTATGAAAGCTTTTAGATTACCTTGTCCCTTGACTTAGCAACAAGAGGGTTTGTGACTCCTTGAACTAGTGCAAGATGTGGAAGTTGATTGCACTTGTTCTTGCCAAAATGATAAGAGTGAAGTATGTTGGCGGAGTCACCCTCAAGAACTCTCTAGTTCTTCTTCTTTTGGATCCACACCATCTTGATGGGAATCCTTGGAGTTGTAGTCGTACTTGATGAAGTGGAACTTGAAGTAGTCTTGGGAATCCACTTGACTAAGGTCTTAGGAGCTTCTTCAAATGCATCTATTTCCTCTTGAAGCTTGTCCTTGCCTTTTTGCTTGTAGTCTTGTGGTGGAAGATCATCTTGAGTTTGTGTCCCCTTGAAAGAAGTTGGATCATACTTCTCTTGTTGAGGAACAAACTTTGTCTTGGGGTATTGATCTTCTTCCCACTCAACTCAATTGGCATTGAATTTTCGTTCAAAACCAACACCTTGATTCTTCCGGTGCCTTCCTTGCTTGCGTACAATCTCCTTGAATTGCTTACTTCCGGCAAGGCTTTTGTACACTCCTTTCTCTATGATTTCCTTCAATATGCTATTTTCTTGCTCAAGTGTAACTTGGCTAAGAGACTCATTAGTGGAATCAAGAGAACTACTAGAATCAACAATATTGGATTTAACATGGTCATTGTTACTACTAGCGGAAGAATCTTTCTTGTTCTTGTTACTAGACTTGACTTGAGGCATGTAAGTTGATAAGAGTAAACGTTTGGCAATGTAAGAAGAACTTTTCTTGCGGAGATCATCATTGATTGCCTTTAAAAGCTCATGCTCTTGCTCAAGATTGAGCTTTTCAAAGCGTAACTTCTCATGAGCCCTTAAAAGTTCTCGATGATCTTCGAAGATAGTTTCATGAGCTAACTTAAGAGTGTTTAGCTCTTTAGTTAGAGCCTCAATTTTCTCCTTATCGTTGTCATTCGTTTTAGCATTATTAATTGATGTTTCATCATAGGATTCATCACTAGAGTTGTCAACAAGTAAATCATCATCGCCTAACAAGTCATCTTCATCACTATTAAAATCAACATACTCAGGGTGAGTTACCTTAGGACCTTTGGCCATTAAGCATCTTCCAATTCCTTCATTGGGTGAATCAAATATGTCGTAGGAGTTGGTTGACACAAGTGCTAGTCCGGCAACACCTTCATCTTGAGTATATTCGGAGTCAGAGTGATAACTTCTCTCGGAGTGGTTGTCAGAGTCGGAGCCGGATACCCATTCACCAACATGAGCTTGATGTCTTCGTTTTGTGTAGCTCCTTGATGATTTTTCCTTCCTTTCCGAATCCTTGCTTCTCTGTGAGTGTCTTCGTTCATAACGATCATCTCTACTCCTTCTCTCTCGTGATGGTGATTCCTCTCTTTTGCTTCTTCTTTTTGGAGAATCTTCTCTTCTTTTGTAGGGAGCCGTACACTCATTGGAATAGTGTCCGGGTCTTCCACAATTGTAGTAGTTTCGCTCTCGACTAGAAGATCTTTTGTCATTGTAGGACCTTGACTTGGAGCTTCTATCTTTGCTTCTACTCTTGTAGAACTTGTTAAAGTTCTTCACCATTAAGCTCAGTTCTTCATTGAAGTTTTGTTTCTCACATGATGATGTGGGGGCTTCACATGAGGCTTTATAAGCACCACTTGATTTGTTGTGAAGTTCCTCTTTGTCGTTGAGCGACATCTCATGAGCAACAATTCTTCCAATGACTTCCGTTGGCTTGTGATTTTTCTAATTGGGCATTATTTGGATCAATGTACACACGGTATCATATTTTCCATCCAAGGCTCTTAGGATCTTCTTGATGATGAATCTGTCAGTCATCTCTTCACTCCCTAAGCCGGCAATCTCATTTGTGATGAGAGCAAGCCTAGAGTACATTTCAGCGACACCTTCACCATCCTTCATTTTGAACTTGTCAAGTTGACTTTGAAGCACATCCAATTTAGATTCCTTGACGGAGTCGGTACCTTCGTGCATATCTATCAAGGTATCCCTAATTTCCTTTGCATTCTCAAGACGGCTGATTTTGTTGAATTCTTCGGGGCACAATCCGTTGAAGAGAATATCACAAGCTTGAGCGTTGTATTGTAGCATCTTCAACTCATCCGCGGTAGCTTCACGGTTTGGTTCTTTCCCTTCGAAGAAGTCACTTTGCAAACCAACACACACAATCGCCCAAACGGCAGGGTTATGTCCAAGAATATGCATTTTCATTTTATGCTTCCAACTAGCAAAGTTAGTGCCATCAAAGTAAGGACCTCTACGGTGATAATTTCCCTCACTAGACGCCATACTCTCCTAGGTTGTGAAACCAAGGCTATGACCACCAAAAGCTATGGGAATCAAAGCAAATGGAAACCAAAGCTCTGATACCACTTGTAGGATCGGAAGTATGTCTAGAGGGGGGGGGGGGTGATTAGACTACTTGACCAAATAAAAACTTAACCTTTTCCCAATTTTAGTTCTTGGCAGATTTTAGCTATTTTAGGACAAGTCAAGCAATCATCACACAATTCAAGCAAGCATGCAAAGAGTATATAGGCAGCGGAAAGTAAAGCATGCAACTTGCAAGAATGTAAAGCGAAGGGTTTGGAGAATTCAAACGCTATTGGAGACACGGATGTTTTTCCCATGGTTCGGATAGGTGGTGCTATCCTACATCCACGTTAGTGGAGACTTCAACCCACGAAGGGTAACGGTTGAGCGAGTCCACGGAGGGCTCCACCCACGAAGGGTCCACGAAGAAGCAACCTTGTCTATCCCACCATGGCCATCGCCCACGAAGGACTTGCCTCACTAGCGGTAGATCTTCATGAAGTAGGCGATCTCCTTGCCCTTACAAACTCCTTGGTTCAACTCCACAATCTTGTCGAAGGCTCCCAAGTGACACCTAGCCAATCTAGGAGACACCACTCTCCAAGAAGTAACAAATGGTGTGTTGATGATGAACTCCTTGCTCTTGTGCTTCAAATGATAGTCTCCCCAACACTCAACTCTCTCTCACAGGATTTGGATTTGGTGGAAAAAAGATTTGAGTGGAAAGCAACTTGGGAAGGCTAGAGATCAAGATTCATATGGTAGGAATGGAATATCTTGGTCTCAACACATGAGTAGGTGGTTCTCTCTCAGAACATATGAGTTGGAAGTGTAGATGTGTTCTGATGGCTCTCTCCACGAATGGAGAGGAGGTGGAGGGGTATATATAGCCTCCACTTAAAATCCAACCGTTACACACAATCTACCAATCTCGGTGGGACCGAATCAACAAACTCGGTCGGACCGAAATGGTAAACCTAGTGACCGTTAGAGATTTTCGGTGGGACTGACATGCATCTCGGTAGGACCAATGTGGTTAGGGTTTGGGCATAACGTAATCTCGGTGAGACCGATTACACAAACTCGGTGAGACCGATTTGGTAATTAGCTAACCAGAGAGTTGGTCAGGCAAACTCAGTGGGACCGCTTTGCTCTTTCGGTGTGACCGAAAAGTTACAAAAGGGAAACAGAGAGTTTGCATTGCAATCTCGATGGGACCGATCCGCTCTTTCGGTGAGACCGAAAAGTTATGAAAAGGAAACAGAGAGGTTGCAATCCCATCTCGATGAGACCGAGATCCCTATCGGTGAAACCGATTTGCTAGGTTTGGCAGTGGCTTATGACATATGAAAAACTCGATGGCGCCGGATAGAAAGAGTCGGTAGGATCGAGTTTGGCTTGGGGTTTAGGTTATATGTGGATATGGGAAAGTAGTTGAGGATTTGGGAGCATATCATTAAGCACATAAGGCAAAGAGCTCATTAAGCAACACCTCATCCCTCCTTGATAGTATTGGCTTTTCCTATAGACTCAATGTGATCTTGGATCACTAAAATGTAAAATGAAGATTCTTGAGCTTTTGAGCTTGAGCTAGTCCTTTGTCCTTAGTATTTTTAGGGTTCCACTTTCACCATCTATGCCATGCCAATCATTGAGCTTTCCTGAAATAATTTTCTTGGAATTGCATTAGCTCAATGAGCTATATGTTGTTATAAATTACCAAAACCACCTAGGGATAGTTGCACTTTCAAGAACAAATGATGTATGTCTTGCAGTATGAATACTTGAGGTGACAATGAGGTATCGTATTTATTCACTTGATATATGTTATGGCACTCAACTTGCGGATTCCCGAGGTGACGTTGGGGTAATCTATGCATAGGGGTTGATGCACGTTTTATTATCTTTTCTTTGATAGAAACTTTGGGGGTCTCTCCGTAGTTCTTTGTGTGGATTGAGTATTATGAATATGAATTTGCTTTGGTGTTATTTTAGTACGAACTCTTGATTAGATCAATTGGAAAGAATAGCTTGCGTTATTTTAGTACGAACTCCAGGATAGATCGATCAGAAAGAACAACTTTGAGGTGGTTTCTGTTGGAAATATGCCCTAGAGGCAATAATAAAATGGTTATTGTTATATTTCCTTGTTCATGGTAATTGTCTATTGTTCATGCTATAATTGTGTTATCCGTAAATCGTAATACATATGTGAATACATAGACCACAACATGTCCCTAGTGAGCCTCTAGTTGACTAGCTCGTTGATCAACAGATAGTCATGGTTTCCTGACTATGGACATTTGATGTCATTGATAACGGGATCACATCATTAGGAGAATGATGTGATGGACAAGACCCAATCCTAAGCATAGCACAAGATCGTGTAGTTCGTTTGCTAGAGCTTTTCTAATGTCAAGTATCATTTCCTCAGACCATGAGATTGTGCAATTACCGGATACTGTAGGAATGCTTTGGGTGTGCCAAATGTCACAACGTAACTGGGTGACTATAAAGGTGCACTACAGGTATCTCCGAAAGTGTCTTTTGGGTTGGCACGAATCAAGACTGGGATTTGTCACTCCGTATGACGGAGAGGTATCTCTGGGCCCACTCGGTGATGCATCATCATAATGAGCTCAATGTGACCAAGTGGTTGATCACGGGATCATGCATTACAGTACGAGTAAAGAGACTTGCCGGTAACGAGATTGAACAAGGTATCGGGATACCGACGATCGAATCTCGGGCAAGTATCATAGCGATAGACAAAGGGAATTGTATACGAGATTGCTTGAATCCTCGACATCGTGGTTCATCCAATGAGATCATCATGGAACATGTGGGAGCCAACAAGGGTATCCAGATCCTACTGTTGGTTATTGGCCGGAGAGTCGTCTCGGTCATGTATGCATGGTTCCCGAACCCTTAGGGTCTACACACTTAAGGTTCGATGACGCTAGGGTTATTAGGAAGACTTGTATGTGATTACCGAATGTTGTTTGGAGTCCCGGATGAGATCCCGGACGTTACGAGGAGTTCCGGAACGGTCCGGAGGTAAAGATTTATATATGGGAAGTTGTCATACGGTCACCGGAAGGGTTCGGGGGCATATCGGTATTGTACCGGGGCCACTGGAGGGGTTCCGGGGGTCCACTAGGAGGGGCCACCTCTCTCGAAGGGCCCTATGGGCTGTAGGAGGAAGGGAACCAGCCCCAAGTGGGTTGGGCGCATCCCCCTTGGGCCCATGCGCCTAGGGTTGGGGGGGCCTAAAGGGGGCGCCCCCTCCCCTTCGCCGCCCCCCTCTAGATCTCATCTAGAGGGGCCGGCCCCCTTCCCCCTTCCCCTATAAATAGAGGGGCGGGGGGAGTGCTGCATACCACATCCAAGGCGCAGCCCCTCCCCTCCCCAACACCTCTCCTCCTCCGTTAAGAGCTTGGCGAAGCCCTGCCGGAGTACTGCTGCTCCACCACCACCACGCCGTCGTGCTGCTTTTGGAGCTTTCTTCCTCAACCTCTCCCTCCTCCTTGCTGGATCAAGGCGCGGGAGACGTCCTCGCTCCGTACGTGTGTTGAACGCAGAGGTGCCGTCCGTTCGGCGCTTGGTCATCGGTGATTTGGATCACGACGAGTACGACTCCATCAACCCTGTTCTCTTGAACGCTTCCACTTGCGATCTACAAGGCTATGTAGATGCACTCCCTTCTCCCTCGTTGCTAGATGACTCCATAGATTGATCTTGGTGATGCGTAGAAAATTTTAAAATTCTGCAATGATCCCCAACAGTGGCATCATGAGCTAGGTCTATGCGTAGTTTCTATGCACGAGTAGAACACAAGTTGTTGTGGGCGTTGATTTTGCCAATCTACTTGCCGTTACTAGTCTTATCTTGATTCGCCGGCATCGTGGGATGAAGCGGCCCGGACCGACCTTACACGTACACTTACGTGAGACAGGTTCCACCGACTGACATGCACTAGTTGCATAAGGTGGCTAGCTGGTGTCTATCTCTCCGACTTTAGTCGGATCGGATTCGATGAAAAGGGTCCTTATGAAGGGTGAATAGAAATTGGCATATCACGTTGTGGTTTTGGCGTAGGTAAGAAACGTTCTTGCTAGAAACCTATAGCAGCCACGTAAAACTTGCAACAACAATTAGAGGACGTCTAACTTGTTTTTGCAGCATGTGTCGTGTGATATGATATGGCCAAAAGGATGTGATGAATGATATATGTGATGTATGAGATTGATCATGTTCTTGTAATAGGAATCATGACTTGCATGTCGATGACTATGACAACCGGCAGGAGCCTTAGGAGTTGTCTTAATTTATTTATGACATGCGTGTCAACATAAACGTCATGTAATTACTTTACTTTATTGCTAACCGTTAGCCATAGTAGTAGAAGTAATAGTTGGCGAGACAACTTCATGAAGACACGATGATGGAGGTCATGGTGTCATGCCGGTGACGATGATGATCATGGCGCCCCGAAGATGGAGATCAAAAGGAGCAAAATGATATTGGCCATATCATGTCACTATTTGATTGCATGTGATGTTTACCATGTTTTTACATCTTATTTGCTTAGAACGACGGTAGCATAAATAAGATGATCCCTCGCAATAATTTCAAGAAAGTATTCCCCCTAACTATGCACCGTTGCTAAGGTCCGTTGTTCCGAAGCACCACGTGATGATCAGGTGTGATAGGTTCTAACGTTCGCATACAACGGGTGTAAGCCAGATTTACACACGCAATACACTTAGGTTGACTTGACGAGCCTAGCATGTACAGACATGGCCTCGGAACACGGTAGACCGAAAGGTCGAACATGAGTCGTATAGAAGATACGATCAACATAAAAATGTTCACCGATGATGACTAGTCCGTCTCACGTGATGATCGGACATGGCCTAGTTGACTCGGATCATGTATCACTTAGATGACTAGAGGGATGTCTATCTGAGTGGGAGTTCATTTAATAATTTGATTAGATGAACTTAATTATCATGAACATAGTCTAAAAATCTTTGCAATATGTCTTGTAGATCAAATGGCCCACGCTAATGTTGCCCTCAACTTCAATGCGTTCCTAGAGAAAACCAAGCTGAAAGACGATGGCAGCAACTACACGGACTGGGTCCGTAACCTGAGGATTATCCTCATAGCTGCCAGGAAAGCATATGTCCTTGAAGCACCGCTAGGTGAAGCACCTGTTTTCCCAGCAGAACAAGACGTTATGAACGCTTGGCAGATGCGTAGTGATCATTACTCCCTGGTTCAGTGCGGCATGCTTTACAGCTTAGAACCGGGGCTCCAAAAGCGTTTGGAGCAACACGGAGCATATGAGATGTTTCAAGAGCTGAAAATGGTTTTCCAAGCTCATGCCCGGGTCGAGAGATATGAAGTCTCCGACAAGTTCTACAGTTGTAAGATGGAGGAGAATAGTTCCGTCAGCGAACACATACTCAAAATGTCTGGGTTGCACAACCACTTATCTCAGCTGGGAGTTAGTCTCCCGGATGATGCGGTCGTTGGCAGAATCCTCCAGTCGCTCCCACCTAGCTAAAAGAGCTTTGTGATGAACTTCAATATGCAGGGGATGGAAAAGACCATTCCTGAGGTATATTCAATGCTGAAATCAGCGGAGGTGGAAATAAAAAAGGAACATCAAGTGTTGATGGTGAATAAAACCACTAATTCAAGAAAGGCAAGGGTAAGAGGAACTTCAAGAAGGATGGCAAGGGAGTTGCCGCGCCCGGTAAGCCAGCTGCCGAGAAGAAGCCAAAGGGTGGACCCAAGCCGGAAACTGAGTGCTTTTATTGCAAGGGAAACGGTCACTAGAAGCGGAACTGCCCCAAGTACTTAGCGGACAAGAAGGCCGGCAATACCAAAGGTATATGTGATATACATGTTATTGATGTGTACCTAACCAGCGCTCGTATTAGCTCCTGGGTATTTGATACCGGTGCAGTTGCTCATATTTGTAACTCACAGCAGGAGCTGCGGAATAAGAGAACACTGGCGAAGGACGAGGTGACGATGCGCGTCGGGAATGGTTCCAAGGTCGATGTGATCGCCGTCGGCACGCTGCCTCTACATTTACCCATGGGATTAGTTTTAAACCTCAATAATTGTTATTTAGTGCCAAGTTTGAGCATGAACATTGTATCTGGATCTCGTTTAATACGATATGGCTACTCATTTAAATCCGAGAATAATGGTTGTTCTATTTATATGAGAGATATGTTTTATGGTCATGCCCCGCTGGTCAATGGTTTATTCTTAATGAATCTCGAACGCAATGTTACACATATTCATAGTGTGAATACCAAAATATGTAAGGTTGATAATGATAGTCCCACATACTTGTGGCACTGCCGCCTTGGTCACATTGGTGTCAAACGCATGAAGAAGCTCCATGCAGATGGACTTTTGGAGTCTCTTGATTACGAATCATTTGACACGTGCGAACCATGCCTCATGGGTAAAATGACCAAGACTCCATTCTCCGGAACAATGGAGCGAGCAACCAACTTATTGGAAATCATACATACTGATGTGTGCGGTCTAATGAGCGTTGAGGCTCGCGGTGGCTATCGTTATGTTCTCACCCTCACTAATGACTTAAGTAGATATGGGTATGTCTACTTAATGAAACACAAGTCCGAGACCTTTGAAAAGTTCAAGGAATTTTAGAGTGAGGTTGAAAATCAACGTGACAGAAAAATAAAGTTCTTACGATCAGATCGTGGAGGGGAATATTTGAGTCACGAATTTGGCACACACTTAAGGAAATGTGGAATCGTTTCACAACTCGCGCCGCCTGGAACACCTTAGCGTAATGGTGTGTCCGAACGTCTTAATCGTAATCTATTGGATATGGCGCGATCTATGATGTCTCTTACCGATCTACCACTCTCATTTTGGGGCTATGCTTTAGAGACTGCCGCATTCTCTTTAAATAGGGCTCCGTCAAAATCCGTTGAGACGACACCGTATGAATTATGGTTTGGGAAGAAACCTAAGCTGTCGTTTTTAAAAGTTTGGGGATGCGATGCTTATGTCAAGAAACTTCAACCTGAAAAGCTCGAACCCAAGTCGGAAAAATGCGTCTTCATAGGATACCCTAAGGAAACCATTGGGTATACCTTCTACCTCAGATCCGAAGGCAAGATCTTTGTTGCCAAGAATGGATCCTTTCTGGATAAAGAGTTTCTCTCGAAAGAAGTAAGTGGGAGGAAAGTGGAACTTGATGAAGTACTGCCTCTTGAAGCAGAAAGTAGCGCAGCTCAGGAAGATGTTCCTGTGGTGCCTGCACCTACTAGAGAGGAAATTAATGATGATGATCAAGGTACTTCGGATCAAGCTGCTACTGAACTTCGTAGGTCCACGAGGACACGTTCCACACCAGAATGGTATGGCAACTCTGTCCTGGAAATCATGTTGTTAGACAACGGTGAACCTTCGAACTATGAAGAAGCGATGGCGGGCCCAGATTCCAACAAATGGCTTGAAGCCATGCAATCCGAGATAGGATCCATGTATGAACGAAGTATGGACTTTGACTGACTTGTCGGATGATCGGTGAGCCATAGAAAATAAATGGATCTTTAAGAAGAAGACAGACGCGAATGGTAATGTGACCATCTATAAGGCTCGGCTTGTCGCTAAGGGTTATAGACAAGTTCAAGGGGTTGACTACGATGAGACTTTCTCACCCGTAGCGAAGCTGAAGTCCGTCTGAATCATGTTAGCAATTGCCGCATTCTATGATTACTAGATATGGCAAATGCACGTCAAAATGGCATTCCTTAACGGCTTTCTTAAGGAAGAATTGTATATGATGCAGCCGGAAGGTTTTGTCGATCCTAAGAATGCTAACAAGGTATGCAAGCTCCAACGCTCCATCTATGGGCTGGTGCAAGCATCTCGGAGTTGGAACATTCGATTTGATGAGATGATCAAAGCGTTTGGGTTTACGCAGACTTATGGAGAAACCTGCGTTTACAAGAAAGTGAGTGGGAGCTCTGTAGCATTTCTCATATTATATGTGGATGACATACTATTGATGGGAAATGATATAGAATTCTTGGAAAGCATAAAGGCCTACTTGAACAAGTGTTTTTCAATGAAAGACCTTGGAGAAGCTGCTTATATATTAGGCATCAAAATCTATAGAGATAGATCGAGATGCCTCATTGGTCTTTCACAAAGTACGTACCTTGACAAGATATTGAAGAAGTTCAATATGGATCAGTCCAAGAAGGGGTTCTTTCCTGTATTGCAAGGTGTGCGATTGAGCACGGCTCAATGCCCGACCACGGCAGAAGATAGAGAAAAGATGAGTGTCATCCCCTATGCCTCGGCCATAGGGTCTATTATGTATGCCATGCTGTGTACCAGACCTGATGTAAACCTTGCCATAAGTTTGGTAGGAAGGTACCAAAGTAATCCCGGCATGGGACACTGGACAGTGGTCAAGAATATCCTGAAGTACCTGAAGAGGACTAGGGATATGTTTCTTGTTTATGGACGTGAAGAAGAGCTCGTCGTAAAGGGTTACGTGGATGCTAGCTTCGACACAGATCTGGATGACTCTAAGTCACAAACCGGATACGTGTATATTTTGAATGGTGGGGCAGTCAGCTGGTGCAGTTGCAAGCAAAGCGTTGTGGCGGGATCTACATGTGAAGCGGAGTACATGGCAGCCTCGGAGGCAGCACAAGAAGCAATCTGGGTGAAGGAGTTCATTACCGACCTAGGAGTCATTCCCAATGCGCCGGGCCCGATGACTCTCTTCTGTGACAACACTGGAGCTATTGCCCTTGCCAAGGAGCCCAGGTTTCACAGGAAGACCAGGCATATCAAGCGTCGCTTCAACTCCATTCGTGAAAATGTTCAAAATGGAGACATAGATATTTGTAAAGTACATACGGACCTGAATGTCGCAGATCCGTTGACTAAACCTCTTCCTCGAGCAAAACATGATCAACACCAGAACTCTATTGGTGTTCGATTCATCACAATGTAACTAGATTATTGACTCTAGTGCAAGTGGGAGACTGTTGGAAATATGCCCTAGAGGCAATAATAAAATGGTTATTGTTATATTTCCTAGTTCATGGTAATTGTCTATTGTTCATGCTTTAATTCTGTTATCCGGAAATCATAATACATGTGTGAATACATAGACCACAACATGTCCCTAATGAGCCTCTAGTTGACTAGCTCGTTGATCAATAGATAATCATGGTTTGCTGACTATGGACATTAGATGTCATTGATAACGGGATAACATCATTAGGAGAATTATGTGATGGACAAGACCCAGTCCTAAGCATAGCACAAGATCGTGTAGTTCGTTTGCTAGAGCTTTTCTAATGTCAAGTATCATTTCCTTAGACCATGAGATTGTGCAACTCCCGTATACTGTAGGAATGCTTTGGGTGTGCCAAACGTCACAACGTAACTGGGTGACTGTAAAGGTGCACTACAGGTATCTCCGAAAGTGTCTGTTGGGTTGGCACGAATCAAGACTGGGATTTGTCACTGTAACATCCCAAATTTTCAATTTGGAATGTTATACATTAGATCATCATGCATATCATATTTTCTTGCATTTTGGTCGATCCTAGATATTTCACGCAACTCAAGGACCCTCGGAGAGAGTTGGAGACTTCGTTAGTTTCATTTTTGAGTTTTCTCAAATTTTGAAAAAGAGGATCATTTGATTTATTTATTTTATCTTCAATTATTTTTCCAATATCAAATATATGAGAGGGAATCATATGACTTTCCCAAATTTTAGGAAAAATGAAGATTTAATAAATAAATCAAATTTTGGAATTTTTCCGGAGTTTATTTGCATTTTATTTGAATTTGGGAAAAATGCGTGTTTTCAAAAATTGCATTTAGGCCCCGAGAAAAAGTTCATTTTGTTCGACTCATTTTTAGGAGTCGGGGAAAATTTACTTTGTAAATTTTGGAGCCCGTTAGATATTTTTTTCTGTGTTTTTCTGCTCGCGAAATTTAAAAAAAAAACCCGCAGCGCCGAGTGGGCCAGAGGCCCAGCCAGCTGAGCCGGCCCGCGCCAGCCTCCCCACGCGCGCGCGCGTGTAGCTCCGCCGCCGCCCAGAGTCCGGGTCGGACTCTGTTGCCGTCGCCGCCTCCCTGGCTTGCCCCCTCCCCCAAGCCACCCTCCCCCCTTTATATACCGCCGCCCCCCTCTCCTCCCCACACCGCCGCCAGCCCCTCCCCCGCAGCAGCAGCAGCAGCGCAGCCGCTTGCCGCCCGCGCCGCCGCCGTTCGCCCGCGCCGCCGCCGCCCGCCTCCGCCGCCGCTTGCCGCCCCGCCGCCGTAGCCCCGCCGCCCCGCCGGAGCCCCGCCGCCGAGGTAGCCGCGCCGCACCCCCTCGCCCGGTTCGGTTTTTTTATAAAACCGTTCCGGTTTATTTTTCGATATTTCGGTTTTTTTCGAAAACCCTAGATCGGTTTTTTTTCGGTTTTGTTTAATAGCGAGCATTCGCCGGACCGTTCGTCTTAACGAACGTGATCACCGGTTAGCCCTGGTTAACGAACGTCCGTTCGTTTAACCGTTCGTCGTTTTATTTTTCATCAGATTTATTCCGCGATTTTTCTGATCGTGATTTCTGATCCGATCTTCGTTTTAGTTTATCTTCTCGCTCGTTTATCGGAATCAGGTGATTCAAGCGCCTGGAGTTTCGTTTCGAAACCGCCGTTCTGAATAATCAACTTAAACAAAGTTTTGCTATGGTAAAATTTGACCTAGTTTCACTTTGCTAGAACCGAGTTGTTTTTTTTCGCCGTTTGTTTTCCGTTGCTTTGTTCGATTCGTTTCTTTTTGCAACCGGAGTTCTTAAGTTGAACTTTCTGGTTCGATCTTTTGTTCGAGTTTTACCTGCGCATTAGATGAGTACCTATTGTATGCTTGTTGTTTGTCTGCGATAGATCACCCGGAGTGCGCCGCCTGTTATTTCGAAGCTCTAGGTTTCACGGATCCTCAGCAAGGCAAGTAACACTTTGATCATACCTTTTCTACTACCCAGTTTGACTGCATTAGATCAATCCTCAAACATTGCATGATTAGGATCTAATTAATTTGTGGGATGGGAAGTAGATGAGGTAGTACCTATGACCTGTTTTACTTATGAAACCTTTGGGAGTTACTTCTACGTTTGCTTATTTTGCCATGCTATGCTAGTAGACGTGGATTGGGTGAGTGATATCCATGACTGATGTGAGTATTGTTAATTAATGGTTTATCTAAGGTGGCAACTTAAACACACATCTGGGTGGATTGAGGCACCTGGTTTCTATCAGGACTTGCCTGTTTTTCTTTTGGACCGCCACCCAGGCTCAAAGGGATCATAAGATCATTCATGCTAGTAACTTCCGTGTGCAGCCACAAGCCATTATGGGCTCTGGCATAGCTGACTAAGTCGTGCGAACTCTTACAGTGGTAGACTAGCAGATGTAGGGGATGTAGGTTGGTACGGTCTATCACAACGTAAGGTGTGAGCGCTTCTGAAAGACTATGTCTCGGTCATCCGTCTCTCAAACATCTTGTAGTGCGAGAAACCAAACGGAGGCGATCGAGTCTTGTGGGGAAAAGTGTGCAAACCTCTGCAGAGTGTACAAACTAATCATGATTAGCCGTGTCCCCGGTTATGGACGTCTTGAGTATCTAGTACTTGAATATCAAGTGAATCTCTTCATGTTACTTCTAATTAATATTGTTGGGTTATTAATTGTTTCACTTAATTGGGATCGGAATGCTGTCAACCATTCTCGATGTTTCAACCACCATGATAGTTAAATAAAATCTATTCCTTTGCAGTAGGGAAAAATTGGCTTTACGCAAAACTGTAACCATAGAGCTTTCCACCAGCCATATATGCATGTAGTATAGGCTTATCATTCATTATTCTCTATGTGTTACATCGCCAACATATTCCATGTGCTGACCCATTTTCGGGCTGTAACTTTCATGTTGCAGACTTTTCAGACGACGAGTAAGGTGCCTTTTAGGTCGTGGTTCTATACTCAGTGATGCCGTTGGAGTTGATGGACTCACTTATCTTCCAAGTCTTCCGCTGTTATCGTTTGTAGATGGCCTTAAGCCATATTTATTGTAATAGGTTCTCTTTGAGACATCGTTGTAATAAGTGTGTGATTGCTACTCTTTTATAAATCCTTCGAAGTACTGTGTGGTGTCAGCATTACTGATCCAGGGATGACACGGGAGCACAGAGACTTGACCATCTGAGGTCGGGTCGCTACAGAGATGGTATCAGAGCCAGGTTGACTGTAGGACGCGACCACTAAGTTAAAGCCATAGATCACTATTCTCCTCTCATTTTCTAACTCCTCATCTGTTCTACTCTTTTAGGATGACGGACGCGAAGATCAAGTACGCGCAACCGGATGAAGGCACACCTTTTGGATTTCACTTGAAGGAAGTCACCAAGTACCTCAACATTGGACTACCAAGCTTCACGGGGACCTTCAATGCCACTCTGCCTGAAGAGGAGCGCTGGAAGATTCAAGCTCACGTTCCTGGAAGGACATTCGCACCAATCACGAAGCCCATAGATAGTGTTTTCAGTGCACCAACCTGGAGTCTGGGAAAGAGCATGGCAGCTCATATCACCATGGGACGCATTGGAGAAGTATATCAAGAAGACCTCAAGGACACTATCTACCAGATTTGCGGACGCCGAGATGAACAATGGGAGATAGTCAGCACCAAGAAGGATAGATCCATTGCAGCTTTGATCCAGGAGTTAAACCAGCACATTCGACGCCAAGAGAACCAGATGTGCAATGACATGATAGAGTTGAAGAATGCGAAGGCAAGGATCATCGAGCTAGAAGGAGAACTGAAGGGTACACGCAAGGACTACATGGACGAGATCGTAGCTCTAGCAAGGCACAATGTCGATCTCAAGCAGGAGATTGAAGAACTCAAGGAGAGATTAGCATCCAAGAAGGAAGACAAGTATGTCGCATGTCCGAACAACTACATCATCATCAACGACACCGATTCGGACCCAAGTGAACCCAACTTTGAAGACGAAG
This sequence comes from Aegilops umbellulata, assembly GCA_032464435.1. Taxonomy (NCBI): domain Eukaryota; kingdom Viridiplantae; phylum Streptophyta; class Magnoliopsida; order Poales; family Poaceae; genus Aegilops; species Aegilops umbellulata. Next base: position 399,515,461 of record CP136054.1, read on the forward strand.
CTGGAGCAGACATCATGGAGTCTTCCACCGATTCAAATTTCTAGATGACCACCAAATATTAGTAGTATTTCCCCCATGTATACATTATAGTTCGAGCACTTTTTGCGATAGTCTAGACCGTTTGTAAGCCCTTGTTTGAATTGAATGAAGTGATTTTGTGTGAATTTGTCTCATGTGCATTTGGGTAGTGTTTTCTCTTAGACCTCACTCTATTCTTAATTCTCATCTTTTCTAAACCCTCAGATGCCTCCGAGACATGACAATGGATTCCCACCGGAGCTCACCCAGTTGATCCAGCAGCAGAACCAATTGATGCAGTTGTTAGTCCAGAATCAGCAGAACAACAACAACAACAACAACAACAACAACAACAACAACAACAACAACAACAACAACAACAACAACAACAACAACAACAACAACAACAACAACAACAACCCTCCGCCACCGCCACCTGTTGATCACCTAGCCCGTTTCCTTAGGCTAAATCCGCCGGTGTTTTCCAGTAGCACCGAGCCAATAGTAGCAGACGATTGGCTCCGCAAGATAGGAAGGGAGTTGACCACTGCAGGATGCACAGATGTTGAGAAGGTGAAGTTTGCCGCACATCAGCTTGACGGACCCGCGACAGCATGGTGGGAGAATTTCACAACCACTTACCCAGTTGACACTGTCACATGGGATCAGTTTCAGCAAGCTTTCCGCACTGCCCATGTTTCAACAGGAGCTATGACCATGAAGAAGCGTGAGTTTCGCAATTTACGCCAAGGAGGAAGGACAGTTGGTCAGTACATTGACGATTTCAGCAAGTTAGCACGTTATGCCCCAGATGACGTTGCTACGGATGCAGCTAAGCAGGAGAAATTTCTAGAAGGCCTGAATGATGAGCTAAGCATGCAGTTGGTGGTAGCAAGTTTCAATAACTACCAGGAGTTGGTAGATCGTGCCATCATGATTGAAGGGAAGCAACAGCAGATTGAGAACCGCAAGAGGAAGTATGGACAGGGGAAGTATAACTCTGGAGCCCAGCAGAAGCCCCATTTTACCCCTAAACCGGGAGTTCAGTTTCAGCATACCCATGGAGGAGGTAGCTCGCACAACCATAATGGCCACAAAAATGGTAATGGGAATGGAGGAAGCAACGGCCAGAACCGTACCACCCCATCAACCCCAGCCAAGAGAGATCTAAGTCAAGTCACCTGTTTCAAGTGTTCCAAGACCGGACATTACGCCAATGAATGTCCTGAAGGCCAGAATGGCAATGGAAGCTCTGGGAAGAAGCCAAACCCTTTCAATAGGGGGCAGGTAAACCACGTAAGCATGGAGGAGGTTGAAGCTCAGCCTGATGCAGTAATCGGTAAGTTTTTGGTTAAGACATTTACTGTGCTTGTTCTTTTTGATACTAGTGCATCGCATTCATACATATCTAGGGGATTTGTGGATAAGTACAACTTGCCAACCCAAGCCCTTAGGTCACCCATGTTAGTAACCTCGCCTGGAGCAGAGTACATGGCTAGTCGATGGTGTGATCGGTTACCATTAAGGATTGGTAACTATGTGTTTCCCTCAGACCTAATAGTATTGGAATCTCAAGGATTGGATGTGATATTAGGCATGGATTGGTTGTCAAAGTATGAAGGGAACATTGAATGTGCCAGTAAGACAATTTTGCTCACGACGCCCGAAGGAAGAAGAATCAAGTATGTATCTCGACACGCGCCCAACAGGACACAATTGAATTCCTTGTCAGGAGTTGTACAGGAGGAAGTACCAGTGGTAAAGGATTTTCCTGATGTGTTTCCTGAAGAATTGCCAGGCATGCCACCGGATAGAGACATTGAATTTTTGATTGAGCTTTTGCCAGGCACTGGGCCAATATCGAAGAGACCGTACAGGATGCCAGCACAGGATTTGGTGGAAATTAAGAAGCAGATCAAGGAGTTACTGGATAAAGGTTACATTCGCCCAAGTTCTTCGCCTTGGGGATCACCCGTACTTCTAGTGGAGAAGAAGGATGGATCGTTAAGGATGGTTGTCGATTACCGTGGATTAAATGCAGTAACCGTCAAGAACAAGTACCCACTGCCAATGATAAATGATCTGTTTGATCGTTTGCAAGGAGCTAGAGTGTTTTCCAAGATCGATTTGCGATCAGGGTACCATCAGTTGAAGATTCAAGAGCAGGACATACCCAAGACAACTTTTGCCACAAGATACAGATTGTATGAGTATACCGTTATGTCATTTGGACTAACTAACGCACCTGCCTATTTCATGAACCTGATGAACAAAGTATTTATGGAGTTCTTGGATAAGTTCGTCGTAGTGTTCATTGATGACATTCTGATTTTCTCGAAGAATGAAGAAGAGCATAAGGAACATTTGCGTTTGGTTTTGGAGAAGCTAAGAGAACATAAGTTATATGCCAAATTCAGCAAATGTGATTTTTGGTTAAAGGAAGTTGGATTTCTTGGACATGTTATATCCGGAGAAGGAATAGCAGTTGACCCCACCAAGGTTGAGACCGTAACCGAATGGGAAGCGCCAACGACAGTTGGAGACATCCGGAGTTTTCTTGGACTCGCAGGATACTATCGGAGATTCATTGAGAATTTCTCAAAGATCACAAAGCCGATGACTGAATTGTTGAAGAAGGATACTAAGTTCAATTGGACCGAGGAATGTGAGGCCAGTTTTCAGGAGTTGAAGAAACGATTGGTTTCCTCACCAGTGTTGATTTTGCCCGATCAGACCAAGGATTATGAGGTGTATTGCGACGCTTCACGTCGAGGACTTGGAGCAGTGCTTATGCAGGAAGGAAGAGTTGTTTCGTATGCCTCACGACAACTGAAACCTCATGAACTAAATTATGCTACGCATGATTTGGAGTTAGCAGCCGTAGTGCATGCATTGAAGACATGGAGACATTTCCTCATTGGAAATCATTGTGAGGTGTACACGGATCACAAGAGTTTGAAGTACATTTTCACGCAGAAGGAGTTAAACCTCAGACAAAGGAGATGGTTGGAGCTCATTAAGGATTACGATATGAGATTGCATTACCATCCAGGAAAGGCTAATGTTGTAGCTGACGCATTGAGCCGTAAGAGCCATGTCAATACACTAATGACGGGAGAAATACCAAGGGAGTTAGCAAAAAATCTTCGTGAGCTATGTTTGGAAATAGTTCCGAAAGGATATGTAGCAGCATTGGAAATTCAATCTACATTGATGGATAAAATTAGAGAAGCTCAGAAAAATGACAAGGAGATTGCAGATATAAAGAAGAAAATGAGCAAAGGAAAAGCAAAGGGATTTCGTGAGGACGAGCACGATACCCTATGGTTTGAGGACCGTGTTTATGTGCCCAATAACCTGGAGATCAGGAAGTTGATTTTGCAAGAGGCGCATGATTCACCCTATTCGATTCACCCCGGAAATACCAAGAGGTATTTGGATTTGAAGGAAACATTCTGGTGGACCGGAATGAAGAAGGATATTGCAGCTTATGTAGCAGTTTGTGATGTGTGTCATAGAGTGAAGGCAGAACATCAGAAGCCAACAGGATTGTTACAACCATTGCCGATACCCGAATGGAAGTGGGATAAGATAGGCATGGATTTTATCACCGGACTACCCAGGACAAAAGCAGGCTACGACTCGATATGGGTAGTAGTTGATCGTTTGACGAAGGTAGCACATTTCATCCCGGTTAAGACCACTTACACCAGTGCTAAGTTGGCAAATATATACATGACTAGGATCATTTGTTCGCATGGAGTTCCAAGGAGTATCATATCAGATAGAGGAACCCAATTTACCTCAAAGTTTTGGAATCAGTTGCATGAAACTTTGGGAACCAGACTAGAGTTTAGTACAGCTTTTCACCCACAGATGGATGGACAGACTGAGAGAGTCAATCAGATTTTGGAAGATATGCTGAGAGCTTGTGCACTAGACTATGGTTCTAGTTGGGACGATAACTTGCCCTATGCGGAGTTTTCTTATAACAACAGTTACCAAACCAGTTTGAAGATGGCACCTTTCGAAGCTTTATACGGAAGGAGGTGCAGGGCACCGTTGTCATGGGACAAAGTTGGAGACCGTCAGTTCTTTGGACCCGATCTGATCAAGGAGTCTGAACGGAAAGTTAAGTTGATTCGCGATAGGCTCAAGGTAGCCCAATCTAGGCAGAAGAGCTACGCGGATTCTAAACGTAAGGAGACGGTTTACGAAACCGGAGACAGAGTTTGTCTTCGAGTATCCCCACTTCGAGGAGTTAAGCGCTTTGGAGTTAAGGGAAAGTTAGCACCGCGTTTCGTTGGACCGTATAAGATTTTGCAACGCATGGGAGAAGTCGCTTATAAGTTGGAATTACCAGAAGGACTGTCAGGAGTTCATGATGTATTCCATGTTTCTCAGCTGAAGAAATGTCACGCCGAAATGGCGGAGGTACCGCTAAGAGATACAGTGCCGCTTGAAGCGATTCAGTTGAAGGATGACTTAACGTATGAAGAGAAACCAGTCAAGATTCTTGAGTATGCCAGCAGAGTTACCCGCAGCAAGGTTATCGAGTTTTGCAAAGTTCAGTGGAACCACCACTCAGAGGATGAAGCCACCTGGGAGAGAGAAGAAGATTTGCTCAAGGACCACCCTCACCTATTTTCTAGCCAACCCGAATCTCGAGGACGGGATTCATCTTAAGGGGGGTAGGTTTGTAACATCCCAAATTTTCAATTTGGAATGTTATACATTAGATCATCATGCATATCATATTTTCTTGCATTTTGGTCGATCCTAGAAATTTCACGCAACTCAAGGACCCTCGGAGAGAGTTGGAGATTTCGTTAGTTTCATTTTTGAGTTTTCTCAAATTTTGAAAAAGAGGATCATTTGATTTATTTATTTTATCTTCAATTATTTTTCCAATATCAAACATATGAGAGGGAATCATATGACTTTCCCAAATTTTAGGAAAAATAAAGATTTAATAAATAAATCAAATTTTGGAATTTTTCCGGAGTTTATTTGCATTTTACTTGAATTAGGGAAAAATGCGTGTTTTCAAAATTGCATTTAGGCCCCGAGAAAAAGTTCATTTTGTTCGACTCATTTTTAGGAGTCGGGGAAAATTTACTTTGTAAATTTTGGAGCCCGTTAGATATTTTTTCTGTGTTTTTCTGCTCGCGAAATTTAAAAAAAAAACTGCAGCGCCGACTGGGCCAGAGGCCCAGCCAGCTGAGCCGGCCCGCACCAGCCTCCCCTCGCGCGCGCGCGCGTAGCGCCGCCGCCGCCCAGAGTCCGGGTCGGACTCTGTTGCCGCCGCCGCCTCCCTGGCTTGCCCCCTCCCCCAAGCCACCCTCCCCCCTTTATATACCGCCGCCCCCCCTCCTCCCCACACCGCCGCCAGCCCCGCCCCCGCAGCAGCAGCAGCAGCGCAGCCGCCGCCCCCGCCTGCCACCGTCGCCGCTTGCCGCCCGCGCCGCCGCCGTTCGCCCGCGCCGCCGCTTGCCGCCCCGCCGCCGTAGCCCCGCCGCCCCACCGGAGCCCCGCCGCCGAGGTAGCTGCGCCGCACCCCCTCGCCCGGTTTGGTTTTTTTATAAACCCGTTCCGGTTTATTTTTCGATATTTCTTTTTTTTTCGAAAACCCTAGATCGGTTTTTTTCCGGTTTTGTTTAATAGCGAGCATTCGCCAGACCGTTCGTCTTAACGAACGTGATCACCGGTTAGCCCTGGTTAACGAACGTCCGTTCGTTTAACCGTTCGTCGTTTTCTTTTTCGTCAGATTTATTCCGCGATTTTTCTGATCGCGATTTCTGATCTGATCTTCGTTTTAGTTTATCTTCTCGCTCGTTTATCGGAATCAGGTGATTCAAGCGCCTAGAGTTTCGTTTCGAAACCGCCGTTCCGAATAATCAACTTAAACAAAGTTTTGCTATGGTAAAACTTGACCTAGTTTCACTTTGCTAGAACCGAGTTGTTTTCTTTCGCCGTTTGTTTTCCGTTGCTTTGTTCGATTCGTTTCTTTTTGCAACCGGAGTTCTTAAGTTGAACTTTCTGGTTCAATCTTTTGTTCGAGTTTTACCTGCGCATTAGATGAGTACTTATTGTATGCTTGTTGTTTGTCTGCGATAGATCACCCGGAGTGCGCCGCCTGTTATTTCGAAGCTCTAGGTTTCGCGGATCCTCAGCAAGGCAAGTAACACTTTGATCATACCTTTTCTACTACCCAGTTTTATTGCATTAGATCAATCCTCAAACATTGCATGATTAGGATCTAATTAATTTGTGGGATGGGAAGTAGATGAGGTAGTACCTATGACCTGTTTTACTTATGAAACCTTTGGGAGTTACTTCTACGTTTGCTTATTTTGCCATGCTATGCTAGTAGACGTGGATTGGGTGAGTGATATCCATGACTGATGTGAGTATTGTTAATTAATGGTTTATCTAAGGTGGCAACTTAAACACACATCTGGGTGGATTGAGGCACCTGGTTTCTATCAGGACTTGCCTGTTTTTCTTTTGGACCGCCACCCAGGCTCAAAGGGATCATAAGATCATTCATGCTAGTAACTTTCGTGTGCAGCCACAAGCCATTATGGGCTCTGGCATAGCTGACTAAGTCGTGCGAACTCTTACAGTGGTAGACTAGCAGATGTAGGGGATGTAGGTTGGTACGGTCTATCACAACATAAGGTGTGAGCGCTTCTGAAAGACTATGTCTCGGTCATCCGTCTCTCAAACATCTTGTAGTGCGAGAAACCAAATGGAGGCGATCGAGTCTTGTGGGGAAAAGTGCGCAAACCTCTGCAGAGTGTACAAACTAATCATGATTATCCGTGTCCCCGGTTATGGACGTCTTGAGTATCTAGTACTTGAATATCAAGTGAATCTCATCATGTTACTTCTAATTAATATTGTTGGGTTATTAATTGTTTCACTTAATTGGGATCGGAATGCTGTCAACCATTCTCGATGTTTCAACCACCATGATAGTTAAATAAAATCTATTCCTTTGCAATAGGGAAAAATTGGCTTTACGCAAAACTGTAACCATAGAGCTTTCCACCAGCCATATATGCATGTAGTATAGGCTTACCATTCATTATTCTCTATGTGTTACATTGCCAGCATATTCCATGTGCTGACCCGTTTTCGGGCTGCAACTTTCATGTTGCAGACTTTTCAGACGACGAGTAAGGTGCCTTTTAGGTCGTGGTTCTATACTCAGGGATGCCGTTGGAGTTGATGGACTCACTTATCTTCCAAGTCTTCCGCTGTTATCATTTGTAGATGGCCTTAAGCCATATTTATTGTAATAAGTTCTCTTTGAGACATCGTTGTAATAAGTGTGTGATTGCTACTCTTTTATAAATCCTTCGAAGTACTGTGTGGTGTCAGCATTACTGATCCAGGGATGACACCGGAGCACAGAGACTTGACCATCTGAGGTCGGGTCGCTACAGTCAGTCTGTATGACGGAGAGGTATCTCTGGGCCCACTCGGTGATGCATCATCATAATGAGCTCAATGTGACCAAGTGGTTAATCACGGGATCATGCATTACAGTATGAGTAAAGAGACTTGCCGGTAACGATATTGAACGAGGTATCGGTATACCAACGATCGAATCTCGGGCAAGTATCATACCGATAGACAAAGGGAATTGTATACAGGATTGCTTGAATCATCGACATCGTGGTTCATCCGATGAGATCACCGTGGAACATGTGGGAGCCAACAAGGGTATCCAGATCCCGCTGTTGGTTATTGTCCGGAGAGTCGTCTCGGTCATGTCTGCATGGTTCCCGAACCCGTAGGGTCTACACACTTAAGGTTCGATGACGCTAGGGTTATTAGGAAGACTTGTATGTGATTACTGAATGTTGTTCTGAGTCCCGGATGAGATCCCGGACGTCATGAGGAGTTCCGGAACGGTCCGGAGGTAAAGATTTGTATATGGGAAGTTGTCATACGGTCACCGGAAGGGTTCGGAGGCATATCGGTATTGTACCGGGGCCACTGGAGGGGTTCCGGGGGTCCACCGGGAGGGGCCACCTCTCTCGGAGGGCCCTATGGGCTGTAGGAGGAAGGGAACCAGCCCCAAGTGGGCTGGGCGCATCCCCCCTTTGGCCCATGCGCCTAGGGTTGGGGAAGGACCCTAAAGGGGCGCCCCCTTGCTTGGGGGGCAAGCCCACTCCCCTTGGCCGCCGGCCCCTCTAGATCTCATCTAGAGGGGCCCGGCCCCCTTCCCCCTTCCCCTATAAATAGAGGGGCGGGGGGAGGGCTGCATACCACATCCAAGGCGCAACCCCTCCCCTCCCCAACACCTCTCCTCCTCTGTTAAGAGCTTGGCGAAGCCCTGCCGGAGTACTGCTACTCCACCACCACCACGCCGTCGTGCTGCCGTTGGAGCTTTCTTCCTCAACCTCTCCCTCCTCCTTGTTGGATCAAGGCGCGGGAGACGTCCTCGCTCCGTACGTGTCTTGAATGCGGAGGTGCCGTCCATTGGGCGCTTGGTCATCGGTGATTTGGATCACGACGAGTATGACTCCACCAACCCCGTTCTCTTGAACGCTTCTCGTGATCTACAAGGGTATGTAGATGCACTCCATTCTCCCTCGTTGCTAGATGACTCCATAGATTGATCTTGGTGATGCATAGAAAATTTTAAAATTCTGCAACGATCCCCAACAGTTTCGTACCCTACGAACAATTTATATCTTTTGTTCTCCGCTATAGGAACTCGGGAGTGATTCTTTATTGCACTTTGAGGGATAATCATATGATCCAACTATGTTAGCACTGTTGAGAGATTGCACTAGCGAAAGTATGGACCCTAGGCGTTGTTTTCAAGCATTGCAATACTGTTTTTGTGTCCGTTTAGTATTTGCTACCTTGTTGTTTTTATCTATTCAGATTGTAAAAATATATTTCTACCATCTATATTACACTTTTATTACCATCTCGTCACCTAACTAGTGCACCTAACAATTTGCCATTGTATTGGGTGTGTTGGGGACACAAGAGATTTCTTGTATTTGGTTGCAGGGTCGTTTGAGACAGACCATCTTCATCCTACACCTCTCACGGATTGATAAACCTTAGGTCATCCACTTGAGGGAAAATTTCTACTATCCTACAAAACTCTGCGCTTGGAGGCCCAACACGTGTCTACAAGAATAAAGTTGCGTAGTAGACATCAAGCTCTTTTCTGGCGCCGTTGCCGGGGAGGTGAGTGCATGAAGGTATATCTTTAGATCTTGCAATCGAATCTTTTAGTTTCTTGTTTTATCACTAGCTTGGTTTATAAAATAAAACTACAAAAAATGGAATTGAGGTTGCATCATATTATTGATCATCTTTATAATATCTTTCTTGAAAATGATGGTTCGGAAAATTGTGCTCAATTGCTAGAAGAATAATTCAATAAAATGTTTCGTATAAATGATGAGCATGAGTGCAGTGTTGTTAGTATGAATTCTTTGAATATTCAAAATGCTAATGATGATTGTACAAATCATGACAAAAATGTTTCTTGTAAGCATGTCACTTTTTGTGGAGTGAATTGGGAGTGCAACTGCACACCAAAAAGGGAAGATAGATTTTGTAAGAAGCATAAGTATTTAGAAACAAAAAAGGTGCAAGAGAGGCTAGATGATTGTGCTGAAAGATTTGATTTTTTTCGCCATCCTTGTGAACTTTGCAATGAACATGGTCATTTAAATCTCCAATGCAAATTCTTTCATGATCAAATCGTGTCCAAAAATTGTGATAACTTGATTACCCTTGAGCACCATAAAGAGCTTAGTCTTCTTTTGGGGTATGAAGAAATGAAACGTATAACTAAGGGTATTCCAAAATTTAATCTCGAGAAATTTATTGATTTTGATCTAGAAGAAATTTATATGTTTTGTTCGGTAAATTGCATTGATAATCCTTATATTGCCAACTACCTAAAGACAAGAAAACAAATGGAGTATGAAGAGAGTACTAATGAAAGGGAAAATGTTTCCCAATACCCTCCTAGTGTTTATTATGATGAATCAGGTAACGAGGATCAGATTCCTATCCAATCAATCTATTCAACAAGAAGCTTGAAAAAAATAATTAAACCCACACATGATGTGGTGAATAAGAAAAGAAGAAAGAATGAAGGTAAAAATGTATCTCTCCCAAATAATGTTCCTCATATTACCATTGTGCATCATAAATGTGAATCAAATATGTCGATGGAGGATGATGATATTGAGTATGATTTTGTGATACCTACTACTTGTTGTAATGATTATGATTGGGAAGACAACGATATCCATTATGATCTTGAAAATCTTTTTAGCACTTGCTTGGAAGAATATGATAATGATGTTTGCTATACTATTGGTGCCATTCATGCTATTGATAAGAATGATTGTGATCATATGCAAAACCACAAGCTTGGGGATGCTATGTTTAATGAGTATGATATGTTTGAAGATTTATTTGCTGGAAATAATGCTTGCCCTAAGCTTGGGGATGCTTTGCTTAATGAATATGATCCTTTGATTCCTTCTACTTTCGATAAGAAAATTTATTATTATGATAGCATGCCTCCTATTTATGATGATTACATTGATGAAAGTGGGTTTGGAAGAGTGCCAACTTTAGGTAGTAGTGATCCCACTATTTTGGAGTGTGTTGAATCTTATTACAATATTTATGTAAGTGGATTTGGAGAGGTCATGACTTTATTTAGTGATACATCCACTATCTTGGAAGAGGTTTCAATTGATTATGACAATGAAGTTGCTATCTATGATGATTATTATGATGACATGTATGCCATAAAGAGTAATAAATCTTCTATGCTTGTGCATCATGAAAAGAGTGCTGTATGTGGTAGTTATATTGTTGAATCCGCTCATGATTCCTCTGAAAATTATTATGAGAAAGGAACTTATGCCCTTACATATCGCAATAATATCAAGTTTCTTCTCTATGTGTTGATTGTTTTGAAATTACACTTGTTTTGCCTTCCTATGCTAGTTGATTCTTGTTATGATAAGTTGTTTGCTCAGAAAATCCCTATGCATAGGAAGTGGGATAGACCTAAATGTGCTAGTCATATGCTTCATGATGCTCTCTTTATGTTTCAATTCTTATCTTTTATGCGAGCATCATTGAAATTATCATGCCTGGCTTAAAAGGCATTAAAGAAAAACGCTTGTTGGGAGACAACCCAACACTTTTACCTACTGTATTTGTGTGTTGACATGATTATGCTACTGTAGTAATCATGTTTTATTGCTTTTGTTTCAATAAAGTGCCAAGTAAAGCCTTTGGGATCATGTTGGGTGATAGTTGATTTGATCTTGCTGAAAAACAGAAACTTTTGCGGTCACGGAAATAATTTTCATTTTTAACAAAAGAGTGCTTTTGAGTTGATTCTTTTTGCAGAAGATTAATATACAAATTTATCACATGGTCCTAAATTTTCAGAATGTTTGAAGTAGCAGAAGTATGGTTAGAGTACAGATAATTACAGACTATTCTGTTTTTGACAGATTCTGTTTCAATGCATAGTTTGCTTGCTTTCTAGTTTCTATGGCTTATTTTGCTCAATATAAATTGTGTAAATGATAAGGTACAGTAGGCATGGTGTGAGAACAATTATGAATCTTTTCTTTGACAGTACTAAAGTGAATGGTTTGTCTTTATCATACTAACCCATCTCACGAAGTTCCGTTAAGTTTTGTGTGATTGAAGTTTTCAAGTTTTGGGTGAGATGTCGATATGAGGAGAACAAGGAGTGACAAGACCCTAATCTTGGGGATGCCCAAGGCACCCCAAGGTAATATTCAAGGAAGATCCAAGCAACTAAGCTTGGGGATGCCCCGGAAGGCATCCCCTCTTTCGTCTCCAACATTATCGGCAACCTCACTACGAGCTATGTTTTCATTCGTCACATGATATGTGTTTTGCTTGGAGCGTCAATTTATTTTGTTAGGATTTGCTTTTTATTATTTAGAATAATGTTTTGCATCTTTTATTTCAATAAAAGTGGCAATTATAGCCTTTTCCATGCTTATTTTGCAAGTCTATATGTTGCTGTTTGTAAACAGAATGTTTACCGCTATTGCAAAAATTCCCTAGAATAGTCAGAACATGATAAAATGTTGAAACTTTTTGCACAATAAGCTCTAATAAATTTTCTACAGTGTGTTAAATTTTTAGAATTTTTTGAGTTGAATAAGTATTGATACTCTTGCATTCTTTACAGGCTGTACTATTTTGGCAGATTGCTGTTATGTTTGCATTGTTTGCATATGTTTGCTTGTTTAATGATTCTATTTGAGGATAGGAGTATTAAATATGCAGAGGCATTTATCATGCAATATTGAATAATAATTTTAGTGATTTACTACAGTAGAGAATGATAAGGTTTTTGCATTGGTTTATACTAACTTATCTCACGAGTTCTTGTTGAGTTTTGTGTGGATGAAGTTTTTAAGATTTAGGGAAACCATGATATAAAAGGAATTAAGGAGACACAAAAGCTCAAGCTTGGGGATTCCCAAGGCATCCCAAGATAATATTTCAAGAAGTCTCAAGCATCTAAGCTTGGGGAAACCCCGGTAGGCATCCCACCTTTCTTCACCAACAATTATCGGTTAGTATCAGTTGATACTAAGTTTTTGCTTCTTCACATGATGTGTGCTATCCTTTTAATGTCATTTTATTTTGTTTTTCTTGCTATTTTAATAAAGTACTTAGATCTGAAAGTTTTTAAATAAGAGAGAATCCTCAAATAGCTACCCATTTATAGAACTACTCGCTTGATCTTCACTTATATCTTTTTGGAGTAGCTTGTCATTTACTCTTGTGCTTCACTTATATCCTATGAGTAAATTGTTTAATAAATTGAATGTCATGAAGTTCAAATCATATCATGCCTAGTGGTAGCTTCGCATTGGGTTTAGAAAGTGAATCTTTTGAGGCTTGACAATCACAATATTGGTCATACAAGCAATTAACGAATAATTAGTATAAGGAAGAGAACTTTCACATGCAAATACACTATCTTGGAAATCTTTTGTGATTGTGAGCCCCCGTTAAAATATTATATGTCAGAATTTTTTGACATTGGACAAGGAAGACAACGTAATGATTTATTTTTGTTTATATTCACATAGAAGTTATATTGTCATAGATCCTTCAACATGTGGTCTTATTTTCAAGTGTCCACCATACCTATCTATGGATTGAGCAAGATCCTTCAAGTAAGTTGTCATCGCTACAAAAAGGCAATAAAAATTTCTTACAAAAGTGTGAGATCATTTAGTGTAAGAGAAAATTGAGCGTTGCACAAACTTGTGATGGTGAAGAATAAAACGACAGACTGCATAATAAAGGTCGCTATCACAAGGGGAAATGTAACATGACGTTCTTTTGCACTAAAGGGTTGGGCATGCAAACAAATAAGCGCATGGCAACCTCTGCTTCCCTCTACGAAGGGCCTATCTTTTACTATTCAGTATTTACTTTTATGCAAAGAGTCAAAGTTTTTCTCTCTATTCCTTTTTATTTTTCTCTTTTGGCAAGCATCATGTGGTGAGGAAAGATCTAGGCACATATGTCCAGTTGAATATGGGTAGCATGAGTTATTATTGTTGACATCACCCTCGAGGTGAATACGTTGGGAGGCAAAACAATAAGCCCCTATCTTTCTATGTGTCTGGTTGAAACGTTTTGCTCATGTGTATGCGGTGAGTGTTAGCGATCATAGAAGACTATAAGATGGTTGAGTATGTGGAGCTCTTACTTAAACTCAGTTGAATAAGTTGAATTACAATTGCTTGGTGACTAAGAACATAGGTTGTTGAGTCTCAAGAGAGTTCATTGTTTGAACCTCAACATGTGAATTGGTTGCTACTATAACATGAGAAGTTTTATAAGAAAGAATTGCTGTTATGATGCTAGGAAAAGTGATTGAAATTATCATTGATCAAACTTATGCACATTGCTAGCATTCACACTTCATAAATTATTTCTTTTATCATTTACCTACTCGAGGACGAGTAGGTATTAAGCTTGGGGATGCTGATACGTCTCCAACGTATCTATAATTTGTGAAGTATTCATGCTGTTATTTTATCATTCTTGGGTGTTTTACAATCATTTTATAGCAACTTTATATCATTTTTTGGGACTAACCTATTGACCCAGTGCCCAGTGCCAATTGTTGTTTTTTTCTTGCTTTTTACATCAAAGGAAATCAATATCAAATGGAGTCTAAACACCACGAAAGTTTTCAAAGATTTTTTCTAGACCAGAAGGAACCCAATGGGCCAGAGCTGCACCTGGGTTGTGCCCACCTCGGTGGCCTCCCGCACCCCCTCTTTGCACTATAAATTCCCAAATATTCCGAAACCCTTCGGGGTTAACCTAGATCAGAAGTTCCACTGCCGCAAGGCTCTATAGCCACCGAAAACCAATTGGTAGCACGTTCTGGCACCCTGCCGGAGGGGGGATCATCACCGGTGGCGATCTTCATCATCCCGACAACCACCACGATGAGGAGGGAGTATTCCACCCTTGGGGCTGAGGGTTTGTACCAGTAGTTATGTGTTTAATCTCTCCCTCTCTCTCTCGTGATCTATATCATGGGCTTTGTTAATAGGATTTTTATTTCTGTGCCCCTGGTTCCTTAGCTCTACTCATTCATCCCCACTCTGTTAACTTTTGCTCACTTTTCCCCACTTCCTTGCCCGAAACCCTCATAACTGCTTATAACGGACGTTGTTGTCGGGTCAATGCCTTTGACCGTTAGCTGACGAGTGGGGCCGTGTATACGTGGGCGCATGAAAGACCGCGGTCGTGGGGTAGCACGTGTCCATGGACATGCCCAAAACGTCCCATCATATAAAGAGGGCAACCACCTCCATTGTCCCTACCATTTTCCCCCAAATCCACTCGCTGCCGCATCGTCTTCCTCTGCACGCCGTCGTCGTCTCGGTCTCCTCCACTGCCTCCACCGCACCGTCTCGCTCTTACCCACCGCATCCTCTTCCTCACCTTCATCGCCTCCATCTGTCAGATGGCCGACGCTCGTGGCAACGCCGGCGCAGCGGCCGGAGATGTGGTGGAGTTGTAGGGTCAGGGCGCGGTGACCGCGGATGTTGGCGGCGTCCACGGCGGTGCGGGGAAACTCGCAACCGCTGTGGATGTGGCTGGCTCCGCCTCATCGCTGTAGAAGGTGACGACATCGAGCGAGGCAGTCCATCCCCATGCCCCTGTTGCGCCGCCTACCGTGGAGGAGCAGGTATTCATTTGCACTTGATTAGCTTGTAGAGTTAGTTCGATTGTGATTCATACAGTAGTTCAGATGGTTATAGTAGTTGGTTTGATGGATGGGCCAGGGTTTTTTGTATGGGTTGGGGGGATGGGGGTTTTTGGACTAGGGTTTGTTGGATAAATTGGTTGCAAAAATGCTAGCTAGATGTTGTGAACTATGATTTTAGGTGCTACAATGATTGGGGTTTTCAGATTTGTTTTTAGATCTGGATAAATTCGTTGCAAAAATGCTAGATGTTGTGAACAAATTGGGGTTTTTAATGCTATGATGCTTATTAGATTTGTTTTTAGTGCTCACAGATTGGTTTTTTAATGCTACTCAAGTTATTTGCTTCAAGTTATATTAGCTCTGTTGTTCACAATATGTCCACAATATGTAGTTATATTATCTCTGTTGTTCAATGTGTGTGCATGACAATGGAAAATGCAAATAGGATCATAGTATATTAGCCCTATGATCAAGTGTGCATATCTAAATTTCAATATGTAGTTATATTAGCTCTTTTGTTCAATGTGTGTGCATGACAATGCAAAATGCAAATAGGATCATAGTATATTAGCCCTATGATCAATGTGTCATCTGTGCATATCTAAATTTTCAATTGGCTTATCTATTTACTAGTGATGGATGTAATTGTCTATTCAGGAGGATGATGGTAGGGGGAAGAGGAGGAAGATAGACTATACTTTCGACGACCCGTGCGATCCAGCGTATGGTGACGACGAAGATTATGAGGTAAGCCTACTTGAAATTTAGATTGTTCATTTAGTTCGTTTGACATGGTGTATTCCCATGAATCTATAATGTACTAATGTAATTCATTCGTGTGTGCAGTATGTCTCTGGGGAAGATGTGGATGTGGACCACGGCAACTTCGCCTCCTTCAAAGAGAAGGAAGAGGAGAAGATCAGGATCAAGGGCGTGGATTACTACTACAAGAGCAAGACCAAAACTTGGCGCTGCCCCTACTG
Organism: Aegilops umbellulata; assembly: GCA_032464435.1. NCBI lineage: Eukaryota > Viridiplantae > Streptophyta > Magnoliopsida > Poales > Poaceae > Aegilops > Aegilops umbellulata. The sequence goes on from CP136054.1 coordinate 399,531,769, forward strand.
CACCACCAAGCCAAAGCTAAAGTCTGGCCGCTTCGTTCACCTTCTAGCTCATGCAGAAGATGTGGCCATCCACGACAAGGACTACAAGATCATGGGGCAGCATGCTGCCCTAGCCAAAGTCCTGTCTCCCCTCTTCCCTGATGTTATTATGTTATGATGTGTTTTAAGTAGTTTAGGTTGTTTGCTGAACTATGTGGGTGAACTATGTTTGTAAACAGGATGTGGGTTACCTTTTGGTGGTTGGATGAATTTTATATGCATGTGGTTATCTATGTTGGGTATTTTTGTGTTTTTAAATTTATCTGCTATGATTTGTTTCAGTGTTTTGAAAGTTCAGGTGCTGCAATGATCACAGATATGCTGCAAATCTTCATATGTGTGAAGGTTTTCTCATGAAAATTTATCTGCTATGATTTGTTTCAGTGTTTTGAAAGTTCAGGTGCTGCAAAGATCACACATATGCTGCAAATCTTCATAGTTCAAAACACTGAAACAAGATTTCATAGAGTGTTTTATCAAGGGTTCCCTTTTATCAAATATTCCAATAACAGAGCAAAAAACAACATTTTAATGAAGATGTATTATCAACTATCTATGTTTGTGCAGGAGATCATGTGTGCAAAATTTAAGGTGATTTAGAGGAGGTCAAAGAAATTTGAACTCTATGAAATCTTGTAGGTGATACCTCATATGTGTGAAGGTTTTCTCATGAAAATGACCATAGGACAAGTTTATGATTTTTGGTTGGTAACATGCCACATAAGACAACATTAATATAAAACTATAGGCCAAGTTTATTATTTTTGAATTAATCTTCATATTTTTACATTTTCTTTTGAAAACATATGCTTTAATATAAAAACTATTAAAAACACGTTTTGAAATATGAAAATGGAAAACTAACTTCAGATCCTTCGTATTCACTTTAAAATAAATATTTAGTGATTTTTTAAAAAATTTCAAAAACAGAAGGTAACACCACCTCCTCTCCTTGAACTCTATGATATCATGTGCATGATTTTCTCATGAAAATGACCATAGAGCAAGTTTATGATTTTTGGTTGGTAACATGTCACATAAGACAACATTGTGAGCAGGTTCTATATTTTTTTGATTTTTTTTAAATTAATGGTGCTCATTTGACCTCGATCATGCCAGCTAGGGTTTTTTCATGAAAATGACCATAGACCAAGTTTAGTATTTTTCCTCGCTAGTTTGTCATATAAAACGATGAATGATGAAGGTTTCATATTTTTCAATTTTTTTAAAATTAGTTATGCGCAGTCAAAGCCTTCGAAACCCCGTTGACCAACTCAAACCCCTCCAAACCCCACGGGGTTTTGCCTAACCCTAGCTCCCAACGTCATCCGTCCGATCATACCCTCGCGCCAAGCAACAGCCCTCAGATCTGGCCTTCTAGAAGGAACTAGGTGGGCTGGCTGTGTGCAGGCTCCGCGCCGTTGGATCACAAGGACGGCTCCGCATCGTTGGATCGTGGGGCGATCCGCGAGAGGCAATCCTATTGGTTGTGCTCGGCTGCTCGCCCACCAATGACTCCGTGAAAAAAAACGTTGTTATTGGGCCCAAAAGGAAACCAAGCTCTGGTTGGGCCGTCGAATTGCGTTGTTTTTTTGCATCGTTTGCTCTGTTTTTTGTGAACGTGCTGGCTCTGTATTTTTGCATCATTTTTTGCATCATTTGCTTTGTTTTTGCATCATTCTTTTTGTTCTATACAAATGTAAAATGACCAAATTTATAAGGGCTAAATTTATTTTTATCATGTAAAATGGCCACAAACTATCAAAACTGGGGCATTTTGCATTTGTATAATGGCCACAAGCCCTCTATCTCTTTTTATCATGCAAAATGACCAAAAATTTAAAGGCCAAATTATTTTTATCATTCAAAATGGCCACAAGCTCTTCAAAAAGTGTCTCTTTTTGTTCATATAATATAGGGTTTGACCACAAATTCCCACGCATGCAATTAACTTGTTTTTCTTCTTCTTTTCAAACCACCTTTTCCCACACGTGTACACTCTCGATGCTGTGGTGGGTTTGAAAACAAGCTACTAACTTCACATTTGACCCCGTTATTGCCACGACTAAATAACACGTAGCACTACGGCTATTTAAGCCACCCTCTACCTCTGCCTCTGCCATCCCTCATCCATCTGCCCTTCTTGCTATTTGACCCCTTCTCTGTCTTCTGCACATCCCTCAGCCATGCAGTACACCGGACCAACCTACCGCTTCCCACCCACCGTGCCGGAGAGGCTCTACCCTACCGGTATGTACGTTGATCGCACACTACGTGTGTGGGCGATATCAAGGCTGAGGACCGCGAGGAACTTCACCGAGTTATTCATTGCGTCTGGCTACCACCACCTCCCGAGGGGATCTCCAACAATGTTCCGCGTCGAGGAGGTCATCCAAAACCGGGTGGTGGTTGCTTTCCTTGCCCACTTCACCAACACATTCGATGCCTTCTACCTCCTCGGCCGGGTGTTTTGGTGTGGCTCCAAGTTCATCGCTTTCACCACCCACAACAGGTTCACAAAGTACAACAACATCTTCCCCACCGTGACGCGCATGCACACTCTTCGCTACCCCATCGACAATGCACAGTGAAAAGGGCGCCCGGAGGAGGAGCGAGGTGGAGAAGGCGGCGGCTAGGGTTCTAAACCCTCTATCTTTTTTAGTCTATGTTATGTTAAGTTGTAATTGAACTATGTTGGAGTTGCTTTGGGCTTGTTGGCCCTTTTCTTAAATTCTATTATTAAGTTTTCTATCTATTCTATTATTAAGTTCTTCCTAGTTGAGCTATGTGATCGTGCTATGGGCTTGTTGGCCCTATCTACATATTGGGATTACATATTTGTTGATTATTTTCTTAGAGAGCTCGGCTTGTTAGTAGGGTTCCCTTGTTAGTAACCACCTAGTGCATGCAACCAAGCTTTGTTAGTAGGGATGAATGAGTACAATGAAGCAAGGGAGTGACTCTTTTTTACACAAGCCACAAATATGTAGCCACCTAGCTAGAAGAGAGGAACCAGCGGCAGTGACCGTCACTGCATCTGTGGCGGCTGGCGTGCAAAAAGCTGCTCGGTCAGTGCATCATGGCGGATGCATCGACGCATGCAGGCTCGGTCGGCGCATGCAGGCTCGGTCGACACATCATGGGATCGTGGCATCGGCGCATGCAGGCTCGATCGACGCATGCAGGCAGGGTTGCTGGGTGCATGCATAGCAGGCTTCTGTCCTGGAGGCGCGCGCAGACATTTAATGCAAGGGACGGCCCAACGGCCGAGCAGCGACACCACCCAACGCGGCCCCACTTGTCAGGTCAAATGGACGACACAGTCCAGCATGGCCCCACTAGTCAGAGTTAACGGTCAAGCCTTTGACCCGACGGCAACGTCCGTTGTGCCCAGTTATGAGGGTTTGTGGCAAGGGAGTGGGGAAAATTGAGCAAAATTTAAGAGTGCGGGGATGAATGAGTAGAGCTAAGGAACGAGGGGCACAGATGTAAAAATCCCTTGTTAATATAGATGGATCATATGATGTTTCTCCCCTCTATACTCTTGTTGTGATGAATTGAATCTTTACCCTCATGAAGTTTTGTCTTGTCGGATTGAATATCCAGATATGAGAACACATGATGTATGTCTTGCGGTATGAATACTTGATGTGACAATGAGGTATCGTATTGATTCACTTGATATATGTTATGGCACTCAACTTGGGTATTCCTGAGGTGACGTTGGGGTAATCTATGCATAGGGGTTGATGCACATTTTTATTATCTTTTCTCCGATAGAAACTTTGGGGTCTCTCTGTAGTTCTTTGTGTGGATTGAGTATTATGAATATGAATTTGCTTTGGTGTTATTTTAGTATGAACTCTTGATTAGATCGATCGAAAAGAATAGCTTGCGTTATTTTAGTACGAACTCTAGAATAGATCGATCGAAAAGAATAGCTTTGAGGTGGTTTCGTACCCTACAGACAATTTATATCTTTTGTTCTCCACTAATAGGAACTCGGGAGTGATTCTTTATTGCACTTTGAGGGATAATAATATGATCCAACTATGTTAGCACTGTTGAGAGATTGCACTAGCGAAAGTACGGACCCTAGGCCTTGTTTTCAAGCATTGCAATACCGTTTTTGTGCCCGTTTACTATTTGCTACCGTGCTGTTTTTATTTATTTAGATTATAAAAATATATTTCTACCATCCATATTACACTTTTATTACCATATCTTCGCCGAACTAGTGCACCTATACAATTTGCCATTGTATTGGGTGTGTTGGGGACACAAGAGATTTCTTGTGTTTGGTTGCAGGGTCGTTTGATAGAGACCATCTTCATCCTACACCTCTCACGGATTGATAAACCTTAGGTCATCTACTTGAGGGAAAATTGCTACTGTCCTAGAAAACTCAGCGCTTGGGGGCCCAACACGTGTCTACAAAAATAAAGCTGCGTAGTAGACATCAAATATGCATGCATGGCTCAGTACAAGTGAATGCTTCTGTACTAAGGTTTAACATTTGTGAAAAGCTACTTTTGTTTGCATGAGAATGTCCTAGTGTTTTTGAAAACCAAGTGAAACTTTAAACCAAGATGTCATAAGGTTACAGACATGAACATAAACATCTCATGATCAAATCTAACCTTGATAATATCTCCTCCAACACCATCATTTTTCTTCACATTCCCAACCCAATACTTGTAAACCAAAAACATGGACATAGTTCAAGCATGGTCATTCCAAGTGTCCTTGACCATGGACATGGTTATTCAAATAGTTTGACACTCTATAGAGGTTGTACAATGGATCCAGCAGCCGAGAAGTTTTTGTGTCAACCACTACTCTATGTACATTAACTACCTAAGGTAAGCACCCGATCAATACCTTTCCCAAGTCGATACTAACATGGAGTCCACTCATCGGTACACAAATCATGTCAATCAATCACATAACAAGGCACTCTTCCATCCTTTCAATACACCATACCAACACATGAGATAGTGATGAGAGACAATCATAGTAGTCCATCTAATCATGACCCCACATCGAGAGTGACCAAGTCACCCCTGCCACTAGCAATGTGGGCTCTTTGCTAGTACCATAAGGCGTAGTGTGGTTGCATGTGTAAGGTTGAGATGACTGTCAGTACTTGACTCTAATCGTTTTTGAAAACATTTTTTACAAAACATTAATCTCAATTACCATCTCCTTTTCATCAAAGGAAAATCCTTTCTCAAACCACCCATGGCACTAGTGGCACCTGCTTCCTCTCAACCAAGAAGGTGTTGGGCGCCCAAGTGCAAGGGTTTTCAGCAAGCAACAATTTTCCTCAAGTGACCTCGAGGTTTATTGAATCCACAAGAGCCACATGATTAGAGTCAATGATTGGTAACTACACACACAAAACAAGCTTCATTGTTCCCCCAACAACACTAGTGAGATTGTTAGTCTCGCTAACTTGCTAGTTGATGTCCACTATGCAACTTTATTCTTGTAGACACGTGTTGGGCCTCCAAGCGCAGAGTTTTGTATGACAATAGCAATTTTCCCTCAAGTGGATGGCCTACGGTTTATCAATCCGTGGGAGGTGTAGGATGAAGATGGTCTCTCTCAAACGACCCTGCAATCAAATACAAGAAATCTCTTGTGTCCCCAACACATCCAATACAATGGAAATTTCTATAGGTGCACTAGTTCGACAAAGAGATGGTGATACAAGTGTAATATGGATGGTAGAAATATATTTTTATAATCTGAATAAATAAAAACAGCAAGGTAGCAAATAGTAAACGGGCACAAAAATGGTATTGCAATGCTTGAAAATGAGGCCTAGGGTCCGTACTTTCACTAGTGCAATCTCTCAACAATGCTAATATAATTGGATCATATTTCCGTCCCTCAATGTGCAACGAAGAATCACTCCAAAGTTCTTATCTAGCGGAGAACATACGAAGAAATCGTTTGTAGGGTACGAAACCACCTCGAAGCTATTCTTTCCGATCGATCTATCGAAGAGTTTGTACTAAAATAACACCAAATAATTTCATATTCATAATACTCAATCCAACACAAAGAACCTCAAAGAGTGCCCCAAGTTTCTACCGGAGAAACAAAAGACGAGAACGTGCATCGACCCCTATGCATAGATTACCCTAATGTCACCGCAGGAATCCGCGAGCTGAATGCCAAAACACATATCAAGTGAACCAATATGATACTGCATTGTCACCACGAGTATTCATATGCAAGACATATATCAAGTGCTCTCATATCCATAAAAGTATTCAATACGATAACAACGAAATCTCAAAGGGAAAAACTCAATTCAACACAACAAGATAGAGAGGGGAAAACACCATATGATCCGACTATATTAACAAAGCCCGCGATACATCAAGATCGTGACATCTCGAGAACACGAGAGAGAGAGAGAGAGAGAGAGAGAGAGAGAGATTAAACACATCGCTACTGGTACAAACCCTCAGCCCCGAGGGTGGACTACTCCCTCCTCATCGTGGTGGCCGGCGGGATGACGAAGATGGCCACCGGTGATGATTCCCCCCTCCGGGAGGGTGCCCAAACGAGGTCTAGATTGGTTTTCGGTGGCTAAAGAGTTCTGCCGCGGTAGAACTTATGATCTAGGTTAACCCTGAGAGTTTCTGGAATATTTGTGAATTTATAGGGTAAAGAGGGAGTGCGGGAAGCCACTGAGGTGGGCACAACCCACCTGGGCGCGCCTGGGCCCCCAGGCGTGCCCTGGTGGATTGTGCCCCCCTCGGGGCACCCCCCAGGTGCTGATTTGGCCCATTGGTGGTCTTTTGGTCCATACAAAATCCATAAAAAGTTTCACGGTGTTTGGACTTTGTTTGATATTGATTTCCTGCGATGTAAAAAATGAGCAAAAAACAACGACCAGCACTAGGCACTGGGTCAATAGGTTAGTTCCAAAAAATGATATAAAGTGGCTATAAAATGATTGTAAAACATCCTAAAATGATAATATAACAGCATGAATACTTCATAAATTATAGATACGTTGGAGACGTATCACTAGTTACATAAGACATTAAATGCAATGATGATGGAGACATGTTTTGTTTTAATGGCAAGTTGATGGAAAAGTAAAAGCAAGAAAGTATATGAACGTTGATTGAGATTGAAATCTGTATGGAAGAAAAAGGATCTGATGGTATGAGAGGAACAGATAGGAGAGACTCTGAACAAAGTTTGAACCAAAATGGATTTGGTTTGATTTGAAAAGTTTGAAGAAATTCAAATAGGGCATAATTGAGTTTGGATGATTTTATTAAGCTATACTATTCAAAACTTGATGGAATTTAGTAATATCAACATGGAGGTCAAATGTGACATACTGAAATTTTCTTGCATTTATTTGTGAACATTTCCTATGGAAATGTTTCAAATACTGAAAATGTCCTGAAAGGTTTTTTTTAGATTTGATCAAGATTGTGAACATAATCATGTGGTGAACACATGTATATGGATCACATATGTCCTATGATATTATCTAAATGTTATCAAATATGTTTGAAGCAAAAAATATATTTATCATTTATTTACCATTTATGGGATTTTAAAAAATAATTCAAAAAGGGGTATGTTCGCACATGAACGCCTCACTATGTACCCTGGCCGAAAGCATGGTACGCAAGTAATTTGACAGATGCTTTTGTAGACCCAAAACCCCACACGTCCACGAGGGATCCCGTCAGAGCGTGTGGCGACTATGGGCTAGGTTGACTAATGATCCCTAGGGCCTCACGGATCGCTGCCCTCTAACACGAAGCACGAGAAGATGGAGAACTAGGGTAAAGAAGAAAAAGGTAAAGGTAAAAAGGACACTAAATTATGTCCAAATCCTTCCAAAATTAACCAAACTCAAATTTAGGTAGGTCTAAGACATTGGTTCTTTTTTGAGACCCACATGCCACATACGACCTCAGATGGAGACGCGCCCAAAAGCAAATTTATCCATTTCTATGAGATGGACAACTTTTGTGTTGAACGTTTTTAGATTTAAGGCCATTTTGAGTTCCGAATCGTTCATGCAAAACACGTGACAACTTGACCTACAGACTAGATATCAATTATACAGGGGTAATGGTGCCGGACGCCACATTTTACTCACGGTCGAGCCACGGTGTGCTGATTGTAACTTTTGCACACAACCTTGTATTGAAATGATTCAAATATAAAAATCGATTGGCTCGACGAGGCAAATACATTTCATGAACACCTTTTCATCGAAGGTCGTCTTGGAGACGTGATTGGCTGAATAGTACCCCGAATACCAGATCTCAGTAATTTGAGCACAACATTGGCCGGTGAGATGAGAATGGGTGATGATGACCCAAACATCAAAGTTATTCGTTTCGGCGATACAAAACTTTTTCATGTTGAAAGTTTTTTCATTTGAGGCCATCTTTAATTATGTTTTGTGTCATGTCAACAGAATATTAAAATGTGTCTATATACCTATGATTCAAGATTGTAGGGAGTATTTAAAAAGCCCGTAAGCACTGTTGATTGCCATCGAGATGCTATGATAAGAGTATCTACATCCTGATTTGGCAAATCCGGCCCCTCAAACGCCCGCGGACGATCCCGGGCGCGTCCACGGGCACCCCTCAAATCAAATCGTCCACATCCGTGTATCTCATATTCGAACCTCTATATCCATACTAAATTATGCAACGTCGATCAAACTACATAGATCAACAGACCGGGCATAGAGTCAGACATAGGACACCACAATAGTTCACCAAAAGATCACCAAAGTTCACATAATGAGGCCCTTGAGGATCATCCGATTCGTCGGACGAGGAGCCCTCATTGTCGGACAAGGAGGAGGAGATGGTGATGAGTCCCTTGAGGCGCTGTACAACCCGGTCTTGCTGGCGATTGAGTTTGGCCAGTTGAGCCGCCTCCGCCACCTTCTCCTCCTCCTGCTAGGACTGCTCGATGGCGGAGCCACCGACCGTTCTTCCGGTGGAGCCACCGGGCGTTAGTCTCCGCCATCATAAGCGACCGGCAGTAGACCCATGCAAGGAGCTGCCCATCCTCGTCGGGCTTTGCCGGTAACCAATGGCGGCGGTGGACAGAGCTCTCTGCAGCATCCCTCTCCCTTGCCCGCTGCCTCTCACGACGGGCGGCGCGCGCCTTCGAGTCCGGCGGGGCAGGCATGATCCGTCTCCAACGTATTTCTAATTTTTAATTGTTTCATGTCGTTATATTATAAATCTTCGATGTTTTATATTCATTTACTAGCAACTTTATATCATTTTTGGGACTAATCCATTGACATAGTGCCCATTGCAAGTTGACGTTTTCTGCTTGTTTTTTACTTTACAGAATATTAATACCAAACGAAGTCCAAATGCCAGGAAACTTGTTGGAGATTTTTTTCTAGACAGAAGACACCAGGGGAGCCAAAGAAGTGCACATGAGGAGGCATGTGGGGCCCACTAGGCACCAGGGCGCGCCAGAAGGCCCAAGCGCGCCCTGGTGGGTACTGGGCACCACGGGAAGCTTCTCCACTGCCATCCACCTCTATAAATACTCTAAAATCTCAAAAACCCTAGGGGAGTCGATGAAACACAATTCCAGCCGCTGCAAGTTCCAGAACTACGAGATCCAATCTAGAGGCCTTTTCCAGCACTCTGCTGGAGGGGTTAACGATCACGGAGGGGTTCTTCATCATCACCCTTGCCCCTACGATGATGCGTGAGTAGTTTACCACAGACCTACGGGTCTGTAGGTAGTAGCTACATGGCTTCCTCACTCTTTTTGATCCACAATACAATGTTCTCCTCTATGTTCTTAGAGAACTATTTGATGTAATGACTTTTTCGATGTGTATAGTGGGATCCGGTGAATTGTGACTTTATGATCAGATCTATCCATGAATATTATTTGAGTCTTTATTGAACTCTTTTATGCATGATTGTTATATCCTCGTGTTTCTTCTCTGAAACTTTGGTTTGGATTGTCCAACTATATTGATTTCTCCTGCCATGGGAAGAGGTGCTTTGTGATGGGTTTGATCTTGCGGTGCTCAATCTCAGTGACAGAAGGAGACATGACACGCATGTATCGTTGCCATTAAGGATAAAAAGATGGGGTCTATTCCTACATGAATAGATCTTGTCTACATCATGTCATCGTTCTTATTGCATTACTCCATTTTCCGTGAACTTAATACACTAGATGTATGCTGGATAGCGGTTGATGTGTGGAGTAATAGTAGTAGATGCATGCTGGATAGCGGTCGATGTGTGGAGTACTAGTAGTAGATGCAGGCAGGAGTCGATCTACTAATCTTGGATGTGATGCCTATATACATGATCATTGCCTTGGATATCATCATAATTATTTGTCCTTCTGTCAATTTCCCAACAACAATTTGTTTAGCCACAATATGCTATTTTCTCGAGAGAAGTCTCTAGTGAAATCTACGGCCCCCGGGTCTATTTCCTATGATATTAAAACCCAAGAATACCTTGCTACAATTTTCTTTATTTATTTTATTTTGTATTTTTGCTAGATCTATTTATGAAATCTCATACAATTTAATCTTTCTCAATACCGAGGAGGGGTTGACAACCCCTCTTACGCGTTGGGTTGCAAGTATTTGTTGTTTGTGTGCAGGTGTTGTTTACATAGTGTTGCTTGGTTCTCCTACTGGATTGATAACCATGTTTTCACAAGTGAGGGAAATAGTTACCATTGTTGTGCTGCATCATCCTCTCCTCTTCGGGGAATTACCAACGCAGATACAAGCAATTAGGAAGAATTTCTGGCGCAGTTGCCGGGGAGAAATCATCAATATCTATTAGGTTCCTACGCATAATCTCTCATCTCCTTCAATTACTTTTCTTGCCATTTGCCTATCATTTTCATCTCCCCAATTTCTATTTTTTTTACAAAAATACAAAAATATTTTCCGTTTGCCTTTTTGCTTGTTTGCTATCTTTGCTTGTGTTGCCATGTGCCTTCTATTTTCTTGCATCTTCGCTTGCTAAAAATCTATTGATATGGATCCTCATCAACTTGCTAATCTTTTTAAAAGATCCAATTATGATGAGCCATTTGCTAGTGAATTGAGTTTACTAGATTATCTTTATGAAGTATTACTTGAAATTCATGAATCGGAAAATTGTGATGAAGTGTTAAAAGAAGATAGTTATAAAGTGGTTCACGATAGCTCCTTGGATGAAAAAAATGATTGCAATGATGTTATTATAAATTCTATTAATGTCAATTGTGTTAATAATATGCAAACCCCCAAAATTGGGGATGCTAATTTTGCTATGTCAACTACTTATTGTAATGATCATGATTGGGGTGATTCATGTTATGATCTTGAAAAACAATTAAGCCTCATGATAAATATGGCATTGATAATAATGTTTGCAATAATATTGAAACTGGGTTTGGAAGAGCGTCAACTCTAGGTAAAAATAATCCCACACATTTGGAGAGCGTTCAATCTTATGAAATTTCTGATGAAAGTAGGTTTGGAGAGGTCATGAGTTTAGTTGATGTTAATCCCACTATCTTGGAATATTATAATTTTTTATGCATTTGGATCATGAAGAGAAAATTTTATGTGATAGTTATTTGTTGAATTTGATTATGATCCTACATGTAATTATTATGAGAGAGGGAAATATGGTTGTAGAAAGTTTTATGTTATGAAATTACCTCCCTTCATGTTGAGATTGTCTATGTTTTATTCTTCTTCCTTGCATATGCTAGAAATTGCTCGTCTTGACAAATTGTTTTCTTATAAAATTCCTATGCATAGAAAGAGAGTTAGACTTAAGTGTGTCTGTCACATGTTTCATGATGCTCTTTTTGCGTTTCAATAATTATCTTTCATGTGAGCATCATTGAAATCATTATGCCTAGTTAGGGGCATAAAAAGATAGCGCTTGTTGGGAGGCAACTCAATGAATAAAATATTTTTCTCCTTTTATTTTTGTTCTTGTGTGTTTGCACAATTATGCTTCTGTTATGATTGTGTTTTTTAGTTAGTGTTTGTGCCAAGTAAATCCTTTAGGATTACGTTTGATGATAGTTGATTTGATCCTGTTAAAAAATAGAAACTTTTGTGCCCGGTTCTGAAATTTTGTAAATTCATAGAAACGTGCTTTTGCTCTGGATTTTTTTACACATGATTGATATACAAATTTCCCACATTGTCCTAATGTTTTAGAATTTTTGGAGTTACAGAAGTATAGCCAAAACTCAAATTGCTATAGACTGTTCTGTTTTTGACAAATTCTATTTTCGTTGCATTGTGTGCTTATTTTGATAAATCTATGGATTGTATCGGGGGGTATAAGCCATGTTAAAGTTAGAATACATTGGGTATAATGCAATAATAATATATGAATGGGTTTGCAACAGTACATAAAAGTGGTGATTTGTTTTATTATACTAACGGATCTCATGAAGGTTTTGTTATGTTTTGTGTGATTGAAGTTTTCAAGTTTTGGCTGAGATCATGATGAATAAAGGAATAACGAGTGAGAAGAGCCTAAGCTTGGGTATGCCCATGGCACCCCAAGGTAATATTCAAGGAGAACCAAGCAACTAAGCTTTGGGATGCCCCGGAAGGCATCCCCTCTTTCTTCTAATGACCATCGTAATTTTACTTGGAGCTATATTTTTATTTATCACATATCATGAGTTTTGCTTGGAGCATCTTGTATTATACGAGTCTTTGCTTATTTTGCTTTTTAGTTTGCCACAATCATCCTTGATGGACACACCTATTTGAGAGAGCCATAATGATGCTATGATTTGTCTGAATTTCCCTATGTGCTTCACTTAATTTTTTTGAGCTATGGAATTGCTCTAGTGCTTCATTTATATCTTTTTTAGCACGTTGGTAGTTTAAATTCTCAACAAATATGCTCTCATGCTTCACTTGGATCATTTTTAGAGTTAGTACAGTTCTAAAGAAATATCCTCTCATTACTTCACTTATATAATTTTGAGAGTTAATATTTATTTTGAAGAAATATGTGCTCTCATGCTTCACTTAAATTTATTTGAGAGCTTGTTAGTACCAATCGTAATATATGAAATTAGTCCCAAAGTTATAGATATTCAAGGGGGATATAATAAAAACTTTCATGAAGATCATTGGACATTATAAACTTGATTCCTTGTAATAGTTTTGCGATATGGAGATAGTAATATGTGGGTCATGTTGGTGAGTAATTATGCTTTAGTAAGAATATTTGTGTTAAGGTTTGTGATTCCCTATGCAAGCACAAAAGTCAATAGTTATGCAATGAAGTTACATCCTACTTGTCATGCATTCTTCGGTGTTAGTTATGTTTAATGCTCGTTTATGATCGTTTTCATTTTTTGGTTGGTTGCTTCTCAATCTATTTGCTAGCCTTTCCTTGTACTAAGCGGGAATATTCCTTGTGCATCCAAACTCCTTAAACCAAGTTGTGCCAATGAGTCCACCATATCTACCTATATGCGGTATGTCTATGCCGTTCCAAGTAAATTTGTATGTGCCAACTCTAATTTTCAAAATGGTTTTTCTTTTTGTGTGACCGTACCGCTCATGAAGCGGCAGGGGGCGGCCAATATTTTTCCATGCTAGATATGTTATTCTCAAGATGAGTGTTTATTCACTCGTCATTGCACGAGAGTGTGGCAAGGTAATAGGGATGCCCAGTCCCAAAATGAAAAAAAATATGTTGTCAAACAATAAATTCCTTGGAAACTTTTTGGTATGGAAGGCACCCGTGGATACGGGTAGCCATGGATTGTGAAAGAATGGACGAAAAGGGAATAAAATTTATTTATGTTTGGGAACCGCCTATGATTTATCTAGCATGGAAAGTATTGGGAATTCTCGGTTATTTTCATTGACAGAAAAAACATGCCTCTCAAAACAATTGTATCTCTCAATTTAAGCTTTGAGCTCTGGCACCTCTACAAATCTCTGCTTCCCTCAACGAAGGGCCTATCTATTTACTTTATGCAATTTTTATTTTTATTTGAGTCTCCGTCTTGTCTTATAGAGCACCAACTAGGGAGCACTATTATCATACTTGTGCATTGGGCATAGCTAATATTTGAGTGTGTTTCATGAATGGATCAATGATTGAGCATAATGGGCCAGGGATAGCTTTCTTTAGTGTTGACATTTTGAAAGACATGGTTTCTTGTTGATATGCTTGAGTATTGATGTCCTCCTGTCAATTATAGACTATTGCTTTGAATCATCTAAAAGTCCAAATGTTCATGCTACAAAAGAAAAGAATATGTGATGAACATGTTAGGCAGCATTCCACGTCAAAAATTTTGTTTTTATCATTTACCTACTCGAGGACGAGCATGAATTAAGCTTAGGGATGTTGATACATCTCCAATGTATCTATAATTTTTTAATGCTTCATGCGGTTAAATTATCAATCTTGGATGTTTTATATTCGTTTACTAGTAACTTTATATCATTTTTGGGACTAACCTATTGACATAGTGCCCAGCGCCAGTTGTTGTTTTCTGCTTGTTTTTTACTTTGCAGAATATAAATACTAAACGAAGTCCAAATGGCACGAAACTCTTTGGAGATTTTGTTCTGGATAGAAGACACATAGGGAGTCAAAGAAGTGCACGGGAGGAGGCCCGTGGGGCCCACTAGGCACCAGGTCACGCCAGAAGGCCCAGGCACACCCTCGTGAGTAGTGGGCACCAGGGGAAGCTTCTCCACCGCCATGTGATACCTCTCCAACATATCTATAATTTTTGATTGTTCCATGCTATTATATTATCTGTTTTGGATGTTTTATACGCATTAATATGCTATTTTATATTACTTTTGGGACTAACCTATTAACTTAGAGCCCAGTGCCAGTTTATGTTTTTCCTTGTTTTTAAGCTTTACAGAAAAGGAATATTAAATGGAGTCCAAACGGAATTAAACCTTTTGCGATGATTTTTCTTGGACCAGAAGACACCCAGCAAACTTGGAAAGGGGGCCATAAGAGTCCTGAGGTCTCCACAAGCCCTTAGGGCGCGCCCTAGGGAGGGGCGCTGATAGGTGGGAACCCGTTGAACGAGTTCACGCCCGAGGGTGGCCCGATCTTCATATCGTAGGATCGAATCGGGAGGGATAACTAGCTGCAAGCAGCTAGGATAACTAGCTTTACACCTACCAAGGTTGGATGCAACCCGTATGTTGGGGACGGCTGACCAAAGCTACAAGAACTCCAACCCCCTGTCCGAACAATAGCAGAACCACAAACCGGGACTAATCCACACAAAACGGCCGGAACCATAGAGCACGAACTAGGGGGAACCAGAGGCTCCTTCTCGAGAATCCGTATGAACTCACAAGAGCAAAGGTAGCAAGATCTCTCGGATCTCTCTAGCAGTCTTGCTGCATAAGCTTGTAGCTGAATGGTTTGACAACAGGCTTTTCTAGAGGATGGGGGAGATGGGGTTTTATAGCAGGGACAACCCCCCTTAGCTAGGTGTGAAAATGGTTTCAAAAGTAAGCAGGTTTGTATGGCTTCCTTGGGTGAATAAGCAGTCAACTTTGGGAGTTGTTGCATAGCTCCTCGGAAATTCGCGAAGCCTTGACAGCCTGGACACCTTCCACGAGAATGACTAGAACTTTTAACTCACAACTCCAAATGATGTGAGGTTTTTTTTGCATTGGAAATATAATTTGATGTAGCTTCTGTTGATGTACCCCTATGGACCCGTCTCTCCACTTCATGGGTGTGGCACAACGAAACATCAGAGGGAAAAACTGACAGCATCAGCTTCACTTGAAACTTGTTTTCTCCAAACTTGTTCCTCCAAAGCGGTTGCTTCAAGAGCTCATAGGTTGTTGGATTGCTTCCATGTTATACCTAAGTTCAACCAACAACAATGGGGATGAAAGCATAGTTGTGTCATCAATGTTACAAGGTAAACTTACGTTAGCGTTCACCTGGTCACTTATTTGTTTGGCGCGACTTCTTGTGATTGGACCTATAATTGTTGGAGACTTGTCGATGGTCGTGGTATCCTCATCATCCTCCCCCTCTTGAAAAGGAGTCGTCCCCGACTCTGATGGTCCAAAGTATGGAGAGAGGTCGTACACATTGAAAGTTGGACTAACACCATAATCCATCAGAAGGTGAATCATGTAGGCATTGTCATTGATCTTCACAAGCACTTTGAATGGACCATCCCCACGTGGCGGCAACTTGCATTTGCGTTGATCTGGGAAACGATCCTTCCGCAGGTGTACCCACACAAGATCACCTTCTTCAAACAACACCTTCTTTCTTCCCTTGTTTGCTCGTTTTGCATATTGTTCAGTCATCTTCTCAATATTTTCCTTGGTCTTCTCATGAATTTTCTTCACGAAGTCAGCACGCTTACTTGCATCAAGATTGGTTCGCTCCTGCAACGGTAAAGGCAAAAGATCTATGGGAGCAGTAGGTTTGAAACCATAAACAATTTCAAAAGGACAAAATTTAGTGGTCGAATGTACTGCCGTGTTGTATGCAAACTCCACGTGGGGGAGACATTCTTCCCACATCTTCAAATTTTTCTTTAAAACCGCTCTTAGCATCATGGATAGTGTGCAGCTGACAACTTCAGTTTGTCCATCCGTTTGTGGGTGGCATGTAGTGGAAAATAGAAGCTTTGTCCCTAGCTTCGCCCACAATGTTTTCCAAAAATAGCTCAGAAACTTGGTGTCACGATCTGAAACAATAGTGCGTGGTACTCCATGTGGCCGCACGATTTCCCTGAAAAACAAATCAGCAATGTGTGAAGCATCATCGCTCTTATGACACGGGATAAAATGAGCCATCTTGCTAAACCTATCAACCACTACAAAAACTGAATCACTCCCGCTCTTAGTGCGTGGTAATCCACAAACAAAATCCATAGAAATATCTTCCCAAGGTGTACTAGGAATTGATAAGGGCATATAAAGCCCATGAGGGTTTAAACGTGACTTAGCTTTGCGGAAAATCTCATAACGTAGCACGTAGTGCTCAACATCACGCCTCATCCTTGGCCAAAAGAAATGGTCAATCAGCACACTCTCAGTTTTCTTTGCTCCAAAATGTCCCATGAGACCACCAGCATGAGCCTCCTGCAAAAGCAACAAACGAACAGAGCATTATGGGATGCACAATTTGTTAGCTCGAAACAAAAATCCATCATGCAAGTGAAACTTTTCCCAACTTTTTCCCTCACTACACTTTGAGTGTGGTTCAACAAAATATGGGTCATTCACATGCAATTCTTTAATGCTTTGCAACCCAAGAATTTTAGTATCAAGTTGTGAGAGTAAAATATGGCGTCTAGACAAAGCATCGGCAACAACATTATCTTTTCCTTTCTTGCACTTGACAATATAGGGAAAATATTCTATGAATTCACTCCATTTTGCATGTCTACGGTTCAGTTTTTCTTGACCCCTAAGGTGCTTTGAAGATTCATGGTCAGAATGGATCACCAATTCTTTAGGCCACAAATAATGTTGCCATGTTTCCAAAGATCTCACAAGTGCGTATAATTCTTTGTCATAAACTGAGTAATTTAGAGTTGGACCACTTAGCTTCTCACTAAAATATGCAATAGGCCTGCCTTCTTGCATTAGACGCTTCCAATACCAACACCACTTGCATCACATTCAGTTTCAAAAGTCTTACCAAAGTTAGGTAGTGCAAGCAATGGTGCAGATGTCAATTTTTCTTTAAACTCTTGAAAGGCCTTCTCTTGTGCATTTGCCCACTTTAAGGGGACATCTTTCTTGGTTAGCTCATTCATTGGGGCAGCAATGGTACTGAAGTCTTTCACAAACCGACGATAAAAACCAGCAAGGCCAAGAAAGCTTCGTACTTGGCTTACATTTTGTGGAGGCATCCACTCACCGATGGCCTTGACCTTCTCCTCATCTACCTCCACACCTTGACCTGAAACAACAAAGCCAAGAAACACAACTTTTTCTATGCAAAATGTGCACTTTTCCTTGTTAGCATATAATTTCTCCTCTCTTAGGACAGTAAGCACACACCGGATGTGTTCAACATGTTCATCCAAAGTTTTGCTATAAATCAGGATGTCATCAAAGTAAACAACCACAAACTTGCCAATGAACATTCTAAGCACATGATTCATTAATCTCATGAAGGTACTAGGTGCATTTGTCAATACAAATGACATAACTAACCACTCATACAAACCAGATTTTGTTTTGAAAGCAGTTTTCCATTCGTCACCCTCTCTCATTCTAATTTGGCTGTAGCCACTTCGCAAGTCAATTTTAGAAAAGATGGTGGCTCCACTAAGTTCATCAAGCGGTGCCTATACCTCACAGTGATGTTGTTAATAGGGGCCTACAATCACAACACATTCGAGAAGTTCAATCTTTCTTGGCTACTAAAAGAACGTGTACGACACAAGGAGAGAGACTTTCCCTTACATAACCTTTGTTTAGTAGGCCTTCAACTTGTCGTTGAATCTCCTTGGTTTCCCCCGGATTTGTGCGGTATGGTGGTCGGTTCGGCAATGGGGCTCCTGGAACCAAATCAATTTGGTGTTCAATGCCTCTTTGTGGTGCCAGCCCTGGTGGTATCTCCTCGGGGAACACATCTTCATACCCCTGCAAAATTTCAGCAACAACACTAGGAGTGGTAGAGGATAATTGGTTAGTAGGAAGGAAGTTGTACTTGTACAAAAGTACAAAGAACACATAATTGGGTTCTCTCAACTCTCTCATATCCATTTTCCTAGCCATCATAACTAATCCCTTTGTTTCCATGTCTTGGTCAATTTAAGCTATGGGGTTTTATTTGGCTTTGGATTCTCTCGCTCACTATGTTGGTGGATGTCACTCAAGTGTTTCTCACTCACTCTCTCTTTCCTTTTCAAATAATCCATCAATATTTCTTCGGGTGTCAAAGGGAGCAACGATATGCGCTCTCCCTCGTGTTGGAACGAGAGACGATTAGTACGGCCGCTGATTTGCACATCACGATCATACAACCAAGGTCTTCCCAACAACAATTGGCATGCTTGCATTGGCACCACCTCACATTCCACTTGATCTTGATACTTCCCAATGGAAAACGGAACGGTGATTATATTGCTTACTCAAAGTGTACCACAATCATTGACCCATTGCATCTTATATGGAGTTGGGTGCCTTCTTTGTTTCAGTCCCAATTTCTCTATCAAATCTGAACTTGTGATGTTGTTGCAGCTGCCATTCTCAACAATAATTCTGCAAACCTTGTCCTTGATGGTGCCACGGGTGTGAAAAATATTATGTCGCTGCCCTTTCTCTTCTCTAGCTGCATTAACACTAAGCACACGATGGTAAACAAAGCAATCTCCCATGTCGGCCTGAATATCACAACCACTCTTCTCGCCCTCTTCTTCCCGATGATCATCCGATGCTCCATTATCTTCATGCTCACTTTCAGATTCCCATTCCCCTTGTTCATTCACAAATAGAACTCTCCTGTTTCGACATTCAGAAGAAATCTGACCATGCCCTTTGCACTTCCAACACTCAATATCTCGGCTTCAAGATGATGGCACAACTGTGGGGTTAGAGGTACTTCCAGCAGCAGAAGGAGCATGCTCGTCAGCATTCCTAGGAGCCGGTGATGATGCCGATGAAGCCGATGTTCGTCGGGTGGCAGTAGGATGTGAAGTATGTTGAAACTGAGAACCACCATGAGAGGCACATGGCTCCAACATTTGCCATGGTGTGGTGGTGCAGTTATGAGATATCCGTCCATGACCAATCCGCTGCACCTTCTTCTCCGTGCGCTTGGCTTACTCCAAAATATCTTGTAGAGTGTTATAGGGAAACATCTCCACAAAATCAGAAATTTCATTGTTGAGACCATGCAGAAATCTTGCCATCTTTGACTCATCATCTTCATGAATACGAGCACGAACCAACAACAATTCCATCTCTTTATAGTACTCATCCACCGTGCGCGTGCCTTGGCTGAGACGCTGCAATCTGTTTCAGAGATCTCTTTGATATTGTGAAGGAACAAACCTTCGCCTCATGGCTTGTTTCATCTCTTCCCAAGTGTCAATGTGATCATGGCCTAGCAGCAACTGATTTTCTTGGAGTTGGTTCCACCAAGTGAGTGCATAACCAGAAAACTCAACACAAGCAAGGTTGACTCTCTTCAGATCAGCAAGGTTCTGGATACAAAAAATCTGATCACACTGCTCTTCCCAATCAAAATATGCATCGGGGTCTTCCTTTCCTATGAACTTGGGGACGTGCAACTTGATTCCTGCTATGTCATCTCGACCAACTCAGTCACGATGTTCTGCATGACACCCATATTCAGCAGCACGACGGTATGGAACACCATCATAATCATTAAAATCATCTCCATGACCATGAGCAACATGCTCATGAGGGTCGGAGTAGTGCCCACGAGGACCATGGCCTCGCCCTCGAAGTTATCCTCCTCGCTCCCCTCCATGAGCAGCGGCACCACGCACACGAGCAGCAGCCACATGTCCACCATAGTTGTTGTTATCATCCTCCAAGGGACCATCCACAGTAGAGTGCACGGAGTTCTCATCGGGAACTTCCTCAAGTGGATTAATAGGGTGTAGTCAGTGTCGAACCCTATCACCACCTGCTGGAAGACGCTCGTGAAGCATCCTTTCCATAGCTTGGAGTAAGTTGTTCTCGAGTTGCTGCAGCTCGACACGTGTGACCGGGGCATCTTCTTACCCATGGTTTTCTCCATGAACACTTGATCTAGATCCTGCCATGTTAGTAAGGCCAAAAGTGGAATAGGATAATTTTGTGGAATCACACAATCTCACCTCTTACTCACCAAAGTTCTTATGAGTTCACATCAGATTGTGCTTCTACCGGATGTGTTAAAGCAATTGAAAGACAGGGATCAAAGAACTAGCTTCGGTTTTTCGTGGAGCTCGGTGGGGTAAACAAAAAGGGGGCTTGTGCTGAAATCAAGTTGATGCAAACCAAGAAAATATGGGGATAGATCTGCTGCACCTTTGCACCAAGATTGAAAAACACACAACACACAAGCTTCTGAAATTTTTCTATCAAGCTGAAACTTTTGGATCTTACACAACACTTTCTTTTTCTCTCTTGACTTTTTTGCCACTCTTTTTTTTCTTTTTTTTCAAAGCACAACAACCAAATCTAAAAACAATTACGAAGATGAACTTGGTGTGGATCTGAAAGATGAAGAACATGCAAGGTATGCAACAACAAGATCTCAGCACCAACAAGGCTTGGATTTATTTTTTATGGGGCTTTGGACTTCTAGGACAGAAAATATAGCATAAAAACACTCGTTCTAAAGGGATGATAGCAAGATAAACTTGGATAATAGATCATACCATGTCAACAAAGGCTCTGATGCCAGATGATAGGTGGGAACCCGTTGAACGAGTTCTCGCCCGAGGGTGGCCCGATCTTCACAATGTAGAATCGAATCGGGAGGGATAACTAGCTGCAAGCAGCTGGGATAACTAGCTTTATGCCTGCCAAGGTTGGATGCAACCCGTACGTTGGGGATGGCTGACCGAAGCTACAAGAACTCCAACCCACTGTTCGAACAATCGCAGAACCACAAACCAGGACTAATCCACACAAAATGGCCAGAACCGTAGAGCACGAACTAGGGGGAACCAGAGGCTCCTTCTCACGAATCCGTATGAACTCACAAGAGCAAAGGTAGCAAGATCTCTCAGATCTCTCTAGCAGTCTTGCTGCATAAGCTTGTAGCTGAATGGTTTGACAAAAGGCTTTTCTAGAGGATGGGGGAGATGGTATTTTATAGCAGGGACAACCCCCCTTAGCTAGGTGTGAAAATGGTTTCAAAAGTAAGCAGGTTTTCATGGCTTCCTTGGGTGAATAAGCAGTCGACTTTGGGAGTTGTTGCAGAGCTCCTCGGAAATTCGCAAAGCCTTGACAACCTGGACACCTTCCACGAGAATGCCTAGAACTTTTGACTCACAACTCCAAATGATGTGAGGTTTTTTTGGCATTGGAAAGATATTTTGATGTAGCTTCTACTGATGCACCCCTATGGCCCCGTCTCTCCACTTCATGGGTGTGGCACAACGAAACATCACAAGGAAAAACTGACAGCATCAGCTTCACTTGAAACTTGTTTTCTCCAAACTTGTTCCTCCAAAGCGGTTGCTTCAAGAGCTCATAGGTTGTTGGATTGCTTCCATGTTATACCTAAGTTCAACCAACAACAATGGGGATGAAAGCATAGTTGTGTCATCAAGGTTACAAGGTAAACTTAAGTTAGCGTTCACCTGGTCACTTATTTGGTTGGCACGACTTCTTGTGATTGGACCTATAATTTTTGGAGACTTGTCGATGGTTGTGGTATCCTCATCAGGCGCCTCCCTGGCTTGTGGGCCCCATGGGACTCCTCCCGCCCTAATTCTTTCACTATAACTTCCCAAATGTTCCCAAACCACCAAAAACGTCCACCAAAATATTTATTCGCCGCCATAACCTTCTGTTCCCGTGAGATCCCATCTTGGGGCCTTTTCCGGCATCCTGTCGGAGGGGGATTCGATCATGGAGGGCTTCTGCATCAACTCTAATGCCCTCCCAATGAAGCGTGAGTATTTTACCCCAGACCTACGGGTCCATAGCTAGTAGCTAGATGGCTTATTCTCTCTCTTTGATCTTCAATACAATGTTCTCCTTGATGTTCTTGGAGTTCTATCCGATGTAATATTCTTTTGCGGTGTGTTTGTCGAGGTCCGATGGATTGTGGATTATGATCAGATTATCTATGAATATTATTTGAGTCTTTTCTGAATTCTTATATGCATGATTTGATATCTTTGTATTTCTCTTTGAATTATTGGTTTGGTTTGGCCAACTAGATTGGTTCTTCTTGCAATGGGATAGGTGCTTAGTTTTGGGTTCAATCTTGCGGTGTCCTCACCCAGTGACAAAGTAGGGGTAGCGAGCACGTATTGTATTGTTGCCATCAAGGGTAAAAAGACGGGGTTTTCATCATATTGCTTGAGTTTATCCCTCTACATCATGTCATCTTACTTAAGGCGTTACTCCATTCTTATGAACTTAATACTCTTGATGCATGCTGCATAGCGATCGATCTGTGGAGTAATAGTAGTAGATACAGGCAGAAATCGGTCTACTTGACACAGTCGTGATGCCTATATTCATAATCATTACCTTGGATATCGTCATAACTTTGCGATTTTCTGTCAATTGCTCGACACTAATTTGTTCACCCACCTTATTATTTTCCTTCAAGAGAGAAGCCTCTAGTGAAACCTATGGACCCCGGGTCTATTTTCTGTTGGGAACGTATTAATTTCAATCAAAATCCTACGCACACACAAGATCATGGTGATGCATAGCAATGAGAGGGGAGAGTGTTGTCCACGTACCCTCGTTGATCGAAAGCGGAAGCATTATGACAACACGGTTGATGTAGTCATACGTCTTCACAATCCGACCGATCCTAGTACCGAAAGTACGGCACCTCTACGATCTGCACACCTTCAGCTTGGTGACGTCCCATGAACTCTTGATCCAGCTGAGTGTCGAGGGAGAGCTTCGTCAGCACGACGGCGTGATGATGGTGATGATGAAGCTACCGGTGTCGGCGTCCTGGGAACGGGGGTCCCCAGACTTGCCTGGATGCGGCCCACGACGTGGCTCCACCAGCGGCCCCGTACGGCCCATCTTCACCAGCAAACATTCAAGACCCTCGCGAGGGGCCAAGCCTCGCGAGGCGGATGACACAAGACCTCCTCGGGGGCGGCCTTACCAGGCAGGCTCGCGAGGGGCGGAGAGATCAAGGCAAGGGGCACCTCGTGAGGTTCCTGTGACACAAGCCATGACGACCGACGCCAGGCAAGCGCTAGCGCGCACAGTGTCCTCGTTTCCTCTTTGGTGCTAAAGAGGCAAGCGCAGGCGAGGAGTCCCGAGGCATTAGGCAAAGGTTCCCATATCAGTGCAACGAGACCAAGACCAGCAAGACGACAGGACGGAGGTCACCGTGGAGCCCAAGACGGCGTCACCACCAGAGCCTTTGGCAGACGAAGACCACCTTTAGTCAGGATAACTTGTACTAGTTGTCTCCCTTCAAATTTGGCTGTTGTGGGATCCCTTCCCGCCTAACATTTGGGAAGAGGACCAGGGCCTCTATAAATAGGACTAGCCACCACAGTAGGAGGCAACTGATGCGGGGCCATCCAGATCATCCTCAACCACACAAACTCACCGAGCACAAGACCACCTCTCCTCAGGAGGCTATTGTTCCCCTATACTAGTTCCATTCCTCAGCCCGAGAGGCAATCCACCACACCACACTGGAGTAGGGTATTACACCACATCGGTGGCCCGAACCAGTATAAACTCCCGTGTCTCTTGTTCTTTGGGTTCGTTGAGCTAGGCCTTGAGATCGTTGCTAGAGCGAGCTAGGGAGAAAGAGATCTTCATGCACACCCCAGTGTTCGAACCTCAAGGGTTTTGCCGGAACCCATAATCCGACATTTGACGTGCCAGGTAGGGGTGCGCTGAAGCCTTTCTTCCGAATCCATGCTCCACTGCTCCACCGCAACCATGGCTGACGCTCGCCGAGCCCGTGCTGAGCGTCGGGCTGCCCTTGCCGCCCGCGTCGCTCAAACAACGCCCGTGGGCGGACCTCCCCGTCGTTCTCCATCGCCTGCTGCCAACGCTGCCACCGGCCCGGCCGGGAACAAGCAGCAAGCTTCATCACTGCACCCCTCTGTGCAGCGGGACGGTCGCACCGCCACCCCGTCGCTGACTCCGGCTGGCTCGTCGTCCCACGCTCATCGTGCGCCCACGGAAGCGCAGGCCACGCTGCTCATGGCACGCAAGCTCCTGCGCTCCCGCCCGGTCGACGATCTCTACGAGAATTGGTTGGACCGCATCACCGAGCTTGTTAGCCCCGCTGGGGGCTCCCCCACACCCTCCCTCTCTCTGCCTCGCCCTCCGCCATCTGCGGGCGATGTAGCTCATAGATCACCTCCACCACCTCCGCACCAAGACGGCACTCTGGCGCTAAGGCGCCCCCCGGTGTGACCCACCGCACCGGGCGCCCGCGCGAGAAGAAGGAAGCTGCCAAGAAGTTCCCTGGCCACAAGAGAATGCTCCCCCGTTCACAGCGCCACCGCGACAAGACCGCGTGCCACTGGCGATGGCGGTGCGCGGACAACAGGGCAGGCTCCGCATCAGCAAAGGGCCCTGGTGGGCACAGCAGGCTGCTGCGCCTTCACTCCGGAGCTGTGAAGCGTCGTCTGGCCGGGCAAATTCAAGTCAGACCTGCCTCCTTGCTATGATGGCACCCCCGACCCTGCGGAGTTCCTGCAGCTCTACGAGCTGAGCATCGAGGTGGCAAACGGCGACGAGAAAGTCATGGCGAACTGGTTCCCCATGGCTCTCAAGGATGGTGCCCGCTCATGGCTCCTGAACCTGCCCCCGGGCTCGATCTCCTCGTGGGATGAGATGCGCGACCGCTTCGTTGCCAACTTCCCGGGCACCCGCGACCGCCCTCCGGCCACGGGTGACCTGCGCCGCATCAAGCAGCAGCCGGGAGAGACACTGCAAAAGTACATCTAGCGCTTCAACAACGTTCGTCTCAAGATCCCCAAGGTGACGGACGAGGCCATCATTTTGGCGTTTTCTGATGGCGTCCGCGACATCAAGATGAAGGGGGAGCACCCTGTCCATGAGGAGCTATGCACGGCTCTGGAGCTGTTCAAGATGGCGACCAAGTGCGCAAGAGCTGAGGAAGGGCGCCTTTCCCTCCTCGAGCTCCCTGCTACCGACCCAGAGGAGAACAAAGCCAAGGCCAAGGACGTGAAGCGCAAGGGACTGGCCATGCTCGCGGCAGAGCCGGATACGAAGCGCAGCCGGGACCATCCCGAGTCGTTCAAGAGCAGCCGACCGTCCTGCGCCTTCCACAATGTACACAGCCACAACACCAACGACTGTCAAGAGCTTAGGGCCATTCGAGATGGCGCTTCGGTCGATGCCCCGAGCGCAATGACCAGGGCTACGACCGAGGAGGAGGACGCTGTGGAGGATGCTAGGACGATCGCGGCCCCCACCAGGAGTGGCGGGACCAGCTTCGCAAGGACCGCTGGTAGGACCAGCCTCGTGAGGGCGCCTGGAGGGATCAGCCTCACGAGGACCGCCCTCAGGGCAACGCTGGTCTTCCTCCGCTGCCGCCACCAACAAGGAACGACGACCACCATCAGGATGAGGGGGCTGGGGGCTTCCAGGAACCACGTGTTATCGCCTACATCTTGGGCGGAGCTCAGGCCCCGACATCTCAGCGTATCTTCAAGCAGTTTGCTCGCGAGGTGAATGCAACCCTTCCCAGGCTTGAGGCCACACGCCTGCTCAGGTTGTCCAAGTGCGCCATCACTTTCAGCTCAGCAGACCAGCTCAAGTGCGCGGCCACTACTGGTGCCCTCTCGATGCTCTCCTCACCCATCATCAGCAACGTACAAGTCACCAAGACCCTCATCGATGGCGGCGCAGGGCTTAACGTACTGTCCGTCGAGACATTTGACAGCCTCCAAGTGGCATACAATTAGCTTTAGCCCACCAAACCCTTCTCAGGAGTGACTGATAGCTCCACCACCCCGATAGGGCAGCTCCGCCTCCCTGTCACCTTCGGACAACGCGACAACTACCGCACCGAGCTCATCGACTTTGACGTTGCTCACATCCGTCTGCCGTACAATGCCATCCTCGGGTATCCGGCCTTGGCCAAGTTCATGGAAGTGACCCACCACGGCTACAACGTCCTCAAGATTCCAGGAAGCGGTGGGATCATCACAATCCCCTGTGAAGAAAGAGATGCGGTGTGCTCCCTCGAGCACGCCTTCCAAGCCGCAGCAATCGAAGACCCTGACAGCAAAGGTGAGTACCCTCCTGAGGCCACCCCCAACAAGAAGAAGCAACTACTCCACACAGGGCCTCAGGGGAACAGCGCCTCTAGCAGTGCCACATCAGGATCAGCGCCCGCGCCTGGGGCGCCTCCCTCCCTCACATAGGAAGGCGCGCCTGGCGTCCTCCTCGGGCAAGGCTCGGGGGATCTCTTCTGGAGGGCCTCAGACCTAGCCAACAGCACGAGGGAGGCACTCGGGCACCGCGTGGAGGCGTGCTTTGCGGCACGCTTCCCTCAGGAGGACCCCGGACAGGGAGCGCCCGACGCTCAGGAGTTCATTGCCAAGACCACTCAGGAGCTACAAGATGCAAGAGCCATGCGTGGCGACCGCTGCCCACCTGACGCAGCTCCCCATCAAGGCAAGGATGGCGGGCTGTGTGTCTGCATCGACATCCCAGGGCTCAACAGGGCCACATCTCAGGAGCGCTTCTAGCCTTCGCGCGTGGGACGTTGTGAAGGCCCACCTCACAGCTATGTCTGCATGCCATTCGGCCTGCGGAGCATGGTGGCCGCCTTCCAGCGCAACCTGCGGAGCGTCCTGGCGACCCAGGAGGCCAGGCATCACGCGGTCCTGACGGAGATGGAGACGATCCTCAAGGGACCGCCTGGACCCCCAGAGCCTCCTGAGGCTCAGGGCCCCGGTGGCTCACGAGGAGCAACCCCTTCGCCATGCATCTTCAGCTACCCCAACATCCCTTCAACAACGGAACCTGGTGACATTTTCCAAGTTTATTTAGCTGGGAGCGCCCCTCGGGCTGCATCATTCCTAGGCCGCGTGGGCCTATCCCTGCGGCATGTATCCTTTTACGTCTTTAGCTTACTCGGATGGGGCGCCCCTCGGGCTGCATTATCCCCAGGCCGCTCAGGTCCGACCCAGTGGCATGTATCGTTCTTGCATTTACCTAAGCTAGTTTCCTTTTCATGGTTACTACTTGCTTGATTATCACCCACCACGGGAGCCGCGCACCGATCGTCTTTCTTCAGGATCCTTCGCATAAGAAGGCTAGGCACGACATCTGTGCTCGGGTCCATCCCTGCAGTGTCGACCAATCCAAAGGATGAGCTCTGTCTAGCGGGCCGGTCTCATTCATGTCACCTCCTGGGGTCATTCGTGCTTGGCCTTCTCATGTGATAACCTCAGGAGGTTCATTCGGCACAGGTTGCATAACCATCTCGCAGGACCACCGCAGTCAACAAAAACCAAGACCAGGCGCAACCTGCCTTGAGGTAGGGTGTCGGTGTCAAAACCGGCGGATCTCGGGTAGGGGGTCCCGAACTGTGCGTCTAAGGTCGATGGTAACAGGAGACATGGGACACAATGTTTACCCAGGTTCGGGCCCTCTCTATGGAGGTAATACCCTACTTCCTGCTTGATTGATCTTGATGAATATGAGTATTACAAGAGTTGATCTACCACGAGATCGTAATGGCTAAACCCTAGAAGTCTAGCTTGTATGACTATGATGATGAGTATATATCTCCTTCGGACTAAGTCCTCCGGTTTATATAGACACCGGGAGGATCTAGGGTTACACAAGGTCGGTTACAAAGAAGGGAATCTGCATATTTGGTCGCCAAGCTTGCCTTCCACGCCAAGGAGAGTCCCATCCGGACACGGCCGCAGTCTTCGGTCTTCGTATCTTCACAGCCCATCAGTCCGGCCCATGGCTAACAGGTCGGACGCCCGAGGACCCCTTAGTCCAGGACTCCCTCAGTAGCCCGTGAACCTGGCTTCAATGACGAGGAGTTCGGCGCGCAGATTTGTCTCGCTCCTTTCCGGATACTTTAAATGGTCTTCGGACGATCGAGTTCGGCTGTGCAACATGAGTAGCATATACTTCCACAGAGGGCATAATAATTTACAAGTCCAATCCTCTGGCAACTTTTTACAACATGACATCACGTCAGTCCTGTCATTATTTCGAACCGTTTTTCGCCTGCTGCCCCATGTTCCGAGATGCGGTTGTCATTGGCACGTCTTATCCAAGCAGAGATCATGTCCCCTTATTAAGGGATTCTTTATCGACACAGACATGGGTAACCCAACAGTCTTTAGGGTACAACCCCTTGGGAATAGGAAAGTTTTAAGGCCCGGGAGGAGGCGTTCGATATTCACGGTCTTTATAAAGGGGTACAGACCCGTCTTTCTCCTCCACGCTTGCTTCTTCCTCAACCCTTACTACCTTGAGTTCCAACACCCAGGTTTCAATCGCACAAGCCTCAGTCATGTTCGGATCTAGCCGTCAAGGTCGGTGGGTGGCTTCTTCTGTCACAGAGGAGGATATTGCGAAGCTTCAGGCAACAAGATATCTAACCGCAGAAATCATCCATTGGCTTCCCATGGAAGGGCAGGTTATCCCTACCCGCAGATCCGGCGAGAGGGTCGTGTTCGTTTCCCACTTCCTCCGAGGATTAGGGTTCACCCTTAATCCCTTCGTCTGGGGACTCATGTTCTATTATGGACTAGATTTTCACGATCTCGACCCGAACTCTGTTCTTCTCATCTCGGCGTTTATTGTCATGTGTGAAGCCTTCCTCCAAACTCCTCCACACTTCGGCTTGTGGCTCAAGACCTTCAATGTGAACCCGCAAGTGATAGAGGGGGAGCAGGCGGAGTGCGGTGGAGCCTTAGTGAGCAAGCTTACCAGTGCTATTTGGCTAAAAGGATCCTTCACAGAATCTTCTGACTTATGGCAGCAGGAGTGGTTCTACATCACCGAGCCTCGTGGTTCCAAGTGGGCAGTTGCGCCTGCGTTCCAATCTAGCCCCCCAATTCAGCTTGCATCATGGATTAATAAGGGGTTGGACTGGGGATCAGTTGACGAAGTGCGGACTCTATAGAGTCGCATCCGAAGCCTCATTGAGAAGGATATCGATCTTGTCAACGTTATCCAAGTAATGCTAGTCCACCGGACCCTGTTGTGCCAGCAACGGCCTCTCCGCATGTGGGAGTTTAACCCAAAAGGGCCACGGACTCTTTCATGACCCACAAGTATAGGGGATCTATTGTAGTCCTTTCGATAAGTAAGAGTGTCGAACCCAACGAGGAGCAGAAGGAAATGATAAGCGGTTTTCAGCAAGGTATTTTCTGCAAGCACTGAAATAATAGGTAACAAATAGTTTTGTGATAAGATAATTGGTAACGAGCGACAAGTAACAAAAGTAAATAAAGTGCAGCAAGGTGTCCCAATCCTTTTTGTAGCAAAGGACAAGCCTGGACAAACTCTTATATAGAGAAAAGCGCTCCCGAGGACACATAGGAATATCGTCAAGCTAGTTTTCATCACGTTCATATGATTCGCGTTCGGTACTTTGATAATTTGATATGTGGGTGGACCGGTGCTTGGGTGCTGTTCTTACTTGAACAAGCATCCCACTTATGATTAACCTCTATTGCAAGCATCCGCAACTACAACAAAAGTATTAAGGTAAACCTAACCATAGCATGAAACATATGGATCCAAATCAGCCCCTTACGAAGCAACGCATAAACTAGGGTTTAAGCTTCTGTCACTCTAGCAACCCATCA
The DNA here is from genome assembly GCA_032464435.1 of Aegilops umbellulata. NCBI lineage: Eukaryota > Viridiplantae > Streptophyta > Magnoliopsida > Poales > Poaceae > Aegilops > Aegilops umbellulata. The sequence goes on from CP136054.1 coordinate 399,562,342, forward strand.
TCTACTTATTACTTCCCAATGCCTTCCTCTAGGCCCAAATAATGGTGAAGTGTCATGTAGTTGACGTTCACATAACACCACTAGAGGAGAGACAACACACATCTCATCAAAATATCGAACGAATACCAAATTCACATGACTACTAATAGCAAGACTTGTCCCATGTCCTCAGGAACAAACGTAACTACTCACAAAGCATATTCATGTTCATAATCAGAGGAGTATTAATATGCATAAAGGATCTGAACATATGATCTTCCACAAAATAAACCAACTAGCATCAACTACAAGGAGTAATCAACACTACTAGCAACCTATAGGTACCAATCCCAGACTTGGAGACAAGAATAGGATACAAGAGATGAACTAGGGTTTGAGATGAGATGGTGCTGGTGAAGATGTTGATGGAGATTGCCCTCTCCCGATGAGAGGAGCATTGGTGATGACGATGGCGATGATTTCCCCCTCCCGGACTGAAGTGTCCCCGGCAGAACAGCTCCGCCGGAGCCCTAGATTGGTTCCGCCAAGGTTCCGCCTCGTGGCGGCGGAGTCTCATCCCGAAAGGTTGCTTCTGATTTTTCTTCGAACAAAAGACTTCATATAGCAGAAGATGGCCACCGGAGGGCCACCAATGGACCCACGAGCCAGGGGGCACGCCCAGGGGGGTAGGGCGCGGCCCCCACCCTCGTGGGCAGGGTATGGCCCCCCTCTGGAACTTTGCGCTTAATATTTTTTTATATTCTGAAAATAACTTCCGTGGAGTTTCAGGACTTTTGGAGTTTTGCAGAATAGGTCTCTAATGTTTGCTCCTTTTCCAGCCCAGAATTCCAGCTGCCGGCATTCTCCCTCCTTATGTAAACCTTGTAAAATAAGAGAGAATAGGCATAAGTATTGTGACATAATGTGTAATAATTGCCCATAATGCAATAAATATCAATATAAAAGCATGATGCAAAATGGACGTATCACTCTTCAAAATTTCTTCGGCAGTACGCATGAAGGAATGTGGAAATTATTTTTTGGGAAACGAAAATAATGGACGAACACCACCGAAGATACTGGCCTTGACTGTAACCATCCGGACACCACGGTAAATATCCGTCCACTGAACACCTCCTAATCAGGTATCATGTGGTAAGATACTAAGCAAACCATCTTTTTCTATGGCTGGATAAAGAAAGCGGAACAGATTAGGTGTCCGGTCGCTCTTCCCGAAGACTCAGCGGACCCCGTGTTAACAAGGATGCTGGTACCGGCACAGTGTCAGGCGCCGGTAGAGGAGGGCAAGGTGGAAAGTAGGAAGACCCGGGATGACCTTCGTTCCGGAGGTAAATTAGATACCTCGTTCGGAGAAATCAACATTTCTTTGCCCGAAGACAAAGGCGAAGGAGAAGCAAGTATCCCTTCCCCATTCTGGAAGAAAAGGGCCGCCTCCGAAGGTTGGGAGGGGCGGTCTCCCAAGAGGGGCAAGATGCCACTGTTGGGCGGCTCGGGGTTGGAAGGCGACCCCGTTGAAAAGCTCCGTCGTGAGGACAAGCCCTCGACCAAATCGTAAGTGAATTCGGGGTGCTTTGATCCTATCCCGTTCCTTTCCTGTTACCAAAGAGACATGTAACGCCCTGTGTATTTTTATAGTTCGACATAGAGTTTTCCTGGGCAATCCTCTTCTTCGGGAGATCTCCTCCCTGAGATGATGGAAAGCGAGAAGCCTCCCTCGACCTCCTCGCCCAATAAGGCGGACAACTCTGAAGTGTCATCTCGGAGGGTTTTTCTTTATCAACAAGCGGTGCGGGGGATGAAAGAGGAAGTACCCGTCCAGGATTCGGGGGCCAACAATGAAGACCCCGGACTATCCGGTTTTCAGCCAACGGTGATTCTGGAGACGGGTGAACGGGTTCCTTCAAAGGATGGTCGTGCTCCTACAGCGGCTTCCGGAGACCCGGCGGCGCCGGATATGTTGAGGGGTATGCTGCGAAAAGCATATGTCTCGGAGGAACAACATACCTTGATGGGTATGGTGGTTGAGAAGATTCTGTCCGCGAAGAGCGGATTGAATGAAGCCTTCATGATCCTGCTAAGAGGCTTCGAGGTTTGTGATGTAATATTTTCAACTATATTTTATTTGCAAAAATGCACCTATGTATAGGTAGTAGCCCCTGAGACTCGGGTTGGCTTCCCATGGGAGGAGAACGGAGGATCAAGAAGAAACACTCAAGGATTAATCTGGTTAATTGGAACACAAGCTGGTTCCCCCTGGCTACTTCCCGGACTACGGATATTGCCGAGCTACAGCGGAAGCTTGATGTGGCAGGGGATGACATTGCGTTAACCAATATGTGTCTTGACGAGTCGTAAGGTATGTATTCGGAGCAGTCCTTACACATACATGTTTGTAATATAGGCGTGACACTGAAAGTTGCATATTGGGATATGCATGGCTGCAGATGGTGCTGCCGCAGTTGAGGTTCTTCGGGCAGAGCTAGCCCGGGCCAAGGAGCAGGCCCGGTTTAGTAATGCAGCTGCCGAAAAGGCATCGGCCGAGTTAAAGGCCGAACAGGCTTCCCGACGCCAAGACGAGGAGAAAATATCCATGATGGCGCTCGAACTGAAGGATGTTGTTGCCCGCTGTGAATTCCTTGAGAGGGAAAATGTCGGTGTCAAAACCGGCGAATCTCGGGTAGGGGGTCCCGAACTGTGCGTCTAGGCGGATGGTAACAGGAGACAAGGGACACAAAGTTTTACCCAGGTTCGGGCCCTCTTGATCGAGGTAAAACCCTACGTCCTGCTTGATTAATATTAATGATATGGGTAGTACAAGAGTAGATCTACCACGAGATCAGAGAGGCTAAACCCTAGAAGCTAGCCTATGGTATGATTGTTGTATGTTGTGTTGTCCTACGGACTAAAACCCTCCGGTTTATATAGACACCGGAGAGGGTTAGGGTTACACAAAGTCGGTTACAATGGTAGGAGATCTAAATATCTGCATCGCCAAGCTTGCCTTCCACGCCAAGGAAAGTCCCATCCGGACACGGGATGAAGTCTTCAATCTTGTATCTTCATAGTCCAGGAGTCCGGCTGAAGGTATAGTCCGGCTACCCGGACACCCCCTAATCCAGGACTCCCTTAGTAGCCCCTGAACCAGGCTTCAATGACGACGAGTCCGGCGCGCAGATTGTCTTCGGCATTGCAAGGCGGATTCCTCCTCCAAGTACTTCATAAAAGATTGTTAACACTAAGGATAGTGTCCGGCTCTGCAAAATAAGTTTCCACATATTGCCATAGAGAGAATAATATTTACACAAATCTAATCTGCTGACTTATTCCGTAGCGTGACTCCACACCACGGCCAAGCCTTTATTCGAATCGTTTTCACTTCTCCACCTCAGCGCATATTGCGAGGCGGTTTCCTTGGCACGTCTTGTCGAAGCAGAGATCGTGTCCCTCATTTTCGGGATTCTCATCAATACGGACGTGGGTAACCCAACCGCGCCATTTATCACGGCGCTTGGGAGATAAGCGAGTTTTACCAGGCTGGTGGGGACGCATAGTCGCATCCGCCCATATAAGGGGATAAGGATCCACCTTTTTACCTACGCCTTCTTCCTCCTTTGCCTATCCATCTTCCGCGCACTCGAGCTCCAGCGCCCAAGCCTGCACTTCTCACCTCAACCTTCTCCAGCCAAGTCCGGAGCGGGAGGCAAGTGGATGGTCTCCTCCGTCACGGAGGGCCATATCAAAAAGCGGAGGAAGGCCGGATACTTGTCTGACAACATCGCACAGCGGCTTCCCTAAGAGGGGCAGCTCCTCCCCACCCCAAGGCCCCATGAGAGGGTAGTATTCCTTCCCCATTTCCTCCGCGGACTGGGTTTTCCTCTCCACCCGTTCGTCTGGGGGCTCATGTTCTACTATGGCCTGGATTTCCATGATCTGGCCCCGAACTTCATCCTCAACATATCGGCGTTTATCGTCGTGTGTGAGGCTTTCCTCCGTATCCGCCCCCATTTCGGCCTTTGGCTCAAGACCTTCAACGTCAAGCCGAAGGTGGTGCGCGGCAACCAGGCGGAGTGCGGAGGCGCCATGGCGGGCAAGATAGCCAACGTCCTATGGCTCGAGGGCTCCTTTGTGGAGACCCTGAAGGGGTGGCAATCGGGGTGGTTTTACATCACCGAGCCGCGCAACCTTGAGTGGGTCGCAGCCCCCGAGTTCCGATCTGGACCCCCTACGCGGCTCACGTCCTGGAAAGAGACGGGCCTGTCGCGGGGCAACGAGGATGAGGTGACCGGACTGCAAACATGCATCTAATCCTTGGTGAGCTAGCATCTCAAGCTTGTCAATGTAGTCCAGGTCATGCCCGTCCGCCGGATTCTCCCGTGTCAACAACGGTCCTTCAACCTATGGGCGTTTGACCCGGCGCAGCACCAAACCTTGAGTAGGCTCTTCGACCCGACGTACAAAGATGCCTGGAAGGTGCTATTCAAGGGCGCCGAGGCTCCCGCATCCGCTTCCAAGGATCGCGGATTCAGCACACAGCGTCAAGCTAGAGCGGTGAGTTATCTTTTACCTTTTACAGGACATTTGTTTCTCATAGTTTGACTCTATGCGGGATCTAAACTCCCTTACCTTTGCCAGGAGTGGCGGGCGAAGTCCGGACAGATCGACTGTCCGGCCTCTTTGCCCGAAGACCCAGCCGACGCTCGCTTAGCGAAGCTGCTGGCTCCGGCACCTTATGTGGTGCCGGAGAAGAAGGCCAAGAAAAGGGCCACGGGGACTCGAAAGAGTTCCCGGCGCCAGGAAGTGTCGGATTCTTCGTCCGATGAATCCGAGACGCGCTCCTCCCGTGAGAACGAGGAGGAGGAAGAAGAAACCTCTCCCCCTCCAACAGGGGGAGGAAAGAAGGGGAAGGCCTCCCCAACAGGGGAGGCCGAAGGGTCCAAGAAGGGAAAGACTCTCCCTCTGGACTACTCCACCGATGCCGACGAGGGCGAAGAGGAGTGGCCGCACAGGGCCAGGCGCCCAGCGACATCGTAAGTATTTGGACAATAGAGTAACTCATAGCATTCCTTTGTTGCACAGCTTTTCCTTATGTCGGATATAATTATGCAGTCCGCCCAAGGCCGGGCTCGATGAGTCGTCGAGCTGCTCCATGGATTCGTCGGACGTGAATTCAATTCCGCCCGCTACCTCCCCCCACACTGCGGACGACGCCGAAGTGGCGTCGCAACAAGCTCTGGGCCGAGAGGAGGTGGTCCTGGAGGAGCCGCGAGGCGACCTCCCGGAATCCAGGAGTGAAGGGGACAAGACCCCCCAGGGCTCCAAGTCCGGCTTTGAGCTGGACACCGCGCCGGAATCTTCAACGGTTCCGGACTGTGGTAGGCGAACTCCTTCCAAGAGGAGCAATGCTTGTTGAATTTAAAATATTATTTTCTGTGCGGCCATTTATCAAAAAATTGAGAGATGGCCAGTCGTCGGCTTCCGCCCCCATGCCACTAGTGCTGGGGTGTTCGGGATAAACCTGAGCGCTCTTTTTCCCATGTTTGGGTCCTTCGAGGGAGGCGCTTAGCACAACGAACAAGGCAATCAGACTATAATGCTTGAACACTCTCACTAGCCATAGAACTTTATAATTTTAAATTTCGGCGAAGCCCCTAGAATTCGGAAGACCGAGTTCGGGGCGCTATCCACGCCTTGGCCGGACAAAGCCGGTTCCTCGCTCTAAGCGGCATAAGTCTTTAGGGACTCGAAAAACCTCTCGAACAGCGACCGGTCTCTCGCTTCATCATGACAGTCAGTTTTAGCTTTCTCTACTGAGGTGCTCAGCCCAGCTCAACTGGGGCACAATCGCAGTAGTTCTCCTAGTGCTACCTTAGCCGATATAGCGGAACGTAAGGCACCAAAACATAGGAGCCGGGCAAACCCAACTATTGACCCAAGACATTATTCGGAGCCGATGCATATAATGCTATAAGTTCGGGGTGCCGCACTTGTTAAAGTGTTCGGACTTCTCACACCATATTGAGGGGTACTGAAGCCCCTGGCGTATTTGTCGTACCACAGTGTACGAGTGCAACATGTCATTAATGAACATATATTTGGAAAAAAGGGTAATGCAAAAAATAGATAAAGACTATGCATTGTTTAAAAGTGCTGCGATCAAAGCAGAACGATACAAATAGCGCGATAAGCAAAAAGTTGGACTATTTAATATGTCCAGTCCAGGGGTGGGCCGCGGAACTTGAATGCAAAACAGGTATACTGCTCGTGATAGAGACCACCTGGGAGTCCATAATGTGGCATGGTTTGTCTGCTACCCTGGTTCTTGTATCGTTTGTGTGGCAGTTGAATTGCCGAACAGGTCGTCCGAAGTATGGAGTCCTGAAAGTAAGAGAAGACAAAGAAAACTCCGGCAGCCCATAGTACGATTTAAGCCGTGTTTTGGGCATGCCGTGATGGTGCCCCTTCCCCTGCGCTCATGGTATTTTGAGAGCGTAGTTATGTACGCGAAGCACTGGTTCTGCTATTTCACGAGGGCTGGGGTTGGGGCCGCATTGCTACGCCTGCTCAGAACATGCCAGGTGGTCTTGTTGTAGGTTACTCCGGGTGCGCTTGACAGTGTCCGGCCTTTTAACGGCCGGACTGGAGAACTGCCTAGAGAGGCTGCTTTGTACTTCCGCTGCGAGGGCCGCCGTGTGCTCCTCCATTCGGAGGGAGTGTTCGGTGTTTCCATTGACCGTAATTACTCCTCGAGGGCCTGGCATCTTGAGCTTGAGGTATGCGTAGTGCGGTACCGCATTGAGCTTTGCAAATGCGGTTCGCCCGAGCAGTGCGTGATAGCCACTGCGGAACGGGACTTTGTCGAAGATTAACTCTTCGCTTTGGAAATTATCCGGAGATCCGAAGACCACTTCAAGTGTGACTGAGCCTGTGCAGTTGGCCTCTACACCTGGTATCACGCCTTTAAAGGTCGTTTTGGTAGGCTTAATCCTCGAGGGATCTATGCCCATTTTTCGCACAGTGTCTTGGTAAAGCAGGTTCAGGCTGCTGCCGCCGTCCATAAGGACCCTTGTGAGATGAAATCCGTCAATAATTGGGTCTAGAACCAATGCGGCGAACCCGCCATGACGGATGCTAGTGGGGTGGTCCCTTCGATCAAAAGTGATCGAGCATGAGGACCATGGGTTGAACTTTGGGGCGACTGGCTCTATCGCGTATACGTCCCGTAACACACGCTTCCTGTAAGTGCATCTAGTGCCACCCCTAGTTGGTTTTGGAGTATTGACGACAAATTTGGTTGAGGCACTAATGTGTTTGTGAGAATTGCAGGATAACACAGGTAGTGTCCCTCATTGATTCGGTTTACCTACCGGAGATGACACCTAAAAATGTATGAAGACATTGACGACAATGGTGGTACATGAAGATATTCATATTGAAGACTATGACATGAGAAGACATTCTGTAAAGACTATGGAGCGCGAAGACTTAGTTGTTTCGTTGTTTCCTTTTCTTCTTTGTTGAGTCATAGGAACCACCGTACTGTTAAGTGGGGTCCAAGTGAATACAGTCAGAGTAACTGAAGTGATGCTCAACTCAAATCCTATGTCTTCGAGCGAAGACAATGAGAGCAAATCTTATCCAGAGCTGGATAAGTCAGCTTTGCTTGTAGCCCAAGTAAAGTTGCCGCGTGTGTTTGAAATCTGACCGTTGGAACACGTGTCAGTTCCTTAGTGACCCAGGGTCATTTCGGACATATCAGGTCGGGTTGCCTAGTGGCTATAAATAGCCCACCCCCTACACCATAAATTGGTGGCTGCTCAGAGTTAGTGCACGGCTTTTGTCGTTTGAGAGCAACCCACCTCTAAGCTTTGAGAGAGAGAAATCCTTGCAAGGACAAAGCCTAAACACCCAGAGCCAAAGAGTGTTAGGCATCACTGGAGTCTTTCTGTCTGTGTGACCTGAAGACTTATTACACTTGAGGACTGTGAATCCTCCAGCCGGTTAGGCGTCGCGTTTTGAGCATCCAAGAGCCATTGTGGATCGCCGGTGAACAAAGTCTGTGAAGGTTTGGAAGTCTACCTTGAAGACTTACCAGAGTGATTGGGCGAGGACTGTGTGTCCTTGGCTCAAGGGGAATAAGGTGAAGACATGGTCTTCTGAGTTGAATCTCAGCCTCCCTAACCAGATGTACAGTTGTCACAGCAACTGGAACTGGTCAAACAAATCCTGTGTCTTCATCGAGTGACTGGTTCTATTCTCTCTTCCCTTTACTTACAGTTTGTCTTCGTGAAGTCATTGCCTGCTTGCCATACCTGTTTGACTTCATTGCTTGACTACTATTGCTGTTTGGCTTCATACTATCTTCCATCCTGATCCTTACTACCTAGTTGCCATTAGTCATCGTACACTGACATTATTGCATACTTGACTATGGCTTGCCTTGTGTAGTTTATCTTCCGCTGCATCTCAATAGGTTCATTTCTAATGTTTGTCTTCGGAACTTTTATGTTTTGAAGACTTTCCTAAAAATTGCCTATTCACCCCCCCTCTAGTTGATAACAAGCACTTTCAATTGGTATCAGAGCAAGGTACTCCCTTGTTCTGTGTGATTTGGTTTAACCACCTGGAGTTTTAGCTATGTCGACTGCAGGGATAATTAAAGTCTCCGCTGCTTGCCCCGTGTTCGATGGAATTGAATATCCCTACTGGAAGAAGAAGATGCGCATGCATCTTGAAGCCATTGATGTCGACCTCTGGTATGTCGTCAAGAACGGCGTTCCCATGACTGATGAAGGTTTCACCCCTGCTGATGTCAAGAAGTTCATTCAACTGGACTCTACTGCCAAGAACATCATCTGTGGTCATCTGACCAAAGGACAGTATGGCCGTGTGAGTGCTCTGGAGACGTCAAAGCTAGTCTGGGACTAGCTATCCAAGGTCAACGAAGGCGTCTCAACCCAGAGAGATCAAAGGATCAGTGTTCTTCGCAACCTCTTCAACCGCTTCAAGAGAAACGACAATGAGAATGTCCAACTCACATTTGATCGCCTCACTGACATCACAAATGAGCTTCGTGCTCTCGGCACCACTGAGATTACCAAGCATGAAATCGTCAAGACGCTCCTGAGATCACTTGACAGCTCCTTTGACACCCTTGCCCTCATGATAGAAGAACGTCCTGACTTCAAGACACTCGATCCGTCTGATATACTTGAGAGGCTCAACACACATGAGTTCCAACTATCTGAGAAAAGAGATATCTATGGTCCCAACTATGGCCGAACTCGCGCTTTGAAGGCAAAAGTTGTTTCCTCATCTGAAGAAGAATCTGACTGCAGTTCTGATGATCCTGAAGACATTGGAAAGGAACTTTCTATGCTTGTGAAGAAGTCCCAGAAGTTCACTAAGAAGAAAGGCTTCAGAAAGTCCTCACGATCCAGCTGAAGAAATGATGAAGCTTCTACTCATGACTACAAGAAGAGAACATGTCACAAGTGCAAGAAACCTGGACACTACATCTCTGAGTGTCCACTGTGGGACAACGAGAAGAAGAAGAAGAGCAAGGAATATGATTCTGATGACAAGTAAAAGAAGAAATCTTCAAAGTCTTCTTCCAAGTCCTCATCAAAGTCTTCATCTCACAAGAAGAGCTCATCTGGCAAGGCTCGTGCTTTTGTTGGAAAGGAAATGGATTCAGAGGAGGAGTCTGCTTCTGAGGAGGCGGAGGTGGAGTCTGAGGAGGAGTCCGACCCTGGTGTTGCAAGTCTGGCATTAGCCACTGCTTATGTTGCCAAGTCCATCTTCAACACAGAAGACTATGACGTCCACACCAACGCTGAAGCTGATGACATGGACGACCCAACTCCTACCTACTGCTTCATGGCACGTGGTGCCAAGGTAAAATCATGCGATGCTTACTTTCAAACATCTAGTGAAGATGACTCTGATTGTGAATCCAAGCCTAGCTACAAAACACTTGCTAAAATTGCAACTGAACAACAAAAGGCTATGGAACATACTCAAAAGCTGTTAGACAAAAGCGATGACCTGTTGGACGCGGAAATGACTCGTTCACAGTCCTTAGTTGAAGACATAAAAAATCTTCATGCTAAGCACCAAGAACTTCAAAGTCGTCATGATACGCTCACAACCACTCATGAAAATCTCTCCTATGATTATCTTCAAAGGAAGCAAGAGCTTGAGAAGTTGAGAGCGGCTCATGAAGATCTTCAAAAAGAGAATGAGTCACTTCGCGCTCAACAGATCAGTCCCGCTCAGGATGGATTTGAACCACCATGTCTAAAATGCCTTGAGCGTGATATCGCTACCTCTGTTGCTGGATGTTCCACTACTGCTGCTGTTGTATTGTCTTCAACTACTGATGTGGTAACTAACCCCTCTGCGGAGGATACCACTACCATTGCTGATGAAAATGCTAGGTTGAAGACATTACTTGAAACAGGGATGTATAAAAGCCTGAAAGGGCATCAGACACTTTGTGATGTCCTCAAAAAGCAGATTCGGAACCGAAACCCTAGGAAAGAGGGTGTTGGGTTCGAGAGGAAAATGAATGTTGATGGTTCCTACTTGAAGCCTGAGCAGTATCCCAAAACCACATGGGTTGCTGCAAAGGGACCTTCAGTGGATCCATCCACCTTATCCGGCTTTACCTGTGCTAATCCTGTTGTCATTGATGAATCCTTTGATGCAAACTATAAACTGTTCAAGAATCAGAATGGTGAAGTGTTTGCCAGATATATTGGTACTAACTGCAGGAATGGGCCACCTATGAAGAAGATCTAGATTCCCAAAAGCTGTCTTGAGAAGCTTCGAGTGAATGTCATCGTGACACCACCTGGGAAGAAGACAAATCCCAGATCTAAGGCTTCATACATACAGAGGACTCACCTGAGTCACCCTAACGCCAATGTTTTGCAGGGAAACCGTGCTCAGACTTATGAATATGAGCGTGTATCTTCAAACCGCTATGTTCATAGAACTAAGAACTTTTTTGCTTATTCATATGAGTATCATTCATCTCCTGCAAGGCTATTTGCTAGGGCTCCAAAGCCGAAGTTCTCAGATGCTGCACTTAGACTCATTGCTTCTAAGCCACCCCTGAAGATGTGGGTGGTTAAGAAGAATTAACTTTCTTTTGCAGGGAAAGGTCTCCAGCCTAAATTCAAAGGCGTCTGATGCTATTGCTGGGGACCTAAAATATCTTGTAGGGCGCAAGATCAGATGCCCAAATGGTCTCACTATGTATTTTGTTCCTGAATCGCTTGCCATTCATCCTATCAGTCCTAATCTCGATCTGAGCTTCCATAATCCTCTTGCCCGTCAAATGTTTATGCTTCACAATACTCTTGGTGAAGCCTATCCTCCTAACTGTAATGCAGAGTATGACACCTCATGCTTCAGAATGGATTATGGACAGCGGATGCACTAATCATATGACTGGTGATCAAAGTCTTCTCATGGACTCAACCTTACGTCCATCTGATAAGAGTCACATCACATTTGCTGACACTGGTAAAAGCAAGGTATTGGGTCTAGGTAGAGTTGCAATCCCAAGGGATCAGCACATGGATAAAGTGATGCTTGTTGAATCCCTTGGCTTCAACTTAATGTCTGTCTCAATGCTTTGCGACCTGAACATGGTTGTAATATTTGGAAAGTATCGTTGCCTTGTATTAATGGAATCTGACAAATCTCTAGTCTTTGAAGGGTATAGGAAAGATGATCTGTACATGGTAGATTTCTCAGCAGGTCCACAGCTTGCAAGATGTCTTCTTACAAAAGCTTCAGAATGCTGGCTATGGCATCGGAGGCTGGGGCATGCTGGGATGAGGAACTTACATACGCTCGTCAAGAAGAAGCATGTCATTGGCATTGAAGATGTCAAGTTCAAGAAAGATCATTTGTGCGGTGCCTGCGAAGCTGGAAAGATGACTAGGTCCAAGCATCCCTCGAAGACAATCATGACTACGTCTCAACCCTTCGAGCTGCTACACATGGACATATTTGGCCCTACTCACTACTCTACCCTCACTACGACTGCCTGTCTCTATGGCTTCGTCATTGTGATGATTACTCAAGATACACATGGGTGCACATAATTCTCTACAAGACCGAAGTGCAAGATGTTTTCAGACGCTTTGCCAATCGAGCCATGAACAATTATGGAGTCAAGATCAAGCATATCAGAAGTGACAACGGCACTAAGTTCAAGAACACCAGACTTGATCTTTATCTGGATACAGTGGGAATCACTCATGAGTTCTCTACTCCTTACACACCTCAGCAAAATGGCATCGTAGAGCGCAAGAACAGAACCCTTATTGAGATGGCTCGGACGATGCTCGACGAATACAAGACCCCAAGAAAGTTCTGGCCTGAAGCTATTGATACAGCATGCCACGTCATCAACCGTGTTTATATCCATAAGCTTCTGAACAAAACATCCTATGAGCTCCTCACTAGCAAGAAGCCAAATGTAAGCTACTTCAGAGTATTTGGAGCACGGTGCTGGATCAAGGATCCCCATCACAAGTCAAAATTTGCACCAAAAGCTCACGAAGGATTCATGCTCGGTTACGGAAAGGATTCGCACTCTTAGAGTCTTCAACCTCTATCTCTATAAAATCGTCGAAACTGTAGATGTGCGGTTTGATGAAACCAATGGTTCGCAAAGAGAGCTCCTCCCAAGTAATCTTGAAGAAGCTCCACCCAGCGAGTCTATCAAGCTAATGGGAACTGGTGAAATCATGCCTGCTGAAGCACAACCTGAAGAGGAACTTATAATTTCTGCACCCAACCAATCTGAAGACAATGCTCAGCCTGAAGACAATCCTCCCAATGATGACAATGATCAGCAAGAACAAATTCTTCGCCCAGCTCATCCTCGTGTTGCAAGTGAAGTGCAAATTGAGAAGATAATTGATAGCATCAATGCACCTGGTCCACTTACTCGTTCAAGAGCAACGCAGTTAGCAAATTTCTGTGGGCACTTTTATTTTGTGTCAATATCAGAACCCAAGAAAGTTGCTGAAGCCTTTATGGAACCTGAATGGATTCAAGCAATGCAAGAAGAGCTTCAACAGTTCAAGCTGAACAATGTTTGGGAACTTGTCAAGCGTCCTGACCCCCGCAAGCATAACATCATTGGAACAAAATGGATATATCGAAACAAGCAAGATGAGCATGGCCAAGTCGTCAGAAACAAAGCACGTCTCGTTGCACAAGGATATACTCAAGTGGAGGGGATTGACTTCGATGAAACATTTGCTCCTGTGGCTAGACTAGAAGCTATTCGCATATTGCTAGCCTATGCTAACCACAACAATATCCTCCTATATCAAATGGATGTGAAGAGTGCATTTCTCAATGGCAAGATTGAAGAAGAAGTATACATTGCACAACCACCCGGCTTTGAAGATCCAAAACATCCTGGTATGGTTTACAAACTGAACAAAGCACTGTACGGCCTCAAACAAGCTCCTTGCGCTTGGTATGATACAATCAAAGACTTCCTGAAGAGCAAAGGCTTCAAACCTGGATCCCTCAATCCTACACTCTTCACGAAGACATATGATGGTGAACTGTTTGTGTGCCAAATCTATGTGGATGACATTATCTTCGGCTGCACCAACCAAAAGTACAGTGATGAGTTTGGATACATGATGCAAGAGCAATATCAGATGTCCATGATGGGTGTGCTGAAGTTCTTCCTTGGTCTTCAAATTCGTCAGCAAAGGAATGGTATCTTCATATCTCAAGAGAAATACCTCAAATATTGCCAGAAGAAGTTTGGAATGCAAGATTGTAAAGGTTACACGATGCCAATGCCAGCCAAACATCATCTGGGTCCCGACGAAAATGGTAAAGAGTTCGATCAACAGGTATACCGCTCCATGATTGGTTCTTTACTTTACCTATGTGCATCTAGGCCAGATATTATGCTTAGTGTTTGCATGTGTGCTCGATTCCAAGCGGCACCAAAGGAATCGCATCACCTAGCTGTGAAGCGAATTCTTCGATATTTGGCTCACACCCCAACACTAGGATTATGGTATCCAAAGGGCTCAGAGTTTGATCTGGTTGGATTTTCGGATGCTGATTATGCTGGTGACAAGGTGGATCGCAAGTCTATATCAGGCACATGTCACTTTCTGGGACGATCACTTGTCTGTTGGTCTTCAAAGAAGCAGAACTGCGTGTCACTCTCAACTGCTGAGTCTGAATACATTGCTGCTGGATCTTGCTGTGCTCAGCTTCTATGGATGAAGCAAACTCTCAAGGACTATGTCATCAATCTGAAACAAGTACCTCTCTTCTGCGACAATGAAAGCGCCATCAAGATTGCCAACAACCCAGTCCAGCACTCGAAGACAAAGCACATTGAAATTCGTCATCACTTTCTCAGAGATCATGTCATGAAGAAAGATATTGATATCATTCACGTCAACACTGAAGAGCAATTGGCAGATATCTTCACAAAGCCCTTGGACGAGAAAAGGTTTTGCAAGTTACGGTGTTAGCTAAATATCTTGGAATCCTCAAATGTCCTGTGATCAGGCACACATCCTAACACTTATGCATGTAGATGATTTAGATGTGCAACACACGAAGTAAAGTATATCTTCAATCAATGAAGACTTACATTCTGAGTGTGAATACATTAACGTGGACTTTGACTTCGGAGCGCCATGATAATTGTGCGCCGTGTCTGGGTCTAATACTTCCTATACGGTGGGTAATGCCACCACCAAACCTTTCTGTTTGAAGTGTTTCACTCATGACTTTGCATTTGAATGTCTTCGCATTCGGTTAGTCTTCAAATTCACTTTATCTTCATGATTATCTTCACTACGTTGATTCGACTGCTGTTTGATATACTTATACTAGTGTTTTGTCCTCTACAGCATTCACTTATAGCTATGTTTTCTTGTTGAATCTTTTGAACTAAGTGAATGTGATCGGACCCTACTCTATCTATGCTTTGTATCTCAAACTCTATCTGTCCAAATCATATGCATTCTATTGAAACTGTCGAATGTCTTCTCTGCGTCCTTGTCAGCAGAAGATACAGAGATAAACATTAAATCTGTTTTAAATGTGTCATCCTTATTGCCTGAAATCCGGAGAAGCTGGAATGTCTATCCGACAAACCTGGCGGGCGTGGGAACGTGGGACAACTCTATGTATGTTGCATGCTTGCCACATGCCCGTCAGATGTGAACCGCCAGGGGCACCTGCGTAATTGCGCTGTGCCGCCCACTTCCTTATAAATACTTGTCCCCTGCGGTAAAAGAAACTTCTTCCACCTCTCCACCTCGTCAAAACCCTAGCGCCACCGCTAGCTCTCGACGACGCCAACGACGAAGCGCTTAGCTGCCGCGACTTCTCCGACGCCGCCCACACGCCGGCCGTGGACATCGTCCTCTCCGCCGCCGCCGTAGGTGTCCTCCGTCGCCAAGTTAGGGCACGGTGGATTGAACTGCTCGGTCTCCTACTTTTCCCATCTAGCAGTTCTTCGTGTGGTAAATAAAACTCTCTTTTTACCATCTTTTTGATCTTCACAGATTCATCCTGTCTACCAAAATAGGTTTCTGCCTATACAAGTTAGATCCATTCTGTCTGCATCTCATACTACCTAGCATATTCACTTAAGCTTCATAACAAGTTAGATTCCTCACTTGTACCTATTCGTGGATTCCTACAAATCTGGAACCAACTCTCAACATATAAGTGAATGTCTTCGCATAATGAGGTCAATGTCTTCAAACTGATTTATCTTCAAAGTCTTCTGAGAATCCATATGACCTCTTCCCCTTCCCTCGCATCTCTAATGCTGTCACAGGTACATGTCCGTGGGAGAATCCCTTGGTTCTCATAGTCTGCATTCGTTTGCAGAATTTTTACAGCATCACATTAATTCTCCCGAAGCTAGTTCCTGTTTGTCCAGCAAGAGGAAGCCTTTGAACGTAATGAAACCATTCAGTTTGTAGTTTATGGCTACAGAAAAATCAGCAAGGAAGGGTGGCAGGTAGCGCCGTGGCAACACATCAAAAGATTTGCCACCAGATCTAGCAGAGCTTTACAAGACAGATCCTGAGGAGGATTACAATCAAGGCAAGACACGAATCCAATGGATTCGAAGATATTGGGCTGAGGAATGGTTCAAGTACCGCTTCGTAACCAAGGAATACGCTGAGAAGAATGCGATAAAGTGTCCTTGGGGAGATATCACTTACAGAGGTCTTCAACCCAAGAACAAAGCTGAAGCTATTGAACAAAGGTTCTACCCGTGCATGGTCAGAGGACCATAGCCTGCAAATGCCGACCCCACTTCTCTCTTGTGGTGTCGCGATGACGACCTTTTCAAACACAACTTTCAATTTGCTAAGGCATTAGAAAAAGAGAATAAGAAGTCACTGGGTTTGAACTTCAACCCTGGCCCATCTGCTCCTAGGGAGGATGGCACTCGTGAAGCTGATCAAAACGAGATTGGCCCCTTCTATGACTTTCAAGGTCTCTTCACCTACATTGCAGTCCAAGGAGCTACTGTTGGGGACGCTTCTAAAGAGGCTGACACAGATGAAGCACCTCCTGCTCCAAAGCCCCAGAAGCAGAAGAAGGCTAAGGCGTCAAAACCAACTGCATCAACTAAAGCCTCGCATTTGATGCCACTGGCCACTGCACCTCCTGAAGACAGTGTGCAGTCTGAAGACTTGTCACGCATCTCCAAGAAGACGGAGAAGAAGAAGAAACTTGTCAAGCGTACTGATCAGGCACTGACCCCTGGTGCTATTCTGCGTGAAGAGCACATTGATCTGTCTAGTGATGAAGATCTTGCAGATGATGCCCTTGAGCAACTGATCAAGAGCAAGGAAGAAGCAGAGATCTTCAATGATTTGGCTCTCTTTGATGTGACAATCATTCACAACTTCATTGATGAGTGGTTCGACTCACCAAATCTCAGCTTTGACGATCTGCAACTTCCCATTGGCCTCAGCGTCTCCTTCAATGGAGCCATTGCTTCAGAGCTTGCTCTCGCTCGGCGCATCGTTGAGCTGAAGCACAAGATCGACTATGAGAAAGCTCAGTTCAAGAAGCATATTGAAAAGCTCAGCGTGCAAGACGTCAAAAACTTCAAAGTTATGATGCACGAGCTCAAAGAAGCCTTTGTCAAGAAGCGTGAAGAAGCCAAAGGTTCTCGAGAGCGCATGAAGAGCCTGGCTGACAAATGTGTGCAAGCCTACAATAATGCTAAGAAGCGCAAGGCTCTTGGTCGTCCTGGCATCGACCCAAGAATGGCTGCCAAGAAGAAGCCTTCGACTGACCAAACTGCTCCTTCAAGGCAGGAAGAGCCGCGCATTGTCTTCCCAACTAGCATGACCGTCTTGAAGCCAAAGGTCAGATCAACCGCTTCTGAGCTAAAGAAGACGAGAACTGCTGAGGCTGACGCCAGAAAAAGAAAAATTACTGAAGCCTCTGATGCTGCTCCCACTAAGAAGAAGCGCAGAACCAAAAAGGATAGGGCTGCTCCCTCAGAGCCCTTAGTTGTTGAACCAATTTCCATGGTCCCTCCTACATCTGATCATCAAGAACAAAGGATGATAGTTCATGAGCCTGCTTCCACAGAGGCTCATGAAGCTGAAGACATTCCAGCAGTTGACCCCAACGCTGCTGAAGACATTGGTCACCACGACAATGTTGAAGATGATGAAGTCCTTCCTCAGATCGAACACAACCTGGTATCATCGCCTGTTCTCACGAACAGCAAACTCATCAGCATTGGTCGTCCTCTGACGCCAATTGTACAAGATGCTTCGTGGGCTGATCACCCACAACAACAAGACACCCCAAGCTCTCCCCAACACCAAGCTACACCATCTGTGCGAAATGAAGATGATGACTTTGAGGCCCAGCCAACTCCATCTCCAAAGGCGTCGCCAGCGTTATGCAGGCTTCGCAAAGGACCAAGGCCTCAAGTCACCACCTCGAGCGTTCCAGAAGGAGAAGTGCCTCAACAATCTGTTGCACATCAAGTGTTTCCAGATGCCACTTCCACTGTGAATGTCTCTGAGTCTCAAGCCAAAGGTGCTGAAGACATTCCGGCTGCATCAGCCGATGAAAGACAAGATGATGAACGTGTCCCAACTCCCCCCGTTGAAGAAGAAGTTGTTCCAGAAGTGAACCTGCCTGTGCCCGACCCTCCAGCTCGTCAAGTGGAGGTTGATAATCTTCAGGCTGCCACCACCAACACCCATGAAGCCAATGACGTTGTCATGGCTGATGCAAATGTGGAGCCTACACCAACAAATGTGCCAGAAGCCAATGCTGCATCTGCACCTGAAGCCAATGTTGATGCCTCTGCTCCTGTTCCGCCACCAAGGCCACACACTATCGAGCAAGCTTTCAACTATGGTCAGCTCATGTCTGTCAAATGGCCTGTTCTGACTCCTCCGCCTGCCGCTGCTGGTCCTCAGTTCGAGTACCATGTTGAGCACCGGCCACAGGTTCAGAAGCCACAACCCAGGTTGCCAAGGTTTCCAGGTACTGCATCAGCACCAGGATCTTTCAATATCAATGGCTTCAAGGCACACAATACCTTCTTTGACAGTGGAAAGAACCCTTACTCAAGAGCAAGGATATCTTCTGATTGGTTCTGGAGCTATCTGCAGCGAAGCTATTACTCATGCATTCTGTACAATCAAGGTCGCATTTTCCCTCATATGCGTCTTGATGCTGAAGCCATCACTGGTCTGCCCTGTTTGGAAGAGGCTCTGGACTGCTTTAGAGAGTCCGGCCTGCTGCAGTTTGTCACTGATAAGGAGCACTGGAACGAAGAGTTACTGCTCCAATTCTATGCCACTCTCCATATTCGTGGCTACTACAGAGATACAAAGACATGGGTTCTTGAGTGGATGACCGGCAACGTTCATCATGAAGCCAAAGCCATTTACGTCATTGAGCTTACTGGCCTGCCCTCCGCAGATGATCTTTACGAACCTGGCTGTCAGCTTCACACGGATGCTATGGAGAGCATCTTCCACAAGTCTGAGCCAAATATGAGTCAGATGCTCAGCATGATGAAGCCATTGCCTCCAGATGCTGAATACCCGCAGGTGTTAATTGTTGAAGACCTTGAGTATCTGCCTCGCACCATTTATCACATAGTCAGGCAAACTCTTTGGCCTATCAAAGGACACTCTCCTAATGCCAAGCTGGAAGGCTCAATGAAGACCTTGGTTTTCCATATTCTTCATGGCAAATGCTTCAATGCCCAAGACTTCTTCATTCACCAACTTGCTGCATCTGGGTCTGACATTTTTGGTCTGAAGTTCTATGCTCCCTGGATCATGCGTCTGATCAAGCTTCACTCTGCCTTCAACTATCAACCCTCTGCACGCAATCATATCATATTCATGCCAGATGTTGATTTGTCTGTTGAAGCCATATACCCAGAGACTGCAAAGGAGCCTCTTAGTCTTCAGAATGCTGACCATCAAAGCTTCACTCAAAATGATGAAGGAGTTCAAGCTGTCGCTCGAGTCTACCCTCTGGCTGGGATTACTCGCATGCCTCATCGTGCGCAAACAGAAGCCACTGAGAGCACAATTGCCCAAAGGCCTAAGAAGCGCTCCCGCATTCTCAATGACCGAGAGCTTCTGGTTGCCCTTCATCAGAAACATGATAAGCATCATGACTGGCTTAAGCGCCAAATGCATAGCCTCTTGGTGGATGTCAATCGCATTCGCAATCTTGCCACCAAGAATGTCTTTGTCACGCATGAAACATGTCGGCGATCATGGAAGAGTTTGACACTGCTCAGTGCTGAAGCAGATCTTCAAGATGATGGCTTCACTGAAAAATTCAAGTTCGACTCCACTCCTCAACGGAATGTTGTCCTACGTCGCACTCCATCTCTTGAAGACTCTGAATATTCCTCTTCTGCTGCGACTGTAAATGCCAAAGTGATCGATGAAGAAGACGATGCTACTTTACCGACCCCTTCTGCAAGAATCGACACTGCACCAAGCTCGTCTGCACCGCCAAACGACAACACCAACCCTGTTGCTTCTCCTACTCATCATGAGGACGAGTAGATGCTCTCTGTCTTCAAACCTTTTTGGTCATTACTAACAAAAGGGGGAGAAGCGTATGAGTTTGATAGTCTTCAAGCGGGTTCATATGGGCGGTTGCTTTATATTTTGCCTAGTGTTTACAACTCTCGCGTTTTGATACATTTGGTTCTTTGAGTTGTAACACTTAAACTTGATGGTCGTCTGCTACTTATTTGATATTCTGTGATGCGATGATAAATTCTGCATGTGCGATGATAACTTCCGCACTTAGGTCATTCTGCAGACGTCCATTTTTCATTATGCATGTCATAATCTTTGCTATATCTTATCATGCATGATGAATTGTCGTCATAAGTTGAAGAGTATCTCCACAAGTACAACCTGCCATGTGCATTTGCAATCCAAAAGCAAATTACTTATATGCACATCTTCAGGGGGAGCCTTTGAAACTGATGAAGACAATCCTCTACCCTGTACAATTTCACATACTTTATCCCCGTTGAAAACTTCAACCAGTTTGTCATCAATCACCAAAAAGGGGGAGATTGTAAGTGCATCTAGTGCCACCCTAGTTGGTTTTGGAGTATTGATGACAAATTTGGTTGAGGGACTAATGTGTTTGTGAGAATTGCAGGATAACACAGGTAGTGTCCCTCATTGATTCGGTTTACCTACCGGAGATGACCCCTAAAAATGTATGAAGACATTGACGATAATGGTGGTACATGAAGATATTCATATTGAAGACTATGACATGAGAAGACATTCTGTAAAGACTATGGAGCGCGAAGACTTAGTTGTTTCGTTGTTTCCTTTTCTTCTTTGTTGAGTCATAGGAACCACCGTACTGTTAAGTGGGGTCCAAGTGAATACAGTTAGAGTGACTGAAGTGATGCTCAACTCATATCCTATGTCTTTGAGCAAAGACAATGAGAGCAAATCTTATCCAGAGCTGGATAAGTCAGCTTTTCTTGTAGCCCAAGTAAAGTTGCCGCGTGTGTTTGAAATCTGACCGTTGGAACACGTGTCAGTTCCTTAGTGACCCAGGGTCATTTCGGACATATCAGGTCGGGTTGCCTAGTGGCTATAAATAGCCCACCCCCTACACCATAAATTGGTGGCTGCTCAGAGTTAGTGCACGGCTTTTGTCGTTTGAGAGCAACCCACCTCGAAGCTTTGAGAGAGAGAAATCCTTGCGAGGACAAAGCCCAAACACCCAGAGCCAAAGAGTGTTAGGCATCACTGAAGTCTTTCTGTCTGTGTGACCTGAAGACTTATTACACTTGAGGACTGTGAATCCTCCAGCCGGTTAGGCGTCACGTTCTGAGCATCCAAGAGCCATTGTGGATCGCCGGTGAACGAAGTCTGTGAAGGTTTGGAAGTCTACCTTGAAGACTTACCAGAGTGATTGAGCGAGGACTGTGTGTCCTTGGCTCAAGGGGAATAAGGTGAAGACACGGTCTTCTGATTTGAATCTTAGCCTCCTTAACCAGATGTACAGTTGTCACAGCAACTGGAACTGGTCAAACAAATCCCGTGTCTTCATTGAGTGACTAGTTCTATTCTCTCTTCCCTTTACTTACAGTTTGTCTTCGCGAAGTCATTGCCTGCTTGCCATACCTGTTTGACTTCATTGCTTGACTACTATTGCTGTTTGGCTTCATACTATCTTCCATCCTGATCCTTACTACCTAGTTGCCATTAGTCATCGTACACTCACATTATTGCATACTTGACTATGGCTTGCCTTGTGTAGTTTATCTTCCGCTGCATCTCAATAGGTTCATTTCTAATGTTTGTCTTCGGAACTTTTATGTTTTGAAGACTTTCCTAAAAATCGCCTATTCACCCCCCCTCTAGTCGATAACAAGCACTTTCACTTCCGTTCCCTCTTGGGGATGTGGGTTGCGTATATCATGTTCACCGTCCGCACTTGTGGGGGAAAACCCTTTTCTCCACTGTTGTTCGGCGGCCTGGGCTCCTCCTCGTCACCGCTACGTAGCCCCTTGTCTCTATTTTCGGCATTTAACTTGCCTGCCTGCTTGAAAACCCAACAATCCCTGTTGGTGTGATTGGCTGGCTTTTCGGGGGTGCCATGTATCTGGCACAAGCGGTCGAGTATTCGGTCCAAACTGGACGGGCCCTGAGTATTTCTTTTGAATGGCTTTTTCCGCTGACCGGATTTGTAGCCTTTGAATCCAGCATTGACTACCGTATCCTCGTTGATGTCGCTGTTAACGCGGCATTTTTGCTTGTTCCGACGCGACCTACCACTTTTGTCCTTGGTATCCGAATTACCAAGGTTCTTGTGTAAGTTGTTGCTGCGAGATAGCCAGCTATCTTCTCCCGCGCAGAAGCGGGTCATGAGTGTCGTGAGGGCTGCCATAGATTTCGGCTTTTCCTGTCCAAGGTGCTGGGCAAGCCACTCATCGCGGATGTTATGCTTGAAGGCTGCTAGGGCCTCTGCGTCCGGACAGTCGACTATTTGGTTTTTCTTTGTTAGGAACCGTGTCCAAAATTGCCTGGCCGATTCCTCTGGCTGCTGAATTATGTGGCTTAGGTCATCGGCGTGTGGTGTTCGCACATAGGTGCCCTGGAAATTGTTGAGATATGCGGCTTCCAGGTCCTCCGAAGAACCGATTGAATCTGCTGGCAAGCTATTAAGCCAATGTCGGGCCGGTCCCTTTAGTTTGAGCGGGAGATATTTGATGGCGTGTAGATCATCGCCGTGGGCCATGTGGATATGGAGGAGATAATCCTTGATCCATACCGCAGGGTCTGTTGTTCCATCATATGATTAGGTGTTCACGGGTTTGAAACCCTCAGGGATTTTATGATCCATTACTTCATCTGTGAAGCATAGTGGGTGTGCGACGCCTCTGTATTGGGCTATATCGCGACGCAGCTCGAATGAGCTTTGTCTATTGTGTTTGACCCGGTCGGATTTATTATGTCCGGAGTGTCGACGATCCCCGTCACGTGTCGTGGGGCGCCCACGCGATCCATAGATCGACCTTGTTTGTCTTGCCTTGTCCTCCAGTATCTCTTGCAGGTCCGGCGGATTTTCCCGTGCCTCAGTATATTTTGAGCGGCGCCGGGGCACGGCTTGAATGGAGGGCTGAGAGGCCTCTCTCTCATGGCCACGAGGTGGCCGGTCGGCCATGTCATGCGCTGGTGATGTAGGTTTATATGCTTCCTCCTCTAATTGGGGTAGCAGCCTGCGCTTTGGATAACTCTTGGAGGGGCGTTCGTGTTCATACTCTTCGGCCGCAAGGACTTCAGTCCAATCTGTCGGCTAGCAGGTCTTGATCAGCTCTAAGCTGTTGCTGCTTTTTCTTCAGGCTGCTTGCCGTGGCCATGAGCCTGCGTTTAAAACGCTCTTGTTCAGCTGGATCCTCTGGCACGACGAATTCGTCGTCGTTGAGGCTTGCCTCGTCTTCGGAGGGAGGCATATAATTATCATCCTCAACCTCTCTGTCTGCCGCTCTCTCGTGAGGGCTGGCTTCTCCATCCTCCTGTGCTGAATCTTGCTGGAGGGGGTGTTCTTCGGCGCTATCCGGAGTATTATTATCTCCCGTGCCAGAATCACCATTTTTGCTTTGGCGGGATTTAGAGCGGCGCCGCTGACGCCGACGCTTGGGTTGTTTCTTGGAGGTGTCATCCCCCGCTGTTCCGTCGCCATCTCCATTTTTTGGAGTGTCTACCATATATATGTCATACGACGAGGTGGCCTTCCAGTGCCCTATAGGTGCTGGTTCATATGTGTCTCCTGCATCGTCGTCCATACCGTCGATGTCTTCGGAGTCGAAATTTAGCACGTCGGTTAAGTCGACGACAGTGGCTACGAAGTGGGTGGTGGGTGGGCTTCGAATTTCTTCATCGTCCGTATCCCAACCTTGCTGACCGTAGTCCGGCCAGGGATCTCCTGATAAAGAGAGAGACTTTAGTGACTTCAGGATGTCGCCGAAGGGCGAGTGCTGGAAGATGTCCGCAGCGGTGAACTCCATGATCGGCGCCCAACCGGATTCGATTGGCAGGTGCGCGGAGGGCGTGGAGTCTGGAGAGGAATCCGGCCCCTCGGAGTCACAGGCCTTGCGGAGTGCGGGGCTGGTGTTTGGCTCAATCGCCTTTGAGATCGTAGCCCCCGAGGCGGCGTCTAACCGCTCATCCTCGATTGGTGCAGTCGGCTCCGAATTGAGAGTCAGAACCGAAGCATGTGCGGCCTCCAAGGCACTGTTCAGCGGCAGAGCTAGATCATGCCCATCGAGACACTGCGGCGCGCTCGGCTGTGGCTCGAATCCGTCAAGGATCAAGTCCCCGCGGATGTCAGCCATGTAGTTGAAACTTCCAAATCTGACCTGATGGCCAGGGGCGTAGCTTTCGATCTGCTCCAGATGGCCAAGTGAATTGGCCCACAGTGCGAAGCCGCCGAAAACGAAGATCTGTCCGGGGAGAAAAGTCTCACCCTGGACTGCATCGTTGTTGATGATCGAAGGAGCCATCGGGCCTAAAAGCGACGACACAGAGGAACTCTCAATGAAAGCACCTATGTCGGTGTCAAAACCGGTGGATCTCGGGTAGGGGGTCCCGAACTGTGCGTCTAGGCGGATGGTAACAGGAGAAAAGGGACACGAAGTTTTACCCAGGTTCGGGCCCTCTTCATCGAGGTAAAACCCTACGTCCTGCTTGATTAATATTAATGATATGGGTAGTACAAGAGTAGATCTACCACGAGATTAGAGAGGCTAAACCCTAGAAGCTAGCCTATGGTACGATTGTTGTATGTTGTGTTGTCCTATGGACTAAAACCCTCCGGTTTATATAGACACCGGAGAGGGTTAGGGTTACACAAAGTCGGTTACAATGGTAGGAGATCTAAATATCCGCATCGCCAAGCTTGCCTTCCACGCCAAGGAAAGTCCCATCCGTACACGGGATGAAGTATTCAATCTTGTATCTTCATAGTCCGGGAGTCCGACTAAAGGTATAGTCCGGCTACCTGGACACCCCCTAATCCAGGACTCCCTCAGAAAATAAAGCCAAAACAGCTGAACTTGACAAGGCCTTACAAGAGGCGAAGGAAGCGCGGTCCGAATCTAGAGCGGCCCGGGAGGAGATACGACAAGCTGGGGAGATCGCAGCCGATAAGCCCTTCTTATTATAGACTAAGTTCGGCGATCCGAACTATGCTCAGCTTAACCAAGTGTTGAGTTCTCCAGACGAGTTTTTAGACTTGCTGAAGAGTTCTTTCGATGCGGCGCAGTTTTACCAAGCGCGAGAGGGGTATGCAACGGAGAAGCTTTTCTGGTCACAATTTGGCGCGTCAAAGCACCCTCTGTTGCTAAATGAACAGATGTCCCAATGGGCCGAGCTTCATAGGATATCCGGTGCTGCCATGAAGAACGTCGTAATCCGGTTGTGGATGATTGAGCCTTTTCTGAATAGCAACTTCGGCTTGGTGCAACGGCTTGTTGATGCGGCGCCACGTATCGACGTTGTTAAGCGGTCGACGTGCATTGAGGGTGCACGGATGGCCTTTGCCCGTGTCAAGACATACTGGGGGAAGATGAAGGCCTCCGATGTTGCGGCGAAGAGTCCACCCAAGGGCAAGGACCATCACGCACCGGAGCATTATTTTGAAGACGTCTTAGAGGCTGCCCGCTTGATAGAGGGTCAATGCTCGAGAGACATAATATTCGAGTGAGGTGTATGGGAATTGTAAAAGACAATTTTATAGTTAATCTATTTTTATGTTTTGCTCGAAAGCTTTTGTTCCTCCCGTGTGGCCGTTTTTATACAATCTGAAAGTTTTCCAGTCGTCGGCTTCAGCCCCCTAGTAGGAAGTACGAGGTTGTTCGGAAAAGCATTTGATCACTCTTGACCCAACGTCTTGGTCCATGAAGGAGGTGACAATGCGGTGAACCAGGCAATCAGACTATAGGGCGTTAACACTTTCACTTAGCCATAGGAGTTTTATAGGGGGGACTACGATATAGCCCCTGGTATGTGTATGGCTTATTCCAATATGGTGCGTTACATATATGACCTGAAGAAAAAAGGTCCTTTGTATGATACGGAGGGAATCATGACAGATTCCGATAAGTCATTGAGTGGTTGACCAGCTCTCGCAGCATCATGACAGTCGGTTTTCGGCTTTCTCTACTAAGGTGCTTGACCAGATGAACCGGAAGCACAATCGCAGTAGTTCTCCCTTTACTACACTAGCCGATAGAGCGGAACGTAACGTAGCAAGCACAAGAGCCGGGCAACCCAACCATTGACCCAAGACAGGATTCGGAGCTTATGCATATAAGTCCAAACTCACGACACCGAAGTACGCTATAAAGTTGTTCGGACTTTGTCGGCAACTCATTTGTTCCCATACCGAGCCCCTGGCGGGTTGTGCCGAGGTATGTCTCTGAAACAACCATAGGAGCCATATTCATTTGTGAAAAAGAAACGAATGATTAATGTGGATTATGTTTACTCGGACCTGAGTGATATGCCAATGGTTACTTTATAGATAGAAAGACCACAACCCCGGCTATTTGACATGCACGGGGTCGAAGGTGGAGGAAAAAGGCATATTACAGGCTCGAAATAAAGAGTGCGGTCTACAAAAAGTTATTTTGGACCTCTTGTCACACGTCTGCGCCGCCTGTCCTCAGCGAGGGGAGTCCTTGACAGAAGTAGCCCCTTAGGTGAGTGTACGGATCCGAACTGTGATAGAGTCAGTTAGATGTTTGTCCTTTTCGTCACATGTTTTTAAGAGATAATGAAGAAAGAAAGGGTAATTTAGAGAAAAAATGTTACGGGAATGCTTGCAGGCTTGTCCGTATTGTGCTTCCGCCGATGCCCATGGTATCTGAAGTGCGTAGTGATGTATGCGCGATACAAATTTTGCGGGTATATGAGGTGGGCGGCGGAAGCCGACTTGCTATTTCCGCTCCGGGATTGGTCGATCCTATTGAATGGAGACCAGTCGCTTAATGGCCGACAAGGTATGCGGTTTAATAAGACCGTTTTGTACTGAGGTTGCCGCAGTATAATCATCGGTCCGGAGGGGGTGCTTCTCCTGCTCCCTCATAAAGTTGTGTGTCACGTATACCATGTTCACTGTTTTTACTTCGGGGGGAAATTTCTTCTGACCCCCGGTATTTGGTTGGTGAATCTCTTCGTCGTCCCTATAGCCTGGCGGCCTCCTCCCCTTGTGTTCGGTGTTGAGCTTGCCGGCCTGCTTGAAGACCCAACAGCTTCTGTTGGTATGATTAGCTGGTTTATCGGGGTGGCCGTGAATCTGGCAGGATCAATAAAATATCCTATCTAGATTGGATGGTCCGTCTCTGTTCGCCTTGAATGGCTTTTTTCGTTGACCGGGTTTGGGACTGCTCAATCCGGCGTTGACCGCTGTGTTGCGTGATCTTTCATTATCATTGCGACTTTTGAGTTTGCAGCGTCGTGGCTTGCCCTTGCCGTCTCGGATTTTGAAAGTGCCCGAGTCGTTGGCGCTGTTGCTTCTACAAGCGAGCCATCTGTCTTCTCCCGCGCAAAAGCGGGTCAATAGAGCGGTAAGGGCTGTCATGGATTTAGGTCCCTCTTGACCGAGGTGGCGGGCAAGCCATTCATCCCGGACGTTGTGCTTGAAGGCCGTAAGGGCTTCCGCGTCCGGACAGTCGACGATTTGGTACTTTTTAACTAAGAACCTAGTCCAGAGCTTCCCGGCCGACCCTCCGGGCTGCTAGACAATGTGACTTAAGTCATCGGCATCCGGTGGCCGGACATATGTTCCTTGGAAGTTGTCGCGAAAGGCATCTTCCAAATCTTCCAAGCTGCCAATAGAATTTTCCGGCAGACTGTTTAACCAGTACTGAGCTGGTCCTTTGAGTTTTAGTGGTAGGTATTTGACGGCATGAAGGTCATCCCCGCGGGCCATGTGGATATGGAGGAGGAAGTCCTCGATCCATACCGCGAGATCCGTTGTTCCGTCGTATGATTCGATATTCATGGGTTTAAACCCGTCTGGCAATTCATGCTCCCTGTGAAGCAAACAGGGTGTGCGGCGCCTCTATATTGGGCCACACCGCGACGTACCTCCGATGGAGTCCGTTTGCAGTTTTTGGCCCGGGCATGGCTAGGTTTGTCACCTCCGAATAGGTAGCCGTCATCACATGTCGAGGCACGTCCTCGCGATCCGTAGATCGATCTTGTGTGTCCTGCTCTACTGTCCAAGTCCTGTCAAAGGTCGTACGTACAACCCGAGTTGTTTTATTCTTGCCTTTACGACGATATGGGGCGGTCTGGTGTTTGGCTTGAGTTGCCGCTTTATCCTGACCGCGTGGCGGTCGGTCGGCCGCGTTGTGCGATGATGGTACGGGCTCCAGCGCCTCGTCATCGAACTGAGGTAGCAATCTATGCTTCGGGTAATTTTTGGCTGGGCCACTAAGGCCATATTCTTCGGTGGCCAGGACTTCGGTCCATCTATCATTGAGCAGATCTTGGTCCGCTTGAAGCTGCAGCTGCTTCTTTTTCAGGCTCCTAGCAGTGGCTATTAGCCAGCATTTAAAGCGCTCCTGCTCGAGAGGTTCCTCGGGCACGATGAAATCCTCGTTGCCGAGGCTTTCCTCTTCCTCGGAGAGCGGAATATAATTACTGTCCTCCGAGTCTTCGTGTATGGCCTGTTCAACAGGGCTAACTTGCCCATTTCCCCGTTCCTCCTGTTCAGAGGTTACCTCGATGGGGTCTTCATTGTTTTCGGAATCGTCCGGAGTACTATTTTCTTCGGTGCTAGTATTGCTGTCTTCGGAACGACGTGACTTAGAGCGGCTCCGAGGAAGCTGACGCTTAGGGTGTGTCTCAGGAGTTTATTCTCAACCGGGTTTTCTTTGTGGTCGTCGTTAGTTGCTTTGGGTGTATCCACCATGTACACATCGTACGAAGAAGTGACCGTCCAGTGTCCAGCAAATGGCGGGTTTTGGCCCTGCTCCTCGTCGGTATCATCGTCCATATTGATGATGTCTTTGGAGCCGTAATCAAGCATGTCGGTTAAGTCCTCAACAGTGGCTATGAAGTGGGTGGCGGGTGGGAAGCAAAATTCCCCATCATCAGCCCCTAGTTCGAACTGTACATAGTTCGGCTGTGAGTCTCCCGCCAGGGACAAGCTCTTTAATGAGTTTAGCACATCACCCAAGGGCGAGTGCTGGAAGATATCTGCGGCGTTGAACTTGAAGATCGATAGCCGATCAAGCTCGGCGTTCGCGGGCGCACATGGTTCAGAATTTATAGCCGGAGTCGAGTCCGGAGCTCCGGTGACGCGGATGTCCCATGAGTTGGAGTCTGTGTGCGGCTCTGGTGCCGTGGAATCCGTGGCCTCCGTGGTGGGGTTGAGCTTCCCAACCTCAGATGGCACGACCTGCTCCGGATCTAAGGCCAGAGCAGTTACGGGAGCGATCTCCTGAGTGTGGTCCGACGACAGATTTAGATCGTGTGCATCGGTGTGACAGTGAGCGGCTGCTGCGGTCTCGAATCTAGCGAAGATCAAGTCTCCACGGATGTCCGCAACATAGTTCAAGCTTCCAAATCTGACCTGGTGGCCAGGGGTGTAGCTGTCAATCTGCTCCAGATGGCCAAGCGAGTTGGCCCGCAGTGCGAAGCCGCCGAACACGAAGATCTGTCCGGGGAGGAAGGTTTCTCCCTGGACGACACCGTTGTTGATGATTGAAGGGGACATCAAACCTCTTGAGGACGGCACAGTGGAACTCTCAATGAAAGCACCAATGTCGGTGTCAAAACCGGCGGATCCCGGGTAGGGGTTCCCGAACTGTGCGTCTAAGGTCGATGGTAACAGGAGACAGGGGACACAATGTTTACCCAGGTTTAGGCCCTCTCTATGGCGGTAATACCCTACTTCCTTCTTGATTGATCTTGATGAATATGAGTATTACAAGAGTTGATCTACGACGAGATCGTCATGGCTAAACCCTAGAAGTCTAGCCTGTATGACTATGATGATGAGTATCTATCTCCTCCGGACTAAGTCCTCTGGTTTATATAGACACCGGGAGGATCTAAGGTTACACAAGGTCGGTTACAAAGAATGGAATCTGCATATTTGGTCGCCAAGCTTGCCTTCCACAACAAGGAGAGTCCCATCCGGACACGGCCATAGTCTTCGGTCTTCGTATCTTCACAGCCCATCAGTCCAGCCCATGGCTAACAGGTCAGACGCCCGAGGACCCCTTAGTCCAGGACTCCCTCATAGGGCCTCGTGAGTCCCGCACTGGCTCACGAGTGCCCAGACACACCTTGTCTAGCCCTGCCATGCAAGCCACATGCCAGGGTGAGGCTGTACACGCCCCGGGGGCTCCACTCAGAGGGAGCCCTCACCCACGCGCCAGTGGAAGTACCATGCTCCGTGCTGGCAGTCGACACGGGCGAGGAGCGGTTATGCCCGTGCAAGTGCGGAAGCGCTATGCTCCGCGCTGGTGATAAACAACTGGGGGCGGCCCCACGGCTGTATCAACCTCAGGGAGCCCTGAGCTCAGTGTCTGGCCTCATCGCAACACCTCCCCTCAGGAGAGTCGCTCGAGGGGGCTGGGCACGGGGGCTACGCTCGGGTCACGCCCAAGCGTACGCCTTTCTGTAAGTTGTTTGCGCGTCAAGGGGGACTCCTGAGCATCGCGACTCAGGAGCCTAACTGGCCACGTAGCCCCTCACCCCTTGGTCTCGTCCTGGTGATCCGGACGACCCAACGGCGGCTGAGGTATGCGCGGGGTCGGGCCCTGCCGACGTAGAACGTAAAGCAAATGGGAAGGAAATCGCAAAATCTCAAGCAAATATTACAAGACATATTGTTCTCTCGATACCAAACGCAAGTTTAAACGCCTCCACGAGGCATGGTGCATATTGCGGAAGCTAAACAGGAAAGGAGCCGCCAGCAAGTCATCTCGTCATCCCCAGACACCGCTGTCGCCCACAAGGGATGCTTCACCCATAGCAGCGTTGCCCTCACCTGCACCACCCGCCGGAGTTGCAGGATCAGCAACACCGCCAGTCGATGGCGCAGGATCGAAGGCACGGAAACTCTTCAGCAGGGCCTCCACCAGACCCTTTATGGCTTCGGCAGCAGCTGCGATGTGCTCAGCATCCACAGGCTCCAGAAGCTCATCAAGGTGGGCGGCAGGATCGCGAAGATGGAGGTGGCTGAAGACGCGCGTCAACGCAGCTGAGGAAAGAACGCAGGCTTCTACCTTTGCCAAGGGGCCGATACCATTCACGACTTCCTCAAGCGCCTCGACCAGATAGGGAAGCAGCTGGGTGGGGCCCTCGCCGTTGGTAGCCAGCAGATCCTCCAAGCCCTTCTCGTAGAGTGCCCGCGACGCCACGCGGAACCTCTCCTCTATGAGCTTGAAGGCCGCGTGGTCCTCGGCCAGGACCTTCACCTTGGCGTCAAGCCCGGCTTTCTCCGCTTCCATCTCCCACTTCAGCTTTTGTCGGATTTCGGGTTCCGGCAGACCCTTGAGGTTTGAACACTGGGGTGCGCGCGGAGATCTCTCCCCTATCGATCTACGTCTGATCTTCTCGTGCGAACTAAGACGAAAACGATGAACAACACAAGGGACACGAGATTATACTGGTTCGGGCCACCATTGTGGTGTAATACCCTACTCCAGTGTGTGGTGTGGTGGATTGCCTCTGGGCTGATAATGAACAGTACAAAGGAAGAACAGCCTCGCGAGAGGTGTTCTTGGGCTGGTGCAATGAACTGCTTGGGTCAGTTCAGTCGCCTCTCTCTCTACTTGGGCTCTATCAGATTTCTCTATGCCTGTCGCTGGTCGCCTCTACTCTGTGGTGGCTAGCTCTATTTATAGAGGCCCTGGGCCTCTCCCCGAAATAATGAGCGGGAAGGGCGCCAACAATTGGCCATTTTGAAGGGGAACATCTAGTATAAGTTATCCTGACCAAAGGTGGTCTTCGGCTGCCAAAAGCTCTAATGGTGACGTCGTCTTGGGCTCCACGGTGACCTCCGTCCGGCTGGTCTTGGTCTCATTGCACTGGAATGGTAACTTTTGCCTGATGCCTTGGCCTGTGCTTGCCCCCTTTGCACCAAAGGGGAAACAAGGACTCTGCACAGGCCGGCGCCCGCCTGGTGCCCGCCTGGCCTTGATCGTCATGGCTTGCGTCACTGGATCCTCGTGAGGCACCCTTGCATTGATCTCTCCGCCTCCTCGTGAGCCCTGCCTGATCAGGACGTACTTGGGGAAGCTCTCTGTCGTCCGCCCGCGAGGCTTGGCCCCTTGCGAGGGTCTTGAGCTTGTGTTGATGAAGATGGGCCGCGCTGGGCCCCCACTTGAGCCACGCCGCAGGCCGCAGGCAGGCAAGTCTGGGGACCCCCGTTCCCAGAACGCCGACAGTAGCCCCCGGGCCCAAGGCGCGCGTGGGCTTGGCTTAGCAAAGAAGCGAAGGGGCAAGCGCGAAGCGCCGCGGGCCCTAACAGCCTCCGGCCTTGGGCGCCGCATGGCATTTGATTGGACGTGGGCGCCTGCGCTTCCCACGACGCCTTCTTACGCGCTCGGCTAAGCGGACCCATAGTTGTACACAGTCGTTCCTCCTTTGGCTGCCTGCTTGCCTCCTACCTCTCCTTCTTCTCCGAGCTCCAACCTCCGCCGCCAATCCGGCTCGGGCTCTTCCCCCTCCCCAACGCCATGGCGCCGGCGAAGAAGGGAAAGGGAAAGAAGCCCGTGCCTTCATCCTGCGCTCCCCCGGCGGCGGCTCCCACCATCGATCGGTCAATCATACTTAGCCTGGAAGCCTTGGACAAGGTCCAATCCACCCTTGCTTCCGTATTCAACGAGTGTGGCCAGACCACAATTTGGCCCGCATCTCGCACCTTTCTTGCTAGGACCGTCACGGAGGTCCAATTCTTCGCCGACGCCTTATGGGTGGGTCTGGTTCCCCCTTTTTTCTGCTTTCTTCAATGCTGTGCTCTCCCATTATCAGATCCACATGATGCACCTTGGGCCAGAATCCATTACCCTTTTGGTCGTCTTTGCTTTCGTGTGTGAGGCGATGATGGGCATCCCTCCTTCTGTTGCCTTGTTGCGCCACTTCTTTTCCTTGCGCCTGAGCGACCCTACTCAATGCTCGGGGTGTGTGAGCTTCTTCGCCGTGCCGGGGACGGCTGCTTCAGGGATCGACTTCAGCCTTCCTCCTCCTCAGGCCGGGTTCAGAGAGCGGTGGCTGTACGTGGACGTCAGGGTGCCTAGCCCCTACTCTCGCACCCAACCTTGCCTGCTGTTCCCAACCCAGGCTGGGGTCATGAACCGCTCGCGAGCCCCCGACTCGCTTTTGTCTGGCGCCGCTTCGAAGGTTTGAGGGCGCTCAATGTGACCGCTCCCAAGGTGGTGAGGGAGTTCCTTTTGTGCCACGTCGCTCCTCTCCAGCGGCACTCTCGCCGGATGTGGGACTTTGTGGGATGCGAAGACCGCATGCGGCTTTAGGAGGGGGATTTGGCGCCCGAAGTGCTGCGGACGGTGCTTCGGGTCATGACTGGTGATCCTGCCCCGGGTAGCATATGGAGCGGTGGCGTCCTTCTGTACCTTTGTTCCGGCAGGGCCGATTTCGTGAGGCAAATGCCCAGCTTCGACGAGTGGGGTTGCGCCCAGCTGGCCTCACAGGGCCACGCGAGAACCTGGTTGCTGTGATAGTTCCCCCCGTCGCCCGCAGCGGTTCCTCCTCAGGCGACCGGGTGGGGGAAGAGCCAACTGGAGCCGCGGTGGTGGCGCTGCATGAAGCTTCAGAGGCGACGCCTCCCGAGGCCCGCCCCGAGGCGGTGGTTGATGCAGGGTCCAAGTCTTTGGCTCCCGAGGCTGGGGCTTCCGAGCCCCCAGCCGTTCTTCGCGAGGCGATGCCCCAAGATGCCCATAAAGCCGACTCCTCCGACGCCAACAATCCTGAGGCTTCTCCATTGTCCCGGGCCGACCCCCGTCCCAGGCGCCTGGGTCAGTTTCGCATAGACTTTGAGGCCCTTCGCAAGAGGAAGGAGGCCTCAGGTGGTAGTGACCGCCCTAGTCGCTTGCTGAAGCGCAGGAAGTACTTCGCCATGGACGAGTAGGCCTTCTTCTTTCCTTGCTCATTTGCTCTGTTGCCCTTGTTGCTGATTGTGGCTCTTCAGGTCCCATCCCGCTGAGTCCGCCAGGTCGACCCAGGAGCCAGCCCCTTCAGCTTCGCCCCCTTAGCTGGCTCCGGGCCCGCCGAGCTCGGATGGCACTCTTGTCGCTGGACCGGTTGGCGGAGTGATCTTCTCCACGGGGCACCTCGAGCCCGTTCACCCGATGCCCTCTCTTCACGAGTATTCTTGGGGCGCGCCAGGCTTGCCCCGCGCCTTCCCTCCGATCATAGAAGGTGAATGGCTAAAGTCTGCCCTTGGCTCCTCCTCCGTGAGTGAACTGACGCCTGGCCGGACTCCCGAAGTGGTTTGTTCGGCGATGGATGGGGCGGCAGCCCCCAGCCCCACGCCTGGCGGGGGCCTGCCGCCTCAGGGCCCTCCGCATGCTCCAGCGGAGGAGGGTGACGCGGAAGATGTGCTCAGGCGCGCTCGAGAGCGTCGCGTTCTTTGTGAGGGGTTCCTCCAGGGGGCAGTGGATGCGATGAACCGGGTCGGGGCAGAGCTTGCCGCCGATGATGCGCGTCTTGAGGACGAAGGCCTGCGCCTCGCTGAGGAGAGGCATAAGTTGAAGGTTGCCATTGCCCTCACGCGCCACCAACGCGATCGTGACAACACGGAGGCTGAAGTGTTGCTAGCGGCGTCGCGGGAGGCCTGCTCTCTGGCCGTCGAGGAGGCTCGGGAGGCAGACCGGCAGCGCAGGGACGCGAAGGAGCGCGTATGGGAGCTTCAAGCCCAGAGGAATTCCCTGGAGCAACAAGTGGAGCTGCGCCACGCGGCCCCTTGGGTCGATGCAGGAGGCCGCCGTCGGCCGTGCGGAGCTCCAGAGGCGCGAGGAAACGCTGACGCTCGAAGCTGCCGAGCGCAGCCTTGACTGGGAGCGGTTGGAGACGAGGGAGCGCCTAGCGGCCCAGGCGGAGGACGATGTGGCGACGCGCGAGGCCCGGATCTAGGAAGAGGCCAACCGCTGCGCGGCGGGTGCTCACTCGGCCCTCGAGCGTGAGTATGAGGCGAAGTTGACGCTGATTAGGGCGGAGGCCGAGGGCAGGACAGCGGCCATCAAGGCCAGGTTGGTTGAAGAGACGTGGCGCACGGATTCCTCCGCAACCGCCCTTGATGCAGCACAGGCGGAGCTGTCCTCTTCCTGGGCTAAGCAGCTTCTTCTTCATCACAGGGTTGATGATGCCGAAGCCACCGCGCGGCAGAATGAGGACGAGATCCGCCAGCGGAGGCTCCTGGAGCATGAGCAGCTCCCATGCTCCAGACGCTCAGGGAGAAGGCCAACTCAGCCTTAGGTGAGATTTGCGAGGCCTCCGCTAAGGAACCGCATGAGACCAAGTATGCTGGCAAACTTCAGTTCTTCACTGACGTGGTGACGCTTCTGGAGAACCGCTCCGAGAGTACCCGTTGGCTCGTTGAAGAGAGGAGCCGAGACTTGCTTATGCGCGCCTTCTCCCGTGTCTTCAGCTATCTTCAGGAAAGGGACCCCCACTTCGACTTTGATGCCGCCATCGCACCCGTGCCCATAGCTGTCCGGGGTGACCTAACGCAATGGGTGGAGAATAATGTGGATGCCCTCGTCCGGGCCTTCACGTCTGACGACGACGGTGTAGTCATGGGTGCTGATGCAGGCGGCGTTGAGGGCGCGCCGGGTGCTGACGGAAACGCGGGCGGTGGGGGCGACGACGTCAGTGATGCCAGTGATGCTTCTGAGGATGCCCCGGAGGATGCGGTGGGTGATATGTCTGACTGATTGCATGTCTCCGCGGTTTATCCTGCACAGAGAAGACCCGGGCTTGGCCCTGAAGAGTGTAAGAGCATTTTGGGAGGGGAGGCCCCTCATGTAAAGATTTGTAACCGGTACCCTGGCGAGTACAACGTTGCGTGTGAGTTTAGTCGCTAGCCTGGCGACGGTTTTGTTGATTTGTTTACCTTTTAGCCCTGGTGAGCCCTGAGCGGACCTGCAAGGGGGTGCCGTGCTTTGGGCACCTTTTGATTAACTCGCCGGTCCTGTGATGAGAACCTCTGGAGAGGGAGCGGGGACAGTGGTACTGGTCGTAGGCGTGCCTGGCCCGGCCCAGCTCACGAGGGGCCCGTGAGGGGTTGAGGCAGCCAGTGCTAGCTTGGGGCGTAAAGCCAAAATCAGAACGCGAGAGATTGCTCGAATGAGACTAAACACCCCTTCCCCAAACGCATGCAAGCTTCGAACTTAAATCCAACTTAAATCCAAACCGAAGAAACTTGTCAACAAGGGAGAAGCAAAAAGCAAAAGGCCGCGTCCGGCACCTAGTCTAGTCTTCGACGTCTTCTCACCAGCGCGGAGCTAAGTGCTGCCACTGGGCGTGGGCGGGAGCCCCAGGGCCTGAGGCCGGCACCCCTGAGACTCCGGGGCGTGTATAGCCCCACTCATTATTACGTGAGAGTGTCACGGGGCGGCGAGCTTCACAGGCATAGGGCCTTCTTCACAGGTACCGGCCTTGCTTCATATCGCCAGACGAGGGCCCGCCTTGCGCCACACTCTGCCACCATTGGCGGCGACCGGAAACCAAGGACGACGCCAACGGGGTCGAGCGGTCGCCAGCGGTTCCCCCGACGACCACGGGTCCTCTGCTGAGGGCAGGCCACGGGGCACCTCCCTGGCAGAGGGCCTACCGCCTGAGAACACCTTGCTTCGAACGCCGCGAGGGCGAGCCTTGATATCGGCCCCTCTCCTGCAGCCACCTGCGCCCTCCTCCTCAGGGGTAGGAGGCCGCAACATTTGGGCAGCCATCTGCTGCGGTGACCTATACTTCCTGCGACCCATGGTTAGCGTAAGCTTGCTGCTAAGGGATGAGTGGTACCCGATAGTTGCGGCTGTTAGCGCGGTTGTCGAGGCTCTCCTGGGGTCCCTGAAAGAGCTCGGCTTCCGGTGCCTCCTCGTCCCAGCCGGGCCCGAGGAACGAGTCGTGATCTTCCTCCAGCGTGCGTCCCTGAACCACCATGCGGGGGACATAAGCTTCCGGGGCTACCACCTTGTGGAGCCCGCCGTAGCGCCCCGCGTGCCATGCAGTCTGGTTGGGAGCGTCGCCTTGGGGGTGATGGCGCGGTGGTCCGCTAAAGACTAAGGCTGCGGTGCGCATCCCTTCGGCGGCCTGAGGAAGGGCCGGTGCGACCTGCCGCCCGATGCTGATGGTGGTGTTGGTGTTGGAAGGGCCCGGAAGTCCGCTTGGAGTGGCATGAGCACGCACAATGCCATCGTGCGACCTGTCCTGGGCCTGGGGCGGCAGCTGGATGCAGAAAGGGGGTGCTCCTGAGGCGGCGGCGTCCAGGAGCTCGGACACTCGCTCCAGCAGGATGTCGCGGCCGCCTTCCATCAAGCGACACCATAGTAGCTCTCGGGCCACTGTGAGCGCGTCCCTGGAGTTCGCCTGCTCCCGTCGGGTGTACGGCGCCGTGGCAGCGGCATGGTTCGAGGCCCTTGCTGCGGCCCGCACCTGCCGTGGCGTGAGGGCAGGCGGCGTCTGGCCGCGTCGCCCACGCCCCGCAGCGCCCTGCGAAGCGCGAGCTGCCTGAGGCGCAAGGTTGAGGTCGCCTCGAGACGGCGACACGGCGTGGGCGGGCCACGCCGCCCAGCGGTCGGCGTCGGCAGCCGGGTTGCTTGACATCTAGGTAGTGATGCGGTGGGACGCGATGCGGAGGAGTAAAGATCCCGGCACACCCCTACCTGGCGCGCCAAATGTCGGATTTCGGGTTCCGGCAGACCCTTGAGGTTCGAACACTGGGGTGCGCGCGGAGATCTCTCCCCTACCGATCTACGTCTGATCTTCTCGTACGAACTAAGAGGAAAACGATGAACAACACAAGGGACACGAGATTTATGCTGGTTCGGGCCACCGTTGTGGTGTAATACCCTACTCCAGTGTGTGGTGTGGTGGATTGCCTCTGGGGCTGATGATGAACAGTACAAAGGAAGAACAGCCTCGCGAGAGGTGTTCTTGGGCTAGTGCGATGAACTGCTTGGGTCAGTTCAGTCGCCTCTCTCTCTACTTGGGCTCTATCAGATTTCTCTATGCCTGTCGCTGGCCGCCTCTACTCTGTAGTGGCTAGCTCTATTTATAGAGGCCCTGGGCCTCTCCCCGAAATAATGAGCGGGAAGGGCGCCAACAATTGGCCATTTTGAAGGGGAACATCTAGTACAAGTTATCCTGACCAAAGGTGGTCTTCAGCTGCCAAAAGCTCTGATGGTGACGCCATCTTGGGCTCCACGGTGACCTCCGTCCTGCCGTCCGGCTGGTCTTGGTCTCGTTGCACTGGAATGGTAACCTTTGCCTGATGCCTTGGCCTGTGCTTGCCCCCTTTGCACCAAAGGGGAAATAAGGACTCTGCACAGGCCGGCGCCCGCCTGGCGCCCGCCTGGCCTTGATCGTCATGGCTTGCGTCATTGGATCCTCGCGAGGTACCCTTGTATTGATCTCTCCGCCTCCTCGCGAGCCCTGCCTGATGAGGACGTACTTGGGGAAGCTCTCTGTCGTCCGCCCCGTGAGGCTTGGCCCCTCGCGAGGGTCTTGAGCTTGTGTTGATGAAGATGGGCCGCGCTAGGCCCCCACTTGAGCCACGCCACAGGCCGCAGGCAGGCAAGTCTGGGGACCCCTGTTCCCAGAACGCCGACAGCTTCTCCAGCCGGCTGCGCTCCGCGGCCTGCACCTTCCCCAACTGCTCCATCTCGGCATCGCGACCCCTGACGGCGTCCTCCCGGGCCTTCATCTTCTCCTCCTCCACCTTGCGGCCACGAGCTTCTTCCGCACGCTCGCTGCGCATGGTCTTCAGTTCGGCCTCCAGCAACCGGCAGCGATCCTAGACGGCCCCGACGTCTTTCAGCGCCACCTCGCGAGCGACCGCGGCCTGAGCGGCGGCCTGCTTGTCCTTCTCGGAGGTTGCTGTCGCCTGGCTCAGTGCCGCCCGAACGGACACGTCTGAGTGAAGCCAGCCAGAACCAGCTCCAGGCGCCCAGCTACGAGGCGTGGGTCGGCGCCCTGAAGATCTTCTCGCAGCAGGATCATCGCAGAAAGAGCGTGCTCCAGGACGTCAGAGGAGGCAGAAGGATCCGGCGTCAGCAGTGCGGTAGGAGGAGGAGGAGGAGGCAGCATCGCCACCATGGCCTGGGAGGCTGGGGGCTCCTGAGCTTCAGGGACCCCAGCAACCAAGCCGGACACCGGCACCTCTGGAGCCAGCGGGGCTACGGGGGCTGCCTCCACCGCAGGGTGATCGGGCGGGTGAAGCGCGAACACCGCCACTGCCCTTCCCTGCGAAGGAGGGTGCGGCCGCTGCAGGCGATTTGGTCCCGAGCAGTACCGATGTATCCTCCTTCTTCCTCTTCGCTACAGGTGTTGGCCTAGTCAAGCAATGGAAGGCGTCAAGAATCAGCAGCAAAAGTAGGAACAAGGCAGGACAACAATACTTATTGGTCCACCATGGCGTAGTCCCTCTGCTTCCTAAGCTTGAAGCCTAAGAGCCTCCTAGCCTGGGGCACGGGCGCAAGGGCTCCAGATGCAGAAGAGGGGGCGGCAGGCAAGTTGTAAGCAGCTTCAGGCAGCGTCAGAACAGGGGCGTCATCTTAGGAGACGGGCGTCGTCTCAGGAGACCAGCGCCGACCTTCCTCTCGTCGGAATATTGACCGGTGACCTCCTCCAGGGACTGATCTTGGAGCTCGAGGAGCCCCCTGCGGTGCGCAACTCCCCCCTTTCCAGGGGGACATCGGCCTTGTCATCATCATCAGGCAGGGTGCAGAGGATGTCGGCCTTGCGCAAGGGGGAGGTCTCTCCCGCCCCTTCACGGGTCGCCTCCGAGTCGTGCTCCTCCTCCTCCTCTACTTCCTGCTCTCCCTCCTCGCGAGACTCGCCGGAAGACACGACCACCGGAGTTGTCACCACCGGAATGTTTGTGGGCGCAGGCGGAACGAGCCCGTGCCCATCGAAGACGGGCATGGAGATGGCAGCCTCCGCCCCGTCTGGGCGGCGGAACAAGGGACGAAGGAGTCCAGCGGGTACCCTATACTAGTTCTTCCCCTATACACACAAGCTCAATCGCCACGTGTCGGCCGAGGCCTGATACGTCTCCAACGTATCTATAAATTTTTTATTGTTCCATGCTATTATATTATCTGTTTTGGATGTTTATGGGCTTTATTAAACACTTTTATATTACTTTTGGGACTAACCTATTAACCCAGAGCCCAGTGCCAGTTCCTGTTTTTTTTCCCTTGTTTCAGTGTGGAGTCGAAACGGAATGAAACCTTCTGGAGACATTATTTTTGGAAGGAAACCTACCCGATGGACTTGGAGTGCACGTCAGGAAAGAAACGAGGGATCCACGAGGTAGGGGGGTGCGCCCTACACCCTCGTGGGCCCCTTGTGGCTCCCCTGACATATTTCTTCCTCCTATATATCCCATATACCCTAAAACGATCGGGGAATAGAATAGATCAGGAGTTACGCCGTCGCCGCAAGCATCTGTAGCCACCAAAAACCAATCGGGACCCTGTTCCGGCACCCTGCCGGAGGGGGAACCCTCACCGGTGGCCATCTTCATCATTCCGGCGCTCTCAATGACGAGGAGGGAGTAGTTCACCCTCGAGGCTGAGGGTATGTACCAGTAGCTATGTGTTTGATCTCTCTCTCTCTATCTCTCTCTCTCTCTCTCGTGTTCTTGATTTGGCACGATCTTGATGTATCGCGAGCTTTGCTATTATAGTTGGATTTTATGTTTCCTCTCCCCCTCTACTCTCTTGTAATGGATTGATTTTTCCCTTTGAAGTTATCTTATCGGATTGAGTCTTTAATGACTTGAGAACACTTGATGTATGTTTTGTCGTGCGTATCTGTGCTGACAATGGGATATCACGTGATTCACTTGATGTATGTTTTGGTGATCAACTTGCGGGTTCCGCCCATGAACCTATGCATAGGGGTTGGCACACATTTTCGTCTTGCTCTATGGTAGAAACTTTGGGGCACTCTTTGAAGTACTTTGTGTTGGTCTGAATAGATGAATCTGAGATTGTGTGATGCATATTGTATAATCATACCCACGGATACTTGAGGTGACATTGGAGTATCTAGGTGACATTAGGGTTTTGGTTGATTTGTATCTTAAGGTGTTATTCTAGTACGAACTCTAGGGCTGTTTGTGATACTTATAGGAATAGCCCAATGGATTGATTGGAAAGAATAACTTTGAGGTGGTTTCGTACCCTACCATAATCTCTTCGTTTGTTCTCCGCTATTAGTGTCTTTGGAGTGACTCTTTGTTGCATGTTGAGGGATAGTTATATGATCCAATTATGTTATTATTGTTGAGAGAACTTGCACTAGTGAAAGTATGAACCCTAGGCCTTGTATACTAGCATTGCAATACCGTTTATGCTCACTTTTATCATTAGTTACCTTGCTGTTTTATATTTTCAGTTTACAAAAACCTATATCTATTATCCATATTGCACTTTTATCACCATCTCTTCGCCGAACTAGTGCACCTATACAATTTACCATTGTATTGGGTGTGTTGGGAACAGAAGAGACTCTTTGTTATTTGGTTGCAGGGTTGTTCGAGAGAGACCATCTTCATCCTACGCCTCCCACGGATTGATAAACCTTAGGTCATCCACTTGAGGGAAATTTGCTATTGTCCTACAAACCTCTGCACTTGGAGGCCCAACAACGTCTACAAGGAGAAGGTTGTGTAGTAGACATCAAGCAGTTTCTGGCGTTGTTGTCGGGGAGGTGAGTGCTTGAAGGTATATCTTTAGATCTTGCAATTGAATCTTTTTGTTTCTTGTTTTATCACTAGTTTAGCTTATAAAAGAAAACTACCAAAAAATGGAATTGAGTTTGTCTCATACGCTTCATCTTTTTAATATCTTTCGTGAGAATGATGGAAAGGAAAATTGTGCCAAAGTATTAGAAGAAGAATGCATTAAAATGTTTGGCACTAAATCTTTGTATGATGAGCATGATTGGAATGTTGTTAGTATGAATTCCCTGAATATCCATGATGCTAATGATATGCAAAGCCACAAGCTTGGGGAAGCTATGTTTGATGAAGATGATATTTTTTATCCCCCAAGCTTTGATGAGCTAATTTACTATGATGAAAGCATGCCTCCTATTTATGACGATTATTGTGATGACACTTATGCTATCAAGAATAATGATAACCATGAAACTTGTCATCTTGATCTTAATTTTCAATCACATGATAGTTATTTTGTTGAGTTTGCTCCCACTACTATTCATGAGAACAAATTTGCTTATGCGGAGAGTAATAAAATTTCTATGCTTGTAGATCATGAAAAGAATGCTTTAGGTGATGGTTATATTGTTGAATTAATTCATGATGCTACTGAAAATTATTGTGAGGGAGGAATATATGCTTGTAGGAATTGCAATAATATCAAGTTTCCTCTCTATGTGTTTAAAATTTTAAGGTTATGCATGTTTTGCCTTCCTATGCTAGTTCATTATTGCTCCCATAAGTTGTTTGCTCACAAAATCCCTATGCATAGGAAGTGGGTTAGACTTAAATGTGCTAGTTATATTCTTCATGATGCTCTCTTTATGTTTCAATTCCTATCTTTTATGTGAGCATCATTGAAATCATCATGCCTAGCTAGGGGCGTTAAACGATGGCGCTTGTTGGGAGGCACCCCAATTTTATTTTAGTTTATTGCTTTTTGGTTCTGTTTAGGAATAAATAATCCATATAGCTTCTGTTTAGATGTGGTTTTGTGTTTTAATTAGTGTTTGTGCCAAGTAGAACCTTTGGGAAGACTTGGGTGAAGTCTTTATGATCATGCTGTAAAAAACAGAAACTTTAGCGCTCACGAGATTAGCTTCAACTTTTTACTGGAGAGTGCTATTTAGTTGATTATTTTTGCATATGATTACTAGACAAATTCCTCAGGTCCACCAATTTAATTTAGAATTTTTGGAGTTCCAGAAGTTTGCGTTAGTACAGATTACCACAGACTGTTCTGTTTTTGACAGATTCTGTTTTTTATTGTGTTGCTTGCTTATTTTGATGAATCTATGGCTAGTAAAATAGTTTATAAACCATAGAGAAGTTGGAATACAGTAGGTTTAACACCAATATAAATAAATAATGAGTTCATTACAGTACATTGAAGTGGTGTTTTGTTTTCTTTCGCTAACGGAGCTCATGAGATTTTCTGTTAAGTTTTGTGTTGTGAAGTTTTCAAGTTTTGGGTAAAGATTCGATGGACTATGGAGTAAGGAGTGGAAAGAGCCTAAGCTTGCGGATGCCCAAAGCACCCAAGGTAATATTCAAGGACAACCAAGAGTCTAAGCTTGGTGATGCGCCGGATGGCATCCCCTCTTTCGTCTTCGTTAATCGGTAACTTTACTTGGAGCTATATTTTTATTCACCACATGATATGTGTTTTGCTTGGACGTCATTTTATTTTCTTTTGTTTTGCTTGCTGTTTGAATAAAGTACCAAGATCTGAAATTCTTAAATGCTAGAGAGTCTTCACATAGTTACATAATTATTCGACTACTCATTAACCTTCACTTATATCTTTCGGAGTAGTTTGTTATTGCTCTAGTGCTTCACTTATATCTTTTAGAGCACGGCGGTGGATTTGTTTTATAGAAACTATTAGTCTCTCAAGCTTCACCTAGATGATTTTGAGAGTCTTAAATAGCATGGTAATTTGCTTTAATAATCCTAATATGATGGGTATTCAAGATTTGTAAAAACTTTCTTATGAGTGTGTTGAATGCTAAGAAAAGTTTGATGCTTGATAATTGTTTTGAGATATAAAGATGGTGATATTAGAGTCATGCTAGTTGAGTAGTTGTGAATTTCAGAGATACTTGTGTTAAAGCTTGTGATTCCCGTAGCATGCACGTATGGTGAACCGTTATGTGATGAAGTCAGAGCATGATTTATTTATTGATTGCCTTCCTTATGAGTGGCGGTCGGGGACGAGCGATGGTCTTTTCCTACCAATCTATCCCCCAAGGAGCATGCGCGTAATACTTTGCTTTGATAACTTGTAGATTTTCGCAATAAGTATATGAGTTCTTTATGACTAATGTTGAGTCCATGTATTATACGCACTTTCTTCCTTCCACCATTGCTAGCCTCTCTAATACCGCGCACTTTTCGCCGGTATCATACACCCACCATATACCTTCCTCAAAACAGCCACCATACCTACCTATGATGGCATTTCCATAGCCATTCCGAGATATATTGCCATGCAACTTTCCACCGTTCCGTTTATTATGACA
This sequence comes from Aegilops umbellulata, assembly GCA_032464435.1. Lineage (NCBI taxonomy): Eukaryota > Viridiplantae > Streptophyta > Magnoliopsida > Poales > Poaceae > Aegilops > Aegilops umbellulata. Next base: position 399,606,882 of record CP136054.1, read on the forward strand.
CGCTCCACCATTTTCATATTGCTTAGCATGATCATGTAGTTGACATCGTATTTATGGCAAAGCCACCATTCATAATTCTTCCATACATGTCACTCTTGATTCATTGCATATCCCGGTACACCGCCGGAGGCATTCATACAGAGTCATATCTTGTTCTAAGTATTGAGTTGTAATTCTTGAGTTGTAAGTAAATAAAAGTGTGATGATCATCATTATTAGAGCATTGTCCCAGTGAGGAAAGGATGATGGTGACTATGATTCCCCCACAAGTTGGGATGAGACTCCGGACTAAAAGAAAAAAAAAGGCCATAAAAAAAGAGAAAAAGGCAGAAACAAAAATCAACAACAAAAAACAACAAAAAATGAGAGAAAAAGAGAGAAGGGGCAATGCTACTATCGTTTTACCACACTTGTGCTTCAAAGTAGCACCATGATCTTCATGATAGAGAGTCTCCTATGTTGTCACTTTCATATACTAGTGGTAATTTTACATTATAGAACTTGGCTTGTATATTCCAATGATGGGCTTCCTCAAATTGCCCTAGGTCTTCATGAGCAAGCGAGTTGGATGCACACCCACTTAGTTTCTTTTGTTGAGCTTTCATACACTTATAGCTCAAGTGCATCCATTGCATGGCAATCCCTACTCACTCACATTGATATCTACTGATGGGCATCTCCATAGCCCGTTGATACACCTAGTTGATGTGAGACTATCTTCTCACTTTTTGTCTCCTCCACAACCACCATTCTATTCCACATATAGTGCTATATCCATGGCTCATGCTCATGTATTGCGTGAAGATTGAAAAAGTTTGAGAATGTCAAAAATATGAAACAATTGCTTGGCTTGTCATCGGGGTTGTGCATGATTTAGATACTTTGTGTGGTGAAGATAGAGCATAGCCAGACTATATGATTTTGTAGGGATAACTTTCTTTGGCCATTTTATTTTGAGAAGACATGATTGCTTAGTTAGTATGCTTGAAGTATTATTACTTTTATGTCAATATGAACTTTTATCTTGAATCTTTCAGATCTGAATATTCATACCACAATTAAGAAGAATTACATTGAAATTATGCCAACTAGCATTCCACATCAAAAATTCTTTCTTTTATCATTTACCTACTCAAGGACGAGAAGCAATTAAGCTTGGGGATGTTGATACGTCTCCAACGTATCTATAATTTTTGATTGTTCCATGCTATTATATTATCTGTTTTGGATGTCTGTGGGCTTTATTAAAGACTTTTATATTACTTTTGGGACTAACCTATTAACCCAGAGCCCAGTGCCAGTTCCTATTTTTTCCCTTGTTTCAGTGTTTCGAAGAAAAGGAATATCAAATGGAGTCAAAACGGAATGAAACCTTCTGGAGAAATTGTTTTTGGAAGGAAAGCTACCCGATGGACTTGGAGTGCACGTCAGGAAAGAAACGAGGGAGCCACGAGGTAGGGGGGCACGCCCACCCCCCTAGGGCGCACCCTCCACCCTCGTGGGCCCCTCGTGGCTCCCCTGGCGTACTTCTTCCTCCTATATATACCCATATACCCTAAAACGATCGGGAAACAGAATAGATCAGGAGTTCCGCCGCCGCTGCAAGCCTCTGTAGCCACCAAAAACCAATCGGGACCCTGTTCTGGCACCCTGCCGGAGGGGGGAACCCTCACCGGTGGCCATCTTCATCATTCCGGCGCTCTCAATGACGAGGAGGGAGTAGTTCACCCTCGGGGCTGAGGGTATGTACCAGTAGCTATGTGTTTGATCTCTCTCTCTCTCTCCCTCGTGTTCTTGATTTGGAACGATCTTGATGTATCGCGAGCTTTGCTATTATAGTTGGATCTTATGTTTCTTCTCCCCCTCTACTCTCTTGTAATGGATTGAGTTTTCCATTTGAAGTTACCTTATTGGATTGAGTCTTTAATGACTTGAGAACACTTGATGCATGTCTTGTCGTGCGTATCTGTGGTGACAATGGGATATCACGTGATTCACTTGATGTATGTTTTGGTGATGAACTTGCGGGTTCCGCCCATGAACCTATGCATAGGGGTTGGCACACGTTTTCGCCTTGACTCTCCGGTAGAAACTTTGGGGCACTCTTTGAAGTACTTTGTGTTGGTTTGAATAGATGAATCTGAGATTGTGTGATGCATATCGTATAATCATACCCACGGATACTTGAGGTGACATTGGAGTATCTAGGTGACCTTAGGGTTTTGGTTGATTTGTATCTTAAGATGCTATTCTAGTACAAACTCTAGGGCTGTTTGTGACACTTATAGGAATAGCCCAATGGATTGATTGGAAAGAATAACTTTGAGGTGGTTTCGTACCCTACCATAATCTCTTTGTTTGTTCTCTGCTATTAGTGTCTTTGGAGTGACTCTTTGTTGCATGTTGAGGGATAGTTATATGATCCAATTATGTTATTATTATTGACAGAACTTGCACTAGTGAAAGTATGAAACCTAGGCCTTGTTTACTAGCATTGCAATACCGTTTACGCTCACTTTTATCATTAGTTATCTTGCTGTTTTTATATTTCCAGTTTACAAAAACCTATATCTACTATCCATATAGCACTTTTATCACCATCTCTTTGCCGAACTAGTGCACCTATACAATTTACCATTGTATTTGGTGTGTTGGGGACACAAGAGACTCTTTTTTATTTGGTTGCAGGGTTGTTTGAGAGAGACCATCTTCATCCTACGCCTCCCATGGATTGATAAACCTTAGGTCATCCACTTGAGGGAAATTTGCTACTGTCCTACAAACCTCTGCACTTGGAGGCCCAACAACGTCTACAAGGAGAAGGTCGTGTAGTAGACATCAAGGCCGCGGGCTGTTGGGGTCCGCGGTGCTCCACACTTGCCCTTTGGCTTCGCCTGGAAGCCAAGTCTGAGCGCGCCTTGGGCCCGGGCGCTACTGTCGGTGTCTAGGGAGAGAGAGAGATCTTCGTGCGCACCCCAGTGTTCGAACCTCAAGGGTTTTGCTGGAACCCGTAATCCGACAACCGACACAGGGCTTCGCCTAAGCACTACAACGATATGAACGAGGTGGATTATGGTGGAGGGGGGCACCGCACACGGCTAAGACAATGTGTGTTGTTGTGTTCTAGGGTACCCCCTGCCCCTGTATATAAAGGAGAAAGGGGGAGGCCGACCGACCATTGGGGCGCGCCAAGGAGGGGAGGAGTCCTCCTCCTAGTAGGAGTAGGACTCCCCCTTTCCTAGTCCAACTAGGAGGAGGAAGGGGGAAGGAGAGGGAGAGAGGGAGGGAAAGAGAGGGCGCCGCCCCCTCCTTGTCCAGTTCGGACTCCTCAAGGGGAGGGGGCGCAGCCAGCCCTATGGCCCCCTCCTCTCTCTCTCACAAGGCCCATTTTGGCCCATTAGTCCCCCCGGGGGTTCCGATAACCCCCCGACACTCCGATAATTATTCGGTGACGCCCCAGAACTCATCCGGTGTCCGAATATAGTCATCCAACATATCAATTTTTATGTCTCAACCATTTTGAGACTCCTCGTCATGTCCGTGATAAAATCCGAGACTCCGATCTATCTTAGGTACATCAAAACACATCAACTCATAATACCGATCGTCACCGAACGTTAAGCGTGCGGACCCTACGGGTTCGAGGACTATGTAGACATGACCGAGGCTTATCTCCAGACAATAACCAATAGCGGAACGTGGATGTTCATGTTGGCTCCTACATATTCTATGAAGATATTTATCGGTCAAACCGCATAACAACATACGTTGTTCCCTTTGTCATCGGTATGTTACTTGCCCGAGATTCGATCGTCGGTATCTCATTACCTAGTTCAATCTCGTTACCGGCAAGTCTCTTTACTCGTTTCGTAATGCATCATCCCGCAACTAACTCATTAGTCACATTGCTTGCAAGGCTTATAGTGATGTGCATTATCGATAGGGCCCAGAGATACCTCTTCGACAATCGGAGTGACAAATACTAATCTCGACCCATGCCAACTCAACAAGTACCATCAGAGACACCTATAGAGCACCTTTATAATCACCCAGTTACGTTGTGACGTTTGGTAGCACACTAAGTGTTCCTCCGGTATTCGGGAGTTGCATAATCTCATAGTCATAGGAACATGTATAAGTCATGAAGAAAGCAATAGCAACATACTAAACGATCAAGCGCTAAGCTAACGGAATGGGTCAAGTCAATCACATCATTCTCTAATGATGTGATCCCATTAATCAAATGACAACTCATGTCTACGGTTAGGAAACTTAACCATCTTTGATTCAACGAGCTAGTCAAGTAGAGGCATACTAGTGACACTCTATTTGTCTATGTATTCACACATGTACTAAGTTTCCAGTTAATACAATTCTAGCATGAATAATAAACATTTATCATGATATAAGGAAATATAAATAACAACTTTATTATTGCCTCTATGGCATATTTCCTTCATTTTCCATCATATATTTTTAGATCTATAAACCAAAAAAAACCTTGCTGCAATTTATTTACTTTTACTTTCTTTTACGTTTTACTAATTTTTTACATCTACATCTATCATATCTCACCTTTGCAAGTGACCGCGAAGGGATTGACAACCCCTTTACCGCATTGGGTGCAAGTGTTTGATTGTTTGTGCAGGTGCATATATTGGAGACTTGCGTGTACCTCCTACTGGATTGATACCTTGGTTCTCAAACTGAGGGAGATACTTATCTCTACTTTGCTGCATCACCCTTTCCTCTTCAAGGGAAAAACAAAAGCAAGCTTAAGAAGTAGCAGGCAGAATTTCTAGCGCCGTTGCCGGGGAGGTTCTACGTCAAGCCAACCATAAACTCTCATCTCTTGCATTACATTATTTGGCATTTGCCTCTTGTTTTTCTCTCCCCCACTTCTAAAACATTAAAAAAACACAAAAGGATTTGCCCTTTTAATCGCCTTCTTTCCGTCTGTCTTTTCGTTTGCCTTTGTGTCTTATTTGGTTCATTTGCTTGTTTGCTTGGTATTATTGTGTGTTTATTGAAAATCAGAAACAAAAAGGTTTATGGATCCACTTAAATTTTTCTACTTGGATCATCTTCAATCCATACGTGCTCGTGCTGAAACCCCAACTAGTTTAGTTGAGGGAAAATCTTTGGATGAGCATGTCAGATTCAGGGCTCCGCAGACCCAAGAAAGGTTTGAACTCTGGGGCATGTGCGAAGAACTCAACCTCTCCAGCCAACCAGTTCGTCACCCCCGCGGCCTCGCCCGATGAACAAGAAAGGAAAGGGACACAACAGTTTACCCATGTTCGGCCCACCTTGCGGTGTAAGACCCTACTCCGTCTTTATGGTGGATTAGCCTCGCGAGGGACTCAGGATGAGCGAGTACAATGGAAGAACAACCTCAGGAAGTCTGTTCTTGTGTGGGAGTGAGCTGAGGATTCGGTCTCTCTCTCTCTCTCTCTCTCTCTCTCTCTCTCTCTCTCTCTCTCTCTCTCTCTCTCTCTCTCTCTCTCTCTCCGCCTCCCCTTCCTACGGTGGTGAGTAAGCTATATTTATAGTGGCCTTGGTCCTCTTCCTCCAAACGAAGGCGGGAAGGGATCCCACAGTGGCCAATTTTGAAGGGGGACAAGTAGTACATCTTATCCTGATGAAAGGTATTCTTCGCCTGCAAAGCTTATGGTCATGACGTTGTGGTGGGCTCGCGACGACATCCATCCTGCCGCCATGGCGGTATTGGTCTTGTTGCACGGGAATGGAAACCTTTGTCTGATTCCTCAGGACCCCGCGCCTGCGCTTGCCTCCTTAGCACCAAAGAGGAAATCTGCTGCTCCGCGCCTACTGGCGCCTGATATGTCTCCATCATATCTATAATTTTTGATTGTTTCTTGCCAATATTATACAACGTTCACATACTTTTGGCAACTTTTCATATGATTTATTGGACTAACCTATTGATCCAGTGCCCAGTGCCAGTTCCTGTTTGGTGCATGTTTTTTGTATCGCAGAAAATCCATATCAAACAAAGTCCAAATGCAATAAAATTTGATGGAGAATTATTTTGGAATATATGTGATTTTTGGGACTTGGAATCAACGCAAAAGGAGGCCCACATCCTACCACTTGAGCACTGCATTGAATTTCCCTTGAAGAGGAAAGGATGATGCAGTAAAGCAGCATAAGTATTTCCCTCAGTTTTGAGAATCAAGGTATCAATCCAGTAGGAGACCGTGCACGAATCCCTCGCACCTACACAAAAAGAATAAATCCTCGCAACCAACGCGATAAGGGGTTGTCAATCCCTACACGGTCACTTACGAGAGTGAGATCTGATAGATATGATAAGATAATATTTTGGTATTTTTATGATAAAGATGCAAAGTAAAATAAAATGCAATAAAAATAGCTAAGTGTTGGAAGATTAATATGATGGAAAATAGACCCGGGGGCCATAGGTTTCACTAGTGGCTTCTCTCAAGAGCATAAGTATTACGGTGGGTGAACAAATTACTGTTGAGCAATTGATAGAATTGAGCATAATTATGAGAATATCTAGGTATGATCATGTATATAGGCATCACGTCCGAGACAAGTAGACCGACTCCTGCCTGCATCTACTACTATTACTCCACACATCGACCGCTATCCAGGATGCATCTAGAGTATTAAGTTCAAAAGAACAGAGTAACGCCTTAAGTAAGATGACATGATGTAGAGGGATAAACTCATGCAATATGATATAAACCCCATCTTGTTATCCTCGATGGCAACAATACAATACGTGCCTTGCTGCCCCTACTGTCACTGGGAAAGGACACCGCAAGATTGAACCCAAAGCTAAGCCCTTCTCCCATTGCAAGAAAGATCAATCTAGTAGGCCAAACCAAGCTGATAATTCGAAGAGACTTGCAAAGATAACCAATCATACATAAAAGAATTCAGATGAGATTCAAATATTGTTCATAGATAAACTTGATCATAAACCCACAATTCATCGGTCTCAACAAACACACCGCAAAAGAAGATTACATCGGATAGATCTCCATGAGAGAGGGGGAGAACATTGTATTGAGATCCAAAAAGAGAGAAGAAGCCATCTAGCTAATAACTATGGACCCCGAAGGTCTGAGGTAAACTACTCACACATCATCGGACAGGCTATGGTGTTGATGTAGAAACCCTCCGTGATCGATGCCCCCTCCGGTGGAGCTCCGGAAAAGGCCCCAAGATGGGATCTCAAGGGTACAGAAGGTTGCGGCGGTGGAATTAGGTTTTTGGCTCCGTATCTGGTAGTTTGGGGGTACGTAGGTATATATAGGAGGAAGAAGTACGTCGGTGGAGCAACATGGGGCCCATGAGGGTGGAGGGCGTGCCTGGGGGGGTAGGCGCGCCCCTACCTCGTGCCCTCCTGGTTGATGTCTTCACGTAGGGTCCAAGTCCTTTGGATCATGTTCGTTCCGAAAATCACGTTCCCGAAGGTTTCATTCCGTTTGGACTCCGTTTGATATTCTTTTTCTGCGAAACTCTGAAATAGGCAAAAGACAGCAATTCTGGGTTGGGCCTCCGGTTAATAGGTTAGTCCCAAAAATAATATAAAAGTGTATAATAAGCCCATTAAACACCCAAAACAGAATATAATATAGCATGGAACAATAAAAAATTATAGATACATTGGAGACGTATCAAGCATCCCCAAGCTTAATTCCTGCTTGTCCTCGAGTAGGTAAATGATAAAAACAGAATTTTTGATGTGTAATGCTACTTAGCATAATTTCAATATAATTCTTCTTATTGTGGCACGAATGTTCGGATTTGATATGATTCAAGATAAAAGTTTAATGTTGACATAAAAACAATAATACTTCAAGCATACTAACTAAGCAATTATGTCTTATCAAAATAACATAGCCAAAGCAAGTTATCCCTACAAAATCATATAGTCTGGCTATGCTCCATCTTCCCCACACAAAATATTCATATCATGTACGACCCCGGTTTTAGCAAAGCAATTGGTTCATACTTTTAACGCGCTTCAGCCTTTTCAACTCTTACGCAATACATGAGCGCAAGCCATGGATATAGCACTATGGTGGAATAAGGTATAATGGTAGGGGTTATGTGGGAAGACAAAAAAGGAGAAAATCTCACATAAACGAGGCTAATCAATGGGCTATGGAGATGCCCATCAATTGATGTTAATGCGAGGAGTAGGGATTGCCATGCAACGTATGCACTAGAGCTATAAGTCTATGAAAGCTCGAAAAGAAACTAAGTGGGTGTGCATCCAACTTGCTTGCTCATGAAGACCTCGGGCATTTGAGGAAACCCATCATTGGAATATACAAGCCAAGTTCTATAATGAAATTTCCCACTATTATATGAAAGTGACAAAATGAGAGACTCTCTATTATGAAGATCACGGTGCTACTTTGAAGAACAAGTGTGGTAAAAGGATAGTAACATTGTCCCTTCTCTCTTTTTCTCTCATTCATTTTTTTATTTGGGCCTTTTCTCGTTTTTATGGCCTCCTTTTTTTATTTAGTCTAGAGTCTCATCCCGACTTGTGGGGGAATCATAGTCTCCATCATCCTTTCCTCACTTGGGACAATGCTCTAATAATGATGATCATCACACTTTTATTTACTTACAACTCATGAATTACAACTCAATACTTAGAACAAAGTATGACTCTATATGAATGCCTCCGGCGGTGTACTGGGATATGCAATGAATCAAGAGCGACATGTATGAAAGAATTATAAATGGTGGCTTTGCCACAAATACAATGTCAACTACATGATCATGCAAAGCAATATGACAATGATGGAGCGTGTCATGATAAACGAAATGGTGGAAAGTGGCATGGCAATATATCTCAGAATGGCTATGGAAATGCCATGATAGGTAGGCATGGTGGATGTTTTTAGGAAGATATAAGGAGGTTTATGTGTGATAGAGTGTATCATATCACGGGGTTTGGATGCACCAGCGAAGTTTGCACCAACTCTCAAGGTGAGAAATGGCAATGCACGGTACCGAAGAGGCTAGAAAATTGCGGAAAGGTAAGTGTGCGTATAATCCATGGACTCACATTAGTCATAAAGAACTCATATACTTATTGCAAAAATTTATTAGCCCTCGAAGCAAAGTGCTACTACACATGCTCCTAGGGGAAGGGTTGGTAGGAGTTAACCATCGCGCGATCCCGACCGCCACACAAAGGAAGACAATCAATAAATACCTCATGCTCCGACTTCGTTACATAACATTTCACCATACGTGCATGCTACGGGAATCATAAACTCCAACACATTTACTTTTCAATTCCACAATTACTCAACTAGCACAACTATGATATTACCACCTTTCTATCTCAAAACAATTATCAAGCATCAAATTTCTCATGATAGTAATTAAAGAAAATTGCCATGCTATTTTAAGATCCTAAAAATAATATAAGTGAAGCATGAGAGATCAATAGTCTCTATAAAAAATCCACCACCGTGCTCTAAAAGATATAAGTGAAGCACTAGAGCAAAACTATATAGCTCAAAAGATATAAGTGAAGCACATAGAGTATTCCAATAAATTCTGAATCAAGTGTGACTCTCTGAAAAGGTGTGTACAGCAAGGATGGTTGTGGTAAACTAACAAATAAAGACTCAACTAGTACAAGACGCTCCAAGCAAAACACATATCATGTGGTGAATAAAAATATAGCTCCAAGTAAAGTTACCGATGGAAGTAGACGAAAGAGGGGATGCCTTCCGGGGCATCCCCAAGCTTTGGCTTTTAGGTGTCCTTGGATTATCTTGGGGTGTCATGGGCATCCCTAAGGTTAGGCTCTTGCCACTCCTTGTTCCATAATCCATCAAATCTTTCACCCAAAACTTGAAAACTTCACAACACAAAATTCAGCAGAAAATCTCGTGAGCTCCGTTAGCGAAAGAAAACAAAAGACCACTTCAAGGTACTGTAATGAACTCATTATTTATTTATATTGGTGTTAAACCTACTGTATTCCAACTTCTCTATGGTTTATAAACTATTTTACTAGCTATAGATTCATCAAAATAAGCAAACAACACACAAAAACCAGAATCTGTCAAAAACAGAACAGTCTGTAGTAATATGTAACTAACGCAAACTTCTGAAACTCACAAAAATCTACCAAAATAGGAAGACCTATAAAATTTGTTTATTTATCAGTAGCAATTGGAATCAATATTTTATCACTTTCTGGTGATTTTTAACAATTATTTTCGTGAACAGAAAGATTCTGGAAATTACAGCAAGATCAAATAACTATCATCCAAGAAGATCCTATGGTTAAACTTGGCACAAACATTAATTAAAACATAAAAAGACATCTAACCAGAGGCTAGATAAAATATTTATTCCTAAACAGAAGCAAAAATCAAAAAACTAAAAATAAAATCGGGTTGCCTCCCAACAAGCGCTATCGTTTAACGCCCCTAGCCAGGCATAAAAGCAAGGATAGATCTAGGTATTGCCATCTTTGGAAGGCAATCCATAAGTGGCTCTCATAATAGATTTATAAGGTAATTTAATTTTCTTTCTAGGGAAGTGTTCCATGTCTTTCCTTATTTTAATAGTAGGTTCCCACTCATCATAAAGTTTTCTAGGGATAGAAACTTCCAACTCAAGTTTTTCTTCATAAGATTGCATCAAAGCATCAATGATATATTTGGTAAAGGCTTTATTCTATAAGCATGTGTAGAATTTAGCATGGATTGCAACAAGGAAATACAATCTATCAAAGAGCAATTATCATAATTAAATTTCTTGAAATCCAAAATAGTGGGTTCATTAATATCTAGAGTTTTGATCTCTTCATTCCCACTTTTATCAATTTTAGCATCAAGATCTAAAAACTCCGAATTTTTGGAACGCCTTCTAGGTAAATGTGGATCATATTCAGTCTCATCATTATCAAGATTCATATTGAAAAACAAAGATTTAATAGGAGACACATCATAACTTTTAGATCTTCACCTTTAAATTCATAGAAATTAGAAGAACACGCTTTAACAAAGCAAACTTTCTTAGCACGCATCCTAGCGATTCTTTCTTTGCACTCATTAATGGAAATTCTCATGGCTTTGAGAGACTCATTGATATCATGCTTAGGTGGAATAGATCTAAGTTTAAAAGAACCAACATCAAGATAAATTCTATCGATGTTCCTAGCCAATTCATCAATCTTAGGCAACTTTTCTTCAAGCAAAGCATTGAAATTCTTTTTTGAATTCATAAATTCTTTAACACTAGTCTCAAATTCAGACGGTATCTTGTTAAAATTTCCATAAGAATTGTTGTAGGAATTAACATAATTATTAGAGGAACTACTAGGATACGGCCTAGGATTAAAGTTTCCTCTATACGCGTTGTTAACAAAATTATTCCTACCAACAAAATACACATCCATAGATTCATTATTATTCTCAAGCAAAGTAGACAAAGGCATATCATTAGGATCAGAAGAAACACTCTTATTAGTAAATAATTTCATAAGTTCATCCATCTTTCCACTCAAAACATTGATTTCTTCTATTGCATGCACTTTTTTAGTAGTGGATCTTTCGGTGTGCCATTGAGAATAATTAACCATAATATTATCTAGGAGTTTAGTAGCTTCTCCTAAAGTGATTTCCATAAAAGTGCCTCCCGCGGCCGAATCTAAAAGATTTCTAGAAGCAAAGTTCAACCCGGCATAAAATTTTTGTATAATCATCCGCAAATTCAAACCATGTGTCGGGCAATTACGTATCATTAATTTCATCCTCTCCCAAGCTTGTGCAACATGTTCATGATCAAGTTACTTAAAATTCATAATATCGTTTCTAAGAGTGATGATCTTAGCGGGAAGAAAATACTTAGAGATAAAAGCATCTTTGCACTTATTCCAAGAATCAATATTATTTTTAGGCAAAGATGAAAACCAAGCTTTAGCATGATCTCTAAGCGAAAAAGGAAATAGCTTCAATTTAACAATATCATTGTCCACATCTTTCTTCTTTTGCATATCACACAAATCAACCAAGCTATTTAGATGGGTAGTGGCATCTTCACTAGGAAGGCCGGCGAATTGATCTTTCATGACAAGATTCAATAAAGTAGTATTGATTTCACAAGATTCACTATCGGTAAGAGGAGCAATCGGAGTGCTAAGGAAATCATTGTTGTTGGTATTGGTAAAGTCACAAAATTTAGTGTTATCCTGAGCCATCATGACAAGCAAGCAATCCAACACACGAGCAAACAAGAAGCGAGCAAGAAAAAAAAGCGAACGGAAAAGAGAGGGCGAATAAAACGGCAAGGGTGAAGTGGGGGAGAGGAAAACGAGAGGAAAATGGCAAATAATGTAATGCAGGAGATAAGGGTTTGTGATGGGTACTTGGTATGTTGAATTTTGCGTAGACTCCCCGGCAACGGCGCCAGAAATCCTTCTTGCTACCTCTTGAGCACTGCGTTGGTTTTCCCTTGAAGAGGAAAGGGCGATGCAGTAAAGCAGCGTAAATATTTCCCTCAGTTTTTGAGAACCAAGGTATCAATCCAGTAGGATACCACGCACGAGTCCCTCGCACCTACACAAACAAATAAATCCTCGCAACCAACGCGATAAGGTGTTGTCACTCCGTACACGGTCACTTACGAGAGTGAGATCTGATAGATATGATAAGATAATATTTTTGGTATTTTTATGATAAAGATGCAAAGTAAAATAAAAGCTAATAAAAATAGCTAACTGTTGGAAGATTAATATGATGGAAAATAGACCCGGGGGCCATAGGTTTCACTAGTGGCTTCTCTCAAGAGCATAAGTATTATGGTGGGTGAACAAATTACTGTTGAGCAATTCATAGAATTGAGCATAGTTATGAGAATATCTAGGTATTATCATGTATATAGGCATCACGTCCAATACAAGTAGACCGACTCCTGCATGCATCTACTACTATTACTCCACGCATCGACCGCTATCCAGCATGCATCTAGAGTATTAAGTTCATAAGAACAGAGTAACGCCTTAAGTAAGATGGCATGATGTAGAGGGATAAACTCATGCAATATGATATAAAACCCATCGTGTTATCCTCGATGGCAACAATACAATACGTGCCTTGTGCCCCTACTATTACTGGGAAAGGACACCGCAAGATAGAACCCAAAGATAAGCCCTTCTCCCATTGCAAGAAAGATCAATCTAGTAGGCCAAACCAAACTGATAATTCGAAGAGACTTGCAAAGATAACCAATCATACATAAAAGAATTCAGAGGAGATTCAAATAAACTTGATCATAAACCCACAATTCATCGATCTCAACAAACACACCGCAAAAGAAGATTACATCGAATAGATCTCCATGAGAGAGGGGGAGAACATTGTATTGAGATCCAAAAAGAGAGAAGAAGCCAACTAGCTAATAACTATGGACCCGAAGGTCTGAGGTAAACTACTCACACATCATCGGAGAGGCTATGGTGTTGATGTAGAAACCCTCCGTGATCGATGCCCCCTCCAGCGGAGCTCCGGAAAAGGCCCCAAGATGGGATCTCATGGGTACAGAAGGTTGTGGCGGTGGAATTAGGTTTTGGCTCCGTATCTGGTAGTTTGGGGGTACGTAGGTATATATAGGAGGAAGAAGTACGTCGGTGGAGCAACATGGGGCCCATGAGGGTGGAGGGCGCACTTGGGGGGTAGGTGCACCCCCCTACCTCGTGCCCTCCTTGTTGATGTCTTGACGTAGGGTCCAAGTCCTCTGGATCACGTTTTTCCGAAAATCACGTTCCCAAAGGTTTCATTCCATTTGGACTCCGTTTGATATTCTTTTTCTACGAAACTCTGAAATAGGAAAAAAACAACAATTCTGGGCTGGGCCTCCGGTTAATAGGTTAGTCCCAAAAATAATATGAAAGTGTATAATAAAGCCCATTAAACATCCAAAACAAAATATAATATAACATGGAACAATAAAAAAAATATAGATACATTGGAGAAGTATCACCACACAGCCCACAAGACACCAGGGTGTGACCCAGGAGACACGCGCGTGTTGGTGGGTTGTGCTCACCTCGTAGGTCGGTTGGAGTTCTACTTCGGGCGCAAGGAAGCTTATATCCGGAAAAGAAATCGTGTTAATATCTCAGCGCAATCGGAGTTACGGATCTCCCGGAATATAAGAAACGGTTTTCGGCCAGATCTGGGGGACGCGAACAGAAGAGAACAGAGAGGGAGATCCAATCTCGGAGGGGATCCCGCCCCTCCGCCGCCATGGAGGCCATGGACCAGAGGGGGAACTCTCCTCCCATCTAGGGGGAGGCCAAGGAAGAAGAAGAAGGAGGGGGGCTCTCTCACCCTCTCTCCCGGTGGCGTCGGAACACCACCGGGGCAAGGATCATGACAGCGATCTACATCAACAATCTTGCTACTGTCAACACCAACTTTCTCCCCCTCTATGCAGAGGTGTAACACCTCTCCTCTCCGCTGTAATCTCTACTTAAACATGGTGCTCCACTCCATATATTATTTCTCAATGATCTATGGTGATCTTATGATGTTTGAGTAGATCTGTTTTGTCCTGTGGGCTAATCGTGATCTTGGTTGGTATGATTGTATATTTTATTTATGGTGATTTCTTACGATGCCCTCCGTCTCGCGCAAACATGGGGGGTCCACGTTGTAGGGTGTTGCAATAGTTCATGGTTTGCCTATGGTGGGTTGCGAGAGTGATAGAAGCTTAAACTCGAGTAGGTGGGTTGTTGCGTATGGGATCAAGAGGACTTGATACTTAATGCTATGGTTGGGTTTCACGACCTTAATGATCTTTAGTAGTTGTGGATGCTTGCTAGAGTTCCAATCATAAGTGCATATGATCCAAGTAGAGAAAGTATGTTAGATCATGCCTCTCCCTCATATAAAATTGCAAGAATGATTACCGGTACTTGTTATCGATTGCCTAGAGACAAATGACTTTCTTGTTGACAAAAGCTATCTACTTTATTACCTTGCAATTTACTTGTAGTTTTATTCTTGCAAAATAGTTTCATACTTGTTTTTGGTAAAGTAAATGTCAAGTGTGCGTAGAGTTGTATCGGTGGTCGGTAGAACTTGAGGGAATATTTGTTCTGCCTTTAGATCCTCGTTGGGTTCGACACTCTTATTTATCGAAGAAGGCTACAAACGATCCCCTATACTTGTGGGTTATCAGCGCCTGCCTGGCCTTGGTCGTCATGGCTGGCGTCACCTCAACCTCATGAGGTGGGCGCCTGCATAGGAATCTCCGCTCCTCGGGAGCCAGCCTGGGGAGGCCGTTCCCTCCGGAGGTCTTGGCATCGTCCGCCTCGCGAGGCTTGCACTACTGCAGGATGCTGCTAACATGACACTACGATCAGAGACCCGTCGACGAAACTGTGTGTGATGCAATAATCGCAAACGGTGGTGTAAAAGAACCATAAAAAAGGGTGCAAAACATTTGCGATGGAGGATGCATCAAACACGATTCAGATTTTAGTTGCGTGTGCGATGCAGGGCATACGGTTCAATTCAATGAATTGTTTGCGATGAGGCGGAACAAAAGAAACGAGCAGCCAGATGAAGGCGTGTGCGATATACAGCATACGGTTCACTTGGATGAACTGTTTGCGATTAGGCAACACAAAGGAAACGGTCAGCCAGATCAAGGTGTGTGTGCGATATACGGCATGTGGTTCACTCAGATGAACTGTTTGTGTTGAGACAAGAGAACAGAAACGGTTCAATATAACAATATGTGTGTGATACGCGGCAAACAGGTCTGTAATCAGAAATGTGTGCGAAGACCGATAATAACACAGACGGTTCCTGCTAATAAGACGTGTGTGTTGTGCGATGGGATTGCATACAGAACAACAACATATATATAAGGACATGGTTGCATAACCAAATTAAACATCCACTTACATAGGTGGCTACTACAACCATGTAATTTGCACACACCAAAGTAACCTATTACATGCATAATTACATAGATGGCTACTACACACATGACACTTCCACACACCAATAAAGTAAACTATATATTACATGCATGATTAACTAGCATAAACGATCATTTGATCATCATCTACTTCTTGTGACGCTTGCTCTGCTTGTGGCTCGATCCGGGCTCATCGATTTGGGTAACGAGGCACTTCTCATGTCAACAACCCGCCTGTGCGTCTCATAGCATGTGTACATGCTCTTGGCCGCGAACCTGAGGTGATGTTCATCCAGTTGCCGCATACAGACCCTGTGCCGAGATAGGGGACTTGTTCTCTGGGCATCCTGCTTCATCTTTTTGTAGTAGGGGTTGATGATGGCCGAGGCGAGTTCGACCAGGGAGTCCTTCTTCATGTTGCCCCAGACCCTATAGTGGTCACGGATTTCGACAAGGTTCTTGCAGGCCAAGCCCGTAACACTGAGCGCTTTTACATCGTCGGTGGTTTCCACTGTCGCGAACTTATAGTCAGTGTTGTTGACAAACCTGTTGAAAGTGGTTTCCACCGTGGCGAACTTGTAGTCGGTGCTATTGACAAACCTGTTGAAACGGTCGCAAGGCTTTGTGGCCATGCAGTAGTGGTAGATGAGAACATGATGGTGCATGCACAACTGGGTGACGGCAACCTTCTAATCTATGCCGGGACGACAGACGGTGTACTGGAGGTCGATGCCAACCACCTTGTACTTGTCTCGAGCAAGCAACTGCTCAACGCTGTTGATGTAGTCGTCCACCACAGCCGGGTTGATGGTGTACACCACCGAGAGATCCGTCTCCCTCGCGTGGGTCTCCACTCTATGCTCGCCGAACTTCATTGGAGCACCGCTAGACATCCCCTCTCTATGTCTCGTCGTTGGTGTGCTTGTTGTGTTGTGGGGCGCGATCGAAAGGTTGAAGAGACTAAGGTTATAATGGCCGTGGGAATTAAAGGGGAAACCAGACGGCCAGGAATATCGGCAGGCCCTGATGGCAGTTCTAATTTGCAGCGCGTAACTCCATCGTGCCGCATGTAACTGCATCGCGTGGCAACGCGCGCGGCGCAACCGCATGCATATGGGGCCCCCAACATGATCGTGCGCATGCCCAACCGCTGGCAGAGCGCGTGTGGAGGGATGTGACCAGAGCGCTCCGCGGTCGCCTCAACGGCGAGCAACCATATATATACATACATATATATATATATATATATATATATATATATATATATATATATATATACATACATATATATATATAGCAGTTGAACATGCTAGGAAAAGTTGTCCACAAGACGAGCGTGCCGACGGACGCGAGCAGGGTGCGCCAAAGGACGCGAGCAGGGCGCGCCAAGGGATGCGAGCAGAGCGTGTCGCGGTGCCTAACGGCGAGCACAACACGCTGTGGTGCCTAATGATGAAGCTATGTACCTAGGGTAGGGGCACGGGCCTGTCCTAAGTACCCTACCCAAGGACATCCCAAGAAGAAGTCACCTTTCAATCGACTTGAAGGTATCCCACTCGACGGATTCAAGACACTCGACCATGAAGCTATCACTCGACCACGAAGCCAACCACTCGACCGCCAGGAGATCTAAAGTCACTCCGCACGCAAACGGTCGGTCATTAAGTAGCTTTTATGGTCATCATAGCACTTTATTAGGGGCGTTACCAGTAACGCCCATTCTTAATGTACTTTAAACCCCGCGTTACTGAGGGCTGGAGGGGCCTGGCGAACTCTATATAAGCCACCCCCCTCCTCAGTATCAAGGGTTCGCACCCCTGTTATTCACACACTTATAATCCAATCGACCGCCTCCGGGCACCGAGACATAGGGCTGTTACTTCCTCCGAGAAGGGCCTGAACTCGTAAACCTCGTGTGCTTACAACTCCCCCATAGCTAAGATCTAGCCTCTCCATTCATACCCCCCTACATTACTATCAGAGTTAGAACCACGACAGTTGGCGCCCATCGTGGGGCTAGGAGTCTTAGCGCCTAGTTGGAGAAGTTGCGATTTTTCCGATCTCTTTGATCATGGTTTCGGGCGGAGCTTTGGTGGAAGGCCGCGAGATCCGTCTTGGCGCGCTCACGTTCATCGCCGATGACTCCGCTTGGCTTCAGGAGGCCCCACTCGACGTCGATGCGCTCCCCGTCCGCGGGGCGACGCACTTTCGCGCGTGCGTCCGTGGTGTCCTCCTGAGGCAGCCGTCGACCCAGTATCGGTCGGCTCCAGTGACGTCCTCCCGCCCTGTCTCTCACCGGCGCAAGCGCTCCGGTCGGTCGAGGCTTCAGAGGTGGGTGAGACATGCGGGGGCCCGCCAGTCGGCCACCCCACAAGTCGCGGCGATCGAGCCCGACGAATCCCTCTATGGCCTGTTCGACCTGTCGACTGGCTCCGCAGAGACCGCATCCGAATGCGACAGCAGTGACCCAGCGGCGGAGGTTCTGGTGATCGATGGGTCACGCAATCCTCTCGGTTTTCCCCGCACCGACGGAGGCGCGGGTGGGGGCGACCCGTCGCATCCCCACGATGAGTATCTTCCCGAGCCACTTATGTCAATGCAGCGAGAGGAGCTTCGCCGCCGAAACATGGATGCACTCCACACTCCTATCGTTGGAGAAACCCCCAAGGCCCGGGCCTTGGAGGATGCACGCTTGGCTAACTTGGCCGAGCGCACTCGACTGGAGAATATCTAGCGAGTACTCGACGAGCAAGCGTGTCAACGGGCTCCAGAACCCAGTCGACGCCAGCTTTTTCCGCCCCCGCAGGTATATCGAACTCCGATTCAGAATTTGGCGGCTGCGGCCCGTATAGCAGAGTCGATTCAACCCTCCCAGTCAGAGGCTGACAGAGGCTTGTTGCAAATCAGAGCATTGCTCCGGGCAGCGGGGAACCAGAATTCCAATGTTTGTCAGTCGCGGAACAGGATCCATAGTCGATCCGTTGCAGCGGATACAGTCCAGTCGGCTCACAGCCCAAGATCGCCCCCGAGGCGTGAGGGACATGGAGACTGGCATGATCAGCACAGAAGGAATGAGCAGTATGATCACCGATTCGATCATGATGATCGACGTCGAGTGCCAACCCCTCCCCTGAGGAGTGGATCATATGTGCCTCGACAGCAGGATGACAGACGCCCTCATAGTGTTGGGCGGAGAATTCCAGTCGACCCCAGAGAGCCGGGCTTTGATGCGAGATCCATTCTCGTGCAAGGTCTGGTCGACAGGAACAGAGCTCACAGAGAAGGCCATGACAGAGATGCGCCTACCAGTAGCAGAGTACATGTTTCAGGTCCAGAGTGTTTCAGTCGAGCCATCAGAGCCGATGTGATTCCTCCCAACTTCAGGTTGGCGACTGGAGTTAGTAAGTTCACCGGTGAGTCTAAGCCCGACACTTGGCTCGAGGATTACCGAGTGGCTGTCCAGATTGGCGGTGGCAATGATGAGGTAGCTATGAAGCACCTGCCTCTCATGTTAGAGGGCTCAGCCAGAGCGTGGCTGAATCAGTTAGCACCCAGCAGCATCTACACTTGGGAGGATCTCTCCCGAGTGTTTGTCACAACTTTTGAAGGAACATGCAAGCGACCTGCAGGTCTTACTGAATTGCGGTCTTGTGTGCAGAAACCGAAAGAAACTCTGAGGGATTACATCTAGAGGTGGATCACATTACATCACACAGTGGAAAATGTACCAGATCATCAAGCAGTTTGTGCCTTTAAAGAAGGCGTTAAGTACAAAGAATTGAATTTGAAGTTCGGTCGAACCGGAGAAATGTCTCTGAATCGGATGATGGAGATTGCCACCAAATATGCTAATGGTGAAGATGAGGATCGACTCCGGAGTGGCAAGCTTAAGTCAGTCGCCCAAGAAACCGGAGGAAATTCCAGTCGGAAGCAGAAGCGAAAAGCAGAGCCAGCTGCTCCTGGGGAGGCCCTGGCCGTAACCCAAGGAAAGTTTAAGGGGAAGCCCAAAGGGCCTTGGAACCCTAAGAAAGTTAAAGACCAAGATGGAAATGATGTTTTGGATCTGCCGTGTCACATTCATACCAAGAAAGACGAAGAGGGTAAACTCATTTACCCAAAACATACCACTCGACAGTGTCGACTCCTGATCCAGCAGTTTCAGGGCAAGCAGTCCAAAGATAAGGAAAAGGAGTCAGACAAAGTTGAAGATAAGGAAGATAGTGACGATGGTTACCCCCAGGTCAATTCCACCTTGATGATTTTTGCCGATGTTGAAAGCAAAAGTCGACTGAAGGTTATCAATCATGAGGTGAATATGGTTGCTCCGGCAACTCCCAGTTACCTGAAGTGGTCTCAGACTGCCATCACATTCGACCAATCTGATCACCCTACGCACATTGCCACCCCTGGGAGGCAAGCTTTAGTGGTCGACCCAGTTGTCGAAGGCACTCGACTGACCAAAGTCCTGATGGATGGTGGCAGTGGCCTGAACATACTGTATGCAGAAACATTGAAAGGGATGGGCATTCCGATGTCCAGACTCAGTACCAGCAACATGAGTTTTCATGGAGTCATTCCTGGAAAGAAGGCTGAGTCACTCGGTCAAATCGCTCTTGATGTGGTTTTTGGTGGTTCCAAGAATTACCGCAAGGAAAAGTTGACATTCGAGGTTGTAGATTTCCAAAGTGCTTATCACGCTATTTTGGGCAGGCCAGCTTATGCACGCTTCATGGCTCGACCATGTTATGTGTATCTCAAATAGAAGATGTCTGGTCCCAAAGGTGTGATCACTGTTACAAGAAATCGGAAGAAAGAAGAAGAGTGTTTTCAGAAAGGCTCAAAGATTGCCGACGCTCAGATGGCAGTGGTCGAGTTACAAGAATATCAGAAGACTGCAGATCCGAGTGAGTTGTTACGAGCCAAGAAGCCCGCTTCAGAATCAGCTTTTCAGTCGTCCGGTGAAATGAAGCCAGTTCACATTCACCCGACCGATCCAAATGCCGCTCCGACTCACATCTCAACGACGCTCGACTCCAAATAGGAAGAAGCGCTCATCCAGTTCCTCCGTGAGAACTGGGACATCTTCGCATGGAAGCCTTCTGACATGCCTGGAGTTCCCAGGGGGCTGGCTGAGCACCGTCTACGAGTCGACCCAAAAGTTAAACCTGTGAAAGAGCATCTTCGACGGTCCGCCGTCCAGAAAAGGAAAGCCATTGGCGAGGAGGTGGCTCGGCTCTTAGCAGCGGAGTTCATCCGAGAAATTTACCACTCCGAGTGGCTCGCCAATGTTGTCATGGTCCCCAAGAAGGACAAGTCACTTCGCATGTGCATTGACTTCAAACATATCAATCGAGCCTGCCCGAAAGATCATTTTCCTCTCCCCCGCATCGACCAGATAGTTGACTCGACTGCGGGATGTGAGCGATTGTCTTTTCTAGACACCTACTCTGGGTACCATCAGATCCGTCTGTATGGACCCGACGATATCAAAACTGCTTTCATCACTCCATTCGGGTGCTTTTGTTATGTCACCATGCCTTTCGGCCTCAAGAATGCCGGGGCCACATTCATGAGGATGATTTAGAAGTGTTTGCTCAGTCAAATCAGTCAGAATGTGGAAGCGTACATGGATGATATTGTGGTCAAGTCACGGAAAGGTTCCGACCTACTGACTGGCCTAGCTGAAACCTTTGCCAACCTCAGGAGGTACGATATCAAGCTCAATCCATCAAAGTGCACATTCGGAGTTCCAGGTGGAAAGTTACTCGGTTTTCTCGTTTCTGAACGAGGAATCGATGCCTATCCTAAAAAGGTTGGAACTATTCTTCGGATGAAGCGTCCTGTGCGCGTGCACGATGTCCAGAAGCTTACATGTTGCTTGGCCGCTTTAAGTCGATTCATCTCTCGGCTCGGTGAAAAGGCATTGCCTCTTTACCGACTGATGAAGAAGTCAGACAAGTTCGAGTGGACTCCAGAAGCTGATGCAGCGTTTGCAGAGCTCAAAGCCCTGCTCTCCACCCAGCCGGTGCTTACTGCCCCAATCAGCAAAGAGCCTTTGCTGCTTTACATTGCAGCCACGGGACAAGTTGTCAGTACAGTACTTACAGTTGAGCGGGAAGAAGAAGGAAAGGCCTTCAAGGTTCAGCGCCCAGTATACTATGTTTCTGAAGTTTTAACTCCTTCAAAGCAAAGACGTCCTCATTATGAGAAGCTCATATATGGGATTTATATGACCACGAAGAAGGTTGCACATTACTTCTCTGACCACACCATTACAGTCGTCAGCGATGCCCCACTGTCAGAGATTCTTCACAACAGAGATGCAACTGGTTGAGTGGCAAAATGGGCGATTGAACTCCTTCCCCTAGATATCAAGTTTGAGGCAAAGAAGGCTATCAAGTCCCAAGCAATTGCAGATTTCGTCGCCGAGTGGATTGAACAGCAACTGCCGACTCAAGTTCACTCGGAACACTGGACCATGTTCTTTGATGGATCTAAGATGCTGAATGGTTCCGGTGCTGGGGTAGTATTGGTTTCCCCCCGAGGAGATAAGCTCAGATATGTTCTCTAGATTCACTTCGATTCCTCCAATAACTAAGCAGAGTACGAAGCACTTCTGTATGGGTTACGCATGGCCATTTCACTCGGCGTCCGTCGCCTCATGGTCTATGGCGACTCAGATTTGGTGGTTAATCAGGTGATGAAGGAGTGGGACGTCAGGAGCCCAGCTATGACTGGTTATTGCAATGCAGTGAGAAAGCTAGAAAAAAAATTCGAGGGGTTAGAGCTTCATCACATACCCCGACTGAAAAATCAAGCAACTGATGACTTGGCAAAGATAGGTTCCAAGAGGGAAGCCATTCCTAGCAATGTGTTTCTAGAACACATCCACTCGCCTTCAGTTCAGGAGGATCCATTCACAGATGAAGCCCCGCAACCAAAGAGTGCCTCAGATCCGACTGAAGTCGAAATTCCAGCAGTGGTCGACCTAATCATGGAAGTCTTGACAATCACCCCCGACTGGACGATACCGTACATCGCGTATATCCTAAGAAAAGAACTCCCGGAGGACGAAGAAGAGGCTCGAGAGATCGTCCATCGATCCAAGGCCTTTACAGTCATAAAGGGACAGTTGTATAGAGAAAGCGTGACTGGAATCAGTCAGAAGTGTATAACACCAGAAGAAGGTCAGATAATCCTTGATGATATCCACTCGGGGACCTGTGGTCACCATGCGTCCTCTCGGACCATCGTGGCTAAAGCATACCGAGTGGGATTTTACTGGCCAAGAGCAAACGAAATGGCAAAAGAGATAGTCGACAAGTGTGAAGGGAGCCAGTTCTACTCCAACATGTCCCAGAAACCCGCATCAGCCCTGAAGACCATCCCACTCGTCTGGCCCTTCGCTGTTTGGGGACTGGATATGGTTGGTCCACTGAGAACAGGCAGGAGCGGTTTTGAAGGAAATATGCCCTAGAGGCAATAATAAAGTTATTATTTATTTCATTATATCATGATAAATGTTTATTATTCATGCTACAATTGTATTAACCGAAACATAATACATGTGTGAATACATAGACAAACAGAGTGTCACTAGTATGCCTCTACTTGACTAGCTCGTTAATCGAAGATGGTTATGTTTCCTGACCATGAACAAAAGAGTTGTTATTTGATTAACGGGATCACATCATTAGGAGAATGATGTGATTGACATGACCCATTCCATTAGCTTAGCACCCGACCGTTTAGTATGTTGCTATTGCTTTCTTCATGACTTATATATGTTCCTATGACTATGAGATTATGCAACTCCCGTTTGCCGGAGGAACACTTTGTGTGCTACCAAATGTCACAACGTAACTGGGTGATTGTAAAGGAGCTCTACAGGTGTCTCCGAAGGTACATGTTGGGTTGGCGTATTTTGAGATTAGGATTTGTCACTCCGATTGTCGGAGAGGTATCTCTGGGCCCTCTCGGTAATGCACATCACATAAGCCTTGCAAGCATTGCAACTAATGAGTTAGTTGTGAGATGATGTATTACGGAACAAGTAAAGAGACTTTCCGGTAACGAGATTGAACTAGGTATTAAGATACTGATGATCGAATCTCGGGAAAGTAACATACCGATGACAAAGGGAACACCGTATGTTGTTATGCGGTCTGACCGATAAAGATCTTCGTAGAATATGTAGGAGCCAATATGAGCATCCAGGTTCCGCTATTGGTTATTGACCGGAGACATGTCTCGGTCATGTCTACATTGTTCTCGAACCCGTAGGGTCCGCACGCTTAAGGTTTCGATGACAGTTTCATTATGAGTTTATATGTTTTGATGTACCGAAAGAGTTTGGAGTCCCGGATGAGATCAGGGACATGACGAGGAGTCTCGAAATGGTCAAGACGTAAAGATCGATATATTGGATGACTATATTCGGACATCGGAAAGGTTCCGAGTGATTCGGGTATTTTCGGAGGTACCGGGGAGTTACGGGAATACGAGGAAAGAAGCAATGGGCCTTAATGGGCCTTAGTGGGAAGGACCAGGAGGTGGCGCGCGCCCCTCCCAAGCCCAGTCCGAATTGGACAAGGGTTTTGGGGCGCGGCCCCTCTCTCCCTTCCTTCCCCTCTTCCCCCTTTCCCCCTTCTCCTAGTTGGACTAGGAAAGGAGGAAACCTACTCCAACTAGGAGTAGGAATCCTACTCCCTGGCGCGCCCCTCCTAGGGCCGGCCTCCTTCCCCTTGCTCCTTTATATACGGGGGCAAGGGGGCACCTCTAGACACACAAGTTGATCTTCGTGATCGTTCTCTTAGCCGTGTGCGGTGCCCCCCTCCACCATAACCCTCGATAATATTGTAGCGGTGCTTAGGTGAAGCCCTGCGACGGTAGAACATCAAGATCGTCACCACGCCTCGTGCTGACGGAACTCATCCCCGACACTTTGTTGGATCGGAGTCCGCGAATCGTCATCGAGCTGAACGTGTGCTAGAACTCGGAGGTGCCATGCTTCCGGTGCTTGGATCGGTCGGATCGTGAAGACGCACGACTACATCAACCGCGTTGATATAACGCTTCCGCTTACGGTCTACGAGGGTACGTAGACGATACTCTCCCCTCTTGTTGTTATGCATCATCATGATCTTGCGTGCGCGTAGGAATTTTTTTGAAATTACTACGTTCCCCAATAGTGACATCCGAGCCTGGTTTTATGTGTTGATGTTATATGCACGAGTAGAACACAAGTGAGTTGTGGGCGATATAAGTCATACTGCTCACCAGCATGTCATACTTTGGTTCGGCGATATTGTTGGATGAAGCGGCCCGGACCGACATTACGCGTACGCTTACGCGAGACTAGTTCTACCGACGTGCTTTGCACACAGGTGGCTGGCGGGTGTCAGTTTCTCCAACTTTAGTTGAACCGAGTGTGGCTACGCCCGGTCCTTGCGAAGGTTAAAACAGCACCAACTTGACAAACTATCGTTGTGGTTTCGATGCGTAGGTAAGATTGGTTCTTGCTAAGCCCGTAGCAGCCACGTAAAACTTGCAACAACAAAGTAGAGGACGTCTAACTTGTTTTTGCAGGACATGTTGTGATGTGATATGGTCAAGACATGATGCTAAATTTTATTGTATGAGATGATCATGTTTTGTAACCGAGTTATCGGCAACTGGCAGGAGCCATATGGTTGTCGCTTTATTGTATGCAATGCAATCGCCCTGTAATGCTTTACTTTATCACAAAGTGGTAGCGATAGTCGTAGAAGCATAAGATTGGCGAGACGACAATGATGCTACGATGGAGATCAAGGTGTCGCGCCGGTGACGATGGTGATCATGACGATGCTTCGGAGATGGAGATCACAAGCACAAGATGATGATGGCCATATCATATCACTTATATTGATTGCATGTGATGTTTATCTTTTATGCATCTTATCGTGCTTTGATTGACGGTAGCATTATAAGATGATCCCTCACTAAATTATGATAGTAAAAGCGTTCTCCCTGAGTATGCACCGTTGCGAAAGTTCTTCGTGCTGAGGCACCACGTGATGATCGGGTGTGATGGGCTCTACGTTCAAATACAACGGGTGCAAAACAGTTGCACACGCAGAATACTCAGGTTTAACTTGACGATCCTAGCATATAACAGATATGGCCTCGGAACACGGAGACCGAAAGGTCGAGCGTGAATCATATAGTAGATATGATCAACATAGTGATGTTCACCATTGAAACTACTCCATCTCACATGATGATCGGACATGGTTTAGTTGATATGGATCACGTGATCACTTAAGATTAGAGGGATGTCTATCTAAGTGGGAGTTCTTAAGTAATATGATTAATTGAACTTTAATTTATCATGAACTTAGTCATGGTAGTATTAGCAAATCTATGTTGTAGATCAATAGCTCGCGTTGTTGCTTCCCTGTGTTTATTTTGATATGTTCCTAGAGAAAATTGTGTTGAAAAATGTTAGTAGCAATGATGCGGATTGGATCCGTGATCTGAGGTTTATCCTCATTGCTGCACAGAAGAATTATGTCCTTGATGCACCGCTAGGTGACGGACCTATTGCAGGAGCAGATGCAGACATTATGAACGTTTGGCTAGCTCAATATGATGACTACTTGATAGTTTAGTGCACCATGCTTAACGGCTTAGAATCGGGACTTCAAAGACGTTTTGAACGTCATGGACCATATGAGATGTTCCAGGAGTTGAAGTTAATATTTCAAGCAAATACCCGAGTTGAGAGATATGAAGTCTCCAACAAGTTCTATAGCTAAATGATGGAGGAGAATCGCTCAACTAGTGAGCATGTACTCAGATTGTCTGGGTACTACAATCGCTTGAATCAAGTGGGAGTTAATCTTCCAGATAAAATAGTGATTGACAGAATTCTCTAGTCACCATCACCAACTTAGTAGAACTTCGTGATGAACTATAATATGCAAGGGAGAACGGAAATGATTCCCAAGCTCTTCGTGATGCTGAAATCGACGAAGGTAGAAATGAAGAAAACATCAAGTGTTGATGGTTGACAAGATCACTAGTTTCAAGAAAAGGGCAAAGGGAAGAAGGGAACTTCAAGAAGAACGGCAAGCAAGTTGTTGCCCAAGTGAAAAAGCCCAAGTCTGGTCCTAAGCCTGAGACTAAGTGCTTCTACTGCAAAGGAACTGGTCACTGGAAGCAGAACTACACCAAGAATTTGGCGGATAAGAAAGGATGGCAAAGTGAACAAAGGTATATTTGATACACATGTTATTGATGTGTACTTTACTAGTGTTCACAGCAACACCTCAGTATTTGGTACTAGTTCAGTTGCTAAGATTAGTAACTTGAATTGGGAGTTGCAGAATGAACAGAGACTAGTTAAAGGTGAGGTGACAATGTGTGTTGGAAGTAGTTCCAAGATTGATATGATCATCATCGCACACTCCGTATACTTTTGGGATTAGTGTTGGAACTAAATAAGTGTTATTTGGTGTTTGCGTTGAGCATAAATATGATTTGATCATGTTTATTGCAATACGGTTATTCATTTAAGTTAGAGAACAATTGTTGTACTGTTTACATGAATAAAACCTTCTATGGTCAAACACACCAACGAAAATGGTTTGTTGGATCTCGAACGTAGTGATACACATATTCATAATATTGAAGCCAAATAGATGCAAAGCTAATAATGATAGTGCAACTTATTTGTGGCACTGCCGTTTAGGTCATATTGGTGTAAAGCGCATGAAGAAACTCCATACTAATGGACTTTTGGAATCACTTGATTATGAATCACTTGATGCTTGCGAACCATGCCTCATGGGCAGGATGACTAAGACTCCGTTCTCCGGAACAATGGAGCGAGCAACAGATTTGTTGGAAATCATACATACTGATGTATGTGGTTCGATAAATATTAAGGCTCACGACAAGTATCATTATTTTCTGACCTTCACAGATGATTTGAGTAGATATGGGTATATCTACTTGATGAAACATAAGTCTGAAACATTTGAAAAGTTCAAAGAATTTCAGAGTGAAGTGGAAAATCATCGTGACAAGAAAATAAGGTTTCTACGATCTGATCGCAGAGACAAATATTTGAGTTACGAGTTTGGCCTTCAATTAAAACAATGTGGAGTAGTTTCACAAACTCATGCCACCTGGAACACCACAGCATAATGATGTGTCCGAACGTCATAACCGTACTTTATTGGATATAGTGCAATCTATGATGTTTCTTACCGATTTACCACTATCGTCTTGGGTTTATGCATTAGAGACAGCTGCATTCACATTAAATAGGGCACCATCTAAATCCGTTGAGACGACACTTTATGAACTGTGGTTTAGCAAGAAACCAAAGTTGTCATTTCTTAAAGTTTGGGGTTGTGATACTTATGTGAAAAAAGGTTTCATCCTGATAAGCTCAAACCCAAATCGGAGAAATGTGTCTTCATAGGATACCCAAAGGAGACAGTTGGGTACACCTTCTATCATAGATCCGAAGGCAAGACATTCGTTGCTTAGAATGGATCCTTTCTAGAGAAGGAGTTTCTCTCAAAAGAAGTGAGTAGGAGGAAAGTAGAACTTGATAAGGTAATTGTACCTTCTCCCTTATTGGAAAGTAGTTCATCACAGAAATCTGGTCATGTGACTACTACACCAATTAGTGAGGAAGCTAATGATGATGATCATATAACTTCAGATCAAGTTACTACCGAATCTCGTAGGTAAACCAGAGTGAGATCCGCACCAGAGTGGTACGGTAATCCTGTTCTGGAAGTCATGTTACTAGACCATGACGAACTTGTGAACTATGAGGAAGCGATGATGAGCCCAGATTCCGCGAAATGGCTTGAGGCCATGAAATCTGAGATGGGATCCATATATGAGAACAAAGTATGGACTTTGGTTGACTTGCCCGATGTTCGGCAAGCCATTGAGATTAAATGGGTCTTCAAGAGGAAGACGGACGTCGATAGTAGTGTTACTATCTACAAAGCTAGAATTGTCGCAAAAGGTTTTGACAAAGTTCAAGGTGTTGACTACGATGAGATTTTCTCACTCGTATCGATGCTTAAAGTTTGTCCGAATCATGTTAGCAATTGCCGCATTTTATGAAATCTGGCAAATGGATAACAAAACTGCAATCCTTAATGGATTTCTTAAAGAAGAGTTGTATATGATGCAACCAGAAGGTTTTGTCAATCCTAAAGGTGCTAACAAAATATGCAAGCTCCAGCGATCCATCTATGGACTGGTGCAAAGCATCTTGGAGTTGGAATATAAGCTTTGATGAGTTAATCAAAGCATATAGTTTTATACAGACTTGCGGTGAAGCCTGTATTTACAAGAAAGTGAGTGGGAGCACTACAACATTTCTGATAAGTATATGTGAATGACATATTGTTGATCGGAAATAATGTAGAATTATTCTGCAAAGCATAAAGGAGTATTTAAAAGGAGTTTTTCAAAGAAGGACCTCGGTGAAGCTGCTTACATATTGAGCATCAAGATCTATAGAGATAGATCAAGACGCTTGATAAGTTTTTTCAATGAGTACATACCTTGACAATATTTTGAAGTAGTTCAAAATGGAACAGTCAAAGAAAAGAGTTCCTGGCTGTGTTACAAGGTGTGAAATTGAGTAAGACTCAAAGCCCGACCACGGCAGAAGATAGCTTAGCCATAGGTTCTATAAAGTATGCCATGCTGTGTACCAGATCTATTGTATACCCTACACTATGTTAAGCAAGGGAGTACAATAGTGATTTAAGAGTAGATCACAGGACATCGGTCAAAATTATCCTTAGTGGAATAAGGAAAAATTTCTCGATTATGGAGGTGACAAAAGGTTCGTCGTAAAAAGTTACGTTGATGCAAGTTTTGACACAGATCTGGATGACTCTAAGTCTCGATCTAGATACATATTGAAAGTGGGAGCAATTAGCTAGAGTAGCTCTGTGCAGAGCATTGTAGACATAGAATTTGCAAAATACTTACGGATCTGTATGTGACAGACCCGTTGACTAAAATTATCTCACAAGCAAAACATGATCACACCTTAGTACTCTTTGGGTGTTAATCACATAAGCGATGTAAACTAGATTACTGACTCTAGTAAACCCTTTGGGTGTAGGTCACAAGATGATGTGAACTATGGGTGTTAATCACATGGTGATGTGAACTATTAGTGTTGAATCACATGGCGATGTAAACTAGATTATTGACTCTAGTGCAAGTGGGAGACTAAAGGAAATATGCCCTAGAGGCAATAATAAAGTTATTATTTATTTCCTTATATCATGATAAATGTTTATTATTCATGCTACAATTGTATTAACCGGAAACATAATACATGTGTGAATACATAGACAAACAGAGTGTCACTAGTATGCCTCTACTTGACTAGCTCGTTAATCGAAGATGGTTATGTTTCCTGACCATGAACAAAAGAGTTGTTATTTGATTAACGGGATCACATCATTAGGAGAATGATGTGATTGACATGACCCATTCCATTAGCTTAGCACCCGATCGTTTAGTATGTTGTTATAGCTTTCTTCATGACTTATACATGTTCCTATGACTATGAGATTATGCAACTCCCGTTTGCCGGAGGAACACTTTGTGTGCTACCAAACGTCACAACGTAACTGGGTGATTATAAAGGAGCTCTACAAGTGTCTCCGAAGGTACATGTTGGGTTGGCGTATTTCGAGATTAGGATTTGTCACTTCGATTGTTAGAGAGGTATCTCTGGGCCCTCTCGGTAATGCACATCACATCAGCCTTGCAAGCATTGCAACTAATGAGTTAGTTGTGAGATGATGTATTACGGAACGAGTAAAGAGACTTGCCGGTAACGAGATTGAACTAGGTATTAAGATACCGATGATCGAATCTCGGGCAAGTAACATACCGATGACAAAGGGAACACCGTATGTTGTTATGCGGTCTGACCGATATGATCTTCGTAGAATATGTAGGAGCCAATATGAGCATCCAGGTTCCGCTATTGGTTATTGACCAGAGACGTGTCTCGGTCATGTCTACATTGTTCTCGAACCCGTAGGGTCCGCACGCTTAAGGTTTCGATGACAGTTTCATTATGAGTTTATATGTTTTGATGTACCGAAGGAGTTCGGAGTCCCGGATGAGATCGGGGACATGACGAGGAGTCTCGAAATGGTCGAGACGTAAAGATCAATATATTGGACGACTATATTCGGACATCGGAAAGGTTCTGAGTGATTCGGGTATTTTCGGAGGTACTGGGGAGTTACGGGAATACGAGGAAAGAAGCAATGGGCCTTAATGGGCCTTAGTGGGAAGGAGCCAGGAGGTGGCGCGCGCCCCTCCCAATCCCAGTCCGAATTGGACAAGGGTTTTGGGGCACGGCTCCTCTCTCCCTTCCTTCCCCTCTTCCCCCCTTTCCCCCCTTCTCCTAGTTGGACTAGGAAAGGAGGAAACCTACTCCAACTAGGAGTAGGAATCCTACTCCCTGGCGCGCCCCTCCTAGGGCCGGCCTCCGTCCCCTTGCTCCTTTATATACGGGGGCAAGGGGGCACCTCTAGACACACAAGTTGATCTTCGTGATCGTTCTCTTAGCCGTGTGCGGTGCCCCCCTCCACCATAACCCTCAATAATATTGTAGCGGTGCTTAGGCGAAGCCTTGCGATGGTAGAACATCAAGATCGTCACCACGCCGTCGTGCTGACGGAACTCATCCCCGACACTTTGCTGGATCGGAGTCCGGGGATCGTCATCGAGCTGAACGTGTGCTAGAACTCGGAGGTGCCATGCTTCCGGTGCTTGGATCGGTCGGATCGTGAAGACGTACGACTAAATCAACCGCGTTGATATAACGCTTCCGCTTACGGTCTACGAGGGTACGTAGACGATACTCTCCCCTGTCGTTGCTATGCATCATCATGATCTTCCGTGTGTGTAGGAATTTTTTTGAAATTACTACGTTCCCCAACAGGTTTCACACATGTGCTTGTGGCAGTCGACAAGTTTACCAAATGGATTGAAGCTAAGCCTATCAAGAATCTTGATGCTTGCACTGCTATCAGTTTTATCAGGGAGATAACATTTAGATATGGAGTCCCGCATAGCATCATCACTGATAATGGGTCAAACTTTGATTCAGACAAGTTCAGAGCTTTTTGTGCCTCGCAAGGCACACGAGTCGACTACACGTCGGTCGCTCACCCCCAGTCGAATGGACAAGTAGAAAGGGCAAATGGTCTGATTCTCAAAGGGCTGAAACCTCGGCTGATGCGCGATCTCAAGCATGCAGCAGATGCATGGGTCGACGAGCTTCCATCAGTTCTTTGGGGATTGAGGACCACCCTGAATCGGTCGACTGGAAGAACCCCGTTCTTTCTGGTCTACGGAGCGGAAGCCGTCTTGCCAAGTGATTTGCTTCACAATGCACCCCGAGTCGGGCTCTACTCCGAAGTTGAAGCAGAACAAGCCCGGCAAGACGCAGTTGATCTCCTGGAGGAAGAAAGAGAAATGGCTATGATCCGATCGACCATTTACCAGCAAGACTTGCGTCGATTCCATGCCAGAAACGTGAAGAGTCGAGCCTTCCAAGAAGGAGACTTGGTCCTCCGAGTGGATCAACAGAAACCACACAAACTCGCTCCTACCTGGGAAGGCCCCTTCATCGTCACCAGAGTCCTCCACAATGGAGCGTATCACCTTTACAATGTCGATCGCCAGATTGATGAGCCACGAGCTTGGAATGCGGAACTGCTCCGCCCCTTTTACACTTGAATTCTCACTCGGGTGAGATGTAATAAGAGAAACTTCTGTAGTCTATTTATCAAAGACAAGAGTGTTACAATTTTTCCAGTAATTGTTGTTGCTTTTGTTTGCGTGTGAAATCCCCCAGTGGGTGGCTCAGTTGCGAATCCGTTTCGCCTAAGTCTATATAAAAAAATCCTACCGAGTGGAGAGCCAGCCTCCCACTCAGAGGCTTAGCCGCGAACCCGTTTCGCCTAAGTGTTTAAAATCCTACCGGGTGGAGAGCCAGCCTCCCACTCGGAGGCTTAGCCGCGAACCCGTTTTGCCTAAGTGTTTAAAATCCTACCGAGTGGAGAGCAGACCTCCCACTCGGGGGCTTAGCTGCAGTCCAGTACTCGCCTAAGTTTGAAAAAATCCTACCGAGTGGAGAGCAGACCTCCCACTCGGAGGCTTAGCTGCAGTCCAGTACTCGCCTAAGTTTGAAAAAATCCTACCGAGTGGAGAGCAGACCTCCCACTTGGGGGCTTAGCCGCAGTCCAGTACTCGCCTAAGTTTGAAAAAATCCTACCGAGTGGAGAGCGGACCTCCCACTTGGGGGCTTAGCTGCAGTCCAGTACTCGCCTAAGTTTGAAAAAATCCTACCGAGTGGAGAGCAGACCTCCCACTCGGGGGCTTAGCTGCAGTCCAGTACTCGCCTAAGTTTGAAAAAATCCTACCGAGTGGAGAGCAGACCTCTCACTCGGGGGCTTAGCTGCAGTCCAGTACTCGCCTAAGTTTGAAAAAATCCTACCGAGTCGAGAGCAGACCTCCCACTCGGGGGCTTAGCTGCAGTCCAGTACTCGCCTAAGTTTAAAAAAATCCTACCGAGTGGAGAGCAGACCTCCCACTCGGGGGATTAGCTGCAGTCCAGTACTCGCCTAAGTTTAAAAAAATCCTACCGAGTGGAGAGCAAACCTCCCACTCGAGGGCTTAGCTGCAGTCCAGTACTCGCCTAAGTTGGAAAAATCCTACCGAGTGGAGAGCAGACCTCCCACTCGGAGGCTTAGTTGCAGCCCAGTGCTCGCCTAAGTACGAAACACATCGACTGCTACCTTCTGCTTTGGAGCTACACCACAAATACGAAGTTATTACGACTGAGGAACAAGTTCCACTCGACAGATAATTCATGAAGATATTCAACGATAAATCAAGTTCAGATAAGACCCAAAGGTCCCAGACCTCGGATCAAAGTACTCGAGCCTTCAGCTCGACGGAGTTTAACGGTTACAAATCCACTCGGCATTCCGAGGCAAATTTAAAGTGAAGCATAAAAGTTTTATTCCTCAGGCGGAGGACTGGAAGGGGCGACGAACCCGTCCAAATCGATCCCATCTGCAATACGAGTGGCCGCAGCAATGAAAGTCTCCATGAAGTCTTGAAAGTTGTGCCTCCTGGTATTGGCATCTTGGATAGCAGCCAGCTTTTCCTCTCGTGCCTCCTTGCAGTGGACGCGGACCAGGGACAGAGCGACATCGGCACCACACCTAGCAGAGGATTTCTTCCATTCCGTCACTCGACCAGGAATGACATTCAGTCGAGTCATCAGAGACTCGAGGTCATTCGGAAGCGTCGTCCTGGGCCAGAGCGACGTGTCGATCCGCGACACCGCAACCTTCAGCCAGGCCAGATAATCAACCACACTTGCAACACGAGACTCCAGTCAGAGCACGTTCATAGCAGCTTCGTCTTTCACTGGGGAGTTAATGGGGTCCAAGTTTCTATCCACTCGACTGGTCTCCTCCTCGAAGTTCTGGCAGAATTCTGTAAACACAAGTCAAAGATAAGACAGCGACCCTGCATGAGCTTAGTGACGACAAGCCAGACAGGTGAAAATTGTTACCCTCAAGCATGACGAACAGCTTCTTGGCGAGTCCACCGAGATAAGCCTCCAGATCGTTCCTCTTCCCTACCAATTCATTGGCCTTGTCACCCAGAGCTATCTTGTCATTCTTCAGACGGCTGACCTCTTGGTTAGCCGCGTCGAGAGCAGTTTTCAGTCTGGAGTTTTCCTTTTCAAGGGTTTCGACTGAAGCCAGTTTTTCCTCAGCAAGCTTTGTCTTGTTCAAGGCTTCCTTCTGTGCTTCAGCAAGGTCATGATCCTTCTTCTTCAGAGCCTCCTCCAGTTTATCTGTGGAAAGATAAGTGAGACCAACATCGAGAATGGCCAGAAAGAAAGAACAGTTGTCAAGAGCTCACCAGCCATACCTTTCGCTTCATCTCTCGCCTTCTGCAAGTTCTCCTGAGCAAGCTTCAGGTCAAGGTTGAGCTGGATCTGCTTGTTCTCCAACTCGGTGTAGCGAGCCACAAGTTCACAGGATTTTTGCGAAAAATCAGTCGACAAACGTCAAAGATAGGTTGCTTCCGAGTAACCAAGAGACAATGGTGGCGTTTCTAGGACTACAGCCGAATCAAAAACATTCGATAGTAGTCTCGGGGACTACACCCAGTGGGTGCACTCAGCGTGCCCCCACTGGTTCGAAAAAAAATTGACTGCCCGCAGTCGACAGTGTACAGTACCATTCGACATGGCCTGACCAGACCGAGTGAAGAAATTCAACTAAAGCAACACAGGATAAAGACTACAGTCGACTGCTAGCAGTCCACCGTAGTCTCGGGGACTACACCCAGTGGGTGCACTTAGCGTGCCCCCACTCGTCCAAAAGGATTAATCGACGCACCCAGTGGGTGTACAGGTATAAAGATCTTCGGAAAAGAGATTCTTCAGATAGCATATCCTAACAGAACAAGCAGTGATCAGCTGACCTGGACGTTGCTCTGAAGAGCCGAACTTGCGTCATAAGCTGCTTGACTGGCTTCCCGAACCACCTTCACTTGCTCCATCATGATCCCCGCCTGGCGTATAGCCTCTTTAGCGGCACCCACTTGGTCCTCAGGGACGTGGTGGTATGGCAAAAAGCGAAGGCGGATTTGCAGTCGACGTTGAAGGCCGGACACTCGTCATAGGCTCAGCGAAGGTCACAGAAGCCCGAGTGTTATCACCACCCTCCCGAACTACGGCCTCAGGTGCCGAGGTAGTTCGGGGGGTCTTGCCAGCCGGTGCCTTCCTGTTCCTTCTCTCCCTTAGAGGCACTTCGTCGTCGTCATCAGGGAGGTCAATGACACGAGGAGGAGCTACAAGAGAAATCCAAAGTCAAAGATGAAAATCCAATCGACCAGAAGAGATCGTCAGTCGACTAGAAGCAGAGCATCTGAAATCGTACCAGGGTTGGAGGTAATAGCATCTTCCATCTCTTTATCATCGTCCTTGGCAGAGATCTCTGAGGTGGCAGCACTGCAAATTTCAAAAATCAGTCGGATTATTGAACGAATCGACCAAGGATCCGTCCACGGTCAACAAAGGAAAACAAGTCCTACTATTACCCAGAAATGGTGGGGACAGTCATCTTCATCTTGGGCAGAGCTTTGGGCGGCTTGGACGGCGTCGCGCGTGGATGCTTGGGAGTTTTTTCTGTCGGCGCTGGAGAAGTGGTCCGAGGGCGCTTCGACGACTGCCCAACAGGGACAGTCGCCTTACCACGTTCCCGCGCAGGGTCGTGTGTAAGCTTGGATCGCCTTTCCGAGTGGGGAGGTTCGACTTCTTCCTCCTCCTCTTCACTGGAGTCGTCGTCATCATCCCCCTCTCCTTCGCCGTCAGATTCCCACTCTTCTTTCTCGTCTCCACTTTCGCCTCCACTCGCCTCCTCTTCCTCGGCCTACTCCTGCGCTCCGTTGGGCATCGAGTACATCTCAGTAATAGCCTAAAGGACAGCAAACGAGACAAAAGTCAATCGACTGATTCAGTGAGAACAAATCAAAAAGCAAGATTATAGTCGGAAACGCAAGGCAAGACCTTGTCCACTTCATATG
Organism: Aegilops umbellulata; assembly: GCA_032464435.1. NCBI lineage: Eukaryota > Viridiplantae > Streptophyta > Magnoliopsida > Poales > Poaceae > Aegilops > Aegilops umbellulata. Next base: position 399,643,530 of record CP136054.1, read on the forward strand.
TATGGTCGAGTGGCGGAATCCTCCTGGCCCCTCGGGGGTTGTCCTTGTTCCCCGTGATACTCGACAGCCGTCCTTCCAGCATCTCGTCAGTGGCCTCCTCCGAATAAATCCGAGTGGTGTCATCGAGACCCGAGTACATCCACATCGGATGGTCACGAGCCTGAAGCGGTTGGATGAGCCTCCGAAGGAAGACTTCCAACAAGTCCATGCCAGTCACGCCATCACGGACAAGCTGAACCACTCGACCAACTAGCACCTAGACTTGCGCCCTTTCCTCTGGCGTCACTTTCAAAGAGGTAGGTTTTTGTGCTCGGTTCAGGGAGAAAGGGGGAAGCCCAGTCGACTGTCCTGGGGTCACCTGGTCTTTACAGTAAAACCAGGTCGACTGCCACCCACGGACCGACTCGGGAAAAGTGATAGACGGAAAAGAACTTTTTCCCCTCATCTAGATCGCCAGGCCCCCGCACAGGTGGATCACCTGCGTCCGCTCGTCACTCGACTTGGCCTCGACAAGTGAAGATGTGCTTGAAGAGTCCCCAATGGGGACGGCAACCCAAGAAGTTTTCACACAAGGAAACGAAAGCAGCAAGATACACAATGGAATTGGGAGTAAAATGGTGGAGTTGCGCTCCGAAGAAGTTCAAGAAGCTCCAGAAAAAAGGATGAGGAGGCAGAGAGAATCCGCGATCGATATGGGTGGTGAGGAGGACGCACTCACCATCAAGAGGCTGGGGTTCAACTTCCTTCCCCGGGAGACGCGCAGATTCGTGGGGAATGAATCCCCCCTCGACCAGATCATCAAGATCATCTTGCCGAATCACCGACGGCATCCAATCGCCCTGGATCCAATCCTTGGGCAGAGCAGTCCTCGAGGAAGATCCGCCCCGACCGAACTTCTTCGCCTTCCCCCGCACCGCCGCCTTCTTCGCGCGCTCCAGAGCCGACGTCTTCTCCTACACCATCGTCGCCGGCGAAGCTCGAACAGACCTGCTGCACGGAGGTGAGAGCGGAGGTGGCGGAGGATCTCGTGGAGAAAGGGGGAAAAGTGGAGGCGCACTATTCGGGGGTCCCGAGCCGGCGGATTATAAGAGGTCACTTCCGAGTGACTGACTGGTGGGCCCGTGCAATCCCATCAAATTCCGCAACAGGCGCACGCGCTGTACGTGGCGAAAAAGGTGGCACGGGGATCGAGGAGGTTCCGTCCTATCCCATCCGATTACTGCGGCCACCCCCGTCCCGCACGCTTCCCAAAATTCAAATCCCGCAAAATCCGCGGGCTACAGAACTACCCGTCAAACAGAAGATCCCTTTCGCACCATCACTCAGAACTTCACAAGTACAAAAGTTCACTCGACAAGAGGCCAAGAATGGATCAAGGCGACTGAGAGAAGTTGATGACGTCATCCGTGACAATTGATCCAAAACAAGGCATTCATAAAACACGAAGAACCAATCGGAAAGATCCCCCAACTCCTTTCCCACTCAAACCTCGATCCATTCGGGGGCTAATGATGAAGCTATGTACCTAGGGTAGGGGCACGGGCCTGTCCTAAGTACCCTACCCAAGGACATCCCAAGAAGAAGTCACCTTTCAATCGACTTGAAGGTATCCCACTCGACGGATTCAAGACACTCGACCATGAAGCTATCACTCAACCACGAAGCCAACCACTCGACTGCCAGGAGATCTAAAATCACTCCGCACGCAAACGGTCGGTCATTAAGTAGCTTTTATGGTCATCATAGCACTTTATTAGGGGCGTTACCAGTAACGCCCAGTCTTAATGTACTTTAAACCCCGCGTTACTGAGGGCTGGAGGGGCCTGGCGAACTCTATATAAGCCACCCCCCTCCTCAGTATCAAGGGTTCGCACCCCTGTTATTCACACACTTATAATCCAATCGACCGCCTCCGGGCACCGAGACGTAGGGTTGTTACTTCCTCCGAGAAGGGCCTGAACTCGTAAACCTCGTGTGCTTACAACTCCCCCATAGCTAAGATCTAGCCTCTCCGTTCATACCCCCCTACATTACTGTCAGAGTTAGAACCACGACACCTAACAACGAGCAGAGCTTGCCGAGGGACGCGAGCAGAGGCCGACACAGTGATACGTGGCAAATAAGATGAACTGTGCGAGCGATGAGGGAGACATAAGGCACGAATCAGATTAGAGTTGCGTGTGCGATACGTGGCATATGGTTGATCCATCCGAGCTGTTTGTGATGGAAAAAGCTGCGTGTGTTGCGGGCATACACTTGCTGGTATATGATCTTAAATTTAACCAAAAAGTGTTAATGCATGTTACAAAAATTGTATAACTGGAAACTATGTTCAAATACGAATCCAACAATATAACCAGGACGGGGGTATAGTAGGTAATTAAATCGCAAACCCTTTTTTGTATTAACCATATGTGTATGTGTCCTTTCGTCCTCCTCCCACACATCTTGTCACCCCGCTGCCGCAGACGGCTTATACGCAAGCCTGCGCAGCACGCGGGGGCGTTCTTTTGGCCAAACGGTGGCTCGAAGTGGCGCCAATGAATAGTCGGTGAGCCCGTTCCGTGCAACCTCGCAGGTTCCCGCGCAAGCTTCCCGCTCGACTTGGTGAAATCCCCCAAAATTCCAATGCTTTACTAGCCTACTATATAAACCCTCACGGCCGACGAGTCCTGCGTCGCATTTTCTCCTCCATTCTTGTAGCTTATCTCGTCTGCTTCTCCCATAATCGCCAATGGCACCGGTTCGTCATCGTCGCTCAGCCACTCCGCCATCATCAGTGGACAGCTCCAGCTGGGAGGCTACACCGCAGCGGCGGCTCAGTCCCCGACGTAGTGTAGTGCGCGTGGCGTCCCAGTTGGGTGTGCACGGAACACCCACCACACGCTCCGCCACCGCTGCCCATCGGCAATTGTTGCCCGCCGTTGCCGCCACATCACTGTCGAAAGCCAGGGCCATCGGCCGCTCCGCCGCTACGGCTCGAAGGCGGGGGGTGGTCGTCGTGGCCGCCAGCCCACTGTCGGCCATCACCTGCTCTGCCACCGCGGCCCGAAGGCGGGAGGTGGTCCTCGTGGCCGCCACCCCTGTTGGGGAACGTAGCAATTTCAAAAAAATTCCTACGCGCACGCAAGATCATGGTGATGCATAGCAACGAGAGGGGAGAGTGTTGTCTACGTACCCTCGTAGACCGAAAGCGGAAGCGTTATATCAACGCGGTTGATGTAGTCGTACGTCTTCACGATCCGACCGATCCAAGCACCGTTACTCCGGCACCTCCGAGTTCTTGGCACACGTTCAGCTCGATGACGTTCCCCGGGCTCCGATCCAGCAAAGCTTCGGGGAAGAGTTCCGTCAGCACGACGGCGTGGTGACGATCTTGATGTACTACCGACGCAGGGCTTCGCCTAAGCACCGCGACAATATGACTGAGGTGGAATATGGTGGAGGGGGGCACCGCACACGGCTAAGGAACGATCACGTTGATCAATTGTGTGTCTTGGGGTGCCCCCCTGCCCCCGTATATAAAGGAGCAAGGGGGGAGGGCCGGCCGGCCCTAGGGGCGCGCCAAGGGAGGGGGAGTCCTCCTCCTAGTGGGAGTAGGACTCCCCTTTCCTAGTCCAACTAGGAGGGGGAAGGGGGGAAGGAAGGAGAGGGAGAGGGAGAGGGAAAGGGGGGCCGCGCCCCCCCTCCTTGTCCAATTCGGACTCCTCATGGGGGGGCGCGCGCCACCTCCTGGTGCGGCCCTCTCTCTCCCCTCGCGGCCCAATAAGGCCCATACTTCCCCCGGGGGGTTCCGGTAACCCCTCCGGCACTCCGGTAATATCCGAAACCTCTCGGAACCATTCCGATGTCCGAACATAGCCGTCCAATATATCAATCTTTATGTCTCGACCATTCCGAGACTCCTCGTCATGTCCGTGATCACATCCGGGACTCCGAACTCCTTCGGTACATCAAAATGCATAAACTCATAATAACTGTCATTGTAACCTTAACCGTGCGGACCCTACGGTTCGAGAACAATGTAGACATGACCGAGACACATCTCCGGTCAATAACCAATAGCGGGACCTGGATGCCCATATTGGCTCCTACATATTCTACGAAGATCTTTATCGGTCAGACCGCATAACAACATACGTTGTTCCCTTTGTCCATCGGTATGTTACTTGCCCAAGATTCGATCGTCGGTATCCAATACCTAGTTCAATCTCGTTACCGGCAAGTCTCTTTACTCGTTCCGTAATACATCATCCCGCAACCAACTCATTGGTTGCAATGCTTGCAAGGCTTATGTGATGTGCATTACCGAGAAGGCCCTGAGATACCTCTCCGACATTCGGAGTGACAAATCCTAATCTCGAAATACGCCAACCCAACAAATACTTTCGGAGACACCTGTAGAGCACCTTTATAATCACCCAGTTACGTTGTGACGTTTGGTAGCACACAAAGTGTTCCTACGGTAAACGGGAGTTGCATAATCTCATAGTCAAAGGAACATGTATAAGTCATGAACAAAAGCAATAGCAACATACTAAACGATCGGGTGCTAAGCTATTGGAATGGGTCATGTCAATCAGATCATTCAACTAATGATGTGACCTTGTTAATCAAATGACAACTCCTTTGTCTATGGTTAGGAAACTTAACCATCTTTGATTAACAAGCTAGTCAAGTAGAGGCATACTAGTGACACTCTGTTTGTCTATATATCCACACATGTATTATGTTTCCGGTTAATACAATTCTAGCATGAATAATAAACATTTATCATGATATGTAAGGAAATAAATAATAACTTTATTATTGCCTCTAGGGCATATTTCCTTCAGTCTCCCACTTGCACTAGAGTCAATAATCTAGATTACACAGTAATGATTCTAACACCCATGGAGTCTAGGTGCTGATCATGTTTTGCCCGTGGAAGAGGCTTAGTCAACGGGTCTGCCACATTCAGATCCGTATGTATCTTGCAAATCTCTATATCTCCCACCTGGACCAAGTCCCGGATGGAATTGAAGCGTCTCTTGATGTGCTTTGTTCTCTTGTGAAATCTGGATTCCTTCGCCAAGGCTATTGCTCCAGTATTGTCACAAAAGATTTTCATTGGACCCGATGCACTAGGTATGACACCTAGATCGGATATGAACTCCTTCATCCAGACTCCTTCATTTGCTGCTTCCGAAGTAGCTATGTACTCCGCTTCACATGTAGATCCCGCCACGACGCTTTGTTTGGAACTGCACCAACTGACAGCTCCACCGTTTAATGTAAATACGTATCCGGTTTGCGATTTTGAATCGTCCGGATCAGTGTCAAAGCTTGCATCAACGTAACCCTTTACGATGAGTTCTTTGTCACCTCCATACACGAGAAACATTTCCTTAGTCCTTTTCAGGTACTTCAGGATATTCTTGACCGCTGTCCAGTGATCCACTCCTGGATTACTTTGGTACCTCCCTGCTAAACTTATAGCAAGGCACACATCAGGTCTGGTACACAGCATTGCATACATGATAGAGCCTATGGCTGAAGCATAGGTAACATCTTTCATCTTCTCTCTATCTTCTGCAGTGGTCGGGCATTGAGTCTGACTCAACTTCACACCTTGCAATACAGGCAAGAACCCTTTCTTCGCTTGATCCATTTTGAACTTCTTCAAAATCTTGTCAAGGTATGTGCTTTGTGAAAGTCCAATTAAGCATCTTGATCTATCTCTATAGATCTTAATGCCCAATATGTAAGCAGCTTCACCGAGGTCTTTCATTGAAAAACTCTTATTCAAATACCCCTTTATGCTATCCAGAAATTCTATATCATTTCCAATCAGTAATATGTCATCTACATATAATATCAGAAATGCTACAGAGCTCCCACTCACTTTCTTGTAAATACAGGCTTCTCCAAAAGTCTGTATAAACTCAAATGCTTTGATCACACTATCAAAACGTTTATTCCAACTCCGAGATGCTTGCACCAGTCCATAAATGGATCGCTGGAGCTTGCATACTTTGTTAGCTCCCTTTGGATCAATAAAACCTTCTGGTTGCATCATATACAACTCTTCTTCCAGAAACTCATTCAGGAATGCAGTCTTTACATCCATTTGCCAAATTTCATAATCATAAAATGCGGCAATTGCTAACATGATTCGGACAGACTTAAGCATCGCTACGGGTGAGAAGGTCTCATCGTAGTCAATCCCTTGAACTTGTCGAAACCCCTTTGCGACAAGTCGAGCTTTGTAGACAGTAACATTACCGTCGGCGTCAGTCTTCTTCTTAAAGATCCACTTGTTCTATATTGCTTGCCGACCCTCGGGCAAGTCAACCAAAGTCCACACTTTGTTTTCATACATGGATCCCATCTCAGATTTCATGGCTTCCAGCCATTTTGCGGAATCTGGGCTCACCATCGCTTCTTCATAGTCCGTAGGTTCGTCATGATCTAGTAGCATGATTTCCAGAATAGGATTGCCGTACCACTCTGGTGCGGATCTCACTCTGGTTGATCTACGAGGTTCAGCAGTTACTTGATCTGAAGTTTCATGATCATCATCACTAACTTCTTCTCTGATTGGTGTAGATGTCACAGAAACTGGTTCCTGTGATGAACTACTTTCCAATAAGGGAGCAGGTACAGTTACCTCATCAAGTTCTACTTTCCTCCCACTCACTTCTTTCGAGAGAAACTCCTTCTCTAGAAAGGATCCATTTTTAGCAACAAATGTCTTGCCTTCGGATCTGTGATAGAAGATGTACCCAACTGTTTCCTTTGGGTATCCTATGAAGACACATTTCTCCGATTTGGGTTCGAGCTTATCAGGTTGAAGCTTTTTCACATAAGCATCGCAGCCCCAAACTTTAAGAAACGACAACTTTGGTTTCTTGCTAAACCATAGTTCATAAGGCGTCGTCTCAACGGCTTTTGACGGTGTCTTATTTAACGTGAATGCGGCCGTCTCTAGAGCATAACCCCAAAACGATAGCGGTAAATCTGTAAGAGACATCATAGATCGCACCATATCTAGTAAAGTGCGATTACGACGTTCGGACACACCATTGCGTTGTGGTGTTCCGGGTGGCGTGAGTTGCGAAACTATTCCGCATTGTTTCAAATGTAGACCAAACTCGTAACTCAAATATTCTCCTCCACGATCAGATCATAGAAACTTTATTTTCTTGTTACGATGATTTTCAACTTCACTCTGAAATTCTTTGAACTTTTCAAATGTTTCAGACTTGTGTTTCATTAAGTAGATATACCCATATCTGCTTAAATCATCTGTGAAGGTGAGAAAATAACGATATCCGCCACGAGCTTCAATATTCATCGGACCACATACATCTGTATGTATGATTTCCAATAAATCTGTTGCTCTCTTCATAGTACCGGAGAACGGTGTTTTAGTCATCTTGCCTAAGAGGCACGGTTCGCAAGTACCAAGTGATTCATAATCAAGTGGTTCCAAAAGTCCATCAGTATGGAGTTTCTTCATGCGCTTTACACCGATATGACCTAAACGGCAGTGCCACAAATAAGTTGCACTATCATTATCAACTCTGCATCTTTTGGCTTCAACATTATGAATATGTGTATCACTACTATCGAGATTCATCAAAAATAGACCACTCTTCAAGGGTGCATGACCATAAAAGATATTATTCATATAAATAGAACAACCATTATTCTCTGATTTAAATGAATAACCGTCTCGCATCAAACAAGATCCAGATATAATGTTCATGCTCAACGCTGGCACCAAATAACAATTATTTAGGTCTAATACTAATCCCGAAGGTAGATGTAGAGGTAGCGTGCCGACCGCGATCACATCGACTTTGGAACCATTTCCCACGCGCATCGTCACCTCGTCCTTTGCCAGTTTTCGCTTAATCCGTAGTCCCTGTTTCGAGTTGCAAATATTAGCAACAGAACCAGTATCAAATACCCAGGTGCTACTGCGAGCTCTAGTAAGGTACACATCAATAACATGTATATCACATATACCTTTGTTCACCTTGCCATCCTTCTTGTCCGCCAGATACTTGGGGCAGTTCCGCTTCCAGTGACCAGTCTGCTTGCAGTAGAAGCACTCAGTTTCAGGCTTAGGTCCAGACTTGGGTTTCTTCGCTTGAGCAGCAACTTGTTTGCTGTTCTTCTTGAAGTTCCCCTTCTTCTTCCCTTTGCCCTTCTTGAAACTGGTGGTCTTATTGACCATCAACACTTGATGCTCCTTCTTGATTTCTACCTCCGCAGCCTTTAGCATTGCGAAGAGCTCGGGCATAGTCTTATCTATCCCTTGCATATTATAGTTCATCACGAAGCCTTTGTAGCTTGGTGGCAGTGATTGAAGAATTCTGTCAATGACACAATCATCCGGAAGATTAACTCCTAGTTGACTCAAGTGATTGTAATACCCAGACATTCTGAGTATGTGCTCACTGACAGACCCATTCTCTTCCATCTTGCAGCTATAGAACTTATTGGAGACCTCATATCTCTCAATCCGGGCATTCTGTTTGAATATCAACTTCAACTCCTGGAACATCTCATATGCTCCATGGTTCTCAAACCGTCGTTGAAGTCCCGGTTCTAAGCCGTAAAGCATGGCACACTGAACTATCGAGTAGTCATCAGCTTTGCTCTGCCAGACGTTCATAACATCTGGTGTTGCTCCAGCAGCAGGCCTGGCACCTAGCGGTGCATCCAGGACGTAATTCTTCTATGTAGCAATGAGGACAATCCTCAAGTTACGGACCCAGTCCGTGTAATTGCTACCATCATCTTTCAACTTTCCTTTCTCAAGGAACGCATTAAAATTCAACGGAACAATAGCACGAGCCATCTATCTACAATTAACATAAACAAGCAAGATACTATCAGGGACTAAGTTCATGATAAGTTTAAGTTCAATTAATCATATTACTTAAGAACTCCCACTTAGACAGACATCCATCTAATCTTCTAAGTGATCACGTGATCCAAATCAAACTAAACCATAACCGATCATCACGTGAAATGGATTAGTTCTCAATGGTGAACATCATCATGTTGATCATATCTACTATATGATTCACGTTCGACCTTTCGGTCTCCGTGTTCCGAGGCCATATCTGCATATGCTAGGCTCGTCAAGTATAACCCGAGTATTCCGCGTGTGCAAAACTGGCTTGCACCCGTTGTAGATGGACGTAGAGCTTATCACACCCGATCATCACGTGGTGTCTGGGCACGACGAACTTTGGCAACGGTGCATACTCGGGGAGAACACTTCTTGATAATTTAGCAAGAGATCATCTTATAATGCTACCGTCAATCAAAGCAAAATAAGATGCATAAAAGATAAACATCACATGCAAATCAATATAAGTGATATGATATGGTCATCATCATCTTGTGCTTCGTGATCTCCATCTCTGCAGCACCATCATGATCACCATCGTCACCGGCGCGACACCTTGATCTCCATCGTAGCATCGTTGTCGTCTCGCCAATCTTATGCTTCTACGACTATCGCTACCGCTTAGTGATAAAGTAAAGCATTACAGGGCGATTGCATTGCATACAATAAAGCGACAACCATACGGCTCCTGCCGGTTGCCGATAACTCGGTTACAAAACATGATCATCTCATACAATAAAATATAGCATCATGTCTTGACCATATCACATCACAACATGCCCTGCAAAAACAAGTTAGACGTCCTCTACTTTGTTTGTTGCAAGTTTTACGTGGCTGCTACGGGCTTAAGCAAGAACTCATCTTACCTACGCATCAAAACCACAACGATAGTTTGTCAAATAGACTCCGTTTTAACCTTCTCAAGGACCGGGCGTAGCCACACTTGGTTCAACTAAAGTTGGTGAGACAGTCTCCCGCAAGCCATCTGTGTGCAAAGCACGTCGAGGGAACCGGTCTCGCGTAAGCGTACGCGTAAGGTTGGTCCGGGTCGTCTCATCCAACAATACCGCTGAACCAAAGTATGACAAGCTGGTAGGCAGTATGACTTGTATCGTCCACAACTCACTTGTGTTCTACTCGTGCAAATAACATCAAACCATAAAACCTAGGCTCGGATGCCACTGTTGGGGAACGTAGTAATTTCAAAAAATTTCCTACGCGCACGCAAGATCATGGTGATGCGTAGCAACGAGAGGGGAGAGTGTTGTCTACGTACCCTCGTAGACCGAAAGCGGAAGCGTTATATCAACACGGTTGATGTAGTCGTACGTCTTCGAGATCCGACCGATCCAAGCACCGTTACTCCGGCACCTCCGAGTTCTTGGCACACGTTCATCTCGATGACGTTCCCCGGGCTCCGATCCAGCAAAGCTTCGGGGAAGAGTTCCGTCAGCACGACGGTGTGGTGACGATCTTGATGTACTACCGACGCAGGGCTTCGCCTAAGCACCGCGACAATATGACTGAGGTGGAATATGGTGGAGGGGGGCACCGCACACGGCTAAGGAACGATCACGTTGATCAATTGTGTGTCTTGGGGTGCCCCCCTGCCCCCGTATATAAAGGAGCAAGGGGGAGGGCCGGCCGGCCCTAGGGGCGCGCCAAGGGAGGGGGAGTCCTCCTCCTAGTGGGAGTAGGACTCCCCTTTCCTAGTCCAACTAGGAGGGGGAAGGGGGGAAGGAAGGAGAAGGAGAGGGAGCGGGAAAGGGGGGCCGCGCCCCCCCTCCTTGTCCAATTCGGACTCCTCATGGGGGGGCGCGCGCCACCTCCTGGTGCGGCCCTCTCTCTCCCCTCGCGGCCCAATAAGGCCCATACTTCCCCCGGGGGGTTCCGGTAACCCCTCCGGCACTCCGGTAATATCCGAAACCTCTCGGAACCATTCCGATGTCCGAACATAGCCGTCCAATATATCAATCTTTATGTCTTGACCATTCCGAGACTCCTCGTCATGTCCGTGATCACATCCGGGACTCCGAACTCCTTCGGTACATCAAAATGCATAAACTCATAATAACTGTCATTGTAACCTTAAGCGTGCGGACCCTACGGTTCGAGAACAATGTAGACATGACCGAGACACATCTCCGGTCAATAACCAATAGCGGGACCTGGATGCCCATATTGGCTCCTACATATTCTACGAAGATCTTTATCGGTCAGACCGCATAACAACATACGTTGTTCCCTTTGTCCATCGGTATGTTACTTGCCCGAGATTCGATCGTCGGTATCCAATACCTAGTTCAATCTCGTTACCGGCAAGTCTCTTTACTCGTTCCGTAATACATCATCCTGCAACCAACTCATTGGTTGCAATGCTTGCAAGGCTTATGTGATGTGCATTACCGAGAAGGCCCTGAGATACCTCTCCGACATTTGGAGTGACAAATCCTAATCTCGAAATACGCCAACCCAACAGATACTTTCGGAGACACCTGTAGAGCACCTTTATAATCACCCAGTTACGTTGTGACGTTTGGTAGCACACAAAGTGTTCCTACGGTAAACGGGAGTTGCATAATCTCATAGTCAAAGGAACATGTATAAGTCATGAACAAAAGCAATAGCAACATACTAAACGATCGGGTGCTAAGCTATTGGAATGGGTCATGTCAATCAGATCATTCAACTAATGATGTGACCTTGTTAATCAAATGACAACACCTTTGTCTATGGTTAGGAAACTTAACCATCTTTGATTAACAAGCTAGTCAAGTAGAGGCATACTAGTGACACTCTGTTTGTCTATATATCCACACATGTATTATGTTTCCGGTTAATACAATTCTAGCATGAATAATAAACATTTATCATGATATGTAAGGAAATAAATAATAACTTTATTATTGCCTCTAGGGCATATTTCCTTCAACCCCATCATTGGCCGTCGTGGCCGCCAGCCCACCGTCGACCGCCGGGATCATCACCCGCTCCGCCACCGCCGCCCGAAGGAGGGAGGCGGGGGTGGAGGCCCACACATGCGTCAGCGACCTTGCGAGCTACATCGAGTTCCCGCGGGAGGAGGAGGAGCGCCTCATCGAGCACGCAAAGATCCCTTACCGCAGCCGTGGCCGCAGCACACGCCGACGCAGAGGCAAGGAATCAGGAGATCTATGAGCAGTCCGGCCGCTTCGAGAGGGATCGTCTGGAGCGGCAGTGGCCGTTCGAGCTGGCGAGCGTCGCTGAACGTGCAGCAACGGCAGGCACCGTATTGCATTTATCCAGCTCGTCGGCCTCCTCCTCCTCTGCCTCTTACTAAGCGCGCTCGGCAGAGGAGAGTCTGCCGGAAGTAGCACAAAGCCCCTCTATGACGCCCTCGATTCAATCGTACACTAATCATACACGCAAATGTGTACGATCAAGATCAAGGACTCACGGGAAGATATCACAACACAACTCTAGACACAAATAAATTAATACAAGCTTTATATTACAAGTCATGGGCCTCGAGGGCTCGAATACATAAGCTCGAATACACAAGAGTCAGCGGAAGCAACAATATCTGAGTACAGACATGAGTTAGACAAGTTTGCCTTAAGAAGGCTAGCACAAAAGCAGCAACGATCGAAAAGGCAAGGCCTCCTGCCTAGGAGCCTCCTAACTACTCCTGGTCGTCGGTGGCCTCCACGTAGTAGTAGGCACCCCCGGGGTAGTAGTAGTCGTCGATGGTGTCATCTGAATCCTGGGCTCCACCATCTGGTTGCGACAACCAGAAAGAAGAAAGAAGGGGGAAAAGGGGAAGCAAAGCAACCGTGAGTACTCATCCAAAGTACTCGCAAGCAAGGATCTACACTACATATGCAACATTATCAAAAGAAGGCTGTATACGTGGACTCGGCTGTAGAATGCCAGAAGAGAAGGGGGAAAGCCTAGCCTATCAAAGACTAGTATCTTCTGGAAAATCACCATCTTGCAGCAACAGGAGGGAGTAGAGTAGCATAAAAAAGTAGTAGAAGTGTTATCAACCTCGGCTAGAGATCCTTTCTTGACTCCCTGCGAGAAAGTAATCTTAGAGCCATACTATCCAGTTCTCGTCTCCATTTCTCATATCCGTTTCTCATCAACATCCAGTTCTCATCACAAGTATCAAGTTCTAGTTGTATCGATCGGGATACAACTCTAAGTGTCCGTTACCGTAGGACAGGCTATCGATAGATGTTTTCTTTCCTGCAGGGGTGCACCAACTTACCCACCACGCTCGATTAACTCCGGCCGGACACACTTTCCTGGGTCATGCCCGGCCTCGGCCAAACAATATGTCGCAACCCGACCTAGACTTAATAGAGAGGCCAGCATGCCGGACTAACCCTATGCCCCCAGGGGTCATGGGCCATCTCCCCGGGAACTCCTGCACGTTGCGTGGGCGGCCGGTGAGCAGACCTAGCTACCTCCTTCAACAAGGCAGGCGCTTACGCAGTCCAACCCGGCGCGCGCCGCTCAGTCGCTGACGTCTATTAAGCTTCGGCTGATGTATACGACGCAGAACGCCCATACTATGCCCACGTGATGGTTAGTGCTATCAGGCCAGAGGCCCCTCAGATCAAATATCCAAATCGTAGTGGATTAGGAACGCGCGGTAACAAGCAAAGACTCGCGAAAAGATGTGACCCCGTTGCCCCGTCTCGAGGACTTGCGGCAAGGGCTAGGAATGCCCGGCCACGCCTCGTAATTATCTCGCGGGCACCTTCCAGGTCCGCCCGACTCCACATCACTCGCAATTAAGCTCGCGCGGGTACCCCTCCGGGTCGACCCGTCTTTCCAAGTAGTAAAGTACAAGTATCCGTGTGTCCAAACATCAAGGGGAAAACCCAAGGAATCACCCCCGATGAATTCCACTAGATGTAATCATCAAGGTGAACATAAGAGGAATCACCCCCGAGGTTCACACTTGAGGGGTTGCACGACAGAGTCGTATCGGAAGTGGTTAAGGAGGAAATCACCCTCGATGACCACGACCGAATGACTACACTACAGGGTTAACATCAGAAGTGCTGAAGAGGTTCACCCTCGGTACTCGATAGTAACCCAGTAGTGTCGAGCAACTAAGGGGAAGTGATGTGCGGTGTCGGGGCCTGGTCTTCGACCACGTAGATCGAGTCATCGATGATGAAGCATGGGCAACAAGGACAAGTGGGGGTCTCTGATGGATCACTAACCAACCTATACTAAGCAGTTTAGGATAAGCAGATAAGGTACAACAGCAGATACAAAAGCAGGCTATGCATCAGAATAGGAGCAAACAATAACAGTAGCAAAATCTAATGCAAGCATGAGAGAAAGGAATGGGCAATATCGGGATGATCAAAGGGGGGCTTGCCTGGTTGCTCTGGCAAGGAGGGGTCATCGTGGACGTAGTCGATCACAGGGGCAACATCGGTCTCGGGGGCTACCGGACAGAAGAGGGGGAAGAAACAATAAATATAAAGCAAGCATAACATCACAAATCATAACATGGCAATATGCTGTGCAGGGTGTGACCTAACGTATGGCTACACGATATTGGTGAAGGGGGAATTCAACCGGGAATATGTTCCCGGTTCCGGACCTGTGTCAGACAGACGACCAGAGGGGAAAAGTTCCATGTTCAGCATTCTAGAGGCATGTGACAGATGAACGGATCGCGTAATCGGATTCGTTGGATTTTTCTGAGCAACTTTCATGTAGAAAACATTTTCATCCGAGTTACGGTTTAATTTCTATAAATTTCCAAAGGTTTAAACATTTTCTGAAATTATTTAAATTAACAGATTTAACAGAAAAGGAAAAATGATGTCACCATTGCGTGGGGATGATGTCAGCGGTCAACAGCCACGTTGACCAGGCCAAAACTGACATGTGGGTCCAATGGGACCCACATGTCATAGACAAAGAGCTAATTGAGTTCATTTTAAATAAACAGAGCTAATTAAGGGGGGTGGGCCCCGGGTGTCAGTGGCTGCTTAGGTTAATTAACCATTTTAAATTACATTAAAGTTAATTAGCGAGTGGGGCCCGCCTATCATTGACAAGGGATGCCCAGTCAGCAAAGTTGACTGAGTCAACTTAGTCAACAGGGGCCCATGGGGCCCACGGTCAGCCACCCATAGGTGGGGCCTGGCCTTGCCACGTTGGTCGGCCGGCGGCTGAACGCCGGCGAGCACGAAAATGCGGCGGAGGGCACTCGCCCTCGTCGGAATTTGCCTATAGGGTGACTCCGGGGCTGGGGTTAGGCGCGTCCGAACAGGAAGTGAGCGGCGCAGCTGCTGCTGGTGGTGGTTTCGCCGAAAACGGCCGGAATCAGGGCTGGCGATGAGCGGAGGCGGCGGCGTTCTTGGGCGCTCGTTGAGCTAGGTGCTAGGGGCACGGGAAGGCGCGTGCGCGTGCGTGTTGGGCACCTGTGAGCACCAGGAGCTCGATGCCGTGCTCAGGCGAGCACGACAGGGGCCGTGGCCACGGCGGCGAGGCGTACCGCGGAGCTGAGCTCGGCCCAGGGCGGCGAGCATGGCTACGGGTGAATGGGGGTCGCGAGAAGGGGGAAGGAAGCAGAGGCTCACCGGGAGCCTGCAGGTGTGCAATCGTGGGCTCGGGGGAGGCTCGGCGGAGCGAATCGACTGCGACGAGCTTGAGCGTCCCGAGGAGGAAGACGGGGTGGATCCGGCGCTGTGGTGCCTTCCAGCTCCAACGGCGGGCACCGGTCGACGTGGAGGAGGACGGCGGACGCCTATGGCATGTCGGCGATGCGGGGCGATGATGGTGGCCGCGGGATCGACGCGGCGATGGCGGCGTGCGCGCTCGGGTAGTGGGGAGAAAAGGGCGAGTGCGAGCAGGAAGAGAGAAGGGGGAAGGGGGGACTCTAGGGTTTGTCCGGGGCGGGGCAACCTAGTAGTTACTGGGGAGCCGCCGGATGGCCGCCTCGTGGCCATCGACAGCCACGGACGGTGCCCGCGCGTCCACCCAGCCCCTGGTGAATAGAGGTAGGGGACGGCAGGGTTAGGTGGGCTAGGTTGCACTGTTGCGCGGCTGGGCCAAGTGCACAGTGCAGCCTGGCCTTTTTCTTTTCTTTGCTTTTTTTAACTTTCCCTTTTTCTTTTTCCAGCAGCTTTTGCCCTTTTCTCTTTAGCCAATAAAGTCTTGGCACAAAATTATGCCATTGGCCAAAATAATTTCAAAGAAGTATATTGCACTGCCACAAAAAGGGTGGAAGGATTTTGGAATAGTTGCCAATTTTATAAATTAAAAAGGCATTTAATTTAATGCTTAGGCCACCATTTTAAGTAGCTTAGGCCACTTAAACCTTTTGCAATAATGTTGGTTCACCACCAATATTAGTTTTGGATTATTTGGCACCTGATGAACACTTTTGTTTTCATGTCTGAGAATTTTGAATTTCACACAGAATTTGAATTTGAAAACAACTGGAATTTGAAAGAACATGAGACAATAATCAGGCACATGTTTAGCAAAAAGACTAACATAACCCCAGGGGTTACTGTAGCATCATTACACCGGGGTGTTACACCCTCCGTAGTAGTACTGGTATTTAGGGGCTATTTTGTTCAGTTCATATGACTATAAATGTGTGGTGGAACTGTACAAGTAATTAAAATTAGCTAGTATATATAGTTGAACTAGCTATTTCAATACATGGTTGGTGACAATTGGGGAAAAGTTTGGTCGGTTCAGCTGTCGAGTTGAACTATTTGTATAAATTAAGGACTACTTAATCTATGAATGAAATCTATGCTTAATTGCTGAATCTTAGTTGCAAAAATTAGATAGTGCTAGTGATTTCTAGCTGCATATTTTGACAAATCGCAGTGTTACAAGGATTGACAAATGGCAATGTTACTAGATCAACAAATGTCAATCTTTCCAGTTTGACAAATGGCAACATACCCAATATGACAGATGCAAATCTTACCAAATTGTTTGTACGTGGTTGCACACGGGTCATCCAAAACAACCGTTTGCATTGAAGGGATGCACAAATCCCGCGCTGCGAATTTTCCCTCGACTTAAGGGGGAAGACCATATCTCTCACTTTGCATACGGGTGTTCTATGTAAAACATTTGCAATCAAGAGTTGCAGAAATCCTGCTCGGCACATTTTCTCTTGGCTTCCTGGGGAAGCTGTCGATTTGCATACGGGTGTTCTAACTAAAATGTTTGCGATCAAGAGCTGCACAACTCCTGCTAGGCACATTTTTCCCTTTGCTTCCTGGGGAAGTTGTTGGTTTTGCATACGGGTGTTGTAACTAAAACGTTTATGATGAGTGTTTTATATTTAAAAACCGTATTAAACTGCAGCTTGGGCGCCATTAATGTAGAGGATGCGAGCAAGGCGGGCGGCCATGAAAGTCAAAGGGCTCGCTTCCCGGTGAGCGTGCAAGGCGTACAACTCGCACGCTTCCCGGTGAGCCTCCGCATTGGAGTACAGCTCGCATGCCTCCCGTTTAGTCAAGCACTCAAGCACTTGTCCGCACGGCACCTCCTAGCCATTACAAGAGTGAGGCGTGGCGTCACGTGAATGGTTAATAGAACATACACAATTTAAATTATACAAAACGTTTGAGATGTTATAGTGGTAGCTATTTGTTTCAAAATGCCTTTGTTGGCTGTTATTCGAGTGCGTCTTCTCTCAAAATGGACACGAAAAATACCACAACATGTCGGGTGCCATTCCATTATAGAATGCCAAGTTTCATGAATTCCAGACGAGTTTTGGATTTACTAGAATTTAAAAACAAAGTATCTCAAATTTTGCCGGCAATCAACAGTGCCTTGGTGTTTGAAATTCATTCCCATTTCTTGCATGGGACCTAAGCATGCACCGAAGGACACATATTTGATTTTTCAACCAATTTATATGCACTGGAGAATGTGCATGTAGTTCAAATTTGAATTATGCACATAAAAAGCCTAGAAAACCCAGTTAATGTATAAAAATGTCCAAACAAACCCCGAAAAATTCCAAAATTAAACACAACACTCCTGTTGTTCTATGTTGACACTAGAAAAAATTTGAAAGCAATAAGAGGCAACGGATATCGTTTCGTCCCCAAAGGTGGCACGTTCCCTACCGAAACCATCACGTTGTTGTGAGAAGCTCTGGTTTGTGAGAAGCTTATACCCAAACCTGCCCCAAATGGGACAAAAAATTTACCACGGCATGTTGATTGCTCCATGATAGCATGCCAAGTTTCATGAATTTCAGACGAGTTTTGGATTTACTAGAATTTAAAAACCAGGTATCTCAATTAAACTCTTATGAAACCACCGAAAACCAATCTAGACCCCATTCCGGCACTTTGCCAGATGGGGAAATCATCACCGGTGGCCATCTTCAACATCCCGGCGGCCACCACGATGAGGAGGGAGTAGTCCACCCTCGGGGCTGAGGGTTTGTACCGGTAGCTATGTGTTTAATCTCTCTCTCTCTCTCTCATGTTCTTGAGATGTCACGATCTTGATGTATCACGGGCTTTGTTAATATAGTCGTATCATATGGTATTTTCCCCTCTCTATCTTGTTATGATGAATTGAGTTTTTCCCTTTGAGATTTGTTGTTATCGGATTGAATACTTTTATGGATTTGAGAGCACTTGATATATGTCTTGCATATGAATACTCGTGGTGACAATGGGGTATCATATTGATTCACTTGAAATGTGTTTTGGCATTGAACTCGCGGATTCCCGCGGTGACATCGGGGTACTCTATGCATAGGGGTTGATGCATGTTCTCGTCTTTTGTTTCTCCGGTAGAAATCTTGGGGCACTCTTTGAGGTTCTTTGTGTTGGATTGAGTATTATGAATATGAAATTATTTGGTGTTATTTTAGTACGAACTCTTGGATAGATCGACCGAAAAGAATAGCTTTGAGGTGGTTTCGTACCCTACAAACGATTTCTTCTTATGTTCTCCGCTAGATAAGAACTTTGGAGTGATTCTTCATTGCACTTTGAGGGGTGGTTATATGATCCAGTTATATTAGCACTGTTGAGAGATTGCACTAGCGAAAGTACGGACCCTAGGCCTCATTTTCAAGCATTACAATACCATTTGTGCTCACTTTTGTTACTTGCTACCTTGCTGTTTTTTATTGTTCCTATTACAAAAATCAATATCTACCATTCATATTACACTTCTATCACCATCTCTTCGCCGAACTAGTGCACCTATACAAATTACCATTGTATTTGATGTGTTTGGGACACAAGAGACATTTTATTATTTGGTTGCAGGGTTTTTTGAGAGAGACCATCTTCATCCTACGCCTCCCACGGATTGATAAACCTTAGGTCATCCACTTGAGGGAAAATTGCTACTGTCCTACAAAACTCTGCGCTTGGAGGCCTAACACGAGTCTACAAGAATAAAGTTGCGTAGTATACATCACACACCTTTTGAGAGGGACACGCATGAATCATGATTTATTAGAATGCTCTATGTGCTTCACTTATATCTTTTGAGCTAGACAATTTGCTCCAGTGCTTCACTTATATCTTTTTAGAGCACGACAGTGGCTTTATTTTATAGAAATTGTTGAACTCTCATGTTTCATTTATATTATTTTGAGAGTCTCTAAAAAAACATGGTAATTTGCTTAGGTTACGAATTTAGTCCTAATATGATGGGCATCCAAGAGGATATAATAAAAACTTTCATATAAAGAGCGTTGAATACTATGAGAAGTTTGATTCTGATATTAGAGTCATGCTAGTGAGTAATTGTGGATTGGTAGAAATACTTGTGTTAAAGTTTGTGATTCTCGTAGCATGCATGTATGGTGAACCGTTATGTGATGAAGTCGGAGCATGATTTATTTATTAATTGTCTTCCTTATGAGTGGCGGTCGGGGACGAGCGATGGTCTTTTCCTAGCAAACTATCCCCTAGGAGCATGCGTGTAGTATTTTGTTTCGATGACTAATAATTTTTTGCAATAAGTATGTGAGTTCTTTATGACTAATGTTGACTCCATGGATTATATGCACTCTCACCCTTCCACCATTATTTGCTAGCCTCTCTAGTACCACGCAATTCTCGCCGGTGCATTACACCCATCATATACCTTCCTCAAAAGGGACAATGTTACTATCCTTTTTCCACACTTGTGCTTCAAAGTAGCACCATGATCTTCATGATAGAGAGTCTCTTATTTTGTCACTTTCATATACTAGTGGCAATTTTTCATTATAGAACTTGACTTGTATATTCCAATGATGGGTTTCCTCAAATGTCCTAGGTCTTCGTGTGCAAGCAAGTTTGATGCACACCCACTTAGTTTCTTATTGAGCTATCATACACTTATAGCTCTAGTGCATCCGTTGCATGGCAATCCCTACTCACTCTCATTCATATCTATTGATGGGCATATCCATAGCCCATTAATACACCTAGTTGATGTGAGACTTTCTCCTTCTTTTTGTCTTCTCCGCAACCACCATATTCTATTCCAGCTATAGTGCTATATCCATGGCTCACGCTCATGTACTGCGTGAAAGTTGAAAAAAAATTGAGAACATCAAAAGTATGAAACAATTGCTTGGCTTGTCATCAGGGTTGTGCGTGATTTAATACTTTGTGTGATGAAGATGGAGCATAGCCAAACTATATGATTTTGTACGTATAACTTTCTTTGGCCATGTTATTTCGAGAAGACATGATTGCTTTATTAGTATGATTGAAATATTATTGTTTTTATGTCAATATTAAACTTTTGTTTTGAATCTTATGCATCTGAATATTCATGCCACAATAAAGAAAATTACATGAATAAATATGTTAGGTAGCATTTCACATCAAAAATTATGTTTTTACCATTTACCTACTCGAGGACGAGTAGAATTAAGCTTGGGGATGCTTGATACGTCTCCAACGTATCTATAATTTTTGATTGTTCCATGCTATTATATTATCTGTTTTGGATGATTTATATGCAATAATATGCTATTTTATATTATTTTTGGACTAACCTATTAACCTAGAGCCTAGTGCCAGTTTCTGTTTTTTTCCTTGTTTTTGAGTTTTACAGAAAAGCAATATCAAACGGAATAAAACTTTCACGATGATTTTTCTTGGACCAGAAGACACCCAACAGACTTGGAGAGGGGGCCAGAAGAGTCCCCAGGGCTCCACAAGCCCTCAGGGCGCGCCCTAGGGGGGCGCCTCCCTGGCTTGTGGGCCCCACAGGACTCCTCCAACCCTAATTCTTTTGCTATAAATTCCCAAATATTCCCAAACTACCAGAAGCGTCCACCAAAATAAATTTTCGCCGATGTAACCTTCTGTTCCCATGAGATCCCATCTCTGGGCCTTTTTCGGCACTCTGCCGGAGGGGGATTCGATCACGGAGGGCTTCTACATCAACTCTATTGCCCTCCCGATGAAGCGTGAGTAGTTTACCACAAACCTACGGGTCCATAGCTAGTAGCTAGATGGCTTCTTCTCTCTCTATGATTTTCAATACAATGTTCTCCTCGATGTTCTTGGAGTTCTATCCAATGTAATATTCTTTTGCGGTGTGTTTGTCGAGATCCGATCAATTGTGGATTCATGGATTATCTATGAATATTATTCGAGTCTTTTCTGAATTCTTATATGCATGATTTGATATCTTTGTATTTCTCTTCGAATTATCGGTTTGGTTTGGCCAACTAGATTGGTTCTTCTTGCAATGGGAGAGGCGCTTAGTTTTGGGTTCAATCTTGTGGTGTCCTCACCCAGTGACAAAGTAGGGGTAGCGAGGCACGTATTGTAATTTTGCCATCAAGGGTAAAAAGATGGGGTTTTCATCATATTGCTTGACTTTATCCCTCTACATCATGTCATCTTACTTAAGGCGTTACTCCGTTCTTATGAACTTAATACTCTAGATGCATGTTGGATAGCGGTCGATGTGCGGAGTAATAGTAGTAGATGCGGGCAGGAATCGGTCTACTTGACACGGATGTGATGCCTATATTCATAATCATTTCCTTGGATATCGTCATAACTTTGCGCTTTTCTATCAGTTGCTCGACAGTAATTTGTTCACCCACCGTATTATTTTCCTTTAAGAGAGAAGCCTCTAGTGAAACCTATGGCCCCGGGTCTATTTTCCATCATATGTTTTCAGATCTATAAACAAAAAAATACCTTGCTGCAATTTATTTACTTATATTTTCTTTTACATTTTAGTAATCTTTTACATCTATGTTTATCAGATCTCATCCTTGCAAGTGACCGTGAAGAGATTGACAACCCCTTTATCGCGTTGGGTGCAAGTGTTTCATTGTTTGTGCAGGTGCATAGATTGGAGACTTGCGTGTACCTCCTACTGGATTGATACCTTGGTTCTCAAACTGAGGGAAATACTTATCTCTACTTTGCTGCATCACCCTTTCCTCTCCAAGGGAAAAACCAACGCAATATCAAGAATTAGCACCATCCACCTTTATAAGTACTGTAAAATCCCCAAAACCTAGGGGAGTCGACGAAACACAATTCCAGCCGCCGCAAGTTCTAGAACCACGAGATCTAATCTAGAGGTCTTTTCCGGCACTCTGTCGGAGGGGTCAACGATCACGGAGGGGTTCTTCATCATCACCCTTGCTCCTCCGATGATATGTGAGTAGTTTACCACAGACCTATGGGTCCGTAGGTAGTAGATGGATGATTTCTTCTCTCTTTTTGATCCTCAATACAATGCTCTCCTCAATGTTCTTGGAGATCTATTTGATGTAATGACTTTTTGCGGTGTGTCTGTTGGGATTCGATGAATTGTGAGTTTATGATCAGATCTATCCATGAATATCATTTGAGTCTTTGTTGAACTCTTTTATGCATGATTGTTTGAGCCTCATATTTCTTCTCCAAAACTTAGGTTTGGTTTGGCCAAGTAGATTGATTTTTCTTGCCATGGGAAGATGTGCGTTGTGATGGGTTCGACCATGCGGTGCTCAATCTCAGTGACAGAAGGAGACATGACATGCATGTATCATTGTCAATAAGGATAAAAAGATGGAGTCTATTCCTACATGAATAGATCTTGTCTACATCATGTCATCGTTCTTGTTGCATTAATTGCATTACTCCATTTTTTATGAACTTAATACACTAGATGCATGCTGGATAGCGGTCAATGTATGGAGTAATAGTAGTAGATGCAGGCAGGAGTCGGTCTACTAATCTTGTACGTGATGCCTATATACATGATCACTGCCTTGGATATTGTCATAATTATTTGCTCTTCTGTCAATTGCCCAACACTAATTTGTTTATCCACCGTATGCTATTTTCTCGAGAGAAGCCTCTACTGAAATCTACGCCCCTAGGTCTATTCCCTATCATATTAAAACCCAAAAATACCTTGCTGCACTTTTTCTTTCTTTATTTTATTTTGTGTTTTTGCTAGATTTATTTATCAAGTCTCATACAATTTAATCTATCTCAATACCGAGGAGGATTGACAACCCCTCTTACACGTTGGATTACAAGTATTTGTTGTTTTGTGTGCAGGTGCTGTTTACATAGTGTTGCTTGGTTCTCCTACTGGATTGATAACCTACGTTTCACAACTGAGGGAAATACTTACCATTGTTGTGCTGCATCATCCTCTTCTCTTCGGGGAATTACCAACACAGATACAAGCAATCAGAGCACAAGCACCCACCGTTGCCACGAGGGGGAGCGACAGCCGACGGGGCCAGGGGACGGCGTAGGGAGGCGCGTATTGCGCAGGCCGCCTATCGAAGCTGCCCCCTGGTCGGGAGGGGCCAGCGCCGGCGTCCGAGCTGCCGACGGGGAAACTGCGGCTGCGACGAGGCTGTAGATCCGGAGCTACCCCCGATCTCCACCTTGGACCGCTCCAAGGCGATGCAGAGGCCTAGGTCATACTCCGGATCCAGCTCGTCGTTAGAGCGGCTGCTGGAGCTCGACATTGCGCCGAATTCGGTCGGAATCGGTGCAGGGAGAGAAGAGAACGAAGAGAGAGAGAGAGAGAGAGAGAGAGAGAGAGAGAGAGAGAGAGAGAGAGAGAGAGGAGAGTGAGTGAGTGAGCTAGGGTTTCGGAGTGATGAGTCCGACGGTTTTTATGGGACATTCGTGGGGTCGCTGATGGGCCGGGCTTGTCAGTTGCGACGGATATTAGGGGTGCCGGTCAGCCCGAGCGTTTGAGGCCCATTTGAGAGCTCTAGTTTGGTCGGTATTTGTGGTCGGTCTGTGAACGGACAGCCTGTCCAGTCGTATGAGACGAATATAGAACGCCCGGTTGTAGATGCTCTACCTCTTCCAATGCAAAGGTGCTTAGGCTAGCCATAGTGGGGATAACTTAGGTAGTAACTTAACACATCTCAAGACAATTTTGCTTATGTGACAAATATTTAATGAGAAAAGAGGTGCTTGTGGTAACATAATATGTTACTGTAACATAGCGCTTCCCGAGGCAAAATGAGTCTATGAGCTAATAAATGAAGCAATCTATGACACTACTATTATGTTACTTTGCACTATGAAGGTACGCCCTCCGTCCGGTGAAAAGTGTACATCTAGCTTCAAAATTTGTCCACAAAAGAGTGTGTTTCTATCTTTCCAATGCACTTTAAAGTAGAAAAAAATATTTCTCTCTCATCACAGGGTAATATAGACTAATAGCAATCTACACGTGGTCTTCTTAATTTCTACATGCACTTAGTTCATTGGGGGTTAGGTAATTAAAGAGGAGAGAGATGGTGGCTTGCACCTCTCTAATGTATTTTTTACTTAACTCTATAATTTGTCCTAAAATTTCTAGATGTACGCTCTTCACCGGACGGAGGGAGTAATAACTTAGACTAGTGTCATATGCATGACACTGGTATAAGTTACTCCCCACTATGACCAGCCTTAAATACCTTAGAAACTCAACTCCCCAAAGCATATGTGCTTAATTTGTTGTTGCTAAGCACCTAAAGTCTTTCATGCACTGGTCAAATTGTTTCATTTACGTGGTTTGCTTAGGTTCTCGCGCTTGGCATTGGTTTTTTCTGGGGTCATCAAAGTGCTCTCACCCCTTCTTAAATATTGTATCATGCCATTTTTCGCTTACGTGGCATGCTTAGCACCTGTCCACGGTGAAGCACTGGAAAGGCCTAACGTGACGCCAGTCTACTCTTTTATACGGGCGAAGCGTTTTAGTCTTGTTGCTAGACACTGGGAGAGCAGCCTGCTAGCAGAGCAAAGCAACGAATCTGAATCTGGCAAGCTCGTCAAACAACTTCGTGCCCAGCACGGTACCACCACCCCCTGGTTTCAAACGCCAGCCAACCAGAGCAGATCCATCGTGAATCAATCAGCCAGAGGTATATCCGCCCACCCACCACCAGCAGGATACTCCTCCAAAGCCCCCACGTCTACCCGTGCCCCGAGAAACGGCACGCCAACAACAGGATAAGCCAAGCCAAGCCAGCCCCGCGGTTTCCCCGGTCGCAGCCGTGCAACCCAAGCCTGGTGGACCGATGGATGGCAACACGATGTGCAACCCGAACGCCGACGCCAACGCCGACGTGCGCGCAGAAGCAAACGTTCACCGGCGCAAAAATAATAAACAGTGCACGTAAAAATGTTCTTTTTCCCCGCACGAGGAAGTGGGATGGCGTCCGCGGCACAGCACCGGGCGGGCGGTCGCGTGGGCAGCAGCTTGCTGCAGCGGCGGGTGAAAGAGAGGGGAGAGGAGATATCCCTTGCCATATTCCCCGTTGCGTGCAGGCACCCCTCCCCCGGGCCGGGCGCTGGCCACGCGCACCCGCGGGGGAACCGTCGGGTGACGGGTGGGGCCCGGGCGGCAGGGGGCGCGGGGGGCGTCGGGGTCGGGGACGGGTAGCGGGGGAGGCGAACCGGAGGGGATGGATTGATTTCTCGGGATTTATTTAAGGGAGAGGAGGGAGATAGGCACACGAAAGCAACAGCCAAGAGAGAGACCAAGAGAGGAGAGGAGAGGAGAGAAAAGGGAGAAGCCAAGGAGGAGGAGGAGGAGTTGTTGGCTCTTGTTCCGGTTCCGGTCTGCTTGGAATCGCCGGAGGAGAGGGGAGGGACAGCGGAGGAGGGAGATGGTCGAGAGCTGACTGGGCGGATCGCGGTGGCCGGAGGGGGGGATCGGCCGGAGCAGGGACACTGCGGATGGTATTGGGCTTCGCCGGCGCCGGAGGCGGCGATCGCGGATGGGCGGCGGGGGCCGCGGGTGCTAGTGTTGGAGTCGGAGGGGTCGGTGCTCGCGTCGGTCTCCGGGGAGGAGGTGGAGCAGGAGCAGGAGCAGGAGGAGCGCGGGGGGATGAAGCGGGGGAAGGGGGGGAGGAATGGGCTGCTGCCGAGCTCGCTGCGGATCATATCGTCCTGCCTCAAGACGGTCTCGTCCAACGCCGGTTCCGTCGCCTCCACGGTGCGCTCCGCCGGGGCCTCCGTCGCCGCCTCCATCGCCCCCCAGGCCGAGGACGAGAAGGACCAGGTCGCCTCCGCCCGCCGCAACCACCTCCAAAACCTCCTTTTTTTTTTCTTTCAACTGTTGCAGACAACTGTTGTTGAAGTTGCTACTAGTGTTACTTCTGCTCAATTATACTTGCAACTGTACACTTGATTGCATGCCGATTTTTGGTAGGTCGTTATGGTCTGTCAGTAATCCGACCTGCTAGATCTTATCTAAGCATAGATTCAGAATTCCATGGCCAACTAACCAAGTCGGAGGTCAGTTGACCATCAATGAAGTTGAAGTTGGCACATAGTAGTAGAATTGTTAATTAAGATATACGGAGTAACTAGTTGGACGTTTCCAGTCCAGCAATACAATGGATGAAATTCGAGTTAGCTATACATGGTGGTGGACAGTTTGGTGAATTCAAATTTCCTATTTTTTGCCACTATAATGCTGCTGTGATATTGCCAGCTGTCTGTTTGATACCAATTTGCACATCTATGCTACATTTAAGCTTGCCTTAGGATGGTATGTTTCCTTTTTTCTGGAATCTGCTCAACTCTATTGTCCTTATTTGGTTAATGCTTGGTTCATCGTCTCTTATTGTTAGTCAACCGCTCTTAATTCCTTAACCTACCGTGGTGCTTCCTTATATCTTTGCAAATTCACTGACAGTCTTGACGTTTCATATATGAACAGGTTTTGTGGGCTGGATTTGACAAATTAGAGCTTCATCCGTCATCTTTCAAGCATGTTCTGCTCGTTGGCTACTCTAACGGGTTTCAAGTGCTTGATGTTGAGGATGCTGCAAATGTTTGTGAATTGGTCTCAAAACGCGATGGTCCAGTTACCTTTTTACAAATGCAACCCACACCTCTTTACTCTGAAGAAACTGAAGGATTTAGGGCATCACATCCTATGCTTCTGGTTGTTGCTGGGGATGAAACAAATGGCTTGGGTATGGTTCAAGGTGGTCGTTTAAGTGCACTGATCAGGGATACAAGCACTGAACCTCAATCTGGAAACTGCATTTCTACCCCAACAGTCGTTCGCTTCTACTCTTTGAAGTCTCACACCTATGTACATGTTCTCAGATTCCGATCTGCTGTATATATAGTTCGTTGCAGCCCCCGGGTTGTGGCCGTAGCACTTGCAGCGCAAGTAAGTTCTTGGTTCTCTTATTTCGTAGTGTGAATGATATCGTCAAAGATGCACAAACTTGTATATGTGTTCTTATATTTTTCTGCTACACCCCAGATCTACTGCTTTGATGCTGTAACTCTTGAGAACAAGTTCAGCGTCTTATCATATCCTTTACAAGGGGCACCTGGGGCGAACATTGGGTATGGTCCAATGTCTGTTGGCTCAAGATGGTTAGCTTATGCTCCCAATGGTCCTGTATTATCCAGCACTGGTCGTCTGAGCCCACAGAACCTCACACCTTCTCCAGGAGTGAGCCCATCTACTTCTCCTAGCAATGGAACCTTAGTTGCTAGATATGCAATGGAGTCCAGTAAGCAAATAGCTGCTGGTATAATCAATCTTGGTGATATGGGGTACAAAACACTGTCCAAGTACTGCCAAGAACTTCTGCCTGATGGTTCTAATTCTCCTCTGTCATCAAGTCCAGGAAGGAGATCCGGCAAACTTCCCTCCACTGTGCATCCACTCGAAGCTGACAATGCGGGAACGGTTAGCTGATGCTTCTCTATGCTTTTTTTTTTAATCTTTGACAAGTATAGCACATTAAAGAAAATATGTATTCTTTAATGCGTCTGTGTTTCAGATTAATGATATCTTATTGAATTTTTGCAGGTTATCATCAAGGATGTTACCTCCAAAGTTGTTATATCACAGTTTAGGGCTCACACCAGTCCTATATCTGCTCTTTGTTTCGATCCTAGTGGGACCCTTTTGGTCACAGCCTCTGTTCATGGCCACAACATAAATGTTTTCCGGATCATGCCGACCTGCATTGCTAATGGCTCAGGTTCAAAACGATATGATTGGGCATCATCTCATGTTCACCTTTACAAACTGTATCGTGGCATGACAGCAGCGGTATGGTTACACAGAAACTGTCAAGTTCTGTTAAAAGTATGTACAACCATGTCATTATTTTTAATTACCTTGTATTTACTTGCAGGTCATACAGGACATATCTTTTAGTCATTTTAGCCAGTGGGTATCTATTGTTTCAGCACGAGGCACTTGCCATATTTTTACATTGTCTCCATTTGGGGGTGATTCAAGTTTGCAGCCACAGAATTCTCACAGTGACGGGCCGCCTCTTGCCCCATGTCAGTCAAGGCCATGGTGGTCAAAGCCATCATTTCTTATGGATCAACAGCTTCATTCTGTGCCATCAACTGTGACAAATTCGGTGGTCAGTAGGATAAAAAACAATGGTTCTAGTTGGCTAAATACAGTCAGCAACGTGGCTGCTTCTGCAAGTGGAAAACTATCAGTGCCATCTGGTGCTATAACTGCTATTTTTTACAATTCCATTTACAAAGGTTCTCTGCCGGCTCCGTCGAAGGCTAATGCTTTGGAGCATTTATTGGTGTATTCACCGTCTGGTCATGTTATTCAACATGAACTTCTGCCTTCTTCGGGTTCTGAATCCTCTGATAACAGCCCAACAGTTGGGCCTGGCAGCCATTTGCAGCTCCAAGATGATGAGCTGCATGTTACCGCTGAGCCAGTTCAATGGTGGGATGTTTGTCGTCGGACAAACTGGCCTGAAAGAGACCAGGACATTGCAAATGTTGTATTCCACAATCAACTAAACAGGATGATGACGCCGGACACTTCTGACTGTGAGGATAGTGACCATTCTGAATTCACTCCATCAAATGATGGTATATCCAGAAAAGAGGTTATGAAAGTTAAAGAAAGATCAAGCTGGTATCTCTCAAATGCAGAGGTTCAGATAAGCTCATGGCGTATTCCCATATGGGAGAAGTCTAAGGTTGGCCTGCAATGTCTTGATACCATGACTAAATTTTACGGAATGGATATTGAACAATCTTTCATGTATATGTAGATTTGCTTCTACGTGATGGATCATCCTGCTACAGAGTCGGGGGAAGCTGTTAGCGTTCATGGTGGGGAAATTGAGATCGAAAAGCTGGCTCTTCATGAGGTTGAACTCAGGAGGAGGGAACTGCTCCCTGTGTTTAAGCAGTTCCACTATCCTGAGCAAAATAGGTAATGCCAAATCATCATGAAAGAAGAATGCTATTCTAGTCTTTTCTGTTTGTTGTCTATAATATTGTTCTATCTCTGGTTAGTTGCTGGCTACTTATGTTCTTTTTTCAGATAATATTTTTGCCACTATTTAATGATATCAAGGGGTTGAATTTCATACCAATTTAAATGCTGCTATGGTCACATTGAATTATATGTTTAGAACATCTCTGCCGGTAATTGTGCTCTGTTTTGTTTTGTATTGCTGTTGTACAGTTGTACACCAAGCTATAGGCAAGTAGTGCAATGCACTTAATTTTCAGTATTATTGTCCAGTTTCTTGATCTATAGTCTGAGCATAGGATGTCAATTTTGTATTGCTAAATATGTTCATAAGTTTGTAAATATCAGCAATTTCTAGTTTGAAGATATCAACATTGAACATGGAATCAGAAAATTTATTAAGTTATGTTAAATGATAATTCTTGAAAAGGTCATATGTTTCTGTAAACTGCCAATAAGCTCCTGAAGCAATCACACTATTCTGTCACTGCCGAAAATTAGATAACCTGTAATGTCAGCGCTGACGTGTATTGTTACTCTCAAAAGTAGATATTGATTCTACATGTCTAACTGGCTTGTCTTGCACACATCTTAATGGAAAATTATAAAGTTGGAGTCGCCCAAGTTTTCTTCCAAGCTTACAAACGATTATGTTTATCTGTGTCACTAAGTCTTGTTTATACTTGTGAATTTTGGACTCCTGTAACTAATCTACTAAATCAACTCAGCGATTTCCCCAAATCTACCTAATGGATTATCTTATTTTTTTGCTCGAAAGGGGGTCCTTTTAGCAACATACACTTAAATTGTTTTAATTACTCCCTTGCATACTCTTTGTATTCTCTCTTGTAAGTGTAGGATATAGTTTAATTTTCTATTGCTAAAGTGTAATTTTGCCAGATTTAGCAAGCGATAAGTGCCAGTGTCGATGATGAACTTAGGTAGACCTTTGGTTAGATTATCACATTTCTCCTCTCAAATGCTTTTTTATTTGACATCATCATCTGCTTGAGGCTTGCATATGAATGTGTCATGCTTGGCGTTTTTCAGGGCATAGGTTTGCACTATCATATACTTTTTACCCAACCAATGCAACTTTTGAGTTATCCAGGGAATATTTTATTTGTTACTAACTCAATAGTCATAGTGCTGGAAAGAAGTACCATGGAGATAAACAGGACAAAGGAAATAAAGAATATATTGAGCTTTGTTACTTGGTGCTAAGTAGTCAAACCCATTTTATGCAAACTTTTGACGATTCTCAACTGAAGTTTTGTTTTTCATCAGTTATTGTAATACAATTGCATTTGACATGTGAAATAAATAATATATTGAAATGTGCAGCAATCTTGCAAGCCGACAATTTCAGAATGCATTATCCACCATCGACAACACACAGTATAGCTCGGCAAAGGATAGTGATGCATATGGACCCAAACCAGTGCCTCATATATCTGGATTTTACACTGGTAAACATACGTTGTGAAATTTGAACTTACTGTTTATCTCCATTATAATTGTTTATTGAAAGAGATGCTTAATCTTGCAGATATGAGAAAAACAGACAACATGAATGGTTTAGCTGGGCAGTTATTTTCTGGACCTCTTGCTGTGGATATGCTGCCAAAGGAAAAATGCAATTCTATTGGATCTGAAGCTAGAAATTTGACTGCCAATCACAAAGTAGATAATGGGAGCATTGGCTATGTGTCTACACCAAATGGAACAAATGCATCCACCATCATGCCTCAGTCTATAGAGGGTGTGGATTGTTTACCATCACACATCAGACCATTGAGCAACTATTCCCTCTTGGATGGACCTCTTGATAATGGATCACCTTCTCCCGCAAGTAACGAATCATGCGGGCCTGAAATAACCAATAATTCTCTAGTCAGCAATGGTGCCATTACTGATATCCCAAATGGAGGTCACATGGGCGTCAATTCTGGACAGAATGAAACACCTGGTTCTCAGAACTCTGGAGAGTTTACCCAGTTTTTCCAAGAGGGCTATTGTAAAATATCAGAACTCGATGACTGCCGTGAGTTAACTGAAGCTGTTACTGATGCTGACAGCAGCAGCAGCCACTGCGAGAGAGAGAAGCCCGAGGAAGATGGGGACAACGATGACATGCTTGGAGGGGTTTTCGCCTTCAGTGAAGAAGGTAATACACAACGCAGTGATGATAGAAAGGTCATCATTGAACTTAATTGTTGGTGATCGTACTTTTGTGTTTGCGCTGATCTCTGTTCTCTCTTTGTGGCAGGTTGAACTTACTATACTGCTTTACTTGGGATAGATAATGGTAAACAGTTGCCACAACATTCAGTGTGCAATATTATGTAGAAAATGGTGGAATTCTAGTAGGCTTCCGTGGAATAAAGTTGTGCCGCGTCGATAATCTAATGTTTGGTACATATTTGGAAGGTGAAGCTTGCGCTCCATGTTTATTTGCTGGAAGGGTTCACTCTGGAGTTTGTGTCGAAGATCCCTCCAGGCATATTACTAATCCACGGAAGGAAGGGAGTTTGGTGTTTGTCGAGAAGCTGCCACTGCCTGCCGCGACACTTGGCCCGCCCTTTTTCTGTTTGCTTTGTACATACTGTAAGACCCATTTGTTTCGTGAGATACACTTCTGGGACATTTGGATGGGTCTGAAACCCTGGCGAGCCATATTTGTTGACTGCTTCCTGCCAGGGCCTGTGAATGTTCCATGTTTATTTGTACATACTTTCATGTTTTATTAAGAGAAAGGAATGCTAGCAACGATTAATGTGACATAACTGTATAAACATTCAGTGAAAGATTTCTGTTTACGAAGTCAGCTATGTTCTCCTCTTTGTGTTTGTGTTGCATGCTCAGTAATTGACTGCTGCAATGATGAATTACAAGTGGCTTCTGGTGTCCGAAGATAAGTAGTTATCCCTCTATAAAGAAACATAAGAGCGTTTAGATCTCTACTTTAATGATCTAAATGCTCTTATTTTTCTTTACTTTACAGAGGGAGTACCAGCTTTTTCTGTATGTTCTTAAGGACGCTTGCTGCGGAAATTACATGTGTGGGATGTGTCTATATTTAGCAACTTTATCTGGGGGTATATGCCCCCGTGACAATTGTCATAGATCAGAGGGAGGGAAAGTCTGGTGTGAATTTTGGGGAGGCTTTCCGCATCCGGGGGTATATACCCCCGTGTGGAACCACCTCGTTCCGTTTCACTACCCTGAGAATCTCAAACAGGTTCAAATAAATCTTCCTAATAATCGGTTATTAAGCCTCTTTCAATAAATTTGGGTTTTGTAGGTGTAATACTTTCTCCCTGGACGCGGTGCTTCTGATCACAAGCACAGGTGTGCTCGTTATCTCGGCTGCTCGTTCGTTCTTTGGGATGTGCTGCATTAAATTCCTGAGCCCAGTGGCTGTACAGGACAAGGTCCGGGCTACCGTTAATATTCAGGTAATCAACTTTGAAGAGAAGTATTTGGGACTTCCAACGCCAGAAGAAGGACGTATGACACGAGGTAAATTTCAAAATTTGCAATCACGGCTGCTGAAGAGGATCATTGCATGGGGTGATACCCTCTCTCTTGCTGGCAAGGAGATTATGATCAAAGCGGTCGCGCAAGCCATCCCCACTTATATTATGGGTGTATTTAAACTGCCTATGTCTGTATGTGATGATCTCAACAGAATGGTTCGAAATTTTTGGTGGGGAGCGTCTCAGGGCAAGAGGAAAACTCACTGGTTGGCTTGGCCAAAAATTTTGGCGCACAAAACTCAAGGCGGATTGGGCTTCAAGGACTTCAGAGTTTTCAACCAAGCTCTACTTGCGAGACAAGCGTGGAGGTTGCTAACCAAGCCTAATAGTTTGTGTGCGCAGGTACTAAAGTCTCGCTACTATCCCGATGGCCGACTTGAGGACACGGTGTTCTCCGGAAATGCCTCCCCTACCTGGCAGGCTATCCAGCATGGCCTTGAGCTCCTGAAGAAGGGCCTCACCTGGCGTGTTGGCGATGGACAACACATCCGCATCTGGCGTGATCGCTGGGTGCATCGGGAGCCATCGTGCCAACCAATCACACAGCAAGGCAGCTGCCGGCTGAGGAGAGTAGCAGAACTTCTGGACGATGAAGGGTCCTGGCGCATGGACCTGCTTCGACGCTATTTCCTTCAGGCGGACATTGACACGATCACCAGCATCCGCACATCGCCTCGCATCCCCGACGACATTATTGCATGGGCACCAGAAAAGAACGGTATCTTCACCGTTCGGTCCGCCTACCGCTTTGCCATGGATGAGCGCGAGCGTCCATTGGCTACCGCCACGAGCAGGGCACCGGATGGTCGTGGCGCCATCTGGAAGATCATATGGGGGTGCCCTGCTCCCCCTAAGGTACGTGTGTTTGCATGGAAAGTGATGGCCAACTCATTGGCTACATGGGCCAACAAACTTTCTCGTCATCTTGAGCTTACTGACATCTGTCCTCTTTTTATGGTGTGGAACGAGAGGACGGGTTCCATGCGCTTTGCAGATGCCCACTAGCTACAGATTTGTGGCGTGCCATGGAGGTGGATTGGCCCATCCCAAAGCTTGAAGCAATATGTAATAGTGGGCCGGAGTGGCTGTTTACTCTCCTGGACCCCCTGGATGATAAGGCACGGATGGTGGTCCTCATGACCATGTGGCGATCCCGGTACGTCCGCAATGAGATTACGCATGGGAAGAGGCCACCACCCACAGAAGTCTCTCGCCGCTTTCTTCAAGGGTATATAAACTCGCTGTTATGCATCCATCAATACCCACATGGCGATATGGAGAGGGGGAAGATGGTGCTGCATGTGACCCGGCCGGCTACAGCCCCGAGTGCCACCTCACAACAGGAGCTGTGGTGGATTGCCCCAAGGCCGGGTTGGACGAAGCTAAACACCGATGGGAGCTATGTCCCGTCGACAGGTGCTGCTGGAGGTGGCATGATTCTCAGAGATGAAGGAGGAGAGATCGTGTTTAGTGCATGCAGGGAAGTACGCACATGCGAGAACAGTCTTGAGGCGGAACTGCTTGCATGCCGAGAGGGATTGGACCTGGCGGTGCATCGGACTAGCCTGCCCATTTTGGTGGAGCTGGATAGTGTTGAAGTGGTACGTATGCTCACAACACATGTGGCGGATCGATCGCAGCATCGTACTCTCGTGGAAGAGATACAGAGCCTAGCCATGTCGGCGGAGAGGGAGATCTTGTTTAGTCATTGTAGACGTTCACAGAATAAAGTTAGCCATGAGCTGGCCGTGTATGGCCGAAGCACCCCACGCACTGCAGTGTGGTTGTACTCTGGAATGGACTTTGTTGTAAACCTTTGTGCGGCTGAGAAGCCTCCTTGAGTAATGAAAAATTTCCTTTCCCCCGCAAAAAAAAAGTCCTGAGCCCCGATGGAGTTCACCCATAAATAAGTAATCCGTGAAATACAGTAGAGCCGTATGGGCTACGTGGGCCAGGAGTTGTGACAGAAAGACATCGCCGTGAGACGCACAGGACGTGAGCCGTGGCTCGGGTCATGAATTCGAAAAAAGTCTATTTTAAACCTTAAACTTGTAGGGGTCGGACGAAATGAACCCTTAAGTCGAAATCCCGGTCGATTGCACCCTAAACTATACAATCCCGGTCTAAATCAAACCCTGACATTGTTTCAACTGGGATTCGTCTAGTGGGCCGGCCCGTTAGAGTTTTTTTCGTTCAAAAACAAAAATTCCAAAGGGCGCACACCGGGGCAGATCCTATTTGACGCCCGCAGGCGTCAAAAGGACGTGGCTTCGCTGAAGCCTGCACACCCGACGCCTTATTTGGGCCGGCCCACGGTCGCGATGATTTTTCTTCCTTTTCCTGTTTCTTTCATTTCTTTTTCTGTTTCTATTTCTGTTTCTATTTCTTTTCTTTTCTTTTTCTTATTTTTATTTTTGTTTCTTTTTCGTGTATTATTACCTGTTCATTGCATATTTATGGTCAGCGTATATTTAACAAAATGTTCAACATCTTTAGGAAAATGTTCATTGTGTATTTTAAAATTGTTTGACATATATTCACAGGAATGTTCAATGCAGATTTAAACATTGTTCAGTGTATATCACAAAAATATTCAATGTGTATTTAAATATTTGTTCAGCGTATATAAAAAATGTTAAGTGTGTATTTAAAAACTGTTCAACGTATATCACAAAATGTGCAGTGTATATTTAGAAGTGTTCATCATTTGAAATTTAAAAAAATTTGTTCATGTTTTCAATAAATGTTGATGTTTTTAAAAGTTTGATCAAATCTCTAAATTTGTTCACGATTTTCAAACGTTATTAACATTTTTTTTGAAGGAAAATCATTCGTTTTTTCCCAATAAATTTTGAAAAGTTTGAAAAAAGAAACGGATCTGCCGTTGTACATAGTAGTTTTACTTATCAGGTGATGTAAGTTACTTCTTAAAGTCAGGCGCCCCAAATTTAACACTAGAATACATCAAGTCTGTTGGTTTGGAAGATGTACCCACTAGCGGCAGATTGTGAGTTCAAGCTTTACTCGTGAAAACAATTTTCTAGCGAAATTTTTTCATGCGCCTGGATTTTGTAATATCCATTGAACATTTTCTTAATGTACGATGAACATTTTAGATTATACACAATGAACATTTTGGGAAAACTATAAATATACGTGTTGAACAATTTGCGAATATGCATTGAACAATTTTAGAATACATATTAAAAATTTGTGTAATATACACTGAACAAATTTTAAAAACATAGGGTACAATTTATATTCATTGAGCAATTTTTAATATACAATGAACATTTTATAATGCATGATGAACCACAAGGATCTGAGCATCTGATTTATCAGATTGAACCAAATAGTCCGGCATGGACTCGAAGGTACGAGCTTTATCAGCGAGTTGCTGACTGCGACGAATGGTGCTTTGCATATGGCACCTGCAATTATCGTGGTTCTGCTGTGAAATCTTGAATATATTTAGTGTTGTGGTAATGGTATTGGATTGCTCTGTTCATGGATTTAGAATTCAGAGTTATATATTGCTGCCACAGTGCCACTACGCTGGAAGTGCTATGACCTGATAATTGAATTGCATTCCTTGGCACTTGATTTGTATGTGGCGAAACCGGTTAGTGTGCAGTGATGTACATGTAGAACAGTACAACCATAAGTGTTTACTAACAAATAGGGAAATATTGAAACACAGCAGAAGCAAAATTGTGAAAAAATTAGGTGGGGCAAGAATGATTGCTTACGTTCAGTACCGTAGTAAGCAGTATTATGTAAACAGGTACAAGATGTGGTCACTGGATTTTGAGATTTCTGTTGGACTGAAAATTTTCTCACGAACGGTCATACATGCAGGGTTAGCATCGGTGCTGCTGCTCCAGGGAGGACACCATGCCTAAGCCTGATCAGCGTATTCGAGAAGGCAATCTGTGGTTTTACCGAGAGCCCGGGTGAGAATGTGACAGTGCCCACACTTGGGATAAGTTTCGATACGCTTGGAGAAGCTTACGACTTTTATAAATTGTATTCGTGGGAGAAGGGATTTGGAATTAGGTACGACAAGAGTCGGCTGAACGCGGTGAGTCAACAATTTAATAGACCAGTTGGTTCTAAATTCAGAGAAGTCGCTCTCTCAGGATCTAGAACTGACTTATTTGATTATGATCAAATTGTGCAGGGAAAGGCTGGCGTGGAGAACACCAGATCTTACCGCTGCGAGTGCCTTGCGTTGATAAGTTTGTTGCGGTCAAAATACGATGGGTGGTACATAGCAAAACATCATGAGGAACACAACCACTCATTGTCTCCGACGGTCAAACAATACGCTGGCCCTCTCATAAGCATAAAGATGTGTACAACAGGGATCTGGTGAAGCAAATGCGATAAAACAATGTGAACCTTGCTAAAATTTACAACATTATTGTAGTTTCTTCGGTTCTATGGAAAAGGTGCCATTCACAAAGAGGGAACTTAAGAATTTGTGTGGTAAGATAAGCCGAGAGCAGTCAAAGGATGATGTAAGGAAAACAATGGAGTTTTTTTTTGCAGAACTTAGAGCAAGAGACCCGCACTTCACATACCGTGTACAAGCTGACAAGGAGGGAAGGATCAACACTTTGATGTTGGCAAATGGGAGCGGCAGATTGCAGTACACCTTCTTTGGGGTGGGGGGGGGGGGGGGCGTAGTTAAGTTTGACACCAATTTCGGCTTTGTGAGGGCGATGGGCGGGGCGACTAGGGACGGGTCTCGCGACCACGGCGCCGGCGGCGACCGGCGAGTCGGAGGACGGTTCTGGGCGCTAGTGGAGAGTGACGAGGAGGAGGACGAAGACGACGGCCGGCATCTTGACGCCGGTTCGCCGGAGACGGCGTCACCTACGCCTTCAGATCACATTTGCGAGGCTTTCAAGGTTGGATATTCTGAGGATGAGGTTGCGCTGTTGGTAGATGAGGCGATCCCGCAGGACGATCCGGCGAGGACTGGACTGGAGAAGACGGAGAGGATCGAGATCGTTCGGCGCGTCGTGCACCGGAGGACGGCGGCGACGGCGATCCGGACATGGCGTGGCCCCCTTCCAAAGGTACGTCTTCCGGCCCTTACGTTCGGTGATTTCCTCGGTTCGGAATGGAAAGTTGTGCCCAGTCGCTAGAAGAAGGGCCGGCGGCCGGCGACGACGGTGGTGAAACCGTCCGGTGAGATCCCGATCGGGGTAGCCAGGCGGCTGTGTTTGAATTCGTTGCTGGAATTGGCTGGGCCGCCTTCGGCTGGGTATGAGGCCCAGATCGAAGGGGTCGCAGGTGGGCCGGTGCCTCTCGGGCTGGACACAGAAGGGCCATCGGAAGAGGCAATCGTTTACGTGCGAGAGGCATGCAACGATCCCGCTGGTCTTTCTCCTCCCGTTGAGCGCCGTAGGGTTTCCTCGTGCCGCACTCCTCATCGCCTTGCAGATCGCGGGGGACGTGCCCGGCGCATCCCTCCACTTCTCATGGCGGGTCAGGGGGCCGCGGGAAAGAATGCGGCGGAGCCGGCCGGGTCGGCTCGGGCCGGAGTTGCGCCGCCGCCTGGCTCTGGTGGTGGTCGTGGCGTGGTGGTGCCACAGCCGGCTCTGGGTACTGGTCGCGGCGCCGACGCTCCTGGGGCGAACCGCGGCGTGCCGGCGGCGGGTCGGGGCGTGGCACCAGTGGGTGCAAATTCGTCGACCCCAGGCCGCGGAGCTGGAGTTCCTGGTGCCCGCCCACCGGCTTCGGCGCATGTTACTGCCGCGGGTAGGGGTGACTCCTTCCGCCCGCTAGCGCCGGTGTCTATGCCTACCGTGGGTCGGGCAGGTGGTCATGGCGCCCGCCCGCCAATGCCGCGTCCGACGGGGCTGTCCGGGACGTTGCCGGCTGCCGGACGAGGGGGAGCGCCGGTCGTTGCCGTTGCAGGGAGCGGCGCACCGCCAAGAATTCCGGCGCCGGCGGCCGTGGGGCGGGGTGTCGTGCCATCAGTGCCTCGTGCCGCGCCGCCGCCTCACTATGTCACGAGACCGACACAGCAGCGTTCGGATCCACCGCATGCACGACCGGATGCAGGGAATGGCGGAGCCAATGGACCGCCCAAAGGACAATGGGGAGATGATGGTTATGATGTTTACGGAGAAGGCCAACACCGTGGTTCGTCATCTACGGGAGGTGGACGCGGATACGCCTGGCAAAGTGATGGTTCGGATGAGAGGCCATTCCTTGGCCCGGCGGGTGGTTTCGTCAAGGGGGCTTCGGGCCCGAATAACCGGCAGAGAGGTGATGGAAATATGCCCTAGAGGCAATAATAAAAGTATTATTATTATATTTCCTTGTTCATGGTAATTGTCTTTATTCATGCTATAATTGTGTTATCTGGAAATCGTAATACATGTGTGAATACTAGACACCAATATGTCCCTAGTAAGCCTCTAGTTGACTAGCTCGTTAATCAATAGATAGTCATGGTTTCCTGACTATGGACATGGGGATGTCATTGATAACGAGATCACATCATTAGGAGAATGATGTGATGGACAAGACCCAATCCTAAGCATAGCACAAGATCGTGTAGTTCGTTTTGCTAGAGCTTTCCAATGTCAAGTATCTTTTCCTTAGACCATGAGATCGTGTAACTCCCGGATACTGTAGGAGTGCTTTGGGTGTACCAAACGTCACAACGTAACTGGGTGACTATAAAGGTGCACTACAGGTATCTCCGAAAGTATCTGTTGGGTTGACACGGATCAAGACTGGGATTTGTCACTCCGCATGACGGAGAGGTATCACCGGGCCCACTCGGTAATGCATCATCATAATGAGCTCAAAGTGACCAAGTGTTTGGCCACGGGATCATGCATTACGGTACGAGTAAAGTGACTTGCCGGTAACGGGACTAAACGAGGTATTGGGATACCGACGATCGAGTCTCGGGCAAGTAACCTACCGATTGACAAAGGGAATAGTTTACGGGGTTGCTTGAACCCTCAACATCGTGGTTCATCCGATGACATCATCGAGGAACATGTGGGAGCCAACATGGGTATCCAGATCCCGCTGTTGGTTATTGCCCGAGAGTCGTCTTGGTCATGTCTGCATGTCTCCCGAACCCGTAGGGTCTACACACTTAAGGTTCGGTGACGCCAGGGTTATTAGGAAGACTTGTATGTGATTACTGAATGTTGTTCGGAGTCCCGGATGAGATCCCGGACGTCACGAGGAGTTCCGGAGTGATCCGGAGGTAAAGATTTATATATGGGAAGTTGTCATACGGACACCGGAATAGTTCGGGGGCATATCGGTATTGTACCGGGGCCACCGGAGGGGCCTCGGGGGTCCACCGGGAGGGGCCACCTCTCCCGGAGGGGCTCATGGGCTGTAAAGGGGAAGGAACCAGCCCAAAGTGGGCTGGTGCGCCTCCCCCCAAGGGCCCATGCGCCCTAGGGTTTGGGGGAACCCTAAAGGGGGCACCCCCCTTGCTTGGGGGGCAAGCCCCCTCCCCCTTGGCCGCCACCCCCCCCTCTAGACCCATCTAGAGGGGGCCGGCCCCCCTTGACCCTTCCCCTATAAATAGAGGGGTGAGGGGAGGGCTGCAGACACAACTGAAGGCGCAGCCCCTCCCCTCCCCAACACCTCTCCTCCTCCGTACGCGCTTGGCGAAGCCCTGTCGGAGTTCTGTTGCACCAACCTCACCACGCCGTCGTGCTGCCGTTGGAGTCTTCTTCCTCAACCTCTCCTTCCCCTTGCTGGATCAAGAAGGAGGAGACGTCGATCGTCCCGTACGTGTGTTGAACGCGGAGGTGCTGTCCGTTCGGCACTTGGTCATCGGCGATCCGAATCACGACGAGTACGACTACGTCATCACCATCCCCTTGAACGCTTCCGCACGCAATCTGCAAGTGGTATGTAGATGCAATCTCTCTCCCATGACTCGTTGCTTAGATGAACTCATAGATGGATCTTGGTGAAACCGTAGGAAAATTTTAATTTTCTGCAACGTTCCCCAACAGTGGCATCATGAGCTAGGTCTATGCGTATTTCTCTATTGCACGAGTAGAACACAAAGTAGTTGTGGGCGTCGAATTGTCAATTCTTCTTGCCGTTACTAGTCCTATCTTGGTTCAGCGGTATTGTGGGATGAAGCGGCCCGGACCAACCTTACACGTACGCTTACGTGAGACCGGTTCCACCGACTAACATGCACTAGTTGCATAAGGTGGCTGGCGGGTGTCTGTCTCTCCCACTTTAGTTGGATCGGATTCGATGAACAGGGTCCTTATGAAGGGTAAATAGAGATTGACAAATTCACGTTGTGGTTTTAAACGTAGGTAAGAAACGTTCTTGCTAGCAACCTATAACAGCCACGTAAAAACTTGCAACAACATTAGAGGACGTCTAACTTGTTTTTGCAGCAAGTGCTTTGTGATGTGATATGGCCAGAAGTTGTGATGAATCATGTGATGTATGAGATGATCTTGTTATTGTAATAGGAATCACGACTTGCATGTCGATGAGTATGACAACCGGCAGGAGCCATAGGAGTTGTCATTATTCTTTTATGACCTGCGTGTCACCATGTAAATTACTTTACTTTATTGCTAAATGTGTTAGCCATAGTAGTAGTAGTAATGGTTGGCGAGCAACTCCATGGAGACACGATGATGGAGATCATGATGATGGAGATCATGGTGTCGTGCCGGTGACAAGATGATCATGGAGCCCCAAGATGGAGATCAAAGGAGCTATATGATGATGGCCATATCATGTCACTACTATATAATTGCATGTGATGTTTATTATGTTTTTACATCTTGTTTACTTAGAACGACGGTAGTAAATAAGATGATCCCTTACAAAATTTCAAGAAGTGTTCTCCCCTAACTGTGCACCGTTGCTAAAGTTCGTCGTTTCGAAGCACCACGTGATGATCGGGTGTGATAGATCCATACGTTCACATACAACGGGTGTAAGACAGTTTTACACATGCAAAACACTTAGGGTTAACTTGACGAGCCTAGCATGTACAGACATGGCCTCGGAACACGGAGACCGAAAGGTCGAACATGAGTCGTATAGAAGATACGATCAACATAGAGATGTTCACCGATGATGACTAGTCCGTCTCACGTGATGATCGGACACGGCCTAGTCGACTCGGATCATGTAACACTTAGATGACTAGAGGGATGTCTAATCTGAGTGGGAGTTCATTCATTGATTTGATTAGATGAACTTAATTATCATGAACTTAGTCTAAATCTTTACAATATGTCTTGTAGATCAAATGGCCCACGGTAATGTCAGCCTCAACTTCAACGCATTCCTAGAGAAAACTAAGCTGAAAGATGATGGCAGCAACTATTCGGACTGGGTCCGGAACTTGAGGATCATCCTCATAGCAGCCAAGAAAGATTATGTCCTAGATGCACCGCTAGGTGATGCACCATTCCCAGAAAACCAGGACGTTATGAACGCCCATCAGTCACGCACTGATGATTACTCCATCGTTCAGTGCGGCATGCTTTACAGCTTAGAACCGGGGCTCCAAAAGCGTTTTGAGAAGCACGGACCATATGAGATGTTCGAGGAGCTGAAATTGATTTTCCAAGCTCATGCCCGGGTCGAGAGATATGAAGTCTCCAACAAGTTCTTTAGCTGCAAAATGGAGGAAAATAGCTCTGTTAGTGAACACATACTCAAGATGTCTGGGTTGCACAACCGCTTGACTCAGCTGGAAGTTAATCTTCCGGATGAGGCGGTCATTGACAGAATCCTTCAGTCGCTCCCACCTAGATACAAAAGCTTCGTGATGAACTACAACATGCAGGGGATGGAAAAGACCATTCCCGAGTTGTATTCAATGCTGAAATCCGCGGAGGTGGAGATCAAAAAGGAACATCAAGTGTTGATGGTGAATAAAACCACTAAGTTCAAGAAAGGCAAGGGTAAGAAGAACTTCAAGAAAGACGGCAAGGAGGTTGCCGCGCCTGGTAAATCAGTTGCCAGGAAGAAGTCAAAGAATGGACCCAAAC
The DNA here is from genome assembly GCA_032464435.1 of Aegilops umbellulata. Lineage (NCBI taxonomy): Eukaryota > Viridiplantae > Streptophyta > Magnoliopsida > Poales > Poaceae > Aegilops > Aegilops umbellulata. The sequence continues at coordinate 399,686,729 of CP136054.1, forward strand.
CTGAAACTGAGTGCTTTTATTGCAAGGGAAATGGTCACTGGAAACGGAATTGCCCCAAGTACTTAGCGGATAAGAAGGCCGGCAACACTAAAGGTATATGTGATATACATGTAATTGATGTGTACCTTACCAGTGCTCGTAGTAGCTCCTGGGTATTTGATATCGGTGCTGTTGCTCATATTTGTAACTCACAGCAGGAGCTGCGGAATAAGAGAACACTGGCGAAGGACGAGGTGACGATGCGCGTCGGGAATGGTTCCAAGGTCGATGTGATCGCCGTCGGCACGCTGCCTCTACATTTACCCACGGGATTAGTTTTAAACCTCAATAATTGTTATTTAGTGCCAAGTTTGAGCATGAACATTGTATCTGGATCTCGTTTAATACGAGATGGCTACTCATTTAAATCCGAGAATAATGGTTGTTCTATTTATATGAGTGATATGTTTTATGGTCATGCTCCGATGGTTAATGGTTTATTCTTAATGAATCTCGTGCGTGATAATACACATATTCATAGTGTGAATGCCAAAAGGTGTAAAGTTGATAACGATAGTCCCACATACTTGTGGCACTGCCCCCTTGGTCACATTGGTGTCAAGCGCATGAAGAAGCTCCATGCTGATGGACTTTTAGAGTCTCTCAATTATGAATCGTTTGACACATGCGAACCATGCCTTATGGGCAAAATGACCAAGACTCCGTTCTCCGGAACAATGGAGCGAGCAACCAACTTATTGGAAATTATACATACTGATGTGTGCGGTCCAATGAGCGTTGAGGCTCGCGGAGGATATCGTTATGTTCTCACACTCACTGATGATTTGAGTAGATATGGCTATGTCTACTTAATGAAACACAAGTCTGAGACCTTTGAAAAGTTCAAGGAGTTTCAGAGTGAGGTTGAGAATCAACGTGACAGAAAGATCAAGTTTCTACGATCAGATCGTGGAGGAGAGTACTTAAGTCACGAATTTGGCACACACTTAAGAAAATGTGGAATAGTTTCACAACTCACGCCGCCTGGAACACCTCAGCGTAATGGTGTGTCCGAACGTCGTAATCGCACTTTATTGGATATGGTGCGATCTATGATGTCTCTTACCGATTTACCGCTATCATTTTGGGGATACGCTCTAGAGACAGCCACATTCACTTTAAATAGGGCACCGTCTAAATCCGTTGAGACGACACCGTATGAATTATGGTTTGGGAAGAAACCTAAGCTGTCGTTTCTAAAAGTTTGGGGATGCGAGGCTTATGTCAAGAAACTTCAACCTGAAAAGCTCGAACCCAAATCGGAAAAATGCGTCTTCATAGGATACCCTAAGGAAACCATAGGGTATACCTTCTACTTAAGATCCGAGGGCAAGATCTTTGTTGCCAAGAACGGAACCTTTCTGGAGAAAGAGTTTCTCTCGAAAGAAGTAAGTGGGAGGAAAGTGGAGCTTGATGAAGTACCGCCTCTTGAAACGGAGAATGGCGCAGCGCAGGAAAATGTTCCTGTGGTGCCTGCTCCAATTAGAGAGGAGGTTAATGATAATGATCAAGATACTTCGGACCAAGCTTCCACTGAACTTCGTAGGTCCACAAGGACACGTTCCGCACCAGAGTGGTACGGCAACCCTGTCCTGGAAATCATGTTGTTGGACAACAGTGAACCTTCGAACTATGAAGAAGCGATGGCGGGCCCGGATTCCAACAAATGGTTAGAAGCCATGAAATCCGAGATAGGATCCATGTATGAAAACAAAGTATGGACTTTGACAGACTTGCCCGATGATCGGCGAGCGATAGAAAATAAATGGATCTTCAAGAAGAAGACGGACGCGGATGGTAATGTCACCATCTATAAAGCTCGACTTGTCGCTAAGGGTTATCGGCAAGTTCAAGGGATTGACTACGATGAGACTTTCTCTCCCGTAGCGAAGCTGAAGTCCGTCCGAATCATGTTAGCAATTGTCGCATACTATGATTATGAGATATGGCAAATGGACGTCAAAACGGCATTCCTTAACGGCTATCTTAAGGAAGAACTGTATATGATGCAGCCGGAAGGTTTTGTCGATCCCAAGAATGCTAACAAGGTGTGCAAGCTCCAGCGATCCATTTATGGGCTGGTGCAAGCATCTCGGAGTTGGAACATTCGCTTTGATGAGATGATCAAAGCGTTTGGGTTTATGCAGACTTATGGAGAAGCCTGCGTTTACAAGAAAGTGAGTGGGAGCTCCGTAGCATTTCTCATATTATATGTGGATGACATACTATTGATGGGAAATGATATAGAATTCTTGGAAAGCATAAAGGCCTATTTGAACAAGTGTTTTTCAATGAAGGACCTTGGAGAAGCTGCTTATATATTAGGCATCAAAATCTATAGAGATAGATCAAGACGCCTCATAGGTCTTTCGCAAAGCACGTACCTTGATAAGATTTTGAAGAAGTTCAAAATGGATCAGTCCAAGAAAGGGTTCTTGCCTGTGTTGCAAGGTGTGAAATTGAGCTCAGCTCAATGCCCGACCACGGCAAAGGATAAACAAGAGATGAGCGTCATCCCCTATGCTTCAGCCATAGGATCCATTATGTATGCCATGCTGTGTACCAGACCTGATGTAAACCTTGCCGTAAATTTGGTAGGTAGGTACCAAAGTAACCCCGGCAAGGAACACTGGACAGCGGTCAAGAATATCCTTAAGTAGCTGAAAAGGACTAAGGACATGTTTCTCGTTTATGGAGGTGACGAAGAGCTCGTCGTAAAGGGTTACGTCGATGCTAGCTTCGACACAGATCTGGATGACTCTAAGTCACAAACCGGATACGTGTATATGTTGAATGGTGGAGCAGTGAGCTGGTGCAGCTGCAAGCAGAGCGTCGTGGCGGGATCTACATGTGAAGCGGAATACATGGCAGCCTCGGAGGCAGCGCATGAGGCAATTTGGGTGAAGGAGTTCATCACCGACCTAGGAGTCATACCCAATGCGTCGGGGCCGATCAAACTCTTCTGTGACAACACTGGAGCTATTGCACTGGCCAAGGAGCCCAGGTTTCACAAGAAGACCAGGCACATCAAGCGTCGCTTCAACTCCATCCGTGAAAATGTTCAAGATGGAGACATAGAAATTTGTAAAGTGCACACGGATCTGAATGTCGCAGATCCGTTGACTAAACCTCTCCCTAGGGCAAAACATGATGAGCACCAGAACTCTATGGGTGTTCGATTCATCACAATGTAACTAGATTATTGACTCTAGTGCAAGTGGGAGACTGTTGGAAATATGCCCTAGAGGCAATAATAAAAGTATTATTATTATATTTCCTTGTTCATGGTAATTGTCTTTATTCATGCTATAATTGTGTTATCTGGAAATCGTAATACATGTGTGAATACTAGACACCAATATGTCCCTAGTAAGCCTCTAGTTGACTAGCTCGTTAATCAATAGATAGTCATGGTTTCCTGACTATGGACATGGGGATGTCATTGATAACGAGATCACATCATTAGGAGAATGATGTGATGGACAAGACCCAATCCTAAGCATAGCACAAGATCGTGTAGTTCGTTTTGCTAGAGCTTTCCAATGTCAAGTATCTTTTCCTTATACCATGAGATCGTGTAACTCCCGGATACTGTAGGAGTGCTTTGGGTGTACCAAACGTCGCAACGTAACTGGGTGACTATAAAGGTGCACTACAGGTATCTCCGAAAGTATCTGTTGGGTTGACACGGATCAAGACTGGGATTTGTCACTCCGCATGACGGAGAGGTATCACCGGGCCCACTCGGTAATGCATCATCATAATGAGCTCAAAGTGACCAAGTGTTTGGCCACGGGATCATGCATTACGGTACGAGTAAAGTGACTTGCCGGTAACGGGACTAAACGAGGTATTGGGATACCGACGATCGAGTCTCGGGCAAGTAACCTACCGATTGACAAAGGGAATAGTTTACGGGGTTGCTTGAACCCTCGACATCGTGGTTCATCCGATGACATCATCGAGGAACATGTGGGAGCCAACATGGGTATCCAGATCCCGCTGTTGGTTATTGCCCGAGAGTCGTCTTGGTCATGTCTGCATGTCTCCCGAACCCGTAGGGTCTACACACTTAAGGTTCGGTGACGCCAGGGTTATTAGGAAGACTTGTATGTGATTACCGAATGTTGTTCGGAGTCCCCGATGAGATCCCGGACGTCACGAGGAGTTCCAGAGTGATCCGGAGGTAAAGATTTATATATGGGAAGTTGTCATACGGACACCGGAATAGTTCGGGGGCATATCGGTATTGTACCGGGGCCACCGGAGGGGCCTCGGGGGTCCACCGGGAGGGGCCACCTCTCCCGGAGGGGCTCATGGGCTGTAAAGGGGAAGGGAACCAGCCCAAAGTGGGCTGGTGCGCCTCCCCCCAAGGGCCCAAGCGCCCTAGGGTTTGGGGGAACCCTAAAGGGGGCGCCCCCCTTGCTTGGGGGGCAAGCCCCTCCCCCTTGGCCGCCGCCCCCCCTCTAGATCCATCTAGAGGGGGCCGGCCCCCCTTGCCCCTTCCCCTATAAATAGAGGGGTGAGGGGAGGGCTGCAGACACAACTGAAGGCGCAGCCCCTCCCCTCCCCAACACCTCTCCTCCTCCGTACGCGCTTGGCGAAGCCCTGTCGGAGTTCTGTTGCACCAACCTCACCACGCCGTCGTGCTGCCGTTGGAGTCTTCTTCCTCAACCTCTCCTTCCCCTTGCTGGATCAAGAAGGAGGAGACGTCGATCGTCCCGTACGTGTGTTGAACGCGGAGGTGCTGTCCGTTCGGCACTTGGTCATCGGTGATCCAAATCACGACGAGTACGACTACGTCATCACCATCCCCTTGAACGCTTCCGCACGCAATCTGCAAGTGGTATGTAGATGCAATCTCTCTCCCATGACTCGTTGCTTAGATGAACTCATAGATGGATCTTGGTGAAACCGTAGGAAAATTTTAATTTTCTGCAACGTTCCCCAACAAGAGGTGGTTACCGTGGCCATCGTGGTGGACGTGGTGGTGGACGGGGTGGTGGTCGTGGTCGGTTTCGCAAGCCGCACCCACCACCGGTCGTGGTAGATCAGAACTCTTCGGATATGGCTATTGATCCTGTGCAGTCGACTGAGTTGCCTAGTCAGGCGATGGAGGTTGTGACGGCCTTGGCCAATGTGGAGGTTCCTACCACTAGTGGAGATGCTGAGGCAGGGGACAGGGCTGAGTCTGAGAGGGCGTCCAAATGGGCACGCAAGAAGGAAAATATGTTGTGCTATCGATGTGGTGAGAAAGGCCACTTTATTGCAGAATGTATGGCGGAACTATGTAGCTTGTGTGGTAAGAATGCTCATGTTAAGGGGGACTGCCCGGTTATGCGTGATCAGGCTCCCACGCTCATGATGTATGGAGTATATTGTGCCGAGCTCACTTTTTTTGAGTCCCCGGCGGTGAGGAAGATTACTGTTGAGGCCCAGAATATGACTACTGGCATTGTGAAAGCCACCCGAGAGGTGGTGTCTGAGGCTCAAATTGTGCAGAGACTTCAGGAACTGGCTCCCGGTGACTTTCAGTGGGAGCTTGTTCAGATCGAGGACAATGTCTTTAGGGTTGATTTCCCAACGGTGGACGACTTGCAGAAGCTGTTGAGTTTCGGGTTGTGTAGGGTGCCTGGTACTAAGTGCATCCTGGAGTTTCACGAGTGGAAAAAGGAGGAGCCTAAGGGCAAACCGCTGACACAGGTGTGGCTGCGGTTTTCAGGGGCCCCATCTGAGGCCTTGACTGATGCTCGAGTAGTGGCGAGTTTGGGTATGCTGGTGGGCAAGACTGAGGAAGTAGATTTGGCGTTCACCCGCGCGCATGGGGTGGCCCGGCTCTTAGTGGGTGTGCTGGACATTGATTTTATCCCGGACGTGGTTAACTGGTTTTATCGGGGTGAGGTGTTTCCTCTTGCGATAGAGTTTGAGGATGCCGAGCTGTTTGCCGAAGTGGGTTCTGAGACTGCTATGGACATGCACGATGGGGATGGTGATGCCGGTGCTCGTGAGGACCCGACTGATGAGGCAGGACGGGAGAGGGCCAATGGGCCTAGTCCGGCTGCTCAGTTGCCCGGTAATGGCTCTGGAGTAGAACCTGCATCGGCCCAGACGGTACCGATGAGTACGTTGCGTTTTGGGTCCTTTGAGCCAGCTTCGACTCCTCCTCGGCTTTGGAGCGACAGGATTGAGTCTGATGATTGCTTTGAGTGTATGCTCCCACCTTTGGAGCTTGATGGTGTGGCTGATCCTGTGATAGTTGCGGAAGTGGATCCTCAGGTGGGTTCGCTTCCTCCTACTATGGCTTCGAACAGGGATATGACGACAGGTTCGGAGGCGTTCTATGGGGAGGGGAGTCTAGGGCAGGTGGCCCTGGCCTCTCCCTCTCGTAGTCTGGCGCAGGTCACACCGGTGAGGCCGGTGTTGGGCGGCGGTGGGGGAGGTAGCCTAGCCTCCTCTCCTACCGCGACGCCGGTACCGGTCGGCTTGACCAGCGCCGGGGTAGCGAGCCCGAGGCAGGAGGCCTCAGCTCCTGCTTCTCCGGCTGGGGCGGTGGCACCCGCGCCGGCGGCTGCACTGGGGAGGGAGCTGGGGCAGGTGGCCCTGGCTCTCCCCTCTTCTCCGGCAGGCAGGCGGACCGCTTCTCCTTCGTCGGCGGCAGTCTCCCCTGTGCCGGCAGGTGGGATGGGAGGGGGGGCCCGGGCAGGCGGCCTCCACCTCCCCCGTTCCGCGTGTACCCGTGATCGTGGATCCCGACGTGTCCTCGTTTCTGAGGGGCTTGGGAGCCAGCAGCCACCTCTTCCCATAACCCCGGTGGATCCTTTGAGGGATTCAACGCGAGGCTTTTCCAGAGAGGAGGTCGTTGCTTTTGGCGGGATTCCCGACCCCGCCTCCACGGGGACTCGGATGAGTGCCCGCCTTCACGAGCTCCCGGAGGTTGACGATATGCATCAGCGGTGCGCTATGAGGGCGGCCAAGCTTCAGGATGCTGCATCTTCTACGGGTATGTCTGTAAACATATCTAATTCTTTATTGCATTTTTCTAATGAAGAGATTATAAATAATGCATACCAATTAGGAGTGTCACTAGGAGCTACTAATAGTGAGATTACCAATTCGGTCAATGATCTATTAGATTTGGAGGCGGAGCGTGTTTTAGAGACTATTCGGAATCTCGCAGCGGTTAAACCGATGAATGATGTAGAGATTGATGCGTTGGGGGTTCGAGTGCTTCATAATCTGTGTGCGGATTTAGCACCCCCCATGCATGAGTCAGAGGACGATGATCTTCCCATAGAGAATGATATTGGTATCACCGTTGAACCCGGTTATGAGGACCGGGTGTCAGAACCCAGTAAACCAAAACGCAAGTGGAAACGGAAAATTTATCCTGATTCCGCAGTCTGTAGGAGTGCTAGAATTCGTACTACTAAAAAATTTCATGATGAGCTATGAAAGGAATCTTTTGGAATAGCAGAGGTCTAAAGGACTTGGCTAAAAGAAGGTTTCTTGCTGACGCAGCTTTAGAGCAGCGTCTGGACTTTGTTGCTTTATCGGAGACTGGTAGAGAAAACTTTGCGCCCCAGTTCCTGTCTGCTCTTGTGGGTGGTATTGATTTCGATTGGCATTGCCTCCCTCCGTGAGGAAGATCGGGTGGTATCTTACTTGGTGTGAGATGCGATTCGCTTGAAGTCCGAAGTGTGGTGATGGGCGACTTCGCGGTGAAATTTCGAGTCAGGTCTAAAGTAGATGGTTTTAATTGGGCTTTGGTGGCAGTGTATGGTGCCGCACAGCCTGAGCTGAAACTAGAGTTTCTGGCGGACCTTGTTCGAATTTGTGGATCGGAACAGCTTCCACTTTTAGTTGGAGGTGATTTCAATATCATTAGGAGGAGAGAGGAGAAGAATAATAGTAACTTTGACGGCAGATGGTCGTTTATGTTCAATACCATTATTGAAAGCTTGGATCTGAGGGAGATAGAGCTTTGTGGTAGGAAGTTTACCTGGGCCAATGCTCTGCCAAACCCAACTTATGAAAAACTTGATCGAGTTCTCGCAAGCGTGGAGTGGGAACAAAAGTTCCCTTTGGTTACGGTGCAAGCTCTCTCGAGGGGAATATCCGATCACACGCCCTTATTCGTGGATTCTGGGGAGCCGAACCACGTGGGTAACAAAAACACTTTCTCTTTCGAGATGTCTTGGTTCGAACGCGAAGGGTTCTTTGACCTGGTTGCCAGGGAATGGGATGGAGGCGCCGGAGGTAAGACCGCGATCGAGCGTTGGCAGAATAAGATTCGGCACTTGAGAAGCTTTTTACGGGGTTGGGCTAAACACCTGAGTGGTGTCTATAAGATTGAAAAGGATAGACTCCTTTCTCTTATACAGGCCCTAGACATCAAGGCCGAATCTTCGATCTTGTTGCCAGCTGAGCTACAGGTTAAAACTGAGGCGGAGACGAGGTTGAAAGAACTGCTCCGCGAAGAAGAATTGAAGTGGGCTCTGCGTGCTAAAACCCGCAAAGTGGTCCAAGGGGACGCGAACACTCAATTCTTTCATTTAATAGCTAATGGCAAGCACCGAAAGAAACACATCTTTCAACTTGAACAAGATGAGGGCACGATTTTAGGTCAGGATAACCTAAAAACATATATTACCGAGTATTACAAGCAGTTATTTGGACACCGGAGGATAATTGTGTGTCCCTCGACGAGTCTAGGACTGAGGATGTGCCTCAGTTATCGACTGCTGAAAATGATATTTTGGTTGCACCGTTCTCTGAGAATGAGGTGTTTGATGCTATTGCACAGATGAAAAACAATAAGGCGCCCTGACCGGATGGATTCCCGGCCGAGTTCTATAAAAAGTGCTGGCATATTATTAAGGGGGATTTGCTACCTATGTTCAATGACCTGTTCTTAGGACAGCTTCACTTATTCCACCTGAATTTTGGAACTATCACATTGCTTCCTAAGAAAATGGATGCTGTGAGGATTGAGCAATTCAGACCAATTTTCCTCCTCAATGTTAGTTTCAAAATCTTCACCAAAGTCGGGACTAATAGGCTCACGCAGATTGCGCACTCTGTGGTGCAAAAGTCCCAAACTGCTTTCATGCCGGACAGAAATATCCTTGAAGGGGTGGTAGTCCTGCATGAAACGCTCCATGAAATCCATTCCAAAAAATTAGATGGAGTAATTTTTAAAGTGGATTTCGAGAAAGCGTACGATAAGATCAAATGGCCATTTCTCCAACAGTCATTGCGTATGAAAGGTTTTGATGAAGCCTGGCGCAGACAGGTTGAATCATTTACACAAAAAGGTAGTGTGGGAATTAAAGTGAATGACGATATAGGTCATTATTTCCAGACACATAAAGGCCTACGACAAGGAGATCCGATGTCACCTATCCTGTTTAACATTGTGGTGGATATGTTAGCAATTCTGATAGGAAGGGCTAAGGAAAATGGTCAAGTCGATGGATTGGTACCTCATCTTGTTGATGGAGGTGTGTCCATACTTCAGTACGCTGATGATACAATCATCTTTATGGAGCATGACTTGGCCAAGGCGAGAAACATGAAGCTGGTGTTATGCCTTTTTGAACAATTGTCCGGGTTAAAGATTAACTTTAATAAGAGCGAGATGTTCTGCTTTGGTAGAGCCAAAGACGAACAGGAGGCGTATAGGCAATTGTTCGGGTGTGAGTTGAGAGAATTACCTTTTTCTTACCTAGGTATTCCAATCCACCATCGTAGGTTAACGAACCGAGAATGGAAGTGCATCGAGGACCGATTTGAGAAGAAACTGAGTTGCTAGAAGGGTAAACTCATGTCATACGGAGGCTGATTAATCCTGATTAATTCGGTGCTTACGAGTATGCCTATGTTTCTCCTATCGTTCTTTGAGGTCCCAGTTGGTGTTCGGAAGAGACTGGACTTTTATCGATCGCGGTTCTTTTGGCAGAGTGATGAGCTTAAAAAAAAATACCGACTTGCTAAATGGGATATCATCTGTAGACCGAAAGACCAAGGGGGTCTTGGTATAGAGAACCTCGAAGTTAAAAACAGATGCCTTCTTAGCAAGTGGCTGTGGAAGCTCTCTTCGGAGAATGATGCCATGTGGGCTCAAATCCTTCGCAGCAAGTACCTTCAGACTAAAACTCTGTCCCAGGTTACAGTCAGACCGACTGATTCACCTTTCTGGAAAGGACTGATGAAAGTCAAACAATCTTTGTTCAATAGGACGAAGTTTGTGATTGGCAACGGCACCAGCACGCGTTTCTGGGAGGATACTTGGCTAGGCGAGACACCCTTGGCCGTCCAATATTCGTCTTTGTATCGTATTGTTCAACGACGTGAGGTGTTTGTAGCTACGGTACTCCAATCGACCCTCCTTAATATTCAGTTCCGACGGACGCTGGCGGGCAATCGCTGGAAGGAGTGGCTCCATCTAGTTAGGAGACTGATGGAGGTCCAACTCTCCCAACAACCCGATGAATTACGCTGGAAGTTGACTAAGTCTGGAGTCTTCACAGTTAAATCAATGTACATTGATGTTATTAATTCGAACTCCATACCTACATCCAAGCATGTTTGGGATGTCAAAGTACCTTTGAAAATAAAAGTGTTTATGTGGTTTGTCCATAAACAAGTTATTTTAACCAAAGACAATTTGAAAAAGCGTAATTGAACAGGGCATACTAGGTGTAGTTTCTGTGATCGGGATGAGACTATAAAACACCTCTTTTTTGATTGCCCGTTGGCCAAAGTCCTTTGGCAGACGGTTCACATTGCTTTCAATATCAAACCACCGAATTCTGTTAACGCGTTATTTGGGACATGGCTGAATGGGATTCCGCCTGACTTAGCGAAACACATTCGGGTTGGGGTTTGCGCTCTACTGTGGACTATCTGGACTTGCAGAAATGATTTGGTCTTTAACAGAATATCATGTATTCATTTTTTGCAGGTTATATTCCGCACTACGGCTCTGATCCGTTCGTGGTCGCTACTCACTCAGATGGAGGCCAGGGAGCATTTGGTTACCGGATCTTTCCGTTGGGAGATGGTAGCTCGGGATATCTTCAACCGGTTTGGATGACGATCATGTAATAGGATAGGCATCTAGTTTATCTATCTATTTATAGCTAGCCGGTTGTGCCTCCTTATCTTGGCTAGTCGATGTTTCTAGCCTTTGTTGGCTCTGTGTGAGCCTCCTTTGTTTCTATTTTTGCTTGGAGACTTTGGAACCATGTTGACACTGTTTTGTGGTTAATAAGATGGCCGTATGCATCATTCTGATGCAGAGGCCGGGGAGTCCCCCTTTTCGAAAAAAAAGTTAAGTTTGACACAACTTACAGGAGAAATTTGTACAACAATGCCCTTTAGTCTATTTGTTGGAGTAAACAATCATTTTTAGATCATAATACTAGCAGGGGTGCTTGTCCGGGACAAAAAACTGAGACATTTGAGTGGGTTTTCGGTAAATTTATCAAAATGGTGGGAGGCAGTGCACCGAAAACAATCCTGACAGGCTGGTCATTTGGAAAACATCAAGTTGCTAATTTCATAATGTTTCCATTGTTCAGATTCTATAAACTGATAATATGCTTATCATGTCTTGCAGACCAGAATCGCGCGATGGAGGTGGGGATAAAGAATTTCCATAAAGAATGCCATACTTAACACAACTCATCGTTGGTGCAAGTGGCACGTCTTGAAAAAGGAAAACGAGTTGTGGTTAAACAACCTATGATGACTAAACTGCAGTGTGGGTGTGCTCTATGTGAGCGTTTGCTTGGCCGACACTTGAATTCTTGTCAAAACAACAATGCTTGTGGTGTACTATCTTAGATGTTGGTCTGCTGAACTAATGTTGTATTGAATCCCAGAACTTTTTCTCATCTTCATGTTTTATGTCTGTAATTGACATGTGTGGTTCTGGTTTTAGTTCAGATATTTGTGCACCCCACTATCCATTGAAATATTGTGGTTCTGGTTTTAGTTCAGATATTTGTGTGCCCCATGATCCAATAATAGTTTGGCATGGCAGAAATTTGAATATGCTTCGTATTTGTGTAGAATATTTTTTTATGAAAAGTTTGCTTTCTGAAATTAGTAATTTGATGGATAATCAGAGAGCTCTTCGTGGATGGGTGGTGCTGTGAAATATGCAGCAAGTCGTGCAGTCCATCCATGTGGTTCAGTTATGAATCCTAGTTGGTGCATGTGGGCGTGTGTGAATAGTTGCTTGTTCAATGGTGCATAAAATTTAATGCCAGCAAGTCAGCAGGTTGCACTGCTGACATATGTATGCATGTCCCATAGCGCACGGGCTTGTAGTATCTGACGAATTCGAATTTCGAATGATCAGAGCTACAGCTGCATTACATAAACTGCTGCGGTGTGGTCGCTGGAGTATGTGTAAAATCCACTAATCGCCAACTCTGCGTACCCCCAGATCGCTGGAGATTAGAGATGAAGTGCGGCGAAGCAGGGTGGCATGGCTCCTTCAGAGCTATCTGGAGTTGGATCAACTTATAATGTAGACGGATGCCTTTTCGAAGAAGTGCGTGCTGTCAGCAGAGGTAAACTCGTCTGGTTTTCTACTCGCTTGACTAAACTGAGTTCACACTAACTTGAACTGATCTCTGATGCCGAGCTTCAGAATGGTGATAGTGGGCGACTTTTATTTTATACGTATATTCTGCTTTCTTGTTTGCGGTTGATAGGGTGTTGGTGGTTTGCACGAACCAGCTGCTTGGACGCAATAAATGGGTCAGCTGTTGTTGTTAGGACAGAATCCTGCGTCAAGCGGCCCATATCGTAAGAATTTCCCGAGCCGGTTTGATAGAGGCAGACGGCGTTGCGGTGCCTTGCGGTTAGACGTGGGCCACCGTCCCTGTGCAATATAACTGGGCCTGCACGGGGGAAGGTTGGCAATCACGGAGGGGAACGAAGAGGAGGGATATCGTGCGCACCTGTGCTCGAGCACGGAATAGCACTTTCGTTTCTCCCTCTCCAACAATCCATTCCCGAATACCAATCTTGACATGTGGCCCCACTTGTCAATGACATCTCTTTCTCCCTCTCTTGTAGGATGGTGGTGCAACGATCGGCGGTGGTCCGATATCGGCGCGGTGGTTCGGCAGGGTGGCAGTGGATGACGGTAGCGCAGTGGTCCGACAGGCATTGTCGGTGGCGCACGTTTATATGGCATGTATTGGGGGAGAGCAACCCATCCATATAGGGGAGTTGGGCTGTTTCTTTATGATCATCAATATTCTTTAGTAGACCAAAAATTTAAGGTCGCGCTACGCGTCGGCCCCTCCTCCTGTGTCGTTGGATTGAGCCGCAAATAGCCATCTGATCTCTCAAATAAAGTGCATCCAGAATTGCAACAGAGCAGATGTTGCCCAACTCGCTCCGCAACAATTGCTTTGTTGCAACACCACCAAAGCGTTATTTTTTATTTTTGTCTTCAAGTTCTTTTGCAACAAAGATGATGTTGCGGGAGGACTTTTGCAACTGTGATGTTGTTGCAGAATTGTTTTTTTGTCTTCACTTTTGTTGCAACACAGATGATGTTGCGGGAGGACTTTTGCAACATGAATAATGTTGCAGAATTTTTTCACTGAAAATATGATATCGTTTGCTGTGTGAATCAAGAAATTTATGCAACATAGATGATGTTGCAGGAGGACTTTTGCGACAAGCCTTTGTTGCAAAAAAATATATAAAAAGGGTGTGTCTAGAACTCAGTCGACTGAGACTTAACAAAGTCTCAGTCGGGTGAGGTCAGCGTGATTTTGTTGCTACAAGCGGCACGGCTGGATGCTACAAACGGCGACAAAAAATGTTATGACGGTATTGCAACCAACAACAATAAATGCTACAACCGTTCTAACTAAAATGCTACAACCGTCAATGAAGGATGTTGCAACCAGTGAGATGACGTGCTGCAACCGATGAGGGACGACATGCTACAACCAACAAGATGGATGTTGCAACCGGTAGGAAAAAATGTTGCAAACGATGGCATAAATTGTTGCATGATCGACTGAGACTTTCGACTGGTTTTTAGCAGGCCCGATATAAAAAAGCATCGATGGCCAGAGCGACGACAGAGAGCGAGAGGGGAGTCTAGAGCGGCACAACTGGGCTGATGATGGTGGTCGGAGCAAAGCTTGGGCTTGCGCGCTCGAGCAGCAACCATGGTTGTGAGCAGGCATAGGGAGGCAGAGAGTACATAAGAAAAGGATAATGATACATGTTGGACGTAGAAGGCGGCCGATGCAGTGTGCGTGATCCGCTGGCTGATTGAAGAAAGAGAACCTTTTGAAGCTGGGTTTTTTTTGAGAGTTGTTGGAGATGCTCTACAATGGACGACCCTAATTATTTGAACCATTATACTTCCTGTGTCCCAAAATTCTTGTCTTAAATTTGTTTAAATATGAATGTATCTAGTCATGTTTTAGTGTTAGATACATCCGTATCTAGACAAATGTTAGACAAGAATTTTGGGACGGATGTAGTATTACATACTGCTTAGTGACTCATAACCGAATTCTACCTTTCCAGATCAAGTTTAGAAGTGAACTCTGAGTTATACCTACTCCCTTCGTCCCATAATGTAAGACGACTAGTGTCAAAAAACGTCTTACATTATGGGATGGATGGAGTACAAAACTATGAAGGTGGTTAACGAGGCAATCATCTAAGTTATCCACCGTGCAAGTTTTGTTGTTGACCATTTAATTTAGTTGACACATTTATGTTGGAATGGAGGAAGTAGTATTCCACGCATTTGCACGGCGAATCATCAGCACATGAGCCGTGCATTACCAAACGTGCCGAATGGCCGTCCAGATTAAAATACAGCTCCAGCAATCCATGCACCGGCGCCGGAGTAACGGAGAGGCGTCGCCCGGATCCACACGCCGCCTCGCCGAAACGCGGCGAGCCTTATTATCCACGATCGAGGCGACCCCAGACGCGGGCACGCACCCACACTGGCTGCAGCACATCACGCACGGCACGCATCGAGACGAGAGCGACGAGGGAGGAAGCCTCCAAAGCCCGACCCAAGCCCATGGCGCTGGCGCGCTCCGTCGCAGCCACCACCACCACAGAAACCCCGCGCTCCCTCCCGTGATCCTAATCCCCCGCGGCTACCTCTCCTCTCCTCCTACTCCTAGATAACACTTGCGCCATGCACCGGGGCGAGAAGACGAGGAAAACAGAAGAAGGGAGAATCATCAGGTGGTGGAAGTAGCACGGCGCCGCGGAGGAGCAATCCGAACCAAGGGGGCGCCCGGTGATGTCGGACGAAGGGGAGGACGCGCCCGTGGCGGCGGTGGCGGCGGGCTTCGGGCTGCCGGAGGAGCTGGCGGCCGTGCTGCCGGCGGACCCGTTCGAGCAGCTGGACGTGGCGCGCAAGATCACCTCCATCGCGCTCGCGTCCCGCGTCGGCCGCCTCGAGGCGGAGGCCGCGGGGCTCCGCGCGCAGCTCGCCCGGCGCGACGACGCCGCCGAGGACCTCCGCGAGCGCGTCGAGCAGCTCGAGTCCGCGCTTGCGCTCGCCACCGACCGCCTCAGCCGCGCCGAGGACGACAAGGTAATCACAGTTTGTCCGCGGCGGACTGCCGTGCTGGTGGAAATGGAGTCGCCGGCGGCTTGTTGAGCTCGGCTTTCGCTGACAAGTGTCAAGTGGTTCCAGGCCATCCAGGCTCACTTCTCAGGCTCTCAGCCGGTGACTTCTTGGCTGTTTGATCAGTGCTCCAGTGCGAATTAACAAAATGATGTTTCTCTGTCTTCTGGTCGCAGGAGACGCTGCTGAAAGAGAAGGCGACGCTGTCAAACACCGTCAACAAGCTCAACAGAGATGTCGCCAAGGTAACAGGACATACTGTTGCACCGCATTTTTGAATCAAAATTCGAGAGATGTGTGTCTTCTATATCAATGGAACAATCTCAAAATTTATCGACATATCAATTATACGTAATATTCTTGACTTGTTATGGTCACCTATGCCGAATGGTCTAGTCGTTACTCATGGCCTGTATTGCAAATTATATATTTTTTCTCCCGACGAAGGGTGGATTGCAAATTATATGCAAGTAAATCAACTTATCATTATGAAAATGCTACAAGTTCTCTCCTGCTGTAGCCTGTAGAGAGGTTTGCTCTTTACGATTTCAGACCCTAAAGATTGTTTGCTTTGCTTTCTGTTTCCTCCTCCTGCTTGGTTACGCAGTTGGAAGTTTTCAAGAAGACGCTTATGCAGTCACTTCAGGAAGATGATGACAAACCCGTAAGTTGCCTGTATTTATTTGTTATAATAATAATGGTTTAGTTCCTGCAAGAGCCCAGCAATGACTCTGGAATTCTTCTCCTGATTTTTCTTAGAATTCAGCTGCATACCATGTAATTTTTCTGTTATAATACTTTCCTGTAGAACATTCCCAAGTCTAAGCTCACTGAAACATCGAATTTCTCCCCTGCGCCATCTGTCGGAGGTACTGCAGAATTTTCATGGTTCTTGTCCTAGTTGTACTGCACGAGATCATATTTAGACCACAAGAATTAACTTGACTTGTGGATTTTATCAGATGATGATTCAGCATTTCCAACTTCTAATTCATCACAGTTGTTTGAAACTGCAAGTTCTGCTTCAGAGGAAAGTAGCCATGCTGAGCCAGACGGTACATTCACTAGTCACTTCTCAGTTGGTTCACACTATTGAATGTGAACTTTTTCTCACTAATATTCAACAGATAACACCCTTTTACACTCACAGTGCCTAGGCCACCTCGCTCGCATGTATATATACCATCATACAACAGTACACCAAAGCTTACTCCTCCAGGCTCACCTCCAAGGGGTTATGCACCACTTTCACCACCAAGGAGACATTCAATCTCGATTGCGTCAATGAACAGGCTCGATGACAGGTCTTCGGTCTTTTCCAGTAGCCATAGTGCAATGACATCTCCATTTGACACACCAAGTCCAACAGGTTAGCTTTGATAGCTTGGGTAGTTAGATTATGTTATCTGTAACATACTTGCTTCCTTTATGTGAAAAAATATGAACACCTGGGTCTGTATAATCTCTAGAAGTTTATAATAAATGAATACAGCTGTGATTCTTAAGGACATAACGCTGGTTCATAAATTATCAGTTATTTATTCTGCTTAATTATTTGTGCATTTGTTTCAGGACGAACACGAGTTGATGGAAAAGAGTTCTTTCGCCAAGTCAGGTATATATATGTGTGTAAATGAGCTCGACTCTGGAACACACAGTATTTCAATCTGTTATTAGGCAGGAAGTGGATGTGCCATTTGTTATGTTTACCTTCCTTTTCTAATATACTTGTAAATCATTGTTGGGTCTCCGCTTTTATGTACAAGCTTTTGAATGCTTTCCTTTTCGGAGTACGTAAAATGTTTATGGCTATTCACTACTAGTACGGGTGAATACGTCTACTGCCCTCTTGACCTATACTTAACAACCGTGCAGAAACCGCTTGTCTTATGAGCAGTTCAGCGCATTCCTAGCCAATGTGAAGGAACTGAATGCACACAAGCAGACCAGAGAGGTATACTGTTTCTCTGCTATGTATCAAGTATTATCATGTCCTTAAGATATTTTTCTGGTGCTCACTAAAGCTTTTGTGACTTCTGCAGGATACACTCAGAAAAGCTGATGCGATATTTGGACCTGAAAACAGTGACTTGTACACCATCTTTGAGAGTCTAATTACTCGCACTCATCATTAGAGTTCTACAATCTGTATCTTTTCCCATGGTTAACTGTGAGCCAGGTTTTACTGGCATTTGTGATTAATATATTTGTTATTTATTGTATTTAATATCTGTAGAAGTCACCTGCTATCAATGCAGATTTCGGATATATAGTTTTTAAAAATTCTTGTTACAGTCAATGTAAAGTCATGGATTGTCTGTAAGCTAGAACCTTTACATTAATACAAATGCAGAAGTTTGCAATTTAGAGGCAATGCTTCTTCCCCTCTTAAATTTATGAGGATATTGCTTACAAACGCAGACAACTCACACCTTGAATTCAGAAGCAAAACAAGAAATTTCTCTCTAGTGCCAGAATCAATGGAGCCCACCTATGTTTTGTTTTATTTTGCTAGGACGACTAAATATTCTGTGCTCCAGGTGGAGCTTTTGGTAGTAATCTTTATTCCCTTTTAGCAGTACTACTATAAGAATTTGGTATGTTTAGGCCCTGAATTATCTGGCGGCCTGCTCCAAATTGCCTTTTGTTCTTCGAAGTTCGCAATAATGGTGGATTGCTTCTTGTTTGCTAAAGAATTTGCCAATTGATTGTAATATATATCACCATTGAAATCACTTAACACATGCACCAGATTTGAACTCTGATTGCTGATCACAATCTGACCATCTGTGCTTTTCGTTGTGTTGGCAATGACGCTTATTTGCTTGGGCATTACTGTGGATTTCAGGTCAGATCCTTGAACCATGTAAACTGCACCAAGAACTTCTCCCAAAAATATATCCTGAAAACATGAAAATTTGTAGATAATTCTTAAATATGAGATAAAACAAATTTTAAAAAGTTACACGGAATATGGAGTATGTGGGCTGGAAAACGAGGTGATTTGCAGTCAGTTACCACATGACGATATAGCTTCTCTCTGCCCTGAAGTTCCTTCAATAATGAGAATAACTCTTGGGCAAACTTTGATTCAGGAGTTTGCTGGGTTTGCTTCAAGGCTTCCAGGACAGACCCAAATGATGCAACTTTTTGTTGCGCGGTAAGGGGAATGAGTGTGATATTCATGTTGGATTCCAGGACAGTTTTTGCAGCCAGTGGATCAAGAAACATGTTGAACTCTGCATATCTGTTCGTTGGAACAGTGAACACATTCCCCTTCTCATGACCTTCATCTCTGATGAGCCCTCCAACAACATAAACTCTCTGTACATAGAGAAATGTGTTTAGTAGGATCAGTGTTGTGCAGACATCAGATCAAAACTACTCACTCTGTTCCTAAATATAAGTCTTTTTAGAGATTCCACTGTGGACTACATACGAAGTAAAATGAGTGAATCCACACTCTAAATTATCTTTACCTAATAATAAAGCAGCTACGGTTTCTGGTCGTACGTCGTTTCTAGCATTTTTGCAGAAAAGCCCCTACATTTTCTAGAATTCAACCCACACTCCTATTTGAAGTTGGAATCTAAGAGAACGTTTCGTTTTTGCAAAAACACCCCTGCAGATAAAAGGAAGGGGAGGCGCGCAGGAGGAGCTCGCCGGCGGCAACACTTGCCCGGCCGCGGAGGTGCTCAGCCGATGCGGGGGTGGCCAGAGGAGGCACAGAGGAGAAGGGGCGCAAGAGGGAGAGAGATGGAAGGAAGGGAAGGGCCAACGGGCGGGGCGAGCGGGTGCCCTGCCGGTAGCAGCTATGCGCGTGTGTGTCGCGTGGCATGGAAGGAAGGGAGAGAAGGGTCGGTCGCCGGAGCAGGGGCGGGACCCCGCCGTCGGTTTGTCTGTGGCACACCGCTCCATACATTGGTGGCTGCCGCCGCGGGGGATTGGGCGCCCGCACGCGCACGTCGTGGGCAGACGACGAAGGTTGCAGGGGAGCAAACGAGATCGCGCTCATGAAGGTCGAAGTCGGCGAAGTTGACGCCTGCGCCGCGGGGGAGGCGAATCTTGGCTGGGAAAGGGAGGGAGAGGAGCAGCGGTTGCACCTGGTGCGGCGATGAGGGGAAGTACACACGAGGTCGGAGGCGCGGGAGCAGGGAAGGTCGCTCCCCTGGTGGCGCACGACCGGGTTCGCGGTGGCGCCGGGGAGGAGGTCGCGGGGCCGGCGAGGGAAGAAGCTGGATGGGGGAGGAGGCCGCCGTGCCGGCGGGGAAGAAGACGGGGGAGAGGAGGCCGCTGTGCCGGCGTGGAAGAAGCCGGGCGGGAGACACTAGTAAAAAAGGGGGCAACGGTTCAGGCCGGGTCAGCCCATTAGTCCCGGTTCAATCTAGAACCGGGACCAATGGGGACATTGGTCCCGGTTCGTGAGCCCAGGGGGCCGGCCAGGCCACGTGGGCCATTGGTCCCGGTTCGTCTGGACCTTTTGGTCCCGGTTGGTGGGACGAACCGGGACCAATGGGCCTGGCTCCTGGCCCACCACCAGTGGTCCCGGTTCGTGGCATGAACCGGGACCAAAGGCTCCCATTTAGTCACGATTCATGCCACGAACCGAGACCAGTGGTGCTGCCTATATATACCCCTCGCGCCAGAGCAGAGCACTTCAGTGCTCTGTTTTTCTGGGCCGGCGAGGGGAGGGGTTTGTGGTGCTCTAGCTCACCTCCTATGCACATGCGGTGTTCGATGAAATGCTCGAGCCACACTAGTTAAGCTTTCTCCTCTCGAAGCTCGACCTCAAAGCTTCATTTTCCTCGAGATTTGTCTAGTTTAGCGGTCCGTCACGCCCCACCCCCGTCTTCACCGCCGTCGATCACCCGCGCCGATCTCATCACCGACACCACCGTGGTGAGCCTCTTGTCCTTATCTTCTTTCTGAAAGGAAAAATATTCTTACTTGTATGTTTAGATAGATACTTGTATCATTTTCTTACTTTTATTATTGCATCTTATATAGTGCGATGGTTTTGGTATCCGCCCCCGTCGGCCCTCGTCCTGTCTATGATTTGGATGTGGTATATATATATTAATCTTTATAACTATTGGTTCGTTTATTGTTTATGAAAATTATGCGGACCAACGTGACATAGATTTTATTTATCTAGGATGTATGTGAACCGGAAATTCCAATCGACCCTATTGTCGAGAGGTTAAATTTAGTTGAAGAAGAAAACAATTTCTTGAAGGAAAAAATAAAAAAAATTAAGGAGGAGAAGATGATATTGGAGTTGCATGTTCCGGATGTCGTCGATGATCACAAGATCAAGATGGATGCAATGCGCTTGAAGATTAGAAAGATTAGAAGCCATTCATACCGAGGCTTGGTATCATTATGCCGTTGGATCAATTGTTACCTTGGTTGCGATTATGATCGCCTTTGTTTTCGCATTAAAATGTTTTACATAGTATCTATGTATGTATTAATTAATTAGATGCTCTGGAGAGCTATATGTTGTTAGATGAGAACTATGTATGTACTTTGGTTTTAATGTGATGATGAACTTCTATTAATTTGGATACTTAATTATATATAATGCACGCAGATGAACCGGCAATGGATGTACGGTGACAGACACACCTCCGAGTACATTAAGGGCGTGCATGAGTTTCTCGATGCGGCTGAGGCAAACAAGCAGAATGGTTTTATGTGTTGTCCATGCCCTGATTGTGGGAATACGAAGTCTTACTCTGACCGGAAAATCCTTCACACCCACCTGCTTTACAAGGGTTTCATGCCACACTATAATGTTTGGACGAGGCACAGAGAAATAGGGGTTATGATGGAAGACGACGAAGAAGAAAAGTACGATGACAACTACGTGCCCCCTGAATACCGTGATGCTGCAACGGGGAGCTGGTGAAGATCAAGAGGAACCAGACGATGTGCCCAATGATGCTGCAACCGGTGAAGCTGCTGAAGATCAAGAGGAACCAGACGATGTGCCCGATGATGATGATCTCCGCCGGGTCATTGTCGATGCAAGGACGCAATGCGAAAGTCAAAAGGAGAAGCTGAAGTTCGATCGCATGTTAGAGGATCACAAAAAAGGGTTGTACCCCAATTGCGAAGATGGCAACACAAAGCTCGGTACCGTACTGGAATTGCTGCAGTGGAAGGCAGAGAATGCTGTGCCTGACAAAGGATTTGAGAAACTACTCAAAATATTAAAGAAGAAGCTTCCAAAGGATAACGAATTGCTCGACAGTACATACGCAGCAAAGAAGGTCGTATGCCCTCTAGGATTGGAGGTGGAGAAGATACATGCATGCCCTAATGACTGCATCCTATACCGCGGTGCATAAAAGGATCTGAACGCATGCCTGGTATGCGGTGCATTGCGGTATAATATCAGACAAGATGACCCTGGTGATGTTCACGGCGAGCCCCGCAGGAAGAGGGTTCCTGCGAAGGTGATGTGGTATGCTCCTATAATACCACGGTTGAAACGTCTGTTCAGAAACGGAGAGCATGCCAAGTCGATGCGATGGCACAGTGAGGACCGTAAGAAAGACGGGAAGTTGAGAGCACCCGCTGACGGGTCGCAATGGAGAAAAATCGTGAGAAAGTACTGGGATGAGTTTGCAAAGGACCCAAGGAACGTATGGTTTGCTTTAAGCGCGGATGGCATTAATCCTTTCGGGGAGCAGAGCAGCAATCACAGCACCTGGCCGGTCACTCTATGTATGTATAACCTTCCTCCTTGGATGTGCATGAAGCGGAAGTTCATTATGATGCCAATTCTCATCCAAGGCCCTAAGCAACCCGGCAACGACATTGATGTGTACCTAAGGCCATTAGTTGAAGAACTTTTACAGCTGTGGAATGGAAATGGTGTACGTACGTGGGATGAGCACGGACAGGAGGAATTTAACCTAAAGGCGTTGCTGTTCGTGACCATCAACGATTGGTCCGCTCTCAGTAACCTTTCAGGACAGACAAACAAAGGATACCATGCATGCACACGCTGTTTAGATGACACTGAAAGTATATACCTGGACAAATGCAGGAAGAATGTGTACCTGGGCCATTGTCGATTTCTTCCGACCAACCATCAATGTCGAAAGAAAGGCAAGCATTTCAAAGGCGAGGCAGATCACCGGAAGAAGCCCGCCATGCGTACCGGTGATCACGTACTTGCTATGGTCAATGATTTACACGTAATCTTTGGAAAGGGTCCTGGCGCAGTAGCTATTCCGAATGACGCTGAGGGACACGCACCCATGTGGAAGAAGAAATCTATATTTTGGGACCTAGCCTACTGGAAAGACCTAGAGGTCCGCTCTTCAATCAACGTGATGCACGTGACGAAGAACCTTTGCGTGAACCTGCTAGGCTTCTTGGGCATGTATGGAAAGACAAAAGATACACCTGAGGCACGGGAGACCTGCAACGTTTGCACGAAAAAGACGGCATGCCTCAGAAGCAGTATGAAGGTCCTGCCAGCTATGCTCTTACGAAAGATGAGAAAGAAATCTTCTTTGAATGCCGGCTCAGTATGAAGGTCCCTACTGGCTTCTCGTCGAATATAAAGGGAATAATAAATATCCCAGAGAAAAAGTTCCAGAACCTAAAGTCTCATGACTGCCACGTGATTATGACGCAACTGCTTCCGGTTGCATTGAGGGGGCTTCTACCGGAAAACGTCCGATTAGCCATTGTGAAGCTATGTGCATTTCTCAATGCAATCTCTCAGAAGGTGATCGATCCAGAAATGGTACCAAGGCTAAGGAGTGATGTGGCGCAATGTCTTGTCAGTTTCGAGGTGGTGTTCCCACCATCCTTCTTCAATATCATGACACATGTCCTAGTTCATCTAGTCGACGAGATTGTCGTTCTGGGGCCCGTATTTCTACACAATATGTTCCCCTTTGAGAGGTTCATGGGAGTCCTAAAGAAATATGTCCGTAACCGCGCTAGGCCAGAAGGAAGCATCTCCATGGGCCATCAAACAGAGGATGTCATCGGGTTTTGTGTTGACTTCATTCCTGGCCTTAAGAAGATAGGTCTCCCTAAATCGCGGTATGAGGGGAGACTGACTGGAAAAGGCACGCTAGGAGCGGACTCAATAATATGCAGGGACGGGCATTCTTGGTCTCAAGCACACTACACAGTTCTACAGAACTCTACCTTGGTGACCCCGTATGTCGATGAACACAAGAACAGTGTGCGCTCCAAACACCCGGAGCAGTGCGACGACTGGATTACATGTGAACACATTAGGACTTTCAGCAGTTGGTTGGAAGCACGTCTCAGAGGTGACAACACTGTTTGTGATGAGTTGTACTTGTTGTCCAGGGGATCATCTTTGACTGTATTGATTTACAAAGGATACGAGATAAATGGGAATACATTTTACACGATTGACCAAGATCAAAAGAGCACCAACCAAAACAGCGGTGTCCACTTTGATGCAACAACCGAGAAGGGAAAGGACACATATTATGGTTACATAGTGGACATATGGGAACTTGACTACGGACAAGATTTTAAGGTCCCTTTGTTTAAGTGCAAATGGGTAAATCTGTCAGGAGGCGGGTACATGTAGACCCACAGTACGGAATGACAATAGTCGATCTGAAAAATCTTGGGTACACTGACGAACCGTTCGTCCTAGCCAATGATGTGGCACATGTTATCTATGTGAAGGACATGTCTACCAGACCGAGAAAAAGAAAAGATAAGGAAACGAATACATCATACGATGAGCCAAAGCGCCACATAGTTCTTTCATGAAAAAGGGACATCCTGGGAGTGGAGGGCAAGACAGACATGTCTGAAGATTATGAAAGGTTCCATGAAATTCCTCCCTTCAATGTCAAGGCTGACCCAAGCATCCTGATAAACGATGAAGATTATCCATGGTTACGGCGCAATAACCAAATGACACAAGCAAAGAAAAAGTAAAGACTTTCTCCCACAACTATTATGATGATACCATGCCAAATTTGTAACAGACGAGTATGCTATGCCAACTTTTTCAGCGTTCATTTGAAAACTATGAATTTAGGTCGAATTTTCTCTATAGGTGCATCTATGTGTTGGGGAACGTTGCAGAAAACAAAAATTTTCCTACGGTTTCACCAAGATCCATCTATGAGTTCATCTAGCAACGAGTGATCGGATGCATCTACATACCTTTGTAGATCGAGAGCGGAAGCGTTCAAAAGAACGGGGATGAGGTAGTCATACACGACGTGATCCAAATCACCGGAGATCCTAGCACCGAACGGACGACACCTCCGCGTTCAACACACGTACGGTCAGCGTGACGTCTCCTCCTTCTTGATCCAGCAAGGGGGAAGGAGAGGTTGATGAAGATCCAGCAGCACGACGGCGTGGTGGTGGATGCAGGGCGTCACAACAGCAGGGCTTCGCCGTGCACTGCGAGGGGAGAGGTGTAGCAGGGAGAGAGGGAGGCGCCAGGGGCAAGGGTGCGGCTGCCCCTCCCTCCCCCCTTTATATAGGCCCCCTGGGGGGGAGGCGCCGGACCCTGGAGATCCCATCTCCAGAGGGGGCGGCGGCCAAGGGGGTGGATTGCCCCCCAAGGCAAGTGGGCGCCCCCCACCCTAGGGTTCCAACCCTAGGCGCAGGGGGTGGGCCTTGGGGGGCGCGCCAGCCCACTAAGGGCTGGTCCCCCCTCCCACTTCAGCCCATGGGGCCCTCCGGGATGGGTGGCCCCACCCGGTGGACCCCGGGACCCATCTGGTGGTCCCGGTACAATACCGGTGACCCCCAGATCACTCCCGATGGCCGAAACTGCACTTCCTATATATAATTCTTCACCTCCGGACCAATCCGGAACTCCTCGTGACGTCCGGGATCTCATCCGGGACTCCGAACAACATTCGGGTTACTGCATATACATATCTTCACAACCCTAGCGTCACCGAACCTTAAGTGTGTAGACCCTATGGGTTCGGGAGACATGCAGACATGACCGAGACGGCTCTCGGGCAATAACCAACAGCGGGATCTGGATGCCCATGTTGGCTCCCACATGCTCCACGATGATCTCATCGGATGAACCACGATGTCGAGGATTCAATTAATCCCGTATACGGTTCCCTTTGTCAATCGGTATTTTACTTGCCCGAGATTCGATCGTCGGTATCCCAATACCTCGTTCAATCTCGTTACCGGCAAGTCACTTTACTCGTACCGTAATGCATGATACCGTGATCAAACACTTTGATCACATTGAGCTCATTATGATGATGCATTACCGAGTGGGCCCGGTGATACCTCTCCGTCAAGCGGAGTGACAAATCCCAGTCTCGATCCGTGTCAACCCAACAGACACTTTCGGAGATACCCGTAGTATACCTTTATTGTCACCCAGTTACGTTGTGACGTTTAGTATACCCAAAGCACTCCTACGGTATCCGGGAGTTACACGATCTCATGGTCTAAGGAAAGGATACTTGACATTGGAAAACTCTAGCAAACGAACTATACGATCTTGTGCTATGTTTAGGATTTGGTGTTGTCCATCACATCATTCTCCTAATGATGTGATCTCGTTATCAATGACATCCAATGTCCATAGTCAGGAAACCATGACTATCTGTCGATCAACGAGCTAGTCAACTAGAGGCTTACTAGGGACATGTTGGTGTCTATTATTCACACATGTATTACGATTTCCGGATAACACAATTATAGCATGAATAAAGACAATTATCATGAACAAGGAAATATAATAATAATGATTTTATTATTGCCTCTATGGCATATTTCCAACAGTCTCCCACTTGCACTAGAGTCAATAATCTAGTTACATTGTGATGAATCGAACACCCATGGAATTCTGGTGTTGATCATGTTTTGCTCTAGGGAGAGGTTTAGTCAACGGATCTGCTACATTCAGGTCCGTATGTACTTTACAAATATCTATGTCTCCATCTTGAACATTTTCACGAATGGAGTTGAAGCGACGCTTGATGTGCCTGGTCTTCTTGTGAAACCTGGGCTCCTTGGCAAGTGCAATAGCTCCAGTGTCGTCACAGAAGAGTTTGATTGGCCCCGACGCATTGGGTATGACTCCGAGGTCGGTGATGAACTCTTTCACCCAAATTGCTTCATGTGCTGCCTCCGAGGCTGCCATGTACTCCGCTTCACATGTAGATCCCGCCACGACGCTCTGCTTGCAACTGCACCAGCTTACTGCCCCACCATTCAAAATATACACGTATCCGGTTTGTGACTTAGAGTCATCCAGATCTGTGTCGAAGCTAGCATCGACGTAACCCTTTACGACGAGCTCTTCGTCACCTCCATAAACGAGAAACATTTCCTTAGTCCTTTTCAGGTACTTCAGGATATTCTTGACCGTTGTCCAGTGTTCCTTGCCGGGATTACTTTGGTACCTTCCTACCAAACTTACGGCAAGGTTTACATCAGGTCTGGTACACAACATGGCATACATAATAGAACCTATGGCTGAGGCATAGGGGATGACACTCATCTCTTCTATATCTTCTGCCGTGGTCGGACATTGAGCTGAGCTCAATTTCACACCTTGTAACACAGGTAAGAACCCCTTCTTAGATTGATCCATATTGAACTTCTTCAATATCTTATCAAGGTATGTGCTTTGTGAAAGACCTATGAGGCGTCTTGATCTATCTCTATAGATCTTGATGCCTAATATATAAGCAGCTTCTCCAAGGTCCTTCATTGAAAAACTTTTATTCAAGTAGGCCTTAATGCTGTCCAAGAGTTCTATATCATTTCCCATCAAAAGTATGTCATCTACATATAGTATGAGAAATGCTACAGAGCTCCCACTGACTTTCTTGTAAACGCAGGCTTCTCCATAAGTCTGTGTAAACCCAAACGCTTTGATTATCTCATCAAAGCGAATGTTCCAACTCCGAGATGCTTGCACCAGCCCATAAATCGAGCGTTGGAGCTTGCACACCTTGTCAGCATTCTTAGGATCGACAAAACCTTCCGGCTGCATCATATACAATTCTTCCTTAAGGAAACCATTAAGGAATGCCGTTTTGACGTCCATTTGCCATATTTCATAATCGTAGAATGCGGCAATTGCTAACATGATTCGGACGGACTTTAGCTTCGCTATCGGTGAGAAAGTCTCATCGTAGTCAACCCCTTGAACTTGTCGATAACCCTTAGCGCCAAGTCGAGCTTTATAGATGGTCACATTACCATCTGCGTGTGTCTTCTTCTTAAAGATCCATTTATTTTCTATGGCTCGCCGTTCAACGGGCAAGTCAGTCAAAGTCCATACTTCGTTTTCATACATGGATCCTATCTCGGATTTCATGGCTTCTAGCCATTTGTCGGAATCCGGGCCCGCCATCGCTTCTTCATAGTTCGAAGGTTCACCGTTGTCTAACAACATGATTTCCAAGACAGGGTTGCCGTACCACTCTGGTGCGGAACGTGTCCTTGTGGACCTACGAATTTCAGTAGGAGCTTGATCAGAAGCATCTTGATCATCATCATTAATTTCCTCTCTAGTCGGTGCAGGCACCTCAGAAACGTTTTCTTGAGTTGCGCCATTTTCCGGTTCAAGAGGTAACACTTCATCAAGTTCTACTTTCCTCCCACTTACTTCTTTCGAGAGAAACTCCTTCTCTAGAAAGGATCCATTCTTGGCAACAAAGATCTTGCCTTCGGATCTGAGGTAGAAGGTATACCCAATAGTTTCTTTAGGGTATCCTATGAAGACGCATTTTTCTGACTTGGGTTTGAGCTTTTCAGGTTGAAGTTTCTTGACATAAGCATCGCATCCCCAAACTTTTAGAAACGACAGCTTAGGTTTCTTCCCAAACCATAATTCATATGGTGTCGTCTCAACGGATTTCGACGGAGCCCTATTTAAAGTGAATGTGGCAGTCTCTAAAGCATAGCCCCAAAAAGATAGCGGTAAATCGGTAAGAGACATCATAGATCGCACCATATCTAATAGAGTGAGATTACGACGTTCGGACACACCATTACTCTGAGGTGTTCCAGGCGGCGTGAGTTGTGAAACTATTCCACATTTTCTTAAGTGTGTGCCAAATTCGTGACTCAAGTATTCTCCTCCACGATCTGATCGTAGAAACTTGATTTTTCTGTCACGTTGATTTTCAACCTCACTCTGAAATTCCTTGAACTTTTCAAAGGTCTCAGACTTGTGTTTCATTAAGTAGATATACCCATATCTACTCAGGTCATCAGTGAGGGTGAGAACATAACGATAGCCACCGCGAGCCTCAACACTCATTGGACCGCACACATCAGTATGTATGATTTCCAATAAGTTGGTTGCTCGCTCCATTGTTCCTGAGAACGGAGTCTTGGTCATTTTACCCATGAGGCATGGTTCGCACGTGTCAAATGATTCATAATCAAGAGACTCTAAAAGTCCATCTGCATGGAGCTTCTTCATGCGTTTAACACCTATGTGACCAAGGCGGCAGTGCCACAAGTATGTGGGACTATCATTATCAACTTTAACTCTTTTGGTATTCACACTATGAATATGTGTATCATCACGTACGAGATTCATCAAGAATAAACCATTAACCATCGGAGCATGACCATAAAACATATCACTCATATAAATAGAACAACCATTATTCTCGGATTTAAATGAGTAGCCATCTCGAATTAAACGAGATCCAGACACAATGTTCATGCTCAAACTTGGCACTAAATAACAATTATTGAGGTTTAAAACTAATCCCGTAGGTAAATGTAGAGGTAGCGTGCCGACGGCGATCACATCGACCTTGGAACCATTCCCGACGCGCATCGTCACCTCGTCCTTTGCCAGTCTCCGTTTATTCCGCAGCTCCTGCTTTGAGTTACAAATGTGAGCAACTGCACCGGTATCAAATACCCAAGAGCTACTACGAGTACTGGTAAGGTACACATCAATTACATGTATATCACATATACCTTTTGTTTTGCCGGCCTTCTTGTCCGCTAAGTATTTGGGGCAGTTCCGCTTCCAGTGACCACTTCCCTTGCAATAAAAGCACTCAGTCTCGGGCTTGGGTCCATTCTTTGGCTTCTTCCCGGTAACTTGCTTACCGGGCGCGGCAACTTCCTTGCCATCCTTGTTGAAGTTCTTTTTACCCTTGCCCTTCTTGAACTTAGTGGTTTTATTCACCATCAACACTTGATGTTCCTTCTTGATTTCTACCTCTGCTGATTTCAGCATAACAAATACTTCAGGAATGGTCTTTTCCATCCCCTGCATATTGAAGTTCATCACAAAGCTCTTGTAGCTTGGTGGAAGCGACTGGAGGATTCTGTCAATGACTGCTTCATCCGGGAGATTAACTTCCAGTTGAGTCAAGCGGTTGTGCAACCCAGACATCTTGAGTATGTGTTCACTGACAGAGCTATTTTGCTCCATCTTACAGCTGAAGAATTTGTCGGAGACTTCATATCTCTCGACCCGGGCATGAGCTTGGAAAACCATTTTCAGCTCTTCGAACATCTCATATGCTCCATGTCTCTCAAAACGCTTTTGGAGCCCCGGCTCTAAGCTGTAAAGCATGCCGCACTGAACGAGGGAGTAGTCATCGGAACGTGACTGCCAAGCGTTTAACGTCTTGTTCTGCAGGGAGAACAGGTGCGTCACCCAGCGGTGCTTGTAGGACATAATCTTTCTTGGCAGCTATGAGGATGATCCTCAGGTTCCGGACCCAGTCCGTATAGTTGCTGCCATCGTCTTTCAGCTTGGTTTTCTCTAGGAACGCGTTGAAGTTGAGGACTACGTTGGCCATTTGTTCTACAAGACATATTGTAAATATTTTAGACTAAGTTCATGATAATAAAGTTCATCTAATCAAATTATTTAATGAACTCCCACTTAGATAGACATCCCTCTTCTAGTCATCTAAGTATAACATGATCCGAGTCAACTAGGCCGTGTCCGATCATCACGTGAGACGGACTAGTCAACATCGGTGAACATCTTCATGTTGATCGTATCTTCTATACGACTCATGCTTGACCTTTCAGTCTTCTGTGTTCCGAGGCCATGTCTGTACATGCTAGGCTCGTCAAGTCAACCTAAGTGTTTGCATGTGTAAATCTGTCTTACACCCGTTGTATGTGAACTTTAGAATCTATCACACCCGATCATCACGTGGTGCTTCGAAACAACGAACTGTCGCAACGGTGCACAATTAGGGGGAACACTTCTTGAAATTATTATGAGGGATCATCTTATTTACTACCGTCGTTCTAAGTAAACAAGATGCAAAACATGATAAACATCACATGCAATCAAATAATAAACGTGACATGATATGGTCAATATCACATAGCTCCTTTGATCTCCATCTTGGGGCTCCATGATCATCTTTGTCACCGGCTTGACACCATGATCTCCATCATCATGATCTCCATCATCGTGTCTCCATGAAGTTGCTCGCCAACTATTACTTCTACTACTATGGCTAACGCGTTTAGCAATAAAGCAAAGTAATTTACATGGCGTTTCTCAATGACACGCAGGTCATATAAGAAATAAAGACAACTCCTATGGCTCCTGCCGGTTGTCATACTCATCGACATGCAAGTCGTGATTCCTATTACAATAGCATGAACATCTCATACATCACATATAGATCATTCATCATTCATCACAACTTTGGCCATATCATATCACAAAGCACTTGCTGCAAAAACAAGTTAGACGTCCTCTAATTGTTGTTGCAAGTTTTACGTGGCTGAATTAGGGTTCTAACAAGAACGTTTTCTTACCTACGTGAAAGCCACAACGTGATTTGTCAACTTCTATTTACCCTTCATAAGGACCCTTTTCATCGAATCCGCTCCAACTAAAGTGGGAGAGACAGACACCCGCCAGCCACCTTATGCAACTAGTGCATGTTAGTCGGTGGAACCGGTCTCACGTAAGCGTACGTGTAAGGTTGGTCCTGGCCGCTTCATCCCACAATACCGCTGAAGCAAGATAAGACTAGTAGCGGCAAGAAAGTTGACAAATCTACGCCCACAACAAATTGTGTTCTACTCGCACAAGAAGAACTACGCATAGACCTAGCTCATGATGCCACTGTTGGAGAACGTTGTAGAAAACAAAAATTTTCCTACAGTTTCACCAAGATCCATCTTTGAGTTCATCTAGCAACGAGTGATCGGATGCATCTACATACCTTTGTAGATCGCGAGCGGAAGCATTCAAAAGAACGGGGATGAGGTAGTCGTACACGACGTGATCCAAATCACCGGAGATCCTAGCACCGAACGGACGGCACCTCCGCGTTCAACACACGTACGGTCAGCGTGATGTCTCCTCCTTCTTGATCCAGCAAGGGGGAAGGAGAGGTTGATGAAGATCCAGCAGCACGACGGCGTGGTGGTGGATGCAGGGCGTCACAACAGCAGGGCTTCGCCGTGCACTGCGAGGGGAGAGGTGTAGCAGGGAGAGAGGGAGGCGCTAGGGGCAAGGGTGCGGCTGCCCCTCCCTCCCCCCTTTATATAGGCCCCCTGGGGGGGCGCCGGCCCCTGGAGACCCCATCTCCAGAGGGGGCGGCGGCCAAGGGGGTGGATTGCCCCCCAAGGCAAGTGGGCGCCCCCCCACCCTAGGGTTCCAACCCTAGGCGCAAGGGGTGGGCCTTGGGGGGCGCACCAGCCCACTAAGGGCTGGTCCCCCCTCCCACTTAAGCCCATGGGGCCCTCCGGGATGGGTGCCCCACCCGGTGGACCCCCGGGACCCATCTGGTGGTCCCGGTACAATACCGGTGACCCCCAGATCACTCCCGATGGCCGAAACTGCACTTCCTATATATAATTCTTCACCTCCGGACCAATCCGGAACTCCTCGTGACGTCCGGGATCTCATCCGGGACTCCGAACAACATTCGGGTTACTGCATATACATATCTTCACAACCCTAGTGTCACCGAACCTTAAGTGTGTAGACCCTACGGGTTCGGGAGACATGCAGACATGACCGAGACGGCTCTTGGGCAATAACCAATAGCGGGATCTGGATACCCATGTTGGCTCCCACATGCTCCACGATGATCTCATCGAATGAACCACGATGTCGAGGATTCAATTAATCCCGTATATGATTCCCTTTGTCAATCGGTATTTTACTTGCCCGAGATTCGATCGTCGGTATCCCAATACCTCGTTCAATCTCGTTACCGGCAAGTCACTTTACTCGTACCGTAATGCATCATCCCGTGATCAAACACTTTGATCACATTGAGCTCATTATGATGATGCATTACCGAGTGGGCCCGGTGATACCTCTCCGTCAAGCGGAGTGACAAATCCCAGTCTCGATCCGTGTCAACCCAACAGACACTTTCGGAGATACCCGTAGTATACCTTTATAGTCACCCAGTTACGTTGTGACGTTTGGTATACCCAAAGCACTCCTACGGTATCCGGGAGTTACACGATCTCATGGTCTAAGGAAAGGATACTTGACATTGGAAAACTCTAGCAAACGAACTATACGATCTTGTGCTATGTTTAGGATTGGGTCTTGTCCATCACATCATTCTCCTAATGATGTGATCTTGTTATCAATGACATCCAATGTCCATAGTCAGGAAACCATGACTATCTGTCGATCAACGAGCTAGTCAACTAGAGGCTTACTAGGGACATGTTGGTGTCTATTATTCACACATGTATTACGATTTCCGGATAACACAATTATAGCATGAATAAAGACAATTATCATGAACAAGGAAATATAATAATAATGCTTTTATTATTGCCTCTAGGGCATATTTCCAACACTATGTTCAAATTTTAACTATTCAAATTTGAAAACTAATGGCACTAACAGAAAGTTTACATTTTTCTAAAACTAATGGCACTAACAGAAAGTTTATAATTTTGCTGACCTAAAAGCAAAAAGAATTAAAAAATAAAGCAAGAAACAAAATAAAATAAATAAAGCAACAAAGAAAACAAAAAAACTAAAAAAGTGTTTTCAAATTTGAAAACTAATGGCACTAATAGAAAGTTTATAATTTTTCTAAAACTAAAAGCTAAAAGAATTAAAAAATAAAGCAAGAAACAAAAGAAAATAAATAATGTAGAAAACAAAGCAAAAAAACTGGAAAAAAAATTAAATATAGCAACAATAAGTATTTAGTTCTAAGTAGAAACAAAAAAAAAACAAAAAAACAAAAAAGTGCCACCTACTGGGCCCCCACGGCCTGAATACGACTAGAAACCCTACCATGGGCCAGGATTCAGGCCCGCGGGAGGCCCAGTAGGCCCACAGACACAGATTGCAGTGTTAGGCCCGAAAGCCTGCTTTAGAGAGGAGCTCGAGGGGGATGGCGCACCGCACCTTATAAACAGGTGCGCCTCCCTCTCAACTAGCGAGGTGGGACTAAATATTTGGGTTCGGGGCAGCACAGGCCTTTGGTCCCGGTTGTTGGCTCCAACCGGGGTAAAGGGGGGCATTAGTCCCGGTTGGTGCTATGACCCGGGACTAATGCCACCCTTTAG
Organism: Aegilops umbellulata; assembly: GCA_032464435.1. Classification (NCBI taxonomy): domain Eukaryota; kingdom Viridiplantae; phylum Streptophyta; class Magnoliopsida; order Poales; family Poaceae; genus Aegilops; species Aegilops umbellulata. The sequence continues at coordinate 399,720,939 of CP136054.1, forward strand.
TCCCGGTTGGTGCCACCAACCGGGACCAAAGGCCGCCGCTTCCCGCCCTTTGGGCTGCTGAAAAGAGGCCTTTTGTCCCGGTTGGTGGCACCAACCGGGACTAAAGAGGGGCATTAGTACCGGTTTGTGCCACGAACCGGGACCAAAGCCTTTTCTATATAAGCAAACACTTAGCAGTTTTTGACCAAATCACGCACTTCTCCCCCGACGCCCCCTGCTCTTCCTCGTCGCCGTCGCCGCCCGACGCCCCTGCTCCTCCTCGTCGCCGTCGCCACCCGACGCCGTCAAGCTGCTCGCCTTCGCCGTCGTTGCCGCCACCGACGCCGTCAGGCTGACCGCCTTCGTCGTCGCCGCCGCCCCCTGTGAGCACAGCCCCCTCCCGTCCCGAGCCCCTGCGCCCCTCTCCTGCGCGGCCGCCGCGCCGCCGCCCCTGCCCTGCGCGGCTGCCGTGCGCTGGCGCCGCGCGCCGCCCAGCCACCCCTGCCCTGCCTCGCCGGTGCCACCGCTGCCGCCATGCCCCTCTGCCCCGCCGGCGCCAACAATTTTTTTATTAGTTTATATTTTTCATATATATATAATGTATGTGTATGTATGTGGCTATATGTTTTGGTTCATATGTTGCAATATGTTTTTTATTTTTATTAGTTTATTTTTTTGTTCATATGTGATGTATATGTGTATGTGGCTATAATGTATATGTGTATGTGATGTATGTGGCTAGAATTTGCTAAATATATATGTTAAAAATGTTTTATATATAGAAAGTTACAATTTTAGAAAAGTTTTATATATGCAAAAGTTACAATTTTAGGAAAGAAAGAAGAAGAGGAGAGGAAAAGAAGAGGAGAAATAAATAAGAAGAAGAAAAAAGAAGAAAAAGAAGAGGAGAAATAAATATACCACTATTCCTTTCTTCTTCTCCTCTTTTTTTTCTTCGATCTTCTCCTCTTTTTTTCTTCTTCTTCTTCTTAATTTTTATCAGGAACGAGGGTGTCGAGGATCGCCGAGGGGTCGAGGGTCGGGAACTAGGGTCGAGGGTTCGAGGGGTCGAGGATCGCTCGGCACTAGGCAACCTCCCGACCCCTCGGCGATCCTCCCGAACATGAGAGGACGAAGAGGATAAAAAAAGAAGAGGAGGAAGAAAAAAAAGAGGAGAAGAAAGAATAGAGGAGAAGAACTCCTCTATTCTTTCTTCTCCTCTTTTTTTCTACTCCTCTATTCTTTCTTCTCCTCTTTTTTTTCTTCTTCTTCCTCTTTTTTTATCGGGAACGAGGGTCGTCAACGACATAGATGTAGTGTCGTCGTTGTCGATATACCCCCTCCCGATAGCTTCAACACGTGTGGGGGGGGGGGTCGATATTACCCCCTCCTTGAAGCGTTCTCGAGGCCACCCCAAACCCTTGAAGCGTTGTCGAGGCCACCCCAAACCCTAGAGAAGCAGCGTCGAGGCCACTAATTAATATATATGATTCCTTACTATGATTAGCTAGCTAGTTCTACGTTTGCCACTAATATATCCATCTGTCATGTTTGAATAATAATTGCCATGTTGTAAATATTTGTAGAAACTATGGACACCGCCCGAGACAACGAAGAAAAAGAGGCGTTGTTGAGGGACATAATCACAGAAGGAAGTGATGCCGTCTCGTTGTTTCTCAACGACACCGATGGTCTGGAAGGAGATGGTGAAGATGGCTCCGGTGACCTAATGCCGGTGCAAGAAGAAGAACATGAGGACGGCTCTGGTGACCCAATGCCGGTGCAAGAAGGAGACCGTGATGATGGCTCCGGTGACCGAACCGAGTCCGGCCAGGTATATATATTAGTTAAGCCTGTGCTGACTAGCTAATTGATGCATTCATTGTTTTGGTATGTACACATATTAATTAAGTCTTTGTTCTTTTTTCTAGCCCTCCGGATCGAGCACAACTGAGGTAAAGAGACGAGGCCCGAAAAAAAGTTGAGCTCGGATGAAAGGTTTGAGATCATAGCAATCGCGCCCGACGGCCAACCTATTGAACCCATCCGAACAAAGAAGGCATTTGTTGCTCAGTGCGGGGTTCTGGTTAGGGACAAGATCCCGATCAGCATCCAACAATGGTTGAAGCCGGCTACTGAAGACCCTGAGGTGTCTTACGTCAATGATATGCAGAAAAATGATCTTTGGAATGAGCTGAAGAAAAATTTCACCCTACCGCCAGAGGATGATCCGGATAAGCCAGTTAAAGAGCAATTAATCAAGTCTTTTGCTCTTAAGAGGATGGCAGACCTATTCAGGAGGTGGAAGAAAGACCGGAATAGGTTTGTCGAGAAAAAAGAGACACCAGAATTCAAGGGCATATATGAGAAGATCAGAGATGACTGGCCTGCATTTGTGGCCCAGAAGACATCGGAAAAGAGTTAGAAGATGTCGGCGACAAACAAGAAAATGTTGCGAAGAAGAAGCCGCACCATCGCACGGGGTCAGGTGGCTACCTCGTAGCCCGGCCTAAGTGGGCCAAGGCTGAGAATGATCTGGTTGCAAAAGGGATCGAACCAGAGACAATGAGCTGGCCAGACCGTTGCCGGACTTGGTTCTTCGGGGCTGGCGGAACCTTGGACCCTGTAACAGGGAAGTGCATTTGGACGAACGAGCCACTTGACATACCCTTGAAGAAGCTTCGGTACTATATCACTGCAGCGCAGAAAGGGACATTCCTTCCAGACAGAGAGAACGACGAGCTCACATCGGCCCTCGGGAATCCTGAGCACCCTGGACGGACACGAGGCACGCCAGGCTCCATCGTGGAGGGCTGGGTTTCCGGACGCAGGCGGTTACAAAAGCCAGGAGAGGAGGAAGAAAGTGCAGCAGTCCGAACTGCTAGCGCTTAAAGCAAGGGTACTCGGGATAGAGGAACGAGAAGCAAATCGCAGCAAACGAACTGCCGAAGCTTCCCCTGAAGCTACCCCCCATCTCAGTGGAGAAGCAGCGTGGCTTCCACCGAGCTGCTTCAGCCGGAGCTTGTCTTGACGGCTCCTGCCAGCTATCCCGTGGATGCTATCACGAAGGCTCAAATTTGCCACCTTTTGACGCAATGGATGAATATGAAGGTCAAGTCGGCTGTTGGCTCTGTTTTTCCTAATGAACCCGACGCAACTTTTCACTGCCAGTCGATTCCAGAAGGATATGCTAAGGTGATGGTGGATGAAATAACAGAGGGATTTGAGGACCTCCCGCTTGACCACCCTACCGGAGAAGGGGAGACTCGGCTGGGTTCTGCTCTGAAGACTCCATGCCTATGGCGGAAGGAACTCATCAACCTCCCAAACTGGATGCCTCCGCCTCCTCCTCCTCCTCCGGCGAGTCAGGGCACTACGCCTCCTCCACCGCCTCCTCCTCCGGCGAGTGACGATCAGGGCCCTCGGCCGGCTCCTTCTTCGGCGCGTGGCGGCACTTCGCCTCCTTCTCCGCCTGCGCCGGCGCGCCCAAGCAACCAGCCTACTCCTTCTCCGCCTCGTCAGCAACGGCGGAAGAGACCCGCCGCCGCTCCGGCAGCTGCTTCGGGGCGTCGTAGTCCTTCTCCTCCGCCTCGTAAGCAAGTAAAGAAGACTGCCGCTCCGTCTGCTCTGCCGGCGTCTAGCAGTACAGCCAGAGGCAGGAGGACATACATATTCGGTCCTTCTCTGAAGACTCCAGAGAAGTTACCATACGAGATGAGCCCGGAGGAGAACGCGAAGATCGCACGAATCGAGAAGGATGACTGGTTTCAAGGGTTGAAAGCACAGAGACATCCACCTCCGAAGGAGAAGGTAGATCAGGTGAAAGTGAAGCGCACTCTAGCTGTCCTGGCAAAACCACCCAAGTCTCCGCTGAAAGGCAACTATGAGCGCATTATTGCAAAGACATGGGCCGAAGCGGAGCGGTCGGGAAGTACAGTCAGTGATCAAAGGCTGAAAGAACGACGAGCTGGGAAACAAATTGCCCAGCTCGGTGAACAAGCAAAGCAATCGTGCCCCCCGCTCAAGGTGCCTAGCGTCGATCCGAGGATGGTGCCCGGTTATAACAATCTTGACGATTACCTGCCCGACGATGTACATTATGATTTCCTGGACGTGCAGATACACAGATACGAGTACGGGAAGCCTCTCGTCAAAGATGAAAGATCTCTATCAACGATGATGCGAAGATTGCATGATTGGTACATGAAAACCTGCAGAGAGTCTGGGGGGAGGAATACTTTGTATATGAGAGTTAAAAAGGAGCATGACCTCGTTGGAATTGAACTGTTGCATGTTCCATTTGAGGAGTTCTTTCAGTTTTTCAATCAATTGGCCCTCGATTAAGCAACGGTCACCTGCTACTGTCTGTAAGTACTACTACTTCTGTCATTAAGTCTCTCTATATAGCTCAGCACTTTCGTTGCATGTATTTATAATTATCCTCACTATATTATGCAGATTGAAGATCGCCGAATTGAAGAAAAGACAAATCGGTGATATTGGGTTCATTAACACAAATCTCATAGATGCAGTTCAGGTTAAAGATCATGCCGCAGAAACCGAGGCCAACTTGCTACGATCATTCAAAATAAATGAACACAAAGATATAATACTCTTTCCTTACAACTTCAAGTGAGTGTTGTCTTGTGCATATTCGGTTTCCCTTATATATTAGTCCAGGTTATAGTAATGTAATTGATGAGTTATGCATGCGTGCGTAGTTTCCACTATATTCTCCTGGATATTAGACTTGAGCAGGGAGTAGTAACTGTCTTGGACTCGAGACGAAAAGATCCCCAGGAATATGCGGACATGACTGAAATCCTCAAGAAGTAAGTTAAATCGATCATTATCCACCATATCAGCAAATTTGTTCATTTCCTGATATCAAGTAATTGTTTTCTTTTGTCTGGCAGGGTTTGGAGAAAATTCAGCACACAATCCCCGGGACTGTCGAAGGAGCTGGAATTTAGATACCCGAAAGTAAGTACTATAGTACCATGTTCCGCGCGTCTCCTAGCTATTGATTCAAGCGCTAGTTTCATCAATACCATCTGGCATTCTTGCTTATCTGTTTGATTGACCTCTATTTCTTGTAAAGTGGTTGTGACAGGAACAAGGGAATGATTTCTGTAGATACTACGTCTGCGAGTCCATCCGCCACACGGCCTGTGAGCGGGGCGGGTACACTGACGAACAATATGAAGTGCGTAAATAACAATATTCACAATTTTATTTTATTACCATCATTTGTGTTGAGTTTCATTCATTTATATATATATATATATATATGTATTGACCCCCTTCTTCAAATTAGATGTTTCGGATGCGGAATGAACTCCTAGCACCAGATCGCATGCGAGCAATTTAAGAGGAATTGGCGGCATTCTTTCTTGACCACGTGATCACTGAAGATGGAGAATACTATGTGGACCATGCGTCCATAATTTAGGAGATTATATTTGTAAAAGATAATTATTGTATATATGTAGCCGGTAGTGTCGGACGATAGATATACGAGAACTTGTTGTTCGAGCAATCTCTCGGAGAAGGAGAGGTGGTCGATATCACTTTTCTCTGTATGCATATATGTTCATGACGATATTCTGTTTCCTTCGTTTGCTTACTACCTAGTTAGCGTGCCTAGTCCTCTCTATACGTATGTATAGTACGTAGCGTCAACCAAGTACGGACATAAGAGATGACACTTCTCTCCATTAATTAGCTATCTAACACAATATATGAAATACCTAAATTAACCCCTCAAAACCCCCACCCCCCCCTTTAAAAAAAACCAAAAACCCTAGCAACGGAATGCTGACGCGTGGAGGTCTATTGGTCCCGGTTGATGCCACCAACCGGGACCAAAGGCCCTCCTGCCTGGGCTCGGCGCACAGGCCACGTGGAGGCCCATCTGTCCTGGTTCTGGTTTGAACCGGGACTAAAGGGTGAGGGTATTAGTAACGACCCTTTAGTCCCGGTTCGGGAACCGGGACTAAAGGCCCTTACGAACCGGGACAAAAGGCCGGTTTTCTACTAGTGAGAGGAGGCCACCGTGCCGGCGAGGAAGAAGCCGGGCGGGAGAGGAGGCCACCGTGCCGGCGAGGAAGAAGCCGGGCGGGAGAGGAGGCCGCGGTGCCGACGGGAGAAGAAGATATCTATATACATCCGTATGTAGCTTGTAGTGGAATCTCTAAAAAGACTTATATTTAGGAATGGAGGGAGTAGAAGTCTGGAGATAGGGAACATACTGACCTCTATGACAGAGCTTGCATCCCTATCAGACAGTGAAATGTTGGCCAAATTGGTTAGAGGCCCACTGGTAAGAAGAGTGATCTTGTCACCTGGATCAAGTTGCTTCCTGACACACTGCCACACTTCAAAAGCCGATGGCTGCCGATGTTCCGGATCATCTGAGCTTTCAGGAGTGTACCTGTGTCAATATTCCGTGCCATCGTCACATTTTTGTTCAAATGAAGTGAATGCGGAAATTTTTTCTTTACCTTCTAGGGCTTATTGGCAATAACCGAGCCAGTCCATACAATGTATCCGAGTCGATAAATCCACCACTGCACAAGGGAATAGCATAGGCATTGTCGCAACCAAGGGTTGGGTTGCCCAATGCAGTGGTATTGCCAAGGCCAACTGGAATGTCGTCGCGGCCCATCATATGTAGAATGTCATAAACTATATCGATGGTTGCGATGTTAGCCCAGCTATTGCCGTTGACCAAAACCCCCTAGAATATGTTAGTAAAGTAGTCTTTATTAGAAACTTTTGCTGTTGCATAATGTCCCTTCAACAGATTTTCAATTAAGGTAATATTTTCCCTCACCTTTACATCTATAACTTCTCTTGGTGTCTTCAGGAGATATATAAGGGAAATAAAATCTCCAGGGCTCATGTCCATGTCAAAAATAACTGGCTTTCCCCTGCTCACGTTCATGAAATCTGGCTTATAAAGGACTTCTCTGTAAAATGGGAACTGTGTACTGATGTTAAAACGACCAGATTGCCTATGGAGATTTAGGACCTGATGAAGGAAAGAGTCCAGTTAGGGGGCAGCAGTTAAAATTTATGCATATGATTTCTCATACACAGAGTGTGAAGATTGATTAGTTAATGGCCAGTGCAAAAAATTGGATTACAAATATGGTTCAAACTGTTTAATTTAATTTAAATAGTTTAACCTTTTAGATACTAAGTTAGCATGCCAATTGCCAATCATGCATATATACTGCTTATATAGTGCTCACCTCTAGGAAGCTCTTGAAAAATTCCCTATCAAGCGTGCTATTGTTATCCGTGTTTGGCTTTGCGCTCGTGGCAACTCGAACCCGAACTCCTTCAGAACCAGCCACTTCCTTGGTGTACCCATCCTATACATAAGGAGAAATGCAAGTTAGTGTCCGGCCTTTTGTTTTTCCTTTGTGAATGCTTGTAAACTTTGTAATAATTAATCGAGGGTTGTGTGCATCGATCGATGTAGAGGCCGGGGGTTCAACCCTCTTTTCAAAAGGAAATACAAGTTAATGATAACTACCTGGCATCTTCCTGCGTTGCCTCCCTCCACCAGGCAGAAACTATCTCTGATCCCAGTCTGGACATGGCCACTGTGAACTCCACCCTCCTTCAGACCAAACCTAGGTGTCGCGCTGCCGTCGAAAAACGGGTTCGAGCCGTCGCGCGCGCCGTACGGTTTGTTGGAAGTGATCACCGTGATGTTCATATACTCTAGCTCAGCAAAGTCATTTCCGCCATTGACCTCGCCATTGCCCATGCTAGAGATCGCCACACCGACAGTAAAGGAATCCCACAGGTAAAACCCCTACAGTAACAACTGATGAATTGAGATATTTGTGTAGCTAGGATGGACAAAATGGAAGAGTTTGAATTGAATTGAGAGCTTGCCGTGCTGCCATGGAGGCCGGGCGCGGGCCTTCTGCGTCTCCTCAGGAGCTGGTCCAGCGACTGGAAGCAGTAGCGCGCCTCCGGCGTGGTCTGCCACCGCCGGCCGAACTCGGCGAAGAACTCCTCGGTGACCGGGATGGTGTTGGTGGCGTCGAGTGGGACGAGCGTGACGGGGACGCCGGAGTGGAGCACCACGTAGGCGGCGAATGGGTCGCAGAACATGTTGAACTCCGCGAACGGGTTGGTGTCGTCGGCGGTGAAGAGGTTCCCCGGCACCCGCACGCCGCCGCCGGAGACGTAGACGCGCTCGACGTTGCGCCTCAGGTGCGGGTGCGCCATGAGGAGGAGCGCGGCGTTGGTCAGGGCCCCTAAGAGGAGCAGCGTGGTGGGGCCGGCCGACACCGTGTCCACCATCACCTGCTGCGCCGTGGGCTGCCGGAGCGGCTCGTACTGCCGGGGTCCCCGCGGGAGGAAGCCCCTCCGGACGCCGGAGTTGGTGTCGGTGTCCAGGCGCCCGTCGTGGCTTCCCGGGGGGATGGCCTGCCGGTACCGGCAGCCGCCCGCCGTTGACATGCCCTGCCGTGGACGTACGTACGTGTTTTTACATGTTGGTAAATCTTGGCCGGCTGTCGATCAGTGTATCTCTCATGTTGTTAGTACCTGGTCTATCAGGGGGAGGTAGCCGCCGACGTCGGGGTGTATCTCGCCGGCGTCCGATATGCCTCCGTCCCCGCCGACGCCGACGGCGATGTCGTCGCGGCCCATCATGTAGAGGATATCGTAGAGCTGGTTGACGCCGTGGCCGGCGTCGATCCATGCGTTGGCGTTGATGGTAATGGCCTACGACAGACGGTGTACGTTCACATCACAACTTATTAGAGCGAATACGACCGAACCGATGGGGTCAGCAGAACATTCCATTTCCAGCATGCATGTGAGCGCGGCGACGACGAGTCGCATGGCACGAAATTACCTTGACGTCGAACTTGGACCGGTCCTGCTTGAGGATGTAGAGCAGCGCCAAGAGGTCCTCGGTGTCCATGTCCGTGTCCACCAGGATCCTCCTCGGCGCCCCCGCCCCCGCCGCGGCAACGGCGACTACGGCAAAGAGTGACACCAGAGCCACGGCCGCCGTCCATGACCGTGAACTCTTCCTTCTCGCCTGCGCCATGAGAAGGAGGCGGTACTTCGAACTTGCCAGTTGGTGCCTAACTCGAGCTCGAGCTATGCCTTTCGGTGTGTGCGCCTCTTATGGGAGATGGCTCAGCCCATCCTCCCCGTAGGCATTAATGGTAGTGGTTTGTTGATCGGCTATAGTAGTTGTGTACATGCGGGTGCGCGATTGATTGTTACACAAATGCAAAGGTAGGCACGTTTCTTTCTTGGGCTACGATCGATCGGTTTCTGATGGTACGGATGGCACGAGGAGCACAGTTTCATCACGACAGGGAAGGATTCGTGTCCGTCTATCGTATGGCCATGCGGGACTTGATCGAACTTTTTTCGGACTTCCGTGGTGGCCAGTGTCTACTCCACCTCTGTCGTTCGAGAGGCCGAAAATGACTCGACCGATCAGGCAAGTTGGGCGGGTTTAGAAAAACCGAGACCTCTGGCATCCGGGCACGTTTAAAACATGGTTAATAATATAGTCGACCGTTGGTTATAATATGTTTCCATGTTATTTATAATCAATGAAATAATTAATATGTATAGCATTGCCAGAAGTCTCTTCAGCATCTAGGTCTATGTGCCATGCACCAAATTATACTTTCTTCGTTTCTAAATATTTGTCTTTTTAGAAATCTCAAATGGACTAGTATTTTTTATCACATGGTCCACTATACATTCTCACATAGCTTTTTGAAGTTCGTGCTACAACCAGCTTATCTTCTCTCTTCTCTTCTCTCATATCCAACTCAGCAAAGATACACTATTTTAAGTCTTACAATCCGCCTACGTTATCTTATTATACTTGCTCTTAGGCAAACGGCCGGTAGTGACCTGTCATAAAAAATGTGATGAACCTGTTGGGAAACGTTGCATGAAAAACAAAAAAAATATTCTACGCACACGCAAGATCTATCAAGGAGATGCATAGCAACAAGATGAGAGAGTGTGTCTACGTACCTTGTAGACCGTAAGCGGAAGCGTTTCACAACACGGTTGATGTAGTCAAACTTTCTTCGCGATTCAACCTATCTAGTACCGAACGTACGACACCTCTGCGTTCAGCACACGTTCATCTCGGTGACGTCCTCCGCCTTCTTGATCCAGTAAGACGACGAGGTAGTAGATGAGTTCCGTCGCACGACGGCGTGGTGACGATGATGGTGAAGTGATCTCCGCAGGGCTTCGCCTACGCACTACGAAAATATGACCGAGGTGTAAATGATGGAGAGGGCACCGCACACGGCTAACAATTGATCAGGTGTGTGTTGGGCACCCCCTCCCACATATATATAGGTGGGTGGGAGGGAGGAGCAGCCAAAGGAGGCGCCCAAATAGGAGGAATCCTACTTGGGGTCCCTCCCAAGCCGCGACCCCCTTTCCTTATTTGGTGTGCGGGGAAAGGCAGGGGAGGGTGGCGCCCCCCTTCCTTTCTCCCATGAGAGGGAAAGGCAGGAGGGGCTAGCCCTTCTCTTTTTCCTTCCCTAGGGCTGGCCAAACAAGGGCATCAGCCCCCTCGTGGGCTGGTCTGTCACCTCCTTTGGCCCATAAGGCCCATAACTTGTCGGGGGGGGGGGGGGGTGTCCAGAACCCCTTCCGGTGACCCGATTCCTTCCCGATACGTCCCGAAACACTTCCGGTGTCCAAATTGAAGGAAATATGCCCTAGAGGCAATAATAAAGTTATTATTTATTTCCTTATATCATGATAAATGTGTATTATTCATGCTAGAATTGTATTAACCGGAAACATAATACATGTGTGAATACATAGATAAACAGTATGTCACTAGTATGCCTCTACTTGGCTAGTTCGTTGATCAAAGATGGTTAAGTTTCCTAGCCATAGACATGAGTTGTCATTTGATTAGTGGGATCACATCATTAGGAGAATGATGTGATTGACTTGACCCATTCCATTAGCTTAGCACCCGATCGTTTAGTATGTTGCTATTGCTTTCTTCATGACTTATACATGTTCCTATGACTATGGGATTATGCAACTCCCGTTTGCCGGAGGAACACTTTGTGTGCTACCAAATGTCACAACGTAACTGGTTGATTATAGAAGTACTCTACAGGTGTCTCCAAAGGTACATGTTGGGTTGGCGTATTTCGAGATTAGGATTTGTCACTCCGATTGTCGGAGAGGTATCTCTGGGCCCTCTCGGTAATGCACATCACTTAAACCTTGCAAGCAATGCAACTAATGAGTTAGTTGCGAGATGATGTATTACGGAACGAGTAAAGAGACTTGCCGGTAACGAGATTGAACTAGGTATTGAGATACCGACGATCGAATCTCGGGCAAGTAACATACCGACGACAAAGTGAACAACGTATGTTGTTATGCGGTCTGACCGATAAAGATCTTCGTAGAATATGTGGGAGCCAATATGAGCATCCAGGTTCCGCTATTGGTTATTGACCGAAGACGTGTCTCGGTCATGTCTACATTGTTCTCGAACCCGTAGGGTCCGCACACTTAACGTTACGATGACAGTTTCATTATGAGATTATATGTTTTGATGTACCGAAGGTTGTTCGGAGTCCCGGATGTGATCACGGACATGACGATGAGTCTCGAAATGGTCGAGACATAAAGATTGATATATTGGACGACTATATTCGGACACCGGAAGTGTTCCGGGTGATTTCGGAGAAAACCGGAGTGCCGGAGGGTTACCGGAACACCCCCCGGGAGAAGTATGGGCCTAATGGGCCTTAGTGGAGAGAGAGAGAGGGGCGGCCAGGGTGGGCCGCGCGCCCCCTCCCCTCTGGTCCGAATTGGACTAGGAGAGGGGGGGCCGCTGTAACGCCCCGAGACCGACGCTCCAGATGCCTTCCATGTTTTCTTGTTGCCATGTGTTTTATTTGTTTGTTGCATCTCATCTCATAGCATCATGCGCATTGCATTTGCATGTTTTCATAAAACTTGCATCCGCCCGTAGTTGCCGCATTCCCCTTGCTTTTGTTGACCGTTCCAAGCCCAACCGGGTTTTTCAATTCCCTCTTGCCTAACCGTTTGACCCTCTCTGCACAATGCTCACACCCCCCTCGCGCACGTCCGAAACTTGCCCGAACCCGACCCGCTCGGTCACGACTGTTGCGTTCAGATCATCCCCAAACATCTATAAAACATCTCCGTTTTCTTATTTGGACTCCCTAAACTATCTATTCTCGACCGTCCGATTTAATCGAAGGGATCAAATGGCACCTAACCAAAATCCACCGGCTATAAATAGATCAACCCCTAACCCTAGCCTACCCTATCCAATCCCCCTTTCAACCATGCCGCCGCCACCCGACCAACTCCCCTCTTCCTCGGGATCTCCCCCGCTCCAATTCAGCAGCCACCACCTTCCCCTCCTCGATTTTGCCACCGAACCAACCAGCCACTCCTCTCGATCCACCAACCACAGCGCTTGCAGCCTCCTCCCGGCCTCCGTCCGGCCAGCCACACCGCCAGCGGACCCAACAGATGAGCCTCGACCCTGCTCCTTCCTTCCTCCTCTGATCCTCTCTCTCACTGCTCATCTCTCCCCCTGTTTCTTCCTCTACAGGAACGCCCACGCCATGGTACCTTGCTCGAGCTCTGCCTCATCTTACAGGTTGGCCGCCTCCATGGGATCTTCTCCGACCATCCCCGTCGTCCGCTGGCCTCCCCTGCCCGCCGACCAAGTTGCTGCTTCATCTTCGCGCCGCAGCCCAAGCTCTGCTCTGGCCGCCTCCTCCTCTGCTTCACCCTGCGCCGAACGACAAGCCGTCGCGTCGTCCTGCTTCGTCCGGTGACCTCCGAGCAGCGCCACCCGCCGGATCTGCTCGAGCTCGCGTCGCCCCTGCGCCTCAAGTCTCTCCCGCCGGAGCCCCGCAGTCCCGCGCCCTCGCCTCCTCTGCATCGAGCGGGAGGACGACGAGCAAGTGCCTTCCCCACACCCGAGCTCCCCCTGACCTGAAGCTGCACCCTCGCCGGAGAGCACCTCGCCACCGCTGACCCTGCTTTGCCTGAACCGGGGGTCCTCTTTCTGCTTCGCCCAACGCCAAGTCCACGGCGTCGCCGGCCTCTGTTCCCCTGCTCCAGATCGAGCGCCTCGCTCGCGTTGACCGTGTCGCTGCCCAGCCGGCCACTCCAGCGCCAAGGCCCGGCCTTCTCCAACCTGCCCCGCGCCCCTCTTGGGCCTCCTTCACCGAACCGGGCCAAGGCCCATGGTGAGTGAAAGCAGAAGTGCTCCCCAGGTGGTTTTGGTAATTAATGTCAACATATCTCTTGTTGGACTAAAGTTTCTATCTAGCATGTTTCAGATAAGTTCAACAATGGAGTGGCATGGACTAAAGGATGTGGGAACTCCTTCAAGATGCTAAGGACAAAGGATTGGCTAAATCTTCAAGCTCGAGACTCTTCATTTTACATTTTAGTGATCCAAGATCACATTGAGTCCATAGGAAAAGCCAATACTATCAAGGAGGGATGAGGTGTTGCTTAATGAGCCCTTTGCTTCATGTGCTTAATGATATGCTCCAAAATCCTCAGCTACTTTCCCACTTCCACTTTTGACCTAAACCTAAAGTCAAACTCGGACCTACCGATTCTTTCTATCCGGCGCCACCGAGTTTCACTTGTCATATCCACCTACAAACCCTAAGCAAATCGGTTTCACCGATAGAGATCTCGGTCTCACCGAGATGGGATTGTAATCTCACTGTGTATGTCCATTACCAAAATCGGTCTCACCGAGTTTAGGGAATCGGTACTACCGAGATTACAATGCAAACTCTCTGGTTAACTTATTACCAAAATCGGTCCAACCGAGTTTAGTAATCGGTCCCACCGAGTTTGCCTGACCAACTCTCTGGTTAGCTTATTACCAAATCGGTCTCACCGAGTTTGTGTAATCGGTCTCACCGAGATTACGTTATGCCCTAACCCTAACCATATCGTTCCTACCGAGTTGCATATCAGCCCCACCGAAAATCTCTAACGGTCACTAGGTTTACTATTTCGGTCCGACCGAGTTTGTTGATTCGGTCCCACCGAGATTGGTAAATTGTGTGTAACGGTTGGATTTTGTGTGGAGGCTATATATACCCCTCCACCTCCTCTTCACTCGTGGAGAGAGCCATCAGAACACATCTACACTTCCAACTCATATGTTCTGAGAGAGAACCACCTACCCTTGTGTTGAGGCCAAGATATTCCATTCCTACCATATGAATCTTGATCTCTAGCCTTCCCCAAGTTGCTTTCCACTCAAATCTTCTTTCCACCAAATCCAAATCCTGTGAGAGAGAGTTGAGTGTTGGGGAGACTATCATTTGAAGCACAAGAGCAAGGAGTTCATTATCAACACACCATTTGTTACTTCTTGGAGAGTGGTGTCTCCTAGATTGGCTAGGTGTCACTTGGGAGCCTCCGACAAGATTGTGGAGTTGAACCAAGGAGTTTGTAAGGGCAAGGAGATCGCCTACTTCGTGAAGATCTACCGCTAGTGAGGCAAGTCCTTCGTGGGCGATGGCCATGATGGGATAGACAAGGTTGCTTCTTCGTGGACCCTTCGTGGGTGGAGCCCTCCGTGGACTCGCGCAACCGTTACCCTCCGTGGGTTGAAGTCTCCATCAACGTGGATGTATGATAGCACCACCTATCCGAACCACGCCAAAAACATCCGTGTCTCCAATTGGGTTTGAATTCTCCAAACCCTTCCCTTTACATTCTTGCAAGTTGCATGCTTTACTTTCCGCTGCTCATTTACTCTTTGCATGCTTGCTTGATATGTATTGTGTATGTTGAAATTGTGCCTAAAACTCCACTTAAACTGAAAAAGCTTAAAAACTGCAACTTTAGCACTAAGTGTCTAATCACCCCCCCTCTAGACACACCTCTTCAAGGTCCTACAGTGAGCCTCCAGCGCCCTGCTCCTGTTGGCCCAGTCAGATTCGGTCCATGTCTTATTTTTTTCCCGCCTGCGAATTTGTCTATTATCCAGAGATTGCATGCAGAAAAACCCTTGGACATCATGCAGTTAATAACTCATAAACCGTGCATCGGATTAAAATGATTTAAACATGTAAAATGCTTAGAATTTCATCTAGATTAAGAATATGCTGCTCTCCTCCATGTTTAAAACTGTTTAACTTGCTGTTTGCATTAATTTGTATAAATGCCATGCTAAAATGATTTATTTCATAACTAAATAACCGTAGCTCCAAATTTGATAATCTTTCTATGTAAATGGGGTAGAAAAATGCCTAGTTTAACATGGTATTCTTTATTTTGCTGTTTAACAACATTAAAATTGTGTAAAGGGCAGAACAGTACCAAATTCATAATATGCATATGAGGATTTTTCCGGACTTGTTGTTTGTTGTTCCGGCCTCATTTAAACTTGCCTAAATAGTTAGTTTTCATATGCTTCACCCCTTGCCATGTTTAATAACATTTAATATTGTTGGGTACATAACCGAGAGTAACTAAATAATTAAATGTGGTGTTTCGTCAATATGCAACCCGTTGCATATTGAGCTCCACTTAATCTTGTAGTGTTGTTTGTTGCATTTTGCCATGCCATGCCTCTTTAAACCGGACATGCATCATACTTGATTGTGCATCATGCCATGTTGATGTGATGGTTGTTTACCATGTGTTTACTTCTTTCCGGTGTTGCTTCTTTGGGTTAGTTCTGATAACGTCGCGTTTGTGAGGATCCGTTCGACTACGTCCGTTTGTCTTCTTCATGGACTTGTTCTTTTTCCTTGCGGGATCTCAGGCAAGATGACCATACCCTCGAAATTACTTCTATCTTTGCTTACTAGTTGCTCGCTCTTTTGCTATGCCGCGATACCTACTACTTGCTATATCATGCCTTTCATGTTGCCATGTCAAGCCTCTAACCATCCTTTCCTAGCAAACCGTTGTTTGGCTATGTTACCGCTTTGCTCAGCCCCTCTTATAGCGTTGTTAGTTGCAGGTGAAGCTGAAGTTTGTTCCATGTTGGAACATGATTTTTGTTGGGATATCACAATATCTCTTATTTAATCAATGCATCTATATACTTGGTAAAGGTTGGAAGGCTCGGCCTTATGCCTGGTGTTTTGTTCCACTCTTGCCGCCCTAGTTTCCGTCATATCGGTATTATGTTCCTGGATTTTGCGTTCCTTACACGGTTGGGTGATTTATGGGACCCCCTTGACAGTTCGCCTTGAATAAAACTCCTCCAGCAAGGCCCAACCTTGGTTTTACCATTTGCCACCTAAGCCTTTTTCCCTTGGGTTCTGCAGACTCAAGGGTCATCTTTATTTTAACCCCCGGGCCAGTGCTCCTCCGAGTGCTGGTCCAAATTAGAGCCAATTGCGGTGCTGCCCCTAGGCAACTGGGGGTATCTTCGGTTGCCGTACGTAGTGTTCATCCGGTGTGCCCTGAGAACGAGATATGTGCAGCTCCTATCGGGATTTGTCGGCACATTCAGGCGACTTTGCTGGTCTTATTTTACCATTGTCGAAATGTATTGTAGCCGGGATTCCGAGACTGATCGGGTCTTCCCGGTAGAAGGAATATCCTTCGTTGACCGTGAGAGCTTATAATGGGCTATGTTGGGACACCCCTGCAGGGTATTATCTTTCGAAAGCCGTGCCCGCGGTTATGAGGCAGATGGGAATTTGTTAATGTCCGGTTGTAGAGAACTTGACACTTGACTTAACTAAAACACATCAACCGCGTGTGTAACCATGATGGTATCTTTTCGGCGGAGTCCGGGAAGTGAACACGGTTCTTGTGTTATGTTTGAACGTAAGTAGTTTCAGGATCACTTCTTGATCACTTCTAGTTCACGACCGTGCTTTGCTTCTCTTCTCGCTCTCATTTGCGTAAGTTAGCCACCATATATGCTAGTGTTTGCTGCAGCTCCACCTCACTACCCTGTCCTACCTTTAAGCTTAAATAGTCTTGATCTCGGGGGTGTGAGATTGCTGAGTCCTTGTGACTCACAGATTCTACCAAAACAGTTGCAGGTGCCGATGATGCCACTACAGGTGATGCTTCGACGAGGACCTTGTTCGTTACTATGTTTCGTTTCCAGTTGATCAGTAGTGGAGCCTAGTTGGGGCGATCGGGGATCTAGCAGTTGGGTTATCTTCTTTTCTTTTGGCTTTGACCGTAGTCGGTCTATGTGTGTACTCTCATGATGTATGTTTAATTCATGTATTGTATGAAGTGGCGATTGTAATCCAACTCTTTATCCCATTCTTGTTCATTACATGGGATTGTGTGAAGATGACCCTTCTTGCGACAAAACCTATAATGCGGTTATGCCTCTAAGTCGTGCCTCGACACGTGAGAGATATAGCCGCATCGTGGGCGTTACAAGTTGGTATCAGAGCCATCCCCGACTTAGGAGCCCCCTGCTTGATCGAATTGCTGGCGTTGTTGAGTCTGGAACAAAAAAATGTTTTGAGTCTTAGGATTATATATATCGGAGAGTATGATTCTTTTTACTTCTCAGTCCCTTCGTCGCTCTAGTGAGGTCTCCTGACGTAGAAGTTTTGACTTTCCTCTCCTCAAATTTCACTAAAAAAATTTAGGATCACACGGGTATCTTGGAATCATTCCGATGGTTTTGTGACGAGAACATTGTTCTTGGTGCCTCCTGACATTTAGGGGTTGTGGCAGTATCCCAGGGAGTTGAGCTCCGAGGTGTTGTCGTCACAATTTTATCGTTGCAGTTCTGGAATACCTGAGTTTTGCCGACATCGAAAATCTCTTTTATGCAGTTGTTGGTGAGATCACCTCGACGCCACCCAGTACTGGGGCGGGAGTTCGGGAGTATTGCCATAACTCGTATAACGGATGCTTTTCGAAGGTTGAGGTAAACGATTTCTGAAGGTTTCTTGGTTATGCGTTGAAGGATGGATACAACTAGATCTAGGTATTGTTATTTTGGGTGATATATTTTGCGTCCCCTGTATCCCCAACACCTGATTGCATAACCAGAAAGTTTCGGGAGTTTGTAAGTGGGAATTCAAGTATCTCGTAGGATATCTTTCCAACAGACACATGATACGATATGGGATATATCATATGTTTGTTTCCGGCTTATTCTGCAAGCCAAATCCTTTGTTTTTGTTTTGTTTTGTGGTATTCGAGTTGCTTCAATGCCAAGTGTTGATTCTATACCTTATTCTAAGCGGTGTTCTCATATTTCTATGTGGATTCTAATCCTTCTTGATAATCAAGGTTATCTTTTCAATTCTTTTCAACCGGTGTGCTTCTCTTCAAGTGGATCCCATCATTTCAACATTCGCAAGATCGTCCCTCAGTTTTTTTCTCAACGGTGTTTGTTTCAACCGTCCCAAGCTGCCTTTGTTTTCTCGCCCTCCCACCCTTTCTTTTTCTTCAAGGACTCAGATGTATTAACCAAGTATCCATTTTATTCATGTGAAGTCCCTTCATTCTTTTCAATCAATGTTCTTACCTGGTGGTTCTCATGAAGATGCTAAGGAAGCTTCAAGTCTATTATTCTTCGTTCTTTTCTTCTCCGGTGGATTCAATTCAAGCTTTCGGTGTTGATCATATTCCCTTTCTCATTTCAAGTGCTTTCTTATGCCGGTGTATCTCTTAATCATTCACCTCTCGCTATTCATTTGATCCGGAGTGTTGAAGATATCTCAGAAGATTCGTTTCCATTCTCAATCCGTTCAAGGTATTTTGAGGTTCTTATCTCAGTCAAGCCATTTAATTCAACCGGTGTAATCTCTCTTTTCAAGCAATTCTTTCAACGGTGTTTCTTTTGAGTGGGCCCTAACCCACAGGTCTTTTCCCAAGATCTTACCTGACTCCTCTAATTTTTCCGGAGTTATTCCCGAATTCTTTTCCAAGTGTGACGTAAGAATGAAGTATCATAAGTCATATTCCTTCTCCAAGATCGCTTTCAAATTCTTTTCATCGTTAGTTCAACCTTTCCAATTTTCATTCCGGATTGCCTCAACAATTCATGGTGGTGTTTCTCATCATCATTCTCAACATTTGAAGACCAAAGAAGAGTTTCTCTTAAATCTTGCTCCATTCTCTTCAAGATTCATGGCTCTAGCTTGATGCCATCCTCTCATAATTGTTTTCGATTTTGAGAATTCTTTTACCCATCCGAAGCAATTCAGGAGTCTTTTTAGTTTGATTCTCCGAAGGCCATCATTTCAGAATTATTTATTCCAGCTTTCAACTCTCGTTCTTCAAATCTTACCGGTGCATCATTCAAATATTCTCTAATCAACTAGTGATCTATTCATTCTCTTGTATCTAAATTCCTTCAAGTATCTTCATTCATTTTCCAATTCTCCCCGGTGAATTGTGCCTGTGCTACGTTGATTTTAATTCTTACGGTGGTTCGTTCAAGAGTTCTCTTCCTTTGTTATCATATAGATTCATTCGTTCTTTCCAATCCTACCGGTGGTTCGTTGAAGACCTTCCCAAGTTTGCGCTATATCTATCTTAATCCCTTCTACGAGAATAAGTAGTATGCCAAATCCATTGCGTGTCATCAATTTAATTGGTGACGGATGAGCATAGTGTAATTCTTATTCTTGTTTCATCGAGTAAATTCAATTCCTTATTCCGGAGGTTCATCAAAATTCTTGATTTCATTTGTTCATCTTTTTTTCTGGAGTTCAAAGTTTTCTCGGTTACATCGTCCTGAAGCTCCATCTAAATCATTGCAAGGCTTCACCTTGTGTTTTCAACTTCTCTCTCTTTCTATCATCCTTGTTTTACCGGAGTTCTTCATGGAAGGTTCACATGATGGTTCATCAAGGATTCCTTTCATTCTCGTTTTGTTCTTCAAGATTTTTCTCGAAGTTATGATCCGCCGAGCTATACTCAAAATTAAACATGGTGCTCAACACATGTTTTGTTTTGAGGAGCTCAAGTATTCTTCTTCTTGCATTCCGAAGTGCAATTCTTTCTACCTTATTTTGAGGTGGTGTTATATCACTCTTGACAACTTCTCTTCGTGGTTCATGATTCACATGTTGTCAAGAATAAGATAATTAAACCCATCGTTTCTTCATTGGAGTTATCTTGGGTTATATTTCACCTAAAGCCTTCCATTGGGAATGTTGCTATTCGTGGTGCTTATCAATGATCCAAGTTTTTCTCCTATTCTCTCGGCGAATCAAGTTTTCATCTCCATGTTGATCTCAAGCAATCAGTTGTTTTCCGTAGTGGCATGTATTCACCTCTAAGTTTTGAGTTGTTTCCATAAGCCCACAACAAGCTTATCCTTACCATTGTTGTTTTTCAAACAATTCCGTTCAATCCTACTTCGTAAGGATGCTCTTTCAAATTCATTTATGGTAGGAGATGTTGGTTTCATTCTTCGTCTATTCATTCCAACTATCTAACTATCAAGCATTGTTTTCGGAGGCATTGTGATGTTGCTCTTTTCACCCATCACCTCGTTTTGTAAAGATCATGTTATTTTTCTTGCTTATCCATTTAACCGGAGTGTTATGTTTATCATTCCTCTTTTAACCGGAGTCTCATCCAAGTGCTTTCATTTTGCCATGTTCAAATTCTATTCCTCCATTTCCAACCGGAGTGTTGTATCATCTCTTCAATATCGTCTCATCTTATCAAGTTTTCTTCTCTTTTCTACTGGAGTGCTGTCCAAATTCTGTCATTCTTCTTCCTTGACTATCTCATTATACCGAGGTGGTCATATTCTTTTTGTTCGTGAAGCTCTTATTTCCATGTCTTTCAACCTACAAGGTTCTCGTGATGTTCCTTGTTCCTCTTTTCTAACGGAGTGTTTTCAACTTCGATCATCTCTGTTGTGTTCTTTTCTCAAAATTGTTTAACCTCCCAAGGTTCATAGTTTCACTCGTTCGTCAAAGAAGCAACTTAGTTTTACCTCTTCGCTTCCTCTTCTGTTTCTCTCCGGTGCCATTCCTAGATCTCGGGACGAGATCCTCTCATAGTGGTGGAGTGTTGTAACGCCCCGAGACCGACGCTCCAGATGCCTTCCATGTTTTCTTGTTGCCATGTGTTTTATTTGTTTGTTGCATCTCATCCCATAGCATCATGCGCATTGCATTTGCATGATTTCATAAAACTTGCACCCGCCCGTAGTTGCTGCATTCCCCTTGCTTTTGTTGACCGTTCCGAGCCCAACCGGATTTTTCAATTCCCTCTTGCCTAACCGTTTGACCCTCTCTGCACAATGCTCACACCCCCCTCGCGCACGTCCGAAACTTGCCCGAACCCGGCCCGCTCGGTCACGACTGTTGCGCTCAGATCATCCCCAAACATCTATAAAACATCTCCGTTTTCTTATTTGGACTCCCTAACCTATCTATTCTCGACCGTCCGATTTAATCGAAGGGATCAAATGGCACCTAACCAAAATCCATCGGCTATAAATACATCAACCCCTAACCCTAGCCTACCCTATCCAATCCCCCTTTCCCACCACGCCGCCGCCACCCGGCCAAGTCCCCTCTTCCTCGGGATCTCCCCCGCTCCAATTCAGCAGCCACCACCTTCCCCTCCTCGATTTTGCCACCGAACCAACCAGCCACTCCTCTCGATCCACCAACCACAGCGCCTGCAGCGTCCTCCCGGCCTCCGTCCGGCCAGCCACACCGCTGGCGGACCCAACAGATGAGCCTCGACCCTGCTCCTTCCTTCCTACTCTGATCCTCTCTCTCACTGCTCATCTCTCCCCCTGTTTCTTCCTCTACAAGAACGCCCACGCCATGGTACCTTGCTCGAGCTCTGCCTCATCTTCCAGGTTGGCCGCCTCCATGGGATCTTCTCCGACCATCCTCGTCGTCCGCTGGCCTCCCCTTCCCGCCGACCAAGTTGCTGCTTCATCTTCGCGCCGCAGCCCAAGCTCTGCTCTGGCCGCCTCCTCCTCTGCTTCACCCTGCGCCGAACGACAAGCCGTCGCGTCGTCCTGCTTCGTCCGGTGACGTCCGAGCAGCGCCACCCGCCGGATCTGCTCGAGCTCGCCTCGCCCCTGCGCCTCAAGTCTCTCCCGCCGGAGCCCCGTAGTCCCGCGCCGTCGCCTCCTCTGCATCGAGCGGGAGGACGACGAGCAAGTGCCTTCCCCACACCCGAGCTCCCCCTGACCTGAAGCTGCACCCTCGCCAGAGAGCACCCCGCCACCGCTGACCCTACTTCACCTGAACCGGGGTGCTCTTTCTGCTTCGCCCAGCGCCAAGTCCACGGCGTCGCGGGCCTCTGTTCCCCTGCTCCAGATCGAGCGCCTCGCTCGCGTTGACCGTGTCGCTGCCCAGCCGTCCACTCCAGCGCCAAGGCCCGGCCTTCTCCAACCTGCCCCGCGCCCCTCTTGGGCCTCCTTCACCGAACCGGGCCAAGGCCCATGGTGAGCCTCCAGTGCCCTGCTCCTGTTGGCCCAGCCAGATTCAGTCCGTGTCTTATTTTTTCCCGCCTGCGAATTTGTCTATTATCCAGAGATTGCAGTTTTGCAGAAAAACCCTTAGACATCATGCATTTAATAACTCATAAACCATGCATCGGATTAAAATGGTTTAAACAAGTAAAATGCTTAGAATTTCATCTAGATTCAGAATATGCTGCTCTCCTCCATGTTTAAAACTGTTTAACTTGCTGTTTGCATTAATTTGTATAAATGCCATGCTAAAATGATTTATTTCATAACTAAATAACCTAGCTCCAAATTTAATAATATTTATATGTAAATGGGGTAGAAAAATGCCTAGTTTAACATGGTATACTTTATTTTTCTGTTTAACAACATTAAAATTGTGGAAAGGGCAGAACAGTACCAAATTCATAATATGCATATGAGGATTTTTCCGGACTTGTTGTTTGTTGTTCCGGCCTCATTTAAACTTGCCTAAATAGTTAGTTTTCATATGCTTCACCCCTTGCCATGTTTAATAACATTTAATATTGTTGGGTACATAACCGAGAGTAACTAAATAATTAAATGTGGTGTTTCGTCAATATGCAACCCGTTGCATATTGAGCTCCACTTAATCTTGTAGTGTTGTTTATTGCATTTTGCCATGCCATGCCTCTTTAAACCGGACATGCATCATACTTGATTGTGCATCATGCCATGTTGATGTGATGGTTGTTTACCATGTTGTTTACTTCTTTCCGGTGTTGCTTCTTCGGATTAGTTCTGATAACGTCGCGTTTGTGAGGATCCGTTCGACTACGTCCGTTTGTCTTCTTCATGGACTCGTTCTTCTTCCTTGCGGGATCTCAGGCAAGATGACCATACCCTCGAAATTACTTCTATCTTTGCTTACTAGTTGCTCGCTCTTTTGCTATGCCGCGATACCTACTACTTGCTATATCATGCCTTTCATGTTGCCATGTCAAGCCTCTAACCATCCTTTCCTAGCAAACCGTTGTTTGGCTATGTTACCGCTTTGCTCAGCCCCTCTTATAGCGTTGTTAGTTGCAGGTGAAGCCGAAGTTTGTTCCATGTTGGAACATGATTTTTGTTGGGATATCATAATATCTCTCATTTGTTCTTGGATTTTGCGTTCCTTACACGGTTGGGTGATTTATGGGACCCCCTTGACAGTTCGCCTTGAATAAAACTCCTCCAGCAAGGCCCAACCTTGGTTTTACCATTTGCCACCTAAGCCTTTTTCCCTTGGGTTCTGCAGACTCAAGGGTCAACTTTATTTTAACCCCCGGGCCAGTGCTCCTCCGAGTGCTGGTCCAAATTAGAGCCACTTGCGGTGCCGCCCCTAGGCAACTTGGGGTATCTTCAGTTGCCGTATGTAGTGTTCATCCGGTGTGCCTTGAGAACGAGATATGTGCAGCTCCTATCGGGATTTGTCGGCACATTCAGGCGGCTTTGCTGGTCTTGTTTTACCATTGTCGAAATGTCTTGTAGCCGGGATTCCAAGACTGATCGGGTCTTCCCGGTAGAAGGAATATCCTTCGTTGACCGTGAGAGCTTATAATGGGCTAAGTTGGGACACCCCTGCAGGTTATTATTTTTCGAAAGTCGTGCCCGCGGTTATGAGGCAGATGGGAATTTGTTAATGTCCAGTTGTAGAGAATTTGACACTTGACTTAACTAAAACACATCAACCGCGTGTGTAACCGTGATGGTCTCTTTTCGGCGGAGTCCGAGAAGTGAACACGGTTCTTGTGTTATGTTTGAACGTAAGTAGTTTCAGGATCACTTCCTGATCACTTCTAGTTCACGACCGTGCTTTGCTTCTCTTCTCACTCTCATTTGCGTAAGTTAGCCACCATATATGCTAGTGTTTGCTGCAGCTCCACCTCACTACCCTGTCCTACCTTTAAGATTAAATAGTCTTGATCTCGCGGGTGTGAGATTGCTGAGTCCTCATGACTCACAGATTCTACCAAAACAGTTGCAGGTGCCGACAATGCCACTACAGGTGATGCTTCGACGAGGACCTTGTTCGTTACTATGTTTCGTTTCCAGTTGATCAGTAGTGGAGCCCAGTTGGGGCGATCGGGGATCTAGCAGTTGGGTTATCTTCTTTTCTTTTGGCTTTGACCGTAGTCGGTCTATGTGTGTACTCTGATGATGTATGTTTAATTCATGTATTGTGTGAAGTGGCGATTGTAATCCAACTCTTTATCCCATTCTTGTTCATTACATGGGATTGTGTGAAGATGACCCTTCTTGCGACAAAACCTACAATGCGGTTATGCCTCTAAGTCGTGCCTCGACACGTGAGAGATATATCCGCATCGTGGGCGTTACAGCGGCGCCCCCCTTTCCTTCTCCCTCTCCCCCTTCCTTTCCCCCTCCTAGTAGGAGTAGGAAAGAGGGGAGTAGGAAAGAGGGGAGTACTACTCCTACTAGGAGGAGGACTCCTCCTCCTGGCGCGCCCTACTAGGGCCGGCCGGCCTCCCCCCTTGCTCCTTTATATACGGGGGCAGGGGGGCACCTCTAGACACACAAGTTGATCTTCATGATCGTTCTCTTAGCCGTGTGCGATGCCCCCCTCCACCATAATCCTCGATAATATTGTAGCGGTGCTTAGGCGAAGCCCTGCGACGGTAGAACATCAAGATCGTCACCATGCCGTCATGCTGACGGAACTCATCCCCGACACTTTGCTGGATCGGAGTCCGGGGATCGTCATCGAGCTGAACGTGTGCTAGAACTCGGAGGTGCCGTAGTTTCGGTGCTTGATCGGTCGGGCCGTGAAGACGTACGACTACTTCAACCGCGTTGTCATAACGTTTCCGCTTTCGGTCTACGAGGGTATGTGGACAACACTCTCCCCTCTCGTTGCTATGCATCACCATGATCTTGCGTGTGCGTAGGATTTTTTTTGAAATTACTACGTTCCCCAACACAAATACCATCGTCCTATATATCAATCTTTACCTCTCGACCATTTAGAGACTCCTCGTCATGTCCGTGATCTCATCCGGGACCCCGAACAACATTCGGTCACCAAATCACATAACTCATACAACACTATATCGTCAACGAACGTTAAGCGTGCGGACCCTATGGGTTCGAGAACTATGTAGACATGACTGAGACACCTCTCCGGTCAATAACCATTTGCGGAACCTAGATGCCCATATTGGCTCCTGCATATTCTACGAAGATCTTTATCGGTCGAACCGTTATGACAGCATACATAATTCCCTTTGTCCATTGGTATGTTACTTGCCTGAGATTCGATCGTCGGTATCTCTATACCTAGTTCAATCTCGTTACCGGCAAGTCTCTTTACTCGTTCCGTAACACATCACCTTGTGACTAAGGCCCTGTTTGGTTACAGGGACTAGACTAGAAAAAGTCCCTTTTAGTCCCTATGTAACCAAACAGGAGGGACTTTTTTTAGGGACTAGAAAAAGACTCTACTGGAGGGTCTTTTTTCTTTAGTCCGTGGGACTAAAAAGGTCTAGTCCCTTGCAACCAAACACACCCTAACTCCTTAGTCATTTGCTTGTAAGCTTATGATGTGTATTACTGAGAGGGCCCAGAAATACCTCTCCGATACTCGGAGTGACAAATCCTAATCTCAATTTATGCTAACTCAACAAACACCTTTGGAGATACCTATAGAGCATCTTTATGATCACCCAGTTACGTTGTGACATTTGATAGCAGACCAGGTATTCCTCTGGTATCCAGGAGTTGCATAATCTCATAGTCGAAGGAATATGTATTTGACATTAAGAAAGCAATAGCAATAAATTGAACGATCAAGGTAAGCTAACGGATGGGTCTTGTACATCACATCATTCTCCTAATGATGTGATCCCGTTATCAAATGACAATACATGTCCATTGTTAGGAAATCTTAACCATGTTTGATCAACGAGCTAGCCTAGTAGAGGCATACTAGGGACATGGTATTTGTTTATGTATTCACACATGTATTTAAGTTTCCGATCAATATAATTCTAGCATGAATAATAAACCTTTATCATGAATAAGGAAATATAAAATAACAACTTTATTATTGCCTATAGGGCATATTTCCTTCGGAATCGGCCTATTCGTCTGGACTGATGGCATCTTTCATATCAAATATAAATTTAAATCAGATAGAAGAAGGGTTGGACTCATTCGTCATGACGGAACCGATAGGTAGGACCCACCACAGTGCACCTCACCCTGACCTTGCCGGATGAGACATTTGCCTATCATCTATTCTTTCTCGTCCGTCTAGGCCCTCCACTAGCTCTGTCGTTGTCCTGACCCCTCAGCGTCGTCACCACCAGCCCAAACTTCCTCCTCGTCTGTTTTGCCACTTCAGAAACCATCGCCTTCCCGGACGCCACCGCAGTATGTCCGGCTATTCTCGTACTGCACCTTGCCCACTATGTGTTCGACAAACACTTAACCGTTTGAAGGATGTCGCTTCTCAACTAACATGTCAAGTTTAGCTTTGATCAAATTCTTCAATGATGCTCAATCATTTAGCAGTTTTAGGCTTCAAGTTTTTCCTCACAATTCTCTCAATCTCGTCGGGAGAATGGTTGGTCAAATGATCACTTGTCAAATCTCTCACGGAGTATCCAACCAAGTAAGGTTGAAGTAGGGGCTATTTATAGCCAATGGAGCAAGCCCAGGGGCTGATATGACCACTTGAGGGGCACTTACAACGTCAACACAACATATGACTAACGGTTGGATTTCAAAGCAACTCTCTCAAGACTATCTTGCCATGGAAGACATTCAACTCCACAACGAAGACATTTAACCTCGGTGTCACAAAGACACACTTTGACACTGAAGCTAAAAGTCACGCTACAAAGGAGACTTTGTAATCTAGCGTCAATCTAATTTTCACTTTGACCCCCCTTAATACCATGGTTTGCCTTATTTACTCAATTGAAGAAAATGAAACTACTAAACAAAAGTATAACGACCCGAGTTGAATTCCTAGAATTGAAAGGTGATGCACAGGGGTTTTCCCCCATTTATTGAGGATCAAGTTTGGTGTGTGGTCGAACCACTCATCAAAAAATATCTTGACACTCATTTAAAAAAATTCTGAGGACCATGTTTATCTTGGTACTCATACCAAAATGGATGTATGCATCCCTAGTTGGTGCAGAGGCCGGGGAAGTGAAATTCTCCCCCAATTTTAAGGGCAGGAGCGAGCTCTCGGCGAGAAATGCGGATCGCCTCTCGACGATGACTGACCCTGGCGCCTTGCTGGTCGCCGACTCTGCCGGGCAACTCAGGCTCCCGGTTCTCCTTCCTTGGTTCTTCCGACGCGGAGGAGCCGACGCAAACGGGCGACGACCCCTTCCTCGACAACTCTTCTTCTTTTTGTCTTCTGCAGTTCGCCGGAGGAAAACTGACGAGGAGTTGGCGGATGAGATCTGGGTGGACATAGGCTACCCTACTCCAGCGTCCAGGGTTTGGGAGAGACCTTGAGCCTGAAGGCCAGGTGAGGTTTCTTCTATTTGCAGGTCGGACAAGATCGGAGATCCTTTGCCGGTCTCGGTGGAGGGCGCGACGGCCTCCTCCTCGAATGTGGCAGCAACGGCTGCACCTCCCTCGCGCGGCGTCTCCGGGGTTCCTGGCCGGTCGAGGCCTCTGATCAAGCCTTGGATCGGCCCGGTTCGGCCACCTCGGGTGTCGCCGCCAAGAACGCTGGGTGATCTACTACCGCGAGCATGTGAGGAATCCCGCCGGAGTTCCGTGGGCCTCCGCCGTTCTCGGGCCAACCTGAACGGGCCATCAGGACGATCGCTGTTTCCGATCCGACATCGGCGGCTGCACCGGGCCTGCAGGTGTATCCTGAGCGTCCACTTCGGATGGTTGATCTCGGCTGTTGGCTACGACATATGTGGAACAGGAAAGTGCAGAGGGTGAACCCTAATTTTAATCTCACCTTCGTTGTCGTCGTCACCTCTCCAACGAGGACGCGTGGCGACCCTTCCGCACCGCCGGGCACCAGCCCTTGCAGCCTCCAACTTCTTCCCAGTCGGCTTCTTCTCCGATGGGCGGCACGCCTGGCTTCGCTCCGGGTGTCTATCAACCGGTGCAGGCCGCGCAGCCGTATGTGCTGCCGGGTGGCTTCGTGCCGGCGCAGCAGCCTCAGGTACAACAACAGCCTCTGCAGCAGTCCTCGGCATATCAACCTCACTTTCAGCAGTCGTTCTTCACTGCCCCGGGTCAGTACGTGCATCAACAACCGTTCCTTCTTCAACTGATGGGTGGCTATGCGCATCAGCAATAATTTCAGTCTATGCAACACCCTGGTACAACCGGGATGCAGGTGGCGGCCGGCTACAACGCCCACATGCCACAAAATCCAGCCGGTGTTCATGCGGCCGCACGCCCTCGGAAGCCAAAGGGCGGCAAGGGTGGTCGTCATAAAACTCATTAGGGAGTTGTTGTACCACCTACCACAAATCCACCGGCGGCCCCTATGATGCCGCCATTGGTGCAGGTGCCCGCTTCTTCGTCTATGATTGCAGTGGGTTATGGGCAGAACACCCCTTTGTAGTTCAGCTCGTTGCAATAGCAGCCTACGATTCTACCTTCAGGGGCAGCCGAGGTGACAGCTAATCCTAAGAAGGTATGGTGCTCGAAGTGCCAATCTGCAGGGCACACATATGATGACTGCGAGACACAACAGTATTGTTTTATTTGTAACAAGTATAATCACCCGATGACCATGCGGCGCTGTCCTGCTCTCAAGATGCCGAAGCCGGTGGCGATGTTATGTAGTTATGGAACTGAAAATATGGCTTTCTTCCAGATGCCTGACAATGTCTGCAGGGAGGATCTTGCACCACAAGATTCACTGACGGCGTTGGTATCTATTTTTGGTGTCTCTATCACTCCCAGTATCGTGGAGGCAGAGGTTGCTAAGATTGCTCAGTAATAACAACAGTGGATGTGGGAGGCCATACCGCATGTCAAAGACGCTTTTCTCATGTCCTTTCCGAGTGAGGTTTTACAGAGGGTGACTGGCTTCATAGTTTTCATCAAATCTCACAATGTCACTATCGAGTTTAAGCCTTGGAATTCAGAGAAGATACCACACCGTTTCGAGCTAATTCCTATTTGGGTTCATGTGCATGGATGATAACCCACAAGTATAGGGGATCGCAATAGTTTTCGAGGGTAGAGTATTCAACCCAAATTTATTGATTCGACACAAGGGGAGCCAAAGAATATTCTCAAGTATTAGCAGTTGAGTTGTCAATTCAACCACACATGGATAACTTAATATCTGCAGCAAAGTATTTAGTAGCAAAGTAGTATGGAAGTAACGGTAACAGTGATAAAAGTAACAGTAGTAGTTTTGTAGTAATTGTAACAGTGGCAACGGTAAAGTAACTAAGTAAAGAACAATATGTGAAAAGCTCGTAGGCATTGGATCGGTGATGGATAATTATGTCGGATGCGATTCCTCATGCAATAGTTATAACATAGGCTGACACAGAACTAGATCCAATTCATCAATGGAATGTAGGCATGTATTCCGAATATAGTCATACGTGCTTATGAAAAAGAACTTGCATGACATCTTTTGTCCTACCCTCCCGTGGCAGCGGGGTCCTAATGGAAACTAAGGGATATTAGGCCTCCTTTTAATAGAGTACTGGACCAAAGCATTAACAGTTAGTGAATACATGAACTCCTCAAACTACGGTCATCACCGGTAAGTATCCCGATTATTGTCACTTCGGGGTTAACGGATCATAACTCATAATAGGTGACTTGATGACCCACAAGTATAGGGGATCCATCGTAGTCCTTTCGATAAGTAAGAGTGTCGAACCCAACGAGGAGCAGAAGGAAATGATAAGCGGTTTTCAACAAGGTATTCTCTGCAAGTACTGAAATAAGTGGTGATAGATAGTTTGGTGGTGAGGTAAACTGTAATGAGCAACAAGTAACAAAAGTAAATAAAGTGTAGCAAGATGGCCCAATCCTTTTTATAGCAAAGGACAAGCTGGAACAAACTCTTATAATAGGAAAAGCGCTCCCGAGGACACATGGGAATATCGTCAAGCTAGTTTTCATCACGTTCATATGATTCGCGTTCGGTACTTTGATAATTTGATATGTGGGTGGACTAGTGCTTGGGTGCTATTCTTACTTGAACAAGCATCCCCCTTATGATTAACCTCTATTGCAAGCATCCGCAACTACAACAAAAGTATTAAGGTAAACCTAACCATAGCATGAAACATATGGATCCAAATCAGCCCCTTACGAAGCAACGCATAAACTAGGGTTTAAGCTTCTGTCACTCTAGCAACCCATCATCTACTTATTACTTCCTAATGCCTTCCTCTAGGCCCAAATAATGGTGAAGTGTTATGTAGTCAACGTTCACATAACACCACTAGAGGCTAGACAACATACATCTTATCAAAATATCAAATGAATACCAAATTCACATGACTACTAATAGCGAGACTTCTCCCTTGTCCTCAGGAACAAACGTAACTACTCACAAAGCATATTCATGTTCATAATCAGAGGGGTAACAATATGCATATAGGATCTGAACATATGATCTTCCACCAAATAAACGAACTAGCATCAACAACAAGGAGTAATCAACACTACTAGCAACCTACTAGCACCAATCCCAGACTCTGAGACAAGAATTGGATACAAGAGATGAACTAGGGTTTGGAGATGAGATGGTGCTGGTGAAGATGTTGATGTAGATTGCCCTCTCCCGATGAGAGGAGCGTTGGTGATGACGATGGTGATGATTTCCCCCTCCCGGAGGGAAGTATCCCCGGCAGAACAGCTCTGCCGGAGCTTTAGATTGGTTCCGCCTCGGTTCCGCCTCGTGGCGGCGGAGTCTCATCCTGAAAGGTTGCTTGCTATTTTTTTCTCATCGAAAGACTTCATATAGCAGAAGATGGACGTCGGAGACCCACCAGGGGGCCCACGAGGTAGGGGGGCGCGCCCTAGGAGGGGGGCGCGCCCCCACCCTCGTGAGCAGGGTGTGGCCCCCCTGGACTTCATCTTTGGCGAGGATTTTTCTTTATTTATTTTAAGATATTCCGTGGAGTTTCAGGACTTTTGGAGTTGCGCAGAATAGGTCTGTAATATTTGCTCCTTTTCCAGCCCAGAATTCCAGCTGCCGGCATTCTCCCTCCTTATGTAAACCTTGTAAAATAAGAGAGAATAGCCATAAGTATTGTGACATATTGTGAAATAACAGCCCATAATGCAATAAATATCGATATAAAAGCATGATGCAAAATGGACGTATCATGACTATAGACTTGCAAGATAGGATCAAGAACTCACATATATTCATGAAAACATAATAGGTTCAGATATGAAATCATGGCACTTGGGCCCTAGTGACAAGCATTAAGCATAGCAAAGTCATAGGAACATCAATCTCAGAACATAATGGATACTAGGGATCAAACCCTAACAAAACTAACTCGATTACATGGTAAATCTCATCCAACCCATCACCGTCCAGCAAGCCTACGATGGAGTTACTCACGCACGGCGGTGAGCATCATGAAATTGATGATGGAGGAAGGTTGATGACGACGATGGCGGCAGATTCCCCTCTTCAGAGCCCCGAACGGACTCCAGATCAGCCCTCCCGAGAGAGATTAGGGATTGGCGGCGGCTTCATATCATAAAACGCGATGAATCCTTCTCTCTGATTTTTTCTCCCCGAACGTGAATATAGGGAGTTGGAGTTGAGGTCGGTGGAGCACCAGGGGGCCCACGAGGCAGGGGGCGCGCCCAGGTGGGTAGGCACGCCCCCACCCTCGTGGACTGAGTGTGGGCCCCCTGGCCTTGATTCTTTCGCTAGTATTTTTTATATATTCCAAAAATATTCTCCGTGATGTTTCAGGTCATTCCGAGAACTTTTATTTCTGCACAAAAATAACACCATGGCAATTCTACTGAAAACATCGTCAGTCCGGGTTAGTTCCATTCAAATCATGCAAGTTAGAGTCCAAAACAAGGGCAAAAGTGTTTGGGAAAGTAGATACGATGGAGACGTATCAACTCCCCCAAGCTTAAACCTTTGCTTGTCCTCAAGCAATTCAGTTGATAAACTGAAAGTGATAAAGAAAAACTTTTACAAACTCTGTTTGCTCTTGTTGTTGTAAATATGTAAAGCCAGCATTCAAGTTTTTAGCAAAGATTATGAACTAACCATATTCACAATAACATTTAGGCTCATGTTTACTCATATCAATGACATAATCAACTAGCGAGCAATAATAATAACTCTTGGATGACAACACTTTCTCAAAACAATCATAATATGATATAACAGGATGGTATCTTGCTAGCCCTTTCTGAGACCGCAAAACATAAATGCAGAGCACTGTTGAAGATCAAGGACTGACTAAACATTGTAATTCATGGTAAAAGATATCCAGTCACAGTCATACTCAATATAAACTAATAGTAATGCATGCAAATGATAGCGGTTCTCTCCAGCTGGTGCTTTTTAATAAGAGGGTGATGATCAACATAAACGTAAATAGATAGGCCCTTCGCAGAGGGAAGTAGGGATTTGTAGAGGTACCAGAGCTCGATTTTAAAGCAGAGATGAATAATATTTTGAGCGGCATACTTTCATTGTCAACATAACAACCGAGAGATCTCGCTATCTTCCATGCTACACACATTATAGGCGGTTCCCAAACAGAATGGTAAAGTTTATACTCCCCCACCACCAACAAGCACACTCCACGGCTGGTCCGAAACAACGGGTACCGCCCAACTAACAACAATCCTGGGGGAGTTTTGTTTGCAATTATTTTGATTTGATTTGAGCAAGGAACTGGGCATCCCAGTGACCAGCCATTTTCTCGTGAGTGAGGAACGGAGTCCACTCCTCTTGAGAATAACCCGCCTAGCATGGAAGATACAGACAACCCTAGTTGATACATGAGCTATTCGAGCATACAAAACATAATTTCATTTGAAGGTTTAGAGTTTGGCACATACAAATTTACTTGGAATGGCAGGTAGATACCGCATATGGGAAGGTATGGTGGACTCATATGGAATAACTTTGGGGTTTATGGAAGTGGATGCACAAGCAGTATTCCCGCTTAGTACAAGTGAAGGCTAGAAAAAGACTGGGAAGTGACCAACTAGAGAGCGACAACAGTCATGAACATGCATTAAAATTAATAAACATTGAGTGCAAGCATGAGTAGGATATAATCCACCATGAACATAAATATCATGGAGGCTATGTTGATTTTGTTTCAACTATATGTGTACCCCATCATACCACATCACAACCATTTTAATAGCATGTTGGCGCGCAAGGTAAACCGTTATAAACTCCTAGCTAATTGAGCATGGCATAAGCAACTATAATCTCTAATTGTCATTGCAAACATGTTTCATTCATAATAGGCTGAATCAAGAACGATGAACTAATCATATTTACAAAAACAAGAGAGGTCGAGTTCATACTAGCTTATCTCATCTCAATCAGTCCATCATATATCGTCATTCTTGCCTTTCACTTGCACAACCGAACGGTGTGGATGATAATAATAGTGCATGTGCATTGGACTAAGCTAGAATCTGCAAGCATTTAATGCAAAGGAGAAGACAAGGTAGTATGGGCTCTTTGTTAAATCAACAATAATGCATACAAGAGCCACTTCAACATTTTAATTATGGTCTTCTCATCTCGGCCCCCAAAGGAAAGAAAAGGAATAAAACTATTTACATGGGAAAGCTCCCAACAAGCAAAAGAAGAATGAGAAATCTTTTTGGGTTTTCTTTTAATTAATATTACTACAAGCATGGAAAGTAAACTAGCTAAAAGCTACAACTTTTTTTTTTATTTTTCTTAAGGTTTTTCAAACACACAAGAAGAAGACTAGAAAAAGAAATAAACTAGCATGGATAGTACAATGAAAAAGTATGAGCACCGACAACTAGAATGAGTGTGTGAACATGAATGTAATATCGGTGAGAAATACGTACTCCCCCAAGCTTAGGCTTTTGGCCTAAGTTGGTCTATGGCCATGGCTGGCCTGGAGGATATCCAAAGTTGTAGCTGGGGTCGTACTGAGAAGCAACAACTATTGCCTCATGAGCTGCAGCTTGGAGGCGAGCTGCCTCTGTCTTCCTTTCATACTCGTTCGCCTCTTCCCTGGTTATAATATATCTCCTTTTTGCCTGAAAGTCAAAGAAAGTAGGAGCAGGGAGAGCAACATGGAAAGTGCGACGTCTGTCAAAGATTAGTCGTACTGGAGGAACTGTTCATTCCTCTCAACAAACTGATGGCGAACCATAGCATTATAATCTAAATGAGCAGGAGGCAATTCCATATCATTTTCATCTATGGGTATCTCAAGATAATTAGCTAAACGGGTTGCATAAATTCCACCAAACAAATCTCCACTTAAACTATTAAGATGCAACCTTCGTGCAACTATGGCCCCCCAACTTGTATTGTTTATCTCCTAATACAACACTCTTGAGAACACTAAGATCGGGAACACACATGTGACATGTCTTGTCTTTGCCGTTAATGCATCTACCTATAAAGAGAGCAAAATAATGTATAGCAGGAAAATGAATGCTCCCTATGGTAGCTTGTGTTATTTCTCTAGATTCCCCTGCAGTGATACTAGCAAGAAAATCTTTAAACTCAGATTCGCGAGGATCACTAGCACTACCCCATTGCGGGAGTTTACAAGCAGCATTAAAATCTTCTAAGTCCATGGTATAGGATTTATCATAAAGATCAAATAGGACAGTGTGAGAATTACGCGAGGATGAAAATTTGAACCTTCTCACAAAGGAATCAGTTAGGTAATAATACTGAGGGCACTTATCTAGCATGAAGCCCTCGAGTTCAGCATTACGCACGTATGCGTCAAATTCCTCCTTACTTCCTACTTGGACCTTGAAATTTTCTGAAGACCATTCACAAGGCCGTACTTGAGATTCTCTTGGTAGTTCATAGTTCGGATCACGTATCGCAAGCCTGGGTCCTTACTTCCTTGAAGAACCACCTTGGTATATTTTCCTAAACATATTTCTTCCTCTGAAAAATTTCTGAAATTTTTAGTGACTCAAAATAAAAGTGCAACTCAACAAGATTGATAGCAACTACTCCTACAAGTGCCTAGAGACTCTATCATGCATTAAAACTACTTGGGACCAAATAAATTTGACATGCAAGCTCAAGAACAGGGTCACCTCAGCAGCAATTTTTTTGCAATAAATAAAGCACTAGAACAAAAACTAATTGCACCATTGGAGGAGTCACATACCGAAGAACAATCCCCAAAGCAGTTTTGTGGATGGAGCTTTGAGCAAGGAGATCGAAAATGACAGCAAGATGAGCTAGAACTCGTGCTTGAGCTGGTTGGTGATTTTTTTTCGAGGAAGATGAAGTGTGTGGGTGCAGGAATAAGTGGAGGGGGGCCATGTGGGGCCCACGAGGCAGGGGGCGCGCCCAGGGGGTAGGGCGTTCCCTGCACCCTCGTGGCCAGGTGGTGGCTCCCCCTGGGGTGTTCTCAGTGCCAATAATTTTTAAATATTCTAGAAAAAAAATCATATTTCATTTTCGGGACTTTTGGAGAACTTTTATTTTCGGGGTACTTTTTTATTGCAAGGATAATTCAGAAAACAGACAAAAAAAATACTAATTTTGCTTTATTTAATCTAAATAACAGAAAGTAAAAGGAGGGTACAGAAGGTTGTGCTTTCTAACTTCATCCATCTCATGCTCATCAAAAGGAATCCACTAACAAGGTTGATCAAGTCTTGTTAACAAACTCTTGTTGAATAACATAGAACCAGAGAAATTTCGATTAACACTAGGTTACCTCAACGGGGATATGCACGTCCCCAATAATAAGAATATCATATTTCTTCTTGACAGTAGGAAGAGGAAATTCAAAACCTCCAATAGTAATTGTTGGAATTTTTCCAATAGAATTGATACTGTGGACTTGAGGCTGTTTCCTCGAAAAGTGTACCGTATGTTCATTACCATTAACATGAAAAGTGATATTGCCTTTGTTGCAATCAATAACAGCCCCTACAGTATTCAAAAAGGGTCTACCAAGGATAATCGACATACTATCGTCCTCGGGAATATCAAGAATAACAAAGTCCGTTAAAATAGTAATACTTGCAACCACAACAGGCACATCCTCACAAATACTGACAGGTATAGTAGTTGATTTATCAGCCATTTGCAAGGATATTTCAGTAGGTGTCAACATATTCAAATCAAGTCTACGATATAAAGAGAGAGGCATAACACTAACACCGGCTCCAAGATCACATAAAGCAGTTTTGACATAGTTTCTTTTAATGGAGCATGGTATAGTTGGTACTCCTGGATCTCCAAGTTTCTTTGGTATTCCACCTTTAAATGTATAATTAGCAAGCATGGTGGAAATTTCAGCTTCCGGTATCTTTCTTTTATTTGTGACAATATCTTTCATATACTTAGCATAAGGATTCATTTTAAGCATATTAGTCAAACGCATACGCAAAAAGATAGGTCTAATCATTTCAGCAAAGCGCTCAAAATCCTCATCATCCTTTTCCTTGGATGGTTTATGATGAAAAGGCATGGGTTTCTGAACCCATGGCTCTCTTTCTTTACCGTGCTTCCTAGAAACAAAGTCTCTCTTATCATAACGTTGATTCTTTGATTGTGGGTTATCAAGATCAACAGCAAGTTCAACCTCTACATCATTGTCATTACTAGGTTGAGCATCAACATGAACATCATCATTAACATTATCACTAGGTTCATGTTCATCTCCAGATTGTGTTTTAGCATCAGAAATAGAAATATCATTGGGATTCTCAGGCGTGTCAACAACAGCTTCACTAGAAGCATGCAAAGTCCTATCATTTTTCTTTTTCTTCTTCTTCTTATAAGAACTAGGTGCATCAACATTAGTTCTCTGAGAATCTTGCTCAGTTCTCTTAGGGTGGCCCTCAGGATACAAAGGTTCCTGAGTCATTCTACCCCTTCGAGTCACAACTCTAACATCATTATCTTTTTTCTTATTTTTTAATTCACTGAGCAAATCATTTTGAGCTTTAAGCACTTGTTCTACTTGAGTCGTAACCATAGAAGCATGTTACTAATGAGTTTAAGTTCACCTTTAACTCTAGACATATAATCACTCAAGTGTTCAATCATATAAGCATTACGTTTCAATTGTCTACCCACATAAGCATTGAAGTTTTCTTGTTTAACAATAAAATTATCAAACTCATCTAAGCATTAGCTAGCAGACTTATAACGAGGAATATCACCTTCATCAAATCTATAGAGAGAATTTACCTTTACTACCTATGTCGGGTTATCAAGACCATGTATTTCTTTAATAGGTGGTAAATTCTTAACATGTTTAGCTTTAATACCCTTTTCTTTCATAGATTTCTTTGCCTCTTGCATATCTTCAGGACTGAGAAATAGAATACCCCTTTTCTTCGGAGTTGGCTTAGGAGTTGGTTCAGGAAGTGTCCAATTATTTTCATTAGTCAACATATTATTCAATAGCAATTCAGCTTGATCAACAGTTCTTTCTCTGAAAACACAACCAACACAACTATCCAGGTGGTCTCTGGAAGCATCGGTTAGTCCATTATAAAATATATCAAGTATTTCATTTTTCTTGAGAGGATGATCAGGCAAAGCATTGAGTAATTGGAGAAGCCTCCCCCAAGCTTGTGGGAGACTCTCTTCTTCAATTTGCACAAAATTATATATTTCCCTTAAAGCAGCTTGTTTCTTATGAGCGGGGAAATATTTAGCAGAGAAGTAATAAATCATATCCTGGGGACTACGCACACAGCCAGGATCAAGAGAATTAAACCATGTTTTAGCATCACCCTTTAATGAGAACCGAACTAATTTAAGGATATAGTAGTAGAGAGTTTTCTCATCATTAGTGAATAGAGTGGCTATATCATTTAATTTAGTAAGATGTGCCACAACAGTTTCAGATTCATAGCCATAAAAAGGATCATATTCAACCAAAGTAATTATCTCAGGGTTGACAGAGAAATCATAATCCTTATCGGAAATACAGATAGGTGAAGTAGCAAAAGCAGGGTCATATTTCATTCTAGCATTCAAAGATTTTTCTTTCAGCTTAGCTAATAATTTCTTAAGATCATATCTATCATTGCAAGCAAGAAAGTCTCTAGCAGTTTCTTCATCCATAACATAACCCTCAGGCACAACAGGCAATTCATATCTAGGGGGAGAATCTTCACCATCACTTTCATCAATATTATCAGTTTCAATAATTTCATTCTCTCTAGCCCTAGCAAGTTGCTCATCAAGAAATTCACCTAGTGGCACAGTATTATCAAGCATAGAAGTAGTTTCATCATAAGATCATGCATAGCAGAAGTGGCATCATCAATAACATGCGACATATCAGAATTAATAGCAGAAGGAGGTTTAGGTGTCACAAGTTTACTCAAAACAGAAGGTGAATCAAGTGCAGAGCTAGATGGCAGTTCCTTACCTCCCCTCATAGTTGAGGGAAAAATCTTAGTTCTTTCGTCTTTCAAGTTCCTCATAGTGACCAGCAGATATAAATCCCAAGTGACTCAAAGAATAGAGCTATGCTCCCCGGCAACAATGCCAGAAAATAATCTTGATAACCCACAAGTATAGGGGATCGCAACAATTTTCGAGGGTAGAGTATTCAACCCAAATTTATTGATTCGACACAAGGGGAGCCAAAGAATATTCTGAAGTATTAGCAGTTGAGTTGTGAATTCAACCACACCTGCATAACTTAATATCTGCAGCAAAGTATTTAGTAGCAAAGTAGTATGGAAGTAACGGTAACGGTGATAAAAGTAACAGTAGTAGTTTTGTAGTAATTGTAACAGTGGCAACGGTAAAGTAACTAAGAAAAGAACAATATGTGAAAAGCTCGTAGGCATTGGATCGGTGATGGAGAATTATGTCGGATGCGATTCCTCATGCAATAGTTATAACATAGGCTGACACAGAACTAGCTCCAATTCATCATTGTAATGTAGGCATGTATTTCGAATATAGTCATACGTGCTTATGGAAAAGAACTTGCATGGCATCTTTCCTACCCTCCCGTGGCAGCGGGGTCCTAATGGAAACTAAGGTATATTAAGGCCTCCTTTTAATAGAGTACCGGACCAAAGCATTAACACTTAGTGAATACATGAACTCCTCAAACTACGGTCATCACCGGTAATTATCCCGATTATTGTCACTTCGGGGTTAACGTATCATAACACATAATAGGTGGCTATAGACTTGCAAGATAGGATCAAGAACTCACATATATTCATGAAAACTTAATAGGTTCAGATCTGAAATGATGGCACTCGGGCCCTAGTGACAAGAATTAAGCATAGCAAAGTCATAGCAACATCAATCTCAGAACATAATGGATACTAGGGATCAAACCCTAACAAAACTAAATTGATTACATGGTAAATCTCATCCAACCCATCACCGTCCAGCAAGCCTACGATGGAATTACTCACGCACGGCGGTGTGCATCATGAAATTGGTGATGGAGGAAGGTTGATGATGACGATGGCGACGGATTACCCTCTCCGGAGCCCTAAACGGACTCCAGATCAGCCCTCCCGAGAGAGATTAGGGCTTGGCGGCGGCTCCATATCGTAAAACGCGATGAATCCTTCTCTCTTATTTTTTTCTCCCTGAACGTGAATATATGGAGTTGGAGTTGAGGTCGGTGGAGCACCAGGGGGCCCACGAGGCAGGGGGGTGCACCCCCCACCCTCGTGTACAGGGCGTGGGCCCCTTGGCCTTGATTCTTTCGCCAGTATTTTTATATATTCCAAAAATATTCTCCGTGAAGTTTCAGGTCATTCCGAGAACTTTTATTTCTGCATAAAAATAACACTATGGCAATTCTGCTGAAAACAACGTCAGTCCGGGTTAGTTCCATTCAAATCATGCAAGTTAGAGTCCAAAACAAGGGCAAAAGTGTTTGGAAAAGTAGATACGATGGAGATGTGTCAATGGGGTGCCTCACGCTCTCCAACACTTCTTGGGGCTTTGGGCAGTCGGCTCGATGATTGCTGCTACTCTCGATGCTGATCTTCTCTGTTTGCGCCAGAGAGGAATTGTTCGTATCCAGGTAGCGGTATTGAACCTTGATGCTTTTAAAAGCAGCACAATTGATTCTCTTTCTTCAGACATGGTGGTTCAAAGGAAAGATTATGAGTTCCGGTACAGTCTCGAAGAATCAGACTTCCGCGTTGATAGTGACTTTGTGCCTCGAGTCTGGGAGCACGGCGATGATCAAGGGGGCGACAAGGGGCATGACAGGGAGGACACAGTGAGGTACATGATCCAAGCAAGAGGTCCAAACCCACTTCATCATCCAACAACTCTTTGGACCCTACTTGCTCGGGTGGTGCGGTGCCCATGCAGATGGCCATTGCCGTCACACCTCCGAATCCTCATCGAGGCTTACCTGTCATGACTGCTTCATTGCCATTAAAGGGGTCTACTCCATCGGGGTCAGATACTTCGTCTAGGGCTGCTTCTCCTATGACGTCGGCGCCCCGGTCCTCGATGCCGCCATCTCCGACTCGCTGGTTGCCACCGCCTAACCCCCACGTGGGGAGTCGTGGGCACCCCATACTGGAGGGGACCGCTCCATCACCATCATCATCGGCCACTCCTGCTTCTCCGACTCGATGTGGTGTAATCTTCTCCCCGTCCGTTCGAGCTAGCCAGGAGTCTGCCATGGCGGTGCTTCAGGCGTTATCATCCACTCCCCCACCACCGGGGGGCGCCGGCTTCCGGACTTGAGGAGGTTGAGGAGCAGCCGCCCTCTATCTTCTTCTTCGTCACTGCAGCAGCCTACTACGCCTAGCAGAGTCGATGTGATGGGCTCCGAGGCCGATGTTACTCCTTCATCGCTGAGGCGCAGTAGGCGTCATCATGTTGGGAATGACGGATCAGCAACCATCGATGACGATACTATGGTGAAGGCCATGCGTAGGACTGCTGCACGTAACCTTGACTTCAAAGGTACCCCCTCTCACAAATATTTTATGTCTTTTGATAATTCCAAAGTACCTTCAAATATCACTAGACTTGGGGTGTCATTAGGACGTAATGAGAATGAGATAGATTTTTCGGTCAAGGATCTAGAACAAGTGGAGTTCGACCGGCTTACGGTTGCTCCAAAGTTTTCGAGCTTTGTCTTCCCTCTCGTGTCAGATGAGGAGGTGGAGGATGCTGATGCCAATCATGAAGGCAAGCTTCTCTCTCATTTGGTTAAAGACACGACTGAAGTAGACCTTGACGATACTGTACGCGACACTACGCTTTTTGAGCTTGTCGCTTCGGTGCGCAAGAACAAGTCTAACTCAGCAAAGAAAAGAGGGCGCTCTTCTAAGAAGGTAAAGGTCTCTAAACATAAAGTTGGTTCATCATGAGAGGCATGTTCTTGAATAGCAGAGGTCTTGTCGACTTGGCTAAACACAAACACATTGCCGATTGTGTAAAGGATCATACGTTGGACTTTGTGGCTATCACTGAGTCGGGTAAACGTGATTTTCCAACACGTGATCTGGACCACTTTTCATGTGGTTTTGATTACGAATGACGCGTCTTACTACCGACCGGTAGGTTCGGGGGAATTTTGCTAGGTATTAACTCTACATACTTACAACTATTGTCCACGTCAAAGGGGGAATATCATATCAAATTCCACCTTTGAAATAAGTCCGACAACTTCATCTAGAGTCTGGTGGCTGTATATGGTGCCGCTCAAGAGGAGATTAAGTCTGCATTTCTAAAAGAATTAGTCAACACCTGTCGAGACAATCCCCGTCCCATGTTAATCGGGGGGGGGGGGGGTGGGGGATTTTAATATCCTTCGATATTAGCACGAAAAAAACAATGATCGGTTTGACACTAGGTGGCCTTTCCTCTTTAATGCTGTTATTGACAGCCTAGATCTGAGGGAAATCATGATGTCTGGTCGTCAGTATATCTGGGCCCATAACCGATCGGTGCCAACCTTTGAAAAACTGGACCAAGTGCTAGTTACCACCGACTGGGAATATAAATATCCCCTAGCCTCGTTTCGGGCACTAGAAAAAATTGAGGCCTTTTGGACAACCAATCCCAAGTTCTAACCGTCACCAGTTTAAATTTGAACTGGGATGGCTCACTAGAGAGGGATTTCATGAGCTGGTTAAGAAGGTGTGGGCGCACCAGCCTCGCGGTAACACACCCATTCAACGACGGAATAATCGAATCCGCGCCTTGCGTCATTCCTTCGAGGATGGGCCAAACATACTGCTAGCATTTACAAAAAAGAAAAACTGCGATTGTCTACCTTAATTGATTCCCTTGATAAAATAGCGGAGGTGAGTCCTCTGTCTGCTGTTGAGATTGAGCAAAAAAGTAATCTTAACGAGAAGATTGCCCGCCTACTACGTGAGGAAGAGATTAAATGGTACCAACGTAGCAAGGCGGATTCGCTGGTGCAAGGTGATGATAATACGAAATACTTTCAAATGCTAGCCAATGGCAGGCATAGAAAGAAGCGTATATTCTCCCTTGACCAGGAGGAAGGCCGAATAGAGGGGGACGTACCACTTAGAAATTTTATCACTAAGTTTTACAAAGACCTTTTTGGGCCTTCAG
Organism: Aegilops umbellulata; assembly: GCA_032464435.1. Taxonomy (NCBI): domain Eukaryota; kingdom Viridiplantae; phylum Streptophyta; class Magnoliopsida; order Poales; family Poaceae; genus Aegilops; species Aegilops umbellulata. The sequence goes on from CP136054.1 coordinate 399,764,126, forward strand.
GTGAAACTAATTTTCAGCTAGACGAATCCGTTACTCATGACATTACTCAAGTTACAGAAACGGAAAATGAATTCCTAACCTCTCCATTTTCTGAGGAGGAAATTCAAACTGCAGTGTTTCATATGGAACACAACAAGGCACTGGGACCGGAAGGCTTTCCCGCAGAGTTCTATCAATGCTTTTGGGACGTGATTAAGGCAGACTTGGTTCGGTTGTTTAACCAACTGCATTCCGAGGACCTTGATATTTCTCATTTAAACTTTGGGGAAATTATCCTATTGCCTAACATTAAGGAGGCTAGTCGTATTCAACAATATCGATCGATTTGGCTTCTGAATGTAAGTTTTAAATTTTTTACGAAGGTAGCGACTAATCGGTTGAACGGTGTAGCTGACCATGTTGTAAAACCCACTCAAACAACATTTATGCAAGGACACAACATATTAGATGGAGTGGTCGTCCTGCACGAAACTGTACATGAACTGCACCGAAAAAAGTTGAACGGTGTCATTCTTAAAATTGATTTTGAGAAAGCCTACGACAAAGTTAAGTGGCCATTCCTGTTGCAAACCTTGCGCATGAAGGGGTTCTCATAAAAATGGTGTCGCTGGGTAGAGAGCTTTGTCTCTGGAGGTAGTGTGGCCATAAAAGTTAACGATGACGTTGGCAACTATTTTCAAACAAGGGGCTTCGTCAAGGCGACCCTGCATCTCCTATTCTGTTTAACATTGTGGCCGACATGCTAGCTACCCTTGTTGAGCGGGCTAAGCTGGATGGTCAAATTAGTGGGGTCATTCCACACTTGGTAGAAGATGGTCTATCCATTCTACAATATGCGGATGACACGATACTATTCATGGATCATGATTTAGATAAGGCAAGAAATCTCAAGCTGCTCTTATGTGCTTTTGAGGAACTTTCTGGTCTCAAAATTAATTTTCATAAGAGCGAACTTTTTTGCTTTGGCGATGCTGCAGAATCAGCACCCGAGTATGCCGAGATTTTTGGATGCCAGCTTGGGCAGTTTCCAATTCGGTATCTGGGTTTTCCCATAACTATCTGTGTTTAACTATCGCTGAGTGGAGGCATGTGGAAGAGAGACTTGAGAAATGATTAGTCAGTTGGAAGGCCAAACTCTTGTCTTATTGGGGGGGGGGGGAGATTGATCAATTCTGTCCTAAGCAACATGGTTTTATATATAATGTCATTCTTTCACCGGGATTCTACAGCGTCTAGATTACTTTAGATCCAGATTTTTTTGGCAGTGTGATAACGAAACCAAGAAATATCGACTGGCTAGGTGGAGCGTATTATGCAGACCTAAAAGTCAAGGGGGCCTGGGAATCCAAGACCTTGAGATTAAAAACATCGCTCTTCTCAACAAGTGGGTTTATAAACTACTCACTGAGAATGGAGTATGGCAGGAAATCATTCGCAACAAGTATGTGGGATCCAATGCCATTTCTCAAATTCATTGGAAACCTGGGGATTCACATTTTTGGAGTGGTGTCATGAAGGTCCAGGAATTCTTCTTCCAATTTTGGGACCTTCTCGGTTAGGGACGGTTCTCAGGTTCGTTTCTGGGAAGATACCTGACTAGGGAACAACTCACTAATGGTGCAATATCCGAGCTTGTACCGGATTGTTAGACATAATTTTTTCATAATCAAACAAGTCTTAGGACAAGAAACCCCGATATTTCTTTTTGTAGGGATCTTTTGGGCACTTGTCTGGCAGCATGGAATGAATTACTCACTCGCCTGGAGGACATTCAACTGTTAGATGAGCCGAACACTTTTCGATGGAATTTGCATCAGAATGGCAAATTTTCGGTCAAATCCATGTATGATGCAATGGTTCATTGTGATGTTCCAGTAGATAACAGGAAATTGTGCAAGCTAAAAATTCCTCTAAGAGTGAAGATTTTCCTCTGGTTTCTAAACAAAGGAGTCATCCTAACTAGAGATAATCTGGCACGACGAAACTGGCATGGTTCCAAGACATGTGTCTTTTGCCAACATGACGAGTCTATCAAACACTTGTTTTTTGAGTGCAAGTTCGCTCGGGCAGTTTGGGCCATGGTCCAAGTAGCTTCGAATTTATACCCACTACATAGTGCACGGAATATGTTCGCCAACTGGTTGCAGGGTATTGATAAACAATTTTCTGCACATATTCTTGTGGGAGCGGCGGCCTTATGCTGGGCAATGTGGCTTACCAGGAATGATGTGGTTTTTAACAATAAATGTGTCTCATTTCTTATGCAGGTTATTCATGTTTGTACACGATGGCTCCGTACTTGGTCTACCCTGCAGAAGCCGGAGGACAGAGACCTTTTTATGATGGCGTCTACACGGCTGGAGCGTACGGCCAAGGAGGTTTTCTACCCCCATGGATGGCGGTGTGATTTACGGATAGGATCTACCGCTTCTTAGGCTGGACACGATTTATTGCTTGACATTGTATCGAATTATTTTATTTTTAGGGTGCTTTGGACTTTTTGGCTGTGTGCATCTAGCTATGCAAAGGCTGGACTTTCTTTCAATACGATTGTATCACCTCGATATATCTATTAAATAAAAAGTCCTTCATAAAAAAAAAACTAAACAAAAGTCTACATCGTAGCTTCTATATTCCTCGCACCTCGCAAGGGCAGTCCACTGTCTTCATTGTATCACACAAATTTTAGGGGTCATACTCTTCGGTTAAACCATATCCTCAAGGACATTACACATGTGTGTACTCACAAACACATCAGTTCCTTAACTGTTTTACCATTGAAGCATCCAAAACCCCGGGGGAGGGGGGCACTAGATGCACTTACGAGTATACACTAAGAAAGTCCGATGCAATCTTTGACCATGAAAACAATGACTTGTAGACCATCTTTGAGAGTCCAATTACCCCCAGTCATCATTAGAGTCCTAAAAATCTGAATCTTTTGCCTCGACTAACTGTAAGCCAGGTGTGACCAAGCTTTTATTGGCATTTGTAATTAACTTTTGGTACTTATTGCATTAAAATACGTCATTTTGCACGTTGGTGTTAGTAGCTTTCTGGCAAATTTGGTCTAAACGGCCTTCCCCCAAATACATGTGCTAATCATTCTAGTCTTCCGCCACATCCTACACGGACAGCGAGGAGAGCGGTACCTGGTGAATTTTGGTTCGTCATGCGCCAGACTCCCGCAAAGCCCCCCTTATTTGGTTTCAGTTTGCGGAAAAACGGACGTCCAGACCGCTATGTGGACCGATGGGGTACCACGTCTGGACAGCGCGATCCGGATGGATGCGGACTTTGGAGATGCCTAAAGTCATGGATTCTCTATAAGCTACAACTTGAATTTTAAAGGAAAACAATCAATCGAACCCATCTTGAGAAGATGAATCTAATGCAGCAGTGCTCTTTCATAGAAGTGTAACTCTATTAAATCTTCCTTTTACTTTGACGCTAAGATGACTAAATATTCTGTTCTCCATGTGGACTTTTTGGTGTCTAATCTTTAATTCATCTTAAGCTGTACCACTATAAGAATCTGTTATGTCCAGGCCCTGAATTATTTGGTGGCCTGCTCCAAATTGCCTTTTGTTCTTCAAAGCTCGCAACGATGGCAGACTGTTTCTTGTTCGTTAAAGAATTTGCCAATCGATTGTAGTATATTTTAACATTGAAATCACTTAACACATGCACCAGCTTTGTACTCTGCTTGCCGATCACAATCTGCCCATCTGTGCTTTTCATTGTGTCGGCAAGGACGCTTATTCGCTTCAGCTTTACTGTGGATTTCAATTCAGATCCTTGAACCATGTAAACTGCACCAAGAACTTCTCCCAAAAATATATCCTGAAAACACGAAAAGTTGCAGATAATTCTTAAATATGAAATTATATTTGCACAGAAAATAATTTTAAATTTTACACCGAGTATCAAGTATGTGCGTAGAAAAACAGGGTGATTGCAGTCTGTTACCACATGGTGATACAGCTTCTCTTTGCTCCGAAGTTCCTTCAATAGTGAGAACAACTTTTGGACAAAATTTGATTCAGGAGTTTGCCGGGTTTGCTCCAAGGCTTCCAGGACAGCCCCGAATGAAGCAGCTTTTCGTTGAGTTGTAAGGGGAATGAGTGTGATATTCAGATTGGATTCCAGGACTGTTTTTGCAGCCAGTGGATCAAGAAACATGTTGAACTCTGCGTATCTGTTCGATGGAACAGTGAACACATTCCCCTTCTCATGACCTCCATCTCTGATGAGCCCTCCAACAACATAAACTCTCTGCACATGGAGAAAATGTGTTGTGCAAGGTCAGTGTTCACAGATATTGGGTCAAAACTATAGAGGTCTGGAGATAGGGAACATACTGACCTCTATCACAGAGCTTGCATCCCTGTCAGAGAGTGAAATGTTGGCCAAATTGGTGAGAGGTCCACTGGTAAGAAGAGTGATCTTGTCCCCTGGACCAAGTTGCCTCCTGACAGCCTGCCACACTTCAAAAGCCAGTGGCTGCCGATGTTCCGGATCATCTGTACTTTCAGGAGTATATCTGATCATGCGATCGAAAACCGTGTAAATATTTTGCGTCATTATCACACTTGTATTCAAATGAAGTGAATCCAGAAATTTCTCTTTACCTTCTAGGACTTCTTGGCAATAACCGAGCCAGTCCATACAATGTATCGGAGTCAATAAATCCACCACTGCCCAGCGGAATAGCATACACATTGTTGCAACCAAGGGTTGGGTTGCCCATTGCAGTGGTATTGCCAAGGCCAACTGGAATGTCGTCGCGGCCCATCATATGTAGAATGTCATAAACGATATCGATGCTTGCGATATTCGCCCATCCATTACCATTGACCAAAACTCCCTATAATTAGTCAGTAAAGTAGCTTTCATCAGTAACTTGGCTGTTTTACAGTACAGCATAAAGTTTATTCAACATATTTTCAGTCAAGTATATTTTCCCTCACCTTTAGATCTATAACTTCTCTTGGTGCCTTCAAGAGATATATAAGGGAAATAAAATCTCCAGGGCTCATGTCCATGTCAAAAATAACTGGCTTTCCCCTGCTTACGTTTATGAAATCTGGCTGATAAAGGACTTCCCTGTAATATGGGAACTGTGTACTGATGTTAAAACGACCAGCTTGTTTAGCGAGGTTTAGGACCTGATGAAGGAAAGAGTTCAGTTAGGGGACATCAATTTTCAATTTAGGACCTGAAGAAAAGAGTTCAGTTAGTGGACAGCAATTTGGACCTGAAGAAAAGAGTCCAGATAGGGGGCAGCAATTTAAGAAATTTATGATTCCTCGTAGACAGAGTGAAATTTAGTTACACAATCTGGATGCATATTCTTCTGAAGTGTCGACGCATGTTCAAACTGTTCAATTTAATTTAAATGCCGTACTCTTTCAGATACTAAATTAGCACGCAAACTCCATTCCAATTGCTAATCATGCATATATACTGCTTGATGCTTACCTCTAGGAAGTTCTTGGAAAATTCCCTATCAAACGCGCTATTGTAAACCGTGTTTGGCTTCGCGCTCGTGGCAACACGAACGCGGACTCCTTCTGAACCAGTCACTTCCTTGGTGTATCCATCCTATAAGGAGAAACAGAAGTCACTGTGAATTTATACTACTCTTACATTGGAATTTTTATTTTTTTTGGCATGAGTGACACATAGAGATATCTTACCTGGCATCTTCCTGCGTTGCTTCCCTCCACCAGGCAGAAACTATCTCTGATCCCAGTCTGGACATGGCCACTGTGAACTCGACCCTCCTTCAGACCAAACCTAGGTGTCGCGCGGCCGTCGAAAAACGGGTTCGAGCCGTCGCGCACACCGTACGGTTTGTTGGAAGTGATCACCGTGATGTTCATGTACTCTAGCTCAGCAAAGTCATTTGCGCCATTGGCGTCGCCATTGCGCATGCTAGAGAAAGCCACACCGGCGGCAAAGGAATCCCACATGTAATAGCCCTGCAGTTACAAGAAAAAAAAACTCTTGTCATAACTGACGAATTAATCTTTTTAATGACAAGGATGTAAAAAATGGAAGAGTTTGAATTGGATGGAGAGCTTGCCGTGCTGCCATGGAGGCCGGGCGCCGGCCTTCTGTGTCTCCTCAGGACTAGGTCGAGCGACTGGAAGCAGTAGCGCGCCTCGGGCGTGGTCTGCCACCGCCGGCCGAACTCGGTGAAGTACTCCTCGGTGACCGGGATGGTGTTGGTGGCGTCGAGGGGGACGAGCGTGACGGGGACGCCGGAGTGGAGCACCTGGTAGGCGGCGAAGGGGTCGCCGAACACGTTGAACTCCGCGAACGGGTTGGCGCCGTAGGCGGTGAAGAGGTTCCCCGCCACCCTTACGCCGCCGCCGAGGACGTAGACGCGCTCGACGTTGCGCCTCAGGTGCGGGTGCGCCATGAGGAGGAGCGCGGCGTTGGTGTGGGTCCCAAAGAGGATCAGCGTGGTAGGGCCCGCTGACACCGTGTCCACCATCACCTGCTGCGCCGTGGGCTGCCGGAGCGGCGCGTACCCCCGAGGCCCCTGCGGGAGGAAGCCCCTCCGGAGGCCGCCGTTGGTGTCGGTGTCGAGGCGCCCGCCTCGGCGTCCCGGCGGGATGGCCTGCCGGTACCGGCAGCCGCCCACCGTCGACATGCCCTGCCGTACGTAATCTTTTTTAGCAAGTTTGTAAATTAATGGTAATTCGTGGCTTCGGCGCTTCGCCGGCCGCCAATTCATCGATCAGTACGTACCTGGTCTATCAGGGGGAGGTAGCCGCCGACGTCGGGGTGTATCTCGCCAGCCTCCGATATGCCGCCGTCGCCGCCGACGCCGACGGCAATGTCGTCGCGGCCCATCATGTATAGGATGTCGTAGAGCTGGTCGACGCCGTGGCCGGCGTCGATCCATGCGTTGGCGCTGATGGTAATGGCCTACGCACAGTGTACGTTCACATCACAACTTGCTAGAGTAATGCACTGCTAGTAGAGTCTAGAGAGGGAGAGAAAATCCGACGCAGTCAAAGGCCAAGATGCGCCATCGTTGTCCTATCTAAATGGCTTCCTCTTTTCCTCTCCAAAGATGGTTTCCTCTTTTTCTCTCTAAGAAGAGAGTAAACCGCCTCTCCTTTTACAAACCTATAATTAACTAATCAGCAATGTCGACAATGCAAACAATCATTCGAGCCGGCGCACGCGCGCATGCAGACGATGGAGAGATCCAGCGGCCGTTTTCCTCCAAAAGGAAACGTATATGCACGAGCGAACACGACCGGGCCGATGCGATCAGCAGAACATTCGATTCGCAAAAACAAGAATAAAAAATCAGCAGAACGTTCCAGCATGCGAGCGCGGCCAGGTAATCGGTAGATCGATTACTGGGCACGGCGATTACGAGTGTCACGGCACATAGCATGCAGCGCGAGAGCGAGACGGAGGAGGACCAAATTACCTTGACGTCGAACTGGGAGCGGTCCTGCTTGAGGATGTAGAGCAGCGCGAAGAGGTCGTCGGTGTCCATGTCCGTGTCCACCAGGATCCTCCTCGGCGCCGGCGCCCCCGCCGCAGCCACGCCGGCGACGGCAAAGAGGGACACCAGAGCGATGGCCGCCGCCCATGACGGTGAACTCGTCCTCCTCGCCTTCTCCATGAGGAGAAGAAGGCGGTACTACGACTACTACTGACTAGGCGGGCGGTTGCCAGTTGGTGCCTAGCTCTCTAGCTATGCCTTTCTGCATGATGGGTGCGCCTCTTATGGGAGAGAAGATGGTTCGATCGCGTCCTTCTCCGTGGGCATTAATGGGAGGGGATTGGAAACAGTTGTGTAGGGGTACGATTATTAATCACACAAATTTGGAAAGATAAAGATAAGCACGTTTCTTGGACCGTCGACCGATCCATCCATCGACGGCTCGGATCGAAAGCTCAAACCTATTTTGTTTTGACACCATCGTTTCAGACGTGAGGAACTAGGGGAATCTCAGGGGTTTATCTAATCGGATTGCATCCTCGTATGGTCATGGACACGTTCGAACGTATGCGCGGACACATCTCTTCTTCTCTTAAACTTCTGATGACTCTTTAAGGGCATCCATCTCATTCATAATTGTTCAACATCACGTAGTAATCTCATCTGTTCAACGGTCTACATCGCTCCGATGTTTAGCACTAAACACATTTAGCACCCTCCACTAACTAATAATATGCATAATACGAGTATCAAGGGCGGAGGGCGGGCTGGGGGTGCGGGATATCTCAGCTCAAAATGACTGCCTTTTGCTTAAGCTGCTGCATCGGGTCCATGCTACGGCCCCCGCTCGGTGGGCGCGGTGGCTCTGGACGGATCACCATGGGCGCTCGCTGCTTGGCGCCAACGCGGCTGCGGACAGAGGACCGCACTGGTCGGACTTGCTGGTGCTTCTTCCCCTCTACCGTGGGCTCACCAGGGTTGCCGTTGGGGCGGGGGAGGAAACCTCCTTTTGGCACGAGTGCTGGCTGCCCCCCGGGCCCCTGCGTTGCGCCTTCCCGGCCCTTTTCTCGCACGCCTCCCTGCCGGAGGCCACTGTTGCCCAGGTGCGGCGAGGGGGGCTGCCGGCCCTCCTGGTCCCGCGTCTGACCCGCGTCGCTGCCCGGGAGCTGGCCGAGGTGCTCTCTTGCTGCGTGACTGCCCTGCCACGCCCGCTTCGGACGGGCGCCGGGCCGTCTTCTGTGGCGCCCCTCATGGTGCTTTCTCTTCTAGATCGGCGTACGCCCTGCTGCGCTTCGGCGGCGTCTCGTCGCCGGCCGCCGGCTTCCTGTGGAGCTCGGCTGCCCCTTCCCGTGTGAAGTTCTTAGCCTGGCTGCTCTCCCTGGCCAGGATCCACACCCGGGACGTCCTTCTTCAGAAAACTATCGTCGATGCCCAGGGGGCTGGTTGCCCGTGCTGTCCGGCCTATTTGGAGACGGCCGAACATCTCTTTTTTGAGTATGGGGTGGCAGTACGTTTCTGGCGCTGCATCGGCGTCGACCCGCGTGTCGGGAGGGCCTGCGGCCTCCATCTCTTCGACGTCCGGCCGGCCATTGGGGAGGCCTCCCCGACTGCTTCCCTCCTCCTCTGCATCTGGCACCTCTGGAAATGGAGGAATGCGGTGGTGTTCCGAGGGGAAAGCCCCTCTCTGAGTGCTACTCTCAAATGCTATAGGGATGACGCGATGCTCTAGCGGGGTAGGTTTCGCGAGGAGGATCGTGGTCACATCGATGCTTGGCTTCTCGCGCTAGCTGCCCCGCGCGTCTGATCCCAACCCCCCCTCCTTCTGTATATGTTGTAATGTGCCATCCTCGCGTGTCGGTCTGACCGCGCCCCCTTGTATCTGCTGGTTCGTGGGAATATAAGATTCAGGTGGGGGAGGTTTTCTCCCCCCCCCCCCGGTTGAAAATAAAAAAAAATGTCAGCATTAGCCAAGTAATTATATCCTACCTAATATTAAAATTCAATTTATATCTTGCTAATATTAATATGGAATACTTCTAAAAATATTAATATGGAATACAATTAATATATTGCCTGATATTAACGTGCATTGCACATACACAATTACTTCCTCCGTTTTATAGTGTCAAAAAACATCTTACATTATGGGACGGTGGTAGTACTAGTTTATCAAAGTACTTCTAATAAGATAGTATTTGAAAAGACCTCCTCGGATGTGGCATTGGCTGTTGCAACTTGTGAGTTAACGCATTGTAAGTAGAAGAGGGCATCGTGGTAGCGCGTCATGGCGACCGCCTCATTGCCTTCCATATCTCTTGCCCGGACTTCGGCCTCGAAAGCAGCCTTGCCGCGACGTACTGGCAGGCAGCGGGGATGCGTTCGCTGCCGACGCCGGATACGACATCAAGTAGGGCATCGGCCATGACCTCCTCGGAGTTGGCGCGGGCGGCAGCCTAGCATTCAGCAACGACGGGGGCAACAACGACCCCGTGATGGGCGGTGAATTCCTCCTCCTTGATGACCCGATGGGTGGTGCGTAACTCGCTCTTGGCTCAGGAGGCGTGATGGGGCGGCGCACTCTTACTCCTCCTTGGCTCTGGCGACACACTCCTCACGGTTAAGCACAACACTAGAGGCGACGCTCCATGGCATGGAGAATCAGCATGGAGATGGGCAACTCTTTCCTTCTTGGTATGGGTGGCAAACAACTCCTTGGCGGCCTGAAGGGAAACATGGCGAAAAAGAGAGGGTGGCGATATGACAAAGATGAGGTTAGTGAAGTGCGGCGAAGAAAGGGACGACCGGGGACAACTTACGGTTTTAGCGGAGGGCTCCAACAAGAGATCAGGCGAGAAGGGAGGGGTTCGGGGGTAAAAGGAATGGTTGATCCGCGGGGTGGGGTTTTGGGTGGGGCTCACATGTCCAGGATAGCCTGGACACGTCCGGACAACCTCATTTCTTCCTCACGTATGGCTTTGATTTGGGCATCCACAAAAATTCTGGACATTTGGACCAGGTTCAGAAAGCTTGTTGGGCGACCTTTTTTGTGTCCGCACATGTGCAAACTAACATACGGGGAAAGTGGGCTATGTCCTATGAAAATCAACCAATGTTCATGCCTATTTTTTTAAAACAAGTATCTACGGCTAAGCTTTTTTCTCCAAGGAAAAACTTCTAGTTTATTCATCAAACATCATGGTAGTACAAAAAACACCAACGTTAACAAAAAATGCATCCGATGTCAATAGACCACCTAGTATCAAATACAATCATTGGAGTGAGCCGTCATCACCCCCACTCACTATAGTAGGGCAACCCTTGTTGTAGTAGACATTCAAAAAGTCGTCGTGCCAAAACCCCAAAGGACCAGCGCACTAGAGCAGCAACCATCACCGATGAAGAGAAGTATAGATTGGAAAGATTCAACCTATAGACACACTAACACGGATGAAGGAAGACCGGATCCACGTAGATCCATGGAAGACAAACACCGACCAAATCCTGCAAGATCCGCCGGAGACAACCCTCCACACGCCCTCCGATGATGCGAGATGCATCGCTGGGACGAGGGCTGGGTGATAAGAACTCTATCCCGTCTTTGGAGAGCCGTCGCCGCCTCACCTTTTTGAGCAGGACACAAACCCAAGACAAATTAAAAAGACACATAAAAACAAAGTAGGAGCCCTTCGACCGGTAAGGGTCGGGATCCACCATGCCTCCATGGGCCTAAGGCCACAAGAGACGAGCTGGCCGGAGCCGTGAAAACCATAGACGCCTGAAGTCACTCATGGGAAAAGTTTGGTCAACTGGAAGCAAGTTTGCTCGCCTGAAAGATATGGGGTGATTGAGGATCAAGAATGTGACGCCCCCGATTCAATCGTACACTAATCATGCACGCAAATATGTACGATTAAGATCAGGGACTCACGGGAAGATATCACAACACAACTCTACAAATAAAATAAGTCATACAAGCCTCATAGTACAAGCTAGGGGCCTCGAGGGCTCGAATACAAGTGCTCGATCATAGACGAGTCAGCGGAAGCAACAATATCTGAGTACAGACATAAGTTAAATAAGTTGCCATAAGATGGCTAGCACAAACGGGGAAACAGATCGAACGAGGCGCATGCCTCCTGCCTGGGATCCTCCTATCTACTCCTGGTCGTCGTCAGCGGGCTGCACGTAGTAGTAGGCACCTCCAGTGTAGAAGGAGTCGTCGTCGACGGTGGCGTCTGGATCCTGGGCTCCATCGTCTGGTCGCAGCAATCGGGTAGAGAAAGGAGAAAAGGGGAAGCAAGGCAACCGTGAGTACTCATCCAAAGTACTCGCAAGCAAGGAACTACACTACATATGTATGGATATATGTGTAAAGGTCCATATCAGTGGACTGAACTGCAGAATGCCAGAATAAGAGGGGGATAGCTAATCCTGTCGAAGACTACGCTTCTGGCAGCCTCCGTCTTGCAGCATATAGAAGAGAGTAGACTGAAGTCCTCCAAGTAGCATCGCATAGCATAATCCTACCCGGCGATCCCCTCCTCGATGTCCTGTTAGAGAGCGATCACCGGGTTGTATCTGGCACTTGGAAGGGTGTGTTTTATTAAGTATCCGGTTCTAGTTGTCATAAGGTCAAGGTACAACTCCGGGTCGTCCTTTTACCGAGGGACACGGCTATTCGAATAGATTAACTTCCCTGCAGGGGTGCACCACATAACCCAACACGCTTGATACCATTTGGCCGGACACACTTTCCTGGGTCATGCCCGGCCTCGGAAGATCAACACGTCGCAGCCCCACCTAGGCACAACAGAGAGGTCAGCACGCCGGTCTAAACTAAGCGCACAGGGGTCTGGGCCCATCGCCCTGAGCACACCTGCATGTTGCGTGGGCGACCGGAAGCAGACCTAGCAACCTCCAGTACAACGGAAGTCACGTTACGCGGCCCAATCTGGCGCGCGCCGCTCAGTCGCTGACGTCATGAAGTGCTTCGGCTGATACCACGACGCTGAGTGCCCATATCTTTCCCACGTAGTTGGTTAGTGCGTATAGGCCAGTAGCCAGACTCGGATCAAGTACCAAGATCTCGTTAAGCGTGTTAAGTATCCGCGAACGCCGATAGGGCCAGGCCCACCTCTTACCTAGGTAGTCTCAACCTGCCCTGTCGCTCGCCACAAAGATCCACACAGAGGGCCGTCGGGACAAAGGTCCTTTCAGCCCCCAATCCGTGAATCACTCGCGGGTACTCCTCGAGCCGACCCTACTTTAGTCACCACATGTATCTGAAGGAAATATGCCCTAGAGGCAATAATAAAGTTATTATTTATTTCCTTATTTCATGATAAATGTTTATTATTCATGCTAGAATTGTATTAACCGGAAACATAATACATGTGTGAATACATAGACAAACAGAGTGTCACTAGTATGCCTCTACTTGACTAGCTCGTTAATCAAAGATGGTTAAGTTTCCTAGCCATAGACATAAGTTGTCATTTCATTAACGGGATCACATCATTAGGAGAATGATGTGATTGACATGACCCATTCGTTAGCTTAGCACCCGATCGTTTAGTGTGTTGCTATTGCTTTCTTCATGACTTATACATGTTCCTATGACTATGAGATTATGCAACTCCCGTTTGCCGGAGGAACACTTTGTGTGCTACCAAACGTCACAACGTAACTGGGTGATTATAAATGTGCTCTACAGGTGTCTCCAAAGGTACATGTTGGGTTGGCGTATTTCGAGATTAGGATTTGTCACTCCGACTGTCGGAGAGGTATCTCTGGGCCCTCTCGGTAATGCACATCACATAAGCCTTGCAAGCATTGCAACTAATGTGTTAGTTGTGAGATGATGTATTACGGAACGAGTAAAGAGACTTGCCGGTAACAAGATAGAACTAGGTATTGGATACCGACGATCGAATCTCGGGCAAGTAACATACCGATGACAAAGGGAACAACGTATGTTGTTATGCGGTCTGACCGATAAAGATCTTCGTAGAATATGTAGGAGCCAATATGAGCATCCAGGTCCCGCTATTGGTTATTGACCGGAGACGTGTCTCGGTCATGTCTACATTGTTCTCGAACCGTAGGGTCCGCACGCTTAAGGTTTCGATGACAGTTATATAATGAGTTTATGAGTTTTGATGTACCGAAGGAGTTCGGAGTCCCGGATGAGATCGGGGACATGATGAGGAGTATCGAAATGGTCAAGACGTAAAGATCGATATATTGGACGACTATATTCGGACATCGGAAAGGTTCTAAGTGGTTCGGGTATTTTTCGGAGTACCGAGGAGTTACGGGAATACGGGGGAGAAGTATTGGGCCTTATTGGGCCATGCGGGAAAGGGAGAGGGGCTGCCTAGGGCAGGCCGCCCCCCCCCCCAAGGCCTAGTCCGAATTGTACTAGGGGGAGGGGCTGCGCCCCCTCCTTCCTTCCCTTCTCTTTTCCCCTTCCTTGTCTCCTACTCCTAATACATGGAAGGACTCCTAGTTGGACTAGGAAAAGGGGAATCCTACTCCCGGTGGGAGTAGGACTCCCCTAGGGCGCGCCATAGAGAGGGCCGGCCCTACCCTCCTCCACTCCTTTATATACGGGGGCAGGGGGCACCCCAGAGAGACACAAGTTGATCTTCATGATCGTTCCTTAGCCGTGTGCGGTGCCCCCCTCCACCATATTCCACCTCGGTCTTATCGTTGCAGTGCTTAGGCGAAGCACTGCGTCGGTAGTACATCAAGATCGTCACCACGCCGTCGTGCTGACGGAACTCGTCCCCGAAGCTTTGCTGGATCGGAGCCCGGGGAACGTCATCGAGCTGTACGTGTGTTAAGAACTCGGAGGCGCCGGAGTAACGGCGCTTGGATCGGTCGGATCGGGAAGACGTACGACTACTTCCTCTACGTTGCGTCAATGCTTCCGCTTCGGTCTACGAGGGTACGTAGACAACACTCTCCCCTCTCGTTGCTATGCATCACCATGATCTTGCGTGTGCGTAGGATTTTTTTTTGAAATTACTACGTTCCCCAACAGTGGCATCCGAGCCTAGGTTTTTATGGTTTGATGTTATATGCACGAGTAGAACACAAGTGAGCTGTGGACGATATAAGTCATACTACCTACCAGCATGTCATACATTGGTTCGGCGGTATTGTTGGATGAAGCGGCCCGGACCAACATTACGCGTACGCTTACGTGAGACTGGTTCTACCGACGTGCTTTGCACACAGGTGGCTGGCGGGTGTCAGTTTCTCCAACTTTAGTTGAACCGAGTATGGCTATGCCCGGTCCTTGCGAAGGTTAAAACGGAGTCTATTTGACAAACTATCGTTGTGGTTTTGATGCGTAGGTAAGAACGGTTCTTGCTAAGCCCGTAGCAGCCACGTAAAACTTGCAACAACAAAGTAGAGGATGTCTAACTTGTTTTTGCAGGGCATGTTGTGATGTGATATGGTCAAGACGTGATGAGATATAAGTTGTTGTATAAGATGATCATGTTTTGTTGAAGTTATCGGCAATTGGCAAAAGCCTTATGGTTGTCTCTCTATTGCATAAGATGCAAGCGCCAAATAATTGCATTACTTTATCGCTATGCGATAGCAATAGTTGCAAGAGCAATAGTTGGCGAGACGACCATGTGACGACACATTGATATAGATCAAGATGATGGAGATCATGGTGTCATGCCGGTGACAATGGAGATCATGTCGATGCTTTGAAGATGGAGATCAGAAACACAGGATGATGGCCATATCATGTCACATATTTTGATTGCATATGATGTTTATCTTTCATACATCTTATTTTGCTTAGTTCGACGGTAGCTTTATAAGATGATCTCTCACTAAATTATCAAGAAGTGTTCTCCCTGAGTATGCACCGTTGCCAAAGTTCGTCGTGCCCAGACACCACGTGATGATCGGGTGTGATAAACTCTACGTCCATCTACAACGAGTGCAAGCCAGTTTTGCACACGCAGAATACTCGGGTTATACTTGACGAGCCTAGCATATGCAGATATGGCCTCAGAACACGGAGACCGAAAGGTCGAGCGTGAATCATATAGTAGATATGATCAACATAATGATGTTCACCATTGAAGACTAATCCATTTCACGTGATGATCGGTTATGGTTTAGTTGATTTGGATCACATGATCACTTAGAGGATTAGAGGGATGTCTATCTAAGTGGGACTTCTTAAGTAATATGATTAATTGAACTTTAATTTATCATGAACTTAGTCCTGGTAGTATTAGCATATCTATCTTGTAGATCAATAGCTCGCGTTGTTGCTTCCCTGTGTTTATTTTGATATGTTCCTAGATAAAATTGTGTTGAAAAGATGTTAGTAGCAATGATGCAGATTGGATCCGTGATCTGAGGTTGATCCTCATTGCTGCACAGAAGAATTATGTCCTTGATGCACCGCTAGGGGACAGACCTATTGCAGGAGCAGATGCACACGTTATGAACGTTTGGATAGCTCAATATGATGACTACATGATAGTTTAGTGCACCATGCTTAACGGCTTAGAATCGGGACTTCAAAGACGTTTTGAACGTCATGGAGCATATGAGATGCTCCAGGAGTTGAAGTTAATATTTCAAGCAAATACCCGAGTTGAGAGATATGAAGTCTCCAACAAGTTCTATAGCTAAAAGATGGAGGAGAATCGCTCAACTAGTGAGCATGTACTCAGATTGTCTGGGTACTACAATCGCTTTCATCAAGTGGGAGTTAATCTTCCAGATAAGATAGTGATCGACAGAATTCTCTAGTCACCATCACCAAGTTAGTAGAACTTCGTGATGAACTATGATATGTAAGGGATAACGGAAACAATTCCCAAGCTCTTCGTGATGCTGAAATCGACGAAGGTAGAAATCAAGAAAAACATCAAGTGTTGATGGTTAACAAGACCACTAGTTTCAAGAAAAGGGCAAAGGGAAGAAGGGGAACTTCAAGAAGAACGGCAAGCAAGTTGCTGCTCAAGTGAAGAAGCCCAAGTCTGGACCTAAGCCTGAGACTGAGTGCATTTACTGCAAAGGGACTGGTCACTGGAAGCGGAACTGCCCCAAGTATTTGGCGGATAAGAAGGATGGCAAAGTGAACAAAGGTATATTTGATATACAGATTATTGATGTGTATTTTACTAGTGTTCATAGCAACCCCTCGGTATTTGATACTGGTTCAGTTGCTAAGAGTAGTAACTCGAAACGGGAGTTGCAGAATGAACAAAGATTAGTTAAGAGTGAAGTGACGATGTGTGTTGGAAGTGGTTCCAAGATTGATATGATCATCATCGCACACTCACTATACTTTCGGGATTAGTGTTGAACCTAAATAAGTGTTATTTGGTATTTGCATTGAGCATAAATATGATTTGATCATGTTTATTGCAATACTGTTATTCATTTAAGTTAGAGAACAATTGCTGTTCTGCTTACGTGAATGGAACCTTCGATGGTCATACACCCAATGAAAATAGTTCGTTGGATCTCGATCGTAGTGATACACATATTCATAATATTGAAGCCAAAAGATGCAAAGTTAATAATGATAGTGCAACTTATTTGTGGCACTGCCGTTTAGGTCATATTGGTGTAAAGCGCATGAAGAAACTCCATGCTGATGGGATTTTGGAATCACTTGATGCTTGCGTACCATGCCTTATGGGCAAGATGACTAAAACTCCGTTCTTCGGAACAATGAAGCGAGAAACTGACTTATTGGAAATAATACATACTGATGTATGCAGTCCGATGAGTGTTAAGGCTCGCGGCAAGTATCGTTATTTTTTGGTCTTCACAGATGATTTGAGAAGATATGAGTATATCTACTTAATAAAACACTAGTCTGAAACATTTGAAAAGTTCAAAGAATTTCAGAGTGAAGTGGAGAATCATCGTAACAAAAATAAAAGTTTCTACGATATGATCGCAGAGGTAAAATATTTGAGTTACGAGTTTGGCCTTCAATTAAAACAATGTGGAATAGTTTCACAAACTCATGCCACCTGGAACACCACAGCATAATGGTGTGTCCGAACGTCATAACCGTACTTTATTGGATATAGTGCAATCTATGATGTTTCTTACCGATTTACCACTATTGTTTTGGGGTTATGCATTAGAGACAGTTGCATTCACGTTAAATAGGGCACCATCTAAATCCGTTGAGACGACACTATATGAACTGTGGTTTAGCAAGAAACCAAAGTTGTCGTTTCTTAAAGTTTGGGGTTGTGATGCTTATATGAAAAAGTTTCATCCTGATAAGCTCAAACCCAAATCGGAGAAATATGTCTTCATAGGATACCCAAAGGAAACTGTTGGGTACGCCTTCTATCACAGATCCAAAGGCAAGACATTTGTTGCTAAGAATGGATCCTTTCTAGAGAAGGAGTTTCTCTCGAAAGAAGTGAGTGGGAGGAAAGTAGAACTTGATAAGGTAATTGTACCTTCTCCCTTATTGGAAAGTAGTTCATCACAGAAATCTGTTCCTGTGACCACTACACCAATTAGTGAGGAAGCTAATGATGATGATCATGTAACTTCAGATCAAGTTACTACCGAATCTCGTAGGTAAACCAGAGTGAGATCCGCACCAGAGTGGTACGGTAATCCTGTTCTGGAAGTCATGTTACTATACCATGACGAACTTGCGAACTATGAGGAAGCGATGATGAGCCCAGATTCCGCGAAATGGTTTGAGGCCATGAAATCTGAGATATGATCCATGTATGAGAACAAAGTATGGACTTTGATGAATTTGCCCGATGATCGGCAAGCCATAGAAAATAAATGGATCTTCAAGAGGAAGACAGACGTTGATAATAGTGTTACTATCTACCAAGCTAGAATTGTCGCAAATGGTTTTTTGACAAGTTCAAGGTGTTGACTACGATGAGAGTTTCTCACTCGTATCTATGCTTAAGTCTGTCCGAATCATGTTAGCAATTGCCGCATTTTATGAAATCTGGCAAATGGATAAACAAAACTGCATTCCTTAATGGATTTATTAAAGAAGAGTTGTATACGATGCAACTAGAAAGTTTTGTCGATCCTAAAGCTGTTAACAAAATATGCAAGCTCCAGCGATCCATCTATGGACTGGTGCAAGCATCTCGGAGTTGGAACACACGCTTTGATAAATTGATCAAAGCATATAGTTTTATACAGACTTACGGTGAAGCCTGTATTTACAAGAAAGTGAGTGGGAGCACTACAACATTTCTGATAAGTATATGTATGACATATTGTTGATCGGAAATAATGTAGAATTATTCTGCAAAGCATAAAGGAGTGTTTGAAAGGATTTTTTCGAAGAAGGACCTCGGTGAAGCTGCTTACATATTAAGCATCAAGATCTATAGAGATAGATCAAGACGCTTGATAAGTTTTCAATGAGTACATACCTTGACAAGTTTTTGAAGTAGTTCAAAATGGAACAGTCAAAGAAAGAGTTCTTGCCTGTGTTACAAGGTGTGAAATTGAGTAAGACTCAAAGCCCGACCACAACAGATAATAGAAAGAATGAAAGTCATTCCCTATGCCTCAGCCATAGATTCTATAAAGTATGCCATGCTATGTACCAGATCTATTGTATACCCTACACTTTGTTTAAGCGAGGGAGTACAATAGTGATCTAGGAAGTAGATCACTGGACATCGGTCGAAATTATCCTTAGTGAAATAAGGATATGTTTCTCGATTATGGACGTGACAAAAGGTTCGTCGTAAAAGGTTACGTCGATACAAATTTTCACAACTAATCTAGATGACTCTAAGTCTCAATCTAGATACATATTAAAGGTGGGAGCAATTAGCTAAAGTAGCTCCGTGCAGAGCATTGTAGACATAGAAAGTTGCAAAATACATACGGATCTGAATTTTGGCACCCATTGACTAAGCTTCTCTCACAAGCAAAACATGATCACACCTTAGTACTCTTTGCGTGTTAATCACATAGCGATGTGAACTAGATTACCGACTCTAGTAAACCCTTTGGGTGTTTATCACATATCGATGTGAACTATGGGTGTTAATCACATGGTGATGTGAACTATTGCTGGTAAATCACATGGCGATGTGAACTAGATTATTGACTCTAGTGCAAGTGGGAGACTGAAGGAAATATGCCCTAGAGGCAATAATAAAGTTATTATTTATTTCCTTATTTCATGATAAATGTTTATTATTCATGCTAGAATTGTATTAACCGGAAACATAATACATGTGTGAATACATAGACAAACAGAGTGTCACTAGTATGCCTCTACTTGACTAGCTCGTTAATCAAAGATGGTTAAGTTTCCTAGCCATAGACATGAGTTGTCATTTGATTAACGGGATCACATCATTAGGAGAATGATGTGATTGACATGACCCATTCGTTAGCTTAGCACCCGATCGTTTAGTGTGTTGCTATTGCTTTCTTCATGACTTATACATGTTCCTATGACTATGAGATTATGCAACTCCCGTTTGCCGGAGGAACACTTTGTGTGCTACCAAACGTCACAACGTAACTGGGTGATTATAAAGGTGCTCTACAGGTGTCTCCAAAGGTACATGTTGGGTTGGCGTATTTCAAGATTAGGATTTGTCACTCCGACTGTCGGAGAGGTATCTCTGGGCCCTCTCGGTAATGCACATCACATAAGCCTTGCAAGCATTGCAACTAATGTGTTAGTTGTGAGATGATGTATTACGGAACGAGTAAAGAGACTTGCCGTTAACGAGATAGAACTAGGTATTGGATACCGACGATCGAATCTCGGGCAAGTAACATACCGATGACAAAGGGAACAACGTATGTTGTTATGCGGTCTGACCGATAAAGATCTTCGTAGAATATGTAGGAGCCAATATGAGCATCCAGGTCCCGCTATTGGTTACTGACCGGAGACGTGTCTCGGTCATGTCTACATTGTTCTCGAACCGTAGGGTCCGCACGCTTAAGGTTTCGATGACAGTTATATAATGAGTTTATGAGTTTTGATGTACCGAAGGAGTTCGGAGTCCCGGATGAGATCGGGAACATGACGAGGAGTCTCGAAATGGTCGAGACGTAAAGATCGATATATTGGACGACTATATTCGGACATCGGAAAGGTTCTGAGTGGTTCGGGTATTTTTCGGAGTACCGAGGAGTTACGGGAATACGGGGGAGAAGTATTGGGCCTTATTGGGCCATGCGGGAAAGGGAGAGGGGCTGCCTAGGGCAGGCCGCGCGCCCCCCAAGGCCTAGTCCGAATTGGACTAGGGGGAGGGGCTGCGCCCCCTCCTTCCTTCCCTTCTCTTTTCCCCTTCCTTGTCTCCTACTCCTAATACATGGAAGGACTCCTAGTTGGACTAGGAAAAGGAGAATCCTACTCCCGGTGGGAGTAGGACTCCCCTAGGGCACGCCATAGAGAGGGCCGGCCCTCCCCTCCTCCAATCCTTTATATACGGGGGCAGGGGGCACCCCAGAGAGACACAAGTTGATCTTCGTGATCGTTCCTTAGCCGTGTGCGGTGCCCCCCTCCACCATATTCCACCTCGGTCATATTGTTGCAGTGCTTAGGCGAAGCCCTGCGTCGGTAGTACATCAAGATCGTCACCACGCCGTCGTGCTGACGGAACTCGTCCCCGAAGCTTTGCTGGATCGGAGCCCGGGGAACGTCTTCGAGCTGTACGTGTGTTAAGAACTCGGAGGCGCCGGAGTAACGGCGCTTGGATCGGTCGGATCGGGAAGACGTACGACTACTTCCTCTACGTTGCGTCAACGCTTCCGCTTCGGTCTATGAGGGTACGTAGACAACACTCTCCCCTCTCGTTGCTATGCATCACCATGATCTTGCGTGTGCGTAGGATTTTTTTTTGAAATTACTACGTTCCCCAACAGTATCTTGTATAAAGTATAGTATATACCCGTGATCAACTCCCGAGTGATCATGGCCTGATAGTATAGCATAGCAGACGGACAAGAATGTAGGGCCACTGATGGAAAACTAGCATCCTATACTAGGCATGTAGGATTGCAGGTAAATGGAACAACAGTAGTAACAAGGACAGGCTATGCATCAGGATAGGAATAACGAAAAGCAGTATCATGCTACACTACTTTAATGCAAGTAGTATAGAAGAAAGTAGGCGATATCTGGTGATCAAGGGGGGGGGGCTTGCCTGGTTGCTCTGGCAAGGAGGGGACGTCATCGACGTAGTCGATCAACGGGGCATCATCGGCCTCTGGATCTACCGGAGAGAAGAGGGGGAAGAAACAGTAAATACATAGCAAACAGATGTATCACTAAGCATGACATGACGATACGTAGCGCTAGGCGTGCTCTAACGCGGTACTACACGTTGCAGACGAAGGGGGGAAACATCAGAGGATGAATTCCCGGCGTTAGGCGGATTTCGGACAAAGTAAAAGAGGGGGAAAGTTCCATGTTCAACATGCTAGGGGCATGTGACAGATGAACGGACCGCGTGTTCGGATTCGTTGGATTTTTCTGAGCAACTTTCATGTAGAAAGCATTTTCATCCGAATTACGGTTTAATTTCTATGAATTTCTAAACTTTTAACAATATTTTGAAACCATTAGCAATTAAAAAGATAATACTGCATCAGCATGACATCATCCTGATGTCAGCAGTCAACCAGCCAGTTGATTGGTCAAACTGACGCCGGGGACCCACCTGTCATTGAAACTAAGAGGGTTGAATTAACTAAATTAGTTGATTAGACTAATTAAGCGAGATTAATTAAGTTAACTGATTAGTTATTTTTACTATTTAATTATTTTAAACTCTTTTTAAAAAAACCAAGGCTGGGCCCCACGTGTCTGCGGCCCATAGGCCATAGCGGGCGCTGGCTATCGGGCGGGTGCCCGTGGAGGCCAGAACCGGGCACGCCCGGCACCAGGGAGGGTCGGGCGCCGCGGCTGGGCGCGGCCTCCGGCGAGGCCACCGGCAAGCACGGGGTGGAGGGGGCCAAGGCCAGCGGCAGGAGGCTGGGACACCGGGGAGCGACGACGGCGGGGTCGGAGCATGGCTGGACGAAGGCGGTGTTGGGGATCGTAGCAGAAATTAAAATTTTCCTACGCATCACCAAGATCTATCCATGGAGTATTCTAGCAACGAGGGGATAGGAGAGCATCTACATACCACTTGTAGATCGCAACGGAAGCGTTCAAGGAGAACGTGGATGATGGAGTCGTACTCGCCGTGATCCGAATCACCGATGACCTAGTGCCGAACGGACAGCACCTCCGCGTTCAACACACGTACGGTCGGGATGACGTCTCCTCCTTCTTGATCCAGCAAGGGGGAAGGAGAGGTTGATGAAGATCCAGCAGCACGACGCGTGGTGGTGGATGCAGCAAAGTTCCAGCAGGGCTTCGCCAAGCTTCTGTGGAGAGATGGAGAGGTGTAACGGGGAGAGGGAGGCGCCAATGCAGCAGGGGTGCGGCTGCCCTCCCTCTCCCCCCTTTATATAGGCCCCCTAGGGGGGGCACAGCCCTGGAGATGGATCTCCAGGGGGCGGCGGCCAAGGGTGGGGGGCTTGCCCCCCAAGCAAGGGGGCGCCCCCACTAGGGTTTCCCCCAACCCTAGGCGCATGGGCCCAAGGGAAGGAGGCGCGCCCAGCCCTCCAGGGGCTGGTTCCCTGCCCCTTGTGGCCCATGAGGCCCTCCGAGAGAGCTGGCCCCTCAAGGTGGACCCCCGGTGCCTCTCCGGTGGCCCCGGTACAATATCGATATGCCCCCGAGACTTTCCGGTGTCCGTACAACAACTTCCCATATATAAATCTTTACCTCCGAACCATTCCGGAACCTCTCGTGACGTCCGGGATCTCATCCGGGACTCCGAACAACCTTCGGTTTGCTGCATACTCATATCTTCACAACCCTAGCGTCACCGATCCTTAAGTGTGTAGACCCTACGAGTTCGGGAGACATGCAGACATGACCGAGACGATCTTCGATCAATAACCAACTACGGGATCTGGATATCCATGTTGGCTCCCACATGATCCTCGATGATCTCATCGGATGAACCACGATGTCGAGGACTTAATCAATCCAGTACTCAATTCCCTTTGTCCATCGGTACGATACTTGCCCGAGATTCGATCGTCGGTATACCGATACCTTGTTCAATCTCGTTACCGGCAAGTCTCTTTACTCATTCCCGTAACACATCATCCCGTGAACAACACCTTGATCACATTGAGCTCATTATGATGATGTCTTACCGAGTGGGCCCAGAGATACCTCTCCGTCACACGGAGTGACAAATCCCAGTCTCGATTCATGCCAACCCAACAAACACTTTCGGAGATACCTGTAGTGCACCTTTATAGTCACCCAGTTACGTTGTGACGTTTGATACACCCAAAGCATTCTTACGGTACCCGGGAGTTGCATAATCTCATGGTCTGAGGAATGATACTTGACATTCAGAAAAGCTCTAGCAAACGAACTACACGATCTTTGTGCTATGCTTAGGTTTGGGTCTTGTCCATCACATCATTCTCCTAATGATGTGATCCCGTTATCAATGACATCCCCATGTCCATAGTCAGGAAACCATGACTATCTATTGATCAACGAGCTAGTCAACTAGAGGCTTACTAGGGACATATTGTGGTCTATGTATTCACACATGTATTATGATTTCCGGACAATACAATTATAGCATGAACAATAGACAATTATCATGAACAAGGAAATATAATAATCCTTTTATTATTGCCTCTAGGGCATATTTCCAACAGTCTCCCACTTGCACTAGAGACAATAGTCTAGTTACATTGTGATGAATCGCACACCCATGGAATTTTGGTGTTGATCATGTTTTGCTCTAGGGAGAGGTTTAGTCAACGGATCTGCTACATTCAGGTCCGTATGTACTTTAAAAATCTCTATGTCTCCATTTTGAACACTTTCACGAATGGAGTTGAAGCGACGCTTGATATGCCTGGTCTTCCTGTGAAACCTGGGCTCCTTCGCAAGGGCAATTGCTCTAGTGTTGTCACAGAAGAGAGTCATCGGGTCCGATGCATTGGGTATGACTCCTAGGTCGGTAATGAACTCCTTCACCCAGACTGCTTCTTGTGCTGCCTCCGAGGCTGCCATATACTCTGCTTCACATGTAGATCCCGCCACGACGCTTTTCTTGCAACTGCACCAGCTTACCGCCCCTCCATTCAAAATATACACGTATCCGGTTTGTGACTTGGAGTCATCCAGATCTGTGTCGAAGCTAGCGTCGACGTAACCCTTTACGACGAGCTCTTCGGCACCTCCATAAACGAGAAACATATCCTTAGTCCTTTTCAGGTACTTCAGGATGTTTTTGACCGCTGTCCAGTGTTCCTTGCCGGGATTACGTTGGTACCTACCTACCAAACTTACGGCAAGGTTTACATCGGGTCTGGTACACAGCATGGCATACATAATAGACCCTATAGCTGAGGCATAGGGGATGACACTCATCTCTTCTATATCTTTTGCCGTGGTCGGGCATTGAGCCGTGCTCAATCGCACACCTTGCAATACAGGCAAGAACCCCTTCTTGGACTGATCCATTTTGAACTTCTTCAAAATCTTGTCAAGGTACGTACTTTGTGAAAGACCGATGAGGCGTCTCGATCTATCCCTATAGATCTTGATGCCTAATATATAAGCAGCTTCTCCAAGGTCCTTCATTGAAAAACACTTGTTCAAATAGGCCTTTATGCTTTCCAAGAATTCTATATCATTTCCCATCAATAGTATGTCATCCACATATAATATGAGAAATGCTACGGAGCTCCCACTCACTTTCTTGTAAACGCAGGCTTCTCCATAAGTCTGCATAAACCCAAACGCTTTGATCATCTCATCAAAGCGAATGTTCCAACTCCGAGATGCTTGCACCAGCCCATAGATAGAGCGCTGGAGCTTGCATACTTTGTTAGCATTCTTAGGATCGACAAAACCTTCCGCCTGCATCATATACAATTCTTCCTTAAGGAAGCCATTAAGGAATGCCGTTTTGACGTCCATTTGCCATATCTCGTAATCATACTATGCGGCAATTGCTAACATGATTCGGACGGACTTTAGCTTCGCTATGGGAGAGAAAGTCTCATCATAGTCAACCCCTTGAACTTGTCGATAACCCTTAGCGACAAGTCGAGCTTTATAGATGGTCACATTACCATCCGCGTCTGTCTTCTTCTTAAAGATCCATTTATTTTCTATGGCTCGCCGATCATCGGGCAAGTCATTCAAAGTCCATACTTTGTTTTCATACATGGATTCTATCTCGGATTTCATGGCTTCTAGCCATTTGTCGGAATCTGGGCCCGCCATCGCTTCTTCATAGTTCGAAGGTTCACCGTTGTCCAACAACATGATTTCCAGGACAGGGTTGCCGTACCACTCTGGTGCGGAACGCGTCCTTGTGGACCTACAAAGTTCAGTAGGAGCTTGATCAGAAGTATATTGATCATCATCATTAACCTCCTCTTTAATCGGTGCAGGTACCACAGGAACATTTTCTTGAGCTGCGCTACTCTGATTTTCAAGAGGTAGTACTTCATCAAGTTCTACTTTCCTCCCACTTACTTCTTTCGAGAGAAACTCTTTCTCTAGAAAGGACCCGTTCTTGGCAACAAAGATCTTGCCTTCGGATCTGAGGTAGAAGGTATACCCAACTGTTTCTTTGGGATATCCTATGAAGACGCATTTTTCCGATTTGGGTTCGAGATTTTCAGGTTGAAGTTTCTTGACATAAGCATCGCAACCCCAAACTTTCAGAAACGACAGCTTAGGTTTCTTTCCAAACCATAATTCATACGGTGTCGTCTCAACGGATTTAGACGGTGCCCTATTTAAAGTGAATGCGGCTGTCTCTAGAGCGTATCCCCAAAATGATAGCGGTAGATCTATGAGAGACATCATAGACCGCACCATATCCAATAGAGTGCGATTACGACGTTCGGACACACCGTTACGCTGAGGTGTTCCAGGTGGCGTGAGTTGTGAAACGATTCCACATTTTCTTAAGTGTGTGCCAAATTCGTGACTTAAATATTCTCCCCCACGATCTGATCGTAAGAACTTTATTTTTCTGTCACGTTGATTCTCAACCTCACTCTGAAACTCCTTGAACTTTTCAAAGGTCCCAGACTTGTGTTTCATTAAGTAGACATACCCATATCTACTCAAATCATCAGTGAGAGTGAGAACATAGCGATAGCCTCCGCGAGCCTCAACGCTCATTGGACCACACACATCTGTATGTATGATTTCCAACAAGTTGGTTGCTCGCTCCGTTGTCCCTGAGAATGGAGTCTTGGTCATTTTGCCCATGAGGCATGGTTCGCACGTGTCAAATGATTCATAATCGAGAGACTCTAAAAGTCCATCAGCATGGAGCTTCTTCATGCGCTTGATACCAATGTGACCAAGGCGGCAGTGCCACAAGTATGTGGGACTATCGTTATTAACTTTACATCTTTTGGTATTCACACTATGAATATGTGTAACATCACGTACGAGATTCATTAAGAATAAACCATTAACCATCGGAGCATGACCATAAAACATATCACTCATATAAATAGAACAACCATTATTCTTGGATTTAAATGAGTAGCCATCTCGTATTAAACGAGATCCAGATACAATGTTCATGCTCAAACTTGGCACTAAATAACAATTATTGAGGTTTAAAACTAATCCCGTAGGTAAATATAGAGGTAGCGTGCCGACGGCGATCACATCGACCCTGGAACCATTCCCGACGCGCATCGTCACCTCGTCCTTCGCCAGTCTCCGTTTATTCCGCAGCTCCTGTTTTGAGTTAAAAATATGAGCAACGACACCGGTATCAAATACCCAGGAGCTACTACGAGCACTGGTAAGGTACACATCAATTACATGTATATCACATATACCTTTAGTGTTGCCGGCCTTCTTATCCGCTAAGTACTTGGGGCAATTCCGCTTCCAGTGACCGGTTCCCTTGCAATAAAAGCACTCAGTTTCAGGTTTGGGTCCATTCTTTGACTTCTTCCTGGCAACTGATTTACCAGGCGCGGCAACCTCCTTGCCGTCCTTCTTGAAAGTCTTCTTACCCTTGCCTTTCTTGAACTTAGTGGTTTTATTCACCATCAACACTTGATGTTCCTTTTTGATCTCCACCTCTGCAGATTTCAGCATTGAATACAACTCGGGAATGGTCTTTTCCATCCCCTGCATATTGTAGTTCATCACGAAGCTCTTGTAGCTAGGTGGGAGCGACTGAAGGATTCTGTCAATGACCGCCTCATCCGGGAGATTAACTTCCAGCTGAGTCAAGAGGTTGTGCAACCCAGACATCTTGAGTATGTGTTCACTGACAGAGCTATTTTCCTCCATCTTACAGCTAAAGAACTTGTCGGAGACATCATATCTCTCGACCCGGGCATGAGCTTGGAAAATCAATTTCAGCTCCTCGAACATCTCATATGCTCCGTGTTGCTCAAAACGCTTTTGGAGCCCCGGTTCTAAGCTGTAAAGCATGCCGCACTGAACGAGAGAGTAATCATCAGCACGAGACTGATGGGCGTTCATAACGTCCTGGTTTGCTGGGAATGGTGCATCACCTAGCGGTGCTTCTAGGACATAATCTTTCTTGGCAGCTATGAGGATGATCCTCAGGTTCCGGACCCAGTCCGCATAGTTGCTGCCATCATCTTTCAGCTTGGTTTTCTCTAGGAACGCGTTGAAGTTGAGGGTGACATTAGCGTGGGCCATTTGATCTACAAGACATATTGTAAAGATTTAGACTAAGTTCATGATAATTAAGTTCATCTAATCAAATTAATGAATGAACTCCCACTCAGATTTGACATCCCTCTAGTCATCTAAGTGATACATGATCCGAGTCAACTAGGCCGTGTCCGATCATCATGTGAGATGGACTAGTCATCATCGGTGAACATCTCCATGTTGATCGTATCTTCTATACGACTCATGTTTGACCTTTCGGTCCTCCGTGTTCCAAGGCCATGTCTGTACATGCTAGGCTCGTCAATCCAACCTAAGTGTATTGCGTGTGTAAATCTGGCTTTTTTTACACCCGTTGTATGCGAACATAAGGACCTATCACACCCGATCATCACGTGGTGCTTCGGAACGACGAACCTTAGCAACGGTGCACAGTTAGGGAGAACACATTTTTGATATTTTAATGAGGGATCATCTTATTTATGCTACCGTCGTTCTAAGCAAATAAGATGTAAAACATGATAAACATCACATGCAATCAAATAGTGACATGATATGGCCAACATCATTTCGCTCCTTTGATCTCCATCTTCGGGGCGCCATGTTCATCGTCGAAACCGGCATGACACCATGATCTCCATCATCATGATCTCCATCATCGTGTCTTCGTGAATTTGTCACGTCAACTATTACTTCTACTACTATGGCCAACGCTTTAGCAATAAAGTAAAGTAATTACATGACGATTTAAGTTGACACGCAGGTCATAAATAAATAAAGACAACTCCTATGGCTCCTGCCGGTTGTCATACTCATCGACATGCAAGTCGTGATTCCTATTACAATAACAAGATCATCTCATACATCACATACATGATTCATCACAACTTCTGGCCATATCACATCACAAAGCACTTGCTGCAAAAACAAGTTAGACGTCCTCTAATTATTGTTGCAAGTTTTTACGTGGCTGTTATAGGTTGCTAGCAAGAACGTTTCTTACCTACGTTAAAACCACAACGTGAATTGTCAATCTCTATTTACCCTTCATAAGGACCCTGTTCATCGAATCCGATCCAACTAAAGTGGGAGAGACAGACACCCGCCAGCCACCTTATGCAACTAGTGCACGTCAGTCGGTGGAACCGGTCTCACGTAAGCGTACGTGTAAGGTTGGTCCGGGCCGCTTCATCCCACAATACCGCTGAACCAAGATAGGACTAGTAACGGCAAGAAGAATTGACAATTCGACGCCCACAACTACTTTGTGTTCTACTCGTGCATAGAAACTACGCATAGACCTAGCTCATGATGCCACTGTTGGGGATTGTAGCAGAAATTAAAATTTTCCTACGCATCACCAATATCTATCCATGGAGTATTCTAGCAACGAGGGGATAGGAGAGCATCTACATACCACTTGTAGATCGCAAAGGAAGTGTTCAAGGAGAACATGGATGATGGAGCCGTACTCGCCGTGATCCGACTCACCGATGACCTAGTGCCGAACGGACAGCACCTCCGCGTTCAACACACGTACGGTCGGGATGACGTCTCCTCCTTGTTGATCCAGCAAGGGGGAAGGAGAGGTTGATGAAGATCCAGCAGCACGACGGCGTGGTGGTGGATGCAGCAGAGTTCCAGCAGGGCTTCGCCAAGCTTCTGTAGAGAGAGGGAGAGGTGTAACGGGGAGAGGGAGGCGCCAATGCAGTAGGGGTGCGGCTGCCCTCCCTCTCCCCCTTTATATAGGCCCCCTAGGGGGGGGGGCGAAGCCCTGGAGATGGATCTCCAGGGGGCGGCGGCCAAGGGTGGGGGGCTTGCCCCCCAAGCAAGGGGGGCGCCCCCACTAGGGTTTCCCCCAACCCTAGGCGCATGGGCCCAAGGGAAGGGGGCACGCCCAGCCCTCCAGGGGCTGGTTCCCTGCCCCATGTGGCCCATGAGGCCCTCCGAGAGAGCTGGCCCCTCAAGGTGGACCCCCGGTACCTCTCCGGTGGCCCCAGTACAATACCGATATGCCCCCGAGACTTTCCGGTGTCCGTACAACAACTTCCCATATATAAATCTTTACCTCCGAACCATTATGGAAACTCTCGTGACGTCCGGGATCTCATCCGGGACTCCGAACAACCTTCGGTTTGCTGCATACTCATATCTTCACAACCCTAGCGTCACCGAACCTTAAGTGTGTAGACCCTACGGGTTCGGGAGACATGCAGACATGACCGAGACGATCTCCGATCAATAACCAACAGCGGGATCTGGATATCCATGTTGGCTCCCACATGCTCCTCGATGATCTCATCGAATGAACCACGATGTCGAGGACTTAATCAATCCCGTACTCAATTCCCTTTGTCCATCGGTACGATACTTGCCCGAGATTCGATCGTCGGTATACCGATACCTTGTTCAATCTCGTTACCGACAAGTCTCTTTACTCGTTCTCGCAACACATCATCCCGTGAAAAACACCTTGATCACATTGAGCTCATTATGATGATGTCTTACCGAGTGGGCCCAGAGATACCTCTCCGTCACACGGAGTGACAAATCCCAGTCTCGATTCATGCCAACCCAACAAACACTTTCGGAGATACCTGTAGTGCACCTTTATAGTCACCCAGTTACGTTGTGACGTTTGATACACCCAAAGCATTCTTACGGTACCCGGGAGTTGCATAATCTCATGGTCTGAGGAATGATACTTGACATTCAGAAAAGCTCTAGCAAACGAACTACACGATCTTTGTGCTATGCTTAGGTTTGGGTCTTGTCCATCACATCATTCTCCTAATGATGTGATCCCGTTATCAATGACATCCCCATGTCCATAGTCAGGAAACCATGACTATCTATTGATCAACGAGCTAGTCAACTAGAGGCTTACTGGGGACATATTGTGGTCTATGTATTCACACATGTATTATGATTTCCGGACAATACAATTATAGCATGAACAATAGACAATTATCATGAACAAGGAAATATAATAATCCTTTTATTATTGCCTCTAGGGCATATTTCCAACAGGCGGGGCTGCGCGCGGCGACCGAGAGCAGCAGGGTAGCAGCGGCGGGGGCGGTTGGCACATCGAGGCGAGAGCGAGGCGGTCGCGGGGGCTGGGCAGGCCGCGGGCGTGGGCGGCTGTGCGCGCGGCAAGGAGGCTAGGCGGGGGCCGCGGCTAGAGCAGTGCGGCCATGGCGCAGGTGATGGCGCGTGGGCACAAGCAGCAGGCGGCTGTACAGGGCGACGCCAGCGAGCGTTGGGGCTGCGGGGACGCGGTGAGCGCACCGGGGAGGGCGGCGGTAAGCGGGCACGCGCATCGGGCGTGGCCGGCGCGACACGGGCGTGTAGGGACTGTGATGCGGGGCGCGCGAGCTCGTGCGTAGCACGCGGCCACGGGCGCGGACGCGACGAGCCCAAGGCCCGGGCGCGGCCTCGGTGACGGAGGACGGCAGGGAAAAAAAGGGGAACGACGAGGGGCTCACAACGGAGCGTAGGGAGGCGGCAGTGGGCTCGGGGAGGGTCGAGGTGGCCGGAGACGACGACGAGGGCAGCGACGTTCGAGAAGGGAGACGAGTCGGGGAGGCATCGATCCGCTTGATGCGCCGACTCCGAGCTCCATCCGGGGCTTGTAGCCGACGTGGAGGAGGCCGGTGGAGCCGGTGGACGCGTCAGCATGGTGAGGAAGGGGTCGAGGCCGCGACAACGGCGCCGACGGTGCTCCGGCAGAGAGAACCGAGAGGGAGAGAGCCGAGCGAGGGGGGGAAATATCTGGGGCTGACGAGGACGAGGCCGAGGGGGAGACTTATCCCCTCGGCGGCGTGGGTGGTCTGAGTGGGCCGGCCTGGCTGACCAGCTGGATGGCCAGCTGGGCCACGAGGCCCACTAGGGGGGTGGTGGCCCTTTTTTTATTTGTCTCTGTTTTTGTATTTTCTTTTATTTATTTTCCTCTTTTCTTTTCTGTTTTATTTTTGTTTCCTATTATTTTAGGTTCTATAGAAATATATACTTTGCATCTAATTTTAACATTTCAATTTAGTCCACTGCCACAAAAAGTCTAGACCCCAATTAATTTGGTTTGATATTTTATCAATCTGTAAAGGCATTTAAATAATCAGGTTTGCTAATATTTAAATCATTTTAGTGCATTAAACACATAATAAAAGTGTGGTTCCTTCACAAATATTTAGTAAGGATTATTTGCCACAAACCGAACATTTTGGTTTTAATGTTTCAAAAGTTTTGTTGTTTGCCTTTCTTTCAAATTTGAATTTGGATCGGTTCTGAACTAACGCGAGATTAACAACAGTAACTGTGGTGACATGACATCATTAACGTGTGATTACTGTAGCCTAATTATCCGGGCGTCACAAAGAACATTGAATGTTTTAGCCAGGCCTCGCGGCTACGTTAGGAGTGGTTCCGTTGGGATGAAGGGACATATCGTGGAAGGGATCTGCAACACTGTGTGATGGCACAGATAGGCAGTTGTTCTCCGGCTGCACCAATATTCAGTTGGGAGATGGGAGCATTGCAAGTTTCCGGAAAGATCAATGGTTGAATCGTGAGGCACCCAATCAGCGTCTCCTGAGTTGTTCAAATTGGCATGATTCAAGAAAGTTACAATAAGGAGGGGTTGCATAGGAAGGTGAATGCAAAGGCTCCAAAGGATGGACAATGAGGAGCAGTTGATTCATTTTGTCAAATTATGGGAAGGGATGCAAATGATCAATTTGTCGGCGGAGAAGGACACCATAGTTTGAAATCTTACTACCAATGGGGCCTACACTGCATGCTCAACTTATGAGGCTCGGTTTCTGGCAAAGATTGAACAATTATGATTGGCAAGGGTGTGGATGTGTAAGATGGAAACAAAAGTGAGGTTTTACATGTGCCTTTAGCTGCAAAATAGGAACTGGATGACCGATCGACTACAGGCGAAAGCATGTCCTCACAATGATCTAAGCAAAATCTGTGACCAAGAGCTTGAAACCTTTCACTCCTTGTTCTTCAACATGTACTCACACGAGAGGCTCTCAAATCTCTATTTAATACCATAATCTTTCGACCCCTTTACCGAAGTGATTGATGGCAGGGTTAGAATAAACAAGTAAAAGGTCAAGCGAAGAAAATAATCCTATTTGACTACTATACATTGCGAGCATCAGGAAATAGAATAATCGTGAATTCCGTGTAATTGACCAAGCTGCTAAAGTTGCTAAAATAGTGATAAATCATGTCCATAAAAACATATCCTAATGAAAGTCCATCGATTCCAAATCTCCAGTGGAAATCAAAAACATCTATCCATTTATAATCCTCCTTTAATTGGATTAAGGGATCCGTCAATTGGAAATGATAACAAAAACACACAAGTCATTAGAAGGAATTCTAATAAACAAATAGATATAGTATACCACGTAACGATCTTGTTTCCCTTATGAGGTAAAAATAAAACGAAAAAACTAACGCCCACACGTGTGGGCGTTTGCATATTGCCCACACGCCTCCATCACCACTCATTTTGCCACGTATGAACAGATGACATCAGCAGAAATCTTTTTGGTTTTTGGCTTAAAAATGTTTTATCTCCTAATTTAAAAAGCGAATTAAAAATTCGTTTTCACCATTAAATCCGTCTCGACGAGATCTTGAAAACTAGACCCCATGTTGATATGTTTCGACGAAATTTTTTTTGCCCAAAAGTTGCCATGGTGTTTACACTATAGTTGCCATAGTGCTTAAATTAAAGTTGCCATGTGGCAATTTTAGTTTGTAGATCATGACAATTTTAGTTCCTTGATGATGGCAATTCCAGTACTTTGACCATGAAAATATTTTTTTTGTATGAACCATGACAATTTTAAGTGCATGTATAATGTCAATTTTAATGTATGGTGCATGCCAAGTCTAGTTTCTTAATTCCCCGTTTTATAATATGTCAAAATTTGCTTTTGAATGTAGAAGAAAATAGTTGAAACATATCATGGCAACTTCAGTGTAAACATCATGGCAATTCATGTACAATAGACACGGCAACTTTTAACCAAAAAAAATTTCGTCGGAATATATTGATATGAGATCTAGTTTCGAAAATCTCGTCGTGAGGGATTTAATGGTGAAAACGGATCTTCAATCGAATTTTTCATTTAAGAGATAAAACATTTTAAAAACAGAAAATCCAAAAATTTTTTACATGCATGCATGCGGTGACATGACGTAGTCTGTGTGCTATAGGACGTGTGGGCGGATTTGGCTCCCATCACACATGTGAGCGTTAGCGTTGTCCAAATAAAATTAATGAACCTACAAATCCTCCTCCTGCTGCCTTGAGACACGTTTTCATGACGACAGGGGCGGCGGGTCCATCTATCGTATGGACATGCGGGGCTCGGGACCAATATATCGGTCGTGGTCGTTTTCCATCTTCCGTGGTGGCCAATGCCTCATCTCCTCGTCTCTTGCATTTGCATTTTGCGGCAGGAGCGACCGTCCCGGACCCCCACGCTGGGCCTCCGGTGTGCAGTCCACCTCTGCCTTGGTCTCTTGGAGAGGCCGAAAATGACTCGACCGATCCAGCAAATTGGCCGGGACACGCGGGGTTCAGCGAGCCGACGACCTTCTCGGCGCGCTGTCACGCGCATAGGGACAGGCACGTTACCATTTGACTACATGCATCTTTCTTTCTCTTTTGGCAAAACCGTTGACCTCATCGATCCGGAGGATTTCATTAGAGAAAAATACTGGCTGTGCATCTCTGGGTCGACCGTGACTGCTCACTATCTCAAAACCCCGAGTACATACCTAGGCCATCGTATGCACGGATTCACACTTAGACTTCTTTTTATTTTCCGATTTCACACTTAGACGATTAGATGCAGGAGTGGTGAGAGACTTTAAAATTAACCAAATCATCGCAAATATCTCGCTAGCTTTTTTTTTTCGGAAAAACTTTCAATCTATTCATCTTTAATCATGGCAGTACAACGAACATCAGAAATAAAAATTATATCCAGATCCGTAGACCACCTAGCGACGACTACGAGCACCGAAGCGAGCCGAAGGCTCGCCGCCGTCATCGTTCCTCCATCACCGGAGCCGGGCACAACTTATTGTAGTAGACAGTCGGGAAGTCGTCGTGCTAAAGCTGAGACGATTAGATACAGGAGTGGTGAGAGACTTTAAAATTAACCAAATCATCACAGATATCTCGCTAGCTGGTGACAAGAACAATGAGAGACGTCAAACCTAGAGTTTGATCATTGGTAGATTGAGAACATATGATTTGCTCCTCTATCCCTATCTCTCTTCTTCACTGGAAACTTTTTATCTGTCTATCTTGAAAGTACTCCGTCCATTCCTAAATTATTTAGAAACGGAGAGAGTACAAGATAAATACACACACGCTTTCCTCGCTAAAAAAAGACACCCGCATGCATGTTTTAAATTTACTTCCTTGGCGGACGCTAGGCGCCGGTCGACCGGCCCAATTTCGGCCGGTCGCCGCGCAGCGGTCCGATTAGTGGGATAACAGCCGTCAGATGAAAAAGTCAAACTCCCGAATGCAACTCCTTCTCGCACGCCACATTTGTTGAATCCCAAAAAAAAAGGTACGCCAGCCCACACACCAGTCTGGGACGGTGCTGCGTCAACGTTGGCTGCCCCCACCGCACCACCATCGCAGCCGGCGCTCGCGACCCCGTCGTAGCTCGTAGCTTCCGCCGCTTGCTGTAGTAGCACCCTGTGTCCCCATCGTCTCTAGGTATGTGTTGTTCCCAGCAAAAACCGTCGCCCGTGGTAGCAAAAACTGACGATGGTTGTAGCAAAAAATCGCCGCCACCGTCACGGGTTGAAGTTAAGCCATTAATGGTCCAAGCAGAAAACTTCACTGGTGGTAGCAAAAACCGAAAACAGTTGTAGCAAAACATCACCGCCGTCGTCATGGGCCGCAGCTAAGCCATGAATGGTCCCAGCAAAAATGTCGCCGGTGGTAGCAAAAACCGATGACGGTTGCAGCAAAACATCGCCGTCGCCATTGCGGGTCGGAGCTAAGCCATGAAAGGTTGTAGCAATTTTCCTCATCGGCGGTAGCAAAATCCGACACGGTTGCAGCAGAAATCATCGCCGTCGCCATCGCTGATCGGAGCTAAGCCATGAACGGTTGTAGCAATTTTCCTCGCCGATGGTAGCAAAATCCAACACAGTTGCATCAGAAATCATCGCCGCCGCCGCCACCGCGGGCCGCAGCAACGCCTACAATGGATGTAGCAATTGTCGTCGCCGTCCCCATCGTGACGGTACCAGCATGCGCTAGCTGCGTTGTAGCACGCCGGCTGCCATGGTCCACCGCTGATGCAGCATTCCTTCGTCGCCATCGAAGCACCAGCCTAAGGGTCAGGGGTGAAGCGTGGCCCCGAGAAATTTGTGGGCGTGGTGGCGCCGGCACGCCGGCGGTGGTAGGAATTCGAGGATGCGGTGGCTCAGCAGTGTGCTCATGGAAAGAGATAAGAGACGAGGCGAGGGGAATTAGTGTGCCTGGTTCGTCTCGAAGGGATAACGATGGAAAGGGATGATGATGCTGTGGGGCCACAACCCACAGGGACGTGTGGCTGCAAAGTGTGGCGAACGCTGAAAGCATCGAGCTGCATGCTGTGAATCGAGAGAGCGAGTCGACCGGTGGAAAGTTGCGCCGACAGGCCGATTAGAAACGTTTCCCTACTTCCTTTGGTCTTGGTTGTGTGTATATTGTAGGGTGTACTATTATTAGATTCTACCTGTTTATCTAAAAAAATCTACAGTCCATTCACTCTTTATTCTAAAACC
Organism: Aegilops umbellulata; assembly: GCA_032464435.1. Lineage (NCBI taxonomy): Eukaryota > Viridiplantae > Streptophyta > Magnoliopsida > Poales > Poaceae > Aegilops > Aegilops umbellulata. Next base: position 399,801,187 of record CP136054.1, read on the forward strand.
GACTCCTAATACAACATCTGTGTTAAGCCACGTCACGCAAAAATGATAATCATTTGATTATATCAAGAATCAATCAAATTCAATGGATCTTGCAGCCGGTGGCTATAAACAGACATGTCCTTTGATTAAAGAACGCATCCTTTGGTTCAAGTTTTACGAGCCAAGTACTACCCGGATGGGGACTTGATGAATGCTACCTTGAAAAAAGATTTATCATATACGTCGCAGAGTATCATGGCCGGTATGAAAACTTTTAAACAAGGGGCGATCTGGCGACCTGGGGATGGTGCATCTATTGACATTTGGAAGGACCAGTGGATCCCTACAAGCCATGATCGGAAGGTAATGACCCCAAGGGGGCAATGACGATGACATGTACCTAGGGTAGGGTAATAGACCTGATCAAAACGCTCTTCCCAAGGACATTACCCTACAGTCAAAGACATTCAAAGGACGGCAACTTCTACTTACTGAAATCACCTCAGGATGCAACCCACTCGACCAAAGGTTCCACTCGGATAACTCAATTCCGTTCGACCAGGATATAATCACTCGACCATATCAGAAACCACTCCGAGTACATAAGATCTAAGGTCACTCTGGATGGCAACGGTCGGACGTTCACTCCGTAGTCTTAATGATCATTTATATGACTTTAATGCTGACGTTACTAGTAACGTCCCCTCTTTATGTACATTGAACCCTATGTAACGGGGGATGGCTGGGGTCCTGACGCACTCTATATAAGCCACCCCCTCCTCTAGGACAAGGGTTCGCACCCCTTGTAACTTCACGCATGATCCAATCGACCGAGCCCCCGGGCACCAAGACGTAGGGCTATTACTTCCTCCGTGAAGGGCCTGAACTCGTAAATTTTGCGTGCACAACCTCATCGTAGCTAGGATCTTGCCTCCTCATATCTACCCATCATTCTACTGTTAGACTTATAACCACGACAATTGGCGCCCACCGCGGGGCAGGTGTCTTAGCGACTTTCCGGTGAGGTTGCGATTTTTCCAATTCCCATCATCATGGTTTCCGGCGGTGGTTTGGCCGACGGCTGCGAGATCCGTCTCGGCGCGCTCGTCTTCATCGCCGATGACTCCGCCTGGCTCCTAGAAGGCCCCCCTCGACGTTGATGACCCACAAGTATATGGGATCTATCGTAGTCCTTACGATAAGTAAGAGTGTCGGACCCAACAAGGAGCAGAAGGAAATGATAAGCGGTTTTCAGCAAGGTATTCTCTGCAATCACTGAAATTATAGATGACAGATAGTTTTGTGATAAGATAATTTGTAACGAGCAACAAGTAACAATAGTAAATAAAGTGCAGCAAGGTGGCCCAATCCTTTTTGTAGCAAAGGACAAGCCTGGACAAACTCTTATATAGAGAAAAGCGCTCACGAGGACACATGGGAATTATCGTCAAGCTAGTTTTCATCACGTTCATATGATTCGCGTTCGGTACTTTGATAATTTGGTATGTGGGTGGACCGGTGCTTGGGTGCTGTCCTTACATGGACAAGCATCCCACTTATGATTAACTCCTATTGCAAGCATCCGCAACTACAAAAGAAGTATTAAGGTAAACCTAACCATAGCATGAAACATATGGATCCAAATCAGCCCCTTATGAAGCAACACATGAACTAGGTGAAAGGATCGAGATGGACCTAGAGGGGGGGTGAATAGGTACAAATACAATTTTTTATTGTTACTTAGCAATTTTAGGCACTAGTGCGGAATATGAAAGTGAGCCTAACAATTGCAAGTGTGATGCTAAGAGCTAAACAAGATATTCAAGTAATACAAGTAGATGAGTAAGCTAGCACAATTTGATATAGGTAAGTGCAAACGAGACAAGTAACCACAAGTAGAGAGTTAAGGTTAGGGATAACCGCAACTCCGAGAGACGAGGATGTAAGCCGATGTTGACTTCCTTGGAGGGAAGTTACGTCACCGTTTAGAGAGGTGGATGTTACCACGAAGGCACACCAACGCCATGAAGGCTCACCCTATTCTCTCTTTGAGACAACACCACGAAGGCGTATCTCAACCAATAGTGGTAGACCTTGGGGTGGTCTCCAAACCCTCACAAACTTTTTCGTGGGTAATCACAAAGGTCGATTCCTCTCCGAAAGACTCCTACCGCCTAGGAGTCTCCAACCTCCAAGAGTAACAAGAACGATGGGGAGAAGCTCAAGACTTGCTCAAGTCACAAATTCCTTTGGTGCAAAGAAGGGGAAGGAGTAGATCTATCACTTGATCGGACAACTTCTCTCAAATGCTCTCAAATCCCTTGGGGATCTAAGATTTGGTGTGGAGGAGTGAGAGAGAGTGTGTAATATGTTGTAGGGTTTGTTCAAAGTGAGTGGTCAACCCTATCCCGTGGGGGAAGACGGCTATATATAGTGGTAGTGAAAAGCTAGCCGTTTGGCCACTTAAGGCACAGGAGCTGCGGGACTTCCGGTGGGTACCGGACGACCGGTGACACAGAACGGACCGGACGTCCGGCCGGGCAGCCAGTCGTCCGCTCGCTGGAGTATGAATCTGACCGCAAAAATAGCACATGTAGCGGACGTCCGGAGAGTAGCGGTCGACCACTGACCGGACGTCCGGAGCAACCGGAAATCCGTTAATAAGGGTTCTGTTTAGATGTACCAGACGTCCAGAGAAACCGGACCTCCGGCGACCGGTCATCCGGAGAGATCGGACATCCGCTAATAAGTGTTCTGTTGAGAAGTACCGGTCATCCGGTGGGCACCGGATGACCGGTTAGTTTTGAAGACTGGGCCAACTGATTCAAGAACACAAAACAGACCGTGCACATTTGGTGAAAAACTAAGAGATGATAGAAAAAGTGTTTTGTGGATTTTGAGCAAGTCTTTCACTTAATCCCAATGATCCCCTCTTAATAGTGCGGGATCCCTATACTCAAGAACAAATCGAAAGAAGAGGCCAAAGTCATTTGTCTTGTATTCTCCGCTCTTGAGTAATATATACCTCTTTGTTTGTAGTCATGATCCACACACATAGCACTTGAAACATAATCCTGAGATATACTTGATAAACATGATTAGTCCCAAACATGCATGTTGTCATCAACATCAAAATAAGATTAAGGGCATGATTGCACTTTCACTAGGGTTTAAGCTTCTGTCACTCTAGCAACCCATCATCTACTTATTACTTCCCAATGCCTTCCTCTAGGCCCAAACAATGGTTAAGTGTCATGTAGTCGACGTTCAAATAACACCACTAGAGGAGAGACAACATACATCTCATCAAAATATCGAACGAATACCAAATTGACATGACTACCAATAGCAAGACGTCTCCTATGTCCTCAGGAACAAACGTAACTACTCGCAAAGCATATTCATGTTCATAATCAGAGGAGTATTAATATGCATATAGGATCTGAACATATGATCTTACACCAAATAAACCAACTAGCATCAACTACAAGGAGCAATCAACACTACTAGCAACCTACAGGTACCAATCCCAGACTTAGAGACAAGAATTGGATACAAGAGATGAACTAGGGTTTGAGAGGAGATGGTGCTGGTGAAGATGTTGATGGAGATTGGCCCCTCCCGATGAGAGGAGCGTTGGTGATGACGATGGCGATGATTTCCCCCTCCTAGAGGGAAGTGTCCCCGGCAGAACAGCTCCGCCAGAGCCCTAGATTGGTTCCGCCAAGGATCCGCCTTGTGGCGGCGGAGTCTCGTCCCGAAAGCTTGCTTCTTATTTTTCTTCGGACGAAAGACTTCATATAGCAGAAGATGGCCACCGGAGGGCCACCAGGAGGCCCACGAGGCAGGGGGCGCGCCCAGGGGGGTAGGGCGCGCCCCCACCCTCGTGGCCAGGGTGTGGGCCCCCTCTGGTATTTCTGCCGCTCAATATTTTTTATTATTTCCAAAAATAACTTTCGTGGAGTTTCATGACTTTTGGAGTTGTGCAGAATAGGTCTCTAATATTTGCTCCTTTTCCAGCCCAGAATTCCAGCTGCCGGCATTCTCCCTCTTCATGTAAACCTTGTAAAATAAGAGAGTATAGGCATAAGTATTGTGACATAATGTGTGATAATAGCCCATAATGCAATAAATATCGATACAAAAGCATGATGCAAAATGGACGTATCAACTCCCCCAAGCATAGACCTCGCTTGTCCTCAAGCGAAAGCCAATAACGATAAATATGTCCACATGTTTAGAGGTAGAGGTGTCGATAAAATAAAATACGGACATGAGGGCATCATGCTTATTCTTATAACATCAACATATATGGATATTGTCATATGATTTCTTATGCTCAAGTAATAATCTATTCACAATGTCAAGTATGAATCAAAAACTTTATTGAGAACTAACAAACTATAATCTCAGTCATTGAAGCAATTGCAATTTATCATACCATCGGAAAGACTCTATGTCAGAGCTTTTTAGCAAGTCCACATACTCAACTATCATTTAGTCTTTCGCAATTGCTAACACTCACGCAATACTTGTGGTTACGGAGTTTTAGTTGGCCACAGAGAAAGATAGGGGCTTATAGGTTCACCTCCCAACCTTTTACCTCAAGGGTAATGTCAACAATAATAGTTCATGCCAACTTACATCCAATTGGATATATATATCAGGATCTTTCCAACACACTGTGCTTGCCAAAGGATAAAATGTAAAAATAAAAAGATCACCATAACTCTTGTATAAGGGTAAGAGATAAAAGTAAAAGATAGGCCCTTCACAGAGGGAAGCAGAGGTTGCCATGCACTTTCAGGGTTGGATGCACAAAATCTTAATGCGAAAGAACGTCACTTTATATTGCCACTTTTGATATTGACCTTTATTATGCAGTCTGTCCCTTTTATTTCTTCCACATCACAAGATCGTATAAAGATTATTTCCTCCACACTAATCAACCATACATATTTAGAGGGCAATTTTTATTGCTTGCACCGATGACAACTTACTTGAAGGATCTTACTCAATCCATAGGTAGATATAGTGGACTCTCATGGCAAAACTGGGTTTAAGGTATTTGGAAGCACAAGTAGTATCTCTACTTGGTGCAAAGAATTCGGCTAGCATGAGGGGGAAATAAAAGCTCAACATGTTGGATGATCCATGACAATATACTTTATCTCAGATATAAGAAAACATAACCCATTACGTTGTCTTCCTTGTCCAACATCAACTCTTTAGCATGTCATATTTTAATGAGTGCTCACAATCATAAAAGATGTCCAATATAGTATATTTATATGTGAAACCTCTCTTTCTTTATTACTTCCTATTAATTGCAACGATGACCAAAGCTATGTTTGCCAACTCTCAACAACTTTTAATCATCATACTCTTTCCATGTGAAGTCATTACTCTCAATAAGATCAATATGATCTCTTTGTTTCTTTTTATTCTTTTCTCTTTTCTTTTATTCACTCAAGATCATAGCAAGATAATCAAGCCTTGTCTCAACACTAATCTTTATTATATAGCTCATGGACTCGATTACATAAAGGGATCATAAAGCAAAACTCAAAACTAAATCATACCAAAAACTTTATTCTACTAGATCAAGATATTAACTTTATTCTACTAGGTCAAGATATTACTAAAAGGATCGAACTAAGAAAAACGGTAAAGATAGGGATGTGATGGTGATACGATATCGGGGCACCTCCCCCAAGCTTAGCAGATGCCAAGGGGAGTGCCCATACCCATATGATTATGTCTCCCTTGCTGGTGTAGAGGGTGGTGGAGTTGTTGGGTAGTCGCACATCGAGCGTAAGAGATCCTCCAACTTGTGGATAATGCCCTTGAGTGCAACGATATGCTCCTTCAACAAAATATTTTCACATGTGAGATACTTGTTTTGTATACGAGCTAACTCAATCATCTTGAAAGCTTCGATCTCAGTTAGGGTAAGAAGATTGTGATCAAGTTGAAGGATGTCTTTTGTTGCCGGAACTTGGTCCTCCTTGGCCTTCTTGATCCCTTCATCCTTGTTGATCTCCATGTGTTCTTCCCTCTTCAGATCTATCTTCATTAGCCAAGCATCGTTGTCGCCATTATTGGAGGAGGGAGACGACATCATGCCTGGCCTTGACAACCCTGACAGAAAACAACTCGAAACAAGAACAGAGGATAGTTGCGTGATACGGGAGTCAAAACCTTCGGGAGATTATATAATGAATTTTTACCCACCAAAATACGTAACATGCAAGAATACGGAGTTCGGAGAGCACACGAGGTGCCCACGAGGCAGGGGGGCGCATCCTCCACCCTCGTGGAGGCCTCGTGTCCTTCCCGGACTGCTTCTTATTTTTTATTTTTCTAAATATTCCAAAACAGAGAAAAATTGCCTTTAGAACTATTTTGGAGTCGGTTTACTTACCGTACCACATGCCTATTCCTTTTCGGAGTCTGAAACTTTCTGGAAAGTGCCTCTTATGTATTCCTCCGGGGTTACGGTTTCAATAACATTAGTTTCAACATTTATAGGATTACTTGAGATATAATGTTTGATTCTTTGACCGTTCACCACCTTCGGATTCGTGCCTTCGGAGTTGTTGATTTTTATGGCACCGGAACGATAGACCTCCTCGATAACATAAGGACATTCCCATTTAGAGAGAAGTTTTCCTGCAAAAAGTCTTAAACGAGAGTTGTATAGTAATACATAATCACGTACATTAAACTCACGCTTTTGTATTCTTTTGTCATGCCATCTTTTAACTTTTTCTTTAAACAGCTTGGCATTCTCATAGGCTTGGGTTCTCCATTCATCAAGTGAGCTAATGTCAAATAACCTCTTCTCACTAGCAAGTTTGAAATCATAATTGAGCTCTTTAATAGCCCAATAAGCCTTATGTTCTAGTTCGAGAGGTAAGTGACATGCTTTTCCAACAACCATTTTATACGGAGACATACCCATAGGATTTTTATATGCAGTTCTATAGGCCCATAATGCATCATCAAGTTTCTTGGACCAATTCTTTCTAGATCTATTAACAGTCTTTTGCAAAATTAATTTAAGCTCTCTATTGCTCAATTCTGATTGACCACTAGACTATGGGTGATATGGAGATGCAATTCTATGATTAACATCATACTTAGCAAGCATTTTATGAAAGGCACCATGAATAAAGTGTGAACCACCATCAGTCATTAAATATCTAGGGACTCCAAACCTCAGAAAAATAACTTCTTTAAGCATTTTAATAGAAGTGTTCTGATCAGCACTACTAGTTGGAATAGCTTCTACCCACTTAGTAATGTAATCAACAACAACTAGAATATGTGTATACCCATTAGAGGCAGGAAACGGTCCCATATAATCAAAGCCCCAAACATCAAATGGTTCAATAACAAGTGAATAATTCATAGGCATTTCTTGACGTCTACTAATATTACCAATTCTTTGACATTCATCGAAAGATAAGACAAACTTACGAGCATCATTGAAGAGAGTAGGCCAATGAAAACCGGATTGCAATACCTTATGTGCAGTTCTGTCTCCAGCGAGGTGTCCTCCATAAGCCTCAGAGTGACACTCATGTAGGATCTATTCCTGTTCATGCTCAGGTACACAACGTCTAATAACACCACCTACTCCTTCTTTATAAAGATGTGGGTCATCCCAAAAGTAATGTCTCAAATCATAGAAAAACCTTTTCTTTTGCTGGTATGTGATACTAGGTGGTATAAATTTAGCAACAATGTAATTAGCATAATCAGCATACCATGGAGCAGTAAGAGAAGCATTTATGACATTTAATTGTTCATCAGGAAAGCTATCATCAATAGGTATTGGGTCATCAAGAACATTTTCTAACCTAGACAAGTTGTCTGCAACGGGGTTCTCAACTCCCATTCTATTAATAATGCGTAAATCAAATTCTTGTAGCAAGAGAACCCATCTAATAAGTCTAGGTTTAGCATCTTTCTTTTCCATAGGATATTTAATAGCAACATGATCTATGTGAATAGTTACTTTCGAGTCAACAATATAAGGTCTGAACTTATCACAAGCAAATACAACTGCTAAGAATTCTTTTTCAGTAGTAGCATAATTTTTCTAGGCATTGTCTAGAGTTTTACTAGCATATTGAATAACATTTAATTTATTATCAACTCTTTGCCCTAGAACAATACCTACAGCATAATCACTAGCATCACACATAATTTCAAAAGGTAAATTCCAATCAGGTGGCTGAACAATAGGTGCAGAGATCTAATAATCCCCAAGTGCAAGGAATCATCATAGCACTTTCCAAAGGTGGAAGTGATAAGTATGGAGTGTCGAACCCACAAGGAGCTAAAGGTAAGATCTATATTCTCTCAAGCCCTATCTGCCACTGATACGACTCTACGTGCACCGAACGTTTGCTTTCAACTAGCAAATAGAAATAAAACTATGTTGTGGGTATGAAGGGGATAACTTGCATGGTAACGGAGAGCTAAAACATAAAAGTAGGTGCTGTTATCATAAAGTTAGAATATATTACTTAGTATTATAAATAGCGAGTGTGGAATAATGGTGGATCGGTGTGTGGAATTGTCCTAGGCAATTGTTAACAAAGCCGGTAATCACTATTGCAGTTTTATATGAGGGGCAGGCATAAGCTAACATACTTTGTCTACTTGGATCATATGCACTTATGATTGGAACTCTAGCAAGTATCCGCAACTACTAAAGATCATTAAGGTAAAACCCAACCATAGCATTAAAGCATCAAGTCCTCTTTATTCCCATACGCAACAATCCCTCTTACTTGGGTTTAAGCTTCTGTCACTCTAGCAACCCACTATAAGCGAATCATGAACGTATTGCAACACCCTACAGCGGGAATCCCTCACGCTTGCGCGACACGGAGGGCACCATAGGACAACACCAAAATAAAACATACAACTCATACCAATCCAGATCATCAATCAACCCAAAGACAAAAGATAACTACTCAAAACATCATAGGATGGCAACACATCATTGGATCATAATATGTGGCATAAAGCACCATGTTCAAGTAGGGATTACAGCGGGGTGCGGGAGAGAGGACCGCGTAAAAGAGATGAGGATGGTGATGATGATGGTGATGTTGATGAAGACGATCACCGTGGCGATGATTCCCCTCCCGATGGCACTCCGGCGCCACCGAAAGAGAGGAGGAGAGGTTCTCCCCCTTGTGCTTCCTCCTCCATGGCCTCCACCCTCTGGTCCTTGGCCTTCATGGTGATGATGGCCCCTCCAGAATACTCCTCCATGGCCACCGGTGATGATGGCCCCCTTCGGCAGGGTGCCGGAGAGGGCCTAGATTGACTTTTTCTGGCTACAGAGGCTTGCGGCGGCGGAACTTCTGATCTAGTCTCTGTTCTAGAAGTTTTAGGGTACGAGAGTATATATGGGTGCAGGGGGTACGTCGGAGGAGCTATGGGGGCCCCACGAGGCAGGGGGGCGCGCCCTAGGGGGGGGGGCGCCCCCACCCTCGTGAGCATCTCCCGTATCTCCTGACGTAGAGTCCAAGTCTATCTGGTGGCTTTCCTTCCAAAAATAACTTCTCCAGTTGATTTCGTTTCGTTTTGACTCCGTTTGATATTCCTTTTCTTCGAAACACTGAAATATGCAAAAAACAGAAAATCTGGGCTGGGCCTCCGGTTAATAGGTTAGTCCCAGAAATAATATAAAAGTGGATAATAAAGCCCAATATTGCCCGAAACAGTAGATAATATATCATGGAGCAATCAAAAATTATAGATACGTTGGAGACGTATCAGGCATCCCCAGGCTTAATTCCTGCTCGTCCTCGAGTAGGTAAATGATAAAAACGATAATTTTTGATGTGGAATGCTAGTAAGTGCTTAAGTTTGATCAATGATAATTCCAATCACTTTTCTAGCATCATTACATATCATAACAATAGCTCATCTCATAAAACTTTTCATGGTCGAGTAACAAGCAAGTCACAAGTTTAAAGTATGGATCATAAACTTTCTTGAAAACTAACAAACAATATTCTCAGTCATCAAACAATTGCAATTCATCCTATTTTCAGGAAGAGTCTATGTCAGAGCTTTGATTTAGCAAACTTCACATACTCAACTATCATTTAGTCTTTCACAATTGCTAACACTCATGCAATACTTGTGGTTATGGAGTTTTAATCGGACACAGAGAAAGATAGGGGCTTACAGTTTCACCTCCCAACCTTTTACCTCAAGGGTAATGTCAACAATAATAACTCATGCTCCCCTACATCCAATTATATATATATATATATATATATATATATATATATATATATATATATATATATATATATATATATATATATATATATATATATAGGCTTTGCATGCATACCCGCATTATTACTTTCCTATTTGTTTGCATGACGGTACTTCTATGGAAAGTAATAAAGGTTGCCTAATTGATACGCGTCATTATTTTCCCTTCATGATAGTAAATTGCAAATAATTATTTGGCATACTCGTTACCATGTATGAAAGGTGCATAATAATTAATTAGAAAAATACCACACAATTTTTTACCATGTACACCAATACGTACATATTTTCATTGGGTATATCACTAACACGTATGTCTTTTCATTGGGTATGACACCAACACGCATATATTTTCATTAGGTATAATTCCCATTAATTGCCATCGCGGTCTAAAAAATATACACGTGGGTATCTCGGGTACATATACCGCTTATAAAATGTCTGACATGGGTATATACAAGAAAAATTCACATCAAGGTATGTATATTTATGTTTATATTTTTATTGGGTATACACACATATATTTATTTGTATATTCGCATCGAGGTATATTTTTGTGTATATTTTCGTTGGGTATAACATCAACACGTACTTATTAAAATGTATGATATTTATGTGCATATTTTCATTGGGTATAACATCAATGAATACAAATTTGCATTAGGTATAATACCCACTAACTAGTATGTCGGTCTAATAACATATACAAGTGGGTATCTCGAGTATATACGTACCCAAGTATATATGTTCAGACTATTTTTGTTATGGAAATCAATCATTACTATTTAGGATAGTAGTACATGCAAACAAAACATGGAAGGTCATTATTTTGTTAATTGTACACCATGTACTAATGAATCTTGCCATAACGTGCCTAGGTGCCTGGGCACCTAGGTGCCCCAAACAATTTACCTATATATATATATATATATATATATATATATATATATATATATATATATATATATATATATATATAGAAAGCCTATTAGTAACCCAGGGTGAAGAATAATTATTCTTCACCCTGGTCGTACCATCGAGCCAGATACGCTACGCTAAGCCAAGCGCCACGGTCCCACCGCCGTAAAATTATATTGACGTCGAAGTAATTTTACATTTATTCCATTGACTTATGGATCCAGCCCACTCCCCACGTCCGTCAGGTTCGAGCAGTTAGAATCTCGACGGCGACCAGCACGAGGTGAGCGGCATCCAGCGGGCCATGCCGTGGTGCTTGATGGTTTGGCTCGGGCGGACGGCGGCGCGGGGCAAGTCCATGGCGGCAAGTCTCCGGCGGTGCTCGCCGACCCTGCTCGGTTTCAGTGGCACACCTCCCTGTTTTATGTCAGTGAGGCGATGCGCTGAGCGACGGCAGGTGAGCCGTGAGCTGCAGCCGGTGAACTCGACGTCTTGGTCGTTGCCTCACGGGCGGGGCGACGTGCTGCTTGCCGGCTTGTTGCGTGACTTTGTGGTGGTGGCCAGGCAGGCGATGCGGCGTGGTGTGCGGCGGCCCTCCTGGCGGCGCTGCAGTTGAGTCCAAATCCTTGTTATTGGAACAGGAGGAGGTGAGCAGCTCAATTCTAAATTCCTAATGATTTCCGTTCTGAAATTCAAATCGACTTCTTGTTGCCTTTCGCTTCTTTGTGTTGTTCCCAAATTGCTAATTTGGGGTTCAATTTCTAATTTAGATTTGGAAACCATGTGGTGAGATCAGACATCCTCTGTCCCAAGAGGTAATTTATATTTTACCATTACTATTGCTTGTGTTTGCATTCGGTCATGTAAACCTTAGATGTTTGCATGCTGGTGGCCGTTGATTCACAGCAGGTGGTGCAGGCGTGTAGCCTCGCAGGTGTTCCTCGGCATCAGGTACATTGGCCGTGGCATGCTTGTTGATGTGATCTGCATCTCCATCTCATCCTAACACAACAGTGGGCTGCCAGTTCTTCGCCGCCGAATCTCTTCAATTTTGCTTTCTCTCCGTCAATTTACATGAGTATGTGTCAATTTAAACTTATTTGCAGGTGCGATTATGTGGACTCTTGAGTTTTGACCAGATCTAAACTTATTCCAGATTTCGGACTAGTGAAGTTTTCCACCCTGCAACTGTGTAGATATGCTGGAAAAGCAAAGAAAAGGCACACCCAGTAATTAAGATGTTATACTTGTCATTTTACTGGGCAGGTGCAATCATATTCTTTAAAATGCCGACATTGCGAGAGTAAAATAAAGTATGTTAGGAATATTGTTCTTGAATTGATTCAGTAAAAAAAATCTAGTTTAACTCATGCTTTTGTGTTAAACGACATACACTCATATTAAGGATTGACGTTCTCATTTATCGTAATGTACAAATGATGAGTGTACAATGGCTACTAAGGATGTATATGTCTAATTAACAGATCACAGAAAGGAGAGGAGGAAGCTGAGCTCCGCTCTTTCTTCTGTCTAGGAGAAGTTTCTTTTTCCTTTTTAAACACTGAACCTTACGTTGGGTTTGTAGGGAAAATTTATCTGCCTCTATTGATCGTATCCTATTCAATAGTATACTACTAGTACCGTGGCATACCAATTATTTGGACAGATCAAAAGGCAAGTTAAAGATCGGTTAGATAAATGCTACTGTCCTCACACATCTCACATCTCATTTGGCTTCCTACATACCTGAACACACATTTATGCAGTCACACATCTCACCTTGATTACTTTGCAAATTTTGCTTGGATAGGTACTATATACAGTTGTCTTCTCTAACTTGTTATACTCGCTCATTGAATTTGCAGTGTTTGAATCCTCCTGAGAATAGAAAGAGGACATTAGCTAGTGTGAAAAATGACAACACAACTTGGACTTGCTTCTATCAACTTGAATGCCGAGATCCAATCATCACAAGCATCTTCATCTGTAACAAACATCAATCCTGTGAGTGTTAGTTCAAGAGCCTGTATTCGATGGTGCAGTAAAAAGATATAGGAGAAGTTGTTCCCACTGCTCCTACAAGAAGATTAAGTTGAAGAAGAAAATTTCTTGTTCTGGCTGATGATTATTGCCATTCAATTTACCCGTATTTTTTATTCCATAATTGTTATGGCTCTGGTGCTTAATTTCCACTGGATTTCTTGTTGTTTTTAAAAGATATATGCTATACATGTCTCTTCCAGTGTCTTTTGTGGATGCATTTCTTAGATTAACTTTTTTTTTATGATGGCATCTCTTAGCTGGCACATCCATGTTCAATTTCAGTTCAAAATTACGAGTTCGTAAGAAGCATGACTGACCTGTAGCATGCACAATCATTCCATATTCAGTGGGCAAAGGCCCAACCTCTGAGTATCTCAAGTCCCAACTCATTGCTACTCTATAAAAATTAAGCCTACTGTGAGAAAAAATAATAAAGAGACTACACTAAGTGCAGAAGGAACCTCAAACTAACGCATCACATTGTCAAATATTCCACTGAGAAAATTGTAATATACTGCATCATGTTTACATCTCATTTCATGATAAAAATGTCAGCAAACACAAAGATCAACAAACAGGACACTCCTCTGTGCCTGTATTTTGCAGTCGGCGCTACCGATAAGTGCTCCCCACTTCCCAGGGGCACCGGGAGGAGAAGCACGCCATGCCGTGCCCAGTCCGCCATCGAGAATGCCATCGTGCTCGCGCTCAAGCAGGACTGCAGGACGTCGCCGACAAGCTAGGTGTTCACGCGCTGTGAACATGTCCAACTAAAATTAGCAAGTGACGCCATGGCTGCTTCCCCTGACGTCCACCACGCGCGGGGGCGCCTCCAAGCCAGAATGGTGATGCATCCTCGCTGCACCGCGCGCTTCCATGATATTGCTCCCTCACACCGGATCGGCCGGCCGAGCGACAGGGTTAGGTACTTAGGTATGATGCGAAACAAAGACTATCGTTTTGATCCAGGAGAGTTGATCATCGAACGCTCTTTTCTCTCAAAATATTGAACAACTAAATCTCATGTGGATAGACATATTTCGGAAGAGGTGTTCTAAAAAAAAAGGATTTAGTAGGATGGTTCAACATGATTTTCATGGTTGAAATTTACTCTAGTACGTTACTCCTACTCCTATCCCAGCAGCACATCAGCTACTCCTACGTCAAGAACAGTTGTTTCCTTACGGCCACTTCGGCTGGCCGGTTTGTGTTCCTGACCTCCATGACGTAACTTACCCCATAGGCAGTAAAATTACCTCGCACGGTTTTCTGTTTCGTAATGATGCGTGTACGCATTGCTCTTTCCATGTCATAATTTTACCTCGCAAGCCTCTGGTTCCTTATGGTGTGCTCGTGGTGTGACTGGTTCGGCTGGGGTGAGGAATAACTATTCCTCACCCAGGGTGACGAATAGCGCGACCCTATATATATATATATATATATATATATATATATATATATATATATATATATATCATGTTCTTTCCAACATGCTGGGCTTGCCAAAGGATAAAATGAAAAAGAAAAGGTGAAGATCACCATGACTCTTGCATAAGGTACAAGATAATAATAAAAGATAGGCCCTTCACAGAGGGAAACAAAGGTTGCCATGCGTTTTTATGGTTGGATGCACAAAATCTCAATGCAAAAGAACGTCACTTTATATTGCCCCTTGTGATATGAACCTTTATTATGCAGTCCGTCGCTTTTATTACTTCCACATCACAAGATCGTATAAAGCTTATTTCTCCCACACCAATCAATCATACATATTTAGAGCAATTTTTATTGCTTTGCACCGATGACAACTTACTTGAAGGATCTTACTCAATCCATAGGTAGATATGGTGGACTCTCATGGCAAAACTGGTTTGAGGATTTTGGAAGCACAAGTAGTATCTCTACTTGGTGCTGAGAATTTTGGCTAGCATGAGGGGGAAAGGCAAGCTCAACATGTTAGAGGATCCATGACAACATACTTTATCTCAGATATAAGAAAACATAACTCATTACGTTGTCTTCCTTGTCCAACATCAACTGTTTAGCATGTCATATTTTAATGAGTGCTCCCAATCATAAAAGATGTCAATGATAATATATTTATATGTGAAACCTCTCTTCCTTCTACATTCTTTCATGAATTGTTCGAGTGACCAATTCTACATTTGCTAACTTTCAATAAGTTTACTACCTATACTTATTATGTGTGAAGTCATTACTCCCCATGTTATAAGCATATGAAACATATATAAATTCAGGTTTATGACATTCAATTTATTCAACCATTTACTCATAGGATATACGTGAAGCACATAAGCAAATGACAAACTATTCCAAAATATATGAGTGAAGAACACTGAGTAGTCAAATAATTAACTAGCCATGGGAGGATTTTCATTCAATAATTCAGATCCAATGATTTTATTCAAACAGAAAGTAAAATTGAAAATACGCTCCAAGCAAAACACATATCATGTGACGAATAAAAATATAGCTCCGAGTAAGGTATACCGATAGTTTTGAAGACGAAAGAGGGGATGCCTTCCGGGGCATCCCCAATCTTAGGCACTTGAGTATTCCTTGAATATTACCTTGGTGTGCCTTGGGCATCCCCAAGCTTAGGGTCTTTCCACTCCTTATTCTCCTCATATCGATATCTCACCCAAAACTTGAAAACTTCAATCACACAAAACTTAACCAAACTTCGTGAGATAGGTTAGTATGATAAAGAGCAAACCATTTACTTTGGTACTATCAAAGACAAGGTTCATAATTGTTCTCACATAATGCCTACTGTACCATATCATTTCTACAATTTATATTGAGAAATATAAGTCATAGAAACTAGAAAACAAGCAAACTATGCAATGAAAACAGAATCTATCAGAAACAGAACAGTCTGTAATGATCTGAACAATAACCGTACTTATGCTACTCCAAAATTTATGAAATAAATTGGTGGACGTGAGGAATTTGTCTATTAATCTTCTTCATAAAGAATCAACTAAAAAGCACTCTTCTGTAAAAAATTACATCTATTCTCGTGAGCGCAAAGTTTCTGTTTTTTACAGCAAGATCACATTAACTTTCACCCAAGTCTTCCCAAAGGTCTTACTTGGCACTTTATTGAAACAAAAGCTATAAAACATGATTACTAAAGTAGCTTAATCATGTTGACACACAAAAACAGAAAGGATAAATATTGGGTTGTCTCCCAACAAGCGCTTTTCTTTAATGCCTTTTAGCCAGGCATGATGATTTCAATGATGCTCACATAAAAGATAGGAATTGAAACACAAAGAGAGCATCTTGAAGAATATGACTGGCATATTTAAATCTAACACACTTCCTATGCCTAGGGATTTTGTGAGTACACACTTATGGGAATAAGAATCAACTAGCATAGGAAGGCAAAACAAGTATAACTTCAAAACTTTAAGGACATAGGGAGGAAACTTGATATTAATAAAACTCCTACAAGCATGTATTCCTCCCTCATAATAATTTTCAGAGGCATCATGGATAGCAACTTTGTTTTCATACTCAATTGGTACCTCTTCCGAAATAGTGGAATCATTACTAGCTAAAGTTGACACTCTTCCAAATCCACTTTCATAAATATCATACTAAGATTCAACATCCTCCAAAATAGTGGGATCACTAATTCCTAAAGTTGACTCTCTTCCAAACCCACTTTAAATGATAGTATTATTCATACTCCAAAAGATATAATTGAAGTTCATGGAGCATTCTACAACTAACCAATATCCAAACTCAAAATATATAAGTGAAGCACATGAAGCATTCTATAAAACCATACTCAAAAGATTTAAGTGAAGCACAAAGAGCAATCCTATAAGATCATACTTAAAAGATATAAGTGAAGCACATGAAGTATTCTATAAATAAATGAAGGGCTATATCATGCTAGCATGGTTCTTAAAATAAAAATAAAAACACAAAGGACACAAATCATGTGAACAAAGCAAAAACCGAGGTATACCGATATTTGTTGAAGAAGAAAGATGGGATGCCAACCGGGGCATCCCCAAGCTTAGATGCTTGAGTATCCTTTGAAACATTTACTTGGGGTGCCTTGGGCATCCCCAAGCTTGAACTCTTGCCTCTCTTTATTCTTCTCATATTGATAGCTCCTCGACCTTCGGACACTTCATCCACACAAAACTTCTACAAAAACTTGTGAGATCTGTTAGTGTAATAAAGCAAATCACTACCTTTAGGTACTGTAATGAACTCATTCTTTATTTGTATTGGTATTAAACCTACTGTATTCCTAGTTCTCTATGGTTCATACCTCCCAATACTAGCCATAGATTCATCAAAATAAGCAAACAACACACGCAAAACATAATCTGTTAAAAATAGAACAGTTTGTAGTAATCTGGAAGTTCAAACTTCTGTAACTCCTAAAATTATAAACTAAATTTTAAAATTTGAAAAATTTGTACGGAAGTAATGTGCAAAAAGTTTCAGACCCATTTGACCTTCCAGTAAAAAATGTAAATCCACGCACTACAGCCAAAGTTTCTGTTTTTGTTTTCCACATCGCAAACAAGCAATCTAATCATCCTAAAACCGAAGCTTGGCACATTCATTTTTATAATACAATGAATATATACAAGGGGATAATTATTTAAAGAGAAAATTCCATGAAAAATTCTACATTGTTTCCGTGAGCATGAACACAAGTGCTCAAGGTCGAACCTCACTTCTTCAATGCAAAACCTTCCAATCACTTCTCTTTTTGAAAAACTTTTTAGGCATGCAAGGCAAGTAATAATTTTTTGTATTTTCATTTTTAAATATTTTTTGTATGTTTCACCCACGACTAAACAGAAACAAAAAGGAAAAACAAAATCTACTTAGTCAAGAAAGTAAACAAGCACACACGAGAATATCAACCCCACGTTATTGCTCCCCGGCAACGGCGCCAGAAAAGAGCTTGATAATCCCCAAGTGCAAGGGATCATCGTAGCACTTTCCAAAGGTGGAAGTGATAATTATGGAGTTTAGAACCCACAAGAAGCTAAAGGTAAGATCAATATTCTCTCAAGCCCTATCTGCCACTGATACGACTCTACGTGCACCGAATGTTTGCTTTCAACTAGCAAAGAGAAATGAAACTACGTTGTGGGTATGAAGGGGATAACTTGCATGGTAACGGAGAGCTAAAACATAAAAGTAGGTGTCGGTGTACTAAAGTAGGGGTACTCTAGTATCCCGAACTTGTGCACGGGCAGTCGCAGCACCCCGCGGCAAGGCCCGCCAGGTGATCACCAAGGCTCTCTATGGTTCCTTCGGAGCCATCCAAGAGCAAAGTATTTAAGTCAAGGAGACAAGGCCCCGGCAAGAGGAGCCTGCCGGGAAGGCCATTCAAGGTACAAGTCCCCGGCAAGGGGAGCTTGCCGGGAAGCCCAACAAGAGCATCTCAAAGAACCTGCCGCGACACGCCACGCGTCCCGGCAGGACCCGGCGAGCGACAAGTTCCCGGGCGTGACAAGACAACGGCCGCGGCAAGGCACTTGCCGTGGCAGGCGGCCACTCTGTGCCCGCGCTCCAGCTCACCCACCTACGCGTCGCTCCGGGACCCTTCCCAGCGTACGTGGCGGGAGGCTGTGCAGCCAGGGGTACACTATGGCATGCAGCGCTGACAGGATCGCCATCGTGGAGAGCGATGGCGCCCCTGACGGTCCCTTTTCTGCACCGTCTGGGCGATGTAGACGGGCATTTAATGCCTTTGTCCCCTGCCGTCAGGGTTAGGTATGATACACTGTGTAGGTAGCTATACCTACCGCAGCATATTTACACTTTTTCCCTTACCTACGTTGCCACCTGTTGGAAACCCCTTGAACATATAAAAGGAGGCCCATGCACAACATAGGGGGGGATCGATCCTCAGAGAAGCGCTCGGTCTCGTTAGCTGCTCGAGTGTACTGTAGCACTTGGCGCTCCCGAGCGAGAACTCAATACAATCCACAAAGCAGCAGTAGGAGTATTATCTCTCCGGAGAGCTCCGAAGCTGGGTAAAAACCTTCCCCCGCGTGCCTCGCCTCGATCCGCTCTTTGCGCGGCCTCCGCCCCCCGCCGAACCGAGAAGGGGCTCCGTCCCCATAGGTTCTTGGGGAGTCAGAATCCCCGACATCTTTGGCGCGCCAGGTAGGGGGCGTCGAGGTTGTGTGAACCTGATCCGGCGTTCACGCGAGCTGAATCTTCATCGACATGCCGCCGAAGAAGAAGGCTTCGGAGGCGGCTGCGCCGTCCGCGTCGAATCCACCGCCGCCGCAGCAAACGGCCGGCGGGGAGAACACCGGCGGTGGAACGGGCGCCGATGAGGGAGCCCACGGTGCCAACAAGTCCAAGGACAAGACCGCGCTGCCCGCTGGCGGCGTAGTCGGCTCCCCCGACGACCGAGCGTCCATAGATGCACCGCGCCCATCTCAAGAGGCGCAGGACCGACAGCGTCGTGGTACTCACGGTACCATACGCTCGCTGGACCCAAATCGAGCTAGCGGATCCCGGGACGCTCAAGGCCAACATGCACGCCGACGTGCTGGCGCGAGCGAGGCACGGTCGCCTGGACGGAATACTGCTCCTTTCAACATCGTTGGGAGCCCGAGCATATCCCGCTCCTCGCACCGTTCGCCACCGCTGCCCGCCACCCCAGCAGAAGCTCTAGCGCGAGCTCAACTGCTCCTAGACTTCCCTCCAGCGCCAGACAAGATCGACGACTGGAGGGCCACCATTCAGAGTCTCATCGGCTTCGCCCACGGCGACACTCCGCGGCCAGCGACCACATCGCAGCCGCGGCAGGCCAGCCAAGTGCGAGCCGATGGCGACAAAACCGATGGGGGTGCAACCACCGTGCACTCTCCGCCCCAAAGGCCAAGATCGCTGACTCGCCGGGTCCGCCACGACAGCGACTCCACTGCTTCCTCAGATCCGCGAACTCGTCGCGATCAGCACCACGTTCTTCACGAACGGCAGCAGGAAGACACCCGCACCCGCATCGAGCATCGAAGAGAAACGCGGCGTCAATCAGACCGACGCGCTGGCCCCACTGTCGACATGCAAGCGCTAGGGGAACCAGGCGACCTGCCGTACGCGGTGGGTTGCCCTGCGTTTACCCGTGAGCTGCGGCAAGTCCAGTGGCCCAGCACGAAGAATTTCAAGCCAGACGTACCAGAGAAGTACGACGGCAGGCTGCATCCGTCGGAGTTCCTCAGCATCTACACCATTGCAGTGCAGGCTGCCGGGGGGCGGGACGACAAGATCCTCGCCAATTACATCCCTCTGGTGCTCAAGCCCAACGTCAGGTCCTGGCTCATGCACTTGCCGGAAAACTCCATATCTTCCTGGGCGGACCTATGCCATCAGTTTGTCGGCGCCTTTACAGGTGGCCACAAACCCCATGGCCAGGAGAGTGATCTTCACCTGCTTGCCCAGAAGGAAGGGGAGCCTCTACGTAAGTACATCCAGAGATTCAGCCAAGTGCAACGCAACATCCCAGACGTCCACCCTACCGCGATCATCAGTGCGTTCCATCAGAACGTGCGCAACCGCAGGATGCGGGAGGAGATGGCGATGTGCAAGATCAGAGACGTCAGCGAGCTGTATGCCCTGGCCGACAGATGTGCACGTGCTGAGGAAGGAAGGAAACTCCTCAGAGAGAACGTAGGAACCGCAGGATCTGACAGCGATGATGCCGCCCCAGCAAGCAAAAACCGGCGACGGAACAACAGGAAAAGGAAAGGCAAAGATGTGCTAGTTGTCGAGCAGTCCGGTAACGAAGGTGGCGCCAAGACAGCAAAGACTGGTAGCTCCGGCAAGGAGGTTGCCGCATGCGCCAACTGCCAGGCTGTGGCGGCCACCGACAAGCAGGACGGCACCAACAAGCAGTACTGCAAGATTCACCGCACCAAAGGCCATGAGCTCCAGAGCTGCAAGAAGGTCGAACAGCTCGTTGAGCTGCAAAAGGCCGAGTACGAGCGACGCGACAAGGAGAAGGCCCAAGGAGGTGCTGGAGGATCTGGTACAAAGCGCACTAGCCGGGGGGGACGCCGCGGCAACACCAAGCAGCGGCAAGGCGACAGACCTCCCCGCGGCCGCGACAAGGATGAAGATGACGACGACGACGAAGACATGGATGACGCCGAGACCAGCGAGCAGGAGTTCCAGAAAGCCACAGAAGTTTTGTGTGTTGACGGCGGTGCTTCTCTGCATACTTCATACCGCCAACTCAAGCAGTGGGTACGGGAAGTTAATGCAGCAGAACCACCCGTCGAGTCATGCAAGCTTCTGAAATGGTCCAGCACGCCTATCATCTTTGATATTGAGGACCACCCCAATCGTACAACTGCTGTCGGGTGTTTGCCGATGTTGGTCTCACCAACTATCCGCAACCTCAAGGTCACTAAGATGCTAGTTGACGGCGGGGCCGGCTTGAATCTGATCTCCTCCGCTGTACTTCGGAGACTCCAAGTCCCTGACAGCGAGCTCGAAGAGACCGGCACGTTTCAAGGAATCAACCCGGGAAGGAGCAAGCCGAAGGGGAAGATCACGCTGCCGGTGACATTTGGCAGTGAGTTGAACTTCAGGACTGAGAGGATCACTTTCGACGTTGCCGATTTTCCATTGCCTTACAATGGAATTCTCGGCCGTCCAGCGCTCGCCAAGTTCATGGCGGCCTCTCACTACGCGTACAACATGCTGAAGATGCCAGGCCCGATAAGTGTCATCTCTGTACATGGCGACAAGAAAGACGCTCTCATATGTGCCGGCAAGATCTACCGGGAAGCAGCAGCTGCCGCGGATCGTGAGACACTTGCCGCTGAAGCTCCCGGGGGGAAGAAGAAGACCAAGTTCGGCAAGAGCTCTGATGCCCACTCCGGCAAGCGCACCTCTTCGGAGTGCTGCGCTACCGTCGAGGACGCACCATCGAGGTCCACCGGCAAGTGTAAGAAGACAATGGCAGCTCCGCCAGCAACCAAGAAGGTGTCCGCCAAGGAGGACGGCACTGGTGGTACCTTCACCATCAGTGCCACTCTTGACCCTAAATAGGAAAGCGCGCTCGTTGCTTTCCTGCGGGCGAATGTCGACGTGTTTGCGTGGCAACCGTCTGACATCCCCGGCGTTCCCAGGAAAGTAATCGAGCACCACCTCGCCGTCTGTCCTCACGCGCGACCCGTCAAGCAGAGAGTCAGGAAACAAGCGGTGGAGTGCCAAGAGTTCATCGCCGAAGAGATCAAGAAGTTGGAAGCAGCAGGCCTCGTCAGAGGAGTGCTCCATCCTACGTGGTTGGCCAATACTGTAGTCGTGCGCAAGGCGAACGGGAAATGGAGACTTTGCATCGACTTCACCGATGTCAACAAAGCTTGTCCCAAAGACCCATTTCCTTTGCCGCGCATTGACCAGATTGTCGACTCCACAGCCGGATGTGACTTGCTTTCGTTTCTTGACGCATACTCAGGATACCATCAGATCTTCATGGCAGAAGAGGATGAGGAGAAAACCGCGTTCATCACTCCATGTGGTACGTACTGTTTTGTACGAATGCCTTTCGGTTTGAAGAATTCTGGTTCAACATTTGCAAGGGTCGTCCATACTGCTTTTGAGCCGCAAATACACAGAAATGTGGAAGCCTACATGGATGATATAGTGGTCAAAAGCAGGGACAAGTCAACTCTGATTCAAGATCTAGAAGAAACTTTTGCAAATCTGCGTAAGATCAGCCTCAAGCTCAACCCCGAGAAGTGCGTGTTTGGAGTCCCTTCCGGCAAGCTTCTCGGGTTCTTCGTGTCCCAGCAGGGGATTGAAGCCAATCCCGACAAGATCAAGGCCATTGAGCAGATCGAAGCACCGAAGCGCGTCAAGGATGTACGAAAACTTGCCGGCTGCGTGGCGGCTCTCAGCAGGTTTATCTCTAAGTCTGCTGAGCGCGCCCTGCCGTTTTTCAAAATCTTGAAAAAGGCAGGTCCAATGAAATGGACTCCGGAAGCGGAGGCTGCGCTACAGGACTTGAAGAGATACCTGTCCTCCACTCCAATACTTGTCGCACCTAAACCACAAGAGAAGTTGCTGCTATATCTGGCGGCAACCAATCAAGTGGTTAGTGCTGCGTTAGTAGCGGAGAGAGAGGCAGATGATGAGCCGGCAACCGCGGCAAGCGCATCCAACGACAAGCAAGGGGCTTCCCCGACGAGCTCTGGTCCCGACGAAGATAGATCTGCGCAGATGTGCGAAGGGATACAGAAGAAAATGGTGCAGCGCCCAGTCTACTTTGTAAGTTCCCTTCTACAGGGGGCTAGGTCGAGGTACTCTGGTGTGCACAAGTTGCTTTTCGGCCTTCTTATTGCCTCGAGAAAGCTGCGCCATTACTTGCAAGCACATGAGATCACAGTTGTCACTCGCTTTCCGCTGAAGAGGATACTGCAGAATCCAGAAGCAACAGGCATGATTGTTGAGTGGGCATTGGAACTGTCGAGCTTTGGCCTCAAGTTTGAGAGCACTTCGACTATTCAAAGAAGAGCATTGGCAGAATTCATAGCAGAATGGACACCAACACCTGACGAAGAAACCCTAGAGACGAGCATCCCCGTCAAGGAAGCAAACAAAGAGTGGCTGATGTACTTTGATGGCGCGTTCTCGCTACAAGGCGCTGGTGCTGGCGTGCTGCTTGTCGCACCCACCAGAGAGCACCTCAAGTATGTGGTCCAAATGCACTTTCCCAAGGAGCAAGCAACAAACAATACTGCAGAGTATGAAGGATTGCTCGCCGGTCTCAGGATCGCGACAGACCTTGGGATCAGGCAGCTCATTGTCAGGGGTGACTCGCAGCTTGTTGTCCGCCAAGTAAACAAGGATTATCAGAGTCCGTTGATGGAAGCTTACGTTGATGAAGTGAGGAAGCTGGGAGAGCGCTTTGTCGGCCTACAGATGGAACATGTTCCTAGAGCTCAAAACGACATCGTTGATGGCCTGTCAAAGTGCGCGGCATTAAAGTTACCTGAGGAACCAGGGATCTTTGTGCTCAAGCTGACTCAGCCATCCATGACGCCACCAACTGGACAGAGCAGGAAGAGAAAGTTGATTTCTGGTGACTATCTTCCGGTTGAGCTTCCCGAAGCCGCCGCCAAGAGGGTCCCCAAGATCAACACCAAGAGTGCTGAGGAGTAGTCTGCTCCGACAAGCCCCAAGGTTTGTTTCGTTGAAGCAGACGCTCCCGACAAGTTTCACTCCGGCAAACTTGCCGGGGATCATCAAGCTCCGGCTGAACCGCGGGTTCTCGCCGTAGAAGCGGATGTTCCCGCAGCAGCAGATATGCCTTTAGTCCTTGTTGTCGAGCCGCAGGCTCCAGCATGGGCACAGCAGATCGTCCGTTTCCTCCAGTCAGGAGAACTTCCCGAAGAGCCAGAAGAAGCGGAAAGAGTAGCCCGACAGTCTAGTATGTACCAGTTCGTTGACAACACACTGTACAGAAGAAGGCTCAACGGAGTGAAATTGAAGTGTATTCCCGGGGAAGATGGACAGAAGCTGTTGGCAGAGGTGCATGGAGGCATATGTGGTCATCACATTGGCGCCAGAGCACTTGCCGGCAAAGCATTCCGGCAAGGTTTCTTTTGGCCGACAGCCCTCCAGGATGCAACTGCACAAGTAACCAAGTGTGAAGCGTGCCAGTTCCATTCCAAGCAGATACACCAACCAGCTCAAGCTATCCAGATAATCCCTTTATCCTGGCCATTTTCGGTCTGGGGGCTCGACATCCTCGGCCCTTTCCCCCGAGTAGTCGGGGGCTTTGAGTACTTGTACGTCGCAATCAACAAGTTCACAAAGTGGCCAGAAGTGGAACAAGTGAGGAAGGTGACAGCACAGTCAGCAGTCAAGTTCTTCAGGTCGATTGTTTGCCGCTTCGGAATCCCTAACAGGATCATCACCGACAACGGTACACAATTCATGAGCCGCAACTTCATGCAGTACGTCCGAGACCTTGGCGCCAAGGTCTGCTTCGCTTCTGTTGCTCACCCCAGGAGCAACGGTCAAGTGGAGAGGGCAAATGCTGAAGTGCTGCGTGGACTCAAGACCCGGACTTTCGACAGGCTACACAAGTGCGGAAGAAACTGGATCGAGGAGCTGCCGGTGGTTCTTTGGTCGATCAGGACGACGCCAAATCGAGCCACTGGCCAGACACCTTTCGCTCTAGTCTATGGAGCAGAGGCAGTTACCCCCACGGAACTCGTATACGGGTCACCTCGAGTGCTCGCTTATGATGAGCTTGAGCAAGAGCAGCTGCGGCGAGATGACGTGCTGCTCCTTGAGGAAGACCGTCTTCAGGCTGCTGTACGAGCTGCTCGATACCAGCAAGCCTTGCGCCGCTACCATAGCCGCAAAGTTAAAGCCAGAAGTCTCGAGGAAGGCGACCTTGTTCTTCGGCGCGTTCATTCCGCCAAGAATTCCAACAAGTTGACGCCAAAGTGGGAAGGCCCTTACCGGGTGAAACGAGTCACGAGGCCTGGCGTTGTCCGCCTTGAGACCGAGGATGGCTTTCCGGTGAGAAACTCCTGGAACATCGAGCATCTTCGTAAGTTTTACCCGTAAGGCGCGATTGTCGGACCCTGTTCAGCAACCACCATTTTGTACAAGTCTTGCCGCTGTTGCATGTAATCCTTTGTACAAAGCCAGGCGCAGACCCTGAGCGAAGATAAAGCGCTGGCGCCCTGAGTTTTAGCATGCATGCTGAGTCGAGTCTCGTCCTTGGTTAGGGTTGATAGTGCTTAGTAGTGGCTAACCCCTAACTTAGAGGTCGAGCGTGCGTCCCTTTGTCATTATTTCGTTTCCCTGGTTCACAGGACTCACCATATCCTTGCCGGACCACTTGAGGACGAAAAGGAGGAGGAGGACGGACCAACATCTGAACCCCGGCAAGCCAGTGTTGCCGGGGGCTGCAAGATCCCGGCAAGCTAGTAACGCCGGGGGCTGCAAGTGCAAGGATTAGCCCACGGCGAACCAGAGTACCGGGGGCTGCTATCTCAGATAAGTTTTTCATCCCTTATCATGCATTCTCTTATGGATTGAGGTATGCGAAACCTCGTTTCTTCCTAAAAGTTACCATGCTCCCTTAACTCTAGGCCCTAGGGCCCGTCCCCAGGGCCAGGTAAGGTCGTAGTCGCGGCAGCTAAAGGACGAAGCGTGGAGCCTGATCCCGCCTCCTCCCTGCCTCCGCCAAGAGCGTGAGAAAGGGCGAGCGACGTGGGAAGAAGGCAGGGCCTGCTGCCGGGAAAGAAAGTGTCTATCTTAAAAGATATAAAGGATTCGCTCCTTGACGTGGGTTCCACCCGCGAGACAAGTGACCCGGCAAGCATCCCCTTTTCATTAAAAAGCATTCCACTCAGGTACAGTTCATAAGAGGATGAAGAACATGAATAATGGGATTACAAGTTTTAAATGCAACAAAGGCCCGAGGGCTTACAAACTAAAAAGAGATAAGGTGCCCGTAATCCCTCTCTTGTCCCTATCTTCAGGAGATAGGTCAAGGAAGCGAAAAGGGCAAAAGGGGCGCCTAGATGAACTACGGGTGCCAGAAGACACCAACAGGACGTCGCGGCAGCATGGTGATGGCGGCGCCGGAGGCAGAAGCTTGAAGACGAGGCGGCAGGACATCAGCACGCTGTCGAGGGCATCGTGCCCTCGTACTCCGAGTTGACGGCCTTGCCGCCTGCCCTCTTCCTCTTCCGCAGCCTCCCCGAGAAGCTCCAGGAACCAGCAACGCGGATGATGGGGTCGCCGGTGCCCCGCGGAGCGGCGGCCGACACCTAGTCGGACCCGTCATCCCACCGCCCGTTACCCTCATCGCCGCTGTCGCTGTCCTCCTCATCAATCCCGCTTGAGGAGGAGCCTTCGCTATCAGAGGAGCTCTCCACGCAGCACCGTGCCCGAGTCCCGAAGCACCTGAAGACCTTGGCGGAGAGGAGACCGCCCTCCATCAGCTTAAAATGGAGGGTGAGGCCCACCGTCAAGCTGTGGATGCGGGTGAACGTCTTCCACCCTCGACCAAGATACATCACATCAGGGGCCGGGAAGTCGACGCGGACTCGCGTACCGCTGATTCCGCAGCCCCTCATATGCAACCTCAGTGTCTCGGGCGGATCCAACTCCATCACACTCGCGAATGGAGTCCGGAGACGAAGGCGACGACGAGGCGGCCGACGCAGCCTGACGAAGAACTCGCAAGGGTCGTCCCTGGTATGGTCCGCCACCGGGAGAGGATCTGCTGGCGGAGGCGAGGCCGGCGAGCTGCCTCGTCCGCCTCTTCCCCGACCGCCTCGACCTCGCCCTCGACCTCGCCCGCGGCCTCGTCCCCTCCCTCTTCCCCTTGCGGCTGGCTCTGCCGCCACAGGTGCGGAGGGAGGAGGAACGCGTTGCCTAGAGGCAACCCTCGTCGCTACCGTCGAAGGACCAGGGTTCCCTTTCTCCATGGCGGATGGAAGAAAGAGGAGCAGAAGCTGAAGAAGGAAGAAGATGAGAGAATGCGGGCTTCCGTCCCCCCGCCCCGCTCCTTATAAAGGAGCAGGGGTGGGGGCTCGGCCGCCCTGCTCAGCCAATCGAGACGTAGAAGGCGCAGGGAACTGGGCCCGACCTGCTGCCTCGACCCATGGCGACCCGGTTTCCCGCCTCCACCGTTCGCCACTCCAAGCGCATGGAAGCCGCGTGGCGGGAGGGCAGAGTTGAGGCGACGGATGAGGCGACCTCTCCCCACCCCGTGATTGTGGGGGGGTGGACGCCTCGAAGACCACGCCTCCACGCCTCCCTTCGTTTAAGAGGAAGATACGAACCACCAGGGGGCGGATGTTTCGCTTTTCTGAGTAAGGGAACCACTCACGACCTCCCCCACGACGCCGCAATCGACGCGTGCCGTTCGGGAGGGCGTGGTGGATGCGGAGCAAGGTGCGACGCGACCCAGGCCATGCGTGCCCGTGCCCTGTTTTGGGCCTGGCCCAACAGCGCTTGATACCGTGTGTGGCCCAGGCCCGGGGGCTCCTGTCGGTGTACTAAAGTAGGGGTACTCTAGTATCCCGAACTTGTGCACGGGCAGTCGCAGCACCCCGCGGCAAGGCCCTCCAGGTGATCACCAAGGCTCTCTATGGTTCCTTCGGAGCCATCCAAGAGCAAAGTATTTAAGTCAAGGAGACAAGGCCTCGGCAAGAGGAGCCTGCCGGGAAGGCCATTCAAGGTACAAGTCCCCGGCAAGAGGAGCTTGCCGGGAAGCCCAACAAGAGCATCTCAAAGAACCTGCCGCGACACGCCACGCGTCCCGGCGGGACCCGGCGAGCGACAAGTTCCCGGGCGCGACAAGACAACGGCCGCGGCAAGGCACTTGCCGCGGCAGGCGGCCACTCTGTGCCCGCGCTCCAGCTCACCCACCTACGTGTCGCTCCGGGACCCTTCCCAGCGTACGTGGCGGGAGGTTGTGCAGCCAGGGGTACACTATGGCATGCAGCGCTGACAGGATCGCCATCGTGGCGAGCGATGGCGCCACTGACGGTCCCTTTTCTGCACCGTTTGGGCGACGTAGACGGGCATTTAATGCCTTTGTCCCCTGCCGTCAGGGTTAGGTATGATACACTGTGTAGGTAGCTGTACCTACCGCAGCATATTTACACTTTTTCCCTTACCTACGTTGCCACCTGTTGGAAACCCCTTGAACATATAAAAGGAGGCCCATGCACAACGTAGGGGGGAGATCGATCCTCAGAGAAGCGCTCGGTCTCGTTAGCTACTCGAGTGTACTGTAGCACTCGGCGCTCCCGAGCGAGAACTCAATACAATCCACAAAGCAGCAGTCGGAGTATTATCTCTCCGGAGAGCTCCGAAGCTGGGTAAAAACCTTCCCCCGCGTGCCTCGCCTCGATCCGCTCTTTGCGCGGCCTCCGCCCCCCGCCGAACCGAGAAGGGGCTCCGTCCCCATAGGTGCTCGGGGAGTCAGAATCCCCGGCAGTAGGTGTTGTTATCATAAAGTTAGAATATATTACTTAGTATTATAAATAGCGAGTGTGGAATAATGGTGGATCGGTGTGCGGAATTGTCCTAGGCAATTGTTAACAAAGCCGGTAATCACTATTGCAATTTCATATGAGAGAGAGGCATAAGCTAACATACTTTATCTACTTGGATCATATGCACTTATGATTGGAACTCTAGCAAGCATCCGCAACTACTAAAGATCATTAAGGTAAAACCCAACCATAGCATTAAAGCATCAAGTCCTATTTATTCCCATACGCAACAATCCCTCTTACTTGGGTTTAAGCTTCTGTCACTCTAGCAACCCACTATAAGCGAATCATGAACGTATTGCAACACCCTACAACGGGAATCCCTCACGCTTGCGCGACACGGAGGGCACCATAGGACAGCACCAAAATAAAACATACAACTCATACCAATCGAGATCATCAATCAAACCAAAGACAAAAGATAACTACTCAAAACATCATAGGATGGCAACACATCATTGGATCATAATATGTGGCATAAAGCACCATATTCAAGTAGGGATTACAGCGGGGTGCGGAAGAGTGGACCGCGTAAAAGAGATGAGGATGGTGATGATGATGGTGATGTTGATGAAGACGATCACCGTGGCGATGATTCCCCTCCCGATGGCACTCAGGCGCCACCGGAAGAGAGGAGGAGAGGTTCTCCCCCTTGTGCTTCCTCCTCCATGGCCTCCACCCTGTGGTCCTTGGCCTTCATGGTGATGATGGCCCCTCCGGGATACTCCTCCATGGCCATCGGTGATGATGGCCCCCTCCGGCAGGGTGCCGGAGAGGGCCTAGATTGACTTTTCCTGGCTACAGAGGCTTGCGGCAGCGGAACTTCCGATCTAATCTCCGTTATGGAAGTTTTAGGGTACGATAGTATATATGGGTGCAGGGGGTACGTCGGAGGAGCTACGGGGGCCCCACGAGCTAGGGGGCGCGCCCTAGGGGGGCGCCCCCCCACCCTTGTGAGCACCTCCCGTATCTCCTGACGTAGAGTCGAAGTCTATCTGGTGGCTTTCCTTCCAAAAATAACTTCTCCTGTTGATTTCGTTCCGTTTTGACTCCGTTTGATATTCCTTTTCTTCGAAACCTCTGAAATAGGCAAAAAACAGAAAATCTGGGCTGGGCCTCCGGTTAATAGGTTAGTCCCAGAAATAATATAAAAGTGGATAATAAAGCCCAATATTGCCCGAAACAGTAGATAATATAGCATGGAGCAATCAAAGAATTATAGATACGTTGGAGACGTATCAAGATCAATGCTTTCTTAAGTATTTCAAATTCTTCTACACAATCATTATCAAAGACAAATGGTATATCTTTTTGTAATAAATTAGTCAGAGGCCGAGAAATTTTTGAGAAGTCCTTAATGAACCTCCTATAAAAGCCGGCATGGCCGAGGAAACTTCTTATACCTTTGATGTCCTTAGGACATGGCATCTTTTTAATAGCATCAACTTTAGCTTTGTCAACTTTAATGCCCCTTTCAGAAATTTTATGCCCCAAGACAATACCTTCATTAACCATAAAGTGGCACTTCTCCCAATTCAAGACAAGGTTAGTTTCTTCACATCTCTGCAAAACTCGATCAAGGTTTCTTAAGCAATCATCAAAAGAGGATCCATAAATGGAGAAATCGTCCATGAATACCTCACAAATCTTTTCACAAAAGTCAGAGAATATAGCCATCATGCATCTTTGAAAGGTAGCAGGTGCATTACATAAACCAAAAGGCATACGTCTATAAGAAAAAGTACCGAAAGGGCAAGTAAAACTGGTCTTAGCTTGATCATCAGCTGACACAGGTATTTGAGAGAAACCAGAATAACCATCTAGAAAGCAAAAATGTGTATGTTTGGATAATCTTTCTAGCATTTGATCAATAAAAGGTAAGGGGTAATGATCTTTTTAGTAGCCTTATTTAATTTACGGAAATCAATTACCATCCTGTAACCTGTAATAATTCTTTGCAGAATCGATTCATCTTTATCATTAGGAATAACAGTAATACCTCCCTTAGGAACACAATGGACAAGACTTACCCACTGACTATCAGCAACAGGATAAATTATACCTGCCTCAAGGAGCTTTAATATTTCCTTTCTTACCACTTCTTTCATTTTAGGATTCAGCCGCCATTGATGATCAATAACTGGTTTGGCATCTTTCTCCAAATCTATTTTATGTTGACATAGAGTGGGACTAATGCCCTTAAGATCATCAACAGTATATCCAATAGCAGCACGGTGCTTCTTTAGAGTTTTCAATAATTTTTCTTCCTCCTTCTCTGAAAGGTTAGCACTAATAATAACAGGATATATCTTCTTTTCATCAAGATAAGCATATTTAAGAGTATCAGGCAATGGTTTAAGCTCAAACACGGGATCACCCTTGGGTGGAGGAGGATCCCCTTAACATTTCAACAGGCAAGTTGTGTTTCAGAATAGGACCCTATTTAAAGAACACTTCATCTATTTCCCTTCTTTCATTCATAAACATATCATTTTCATGGTCTAGCAAATATTGTTCCAAAGGATCACTAGGAGGTATGGCAATAGAAGCAAGACCAATAATTTCATCTTTACTAGGTAGTTCCTCTTCACGATGTTGTCTATGAAATTTAGAGAAGTTGAACTCATGAGACATATCACCTAAACCAATAGTAACAACATCCTTTTCGCAGTCTATCCTAGCATTAACAGTGTTTAAGAAGGGTCTACCAAGTATAATTGGACAAAAGCTATCTTGTGGGGAACCAAGAACGAGAAAATCAGTAGGATATTTAGTTTTCCCACACAAGACTTCAACATATCTAACAATCCCAATTGGTGATATAGCATCTCTATTGGCAAGCTTAATTGTAACATCAATTTCTTCTAACTCAGTAGGTGCAATATCATGCATAATTTCTTTCTATAAGTCAATAGGTATTGCACTAGCACTAGCACCCATATCACAGAAGCCATGATAACAATGATCTCCTATTTTAACAGAAATAATAGGCATGCCTACCACAGGTCTATGTTTATCTTTAGCACAAGGATTACTTTCCATAGTAACAAGTGACAGTAAATTTCAGCACACTATATAAATGTTTCCTTACCAAATTTCACCTACCAAAGGTGCTTCACTCCCCGTCAACGGCGCCAGAAAAGAGTCTTGATGACCCACAAGTATAGGGGATCTATCGTAGTCCTTTCAATAAGTAAGTGTGTCAAACCCAACGAGGAGCAGAAGGAAATGATAAGCGGTTTACAGCAAGGTATTCTCTGCAAGCACTGAAATTATAGATAACAGATAGTTTTGTGATAAGATAATTTGTAATGAGCAACAAGTAACAATAGTAAATAAAGTGCAGCAAGGTGTCCCAATCCTTTTTGTAGAAAAGGACAAGCCTGGACAAACTCTTATGTAGAGAAAAGCGCTCCCGAGGACACATGGGAATTATATTCAAGCTAGTTCTCATCATGTTCATATGATTCGCGTTCGGTACTTTGATAATTTGATATGTGGGTGAACCGTTGCTTGGGTGCTGTCCTTACTTGGACAAGCATCCCACTTATGATTAACTCCTATTGCAAGCATCCGCAACTACAAAACAAGTATTAAGGTAAACCTAACCATAGCATGAAACATATGGATCCAAATCAGCCCCTTACGAAGCAACGCATAAACTAGGGTTTAAGCTTCTGTCACTCTAGCAACCCATCATCTACTTATTACTTCCCAATGCCTTCCTCTAGGCCCAAAAAATGGTGAAGTGTCATGTAGTCGACGTTCACATAACACCACTAGAGGAGAGACAACATACATCTCATCAAAATATCGAACGAATACCAAATTCACATGACTACTAATAGCAAGACTTCTCCCATGTCCTCAGGAACAAACGTAACTACTCACAAAGAATATTCATGTTCATAATCAGAGGAGTATTAATATGCATATAGGATCTGCACATATGATCTTCCACCAAAAAAACCAACTAGCATCAATTACAAGGAGTAATGAACACTATTAGCAACCTATAGGTACCAATCCCAGACTTAGAGACAAGAATTAGATACAAGAGATGAACTAGGGTTTCAGAGGAGATGGTGCTGGTGAAGATGTTGATGGAGATTGGCCCCCTCCCGATGAGAGGAGTGTTGGTGATGATGATGGCAATGATTTCCCCCTCCCGGAGGGAAGTGTCTCCGGCAGAACAGCTCCGCCAGAGCCCTAGATTGGTTCCGCCAAGGTTCCGCCTCGTGGCGGCGAAGTCTCGTCCCGAAAGCTTGCTTCTTATTTTTCTTCGGACGAAAGACTTGTTGGGGAACGTAGCAGAA
The DNA here is from genome assembly GCA_032464435.1 of Aegilops umbellulata. Classification (NCBI taxonomy): domain Eukaryota; kingdom Viridiplantae; phylum Streptophyta; class Magnoliopsida; order Poales; family Poaceae; genus Aegilops; species Aegilops umbellulata. The sequence goes on from CP136054.1 coordinate 399,834,824, forward strand.
ATTCAAAATTTTCCTACGTGTCACCAAGATCCATCTATGGAGAAACTAGCAACGAGGGGAAGAACAGTGCATCTACATACCCTTGTAGATCGCTAAGCGGAAGCGTTCAAGTGAACGGGGTTGATGGAGTCATACTCGCCGTGATCCAAATCACCGATGACCAAGTGCTGAACGGACGGCACCTCCGCGTTCAACACACATACAGCCCGGTGACGTCTCCCATGCCTTGATCCAGCAAGGAGAGAGGAAGAGGTTGAGGAAGACTCCGTCCAGCAGCAGCACAACGGCGTGCTGATGGTGGAGGAGCGTGGCAATCCTGCAGGGCTTTGCCAAGCACCGCGGGAGAGGAGAAGAACTTGGGAGAGGGGGAGGGCTGCGCCAGCACAATGGTACGGTTGCCCTCCCACCCCCTTCATATATATAGGGGCAAGGGAGTAGGGGCCCGGCCCCCTCAGATCCCATCTGAGGAGGGGGCGGCGGCCAGGAGGGGTGCCTTGCCCCCCAAGGCAAGGGGGGCGCCCCTTTTAGGGTTTCCCCCAAACCCTAGGCGCATGGGCCCTAGGGGGGAGGCGCCCAGCCCACTAAGGGGCTGGTCCCTCTCCACATACAGCCCATAGGGCCCTCCGGGGCAGGTGGACCCTCCCAGTGGACCCCCGGAACCCCTTCGGTGGTCCTGGTACAATGCCGGTATCCCCCGAACTCTTCCGGTGACCGTATGATGACTTCCCATATATAAATCTTTACCTCCGGACCATTCTGGAACTCCTCGTGACATCCGGGATCTCATCCGGGACTCCAAACAACATTCGGTAACCACATACAAACTTCCTTTATAACCCTAGCGTCATCGAACCTTAAGTGTGCAGACCCTACGGGTTCGGGAAGCATGCAGACATGACTGAGACGTTCTCCGGTCAATAACCAACAGCGGGATCTGGATACCCATGTTGCCTCCCACATGTTCCACGATGATCTCATCGGATGAACCACGATGTCGAGGATTCAATCAATCCCGTATTCAATTCCCTTTGTCTTGCGGTATTGTACTTACCCGAGATTCGATCGTCGGTATCCCGATACCTTGTTCAATCTCGTTACCGACAAGTCTCTTTACTCGTTCCATAACACATCATCCCGTGATCAACTCCTTGACCACATTGTGCACATTATGATGATGTCCTACCGAGTGGGCCCAGAGATACCTCTCCGTCACACGGAGTGACAAATCCCAGTCTCGATTTGTGCCAACCCAACAGACACTTTCGGAGATACCTGTAGTGTACCTTTATAGCCACCCAGTTACGTTGTGATGTTTGGCACACCCAAAGTATTCCTACGGTATCCGGGAGTTGCACAATCTCATGGTCTAAGGAAATGATACTTGACACTAGAAAAGCTTTAGCATCTGAACTACACGATCTTTGTGCTAGGCTTAGGATTGGGTCTTGTCCATCACATCATTCTCCTAATGATGTGATCCCGTTATCAACGACATCCAATGTCCATGGTCAGGAAACCGTAACCATCTATTGATCAACGAGCTAGTTAACTAGAGGCTTACTAGGGACATGGTGTTGTCTACGTATCCACACATGTATCTGAGTTTCCTATCAATACAATTATAGCATGGATAATAAATGATTATCATGAACAAGGAAATATAATAATAACCAATTTATTATTGCCTCTAGGGCATATTTCCAACAGTCTCCCACTTGCACTAGAGGCAATAATCTAGTTCACATCGCCATGTGATTAACACTCACAGGTCACATCGCCATGTGACCAACATCCAAAGAGTTTACTAGAGTCAATAATCTAGTTCACATCACTATGTGATTAACATTCAATGAGTTCTGGGTTTGATCATGTTGCTTGTGAGAGAAGTTTTAGTCAACGGGTCAGTAATATTTAGATCCATATGTACTTTGCAAATCTCTATGCTATATTTGGAGCCATTTCAAGTAACTGTTCTACTTGGAGCTATTCTAAATTGTTGCTCCATTATACGTATCCGGTATCTCTACTCAGAGCTATCCGGATAGGTGGTAAGCTTGCATCGACGTAACTCTTTACGTCGAACTCTTTATCACCTCCATGATCGAGAAACATATCCTTATTCCTCTAAGGATAATTTTGACCGCTATTTGGTGATCTACTCCTAGATCACGTTTGTACCCTCTTGCCAGACATGTGGCAAGGCACACATCAGGTGCGGTACTCAGCATGGCATACCGTATAGAGCCTATGACAAAAGCATAGGGGACGACCTTCGTCCTTCCTCTTTCTCCTGCCGTGGTCGAGCTTTAACTTTTAACTTCATACCTTAGGACTCAGGCAAGAACTCCTTCTTTGACTGATCCATCTTAAACACCTTCAAGATCATGTCAAGGTATGTGCTCATTTGAAAGTACCATTAAGCAGTTTTGATCTATCCTTCTAGATCTTGATGCTAAATGTTCAAGTAGCTTAATTCAGGTTTTCCATTGAAAAACACCTTTCAAATAACCCTATATGCTTTCCAGAAATTCTACATCATTTCTGATCAACAATATGTCATCCACATATACTTATCAGAAATTCCATAGTGCTCCCACTCACTTCTTTGGAAATACAAGTTTCTCTTAAACTCTGTATAAACCCCAAAATCTTTGATCATCTCATCAAAGTGTACATTCCAACTCCGAGATGCTTACTCCAGTCCTTAGAAGGATTGCTGGAGCTTTGCATACTTGTTAGCATCTTTCAGGATCGACAAAATCTTCTGGTTGTATCTCATACAACCTTTCCTCAAGAACAAGGAAACAATATTTTGACATCCTATCTGCAAGATTTCATAAATAATGCAGTACCTGCTAATTCCAACAGACTCTTAGCATCTCTACGAGTGAGAAAGTCTCATCGTGGTCAACTCCTTGAACTTGTCGGGAAACACCTTAACGACAAGTCGAGCTTTCTCAATGGTGACACTTACCATCATTGTCTGTCTTCCTTTTAAAATCCATATGTACCCAGCAGCCTTACGACCATCAAGTAGTTCTTTCAAAGTCTACACTTTGTTTTCATACATGGATCCTCTCTCGGATTTTATGGCCTCGAGCCATTTTTCGGAATCCGGGCCCACCATCGCTTCTCCATAGCTCATAGGTTCATCGTTGTCCAACAACGTGACCTTTTAAGACAGGGTTACCACTTAGAAGTTGTACACACCCTTGTCAACCTATGAGGTTCGATAGTAACTTGATCTGAAGCTCCATGATCATCATCATTAGCTTTCTCTTCAACTGAGGCAGGGGCCACAGAAACATTTTTCCTGTGCTTGCGCTACTCTCTGTCTGAAGTGAAGGTTCAACAACCTTATCAAGTTCTATTTCCTCCCACTCAATTCGTTCGAGAGAAACTTTTCCTCGAGAAAGGACCCGATTCTAGAAACAATCCCTATTGCTTTTAGATCTGAATTAGGAGGTATACCCAACTGTTTTGGGTGTCCTATGAAGATGCATTTTATCCGCTTTGGGTTCGAGCTTATCAACCTGAAACTTTTTCACATAAGCGTCGCAGCCCCAAACTTTTAAGAAACGACAACTCAGGTTTCTCCAAACCATAGTTCAAACGGTTTCGTCTCAACGGAATTACGTGGTGCCCTAATAAAGTGAGTGCGGTTGTCTCTAATGCCTAACCCATGAACGATAGTGGTAATTCGATAAGAGACATCATGGTACACACCATATCCAATAGGGTGCAACTATGATGTTCGGACACACCATCACACTATGGTGTTCCAGGCGGTACTGGTCGTGAAACAATTTCCACAATGTCTCAATTGTGTACCAAACTCGCAACTCAGATATTCATCTCTATGATCATATCATAGATATTTTATCCTCTTGTCACGACGATATTCAACTTCATTCTGAAATTACTTGAACCATTCAATAATTCAGACTTGTGTTTCATCAAGTAAATATGCTCAGTATCTACTCAAATCATCTGTGAAGTAAGAGTATAACGATATCCACTGCGTGCCTCAGCACTCATTGGACTGCACACATCAAAATGTGTTACTTCCAACAAGTTGCTATCTTGTTCCATCTTACTGAAAATGAGGCTTTTCAGTCATCTTGCCCATGTGGTAAGATTTGCATATCTCAAGTGATTCAAAATCAAGTGAGTCCAAACGGTCCATCTGCATGGAGTTTCTTCATGTGTATATACCAATAGACATGGTTCACATTACTCAATCCCTTTTTCAAAAAAATGAGTGAGTCCAAAGATCCATCAACATGGAGCTTCTTCATGCGTTTTATACCAATATGACTTACATGGCAGTGCCACAAGTAGGTGGTACTATCATTACTATCTTATATCTTTTGGCATGAACATGTGTATCACTATGATCGAGATTCAATAAACCATTCATTTTAGGTGCAAGACCATCGAAGGTATTATTCAAATAAATAGAGTAACCATTATTCTCCTTAAATGAATAACCGTATTGCGATAGACGTAATCCAATCATGTCTATGCTCAACGCAAACACCAAATAACAATTATTTAGGTTTAACACCAATCTCGATGGTAGAGGGAGCGTGCGATGCTTGATCACATCAACCTTGGAAACACTTCCAACACATCTCGTCAGCTCACCTTTAGCTAGTCTCCGTTTATTCCGTAGCTTTTATTTCGCGTTACTAACACTTAGCAACCGAACCGGTATCTAATACCCTGATGCTACTAGGAGTACTAGTAAAGTACACATTCACATAATGTTTATCCAATATACTTCTATCGACAGCCTTCTCATCTACCAAGTATCTAGGGTAATTCTGCTCTAGTGGCTGTTCCCCTTATTACAGAAGCACTCAGTCTCGGGTTTGGGTTCAACCTTGGGTTTCTCCACTAGAGCAGCAGCTGATTTGTCGTTTCATGAAGTATCCCTTCTTGCCCTTGCCCTTCTTGAAACTAGTGGTTTCACTAACCATCAACAATTGATTCTCCTTCTTGATTTCTACTTTCGCGGTGTCAAACATCGCGAATATTTCAAGGATCATCATATCTATCCCTGATATGTTATAGTTCATTACGAAGCTCTAGCAGCTTGGTGGCAATGACTTTGGAGAAACATCACTATCTTATCTAGAAGATCAACTCCCACTCCATTCAAGTGATTGTTGTACTCAGACAATCTAAGCACAAGCTCAACGATTGAGCTTTTCTCCCTTAGTTTGCAGGCCAAGAAAATCGTCGGAGGTCTTATACCTCTTGACGCGGGCACGAGCCTGAAATCCCAATTTCAGCCCTCGAAACATCTCATATGTTCCGCGACATTTCAAAAATGTCTTCGGTGCCTCAATTCTAAACCATTTATCATTACCGAACTATCATGTAGTTATCAAAACGTGTATGTCAGATGTTCGCAACATCTACAGACCACGTTCGAGGTCCAGCACACTGAGCGATGCATTAAGGACATAAGCCTTCTACTGTCCGCATAATTGCTACTGTTAACTTTCAACAATATTTTCTCTAGGAACATATCTAAAACAGTAGAACCAAAGCGCGAGCTACGACATAATTTGCAAAGATCTTTTGACTAAGTTCAGGATAATTAAGTTCATCTTATGAACTCCCACTCAGATAGACATCCCTCTAGTCATCTAAGTGATTACATGATCCGAGTCAACTAGGCCGTGTCCGATCATCACGTGAGACGGACTAGTCATCATCGGTGAACATCTTCATGTTGATCGTATCTACCATACGACTCATGCTCGACCTTTCGGTCTCTTGTGTTCCGAGGCCATGTCTATACATGCTAGGCTCGTCAAGTCAACCTAAGTGTGTCGCGTGTGTAAATCTGGCTTACACCCATTGTATGTGAACGTAAGACTCTATCACACCCGATCATCACGTGGTGCTTTGAAACGACGAACTTTCAAAACGGTGCACAGTTAGGGGGAACACTTTCTTGAAATTTTAATGAGGGATCATCTTTTTTACTATCGTCGTTCTAAGCAAATAAGATGTATAAACATGATAAACATCACATGCAATCAAATAGTGACATGATATGGCCAATATCATATTGCTCCTTTTGATCTCCATCTTCGGGGCTCCATGATCATCATTGTCACCGGCATGACACCATGATCTCCATCATCATGATCTCCATCATCGTGTCTTCATGAAGTTGTCATGTCAACTATTACTTCTACTACTATGGCTAACGCTTTAGCAATAAAGTAAAGTAATTACATGACGATTTAAGTTGACACGCAGGTCATAAATAAATTAAGACAACTCCTATGGCTCCTGCCAGTTGTCATACTCATCGACATGCAAGTCGTGATTCCTATTACAAGAACATGATCATCTCAAACATCACATATATCATACATCACATCCTTTGGTCATATCACATCACATGGCATACCCTGCAAAAACAAGTTAGACGTCCTCTAATTGTTGTTTGCATGTTTTACGTGGCTGCTATGGGTTCCTAGCAAGAACGTTTCTTACCTACGCAAAACCACAACGTGATATGTGAATTGCTATTTACCCTTCATAAGGACCCTTTTCATCGAATCCGATCCGACTAAAGTGGGAGAGACTGGCACCCGATAGCCACCTTATGCAACTAGTGCATGTCAGTCGGTGGAACCTGTCTCACGTAAGTGTACGTGTAAGGTCGGTCCGGGCCGCTTCATCCCACAATGCCGCCGAATCCAGATTGACTAGTAACGGTAAGCATATTGAACAAAATCAACGCCCACAACTACTTTGTGTTCTACTCGTGCATGGAATCTACGCAATAGACCTAGCTCATGATGCCACTGTTGGGGAACGTAGCAGAAATTCAAAATTTTCCTACGTGTCACCAAGATCCATCTATGGAGAAACTAGCAACGAGGGGAAGAAGAGTGCATCTACATACCCTTGTAGATCACTAAGCGGAAGCGTTCAAGTGAACGGGGTTGATGGAGTCGTACTCACCGTGATCCAAATCACCGATGACCAAGTGCCGAACGGACGGCACCTCCGCGTTCAACACACGTACAGCCCGGTGACGTCTCCCATGCCTTGATCCAACAAGGAGAGAGGGAGAGGTTGAGGAAGACTCCGTCCAGCAGCAGCACAACGGCGTGGTGGTGGTGGAGGAGCGTGGCAATCCTGCAGGGCTTCACCAAGAACCGCGGGAGAGGAGAAGAACTTGGGAGAGGGGGAGGGCTGCGCCAGCACAATGGCACGGTTGCCGTCCCACCCCCTTCATATATATAGGGGCAAGGGAGAGGGGGGCCGGCCCCCTCAGATCCCATCTGAGGAGGGGGCGGCGGCCAGGAGGGTTGCCTTGCCCCCCAAGGCAAGGGGGGCGCCCCTTTTAGGGTTTCCCCCAAACCCTAGGCGCATGGGCCCTAGGGGGGGAGGCGCCCAGCCCACTAAGGGGCTGGTCCCTTTCCACATACAGCCCATAGGGCCCTCCGGGGCAGGTGGACCCTCCCGGTGGACCCCCGGAACCCCTTCGGTGGTCCTGGTACAATGTCGGTATCCCCCGAACTCTTCCGGTGACCGTATGATGACTTCCCATATATAAATCTTTACCTCCGGACCATTCCGGAACTCCTCGTGACATCCGGGATCTCATCTGGGACTCCGAACAACATTCGGTAACCACATACAAACTTCCTTTATAACCCTAGCGTCATCGAACCTTAAGTGTGCAGACCCTACGGGTTCGGGAAGCATGCAGACATGACTGAGACGTTCTCCGGTCAATAACCAACAGCGGGATCTGGATACCCATGTTGGCTCCCACATGTTCCATGATGATCTCATCGGATGAACCACGATGTCGAGGATTCAATCAATCCCGTATTCAATTCCCTTTGTCTTGCGGTATTGTACTTACCCAAGATTCGATCATCGGTATCCCAATACCTTGTTCAATCTCGTTACCGGCAAGTCTCTTTACTCGTTCCGTAACACATCATCCCGTGATCAACTCCTTGACCACATTGTGCACATTATGATGATGTCCTATCGAGTGGGCCCAGAGATACCTCTCCGTCACACGGAGTGACAAATCCCAGTCTCGATTCGTGCCAACCCAACAGACACTTTCGGAGATACCTGTAGTGTACCTTTATAGCCACCCAGTTACGTTGTGACGTTTGGCACACCCAAAGTATTCCTACGGTATCCGGGAGTTGCACAATCTCATGGTCTAAGGAAATGATACTTGACACTAGAAAAGCTTTAGCATATGAACTACACGATCTTTGTGCTAGGCTTAGGATTGGGTCTTGTCCATCACATCATTCTCCTAATGATGTGATCCCGTTATCAACGACATCCAATGTCCATGGTCAGGAAACCGTAACCATCTATTGATCAATGAGCTAGTTAACTAGAGGCTTACTAGGGACATGGTGTTGTCTATGTATCCACACATGTATCTGAGTTTCCTATCAATAAAATTGTAGCATGGATAATAAACGATTATCATGAACAAGGAAATATAATAATAACCAATTTATTATTGCCTCTAGGGCATATTTCCAACAAGACTTCATATAGAAGAACATGGCCACCGGAGGGCCACCAGGGGGCACATGAGGCAGGGGGCGCGCCCAGGGTGGGAGGGCGTGCCCCCACCCTCGTGGCCAGGGTGTGGGCCCCTCTGGTATTTCTTACGCTCAATATTTTTTATTATTTCCAAAAATAACTTTCGTGGAGTTTCAGGACTTTTGGAGTTGTGCAGAATAGGTCTCTAATATTTGCTCCTTTTCCAGCCCAGAATTCCAGATGCCGGCATTCTCCCTCTTCATGTAAACCTTGTAAAAATAAGAGAGAATAGGCATAAGTATTGTGACATAATGTGTGATAACAGCCCATAATGCAATAAATATCGATATAAAAGCATGATGGAAAATGGATGTATCAGACGTCGAGACACACCCCATCCGCGGGGCGACGCACTTTCGCACGTGTGTTCGTGGTGTTCTTCTGCGGCAGCCGTCGACCCAGTATCTGTCGGCTCCTGCCGTGTCTTCGCTCCCCGTTGTTCGCCGTCGCAAGCGATCCGGTCGGTCGCGGCTTCAGCGATGGGTGAAGCATGCGATGGCACGTCAGTCGGCCACCCCTCAAGTCACGGCGATCAAGCCCGACGAATCTCTCTACGGCCTGTTCAACCTGTCGACTGGCTCGGTCGAGACCCTATCTGAGTGCGACAACAGCGACCATGCGGCGGAAGTCCTGATGGTCGACACGCCGCGCAGCCCGTCGGGCATGCGTCACAATGGTGGCGGCGACAGCGGCGGCGATCCATCGCACGTTCGTGAGATGTACCACCCTGAAACCCTCTCTTCTCAGCAGAGGGAGGAACTTCACCGCCGCAACATGGAGGCGCTCCACACACCCATTGTCAGAGAGACCTCTGAGGCTCGGGCCTTGGAGGCGGCGCACCTGGCCACTTTGGCTGAGCGCACTCGACTGGAGAACCTTCAGCATGCACTCGACGAACATGCTCGGTGGCAGATCTCTGAGTCCAGTCGACGGCAGCGACAACTGTTCCCGCCTGAACCCGCACTCCAATTCAGAATCTTATAGCTGCAGCCCGTATAGCAGGGTCTATTCAGCCGTCCCAGTCAGAGGCTGGAAGAGGTTTGATGCAGATCAGAGCGTTGCTCCGGGCAGCAGGAGAGCAAAACACAACAGTATCTTAGTCCCATAATAGGATCCATCAGAGCTGCGGAAATCCCTCCCAACTTAAAATTGGCAACTAGAGTTAGTAAGTTCACTGGTGAATCAAAGCTTGACACTTGGCTTGAAGATTACCGAGTGGCTGTACGGATTGTTGGGGAACGTAGTAATTTCAAAAAAAATCCTACGCACACGCAAGATCATGGTGATGCATAGCAACGAGAGGGGAGAGTGTTGTCCACGTACCCTCGTAGACCTAAAGCGGAAGCAATATGACAACGCGGTTGATGTAGTCGTACATCTTCACGATCGACCGATCCTAGTACCGAACGTACGGCACCTCCGCGATCTGCACACGTTCAGCTCGGTGACGTCCCACGAACTCACAATCCAGTAGAGCTTCTACGAAGAGCTTTGTTAGCACAATGGCATGATGACGATGATGAAGTTACCGGCGTAGGGCTTCGCCTAAGCACTACGACGATATGACCGAGGCGGATTATGGTGGAGGGGGCACCGCACACGGCTAAGAGATCAATGATCAACTTGCGTGTCTATGGGGTGCCCCCTCCCCCGTATATAAAGGAGTGGAGGAGGGGGAGGCCAGCGCGCCCTGGGGAGTCCTACTCCCACCGAGAGTAGGATTTCCCCCTTTCCAAGTAGTAGGAGTAGGAGAGAAGGAAGGGGAAGAGAGAAGAGAAGGAAGGAGGGGCGTCGGCCCTCCCCCTAGACCAATTCGGACTAGGCCTTGAGGGGCGCGTGGCCTGCCCTAGGCAGCCCCTCTCTCTCTCCCCTAAAGTCCAATAAGGTCCATATACTCCCCGGTAAATTCTCGTAACTCTCCGGTACTCCAATAAATACCCAAACCACTCAGAACCTTTCCGATGTCCGAATATAGCCTTCCAATATATCGACCTTTACGTCTCGAACATTTCGAGACTCCTCGTCATGTCCTTGAGCTCATCCGGGACTCCGAACAACCTTCGGTACATCAAAACACATAAACTCATAATACTAACCGTCACCCAATGTTAAGCGTGCGGACCCTACGGGTTCGAGAACTATGTAGACATGACCGAGACTTATCTTCGGTCAATAACCAACAGCGGAACCTGGATGCTCATATTGGCTCCAACATATTCTACGAAGATCTTTATCGGTCAAACCACATAACAACATATGTTATTCCCTTTGTCATCGGTATGTTACTTGCCCGAGATTCGATCGTCGGTATCTCAATACCTAGTTCAATCTCGTTACTGGCAAGTATCTTTACTCGTTCCGTAATGCATCATCCCACAACTAACTCATTAGTTACATTGCTTGCAAGGCTTATAGTGATGTGCTTTACCGAGAGGGCCCAGAGATACCTCTTCGACAATCGGAGTGACAAATCATAATCTTGATCTATGCCAACTCAACAAGTACCATCGGAGACACCTGTGGAGCACCTTTATAATCCCCCAGTTACGTTGTGACGTTTGGTAGCACACAAAGTGTTCCTCCAGTATTGGGGAGTTGCATAATCTCATAGTCATAGCAACATGTATAAGTCATGAAGAAAGAAATATCAATATACTAAACGATCAAATGCTAAGCCAACGGAATTGTTCAAGTCAATCACATCATTCTCTAATGATGTGATCCCGTTAATAAAATGATAACTCATGTCTATTGCTAGGAAACTTAACCATCTTTGATTCAACGAGCTAGTCAAGTAAAGGCATACTACTGACACTCTATTTGTCTATGTATCCACACATGTACTAAGTTTCTGGTTAATACGATTCTAGCATGAATAATAAACATTTATCATGATATAAGGAAATATAAATAACAACTTTATTATTGCCTCTAGGGCATATTTCCTTCAGTCTCCCACTTGCACTAGAGTCAATAATCTAGTTCACATCGCCACATGATTTAACACGAATAGTTCACATCACCATGTGATTAACACCCATAGTTCACATCGCCATGTGACCAACACTCAAAGGGTTTACTAGAGTCAGTAATCTAGTTCACATCGCCATGTGATTAACACTCAAAGAGTACTAAGGTGTGATGATGTTTTGCTTGTGAGAGAAGTTTAGTCAACGGATCTGTAAAATTCAGATCCATATGTACTTTGCAAATTTCTATGTGTACAATGCTCTGCACGGAGCTACTTTAGCTAATTGTTCCCACTTTCGATATGTATCTGGATTGTGACTTAGAGTCATCCAGATTGGTGTCAAAGCTTGCATCAACGTAACTCTTTACGACAAACTCCTCATCACCTCCATAACCGAGAAATATTTCCTTAGTCCTCTAAGGATAATTTTTGACTGCTATCCAGTAATCTACTCCTAGATCAAAATTGTACTTCCTTGCCAAACTCAGGGCAGGGTATACAATAGGTCTGGTACACAGTATGGCATACTTTATAGAACCTATGGCTGAGGCATAGGGAATGACTTTCATTCTCTTTCTATTTTCTGTCGTGGTCGGGTTTTGAGTCTTACTCAACTTCACAGCTTGCAACACAGGCAAGAACTCTTTCTTTGGCTCTTCCATTTTGAACTACTTCAAAAACTTGTCAAGGTATGTACTCACTGAAAAAACTTATCGAGCATCTTGATCTATCTCTATAGATCTTGATGCTCAATATGTAAGCAGCTTCACCGAGGTCTTTCGTTGAAAAACCCCTTTCAAACACTCCTTTATGCTTTCTAGAAAATTCTACGTCATTTCCGATTGACAATATGTCATTTACATATACTTATGAGAAAGTCTGTAGTGCTCCCACTCACTTTCTTGTAATATAGACTTCTCCAAAAGTATGTATAAAACCATATGCTTTGATCACACTATCAAAGCGTATATTCCAACCCCGAGAGGCTTGCACCAGTCCATAAATGGCTTGCTGGAGCTTGCACACTTTGTTAGCACCTTTTGGATTGATAAAACCTTCTTGTTGTATCATATACAATTCTTCTTTCAGATATCCGTTAAGGAATGTAGTTTTGACATCCATCTGCCAGATTTCATAAAATGTGGCAATTGCTAACATGATTCAGACAGACTTAAGCATCGCTACGAGTGAGAAAATCTTATTGTAGTCAACACCTTGAAGTTGTTGAAAACCTTTTTTGACAATTAGAGCTTTGTAGATAGTAACACTACTATCAGCGTCCATCTTTCTCTTGAAGATCCATTTATTCTCAATGGCTTGTCGATCAACGGGCAAGTTAATCAAAGTCCACACTTTGTTCTCATACATGGATCCCATCTCAGATTTCATGGCCTCAAGCCATTTCACGGAATCTTGGCTCATCATCGCTTCCTCATAGTTAATAGGTTCATCATGGTCTAGTAACATGACTTCCAGAACCGGATTACCATACCACTCTGGTCCAGAACGTACTCTGGTTGACCTACAAGGTTCGGTAGTAACTTGATCTGAAGTTTCATGTTCATTATCATTAACTTCCTCACTAATTGGTGTAGGCATCACTGGAACTGATTTCTGTGATGAACTACTTTCCAATTCCGGAGAAGGTACAATTACCTCATCAAGTTCTACTTTCCTCCCAGTCACTTCTTTCGAGAGAAACTCCTTCTCTAGAAAGTATCCATTTTTAGCAACGAATATCTTGCCTTTGGATTTGTGATAGAAGGTGTACCCAACAGTTTCCTTTGGGTATCCTATGAAGACACATTTCTCCGATTTGGGTTCGAGCTTATTAGGTTGAAACTTTTTCACATAAGCATCGCCGCTCCAAACTTTAAGAAACAACTTAGGTTTCTTGCCAAACCACACTTTATATGATGTCGTCTCAACGGATTTAGATGGTGCCTTATTTAACGTGAATGCATCTGTCTCTAATGCATAACCCCAAAACAATAGCGGTAAATCAGTAAGAGACATCATAGATCGCACCATATCTAATAAAGTACGGTTATGACGTTCAGACACACCATTACGTTGTGGTGTTCCAGGTGGCATGAGTTGTGAAACTATTCCACATTGTTTCAAATGAAGACCAAACTCGTAACTCAAATATACGTCTCCGCGATCAGATCGTAGAAACTTTATTTTCTTGTTACAATGATTTTCCACTTCACTCTGAAATTCTTTGAACTTTTCAAATGTTTCATACTTATGTTTCATCAAGTAGATATACCCATATCTGCTCAAATCATCTGTGAAGGTCAGAAAATAATGATACCTGCCGCGAGCCTCAACACTCATCGAACCGCATACATCAGTATGTATTATTTCCTACAAGTCTGTTGCTTGTTCCATTGTTTTGGAGAACGGAGTCTTAGTAATCTTGCCCATGAGGCATGGTTCGCAAGCATCAGGTGATTCATAATCAAGTGATTCCAGAAGCCCAACAGCATGGAGTTTCTTCATGCGCTTTACACCAATATGACCTAAACGATAGTGCCACAAATATGTTGCACTATCATTATCAACTTTGCATCTTTTGGCATCAATATTATGAATATGTGCACTACGATCGAGATTCAATAAACCATTCACCTTGGGTGTATGACCACAGAAGGTTTTATTCATGTAAACAGAATAACAATTATTCTTTTACTTAAATGAATAACCGTATTGCAATAAACATGATCCAATCAGATTATGCTCAATGCAAACACCAAATAACATTTATTTTAGGTTCAACACTAATCCCGAAGGTAAAGGGAGTGTGCGATGGTGATCTTATCGACCTTGGAATCACTCCCAACACACATCGTCACCTTGCCCTCAACTAGTCTTTGTTCATTTTGTAACTCCTGTTTCGAGTTACTAATCATAGCAACTAAACGAGTATCAAATACCCAGGGGCTACTATGAACACTAGTAAAGTACACATCAATAACATGTATATCATATATATTTTTGCTCACTTTGCCATCCTTCTTATCCGCCAAGTATTTGGGGCAGTTCCGCTTCCAGTGACCATTTCCTTCGCAGTAGAAGCACTCGGTTTCAGGCTTGGGTCTAGTTTTGGGCTTCTTCATGGGAGTGGCAACTTGCTTGCCATTCTTCTTTAAGTTCCCTTTCTTTCCCTTGCCCTTTTACTTGAAACTAGTGGTCTTTTCAACCATCAACATTTGATGCTTTTCTTGATTTCTACCTTCGTCGATTTCAGCATCACGAAGAGCTCGGGAATCGTTTTTGTCATCCCTTGCATATTATAGTTCATCACAAAGTTCCAGTAACTTGGTGATAGTGACTAGAGAACTTTTACAATCACTATTTTATCTGGAAGATTAACTCCCACTTGATTCAAGCAATTGTAGTACCCAGACAATCCGAGCACATGCTCACTGGTTGAGCTATTCTCCTCCATCTTGTAGGCAAAGTACTGTCAGAGGTCTCATACCTCTCGACACGGGCATGAGTATGAAATACCAATTTCAACTCTTGGAACATCTTATATGATCCGTGGCATTCAAAACATTTTTGAAGTCCCGGTTCTAAGCCATAAAGCATGGTGCACTTAAACTATCAAGTAGTCATCATGCCGAGCTTTGTCAAACGTTCATAACATCTGCATCTGCTCCTGCAATAGGTCTGTCACCTAGCGGTGCATCAAGGACATAATTCTTCTGTGTAGCAATGAGGATAATCCTCAAATCACGGACCAAGTCCGCATCATTGCTACTATCATCTTTCAACTTATTTTTCTCTAGGAACATATAAAAATAAACGGGGAGCTACACCGTGAGCTATTGATATACGACATAGATATGCTAATACTACCAGGACTAAGTTCATGATAAATTAAAGTTCAATTAATCATATTACTTAAGAACTCCCACTTAGATAGACATCCCTCTAGTCATCTAAATGATCACGTGATCCAAATCAACTAAACCATGTCCGATCATCACGTGAGATGGAGTAGTTTTCAATGGTGAACATCACTATGTTGATCATATCTACTATAGGATTCACGCTCGACCTTTCGGTCTCAGTGTTCCGAGGCCATATCTGCATATGCTAGGCTCGTCAAGTTTAACCCGAGCATTCTGCGTGTGCAAAACTGGCTTGCACCCATTGTATGTGAACATAGAGCTTATCACACTCGATCATCACGTGGTGTCTCAACACGAAGAACTATTGCAACGGTGCATACTCAGGGAGAACACTTATACCTTGAAATTTAGTGAGAGATCTTGTTATAATGCTACCGCCATACTAAGCAAAATAAGATGCATAAAGGATAAACATCACATGCAATCAATATAAGTGATATGATATGGCCATCATCATCTTGTGCCTTTGATCTCCATCTCCAAAGCATCATCATGATCACCATCATCACCGGCTTGACACCTTGATCTCCATCGAAGTATCATTGTCATACCGCCAACTGTTGCTTCTACGACTATCGCTACCGCTTAGTGATAAAGTAAAGCAATTACATGGCGATTGCATTTCATATAATAAAGCGACAACCATATGGCTCCTGCCAGTTGCCGATAACTCCGTTACAAAACATGATCATCTCATACGATAAAATTTAGCATCATGTCTTGACCATATCACATCACAACATGCCCTGCAAAAACAAGTTAGACGTCCTCTACTTTGTTGTTGCAAGTTTTACGTGGCTGCTACGGGCTAAGCAAGAACCGTTCTTACCTACGCATCAAAACCACAATGATTTTTCGCCAAGTATGTGCTGTTTTAACCTTCAACAAGGACCGGGCGTAGCCACACTCGATTCAACTAAAGTTGGTGAAACTGACACCCGCCAGCCACCTGTGTGCGAAGCACGTCGATAGAACCAGTCTCGCGTAAGCGTACTGTCGGTGTCAAAACCGGTAGATCTCGGGTAGGGTGTCCCAAGTTGTGTATCATGGATCGATGGGTAACAGGAGACAGGGGACACGATGTTTACCCAGGTTCGGGCCCTCTTAATGGAGGTAATACCCTACTTCCTGATTGATTGATCTTGATGGATATAGAGATTACAAGAGTTGATCTACCTCGAGATCATATGTTGTGGTCTAAAACCTAAGGGTATGATGAATAATATCATAATCTATCGACTATCCTAGCCTCGGCTTATATAATGTGCCAGAGGCCTAGGATAACAAGAGTCCTAGTCGAATACGCCGGTGGAGAGGAGTCCTTGTCTTGATCACCAGTCTTGTGGAATCTTCCTTGTATGCGGCATGGGCTGTCCGAGGTGGCCCATGATAGAACCGCCACGGGGGTCCTCGGCCCAATCCACCTGGTCGGGAGATGACGTGGTGAGTACCCCCTAGTCCAGGCACCGTCAGTAGCCCCCTGAACCGGTCTTCAAGTTAGGAACACTCCTTGATTCTTTCGAACTATTCTTCATCTTCGGTCGTCGGTCTTGAAAACTGGTTCAACAAATCTTCTCATCTTCGATCTTGAGGATCGCCGAAGCGAATCCGAAGAGTTTACATGTCGGGTATCCGAGGAGCCCCTTTAAGTTCTCGGCCTTTATCAATGCCTTGTTATTTTTTACGCCACACCTCGGGTTTGAAGTTGTTCCCGTGCGGTGGTGTCCTCTTGTGTCCGAGCTCCAACGCTGGACTGTATTCGAGGTATCTTTTGTGGCTGAGCACCAACGCCGGACTGTATCCGAGCTCCAATGCCAGACTGTATCCGAGATCCAACGCTGGACTATATCCAAGGTGTCATAGATCACCTTGCCTTGAAAAGGTTTGAAGGAGTTTAGCCGAGCTTAATGTCGGGAATGCCCTCTATAGAGCCAGCCACTTGCATTCGAGCTTTATGCCGGACTGCTTCCGAGGTGATGCACCACCTTGGGCTTGGGCTGACTGTTTGTGGATTTCATTTTCTATTGATGCAATTTATTTACTGACGAGATATATAGCCAATAGCCCTCAAGGTGTGTGTCGACCTAAAATTCGAGATGCACATTAGAGGAGATGGCGGACGGGCCCTTGAGAGAGGGTCTCGATAAGTCACCGTAATATATTAGCTTGAAGCCGGATAGGTCCAGATGGTACCTATTGTTGTTCAAAGACGCCTTTGCCCATAGTTCGGTCAAGCCGAACACTGAGCACTTTTAATTTTCTGCATTGAATAGGCAATGCAGTAGCCCCCGAGACACTGGTCGGGTGGCAACACCAGATCAGGGGATCGATGTGCCCCTCTAATATTTGTAAATAATAAGCGCGAGGCCCAGTAGCCCCCGAGCCTTAATGTGGGCACGGGTGGCCGAATTAAGGATCGATATCCGAAGTAAAATCACAGATTATGTGTAATTATTCTATGTATCCAAGTACTCTACATCATTAATGGTCGGATCCGCATTGCACACAACTTTGTTGACCGACCATCAGTTTCAACCTCCTCGGCCAGCAGCCAGGGAGTGTTTGTCCCACTTTATAAAGCCATTATAAGGGCAAAGATTTATGGAAAACAAGGCAATCCGGCCGTACGGTTTTATAAACAAGGGTATGCGGAGAGATATGTTATATGAAGAAACATCTTCCAAAGAAAATGGGTCCGCTATCGGTTCCTTTCTTTGGGTTGCCATGCCGATCCTCACCTCACCTCCGATCAATGCGGGAGAAAAATATTGTGGATTTAGTTTGGGGAAAGTTCCCGAATTATGTGGTCTTTAGCGAACCTAAATTTTCACTTCCGCCGTTGCCGACCAATTATATCCTTTAAGATTGCTAGCATTCGGCTTCACCCAGTCTGAGGTACTAACTCGGATGACCCGGTAGTAACAATCACAGAGGTGCTCCCTTTACCGCCTAGCCAAACAATCAGGAACGTAGGGGTAAGCACAGGAGCCAGGCAACCCAGCTTGGCCAAAATCTTAAGTCAAATTGATGCATAATTATGCCTTTATAACGATGATTACGGAAGGCAGCCATCATTGATTAAATACAAACACCGATGATATGTTTATTTTCACTCTGTTGCGACCGTTTATCATTTAAAAGTGGCCCATCGTCGGCTTCCACCCCCTTGTAGATGCTACATAGGGTGTTTTGATACGTCTCCGTCGTATCTATAATTTTTGGCAACTTCTTATACTATTTTTGGCAACTTTTTATACTATTTTTGGGACTAACATATTGATCCAGTGCCCAGTGCCAGTTCCTGTTTGTTGCATGTTTTTTGTTTCGCAGAAACCCAATATCAAACGGAGTCCAAACGGGATAAAAACCGACGGAGAATTGTTTTGGAATATTTATGATTTTTGGGAAGTAAAATCAACGCGAGACGGTGTCCGAGGGGGGCATGAGGTAGGGGGGCGCGCCCCCAGGGTGTCAGGCGCGCCCCTGACCCTGGTGGCCACCCCGTAAGGCGGTTAACGCTCTTCTTTTGCCGCAAGAAAGATAATTTTATGAGAAAGATCTGAGCGAAAGATTCACCCCAATCGGAGTTACGGATCTCCGGATATTTAAGAAACGACGAAGGGCCAGAAAACAGAACGCAGAAACAGAGAGAGACGGAGAGACATATCCAATCTCGGAGGGGCTCTCGCCCCTCCCACACCATGGGAGCCAAGAACCAGAGGGGAAACCCTTCTCCCATCTAGGAAGGAGGTCAAGGAAGAAGAATAAGAAGGGGGGTCCTCTCCCCCTTGCTTTCGGTGGCGCTGGAGCGCTGCCGGGGCCATCATCGTCACCGCCATCTTCACCAACAACTTCACCGCCATCATCACCAACTCTTCCCCCCTCTATGCAGCGGTGTAACCTCTCTCTTACCCGCTGTAATCTCTACTTAAACATGGTGCTCAATGCTATATATTATTTTCCAATGATGTATGGCTATCCTATGATGTTTGAGTTGATCTGTTTTGTCCTAATGGCTATTTGATGATCGTGATTGGTTTGAGTTGTATGTTTTATTATTGGTGCTGTCCTATGGTGCTCTCCGTGTCGCGAAAGCGTGAGGGATCCTCGCTGTAGGGTTTGCAATATTCTTATGATTTGATTATGGTGGGTGGCGTGAGTGACAGAAGCACAGACCCGAGTAAGTAGGTTGTTTGCGTATGGGATAAAGGGGACTTGATGCTTTAATGCTATGGTTGGGTTTTACCTTAATGAATCTTTAGTAGTTGCGGATGCTTGCTACAGTTCCAATCATAAGTGCATATGATCCAAGTAGAGAAAGTATGTTAGCTTATGCCTCTCCCTCAAATAAAATTGCAATAGTGATTACCGGTCTAGTTATCGATTGCCTAGGGACAAATAACCTTCTTGTTGACAAAAGCTCTCTACTAAAACTAATTTAGTTGTGTCTTTATCTAAATAGGCCCTAGTTTTATTTTCGTGCTCTTTACTTTCTTGCAATCCTAGCCAAAAACACCTACAAAGTACTTTTAGTTTCACTTGTTTCCGGTAAAGCGAACGTCAAGCGTGCGTAGAGTTGTATCGATGGTCGATAGAACTTGAGAGAATATTTGTTCTACCTTTATCTCCCCATTGGTTTCGACACTCTTACTTATCAAAAGAGGCTACAATTGATCCCCTATACTTGTGGGTTATCAAGACCTTTTTCTGGCACCGTTGCCGGGGAGCAATAGCGTGGGGTGAATATTCTCGTGTGTGCTTGTTTGCTATATCACTAAGTAATTTTTATTTGTTGTTCTTAGTTGTTTTCTATCTTTAGTTATGGGTAGGAAACGTAAAATACCAAAAAAATTAGTTGTACCTACTGAACCAATGGTTGAAGAACCACTCAAAATCTATCACACTGCTGAAGCTTATTACTTGGATCATCTTCGATCCCTATGTGCTTGTGCCGAAACCCCAACTAGCTTAGTTCAGGGCAAATCTTTAGATGAGCATGCTTGTTATGTGAGACACCATATATCTGAAAAGGGGAAACGTTTATTGGATCAAATTCATCGTTTGCAATGCTATGCTTGGAATTTATGTTATTATTATGATTTTACTTGTTGTTCTGAAAACCCTAAGAAACACCTTCCCTACCAATGTGAGTTCATTGATAATGGAATCTTATCTTTGTATGCTAAGGGTGTTTATAGTTACTATGATATTCAACAAATTGAATAATTTGTTGTTTTTAAGGGTGCTTATGGAATTGCTTCTTTGATTGAGAAGTATGGTGCTACTCTTTATGAATCTGAAAATTTTGCCATACTTGAATATTGTTATGAGAATTATGCTTCTAATGCTTATGTTAAACCATATATTGAGAAATACTCCGCTGTCCAAGAAGAGAATAATATTTTGCAGGAGTCTATGGAAGAAGAAATTGATGAAACTGTGAGCTCATTGGATGAAAAAGATGATGAGGAGAGCGAAGAACAAAAGGAGGAAGAGCAGATTAGCTACCCGTGCCCACCTTCTAATGAGAGTAACTCTTCAACTCATACATTGTTTAATTCCCCTTCGTGCTTACCGAAGGATGATTGCTATGATGATTGTTATGATCCCGTTAATTCTTTTGAAATATCCCTTTTTGATGATGCTTGCTATGCTTGTGGCCAAGATGCCAATATGAATTATGCTTATGGAGATGAACTTGCTATAGTTCCTTATGTTAAACATGAAATTGGTGCTATTGCACCCACACATGATAGTCCTATTATCTTTTTGAATTCTCCCGACTACACTATATCGGGGAAGTTTGCCCTTATTAAGGATTATATTGATGGGTTGCCTTTTACCATTGCACATGATGATTTTGATGAATATAATATGCATGTGCTTGCTGCTCCTACTTGCAATTATTATGAGAGAGTAACTATATCTCCACCTCTCTATGTTTCCAATATGATAAAATTGCAAGAAACTATTTATACTATTCATTGGCCTTTACTAGGTGTGCATGAATTGTTCTTTTATGACATGCCGATGCATAGGAAGAGAGTTAGACTTCGTAATTACATGATATATGTTGCTTTGTGCTCACTACTAAATTACAAATCATTGCTAATTAAAATTGCTTTTATATACCTTGGGATCCGGGTGGATTCACTACTTGAGCACTATATGCCCAGCTCAGTGGCTTTAAAGAAAGCGCTGCCAGGGAGACAACCCGGAAGTTTTAGAGAGTCATTTATTTCTGTTGAGTGCTTTCATTTAGTTTAAAAACAACAAAAATAAAGAGGGGAACCCAAAACTTTTCAAAAAGGAAAGTGAAAGTGAGAAAGACAAGCATTGTTGAAGTGGGAGAGCTCCTTGAACTTTGTTCATGCTCACGAGAACTTTGTGAATCTTGATTATAGAAAATTTTCAACAAAAATAATTATCCCCTTGTACAATTCCATTGTATTATAAAAATAATGTGCCAAGGTTTGCCTTTAGGATGTTTACAATGCTTGTTGGTTTGTGTGGTGCAGGACAGAAACTTTGGCTGTAGTGCACGATTTTTAATTTTTTACTTGAACGTCAAATAGTTCTGATTCTTTATGCACTGTCTTTCTATACAAGTTGGTTATTTTTCCTAACTTTGGCAGAATTTTTCAAGTATCAGAAGTATGGTGAATGTTCAGATTGCTACAGACTGTTCTGTTTTAGACAGATTCTGTTTTTGATGCATAGTTTGCTTGTTTTGATGAACCTATCAATTTATATCAGTGGATTAAGCCATGAAAAAGTTATACTACAGTAGACACAATGCAAAAACAAAATATGAATTGGTTTGCAACAATACTTAGAGTAGTGATTTGCTTTATTATACTAACGGATCTTACCGAGTTTTCTGTTGAAGTTTTGTGTGGATGAAGTGTTCGATGATTGAGAAGGTTCCGATGTGAGAAGAAGGAAGAGAGGCAAGAGATCAAGCTTGGGGATGCCCGAGGCACCCCAAGTAAATATTCTAGGAGACTCAAGTGTCTTAGCTTAGGGATGCTGGGAAGGCATCCCCTCTTTCTTCAACAAGTATCGGTATGTTTTCGGATTCGTTTCGTTCATGCGATATGTGCAAGTCTTGGACCGTCTTTTGCATTTAGGTTTTTATCTTTCTTTTATGCACCATGCTGGTATGAGATAGTCCTTGGTTGATTTATAGAATGCTCATTGCACTTCACTTATATCTTTTGAGTATGGCTTTATAGAATGCTTCATGTGCTTCACTTATATCATTTGAAGCTTGGATTGCCTGTTTCTCTTTACATAGACAACTGCCATTTGTAGAATGCTCTTTTGCTTCACTTATACTTGTTAGAGCGTGGGCATATCTTTTGTAGAAAGAATTAAACTCTCTTGCTTCACTTAAATCTATTTAGAGAGATGACAGGAACTGGTCATTCACATGGTTAGTCATAAAATCCTATATAAAACTTGTAGATCGCTGAATATGATATGTTTGATTCCTTGCAATAGTTTTGCGATATCACTACAAGAAATATGTCAACTTTTGACCACCACTATTGGTCACTGAAAGGTCACAAATTTCCATTTACGACCTTTTTGTGACCAAAAACAGAAGGTCAAAAGCTGGCGGTCGTAAACTGACTATAGCGACCTTTAACAAAAGGTCGTTGATCCTATGACCTTCTGTTTTGGTCGCTAGCTCTCTCCCCAGGCCACGTCGGATCCGACGTGGCAATCTGACGTGGCAAAATTGCGACGAATTGAAAAGGTCGTTGGTTAAAATCAGCCCGGTCCAATTGGGGGTTTTACATGGGCCGAGCCCAACAGTTCAGCCCATTTATTGTTTTTTTCATGTGAATATTTGGTCGGCTACATGGGCCTGGCCCAACAGAATTATTTTTTGGGCAACCTTTTACAGTCCACATTTTTTGGGCCTCAGCCTTTTTCCAGCCCATTTATTCATTTTCTTTTGTTTCTTTTCCATTTTAAAGTAGGTCCCACTAGTCAATTGGGAACCAATTACCACACGTCAATACTATATTTGTGCAATTAAATAATTTGATTCAAAAAGAGCCAACAAGGCATAATATTTCATACAACAGCCAACCAAAGTACATTACAATCATGTACACCCAAAACTGAGATGGTACATTACAACAGCCAAGCAAAGTACATAGTACAAATCTGGTATGCAGCTATAAAATACAACTAAATATACACACAACTAGCTCCAGTGAGCTAAAACGCATTCTGGGTGTGGTTTTTCTTCAGGATTCGTCTTCCTACATCTCATGTACACCCAACTTTTGAAGAATGAAGGCCGACATCTGCAAATAATAAATTATGAAAAGTTAGAAACATAATCAAGTGAATCCGTGAATACAAAATTCTCATAACGATGAAAATTTGTTGCAGAACTTCAGATTTAACAAGAAACCATGCATATAACATTCTCATAACAACAAAAACTGAGATATATTTTGCAAACGATAAGTACCAGCACAGTACAAGTTAACAGAACAGATGGACAATACAAGCTAACAATGATTTTCCACTTTAGAACATGGCGCATGCATCAATTATTATAGTCAGGAACAAAGAAGATAGCGCTGGCTAGAATAGGCCAGAGAGATGACATAACCTGGGGCAGCCAAAAAATGGTGAAATGATGATCTGCTTGTTCTTAGACAGCTCAATGAGCACCTGCTATCAAAAATAGGATTTTAAAGGAAAAAATAGGCTCCAATCAGCCTGCATACAACAAGTAATAAAACTGTTAGGAGAGTATACAGTTACCAACAACAGTATAAAACAACTTTGATGATGTAATATTTACTAAAAATGACAAGCCATGTTTCAAGTATAAACCACTAATGGAGCATGCAACAAATGTATTTGATATCAACTTAACTAATTCCACATGAGTCTTGTACGTTCCAATATACACGATCAGTCCAAGATCAAGCTTATTCAGCCAATAAAGTAAAGAGGATCACCACCATAATGGACCAATGGGTACAAATCGACCAAAAAAATCCCAGCAGAAGCTAATGCACAAATATATTCAACATTCCTCATAAGCTGAATTAATCACATTTTGGTTCTAAAAAGTGGAGAGAGGATCACCACCAGGGTACAAATCGACCAAAAAAATCCTAGCAGAAGCTAATGCACAAAAATATTCAACATTCCTCATAAGCATAATCACATTTTTGTTCTAAAAAATGGAGAGAATAGATGTGCCTCATGAGTAATCCTATGAGGTAACTAGAAGAAAAACAGTGAAGGGAATCTGTAGTTTAATTCGTTCGGAACAATACTCAAGCCAGTCAGGTTAAGCAACATATGCATTTGAGTTTGATCTTCAGGACTTCAGGATTAATTGAACAGGACATATAAATTAATTTTTTTCTGAAACTATAAGAGATATAGCAGCACACATAATGTTACTATTCAAGTTTTCAACTATAAGAGGCTATAGACTGTCAAATAAAGAACATCAGTTACAGAACTCTGTATCAGGCAGGCAGTAAGCATGCTTAAAAATCACATGGACATACATATGCATATTTCCCATACTACATAAGTACTAAACAAACTAACAAGTGCTCACTTGAAAACCTTCCATGCACATGATAGTAGCTCTTCCCTCACGCAAACCAGTTCGTCCATAGACGCGGAGGGAGGGGGGTTCTCACCACCGGTGACGCTGCCGAGCCGTCCAGATCAACCTCGCCGGAGCTCAGGCTGCTGCAAGGAGAGCACACAACCAACCTTATTAGCTTAGGCATCATGCTGCAAGGAGTACTAAATTTACATAATCTGGGTCAGTTCAATAGAAGAAAAAAACGTGAAGCAAATATCATCTTCAGTTGAGCAACAGGCTGTACCACTTACAGTATGAGCAGCACTAGAGAGTAAAAACAGTGAGGAAAGGTCAAATTAGTTGCTTTAAATCTTAGACTAGTTCGTAATAAATTGACATAATCTGGGACAAGACAACTCATCATCAAGAGATAAAAACGTGAAGTAAACATCATCTTGCAGTTCAACAGTGTACTTGCAGTTACAGTATGAGCATCAATAGGCAGTAAAAAAATGGTGAGCAAGAGGCAAAATCAGTTGCCATCTCACACCAAAAGATGGACAAAATCAGTCGCATCTCGCAACAAAAGGCAAATTAGCCGCGCAAGGGACGAAATAGAAACCGTGTGTACGCAAAAATCACAAGAAACAGGTGCATTCATTCATTATAAGCATTTCCCCCAAAAGCTTGGTACAGATCAGGCAAGGGAGCAGGACGAGGTGGACGAACGGATGGATACCTCCGCGCAGGCATCAGCGCGCTTGACCTCGAGGAGGTGGGCGAGCCGGCGGACCTCCTCGGCGGCGACGGGACGGGGGTCGCTGCGTAGATGATCCTGCGCTGCTTGTGCTTTTGCTCAGGCGCGAAAACAAGAAAGGGAAATGCTCGATTAATGGCAGCGAGCGACCGATTCGGCGAACAGGACGGTTGGAGCAGAAATAGAAGGCGACAAGGAGGGAGGTACCATGTGGGAGGGGGTCTTGGGGGCGTAGGAGGCGACGGCGGCGGAGAGGTGGCGTAGGTTGAGCGCCTCCATCTTGCGCTTGTTCTCCTCCACCGTCCTCTCCCGCTCCGCCTCGTACGCCGACATCCCCTTCTTGTCGATCGCCATCACCACCGCGCGGGCCTCGATCCCGGAGCAGCAGCCGCAATAGCAGGCGGTGGTGGGATTGGGTTTCTTGGAGGCCGAGGCTGGATCACGTTGGATCTCCCTCCCTCGGGTTCTTCTCTCCCTTCTGGTGAGGGAAGAGGAGGGGTGAGAAGAGGAGGGCGTGGAGGAGGCCATGGACGGCGGCGAGCTCCACCAGAGGAGGGGGCGGCGATCTGGAAAGGAGGAGGCGAGCTCTCGCTCTGTTTCGATCTGGAAGGGTTCGAGCGATTCGATGGGATCGATGGATGGATGTGGGGAAGAAAGGAGGCGGGGGGGGGGGTGGATGGAAAATGACCAGGCTAGGGTTGGTGTGGAAGGATTCAGCACTGCCGTTGGATCCGCGAGCATCCAACGGTGTTTGATGCACGATCCGCGTGAGACATCCACGGACCAATCAGAATGTAGTAGGACGTTATGACCATCTAAATTGGTCGTAGTTGACTAAAAATAATGTGTTAAAATCATGTCAGCTATTTTATGAGCTGAGAAATTAAAAAAAATATTCGCATAAGTTTGCATCTTGGAATAGTTCAAATGAGATTATATTTTACACAAGTTTGCATCTTGGAATGAGAAATAATGTTGACAAAGGAAAATTTCATTTTCTTTGCACGGAAATTTCATTTTCTATTTTTCAAGTGTCCAAAATGATTTATTTTTGTGAAGGACCTACCATATATTTGTTGCAAAATTGGACAAAATCAATTTTCAAAAATACTAGGCCATATTTAATGCATAATTGACCAAATGGTTGGATGTCAAAAGTTTCGATCCACCTCTCATGAAAAAGACAAATTTCTGCCGATTTAGTAGGAAGCGGGTAAAATTTGAACTATTGCTACCTCATAGTTTGCAATTTTTTCCCCAAAAATCATTTATAGGTACATAAGTATCTATTTAGTCAGAGAAACATCAAAAAATTTCCAAGATTCAATCACTAGCTAGGAACGGTCATTCCCGCCGTTTTTACCGCATTTTGAAACGGGCATAAAAAATTCAAAAAAATCAAATAATTGGGAAACCTTCGCATTGTGTCATTATATGTGGCCAAGTTCCTAGGAAAAATAACAAACTTGTAATACGGCAATTATTTTAAAAAGTATGTTCTCAGAAACAAGCTATCATGTGTGGATATCAATGGCTTTCAAGCCAAATGATCAATCTTATGGCCACATTCATGGCATAGTTTGTTCAAATGATCTTATATTGTGCCCAAGGGTGCATATTGGAATGGCAAACAATGTTGCCTAAGGAAGTTTTCATTTTCTTTGGACGAAAAAACCATTTTCCATTTTTCGAGTGCCCAAAAGGATGGTTTTTTGTGAAGGACATCCCAAATAATTGTTGCAAAACTGGACCAAATCAATTTTCTAAAATACTAGGACATATTTAATGCACAATTGACCAAATGGTTGGGTGTAAAAAGTTTTGATCCACCTCTCGTGAAAAAGACAAATTTCCACCGATTCAGCTGGAAGCGGGTCAAATTTGAACTGTAGTTGCCTTGTAGTTTGCTCTTTATTTTTTCATAAAATCATTTCTAGGTACATAAGTATCTATTTAATCAGAGAAACACCAAAAAAATCCAAGATTCAACCACTAGCTAGGAACGGTCATTCCCGCCGTTTTGACCGCATTTTGAAACGGGCATAAAAAATTCAAAAAAAATCAAAAAATTGGAAAACCTTCGCATTGTGTCATTATATGTGGCCAAGTTACCAGGAAAAATAACAAACTTGCAATACGACAATTATTTTAAAAAAGTGTTCTCAGAAACGAGCTATCATGCGTGAAGATTCATGGCTTTCAAGCCAAATGATCAATCTTATGGCCACATTCTTGGCATAGTTTGTTCAAATGATATCATATTGTGCAAAAGGGTGCATCTTGGAATGGCAAACAATGTTTCCTAAGGAAGTTTTCATTTTCTGTGCATGGAAAAACCATTTTTCGATTGCCCCAAATTAGGTTTTTTTGTGAAGGACCTACCAAATAATTGTTGCAAAATTGGATCAAATCAATTTTCTAAAATACTAGGCCATATTTAATGCACAATCGACCAAATGGTTGGGTGTAAAAAGTTTTGATCCACCTCTCGTGAAAAAGACAAATTTCTGTCTATTCAGCTAGAAGCGGGTCAAATTTGAACTGTAGCTGCCTTGTAGTTTGCTCTTTATTTTTTCCAAAAATCATTTCTAGGTACATAAGTATCTATTTAATCATAGAAACACCAAAAAAATTCCAAGATTCAACCACTAGCTAGGAACGGTCATTCCCGCCGTTTTGACCGCATTTTGAAACGGGCATAATTTTTTTTAAAAAATCAAATAATTGGGAAACCTTCGCATTGTGTCATTATATGTGGCCAAGTTACCAGGAAAAATAACAAACTTGCAATACGGCAGTTATTTTAAAAAAGTGTTCTCAGAAACGAGCTATCATGCGTGAAGATTCATGCCTTTCAAGCCAAATGATCAATCTTATGGCCACATTGTTGGCATAGTTTGTTCAAATGATCTCATATTGTGCACAAGGGTGCATCTTGGAATTCCAAACAATGTTGCCTAAGGGAGTTTTCATTTTCTTTGCACGGAAAATACATTTTTCATTTTCTGAGTGCCCGAAATGAGTTTTTTTTGTGAAGGACCTAGCATATATTTGTTGCAAAATTGGACCAAATCAATTTTCTAAAATACTAGGCCAGATTTAATGCACAATTGACAAAATGGTTGGATGTCAAAAGTTTTGATCCACCTCTGGTGAAAAAGACAAATTCCCGCCGATTCAGTAGGAAGCGGGTCAAATTTGAACTGCAGCTGCCTCATAGTTTGCTCTCTATTTTTTCAAAAAATCATTTCTAGGTAGAAAAGTACCTATTTAATCATAAATACATTGTTTGGTGGTGATACGTCGAGGTTTGGGCGGTGGCCGAGGGCCCCAACTCCAAAGCGCGTAGACTCGCATGCCCGCCGCGTGGTCACCGCGTGACCGTGGTGTTGCCATGTGTTCTGGGCAGCCTAGGCATGTCTAGTGGGTCAAGCACTCCCTGGGTAGGTGCTAGGAACAAAATTACAACATAAGATTCTCACGAGGAGACCGATCGATGCTCAAACATGAATTAGCAGCCAAGTGTTTGATTAGCGGTACGGGAAATGTACATGGCTAATGGGCGTGAGTTTTGGCTGAGGATGATCAGTTAATAAGAAGACCGTCTTCACAAATTTTCAGCTCAAAAGGAGGAGCCTAGGTGGTACTTATTTTGCAAACCACCACACTGGACATAAATACGAATGTTGAAGCTCGGCTCAAAATAATGAATGGATTGAGCTGGCATTTGGTGGAGGATGGTTATTTGGGCATAGGAAAGCACTGTAGAAAATGGATACTATTTGGACATGCCAAAGTGGTACTTCCTTCACAAACTGTTACTTTGAACAGAATAGGAAAATGAATATTTTTGAATTATTTTTGAACTAGGCAAGGAAGGTTTTTACATATTCGACGAATATATGACCCAAAGAATTTATGAGATTTTTTTGGGAATTTTGGAAATGACAGAAATATAGGTTGCTTCACAACCTAGGGCAAAAATTGACACATGGACATGACACATAGGCAAAACTGATGAGGTGGCGCCTAGTCATAGCAATAAGTACCAATGCATCCACGTTCACAGCCTCATGACTATTTATATTGGTCGTAATCGGGTAGAAATAAGGCCATTGGCGCCTCTTGTCTACTTTGTGACCATTTGGTGTAAGCAATTTTAGGGTTTGAGCCCTTCCAAGCGAAATGGCCGTGAATTTACGACCAATTCAGCTGGGGTCACTAAGAGAAGGTCTTAAGTTGACATATTTCTTGTAGTGTATAAAGGTGGTGATATTAGAGTCGTGCTAGTTGAGTAATTGTGAAATTGAGAAATACTTGTGTTGAGGTTTGCAAGTCCCGTAGCATGCACGTATGGTGAACCGTTATGTAACAAAGTCGGAGCATGAGGTGTTGATTGATTGTCTTCCTTATGAGTGTCGGTCGAGGACGAGTGATGGTGTTTTCCTACCAATCTATCCCCCTAGGAGCATGCGCGTAGTACTTTGTTTCGATGACTAATAGATTTTTTCAATAAGTATGTGAGTTCTTTATGACTAATGTTGAGTCCATGGATTATACACACTCTCACCCTTCCATCATTGCTAGCCTCTTCGGTACCATGCATTGCCCTTTCTCACCTCGAGAGTTGGTGCAAACTTCGCCGGTGCATCCAAACCCGTGATATGATACGCTCTATCACACATAAACCTCCTTATATCTTCCTCAAAACAGCCACCATACCTACCTATTATGGCATTTCCATAGCCATTCCGAGATATATTGCCATGCAACTTCCATCATCATCATATACATGACTTGAGCATTTATTGTCATATTGCTTTGCATGATCGTAAGATAGCTAGCATGATGTTTTCATGGCTTGTCTGTTTTTTGATGTCATTGCTACGCTAGATCATTGCACATCCTGGTACACCGCCGGAGGCATTCGTATAGAGTCATATCTTTGTTCTAGATATCGAGTTGTAATATTGAGTTGTAAGTAAATAAAAGTGTGATGATCATCATTATTAGAGCATTGCCCCAGTGAGGAAAGGATGATGGAGACTATGATTCCCCCACAAGTCGGGATGAGACTCCAGACGAAAAAAAAGAGAAAGGCAAAAAAAAGAGAAGGCCCAAAAAAAGAGAGAAAAAAATGAGAGAAAAAGAGAGAAGGGGCAATGTTACTATCCTTTTACCACACTTGTGCTTCAAAGTAGCACCATGTTCTTCATGTAGAGAGTCTCTTGAGTTATCACTTTCATATACTAGTGGGAATTTTCATTATAGAACTTGGCTTGTATATTCCAACGATGGGCTTCCTCAAATGCCCTAGGTCTTCATGAGCAAGCAAGTTGGATGCACACCCACTTAGTTTTAGTTTGAGCTTTCATACACTTATAGCTCTAGTGCATTCGTTGCATGGCAATCCCTATTCCTCACATTGACATCAATTGATGCCGCGTCGATGTGAGACTTTCTCCTTTTTTTGTCTTCTCCACATAACCCCCATCATCATATTCTATTCCACCTATTGTGCTATGTCCATGGCTCACGCTCATGTATTGCGTGAAAGTTGAAAAGGTTTGAGAACGTCAAAAGTATTAAACCATTGTTTGGCTTGTCATCGGGGTTGTGCATGATGTGAATGCTTTGTGTGGTGAAGATGGAGCATAGCCAGACTATATGATTTTGTAGGGATGAGCTTTCTTTGGCTATGTTATTTCAATAAGACATAATTGCTTGGTCGGTATGCTTGAAGTATTATTGTCTTAAATGTCAAATGATAGACTATTGCTTTGAATCACTCGTGTCTTAATATTCATGCCATGATTAGACATATGATCAAGATTATGCTATGTAGCATTCCACATAAAAAATTATCTTTTTTATCATTTACCTACTCGAGGACGACCAGGAATTAAGCTTGGGGATGCTGATACGTCTCCGTCGTATCTATAATTTTTGATTGTTCCATGCCAATATTCTACAACTTCCATGTACTTTTTGGCAACTTTTTATACTATTTTTGGGACTAAGATATTGATCCAATGCCCAGTGCCAGTTCTGTTTGTTGCGTGTTTTTTGTTTCGCATAAACCCAATATCAGACGGAGTCCAAATGGGATAAAAATGGACGAAGAATTATTTTGGAATATTTATGATTTTTGGGAAGTAAAATCAACGCGAGACGGTGTCCGAGGGGGGCACGATATAGGGGGGCGCGCCCCAGGGTGTCAGGCGCGCCCTGACCCTCGTGGCCACCCTGTAAGGCGGTTGACGCTCTTCTTTTTCCGCAAGAAAGATAATTTTATGAGAAAGATCTGAGCGAAAGATTCACCCCAATCGGAGTTACGGATCTCCGGATATTTAAGAAACGGTGAAGGGCCAGAAAACAGAACGCAGAAGCATAGAGAGACGGAGAGACAGATCCAATCTCGGAGGGGCTCTCGCCCCTCCCACGCCATGGGAGCCAAGAACCAGAGGGGAAACCCTTCTCCCATCTAGGGAGGAGGTCAAGGAAGAATAAGAAGAAGGGGGGCCCTCTCCCCCTTGCTTCCCGTGGCGCCGGAGCACTGGCGGGGCCATCATCATCACCGCCATCTTCACCAACAACTTCACCGCCATCATCACCAACTCTTCCCCCCTCTATGCAGCGGTGTAATGTCTCTCTTACCCGCTGTAATCTCTACTTAAACATGGTGCTCAACGCTATATATTATTTCCCAATGATGTAATGCTATCCTATGATGTTTGAGTAGATCTGTTTTGTCCTAATGGCTATTTGATGATCGTGATTGGTTTGAGTTGTATGTTTTATTATTGGTGTTGTCCTATGGTGCTCTCCGTGTTGCACAAGCATGAGGGATCCCCACTGTAGGGTTTGCAGTATTCTTATGATTTGCTTATGGTGGGTGGCGTGAGTGACAGAAGCACAGACCCGAGTAAGTAGGTTGTTTGCGTATGGGATAAAGGGGACTTGATGCTTTAATGCTATGGTTGGGTTTTACCTTAATGAATCTTTAGTAGTTGCGGATGCTTGCTAGAGTTCCAATCATAAGTGCATATGATCCAAGTAGAGAAAGTATGTTAGCTTATGCCTCTCCCTCAAATAAAATTGCAATAATGATTACCGGTCTAGTTATCGATTGCCTAGGGACAAATAACCTTCTTGTTGACGAAAGCTCTCTACTAAAACTAATTTAGTTGTGTATTTATCTAAATATCCCCTAGTTTTATTTTCGTGCTCTTTACTTTCTTGCAAGCCTAGCCAAAAACACCTACAAAGTACTTCTAGTTTCACTTGTTTCCGGTAAAGCGAACGTCAAGCATGCGTAGAGTTGTATCGATGGTCGATAGAACTTGAGAGAATATTTGTTCTACCTTTAGCTCCTAATTGGGTTCGACACTCTTACTTATCAAAAGAGGCTACAATTGATCCCCTATACTTGTGGGTTATCATGTTTCCGTAATAACAAACCAACCTTTAGCCGACGTCTCGGTGCCCGAAGGCGGTTGTGTTAGCGGAAACGAGGCAATCAGATATGCGGGCTTTATAACTTCCACTTATTCGTAGGAACTTTAAACTAGGGAAGCTAGCTATGAGCCCCTGGTTAGTGTTTGGCGGCAGTCGATGTCAAGCCGTAAACAATTCGGCCAATGTTATGAACGGCCCATCATTTAACATGCGGTGACCTCTATCGATCTTATAGTTTAACATAGTCATCGGATCGCTGACCAGTTTGCGCTTATTGTGACAGTCAGTTTTCTGCTTTCTCCACTGAGGTGCTTTACCCATGCTAGCTGGAAGCACAATCGCAGTGGTTCTCCCTTTGCACACCTAGCCGAATAAAGAGGAACGTAGGAGGCAAGCACATGAGCCGGGCAACCCAACTATTGACCGAAGTCACAATTCGAAACTGATGCATATATATCAATATCCGAGAATGTTTTTGCCGAATCTCTAAAGGTGTCCGGCGTTGCACTGTGAGACTTATGCTAGAAACACACAAATAGTTTAGAAGTGCCATAGGCTTGGAAGACCAAAAAACTTCAGTAAAAACTTGACGTCCAAACTAGATCAAGTGTTCGGTGCCAATCCTAAAATTGGCCTTAGAAAAAAAATTGTGCGTCTGTCATGCTTTAACACGACACATCCTATCTCTAGACTTAAAGCGGGTCAGCCTACGGTTTCAACCTCGTAGGCGGAGTACTTCTCGTTAGGCCAGTTTAGCAAACTAAACTCTAGCGGCTTTGAGAGAGAAATTAGGCTCCCCGGCTATTGACCACACACTCGCGTCGAAAAGAGGAGTGATAGAAAAAGACTTTGCAACGACTAGGAAGAACACTTATTATAAAATAGCTCATACCATTTTAAGAGCCCCCAAGTGACTTGGGTAAAATAATTTTATGTATTAATGATTGTATGTACCGAAGTACTTATATCATATATGTGTTCACCCGAACTTTAACCGTGTCTTAACCGACCATCGGCTTCTCCCTCTTCGGTCAAGGGTCGAAGAGTGTTATGTACTCCACCTGTCGAGAATATCGACGATGTTTCCGATAACCAGGCAATCAAGCCATAAGGCTGTAACAGACAAAGCACGCTCAGGGAACATATGCTATATTACTGACAAGTGTAAGAAGCATATTCAAAGAAAATAGTACCCCCACCGATACCTTTCTTCATTTGCTCATTGTTACTATGAGACTTGTTCAATAGATTTTTTGTACCCATGAGTTCCGTTGTGTGCCGAGCATGATTGAAAAGAATAAGAGCGCTAGCTTTCGGCTTCACCCAGTACGAGGTTCGAGCTCGGATGACCCGATCATGACAATCGCAGAGGTGCTCCCTTTAATCCCTAGCCGAACAATCGGGAACGTAGGGGTAAACACAGGAGCAAGGCAACCCAGCTTGCAGAACACTTAAGTCAACATGGTGCATATTGTGGCGTAATACACGAATCAAGGAACGAAGCCATACAAGTATAATCATATGCAAGAGGAAAGGCTTCATAAAGGAAGCCCCCAAGTAAACGGGGTATTTGAATTTGTGTGTCACAAACGGAGTTTTGACAAGGAAGTTTTTTACATACAACTTTTTGTCAAAAAAGTATAATGCTTGGTCGAACCGAACAAAATTTAAAACTAAAAGTTTTTGAGAATGAAAGTGACTTAGCTGGTTAATGTGCTCGGTGTTGATGCATGACCCAAGCTTGCGGTGGGACAATGTCCGAGCCCCCAAGTCGGTCCCGAGGTGGCGGAGCAAAAAGCTCGGCACTCCGAAGTGGCGACATAGCACGGCCAAAGCAGGCCGATAGTGTGACGCCGAAGTCCCCTGCGTGGGTTAATGAAGGGATGACGTCGCCCTCGGTCCAGCCGAGGTGATAGCGCTGCCTGACCCAAATCATTTACCTGTGCACAGAAAATAGTGCAAGCCGGAGATAATAGGAATAATAAAAACATAAAAAATGTTGCATAATTAATAATTTATGCAAAGTGAGTAATAAAAGAAATATGGCCCGTGTGTCGAACGCTCGATGAGGTAGAGTTCTCTCAACGATGCTGAAGTTCCCGAGGCAACCGAACATGTCAGTATGGCAATTCGACCAACAAGGTGATCACACGAGCCAATTTATGCCAATTGGGATGACGGCGTCGACTTGCGGAAGTGACTGCGAGATGCAGTCGAAGTCGATCACCTACACACATAAATAGTGTGGTCCAAAAAGAACAATATAAATATATATAAAATCTTTGCATAATTGCTTTTCGCAAAAATAATTTATTCAAAGAGATGTGGCCTTGCACCAAAGTCAATGTCGATGCAGGGCGTCAGCGTGACGCGGTGAAGGCGTGGCAAAGTCTCAATTCACAAGCCGGTCCGAGTTCCGGATGCGGCGTTCGCCGAACGGTGTACGGAAACTGACCAAACCACCATGCGACCGTTGTTAATGCGGCCACCCTTTGACAGACCTATGTACAGATGATGGAACAAACTAGAGTAATAATTCCTCAGGAAAAATAAACCCAAGCAAGAAAAAATTACTAGGATTAATAGCACCTAGTTTATCTGTTGTAGCAATATGAAGAAAGGTTACTCCCAAAACTGGGACTTGATCCGCACACCCATTGCATGATGGGAGATGAAGCGACGACATGGCGATGCTAACAAAGGTTGTCTCACCGAGGCAAAGCCCTCGGTCCAGCTAACGTGACGAAGCTGGTCGGCTGGTGACGCCGAAGTCTTCGGAGTAGGTTGATGAAGAGATGGCGAAGCCCCCGGTTTAGCCGAGACGACGGAGCGGGTCGGTAAGGAGACGTTGCAGCTGCCATGTCAGCCGAGGTGTTGAAGAAGTTCGACATGATGGACATCGGCTTGAAGCAACAGTGCGGCCAAGCCGATGCTGGTCATAACTTGTGATGCGGTCAATGCTGGATTGATGAAGTGACCGAGCGGTGATGTCGGCACGCCTGACCCGTGCAATCCGTGGGGCTATGGTGTTGGTGATGATTTAGCCTTAGCAATGTCGAACTCTTGTTCGGCTTGCCGAGCTGATGATCCGATAAGGTTAGGCTCGGCTCGATCAAGCGATGATCTATCTAGCGCAGGTCGGCTGACGTGGAGCAATGTTACCGGACTGGTTTGACACCAGCGTGATGGTGAAGAGTTGTAAGTGCATCTAGTGTCCCTTAGTGATTTTGGTGTATTGAAGACTTATAGGTTAAGGATCTAATGCGTTTATGAGTGTACACCGGTCTATAAATCTATGAGGAGTTTGATATTTACAGAGAAAGTCGACCCCTAAAAATGAAGTTCTTCGACTGAAGACTTTGGTATTCCGAAGACTTTCTGAAGACTTTGAAAGTGAAGAAATTGGTGTGACCTTGAAGACTTGGTATTCATTCGAGCAACATGGAGCGTGAAGACTTTTGTTTTCTTAGTTTCATTTTCTCTTTCTTGAGTCATAGGAAACACCGTACTGTTAAAGGGGGTCGAGGAAATACTAAGGAAAAATTTCCATGTGATGCTCAACTCAAAATCCTACACCTACCAATCCCTTCGAGTGAAGCCATTGGAAATCTCATACAGTTCAGTCAATTTCTTTAGTGATAGAGACACAGTTCTTCTTGTCACAGAGGACTTTGTTCTGACTGAGGAATTAGGAATTTGCCAGTGCAGATTGCCTACACAGTGAGGAACATGATAGCCATGAGGAATTTGTACCTCAAATTTCCGACCGTTGCTGTGCTACGCGCCAGCTGTCCCAAAATATCTTATCCATCCAACGGTCATATCATTGAAGGGCATTTATGTCTTATCATGTCGGGCTGCTCCCTAGGCTATAAATAGTCGGCCCCTACAACCACTAGCTGGTTGGCTGCTCCGCTAAAAACTGACACTTGTCAATTGAGAGAATCCCATCCTCCGAGGACTTTGAGTGAAAATCATCAAGTGAGGAAAATCCAAAACCCAAACCCAAACACCTACAAACCCAAAGTGATTGAGCATCACTGAAGAGATTGATCCTGCGTGGATCCGACGCTTGTTACCTTTGAAGATTGTGCTTCTTCCAGACCGTTAGGCGTCATGGTCTAGAGCATCCAAGAGAAATTGTGGATCGCCGAGTGACCGAGTTTGTCAAGGTTCGGAAGTCACCTGAAGACTTACCACGAGTGATTGGACGAGGACTGTGTGTTCTTAGTTCAAGGAGAATACGGTGAGGACTTGGTGTCCCGAGCTACGTGCTCAGGATTGGGTGTCCCGGACTATGCGTCCTCGAGTTTAAATACTCAGCCGCTCCAACCAGATGTACAACTGAGACAGCAGTTGGAACTGGTCTACCAAATCATTGTCTTCACCAAGCCAACTGGTTCTATTTCCTCAACACTTTCATTTCCTCATTACTGTGTTGTGTTCTTGTTCATATCTGTGTTTGAAGACTTTGACTGAAGACTTCCTCAATTTTCTCAGTTCAATTTCTTCAGTCTATTTGTCTTCATCTTGTGCTATCCTGTGATTACGCTTTTTGTACTCTATGTTTGTCTTCATTTCATCATGATGACTATGCTTGTATTCTGTTATGTTTACTTCTGAGTACTTATTCCGCTGCAAGTAGTTCTTCGCTAAGGAATTTCCTCACTAGAAAATTCCTCAGTGAAGAATTCATAAAAATCGCCTATTCACCCCCTCTAGTCGATATAACGCACTTTCAATTGGTATCAGAGCAAGGTACTCCCTTGTTCTGTGTGATTTTGGTTTAACCACCTGGAGTTTTAGTTATGTCGACCGCAGGTATGATCAAGGTCTCTGCTGGGTGTCCTACCTTCGATGGGACGGACTACCCCTACTGGAAGAACAAGATGCGTATGCATCTTGAGGCAATTGATAACGATCTCTGGTACGTTGTGGAAAATGATGTTCCCTCCGTCTCACCCTCACTGAACGCCACCGATGTGAAGAGATTCAAGCAACTCGATTCCCGAGCGAAGAATATCATATGTGGCCATCTGAGCAAAGGACAGTATGGAAGAGTGAGTGCTTTGGAGACTGCCAAGCTTATCTGGGATAGGCTGTCCTAAGTGATTGAAGGAGTCTCAACTCAGCATGACTCTCGAGTTGATGTTCTTCGCAATCTCTTCAACCGCTTCAAAAGACTCGACAATGAAAACGTTCAGCAAACCTTCGATTGCCTCACTGACATCTCAAATGAGCTTCAAGCACTTGGTGCCACTGACATCACCGACCATGAGGTGGTGAAGAAATTGCTAAGATCGCTTGATTCCTCATTTGATACTCTGGCACTGATGATACAAGAGCGTGCTGATTACAAGTCACTTGATCCCGCTGATATCCTCGGGAGGCTAAATACTCATGAGTTCTAGCTTGCTGAAAAGAGAGATCTCTATGGTTCGAGCTATGGCAGATCACGTGCACTGAAGGCCAAGGCAGTATCCGAATCCGAAGATGAAGACTCTGGTAGCAGCCTTGGCGATCCTGAAGAACCAAGTCATGATCTAGCACTGCTCGTGAAGAAATTCCAAAAGTTCTCAAGACGTGGTCACTTTGGAAGACCCTCAAAGAGCAATGATTCCTCATCCAGTGACTACAAGAGAAGGCTTTGTCACAAGTGCAAGAAGCTTGGACACTACATTCAAGATTGTCCTCAGTGGGAAAAGGAATCAAAGAAGAAGAAATACAAGGATTACAGTTCTGATGATGCAAAGAAAAAGAAGAAATCCTCAAAATCTTCATCATCAAAATCCTCGAAGTCTTCGTATCACAAGAAGAGCAGCTCCAAGAAGGCTCGGGCATTCATTGGCAAGGAAATGGACTCTGAGGCTGAATCTGAAGAAAATGAGGAAGAAGAGGAATCTGAAGATTCCGAGTGTGGTGTGGCGAGCCTAGCCCTCGCTACTGCATTCGTCAGCAAGTCCATCTTCAACTCTGAAGAAAATGACCTCACCAACGAGGCTGATGAAGGCAGTGATGACTACGCTCCCACCTATTGCTTCATGGCCAAGGGTGCCAAGGTACCTAAATATACCTCCTCTGAGTATAGTGAATATGAATCTGATGAAAATCTTAAGCCCAGCTACTCAAAACTTGCTAAGATTGCTGTGAAACAACAAAAGGATTTTGAAAAGGTTCAAAACATGCTAGACAAAAGTGATGATATGTTGGGTGAAGAAATGGATCGCACTAAAGCCTTGACTGAAAATCTTCAGAGACTTCAGACCAGGTTTGACAACCTTCAAGGTCATCATAACACTCTCTTGTCTAATCATGAGAAGCTTTCTTATGAATTTCTTCAAAGAAAGCAAGATCTTGAGAAGCTAAGAGTGAGTTATGAAGATCTTCAGGAGGAGCGCGATTCATTACTTGCTTAACAAATCAGCGGTGCTCAGGAAGAATTCATTCCTCCATGTTTGAAATGCATTGAACGAGAATCTGCTAATTGTTCACCTGAATGTTCAAATTTTCTAATGTTACAAATTCTTCACCTGCCTCTACTATCACTAATTCCTCATCTGAGGACATTGCTAGTATCACTGACGATGCAGGGCTGAAGAAATTGTACATGACAGGCATGTACAAAAGCCTAAAAGGGCATCAGACTCTTCGTGATGTGCTTAAAAAGCAGATTCTCAATAGGAACCCTAGGAAAGAGGGTATTGCCTTTGAGAGCAAACTCAATGCTGATGGTACATATTGGAAGCCTGAGCAGTACCCCAAAACCTCATGGGTTGCTGCAAAGGGACCTCCAATTGATCCATCTAATTTATCTGGCTATACATGTGAATCGTCTCATTCTTCTGATGAGTCATTTGACTCCAACTATAAACTGTTCAAAAATCAGAATGGTGAAGTATTTGCTAGATATGTTGGCACTAACTGCAGGAACGGTTCACCAATGAAGAAAATCTGGGTTCCCAAAAAGTGCCTTGAAAGTCTTTAGGTGAATGTCCTCATGGCACCACCTGTGAAGAATAAGAACCCCAGATCAAATTCTTTATATGGACCAAATTCTTCATATGGATCCAAGTCCTCATATGGACCATATTCCTCACTTGGATCAAATTCCTCAAAAGGATCAAAGTCCTCGTATGAACATCATCATGCTAACAACTCTGTTTCGCTGGGAAGAGCCAAGGGTTATGAATATGAGAATTATTCTTCAAATTATTATGTTCATAAGTCCTCGAAGAATTTCTCTGCTTATTCATATGCTTACCGTAACCACTCTTATGTGAAATGAAATGGATTGGCCTCTATGCCACCTTTTTCATATGGAGCTCGCAGAGTGATGAACTCTTTGCCACCCCTTCAGATGTGGGTGGTGAAGTAAAAGAACTAATCTCTTCTGCAGGGTCAGGTCTCTAGACATACTGTAACGTCTGAAGAATTTGCTGGGGACCTGACATACTGCCTGAAAGGACACAGGATAATCATGAAGAAATGAATTTTCATTTCTCACGTGCTCATACTGCTTTATCTGTCTTACTGCTTGATGAAATTGATCTGATGAATTGTGATATCATATTCTAAACTGCTGAAGTATATGAGTTTGTAAGCTGCACTAATTCATCTGCAGGATGATCAACCCAAAGCCACTGAGTGGGTCCTCGATAGTGGATGTACAAATCACATGACTGGTGACAAGAATCTATTGATGGATGCTCCCTTATCGTCATCACATCTGAAGCATATCATCTTCGCTGACAAAAGCAAAAGTCAAGTATTGGGTCTAGGTAAGGTTGCTATCACAAAGGATCGACACATGGACAAAGTCATGCTTGTTGAGTCCTTAGGATACAACCTTATGTCTGTCTCAATGCTTTGTGATCTTGATATGGTTGTTGTCTTTGGCAAGTATCGTTGTGTTGTGATTATGGAAGCTGACAATTCCAAAGTCTTCGAAGGCTTTAGGAAAGGAGACTTGTATATTGTTGATTTCTCTGCAGATTCACAACCAGCCGTGTGCCTACTTGCAAAAGCTTCAGAAGGATGGCTATGGCATCGACAACTTGGTCATGCAGGCATGAGGAATTTGCACACGCTTGCAAAGAAGAAGCATGTCATTGGCATTGAGAATGTCAAATTCCTCAAGGATCACTTATGCGGTGCCTGTGAAGCTGGAAAGATGACCAAGGCCAAGCATCTAGCGAAGACTATCATGACCACTACTCGTCCATTTGAATTGCTTCACATGGATCTCTTCGGTTCTAATCATTATTGTTCTGTTTCAAATGAAGCATCTCAATATGGCTTTGTTATTGTTGATGATTACTCTCGTTACACATGGGTACACCTTGTTACTTACAAACATGAAGTGAAGTCTTCAAACGATTTTCCTCGAGGGCTTCAACCAACTTTGGTGTGAAGATCAAGCACATCAGAAGTGACAATGGCACTGAGTTCAAGAATTCGGGTCTCGATGATTATCTTGATGAACTTGGTATTACTCATGAGTTATCTGCTCCTTATACTCCTCAACAGAATGGCGTCGTGGAGCGCAAGAACATGACTCTTGCTGAGATGGCTCGCACTATGCTTGACGAGTACAAAACCCCTCGTCGTTTCTGGATTGATGCAATTGATACTGCGTGCCATATCATCAACAGAGTATATTTTCCTTAATTCTTCAAGAAGACTGCCTATGAACTCCTCACTGACAAGAAACCCAATGTGAGTTATTTCAGAGTCTTCGGTGCTAAATGCTGGATTAGAGATTGTCGGTGTACTAAAGTAGGGGTACCCTAGAACCCCGAACTTGTGCACGGGCAGTAGTAGCCTCCCGCGGCAAGGCCTGCCAGGGGAGCGACAAGAGTCTCCACGGCCCGCTCCGGGCCGGACGAAGGCCAAGTGATCGATCCCCGAAGACCAAGCCCCGGCAAGAGGAGCTTGCCGGGCCAAGCAGGCGAGGCCCGGCAAGAGGAGCTTGTCGGACCAAGGCGACAAGGCCCCGGCAAGAGGAGCTTGCCGGGACGACTAAGCCGAAGCACCAAGGCCCCGGCAAGAGGAGCTTGCCGGGACGACTAAGCCGAAGCACCAAGGCCCCGGCGGGAGGAGCTCGCCGGGATGGCCAAGCTAAGGCACCCCAAGAGAAGCCCGCCGCGGCGCGCCGCGCGCCCCGGCAAGGCCTGACGAGCGGCAAGCTCTCAGGTGCAGCAAGGCAACTACCGCGGCAAGCCACTTGCCGCGGCTAACCACCACCTCAGGCCCGCGCTCCAGCCCACCTGCCCACGCGTCACTCTGGAGCTTCCCCGGAGGCACGTGGCGAGACGTTACGCAACCTGAGGTGTGCGGTGGCACGCAACGTTGACAGAGTCGCCCCCGTGGCGAGCGGAGGCGCCCCTAACGGTCCGCCTTGGCACTGGTCAAGCGATCCAGACGGGCATTTAATGCCTTTGTCCCCTGCCGTCAGAGTTAGGTTCGATAACACTGTGCAGCCGCTGTTCGCACAGTTCCTTGCCATTTTCACCCTCACCTGCGCCACTACCTGTGGAAAACCCCTTGGCATATAAAAGGAGGCCCATGCGCATGGGGGGGACCAGAAGGCCAGGAGGGAGAACCAGCAGGACGCCCAGTAGACCCTCGTCTACGTCCAGCTCCAACTCGTTGTAGCTTCTTGCGCTCCAGAGCAAGAACTCCAATCAACCAGACATGCAGCAGTAGGGTTTTACGCATCCATGCGGCCCGAAGCTGGGTAAAATCGTTGTGT
This sequence comes from Aegilops umbellulata, assembly GCA_032464435.1. Classification (NCBI taxonomy): domain Eukaryota; kingdom Viridiplantae; phylum Streptophyta; class Magnoliopsida; order Poales; family Poaceae; genus Aegilops; species Aegilops umbellulata. The sequence continues at coordinate 399,877,886 of CP136054.1, forward strand.
GTGTGTGTCGCCTCGATCTGCTCTTTGTGCATCCTCGCCCCCGCCGAACCGACAAGGGGCTCCGTCCCCATAGGTGCTCGTGGAGGCTGATATCCCCCGACATCTTTGGCGCGCCAGGTAGGGGGCGTTGAGGTTGTTCGAACCAGATCCGGCGTCCGCGCGAGCCAGACTCTCATCGTTTGTGCCAGCATGGCGCCGAAGAAGAAAGCTCCGGAGGTGGCCGGCCCGTCAGCATCGAACCCACCGCCCATGGAGCAGACGGGTGGTGGGGAGGACGCCGGCGGAGGAACGGGCACCGTCGAGCCAATTCTTGGTCCCGCGGCGTCCGAGCTCGCCCCGCGCCCCGCTCAGGAGGCGCAAAACCAGCAGCGTCATGGTACCCATGGTACCATACGCTCGCTGGACCCGGGCCACGCTGGTGGATCCCAGGGGGCTCAGGACCGGCATGCGATCCAGCGTGCTGGGATGAGCGTCGCGCGGCTGCCTGGACCGGGTGCTGCTCTTTCTAACGTGGTTAGGAATTCGAGCGCATCCCGCTTCTCGCGCCGCTCGCCGCCTCTGCCCGCCACCCCAGCGGAAGCTCTCGCGCGAGCCCAGCTGCTCCTAGACTACCCTCCAACGGCGGACAAGCTCGACGGCTGGAGGGCAACTATCCAAAGCCTCATCGGTTTCGCCAACGGTGACACTCCGCGGCAGCACAGCGCGTCGCAGCCGCGGCCAGTCTCCCAGGCGAGAACCGATGGCGCCAAGAACGGCGGGGGCGCGACCACCGTGCACTCCCCACCCCAAAGGCCACGGTCGCTGACTCGCCGGGTTCACCGCGACGACGACTCCACCGCGTCGTCGAACCCGCGAACTCGCCGCGACCAACGCCAAGTCCTTCACGAACGAAGGGAAGAAGACGCTCGAACCCGCATCGAGCGCAGAAGAAAGGCGCGGCGTCAATCAGACCAGCGCGTTGGGCCCACTGGAGACATGCACGCGCCGGGGGAACCAGGCGAACTGCCGTATTCGGTGGGTTGCCCTGCGTTCACCCGCGAGCTGCGGCAAGTCCAATGGCCCAGCACAAAGAACTTCAAGCCCGACGTGCCCGAGAAGTACGACGGCAAGTCGCATCCGTCTGAGTTCCTCAGCATCTACACCATTGCGGTGCAGGCTGCCGGAGGACGGGACGATAAGATCCTTGCCAACTACTTCCCGCTGGTACTCAAGCCCAACGTCAGATCCTGGCTCATGCACTTGCCGGACGGCTCCATCTCCTCCTGGCCAGATCTATGCCATCAGTTCATGGGCGCCTTCACAGGCGGCCACAAACCCCATGGCCAGGCGAGCGACCTTCATCTGCTTGTTCAGAAGGAGGGGGAGCCTTTATGCAAGTTCATCCAGAGGTTCAGCCGTGTGCACTACAACATCCCAGACGTCCACCCCACCGCGGTGATCAGCGCGTTCCACCAGAACGTGCGTAACCGCAAGATGCGGGAGGAGATGGCGATGTGCAAAATCAAGGAGGTCAGTGAGCTTTACGCCCTTGCCGACAAGTGTGCACGCGCTGAGGAAGGGAGGCGGCTCCCCGGAGAAAGTGTTGGAGAAGGAGACTCCGACAGTGAAGGTACCGCCCCGGCAAGGAGAGGCCGGTGGCGGAACGACAAGAAGAAGAAAAACCCAGAGGTACTGGTTGTCGAGAAGTCCGGCAGCGAGAGCTCCGCCAAGAAAGCCCAGGCGGGAGGCCCTGGCAAGGAGGTTGCCGGGTGCGCCAACTGCCGGGCGGTGGCGGCTGCCGATAAGCGGGATGGTACCGACAAGAAGTACTGCAAGATCCACCGCACCAGGGGCCACGACCTCCAGAGTTGCAAGCAAGTGGAGCGACTCGTCGACCTGCAAAAGGCCGAGTACGCGCGACGCGACAAGGAGAGGGCCCAAGCAAGTGGCGAGGGATCCGGCACGAAGCGTCCCGGCCCGGGGGAGCGCCGCGGCAAGGACAAGCAGCGGCAAGCAGACAGACCTCCCCGGGGCCGTGACAAGAGCGAAGACGAAGACGACGACGAAGACATGGAAGACCCCGAGACCAGCGAGCAGGAGTTTCAGAAAGCCACTGAGGTTTTGTGTGTGGACGGCGGTGCCTCCCTGCACGCTTCCCACCACCAGCTCAAACGGTGGGTGCGGGAGGTCAATGCAGTGGAGCCGCCCGTCGAGTCACGCAGACCCCTGAGATGGTCCAACACGCCTATCATCTTCGACATTGAGGACCACCCTGATCGCACAACCGCGGTCGGGTGCTTGCCGATGTTGGTTTCCCCAATGATCCGCAACCTCAAGGTCACTAAGATGCTAGTTGACGGCGGGGCCGGCTTGAACCTGATCTCCTCTGCTGTTCTCCGGAGACTCCAAGTTCCCGACAGCGAGCTCGAAGAAACCAGCACATTCCAAGGAATCAACCCGGGAAGGAGCAAGCCGAAGGGAAAGATCACGCTGCCGGTAACATTTGGCAGCGAGCTGAATTTCAGAACTGAGAAGGTCACCTTTGACGTCGCCGACCTTCCGTTGCCTTACAACGGGATCCTCGGCCGGCCAGCACTCGCCAAGTTCATGGCGGCCTCTCACTATGCGTATAACATGCTCAAGATGCCCGGCCCGATAAGCGTCATTTCTGTCCCCGGCGACAAGAAGGACGCCCTTATCTGCGCCGACCAGTTATACCGGGACGCAACAGCGGCGACGGCCCGCGGTCTGCCCGCCGCTGGAGCTTCCGGGGGAAAGAAGAAGTCCGGCAAGTGCTCTGGCGCCCACTCCGGCAAGCGCGCCTCTTCGGAGTGCTGCGCTGCCGTCGAGGACGCGCCCTCGAGCCCCGCCGGCAAGAAGATCAAGTCCAGCAAGTGCTCTGGCGCCCACTCCGGCAAGCGCGCCTCTTCGGAGTGCTGCACTGCCGTCGAGGACGTGCCCTCGAGCCCCGCCGGCAAGAAGGCCAAGCCCGGCGAATGCTCTGGTGCCCACTCCGGCAAGCGCGCCTCTTCGGAGTGCTGCGCTGCCGTCGAGGACGTGCCATCGAGCCCCGCCGGCGAACACGAGAAGACGACGGCTGCTCCACCCGCGGCCAAGAAGGTGCCCGCCAAGGAGGACGGCACTGGTGGTACCTTCACCATCAGTGCCACTCTCGGCCCCAAATAGGAAGGCGCGCTTGTCGCTTTCCTATGGGCGAATGTCGATGTGTTTGCCTGGCAAACATCGGACATCCCCGGCGTTCCCAGGGAAGTGATTGAGCACCACCTTGCCGTCTGTCCTCATGCGCGACCCGTCAAGAAAAAGGTTAGGAAACAAGCGGTGGAGCGCCAAGAGTTTATCGCGGAGGAAATCAAGAAGTTGGAAGCGGCAGGCCTCGTCAGAGGCGTGCTCCATCCGACGTGGTTGGCCAATCCTGTCGTCGTGCGCAAGGCAAACGGGAAGTGGAGGCTTTGCATCGATTTCACCGATGTCAACAGAGCTTGCCCTAAAGATCCATTTCCCTTGCCGCGCATCGACCAGATTGTTGACTCCACGGCCGGATGCGACCTGCTTTCGTTCCTTGACGCCTACTCCGGGTACCACCAGATCTTCATGGCCGAAGAAGACGAAGAGAAGACTGCGTTCATCACCCCATGCGGCACGTACTGTTTTGTGCGGATGCCTTTTGGACTGAAGAACGCGGGCTCGACATTTGCGAGGGTTGTCCACACTGCTTTTGAGCCACAGATCCACAGAAATGTGGAGGCCTACATGGACGACGTTGTGGTCAAGAGCAGAGACAAGGCAACCCTGGTACAAGACTTGGAAGAGACCTTTGCAAACTTGCGCAGGATCAGCCTCAAGCTCAACCCCGAGAAGTGCGTGTTCGGAGTTCCCTCCGGCAAGCTTCTCGGGTTCTTCGTGTCTCAGCGTGGGATCGAAGCCAACCCCGACTAGATCAAGGCCATCGAGCAGATTGAAGCACCAACGCGTGTCAAGGACGTGCGACGACTTGCCGGCTGCGTGGCGGCTCTCAGCAGATTTATTTCCAGGTCTGCGGAACGCGCCCTGCCGTTTTTCAAAATCTTGAAAAAGGCAGGTCCAGTGAAATGGACTCCGGAAGCGGAGGCCGCGCTGCAAGACTTGAAGAAATACCTGTCCTCCGCCCCTACACTTGTCGCGCCTAGACCTCGAGAGATCTGCTCTACCTAGCGGCAACCAATCAAGTGGCTAGTGTTGCGTTAGTTGCAGAGAGGGAAGCTGATGACGAGCCAGCAGTCACGGCAAGCGCGTCCAACGGCAATCAGGGGGCTTCCCCGACAAGCTCTGGCCCCGGCAAGGGCGGATCCACGCAAGCGCAAGGGGAAGTGTAGAGGAAGAGGATGGTGCAGCGCCCAGTTTACTTCGTCAGTTCCCTCTTGCAAGGGGCTAGGTCGAGGTACTCTGGTGTGCAGAAATTGCTCTTCGGCCTCCTCATGGCCTCGAGGAAGCTGCGCCATTACTTCCAAGCACACGAGATCACAGTGGTCACTCGCTTTCCGCTTAAGAGGATACTGCAGAATCCCGAAGCGACAGGCAGGATTGTCGAGTGGGCGCTAGAGCTGTCAAGCTTCGGCCTAAAGTTCAAGAGCACATAGACCATCCAGAGCCGAGCATTGGCAGAGTTCATAGCAGAGTGGACGCCGACACCGGACGAAGAAATTCCCGAGACGAGCATCCCCGGCAAGGAAGCAACCAGAGAGTGGCTGATGTACTTTGATGGTGCCTTTTCGCTGGAAGGCGCCGGTGCTGGCGTGCTGCTCATCGCGCCCACCGGAGAGCACCTCAAGTACGTCGTCCAGATACACTTTCCCAAGGAGCAAGCAACCAACAATACGGTAGAGTATGAAGGTTTGCTCGCCGGTCTCAGGATTGCGGCGGAACTTGGGATCAAGAAGCTCATTGTCAGGGGTGACTCGCAGCTCGTCGTCCGCCAAGTGAACAAGGATTACCAGTGCCCGTTGATGGAAGCCTACGTTGATGGAGTGAGAAAGCTGGAAGAGCGCTTTGACGGCCTGCAAATGGAATACGTTCCAAGAGCAGAGAACGACATCGCCGACGGCCTGTCAAAATGTGCCGCACTAAAGCTACCTGTGGAACCAGGGACCTTTGTGCTCAAGCTGACTCAGCCATCCGTGACGCCATCGACTGGGCCAAGCAAGAAGAGAAGATCGGTCTCTGACGACTCTCCCCCGGCAGAGCTTCCCGAAGCCGCCGCCAAGGGAGTCCCCGAGATCGACGCCAAGAGCGCCGAGGAGCTGCCTGCTCCGGCAAGCCCCAGGGTTCGCCCCGACGAAGCAGGCGCTCCCGGCAAGCCACGCCCCGGCAAGCTTGCCGAGGAACGTCAAGCTCCGGCTGAGCCCCGAGTCCTCGCCGTAGAAGCTGATGTTCCAGCAGCCGCCGACATGCCTTTGGTCCTCGTCGTCGAGCCCCAGGCTCCGACGTGGGCACAGCAGATCGTCCGTTTCCTCCAGACAGGAGAGCTTCCCGAAGAACAAGAAGAAGCTGAAAGAGTAGCCCGGCAGTCTAGTATGTACCAGTTCGTTGACAACGCACTGTACAGAAGAGGACGCAATGGGGTGAAATTGAAGTGCATCCACCGGGAAGACGGACAGAGGCTGTTGGCGGAGATACACGGAGGCATATGTGGGCACCACATCGGCGCCAGAGCACTTGCCAGAAAGGCGTTCCGGCAGGGCTTCTTCTGGCCCACAGCCCTCCAGGATGCAACTGCACAAGTAACCAAGTGTGAAGCGTGCCAGTTCCATTCCAAGAAGATACACCAGCCAGCTCAAGCTCTCCAGACGATCCCTTTATCCTGGCCCTTCTCGGTCTGGGGGCTCGATATCCTCGGCCCCTTCCCCCGATCCGTCAGGGGCTTTGAGTACTTGTTCGTTGCCATCGACAAGTTCACAAAGTGGCCAGAAGTGGAACCAGTGAGGAAGGTGACCGCCCAGTCCGCGATCAAATTCTTCAGGTCGATTGTTTGCCGCTTCGGGATCCCCAACAGGATCATCACCGACAACGGTACGCAGTTCACAAGCCACGCCTTCATGCAGTACACCCAAGATCTCGGTACCAAGGTCTGCTTCGCTTCTGTTGCTCATCCCCGGAGCAACGGTCAAGCGGAAAGGGCCAACGCCGAGGTACTGCGCGGGCTCAAGAACAGAAGTTTTGACAAGCTGCTCAAGCGCGGACGGAACTGGATCGAGGAGCTGCCGGCGGTTCTTTGGTCGGTCAGAACGACGCCAAATCGAGCCACCGGCCAGACACCATTTGCTCTAGTTTATGGAGCAGAAGCAGTTACCCCCACGGAACTCGTATACGGGTCACCTCGAGTGCTCGCTTATGATGAGCTTGAGCAAGAGCGGTCGCGTGATGATGACGCACTGCTCCTCGAGGAAGATCGTCTCCAGGCCGCTGTGCGATCCGCTCGCTACCAGCAAGCTCTGTGTCGCTACCATAGCCGCAAAGTTAAGGCCAGGAGCCTCGAGGAAGGCGACCTTGTTCTTCGGCGCGTTCAGTCGGCCAATATACACAACAAGTTGACGCCGAAGTGGGAAGGCCCTTACCGGGTGAAACGAGTCACGAGGCCTGGCGCCGTCCGCCTCGAGACCGAAGATGGAACTCCGGTGAGCAATTCCTGGAACATTGAGCATCTTCGCAAGTTTTACCCGTAAGGCGCGGTTGTCGGACCCCGTCCGGCAACCAACTCTTTGTACAAAAGTCTTGCCGCAGACGCATGTAATCCTTTGTACAAAGCCAGGCGCAGACCCTGGCCGCAATTACGCGCTGGGGCCCCCCAAGTTTTAGCATGCATGCTGAGTCGAGTCTCGTCCTTGGTTAGGGTCGATAGTGCCTAACAGTCGCTAACCCCTAACTTGGAGGTCGAGTCCGCGACTTTTTCCCGTCCTTTCCCTTTGGCTCGCGAACAGCCTACCCTTGTCGAGCCGCTCAAGGACGAAGAGGGGGAGAAGGACGAGCCAGCACCCGCCTCCCGACAAGCCAGAGTTGCCGGGAGCTGCAACCTCAGATAAGTCTTTACATCCCTTATCATGCATTCTCTCGTGAGCTGCGGAATGTGAAAACCTCGCCTCCTCCTAAAAAGCTGCCGTGCTCTCTCAAAGCGGCAAACCCCGAAGCGCGTTCCCAGGGCCCGTTTCGGATAGTAGCCGCGGCGGCAAGGGGAGGAAGTGAGGGGCCAGAACCCGCCTTCTCCCTGCCTCCGCCCAGAGCGGGAGGAGGGCCAAGAGGCGCGGGGAACGGCAGGGTCCGTTGCCGGGCGAAGTGTCTATCTTGACGGTGCAAAGGGTCCGCCCCTTGCCGCGGGATGTACCCGCGAGACAAATGATCCGGCAAACAACCCCTTTTTTTCATTAAAAACATTCCACTCAGGTACAGTCCAGAGAGAATGAAAAACATGAAAGATGGGATTAGAAGATTTTAATGCAACTAAGGCCCGAGGGCTTACAAGATAAAAAGAGATAAGGCACCCATAATCCCTTTCTTGTCTCTCTCCTCAGGAGGTACGACAAGGAGGCGAGAAGGGCAAAAGGGGCGCCTAGACGAGCTACGAGTGGCAGAAGACACCAAGAGAGCGTCCGAGGCCCCACCCCGGAGCTCCGGAGGCCAGAAGAAGATGGCGACGCCAGAAGCGGAGCTCGAGAAGGAGGCGGCGGGACGTCGACACGCTGTCGAGGGCATCTAGCCCTCGTACTCCGAGTTGACGGCCTTGCTGCCAGCCTCTTCCGCAGCCTCGCCACTCCGGCCGCCCAAGAAGACGAAGCCCCGGCAAGAGGAGCTTGCCGGTCCGGAGAGAAGACCCCGGTGGTCGTCGCCGCGAGCAGGGGTGGTGAAGGCGTCTGGGGCGAGGTTGGAAGACGAGGCAGCGGCCTTGCCGCCCGTCCTCCTCCTCTTCCGCATCCTCCCTACGCCAGCCGCCCAAGGAGACGACCCCGGGGAGTTCACGGCGCCAGCGACGCGGACGATGGGGGCCGCCGGTGCCACGCAGAGCTGCGACTAGCGCCTAGTCGTGCCCGTCACCCCGGCGACCGCCCGCCCTCATCGTCGCTGTCGCTCCCCTCCTCGTCACTCTCGCTCGAGGAGGAGCCTTCGCTGTCGGAGGAGCTATCCACGCAGCACCGGGCCCGGGTGCCAAGGTCCCCGAAGACCTTGACGGAGAGCAGATCGCCCTCCATCAGCTTGAAATGGAGGGTGAACCCCGCCGTCAAGCTATGGATCCGGGCGAACGACTTCCACCCTCGGCCCAGGCACATCACGCCGGGGGCTCGGGATTCGACGTGGACTCGCGTACCATTGATCCCGCAGCCCCTCATGCGCAGCCTCAGCGTCTCGTGTTGTTCCGCCTCCAGGACGTCCGCAAAGGGGGCCGGGAGGCGGAGGCGATGGCGAGGCGCCCGGCGCAGCCTGATGATGAACTCGCAGGGGTCATCCCCGAGATGAACCGCCGGGGGAAACGGAGCCGCCGGCGGGGGCGAGGCCGGCGCGCCGCCCTGCCCGCCTCGAGCGCCTCGGCCCCGTCCACGGCCTCGTCCTCGACCTCGCCCCCTCCCCCTTCCCCCTACAGTTGGCTCCGCCGCCGCGGGTGCAAGGGGAGGAGGAGCACGCTGCCTGGCGGCAACCCTTGCCGCCACCGAAGAAGGGCCAGGGTTCCCTTCCTCCATGACAGCTGGGGAAAGGGGACCAGGGATCTAAGAGGAGGAAGAAGGAAGGAATGCGGACCCTCGTCATCCCCTTCCGCTCATTATAAAGGGGCGAGGTGGGGGCTCGACCGCCCCGCCCAACCAATTAAACCAGAGGAAGGGCAGGCGACAGGGCCGACCCCCTACCTCGACCTGCGTCGGCCCGGCTTCCTGCCTCCACCACCGCGACCCCAAGTGCATGGAGGACGCGTGGCGGGCGGGCAGGGCCGAGGCAACTGGTGAGGCGACCTCTCTTCCCCCCCACTCGAAAGTGGAGGCGGACGTTTCGCCTTTCCAAATAAAAGAGATCGTGCACGACGTGACGCATGCCTGCGGGCCTCAGCCCCGCGCACGCCACCCACGTCACGCACGCCTCGCACGCCTCACCCCCCACGACGCCGCGATAAGAGCGCGCCACTTGGGGAGGGCGCGACGAGCACGGAGTCAAGGAACAGCGCGACCTAGGCCACGTGTGCCCGTGCACTGTTAGGGCCTGCCCCAACAACGCTCGGCACCGTGTATGGCCCAGGCCCGGGGGCTCCTGTCGGTGTACTAAAGTAGGGGTACCCTAGAACCCTGAACTTGTGCACGGGCAGTAGTAGCCTCCCGCGGCAAGGCCTGCCAGGGGAGCGACAAGAGTCTCCACGGCCCGCTCCGGGCCGGACGAAGGCCAAGTGATCGAGCCCCGAAGACCAAGCCCCGGCAAGAGGAGCTTGCCGGGCCAAGCAGGCGAGGCACGGCAAGAGGAGCTTGCCGGGCCAAGGCGACAAGGCCCCGGCAAGAGGAGCTTGCCGGGACGACTAAGCCGAAGCACCAAGGCCCCGACGGGAGGAGCTCGCCGGGATGGCCAAGCTAAGGCACCCCAAGAGAAGCCCGCCGCGGCGCGCCGCGCGCCCCGGCAAGGCCTGACGAGCGGCAAGCTCTCAGGTGCGGCAAGGCAACTACCGCGGCAAGCCACTTGCCGCGGCTAACCACCACCTCAGGCCCGCGCTCCAGCCCACCTGCCCACGCGTCACTCTGGAGCTTCCCCGGAGGCACGTGGCGAGACGTTACGCAACCTGAGGTGTGCGGTGGCACGCAACGTTGACAGAGTCGCCCCCGTGGCGAGCGGAGGCGCCCCTAACGGTCCGCCTCGGCACTGGTCAAGCGATCCAGACGGGCATTTAATGCCTTTGTCCCCTGCCGTCAGAGTTAGGTTCGATAACACTGTGCAGCCGCTGTTCGCACAGTTCCTTGCCATTTTCACCCTCACCTGCGCCACTACCTGTGGAAAACCCCTTGGCATATAAAAGGAGGCCCATGCGCATGGGGGGGACTAGAAGGCCAGGAGGGAGAACCAGCAGGACGCCCAGTAGACCCTCGTCTACGTCCAGCTCCAACTCGTTGTAGCTTCTTGCGCTCCAGAGCAAGAACTCCAATCAACCAGACATGCAGCAGTAGGGTTTTACGCATCCATGCGGCCCGAAGCTGGGTAAAATCGTTGTGTGTGTGTGTCGCCTCGATCTGCTCTTTGTGCATCCTCGCCCCCGCCGAACCGACAAGGGGCTCCGTCCCCATAGGTGATCGTGGAGGCTGATATCCCCCGACAGAGATCCTCATCACAACTCTAAATTTGCACCGAAAGCACATGAAGGTTTTGTGCTTGGTTACGGAAAGGACTCGCACACCTACAGAGTCTTTAACAATGTTCTTCACAAGATTGTTGAAACTGTAGATGTGCGGTTCGATTAAACTAATGACTCGCAAAGAGAGCACCTACCTTCTATGTTAGATGAACCAGCACCTAAGGATTCTATCAAGCACAAGGCTACTGAAGATGTCATTCGTACTGAAGAATCTGCTGAAGATTTCATTACAGAACGTGAAGAACGTCGAGCTGATGCATCTGAAGAAAATGCTGAGGAAATTGATGCTGAAGAAAATGCTGATCAAATTCCTCAACGACAACCAGCTCATCCTCGCGTTGCAAAAGAAGTGCAAGTGGAGAAGATCATCGATGACATTAGAGCACCAGGTCCTCTCACACGCTCAAAAGCTTCTCATCTATCTAACTTTTGTGGGCACTTTGCTTTTGTCTCTATCACAGAGCCCACTAAGGTAGATGAAGCATTTCTGGAGCCTGAGTGGATTCAGGCCATGCAAGAAGAATTACATCAGTTCAATCTCAACAACGTCTGGGAACTAGTCAATCGTCTAGATCCTCGCAAGCATAATATCATTGGCACAAAGTGGATCTACCGCAACAAGCAAGATGAAAACGGCCTTGTGGTGAGGAATAAGGCACGTCTAGTAGCTCAAGGCTACACACATGTTGAAGGAGTTGATTTTGATGAAACTTTTGCACCTGTTGCTAGACTTGAGGCTATTCGCATATTACTTGCTTATGCTAACCATCATGATATCATCTTATATCAAATGGATGTGAAAAGTGCATTCCTCAATGGTAAGCTTGAGGAAGAAGTATATGTTGCTCAACCCCCAGGTTTTGAAGATCCAAAGCATCCTGACAAAGTCTTCAGACTCAATAAGGCCCTCTATGGCCTCAAGCAGGCCCCACGAGCATGGTATGATACTTTGAAGGAATTCTTCATGAAGAACGGCTTCACACCTGGTTCACTCGATCCTACTCTCTTTACTAAATCTTAGATGGTGAACTATTTGTGTGCCAAATATATGTTGATGATATTATCTTTGGCTGCACCTACCAACGTTATAGTGATGAATTTGCCTATATGATGAGTGAAGAATATCAAATGTCTATGATGTGAGAGTTGAAATTCTTCTTAGGTCTTCAAATTCGTCAACAGCGCAATGGCATATTCATATCTCAGGAGAAATATCTCAAGGATGTCCTGAAGAAATTCGGCATGCAAGATTGCAAAGGCATCAAGATTCCTATGCCCACAAATGGTCATCTATGTACTGATGAAAATGGTATTGACTTCGATCATAAGGTATACCGCTCCATGATTGGTTCTTTATTGTACTTATGTGCATCTAGGCCAGATATAATGCTTAGTGTTTGCATGTGTGCCCGATTTCAAGCTGCACCGAAGGAATCACACCATAAGGCTGTGAAGCATATTCTTCGATATCTAGCTCACACACCAACACTAGGATTAGGTATCCCAAGGGCTCGGATTTTGATCTCATTGGATATTCTGACTCTGACTATGCTGGTGATCGTGTGGACCGCAAGTCAACATCTGGTACATGTCATTTCCTCGGACGATCCTTGGTCTGTTGGTCCTCGAAGAAACAGAACTGCGTATCATTGTCTACTGCTGAAGCTGAGTACATTGCTGCTGGTTCTTGCTGTGCTCAACTGCTATGGATGAAGTAAACACTCAAGGATTATGGCGTCAACGTGAAGAATGTGCCTCTCCTCTGTGACAATGAGAGTGCTATCAACATTACTCACAACCCAGTTCAGCACTCGAAGACAAAGCACATTCATATTCATCATCATTTCCTTCGCGATCATGTGTTTAAGGGCGACATTTCTATTGAGCATGTGAAGACTGAAGAACAGCTAGCCGATATCTTCACAAAGCCCTTGGATGAGAAGATATTTAGCAAGTTGCGGTGTGAGCTAAATATCTTAGAGTCTTCGAATGTACTTTGAAAAGACACTCATCCTAACACTTATGCAAAATTGATGACTTAGATGTGCAACACATGAAGAAACGTTTTTCTTCAATCAATGAAGAATAACACTCTAAGTGTGAAGAAATTAATGAAGAATTGATTCTCAGAACCCTACGACAATTGTACGCGGTGTCTGAAATCAGCATTCTTATACAGTGGGTCACGCCACCACAAAAGTTGAAAATCTTCAATTAGAGTTTTTTTGTTGAAATTCCTCAGTTGTTCAAATTCTTCTACTTTTCAAAATCTTCACTGTTTCTGTCGTTTTTCTTCATTGGCTATTTCTTGGATCATTCACTATGCTATTTCATTCACTTATGGCTATTTCTTCATCATTCACTTATGGCTATTTCTTCAAGTTGGTGTTTTCTACTAAGTGAATGTGATCGGACCCTTCCCCCTCTATGCTATACTTAATCCAATCTATTCACAAATTCTTCATGTGCATTCTATTTGAAACTCGTTCAAAATCTTCACTGTGTCCTTGTCAGCTGAAGAAATTGCGAACGGAACGTTAAAACTGACCTTATCCATATTTTCGGTTTTGCCGCTCAAACCGTTCCGCATCCCATGATGAATTTTTTATTCACCCACGATCTTACACGATCTCCACCTCTCTGTACGTGGGTGACACATGTCGTGCGAAGGAGAAGGGTCAGGGGCACGTTCGTCCCAAATCTTTGGGCGAATAGTTTTTCACTGCCACTATAAATACCCCCTCACCCCTTCCTCACTTCCTTTACTCCGCTCGATCTCTCTCTCCCGCTCGAGCTTCCCAAACCCTAGCGCCGCCGCTACTCCATCGTCGCTGGTGAGGAAGAGCTTCACTTCCTTGACCTCGTCGCCATCATACTCGCGCCGACCGCGGAAATCTTCACCTCCGCCGCCGCTGTAGACGTCTTCCTCCACCAAGTTAGGGTGTGGAAGATCTACACCGACGAACTTCACTTCTCCATCTCTGTGTTCGTTGTGTTCTTCATTCAGGGTAATTAAAAGTTACTTTTACTGCCCTCTTTGATTCGAAGTTTCTCTACAAAATCTTCAAAAGGTGTTTTATTCTTCAAATCTTCACACACTAAAACACCTTACAAATCTTCTGCTCTTGATTCATTTCTGTCGGATCACGGGTTCCGGCAGACCCTTAAGGTTCGAACTCTGGGGTGCGCGCGGAGATCGTGCCCGCTACCTCTCCGTCTTGTAAGGATCTAAGTACTGCAAGAACAGCACAAGAGACACAGGGTTTATACTAGTTCGGGCCACCATTGTGGTGTAATACCCTACTCTAGTTTGTGGTGGGTGGATTGCCTCTTGGGCTGATGATGAAGAACAGTACAAGGAAGAACAGCCTCGCGAGGGTCTGTTCTTGGCTAGGGGATGAACTGCTAGGGGGAGTTCGATCGCCCTTCTCTTTCTCTCTCTCTCTCTCTGCTTGCTCTAGATACTGAATCAGATGCCTCTACCCTGTGGGTGGCTAGTCCTATTTATAGGCAAAGGCCCTGGGCCTCTTCCCAAATATTGAGCGGGAAGGGCGCCAACAATTGGCCAATTTGAAGGGGAACATCTGGTACACTTATCCTGACTAAAGTTGGTCTTCGCCTGCCAAAGGCCCTATAGTGACGCCGTCCTGGGCTCCATGGTGACCTCCTTCCCACCGTTGGGCTGGTCTTGGTCTCGTCGCACCAAAATGGGTGCCTTTGCTTGATCCTCTCGCCCGCGCTTGCCCCCTTTGCACCAAAGAGGAAAGGGAGACGCTGCGCGGGCTGGCGCCCGCCTGGCACCCTTGGTCGTCATGGCTCGCGTCATGGGCACCTCGTGAGGTACCCACCTTGATCTCTCCGCCTCCTCGCGAGCCAGCCTAAGGAGGCCGTGCTTGAGAAAGCACCATTCGTCCGCCTCGCGAGGCTTGGCCCCTCGCGAGGGTCTTGAGCCTTGTGCTGATGAAGATGGGCCACGCTGGGCCCCCATTTGAGCCACGCGGCAGGCCGCAGGCAGGCAAGTCTGGGGACCCCGTTCCCAGAACGCCGACAGTAGCCCCCGGGCCCAAGGCGCGCACGGACTTGGCCGTGCCGAGAGGCGAAAGGGCAAGGGCGAAGCGCCGCGGGCCCTAACAGCCTACGGCCTTGGGCGCCGCGTGGCGGTTTGACAAGACGTGGGCGTCTCCACTTCCCCATGATGCCTTGGCAACTGCGTGACTTGACTAATCCCTGCATGCATAGATACGGGTCATTATTACCTGCGATCGTGGTGCCCGACGGTTGGCCTCTTCCGGCTATAAGTGCGAGGCCGCACAAGCTCCGCCAGTCCACCCCTTCCCGCTTCTCTTCTTCTTCCTCTCCTTCACCGCCGCCGCTCGCATGGCTCCGAAGAGGTTCTCAGCCACAGAGAAGGGGAAGGCTAGTCGGGCGGGGGCCGACTCCCCTCCGGCCAAGCGCGGCCGGGGTCGTCCCCGCAAGCATCCCGCGGTCCCCGCTGTGGCTCCCCGCGGGCACAGGGGTGGTTCTCCGCGTGGGGGTGAGCGCTCGGCTGCCATGGGGAGGCAGGCTGTGGTTGCGCAGCCTCCCAGGCCGCGCTTTCGCTCGGCGGAGGTGCTGCCGGAGTTCGTCGTGTGGTCGGCGGACCCGACCAGCACCTGGCTCCAGCTCCCTCGCTTCTTCATCAGCGAGCTGCCGGCCGGCGCCCGGTGCGGCTTTTGGCTCCAGGCTGACGGCTGCTGCAGTAGGGCCTCTTGGGTTTCGCGCGAGGTCTCCCCTTCTGGGAATGGGGCCCTGACCAGCGGCTGGCAAACGTTTGCCCGCGCGCACGGCCTGGGCCAGCGGTGCACCCTGCACTTCAAGTTCGACGGTGACGGCACCCTCTACGTGAGGGTGTTTCTGGAAGATGGTCGCCGCGCAGGATGCTGCCCTGAGGACGACGATGGAGGAGACAGCGCCCACTCTACTGGCGGCGTCCGAGGCACCACAAGCTCCGCCAACTCTTCTTCAGGCGGCTCCTCCAGTGGTGGCTGAGCCAGCCCCCTCGCCGCCGCGCTTGCTTGGGGGGTGGCTGTTCATCCGCCCGTCGCCGCGCCTCGGTGAAGCGCGAGAGGGAGTCCGCCTGAGCTTCGGAGGCATCCGGTGTCGCCTCTGCAGGCCGATGCGAGGCGGGCCGCACTGGGCTCGCCCTTTCCTTTTCCTTTTGCTCCCTTTGTAAGACAAGACAGCTGCATGGAGCCCCGTGGGGGCGTGTTGAGAATCATTACCGTTGTAGCCATTACCTTGATTTTGTTGTTGCGCTTCTCAACTATTTGCCCTCGCGTAGGTAGTTTGCGGCCCCAGCCGAGGGGCGACCGACCCAGGCCCTGTGTGCATGTCGCGGTGCCCGAGGGGCACGGAGTGCTCCAGTAGAGAGCCCGGGCCGTGAAACCTTTAAGCGGCTAGAGCAGAAACGCTCGCGAGGGCGTTCGAGTCCCATCCCTCGCGAGGCCTTTCATGAGAGAAAATCAAAACGAGGAGCGAAAATCGACAAACCACAAATCAACAATGGCGATAGTTTCGATAAGACTTCAAATGCAAGTAAAACACATCAAATGCGGAAAGCAAATGAAAAAGCCACGTCCGGCACCTAGTCTAGTCTTCGACGTCTTCTCACCAGCGCGGAGCTAAGTGCTGCCACTGGGCATGGGAGGGAGCCCCAGGGCCTGAGGCCGGCGCTCCTGAGACTCCGGGGCATGTACAGCCCCACTCATTATTACGTGAGAGTGTCACGGGGCGGCGAGCTTCACAGGCATTGGCCTTCTTCACAGGCTCCGAGCCTTTCTCCTTAGAGGTAATAAGGTTCACATGCATTCGCCTTCTTCACAGGCTCTGGGCCTTTTCCCTTAGAGGTAATAAGCTTCACAGGCATTCACCTTCTTCACAGGCTCTGGGCCTTTCTCCTTAGAGGTAATAAGCTTCACAGGCATTCGCCTTCTTCACAGGCTCTGGGCCTTTTCCAAAAAGAGATGATCTTCACAGGCGTTCGCCTTCTTCACAGGCTCAGGGCCTTTTCCAAAAAGAGATGATCTTCACAGGCGTTCGCCTTCTTCACAGGCTCAGGGCCTTTTCCAAAAAGAGACGATCTTCACAGGCGTTCGCCTTCTTCACTGGCTCAGGGCCTTTTCCAAAAAGAGACGATCTTCACAGGCGTTCGCCTTCTTCACAGGCTCAGGGCCTTTTAGGGGTAGAACCTCCGGAGGTGCTGGATGTTCCACGCGTTCTGAATCGGCTCCCCCTCTTGAGTCTCCAAGCGCACGGAGCCAGGCCTGGAAACATGAACAACCTTGAACGGTCCCTCCCACATGGGAGAGAGCTTGTGCAGCCCTTCCCTGGAGAGGACCCGCCTGAGTACGAGGTCTCCTACCTCGAGGGTCCTGGGGCGGATGTTGCGGCAGTGATATCGTCGTAGCGCCTGTTGGTACCTTGCCGCTGGTAGCGCGGCTTCCCGGCGGCGTTCCTCCCCCAGCATGAGGTCTATCCCCCGCATGGCGTCCTGCTGTGCCTCGTCGAACACCAGGACCCGCGCGGAGCGACGCCTGACCTCGTGAGGAAGGACTGCTTCGGCTCCATAGACCAGGAAGAACGGGGTTTCCCCGATTGGTTTGGTCGTGGTTGTGCGGACGGACCACAGCACGGATTGGAGCTCGTCGTACCAACCCCTGCCGCAGGCCTCCAGCTTCTTCTTGAACGTCCTGGTCTTGAGGCCTCTCAGGACCTCCGCGTTGGCTCATTCGGCTTGCCCATCGCATCGCGGGTGTGCCACCGAAGCGTAGCATATCTGCGTTCCAAGGTTAGCACAGTATGTTTTGAAGAGATTACTGGTGAATTGCGAACCGTTGTCTGTGATGATGCAGTTCGGCACCCCGAACCGGCTCACGATACCCCTGATGAACTTGACCGCGGAGCCCGCAGGGATGGTACGGACAGCCTCCACCTCCGCCCACTTGGTGAACTTGTCAATTGCGACGTAGAGGTAACGGTAGCCCCCTGGCGCCCGAGGGAACGGGCCCAGAATATCCAACCCCCAAACTGCGAATGGCCATGAGAGGGGTATAGTCTGCAGGCTCCCCGCTGGTTGATGGATCTGCTTGGAATGGAACTGGCAGGCCTCACAAGCCTTTACTAATTCGACTGCGTCGTTGAGCGTGGTGGGCCAATAGAACCCACTATAGAATGCTTTGCCGACGAGGGTCCGTGATGATGAGTGGTGTCCGCAGTCTCCGCCGTGTATGTCCCCCAGTAGTTCCCTTCCTTGCTCCCTGGAGATGCAGCACAGAGATACGTCGTTGGGTCGCTTCCGGTAGAGTTCTCCATCTCTGATGCAGTATGCCGTGGCCTGCCGTGCCACTCGTTCTGCTTCCTCCTCCTTCTCTGGCAGGGCCCCATGTGTCAGGTAATTCCGGAGCTCTGTGATCCAGCATTCCTCCTGAGGTTCCATCATCAGGAGCAAGCATGCTCCTGAGGGCGGTCCGCAGGCCGGGGCTCCCGAGGCTGGTGGCTGAGGGAGCTCATCTCGAGGCTGAGCCGTGCTTGATAACGTTGGCCGCGCTGAAGGTTTGAAGAGCCGCTCTTCGAAGACGCCGGGCTCCTGCGGCAGCCGCCTGGACGCCCGTCCGGCTATGTCGTCAGCTTCCTGGTGGGTGCCACGGGGCACGTGCTTCAGCTCCAGCCCCCAGAACTGCTTTTCAATCCTGCGGACCTCCGCCTGGTAGGCCTCCATATGCTCGTCCTTCGGCTCGTACACCTTATTGGAGAAGTTGACTAGGAACTGCGAGTCGCCTTTCACGGTGAGGCGCTTCACTCCCAGGGCCGCTGCGGCCTTCAACCCGGCTATCAGTCCCTCATATTCGGCTATGTTGTTGGAGACCTTTTCTCCGTGCTGGAAACAGAGTTGTACTGCATAGTAAAGCTTATCCTGAGTGGGTGATATCAGCACAGCACCAGCCCCCGCGCCGTGCCTGGAGAATGCCCCGTCGAAGTACATGTCCCAGCCTTCTGGCGCCTTGCTCCCTGGGGACAGGGAACGATCCTCGTTGTCCTTGAGGCCAGGCGCCTCTGTCCATTCCGCCACGAAATCCGCCAATGCAGCTCCTTTGATGACCCTAGCTGTGCTGAACTCGAGCTGAAACGCTTGCAACTCTATGTTCCACTCAGCGACCCTTCCGGCTGAGTTAGGGCTCCTGAGCACCCTCTCCAGGGGGTACGATGAGACGACTTTGATCGGGTGAGCTTGGAAGTAGTGCCGCAGCTTGCGCAAGGCCACCAGCAGCGCGAGGAGGAGCTTCTGAGGCATCGGGTATCGTGCCGTCGCGTCCCGTAGCACCGTGCTAACGAAGTAGACCAGGTGCTCAACAAGGCTGAGAGCAGCTTGGGTCGCGGCGCCCTCGGGAGGTGAGGGCACCTCACGAGATGCTGTGGCCTCGGGAGGCGGACCATCCGGGCATGCTGCCTCTCCTGTCTCTGGTGCGTCCCTCGGCAGCTGACTCTCTTCATTTTTAGTTTTGGCTTCCTCGAGCTTTCCCTGTTCCCGTCTTGTCTGGCCTCGGGCTGCCGCTATGGTCTTGGCCTGGCGCTCCTCCCTAACCGCCACCAGTGCTGCGTTGGCAGAGTAGGGAGTGGCGGCAAGGTAAAGCAGCAGAGGCTCCTGAGGGCGCGGAGCCACCATGACTGGGGGACTGGTTAGGTACCTCTTGAGATCTTGAAACGCCCTATCTGCCTCTTCAGTCCATTCAAAGGGTCCCTTTTTCTTCATCAGCTGAAAGAAATGCAACGCTCGTTCCCCCAATTTGGAGATGAAGCGCCCTAGTGCGGTCACACGCCCAGTGAGTTTCTGCATTTCTCTGAGGGTCTTCGGCGGACTCATGTCCTCGACCGCCTTGACTTTCTCGGGGTTGGCCTCGATGCCGCGATGAGATACGAGGAATCCCAAGAGCTTGCCCGAGGGGACACCCAACACACATTTCTCCAGGTTGAGCCGTAGGTTCACTGCGTCGAGGCTCGCGAAGGTCTCCTCCAGGTCTTGTATCAGGGTCCTGGCCTCTCGAGATTTCACCACAATGTCATCGACGTATGCTTCAACATTCTTCCCGAGCTGCGGGCCCAAGGCGATGTGCATCAGCCGCTGAAAGGTTGCCCCTGCGTTGCGTAGTCCAAATGGCATGCATGTATAGCAGTATACCCCGCACGGGGTCAAGAAGGCGGTCTTCTCAACGTCTTCTATCGCCATCTTGATCTGGTGATATCCGGAGAAGGCATCCAAAAAGCACAACAGGTCGCACTCGGCGGTGGAATCGACGATCTAGTCGATGCGAGGGAGCGGGAACGGATCTTGCGGGCATGCCTTGTTGAGGTTGGTGAAGTCGACACACATGCGTTCCTTCCCCTTTTCTTGGGCGCAACGACAGGGTTGGCCAACCAATCTGGGTACCGGACCTCGCGAATGACTCCAGCGGCTTCTAACTTGCGGGTCTCTTGGACGATGAAGGCCTGCTTCTCTGCGGACTGCCGCCTGGCCTTCTGCTTCACGGGGCGCACATTTAGGCACACGTTGAGGTGGTGCTCGATGACGTCCCTGGGGATCCCTGCCAACTGATCGGGCTCCCAAGCAAACACTTTCTTGTTTGCACGCAGGAACTTGACCAGGGCCTCCTCCTGCTCAGGCCCTAGGTTGGCGCCAATGGTGAAAGTGGCGCTGGAGGACCCGTCCTCGTCGACGGGTATCTGCTTGGTTTCTGCCTTGTCCTGGGTGAACAACTGCTTCTTCTTGGTAGGCGCAGCCCCCTTGGGCTCAGGGGTCCCCGCGTCGGTGGGCTGTGCCGATGCCGCCGTCCTGAAGGCGAGCTTGTGTACTCGCAGGGCGTCCCCGGTGTCTCCGTGCACGGTGAGGGTACCGCTGCTCCCGGGAATCTTCATGAGGTTGTACGCCGGGTGCGTGGCGGCCATGAACTGAGCTAGTGCCGGGTAGCCGAGGATGGCGTTGTAAGGGAGGCCGATGGGGGCGATGTCGAAGTCGACCATCTCCGTGCGGAAGTTGTCGTAGGTGCCGAAGGTTACCGGGAGCCGGATCTGTCCCAAGTTGTCGGATGACCCGCCCCCGACGCCTGAGAAGGATCGGCTGGGTTGCAGCCGCTCCCGGGGTATGCGGAGGAGGTTGAAGGTCTCGATCGAAAGCACGCTGAGGCCCGCGCCGCCATTGACGAGGGTTCTGGTGACGGCCACCTGGCAGATGGTGGGGGTGCACAACAGGGGGAGCGCGCCCGAGCCGGCCAAGTTAGTGGGGTGGTCCTCCGAGCTGAAGGTCGGGCCAACCTCGCGCGCCGCCCGGTCCGTGGGAGCCCCCTGCCATGCGGAAACGACGCCGATCTGGCGGGCAAATGGCTTGACGTGGCGGCTTGTTGGTGGCTTGGCCAACGCCTGAGCCGGCCAAGTTAGCGGGGTGGTCCTCCGAGCTGAAGGTCAGGCCAACCTCGCGTGCCGCCCGGTCCGTGGGAGCCCCCTGCCGTGCGGAAACGACGCCGATCTGGCGGGCAAACTGCTTGACGTGGCGGCTCGTTGGTGGCGCCTGCGAGCCGCCCAGGAGGGCCGCGACGACCGGGAGCGTCGACGTCGTGGTGCAGTCGCCCGGTCGCATAGACAGGCGCCGGGGTGGTGCTTGCTGCTCGCCTCCCGTCGGGCCGGTGGCGGTGTTGACGGCGGGCGACGGGGAACGGCGAGGACGTCCACCAGCGAGGGCCACTGGCGTGGCGCGAGCTCGACACGTGCCGTACATGGATGCGGCAGCCGGGGGAGGACGGAGCGGTGGAAGGCAGCTTCCGGTGCACCCCTACCTGGCGCGCCAAATGTCGGATCACGGGTTCTGGCAGACCCTTAAGGTTCGAACTCTGGGGTGCGCGCGGAGATCGTGCCCGCTACCTCTCCGTCTTGTAAGGATCTAACTACTGCAAGAACAACACAAGAGACACAGGGTTTATACTAGTTCGGGCCACTATTGTGGTGTAATACCCTACTCTAGTTTGTGGTGGGTGGATTGCCTCTTGGGCCGATGATGAAGAACAGTACAAGGAAGAACAGCCTCGCGAGGGTCTGTTCTTGGCTAGGGGATGAACTGTTAGGGGGAGTTCGATCGCCCTTGTCTTTCTCTCTCTCTCTCCTTGCTCTAGATACTGAATCAGATGCCTCTACCCTGTGGGTGGCTAGTCCTATTTATAGGCAAAGGCCCTGGGCCTCTTCCCAAATATTGAGCGGGAAGGGCGCCAACAATTGGCCAATTTGAAGGGGAACATCTGGTACACTTATCCTGACTAAAGTTGGTCTTCACCTGCCAAAGGCCCTGTGGTGACGCCGTCCTGGGCTCCATGGTGACCTCCTTCCCACCGTTGGACTGGTCTTGGTCTCGTTGCACCAAAATGGGTGCCTTTGCTTGATCCTCTCGCCTGCGCTTGCCCCCTTTGCACCAAAGAGGAAAGGGAGACGCTGCGCGGGCTGGCGCCCGCCTGGCACCCTTGGTCGTCATGGCTCGCGTCATGGGCATCTCGTGAGGTACCCGCCTTGATCTCTCCGCCTCCTCGCGAGCCAGCCTAAGGAGGCCGTGCTTGAGAAAGCACCATGTCGTCCGCCTCGCGAGGCTTGGCCCCTCGCGAGGGTCTTGAGCCTTGTGCTGACGAAGATGGGCCACGCTGGGCCCCCATTTGAGCCACGCCGCAGGCCGCAGGCAGGCAAGTCTGGGGACCCCCGTTCCCAGAACGCCGACAATTTCTCTAAGCTTTATTCTCTTCAAGTCGTCAATTGTGTGGATCTTCGATCTATACAACTCTGGAACCTAGGACAAAGCACGCTTAGTGAAATTATTCAAGACTCATCTGGTCAAATTCCTCAAACTTGTTCTTTTTGAAAAACCTTCTGAGAACGCATATGACCTCTCCAAATTCCTCGCAACTATACTCTGTTCACAGGTACTCATGTCCGCTGCTGAATCACTAGGTTCTCATCAACTTAGCTCATTTGCAGCGTTCCTTGAAGAGAAACTGCATACTTCTTCAGAGAATTCAATTGTTCAAATTCCTCAGCTGAAGAAAATGGCAGATGGTAAGAAGCCGCAGAAAGGAGGAAAGAAACCTGAGGTTATGACTGCGTTGGAGATCCTTGAGGACATTTATAAAGATTACTGCACACCTGATGAAGCCAAGTTTGGCAAAGAGAACAAAAATCAGCGCAAGGTGCGCCATCAGAGGATTGAACAGAGATGGGCACGCGAATGGAAGGAGTACAGATATATTACTCCAAAATATATGAAGAAATTCGCTCTCAACCCTCCATACCCAAGACTTCCACTGGCACCTGGCCAAGTGGCTGATCCCACTAGCATCAAATGCGGTGAGGATTTTCCTGAAGAATGGGCAAAGCGTCAAGCCAAGTTGGCAAGACAAGCTAGAGAAGCAGTGAGTAAATTCAACGAAGATTCTGCTGCTGCTTCTGCCACTGAGGCCTCTGTCAAGCCGAGGAAATCAATGGCAAAGAAGCCTGCTCGTAAGCCAAGTGCTTCACCAACATTGCCCTCACGGCCAAGTTCCTAAGCTGCGCCCTCACGGCCAGGAACTTCAAAATCTTCAAGACCAATTCCTCAAGCTGCTCCTGCTCCTTCAAAATCCTCAGCACCTCCACCAAAGTCCTCAACACCTGTGCATCTGGCCTCGTGCCAAAGGACTGCAGGCATCTCAATTGCCTCTGGTGTCTCAGCAAGTTCATCAGCTGCACCGGATTCTTCATCTGGCCCCACACTGCTGAAGACTAAGGCAACTGCTGGACGAGGTCCTCGACCAAGTCCCAAGAAGAAATAGGTCACCTTCCAAGAGCCAGCTGAAGATGATGAGGCTGATGATGATGAACTTGCGGACATCATCAGAGACAGGCAAGTAAGGGCCGCTAGAGCAAAAGGCACACCTGTGCCGCTGCTGTTGGATCCAAGGGCGATCCTAGACTACATTGACCTCTGGCACAAGGACCCAAATACTCCTATGCCAGACTTCAAGTTGACACCTGGTCAAAATCACATGCTGACTCACTTCATCCAAGAGGAGAAGTGGAAGTATGACCAGGCCAGGCAGATCAAGAAGGTCCAGTACAAGAAAGAGAAGTTTCTGAAGACCAACGTGGTCAAAATGTCAACTGAAGAACTCATCAAAATTCAGTCTAACATCAAATCCCTCAGCGACAAATTCAATTCATACTATGTTGATTGGAAAGGAGCCAAAGTCAGGTTTGTGAAACTGACTGAGAAGTTAACCAATGTTGCAGCCCCATCGCAACAAGAAGTTCCTCAAGATGAAGCTTCTGCTTAGCCCACTGAAGAACATGCCAGCACCGCTGATGACTTTCAGGCTGCTGAAGAAAATGCTAGTTCCAGGGCTGATGACTCCATTCCAGCTGCTGAAGAAATTGTCAGGGCATCCACTAGTGGCGCGCCTAAAGAAACTGAAGAAGTCAGGGCAACTGCATCAGTTGCGCGTGAACAAATACAAACAGATTCCTCAGCTCCTCCCGCGCCTACACCAACTCCTATCCTTCCATCTACATCAGATGTGAAGAAGACCAAGGCTGCAGAGCGAGCTGCAGTGAAGAAAAGGAAAGCATCAAGTGCTTCAGAATGTTCAGCTCCAAAGAAGATGAAGCCTACGACCAGCTCTTTTGCAAATCCGATCGATGTTGTTCCGATTTCCACCATGCCATCAAAGGACCTTGTTCCATTTGGTGAAGAATATGAGATCCCAAGCGGATCTGATGAAGAAACTCAATCTGCTGCCTCGTCAGAGCAGATTGATGAAGAAATTGAAGTGGATGCGATCCCTTAAACACCTGTTGTATCCTCACCAATGCCTCAGTTCACTGCTGAAGAGGCTGGTGTTGAAGAATTGGAAAATGAAGACGTGGATATTGGAAGTACAACGCCAGTAATGAATGATGACTTTTGAGAAAGTCAGCATCCCAATTCTCCACACTTCACCCGCTACAAAAAATTCCTCAGTCCCCTGCACCAACAGTTCAAATGGGCTCTGAAGAAGCTCATCCCACAACATCTGTGCATGAAGAAATTCCAGCCACTAGTGCTGAAGAAACTGCTGCTGCTGAAAATGTGACAACTCAGACTGCACCTGAGGAGGAACCAGAAATTCCTTAGACCGATGAACCTGAGATCTCGATTCCTGAGGTCGTGATGCAACTCACTGACACCCCTCTGCCAAAGCCAAAGGATCCGTTTTCAAGGAAGCAAAAGTTCAAGGCTGAAGACTTCTTTGGCGAGCATGTATTCTTCACTGATTACAATCCATATGACTCTGCTCGCATAAGGAAGAGGCATTTCTGGACTGCTAGTCAAGCAAACTTCTATTCCTCAGTGCTGTTCAACAAAGACAAAGTCTTCAATCATGCACATATTCCTCATGTAGACATGGAGTCTCTGCCGTACTTCAAGCCAGTCCTCAGTGTTCTTCACGACGCTGGGCTGCTAAACTTCTGCACTGACATATGTGATTGGAATGAAGAACTCATTCTTCAGTTCTACACAACGCTGCACATCACAGGCGACTCTAAAGATGTAAACTCACGGGTTCTGGACTGGATGACAGAGAACACTCACTACAAGGCACCAGCGTCTGAATTGCTTCGTGCCCTACCACTCAGTCCTCCCTTGAAGATGCACGTTGTGTCTATAGTGAACCTGAGCTTTCAAATCACTACATGCAAGTTTTGATGAAGCCTTTGAAGCCAGGGCAGGCCCCTCGTACCAACTTCCTCGTCAAGGAATTACAGTATGTGCCTCGGACTGTCTATCGCATTCTGACAAAGACAATGAGTCCTATCAAAGGCCATGACTCAAATGATGAAGAAGTCATTGGCATCATGAAGAATCTGCTTTTCAATATCATTCATGGCGTTCCCGTCAACTTCCATGATTTCTTCATGAGGACTCTGGCCAATATTGCAATGTCACCATTTGAGCTGAAGCCTTATGCGCCATGGATTATGAGATTCATCAGGACAAGGTCTTCACTCAACTACAAAGCTGACACTCTGAACCACTACAGCTACTTGCCTCCAATTGAAGTCCTCAAAAGGACATTTTCATCAGCTGATGACAAAGGCAAGGCCGCTGCTATGATAGATGAAGGCATTCGTCCATTGGACGGTCAATTTCGCAAGGCTGCATCCTACTCCACCAATGATGACTCTGCCACACATGACTCTGCCGCCAACAATGCCAAGCAAAATCCTCAAGCCACAGCACCCAGGGTGATGACTGATCGTGAGTTACTCCTCAGTCTTCATCAGAAGGTTGATCGCAATCATAAATGGGTCAAGCGTCAGTTTGGTTCAATTCTTCAAAACATGACTTCAACACAAATGCAGTGAAGAAAAACCACTACTACCTCCATGAAACCCTCAACCGCACTTGGGATGTTCTGTCTCAAGTTTACAGCGCTGAAGATCTGAAGAAAATGGGCCTCAAAGAAGAGTTTGACTGTCTGCACCTCCTCCGAAGAAATTCAAGAAGGTCAAAGTTCCTTCTTTGGTGGCCAGCTCCTATTCTTCATCGCGTGACACTGATGAACATGAAGACTTGGACGACACAGCGGCAGGCCCTACTTCAACAACCGACCCCGACAACGCTGGCGCTTCTTCATGAACCTGATTATCTTCAGGGGCGTTAGTCCTCAATTTCGATCCTTTTGGTCATTCGATGACAAAGGGGGAGAAATCTGAGTTAGTCTTCAAGCGGGTCTATCATATACAACGTTTTTTTGCTAAGTTACAACTCTCGTTCTTCCGAAACCTTTATTGGATCAAGTTGTAAACTTAAACCCGATGGTGGTCTGATACTTCTGCTACGTTATTCTGCATGCTTATTCCTCGTTAATATTATCGCATGCATGCTGAAATACGTCAGTCACCATTTTTCATCATGCATTTCAAATTCTTCATATTATATATCAAATGCGTGTATGAATTACAAGATATAGGGGGAGATCTCCGTGATTCAACTCTTCAAGTGTGCATTGCTTCAAAAGCAAATTCCTCACTATGCACATATTCAGGGGGAGTTCTTCTATATCTTGCAATCAAATTCCTCAATATTAGCATTTATAGTTCATATATTTATCCCCGTTGAAAACTTAACCTATGTTGTCATCAATCACCAAAAAGGGGGAGATTGTAAGTGCATCTAGTGCCCCTTAGTGATTTTGGTGTATTGAAGACTTATAGGTTAAGGATCTAATGCGTTTATGAGTGTACAAAGGTCTATAAGTCTATGAGGAGTTTGATATTTACAGAGAAAGTCGACCCCTAAAAATGAAGTTCTTCGACTGAAGACTTTGGTATTCTGAAGACTTTCTGAAGACTTTGAAAGTGAAGAAATTGGTGTGACCTTGAAGACTTGGTATTCGTTCGAGGAACATGGAGCATGAAGACTTTTGTTTTCGTAGTTTCATTTTATCTTTCTTGAGTCATAGGAAACACCGTACTATTAAAGGGGTCGAGGAAATACTAAGGAAAAATTTCCATGTGATGCTCAACTCAAAATCCTACACCTACCAATCCCTTCGAGTGAAGCCATTGGAAATCTCATATAGTTCAGTCAATTTCTTCAGTGAAAGAGACGCAGTTCTTCTTGTCACTGAGGACTTTGTTCTGACTGAGGAGTTACGAATTCGCTAGTGCGGATTGCCTACACAGTGAGGAACATGATAGCCCTGAGGAATTTGCACCTCAAATTTCCGACCGTTGCTGTGCTACGCGCCAGCTGTCCCAAAATATCTTATCCATCCAACGGTCATATCATTGAAGGGCATTTATGTCTTATCATGTCGGGCTGCTCCCTAGGCTATAAATAGCCGCCCCCTACAACCACTAGCTGGTTGGCTACTCTGCTAAAAACTGACACTCGTCAATTGAGAGCATCCCATCCTCCGAGGACTTTGAGCGAAAATCATCAAGTGATGAAAATCCAAAACCCAAACCCAAACACCTACAAACCCAAAGTGATTGAGCATCACTGAAGAGATTGATCCTGCATGTATCCGACGCTTGTTACCTTTGAAGACTGTGCTTCTTCCAGACGGTTATGCGTCATGGTCTAGAGCATCCAAGAGGAAGCCGAGTGACCGAGTTTTTCAAGGTTCGGAAGTCACCTGAAGACTTACCACGAGTGATTGGATGAGGACTGTGTGTTCTTAGTTCAAGGAGAATACGGTGAGGACTTGGTGTCCCGAGCTACGTGCTCAGGATTGGGTGTCCGAGACTGTGTGTCCTCGAGTTTAAATACTCAGCCGCTCCAACCAGATGTACAACTGAGACAACAGTTGGAACTGGTCTACCAAATCTTTGTCTTCACCAAGCCAACTGGTTCTATTTCCTCAACACTTTCATTTCCTCATTACTATGTTGTGTGCTTGTTCATATCTGTGTTTGAAGACTTTGACTGAAGACTTTCTCAATTTCCTCAGTTCAATTTCTTCAGTCTGTTTGTCTTCATCTTGTGCTATCCAGTGATTACGTTTTCTATACTCTGTGTTTGTCTTCATTTCATCATGATGACTATACTTGTATTCTGTTATGTTTACTTCTAAGTACTTATTCCGCTGCAAATAGTTCTTCGCTAAGGAATTTCCTCACTAGCAAATTCCTCAGTGAAGAATTCATAAAAATCGCCTATTCACCTCCCCTCTAGTCGATATAACGCACTTTCAAGAGTACCTCCGAAAAAGGAGAAAAAATTGTGAGCATGTGTTCGGAAACAAAACACAATACCCTACAAAGAGATTCTTCCAAAAAGGTTGTGCAATATCCCGTTCATGAAGAAAGATGAACTCAGGTCGAATTCGTATTCGCACAGAAAACAGATCCAAAAAGCGATTCACTAATCGGAATCTTCCCGGAGTTTGGACGGTTGGATCGAGCTGAAATTTTGAGAGGTGGTAGCTATAGAAATTCCATAGCCGATCAACGATTGGATCTTCCAAAGGACGTCCGAGCTAGATGTTGGACACCACGCTCCAAACTCGTCTAGATTCCCGTCTAGATTCGACAGGGCTCCGGTATATTGGAGATCGGTGGAGATTACTCCATCGGAACGCAATGAAATTTTACAGTGTCTTTGTAGACTATCCCGCACAATTCCACTGAAGGAATCATCAAAGCGATGCTCGAGGAGGTCGTGGTAGCGGATACAAGTTCGCTGTTCAGAAAAACAACACGGTCGCCCAAGGGCAATGTTGACGTTGAGCCCCCGAGCTCCATGGATGATTCCTCTATGATCATGATAGAGATCGGAGTTGATGTTGATGAAGGCCTCGTCCGAACATGATGATTGGAGGCAGGGCATAGTCCTCGGTCAAGCCAAGGTGACCAGTCGAGCCGGCGATGAAGACGCTGACGTCGCAGTTCATCTGCAGGTGAGCCATTGATCTTTTGCCGATCACACAGCGGAACTCTCAATGAAAGTACCATTGTCGGTGTCAAAACCGGCAGATCTCGGGTAGGGGTCCCAAGCTCTGTATCATGGATCGATGGGTAACAGGAGATAGGGGACATGATGTTTACCCAGGTTTGGGCCCTCTTAATGGAGGCAATACCCTACTTCCTGCTTGATTGATCTTGATGTATATAGAGATTACAAGAGTTGATCTACCTCGAGATCATATGTTGTGGTCTAAAACCTAAGGGTATGATGAATAATATCATAACCTATCGACTAGCCTGGCCTCGGCTTATATAATGTGGCAGAGGCCTAGGATAACAAGAGTCCTAGTCGAATACGCCGGGGGAGAGGAGTCCTTGTCTTGATCACCAAGTCTTGTGGAATCTTTCTTGTATGCGACATGGGCTGTCCGAGGTGGCCCATGATAGAACCGCCACGGGGGTCCTTGGCCCGATCCACCTGGTCGGGAGACAACGTGATGAGTACCCCCTAGTCCAGGACACCGTCACGTACGCGTAATGTCGGTCGGGGCCGCTTCATCCAACAATACCGCCGAATCAAAGTATGACATGCTGGTAAGCAGTATGACTATTATTGCCCACAACTCACTTGTGTTTTACTCGTGCATATAACATCTACGCATAAACCTGGCTCGGATGCCACTATTGGGGAACGTAGTAATCTCAAAAAAATTCCTACGCACATGCAAGATCATGGTGATGCATAGCAACGAAAGGGGAGTGTTGTCCATGTACCCCCGTAGACAGAAAGCGGAAGCGTTATGACAATGCAGTTGATGTAGTCGTACGTCTTCACGATCGACCGATCCTAGTACCTAACGTACGGTACCTCCGCGATCTGCACATGTTCAGCTCGGTGACGTCCCATGAACTCACGATCTAGTAGAGCTTCAAGGGAGAGCTTCGTCATCACGACGGCGTGATGACGGTGATGATGAAGTTACTGGCGCAGGGCTTCGCCTAAGCACTACGACGATATGACCGAGGTGGATGATGGTGGAGGGGGGCACCGCACACGGCTAAGAGATCAATGATCAACTTGTGTGTCTATGGGGTGCCCGAGGGAGTCGTGGATTAAGGGGTCCTCGGGCATCCGGACTATAGTACGTGGGCCGGACTGATGGGCTGTGAAGATACAAGACTGAAGACTCTCTCCCATGTCCGGATGGGGCTCTCCTTGGCGTGGAAGGCAAGCTTGGCATCCTGATATGAAGATTCCTTCCTCTATAACCGACTTTGTACAACCCTAGTCCCCTCCAGTGTCTATATAAACCGGAGGGCTTAGTCCGTAGAGGGCAGAATAATCATAGTCATACAGGCTAGACTCTTAGGGTTTTAGCCATTACAATCTTGTGGTAGATCTACTCTTGTAATACTCATATTCATCAAGATCAATCAAGCAGGAAGTAGGGTATTACCTCCATAGAGAGGGCCCGAACCTGGGTAAACATCGTGTCCCCTGTCTCCTGTTACCATCGACCTTAGACGCACAGTTTGGGACCCCCTACTCGAGATCCGCCGGTTTTGACACCGACATTGGTGCTTTCATTGAGAGTTCCTCTGTGTCGTCATCAAGAGGTTCAATGGCCCCGTCAATCATCTACAACAATGATGTTCAGGGAGAAGTCTTCCTCCCCGGACAGATCATCGTATTCGGCGGCTTCGCACCGCGGGCCAACTCGCTTGGCCATCTAGAGCAGATCGACAGCTACACCCCTGGCCATCAAGTCAGATTCGGAAGCTTGAACTACGTCGCGGACATCCGTGGAGACTTGATCTTTGACGGATTCGAGATCGCGGCAGCCGCTCCCTGTCACCACGATGAACATGACTTAAATCTGTCATCGGACCATACCGAGCAGATAGCGCCTGCAACTGCTCTGGCCCCAGATCCGGAGCAGATCACGCTATCCGAGGACGGGAGGTTCAACCCCGCCACGGAGACCGTAGACTCAGTGCCATTGGAGCCGCAGACAAACCCAACCTCAAGTGGGATCTGTGTTACCGGAACCTCGAGACGTTTCCGGCTACAGGTTCCAAAGCATGTGCGTCCACGCACGACGAGCTTGATCGGGCGTCGATAGCCGAATTCATCTCCGCAGACATTTTCCGGCACTCGCCTTAGGCGACGTGCTAAACTCATTAAAAACACTCTCCTTAGCGGGGGACTCATAGCCGAATTATATCCGGTTCGAACTGGAGGCTGATGACGGAGAATTTCGTTTCCCACCTACCGCCCACTTCATAGCCACTGTCGAGGACTTAACCGACATGCTCGATTACGGCTTCGAAGACATCGACGGTACGGACGATGATGCCGGAGAAGAGGAGGCCCAAAACCCGCCGTTTACTAGACGTTGGACGGCCACTTCCTCGTATGACGTATACATGGTGGACACACCTAAAGAAAACAATGGCGACAACAAGAAGGATCCAGTCGAGGATAAACCTCCCGAGATACAGCCAAAACGCCGACGTCAGCGGCGCCGCTATAAATCACGACGTGCAATAGACAGCGATACCGGCACAAGAGAAGGCAACACTCCGGAAAGTGCCGAAGACAATGAAGACCCCGTTGAGGCAACTTCCGAACAGGACGAACGGGAAGACGGGCAAGTCAGCCTTGATGAACTGGCCATACACGAAGACTTAGAGGACAGTAATTATCTTCCGCTCTCCGAGGAGGAGGTGAGCCTCGACAATGAGGATTTTATCGTGCCTGAGGAACCTCTCGAGCAGGAGCGCTTTAAGCGCCGGCTAATAGCCACCGCAAGGATCCTGAAAAAGAAGTAGCAGCAGCTTCAAGCTGATCAAGATCTGCTCAACGATAGATGGACTGATGTCCTGGCAGCCGAGGAATACGGCCTCAAGCGCCCAGCCAAAAGTTACCTGAAGCGTAAATTCCTACCTCAGTTCGATGATGAGGCGCTGGAGCCCGTACCAACATCGCGCAATGCGGCTGACCGACCACCACATGGTCGGGACAAAGCGGCAACTCAAGCCGAACACCAGCCCGACCCACCTCACCGTAAAGGCAGAGATAAAGCAGCTCAGGGACATACCTACGACCCGCGGCAGGGCTTGGACGGTAGAGCAGGTCAGAACAGATCGATCTATGGATCACGGGGACGCGCCCCGACATGCGACAACGGCTATCTAGCCGGATGTAACAATCATACTCACGCCCGGGCCGAGAACCGCAGACAGACTCCATCCGAGCTACGTCGTGACGTGGCCCGATACAGAGGCGCCGCACACCCCTTTTTCTTCACTGATGAAGTAATGGACCATGAATTCCCGGAAGGGTTTAAACCCCTAAACATCGAATCATATGATAGGACAACAGACCCCGCGGTATGGATTGAGGATTTTCTTCTCCATATCCATATGGCCCGTGGTGATGATCTTCATGCCATCAAATACCTCCTGCTAAAACTCAAGGGACCAGCTCGGTACTGGTTGAACAGTCTACCCAAAATTTCAATTGGAAGCTGGGAGGACTTGGAAGAAGCCTTCCTTGACAACTTCCAAGGTACATATGTTCGACCTCCGGATGCCGATGACTTAAGTCACATAATTCAACAGCGTGGAGAGCCAGCTAGGAAACTCTGGACTAGGTTCTTAACCAAAAAGAACCAGATCGTCGACTGTCCAGATGCCGAAGCCCTGGCAGCCTTTAAACACAACATCTGAGACGAATGGCTTGCCCGACACCTCGGCCAAGAAAAGCCGAAGTCCATAGCAGCCCTTACGACACTTATGACCCGCTTTTGCATGGGCAAAGATAGCTGGCTAGCCCGTAGCAATAACAATGCAAGAGAACCTGGCACTGCGGACGCCAGAAATAGCAATGGCAAGCCCCAACGCAACAGACACAAGCGTCAAAATAACGGTGATAATACCGACGACACGGCGGTCAACGCCGGATTCAGTGGCTCCAAGTCCGACCAGCGGAAGAAGCCATTCAAAAAGAACAATTCAGTCTCATCCAGTTTGGACCGAATACTCGATCGCCCATGGCAGATACACGGCACCCCCGACAAGCCAGCCAATCATACCAACAGAGATTGTTGGGTTTTTAAACAGGCCGGCAAGTTAAATGCCAAAAACAAGGAGAAGGGATCGCAAAGCCAGGATGATGACGAGGAGCCCCGTCCACCAAACACAGGGGGACATAAGAAGTTTCCCCCTCAGGTCAAAACAGTGAACATGATATACGCCACCCTCATCCCCAAGAGGGAGCGCAAGCGCGCGCTTAGGGACGTCTACGCGATGGAGCAAGTCACCCCAAAGTTCAACCCATGGTCTTCCTGTCCGATCACTTTTGATCGCAGGGACCATCCGACCAGTATCCGTCACGGTGGTTTAGCCGCACTTGTCCTCGATCCAACCGTCGATGGATTCCACCTCACGCGAGTCCTAATGGACGGTGGTAGCAGCCTGAACCTGCTCTATCAGGATACAGCGCGCAAAATGGGCATTAATCCCTCAAGAATTAAGCCCACCAAAACTACCTTTAAAGGCGTCATACCAGGTGTAGAGGCCCGTTGCATGGGCTCAATCACACTAGAGGTTGTCTTCGGATCCCCAGACAACTTCCGAAGCGAAGAGTTGACCTTCGATATCGTCCCCTTTCGCAGTGGCTTTCACGCACTGCTCGGACGGACCACATTTGCTCGATTCAACGCGGTGCCACACTACGCCTATCTCAAGCTCAAGACACTACAAAAAAAGACACATCCGTGACATTTTGGGCCGAACGAATTTTTTTCTGTCATACATATGACACTTCTATGACGATAATTGTGACAAAACCCTGTATCATCATAGATGTGGTGGGCTCCTTCTATGACAAAAAATCATGACAGAAAATGGGCTTTTCGTCCTGGGCGGGTCGGAGACGCAGCTGCATGACATTCTTTGGGCCGTCCATAACGGAAAAAACCGTGGTAGAAGCGAGGGGGAGGAAAATTTTGGGGAGTTTCCGGCTACGGTGGGAGGTAGGGGGCCGAGCGATGCGCGTTTCTCTCGTACATGTACGCGCGTGTATGCGAGGGGTTGGCTCTAACTGAACCCGAGCGAGGTGTTGGGCTCTAACTGAACCCGAGCGATTGCACTGCATGCTACACGTTACTGAACCCGAGCGATCGATCGATGGCTGTTAACTGAACCCGATCGCGCGATTCCTTGGCTACTGCTGCTAACTGAAGTCGATCGATGCTGCCTCTGGATGAATAGGACCCCGTGGTGTTGCCTCTGTATTAACAGGACCCCGATCGATCGAGCCGGTTGGGGCTGGATGAACAGGACCCCGTGGAGGGCTGGATGAACAGGACCACCCCGTGGATGGCAGGATGAACAGTAGACGGTGGAGGGGTGCCCGTGGAGGGGTGGTTGAATAGGACCCCATGGTGTGGACGGCTGGATGAACAGTAGCCGGTGGAGGGGTGGTTGAACAGTAGCCGGTGGAGTAGCGCGCGGTGGAGGCTGGAGGAGGTCGATGGTGGATGAACAGTAGCTCGTGGAGGCTGGAGGGGGTCGACGGTGGAGATGAACAGTATCCCGTGGAGTCCCGTTTTGCGGTATGACACACCCCTCCCGATGAACAGGACCCCCGTTTCGACCATAGCGCTCCAACACAAGTCCGTTTCCTCCGTTTTGCGGTACGCCACAACCCTCCCGATCAACAGGACCCCTGTTTCGACCGTAGGAGGTCCGTTTCCTCCGTTTTGCGGTACACCACACCGCTCCCGATCAACAGGACCCCCGTTTCGACCGTAGGAGGTCCGTTTCCTCTGTTTTGCGATACGCCACACCCCTCCCGATCAACAGGACCCCCGTTTCGACCGTAGTAGGTCAGTTTCCTCCGTTCTGCGGTACGCCAGGCCTCGTTTCCATCGCCTCTTCCGTCCAAGCCCTCCCGATGAACACGAACACGCATTCCATTGCCTCCCCATGAAAATGACGACGACGTTGTTTCTCCGTTCCGACCCAGCCATGTACACAAGCCCTCGCCGTACGTATGCGCGAGTAGGCGTTTGAGACCCCGCCCGTATGTACACATACGTGGCCGTATTTTCTTTCTTGCACCCTGGCCGCCTCTACTACGACACGTGCGTGCCTCTACATCCACCAGTATATATGTACGTACACGCTTCGACCAGGTGGGTCCCGACTGTCAAGCACTTCCTTGCCTGCGAAGATGTAGCTGGTGGGTCCCAGCACTCAGGGGGCGAAATACGGTGGCCCGTCCGGTGGGTCCCCGCTGTCAGGTGGAGGAAAAATTATTTTGCACGTAATAAGGAGGCACTTCCTTGCTGCGGCCATGGACCCAGCTGCCAGCCTCTCCACATACAGTCCACGTCCGATGG
The DNA here is from genome assembly GCA_032464435.1 of Aegilops umbellulata. Classification (NCBI taxonomy): domain Eukaryota; kingdom Viridiplantae; phylum Streptophyta; class Magnoliopsida; order Poales; family Poaceae; genus Aegilops; species Aegilops umbellulata. The sequence goes on from CP136054.1 coordinate 399,913,130, forward strand.
AAGTTGTTCCTTGACCACGTTGACCATGCCGCCCCGAGAGCACCAGGGCGGTGGACGACGGCGAGGCCTAGGAAGGGGACGATGCGGAGCCGGGGAAGACGTGGCAGTGGATGCCCACGCGTAGAGGAGTACGAGGGTTCACTGGTTCGCTGCGGTGTGAGGCTGCCGTCGCCGTAGAATAACAGGGGGTGTGGGTGAGTAGAGGGATGGCCTGGCCAGCGATGGGAGTAGTAGGGGGCGGTGAGGCCTCCGCCGCATCACAGCCGGCCACGGGAGGCAGGGGCACGAGGCACGACCGACGCTGGTTTGGGTGTCTGGAGCAAGAAGACCAGAGGTTGAAGAAGCACTACGGCTGTTGGATGGACATCGTACGGTCACTGGAGCTAGAATCGTGCATATTGACCAAGTTGACAAAGCCCTCCGTCCCCGTCAACTTAGTAGGCCCACAAGTCAGCCTCCCAGCAAGGTGGGTCCCAGCTAGCTGGGGGAGTATTCATTTTTTTGTGCGTAATAAGGAGGCACTTCCGGTGGGTCCGAGCTGACAGCGGGGGGAACGTTTTTTTCGCGAAATACGGTGGCCCATCCGGTGGGTCCTAGTAGTCAGGGGGAAACGATTTTTTTCGCAAAATATTGGTGGCCCGTCCGGTGGGTCCCTGCTGTCAGGTGGGGGAATAATTATTTTCCGCATAATAAGGAGGCACTTCCTTGCTGCGGCCATGGACCCAGCTGTCAGCCTCTCCACATACAGTCCACGTCCGATGGAAGTCGTTCCTTGACCACGTTGACCACGCCGCCCCGAGAGCACCAAGGCGGTGGATGACGGCGAGGCCTAGGAATGGGACGATGCGGAGCCGGGGAAGACGCGGCAGTGGATGCCCACGCGTAGAGGAGTACGAGGGTTCACTGGTTCGCTGCGGTGTGAGGCTGCCATCGCCGCAGAATAACAGGGGGTGTGGGTGAGTAGAGGGATGGCCTGGCCAGCGGTGGGAGTAGTAGGGGGCGGTGAGGCCTCCGCCGCATCGCAGCCGGCCACGGGAGGCAGGGGCACGAGGCACGACCGACGCTGGTTTGGGCGTCTGGAGCAAGAAGTCCAGAGGTTGAAAAAGCACTACGGCTGTTGGATGGACATCATACGGTCACTGGAGCTAGAATCATGCATATTGACTAAGTTGACAAAGCCCTCCGTCCCCGTCAACTTAGTAGGCCCACAAGTCAGCCTCCCAGCAAGGTGGGTCCCAGCTAGCCGGGGGAGTATTCATTTTTTTGTGCGTAATAAGGAGGCACTTCCGGTGGGTCCGAGCTGACAGCAGGGGGAACATTTTTTTTGCGAAATACGGTGGCCCGTCCGGTGGGTCCCAGTAGTCAGGGGGAAACGATTTTTTCGCAAAATATTTGTGGCCCGTCCGGTGGGTCCCTGCTGTCAGGTGGGTCCCTGCTGTCAGGTGGGGGAATAATTATTTGCCGCGTAATAAGGAGGCACTTCCTTGCGGCTGCCGTGGACCCAGTTGTCAGCCTCTCCACGTACAGTATTCTTCCGATGGAATTTGGTCGTTGACCACATTGACCACGACGCGCCAACAGCACCACGGTGGTGGACGACGGCGAGGCCTAGGAAGGGGACAACGCGGAGCCGGGGAAGACGCGGCAGTGGATGCCCACGCGGAGAGGAGTACGAGGGTTCACTGGTTCGGCTGCACCGCCGTCGCCGCAGAATAACAGGGGGTGTGGGTGAGTGGAGTGGAGGGATGGCCTGGCCAGCGGTGGCAGTTGTATGGGGGCGGTGAGGCCTCCGCGGCAGCACAGCCGGCCGCGGGAGGCAGGAGCAGGCGGCACGACCGGCGCTGGTTTGGGCGGCTGGAGCAAGAAGACAAGAGGTTGAAGAAGCACTACGGCCGTTGGATGGACATCGTACGACCAGTCGAGCTAGAATCGTGCATATTGACTAAGTTGACAAAGCCCTTCGTCCCCATCAACTTAGTAGGCCCACTATACTGGGTCCCAGCTAGCAGGGGGAGTATTCATTTTTTTGTGCGTAATAAGGAGGCACTTCCTTGCGTGCAAAGATATAGCTGGAGGGTCCGAGCTGTCAGCGGCGGTGACATTTTTTTCGCAAAATACAGAGGCCGTTTCGGTGGGTCCCAGATGTCAGGTGGAGGAAATCATTATTTTGCGCGTAATAAGGAGGCATTTCCTTGCGTGCGGTCGTGGACCCAGCTGCCAGCCTCTCCACGTATAGTCCACTTCAGATGCATGTCGGTCGTTGACCATGCTGACCACGCCACGCCGAGAGCACCAGGGCGGTGGACGATGGCGAGGCCTAGGAAGGGAACGACACGGAGGCAGGGAAGACTCGGACGTTGTTTTTGTTTCCCACGTGGAGGGGAGTACGACTGTACGAGGGTTTACTGGTTCGTCTGCCGTCGCCGGAGAATAACAGCAGGTGTGGGTGAGTAGAGAGATGGCTAGGCCAGCGATGGGAGTACGATGGGGCGGTGAGGCCTGCGCGGCAGCACAGCCGGCCGTGGGGAGGAGGGAGCAGGCAGTCCCGCCGGTGCTTGTTTGAGCGGCTGGAGCAGGAAGAGCAGAGATTGAACAAGCACGGCGGCCGTTGGATGGACATCCAACAGTATACAGGCCATCTGTGGAAAGCCTCAAATCTGTGGAAAACAGCATACAACCCATCTGCCATTATTTCAAATAATTTACAGCCCATTTGCTAATTCTTACAGGTTTTTTGGAGCCCATATTCTTTATGTTAGCATTACAGCCCATATTGTGGCCACGGTTAAAAAATTATATGAAATTTTGCATATGTCGGTGCGGTCTGAACAGTTTTTAATCCCGAAATTTTGAGTCACATTCAGACTGATTTTAAAAATAAATGTATATCAATATAAAATCCAATAAATTGTCCACGCATAAAAATCAATGCAATTTAAAATCTCGAAATGAAAAAAAGATATTTGAAAATAATTGTCGGTTTGATGTGTTTTAAAAATGTACAACCCATTTCTCATTACTGATAGGCCATTTTCTCGGCCAGCCGAATGAAGCTCTCCTCGTCTTGAAAGATTTGCAGCCCAACAGGCCTGATAAAGCGACTTACTTGACAAATCACAAAAAAACTGGGCTAGCCATTTTCAGAAAGAAAAAAAACTACTGGGCTGGTCTGTGGTAAACATAAAAGAAAAGGCTGTCTAGACAGGCCAGAGTGTCCCGCACAACCCAGTTGACACCCTGCTTCCATCTTAAAAACAAATTAGATAAATGCCACTCCAATTATGGCGATTCATAAAAATGCCACTTCAATTTCCAAACTTTGAAAAATGCCACTGCAATTTTTGCAAACTTTGAAAAGCGCCACTGTAGTTTCCAAACTTTGAAAAATGCCACTCGAGACTTCGAAAAATGCCACTAGAAATGGCATGAAATGACATTTTTCAAAGTTTGGAAATTGCAGTGGCATTTCTCGGATACACCAGATTTGGAGTGGCATTTATCAAATTAACCCAAAACAAAAATAACTGGGCGAGCTGCTGGGTCCCTGGTGTCAGCCGCTCGTTGTGCAGTTCTCTCGTGTATTGACTATGTTGACAATGGCGTGGGACCCAGATGTCAGAAATCCACTAGGAGGAGCCATTTTTTATTGGCTTGAAATAAGTAGGCACTTGCTTGCCTACTGCCATGACCTTGGCGGGTCCCTGCTGTCATCCTCTCCACGTACAATCATCTCCTGATTGTGTACGCGTCAACTTGCTAGGCCCACAAGTCAGCCTCTAAACCGTGGAGGACAAATACAACCCATTTAAAAAAATAACAGCCCATTCCATACGTTCAAACGGAAAGTTCAACATTCAGAGCAAAGTAACAGGTCTGATCCACATATAGAGTACTGAACTTCCACGTTGACAACCATCATAGCCAAGTGAACTATCTACTCCCACTAACACTCTAGTAGCATACAAGTACTAACTTACTCTTAGCTAACTAGACGATGCCGGCCGCCATCTGCTGTCCATGCTAAACACCGGCACCGGCGTCCTCCGCCTTGCCTCGGACTAGCCAGAGGTGCGATAGGGCGCGTTGCTCGCGCGCGTTGGCCCTTTCCATGCCGGCGTGGTCCACCGAAGCTTCGGCTTCCAAGCGGGAAACCCACTTGATGAGCTGGTAGTAAAAATCGGCGTCGCGAACACGTGCGTGCCCGACAGCCTCCAGGGCTATTTGCCGGGCGCCGGCCTCCATGTAGTCGGCCCAGTTGCGGGCGCTCTGCTCGCGACTTAGAGCGTCGGTGCACTGCTGCTCCATGTCCCGCTGGCGGCACAAATCGGAGAGACACTGCTCCTCCGCCAGGCGGTCGCGCTCCAACAACTCCTGGTCCTCCGCCATGCGGTCGCGCTCCAACAACTCCTCGATCTCCGCATTGCCATCTAAAGACAGATAGAATGCCTCCTCCCTCCGTCTGCCTTCCGGTGAAAACCTGAACACTAGTTCCGGCGGTGACCGCCTCCGGTGTCGCCTACTGCAGACGGGCGGGGGCATGGCGGACGTGGACGTCGGGCCGGTAGGGGCTTATGAGGATATGGCGCGTTGGGTCATGGTGGCACCTGAGAAGGTCGGGAAACAGTACTTATAGGCGGAAGGTAGCGCGACGGTCATCGGAGTTCAATGCATAATGGCTTAGCGCGCCAGCTTGCCATGGAAAACTAGAGAAACTGAAATTATGACTGTGTCGTCCTGTCTCGTCTGGGTCACACGCCGGCATGGCGGTCAAACGAGTGCACTCGAATCATCTCCCTCCTTGTCAATAATGATTCCACGGATTTAAAGCGTATCTTTTTTCGCATCATTTAGCTGCCTTAATTACGTCCGGCTGCATGCAGGCACTCAGAATCGCTCGCAGGCAGTACGCGAAACAGCATGCCGCCACTTAAATCGCTGGAATTAATTAGGCTTAAACTTCTGCATGCCGAGGGCACGCATGCAGCCACTTAAATCGCTGGAATTTATTAGGCTTAAACTTCTGCATGCCGTTAATTATTGCCATGCCTTGGTCTTGCTGCTTTGCTCACGGGACTAATAAACCCGGACGGAGGGAGTACCTTGGTTGGTGAGAGGTTTGAATTAAGCCTTGCAAACCGGAAAGGAGGTACTAGTACATGCGTGATCCGCTATTTATTTGTGTAGCACCGAGTAGGTCGTTTCTTAAATTGAGCCCTGCAAACCAGAAAGGAGGTAGTACGTGCGTGATCCGCTATTTATCCGTGTAGGATCGATAGTGTAGCTTGTTAGTTTCTTCAGGGGTAGGCATTTTTATCTGTGTAGGATCGATAGTGTAGCTTGTCAGTTTCTTCATAGGTAGGCATTTTTATTCAAAAAACTGCCACTTCGCATCTTGCGTCGCAAATAATACTGCCAGGAGCGCATTTGTAGGCTAGCTAGTGATCGATCAGTAACTTGTAAACACTGAGCGAACAAAAATAAGTAACTGTTAATGCATCTCAATGATTCACAGATCATATACAAATATGTAGCTCCAAAAGCAAAGATCAGCCACTTCGGATCTTGCGTCGCAACTAAAACTAACTAGTACGATTTCCATACATAAGATCAACATGTTAATGCATCTCAATGACTCACAGATCATATAGGAATATGTAGCTCCAATAGAAAAGATCTAGAAAAAACATCTGTTCTTCCTACTAACATGGATGCTTCTCTTGGCCAACATTCAGTAAACACTAAAATACAAATTTGTTTGTGAAGTCTACAATTCCGCTTGCAAACATAAGTGGTTTCACCAACAGCTGGAACCATGAGAATGAACCAGACATGATGGAGAAACATCCACTACAATATGATTTGGTCTTCTCTCGATCACACGACGAGACTATTTTCGGAATACAAACTTTAACTTAGGCAAAATGATGCTCATTGTATAATCAGACCAAAGCAATGAAGCACCTAGTGTTGGCCAATAAATAGTACAGTACTACTTTTCTGCAGTCCATGAAGTGACTATCCAATCTTGCTGTGTCTATTTTCAAATGGCACTGCATGCAGTGACTATACTATTCTCTTGTGCAGTTCAACCAAAATTGCGGGCACTTTGTTGGTTTGCCAAATAGCAACGGGCAGACATCTCTGTCTGCACAAATATCAAGCAGCTAGTAAACATATACCACACCTCGTATTTTCGGTTTAAACATGTCTCTTCCGCTTAGCATCTGTCCAGTTCTGCACTGGACAATCTGATACAGTTATGTTTTACCCTGGACAATTTCATACTGAATTGATTTGCTGGTTCAGAGCAGAAATATAGAGCCTATTCTTCATCAGACCAAGGATATCCATGTTCGCAGTGATGGAAGAGGTGAAATCGATACAACCGAAATTGAGCATCCAATCATTGAATCTTGTCCTGCACCTCCAATGTAGGTCCACCCTGCCAATAAATTCACATGCAAACCACGAGTATTACTATCTAATGACAGTACAAAAAGAGTAGCAAGATAGTAGCAAACCATGTACCTTCATAATGAACAACTCAAAGTGCCACCAATTGGATATAAAGGCTGGGAAAAAAACATGCTCCTAATGTTGAACCAGTTGGACTTTTTGTGCAGTTCCACTAAAATTGAGCATCCCTGTTTGCATAGATATTGAAAGTGTGATTACTCTAAAAGTGGCACTAGTTGAAGCATAGACTCACAAATATAAGCATTCCGATTTCTTAATGGGAAAAGGTAGCAAGACTGTTTCTAACCGCCTATTTGAAGGAATAAATAAAGCAACATCGGCTGATGTGAGGAAGGCATACATAGTTTTTTCTGGAAAATTGAGCCATTCCTGACCTTTCCTCTTCTTTTAAGCAAATTTTGTGCAGTTCTACAAATATAAAATGCCATCACTGCCTTGACAATTCAGTGACACTGTACAAAAGGAAATGACTTAACATTACATCATGATGTCAGGTATGTAGTCGAGATGCATTAGAGACAAACATACAGACCTCCTCAAGAGAACAGCCGGAGGAGGAGGTGCCCACTCTTGACCTTTCCTCTTGTCTTGATAATTGTCTGTGTAGTTTAACCAAAATAAAATGACATCAGCGCCTTGGCATTTTGGTGACACTGTACAAAAAAATTAACTTATCTCATGAAAGTGAGGTATGTAATCTATAGGCATTAACAGTGCAAAAATCTGACGGGAGTAACAAGTTTCAACGTTGGTATACTGGCTATGCAACAGCATTAGAATGCCTTATAGCTGAAAAATCTTTAATACATCCACAATCAACAGCTAACCCTGAAATAATCCAGTGACATTAAATGGCATTGCTTAAATTTATGGGTGGCATTAGACTAAGAGCGGCATTAGTTAAATGTGGCATCACTTTAGCTGTAGCATTGCTTGACTTGACTGCTGGCGTTATACTAACAGCAAAAAAAGTGGCAATAATAGCATGGGAGGCACCAGTATGATGTACCTCCATGGACGCAGAGTGGTGAGGGAGGTATGGTTGCCCAGAGCAACAGATATCCAGGCAGCATATGTGGATTACGGTCCCATTTTTGTTCTCTTTAGCCACCTTTTTCCTATGCGAGGACAACAAACCGATCGACCTGGTCATTCTCTATTGCGTCGTCATGCCTTTCTACCCTTCTTCAACCAAGAGACACGAGACTCGTTCCTTAACTACTGATTTTCCCCTTTTCAACCTAGATGCGGGTTCGATGCCTACTCTCTTGGATAGTACAGTCTCCCTTCCTTTCCTTATTCAACCCAGACATGGATTAGTCTGCATGAAGTAGGGTTTCCTTTCATAGTGCAAATTATGGTTTTCATCTGCGTGGCCAGCAGAGTAGAGGATAGCAAATTGGGAAGATGGTGGAGTGGAAAAAGATCCACATGCAATGACGTAGCAGATGGGGCAATAGAACAAGGTTATGGCTCGAAAAGAGGTAGCATACCTGAGGGTCGGCGGGAAGTGTCTTCGCTCGTGGTCGTCGTCCTCCGCACACACTATGGCAGCGAGCTTGGGGGCGGAGGCCATCCCGCGCGGGTGCTAGGTCTGAGAGGACGGCCTTGTCGTCAGTGCGTGACCTCGCTCGCTGACGACGAGTGCGTCAACGCTGCACGTCCTTCTCTTCCCCGGCGGATCTGTTACCACCGGTGAGGAGGGAGAGAGGGGCCGTCTTTTTTAGATCCGGAGAGAGGGTGGTAGTGTGAGAAGCAAGTGGGCAGCCATTAGCAAGAAAGCGCTGAAGCTCCAGCCTATATATCTTTTTTATACTACTAGTACTGGAGGTGGGGAGTGGTAGAGTAGTTTATATTTTCTCTATGTACAGTACCAGTTAGTCGTGCTTCAAAACTGATCGGCACGCCATTAAAAAAATAAAGGTTGATAACTAATGCGGCACCTCGGGCCAACGCGGCCAGATCGCATTTTGCATGAGAAATTACACACCATGTTTCGTTGACATGTGGTCCCGTTCCAACATATCAGTTAGACGACGACGAGTAGTAGGAGTATTTCCGAACAGACGTGTAGGCCGGGGCGCCTCTTCGTGAACCGTGGCAAACTCGCAACCATCCACCGACTCTTCGCCTTTCCCTCTCGATTTGGAACTGCTGTCACACGCTCTTCCTCTCCCTCCTCCATTTTCCTTCAGCCCTTCACCCTTTCTTCTGCCGTTGTTCGATCGTCTTCTGCATGGAGGGAACAGGTCGGAAACGACCCCGTTATTCTTGCCCCGATCTGAAAGATGACGTGGTGGAGGAACTCATTGATCGGTGCGACGTCATCACCTAGGCTAGCATGTCAGGTTTGTTCAAGCCCATTCTCGACTCAACTAATAACATCATTGCAAGGAACCCAAGGGTCAAGGAGCGGTTTGATCTCCCCTATCTTCTTCGCCGTGACCCTGCTCACTGGCGAGCGGACGATGGAGACCTTGCTTTGTGCAAGTTGATGCCGCTTGATAATGATACGTGTGATGTCAAGATGCCATCGCTTAAGGGTAAGTCCTGGGCTGGCGCAAATGGAGATTGGGTTGTTTATATTGGGTACAATTGCGAGTGGGACCTTGTGAATGTGTACACTCGTCAGCGGATTCCACTTCCAAAAATCTCTGAGTGCCCTGAGGTTGAGCACACAGATGATCTACGTACGTTCAAATACGATCATGGTGATTGTCGTGTACTGAAGATAGCAATTTGTCGAGTTCCCAACCGCTCTTGGAATTACAAGAACTATCAAGTTGTTGCTATCTTCGACAAGCTAGTTGCCGTCCTTCGTGGTTCGACTGGATGGATATTACTCAAAAATCAGTTTCTATACACGGATGTGTACTGTGATGCAATTGGATACAAGGATCTTGTGTTTGCTGCCACCTCTCGTGGCACTGTTTTTGCATGAGATCCTCGTTTTTTCGGTATGTTTGTCTTCCACCGTAATTATAATTGTTTCATCCACATGCATGCGGGTTAGCAACTTTCCCTTTACTAATTAACCTTCTTCTTGTGTTTCCAAGGTCCTGTGGACATCCCACCACCTATACTTGAAGATTTTTATAACCAAGGGGGAGATGACGATGGTGATGATCACGAGCATGAGGACGAGCTGCGCCGATATACTCTATGGCGCCTGGCAACTAATTCCGATGGATCACCTCTTCTTGTGTGTATACAGCCCACTGATGATGTTACTGCTAAGGAAGCAGGTGTAGTCTCCCATGGTCGCACTCTCCGGACCTATTCCAACACCCGTTGCATGGTATTCGGGATGGATACTAGTGTGCTAGCGCCAACTCCTTCTCCCTGGCACAGAATTGATAGTCTTGGAGAAAACTCGTTCTTCCTTGGACGAAACTATCCGATGATGGTGAAAGGCGATCCAACCGCTGTTGACACATTTATGAGAAGCAACTGTGTCTATACCTCAGACATTTGCGTGGTTCCCTACCCTGGTACTGATATAGTAGGCCGCTTCAGCCTGGATGATCAGTCCTGCATTGGTCTCCAGATTGATAATGCATGGCCCGTCCCAGAGAATCACTTGTGGTTCAAAGCAAGCGTTTCCAACGCCGAGGAATGGTTGAGTTGAAGTTCATTTCATTGCTTGCTATTTGTTGTGTAGTGAAAACTTTAGTATTTATAATGTATCCTCATTGTCGATGTGGGTTGATGATCTGTTGTTCTATGTAATAAAATGATATGCCTGTGATAAACTTACTGTACTAAATTTATGAATGGCTTTCGAGTCGCTTCTCTGAGTGAGTGGTGCGACGAGGCAAAAATATATTTTCCGAAGACATAATTGTACGTGCATTGCAACAGGTTATTGGATGAGGCCAATCAATAATAGTAGTACACTATTTGTACTAGCTTCACATGCTTCGCGCGTCGGGTGGGTGCTTTTACTGTAGCCATATGTTAATGTGTTTGTTGTACGTAACCAGCACCTCGAATCCTCGATACTACTAGTATACTATATAGTAGGAGTAAGTAGTTGGAGTAGTAGGGTGGCATGGGCCAGAACAAGCATTCACGTCCAGTAGTACGACACACGCCACCACCACGACATCCATCTGACACCATATTATTTCTTGGAGTCCGTGCGAGAGCAATCTCTTCAATCTCGCCGTTTCTCTAACTTCAGCCATCACGCGGCAGGCGAGGTGGGGGTTTGCCGATAGTCGGTTTCCTTAACTGCGGTCCCACTTGTAAGGCCAACTCCAACGCATGACCCCAAACAGACCTCCGTTTTGCACGAACTCCAACGATAATTTTGACTACTCCTGTAGTAAGTTGGATTAGTGCCTTCTCGATGCATTCATTGTTGATCTGCGGAGGCTCGATCTTGCGTGCTTCTTTCTTCTTCGAGTGTAAGGAAGTAGACATTGCTTCCTCGCATCTAGTCTCATGTGTAGCCTCTATTCTATACTAGCTAAAAGTGATAGAACATCTACTAAATTGCGCTCTATCAATATATGGATGTACTCTTCTTCCCAATACAAAAACTTGCATCCATTCTACTCCCTCCGTTGCACAATACTACATGCCTTCTATTTGTCAAAATATATATGTATCTAGACATGTCTTAGTATATAGGTACATCCATTTTTGGACAAATGGAAGTCAAGTATTTTCGAACGGAGGAGGTACACAATAAAATTTTTAAGTTAGTACAACTAGTCTAATCCGAGAGCACAACCGAAGATTTGGTCGGGTTCTTCCTCCTTTTGACGACACGTGGGACATCCAGCATCCAGGTCGTGTCATCAAAGAAAATAGAGTGGTAGTTGAAGCCACGAGATGTGCATCTTGGGTTAAACTATAAATAGAATCTTACTACTCTTGAGTAACTCCAAAAGCGGCCACCAAAGATCTTTATTGGATTTGTTTTTCATCACCAGCACGTCGAGGTGAAAGATGTGCAGGTTCAGTGGGTCCTCTTGCATTCACTGACATGTGGGACCTCATGTGAGCAAACAGACGATGGGCTCCGTGCGTCCGCTGGCTGGCTGAGAAGAGAGATAGAGGAGGCCTGAGCACGGACTGCAAGAAATTTGTTCTACGTACCTCGATATAGGCTCGATATAGTGGGGTGGCATGGGCCATAATTAGCATTCACGTCTAGCAGTACGGCACACGCCACCCACACGAGTCCCATCCGACACCAATTTTCTTGGAGTCCATGCTACAGCCATCTCTTCTCCCTCCTGTCCTCTTTTCTCAGCCATCACGCGGTGGGTGGGGTGGGGGTTTGCCGATAGTCGGTTTGCTCAACTGCAGTCCCACTAGTAAGTGAAAATGCAACACTGCACGCATTCCCGCTTGAGCGGCGTGCCGGACCAACCGTGTGGGGGTGCGACGCGAACACGGCAGGCTTTTCCTTTTGAACTCGTAACTTGTAAAATTTGGTCCTGCTCCATGGCGCGACCGATAGATAGAAAATAACGATTTTGCCTAGAGTAATGAGAAGTTTGCTTCTGGCGCCGTTCATGCATGGAGTACGTACGAAATTTATGAAGTTGATGTGAAAGGTAAGATAATTACTGTAGTATCATATACTACTACATGGATTTGACGGAAGGATAAAAATACAACGGATCCATCAACGTTCAACGACATCCTCACGCACTAGTGCGCCGGGTCACCAACTGACGTGTGAGGAGCAGCGGAGTTGGCGGCGAGCTCAACGTGCTTCTGAACAGTGCCGTCCAAGGTTGCCCTGCGCTCCAAGAAGGCCAGCGTCCTATCGTCCTCCTCTTGCATGTACTAGTCCTTGTGGACGATTTGCGAGTAGACGTGGGTGATTATGTCGATGGTGTCTTGCTGCGCCAGGCGCTGCGCGGAGAGCGCGACCTCGAGGTGGACATTCTCCGGCGCGACGGCGGGCAGTCGCAGGGCCACCAGTGCATCGAAGAGGTTGTTACCATAGTGGCCGTTAAGGGTGGCGGGCATCGCAGAGCCTGGGCGCATCGGCTGGAGGCTTACGTCAAAGTCGTCCGCAAGCTTCTTGACGACGGTGAACTTGTCGAGGAAACCGACGAGGACCTCGTCGAACAAGGATGCGAAGCTGTCGTCCAAGCGGCCCCTCGCCCTGGCGGCCTCAAGCAATACTACCTGCCGGGCCACAGGCCGGCGTCGTGGACCATCTGTCACAGCCGGCTGATGCTCGCGCTCATCGCCTCCATGGGTCTAGCGTAGCTTCTAGTCAACTGATCTTGCGATTCGAGTGATCACTCAGCCCTTGGTTAGCGTGTATAGGTGCATAGGATTTCGTACTACTCCTCGGCCCTCTACCGCACCTGCCTTTGGTTGTATGATAGGTGGGCCAGCCACCCCCTGGGGCCACGTATCATTCACCCAAAGGCAGTTGCCGTAAGTCAATGAAGCTGCATCCCCCTCCGTGTCGGTGTAGTATAGTCATCTCACCGGACCTCTAGTTGGGGCCAAACGAGAGAAGTTTGATGTTTACTGGTTTATTGGTCCCCTTTGCATTTTGCGCCAAGTTTTAACCTTTGATTTAACTAATAAAATGTTAATGCATGTAAACAAAAATGTTGTGTAAGTCACCTTATGAAAACCAAATAATCCCAAAATACTTAGGCACGGTGCATTAACTCCCTCCTTGTTTCTTATTTCGTGACATATCAACCAATGAGAGATGTAGGCCGTGCATGCTTTCAATGACTTGAGACTAGTACCAAACATGACATGCAGTGTTTAGTTCATTGCATGTAATCCTATTACAGTACTCTAGTTAGCAAAAAAAACATTAAGTTCTCTCGCCGATAGGAATAAAACACCATGTATTTATTTACAGAGGGAGTAGTACATTTTTGGTGACATGCATTACTAGATATTGCTAGTCAATACTAAAATCCAGATGGACGTGGTAGTACTCCTAAATCCAGACGGTGGTGCTACTAGTACTATTAGTAGTACTACTGATGTAGTAGTAGGAGTAGTAGCACTGTACTACCCCTTGGTCAAATTATTACGTGCTGCTCCTCACAGTGAAGTGACAAGATCCTGCGCCGGAGATGACACCTGAGTATAGGCGCCGTGTTCGGCATACCATAGTCAGCCTCACCGTCTGCAGTCACTATCATCATGGCTGTAGAGCTAGCCTGCTTACAACTAGCCCTGTTCGACATAATTTCCCGTGCGTAGATGCCCGTGCATTGCACGGAACACCAAGATTGGGGGTGGATGGCTCCGATAGCGGCCATCGCACCAGATTTTTCCACGGCCTTCTACTCCTAGATGTGGTGGGGAGGAGATGAGGCTGATTGTGAGAGACAAGGAGTTGTTTGTAAATAGGGAACAAGTGCAGGCATCTTTTTGCAAAAATGGAGAAGCTTGGTTTGTATGCGTCAGATCTAGATCCGACGGCTATTGGTGAAAGATGGGAGGCACAATATCATCACCAACTCAGGACCTGTTTGATTCGCAGGATTTTGAAAACGCAGGAATAGGACACGGCAATATTAGAAGTTTCAAACTGATATTACAAATGTTAGGAGTAATGCTGCACCTACGAAGAGGGAATTACTAGGAAGTTTACGTAAGAACTTTCGTTACTTTAGGTGGATGCAGAATTATCGTACAAACTAAAATCCACCGCCCTGACAAGTCACTAATGGGCAAATAAGTTTTGAGTCTCTGGCCACTTGATGTTTCAAAAACAAATTCAGCTTCTGCGGAGACTTTGTCATTTAGGCTTAGACTCTTGCGGTGACCAGCACGCCATTCATTGTTGCGCCAGAGAATGCCAAACCTCATTACCTTGAGCACACTTGCCTCCAGAACAAAGAACCTGGCCAATTTAATCTCAGATGTGCTGCCTCGGTAGTCGATCAGATCAGTTTCTGTAAGATGGAGATCAGGGCATTCGATGAGATTGTTATAGTGCAGCACATTATTCACTTTTGGGTCTTTTTTTATCTGCAAAAGAAGAGAACATATTAGAGCAGCTGGCTGCATAAGATTGCCGTGTAATCAAGAGGTACCAATATCATTCGCTCATACGATAGGGCTGGCTGGCTAGTGATATTTTTTCACTCTCTCTCTCTCTCTCTCTCTCTCTCTCTCTCTCTCTGTTTCCTCTCATTTAACTAGGAGCACGTGAAGAGGTTGGGCATTTGTTGCCTTCCACTATGTGGCCGATGCCATATTTCGCAAAAGTATGCCACATAATACGCATCGATGTCAAATCAAAAGATTTTGGCACCGCTCTCACAATGTGAGAGAGTTGGCACCGCTGTGCACACAAACCCACATGTATAAACAAATCAATCAAACCAACTACACCAACCTCTCACTCTCCCAAACAAGTGTTTTTTATTGCCTCAGTCCTCTCTCTCTCCCACGCAGTGTTTTTTCATTGCATGAGTTAATTTGGCACCGGAGTAAAGTAGGTGATCCAGATTGGGACACCAGGTGAGCAATTGTCGTGGTATTCTCACGGGGGGGGGGGGGTGCTATACGACATATGCCACAAGGTGGCTTCGTGTGAGGGCAAGACTGCTGCCGGAATATCCAGGGACGGGTATGCGAGTAGCACGCACTAGTTTACCCAGTTTCGGAGCTCTCCGGAGAGATAATACTCCTACTGCTGCATGTCTGAGTGTATCTGATATATCTAGTACAGGGTGCTCCTGGAGCTGTATCTGAGGTCAGTGCCATAGGCATCTGGCCTCGTATATGCATGTGGCATGGTGGTCGTTGCTCTTGGCCGAATGGGTGTGCTTGGGCATGCTTGCCCGTAGGAGTGGATGGATGGATCGCTACCTAGCTCTCTTGCTAGCTAGCTAGCTTAGTGTGTGCGTGAGTGTGTCCATGGGGATCCCTCCCCTGGATGGATGGATGTGTGCCCCTTTTATAGTGTGAGGTAGCTTAGGATGTAAGCTTAGGTGGCATGGGCAAGGGATGGTGGGGTGTCATGCTTGTCCCCTGGGTCACTTCATAAATAGTGCCAGGGGACAAGTGACACTGTACATGATGGCTGGGGTGACACATGAACAGTGCCGGGTACGGTCGTCACGTCGGGGTCGCGTCAGGCTGCAGTTGACTTCGGGCAGCCGGCCTGGTGGAGGAGTCGGCAGCCAGCAGTCGGCCTGGAGCGGCCGGGAAGTCGGCAGACTGTAGTCGGCAGCCGGCAGTTGGCAGCCTGCAGTCGGCCTGGTGGTGTAGTCGGCAGCCTGCAGTCGGCAGCCTGCAGTCGGCCTGGTGGTGTAGTCGGCAGCCTGCAGTCGGCAACCTGCAGTCGGCCTGGTGGTGCAGTCGGCAACCTGCAGTCGGCAGCCTGCAGTCGGCCTGGTGGTGTAGTCGGCAGCCTGCAGTCGGCAGCCTGCAGTCGGCAGCCTGCAGTCGGCCTGGTGGTGCAGTCAGCAGCCTGAAGTCAGCAGCCGGCAGCCGACCGGGTAGTTGGACTGAGGGGCTTTGCTAGCCCCGATGTCTTGAATTATTGTCTCGCCATCTTCAGGGTATCCGTGTCCAATTACTCTGACAGTAGCCCCCAAGCCTCCGGGCAACTTGGCAAAGTTGGGCGGAGGTTTTTTGGTGAGTGTTCATGAAAAATGATCATGAAAAAGACGAAGTTAGTCCACGCAGATATATCAAATGTTTGCTTTTTAGCATTGCAAGTTTTATGCGGAGGGTGCCGACTCGGTTTGGTCCGAGCCCCCTTAATCTTTTTCGTGTTCCCTCCGCTTTTTGTCTTGTGCTCTTTCTTGCCGGACAGCCGCTCTGCGGTCTGTGGCTGAGAGTGGGCCGCGAAGTGGAGTGTACAGTACTCAGAGTCTGGGAGCAGATTCAGCCGAGTAGATACTTGTAAAGGAAACGACCGGATCGCTCGATCTGGTTTTCTTCCCGGACGTTTTTCGCGTGGGTGGCCTCCAGCGTTCACTCTTGCTAGTCGGACAGCCGCTCTGCGGTCTGTGACTAAGAGTGTGCCTTTGGTACCGCGCACGCTACTAAGCCATCTGCAGGAACTAACGTCTCAGGCCAAGCGGCCAGCCCCCAGGCCAACTGTGGTTGGCGCCGAGGTGAACAATGATGCAACTGTAATAAAATGCGGAGATAGCCCCCGAGCATCGCTCGGGGTTATCCGTGCTGTTGCGGTGCAAAAATATGCGGGTGAGGAGCTCACATTGATTTTCGTGTAGTCACGGTCATCGAAGACAGCCGACGCGACTCGGCGCTTGCAGAGCGCGTCGGCGCACCTTCTAGGTGCAGCCTTCGGGTGCTTGAAGGGGTCCCGGCCGGTCAGGCTCGACCGGCCAGATGGCGAGGCGGCTTGCAGTGCCCTTTTTTCTTCTTTTTTCTCTTCTGCCGGCTGCTGGGAGCCGGACAAAACTCCTCTCTTGTCTGCAATCTTCCGTGGGGGCTCGCCAGCGCACCCACTGGGTGTAGCCCCCGAGATTCGGGCCGACTGCTGAGCAGTCGGGCCGGATCTTCCGGCAACTACCTTGTCTTCTTTTTCACGGGGGCGCGTCAGCTCACCCGCTGGGTGTAGCCCCCGAGATCTGGGCCGACTGCTGAGCAGTCGGGCCGGATCTCCCGGCAACTACTTTGTCTTCTTCACGGGGGCGCGTCAGCGCACCCACTGGGTGTAGCCCCCGAGATCTGGGCCGACTGCTGAGCAGTCGGGCTGGATCTCCCGGCAACTACTTTGTCTTCTTCTTCGCGGGGGCGCATCAGCGCACCCGCTGGGTGTAAGTGTAGCCCCCGAGATCTGGGCCGACTGCCGAGCAGTCGGGCCGGATCTCCCGGCAACTACTTTGTCTTCTTTGTTGAAGTTGTTTCTTTTTTCTTCTTCTCTTTGTCCGGCTGTCGCAGCCGGACTCCGACTCAGCAGTCGGACTGTTTGCTGCCTGCTAGGCAGCCAACACTTTCTTCACAGTAGGTGGTCGAACGCACATCTGGCAGTCAGACGAAATTTTCAGCCGGGCGCGGGCAGTCGGACGCGCATCTGGCAGTCAGACGCAAATTCCAGTCGGCTACATGCAGTCGAACGCACGTCTCTTTCTCTTTTTGTCTCTTTTTATGGGGCACTTGGCCTCATCTGGCTTTTCTTTTTCTTTTCTTCTTTGGGCACGCAACCGCAGCAGGCGGCCGCAGTGGGAGCGCAGCAGCCGGCCTCTTCTTTCTTTTCTCTTTCTTTTCTCTGCCGTCTCTGGGAAGCCGGACGTGCACACTCTCTTTTTTTTCAGCCATGGGCAGTCGGCCCTTTCTCTTTCTTGCCCCGGCCGTCCTCTCTCTCTCTCTCTTTTTTTTCCAGGTCATCAGGCGGATCCGCGACAGGAGTCGGCCGACCTCGGGCGTGGACGAGCATGCGGCGCAGGAGAAAACCGGTGCGAAGACGGCAGCGGCGAGGCGGCGCGGGCAAGGCGGCAAGCGCGGGAAACCGGCGCGTTGGGGAGGCCAGATTCGGCAAGGCGGGACGCGGCCGCGGAGGTGCGAGCGCGAGGCGGCGCCGGGAGCCAGCCAACGGGGATTCGGCCCAGCCGGCTGCCGGGACGCGACAACGAGACGGCAGCGGAGCAGGCGGCGGGGCCGTCTGCCCGGTGCGCGGGAAGCCGGCCGAAGTGCGAGCCGGCCGCGGGGTGGAGCAGGGCTCGCGGGCGAGGCGACCACCAACGTCGGGGGAGAGGACCGCGAGGCGGAGGCCGGCTTGGGTGAAGCAGAGATCGCGTGCGGAGGTGGAGCACCCGGCAGCCAGCGGGGCCCGGAGCCGGCCGCTGTAGGAGCGGGCGGCCGCGGCGACCCGGCAGGCGCGATGGGTCGGAGAAGGCCGGGTTCGCGGAGGAGGTGGATGGCCGTGCGGCCGGAGCCGGCAGGTAGCTGGGGTAGCGCGCTGGCGGGCGCTGAGGCGGCCAGACGGAGCGGGGCGCGCGGAGCTGGGGCCGGCCATCGTGGGAGGCGGCCAGGTGCGGGAGTCGGCTGGGCGCGAAGAGGCCGCGGGAGCAAGCTGGCCTGCGCGGGGTTGGAGCGGCGCGTTGGGATGCGGGCGCGAGACTGCGTTGCCGGGTCGGGGGACGCCGGACGGGCCGGTCGCGCGAAGCCGGCGAGCGAGCGCAGACGAGTCGGAGGAGGGAAGCTGGACCCGGACACGGCGCGGTGCGGGAGGAGTCGAACCCGATGCCGCGGGTGGAGTCAGCGCAGCGGCGCGGGGCCGGCTGGAGCGGAGCTGAGGAGGCGGGCGTCGCCGGACCCAGCGCGGCGCGTGGAGTCGGACGGGGCGGAGGCGCAGGCCCTTGCGCGCAGCAACCAACCAGGACGCGCGGGACCCGGCCAGCACCAGGCGGCGAGATGGCACGGAGGAGCGGGTACTCGGAGCAGCGAAACGGGGGCCGTGCGCGCGAGATGGAGGCGGCGCAATGGTGCAGGGGCGGCGCTGGCCAGGCGGAGGAGCGGGGCCAGGCACGAGGCGGCAGCCGGCGGTGCGAGGCCGAAGCAGCGCGGCCAGCTAACGGCGAGTCGGCAGATGGCCCGGGATGGGGCGCGCAGGCGGAGCAGCAGCCGGCCACGCGCGGAGCAGGCTGAGATAGCCGGCGCGAGCAGTCGGAGCAGTGCGGGCGGCCGAGGCGATGTGGATGCGGACTGGGAAGCGGCAGCAGACTGGGAGGCCGGCGGCTCGTGCGCTGGCAACGAGCGGACGCAGAGGTCGCCCGCGGTCAACAGGTGAAGTCAGGCGAGCTTCATAGGAGGCTTGGCGCATGACCATTATACGGCCACTGACCAGGGATTATATGGTGAATATCTGGCTTGGGTACGGGCAATGCTTTGACCATTGTTTGACACATATCTAGGAAATGTATGAGTGGGGTGGTAGGCAGCAACGGAAACAACGCAGCGCAGCGATGGAGTCGCCGGCCGGAGCAACGACGAGGCTCACTCGTCCGGCCGGTCACATGCGCGCACACAAACTGAGCTAGCTAGCGAAGCCAGTACACACACTGCTGCAGCCGAATCCATCGGGTTTGCTAGCTAGCCGTGCACAAACGCGTGAATGCACAGAAACAAGAGGTGCTCGGGACAGCCGCGGAGCAAAGTGGAGCTACGAGCGCGCAGACCAAGGGCAGACGATGACAATGACGCGCCGTCCGGCACGGTTGCGCCGGGGGCATGCTGATGTCGAGCCCCGACAGGTGCCGGAGAGACGGCGGCGACGTCGCGGTGATGATGAAGATGGCGAGGCCGACGGCGAGGACGCGCCGCCCCGCACGGCCGCTCCGGGGACGGGTCGAAGTCGAGCCCCCGAGCGCCACCGGAGAGACGGCGCGACGCCGCGGTGGAGATGACGAAGATGGTCCCGCCCGGACTGCGAAACCAGCAGCAGCGCGGTAGCATAGTACCGCCCCACGGTGGGCGCCAAATGTCGTGGTATTCTCACGGGGGGTGCTATACAACATATGCCACAAGGTGGCTTCGTGTGAGGGCAAGACTGCTGCCGGAATATCCAGGGACGGGTATGCAAGTAGCACGTGCTAGTTTACCCAGCTTCAGAGCTCTCCGGAGAGATAATACTCCTACTGCTGCATGTCTGAATGTATCTGATATATCTAGTATAGGGTGCTCCTGGAGCTGTATCTGAGGTCAGTGCCATAGGCATCTGGCCTCGTATATGCATGTGGCATGGTGGCCGTTGCTCTTGGCCGAATGGGTGTGCTTGGGCATGCTTGCCCGTAGGAGTGGATGGATGGATCGCTACCTAGCTCTCTTGCTAGCTAGCTAGCTTGTGTGTGTGCGTGAGTGTGTCCATGGGTACGGTCGTCACGCCGGGGTCGCGGCAGGCTGCAGTTGACTTCGGGCAGCCAGCCTGGTGGAGGAGTCGGCAGCCAGCAGTCGGGCTGGAGCGGCCGGGAAGTCGGCAGCCTGTAGTCGGCAGCCGGCAGTCGGCAGCCTGCAGTCGGCCTGGTGGTGTAGTCGGCAGCCTGCAGCCGGCCTGGTGATGTAGTCGGCAGCCTGCAGTCGGCCTGGTGGTGTAGTCGGCAGCTTGCAGTCGGCAGCCTGCAGTCGGCCTGGTGGTGCAGTCGGCAGCCTGCAGTCGGCCTGGTGGTGTAGTCGGCAGCCTGCAGTCGGCCTGGTGGTGCAGTCAGCAGCCTGAAGTCAGCAGCCGGCAGCCGGCTGGGTAGTTGGACTGAGGGGCTTTGCTAGCCCCGATGTCTTGAATTATTGTCTCGCCATCTTCGGGGTATCCGTGTCCAATTACTCCGACAGCAATGGAGGGACATCGATGCCAAATGCATCACAAGTGAATCTGGCACATGTTTTGGCCTACATAGCCCACTTTTGTAATACTACCTCATATTTGGTATAAAATGTTGACCATAGATTTACCTAAGAAAATTCCAATGCATGTCACTAAAAATTACACCGTTTGAAATTATGTTCAAATGCGAATCCAACGATATAGTTCTTAGTGACATGCATTAACATTTTGTCAGTTAAATCTATGGTCAAATTTTGATACTACAAAATTGGAAGAGTAAACCAGGACGGAGGTAGTACTTGCTCTTAGGGTAACCATAAGTTACTTTCCACTATGACTAGCCTAGGCTACTATAGTAGTACATCATAAAAACGATGCAGGTGATCACATGAGAAAAAATACAAAAAACATTTCTTTCGGTGCAGTGCGTAGATGCAGTTTTGAACACTACACTTGTCATCGTAATTTGGGAAAATTACAAAAAAATTGAGCTACGTTGTGATTACCATTTACTTATTGGAAAGAAGTTTCACCTCGATGAGTAGCTTCTCCGTGCACGGAAAGCATGTAAGGAATCCAACAACTTGATCCAGATTGGGGCCGATAGATTTTAGTGCTAAGATCTTCACTGTGCGCATGGACTGGGTCAAGCTTGTGGGAATCATTTTCTGGAAGACGGTCGTAAATACATCAAGGAGAAATTTAAAAATGTGAATTTCAAGAAGACGGAGAAGAAAATGAGTGTTGTACCTGAATGATTACGGATCCAATAAAGAGTTCGGAGAAATTGGCAGACGAGTACACCAACGCTGTCAATTTCGGGGCGTCAATGACCCTGATTTTTGTTGGACCTTCTAGATCCGATACAAGCAATCTCTCAAGAAAGGTGCATTCTCAATGACCATAACGTGGAACAGCTGGAGTGATCTCTTCCCAATTGATGTCTTGTTGCGGGGCCAGCAAGACACATAAATCCATCGGAGATTCGTCGAGGCGATGTGGAGGCTAATGAACCCGTGGATCTGCTCAAGACGAAGGTACTCGAGCGCAGTACAGCTGCGGAGCAGGTGCTCCATAGCCTTCTTCGAGATGACAACATCGAAGAGGTCGAGCTGCTTGAGTTGAGGGAGAAGAAGAGCGGGCGCGACATTAATCTGGGGAAGATAGCAGGAGCTGAAGCTGGCGCGGAGCAGCGTTGGCGTGAGGCGGAGCGCGGACGGAAGCAGAGAGCGACATCGTCCAGCTTCAAAGCTGAGCTCCTCGAGCTGATCTAGGGCGGGGGATAAGAACCACTCGTCAAACTTGGGTTGGACCTTGCAGTTGGTACTGAACATGCGGATGTCAAGGCGTTTGGCTGGCGCAGGGTGCGATGAAAGGATCTTGAAGACTGCGGCCATGCGTTTGCAATCCCCGTCGTAGAGTTAGCTGTCGACGGTGAGGTTGAGGGGGACGCAGCGCCAGAGGGGGCACCACCGCCGGGAGAGCAGGGCGGTCCGCACGGCAGATTTGGTGGGGAGGAGGCCGATGATGACGAGCTGCGTGTTGTCGGGGAGGCTGCTGATGAAGTCCAGGCTCGCCGGATGCGGTTTTGGCTCGAGCCGCCTCTGCTTGTTGGCTGCCTCGCCGTCCATCTCTACCGGCAGCGACGCCGGTGTACACGTGTGCTGGTGTGTGTTGTGTGCTGGGTGTGCGCAAGTGCGTCCTTCTGTGCATGCCGCCGCGCAGTGGTGAATTGTGCGTGAGTGTGTCCTTCCCACGCAAGAAGTTTGTCCTCAATGTGCCCTCAATTTACTAGCGTGCGGGGTTCTACCCCGAGTGGTTTCAACTTTGTTTACTTCACCGTGTGTCAGATGGGCCTCTAGTTTACTTATTTTCACCGACTGCCACATGGGCCAGCACACGAAGATACATAACACGAGCTGACAAGGCAACATGTGGATCGGTTGACCGAACTAAACAATATACGGAGCTATACGCTGGCACAGTGAGCGTATAATCCGTCGGTATAGAGAGTTCGAGTGAGAGGGGAGGCCCGTGAGAGATAGCAGAGAGAGAAAGAGCTACTCCCTCCGTTCGATAATGTAGTTCCAACATTTTTTTAAGTCAAACTTTTGAAACTTTGACCAAGTTTATAAAGAAATTACTTATATCTACAATACCAAAGATAAATGATAGTATGAAGTAAGTACATGTTGTGATGAATCTAATGATCGTTCCAGATGTAAATGTTTTTCTCCACATATACCTGGTCAAACTTTTCTGAGGTTTGACTTTTCAAAACATCCATATGCTTATGGACGTGACAGAGTCCCTAACAAGAGAGAGAGAGAGAGAGAGAGAGAGAGAGAGAGAGAGAGAGAGAGAGAGAGAGAGAGAGAGTGAAAAAAGTGTGTGTGCGTGTGTGAAAGAGACATGGACAACACACGATAAAAGTAGAGAAAAAGCGTATGTGTCCTATGCAAACATATCACACATGCATCTCCGACAACGGAGGCAAGGTGAGGAGATAGTGTGTGGTTGTTTGGAACCGAGAGAGCAAGACCCCTAGTACGTGGCCAAGAGGGGTCTGACAAACAAGGGAGAGAGGTCGAGAGAGACGTACGGAGAAAATGCGGACATGGGGAGGAGAGAGTGTATGTTTGTCATAGAGAGATCCCCTGGAGATCATGATGGGACTACATGGGTGGGAGATCGAGTGGCAAGGTGTGTGCGCGATAGAATATGCCCCGAGAGATATCGAGATAGACGTATGGATGGAAGGAGACAATACGTGTGTTCCTGATGGCTAGTAAGAGATAATCATACTTAGGATCGAGGGGGGGGGAGTGCTTGCGCCTATGATGGATTGAGGGATTATGGTACTTAGGGGGGTGCGTGTCACATGGAGAGAGAACAAGGGCGGAGAGTGTTGGATGGGTCCATATGTATAGCGCGAGTGAGACATGTGTATGTGTGAACCAGGGAGATATAAGGCCAGTTTGGCTTGCGTCCTGAGCATCTTTTGCCTGGCCTGGGGTTGTGGCTGGATTTCATGCATGCTTGTTTGGTTGCTACCCTGTGAAAAAGAAAGCCCGCCAGGCCTGGATTCCCTTGCACTTTAATTAGCCTGGCTGAACTCTAGACACTGCAAGTAGCCTGGCCCAGGCGACCGATTTCGAACGCCTGGCCGTGCCTGGTCGTGTGGCCACGAGGCTAACAGCAACATTGATGGATATTAGCATTAAATAATTGATGCATGGATTGATTGATGGGACGTTGATGCTTTGCATGGCCCAGGCATGAATCAAACGCTTCAGCACCACACAAGCTTGGCCAGGCAGAAATATTTTACATCTCACGTCCACACCAGGCAGTACCGGCCATCAAGGCATGAGGGTCAGGTCATGAACCAAACTAACCAATAAAGTTTGAGAGAGATTGAGGAGCCCCGATAAGGCTGAGTGGTGCGTCAGATAGCTGAGAGGGGTAAAGAGATATTCCATCTGCTCGATAATGCAGTGCATGTAAATTTTTTAGAAGTCAAACTTTGGAAACTTTGATCAGGTTTACGCAAATGTTAAAGTTTGAGAGAGATTGAGGAGCCCCGATAAGGCTGAGTGGTGCGTCAGATAGCTGAGAGGGGGAAAGAGATATTCCATCTGCTCAATAATGCAGTGCATGTAAATTTTTTAGAAGTCAAACTTTGGAAACTTTGATCAAGTTTACGCAAATGTTATTTATATCTACAATACCAAAGATACATCATACAAAACTACATCTCATGGTGAATCTAATGGTATATGTTTGCTGTACTAAATGTAATTTTTTTTCTCCACGTACATGGTCAAACTTTGTGATATTTGACTTTTCAATAAATCTGTATGCTATGGACCGAGGAGAGTGCCTCTGTCGAGACAGATCTAGTGCATGTGAAGGAGAATGAGTAAGTGTGCAAAAAGAGTATGCGTGTGAAAGAGAAAGTGACAACAAATGATAAATTAGAAAGAGAGAGTGTTTTTTCGTTTCTTATGCGAACATATCACGCATGCATCTCCGAGATGGAAAAGCGAGGCGAGGAGATACACGAACATAGCTAGTGTGTGATTGTTTGCAACGGAGAGAGACGCCCCTATAGCACATGTCCAATAGAGGTGTGGCCAACAAGGAACAAAGGTCGAGAGGGACACATGGATGGCATGGACGCATGGGGAGGGAGAGAGGGTGTGTTTGTGATAGAGAGATCCTGTCGAGATCGTGAGGGGACTATATGGGTGGGAGACCGAGTGAGTGCGTGCGCGATAGAAAGATGCCCCGAGAGAAATCGAGATAGACCATGCACATGTTTGTGATGGAGACTAATATTAGCTAGTCATATACATATAGGGGGGACTGCGTGTGCCTACAATTGAGTGAGATACCATCATACTTGGCTAGCTGGGCATGAGATTGTGTGTGCGCGCGTGTGATATGGAGAGAGAACGAGCGGGAGAGATAGAGTTTTAGATGGGCCTATCGAGTGCGAGTGAGATATGCATGTGTATGTGTGACCCAGGTGGATGGAGAGTTTGAGAGAGGGGGGGAAGAGCTCCGAGAAGACATAGTGGTGCGTGAGAGAGTTACAGGCAAAGAGCCAAGGAATCTGTGTGCATATGATGAGTGCACCCAAGATATCTAGCTTCGACTAGCTAGAGTATCATACATAGTGTGCGAGAGAGACCTATAGATGGTGTATATATGCATGCGAACTAGAAAGATCCCCCCCCCACACACACACAAAGAGAGAGAGAGAGAGAGAGAGAGAGAGAGAGAGAGAGAGAGAGAGATGGAGAGAAAGGGAGACCAACAAGGTTTTTGTGTCGGATGCGTGCGACAGAATTGAAGATTGTCGGCGAGAGAGAGAGAGAGAGAGAGAGAACAAGAGTTCAGGAGAGGGAGAGGTCGCGTTTTATGCATCAAAGACTGATATAAACCATGTTTCGATATAAACTTGCATTCAAATATTTAAATTGGAGAACATGTTGTCTGCAATCCACACATGAACGGATATATGCGTATATCAAACAAGTTCATTAACTTGACTTTCAACATGTTCATGGAGTACTATAATACTGTACAACATGCTACTCGATTGAGGTGTTCAATTTTGGATTTAGTTCACTATTTTGACCTACTGAACGAGCTATTTCATTGAATCGAGATATTTCATTTTGGGTTTGATTCGTGTTTTTGAGTGGGTCAACTATTTGTCATATAGTAAATCGCTAGCAACGAGCATGTAAAAACACATTACTCTCGAGCATCATCTCTCCATCTAAAAAAGAAGTGGCAAGCTAATATTTCAAAATTTGATCCGAATCGACTTGGTAAGGTAGACGTGGATGCTCGTTCTCCCAAAATTTGAACAAACCGTTAAACATCCTCTCTGATCGATGGGATTCGCCCGAGCAAACAAATGGGAGACACGAAATTATCGTCCTATGTGGGACACGCATCCATTGGCCCGTTGTACAACGAGGGTAGGTTCGTAACTTCATCCAAGCGCGCCTTCTCCTCGACCGAAATGACATGTGCCGAATAATTCATAAACCATGGTCAGCAAAACACGCTCTCCTCGCCCGAAATAGCTCGCGCCCACTATTTCAAAACACGCTCTCCTCGCCCGAAATCGCTCGCGCCCACTATAGTTCAAAACACGCCCTCCTCGCCCGAAATTGCTCCCGCCCACTATTTGGGGAGAAGCAACTTACTCTACTATCCCCAACCCTCAGTACACAGACCCAAGCCGAGAAGCCTATAGGCAAGGGTAGAACTGTAACTCCCCCTCACATTTCAGACAAATATGTCCGTAAGACATGGTTCCACTCCCCTCCCAATTCCCCCCCCCCCCCCCCCCGCCTGCACCCATTTCATACCTCGTGGGCGCCAAATCACCTTCTGCCCGGGAAGCTCCCTTCTCCCATGCCACGAAACCTCAGCCCCACCTCCATGGCGCCCCCACCGCACCAATTTCACAGCCGCCCTCCTCCCTAATGCCGGAGACGATGTCCATTTGCCGTCGTGCACTGGGCCGTGTGCCTCTTACTCCGTGCTGCTGGTGCTGCCTCGACGACGGCCGCGTGAACCATACCAGAGCTGATTCACCCCCGCCGTTGTTCACGGCACCGGAGCGGCTCCAACTTCGGATCCGTCTAGAGTCCTGGCGCTGCTTCGGCGTAGCCGACGACCATCGCGACATCGCTCTTTCCCTGCCGCCGGTCGCCACCGCAACCGCGCCGGCCTCATCGACTCGGCAGCTGGACCTGCCTACTTCACCATGCCGCCAGATAGGTCGCACCCTCATCTCAAATCACTTTATTTAGGCGTCAGTTGTCTGAATTTTTATTCTGGGCCAATCGATTTGCAATGGGAAGTGGCACCCCTCGAGGCGGCGGAGCTCCTAGGCTGCCGGTTGGCTGGTGCCTAACGTAAGGGTGCGGTGCTGCAAGTTCGCCGCGGAAGCAGCGCTTAGA
This sequence comes from Aegilops umbellulata, assembly GCA_032464435.1. Classification (NCBI taxonomy): domain Eukaryota; kingdom Viridiplantae; phylum Streptophyta; class Magnoliopsida; order Poales; family Poaceae; genus Aegilops; species Aegilops umbellulata. The sequence continues at coordinate 399,940,346 of CP136054.1, forward strand.
TGGCTATCTTTTAGAGTTGCATGGGTTGAAGGTACTGCCGCCGCCGGATCTGGATGACGGGGAGTCTTTGTGGATTGGCCCGGGGGCGGCGCAACCATGGCAGTGCGGTGGGGCGGGGAGCGGGGTTTTGGCCGGGGCCACGGATGGCGGAGGCAGGCTGCTCTGCCGTTGGTCGCTGGCTCTTCGGGGAAGATTTCGAGCAGTGTCAGCCTGGAGGCACAAGACGGCGAGCCATCCGGCGTAGATCGGACAGTACCAAATAAAATAAAATCGTGTGACCCCAATTTAGTCTTCAGTCAACAGACGTGTGACCACTCTCATACCTTGCTGTTGATCTCTTAGTGTATTTCTTTAGATCAAAGAGATATGTCGTTCTTAACATTATGCGTTATCTGCATCTTCAGACACACCGTCTTCCGACTCACCGCAGCTGCTCCAACAAGGGAAGCATACACCAGAAGGGAGCTATAGTCCCCACTCAACAGTTCCCTGCATCGAATGCGCGTGCCCGACATACACAGCCACAACAACTGCAGGGCCATCAACAAGTTAGCACATGATGCTCACTCCTATGGATGGCAGCCCGATAGGTTGTACCCTCATCTTACTTGTGTGCAACATTTATGGCTTTGTTATTCATCTAAGCACGGAAAATAGATCATCACATTTCGCTGTGTATTCATGCTGATCCCTTACGGGTCTTGTTCAGGAGTTAACGTTGTTCCATAGTTCAGCTAAGATACTTGTTCTTTAGGTAACACTGTTCCATAGTTATCATCCACCAGCCAATGCTATCCCACAAGCTGGTGATTATAGTATTATACCACTTCTAGTATTTCCTATGTTGTTCTTTAATACTTTTGTGTGCCATCTAGTTAATCTCGAGTACAAACGATACATATTCTGTAGCTTTCATCTGTGTTCTCCCTTTAGTCTATGAGACCTGTTGCTGCTAGTTAACCCCAGTCCTACTATTTATGTCGTCTCCTACAGGCACTCATTACATAAATCTAACTACTAGTTGTCTTCCATGCATGTCAGATATAATTGCACACACTGATATATCCACAAGAACCTCACGGAGCAATGTAAAGGCCAATAAACTTGATGTCAATGATACCCAATATGATGGAACATGCAAAGGCAGTTCTTCAGAAGACTTGTAGAAAGATGATGAATCCTCTTCACCCCACAAGGTCCTTGCTCTAACTTGGCCTGTGATATGGGTTCAACATGCATATAATGTCCTGGAGTGTATCTACTCTGTTGCAATGCCATGTGCTTAGCATGCTGATCATGCATGTAAATATGTCATGCCTTCCTGTTTTTCAGTACCTATTCCATTCATGATAACATGTTTTCAAATTCAAGTAATGTCATTCTACTCTATCGCAATGCCATCTGCTTAATTTGGACATCATGCTTCCGAATATCTTATGCATTGTTATTCATCAGTATGTACTTCATCTGTCTACCATACCATGTTTTTTTACATTGAAGTGCTGTTCTAGTGCTCTGTTACAATGCCATCTTATTTTCCCAATCATACACGTGTATGTTGCCTTAGTTTTTTTTTGTATGTATTCCGCTAGCATACAGTTTTACATTCAACTAGTGTTTTTTTGCTATGTTGTCCTGTCGTATCCCTAGCTCTTACACGATACTCCCTCCGTCCGGATTACATGTTGCCGGAATGGATAGAAAAGGATGTATCTAGAACTGAAATACGCCTAGACCCATCCATTTTTTTCCGGATGGAGGGAACACATGTCAATATGTCACGCCTTTCTATTCTTCAGTACCTATTCCATCTCTCTGCTGCTGCATGTTTTATAATTAAAGCACCATTCTTCTATACAAGGCATGCAAGGGGAAGACGACTATGTTAGAATCTGAAGGGTTACAAACAAGGCCTTTGCAAAAGATCCAAACGCCAGGAGATAATAAACCAACTCCAGCTTTTATAGATACTGCTCCAGCACAGAGAAACCCAACTCCTACTGATAATAAGCAGATTCCAGTGGCCAAAGAACTAGTCCGCTCCAGTCCAACAAAAATATGTCAACTCAATTCTAAGAAGCGTGTGCGTATCCTTGCATCATGAAATTTTTATAGCATGCTGATCATATTTTCTACATGTTTCTTACCCATCTCTCTTTTAGAAAATAAGCTTAACAGATAGAAGATTTTCTGCAATGGTATCATTTATGAGGAAAGATTCTTGCAGGAGTTCTCTGTGCTCCAATGTGGATGTAAGTATCTATTGTCTATCACTATATTTTTACATCAGCATGTATTTTGTTAATCAGCGTGAATCCAAGCATTATCTGATCTAAATTTAGTTGTAGCAAAATGTTTGATTAAAGGCCACAATGTTGATTTTTGCAAGGAAAACTGCCTGGTAGTTTTGCATCCTGAGCTGCATTAGTGTACTATCTCATATCAGTGGGTTTGAATACTTTGGTTCTGTAGTGGGTTTTTCAGTGTTTTTTTACTGTGTTGTCCTGTTGTATCCCTAGCTCTTACATCATACTTCCTCTGTCCGGATTAAATGTCGCAGAAATGGATAAAACTGCATGTATCTAGAACTAAAATACGCCTAGACCCATCCATTTATTTCCGGATGGAGTGAATACATGTCAATATGTCATGCCTTTCTATTCTTCAGTACCTATTCCATCTCTGCTGTAGCATGTTTTATAACTGAATCACCATTCTTCTATATATGGCATGCAAGGGGAAGACGGCTATGTTAGAATCTGAAGGGTTACAAACCAGGTCTTTGCAAAAGATCCAAACACCAAGAGATAATAAACCAACTCCATTTTTCATAGATACTGCTCCAGCACAGAGAAACCCAACTCCCACTGATAATAAGCAGATTCTAGTGGCCAAAGAACTAGTCCGCTCTAGTCCAGCAAAAGAATGTCAACTCCATTCTAAGAAGCATGTGCGTATCCTCGCATCATGATATTTTATAGCATTCTAATCATATTTTCTACATGTTTCTTACCCGTCTCTCTTTTAGAAAATAAGGTTAAACGATACAAGACTTCCTCCATTGGGATCATATTCGAGGAAAATATCTTGCGGGAATTCTCTGTGCTCCAGTGCTGATGTAAGTACCTGTTGTATATCACTATATTTTTACATCAGTATGTATTTTGTTAATCTGCGTGAATCTAACCTTTATCTGATCTAAAATTAGTTGTAGCAAAATGTTGAAGGCACCAATGTTGATTTTTGTAAGGAAAACTGCCTGGTAGTTTGCGTACTGAGCTGCATGAATGTGCTATCTCATATCACGCACATTACTAAATTGTAGTGCTTCTCTGGTTGCCCATTCATTCATTGTGTCAATGTTGCTTTCGTATTACCTTACCTGGCTAATGATAGCTGTGTCATATTGTGTTAATTTTGTGTAGGCTAGTTTCCCAAACGTTCGTTGTGTCAATCTTTCTTTCCTATTATCTGACTTGGCCAATGATAGCAATGCTAGTGTGTTAATTTTGTGCAGGCTGCTGAAGATAAGAAGACAAACTCTGAAAACAACAAGGCAACCCCATTGTTTCTTTCCAGTAAATCTAGGCCAGGTAATATGGCAATAACTCATGATTAATCTGTTTGGTTCCCGTCCTAATTTACGTTATGATGAAGTGGTCAATACACTCTCCACTATCAATAATATAAGCCTGCCAAAATCGCCATCTGAATCTGTTCAGTATCCTCTGTCTCGAATGCAACGGAACAAATGTATGTCTGTGAACCAATTAATGGCTGAAGCAATGATGGAAATGGTGGATGAATCAGAGGTGCAGAGTCGTGCGACACAACAACCGATCAATGTTTTCAGAGATAGTGTGGCAAAGCAGCAAGAACTTGCCCACATGCTTATGGGCGTCATCTGTGCTGAGGTTGCAGATTGTGATGTTGTAGATGGTTAGGTTCTGCTCATTTATTTGCACTGGCATCAATCTTTGATTGCCCAGTGGATGTAATTTCCTGTAATATATTCTGCATGTGCAACGTTATTCCCTGTATGTCGTACCTTTGCTCGTCGTAATGGGCTCAAATTATCTAATTTGGCCTAAAGATATGAATGAACTTTACTGGGCCCATTGAGTTAATGGGTCGTTACTAGGCCGAAAGTTAATGGTCGGCCCTCTTACCTCCCGGGTCGTTAACAGGCCGACATCGAAGCGGGCAACAGGTGGCCCCAATTTATTTCATGGGTCGTTAACAAGCCGTTACTAAGTTTGGGCTACATATGGCCCAACTATACTGTAGGCCTTTAGCAGGCCGAAGTAGACAGCGGGCTTGTATTGGACCATGAAGAGCATGGGCCGCTAAGAGGCCGAAAGTCAGGTCGTATTGTAAACGGCCCAACTATGTTGTGGGCCTTTAGCAGACCGAAAGAGAAACCGGGCTAGTATGGGACCATGAAGGGCATGGGCCGTTAAGAGGGCAAAATTAAGGTCCGACTACAAATGTCCCAACTCATTTATGGTCCGTTAATAGGCTGAAAGGCACACGGGGCCGAGAATTGGCCCAACACTTAAATGGGTCGCTAAAAGGCCAAAACTCAGGTCCGACTACAATTGGCCCAACTGATTTATGGGCCGTCAACAGGCTGAAAGTGACACCGGGCCAAAAATTGGCCCGACACTTAAATGGGCCACTAAAAGGCCGAAACTCAGGTCCGATTACAAATGCCCATCAGATTTATGGGCCGTCATGTTGGGGAACGTAGTAATTTCAAAAAAATTCCTACGCACACGCAAGATCATGGTGATGCATAGCAACGAGAGGAGAGTATGATCTACGTACCCTTGTAGAATTGCAACGGAAGCGTTTGACACAACGTAGAGGAAGTAGTCGTACGTCTTCTTCCCGATCCGACCGATCCAAGCACCGTTACTCCGGCACCTCCGAGTTCTTAGCACACGTTCAGCTCGATGACGATCCCCGGGCTCCGATCCAGCAAAGCGTCGGGGAAGAGTTCCGTCAGCACGACGGCGTGGTGACGATCTTGATGTACTACTGACGCAGGGCTTCGCCTAAGCACCGCTACAATATGACCGAGGTGGAATAAGGTGGAGGGGGGCACCGCACACGGCTAAGGAACGATCACGTTGATCAATTGTGTGTTCAAGGGGTGCCCCTTGCCTCAGTATATAAAGGATGGAGGAGGAGGAGGCCGGCTAAGCCAATTGGTGCGGCCAAGATGGGAGTCCTACTAGGACTCCAAGTCCTAGTAGGAGTCCATCAAGAGGGGAGGAAGGGAGAAGGAAGTGGAGGAGAAGGAAAGGTGGCCGGCCCCTTTTTCCCTAGTCCAATTCGGACCAGAGGGAAGGGGGGGGGGGCGCAGCAGCCCCTTGGCCCTTTCTTCTCTTCCCACTAAAGCCCATCAAGGCCCATTGCTTCTCCCGTAACTACGCGGTACTCCCGAAAATACCCGAATCACTCAGAACCTTTCCGATGTCCGAATATAGTCGTCCAATATATCGATCTTTACGTCTCGACCATTTCGAGACTCCTCGTCATGTCCCCGATCTCATCCGGGACTCCGAACTCCTTCGGTACATCAAAACTCATAAACTCATAATATAACTGTCATCGAAACCTTAAGCGTGCGGACCCTACGGTTCGAGAATAATGTAGACATGACCGAGACACGTCTCCGGTCAATAACCAATAGCGGGACCTGGATGCCCATATTGGCTCCTACATATTCTACGAAGATCTTTATCGGTCAGACCGCATAACAACATACGTTGTTCCCTTTGTCATCGGTATGTTACTTACCCGATATTCGATCGTCCGTATCCAATACCTAGTTCAATCTCGTTACCGGCAAGTCTCTTTACTCGTTCCATAATACATCATCTCGCAACTAACTCATTAGTTGCAATGCTTGCAAGGCTTAAGTGATGTGCATTACTGAGAGGGCCCAGAGACACCTCTCCGACAATCGGAGTGACAAATCCTAATCTCGAAATACGCCAACCCAACATCTACCTTTGGTGACACCTGTAGTACTCCTTTATAATCACCCAGTTACGTTGTGACGTTTGGTAGCACCCAAAGTGTTCCTCCGTTAAACGGGAGTTGCATAATCTCATAGTCATAGGAACATGTATAAGTCATGGATAAAAGCAATAGCAACATACTAAACGATCGGGTGCTAAGCTAATGGAATGGGTCATGTCAATCAGATCATTCAACTAATGATGTGACCTTGTTAATCAAATAACAACTCTTTGTTCATGGTTAGGAAACATAACCATCTTTGATTAACGAGCTAGTCAGGTAGAGGCATACTAGTGACACTCTATTTGTCTATGTATTCACACATGTATTATGTTTCCGGTTAATACAATTCTAGCATGAATAATAAACATTTATCATGATATGTAAGGAAATAAATAATAACTTTATTATTGCCTCTAGGGCATATTTCCTTCAGTCTCCCACTTGCACTAGAGTCAATAATCTAGTTCACATCACCATGTGATTTACCAGCAATAGTTCACATCACCATGTGATTAGCACCCATAGTTCACATCGTTATGTGACCAACACCCAAAGGGTTTACTAGAGTCAGTAATCTAGTTCACATCGCTTATGTGATTAACACCCAAAGAGTACTAAGGTGTGATCATGTTTTGCTTGTGAGATAATTTTAGTCCACGGGTCTGTCACATTCAGATCCGTAAGTATTTTGCAAATTTCTATGTCAACAATACTCTGCGCGGAGCTACTCTAGCTAATTGCTCCCACTTTCAATATGTATCCAGATTGAGACTTAGAGTCATCTAGATCAGTGTCAAAATTTGCATCGACGTAACCCTTTACGACGAACCTTTTGTCACCTCCATAATCGAGAAACATATCCTTATTCCACTAAGGATAATTTTGACCGCTGTCCAGTGATCTACTCCTAGATCACTATTGTACTCCCTTGCCAAACTCAGTGGTAGGGTATGCAATAGATCTGGTACACAGCATGGCATACTTTATAGAACCTATGGCTGAGGCATAGGGAATGAATTTTATTCTCTTTCTATCTTCTGCCGTGGTCGGGCTTTGAGTCTTACTCAATTTCACACCTTGTAACACAGGCAAGAACTCTTTCTTTGACTGTTCCATTTTGAACTACTTCAAAATCTTGTCAAGGTATGTACTCATTGAAAAAACTTATCAAGCGTCTTGATCTATCTCTATAGATTTTGATGCTCAATATGTAAGCAGCTTCATCGAGGTCTTTCTTTGAAAAACTCCTTTCAAACACTCCTTTATGCTTTGCAGAATAATTCTACATTATTTCCGATCAACAATATGTCATTCACATATACTTATCAGAAATGCTGTAGTGCTCCCACTCACTTTCTTGTAAATACAGGCTTCACCGCAAGTCTGTATAAAACTATATGCTTTGATCAACTTATCAAAGTGTATATTCCAACTCCGAGATGCTTGCACCAGTCCATAGATGGATCGCTGGAGCTTGCATATTTTGTTAGCACCTTTAGGATTGACAAAACCTTCTGGTTGCATCATATACAACTCTTCTTTAATAAATCTATTAAGGAATGCAGTTTTGTTTATCCATTTGCCAGATTTCATAAAATGCGGCAATTGCTAATATGATTTGGACAGACTTAAGCATAGATACGAGTGAGAAACTCTCATCGTAGTCAACACTTTGAACTTGTCGAAAACCTTTTTGCGACAATTCTAGCTTTGTAGATAGTAACACTACTATCAGCGTCCATCTTCCTCTTGAAGATCCATTTATATTCTATGGCTTGCAAATCCATCAAAGTCCATACTTTTGTTCTCATACATGGATCATATCTCAGATTTCATGGTCTCAAACCATTTCGCGGAATCTGGGCTCATCATCGCTTCCTCATAGTTCGTAAGTTCATCATGGTCTAGTAACATGACTTCCAGAACAGGATTACCGTACCACTCTAGTGCGGATCTCACTCTGGTTTACTTACGAGATTCAGTAGTAACTTGATCTTGAAGTTACATGATCATTATCATTAGCTTCCTTACTAATTGGTGTAGTAGTCACAAGAATAGATTTCTGTGATGAACTACTTTCCAATAAGGGAGAAGGTACAATTACCTCATCAAGTTTTCTACTTTCCTCCCAATCACTTCTTTCGAGAGAAACTCCTTCTCTGGAAAGGATCCATTCTCAGCAACGAATATCTTGCCTTCGGACCTGTGATAGAAGGTGTACCCAACTGTCTTCTTTGGGTATCCTATGAAGACATATTTCTCCGATTTGGGTTTGAGCTTATCAGAATGAAACTTTTTCATATAAGCATCACAACCGCAAACTTTAAGACACAACAACTTTGGTTTCTTGCCAAAACACAGTTCATACGGTGTCGTCTCAACGGATTTAGATGGTGCCCTTTTTAACGTGAATGCAGCTGTCTCTAATGCATAACCCCAAAACAATAGTGGTAGATTGGTAAGAGTCATCATAGATCGCACTATATCTAATAAAGTACGGTTATGACGTTCGGACACACCATTACACTGTGGTGTTCCAGGTGGCGTGAGTAGTGAAACTATTTCACATTGTTTTAACTGAAGGCCAAACTCGTAACTCAAATATTTTACTTCTGCGATCATATCGTAGAAACTTTTATTTCTTGTTACGATGATTCTCCACTTCATTCTGAAATTCTTTGAACTTTTCAAACGTTTCAGACTTATGTTTCATCAAGTAGATATACTCATATCTGCTCAAATCATCTGTGAAGGTTTAGAAAATAATGATACTTGTCGCGAGCCTTAATATTCATCGGACCACATATATCAGTATGTATGATTTCCAACAAATCTGTTGCTTGCTCCATTGTTCCGGAGAACGGCGTTTTAGTCATCTTGCCCAAGAGGCACGGTTCGCAAGCATCAAGTGATTCATAATCAAGTGATTCCAAAATCCCATCAGCATGGAGTTTCTTCATGCGCTTTACACCAATATGACCTAAACGGCAGTGCCACAAATAGGTTGCACTATCATTATTAACTTCGCATCTTTTGGTTTCAATATTATGAATATGTGTATCACTACGATCGAGATCCAATGAACTATTTTCATTGGGTGTGTATGACCATAAAAGGTTCTATTCATGTAAACAGAACAACAATTGTTCTCTAACTTAAATGAATAATCGTATTGCAATAAACATGATCAAATCATATTTATGCTCAACGCAAACACCAAATAACACTTATTTAGGTTTATCACTAATCCCGAAAGTATAGGGAGTGTGCGATGATGATTATGTCAATCTTGGAACTACTTCCAACTTTCATCGTCACTTCACCCTTAACTAGTCTTTGTTCATTCTGCAACTCCCGTTTCGAGTTACTACTCTTAGCAACTGAACCAATATCAAATACCGAGGGGTTTCTATGAACACTAGTAAAATACACATCAATAATATGTATATCAAATATACCTTTGTTCACTTCGCCATCCTTCTTATCCGCCAAATACTTGGGGCAGTTCCGCTTCCAGTGACCAGTCCCTTTGCAGTAAACGCACTCAGTCTCAGGCTTAGGTCCAGACTTGGGTTTCTTCTCTTGAGCAGCAACTTGTTTGCTGTTCTTCTTGAATTTCCCCTTCTTCTTCCCTTTGCCCTTTTCTTGAAACTAGTGATCTTGTCAACCATCAACACTTGATGTTTTTCTTGATTTTTACCTTCGTTGATTTCAGCATCACGAAGAGCTTGGGAATTACTTTCGTCATCCCTTGCATATTATAGTTCATCACGAAGTTCTACTAACTTGGTGATGGTGACTAGAGAATTCTGTCAATCACTATCTTATCTGGAAGATTAACTCCCACTTGATTCAAGCGATTGTAGTACCCAGACAATCTGAGCTCATGCTCACTAGTTGAGCGATTCTCCTCCATATTTTAGCTATAGAACTTGTTGAAGACTTCATATCTCTCAACTCGGGTATTTGCTTGAAATATTAACTTCAACTCCTGGAACATCTCATATGTCCATGACGTTCAAAACGTCTTTGAAGTCCCGATTCTAAGACGTTAAGCATGGTGCACTAAACTATTAAGTAGTCATCATATTGAGCTAGCCAAACGTTCATAATGTGTGCATCTGCTCCTGCAATAGGTCTGTCACCTAGCGGTGCATCAAGGACATAATTCTTCTGTGCAGCAATGAGGATAAACCTTAGATCACGGATCCAATCCGCATCATTGCTACTAACATTTTTCAACACAATTTTCTCTAGGAACGTATCAAAATAAACATAGGGAAGCAACAACGCGAGCTATTGATCTACAACATAGATATGCTAATAGTACCAGGACTAAGTTCATGATAAATTTAAGTTCAATTAATCATATTACTTAAGAACTCCCACTTAGATAGACATCTCTGTAATCCTCTAAGTGATCACGTGATCCAAATCAACTAAACCATAACCGATCATCACGTGATATGGAGTAATTTTCAATGGTGAACATCATTATGTTGATCATATCTACTATATGATTCACGCTCGACCATTCGGTCTCCGTGTTCCGAGGTCATATCTTATATGCATAGCTCGTCAAGTATAACCTGAGTATTCCGCGTGTGCAACTGTTTTGCACCCATTGTATTTGAACGTAGAGCCTATCACACCCGATCATCACGTGGTGTCTCAGCACGAAGAACTTTCGCAACGGTGCATACTCAGGGAGAACACTTCTTGATAATTAGTGAGAGATCATCTTATAATGCTACCGTCAATCAAAGCAAGATAAGATGCATAAAATATAAACATCACATGCAATCAATATAAGTGATATGATATGGCCATCATCATCTCGTGCTTGTGATCTCCATCTTCGAAGCACCGTCATGATCACCATCGTCACCGGCATGACACCTTGATCTCCATCGTAGCATCGTTGTCGTCTCGCCAATCCTATGCTTCTACGACTATCGCTACCGCTTAGTGATAAAGTAAAGCATTACAGGGCGATTGCATTGCATACAATAAAGCGACAACCATATGGCTCCTGCCGGTTGCCGATAACTCGGTTACAAAACATGATCATCTCATACAATAAAATTTAGCATCATGTCTTGACCATATCACATCACAACATGCCCTGCAAAAACAAGTTAGACGTCCTCTACCTTTGTTGTTGCAAGTTTTACATGGTTGCTACGGGCTTTAAGCAAGAACTCATCTTACCTACGCATCAAAACCACAACGATAGTTTGTCAAATAGACTCCGTTTTAACCTTCTCAAGGACCGGGCGTAGCCACACTCGGTTCAACTAAAGTTGGAGAGACAGTCTTACGCAAGCCATCTATGTGCAAAGCACGTCGAGGGAACCGGTCTCGCGTAAGAGTACGCGTAAGGTTGGTCCGGATCGTCTCGTCCAACAATACCGCTGAACCAAAGTATGACATGCTGGTAGGCAGTATGACTTGTATCGTCCACAACTCACTTGTGTTATACTCGTGCAAATAACATCAAACCATAAAAACCTAGGCTCTGATGCCACTGTTGGGGAACGTAGTAATTTCAAAAAATTTCCTACGCACACGCAAGATCATGGTGATGCATAGCAACGAGAGGAGAGTATGATCTACGTACCCTTGTAGATTGCAACGGAAGCGTTTGACACAACGTAGAGGAAGTAGTCGTACGTCTTCTTCCCAATCCGACCGATCCAAGCACCGTTACTCCGGCACCTCCGAGTTCTTAGCACACGTTCTGCTCGATGACAATCCCCGGGCTCCGATCCAGCAAAGCGTCGGGGAAGAGTTCCGTCAGCACGACGGCGTGGTGACGATCTTGATGTACTACTGACGCAGGGCTTCGCCTAAGCACCGCTACAATATGACCGAGGTGGAATATGGTGGAGGGGGGCACCGCACACGGCTCAGGAACGATCACGTTGATCAATTGTGTGTTCAAGGGGTGCCCCTTGCCTCAGTATATAAAGGATGGAGGAGGAGGAGGCCGGCCAAGCCAATTGGTGCGGCCAAGATGGGAGTCCTACTAGGACTCCAAGTCCTAGTAGTAGTCCATCAAGAGGGGAGGAAGGGAGAAGGAAGTGGAGGAGAAGGAAAGGTGGCCGGCCCCCTTTTCCCTAGTCCAATTCGGACCAGAGGGAAGGGGGGCACAGCAGCCCCTTGGCCCTTTCTTCTCTTCCCACTAAAGCCCATCAAGGCCCATTGCTTCTCCCGTAACTACCCGGTACTCCCGAAAATACCCGAATCACTCAAAACCTTTCCGATGTCCGAATATAGTCGTCCAATATATCGATCTTTACGTCTCGACCATTTCAAGACTCCTCATCATGTCCCCGATCTCATCCGGGACTCCGAACTACTTCGGTACATCAAAACTCATAAACTCATAATATAACTGTCATCGAAACCTTAAGCGTGTGGACCCTACGGTTCGAGAATAATGTAGACATGACCGAGACACGTCTCCGGTCAATAACCAATAGCGGGACCTGGATGCCCATATTGGCTCCTACATATTCTACGAGGATCTTTATCGGTCAGACCGCATAACAACATACGTTGTTCCCTTTGTCATCGGTATGTTACTTACCCGAGATTCGATCGTCGGTATCCAATACCTAGTTCAATATCGTTACCGGCAAGTCTCTTTACTCGTTCCATAATACATCATCTCGCAACTAACTCATTAGTTGCAATGCTTGCAAGGCTTAAGTGATGTGCATTACCGAGAGGGCCCAGAGATACCTCTCCGACAATCAGAATGACAAATCCTACTCTCGAAATACGCCAACCAAACATCTACCTTTGGTGACACCTGTAGTACTCCTTTATAATCACCCAGTTACGTTGTGACGTTTGGTAGCACCCAAAGTGTTCCTCCGGCAAACGGGAGTTGCATAATCTCATAGTCATAGGAACATGTATAAGTCATGGATAAAAGCAATAGCAACATACTAAACTATCGGGTGCTAAGCTAATGGAATGGGTCATGTCAATCAGATCATTCAACTAATGATGTGACCTTGTTAATCAAATAACAACTCTTTGTTCATGGTTAGGAAACATAACCATCTTTGATTAATGAGCTAGTCAGGTAAAGGCATACTAGTGACACTCTGTTTGTCTATGTATTCACACATGTATTATGTTTCCGGTTAATACAATTCTAGCATGAATAATAAACATTTATCATGATATGTAAGGAAATAAATAATAACTTTATTATTGCCTCTAGGGCATATTTCCTTCACGTCAACGGGCTGAAAGACATACCGGGCCGGAAATTAGCCCAACATTTAAATGGGTCGCTAAAAGGCTGAAAGATGTACATCCTGAAAATTGGCCCATCCATTAAATGGGCCGTTAACAGGCCGAAATCTCATCGGGCCGATATTGAGCCCAAGTATATAGCGGGCTGTTAACGGGCTCGAACTGACAATGGGCTGCAATGGTGTCAAATCTTTAACGGGCCGAATTGGCACATCTCGTATGGGTCGTTGGCTTAAATGGACCTGACACAAGTAGGCCTTATATGGGCCGGCCTGCTAATTTTTACGGGCCCGACCTTTTTCACCGGAATGGGCCACTGTTGGGCCGTGCCATGTGTCGACATATCATAGGCGCCTATCTGACCCACTGACGAGCTAGCACGTGTTTCGTCCGGCCAATAAGAATTTTACACGTGGAAATTTCCCATTGGTCGGGGCTGTTAACCGGTTATCGGATCCAAAACCCGACCCGATAGCTTAACGGCGTTCCGTTACGGTGGATGCCACGTGTCGGTCACCCTTGACGAAAGCACTTCTGTGACGCGGGATTTATCGTCATGGAAGTGGACACTTCCGTGGTGATAATTTTGGTAATGTCATGGAACACTTCTACGACAACACAAGTATGACTATCTTGATTCTGTCATAAATTTGTCATGGATGTACATGCATGACAAAAAAAGCGACCTACTGTGGCAAACACATATCATCACGGAAGTGTATTTTTTGTAGTGAGATGCGCAGACCACGCAGCGTCATAACAGTCAATTGAAACAAGGAACGCTCCCTCCGTACCGAGGAGCACACCGCTGCGTTAGCAGCAGAAGTACAGAGCGGTCTTCTCAAGCAGAACCTTAATTCGTCGGCCGAGCTCCTGGACACCGTCAAACGAGTCCGGACTACTCTACCGCAGGATAGCACAGCTCGTCAAGAGCTCGACTAGCAATTTGGCCTCCGTCCCAGTCCCAGCCAAGTGGTGGCATTCGTACCGCACGTACATAACTACGCACTTAAAATACCATGGGCATGGACGGAGGCATAACTAGCTTGTGATCCATAATACGGCTGGCCGCTCCTGGACACATATACTTTCAACCTTTCTTTTTTTATGTTTATCCTTTTCAGGTTTCTTATCCACAGGCTTCTTTTGACGGCCTGATCATCGGTCCTCTCGACAGGATGGATACACCAAGATGGCAAGAAGCACTGGCGTACAAGGGAATTTCTAGATGGTGTATTTAACAATCACTCTACCTATTTTCGGACCCGTATGCAGCTCTCCCTTGGTCGTGGCATGTTAAATAGCCCAGTTGCTTATCGCACCACTTGTACAAATATGCTTTGACATATTGATCAAACTATAATGGAAATAGTTAGCGGCCCAACTTCTGCAGCATTAGCTTACTACCTCCTTTTTCCTTTTTTGATAATCTTCTCAAGTTGCACCCGTACACTTTGGTACGCTTTACTCTGTCAGGGGCTTCATTGCGACCCATAATACGGCAACAAAGTCCGAACACTTTCTACCATATAGTTCGGCACCCCGAATTTAGAATTATATGCATTGGCTCCGAATCATGTCTTTGGTCAATAGTTGGGTTGCCCGACTCCCATGCTTACTACCTTACGTTCCGCTATATCGGCTAGGGTAGTAAAGGGAGAACTACTATGACTGTGTCCTGGTTTATCCGGATGAGCACCTCAGTAGAGAAAGCCGAAAACTGACTGTCATGATGCGGCGAGAGCCGGTCAGCTCTTCGGAGGTTTCAAATCTTTAGTGATTTTTTACGCATTATGCGATGAATCGGCTCTTACCCAATCAGGTGTTTACAGTACCCTAGTTCGGATACTAGGGGCTGCACCTAAATTTTCATTGTCAAACTCCGATGGCTAGCTGAGGGTGATAAAGCCACATAGTCTGATTGCCTGGTTCGTTGCGCTAAACACCTCCTTCAAGGATCAAACAATTGGATTAAGAGTGTTTAGATTACATCTCGAACACCCCCGTACTACCTACATTGGGGCTGAAGCCAACGACTGGCCAACTCTCAAAATTTCATAAAAACGGCCGCACAGGAGGTAAACTTCTAACAAGCATTATATTACATAATCGACGTTGTTTCATAATACAGGGCGAGACAACATGAATGTATTCATTCAAATATTACATCCTTCGCACATTGCTCCGCTACAATGCGGGATCCCTCCAGGACATCACTAAAATATTGCTCGGGCGTGCGGTGCTCCTTGCCCTCGGGCAGTCCCTCGGTCGCGAGCTTGATGGCGTTCATCTTCGCCCACTACACCTTGATGCGGGCGAAGGCCATCCGCGCACCCTCCATGCAGACTGATCGCTTGATAACGTCAAGCCTGGGGCAGGCATTGACCAGCCGCTTCACGAGCCCGAAGTAGCTGCTGGGTATAGCTTTGGCGGGCCATAACCAGATTATTAAATCCTTCATGGCTAGTTCGGCCACCCTATGCAGCTCGACCAGCTATTTTAGCTGGTCGCTAAACGGCAACGGATGTTCTGGCACAAGGTATTGTGACCAGAACAACTTCTCCGTTGAGCTCCCCTCTTTAGCTCGGAAGAATTCCGCAGCGTCAGAAACACTGTGCGGCAAATCCATAAATGCTCCTAGAGAACTCCAAATCCGGTTAGTAAGAGGTACCTCTTCTTCACATATTTGCTCTACATGATGAAGGCCTTACCCGCCGCGATCTTCTTGGCCTCCTGGATTTCCTGGATGGTGCCCTAGGCTTCAACCCGGGCCTCTTGTGCGCTCTGACGAGCCTTGGAGAGTTCGGTCTCCCGATCCGCACTGTCGCGCTCCAAGGACTCGCATTTCTTGACGGCGTCCTGGAGCTCCTGCTGGACCTCACAGACCCAGGCCTCGTGTTTTTCACGGGTGGCCTGCTCTTTTGCCGCTTTGTTTTTGGCCTTAGCCAGCGCTTTCTTGAGGGTTTCCTCCTCAACAGCCGCTCCTACACATATCATGGCGCCATGATTAGCACAAGTCATTCATCCTTTCCGGATATACACAAGGTTATCGCATACCTTGCTTGTCCTCCAGCTGCTTTTTCACACGGCCGAGTTCTTGCTCGGCCCGCTCCAGTCTCTGCTTTAGTCCGGAGACCTCAGCAACATGAGAGGTTGCGGCCAGCAACGACGCCTGCTTATTCACATAAGACATATTTAGTTAGTTTCCTACGAAAATTACTTGATCCTCTGTCCGGCTTTTCTTTTCGCACACCGGACAATGTCTCAGCGGCTATTGTCCATACTATGACTTTCTTTTCACACCGCTTACCTCAAGCCCGTCAGCAGGCTGGTGCAGGCTTCGGCCAGTCCGCTCTTAACGGACTGAACCCTCTCAACACTACAAAAAAAAGACACATCCGTGACATTCTGGGCCGAACGAATTTTTTTCTGTCATACATATGACACTTCTATGACGATAATTGTGAGAAAACCCGGTATCATCATAGATGTGGTGGGCTCCTACTTCCATGACAAAACATCATGACAGAAAATGGGCTTTTCGTCCTAGGCGGGCCGAAGACGCAGCTGCATGACATTCTTTGGGCCGTCCATGACGGAAAATACCGTGGTAGAAGCGAGGGGGAGGAAAATTTTGGGGAGTTCCCGGTTACGGTGGGAGGTCGGGGGCCGAGCGATGCGCGTTTCTCTCGTACACATACGCGCGTGTGTGCGAGGCGTTAGCTCTAACTGAACCCGAGCGAGGCGTTGGGCTCTAACTGAACCCGAGCGATTGCACTGCAGGCTACGCGTTACTGAACCCGAGTGATCGATCGATGGCTGTTAACTGAACACGATCGAGCGATTCCTTCGCTACTGCTGCTAACTGAAGCTGATCGATGCTGCCTCTGGGATGAATAGTGAGTGTTGCGTGGGGGGTTTGGACGAACAGGGAGCGGTGGTGTTTCCTCTGGATGAACAGGACCCCGTGGTGTGGTGGAGGGCTGGATGAACAGTAGATGGTGGAGGGGTGGATGAACAGGACCCCGTGGTGTGGAGGGCTGGATGAACAGTAGACGGTGGAGGGGTGCCTGTGGAGGGGTGGTTCAACAGGACCCCGCGGTGTGGAGGGCTGGATGAACAGTAGACGGTGGAGGGGTGCCCGTGGAGGGGTGGTTGAATGATACGTCTCCAACGTATCTATAATTTTTTTATTGCTCCATGCTACTTTATCTACTGTTTTGGACTATATTGGGCTTTATTTTCCACTTTTATATTATTTTTGGGACTAACCTATTAACCGGAGGCCCAGCCCAGAATTGTTGTTTTTTGCCTATTTTAGTATTTCGAGGAAACAGAATATCAAACGGAGTCCAAACGGAATGAAACCTTCGGGAACGTGATCTTCTCACTGAACGTGATCCAGGAGACTTGGACCCTACTCCAAGAAGTTTCCGGGGAGGTCACGAGGGCGAAGGGAGCCCCCTGGGCGCGCCCCCTGCCTCGTGGGCCCCTCGGAGCTCCCCTGACGTACCTCTTTCACCCATATATACCGTCATACCCTAAAACTTCCAGAACAGAAGATAGATCGGGAGTTCCGCCGTCGCAAGCCTCCAGAACCACCAAAAACCAATCGGGACCCCTTTCCGGTACCCTGCCGGAGGGGGGATCCATCTCCGGTGGCCATCTTCATCATCCCGGCGCTCTCCATGACGAGGAGGGAGTAGTTCACCCTCGGGGCTGAGGGTATATACCAGTAGCTATGTGTTTGATCTCTCTCTCTCTCTCTCGTGTTCCTCTATGGCACGATCTTGATGTATCCCGAGCTTTGCTATTGTAGTTGGATCTTATGATGTTTCTCCCCCTCTACTCCTTTGTGATGAATTGAGTTTCCACTTTTGAAGTAATCTTATTGGACTGAGTCTTTATGAGAACACTTGGTTTATGTCTTGGTGATCAACTTGTGGGTTTCGTGACATTGGGAACCTATGCATAGGGGTTGGCACACGTTCTTGATTCTCCGGTAGAAACTTTGGGGCGCTCTTTGAAGTACTTTTATGTTGGTTGGATAAATCTGAGATTGTGTGATGCATATCGTATAATCATGCCCACGGATACTTGAGGTGACAATGGAGTATCTAGGTGACATTAGGGTTTTGGTTGATTTGTATCTTAAGGTGTTATTCTAGTAAAAACTTCAGGGTTGTTTGTGACACTTATAGGAATAGCCCAACGGATTGATTGGAAAGAATAACTTTGAGGTGGTTTCGTACCATAATCTCTTCGTTTGTTCTCCGCTATTAATTACTTTGGAGTGACTCTTTGTTGCATGTTGAGGGATAGTTATGTGATCTAATTATGTTATCATTGTTGAGAGGACTTACACTAGTGAAAGTATGAACCCTAGGCCTTGTTTCCTAGCATTGCAATACCGTTTACGCTCACTTTTACCGCTCGCTACCTTGATGTTTTATATTTTCAATTTACAAAAACCCATATCTACCATCCATATTGCACCTGTATCACCATCTCTTCGCCGAACTAGTGCACCTATACAATTTACCATTGTATTGGGTGTGTTGGGGACACAAGAGACTCTTTGTTATTTGGTTGCAGGGTTGCTTGAGAAAGACCATCTTCATCCTACGCCTCCCGCGGATTGATAAACCTTAGGTCATCCACTTGAGGGAAATTTGCTACTGTCCTACAAACCTGTGCACTTGCAGGCCCAACAACGTCTACAAGAAGAAGGTTGTGTAGTAGACATCAAGCTCTTTTCTGGCGCCGTTGCCGGGGAGGCTAGGTAAGTGAAGGTATATCTTTAGATCTTGTAATCGAATCTTTTTGTTTCTTGTTTTAGCACTAGTCTAGTTTATAAAACAAAACTATAAAAAAATGGAATTGAGTTTAGCTCATACGCTTCACCTTTTTAATACCTTTCGTGAGTATGATGGAAAGGACGATTGTGCCAAAGTGTTAGAAGAAGAATGCATTAAAATGTTTGGCACTAAATCTTTGAATGATGAGCATGATTGCAATGTTGTTAGTATGAATTCCTTGAATATCCATGATGCTAATGATATGCAAAGCCACAAGCTTGGGGATGCTATGTTTGATGAATATGATATTTTTTGTCCCCCAAGCTTTGATGAGCAAATTTACTATGATGAAAGCATGCCTCCTATCTATGATGATTATTGTGATGACACGTATGCTATAAAGAATAATGATAACCATGAAACTTGTCATCTTGATCTTAACTTTCAAACACATGATAGTTGTTTTGTTGAGTTTGCTCCCACTATTATTCATGAGAAGAAATTTGCTTATATGGAGAGTAATAAAATTTCTATGCTTGTAGATCATGAAAAGAATGCTTTAGGTGATGGTTATATTGTTGAATTCATTCATGATGTTACTGAAAATTATTATGAGGGAGGAATATATGCTTGTAGGAATTGCAATAATATCAAGTTTCCTCTCTATGTGCTTAAAATCTTGAAGTTATGCTTGTTTTACCTTCCTATGCAAGTTGATTCTTGTTCCCATAAGTTGTTTGCTCACAAACTCCCTATTCATAGGAAGTGTGTTAGACTTAAATGTGCTAGTCATATTCTTCATGATGCTCTCTTTATGTTTCAATTCTTATCTTTTATGTGAGCATCATTGAAATCATCATGCCTAGCTAGGGGCGTCAAACGATAGCACTTGTTGGGAGGCAACCCAATTTTATTTTAGTTTCTTTCTTTTTGGTTATGTTTAGGAATAGATAATCCATCTAGCCTCTGTTTATATGTGGTTTTATGTTTTAATTAGTGTTTGTGCCAAGTAGAACCTTTGGGAAGACTTGGGTGAAGTCTTTATGATCATGCTGTAAAAAACAGAAACTTTAGCGCTCGCGAGATTAGCTAGAACTTTTTACTGGAGAGCGCTATTTAGTTGATTCTTTTTGCAGATGATTACTAGACAAATTACTCAGGTCCACCAATTTATTTTAGAATTTTTGGAGTTCCATAAGTTTGCGTTAGTTACAGATTACTACAGACTGTTCTGTTTTTGACAGATTCTGTTTTTCGTGCGTTGTTTGCTTATTTTGATGACTCTATGGCTAGTAAAATAGTTTATAAACCACAGAGAATTTGGAATACAGTAGGTTTAACACCAATATAAATAAAGAATAAGTTCATTACAGTACCTTGAAGTGGTGTTTTGTTTTCTTTCGCTAAGGGAGCTCACGAGTTTTTTGTTAAGTTTTGTGTTGTGAAGTTTTCAAGTTTTGGGTAAGGCTTCGATGGACTATGGAATAAGGAGTGGCAAGAGCCTAAGCTTAGGAATGCCCAAGGCACCCCAAGGTAATATTCAAGGACAACCAAGAGCCTAAGCTTGGGGATGCCCCGGATGGCATCCCCTCTTTCGTCTTCGTTCATCGGTAACTTTACTTGGAGCTATATTTTTATTCACCACATGATATGTGTTTTGCTTGGAGCGTCTTGTATTATTTGTGTCTTTGCTTGTTATTCTACCACAATCATCCTTGCTGTACACACCTTTTGAGAGAGCCATGCATGAATTGAAATTTGTTAGAATACTCTATGTGCTTCACTTATATCTTTTGAGCTTGATAGTTTACTCTATGTGCTTCACTTATATCTTTTTGAGCGTGATAATTTTTGCTCTAGTGCTTCACTTAGATCTTTTAGAGCACGGTGGTGGTTTGTTTTAAAGAAACTTGATCTCTCATGCTTCACTTAGATTATTTTTAGAGTCGTTAATAGCATGGTAATTTGCTGAATGTTAATATACTTGGTATTCAAGATATGTGAAACTTTCTTTTTAGCGGGTTGAATACTAAGATAAGTTTGATGCTTGATAATTGTTTTGAGATATGGAGGTGATAATATCATAGTCGTGCTAGTTGAGTAGTTGTGAATTTGAGAAATACTTGTGTTGAAGCTAGCAAGTCCCGTAGCATGCACGTATGGTTAAAGTTGTGTAACAAATTTGAAGCATGAAGTGTACCTGGCTTGTGCATCCTTATGAGTGGCGGTCGGGGACGAGCGATGGTCTTTTCCTACCAATCCACCCCCCTAGGAGCATGCGCGTAGTACTTGATTTTTGATGACTTCTAAATTTTTGCAATAAGTATATGAGTTCTTTTGACTAATGTTGAGTCCATGGATTATACACACTTTTATCTTTCCGCCATTTGCTAGCCTCTTCGGTACCGTGCATTGCCCTTTCTCACATTGAGAGTTGGTGCAAACTTCACCGGTGCATCCAAACCCCGTGATATGATACGCTCTTTCACACATAAACCTCCCTATATCTTCCTCAAAACATCCACCATACCTACCTATCATGGCATTTCCATAGCCATTCTGAGATATATTGCCATGCAACTTCCACCATCATCATCATCATCATGACATTCTTTACTTTTGTCATATTGCCATTGCATGATCTTGTAGTTGACATCGTATTTGTGTCAAAGCCACCATGCATTATTTTTCATACATGTCACTCTTGATTCATAGCACCATCCCGGTACAGCGCCGGAGGCATTCATAATAGATTCATATCTTGTTCTAGTATCGAGTTGTAATCATTATGTTGTAATCAAAAGAAGTGTGATGATCATCATTATTAGAGCATTGCCCAATCAAAAAAAAAAGAGAAAGGCCAAAAAGAAAAAAAAGGCCCAAAAAAAGAGAAAGGGAAATGCTACTATTTCTTTTTCCACACTTGTGCTTCAAAGTAGCACCTTGTTCTTCATGTAGTGAGTCTCATATATTGTGCTTCAAAGTAGCACCATGATTTTCATATAGTGAGTCTCATAAGTTGTCTTGTTCATACTAGTGGGATTTTTTCATTATAGAACTTGGCTTGTATATTCCAATGATGGGCTTCCTCAGAATGCCCTAGGTCTTCATGAGCAAGCAAGTTGGATGCACGCCCACTAGTTTTCTTATGTTGAGCATTCTTAGCTCTAGTGCATCCGTTGCATGGCAATCCCTACTCCTTGCATTAACATCATCGATGGGCATCTCCATAGCTCATTGATTAGCCTCGTTGATGTGAGACTTTCTCCTTTTTTGTCTTCTCCACACAATCCCCATCATCATATTCTATACCACCCATAGTGCTATGTCCATGACTCGCGCTCATGTATTGCGTGAAGGTTGAAAAAGTTTGAGATTGTTTGAGTATGAAACAATTGCTTGGCTTGTCATCGGGGGTATAGAAGTTGGGAACATCTTTGTGTGACGAAAATGAAGCATAGCCTAACTATATGATTTTGTAGGGATGAACTTTCTTTGGCCATGTTATTTTGAGAAGTCATAATTGCTTAGTTAGTATGCTTGATGTATTATTACTTTTATGTCAATATGAACTTTTGTCTTGAATCTTTCGGATCTGAATATTCATATCACAATTGAGAAGAATTACATTGAAATTATGCCAAAGTATCACTCCGCATCAAAAATTCTCTTTTTCTCATTTACCTACTCGAGGACGAGAAGGAATTAAGCTTGGGGATGCCTGATACGTCTCCAACGTATCTCTAATTTTTGATTGCTCCATGCTACTTTATCTACTGTTTTGGACTATACTGGGCTTTATTTTCCACTTTTATATTATTTTTGGGACTAACCTATTAACCGGAGGCCCAGCCCAGAATTGCTATTTTTTTGCCTATTTCAGTATTTCGAGGAAACAGACTATCAAACGGAGTCCAAACGGAATGAAACCTTCGGGAACGGGATCTTCTCACCGAACGTGATCCAGGAGACTTGGACCCTACTCCAAGAAGTTTCCGAGGAGGTCACGAGGGTGGAGGGCGCCCCCCCCCCCCCCCCCTAGGCGCACCCCCTGCCTCGTGGGCCCCTCGGAGCTCCCCTGACGTATCTCTTTCACCCATATATGCCGTCGTACCCTAAAACTTCCAGAACAGAAGATAGATTGGGAGTTCCGCCGCCGCAAGCCTCCAGAACCACCAAAAACCAATCGGGACCCCTTTCCGGTACCCTGCCGGAGGGGGGATCCATCTCCGGTGGCCATCTTCATCATCCCGGCACTCCCCATGATGAGGAGGGAGTAGTTCACCCTCGGGGCTGAGGGTATGTACCAGTAGCTATGTGTTTGATCTCTCTCTCTCTCTCATGTTCTCTCTCGTGTTCCTCTATGGCACGATCTTGATGTATCCCGAGCTTTGCTATTGTAGTTGGATCTTATGATGTTTCTCCCCCTCTACTCCTTTGTGATGAATTGAGTTTCCCCTTTTGAAGTAATCTTATCGGATTGAGTCTTTATGAGAACACTTGATGTATGTCTTGGTGATCAACTTGCGGGTTTCGTGACATTGGGAACCTATGCATAGGGGTTGGCACACGTTCTTGATTCTCCGGTAGAAACTTTGGGGCGCTCTTTGAAGTACTTTTATGTTGGTTGGATAAATCTGAGATTGTGTGATGCATATCGTATAATCATGCCCACGGATACTTGAGGTGACAATGGAGTATCTAGGTGACACTAGGGTTTTGGTTGATTTGTATCTTAAGGTGTTATTCTAGTAAAAACTTCAGGGTTGTTTGTGACACTTATAGGAATAGCCCAACGGATTGATTGGAAAGAATAACTTTGAGGTGGTTTCGTACCCTACCATAATCTCTTCGTTTGTTCTCCGCTATTAGTGACTTTGGAGTGACTCTTTGTTGCATGTTGAGGGATAGTTATGTGATCCAATTATGTTATCATTGTTGAGAGGACTTACACTAGTGAAAGTATGAATCCTAGGCCTTGTTTCCTAGCATTGCAATACCGTTTACGCTCACTTTTACCGCTCGCTACCTTGATGTTTTTATATTTTCAGTTTACAAAAACCCATATCTACCATCCATATTGCACTTGTATCACCATCTCTTCGCCAAACTAGTGCACCTATACAATTTACCATTGTATTGGGTGTGTTTGGGACACAAGAGACTCTTTGTTATTTGGTTGTAGGGTTGCTTGAGAGAGACCATCTTCTTCCTACGCCTCCCGCGGATTGATAAACCTTAGGTCATCCACTTGAGGGAAATTTGCTACTGTCCTACAAACATGTGCACTTGCAGGCCCAACAACGTCTACAAGAAGAAGGTTGTGTAGTAGACATCATTGAACAGGACCCCGTGGTGTGGAGGGCTGGATGAACAGTAGACGATGGAGGGGTGGTTGAACAGTAGCCGGTGGAGTAGCGCGCGGTGGAGGCTGGATGAACAGGAGCCCGTGGAGGCTGGACGAGGTCGACGGTGGAGATGAACAGTATCCCGTGGAGTCCCATTTTGGGGTACGCCACACCCCTCCCAATGAACAGGACCCCCGTTTCGACCGTAGTGCTCCAACACAAGTTCGTTTCCTCTGTTTTGCGGTACACCACACCCCTCCCGATCAAAATGACCCCGTTTCGACCGTAGGAGGTCCGTTTCCTCCGTTCTGCGGTACACCACACCCCTCCTGATGAACAGGATCCCGTTTCGACCGTAGGAGGTCTGTTTCCTCCGTTCTGCGGTACGCCAGGCTTCGTTTCCATCGCCTGTTCCGTCCAAGCCCTCCCGATGAACACGACCATGCATTCCATTCCGACCCAGCCGGTTGGCTCCCACGCGTTCCGTTGCCTCCCGATGAACACGACGCATTCCCTTGCCTCCCCATGAACACGACGCATTCCGTTGCCTCCCCATGAACACGACGACAACGTTGTTTCTCCATTCCGACCCAGCCATGTACACGAGCCCTCGCCGTACGTATGCGCGAGTAGGCGTTCGAGACCCCGCCCGTATGTACACATACGTGGCCATATTTTCTTTCTTGCACCCTGGCCGTTGTACGTACGTGTACATGCTGAAGGAAATATGTCCTAGAGGCAATAATAAAGTTATTATTTATTTCCTTATTCCATGATAAATGTTTACTATTCATGCTAGAATTGTATTAACCGGAAACATGATACATGTGTGAATACATAGACAAACAGAGTATCACTAGTATGCCTCTACTTGACTAGGTCGTTGGTCAAAGATGGTTATGTTTCCTAGCCATAGACATGAGTTGTCATTTGATTAACGGGATCACATCATTAGGAGAATGATGTGATTAACTTGACCAATTCCGTTAGCTTAGCACTCGATCGTTTAGTATGTTGCTATTGCTTTCTTCATGACTTATACATGTTCCTATGACTATGAGATTATGCAACTCCCGTTTACCAAAGGAACACTTTGTGTGCTACCAAACGTCACAACGTAACTGGGTGATTATAAAGGTGCTCTACAGGTGTCTCCAAAGGTACTTGTTGGGTTGGCGTATTTCGAGATTAGGATTTGTCACTCCGATTGTCGGAGAGGTATCTTTGGGCCCACTCGGTAATGCACATCACTTAAGCCTTGCAAGCATTGCAACTAATGAGTTAGTTGTGGGATGATGTATTACGGACGAGTAAAGAGACTTGCCGGTAACGAGATTGAACTAGGTATTGAGATACCGACGATCGAATCTCGGGCAAGTAACATACCGATGACAAAGGGAACAACGTATGTTGTTATGCGGTCTGACCAATAAAGATCTTCGTAGAATATGTGGGAGCCAATATGAGCATCCATGTTCCGCTATTAGTTATTGACCGGAGACGTGTCTCGGTCATGTCTAGATTGTTCTCGAACCCGTAGGGTCTGCACGGTTAATGTTTTGATGACGGTTATATTATGAGTTTATGTGTTTTGATGTACCCAAGGAGTTTGGAGTCCCGGATGAGATCGGGTACATGACGAGGAGTCTCGAAATGGTCGAGACGTAAATATCGATATATTGGACGACTATATTCGGACATCGGAAAGGTTCCGAGTGATTCAGGTATTTTCGAGGGTACCAGAGAGTTACAGGAATTCATATTGGGCCTTAATGGGCCTTATGGGAAAGGAGAAAAAAGGCCTCAAAAGGTGGCCGCACCCCTTCCCATGGATTGGCCCGAATTGGACTTGGGAGGGGGGCGCCCCCTTCCTTCCTTCTCCTTTTTCCTTCCCTTCTCCTATTCCAACAAGGAAAGGAGGAATCCTACTCCCGATGGGAGTAGGACTCCCCCCTTGGCGCGCCCTCCTTGGCCGGCCGCCTCTCCCCTTGCTCCTTTATATACGGAGGCATGGGGGCACCCTAGAGACACAACAATTGATCTGTTTGATCTTTTAGCCGTGTGCGGTGCCCCCTCCACCATAGTACACCTCGATAATACTGTAGCGGTGCTTAGGCGAAGCCCTGTGTCGGTAGAACATCAACATCGTCACCACGCCGTCGTGCTGACGAAACTCTCCCTCAACACTCGTCTGGATCGGAGTTCGAGGGACGTCATCGAGCTGAACGTGTGCTGAACTCGGAGGTGCCGTACGTTCGGTACTTGATCGGTCGGATCGTGAAGACGTACGACTACATCAACCGCGTTGTGCTAACGCTTCCGCTTTCGGTCTACGAGGGTACGTAGACAACACTGTCCCCTCTCATTGCTATGCATCACCATGATCTTGCGTGTGCGTAGGTAAAATTTTGAAATTACTACGTTCCCCAACACATGCTACGTGCGCGCCTCTACTACGACACGTGCGCGCCTCTACTACGACACGTGCGCGCCTCTACATCGACCAGTATGTACGTACACGTTCGCGACCAGAATGACAACGCTACGTACACTTCGACCAGGTGGGTCCCGACTGTCAGGCACTTCCTTGCCTACGAAGATGTAGCTGGTGGTCCAAGCAGTCAGGGGGCGAATCGTTTTGTTTTTTTTGCCCGGACGCACTTCCTTGTGTGCGAAGGTGTAGCTGGTGGGTCCTAGCAGTCGGGGGGCTGGTGGGTCCCAGCAGTCAGGGGGCGAATCGTTTTTTTCGGACGCACTTCCTTGCGTGCGAAGATGTAGCTCGTGGGTCCCAGCAGTCAGGGGGCGGATCATTTTTTCGCGAAATACGGTGGCCTGTTCGGTTGGTCCCCGCTGTCAGGTGGAGGAATAATTATTTTGCGCGTAATAAGGAGGCACTTCCTTGCGGCTGCCGTGGACCCAGCTGTCAGCCTCTCCACGTACAGTACTTTTTCGATGGAAGTCGGTCGTTGACCATGTTGACCACGCCGTGCCGAGAGCACCAGGGCGGTGGTCTGGACGACGGCGAGGCCTAGGAAGGGGACGACGCGGAGCCGGGGAAGACGC
Source organism: Aegilops umbellulata (assembly GCA_032464435.1). Taxonomy (NCBI): domain Eukaryota; kingdom Viridiplantae; phylum Streptophyta; class Magnoliopsida; order Poales; family Poaceae; genus Aegilops; species Aegilops umbellulata. Next base: position 399,967,860 of record CP136054.1, read on the forward strand.
AACAGTTGAAGCCCGCGCGTAGAGGAGTACGAGGGTTCACTGGTTCGGCTACGGTGTGAGGCTGCCGTCGCCGTAGAAAAACAGGGGGTGCGGGTGAGTAGAGGGATGGCCTGGCCAGCGGTGGGAATAGTACGGGGCGGTGAGGCCTTCGCGGCATCACAGCCGGCCACGGGAGGCAGGAGCACGCGACACGACCGGCGCTGCTTTGGGCTGCTCGAGTAAGAAGACCAGAGGTTGAAGAAGCACTACGGCCGTTGGATGGACATCGTACGATCACTTCATCTAGAATCGTTTATATTGACTAAGTTGACAAAGCCCTTGGTACGCGTCAACTTAGTAGGCCCACAGCTTGGATTTGGCAGAGAACATATAGCCCATTTGCGATTTGTAAGAATGTACAACCCATTTTTTAATTCTAATGGAATTTACTGCAGCCCATTTACAGTTTGTTAAAAGTACAGCCCAACTTATAGCTAGGACAACGATTAATAATTTCAAACAACCGCTCAAAATAGAATTCAAAAAAAAAATCCCACATTTTGATGGGATCTGAAATATTTTTATCCGAAATTTCTAGTTAGGTTAAATATAATTTGAAAATAAAGTTTTATTGCGTTAAAATCCAACGAAATATTGCGCGTGCAACAAGTAATGAAATTAAAATTTTCAAATTCCAAAAATAATATATTTTTCAAACTAATTACGTGTTTGGTGCATAGTAACTGTCCAGTTATTATAATTACATCCCATTTATTATTTCTTAAAGTCCATTTTATTGTTAAGCCTAAGGCATACCTCCTAGGAAAGTTTGCAGCCCAGCGGGGCGGAGAATAGCAAGTTGACCCGAATATTGTGTACTACTGTCGGCCCAGTTGCATTGCTGATGTTAAAAAAAAGCTATTTTTTATACACACATTTAACAATTTTTGTATAGATAAGGAACATTTTTTATACACACATTTAACAATTTTGAAATACATGATTAACACTTTTTAAAAACATATTTTTAGTCAACTTTTTTGCATATATATCGTACATTTTTTATATACATCAGGAACTTTTTTATACACGTTTAACATTTTTTAATTACATGATTAACATTTTTTTAAACATAAATTTTTTATGCCTACTTTTTTTGCAAAAACAATTAGCCCACAGCGAGCCATTAGCTACAGTCGGCCCACAGTGGGCCGACAGGACCCAATCAGCCCACAGTGGGCCGACAGGGGCCAGTCGGCCAGCTGTAGGCCGACTGGAATCCAATCGGCCTGCTGTGGGCCGACTAGGCCCACTAGGCCTGCAGCAGGCCGACGGTGTATTATTTTTTAAAAAATTTACCCGGCGTAATATTTATCTAAAATTAATAAAAAATGCATTATTTAAAAAATTTAGCGAAAAAGGCATGTGTAGTACAGTACAACCTAACATGGTTACTCAGCCCACATTCAACGACGCCGGAAAGGCCCAAACAAGGCTTTTGTACAACTTTTTGAAGTCACTGAGCTCAATTAATAACTTCAGAAAAAGTTAGATTACAGTGGAAGCCCGTGCGGAGAGGAGTACGAGGGTTCACTGGTTCGACTGCGGTGTGAGGCTGCCATCGCCGCAGGGCCTGGCCAGCGGTGGGAATAGTAGGGGGCGGTGAGGCCTCCGCGCAAGCACACCTGGCCACGGGAGGCAGGAGCATGCGGCACGACCGGCGCAGCTTTGGGCGGCTGGAGCAAGAAGACCAGAGGTTGAAGAAGCACTACGGTCGTTGGATGGACATCGTACGGTCACTGGAGCTAGAATCGTTTATATTGGCAAAGTTGACAAAGCCCTCCGTCGCCGTCAACTTAGTAGGCCCACAAGTCAGCCTCCCACCAAGGTGGGTCCCAGCTAGCAGGGGGTATTCATTTTTTTGTGCGTAATAAGGAGGCACTTCCGGCGGGTCCGAACTGACAGCAGGGGAATGTTTTTTTCACGAAATACGGTGGCCCGTCGGGTGGGTCCCAGCAGTCAGGGGCAAACTTTTTTTCGTGAAATACTGGTGGGCGTCCGGTGGGTCCCTGCTGTCACGTGGGGGAATAGTTATTTTCCGCGTAATAAGGAGGCACTTCCTTGTGGCTACCGTGGACCCAGCTGTCAGCCTCTCCACATACAGTATACTTCTGTTGGAATTCGGTCGTTAACCACATTGACCACGCCGCGCCGAGAGCACCACGGCGGTGGACGACGGCGAGGCCTAGGAAGTGGACGAAGCGGAGCCGGGGAAGACGCGGCAGTGGATGCCCACGCAGAGAGGAGTACGAGGGTTCACTGGTTCGGCTGCGCTGCCGTCGCCGCAGAATAATAGGGGGTATGGGTGAGTGGAGTGGAGGGATGGCCTGGCCAGCGGTGGGAGTAGTATGGGGGCGGTGAGGCCTCCGCGGTAGCACAGCCGACCACGGGAGGCAGGAGCAGGCTGCACGACCGACGCTGCTTTGGGCGGCTGGAGCAAGAAGACCAAAGGTTGAAGAAGCACTATGGCCGTTGGATGGACATCGTACGATCAGTCGAGCTAGAATCGTGCATATTGACTAAGTTGACAAAGTCCTTCGTCCCCGTCAACTTAGTAGGCCCACTATACTGGGTCCCAGCTAGCAGGGGGAGTATTCATTTTTTTGGAGGCACTTCTTTGCGTGCGGAGATATAGCTGGTGGGTCCGAGCTGTCAGCGGCGGTAATGTTTTTTTCGCAAAATACAGAGGCCCTTTCGGTGGGTCCGAGATGTCAGGTGGAGGAATCATTATTTTGCGCGTAATAAGGAGGCATTTCCTTGCATCCGGCCGTGGACCCAGCTGTCAGCCTCTCCACGTACAGTCCACTTCAGATGCATGTCGGTCGTTGACCACGTTGACCACGCCACGCCGAGAGCACCAAGGCGTTGGACGACGGCGAGGCCTAGGAAGGGAACGACACAGAGGCAGGGAAGACTCGACAGTTGCTTTTGTTTCCCACGCGGAGGGGAGGACGACTGTACGAGGGTTTACTGGTTCGTCTGCCGTTGCCGGAGAATAACAACAGGTGTGGGTGAGTAGAGGGATGGCTAGGCCAGCGATGGGAGTACGGTGGGTGTAGCGACCAGACCTCAAACAGTCTGATCTCTGTGCTCCGGTGTCATCCCTGGATCAGTAATGCTGACACCACACAGTACTTCGAAGGATTTATAACAGAGTAGCAATCACACACTTATTACATCGATGTCTCAAAGAGAACTTATTACAATAAATATGGCTTAAGGCCATCTAATAACGATAACAACGGAAGGCTTGGAAGGTAAGTGAGTCCATCAACTCCAACGGCATCACTGAGTATAGAACCACGACCTAAAAGGCACCTTACTCGTCGTCTGAAAAGTCTGCAACATGAAACGTTGCAGCCCAAAAAGGGGTCAGCACATGGAATATGCTGGCAATGTAACACATAGAGAATAATGAATGATAAGCCTATACTACATGCATATATGGCTGGTGGAAAAAGCTCTATGGTTACAGTTTTGCATAAAGCCAATTTTTTCGTACTGCAAAGGAATAAATTTATTTAACTATCATGATGGTTGTTAAACATTGAGAATGGTTGACAGCATCCTCAATCCCAATTAAAAATAATCATCAATAACCCAACAATATTAATTTAGAAGTAACATGATGAGATTCACATGATATCCAAGTACTAGATACTCAAAACGTCCATAACCGGGGACACGGCTAACCATGATTAGTTTGTACACTCTGCAGAGGTTTGCGCACTTTTCCCCACAAGTCTCGATCGCCTCCGTTTGGATTCTCGCACTACATGGTGTTTGAGAAACGGATGACCGAGACATAGTCTTTCGGAAGCGCTAGCACCTTACGTCGTGATAGACCGTACCAACCTACATCCCCTACATCAGCTAGTCTACCACTGTAAGAGTTCTCACGACTTAGTCAACTATGCCAGAGCCCATAATGGCATGTGGCTGCACACAGAAGTTTCTTGTTTGAATAATCTCATGATCCCTTTGAGCCTGGGTGGCGGTCCAAAAAACACAGGCAGTCCTGATAGAAACCAGGTGCCTCAATCCATCCAGATGTGTGTTTAAGTTGCCACCTTAAGTAAACCATTAAAATTAACAAACTCACATCTGTCATGAATATCACTCACCCAATCCACGTCTACTAGCATAGCATGGCATAATAAGCAAATGTAGAAGTAACTCCCAAAGGTTTCATAATAATACAGGTAATAGGTACTACCTCATCTACTTTCCATCCCACAATTTAATTAGATCCTAATCATGCAGTGTTTGAGGATTGATCTAATGCAATAAAACTGGTTAGTAAAAGAGGTATGATTAAAGTGTTAGTTGCCTTGCTGATGATCCGCGAAACCTAGAGATTCGAAGTAACAAGCGGCGCACTCCGGGTATTCTATCGCAGACAAACAAACAAGCATACAATAAGTACTCATCTAATGCACAGGTAAAACTCAAATAAGAGATCTAACCAGAAAGTTCAACTTAAGAACTCCGGTTTGCAAAAAGAATCAAATCGAACGAAGCAAAAGAAATCAAATGGCGAAAAAAATCAACTTCGTTCTTGTAATCTGGATCTAAGTCAAATTTTACAGTAGCAAAAACTTGTTTAAGTTGATTATTCGTAAAGAGGGTTTCGATACGAAACTCCAGGCGCTTGTATCGCCTGATTCCGATAAACGAGCGAAAAGTTATACTAAAACGAAAATCGGATCAGAAATCGCGATCAGAAAATAACCGCGGAAAATCCGACGAAAAAGAAAAACGACAAACAGATTAATCGTTAATTAGCCTAATCCAAAGATAATTAAAATAATAAAAAAAATAAAAAAACCGAAAATAAAACCGATGAAAAAAATATTTTTTTAAGAAAATTTTCGGCACGGAATTCGAGGCGGCGGCGAACCTCGGGCGGCGTGCAACTCCGGCGAGTCGGCGGCGGGGTCCGGCGGCGGCAGCGGTGGGCTAGGGTTAGGGTTTTCGGGCGCGGGCGCGGTTATGGGCTAGGGCGCCGGGTGCCTCGCTATTTAAAGGCGCCCCCGGGCGGAGTCCCGCTCGGGTACGGCCCATAGTCGGTTTCTTTTTTTAAATAATTACGCTCGGAAGAAAAATAAAAATAATTACTAAACGGACTCCAAAAATCATGAAATAATTTTTCCCGGGTTTCTAAAATCAAGCCCGACAAAGTGAACATTTGTTTGGGCCCAAAATACAACCCTGAAAAACGCGTATTTTTCCTAAATTCAATTAAAAATACCGAAAAACTCCGAAATAAATCTTATTTGCTTTTTTTATTAAATCCTTAATATTTCTATATTTTGGGAAAGTCATTTTATTCCCTCTCTTATATCTTTGTAATAGAAATAATTGACAATAAAATAAATAAAATCAAATGATCCTGTTTACAAAATTTGAGAAAACTCAAATATGAAAATAACGAAATCCCCAACTCTCTCCGTGGGTCCTTGAGTTGCTTAGGATTTTCTAGGATCAAAACCAAAAGCAAAATAAAATATGATATGCATGATGATATAATGTATAACATTCCAAATTGAAAATTTGGGATGTTACAGTGGGGCCGTGAGGCCTGCGCGGCAGCACAGCCGACCGCGGGGTGGAGGGAGCAGGCAGTCCCGTCGGCGCTTGTATGAGCGGCTGGAGCAGGAAGAGCTGAGATTGAAGAAGCACGACGACCGTTGGATGGACATCCAAAAGTATACAAGCCATCTGTGGAAAGCCTCAGATCTGTGGAAAAGAGCATACAACCCATCTCCCATTATTTCAAATAATTTACAGCCCATTTGCTAATTCTTACGGGGTTTTTTGAAGCCCATATTCTTTTTGTTAGCATTACAGCCCATACTGTGGCCACGGTTAAAAAAATATACAAAATTTTGCATATGTCGGTGCGGCCTGAGCTGTTTTTAATTCCGGAATTTCGAGTCACAATCAGACTGATTTTAAAAATAAATGTATATCAATATAAAATCCAACAAATTGTCCACGCATAAAAATCAATGCAATTTAAAATCTCAAAATGAAAAAAGATATTTGAAACTAATTGCCGGTTTGATGTGTTTTAAAAATGTTCTGCCCATTTCTCGTTACTGATAGGCCATTTTCTCGGCCAGTCGAATGAATCTCTCCTCGTCTTGAAAGATTTGTAGCCCAACAGGCCTGATAAAGCGACTTACTTGACAAATCATAAAAAAGCTGGGCTAGCCATTTTCAGAAAGAAAAAAAACTACTGGGCTGGTAGAGTAGTTTATATTTTCTCTACGTACAATACCAGTTAGTCGTGCTTCAAAACTGATCGGCACACCATTAAAAAAATAAAGGTCGATAACTAATGCGGCACCTCTGGCCAACGTGGCCAGATCGCATTTTTCACGAGAAATTACACACCATGTTTCGTTGACATGTGGTCCCGTTCCAACATATCAGTGAGACGACGGCGAGTAGTAGGAGTATTTCCGAACGGACGTGTAGGCCGGGGCGCCTCTTCGTGAACCGTGGCAAACTTGCAACCGTCCACCGACTCTTCACCTTTCCCTCTCGATTTGGAACTGTTGTCGCACGCTCTTCCTCTCCCTCCTCCATTTTCCTTCAGCCCTTCACCCTTTCTTCTACCATTGTTCGATCGTCTTCTCCATGGAGGGAACAGGCCGGAAACAACCCCGTTATTCTTGCCCAGATCTGAAAGATGACGTGGTGGAGGAACTCATTGATTGGTGCGACGTCATCACCTCGGCTAGCATGGCAGGTTCATTCAAGCCCATTCTCGACTCAACTAATAACATCATTGCAAGGAGCCCAAGAGTCAAGGAGCGGTTTGATCTCCCTATCTTCTTCGCCGTGACCCTGATGATTGGCGCCGGCACGACGGAGGCCTCGCCCTGTGCAAGTTGATGCTGCTTGATAATGATACGTATGATGTTAAGATGCCATCGCTTGAGGGCAAGGTTTGGGCGGGCGCAAATGGAGATTGGGTTGTTTACATTGGGTCCAACTGCGAGTGGGAACTTGTGAATGTGTTTTTCTTGTGTTTTTCCTATCCTATTCCTGTGTTTTTCCTGTCCCTGCGTTTATAGAATCCTCCAATTCTAAGGAGCCCTTACAGATTTACTTCATTTTCAGATAGGCATCAAAGAAAACTCTGTGTGTTATGTCCTGCTCCTGCCGTGCCGTCATCCACCCCAACTGAGGTGCACCATCGACAGAAGCGTTCACTGCAGCAGAGATCCCCCCTGCAGACTTCCTTTCGCCGCCTCAGATCATCTTCCCCGTTGCCGGCAGCCAGGCCAACTGCATTACCATCATCGACTGAGCAGATGAACCTGAGGACTACACAGTTCCGGAAGAGAGGTCGCAGTCTTTCGTGTTTGCTTACGTTATACATCGGTTATTATACCTGTTACTTTATCATTCAAACTTGAGTTTTGAATTGCCCATGGGTCTCTTATCGAGCCAGCAACAAATAGTATCTGTCTACTATTTGGTTCATCTGGGGTCTTCTATGTGGTTCATGTTGGGTGGGCAACAAACAATAGATGATCCATTATCTATCTTTTTAAACTGAAGCTATAATCTACCCGCTATCATTAGTTTTGGATCCATCCACTCGTTTGCTACCATCAGTCTTGATTTTTGCATGCACCCCTTAGGCCTTACAAAATCTAACTATTTTTTTATTATGCATGTCAGATATTGTACACAATCGTACTGAACATGTAGAGAAAAAGAGAAGACCATTGCGTGCGAATATAATGTCATGCAGACGCCACTCCATGGTGGGCGAAGTGCCCCACCTCCTGCATTTCTAGATTGTATTCCAGAGGAAGATAACTATTCAGATAGAGATTCATAAGGAGCCGACCACGCCTGTTTACCACCTGAGGTGTTTGCTCTAACCTGGCATGCTGATGTTGGTCATATCATGCATATGGCGCCTTGCATTGCTTACATTATACATCTTATATGTCATCAGGGAGTATATGAGAATTATGCAATGCCATCTTCTTTAGCCAGGCATCATATACGTGAATCATGCAATGCCATCCTGTTTAGCCAGTCATCGTATATGTGAATTGTATTATGCCATATTTTTCCATAATGTATTCCATTTGTCAACAATGTCATACATTCATCTACTCTTCCTGTGCATCAGCCATTTGAGTCAGTCATGGGAAAATCTGGAGTGAAAACAAGGTCTTCTGAGCAGTCAGTGCTACCTGTCGATGCAGATTTCTTGCTGGTTATAGATAGCTCCTCAGAGGAGGATTCAGAGAGAGATGACCTGTCGTATCCCCCCCCCCCCGAGGTGCATGCTCTAACTTGGCTGAGTTATATTGCTCATATCATGCATATGGTGTCTTGCATTGCCATGCCATCTTCTTAGATTAGACATGCTTTGTGTGAATGCCTCCTGTTTGCTTTCTATATCAGATATGTGAATTATGCAATGCCGTGTTTTTCAGCCAGTTATCATATATGTGAATTATGCACCGCCATGGAGCCAGGCATCATATATGTGAATTATTTCATGCCATCTATTTTTGCATTACGTATTCCATTTGTCGACAATCTGTGTATATTGAACTACTCTTCATGTGTATCAGCCATTTGAGCCGGTTATGGAAAAATCTGGAGTGAAAACAAGGTCTTCAGAGCAGGCAATGGTACCTGTTGAAGCATATATCTCGATGGTTACAGGGAGCTCCTCAGAGGAGGATTCAGAGACAGATGACCAGTCCTATATCCCACCTGAGGTGTATGCTCTAAGTTGCAATGTTTATATTTCTCATATGATGCATATGGTGTCTTGCATTGCTTAGTTTATACATCATATGCACAATATTGAATTCTATCTGCTTAGTTTAGAGATCATACATGCGAGTGCCAGCTGCTTAGTATATGAATCAATTATTTCAATTATATCATGCCAACCTATATACTTAGACAACATGTATGTGAATTATTTCATCCCAACCTATTTTAGAAAGACATCATATAGTTTTGTCATGTCATCCTGTTCAGGTACTCATGATATGTTGAATTATGCCATTATATCCTATTAAGTTATCCATCATATATCTGAAACTGTGTCATGCTGTCCTGTTTAGTTAGGCATCATATATGTGAAATTGTGTCATGCTGTCCTGTTTGGTTAGACAACATATATGTGAATTACCACATCTGTCTATCATACAATGTCTGTACGTTCAATTTCTTTTCTTGTTTATTAGCCATTTGAATTGGAGGGGGTGATGGCAGTATCTAAGGGAGCAAAAACCCATTCTTCACAAAAGACAGTGCTACCCGTCGATGCAGATAGAACCATGGTTGTACTGGCCCACAAACTAGCCCCACCACACATAATCGAGACTCTTCCAGATTGCACACTTACACCGTTGGGCAGAGAACCAACTACAACCCATCTAACCGCAACCCCAGCGGATAGTAACCCACTTATAGTTGACAAAGCACCATGTCCACCACAGAGTACCCCCACATGAGCAGTTTGTAACAGGTATGTTTTAAACCTATTTCTTTAACTGGATTGTTGTTCTAACTTCTTGCTCTATGTTGATTTCAGTTTAAGTTGTATAAACAGTTATGTTCTCATGTGATGCACATTACAAGTGCTGCCAATGTTGTGTAGTTTCTCACACTTATATTCTGTCTATGCTGCTGTGTCTTAAATATATAAGAGTTGAACTGTGTCTCTATCTTGACTAGGGAACATAAACTAGAATGATATGGACAATACAGTGACCATAGTACATAGATATATGTTTGTTTCATGCTGTTATCCTGTCCACCTTACTACTGAACCGGTTTACCAAAATGAGTTTCGTATACTGCAAGCTAAACATGTGATGTGTCTGCTTGTTTCTCTTGTAGTAAGGAAACCGAATATTGGAGAAGAGCACCCCGCTATGCAATGCTAGAGAAAGTAATGCAGATAAGGTAGTGAGACAACCCAATTGGTCTCCAAGAAAGTTGAGAAAAACGATCTTGTAGACATTGAGAAAACCCCACAGTCCTACGTTGATGTAGTGTTCGAGTTACTGGACAGTACCGCTGGCACAAGCTCTTCGAACTCGCTGCCTGAATCACTTCGGCTTCTTCAGTCTCAGCTACAAGCTGAAAGGCATCAGTCAGCTGTGCTGCGGAAAGAAGCCGAAGGACTGAGGAAGTCCCTGCAGAATTCAGATGTGTACTTTCTTGTGCAACAGCAAGCGCTGGAGGATTTAAGCGCCAAACAAGAGAAAGTTAATAAGCTTGCTAAGCATCTTGCCAACATTATGGGTACCCAGGATATTGTTTCTTGAGCTCTTCTGAAGTGGTTTCAGTTCTGGACTAGTTTTGCTGCGGCGTTTATATGCTGTTGTGTTCCCTATATTTGCACTGGTGGCGAACTTTGATGCCCAGTGGATGTAATATGTGTAATAGTCGTGATAGCCTAGCATAAGTTGCTTGCTTATTTATTTCCTTTTTGTCTTGTTTATTTGTTTGCTTGTAGTCAGTGCAGTTCTTTTTCCGCGATTTGCTAGTGGCTGCAATAACCTATTTTTTAAAACTAGGCCACAATAACCATGGGCTAATATTTATTGTAGTGACACTGGGCCTCCTACGGGCCGTAGAAACAGTGGGCCTTCTATGGGCCGTAGAAACAGTAGTCCTTCTACGGGCCATAGAAACAATGGGCCTTCTACGGGCCGTAGAAACAATGGGCCTTCTACGGGTCGTGTCATCAATGGGCCTTATACGGGTCGTATGATCGATTGGCCAAACATGGGCCAATAACAGGCCGCATTATGGACGTAAACGGGATAGAGTTGGAATCGTCCGTTCATGGGCCGACCATAACGGGCCATCGTCAATAGGCCGTATTTGATGACGCTATGAAAACGGCCCAACCTATTAAAGGACCACAAACGGGCCGACTGTAACCACGGGCTGAATTTGGCCCACAAGCAGAAAATGATAGTAACGGGCCGTAAGTAAACGAATGCTGGAAATGAGCCCAAAAATAAATGGGCTCTGAGAAGGCCGAAAGATATCATGGGCTGGAAACGGCCCAACGGAATAACGGTCCGTTAATGGGTATAAAGTGATACTCTCTTCATTACGGGCCAGTTTCACCACGGGCCGTTAATGGGTGTAAAGTGATACACTGTTCATTACGGGCCAGTTTCACCATGGGCCGTTAATAGGCCAAGAGTTACATAGGGCCTCATATGGGCCGAAAGACGTCATGGGCCATACATGGGCCAGTTGTGAAAACGGGCTGGAATCATATTGGATGGCCCAGATGACGCTACTGGACCTGATTCAGATAGGGCGTAACGGGCCTTGTGTTAGCGGGCTATAAATGGGCTATATGCGAACAGGTCGTTAATAGGCTTTCCATGGGCTGGCCCGCCACCTTTTGACCTAGTCAAACGGGCCGACCTTTTCATAGGAATGGGCCTCTGTTCGGCCGTGCCACATGTCGACGTATCATAGGCTCCTTCTGTCCAATGAGTGGATGACATCTGTCCAACGACGAGCCGACACGTGTTTCCTCCAGCCAATGGTGATTTTACACGTGGAAAATCCCCATTGGTCAGGGCTGTTAACGGGTTATCGGATCCAAAACCTGACCCGATAACTTAACGGCGTTCCGTTATGGTGGATGCCACATGTTGGTCACCCTTGACGAAAGCACTTCTGTGACGCACGATTTATCGTCATGGAAGTGGACACTTCCGTGATGATAATTTTGGTAATGTCATGGAACACTTTTACGACATCACAGGTATGACTATCTTGATTCTGTCATAAATTTGTCATGGATGTACATGCATGACAAAAAACGCAACCTACTGTGACAAACACGTATCATCACGGAAGTGTATTTTTTTGTAGTGCAACCACCGTACCCATAAGGATACAGTGTTCCTCCACAATGTAAGCGCCTCGCAGCGCTTCCAGAAGATTATCCGGTGCCTCTGGGTGGACAGAGGTCACCGGCGGAACAGGCACACCTCCTTCTTTCGAACAAGGTTTCTCGCCGGATTCCGGAGCCGTATAGGTCTCCGGTATCGTATTCGGCTGGGGGCCCAACTGAATGTGGCCCCCATCACCAGTCTCCATGGGGATTTGTTCCCCCATGTGTTCGGCGGCCGAGGTTTTACCCTCCGGCGCCACCCTGACGGCCTCCTGAACCTCTCCCTGGCCTGGGAAGGTCCTTCGGGACAATACCTCAGCGTCACCCTTGGCCTTGGGAGAGTAAGAGGCCGGCGGTGACTCGCTGGCCATCACCTTTGAATCCAGTGAACCTCCTGATGAGGATCGTAGGGAGCTGTCCTGGGCCGGAGTGCCATTGCATAATCTAACATGTTAAGACTCTGAAGTGGAAAGGCTGGATATATGAATGCGTCTGGGTTTTTTAGTACTCACGATTCGTCCAGGGGCTTATTTCAGGGACGCGGCTCTGGGCTGCTTTCGACGTCCCACGCGGAGTTATCCGCGAGGAACCCTTCACCCTCTTGGACGCCTCTACCTCCAGATTTGTGGAGGCCACCCTCTTCTTCCTTCCCCCTCAGGAGGGGAATTGCTCTCTTCCTCCTCCTCGTCGTCGTCTTCGGCGGCGGAGGAGTGAGTCTCGTCGTCTTCAGACGTCATGTACGAAGCACCCTTGCGGCCGAGGCCACTTCTGGCCCCCTTGGCCTTCTTCTCTGGTGCCTTGTAAGGCGCCGGGACCAGCATCTTCGTCAGAAGCGGGATGGCTGGTTCTTCGGGCAGCGGAGCCGGACACTGAATATAGTGAAGTTCAGGTATCTTCCCTGAAAAAGCAAGTAAAGGATATACCTTGAAGTGCTAAAAACTTACTGGACTGGCGGGATGGATTAGGTTGTACCCACGGTCTTCGGTTTCCTTCATCCACGTCTCGTTGGCCTTGAAGTGCACCTTCCAGATGCCTTTATGCGTGACGCCGAAGAAATGTTGCAGGGTCTGGTGCTCGGCCGGATCGAACTCCCACAAATTGCAGGTCCGGCTCTGGCATGGACGGATCCGGCGAACTAGCATCACCTGGATCACGTTGACGAGCTTGATGTTCTTGTCCACCATGCTCTGGACGCGCGTCTGTAATGCGGTTAGCTCGTCCGACGCAGCCCAATTCAGGCCCTTCTCTAGCCAGGAGGTGAGCCGCATTGGAGCTCCAGACTTGAATTCGGGCGCCACGGCCCAGGTGGCGTCGCGGGGCTCTATGATATAAAACCATAGTTGTTGCCACCCTTTGATGGTCTCCACGAAGGAGCCTTCGAGCCATGTGACGTTGGGCATCTTGCTCACCATGGCACCTCCGCACTCTGCGTGTTGGACACCCACCACCTTCGGCTTCACATTGAAGATTTTTAGCCACAATCCAAAGTGGGGTGGGATGCGGAGGAAAGCTTCACACACGACAATAAATGCCGAGATGTTGAGGAAAGAATTTGGGGCTAGATCATGAAATCTAGCCCGTAGTAGAACATGAGTCCACGGACGAATGGGTGGAGAGGAAATCCTAGCCCGCGGAGAAAGTGGGGGATGAACACCACCCTGTCATGGGGCTCCGGAGTGGGGATGATTTGCCCCTGGGCCGGAAGTCGATGGGTGATTTCATTGGCCAGATACCCGGCCTCTCGGGGCTTCGTAATGTCCTTCTCCTTGATGGAGGAGACCATCCACTTGCCCTACGCTCTGGATCCGGACATGGTGGGAGTGCTTTCTTGGGGCGGAAAAGATGAGAATTTGAGCGCTGGAGCTCGAGAATGGGGGAGGCAGAGAGAGAAGGCGTGGGTGAAAGGGGTGAATCTTTATCCCTTTATAAAGGCAGTGAATATCAAGCGCCTCCCCACTCGCCCTAAAAACTCACCTATTCCCAAGGGCCGTGCAGACGACACGGTTGGATTACCCACGCCCGTATTGATGAGAATCCCGCAATAAGGGGACACGATCTCTGCTTTGACAAGACGTGCCAATGAAGCTGCATCTCGAAATATGGAATGTCAGGCTAAAAACGGTTCAAAATAATGGTCGGGCGGCGACGTGATGTCATGCTACAAAAAGTTGTCAGTAGATTGGACTCGTGAAATATTATACTCTCTGCGGTTGTGTGTGGTACTTGTTTTGCAGAGGTGGACACGTTCTCTGTGTTCGGAAAATACTCTGGGGTATTCGGAGGAGGAACCAGCCTTGCAATGCTAAAGACAATCTGTGCGCCGGACACATCGTCATTGAAGCCTGGTTCAGGGGCTACTGAGGGAGTCCTGGATTAAGGGGTCCTCACGCATCCGGACTATAGTACGTGGGCCGGACTGATGGGTTGTGAAGATACAAGACCGAAGACTCTCTCCCGTGTCCGGATGGGACTCTCCTTGGCGTGGAAGGCAAGCTTGGCATCCTGATATGAAGATTACTTCCTCTGTAACCGACTTTGTACAACCCTAGTCCCCTCCGGTGTCTATATAAACCGGAGGGCTTAGTCCGTAGAGGGCAGAATAATCATAGTCATACAGGCTAGACTCTTAGGGTTTTAGCCATTACGATCTCATGGTAGATCTACTCTTGTAATACTCATATTTATCAAGATCAATCAAGCAGGAAGTAGGGTATTACCTCCATATAGAGGGCCCAAACCTGGGTAAACAAGGTGCCCCTGTCTCCTGTTACCATCGACCTTAGACGCATAGTTCGGGACCCCCTACCCGAGATCTGCCGGTTTTGACACGATAGTGCCCCCTCCCCCGTATATAAAGGAGTGGAGGAGGGGGAGGGCCGACCCTCTACTATGGCGCGCCCTGGGGAGTCCTACTCCCACTGGGATTATGATTTCCCCCTTTCCAAGTAGTAGGAGTAGGAGAGAAGGAAGGGGAAGAGAGATGAGAAGGAAGGAGAGGCGCCGCCCCTCCCCCTAGGCCAATTCGGACTAGGCCTTGGGGGGCGCATGGCCTGCCCTAGGCAGCCCCTCTCTCTCCCCTAAAGACCAATAAGGCCCATATACTCCCCAGCGAATTCCCGTAACACTCCGGTACTCCGATAAATAACCGAACCACTCAGAACCTTTCCGATATCCGAATATAGCCTTCTAATATATCGATGTTTACGTGTCAAACATTTTGACTCCTCGTCATGTCCTTGATCTCATCCGGGACTCCAAACAACCTTCGGTGCATCAAAACACATAAACTCATAATACCGATCGTCACCGAATGTTAAGCGTGCGGACCCTACGGGTTTGAGAACTATGTAGACATGACCAAGACTCATCTCCGGTCAATGACCAACAGTGGAAGCTGGATTCTCATATTGGCTCCTCCATATTCTACGAAGATCTTTATCGGTCAAACCGCATAACAACATGCGTTGTTCCCTTTGTCATCGGTATGTTACTTGCCCGAGATTCGATCGTCGGTATCTCAATACCTAGTTCAATATCGTTACCGGCAAGTCTCTTTACTCGTTTCGTAATGCATCATCCCGCAACAAACTCATTAGTTACATTGCTTGCAAGTCTTATAGTGATGTGCATTACCGAGAGGGCCCAGAGATACCTCTCCGACAAACGGAGTGACAAATCCTAATCTTGATCTATGCCAACTCAACAAGTACCATTGGAGACACCTGTAGAGCACCTTTATAATCACCCAGTTACATTGTGACATTTGGTAGCACACAAAGTGTTCTCCGATATTCGGGAGTTACATAATCTCATAGTCATAGGAACATGTATAAGTAATGAAGAAAGCAATAGCAATATACTAAACGACCACATGCTAAGCTAACTGAATGGGTCAAGTCAATCACATCATTCTCTAATGATGTGATCCCGTTAATCAAATGAAAATTCATGTATATGGCTAGGAAACTTAACCATCTTTGATTCAACAAGCTGGTCAAGTAGAGGCATACTAGTCACACTCTGTTTGTCTATGTATCCACACATGTACTAAGTTTCCGGTTAATACAATTCTAGCATGAATAATAAACATTCATCATGATATAAGGAAATATAAATAATAACTTTATTATCGCCTCTAGGGCATATTTCCTTCAGAGATGGTGGCGGAAATGATGAGGTGGCCATGAAACACCTTCCCCTGATGCTTGAAGGCCAGCAAGAGCTTGGTTGAATCAGTTGGCTCCGGGCAGTATATTCAGCTGGGAAGAGTTAGCCCGAGTGTTTGTCAGAACGTTTGAAGGCACATGTAAACGACCTGTAGGGTTGGCAGAATTACAGCATTGTGTGCAAAAACCGAATGAAACTTTGAGGGATTACATCCAGTGGTGGAACACTTTGCATCACATAGTGGAGAATGTGTCTCAGCATCAAGCAGTTTGCGCCTTCAAGGAGGGCGTTTGGTATCGAGAGCTTAACCTGAAGTTCGGTCGGACATGAGACATGACTGTCGGTGTCAAAACAGGCGGATCTCAGGTAGGGGGTCCCAAACTGTGCGTCTAAGGCGGATGGTAATAGGAGGCAGGGGACACAATGTTTACCTAGGTTCGGGCCCTCTCGATGGAGGTAATACCCTACTTCCTGCTTGATTGATCTTGATGATACGAGTATTACAAGAGTTGATCTACCACGAGATCGTAGAGGCTAAACCCTAGAAGCTATCCTATGGTATGATTGTTTTTGTCCTACGGACTAAACCCTACGGTTTATATAGACACCAGAGGGGGCTAGGGTTACAAAGAGTCGGCTACAATGGGAGGAGATCTACATATCTGTATTGCCAAGCTTGCCTTCCACGCCAAGGAGAGTCCCATCCGGACATGAGACGAAGTCTTGAATCTTGTATCTTCATAGTCCAACACTATGGCCAAAGGATATAGTCTGGCTGTCTGGATACCCCCTAATCCAGGACTCCCTCCGTAGCCCCCGAACCAGGCTTTAATGACGATGAGTCCGGCGCGCAGATTGTTTTCGGCATTGCAAGGCGGGTTCTTCTCCAAATCCTGACTACCTATGAGTAGTGTCCGGCTTCTCATAAATGTTGCGCGTCTTGGCTTCCACGCCCCATAATGGCTATCTTCCATGTGTCGAGCGAATCCAGGAGCCAGGGCGTTTTTGCGTTAACCACCCTAGCTATGTGAATAAACTTCTTATTTAAAGAGACAAGGATTCCCAGATCCAAATCACACCATCTTCCCTCAGCGAGCATTCATCGGAGCACGCCTGAAAAAAATCCATCCCAACATGGCCGGCCAGCGCAGCTCCTCCTCTCGCTCCTGTAGCCCTAAGCCTGGAGATTGGATGAAGTGTTCCGTCCCGCACAACCAATTAGTGAAGCTACAGACCCAGGGATTCCTCCCCCCAGCGTACATGGTCCCTGTTCGAGCCAGGCTCGCCACCTATAATGGCGGGGAGCAGGCGGAGAGCTTTCCCAACCCCTCCAAGGGGGAGCGGGTATGCCTCATCCCTTATTTATTAAGGGGACTCGAATTTCCAATCCATCCGTTCCTCCAAGGGATCCTGGAGTTTTATGGCCTCCAGCTGCATAACTTCACCCCTGCTTCCATATTACACATCGCTGGTTACATAGCTCTTTGCGAGCTATTTCTGGGCTGCGAATCTCATTTCGCACTGTGGAAGAGGCTATTCTGCCTTGTGGCCCGTACACACAGGGGCTCACTATATCAAGTAGGCGGAGCCGAAATATGGCGCATCGCCGGGACCGGATACCTATCCGGTACCCCAAAGAAGACGTTAGAAGACTGGCCTTTGGAGTGGTTCTATATGGAGGACGTCCCCCTCCTGGATCCTATTCGGATCGGTCTTCCTGAGTTCGACAATGCCCCTTTAAAGAAACACCAAAGCTGGCGCCCACGGAGCCCTCAGGAGGAAGATGACAGAGACGTCCTTTACTTGATGGGCCGGATAAAGGTACTGGCTCAATCAGGACTGACAATAACCGAGGTTATGTCAATTTGCATTATGCGGGGGGTGCATCCGCTTCAATATCGAGGCCACCCCATGTGGCATTTCAACGGGGAAGATGATGCCACTCACTTCGGCCGTAAGGGGCCAGACTTAGTTGGTGCCCTAGCAAAAATTCTGTCCGATTTGTATAAGGGAGAGGAAGAGGAGTTCCTCCGCATCAAGCCACGGGATGGATTCTCCATGTACAACCCTCCAAGCTGGGTGAGCTACCACTTCTTACTCCCATCCTCCCCAAGTTTTTGTAATAAGTATTTACCTTGCTATTTCATAGCAGGAACTGCGAAAGGCTGAGGGAGGTTAACAGCCTGCCCCCACAACCGGAGGATCCCGGCCGGACATTCGACCCCGGCCTAGAAGAGGATCCGGACATATTTGTGGAGCTGATCTACAGGATATTCTATCAATTAAGCCGTGATGATGCCATGGTGGCCATTATAGTGGACTATCCTGGGCTGCTCCCCAACCTGCATTTAAGTGAAACCAGAGTCCCAACTTTCAAGAAGTATCCCTTCTTATGCACCTCACCTACTATAGCTGTATGGTGTTTTACATGGAAGGTCCTCGGGACACCATGCCGAACCCGTGGCGAATCGCCAACAATGGGCACCGAAGCCAGGCAGGCTAAAAAGGAAGGCGGTCTGGATGGAGACACCGACGCAGAGGTATTATACAAAGCCTCACTTCGTGGTTATCATCTTTTAAAACATAATAACACCCATGTTTCCTAGAAGGAAAAATGCTCGCCGGACAATATCCGGAGAGGTTGCCGATCACGCCTCCACCAGTCGTGCTCCAGGGCCAGACACAAAGGCGGAAGATAACGCGGGGCACGCGCCAGATGCTCCTCCTACAGAGGATGCGGATAAAATATCCGCTACAATCTCCAAAGTGGAGAGCGCCATGAATCACAGGCGTCGCCGGGCCGTACTCTCTGATGCTTGTTTCTCCCAAGAGGCTTTTGATGCCTTCAACTCAGGAGACGCGTACATTCGTGCTGCTCAAAATGGTCTTGCCAGAGCCACGGACCAGTATGTAAAGGATATATGGGTAAGAAAATTTGATGATTATATATATAGCAGTAGCCCCTGAGACTTGAAACAGTTGGCGCAACTGATTTAAGGATCATTATTTGTGCAGGTTCTTACAGAGAAGAATACCCAATTGTCTCAAGAGATGGAAGAGTGCAAGGCAAAGCTACGGGCCGCAGTTGCCACATTGAAGGAGTCCGAGAAGGCCCCCTCAGGTAACACTTGTTTCAAAGAATAATAGGTACTATATAGTATGCGGCATGCCTGCAAATCTAACAATAAAAATTGTAGATGACGCCGGAGTGAATCCGGATGAGCAACATGTCATACGACGGCTAAATGCTGGCGAGCGTGTGCTCACCAAAGTTAGGTAGGAGAAAAACAATCTCCAAGACGCCAATACCCAGCTGGGTGAGGAACTTAAAGATGTTTAGGCCCAGCTGGCTGACTCCGTGAAGGAGAATAAGCGGCTTCGACACGGCATTTTCAGTAAGTGCTTTGGACGAACTTTCGGAGGAGTTCGGCGAAGAAGCCTGCTAACAGAGTTATGTCTGCAGGTGTGCTGACGGGTCGTGCCGCGGAGGAGATGCCCGGGACTGCGGGTGATCTTCTACCAGAGCTCTCACGACTGCACGATCAAGTTCGGCAGGTGATGCAGGGTATTGCCCAGGCCTTGTGGCCATCCGTCTCCCTGCCAGAAGGCATTGGAGAGCTTGTAGAGAAGCTCAAGGGAGCGCGGCAGCGCCTCCGATTATGGAATATATTGGCCTGCCGTCAAGGTGCCAGGGAAGCCTGGGCCATGGTGAAGACGCGGGATACCAAGGCTGACCCAAACCACATGGCCGAGGTCGAACCTGTGGGGCCTGATGGGAAGGAGATCCCCGTCAGTCTGGTTTATGACCATGTAGAATTAGCCACAAAGTATTCCCAACAGGATTGTAGGCTAGACAGTCTGTTGGATGGGATAGAAGAAGAATTTAGTCAGTCTAAGTGACTGTGTAATTTAAGTGACATGTATAATGTCTCTAGCCGGATTGTAATTCATTTGTCATGGCGGACCTTTTCGCTTCGACCTCGGGACCCAATAGTCCGGAGTGTATCCGAATACCCGCTCAGTTATGTAAAATCTGGGGTATGCGTGGAAACCAGGTGTAGGGGTCATTAGTGCTTGAATAGACAAGTACCCAACTAGTTATGTTATATTACATGGATAGTAAGAAACATCTTCCAGGGAGAATAGTTCCGTTAAGGGTTCCTTTCCCTGGGTACGCATGCCCTAATGTGCATGTCCGGACTGCGAGAAGAGATGCAGGCGAAAAACATCTAGGGGCATGTATCAAAAATAAATAAAAGTTATCTTTTGTTCACCGACTGAATATTCCCTTAAGAACGCTAGCTTTCGGCTTCACCCAGTCTGAGGTACACATCCGGCTGACCTGGCAGTAACAATCTCAGAGGTGCTCCCCTTATGCCCTAGCCGAATTAACGGGAATGTAGGGCATAAATACAAGAGCCAGGCAACCCAGCTTGGCCAAAACTTAAGTCATATCGATGCATATGATGGCAAAAAAAGGTACATGCGGAAGAATAATACATGTGCAGGGCATGAGGCCTAGTATAATAATTAAGCTTCTGTGTAAGAAGCCCCCAGGTATCATGAGCGCGGCTAGCGCGTCAAGATTGTGTAGTCAAGACACATTTTAGCCTATTAAGGCCTTGAAGAAAAAAGGGAAGAAAGAAAGAAAGAAAAGACAGATATCGAGTATATAAAAAATTGACAAAGGTAAGGAGACAAACACAGAGTCCGGCACTAGGCGTAGAACCTTCGGAGTCTGGCTGCGTTCCATGGGTTTGGCTCGAGTCGATTGTCCAATGCATCCCGCAGACAGTACGCTCCACCAGTCAGAACCTGGTCAATAACGAAGGGACCTTCCCATTTGGGCTTGAGCTTGTCCTTTTTCTTCTTCGGTAGGCGTAGAAATAGTTCGCCAACATTATAAGTTTTGGCACGTACTTCTCTGCTTTGGTATCTTTGAGCCTGTTGCTGATAGAATACAGAACGGGCTTTTTCCACGTCACGCTCCTCCTCGAGGGCGTCAAAACTGTCCTGCCGATCGAGCTCGGCCTCTCTTTCTTCATACATGCACACTCAAGGTGAGTCATGAATTATGTCGCAGGGCAGAACTGCCTCTGCGCCGTACACCATAAAGAATGGTGTGTATCCGGTAGTGCGATTCGGCGTGGTCCGCAGCCCCTAGAGTATGGAGTCGAGCTCCTCTACCCAGTGTGTGTTAGATTCCTTTAAGGACCGCACTAATCTGGGTTTGATGCCGCTCATGATAAGACCATTTGCTCGCTCGACTTCACCGTTAGTTTGTGGGTGATAGACAGAAGCATAACCGAGCTTGATGCCCATGTTGCTGCACCATAGTTTTACCTCGTCGGCAATGAAGTTCGTGTTGTTGTCAGTGATGATGCTGTGGGGGACGCCATAACGGTGTACAACCCCGGATATGAAGTCTATCACAGGTCCGGATTCGGCCATTTTAACAGGTTTGGCTTCTATCCATTTGGTGAATTTATCCACCATGACCAGTAAGTATTTTTTCTTATGGGTTCCCCCTTTAAGGGGTCTAACCATTTCAAGCCCCCAGACCGCAAAAGGCCAGGTAATGGGGATTGTTTGTAGGGCGACGGGTGGCATATGGCTTTGGTTTGCAAAAAGCTGGCAACCGACGCAATGTTGGACCAAGTCCTGTGCATCCGCTCAGGCCGTCGACAATTAGAATCATGTACGGAAGGCCTTACTTAAGAGGGCCCGAGCTGCGGCGTGGTGGCTGCTGAGTCCGGCATGGATTTCTGCAAGAAGCTTCCACCCTTCCTCTTCGGAGATGCACATTTGAAGGACTCCGGTGGTGTTTTTCTTATAAAGCTCTCCCTCGTTGACCTTGTAGGCTTTAGATCGCCGCACAATGCAGTGTGCCTCATTTTGGTCCTCGGGAAGTTCCTGCCTAGTTAGGTAGTTCAGGAATGGTTCATTCCATAGGGCGATGACGGCCATTATTACGTGGGCCGAAGGCGTTATTTCGGTGGCGGAGCCTCCAATTATGTCAGAGTGTTCGATATCTGGCGTCGTAGCTGGGCCCGGACTATTGTTGCCGGTGTCCCCTTGCCATACCACGGATGGCTTAAACAGCCTTTCCAAGAAGATGTTGGGTGGGATAGTCTCGCTCTTAGCGCCGATACGGGCGAGGATATCCGCCACCTGATTGTTTTCCCGAGCCACATGGTGGAATTCGAACCCCTCGAACCGAGCTGACATCTTGAGGACGGCGTTGCGATAAGCCGCCATTTTCGGATCCTTGGCGTCGAAGTCTTCATTTATTTGGGATATTGCGAGGTTTGAGTCCCCACGCACCTCTAGGTGTCAAATGCCCATGGAAACTGCCATTCGGAGACCATGTAACGGGGCCTCGTATTCGGCTGCATTGTTGGAGTCTGTGTATAGTATTTGGAGTACGTATTGGACTATATCTCTAGTAGGGGACGTCAAGACGACGCCAGCCCCCAGACCAACCAGCATTTTAGAGTCGTCGATGTGCATAATCCAATTGGAGTATGCGTTGTACTCTTTAGGGAGTTCGGCTTCTGTCCATTCGGCGACAAAATCGGCCAATACGTGCGACTTAATGGCTCGCCGAGGTTTATATGTTATGTCGAATGGGAGGAGCTCAATGGCCCATTTGGCAATCCGGCCCGTGGCATTGCGGTTGTTTATTATATCATTCGGTGGCACTTCCGAGGCCACTGTAATTGAACACTCTTGAAAGTAGTGTCGTAGTTTTCGGGATGCCATGAATACCGCATATGCTATCTTTTGATAATGCGGATACCGTGATTTGCATGGAGTGAGCACAATGGATACATAATATACCGACTTTTGAAGGGGGAATTTGTGTACATCCGTTTCTTGTTCGACAACGAGCACTGCGCTTACATCTTGATGAGTTGCCGCTATATATAGCAGCATTGGTTCGCTGATGCTTGGCGCGGCCAGGATTGGGTTGGTGGCTAGAATGGCCTTTATGTCTTCTAGTCCGGCCGTGGCCGCGTCCGTCCACTCAAAGTGTTCGGTGCGCCGAAGGAGGCGATAAAGCGGTAATGCCTTTTCTCCTAAGCGGGAGATAAAGCAGCTTAGGGCCGCCACGCATCGAGTTAATTTCTGGATTTTCTTGAGGTCAGTTGGGATGGCCAACTGTGACAAGGCTCGGATTTTAGCCGGATTTGCTTCAATTCCTCTACTAGAGACGATAAAATCCAGAAGCTTTCCGGCGGGTACGCCGAAACGCATTTCTTCGGATTGAGCTTGATGTCGTATATTCGGAGATTGTCGAACGTGAGCCTCAAGTCGTTTATTAAAGAGTCGACGTGTCTGGTTTTGACGACCACATCGTCTATGTATGCCTCCACTGTTTTGCCGATCTGCTTTTCTAGACATGTCTGAATCATGCGTTGATATGTTGCAGCGGCGTTTTTAAGCCCAAAAGGCATTGTGTTGAAACAGAAGGGGCCGTATGGCATGATAAATGTCGTTGCGGCTTGGTTGGACTCCGCCATTTTAATTTGTGGTAGCTGGAGTATGCATCGAGGAAGCACAATGAGTCGTGTCCTGCGGTAGTGTCGACAATTTGATCGATGGAGGGGAGAGGGAAGGGATCCTTCGGGCAAGCCTTATTGAGGTCCTTGAAATCGATGCGTAGGCGCCAGGATTTGTCCTTCTTTGGTACCATCACTAGGTTTGCTAGCCAGTCCAGGTGTTTTATTTCTCTGATGAATCCGGCCTCCAATAACTTGGCTAGTTCCTCTCCCATAGCTTGTCTCTTGGGTTCAGAGAAACACCGAAGAGTCTGCTTGACCGGCTTGAATCCTTTTAGAATGTTAAGGCTATGATCGGCCAATCTGCGTGGGATTCCTAGCATATCTGAGGGATGCCAGGCAAATATGTCCCAATTCTCACGCAGGAACTCCCGTTGTGCGACGTCCACAGTGGGGTTTAACTGTGCCCCGATGGAGGCTGTTTTTGTGGGGTCTGTTGTATGGACTTGGAATTTGACTATTTCATCCGCTGGTTTGAAGGAGGTGGACTTGGATCTCTTGTCGAGTATCACGTCATCACTGTCCACAGTGGAGCGTAGCGCAGTTAACTCCTCTGCCGCGAGGGCGTCGGATAATGCCTCGAGGGCCAGTGCGGCTGTTTTGTTTTCGGCACGGAGCGCTATGTCCGGATCACTGGCTAGAGTGATGATTCCATTGGGTCCAGACATTTTGAGCTTCATATACCCGTAATGAGGCATGGCTTGGAAGATCGTGAATGCCTCCCGCCCTAAAAGGGCGTGGTATCCGCTACTGAACGGGGCCACTTGGAATGTGATTTCTTCGGACTTATAATTCTCCGACGTGCTAAATACCACATCTAGTGTGATTTTCCCAGCGCAACGTGCTTCCCGACTAGGGATGATTCCTCTGAAGGTTGTGTTGCTTTTCTCAATGCGGTCCTGTCTATTTCCATTTTTTGAAGAGGTTTAGTCCGCTGCCGTCGTCCATGAGCACTTTAGTGAGCCGAAAGCAACCACAATTGGACTAAGGACCAGTGCGGCTGGTGCTCAGGTTGTTCGGAGTTTAGGTTCGTCACTGGCATTGAAGGTGATAGCCGTGTCGCTCCATGGATTCATTGCTGCCACCTGGCAGATTTCGGCAAGGCTGCGGAGTGTTCGCTTGCGCCTATTATTTGAGGCGAATGTCTCGAAGACTGTTAATACTGTATTGTAATCCACGGGATGGTGCTCTATGGTATTTTGAATGAGGAGATCCTCACCTCTCTTGGCCACCTGCCGGAGTACCCAACATGCTCTAAGGCTGTGTGTTGGTATGTTATCCTATGTACTGTGAATTTTGCAGGGTCCATTAAGCCATCCCTCCAATACGGTTCCACGCCCTGTAGTGGGCTTTTGCTTTTTGGTAATTGAATTGGGCGACTTATGAGGATGCACCCTTTTAATTCGGACTGGGTGTTTAGTCAAAGCCGGATTATCCCAAAATTTTGTTTCGGTTTTCCGAGAACTTTCCATCGCATAGTACTTCCGTACTATGGCCGCCAAGTCAGCGAAGTGTGCTATGTCACGGCGACTTGTGGCGTTAAGGATTCCCTTGTCCGTGCAATTATTGCAAAAGAATGAGATTGCGTCTTCCTCGCGACAGTCCTTGACCTTGCTCATTACAAGGAGGAATCTGGCCCAGTAGTGATGTAATGTTTCCTGGGGTTCTTGTCTTATGTGGGAGAGATCGCTTGTATCTGGGTTGGTTGGCGGATTTGAGTCCGAACCCTGACCAGATCTGAGACCCAGGGGCAGGGGAGTTTCAGATCTTGGAAGTTCGGGCTCCGGGATGTCGCCCAATGGGTCTGGCCCACTGCCTGATTCTAGGTTCAAGGCTTGGGCGATGTCCTTCCATAAACGGGTATCCAGCTTGGAGAGCTCTGGAATCCGGACATAGTTTGTCCTCAAGATAGAGGAAGAATTGTTGCATTGTTCCTCCACCACCGCTATCTGATGGGTGACCGGCGGAGAGTTAATCTCCCTTTGGTCAAGTTTAAGCCCAATCCGATCATAGTCCGTAGCGACTCCCAAAGCGGTGATGCGATCCAAGAGCTCGTTTAGGGAAGAGAGCTCCATCGGATCCATCTGCTCGGCAAGTTCCGAGACGGTGTGGAGGCTGTTTTCGATGACCCGAGAAGTCATCGTCGGTGCAGCAGCCGAACGGGCGGTCATGACGAAACCGCCTAGCCAGAGAGTTTGGCCGACAGCCAGGGCTCTCCCAGAGGTAACGCTGTCCTTCACAATGAGACGAGGCATCCTTCCTTACGATGACGGCACAGTGGAACTCTCAATGAAAGCACCAATGTCGGTGTCAAAACCGGCGGATCTCAGGTAGGGGGTCCCGAACTGTGCATCTAAGGCGGATGGTAACAGGAGGCAGGGGACATGATGTTTACCCAGGTTCCGGCCCTCTCGATGGAGGTAATACCCTACTTCCTGCTTGATTGATCTTGATGATACGAGTATTACAAGAGTTAATCTACCACGAGATCGTAGAGGCTAAACCCTAGAAGCTAGCCTATGGTATAATTGTTCTTCTCCTACAGACTAAACCCTCCGGTTTATATAGACACCGTAGGGGGCTAGGGTTACACAGTACAATGGGAGTAGATCTACATCCGTATAGCCAAGCTTGCCTTCCACGCCAAGGAGAGTCCCATCCGGACACGAGATGAAGTCTTCAATCTTGTATCTTCATAGTCCAACAGTCCCGCCAAAGGATATAGTCCGACTGTCCGGATACCCCCTAATCCAGGACTCCCTCAATGACCCTGACCCGAATGATGGAAATAGCCACTGTCGGTGTACAAAAATAGGGGCGCATTTTTGTACCCCTTTACCTATGCACGGGCAGTCAGAGTCGTGCCCACTGCCACACCAAACAGAACGAGGAAGGTGAGCCAAGGTAAGACTGAAGCCCAAGACAATCAAAGCAACGCCAAGGCCAAGACCACAAAGAGCAGAGGGACGAAGCAGGCTCCCCTGGCAAGACCCTTGCCGGGACAGCTCGCCCCGCACCAACAGAGCGAGCCACCCTTGAGCCCATGACCCCCAACGCCCTCATCAGCGTAGGGCCAGGGCTTGGGAAGGCACCTCTGTGGTGGCATGTAGATCTTTGTGAAGACATATTTAAGATCAGATGAGGATTAGAAGATGACGATTCTCGGCAAGATCCTTGCCGAAGAAGGCCACCAGACCCTCGGCAAGATCCTTGCCGGGGACGACAACACCCCATGGCAAGACCCTTGCCGGGCCACCCGACAAGGCCCGCGCCAAAGACGCCGGTGAAGCCGCCGCCAAGCCCACATCAACCAAGTCCACCACCGTTCACATGCAGCTGCCAGCCCAACCAGCTGGGCGGGCCCCTGCGTGGCAACATGCAGCTCCCAGGCCAACTCATCAAGTGCCTGCGTGGCGGCATGCAGATCTTCGTGAAGGCTCCACCACCGCGCCAACTCAGCTGCCTGCCTACCTACATGGCACCGCACGCATCCCTGGCCGAGGCGTGTGTCGAAGCGAGGAGGAGCAGCGACGGACGGGATGGGCCTCGCCCCCGTCCCTGATAAAGCAAGAGGACACCTAAGCGATGCATTAAATGTACCTTGTCCTGCAATACGAGGGATAACCTCGCGCCACTGTAGACCTTTCCACCTCCTGTGTGCCACTATGGCAACCCCTTTTTCCTATAAAAGGAGGCCCAAGGCGACCAGGAGAAGGATCCGGCTCTTTCGAACCACACGCTGACCACAGCTAGTTCGGGAGCTCAAGAACTCTCAGAAATACACCCACCAATGCAGGACTAGGGTTTTACGCATCCTCGCGGCCCGAACCTGGGTAAACGATCCTTGTGCTGTCTACTAACCCTGCTCTCCTCGCAACCCGGCGCCCCGGCAACCGTAGTAGGATTCTAGTGTTCCCATAGGTGTCGTTCCACACCGACATCTTTGGCACACCAGGTAGGGGGCGCAATTGTGAGAATATGGTCTGGTAGTTAGCCTAGCAGTTCTTCGTTGCTATGGCTCCTAAGAAGAAGACGGCCACGGCGATCGGCTCGTTGGGAGCCGAACGGCCCGTGCCGGTGCGGACGAGCAGTGGACCGGTCGCAGACAGGACCCGGACCGCGGCCCGCGAGCACCAGCATCGCCCAGGTAGTCGGAGCCTGGCGAGCGGCGTCGTTTGTGCGACAGGCGACCGGCTACACGTTGCTGGATCCAAAGACGGAGCTGGGGCCCCCACAGGCAGCGCGGGCCCTCCGGGGGTGTCGTTGTGCCGACTCCGGGCGGCGCGGCGACCTCCAGGACGCATACACCGGTGACCACCGCGCGTTCTTCCCATGGCGTGCACGCCGAACAGCGTCACCATGTTGGTGACCCTGGGCACCGCCGTAGGAAGAGCCCTGTGCGTCGTCAGCAAGATGAAGGGGTTCAGCACGCTCGCCGAAGCATTGGCGAAAATGGCACGTGACCGTTGGGTCGCGGCGGAGCTCCTTCTAACATAGTAGAAGTCGAAGTGCGCCATGATCCACGCAGCTATCGCCGCCACCCACGCCAGCAGAAGCTTTGGCGAGTGCACATCTGCTCCTCGACTTCCCTCCTGCTGCGGAGAAGCTCGACGAGTGGAGGGCCACCATCCGGAGCCTCGTCGCCATCGCAAACAAAGACGATCCACGACCGGCGGGGCCCTAGGGTCGGCGCTCCACCGAGCCACCACATGCCGGCGAACAAGGGACAGAGCTACGTCAGTGCCGCACCGAGTAGAGGATTTCTTCCATTCCTGCACTCGACCAGGGATCTCATTGAGTCGAGTCATCAAAGACTCGAGGTCATTTTGGAGCGTCTCCCTTGGCCAGAGCGTCGCGTCAATCCGCGATACCGCAACCTTCAGTCGAGCGAGGTAGTCTGTAACGCTGGCAAGTCGGGATTCCAGTCGAAGCATGTTCATGGCAGCTTCATCTTTAACAGGGGAATAGATGGGGTCCAAGCTTGTCTCGCTTCACCCAGTTTCTTCCTCAAAGTTTTGGCAGAATTCTGCACTCACAAAGAAATAATGAGTCGACGGATTTATGATGAATCGAGATAGCAAAACAGTCGGACAAGGAAAGGTACCTTCAAGCATAAGGAATAACTTCTTGGCGAGTCCTCCCAGATAAGTCTCCAGCTCGGTTCTCCTCCGACTAAGATCACCAA
Source organism: Aegilops umbellulata (assembly GCA_032464435.1). NCBI lineage: Eukaryota > Viridiplantae > Streptophyta > Magnoliopsida > Poales > Poaceae > Aegilops > Aegilops umbellulata. Next base: position 399,996,742 of record CP136054.1, read on the forward strand.
CCTTGTCAGTCAAATCTCCCTTGTCCTTCTTCAGCCGAGTCACCTCCTTATTGGCCTTGTGAAGAGCATTCTTCATCTTGGCATTTTCTTCTTCTAACTTTCCGACTGAAGCCAGCTTCTGGTTGGCAAGTGATGTTTTCTCTTCGGCCAATTTTTCTGCGGCCGCAAGGTCAAGATCCTTCTTCTCCAAAGCCTGTTTCATTTTTTTTGAAAGAAATAACGCTCGGTTCAGAGGAAGGAAATAACACTCGGTTCAGAAAAGAGTCAGTCGAAAAGTTTTCCATACCAGTAGCATCATCCTTAGCCTTCTACAAGTTCTCCTTGGCCAACTCTAGATCAAGATTGAGCTGGATCTGCTTCTGCTCCAAATCAGCAAAACGGGCTCCAAGTTCACAAGATTTCTGTGGTAAGAGGATAGTCAGCCAACAGATACAAAGTTTGGTTGCTTGCCAGACAATAAAGTTCAAATTCAAAAAGTTCTAAGACTACTGCCGAATCAAACATTCAATAGTAGTCTCGGGGACTATGCTACCTCTTGAGCACTGCATTGGATTTCCTTGAAGAGGAAACGATGATGCAGCAAAGTAGCGTAAGTATTTTCCTCAGTTTTTGAGAACCAAGGTATCAATCCAGTAGGAGGCTACGCGCGAGTCCCTCGTACCTACACAAAACAAATAGCTCCTCGCAACCAACGCGATAAGGGGTTGTCAATCCCTTCATGGTCATTTACGAGAGTGAGATCTGATAGAGATGATAGATAATATTTTTGGTATTTTTGTGATAAAGATGCAAAGTAAAATAAAAGGCAAAGGCAATAATAAAGTGATGGAAGATTAATATGATGAAGATAGACCCGGGGGCCATAGATTTCACTAGTTGCTTCTCTCAAGAGCATAAGTATTTTACGGTGCGTGAACGAATTACTGTTGAGCAATTGACAGAATTGAGCATAGTTATGAGAATATCTAGGTATGATCATGTATATAGGCATCACGTCCGAGACAAGTAGACCGACTCCTGCCTGCATCTACTACTATTACTCCACTCATCGACCGCTATCCAGCATGCATCTAGAGTATTAAGTTCAAGAAAACAGAGTAACGCCTTAAGCAAGATAACATGATGTAGAGGGATACATTCATGCAATATGATAAAAACCCCATCTTGTTATCCTTGATGGCAACAATACAATACGTGCCTTGCTGCCCCTACTATCACTGGGAAAGGACACCGCAAGATTGAACCCAAAGCTAAGCACTTCTCCCATTGCAAGAAAAACCAATCTAGTAGGGCAAACCAAACTGATAATTCGAAGAGACTTGCAAAGATAACCAATCATACATAAAAGAATTCAGAGAAGATTCAAATATTGATCGTAGATAATCTTGATCATAAACCCACAATTCATTGATCTCAACAAACACAACGCAAAAAGAAGATTACATCGAATAGATCTCCACGAGAGAGGGGGAGAACATTGTATTGAGATCCAAAAAGAGAGAAGAAGCCATCTAGCTACTAACTATGGACCCGAAGGTCTGAGGTAAACTACTCACACTTCATCGGAGAGGCTATGGTGATGATGTAGAAGCCCTCCGTGATGGATGCCCCCTCCGGCGCAGCTCCGGAACAGGCCCCAAGATGGGATCTCGTGGGTACAGAAGGTTGCGGCGGTGGAATTAGGTTTTTGGCTCCGTATCTGATCGTTTGGGGGTACGTAGGTATATATAGGAGGAAGAAGTACGTCAGTGGAGCAAGGTGGGGCCCACGAGGGTGGAGGGCGCGCCCTAGGGGGGTGGGCGCGCCCCCCTACCTCGTGCCCACCTCGAAGCTTCCTTGGCTTAGGGTCCAAGTCTCCTGGATCACGTTCGGTGAGAAAATCACGTTCCCGGAGGTTTCATTCCGTTTGGACTCCGTTTGGACTCCGTTTGATATTCCGTTTCTTTGAAACTCTGAAATAGGCAAAAAAACAACAATTCTGGGCTCGGCCTCCTGTTAATAGGTTAGTCCCAAAAATAATATAAAAGTGTAAAATAAATCCCAATAATGTCCAAAACAGTAGATAATATAGCATGGAGCAATGAAAAATTATAGATACGTTGGAGACGTATCAGACTACACCCAATGGGTGCACTTAGCGTGCCCCCACTGGTTCATGTTCCACTCAACAATGTCCACCCAGACTTAGTAGAAGAATGTAAAAATAAGAGAGGCAACAGTTATTCTCAGACCACAACCGATTGCCTGCAGTCGACCGCGGTCTCGGGGACTACACCTAGTGGGTGCACTCAGTGTGCTCCCACTGGTTTAGGTTCCTGTCGGTGTCAAAACCGGCGGATCTCGGATAGGGGGTCCCGAACTGTGCGTCAGGGTCGGATGGTAACAGGAGACAAGGGACACTTTATTTTACCCAGGTTCGGGCCCTCTCGGTGGAGGTAAAACCCTACTCCTGCTAGATTAATATTGATGATATGGGTAGTAAAAGAGTGGATCTACCACGAGATCAAGGAGGCTAAACCCTAGAAGCTAGCCTATGGTATGATTGTGTATGATGATGGTTGTCCTACGGACTACAACTCTCCGGTTTATATAGACACCGGATAGGGTTAGGGTTACACAGAGTCGGTTACAATGGCAGGAGATCTCGAATATCCGCACACCTAGCTTGCCTTCCATGCCAAGAAAAGATCCTTCCGGACACGGGACAAAGTCTTCAACTTTGTATCTTCATAGTCCTGGAGTCCGGCTGAAGGTATAGTTCGGCTATCCGAACACCCCCTAATCCAGGACTCCCTCAGTAGCCCCTGAACCAGGCTTCAATGACGACGACTCCGGCGCGCAGATTGTCTTCGGCATTGCAAGGCGGGTTCCTCCTCCAAGTTCTTCAAGAAGATTATAAACACCACAGAATAGTGTCCGGCTCTGCAAAATAAGTTTCCACATATTGCCATACAGAGAATAATATTAACACAAATCGAATCTGCTGACGTATTCCGCAGTGCGTCATAACACTGCGGCCAAGCCCTTTATATAAATTGTTTTCATTGTTCCACCTCAGCTCGTTTAGCGAGGCGGTTTCCTTGGCACGTCTTGTCGAAGCAGAGATCATGTGCCTCCCTTTAGCGGGATTCTCATTAATACGGACGTGGGTAACCCAACCACGCCATTTACCACGGCGTTTGGGAGGCAAGCGAGTTTCGTCAGGTAGGTGAGGACGCCTAACCGTACCTGCTTATATAAAGGGATAAAGATTCACCTTTTTAACCTATGCCTTCTTCCTCCTTTGCCCATCCATCTCTCGCGCACTCGAGCTCCAGCGCCCAAGTCCGCTCTTCCTTCGTCAACCTCCTCCAACAATGTCCGGAGCGGGAGGCAAGTGGATGGTCTCCTCCGTTACGGAGGCTCAAGTAAAAAGGTTAAGGAAAGCCGGATACTTGTCCAAGGACATCCCGCATCGGCTTCCTGATAAGGGGCAGCTTCTTCCTACCCCAAGGCCCCATGAGAGGGTAGTTTTTCTTCCCCACTTCCTCCGCGGACTGGGCTTTCCACTTCACCCATTTGTCCGGGGGCTCATGTTCTACTATGGCCTGGATTTCCACGATCTAGCCCCGAACTTTGTTCTCAACATCTCGACGTTTATCGTCGTGTGTGAGGCCTTTCTCCACGTCCGCCCCCACTTCGGCCTCTGGCTCAAGACCTTCAACGTCAAGCCCAAGGTGGTGTACGGCACCCAGGCGGAGTGCGGAGGCGCTATGGTTGGCAAGATAGCCAACGTCCTCTGGTTCGATGGCTCCCTCGTCGAGTCCCTAAAGGGGTGGCAGGCTGGGTGGTTTTACATCACCGAGCCCCACGATCTGAAATGGGTCGCGGCCCCTGAGTTCAGATCCGGACCCCCCACGCGGCTCATGTCCTGGAAAGAGACATGCCTGTCGTGGGGCAACGAGGAAGAAGTGACTGGGTTGCAAACATGCATCCAGTCCCTGGTGAACAAGCCAATCCGGCTTGCCAACATAGTCCAGGTCATGCTCGTTCGCCTGATCCTCCCGTGCCAAGAACGGAATTTTACTTTGTGGGAATTCGACCCGGCGCAGCACCATACCCTCAGTAGGCTCTTCGACACGACGTATGAACACGTCTGGAAGGTGCTGACCAAAGGCGCCGAGTCCCCCACATCCGCCTCCGAGGATCGCGGATACAGCTCGCAGCGTAACGCTGGCGAGGTAAGCTATCAATACCTTTGATAGGTTCGTTAAGCTCTTCTTCATAAGTTATCTCTATGCGGGATCTAAACTCCCTTTTACCTTTGACAGGCTTGGCTGGAGATATCCGGACCGATTAACTGTCCGGCTCCTCTGCCCGAAGACCCGACCCCAGCTCTCTTGGTGAAGCTAATGGCTCCGGCACCTTACGTGGTGCCGGAGAGGAAGGCCAAGAAGAAGAAAACCACCGGGACTCGAAAAAGTTCCCGCAACATGGTGGTGTTGGATTCGTCGTCCGACGAGTCCGCAACGCCCTCCTCTCGCGAAAAGGAGGAGGAGGAACAAGGAAGCTCTCCCCCTCCAGCGAGGGGAGCAAAGAAGAAGAAGTCCACCCCAACGGGGGAGGCCGAGGGGTCAAGGAAAAGGAAGACCCCTCCGCCGGACTACTCCCATGACGCCGAAGAGGGCGGAGAGGAGTGGCCGGACAGAACCAAGCGTCCGGCGAAATCGTAAGTATTTATATACCAGGGTGATTCATGATATCCTTTTAGTGTGCGGCTTTCCCTGATATTGCACGTATTTTATGCAGCCCGCCCCGGGCCGAACTCGACGACTCGTCGAGCGGCTCCCTGGATTCGTCGGACGTGAACTCTGTTCCGCCCGCGGTCTCCCCCTGCGGGGCGGACGACGCCGAAGTGGCGCCCCGCCAAGCTTCGGGGAAGGAGGAGATGGTCCTGGAGGAGCCACAAGGCAATCCTCTGGACCCCAGGAGTGAAGGGGATGAAACCCCCCAGGGCTCCAAGTCCGTCTTTGTGCCGGACACCGAGCCGGACTCGACAGTCCCGGTCCGCGGCGGGCAAACTCCTTCCAAGAGGAGTAAGCCATCTGAGCCGGCGGCCTCCGTCCAACCGGAGGCGCCGGACAATCTGTTGGAGGTGCTTAAGGGCGCCGCCATCGATGAGGAGCACCGTACTGTTATGAGTACGGTGATCCAAAGGATTCAATCCGCCAAGAACGGACTGAATGAAGCTTGCGCTAGCCTTCTAACAGGCTTCGTGGTAAGTAAAAATATGCCAATTTATTTACCGCATAGACAGTAGCCCCTGATGCTCTGTTCGGTGTTCGGAAAGAAAAGCCGGATAGAGGATCTAATAATTTTCGCAGGAGTCTAACAAAAAAGGTCAAATATGTGTATGCAAGCTTCACTGCTGTCCACCGCCGCACTGACTGCACAGGTGGATGTCCTGAAACAGGACCTCGGGCGGACCGAGCAAGAGCTCAGCCTTGCCAAACGGCAGCTCGAGGAGAAGGAGGGTAAGAAATACCTAAAAAAAGAAAAAGAAGAAAAAGGGTGCCTATAGAGAGGCTCGATTGCAGAAAGAAATAACAGGATTGTACTGCTTATTGTAGGGGCCACAACCGAGGTGACAACCCTGAAGCAGGCGCTGGCTGAGGCCGAAAAGAAAACGGCCGAGGAGCGCACCGAGCGAGAAAGGCTTGGGGTTCAGGTCAGCGAGGTGCAGCAAGAGCTGCAAACTCTGATGAAAAAACATGAGGGTTTGGAGCTTGAGGCGAAGGCGCAAGCATCCGAGCTCGCGTCGGCCATCGAGACCGCCAAGAGTGCCAAGGCCGAAGCCCAGAAGGCCCTCCAAGAGTTGGAGGAGGTGAAAAAGATAGCAACGGGTAAGGCATTCTCAATGCAGAGTAGGAATATAAAAGTAAACTACCTATTACTTACCCGAATCCGGAGTTCTCCAGGGGCGTTCGCCGATCTTCCCCGCAGCGTATCCAACGCCGCCGCGTTCTACCGAGCTGAAGAGGGCAGCTCGACGGAGAGTCTGTTCTGGTCTCAGTATTCTGAGGCCAGACACCCTATGCCCGTAAGCGATCAGCTGAAACAGCTGGTCGAGCTCCACAAGGCGGCCGAACAGGCCATGAAAGGCTTACTAGTTCGGTTGTGGCCTGGAGAGGCCCTGCCTGGGAGCTATTTCGGGTTGGTGCGGCGGCTGGTGGAGGCCCACGACTTGAGGTCATCAAGCGCTCCGTCTACATTGAAGGTGCCCGGAGGGCCCTTGCCCGTGTAAGGGTACACTGGGGTAAGCTGGACGAAGAGAAGCTGGTGAAGGACGGGCCACCGCAGGGGAAGGAGCATCGCAAGCCCAAGAACTACTACAAGGACGTTCTTGCCGGAGCTCGCCTTGTCGCGGATGAATGTGCTAAAGATGTAATATTTGAGTGAACTCGCTCGTTTGTATCCTGTGCGCTGAAAACTTGTTCATATGCACAAAGCAATGCTTGTTTAATTTAAAATATTATTTTCTGTGCGGCCGTTTATCAAAAAATTGAGAGATGGCGAGTCGTCGGCTTCTGCCCCCATGCCACTAGTGTTGGGGTGTTCGGGATAAACCTGAGGGCTCTTGTTCCCATAGTTGGGTCCTTCGAGGGAGGCGCTCAGCACAGCGAACCAGGCAATCGGACTATAATGCTTGAACACTCTCACTTAGCCATAGAACGTTATAATTTTAAATTTCGGCAAAGCCCCTAGTTCGGAAGGCCGAATTTGGGGCGCTATCCACGCCTTTGGCCGGACATAGCCAGCTCCTCGCTCAAAGCGGCATAAGCCTTTAAGGACTCGAAAAACCTCTCGAACAGCGACCGGTCTCACGCCTTATCATGACAGTCTGTTTTAGCTTTCTCCACTGAGGTGCTCAACCCACCTGATCTGGGGCACAATTGCAGTAGTTCTCCTAGTGCTACCTTAGCCGATAGAGCGGAACGTAAGGTACCAAAACATAGGAGTCGGGCAAACCCAACATGTGACCAAAATCATGACTCGGAGCCGATGCATATAGTGCTATAAGTTCGGGGTGCCGCACTTGTGAAAGTGTACGGACATCTCACACCAGATAAAAGGGTAATGAAGCCCCTGGCGTGGTTTGCCGTACCATGGTGTACGGGTGCGATCATGTTATGTAATAAACACATATATTCAGAGGGGATAATGCAAAAAATAGACAAAAAGCTATGCATTGTTTATAAAGAGGCTATTTATCAAAGCCGAACGATACAAGTAGTGCAATAAGCAAAAAAGATATTAGACTATTTAACATGTCCTGACCAGGCACAGGCCGCAGAATTTAGAAACAGATATATCGCTCGAAATAGAGACCACTTGAGAATTCCAGAATGCGGCGTAGCTTTGTTTGCTTTCCTGGATCTTGCATCGTCTGTGCGGCAACACTGCCGAACAGGTTATCCAGAGTATGGAGTCCTGAAATTAAAAAAGAAAAAATCCGGCAGCCCCTAGTACGTTTGACGCCGTGTTGTAGGCATGCCATTAATGTGCCCCTCCCCCTGTGCCCATGGAATTTTAAGGGCGTAATTGTGTGCTTGAGGTACTTGCTCCGCTATGTTGTGATGGCTGGGGTCGGGGCCGTATTGCTACGCTTGCTCTGATCGTGCCAAGTGGTCTTGTTGCAGGTTACTCCGGGCGCGCTTTGCATTGTCCGATTTTTTAACGGCCGGACTGGAGAGTTGCCTTGAAAGGCTGCTTTGTACTTCCGCTGTGAGGGCCGCCGTGTGCTCTTCCGTACGGATGGAGCGTTCTGTGTTTCCGCTGACCGTAATTACTCCTCGAGGGCCTGGCATCTTGAGCTTGAGATACGCGTAGTGCGGCACCGCATTGAATTTAGCGAATGCAGTTCGTCCGAGCAGGGCGTGATAGCCACTGCGGAACGACACTATATCGAAGATTAACTCTTCGCTTCGGAAGTTATCCGGAGATCCGAAGACCACATCAAGTGTTATCGAGCCTGTGCAATTGGCCTCTACACCTGGTATGACGCCTTTAAAGGTCGTCCTTGTGGGCTTGATCCTTGATGGATCTATGCCCATTTTCCTCACTGTATCCTGATAAAGCAGGTTCAGGCTACTGCCGCCGCCATGAGGACTCTTGTGAGATGAAATCCGTCCATGATTGGGTCGAGGACCAGTGCGGCAAAACCGCCATGACGGATGCTAGTGGGGTGGTCCCTTCGATCGAAAGTGATCGGGCAGGAGGACCATGGGTTAAACTTTGGGGCGACTGGCTCCATCGCGTATACGTCCCATAGCGCACGCTTCCTCTCCCGCTTGGGAATGTGGGTCGCGTATATCATGTTCACCGTCCGCACTTGTGGGGGAAACCATTTCTGTCCATTGTTGTTCGGTGGCCTGGGCTCCTCCTCGTCATCGCTATTCAGACCTTTGTCCTTGTGTTCGGCTCTTAACTTGCCTGCCTGCTTGAACACCCAACAATCCATGTTGGTGTGATTGGCTGGCCTTTCGGGGGTGCCATGAATCTGGCACGAGCGATCGAGTATCCGGTCCAAACTGGACGGGCCCTGGGTATTCTTTTTAAATGGCTTTTTCCGCTGACCGGATTTATAGCCTCTGAATCCGGCATTGACTGCCGTATCCTCATTGCTGTCGCTGCCAACGCGGCGCTTTTGATTATTTCGACGTGACCTGCCACTTTTTTCCTTGGTATCCGAATTACCGGGCTTCTTCGATAAGTTGTTGCTGCGAGCTAGCCAGCTATCTTCGCCCGCGCAAAAGCAGGTCATGAGTGTCGTGAGGGCTGCCATGGTTTTCGGCTTTTCCTGTCCCAGGTGCCGGGCATGCCACTCGTCACGGATGTTATGTTTGAAGGCTGCTAGGGCCTCTGCGTCCGGATAATCGACTATCTAATTTTTCTTTGTTAGGAACCGTGTCCAGAATTGCCTGGCCGATTCTTCTGGCTACTGAATTATGTGGCTTAGGTCGTCGGCGTCCGGTGGCCGCACATAGGTCCCCTGAAAGTTGTCGAGGAATGCGGCTTCCAGGTCCTCCCAAGAACCGATTGAGTCCGCTGGTAGGCTGTTAAGCCAGTGCCAAGCTGGTCCTTTAAGCTTAAGGGGTAGGTATTTGATGGCGTGCAGATCATCGCCACGTGCCATGTGGATGTGAAGGAGATAGTCCTCAATCCATACTGCCAGATCTATCGTACCATCGTACGACTCGATATTGACGGGTTTAAAACCCTCTGGGATTTTATGATCCATTACTTCGTCTGTGAAGCATAGTGGGTGTGCGGCGCCCCTGTACTGGGCTATGTCACGACGCAGTTCGGAAGAGCTGTGCCTGCTGTGTTCGGCCCATCCGGATTTATTGTGTCCGGAGTGAAGATCATCACGTGTCTTCAAGCGTCCGCGCAATCCATAGATCGATCTTGTTTGCTTTGCTTTATCCTCCAGTACGTCTCACAGGTCTGGCTCATTTTCCCGTGCCTTATTCGAGCGGCATCGGGGCATGGCTTGCTGAGGGGCTCGACAGGCCTCTCTGTCGCGGCCACGAGGTGGCCGGTCTGCCATGTCATATGCTTCCCCCTCTGATTGGGGTAGCGGCCTGCGCTTAGGATAATTTTTGGAGGGGCGCACGAGTTCATACTCTTCGGCCGCAAGGACTTCCATCCATCTATCAGCTAGCAGATCTTGATCAGCTCTAAGCTGTTGCTGCTTTTTCTTTAGGCTGTTGGCCGTGGCTAGAAGCCTGCGTTGAAAACGCTCTTGTTCGGCGGGGTCTGATGGTACGACGAATTCGTCGTCATTGAGGCTTACCTCATCTTCGGAGGGAGGCATGTAGTTATCATCCTCAGCCTCTTGCTCTGCCGCTCTCTCCTGAGGGCTGGCTTTTCCATCCTCCTGCGTCGAATCTTGCTGGTTCTGGTGTTCTTCGGCGCTGTCCGAGGTAGCATTATCTCCCGTGCCGGAATCACAGTTTCTGCTGTGGCGGGATTTAGAGCGGCGTCGTTGGTGCCGGCGTTTTTGCGGTTTTTTCGAGGTGTCGTCTTCCGCTGCTCCATCGCCATCCACATCCTTTGGAGCATCCACCATGTATATGTCATATGACGAGGTGGCGGTCCAGCGCCCTACAGGTGCTGGTTCTTGTTCGTCTCCTCCTTCGTCGTCCATACCGTCGAAGTCTTCGGAGCCGAAGTCAAGCATGTCGGTTAAATCGTCAACAGTGGCTATTAAGTGGGTGGTGGGTGGGCTTTGAATTTCTTCGTAGTCCGAATCCCAACCTCGCAGACCATAGTCCGGCTTGGGCTCTCCTGATAAAGAGAGAGACTTGAGGGAATTCAGGATATCACCGAAAGGTGAGCACTGAAAGATGTCCGCGGCGGTGAACTCCATTACAGGCGCCCAATCAGATTCGATCGGCGGGGACGCGAAGGCTCGGAGTTCAGAGAAGAGTCCGGCTCCTTGGAGTCCTGGGCCGTCCGGAGTACGGGGCTGGTGTTAGGCTCGATCGCCTTTGAGATCGCAGCCCCCGAGGCGACGTCCAACCGTTCATCCTCAGAGAACGCAGCGGGCTCCGAGTCAAAGATCGGGGTCGGAGTGTGTGCGGCCTCCAGGGTGCTCTTCGGAGGCAGAGCTATATCGTGCCTCTCGAAATAGCGTGGTGCGCTTGGCTGTGGCTCAAACCCGTCGAAGATCAAGTCTCCGCGGATATCAGCCGTGTAGTTTAAGCTTCCAAACCTGACTTGATGGCCAGAGGCATAGCTTTCGATCTGCTCCAGATGACCAAGAGAATTGGCCCGCAAAGCGAAGCCGCCGAAGACGAAGATCTGTCAGGGAGGAAAGTCTCACCCTGGACCCCGTCGTTGTTGATGATCAAAGGATCCATCGGGCCTAAAAGGGACGACACAGAGGAACTCTCAATGAAAGCACCAATGTCGGTGTCAAAACCGGCGGATCTCGGGTAGGGGGTCCCGAACTGTGCGTCAGGGTCGGATGGTAACAGGAGACAAGGGACACTTTATTTTACCCAGGTTCGGGCCCTCTCGGTGGAGGTAAAACCCTACTCCTGCTAGATTAATATTGATGATATGGGTAGTACAAGAGTGGATCTACCATGAGATCAAGGAGGCTAAACCCTAGAAGCTAGCCTATGGTATGATTGTGTATGATGATGGTTGTCCTACGGACTACAACCCTCCGGTTTATATAGACACCGGATAGGGTTAGGGTTACACAGAGTCGGTTACAATGGCAGGAGATCTCGAATATCCGCACACCTAGCTTGCCTTCCACGCGAAGAAAAGATCCTTCCGGACACGGGACAAAGTCTTCAACTTTGTATCTTCATAGTCCTAGAGTCCGGCTGAAGGTATAGTTCGGCTATCCGAACACCCCCTAATCCAGGACTCCCTGAGTTCCACTCGACATGGTCTGCCTAGACCGAGTGGAAGAACTGAAGAATAAGACATTTTTATCAAGACCCCCGCCGAATCACACATTCGACGGCGGCCTAGGGGACTACACCCAGTGGGTGCACTCTGCGTGCCCCCGCTAGTTCAAAGATACAATCGACACCAAGCAGGCGACTCAAGTGATAGAATTACTCAGCGAAAAATTAAAACACCCAGTGCGTGTAGAGATGCAAGGTGCAGACTGACAAGTAGAAGCACAACAAAGGTTTTCAGGTAGCATATCCTAATAGAACAAGCGACAAGTTAGAAGATCAGTCGGAAATCAGCTAACCTGGACATTGGCCTGGAGTGCTGAGCTGCCGTCATAGGCAGCTTGACTGGCCTCGTGCACCACTTTAATCTACTCCATCATAAGGCCCGCCTGGCGTATAGCTTCCTTGGCAGCGCTCACTTGGTCCTCTGGGACATGATGGGTGGTGAAAAGTGAAGACGGCGGATCAGCCATAGCAGCAGATGAACCAGGAGCCTGTGCAATCGACGCTGAAGGATGTGCACTCTACAATGGAACCGCAAAAGTAACAGAAGCACGGTTGAGCTCCCCGGACTGCTGGGTAGCCGGTTCTACCACACGCATCGGCTGAGGCATCTTGCTAGCCGGTGCCCTCCTGCCCGAGGTCCTGCCTCTCCTTCCCGTAGGTCTCTGTGGCACATCTTCGTCGTCATCTGAAAGTTCAATAACATTGGGCGGAGCTGCAAAAGAATCGATCGCAAGAGTTCAGTCGACCGTCAAAGTGGCTAGTAAAGTAAAGACAAGATGACAAGAGTTATACCTGCATTGGAAGTGACCGCGTCTTCCATCTCCTCATCATCACCATCTTTATAAATAGAAGTCCCAAAGGTAGCAGCACTGCAAATTTCAGAATTCACTTGGTCAAAATAGGAAAGTGAGTCGACCGAAGATCAAGTCATGCAAAAACGGAGAGGTCAAGCACAATGATTACCCAAAAGCGATGGGGAAGTCCACTTTAATCTTGGGCAAGGCCTTCCAAGGCTTTGAAGGCGCGACATTGGGCTGCTTCGGAGCTTTCTCAGTCGGCATAGGAGAAGATGTTCGAGTGCGCTTTGAAGTCTGTCCAGTCGGTGGAGTCGCTTTGCCACGAACACTTGCTGGGTCTTGCCTCTGCTTGGAGCATCTTTTCAAGCGAGGTGGAGAATCGACCTCCTCGCCACTGCTTGAGTCTTTACTCTCCTCGTCTTCTCCTCCGTAAGAATGCCAGTCACCGCTGTCACCTCCGCTTGCCTCTGCCTCCTACTCCTGCTCTCCGTTGGGGCATCGAATACATTTCAGTGCAGATCTGCAAGGCATAGAGTTGAGCGGATATCAATCAGTTTTGAGAACAAATACATGTCAGAACAAAAAGTCACTCGGAAGAAAAGAGTCAGACCTTGTCTAGTTCATTGGTGTTGTAAAGTGGAGGAATCCTCCTAGACCCCCTGGGGTTGTCCTTGTTGCCAGTGATGCCCTGCAGCCACTGCGCCATCGTCTCCTCGTCAACTTCCTCCGGGTGGATCCGAGTGCTGTCATCGATACCCGAGTACATCCACATTGGATGATCACGGTCTTGGAGTGGCTGGATGCATCGACTGAGAAACACCTCTAACAAGTCCATGCCAGTCACACCATCGCGGACAAGTTGGACTACTTGCTCAACCAACATATTCACCTCCACTTTCTCAGCTGGGGTCATTTTCAAGGTAGAGGGCTTCTCAACTCGCTCCATGGAAAACGGAGGAAGGCCAGTCGATTGACCAGGGGTCGGTTGGTCCTTACAATAGAACCAGGTCGACTGCCATCCTCTGACCGAATCAGGAAGAATCATAGCAGGGAAAGTACTTTTACCCCTCATCAGGATCCCTAGACCTCCACACATCTGGATCACATGCGTACTCTCATCACTCGAATTAGCCTTTTTTACGTACTGAGAACGACAAGTGAAAATGTGTTTGAAGAGACCCCAGTGCGGTCGACATCCCAGAAAGTTCTCACACATGGACACGAATGCAGTGAGGTATGTGATAGTGTTGGGAGAGAAGTGATGAAGTTGGGCTCCATAAAAGTTCAGAAAACCCCAAAAGAAAGGATGGGGGCAAAGAGAAACCGCGGTCAACGTGGGTCGCAAGAAGGACACACTCACCCTCCTGCGGCCGTGGCTCGGTCTCGTCCTCCGGAAGACGCCAGGAACCTTGGGGAATCAATCCCCCCTCAACCAGATCCTCCTATTGGATCATGGACTGAATCCAGTTGCCCTGGATCGAGCGCCACGACAGGCCAGATCTCCACGATGACCCTCCCCAGCTCGTCTTCTTGCCCTTCGCCTTTGTCGTCACCTTCTTCGCACACTCTAGAGCCGCCGTCTTGTCCTTCGCCATCCCAGCGGGTTGCGCTCGGGCTGCCGAGGGTGGAGGCGGGCGCAGTGGAGAAGCAGAGGAGGGAGAAAGAAAATGGGGCGCACTATGCAAAAAACACCGGTCCAGACACCTTATATGGGCCAACTCCTCGGGTGACTGACTTGTCGGCCCACGCAATCCTGTCTAATCCCGCATCAGTCGCACGCTCGGTACATGGTGAAAAAGGTGGCACGAGAATTGAGGCACCCCTGCCTAATCTGCTCCGCTTACTGCGGTCCTCTCTGTCCCGCGTGCTTCCCCAAATTTCGAATCCCGTGAGATCCGGGAATGGCAGTGCAGTCGATCGCGCCGAAGATTTTATACCATATCAGTATTTGGAGCTTATCAGCAAAGTTCACTCGACAACCTCGGAATGGCTCAAGGCGACTGAAAACGAGGTCGAAGTTTCGGCATGGTTACCAATCCAAGTAAAATGCTTCCGAAGCATGAAACTTGGGCCGGAACCATCTTCAACTCCATCCCCACTCGGACCCTCCCAAGGATACTACCCTACAGTCAAAGACATTAAAAGGACGGCAACTTCTACCGACTGAAATCACCTCAGGATGCAACCCACTCGACCAACGGTTCCACTCGGATAACTCAATTTCGTTCGACCAGGATATAATCACTCGACCATATCAGAAACCACTCGGAGTACAGAAGATCTAAGGTCACTCTGGATGGCAACGGTCAGACGTTCACTTTGTAGTCTTAATGATCATTTATATGACTTTAATGCTGACGTTACTAGTAACGTCCCCTCTTTATGTACATTGAACCCTATGTAACGGGGGATGGCTGGGGTCCTGGCGCACTCTATATAAGCCACCCCCTCAATTGGGACAAGGGTTCGCACCCCCTGTAACTTCATGCATAATCCAATCGACCGAGCCCTCAGGCACCGAGACGTAGGGCTATTACTTCCTCCGTGAAGGGCCTGAAGTCGTAAATCTTGCGTGCACAACCTCATCGTAGCTAGGATCTTGCCTCCTCATACCTACCCCTCATTCTACCATCAGACTTATAACCACGACAGGCAATGTTTACTACAGAAAGTACAAGAGCTGATTGACCCAATATCTGGATATTAGGATGAACAACTAGTAAGGGAATTTTTTTGGCCCGTGGATGCGGAAAAGATGCTGCAAATACCACTACCATCCCATGGCCAGTCTTATTTTATTTCCTGGCATTTTTCTAAGTCGGGATGTTTCACTATTCGTTCTGCATACGATGCCACATGGAAATCTGAGTACAGAACAAGGGCACGGATAAATGCTAGAGCGGGAAGGATTGATCCGCACCTGGTCTGGAAGGTCCTTTGGGGGAGGGCGGTGCCGCCTAAGGTGAATGTATTCAACTGGAGAGTGTTGCACGGGACCGTGCCATGCTACTGCACGCTATCAGATCGTCATTTGTCGACGCCGGTGGTTTGTCCAGTGTGCTGTAAGGACCCTGAGGATTTGTGCCATATGTTGTTTACTTGTGATCGAGCAAAGATTGTCTGGAGGGAGCTTCCTTTGGAAACTGCGATCGAGTCGGCCGTGGCCCATGAGCGATCTGGGTCGGTCATTCTTGAAAAGCTATTATGCTCTGATCTACCAGGACAGATAAAATTGCCAACTGATAATGGGGTGGAGACAGTAATGGTTAGGATGGTACTTGTGGTGGGATCGTCGGAAAATCAGTCATCGTGAAACTGTTAGTAGCCCGATTCGGTCAGCCATGAGTATTCGTGGTATTGTGGCAAACTTGCTGCTACCAGAGCAAATGTATCGGTGAGAGAAATTAGATGGTCCAGACCAGCTAATGGGGTGATTAAGCTAAATGTTGATGCAAGCTATCATGTGGATGAGGGTGCAGGAGCAACTGGAGCTGTCTTGCATGATAGTTCAGGAGCTTTCATTGCTGCTTCCTGTTCTTTTAAACAGCATGCCATGGATGTCTCGACCATGGAAGTGTTCGCTCTCTTGGAAGAGATGCGTTTGGCAGAGGACTTGGGAATTTATTCGCTGGCCGTGGAGTCTGACTCACAGGAGATAGTACAAGATATTATGGACCCTTCGGAGTACCGCGCTTCTGCGGCGGTGGTGACTGATGATTCCCGAAAGTTGTTGAGTTCTTTCGGCAGGGCGACGATCGCTCACTGTGCTAGGGAAAGTAATGTGGTAGCGCATTCGCTAGACAGGGCTAGTTATAGACGGAAGCTTAGTGGGGTTTGGCATGAGCACCCCCCTGATTTCTTGATCCCCTCCCTTGTAACTGATATGGTTATTCCGTAATAAAGGTCGCCAAAGTTCAAAAAAAAAGAACGCATCCTTTGGTGAAAGGATGTCTCTCAATACGAAGACATGTCTCTTGGCAGAAAGATGCCTCTTCGTGGAAATACACACTTCTTGGTAAAAGGATGTCTCTTAGTGGAAAGACATATCTCTTGGCAACAAGATGATTGGTGAAAAAATGTCTCTTCATGAAAAGGCATATTAGAAAAGAATGAAAAGAAATACAATAATTATTAGATTAGCTTGTTACAAAATCAAATATGTAATTTTTTCGGAAGGATGCAACCATGGAAATTGCACCTTTACAAAGAAAATCAATGTACCTAAATTTAATATTCTAATTTTTTTGTGCATTTTAACAACATTTGAACTTTGTAACTTCATGCTTAAGACATACAAATTTTTAATATAAATATTTTATAATAAACTCACTAAGACATTTAATAATATTTGCAGCAAAGCATGTGCTTTACACTACTGAATAACATTAAGCTATAGTTAAAGTCTGCAACGAAAAGTGAGACCATGAATAGAAGTAGTATTAGCTCCAAATGAGTATGCAACTATTTAGTTAATCGTTTAATATTCACCTCGCTTATGTCATAAACTTATGTCATCTAGAGATGATAAAAGAATCACCCACATGAATGATCCGTTGATGGAGCTTAAATGATTTATCTAGACGGTAACCATTGAGTAGAACAAATTATTAAGACAACAATGTCAACTCTATAAATAATTTGAGTCTTCATGAAGAGTCACTCTTAGTTATTGTTGATGGTTGATACTTGATTGGCGGAGAAAATAATATGAATTGGAATATATGTTTGTTACCATGCTATCCTGGGACCTATTCACTCTAATTAATTTTTGAAACATACACAAGGCAAGAAACTCAAAGATACTCTTCCTTCGTGCTCGTTGTGGTAAATCCATGAATTTAATATGAGTTATTTTTCTTATACTAGAGAAATAAACATTCGAACTTGGGATCATTCCATGAGTCCCATTTCAAAGTCTGTCTTTTAAGGGGGAAATGAAAATAAAGTTAACCCTCGTTTCCTATTTGCTCTATATTTCATGGGTGGAAAAATTAAAATACAGGAAAGACGAATAAGAAAAGTATATTTTTTGCACAAGCCATAAAAATTATACATTACAAAAACAGTGATGATATATTTTTTGTGACACATAGGACACTTTCTATTAGATAAATTAAAGGTCAAAACATTTCTTCAGAATATGTGGACGTCACGTAAATTAGGAAGGTATGCATCACGGTTCCATAGTCACCCGCACTACCACATGCGGCTAGCTTAGGGTAGTGTCTTGGGAGTTGCTACTACAACACCAATGAACTATTTTGTTCTCAACAGGAATCTTGTTTCTATTCTTAATTATAGAAACCCATGGTGGTAGCTACAAATGGCCCCAATTCTTATCTCTAATTATTTTGGACCGTGAAAAATAACTCCATAACGAAAATATCGTGACTTTATACCAGCCAAGCAATCAAAAAGGCACTTGTGCCAAAAAAGGCAAGAAAAAAAACCGAGAGAAGTGAGAAAAAGCCCTTTCTACACAACTAAAAGGAACTTGTGTCAAACGGGTAATAAAAATACAAAGAGAAGTGAGAAAAGGTCATTTCTATACAACAAAAATGCACTTGTGCCAATGCCATAAGAAACCCGACATATCATATATCAAAAAAGGCACTTATGCCAAAAGAGTGTAGCTGCCACCATGCGTGCGTAGCTACCACCATACATAGAAAATTGCCTCTCAATTAATTAACCCAAAATGGTAAATCCTTTATAAAGTTTCTTTAGTCGATCTCTCTTTGCAAATCTAGTGCACCGAGCATAATTGGAAACTTTTCTAGATGTGTTGAGGAACAATTTTCGGAGTTAATTGAGTGAAGGATCAAAGATGTCGATGTTGGGGAACGCGGTATTTCAGAAAAATTCCAACGATCACGCAAGATCTATCTAGGAGATGCA
This sequence comes from Aegilops umbellulata, assembly GCA_032464435.1. Taxonomy (NCBI): domain Eukaryota; kingdom Viridiplantae; phylum Streptophyta; class Magnoliopsida; order Poales; family Poaceae; genus Aegilops; species Aegilops umbellulata. The sequence goes on from CP136054.1 coordinate 400,014,905, forward strand.
TAGCAACGAGCGGGGAGAGTGTGTCCACGTACCCTCATAGACCGAAAGCGGAAGCATATATCAACGCGGTTGATGTAGTCGTACATCTTCACGATCCGACCGAAACTAGCACCGAACGTACGACACCTCTGTGTTCAGCACACGTTCAGCTCGATGACATCCCTCGTACTATTGATCCAGTTGAGGCCGAGGGAGAGTTCCATCAGCACAACGGTGTGGCGACAGTGTTGATGAAGTTACCGACGCAGGGCTTCGCCTAAGCACTACAATGATATGACCGAGGTGGAAATCTATGGAGGGGGCACCGCACACGGCTAAACAATCAACTTGTGTGCCTTTGGGGTGCCCCCTGGCCACGTATATAAAGGAGGGGAGGGAATAGGTGGTCGTCCCAAGGGGGGCGCGCCAGGTGTGGGGAATCCTACTAGGACTCCCCAGTCCAAGTAGGATTCCCCTCCTCTTTCCTATTCGGAGTAGGAGAGAAGGAAAGAGAGGGAGAGGGAGAAGGAAAGGGGGGTCACGCCCCCACCCCTTGTACAATTCGGCTTGGGCGGGGGGAGGCGCGCACCACCTCTTGGCCCTTCTCCCCTCTCTCCACTAAAGCCCAATAAGGCCCACTACTTCTCCAGGCGAATTCCCGTAACTCTCCGGTACTCAAAAAAATACCCGAATCACTCGGAACCTTTCTGATGTCGGAATATAGCCTTCCAATATATTCATCTTTACGTCTCAACCATTTCAAGACTCCTCGTCATGTCCGTGATCTCATCCGGGACTCCGAACAAACTTCGGTCATCAAATCACATAACTCATAATACAAATCGTTATCGAACGTTAAGCGTGCGGACCCAACGGGTTTGAGAACTATGTAGACATGACCAAGACTCATCTCTGGTCAATAACCAACAGCGGAACCTGGATGCTCATATTGGCTCCTACATATTCTACAAAGATCTTTATCGGTCAAACCGCATAACAACATACGTTGTTCCCTTTGTCATCGGTATGTTACTTGCCCGAGATTCGGTCGACGGTATCACCATACCTAGTTCAATCTCGTTACCGGCAAGTCTCTTTACTCGTTCCGTAATGCATCATCCTGCAACTAACTCATTAGTCACAATGCTTGCAAGGCTTATAGTGATGTGCATTACCGAGAGGGCCTAGAGATACCTCTCCTATACATGGAGTGACAAGCCCTAATCTCGATATATGGCAACTCAACAAACACCTTCGGAGACACCTGTAGAGCATCTTTATAATCACCCAGTTACGTTGTGACATTTGATATCACACAAGGTATTCCTCCGAAATTCAGGAGTTGCATAATCTCATATTTAGAGGAACATGTATAAGTCATGAAAAAGCAATAGCAATAAACTAAACGATCATAGTGCTAAGATAACGAATGGGATTTGTCCATCACATCATTCTCTAATGATGTGATCCTGTTGATCAAATGACAACACATGTCTATGGCTAGTGTTGGGGATATTACTACTGGGCGTAAATCGGCCTACCAGGGCCGGGTTAACTTCATCAGTAGTCCCAGAGCGTTAAAGCCCAAGAAGATAGATGAAGGCCCACGGTCGTAGTCGGTTCAACACTTGTAGCCGTAAACCGGCTTTGTATGTAAACTTGTATCATAAGTTAGGAATAAGGAGAGACCAACCCGGTCACGAATATGAACTGGAGATTGGGACTCTGTGAACCGACGGGCGTCACCCGTGTATATAAGGGAACGACCTGACAACGGTTCAAAGACAGACAATCACAACTCGAGACTTAGGCGAAGCTTGTTTGCTCCCTAGTCATCGAAACCCCATCAATTCCATCACAACTAGACGTAGGCTTTTACCTTCATCGAAGGGGCCGAACTAGTATAAACCCTCTGTGTCCCTGTGTCCGCTTTAACCCCTTCGAGTTAACCCGTTGCGATGGCTCCACGACTAAGTCCTTTTGCTAGGACATCTGCCGTGACAAAACCATGACAGTTGGCGCCCACCGTGGGGCTATCGCACGATGGTTTCAAGTTCTTGGAGGGCCGCTTCGAAGGACTCAAGGGATATGCCGTGGGCCGGATGACCAAGAGTCGTCGCGGCAAGATCTACATCGACGATGCAGGCTGGGGCCCCGAGGCCGGCTCAATTGAGTACGGGTACCGGGTCCCCTTTGGTGGCATACACGTTTTCATCGGCAAGATCGGTGAACCGGGCCCTGAGCTGGACACCTGCACCGACCTCGTCGAGACAGCTCAGCGTGCGTGACCTGCCCGGGTTAAGCCGGCCGTGAAACGTGCCTTCGTGGGAGTCATCCATGGAGGAAGTTATGAGGACGGATCAGGATCTGGTGGCGAAACCGTCGTTTAATATGGCGACGAGTCGTCAGCCGGAGAAACTGAGTCTTTGTATCAGCTACAAGCTGGCCAGATTGGGGGTTGTTCCGATGGCGACAGTATTTCGGACGCCACCGATCTGCCCAACCGGGTTGGTATATTCATGGTCGGTACACAAGCAGTGCTTCATTCATCGACCGCCGCGGCGATGTTTTCCGGTTTAGCAGCAACACCGGCTGCCGGGGCAGGAGGCTCTGTGCGTCCGCCGGCTCAAGTTCTATCAGATCTGTTTGACGCGTTGGCTGCGCTCATGTCAGAGGCTAACCCGGCGGATCAAGACGCCCACAACGCAGAGATTGCAAAGGTGAGGGAGCAGATCACTCAGGCCAAAGCGGATTTAGCAGCTGAAGAGGTCAGGATGACTGCAGAACGGGCCGCTTTGGACGCACAAGCTTACAAACTCATGCTGGACCAAAGCGCATCACAGGAAGTCATGAGGAGGAAGTACCGATCTCGTTTGCCTTCAGTTTTCGAAGCAAGGGACCTTTTCAACACCCCTGGAGCGGGAGCCAGTAATCCGCCGGTCGTAAACCGGGCGGAGGCGCCTGGGACAGGCGAGCCGGTCCAGCCTCGCTTAATATATCTGCCCCGTCATAATACTGGTGTACCGCAGGTTGTGCCCACACCTCCGGGTCATTACTCCAACCCGCTGGATAACCTTGTCGCAGCCGCGGCACGGTTGGAGGCTATTCCAGTTGAAGGTGATTCATTACAGGCGATAGAGACGCGCACGGTCAAGGAGCTCCTTAGGACGGCTTTGGTCCAACAGGAAGCGTATTCATACAGCCGCGACCGGATTCATTCTACCCCACGTCCAAGCCGGAGTTATAGCAGTCATATGGAGGAACCAGCTGTGTCAAGTAATGCACGGCGTGGAGCGCCCCGTGGCAACAATCCGGCCGGTGGTGTCGACAATGCCCAGGAGGTGGTGGACCGGGCCCGAGCGCGCAGGGAGGCCGAGTTAGCGGCACAACATCAAGCTCGTCAGCTTACGCCGGTTCGTCCAACCACTTCGGTTGAGCCTGGCTTAATTCTCGCGCATTGGGGGTACCTTGCCTTGTCCCCGCTTTACGCAATGTGCGCCTGCCTAAGGATTTCAAGGGCCCGCGCAAGGTACCGAACTCTACGGCGGATCAACCTCCAGAGACATGGGTGGAGAGCTATGAGATGGCCATGGAGATGCTTGATGTAGATGATGCAGCGTGTGCAAAGTATTTCACCATGATGCTTGAAGGGACGGCCCGTACCTGGTTGAAGAGCTTGCCGCCCAATTCTATCAGTTCATGGGCCCAGTTACGGGCCCGGTTTATCAATAACTTCAAAGACACGTGTAAGCAGCCTATGTCGATAGTGGATTTAGCTGCCTGTGTCCAGGAAGAAGGAGAATCAACCACTCATTGGGTACGCCGGGTCTCACAAGTTCTGCATTCATCAGACCGCATCAACGCTGACACCGCAGTCATAACTTTGGAAGGCAATTGCCGGTTTGGACCCCTAAGGCTGAAGTTAGGACGGATGAAGCGCCATTGCACTGACATGGGGACTCTCATGGCCGCTTTGGTAAAGTATGCTGATTCTGATAGTACCAAGGATCCCGAGTCTGATGATGAAAAGACAGGGAAGGGAAAGAAGAACGGCAACTCCAAGGGTGAGCAACATCACTCAGCAGGTAATGGCGGCGGAGGCAAGCGTAAAGCGGATGGCAACATGGACTTTGTGGCTAATACTAATGCGCAGGACAAGGGCCAGCGACGCAAAGGTAGATCGCAGAACCGCAGTGGAGCACCTAGTCCTAATCCGGACCGACTGAATTATCTATTGAACCAGCCCTGTCCAAAGCATGGAACGAAGGAGGTACCAGCAAACCACCTTTGGAAGGATTGCTACATTATGCGGGAGTTCAAGAGTTCTAATGCTTTCCGGTATGATCCCGGCTCCGGCGGTGGATCTGGGCCGGGTTCCGGTGGAGGAAATTCCGGTTCAGGATTTAATGGTAATCCGGGCGGACATAACAATCAGAACAATCAAAATAACCAGGGGGGTTACAATCAGCAACAGCAGCAGTCGAGTTATCAGAGCAACCCGAAGCAATTGAATAGTGGGCAATATCACGTATTCACCACTAGTTTGGACAAGCGAGACCGAAAGGTCCAGAAGCGGGCGGTTAATTCTATTGAACCGGCCGTGCCCCGATATCTATGTTGGTCAGAACAGCCAATCATATGGAGCAGAGAGGATCATCCTCCCCGGGTCAACAATCCGGGTCAGCTGGCTTTGGTGGTGGCGCCTCAGGTGGGAGGTTATAAGTTCACCAAGGTACTCATGGATGGAGGTAGCAGTATTAACATCCTATACTATGAGACCTTCCGTCGCATGGGGCTAACAGATAAAGATCTCCGACCGTTGAATACGGTTTTCCATGGTGTGGTACCTGGCAAGTCAGCATACCCCGTTGGTAAGATAGCACTGGAAGTGGCCTTTGGAGATGATCATGATTCCAGATCAGAGACGCTGACGTTTGAGGTAGTAAAAATCCAGAGCCCGTATCACGCCCTGTTCGGTCGACCGGCCTATGCCAAGTTCATGGCACGGCCCTGTTATGTGTACTTACAGCTCAAGATGCCAGGTCCTTAAGGGACTATAACGGTTCACGGAAGCCGTAAGGTCGCTTTGGAATGCGAAGAAGGAGATGCGGCTTACGCAGAATCAGTTTGTGCCACCGAGGAGCTGAAGTATTACAAGGACAATGTTGATCCGGCAGATATGACTCCTTTGAAGAAGCCAACCACGGAGCATGATCCGGCCCTGAAGTTCATATCGGCGGCTGAGACTAAGCTTGTTGACTTCGTACCTGGCGATTCGTCCAAGCAGTTCAGCATCAGTGCCAATTTGGATCCGAAATAGGAAAGCGCGCTCATCGAGTTCATCTGTGAGAATCGGGACATCTTTGCATGGAAGCCTTCTGACATGCCAGGTGTACCGAGGCGACTCGCTGAGCACACTCTTAATGTGGATGCTAAATACAAACCGGTAAAGCAGTTTCTCTGCCGGTTCAACGAGGAAAGACGCAAAGCTATTGGAGAAGAAGTGGCCAGGCTCCTAGCAGCTGGCTTCATTGTTGAGGTTTACCACCCTGAGTGGCTTGCCAATCCGGTGTTGGTCCTTAAGAAAAACGGCACCTGGCGCATGTGTGTGGACTACACTGATCTTAATAAAGCTTGCCCAGCAGATCCTTTTGCCCTCCCCCATATTGATCAAATTATTGATGCTACAGCGGGTTGCGAGCGTCTAAGTTTTTTGGATGCATATTCCGGCTATCATCAGATCAAAATGGCAATTAAGGACTAGGAGAAGACAACGTTCATAACTCCCTTTGGAGCCTTTTTCTATGTATCTATGCCTTTTGGGCTCAAGAGTGCCCAGGCAACCTATCAACGGTGTGTGCAGAATTGTCTTCACAAGCAGATTGGCCGCAATGTACATGCCTATGTGGATGATATTGTGGTTAAGTCAAGGAAGAAAGAGACTTTGGTTGATGATTTGAAGGAGACCTTTGATAACCTGAGGACGTATAAGATGATGCTCAATCCGGCCAAGTGTGTCTTCGGTGTACCGACAGGCAAGTTGTTGGGTTTTCTGGTGTCCAACAGGGGAATTGAAGCTAATCCGGAGAAGATTACGGCCATCACCTCCTTGGTTAAACCGAAGTGTATCAATGACGTACAACGATTGGCTGGCCGGATTGCTGCGTTGAGTCGGTTTATCAGCCGTCTTGGTGAGAAAGCAATCCCATTGTATCAGATGTTGAAAAAGACGGATCAATTCGTCTGGAGTTCTGCTGCTGATCAGGCGTTCGAGGACTTAAAGCGGCAATTGGCCAATCCGCCCGTGCTCGGCGCTCCCATCGATAAGGAGCCATTGTTGCTGTATGTTGCTGCTAATGCTCGCGCGGTCAGCGTAGCTATTGTGGTGGAGCGGAAGGAGGCAGGCAAGGAGCATCCGGTTCAACGTCCGGTTTATTATATCGGCGAGGTGCTTATTGAATCCAAACAAAGGTATCCGCATTGGCAGAAGCTGGTATATGGAGTTTTTATGGCAAGCCGGAAGCTGAAGCAGTATTTCCAAGGGCATCCTATCACAGTGGTCAGTTCTGCCCCCTTGGGTGATATCATCCAGAACCGGGAAGCGACGGGCCGGATTGCCAAGTGGGCTATAGAGCTTGGGCCGCACGGTTTAAAATACGTGCCTCGGACGGCGGTGAACTCCCAAGCGCTTGTCGATTTCATCAATGATTGGACGGAGCTGCAGGCCCTTGAAGAGAAGCCGGATCACACATATTGGACCATCCATTTTGACGGATCACGGCAATTGGAGGGCTCGGGGGCTGGAGTCGTATTAACTTCCCCACGAGGTGACAAGTTCTGTTATGTTCTCCGCTTAATGTTCCCTTGTACTAACAATGCAGCTGAGTATGAAGCCTTGCTCCATGGTCTCCGGATGGCTAAAGAGATGAATCTAAGCCGGGTTAAGTGCTTCGGTGACTCGGATCTAGTGGCTCAACAAGTGTCTGGCACTTGAGATTCTAAAGACCCACTCATGGCTGCATATCGTCGTGAGGTGGATATTGTTGCGGGTCACTTCAAGGGCTATCAGGTGGACCACGTGGACCGTCGGAAGAATGAGGCGGTAGACGCCCTGAGCCCATTGGGCTCCCAACGTAAACCGGTCCCGCCTAATGTTTTTCTTGATGTGCTGCACAACTCGTCGGTCAAGCTCCCAGGTGAAGCGGATTTGGCTGTTCCTGACCCGAAGGCTCAATTGGTGGCAGCACTTCACGTCATTCCAGATTGGACACTTCCTTACCTGGAATACATGAACCGGGGCGAATTACCAGAGGATGAGACTCTGGCCAGACAAATAATACGGCGGTCCAAGTCCATGACAGTTGTCAATGGCGAGTTGCACCATTGCAGTGTATCAGGAGCGTTTCAACGTTGTGTATCTCCTGAGGAAGGCTATGAAATTTTGCGTGAGATCCACGAAGGGGATTGTGCTCACCACGCCGGTTCAAAATCTATGATGGCCAAAGCGTTCCGCCATGGTTTCTATTGGTTAACTGCCCATGCTGATGCGGAGGATCTGGTCAGACGATGTGATGGTTGCCAAAAGTTCTCAAGACGTGCTCATGTACCGGCTCAAGAATTGAGGATGATTCCAATCACTTGGCCGTTTGCAACTTGGGGGCTAGATATGGTTGGGCCTTTCAAAAGGTCCAAGGATATGAAGACCCACCTCCTGGTGGCGGTTGATAAATTTACAAAGTGGGTGGAGGCGGAGCCTGTTAGCAAGTGTGATGCAGCCACGGCGGTTCAATTCATCAAAAAAGTGATTTTCCGGTTTGGCTTTCCACACAGTATCATCACAGATAATGGTACCAATTCTTCCAAAGGTGCCATGAAGGAGTTTTGCGAACGGGAGCACATCCGCCTTGACGTTTCATTAGTGGCGCACCCACAGTCCAATGGTCAAGCAGAAAGAGCTAATCAGGAGATCTTGAGAGGCATCAAACCGCGGCTTATGGTTCATTTGCAAAGGACACCGGGTTGTTGGGTAGAAGAGTTGCCATCTGTATTATGGAGCATTAATACCACACCCAACAGATCAACGGGATACACGCCGTTCTTCATGGTCTATGGAGCGGAGGCGGTTCTCCCTAGTGATATCGGTCACGACTCACCTCGGGTGGCGGCTTATGTTGAAGCGGACAACGAGACAGCTCGACAAGACGCTTTGGACCGGTTGGATGAAGAGCGAGACATAGCAGCTGCCCGCTCGGCAATTTACCAACAGGATCTTCGTCGCTATCACAGTCGTCGAGTCAGAACCAGAACCTTTCAAGAAGGAGATTTGGTGCTTCGCCTCATTCAAGATCAAACCGATATGCATAAATTATCCCCGCCTTGGGAGGGACCTTTCGTGGTCAGCAAGAATCTGCACAACGGGTCATACTATCTGATCGATGTTCGAGAGCGAAAAGACTCACGCAAATCAGAAGAGGAGACCAACAGGTCGTGGAACATAGCTCATCTTCGACCTTACTATACTTGAGCCATTGGCTCTGCTTATGTATATATTATGACAATGTACAAGTCAAGTATAGACATACTAGGGACACTCTGTTTGTCTATGTATTCACACATGTACTAATTTCTGGTTAATACAATTCTAGCATGAATAATAAACATATCATGATATAAGGAAATATAAATAACAACTTTATTATTTCCTTCAGTCTCCCACTTGCACTAGAGTCAATAATCTAGTTCACACCGCCATGTGATTTAACACCAATAGTTCACATCGTCATGTGATTTAACACTCTATAGTTCACATAGCCATGTGACCAATACCCAAAAGGTTTATTAGAGTCAATAATCTAGTTCACATCGCCATGTGATTAACACCCAAAGAGTACTAAGGTGTGATCATGTTTTGCTTGTGAGAGAAGTTTAGTCAACTGGTCTACCACATTCAGATCCGTATGCATTTTTGCAAATTTCTATGTCTACAATGCTCTGCACGGAGCTACTCTAGCTAATTGCTCCCACTTTCAATATGTATCCAGATTGAGACTTAGAGTCATCCGGATCGGTGTCAAAACTTGCATCGACGTAACCCTTTATGATGAAATTTTTGTCACCTCCATAACCGAGAAACATATCCTTATTCTACTAAGGATAATTTTGACAGCTGTCTAGTGATCCACTCCTGGATCACTATTGTACCCTCTTGCTAATCTCATGGTGAGGTACACAATAGGTCTGGTACACAGCATAGCAGACTTCATAGGACCTATGACTGAGGCATAGGGAATGACTTTTCATTCTCTTTCTATTTTCTGCCGTGGTCGGGTTTTGAGTCTTTACTCAACTTCACACCTTGCAACACAGGCAAGAACTCCTTCTTTGACTATTCCATTTTGAACTACTTCAAAAACTTTTCAAGGTATGTACTCATTGAAAAAACTTATCAAACGTCTTGATCTATCTCTATAGATCTTGATGCTCAATATGTAAGCAGCTTCACCGAGGTCTTTCTTTGAAGAACTCCTTTCAAACACTCCTTTATGCTTTCCAAAAAAATTCTACATCATTTCCGATCAACAATATGTCATTCACATATACTTGTCAGAAAGGCTGTAGTGCTCCCACTCACTTTCTTGTAAATACAGGCTTCACCGCAAGTCTGTATAAAACTATATGTTTTGATCAACTCATCAAAGCGTATATTCCAACTCCGAGATGCTTGCACCAGTCCATAGATGGATCGCTGGAGCTTGCACATTTTATTAGCACCTTTAGGATTGACAAAACCTTCTGGTTGCATCATATACAACTCTTCTTTAATAAATCCATTAGGGAGTGCAGTTTTGTTATCCATTTGCCAGATTTCATAAAATGCGGCAATTGCTAACATGATTCGGACAGACTTAAGCATCTCTATGAGTGAGAAAATCTCATCATAGTCAACACCTTGAACTTGTCGAAAACCTTTCGCGATAAGTCGAGCTTTGTAGATAGTAACACTACCATCAGCGTCCGTCTTCCTCTTGAAGATCCATTTATTCTCAATGGCTCACTGATCATCGGGCAAGTCAATCAAAGTCCACACTTTGTTCTCATACATGGATCCCATCTCAGATTTCAAGGCCTCAAGCCATTTCGCGGAATCTGGGCACATCATCGCTTCCTCATAGTTCGTAGGTTCGTCATGGTCAAGTAGCATGACCTCCAGAACAAGATTACCGTACCACTCTGGTGCGGACCTTACTCTGGCTGACCTACGAGGTTTGGTAGTAACTTGATCTGAAGTTTCATGATCATCATCATTAACTTCCTCACTAATTGGTGTAGGCATCACTAGAACTGATTTCTGTGATGAACTTCTTCCCAATTCGGGAGTAGGTACAATTACCTCATCAAGTTCTACTTTCCTCCCACTCACTTCTTTCGAGAGAAACTCCTTCTCTAGACATGATCCATTCTTAGCAACGAATATGTTGCTTTCGGATCTATGACAGAAGGTGTACCCAACAATTTCTTTTTGGGTATCCTATGAAGACGTGATACGTCCATTTTGCATCATGCTTTTATATCGATATGTATTGCATTATGGGATGTTATTACACGTTATGTCACAATACTTATGTCTATTCTCTCTTATTTTACAAGGTTTACATAAGGAGGGAGAATGCCGGCAACTGGAATTCTGGGTTGGAAAAGGAGCAAATATCAGAGACATATTCTGCACAACTCCAAAAGTCCTGAAACTCCACGAAAGTTATTTTTGGAAATTATAAAAAATACTGAGCGGAAGAAATACATCAGGGGACCACCACCTGTCCACGAGGGTGGGGGCGCGCCCTACCCCCCAGGGCGCGCCCCTGCCTCGTGGGCCCCTTGTTGGCCCTCCGGTGGCCATCTTCTGCTATATGAAGTCTTTCGTCCAGGAAAAAATCATAAGCAACCTTTCGGGACGAGACTCCGCCGCCATGAGGCGGAACCTTGGCGGAACCAATCTAGGGCTCCAGCAGAGTTGTTCTGCCGGGGACACTTCCCTCCGGGAGGGGGAAATCATTGCCATCGTCATCACCAATGCTCCTCTCATCGGGAGAGAGGGCAATCTCCATCAACATCTTCACCAGCACCATCTCCTCTCAAAACCCTAGTTCATCTCTGGTATCCAATTCTTGTCTCTAAGTCCGGGATTGGTACTAGTAGGTTGCTAGTAGTGTTGATTACTCCTTGTAGTTGATGCTAGTTGGTTTATTTGGTGGAAGATCATATGTTCAAATCCTATATGCATATTAATACTCCTCTGATTATGAACATGAATATGCTTTGTGAGTAGTTACGTTTGTTCCTGAGGACATGGGAGAAGTCTTGCTATTAGTAGTCATGTGAATTTGGTATTCGTTCGATATTTTCATGAGATGTATGTTGTCTCTCCTCTAGTAGTGTTATGTGAACGTCAACTACATGACACTTCACCATTATTTGGGCCTAGGGGAAGGAATTGGGAAGTAATAAGTAGATGATGGGTTGCTAGAGTGACAGAAGCTTAAACCCTAGTTTATGTGTTGCTTCGTAAGGGGCTGATTTGGATCCATATGTTTCATGCTATGGTTACGTTTACCATAATACTTTTGTTGTAGTTGCGGATGCTTGCAATAGAGGTTAATCATAAGTGGGATGCTTGATCAAGTAAGAACAGCACCCAAGCACCGGTCCACCCACATATCAAATTATCAAAGTACCGAACGTGAATCATATGAACGTGATGAAAACTAGCTTGACGATAATTCCCATGTGTCCTCGGGAGCGCTTTTCTCTATATAAGAGTTTGTCCAGGCTTGTCCTTTGCTACAAAAAGGATTGGGCCACCTTGTTGCACTTTATTTACTTTTGTTACTTGTTGCTCGTTACCAATTATCCTATCACAAAACTATCTGTTACCTACTATTTCAGTGCTTGTACAAAATACCTTGCTGAAAATTGCTTATCATTTCCTTCTGCTCCTCGTTGGGTTTGGCACTCTTACTTATTGAAAGGACTATGATAGATCCCCTATACGTGTGGGTCATCAAGACTCTTTTCTGGCGCCGTTGCCGGGGAGTGAAGCGCCTTTGGTAGGTGAAATTTGGTAAGGAAAATTTTATATAGTGTGCTGAAATTTACTGTCACTTGTTACTATGGAAAGTAATCCTCTGAGGGGCTTGTTCGGGGTATCTTCACCCCGACCAGTAGCGCAAAGAGTTGCTCCTCAACCTACTGAACCTACTGAAAATGAAAATGAGAATGTCCACTTTGAGATTCCTTCGGGTATGTTAGAAAAACTGCTAGCTAATCCTTTTGCAGTAGATGGAACAAAGCATCCTGATGAGCACCTAATATATGTGGATGAAGTTTGTGGATTATTTAAGCTTGCAGGTATACCCGGTGATGTTATTAAGAGGAAGGTCTTCCCTTTATCTTTGAAGGGAGATGCATCGACATGGCATAGGCTATGTGATGATACGGGATCATGGAACTATAAACAATTGAAATTGGAATTTCATCAGAAGTTTTATCCTATGCATCTTGTTCCTCGTGATCGCAATTATATATATAATTTTTGGCCTTGCAAAGGATAAAGCATCGCTCAAGCTTGGGGGAGGCTTAAATCAATGTTATATTCATGCCCCAATCATGAGCTCTCAAGAGAAATAATTATTCAAAGTTTTTATGCTCGGCTTTCTGATAACAATCACACCATGCTCGATACTTCTTGTGTTGGCTCTTTTATGATGAAGTTATTGAATTCAAATGGAACTTATTGGATAGAATTAAACGCAACTCTAAAGATTGGGATCTCGACGAAGGTAAGGAGTTATGTATGACACCTAAGTTTGATTGTGTTAAATCTTTTATTGATATCGATGTTTTCCGTAAGTTTAGCACTAAATATGGACTTGACTCTGAGATAGTAGCTTCTTTCTGCGAATCTTTTGCTACTTATGTTGATCTCCCCAAGGAGAAGTGGTTTAAATATCATCCTCCCATAGAAGTAAAAGTAGCTGCACCTACTAAAGTTGAAGAAAATACTGTCACTTATAATGATCCTATTATTCCTATTTCTTATGTTGATAAACCACCTTTTCCTGTTAGGATAGAGGATCATGCTAAAGCTTCAACTATTGTTCGTAAAAGCAATATTAGGACTTATACACCTCCTTAGCAAATTAAAGTTGAACCTAATATTGCTATTATTAAAGATCTCTTGTCTGATAATATCGATGGGCAAGTTATTATTTCTGTGAAGAAACTGCTAGAATTGCCAAACCTTGTGCTAAAGATAAACATAGACATGTGGTAGGCATGCCTGTTATTTCTGTTAAAATAGGAGATCATTGTTATCATGGCTTATGTGATATGGGTGCTAGTGCTAGTGCAATACCCATTGACTTATACAAAGAAATTAAGCATTATATTGCACCTGCTGAGTTAGAAGATATTGATGTCACAATTAAACTTGCCAATAGAGATACTATGTCACCAATGGGAAATGTTAGAGATGTTGAAGTCTTGTGTGGGAAAACTAAATATCCTACCGATTTTCTTGTTCTTGGTTCCCCACAAGAAAGCTTTTGTCCCATTATATTTGGTAGACCCTTCATGAACACCATTAATGCTAAGATAGACTGCGAAAAGGATGTTGTTACTATTAGTTTGGGTGATATGTCTCATGAGTTTAATTTCTCTAAATTTAGTAGACAACACCGTGAAGAAGAATTGCCTAGTAAGGATGAAATTATTGGTCTTGCTTCTATTGTCGTACCTCCAAGTGATCCTTTAGAACAATATTTGCTAGACCATGAAAATGATATGTTTATGAATGAAAGAAGGGAAATAGATGAAGTGTTCTTTAAATAGGAACCTATCCTGAAACACAATTTGCCTGTTGAAATCCTAGGGGATCCTCCTCCGCCCAAGGGTGATCCCGTGTTTGAGCTTAAACCGTTGCCTGATACTCTTAAATATGCTTATCTTGATGAGAAAAAGATATATGCTGTTATTATTAGTGCTAACCTTTCAGAGCATGAAGAAGAGAGATTATTGAAAACTCTGAAGAAGCACCGTGCTGCTATTGGATATACTCTTGATGATCTTAAGGGCATTAGTCCCACTCTATGTCAACATAAAATAAATTTGGAGGAAGATGCCAAACCAATTCATGATCATCAACGACGGCTGAATCCTAAGATGAAGGAAGTGGTAAGAAAAGAAATACTAAAGCTCCTTGAACGTTTCAGACTCCAAAAAGGAATAGGTATGTGATACGGTAAGTAAACCGACTCCAAAACAATTTTTATGGCAATATTTCTCCCTTCTGGACTATTTGGAAAAATAGAAAAATAAGAAGCAGTCCGGGAAGGACACGAGGGCTCCACGAGGGTGGAGGGCGCGCCCTACCCTACTGGGCGCGCCCCCTACCTCGTGGGCACCTCGTGTGCTCTCTGGACTCCGTTTTCTTGCATGATATGTATTATGGTCGGTAAAAAATCATTATATAATCTCCCGAAGGTTTTGACTCCCATATCACGCAATTTTATCCTCTGTTTTCGTTTCAAGCTGTCCTGCTGCAGATTAGAGCAGCATGTCGTCCCAGGATTCGGAAGGAGAAAGTTATGTGGCTGATTACCTTGCAAATCCTAAGGTCTATGGAGATGTGGAGCATTGTGGTTGGACTACGGAAGAAGAAGAGGACTATGAACCCAAGAGAAAGGAGGAGACGAGCTCAGATGAAGATGAAGTCCCATTACCTCAACCTGGGGCCATGCATGTGGAGTTCAAAAAGTCAAGCCTCCCTGATAGAGCAAAGAAACTTAAGATCGAGTTTATCCCTTTTCGCCTCTTGCAGGAAAACAAGCACGAACTATGCAAAAAGATATTATTCCTGGAGCGGGAGATTGATGACTTGAGGGATCAAAATTTTGACCTCAAGCGCAAATTATGGAAGAAGCCTACGCCATCAACTAAACCATCACCACCATCTCCATCCCCGAAGAAGGAGAGATAATCACATGGGTATGGGAACTCCCCTTGGCAATTGCCAAGCTTGGGGGAGATGCCCCGGTATCGTATCACCATCACACTCCTATCTTTACCGTTTTTCTTAGTTCGATCCTTTTAATAGTATCTTGATCTAGTAGAATAAAAGTTTATGGCATGAACTAGTTATGAGTTTTGCTTTATGATCCCTCTATGTAATCGAGTCCGTGAGCTATATAATAAAGATTAGTGTTGAGTCAAGGGCTTGATTATTTTTCCATGGTCTTGAGTGAATAAAAGAAAAGAGAAAAAGAATAAAAAGGGAAATAAAGAGATCATATTGATCTTATTGAGAGTAATGACTTCACATAGAAAGAGTATGATGATTAAAAGTTGTTGGGAGTTGGCAAACATAGCTTTGGTCATCGTCGCAATTAATAGGAAGTAATAAAGAAAGAGAGGTTTCACATATAAATACACTATCTTGGACATCTTTTATGATTGGGAGCACTCATTAAAATATGACATGCTAAAGAGTTGATGTTGGACAAGGAAGACAATGTAATGGGTTATGTTTTCTTATATCTGAGATAAAGTATATTGTCATGGATCATCCAACATGTTGATCTTGTCTTTCCCCCTCATGCTATCCAAATTCTTTGCACCAAGTAGAGATACTACTTGTGCTTCCAAAAACCCTTAAACCAGTTTTTCCATGAGAGTCCACCATATCTACCTATGGATTGAGTAACACTACAAAAAAATACACTTCCGTGATGATACGTGTTTGTCATAGTATGTCACGTTTTCTGTCATGCATGTACATCCATGACAAATTTATGACAGAATCAAGATAGTCATACTTGTGCTGTCGTAGAAGTGTTCCATGACATTGCCAAAATTATCATCACGGAAGTGTCCACTTCCATGACGATAAATCGCGCGTTACAGAAGTGCTTTTGTCAAGGGTGACTGACACATGGCATCCACCGTAACGGAACGCCGTTAAGCTATCGGGCCAGAATTTGGATCCGATAACCCGTTAACAGCCACGACCAATGCCGATTTTCCACGTGTAAAATTCTCATTGGCTGACGGATCTACGCGTCAGCTCCGCGTTGGCACAGGTGTCACTCATCCAACGGTCGAGATGGGCCTATGATATGAAGACACGTGGACCGGCCCAAAAGTGGCCCACAAAGATTAAATGGGCCGGCCCAACCGAAGGCCCATAAGACTTAGCGGACTATAATGGGCCGGCCCAGCTAAAGGCCCAAAAAATTTACCGGACCATAATGGGCCGGCCCAGCTAAAGGCCCACATGATGTTGCAGACCATAATGGGCCGGCCCAGCTAAAGGCCCACAAGATTTTGCGGACCACAATGGGCCAGCCCAGCTAAAGGCACACAAGATTCTGCCGACCATAATGGGCTGGCCCAGCTAAAGGCCAACATTCTCTGTCAAATCGGCCCGTCAACGACCTATCCTAAACTTGTCATCAACACAGCCCATGGTCACTTCTGGCCCGTTAACAGTCCGCTAAGTAATTGGGCCGAATTACGGCCCGGTGTATTTCCGGCCTGTTAAAGGTTCGGCTTCATTTGGGCCCATTTACAGGCCATCAAAACTTTCATCCCATAAACGACCGTGAAGGATTTGGGTCATATTCGGCCATGTCAGACATTCGGCCTGTTAGAGGCCCACTATAGCTTTGGGCCACTTTCGGCCTATTGTCATTTTCGGCCTGTTAACGCCGGACGTAAACCATGGATCATATGTGGCCCAACGTCATATTGGGCCCATTAACGACCCATATAAAAATGACGATAATCTAGCCAGACCGAAGTTCCGGCCTGTTAAAGGCCCGTGTATTAGGTCGGCACATTTACGGCCCGTCTGAATTTCGGCCTGTTAAATTCCAGTGGGTTATTTGGCACAATCAGGGCCCAATCTCACTTTCGGTCTATTAAAGGCCCATGTATTTTATGGGCTCGAGATATTTACACCTGTAAACGACCTATTTTTACTAAGGGCCCAAATTATGTTTAGGCCTGTTAAAGGCCCACTATGGGCACAGGCCTACCAGAAAAATATGAAAGCTTATGCTAATTTAGGCCCAGATATTTTTAGTGGGCTACATGCCAATTTTGGCCCGTAATCGTTTTTAGCCCAATTGGAATGGGCCTGACGAATGTTGGCATGTTGGGCTCCTACGAAGCTTTCGGCCGAATACATTACTAAGATAAACCTACACTATACAAAAATAGCGTCGTAATTACTGCAGCCTGAGGCAGCATCATAAATGTTGTATCACAACAAAATAAATTCCAACCATACAACAAAAGGCCTGTTGGCATAAAGTTTACAGTCTTTCCAGATATAAGCACCATCAGATGTATAGAAGCACAGATCATTTGACCTGAGTGCTAATGTTTCAGGCTGTAGAATCTGATGGAGTAGCACGGTCTCCACCTTCTTTCCGCCATTGCTCTTGAACAACGAAGAGAATGTCTGATAGTCTGGTTTCAAAACCATTCATATCTTGACGACATTTCTCAACCACTATTCTTGTTTCCGAAACAACGTCCATTAGGGATTGGACTTGTGTCTGGAGCATAGATATATCACTCTGTTGTAACGCCCCGATGTAACTTGCCATAATTGTAATCCAACTCTTGCCATTTCCGGCTATGTGCTATGATATTTCCTCCGTGGTTGGGTTCTCTCCGTTTTACATTTTGGTCATGTCATGCATTTCATATCATGTCATCATGTGCATACGCGTTCGTCTCATGAATCCGAGCATCTTTCCCGTTGTCCGTTTTGCAATCCGGCGCTCCTATGTCTCCCGGCGTCCCCTTTTACATTTCTTCGTGAGCGGGTATTAAACATTCTCGGAATGGACCGAGGTTTGACATGTGGCCTCGGTGTAGCACCGGTAGACCGCCTGTCAAGTTTCGGGTCAATCGGAGTTCGTTTGGTACTCCAACGGTTAACCGGGTAACCGTGAAGGCCTCGTGTGTGTTGCAGCCCAACACCCCTTCAAACCAGCCCAATAACCCATCTAAGTCACTCCCATGTCCTCCGCCGTTCGATCACGATCGCGTGGGCGAAAACCGCTCTCCGTTTGGAGCCTCCTAGCTCCTCCTATCTATAAAAAGGCCTCCCCCTTCTCTAATCTTGGGCAAAAACCACCCTAACCCTAATTTTTTCCTCGAAATCCGTGCAAACAGCCGCGCCGCCACTGTTCTTCCGCCGCCGTGCCCGCACCTGTCCCGCGCCGACACGTGGTGGATCTGAGCCCACTTCGCCGCCCGCCGCCTCCGCTGGCCCGCGGGGCCCGGATCCTTCGCGCCGCCGCCCAGGGACGCCCGCGCCCGCGCGCCTCTCGCCCGGCCGGCGCCCGCCGTCGCCGCCGCCCGGCCGGCGCTCGCCTCGCCGGTCACCTCCTCCGCGGTCGCCCCGCCGCCGTCCTCTTCTTCTCCGGCGCCGGTCGCCGCACCCCGCCACCCGGTCGCCTCCCCGCCGCAGCGACCTCGCCGGCCTCAGCCCCGCCGTACCCCGTCGCGCCTCGCCGGAGCCGGCCCCAGCCGCGCGCCCTCGAGCCGGCCCGGATCCGACCTCGGTTCGCGTGCGCGCAGAGTTGACTTCTTCCCCCCCTAGTTTTTTTCTCTAAGTCCCCAAGTTTGCATTTTATCATCACATATTCGACATGCCATAACTTTGCATCCGTAGCTCCGTTTCGCGCGTATAATATGTCATTTTGTTCGTCTCAAAGAGTAGATCATTTTGTTCCATTGAATCATTTTCAATTGAAGTCATCTTGATGCCCGAAATGCTGTTAGAAGAGGGCTAGTTGTTGTTAGTTGCTGAATCTTATCTGAACATGCACTTTTGTCATTTTTGCCATGATTGATGTGTACCTCCTATGAAGTTGAGTCCTACATGAGTTTTGTAACATGCAATGTTACCTATCCAGAGGATTTTTCTATGTATTTTTGTGATGCTTGAGGTGGCTAGAAATTGCATGCAAAGTAGGGATGATGATATTGCTCTTTTCAGAGACTTAGTGTTTTCACTAAGTCCCTGACTTTTGTTATTATCATGCCATGTATTCATGTTGTTTCTGAGTGATCTATGCATAATTTGAGCATGATCAGTAAGGGAGTTTTGAACTTGAGTATTTCCTTAACCCATCCATGCCTTTGTTTGCAATTATGGGATGTCAAAGCTTGAGTCAATCGAGCTCTACTTTTGCTTCAAAATGTTGCTGGCAGATTGTTTACATGTTATTCGATTTTGCCAAGCTTGGTGTAGTTGATCCTTGCATGATATGATGTTATTCTTGCCATGTTTGTTATTATGCCATGTCTTCTTGATGTATGTATGCTTAGTTTATCATGTTTTGCTCTGTAGTGAGTGCATCGAGCTCTCGAACATGCCTAGTCGTTAACCGTTTTCTGCCATGTCCAGTTTTTCTGCCAAGTCTGAAACCTGTAACGAAACTTGCTTATTTGACATGGGTGTAATAATATTTTCTGGTCCTTTTTGGCTTTTGGTCAGTAAGAGACTTTTGTCAAGTGCTATGAGTAGATTCATTCCATGCCTTTCTTTGCTATGTTCTGAACCTGTAGCATGTTGTTTCGTTGCTCTGAACACGTCATCCTGATGTTGTTTTCCTGACTTGCTGTTATTTCACTAAGTCTGTGAATCTGTTATAAGTTGCACTTTTGCCATGCTTGTTTGAACCTGTTATGATGGGATTGAGCCGTAGCTCAGTGTTCATCTTTTGTCGTGCATCTTGAGTAGATTACTGTCATATACTTTGTTGCCATGTTTGGGTGCAGTAGCTTAATTATTTGATGTTTGCTAAGTAGCATCATGCTGTTTATGGCAGATTCGTGTCATTCTTGTTTTGCTTGCCATTTGCAAACCGTGCATCCGATTCCGGTGATCTTTATATCGATTTCAACCGAAATCACCTCATCTATCCAGTGGCATGCTTGGTTTGCCAAGATTATGCCCTGTTCATCCTTGTCTTTCCGGAGCATGCATACGCATTGCATATCACCTCTCGCATATCATGCCATGTTTTGCATCATGTTGATTGCGCATTGCATCGTGTTTGATATTGGTTCCTTTGCTTGTTCTCTTGTCTTGGGTAGAGACGGGAGACGAGTACGTGAACGAGGAACCTGTTGAGAACGCTTACGAGGACCAAGCTTTCGACAACTCTGAGAACCTTGCAGGCAAGATGACCATACCCTCGAAATCACTTCTATCTTTGCTTGCTAGATTGCTCGCTCTTTTGCTATGCCTATGCTGCGATACCTACCACTTGCTATATCATGCCTCCTATATTGCCATGTCAGCCCCTAACCATCCATGTCCTAGCAAACCGTTGTTTGGCTATGTTACTGCTTTGCTCAGCCCCTCTTATAGCGTTGTTAGTTGCAGGTGAAGATGAAGTTCGTTCCTTGTTGGAACATGATCTTGTTGTTCCTTGTTTGGAACATGTTTTCTCGTTGGGATATCACAATACCTCTTATTTAATTAATGCATCTATATACTTGGTAAAGGGTGGAAGGCTCGGCCTTATGTCTGGTGTTTTGTTCCACTCTTGCCACCCTAGTTTCCGTCATACCGGTGTTATGTTCCCGGAGTTTGCGTTCCTTACACGGTTGGGTGATTTATGGGACCCCCTTGACAGTTCGCTTTGAATGAGACTTTTCCAGCAAGGCCCAACATTGGTTTTACCATTTGCCACCACCTACCTTTTTCCCCCGGGTTTTCGCGGGCCCGAGGGTCATCTTTATTTTAGCCCCCCCCCCCCCGGACCAGTGCTTTTCTAAGTGCTGGCCCGAACCGAGCAACCTGCGGGGCCACCTCGTGGCAACTCGAGGGCTGGTTTTACCCGTAGCTTGACTTATCCGGATGTGCCCTGAGACCGAGATATGTGCAGCTCCTATCAGGATTTGTCGGCACAATCGGGCGGCTTTGCTGGACTTGTTTTATTGCTGTTGAAATGTCTTGTAGTCCGGGATTCCGAGATTGATCGGGTCTTCCCGGTAGAAGGAATATCCTTCGTTGACCGTGAGAGCTTATCATGGGCTAAGTTGGGACACCCCTGCAGGGTATTATCTTTCGAAAGCCGTGCCCGCGGTTATGAGGCAGATGGGAATTTGTTGATGTCCGGTTGTAGAAAACCCGAAGTTGACCTTAACTAAAACACATCAACCGCGTGTGTAACCGTGATGGTCTCTTCTCGGCGGGGTCCGGGAAGTGAACACGGTTGTTGGAGTTATGTCTGACGTAGGTTGTTTCAGGATCACTTCTTGATCACTTCTAGCTTCACGACCGTGCTTTGCCTTCTCTTCTCGCTCTCTTTTGCGCTATAGCCACCATATGCTAGTCGCTTGCTGCAGTTCCACCTCACAAACCCCTTTCCCACCTTTAAGCTTAAATAGTCTTGATCTCGCGGGTGTGAGATTGCTGAGTCCCCGTGACTCACAGATATTATCACCTCAGTTGCAGGTACCAACGATGTCAGTGCAGATGACGCGTCCGAGCTCACTTGGGAGTTCGATGAGGAACGTGGCCGTTACTATGTTTCTTTTCCAGATGATCAGTAGTGGAGCCCAGTTGGGTGATCCGGGGATCTGTTAGCATTTGGGGTAGTCTTCTTTCATTTTGGTACCGTAGCCGGACCTTGAGTGTAATCTGTTTGATGGATGTTATTTATGTACTTGTGTGAAGTGGCGATTGTAAGCCAACTATGTATCTTTCCCCTTTATTTATTACATGGATTGTGTGAAGATTACCTCACTTGCGACAGTGCTTTCTATGCGGTTATGCCTCTAAGTCGTGCCTCGACACGTGGGAGATATAGCCGCATCGAGGGCGTTACAAGTTGGTAATCAGAGCCTTTCCCGACCTTAGGAGCCCCCACTGTTTGATCGTCTTTAGTGGCCGAGTTGTGTCTAGAAAAAAATGTTTTGAGTCTTTCAGGAATTATATATCGGAGAGTTTAGGAATTCTTTTTACTCCCCAGTCCCTTCGACCTTCTGGTAAGGCATCCTGACGTAGAGTTTTGACTCTTCTCTTCTCAAATTTCACTAAAATTTTTTTTAGGATCACGCGGGTATATTACAATCGTTCCGATGGTTTTATGATGACAACATTGTCTTGGTTGCCTCCTGACATTTAGGGGTTGTGGCAGTGTCCCGGGGAGTTGAGCTCCGAGGTGTTGTCGTGATAATTTTATCGTTGCGGTTTTGGAATACCTGAGTCTAGTACGACCGACATCGAAAATCTCTTTTGTACAGTTGTTGGTGAGATAACCTGATAGCCCAGTACTGTGGCGAGTGCAGGAGTATTGCCATGACTTGTATAACGGATGTGTTTTCGAAGGTTGAGGTAGACGATTTCCGAAGGTTTCTTGGTTATGTGTTGAAGGATGGATACAGCTGGTTGTAGGATTTGTTAGTTTGGGTGAGATATTATGCTTCCCCTGTATCCCCAACACCTGATTGCATAACCGGAAAGTTTCGGGAGTTTATAAGTGGGAATTCATGTAGCTTTATTATTTCTTCCGCAGATATTTGGTTTGTGATTGGGTAATCCTTACCAAGTATTTGTTCATATCCGTACCTTGTTGTTTTTTTTATTTCTTACCATGCTCTAAGTGGCTTCTCAGCTTTCGAAGTGTGATGATTTACATTGGAATTCATTCGTTCATTCTCGTTCGAATGTTAATTGTGAAGACTATATGTTGCAATTTCGTTCCTTTGATTCAGCCTCAATATATCTCTGTCAAGATGCTAATGGATGTCACCCTCTTCAGGATGGCTCCGCCTACTCGTCTGAATCCGGAACGCAATGATGGAGATCAGGCTAACCCTCCACCACCACCTCCGCCTCCGGAAGCTTGGCAGGCCCTGATGACTGCTACAAATGCCAATGCGCAGATTCTGATTCAGCTCTTGCAAGATCGCAACCAAGGTCAAGCTAATCAAGAGAATCAAGGCCAAGGCAACAATCAGCCGCACTTCGCTTCACTGAACCAGTTCCTTGCTAATCAGCCAAAGACCTTCAGCTACTGTGTCGAGGCCACTGACGCTGATGATTGGCTCGTGGACATCAGCAAACATTTCGAGTGCAGCAATGTGAGACCTGAGGACTTTGTCAAGTTTGCCTCTTTTCAACTCAAAGATCAAGCTGCTGAGTGGTTCCAGCAATACAAAGATTCCAGAGGAGGTCGTGTGATCACTTGGGATGATTTCCGCCGTGACTTCAAAGTGCACCACATTCCAGAAAGTGTTGTTGAGCTTAAGCGTGAGGAATTCCGCAATCTCAAGCAAGGCAACATGACTGTCTATCAATACAACACTCAGTTCCAGAAGCTCTCTCGTTTTGCAAGGCAAGTCATCCCTGATGAGAAGAGTATGATCTACCAGTTCAGGCATGGTCTCAGAGAAGATCTGCAACTTGCTCTTGTGCTTTTCGAGCCATTAAAGTATGATGAATTCTACAACATGGCACTGAAACAAGAAGCTGCTCAGCTCAAGTGTGAGGCATCTAAGAAGAGAGTCAGAGACGCAGTTCAGTCTTCTTCTTCCTCACTTGTGGCAGCTAAGCAACAGAAGTTCTGGTTGCCTCCTCCTCCTCCGTTCCGTCAGCCTTATCAGCAGAAGAACTCAAGTGGCCGTGGATCTTCCCACCCACCCAACCCTGGTTATCAGAACAAGTCTCAGAACCAAACTCCAAGGCCAAGTGCTCCTTACCATCGTCCGCTCTCAGAGGTGACTTGTAACAAATGTCAGCAGAAGGGTCACTATGCGAACAAGTGCTTCAACCAGAGGCGCCTTCCGCCTCCTCCTCCTGTGAAATCCAACAGCAATGCAGTGGTCAAGCATAATCCTAAGCACGTCAAGGTGAACATGTTGAATGCAGCTCAAGCAGAGGAGTCTTCTGAAGTGATCATGGGTAATCTTCCTGTTAATGATATTCCTGCAAAAGTCTTATTTGTTACTGGTGCATCGCATTGTTTCATGTCAAGACCATTTTTTGCCAAGCATGAGTTCACTTCTTCGAATTTGGATAGACCCATGCCTGTCATTTCTCCTGGTAAACGTTTGAGCTCTAGTTTGGTGGTTCCCAATGTTTCTATCAAGATGGGTGACTACAAATTCTTGTCTAAACCAATTGTTCTTGGTGATTCTGATATTGATCTTATTCTCGGGATGGACTGGCTTTCTAAGCACAAGGCTCAGCTCGAGTGTGCTGCCAGGGAAATCAAATTGACTCACACTTCGAACGATGTGATCATCTATGCTTCTCGTGATGATACCATTCGGTTGTTTTCTCTCAATGAGATGGGTGAAATGGAGGCTATCTCTCAGATTCCAGTCGTTTGTGAGTACCAAGATGTTTTTCCAGAAGAGCTTCCGGGTATGCCTCCCCGTCGGCCAGTTGAATTCGTTATTGACCTTGAGCCTGGCACGGAACCCGTTTGCAAGCGTCCTTACAAGCTTGGACCAGATGAGCTCAAGGAATTGAAGATTCAACTCGATAAACAAGAACGTCTGGGTCTGATCAGACCGAGTTCTTCTCCTTGGGGTTGTGGTGTTCTTTTTGTCAAGAAGAAGGATGGCACGGACCGACTTTGTGTCGATTACCGTCCATTGAACAAGAAGACTATCAAGAACAAGTACCCACTTCCCAACATCAATGAGCTATTTGAGCAACTCAAAGGTGCTAAGGTGTTCTCCAAGCTGGACCTTCGTATGGGTTATCATCAGATTCGCATTCGTGAAGAAGATATTCCCAAGACAGCATTCAGAACAAGCTTTGGTTCTTATGAATATACTGTCATGTCTTTCGGCCTCGTCAATGCTCCTCCGTATTTCACTCGCTTGATGAATTTCATCTTCAACCCCTACATCAACGAATTTGTCTTGGTCTATCTTGATGATATTTTGGTCTTCTCCAAGAATAAGAAGGATCATGCCGAACATTTGCGATTGGTACTCGACAAGCTCAGAGAATATCAATTATATGCGAAGTTCTCCAAATGTGAATTTTGGCTTGATGAAGTTCTTTATCTTGGTCATATCATCTCTGCCAATGGCATCGCTGTTAATCCAGAGAGGGTGTCTGCAGTTTTGAATTGGAATCCTCCTCAGAATGTCAAGCAGCTTCGCAGTTTTCTTGGACTTGCAAGCTATTGCAGAAGATTCGTTGAGAATTTCTCCAAGATTGCAAAGCCTCTTTCCAACCTCCTCCAGAAGCATGTGAAATATGTCCGGTCTCCTGAGTGTGACGTTGCTTTCAACACTCTCAAAGAGAAACTTGTCACTGCTCCAGTTCTGACTCCTCCTGATGAATCAAAGCCTTATGAAGTATTCTGTGATGCTTCTCTCCAGGGCCTCGGTGCTGTATTAATGCAAGAGAAGAAGGTTGTTGCCTATACCTCTCGCCAGTTGAAACCCAATGAAAGGAACTACCCCACTCACGATCTTGAGTTGGCGGCAGTTGTCCACGCACTAATAACATGGAGACATCTCCTGTTGGGAAGGAAAGTGGACATATTCACCGATCACAAGAGTCTCAAGTATATCTTCACTCAGCCTCATCTCAACCTCAGGCAAACTCGATGGGTCGAAATGATTCAAGAGTATAATCCGAGTATTGAATATACTCCAGGCAAGGCTAATGTGGTTGCAGACGCTTTGAGCAGAAAGGCTTACTGCAACAGCTTAATCCTCAAGCCTTTTCAACCGGATCTCTGTGAGGCTTTTCGCAAGTTGAATCTCCAAGTTGTTCCTCAAGGTGTTCTTGCCAACCTAATTGTCTCTCCTACTTTGGAAGATCAGATTCGTGAGGCTCAATTGTTGGATACCATGGTGAAGAAGGTGAAACGTGGTATTGACAAGGGCATTTCCAAATACAAGTGCTATCGAGTTGATGACAGAGATACTCTTTTCTTCGAGGACCGGATCGTGGTTCCAAAGGGTGATCTTCGTAAAGTCATTATGAATGAAGCGCACAATTCTCTTCTGTCTATTCATCCTGGAAGTTCAAAGATGTACCATGACCTCAAGCAGTCGTATTGGTGGACTCGAATGAAGCGTGAGATCGCTCAATTCGTGAATGAGTGTGATGTCTGCAGAAGGGTGAAAGCAGAACACCAACGACCAGCTGGTCTTCTCCAACCTCTTGCTATTCCTGAATGGAAGTTTGATCATATTGAAATGGACTTCGTGACTGGTTTTCCTAAGTCCAAGCGTGGAAATGATGCTATCTTCGTCGTCATCGACAAGCTCACCAAAGTGGCTCATTTTCTACCTATCAAAGAGTCTATCACAGCAGCGCAGCTGGCAGAGCTCTACACCTCCAGAATTGTCTCTTTGCATGGCATTCCACAATTAATCTCTTCAGACCGTGGCAGCATCTTTACCTCCAAGTTTTGGGATTCTTTCCAGACGGCCATGGGCACCAACATCCGCTTCAGCACAGCGTTCCACCCTCAGACTAGTGGACAAGTCGAGCGTGTCAATCAAATTCTTGAAGATATGCTCAGAGCCTGTGTTATCTCTTTCGGCATGAAGTGGGAGGATTGTCTTCCTTATGCTGAATTCTCTTACAACAACAGCTTTCAAGCCAGCTCGGGCAAAGCCCCATTCGAGATCCTCTATGGCAGGAAGTGCCGTACTCCTCTCAACTGGTCTGAAACCGGTGAACGTCAATTGCTCGGCAATGATTTGATCTCAGAGGCTGAGGCCATGTGCAAGGTGATTCGTGAGAACCTCAAAGCAGCGCAGTCGCGCCAGAAGAGCTATTACGATAGCAAACATCGTGATGTGGCATTCGAGATTGGAGACCATGTTTACCTCCGTGTCTCGCCAATGAAAGGAACTCGTCGCTTTGGTATCAAGGGGAAACTTGCCCCGCGGTACGTCGGTCCCTTCAAGATCATCGGCAAACGAGGCGATCTAGCCTATCAACTTGAGCTTCCCTCCAACTTTGCAAATGTGCACGATGTCTTCCACGTGTCACAGCTTCGCAAGTGCTTCAAGACGCCTGAGCGCACCATCAACTTCGAAGAGATTGATCTTCAAGAAGATTTGTCCTATCATGAGCACCCAGTTGCTATTCTTGAGACAACTGAGCGCAAGACTCGCAACAAGTCAATCAAATTCCTCAAAGTGAAATGGTCACATCATTCAGACCGAGAGGCCACCTGGGAGCGTGAAGACCACCTACGTTCTGAGTATCCGGAGTTCTTTCAGTCCTAGATCTCGGGACGAGATCCTCTCGTAGTGGTGGTGTGTTGTAACGCCCCGATGTAACTTGCCATAATTGTAATCCAACTCTTGCCATTTCCGGCTATGTGCTATGATATTTCCTCCGTGGTTGGGTTCTCTCCGTTTTACATTTTGGTCATGTCATGCATTTCATATCATGTCATCATGTGCATACGCGTTCGTCTCATGAATCCGAGCATCTTTCCCGTTGTCCGTTTTGCAATCCGGCGCTCCTATGTCTCCCGGCGTCCCCTTTTACATTTCTTCGTGAGCGGGTATTAAACATTCTCGGAATGGACCGAGGTTTGACATGTGGCCTCGGTGTAGCACCGGTAGACCGCCTGTCAAGTTTCGGGTCAATCGGAGTTCGTTTGGTACTCCAACGGTTAACCGGGTAACCGTGAAGGCCTCGTGTGTGTTGCAGCCCAACACCCCTTCAAAACAGCCCAATAACCCATCTAAGTCACTCCCATGTCCTCCGCCGTTCGATCACGATCGCGTGGGCGAAAACCGCTCTCCGTTTGGAGCCTCCTAGCTCCTCCTATCTATAAAAAGGCCTCCCCCTTCTCTAATCTCGGGCAAAAACCACCCTAACCCTAATTTTTTCCTCGAAATCCGTGCAAACAGCCGCGCCGCCACTGTTCTTCCGCCGCCGTGCCCGCACCTGTCCCGCGCCGACACGTGGCGGATCTGAGCCCACTTCGCCGCCCGCCGCCTCCGCTGGCCCGCGGGGCCCGGATCCTTCGCGCCGCCGCCCAGGGACGCCCGCGCCCGCGCGCCTCTCGCCCGGCCGGCGCCCGCCGTCGCCGCCGCCCGGCCGGCGCTCGCCTCGCCGGTCACCTCCTCCGCGGTCGCCCCGCCGCCGTCCTCTTCTTCTCCGGCGCCGGTCGCCGCACCCCGCCACCCGGTCGCCTCCCCGCCGCAGCGACCTCGCCGGCCTCAGCCCCGCCGTACCCCGTCGCGCCTCGCCGGAGCCGGCCCCAGCCGCGCGCCCTCGAGCCGGCCCGGATCCGACCTCGGTTCGCGTGCGCGCAGAGTTGACTTCTTCCCCCCCTAGTTTTTTTCTCTAAGTCCCCAAGTTTGCATTTTATCATCACATATTCGACATGCCATAACTTTGCATCCGTAGCTCCGTTTCGCGCGTATAATATGTCATTTTGTTCGTCTCAAAGAGTAGATCATTTTGTTCCATTGAATCATTTTCAATTGAAGTCATATTGATGCCCGAAATGCTGTTAGAAGAGGGCTAGTTGTTGTTAGTTGCTGAATCTTATCTGAACATGCACTTTTGTCATTTTTGCCATGATTGATGTGTACCTCCTATGAAGTTGAGTCCTACATGAGTTTTGTAATATGCAATGTTACCTATCCAGAGGATTTTTCTATGTATTTTTGTGATGCTTGAGGTGGCTAGAAATTGCATGCAAAGTAGGGATGATGATATTGCTCTTTTCAGAGACTTAGTGTTTTCACTAAGTCCCTGACTTTTGTTATTATCATGCCATGTATTCATGTTGTTTCTGAGTGATCTATGCATAATTTGAGCATGATCATTAAGGGAGTTTTGAACTTGAGTATTAGCTTAACCCATCCATGTCTTTGTTTGCAATTATGGGATGCCATAGCTTGAGTCAATCGAGCTCTACGTTTGCTTCAAAATGTTGCTGGCAGATTGTTTACATGTTATTCGATTTTGCCAAGCTTGGTGTAGTTGATCCTTGCATGATATGATGTTATTCTTGCCATGTTTGTTACTATGCCATGTCTTCTTGATGTATGTATGCTTAGTTTATCATGTTTTGCTCTGTAGTGAGTGCATCGAGCTCTCGAACATGCCTAGTCGTTAACCGTTTTCTGCCATGTCCAGTTTTTCTGCCAAGTCTGAAACCTGTAACGAAACTTGCTTATTTGACATGGGTGTAATAATATTTTCTGGTCCTTTTTGGCTTTTGGTCAGTAAGAGACTTTTGTCAAGTGCTATGAGTAGATTCATGCCATGCCTTTCTTTGCTATGTTCTGAACCTGTAGCATGTTGTTTCGTTGCTCTGAACACGTCATCCTGATGTTGTTTTCCTGACTTGCTGTTATTTCACTAGTCTGTGAATCTGTTATAAGTTGCACTTTTGCCATGCTTGTTTGAACCTGTTATGATGGGATTGAGCCGTAGCTCAGTGTTCATCTTTTGTCGTGCATCTTGAGTAGATTACTGTCATATACTTTGTTGCCATGTTTGGGTGCATTAGCTTAATTATTTGATGTTTGCTAAGTAGCATCATGCTGTTTATGGCAGATTCGTGTCATTCTTGTTTTGCTTGCCATTTGCAAACCGTGCATCCGATTCCGGTGATCTTTATATCGATTTCAACCGAAATCACCTCATCTATCCAGTGGCATGCTTGGTTTGCCAAGATTATGCCCTGTTCATCCTTGTCTTTCCGGAGCATGCATACGCATTGCATATCACCTCTCGCATATCATGCCATGTTTTGCATCATGTTGATTGCGCATTGCATCGTGTTTGATATTGGTTCCTTTGCTTGTTCTCTTGTCTTGGGTAGAGCCGGGAGAAGAGTACGTGAACGAGGAACCTGTTGAGAACGCTTACGAGGACCAAGCTTTCGACAACTCTAAGAACCTTGCAGGCAAGATGACCATACCCTCGAAATCACTTCTATCTTTGCTTGCTAGATTGCTCGCTCTTTTGCTATGCCTATGCTGCGATACCTACCACTTGCTATATCATGCCTCCTATATTGCCATGTCAGCCCCTAACCATCCATCTCCTAGCAAACCGTTGTTTGGCTATGTTACTGCTTTGCTCAGCCCCTCTTATAGCGTTGTTAGTTGCAGGTGAAGATGAAGTTCGTTCCTTGTTGGAACATGATCTTGTTGTTCCTTGTTTGGAACATGTTTTCTTGTTGGGATATCACAATACCTCTTATTTAATTAATGCATCTATATACTTGGTAAAGGGTGGAAGGCTCGGCCTTATGTCTGGTGTTTTGTTCCACTCTTGCCACCCTAGTTTCCGTCATACCGGTGTTATGTTCCCGGAGTTTGCGTTCCTTACACGGTTGGGTGATTTATGGGACCCCCTTGACAGTTCGCTTTGAATGAGACTTTTCCAGCAAGGCCCAACATTGGTTTTACCATTTGCCACCACCTACCTTTTTCCCCCGGGTTTTCGCGGGCCCGAGGGTCATCTTTATTTTAGCCCCCCCCCCCCGGACCAGTGCTTTTCTAAGTGCTGGCCCGAACCGAGCAACCTGCGGGGCCACCTCGTGGCAACTCGAGGGCTGGTTTTACCCGTAGCTTGACTTATCCGGATGTGCCCTGAGACCGAGATATGTGCAGCTCCTATCAGGATTTGTCGGCACAATCGGGCGGCTTTGCTGGACTTGTTTTATTGCTGTTGAAATGTCTTGTAGTCCGGGATTCCGAGATTGATCGGGTCTTCCCGGTAGAAGGAATATCCTTCGTTGACCGTGAGAGCTTATCATGGGCTAAGTTGGGACACCCCTGCAGGGTATTATCTTTCGAAAGCCGTGCCCGCGGTTATGAGGCAGATGGGAATTTGTTGATGTCCGGTTGTAGAAAACCCGAAGTTGACCTTAACTAAAACACATCAACCGCGTGTGTAACCGTGATGGTCTCTTCTCGGCGGGGTCCGGGAAGTGAACACGGTTGTTGGAGTTATGTCTGACGTAGGTTGTTTCAGGATCACTTCTTGATCACTTCTAGCTTCACGACCGTGCTTTGCCTTCTCTTCTCGCTCTCTTTTGCGCTATAGCCACCATATGCTAGTCGCTTGCTGCAGTTCCACCTCACAAACCCCTTTCCCACCTTTAAGCTTAAATAGTCTTGATCTCGCGGGTGTGAGATTGCTGAGTCCCCGTGACTCACAGATATTATCACCTCAGTTGCAGGTACCAACGATGTCAGTGCAGATGACGCGTCCGAGCTCACTTGGGAGTTCGATGAGGAACGTGGCCGTTACTATGTTTCTTTTCCAGATGATCAGTAGTGGAGCCCAGTTGGGTGATCCGGGGATCTGTTAGCATTTGGGGTAGTCTTCTTTCATTTTGGTACCGTAGCCGGACCTTGAGTGTAATCTGTTTGATGGATGTTATTTATGTACTTGTGTGAAGTGGCGATTGTAAGCCAACTATGTATCTTTCCCCTTTATTTATTACATGGATTGTGTGAAGATTACCTCACTTGCGACAGTGCTTTCTATGCGGTTATGCCTCTAAGTCGTGCCTCGACACGTGGGAGATATAGCCGCATCGAGGGCGTTACATCTGTCAAGCAGGAAGATTTTGTTCAATAGGCGATTTGGATGAGGTTACCTTGACAACCAACCCAGAATTACGCAGGAAGGTGCTTTTTGCACTGTTAGTGGAGAGATACTGACGCACTGCAGCAAGAGGTGACATTGTGCCTGTAGTAGCCTCGTCACCTTCAGGTGGTTGTGGCTGTTCAATAATTTGTTCCATAGCTTCCTGAAAGTTTGAACTTGTAGATTAGTGTACCAGATAAGTTACTAATGAGACAAAAACAAACAAAGTAGGTTAAACGTTTATACATAACTTATTTTGGTGAACTACTGTAATACATTAGCATGTATTGTAGTTCCAACTACATAATAAAATCACTTTCGGAACATATGTCCATGTAGCATGCCTACTGTATTGTCTATTCCCTCACATTCGTTGACATCTAAGGATAAAGAGACATGGTTTAAAGTAGGATGAACATAGTATGACATCATTCATATCATGGGCAAACAGATATAAAAAACAGGCTATTTTATCATTGTGTGCGCACGTGAACATAACAACTAGACTACAAATCAAGACCAAAAGAATATCCTTCATCTCTTTTAAACCATGTAAGGTGAAATGATACGTTAAGACAACTGTGAATAAAAGTGAACAGAGTAACTGACATTGGCTGCAAACCAAGTAGTTAAATGAACACATCACAGTACTAATCAGTTCAAGGCAGGAGGAGTAAGGACTTACAACAACGGGTTGAACTGGTGTGCTCATGCCCTTCATCTTGCTGGTGTGGCGATCCTTGAAGATTTGCACTGCATTCCGCTCAGGTTCTTTTTGGTCCACACGGGATTTCCTCTGTATTTGGAACAAGTCAATATAGATACGATAATATGGCACACAAAAAAGGAAGTAGCAGCTATTTACAAGAGCCTCGCAGTGTGCAATATAGCTACGAGATCATGTTGTCTGTTGGAATTTCACTTTAGAATGGTTGGTTTTGTTCTTCAAACAGTTAGCCTAGAAGAAGATACACTTGTAAGGCACATACATAAATACAAGTTCAATATGTGGTCCGATCAAATACATATAGCCTACCTGATACTTTGGATCAGACCAGTGTTTAACGAGGGTTGTCCGGTCTTCATTTGTAATATATTCCACTGGAGATGTTTGGGCGATTTCATTGTTAGCCTTGCCTTCAAAGTGAGATTTTCTAAGGTGGTACCGATACTATCGTAGAGCAGACTGAAAAACATGAGTGCATGCTTGTCTAGTTGCATCATCTTTCGGATCCAACTTGAACCTCATCTGTTGAAAAAAGAATGTGAGTCTTATTAGGAGAAGCTAGAAAGTATGGGACAGAGCAAGACAATATTACTAATTGCGATGAATAACATTACTTACGGATAAATGGTCAAGGAAGGTGTTAAACTGGGTATTGTCTTTCTCATTCCTGTACTGGATCCACGTTGGGAGGATACGTGCATGACACCTAATGGCAACGGCTGCCTCTGATACTAACTTGGCTGACTCTGTAGCATCACGTGGCCTTTTTAAACCTGCCTCAAAATGGATCTCCTTTCTTCCTCCTTTAGATTTTGTTAACCTGTCAAGCATTATCCCTGATGTCTGTTTCCACTTGCGCCGTGGTGCTAGTTCAACAACGAATATGGAAAGTGTTAGTGTACATCAAACTGTGAGAGTACATATAAAGGAGCATGCAACTGCAACTTGACTCGGTCAGGTACCATCTTGGTGTTGATGCTCATGAGGTTCATCTGATCTTGCCAAGTCCTGTTGTGTCAGCAGTGCTTCGGAAGTAGTGTTAGGTGTGAAGGCAGCTTGGGAACTGGCCAGTTCTGGAGCAAATGAACGAGTAACTGGTTGAGATGCCGGTACAGTTGAAGCTGATGCTGCAGCTGGTGGAGCAGGTGATACTGTGTTTGTAGATTTAGCCGGTGGACTTGGACCTTCTACTGCACTATAAGTACCAGCAGAATCTCGACGGTAGAACCTTTTCCGTTTCACCCGACGAGTAACAACACTCCCTACTATATTATTTTCCTTGCTCTTCTTTGACTTTGCCATGTCAAGCTGTACCCACAACACAAAAGAATAAAATCACTCTTCAGAACTCATTGATGCATGATACAGACAAGCAATACTTTGATGTAAGACAACCGTATGAGGATGGAATATGTAAGAAAAACAGGACGGCATGACATATTCACAACTACGATGTGCAAACTAAGCAGAAGGATTTTCAAGAAAATAGAAGTAATGCAAGCTAGACACCATATGAAAGATGCAACCAATATTACTCTGCCAAGTTAAAAGTGTCTTGTCATAAGTGGCAATTCGAAAAATTAGAAGCAGTACAATGTAGAAATCAATGCAAGATGCAACCACTATCAAACTGCCATGTTAAAAGCGTCAAATCATGAGTGACTGATGCGGGATACACAACAGCAGTACTTTGATGTAAGAACATGGTATGATAGATAGATGCAGTGTATTCTAGACACAGAAAGCCATGTCATATGCACATGTATAACATATAAACTCAGCAGGTGCAATTTAATCAAAATAGAGGAAATACAGGCTAGACAACATATGCAACATGAAACCAATTATCACACTGTCAACTTAGAGCAAGCACCTGCGATGGTGGAGTACGGGAGATGAACTCATCATGTAGACTTGGGACTTCAACTTCATTAGCAGTAGCAGTGGCAAATCTAGAGAGTCTCTGTTTGCGTCGGTGCGGAGGACCACCAACATCCCCTAACTTACTCTTTTCCTTCCTATTTTCTGATATTGCCTTATGAAGTCAAAACCACAAGAAGATGAATAAAATTAGCTCTGCATAACTGGTTGATGCATGATACAGAGGAACACTACTTTGATGTAAGGCAACCGCGGGATAGGAGGATGGAATATATACAAAAAAAGACAGTGTTTCATATTCACATGTACGATAGCGTGTCTTATGGGTAAGTGATCGTTGCAGGTATAAGTTGTAAGCTACGCAGATGCAATTCAACATAATCAGAAGCAATACAAACTAGACATCATACTGAAAACGCAACCACGTATAACAGTTCCAAGTAAGAGCAAGCACCTGTGATGGTGGAGTAGGGGAGATGTGCTCATCATGTACATGTATGTTCTAGAAACAGGAAGACGTGTCATATTCACAGGCATTATGTGTAAAGTAAGCAGATGCAATTCAAGTTAGAAACAATACAAGCTAGACATCATACGCAACATGCAACCACATATAATAGTGTAAAGTTAGAGCAAGCACCTGTGATGGTGGAGTAGGGGAGATGTGGTCATCATCTACACAGCTACGTTGACTGTCCAGCCTTGTGTTGTCTTGCGAATCTTGTTGGGAGGATGGCGGAGTAGAATCTGTAGAGACCCGCTGTTTGAGTTGCTCCGAAGGACCACCATCATCCACTGCCGGACTAATTTCCTTCAGCTGTAATGATTTTGC
This sequence comes from Aegilops umbellulata, assembly GCA_032464435.1. Classification (NCBI taxonomy): domain Eukaryota; kingdom Viridiplantae; phylum Streptophyta; class Magnoliopsida; order Poales; family Poaceae; genus Aegilops; species Aegilops umbellulata. The sequence continues at coordinate 400,049,975 of CP136054.1, forward strand.
ATTGTGAAGTCAAACCGATAAGAAAAAGGAATTAGAAACACTTCAAGACACCATATGGAAGGTGCAATCAATATCACTCTGCCAAGTTAAAATTGTCTCGTCATAGGTGGCGTTCATCAAACTAGAAGCAATACATGCTAGAAATCATATTCAAGACGCAAACCAATATCACACTACCAACTTAAAGGTGTCCCATCATAAGTGACTGATGCAGGATACACAAGAAGAGTAGTTTGATGTAAGAACATGGTGTGATAGACAGATATAGTATGTACCAAAAACAGGAAAGCGTGTCATATTCACATGTATCATGTGTAAGCTAAGCAGATGCAATTTACACTAATTAGGAGCAATACGAGCTAGACACCATATGCAACATGCAACCAGATATCACACTGCCAAGTTAGAGCAAGCACCTTGGATGGTGGAGTAGGGGGGCGGAGACTTGGACCTTGTAATGCACTATCAGTACAAGGAGAATCGGTACAGATGCTCCGTTTACATTGCTGCAGAGGACCACCATCATCGCCTTCCTTACTCTTTTCCTTCCTCTTTCTTGATTTTTCCTTGTGAAGTCAAACCCACAAGAAAAAGGAATAAAATTTGCTCTTCAGAACTCATTGATGCATGATACTCACGAACACTACTTTGACGTAAGGCAGTCGCATGATAGGAGGATGGAATATGTATGAAAAACAGGACGGCGTGACATATTGACATGTATGATGTATAAAGTGTAAACTAAGCACAAGGTGCTTGAACTTGTTAGAATCGATGCAAGCTAGAAACCATATGAAAGATGAAACCAATATCACTCTGCCAAATTAAAAGGGTGCCCTAACAAATGTATTTGACCAAATTAGAAGCAATACATGGCAACATGCTAGAAATAATATGCAATATGCAACGAATAAAGGTGACTCATCGTAAGTGATTGATGCATGATACAAAAGAGAGGTAGTTTCATGTAAGAAAAAGGTTAACACATAGATGTAGTGTGTACCAAAAATAGGAAGGCATGTCATATTCATAGGTATAGTGTGTAAACTAAGAAGATGCAATTTACCCTAATTAGAAGCATTACAAGCTAGACACCATATGCAACATGCAACCACATATCACACTGCGAAGTTAGAGCAAGCACCTGTGATGGTGGTGTAGGGGAAGTGCGGTCTTCAGGTACAGAGCTACGTTCAATATCTTCATTTAGGCTTGTTGTTTCTTGAGAATCATGTGGAGAGGATGGAATTGCATTCTTTATAAGAGTATTGCGTCTCATATTAACCAATGCGCGTGACTATCTCATCATAAGCGATAGACGCAGGATACACAAGAACAGTAGTTTGATGTAAGAACATGGTGTGATAGGCAGATGTAGTATGTACCAAAAACAGGAAGGCGTGTCATATTCACATGTATAATGTGTAAGTTAAGGAGATGCAATTTAACAAATTAGGAGCATTGATGAGGGATACACAAGAAAAGTAGTTTGATGTAAGAACATGGTTAATAGAAAGACGTAGTATGTACCGAAAACAGGAAGGCATGTCATATTCACAGGTATAATGTGTTAACTAAGCAGATGCAATTTACCCTAATTAGAAGTATTACAAGGTAGACACCATATGCAACATGCAACCACATATCACACTGCCAATTAAGAGCAAGCACCTGCGATGGTGGTGTGGGGGAATTGCGGTGATCAACTAGAGAGCTACGTTGACTATCTTCATTTAGCCTTGCTGTTTCTTGAGAATCATGTGGGGAGGATGACACTGCACTCTTTAAACGAGTATGGCGTCTCACAGTAACCCACCGGGGTGACTGTCTCATCATAAGTGATTGATGAGGGATACAAAAGAGCATTAGTTTGATGTACGAACATGGTTAATAGACATATGTAGTATGTATCGAAAACAGGAAGGCATATCATTATCAAAGGTATAATGTGTAAAGTAAGCAGATGCAATTTAACCAAATTGGAAGCAATACAAGCTAGACACCATATGCAACATGCAACCACATTTGACAGCGTGAAGTTAAAGCAAGCACCTGGGATGGTTGTGTGTGGCAATTGAGATCATCAATTGCAGAGCTACGTTTACTGTCTCCAACTGCTGACACTGCACCCGTTAGAGCGCTGGAACGCTTAGTGCTTATCTTCAAATTACACTGGAGCGACTTCTGTCCTTTCTTTTCTGCATTCATCAACACTGGGTCAGAGTCTGAAATACCCATGCATAAAAAACAATAGTGTGAGTATGGGTGAAGTGTGTGCACAATTAGTATAGTGTAAAGGTAGCAGATAGCAGGTCGGTGAGAAATAAATGACGGGAGACATATGATAGCTCTACAACATGCATGGCACACTAAATTACTACAGGATTCTATGAAAATAACAGTCGACTGAAAGCAAATAGGCCAGTCCATTTTTTCTGCACCGTCCGATGTACAAAGAACGGGCAGATCGCCTTCATCTACCTCCAGCCAGTCAGTGTTGACGATCTTCCTCGAAACGCCAGTGACCACCGGCCCAGTATTCCTCCCCTGCCTGCGCCCTCCTGAAAGCATAAGTGCTCCTTGGGTGGTTTTGGTAATTAATGTCAACATATCTCTTGTTGGACTAACACTTTTACCTAGTATGTTTCAGATAAGTTCAACAATGGAGTGGCATGGACTAGAGGATGTGGAACCCCTTCAAGATGCTAAGGACAAATGATTGGCTCAAGCTTCAAGATCAAGACTCTACATTTTCTATTTTAGTGATCCAAGATCACATTGAGTCTATAGGAAAAGCCAATACTATCAAGAGGGGATGAGGTGTTGCTTAATGGCTTGCTTGCTCAAAGTGCTTAGTGATATGCTCCAAAACCCTCAACTACCTTCCCACATCCACATATGACCTAAACCAAAAGTCAAACTCGGCCTCACCGATTCTTTCTATCCAGCGCCACCGAGTTTCAAATGTCATAGCCACTGCCACAAACCCTAGGCAAATCGGTCTCACCGACAGGTATCTTGGTCTCACCGAGATGGGATTGTAATCTCTCTGTTTCCCTTCGTAACGTTTCGGTCTTATCGAGATGAGCGATCGGTCCCAGAGAGATTGCAATGTAAACTCTCTATTTCCCTTTTGTAACATTTCGGTCTCACCGAGATGAGCAAATCTGTCCCACCGAGTTTACCTGACCAACTCTCTGGTTAGCTTATTACCAAAATCGGTCCCACCGAGTTTGTGTAATCAGTCACACCGAGATTATGTTATGCCCTAACCCTAACCATATCGGTCCTACCGAGTTGCATCTCAGTCCCACCGAAAATCCTAACGGTCACTAGGTTTGCTGAATCGGTCCGACCGAGTTTAACTATTCGGTCCCACCGAGTTTGGCTAATCGTGTGTAATGGTTAGATTTTGTGTGGAGGCTATATATACCCCTCCACCCACTCTTCATTCCTGGAGAGAGCCATCAGAACATACCTACACTTCCAATACACATTTTCTGAGAGAGAACCACCTACACTTGTGTTGAGGTCAAGATATTCCATTCCAACCATATGAATCTTGATCTCTAGCCTTCCCCAAGTTGCTTTCCACTCAAATCTTCTTTCCACCAAATCCAAATCCTGTGAGAGAGAGTTGAGTGTTGGGGAGACTATCATTTGAAGCACAAGAGCAAGGAGTTCATCATCAACACACCATTTGTTACTTCTTGGAGAGTGGTGCCTCCTAGATTGGCTAGGTGTCACTTGGGAGCCTCCGACAAGATTGTGGAGTTGAACCAAGGAGTTTGTAAGGGCAAGGAGATCGCCTACTTCGTGAAGATCTACCGCTAGTGAGGCAAGTCCTTCATGGGCGACGACCGTGATGGAATAGACAAGGTTGCTTCTTTGTGGACCCTTCATGGGTGGAGCCCTCCGTGGACTCACGCAACCGTTACCCTCCGTGGGTTGAAGTCTCCATCAACGTGGATGTACGATAGCACCACCTATCGGAACCACGACAAAAACATTCATGTCTCCAATTGCGTTTGAATCCTCCAAACCCTTCCCTTTACATTCTTGCAAGTTTCATGCTTTACTTTCTGCTGCTCATATACTCTTTTGCATGCTGGCTTGAATTGTGTGGAGATTGCTTGACTTGTGCTAAGATAGCTAAAATCTGCCAAGAACTAAAATTGGGAAAAGGCTAGATTTTTATTTGGTTAAGTAGTCTAATCACCCCCCTCTAGACACCTTTTCTCGATCCTTTCAATTGGTATTAGAGCATTGGTCTACATTGCCTTGGTTTAAACACCTTTGGAGGAAGATGGATGTGTTTACTTTGGTGAGTCTTAGACATAGAGTGCCTATTCTTGATGGAGAGTATTTTCATGAGGGGAAAAATGAAATTCTTGAGATTTTCAATGAATATCATTTGAACAAGTACATTACTAGCCCGTGTGCACCTCATGTTGATCCTTTGCACCCTACCCTAGATGAAGATATTGACATGATTCGCAATCTTAGAATTGTTGTGCTCATCATTAGAGGCTTGCCTAGAAACTTGATTAGATGTTTGCCTACTCTCAAGTGTGCCTACACCATATGGAGATTTCTTGAGGAGCAATTTCCAGATTATTCCTTGAAAAATTTAGACGAAATTCTCCATAAGTCTATTGCCTTGAGTAAGATGAACTCTAGTGATCCTAGCTTTGGTGATTGTCTATTTGAGCTTACCAATCTCATGCGTGCTAAAGGAAATGTTGGAATCATTAGCGATATCATATCCGAAGCTATTAGAATCCATAAAGGTAACCATTGTGATGATCATTTATCTAATGAATTACCCTCTCTAGGAATTGATCAATCACAAGATGATGTTGAACATGGATATTATGATGAAGATGATGATAGTGACTATGATCTTGATGATGCAATGAGGCATTTTGGTATTATGGCAAATCTTCGCGGCTACATGGTTGGAGGAAAGGAATGGGTCCTTGATAGTGGATGTACTGATCATATGACCGGAGATGAAGATATGTTCTGTGAGCTTGCTGAAATGACGGCCCTCGAAAATATGTCACTTTTGCTGATAATTCAAAGGGTAAGGTGGTTGGCCTTGGTAAGGTGGCCATCTCACATGATAGCTCCATACAAAATGTCATGCTCGTTGAATCCCTTGGATACAATTTACTTTCAGTTTCCAGACTTGCTGATTTCGGTTTCAATGTCCTATTCACTAAAGTAGATTGCCAAGTGTTTCGTAGAGACAATCATAAAATGGTCTTTACTGGTATACGTAGAGGAGATATTTACATTGTTGATTTCACTAAAAAGGCTCAACCTAAAACTTGCTTAATTGCTAAATCTTCTAAAGGCTGGTTGTGGCATAGAAGACTAGGTCATGTTGGTATGCGAAATCTTGATAATCTTATTAAAGGTGATCATATCCTTGGAATAAAAGATGTCATATTTGACAAGGATAGACTTTGTAGTGCTTGTCAAGCAGGAAAACAAGTTGGAGGAAGTCACCGCGCGAAGAACATCATGACCACAAGAAGACTACTCGAGCTACTTCACATGGATCTCTTTGGTCCAAATGCCTACAAGAGTCTCGGTGGTAACTCATTTGGTCTAGTCATAGTTGATGATTTTTCAAGATTTACGTGGGTGTTCTTTCTTGATGACAAATTGCAGGTCCAAAAGATCTTCAAAAATTTCGCTAGGAAGGCCCAAAATCAGTTTGACATGAAGATCAAGAAGGTTTGGAGCGACAACGGAACGGAGTTCAAGAACGCAAATGTGGACACCTTTATTGACGAAGAAGGGAGTTCACACGAGTTCTCAGCTACGTACACACCTCAACAAAATGGAGTTGTTGAAAGGAAGAACCGGACTCTTATCGAGATGGCAAGAACGATGCTTGATGAGTACAAAACGCCAAAGCACTTTTGGGCGGAAGCGGTTGAGACAGCTTGTCATGCAACAAATCGCTTGTATCTTCACAAGCTACTTGGCAAGACGGCATACGAGCTCCTCACCGGTAACAAACCCCAAGTTGGATACTTTCGAGTATTCGGCTCAAAGTGCTACATTCTTGATAAGCATCGTCGTTCTAAATTTGCTCCTAAATCTCATGAAGGTTTCCTACTTGGTTATGGCTCAAACTCTCACACTTACCATGTCTACAACAATTTCACCCGAAAGGTTGAAGTGATGGTAGATGTGAAGTTTGATGAATCTAACGGCTCGCAAGTAGAGAAATTGCTAATTGATGTAGGAGACAAAGACCCTTCGGAAGCAATTCAAGACTTGTCCATTGGCAAGATTCGTCCAACGGAAGTGAAGGAGAGTACCTCGTCCGTTCAAGTGGAAGCTTATACCTCACGACAAGGTGAACCAAGAGTTGATACAGAAGCATCCACAAGTGGGACACACCAAGATGAAGAAACCGAGTAAGTACACCAAGATGAACATCAACAACCTCCTTCTCCATCACGACAAGAGAACGGCAATGTCAACAATGAAGAAGGCCAAGAAGAAGCACAAGATGAAGACGATGTTCCACCCCGACCCAAGCAAAATCTTTCGCGAGTTCGAGCAAGAACTGCCAAAGATCATCCCGTCAAGCAAATCTACAATGATATCCAAACCGGGAGAATCACTCGCTCTAAAACTTGTTTAGCTAACTTTTGTGAACATTACTCATTCATCTCTAGCATTGAACCTATGAAGGTTGAAGAAGCATTGGAGGATCCGGACTGGATAAACGCTATGCATGAAGAGCTACACAACTTTGAGAGAAATCAAGTGTGGACATTGGTCGAGAAGCCCGACAACAACCACAACATCATTGGTACCAAATGGATGTTTCGCAACAAGCAAGATGAAGATGGACAAGTGGTTCGCAACAAAGCACGTCTCGTCGCCCAAGGCTACACACAAGTTGAAGGTATGGACTATGGTGAGACATATGCTCCTGTTGGTAGACTTGAGTCCATTCGCATCTTACTTGCTTATGCTAATCACCATGATATCACCTTGTACCAAATGGACATTAAAAGTGCTTTTTTGAATGGCGAAATTGAGGAGGAAGTTTATGTTAAGCAACCTCCCGGCTTCGTCAATCCTAAGAAACCTAATCATGTTTACAAACTTCACAAAGCCCTTTATGGTCTTAAACAAGCTCCTAGAGCATGGTATAAATGCTTGACCAAGTTCCTTATTGAAAAAGGCTTTGAAATTGGTAAAATTGATTCTACTCTTTTCACTAAAAGCGTTAATGGAGAACTATTTGTGTGCCAAATTTATGTTGATGATATCATATTTGGTTCAACTAACCCTCATTTTACTGAAAAGTTTGGAAAGCTAACGTCGGAGAAGTTTGAGATGTCTATGATGAGTGAACTCAAATTCTTTCTCGGTTTGCAAATCAAGCAAACTAAGGAAGGTATCTTTGTCTCTCAAACGAAGTACACCAAGGACTTATTAAAGAAGTTCAATATGCAAGAATGCAAAGGTATGACTACACCCATGCCTACTAGTGGACATCTTGATTTGACCAAAGATGGTGAACCGGTTGATCAAAAGGTTTATCGCTCTATGATTGGTTCATTGTTATATCTATGTGCCTCTCGTCCCGATATTATGCTAAGTGTGTGCATGTGTGCACGATATCAAGCTACTCCTAAAGAGTGTCATCTTAAGGCTGTGAAAAGGATAGTGAGATACCTAATTCATACACCAAATTTTGGCATTTGGTATCCTAAGAGGTCCTCTTTTGATCTTGTTGGCTACTCCGATTCGGACTATGCCGGAGACAAGGTTGATAGAAAATCCACTTCGGGTACTTGTCAATTCTTTGGTAGATCTCCTGTGTCTTGGTCTTCCAAGAAAGAAAACTCGGTATCCTTATCCACCGCCGAAGCGGAATACATTGCCATTGGTTCATGTTGTGCTCAATTACTTTGGATGACCCAAACTCTTAAAGATTATGGGATATATGTGAAACATGTTCCATTGCTATGTGACAATGAAAGTGCTATTAAGATTGCTCACAATCCCGTGCAACATTCTCGAACTAAGCATATTGAAGTTTGTCATCATTTAATTCGAGATCATGTTGCAAAAGGGGACATTAACCTTAAGCATGTTCGCACCGATAAGCAATTGGCGGATATATTCACTAAACCACTTGATGAGAAAGTGTTTTGCAGGTTGAGAGGTGAATTGAACATCATTGATGCTTCAAACTTGGAGTAGGAACTCCATTTGATACATGCAGGGCATGAGCCTATGACTAATCCTCGATATTTCTCTTATGATGCTATTCATATGTGTTGGATATATTTGTACCTTGCATGTTATCTAACCCGTGTATGTACTTGGTTGAATCTAAATCTATGAGATTGCAACTCACTCACATCTTGAGCAATCTCTACATCACCAAGTCTCTACACAATGGTGGTTGAAGACAAGGAAGCACGAAACCATTCAAACATATCCTTTGGCAAATTCTATGTTGAGTCTCATGGTTTTCATTTTGGATACACAAGTGCTCTTCCTTGCAAAGCTAACCCATGTAGGTAGATGAACTCAAACTCCAAGTGGTGCTCCCAACTCTTGATGAACTACATCAACCTTGAGCAACCCACACAAGTTCAACTACATGAGCAAGATCAACACCACCATCCAAGGTATGTTATTCCATCTTAGAGAAGCTTTACTCCAAGTCATGAGTCAAAGCAACTAGACAAGATGTGAATACATCAAAAGGCTTAAACGAAAAATGGTAACCCCATTTTGAGCTTAAACGATGAGTATGACCTATGATCAAGTGCTCTCACTTGACTCCTAAGTCAATATACTCTAACATAGGTGACTTTGTCACCGACCATCTCTAGATGAAGTTCTCTTGTGTCTCTCCGTGCTTTTGTCTCTTGCATATTTGTTTCCCCTTTCAAAAAAACATCATCTAGATCTTTTAGTTTCTTATCTTTTCTTTTTGTTCTGCATTTCCAGCATCCAATTCATTGCAAATCTTTCAGTTAATTCCTTGCAAATCCTTGTGAGATCTTACTTCTCTAGTGAGCTGAGGTGATAAGTGGTTTCACTATGATGAACTCGGTCACACCGGTTTGTTCTCTTCGGCCCAACCGAAATCTTTCGGTGCAACTGAAGCACACAACTCGGAGTCACCGATTCCACCACAGGAAAACCAACTTGCCACTTATTCCTGATTTCTGTTTACTCCAGCTCCACTCAATGATTCTTGTCCTCTAGCAGCATCATATTAGACATGCTGCTTTGCTCTGTGACTCGAGGACCAACCCATTTGTATCACATGTCCGGAAGAGCCCTTCTTGGAAATTGATGTCAAAGGGGGAGAGAAAGATCACATCAAAGCTTAATATTTCCTATAGGGGGAGAAAGAGAGAATACTCAGGGGGAGAGAGTTTCTCAATAAGGAGAAAGTAGTATCATCAAAGACCCCAGATGCTTGGTGTTCAAGAGGAGAGATGTCACATGTCTTTAAGAGGGGAAAGACATGTTTGGTTGCTTGCTTTAGCTCAAGCTCTGTTGTTTCTTTTTGTTGCTCTGATTTTCTGTTCCCTATCTTCTCCCAATATCCCATGCAGATTCAGGGGGAGAAAGACATCTAAGGGAAGGAAATCTCTGATTTTATTGCATATCTTTACCTTTGGGGACATGTCTATATCCAATGTGGTACTTAGTACTCACTCTACATGTCATCCTAGTCTTGGTTCTCTTGTGGTTTCTCTTGTTTGGTCTAGTCAGTAGGTGTATCTGTGTTATTTAACCTTGTTTGCGTAGGTTCATCCCATCCTAAGCCAACTCAAGACCACAAGGTAAGTATATGCATCACAGTCATGTGAATGAGAAGCTCTTGTTGATGTACATACTGTTTGCAAGAAGGACTCATGAGCATGAAGGTACACTTCTCACATTCACATCATTTGCTCTGATGCATATAGCCAAGATACATGTAACACATTGCTTACTCTGTCATGTTTATGCATTCACATGCTCTTATATTCAATATTTACATGATTTCATACATGTAGGGGGAGCCTATGCATGTTACATGTCTTTCCAAAGCTTTACTTGCTATTCTCTATATCTTTATCTAAAGCTTTCATGTATGTTGTCATCAATTACCAAAAAGGGGGAGATTGAAAGCACAAGTGCTCCCTGGGTGGTTTTGGTAATTAATGTCAACATATCTCTGGTTGGAATAACACTTTTACCTGGTATGTTTCAGATAAGGTCAACAATGGAGTGGCATGGACTAGAGGATGTGGAACCCCTTCAAGATGCTAAGGACAAAGGATTGGCTCAAGCTTCAAGATCAAGACTCTACATTTTCTATTTTAGTGATCCAAGATCACATTGAGTCTATAGGAAAAGCCAATACTATCAAGAGGGGATGAGGTGTTGCTTAATGGCTTGCTTGCTCAAAGTGCTTAGTGATATGCTCCAAAACCCTCAACTACCTTCCCACATCCACATATGACCTAAACCAAAAGTCAAACTCGGCCCCACCGATTCTTTCTATCCGGTGCCACTGAGTTTCAAATGTCATAGCCACTGCCACAAACCCTAGGCAAATCGGTCTCACCGATAGGGATCTCGGTCTCACCGAGATGGGATTGTAATCTCTCTGTTTCCCTTCATAACGTTTTGGTCTTACCGAGATGAGCGATCGGTCCCACCGAGATTGCAATGTAAACTCTCTGTTTCCCTTTTGTAACATTTCGGTCTCACCGAGATGAGCGAATCGGTCCCACCGAGTTTACCTGACCAACTCTGTGGTTAGCTTATTACCAAAATCGGTCCCACTGATTTTGTGTAATCGGTCACACCGAGCTTACGTTATGCCCTAACCCTAACCATATCGGTCCTACCGAGTTGCATCTCAGTCCCACTGAAAATCCTAACAGTCACTAGGTTTGTTGAATCGGTCCGACCGAGTTTAACTATTCGGTCCCACCGAGTTTGGCTAATCGTGTGTAACGGTTAGATTTTGTGTGGAGGCTATATATACCCCTCCACCCACTCTTCATTCGTGGAGAGATCCATCAGAACATACCTACACTTCCAATACACATTTTCTGAGAGAGAACCACCTACACTTGTGTTGAGGTCAAGATATTCCATTCCAACCATATGAATCTTGATCTCTAGCCTTCCCCAGGTTGCTTTCCACTCAAATCTTCTTTCCACCAAATCCAAATCCTATGAGAGAGAGAGTTGACTGTTGGGGAGACTATCATTTGAAGCACAAGAGCAAGGAGTTCATCATCAACACACCATTTGTTACTTCTTGGAGAGTGGTGTCTCCTAGATTGGCTAGGTGTCACTTGGGAGCCTCCGACAAGATTGTGGAGTTGAACCAAGGAGTTTGTAAGGGCAAGGAGATCGCCTACTTCGTGAAGATCTACCGCTAGTGAGGCAAGTCCTTCGTGGGCGACGGCCGTGATGGAATAGACAAGGTTGCTTCTTCGTGGACCCTTCGTGGGTGGAGCCCTCCGTGGACTCGCGCAACCATTACCCTCCATGGGTTGAAGTCTCCATCAACATGGATGTACGATAGCACCACCTATTGGAACCATGGCAAAAACATCTGTGTCTCCAATTGCGTTTGAATCCTCCAAACCCTGCCCTTTGCATTCTTGCAAGTTGCATGCTTTACTTTCCGCTGCTCATATACTCTTTTGCATGCTTGCTTGAATTGTGTGGAGATTGCTTGACTTGTTCTAAGATAGCTAAAATTTGCCAAGAACTAAAATTGGGAAAAGGTTAGATTTTTATTTGGTCAAGTAGTCTAATCACTCCCCACCTCTAGACACCTCTTCTCGATCCTTTCACCTTCCCTCGACCTCACCGCACTGCCGTGCTTGGCACCGCCCCCCCCCCCCCCGGCCATCCATTCAAGCCCCGCCGACCTCCAGATCGGGCACAAGCTGCTCCTGCGCCCCACACCCCGCTTCCCCAGGGAACAGGCGGACTAGGTGCTCCGCGCGCCTAAGTCGGTGCTGCTTCTTTTAATTGCAGTTCGACTGACCCTGAATTGAAATCCAGGTGGGCTACTGACCTCTAGCAAAGGTGAAATAGTAAAAGGGAGGAAACCTTGTGCATTTAGTATCACGAAGAAGATGCAGTAAGAAGCGCTCAACTAGTTTCTTTCGTGGGATGAATACGGTGTGAGCAGAGACGTAAGATTTGCATGAATAAGGGAAGAGGAGCACCTCTTTCTGCTGGCAGTGCTCTGTCCTCCTTTGGTTTTTCCGACGATCTTCTTGTTGTTCGCCGGAAACCAGAAGTTGTGGAGGACGGTGCAGCCTTGGACGAACCCATGGCCAAGTTGTTGAGTGTGGTGCCGTGGCCGTCTGTCGGCGGTGGGGAAGCAGATCCGAGGCGGCGAATGACGGCGTAGCGGGAACAACTCCGGTGTAGTGGACGGTTGCGACAGTGGAGCCGCAGCAGTGAGGCGCAGGACGGCATGGTCGAAGTGGTTCTGGTACGGCGCACGTCGGCGTCGGCGTCGTGGAGGCAGCTCTGCCTCGGCTTCAGCTGCTAAGTCCTTGAGGGCATTGCGGTTGCGGTTCCGTTGGACGACGACGTCGGGGTACCGGCTCCGACGTGATGGAGGAGGGCGGCGGTGGATTGGCTGCTATGGGTGTAACGCCCCGAGACCGACGCTCCAGAAGACTTCCAGCTATTCCGAGTTTCGCCATGTGTTTCTTTTGTGCTTGCTCTTTTATTTTTGCATTGCATCATGTCATCATGCCATCATGTCATTAGCCTTTGCATCTCAACTCAACTAATAAATTGCATAGATGGTTGATCTATTTAAATCGAGGGAAGGGTGACTTCTCTTTATAACATATGGTCCCAATATTAGGGACCTATATTAAATATTTCTCTAATTTGGAAACCACCATAACACACTTGCAAATTATCCCAATGCCTTTGTTATCTTAATTCTTGGTTTCCAACCTTGCCATACCTTCTTTCATCATATTCCGGAGCTCCACCAAAGATCCGAACATTTTTGGACTTTCCCAACCCTCACTTCCTATTCAAACCATTTGAATTAAATTCAAATGAATTTGAATTTAAATCTTGCAATCATGCTCACTTCTATTTTCTTGGGATAAGCGCATTTTTGTGAGTCCGGAAAAATAATCCCCTTGCTCAAATTCTTGTCCACTCATTTCTTTTCTCTCCTTTTCTTTCTTTGCTTTTCTGTTTTTGTGAGGAGGTGAAGAAGTGAGAAAGAGAGAGAGCCCAACCAGCCCAGTCGGCCACTTGGTCCTCCTGTAGCTGCGGCCCAAGGCCCAGCCGACCCCTCTAACCCTAGCACCAGGGGAGAGCCTCCTGCTCGATCCCCATCTCCCTCCCGAGTGCCGTCACGCAGGGAGAGGGCAGCGCTAACCCCTCTCCCGATCCACTACTCTCCCTCGATCCCCTCGCTCGTCCTTCTCCAAACCCCGGCGTAGCTCCTCATCTCTTCCTCCTCGCGCTGCACCCCTCGCCCCGATCCCCTCGCCTCCTTCCTCCTTGATCCGGCCCGCCGCCGGCGCCCTGCAGCCGCCTCCACCACCAGATCAGGCTGGCCTCTGCCGCCCTTGCCCGTTCCCGGCCGGACCCCGCCGGCAGGGCCCCGTCCCCAACTCCGGCGCTCCAAGCTCGCCGCCTCCCTACCATGGCCGCGTGCCGCCCCTCTCCTCCGAGCACCGCCCGGCCTCCCCATCCTCTCCGTCGCCCCCTTCCCTTCCTCTGGCCTCCTCGTCGACCTGACATGGATGCCGAGCTCGAAGCCCCGTCGCCTCCCTGCCCGAGCTCCGTTTTTTGTCATGGACGTGGGGTAGCTGCTGAACCTCGCCATGGTTCTGTCCAACGCCGCAAGTCCGACGCCAGGAGCACCTCAAGTTCGTCTACGGGAGCAATTTTACATCGCCAAGTACCCTTCGGATTCATCAAGACCCTCATGAACAACTACACCCGATGATGTGACAAGTTCCCCGACAATGTGTACATCTACATCGCCAAGACCGGACCGACTAGTACCCCGACGTTGCGTGTACCACTACCGTCGCCCCGAAGACGTTGGAGTCGTCAAGTTCCTCTACGAAAACGTGTACCACTACCGCCGCCACGTGGACCACTACTTCCTCTACCATCGCCGAGTATCACTACTTCCCTCGACGACCCGCGAACGACTACTTCCGCTGAACTTGATCCGCTCTGAAATACATGCTTCAAAGGTATAACTGCTGAGAACGATGAACCGTGGACGAATGCTTGTTGTCTGAGATGAGCCGTATGTTGGCACTGTGCCCGTTTGCTTCATGCATGTTCCTCCTTGTTTGCCATGCCGTTGACCCGTGGGAACTCGGTAGCCGGGATCACCCCCCCCCCCATCTTTTGCATGCTCCACACATCCGCACACTTGCTCTTTTGCACCGGTATCTCAATGAGTTGTCGGATCATCGGAATGTTGTCATGGCACCATTTCCGTTGTCGTTGCCGTGGCACCCCTTTCGTTTCCGCCACGATGACAAATGCTTCTTAATGCGCTTGTCAACTTTTAGTAATATTCGCATAAAACTTGTTCATGTCATCCGCATCATGATAACAACTTCAAGTATGGTTAATTTGTTGTTTCCATTAATTTGCTTGAATGCCTTGTTAAAATGGTTTAATTCATAACTATTTAACCGTAGCTCAGAATTTAATAAACTTTATATGTAAATGGGGTAGAAAAATGCATAGTTTAACATGATGCACTTTGTTTTCCTGTTTAATAACTCTAAAATATGTTTTAGGGCAGAACAGTACCAAATCTAATATATGCTCATGAGGTTTTTCCGGACTTGTTGTTTGTCGTTCCGGCCTCATTTAAATTTGCCTAGATAGGTAGTTTTTCATATGTTTCACCTCTTGCCATGTTTAACAACATTTAATATTGTTGGATATATATACGAGAGAGAACTAAATAATTAAATGTGGTGTTTTGGCAATATGCAACTCGTTGCATATTGAGCTCCACTTAATTTGTAGTATTGTTTGTGCACTTTGCCATGCCATGCTTCATTAAATCGGACATGCATCATACTTGATTGTGCATCATGCCATGTTTATGTGATGGTTGTTTACTATGTTGCTTACTTCTTTCCGGGTTGCTTCTCGTTAGCTTCGGTTTCGTCCCGGAGTTGTGAGGATCCGTTCGACTTCATCCGTTTGTCTCCTTCATGGACTCGTTCTTCTTCCTTGCGGGATCTCAGGCAAGATGACCATACCCTCGAAATCACTTCTATCTTTGCTTGCTAGTTGCTCGCTCTTTTGCTATGCCTATGCTATGATACCTACCACTTGCTTATCATGCCTCCCATATTGTTAAACCAAGCCTCTAACCCACCTTGTCCTAGCAAACCGTTGTTTGGCTATGTTACTGCTTTGCTCAGCCCCTCTTATAGCGTTGTTAGTTTCAGGTGAAGATGAAGTTTGTTCCTTGTTGGAACATGGAGATGTTGTTCCTTGATTGGAACATGTTTACTTGTTGGGATATCACAATATCTCTTATATTATTACCGCATCTATATACTTGGTAAAGGGTGGAAGGCTCGGCCTTATGCCAGGTGTTTTGTTCCACTCTTGCCGCCCTAGTTTCTGTCATATCGGTATTATGTTCCTGGATTTTGCGTACCTAACACGGTTGGGTGATTTATGGGACCCCCTTGACAGTTCGCTTTGAATAAGACTCCTCCAGCAAGGCCCAACATTGGTTTTACCATTTGCCTCACCTATGCCCTTTTATTTCCCTTGGGTTTCCGGAGCCCGAGGGTCATCTTTATTTTAGCCCCCCTAGACCAGTTCTCCTTCGAGTGCTGGTCCAAACCGAGCGATGTTCGGCGCCCCCTGGGCAATCAGGGTCTATGCCAACCCGACGTCTGGCTCATCCGGTGTGCCCTGAGAACGAGATATGTGCAGCTCCTATCGGGATTTGTCGGCACATCCGGGCGGCTTTGCTGGTCTTGTTTTATTACTGTCGAAATGTCTTGTAGCCGGGATTCCGAGACTGATCGGGTCTTCCCGGGGAGAAGGAATATTCTTCTTGACCGCGAGAGCTTATAATGGGCTAAGTTGGGACACCCCTGCAGGGTATTATCTTTCGAAAGCCGTGCCCACGGTTATGAGGCAGATGGGAATTTGTTAATGTCCAGTTGTAGAAAACCCGAAGTTGAACGTAATTAAAATACATCAACCGCGTGTGTAACCGTGATGGTCTCTTCTCGGCGGAGTCCGGGAAGTGAACACGGTGTCGGAGTTATGCCTGACGTAAGTAGTTTCAGGATCACTTCTTGATCATAGTTGTTCGACCATGCTTTTGCCTTCTCTTCTCGCTCTCATTTGCGTATGTTAGACACCAGATATGCTAGTTGCTTGCTGCAGCTCCACCTCACTATACCCAGTCCTACCTTTAAGCTTAAATAGTCTTGATCTCGTGGGTGTGAGATTGCTGAGTCCCCGTGACTCACAGATACTTCCAAAACCAGTTTGCAGGTGCCGATGAAACCGTGCAGGTGACACATCCGAGCTCAAGGAGGAGCTCGATGAAGATCTTGTTCATTGTGTTGTTTCATTTCAGTTGATCAGTAGTGGAGCCCAGTTGGGATGATCGGGGATCTGTGTAGCATTTGGGGTAGTCTTCTTTTATTTTGTTTCCGTAGTCGGACCTTGATTGTATCTGTATGATGTAATGCTTTATTCATGTTTTTGTGTGAAGTGGCGATTGTCAGCCAACTATGTATCTCTTTCCCTTATGAATTACATGGGTTGTGTGAAGATGACCTCACTTGCGGCATTGCTTTCAATGCGGTTATGCCTCTAAGTCGTGCTTCGACACGTGGGAGATATAGCCGCATCGAGGGCGTTACAATGGGGTGGAGGACGGAGGAGGCTGGGGTTTCGCGGCTGGTGGAGAGGGCGTTTTCGCGCCCATGGAGTATGAATGGGGAAATGGAGGGAGACGGGGAACTAAGGGGGAACAATGTTTCGGTTTGAGACGCGCTTGTTTGAAATTTTGGGAAAGTTACAAACTTTCCCCCCATCTAAAATTTAGGACATATTGTGGGTTGGGGGTAGGACAGTCATGTCAGGTGTCCCAAATGTGGGCAGGATAGATTTTGGCCGAGCGCATGGGTAGGCGCCCACGGCGTATGAATGCTTCTCAGGTGTCTTGGTGAAGTTACAAACCTACCCCGGTTTAGACCTTTGGACATCTGGCCGATAGGCTACACGGGCCAGAGTCAGGACAGTAATTTCCTACCACCAAAACATTAGTCTTGCGCGGTTTCGGGTGACCAGAGGCCTATTTGGCGCTTCGTTCAATATTTGGGAGCAGAAGCATTAACGTTTTTGGTTCTCTTGAATTGAACTTTCAGGATTTGTCAAACTTCACAAATCTTTACTTTTGAAAATCCTAAAGCTACAATTATTTTGGAATGGAGGGGGTACATTTGAATATACATTGTACACGAGTATATATTAAAAAATATGCAACTTACCTCAGTTCATGCATGGTTCCAAATATAGTCTCCTTGGTTGCAAAAAAAGTTAGATATGCATATGAATATATATAGCATGTTCAAACTCACAACAAAGATTGATGCCCCCTTTTACATCTGATTTACAAATGCCATTATCTCGGGTTCAAATAGATGAATGCATTTCCTATGAATTCGAATCTTCGAAACCCCCTGTATGTTGAATTCGACATGTATTCTATTTCGTAGCTAGCAATTTGGATGTATCCATGCAAGTGACAAATGTATAAAGTGCTTCACACTAAAAACTTGGAGTGCACTAATTAATGTTTATTTATGAATTGCAAAAGCGTCCATTGCCTGTATTTCAAACCACTCTCACTCTATGGATCGATAATATGAAATAAACACATGCACATGCTAGAATTCAATTGCAGTTGAAGAAAGAGCCTACTTATGGTACTGTATATTAGTGATAGGGGTGTGTACAAAGTACACGTGAATACTAGGCATTGTGCGTGTGTGTATACTATTGAAGAACTAGCCCCCAAGCTTGTATAACATACTAAGGGCCTAGGGTTACAAATCATATATAGTCGGCTTATCACCAGTGGGGATAGAGTCCTCCGCGACTCGGGTAGCTTCGTGTTGTACGCCGAGTCCTCCACATGGGTCTTCGTATAACACGTCTCGGTCCAACCTATATGTGGCCCAGGATGGAACTGACCCATGAGTCTTCATGTTGACCCACCACAACTAGAAACGATGTGCCCACCACACCACACACGCAATCGGACACTAAGAAAATAAGCATATACAATATTACAACTGTATCTAGCTCATGATACGTCTCCATATTTTGTTGATGACACTGACGGACTTTGCATTTGATGTGTGCTCCGTATTTTGTTGACGACACTTATGGTCATTGTATTTGAAGCGAAAGCACGATATGGTCACTGGACTTCATAATAAGCTCATCACGGTCACCACATACATTTTGTCGTGCTAACCAACATGTGGTTGGATGGTTAGAGGACAGTGGTTTCTCGAGCCCACCAAGGTTAAAGTCCCGGTGCTCGCATTTATCTTGTGTTAATTTTAGTATTTTCTGGCGACGTACGTTCAGTGGGAGGAGACGTTCCACTCGACTACGAGGCACCTATGGTGACTTCATAAAATCTCAAGATCATATATGCTGGCCCACTCTCTCGAAGGTGCTCATAGGGGTAGGGTTCATGTGTGTGCGCTTATAGCGGTGAGTGCTTGCGCGTATATATGAGCCCTTGCATCTATACCGTGTTAAACAAATACATATCATGATTATACGGTCACTGGCTCACCCGTACAACTCCGTATTTTGTTGATGACACAATCAATTGACCAGTCAAACGTTCCACGCGATGCAACTAGTGTTGCACCATCGGGGCGCATAACCGTGGGGCCCACCTGTCAGCCCGTATATGAAAGAAAGAAATGGTAGTTTGAGTCTGTACTGTGTTAATAAAACAGGAGTACATTTTAGGGTGATCATACGGTCACTGGCTCACCATACAGCTCCGTAATTTGTTGATAACACGATCAATTGACCAGTCAAACGGTCCACATTCAGCAACGCACATTACCATAGGGCCCACCCATCAGCGCGTATATGAAAGACAGAAATGGTAATAAATTAGTGGTCGGTGGGTATTCGAAGTCGTGAGACCTCTGGTTGGCAGTGACCGGCGGTTGGGGGCGTTCATTGGGCGGTGGGGTGGGGATCCCCGGAGAAAAAGCTCGGCAGGGGGGCTAGAGGGATGGCTGGTGCGGCGGCGGACCGGCGGTGGGGAGTGGTTTCGGGGAGGGCGGGCCGGCCGCGGGCGGTGGGGGCTGGCGGTTCGGCCGGTGGTGGCTAGCGGCTCAGGGGGGTGGAGTTTGATGATAAAATGGAGGCCCTTGATTTCGTATCCAACGACTGGAAAATCTAATGACCAGAGATGAAAAAGTCAGTCGACTGACGTGAGCCTCACCCTGCACGTACACATGCACGCACGCAAGACACGCACGCATGTAGGCATGCAACACTGACACGTACACACGCACGCATGCTGGCGTGCAACACTGCCACGTATACATGCACTTACGAACACACGCACGTACAAACCCATGCATCCAACACTGAAACGTACCCTTGCACGCACGCAACACTCGCACGCCTGCATGCACACAGCACACGACGCAAGACACACGTTCAACCTATACGTGCATGCACCCTTTGTTAAGGACATGGATTGTTACGGGTATTAATCAATCTTATCTGTGATAAGCAGAACATTGATGTTTGCAGCGGTCTTTATGAATCACAACGTATCGAACGGGCCATCAACATAGTAGGCTTAGAGTAGGTACAATAGTACACGGTCAGCAGACTATTAGCAATTCCATGTCATCAAATTCATAGCTGGAAGAGAGAGAATGAAGAGAAAAGGAGGGAGCGGGTGCTTGACCTATCGCCGGCTCAAGCGCAAGAAACAAGAAATCGAACCTGCATGCAGCCCGCATGCAGCCGTGTGAGCCTGCGCGCCTCTCCTTTCCACCAATGAGCATGTGCCTTCTTTTCTTCTTTCACATGCAAGCATTAAATACCAGTAGCTAGTTTACAGCCCATCTATTATATTAGCTGGCTATTATAAAGGGTCCAAGTGACATGGCATTGGTATATAGCCAGCAACTAGCTTTCTTATTAACCATGCCCTTATCTACATGAAAAGGATGACGTCACACTCAATGAACAATCATCGGTTTATGAAATGCCCTCTTCTGACCGCCCTGGCCCACCAAAGGTTCCTCTGTTGTGCGCTGCCTGCGTTGGGTCACTGACATGCATGCCATGCACCCAAAGAGCTCACATGTCAGTGGAAGAACGGTGTGGTGTCCTAGATCAGAGTCGAGGGTGCCACTCGCGGCACGCCCGGCTGAACACGCCTCCGTGCCGCATTCAAACGCCTCCATGAAACCCTCCCGTGTGGAAGCCGAGAAACCCACTCTGGACACATGTCCGTTCATGACCGGGCCGGCGTTAAACGCAACGCCGGCCGAGATCCTCACGTCCGCCATCTATTTAATCTCGTATTTAAACGAGGCCAAACGCCAGCCAAGAATCGCACACCTGCGCCGCTCCCCTATCTCCTCCACCATTTTGTCCACTCTTACAATGGATTACGAAGAGTAATTATTCCGCATCCAAGCCGGCTGGGTAGACCGCCGGATACGAGCTATGCAGCTCGCAGATCCACCTCCCTCCCCTCGCCCGATGGAGCCAGTTGCTGCCCCAAGCCGGCGCGCGGTTCAGCAACTCGCCGCTCCAGGCCAGCTCGACGAGGAGCAGCGCATGGGCGTCGTTGCTGCCGTCCATGTCGTTGCCTTGTACCACGTCTCCCGTTTCTGTGGCCGAGACTCCCATGCTGGCGGCAGCGCCATGCAAGCAGCGACAGAAGCCGGGTGCGCGGAGAGCGACGGGTCGGTGGCCAGCGCCTCCGCGTCCGCCGCCATCATCGAGGAGAAGTAGAACACGGGAGGCCGCCGCCGCTTGGGTCCCATGAAGGCCACCGCGTAGGCGACGCCGGCGTACACAGCAGGTGTCTTGCCGGATCCTTTTGTTGCAAGGACCTTCGTCGACCCCGCATGGGCTCCACAGAAGAGGGCAATGTTAGGATAAACTCGAGCCGGTGCCGGCCATGGCGAAGTAGTCGCCAATATTTTGGCTACCCCGGGAAAGATCCAAACAGCCCCTCCCAACAGATTCAAATCCCTCATTCGCTGTGGAATTTTGCCATGTGTTGTTTTCATGGACTAGCAAGAAGCCCGTGCATTGCACGGAACATCAAGATGCATTTTTTTACAAACTCCCGCATGCATGCAAGGGATAATTAATGTCCTCCTTTGCTAGTACCACGAGGCAAACACCATTAATATTGCATCGATTAGTGTTAGTGGCCTTGTATATCTGCAAATTGTAATTTTGATAGTGGCCCCTTGTATATAAAAATGGAGGTAGAAAGATGAGAGATAAGGTGAGGAGGAGTGGGGCGTGGTGGTGACTGGTGGTCGGACTGGGCGGAGGGATGGGGATGGACGGCGCATTATGTCTAGGTTTGTATCTCTCTCTTACACGCCCACGTAGGTGGGGGACGTGCACGAAGAGAAGAGGTTCACGCACGGCGCACGTACTCTTGTCTCTTTCCCAACCACATCCGCGCGGGTACACGGTGGAGATCATTTCTGTACGAAAAATGCAGCCCACGTGGTAATTAGGCACGTGTACTAGTTGTCCACTTGGTGGAGGGAGGATCGTCTACCACGGGTGAATAAACAAATTGTGACTTGACGCATTATGTTAAATTAAAAAAAGAGGCAAACCATGTGGGGCCTACCTTAGAGGCAAGGCTCTATGCACTGGAGTACTTCTGATGTGTCTCGTCAACTCGCAGAACGAGGAGAAGCTTGCTTAGTACGCCGTCTCCCCCACCCACGGGCGCGGTGACTCGCAGGATGAGGTGAAGCTTGCTTACTATGCCTTACGCCCGCTCCCTCGCCCACGAGCGCGGTGGCTCGCATCACAAGGAGAAAATTTTACTACTCCCTCTGTTTACTCCTCGTCCCTACTAGTACGTACTTTGGTTAGTACTCCCTCCATTTACTTATACAAGGCCACTATAAAAAATACATTTTGCTTCCATACGAGGCCACAAATAGTAATCGAGACAAAAGTTACTACTCCCTCCTTTCCAGTTTATGGCTCAATTTCAAAATCTCTCCAACCAAGGTAGACGGTGAGTGGTCGAAATAATTTCATAGTTTGCACAAGTAATTAGTACGCTAGTTTTTCTCAAGAAGTTATGTTTACCAAGGCATTAATTAGAACGAATGCATGAATGACCACTAAATTTCCATGAACTTGTACATGCATTGGTTAGTTTCCTCTTGACACTGCTTGCGTCAGGTGATCTAACGCACCTCTAAATCCAACATGTAATGGTACTACTACTAGTATAGTAGAATTGAGACTTATCAAATGGAAAAATGGATCTTTAAACCCTAGTGGGTACGTACTCCGTAAAAACAGATTTTTCCAAAACTAAGTCGCTCCCTTTCATGAATTCTGCAGTATACTCCTCCGTCGACCCTCCCTTTCATGAATTATGTACTTCCTGTCGCCGACATGTGGGACATATAGCAACCCGGTCGACGTGTCAAGCACCAAATAACAGTGCAGAACAGCAGGGGGATGCACCCCACTAGTACCGGCTCAGTAGTAGTAATGAGCAATGAGACGTCAAATCACAATGCCGCACTTTCCTAGACGGACGAAGCAACCATTATTTCACACTTCGGTTCGCCATCATCTCAAACCACGTACTAGTATTGCTTCTGCCTCAAGAGGGACACGCGCATTGCCTTGGTACATCATGACATGTGGGACCGCATGACAGGCCATGCTCCCCCGCTGATCGCTCGGTAAAATCACCTCATTTTTACTATACTTCCTCCGTATTGGTTTACTACATGGCATGCACGTCATTCTAGGTTGAGAATTTAACTGGCTATATATGTGATGAACAGTACACTAGCCTTTTAAAAAATGTATACTTTTGTACAGTATTACTATCGATGGATTGCACCACGGAGCAAAAATTGAAATTAAAAAAAAAGTGGTACATATAGAGAGCGCTCGTCGCCAAATTATGCATATAGTACTATTAAAAAAGCTACTACGTGCTTAATTGGGGTGCTAAATTCTATTAAAGAAATACTAGTAGTGAGGGAGTCCTGGATTAGGGGGTGTTCGGATGGCCGGACTATACCTTCAGCCGGACTCCAGGACTATGAAGATACAAGATTGAAGACTTCGTCCCGTGTCCGGATGGGACTTTCCTTGGCGTGGAAGGCAAGCTAGGCGATGCGGATACTCAAGATCTCCTACTGTTGTAACCGACTCTGTGTAACCCTAACCCTATCCGGTGTCTATATAAACCGGAGGGTTGTAGTCCGTAGGACGAACCATCATCATACACAATCATACCATAGGCTAGCTTCTAGGGTTTAGCCTCCTTGATCTCGTGGTAGATCTACTCTTGTACTACCCATATCATCAATATTAATCAAGCAGGAGTAGGGTTTTACCTCCATCGAGAGGGCCCGAACCTGGGTAAACTTCGTGTCCCTTGTCTCCTGTTACCATCCGACCTTGACGCACAGTTCGGGACCCCCTACCCGAGATCCGCCGGTTTTGACACCGACATTGGTGCTTTCATTGAGAGTTCCTCTGTGTCGTCGCCTTTAGGCCCGATGGCTCCTCTGATCATCAACAACGATGAGGTCCAGGGTGAGACTTTTCTCCCCGGACAGATCTTCGTCTCTGACAGCTTCGCTCTGCGGGCCAATTCGCTTGGTCATCTGGAGCAGATCGAAAGCTACGCCCCTGGCCATCAAGTCAGGTTTGGAAGCTTAAACTACACGGCTGATATCCGCGGGGAATTGATCTTCGACTGGTTCGAGCCACAGCTAAGCATGCCACACTATCTCGAGGGGCATGATCTAGCTCTGCCTCCGAACAGTGTCCTGGAGGCCGCACATGCACCGGTTCCGACCCTAGACTCGAAGCCTATTACACCAATCGAGGATGAGCGGTTGGACGTCACCTCGGGGGCTGCGATCTCAAAGGCAATCGAGCCAAACGCCAGCCCCGCACTCCGCATGACCCGTGACTCCGAGGGTCCGGACTCCTATCCGGACTCCGAACACCCCGTGCCCCTACCAATCGAATCCGATCGGGCACCCATAATGGAGTTCACCGCCGCGGACATCTTTCAGCACTCGCCTCTTGGCGACATCTTGAACTCTCTCAAGTCTCTCTCTATATCAGGAGAGCCCTGGCCGAATTACGGTCAGCAAGGATGGGATACGGACGATGAGGAAATTCAAAGCCCACCCACCACCCACTTTGTAGCCACCGTTGACAACCTAAACGACATGCTCAACTTCGACTCCGCAGACATCGACAGCATGGATGACGATGCGGGAGATACCGATGAACCAACGCTTATAGGGCATTGCAAATCCACCGCATCCCACGATGTGTACATGGTGGATACCCCTAAAGGAAACGACAACGAGGAAAAAGGGGATGGAACGGGAGATAGACCCCCCGGAAAGCAATCAATGCGTCGGCATAAACGGCGACCCAAGCCCCGCCTCGATAAAAACCCAGCCATAGAGCAGGACAAGCCGGTAGACGACGAGCAAGCCTTAGAGCAGCCGTCCGAGCAGGGCAATACGGTCAGAGAAACCGAAACTCCCTCCCCCAGCGAAAACGGCATTCCGGACAACCTTACGCCGGATAAATCCATGGAGTAGAAAAGTCTCCACAAGAGGCTCGTTACAACTGCACGAAGCCTGAAAAAGCAGAAGCGGAAGCTAAAAACAGCGGAAGATGCACTCTGTATTAAATGGAACAAAGTAATCCACACCGCAGATAAATACGGCGACGATCGCCATACTAAAAGCTATCCAAAGAGAAGGCTACTGCCCGAATTCGACGAAGAGGCCCTAGAGCCCTCGCATTCAAAAAATAAGAAAGCCATACGGTCGGATAGACGACCCCATAAGGCGGCAAATGGCACCGTACTCGAATCGATATGCGACCCACCTAAGGATTCACATCATGGCCCAGCCAGGTCCATTTATGGGCCAAGAAAGCAAGCTCTTGTAAGCAATGCAAAAAAGCCATCATTAGAATCAGGCACACCCAAATACAGGGGCGCCGCACATCCCCTATGCTTCACCGATGAGGTTCTGGACTATGAATTTCCAGAGGGATTCAAACCCGTCAACACAGAGGCGTACGATGGAACAACAGACCCCGGAGTATGGATCGAGGACTATATCCTCCACATACATATGGCTAGAGGAGATGATCTTCACGCCATTAAATATTTACCCCTTAAGCTTAAAGGGCCAGCCCGGCACTGGCTTAAAAGCCTTCCCGAAAACACAATTGGAAGTTGGGAGGAGCTCGAGGATGATTTCCGAGCAAATTTTCAAGGAACCTATGTCCGCCCTCCGGACGCAGACGATCTTAGTCACATAACTCAACAGCCCGGAGAATCAGCTCGGCAGTTCTGGAATAGATTCCTTACTAAAAAGAATCAGATAGTTGACTGTCCGGACGCCGAAGCCTTAGCAGCTTTCAGGCACAATGTCCGAGACGAATGGCTCGCCTGACACCTCGGCCAGGAAAAGCCAAGAACAATGGCCGCACTCACAAGCCTCATGACCCGCTTTGGCGCAGGAGAGGACAGCTGGTTGGCAAGATGCAGCCCCAACGACCCAAGTACATCCGAAACTAGGGATGGAAACGGAAAACCGCGACGCAACAAGGATCGTCACCGAATTAAAGAAAAAAGTCCGAAGAGCAAGGCAGTCAATGCCGGATTCAAAAGCTCGCGACAAAATCAGACAAAACCACCCCTCCAGGATAACAGGGATGATCCGTCCAACTTAAATAGAATCCTGGACAGGATATGTCAGATACACAATACTCCAGGGAAGCCTGCTAACCATACCCACAGAGATTGTTGGGTTTTCAAACAATCCGGCGGACTCAATGCCGAACACAAGGGGCTCGACACACCAAGCGAAGACGAGGACGAACCCCAGAGGCAGAGTACCAGGAAACAAAAGAACTTCCCACAATAAGTAAAAATAGTGAACTTACTTCACGTAACAAAACGTGTGGCACCCATAAAGGTACGCACAATACAACCTATCCCCAAGGGGTCCCGCCACTGGTCATTAAAACCAATCACCTTCGATCAGCTAGACTATTCTAGAAATATCAAGAACGCAGGCTGGACCGCCCTGATGCTCGATCCGATAATTGGCGGATTCCAGTTTACAAATGTCCTTATGGATGGCGGCAGTGGACTAAACCTGATATATCAGGATACAATCAATCACATGGGGATAAACCCAGCAAGAATCCGCCACAGCAAAACCTCCTTTCAAGGGGTAGCACCTGGTCCGGACACCCATTGTATGGGTTTTCTCCGGCTCGAAGTTATATTCGGCTCTGCCAATAACTTCCGTCGCGAAAAGCTGACCTTCCATGTCGTCCCGTTCTCAAGTCGCTATCAAGCACTACTGGGAAGCGAAGCTTTCGCTCGCTTTAACGCAATACCGCATTATGCATCTCTCACGCTTAAGATGCCCGGTCCACGAGGCATCATCTCTTTGAAGGGGAAGCATTAGAGTGCGCCTCCCCCAAGCAGAGGACTGTGCGGCCGCTTAAACAGCCGCACAATAAAATGGCCTCACCAGCCAAAAAACTTTTCGATATAGGTCATTAAACGCCACGAACGCGGAATGGACGAGTTCGGTACAAATCCATCATTAATGCAGGCTTAGAGGCCATATACCCCCGTACTAGGGGCTACGCGCAGAGACAATAAAGCTCAATTTTATGTTTTACTTTATACTTTAGTTATTTTAAAAACCTTTTGTTCGGCACGACCCGTTTTCAATGTTGTTCCTCCCTTTTTCAGATGAACGTCGTGTGGCGCCCATCCAGGATACGGCGCAACGGGGACACATGCGCAGACGTGCAGTAGGGACCCGTCCTAAAGGATTCTTTTTAGATTAAGACCCTGCGTAAACCTTTTTTACTGTCTCTTGTTGCAACACATCCCCTGGTTTTTCCCGATATAACCAAGGAGGAGACTGGCGTCTTGGCATGTGGCCACGTCAGAATTTTTTGCACGTACCTGGACACTAGGGGCTTTTTTAGCAAAGAGTGTTGTTTCGCCCGCACTCATAAAGACCGAACACCTTAGGGAGTGTTCGGTGTCGCGAGTTTTGGCATTATATGCATCAGCTCCGAATCATGTCTTTGGTCAAATGTTGGGTTGCCCGGCTCCTGAGTTCGGCTACCTTACGTTCCCCCTATCGGCTAAGGTAGCACCAGGAGAACTACTGCGATTGTGCCCCGGTTCGGCCGGGCGAGCACCTCTATAGAGAAAGCCGAAAACTGACTGTCATGATGTAGCGTGAGACTGGTCAGCCACTCGATGACCTATTGGAATCTATCGGATTCCTCCGCTTTAACGAAGGGCTGCTTCCCGGTCAGGCACATACGCGCCCCGAACTCGGGCGAGCGCAGACGCCACTAATGGGCTACCTAGATAGTCCCACTGTCAAGCTCCTATGGCTAAGTGAAAGTGTTAAAGCATTATAGTCCAATTGCCTGGCCCGCTGCGCTATCACCTCCTTTGTAGGACCAAGACGTTGGGTTAAGTGTGAAAATGCGTCTTCTGCGAGCACCCCCGCACTATGTGCGTGGGGGTTGAAACCAACGACTGCAATCTTTCTGATTTTATATATTTTTTTTAAACGGCCGCACAGGAGGTGTTCACAATACTTGAAGGCACAAGTATAAAAAGGCCACTACAGTTTATCAAAATATTACTTCATCATTACATATGCTATAATAACATAGCATCCTTCGAGCACTACGTCTCTATTACACGAGCGCCTTCAAGGACTTCCTGAAAATAGTGCTCGGAGGACACTCGGCTTCTCTCCGAATCTCAGGACGCAATAACGGTGGTCTCCATCTCGGCCCAGTATGTCTTGACACGGGCAAGAGCCATCCTTGCACCCTCTATACACGCCGACCTCTTCATTGCATTAATGCGCGGCACTGCGTCAAGGAATTGCTGCACCAAGCTAAAATAACTCTTCGGCTCCGATCTCCCTGGCCACAGATGACCCATGACATACTTCATGGCGAGTCCGGACAACCTATTAAGTTCGGCCCATTGAGCCAAACGATCGTCCACTGCCAGTGGACGCTCTGGATTGTGAAATTGCGACCAGAACAATTTTTCCACTTCATGATCTTCCAGATCTCGGAAGTGTTCGGTCGCATCAGCAGCACTCGCTGCCAAATCCAGATAGGTGTCCTCCACACTCCACATCCGGTCCAACGGAGCAAACTTCGAATCGCAAAATTTTCTCCGCAGCATGAAGGGCTTTCCAACCGCGATCTGTTCGGCCTGACGCAGCTCCTCCTTTGCAGCTCTCATCGTAGAGCGCGCGTCCTTGGCATCAGCAATGGCCTTCTCTAGGACTGCCTGTCTCGCCTGGTCTTCTCTCTCGAGAAGTATGCAATGGTCTGCAGTGCTCTTTAACTTTTCGGCCATACAGGCCATCTCTTCCTTGCTTCGGCAATGAGCAGCCTGTTCGGCTCTCAGCTCTTCAAGGGCCTTCTTGGCAGCCGCATCACTTCTCCTGGCTTGATCTTTAGCTCGGGCAAGTTCTGCCCTAAGACTCTCCACGGCGGCCGCACCATCTGCGTCAAGCACACATATCGTAAGACACTGGCATAAAACTCTTCTTACCTAATGTTGCCCGAGGAGTCACATACCTTGAGCCTCATCCAACCGCTTGTTGACAAGCGCGATGTCGGCATCTGCCACGTCCAGTTGCCGCTTTAGTTCGGCAAAACCAGCAGTTCGACTCGATTTCGGCCACCCTGCAGCCTACATTAAAAGGCAACATTTTAGGCCTGGGATTATGATCCTCCACGTGCCGTCATTTCTTGACGACATGCAGAGTCTCAGGGGCTACTATCTACATAGGGCGCATCTTATTTACGCGCAACTGACAAAAGTACACATTATCTAATGTACCTCAAAACCCGTCAATAAACTTTCGACGGCCACACACAATCCACTCTCTGCAGACGAAATCTTTTCAATTACCGTGCCCATTAATGCACGGTGCTCCTCTGAAATAGAAGCTCGCCCTAGCAGAACCTTTAGCTCCTCCGGCCGAGCACCAGAAGGTGCCGGACTCGTCCCATGACCTCTTTCGAAGGCCGGACGCGGAGAACTTCGGGGGGCCCCATCGCTATCTTCCGCCCCGGCCGGACTCGGAGAAACCCTCCGTGACGACACCTCAGGGTCGCCCGCTTCGTTAGGCGGCCCAGCAGAAGGAGGCGTCCCGCTCTCCATCATCTCCGGAAGAAGATCCCCCGAAGACGAGCTCTGCTGAGAAGGGCTGAGGTCCGAACTACAAGGTAAAAATTCGGTTAAAATTCTCAGATATAAATCATAGATTTCTCTCATCCCTCGAAAGGAAAATCTTTCTCTACTTACGGCTCGCTGGAGGGCTGATCTCCTTGAGTACGTAGTCCGGCCGAGGAACTCCCCGACACCGGACCCTCTGATGAGGATCTTTTCCCCCGCTTCGAGACCACGGTCTTCGGATCGTCAGAGGCGGCTCTCTTCTTTTCCCTAGGAGAGGAATCGTCGATTCCTCCCTTCGGAGCAGCCTCCTTCGAGGAGGCCGTAGTTTCCTTGTCCTCCCCCTTGCTTCCCTCCAAAGGCACTACCTCCAGCATCCTGACTAGCACGGGATCCAGCCTAGTTTCAGGAAGGGGAGCCGTACACCTGATCAGCTTCGCCTTCGCTATCCACTCCTATTTAAAGGGGAGCTCTTTTAAGGGCAAGTTTATGATAATTATGCGGATAGAAGGTCCGGGCACAAGGTTACTTACTTGAGTATCCGGGTGATTGTGGCTTAGGCCTGCGTCCTCGGTCAAATCCGGACACACTTCTTGTGATCCGAAGAACAGTTTATACATCTCCGCGGGCGTCGCGCTCATGAAGTCCCGGAGAGATCATGGTCCCTCTGGATTGAACTCCCACAGGCGAAGGGGGCGGTTTGCCGGGCAGTGTCCGGCGAATCAGCATGACCTGTGTCACCTTGACCAGGTTGAGGTCTCCCTCCAAGAGATCCTTAATGCGGCCCTGCAGCAAGGGCACGTCTTTGGGCAAACCCAATCTAACCCTCTGTTGATCCACGACGCTAGCCGTGGTGGGGGACCCGAGCAAAAGGCAGGAGGCGCCACCCATGTGGTGCCCCAGGGAGCGGTGATATAAAACCACTCTCGTTGCCACAAGCCTAGCTCCTCTTGAAAAGAGCCCTCGGGCCATGGAGCATCGGCATTTTTTCTTATGACTGCGCCTCCGCACTCTGCGTGCCGTCCCTCGATCATCTTCGGCTCCACTTTGAAGGTCTTGAGCCATAATCCAAAATCAGGGGTAACATGGAGGAAAGCTTCACACACGACAATAAATGAGGAGATATGGAGGATGGACTCCGGAGCTAAATCATGAAAATCCAGCCCGTAATAAAACAACAGTCCCCTCACAAAGGGATCCATGGGGAAGCCTAACCCTCGGAGGAAGTGAGACGTGAACACCACGCTCTCGCCGGGCTGGGGACTGGGAATAGCCTGTCCTTGAACAGGCAACCTATGCGAAATCTCGCCGGTCAGGAACTTAGCCTCCCTCAACCTTAATACGTCCTCCTCCGTAACGGAGGAAGGCGTCCATCGACCCTGAAGGTCAGAACCGGACATTGTCGAAGGTCCGAAGCGCCTAGAATCTGGAGCTTGGGGTGTTGGAACGCGAGGCGACAGGCGAACTCGTTTAAGATTAAGAAAAGGAGCGAGGCCTTGGTTTCTTTATAAGAGGTTGAATACCAAGAGCCCTCCCCGTAACCGTTTTGGACTCGCCTTTAATCGAGGGAACGTGCTAACAGGCACGGTTGGGTTACCCATGTCCGTATTGATGAGAATCCCGTTAAAAGGGGCACACGATCTCTGCTTTGACAAGACGTGCCAAGGAAACCGCCTTGCTGAACGTGCTGAGGTGGAAAAGTGAAAACAATTTGTATAAAGAGCTTGGCCGCAGTGTGATGACGCACTGCAGAATACGTCAGCAGATTTGATTTGTGTTAATATTATTCTCTCTATTGCAATATGTGGAAACTTATTTTGCAGAGCCGGACACTATTTTTGGTGTTTACTATCTTCTATGAAGGACTTGGAGGAGGAACCCGCCCTGCAATGCCGAAGACTATCTGCGCACCGGACTAGTCGTCATTGAAGCCTGGTTCAGGGGCTACTGAGGGAGTCCTGGATTAGGGGGTGTTGGAATGGCCAGACTATACCTTCAGCCGGACTCCAGGACTATGAAGATACAAGATTGAAGACTTCGTCCCGTGTCCAGATGGGACTTTCCTTGGCGTGGAAGGCAAGCTAGGCGATGCGGATACTCAAGATCTCCTACCGTTGTAACCGACTCTGTGTAACCCTAACCCTATCCGGTGTCTATATAAACCGGAGGGTTGTAGTTCGTAGGACGAACCATCATCATACACAATCATACCATAGGCTAGCTTCTAGGGTTTAGCCTCCTTGATCTCGTGGTAGATCTACTCTTGTACTACCCATATCATCAATATTAATCAAGCAGGAGTAGGGTTCTACCTCCATCGAGAGGTCCCGAACCTGGGTAAACTTCGTGTCCCTTGTCTGCTGTTACCATCCGACCTTGACGCACAGTTCGGGACCCCCTAACCGAGATCCGCCGGTTTTGACACCGACAAGTAGTATGTCCATACTGAAGAGTTAAAGTAACGAGAAGAAACATAACATAGTTCTGCTGGGGGCTCAGCACAACACACCCCTCAAATTAAACTAAGCACACCTGAAATTAAACTATGCAACTAATCCGGTAGACACTGCATTAGAAGTTTAGAACCACCATGAGCAATGACACTGCCACCTTACTCGGAGTCCTCGTCCACGTCCTCGACTTCGTCCTTGTCCCTATTCCTCTTGGCCAATACTTCTTTGCTTGAACCGCACACTTGGTTGTTGCTCTTCATCCAACCCTTGTAGATATTGAAACAAAGGTACCCATCCATTGCAGCGTAGTGGATATGTTCTATATCTAGTACGTTCCACTACCATGCATGACGATGAAACGTGTATGGAGGTTTCACCAGTTTACCGTACGAAGGATGAACCATGGCTCCTGCCAGGGTCAGCATTGAAGGCTGATGAGAGGGCACTAGCCGATTCTTCTGGAGGTCGAAGGGGTTGCCTACAACGAGGCCTATCCGACCCAGGATTTCTTCGTCGTTTGTAAAGTCTACAGTAACGAATTTCACTGTTTTGTCCTTGAGGAAGTTCTTAAAATCCTGGCACTCGACGTCGGCATGGCATATGTGGTAGACCAAGCAAACGTTATGTACGCAAACCTGGATCACGGTGGGCTTCTTCCTCTCTTCGTCCTTTAGATCCTTCTCTCGTCCAAGGACTATGGTGTACTCAACATCTAGCCTAGCGACCCACTCATCATCTGAGTTTTCGAACATGTGTCTGAAGCGAGAAAGGCATCCTTTCACCGTCGCGGAAGAACGGGTGTAGATGACGTCGAACTCATCGTTGGTGATGGTTCTAACCTTGTACTCACCGCCGATCATGGAGATTTGGGACGCCATGGATTTGGGAGGAGGGTTAGCATTAGTGGAACTGCCGTAATGTGAATGGATGGGACGACTAGGAGCGAACTGTCGTAGTATTGAAGGACGTGCGGGGATGAGTAGGAGCGAACTGCCAGCGTGCGAACGGCAGGGTAGTGGCTTTCCATTCTCCCATGATACGGGCTTCCGAGAGCCCTTGGATCTGAGATCGAACGGTTGCATGGCGTGATTCTATACCTATGGGTGAATATCCTATCCTGGAGGGTTATTCTGCAAATTTTCAGCAACTTAGCATGCGACCGTTTGATCTCAGATCCAAGGGCTGTCAGCAGCCCGTATCATGGTCGCACCTACCACAACCGTCGCGTCGCTTGCGCGGTCGCGCCCTTGGAGATTTAACATGGTGCGTTAGGCTATCTGATGTTGGCATGTCATACATAGTCATCACTTAGTCACTCATACTACAACAAGGTTGGCTATAAGTGTATTTTTTTTACTCCTCTCTATCTCTTTCTTCGTACTCAAGGAAGAAATGGTGCTAGTAAGCGCGTGTATTTATTGCATTTGCCAAGGAGTGACCTCTTCCAATGAAATGGTGTTGCTAAGTTTGCTTCATTTAATTAGCTATAGACTCAAAATTGTCTTTTCACCTAGGTACACGCGCTTAGCACCGTTTCTTCCTTGGGTCACCAAACTAGTCTCTCTCTTGTTGATTAACTTGCCACATCAGACTTTAAGCCTATGTGGCAAGCTTAAGCACCTATAGGAGCAAGTAAAAGTAAGTACAATAGTGCGCTTTACATGGCATTTTTGCATATGTGGAGGAAAGAGAGGCAAGGAAAAAGTGGAGAAGTGGGCTCTCATGCAAGAGCCAGCCTCTACTACATGGTGGAGCATTGGGAGAGGCACCTGTATGGAGGTGGTCAGGAATCTGGGAGACTCACGCTGGCCGTTGCGCCGCAGTTAAAATGATAATGGCAAGTCAAATCATGGGGCCCCACCTGTCCAGCAGTAACTCGCTGTCAAATCACACAGCCCTATGTTTGCAGCAACCTACTCCCTCGTCTTCTCGCGTCTCTGCCGACCCGACTAGGCGGAACTGCCCCGCTACCTACCGCACAGGAAAAGCCCCGCCCTCGACTTTTAAATACAACTACATCCGCTTAAGAATCCAATGATATAATTTTTGTGACATAGTAACTCATATTTAGTTAGTCAAATGGATGACCTAGAACTACGTGCAGGCCCTATAAACCGAGACGCCTAAAAATAAAAACCGAGACGGAGAGGGTAGTTCAACACGTATCTTTTTAGATCAATATATAGTCGGGATTCACCAAGGAGCAAAACCAAGTGGTAGGCTGCTCCTGTCGTGTTGGCGTAGCAACTCAAGCAGTGTCAGTCCGCACACGAAATGGCGACACACTTAACATGACCCCTTTGGCCGACATGTGGCTCATCCACCATCTTCTTCCACGTGCGATGCACCAAATTATAGTTCGGAGCAGCGGTTGGAATTGGAGGCACCCCGGTCGTAGCGCCGCAGTAGTAGAAAATGAGCGATGAGGGGTCAAATCACAAAGCCCCACCTTTCCCGCATTAAGCTGGACGGACGAAGCAACCATCATTTCACTCTAGGGTGAAAGAGCATAAAGAAAAGAGAAAACAATGATGCGTGCGGCAGCTACCTACGGCACCCTAGGGTAGGGGTCTCCACTACAGATTCTTTTTTTAAGGCGCCTCCACTACAAATCGGCTTCTCCCTCGTCCTCTTGAAGAAAATCGATGATGAGTGCGATGGTAGGGTTTGTAGGAGTACTACGGCGTGCGAGGCCACGTCGTAGTAAACGGGTTCGAGCTGACACCTTAAATATGTGTGGGCCGCTTGGTTTTACGGGAACAAGGCAGCATTTTGGGTTTGGGGACCAGTGGAGATATAGTATGTACAAAAAATTGTGGACGTAGGTTCGAACGAAAGGCAATGATGCATGGGCCCTGCATTTTGATATACCCGGGGCCGCGTGAAATTTGCTACTCTACTCAAAACTAGTAAGGTACACATGTATTGAACGCATGAGATTTCGAAACCAAATTATGAATAAATACACACTATAGCATGTAAAGCTTTGAGTCATATATGCATGATGTAGATGTTCGTTTAGTTCTTATAGTTCATCTCATTCAAAATCAATAAGTTTTATAAAAATGTTAAGATTCATGGGGTTGTGCATTGTACTCCCTCCGTTCCAAAATAAATGACCCAATTTTGAACTAACTTTGTGCAAAGTTGGGTCATATATTTTGGAACGGAGGGAGTAAATCATAAAGTAAAAACAAATAATGGCAATTCATTTAGAAAAAAATAATCAGTTATGATACAGAAGATTCTAGAACAAAGGAGAAGTGCTTGTGTTTTGAGGTTTGTGCATTATGCTTAAGTTCAACCATGGAGTCTTCTAAATTGTACATATGGCAGATCTGGTGGAACGTTGATGATATCCAACGGCCAGTAGTGCTCGGATTTTCCTATCTCAGCACTGTCGGGTTAGCTTCATCCAGCGACCATCTTCCAAAGTTATTGGCACACTATATAGTTCTTGTGCCATAGTTGCATGTTTTGGAAAAAAGCTACTAGTGGGTTGTACTATCTATTTAGGAATAGAAGATGTATACATGGAAGTTGTAGGGAAAGAGATGACACGGAGCATCTCGATTCCTATGAGTAGGGATTGGAAAAGAGATGTCATTTGGTTCACATCATAGGAACTTTTCTATTGAATCTAGAGATGACATGTATCTCAATTCCTATGAGGAGGGATTAGAAAAGAGATGTAATTTAGTTCATATCATAGGAACTTTTCTATTGAATATACGCTAATGTTTATTTTCCTTTGAAATTAAGGGAGTATAGGAATCCATTCATATGTACCAAGTGGCTCTAAAGCTATAGAAATGATATCATGTTTATTTCCTTCGAAATGTGGAGTATATGAATCTATTCCTATGAACCAATTGGCTCTAAAGGAAAAAATCCTATAAAAAATCATATCATATAGAGTTCCTATGATATTCCTCGACACTAAAGGATGCTTGAAATTGCTGCGGGTGATACGATGGTCTTTCTTTGTCGACTCCTCACCCAACTTTATAGTTACTCTCGAAGATGAATGAAATGATATATACATGGTATTCTACATGTGCAATTTGGTACACAAAAACTCGGTAAAAGTTTGTGAGGTTCACATTTTAAATAAAGCTATATGCACTGCATTTCGGAACGGAGGGAGCATACGACAGTTGCTAACACTCACATGGAAGATTTGTGTGTAGGAGGAGTGGCTGTTCTGTTAAATGACATGGCAAAACTGACATTGTCGGATGCCGATCTAACGGTTCTTACGGCGTTCGTCAGGAAAAGGCTTGTGGCGAACGTTTGTCGGATAATGATTTATAGACACATGCATTGCATTGATACGTGCCCCCCTCTCTCTCTCACGCACACGCACTCTCACGAGTCACGACTCTCCCGAGTCCTCTCGCAGGCTTGCACGTCGCACCCACCATCTATCTGTAGGTAGACGTCACGCACATATGTGCTCTTCACACCATATCCTCGGAACTTCTAAAAAAACAAAAGACGGTGCACACATTTTATTTTAGCTCACACGTCACACACTTGTACTATTACTCTTGCGGCGAATGTTCTTTGGGCATAGTATATTGTACTCTCACGAAGAGAAGCGGTGCACGCACGCACTAGTTCTCTCACACCCACTCGCGGGTACACATAGGAGCGCATTTTTTTGAAGCTAATACAACAAAATCACTCCACTATATATAAAAGCAGGAGCCTTAGCGCTTGCTTTACTAGGGTTCCTCTCGTTCACTCTCTCATGCTCTCCAGATCTAAGCAACACATAGGTGGCCACACTCTATCTCAGCTCACGGCTGGTCACAAATCTGGCCGGACAACCTCGACCAGGGTAGGGGTGTAGGTGCATCGTTCATGCTGTCGTCGGCGGCAAGGGAGGAGACCAACGGCTGCCCGCGCGTCCCGATCGGCGGCCGTGCCGTTCTCTCCGAGAGAGCACCGGCTCGGGAGGGCCTCCGGCCCCTTCTTCCTCCCTGCGGTATTGTGGCCAAGATGTGGCCTCCCGACGCCATCTTTGCGACATGCCGACGACCCTCAGGTATATATTCCTTCGAAACCTGCCTTGCTCTACTACCCCAGCTCCCTTCGTGTGGATCCTTTTCTACTTCCGTCCGCTGTTCCAAAGCCACCTAGACTTCTACTATTATTAGAAGTAAAGCTATTTCATCCAGTCAACTCAAAGCGTTGGTTTAAACATGGAAGAAAGTGGGAAAGTTGTAGCATGAATCTAGGACTTGGTTCTAAGAGGAAACGGGGGAAAGTAGTAATATTTGTCACTGTTTAAATAACCGTATTTCTTATTTGCGCAAATAGGGATGTCTGTCTCCATATCGTTTCGGGATGTCTGTCTCCGTATCGTTTCTATCCGCACAATCAAAAGCACACACCTCAGTTTTAGTACAACTGCGCAAAATGAGATGGTTATCCCTCGCTGTCGTCATCTAACCTCCCATCTTCAAGGTATCCCTACATTGGTAGTAGCTAAGGTAGAATGACCAACGCAATCTAAAAGAAGCTGATTCGTATGTTTTACTTCCTGATTGCAGTGCAGGGACGAGCGAAAACAACTACATCCTAGTCCGGAATGCACTTTCTACCAGTTCATCCATGGACCAAGGACTAGCTGGCACGGCTGCACGGTGTTTTTTTGGACAGGTGCACGGACAAGAGGCATTGTGGTCTGTTATTTCTGCAAATAGCGGTGCTTAAATTTAGTGCAATGCACAAGACTTTCAGTTGGTCAGTACACTACATGGTTTAGTTCAGCATTCCAGCTGAGAGCACAATTATAATTGGTTATTCTGGAATGAGAGAACCTAACCCTGAATGGTGGCAACAAGAAAAAACCAGAGTGAACTCTAGGAAATTTAAGCCTGCCGGGAGGCCCTTTGCTCAGAGAGAAGCCTTGCTTGTTTTTTCCTGATTTGTAAACCTTCACACAACTTTGTCTTTTGTTGTGAACTAGTATATGTTTGTTATGTTCTATGAATCGTTGAGATGTATAAAACTGCTTAACTTATGCTTTTCAAGTTTTTTATGAAGACGAGTTTAATGTGAGTGTTCTACATGAGCACTGGACTAGCGTGTGAACGTTTGGAATTTATTACATTGTGGCCTCAATTAACTGCTGAACCAATGTAACAAGATACATAGTTGCTTATATGTCAGACATCAGATTGTTGATTGTTAGCTGCTCGATAGCCTAGTGTTGAAGCGAGCTGAGCCAATGTGTCATGTTTTGCACAACTGCTTACAAGTGGGGTAGCACCAACAGTGTTTACAAGTACTTATGTATACGTCGGCGCATGGTTCACGAACGAGTGCTCTATTTCATCAAAACACACACTGCTCGTATGATAAACCGTGACAACTTATGTCTTACCATGCCATATTCATGAAAAAACTAGTGAGGACGCATCTGTTTCGGCAACAATTATGATGGTTCTCACATGATTCATGGGCACACAAAAGTAGCAGCAGTTCCCATAGACGGATTCAAACAGAGTACTTGCCCCAGAGGGGTCGATAACAGGCAAGGTTCGAATAATTAGACACAATCCAAACTACTATTAAACACTAGTTGGGGCAACTATTTCATGCCTCGATCTAATTTGGGCTGGACACAAGACGGACCTTGCCATGAACATCATCGAGGACTTCCCGCAGCAGCTCAATCCTGTGAACCTTCATAAAGACAACCTTGTGTCCTTGCCACTGATAAACTTGTTTGTGGAGGCATGCCACGTCATCTTCCTACGTAAGCTTGACAAGAACAGTATTCCTCACAAACGAAGGAGTAGCTTTGAACTTCTTGTGCTTCAGTACACCCTGGACAACACGCCTGACAACAGTGAGGCTGGAATACAACTCTTCATTGGTATAACCGCAAATGGCTTCCAGGATCCAACAGCCTAAGAACTCTGTTTTCCCAGTGCATATATTCAGGTCGTCCACCTCATAGCGAGTGACATGTACAACCACACAATCCGTGTCTGCATCAGGGCTCTAATTGAAACAGAAACAAATTCTGAATTACTTTTCAGTATAAGAAACACAAGTTATTTAAACCACTACGTATACCATGGCATCGAAGCTAATAAAATTGTGCATTATTAATCACCGCATACTTACTTTTCTAAAAAAATCACCACATACTTAGATGAAAAACCACAATCGAGATCGACAAAGAAGGAAATCACCTTGGGCAGCTCAGCAGGGGGGACACATCCTCAAAGGGGGAAAACTGCTCCTGCAGTGCCACGGGGGTTGTCACCTCAAACGGGGCATTGACCATCTCAGTATCTGGGGTCGCCTCGGTGGTTGCCTCCATCTTCTTGGAGCTCTCTGTCTCGTGGGGATCGGCCTCCCACGTCTGCTCCAATATCAGCAGATCTTTGCCTGGTTCTCCTTTGTCCATCATGAAACTGACGAATACTAGGAGACCACTGAAAGGAAAACACAATTGCAATGACAATGAAATAAAAAAGGGAGTGAGGATCGGTTACTGCTTTGTAGAAGTTCTTTTTTTTCCTCTGAACGAAAATATACCAACATCACGGATCCGCTTACCTTCCCTTCGTTCGGAGAGAAGAACAGTGGCAGATGCAAGTGTTGCCTTTCTTGAAGACGGTGAGGGAGAAGGGGATTCAGCGAAGAGTGAAATGATGGTTGCTTCGTCCGTCAAACTTAGACTGCGGGGAGGTGGGGTTTTGTGATACGACGGCTCATTACTGCCGCGCTACAACCGGGGTGACTCTCCGCCTGCATACTGCCTTCTAATTTAGTGGATGGCATTTGGGCCCGTGGACTACATGGCCCGCATGTCGGTGAACAAAAGTATAACGGCATTCAGTAGAGGGAGACGTTTCAATGACCTAGGAGGAGCCAGAAGCGGTAGAGTGTCTCCACTGTACTAGTAGTAATTGTTTTTCTGGGTAGCTGTAGAGTGTCTCCACTGTACTAGTAGTAATTGTTTCTCGTGTCCCAATATAAAACATCCCATCCACACTAGTAAATAGTAAAATCAATTCAAAAGCCCATATATTTACTAAATGAGAGGCGCTACCCACACCCAGCACACCCCCCCCCCCAAAAAAAACTTGGGTGCTCTTCTTCCTCCTTGCTCCCACCCACCTCATGTCAGCTCGCTCCACTCATACCCCAAATTCCTCACCTCACTCCTACAGAAAACCCCAGCTCCCCTTCTTCCTCACTCCTACAGAAAACCCCCAGCTCCCCTTCTTCTTCGCTCGCACTACAACTAGGCTCGTCATTCGTTACTCTGCTCAAATCCGTGACCACGACGCGACGCCCTCGAGGAAAATGGAGTCGGCTGACCCCAGCGCCAAGAAGATGAGGCTCCCGCCAGCGGCAACGCCTGTTGTAGATCCCGCACCCGGCAGCGCGGGGAGAAGCGGCGACCCCGCCCCCACTGGATCCCAGGAACCCGTAGAATCTCAGGTGGACCGCATCAGCGATCTCCCGGACGCCATCCTTGGGGAGATCATCTCGCTTCTCCCCACAAAGGATTGCTGCCGCACCCAAGTCCTCTCAATTCGGTGGCGCCCTCTATGGCGCGCCGTTCCCCTTAATCTCGAATGTCATCAGCTATCTCTCTTCAATGATTTTGAAATCCCCAGAGCCATCATCTCCTCCCACCAGGGCTCCGTTCAAAGCCTCTGCATCTCGTCATGCTACCTGAGCAAGCATACCATGCCCTGCATGGTGGACGCCTGGCTGGAATCCCCTGAATTCACAGAACTACAGATGCTTGAGTTCTACTATTCCCCTGGAAATCACATACCACATACCGAACACCATGAACTTGT
Source organism: Aegilops umbellulata (assembly GCA_032464435.1). Classification (NCBI taxonomy): domain Eukaryota; kingdom Viridiplantae; phylum Streptophyta; class Magnoliopsida; order Poales; family Poaceae; genus Aegilops; species Aegilops umbellulata. The sequence continues at coordinate 400,090,888 of CP136054.1, forward strand.
GCCCTCGGCACCGATGTCCATCTCGGGGTTTTCGTCCTCTCTCCACACCGCCACCTTTGCGCAGTGCTACCTACCAGACAATCTGGTACTAAACCTTTGACTCCCATTTCTCAAGAAACTTTCACTTGTGCGGGTTCGTATATCGGAGGCCTCATTGCACAACATCATCCACTCCAGTTGCCCTACGCTGGAGTGCTTGGTGCTTGTTTTCACAGTTAGAATCGGTTGTCTCCAAATAAAGTCGCCTAACCTTGTAAGAATTGGAATTTCTTTTGACGGAAGGCAGCTCATCATCCAAGATGCCCCTTCACTTCAAAGGTTGATCCTTGATTCTAGTTATTCACCGTTGCAAATAACCGTCCTCTCTGCGCCTAAACTGGAGATCTTGGGTGTAATACATGATCTTTGTGCTCATTTCAATATGGTGTTAGGCTCCACAGTTCTTCAGGTTCTTTATATTATCATCTACACTTGTAACCATAAGCTGCATTTTAAATTTCTGCGCACAATTTATATATCATCTTGGAGTACACACTTTGTACTAATATTATGTTCTATGCTCAATGAAGAGTTTCTCCATGGATGGCCTATCAATGGTGCTGGATTCTGTCAAGATCTTATATATCCAAATGAATAGTTTTGATCTGAACAAGATTATTGGCTTGCTGCAATGCTTTCCATGTCTGGAGAAGTTGTATATAAAGGTGATAATTTCACACACATTGGAAGCCCGCATATAGTGTGACGCCCCTGATTCAATCATACACTAATCATGCACGCAAATGTGTACGATCAAGATTAGAGACTCACGGGAAGATATCACAACACAACTCTAAAACATAAATAAGTCATACAAGCATCATAATACAAGCTAGGGGCCTCGAGGGCTCGAATTCAAGTGCTCCATCATAGACGAGTCAGTGGAAGCAACAATATCTGAGTACAGACATAATTTAAACAAGTTTGCCTTAAGAAGGCTAGCACAAACGGGGATACAGATCGAACGAGGCGCAGGCCTCCTGCCTGGGATCCTCCTAACTACTCCTGGTCGTCGTCAGCAGGCTGCACGTAGTGGTACACACCTCCAGTGTAGTAGGAGTCGTCGTCAAAGGTGGCGTCTGGATCCTGGGCTCCATCGTCTGGTCGCAGCAATCGGGTATAGAAATGGAGAAAAGGGGAAACAAGGCAACCATGAGTACTCATCCAAAGTACTCGCAAGCAAGGAGCTACACTACATATGCATGGATATATGTGTAAAGGGCCATATCAGTGGACTGAACTACAGAATGCCAGAATAAGAGGGGGATAGCTAATCCTGTCAAAGACTACGCTTCTGGCAGCCTCCGTCTTGCAGCATATAGAAGAGGGTAGACTGAAGTCCTCCAACTACCATCGCATAGCATAATCCTACCCGGCAATCCCCTCCTTGATGCCCTGTAAGAGAGCGATCACCGGGTTGTATCTAGCACTTGGAAGGGTGTGTTTTATTAAGTATCCGGTTCTAGTCGTCATAAGGTCAAGGTACAACTCCAAGTCGTCCTGTTACCGAAGATCATGGTTATTCGAATAGATTAACTTCCCTGCAGGGGTGCACCACGTAACCCAACACGCTTGATCCCATTTGGCCGGACACACTTTCCTGGGTCATGCCCGGCCTCGGAAGATCAACACGTCGCAGCCCCACCTAGGCACAACAGAGAGGTCAGCACGCCGGTCTAAACCTAAGCGCACAGGGGTCTGGGCCCATCGCCCTGAGCACACCTGCACGTTGCGAGGGCGGCCGGAAGCAGATCTAGCAACCTCCAGTACAACGGAAGTCACGTTACGCGGCCCAATCTGGCGCGCACCGCTCAGTCGCTGACGTCATGAAGTGCTTAGGCTGATACCACGACGCCGAGTGCCCATATCTTTCCCACGTAGTTGGTTAGTGCGTATAGGCCAGTAGCCAGACTCAGATCAAATACCAAGATCTCGTTAAGCGTGTTAAGTATCCGCGAACGCCGACAGGGCCAGGCCCACCTCTCACCTAGGTAGTCTCAACCTGCCCTGTCACTCCGCCACAAAGATCCACCCAGAGGGCCGTCGGGACAAAGGTCCTTTCAGCCCCTAATCCGTGAATCACTCGTGGGTACTCCTCGAGCCGACCCGACTTTAGTCACCACATGTATCATGTATAAAGTATAGTATATACCCGTGATCACCTCCCAAGTGATCACGGCCCGATAGAATAGCACAGCAGATGGACAAGAATGTAGGGCCACTGATGGAAAACTAGCATCCTATACTAAGCATGTAGGATTGCAGGTAAAGGTAATACATTAGTAACAAGGACATGCTATGCATCAGGATAGGATAAACGGGAAGCAGTGTCATGCTACACTACTCTAATGCAAGTAGTATAGAAGAGAATAGGCGATATCTGGTGATCAAGGGGGGGCTTGCCTGGTTGCTCTGACAAGAAGGAGGGGTCGTCGTCGATGTAGTCGATCACGAGGGTATTGGCGGTGGTCTCGAGGTCTACCGAAAAGAAGTAACGGAGGGGGAACACAAATAAATAATAGAGCAATCAAAACAACACAAAGCATAACATGGCAATACGCGGTGCTAGGGGTGACCTAACGCAGTAGTAGGCGATACGGGCGAAGGGGGGAAACATCCGGGAAAGTATTCCCGGTGTTTTGCGTTTTCGGACAGACGGACTAGAGGGGAAAAGTTGCGTGTTCACTATGCTAGGGATGCGTGGCGGACCAATGGGCTGCGTAACTGGATTCGTCTCGTTGTTCCGAGCAACTTACATGTACAAAGTTTTTCCATCCGAGCTACGGTTTATTTTATATTAATTTTAAAAGCATTTTATCATTTTCTAGAATTAACAGAATTAATTTAATCCCAAAATGCATTTATGACGTCAGCATGGTGTCAGCATGACGTCAGCGGTCAAACGTGGACTTTGACTAGTCAATAGACGGGTGGGTCACGTTGTCATTGACACAAACTAACTAAAATAGAATTAATTAGGATTAGGTTAATTCATTTTAATTAGATTAGTTAAATGTCGGGGTAAATGACCACGGGTAGCCTAGCCGGCTCCCCTTGGCACTTTAGAAAAAATTACGAGCCGATCCGGCCTCCAAGGATCCAAGACGAGGGGCCGCCTTCCCCCTGTCGGTTGGCTCTCAGGCCGACTATCGGAAGGCGGCCCGGCCTTAACCCTCATGAAGAAAGCCGCGGGAGGGCCAGCTCTAAGAAGCCGGCCACGTGAAGGCCGACTCCAAGAAGCCGGCTCCCACGACGCGGTCAAGATCATATCCTCGAAGCCCGCATCCCCATAACGGCGATGGGACGGGGCGTGGCTACAGTAAAGCCTGCCACCCCCGAAACCCGGAGCACGCCTGGCACAGTGCGCCGTACGGGGTAGCCCTGACCTATCCGGCGCGGCACTGTTGCCATGTTGACTATGGCGCCATCCACGGCGGGCTGTCAGCGCGGCCCACGGGCGGTGGGCCCCTTTGGGCAGAGAGACACCCGAAGGCGGCCAGGCCTCCTCCAGTCGGCCCAAGACATGGCCGGCTTTCCCAAGCCGGCTTGCTCCCTTCCTCGAAGAGGGCGCCCCATTAAGAAGACAAGACGACGTGAGGCTACAGCGATCGCCCGCCAGGCGGCGGCGCTGTAGCCACGCTTACCTCAATAAAGCCCTCATCATCGGGATTGAGGCAACAGTAACCAGCCACCGACAGGGCCCTAGGCAGTAGGGCCTGCCTGTCGACCAAGAGGCCGGCAGCCGGCGGGGCCCACCAGCCGGCGGGCCCCAGCAGCCAGCGCAGAGGCCAGCGAGCGTAGACACTGACGGCTGGGACCCGCGCCCAGCCGGATTACCATTGTACCCCCGCGGGGTAGGCCTATATAAACCCCCCGGGGCACCCATGCAAAGGGTTGATCGCATCTAGGTTTTACCACACATAGAGAGAAGAGTAGAGCTAGCCTTGCCCTTCTTCTACCTCTCGCCAAACAGCTCGAGGAGCACCTTGTAGCTACTTGTTCATCGAGTGATCATTCGGAGACCCCGCAGAGCAGCAGTAGGGGTGTTATCTCCACGGAGAGCCCCGAAGTTGGGTAAGATCCGCCGGCATGCATGTCTTCGCCTCATCCCGCTTCCAGGCACCGGCGACGTCTTACTGGCTCCCACAAAGATAAGCCACCCGTTGGCATATGTCGCACCAACCACCCGACATTTGGCGCCCACCGTGGGGCCAGGTGCACCATCGTCCGGAGACCTACTCTGGACGGGAACCCTCTTCCTCCCCAGCGAGCGTAGCCAGCCCGGCACGCCCGATGGCGCTTGCCATGACGCGCTGCAAGGCGTCACCAACGCCTGTGCAGCGAGCAACCTCGCCGATCCCCTTGACGAGGCCCTCATCTCCGATGAGCCCGCCTCCGACGCGGGCACCGACCACCTCGTCGACCTCCTCGACCAGCTCCACGTCTCCAGCGAGCCTGCTGTGGACCAGGAGTCCGTTGGCTCCACCGATCTGACGCCTGTCGACTCCGACACGGCCTCGCTCGACGCCTTCCCCACCAACATCATGATCTACGACGACCCGCTTCCCCGAGCCGATGGCTGTGACGGTGCCACCGCCGAGGCGATGGTCATCAGCCACGGCGGCGCTTCTGGCGAGAACGCCCATGACACCCCGCAAGTGGCGATCCATGACTTGTCCGTCCCCCTCCCGGCCGATGCCGACGCCGAAGCGCTGGAGGCTCGCCGCCTCGCCCTCCTCGCGGAGGGCCGGAAGCTAGCTTCCGTGAGACGCCTCACCGAGGCCCACCAGCGCGAAGTCGACCGCGCCGCCTTCGGCATGCCACCTCCTGGCAGGCCAAGCCAAGTCGGCGTCATCAGACAGCGCGGCGCTGTCATCGCCGACATGCTTGGAGTCGACCGCCCAGTCTATGCCACCCCACTCGAGAACCTGCGCGCCGCCCAAGCGGCCGTAGACGAGCTGGATGGACTGGGGGCCGAAGAGCTCCCCTACATGGCCAGACGCATCCAGCAGCTAATCAATGCAGCCACACAGCGGCACGAAGCCGACGCCCGCGCGGAAAGCCCTCCACCGCGCCAAGAGCACGGCGCGACGTCCCGGACGCCGACTGCGGGTAAAACCCGCGCGCGACACGAGAAAGAGATGGCTGCCAGCCAAAGCCGAACTCGGATCTCCATCGAGCGAGACGAAGAAGGCCGCCCTCGAGCCATGGAGCAGCGGGGCAACCCGCCTCCGCCTCCGCCTCGTGGGGAAAGGTATCCCACCCCGCCGTCTGTCACGCATCCGACTCTCAGCGGCCGACTAGGTCGCCGCGAAGGAGTCGGCGAGAATGATGCTCGCCATCGGATTGACCGCCTAGCGCAATCCCTGGCGCTAGAAGAAGAAGATGATGTCGGCCCGCCTTGTTTCGGCCCCCGCATCCGCGACGAGCCCTTCCCCAAAGGGTTCTTGCTCCCAAGAGACACGCCCAAGTACAACGGCTCCGTGAAGCCGGGAGATTGGTTGATCGACTACTCCACCGCAGTACGCATCGCGAACGGCAACAGGCGCGTTGCCGTGAAGTACGTGCCCCTCATGCTCCAAGGCACGGTGCGGACCTGGCTCAACAGCCTCAATCCATACAGCATCAATAGTTGGCTAGATTTCACAGAAGCCTTCGTCCGCAACTTCACCAGCACCTACAAGCGGTCTCCCAAGCCCAGACAGCTCTCCTTGTGCGTGCAAGGCCCCACCGAGTCCACCCGCGACTACCTCACGCGTTGGGCCGAGCTTCGCAACTCTTGCAAAGGAGTGCACGAGGTGCAAGCCATCGAATACTTCACAGCCGGGTGCCGAGAGGGCACCCTCCTCAAGCACAAGCTCCTCTGCGACGAGCCAACTACCCTCGACGAGCTTCTGATCATAGCGGACAAGTACGCCACCGCCGACTCCTCAATGAAGACTGAACTTCGGGTTGACGCGTCCGGGAAGGTACTCAACCCGGCGCCCAAGACGCCGGCTGGGGACTCCGTCCGACGCCCGTACCAAAACGACCACAAACGCAAGGGCCCCATGCCGCCTTCCACCAGTTGGCAGGTGGCCACGGTCGAGGGCGAGCAGCCCGAAGGGCGGCCCACACCCAAGAAGCAGAAAGGCGGCAGGCCGGCTTGGTAGCCGGCCTTCTCCTACGAGCAAACCCTCGACGCCCCATGCAAGTTCCACAGCGGCGCGAAGCCGTCCAACCACACAACCCGGAAGTGCCACTGGCTCACCCGAATCTCCAAAGGCGAAGGGCTCGTGCCGCCTCCGCCTGCTGGTCTGCCGCCTCCGGCTCCACAGCAGTCGGCCGCTCGGCCAGCAGTCGGAGCTGTGCACGATGAGTTCCCCGACGAGCATGCTGCCTATGTCATCTTTACAAGCCATCCTGAAGACCGGCGCAGCAGGCGCCGAGAGCACCAGGAAGTCAACGCGGTTGCCGCCAACCCCTCCGAGCACATGCACTGGTCATAAAAACCCATCAACTGGAGCCGTGCCGACCACCCAGAGGTGATGCCATCTCCCGGCTCTTATGCAATGGTTCTGGATGCCACCCTTGCAACAGACAGACGCGCAGCCCGTTTCTCCCGCGTGTTGATAGACGGCCGGAGCAGCATCAACATCATGTACCTTGACACCCTGAAGAAGCTCAACGTCAAGACGAAGCAGCTCACGCCTACCCGGACTATGTTCCACGACATCGTACCCGGCCTGTCCTGTGCCCCCATTGGCAAGATCAAGATTGATGTCCTCTTTGGGGACAAGAATCATTTCCGCAGGGAGGCCATCTGGTTTGAAGTGGTGGACCTTGAGAGCTCTTACCATGCACTGCTTGGCCGACCTGCCCTAGCCATGTTCATGACTGTCCCCCATTATGCTTACCTCAAGATGAAGATGCCGAGCACCAAGGGCATCATCACCATAGTCGGCGATTACAAGAAATCCTCTGAATGCGCAGCAGCCAGCAGCCGGCTGGCCGAGTCCCTTGTGATTGCCGAAGAGAAGAAGAAGTTGGACCGGGTCGTGGCCATGGCCGGCAAGCAGCCGACCCTGTCCCCCGATCCCAAAGAATGTGATGCCCAAGGTTCCTTCCAGCCGGCCAAGGAAACAAAGAAGATACCTCTTGACCCCGAGCACCCGGAAAGGTTTGCCATCATTGGGGCAAACCTAAACAGCAAATAGGAAGGCGAGCTCGCCGATTTCCTCCGTGAGAATCGGGACATCTTTGCATGGTCCCCCAAGGACATGATGGGTGTTCCGAAGGATTTCACCGAGCACAAACTACGCGTCCGAGAAGGTGCAAAACCAGTCAAACAACCCCTCTGCCGACTGTCGGAGGAAAAGAGAAGGATTGTAGGAGAAGATATAGCCCGGCTTCTGGCTGCCGGCTTCATCATGGAGGTTTTCTTTCCGGAGTGGCTCGCCAACCCGGTCCTCGTGCTGAAGAAGAACAACAAGTGGCGCATGTGTATAGACTACACGAGCCTCAACAAGGCCTGCCCCAAAGATCCTTTTGCCCTGCCAAGGATAGATCAAGTGATAGACTCCACAGCCGGATGCGAGTTGCTGAGTTTCTTGGATGCTTACTCCGGGTACCACCAGATAAAGTTGGACCCGGCCGACCGCCTGAAGACCGCCTTCATCACGCCATTCGGAGCCTTCTGCTACCTGACTATGACGTTCGGCTTGAGAAATGCCGGTGCCACTTTTCAGCGTTGCATGCAGAAGTGCCTCCTCAAGCAGCTCGGCAGGAATGCCCACGTCTACGTGGACGACATTGTGGTGAAGACGGAGAAGCACAACACCTTGCTGGATAACCTCAAGGAGACATTCGAGAACCTGCGCCAATTCTGGATCAGGCTCAACCCCGAGAAATGCGTGTTCGGAGTGCCAGCCGGCCAGCTCCTAGGCTTCCTGGTCTCCGAACGCGGCATTGAATGCAACGCAGTGAAGATCAAGGCCATTGAGAGAATGGCGATTCCCACCAAGCTGCGAGACGTCTAGAAGTTCACCGGATGCTTGGCTTCCCTGAACTGCTTCATCAGCCGGCTCGGAGAGAAGGCTCTCCCCCTCTACCGCCTCATGAAGAAGACCACTCATTTCGAGTGGAACGACCAAGCTGACCAAGCTTTTCACGAGCTGAGGAAGATGCTGACCACGCCGCCTGTCCTGGCGCCGCCGACTGAGAAAGAGCCCATGCACCTTTACATTGCTGCAACCAGCCGGGTGGTCAGCACAGTCATCGTAGTCCAGCGCCCAGAAGAGGGCCGAGCCCAGCCGGTCTAGAGGCCGGTGTACTATTTAAGTGAGGTGCTGTCTACCTCAAAGCAGAACTACCCGCACTACCAGAAGATGTGCTATGGTGTGTACTTTGCCGCCAAGAAGCTGAAGCCCTACTTCCAAGAGCACCCCATCACGGTCGTATGCACCGCCCCGCTCACCGAGATCATAGGCAGCCGGGATGCATCCGGCCGGGTGGAGAAATGGGCCATCGAGCTGGCCCCTTACACGATCTTCTACCAGCCCCGCACCAACATCAAGTCCCAAGCATTGGCCGACTTCCTCGTCGACTGGGCCGAGACCCAGTACCTGCCACCGGCTCCCGACTCCACTCACTGGCGCCTGCACTTCGACAGGTCCAAGATGCTCACCGGCTTGGGAGTCGGCGTCATCCTCACCTCTCCCAAAGGCGACAAGCTCAGATACACGCTGCAAATTCACTTTGCCGCCTCCAACAACGTGGCCGAGTATGAAGCGCTTGTCCACGGGCTCCATCTTGCCAAAGAACTCGGCATACGCCGGATCCTGTGTTACGGCGACTCAGACTTGATAGTCCAGCAGTCATCCGGCGATTGGGACGCCAAGGACGCAAACATGGCAAGCTACCGCTTCCTCGTCCAGCAGATCAGCGGGTACTTTGAAGGATGCGAGTTCCTCCACGTACCACGAGCCGACAACGGGCCAGCAGATGCCCTGGCTCGAATAGGCTCCACTCGGCAGGCAATACCAACCGACGTCTCTCTACAACGCCTCCTCAAGTCGTCTATCAAGCCGTCTCCAGAGTCCGATTCCATCTTCGTGCCGCCTAGCCCCGATGCAGCCGGCTCCGGCTTGAAGAGCCAAGCAGGCGGCCCGGGGACTTCGATAGGTGGCGTGGGAACTTCAGCGGGCGGCTCGGGGACTTCCGTAGTCGCACCCAACCCGGGGACTTCTGAACCCGGCTCGGGGACTCCGGTAGTCGGCCCGGGGACTGCACCAGCACAGCAGGCGACGGCCGACTCCAGCATTTCACAACCCAGCCCGCCCACCCTGGTCGCAGTAGCCGCATTGGCAATAGAAGAAGTCATAGCTCCATCATGGGCCCAGCCCATCCTCAACTTCCCGACAAACCAAGAACTGCCGGCTGACGAGACAGAGGCAAGACAAGTCTAATGCCGAGCCGGAGCATACACAATCGTCAACAGAGAGCTCGTCAGGCGCAGCGTCACTGGAGTCTTCCAGCGATGCATTGAGCAAGAGAAGGGCATAGCAATCCTCAGAGACATCCACCAAGGTGAATGCGGCCACCACGCGGCCTCAAGATCGCTAGTCGCCAAGGCTTTCCGCCACGGATTCTTTTGGCCGACTGCTTTGGATGACACCAAGGAATTAGTCAAACATTGCAAAGGGTGCCAATTCTTCAGCTCCAAGCAACACCTGCCGGCTTCGGCACTCAAGACCATTCCCCTCACTTGGCCCTTTGCCGTTTGGGGTCTGGACATGGTGGGCCCATTCAAGACGGCGCGCGGCGGCATGACACATCTGCTTGTCGCTGTGGACAAGTTCACCAAGTGGATCGAAGCAAAGCCGATCAAGAAGCTGAATGGGCCGACTGCCGTGACATTCATCACAGACATAACAACTCGGTGCGGCGTGCCGCACAGCATCATCACCGACAACGGCACAAGTTTTGCCAAAGGAGCATTGGCACGTTTCTGCACGACGCATGGCATCCGACTGGACTTAGCGTCCGTTGCCCACCCGCAGTCAAACGGCCAAGTCGAACAAGACAATGGCCTCATCCTTTCCGGCATCAAGCCCCGACTGGTCGTGCCACTGGAGCGTTCGGCCGGCTGCTGGCTCGATGAGCTGCCGGCCGTCCTCTGGAGTCTGCGCACTACCCCAAATAGGTCAACCGGCTTCACTCCTTTCTTCCTCGTGTATGGTGCCGAGGTGGTCATCCCAACCGACATCGAGTTCGACTCGCCTCGGGTGACCATGTACACGGAGGCGGAGGCCAAGGAAGCACGAGAAGACGGCGTCGACCTACTGGAAGAAAGCCGGCTGTTAGCCCTCAGCCGGTCCACCATCTACCAGCAGGGTCTGCGTCGTTACCACAGCCGGAAGGTCAAGCCAAGATCCTTCCAAGAGGGCGACCTTGTGCTCCGGCTGATCCAGCGAACAGCCGGCCAGCACAAGCTCTCAGCCCCTTGGGAAGGCCCCTTCGTCATCAGCAGAGCGCTAGGAAACGACTCCTACTACCTGATCGACGCACAGAAGCCGAAGGCACGAAAGAGAGACGACTCCGGCAAGGAGTCGGAACGACCATGGAACGCCAACCTCCTCCGAAGATTTTACAGTTGAAATGCAGTATGTATCACGCTAACTTTTGTACTAAGTATGAGACAATAGGCCCCCCGAGGAGAACTCGGGGACTGCCATCTTTCATCTATGAATGAAGAGTATCATGCTTATGATTACGTCATTACATTCACTTCTCTCGTCCGGCACCGGGTTCGACTAGTCGGCCCGGGGACTGGCCGCCTTAAGTTATATTAGAAGTCCTACCCGCGGTCAGACAAGTAGTGTGCCGGCTCCAAAGCCCTCTCTTGCCAAAAGTCGCAGTTTGAAGAATCGGCTGTCCGGCTGGCAAGAGCCAAAGGCAGGAAAGGATGCCCACACGAAAAACGGCTAGGGACTAACGGACTAATATAACAAAAGCCGGCTTTTTCCCACCGCCGACCGACTACAAGAGTAGCCGGTCGGCCGGTTTCCATTCACTTCGCTACAATCTAAGAAAGCTCGAGTACTTGCCTTCCCCAAAAAAGATAGCCGAGTCCTTCCTTAGCCACAGACTGCAGAACAGCTACCGGCTAGGAAGGCAGCTGTCGGTGTCAAAACCGGCGGATCTCGGGTAGGGGGTCCCGAGCTGTGCGTCAAGGTCAGATGGTAACAGGAGACAAGGGACACTTTATTTTACCCAGGTTCGGGCCCTCTCGATGGAGGTAAAACCCTACTCCTGCTAGATTAATATTGATGATATGGGTAGTACAAGAGTAGATCTACCATGAGATCAAGGAGGCTAAACCCTAGAAGCTAGCCTATGGTATGATTGTGTATGATGATGGTTGTCCTACGAACTACAACCCTCCGGTTTATATAGACACCGGATAGGGTTAGGGTTACACAGAGTCGGTTACAATGGTAGGAGATCTCGAATATCCGCACACCTAGCTTGCCTTCCACGCCAAGAAAAGATCCTTCCGGACACGGGACGAAGTCTTCAACTTTGTACCTTCATAGTCCTGGAGTCCGGCTGAAGGTATAGTTCGGCTATCCGAACACCCCCTAATCCAGGACTCCCTCAGTAGCCCCTGAACCAGGCTTCAATGACGACGAGTCCGGCGCGTAGATTGTCTTCGGCATTGCAAGGCGAGTTCCTCCTCCAAGTTCTTCAAGAAGATTATAAACACCACAGAATAGTGTCCGGCTCTGCAAAATAAGTTTCCACATATTGCCATATAGAGAATAATATTAACACAAATCAAATCTGCTGACGTATCCCACAGTGCGTCATAACACTGCGGCCAAGCCTTCTATAAATTGTTTTCATCGTTCCACCTCAGCACGTATAGCGAGGCGGCTTCCTTGGCACGTCTTGTCGAAGCAGAGATCGTGTGCCCCCTCTAATGGGATTCTCATTAATACGGATGCGGGTAACCCAATCGTGCCTGTTGGCACGTCTTGCCTTAATTAAAGGCTAGTCCAAGACGGTTATGGGGAGGGCGCTTGATATTCTGCCTCTTACAAAGAGACCAAGGCCCTGTTCTCCGCTTCTATCCTTAAAAAAAGTTTCGCCCGTCGCCTCGAGTTCCAGCACCCTAGGCTTCCAGATTCCGAGCGCACCGGATCTTCGACAATGTCCGGCTCCGACCTCCAAGGCCGATGGATGCCCTCCTCTGTTACGGAGGAGGACATATCAAGATTGAGGTAAGCTAGATTCCTGACCAGGGAGATTCCCCATAGGCTACCTGTTCGAGGATAGGCGATCCCTAGCCCTCAGCCCGGTGAGAGTGTGGTATTTATATCCCACTTCCTTCGCGGATTAGGCTTCCCCGTGGATCCTTTTGTAAGGGGGCTGATGTTTTATTACGGGCTGGAATTCCATGACTTAGCTCCGGAGTCCATCCTCCATATTTCCTCGTTCATAGTTGTGTGCGAAGCGTTCCTCCGCGTTACCCCTCATTTTGGACTGTGGCTCAAGACCTTCAAAGTAGAACCGAAGATAATCGAAGGGCGCCACGCAGAGTGCGGAGGTGCTGTTATAAAAAGAAACGCCGACGCTCCATGGCCTGAGGGCGCTTTTCAAGAGGAGCTCGGCTTATGGCAACAGGAGTGGTTCTACATCATCGCTCCTCGGGGCACCGCATGGGTGGCGCCTCCGGCCTTTCGCTCGGGTCCCCCACCACCGTTAGCATCGTGGATTAACACGGGGTTAGATCGGGGCTTGCCCAAAGACGTTCCTCTGCTGCAGGGTCGCATTAAGGATCTCTTGAAGGGAGACTTCGACCTGGTCAAGGTGACACAAGTCATGCTGATTCGCCGGATACTGCCCGGCTAACGTCGCCCCCTTCGCTTGTGGGAGTTCAATCCGGAGGGACCACGAGCTCTCCAGAATTTTATGGGCGTAACGCCTGTGGAAATGTATAAACTGTTCTTCGGATCACAAGAAGTGAGTCCGGATTTGACCGAGGATGCTGGTTTAAGCCGCAATCGCCCGGATACTCAAGTAAGTGACCTTGCGTCCGGTCCTTCTATCCGCATAATTAACTTTGCTGTTAACAGCGTTTCTCCTTTTAAGCAGGAGTGGATAGCGAAGGCGAAGCTGATCAGGTGTCCGGCTCCCCTTCCCGAAACCAGGCTGGATCCCGAGCTAGTCAGGATGCTTGAGGAACTGCCTTTGGAGGGAAATAAGGGGGAGGACAAGGAAACCCTGGCCTCCTCGAAAGAGGCCCTTCCGAAGGGGGGAATCGACAATTCCTCTAAGGGAAGGAAAAGGGCCGCCTCTGATAACCCGGAGACTGTAGCCTCGAAGCGGGGGAAGGAATCCTTGTCAGAGGACCAAACGCCGGGGAGTCCCTCGGCCGAACTAAACCCTAAAAAGGATCAGCTCTCCAGCGAGCCGTGAGTAGAGGAAGAGTTTTTCTTTTAAGAGAAATCCTCGATTTATATCTGAGAAGTTTTAACCGAAACCTTATTTTGTAGTTCGGACCTCAGCCCTTCTCAGCAGAACTCATCCTCGGGAGATCTTCTTCTGGAGATGATGGAGAGCGAAACGCCTCCCCCCTCTGTATCGCCTAGCAAAGCGGGCGACGCCGAAGTGTCATCGCGAGGGATTTCTCTGGATCCGCAAAGGGCGGATGGTGCTGCCCCCCAAGGTTCTCCGTGTCCGGCCTTTGAGGAAGGCCATGGGACGAGTCCGGCACCGTCTGGTGTTTGGTCGGAGGAGCTAAACACACTCTGCTGGGGTGAGCCTCTGTCTCAGAGGAGCATCGTGCGTTAATGAGCACGGTGATTGAAAAGATTTCATCCGCAGAAAGCGGACTGTACGAGGCCGTCAAGAGCTTAGTGGCAGGCCTTGAGGTATGTTTTAAATAACGTATATTTGTGTTAATTGCGCATAAATAAAGTGCGCCCTGTATAGATAGTAGCCCCTGAGACTCTGTGCGTCGTAAAGGTGTACGGCGCGCAGAGGATCTTAATCCTAGGTCCTTTAAGTGGCACCTTTATGTGTAGGTGGCTGATTGTCCAGAATCAAGCCGGACTCGAGAATTTGCTGAACTGAAGCGACAACTTGATGAGGCAGAGGCCGACATCGTGCTTGTTAACAAGCGGTTTGATGATGCTCAAGGTACTTAAAATGATTGGGTGATTTGGTAGTAAGAGGAGCTTTATGTCAATACCTTACCGTGTGTATGCTTGATGTAGATGGTGCGGCCGCCGTGGAAGGTCTTAGGGCCGAACTCACCCGAGCGAAGGATCAAGCCAGAAAAAGTGATGCGGCTGCCGCAAAATCCCTTGAAGAGCTGAAAGCCGAACAGGATGCCCATTGCCGAAGCAAGGATCAAATGGCTGATATGGCCATAAAGTTAAAGAGCGCCACTGACCGTTGCAAGCTTCTTGAAGAAGAAGATCGAGCGAAGCAAACTAGCTTAGAGAAGGTTGTTGCTAACGCCAAGGACGCTCGCTCTATAATGAGAGTGGCGAAGGAAGAGCTGCGTCAAGCCGGACAGATTGCGGATGGAAAGCCCTTCTCGCTGCGGAGAAAATTTTGTGATCCGAAGTTTGCCCCGTTAAACCGGATGTGGAGTATAGAGGACACCTATCTGGATTTGGCGGCTAGCGCCACTGATGTGACCGAACACTTTCGGGATAAAAAGGATCATGAAGTGGAGAAGCTCTTTTGGTCGCAATTCATCAATCCAGAGCGTCCGCTGGCAGTGGACGATCGCCTGGCCCAATGGGCCGAGCTGAATAGGTTGTCCGGACTCGCCATGAAGTACGTCATGGATCGTCTGTGTCCAGGGAGATCGAAGCCGAAGAGCTATTTCAGTTTGGTGCAGCAATTGCTGGACGTGGTGCCACATGTCGATGCTATGAAGAGGTCAGCGTGCGTAGAGGGCGCTCGGCTGGCTCTTGCCCGTGTCAAGACATACTGGGCAGATATGGAGCCCACGTCTGTTGCGTCCCGGGATTCGTACAAAAGCCGAACACCTGCCTGAGCACTATTTTGAGGAAGTCCTTGAAGGCGCTCGCTTAATAGAGACGCAGTGCTCGAAGGATGCTATATTATGATAGCATATGTAATCATAAAACAGTATTTTGATAAATTGTAGTGGCATTTTTAGACTTGTGCCTTCAAGTATTAGGAACACCTCCTGTGCGGCCGTTTTAATATATATAAATTCTGAAAGATTGCAGTCGTTGGCTTCAGCCCCCACGCACATAGTGCGGGGGTGCGCGTAGAAGACGCATTTTCACACTTAACCCAACGTCTTGGTCCTACAAAGGAGGTGATAGCGCAGCGGGCGAGGCAACCGGACTATAATGCTTTAACACTTTCACTTAGCCATAGGAGCTTGACAGTGGGACTCTTTAGGTAGCCCTTTAGTGGCGTATGCGCTTTGCCCGAATTCGGAGCGCGTACGTGCCTGACCGGGAAACGGCCCTTCGTCAAAGCGGAGGGATTCGAAAAATCCCTATGAGTCATCGAGTGGCGACCAGTCTCGCGCTACATCATGACAGTCGGTTTTCGGCTTTCTCTACTGAGGTGCTCACCCGGCCGAACCGGGGCACAATCACAGTAGTTCTCCTGGTGCTACCTTAGCCGATAGGGGGAACGTAAGGTAGCCGAACTCAGGAGCCGAGCAACCCAACATATGACCAAAATCATGATTCGGGGCTTATGCATATAGTGCCAAAACTCGCGACGCCGGACACTCCCTAAGGTGTTCGGTCTTTATCAGTGCGGGTGAGACAACACCCTAAAAAAAGAGCCCCTAGTGTCCAGGTACGAGCAATAACTCTGGCGTGGCCACATGCCAAAACGCCAGCCTCCTCCTTGGTTATGGCAGAGCAAACCAGGGGATGTATAGCAGCAAGAGACAGTACAAAAGGTTTACGCAGGGTCTTAATCTAAAAAGAAACCTTAAGACGGGTCCCTACTGCACGTCTGCGCCTGTGTCTCCGCTGTGTCGTGTCCTGGACGGGCGCCGCATGACGTTCATCTGTAAAAGAGATGAACTGAATTGAAAAATGGATTGTGCGGAATAAAAAGATAATAAACAAAATATAAAGTAAAAAATATATTAAGTTGAGCTTTATTGTCTCTGCGTATAGCTCCTGGTACGGGGGCATATGGCGTTTATGAGCCTGAATTGATGACGGACGTGTGCCGAACTTTGTTGAGTCCGGGTCCGTGGCCTTTGATGACTTAAAAAAAAGGTCTTTTGGCTGGCGAGGCCACTTTATTGTGCGGCTGTTTAAGCAGCCGCGCAGTCCTCCGTTTGGAGGAGGCGTATTTTAGTGTGTTCCCTTTAAAGAGATGATGCCTCGTGGACCGGGCATCTTAAGTGTGAGAGACGCGTAATGCGGTATGGCGTTAAAGCGAGCGAAAGCTCCGCGTCCCATTAGTGCTTGATAGCGACTTGAAAACGGGACTATATGGAAATTCAGCTTTTCGCGACGGAAGTTTTTGGGAGAGCCAAATATGACCACAAGCCGGAGAAAACCCATACAGTGGGTGTCCGGGCCTGGTGCTACCCCTTGAAAGGAGGTTTTGCTGTGGCGGATTCTTGCTGGGTTTATGTCCATGCGGCGGATTGTATCCTGATATATCAGGTTTAGTCCACTGCCTCCGTCCATAAGGACATTGGTAAACTGGAATCCATCGATTATTGGATCTAGTATCAGGGCAGTCCGGCCTGCGTTTTTGATATTTCTAGAATAATCTAGCTGATCAAAAATGATTGGCTTTAGTGACCAGTGGCGGGACTCCTGAGGGGAAAGTTTGATTGTACGCACCTTTATGGGTGCCATACGTTTTGTGACGTGAAGTAGGTTCACTGTTTTGACTTCTTGTGGGAAGTTCTTTTGTTTCTTGGTACTCTGCCTTTGGGGTTCGTCCTCTTCTTCACTTGGTGTATCGAGCCCCTTTTGTTCGGCGTTAAGCTGTCCGGATTGTTTAAAAACCCAACACTCTCTATGGGTGTGATTGGCAGGCTTCCGAGGAGTACTGTGTATCTGACATATTCTGCCCATGATTCTGTTTAAGCTGGACGGATCATCCCTGTTATCCTGAGGGGATGGTTTTGTTTGATTTTGCCGTGAGATTTTGAATCCGGCATTGACTGTCGCGCTCTTCGGACTTTTTCCTTTGATTCGGCGACGATCCTTATTTCATCGCGGTTTTCCGTTTCCATCTCTGATTTCTGATGTACTTGGGTCGCTGGGGCTGCATCGTGCCAACCAGCTGTCCTCTCCTGCGCAAAAGCAGGTCATGAGGCTTGTGAGTGCGGCCATTGTTCTTGGCTTTTCCTGGCCAAGGTGTCTGGCGAGCCATTCATCTCGGACATTATGCATGAAAGTCGCTAGGGCTTCGGCGTCCGGACAATCCACTATTTGATTCTTTTTAGTGAGGAATCTGTTCCAGAACTGCCGAGCTGATTCTCCGGGCTGCTGAGTTATGTGACTGAGATCGTCTGCATCCGAGGGACGGACATAGGTCCCTTGAAAATTTGCTCGGAAAGCATCCTCGAGCTCTTCCCAGCTTCCAATTGTGTTTTCGGGAAGGCTTTTAAGCCAGTGCCTGGTTGGCCCTTTAAGCTTAAGGGGTAAATATTTTATGGCGTGGAGATCGTCTCCTCTAGCCATATGTATGTGGAGGATATAATCCTCGATCCAGACTCCCGGGTCTGTTGTTCCATCGTATGCCTCTATGTTGACCGGTTTAAATCCCTCTGGAAATTCGTATTCCAGTACCTCATCGGTGAAACATAGGGGGTGTGCGGCGCCCCTGTATTTGGGTGTGCCGGATTCTGATGGTGGAATTTTTGCATTGCTTGTGAAAGTTTGCTTTCTTCGCCCGTAAATGGACCTGGCTGGGCCCTGGTGCGAGTCTTTGATTGGGTCGCATGCCGCATTAAGTGCGGCGCCGCTTGCCTTTTTATAGTGGCCGTGGGGTCGTCTATCCGACCGTGCGGCCTCCTGGTCGAATTCGGGCAATAGTTTTCTTGTCGGATAGCTTTTGGTGCGGCGGCTGTCGCCGTATTTGTCTGCGGTCTTGATTACTTTGATCCTTCTTGTTTTGAGTGCATCTTCTGCCGTCTTCAGCTTCCGCTTCTGCTTTTTCAGGCTACGTGTCGTGGCAACGAGCCTTTGGTGGAGATTCTTCTCCTCCATGGTTTTGTCCGGTGTGAGATCGTCTGGAGTTCTGTTATGGCCGGGAGAGGGTTGTCCGTCGTCTCTATCCGTGTTGCCTTGTTCGGACGGCTGTTCTGAGGCAAGCTCGTTATCTACCGGCTCATCCTGCTCTAGGGCTAGGTTTTGATCGAGGCGGGTTTTGGCTCGGCGTTTACGTCGCCGTTTTGACTGCTTTTCGGAGGTTTTACCTCTTTTTTCGCCACCTTTTTCCTCGTTGTCGTTTCCTTTAGGGGTATCCACCATGAATACATCGTTAGGTGGGGTGGAGGCCCAGTGCCCTATAGGTGCTGGTTCCAATTCGTCTCCGCCTTCGTCGTCTGTACCGTCGAAGTCTTTGGATCCGAAGTCGAGCATGTCGGTTAAATCTTCGACAGTGGCTATTAAGTGGGTGGTGGGTGGGCTTTGAATTTCTTCGTTGTCTGAATCCCAACCTCGCGGGCCATAGTCCGGCCTGGGCTCTCTTGATAAAGAGAGAGACTTGAGAGAATTCAGAATATCACCAAAAGGTGAGCACTGAAAGATGTCCGCGGCGGTGAACTCCATTATAGGTGCCCAATCAGACTCGATCGGCAGGGGCACGGAAGGCCCGGAGTTCAGAGAGGAGTCCGGCTCCTTGGAGTCATGAGCCATGCGGAGTGCGGGGCTGGCGTTCGGCTCGATCGCCTTTGAGATCGCAGCCCCTGAGGTGACGTCCAACCGTTCATCCTCGGAGAACGCGGCGGGGTCCGAGTCAGGGATCGGGGCCGGAGCATGTGCGGCCTCCAGGGCACTGTTCGGAGGCAGAGCTATATCATGCCCCTCGAGATAGTGCGGCGCGCTTGGCTGTGGCTCAAATCCGTCGAAGATCAAGTCTCCGCGGATATCCGTCGTGTAGTTTAAGCTTCCAAACCAGACTTGATGGCCAGGGGCGTAGCTTTCGATCTGCTCCAAGTGATCAAGCGAATTGGCCCGCAGAGCGAAGCCGCCGAAGACGAAGATCTGTCCGGGGAGGAAAGTCTCACCCTGGACCTCATCGTTGTTGATGATCAAAGGAGCCATCAGGCCTAAAAGCAACGACACAGGAACTCTCAATGAAAGCACCAATGTCGGTGTCAAAACCGGCGGATCTCGGGTAGGGGGTCCCGAACTGTGCGTCAAGGTCGGATGGTAACAGGAGACAAGGGACACTTTATTTTACCCAGGTTCGGGCCCTCTCGATGGAGGTAAAACCCTACTCCTGCTAGATTAATATTGATGGTATGGGTAGTACAAGAGTAGATCTACCACGAGATCAAGGAGGCTAAACCCTAGAAGCTAGCCTATGGTATGATTGTGTATGATGATGGTTGTCCTACGGACTACAACCCTCCGGTTTATATAGACACCGGATAGGGTTAGGGTTACACAGAGTCGGTTACAATGGTAGGAGATCTCGAATATCCGCACACCTAGCTTGCCTTCCACGCCAAGAAAAGATCCTTCCGGACACGGGACGAAGTCTTCAACTTTGTATCTTCATATTCCTGGAGTCCGGCTGAAGGTATAGTTAGGCTATCCGAACACCCCCTAATCCAGGACTCCCTCAGCAGCAATCAGGGGAAGGCGGCAAAGGAAATAGCCTAAGGATAAAAAGCATATGAGAGTGGAAGCAAAACACATGCATGATTGTATTTACACAAAAGGCCTTGAAAAGACCAACATTCAATATAGTTTGAATACACCCCCAGTGGGTGGAACTGCGCAAGCTTAATAAGAATTGTTCAAAGAGTAACAAGCAGGAAAAGCAAGGACGGCAGATCAAGCCAAGGGAACGACTGGCGAGTCGGGCAGGTCGGTGGAGACAGTAGCGTCGGCTGGAGGAGTGGCCGGCTGGTGAACCTCGGCATGATCACCGCCTCCCGCAGAGGGCGCGCTAGCACGCGCCTCGTTGCTGGAGGCACGGTCATGCTGAGGCTGGCTGGTTGCTTCACCAGCCGGCTCGACGTCTTCGCTCTCCTCCCCTTCTTCGTCTTCACCTTCATCGCTGGAGGCGATCTCCTCCACCGAGTCTTCACCCTCCGTCGGGTTCAGCCCGAACCACTCCTCCGGCTGGGCGACGTCGTTGTCGTCCACCTCAGGAGCGAAGACGCTGGTGTCGGTAAACTCGGCAAGAGCTGAAGCACGATGGACGATAGCTGGCCGCACCTCCACCAGCTCTTCGTCAGCCTCCTCCCGCCAAGTCCTCAGCTGTTCCAAATTCAGCCCGGGGTACCAGGCCCGGACGAACTCCAGTGCCCGCCTGGCTCCGGATCGAGCAGCGGAGGCCTTCCAGGCCTCAAAGCGGCCGACTGCCACCTCCAGCCAGTCGGTAGTCCGGCTCGGGGTGCGGGGAATCGCTTCGCCTGGCCAGAGGGCCGCCAGCACCTGCGCCCCAGCACGCTCGAGGCGGCGGAGCATGCGGTGTGCCGGCTGCAGCCGGGCTTGGATCGCCAAGAGCTGCTCCTCAAGTGTCCGGCTCGTGTCCGGCGCGATCTCAACCCCCGCCTGCCGGCGTGCCTTGCGGTGGGCCTCGATGGCCTGGGTGGCAACGACGGAGTGGCAGGGGAAGTAGTCTGCGCAAAGAACAAAAGCAGCACAAATCAAAAGACGAATCAGAGGGCAAGTGGGCGAGCAAGGAGTGAGGAAGGCGGCTTACCGTCGATCAGATCCTCGATCCGGCTGTAACCCTCGCTCAGCGCTTGCTTCGCCTCAGCCCAGCCCGCCGCTTCGGTCTCGAACTCAGCTTTGAGGGCGGCCTCGCTGACCTGCGCCTTCTTCAGGGCCGCCTTGTGGCTCTCCTCCTGGTCGGCCAACTTCTTGGCCAGGCGGTCGCATTCCTGGACTACGACGTCGAACTCGGCCTCCTTGGCGCGAAGGGCGGTCTGGGCTCCGCCGAGCTGTTCCCTCAGGTCGGCGTTGGCCCCTGCAAGCATGAAGACAAAGGAAGAAACAATAAGGAAGAAGTCGCCGGGGAAGATCCGACCCGACTGCTCAGCAGTCGGCCCGGATCTCGGGGACTACACCCAGTGGGTGCGCTGACACGCCCCCACAGGATATGAACAAAACAGAGCACGCACTCCGGCTGTCGGTCAGATCCTCGCTCTTCTGGCACAGCTCCTGAGCCTGGGAGTCGAAGGCGGCGGTACTCTGGTTATGGTACTCCTGGAAGATCAGTGTCACAGCCCTAGAATTTGATTGTAAATAGTTGCACAAGCATCCATGCATCATGTCTAAATTTCTTTGAAACTTGAAATGGGGATGACAAACCCTAGCACCAAATGGAATGCAATTAGGATCAAAATAAAAATATTTTCAGTGATCCCAAATGCCCTTTAGAAAAGTTCATGATTTTTGGTAAAGGTGAAAACCTCTGCCAAAAGTCATGCACAAAATTCTAGGCCATTCTGGAATTTTGAATTAAATCATAAGTATTTGAATTTGGACATTTAAATTCTACAAAATATTTTAAATGTCCAAATAATCCTAAACTGAATTGTTCCATGTTGGATATATTCCAAACACTGGCCATGAGCAGTTTGGTGAATTTTGAGTATGCCCAAGTATTTTTAATAAAGCCGTAAAGCTACAGAAATGATAGAAAACAAGAAAATATAAGAGAGAGAGAGAGAGAGAGAGAGCCCACCTGAGGTTACCTGCGTAGCCACCTGGTGGCCCACTTACCTGGCCCAGCCCAGACACAGACAGCTGGGCCCCACACCCTAACTAACCCAGGTTTTATTTGCGTTTAGATTAAACTAACCCCCACGGGCCCCACAGGTCAGTTTGACCTGGCCACGTCACATGTTGACCGACCCCACACGTCAGTATTGACTTGCTGACGTGTCTGTTGACCCGGCCCCACCTGTCATTGACACTAGCCAGCCCCAGTCACTGACCAGTGGACCCCACTGGTCAGGTTTGACCTGGACCCGTCTGTTGACCTGCTGAGGTCAGCATGACCTAATGCTGACGCAATAACTTATTTTCTGGAATTATTATTAATCAGGAAATTCCAGAAAATAACTAAAACTTCTAAAATTCATAGAAAATCAACCGTAACTCCAAATGAAATAAATTATATATGAAAAATTATCAGAAAAATTCAAGGAATCTGTTTATGGCATTTGCATGCATGTTTGAGCAACCTAGGGTTGCTGTACAGGGCAATTTGCATATATGACACTTAAATAAGCACATATGGAGTTTGAGTTTGAACCCTTGGTTCAAACCAACTTCATTTAATATGGATGCTAGTTGCATTAGCTCAATCAACAGCATATTGCCATGACATTATCATGCATCATAATTGTTGCATTGCATTGATTGTGTTCCTCTTTGTTTGCCGGTATTTGTCCCCTCTCAATAGACGTGGTTCGACGATGAGTTCGATGACACCGATCAAGAACTATATTATCTTCAGAAGTGCCAGGCAAGCAAAACCCCTTGTTCATTTCGATATAATCCCACTCTCTCGCTCCTGCTCTCTTTTACTGCATTAGGACAACAACGATTCAACAGTTACATGTTGCGGTAGCTGAACCCCTTTATCCTTTGCATGACCTGTCATTGCCACAGTAAATAGATGAAACCCACTAGCATGAGTAGGAGTTGTTTGAGCCCTGATGTGCCTACTCATTCATGCTTGTTTGTCGTGCCTGCTACTGCTTAGAGTTGAGTCAGGTCTGATTCATCGGGAATGAATTGGAATGGTGTTGAACATGTCCTACTGTGTGTGAGCTAAGTGTGTGAACATGATTTGGTAAAGGTATTGGTGAGAGGCCATGTAGGAGTACATGGTGGGTTGTCTCATTGAAGCCGTCCTCAGGAACTGAGTTCTGTGTTTGTGATCCATGAAATAGCTACTACCATGCATTGGGCCCTGAAATATGACCCCGCTCGACTTCTTAACCACCCTAGCCCTCTGTCCAGGAGTTGCAAGTAGTTTCTGGTGTTTGTAGTATGCTGGGGGCCGCATGCAGTGCTGACCGTAGGGGTGGGCTGTGTTGCGGTAGGCACGTGGCACGGTGTACCGGGCGCCCGTTTGGTGTCTCGGGAACCCTGCACACATCGTTCGGGGCCGTATGTGGAAACCTCGGCCGGACTCCCTATGGATGGAACCTGAATAGGCGATAAACCTGGACTAGAGACTTGAGTGTTTAGGTAGGTCGTGGTCTACACCCACATCGGCTTTCGCTTGAAGTCTGCCGAGCACATGTCGTGTGCAGACGCTAAGTGGTGGAAACATGTATGAAGAAGTACACCCCTGCAGGGTTAACATCATCTATTCGAATAGCCGTGTCCGCGGTAATGGACTTCTGGGTTGCCTATAATAGTTCATAGACAAGTGAAAGTGGATACTCTAAAATGCGCAAGATAAGCGTGAGTGCTATGGATGGCGTTCTCGTAGGAAGACGGGAGCGGATCCATAGTGGTGTATTGATATGGTGAATATGTGGACTCGTGTGCGCCACCTCAAAGAGTTACTTGCAGTCGTAGTTCAGGATAGCCACCGAGTCAAAGCTGGCTTGCTGCAGTTAAACTCCACCACCCCCTTTTGATACTGATGCATATGTAGATAGTTCTGATGTAAGTCTTGCTGGGTACATTTGTACTCACGTTTGCCTATTTTATGTTTTTGCAGAGAGACTTCAGTCTCGCTAGTAGTACCGCTTGGACTTCGACGTTTAGCTTGTTACCTCAGCTACGATCTTGTGCCCTCGGCAGGATCTGGTAGATAGTCAGGCTTCTCAGCCTTTTTTCATTTGTAGATGTCTGTACTCAGACATGTTAAGCTTCCGCATGTGCTTGTTGCTTGAATGCTCTGAATGTTGGGTCATGAGAACCATGTTTGTAATATCTCGCTCCTCGGAGCCTAATGAATAAATATTGGAGTCGTGGAGTTATGTTGTGATGCCATGTTGTATTTACACATATCGAGCATATTGTGTGTATGATTGAAATGCTTGCTATGTGTGGGATCCGACAATCTAGTTGTTTATCTTTGGCAGCCTCTCTTATGGGGAAATGTAGTCTAGTGCTTCTGAGCGATAGTAGTCCGCTACAGCCCGGTTCACCGGAGTCCTGCTAGCCCAGCACTACTGCTCAGGAAACTTGACTGGACGGCATGTGTTTCACTTCGTTCCTGTGTCTGTCCCTTCGGGGAAATGTCACGCGATGTTATCCGGAGTCCTGCCTAGCCTGCTACAGCCCGGGTTACCGGAGTCCTGTTAGCCCAGTGCTATAGCCCGGATTTATACGTTGTTGACCGACATGCTCGATGTGATTCATGTATGCCTGTCCTCATGGGTTAGTGCCGCCTTGGGTTCACGACTAGCCATGTCGGCCCGGGTTCTCTGTCATATGGATGCTAGCGACACTATCATATATGTGAGCCAAAAGGTGCAAACGGTCCTGGGCCAGGTAAGGTGGCACCCGTGGGAATACCGTGTGTGAGGCCGCAAAGCGATATGATGTGTTACATGCTAGATCGATGTGGCTTAGGATCGGGGTCCTGACAATCAGACAGGATGCGGGAATAAGATAACTGTCAGGACCTAGTAAGTTCCAAGCCGCCTGCTCAGCAGCCGACTCGGAACTCGGGGACAACACCCAGTGGGTGCGCTGACGTGCCCCCACGGAAGAAATCAAAAGAGCAAAACAACCAAGGCCAGAAGACTCACCCGGATGACGGCCCGCGTCGCAAGGAAATCTCGGGTATATCGCTGTAGCGCGGTGGCATGAGCCTGAAGCCGGCCCCGGACCTCCTGGGCCGCCGTGTTCAGCTCGGCCGGCCCCCCGCTGGGCGTCCACTCGGACGTGCTGGAGCTGGCCGCCTCCAAGGCCTCCGCCGTCCGGCTGGCGCTCACAGCTCTGTCCGGCTCCGGCACGGGGGCGGCTTCCCCCGCGCGCCGGCGTGATGCCGGCTGCACCACCAGGCCGGCTCCTGCTGCTGGCTCGCTCCCCGCCGGCTGCACCAGCGCCGTAGCCGGCTGACCGCTCTGGCCTGCCCCAGTCGGCGCCGTCCGCGGCACCTCCTCCAAGACAATCACATCATCCTCCCTCCGCTCCGCCTCCGACCGGCCGCGGTTGGCTTCCTCAGACGGAGGCACGGGGACGTTGGGAGCCACACTGCGGAGGGGGATGACGAGCTGTGGAGGCTGGTTGCGCGAGGCCTCCGCCTCCCTCTCCACGGCCGTCGCCTCCGCCTGGGCCTTGGCCGCCGCGTCGGCCTGCTCCTTCGCCGCCTGGGCGGCCCTCCGCTCCGACGCTTCCCGCTCCTCCTGCGCCTCCCGCGCGTTTCGCTCCGTAGCCTCCATGAGGTCGGCGCGGGGGTCCACGCGGCGGGAGCTCAACGACCCTCCGGCTGATTCGATCACGGAGCCAGCAGGACCCCGTTCAAGGGAAAGCGGTGCCCTGGCTGGTCAACCAAGAGGAATTTAGAAGAACTTCAATCGAAGAACACGGCAAGAGTACAAGACGCTTAACACTTACGCCGAAACCGCCTGCGGCCGCTTCACGGCCTTCTGGAAGCGGGCCGCCTTCGCGGCCGCCTCATCCCGCTTGGTTGCCGCGGCGGTGCCCCTGGGCTTCTTCAGCCGGCTGCCGAAGTAGGTTGACACGGCCCGGCGCTTCGGTGCACCGCCACGGGCGGCCGGCACGGCGGAAGGGCCCGCGCCTGGATGATCAGGCGCCGGCTGGTGGTGCGGGACGACCTCGACATCATCGTCGTCCGCCCGGTCCTCGAGGCCGGCTCCGAGCCCCGCGCTGCCTGCCTCGCCGCCTTCCCCCATGGCGGCATCTTCCATGGCGGCCGCCCCAAGATCCGGATCGTCGACGTCATCTACCGTGCGGTCGGGGAGGAACTGGCGCTCTGCCCCTGCGGCCCCCACCGCCGGCGGAAGTAGGGGATTCTGCAGAAAACAAGCCGGCGGATCAGAGGCCGGTCATATCGAAGCCGGCAACACAAAAGAAAGGAGAGAAGAAAGACTTACGGCAGGCGGAGGGTTGGCACGAGAGTACGGCTCCTTGCCGTATCGCCAATCCTCAGGAAGCTTGCAGTTTGTGATGTAGTTCACCAGGTAGGACACCTCGACTTGGGACATCTCCCTGGTGCTCAGTCGGCATGGGTCGAAGCAGTCGCTCATCTGGCAGATCATGTGCGGCCGGCCTTGGAGCGGGAGTACCCGGCGCTCCACGAAGGCGGCCACCAGGTCGGCTCCGACCAGGCCCTCCGACTGGACCATCACCCGGAGTCGGGCGATAGCGGCGTTCCCGGCCTGGGACAGCGTCCGGGCCCGGTAGCTCCATGAGGGTGGCCACGCAGTCGGCGGGCTGGCTACGTAAGCCGGCAGATTGACAAAGTCGCCTTGCGGGGCGATGTTCCTCACGTAAAGTAGGAATTCTGCGAGAGCTTCACCGACTGGATCAGCGGGATGGATAGGAACAGATTATTCTCGCCCATCCGCCTCATGGCGATGAAAGCTCCGCATGGGGCGGGCACGCCCGCGATGACGGTGCCAAGCTTGCTTTGGAAGAACTCTCCCAAAAGCTCCAGGGTGGGGAGAACACCAAGAAAGCCCTGGCAGAGGGTGACGAAGGCCGACAGCAGCATCACTGCGTTGGGGGTGAGATGATGCGGCTGGAGATGGTAGAACTCGAGGAAGGAGCGAAGGAACCCGCTCGCCGAGAGGCCGAAGCCGCGCAGGCAGTGCGAGCGGAAGACCACCCGCTCGCCCTCCTCTGGTGTCGGCGAGATCTCCCTCTCCGGCGCGCGCCGAACCCGCACGTAGTTCTCGCCGGGCAGGCGTCGCGTCCGGCAGAGGAACTCGATGTGCTCGTCAAGAACGTTGGAGCCGTCTCACGAGCTCGACAACGCCATTGGGATGGCGCGGCGAGGAGAAAGGTGCGGCGGCAGCGGAGGCGCGTGCGACCCTGCTGCGGTGGAGCAACCGCGAACCGAGAGGCCCGACGGCGGAACGGCGCGGCGAAGAGGCGCTGCGGCGGCGGAGAGAATAAGGAAGGAAAGCGAGAAAGGCTGGTGCGAGGGAGAGCGTGCGAGCCTTTGCCGCTCCCTCTCCTCCCCCTACTTATAGACCCTCGCGGCGGAGCCGAGGAGGCGTGGTGTGGGGGACGTGGGATTAACTGCGCCCACTCCCCCACGTCCCGCTATAACTGCGCCTTGACGGCGTGGCGAAACCGCCGTGGGAAGGCAAACAGCCCACCTTGGGCCGCAGAAGATCCACGCCTGGGCCGAGGCCAGGAGTGGCGGGCCCAGGCCTGCGGCAACGTCCCGTCGTGCACACGCAATGGCAGGCCCTTTCCGCCACGTGACACGCGGGGAGGCGCGCGGTCAGCGCGCGTGTTGGCCCACGTTCCCGTTGACGAGACCATGGCGCCCCCCCCCCCAAGGCGGCGCGCATAAGCAGAGCCGGCTCCCAGCTGCCGGCTCCTCAAGATAGGAAGCTGACCAAGCTTCTCGTCCCCCTGCCAACCTCGAAGCTCGACCAGCTTCGGGGACTACTGTCGGGGTAAATGACCACGGGTAGCCTAGCCGGCTCCCCTTGGCACTTTAGAAAAAATTATGAGCCGATCCGCCCTCCAAGGATCCAAGACGAGGGGCCGCCTTTCCCCTGCTAGTTGGCTCTCAAGCCGACTATCGGAAGGCGGCCCGGCCTTAACCCTCATGAAGAAAGCCGCGGGAGGGACGGCTCCAAGAAGCCGGCCACGTGAAGGCCGACACCAAGAAGCCGGCTCCCACGACGCGGTCAAGATCGTACACTCAAAGCCCGCATCCCCATAACGCCGATGGGACGGGGCGTGGCTACAGTAAAGCCTGCCACCCTTGAAACCCGGAGCACGCCTGGCACAGTGCGCCGTACGGGGTAGCCCTGACCCGTCCAGCGCGGCACTGTTGCCATGTTGACTATGGCGCCATCCACGGCGGGCTGTCAGCGCAGCCCACGGGCGGTGGGCCCCTTTGGGCAGAGAGACACCCGAAGGCGGCCAGGCCTCCTCCAGTCGGCCCAAGACATGGCCAGCTTTCCCAAGCCGGCTTGCTCCCTCCCTCGAAGAGGGCGCCCCATTAAGAAGACAAGACGACGTGAGGCTACAGCGATCGCCCGCCAGGCGGCGGCGCTGTAACCACGCTTACCTCGATAAAGCCCTCATCATCAGGATGGAGGCAACAGTAACCAGCCATCGATAGGGCCCTAGGCAGTAGGGCCTGCCTATCGACCAAGAGGCCGGCAGCCGGCGGGGCCCAGCAGCCGGCGCGGAGGCCGGCGAGCGTAGACACTGACGGCTGGGACCCGCGCCCAGCCGGATTACCATTGTACCCCGGGGGGTAGGCCTATATAAACCCCCCGGGGCACCCATGCAAAGGGTTGATCTCATCTAGGTTTTACCACACATAAAGAGAAGAGTAGAGCTAGCCTTGCCCTTCTTCTACCTCTCGCCAAACAGCTCGAGGAGCACCTTGTAGCTACTTGTTCATCGAGTGATCATGCGGAGACCCCGCAGAGCAGCAGTAGGGGTGTTATCTCCATGGAGAGCCCCGGAGCTGGGTAATATCCGCCGGCGTGCATGTCTTCGCCTCATCCCGCTTCCAGGCACCGGCGACGTCTTACTGGCTCCCACAAAGGTAAGCCACCCGTTGGCATATATCGCACCAACCACCCGACATTAAACAAGATTAATTAACTCATTAATTAATTAATTAATTAATTAATTACTAATTTATTTATTTTCACATTAGTTTATTTTTTTCTAAAACCGTTCCTGGGGCGTGGGGCCCCTGTGCCATAGGCCAGGGGGCCTTAGCGGGTGCTGGGCGGCTCGAGCGGGTGCTGGGCGCAGCCCGACTGCCCAATCCAGCCGCAGGGCGACGGCGCCAGTGCCAGGGGGCAGAGTGGGGGAGGCGAAGCGGTTGGGGCAGCGGAGGACGCCAGCCGACAAGTAGCGACAGGAGGCGGGGGGCATAGCAGGCGGACGCGGCAGCGGGGGTGGAGGCAGGCAGGCGCGGACGGCCAGCAGCGTCCACGAGCGGGCTCGGCCACGGCAAGGAGGCGGGGGCGGTCGCCGGCGTGGGCGGTTGGCAGTGGTGGGAGCGCAGCAGCAAGGGCAGCAGTAGGCGCGGCGAACGCAGGGGGGCAGCAGCACGAGAGCAACCATGGCGGAGCAGGGGGTCGGCCGCGACGCGTGGACCACGCACGGGGGCGACCGGCGATGCAGGCGGGTCGAGCGGGCAGTGGTTGTGGCCAGGTCGGCCAGTTTGCGCGCGGGGCACGCCCAGGGCTGCAGCCGACGGGGGCGGACGCGCCCAGGGACGCGAGGAGCACGGCCAAGACACGGCGATGCGGGCTCGCAGGAGCATAGGCGAGAAGCGACGGGGTTCTCACCCGCGTTGGTGAGCAGGGAGGGCGGCGAGGCTCAGTGGAGCCTTTGGGGAGGAGGACGGGGACGCGTCGCCGGCGAGGAGGAGACAAGGAGGACGAGGCGGAGGAGCTCCGGGCGACAACGACGAGCAGCGACGGCGTGCTGGTCCGGCGATGGGGAGACCTTCGGGCGGCGGTGGTGGAGACGACGACGTCCGGGGTGAGCGACTGGGCTATGGGATCCGGGCTTATCCCGATCCAGATCGGGGGGACGAGAAGGGGATCGTGGGGATGAGTGGGGTGGTTGCGTAGGGTTCGGTCGGGTGTGGGGGGATAAGGGAGCCGAGGTGGGCTGGCCGGTTGGGCCTTGGCTTGCTGGGCCGAAGCCCAAGGGGCAGGGGGTTTTCTCTTTCTTTTCTTTTTTTATGTATTTTCTTTTCTTTTAATTATTTCCTTTCAGTTTTATTTTATTTCTTTAATAGTTATAGTTTTATAATAAGTTAAAGCCCACACATAAATTGGAGTTGTAAAAAGTTTTAAGTGACTAAATAAACTAGTTTAATATTTGTTTATATTTAATAGCATTTATATAATTGTTTTGCTACTGTTTTATTCACCTGATGGTACTTCAATATTTTATAAAAAGTGTGGTTTCTCCACTATAATTGCTTATGATTTATTTGACACCATCCGAACATTTTAGTTTTATTATTTGAAAACTTTTATTGTTTGCTTGATTTTTAATTTGAATTTGAATCAATTTCGAACTAACACGAGATTACCAACAGTAATCAAAGTGACGTGGCATCATTAACGTGGGATTACTATAGCCTAATTATCCGGGCATCACAATTCTCCTCCACTACAAGAAATCTCGTCCCGAGATTTAAGAGGGGAGTAAGAGGGAAAGTTCTGGTTACGGAATTCTAACGGGTCTTGTCGATGTTGGTTGCTCTTCTCGAAGAGATCAATCCATTACGCGGATGCCTTCATTTCTCTGCTCTTGGTCATCATGATGAAGTCGTCCTCCTTTCTTCAGGATCTTCACCGTACTTACGAAAAGATAAGAGGGGAGAACTCTATAAGGACGGATTCTAACATAATTGATCATCGGACGATTAAATCAAGGGGAGAAGCATAAGTATCTCTCGATTTGAAACTTAAGAAGTTATCGAGAGCAAAGTAAGAAGGTACCATGAGAAGTTTCAAACAGATAGGCCATCGCTCGATGTCTGAAACAACATGCGAAAGGGGTTCAGAGCAACAAGATTGAGTATTGCGTCTGATACCAGAATAGATCACTTGGGATGGTGGCCCATGAATTACATACGAGGCCACGCACAAGGAATAACCTTGGGAACAGGTGGTGTACAGGAGAGTCTGGTTTCGATCCTGTGGAATTGTGGTTTATGGGCCCACCAGGGGTGTTTTTTTTAATAGGAGCAGTGACATCTTGCACGGTCATGATAGCAAGGCATTTCAGAGAGTACCATGTCAGTTATGTCGGAAACAACGTTGGTACCAAGGGCGAGGGACGAAGAGAACCATTTTACTGCTCGTCGAAACGAGGCGGACCAATAGGCGAAGTTCTCGTCCATCGGTGGCTACCGGAATGTCATCAACAATAGTAACAGGGTCTTACTGACAGAGTTGTACACCGAGGTGTTTACATAAGCAGGAGAATATTACTGCTTAGATCTTATATATCACAAGAAACGTTAAACCAACCAATGGAAAGGAAAATACGATTATCAGATTAAACTGAATAGTGGAAAGGAAAATGTGTTTAAACACATACTTCAAGGGTATATTCTTTCCAAGGACAAGCAGAGCATGATATCCATGACAGGATATAACATAGAATACCATTTAGGTAATGGGAGAGGAATTTCATGACATTACCCATACAATGGTGTTTGGATAATTGAGCAAGAAGCATTCAACATTGGCCTCCAAATGTTCTTGTTGAAAATCGGAGTACCATAGACATGCGTCGAGATAGCATTGACAGGGCCTTCAAGCAAAGGTCAGACCTTGGATACACAAAGGATCCATCAGGAATAACTTGTAGAATAACTCTTACGATTTCCTCATGGAAGAATGGATAACCTTACTGAAAGGAATCTATAACAATAGGGCCTCCGGCCAGGTGTGCTAGGCATGACATCACCTTATCGGTTTAAAGGTCAATGTTATAACTCTTGGGAATATGTCCCAACCATCATATCTGATCGAGATTCAGTTCCGATGGGTGTGAGGATACCTCAGACTCGGGATGAGAAGAAGAGGTGCAACACATTGACGGTATGGCATTGCAAGATTCTTGGGAAATGAACTATGAAAGCAAGTAACGAATCATGAGTTCACCATTTAACCAAGGAGAGGATGAAGGGGTGGCCGATGAACTCAGCGACAATTCATTGAGACTTCCAAAAGATGGATCTCCACAATTAGGTGAACAAGGGGATGACAATTGTCAGTTAAAATGATACAATGAGGTATGCTCGAGGAAACATACCCATTTGAACATTGGTTGAAAGGTGCACCCGAAATATGGGCTGGGTCGCACGAACAATGTTAAAATGGTGACTTAATGAACAAAATAATTAGAATGAAACTATCGATCATTCACTTCAAGCAATAGGGTTGCTAGAAGTTTTGAATTCACACCTCAAAGTTCAATTGCCGGTACTCCGATTAGAATCGACACGGGTACCAAGAATTAATGGCGATGGCGAGAAGTATTACTACCAAGAATTCTTAAGAGGTGGTGAAATTCTCACAACCTTCTTGAGATAAAATATGGTAATGTTCCAAGGTAAAGAAGAACATTTGCTGGATAGTAAGGAGCTCAAGGTATAACACCAAACACGAACAGGCTTGTGTTGGTGGGAAGGCAATTAAGTGGTCAACAATAATAAAATTCATCAAGAGCAAGGATGGTATTTCTCATCATGAATTCAATTGGAAACCTAGGAGGAGTCAAAATGTTGATGATGATCATGATAATTTGTCGAGAGAATTCATGAAGATATAATCAATTGGCGATGGCATCAAGTCAAAGGAATGATGAAGCAAAAGGTTATTGAAACCATGGGTATGACACAAACTCCAAAGCAAGCTTTTTGCCCAAAGCGAAATGATATGATGAGGAAGATCGACGTAAGCTTAACTCATCGTCAAAAATTGTGCTCTGGGAAGTAGGACCAGGTAGCACAGTTAAAATCGGCATGACCAGGATATAGCCAAACAGGCTAGGAATGACGTGATTGAGTTCAAACTCATAAGTAATTATGGTTACCAAGAGTTGTTTAATCGCGATGCGGACTCGAGTCAGTTATCGATGTCTTTGAGTGTTAAATAACTCAGAACCCGTGAAAAATTGGAATCAATGAGAATGTAGCACTTGATGAAGAACTCATAAGAAGTTATGCAGTTCCGTGATAATCTTGAGATACCAGGGGGGTAATACTCGATGACAAATCAAAGTAGAGGTTGGACTGGGGTATTACTCCACAGAAGACAAGTGCTTAAACTTGCACGAGAAATGTTATTTAAAGGAGAACATGGTTGGAACCACGATTCAAAAAGGCCAGATCCCAGATATAAGATGAACTTATACCAAAGCAATAATTAATTTAAGAGAAGCTTTAATGATAAGATCTACATCAGGTTCATGGGCATGAACACAAAGTTCAAGGTCGACTCCCACTTCTTCAATGCATAACTTTTCATTCACTCCTCGTTTTCGAAGAATTTGTAGTGCAGAAGATTTATCTGGTGAAGCACCAGAAGAGTATGACTCACATCTCTTTCGAGTTCCCACGGATTAGGGAAGGCATAGGTTCAACCCGTCGGGGTATCTTTGGAACATATACCACTAACTTCCACAGCATATAACATCAGCTAAATAGAATAGCAAGGTTGACAATAAGCAAAGGATACAATTTACCGAAGGCAATATGTATCAAGGGAAGAGCGCACAAGATTTTGAATATGAAGGACATTGTCGGATAATAATCCAACAAAGGATTTAGCATTCCTCAATGGATCTGATGTAAGTATCAGTACTCAATCAGAAGAGGGAAAGAATTCAAAGGCATTAGATTATAGAAACGGCTAAATAATTCGACGTTCAAGTTGAAGGGAACTAGGTGGACAAACAATTACAACATGATTGGCCAAGATCCAAGTCATGTCTAGAATGACGTATGAGCAGGAAGGTCAAATTTCAGGGTTTTACCTATGATTGCGAGCAATCGCAAGATAATGAATCAATAGGCTCAGGATGACAATGACAAAGGATGTTAATGAATATTGATGGGCATATGGATTTAACCACAATGCAGGCAGACAAGACTTTCGGGAGCACTAGGCTCCAGAGGATCTTTGGGAGATTGAATTGCATTCGAAGAATTTTGTGAGACATATGATCAACTGGGGATGAACGAATCCCCGATAAGTGTGAGGAATTATTCATAGGGGTATTTAGGCGGAAAAGGAGCTGCAAGGCAGCAGGCGCAAAGGATTCTCGGAAAATCGCAAAGTATTTCAGGGTATCTTGTAGTAACAAGAGCAATTGGAAATGAAGGTATGGACGACAAGTGTATGTAGCTATCCATGGGGATTTATCGGTGGTAGAGAATTGCAAAGCCGATGAGTACAAGTCTCGAGAGAATATCGGAGAGTATCTTCGGAATCTTCTGGTGCAGGAAGCGATCATCTGGACTGAAGGGGCTCTCCGGGAGAAAGTATTTTTGAGAACCTAAAGTTAGATTTTTTACAAAATCATTTAACCCGAATAGAAGAGAGATCAGAATCCCAGAGTATAGACGAGGAGTAAAAGATCCTAATACCACCCAATGGCGACGTGGGCCCGTAAGACACACAGCCATGTTGGTAAAAGTTTTTTGTAGTGACTAGACTCAACTTCGGCCAAGGAGTTGGAAAGGGGGCTACCTACAGGCAGTCGGCTCTGATACCAACTTGTGACGCCCCCGATTCAATCGTACACTAATCATGCACGCAAATGTGTACGATCAAGATCAGAGACTCACGGGAAGATATCACAACACAACTCTAAAGCATAAATAAGTCATACAAGCATCATAATATAATCCAAGGGTCTCGAGGGATCGAATACAAGTGCTCGATCATAGACGAGTCAGCGGAAGCAACAATGTCTGAGTACAGACATAAGTTAAACAAGTTTGTCTTAAGAAGGCTAGCACAAACGGGGATACAGATCGAACGAGGCGCATGCCTCCTGCCTGGGATCCTCCTAACTACTCCTGGTCGTCGTCAGCGGGCTGCACATAGTGGTAGACACCTCCAGTGTAGTAGGAGTCGTCGTCGAAGGTGGCGTCTGGATCCTGGGCTCCATCGTCTGGTCGCAGCAATCGGGTATAGAAATGGAGAAAAGGGGAAACAAGGCAACCGTGAGTACTCATCCAAAGTACTCGCAAGCAAGGAGCTACACTACATATGCATGGATATATGTGTAAAGGGCCATATCAGTGGACTGAACTGCAGAATGCCAAAATAAGAGGGGGATAGCTAATCCTGTCGAAGACTACGCTTCTGGCAGCCTCCGTCTTGCAGCATATAGAAGAGGGTAGACTGAAGTCCTCCAAGTAGCATAGCATAGCATAATCCTACCTGGCAATCCCCTCCTCGATGCCATGTAAGAGAGCGATCACCGGGTTGTATCTGGCACTTGGAAGGGTGTGTTTTATTAAGTATCCGGTTCTAGCTGTCATAAGGTCAAGGTACAACTCCAAGTCGTCCTGTTACCGAAGATCACGGCTATTCGAATAGATTAACTTCCCTGTAGGGGTGCACCACATAACCCAACACGCTTGATCCCATTTGGCCGGACACACTTTCCTGGGTCATGCCCGGCCTCGGAAGATCAACAAGTCGCAGCCCCACCTAGGCACAACAGAGAGGTCAGCACGCCGGTCTAAACCTAAGCGCACAGGGGTCTGGGCCCATCGCCCTGAGCACACCTGCACGTTGCGAGGGCGGCCGGAAGCAGACCTAGCAACCTCCAGTACAACGGAAGTCACGTTACGTGGCCCAATCTGGCGCGCGCCGCTCAGTCGCTGACGTCACGAAGTGCTTCGGCTGATACCACGACGCCGAGTGCCCATATCTTTCCCACGTAGTTGGTTAGTGCGTATAGGCCAGTAGCCAGACTCAGATCAAATACCAAGATCTCGTTAAGCGTGTTAAGTATCCGCGAACACCGACAGGGCCAGGCCCACCTCTCACCTAGGTAGTCTCAACCTGACCTGTCGCTCTGCCATAAAGATCCACCCAGAGGGCCGTCGGGACAAAGGTCCTTTCAGCCCCCAATCCGTGAATCACTCGCGGGTACTCCTCGAGCCGACCCGACTTTAGTCACCACATGTATCATGTATAAAGTATAGTATATATCCGTGATCACCTCCCGAGTGATCACGGCCCGATAGAATAGCACAGCAGACGAACAAGAATGTAGGGCCACTGATGGAAAACTAGCATCCTATACTAAGTGTCGGCGTTCTGGGAACGGGGGTCCCCAGACTTGCCTGCCTGCGGCCTGCGGCGTGGCTCGAATGGGGGCCCAGCGCGGCCCATCTTCACCAACACAAGACCCAAGACCCTCGCGAGGGGCCAAGCCTCATGAGGCGGACGACACGGTGCTTCCTCAGGCGCGGCCTCCTCAGGATAGCTCACGAGGAGGCGGAGAGATTAAGGCAGGGTACCTGGCGAGGTGCCCATGACGCAAGCCATGACGACCAAGGGTGCCAGGCGGGCGCCAGCCCGCGCAGCGTTCCCCTTTCCTCTTTGGTGCAAAGGGGGCAAGCGCAGGCGAGAGGATCAAGCAAAGGCACCCATTTCGGTGCAACAAGACCAAGACCAGTCCAACGGCGGGAAGGAGGTCACCATGGAGCCCAGAACGGCGTCACCACAGGGCCTTTGGCAGGCGAAGACCAACTTTAGTCAGGATAAGTGTACTAGATGTTCCCCTTCGAATTGGCCAATTGTTGGCGCCCTTCCCGCTCAAATATTCGGGAAGACACCCAGGGCCTTTGCCTATAAATAGGACTAGACACCCCGAGGGTAGAGAGAGGAAAAAACCAGCTAGAACGTAGCATCCACAAACAGAGCTAGCAACACACTTAGAGAGAGAGAAGGGCGATCGAACTCCCCCGGCAGTTCATTCCCTAGCCAAGAACAGACCCTCGTGAGGCTGTTCTTCCTTGTACTGTTCATCCTCATCAGCCCAAGAGGCAATCCATCCACCACAAACTAGAGTAGGGTATTACACCACAATGGTGGCTCGAACTAGTATAAACCTTGTGTCTCTTGTGTTGTTCGTTCTGTAGTTTAGATCCTTGCGAGACGGAGAGGTAGAGGGCATAATCTCCGCGCGCACCCCAGAGTTCAAACCATAAGGGTCTGCCGGAACCCATCATCCGACACTAAGCATGTAGGATTGTAGGTAAAGGTAATAACAGTAGTAACAACGACAGGCTATGCATCAGGATAGGATAAACGGAAAACAGTATCATGCTACACTACTCTAATGCAAGCAGTATAGAAGAGAATAGGCGATATCTGGTGATCAAGGGGGCGCTTGCCTGGTTGCTCTAACAAGAAGGAGGGGTCGTCGTCGATGTAGTCGATCACGAGGGTATTGGCGGCGGTCTCGAGGTCTACCGGAAAGAAGTAACGGAGGGGGAACACAAATAAATAATAGAGCAATCAAAACAACACAAAGCATAACATGGCAATACGCGGTGCTAGGGGTGACCTAACGCAGTAGTAGGCGATACGGGCGAAGGGGAGAAACATCCGGGAAAGTATTCCCGGTGTTTCGCATTTTTGGACAGACGGTCTGGAGGGGAAAAGTTGTGTGTTCACTATGCTAGGGATGCATGGCGGACGAACGGGTTGCGTAACCGGATTTGTCTCGTCGTTCTGAGCAACTTACATGTACAAAGTTTTTCCATCCGAGCTACGGTTTATTTTATATTAATTTTAAAAGGATTTTATCATTTTCTAGAATTAACAGAATTAATTTAATCCTAAAATGCATTATGACGTCAGCATGGTGTCAGCATGATGTCAGCGGTCAAACGTGGACTTTGACTAGTCAACAGACGGGTGGGTCACGTTGTCATTGACACAAACTAACTAAAATAGAATTAATTAGGATTAGGTCAATTCATTTTAATTAGATTAGTTAAACAAGATTAATTAACTCATTAATTAATTAATTAATTAATTACTAATTTATTTATTTTTACATTTGTTTTTTTTCTAAAACCGTTTATGGGGCGTGGGGCTCCTGTGCCATAGGCCAGGGGGCCTTAGCGGGCGCTGGGCGGCTCGAGCGGGTGCTGGGCGCAGCCCGACTGCCCAATCCAGCCGCGGGGCAACGGCGCCAGCGCCAGGGGCGGAGTGGGGGAGGCGAAGCGGTTGGGGCGTCGGAGGACGCCGGCCGACGAGCAGCGACAGGAGGCGGGGGGGCCATAGCAGGCGGACGCGGCAGCGGGGGCGGAGGCAGGCGGGCGCGGAGGCCAGCAGCGTCCACGAGCGGGCTCGGCCACGGCAAGGAGGTGGGGGCGGTCGCCGGCGTGGGCGGTCGGCAGTGGTGGGAGCGCACCAGCAAGGGCAGCAGTAGGCGCGGCGAATGCAGGGGGCAGCAGCACGAGAGCAACCATGGCGGAGCAGGGGGTCGGCCGCGACGCGTGGACCACGCACGGGGGCGACCGGCGACGCAGGCAGGTCGAGCGGGCAGTGGTTGTGGCCAGGTCGGCCAGTTTGCGTGTGGGGCGCGCCCAGGGCTACAGCCGACGGGGGCGGACGCGCCCAGGGACGCGAGGAGCACGGCCAAGACACGGCGATGCGGGCTCGCAGGAGCATAGGCGGGAAGCGACGGGGTTCTCAACCGCGTTGGTGAGCAGGGGGGCGGCGAGGCTAGGTGGAGCCTTTGGGTAGGAGGACGGGGACGCGTCGCCGGCGAGGAGGAGACAAGGAGGACGAGGCGGAGGAGGCGGAGGAGCTCCGAGCGACAACGACGAGCACCGACGGCGTGCTAGTCCGGCGATGGGGAGGCCTTCGTGCGGCGGTGTTGGAAACGATGATGCCCGGGGCGAGCGACTGGGCGATGGGATCCGAGCTTATCCCGATCCAGATCGGTGGGACGAGAAGGGGATCGTGGGGGTGAGTGGGGTGGTTGCGTAGGGTTCGGTCGGGTGTGGGGGGGATAAGGGAGACGAGGTGGGCTGGCCGGTTGGGCCTTGGCTTGCTGGGCCGAAGCCCAGGGGGCAGGGGGTTTCTCTTTCTTTTTTATGTATTTTCTTTTCTTTTAATTATTTCCTTTCATTTTATTTTATTTCTTTAATAGTTATAGTTTTATAATAAGTTAAAGCCCACACCTAAATTGGAGTTGTAAAAAGTTTTTAGTGACTAAATAAACTAGTTTAATATTTGTTTATATTTAATAGCATTTATATAATTGTTTTGCTACTGTTTTATTCACCTGATGGTACTTCAATATTTTATAAAAAGTGTGGTTTCTCCACTATAATTGCTTATGATTTATTTGACAACATCCGAACATTTTAGTTTTATTATTTGAAAACTTTTATTGTTTGCTTGATTTTGAATTTGAATTTGAATCAATTTCGAACTAACGCGAGATTACCAACAGTAATCAAAGTGACGTGGCATCGTTAACGTGGGATTAATGTAGCCTAATTATCCGGGCGTCACATATAGTGTACTAGAATTAACCGTTCAGCTGTTGCTCTTTCGACACTCTTCTTTTAGACCTTAATTGTTTTCAATCTTCATGTCTATTTAGGCAACAGGACGGGGTAAGAAAGTTATAACCAATCGGTGGATTCATAAGCATAGGGATTTTCTCACTTCTCATGAGATTCGATTGAGGACAATAACGGTAGAATGATATGTAGCCAACCGTGCAAACACAAGATTTGTCACATTCTTCCTGCTGAATGTGAGGTTACTATTGTCCATCAGGCTTAAGTTTATCAGCAGCATGGTTTTGACGGATGGGTATGTCGAAGAGCAAAAAAAGGAGTTTCAGGTGGGCAAAAGAGCTTCTGAACATGTCGGGCTTCTATTTACAACATATTGTGGTCATAATCTAGTAAATTTTACGACCCAGGATGTTCATTCTATGGACCTGACCGATCCATTTAACTGTGACTGCCGAAAACAGTGCTGGAGTTAGATGTTGTTGCCCTTTTCAATCTGGTTTTTTTTGTAAACCTGATGAACAATTAACCCTCGTGCTTTTGTACAGTTTGTAAGCTGGAGTTAGATGTTCCTGCCCTTTTCAACTCGGCTGTGACTGTCATATTTTCTTTGAAACAAGGCAAATGGCTTGCCATTCGTTTAATTTAGAGTGAAATATTGTAACAAATCCAAACCAAGGGAAATAACATCACTCTCGCCAGCTGCTTGAGCTCACTGTGCATTATAGAAGCCAAGTGATTAGCCCACACCAGCACCCACAAACTTATTTCGAACTAGCACATCAAATGGGCTGTAAATTTTCATAGGAAAGGCTGGACATCTGGGGCTCACGCTATTGTCAACGTAGTCAATAAACGAGAGAATTACACTACGAGCGGCTGACACCAGGGACCCAGCAAGTCGCGCAGTTTTTTTTTGAGGAACAAGCAGTTGTTATTTATACTAGTTTTAGCGACGGATCAGGGTAACAACGGGGCTGTGCGGGGGCTGTGGCCCATCTAGCCAGGGTTTTATTTATGTTTACCACATCATGAGCCCAGTTGTGTTTCTTTCTTGCTGAAAATGGCTAGCCCAGTTCTATTTTTTTTTTAAGAAATGCCCAAACAAGGCCTACTTACTTTATCGGCCCTGCTGGGCTGCAAAAATCTTTCAAGACGAGGAGAGTTTCATTCGGTTTGCCCAGAAATGGGTTATACATTTTTAAAACACCTCAAACCAGTAATTAGTTTCAATTTTTCATTACAAGATCTTAAATTACATTGATTTTTATGCGTGGACAATTATTTGGATTTTATATTTATATAAATTATTTTTCAAAATAGTTTCAATGTGAATCGATATTTCTGGATTAAAAACAGTTGACCGCACGGAAATATGCAAAATTTCGTATACTTTTTAACCGTGGCCACAATATGGGGTGTGATGCTAACAAAAAGAAGATGGGCTCCAAAAAAATTCTTAAGAATTAGCAAATGGGTTGCACATTATTAGAAATAATGGCAGATGGGTTGTATGCTGTTTTCCATAGATTTGAGGCTGACTTGTGCGCCTACTACAGGTTGACGCGTACGCTTTCATAAAAAAAGGTTGACACACACGCAACGCCCTGTCAACTTAACACACGAGAGCAGTGACTATAGGATGTCCATGCAACGGCTGTCGTGCTTCTTCAATCTCTGCTCTTCATGCTCAAGCCGCTCAAACAAGCACCGGCAGGACTGCCTGCTCCCTCCTCCCGCGGCCGGCTATGCTGCCGCACAGGCCTCACGGCCCCACCGTACTCCCATCGCTGGCCTAGCCATCCCTCTACTCACCCACACATGTTGTTATTCTCCGGCGACGGCAGACGAACCAGTAAACCCTCGTACTCCTCCGCGTGGGAAACAACTGCCGAGTATTCCCCGGCTCCGTGTCGTTCCCTTCCTAGGCCTCGCCGTCGTCCACCGCCCAGGTGCCCTCGGCGCGGCCTGGTCAACGTGGTCAATGAACGACATCCATCGGAAGTGGACTGTACGTGGAGAGGCTGACCGCTGGGTCCACGGTCGTACGCAAGGAAATGCCTCCTTATTACGCACAAAATAATGATTCCTCCACCTGATAGCTAGGACCCACAGGAAGGGCCTCTGTATTTCGCGAAAAAAACGTTCCCCCCGCTGACAGGTCGGACCCACCAGCTATATCTTCGCACGCAAGGAAGTGCCTCCTTATTACGCCCAAAAAAATGAATACCCCCTGCTAGCTGGGACCCACCATATTGTTGGGCTGACTTGTGGGCCTACTAAGTTGACAGGGACGGAGAGCTTTGTCAACTTAGTCAATACTCCAGTGACCGTATGATGTCCATCCAACGGCCATAGTGCTTCTTCAACCTCTGGTCTTCTTGCTCCAGCCGCCCAAAGCAGCGCTGGTTGTGCTGCTTGCTCCTGCCTCCCGTGGCCGACCGTGCTACCGCGAAGGCCTCACCGCCCCCATACTACTCCCACCGCTGGCCAGGCCATCCCTCCACTCACCCACACCCCCTGTTATTCTGCGGCGACGGCAGCCTCACACCGCAACCGAACCAGTGAACGCTCGTACTCCTCTTCGTGTGGGCATCCACTGCCGCGTCTTGCACGGCTCCGCGTCGTCCCCTTCCTAGGCCTCGCCGTCATCCACCGCCGTGGTGCTCTCGGCGCGGCGTGGTTAATGTGGTCAACGGCTGACTTCCATCAGAAGAGTACTGTACGTGGAGAGGCTGACAGCTGGGTCCACGGCAGCCGCAAGGAAGTGCCTCCTTATTACGCGGAAAATAATTATTCCTCCACCTGCTAGCGGGGACCCACCGGACGGGCCACCAGTATTTTGTGAAAAAAATGGTTCCCCCTGACTGTTGGGACCCACCGGACGGGCCACCGTATTTCGCGAAAAAAACGTTCCCCCTGCTGTCAGCTCGGACCCACCGGAAGTGCTTCCTTATTACGCACAAAAAAATGAATACTCCCCCGGCTAGCTGGGACCCACCTTGCTGGGAGGCTGACTTGTGGGCCTACTAAGTTGACGGGGACGAAGGGCTTTGTCAACTTAGTCAATATGAATGATTCTAGCTCCAGTGACCGTACGATGTCCATCCAACAGTCGTAGTGCTTCTTCAACCTCTGGACTTCTTGCTCCAGCCGCCCAATGCAGCGCTGGTCGTGCCGCATGCTCCTACCTCCCGTGGTCGGCTATGCTGCCGCAGAGGCCTCACCGCCCCCTACTATTCCCACCGCTGGCCAGGCCTTGTGGCGACGGCAGCCTCACACCGCAGCCGAACCAGTGAACCCTCGTAGTCCTCTCCGCGCGGGCTTCCACTGCCGCGTCGTCCCCTTCCTAGGCATCGCCGTCGTCCACCGCCATGGTGCTCTCTGCGCGGCGTGGTCAACGTGGTCAAGGAACGACTTCCATCGGAAGATTACTGTACGTGGAGAGGCTGACAGTTGGGTCCACGGCCACAGCCCAGTTTTTTTGTGATTTGCCAAGTAAGTCGCTTTGTCAGGCCTGTTGGGCTGCAAATCTTTCAAGACGCGGAGAGCTTTCATTCGGCTGGCTGAGAAAATGGCCCATCATTAATGAGAAATGGGTTGTACATTTTTAAAACACATCAATCCGGCAATTAGTTTGAAATATCTTTTTTTTCATTTCAAGATTTTAAATTACATTAATTTTTATGCGTGGAGAATTTGTTGGATTTTATATTGATATACATTTATTTTTAAAATCAGTTTGAATGTGATTTGATATTTCGGGATTAAAAACAGTTCGGACCGCACCGAAATATGCAAAATTTCGTATAATTTTTTAACCGTTGCCATAATATGGGCTGCAATGCTAACAAAAAGAATAT
Source organism: Aegilops umbellulata (assembly GCA_032464435.1). Classification (NCBI taxonomy): domain Eukaryota; kingdom Viridiplantae; phylum Streptophyta; class Magnoliopsida; order Poales; family Poaceae; genus Aegilops; species Aegilops umbellulata. Next base: position 400,134,189 of record CP136054.1, read on the forward strand.
GGGCTCCAAGAAAAACCTTAAGAATTAGCAAATGGGCTGTAAATTATTAGAAATAATGGCAGATGGGTTGTATGCTGTTTTCCACGGATTTGAGGATTTCCTAAAAAAAGGTTGACGCACAAGCACTGACTGTTGGATGTCCATCCAACGGCCGTCGTGCTTCTTCAATCTCTGCTCTTCCTGCTCCAGCCGCTCAAACAAGCGCCGACGAGACTGCCTGCTCCCTCCTCCTCGCGGTCGGCTGTGCTGCCGCGCAGGCCTCACCACCTGACCGTACTCCCATCGCTGGCCTAGCCATCCCTCTATTCACGCACACCTGCTGTTATGCTCCAGCGACGGCAGACGAACCAGTAAACCCTCGTACAATCATACTCCCCTCCGCGTGGGAAACAACTGCCGAGTCTTCCCTGCCTCCGTGTCGTCCCCTTCCTAGGCCTCACCGTCGTCCACCGCCCTGGTGCTCTCGGCGCGGCGTGGTCAATGTGGTCAAGGAACGACTTCCATCGGACGTGGACTGTACGTGCAGAGGCTGACAGCTGGGTCCACAGCCGCAGCAAGGAAGTGCCTCCTTATTCGCGGAAAATAATGTTTCCTCCACCTGACAGCGGGGACCCAGCGGACGGGCCACCGTATTTCACATAAAAAACGTTTCCCCCCTGACTGTTGGGACCCACCAGCTACACCTTCGCACGCAAGGAAGTGCGTCCGGGCAAAAAAACAATTCGCCCCCCTGACTGTTGGGACCCACCAACTACATCTTCGCACGCAAGGAAGTGCGTCCGGGCAAAAAAACCAAAATGATTTGCCCCCCTGACTGCTGGGACCCACCAGCTATATCTTCACAGGCAAGGAAGTGCCTGACAGTCGGGACCCACCTGGTCGAAGCGTACGTAGCATTGTCATTCTGGTCGCGAACGTGTATATACATACTGGTTGATTTAGAGGCGCGCATGTGTCGTAGCAGAGGCACGCACGTAGCATGTACATGTACGTACAGCGGCTAGGGTGCAAGAAAGAAAATACGGCCACATATGTGTACATACGGGCGGGGTCTCGAACGCCTACTCGCGCATACGTACGGGCAGGGCTCGTGTACATGGCTGGGTCGGAACGGAGAAACAGCATCGTCGTCGTGTTCATGGGGAGGCAACGGAATGCTTCGTGTTCATGGGGAGGCAACGGAATGCATCATGTTCATCAGGAGGCAACGGAACGCGTGGGAGCCAACCGGCTGGGTCGGAACGGAATGTGTGGTCGTGTTCATCAGGAGGGCTTGGGCGGAACAGGCGATGGAAACGAGGCCTGGCGTACCGCACAACGGATGAAATGGACCTCCTATTTTCGAAACGGGGTCCTGTTGATCGGGAGGGGTCTGGCATACCGCAAAACGGAGGAAACTGACCTCCTACGGTCGAAATGGGGGTCCTGTTGATCGGGAGGGGTGTGGCGTACCGCAAAACGGAGGAAACGGACTTGTGTTGGAGCTCTACGGTTGAAATGGGGGTCCTGTTCATCGGGAGGGGTGTGGCGTACCGCAAAACGGGACTCCATGGGATAATGTTCATCTCCACCGTCGACCCCCTCCAGCCTCCACGAGCTACTGTTCATCCACCGTCGACCTCCTCCAGGCTCCACCTGCGACTGTTCATCCACGGGCTCCTGTTCATCCAGCCTCCACCGCGCGCTACTCCACCGGCTACTGTTCAACCACCCCTCCACCGTCTACTGTTCATCCAGCCCTCCACACCACGGGGTCCTGTTCAACCACCCCTCCACGGGCTCCCCTCCACCGTCTACTGTTCATCCAGCCCTCCACACCACGGGGTCCTGTTCAACCACCCCTCCACAGGCACCCCTCCACTGTCTACTGTTCATCCAGCCCTCCACACCACGGGGTCCTGTTCATCCACCCCTCTACGGGCACCCCTCCACGGGCACCCCTCCATCGTCTACTGTTCATCCAGCCCTCCACAACACCACAGGGTGTCCTGTTCATCCAGAGGCAGCGCCACCACTCACTGTTCATCCAAACCCCCCACAACACTCACTGTTCATCCCATCGATCAGCTTTAGTTAGCAGCATTAGCGAAGGAATCGCTCGATCGGGTTCAGTTAACAGCCATTGATCGATCGCTCGGGTTCAGTAACGTGTAGCCTGCAGTGCAATCGCTCGGGTTCAGTTAGAGCCCAACGCCTCGCTCGAGTTCAGTTAGAGCCAACGCCTCGCACACACGCGCATACGTGTACGAGAGAAACGCGCATCGCTCGGCCCCCGACCTCCCACCGTAACCGGGAACTCCCCGAAATTTTCCTCCCCCTCGCTTCTACCACGGTTTTTTCCGTCATGGACGGCCCAAAGAATGTCATGCAGCTGCGTCCCCGGCCCGCCCAGGACGAAAAGCCATTTTCTGTAATGATTTTTTGTCATAGAAGTAGGAGCCCACCACATCTATGATGCTACCGGGTTTTGTCACAATTATCATCATAGAAGTGTCATATGTATGACAGAAAAAAAATTCGTTCGGCCCAAAATGTCACGGATGTGTCTTTTTTTTTGTAGTGTAAGATCCTTCAAGTAAGTTGTCATCGGTGCAAGCAATAAAAATTGCTCTCTAAATATGTATGACTGATTGGTGTGGAGGAAATAAGCTTTATACGATCTTGTGATGTGGAAGAAATAAAAGCGATGGACTGCATAATAAAGGTTCATATCACAAGTGGCAATATAAAGTGACGTTCTTTCGCATTAAGATTTTGTGCATCCAACTCTGAAAGCGCATGGCAACCTCTGCTTCCCTCTGCGAAGGGCCTATCTTTTATTATTATCTTCTACCTTATGCAAGAGCCATGGTGATCTTCACCTTTCCTTTTTATATTTTATCCTTTGGCAAGCACATGATGTTGGAAAGATCCTGATAGATATATCTAATTGGATATGGGTTAGCATGAACTATTATTGTTGACATTACCCTTGAGGTAAAAGGTTGGGAGGCGAGACTATAAGCCCCTATCTTTCTTTGCGTCCGATTAAAACTCCGTAACCACAAGTATATTGCGTGAGTGTTAGCAATTATGAAAGATTAAATGATAGTTGAGTATGTGGACTTGCTAGGAAGCTCTGACATAGACTCTTTCTGATGTTATGATAAATTGCAATTGCTTCAATGACTGAGATTATAGTTTGTTAGTTCTCAATAAAGTTTCTAATTCATACTTTGCGTTGTGAATAGATTATTACTTGAGTATAAGATATCATATGATAATATCTATATATGTTGCTGTTATGAGAATAATCATGATGTCCTCATGTCCGTATTTATTTTATCGACACCTCTACCTCTAAACATGTGGACATATTTATCGTTGTCGGCTTCCGCTTGAGGACAAGCGAGGTCTAAGCTTGGGGGAGTTGATATGTCCATTTTGCATCAAGCTTTTATATCAATATTTATTGCATTATGGGCTGTTATTACACGTTATGTCATAATACTTATGTCTATTATCTCTTATTTTACAAGGTTTACATAAGGAGGGAGAATGCCGGCAGCTGGAATTCTGGGCTGGAAAAGGAGCAAATATTAGAGACCTATTCTGCACAACTCCTAAAGTCCTGAAACTCCACGAAAGTTATTTTTGGAAATAATAAAAAATACTGAGCGGAATAAATACGTCAGGGGGGCCACCACCTGTCCACGAGGGTGGGGGTGAGCCCTACCCCCCAGGGCGTGCCCCTGCCTCGTGGGCCCCCTGTTGGCCCTCCGGTGGCCATCTTCTGCTATATGAAGTCTTTCGTCTAGGAAAAAATCATAAGCAACCTTTCGGGACGAGACTCCGCCGCCACGAGGCGGAACCTTGGCGGAACCAATCTAGGGCTCCGGCACAGCTGTTCTGTCGGGGACACTTCCCTCCGGGAGGGGGAAATCATCGCCATCGTCATCACCAATGCTCCTCTCATCGGGAGAGGGCAATCTCCATCAACATCTTCACCAGCACCATCTCCTCTCAAAACCCTAGTTCATCTCGTGTATCCAATTCTTGTCTCTAAGTCCGGGATTGGTACTAGTAGGTTGCTAGTAGTGTTGGTTACTCCTTGTAGTTGATGCTAGTTGGTTTATTTGGTGGAAGATCATATGTTCAGATCCTATATGCATATTAATACTCCTCTGATTATGAACATGAATATGCTTTGTGAGTACTTACGTTTGTTCCTGAGGACATGGGAGAAGTCTTGCTATTAGTAGTCATGTGAATTTGGTATTTGTTCGATATTTTGATGAGATGTATGTTGTCTCTCCTCTAGTGGTGTTATGTGAACATAGACTACATGACACTTCACCATTATTTGGGCCTAGGGGAAGGCATTGGGAAGTAATAAGTAGATGATGGGTTGCTAGAGTGACAGAAGCTTAAACCTTAGTTTATGCGTTGCTTCGTAAGGGGCTGATTTGGATACATATGTTTCATGCTATGGTTAGGTTTACCTTAATACTTTTGTTGTAGTTGTGGATGCTTGCAATAGAGGTTAATCATAAGTGGGATGCTTGTTCAAGTAAGAACAGCACCCAAGCACCGGTCCACCCACATATCAAATTATCAAAGTACCGAACGCGAATCATATGAACGTGATGAAAACTAGCTTGACGATAATTCCCATGTGTCCTCGGGAGCACTTTTCTCTATATAAGAGTTTGTCCAGGCTTGTCCTTTGCTACAAAAAGGATCGGGCCACCTTGCTGCACTTTATTTACTTTTGTTACTTGTTGCTCGTTACCAATTATCCTATCACAAAACTATCTGTTACCTACTATTTCAGTGCTTGCAGAGAATACCTTGCTGAAAACCGCTTATCATTTCCTTCTGCTCCTCGTTGGGTTCGACACTCTTACTTATCGAAAGGACTATGATAGATCCCCTATACTTGTGGGTCATCAAGACGCACTTCTCTGATTTGGGTTCGAGCTTATCAGTTTGAAACTTTTTCACATAAGCATCGCAACCCAAACTTTAAGAAACGACAGCTTTGGTTTCTTGCCAAACCATAGTTCATACGGTGTCGTCTCAACGGATTTAGATGGTGACCTATTTAATGTGAATGCAGTTGTCTCTAATGCATAACCCAAAAAACGATAGTGGTAAATCGGTAAGAGACATCATAGATCGCACCATATCTAATAAAGTACGGTTACGACATTCGGACACACCATTACGCTGTGGTGTTCCAGGTGGCGTGAGTTGCGAAACTTATCCCACATTGTTTCAAATGAAGACCAAACTCGTAACTCAAATATTCGCCTCCGTGATTAGATCGTAGAAACTTTATTTTCTTGTTATGATGATTTTCCACTTCACTCTAAAATTCTTTGAACTTTTCAAATGTTTCAGACCTATGTTTCATCAAGTAGATATACACATATCTACTCAAATCATCTGTGAAGGTTAGAAAATAATGATACCCACCGCGAGCCAAAACACTCATCGGACCGCATACATCAGTATGTATTATTTCCAATAAGTCAGTTGCTCGCTCCATTGTTCCGGAGAACGGAGTCTTAGTCATGTTTCCCATGAGGCATGGTTCGCAAGCATCAAATGATTCATAATCAAGTGATTCCAAAAGTCCATCCGCATGGAGTTTCTTCATGCGCTTTACACCAATATGACCTAAACGGCGGTGCCACAAGTATGTTGCACTATCATTATCAACTTTGCATCTTTTGGCTTCAATATTATGAATATGTGTATCACTACGATCGAGATTCAATAAACCATTTATATTGAGTGTATGACCATAGAAGGTTTTATTCATGTAAATAGAACAACAATTATTCTTTGACTTTAATGGATAACAGCATTGCAATAAACATGATCCAATCATATTCATGCTCAACGCAAACACCAAATAACATTTATTTTAGGTTCAACACTAATCCCGAAGGTAAAAGGAGTGTGCGATGGTGATCTTATCAACCTTGGAATCATTTCCAACACACATCATCACCTCGTCCCTAACTAGTCTCTGTTTATTTTGCAACTCCCATTTCGAGTTACTACTCTTAGCAACTGGACCAGTATCAAATACCGAGGGGTTGCTATAAACACTAGTAAAGTACACATCAATAACATGTATATCCAATATACCTTCATTCACTATGTCATCCTTCTTATCCGCCAAGTATCTAGGGCAGTTCCACTTCCAGTGACCATTTCCTTTGCAGTAGAAGCACTCAGTTTCAGGCTTGGGTCTAGCTTTGTGCTTCTTCATGGGAGTGGCAACTTGCTTGCCATTATTCTTGAAGTTCCCTTTCTTCCCCTTGCCCTTTTACTTGAACCTAGTGGTCTTGTCAACCATCAACACTTGATGCTTTTTCTTGATTTCTACCTTCGCCGATTTCAGCATCGCGAAGAGCTTGGGAATCGTTTCCGTTATCCCTTGCATATTATAGTTCATCACAAAGTTCTAGTAACTTGGTGATAGTGACTAGAGAACTCTGTCAATCACTATCTTATCAGGAAGATTAACTCCCACTTGATTCAAGTGATTGTAGTACTCAGACATTCTGAGCACATGCTCACTCGTTGAGCTATTCTCCTCCATCTTGTAGGCAAAGTATTGTCAGAGGTCTCATACCTCTTGACACGGGCATGAGTATGAGATACCAATTTCAACTCTCGGAACATATTATATGCTCCGTGGTGTTCAAAACATTTTTGAAGTCCCGGTTCTAAGCCGTAAAGCATGGTGCACTAAACTATCAAGTAGTCATCATACCGAGCTTGTCAAACGTTCATAAGGTCTGCATCTGCTCCTGCAATAGTTCTGTCACCTAGCGGTGCATCAAGGACATAATTCTTTTGTGCAGCAATGAGGATAATCCTCAGATCACGGACCAAGTACGCATCATTGCTACTATCATCTTTCAACTTATTTTTCTGTAGGAACATATAAAAAATAAACGGGGAGCTACATCGCGAGCTATTGATCTACAACATAGTTATGCAAATACTATCAGGACTAAGTTCATGATAAATTAAAGCTCAATTAATCATATTACTTAAGAACTCCCACTTAGATAGACATCCCTCTAGTCATCTAAATGATCACGTGATCCAAATCAACTAAACCATGTCCGATCATCACGTGAGATGGAGTAGTTTTTAATGGTGAACATCACTATGTTGATCATATCTACTATATGATTCACGCTCGAACTTTCGGTCTCCAGTGTTCCGAGGCCATATCTGCATATGCTAGGCTCGTCAAGTTTAACCCGAGTATTCCGCGTGTGCAAAACTGGCTTGCACCCGTTGTATGTGAACGTAGAGCTTATCACACCCGATCATCACGTGGTGTCTCTGTTGGAAATATGCCCTAGAGGCAATAATAAAAGCATTATTATTATATTTCCTTATTCATGATAATTGTCTTTATTCGTGCTATAATTGTGTTATCCGGAAATCGTAATACATGTGTGAATAACAGACAACAACATGTCCCTAGTAAGCCTCTAGTTGACTAGCTCGTTGATCAATAGATAGTCATGGTTTCCTGACAATGGGCACTGGATGTCAATGATAACGAGATCACATCATTAGGAGAATGATGTGATGGACGAGACCCAATCCTAAACATAGCATAAGATCGCATAGTTTGTTTGCTAGAGTTTTCCAATGTCAAGTATCCTTTCCTTAGACCATGAGATCGTGTAACTCCCGGATACCGTAGGAGTGCTCTGGGTGTGCCAAACGTCACAACGTAACTGGGTGACTATAAAGGTTTACTACGGGTATCTCCAAAAGTATCTGTTGGGTTGACACGGATCGAGACTGGGATTTGTCACTCCGCTTGACGGAGAGGTATCACCGGGCCCTCTCGGTAATGCATCATCATAATGAGCTCAATGTGATCAAAGTGTTTGATCACGGGTTCATGCATTACGGTACGAGTAAAGTGACTTGCCGGTAACGAGATTGAACGAGGTATTGGGATACCGACGATCGAATCTCGGGCAAGTAAAATACCGATTGACAAAGGGAATCGTATACGGGATTAATTGAATCCTCGACATCGTGGTTCATCCGATGAGATCATCGTGGAGCATGTGGGAGCCAACATGGGTATCCAGATCCCGCTGTTGGCTATTTCCTGAGAGCCGTCTCGGTCATGTCTGCATGTCTCCCGAACCCGTAGGGTCTACACACTTAAGGTTCGGTGACGCTAGGGTTGTGAAGATATGTATATGCAGTAACCCGAATGTTGTTCGGAGTCCCGGATGAGATCTCGGACATCACGAGGAGTTTCGGAATGGTCCGGAGGTAAAGAATTATATATAGGAAGTGCTGTTTTGGCCATCGGGACAAGTTTCGGGGTTATCGGTATTGTACCGAGACCACCGGAGGGTCCCGAGGGGTCCACCGGGTGGGGCCACCTGCCTCGGGGGGCCACATGGGCTCTAGGGGGTGCGCCTTGGCCTACATGGGCCAAGGGGAACCAGCCCCAAGAGGCCCATGCGCCTAGGGTTTCAAAGGGAAGGAGTCCCACAAGGGGAAGGCACCTCCTAGGTGCCTTGGGGGGGAGGGAAACCTCCTATTGGCCGCCGCCCCAAGGAGATTGGATCTCCTAGGGCCGGCGCCCCCCCTTGGCACTCCTATATAAAGGGGGGAGAGGGGGCAGCCGCACCCCTGGTCCTTGGCGCCTCCCTCTCCCTCTCCAACACCTCCTCCTCCTCCGTAGAGCTCGGCGAAGCCCTACCGGAGTACTGCAGCTCCACCATCACCACGCCGTCGTGCTGCTGCTGGAGCCATCTTCCCCAACCTCTCCTTTGCCTTGCTGGATCAAGAAGAAGGAGACGTTACGCTGACCGTACGTGTGTTGAACGCGGAGGTGCCGTCCGTTCGGTGCTAGGATCTCCGGTGATTTGGATCACGTCGTGTACGACTACCTCATCCCCGTTCGTTGAATGCTTCCGCTCGCGATCTACAAAGTGGTATGTAGATGCAATCTCTCTCCCATGACTCATTGCTTAGATGAACTCATAGATGGATCTTGGTGAAACCGTAGGAAAAATTTTAATTTTCTGCAACGTTCCCCAACAGTGGCATCATGAGCTAGGTCTATGCGTAGTTCTCTATTGCACGAGTAGAACACAATTTGTTGTGGGCGTAGATGTTGTCAACTTTCTTTCCGCTACTAGTCTTATCTTGCTTCAGCGGTATTGTGGGATGAAGCGGCCCGGACCAACCTTACACGTACGCTTACGTGAGACCGGTTCCACCGACTAACATGCACTAGTTGCATAAGGTGGCTGGCGGGTGCCTGTCTCTCCCACTTTAGTTGGAGCGGATTCGATGAAAAGGGTCCTTATGAAGGGTAAATAGAAGTTGACAAATCACGTTGTGGCTTTCACGTAGGTAAGAAAACGTTCTTGCTAGAACCCTAATTCAGCCACGTAAAACTTGCAACAACAATTAGAGGACGTCTAACTTGTTTTTGCAGCAAGTGCTTTGTGATATGATATGGCCAAAGTTGTGATGAATGATGAATGATCTATATGTGATGTATGAGATGTTCATGCTATTGTAATAGGAATCACGACTTGCATGTCGATGAGTATGACAACCGACAGGAGCCATAGGAGTTGTCTTTATTTTTTGTATGACCTGCGTGTCATTGAGAAACGTCATGTAAATTACTTTACTTTATTGCTAAAAGCGTTAGCCATAGTAGTAAAAGTAATAGTTGGCGAGCAACTTCATGGAGACACGATGATGGAGATCATGGTGTCAAGCCGGTGACAAGATGATCATGGAGCCCCAAGATGGAGATCAAAGGAGCTATGTGATATTGGCCATATCATGTCACGTTTATTATTTGATTGCATGTGATGTTTATCATGTTTTGCATCTTGTTTACTTAGAACGACGGTAGTAAATAAGATGATCCCTCATAATAATTTCAAGAAGTGTTCCCCCTAACTGTGCACCATTGCGACAGTTCGCTGTTTCGAAGCACCACGTGATGATCGGGTGTGATAGATTCTAACGTTCACATACAATGGGTGTAAGACAGATTTACACATGCAAACACTTAGGTTGACTTGACGAGCCTAGCATGTACAGACATGGCCTCGGAACACAGAAGACCGAAAGGTCGAGCATGAGTCGTATAGAAGATACGATCAACATGAAGATGTTCACCGATGTTGACTAGTCTGTCTCACATGATGATCGGACACGGCCTAGTTGACTCGGATCATGTAATACTTAGATGACTAGAAGAGGGATGTCTATCTAAGTGGGAGTTCATTAAATAATTTGATTAAATGAACTTTATTATCATGAACTTAGTCTAAAATATTTACAATATGTCTTGTAGATCAAATGGCCAACGTAGTCCTCAACTTCAACGCGTTCCTAGAGAAAACCAAGCTGAAAGACGATGGCAGCAACTATACGGACTGGGTCCGGAACCTGAGGATCATCCTCATAGCTGCCAAGAAAGATTATGTCCTACGAGCACCGCTGGGTGACGCACCTGTCCTCCCTGCAGAACAAGACGTTATGAACGCTTGGCAGTCACGTTCCGATGATTACTCCCTCGTTCAGTGCGGCATGCTTTACAGCTTAGAGCCGGGGCTCCAAAAGCGTTTTGAGAGACATGGAGCATATGAGATGTTCGAGGAGCTGAAATTGATTTTCCAAGCTAATGCCCGGGTCGAGAGATATGAAGTCTCCGACAAATTCTTTAGCTGTAAGATGGAGGAAAATAGCTCTGTCAGTGAACACATACTCAAAATGTCTAGGTTGCACAACCGCTTGACTCAACTGGAAGTTAATCTCCCGGATGAAGCGTTCATTGACAGAATCCTCCAGTCGCTTCCACCTAGCTACAAGAGCTTTGTGATGAACTACAACATGCAAGGGATGGTAAAGACCATTCCTGAGGTATATGCTATGCTGAAATCAGCAGAGGTAGAAATCAAGAAGGAACATCAAGTGTTGATGGTGAATAAAACCACTAAGTTCAAGAAGGGCAAGGGTAAAAAGAACTTCAAGAAGGACGGCAAGGAAGTTGCCGCGCCCGGTAAGCAAGTTGCCGGGAAGAAGCCAAAGAATGGACCCAAGCCCGAGACTGAGTGTTTTTATTGCAAGGGAAGTGGTCACTGGAAGCGGAACTGCCCCAAATACTTAGCGGACAAGAAGGCCGGCAAAACAAAAGGTATATGTGATATACATGTAATTGATGTGTACCTTACCAGTAATCGTAGTAGCTCTTGGGTATTTGATACCGGTGCAGTTGCTCACATTTGTAACTCAAAGCAGGAGCTGCGGAATAAACGGAGACTGGCGAAGGACGAGGTGACGATGCGCGTCGGGAATGGTTCCAAGGTCGATGTGATCGCCGTCGACACGCTACCTCTACATTTACCTACGGGATTAGTTTTAAACCTCAATAATTGTTATTTAGTGCCAAGTTTGAGCATGAACATTGTGTCTGGATCTCGTTTAATTCGAGATGGCTACTCATTTAAATCCGAGAATAATGGTTGTTCTATTTATATGAGAGATATGTTTTATGGTCATGCTCTGATGGTTAATGGTTTATTCTTAATGAATCTTGTATGTGATGATACACATATTCATAGTGTGAATACCAAAAGAGTTAAAGTTGATAACAATAGTCCCACATATTTGTGGCACTGCCGCCTTGGTCACATAGGTGTCAAACGCATGAAGAAGCTCCATGCAGATGGACTTTTAGAGTCTCTTGATTATGAATCATTTGACACGTGCGAACCATGCCTCATGGGTAAAATGACCAAGACTCCGTTCTTAGGAACAATGGAGCGAGCAACCAACTTATTGGAAATCATACATACCGATGTGTGCGGTCCAATAAGTGTTGAGGCTCGCGGTGGCTATCGTTATGTTCTCACCCTCACTGATGACTTGCGTAGATATGGGTATATCTACTTAATGAAACACAAGTCTGAGACCTTTGAAAAGTTCAAGGAATTTCAGTGTGAGGTTGAAAATCAACGTGACAGAAAAATCAAGTTTTTATGATCAGATCGTGGAGGAGAATACTTGAGTCATGAATTTGGCACACACTTAAGAAAATGTGGAATAGTTTCACAACTCACGGCGCCTGGAACACCTCAGCGTAATGGTGTGTCCGAACGTCGTAATCGTACTCTATTAGATATGGTGCGATCTATGATGTCTCTTACCGATTTACCGCTATCTTTTTGGGGGTATGCTTTAGAGACTGCTGCATTCACTTTAAATAGGGCTCCGTCGAAATCCGTTGAGACGACACCATATGAATTATGGTTTGGGAAGAAACCTAAGCTGTCGTTTCTAAAAGTTTGGGGATGCGATGCTTATGTCAAGAAACTTCAACCTGAAAAGCTCGAACCCAAGTCGGAAAAATGCGTCTTCATAGGATACCCTAAAGAAACTATTGGGTATACCTTCTACCTCAGATCCGAAGGCAAGATCTTTGTTGCCAAGAATGGATCCTTTCTAGAGAAAGAGTTTCTCTCGAAAGAAGTAAGTGGGAGGAAAGTAGAACTTGATGAAGTGTTACCTCTTGAACCGGAAAATGGCGAAACTCAAGAAAACGTTCCTGAGGTGCCTGCACCGACTAGAGAGGAAATTAATAATGATGATCAAGATACTTCTAATCAAGCTCCTACTGAAATTCGAAGGTCCACAAGGACACGTTCCACACCAGAGTGGTACGGCAACCCTGTCTTGGAAATCATGTTGTTAGACAACGGTGAACCTTCGAACTATGAAGAAGCGATGGCGGGCCCGGATTCTGACAAATGGCTGGAAGCCATGAAATCCGAGATAGGATCCATGTATGAAAACGAAGTATGGACTTTGACTGACTTGCCCGTTGAGCGGCGAGCCATAGAAAATAAATGGATCTTTAAGAAGAAGACAGACGCGGATGGTAATGTGACCATCTATAAAGCTCGGCTTGTCGCTAAGGGTTATCGACAAGTTCAAGGAATTGACTACGATGAGACTTTCTCACTGGTAGCGAAGCTGAAGTCCGTCCGAATCATGTTAGCAATGGCCGCATTCTACGATTATGAAATATGGCAAATGGACGTCAAAACGGCATTCCTTAATGGTTACCTTAAGGAAGAATTGTATATGATGCAACCGGAAGGTTTTGTCGATCCTAAGAATGCTGACAAGGCGTGCAAGCTCCAACGCTCGATTTATGGGCTGGTGCAAGCATCTCGGAGTTGGAACATTCGCTTTGATGAGATGATCAAAGCGTTTGGGTTTACGCAGACTTATGGAGAAGCCTGCGTTTACAAGAAAGTGAGTGGGAGCTCTGTAGCATTTCTCATACTATATGTAGATGACATACTTTTGATGGGAAATGATATAGAACTCTTGGACAGCATAAAGGCCTACTTGAATAAGAGTTTTTCAATGAAGGACCTTGGAGAAGCTGCTTATATATTAGGCATCAAGATCTATAGAGATAGATCAAGACGCCTCATAGGTCTTTCACAAAGCACATACCTTGATAAGATATTGAAGAAGTTCAATATGGATCAATCTAAGAAGGGGTTCTTACCTGTGTTACAAGGTGTGAAATTGAGCTCAGCTCAATGTCCGACCACGGCATAAGATATAGAAGAGATGAGTGTCATCCCCTATGCCTCAGCCATAGGTTCTATTATGTATGCCATGCTATGTACCAGACCTGATGTAAACCTTGCCGTAAGTTTGGTAGGAAGGTACCAAAGTAATCCCGGCAAGGAACACTGGACAGCGGTCAAGAATATCCTGAAGTACCTGAAAAGGACTAAGGAAATGTTTCTCGTTTATGGAGGTGACGAAGAGCTCGTCGTAAAGGGTTACGTCGACGCTAGCTTCGACACAGATCTGGATGACTCTAAGTCACAAACCAGATACGTGTATATTTTGAATGGTGGGGCAGTAAGCTGGTGCAGTTGCAAGCAGAGCGTCGTGGCGGGATCTACATGTGAAGCGGAGTACATGGCAGCCTCGGAGGCAGCACATGAAGCAATTTGGGTGAAGGAGTTCATCACCGACCTCGGAGTCATACCCAATGCGTCGGGGCCAATCAAATTCTTCTGTGACAACACTGGAGCTATTGCACTTGCCAAGGAGCCCAGGTTTCACAAGAAGACCAGGCACATCAAGCGTCGCTTCAACTCCATTCGTGAAAATGTTCAAGATGGAGACATAGAAATTTGTAAAGTGCACACGGATCTGAATGTCCCAGATCCGTTGACTAAACCTCTCCCGAAGGCAAAACATGATCAGCACCAGAACTCTATGGGTGTTCGATTCATCACAATGTAACTAGATTATTGACTCTAGTGCAAGTTGGAGACTGTTGGAAATATGCCCTAGAGGCAATAATAAAAGCATTATTATTATATTTCCTTATTCATGATAATTGTCTTTATTCGTGCTATAGTTGTGTTATCCGGAAATTGTAATACATGTGTGAATAACAGACAACAATATGTCCCTAGTAAGCCTCTAGTTGACTAGCTCGTTGATCAATAGATAGTCATGGTTTCCTGACTATGGGCATTGGATGTCAATGATAACGAGATCACATCATTAGGAGAATGATGTGATGGACGAGACCCAATCCTAAACATAGCATAAGATCGCATAGTTCGTTTGCTAGAGTTTTCCAATGTCAAGTATCCTTTCCTTAGACCATGAGATCGTGTAACTCCCGGATACCATAGGAGTGCTTTGGGTGTGCCAAACGTCACAACGTAACTGGGTGACTATAAAGGTATACTACGGGTATCTCCGAAAGTATCTGTTGGGTTGACACGGATCGAGACTGGGATTTGTCACTCCGCTTGACGGAGAGGTATCACCGGGCCCTCTCGGTAATGCATCATCATAATGAGCTCAATGTGATCAAAGTGTTTGATCACGGGATCATGCATTATGGTACGAGTAAAGTGACTTGCCGGTAACGAGATTGAACGAGGTATTGGGATACCGACGATCGAATCTCGGGCAAGTAAAATACCGATTGACAAAGGGAATCGTATACGGGATTAATTGAATCCTCGACATCGTGGTTCATCCGATGAGATCATCGTGGAGCATGTGGGAGCCAACATGGGTATCCAGATCCCGCTGTTGGTTATTGCCCGAGAGCCGTCTCGGTCATGTCTGCATGTCTCCCGAACCCGTAGGGTCTACACACTTAAGGTTCGGTGACGCTAGGGTTGTGAAGATATGTATATGCAGTAACCCGAATGTTGTTCGGAGTCCCGGATGAGATCTCGGACGTCATGAGGAGTTTCGGAATGGTCCGGAGGTAAAGAATTATATATAGGAAGTGCTGTTTTGGCCATCGGGACAAGTTTCGGGGTTATCGGTATTGTACCGGGACCACCGGAGGGTCCTGGGGGGTCCACCGGGTGGGGTCACCTGCCTCGGGGGGCCACATGGGCTCTAGGGGGTGCGCCTTGTCCTACATGGGCCAAGGGGAACCATCCCCAAGAGGCCCATGCGCCTAGGGTTTCAAAGGGAAGGAATCCCACAAGGGGAAGGCACCTCCTAGGTGCCTTGGGGGGAGGGAAACCTCCTCTTGGCCGCCGCCCCAAGGAGATTGGATCTCCTAGGGCCGGCGCCCCCCTTGGCACTCCTATATAAAGGGGGGAGAGGGGGCAGCCGCACCCCCTGGTCCTTGACGCCTCCCTCTCCCTCTCCAACACCTCCTCCTCCTCCGTAGAGCTCGGCGAAGCCCTGCCGGAGTACTGCAGCTCCACCATCACCACGCCGTCGTGCTGCTGCTGGAGCCATCTTCCCCAACCTCTCCTTTGCCTTGCTGGATCAAGAAGAAGGAGACGTTACGCTGACCGTACGTGTGTTGAACGTGGAGGTGCCGTCCGTTCGGTGCTAGGATCTCCGGTGATTTGGATCACGTCGTGTACGACTACCTCATCCCCGTTCGTTGAATGCTTCCGCTCGCGATCTACAAAGGGGTATGTAGATGCAATCTCTCTCCCATGACTCGTTGCTTA
The DNA here is from genome assembly GCA_032464435.1 of Aegilops umbellulata. Classification (NCBI taxonomy): domain Eukaryota; kingdom Viridiplantae; phylum Streptophyta; class Magnoliopsida; order Poales; family Poaceae; genus Aegilops; species Aegilops umbellulata. Next base: position 400,150,244 of record CP136054.1, read on the forward strand.
GATGAACTCATAGATGGATCTTGGTGAAACCGTAGAAAAAAAATTAATTTTCTGCAACGTTCCCCAACAGTCTCGGCACGACGAACTGTCACAACGGTGCATACTCAGGGAGAACACTTATACCTTGAAATTTAGTGAGAGATCATCTTATAATGCTACCACCGAACTAAACAAAATAAGACGCATAAAGGATAAACATCACATGCAATCAAAATAAGTGATATGATATGGCCATCATCACCTTGTGCCTTTGATCTCCATCTCTAAAGCACCGTCATGATCACCATCGTCACTGGCTTGACACCTTGATCTCCATCGAAGCATCGTTGTCGTCTCGCCAACTATTGCTATCACGACTATCGCTACCGCTTAGTGATAAAGTAAAGCAATTACATGGCGATTGCATTGCATACAATAAAGCGACAACCATAAGGCTCCTGCCAGTTGCTGATAACTGTTACAAAACATGATCATCTCATACAACAATTTATATATCATCACGTCTTGACCATATCACATCACAGCATACCCTGCAAAAACAAGTTAGACGTCCTCTACTTGTTGTTGCAAATTTTACGTGGCTGCTACGAGTTTAGCAAGAATCGTTCTTACCTACGCATCAAAAACCATAATGATTTTTCGTCAAGTGTGATGTTTTAACCTTCAACAAGGACCGGGCGTATTCACACTCGATTCAACTAAAGTTGGAGAAACTGACACCCGCCAGCCACCTATGTGCAAAGCACATCGGTAGAACCAGTCTCGCGTAAGCATACACGTAATATCCGTCCGGGCCGCTTCATCCAACAATACCGCCGAACCAAAGTATGACATGCTGGTAAGCAGTATGACTATTATCGCTCACAACTCGTTGTGTTCTACTCGTGCATATAACATCTACGCATAGACCTGGCTCGGATGCCACTGTTGGGGAACGCAGTATTTCAAAAAAATTCCTATGATCACGCAAGATCTATCTAGGAGATGCATAGCAACGAGCGGGGAGAGTGTGTCCACGTACCCTCGTAGACCGAAAGTGGAACCGTTATATCAATGCGGTTGATGTAGTCGTACGTCTTCACGATCCGACCGATCCTAGCACCGAACATATGGCACCTCCGTGTTCAGCACACGTTCAGCTCGATGACATCCCTCGTACTCTTGATCCAGTTGAGGCTGAGGGAGAGTTCCGTCAGCATGACGGCATGGCGACGGTGTTGATGAATTTACCGACGCAGTACTTCGCCTAAGCACTACAACGATATGACCGAGGTGGAAATCTGTGGAGGGGGGCACCGCATACGGCTAAACAATCAACTTGTGTGTCTTTGGGGTGCCCCTGGACACGTATATAAAGGAGGGGAGGGAATAGGTGGCCGGCCCAAGGGGCGCGCGCCAGGTGTGGGGAATCCTCTTTCCTATTCGGAGTAGGAGAGAAGGAAAGAGAGGGAGAGGGAGAAGGAAAGGGGGGTCGCGCCCCCACCCCTTGTCCAATTTGGTTTGTGCAGGGGGAGGCGAGCGCCACCTCTTGTCCCTTCTCCCCTCTCTACACTAAAGCCCAATAAGGCCCACTACTTCTCCCGGTGAATTCCCGTAACTCTCCGGTACTCCAAAAAATACCCGAATCACTCGAAACCTTTCCCATGTCCGAATATAGCCTTCCAATATATCGATCTTTACATCTCAACCATTTCAAGACTCCTCGTCATGTCCATGATCTCATCCGGGACTCCGAACAAACTTCGGTCATCAAATCACATAACTCATAATACAAATCATCATCGAACGTTAAGCGTGCGGACCCAACGGGTTTGAGAACTATGTAGACATGACTGAGACTCATCTCTGGTTAATAACCAATAGCGGAACCTGGATGCTCATATTGGCTCCTACATATTCTACGAAGATCTTTATCGGTCAAACCGCATAACAACATACGTTGTTCCCTTTGTCATCGGTATGTTACTTGCCCGAGATTCGATCGTCGGTATCACCATACCTAGTTAAATCTTGTTAACGACAAGTCTATTTACTCGTTCTGTAATGCATCATCCCGCAACTAACTCATTAGTCACAATGCTTGCAAGGCTTATAGTGATGTGCATTACCGAGAGGGCCCAGAGATACCTCTCCGATACCCGGAGTGACAAATCCTAATCCCGATATATGCCAACTCAACAAACACCTTCGGAGACACCTGTAGAGCATCTTTATAATCACCCAGTTACGTTGTGACATTTGATATCACGCAAGGTGTTCCTCCGATATTCGGGAGTTGCATAATCTCATAGTCAGAGGAACATGTATAAGTCATGAAGAAAGCAATAGCAATAAACTAAACGATCATAGTGCGAAGCTAACGAATGGGTCTTGTCCATCACATCATTCTCTAATGATGTGATCCCATTGATCAAATGACAACACATGTCTATGGCTAGGAAACTTAACCATCTTTGATTAACGAACTAGTCAAGTAGAGGCATACTAGGGACAATCCGTTTGCCTATGTATTCACACATGTACTAAGTTTCCGGTTAATACAATTCTAGCATGAATAATAAACATTTATCATGATATAAGGAAATATAAATAACAACTTTATTATTGCCTCTAGGGCATATTTCCTTCAGTCGACTATAGGGGGTGAGTGAATAGGAGACTACAAAAGTTAACCATTTCTTAGTTGCTTTTAGGATTGAGGTATCTTAGATTCTCAAAAATCAAACTAGGCTAGCAACAAGATAAACAACTCAACACAAAACATAAGAATGAAAGTAAATACATGGAATAGAGATAACCACAAGCGCAAAGACGAAGGTTTATCTTGAAGTTCATACCCTTGGGGGTGTTTAATATCCGCTAGGGAGGTGGAGGCCAACGAATGCCCCCGGTGACACCAAATGCCTTGCCCTTCTCCTCTAAGAGCCTCGGTTAACAAGTGCCCTTACTTTCTTCACTAGTGGGAGGTTTTTACATGACCTCCAAACCATCAAAAACTCTCCGGGAGTACAAAATCACACTTAGGAGGCCTCTGAGTGACATCAAACTCGCCAGGTTACCCACAAAGCCAGGAGCAATATGAAGCACATAAACATGGGGTTAGTCAAAGTTTTTTTGGTGGAACCACAAATCTAAATCTTTAATTTCTTTTCATCTCAAGAAAAGGAAATTTTGGTCGGCTATAGAGGGAGGATGCAAGCTGAAGATGGTCAACTATGGTACATACTTCAGATCTGGTCACTACCTCACTTGGATAAGAAGAGGTATTTATATATGCTCACTTCAGATATGCTACTTTCCAGATTTTGAGCAAACCTGGAGTATCCGGGATAAAATGGATCCCTGGAAATACTTTGAGCTATCCATGAGTGCCTAACCGGATCAAGTCTAGATGTTTCGGGCCAAAACTTCACGCAACATGCACATTCAAGTGCATATGAATTTTGGCTTTGGCACAACTGCCTCATAGGATTCATTTTTAAGCAAGAATCCCCACTTGTTTCACGTTCAATCCATCTGTATAGTGGGATGTTTCCATTGACTCAAATAATGCACAAAACTAAGCATAATTGCATAAACACCATTTCTTTTGTTCTTTTTGTCATGGGGGTGTCAGACCACCTTTGCTTCACTTACAATGGGGCTAAATTACCAAAACCCGTGTAGGGACTAAGATGTCCTTTCACTTTGGAAGGAATTACTACAACATATGCTTCCACGAATTGATAACCATAAGTCACCCATTTAATAGAAACTTCTCAGTGTGTAGAAGCCTCTTGCGTTTCGGGGCGCAAAAACGGATCCACCAAGAGATCCACGAATCCATCCATTTTTTAATGTCCTTTAGGTTTATTGTTTTTATTTTGACCTCATCATATTTTTCTTATTATAAAAAACTAAAACATCATTAGTATATTACCCAAGTAAGAATCTATTTTGGATAAGTACCTATGTATTCCTATCATTCTCTGCTCAAGATTTTTTCGAATTCATAATTAAGAAGATCACAACATCTAAACTAAGGACGAAGATTGACAAAATTGATACATCCAAAAATATCATTAATTCCAAAGCATAATGATGTATTTTTTATTGCAATTTATCATTTTATGGGAATAATTATATTTATTGCAGGATGTACACATATTCTTGTTTTCTCTTCGTGTGTGTACAAAACTCAACAAAATTGGATATATAAATTTATCGATTTGAAGTCCTTATGCAATGTGTGTCATGTTGTCTAACATATTGGTCCAATTTAGGATTGTTTCAAAGAAGTCCCTCTAAGGCCAGTTTCCATCAAAATGTAGGAAGTTACAACAGGATCAAAAGTAGCTTCCCTATTGAATATATAAGTTAGGCTTTCAAATCCCTCAATTTGAGGTTAGTACGAGTCAACAGATGCAAGTCAATATTTCTAAAATCCAACCTCCCATTAGAGCCTGAGGAGGGTGATTGTATTTAATCTTTTCATACTCTGCCTAATTGGACATGGTTGTTTACTTATATTCTTTAAAGGACATGGGAGGCTCTATAGTTGCCCAAGGTGAAAAGATTGAAGAGGTCAACAAGAGGTGTGGGGTGATAGGAGACTATAAGTTTTAGCTTTTCTCAACAACGTAAGGGATAGTGTAGATAAAGTAAGTTCTCTAGCTATGCACTATGGTGGGAACGACCTAAATGTCACACTAGCCAGATAGCAATCACACGCACAAAGTAAAGGAACTGGGAATTTAATAACTATAAGTTGGAGACAAGTATGTATGTCGAAGTTCACACTCTTGGAGGAGTGCTAATCTTTGTTGGAGGGGTGTGTACACCGAAGCTTCTCAAATGTCGTTGAGGCTCAACCTATTCTCCTTGAGCCTCCCAACAAAGGAAGGGACTAAATTCACTTGTAGTTCGTGTTGAGGTGACAAACAAAACTGTACAAACTTCTCCGGACCACACCATAGCTGGAAGCTTTTGAAAGGACTCCAACCATCTAGGAGCACCCACAACTCCAAGAGTTATAAGATCCATGAAGGATTCAAGGGGGTTCAATCTCTTTTGCTTGGGGAAAGTGTAGACCAAGATCTATTGAAATCAATGGAGGAGAAAGAATGGAGTTGTCCCATTCCTCATGGGTAAGAAGGGAGGCTTATATAGCCCTCCCCCAAAAAAAATCCAACTATTATGGAGTTGTCATGTGTTCCCCAAAGGTTCTAACCGGCTCATGGCAGTATTCGAGTAGCCTCTCCGGAAAACAAAGAGCTGCAACACAGGGGTTGCAAGCCTATATTGTTCCTGGAGGTTGTTTTAGAAACAACATGAAGGTTACAGCCCCAGATATTTCAGGTTCTCTCATAGGTTAACAAAGAGTTGCAACTCTATAGTCTGGAGCTTTCAGGGGACACCAGAGAAATGTAGAAATAATGATTTATGGGGTGCTCTCTCTTGGCACTAGTATTTTTTTAGAAAAGGAGGAGGACCCCCGGCCTCTGCATCTAGGCGATGCATGCAGCCACTTTATTAATTATTCTCATAAGACCTTACAAAATCATACAACAGTAAGACTAAAGCCACCGTTTAAGCAACAATTGTCGCTACACCTATCCAATTGATAAAGAGGCGCCGATAGCCTGGGCCTAATACCAAACAGACATCGCAGCCAGACCTAACATCTAAGACCTAAGGTCCCAACCAGGACGCCTGCCGGGTATGGGCACCCACTAGTCCAGCGTGCTCCTCAACCAGGACGCCTGCCGGGTATGAGGCCACCGCAGCCACTTGCCACCAATCCATCTTCAGAGTTGTACTGCTGCATCAACCTTGCCCGGTCTAGCTGCCGCCGACGCCACCACGACTCCAGACAGTGTCGACCTCCTGCGTGTGTCCATCGCCACACATCTGACGCCAAGTCTCCGCTGCTCCATGCTGCCAAGAGCCGCCGCCATGAATATGTAGAAAGAAACACCGCTCCACTGAAGAAGCCATCCGCTGGTCCCTCGAGCCCGAGTGCATCTCGAAGAATGCCGCCCCCAAGAGGGTAACGACACATGAATGTCGCCGTCATCCGTTCAACTGATCTAGGGTTTCCCCCGAAGGTATTGGGTGGGTTTGGGATTTGTACCTCGATGATGCCTTCATGAAGGGAACGATGATAAGGACATCGTCATCACCGGCTCCAGCCAACGACCGAAGACCAAGTTATCACTCGGATCCGTCCCAAGAAATCCACCCGACAACCTGTGCACTGTTTCGACCGCCTTCAAAGCCCCAGATCTAGCCACCTAGATCCGGCGACCAACCGCAACAGCAGTGCCACTGTAGGAGCCCTGGCACACTGGCCACTGCCTGAATGCGCCACCACTGAAGCCTGGGAGGAGGACTTGGCACTAGGTGATTTTATGGGTGAAATGTGAGTTAATTCCCACCTATTTCTCCAAAGTGTACCATTTGTTTATAGTACGGCTTTCAAGAATCACCAGGATGTCATATATTTTCTATTTTTGAACAGGGGAATGAGGGGGGGGGGTCTCCGACCATGCTTGCTTGCCTTCAAATGTGCCAACACACTGTAATCCATTAAAGCACATGGTTAGATCACTCTTCATCTGATGGAAAATACAATCTATCACGTCTATGGGATGGTTCGTATCCATGGATTTTGCCCGGCGAGCACAAACTCGTCGGTCGCCCGGCCTCCGCACTGCCAGTCGCCGACGTCGCGGACCACACCTATGTCGCCCGGCTTTCCCCCGCCAAGGCACGACGCCCAGACCCGTTTCTCGGGGTCGCCAGACGTTGGCGTGATCGCGCCGTCCACCCCGCGCCCCTCGGCCGTCATCAACCTCAACGTCACGCCTGGGTCCGGCAGCGGCGGCCGGCCGCCATCCATGGAGATGCAAAGAAAGCATGCACGGCCACTGTTTATGGGCACCATGCCGTCCAACCGCGTCTTGTTCGACGGAATGCCAACACCAACGCCACCGGTCGACGACCCCTTCTACAACCAGTTCATGGAGGATGTGATCTTCGAGGGTGGGCAGAGCCGTGCCTACGACCCCGACGAGACCCAAAGTCGGGATGGCCGCGCCTTGTACGTTGTCGATGAAGAGGCCGACGACCGTGCTGACTACGACCATGGTGACTCGTGGCATGAACACGATGATATCTATTGCGAAGGTGATGGTGATGAAGAAGAAAGCAATGACATTGATATTGGTGGCGAGCCATTGTTCATCGAGGAGCTCACCCAAAGAGCGAAAGCACAAAAGAGGAGGAAGAGCATTTGCACGGGTTTGTATACACAAGATGAGGACACGTTGATTTGCCAATGTTGGATGGAGATTAGCCAAGATCCGAAGACCGGCGTGCAACAAAAGGGCCTTGTTTTTTGGACGAGCGTCCACAAAACATTCCATGAAAGGAAGATGTTTGAAATGTTGTTCTCTTTTAAATATGGAGGCGGACAAGATGGGGCCAAAGGATGCGGCCGTGCGCCCAGCATCCCAGGGACACGTCCGGACGCGACCCCATTGCCCTACCCAAAGGGACAAAATCCGGCCAAAGCGGTCGTCCGTTTGGGGTCGCGCGGTGGAGTTGGCCTTAGTTTGAGCACGATTTGAGAGAATTCGGATATCCGAACCAGTCCACACATTTGATGACTTAGCATTGGATGACTAAAAATGTCCTTACCGTCCGTGTCTAAATATTAGGTGATCCGCGTTGGAGTTGCCCTCACGCCTCCCTCCCGGTTGTGCCTGCCCATGAAGCATTGCAACAAGTTGAACCCTGCGACAGCAGGGGAGCCGATAAACCTCCATGATGCCATCGTATTGCCTGCCATTTGCAGCGGCCTGCTTGACCCGGGTGGTTCCAAATCATCCACCAGTCGCCGAGAATTCCGACAAGCGATAGCTTTACCCACTGTTGGGTACTTCCTCTTTCCCCCGAGAATGAGAACATGTGTGGAAAATTAGATTGTGGTTGCAAGGCACCAGGGTGGACGAGTCCAAGGAACTTACTGCTCCGTTCTCAAAAGTTCAACGCATCTGTTCTGCTTGAGATGGGTGGCCAATTGAGTCCAGTGTTTATGCTGCTCCACGATCTTGACATGCCATATTTTTTAGAAAAAACTTCGAGAATTTTCCGCTGAATCATACTCCAATGAGATCTTTGAAGCTTTGTCGTGTCGGAGAGTCAAACAATAGCAGCAATTCAGGGAAAACTGTATAGTACAACGTTTTCTTCGCCAGGGGAACTTGATATGATACCATTGAGCACATGATGGTTGTGATTTGTGAAGCAAAGAAAATGCAAAGAAAACAAAGTTGCTTTTAAGATATTTCACTGTGAAAAGATAAATCTATTGTACCAGTGCAGTTACATACAGGTCCAAAAACTGCAAGAACTTTCCTATCAATGCTAAGAAGGAGCAAAGGGCTTACACTTTTCCGATAAGCTGGGGAATCTAATCCAGTAAGGAAAATGAACTATCTGTTCATTTCAGTACCGCTAATACTGTACAGAAATAGTCAGCGTACTCTCAAGTTATCTGGTTGCCTGCTCCACGATGCCCTCTGTTCTGTAAAACTACCAATAACGGCAGATCGCTCCATGTTGCCTAGATGGTTGGCAACTCGACTGTAATATTCGTCGCTATCGAAATCCACTAGTACCTTCACCAAATTTGCACTGTGTTCGTCGACTACCACCTGTCCATCCGTGCTTGTTGTATTGTCAGCAATAATGCTTATTGGCTTCAGTAATAATGAATGTTCCATGTTTGACCCTTCCACCAAATAAACAGCACCAAGTAGTTCGCCCAGAAACATACCCTACGATTATGACAATTCGCGGGCCAAAAAAATATGATAAGAACTTCTTAAAAATAAGTATTGAAACATGTATATAAAAGTAAACTACAGCAGTTTGAGATGGAATAGTTGTGGTCTTGTGGGTTTGGTATCCTCGGTATTGGTTAAAACAATATAAGCATGGCCTTTGGGTTCCTCAAAAATCAAAATCGAAATTCGATGGTCAGAAATCATGATGCAGGTACACAGAAAGTAAGTACGCCAGTTCGTCGGCAGGAGTGAGTTGAAATATAAGCAGTTCAGACAGCATGGAAGCTGATATAAACTATGACCAATTTCTTTTTTTTTTTAAATTAGTAAGTTGTAACAAATGAACAGAAGGAGCCTAAGACCTTTACCATATGATGGTACAGCCGGTGCTTCTGTTGCAAGTCATGCAGCAATGACAACAAATGGAGGACAAAACTTGATTCTGGAGTATTTTCAGCATACTCCAGAGATTCAAGGAGAGTCTGAAAGGAAGAAGCTTTTCTCTGAGAGCTAAGAGGAATCAAAGTGATATCCATAGTGGATTCTAGAACTACTTTCGCAGCTAGGGGGTCAAGAAACAGATTGAACTCCGCATATCTATTAGATGGAACAGTGAACACGTTGCCGTTTGAATCATTTTCATCTCTGATATGGCCTCCAACAACATATACACTCTGCAGAAGAGAGAAACATGTAATTCAATATTAACAGTGCTAAAGATGACGTTATCATAGTTCAAAATGCAGTTCATATTGCATGAAACCAAAAGATATAAAACAACTGACCTTTATTACAGAACTTGCATTCCTGTCAGAGAGCACAATATTGGCCAAATTTGTAAGAGGTCCATTGGTAAGTATAGTGATCTTCTCACTTGGATCAAGTTGCTTTTTAACAGACTGCCAAACTTCAAAAGCCAATGGTTGCCGAAGTTCTGGATTACCAGTATTTCTAGGAGCGCCATGTTCTACTGAATTTTCAGCAGTATACCTAATAATTCAAATAACAGGGTTATAAATATTAGACCACGTTCATTACTCAGATTTGGGTCATTTGGTAGAAGGATATACCTTCTAGGACTTCGTGGCAAAGACCGAGCTAGTCCATACAGAGTGTCAGAGTCGAGAAGTCCACCACTCCCTTGGGGAATAGCACTGACATACTTGCAGCCAAGGATTCCAGTGCCTAACGCGGTGGAAGTGCCACGGCCAACAGGAATGTCATCACGACCCATCATATGTAGAATGTCATAAACGATATCAATAGTTGCGGCATTCGCCCAACCATTGCCGCTGACGAAAATCCCCTACAGCCATGATAGCAAACGTACTGTTGTAGAGAAAAATAGAGACAAAAATCATTTTATTGTACGGAGGCACATTACTGCATCGTCGCAGACAATTGGTACCTTCAAATCTATTTCTTCAACAGGCGCCTTCAAGAGATATATAAGGGAGACGAAATCTCCAGCACTCATGTCCATATCAAAGATGGTTACTTTCCCTCTACTTTTGTTAACAAAGTTTGGTTTGTAAAGAACCTCTCTGTAGAATGGAAATTGTGATGTAATGTCGAAACGGCCTGTGTTATCACGGAGAGTTAAGACCTGCAGGCCACAGTTCAGCTATTACTATAATAAGAACCAATATGACACACACAAATGATTGCTGACATGCTTAGAGGCAGATTTTGTTTCATGTTACATGTATGTGAGTGCAATGTGCATTGACTCCTTCATATTGTTTTCTAAAAGATCTTATATTTCTTTACAGAGGGAGTACAACTCTGTGACTGGAGACATAGTTTAGGTTGCTCTTAGGTAAGTACAAAAGGCTAATGGTAATGGACATCCAGGGTAAAGCAGCAATACTGGGCTGGCTTAATGAAAGTCAAATATTTATTCTTTCGGTATGGCACTCTGAGCTCATGAGTGGCGCTCACCCCAAATCCATTTTGGGGAGGTTTTCTGATGTAGGATAAACAAGCTCAAAATCAGAAGTTAAATTGAATTATCAAGAATACATTGGAGGAATATGGATGTAACTTGCCTATTGTTACATAAGGAATCAAATCTGTACGTGATAATTATATTGTTTTTCCTTAAAACTAAGACAATTGCACTGTACAGGCTACATTGATATTTTTCAAGAAATTGCAAAACTTGTGTCTCGAAGAGAACTGTTAACCTTGTGAGTTGTGAATCATACGGCCTGCAAGGTCGTGTTGCATGGGGCTTACCTCTAGGAAGCTCTTGAAAAATTCCCTATCCAAACGGCTATTTTTATCCACATTTGATTTAGCCTTTGTGGCAACACGAACACGGACTGCTTCTAGACCAGAAATTTCCTTAGTGTATCCATCCTGAGAACAAATATTAATTAGCCAAACTTGTCATACACAGTACAATTTGTTAATTCACTTGCAACATGGGAACACTCTTCATCCACCATTAAACAGCAACTTCTGCACCATTCTCCTACTTCATTTCATCATTACTATCTCCATTCATAAATACAAAAAACTTCCTAGAAAACGTGCAGTCAAAATTTCCTAACTTTGACTTGCAATATAAAATAAATTTGGATTGGTGAGGCATAAATTAAATAATTAGATTTGTCACCAGAAGTATTCACGTAATATATAATTTCATACTTTTCGTTAACATATACGTATAAAATGTCAGGGTGGACCCACAAGAAATTTGGAGTGGGGGCACTTACTATGAATTTCTTTTAAAATTAAGCATTCTTTCTCAAGTATTTAAAAAGATATTTGAAATTTGAGCCATTTTTGGGTCTGCCCCTGTAAAAAGCGACGGTCAAAGATACATGTTGGAGACTGTGTCAGAGTGTCTAAAACATCACCAATTTCCCAACAGAGGTAGTAAATTTTATATATATTAAAATCACAACTTGAGTTCCGTTGAACAGTCCTTTTTTACATTTCGTTTTGGGCAATAGCAGGACATGGTAGATAAACATACGGGTCAGAGAAAATTTAATGTAGCTTCATTGAAATTAATGTAAGTCCACTATATTTTATATAAACAAATTGTGCAACTGTAAAAATCAATTTGACTATACCATACCTCACATCTCCCTTTCCTACTTCCCTCTATAATACAGAAGCTATCTACAATTCCAGTTTGAACATGACCACTATGAACTCCACCCTTTTTAAGACCAAACTTGGGAACAGCATGACCATCGAATAATGGATTTGAGCCATCATATATGCCATATGGTTCATTTGAAGTTATTACTGTAATGTTCATGTATTCCAGCTCAGCAAAATCATTTCCATGCAGGCAGTCCTTGTCATTGCGCATGCCAGATATGGCTACACCAGAAGTAAAGGAATCCCACATAAAATAGCTCTGCATTAGGCCAAGAAAACAAAAAGGAAATGGTAAGGAAAAAAGAAGAAAAATCCTATGTTATACTGAATTAAGTTTAATTTGCAAGGGCGAAGAATATGAACCTACTGCATGGAATTGATCATCAGGCCATGTGTCTCGAGCCATTTTCAATGACTTGAAACAGTATTCTGCCTCGAATGTACTTTGGTGTTGTTGGAATGCATAAAAGAACTCTTCATTGACTGGAATCGTATTAGTTGCATCAAGAGGGACAAGTGTGATTGGAATGCCAGAATGAAACACCTGAAGTGGTAACATATTAGATAATTTATTGGCGTACTAAAGAGACACTGTTGTGAATAAAGACAGGTTCCAGTATAATCTAGGTATTATATTAAGTATGAAAGGTCAAGTTCATATACCAGTAACAAACACCTAATGCTTATCACGACAGAAGAATAATAGCTCCTGGCGTTTTTTAACATGAAACAAATAAGAGGGATGCCTAGGAGGAACTAGGCACCGAACTTTATTAAGTGAGAAGTAATGATTGAACCCAAGCTGGCTACCCCATCAGTAATGCTAACTCCCAGCATCGATACAGAAACAAATTCACTCTCATTCTGAATTCTTCTATACATAGCTATTTGCACTAGAATCTACAATATGATTGTGCGGGCACTTAATCACAAAAGGGAAGTAATAAATCTACCGTGTATGTCAACATGGATTTTTTTTACTAATATCAGCCTAAGAACGTATTACAGAAACTAGAAGACAAGAAATGAGACCTGACTATGGCTTTGCTCCTTGGGAGGAATTTCCAAATATAGAGATACAGATTTGTCGGAAATAAGAAATTCCACTTTCAAAGTTTAAGCAAACAAAAAGGGTAAGACAGACAGCCTCTTTCAAATCTAAGACGTATACCTGATATGCAGCAAAAGGATCTCCAAATATGTTGAATTCTGCATAGGGATTGGTACTGTAGCTAGAAAACAGGTTACCAATATCACCGCATTGCTGTGGTGTACAAGCTGTGGTACCATCTTTTAGACAGCAACCTGTCGGGTTCTTCGATCTCACACCACCACCCATAGTGTATATGTGTTTGACATTTCCTTTCAGGTGTGGATAAGTCATGAGGAAAATGGCAAAGTTTGTATGTGACCCTGTGAGAATGACGGTTGTAGGGCCAGCAGATATTGTGTCGATCATTACTTGCTGAGTTGTAGGTTGCTGAAATGGTATATATCTTCTGTTTCCCTGTTTTATGGATTAAAAATTGGTAACTTGGAGCTGACAATGAATACACAGATAAGCAGAGTACCACGGCATATTTCTTACGGAAAGGACACTAATGTGATGGTTTGATATCATAAGTATTCTTCAAATTGCATTGTTTGGCCCCAGGGCTGGTTCACCATGGATAATATACATATTCTTTCTGTGAGGGCAACAAAAACATTTTGGCTATATTGTGTCTTTTTATCAGACAGTGTTTTCACTTATCACCACAGATTCTCCATAATCAGCTTGTCCTAAAACTACCCAAACATCAGGTCAAATATGACCAGTTTCCGGAGACATTAGACAAATAAACAACTTCTGATTTATGTCTTTCCATCTATATATGCAGAAATAGTCAGAGAAAATGATCTAGAAAATGAATGCAAGTCCTAACGATAGAAAAATAGTGAAAACAGTAACACAAACGGAGCTCTAGGAAAACTGTCGATAACTCTGAAGTTCCTTTGTTCCAGAAAAATGAGCAGCAGCTTAGGATGCAAAAGAGGAGGTAAAACAGAGCAAAGCGTTGTTTGGAAAATGTTGTGTGACTTAAGGATTTTAAATTAACGATAGCTGCATCTTGGTTGTTCAGTTATTCAGACTTCTTTTTGCTTCATAGAATGATTAAGCTGCGAGATAATGCAGTGGTGGACAATCGACCAATCTTTTGAACATCAAAATGCAATACCTGTACAAAGGGGAATGTAAAATTATGCACGCAGCATATACCTGCGGAAGGAAGCTCCTCCTAATTCCCCAGTTTGTGTCAATGTCCAACCGTCCACCACCTTCCAGAGGAACAGCTTTTCTGTACCGGCAGTCCCCGACGGTTGTGATCCCCTAAAGTTTAACCTGTACATTAGTACCTACATTTTGAAAAAGAGAATCACCTAGAAAAAGATTTAGATGTCTTTCCTTGATAAATTATACCTAAATTATACCACTTATAACGGCACAGCAACTGGATGAGAAAACACATACCTGGTCAATCAGAGGTAAATAACCGCCAACGTTGGGATATATGGTGCCGGCATCTGATATCCCACCCTCGCCACCAATGCCAACCAGAATGTCGTCGCGGCCCATCATGTAGAGGATATCATAGAGATGATTCACAGCATGCCCGGCATCACTCCACGCGTTCACATTGATGGTAACTGCCTGCAAATGCATAGAAAAGAAGCAATTTGTCATGTTATTGTGAACAACCGCAAGAGAACCATCTACTGCTATTGTCAAACATGTCGTCAGAAATTTACAGAATTGCATCCAGTACCAGAAAATTCATCCTAGTGTAACAAGATCACAAAATCACAACCACCTCCGAAGACAGATCTCCTATTCGAGCTAGATCTTTCCATTGTTCTTGAGTGGTTAGCGAGAAGAAATGAATGACTGCCTCGATTTCTCACCGTTAATTCTCTTTGTTGCCCGGGAACGCGCAAGATTCAACCTAACCCCTTCGAGCGCCCCCTCCCACGCGCGCTGAAAGACGGGGGGCGCCACCATCGCCGCCCCATTTCGATGAGCCTGCACCCGACGCTGCGCCGCCACCTTGGTCCTCACAGCCAGATATTGCCCTCAGCATCGCCTACTGACACACACGCTAGTACGCTACCAAGTCTCGGTACGTCCGCGTGGCAGTGGGGGCGTCGCCGGATCCTCGCCGACGGCGGCCGACCTTTTTTTCTGAGGGAACCGACGGCGGCCCGACTTCGCCGTCAGCCATCAATCGCGAGAAGTGGGTAACTCGTCCAGTTCACAAGTTTTGAGCCCACGGCCCAAATCCACCACAATCAGGAGAAAACCTGCTACCCTCTGTTTTTTTTTCTGTATTTGGGCCGGCTCCTGCCTGAGCATTCTTCTTTTCAGGAACTGGACTTCTTTTTTTTCACTATGATTAATAAAGTGTGTTTAGATTTAAAAAAAACTTCCTCCCCATTTTCCCCTCAAACAAACAAAAATCTTCCTCCCCATTTTCAAATCACAGCACATACTAGATGATACCCCGTACAAAAAAAAAAGATGATACATGTGTTCTAGGGGAAAAAACAAGAAGATACCTCACGTGTTGCTGCAGGAATTGGTATTTTGATGAGATTTGATTTTTTGGGATTTGAATATGAGAATGAAGGCTAAAAATACATAATATTTGTTTTATTTGATTATTATATAGTTTTGAAATATTTATATAATATCCCACAATTTTTTTATAGAATAAAATTAGTATTTCTCATGAATGTTAAGAGAAATAGAGTGGGTTGATAAAGTAGGATGTGTGCATGTTGAGAGAAATAGTACATAAAAAATATTTCCCATACATGTTGAAAAAAAATATAGGTAGTGGGGTTAATGAGGTGTGTGCGTGTTTAGATCAATATTAGTAGTGAGAATCAACTACTTAAGTATGTAGGATTCAACTCAAAAGGAAACATACTGCATATTAGAATTTTTTAAGTCAAATTTCATAAACTTTGACAAAGAATATTAAAAAAATATTAACATCAGATTCATCATGAAATCTTTATTTTATTTCTATAAACTTGGTCACACAATTTGACTTTGGAAAAAAAATGCAATATATGCACTATAGAATTAGTTTCAAATCCCCCCCCCCCCCCCCCCGAAATGGTATTTAGACATTGACACGGTTTCTGAAGTGTACAGTTTTGACAACAGTTATATATTGTAAGTATGTCCACAGTACCCAACAAAATCATACTCCCTCCTTTCTAGAAATTTTTGAGATAATGCATGCATATGATTTTTACTATGTTCACATGGAAATCTTGCACAAGTAGGGAAAGCACATCCTAACATCGTATGTCGGGTAGAGGTTAATTGATATCTAGAGCTTTTATTCACGTTGAGCCACATAATTAAAATTGCATTACATATTATATTCATCTTATGCATTAAAAATATATTGTATCCATCTTATGTGCCACGGATCTTTCCCAGGCAAACGCATATCGATTTCCTAAATTTTCTCTGACATTTTCATAGTTTTAAAAGACAGGTATCGCTTTCATTCACATTTTCCCAATTTGATAAACTAGCAGTAGCATTTGCACACAAAAAACAAACCAATTCCATCCATATTTTAATTTCCGCTCGCGTACTGCAGATGCATAGCACACTTCCTAGAAATATTCTTCTCAAAAAGAAATTGAAGCGGTAGACAAAGTATACATTAGGTAGCACAAATATAGTCCCACAAAAATATTCTATTCAGATAAAACTCATAGTGCCCACTCCATGATAATGAGAAAAGGAATCAGAACTGTTCACCCGAAAGAAAAAAAAGAGTATCAGAAACTGTTAATATCTATACCATCTTCAAAGTTCCAACCGCCCAACCTCAAGAAATACATTGTGTGCTTCACTTATTTCCTTTGGCCAGATTACTTTTGGGAGATATGGGCATATGGAGCTCACATATGTGTGGCAGTGTAATATAGTAAGGCAAAAGTTAAGATTCTCCATCACCGTCTTGTCAACATCGATCACTAGCTTGTACTTTAGTTATGATGATGCCTGGCTAATGACACAGCCACAGACCAGCTAAATTCGGATTAGTTTATTGGGTCAAACTTTGCAGTTAGAAGGTTCTGCCTTCGTTTCTCTGCACAAACAAGAATTTGTCATCCAACCAGTGTCTCCGGGACAGTTGCAGCTCAACTAGTTTAGAAAGTGATCGGTATCCGGTTCCGGACGTTGTAGTGATCGAAAACTTGGATTGGAGGATTCATGAGCTGCAAATTCAGGTAACGAGATGATGCTTGTCCTCACACCTTAGGTTTAATTTGGAAAATGCAGTGTTTTTATTCTTTCAGGGAATATTCTAGTAAATATTTGTGGTAGCGCTCCAGGAATGAACAGCAGATTGTTATAAATACTTGAAAATGACATTTTTTTTGAAAAAATACACGCAAATTGTCATGCCTACCATATGCTTTAAATTTTCATAAAAAATACTTTTTGTGTCGTGAGAGAAAAAAAATCAATGATGTACTCTCTCCGTAAACTAATATAAGAACGTTTAGATCACTATAAAACAACATAAATTTACATAACGCGCAAATCCTGTCGATTTCTATGATTTTTTTTAAGTATCCGCAAAAAAAAACTCATAATTGGATAGTCAATTTTCACTAATAATCCACCCCCTTGAATTTCACTTTGTGGACCCTTCCCTTGTGTTTCCAACCAGATGTTGCCACCTTGGCCCGTAAGTTCAATCTTGTGGAATTAGTCTGTAGGTGTAGCAAGACTCGTGAACATGATTCTTTGTGCAGTCAGAGTCCATTTGTTCTACTGCACAACTACATGGTTAGTCGACAGGCACGGTTTTGTCTGGCCATGTTTAGTCATCTCACGTCGCTCCTATGTATGAACAGTCGTTCTTTTAAACTAGCCATCATGATCACGATTTAATTGTCTTGCTGCATTGATGCTTCAATCATGAACTTATTACACCGGAAATACTTGTCAGGAAAATGGATGAATCTAGACGTATTTTAATTATAGATATATCTAATTTTATCCATTTCTCCGACAAGTATTTTGGGATTGAGGGAGTATATATCTATGCAGAAAGTTCTAACATCGGCTCGTTTCATTCCGCTTCTTGACAATTAGTAGTTGATCTCACAAAGCCATATGCATGCTGGTTAACCGACGACGTCTTGTCAAATGGGGCTAGAAAGCATAGATTCCCGTCTTAAATCAACCGGTGAAAGGCATCCAACTATCGATCGACATAGCTAATGCGAAACCACGTATGCATGCGATGCGAGAAATGAAAGAGGTAATCAAAGAAGATCCATGTCGCTGGTAATTTGCGAGCCGCCGCAGCGCTACACGTACCTTGAGCTCGAACTCGGAGCGGTTCTGCTTGAGGATGTACATGAGCGCCAAGAGGTCGTCGGTGTCCATGTCCGTGTCCAGCAGAATTCGCTGCGGCGCCGGCTGATCCGTCGCCGCGCCACCGGCGGCCACCACCGCCGCCGAGACCATGAGGACAACCACGGCCGCCGCCACCGTCCTCCTCCACTTTTCCATGCTAACCATACCACCCTCACCCGAAGAAAGAACTGGCAGCTAGCTAGTAGCAAAAGTATACTGTAAATTATCAGCGAGCAGTTAAGGTCTGCTGGCTCGTGGACTGGGCGATCGAGCTACGGCCATGGCGAGCTATTAAATGCACGCGCGGCGAGAGAGGGGAGGCCATGGCCCATGGCCTACGGCCTGTGGAATCTTAGGGGTATCTCACGATTAGTCTTGTCACTTACCGACCTTCCGCTTGTAGTTGTAGTGCACATGGTTATTCTGGGTGCGTCTTGTGTTGCACGGTACACTCCTCCCGATCTCGTGCCATTGCAGCGTTCGGTGCTACGCCATGCCATGCCATGCATGCTACTCGAGTCTCTGTCAAGCACCCACGCGATTGCCGGCCGGCGTGGCGCTTGGAGGGCGCTGCATTATTTGGGACCGCCGCCGGCGTGGCCGCCGCCCGCCGCTAGCTCCCAAGTCCCAGGCGTCGGGACAAACTGCGTCAGGGGAAGAAGACAAGGTCGCCAGTTTGAGATTGGTGGGCGGAAAGATAAGGGGCTTTCCTTGGCCGAACGAATTATACTAGTCGTCAGGTTCCCGTGATTGTTCTTGCAGTCAGGGGTGGAGTGTACTTCTCTGCATTATTTTTAGCTCGTGAGATGCAGGGAAAATGGAAGGAAAATGAGGTCACATGTTGACGGCTCAGGACCGAGCATGCATAGCCGAGGATTCAGGCAGCTGTGAGGGCTGCGTGGGTGTGCTTAGCATGACGCAACAAATTATTGAGCAGGCGTTATGGTCAGTTAAGCCGTGATACCTGCGAGATGATTGTACTATGTAGATTTAATTAGTTTTCTTGTGCAGGCTTGCAGAGAGCGAAAATTCAAATCTGAGCCCGATCTTATCTGCACCTGCGCTCACGAAAAAAATAAAAAAAAATACTAGAAAAATTCAAAAAAATTCAAAAAAAATTGGGTGGTAGACAATTTGATGCGTGAGGTACGCTCCAATTTTCAAAACATTTGGACTTCTGTGCAGCTCTCAGCAAAAAAGACAAATCAGAGGTCTGTAAAAATGTGAACTGTTCATATACTGTTCTGATCTGATTTGACTTTTTTGCTGAGAGCTGCACAGAAGTTCAAATGTTTTGAAAATTAAAGCGCATCTCACGCATCAAATTGTCTACCACCCTAATTTTATTTGAAATTTTTTATTTTTCCTGATTTTTTTACGAATTATTTTTTGACCGGGTGCAGATGCACCCGGGCACCGAAACGCCGCTCTCTGCAGAGAGGCGCTTTTCCGTGATCGACCTGGCTGCTTCTCTTGTTTATGCAGGAGAGCTGCCGGAGGACGGTTTCCCGTGGGGCCGGAGCTCACACGAGGGATGGCAAGTTTCAAAACTGAAATTGGTTTGAACTAGAAAATGTTTTAAACTGGGTTCTAGTTTTCCAAAGATGCGCTTTAGGCTCCAATGGATTTCACAAAGTTCCAAACGAACTTCAGATGTGAAAATTGAATCAGGAAATTTATGGCCCAGGTTTTTTAAAGTTTAAAATTCGGATTCGCTGGGAATGTATCATGTGAAATAGAGGAATCTATGCACCCGATGCTCCGGAGTAATTTTGGATCTTTAGATGAAGAATAAAGGGATATGATTTGACTCTAGATGGGTGGCTGGCCTATTCGCAAAACATACCTCACATTTTATCTAAATCAACCGACCCTCCACCGTTGTAATCAGGGGTGGAGTGTACTTCTCTCTTCTCTGTATTATTTTTAGCTCGTGAGATGCAGAGAAAACAAAAGAAATCAGCCCACTGTAATTTTTCGATAAAGGGTGGACTTTATTGACTCAAAATGAAGCATCAAGAAGATACAAACACAACGAGCACGCACCCGGCCTCTGCATAGCTAGGATGCACACAGCCAACACACACACAAATAAACTTGCCGGCAAATAGCAAAGTCATCTAAAACCAAAGCTATGCCTGAGCGAGGAAAAAGAAATTGACCCTGAAGAGATCAACAACGATCAAACAACTACAACAACGACCATATCCACACCAGCCATAGCTTGACATCACAACGACAACGAGGTTCTTCAACAACAATACTTTCAGGAAGGAAACGACGCTCAAGCGCCGTCGTCACTGGTTCCAACCACCAAAGTTCAGAATCTTGGTTTTCACCCTGAAGAACAAGTCCGAGCATATCCAAGCAATGCCTTCAACAAGGTAATGATGCAAAAACATCATCATTGCCAGCTATAACCAACTTGGGTCAGAACTAGGATTTTCACCCCGGAGCTCAAGACAGGGTATTCGAGAAGTACCACCCAAACGAAGTCAATCATGTGTTGTTGCCACCACTTTCCACGATCCCAGCAGCTACATGCTAGCCTAGTTCCATTGCTGCCGCTGCACAACCATACCCTCTGCGTCAAGTGTTGTTCATAGATTGCATCTCACTGTTAAAAGCAAACTGATGAGAGCAAGAGCTGCCAGAACCCACGGAGGAGCCATCCGGCCGCATCTCGCAACACCGCCTGTATGAGCAGTAGCCATATGATCTGGAGCCTTGGCAAAGACCTTCCAGTGACCACCACAAATCGTAGGGAGGGCGCCGTTGGTGTAGCCAGCACGAGAAGACTGTAATGAAACCATGGTGCAAACTGAACCACGGTTTTTTTTAACTTCGACAACGTTTATTAAACTATGTTCGAGTCTGTTACAATAGAAGGAATACGAAAATCAGGAGGTTTATCACGTCAAATTGTAACTAGCTCTAGCTTGGCAATCATCGGTAATAACCGCACCTGAAGCACGGTAATCTGCAGGTTGAATTATAGCATTAACAATCTCCAGGGAATCACACTCAACTGCCAGAGCATAGATCCCTAGGTCTTCTGCGAGCCGTAACACTTCTAGGACTGCCGCCGTTTGATTTTGATGAAATATAATTTTATTTACCAAAAAAGAGTTTCCCCCCCGCTTTGTATTCGAAAGCAACCAACACCGATACAAGGATCGATGGGGCGAACAACACATCAAGCCCAAAAGAGAAAGAAGAAGAAACAAATGCCAACGGCGGCAGCTCGACAAAGTGTGGATGACCCGCCACCGCTACGCCCTCCAGAAACAAACCACCACAACCCGAGGCTCCGAACCGCCGTGTACCAAGCAACACCTCCAAAAAGGAATACGACACCAATGACGCTGCTGCCCAGACATGTCCTAGAGTTTCCCCCGACACGCGGAGGAAGGTGGGGGATGGATATCACCGACACCCTCCAGGAAGGAATAGTGGCACCCGCAGGTGTCACCGCATCGGAGCCGAAGAACCGGCAAGGATTTCTCCCGCACTCCAACCCCACCGCCCAACGGACCGGAGCCGACCAGCCAGACCGCCACCCACCACCATGTGCCATTGAGGTTGCGTCGCCACCCACGCCGCCTCACTGCGGACTCCAACACGAGGCCAAGAGGACCGGAGAGAAGCACCCCGCGGAGGGAGAAGCAACACGGAAGCCGAACGGGAGGGAACCACCTCCACTGTCGTCGTGCGGGAGGCCAGAACCTCCGGCACCGTCGCGATAGCCGTCCGGACGTGGCAGCAGGGCATGTCAGGTCACCCCTGGCCCGGCCAGGCCCAAAACGGGCCCGCTAAGCCCCGCCGCCACGCTGCAGCAAGCCGGCGATGGCGCCGCCAGCACCCAGCCGCTCTTCGCCTCTCCCCCGCCTCCTGGGGGTCACGCCGCAGTCGCACCCCACCGCCGGCCCGCCCATGCCCAGATGGGGCCCGAAGGGCCCAGATCTGGGCCGAGCGGGTGCCGCTAGGCCGGGCCATCGCGCTACCCCGCCGCCAACGGCGACGCTACCGCCCAGCCATCCGCTCGCGCAGCGCCAGGACCCCGCCGCCACGCCGGACCGCCGCCGCCTAGGGACACCCCCCAGCCCGCTCCGTCCCGCGCCAGAGGAGAGCCGAGATGGGAATTGCGAGGGGGCCATCGCCGCCAGCGTCGCCCGGGCCAGGCCCAGCGGCGAGCGCCGACGACGGCGGCGGGGAGGGAAGGAGGGGGGAGGGGCACTGGAGAAGAGGGTGAGGGCGCGGCCGGTCGCCCGCGGGGCGACGCGGTCGCGAGGAAAAATTACTTTCCAAACGATATAATTTTATTTTGGCCAAATGTTCATAACCCAAGTCTGCCTTAATCTTGTCCATTGGTTTCTCATCTAACGGCCCAAAACAGTGGCGTGCATTGGGTGCATGGAATCTCCTGTTTCATAAGTTACGTACCTCCAGGCTCACTTGTCGATGTATTACACTCCATGGCCTCGTCATTCTTGCTAATCACCGGAAAAAAGATCTAACTAGTCGATGTATTACACTCCATGTCATGAAGTGCTACCATGCCATGGGATGCTTTCATGCTCCCAAGCACAGCCAAAAAGTTATACATAATTTCCATGAAAATTTAAGTGAATTGGTAAAGTTACATGACGTGTGTATGATGGCATAATTTCAGCTCCAAAATCACTTCATCGCGAAAGATACATATAATAATGATAATGATAGCAAAAATACTACTTATAACAGAATTTTAATTTGCCATTATTTCTGAATGAATTTTAATTTTGCATCAATATAAAACAAACTTTTCGCATCTCAACACCACATAGTTGAACAACATTCCGGAACAATAACTTCAAATTTAAATACATAAAAAGGGCATGAATGCAACACATAATCAAAATAAATATTATCTTTTTAAGAAGAAAAAAACATGTAGCTGCCACTAATGCTCGAGGTGATCTTTGCGAAACTACTCACGAAATACGGTGTTTCCTGCAATGGAGAGGTTCAGTTCTTCGTGTACAAAGAATGTGCCTTATGCAAAGATAATGTGAAGTTACCTAGTATTGTGATGTTACTCGCTATATTTTGTGTTTGGTAGGCGAGATACCCTTAAATAGCCAAACTGCCCCTGCCGAGATTATATGATCTGTTGTTCTGCCTCTTGGTACCATCAAGAGTGATCGGCTCAATAATTAAGGTTGTTAGACCAGACCAACGCTTTGCACTGTGGCTTCTCGTGCTCCTCATATTGTCTATGTTCCTCGTTGACTCCAGCAGCTGTATTTGGAGGTCGCAGATTTGTTTGACAATAAGTGCTTACCCATGTAGGTATTTGGATCATGTTGGCTGAACCTTGAATTGGACAACAAACATTACACATGCCATGGATAATCAACCTAATGACTACTATCAAACTAATCTCACAAAATATCATCATAAGGATTAGGCACAAATGAATCTCACAAATTCCTATATCTCCTACACCTAGGAGAATTACTTGCACGTGAGAGAAGACTAACAACCAAACAAAAAGATCAAATGAAAGGGGGTCATATCGATAATACTGTAGTTTTCCACGATAAAATGAAGGATAAAACATATTGTGATCTCTATATTGAGGTACAAATAGAGTTTAGAAACCCTAGCTTTACAAGTTCAACTCTCGATCTAAAGTCGGTGTTGTCGATGGCGGAATGTAGGGTCATGCTGCAAAGAAACCTGGAAAGAATTAAAGTTAAGCAATTCTCCTCCAGATCTCTCTTCTTCTGATGTGGTTGTTGGTTATGTAGCTCATGTTGCTATGTTTCATCTCGCCTAGTTATAAAAGTTGCTTGTGTAGATGAGGGGAAGGTGGCGGAGCCTGGTTCGAGCGGTTGCACTCCACTAGTACGCGTCGGTGCTATACTGTAACATCCCAAATTTTCAATTTAGAATGTTATACATAGGTCATTCATGCATATCATATTTTATTGCATTTTCGTTCCGTAATCCTCGAAATCCTAAGCAACTCAAGGACCCTCGGAGAGAGTTGGGGATTTCCCGGGTTTCATATTTGATTTTTATCAAATAATGAAACGAGGATTTTTTATTTTAATTTTTTTCTCTTCGAAAAATATTTCCTATTAAAAATATATGAGAGGAGATAATATGACTTCTCCAAAATAATTGAAATATTGGAGGAAAAATATTAAAATCATTTATTCGATTTTATTTGATTTTATTTGGATTTTATTCGCATTAGAAAAATTGCATGTTTTCAAAATTGCATTTTAGGGCCAAAAAATGTTCATCTCGTTCTAAATATTTTATTTAGACGGAGCCCTGCCGCCCCGCAAGCCGCCGCCCGATCCCGCCTCACCGGAGCCGGCTCGTCGAGGTACCGCACCGATCTGCTGCCGCCGTTTTTTTAACCGTTCGTTTTTTTAGAAACCCTAGTTCGTTTTTTCAGATCGGTTCACCGATTTTTCCCGGTTCTTCTATTTTGCGGACGTTCGTCCGTACGTTCGTTTTAACGAACGATTTTCGCCCGTTAGTTACAGCTAACGAACGCTCGTTTCCGCGATTATTCTCGATCGCGATTTCTGATCTGATTTCCGTTTCTGTTTATCTTTTCGCTCGTTAGTCGGAATCAGGCGATTCAAGCGCCTAGATCTTCGTCTCGAGACCCTCTTTCTGTTTAATCAACTTGAACAAGATTTTGATACTGTAAAATTTGACCTTAGTTCAGATTAGTAAACGGATCTTGTTTCCCTCGCCATTTGAGTTTCGTTGCTCCGTTTGATTTGATTCTTTTTGCGAACCGGAGTTCTTAAGTTGAACTTTCTGGTCAACCTCTCTTATTTGTGTTTTGCTTGTGCATCTTTGCTTGTTGCTTATGTATGTTATTGTTTTTTTGCGATAGAATTCCCAGAGTGCGAAGCGTGTTACTACGAGTCCCTAGGATTCGCGGATCGTCAGCAAGGCAAGTAACACACTGATCATACTCTTTCCATACCCAGTTTTTATGCATTAGTTCCAATCCTCAAACATTGCATGATTAGGATGTCATTAACATGTGGGTTGGGAAGTAGTTATTGAGGTAGAACCTATTGCCCTGTTACTATCAAACCCTTGGGAGTTACTTCTACGTATTGCTTATATTGCTATGCTATACTCGTAGACGTGGTTTGGGTGAGTGAAATCCATGACAAATGTGAGATTGTTAATTAATGGTTCAACTTAAGGTGGCAACCTAAATAAACATCTGGGTGGATTGAGGATCCTGGGGTACCCAGTGTTGCCAGTATTTTTGGAAATCCCGGGTTCCGTGTGATTTTCCTATGAACCGCCACCCAGGCTCAAAGGGAACTGAGATTATTCATGCTAGAAACTTCCGTGTGCAGCCACAAGCTATTATGGGCTCTAGCATAGTTGAGTAAGTTATGTGAAGCTCTTGAAGAGGCAGATCAGCAGGTAGTGGGATGTAGGTTTGGTATGGTCTGTCCGGAGTAGATAGTTAATGTTTCTGAAAGACTGTGTCTCGGTCATCCATTTCTCAAACACCATGTAGTGCGAGAAATCCAACGGAGGCGATCGAGTCTTGTGGGGAAAAGTGCGCAAACCTCTGCAGAGTGTACAATCTAATCATGCTTAGCCGTGTCCCCGGTTATGGACAATCTTGAGTATCTAGTACTTGGAGCATCTTATGTATCTCATCACTTTTAATTAATATTTTTGGGTTGTTAATCACTTTAATTGGGATTGAGTTGGAGGTACCTTCTCAATGATGTTTCAACCACCATGATAGTTAAATTAAAACCTATTCCTTTGTTGTAGGAAAAAATTGGCTTTTCGCAAAAACTATAACCATAGAGCTTTCCACCAGCCAAATATGCATGTAGTGATAGCATTATTCTGTTCTTGCTCTACTGTGTTATATTGCCAACATATTCCATGTGCTGACCCGTTTTCGGGCTGCAACGTATTATGTTGCAGATTTTTCAGACGAGGAGTAAGGTTCGTTAGGTCGTTGTCGTGCAGCTCAGCTACGCCGTTGGAGTTGATGGACTCACTTTATCTTCCAAGCCTTCCGCTGTTATCGTATTAGATGGCCTTAAGCCACATTATTGTAATAAGTTCTCTTTTGAGACATTCGATGTAATAAGTGTGTGATTGCTACTCTGTTATAAATCCTTCGAGTACTGTGTGTGTCAGCATTACCGATCCAGGGATGACACTGAAGCACAGAGACTTGACCGTTTGAGGTCGGGTCGCTACAAGATGGTATCAGAGCACACGCTGAGTGTAGGACACGACCACTAAGATAAACCCTAGGTCACTCTTCTCTACTCATTTTTGACTCCTCTCCATTTTCTACTCTTTAGGATGGTGGAGATGAAGAACAAGTTTGCGCAATTGGATGAAGACACACCTTTTGGACGCCACTTGAAGGAAGTCACTAAGTACTTGAACATTGGAATACCAAGCTTCACCGGGACGTACAACGCCACCTTACCAGAAGAGGAGTGCTGGATGATTCAAGTACAAGTTCCAGGAAGGACGTTCTCGCCAACCTCTAAACCCATAGAGTTTTCTTTTGAAGCACCCACCTGGAGTCAAGGCAAGAGCATGGCAGCCCACATTACCATGGGACGCATTGGAGAATGTCGGTGCAAAGATGTCGGTGATGAAACGACACCTATGGGATCACAAGAGTCCCTACTACGGTTGCGGGGCGCGGGGTTGTGAAAAGAGCAGATCTAACAGATAGCACACGGTTCCTTTACCTAGGTTCGGGCTGCAAGGATGCGTAAAACCCTACTCCTGCTTTGGTGGATTGTATATCTGAGTTCCTGAGCTAGCTATGGGGCGTCGAGAGCTCCAAAAAGCTGAATCCTCCTCCTGGTCGCCTTGGGCCTCCTTTTATAGGAAAGGGGTTGCCACAGTGGCACACAGGAGGTGGAAAGGGTACAGTAATGCGAGGCTATCCCTCGCATTACATGACAAGGCGCATTTAATGCGTCTTGCTTAGGTGTCCTTGCTTTATCGGGGGCGGGGGAGAGCCCCGTCTCGTCCGTCGCCGCTCCCTCTTGCGTTGACACGCGCCCTGGCCAGCGGTGCTTGTGGTGCCATGTAGGCAGGCAGGCAGCTGAGGTGGCGTAGTGGTGGGTCTCCACGAAGATCTGTACGCCGCCACGCAGGTGCCTGCCCAACTGGTTGGGTCGGCAGCTGCATGCAAACGGCGGTGGGGGTGCGACTGGCGCGGGTCTGATGGTGGCCCCACGGGCGTCCCCGGCAAGGGTCTTGTCGCGGCCCCGGCAAGGGTCTTGCCGCGGCCCCGGCAAGGGTCTTGCCGCGGCGCTTGCTGTCATCCCCGGCAAGGCTCTTGCCGGGGGCCTTGTGGTCCTCCTTGGCTGGGATCCCGCCAAGGATCATCATCTTCTGAAGTGGGTATCTGATCTTGAATGTCTTCACAAAGATCTGCATGCCACCACGGGGATGTCTCCCGAATCCTTGCCCCATGGGGGCAGTGGACTCGAGGGTGACTTCGCTCCGTAAGTGTGGGGCGAGCTGCCACGGCAAGGGTCTTGCCGGGTTAACTAAAGCTGCCCCCTGGCAAGGATCTTGCCGGGGGGGTCTGCTCTGTCCCCTTTGCTCTTTGTGGTCTTGGCGTCGTTCTGCTTCCCTTCAGCTTTGGCCTTACCTTGGCTTACCTCCCTTGTCGTGCTCGGTGTGGCGGCGCCCGTGGCTCAGACTGCCCGTGCACAGTTATAGGGGTACAAAAACTGTACCCCTCTTTTTGTACACCGACAGGAGCCCCCGGGCCTGGGCCACACATAAGCGCAACGCGTTGTTGGGCTAGGCCCAAAAACGGTGCGCGGGCAGGCGAGGCGGTTTTTACCGCGGTAAGTTCCTTCGCGCGTTGCGCCTCCCACGCTTCCCGCGCGTGGCGCGGCGTGGGGAGGCGTGTGTGACATGGGCGACATGCGTGGGGTTGCTTCCCGCGGGCATGCGTCACATCACAGTTAATGTGAAAGGAGGCGGCCCGCGTTTTCCCTCATAAGAAGGAATAACCGCGGGCGCGCTGCTCACTTTCTCCTCTTCCTTCGTGCCTTTTCCAATCTCCGAGCCGCCATTCCCTTTCTTCCTTCCCTTGCAAGCTCTAGCCGCCGCCCGCCGTCGCTGCTTCGCCACCCCCCTTCCTCAACCCTCTAGATTCCTTGGCCGCCATGGCACCTAAATCCGCCAAGGGCAAGGGGGCGGCTACGGGCTCTGGGACTGTGGAGCCGCCAGAGAGCGCGCTGTTGGGGGACAAGACGAAGTCCGCCTTCTTCTTCCCCTCGACGGTCGACGTTCATGAGCTCCGGGCCGCCTTCAAGCCTCTGTGGGGAGTGAAGATGGGAGGAGAGAACTCGGGACACCCGGTGACGCGCGTCATTCCTGCCGCTTGCGCCGATCCTGCCCCAAATCGGTACCCCTTCTTTGTTGACTACTTTTCTTGCGGGCTATGCCCTCCTTTCTCCGATTTCTTCTGCGATATCATGCGCACCTTCGGTTTTCGCCTCTTGGATTTTACTCCGAACACGGTGGCGTGCATGTCTTGCTTTGCGCATCTTTGCGAGGGCTTTGCCAGAGTGCAGCCCAACATGGCGCTCTTCCGCCATTACTTCTATCCTCGAATACAAACGGGAGGTGCCGTCGCTGGTTGCGTCACCTGGATCCCAAGATCCAAGGAGGCGTACCCGGATGGTGCCGTGAGGGAGAGGTGGGACGAATGCCGTGACCAGTGGTGTTGGATTGAAGATGAAGACCCGCCGGAATTTTGCAAGGTCAACCGAGTGCCGCCGGTTCGTGGCAACGATTGGGGTGATGTCGACGCCGCCGACGGGAGGCTTACTGTCGCCACCACCAGGATTGTCCGGCTGACCCGGGCTGGGCTCACCCTTGAGATGATCGGGGCGGATTTTGTTCGTCGCCGGATCGCCCCGCTGCACAATAAGGGGAGGCCAGCTTGGCTCTTCAAGAATCCGGCCGACATCATGCGGCTCCGGCCCGGCCTCGACCACAACTTCACGGTGATGGGGCATGCCCACTTCTGCCAGCGTCTCTTCCAGTTGGAAGTGGATCGCGATGGCGATGTCAAGCTGACCGGCAAGGCCGCAAGGGCTGCCGTAAAGGCCGGCAAGGCCGTCAAGGGGCCGCTCTTCAAGTTGCCAGCGGGGGTGGTCCCGTTGTGCAATAACTCGCGCCGGTCTGAGATCATCGCCGTGATGCCGGACTGCAATGCACACGGCCCTGTCCCGAGCTGGAGGGAGCAGTCGGCCGCAGATGTGCAGCAATTCTTCGACACCTTGATCGAGGTGTATGTCAATGCTGACGCCGAGCGGTGGCTTGTCATGGACACCACCCAGGCAGAGCTGGACTACATCGCCACCAGGGCGAGGGAGGCACAACTTGCTCTGGAGGCCGGCAGCGCCAGGGGTGTGGAAGATGAGGTCGCCGCGGCCGCGGAGGAGGAGCAGTTCACCCTGTGGGTGGCGGCCACTAGGCAGGCCAGCGGCACCGACACCGGAGCTCCGCTCGTCGAGGACGTGGCCGACGAGTCGTCGGAGGAGGAGGGCGTCGCGGCGGGCTCGATGCCAGCTAAGGGAAGAGGGTGAGTCCTGCGGCGGGCGGGCTCCGGCGAGCCGGTCCGACCTGGCAGGGCCACGCGGCCTCAATTGACCCTGGAAGGGTCCGGGCGGCACACGAGGGCCTCGGCAGCGAAGGGGCTAACGAAGGCCGCTGAGAAGAAGAAGAAGGCGATAGCCCCTCCTCATCTGGGCGCACACAGACCCCGCCGCCTTCTTCGCCTCCTCCGGCCGGCGTCGACTCGGACGATGACGCGGAGCTCCCTTTTGATCTCGGGCCTCTCAGCCCAGAGAGGAAAAGGAAACTGGTGGAAGAGGAGGAAACGGATGACGAGTAAGTACTCTGTTCCTTATTGTCATTCCTATTTACCTGAATTGGACCGCTTGTCTTGATCCATTTTTGCTTCTGTAGGGACGCAGAGATGTTGGCCCAGAGGGCGAAGAGGGCGAGGACCTCGGCGAGCGGCCAGTCCCCGGCTGGGGCTTCAAAGACACCACTGGTGGTGCTGAGCAGCCCGGTCAGCAGCCCCCGGCGCAGCCCCCAGCGTAAGTTCGTCACCCTCTTCTCACTCGACATGCGGTAGGCGCTCGATGCCATGACGCTGACCTTGCCGGGTTTGCAGGAGGGGAGCGACAGCAGGAGGAGCCGCAGAGGGCTACTCCTAACACACCACCCCCATCGTCTACGCCTCCGCGGGGGGTGTCCCCGGCGAGGGCGTCAGGAACGGGTCCACACCCATGGAGGAAGAGGGGAACTTAGGCGCTGGTGGCTCTGCCTCGGCGCCAAATGCTGGCGGAGAGGGGACTTCTTCTTCACGGCCCGGCACTGGTGAGTCGCCCGTCCTTCGTCTCTGTTCTTTTCCCTTATACTTTTCTTGGCTTCATTGCTCCCGCTGCTACCCAGGCCCTCCTTCAACAGACGCGGAGGACGTGGACACCGTTGTCAGGGATATTGCCAAAGAGGCCGCGGCTGAGGCCGACAAAATTGCCGACGAGGCCGCCGCTGATGAGGCCGCCAAGGGCGCATCCGAGGATGCCGCCGCGGGGGCCGCCGAGGCTACCGGCGAGGCTCCCGCCGAGGATGCCAGCGGTGGTCCTGCCGGGGAGGCCGGCAAGGCCCCCGTCGAGGAAGAGGTGATGGATGATCAGCCTCCCTCCTCCTCAGCCTCGGGCCCCGGCAGGTATCTGAAGGTGGGCGATGATCTTTTCGTCCACCTCCCAGGGGCATCAAGCCGAGCACCTGCCGAAGGGAAAATTTTCGATGACGAGGTGCTTGCCGCCACCGGGTTCGAAGTTGTCGACGCGCCGGATGTTGGCAGCGATGGTTCTCCAGAAGAGCAGCTCTTCCGCGCCATGGGGGCCAATTTTCGGAAGCTCCAAGTGCTCCACCGTGCCTGTCTGGACAAGGTCAAGTCCAGGATGGCAACGGTGGATAACGCGGAGGTGGACTTCAAGGCGCGCGTTGCCGAGGCGCAGGCCTGGTTCCACCAGACTCGCGAGGAGCAAAGGGCCTTTCAGGAGAAATTGGCCCAGCGCGATGTGGAGCTCTCCCTAAAGATGGCCGACATCGAGAAGGCCCAGGAGAAGGCGACGAACTTGGCTGCCGCGGCCGAAGCCGTCCCGAACCAGCATCAAGCCACCTTGGACTCCCAAGAGGAGGACCTCTCCGCGCGTGAGGCGAAGCTTGCCGCAACGCTCCGTGGCAAGGACGAGGAGCTCGAGGCCCTTGTCACGCGGCGGACTCATGAGCTGGAGCATAGGCACAGAGAGGCGCTTGATGCCCAAGCCCTGCCCCACGCCGGCAAGGTGAAGGAGCTGGAGGCAGAGCCGGACGAGCTGAAGGAGCAGGCCCTCAAGCTGTCCGGCGAGAAGAACACGCTCAACCGCGCCTTGGTGGAGGCGCAAGGAGCGGTTGTCAGCAGGACTGGAGAGCTCTCTGAGGCGCGGAACTCCATCAGAGACCTCAAGCTGAAGCTGGAGGATCTCGAGAAGCTGTTGCCGGAGAGCAGGGCTCGGGAGGAGACCTTGACCAAGAGCCTGGAAGAGGAGAAACAGCTGCGGGCAAACGAGGCCGCCTCCCACCAAGAATATGTGGCGGGTGAGAACAGGTGGATCAGCCATCTGGAGGTCGTCGCCGGCAGGGTTACCTCGCAATTGGCCACCATGGGGTTGCCAAACGTGAGGTACGCTCCTGAGCGCAGCGGGACCGTCAACGCCAAGCTGACCCAGTTCTTCGAGGGCGTCCTCGGGGACCTGGCCTATCTTGAAGGAAATATGCCCTAGAGGCAATAATAAAGTTATTATTTATTTCCTTATATCATGATAAATGTTTATTA
The DNA here is from genome assembly GCA_032464435.1 of Aegilops umbellulata. NCBI lineage: Eukaryota > Viridiplantae > Streptophyta > Magnoliopsida > Poales > Poaceae > Aegilops > Aegilops umbellulata. The sequence continues at coordinate 400,182,579 of CP136054.1, forward strand.
TTCATGCTAGAATTGTATTAACTGGAAACATGATACATGTGTGAATACATAGACAAACAGAGTGTCACTAGTATGCCTCTACTTGACTAGCTCATTAATCAAAGATGGTTATGTTTCCTAACCATGAACAAAGAGTTGTTATTTGATTAACGAGATCACATCATTAGTTGAATGATCTGATTGACATGACCCATTCCATTAGCATAGCACCCGATCGTTTAGTATGTTGCTATTGCTTTTATCCATGACTTATACATGTTCCTTTAAACTATGAGATTATGCAACTCCCGTTAACCGTAGGAACACTTTGTGTGCTACCAAACGTCACGACGTAACTGGGTGATTATAAAGGTGCTCTGCAGGTGTCTCCGAAGGTACATGTTGGGTTGGCGTATTTCGAGATTAGGATTTGTCACTCCGATTGTCGGGGAGGTATCTCAGGGCCTTCTCGGTAATGCACATCACATAAGCCTTTCAAGCATTGCAACCAATGAGTTAGTTGCAAGATGATGTATTACGGAACGAGTAAAGAGACTTGCCGGTAACGAGATTGAACTAGGTATTGGATACCGACGATCGAATCTCGGGCAAGTAACATACCGATGACAAAGGGAACAACGTATGTTGTTATGCGGTCTGACCGATAAAGATCTTCGTAGAATATGTAGGAGCCAATATGGGCATCCAGGTCCCGCTATTGGTTATTGACCGGAGACGTGTCTCGGTCATGTCTACATTGTTCTCGAACCGTAGGGTCTGCACGCTTAACGTTACGATGACAGTTATTATGAGTTTATGCATTTTGATGTACCGAAGGAGTTCGGAGTCCCGGATGTGATCACGGACATGACGAGGAGTCTCGAAATGGTCGAGACGTAAAGAATGATATATTGGAAGCCTATGTTTGGACATCGGATGCATTCCAGGTGAAATCAGGATTTTACCGGAATACCGGGAGGGTTACCGGAACCCCCCAGGAGCATAATGGGCCAACATGGGCCTTGGAGGAGAGGTGAGAGGGCTGCCCTCATGGGCTGCGCGCCTCCCCCCTTCCCCTAGTCCTATTAGGACTAGGAGAGGTGGGCGCCCCCTCTCTCTCTCTCCCCCTTGGAGAATCCTAGTCCAACTAGGATTGGGGGGGGGGAATCCTACTCCCAGAGGGAGTAGGACTCTCCTGGCGCGCCAGGCTTGGCCGGCCAGCCCCTCCCCCTTGGCTCCTTTATATACGGGGGCAGGGGGCACCCCATAGACACACAATTGATCATTGAGATCTTTCCTTAGCCGTGTGCGGTGCCCCCTTCCACCAAATTCCACCTCGGTCATATCGTTGCAGTGCTTAGGCGAAGCCCTGCGCCGGTAACACATCAAGATCGTCACCACGCCATCGTGCTGACGGAACTCTTCCTCGACGCTTTGCTGGATCGGAGCCCGGGGATCGTCATCGAGCTGAACGTGTGCCAAGAACTCGGAGGTGCCGGAGTAACGGTGCTGTGATTGGTTGGATCACGAGGAGAACGTACGACTACTTCCTCTACGTTGTGTCAACGCTTCCGCTTCGGTCTACGAGGGTACGTAGACAACACTCTCCCCTCTCGTTGCTATGCATCACCATGATCTTGCGTGTGCGTAGGAAAATTTTGAAATTACTACGTTCCCCAACAGTGGCATCCGAGCCTAAGTTTTTATGGTTTGATGTTATTTGCACGAGTAGAACACAAGTGAGTTGTGGACGATACAAGTCATACTGCCTACCAGCATGTCATACTTTGGTTCAGCGGTATTGTTGGACGAGACGATCCGGACCAACCTTACGCGTACGCTTACGCGAGACCGGTTCCCTCGACGTGCTTTGCACATAGATGGCTTGCGGAAGACTGTCTCTCCAACTTTAGTTGAACCGAGTGTGGCTACGCCCGGTCCTTGAGAAGGTTAAAACGGAGTCTATTTGGCAAACTATCGTTGTGGTTTTGATGCATAGGTAAGATGAGTTCTTGCTTAAGCCCGTAGCAGCCACGTAAAACTTGCAACAACAAAGTAGAGGACGTCTAACTTATTTTTGCAGGGCATGTTGTGATGTGATTTGGTCAAGACATGATGCTAAATTTTATTGTATGAGATGATCATGTTTTGTAACCGAGTTATCGGCAACTGGCAGGAGCCATATGGTTGTCGCTTTATTGTATGCAATGCAATCGCGATGTAATGCTTTACTTTATTACTAAGCGGTAGTGATAGTCATGGAAGCATAAGATTGGCGAGACGACAACGATGCTACGATGGAGATCAAGGTGTCGCGCCGGTGACGATGGTGATCATGACGGTGCTGCGGAGATGGAGATCGCAAGCACAAGATGATGATGGCCATATCATATCACTTATATTGATTGCATGTGATGTTTATCTTTTATGCATCTTATCTTGCTTTGTTTGACGGTAGCATTATAAGATGATCTCTCACTAATTATCAAGAAGTGTTCTCCCTGAGTATGCACCGTTGCGAAAGTTCTTCGTGCTGAGACACCACGTGATGATCGGGTGTGATAGGCTCTACGTTCAAATACAACGGGTGCAAAACAGTTGCACACGCGGAATACTCAGGTTTAACTTGACGAGCCTAGCATATAACAGATATGGCCTCGGAACACGGAGACCGAAAGGTCGAGCGTGAATCATATAGTAGATATGATCAACATAGTGATGTTCACCATTGAAACTACTCCATCTCACGTGATGATCGGACATGGTTTAGTTGATTTGGATCACGTGATCACTTAGAGGATTAGAGGGATGTCTATCTAAGTGGGAGTTCTTAAGTAATATGATTAATTGAACTTAAATTTATCATGAACTTAGTACCTGATAGTATCTTGCTTGTCTATGTTGTGTAGATAGATGGCTCGTGCTGTTGTTCCGTTGAATTTTAATGCGTTCCTTGAGAAAGCAAAGTTGAAAGATGATGGTAGCAATTACACGGACTGGGTCCGTAACTTGAGTATTATCCTCATTGCTGCACAGAAGAATTACGTCCTGGAAGCACCGCTAGGTGCCAGGCCTGGTGCAAGAGCTACGCCAGATGTTGTGAACGTCTGGCAAAGCAAAGCTGATGACTACTCTATAGTTCAGTGTGCCATGCTTTACGGCTTAGAACCGGGACTTCAACGACGTTTTGAACACCATGGAGCATATGAGATGTTCCAGGAGTTGAAGTTAATATTTCAAGCAAATGCCCGGATTGAGAGATATGAAGTCTCCAATAAGTTCTATAGCTGTAAGATGGAGGAGAACGGTTCTGTCAGTGAGCATATACTCAGAATGTCTGGGTATAACAATCACTTGATTCAACTGGGAGTTAATCTTCCGGATGATTGCGTCATTGACAGAATTCTTCAATCACTGCCACCAAGCTACAAGAGCTTCGTGATGAACTATAATATGCAAGGGATGACCAAAACTATGCCTGAGCTCTTCGCGATGCTGAAAGCCGCGGAGGTAGAAATCAAAAAGGAGCATCAAGTGTTGATGGTTAACAAAACCACTAGTTTCAAGAAAAAGGGCAAAGGGAAGAAAAAGGGGAACTTCAAAAAGAACAGCAAGCAAGTTGTTGATCAAGAGAAGAAACCCAAGTCTGGACCTAAGCCTGAAACTGAGTGCTTCTATTGCAAACAGACTGGTCACTGGAAGCGGAACTGCCCCAAGTATTTGGCGGATAAGAAGGATGGCAAGGTTAACAAAGGTATATATGATATACATGTTATTGATGTGTACCTTACTAATTCTCGCAGTAGCACCTGGGTATTTGATACTGGTTCTGTTGCTAATATTTGCAACTCAAAACAGGGGCTACGGATTAAGCGAAGATTGGCTAAGGACGAGGTGACGATGCGCGTGGGAAATGGTTCCAAAGTCGATGTGATCGCGGTCGGCACGCTACCTCTACATCTACCTTCGGGATTAATATTAGATCTAAATAATTGTTATTTAGTACCAGCGTTGAGCATGAACATTATATCTGGATCTTGTTTGATGCGAGACGGTTATTCATTTAAATCAGAGAATAATGGTTGTTCTATTTATATGAGTAATATCTTTTATGGTCATGCACCATTAAAGAATGGTTTGTTCTTACTTAATCTCGATAGTAGTGATACACATATTCATAATGTTGAAGCCAAAAGATGCAGAGTTGATAATGATAGTGCAACTTATTTGTGGCACTGCCGTTTAGGTCATATCGGTGTAAAACGCATGAAGAAACTCCATACTGATGGACTTTTGGAGTCACTTGATTATGAATCACTTGGCACTTGCGAACCATGCCTTATGGGCAAGATGACTAAAACACCGTTCTCCGGTACTATGGAGAGAGCAACAGATTTATTGGAAATCATACATACTGATGTATGTGGTCCAATGAATGTTGAGGCTCGTGGCGGATATCGTTATTTTCTCACCTTCACTGATGATTTAAGCAGATATGGGTATATCTACTTAATGAAACACAAGTCTGAAACATTTGAAAAGTTCAAAGAATTTCAGAGTGAAGTGGAAAATCATCGTAACAAGAAAATAAAGTTTCTACGATCTGATCGTGGAGGAGAATATTTGAGTTACGAGTTTGGTCTACATTTGAAACAATGCGGAATAGTTTCGCAACTCACGCCACCCGGAACACCACAACGTAATGGTGTGTCCGAACGTCGTAATCGTACTTTACTGGATATGGTGCGATCTATGATGTCTCTTACTGATTTACCGCTATCATTTTGGGGTTATGCTCTAGAGACGGCCGCATTCACGTTAAATAGGGCACCATCAAAATCCGTTGAGACGACGCCTTATGAACTGTGGTTTGGCAAGAAACCAAAGTTGTCGTTTCTTAAAGTTTGGGGCTGCGATGCTTATGTGAAAAAGCTTCAACCTGATAAGCTCGAACCCAAATCGGAAAAATGTGTCTTCATAGGATACCCAAAAGAGACTGTTGGGTATACCTTCTATCACAGATCCGAAGGCAAAATTTTTGTTGCTAAAGTCGGAAACTTTCTAGAGAAGGAGTTTCTCTCGAAAGAAGTGAGTGGGAGGAAAGTAGAACTTGATGAGATAACTGTATCTACTCCCTTATTGAGAAGTAGTACGTCACAGAAATCAGTTTCTGTGACACCTACACCAAATAGGGAGGAAGCTAATGATAATGATCATGAAACTTCAGATCAGGATTCTACTGAACTTCGTAGATCAACCAGAGTAAGATCCGCACCAGAGTGGTACGGTAATCCTATTTTGGAAGTCATGTTACTAGACCATGATGAACCTACGAACTATGAAGAAGCGATGGTGAGCCCAGATTCCGCAAAGTGGCTTGAGGCCATGAAATCTGAGATGGGATCCATGTATGAGAACAAAGTGTGGACTTTGGTTGACTTGCCCGATGATCGGCAAGCAATTGAGAATAAATGGATTTTTAAGAAGAAGACTGACGCTGATGGTAATGTTACTGTCTATAAAGCTCGACTTGTTGCAAAAGGTTTTCGACAAGTTCAAGGGATTGACTACGATGAGACTTTCTCACCCGTAGCGATGCTTAAGTCTGTCCGAATCATGTTAGCAATTGCCGCATTTTATGATTATGAAATTTGGCAAATGGATGTCAAAACTGCATTCCTGAATGGATTTCTGGAAGAAGAGTTGTATATGATGCAACCAGAAGGTTTTGTCAATCCAAAGGGAGCTAACAAAGTGTGCAAGCTCCAGCGATCCATTTATGGACTGGTGCAAGCCTCTCGGAGTTGGAATAAACGCTTTGATAGTGTGATCAAAGCATTTGGTTTTATACAGACTTTTGGAGAAGCCTGTATTTACAAGAAAGTGAGTGGGAGCTCTGTAGCATTTCTGATATTATATGTGGATGACATATTACTGATCGGAAATAATATAGAATTTCTGGATAGCATAAAGGGATACTTGAATAAGAGTTTTTCAATGAAAGACCTCGGTGAAGCTGCTTACATATTGGGCATTAAGATCTATAGAGATAGATCAAGACGCTTAATAGGACTTTCACAAAGCACATACCTTGACAAAGTTTTGAAGAAGTTCAAAATGGATCAGGCAAAGAAAGGGTTCTTGCCTGTGGTACAAGGTGTGAAGTTGAGTAAGACTCAATGCCCGACCACCGCAGAAGATAGAGAGAAAATGAAAAAGGTTCCCTATGCTTCAGCCATAGGCTCTATCATGTATGCAATGCTGTGTACCAGACCTGATGTGTGCCTTTCTGTAAGTTTAGCAGGCAGGTACCAAAGTAATCCAGGAGTGGATCACTGGACAGCGGTCAAGAACATCCTTAAGTACTTGAGAAGGACTAAGGATATGTTTCTCATTTATGGAGGTGACAAAGAGCTCGTCGTAAACGGTTACGTCGATGCGAGCTTTGACACTGATCCGGACGATTCTAAATCGCAAACCGGATACGTATTTACATTAAACGGTGGAGCTGTCAGTTGGTGCAGTTCTAAACAAAGCGTCGTGGCGGGATCTACATGTGAAGCTGAGTACATAGCCGCTTCGGAAGCAGCTAATGAAGGAGTCTGGATGAAGGAGTTCATATCCGATCTAGGTGTTGTACCTAGCGTATCGGGTCCAATGAAAATCTTTTGTGACAATACTGGTGCAATTGCCTTGGCAAAGGAATCCAGATTTCACAAAAGAACCAAACACATCAAAAGACGCTTCAACTCCATCCGGGATTTGGTCCAGGTGGGAGACATAGAGATATGCAGGATACATACGGATCTGAATGTTGCAGACCCGTTGACTAAGCCTCTTCCACGAGCAAAACATGATCAGCACCAAGACTCCATGGGTGTTAGAATCATTACTTTGTAATCTAGATTATTGACTCTAGTGCAAGTGGGAGACTGAAGGAAATATGCCCTAGAGGCAATAATAAAGTTATTATTTATTTCCTTATATCATGATAAATGTTTATTATTCATGCTAGAATTGTATTAACTGGAAACATGATACATGTGTGAATACATAGACAAACAGAGTGTCACTAGTATGCCTCTACTTGACTAGCTCATTAATCAAAGATGGTTATGTTTACTAACCATGAACAAAGAGTTGTTATTTGATTAATGAGATCACATCATTAGTTGAATGATCTGATTGACATGACCCATTCCATTAGCATAGCACCCGATCGTTTAGTATGTTGCTATTGCTTTTATCCATGACTTATACATGTTCCTTTAAACTATGAGATTATGCAACTCCCGTTTACCGTAGGAACACTTTGTGTGCTACCAAACGTCACGACGTAACTGGGTGATTATAAAGGTGCTCTGCAGGTGTCTCCGAAGGTACATGTTGGGTTGGCGTATTTCGAGATTAGGATTTGTCACTCCGATTGTCGGGGAGGTATCTCAGGGCCTTCTCGGTAATGCACATCACATAAGCCTTGCAAGCATTGCAACCAATGAGTTAGTTGCAAGATGATGTATTACGGAACGAGTAAAGAGACTTGCCGGTAACGAGATTGAACTAGGTATTGGATACCGACGATCGAATCTCGGGCAAGTAACATACCGATGACAAAGGGAACAACGTATGTTGTTATGCGGTCTGACCGATAAAGATCTTCGTAGAATATGTAGGAGCCAATATGGGCATCCAGGTCCCGCTATTGGTTATTGACCGGAGACGTGTCTCGGTCATGTCTACATTGTTCTCGAACCGTAGGGTCCGCACGCTTAACGTTACGATGACAGTTATTATGAGTTTATGCATTTTGATGTACCGAAGGAGTTCGGAGTCCCGGATGTGATCACGGACATGACGAGGAGTTGGTCGAGACGTAAAGAATGATATATTGGAAGCCTATGTTTGGACATCGGATGCATTCCAGGTGAAATCAGGATTTTACCGGAATACCGGGAGGGTTACCGGAACCCCCCAGGAGCATAATGGGCCAACATGGGCCTTGGAGGAGAGGTGAGAGGGCTGCCCTCATGGGCTGCGCGCCTCCCCCCTTCCCCTAGTCCTATTAGGACTAGGAGAGGTGGGCGCCCCCTCTCTCTCTCTCCCCCTTGGAGAATCCTAGTCCAACTAGGATTGGGGGGGGGGGAATCCTACTCCCAGAGGGAGTAGGACTCTCCTGGCGCGCCAGGCTTGGCCGGCCAGCCCCTCCCCCTTGGCTCCTTTATATACGGGGGCAGGGGGCAGCCCATAGACACACAATTGATCATTGAGATCTTTCCTTAGCCGTGTGCGGTGCCCCCTTCCACCAAATTCCACCTCGGTCATATCGTTGCAGTGCTTAGGCGAAGCCCTGCGCCGGTAACACATCAAGATCGTCACCACGCCGTCGTGCTGACGGAACTCTTCCTCGACGCTTTGCTGGATCGGAGCTCGGGGATCGTCATCGAGCTGAACGTGTGCCAAGAACTCGGAGGTGCCGGAGTAACGGTGCTGTGATCGGTTGGATCGCGAGGAGAACGTACGACTACTTCCTCTACGTTGTGTCAACACTTCCGCTTCGGTCTACGAGGGTACGTAGACAACACTCTCCCCTCTCGTTGCTATGCATCACCATGATCTTGCGTGTGCGTAGGAAAATTTTGAAATTACTACGTTCCCCAACATATCTCCACTCCAACAGGACGGCCACGCTGGCCGAGGAGGCCTAGCGACTTTGCCGGAGGGTCGTGACCAAGGTCCTCACCAAGGTGGCGCACTGGAATCCCGACCTTGACTTCGCGGCCGCGATGACGAGCTTGTCGGATGATGTTGACCTCACGATGCTCAAGGAGCGCATCAAGCCCATCACCGACTGCATCGACGAAATCAAGAGGGTGGAAGGCCAACGTCGGGACTAGGCGTACCGTTCTTCTTTGCCGCTGCGGGTTCCCGACCAAGACAAATTTTATTTTTAGTTAGAACCGCAACAATGATGTGATGTAATATAACTCTGAAGTACTCTTAATTTTCATGCATGTTATTTCCCCGTTCAATTCCTCTTTGTATGTGTGCCCTACGCCAATCGGGAAGGCTTGCCGGCGCGAAAGCCCCAAGCGGTGTCTCGGGAACGGATCCCCATGGCCTGCCGGGTACGCGTGCTGCCGGACAAGCCACCTTTCCGTTCCGAACGCGGCCGCTCGAACTGTCGAGCTTGACTCGAGTCAGAATCGAGGGCGTCGTTGGTTGCGGAAGGCTACTCCGCCGCTTTTGACGCAGCCGCTTGAGCTGTTGAGCGGACTCGAAACAGGGCAAGGGCGTTGCCGACCGTGGTAGAGCCCCCTGGCGTGCAGGTTTTTTTCATACAAAGCGAACATCTCCGGGGGGGAATAACCTCAAATAAGAAAGGTAGCAGAAAACAAGGGTTCGGTGCAACTTAGCTTCTGTTCGTGGTCGCTCGAACGTCGACCTTCTGGCCTTCTTTCGTCTCCGAGGGTCACGAAGATGGAGGAGCGCCGAACCAACTGCTAAAGCCGATTCTCACAACCGCGCCCCCTACCTGGCGCGCCAAAGATGTCGGTGATGAAACGACACCTATGGGATCACAAGAATCCCTACTACGGTTGCGGGGCGCGGGGTTGTGAAAAGAGCGGATCTAACAGATAGCACACGGTTCCTTTACCCAGGTTCGGGCCGCAAGGATGCGTAAAACCCTACTCCTGCTTTGGTGGATTGTATATCTGAGTTCCTGAGCTAGCTATGGGGCGTCGAGAGCTCCAAAAAGCCGAATCCTCCTCCTGGTCGCCTTGGGCCTCCTTTTATAGGAAAGGGGTTGCCACAGTGGCACATCGGAGGTGGAAAGGGTACAGTAATGCGAGGCTATCCCTCGCATTACATGACAAGGCGCATTTAATGCGTCTTACTTAGGTGTCCTTGCTTTATCGAGGGCGGGGGAGAGCCCCGTCTCGTCCGTCACCGCTCCCTCTTGCGTTGACATGCGCCCTGGCCAGCGGTGCTTGTGGTGCCATTTAGGCAGGCAGGCAGCTGAGGTGGCGCAATGGTGGGTATCCACGAAGATCTGTACGCCATCACGCAGGTGCCTGCCCAACTGGTTGGGTCGGCAGCTGCATGTGAACGATGGTGGGGGTGCGACTAGCGCGGGTCTGATGGTGGCCCCACGGGCGTCCCCGGCAAGGGTCTTGCCGCGGCGCCGGCAAGGGTCTTGCCGCGACGCTTGCTGTCATCCCTGGCAAGGCTCTTGCCGGGGGCCTTGTGGTCCTCCTTGGCTGGGATCCCGCCAAGGATCATCATCTTCTGAAGTGGGTATCTGATCTTGAATGTCTTCACAAAGATCTGCATGCCACCACGGGGATGTCTCCCGAATCCTTGCCCCATGGGGGCAGTGGACTCGAGGGTGACTTCGCTCCATAAGTGTGGGGCGAGCTGCCACGACAAGGGTCTTGCCGGGTTAACTAAAGCTGCCCCCTGGCAAGGATCTTGCCGGGGGGGGGGGGTCTGCTCTGTCCCCTTTGCTCTTTGTGGTCTTGGCGTCGTTCTGCTTCCCTTCAACTTCAGCCTTACCTTGGCTTACCTCCCTTGCCGTGCTCAGTGTGGCGGCGCCCGTGGCTCAGACTGCCCGTGCACAGTTATAGGGGTACAAAAACTGTACCCCTCTTTTTGTACACCGACAGAGAAGTCTACAACAAGGTACTTAAGGACACTATCTATCAGATATGTGGGCGCCGAGACGAGCAATGGGAAGTGATTAGCACCAAGAAGGACAGATCCATTGCAGCTTTCATCCAGGAGTTAAACCAGCACATTCGACGTCAGGAGAACCAGATGTGCGCAGACATGATGGACTTGAAGAAGGCGAAGACTAGGATCATCGAACTGGAGAAAGAACTCAAGTTTACACGCCATGGATATGAGGAGGAAATCAAGACACTACTGGAGAAGAATGACGACCTGGTAAAGAAGATCGGAGTATTCATGGGAGATCCAACACCTGGAGGAGAAGACGACGATTCCACTTGCCTGGACAACTACATCATCATCGACGACACCGATTCTGATCCTAGTGATGATGACTTTGAAGACGAAGCTGGAGAGGATATCATGGAGTCTTCCACCGATCAAAATTTCTAGATGACCACCATATATTAGTAGTATTCCCCCATGTATTTAGTATTAGTTGAGCACTTTTACGATAGTTCTAGACCGCTTGTATTCCCTTGCTTGATTGATTGAGTGAAATGATTGTGTTTGTCCCATGTGCATATGGGTAGTGCTTTATCATTAGACCCCTTTTCTATTCTGATCTCTTCCATCTAAACCCATCAGATGCCTCCAAGACGTGACACCGGTTTTTCCTTCCCGCCGGAGCTCACTCAGTTGATCCAGCAGCAGAATGCCTTGATGAAATTGCTAGTTCAGAACCGGGGCAACAACAACAACAATAACCCGCCGCCAGTGGACAACCTAGCCCATTTTCTAAGGTTACAGCCGCCGGTGTTTTCCAGTAGCACCGAGCCTATAGTTGTTGATGATTGGCTACGCCGTATTGGAAGGGAGTTGACCACCGCAGGTTGCACAGATGCCGAGAAGGTGTGCTTTGCCGCACATCAATTGGATGGACCAGCAGCCTCATGGTGGGAGAATTACACGGCCACTTTCCCCATAGCCAACGTCACTTGGGACCAGTTTCAGCAAGCTTTCCGTACAACCCATGTCTCAACTGGAGCTATGAATATGAAGAAGCAGGAGTTTCGCAATCTACGCCAGGGAAATTGTACTGTGGCTCAGTACGTGGATGAGTTTAGCAAGTTATCTCGCTATGCCCCTGACGATGTGGCCACAAATGCCGCGAAGCAGGAGAAGTTTATGGAAGGGCTGAATGATGAGATGAGTATGCAGTTGATGGTAGCAACCTTCAACAACTACCAGGAGTTGGTAGATAAGGCTCTTATGATTGAAGGCAAGCAACAGCAGATTGAGAGCCGTAAGAGGAAGTATGGACAAGGAAGGTATAACTCAGGAGCTCAGCAAAAGCCTCGCCTAACCCCGAACTCGGGAGGACTTGTTCATAACCATGGAGGTCATAACCACACCGGAGGAGGATCGCATAACCACAATGGTTCTAAGAATGGGAATGGGAACAGAGATAACAACAATCAGAACCGCCCCAACCCAGCCACACCCGCCAAAAGAGACCTAAGTCACGTTACTTGCTTTAAGTGCGGGAAGACTGGACACTATGCCACGGACTGCCCTGAAGGGAAGAATGGAAATGGAAATGGGAGTGTTGGTAAGAAGCCCAATCCATTCAACAAAGGACAAGTGAACCACGTTAACGTGGAGGGGGTTGAAGAGCAGCCGGACGCGGTAATAGGTAAGTTTTTGGTTAAATCATTTACCGCTCTTGTTCTTTTTGATACTGGTGCATCGCATTCATACATATAAAGAGGATTCGTGGATAAGTTTAAACTACCAACCCAAACCCTTAGGACCCCTCTCTTAGTGAGTTCACCTGGAGCAGAATATATGGCTAGTCGATGGTGCGATCAGATACCCCTAACCATTGGCACCCATGTATTTCCGTCCGACCTAATTATCTTGGAGTCACAAGGATTGGATGTGATATTAGGTATGGACTGGATGTCGAAGTATGGAGGAAGCATTGACTGTGCTAGTAAGTCGATTTATCTCACCACCCCGGAGGGAAAAAAGATTAAGTATGTATCTAGGCATGTGCCTAGGAGGATCCAAGTGAATACCCTCACGGGAGTTGTTCAGGAGGAAGTGCCTGTAGTGAAGGATTACCCGGATGTGTTTCCAGAGGAGTTACCAGGCATGCCACCGGATCAAGATATCGAGTTTTTTATAGAGCTATTGCCCGGTACAGGGCCAATATCCAAGAGACCCTATCGGATGCCCGCAAATGATCTGGAGGAGATTAAGAAACAGATCAAGGAGTTATTGGAGAAAGGTTACATTCGAAGAAGTTCATCACCTTGGGGAGCCCCAGTACTTTTGGTTGAGAAGAAGGATAAATCCCTAAGGATGGTTGTTGATTATCGAGCCTTGAATGAAGTGACGATTAAGAATAAATACCCGCTGCCGATGATCAATGATCTGTTTGATCAGTTACAAGGAGCTAAGGTATTTTCGAAGATCAATCTACGATCGGGATACCATCAGTTGAAGATTCGAGAGAAGGATATGCCAAAGACATCGTTCACCACGCGGTATGGATTATACGAGTATACGGTCATGTCGTTTGGACTGACTAACGCCCCTGCCTATTTCATGAGCATGATGAACAAGGTGTTCATGGAGTATTTGGACAAGTTTGTTGTGGTGTTTATTGATGATATAATGGTATATTCGATGAATGAAGAGGAGCATAAGGAGCATTTGCGTTTAGTTCTCGAGAAACTCAGGGAACACCAGTTGTATGCCAAGTTTAGCAAATGCGAGTTTTTGTTGAAGGAAGTCGGATTCCTTGGACATATTATATCAGGAGAAGGTATAGCAGCAGACCCCAACAAGGTTCAGTAAGTCACTGAATGGTTGGCACCCACTTAAGTTAGTGAGATCCGCGGTTTTCTTGGACTCGCAGGATACTACCGGAGATTCATTGAGAATTTTTCCAAGATTGCGAAACCAATGACGGAGTTATTGAAGAAGGATACCAAGTTTAAATGGACAGAAGATTGCGAGGCAAGTTTCCAGGAGTTGAAGAAACGTTTGACTACAGCCCCAGTGCTGACACTACCAGATATACATAAGGAATTCCAAGTGTATTGTGACGCCTCTCGCTTAGGACTTGGATATGTGATTATGCAGGACGGAAGAGTTGTTTTGTATGCCTCGCAACAACTAAAACCTCACGAGTTGAATTATGCAACACATGATTTGGAGCTAGCAGCCGTAGTGCATGCATTGAAGACTTGGAGACATTACCTTATTGGAAACCATTGTGATTTGTACACGGATCATAAGAGTTTGAAGTACATCTTCACACAGAAGGAACCGAACCTTAGGCAGAGGAGATGGTTGGAGCTTATAAAGGATTATGACATGAAGCTACACTATCATCCAGGAAAGGCCAATGTCGTAGCAGATGCTTTGAGCCGGAAGAGTTATGCTAATATCCTTGAAAGTAAGGGATTGCCGAAGGAGTTAGCAGAGGATATCATGGAACTTCGATTGGAGATTGTTCCAAGAGGTTTCGTTGCAACAATGGAGGTTCAGTCTACATTGTTGGGCAAGATTCGAGAAGCTCAGACGGATGACAAAGAGATTGCCGAGATAAAGGAGAAAATGAGCAAAGGAAAGGCCAAAAGTTTTCGTGAAGATGAGCACGACACCTTATGGTTTGAGGACCGAGTTTATGAGCCCAATGACCCAGAGATCAGGAAGTTAATACTTCAGGAGGCTCATGACTCACCATACTCGATACACCCCGGAAACACCAAGATGTATTTGGATTTGAAGGAGCGTTTCTGGTGGACTGGTATGAAGAAGGATATTGTCGAGTATGTAGCTGTATGTGATGTATGTCAGAGAGTGAAGGCAGAGCATCAGAAACCAGCAGGATTGTTACAGCCTATGCCGATACCCGAATGGAAGTGGGATAAACTTGGCATGGATTTTATCACCGGATTGCCCAGGACTAAATCAGGATATGATTCCATATGGGTAGTAGTTGACCGTTTGACCAAAGTGGCTCACTTTATCCCAGTGAAAACCACGTATACAAGTGCGAAGTTGGCCAAGATATATATGTCCAGGATCGTATGTATGCATGGAGTTCCGAGGACCATCATATCAGATAGAGGAACATAGTTTATCTCAAAGTTTTGGCATCAGTTACACCAGACTTTGGGAACGAGATTGGAGTTCAGTACATCATTTCACCCGCAGACAGATGGACAGACCGAGAGAGTCAATTAGATTCTGGAGGACATGTTGAGAGCCTGTGCGCTAGATTATGGATCTAGTTGGGATGACAATTTGCCTTACGCAGAGTTCTCATACAACAATAGCTACTAGGCCAGTTTAAAGATGGGACCGTTCGAAGCCCTGTATGGACGCAGGTGCAGAACGTCGTTGATGTGGGATGAAGTAGGAGACAGACAGTTGTTTGGACCAAACTTGATCAAGGAGTCTGAAGAGAAGGTTAAGCTGATTCGTGATAGACTGAAGATTGCTCAGTCCAGGCAGAAGAGTTATGCAGACTCGAAACGCAAGGAAGTAACCTATGAAATTGGAGACAGAGCATATCTGCGAGTATCACCCTTGCGAGGAGTGAAACGTTTTGGAGTTAAGGAAAAGTTAGCCCTGAGATTTGTAGGACCGTATCATGTTTTGGAACGGATGGGAGAAGTTGCCTACAAGTTGGAATTACCTGAGGGATTGTCATGAGTTCATGATGTGTTCCACGTTTCACAGTTGAAGAAGTGTCATGCTGAGATGGCCGATATACCGTTAAGAGATACAGTACCCTTGGAGGCGATTCAGTTGGACAGTGATTTGACTTATGAGGAGAAGCCAGTTAAGATTCTTGAGTTTGCCAGCCGAGTCACCCGCAGCAAGGTTGTCAAGTTTTGCAAAGTTCAGTGGAGCCACCATACCAAGGATGAAGCCACATGGGAACGAGAGGATGATCTACTCAGAGACCACCCACACCTATTCTCAAGCCAACCTGAATCTCGAGGGCGAGATTCATCTTAAGGGGGTAAGGTTTGTAACATCCCAAATTTTCAATTTGGAATGTTATACATAGGTCATTCATGCATATCATATTTTATTGCATTTTCGTCCGTAATCCTCGAAATCCTAAGCAACTCAAGGACCCTCGGAGAGAGTTGGGGATTTCCCGGTTTCCATATTTGATTTTAATCAAATAATGAAACGAGGATTTTTTATTTTAATTATTTTTCTCTCTGAAAAATATTTCATATTAAAAATATATGAGAGGAGATAATATGACTTCTCCAAAATAATTGAAATATTGGAGGAAAAATATTAAAATCATTTATTCGATTTTATTTGGATTGTATTCGCATTAGAAAAATTGCATGTTTTCATAATTGCATTTTAGGGCCAAAAAAATGTTCATCTCGTTCTAAATATTTTATTTAGACGGCGATAATTTGTTTTGGCATTTTTAGATTTTTATTTTATATTACAGGATTTATTTTCTGTTCGGCGGAATTGTTTTAAAGAAAAACTTCCAGCCGACTGGGCCGAAACACAGCCGGGCCGCTGGCCCAACTCCCCGCGCCGCCGCCTTCCGTCGCGCGCGCGCAGCCGCCGACTCGCAGGAGTCCGAGCCGGAATCCACCGCCGCCGCCGCCTTGGCCCCTCCCCAAAGCCACCCGCCCCGGCCCTTTATATACTCCGCCGCCCGAGCCCCCACCACCACCAACCACCGCCGCAACCGCAGCCCGCCCCGAGCCGCGCCGCCTCCGGCCGCCCGCGCCTCGCCGCCACCACTCCAGCCGCGCCGCCGCCGCCGCGCCGCCGCCCCTCACCGCCGCCGAGCCCCGCCGCCCGATCCCGCCTCGCCGGAGCCGCCTCGTCGAGGTGCCGCACCGATCCGCCGCCGCCGGTTTTTTTAAAACCGTTCGGTTTTTTAGAAACCCTAGTTCGTTTTTTAGATCGGTTCACCAGTTTTTCCCGGTTCTTCTATTTTGCGGACGTTCGTCCGTACGTTGGTTTTAACGAACGATTTTCGCCCGTTAGTTACAGCTAACGAACGCTTGTTCATTAGTCTGTTCGTCAGTTTTCTTTTTATCGGGTTTTTCCGCGATTATTCTCGATCTTGATTTCTGATCTGATTTTGATTTCTGTTTATCTTTTCGCTCGTTAGTCGGAATCAGGCGATTCAAGCGCCTAGATCTTCGTCTCGAGACCCTCTTTTTGTTTAATCAACTTGAACAAGATTTTGATATTGTAAAATTTGACCTTAGTTCAGATTAGTAAACGGATCTTGTTTCCCTCGCCGTTTGAGTTTCGTTGCTCCGTTTGATTTGATTCTTTTTGCGAACCGGAGTTCTTAAGTTGAACTTTCTGGTCAACCTCTCTTATTTGAGTTTTGCTTGTGCATCTTTGCTTGTTGCTTATGTATGTTATTGTTTTTTTGCGATAGAATTCCCGGAGTGCGATGCATGTTACTACGAGTCCCTAGGATTCGCGGATCGTCAGCAAGTCAAGTAACACATTGATCATACTCTTTCCATACCCAGTTTTTATGCATTAGTTCCAATCCTCAAACATTGCATGATTAGGGTGTCATTAACATGTGGGTTGGGAAGTAGTTATTGAGGTAGAACCTATTGCCCTGTTACTATCAAACCCTTGGGAGTTACTTCTACATATTGCTTATATTGCTATGCTATGCTCGTAGACATGGTTTGGGTGAGTGAAATCCATGACAGATGTGAGATTGTTAATTAATGGTTCAACTTAAGGTGGCAACCTAAATAAACATCTGGGTGGATTGAGGCACCTGGGGTACCCAGTGTTGCCTGTATTTTTGGAAATCCCGGGGTTCCGTGTGATTTTCCTATGGACCGCCACCCAGGCTCAAAGGGAACTGAGATTATTCATGCTAGAAACTTCCGTGTGCAGCCACAAGCTATTATGGGCTCTAGCATAGTTGAGTAAGTTATGTGAAGCTCTTGAAGAGGCAGATCAGCAGATAGTGGGATGTAGGTTTGGTATGGTCTGTCCGGAGTAGATAGTTAATGTTTCTGAAAGACTGTGTCTTGGTCATCCGTTTCTCAAACACCATGTAGTGCGAGAAATCCAACTGAGGCGATCGAGTCTTGTGGGGAAAAGTGCGCAAACCTCTGCAGAGTGTACAATCTAATCATGGTTAGCCGTGTCCCCGGTTATGGACAATCTTGAGTATCTAGTACTTGGAGCATCTTATGTATCTCATCACTTTTAATTAATATTGTTGGGTTGTTAATCACTAATTGGGATTGAGTTGGAGGTACCTTCTCAATGATGTTTCAACCACCATGATAGTTAAATTAAAACCTATTCCTTTGTTGTAGGGAAAAATTGGCTTTTCGCAAAAACTATAACCATAGAGCTTTCCACCAGCCAAATATGCATGTAGTGATAGCATTATTCTGTTCTTGCTCTACTGTGTTATATTGCCAGCATATTCCATGTGCTGACCCGTTTTCGGGCTGCAACGTATTATGTTGCAGACTTTTCAAACGAGGAGTAAGGTTCGTTAGGTCGTTGCCGTGCAGCTCAGCTATGCCATTGGAGTTGATGGACTCACTTTATCTTCCAAGCCTTCCGCTATTATCGTATTAGATGGCCTTAAGCCACATTATTGTAATAAGTTCTCTTTTGAGACATTCATGTAATAAGTGTGTGATTGCTACTCTGTTATAAATCCTTCAAGTACTGTGTGTGTCAGCATTACCGATCCAGGGATGACACTGAAGCACAGAGACTTGACCATTTGAGGTTGGGTCGCTACATATACAAACGGTTTTTAACCCCTTTCCACGACGGCATTTGGAACCGTCGCCTAGTGAGTGACGACGATAGGGGGGTCCTTCCTACACGACCCGGAAACCGTGGGGATAGGGACCCTACAGTACTCCTACTCGTTTGTCCTCGCATTGCCATCCCAGTTGGTATTATGTGGTGATACGTTTACGATGCGCGGCCCATCACAAATGGTTCACTATTATAGAACGTGTATGATAAGCATACAATCACACACATTCGCTTTTTCCAAACCGTATGCGGTAACTAATTAAGAAGATTAGCTAATCGTCATATGAGTGTCGGACAGGATTACGAAACGTCGGACCATTGTAACATCGTCGTACACGACAACTATCGCACACGCTATTCTGTGGTGCAACGTTTACGATGCATACTTCATCAAAAAAGTTCATGGTTGCGAATCGTGTACGATAAGGCAACTAACACAAACGTTTAGTTTGCCAGCACCATTTATAATATTGTCTGACATCGCACACGCTTTGCAAACGACAACTGTGTGCATGCTTGCACGCATTTCCTCTCTATTAACCATCTCGGGTTATGGTGTATATCACATACGTTTGTGTTTTACCAACCGTGTGTGCCGTAACGACCTAGAGAGCGTAATTTCACCATAATTTAATTGCTGCTATTTCAAATTGTACCGGATTTGAATTTGAGTTTGAATGCATGCTACAGCTTTATACCAATGCATTATTCGATTCATAGGTATATATGTTCAAGAATTACATAAGAACCAAATAAAGAATGATGAACCATAGTTGTATACTTGTACTATTAAAGACGGTAAAGAAAGAGGCGAAATACATTCTGGTTGCTGAACAAGGTGAAGAGGAATGCACATATTGTGCCCTCCTCCATGCAGAAGGCACGCACGACTCTAGTCTAACCCCTTGTGATAGCTGACCGCCCATCCTTCACGATCTTCATGAAAACATCTAGATAATCATCGTGTTCTGGTAGAAATACTTTATCCTTTGCATGCCCACCAATCATGTAGTTTCAGAGGTAATCTTGAGTAAACTGCTTTGGCAACCACTGCAAAGGAAAAAGATTCAAACATTGCCATCTAACACAACTCATTATGGGCAGTAAAAAGAAGGCTGCAGAGTTCTTACTTACCATCCTACGGTTCACTGTTGTCTTGGATAAAGTGTAAACAAATAGTTTAATTGCCATCTTTAGACCCATTTTACTAACAATCTTTATCAGCTTCCTCACTTGATGCTAGTCATCGATATCTCGTTGCCCCATACGGAGAAAGGGTCAAAGCGTGGATCTTTACCAATGACATATGTACCTAAAAGCAACAAGTTAATATAAGAAGCTAAACATTTGCACAATGATGTAGTACAACACTCTTTTATAATATCTTATAACATCCAATATACTCACATATTAGATGAATTAACATCTTATATTATGGGCCGGAAGGAGTTTAGTGCATTCTTACAAATTATCGACTGATTAACTGCTGATGTATCCATGGGTTACAGTTAGTTTGAGTTAGTTCGGGCTCAAATAGCCCTAAAGTATATCTAAACATGAGGGCTAGTTTGGGCTAGTTGCATCTATAACCCAGCCAAAATAACTATCCAACCCAAGAGGTGCTAATTGGAGCTAGTTCTCCTAGTGCATTTATTGTCAATCTAACTCTGCCATCCAACTGTTTGGATGGAGTTAGTTTAGGGTTAGTCATGAGCTAGAAACTAACTCTAACCTTTAGCTAAGTTGAGTATCCAAACAGGGATGTGTTGTTGTTGTTGTTGTTGTTGTTGCTACTGCTCTTCTAGGTATATCTAGACATCATCAAAACATTAATGTAACACTCTTCCTTGTTGCTATGTAGTCTAGGATTGCATATTTAGACATTAAGTATAGTGCATGTTGCTATGTAGCCTCAGATATATTACATATGGCCCTAATTAACCTAATGATAAATGGGTTGCAGATATAGTCAGTTAAAAGTTCGATTCACCGATTAGTCCCTTATCAGCCCCCGGCCTATATGGTACCAGCTACCGATATCCTGAACAGTGAGCATATATAAGCCATGGGATGAAACTAACCTCGATGGAAAACATCAGTCGTTCCCAAAATTGTCCTGTGTAGGTACATCGAGAAGCATGTTAAGCACAACAGGCTAAACATCAACCAAAGTTATCCATGGCAGTCAAAATAATCTCCAAAATATAGCTTCAATGTGCAGGTTTAAGCACGTTAGTAAAGCAAAACAAGTGGAAAGGTGTGTTGACTGCAACAGGCCTAACATTTAACAACAAGCAAACATAGTCATTCAAACTAGTATTGTGCCGGTCTAAGTACTGGAAAGGCGTGTTAACTACAAGATGCAGCAACCAAATGTAGTCATTCATAGTGGTATTGTTGAAACTGGTAGTGAAGAAATTGAACTGCACAGTTCATACTTGCACATATAGAACATCACGTTGTGAATAACTGGAATAAACAAGGCATACTACGAACAACCAAAGATAGCATTTGAAACTGGACATATGCTAACTACAAACAACCGAACAATCAAAAAAATTAGAAGAGGCATATGCTAGCTATAACAGGCTTAACAGCAAGAAAATATATGCATTCCTATCTGTATGTTTAAAACTGGATTGATGAAATGTACTGCACGGTAAATAATTGCACATATAGGGCATCACATTGTGAACATCGGAAATAAACAAGGCATACTGCAAACAACCAGATATAGCAATTAACTACAAAAGGGACTCGACAAAACAAATCATGGGTTTCCCTCTGTGAAGAGGCACGACAAAACAAATCATGGGTTTCCTCACTTGTCACAGATGGGCTCGTTCCTTTGGGAAGAGCACGGACCCTGGATGCGCTCCATGTTGTCGCAGATGGGCTCCTTCCCTTGGAAGAGCACGGCTGTAGGGTGCCCTCCCTGATGTCACAGACGGGCGCTTTCCCCTTGGAAGAGCAGATGGGCTCTTTACCCTTGGAAGAGCCGGAGAGGGTGCCCTCCTCGTGGTCATCGTCGATGAGGTCTGACTTGGAAGCTGTGGATCTCAAGACAGCGTCGCAAAACGTGTCCTTTAGAAATGACAAAAGGGGCTCGCTGGCGATGTAGGATGGCAAATTGTTGACAGCGAGCCAGAGGAGATCAGCGGCGGGGCCATGGATGAGATCGACGGCGGTTGAACCTGAGGGGTTGGGGTGGGCCACTTAACCTGTGACATAGCCCGCCTCAGGCCATCGCTGTCGATGACCTCGATGTCATAGCAGGCGGCCGAGACATGCTCGCATACTCTAGCCCGTTGCTTGAGTGTTTGCCGCTAGTAATGGTCGTCAGCTTCCTCGGCGACGTCGGGCGAAGAGACCGCAATACACCTCTTTTGGGCCAGTCGCTCCTCGAACTCCATGCGAAGCGTAGCCAGGCTTAGGCTGCGATGCTCTGGAGTGGGGGATGGGGAATTGGGGATCTATGGGAAAGGGGGCATTTGGCAGGCGTCATCTAAGAAACTCAAGGCGGCCTAGGTATGGAGATCGATGGGTAAGCTCCACGGGCAAACCGGCAGATGTTGACAAGGGAGGCCTTGCGGTGGTGGCGGCGGGGGGATCTTGCTAGGGTTTCGAGCGAGGGAGGGTGTGCGTGTGTGTGTGTGGAGGGGGGCAGGGGTGTTTGAGGAAATGACACGGGTACTGAAAATTTTACTACGCTGGAGTGAAATGCCGGGGGCTATTGAAAATTTTGATGATGGTGCATCGCACAAGGTCCGTAGATAACAACCGTGTGTTATGAAACAAAAAAACCCTCGAGCCGAGCAGATATTTTCGAGGGATGCAGGCAGGATTGGGAGCAATAAACATCGCACACAGTCCGGAGATAACAACCGTGTGTTATGAAACAGAAAAACCCTCGAGGCGGGCAGATATTTTCTAGGGATGCAGACGGGATTGGGAACAAGAAACATCCCACACGGTCGAAACACAATAACCGTGTGTTATCAAACAGAAAAAAGCTGCAGGCGGGTAGATATTTTTGAGAGGGGAAGCCTCGTGGAACCCAATGTACTATGCGGATGTGTGCGTGACAGGGGCACCGGCATGGCACACGGTTAGTTTGAGTGAACCGTGTCTATTGCGTCATCCGACTTGTCTAATGTTCATAAATTTGGCAAAAATGACGCGGGAGAGGGTCAGAACATGAACACACTTGCATGTGGACCAAATTTATGTATGAAAAAGGTGGTTTGATTTTAAAATACCAAATGCAACTTCGATGTGGCACCTATCTCGCAAAGTGCACGGTCTTGCTTGCCACCCCCCTCGTGTCGACACGAAGGGATCCTAAGATATATATAAGAATGCATGCCCCCTCCCCAAAACCGAGGTTCACCTAGCAAAGTGCGAAGTAGCTAGCAGCCCCCTCCCTCGTGTCGGCATGAAGGGAATCCTAAGCTACGAATGCATGCCCCCCCAACCGAGGTTCACCTAGCAAAGTGCGAAGCAGCCAGCAGCCCCCCTTCCTCATGTCGGCACGAAGGGAATACTAAGCTATGAATGTGTGCCCCCCCAACCGAGTTCACCTACCAAATTGCAAAGTAGCTAGCAGCCCCTCTCCCTCATGTTGGCACGAAGGGAATCCTAAGCTATGAATGCATGCCGCCCCCCCAACTGAGGTTCACCTAGGAAAGTGCGAAGTAGCAGCTAGCAGAACCCCCCTCGTGTCGCCATGAAGGGAATCCTAAGTTATGAATGCATGCCCCCCCAATCGAGGTTCACCTAGCAAAGTGCGAAGTAGCAGCCCCCCCCACACACTTTCAGTCGATGGGCCAGAGAGGCATCTCTCACCAAGATGGATCGTTAAATGGACCAAGAATAATCCACCTTGGTCGTACAACCTCTCTCTTGTTTTTGGTAAAAGTGATGGCCATCCATGCGACCCCGGAGATGGGATAGCTCGCCAATAATCACACAAGTAGCTAGTCCCCGAAGACAACCACTGCATGCGTGTGGCCCATACATATGTGTGGAGAGGTGTGTTTTTGAGTAACAATGGAACAACTTTGATGTGGCACCATGATTTCGAACTAGAAATCCCCACACTGAGTGAGGGTTAGGTTGACAATGCATATGTATGTTACACCACACTTCAAGCCAACGACGGGGATTCATGCATGCATGCGTGCATAGTATATGCGCTCAAACTTAATTAGGTCTGAATCTCACCATGACCTATACTAAGATAACACGAACCAAATGAAGAATCCGCCATGGTAACTTATCTTGTTGTCGGTCAAGGTGATCATCGATGTCCATGCGGGCCCATGAATATATAGGCTTGTCGCTGATAACCACACAAGGGAGTGTACCGTTCGAAGGAAACCACTATATGCATATGTATGGAGGTGATGCGTGCATGCATGTTTGAATACCATTTCACAACATTGATGTGGCGCGTGCGTCAAAAATCGTACACTAGCTCCCCACATAGAGCGAGGTCGGTTCATGACGTGTCGTTGTACTAGCCACTTCAACTCGATGGGAGGGATTCATGTGTACACATGCATGTGTGTGTGCTCAAACTGTATCATGCGTGTCATCCCAGAGCATGACCTATATATATATACCATATTACAAGCAAAATAAATAATCCCCTCCTAAGTAAAATTAACCTCTCTTGTGTTGTCAGGCAAAAAGCAGTGATGGACAAAGCGGACCCACAGATGGAAAGCATCGACATCGCTGATAACCGCTTAAGTGGGTGCGAGAGGACAACCACCACCGCTTTGCATGTGGGCCAAACATATATATGTTGAATACCAAAAATGCACAACTTTGATGTGCCACATGCCTAAAAAACCGTAAACCATGCACCCACACAAAGCGAGGTTCATGAAGCGTACTATATATAGTCCCCTTCCCCCCTCTTCACCGCATACTATATGCTCCTGTCGTTATATGTACAAACCAAAAGAATCCTCATAGATGGTGAAATTAATTAACCTCCCGATGTAGGTCAAAGTGATGCATGCATGCATCGACGATGGCCTCGTGGGCCCACAGATGGAAGCGTCACACGTGAGTGTCCTAGATAGGATAATCACCGCGTGCATGCATGTGGCCCAAAGAGGTGTTGTGTGGTGTTTGAATAGCCAATTTCACAATTTTGATGTGGCACGTGCCTCGGAAACCGAAAAGTCCCGGCACTGAGTGAGGTGCACTTGTTCACACAGGCGTACGTATAGTATATATGCTAGTCCCCTCCCACCTCTTTGACGCATACTATATACCACCATAACACAAACAAAAAGATTCTACCTTGCTGGTCAAATTAACCTCACACTACTAGGGAAAAGCCTAGCAGTAGCGCGGGCTTTTAGCCTATCAGTAGCGCGGGTAACTGCGCTACTACTACGGCTCTACAGCTAAAGGTTAGCAGTAGCATGTGTCGACACGCGCTACTACTATATCTACTTAGTAGTAGCACATGGAGGAATGGGCGCTACTGGTAATTAGTAGTAGCGCGTCTCAAAGCCCGCGCTACTACTATTATTCGGTATTCTATTTTTATGTCGTTATTCATACACCTTTATACAAGTTTTCATACAGTAGCAATTTAGAGATTGTTTTTACATCATAATGAGTTATTAAATCACTAGGTGAAAGAACCGCGGATTAATTTCAAGTGGATGGATCCTAAGTGATCAAGTCATCGATTACCACGATAATCCATGACTTGATCACTTAGGATCCATCCACTTGAAACTAATCTGTGGTTCTTTCACCCAATGATATAATAACTCATCATCATCATATTGATATAAAAACTCTTACATCATATCATCACCAACAACACTAGTTAATAATCATCATAGTCATTACCACTATTTGATCATCATAGTCATAGTGTAGCTATCTAATCACCACCAACACTAGCTAATAATAATCATCATAGTCATTACCACCAACACTAGCTATTTAATCATCATAGTCATAGTGTAGCACATCATCATCTTCAAACTCATTCTAGCTAGCTAATCACTCCTGCTGCTCTCTCTCAGGTAAAATAGCATAGAACATGTGTAGCACTCCTGCTTCATCATATTGGAGCATGCAGATGAATCTGTCTACTAATCGTGGGCTGCGCTTCTGATTGCTGCCCCCTAGTACTTCTCTGCGATCCTTCACAATTTTGCTCCAGTCTTTCACTATTAAGCATTCCTCGGTTTTAGAAATCCTGAATGCACTCATGTGCGATGTAGGATGTCTTGGCCGTAAGCTAACCATTGATATGCGACCTTTAGTCTCGATCCACTGAGGCAGAACTATCATCGGGAGTCCCTATTGAAGAACATCGTATAGTAACATACTTAGCAATGAAGTTTAGCTTAAAAAATAATGTACGCAAAAGATCCACTAAGGACAAATAGTAAAAATCTTACCATCTTTCCTGAATAGATGTGACCGTAGTTCAATACGAACACTATTGGTCGCACGTTTTGAGTACTAAGATTTTTAAGTCCAGGAAAATAATTTCTCTTGACAGCATCAAGATCCTCAAGCCATGAAACATAATGACTTATCTCCTCGCAGTTTAGTTCAGCCCCGGGACAGTGGACGGTCCTGTCTACCAAGCGTCGGACATGTTTGCTTGAATGGAAATAAGTTGTCAATAGAAATAAGTTGCCACAAGGGAGGGGGCCGAATTGTACTTGGGAAGGGAGCGCCACCCCCCTTTCCTTCTCCTACTCCCTCTCCCTCTCCTTCCCCTTTTTCCCCTCCGGTAGAACTAAAAAAGGGTGGGGCCGAATCCTACTAGGACTGGAGTCCTAGTAGGACTCCCCTCTCCCTGGCGTGCCCCTTGTTGGCCAGCGTCCTCCTCCGCTTCTTTATATACGGGGGAAGGGGGCACCCCATAGACACACAAGTTGATCTTTTAGCCATGCGCGATGTCCCCCTCCACAGTTACACACCCAGTCATATTGTCGTAGTGCTTAGGCAAAGCCCTGCGCCGGTAACTTCATCATCACTTTCACCACACTGTCGTGCCGGCGAAACTCTCCCTCGGCCTCATCTGGATCTAGAGTTCGAGGGACGTCACCGAGCTGGACGTGTGCAGATCACGGAGGTGCCGTGCATTCGGTACTTGATCGGTTGGATCGCGAAGATGTTCGACTACATCAACCGCGTTACTAAACGCTTCCGCTTTCGGTCTATGAGGGTACGTGGACACACTCTCCCTGCTCGTTGCTATGCTTTTCCTAGATGGATCTTGCGTGATCGTAGGCAATTTTTTTTGAAATACTACGTTCCCCAACATTGGCATCCGAGCCAGGTCTATGCGTAGATGTTATATGCACGAGTAGAACACAAAGAGTTGTGGGCGATAATAGTCATACTGCTTACCAGCATGTCGTACTTTGATTCGGCGGTATTGTTGGATGAAGCGGCCCAGACCTACATTACATGACCGCGTTCATGAGACTGGTTCTACCGCCGTGCTTCGCACACAGGTGGCTAGTGGTGTCTGTTTCTCCAACTTTAGTTGAATCGAGTGTGACTATGCCCGATCCTTGTTGAAGGTTAAAACAACACACTTGACAAAAAATCATTGTGGTTTTGATGCGTAGGTAAGAACAGTTCTTGCTAGAAGCCCGCAGCAGCCACATAATACTTGCAACAACAAAGTAGTGGACGTCTAACTTGTTTTTGCAGGGCATGTTGTAATGTGATATGGTCAAGACATGATGTGATATAATTTGTTGTATGAGATGATCATGTTTTGTTAAAGTTATCGGCAACCGGCAGGAACCTTATGGTTGTCTCTTTATTACATAAGATGCAAGCGCCATATAATTGCTTTACTTTATCGCTATGCGATAGCAATAGTTGCAAAAGAAATAGTTGGCAAGACGACCATGTGACGACACGTTGATAAAGATCAAGATGATGGAGATCATGGTGTCATGCCGGTGACGATGGAGATCATAATGGTACTTTGGATATGGAGATCAAAGGCACAAGATGATGATGGCCATATCATGTCACACATTTTGATTGCATGTGATGTTTATCTTTTATGCATCTTATTTTGCTCATTACGATGGTAGCTTTATAAGATGACCCGTTACTAAAATTTCAAGGTATAAGTGTTCTCCCTGAGTATGCACCGTTGTGACAGTTCTTCGTGCTGAGACACCATGTGATGATCGGGTGTGATAAGCTCTACGTTCACATACAACGGGTCCAGGCCAGCTTTGCACACGCAGAATACTCGGGTTAAACTTGACGAGCCTAGCATATGCAGATATGGCCTCGGAACACTGAGATCGAAAGGTCGAGCGTGAATCATATAGTAGATATGATCAACATAGAGATGTTCACCATTGAAAACTACTCCATCTCACGTGATGATCGGACATGGTTTAGTTGATATGGATCACGTGATCATTTAGATGACTAGAGGGATGTCTATCTAAGTGGGAGTTCTTAAGTAATATGATTAAATTGAACTTAATTTATCATGAACTTAGTCCCGATAGTATTTGCATATCTATGTTATAGATTAATAGCTTCCGATGTAGCTTCCCATTTATTTTTGATATGCTCCTAGAGAAAAATAAGTTGAAATATGATAGTAGCAATGATGCAGACTTGGTCCGTGATCTGAGGATTATCCTCATTGCTGCACAGAAGAATTATGTCCTTGATGCACCGCTAGGTGACAGAACTATTGCAGGAGCAGATACAGACGTTATGAACATTTGACAAGCTCGGTATGATGACTACTTGATAGTTTAGTGCACCATGCTTTACGGCTTAGAACCGGGACTTCAAAATGTTTTGAACGACATGGAGCATATGAGATGTTCCAAGAGCTGACATTGGTATTTCAGACTCATGCCCGAGTCAAGAGGTATGAGACCTCTGACAAGTATTTTGCCTACAAGATGGAGGAGAATAGCTCAGCTAGTGAGCATGTGCTCAGAATGTCTGAGTAGTACAATCACTTGAATCAAGTGGGAGTTAATATTCCAGATAAGATAGTGATTGACAGAGTTCTCTAGTCACTATCACCAAGTTACTAGAACTTCGTGATGAACTATAATATGCAAGGGATAACAGAAACGATTCCCAAGCTCTTCACAATGCTAAAATTGACGAAGGTAGAAATCAAGAAAAAGCATCAAGTGTTGATAGTTGACAAGACCACTAGTTTCAAGTAAAAGGGCAAGGGAAAGAAAGGGAACTTCAAGAAGAATGGCAAGCAAGTTGCCACTCCCGTGAAGAGGCCCAAAGCTAGACCTAAGCCTGAAACTGAGTGCTTCTACTGCAAAGGGAATGGTCATTGCAAGCGGAACTACCCTAGATACTTCGCGGATAAGAAGGATTGCAAAATGAACAAAGACTAGTTGAGGGCAAGGTGACGATGTGTGCTGGAAGTGATTCCAAGGTTGATAGGATCACCATCGCACACTACCTTTACCTTCAGGATTAGTGTTGAACCTAAAATAAATGTTATTTGGTGTTTGCATTGAGCATAATATGATTGGATCATGTTTATTGCAATACGGTTACTCATTTAAGTCAAAGAATAATTGTTATTCTGTTTACATGAATAAGACCTTCTGTGGTTATACACCCAAGGTGAATGTTTATTGAATCTCGATCGTAGTGATACACGTATTCATAATACTGATGCCAAAATATGCAAAGTTGATAATGATAGTGCAACATATTTGTGGCACTGCCATTTAGGTCATATTGGTGTAAAGCGCGTGAAGAAACTCAGACGGTCAAGTCTCTGTGCTTAAGTGTCATCCCTGGATCGGTATGCTGACACACACAGTACTCGAGGATTTATAACAGAGGTAAATCACATGTATAAAATAACGTAATACTATTACTCAATCCAAATAGCGGAAGTACAACAAGGTTGTGGATTCCCATCAACACCAATGGCAAAGTTGAGTGCAGAAATCGTAACCCTAACGTATCACTTACTCGTCATAAGATATCCTGCAACATTAGACGTTGCAGCCACAAAGGGTCAGTACATTGAATGTACTGGCAAATTCACACCATAGAGAATGATGAACAATGGCTATCACTACATGCATATATGGCTGGTGGAAAAGCTCTATGGTTATATTGTTTTTGCGAAAAGCCAATTTTTCCCTACTGCAAAGAAATATAATTTATTTAACTACAAAGTTGGTTGAAAATATTGAGAAGGTAAGCCCCCTCTCAATCCCAATTAAAAGTAAACATTAACAACCCAACAAATTATTTAAGTAACGTGATCAAATAAACATGATAATCCAAGAACTAGATACTCAAATTGTCCATAGCCGGGGACACGACTAACCATGATTAGTTTGTACACTCTGCAGAGGTTTGTGCACTTTTCCCCACAAGACTCGATCTCCTCCGTTGGATTTCTCGCACTACATGGTGTTTGAGAAATGGATGACCAAGACACAGTCTTTCAGAAGCGTTAGCACCTTACGATGGGTAGAAAGTACCACCTACATCCCCTACATCTGCTAGTCTACCACTGTAAGAGTTCACACGACTTAATCAACTATGCTAGAGCCCATAATAGCTTGTGGCTGCACACAGAAGTTTCTAGTATGAATAATCTCATGATCCCTTTGAGCCTGGGTGGCGGTCCATAGGAGAATGACACGGTACCCCGGGATTTCCAAAAAAAAAACAGGCAATCACTGGAATTCCCCAGGTGCCTCAATCCACCCAGATGTGTATTCAAGTTGCCACCTTAAGTTGAACCATTAATTAACAATCTCACATCTGTCATGAATACACTCAAACCCAAACCACGTCTACGAGCATAGCATAGCAACATAAGCATAACGTAGAAGTAAACCCCAGGGTTTGATAATAAACAGGTGAATAGGTACTACCTCAACTACTTCCCAACCCACAATTTAATTCAGATCCTAACCATGCAATTGTTTGAG
Source organism: Aegilops umbellulata (assembly GCA_032464435.1). NCBI lineage: Eukaryota > Viridiplantae > Streptophyta > Magnoliopsida > Poales > Poaceae > Aegilops > Aegilops umbellulata. Next base: position 400,213,043 of record CP136054.1, read on the forward strand.
GATTGATCTAATGCAATAAAACTGGGTAGTAAGAGGTATGATCAAAGTGTGAACTTGCCTGCAATGTTGATGAAGATGATTCACACTCAAAACTCTTGATAGTTCTACTCGTCACACTTCGGTCAATCTATCGTAAGCAAGCAATAGTAACCACACATAAGCAATCACTCCAAAGATCGGAAAGAACGAAGAAGACGATTTCAGAAAACATCAAAACCAAGCAAACAACTCTTGCAACATAAAACAATTTCTAATAGTACCAAAATTAGGTGAATTTAGCCTTATCAGAAAGTTTAGGTCAAGAGCTTAAAAACAAAAAGAATCAATTAAATCGGAGTTATAAAACTCAAGTTATGATCAAACGAAGTTCAAATTCAAATATGATCTAATTCAAATTTTAAACTTTCAAAAACATGTTTGAGTTGGATTACTGGATAGAGGAGATCGTAACGAAAAAGTGAGCGTTGGTTTCGTTGGATTTGGATAAACGAGTAAAAAAATGTGGTCGTTTGAAGTACAGGGACTAATCTGTAAATAAAAATATTCACAAACGAGTCCCTAGTAGAAAACTAAAATAAAAATAAAAATCCTACCGAACGAACGTTCGCTAAACAGATCTATAGAACAAAAATGTTCACTAAAACTTCCTAAACAGAAAGCGTTCATTAAATAACTAATCTAAATAAAAAAACGGGTTTCTAAACAAAAACCGAACCTTAAAATAAACCTTTCGGATCGGGTTTGGTTTATCTCCGGTTCAAGAGAAAAGACCGGGCCAGCGGCTACTCCGGCGGCGAGGCGGACGGCGGCGACGTCGGGCGCGGCTGCGGACAACGGCTCTGGCGAGAGGCGGCGCGGGCGATGGTGCGGGGCAGTGGCGCGGGCTGCGGCAGCAGTGGCGGCGGCGCGGCGCGGCGGCATGCTGCTGCTACTGGGCTGCGGCGGCGGCGGATCTGGTAATGGCGGCGACGGAGCAAGCGGCGGTGGCTGCGGCTTGGGCGGCGAGATGTGGGGAAGAGGAGAGAGGAGCCGGGGCGGCGCCTTCTAAGAGGAGGGGCGAGGGGTGGCGTGGGGGAGGGGGCAAGAGCAGGCCGGAGGCGGCACGGCCGTCGAGGTCGGCGGGGCGTCGTGCCTGAGCGGGACTGTGGCGGGACCTCGGGGACGAGCGGCGCTGGGGCATGGGCCAGCTGGGCCGTGGCTTGGCGAGCTGGGCCGGCCCGGTTCGGTCTGTCCAAAGTTTTTTTAAATAAACATTTTTTTCAAACAAACAAAAATATAAAAACAAAATAAAATAAAATATTATATAGGCAGATAATATATCAAAACTTTCAGAAAAAGATTTTCTACAACGTGAACATTTTTGTAAAGTCAAATAAAATCCAGAACAATTCAAATAAAGCAAAGAGTACTAAAGCTCTAATAAAATCCAGTAAAAATCATTTTAAAAATACCAAAATGATTTCAAATTTGTTTCTCTCCAATTTTCTGATGTAGGGAATCATTTTACCCTAATTTCCATATATTTTATTTTTGGAGAAAAATAATTTGAATAAAACCCAAATAACTCAAAATTGAAAATAATTTCAAAAGGACTTTGAATTTGTTCGTTTGAAACTTCCAACTCATATTTCATATAATTTGAAGAATTCATTTTATCTCCTCTCATGAAAATCATTGAGTTGCTTAAAGTTTTTAAATTTGAAATATTTTCAAATGAAATTGAAATATTATTCAAACACCCTTTTCATCTATTTAGATGGAAGAAGTCATGTCATCTTCTCTCTAGGGTTTTGTATTTGAAAAGAATTTGAATTCACGAAGATCATAAATGCAAAATGAAAGTTTGGGAAAGTCCTTTTATTCCCTCTCATTTAACTTTCAAAAAGTTTGAATTTCACTCACATTCAGTCAATCAATCACACAACAATCAAACAAACAATCAAATCTATCTATTTATTATAACATTCCAAAATTTAGAATTTTGGGATGTTACAAACCTACCACCCTTAAAATGAATCTCGTCCTCGAGATTCAGAGAGGCTAGAAATAAATAGGTTAGGTTTGGGGTCTTCTCAAAATCCATCGATTGTCTCAAGGGGTCTGGGGTGCTACCACCCTTAAAAGCATTGTTACGGTTCCATCAATACTCATATACTCCATCCTTATTCTTGACAGGGCCAGTTTTCTCAGATTCTCAAGATAATTCCTTCTCTAGGCTCTTCCGGTAGTGGCATAACCTTTACCACAATTCTTCTGTCCTTTCATCTTGGTAAGGTTCTTCCATGACTGGGTCTTCTTAGCTGACGGGTCTGGCGCCAAAACTAAACAACTATCGATATCTCATGGTGGTCATCAATTTATGGTTTCTCCTGCAGAAAATGGGTCTGGGTTGAACCTTGCCGTATATCCTACGATTTGCAAAAGCTGCCTTGTACAAGGGGAAAAATTGCTATACCATTCTAAGGTTTAAACAAGGTTTTGATCGTCGTCTCTTTACTATAGGTAAGTCACTCAGATTTACCATCGCACATAGCAAGGCGAATAATAAGAGTAAGTCGGTATGGTGATCAATCCATCCCGCACCCAAATCATTACCTTGTATACGGTTTAGTGAATCTCGCATTCTAACACTCGGTCATCCTCACAAGCATTGCAGAATTTCTCTTGTCGACGAACCAAGTTCGGATAAATCCATAGATTCTGCAAGCCAAACAAACATCTATCGTTCCTTCACAACTCTCAGGTTTTGCGTTACTCCTATAAGATCGTCTATCGATTAAAATCGTAACTTCTTCCAGGGTTTTTCCTTTTGCAAGAGTGTGCTTGCTTCTTGGTAGGTCCTGGGGCCTGTGGGTTATGGCCCATCTCATCACTTGTAGTCCTTGAACTTATCATCGGGAAACTGATCATTATTCCAACTTCCAACTTCCTAGTATTCTTAAATTCATCCAATTGTATTGTATTCCTTCCTTCTATTGGCACCAAACTAGGACATGATTACTCAGACTCATCATGGAATTTCCATTGATCCATATTTCGAACATCATACCTCCTTTATATCCAATTGTAATTCATCTCTTCATTCTCGTGGAATATCCCACATACCAAGATAAAAACTTATACTTATGAAGTCCATACTCTACTTCGTGGAACATCATTATCCTTTCCAGGGTCAAGCGTACTTACAGGGGAATATGGGACATCTCTGCATGGCACTTCTTCAACTGGGAAACGTGAAACACATCATGAACTCCTGACAGTCCTTCGGGTGACTCCAATTTGTTGGCCACTTCTCCCATACACTCCCAAAACTCGGTATGGTCCTACAAATCTCAGGGCTAACTTTCCCTTAACTCCAAATCGTTTAACTCCTCGCAGAGGGGACACATGAAGACATGCTCTGTCTCCAATTTCATAGACTACCTCCTTGCGTTTTTGAGTCTGCATAACTCTTCTGCCTGGACCAAGCTACCTTCAGTCTCTCTCGAATCAACTTAACATTCTCTTCTGACTCCTTAATCACATTTGGTCCAAACAACTGACGGTCTCCAACTTCATCCCACATCAGCGGTGTCTGGCTCCTTCTCCCATACAAAGCTTCAAAAGGGCCATCTTCAAACTGGCTTGGTACTGTTGTTGTATGAGAACTCCGCGTAAGGTAGATTATCATCCCGACTAGATCCATAATCTAGCACACACGCTCTCAACATGTCCTCCAGAATCTAATTGACTCACTCGGTCTATCCATCTGTCTGCGGATGAAAGGCTGTACTGAACTCTAGCCTAGTACCCAAAGTCTGGTGCAGCCGATTCGAAAACTTTGAGGTAAACTGTGTTCCTCTTTCTGATACGATGGTCCTCGGAACTCCATGCAGACATACGATCCTGGTCAAATATACCTTGGGCAACTTCGCACTTGTATACGTGGTTTTCATTGGGATAAAGTGAGCCACTTTGGTCAAGCGAATCAACTACTACCCAGATAGAATCATATCCCGATCGGGTTCTGGGAAATCCGGTAATGAAATCCATGCCAAGCTTATCCCACTTCCATTCGGGTGTCGGCATAGGCTGTAGTAATCCGGCTGGCTTCTGATGCTCTACCTTTACTCTCTGGCATACATCACCTACGACTACATACTCAGCAATATCCTTCTTCATACCAGTCCACCAGAAACGCTCCTTCAATCCAAATACATCTTGGTGTTTCCTGGGCGAATTGAGTATGGTGAGTCATGAGCCTCCTGAAGTATTAACTTCCTGATCTTTGCATTATTGGGCACATATACACGGTCCTCAAACCATAAGGTGTCGTGCTCATCCTTACGAAAACCTTTGGCCTTTCCTTTGCTCATCCTCTCTTTTACCTCAACAATCTCTTTGTCATCCTTCTGAGCTTCACGGATCTTTCCCAACAATGTATACTGAACTTCCATTGCTGCAACAAAACCTTTGGGAACAATCTCCAATCGAAGTTACCTGAGATCCTCGGCTAACTCCTTTGCTAATCCTCCGCTTATGAGGGTATCCGTCCTTGTTTTCTTTATGGTCGTGTCCTATTTCTCCACAAAGCTTGTATGCACAAGGTTTCTTCATATCCTTTCTATAAGGCCTCAACTTCTGGGACACAAGACGAGATCTTTGCAGAGTCAACTTAAAGTCTTCCCAAGTGGTTACTCTTTGCCATCCATTGATGGTCTGGTACATCCTCCACCAAGTAGCAGCAACTCTTTCAAAGCACTCAAGAGCATGCTGGGTCATATCCTTTCCGGTTATAGTGTTATTCTCCATGTGATCCTCCATGTTCTGAATCCATCGGTTCGTCTCTAATTGACTCATCGGTCCATAAAATTACAAGCTCATCTCCATTCATCCTCTATTGGGTCCATGGGTTTTGGGGTGGGACAAGAGAGATAGATAGGGATGCACACAATACAAACAATGGTTTTGAAAAGACAGATTTTATTTGTGGCTGTCGGAAAAACATCAAACAAATGACAGCTCACAAACGTCGCATCTAAGTAAGTGTACAACAGGGGTTTGGTCTTCTAAAGGTCAATAAATCTTCAAAGTCATCAAACTCTTCAAGTCTTGTTCATGCCTCCAATGGCTTCTTCCAATCATGCTTGTCTTTCTCCAGTTCTTTTGCCAGATCATCTCTATTGACGTGAAGTCTCTCGTGACATCCTTTAATATTTTTGGAGTTGCGTTCCAAACTTCTAGGTTTCAACATCCTTGGCATGAACCATGTCCTACTGTCCTTTAGTTCCTGATGAATATCTGGTATCTCGAGGTTCTGCTCCTCCAGCTTGACTACTTTCAGCTTCGGGTCCTGAGTTCTTCATGAAATGCTTCCTTATCAAATATAGCTTCCTGAAGGTCTATCTAAAAATTCTTGATGTAGCACTCCAGATCCTGGTGATATACCAGCTAAGGTTAAAATTGTATCCTTTGCTGACAGATGCTCCATCAGCCTTCTACCATCCAACCATTCCATGCATCTGCATACTTAACTCCGCACGGTGACAATGGCATAAGCGGGCGATAACATCATGGATAGCCATGTTTCTTCCCTTGTCATTGCCATGAGCTATCATTCCATAGTTGATATCTCCTGCCTTAGGGTTTTCTTGACAAATCTTTGAGTTTTTAACTCTCTCCATGTTCCGGTCTTTCTCCAACACACCTTGATCTCGGGTATTGACAGCTTTAATAGTCTGACAATTCCATAAGGGTAGCTTTTCCTAGGTCATACCCATCCGGAAAGTCTTCAGAGCCTTCAAACTCTCTTAGTCTTCGGAGTCTTCAACCGTTGCAGCTTCCATTATTATAATGTAGGTAAAAATCTCCTTCATTTCGTAGTGGTCGTGGTTGTCCGATATCTTGTACTTCTTGGAGTGGTCTCATCAGTCGAATCTTCGAGTGGTCAAAAGGGGAAAGGGGTATAGTCTCACTAAAAGGGAATATTTGAATAAGCTCAGAAGAGAAGAGAGGTAAAAGGTCTTTTTTGAAAAAAAGAAGTTTTAGAGAAAATCCTTCCTATGGGCTTGCCATTTTCTAGGGTCACGTCCTACAGTCAACATGTGCTCTGATACCATCTTGTAGCGACCCGACCTCAGACGGTTAAGTCTCTGTGCTTAAGTGTCATCCCTGGATCGGTATATTGACACACACAGTACTCGAGGATTTATAACAGAGGTAAATCACATGTATAAAATAACGTAAATACTATTACCTCAATCCAAATAGCGGAAGTACAACAAGGTTGTGGATTCCCATCAACACCAACGACAAAGTTGAGTGTAGAAATCGTAACCCTAACGTATCACTTACTCGTCGTAAGATATCCTTCAACATGAGACGTTGCGGCCACAAAGGGTCAGTACATTGAATGTACTATCAAATTCACACCATAGAGAATGATGAACAATGGCTATCACTACATGCATATATGGCTGGTGGAAAAGCTCTATGGTTATAATGTTTTTGCGAAAAGCCAATTTTTCCCTACTGCAAAGGAATATAATTTATTTAACTACAAAGTTAGTTGAAAATATTGAGAAGGTAAACCCCCTCTCAATCCAAAAGGACTTTGAATTTGACTGTTTGAAACTTCCAACTCATATTTCATATAATTTGAAGAAGTCATTTTATCTCCTCTCATGAAAATCATTGAGTTGCTTAAAGTTTTTAAATTTGAAATATTTTCAAATGAAATTCAAATATTTTTCAAACACCCTTTTCATTTATTTAAATGGAAGAAGTCATGTCATCTTCTCTCTAGGGTTTTGTATTTGAAAAGAATTTGAATTCACGAAGATCATAAATGCAAAATGAAAGTTTGGGAAAGTCCTTTTATTCCCTATCATTTAACTTTCAAAAAGTTCGAATTTCACTCACATTCAGTCAATCAATCACAATACAATCAAACAAATAATCAAATCTATCTATTTATTATAACATTCCAAAATTTAGAATTTTGGGATGTTACAAAGACAATGTGGAATAGTTTCACAAACTCATGCCACCTAGAACACCATAGCATAATGGTGTGTCTAAACGTTAGCCGTACTTTATTAGATATGGTGCGTTCTATGATGTCTCTTACTGATTTACCTCTATCGTTTTGGGGTTATGCACTAGAGACAGCTGCATTCATGTTAAATAGGGCACCGTCTAAAAATCCGTTGAGACGACACTGTATGAACTGTGGTTTAGCAAGAAACCTAAGCTGTCGTTTCTTAAAGTTTGGGGTTGCGATGCTTATGTGAAAAAGTTTCAGCCTGATAAGCTCAAACCCAAATCAGAGAAGTGCGTGTTCATAGGATACCCAAAAGAAACTAATGGGTACACCTTCTATCACAGATCCGAAGGCAAGATCTTTGCTGCTAAGAGTGTATCCTTTCTAGAGAAGGAGTTTCTCTCAAAAGAAGTGAGTGGGAGGAAAGTAGAACTTGATGAGGTAATTGGACCTTCTCTTGAGTTGGAAAGTAGTTCATCACAGAAATCAGTTCTAGTGATTCCTACACCAATTAGTGAGGAAGCTAATGATGATGATCATGAAACTTCAGATCAAGTTACCACCGAACCTCCTAGGTCAACCAGAGTATGATCCACACCAGAGTGGTATGGTAATCCTATTCTAAAAGTCATGTTACTAGACCATGACGAACCTATGAACTATGAGGAAGCGATGAAGTGCCCAGATTCCGCAAAATGGCTTGAGGCCATGAAATTTGAGATAGGATCCATGTATGAGAACAAAGTGTGGACTTTGGTGGACTTGCCCGATGATCGGCGACCCATAGAGAATAAATGGATCTTCAAGAGGAAGACGGACGCTGATAGTGCTGTTACTATCTACAAAGCTTGAATTGTCGAAAAAGGTTTTTGACAAGTTCAAGGTGTTGACTACGATGAGATTTTCTTAATCGTAGCGATGCTTAAGTCTGTCCGAATCATGTTAGCAATTGCCACATTTTATGAAATCTGGAAAATGGATGTCAAAAATGCATTCCTTAATGGATTTCTTAAAGAAGAGTTGTATATGATGCAACAAGAAGATTTTGTCAATCCTAAAGGTGCTAACAAAGTGTGCAAACTCCAGCGATCCATCTATGGACTGGTGCAAGCATCTCGGAGTTGGAATATACGCTTTGATGAGTTGATTAAAGCATATAGTTTTATATAGACTTGCGGTGAAGCCTGTATTTACAAGAAAGTGAGTGGGAGTACTACAACCTTTCTGATAAGTATATGTGAATGACATATTGTTGATCAGAAATGATGTAGAATTTTCTGGAAAGCATAAAGGAGTGTTTGAAAGGATATTTTCAAAGAAAGACCTTGCTGAAGCTGCTTACATATTGAGCATCAAGATCTATAGAGATAGATCAAGACGCTTGATAAGTTTTTTCAATAAGTACATACCTTGACAAGATTTTGAAGTAGTTTAAAATGGAACAGTCAAAGAAGGAGTTCTTGCCTATGTTGAAAGGTGTGAAGTTGAGTAAAGACTCAAAAACCCGACCATGGCAGAAAATAGAAAGAGAATGAAAAGTCATTCCTTATGCCTCATTCATAGGTTCTATAAAGTATGCCATGCTGTGTACCAGACTTATTGTATACCCAGCCCTTAGTTTGGCAAGGGAGTACAATAGTGATCTAGGAGTAGATCACCGGATAGCGGTCAAAATTATCCTTAGAAGACTAAGGAGATATTTCTCGGTTATGGAGGTAATAAAGAGTTCGTCGTAAAGAGTTGCGTCGATGCAAGCTTTGACACCGATCTGTATGACTCTGAGTCTCAATCTGGATAAATATTAAAAGTGGGAGCATTTAGCTAGAGTAGCTTCGTGCAGAGCATTGCAGACATAGAAATTTGCAAAATACATACTGATCTGAATATGGCATACCCATTGACTAAACCTCTCTCACAAGCAAAACATGATCACACCTTAGTACTCTTTGGGTGTTAATCACATGGCGATGTGAACTAGATTATTGACTCTAGTAAACCCTTTGGGTATTTGTCACATGGCGGTGTGAACTATACAATGTTAAATCACATGTGATGTGAATTATTGGTGTTAAATCACATGGCGATGTGAACTAGATTATTGACTCTAGTGCAAGTGGGAGACTGAAGGAAATATGCCCTAGAGGCAATAATAAAGTTATTATTTTATTTCCTTATATCATGATAAATATTTATTATTCATGCTAGAATTGTATTTACCGGAAACTTGATGCATGTGTGAATACATAGACAAAAAAAAGTGTCCCTAGGATGCCTCTACTAGATTAGCTCGTTAATCAAAGATGGTTAAGTTTCCTGATCATAGACATGTGTTGTCATTTGATGAACGGGATCACATCATTAGAGAATGATGTGATGGACAAGACCCATCCGTTAGCTTAGCATTATGATCGTTAAGTTTTATCGCTATTGCTTTCTTCATGACTTATACATGTTCCTCTGACTATGAGATTATGCAACTCCTGAATACCGGAGGAACACCTTGTGTGCTATCAAATGTCACAACGTAACTGGGTGATTATAAAGATGCTCTACAAGTGTCTACAAAGGTGTTTGTTGGGTTGACATAGATCGAGATTAGGATTTGTCACTCCATGTATCGGAGAGGTATCTCTGGGCCCTCTTGATAATGCACATCACTATAAGCCTTGCAATCAATGTGAGTAATGAGTTAGTTGTGGGACGATGCATTACAGAACGAGTAAAGAGACTTGCCAGTAACGAGATTGAACTAGGTATGATGATACTGATGATCGAATCTCGGACAAGTAACATACCGATGACAAAGGGAACAACGTATGTTGTTATGCGGTTTGACCGATAAAGATCTTCATAGAATATGTAGGAGCCAATATGAGCATCTAGGTCCTGCAATTGGTTATTGACAGGAGATGTGTCTTGGTCATGTCTACATAGTTCTCGAACCCGTAGGGTCCGCACGCTTAACGTTCGATGACGATTTGTATTATGAGTTATGTGATTTGATGACCGAAGTTTGTTCGGAGTCCCGGATGAGACCACGAACATGACGAGGAGTCTCGAAATGGTCGAGAATTAAAGATTCATATATTGGAAGGTTGCATTCGGACATCGGAATGGTTCCGAGTGTTTCGGGCATTTTTTTCGGAGTACCGGGAGGTTACCGGAACCCCCCGGGGAAAGATATGGGCCTTATGGGTCATAGGAGGGAGGCTAACCAACCCACAAGGGGCTGGTGCGCCCCCCACAAGGGAGGAGGCCGAATTGGACTCGGCTAGGGGCGCTACCCCCCTTTCCTTCTCCTACTCCCTCTCCTTCCCCTTTCCCCCTCCGGTATAAGGAAAAAAGGGTGGGGCCGAATCCTACTACGACTGGAGTCCTAGTAGGACTCCCCTCATCTTGGCGCGCCCCATGTTGGCCGGCCTCCTCATCCCCTCCTTTATATACAGGGGCAGGGGGCACCCCATAGACACACAAGTTGATCTTTTTGCCGTGTGCGGCGCTCCCCTCCACAGTTACACAGCGAGGTCATATTGTCATAGTGCTTAGGCGAAGCCCTGCGCCGATAACTTCATCATCACCGTCACCACGCCGTCGTGCTGACAAAACTCTCCCTCGGCCTCAGATGGATCTAGAGTTTGTGGGACGTCACCGAGCTGAACGTGTGCAGATCGCGGAGGTGCCGTGCGTTCGGTACTTTATCGGTTGGATCGCGAAGACATTCGACTACATCAACCGCGTTACAAAACGCTTCCGCTTTCGGTCTACGAGGGTACGTGGACGCACTCTCCCCGCTCATTGCTATGCTTCTCCTAAATTGATCTTGCATGATCGTAGGATTTTTTTTTGAAATACTACGTTCCCCAACACTATCATCAACTAGGAAATGTTTGTAGCACAGGGCGCGCTCGTCTTCGCAGTATTCACACATACTGAGATCCTTTTCGTTGTCAGACATTTCCTATGTTCATAGTTGAAACATTAATTGAAAATTGATCGAAGGCAACTACCAGGAAACTCAACACACAAATCTGGGGCACTTGATATTTCCTGCATATTCTAGCACAAGTCATGCTTAAATTCATGAAGAAATTCGGCATGACATTTGCTAATATAGGACATATTGAGCGCCTGAAATTTGCCGGAACTGAAATGAATCAACACTCCGGCAAAACATAGGCCACTCGGATTTTCCTAGCGATACAAAGATGTTCATAAACATACAATGATGCTTAAACTTGCAATTACATGCATATCAATTATCATAAGCATTCGCGCCTGAGCTCACCGACTAAATATCTTAGTTCTACTCTATTCAACACATCGAGGAGTGGATAAAGAGGAGGTGGAATTTTAGCTCACCGACTCAGGTGTAGAGGAAGTAGAGGTAGCTCGGATGACGATCACTCCAAGGAGACACAACTGTACAAAGCCTGCATATTCCCCCGAGTAAAATTTTAGATAATCAAATCTCATATAGAATTCTTTGATCACAAAGTGATAAACTAGTTCTATTAACTACTTAGTAAATAAACTAGTTCTATTAAGCACTTGCTATAAATAAACTAGTTCTATTAAGCACTTACTATAAATAAACTTGTTATATTAAGAACTTACTATAAATAAACTAGTTATGTTAAGCACCTACATTCTACCTATCTATACCGTAGTTCTAGCTCTAACATCTATCCATCCATCTATCTATATATCTATATTCTACAATGTCTACATTTAAATTACCTACATTCTATTCAAACCACCTAAAATAGTCAAAAAAAATTATTCTATTAAAAAACCCACATTCTACAATGTCTACAATCTAAAATCTACAGTTATATTACCTACATTCTATAAGAACAGAGACAAGGAAGGGAGGAAGGAGGGTAGGAAGGAGGGAGGGAGGAGGGGAGGAAGGAGGGAGGAGGCGGGAAGGAGGAGCGAGGGAGGAGGGGGCGAAAGGAGGGAGGAGGCGGGAAGGAGCGGGAGGGAGGAGGAGGGAGGTAGGAGGAGTTACCTCGGTGGCGGTGACGGTGGTAGGGCGACGGCGGCGGGGTGGAGGGAGATGGAGGAGGGATCTAGGGAGGGACGGGGCGACGGTGGCGGGATGGAGGAGGGAAAGGATGTAGGACGGAGGGGGCGACGGCGACAGCAGCTGGCGACAGTGCGGCAGCGGCGGACGACGGGGTGAGGGAGGGGATGGAGGAGGGAGTGGCGAGGGGAGAGTGAGGGGCGGGTGTAGACGATATGATGGCTTTAGCAGTAGCCTCTTTAGGGAAATGCGCTACTACTAAACTATATAGCAGGAGTGCTTTATACAATAACATGCTACTTCTAAGGCTAAGCATGTAAAAATAAACATTAAAAATACATTGGTCATGAATGATCTTTTTGTGTAGAATCTAAATAGTCAACATGAATCCTCACCTGTTTAGGTACATGTGAAGATTCATATTGCGGCCACAAATTCTACACATAGAGTTCAATGAAGACCAAGTACTTGTGATACACTACAAAAAAAAGACACATCCGTGACATTTTGGGCCGAACAATTTTTTTTTCTGTCATACATATGACACTTCTATGACGATAATTGTGACAAAACCTGGTATCATCATAGATGTGGTGGGCTCCTACTTCTATGAGAAAAAATCATGACAGAAAATGGGCTTTTCATCCTGGGCGGGCCGGAGACATAGCTGCATGACATTCTTTGGGCCGTCCATGACGGAAAAAACCGTGGTAGAAGCGAGGGGGAGGAAAATTTCGGGGAGTTCCCGGTTACGGTGGGAGGTCGGGGGCTGAGCGATGCGCGTTTCTCTCGTACACGTACGCACGTGTGTGTGAGGCGTTGGCTCTAACTGAACCCGAGCGAGGCATTGGGCTCTAACTGAACCCGAGCGATTGCACTGCAGGCTACGCGTTACAGAACCCGAGCGATCGATCGATGGCTGTTAACTGAACCCGATCGAGCGATTCCTTCGCTACTGCTGCTAACTGAAGCCGATCGATGCTGCCTCTGGATGAACAGTGAGCGTTGCAGGGGGTGGATGAACAGTTCCCGGTGGGGGTGGATGAACAGGACCCCGTGGTGTTGCCTCTCGATGAACAGGACCCCGATCGATCGAGCCAGTTGGGGCTGGATGAACAGGACCCCGTGGAGGGCTTGATGAACAGGACCACCACGTGGAGGGTAGGATGAACAGTAGACGGTGGAGGGGTGCCCGTGGAGGGGTGGTTGAACAGGACCCCGTGGTGTGGAGGGCTGGATGAACAGTAGACGGTGGAGGGGTGGTTGAACAGTAGCCGGTGGAGTAGCGCGTGGTGGAGGCTGGATGAATAGGAGCTCGTGGAGGCTGGAGGAGGTCAACGGTGGATGAAAAGTATCTCGTGGAGGCTGGAGGGGGTCGACGGTGGAGATGAACAGTATCCCATGGAGTCCCATTTTGTGGTACGCCACACCCCTCCCGATGAACAGGACCCCCGTTTCAACCGTAACGCTCCAACACAAGTCCGTTTCCTCCGTTTTGCGGTACGCCACACCCCTCCTGATCAACAGGACCCCCGTTTCGACCGTAGGAGGTCTGTTTCCTCCGTTTTGCGGTACGCCACACCCCTTTTGATCAACAGGACCCCCGTTTCGACCGTAGGAGGTCCGTTTCCTCCGTTTTGCGGTACGCCAGGCCTCGTTTCCATCGCCTATTCCGTCCAAGCCCTCCCGATGAACACGACCACGCATTCCGTTGCCTCCCCATGAACACGACGACGACGCTATTTCTCCCTTCCGACCCAGCCATGTACACGAGCCCTGGCCGTACGTATGCGCGAGTAGGCATTCGAGACCCTGCCCGTATGTACGTACGTGGCTGTATTTTCTTTCTTGCACCCTGGCCGCTGTACGTATATGTACATGCTACGTGCGCGCCTCTACTACGACACGTGCGCGCCTCTACATCGACCAGTATGTACGTACACGTTCGCGACCAGAATGACAACGCTACATACGCTTCGACCAGGTGGGTCCCGACTGTCAAGCACTTCCTTGCCTGCGAAGATGTAGCTGGTCGGTCCCAGCAGTCAGGGGGCGAATCGTTTTTTGCCCGGACACACTTCCTTGCGTGCGAAGATGTAGCTGGTGGGTCCCAGCAGTCAAGGGGAAATGTTTTTTCGCGAAATACAGTGGCTCGTCCGGTGGATCCCAACTGTCAGGTGGAGGAAACGTTATTTTCCGCGTAATAAGGAGGCACTTCCTTGCTGCGGCCGTGGACCCAGCTGTCAGCCTCTCCACGTATAGTCCACGTCCAATGGAAGTCGTTCCTTGACCACGTTGACCACGCCGCGCCGAGAGCACCAGGGCGGTGGACGATGGCGAGGCCTAGGAAGGGGACGACACGGAGGCAGGGAAGACTCGGCAGTTATTTCCCACGCAGAGGGGAGTACGACTGTATGAGGGTTTACTGGTTCGTCTGCCGTCGTCGGAGAATAACAGCAGGTGTGGGTGAGTAGAGGGATGGCTAGGCCAGTGATGGGAGTACGGTCGGGTGGTGAGGCCTGCGCGACAGCACAGCCGGCCGCGAGGAGGAGGGAGCAGGCAGTCCCGTCAGCGCTTGTTTGAGCGGCTGGAGCAGGAAGAGCAGAGATTGAAGAAGCACGATGGCCGTTGGATGGACATCCAACAGTAAGTGCTCGTGCGTCAACCTTTTTTTTAGGAAAGCCTCAAATCTATGGAAAACATCATACAGCCCATCTGCCATTATTTCTAATAATTTACAGCCCATTTGCTAATTCTTAAGGTTTTTTTGGAGCCCATATTCTTTTTGTTAGCATTGCAGCCCATATTGTGGCAACAGTTAAAACATTATACGGAATTTTGCATATTTCGGTGCGGTCCGAACTGTTTTTAATCCCGAAATTTCGACTCACATTGAAACTGATTTTAAAAATAAATGTATATCAATATAAAATCCAACAAATTCTCCATGCATAAAAATTAATGTAATTTAAAATCTTGAAATGAAAAAAAAAAGATATTTGAAACTAATTGCCGGTTTGATGTGTTTTAATAATGTACAACCCATCTCTCATTACTGATGGACCATTTTCTCGGCCAGCCGAATGAAAGCTCTCCTCGTCTTGAAAGATTTGCAGCCCAACAGGCCTGACAAAGCGACTTACTTGGCAAATCACAAAAAAACTGGGCTGTGGCCATGGACCCAGCTGTCAGCATCTCCACGTATAGTACTCTTCCGATGGAAGTCGTTCCTTGACCACGTTGACCACGCCGCACGGAGAGCACCACGACGGTGGACGACGGCGAGGCCTAGGAAGGGGACGACGCGGCAGTGGAAGCCCGCGCGGAGAGGAGTACGAGGGTTCACTGGTCCGGCTGTGGTGTGAGGCTGCCATCGCCGCAGGGCCTGGCCAGCGGTGGGAATAGTAGGGGCGGTGAGGCCTCCGCGGCAGCACAGCCGGCCACGGGAGGCAGGAGCATGCGGCACGACTGGCGCTGCTTTGGGCGGCTGGAGCAAGAAGACCAGAGGTTGAAGAAGCACTACGACCGTTGGATGGACATCTTACGGTCACTGGAGCTAGAATCATTCATATTGACTAAAGTTGACAAAGGCCCCCGTCCCAGTCAACTTAGTAGGCCCACAAGTCAGCCTCCCTCCATGGTGGGTCCCAGCTAGCAGGGGGAGTATTCATTTTTTATGCATAATAAGGAGGCACTTCCGGTGGGTCCGAGCTGACAACGGGGGAAACGTTTTTTTCGCGAAATATGTTGGCCCGTCCGGTGGGTCCAAGCAGTCAGGGGGAAACATTTTTTTCGTGAAATAAGGTGGCCCGTCCGGTGGGTCCCTGCTGTAAGGTGGAGGAATAGTTATTTTGCGCATAATAAGGAGGCACTTCCTTGCGGCTTCCTGGACCCAGCTGTCAGCCTCTCCACGTGCAGTACTCTTTCGATGGAAGTCGGTCGTTGACCACGTTGACCACGCCGCGCCGAGAGCACCAGGGCGGTGGTATGGACGACTGTAACGCCCCGAGACCGATGCTCGAGAAGACTTCCATATATTCCGGGTTTCGCCGTGTGTTTCATTTGTGCCTGCCCTTTTATTTTTGCATTGCATCATGTCATCATGCGCATTGCATTTGCATGTTTTCATAAAACTTGCATCCGCTCGTAGTTGCCGTGTCCCCATTGCTTTCGTTGACCGTTCCGAGGCCAATCGAGTTTTCGCTTCCCTCTTGTCCATGACCACCTAACCTCTCTTGCCAGCTCGCAGCACCCTCGTGTGCGTGTCCGAAACTGCCCCAAACCCGAACCTGCTCAGTCATCACCGTTGTGTCCGGATCATCCCCTAACGTCTACAAAACATCTCCGTTTTGTTAATTGGGCTCCCTAACTATTCTATTCGCGACCGTCCGATTACGATCGTAGGGATGAGGCAGCCCCTATCCAAAAATCCACATGCTATATATGTATCTGCCCCAACCCTAAATTCTAGGGGATTTGTCCCTGCAGCCGCCGCCACACTCATCACCCACATCGGGATCCCACCTGCCCAAACCACCGCCACCATCTTCCTCTTGTTTTCCGCGCGCCCCAATCGCGAGCCAGCCTCCAGATCCACCTGCCTACTCCACCCTCTCCTCGAATCCTCTCCCAGCCGCTCGAGTCTCTGCTCAAACCCATGCCTTGGGCGCCCTCCTCGTCGTCGTCATCTAGGTGAGCAGCAGCTCCACCGCGACCTCACCCGCGCCTCCCTCTATCTCTTCCCTTCTTATTTTTCCTCTCTGGTGCTCTCTCGCTCACGATCTCTCTGTCTCTCCCCTTTGCCTCGAACAGGAAGACGCCCGCGCCGAGCCCAGCACCAAGCCGCCGCCGTTGCCCCTGTTTCCTGCCGCTGCACCGCGCTGCAACGAGCGCCTGCTCGATCCAGCCGCCCTGCGTTGACCGTGCCCCCTCCTCTCGTTCGATCCAACCAGCCCCGTCCTCCCGAGCTCTCCCGCAGGCAGCCTCGCTCCCGATCCAGGCGAGATCGAGGCGACCACCTCGTGCACGCCGAGTCCAATCGTCGGACCAGCTCCACCAACAGGCTGCACCTCTCCTTCCCTTCTTCCCCAATGGTTTTCTCTCCTTCCCCTTCGATCTCTCTCACGATCTCCCTCTCTCTCTCTGTACTTCATCGCTGCAGGAACGGCCGCCGCTCGCGGAAGCCGCCAACGTCCGCCTCTGGCCTAGATCCGACCATCTCCGACGCCTCCTCGTTGGAACCCGCCGTCAAGTCCCCATCCCGTCGTCGCGTGGAGCTCCACTGCCCAAGTCCGACGTCCCGTCGCTGCGCCAAGTCCCCGCCCGGTCCCCCTGCGTTGCTGCGCCGCCCTACATCGACCTGCTCCCTTCCCGGCCAGATCCGCCGCCCTGGAGACCCGCATCGCCAGCCGTCGTCCCTGCCGCAAGTCCACGCCGCGGCCTCTGCTTCCTCTGCATCGAGCAGGTGCTCCCCTGCGCGTCCTGCTCGAGCCTCTGCTCGTTGACCACATGCTGGTCCAGCGCCTCGCTTGGACCGCTGACAAGGCCCAGCCTGCTTCCCCTCCAGAGCCGGCCTGCCTTGGCCTCTCCCCCCGATCTGGGCTTGGCCCATGGTGAGGCCATCCATAGCGCCTCATTTCCCCCCTTCCACTATTGGGACAGCCTACAGTTTTGGCCTGCGTCATAGTTTTTTTCAATTATGCGAATTTAGCATTTTCCAGTGATTTACCAGATTTGCAGAAAAACCCTCAAACATCATGCATATAATAACTTATGAACCGTGCATCGGATTAAAATGATTTATATATGAAAAGTGCTTAGAATTTCATCTAGCTTCATAATATCCAACTTTCATCTATGTTTAAAATGGTTAAATTGCTGTTTGCATTAATTTGCTTAAATGCCATGTTAAAATGATTTATTCCATAACTAAATAACCGTAGCTCGGATTTAAATAAACTTTATATGTAAATGGGGTAGAAAAATGCCTAGTTTAACATGTTGCACTTTATTTTCCTGTTTAACAATATTAAAATATGTTTTAGGCAGAACAGTAGCAAATTTGAAATATGCACATGAGGATTTTTCCGGACTTGTTGCTTGTTGTTCCGGCCTCATTTAACTTGTCTAGATAGGTAGTTTTCATATGCTTCACCTCTTGCCATGTTAATCAACATTTAATATTGTTGGGTACATAAACAAGATCAAACTAAATATTTGATGTGGTGTTTCGTCAATATGCAACTCGTTGCATATTGAGCTCCACTTAATTTGTAGTGTTGTTTGTTGCATTTTGCCATGCCATGCTATTTAAATCGGACATGCATCATACTTGGTTGTGCATCATGCCATGTTTGTGCTTGTTGGTTTACCATGTTGTTTGTTTGTTTCTGGGTTGCTTCTCTCGTTAGCTTCGGTTTCGTTCCGGAGTTGTGAGGATCTGTTCGACTGCATCCATTTGTCTTCTTCATGGATTCGTTCTTCTTCCTTGCGGGATCTCAGGCAACATGACCATACCCTCGAAATCACTTCTATGTTTGCTTGCTAGTTGCTCGCTCTTTTGCTATGCCTATGCTGCGATACCTACCACTTGCTTATCATGCCTCCCATATTGTCATACCAAGCCTCTAACCCACCTTGTCCTAGCAAACCGTTGTTTGGCTATGTTACCGCTTTGCTCAGCCCCTCTTATGGCGTTGTTAGTTGCAGGTGAAGATGAAGTTTGTTCCTTGTTGGAACATGGAGATGTTGTTCCTTGATTGGAACATGTTTACTTGTTGGGATATCACAATACCTTTTATATTATTAATGCATCTATATACTTGGTAAAGGGTGGAAGGCTCGGCCTTATGCCTGGTGTTTTGTTCCACTCTTGCCGCCCTAGTTTCCGTCATATCGGTGTTATGTTCCTGGATTTTGCGTCCCTAACGCGGTCGGGTGATTTATGGGACCCCCTTGACAGTTCGCTTTGAATAAAGCTTTTCCAGCAAGGCCCAACCTTGGTTTTACCATTTGCCTCACCACCACCTATTTTTCCCTTGGGAGTCGCTCTCTCGAGGGTCATCTTTATTTTAGCCCCCCCGGGCCAATGCTTGTCTAAGTGTTGGTCCAAACTAGAGCCCCTTGCAGTGCCACCTCGGGGAAACTTGTGGTCTGGTTTTAGTTGTACGGACTGCTCATCCGGTGTTGCCCTGAGAACGAGATATGTGCAGCTCCTATTAGGATGTCGGCGCATCGGGCGGCTTTGCTGGTCTTGTTTTATTACTGTCGAAATGTCTTGTAGCCGGGATTCCGAGACTGATCGGGTCTTCCCGGGGAGAAGGAATATCCTTCGTTGATCGCGAGAGCTTATCATGGGCTAAGTTGGGACACCCCTGCAGGGTTTGAATTTTCGAAAGCCGTGCCCGCGGTTATGTGGCAGATGGGAATTTTTTAATGTTCGGTTGTAGAAAACCTGAAGTTGATCTTAATTAAAATACATCCACCGCGTGTGTAACCGTGATGGTCTCTTCTCGGTGGAGTCCGGGAAGTGAACACGGTGTTGGAGTTATGCTTGACGTAAGTAGTTTCAGGATCACTTCTTGATCATAGTTGTTCGACCGTGCTTTTGCCTTCTCTTCTCGCTCTCATTTGCGTATGTTAGACACCAGATATGCTAGTCGCCTTCTGCAGCTCCACCTCACTACCCTGTCCTACCTTTAAGCTTAAATAGTCTTGATCTCGCGGGTGTGAGATTGCTAAGTCCCCGTGACTCACAGATACTTCCAAAACCAGTTTGCAGGTGCCGATGAAACCGTGCAGGTGACGCACCCGAGCTCAAGGAGGAGCTCGATGAAGATCTTGTTCATTGTGTTGTTTCTTTTCAGTTGATCAGTAGTGGAGCCCAGTCGGGACGATCGGGGATCTGTGTAGCATTTGGGGTAGTCTTCTTTCATTTTGGTTCCGTAGTCGGACCTTGAGTGTAATCTGGATGATGGATATTTATTTATGTATTGTGTGAAGTGGCGACTGTAAGCCAACTATGTATCTCTTTCCCTTATGTATTACATGGGTTGTGTGAAGATTACCTCACTTGCGACATTGCTTTCAATGCGGCTATGCCTCTAAGTCGTGCTTCGACACGTGGGAGATATAGCCGCATCGAGGGCGTTACAATGACGGCGAGGCCTAGGAAGGGGACGACGCGGAGCCGGGGAAGACGCAGCAGTTGAAGCCCGTGCGGAGAGGAGTACGAGGGTTCACTAGTTCGGCTGCGGTGTGAGGCTGCCGTCGCTGCAAAATAACAGGGGGTGTGGGTGAGTGGAGGGATGGCCTAGCCAGCGGTGGGAGTAGTATGGGGGCGGTGAGGCCTCCGCGGCAGCACAACCGACAATGGGAGGCAGGAGCAGGCGGCACGACCGGCGCTGCTTTGGGTGGCTGGACCAAGAAGACCAGAGGTTGAAGAAGCACTAAGGCCATTGGATGGACATCGTACGGTCACTAAAGCTAGAAACGTTTATTATTGACTAAGTTGACAAAGCCCTTGGTACGCTCCAACTTAGTAGGCCCACAGGTCAGCCTCCAAAACGGTGCGCCCCAGATGTCAGGGAGAGGAATCATTTTTTGGGCGGCCGAAGCTAAGAATATCCGAGATTGAAGAAGAAGCACGACATCCGTTGGATAGACCTCCAACGGCCACTGCTGCTAGAACCGTGTGTTGACTATAATAAGTTGGCAAAGCCTTGCATACGCGTCAACTTATTTTTTTAGGGGACGCATCACTTAGTAGGCCCACAAGTGTGTGGCAGAGAACTTATAGCCCATTTACGTTTTGTAAGAATGTACATCCCATTTTGGAATTCTAATGGAATTTACAACAACCCATTTACAGTTTGTTAAAAGTACATCCCATTTTCTAGCTAGGACAATGATTAATAATTTCAACCAACAGTTGAAGACAGAATTCAATAAAATTTCCCACATTTTGATGGGCTCCGAAATATTTTTATCCCGAAATTTCTAGTCAGATTAAATATAAATTTGTATTACGTAAAAATCCAACGAAACATTGCGCGCGCAACAATGAAAATTTAAGATTTTCAAAATCCATAAATAATATTTTATAAACTAATTTCGTGTTTGGTGCATTTTTTATAGTTACTGCCCAGTTTTTGTAATTACGTCTCATTTATTATTTTTAAAGCCCATTTTCCTGTTAAGCCTAATGCATCCCTCCTAGGAAAGATTTGCAGCCCAGCGGGGCGGAGAATAACAAGTTGACCTTGCCTGGGTATTCCTCAAAAAGACGTATAGCTGGGCTAGCCATTTTCATCTTGAAAAAATTAGTATCTGGGCTGGATATCTGGCCTAGGCTAGACGGGCCACAGCCCGCCCAGTTAATACCCTGCTCTCCTCTGAACAACAGCAAAATCATCGCCAAGAAAAACTCTGCAGTTCTCACGCCTAAAAAACACAAATACTGCTCGAGCTGCTTGGTCCCAGCTATCGTCTGCACCTTGTGCAATTCTCTTGTTTATATTGACTACATAGGTTGACAATGGTGTGGGACCATGATGTCAGGAAACCAGGAGAAAGCAAAAAAAATATAGTTGTACATAATAAGGAGGCACTTGCGTATGTACGGCTATGGCCCTAGTGGTTCCCTAGTGTCATCCAGTCAAAATAAAGTCATGTCCTGAATCCTCATGTTCGTTGACGATGTTAACAATGCTCGGTGCCACGGCAAGCGCAACAACTCGAAGGACAATGGAGAGGGCCTTGCGGGCCCTACGGATGGTCTGATACAGCGCCCGCTACTCATTCAGGAAGCCAGGATCATCGGACACCTATGAGCACCTTCGAGAAACTGATACGGCATGAAACGGTAAGGCCGCGCTTGGGAGCTATGGTTTATTTCAAACCTGTATTAACATACAAGTGTAATATACTCGTCATCAAAAACAACGCGTAAACTACATGCGTAATGAAATCGAGGGCCCGAGTTCTGTAAGTAAAACCGGCGGGTTACACGTGTAATTTGAGAGACCAGTGTATATTTTACGAGCACTGCTATATGGACGACATTACCAGACGATACATGCACGACGTGCATATCATGCCATCCATGGGCAAGGCTGAAACAGCAGCTAATGGCTGGATTAGCAATCGCCCGAGTATCGTTCAACATTTTTATCGTGTGTCAAGTACTTCCGATATTTTACTAGTCAAAATCGACCAACCAAGCGCCTTCGCCCGAGACCATCTGCTTTAATTTACAAGCGTCAGTTTTACAAGCGGTTTTGATTGGAAAACAACGATCCAATCATGGCCTAATATCATGAGTTGGTCGGAAGATCATATGGTTCCACGTCTAACCTACCCGACTTGTCGTATAGGCTATGAATGAAACATCAGACGATGAACTTCTTAAGCACGGAAACAACAGAAGAGGATGATCTTCTTAACAAGCAAATCACTGGCATTAGATCGACATGCAAAACAATACGAAGCATTATTCTCGGGAGGCACGGTGTACAGCTCGTGATGCCGCATGCCACAACATTCGAAGCTCAAAACACAAGGCCTGGCATTACATAGACAATATTCAGAACAAACTCTTAACATAGGAATATCTCAGCAGAGTAACTATTTACTTCTAAACTGAACACAGTAATAGGAAAAAACACTCGACGCTGCTCACAGCAAAGGCGTCCCACTCAAAAATATCAAATGCATGTCTTCTGGCTAACATCAATGAGAAAATTTTGACAAGGTTTTCCAATTCCAATATATTAAACTAACGTATTCTTGCTAACATCAATGATTAAACTTTGACAAGCTTTTCCCATTCAAAATATGTAATGCCTATGATCGTGGAGTCCTGTCGCTTCTTGCTAACATCAATGATTAAACTTTGACAAGCTTTTCCCATTCAAAATATGTAATGCCTATGATCGAGGAGGCACTCCACGTGTTGTTAAATTGCCAATGGTCTATGCAGACTAGTCATGTCACCGGTGTCTAATAATACTCTGTAAAGCTTCTCGGTCATTCCTTCTGTAATGTAGCGCAAACAATGACTGCTTCTTTTTGCAAAGTGGAAAGACCAACTGGACCCAGTAATGCAGCAGTTTGCCTTGGACACATTGGCTCCTTTTGTTTAGTTGAACTAAAATCGAAGTCGGAATAAAACTGAGCTTTAATTTTGATATCCTTATAAGCAACAAAAGGTATAAGGGAAACAATTACTGAGAAATAACGGTTGATGACTTGTACTCCCAGAAGAAAAACATCTACTGATCTACCTTATCTTAATGGGAAACAAAGCAGGAGAGTAGCAATTCTCAATCAGTGTGATTCATTCATATTAACTGAGACATTATCTTAACAATGCCTTGTTTCAAGATGTATAAAGAACGAATAAGCAAAAAAGTATCATTCCTAAAACAATGCGTCTGATTCATTTTAACAGAGACATTATCTTAACAATACCTTGGTTAAACATGTAGAAAGAACTACAAAGCAGGATAGTACCATTTGTAAAACACTGTAACTGATATATAATAACAGAGACATTAACTGAACAATACATTTCTTAAACATGTACTCCGGCCGATCCCTAACAGAAATGGTACTCCCGCCGATGCCTAACAAGTGTTGCAGTTTTGAACTAAGATTCAGTAGTTAATTCTGAGGAAAGTAGGTACTGACCTTTCAAGACCAAGATTTGAAACAACGCCTGAGATGGATCTAAAAGAGATCTCAACACATATATGGAAATCCGGTCTCATTTTGTGCAGTTCCACCAAAATTAAGCGAAGCAAAATGTCGCAATAGCAACAAGTTGAATAGATATCCCTATTTTAACAGAGGAAAAAAAAGGAATCAATTACTGGCCAATAAAGGAGGATGAAACATGCGGCCACAAAAATGGTAATCCCGCCAATCCCTAACAAGTGCTGCAGTTTTGAACTAAGATTCAGTAGTTAATTAATTCTGAGAGTGGCATTGCTTAATTTTACCAACGGCATTAGATTAACAGTTCCAGGGTAGAGTGGGCGCAACAATAGTATGTGCTTCCATCTACTTATAAAGGGGGTGATGCAGAGTTTGTTGTAACAAAGCAACAAGCATCATGTCTGGGTTGGTTCCATTTTTGTTCACTACTAAATGGGAAAAGACAACAATACAATAGCTTCAATTCAAAATTTATTTAAGACAGTACCAATACAAGTAGCACAACATCTCAAAGCACACTGCACAATCATGTGGATGATGCATGTACTGACCTTTCATGAGACCAACAAAGATAAAATACGAATCTGCCAACACGAATAGGAAATCCAATATCATTTTGTGCAGTTGCACTGAAATCAAGCAAAGTTGCCGGTGTGACATTTAAGTTTTCTATAGCAACAAGTTGAATAGATATCCCTGTTTTAAGAGGCAAAAAAGAAAACAATTACTGGCCAATAAAGGAGGATGAAACATGTAGCCACAAAAAGAAGCATCTACCTTATCTTGATGGAAAACAAAGTATAGGACAGTAGCATTTCTAAAACAGTTGCATTGATTCATATTAACAGAGAAATTCTTTTAAAACAGATCAGTAGTTAATTTTGAGAATAACAACCGCAAAATAGCTGCATGGGACATGCCAGCACCATGTGCGTCCACACGTATAAATGGGTGATGCAGAGTATGTAGCCAAGCAACATATATGCGCCGGTCCCATATTTGTTCTCTTTGAACCTTCTTCCTATGTGAGGGCAGCAAATCTAGTCGTGCACAAACTACCCGACCCCCTAGTTTCTTTCCCTTTTCAACATAGAGATCGGTTCCTTACAGATGTGTGTACTGGGTTACCCCCTTTTTCCTTTTTCGACCTACAAAGCGGCTGAATAGCCAGTCTATTTTCCGCCCCTCCTTTCCTCACTGAACCATGTCCTAGATTCTTGCTCCAGCCCACCGCACCTGTCGGTGTACTAAAGTAGGGGTACCTTAGTATCCCGAACTTGTGCACGGGCAGTCGTAGCACCCCGCGGCAAGGCTTGCCAGGCGATCGCCATGACTCTCCGTGGTCCCTTTTTGGGCCATCCAAGAACAAAGTATTTGAGCCAAGGCCCCGGCAGGACGAGCCTGCCGGGAAGGCCACACGAAGAGAGCCAGGCCCCGGCAAGAGGAGCTTGCCGGGACGACCGCTCGAAGCACAAGACACCGGCAGGACGAGCTTGCCGGGAAGGCCAACCACGGCACGACAAGGACCTTGCCACGGCGCGTCCCGCGCTCCGGCAAGGCCCGATGAGCGACAAGCTCCCGGGCGCGACAAGGCATCCACCGCGGCAAGGTGTTTGCCGCGGCAAGTTACCACCCCGTGCCTGCGCTCCAGCTCACCCACCAACGTGTCGCTCTGGGGGCATTCCAGGCGCACGTGGCGGGAGGTTGCGCAGCCAGGGGCATGCGGTGGCGAAGCGAAGCTGACAGAGTAGCCATCGTGGCAAACGGTGGCGCTCCTGACGGTCCACTTCCCTGCACCGCCTGGGCGACGCGGACGGGCATTTAATGCCCTTGTCCCCCGCCGTCAGAGTTAGGTATGATAGCACTGTACAACCATTGTGCAGGCAGCTGTACCCACTACAGCACTCTCCCATTTTTGCCCCCCACCTGCGCTGCCACCTGTGGGTAACCCCTTGAGCCTATAAAAGGAGGCCCCATGCGCACGTAGGAGGAGGAGGACACCCATCGCCACGCTCGGTCTCGCCAGCGGCTCGTGTGTACTGTAGCACCACGCGCTCCCGAGCAAGAACACAATACAATCCACAAAGCAACAGTAGGGTTTTACGCATCCTTGCGGCCTGAAGCTGGGTAAAATCCCCTTGTGTGCAGCGCCTCGATCCGCTCTTTGTGCAACCTCCGCCCCCCGCCGAACCAGTAAGGGGCTCGGTCCCCATAGGTGTTCGAGGAAGCCGATTCCCCCCGACATCTTTGGCGCGCCAGGTAGGGGGCGTCGAAGTTGTGCGAACCTGATCCGGCGTCTGCACCAGCTAGATCTCCATCATCTTCGTCGACATGCCACCGAAGAAGAAGGCTCTGGAGGTGGCCGGTCCGTCCGCATCGGACCCGCCGCGCTTGGAGCAAACGGGCGGTGGGGACGGCACCGGCGGCGGGACGGGCGTCGTCGAGCCAGCTCATGGCGCCACGGCGTCCGAACATGCACCGCGCCCCTCTCAGGAGGCACGGGACCAGCAGCGTCTTGGCGCCCACGGTACCATACGCTCGCTGGACCCAAATCGAGCCGGCGGATCCCAGGGCGCTCAGGGCCAGCACTCACACCAACGTGCTGGAGCGAGCGTGGCGCGGCTGCCTGGTCCGGGTGTTGCTCCTTCTAACGTAGTTAGAAGTTCGAGCACATCCCGCTCCACGCGCCGTTCGCCACCACTGCCCACCACTCCAGCAGAAGCTCTGGCGCGAGCTCAACTGCTCCTAGACTACCCTCCAGCGGCCGACAAGCTCGACGACTGGAGGGCCACGATACAGAGCCTCATCGGTTTCGCCAACGGCGACACCCCGCGGCAGCACAGCGCGTCGCAGCCGCGGCGGGACGGCCAGGCGAGAACCGATGGCGCCAGGACCGGCGGGGGTGCGACAACCGTGCACTCCCCGCCCCAGAGGCCAAGGTCGCCGACTCGCCGGAATCATCACGACAACGACTCCACCGCGTCGTCGAATCCGCGAACTTGTCACGATCAACGCCAAGTTCTTCACGAGCGAGAGCAAGAAGACGCTCGTACTCGGATCGAGCGTCGGAGAGAAGCGCGGCGTCAATCAGACCACCGCGCTGGGCCCTCTGTCGACATGCATGCACCAAGGGAACCAGGCGACCTGCCGTACGCGGTGGGCTGCCCTGCGTTCACCCGTGAGCTGCGGCAAGTCCAGTGGCCCAGCACGAAGAATTTCAAGCCAGACGTACCAGAGAAGTACGACGGCAAGTCGCATCCGTCGGAGTTCCTCAGCATCTACACCATCGCGTTGTAGGCTGCTGGAGGGCGAGACGACAAGATCCTTGCCAACTACTTCCCGCTGGTACTCAAATCCAACGTCAGATCCTGGCTCATGCACTTGCCGGATAACTCCATAACCTCCTGGACAGACTTGTGCCATCAGTTTGTTGGCGCCTTTACAGGCGGCCACAAACCCCATGGCCAAGCGAGCGACCTTCATCTACTCATCCAGAAGGAAGGGGAACCCCTGCGCAAGTTCATCCAGAGATTCAGCCGTGTACACTACAACATCCCAGACGTCCACCCCGCCGCGGTCATCAGCGCGTTCCATCAGAACGTGCGTAACCGCAGGATGCGGGAGGAGATGGCGATGTGCAAGATCAAAGACGTCAGTGAGCTATATGCCCTGGCCGACAAGTGTGCCCGCGCTGAGGAAGGGAGGAAACTCCCCGGAGAGAACGCTGGAGCAGGAGAATCTGACAGTGAGGATACCGCCCCGGCAAGGAAGGGCCGGCAGCGGAGCAACAGGAAGAAGAAGAGCCAATAAGTACTGGTTGTTGAGCAGTCCGGCGATGAAGGCGCCGCCAAGAAGGCCCGGGCTGGTAGCTCTGACAAGGAGATTGCCGGATGCGCCCACTGCCAGGCTGTGGCGGTCGCCGACAAGCGGGACGGCACCAACAAGCAGTACTGCAAGATCCACCGCACAAAGGGCCATGACCTCCAGAGCTGCAAGCAGGTCAAGCGGCTCGTCGAGCTGCAAAAGGCCGAGTACGAGCGGCGCGACAAGGAGAGAGCCCGGGGAGGTGGCGGAGGATCAGGCACGAAGCGCCCCGGCCAGGGAGGACGCCGCGACAAGGACAAGCAGCGGCAAGCGGACCGACCTCCCCGCGGCCGCGACAAGAACGAAGACGACGACGTAGACGAAGACATGGATGACGTCGAGACCAGTGAGCAGGAGTTTCAGAAAGCCACAGAGGTCTTGTGCATAGACGGCGGTGCCTCCCTGCATACTTCTCACCGCCAGCTCAAGCAGTGGGCGCGGGAAGTCAATGCAGCGGAGCCACCCGTCGAGTCGCGCAAGCCTCTGAAATGGTCCAGCACGCCTATCATCTTTGATATTGAGGACCACCCTGATCGCACAACGGCAATCGGGTGCTTGCCGATGTTGGTCTCACCAACAGTCCGCAACCTCAAGGTCACTAAGATGCTAGTTGACGGCGGGGCCGGCTTGAACCTGATCTCCTCCGCTGTGCTCCGGAAACTCCAAGTCCCCGACAGCAAGCTCGAAGAGACCGGCACGTTCCAAGGAATCAACCTGGGAAGGAGCAAGCCGAAGGGGAAGATAACATTGCCAGTGACATTTGGCAGCGAGCTGAACTTCAGGACAGAGAGGATCACTTTTGACGTTGCCGATTTTCCATTGCCTTACAATGGAATTCTCGGTCGTCCAACGCTCGCCAAGTTCATGGCGGCCTGTCACTATGCCTACAACATGCTCAAGATGCCAGGCCCGATAAGCGTCATCTCTGTCCCCGGCGACAAGAAGGATGCCCTTATCTGTGCCGACAAGATCTACCGGGAAGCAGCAGCCGCAGCGGATCACAAGTCCCTTGCCGCTGAAGCTCCCAAAGGGAAGAAGAGGACCAAGCCCGGCAAGTGCTCTGGCGCCCACTCAGGCAAGCGCACCTCTTCGGAGTGTTGCGCTACCATCGAGGACGCGCCATCGAGCTCCACCGGCAAGAGTAAGAAGACAATGGCAGCTCCGCCAACGACCAAGAAGGTGCCCGCCAAGGAGGACGGCACTGGTGGTACCTTCACCATCAGTGCCACGCTCGACCCCAAATAGGAAAGCGCGCTCGTTGCTTTCCTGCTGGCGAATGTCGATGTGTTTGCCTGGAAACCATCCGACATCCCCGGCGTTCCCAGGAAAGTGATTGAGCACCACCTCGCCGTCTGTCCTCACACGCGGCCCGTCAAGCAGAGAGTCAGGAAGCAAGCAGTGGAGCGCCAATAGTTCATCGTAGAAGAGATCAAGAAGTTGGAAGCGGCAGGCCTCGTCAGAGGTGTGCTCCATCCAACGTGGTTGGCCAATCCTGTTGTCGTGCGCAAAGCAAATGGGAAATGGAGGCTTTGCATCGACTTCACTGATGTTAACAAAGCTTGTCCCAAAGATCCCTTTCCCCTGTCGCGCATTGACCAGATTGTTGACTCCACGGCCGGATGTGACCTGCTTTCATTTCTTGACGCCTACTCAGGATATCATCAGATCTTCATGGCTGAAGAAGATGAAGAGAAGACCGCGTTCATCACTCCATGTGGCACGTACTGTTTCGTACGGATGCCTTTCGGACTGAAGAACGCCGGATCAACATTTGCGAGGGTTGTCCACACCGCTTTTGAGCCACAGATCCACAGAAATGTGGAGGCCTACATGGATGACATAGTGGTCAAGAGCAGAGACAGGGCAACCCTGATTCAAGACTTAGAAGAGACCTTTGCGAACCTGCGCAGGATCAGCCTCAAGCTCAACCCCGAGAAGTGCGTGTTTGGAGTCCCTTCCGGCAAGCTTCTCGGGTTCTTCGTGTCTCAGCGAGGAATAGAAGCCAACCCAGACAAGATCAAGGCCATCGAGCAGATTGAAGCACCAACACGTGTCAAGGACGTACGAAGGCTTGCCGGCTGCGTCGCGGCTCTCAGCAGGTTTATTTCCAAGTCTGCAGAACGCGCCCTGCCATTTTTCAAAATTTTGAAAAAGGCGGGTCCAGTAAAATGGACTCCGGAAGCGGAGGCTGCGCTGCAGGACCTGAAGAAATACCTGTCCTCCGCTCCAATACTTGTCGCGCCTAAACCACAAGAGAAGTTGCTGCTATACCTGGCGGCAACCAATCAAGTGGTTAGTGCTGCGTTAGTAGCGGAGAGGGAGGCAGATGATGAGCCAGCAACCACGGCAAGCACGTCCAACGACAAGCAGGGGGCTTCCCCGACAAGCTCTGGCCCCGACAAGGATGAATCTGCACAGGAGCAAGCGAAGGTGCAGAAGAAGAAAATGGTGCAGCGCCCAGTTTACTTTGTCAGCTCCCTTTTGCAGGGGGCTAGGTCAAGGTACTCTGGTGTGCAGAAATTGCTTTTCGGCCTCCTCATGGCCTCGAGAAAGCTGCGCCATTACTTCCAAGCACACGAGATTACAGTTGTCACCCGCTTTCCGCTGAAGAGGATACTGCAGAATCCAGAAGCAACAGGCAGGATTGTCGAGTGGGCACTAGAGCTGTCGAGCTTCGGTCTCCAGTTCAAGAGCACCTCGACTATCCAAAGCAGGGCATTGGCGGAGTTCATAGCGGAGTGGACACCGACACCGGACGAAGATATCCCAGAGACAAGCATCCCCGCCAAAGAAGCAAGCAAAGAGTGGCTGATGTACTTTGATGGTGCTTTCTCGCTGCAAGGCGCCGGTGCTGGCGCGTTACTTGTCGCGCCCACCGGAGAGCACCTCGAGTACGTAGTCCAGATGCACTTCCCCAAGGAGCAAGCAACCAATAATACTGCAGAGTATGAAGGTCTGCTCGCCGGTCTCAGGATCGCGGCAGAACTTGGGATCAAGAAGCTCATTGTCAGGGGTGACTCGCAGCTTGTCGTCCGCCAAGTGAACAAGGATTACCAGAGTCCGTTGATGGAAGCGTACGTTGATGAAGTGAGGAAGCTGGAACAGCACTTTGATGGCCTGCAAATGGAACACATTCCAAGAGCTGAGAATGACATCGCTGATGGCCTGTCGAAGTGCGCAGCATTTAAGTTACCTGTGGAACCAGGAACCTTTGTGCTCAAGCTGACTCAACCATCCGTAACGCCATCAACCAGACAGAGCAAGAAGAGGAGGTTGGTCTCCGGCGACTATCTTCCAGCAGAGCTCCCCGGAGCCGCCGCCAAGAAGGTCCCCAAGATCGACACCAAGAGCGCTGAGGAGCCGTCTGCTCCGGAGAACCCCAGGGTTTGTTCCGTAGAAGCAGGCGATCCCGACAAGTTTTGCTCCGGCAAGCTTGCCGGGGAACGTCAAGCTCCGGCTGAGCCCCAGATCCTCGCCGTAGAAGCGGACGTTCTCGCAGCAGCAGAAGTGCCTTCTGTCCTTGTTGTCGAGCCGCAGGCTCCAGCATGGGCGCGGCAGACTGTCCATTTCCTCCAGCACGGAGAACTTCCCGAAGAGCAAGAAGAAGCGGAAAGAGTAGCCCAGCGCTCGAGTATGTACCAGTTCGTCGACAACACACTGTACAGAAGAGGGCGCAACGGTGTGAAATTGAAGTGCATTTCCCGGGAAGACGGACAGTAGCTGTTGGCAGAGATACATGGAGGCATATGTGGTCATCACATCGGCGCAAGAGCACTCGCCGGCAAAGCGTTCCGGCAAGGTTTCTTCTGGCCGACAGCCCTCCAGGATGCAACTGCACAAGTAACCAAGTGTGAAGCATGCCAGTTCCATTCCAAGAAGATACACCAGCCAGCTCAAGCTCTCCAGATGATCCCTTTATCCTGGCCATTTTCGGTCTGGGGGCTCGACATCCTCGGCCCCTTCCCCCGAGCTGTCAGGGGCTTAGAGTACTTGTACGTCGCAATCGACAAGTTCACAAAGTGGCCAGAAGTGGAACCAGTGAGGAAGGTGACAGCACAGTCAGCCACCAAGTTCTTCAGGTCGATTGTCTGCCGCTTCGGGATCCCCAACAGGATCATCACCGACAATGGTACACAATTCACGAGCCGCGCCTTCATGCAATACGTCCAAGATCTCGGCGCCAAGGTCTGCTTCGCTTCTGTTGCTCATCCCAGGAGCAACGGTCAAGCTGAAAGGGCCAACGCCGAAGTACTGCACGGGCTCAAGACCAGAACTTTCGACAGGCTGCACAAGTGCGGAAGAAACTGGATCGAGGAGCTGCCGGTGGCTCTTTGGTCGATCAGAACGACGCCAAATCGAGCCACTGGCCAGACACCATTTGCTCTAGTCTATGGAGCAGAAGCAGTTACCCCCACGGAACTCGTATATGGGTCACCTCGAGTGCTCTCTTATGATGAGCTTGAGCAAGAGCGGCTGCGTGAAGATGACGCGCTGCTCCTTGAGGAAGATCGTCTTCAGGCTGCTGTGCGAGCCTCTCGCTACCAGCAAGCTTTGCGTCGCTACCATAGCCGCAAAGTTAAAGCCAGAAGCTTCGAGGAAGGCGACCTTGTTCTTCGGCGCACCCCGCCCGCCAAGAATCATAACAAGTTGACGCCAAAGTGGGAAGGCCCTTACCGGGTGAGATGAGTCACGAGGCCCGGCGTTGTCCGCCTCGAGACCGAAGATGGCACTCCGGTGAGCAACTCCTGGAATATTGAGCATCTTCGTAAGTTTTACCCGTAAGGCGCGGTTGTCGGGCCCCGCCCGGCAACCAACCTTTTGTACAAGTCTTGCCGCAGTTGCATGTAATCCTTTGTACAAAGCCAGGCGGAGACCCTGAGCAGCAGAAATGAAGCGTTGGCGCCCTAAGTTTTAGCATGCATGCTGAGTCGAGTCTCGTCCTTGGTTAGGGTTGATAGTGCCTAACAACTGCTAACCCCTAGCTTAGAGGTCGAGTCTGCGTCCTTTTTCCTGTTCCTTCGTTTCCTTTGGTTCGCAGGGTTTTGCACATCCTGGCCGGACCGCTCAAGGGCGAAGAAGAGAAGAAGGGCGGGCCAGCATCTGGTCCCCGGCAAGCCAGTATTGCCGGGGGCTGCAAGTACGAAGATTCGCCCGCGGCAAGCCAAAGTTGCCGGGGGCTGCAATCCCAGATAAGTTTTCGCATCCCTTGTCATGCATTCTCTTATGGACTGTGGAATACGAAAACCTTGTTCCCTCCTAAAAGCTACCGTGCTCCCTTAACGGCAGGCCCCAGAGCGCGTTCCTGGGGCCCGTTTTGGTAGTAGCCGTGGCGGCAAAGGGGTGGGACGAGGGGCCCGAACCCGCCTCACCCCTTCCTCCGCCAAAGGCGTGAGAGAGGTCGAGTGGCGCGGGAAGACGGCAGGGCCTGTTGCCGGGCAAAGAAGTGTCTATCTTAACGATATAAAGGATTCGTTCCTTGGCGTGGGTTTTACCCACGGGACAAATGGCCCGGCAAACATCCCCTTTTCATTAAAAACATTCCGCTCAGGTACAGTTCAGAGAGGATGAAAAACATGAAAAGATGGGATTACAAGTTTTAAATACAGCTAAGGCCCGAGGGCTTACAGATTGAAAAAAAGATAAGATGCCCGTAATCCCTTTCTTGTCTCTCTCCTCAGGAGGTAGGACAAGGAGGCGAAAAGGGCAAAAGGGGCGCCTAGGCGAGCTACGGGTGGCAGAAGACACCAACAAAACGCCCCGGGGGCTCCGGAGGCTGGATGGTGGCGGCGGCGCCGGAGATGGAGCTCGAAGATGAGGCAGCGGGACGTCAACACGCTGTCGGGGGCACCTAGCCCTCGTACTCTGAGTTGACGGCCTTGCCGCCAGTCCTCCTCCTCTTCCGCAGCCTCGCCACTCCAGCCGCCCGGGAAGACGACCCCAAGAAGCTCAAGGAGCCGGCGACCCGGATGATGGGGTCCCCGGTGCCACACGGAGCTGCGACCGGCGCCTAGTCAGGCCCGTCATCCCGACGAAAGCTGCCCTCGTCGTCGCTGTCGCTCCCCTCCTCGTCACTCTCGCTCGAGGAGGAGCTTTCGCTGTCGGAGGAGCTATCCACGCAGCACCGGTCCCGGGTCCCGAAGTCCCCGAAGGCATTGACGGAGAGGAGATCGCCCTCCATCAACTTAAAATGGAGGGTGAACCCCTCCGTCAAGGTGTGGATGCGAGCGAATGTCTTCCACCCTCGGCCAAGATACACTACGCCGGGGGCTGGGAACTCGACGTGGACCCGCGTGCCGCTGATCCCGCAGCCCTTCATGCGCAGCCTTAGCGTCTCGGGTTGCTCCATCTCCATCACGCTTGCGAAGGGAGCCGGGAGGCGGAGGCGGCGGCGAGGCGCCCAGCGCAGCCTGACGAAGAACTCGCAAGGATCGTCCCCAAGGTGGACCGCCATGGGAAGAGAGGCCGCTGGCGGAGGCGAGGCCGGCGCGTCGCCCCGCCCGCCTCTTCCCTGAGCGCCGCGGCCTCGTCCACGCCCTCGTCCACGACCTCGCCCCCTCCCCCTTCCCCTTACGGCTGGCTCCGCCACCGCGGGTGCAAGGGGAGGAGGGGCGCGCTGCCTGGCGGCAACCCTCGCCGCCACCGATGAAGGACCCGGATTCCCTTTCTCCATGGAGAATGGAGAGAGGGGGTCAGAAGATGAAGAGGAGAAGAGATGGAGGAGTGTGGGTTCCCGTCGCCCCCTCTTGCTCTTTATAAAGGAGCAGGGTGGGGGCTCGACCGCCCCGCTCAGCCAATCAAGACGCGGGAAGGCCAGGCGACTGGGGCCGACCTGCTGCCCCGACCCGCGACGGCCCGGTCTCCTAACTCCACCGTCCGCAACCCCGGGTGCATGGAAGCCGCGTGGCTGACGCGCAGGACCGAGGCGACGGATGAGGCGACCTCTCCCCACCCCGTGATCGTGGGGAACGGGTGCCTCGGAAACCGTGCCTCGGCCCCGTCCAGCGAACAAGCAACGCCTCCACGCCTCCCTCCACTTATGGGGCCAGTGCGAACCGTCCCCCCTTTATGGCGACGTGACGCATGCCTGCGGGGTTCGGCCCCGCGCACACCGCCCACGTCACGCATGCCTCTCCCCACGATGCCGCGTTCGACGCATGCCGTTCGGGGAGGACGTGGTGGGCGCAGAAGCAGATGCAGCGTGACCCAGGCCGCGCGTGCCCGTGCACTGTTTTGGGCCTGGCCCGGGGGCTCCTGTCGGTGTACTAAAGTAGGGGTACCTTAGTATCCCGAACTTGTGCACGGGCAGTCGTAGCACCCCGCGGCAAGGCTTGCCAGGCGATCGCCAAGACTCTTAGTGGTCCCTTTTTGGGCCATCCAAGAACAAAGTATTTGAGCCAAGGCCCCGGCAGGAGGAGCCTGCCGGGAAGGCCACCTGAAGAGAGCCAGGCCCCGGCAAGAGGAGCTTGCCGGGACGACCGCTCAAAGCACAAGACCTCGGCAAGAGGAGCTTGCCGGGAAGGCCAACCACGGCACGACAAGGACCTTGCCATGGCGCGTCCCGCGCTTCGGCAAGGCCCGGTGAGCGACAAGCTCCCGGGCGCGACAAGGCATCCACCGCGGCAAGGCGTTTGCCGCGGCAAGTTACCACCCCGTGCCTGCGCTCCAGCTCACCCACCAATGTGTCGCTCTGGGGGCATTCCAGGCGCATGTGGCGGGAGGTTGCGCAGCCAGGGGCATGCGGTGGCGAAGCGAAGCTGACAGAGTAGCCATCGTGGCAAATGGTGGCGCTCCTGACGGTCCACTTCCCTGCACCGCCTGGGCGACGCGGACGGGCATTTAATGCCCTTGTCCCCCGCCGTCAGAGTTAGGTATGATAGCACTGTACAACCACTGTGCAGGCAGCTGTACCCACTACAGCACTCTCCCATTTTTGCCCCCCACCTGCGCTGCCACCTGTGGGTAACCCCTTGAGCCTATAAAAGGAGGCCCCATGCGCACGTAGGGGGAGGAGGACACCCATCGCCACGCTCGGTCTCGCCAGCGGCTCGTGTGTACTGTAGCACCACGCGCTCCCGAGCAAGAACACAATACAATCCACAAAGCAGCAGTAGGGTTTTACGCATCCTTGCGGCCCGAAGCTGGGTAAAATCCCCTTGTGTGCAGCGCCTCGATCCGCTCTTTGTGCAACCTCCGCCCCCCGCCGAACTAGTAAGGGGCTCGGTCCCCATAGGTGTTCGAGGAAGCCGGTTCCCCCCGACAGCACTCTTCTTTCCTCTTTGAACCAAGACCTAGATTCGACTACAGATCGAAAAAGATCCACATGCGGCTAGAGCAATGACGGTTTCAAAGAAACTTATACCTTAGGGTCGCCGGGATGTGGCAAGGCGTGCGGCGGGAGGCCGGATCTGCCCACACTACGTACTGCAGCGAGGAAGAAGGGGTCGGTGGCCCTCCCGCATAGGCGCTGTGTGAAAGAGAACATCGCAGCCGACAGTGGATTGCCTCCCTCGCCGAAGGCGATAGAGTGAACGCTGCACCTCCTCCCCTTCCTGGTGTGACGGGATACGAACGCCTCCTTCACCAGCTGTGAGGGGGGAGAGAGAGACAAGAGGCCAACGCAGTCTTGTTTAGATCAGGTGAAGAGAGGGTGAGAGACTGTGAATATAGCAAACCCTAGCAAATGAACGCTGAGCCTCCAGCGTGTAACATATATGTAGTGCGGCGAGTGTGTGGAGAGTGCAAACCCTAGCGAACAAGCGCTGAGGCTCCCTCTTATATATATAGTACTGTAGTACGGACTGAGCTCCGGTGCCTTCACTGCACCTGCTTTTGGCTGTATGACAGGTGAGCCAGCCACATTTTGGGCCCACCTGTCATAAATCCAAAGGCGGGTGCACTAAGTCAATGAATCTGCGTCCATATAGTACTCTCGTGTATATGACTAATAGACTCCCTCCTTTCCGGTTTATAGGGCTTATATCAAAATTTTAGTTTTTCCATTTTAGAAGGCTCAATTTGGTTATTTCCCATCACATGTTCAGATTCCAAGGTGCATTAAATCATTGCATGCAAGTATTAAGAGAAAATTGACCAATGCATGTAATTTATGCATGCATGCATTGCAATTAATGCATTCATAAACATACTTTTTTGAGGAAAACAAGAGCATTAACTGGGTGCTTTTGCAAACTACAAAAAGTATTCCACCACTCACCATCTACCTTGGTTGGTGAGATTTTTGAATTGAGCCTTATAAACCAGAAAAACAGCTTTGTGCGTAACAAGCAAAGAGCACTGATGGAAGACAACTTGTTTTTCATCGAAAACCGATCAGCTTCACTAGCCGACGCAACCATGAGGCGCAACCATGAGCATCGATAGGTCATCGTGGTGATGCATCATCCATTTGGCATCAAGTTTGGGTAAGGCACCTAAGAAGTTCGACAAATCCTCACTGTGGTCTGTTTCTTCTCAGTAATCAAGCTCGAGGAAGGAAGAACCACGTGGCAGAGGATAGTGAGGCGGAACAACAATGGCCATCCAATTTTGTGCAGTTCCACTAAAATTGAGGAAGACATGCCCAGGTATGGAGACACGCATCGCTGTTTCCAAAAATATAAAAAAGGGTTAGCAACGAAATCTCAATTGTCAATAAGAATTAATGAAAAGTACACCAACAAACAGAAGCATCATAATTATCTTGATGAGAACTAAACTAGGATACCCGAGAAAAAAAAGCATTTCTTCATTTAACTAGTGATAGTACTACCACCATAGGGACAATGACCGCACAACCACCATGTACTTTTTGTCGAAACAACATGTATACCTCCACAGAGGCATAAATCAGGACAACTTTTTGAGTGGCATTTCCTCTATAATAGTAGTACTAGTAGGTGATGTTGGACCAGCCGACGAACCCTAGCTACTATGCATGGGGAGATGGGGAGTAGTCGCATAGAAGAAAACCCGCACGCAGCGACCTGGGGAGCTGGACCAGTACAAGAAGTTATACCTCAGGTGGGCGAGATGTCGTTTAGGCGGGCGGGCGGGATCTGCCCAAACGACGGCAGCGAACAAGGGTGTGGAGGATCTTCGTCCGCGCCAGCGCCGGCTCCGAGAGGACGGTGCGCATCGGCTTCCTCCGTCGCCGACGGCGACAATGTCAATGCTGCACCTCCTCACCTCCCGCAGCGGACGGGATTCAGCCGGATATGTGACCACCGGTGAGGAGAGAGATAGAGTGGACACTGTCATCTTGTTTTGATATGGAGAGGGTGAGAGAGCGAGACGTGAGGAACTCTACCAAACAAGAGGCTATAATGGAGTAAAAAAATCTCTCCATAGCAGTGGTTTTAAATAGAATACGCATGTTCCCGGAAAAAACAAACGAAAACTGGCGGACAATTTTTTAAGGGTCTGTCTAGGACACATGTAGATGTGACATAGTTATGTCACATATGAGTTGATGTCCACTCTGTTTGTGGTCTTTTCCTAGTTTTTTTGTTTCTTGTTGCTACATTATATACTTGTGGGAGCTTAGATGTGATATCCTTAAATAACATCTAGATGTGAATTAGACAAACTGATTTTCTAACGTACCAAGAAAGAAAACTCGATCAAAAACATGCCCCCGCTTCCAGGTCGCGAGAGTCGTCGCGCACACACACATAGACATAGACATGCATATCCGTGTTTACGTAAAATTCCATTTCCATCTCCATCTCCAATCATATTTGTCCAACTGGCACATTATTTACGTTGTTAATTATATACACAGCAATATTAACATACAACATCTCTTGTTTGCGCATGTCCGGACCACTGCCACGGCCGGTCCTGACCAACCCAAACCCTCTTCATCACCCGCACGTGCTTCCCGCCCGAAACGGTCAGTGCTGCATTC
This sequence comes from Aegilops umbellulata, assembly GCA_032464435.1. Taxonomy (NCBI): domain Eukaryota; kingdom Viridiplantae; phylum Streptophyta; class Magnoliopsida; order Poales; family Poaceae; genus Aegilops; species Aegilops umbellulata. The sequence goes on from CP136054.1 coordinate 400,251,575, forward strand.
ATGCCCGGCTAGAGCGGACGCGACCTCTCACTGGTGCCGGCATTGAAGCGGCGCGCCGGCCGAGAGAGCGTCGCCCGCGCCGCTTACGGGTGCACGCGGCTGCTCCGCGTTCAAAGGTCGCAATAGCCGGCTACAACATGCATGTAAAAAGTTCTTAGGAGTCTGTGCTATAGCTAGCTGTCCTCCCCCAACTCGTCAATCTCTTCAAGTAGTGCTAGTAGTCCATGGCGCGATCCATCGACAAGCAGGCGAGAAAGTTATGGTATACTACTCGGTTTGCGGTGAGTGGCATGCCGAGCGATCGTGTGGGGTCGAGCCATGGAGGAGGGTGAGACACGAACACGACATACGTGATTTAAACGTTGGTTTTGCTCGATGGCGCGATCCAACAAAACGAAACGTTGGTTTCTCTCCGTTTCCATTTTTTCTCTGGAAAAACGGAAACTTTTCCACTCCATTTTCGTTCCTATTCCAAGGTTGCCCCGTTACAACATTCCATCAAATACAAAGGAAAACTAACACGCATGCTGATGCATCTCAATGATTCACAGATCCTAGCCAATATTTACTTCACAAGTAAAGAAAAAAGTTGTGAGAGCGTGTACGATAGAAAAACTACTGATGGGGTCACTACGACTTAAACCCTAAACCCTAAACATGATTTAATTTCCTGGCCAGGTAGAACCTATCGAAGGAAAGACGGCTGGCACCCTCGGATCATACGATGCTTTTGTGCAGTTCCACTAAAATCGACCTGAGCATCCCTGATGGCAAATATATTGAAGAAGTGTGATTAGAATAATGGTACTAACACTAGTTCATGAGACATAAACTCATCACAAGTTGAAGCCGGTAGAAGTAGAGAAAGATCGACATGAAGATGGAGCTACGGCAGTGGAGCAAGCCGGCTCCAAAAGGAAGATGGACTACCTGGGACGTTGGGCTGTAGCTAGAAGGGCGGTTCGGACATGGCATCGGCCCATACCGCGGTGACCCCCGATTGGGACACACCGACTGTGGGTTTTCTCCCTCACCGATGTCGACCGCGTCTACGCAGAACATTGTTCCCTTCCCCTAGCTGCGGGATCAGGCCCGTCGTTCTATGCTTGTGAAGAGAGCAACCTAAGCAAGCAGGCTTGTAGCTTAGGCTCTTGCTAGTGTATATATAGTGGTTTTCTTTTTCTCTCCATATCAACCATTTTATATTGCGTATGTGTCATTCAAGAGTGAAATGATGGTTGCTTCTTCTGACTAACTTACTGTGTGATCTGACTGCTCCTTAGTGGCCCCTACACGTACCCCCCCTACGTGTATGCAACAGTCACACATACACATGGACGCAAAAACGCGCGCGACGCCCTAATGCATGCATCTCCGAGCACACGACAGAACACACACGGTCACGCTCAAGTGCTCAAGCTACACGTGCATGGACACACATACTCAGTCAGGGTGAGCTAGTGACCGTATGAACACCGGAAAATATATATATTGAGCGCAATGAGCGTATTATGAAGTCCACTGACCATATTTTTACAAATATACAGTGACAAACAATGTATTTATCTCGTTTGAAATTAAGCCATGTTAACCGGAGAGGAGGCAGCATGGACTAGCATTACTTTGCTGTGTCCCGTCAACTTGCCGAACGAGGAGAAGGTTGCAGGACGGGAGAAGCTTGCGCGCGGTGGCTCGCAGGACAAGGAAAAACTTTTGACTAATGCAAGCTCTCCCTCGCTCAGGTGGTGGACGTGCAACAGTTAATTCGGTGTCAGATTGCCAGAAGCATACACTATACTACTAGTGCTATTATTGTTCGATTTCCCGAACAGCCAAGCGCAAAGTTTACTAGGAGTACTACTACTATAGTCCATAAAGGTACGTACTATACTAGTACTAGGAACCGGATGGAGGAGCGTCTGCACTCTTATTATAATTTTAAAATGTGATAAAGCAATCTTCAACACATTTGGTTCTCGTCGAGGGTTCTCACATGTGATAATGGAAGTTGATTGCATGGAACACTCGCCACAATTCTCGCTTAATTCTGGCTCATATCCTGTTACAAATAATAGCGCTCAGTAATATTTCCTCTTTTTTTGTTATTCAGCATGTAAACAGGTCAGCAAACCTTGTGGCGCATCTTCGTGCGAACCGTGCTTGCTGCACTTTGAATGTGGCCGAGAGCTGGCTTGATGAAACACCTCGCTTCCTACTTCTTTTTTTGTGGGGTACCTCGCTTCCTAGTGACCAGTGTCTTGGCTGATCGTCCTAAGAACGCTTAATATATGAATAAAGCTCTCTCATTTACCCGCAAAAAAGATTAAGCCATATTAACCGGAAAGGAGGGAGTATGGACTAGCACTACTTTTTGGTGTGTCCCGTCAACTCGCAGAACAAGGAGAAGCTTGCAGGACAAGGTGAAGCTCGCTTACGCCTTTTGACTAATGCAACCTACCCTTGGTGGACATGCATCAGTCCATTTGGTGTCAGATTGTCAGAGGCATACACTGTAGTACCCAACATGCTGAGTACCATCATTGTTCGACTTCACGAAGGGGCGAAGAGCCAAGCGCAGTAGTACGCGTACTCTACTTGGTTTTGCACCTTCATACTACTCCACCCTCCGTCACAGTTTACAGGGCGCGCTTCATTATGATGCACTAGTCGTCAACCCGTGCATGCGCACGGGCTATGTTTATAATACCTTAGATCTATATTTCTTTTGTGCGGGAGAGTTGATTAGCACAAATAAATTGAATTATTAATAATAATTTTTGTGTATGGATAATTTCATATATTTAAAACAATGTACACATTATAAATCTACCTACCAAACACATGCAAAATCGAGAGTGCTGGACATAATTGTTAGTTGTAGATCGATAGAAAGAAAGTTATAGATAGGTTGAAAATACTAAGACTTGAGACAAATATTTAAATCACTATAAATCAGAATGTGAAGCAACAACTTGAGAATTTCAGGGCATCCTCTTTTGGCACATGCATGCCTCTTATGCCTTTATTTAATGAAAAGTTCCTAAAATTAAAGCTCATCGTCAAGAAGTTCATAATATTTTCTGTATCTCTTCTAAATGAACCAAAAAAGAATGAATAAATAAATAATGAATCGAATGCTAATCTAAGCACCATAATTGTAACATCGACACTATACAACTTTATGGATCACCTAAACCTTCTCTAGAAAAGAGGGATAATAAGCTTATTAAGAAAACGACCAATTGGTTTCACATTAATAACAATTGTTCTTGCATTAGAGTTCACTAAGTCCTTTTGATGTAAACGCATGTCAAACATTACGAAATCTCTGAAACAAAAAGCACTTTGGTCTCGTAATGACTATCAATAAGTTCTATTATGTCAATTCTATATGGATTATTATTCTATAATAGTGTGACTTGATTCGTCTGCACATCCTCTAAGAGACCAATTATATATTTGCATAGCAAAAATGTTTGCTACTTGTTATCGTTCAAAAAAAAACCGGCTGGAACATGTGTACTGTTTAGGGCAAAAGAATTATAGCACTGAGTGGAAAGTAAACAAACAATGGACGTTTTCATTGAGGGAAAAATCATATTTATATTTAAAACTGCCTTTAGAAGTATTATTTGAAACATAATACACATTTTTCTGCCTCTTCTATAAGAACTAGAAAACTTGCTGATGATATCACTAAATAATCTGCTTACTGACATCCAAAAAATAGATCAAGTGCGTCAAGTACAAACAAAATATAAACTACTGAAATAGGTATATGCAAAGTATACTGATTAGCAACTGTTGTGATGTTACCTTGCAGTTGCTGGCCTATGGCCAGCGATGTTTGCAAACATGTATATGCAAACAAATGTGAAGATCAGTGAGTGGTAGTGGAGCTAAAGAGAAGAAATAATTCATGAGGAGCAAAGAAAGGAAGATTCAGCAGAAAGAGGAGACATGTATACTACATCCGATTACCAGATGTGGCAAGCGCCTTCCTAACTAAATACGATTTAGAAAAGATATGATACATTACTGGAATTAATTATGCCATTTGCGAGGGTATCTTGTTTGTTGGTGGCGTGTATTGATCAGAGTAACATCCCAAGATAAAGTAATAGACTGCTCTTACAACTCTGGATATCCAAGTATTTAGAATCATCCTTGTTCTCTCTATAGCTCATAATAGGGAGATGCCTATATAAGTATCAATTTCAAAAAATAAGGATACATAGTGTTGTAAGCCAAAATAATGCTCACTGATCATATTATTTCATCTCCTACATGTTACGCATAGATGCTACAACTCAATTTTTTTTGAAATAAAATGCTAATCATTTTTTGTATCTTTTAGATGCTACAGACTGATACTACAACGTAACCTGTTGCAGCAGTTAACCGCTTGTATCACTTACTTGTGCTAATCAACCAATTATAAGTACCAATAGTTGCTAGATTGGTTTGAATATATCATCATATATACTATATGAACTGATCAATGTGAGAACAATCAAAAATCAGCTCAATCCTTAACATGCCCTTGTCCAATGGAGATTTGCTGCATACATCATAGCGCGTACTCTTGCCATCTGTCACACTTGATGATCACATATTCCTGGTATAGCGCGTACTCTTGCCATTTGTCACACCTGATGATCACATATTCTTGGTCTTCTGTTTACACAGTCCCCTCTCTCGAGCAAAACAAAATGCCATGAATTCAATTTTAGTGCATAAATTTCTCTTCTGAATAGACCTAGCCTCTGGTATATAAAATAGGACAAAACATTTCTTGGTTGGAAATTCATTGAGAGCAACTTTTAGACCACAATATTATGTTGTCAATTCCTATAGGTAACAAAGTCAACATTAGTAGATGCAAGAAGTAAATTGTGATTAGACATAAACAATTAGTACAATGTGATAACCTGATGTATATCTCTGCAAGTAGCATAGTCAAACAACAATATCAATGGAGAACTTATTAGAAGTATTGAGCAATAGAGTTGGAATACCATGAGATCACATAAAGAAGGTTTATAATTTGTAATGGAAGCTGTTAGTTTAAGAAGATTTGTCACGGGAGATATATGCGTATCATGCACAATTTAGCATGAGGCATGCAAGTAATACGCGACCCCCAGCTTCATCCATAAGCAACTGTCCACATAGACGATAAAACAGTACATATATTGAGGAGTGTGACCTGCAGTGATTGTCAAATTGTCAAGCATATCAGTGGAAAGATAGTGTAGCTCGCCAAACATGTTTGCTGTTGCTATGCTTCTCCTGCAATCGACCGTAGCAGCAGTAACATACGGAAACTGCTCGTCTACGACAGCCAGTTGTATTAACCGACCATGGTCACCCTGTAGTATACTCCTAGCCTCTATCATTTTTCCAGATCAATGCAAGAAACGAATCAAATTAACACAAACGAATAATTCATGATGTAATTCTAGGTCCAACTGAGAAGTGGAGGCCATATTACTTGTGTGTGGATGCTCTGGAAGGTGACACACACAGCCCTACTGCTGATGGAAGCACCTGCTTGCCATTGGGTTAGGGAAGAGCTGGTCGCTAGTGTGCACAATCAGCAATGGAGATGGTCACGTATGGAAGATAAGAGAATAAAAAGACACGAAGTAACCCAGGTCAGGGAGGAGAACAGAAGGAGAAACGGCACCTATAGATTCTGGCACAGGTACCCGGCACCGTCGCACGCCGAGTGGAACCGGTCAGGGTGCCGGTTGCAGATCGCCCGCTCTGGCGTCACGATGGCTCCATCTGCTTGATTCCTTTCCGATGAGATCCTTAGGGAAGCTAGCACATAGTTTGTTCAGCGAGATGTGCATGTAGAAGGCTGCTCGATTGACCTGAACATGCACGCACACAATCTCCCTGATCGAACGTACACTGCTGGAAGCACAACGGAGGTCAATGTAACCAAAAATCATGTTAGATTGTGGGAGAGAAAAGAGGCGGAGGAGGATGTGCTACCTGGTGGTGGCATGATCTCAAGCCCTAGAGCGAATTGGATAGAACCCGAGAACACGTCTATGCGGACTCGGAATCGATCAGAAGAGCCTATCATAAATCGTGGATCCTAATTTCCTCCATGAAAATAGATGAGGAATCAAGAAGTTTATGTTGCACTGGCCTGATGTCGGTCGGAAAGAGATAGAACTGCACATCTAGGCGGACTCAAAATCGATCAGCAGAGCCAATCACAAATCATGGATACTGATTTCCTCCATGAAAATAGATGGGGGATCTGGCACACTGCTATGGTTGTTGCATGTACTTGCCTATTTAGAACATGCAAAATAATCTATATCCGTGCAATGGATGTTTGTGCGTTGCACGTTTTAAGGAGATAATGAAGGCATGGTTATTTAAGGGAGTTTCTGCTTTGCACGCTTTTAGGAGATAATCAAGGGATATTTTAGCAAAAAAATCTTAGTTTCCTTTACTGTTTCGTGTAGTAGTAGTACGATAGTTTTTTTTCGAAAAGGGGGTCCCCCTAGATTTTTTTAAAGATCGGTATAATATTGCGTGAAGATTTTTTTTAGGGAAATATTGCCTGAAGATTAAGTCTGCGTGAGGATTCTTTTGGAAGGATTGATCGTATACAGGGGAGAGATGGTAAAAAGTGATCGTGTTTACATGTGAGAGAGAATTAAGGTATAAGGAGAGCAGGTTGATTTTTTTAAGGGATAATATGAGTTGTGATCAGATTGTTTTTTTTTATGCGTGTGATCAGATTTATTTTTTTACCTCGATTGCATTTATTAGATGGGCTGGAAACTGATTGCTACTGCATTGTGCAAATATATATAGGGTTGGTAGTTCTTTTTTCCTGGACTCTACTCACGGAGGCCATATCATTTTGGGATCCGGTGCCTGCTCCCTCTCCATGCTCCCATCCGTGCTCCCAGCTCATCCTACGGCTGTCTCTTTTCCTTTTTTCTTTCTAATCTAATCATCTCCCCCTTGATTTTAAGGGGGTGGGGCCGGGCCTAATTTATTCCAATTAAATCAAGCCATGTATGCGGGAGCATGGATGGGCACACGTGAGGGGAGCAGGCAAGTCTCGTCCATCATTTTGAAGGAAAAAAGAGTTGTTTCTATTACGAATTTATGATTTCTATTTTTTTCAATTTTCTTTTCAATCTAAGCCGTAATAACTTGGGCCCATCAAATCAACGGTTAATATTTTTTGGATTTTCTCTAATTAACGTGGGAATTTTTTGGAAGTGCATGATTAGTATAGTAATAATAATAATATATTTTATTAGATTGGCTGAAAACTGATTGCTACTGCGTTGTGCAAATATATATAGGGTTGGTAGTTCTTTTTTCCTGGACTCTACTCACGGAGGCCATATCATTTTGGAGGAAAAAAGAGTTGGTTTCTATTACGAATTTATGATTTCTATTTTTTTCAGTATTTTTTTCAATCTGAGCCGTAATAACTTGGGCCCATCAAATCAATGGTTAATATTTTTTGGATTTTCTCTGATTAACGTGGGAATTTCTTGGAAGTGCATGTTTAGTATAGTAATAGATTTATCTCAATGCATTTTCACCACCAGAGAGACTTTAGACGCGTTTGGTTTAATGCTTAATTAATTAGGGCGTGGTAACCGCAATCAAGTCCACAATTTTCTCTCCATGTATTGTACTACTACGGAGTGCATGCATGTGTGTACCCGGGGGTGGAAGCACTGCATGCATGTGTCTACGCATTATTCCCTCTAGTAATAGACGCCGTGCTATAACTACCAATGCTATTTTTCAGGCCGATCGCTAGTCGCCTTGGTCCCACAGATTTTTTTCTTTTTTCTGAAGCGCGTTGTATAAACATTGACGGATGGAGTAGTATGAGCGGATTCAAAGAAGAGCGTATTGATGGTTGCTTCTTCAGAGCAACTTACAGTGAGAAAGGTGGGGCTTATGATTTGACTGCTCATTACTCGCTATTAATGCGGCGCAACGATCGGGCTGAGTCTCCCATGCGGTTGTGCACTACCCCCTCGGTTCTTAAATATACTCCGGAGTATTTGTCTTTCTAGAGATTTCAACGAGTGACTACTCAAATATTTGTCTTTTTAGAGATTTCAAATGGACTAACACATACGGATGTATATAGACATATTTTAGAGTGTAGATTCACTCATTTTGCTCTGTATGTAGTCACTTGTTGAAATCTCTGTTAAGACGAATATAATATTTAGGAACGGAGGGAGTACACATACGAAGCAAAATGAGTGAATCTACACTCTAAAATATGCCCGTTTGAAATTTGTAAAAAGACAAATATTTAGGAACGAAGGAGTATAATTTTGTGCATGGCACATGGACCCGGATGATGAAGAGGCTTCTGGCAATGCTATCAAGCTGCCATCATTTGTTTACATAATTGACGTACTATACAAATAATTTTCCAGCGACATGAAATTGTACAATGGTGTGAGCTTTCAGCTTTGGTTTCGCGTGTCTTGCCATCAATGCTCTTTCGGAAACAAACAATAAAAAACTAACTTCCTTGCTAATGCATGTCAATTATTAGCAGATCTAAGCTAATAATTACATCACAACTGAAGACAAAGTTGTGAGAAGGTGTTAAATTAAAATTGGTCCATGCTTTCATTGGAAGCAACGTCCCCCCAGCTCTGTCTAAATCAACAAGGCATGTTGGGAAAAAAGTAGCTGTCTGGAGCATGCACCATTTCGATCATTTTGTGCAGTTCCACTAAAATAGAGTTGAGCGTCCCTGTTCCAAAGATATCAAGTGTGATTACGATAATAGAGGACTGCCGATGAAACAATAAACACACAAATAGAAGCCGGGCACCTTTGCAGTCTCTCTTAAGACTAACTAGTTGGAGAAGATTAGGCTCGGAGTTGGATGAGGAGGATAGAGAAAAACCAATCTCCCTTTGTGCGGTCGCACTGAAATGTAGAGACGTTGTCCATGTGACATTTTAGTACAACTTCACAAAACACTCTTAAGAAAAAAGTGATTTGTGCAGTTCACCAAAAGGTCGCAATAGCAACGAGGTGAAATGGATAGCCCTGTTTGCAAAAAAGAGGTAGAAAAGAAACAATTACTGGCCAATAACAGTTGATGACACATGCGACGACAAAAAATAAGCATATTCCTTGTCCTAAGGGAAGATAACAACACGGTTGTGTTTGTCTAAAATGGTGTGAGGACGAGAATGCAATATGGAAAGTACGCCGGACGAGCTACGTTTTGGGCAAAGAACTATGGAAGATCCACATGCAGCGACGTGGGAAAACGAGTAGTGGAGCAAGGCCGGAGGGGATACCTGGAGGTCGTCGGGATGTAACTAGGTGAGCGGCGGCGGGCGGAATCTGCGAGCAGGTGGCGTAGGCCCTGCCGCGCCGGAGATTTGTCAGAGAGAACGACGTGTACCGCAGATCGGGACGTGCTGCCTCGGTGCCGTCGAACGGAGAAACGATGCACTTCCTCCCTTTCCCCCGGCGGACGGGATGCGGCCGGATCAGTGACCAACGGTGAGAGAGAGAGAGGCCACCGCACTCCGTTTCCCCCGGCCGACGGGATGTGGCCGGATCAGTGACCAACAGTGAGAGAGAGAGAGGCCACCGCACTCCCTTTCCCCCGGCGGACAGGATGCGGCCGGATCAAAGACCAACGGTGAGAGAGAGAGGCCACCGGAGCCTTGTGTGAGATACTCTGAAGAGCGGACTACCTTTTCCTCCATAAAAATCGTTTTATATTCTGTGTACGTGCCATTGAGCGCTATAACTTTATTTAAAAATAACGCGGCAACGCGTCAAGTCGAACTTTGTTTCGTGCACGTGTGGAACACGATCTCCCTAGGTAAACAACCGCTACATGCGTTCAAATTAGCACGTGGGATGCCATTTCGTAAAGAAATGAGCTCCACCATGTACCCGCGATGGGTGTGGCTGGGCACGAAGCGTGAGTACGTGCACGGTGCACCTATTCTCTTCCTGTATACGTACACCACCTACGTGGGGCTGTGTGAGAGAGATACAAACCTAGAGAGATATAGTGTGTGGGTTATTGAGAGTTTTTTTGTGGGGGGCGGTCAATCAAAAAATTTAACATATGCAATGTGTGTGAAATAGAGTCCTGGATATTGCATATATATAGAGGGGGCGATCCACGAGAAGAGAGTGGAGGTATCATTGGATTGAGGTGTCCATAGAATCGAAGAGAGGGATGATGTGTGTGTGTGTGTGTGCGCGCGCGCGCGATCGATAAAGAGTGCCATCGAATTTGTGTGTGCCCACGTCAAAGATATAGAGTGGCTGGCCTACTGGAACGTGAGATGGGACATGTGCAGTTTGTCTCTGTGGCATGGATACCTACCTGCAGCGCTCGACTATCGGTGTGTGGTGGGGAAAGAGGGAGGCCCAATTAACTATAGAGGTACAATGGCAGGTATATGTGTGGAGGAGGAGAGAGGCCTACCTCATGTATTAAGGAGATCGATCTGCCTCATGTATTAAGGGAGATCGATCGGCATCCATGCATATGTGCAGGAGATGAATAAGGTTGGGCGAGAGACAGAGCTAGAGTATTGGAGGGGGTGGTAGTGGAGTTGCTTCTAACAAATGGTGGGATAGGCTTGCTAGACAAACGGAGGGCACGCCCGCAATATCAATAAGAGAGGAGATGGCTGCTTGTTGTCTGTGCACGTGCGTGTGAGAGACGGGTCAGGAGGCATGCACGAATGATGAGGGGGGACGATGTGGCTGTGGTAAGAAGACGTAACTACATAGGAAGATCAATCGCCCTTTGTAAGAGAAAGGAGAGACATAACTTGTGAGGTACGTCGATCGATGGGGGGGTAGTTAAAGTCGATCTAGGTATATGTTGGGAGATCGATCGATATACATGCATGTGTGTGTTAGAAGCAAATGAGGCATGAGCAGAAGGATAGAGAGAGAGGGATGCATGTAGGAGGTGGTACGAGAGGCATACTATATCGAGGGGGAGGAGTGTGCGAGTACGAGAACGATGAAAAGAGTGGTGGGAGTGAGGCATGGACGGTGACAAGAGAAGAGGGGAAGCTTGTGTTTGTGCTACGCACACCTGGCTAGAGAGGCATATCGATCGATGTGTGCCGGAAAGAAGGAGCTGGGGGGCCTACACACACCGTGGGTGAACGACCTAAAGTGAAATGACGAATTTGCGAGATGGAGCTAGAGAATGCTGAGGGAGGGTGAGAGGGATGCGGGCGTGTGCATGCACAAGAGAAAGTTAGCGCTAGCTACAAAGATAAGAGGGTTGTGTTGGTGTAAAAGACGAATTGAGATCATATATACTTCATTATAAAAAGCGAATTCGGATATTTGAAGAATTTATCATAGTGTTTCAAACCGACGGATGTGTGAACATATATAACGGTGATACGCATGGTGTGGTTATGAACATGATATACTACATTTAATATATTTTATCTCTACTCTTATAAAAAAACTGAGTTGTTGATGATGGTGTGCCTGCCATCCTGCATTATAGGCCGTCTAATTTATATCTGGCGGATAGCAAGGAAACTATGATGGTTGAAGTTGGCAACAATCATGATTGTAGATTCTTATTGAAATAGAGAACCGAATTCAAATTTAGTTTGAATTGCAGCGGTAGTATAGACATTTGGAATGCACTAAAATGTTGGTATGAGTAGGTTACATGCATTATACAGCAAGCAAAAAAATTTAATCGGACATAACATGGATTCATACTCCCTCCTTCCATCTATATAGGGCGTAATGAGATTTTTAAGACCGCCTTTAACTATAGACAAGATTAATAGTGCATGACATGCACAATGTGAAAATTATATCATTTAAAGAACCTTTCACAAACGAATTTAACGGTGTGTTTTTTGTAAGTTGCATGTCATATATCATTGCTCTAATATTTGGTCAAAGTTAGCATCGAAAAACGCATTAGGCCCTATATAGATGGAAGGAGGGAGTAGCTTTGAATAGCATTTGTATAGTAAAACGGGGCAAGACCTCTCTTTGTGTGGTGTGAATAGTTTTATTTTTTTGTTTTCTTTTTGGTTGAGGGAAGTGCGAATTGGTTTGGTACGTACAAGTACAATATTACGACATGTTAGGCTTGTCCCTAAAATTCAACCCGCGTCTTGTTATATCCCAAAAATTCAGATATCGTGCTCCCAAAACTGGCGCCTTCACAACCCGCGCCATGCTATCCTGAAATTACAATGCGCGCGAAAACTCCCTCCAGCTGCCAAATCCCGACACGCGAAATCCCCCTTCTAACCCTGAGCCGAAAGCGCCGCTAGTTCAAATCGATGGGGGGTACTTCTGTAACACACCCTACATTTTGGACAAGCGCGTTCCTAAGTCATGCTTCACCCCCTCCCATCACCCCCTTTTCGCCATTCGAAATCCCAGGCCGCCATAACCTCTCCGCTCCAGCCGCAAAACCCCACCCTCCTCCGTCCGCCACGTCACCGCTGCCCAGCCGGAGCCTCTTCCCCGATGACGTTGTCCACCGCAACAGCTCGACGTCCCTCGGCCACCTCCCCGGATGAGGATCCGTCGTCCATCTCGCCGTCCCGCCGGTTCAGCCGCCCCGTCCTCCACCTCCAAGGAGCTGCTCCAATGATCGCCTCATCTATCGCGGCTGCTCCATCCCCACAGCGCCGCCTTAACCTGCTCCACCGGAACCGCAACATCCTCACCAACTCCTCGGAAGAAGCCGAGGCCTACTCGGCGCCACCAAAGAGGTTGTACACTCATCGCATCGCACCTTCTCCTTAACTCGACCTCCCGGCGCCGACGGTGCTCCATCCTGCACCCCCATGGAGCGGCTACCTTGAAGCCGGTGCCGCGGGCGACATCTCCACGGTGGCTCTCCCCCAGTGTGATGCCCCTTCGGCGGCGGAGTCCATACCAGCCGGATCTACTGATGCTACTCCGGCTCTCGCTCGATCGCTCGCTCGCCTAGCTGCTGCTACTGCTCTCCCCCTCGCTCATGCCACTGCTCTGCTCCAATTAAGCCACACTTCAGTCGACTGAATCGACTTTTGAGTCAGTCGATTTTCAGGGGTTGGGGGAGGGGGGCTTGCCGGAGTTAAGGAAGAACCACCCGCAGCGCGGACGAGGGCTCGCCGAAGAGGTACCCCACTATCTATCTTAGGGTTCAGGGTGGGGGCCTAGAGGGATGGTCGGGGCGGCGGTGGCGAGTTGTTTCAGGGCGGCGAGGCGGCGCTGGGGCCGGCTGTTCGGCCGGTTGTGGCTGGCGGCTCAGGGGGGTGCAGGTTGAAGATGAACCGCAGGCCCTCCATAAACTACATGTCAAGTGCCTCTCTGCTACCATTGCATCCAGTTTCAACAGTAGCATTCAGATTCCACAGTAAATTTCAGTTTCGACAGTTAAGTTCAGAGTCAACAGTTTTTACCTCATCTGTTGTAGTCAGGTGGTTTTTGGTGATGTTAATTTTACATCCATTTTACATCATCTATTGGAGATTCTATTAGGATCCCACTTGAGATTGATGATGTATGTCTTATGCTGCTTCAGCCTTGACGTCTTACGGCTCACCGGAGCTGCTCCACCGATAGAACGATCCATCACAATAGAGCAGTGCCCTGGACGCCGTCTATAGATTCCTCAGATCTTCCTCCACACCTCCGACAACCACCTCTGCCTCAACTGCTTCAGCGACCAACCCAATGATGCTGAGGTCGACACGGCTACGACAAAGAGGTTGTACACTTGTTGCATCACTTATTACTATACATTCACGTCGATCCATTAGGGATATTTTGGTTCAACGGAAAAACATCGATCCACTGGTTGTAACCATCACTCTAAATTTGTGCATGCTCACCTTACATAATCTCACCATATTTTTTTTCGTATGCATGTCAGATATTGTACACAGTCATGCTGAACATGTAGAGAAAAAGAGAAGAGTTTTGCGCGGCAATACAATGTCATGCAGACATTGCTCCATGGTGGGTGCAATGGCAAACCCTCCCCACCCCTCTCCACATTGTAATCCAGAGGAAGATATTTGTTCTGAGGCGGATTCGGACGCCGCTGACCACTCCTATTTACCCCCCAAGGTGTTTGCTCTACCTTGGCATGATGATGTTAGTCATATCATGCATATGTTGCCTTGCAGTGCCTACTTTTGACATCATATATGTCATTTGCTTAGTTTAGACATGTTCTGTAATGCCACATGTTTAGTTTATATATCATATATGGGTATTATGCAGTCTCATGTCTTTTAGCCGGCCATAATATATGTGAAATGTGCAATGCCATCCTGTTTAACCAGGCATCATATATTTGAATGATATCTTGCCCATCCTTTTCTTCATTACATTTCCATTTGTCGACAATGTTTGTACATTAAACTACTCTTCCTGTGAATCAGCCATTTGGGTGGGAGATGGAAAAATCTGGAGTGAAAACAAGGCCTTCAGAGCAGACAATGGTACCTGTCGAAGCAGATCTCTTGTTGGGTCCCGATAGCTCGTCAGAGATGGATTCAGAGACAGATGACCAGTCCTATTCCCCCACTGAGGTGTATGCTCTAACTTGGCATGGTTATACTGCTCATATCATGCATACGGTGTCTTGCATTGCATAGTTTAGATATCATATACACAATATTCAACACCATGTTCTTAGTTCAGACATCATATCGAATGCCCTCTGTTTAGCATATAAATCACATATGTGAATTAAATGATGCGATCCTAATTACTTAGATAACATGTAGGTGAATTATGTCATGCGATCATGTTTAGTTATTCATCATATCTTTGAATTATGTTATGCTATGCTATCCAGTTTAGATAGACATCATATATGTGAAATTATGTCATGCTATCCGTTTTAGTTAAACAATATACATGTCAACTATTTAATGCCCTCTTTTTTCCACACTATCTATTGCATCTGTCTCTCATACAATGTCTGTACATTCAACTATGTTTCATGTTTATCAGCCATTTGAATTGGAGCGGGTGATGCCAGTACCCGGCGGCTAAAAACATGGTCTTCAAATAAAACAGTGCTACCTCTTGGTGGAGATAGCACCCCGGTTGTACATGCACAAGAACCAGCCCTACCACACATAACCCAAACTCTCGCAGATTGTACCCCTACTAAGATGGAGAGAGAACCAGCTTCACCAAATCTAACCCCAACCCCAGCCGATAGTAACCCAGTTCCTGTTGACACAACACCATCTCCACCACAAAGCTCCCAAACAAGAGCAGTTAATAAGGCAGCTCCAGTGCCCAAAGGGCGAGTACTATCACGGCGAACCCCAACTCCACCAGTTAGTACACCTATTCCTAGGGAGGAAGCACAACCATCTAGTCGTAGTTTAGCATCTATCGCATTTGATGTTGTTAAATCGTATGTGCGTATCTTCCCATATTGGAAATATTATACTAAAGATGAAGGAAAATGCCAGTTCCAGGTGTTTGTCCAGGAGTTATGTGTAAGTAATGTTATTCATGGCAATTACTTTGCTTCGTCCCATACATCCTACCTCCATGATGGTTATAATACAGCAAATTTTCCCATTTTTCTCTATAGAGAAGGACCGATTTGGAAACTCAGGATGAGGTAACCTGTGCTAATACCTCTGCTATCTTCAAGAATGCTTGGTGGCAGTATCAGAATTACCTGAAGAAAACGTCCTTCACCGGCAAAGAAACTCATCAAATTCCCTTACGTTCTCCTGAGACACATTTACTAGACGATGACTGGGAATGCCTTGTTCTGTACTGGTCCCGAACCAAGAATGTGGTAAGGTCTATGAGCTCATTTTCTATTTTTAAGCATTATATTCTTGCGTCTTACTGTACTCTGTTCATGTAGAACAAGTGCCTAAACCTGTAGAACAACTGTTCTAATTTAAGATTCCATTGCTACCATAGGACATAGATATATGTTTGTTTGATGCTTTTATTATGTACTAGTACTTGGCAATAGAAGACTTGGTAGTTTAATCCTGTCCACCTTACTAATGAACTGGTTCACCGAAATGAGTTTCATATACTAGTACATGCTAAACTTGTTATGTGTCTGCTTGTTTCTTCTTTTGGAATGCTGACAGAATATTGGGGAAGAGTGCCTTATTAAGCAACGGTAAAGGAAGTAATGCAGATAAGGTTCAGGATAGTGACACATCCTGTCTTGGTTTAGTGTTGGATTTACTGGCCACTACCGCTTGCACAAGCTATTCAAACTCACTGTCTGAATCAGTTTGGTTTCTTGAGTCTCAACTACAAGCTGAAAGACATCGATCAGCTGTGCTGCGACAAGAAGCAGAAGGACTGTGGAAGTCCCTGGAGCATTCAGATGCATACTTTCTTGTGCAACAGCAAGCGTTGGAGGATTTTAGCGCCAAACGGGACAACGCTAATCAGCTTGCTAAGCTTATTGCCAGCATGGTGGATACTCAGGATAACGTTTCTTGAGCTCTTCTGAAGTTGTTTCAGTTATGCTCTTGTTTTGCTGCCACATTCATTTGCACTGGTGGCCAATCTTGACGGCTAGTGTATATGATATGCTGCTTTGTTCCCTATATTTGCACTGGTGGCGAACTTTGATGCCCAGTGGATGTAATATGTGTAATAGCAGTGATAGCCTAGCGTTAGTTGCTTGCTTATTTATTTCCTTGTTGTCTTATTTATTTGTTTGCTTGCAGTCATTGTAGTTCTTTTTCCGCTGTTAACTAGTGGCTGCAATAACCTATTTTTTTAAAACTAGGCCACAATAACCATGGGCTGATATTTACTGTAGTGACATTGGGCCTCCTACGGGCCGTAGAAACAGTGGGCCTTC
Organism: Aegilops umbellulata; assembly: GCA_032464435.1. Taxonomy (NCBI): domain Eukaryota; kingdom Viridiplantae; phylum Streptophyta; class Magnoliopsida; order Poales; family Poaceae; genus Aegilops; species Aegilops umbellulata. The sequence goes on from CP136054.1 coordinate 400,268,451, forward strand.
TACGGGCCGTAGAAACAGTAGGCCTTCTACGGGCCGTAGAAAGAATGGGCCTTCTATGGGTCGTATCATCAATGGGCCTTATACGGGCCGTATGATCGATTGGCCAAACATGGGCCAATAACAGGCCGCATTATGGCCGTAAACGGGATAGAGTTGGAATGGTCTGTTCATGGGCCGGCCATAACGGGCCATCGTTAATAGGCCGTATTTGATGACGCTATGAAAACGGCCCAACGAATTAACGGACCACAAATGGGCCGACTGTAACCGCGGGCTGAATTTGGCCCACAAGTAGAAAATGACAGTAACGGGCCGTAAGTAAACAAATGCTGGAGATGAGCCCAAGAATAAATGGGCTCTGAGAAGGCCGAAAGATAAGATGGGCTGGAAACGGACCAACGGAACAACGGGCCATTAATGGGTATAAAGTGATACACTATTCATTACGGGCCAGTTTCACCACGGGCCGTTAATGGGTGTAAAGTGATACACTGTTCATTACGGGCCAGTTTAACCACGGGCCGTTAGTAGGCCAAGAGTTACATAGGGCCTCATATGGGCCGAAAGACGTCATGGGCCATACATGGGCCAGAAGTGAAAACGGGCTGGAATCATATTGGATGGCCCAGATGACGCTACTGGGCCTAATTCAGATAGGGAGTAACGGGCCTTGGATTAGCAGGCTGTAAATGGGCTATACGCGAACAGGCCGTTAACAGGCTTTCCATGGGCCGGCCCGCCACCTTTTGACCAAGTCAAACGGGCCGGCGTTTTCACAGGAATGGGCCTCTATTGGGCCGTGCCACGTGTCGACGTATCATAGGCGCCTATCTGACCCACTGACGAGCTGACACGTGTTTCGTCCGGCCAATAAGAATTTTACACATGGAAATTTCCCATTGGTCGGGGCTGTTAACGGGATATCGAATCCAAAACCCGACCCGATAGCTTAACGGCGTTCCGTTACGGTGGATGCCACGTGTCGGTCACCCTTGATGAAAGCACTTCTGTGACACGCGATTTACCGTCATGGAAGTGGACACTTCTGTGATGATAATTTTGGTAATGTCATGGAACACTTCTACGACAGCACATTTATGACTATCTTGATTCTGTCATAAATTTGTCATGGATGTACATGCATGACAAAAAACGCGACCTACTGTGACAAACACGTATCATCACGAAAGTGTATTTTTTTTGTAGTGATTGTTTGAGAAGTAACATATTTAAGGTGGTCAACACCCTGTTCGCTTAGCAGTATGGGACTAAACTTAGTTGCAAGAGGGGATGATACTTAGCAGCAGCGCGTGTTGGCGAAATGCGCTACTGCTAAGTACGTTAGCAGTAGTGCGTCTTTGGAAAGGGCGCTACTGCTATACCTAGTCTGGGGCAACGCCCTGGCAATTGTAGTAGCAGCGCTCTTCTCACATAGCGCGCTAATGCTACTAGGTTATTAGTAGCGCGGTTTTATGCAGAGCGTTGCTAGTAAGTAGCAGTAGCGTCTGTTTTTAAACCGCGCTGTTGGTAAGATTCCGTGTATAAGGTTTTCCCTAGTTGTGTCACTACCGGTTGTTCATCAAAGTGATGGATGACGACCTCACGGGCCCACAGAAAGCGTCACACGTGAGTACCGAGTGTCGTGTAGGACAACCATTGACTGCATGTGGCCAAAACATGTATGTATGAAAGGGTTGTGTAATGTTTTAAATAACGAATTCACAACTCTGATGTGGCACCGGCCTGCCTAACAAAACGGCCGACCCACATGGTGGCTCACAACTCATAGTGTACTGCGAGCCACCCGCCACCCCCAGACACACACACCCACACACACACCGCGAATCGACCGCAACTACGATGCATGTTAAATTAATTACCCTGCGGTGAACATATGTTACCAAAGGAGGGATGTTTTAATTTCGAAAAAATCACAGAGATCATTAAGATGTTTTAGTACATTAATTGATTGATTTTCCACGGGTATAATGTTCAAAAATCAAATTTGAGCTACATGCACACGTGACAGTGCACCTAAATGGATTGCAAAAACTCATGTGTCTCACTGGGTGCATGTTTACTCCCACTGCAACAAATTTCAAACATTGAAAATCTTGATTTTTAAATTCTAGTACATCCAAAACGTATTTGAAATTCATGAAACTTATTGTGTTGTCATATGGACACCAATACAAAGTGGCATTGTACTTTTTTTTGTCAAATTTGAGACCAGTTTTGATGTAACCTTTATCTAATTACAAATGGGAGATTATTAATAATTGGGAACCAATATCCCAAACGGATTTATTTATTCGAACCATGAGCGTTAGACCAACAATGGATACGTGCCATGCTTCCGTTAAGCAATAAAGCGGCAGCATTAATCATCCAAATAGAAAAACAATATATGTGCCGCTGCACGTCCCGTGTGCCGTGTGAGCAGGCGTGAGTTGACGGGACACATGCAAGCAGTCCGCTGTGCAGGTAGACCGGGAGGCGTGCGTGCAGGTGTGTGAATTGACGAAGGCGTGCTCGCTGCATTGTGTCATCAGGAGGCGTGCGAGTAGCTGTGTGAAACTTTCATAGGCATGCCAGCAGTCCGGTGCATAGGCTCACCGGGAGGCGAGCCATTGGTTTGACCGCCGCCAGCCTCTCTCCCACAACTCCCACTAGTCCATATTAATGGTGCGCCCGAGCGGTCGCACCCCCATCCTCGCCACACGCACAATCCTCTCTCTCCGCTTGCATCCTCGATGCTGCTCTTAGTCCTCAAAGCCGTCAGTGTATGAGGATGCCGCCGAAGCGCCCCATCGGAGGGAGTGGCTACGCCGGGGCTGCTAAAGCACCGAAGCATGGCGTGGAGATGGAGACAGAGGTTGCCATCACCGTCGGCGAGTTATCGCTGCACCCTGACGTCGTCGACGGCGTCGAGCTTCCACAGCCGGAGACGGAGTTCCACACCGACTCTGGTGACGACCCCAGCGATGACTACGATGACGACGGACAACTAATTAGTCATCTATACCCATTTATGTGTCAAATAGATCATAGGGTTGCTCTGGTTACTCCTGCCTCCCCCTTTTCGGAATAGAAATCCTAGGGTTATGTTCTCCCAATCCTTGAAATCTGAGTAAGTTTCATTAGATCTGTGTAGTGTATTGATTGTTTGAATGGTACAAGTGATAAGTGATTAGTTGTTTCATCTGTGCAAATGATTTCTGCTAGTAATCCAACTAGGGTTAGTGTTCGTGCTAATAATTCCTAGTGAGGACTTGACAATTGATTTGAACGATCTACATATGTTTGTGCCATTATTTTCTTCAAGATCGGTGTGTACATAGACGACTGTGCTAAAAAATCAAACCATAATCTCTGGATATGTATAAATAAATAGTCATAAATTCCTTATCCTACTTCACGGCATGTAATCATTAATTTGATGCCAAATTTATTTTACTATTTGTATAGGTGTTGTCTGACGATGTGGACAGCAAGGATGAAGATGTCCAGAGGAGGTACAGGAGGCAAATCCTAAGGGAGCTTTATGCGGGAATGCATAACATGCGTATTAGGATCTGGAACGGCTGCTATCGATGTCCATTTTGCAACCACAAGATTCATGACGCGTATCTAAGTGTTCTGGTGCATGCAAGAGGATGGGTCGTTGGCTCCTTCAAGCAGAAGTATTCTCGCAGGGTGGCGCACAGCGCGTACGCCGAGTACTTGGAGAAGCTTCATGATCGTGCTGGCATGTGAGATGAGATGTGGGATCAAACTATGTACGCTTGAGTATATGCTTAATGATGGTTGAACTATGTACTTATGGTTGAACTATGCTTGTGTACGTGTACGCTTATTATCTATGTCTGAGTATGTTTAATCTATGTTTACTTATGTCTAACCGTGGGATATGGATGCAATCAGTTTGGTTGATGGAATCTACCTCCGTCTTGGTTTATTGGTCCCCTTTGTAATTTGTGTTAAATTTTGACCAAAGTTTTAACTGACAAAATGTTAGTGCAGGTCAGCAAAAAATATATCGTTGGATGGGTATTTGAGCATAGTGTTCAATGATATAATTTTTTCTGACATGCATAAACATTTATTAGTTAAATATTTGGTCGGAATTTGGTAAAAATTATAAAGGGGACAATTAAACCAAGACGGAGGTAGTACGTCAATCACACACGGTTCCCAATTTTGGAATCATGTGCAATGACTTTCATTTTGCCTGTTGCGTCGATCACACACGGTTGGCTCTAGCAAATAGTCGCCTCCAAAATTCTTGGTGGGACAGAAAACCTTCACCACCCAATTCAAAAAAGAAAAAAGAAAACTCTCACCATCCCCACGTCACAAAAACCCTCACCTTGCCCGCCACCCCCTCCGGTCCCCATTCACACCTGCACAAGCTCCTCCGCGTCTATGCATGGCACCGCCTATCGCGGCGATAAACACTTAGCTCGACACCTGCCACCGCCGCCAGGCTGCCGACAAAGCCCACCACACTTCGCCACTTCCGCTTGCCCCCGCCTATCGCCATCGAATTTCTCGACGCTGCTCGCGGTCGACCCAGCTTCGCTCAGTTGGGGAATCTGCCGTACTGAGGGTTCTTTCTCATGGACAAGGTAACTAATTTAATGAGATATTATCTCATCTCTTGTCAGGACCCCGATCCTAAGCCACATCGATCCAGCGTGTAACACATCATATCACTTTGCGGCCTCACGCACGGTACTCCCACGGGTGCCACCTTACCTGGCCCGGGACCGTTTGCGCCTTTTGGCTCACGTATATGATAGTGTCGCTAGCATCCATATGACAGAGAACCCGGGCCGACATGGCTAGTCGTGAACCCAAAGCGGCGCTAGCCTATGAGGACAGGCATACATGAATCACATCGAACATGTCGGTCATCAACGTATTTATTCGGGCTGTAGCACTGGGCTAACAGGACTCCGGTAACCCGGGCTGTAGCAGGCTAGGCAGGACTCCGAATAACAGCGCGTGACATTTCCCCGAAGGGACAGACATAGGAACGACGTGAAACACATGCCGGCCAGTCAAGTGTTCAAGAAGTAGTGCTGGGCTAGCAGGACTCCGGTGAACCGGGCTGTAGCGGACTACTATCGCTCAGAAGCACAAGACTTACATTTCCCCATATGAAAGGCTGCCAAGGATAACCAACTAGATAGTCGGATCCCACTCATACCAAGCATTTCAATCATACACACAATATGCCCGATATGAGTAAATACAACATGGCAACACAACAGTACTCTACGACTCAAGTACTTTATTTAGAAGGCTCCGAGGAGCCATACATATCATCCATACAGATAGGGGTCACATGACCCAACACTCAAGTCATACAAACATACAAGCACATGCGGAAGCAGACTAGTCTGAGTACAGACACTAGAAAGAAAGAAGGCTTGACGAAGCCTATCTATCTACATCGACCCTTCACAAGTCTTGGATCACCACCTGGGTGATAAGTCACTCGTCAACGTCGAGGTCTACATAGAACCCATCAGAGGGGTTGGTGCAGTCGGCTGAAAAAAACATGATTAAAGCAACATGAGTACGGAGGTACTCAGCAAGTCTTACAACAGGAACCTACTATACATGCACATTCTCAAGAAGGTAGTGGGGTTATTGCAGCAAGCCAGCTTTGACTCTTGGCTAAGCTATCCTACGATAGACACCACTTGTAAAACATTTGTCGCACACGAGTCCACTATCACCATCACAATACCCCACCGTGGATCCTCTCTCGCCATCCTACGAGAGGGCCATCCGCGGTACTCACACTTATCTTGAGAGTTTTAGTAGTATCCATTTAACTTGTCTATGAACTGATATAGGCAACCCAGAAGTCCATTACCGCGGACACGGCTATTCGAATAGATCATTTATAACCCTGCAGGGGTGTACTTCTTCACACATGCTTCCACCACTTAGCGTCTGCACACGACATGTGCTCGGCAGACTTCAAGCGAAAGCCGACGTGGGTGTAGACCACGACCTACCTAAACACTCAAGTCTCTAGTCCAGGTTTATCGCCTATTCGGGTTCCATCCGCAGGGAGTCCGGCCGAGGTTTCCACTAACGGCCCCGAACGATGTGAACAGGGTTCCCGAGACACCAAACGGGCGAGTCGGTACACCGTGCCACGTGCCTACCGCAACACAGCCCACCCCGATGGTCAGCGCCGCGTGCGGCCCCCAGCATACTACAAACACCAGAAACTACTTGCAACTCCTGGACAGAGGACAAGGATGGATAAGAAGTCGAGCGGGGTCATATTTCAGGGCCCAATGTGTGGTAGTAACTGTATCATGGATCACAAACACAGATCTCAGTTCTTAAGGACGGCCTCAATGAAACAACCCACCATGTACTCCTACATGGCCTCTCATCGATTCCTTTACCAAATCGTATTCAACACTTCACTCTTGTCATCGACACAACCTTTCACTCCAGTTCATCATCCCGATGAGCCAGACCTGACACAACTCTAAGCATAGCAAGCATAGCATGGTAGGAACACACACACACATGTATTGGCTCAATCAACTCCTACACATGCTAGTGGGTTTCATCTAGTTACTGTGGCAATGACAGGTCATGCAAAGGAAGTGGGTTCAACTACCGCAACACACAGCAGTTTGAAACGCGTTGTCTTAATGCAGTAAACAAGAGCAGAAGCGAGAACATGGGTTTGTATCGGAATGATCAATGGGTTGCTTGCCTGATGGAGTGGTGGTGGGATACTGCCCTTCAACTGGATACTCGGAGATATCCTCGGAGGCAGAACCTACCACGAATGACACATTGCAACACAATCAATACATGACGATATGCAACAATATGATGCATGCAATGACATGGCAATATGAATGTGTCCTGGTCTTGTGCAAGTTAAACCAGAAGGAAATGACCCCATTTGAACCAAAGATTCAAATGGTAGTGCATTTATAAGATCATATTAGTGCAATATCTTATAATGCCTAAACAGTGGGTTTAACTTGTTTTAACATGCATGAAACCAGTTCCATTGGATAGGTTGGATTTTTCTGATAATTTTTTATATATAGAACTTTGCATTTGGAGTTACAGATAATTTTCTATGAATTTTTGAAGTTTGAACTATTTTCTGGATTTTCCTGTATAAAAATAAATCCAGCAAAATAATAACTGCGTCAGCACTGTGTCATGCTTGCGTCAGCAGTCAACCCCGCTGACTGGGTCAAACCTGACGTGTGGGGCCACACGTCAGTGACACAGGGGCTAATCCCGGTCAAACCCCGCGCTGACTGAGGTTTGACTTGGTCCTAGGGCCCACTGTCAGTGACTTAGGGGGGGGGGGTTTAGGTTGCGGGATTAGGCGCTAATGACGCCACGTCGGCCTCGCCGGAGTTTCGCCGGCGACGACCTCGAACCGCGGCGGTTCTTCACCGGAGTTGCGCTACAGGCGGCGAATAGGCGCGCGGAGACCACGGGAGTGAAGCCTGCGCTCGTCCGCACCGATTGGAGCAGATGGGAGAGGCGGGGGCGGCCGGAGCTCGCCGGAGCGAAGCTCAGGGCGGCGGCCGGAGCCGACCTTGAGCGGGCGCAGCGCTGCGGGGCTCGAGAAGACAGGGGAGGAGGTGGAATCGAGGCGGGAGCTCACAGCGAAGGCAGCGGCGGCGTCAGCGGGCTCGGGGACGAGTCGGAGACGACGGGGCGGCGAGGACGATCTGCGCCGGCCGGCGACAAAGAGGACAGCGAAGGCGACTCTACAGGGCACTCCGGCTCGCGTGGCTCGGCGAGGAGGCAGCTAGCGACGAGGCGGAGCAGCTGGGCTTGTCGGAGAGGCGAGGGAGCGGCTGTGGGTGCGGCAGCAGCGGGCGTCGGCGACGAGCTCCGCTCGCGGAGGGGGAAGAGAGGGAATCCAGAGGAGGGGGGGGGAAAGAGCGAGCGGCGGGGCGTCGCGTGGCGACGTGCGGAACGTCCAGCGTCGGGGGGGGGGGGAGGCCAGGCAGGCAGGTGGCGTGGCGGCACGGCCATGCGCGCGCGCCGGCCACACGCCCGGCCGACTGGCGCCAGGAGGACGACGGCGCTGGTGGGCTGGCCCAGCTGGGCCGCACAGGAGCGGGCCTCAGCTGGCACAGGTAGGCTTTTTTTTTAAATTTGTTTTCTTTCCTATTTCTTTGCAACTTTGTGGAATTATTTAAAGTACTTAGGCTCCTCCAAAAATTCTCAAGCTGCACATGCTTGCTATTTAAAATATAGACAACATGAAACATTTCTGTTTGAGAATATTTGAACATTTAAAATATTTTTATAAATTTTAAATGCCCAAATTCAAATACTTATGTGTTAATTCAAAAACCTTAGGATGACCTAGAAAATTGTGCACCACTTTTGTCAAAGGTTTAAACCCAAAACAAAGGGGGTGAACATTTCAGAAGGGCATTTCAGGTTCATTGAAAATAATTTTAGTAAACCCTAGTTATTTCCAGGGGGGGGAGTGTGTGTTGGGGGTTCTGGCATTTCCCATTTCAGAATTAATAGAATTTAAACATGATGCACACTCTAATGCATGGCCTAGCTAGGGATGTGACAACTCACCCCCACTCAAAAGAATCTCGTCCCGAGATTTAGGATCTGTCGGAAAGAAGGCGGGAAACTCAAGTCGAAGACGATCCTCCCTTTCCCAAGTAGCTTCTTGCTCGGAATGGTGTGACCATTGAACCTTGAGAAACTTGATATTGCGGCGTCGAGTGGTACGCTCGGCTTGATCAAGGATACGAACGGGGTATTCCCGATAAGTGAGGTTATCTTGGAGATCAAGCGTTTCGTGGTCCACTCCACGGATAGGATCCGCGAAGCAACGCCTGAGTTGAGAAACGTGGAAGACATCATGAACTCTGGAGAGATGCGAAGGTAGTTCCAGTTGGTAGGCAACTTCCCCTCGTTTGGCAAGAATGTGAAAAGGTCCAATGTAACGAGGAGCCAATTTGCCTTTGATACCGAATCGATGGGTTCCCTTTAAAGGTGTAACCCGAAGATAAGCCATCTCGCCGACTTCATAAGCCATGGGCTTATGCTTGCGGTCATACTGACTCTTTTGTCGGGACTGGGCGGTTTTCAACTTCTCACGAATAATACGAACCTGCTCTTCTGCGTCCTGGATCATGTCCGGGCCAAAGAGTTGTCTCTCGCCAGTTTCTGACCAGTTAAGAGGCGTTCGACATTTTCGTCCATAGAGAACTTCGAAAGGGGTTTTTCCCAAGCTAGCTTGATAACTATTGTTATAAGCGAACTCGGCGAATGGTATACACTTCTCCCAATTCATACCGAAAGAGATGACAGAAGCTCGGAGCATATCCTCCAGAATTTGATTGACTCGTTCTACTTGACCACTTGATTGCGGATGGAAGGCGGTGCTAAAGGAAAGTTGAGTTCCCAAAGCATGTTGGAAACTTTCCCAAAATCGAGAGGTGAAAAGACTTCCACGGTCCGAATTAATTTCCAATGGAACACCATGGAGAGATACTATTCGAGAGATGTACAAATCAGCTAGCTGGCTAGCGGTTATACTCTCGCGAACAGGTAAGAAGTGGGCTACTTTGGAAAGACGATCGACAACAACGAAGATAGCATTATTCCCTCTTTTGGTTCTGGGAAACCCGGTAATGAAATCCATACCGATTTTATCCCATTTCCATTCAGGAATCTGCAATGGTTGAAGGGTGCCAGCAGGCCGTTGATGCTCTGCTTTGATTCGACGACAGACGTCGCAACTAGCAATGTATTGAGCGATTTCTCTCTTCATCCTAGTCCACCAAAACCTCTGGCGAAGGTCTTGATACATTTTAGTACTACCGGGATGAATGGTGAGAGGGGATTCATGAGCTTCCTTAAGGATCAATTGACGCAAATGTTGTTTCTTGGGGACCACCAAGCGGTTCTCGAAGAAAACAACACCTCGTTCATCCATGGAAAAACATTTAGCAACTCCGCTAGCGATGTTTTCCTTGATGCGGGATATGCCTTTATCGCGCTTCTGGGCAGCTATGATTTGATCCGTAAGGTTAGGTTTCGCCACCAGGGTGGAAAGGAATCCCCGAGGAACAATGTGAAGGTTAAGCTTATGAAATTCCCCGTGGAGAAGTGGTTGACCTTGTTGTAACATCAGGTTGTTACAATAAGATTTACGACTTAGTGCATCAGCCATGACATTGGCTTTGCCTGGGGTATAAGTTATTCCTAAGTCGTAATCCGAGATCAACTCGACCCAACGTCTTTGCCTGAGATTCAAATCCGGTTGGGTGAAGATATATTTCAAACTTTGGTGATCAGTGTAAATTTCGCAATGATTACCCAGAAGGTAATGTCGCCAGGTTTTGAGTGCATGGACTACCGCTGCAAGCTCTAGGTCATGAGTAGGATAATTATCCTCATGTGGACGCAACTGTCGGGATGCGTAAGCAATCACATGACGATCTTGCATGAGTATGCAACCTAGTCCTTGTCGCGAGGCGTCGCAATAGATAACAAAGTCCTTTGAAAAATCTGGTGGTACCAGCACGGGAGCAGACGTCAGGCGTCTTTTCAGTTCCTGAAAGCTGAACTCGCACTGTGGGGTCCACTCGAACCTTTTATCTTTCTTGAGGAGTTCAGTTAGAGGCTTAGCAACTTTGGGGAAATTCTCGACGAAGCGGCGGCAATAGCTCGCCAAACCAAGAAAACTCCGAACTTGCTTGACCGTTTCAGGTGGAGTCCAGTCAAGGACAGCTTGAACTCGCTCGGGATTGACAGCAATGCCCTTGCCAGAGATTACATGGCCCAGATAGGTCACTTCTGGCAACCAGAATTCGCACTTGGAGAATTTGGCATAAAGGCGATGCTCTCGAAGTTTCATCAATACTAGCCTTAGATGTTCGGCATGTTCTTCCTCATTCTTGGAGTAGATGAGTATATCATCGAGGTATACCACGACGAATTTATCCAAGTACTCCATGAAGATCGAGTTCATTAACCGAGAGAAGGTGGCTGGAGCATTGGTTAAACCGAAGGACATGACGGTGTACTCGTATTGGCCGTAACGAGTAACGAAAGCCGTTTTGGGAATGTCCCTGTTCTTGATTTTGATCTGATGGTAGCCCAACCTTAAATCCATCTTGGAAAAGACTGAGGATCCAGCGAGCTGGTCATACAGGTCGTTGATCCTGGGGAGCGGATACTTGTTCTTGATAGTGACCAAATTGACAGGTCGGTAATCTACAACCATCCGATCCGTTCCATCCTTCTTCTTGACGAAGAGGACGGGGCAAGCCCATGGAGATGAACTAGGACGGATGAAACCCTTTTGCAAGGACTCATCGAGTTGTTTCTTAAGCTCAGCTAGTTCTAGGGGTGCCATCTTATAAGGTCTTCTAGAGATTGGAACGGTTCCTAGAACAAGGTCTATCACGAACTCGACATCTCTGTCAGGTGGAACACCTGGCAGTTCCTCTGGAAAGACATCCGGGAAGTCACGGACTACCGGAATATCTTCGAGGTCTGGAAGGGGATTGGCATTTAGAGAGTAGAGCTGACGCTCCGATATTCGGGTCAAAACATTGACTGTCTTGCCCGATGGATGGGTAAGTTGGACAGTTCTAGTTGAGCAGTCAATCTTGGCGTAATGAGCTGACATCCAGTCCATACCCAAGATGATGTTTATGTCTGAAGACTTGAGAGCTATTAGTGACGCAAGGAAGACCAATCTGTCAACAAGAATTTCATTTCCATGGCTGATTCTAGAGGTTTGCCACTTAGAACCAGGGGTTTGAATTACCATGGAGGTAGGCATGTCACAAAAAGTGGTATTGTGCAAACGAGCATAGCTCTCAGAAATAAATGAATGAGATGCTCCAGTATCAAAGAGAACAGTTGCCGGATGGCAATTAACAAGGAGCGTACCGAGAACGACGTTGGGGTCCTCTTGAGTTTCTTCAGCTGAAACGTAGTTGACATGGCCACGAGCAGTGGTGGCTGGCTTGGCGACAAGCACCTTCGCTGTTGACTTACCACGTCCAACAGACTTTCCGAACTGGTTGGGGTTGTTCTGGGGACACTCACGGATGTAGTGGCCCGGCTCACCACACTTGAAGCAAGTTATCATATTGGGGCGTGGAGCAGTATTGGCAGTGGGGCCACCAAAAGTCTTGGGCGGCACATACTGCTGATTGGGGCGAGGCGCCTCAAAGGATGGCCTCGGAGTATACCTGGGTGGCATAGCAGAATTTGGGATCCAGACCCGGCGCTTCTGAGATCCAGAGCCGGATGAAGATCCATAGTCACGGGAGTGCTTGCGTGAGGCTTCAAAATCATTCTGCCCTGTCTCAGCACTGATGGCCTTATTGACTAGCTTCGGAAAAGAAGTGCATTCATGCAGACGAAGGTCACGGCGGAGTTCAGGGCTAAGTCCCTTGCAGAACCTTGCCTGCTTCTTGGCATCGGTGGATACCTCTTCGGGAGCATAGCGTGCAAGCCTTCCAAATTCGCGACTGTATGCATCCACAGTCAGCTTCCCCTGGGTGAAGTTACAGAACTCCTCCCTCTTGCGATCCATAAGTCCTTCCGGGATATGGTGCTCACGAAAAGCAGCACTGAAGTCAGCCCAGGTAGTGAGTTGGCCGACCGGACGCATAGCTTCGTAATTCTCCCACCAAAGGCTGGCAGGGCCTTCGAGGTGATAGGCAGCAAAGGTGACTTTATCATCTTCAGCCACGTTAGCAGAACGTAGCTTGTGGGCGATGCTGCGGAGCCAGTCATCCGCATCGAGAGGCTCGATGGAATGATTGAACTTTGGCGGGTACAGCTTGACAAAGTCATTGATGGACACTGAATTGATCCTCTGCTGGCGTGCAGTGTTCTGCTCAATCCGCTCTAGCAAGCGATTTGTGTCGCGCCTGTTGCGCTCTGCCTCCAGCATCACTTCGGCCAGAGAAGGTGGTTGAGGCAGACTTTCCTCTCTAGGTGCACTAGCTTCTCCCTGCTCCGAAGCAGCAGGGTTGCTGCGGGTGTTGACCATCCTGGGAAAACAAAACAGCGATTTAAACCAGGATGGCAAAATCTGGCCAAGGAAGTGCGGAATGTAATGGATAACAAGGAGTGCAGAGATGATCATCCGTATGACATGGTAATATAGAAACTGCCATATATATACCAACGGTCATACACATCATACATAGTTTAGTACAAGCTCAAGCTGAAGTACAACTAAGACGAAAGACGTTACATCTCATCGGAGGCATTCCAAGCTCCTATACATTATTTTTCTACACCTCCGGAATTGATACACACTAAGTTATATTCCACAATCACACAGGACGGTGGACATACAACTATTACAATACTAGCGAGACTACTACTAGCTCAGACGGCTCCGTAGAAGTCCTCATATAAGTCACCACCCAGACCTGGAAGTGGAACATGGTCATCTGGGAACAGACGGTCCTGCGGTGCTTGTGGACCATAGGGACTTGGGTGCGGCCTCGGTCCAACAAATGGCGGTAGAAGAGGCCCACGAGGAGGGGTGATGCCTCCCACCTCACGCCATTCCATGAAATCTGGCAGACTAGCCCGCACAGGGTACAAGTCTCTCGTATCCATGTATCCGGCTTGCACAGCAGGTGCAAACCTCGTCAAGGTGGCCCAATGATCAGCACGAGCATTAAAGAGCTCCATACGCAAGGCCCGATTTTCACGGTCCTTATCTTCCAACATCTCAGTAGTGGTGCAAAGGAGTGAGTCCTCATGGGATGCATCACTGTACATGCCCTGAAGGTAACCATGCGCCCCAGGGAGGGATGCTGGCATGTAGCGAAATTCAGTGTTGCTCAACAAGGCAGTTCTAGCTCGCATAATGGTCATCATCGAGTAGGCTGCATCTTGAACGGACATCCCAATAGTGATCCCGAGTCCATAAGAACGGTGGAGTGGTTCCGCGGCTCCGGGATAAGATGGATATATCCTGACCGTGCACAGATACTGGCTCTGGTTGAAGTCTCTAAACTGCTCTTCGACGGTGTATTCAGGGTACCAACGGTAACCTGCCTCAACCATCACTCGAACCAACATGGCGGTATGACCACATACACCGATGCAACGGGTCAGACGAACCACTTGGTTTTGGGAACGGGTAGCCATCTGAAAGCACAAAATAGTGCAAAGGCATTAGAATTTCCGGATGAAATTGGACAACATAACGGCTGTAAATGCTCAGAAAAAGAATTGAGACATCCACAACAGTTTGCGAAACCACTCAACAACAACATATCAAGGTTCTGGTTCAATTGGCAACATACTAAACTTTAGTAGAACTGAACCGGGTTGAATCCAACAATCCTATAAGTTACTACGGATTTAGTAACACGTGAACCTGATAGAGAGAAGAGAGCCTAGTCCTTAACCCACGTAGAATGAGAAGAGAATGACTCAGAATAGAGGGCATAAGGTAAAGAAGTAAAAGAGCCTTACGTTCCCTCCCACAATCAATTCCCCTACATATAACTAAAGCATTTCTAGACTCGACATCGACCAGTTTGGCTTAGCGAACCTACAGGCAGTCCGGCTCTGATGCCAACGCTGGTAGGACCCCGATCCTAAGCCACATCGATCCAGCGTGTAACACATCATATCACTTTGCGGCCTCACGCACGGTACTCCCACGGGTGCCACCTTACCTGGCCCGGGACCGTTTGCGCCTTTTGGCTCACGTATATGATAGTGTCGCTAGCATCCATATGACAGAGAACCCGGGCCGACATGGCTAGTCGTGAACCCAAAGCGGCGCTAGCCTATGAGGACAGGCATACATGAATCACATCGAACATGTCGGTCATCAACGTATTTATTCGGGCTGTAGCACTGGGCTAACAGGACTCCGGTAACCCGGGCTGTAGCAGGCTAGGCAGGACTCCGAATAACAGCGCGTGACATTTCCCCGAAGGGACAGACATAGGAACGACGTGAAACACATGCCGGCCAGTCAAGTGTTCAAGAAGTAGTGCTGGGCTAGCAGGACTCCGGTGAACCGGGCTGTAGCGGACTACTATCGCTCAGAAGCACAAGACTTACATTTCCCCATATGAAAGGCTGCCAAGGATAACCAACTAGATAGTCGGATCCCACTCATACCAAGCATTTCAATCATACACACAATATGCCCGATATGAGTAAATACAACATGGCAACACAACAGTACTCTACGACTCAAGTACTTTATTTAGAAGGCTCCGAGGAGCCATACATATCATCCATACAGATAGGGGTCACATGACCCAACACTCAAGTCATACAAACATACAAGCACATGCGGAAGCAGACTAGTCTGAGTACAGACACTAGAAAGAAAGAAGGCTTGATGAAGCCTATCTATCTACATCGACCCTTCACAAGTCTTGGATCACCACCTGGGTGATAAGTCACTCGTCAACGTCGAGGTCTACATAGAACCCATCAGAGGGGTTGGTGCAGTCGGCTGAAAAAAACATGATTAAAGCAACATGAGTACGGAGGTACTCAGCAAGTCTTACAACAGGAACCTACTATACATGCACATTCTCAAGAAGGTAGTGGGGTTATTGCAGCAAGCCAGCTTTGACTCTTGGCTAAGCTATCCTACGATAGACACCACTTGTAAAACATTTGTCGCACACGAGTCCACTATCACCATCACAATACCCCACCGTGGATCCTCTCTCGCCATCCTACGAGAGGGCCATCCGCGGTACTCACACTTATCTTGAGAGTTTTAGTAGTATCCATTTAACTTGTCTATGAACTGATATAGGCAACCCAGAAGTCCATTACCGCGGACACGGCTATTCGAATAGATCATTTATAACCCTGCAGGGGTGTACTTCTTCACACATGCTTCCACCACTTAGCGTCTGCACACGACATGTGCTCGGCAGACTTCAAGCGAAAGCCGACGTGGGTGTAGACCACGACCTACCTAAACACTCAAGTCTCTAGTCCAGGTTTATCGCCTATTCGGGTTCCATCCGCAGGGAGTCCGGCCGAGGTTTCCACTAACGGCCCCGAACGATGTGAACAGGGTTCCCGAGACACCAAACGGGCGAGTCGATACACCGTGCCACGTGCCTACCGCAACACAGCCCACCCCGATGGTCAGCGCCGCGTGCGGCCCCCAGCATACTACAAACACCAGAAACTACTTGCAACTCCTGGACAGAGGACAAGGATGGATAAGAAGTCGAGCGGGGTCATATTTCAGGGCCCAATGTGTGGTAGTAACTGTATCATGGATCACAAACACAGATCTCAGTTCTTAAGGACGGCCTCAATGAAACAACCCACCATGTACTCCTACATGGCCTCTCATCGATTCCTTTACCAAATCGTATTCAACACTTCACTCTTGTCATCGACACAACCTTTCACTCCAGTTCATCATCCCGATGAGCCAGACCTGACACAACTCTAAGCATAGCAAGCATAGCATGGTAGGAACACACACACACATGTATTGGCTCAATCAACTCCTACACATGCTAGTGGGTTTCATCTAGTTACTGTGGCAATGACAGGTCATGCAAAGGAAGTGGGTTCAACTACCGCAACACACAGCAGTTTGAAACGCGTTGTCTTAATGCAGTAAACAAGAGCAGAAGCGAGAACATGGGTTTGTATCGGAATGATCAATGGGTTGCTTGCCTGATGGAGTGGTGGTGGGATACTGCCCTTCAACTGGATACTCGGAGATATCCTCGGAGGCAGAACCTACCACGAATGACACATTGCAACACAATCAATACATGACGATATGCAACAATATGATGCATGCAATGACATGGCAATATGAATGTGTCCTGGTCTTGTGCAAGTTAAACCAGAAGGAAATGACCCCATTTGAACCAAAGATTCAAATGGTAGTGCATTTGTAAGATCATATTAGTGCAATATCTTATAATGCCTAAACAGTGGGTTTAACTTGTTTTAACATGCATGAAACCAGTTCCATTGGATAGGTTGGATTTTTCTGATAATTTTTTATATATAGAACTTTGCATTTGGAGTTACAGATAATTTTCTACGAATTTTTGAAGTTTGAACTATTTTCTGGATTTTCCTGTATAAAAATAAATCCAGCAAAATAATAACTGCGTCAGCACTGTGTCATGCTTGCGTCAGCAGTCAACCCCGCTGACTGGGTCAAACCTGACGTGTGGGGCCACACGTCAGTGACACAGGGGCTAATCCCGGTCAAACCCCGCGCTGACTGAGGTTTGACTTGGTCCTAGGGCCCACTGTCAGTGACTTAGGGGGGGGGTTTAGGTTGCGGGATTAGGCGCTAATGACGCCACGTCGGCCTCGCCGGAGTTTCGCCGGCGACGACCTCGAACCGCGGCGGTTCTTCACCGGAGTTGCGCTACAGGCGGCGAATAGGCGCGCGGAGACCACGGGAGTGAAGCCTGCGCTCGTCCGCACCGATTGGAGCAGATGGGAGAGGCGGGGGCGGCCGGAGCTCGCCGGAGCGAAGCTCAGGGCGGCGGCCGGAGCCGACCTTGAGCGGGCGCAGCGCTGCGGGGCTCGAGAAGACAGGGGAGGAGGTGGAATCGAGGCGGGAGCTCACAGCGAAGGCAGCGGCGGCGTCAGCGGGCTCGGGGACGAGTCGGAGACGACGGGGCGGCGAGGACGATCTGCGGCGGCCGGCGACGAAGAGGACAGCGAGGGCGACTCTACAGGGCACTCCGGCTCGCGTGGCTCGGCGAGGAGGCAGCTAGCGACGAGGCGGAGCAGCTGGGCTTGTCGGAGAGGCGAGGGAGCGGCTGTGGGTGCGGCAGCAGCGGGCGTCGGCGACGAGCTCCGCTCGGGGAGGGGGAAGAGAGGGAATCCAGAGGAGGGGGGGGGAAAGAGCGAGCGGCGGGGCGTCGCGTGGCGACGTGCGGAACGTCCAGCGTCGGGGGGGGGGGGAGGCCAGGCAGGCAGGTGGCGTGGCGGCACGGCCGTGCGCGCGCGCCGGCCACACGCCCGGCCGACTAGCGCCAGGAGGACGAAGGCGCTGGTGGGCTGGCCCAGCTGGGCCGCACAGGAGCGGGCCTCAGCTGGCACAGGTAGGCTTTTTTTTAAATTTGTTTTCTTTCCTATTTCTTTGCAACTTTGTGGAATTATTTAAAGTACTTAGGCTCCTCCAAAATTTCTCAAGCTGCACATGCTTGCTATTTAAAATATAGACAACATGAAACATTTCTGTTTGAGAATATTTGAACATTTAAAATATTTTTATAAATTTTAAATGCCCAAATTCAAATACTTATGTGTTAATTCAAAAACCTTATGATGACCTAGAAAATTGTGCACCACTTTTGTCAAAGGTTTAAACCCAAAACAAAGGGGGTGAACATTTCAGAAGGGCATTTCAGGTTCATTGAAAATAATTTTAGTAAACCCTAGTTATTTCCAGGGGGGGGGGGAAGTGTGTGTTGGGGGTTCTGGCATTTCCCATTTCAGAATTAATAGAATTTAAACATGATGCACACTCTAATGCATGGCCTAGCTAGGGATGTGACATCTCTTATTCCAGTTCATCTGCCTCCTTTAATCACCCGGCCGAAATCACCATGGATTCATTTTTATTCGAGCTATTTTGAGGGTTTTCTTCCATTCATAGAGTGTACAGTGCGTGGACACATCAGGATCTTGTGGCCTCCGCCAGACATTCCATCTCGCCGTACCAGATGACTTGAGGATGCCCGCGGTATATTCAATCTCACCCTAAATCGTCTGGCATGGCCTACTTTCCTGAACATATTCTAAATATTACTACATTTGGATAAAAGGTGCCACATGCACCATATATGTCAAAGGGGATTTCCCCCTCTTCTTTCTATATTAGGCAAATTAATGATGTATTGTTCTTTCGATTACTCTCATATTTCCATGACATCATGTTTACCCTATCTGTTTAATTATAAATTTTTGTCCTTCGATTTCGACTGCTGCACAGTTCTTTCAGTTTGGGCCCAGATTTTGCATGTTACCATATTTTCTTTAACAATCCTACCATTTTTTGCAGCGCGTCCCTTACTATGCAACAGAATCTGTAGTGCACAATCTTTCCCTTTACATAAATCAAGACTGCAGGGATGTCATACTGCACACAAACCATGGATTTACAATCGTTGCTACTGTAAGACTTGATGAATGTGGTGACTCCTATTTTGACACTGGCTTTTGTAAAGAAATTGCGAAGTTTTATGAACTGCAAGCTGGCACCAGAATTGCACTGCACATAAAAGGTCCTGGTCATGAGATATATGGTAACTTCCCTGACGATATCATCCATCCAGACTTTGCTCGAAGTAAGTTTTCTTTTCAACTATCTGCATGTTGACTTACCCAGCAATATCAAATGAATTGTGTAGTATTTAAGCAACCAACTGTTATTCCCTTTTCTTACTATATTGCTACCTAATAACTTCTAGTTACCAATACACTTCTCTATTGCCCTGTTTTAACTAAATATTCCATGTACTCCCATTTCTATCAGAAAGCGCCGCTGACAAGGAGACGCCGGAGGCGGAGAACGGGGCTGCCAACAAGCGGAGGCGGGGCAAGCTAGAACCGCAAGCGACTCCAGTAGGCCTAGACTTCATCAGCAGCCTCCCCGATGATATGTTGACAATCATCATCTCCCTCCTCCCAATCAAATATGGGGCGCGGACAACCGTCCTTTCCCGGTGGTGGTGCCTCCTATGGAAGTCCAGCCCTCTCGACCTCATCGACTCCCACGAGCTCTGCCATGGCTATCGCAAAAGCTTGGATGCATTCTCCAAGATCCTCGGCAGTCACCTTGGCCCAACCAGAGGCCCTAGAATGGGCAAGTTCCTTTCCAACGGCAAGGACCGAGCCAAGCTTGACGAGTGGTTCTGATCCCCTGCCCTAGATCAGCTCGAGGAGCTCACTTTTTATGATGGGCATATGCGGTTGCTGCCAAGGTCCGCACTCCGCCTCGCACCCACGCTGCACGTCGCCAAGTTCAAGAACTACCATCCCCCTTAATGACGCGCCCGCTCTTATTCTACCACGACTGAAGCACCTCGAGCTCGTCGCCGTCTGCTGCTCAAACGATGACATGGAGCGCCTGCTCCGTGGCTGTACTGCACTCGAGTACCTTCGTCTTCAGGCGATCAATGGGTTAAGTGCCTTCCACATCACCTCCATGACTCTCCGGACTATTTATGTGTGTTGCTGGTGCGGCAGGAAGACAACACAAGATGTGTACCACGGTATGGTCATTGAGGACACACCTGCACTTGAGAGATTACTTGTAGTTGATCAAGAAGGTCCAACAAGAATCAATGTCATTTCTGCGCCGAAATTGATAGTGGTGGGCTACTTGTCTGACAAATACTCTGAACTTGTTATTGGATCCACACCCGTTCAGGTACAATAGCCGCCTTCTACCTCTCCTTCTACAAATTAACATCATTTCTAATTTTGAAGATGTTTGTTCATCTGTCATTCAGAAAATGATTATGACAAGCTTGACCCCAAAACTGCGCACAGTGAAGGTCTTGGCACTAGAATCTATCGGCCCCAACCTGGAGCAAGTTGTCAGTTTCCTGAGATGCTTTCCGTGCCTGGAGAAGCTATATATCGAGGTGATGTTCCTTTCCTATTAAATGTTGACCATAAGGGAGTTCAATTTGTGACACCTTTTTCCAAGTTTACAGTGACAATGTACTACGATTTCTGAAGGATTCTTTTGGAGGATTTCAGTACATACATGCCCACCCCCCAAATTGGTTGCTTGATCCATATGGTTACAATCAATAAGCATTTCTCCTTTGTATTCATCTGTACTAGTTTTCTTAGAGAACTTTTCATCCACTCCAACCTCTTGTGAAGAAGGCTACATTTTTCTATGTAATCAAATGCCCATGTTAATCATGTCAGATCGAAGATGGCATGTTAGTGTATTTTAAAAATCCTGCAAACCAAATAGGCCTGTAGTAATGTTCAAAACTGCATGTAGGCACTAACTCATTTTCTTCTTTTGCAGATAAGATTAGGCCTAGTGGTGGATAATGTGATATAATATAACAATCACATCGAATGCCTAGATTTGCATCTCTCAGAAATTACTTTGAAATCCTACCGAGGGACCTTACCGGAGATTGTATTCGCCAGGTTCTTTGTTCTTAGAGCAAGGGTGCTGAAGGAAATGAGGTTTTCCCTACATTTATTTCGCAAAAATGAATTGTTTGTTGATCAGTGTCGGCGCCTGTGGCAGAATGGAATAGGCTCCAAAAATGCTGAATTTCATTTTGGAACTTCAGATGACAGAGTAATCGGAAGTCATCGTATCAACCCCATACATGACTTCTCAGTGGCTGCCCCCTTTGCAAAAATTGTGAGGTTTCGAAACCAGAATTAGAAGTGGTAATATTAGTTTGAACCTCTCTGTTATCCATGTTCAGCGGATCAGCGCGAGCGTTTGCAGCTGATGAGCTGAATTTCATTTCTAATATCAGTTTGAACCTTGCAATCTTCGAATTTGAGCCATATAACTATGGAATTTGAACCTTGTAATATTTCGAGTTTTTGTGGTACAATCGTGGAAATGGCATCGTATGAGACTCATATATTGGTAGCACTATTTTGACCTTAATATGCAATGTTTTTAGATTTTATTAACCATTCTCGAATCTCTTTACCTTGTCGATGTCACAACACACGATCTATATAGCTAACTCGACTGCGATCTTCGACATTATTGCACACATTTGGTTTCTTCCACTGTGTGCCATGTAGAGTGCAAAATTAACTATCGCACTCGAGTGCCCATTATCACCCTTCTGTGTAACTTTGGCCTCATCACCCACGGGTAAACTTATGACTGAAGTCATTCCACACACTTCGCGCACACCCAGCACACAACACACACCAGCACACGTGTACACCGGCGTCGCCGCCGGTTGAGATGGACGGCGAGGCAGCCAACAAGCGGAGGCGGCTCGAGCCAAAACCGCATCCGGTGAGCCTGGACTTCATTAGCAGCCTCCCCGACGACACGCTGATCGTCATCATCGGCCTCCTCCCCACCAAATCTGCTGTGCGGACCGCCCTGCTCTCCCGGCGGTGCCGCCCCTCTGGCGCTGCGTCCCCCTCAACCTCACCGTCGATAGCTGCCTCTACTTCGGGGATTGCAAACGCATGGCCGCAGTCTCCAAGATCCTTTCATCACACCCTGGGCCAGCCAAACGCCTTGACATCCGCATGTTCAATACCAACTGCAAGGTCCAACCCAAGTTCGACGAGTGATTCTTATCCCCCGCCCTAGATCAGCTCGAGGAGCTCAGCTTTGAAGCTGGACGATGTCGCTCTCTACCGCCATCCGCGCTCCGCCTCATGCCAACGCTGCGCCGCGCCAGCTTCAGCTCCTGCTATCTTCCCCAGATTAATGTCGCGCCCGCTCTTCTTCTCCCTCAACTCAAGCAGCTCGACCTCTTCGATGTTGTCATCTCGAAGAAGGATGTGGAGCACCTGCTCCGCAGCTGTACTGCACTCGAGTACCTTCGTCTTGAGCAGATCCACGGGTTCATTAGCCTCCACATCGCCTCAACGAATCTCCGATGGATTTATGTGTCTTGCTGGCCCCGCAACAAGACATCAATTGGGAAGAGATCACTCCAGCTGTTCCACGTTATGGTCATTGAGAATGCGCCTTTCCTTGAGAGATTGCTTATATCGGATCTAGAAGGTCCAACAAAAATCAGGGTCATTGACGCGCCGAAATTGACAGAGTTGGTGTACTCGTCTGCCAAATTCTCCGAACTCTTTATTGGATCCGTAATCGTTCAGGTACATCACTCATCTTCTTCTCCGTCTTCTTGAAATTCACATTTTTAAATTTCTTATTGATGTATTTACGACCGTCTTCCAGAAAATGATTCCCACAAGCTTGACCCAGTCCATGCGCACAGTGAAGATCTTAGCACTAAAATCTATCGGCCCCAATCTGGATCAAGTTTTTGGATTCCTTGCATGCTTTTCGTGCACGGAGAAGCTACTCATCGAGGTGAAACTTCTTTCCTATAAGTAAACAGTAATCACAACATAGCTCAATTTTTCGTAATTTTCCCAAATTACGATGACAAGTGTAGTGTTCAAAACTGCATCTACGCACTACACCGAAAGAAATGTTTTTAGTATTTTTCTCACGTGGTCACCTGCATCATTTTTATGTCGTACTACTATAGTAGCCTAGGCTAGTCATAGTGGAAAGTAACTTAGACTACTTCAGTAACTCTATGGTTACCCTAAGAGCAAGTACTACATCCGTCCTGGTTTACTCTTCCAATTTTGTACTATCAAAATTTGACCATAGATTTAACTGACAAAATGTTAATGCATGTCACTAAGAACTATATCGTTGGATTCGTATTTGAACATAATTTCAAATGGTGTAATTTTTAGTGACATGCATTGGCATTTTCTTAGGTAAATCTATGGTCAAAATTTTATACTAAATACGAGGTAGTATTACAAAAGTGGGCTATGTAGGCCAAAACATGTGCCAAATTCACTTGTGATGCATTTGGCATCGATGCCCCTCCATTGCTCACCTGGTGTCCCAGTCTGGATCACCTACTTTGCTCCGGTGCCAAATTAACTCACGCAATTAAAAAACACTGCGTGGGAGAGAGAGAGGACTGAGGCAATAAAAAACACTTGTTTGGGAGAGTGAGAGGCTGGTGTAGTTGGTTTGATTGATTTGTTTATACATGTGGGTCTGTGTGCATAGCGGTGCCAACTCTCTCACATCGCGAGAGCGGTGCCAAAATCTTTTTGATTTGACATCGATGCATGTTATGTGGCATACTTTTGCGAAATATGGCATCGGCCACATAGTGGAAGGCAACAAATTCCCAAGCTCTTCACGTGCTCCTAGTTAAATGAGAGGAAACAGAAAGAGAGAGAGAGAGAGAGAGAGAGAGAGAGAGAGTAAGTGAGTGAAAAAATATCACTAGCCAGCCAACCCTATCGTATGAGCGAATGATATTGGTACCTCTTGATGACACGGCAATCTTATGCAGCCAGCTGCTCTAATATGTTCTCCTCTTTTGCAGATAAAAAAAGACCCAAAAGTGAAAAATGTGATGCACAATAATAATCTCATCGAATGCCTTGATCTCTATCTTACAGAATTGATTTGATCGACTACCGAGGTAGCACATCGGAGATTAAATTGGCCAGGTTCTTTGTTTTTGAGGCAAGTGTGCTCAAGGTAATGAGGTTTGGCGTTCTCTGGCGCAACAATGAATGGCGTGCTGATCACCGCAAGCGTCTAAGCCTAAATGACAAAGTCTCCGCAGAAGCTGAATTTGTTTTTGAAACATCAAGTGGCCCGAGACTCGAAAACTTATTTGCCCATTAGTGACTTGTCAGGGCGGTGGATTTTAGTTTGTACGATAATGCTGCATCCACCTAAAGTAACGAAAGTTCTTACGTAAACTTCCTAGTGATTCCCTCTTCGTAGGTGTAGCATTACTCCTAACATTTGTAATATCAGTTTGAAACTTGTAATATTCCCGTGTCCTATTCCTGCGTTTTCAAAATCATGCGAATCAAACAGGTCCTGAGTTGGTGATGATGTTGTGCCTCCCATCTTTCACCAATAGCCGTCGAATCTAGATCTGACGCATACAAACCAAGCTTCTCCATTTTTGCAAAAAGATGGCCGCACTTGTTCCCTATTTACAAACAACTCCTTGTCTCTCACAATCAGCCTCATCTCCCCCCACCACATCTAGGAGTAGAAGGCCATGGAAAAATCTGGCGCGATGGCCGCTGCCGGAGCCGTCCGCCCCCAATCTTGGTGTTCCGTGCAATGCACGGGCATCTACGCACGGGAAATTATGTCGAACAGGGCTAGTTGTAAGCAGGCTAGCTCTACAGCCATGATGATAGTGACTGCAGATGGTGAGGCTGACTATGGTATGCCGAACACGGCGCCTATACTCAGGTGTCATCTCCGGCGCAGGGTCTTGTCACTTCACTGTGAGGAGCAGCACGTAATAATTTGACCAACGGGTAGTAAAGTGCTAGTACTCCTACTAATACATTGGTAGTACTACTACTAGTACTAGTAGCACCACCGTCTGGATTCAGGAGTACTACCACGTCCATCTGGATTTTAGTATTTGACTAGCAATATCTAGTAATGCATGTCACCAAAAATGTACTACTCCCTCTGTAAATAAATACATGGTGTTTTATTCCTATCGGCGAGAGAACTTAATGTTTTTTTGCTAACTAGAGTACTAATAGGATTACATGCAATGAACTAAACACTGCATGTCATGTTTGGTAGTCTCAAGTCATTGAAAGCATGCACGGCCCACATCTCTCATTGGTTGATATGTCACGAAATAAGAAACAAGGAGGGAGTTAACGCACCGTGCCTAAGTATTTTGGGATTATTTGGTTTTCGTAAGGTGACTTTCACAACATTTTTGTTTACATGCATTAACATTTTATTAGTTAAATCAAAGGTCAAAACTTGCCGCAAAATGCAAAGGGGACCAATAAACCAGTAAACATCAAACTTCTCTCGTTTGGCCCCAACTAGAGGTCCGGTGAGATGACTATACTGCACCGGCACGGAGGGGGACGCAACTTCATTGACTTACGGCAACTGCCTTTGGGTGAATGACATGTGGCCCCAGGCGGTGGCTGGCCCACCTATCATACAGCCAAAGGCAGGTGCAGTAGAGGGCCGAGGAGTAGTACGAAATCCTACGCACCTACGCACGCTAACCAAGGGCTGAGTGATCACTCGAATCGCAAGATCAGTTGACTAGAAGCTACGCTAGACCCATGGAGGTGATGAGCGCGAGCATCAGCCGGCTGTGCTAGATGGTCCATGATGCCGGCCTACGGCCCGGCAGGTAGTATTGCTTGAGGCCGCCAGGGCGAGGGGCCACTTGGACGATAGCTTCATCTCCTTGTTCGACGAGGTCCTCATAGGTTTCCTTGACAAGTTCACCGTCGTCAAGAAGCTTGCGGACGACTTTGACGTAAGCCTCCAGCCGACGCGCCCAGGCTCTGCGATGCCCGCCACCCTCAACGTCCACTATGGTAACAACCTCTTCGACGCACTGGTGGCCCTACGATTGCCCGCTATCGCGCCAGAGAATGTCCACCTTGAGGTCGCGGTCGCTGCTCAGCGCCTGGCGCAGCAAGACACCATCGACATAATCACCCACGTCTACGCGCAAATCGTCCACAAGGACTACTACATGCAAGAGGAGGACGATAGGACGCTGGATTTCTTGGAGCGCAGGGCAACCTTGGATGGCACTGTTCAGAAGCACGTTGAGCTCGCCGCCAACGCCGCTGCTCCTCACACGTCGGTTGGTGACCCAGCGCACTAGGGCGTGAGGATGTCATTGAACGTTGATGGATCCGTATGTATTTTTATCTTTCCGTCAGATCCGTGTAGTATTATATGATACTACAATAATTATCTTACCTTTCGTATCAACTTTATAATTTTCGTACGTACGCCATGCATGAACGGCACCAGATCCAAACTTCTCATTGCTCTAGGCAAAATCGTTATTTTCTATCTATCGGTCGCGCCATGGAGCAGAACCAAATTTTACAAGTTACGAGTTCAAAAGGAAAAGCCTGCCTTGTTCGCGTCGCACCCCCACATGGTTGGTCCAGCACGCCGCTCAAGCGGGAATGCGTGCGGTGTTGCATTTTCACTTACAAGTGGGACCGCAGTTGAGCAAACCGACTATCGGCAAACCCCCACCTCGCCCACCCCGCGATGGCTGAGGAAACAGGAGGGAGAAGAGATGGCTGTAGCATGGACTCCAAGAAAATTGGTGTTGGATGGGACTCGTGTGGGTGGCGTGTGCCGTACTGCTAGACGTGAATGCTAGTTATGGCCCATGCCACCCCACTATATCGAGCCTATATCGAGGTACGTAGAACAAATTTCCTGCAGTTCATACTCAGCCCTCCTCTATCTCTCTTCTCAGCCAGCCAGCGGACGCGCGGAGCCCATCGTCTGTTTGCTCACATGCGGCCCCACATGTCAGTGAAAACGCAAGAGGACCCACTGAACCTGCACATCTTTCACCTAGACGTGCTGGTGATGGAAAACAAATCCAATAAAGATCTTCGGTGGCCGCTTTTGGAGTTACTCAAGAGTAGTAAGATTCTATTTACAGTTTAACCCAAGATGCACATCTCGTGGCTTCAACTACCACTCTATTTTCTTTCATGACACGACCTGGATGCTGGATGTCCCACGTGTCGGCAAAAGGAGGAAGAACCCGACCAAATCTTCGGTTCTGCTCTCGGATTAGACTAGTTGTGCTAACTTAAAAATTTTATTGTGTACTCCCTCCATTCCAAAATACTTGACTTCCATTTGTCCAAAAATGGATGTACCTATATAGTAAGACATGTCTAGATACATATATATTTTGACAAATAGAAGGCATGTATTGTGCAATGGAGGGAGTATAATGGATGCAAGTTTTTGTATTGGGAAGAAGAGTACATCCATATATTGGTAGAGCGCAATTTAGTAGATGTTCTATCACTTTTAGCTAGTAGCACAGAGGCTAGAGATGAGATTAGTGCACTTGTTGATACTCCTACTAGAATAGAGGCTAGACATGAGACTAGATGCGAGGAAGCAACATCTACTTCTTTACACTCGAAGAAGAAAGAACCACGCAAGATCGAGCCTCCGCAGATCAACAATGAATGCATCGAGAAGGCACTAATCCAACTTACAGTAGTAAAATATATTCTTGTGGTTCTTGTTTTCTTTGGTCTTGCTTTTATAGTCAAAATTATCATTGGAGTTCGTGCAAAACGGAGGTCCGTTTGGGGTCGTGCGTTGGAGTTGGCCTTGCAAGTGGGACCGCAGTTAAGGAAACTGACTATCGGCAAACCCCCACCTCGCCCGTCGCGCGATGGCTGAAGTTAGAGAAACAACGAGGTTGAAGAGATTGCTCTAGCACGGACTCCAAAAAATAATATGGTGTCAGATGGATGTCGTGGTGGTGGCGTGTGCCATACTCCTGGACGGGAATGCTTGTTCCGGCCCATGCCACCCTACTACTCCTACTACTTACTCCTACTATATAGTAGTACTAGTATCGAGGATCCGAGGTGCTGGTTACGTACAGCGAACACATTAACATATGGCTACAGTAAAAACACCCGCTCGACGCGTGAAGCATGTGAAGCTAGTACTCCGTCTAGGTGAATAAGTCATATTAGAAGGTGCATCACGATCTAGGTGCAAGCAGATTGGTGGAAAAGAAGAATATTTCTCTCTTCTAAACACAACATTTAATCACAGCAGTTAAGAGGATGCCTTATTAGCTACCCATGCAGGCCATCGTAATTCATAGCATGCAAAGCGCTTTTATTTCTTGCCTACTAACCGCATGGACGTGTTGCATGCATTGATCCTTGCTCGAGCAAAAAAAGGGAGGAAAGGGGTTTCCACGGGTGACAACGAGGCAGAGGTGGAAGCGCTCGCTGGCGAACAAGGCAGGACGGACATCAAGATGGAAAGTTAATGAACGGCGCCTAAACATTTTGGGAAAATCTAATTTTCGTAAGGTGACTTACAAATAGTGTACTACTATTGTTGATTGGCCTCATCTGATAACCTGTTGCAATGCACGTACAATTATGTATTCGGAAAATACTTTTTTGCCTCATCGCACCACTCACTCAGAGAAGCGACTCGAAAGCCATTCATAAATTTAGTAAGTTTATCACAGGCATATCATTTTATTACATAGAACAGGTCATCAACCCACATCGACAACGAGGATACATCATAAATACTAAAGTTTTCACCACACAACAAATAACAAGCAATGAAATGAACTTCAACTCAACCATTCCTCGGCGTTGGAAACGCTTGCTTTCAACCACAAGTGATTCTCTAGGACGGGCCATGCATTGTCGATCTGGAGACCAACGCAGGACTGATCATCCAGGCTGAAGCGGCCTACTATATCAGTACCAGGGTAGGGAACCACCCAAATGTCCGAGGTATAGACACAGTTGCTTCTCATAAATGTGTCAACAGCGGTTGGATCGCCTTTCACCATCATCGGATAGTTTCGTCCAAGGAAGAGCGAGTTTTCTCCAAGACTATCAATTCTGTGCCAGGGAGAAGGAGTTGGCGCTAGCACACTAGTATCCATCCCGAATACCATGCAACGGGTGTTGGAATAGGTCCGGAGAGTGCGACCATGGGAGACTACACCTGCTTCCTTAGCAGTAACATCATCAGTGGGATGTATTCACACAAGAAGAGGTGATCCATCAGAATTAGTTGCCAGGCTCCACAGAGTATATCGGCGCTGCTCGTCCTCATGCTCGTGATCATCACCATCGTCATCTCCCTCTTGGTTATAAAAACCTTCAAGTATAGGTGGTGGAATGTTCACAGGACCTTGGAAACACAAGAAGAAGGTTAATTAGTAAAGGGAAACTTGCTAACCCGCATGCATGTGGAAGAAAAAAATTATAATTACGGTGGAAGACAAACGTACCGAAACAACGAGGATCCCATGCAAAAACAGTGCCATGAGAGGTGTCAGCAAACACAAGATCCTCGTATTCAATTGCATCACAGTACACATCCGTGTATAGAAACTGATTTTTGAGTAATATCCATCTAGTCAAACCACAAAGGACGTTAACTAGCTTGTCGAAGATAGCAACAACTCGATAGTTCTTGTAATTCCAAGAGAGGTTGGGAACTCGACAAATTGCTATCTTCAGTACACGACAGTCACCATGATCGTATTTGAACGTACGTAGATCATCTGTGTGCTCAACCTTAGGGAACTCGGTGATTTTTGGAAGTGGAACCCGGTGACGAGTGTACACATTCACAAGTTCCCACTCACAATTGTACCCAATATAAACAACCCAATCTCCATTTGCGCCAGCCCAGGACTTACCCTTAAGCGATGGCATCTTGACATCACACGTATCATTATCAAGCGGCATCAACTTGCACAAGGCGAGGTCTCCGTCGTCCGCTCGCCAACGAGCAGGGTCATGGCAAAGAAGATAGGGGAGATCAAACCGCTCCTGGACCCTTGGGTTCCTTGCAATGATGTCATTAGTTGAGTCGAGAATGGGCTTGAACGAACCTGCCATGCTAGCCGAGGTGATGACGTCGCACCGATTAATGAGTTCCTCCACCTCGTCATCTTTCAGATCAGGGCAAGAATAATGGGGTCGTTTCGGCCAGTTCCCTCCATGGAGAAGACGATCGAACAATGGCAGAAGAAAGGGTGAAGGGCTGAAGGAAAATGGAGGAGGGAGAGGAAGAGCGTGCGACAGCAGTTCCAAATCGAGAGGGAAAGGTGAAGAGTCGGTGGACGGTTGCGAGTTTGCCACGGTTCACGAAGAGGCGCCCCGGCCTACATGTCCGTTCGAAAATACTCCTACTACTCGCCATCGTCTCACTGATATGTTGGAACGGGACCACATGTCAATGAAACATGGTGTGTAATTTCTCGTGCAAAATGCGATCTGGCCGCGTTGGCCCGAGGTGCCGCATTAGTTATCGACTTTATTTTTTTAATGGCATGCCGATCAGTTTTGAAGCACGACTAACTGGTACTGTACGAAGAGAAAATATAAACTACTCTACCACTACCCCACCTCCAGTACTAGTAGTATAAAAAAGATATATAGGCTGGAGCTTCAACGCTTTCTTGCTAAGGGTTGCCCACTTGCTTCTCACACTACCACCCTCTCTCCAGATCTAAAAAAGACGGCCCCTCTTTCCCTCCTCACCGGTGGTCACAGATCCGCCTGGGAAGAAAAGGACATGCAGCGTTGACACACTCGTTGTCGGCGAGCGAGGTCACGCACAGACGACAAGGCCGTCCTCTCAGACCTAGCGCCCGCGCGGGATGGCCTCCATCCCCAAGCTCGCTGCTGTAGTGTGTGTGGAGGACAACGACCACGAGCGAAGCCACTTTCCACCGACCCTCAAGTATGCTACCTCTTTTCGAGCCATAACCTTGTTCTATTGCCCCATCTGCTACGTCGTTGCATGTGGATCTTTTTCCACTCCACCATCTTCCCAATTTGCTATCCTCTACTCTGCTGGCCACGCAGACGAAAACCATAATTTGCACTATTAAAGGAAACCCTACTTCATGCAGACTAATCCATGTCTGGGTTGAATAAGGAAAGGAAGGGAGACCGTACTGTCCAAGAGAGTAGGCATCAAACCTGCATCTAGGTTGAAAAGGGGAAAATCAGTAGCTAAGGAACGAGTCTCCTGTCTCTTGGTTGAAGAAGGGTAGAAAGGCATGACAACGCAATAGAGAATGACCAGGTCGATCGGTTTGTTGTCCTCGCATAGGAAAAAGGTGGCTAAAGAGAACAAAAGTGGGACGTAATCCACATATGCTGCCTGGATATTTGTTGCTCTGTGCAACCATACCTCCCTCACCACTCTGCGTCCGTGGAGGTACATCGTACTGGTTCGCCCACTGTCCGAATGGGCCTCCCATGCTCTTATTGCCACTTTTTTGCTGTTAGTATAACGCCAGCAGTCAAGTCAAGCAATGCTACTGCTAAAGTGATGCCACATTTAACTAATGCCGCTCTCAGTCTAATGCCACCCATAAATTTAAGCAATGCCATTTAATGTCACTGGATTATTTTAGGGTTAGCTGTTGATTGTGGATGTATTAAAGATTTTTCAGGTAAGGCATTCTAATGCTGTTGCACAGCTAGTATACCAACGATGAAACTTGTTACTACCTTCAGATTTTTGCACTGTTAATGCTTATAGATTACATACCTCACTTTCATGAGATAAGTTAATTTTTTTGTACAGTGTCACCAAAATGCCATGGCGCTGATGTCATTTTATTTTGGTTAAACTGCACAGAAAATTATGAAGACAAGAGGAAAGGTCAAGAGTGGGCACCTCCTCCTCTGGCTGTTCTCTTGAGGAGGTCTGTATGTTTGTCTCTAATGCCTGTCGACTACATACCTGACATCATGATGTAATGTTAAGTCATTTCCTTTTGTACAGTGTCACTGCATTGTCAAGGCGGTGATGGCATTTAATTTTAGTAGAACTGCACAATATTTCTTAAAAGAAGAGGAAAGGTCAGGAAAGGCTCACTTTTCCAGAAAAAACTATGTATGCCTTCCTCACATCAGCCGATGTTGCTTTATTTATTCCTTCAAACAGGTGGTTAGAAACAGTCTTGCTACCTTTTCCCGTTAAGAAATTGGTATGCTTATATTTGTGAGTCTATGCTTCAACTAGTGCCACTTTTAGAGTAATCACACTTTCAATATCTATGCAAACAGGGATGCTCGATTTTAGTGGAACTGCACAAAAAGTCCAACTGGTTCAACATTATGAGCATGTTTTTTTCCAAACCATTATATCCAATTGGTGGCACTATGAGTTGTTCATTACGAAGGTACATGGTTTCCTACTATCTTGCTACTCTTTTTGTACTATCATTAGATAGTAATACTAGTGGTTTGCATGTGAATTTATTGGCAGGGTGGACCTACATTGGAGGTGCAGGACAGGATTCAATGATTGGATGCTCAATTTCGGTTGTATCGATTTCACCTCTTCCATCACTACGAACTTGGATATCCTTGGTCTGATGAAGAATAGGCGCTATGTTTCTTCTCTGAACCAGCAAATCAATTCAGTATGAAATTGTCCAGGGCAAAACATAACTGTATCAGATTGTCCAATGCAGAACATGACAAATGCTAAGTGGAATACACATGTTTAAACCGAAAATACAAGGTGTGGTATATGTTTACTAGCTGCTTGATATTTGTGCAGACAAAGATGTCTGCCCGTTGCTATTTGGCAAACAAACAAAGTGCCTGACATTTTGGTTGAACTGCACAAGAGAATAGTATAGTCACTGCATGCAGTGCCATTTGAGAATAGACACAAAAAGATTGGATAGTCACTTCATGGACTGCAGAAAAGTAGTACTGTACTATTTATTGGCCAACACTAGGTGCTTCATTGCTTTGGTTTGATTATACAATGGGCATCATTTTGCCTAAGTTAAAGTTTGTATTCCGAAAATAGTCTCGCCGTGTGATCGAGGGAAGACCAAATCATATTGCAGTGGATGTTCCTCCATCATGTGTGGTTCATTCTCATGGTTCCAGCTGTTGGTGAAACCACTTACGTTTGCAAGAGGAATTGTAAACTTCACAAAAAAATTTGTCTTTTAGTCTGTATTGAATGTTGGCCAAGAGAAGCATCCATGTTAGTGGGAAGAACAGGTGTTTTTTCTAGATCTTTTGCTTTTGGAGCTACATATTTGTTTATGATCTGTGAGTCATTGAGATGCATTAACATGTTGATCTTATGTATGGGAATCGTACTAGTTAGTTTTAGTTGCGACGCAAGATCCGAAGTGGCTGATCTTTGCTTTTGGAGCTACATATTTGTATATGATATGTGAATCATTGAGATGCATTAACAGTTACTTATTTCTGTTCGCTCAGTGTTTACAAGTTACTGATCGATCACTAGCTAGCCTACAAATGCGCTCCTGGCAGTTTTATTTGCGACGCAAGATGCGAACTGGCATTTTTTTGAATAAAAATGCCTACCTATGAAGAAACTGACAAGCTACACTATCGATCCTACACGGATAAAAATGCCTACCTCTGAAGAAACTGACAAGCTACACTATCGATCCTACACGGATAAATAGCGGATCAAGCACGTACTACCTCCTTTCCGGTTTGCAGGGATCAATTCAAGAAACGACCTACTCGATCATACACGAATAAATAGCGGATCACGCACGTACTAGTACCTCCTTTCCGGTTTGCAGGGCTTAATTCAAACCTCTCACCAACCAAGGTACTCCCTCCATCCGGGATTTATTAGTCCCGTGAGCAAAGCAGCAAGACCAAGGCATGTCAATAATTACCGGCATGCAGAAGTTTAAGCCTAATTAATTCTAGCGATTTAAGTGGTTGCATGCGTGCCCTCGGCTGTGACTCGTTGCATGCTACTTCGTGTACTACCTGCCAGCGATTCTGAGTGCCTGCATGCAGTCGGCCGTAATTAAGGCAGCTAACTGATGCGAAAAAGATACGCTTTAAATCCGTGGAATCATTATTGAAAAGGAGGGAGATGATTCGAGTGCACTCGTTTGACCGCCATGCCGGCGTGCGACCCAAACGGGACGGGACGACACAGTCATAATTTTAGTTTCTCTAGTTTTCCACGGCAAGCTGGCGCACTAAGCCATTATGCATTGAATTCCGATGACCGTCGCGCTACCTTCCGCCTATAAGTATTGTTTCCCAGCCTTCTCTGGTGCCACCGTGACCCAACTCGCCATATCCTCATAAGCCCCCACCGGCCCGACGTCGCTCGCCACGTCCGCCATGCCCCCGCCCGTCCGCGGTAGGCGACGCCGGAGGCAGTCACCGCCGGAACTAGTGTTCGGGTTTTCACCGGAAGGCAGATGGAGGGAGGAGGCATTCTATCTGTCTTTAGATGGCAATGCGGAGATCGAGGAGTTGTTGGAGCGCGACCGCATGGCGGAGGAGCAGGAGTTGTTGGAGCGCGACCGCCTGGCGGAGGAGCAGCGTATCGCCGATTTGCGCCGCCAGCGGAACATGGAGCAGCAGCACACCGATGCTCTAGGTCGCAAGCAGAGCGCCCGCAACTGGGCCGACTACATGGAGGCCGGCCCCCGGCAAATAGCCCTGGAGGCTGTCGGGCACGCACGCATTCGCGACGCCGATTTTTACTACCAGCTCATCAAGTGGGTTTCCCGCTTGGAAACTGAAGCTTCGGTGGACCACGCCGGCATGGAAAGGGCCAACGCGCGCGAGCAACACGCCCTATCGCACCTCTGGCAAGTCCGAGGCGAGGCGGAGGACGCCGGTGCCGGCATTTAGCATGGACAGCAGATGGCGGCCGGCATCGTCTATTTAGCTAAGAGTAAGTTAGTACTTGTACGCTACTAGAGTGTTAGTGGGAGTAGTTAGTTAACATGGCTATGATGGTTGTCAACGTGGAAGTTCAGTACTCTATATGTGGATCAGACCTGTTACTTTGCTCTGAATGTTGAACTTTCCATTTGAACGTATGGAATGGGCTGATATTTTTTTAAATGGGTTGTATTTGTCCTCCACGGTTTATAGGCTGACTTGTGGGCCTAGCAAGTTGACGCGTACACAATCAGGAGATAATTGTACGTGGAGAGGATAACAGCAGGGACCCGCCAAGGTCATGGCATTACGCAAGCAAGTGCCTCCTTATTTCAAGCCAATAAAAAATGGCTCCTCCTAGTGGATTTCTGACATCTGGGTCCCATGCCATTGTCAACGTAGTCAATAAACGAGAGAATTGCACAGCGAGCGGCTGATACCAGGGACCCAGCAGCTCGCCCAGTTATTTTTGTTTTGGGTTAAATTTGATAAATGCCCCTCCAAATCTGGTGTATCCGAGAAATGCCACTGCAATTTCCAAACATTGAAAAATGCCATTTCATGCCATTTCTAGTGGCATTTTTCGAAGTCTGGAGTGGCGTTTTTCAAAGTTTGCAAACTGGAGTGGCGTTTTTTAAAGTTTGCAAAAATTGCAGTGGCATTTTTCATAGTTTGGAAATTGCAGGCATTTTTGTGAATCGCCATAATTGGAGTGGCATTTATCTAATTTTTTTTGAGACGGAAGCAGGGTGTCAACTGGGCTGTGCGGGACACTCTGGCCTGTCTAGACAGCCTTTTCTTTTATGTTTACCACAGATGTCGGGGGTTGGGTGCGACATATGCCCAAGGATGGCTTATCATGGTGGGGGCGAGTAGAACGTTGCCGGTGCCTGGAAGCGGGATGAGGCGTAGACATGCACGCCGGTGAATCTTACCCAGCTTCAGGGCTCTCCGAGGAGATAATACCCCTACTGCTGCTCTGCGGGGTCTCCGCATGATCACTATGGCAAAGTGTGTACAAGGTTGCTCCTCGAGCTGTTTCCTGGAGGTAGGAGAAGGCAAGGCTAGCTCTCTCCTTCCTATCTCTCTGGTCTAATGCCAATGGGGTCGAACCCTTTGCATGGGTGCCCCGGGGGTTTATATAGGCCTACCCCCCGGGGGTACAATGGTAATCCGGCTGGGCGCGGGTCCCAGCCATCTGTCTCTCAGGCCGCCGTATTCTCCGCCGACTACTGGGGCCCACCGACTGGTTGGCCCTGCTGACGGGTCCGGTACGGAGCCGACAGGCCTTGTCTGCCGCTGGCGGGTCTCGCCGACTGCGGATTACTGTATCCACGCTTCTAATGACGCTCGCTTGGTCATGGGGTCATGGCAACAGTACCGCCGCTTGACGGGTGATCACTATTGCCATTCCCCGTCTTGTCTGGTTAATGGCGTGCGGGGCCCGTGGGAGGAGCCGGCCGACTCTTGGAGGCCGACTCCCATGGGGTCCGTCTTGTGGCGCTCTCGCCGTCTGTTCTATACCCCCGCCGACAAGCGGGGCCCGCCGTCTCCGTGCCGTACAGGCAGGCCGACGTGGGCACAGGGTTCCGCCGGTGGAGCTGATGTCAGGGCTGGCATGGCAACAGTGTTGCGCCGTGACGGAGATCTCCGTTGGTACAGTGCACTGTGGCCATGCCTGCCCTTGGTAAGGGGCGGGCGCGGCCCGTACTGAGGCCACGCCCCGTCCCTGTCCCTCCTCACGAGGGCATGAGGTGGTGGAAGTCGCGGGCCAATTCCCCATGGCCGGCTTCTCTGGAAGCCGCCAGTTAGGAGTCGGCTCGTCTTGTAGTCGTCCCTGGGACTCGGCTGCGAGCAGATAGCCGGCAGCGCCGCTGCCGACTCCCAGAGGCGGCCCTCCGTCTTGAGGTTCCTGAGGGCCGTAGCTTGCCCCGATGTCTTGAAAGGTTCTGGGCCTCGGGTTAGCCTACCCGTGGCCCATTACTCCGACAGTAGTCCCCGAAGCTGGTGAGGCGCCGAGGGAGACGTACTGAGGAGCCTCAACAGTTTCTTCCTTGTGGCCGTTGGATCTGGGCTTCGCCCGCCGTCTTCCTTCGAGCCGACTATCGGAAGTCGGACTTGCTGGAGGCCGACTTGTTTCAAGCCGATTATCTGGAGTCGGACTCGCTGGAAGCCGCCTTGTTTCTTGAAGAGTTTGAAAGTCGTAGTGAGATCCAAGCGGCGTGCCTGATAAGCTTCTAGGTTGCCGCCCGTTGCGGATCTACCGTGAGGCGCCACGTGGCCGGGCCAGTCTGCCCACCCACGCGCGCGACGGGACAGGCCCGCAGGTGGGGCCCGCCACTACCGTGCCTCGGCCTTCGTACGGATCCGTTGCGGCCGTGTGGTTGGTTGGGATTCCTACGAAGTAACTGCGCGCAGTAACTTTGTGTGGTAAGTCGTGGGGGTCGTGGGGTCGCGGGCGCAGTTTATCCCATGACGCCCCTCGGCTTCTCAGCCTACGAGCCTATAAGTAGGCAGAGGGAGCGGGGCGGCGAAGCACGCGCGCCCGCTCTCCCTTGCTCTCCTCTGCTTCTTCTTCCTTCTTCTTCCTCCCGCCGCAGCTGCGCCGAACCATTTCACGCTCGCAGAGATGAGTTCTTCTTCTGCTGTCGCCCCGCCGTCGTGCGCTCCAGCGTGTGGGACGGCTCCGATATCGACGACGACCACATCGAGTTCCTCCGCAAGACGCATCACATCCCCGGCGCGAACTTAGTGCGGGCCCGCACCCCGCCGGCGAAGGAGGTGTCGCCGGCGCCGGAGGAGGGCGAGCGGGTCTGTAACGCCCCGGATGCAACTTTCCATATTCGTAACTCCAACTCTTGCCTTTTCCAGAGGTGCGATATGATTTTCCTTCGTGGTTGGGTTTTGTTTTGTTTTGCATTTTTGTTCATGTCTTGCATCTCTTCTCTTTGCATCTCTTGCATTGCATCATGTCATCAGGCCAGCATGTCATTTAATTTTTAAAACCTCAACTAAATAAATTGCATAGATCTTTTGATCTATTTAAATCGAGGGAATTCACATGGTGATTTCTCTTTAAAACATATTCAAAGTCTCCTACTATTACTAGGGAGCTATAATAAATATTTCATTATTCGGAATTGATCATAACACACTTGCAAATAAATCCCAATGCCTTTGTCATCCCAATTCTTGGTCTCCAACTCTACCCATAAATCCTTCCGTCATTTTCCGGAGCTTCACCAAAATCCTCAACATTTTTAGACCTTCCTTTTATCAAGTCCTAGTTCAAACCCATTTGAATTACATTCAAATGAGTTTGAATTTACATCTTTCATTCATGCCTTTTTCTTTTTTCTCGAAACAAGCATATTTATTTTCTATTTTTGGGATAAAGAAGTAGGGAGAGAGAGAACCAGGTTTTTTTCTCCAGCTCCACCCGCATTGGCCAAGGCTCCTCCGCCGGCCTCCCTAGGCCCACCTAAGCCGGCCCACCTAACCCTCCTAAACCCTAGCCCGAAACACCCTGCCCGATCCCCATCCATCTCTCCCTCGTCCTCCCTTCTGAGCCGCATACCCGCATCTTCCCTTCACCCGATCGC
The DNA here is from genome assembly GCA_032464435.1 of Aegilops umbellulata. NCBI lineage: Eukaryota > Viridiplantae > Streptophyta > Magnoliopsida > Poales > Poaceae > Aegilops > Aegilops umbellulata. The sequence goes on from CP136054.1 coordinate 400,307,102, forward strand.
TCCCCTGCTCCCTTCCCTTGCGCCGCAACTCCCCTCCGCTCGCACGCATCGAGCCAGTGAGACGAGGTCCCAGCGCCCGATCCCTTCGCCGCCTCCACCCTGAGACCCCCACGCCCGACCACCTCCTCGCCGCCCTTGGTGCCGCGCCACCAGGACCTCCGCCATTCGCCTCCTGCATCCTGAGCGCCTCGACTCAGCGCGGCCCCGCCATGGATGCCGCCATGGACGCCGAGCTTCCCCCCCTCGCAGCCATCCCCATTGCTCCCTCCTCATTCCTGCCGTCTTCGGTGCCGCTGCCTCGCCCGAGCTCCCCGCTCGACCAGGAGCTCGTCAACTCCGGCGCGTGCCCCAGCCTCCTCTGCGCCCCGTCGACCCGCGCCCGTCCGCCTCGGAGACGGCCTCCACCGCCTCCTCCCGAATCTGCTCCGCCTCGCCTCCCCAACCCGAGCTGGCCCAGTTCCGGCCATCTTCGACGCCTTGGGTCGCTGGCTATGGACGCCTCTGCTCCATCGCCGGATGGCTGCTTCTCCGCGCGCCTCTGTTCGTCGTCGTTGTCACCACGAGCCTGGTGACCCCTTCCTGCCGCTGACCACCACCATCGCCTCCTTGCTGGCATCCCGAGGCACTTGTGTTGTTTTGTGTTGGACCGTCAAGGCCGGCAAGATCGACTACTTGGACGCCAAGACCACACCAGGTCCGCCAAGCATCGTCTCCGGGAGTTTTTTCCCCAAGTACCACTACGGTCGTCATCCGCCAAGTACCCCTTCGGATCACCAAGTTCGACTACCATCGTCGTGAACCGCTTCCGAAACGTGTACCACTATCGTCGACCGTCGAAGACCCCGTGGACCCCGAACATCCACGGGACATGAACAACTACTTCCACTACGAGATTCACCACTATCGTCGCCAAGACCGCCAAGTCCGACTACCGCCGACGTGTACAACTTCAGTCACGAGAACGTCTACTTCCACTACGACACGAGTACAACTACTTCCACTACGACCCGTGAACGACGACTTCCCTCGACGATTTTGAACCGCCCCGAAATGCACGCTTCAAAGGTATACCGCCGAGAACGACCGCCGTGGACTGAATGTGTGTTGTATGAGATGCTCGAGTTTTGCACCGTGATCGAATTGTCTCTTGCACGTTCCGACTCGTTTGCCATGCCGTCGTCCTGTGGGAACCCGGTATCCGGGATCACCCCACCATCATGCTCAACTCGCTTCCGCACACTTCTCTTTTGCACCGGCAACTCAATCAAGTTATCGGAACCGGAACGTTGCCGTGGCACCGTTTTGTTATCATTGTCGTGGCACCCCTTTCGTTTCTGCCACGATGACAAATGCCTCTTATCTTATCATGTCAACATTTTCTTAAAATTGCATAAACTTGTGCATATCATCTGCATCATGTTAACAACATTTAAAATGCTTAAAGTTGATGTTTGCATTTATTTTGCTCAAATGCCATGGTAAAATGATTTAATTCATAACTATTTAACCGTAACTCGGATTTTAATAAATTATATATGTAAATGGGGTGGAAAAATGCCTAGTTTGACATGTTGCACTTTATTTTCCTGTTTAACAACATTAAAAATTGTGTTTAGGTCAGATCAGTACCAAATTCAAAGTATGCATATGAGGATTTTCCGGAATTGTTGTTCGTTGTTTCCGGCCTCATTTAAACTTGCCTAAATAGATAGTTTTATTATGCTTCACATCTTGCCATGTTAATCAACATTTAACATTGTTGGGCACATAAACAATAGAGAACTAAATAATTGTTGTGGTGTTTCGTCAATATGCAACTCGTTGCATATTGAGCTCCACTTAATTTGTAGTGTTTTTTGTTGCATTTGCCATGCCATGAATCATTAAACCGGACATGCATCATGCTTGTTTGTGCATCATGCCATGTTTATGTGTTGGTTGTTTACTATGTTGTTTGTTTCTTTCCAGGTTGCTTCTCGCGTTAGCTTCGGTTTCGTTCCGGAGTTGTGAGGATTCGTTCGACTTCGTCCGTTTGTCTTCTTCATGGACTCGTTCTTCTTCCTTGTGGGATCTCAGGCAAGATGACCATACCCTCGAAATCACTTCTATCTTTGCTTGCTAGATTGCTCGCTCTTTTGCTATGCCTATGCTGCGATACCTACCACTTGCTTATCATGCCTCCCATATTGTTAAACCAAGCCTCTAACCCACCTTGTCCTAGCAAACCGTTGTTTGTCTATGTTACCGCTTTGCTCAGCCCCTCTTATAGCGTTGTTAGTTGCAGGTGAAGATGAAGTTTTGTTCCTTGTTGGAACATGGAGATGTTGTTCCTTGTTGGAACATGTTTACTTGTTGGGATATCACAATATATCTTATTTAATTAATGCATCTATATACTTGGTAAAGGGTGGAAGGCTCGGCCTTATGCCTGGTGTTTTGTTCCACTCTTGCCGCCCTAGTTTCCGTCATATCGGTGTTATGTTCCCGGATTTTGCGTCCCTAACGCGGTCGGGTGATTTATGGGACCCCCTTGACAGTTCGCTTTGAATAAGACTTTTCCAGCAAGGCCCAACCTTGGTTTTACCATTTGCCTACCACCTATCCCTTTTCCCTTGGGTCTGATCAACCCGAGGGTCATCTTTATTTAGCCCCCCCCCCCCCCGGGCCAATGCTTGTCTATGTGTTGGTCCGAACCGAGCAGCCTGCGGGGCCACCTCGTGGAAACCCGAGGTCTGGTTTTACTCGTAGCTTGACTTATCCGGTGTTGCCCTGAGAACGAGATATGTGCAGCTCCTATCAGGATGTCAGCGCATCGGGCGGTTTTGCTGGACTTGTTTTATTACTGTCGAAATGTCTTGTAGCTGGGATTCCGAGACTGATCGGGTCTTCCCGGGGAGAAGGAATATCCTTCGTTGATCGCGAGAGCTTATAATGGGCTAAGTTGGGACACCCTTGCAGGGTTTTGAACTTTCGAAAGCCATGCCCGTGGTTATGTGGCAGATGTGAATTTGTTAATGTCCGGTTGTAGAAAACCCGAAGTTGTTCTTAACTAAAATACACCAACCGCGTGTGTAACCGTGATGGTCTCTTCTCGGCGGGATCCGGGAAGTGAACACGGTTGTTGGAGTTATGTTTGACGTAAGTAGTTCAGGATCACTTATTGATCATAGTTGTTCGACCGTGCTTTGCCTTCTCTTCTCGCTCTCATTTGCGTATGTTAGCCACCATATATGCTAGTCACTTGCTGCAGCTCCACCTCATACCTTTTACCCTACCTATAAGCTTAAATAGTCTTGATCTCGCGGGTGTGAGATTGCTGAGTCCCCGTGGCTCACAGATACTTCCCAAAACCAGTTTGCAGGTGCCGATGAGACCGTGCAGGTGACGCACCTGAGCTCAAGGAGGAGTTCGATGAAGATCTTATCCTTTATGTTGTTTCGTTCTAGTCGATCAGTAGTGGAGCCCAGTTGGGGTCGATCGTGGACCTTTGTCGCTTTTGGGGTTTCTTCTTTTATTTTGGCTCCGTAGTCGGGCCCTGATTGTAACTGTATGATGTAATGTTTTATTCATGTATTTGTGTGAAGTGGCGATTGTAAGCCAACTATGTATCTCTTTCCCTTATGTATTACATGGGTTGTGTGAAGATTACCTCACTTGCGACATTGCTTTCAAAAGCGGTTATGCCTCTAAGTCGTGCTTCGACACGTGGGAGATATAGCCGCATTGAGGGCGTTACAGGGTCGTATTCCGCTTGCACTTCATGCGCGGCCTAGGGCTGCCGGCGAGCGGCTTCTTCCGCTCGTTCTTGGAGTTCCACGGCCTCCAGCCGCACCACCTCACCTCGAACACGGTGGTGCTGTTGGCTGCCTTCGCCACCCTGTGCGAAAGCTTCCTCGGCGTTCTCCCCACCATCGAACTGTGGGGGGAATTCTTCCAGTCCAAGCTCGGCACGCACGTCGCCGACGTGCCAGCTCAGTGCGGCGCCTACATCGTGATGCGGAGGTCGGTGGCCGACAACCCGTTCCCCGCCATCTCGCTGATCAAGTTGGTGAAGATGTGGCAGCGATCTTACTTTTATGTGAAGAACATCGCCCCAGAAGGGGACTGGGTCAACTTGCCGGAGTACGAAGTCAGTGCGCCGGCTGGGAGGCTCCCCAGCTGGTCCCACCGAGCCAAGACGCTGACACCGGCCAGTGCCGCCGCCGTCGCGCGGATCCGAGTGCTGACGCAGTCGGAGGGCCTGACAGGGGCCGACTTCCTGGCCGCCTTCATGGTGCGCCGAGTCCTCCCGCTCCAAGGCCGGCCTCATCTGATCTGTCAGATGAGCGGCCACCAGGACCCCTGTCGAATGTGCTCCAAAGACATGCCCCACGCGGAGGTGGCGGACACGATGAATTACATCGCGAACTGCGGGCTCTCGGAGGATTGGCAGTTCGGCTGGAGCCGTACTCGCGCGCCAACCCTCCGCCGACTGTAAGTTGTCTCTCTTCCTCTTCTGTTTCCTTTTTGAAGCCGAATCTGACTTCTGATCTTTTTTAGTCTTCGAATCAGAACCCTCTCGTCCAGCCCTCGGCCGGCACCGCGGGGCCAGCCCGCCAGTTCGCCCGTGACCGAGCGGAGAGCGACATTGACGATCCCGACCTGGGGGCGGCGGCGATGGAGGCTGACGGAGGCGGCGGAGGAGAGGAAGGCGGCCTCAGGCCCTCGGCCACTTTTGCCGACTGGCCTGTTGATGATGATGGGGAAGTCGCCCCGCGCCACCAACCAAGAGCCGGCCTCCACGGCGCGAGCTCGTCCGCCGCCTTGGGCAGTTTAGGCGGCGCGAGGAAGCGCCGGGCCGGGCCGAGCTCTCTTGGCGGCCGGGAGAAGAAGTTCAAGGGGGCGGCCGCCGCGACCAAGCGGGAAGAGGCGGTCGCGAGGTCCCAACGCTTCCGCAAGGAAGTGAAGAAACCGCCACTGACTTCTGCGTAAGTGCTTCCGTCCTTTGTCTTACTTTCTTCTGGTGGATTTTGTCCAAATCTTTTATATGCTTTCCCTGTTCCAGGGCTCCCCTCAACCTTGGGAGGGTTACCGCTGCCTCCATCAAGGGGTCGGCAGAGACGTCCGCCACCACTCGGCGCATTGACCCTACCGCCGACCTCCGGGAGGCGACGGAGCGGAACGCATAGGAGAAGCGCGACGAGGAAGAAGCCGCCCGCCGAGAGAAGGCAGAGTCCGAGAAGGCAGCCGCCTCCGCCCAGAAGAGGCTGGATGAAGCCGAGCCGCCGTTGCGGCAAAGCGGCAGGCCGAGGAAGCCGTGCGCCGCCAGTCGGCGTTGCTTGTCATCCCGCTGAACTCAGCGCGGCCGCCTCAAGATTTCACGGAGCAGACCGGGGAAGCCGGCGGCGATCATCCCATCATGGAGAGGGAGGGCGGCGAGGCCTCCGAGTCGGACACGGTCGTGCCGCCACTGCCGCCTCTACCGTCGTCTGGGAGCGCGCGAGGCGAACAGTCGGCGGACCCTCCGGTGCCACCGACTAACGATGAGGTCGTGGCGCAGCTACTCCTCCAAGTCGCCTCTCCAACGCGCCGTCGTCTTGAGAAGGCGACTTCGGCGCCACGCCCCCTGGAGGCTGGTGCCGCCAGCTCGGCCATCCCAGACGTCGAGGCAACGAGCGCCGCGCCCGTTGGGTGGGTGCGAGGAGGCGGCACGGGCCCGCTGAACCAGGCGCTTTTGGATGTCCAGGAGAAGCTGCGAGCTGAGGGCGACGCCATCCAGAACTGCACCAAGGCGTATCTGGCGTCGCGAGCAGCCGTCCGGGTATGTTTCTTCTGACTTTGTTTTTCTTGTTCTTCTCTGTGGGGGTGTGCTAGCGCACCCACTTGGTGTAGTCCCTGAGTTCCGGGCCGGCTGCTGAGCAGGCGGGTTGGAACTCCATTGGCGAGTTCTAAGCGCTTACTCTTGTTTGAAATATTTATCACAGGATTACCACAACCTCCGGGTCACCACCTTCAACCGCAATGTTGAAGAGCTGGGCAAGCGGACTGCTGACTTGTCGGAGAGCCGGAGTAAGTTCTCCTTCTTCGCGGGGGTGCGCTGGCGCACCCGCGGGCTGTAGTCCCTGAGATTCAGGCCGACTGCTGAGCAGTCGGGCCGGATCTTCCTGGCGACCTTCTTTGTTGGCGACTTACGTCTTCTTCTTATTTTTTATTCTTCTTTCTTTAGAGGCCAGTGCCGTTCTTCAGCAGCAGCTGGGCGAAGCCAACACCGCCTTGCGCGCCAAGGGGGTGGAGTGCGGCAAGCTCGTCGCAGAGCGCGACCTGCTGGCTATGCAGCTGGCGGAGCAGAAGGAGCTGCTGAAGAAGGCGTGGGAGGAGGCGGAGAAGAAAGAAACGGCACTCCTGGCCGAGTTCCAGGTCGAGCGCTCCTCCTGGACCGACAAGCAGGCAATGCTGACCTCCGGCTTCCATGAGATTGAGGATATCGTCGACGGTGAGTTCTCTTTACTCTCTTTCTTTGAGCCGCCGACTGCAGGTCGGGCCGACTCCTGATTTTCTGACTTGCTTCTTTCTCGTCTTGGCAAACTTCTTCCCTGGCCACTCGCAAGCTGCCACCCAAGCCATCGAGGCTGATCGCGAGGCGTGGAGGGCAGCTGGCGAGGAGGTTGCCGCCAATGCGCCCCGGACCCTTGATGAGCAGCTTCTGAGCATTGAGGCTCGTCTGCGGCCGGCCCACCGGATGCTGCGCCGGCTTCAATGTGTCGGCGCCCAGGCGATTGCTGCCTTGTGGCCAGAGATGTCGATTCTGTGCACTCCCAGTCGGACTGCCGACTAGCTGGAGGTTGCAGCAGGCCGTCTTGAGGCTTGGAAGGGCTCCTCGGCCCGAGCTGGGGCACGCCAGGCCTTGGAGCTCATCAAGGCATGGTATCCGGACCTGGACCTGGACCAGCTGGACACACTCCGGGCAGAGGCCCAGCCGGAGCTGGCGGCCGTGGAAGCCGCCCTTGTCAAGCGCGCCGCGGCGATCGCCGAGTACGTCGACTCCAGCGTCTTCATTCCTGAGCGGACTGACGATGGCGAGGAGGCACCGCCGGAGTGGTTTGGGATGAACCCGGACTACGACGAGGATTCGGCGGAGGTGGTCGGCTCCAGCACCGAGGAGGGAGGCGAGGCGGAGGTCGGAGACGAGACGGAAGCGCCAGAAGACGGAGCGGGGGACCAGCCTCAGCTCGACCGCGCCTCTAGCAACGAGCCGCGCCCGACTGAGCTGGCTGCTGCTGGAGATGATCAAGCCGAGATCGCCCAGCCGGCCGCCCCAGCGCCTGACACCGCCGTCTCCTCCGACCCTCCAAACCCGTCTACTGCTTCCTAGGCCGTCGTCTGGCCTTTATTTATCTGCTCTTAGTACTCTTTGGAGAACTTGTTAATTCGCACAATTCCACCCGCGGGGTGTATTTTGAACTTCAGTTCGAATATTCGGCCAAGGGCCTATGTTATGTAAATATTTATCCGAGTTCTATCATTTCTTGCTTATTGCTCTCTTGGCTTTTTCCTTTGCCGCCTTCCCTTAGTTGCCGTCTTTGCCAGTCGGACAGCCGCTCTGTGGACTGCCACTGGATCAAGTGCTTGGCTACTTTGGGAAGGCAAGTACTTGGCCGTTCTAGCAAGTTGAATAGAAGGCGGCAAGCCGACTACTCGTGAGTCGGTTTCGCGAAGGGCGGCTGGAAAGCCGGCTTAAGCTATGTTTATGCTTTGAGTCCTTGGCCATTTTTTGTGTGGGCGCCCATTCTTCCTTATTCCTGCCCACCAAACAGTCGCTCTGCGAACTGTGGCTTCTGACAGGAGACGGCTTAGGCGCCACGCACTACTTGTCCGACTGCAGGGAGCATTTCATAGCGCAAGACGGCGAGTCCCCAGGCCGACTAGTCGAGCCCGGTGCCAAGCGGCATAACAAAGAGTAGCATTCTTGAAGGCATAATACTTATCATACAGATAACAAAAAGGGCAGGCCCCGAGCTCGTTCTCGGGGGCCCCGAAGTCTTGGTACTTTTAATACAAAGGGTAGTGTGGTACATACTGCATCAACTGTAAAATCTTCGGAGAAGATTTGCATTCCATGGCCGCTCTGTCTCCTTGCCGGAGTTGTCCCTCTTGCGCGCTCGGGGCTTCTGAGCGTCGATCAGATAGTAGGAGTCATTGCCCAGCACTTTGCTGATGATTAAGGGGCCTTCCCAAGGCGCTGACAACTTGTGCTAGCCGGCTGTCCGCTGGATTAGCCGGAGCACAAGGTCGCCCTCTTGGAAAGATCTCGGCCTAACCTTCCTGTTGTAGTATCGGCGTAGGCTCTGCTGGTAGATGCTGGACCGGCTGAGAGCCAACAGCCGGCCCTCTTCCAGCAGATCGACGCCGTCTTGGCGTGCTTCTTCCGCTTCTTCCTCGGTGTACATGGTGACTCGCGGGGAGTCGAACTCTATGTCCGTTGGGATGACGGCTTCGGCACCATAGATGAGGGAGAAGGGCGTGAAGCCGGTCGACTTGTTTGGAGTCGTGCGCAGACTCCAGAGGACGGCTGGCAACTCGTCAAGCCAACAACCGGCTGAACGCTCCAGTGGTTCGACCAGTCGAGGCTTGATGCCAGACAGGATGAGGCCATTTGCCCGTTCCACCTGGCCGTTTGACTGCGGATGGGCAACGGACGCTAAGTCCAGTCGGATGCCCTGCGTCGCGCAGAAATGGGCCAAGGCGCCTTTGGCAAAGTTGGTGCCGTTGTCGGTGATGATGTTGTGTGGTATGCCGTACCGAATCGTGATGTCGGAGATGAAAGTCACGGCAGTCGGGCCATTCAACTTCTTGATGGGCTTTACTTCTATCCACTTGGTGAACTTGTCCACCGCGACAAGCAAGTGAGTTAGGCCGCCTCGCGCCGTCTTGAATGGTCCCACCATGTCCAGGCCCCAAACTGCAAAGGGCCAGGCGATGGGCATAGTCTTGAGCGCTGAAGCCGGCTGATGCGGCTTGGATCGGAACTTCTGGCACCCTTTGCACTTCTGGACCAACTCCTTGGCCTCTTCTAGGGCAGTCGGCCAGAAGAAACCGTGTCGAAAAGCTTTGGCGACAAGTGCTCTTGACGCCGCATGATGGCCGCACTCGCCCTGATGGATGTCTTTGAGGATTGCCTGGCCTTGCTCTGGCTTGACGCAATGCTGGTAGACACCAGTGACGCTGCGCCTGACCAGCTCTCTGTTGACTATGGTGTAGGCTGCCGCTCGGCGCTGGACTTGCCGAGCCAAGATTTCATCGGTTGGTAGCTCGTTGCTCACTAGGAACTTGAGGATGGGCTGTGCCCAGGAGGGTGCTGCTATTTCTACGACTGCCAGAACTGCGACTTGGACGAGGGCGGCTGGGCTGGGAGGCGGCGAGCTGGAGTCTGCGGCCGCTTGCTGGATCGGTGAAGTCCCCGGGCCGACTGGTGCAGTCCCCGGGCCGGGCTCTGGAGTCTTTGGTCTGGTCACCGCAGTCCCCGGGCCGAGTTCTGAAGTCCCCGGGACGTCTTCGACTGCGGCGTTCTTGGAGCCATTTGCGGGAGTTCTTGTGCCATCTGCTGGGGCTCTTGAGTCAGATCCGACTTCTTCAGGGGGAGCCGGCACAAAAATGGAGTCTGACTCCGGTGAATGCTTGATAGACGGCTTGAGGAGGCGCTGAAGGGCGACGCCGGATGGTATTGCTTGGCGGGTGGAGCCGATTCGTGCCAGGGTATCTGCTTGGACGTTGTCGTTTCTTGGCACGTGGAGGAACTCGCACCCCTCGAAATATCCACTGAGTTGCTGCACGAGGAAATGGTAGCTTGCCATGTTTGCATCCTTGGCGTCCCAGTCGCCAGATGACTGCTGGACCACCAAGTCGGAGTCGCCATAACACAGGATCCGGCGGATGCCAAGATCTTTGGCAAGCCGGAGCCCGTGAATGAGCGCCTCGTATTCGGCGACGTTGTTGGAGGCAGCGAAATGGATCTGCAGCGCATACTTGAGCTTGTCGCCTTTGGGGGAAGTGAGGACAACGCCGGCTCCCAAGCCAGTGCGCATCTTGGAGCCGTCAAAATGCACCCGCCAATGGGTGGAGTTGGGTGCTGGTGGTAGGTACTGGGTCTCGGCCCAGTCAACGAGGAAGTCGGCCAGTGCTTGCGATTTAATGGCGGTGCGGGGCTAATAGTAGATCATGTAGGGGGCCAACTCTATGGCCCATTTGGCCACTCGGCCTGATGCATCTCGGCTTCCGTTGATCTCGGCTAGTGGGGTTGTGCAGACCACAGTGATTGGATGCTCTTGAAAGTAAGGCTTCAGCTTCTTGGCGGCAAAGTGCGCGCCATAGCACATCTTCTGATAGTGGGGGTAGTTCTGCTTGGAGGTCGAAAGCACTTCGCTTAGGTAATATACCGGTCTCTGGAGAGGTAGTGGCTTGCCTTCCTCCTTGCGCTCAACTACGATGACCGTGCTGACTACTCGGCTGGTGGCGGCAATGTACAGGAGCATGGGCTTTTGGGAGTCGGAGCTGCCAACACAGGGGGAGTAACCAACATCTTCTTCAGCTGGAGAAAGGCCTCGTCCGCCTTGTGGTTCCACTCGAAAAAATTGGTCTTCTTCATGAGTTGGTACAAGGGGAGAGCTTTCTCGCCCAGCCGACCGATGAACCGGCTGATGGACGCCAGGCAGCCGGTGAACTTCTGCACATCCAACAGTCGGCTGGGTACCTCCATCCTTTCGATGGCCTTGATCTTCACAGGGTTGCACTCTATGCCGCGTTCGGAGACCAGAAAGCCGAGAAGCTGGTCGGCTGGTACTCCGAAGACGCACTTCTTAGGGTTGATCTTGATCTGGAATCGGCGCAAGTTCTCAAAGGTCTCCTTGAGGTCTTCCAACAGGGTTCCGCATTTTTTCGTCTTCACCACCACATCATCCACATAGACGTGGGCGTTTCTACCGAGTTGCTTGAGGAGGCACTTCTACATGCATCGCTGAAAGGTGGCGCCGGCATTCCTCAAGCCGAACGTCATGGTCAGGTAGCAGAAGGCTCCAAATGGCGTGATGAAGGCAGTCTTCAATCTGTCTGTCGGGTTCAGCTTGATCTGGTGATATCCTGAATATGCATCTAAGAAGCTCAACAGCTCGCATCTAGCTGTGGAGTCTATCACCTGATCAATTCTCGGCAGAGCAAACGGGTCCTTGGGGCAAGCTTTGTTGAGGCTTGTGTAGTCAATACACATCTGCCACTGCTTGTTCTTCTTCGGCACCAGGACCGGGTTTGCTAACCATTCTGGAAAAAAAACACTTCCATAATAAAGCCGGCTGCAAGGAGCCGGGCTATCTCTTCTCCAACAACTCTTCTTTTCTCTTCTGACAGGCCGCGCAAGGGCTGCCTGACGGGCTTCGCATCAGATCGGACATGTAACTTGTGCTCGGCGAATTCCGTCGGTACACCTGACATGTCTTTGGGGGACCATGCGAAGATGTCCCGATTCTCACGGAGGAAATCAACGAGCTCGCCTTCCTATTTGCTGTCAAGGTTTGCACCTATGACAGCGTACCTCTCTGGGTGCTCCTGGTCCAAGTGTATCTTCTTTGTTTCTTTGGCCGGCTTGAACGAGCCCTCGGCTTTCGACTCCTTGGGGTTGGGCGACATCTCTGGCTGCTTGCCGGCCATCGCCACAACCCGATCAAAAAGTCGCTTCTCAGCTGCAATCACCAGGCACTCGGCCAGCCGACTGCTCTCGGCCGCGCAAGCGGACGACTTTTTGTAGTCGCCGGCTATGGTCAAAATCCCCTTGGAACTCAGCACCTTCATCTTGAGGTAGGCGTAGTGGGGACCGCCATGAACTTGGCCAAGGCAGGTCGGCCAAGCAACGCATGGTACGGGCTCCTAAGGTCCACCACTTCAAACCAGACTGGCTCTCGGCGGAAATGATCCTTGTCTCCAAAGAGGACATCTATCAGAATCTTGCCGATTGGTGAGCAGGAAAGGCCAGGGACAATGCCGTGGAACACAGTCCGACTGTTCTGAAGCTGTCTTTGCTTGATTCCTAACTTCTCCATGGTATCCTTGTACAGGATGTTGATGTTGTTGCCTCCGTCTATCAGCACTCGTGAGAAACGGGTGGCTCTTTTATCCGTGGCAAAGGTGGCATCCAAGACCAGGGCATAGGAGCCCGGATTCGGCATTACTTCGGGGTGATCAGCTCTGCTCCAACTGATGGGCTTCTCGGACCAGTGCATGAACTCTGGAACATCTGATGCCACTGCATTCACCTCCTGCTGTTGCAGCCGCTTGCTGCATTTGTTGTCCGCCATACTGGTGAACACCACATAGGCCCCATGCTCTTCTGGGTACTCGTCCTGTACTGCGCCGACTGGCCTGGTAGCTGGCTGATGGGGTGGAGGCGGAGGCGGCTGCCCAGCAGGCGGGCGAGGCAGAAGGCCGTCTCCCTTGGCGATCCTGGTGAGCCAGTGGCACTTCCGGGTGGTGTGGTTCGACGGCTTCGCGCCGCTGTGGAACTTGTAGGGACCATCTAGAGTCTGCTCGTAAGAGAAAGCCGGCAACCAGTTGGACTTGCCGCCTTTCAGTCGCTTGGATGGAGGGCGCCCTTCTGGCTGCTGGTCTTCGACTGTCGACACATGCCGACTGCTGGAAGTCGGCTGCGAGGCCTTGCGCTTGTGGTCGTTCTGCTGTTGTCACCGACTGGCATCTCCAGCTGGAGTCCTGGGAGCCTGAGGGGCCACTTTGCCAGTCACACTAACTTGAATCTCCGCCTTCATGGAGGAGTCTGCTTTGGCATACTTGTCTGCTATGGTCAGCAGCTCATCGAGGGTTTCAGGCTCATCGCAGAGGAGCTTGTGCTTGAGGAGGGTGCCTTCTCTGCTCCCGGCGGTGAAGTACTCGATAGCCTGCACCTCGTGCACGCCCTCGCAGGAGTTCCGAAGCTCGGCCCAACGCGTGAGGTAGTCGCGAGTCAACTCGTTGGGACCCTGTATGCACAAGGAGAGCTGGCGAGGCTTGGGAGGTCGCTTGTACATGCTCGTAAAGTTGCGGACGAAGGCCTCGGTGAAGTCGACCCAGCTGTTGATGCTGTGGGGCTTCAGGTTGTTCAGCCACGTCCGGGCCGTGCCCTAGAGCATGAGCGGAACATACTTCACGGCAACACGCTTGTTGCCGCTCGCTATGTCGACGGTCGTGGCGTAGTCAACCAGCCAATCTTCCGGCTTCACAGAGCCGGTGTACTTGGGTGTATTTCAGGGGAGCGTGAACCCTTTGCGAAAGGGCTCATCTCAGATGCAGGGCCCGAAACAGGGCGGGCCCAACTCGTCTTCTTCTTCCAACGCCAGGGATCGGTGGAGTCGAACGATCCGGTGGCGCGCGTCGTTCTCTCCGACTCCCTCTCGGCGACCGAGGCGGTCGCCGAGAGTCGGATGCTCAACGGGAGGTGGGGAGACTCGCCTTTCTCTGCGAGGTGGGGGAGGCAGATAGTCGTCCCGCCGCTCGACTGCTCTTGGGCGGCCGTCTTGGTCGCGCTCGATGGTGATGTGAGTCCGACTGCGACCGACAACCGGATCCTTGTCTTTTCTCCTGTGGACCCCGCCAGTCGGCGTCCGAGACGTCGCTCCTTGATCTCAGCGGGGAGGCGGGTCGTCATTTTGTCGTTGTGGCACCTCTGTGCGGCCCTCGGCTGCGTTCTGCGTGGCAGCCGCGTCGAGGAGCCGCTGGACTCGTTCCGTCATCAGGCGGCGCTCTTCGCCTTCAAAGTTGTCCACCTCGTACACCGCCGCCTGGGCGGCTCGGATGTTCTCCACAGGCGTGGTGTATATGGGGCGATCCGCCCCAAATAGGTTGGCGATGTCCGCGCCGCGCTACCGGACCACGCCTAGGCGGCTAGGCCCCGTCGGAGCCGGCGAGCCTCCCACAGTGCGATCCATCTCTCGCTGGTAGGCCTCTGACAAGCGTCTCATGCTTGCCAGCTTCTTCGCGCCTTCGACGAGCTGGAGGCGGCGTGCCTCCAGGGTCTCGGCGTTAGCGTCTTCGGGAATGGGCGCATCCAGGTCTTGCAGAGCCGCGTTAAGCGGGTCATGAGCTCCGCCGTCGGAGTGCTCACCGTGACCGATGATGAGCACTTCTGTGACGGTGCTTCCGCCGCTCTCCACGCGAGGGAGTGGCTCGTCGTAGACCAGCACGTTGGTAGGGAATGCATCGAGCGACGCGGTGTCGGAGTCGACCAGCATCGGGTTGGTGGAGCCTACGGACTCCAAGTCGACGGTAGGCTCGCCGGCGACGTGGAGCTGGTCAAGGAGGCCCGCGAGGAGGCTCTCGGGGACGCCCGTGCCTGCATCAGATGCAGGCTCGTCGGAGAGGCGAACCTCGTCGACAAGTTCGGCGAGGCAGCTGGCCGCGCCGGCCAGCTCAACGCCGTGCAGCGCGTCGGCGCAAACTCCATCTGGTGTGCCGGGCTGGTTGCGCTCGCCAGGGAGGAACAAGGTTCCCGTCCAGAGCAGGTCTCTGGACGACGGTGCACCTCGCCCCATGGTGGGTGCCAAATGTCGGGGGTTGGGTGCGACATATGCCAAAGGATGGCTTATCATGGTGGGGGCGAGTAGAACGTCGCCGGTGCCTGGAAGCGGGATGAGGCGTAGACATGCACGCCGGCGAATCTTACCCAGCTTCAGGGCTCTCTGAGGAGATAATACCCTTACTGCTGCTCCGCGGGTCTCCGCATGATCACTATGGCAAAGTGTGTACAAGGTTGCTCCTCGAGCTGTTTCCTGGAGGTAGGAGAAGGCAAGGCTAGCTCTCTCCTTCCTATCTCTCTGGTCTAATGCTAATGGGGTCGAACCCTTTGCATGGGTGCCCCGGGGGGTTTATATAGGCCTACCCCCCGGGGGTACAATGGTAATCCGGCTGGGCGCGGGTCCCAGCCATCTGTCTCTCAGGCCGCCGTCTTCTCCGCCGACTATTGGGGGCCGCCGACTGGTGGGCCCTGCTGACGGGTCTGGTACGGAGCCGACAGGCCTTGTCTGCCGCGGGCGGGTCTCGCCGACTACGGATTACTGTATCCACGCTTCTAATGACGCTGGCTTGGTCATGGGGTCATGGCAACAGTACCGCCGCCTGACGGGCGATCACTGTTGCCATTCCCCGTCTTGTCTGGTTAATGGCGTGCGGGGCCCGTGGGAGGAGGCGACCGACTCTTGGAGGCCAACTCCCACGGGGTCCGTCTTGTGGCTCTCTCGCCGTCTTCTGTACCCCTGCCGACAAGCGGGGCCCGCCGTCTCTGGGCCGTACAGGCAGGCCAACGTGGGCACAGGGTTCCGCCAGTGGAGCTGATGTCAGGCCTGGCATGGCAAAAATGCCGCGCCGTGACGGAGATCTCCGTTGGTACGGTGCACTGTGGCCATGCCTGCCCTTGGTAAGGGGCGAGCGCAGCCCGTACTGAGGCCACGCCCCGTCCCTGTCCCTCCTCACGAGGGCATGAGGTGGTGAAAGTCGCGGGCCGGCTCCCCATGGCCGGCTTCTCTGGAAGCCGCCAGTTAGGAGTCGGCTCGTCTTGTAGTCGTCCCTGGGACTCGGTTGTGAGCAGATAGCCGACAGCGCCGCTGCCGACTCTAGAGGCGGCCCTCCGTCTTGACGTTCCTGAGGGGCGTAGCTTGCCCCGATGTCTTGAAATGTTCTTGGCCTCGGGTTAGCCTACCCGTGGCCCATTACTCCGACAACAGACCAGCCTAGTAGTTTTTTTTCTTTCTGAAAATGGCTAGCCCAGTTTTTTTGTGATTTGTCAAGTAAGTCGCTTTATCAGGCCTGTTGGGCCTCAAATCTTTCAAGACGAGGAGAGCTTCATTCGGCTCGCCGAGAAAATGGCCTATCGGTAATGAGAAATGGGTTGTACATTTTTAAAACACATCAAACCGACAATTACTTTCAAATATCTTTTTTTCATTTCGAGATTTTAAATTGCATTGATTTTTATTCATGGACAATTTATTGGATTTTATATTGATATACATTTATTTTTAGGATCAGTCTGAATGTGACTCGAAATTTCGGGATAAATAATAGTTCACACCGCACCGACATATGCAAAATTTCATATAATTTTTTAACTGTGGCCACAATATGGGCTGTAATGCTAACATAAAGAATATGGGCTCCAAAAAAACCCGTAAGAATTAGCAAATGGGTTGTAAATTATTTGAAATAATAGCAGATGGGATGTATGCTATTTTCCACAGATTTGAGGCTTTCCATAGATGGCCTGTATACTGTTGGATGTTCATCCAACGGCCGTCGTGCTTCTTCAATCTCTGCTCTTCCTGCTCCAGCCGCTCAAACAAGCACCGGAGGGACTGCCTGCTCCCTCCTTCCCGCGGCCGGCTGTGCTGCCACGCAGGCCTCACCGCCCCACCGTACTCCCGTCGCTGGCCTAGCCATCCCTCTACTCACCCACACCTGCTGTTATTCTCCGGCAACGGCAGACGAACCAGTAAACCCTCGTACAGTCATACTCCCCTCCGCGTGGGAAACAAAAACAACGGCCGAGTCTTCCCTGCCTCCGTGTCGTCCCTTCCTAGGCCTCGCCGTCGTCCATCGCCCTGGTGCCCTCGACGTGGCGTGGTCAGCGTGGTCAACGACCGACATGCATCTGAAGTGGACTGTACATGGAGAGGCTGACAGTTGGGTCCGCGGCCGCACGCAAGGAAATGCCTCCTTATTACACGCAAAATAATGATTTCCTCCACCTGACATCTGGGACCCACCGAAACGGCCTCTGTATTTCGCGAAAAAAATGTTACCACCGCTGACAGCTCGGACCCACCAGCTATATCTTCGCACGCAAGGAAGTGCCTCCTTATTACGCACAAAAAAATGAATACTCCCCCTGCTAGCTGGGACCCAGTATGGTGGGCCTACTAAGTTGATGGGGACGAAGGGCTTTGTCAACTTAGTCAACATGCACGATTCTAGCTCGACTGACCGTACGATGTCCATCCAACGGCCGTAGTGCTTCTTCAACCTCTGGTCTTCTTGCTCCAGCCGCCCAAACCAGCGTCGGTCGTGCCGCCTGCTCCTGCCTCTCATGTCCGTTGTGCTGCCGCGGAGGCCTCACCGCCCCCATACTACTCCCACCGCTGGTCAGGCCATCCCTTCACTCCACTCACCCAAACCCCCTGTTATTCTGCGGCGACGGCAGCGCAACCGAACTAGTGAACCCTCATACTCCTCTCCGCGTGGGCATCCACTGCCGCGTCTTCCCCGGCTCCGCGTCGTCCCCTTCCTAAGCCTCGCCGTCGTCCACCGCCGTGGTGCTCTCGGCGCGCCGTAGTCAATGTGGTCAACGACCGAATTCCATCAGAAGAATACTGTATGTGGAGAGGCTGACAGCTGGGTCCACGGCAACTGCAAGGAAGTGCCTCCTTATTACGCAAAAAATAATTATTCCTCCACCTGACAGTAGGGACCCACCGGGCGCCCACTAGTATATCACGAAAAAAGACATTTGCCCCTGACTGCTGGGACCCACCCGACGGGCCACCGTATTTCATGAAAAAAACGTTCCCCCTGCTGTCAGCTCGGACCTACGGGAAGTGCCTCCTTATTATGCACAAAAAAATGAATACCCCCTGCTAGATGGGACCCACCTCGGTGGGAGGCTGACTTATGGGCCTACTAAGTTGACGGGGATGGAGGGCTTTGTCAACTTAGTCAATATGCATGATTCTAGCTCCAGTGACCGTACGATGTCCACCCAACGGCCGTAGTGCTTCTTCAACCTCTGGTCTTCTTGCACCAGCCGCCCAAACCAGCGCCGGTCGTGCCTTGTGCTCCTGCCTCCCGTGGCCGGCTGCGATGCGGCGGAGGCCTCACCGCCCCCTACTACTCCCACCGCTGGCCAGGCCATCCCTCCACTCACCCACACCCCCTGTTATTCTGCGGCGACGGCAGGCTCATACCGCAGCGAACCAGTGAACCCTCGTACTCCTCTACGCGTGGGCATCCACCGCCGCGTCTTCCCCGGCTCCATGTCGTCCCCTTCCTAGGCTTCGCCGTCGTCCACCGCCCTGGTGCGTTCGGCGCGGCGTGGTCAACGTGCGCAAGGAACGGCTTCCATCGGACGTGGATTGTACATGGAGAGGCTGACAGCTGGGTCCACGGTCGCAGCAAGGAAGTGCCTCCTTATTACGTGCAAAATAATTATTCCTCCACCTGACAGCGGGGACCCACCGGACGGGCCACCGTATTTCGCCAAAAAAATGTTTCCCCCTAACTGTTGGGACCCACCAGCTACACCTTCGCACGCAAGGAAGTGCATCCGGGCAAAAAAAACAAAACGATTCGCCCCCCCTGACTGCTGGGACCCACCAGCTACATCTTCGCACGCAAGGAAGTGCGTCCGGGCAAAAAAAACCAAAACAATTCGCCCCCCTGACTGCTGGGACCCACCAGCCCCCCGACTGCTGGACCCACCAGCTACATCTTCGCACGCAAGGAAGTGCGTCCGGGCAAAAAAACGATTCGCCCCCTGACTGCTCGGACCCACCACCTACATCTTCGCAGGCAAGGAAGTGCCTGACAGTCGGGACCCACCTGGTCTAAGCGTACGTAGCGTCGTCATTCTGGTCACGAACGTGTACGTACATACTGGTCGATGTAGAGGCGCGCACGTGTCGTAGTAGAGGCGCGCACGTAGCATGTACACGTACGTACAGCGGCCAGGGTGCAAGAAAGAAAATACGGCCACGTATGTGTACATACGGGCGGGGTCTCGAACGCCTACTCGCGCATACGTACGGCGAGGGGTTGTGTACATGGCTGGGTCGGAACGGAGAAACAGCGTCATCGTCGTGTTCATGGGGAGGCAACGAAATGCGTGGTTGTGTTCATCGGGAGGGCTTGGACGGAACAGGCGATGGAAACGAGGCCTGGCGTACCGCAGAACGGAGGAAACAGCCTTGTGTTCGACCGGCCACGTTCGAAACGGGATCCTGTTCATCGGGAGGGGTCTGGCGTACCGCAAAACGGAGGAAACGGACCTCCTACGGTCGAAACGGGGGTCCTATTGATCAGGAGGGGTGTGGCGTACCGCAAAATGGAGGAAACGGACTTGTGTTGGAGCGCTACGGTCGAAACGGGGGTCCTGTTCATCGGGAGGGGCGTGGCGTACCGCAAAACGGGACTCCACGGGATACTGTTCATCTCCACCGTCGACCCCTCCAGCCTCCACGAGCTACTGTTCATCCACCGTCGACCTCCTCCAGCCTCCACCTGCGACTGTTCATCCACAGGCTCCTGTTCATCCAGCCTCCACCGTGCGCTACTCCACCGGCTACTGTTCAACCACCCCTCCACCGTCTACTGTTCATCCAGCCCTCCACACCACGGGGTCCTGTTCAACCACCCCTCCACACCGTCTACTGTTCATCCAGCCCTCCACACCACGGGGGTCCTGTTCATCCACCCCTCCATGGGCACCCCTCCACCGTCTACTGTTCATCCAGCCCTCCACCACACCACGGGGTAATGTTCATCCAGAGGCAACGCCACCGCTCACTGTTCATCCAAACCCCCCGCAACGCTCACTGTTCATCCCATCGATCGGCTTCAGTTAGCAGTAGTAGCGAAGGAATTGCTCGATCGGGTTCAGTTAACAGCCATCGATCGATCGCTTCGGTTCAGTAACACGTAGCCTGTAGCGCAATCGCTTGGGTTCAGTTAGAGCCCAACGCCTCGCTCGGGTTCAGTTAGAGCCAATGCCTCGCACACACGCGCGTACGAGTACGAGAGAAACGCGCATCGTTCGGCCCC
This sequence comes from Aegilops umbellulata, assembly GCA_032464435.1. Lineage (NCBI taxonomy): Eukaryota > Viridiplantae > Streptophyta > Magnoliopsida > Poales > Poaceae > Aegilops > Aegilops umbellulata. The sequence goes on from CP136054.1 coordinate 400,326,917, forward strand.
CGACCTCCCACCGTAACCGGGAACTCCCCGAAATTTTCCTCCCCCTCGCTTCTACCACGGGTTTTTCCGTCATGGATGGCCCAAATAATGTCATGCAGCTGCGTCTTCGGCCCGCCCAGGACGAAAAGCCCATTTTCTGTCATGATTTTTTGTCATAGAAGTAGGAGCCCACCACATCTATGATCATACCGGGTTTTGTCACAATTGTCGTCATAGAAGTGTCATATGTATGACAGAAAAAAATTTGTTCGGCCCAAAATGTCACGGATGTGTCTTTTTTTTGTAGTGTTCTTTTGTTCCTGCTCATCACAAATAGTTAATTAAACTGAACCGTATGCCCTGCATCACACACGCAACTAAAATCTGAACCATATTTGATGCATCCTCCATCACAAATGATTTGCACCTTTTTTGACGGGTTTTTTACACCACCATTTGCGATTATTGCATCGCACACAGTTTCCTCGAAGGGTCTCTGATCGTAGTGTCGCGTTAGCAGCATCCTGCAGTAGTGCTCATACTACTACTCATCATCTTCTCTTCTATTGACGCCAAATGCTCCCACCAAACGGAAGGTGGTCCATTTCCTCATCAATCACGTAAATATGGCTTCAAATCCTTCAAAACATGTTTGCACCTTAAGATCAAGCAAGGATACGGGGTTTCTCTGTCTTGGTGGATATCTATTAGTGAAATGGCAAAAACCGATGAAACCCATGGCAAAACCAAGAAAAAATAACTTCAAAAAAACCTATATGAAATGTAGCCATCATGCGATGAATGGGACATGTCACCTTGCAGGGTGGTTCCATATTCAATGCATGCAATTGGTTCTCCTCAGCATCCCAAGACATCCTCTAGTTTTTGCTCGTTGTGAAAATGAAAGTCGAACTAGACTCCTAAGTGTGTTTTAGTGTCGATGATGTACGATTAGTGGGAATAACATTCAAACTAAGTGATTGTTGGGTGTTTAGCCCCATGCTATGAAGAGGGAAGAGGCGAGAGACCCACCTAACCAAAAAGGGAAAAGGTCCCAATTTTTTTTGAAAATATATGAAGATTTTTTTTGTTTATTCAGTCGTAGGAAAAGCTGCTCTATTAAGAGGATTTGCGATTCTGTATGTGTGGGGATCTTCACACTATTTTTTCATGCCAATCCCACCACAAAAATGCAAATACATAGCCCATATAACTGTATGTGTGGGGTATGCTTTAAGTGAGGGCAACAGATGAATTTGATGGGATATATATGATGACCAACAAGTATAGGGGATCTATCGTAGTCCTTTCGATAAGTAAGAGTGTCGAACCCAACGAGGAGCAGAAGGAAATGATAAGCGGTTTTCAGCAAGGTATTCTCTGCAAGTACTGAAATTATAGGTAACAGATAGTTTTGTGATAAGATAATTTGTAACGAGCAACAAGTAACAAAAGTAAATAAAGTGCAGCAAGGTGGCCCAATCCTTTTTGTAGCAAAGGACAAGCCTGGACAAACTCTTATATAGAGAAAAGTGCTCCCGAGGCACATGGGAATTATCGTCAAGCTAGTTTTCATCACGTTCATATGATTCGCGTTCGGTACTTTGATAATTTGATATGTGGGTGGCCGGTGCTTGGGTGTTGTCCTTACTTGGACAAGCATCCCACTTATGATTAACTCCTATTGCAAGCATCCGCAACTACAAAGGAGGTATTAAGGTAAACCTAACCATAGCATGAAACAGATGGATCCAAATCAGCCCCTTACGAAGCAACGCATAAACTACGGTTTAAGCTTCTGTCACTCTAGCAACCCATCATCTACTTATTACTTCCCAATGCCTTCCTCTAGGCCCAAATAATGGTGAAGTGTCATGTAGTCGACGTTCACATGACACCACTAGAGGAGAGACAACATACATCTCATCAAAATATCGAACGAATACCAAATTCACATGACTACTAATAGCAAGACTTCTCCCATGACCTCAGGAACAAACGTAACTACTCACAAAGCATATTCATGTTCATAATCAGAGGAGTATTAATATGCATATAGGATCTGAACATATGATCTTCCACCAAATAAACCAACTAGCATCAACTACAAGGAGTAATCAACACTACTAGCAACCTACAAGTACCAATCTCAGACTTAGAGAAAAGAATTGGATACAAGAGATGAACTAGGCTTTGGGAGGAGATGGTGCTGGTGAAGATGTTGATGGAGATTGGCCCCCTCCCGATGAGAGGAGCGTTGGTGATGACGATGGCGATGATTTCCCCCTCCCGGAGGGAAATGTCCCCGGCAGAACAGCTCCGCTACAGCCCTAGATTGGTTCCGCCGAGGTTCCGCCTCGTGGCGGCGGAGTCTCGTCCCGAAAGCTTGCTTATGATTTTTCTTCGGACGAAAGATTTCATATAGCAGAAGATGGCCACCGGAGGGCCACCAGGGGGCCCACGAGGCAGGGGGCGCGCCCCCCACCCTCGTGCCCAGGGTGTGGGTCTCCTCTAGTATTTCTTCCGCTCAATATATGTTATTATTTCCAAAAATAACTTCCGCGTAGTTTCAGGACTTTTGGAGTTTTGCAGAATAGGTCTCTAATATTTGCTCCTTTTCCAGCCCAGAATTCCAGCTGCCGGCATTCTCCCTCTTTATGTAAACCTTGTAAAATAAGAGAGAATAGGCATAAGTATTGTGACATAATGTGTAATAACAGCCCATAATGCAATAAATATTGATATAAAAGCATGATGCAAAATGGACGTATCAATATATAAGCCACCGCTTCTTCTACCTCCAGCCCAATCCACCAAATATGAGTTTCCTACCATTCTTGACCTTGAAAATGCTCAGTCCATTTACATTCCCTTGAACAAATTACACCAATCTCTAAGGATTCCAATAGAAACCCTGGATCTACATTTTCTTTCACCAAACCAAATTGTGATCATCTTGTCCGCGTCATACCAAACTTGATACTCTTGGAGTTGTTGGGACTCGGGGTGATTTGGGTCCTTCAGGAAACTTCCTCATTGTGGTGCGCTCTTCTTAAGTTTTTAAAGGTTCAGTAGTCACCCCAAGACCAACCACAAGTGGATTATGGTCTTTTTGGTGGAAGGATCAAATAGGCGAATACATTTTAAAATGACATGAATATTTTCCAAAATATGTGTAGACCTTTTTAAACTACAAGGACCTTTTCCCAAAAGTCACAAAAACTTCTAAAAATTACATGAGTATTTTCTAATTGTGACGCCCCTAATTCGATCGTACACTAATCATACACACAAATGTGTATGATCAAAATCAGGGACTCATGGGAAGATATCACAACACAACTTTAGACACAAATTATATAATACAAGATTTATATTACAAGCCAGGGGCCTCGAGGGCTCTAATACATAGCTCGATACACAAGCGTCAGCGGAAGCAACAATATCTGAGTACATACACAAAGTTAGACAAGACTGCCTTAAGAAGGCAAACACAAACATCAACGATCGAAGAGGCAAGGCCTCCTGCCTGGGACCTCCTAACTACTCCTGGTTTTCGGCGGCCTCCATGTAGTAATATCCATCGGTGGTGGCATCTGGCTCGAGGGATCCACCAACTGGTTGCAACAACCAGAAAGAAGGAAGAAGGGGAAAAGGGGGTAGCAAAGCAACCATGAGTACTCATCCAAAGTAGTCACAAGCATCAGATCTATACTAAGTATGCATTGGTATCAAATGGAAGGGCTGAATCTGTGGACTGGACTACAGAATGCCAGAATAGAGGAGAAGGCCTAGCCTATCAAAGACTAGCATCTTCAAGCCGCTCCATGCATCTTGCAGCACGTAGAAGAGTAAAGAATAGCAGTTTATATTTAACAAACATGTTGTAACATCAAAGCCCAGAGATCCTTCCTTGACTTCGTGCGAGAAAGCAATCTCGGAGCCACATATCCATCACATTTCTCAAGTAACCATTTCTAGTTATATTAGATCAGGATACAAGTCTGAACGTCCATTACCATGGACACCGTATTCGAATATATATCTTCCCTGTAGGGGTGCACCATGCTACCCAACACGCTCGATCTCTCTAGCCGGACACACTTTCCTGGGTCATGCCCGGCCTCGGAAGATCAACACGTCGTAGCCCTACCTAGGCTCAGCAAAGAGGTCCCCGCCGGTCTACATCCTAAGCACTCCGGGGTCTTGGGCCCATCGCCTGTTGCCCTTCGGTTCGTTGCGAGCAGGGTGGATACCAGCACCGCCTCGAATGGCCAGCATGATCTGACCGTGCCGCAATGCTGAACTGGACGTTGATACGTCTCCAACGTATCAATAATTTTTTATTGCTCCATGCTATATTATCTACTGTTTTGGGCTATATTGGGCTTTATTTTCCACTTTTATATTATTTTGGGACTAACCTATTAACAGGAGGCCCAGCCCAGAATTGTTGTTTTTTGGCTATTTCAGTGTTTCGAAGAAACGGAGTCCAAACGGAATAAACCTTTCTGGAACGTGATTTTCTCACCGAATATGACCCAGGAGACTTGGACCCTATGCCAAGGAAGCTTCAAGGTGGGCACGAGGTAGGGGGCGCGCCCTATACCCCCAGGCGCGCCCCCACCCTCGTGGGCACTGACGTACTTCTTCCTCCTATATATACCTACGTACCCCCAAAAGAACAGAGAGGGAGCCAAAAACCTAATTCCACCGCCGCAACTTTCTGTATCCACGAGATCCGATCTTAGGGCCTGTTCTGGAGCTCCGCCGGAGAGGGTCGTCATCACGGAGGGCTTCTACATCATCATAGCCTCTCTGATGAAGTGTAAGTAGTTTACCTCAGACCTTCGGGTCCATAGTTATTAGCTAGATGGCTTCTTCTCTCTTTTTGGATCTCAATACAAAGTTCTCCCCCTCTCTTGTGGAGATCTGTTCGATGTAATCTTCTTCTTTTTGCGGTGTGTTTGTTGAGACCATGAATTGTGGGTTTATGATCAAGTCTATCTATGAATAATATTTGAATCTTCTCTGAATTCTTTTATGTATGATTGGTTATCTTTGCAAGTCTCTTCGAATTATCAGTTTGATTTGGCCTACTAGATTGGTTTTTCTTGCCATGGGAGAAGTGCTTAGCTTTGGGTTCGATCTTGCGGTGTCCTTTCCCAGTGACAGAAGGGGCAGCAAGGCACGTATTGCATCATTGGCATCGAGGATAACAAGATGGGGTTTATTTCATATTGCATGAATTTATCTCTCTACATCATGTCATCTTTCTTAAAGCATTACTCTGTTTTTAACTTAATACTCTAGATGCATGCTAGATAGCGGTCGATGAGTGGAGTATTAGTAGTAGATGCAGAATCGTTTCGGTCTACTTGTCACAGACGTGATGCCTATATACATGATCATGCCTAGATATTCTCATAACTATGCTCAATTCTATCAATTGCTGAACAGTGATTTGTTCACCCACCATAGAATACTTATGCTCTTGAGAGAAGCCACTAGTGAACCCTATGGCCCTCGGGTCTATTCTCATCATATCAATCTCCATCACTTTAATCTTTCTTCGCTTTTTACTTTGCCTTTTACTTTTCACTTTGCATCTCTATACCTAAAATACCAAAAATATTATCTATCAGATCTCACTCTCGTAAGTGACCGTGAAGGGATTGACAACCCCTAATCGCGTTGGTTGCGAGTAGCTATCGTTTTGTGCAGGTACGAGGGACTTGAGCGTGGCCTCCTACTGGATTGATACCTTGGTTCTCAAAAACTGAGGGAAATACTTACGCTACTTTGCTGCATCATCCTCTCCTCTTTGGGGAAAACCAACGCAAGCTCAAGAGGTAGCAAGAAGAATTTCTGGCGCCGTTGCCGGGGAGTCTACGCAAAAAGTCAACATACCAAGTACCCATCACAATCCCTATCTCTCGCATTACATTAGTTGTCATTTGCCTCTCGTTTTCCTCTCCCCCACTTCACCCTTGCCGTTTTATTCACCCTTTCTTTCTCCTTCTCCTTCTCCTTCTCCTTCTCCTTCTCCTTCTCCTTCCCTTTTTCCGTTTGCCTTTTTCTCGCTTGCCTTTTGTTTGCCCGTGTGTTGGATTGCTTGTTTGTCGCGATGGCTCAAGATACTACCAAATTGTGTGACTTCACCAATACCAATAATAATGATTTCCTTAGCACTCCGATTGCTCCTCTTGCCAATACTGAATCTTGTGAAATCAATACTGCTTTGTTGAATCTTGTTATAAAAGATCAATTCGCCGGCCTTCCTAGTGAAGACGCCGCTACTCATCTGAATAGCTTCGTTGATTTATGTGATATGCAAAAGAAAAAAGATGTCGATAATGATGTCATTAAATTGAAGCTATTTCCTTTTTCGCTTAGAGATCGTGCTAAAGCTTAGTTTTCGTCTTTGCCTAAAAATAGTATTGATTCTTGGAACAAGTGCAAAGATGCTTTTATCTCTAAGTATTTTCCTCCCGCTAAGATTATCTCTCTTAGAAACGATATTATGAATTTTAAGCAACTTGATCATGAACATGTTGCACAAGCTTGGGAGAGAATGAAATTAATGATACGTAATTGCCCTACTCATGGTTTAAATTTGTGGATGATCATACAAAAAATTTATGCCGGATTGAATTTTGCTTCTAGAAATCTTTTAGATTCGGCAGCGGGAGGCACTTTTATGTAAATCACTTTAGGAGATGCTACTAAACTCCTAGATAAAATTATGGTTAAATATTCTCAATGGCATACTGAAAGATCTTCTAATAAAAAAGTGCATGCGATAGAAGAAATCAATGTTTTGAGTGGAAAGATGGATGAACTTATGAAATTATTTGCTACTAAGAGTGTTTCTTCTGATCCTAATGATATGCCTTTGTCTACTTTGATTGAGAATAACAATGAATCTATGTATGTAAATTTTGTTGGTAGGAATAATTTTGGTAACAACGCATATAGAGGGAATTTTAATCCTAGGCCATATCCTAGTAATCCTTCTAATAATTATGGAAATTCCTACAACAACTCTTATGGAAATTATAATAAGATGCCCTCTGAATTTGAGAATAGTGTTAAAGAATTTATGAATTCACAAAATAATTTTAATGCTTTGCTTGAAGAGAAATTGCTTAAAGTTGATGATTTGGCTAGGAACGTTGATAGAATTTCTCTTGAGGTTGATTCTTTAAAGCTTAGATCTATTCCTCCTAAGCATGATATCAATGAGTCTCTCAAAGCTATGAGAATTTCCATTGATGAGTGCAAGGAAAGAACCGCTAGGATGCGTGCTTCCAAAGATGCCTTTATTAAAGCGTGTTCTTCCAATTCCTACGAAAATCAAGATGAAGATCTAAAAGTTATTGATGTGTCCCCTATCAAATCTTCGTTTTGCAATATGAATCTTGATGAAACTGAATATGATCTTCCTTTACCTACAAGGCGTTCTAAAAATTTGGAGTATTTAGATCTTTATGAGGAAATTGATGAAAGTGGGATTGAAAGAAATAAAAATCTAGATGTTGCTAAAGCCACTATTTTGGATTTCAAGGAATTTAATTATGAAAGTTGTTCTTTAATTGATTGTATTTCCTTGTTGCAATCCGTGCTAAATTCTCCACATGCTTATAGTCAAAAGAAAGCCTTTACCGAACATATTGTTGATGCCTTGATGCAATCTTATGAAGAAAAGCTTGAGTTGAAAGTTTCTATCCCTAGAAAACTCTATGATGAGTGGGAACCAACTATTAAAATTAAAGATCATGAGTTTTATGCTTTGTGTGATTTGGGTGCTAGTGTTTCCACTATCCCCAAAACTTTGTGTTATTTGCTAGATTTCCGCGATTTTGATGATTGCTCTCTAAACTTGCATCTTGCGGATTCTACTATTAAGAAACATATGGGAAGGATTAATGATGTTATTATTGTTGCAAATAGGAATTATGTGCCCATAGATTTCATTGTTCTCGGTATAGATTGCAATCCTTCTTGCCCTATTATTCTTGGTAGACCTTTCCTTAGAACGGTTGGTGCGATTATTGATATGAAGGAAGGGAATATTAGATTTCAATTTCCATTAAAAAGGGCATGGAACACTTTCCAAGAAATAAAATAATATCTCCATATGAAACTATCATGAGAGCCACTTATGGATTGCCTACCAAAGATGGCAATACCTAGATCTATCCTCGCTTTTATGCCTAGCTAGTGGTGTTAAACGATAGCGCTTGTTGGGAGGCAACCCAATTTTATTTTTAGTTTTTTGTGTTTTTCTTATGTTAGGGAATAAATAACCCATCTACCTTCTGTTTGGATGTGGTTTTGTGTTTTAATTAGTGTTCGTGCCAAGTTAGACCTATTGGATCTTCTTGGATGATAGTTATTTGATCTTGCTGTAATTTCCAGAAACTTTGCATCCAGTGCCAAAATTATTAAAAATAATAAGAACGTGATAAAATACTGATTCCAATTGCTGCTGATCAATAAACAAATTTTCTAGGCCGTCCAATTTTGGTAGAATTTTTGGAGTTCCAGAAGTTTGCGTTAGTTACCGATTACTACAGACTGTTCTGTTTTTGACAGATTCTGTTTTTCGTGTGTTGTTTACTTATTTTGATGAATCTATGGCTAGTAAAATAGTTTACAATCCATAGAGAAGTTGGAATACAGTAGGTTTAACACCAATATAAATAAAGAATGAGTTCATTACAGTAACTTGAAGTGGTCTTTTGTTTTCTTTCTCTAACGGAGCTCACGAGATTTCTATTGAGTTTTGTGTTGTGAAGTTTTCAAGTTTTGGATGAATTATTTTGATGGATTATGGAACAAGGAGTGGCAAGAGCCTAAGCTTGGGGATGCCCATGGAACCCCCAAGATAATCCAAGGACACCAAAAAGTCAAAGCTTGGGGATGCCCCGGAAGGCATCCCCTCTTTCGTCCACTTCCATCGGTAATTTACTTGCAGCTATATTTTTATTCACCAACATGATATGTGTTTTGCTTGTAGCGTCTTGTATTATTTGTGTATTTGTTTTTTAGTGTGACACAATCATCCTTGCTGTACACACCTTTTGAGAGAGCCATACATGAATTAGAATTTGATAGAATACTCTATGTGCTTCACTTATATCTTTTGAGCTATGTAGTTTTTCTCTATGTGCTTCACTTATATCTTTTGAGTGTTATAATTTTGCTCTATGTGCTTCACTTAGATATTTTAGAGCACAGTGGTGGATTTGTTTTAAAGAAACTATTGATCTCCCATGCTTCACTTAAATTATTTTGAGAGTCTTAATAGCATGGTAATTTGCTTAATAATAGCATGCTTGGTATTCAAGATTTGTGAAACTTTCTTTTGAGTGCATTGAATACTAAGAAAAGTTGGATGCTTGATAATTGTTTTGAGATATGGAGGTAGCAATATCAAAGTCATGCTAGTAGAGTAATTGTGAATTTGAGAAGTGCTTGAGTTAAAGTTTGCAAGTCCCGTAGCATGCACGTATGGTAAACGTTATGCAACAAATTTGAAACATGAGGTGTTATTTGATTGTCCTCCTTATGAGTGGCGGTCGGGGACGAGCGATGGTATTTTCCTACCAATCTATCCCCCTAGGAGCATGCGCGTAATGCTTTGGTTTTTGATGTCTTGTAGATTTTTGCAATAAGTATATGAGTTCTTTATGATTAATGTTGAGTCCATGGATTATACGCACTCTCACCCTTCCATCATTGCTAGCCTCTACGGTACCATGCATTGCCCTTTCTCACATCGAGAGTTGGTGCAAACTTCGCCGGTGCATCCAAACCACGTGATATGATACGCTCTTTCACACATAAACCTCCTTACACTACAAAAAAAAGACACATCCGTGACATTTTGGGCCGAACGAAAATTTTTCTGTCATACATATGACACTTCTATGACGATAATTGTGACAAAACCCGGTATCATCATAGATGTGGTGGGCTCCTACTTCTATGACAAAAAATCATGATAGAAAATGGGCTTTTCGTCCTGGGCGGGCCGGAGACGCAGCTGCATGACATTCTTTGGGCCGTCCATGACGGAAAAAACCGTGGTAGAAGCGAGGGGGAGGAAAATTTCGGGGAGTTCCCGGTTACGGTGGGAGGTCGGGGGACGAACAATGCGTGTTTCTCTCGTACACGTACGCGCGTGTGTGCGAGGCGTCGGCTCTAACTGAACCCGAGCGAGGCGTTGGGCTCTAACTGAACCCGAGTGATTGCACTGCAGGCTACGCGTTACTGAACCCGAGCGATCGATCGATGGCTGTTAACTGAACCCGATCGAGCGATTCCTTGGCTACTGCTGCTAACTGAAGCCGATCGATGGGATGAACAGTGAGCGTTGCGGGGGGGTTTGGATGAACAGTGAGCGGTGGCGTTGCCTCTGGATGAACAGGACCCCGTGGTGTGGTGGAGGGCTGGATGAACAGTAGACGGTGGAGGGGTGCCCGTGGAGGGGTGGATGAACAGGACCCCGTGGTGTGGAGGGCAGGATGAACAGTAGACGGTGGAGGGGTGCCCGTGGAGGGGTGGTTGAACAGGACCCCGTGGTGTGGAGGGCTAGATGAACAGTAGACAGTGGATGGGTGGTTGAACAGTAGCGGTGGAGTAGCGCACAGTGGAGGCTAGATGAACAGGAGCCCGTGGAGGCTGGAGGAGGTCAACGGTGGATGAACAGTAGCTCGTGGAGGCTAGAGGGGGTCGACGGTGGAGATGAACAGTATCCTGTGGAGTCCCGTTTTGCGGTACGCCACACCCCTCCCGATGAACATGACCCCCGTTTCGACCGTCGCGCTCCAACACAAGTCTGTTTCCTCCGTTTTGCGGTACGCCACACCCCTCCCAATTAACAGGACCCCCGTTTCGACCGTAGAAGGTCCGTTTCCTCCGTTTTGCGGTACGCCACACCCCTCCCGATCAACAGGACCCCCGTTTCGACCATAGGAGGTCTGTTTCCTCCGTTGTGCGGTACGCCAGGCCTCGTTTCCATCGCCTCTTCCGTCCAAGCCCTCCCGATGAACACGACCACGCATTCCGTTCCGACCTAGCCGCGTTGCCTCCCGATGAATACGATCACGCATTCCATTGCCTCCCCATGAACACGACGATGATGCTGTTTCTCCGTTCCGACCCAGCCATGTACACGAGCCCTCACCGTACGTATGCGCAAGTAGGCGTTCGAGACCCCGCCCGTATGTACACATATGTGGCCGTATTTTCTTTCTTGCACCATGGCCGCCTCTACTACGACACGTGCGCGCCTCTACATCCACCAGTATATATGTACGTACACGTTCGCAACCAAAACGACAACGCTACATACGCTTCGACCAGGTGGGTCCCGACTGTCAGGCACTTCCTTGCCTGCGAAGATGTAGCTAGTGGGTCCCAGCAGTAAGGGGGCGAAATACGGTGGCCCGTCTGGTGGGTCCCCGCTGTCTGGTGGAGGAATAATTATTTTGCACGTAATAAGGAGGCACTTCCTTGCTGTGGTCGTGGACCCAACTGTCAGCCTCTCCACGTACAGTCCACGTCCGATGGAAGTCGTTCCTTGACCACGTTGACCACGCCGCGCCGAGAGCACCAGGGCGGTGGACGACGGCGAGGCCTAGGAAGGGGACGACGGGGAGCCGGGGAAGACGCGGCAGCGGAAGCCCCCGCGCGCGCGGAGAGGAGTACGAGGGTTCACTGGTTCGGCTGCGGTATGAGGCTGCCGTCGCCGCAGGGCCTGGCCAGCGGTGGGAATAGTAGGGGCGGTGAGGCCTCCGCGGCAGCACAGCCGGCCACAGGAGGCAGGAGCATGCGGCACGATCGGCGCTGCTTTGGGCGGCTAGAGCAAGAAGACCAGAGGTTGAAGAAGCACTACGCCCGTTGGATGGACATCATACGGTCACTGGAGCTAGAATCGTTCATATTGACTAAGTTGACAAAGCCATTCGTCCCCGTCAACTTAGTAGGCCCACAAGTCAGCCTCCCACCAAGGTGGGTCCCAGCAGTCAGGGGGAAATGATTTTTTTGCAAAATACTGGTGGCCCGTCTGGTGGGTCCCTGCTGTGAGGTGGAGGAATAATTATTTTGCACGTAATAAGGAGGCACTTCCTTGCTGCGGCCGTGGACCCAGCTGTCAGCCTCTCCACATACAGTCCACGTCCAATGGAAGCCGTTCCTTGACCATGTTGACCACGCCGCGCCGAGCGCACCAGGGCGGTGGACGACGGCGAGGTCTAGGAAGGGGACGACGTGGAGCCGGGGAAGACGCGGCAGTGGATGCCCATGCGTAGAGGAGCACGAGGGCACTGGTTCGCTGCGGTGTGAGGCTGCCGTCGCCGTGGAGTAACAGGGGGTGTGGGTGAGTAGAGGGATGGCCTGGCCAGCGGTGGGAGTAGTAGGGGGCGGTGAGGCCTCCGCCGCATCGCAGCCGGCCATGGGAGGCAGGAGCACGAGGCACGACCGGCGCTGGTTTGGGCGGCTGGAGCAAGAAGACCAGAGGTTGAAGAAGCCCTACGGCCGTTGGATGGACATCGTACGGTCACTAGACCTAGAATCATGCATTATTGACTAAGGTGACAAAGCCCTCCGTCCCCGTCAACTTAGTAGGCCCACAAGTCAGCCTGCCACTATACTGGGTCCCAGCTAACAGGGGGAGTATTCATTTTTTTTGTGCGTAATAAGGAGGCACTTCCTTGCGTGCGAAGATATAGATGGTGGGTCCGAGCTGTCAGCGGCGGTAACGTTTTTTGGCAAAATACAGAGGCCCTTTTGGTGGGTCCCTGATGTCAGGTGGAGGAATCATTATTTGGGGCGTAATAAGGAGGCATTTCCTTGCGTGCGGCCGTGGACCCAGCTGCCGGCCTCTCCACGTACAGTCCACTTCAGATGCATGTCGGTCGTTGACCACGTTGACCAGGCCACGCCGAGAGCACCAGAGCGGTGGACGACGGCGAGGCCTAGGAAGGGAACGACACGGAGGCAGTTGTTTCCCACGCGGAGGGGAGTACGACTGTACGAGGGTTTACTGGTTCGTCTGTCATCGCCGGAGAATAACAGCAGGTGTGGGTGAGTTGAGGGATGGCTAGGCCAGCAATGGGAGTACGGTGGGGCAGTGAGGCCTGCGCGGCAGCACAGCCGGCCGCGGGGAGGAGGGAGCAGGCAGTCCCGCCGGCGCTTGTTTGAGCGGCTGGAGCAGGAAGAGCAAAGATTGAAGAAGCACGACGGCCGTTGGATGGACATCCAACAGTATACAGGCCATCTATGGAAAGCCTCAAATCTGTGGAAAACAGCATACAGGCCATCTGCCATTATTTCAAATAATTTACAGCCCATTTTCTAATTCTTACGGTTTTTCTGCAACCCATATTCTTTATGTTAGCATTACAGCCCATATTGTGGCCACGGTTAAAAAATTATACGAAATTTTGCATATGTCGGTGCGGTCTGAACTGTTTTTAATCCCGAAATTTCGAGTCACATTCAGACTGATTTAAAAAATAAATGTATATCAATATAAAATACAATAAATTGTCCACGCATAAAAATCGATGCAATTTAAAATCTCGAAATGAAAAAAAGATATTTGAAAATAATTGTCGGTTTGATGTGTTTTAAAAATGTAGAGCCCATTTCTCATTACTGATAGGCCACTCTCCTCGTCTTGAAAGATTTGCAGCCTAACAGGCCTGATAAAGCGACTTACTTGACAAATCACAAAAAAACTGGGCTAGCCATTTTCAGAAAGAAAAAAAACTACTGGGCTGGTCTATGGTAAACATAAAAGAAAAGGTTGTCTAGACAGGCCAGAGTGTCCCGCACAACCCAGTTGACACCCTGCTTCCGTCTCAAAAACAAATTAGATAAATGCCACTCCAATTATGGCGATTCGTAAAAATGCCACTGCAATCTCCAAACTTTGAAAAATGCCACTGCAATTTTTGCAAACTTTGAAAAACGCCACTACGGTTTGCAAACTATGAAAAATGCCACTCCAGACTTCGAAAAATGCCACTAGAAATGGCATTTTTTCAAAGTTTGGAAATTGCAGTGGCATTTCTCGGATACACCAGATTTGGAGTGACATTTATCAAATTAACCCAAAACAAAAATAACTAGGTGAGCTGCTGGGTCCTGGTGTCAGCCGCTCGTTGTGCAATTCTCTCGTTTATTGAATACGTTGACAATGGCATGGGACCCAGATGTCAGAAATCCACTAGGAGGAGCCTTTTTTTATTGGCTTGAAATAAGGAGGCACTTGCTTGCGTACTGCCATGACCTTGGTGGGTCCCTGCTGTCATCCTCTCCACGTACAATCATCTCCTGATTGTGTACGCGTCAACTTAATTACGGCCGGCTGCATGCAGGCACTCAGAATCGCTCGCACGCAGTACGCGAAGCAGCATGCAGCCACTTAAATCGCTGGAATTAATTAGGCTTACACTTCTGCATGCCGAGGGCACACATGCAGCCACTTAAATCGCTGGAATTTATTAGGCTTAAACTTCTGCATGCCGTTAATTATTGCCATGCCTTGGTCTTGCTGCTTTGCTCACGGGACTAGTAAACCCGGATGGAGGGAGTACCTTGGTTGGTGAGAGGTTTGAATTAAACCCTGCAAACCGGAAAGGAGGTACTAGTACGTGCGTGATCCGCTATTTATTCGGGTAGGATCGAGTAGGTCGTTTCTTGAATTGAGCCCTGCAAACCGGAAAGGAGGTACTACGTGCGTGATCCGCTATTTATCCGTGTAGGATCGATAGTGTAGCTTGTCAGTTTCTTCAGAGGTAGGCATTTTTATCCGTGTAGGATCGATAGTATAGCTTGTCAGTTTCTTCGTATGTAGGCATTTTTATTCAAAAAACTACCACTTCGCATCTTGCGTCGCAAATAAAACTGCCAGGAGCGCATTTGTAGGCTAGCTAGTGATCGATCAGTAACTTGTAAACACTGAGCGAACAGAAATAAGTAACTGTTAATGCATCTCAATGATTCACAGATCATATACAAATATGTAGCTCCAAAAGCAAAGATCAGCCACTTCGGATGTTGCCTCGCAACTAAAACTAACTAGTACGATTTCCACACATAAGATCTACATGTTAATGCATCTCAATGACTCATAGATCATACACAAATATGTAGCTCCAAAAGCAAAGATCTAGAAAAAACATTTGTTCTTCCTACTAACATGGATGCTTCTCTCGGCCAACATTCAGTACAGACTGAAATACAAATTTGTTTGTGAAGTCTACAATTCCTCTTGCAAACGTAAGTGGTTTCACCAACAGCTGGAACCATGAGAATGAACCAGACATGATGGAGGAACATCCACTGCAATATGATTTGGTCTTCTCTCGATCACACGGCGAGACTATTTTCGGAATACAAACTTTAACTTAGGCAAAATGATGCCCATTGTATAATCAGACCGAAGCAATGAAGCACCTAGTGTTGGCCAATAAATAGTACAGTACTACTTTTCTACAGTCCATGAAGTGACTATCCAATCTTTATGTGTCTATTTTCAAATGGCACTGCATGCAGTGACTATACTATTCTCTTGTGCAGTTCAACGAAAATTGCGGGCACTTTGTTGGTTTGCCAAATAGCAATGGGCAGACATCTCTGTCTGCACAAATATCAAGCAGCTAGTAAACATATACCACACCTTGTATTTTCGGTTTAAACATGTCTCTTCCGCTTAGCATCTGTCATGTTCTGCACTGGACAATCTGATACAGTTATGTTTTGCCCTGGACAATTTCATACTGAATTGATTTGCTGGTTCAGAGCAGAAATATAGCGCCTATTCTTCATCAGACCAAGGATATCCATGTTCGCAGTGATGGAAGAGGTGAAATCGATACAACCGAAATTGAGCATCCAATCATTGAATCCTGTCGTGCACCTCCAATGTAGGTCCACCCTGCCAATAAATTCACATGCAAACCACTAGTATTACTATCTAATGACAGTACAAAAAGAGTAGCAAGATAGTAGCAAACCATGTACCTTCGTAATGAACAGCTCATAGTGCCACCAATTGGATATAAAGGTTGGGAAAAAACATGCTCCTAATGTTGAACCAGTTGGACTTTTTGTGCAGTTCCACTAAAATCGAGCATCCCTGTTTGCATAGATATTGAAAGTGTGATTACTCTAAAAGTGGCACTAGTTGAAGCATAGACTCACAAATATAAGCATTCCAATTTCTTAATGGGAAAAGGTAGCAAGACTGTTCCTAACCACCTATCTGAAGGAATAAATAAAGCAACAACGACTGATGTGAGGAAGGCATACATAGTTTTTTCTGGAAAAGTGAGCCATTCCTGACCTTTCCTCTTCTTTTAAGCAAATTTTGTTCAGTTCTACTAAAATAAAATGCCATCACTGCCTTGACAATTCAGTGACACTGTACAAAAGGAAATGACTTAACATTACATCATGATGTCAGGTATGTAGTTGATAGGCATTAGAGACAAACATACAGACTTCCTCAAGAGAACAGCCGAAGGAGGAGGTGCCCACTCTTGACCTTTCCTCTTGTCTTCATAAATGTCTGTGCAGTTTAACCAAAATAAAATGACATCAGCGCCTTGGCATTTTGGTGACACTGTACAAAAAAATTAACTTATCTCATGAAAGTGAGGTATGTAATCTATAAGCATTAACCGTGCAAAAATCTGACGGGAGTAACAAGTTTCATCATTGGTATACTGGTTGTGCAACACCATTAGAATGCCTTATAGCTGAAAAATCTTTAATACATCCACAATCAACAGCTAACCCTGAAATAATCCAGTGACATTAAATGGCATTGCTTAAATTTATGGGTGGCATTAGACTGAGAGCGGCATTAGTTAAATGTGGCATCACTTTAGCAGTAGCATTGCTTGACTTGACTGCTGGCGTTATACTAACAGCAAAAAAAGTGGCAATAAGAGCATGGGAGGCCCATTCGGACAGTGGGCGCACCAGTACGATGTACCTCCACGGACGCAGAGTGGTGAGGGAGGTATGGTTGCCCAGAGCAACAAATATCCAGGCAGCATATGTGGATTACGGTCCCATTTTTGTTCTCTTTAGCCATCTTTTTCCTATGCGAGGACAACAAACCGATCGACCTGGTCATTCTCTATTGCGTTGTCATGCCTTTCTACCATTCTTCAACCAAGAGACACGAGACTCATTCCTTAGCTACTGATTTCCCCCTTTTCAACCTAGATGTGGGTTCGATGCCTACTCTCTTGGACAGTACATTGTCCCTTCCTTTCCTTATTCAACCCAGACATGGATTAGTCTGCGTGAAGTAGGGTTTCCTTTAATAGTGCAAATTATGGTTTTCGTCTGCGTGGCCAGCAGAGTAGAGGATAGCAAATTGGGAAGATGGTGGAGTGGAAAAAGATCCACATGCAACGACGTAGCAGATGGGGCAATAGAACAAGGTCATGGCTCGAAAAGAGGTAGCACGCTCGTGTTCGTCGTCCTCCGCACACACTACGGCAGCAAGCTTGGGGACGGAGGCCATCCCGCGCGAGCGCTAGGTCTGAGAGGACGGCCTTGTTGACCTCGCTCGCCAATGACGAGTGCGTCAACGATGCACGTCCTTCTCTTCCCCGGCGGATCTCTGACCACCGGTGAGGAGGGAGAGAGGGGCCGTCTTTTTAGATCTGGAGAGAGGGTGGTAGTGTGAGAAGCAAGTGGGCAGCCCTTAGCAAGAAAGCGCTGAAGCTCCAGCCTATATATCTTTTTTATACTACTAGTACTGGAGGTGGGGGAGTGGTAGAGTAGTTTATATTTTCTCTGCGTACAGTACCAGTTAGTCGTGCTTCAAAACTGATCGGCACGCCATTAAAAAATAAAGGTCGATAACTAATGCGGCACCTCGGGCCAACGCGGCCAGATCACATTTTGCACGAGAAATTACACACCATGTTTCGTTGACATGTGGTCCCGTTCCAACATATCAGTGAGACGACGGCGAGTAGTAGGAGTATTTCTGAACGGACGTGTAGGCCGGGGCGCCTCTTCGTGAACCGTGGCAAACTCGCAACCGTCCACCGACTCTTCGCCTTTCCCTCTCGATTTGGAACTGTTGTCGCTCGCTCTTCCTCTCCCTCCTCCATTTTCCTTCAGCCCTTCACCCTTTCTTCTGCCATTGTTCGATCGTCTTCTCCATGGAGGGAACAGGCCGGAAACGACCTCGTTATTCTTGCCCCGATCTAAAATATGACGTGGTTGAGGAACTCATTGATCGGTGCGACGTCATCACCTCGGCTAGCATGGCAGGTTCGTTCAAGCCCATTCTCGACTCAACTAATAAAATCATTGCAAGGAACCCAAGGATCAAGAAGCGGTTTGATCTCCCCTATGTTCTTTGTCGTGACCCTGCTCGCTGGCAAGCAGACAACGGAGACCTCGGCTTGTGCAAGTTGATGCTGCTTGATAATGATATGTGTGATGTCAAGATGCCATCGCTTAAGGGTAAGTCCTGGGCTGGCGCAAATGGAGATTGGGTTGTTTATATTGGGTACAATTGCGAGTGGGAACTTGTGAATGTGTACACTCGTCAGCGGATTCCACTTCCAAAAATCTCCGAGTGCCCTGAGGTTGAGCACACAGATGATCTATGTACATTCAAATATGATCATGGTGACTGTCGTGTACTGAAGATACCAATTTGTCGAGTTCCCAACCGCTCTTGGACTTACAAGAACTATCAAGTTGTTGCTATCTTCGACAAGCTAGTTGCCATCCTTCGTGGTTCGACTGGATGGATATTACTCAAAAATCAGTTTCTATACACGGATGTGTACTGTGATGCAATTGAATACAAGGATCTTGTGTTTGCTACCACCTCTCGTGGCACTGTTTTTGCATGGGATCCTCGTTGTTTCGGTATGTTTGTCTTCCACCATAATTATAATTGTTTCATCCACATGCATGCGGGTTAGCAACTTTCCCTTTACTAATTAACCTTCTTCTTGTGTTTCCAAGGTCCTGTGGACATCCCACCACATATACTTGAAGATTTTTATAACCAAGGGGGAGATGACGATGGTGATGATCACGAGCATGAAGACAAGCATCGCCGATATACTCTGTGGCGCCTGGCAACTAATTCCGATGGATCACCTCTTCTTGTGTGTATACAGCCCACTAATGATGTTACTGCTAAGGAAGCAGGTGTAGTCTCCCATGGTCGCACTCCCCGGACCTATTCCAACACCCGTTGCATGGTATTCGGGATGGATACTAGTGTGCTAGCGCCAACTCCTTCTCCCTGGCACAGAATTGATAGTCTTGGAGAAAACTCGCTCTTCCTTGGACGAAACTATCCGATGATGGTGAAAGGTGATCCAACCGCTGTTGACACATTTATGAGAAGCAACTGTGTCTATACCTCGGACATTTGCGTGGTTCCCTACCCTGGTGCTGATATAGTAGGCCGCTTCAGCCTGGATGATCAGTCCTGCGTTGGTCTCCAGATCGACAATGCATGGCCCGTCCCAGAGAATCACTTGTGGTTCAAAGCAAGCGTTTCCAACGCCGCGGAATGGTTGAGTTGAAGCTCATTTCATTGCTTGTTATTTGTTGTGCGGTGAAAATTTAGTATTTATAATGTATCCTCGTTCTCGATGTGGGTTGATGATCTGTTGTTCTATGTAATAAAATGATATGCCTATGATAAACTTACTAAATTTATGAATGGCTTTCGAGTCGCTTCTCTGAGTGAGTGGTGCGACGAGGCAAAAAAATATTTTCCGAATACATAATTGTACGTGCATTGCAACAGGTTATCGGATGAGGCCAATCAACAATAGTAGTACACTATTTGTACTAGCTTCACATGCTTCGCGCGTCGGGCGGGTGTTTTTACTGTAGCCATATGTTAATGTGTTCGTTGTACGTAACCAGCACCTCGAATCCTCGATACTACTAGTATACTATATAGTAGGAGTAAGTAGTAGGAGTAGTATGGTGGCATGGGCCAGAACAAGCATACACGTCCAGGAGTACGGCACACGCCACCACCATGACATCCATCTGACACCATATTATTTCTTGGAGTCCGTGCGAGAGCAATCTCTTCAACCTCGTCATTTCTCTAACTTCAGCCATCGTGCGGCGGGCGAGGTGGGGGTTTGCCGATAGTCAGTTTCCTTACCTGCGGTCCCACTTGTAAGGCCAACTCCAACGCACGACCCCAAACGGACCTCTATTTTGCACGAACTCCAACGATAATTTTGACTACTCCTGTAGTAAGTTGGATTAGTGCCTTCTCGATGCATTCATTGTTGATCTGTGGAGGCTCGATCTTGCGTGCTTCTTTCTTCTTCGAGTGTAAAGAAGTAGACGTTGCTTCCTCCCATCTAGTCTCATGTCTAGACTCTATTCTATACTAGCTAAAAGTGATAGAACATCTACTAAATTGCGCTCTATCAATATATGGATGTACTCTTCTTCCCAATACAAAAACTTGCATCCATTCTACTCCCTCCGTTGAACAATACTACATGCCTTCTATTTGTCAAAATATATATGTATCTAGACATGTCTTAGTACTATAGGTACATCCATTCTACTCCCTCCGTTGCACAATACATGCCTTCTATTTGTCAAAATATATATGTATGTAGACATGTCTTAGTATATTGGTACATCCATTTTTGGACAAATGGACGTCAAGTATTTTGGAACGGAGGGAGTACACAATAAAATTTTTAAGTTAGCACAACTAGTCTAATCCGAGAGCAGAACCGAAGATTTGGTCGGGTTCTTCCTCCTTTTGCCGACACGTGGGACATCCAGCATCCAGGTCGTGTCATGAAAGAAAATAGAGTGGTAGTTGAAGCCACGAGATGTGCATCTTGGGTTAAACTATAAATAGAATCTTACTACTCTTGAGTAACTCCAAAAGCGGCCACCGAAGATCTTTATTGGATTTGTTTTTCATCACCAGCACGTCGAGGTGAAAGATGTGCAGGTTCAGTGGGTCCTCTTGCGTTTTCACTGACATGTGGGGCCGCATGTGAGCAAACAGACGATGGGCTCCGCACGTCTGCTGGCTGGCTGAGAAAAGAGATAGAGGAGGGCTGAGCACGGATTGCAGGAAATTTGTTCTACGTACCTCGATATAGGATTGATATAATGGGGTGGCATGGGCAATAACTAGCATTCACGTCTAGCAGTACGGCACACGCCACCCACACGAGTCCCATCTGACACCAATTTTCTTGGAGTCCGTGCTACAGCCATCTCTTCTCCCTCCTATCCTCTTTTCTCAACCATCGCGTGGTGGGCGGGGTGGGGGTTTGTCGATAGTCGGTTTGCTCAACTGCGGTCCCACTTGTAAGTGAAAATGCAACACCGCACGCATTCCCGCTTGAGCGGCGTGCCGGACCAACCGTGTGGGGGTGCGACGCGAACACGGCAGGCTTTTCCTTTTGAACTCGTAACTTGTAAAATTTGGTTCTGCTCCATGGCGCGACCGATAGATAGAAAATAACGATTTTTCCTAGAGTAATGAGAAGTTTGCTTCTCGCGCCATTCATGCATGGAGTACGTACGAAAATTATGAAGTTGATGCGAAAGGTAAGATAATTACTGTAGTATCATATACTACTACATGGATTTGACGGAAGGATAAAAATACATACGGATCCATCAACGTTCAACGACATCCTCACGCCCTAGTGCGCCGGGTCACCAACCGACGTGTGAGGAGCAGCGGCGAGCTCAACGTGCTTTTGAACAGTGCCGTCCAAGGTTGCCCTGCGCTCCAAGAAGGCCAGCGTCCTATCGTCCTCCTCTTGCATGTACTAGTCCTTGTGGACGATTTGCGCGTAGACGTGGGTGATTATGTCGATGGTGTCTTGCTGCGCCAGGCGCTGCGCGGCAAGCGCGACCTCGAGGTGGACATTCTCCGGCGCGACGACGGGCAGTTGCAGGGCCACTAGTGCGTCGAAGAGGTTGTTAGGGTTTAGTTCATTGACGCGTCGACTGGAGGCTGACGGCAAAGTCGTCCGCAAGCTTCTTGACAACGGTGAACTTGTCGAGGAAACCGACGAGGACCTCATCGAACAAGGAGACGAAGCTGTCGTCCAAGCGGCCCCTCGCCCTGGCGGCCTCAAGCAATACTACCTGCCAGGCCGCAGGCCGGCGTCGTGGACCACCTGACACAGCTGGCTGATGCTCGCGCTCATCGCCTCCATGGGTCTAGCATAGCTTTTAGTCAACTGATCTTGCGATTCGAGTGATCACTCAGCCCTTGGTTAGTGTGCGTAGGTGCGTAGGATTTCGTACTACTCCTCGTCCATCTACTGCACCTGCCTTTGGCTGTATGATAGGTGGGCTAGCCACCCCCTGGGGCCACGTGTCATTCACCCAAAGGCAGTTGCCGTAAGTCAATGAAGCTGCGTCCCCCTCCGTGCCGGTGCAGTATAGTCATCTCACCGGACCTCTAGTTGGGGCCAAACGAGAGAAGTTTGATGTTTACTGGTTTATTGGTCCCCTTTGCATTTTGCGCCAAGTTTTGACCTTTGATTTAACTAATAAAATGTTAATGCATGTAAACAAAAATGTTGTGTAAGTCACCTTACGGAAACCAAATAATCCCAAAATACTTAGGCGCGGTGCATTAACTCCCTCCTTGTTTCTTATTTCGTGACATATCAACCAATGAGAGATGTGGGTCATGCATGCTTTCAATGACTTGAGACTAGTACCAAACATGACATGTAGTGTTTAGTTCATTGCATGTAATCCTATTATAGTACTCTAGTTAGCAAAAAAACATTAAATTCTCTCGCGGATAGGAATAAAACACCATGTATTTATTTACAGAGGAAGTAGTACATTTTTGGTGACATGCATTACTAGATATTGCTAGTCAATACTAAGATCTAGATGGACGTGGTAGTACTCCTAAACCCAGACAGTGGTGCTACTAGTACTAGTAGTAGTACTACCAATGTAGTAGTAGGAGTACTAGCACTGTACTACCCGTTGGTCAAATTATTACGTGTTGCTCCTCACAGTGAAGTGACAAGACCCTGCGCCGGAGATGACACGTGAGTATAGGCGCCGTGTTCGGCATACCATAGTCAGCCTCACCGTCTGTAGTCACTATCATCATGGCTGTAGAGATAGCCTTCTTACAACTAGCCCTGTTCGACATAATTTCCCGTGCGTAGATGCCCGTGCATTGCACGAAACACCAAGATTGGGGGTGGACGGCTCCGGCAGCGGCCATCACGCCAGATTTTTCCACGGCCTTCTACTCCTAGATGTGGTGGGGAGGAGATGAGGCTGATTTTTTCACGGCGTTCTACTCCTAGATGTGGTGGGGAGGAGATTTTTCCACGGCCTTCTACGCCAGATTTTTCCACGGCCTTCTACTCCTAGATGTGGTGGGTTGGCTGGCTAGTTATATTTTTTCACTCTCTTTCTCTCTCTCTCTCTCTCTCTCTCCCTCCCTCTCTCTCTCTCTCTCTCTCTCTCTCTCTCTCTCTCTCTCTCTCTGTTTCCTCTCATTTAACTAGGAGCACGTGAAGAGCTTGGGCATTTGTTGCCTTCCACTATGTGGCCGATGCCATATTTCGCAAAAGTATGCCACATAATACGCATCGATGTCAAATCAAAAGATTTTGGCACCGCTCTCGCGATGTGAGAGAGTTGGCACCGCTGTGCACACAGACCCACATGTATAAACAAATCAATCAAACCAACTACACCAGCCTCTCACTCTCCCAAACAGTGTTTTTTTATTGCCTCAGTCCTCTCTCTCTCTCCCACGCAGTGTTTTTTCATTGCGTGAGTTAATTTGGCACCGGAGCAAACTAGGTGATCCAGATTGGGACACCAGGTGAGCAATGGAGGGGCATCGATGCCAAATGATCACAAGTGAATTTGGCACATGTTTTGGCCTACATAGCCCACTTTTGTAATACTACCTCGTATTTAGTATAAAATTTTGACCATATATTTACCTAAGAAAATGCCAATGCATGTCACTAAAAATTACACCATTTGAAATTATGTTCAAATACGAATCCAACGATATAGTTCTTAGTGACATCCATTAACATTTTGTCAGTTAAATCTATGGTTAAATTTTGATACTACAAAATTGGAAGAGTAAACCAGGACGGAGGTAGTACTTGCTCTTAGGGTAACCACAAGTTACTTTCCACTATGACTAGCCTAGGCTACTATAGTAGTACAGCATAAAAACGATGCACGTGATCACGTGAGAAAAAAATACTAAAAACATTTCTTTCGGTGCAGTGCGTAGATGCAGTTTTGAACACTACACTTGTCATCGTAATTTGGGAAAATTACGAAAAAATTGAGCTATGTTGTGATTACCGTTTACTTATAGGAAAGAAGTTTCACCTCGATGAGTAGCTTCTCCGTGCATGGAAAGCATGTAAGGAATCCAACAACTTGATCCAGATTGGGGCCGATAGATTTTAGTGCTAAGATCTTCACTGTGCACATGGACTGGGTCAAGCTTGTGGGAATCATTTTCTGGAAGACGATCATAAATACATCAAGAAGAAATTTAAAAATGTGAATTTCAAGAAGACGGAGAACAAGATGAGTGTTGTACCTGAACGATTACGGATCCAATAATGTAGCGACCAGACCTCAGACAGTCTGACCTCTGTGCTCAGGTGTCATCCCTGGATCAGTAATGCTCACACCACACAGTACTTTGAAGGATTTATAACATAGTAGCAATCACACACTTATTACATCGAATGTCTCAAAGAGAACTTATTACAATAAATATGGCTTAAGGCCATCTAATAACGATAACAGCGGAAGGCTTGGAAGATAAGCGAGTCCATCAACTCCAATGGCATCACTGAGTATAGAACCACGACCTAAAAGGCACCTTACTCGTCGTCTGAAAAGTCTGCAACATGAAACGTTGCAGCCCGAAAACGGGTCAGCACATGGAATATGCTGGCAATGTAACACATAGAGAGTAATGAAAGATTAAGCCTATACTACATGCATATTTGGCTGGTGGAAAGCTCTATGGTTATAGTTTTGCGTAAAGCCAATTTTTCCCTACTACAAAGGAATAAGTTTATTTAACTATCATGGTGGTCGTTAAACATTGAGAATGGTTGACAGCATCCTCAATCCCAGTTAAAGTAATCATCATTAAAACCCAACAATATTAATTTAGAGTAACATGATGAGATTCACATGATATCCAAGTACTAGATACTCAAAACATCCATAACCGGGGACACGGCTAACCATGATTAGTTTGTACACTCTGCAGAGGTTTGCGCACTTTTCCCCACAAGACTCGATCGCCTCCGTTGAATTTCTCGCACTAAATGGTGTTTGAGAAACGGATGACCGAGGCACAGTCTTTCAGAAGCGTTAGCACCTTACGATGGATAGACCGGTACACCTACTTTCCCCTACATCTGCTAGTCTACCCTGTAAGAGTTCGCATGACTTAATCAACTATGCCAGAGCCCATAATGGCTTCTGGCTACACACGGAAGTTTCTAGTTTGAATAATCTCATGATCCCTTTGAGCCTGGGTGGCGGTCCATAAATAAAAACAACAGGCAATCCTGGAATACCCAGGTACCTCAATCCACCCAGATGTGTGCTTAAGTTTCCACCTTAGATAAACCATTAATTAACAAACTCACATCTATCATGGATATCACTCACCCAATCCACGTCTACTAGCATAGCATGGCATATTAAGCAAACATAGAAGTAACTCCCAAAGGTTGATATTGGAACAGGTAATAGGTACTACGTCAACTACTTCCCATCCCGCAATTTAATTAGATCCTAATCATGCAATGTTTGAGGATTGATCTAATGCAATAAAACTGGGTAGTAAAGGAGGTATGATCAAAGTGTTACTTGCCTTTCTGATGATCCGCGAAACGTAGAGATTCGAAGTAATAGGCGACGCACTCCGGGTATTCTATCACAAACAAACAAACAAGCATACAATAAGTACTCATCTAATGCACAGGTAAAACTCAAGTACGATATCTAACCAGAAAGTTCTTGTTAAGAACTCCGGTTTGCAAAAACAATCAAATCGAATGAAGCAACGAAAGTCAAACAGCGAAAGAAACAACTTCGTTCTACTAACCTGGATCTAAGTCAAATTTTATAGAAGTAAAAACTTGTTTAAGTTGGTTAAACGGATAGAGGGTTTCGAGACGAAACTCCAGGCGCTTGAATCGCCTGATTCCGATAAACGAGCGAAAAGTTATACTAAAACGAAAATCGGATCAGAAATCGCGATCAGAAAATAATCGCGGAAAATCCGAGAAAAAAAAACGACGAACGGATTAACGAACGAACGTTCGTTATCCAGATCTAAACGATGAATACGTTCGTTAAAACGAACGAACGAGCGAACGCTTGTTATTTAACCTAAATCGAAGAATAAAAACCGATCTAATAAAACGGAATCTAAAAAAATCAACGAAAACAGAAGGAAACCGATCGGTTTTAAAAAAACCCGGAGGCATGGGTTACGAGGCGAACCTCGGGCGGCGTGCGGCGAGGCGGCGGCGGCGGCTCCGGCGACGGCGTGCGGCGGCGGCGCGGGCGGCGGCGGCGAGGTCGGGCGCGGGCGGGCGCTAGGGTTTGGGGGCGCGGGCCTGGCTCGGGCCTCGGGCTGGCTCCCCCCGGCTTTTAAAGCCTGCCGGGCCAGAGTCCCGGGCGGACACGGCCGGTTAGGTCGATGCGCGTTTTTTTTGAAATAATTATGCATAGAAGAAAAATAAAAAGAAATACTAAACGGACTCCAAAAATCCCGAAATAAATTTTCCCTGACTTCTAAAATCAAGTTGGACAAAGTGAACATTTATTTGGGGCCTAAATGCAATTTTGAAAAACGCATATTTTTCCTAAATTCAAATAAAATAACGAAATACTCGAAATAGAATCTTATTTCATTATATTACTAAATCCTCAATATTTCTTTATTTTGGGAAATTCATTTTATTCCCTCTCTCATATTTTTGTAATAGAAATAATTGATGATAAAGTAAATAAAATCAAATGATCCTATTCTCAAAATTTGAGAAAACTCAAATATGAAAATAACGAAATCCCCGACTCTCTCCGTGGGTCCTTGAGTTGCTTAGGA
The DNA here is from genome assembly GCA_032464435.1 of Aegilops umbellulata. Lineage (NCBI taxonomy): Eukaryota > Viridiplantae > Streptophyta > Magnoliopsida > Poales > Poaceae > Aegilops > Aegilops umbellulata. Next base: position 400,354,080 of record CP136054.1, read on the forward strand.
TTTCTAGGATCAAAACCAAAAGAAATTAAAATATGATATGCAAAGATGATCTAATGTATAACATTCCAAATTGAAATTTTGGGATGTTACAAACCTACCCCCCTTAAGATGAATCTCGCCCTCGAGATTCGGGTTGGCTAGAAAATAGGTGAGGGTGGTCTTTGAGCAAAACTTCCTCTCGTTCCCAGGTGGCTTCATCCTCCGTGTGGTGGCTCCACTGAAATTTGCAAAAATTGATAACCTTGCTGCGAGTGACTCGGCTGGCAAACTCGAGAATCTTAACTAGTTTCTCCTCATAGGTCAAATTGTTATCCAACTGAATTGGTTCCAATGGCACTGTGTCTCTCAAGGGTATGTCAGCCATCTCCGAGTGGCACTTCTTCAACTGAGAAACGTGGAATACATCATGAACTCCTGACAATCCTTCAGGCAATTACAACTTGTAGGCTACTTCTCCCATACGTTCCAAAACTCGGTATGGTCCTACAAATCGTGGCGCTAACTTTCCCTTAACTCCAAAGCGCTTTATTCCTCGAAGCGGGGATACTCAAAGATAAACTGGGTCTCCGACTTCATAAACTGTCTCCTTGCGTTTAGAATCTACGTAGCTCTTCTGCCTGGATTGGGCTACCTCGAACCTATCGCGAATTAACTTCACCTTCTATTCAGACTCCTTAATCAAATCAGGTCCAAACAACTGGCGGTCTCCAACTTCGTCCCATGACAACGGTGTCCTGCACCTCCTTCCATACAAGGCTTCGAAAGGGGCCATTTTTAAACTGGTTTGATAGCTGTTGTTGTAAGAGAACTCTGCATATGGCAAATTGTCGTCCCAACTAGATCCATAATCTAGCGCACAAGCTCTCAGCATATCCTCCAAAATCTAATTAACTCTCTCGGTCTTTCCATCTGTCCGTGGATGAAAAGTTGTACTGAACTCTAGCCTAGTACCCAAAGTTTCGTGCAACTGCTTCCAGAACTTTGAGGTAAACTGGGTTCCTCTATCCGATACGATACTCCTCGGAACTCCATACAGACATATGATCCTGGTCATGTATATCTGTGCCAACTTAGCACTGGTGTAAGTGGTCTTTACTGGGATGAAATGAGCTACCTTCGTCAACCGATCAACTACAACCCAAATCGAGTCATAGCCGGAACGAGTCCTTGGTAATCCCGTGATAAAATCCATGCCTAGCTTATCCCACTTCCATTCGGGTATCGGCAATGGCTGCAACAATCCTGCTGGCTTCTGATGCTCTGCCTTTACTCTCTGACATACATCACAAACTGCTACATACTCTGCAATATCTTTCTTCATTCCGGTCCACCAGAAAGTATCCTTCAAATCCAAATACATCTTGGTATTTCCTGGGTGAATCAGATACGGTGAATCATGCGCCTCTTGCAGAATCAACTTCCTGATCTCCGGGTCATTGGGCACATAAACACGGTCTTCAAACCATAGGGTATCATGCTCGTCTTCACGAAAATCTTTAGCTTTTCCTTCACTCATTTTCTCCTTTATAGAGGCAATCTCCTTGTCAGTCTTCTGAGCTTCTCTGATTCTATCCATCAAAGTTGACTGAATCTCCAACGCTGCTACATAGCCTCTCGGAACTATTTCCAAACATAGCTCACGAAGATCCTCGGCTAACTCCTTTGGCAATTCTCCCGTCATTAGTGTATTGACATGGCTCTTACGGCTCAATGCGTCAGCTACTACATTAGACTTTCTGGGATGGTAATGCAATCTCATATCATAATCCTTGATGAGTTCCAACCATCTCCTTTGTCTGAGGTTTAACTCCTTCTGTGTAAAGATGTACTTCAAACTCTTGTGATCCGTGTACACCTCACAATGGTTTCCAATGAGGAAATGTCTCCATGTTTTCAATGCATGCACTACGGCTGCCAACTCCAAATCATGCGTGGCATAATTCAATTCGTGAGGCTTCAGTTGTCGTGAAGCATACGAAAAAACTCTTCCCTCTTGCATAAGTACAGCTCCAAGTCCTCAATGTGAAGCGTCGTAATATACCTCATAATCCTTGGTCTGGTCTGGCAAAATCAACACTGGTGAGGTAACCAAACATTTCTTCAATTCCTGGAAACTAGCCTCACACTCCTCAGTCCATATGAACTTGGTATCCTTCTTCAGCAACTCCGTCATAGGCTTTGCAATCTTTGAGAAGTTCTCAATAAATCTCCGGTAGTATCCTGCGAGTCCAAGGAAACTCCGGATCTCTCCAACTGTTGTTGGTGCTTCCCAATTGGTCACAGTGATAACCTTTGTGGGACCAACTGCTATTCCTTCTCCGAATATAATGTGTCCGAGGAATCCTACTTCCTTCAACCAAAACTCACATTTGCTGAACTTGGCATATAACTGATGTTATCTGAGTTTCTCCGGTACCAATCGCAAATGTTCCTTATGCTCTTCTTCATTCTTCGAATAAACCAAAATATCATCAATGAACACCACAACGAACTTATCCAAAAACTCCATAAACACTTTGTTCATCATGTTCATAAAATAGGCAGGTGCGTTAGTCAGACCAAATGACATAACGGTATACTCATACAACCCATATCTTGTGGTGAAGGCTGTCTTAGGTATGTCCTGCTCTCGAATCTTCAACTGATGGTACCCTGATCGCAAATCGATCTTGGAAAACACTTTAGCTCCTTGCAATCGATCAAATAGATCATTTATCATCGGTAGTAGGTACTTGTTCTTGATCGTTACCTCGTTCAATCCGTGGTAATCAACAACCATCCTTAACGATCCATCCTTCTTCTCCACTAGAAGTACTGGTGATCCCCAAGGCGAAGAACTTGGGCGAATGTAACCTTTATCCAGTAACTCCTTAATCTGCTTCTTAATCTCCACCAAATCCTTTGCGGGCATCCTGTATGGTCTCTTCGATATTGGCCCTGTGCCTGGCAAAAGCTCAATCAAAAACTCAATATCTCTATCCGGTGGCATGCCTGGCAACTCTTCTAGAAATACGTCAGGGAAATCCATTACCACTGGTACTTCCTCCTACACAACTCCTATCAAGGAATTTACTTGGGTCCTATTTGGCGCATGCCGGGATACATACTTGATCCTTCTTCCTTCTGGCGTTGTGAGCAAAATTGTCTTACTTGCGCAATCGATGTTTCCTCCATACATCGACAGCCAATCCATACCGAGAATTACATCCAAACCTTGGGATTCCAGAATAATTAAATCCGTTGGGAAAACATGCCTCCCTATACTTAATGGCACTTGAAAACATCCTTGACTGGCCATGTACTATGCTCTTGGTGAGCTTACTAGCATAGGTGTTTTGAGAATCCTAGTGGGCATGCTATACTTATCCACAAATCCTCTTGATATGTATGAATGTGATGCACCAGTATCAAAAAGAACGAGTGCAGTAAATGACTTAACCAAAAACTTACCGATTACTGCATCAGGCTGAGCTTCAACCTCCTCCACATTAACGTGGTTCACCTGTCCCCTGTTGAAAGGGTTCGGCTTCTTTCCAGAGCTTCCATTGCCATTTTGGCCTTCAGGACATTCGTTGGCATAACGTCCTGTCTTCGAGCACTTAAAATAGGTGACTTGGCTTAGGTCTCTCTTGGTTGGGGTTGATGGGGTGGTACGGTTCTGGCCGTTGCTTCCTCCATTCCCATTACCATTTTTGGAGCCATTATGATTGTGCGAGCTACCTCCTCCATGGGTATGCTGAAAATGAGCTCACGATTTAGGGGTAAGACGGGGCTTCTGTCGGGCTCCTGAATTATACTTCCCCTGTCCATACTTCCTCTTGCGGGTTTCAATCTGCTGCTTCTTCCCCTCAATCATAAGAGCACGGTCTGCCAACTCCTGGTAGTTGTTGAAGCTTGCTACCATCAACTGCATACTCAGCTCGTCATTCAGTCCTTCCAGAAACTTCTCCTGCTTAGCTGCATCCGTAGCAACGTCATCTAGGGCATAACGTGCTAGCTTACTAAAGTCATCCACATACTGGCCAACTGTCCGTCCTCCTTGGCGCAAGTTGCGAAACTCACGCTTCTTCATGGCCATAGCTCCTGCTGAAACATGGGCAGTATGGAAAGCTTGCTAAAACTGATCCCATGAGACAGTATCTACAGGGTAAGTGGCTGTAAAATTCTCCCACCATGCCGCTGCTGGTCCTTCAAGCTGATGTGCGGCAAATTTCACCTTTTCCCCGTCTGTACATCCTGCAGTGGTCAACTCCCTCCCTGTCTTGCGGAGCCAATCATCTGCTACTATCGGCTCGGTGCTACTGGAAAACACCGGCGGATTCAGCCTAAGAAAACGGGTTAAGTGATCAACTGGTGGTGGCGGCGGTGGGTTGTTGTTGTTGTTGTTGTTGTTGTTGTTGTTGTTGTTGTTGTTGTTGTTGTTGTTGTTGTTGTTCTTGTTGTTCTTGTTGTTCTGGTTCTGGACTAAAAATTGCATCAAAGCATTCTGTTGCTGGATCAACTGAGTGAGCTCCAGTGGGAAAGCAAATCCATTGTCACGTCTCGGAGGCATCTGAGGGTTTAGAAAGGATGAGAATTAAGAATAGAGTGGGGTTTAAAGAGAAAACACTACCCAAATGCACATGAGGCAAATGCACACAAAATCACTTCATTCGATCAAACAAGGCATACAATCGGTCTAGAACTATCGCAAAAGTGCGTGGACTATACTATGTACATGGTGGAACACTACTACTGTTATGGTAGTCGACTAGAAAAACTGCTCCGATGAAGACTCCATGATATCTGCTCCAGCTTCGTCTTCGAAATCGTCATCACTAGGATCGGAATCGGTGTCGTCGATGATGATGTAGTTCTCTAGACAGGTGCAATGTTCATCTCCTCCTCCGGGTGCTGAATTCCCCATGAGTTCTTCAATCTTCTCCTTAAGATCGCCGTTTTGTCTCACTAGAGCTACGATCTCATCCATGTAGTCCTTGCGAGTGGCCTTCAGTTCTCCTTCTACCTCAATAATCTTGGCTTTTGCTTTCTTCAACTCCATCATGTCTGCGCACATCTGGTTCTCCTAGCGTCGAATGTGCTGGTTTAACTCCTGGATGAAAGCTGCAATGGATCTATCCTTCTTGGTGCTAACTATCTCCCATTGTTCATCTCGGCGTCCACAAATCTGGTAGATAGTATCCTTGAGGTCTTCTTGATAAACTTCTCCAATGCGTCCCATGGTTATGTGAGCGGCCATGCTCTTTCCCAGACTCCAGGTTGGTGCATTAAAAACACACTCTATGGGCTCTGTAACTGGCGCGAACGTCCTTCCTGGAACTTGAGCTTGAATATTCCAATGCTCCTCTTCGGGTAAAGTGGCGTTGTAAGTCCCGGTGAAGCTTGGTATTCCAATGTTCAGGTACTTGGTGACTTCCTTCAGGTGTCGTCCAAAAGGTGTATCTTCATCCGGCTGCGTGAACTTGATCCTCTCTTCCGTCATCCTAAAAGAGTAGAAAAGATGAGGAGTCAAAAATGAGAAGAGAGTAGTGATTCTAGGGCTTTAGCTTAGTGGTCGTGTCCTACAGTCAGCGTGTGCTCTGATACCATCACTGTAGCGACTAGACCTCAAACAGTCTGACCTCTGTGCTCAGGTGTCATCCCTGGATCAGTACTGCTGACACCACACAGTACTTTGAAGGATTTATAACAAAGTAGCAATCACACACTTATTACATCGAATGTCTCAAAGAGAACTTATTACAATAAATATGGCTTAAGGCCATCTAATAACGATAACAGCGGAAGGCTTGGAAGATAAGCGAGTCCATCAACTCCAACGGCATCACTGAGTATAGAACCACGACCTAAAAAGCACCTTACTCGTCATCTGAAAAGTCTACAACATGAAACGTTGCAGCCCGAAAACGGGTCAGCACATGGAATATGCTGGCAATGTAACACATAGAGAGTAATGAAAGATTAAGCCTATACTACATGCATATTTGGCTGGTGGAAAGCTCTGGTTACAGTTTTGTGTAAAGCCAATTTTTTCCTACTGCAAAGGAATAAGTTCATTTAACTATCATGGTGGTCGCGGGGACACGGCTAACCATGATTAGTTTGTACACTCTGCAGAGGTTTGCGCACTTTTCCCCACAAGACTCGATCGCCTCCGTTGAATTTCTCGCACTAAATGGTGTTTGAGAAACGGATGACCGAGGCACAGTCTTTCAGAAGCGTTAGCACCTTACGATGGATAGACCGGTACACCTACTTTCCCCTACATCTGCTAGTCTACCCTGTAAGAGTTCGCATGACTTAATCAACTATGCCAGAGCCCATAATGGCTTGTGGCTACACACGGAAGTTTCTAGTTTGAATAATCTCATGATCCCTTTGAGCCTGGGTGGCGGTCCATAAATAAAAACAACAGGCAATCCTGGAATACCCAGGTACCTCAATCCACCCAGATGTGTGCTTAAGTTTCCACCTTAGATAAACCATTAATTAACAAACTCACATCTATCATGGATATCACTCACCCAATCCACGTCTACTAGCATAGCATGGCATATTAAGCAAACATAGAAGTAACTCCCAAAGGTTGATATTGGAACAGGTAATAGGTACTACGTCAACTACTTCCCATCCCGCAATTTAATTAGATCCTAATCATGCAATGTTTGAGGATTGATCTAATTCAATAAAACTGGGTAGTAAAGGAGGTATGATCAAAGTGTTACTTGCCTTGCTGATGATCCGCGAAACCTAGAGATTCGAAGTAACAGGCGGCGCACTCTGGGTAATCTATCGCAGACAAACAAACAAGCATACAATAAGTACTCATCTAATGCATAGGTAAAACTCAAATAAAAGATCTAACCAGAAAGTTCAAGTTAAGAACTCCGGTTTGCAAAAACAATCAAATCGAACGAAGCAACGAAAGTCAAACAGCGAAAGAAACAACTTCGTTCTACTAATCTGGATCTAAGTCAAATTTTACAGAAGTAAAAACTTGTTTAAGTTGGTTAAACGAATAGAGGGTTTCGAGACGAAACTCCAGGCGCTTGAATTGTCTGATTCCGATAAACGAGCGAAAAGTTATACTAAAATGAAAATCAGATCAGAAATCGCGATCAGAAAATAATCGCGGAAAATCCGAGAAAAAGAAAAACGACGAACGGTTTAACGAACGAACGTTCGTTATCCAGATCTAAATGCCGAATGCGTTCGTTAAAACGAACGAACGAGCGAACGCTCGCTATTTAACCTAAACCGAAGAATAAAAACCGATCTAATAAAATGGAATCTAAAAACCGACGGAAACCGATCGGTTTTTTAAAAAAAACCGGCGGCACAGGTTACGAGGCGAACCTCGGGCAGCGTGCGGCGAGGCGGCGGCGGCGGCTCCAGCAACGGCGTGCGGCGGCGCGGCGGCGACGGCGGTGGCGCGAGCGACGACGGCGGGGTCGGGCGCGGGTGGGCGCTAGGGTTTGGGGGCGCGGGGCTAGCTCGGGCCTCGGGCTAGCTCCCCCCGGCTTTTAAAGCCTGCCGGACCAGAGTCCCGGGCGGACACGGCCCGGTTAGGTCGGTGCGCTTTTTTTAAAATAATTACGCGCAGAAGAAAAATAAAAAGTAATACTAAACGGACTCCAAAAATCCCGAAATAAATTTTCCCTGACTTCTAAAATCAAGCCGGACAAAGTGAACATTTATTTGGGGCCTAAATGCAATTTTGAAAAACGCATATTTTTCCTAAATTCAAATAAAATAACGAAAAACTCCGAAATAGAATCTTATTTGATTTTATTACTAAATCCTCAATATTTCTTTATTTTGGGAAAGTCATTTTATTCCCTCTCTCATATTTTTGTAATAGAAATAATTGATGATAAAATAAATAAAATCAAATGATCCTATTCTCAAAATTTGAGAAAACTCAAATATGAAAATAACGAAATCCCTGACTCTCTCCGTTGGTCCTTGAGTTGCTTAGGATTTCTAGGATCAAAACCAAAAGAAATTAAAATATGATATGCAAAGATGATCTAATGTATAACATTCCAAATTGAAAATTTGGGATGTTACAAATAAAGAGTTCGGAGAATTTGGCAGACGAGTACACCAACGCTGTCAATTTTGGCGCGTCAATGACCCTGATTTTTGTTGGACCTTCTAGATCCGATACAAGCAATCTCTTAAGGAAAGGCGCATTCTCAATGACCATAACGTGGAACAGTTGGAGTGATCTCTTCCCAATTGATGTCTTGTTGCGGGGCCAGCAAGACACATAAATCCATCGGAGATTCGTCGAGGCGATGTGGAGGCTAATGAACCTGTGGATCTTCTCAAGACGAAGGTACTCGAGCGCAGTACAGCTGCGGAGCAGGTGCTCCATAGCCTTCTTCGAGATGACAACGTCGAAGAGGTCGAGCTGCTTGAGTTGAGGGAGAAGAAGAGCGGGGGCAGCATTAATCTGGGGAAGATAGCAGGAGCTGAAGCTGGCACGGCGCAGCGTTGGCGTGAGTCAGAGCGCGGAGGGCGGCAGAGAGCGACATCGTCCAGCTTCAAAGCTGAGCTCCTCGAGCAGATCTAGGGCGGGGATAAGAACCACTCGTCGAACTTGGGTTGGACCTTGCAGTTGGTACTGAACATGCGGATGTCAAGGCGTTTGGCTGGCCCAGGGTGCGATGAAAGGATCTTGGAGACTGCGGCCATGCGTTTGCAATCCCCGTCGTAGAGGCAGCTGTCGACGGTGAGGTTGAGGGGGACGTAGCACTAGAGGGGGCGCCACCGTCGGGAGAGCAGGGTGGTCCGCACGGCAGATTTGGTAGGGAGGAGGCCGATGATGACGAGCAGCATGTCATCGGGGAGGCTGCTAATGAAGTCCAGGCTCGCTGGATGCGGTTTTGGCTCGAGCCACCTCCGCTTGTTGGCTGCCTCGCCGTCCATCTCAACCGGCGGCGACGCCGGTGTACACGTGTGCTGGTGTGTGTTGTGTGCTGGGTGTGCGCGAGTGCGTCCTTCTGTGCAGGGCGCCGCGCAGTGGTGAATTGTGCGCAAGTGTGTCCTTCCCGCGCAAGAAGTTTGTCCTCAATGCGCCCTCAATTTACTAGCGTGCGGGGTGCTACCCCGAGTGGTTTCAACTTCGTTTACTTCACCGCGTGTCAGATGGGCCTCTAGTTTACTTATTTGCACCCACTGCCACATGGGCCAGCACACGAAGATACAGAACACGAGCTGACAAGGCAGCATGTGGATTGGTTGACCGGTCAACTAAACAATATACGGAGTTATACGCTGACACAGTGAGCGTATAATCCGTCGGTATAGAGAGTTCGAGTGAGAGGGGAGACCCGTGAGAGATAGCAGAGAGAGAGAGAGAAAGAGCTACTCCCTTCGTTCGATAATGTAGTTCCAACATTTTTTTAAGTCAAACTTTTGAAACTTTGACCAAGTTTATAGAGAAATTACTTATATCTACAATACCAAAGATAAATGATAGTATGAAGTAAGTACATGTTGTGATGAATCTAATGATCGTTCCAGATGTAAATGTTTTTCTCCACATATACCTGGTCAAACTTTTCTGAGGTTTGACTTTTCAAAACATCCATATGCTTATGGACGTGACAGAGTCCCTAACAAGAGAGAGAGAGAGAGAGAGAGAGAAAGAGAGAGAGAGAGAGTGACTGAATAAAGTATGTGTGCATGTGTGAAAGAGACATGGACAACACACGATAAAAGTAGAGAAAAAGCGTACGTGTCTTATGCAAACATATTACACATGCATCTTCGACAACGGAGGCAAGGTGAGGAGATAGTGTGTGGTTGTTTGGAACCGAGAGAGCAAGACCCCTAGCACATGGCCAAGAGGGGTCTGACAAACAAGGGAGATAGGTCGAGAGAGACGTATGCAGAAAATGCAGACATGGGGAGGAGAGAGTGTATGTTTGTCATAGAGAGATCCCCTGGAGATCGTGATGGGACTACATGGGTGGGAGATCGAGTGGCAAGGTGTGTGCGCGATAGAAGATGCCCCGAGAGATATCGAGATAGACGTATGGATGGAAGGAGACAATACGTGTGTTCATGATGGCTAGTAAGAGATAATCATACTTAGGATCGAGGGGGGGGGGGAGTGCTTGCGCCTATGATGGATTGAGGGATTATGGTACTTAGGGGGGTGCATGTCACATGGAGAGAGAACAAGGGCGGAGAGTGTTGGATGGGTCTATATGTATAGCGCGAGCGAGACATGTGTATGTGTGAACCAGGGAGATATAAGGCCAGTTTGGCTTGCGTCCTGAGCATCTTTTGCCTGGCCTGGGGTTGTGGCTGGATTTCATGCACGCTTGTTTGGTTGCTACCCTGTGAAAAAGAAAGCCCGCCTAGCCTGGGTTCCCTTGCACTTTAATCAGCCTGGCTGAACTCCAGACACTGCAAGTAGCCTGGCCCAGGCGACCGATTTCGAACGCCTGGCCGTACCTGGTCGTGTGGCCACGAGGCTAACAGCAACATGGATGGATATTAGCATTAAATAATTGATGCATGGATTGATTGATGGGATGTTGATGATTTGCCTGGCCCAGGCATGAACCAAACGCTTCAGCACCACGCAAGCCTGGCCAGGCAGAAATATTTTACATCTCACGTCCACACCAGGCAGTACCGGCCATCAAGGCATGAGGGTCAGGTCACGAACCAAACTGACCAATAAAGTTTGAGAGAGATTGAGGAGCCCCGATAAGGCTGAGTGGTGCGTCATATAGCTGAGAGGGGGAAAGAGATATTCCATCCGCTCGATAATGCAGTGCATGTAAATTTTTTAGAAGTCAAACTTTGGAAACTTTGATCAGGTTTACGCAAATGTTATTTATATCTACAATACCAAAGATACATCATACAAAACTACATCTCATGGTGAATCTAATGGTATATATTTGTCATACTAGATGTAATTCTTTTTCTCCACGTACATGGTCAAACTTTGTGATGTTTGACTTTTCAATAAATCTGTATGCTATGGACCGAGGAGAGTGCCTCAGTCGAGATAGATCAAGTGCGTGTGAAGGAGAATGAGTAAGTGTGCAAAAAGAGTATGCGTTTGAAAGAGAAAGTGACAACAAACGATAAATTAGAAAGAGAGAGTGTTTTTTCGTTTCTTATGCGAACATATCACGCATGCATCTCCGAGATGGAAAAGCGAGGCAAGGAGATACACGAAGATAGCTAGTGTGTGATTGTTTGCAATGGAGAGAGACACCCTTGTAGCTCATGTCCAATAGAGGTGTGGCCAACAAGGAACAATGGTCGAGAGGGACACATGGATGGCATGGACGCATGGGGAGGGAGAGAGGGTGTGTTTGTGATAGAGAGATCCTGTCGAGATCATGAGGGGACTATATGGGTGGGAGATCGAGGGAGTGCGTGCGTGATAGAAAGATGCCCCGAGAGAAATCGAGATAGACCATGCACATGTTTGTGATGGAGACTAAGATTAGCTAGTCATATACATATAGGGGGGACTGCGTGTGCCTACAATTCAGTGAGAGGCCATCATACTTGGCTAGCTGGGCATGAGATTGTGTGTGTGCGTGTGTGAGATGGAGAGAGAACGAGGGGGAGAGATAGAATTTTAGATGGGCCTATCGAGTGCGAGTGAGATATGCATGTGTATGTGTGACCCAGGTGGATGGAGAGTTTGAGAGAGGGGGAGCTCCGAGACGACATAGTGGTGCGTGAGAGAGTTACAAGCAAAGAGCCAAGGAATCTGTGTGCGTACGATGAGTGCACCCAAGATATCTAGCTTGGACTAGCTAGAGTATCATACATAGTGTGCGAGAGAGACCTATAGATGGTGTATATATGCATGCGAACTAGAAAGACCCCCCCCACACACACACACACACAGAGAGAGAGAGAGAGAGAGAGAGAGAGAGATGGAGAGAAAGGGAGAGGGACCAACAAGGATTTTGTGTCGGATGCGTGCGACAGAATTGAAGATTGTCGGCGAGAGAGAGAGAGAGAGAGAGAGAGAACAGGAGTCCGGGAGAGGGAGAGGTCGCGTTTTATGCATCAAAGACTGATATAAACCATGTTTCGATATAAACTTGCATTCAAATATTTAAATTGGAGAACATGTTGTCTGCAATCCACACATGAACGGATATATGCGTATATCAAACAAGTTCATTAATTTGACTTTCAACATGTTCATGGAGTACTATAATATTGTACAACATGCTACTCGATTGAGGTGTTCAATTTTGGATTTAGTTCACTATTTTGACCTACTGAACGAGCTATTTCATTGAATCGAGATATTTCATTTTGGGTTTGATTCACGTTTTTGAGTGGGTCAACTATTTGTCATATAGTAAATCGCTAGCAACGAGTATGTAAAAACACATTACTCCCGAGCATCATCTCTCCATCTAAAAAAGAAGTGGCAAGCTAATATTTCAAAATTTGATCCGAATCGACTTGGTAAGGTAGACGTGGATGCTCGTTCTCCCAGAACGAACCGTTAAACATCCTCCCTGCTCGGTGGAATTCGCCCGAGCAAATAAATGGGAGACACGAAATTACTTTCCTATGTGGGACACGCATCAATTGGCCCGTCATACATCGAGGGTAGGTTCGTAACTTCATCCAAGCGCGCCTTCTCCTCGGCCGAAATGACATGTGCCAAATAATTCATAAACCATGGTCGGCAAAACACGCTCTCCTCGCCCGAAATAGCTCGCGCCCACTATTTCAAAACACGCTCTCCTCGCCCGAAATAGCTTGCGCCCACTATAGTTCAAAACACGCCCTCCTCGCCCGAAATCGCTCCCGCCCACTATTTGGGGAGAAGCAAAGTTACTCTACTATCCCCGACCCTCAGTACACAGACCCAAGCCGAGAAGCCTATAGGCAAGGGTAGAACTGTAACTCCCCCTCACATTTCAGAGAAATGCGTCTGTAAGACATGGTTCCACTCCCCTCCCAATTCCCCCCCCCCCCCCGCCCGCACCCATTCATACCTCGTGGGCGCCAAAGCACCTTCTCCCTGGGAAGCTCCCTTCTCCCGAGCCGCGAAACCTCAGCCCCACCTTCATGGTGCCCCCCACCGCACCAATTTCACAGTCGCCCTCCTCCCTAATGCCGGAGACGTTGTCCATTTGCCGTCGTGCACTGGGCCGTGTGCCTCTTACTCCTTGTTGCTGGTGCTGCCTCGACGACGACCGCGTGAACCGTACCGTAGCCGATTCACCCCCGCCGTTGTTCACGGCGCCGGAGCGGCTCCAACTTCGGATCCATCCAGAGTCCTGGCGCTGCTTCGGCGTAGCCATCGACCGTCGCGACATCGCTCTTTCCCTGCCGCCGGTCGCCACCACAACCGCGCCGGCCTCACCGACTCGGCAGCTGGACCTGCCTACTTCACCATGCCGCCAAATAGGTCACACCCTCATCTCAAATCACTTTATTTAGGCGTCAGTTTTCTGAATTTTTATTCTGGGCCAATCGATTTGCAATGGGAAGCAGCACCCCTTGAGGTGGCGGAGCTCCTAGGCTGTCGGTTGGCTGGTGTCTAACGTAAGGGTGCGGTGCCGCAAGTTCGCCGCGGAAGCGGCGCTTAGATGGCTATCTTTTAGAGTTGCGTGGGTTGAAGGTACTGCCACCGATGGATCTGGATGACGGGGAGTCTTTGTGGATTGGCCCGGGGGCGGCGCAACCACGGCAGTGCGGTGGGGCGGGGAGCGGGGTTTTGGCCGGGGCCACGGACGGCGGAGGCAGGCTGCTCTGCCGTTGGTCGCTGGCTCTTCGGGGAAGATTCCGAACAGTGTCAGCCGGGAGGCACAAGACGGCCAGCCATCCGGCGTAGATCGGACAGTACCAAAATAAAATAAAATCGTGTGACCCCAATTTAGTCTTCAGTCAACAGACGTGTGACCACTCTCGTACCTTGCTGTTGATCTCTTAGTGTATTTCTTCAGATCAAAGAGATATGTCGTTCTTAACATTATGCGTTATCTGAATCTTCAGACACACCGTCTTCTGACTCACGACAACTGCCCCAACAAGGGAAGCATACACCAGAAGGGAGCTATAGTCCCCACTCAACAGTTCCCTGCATCGAATGCGCGTGCCCGACATGCACAGCCACAACAACTGCAGGGCCATCGACAAGTCAGCACATGATGCTCACTCCTATGGATGGCAGCCCGATAGGTTGTACCCTCATCTTACTTGTGTGCAACATTTATGGCTTTGTTATTCATATAAGCATGGAAAATAGATCATCACATTTCACTGTATATTCATGCTGATCTCTTACAGTTCTTGTTCAGGAGTTAACGTTGTTCCATAGTTCAGCTAAGATACTTGTTCTTTAGGTAACACTGTTCCATAGTTATCATCCATCAGCCAATGCTATCCCACGGGCTGGTGATTATAGTATTATACCACTTCTAGTATTTCCTATGTTGTTCTTCAATACTTTTGTGTGCCATCTAGTTAATCTCGAGTACAAACGATACATATTCTGTAGCTTTCATCTGTGTTCTCCCTTTAGTTTAAGAGACTTGTTGCTGCTAGTTAACCCCATTCCTACTATTTATGTCGTCTCCTACAGGCACGCATTACATAAATCTAACTACTAGTTGTCTTCCATGCATGTCAGATATAATTTCACACACTGATATATCCACAAGAACCTCACGGAGCAATGTAAAGGCCAATAAACTTGATGTCAATGATACCCAATATGATGGAACATGTAAAGGCAGTTCTTCAGAAGACTTGCAGAAAGATGATGAATCCTCTTCACCCCACAAGGTCATTGCTCTAACTTGGCCTGTGATATGGGTACAACATGCATATAATGTCCTGGAGTGTATCTACTCTGTTGCAATGCCATGTGCTTAGCATGCTGATCATGCATGTAAATATGTCATGCCTTCCTGTTTTTCAGTACCTATTCCATTCATGATAACATGTTTTGAAATGCAAGTAATGTCATTCTACTCTATCGCAATGCCATTTGCTTAATTTGGACATCATGCTTCTGAATATCTTATGCATTGTTATTCATCAGTATGTACTTCATCTGTCTACCATACCATGTTTTTTTACATTGAAGTGATGTTCTAGTGCTCTGTTGCAATGCCATCTTATTTTCCCAATCATACACGTGTATGTTGCCTTAGTTATTTCTATACTTATTCTGCTAGCATACAATTTTACATTCAACTAGTGTTTTTTTTGCTGTGTTGTCCTGTCGTATCCCTAGCTCTTACACCATACTCCCTCCGTCCGGATTACATGTTGCCGAAATGGATAAAAAAGGATGTATCTAGAACTGAAATACGCCTAGACCCATCCATTTTTTTCCGGATGGAGGGAATAGATGTCAATATGTCATGCCTTTATATTCTTCGGTACCTATTCCATCTCTCTGCTGCTGCATGTTTTATAATTAAAGCACCATTCTTCTATACAAGGCATGCAAGGGGAAGACGACTATGTTAGAATCTGAAGGGTTACAAACAAGGCCTTTGCAAAAGATCCAAACACTAGGAGATAATAAACCAACTCCAGTTTTTATAGATACTGCTCCAGCACAGAGAAACCCAACTCCTACTGATAATAAGCAGATTCCAGTGGCCAAAGAACTAGTCCGCTCCAGTCCAGCAAAAATATGTCAACTCAATTCTAAGAAGCGTGTGCGTATCCTTGAATCATGAAATTTTATAGCATGCTGATCATATTTTCTACATGTTTCTTACCCATCTCTCTTTTAGAAAATATGCTTAACAGATAGAAGATTTTCTGCAATGGTATCGTTTATGAGGAAAGATTCTTGCAGGAATTCTCTGTGCTCCAATGTAGATGTAAGTACCTGTTGTATATCACTATATTTTTACATCAGCATGTATTTTGTTAATCAGCGTGAATCCAAGCTTTATCTGATCTAAATTTAGTTGTAGCAAAATGTAGGGTTAAAGGCCACAATGTTGATTTTTGCAAGGAAAATTGCCTGGTAGTTTTGCATCCTGAGTTGCATGAGTGTACTATCTCATATCAGTGGGTTTGAATACTTTGGTTCTACAATCGGTTTTTTAGTGTTTTTTTACTGTGTTGTCCTGTTGTATCCCTAGCTCTTACATCATACTCCCTCCGTCCGGATTAAATGCCGCAGAAATGGATAAAACTGGATGTATCTAGAACTGAAATACGCCTAGACCCATCCATTTATTTCCGGATGGAGTGAATACATGTCAATATGTCATGCCTTTCTATTCTTCAGTACCTATTCCATCTCTGCTGTAGCATGTTTTATAACTGAATCACCATTCTTCTATATAAGGCATGCAAGGGGAAGACGGCTATGTTAGAATCTTCATGATAGAGAGTCTCTTGTTTTGTCACTTTCATATACTAGTGGGAATTTTTCATTATAGAACTTGGCTTGTATATTCCAACAATGGGCCTCCTCAAGTGCCCTAGGTCTTCGTGAGCAAGCAAGTTGGATGCACACCCACTTAGTTTCTTTTGTTGAGCTTTCATACATTTATAGCTCTAGTGCATCAGTTGCATGGCAATCCCTACTCCTTGCATTAACATCAATCGATGGGCATCTCCATAGCCCATTGATTAGCCTTGTTGATGTGAGACCTTCTCCTTTTTTGTCTTCTCCACATAACCCCCATCATTATATTCTATTCCACCCATAGTGCTATATCCATGGCTCACGCTCATGTATTGCGTGAAAGTTTATGAGTTTGAGATTATTAAGGTATGAAACAATTGCTTGGCTTGTCATCGGGGTTGTGCATGATGAGAGCATTCTTGTGTGACGAAAATGGAGCATGACTAAACTATATGATTTTGTAGGGATGAACTTTCTTTGGCCATGTTACTTTGAGAAAACATAATTGCTTTGTTGGTTTGGTTGAAGTATTATTATTCTTTATGTCAATATGAACTTTTGTCTTGAATCTTTCTAATCTGAATATTCATACCACAATTAAGAAAGATTTGCATTGAAATTATGCCAAGTAGCACTCCGCATCAAAAATTCTCTTTTTATCATTTACCTACTCGAGGACGAGCAGGAATTAAGCTTGGGGATGCCTGATATGTCTCCAACGTATCTATAATTTTTGATTGCTCCATGATATATTATCTACTGTTTTGGACTATATTGGGCTTTATTTTCCACTTTTGAATTATTTTCGGGACTAACCTATTAACCGGAGGCCCAGCCCAGAATTGTTGTTTTTTGCCTATTTCAGTGTTTCGAAGAAACGGAATATCAAACGGAGTCCAAACGGAATAAACCTTTCTGGAACGTGATTTTCTCACCGAATATGACCCAGGAGACTTGGACCCTACACCAAGGAAGCTTCGAGGTGTGCACGAGGTAGGGGGGCACGCCCTATACACCCAGGCGCACCCCCACCCTCGTGGGCCCACCGAAGCTCCACCAACGTACTTCTTCCTCTTATATATACCTACGTACCCCCAAACGAACAAAGAGGGAGCCAAAAACCTAATTCCACCGCCGCAACTTTCTGTATCCACGAGATCCCATCTTGGGGCCTGTTCCGGAGCTCCGCCGGAGAGGGCCGTCAGCACGGAGGGCTTCTACATCATCATAGCCTCTCCGATGAAGTGTGAGTAGTTTACCTCAGACCTTCGGGTCCATAGTTATTAGCTAGATGGCTTCTTCTCTCTTTTTGGTTCTTAATACAAAGTTCTTTCCCTCTCTTGTGGAGATCTATTCGATGTAGTCTTCTTCTTTTTGCGGTGTGTTTGTTGAGACCGATGAATTGTGGGTTTATGATCAAGTCTATCTATGAATAATATTTGAATCTTCTCTGAATTCTTTTATGTATGATTGGTTATCTTTGCAAGTCTCTTCGAATTATCAGTTTGGTTTGGCCTACTAGATTGGTTTTTCTTGCCATGGGAGAAGTGCTTAGCTTTGGGTTCGATCTTGCGGTGTCCTTTCCCAGTGACAGAAGGGGCAGCAAGGCACGTATTGCATAGTTGCCATCGAGGATAACAAGATGGGGTTTATTTCATATTGCATGAATTTATCTCTCTACATCATGTCATCTTTCTTAAAGCGTTACTCTGTTTTTAACTTAATACTCTAGATGCATGCTGGATAGCGGTCGATGAGTGGAGTAATAGTAGTAGATGCAGAATCGTTTCGGTCTACTTGTCACGGACGTGATGCCTATATACATGATCATGCCTAGATATTCTCATAACTATGCTCAATTCTGTCAATTGCTCAACGGTAATTTTTTCACCCACCGTAGAATACTTATGCTCTTGAGAGAAGCCACTAGTGAAACCTATGGCCCCCTGGTCTATTCTCATCATATCAATCTCCATCACTTTAATCTTGCTTTGCTTTTTACTTTGCCTTTTACTTTTCACTTTGCATCTCTATACCAAAAATGCCAAAAATATTATCTATCAGATCTCACTCTCGTAAGTGACCGTGAAGGGATTGACAACCCCTAATCGTGTTGGTTGCGAGTAGCTATCGTTTTGTGCAGGTACGAGGGACTTGAGCGTGGCCTCCTACTGGATTGATACCTTGGTTCTCAAAAACTGAGGGAAATACTTACGCTACTTTGCTGCATCATCCTCTCCTCTTCGAGGAAAACCAACGCAAGCTCAAGAGGTAGCAGACGTCTGACAAAGCTTCGGCTGATACTGTGGTGTTGAGGCCCATAACTATTCTCGCGTGGTGGTTAGTGCATAAAGGCCAGAGGCCAACCCAGAACAAATACCCAAACCTGTTAGTGCATTGGGGGCTCGCGAAGACGAGCAGAGACTCACGATAATGTGACCCCGTCGCCCCGTCTCATGGACTTACGACAAGGGCCCAGAATGCCCGACCGTGCCACGTAGAAAACCCGCGGGTGCCCTACGGGCCTGCCGGACTTTCACATCAACTCGTGGGTACCCCTCAGGGCCGACCCGACTTCAACAGTGGTCTTAAGTAAAGTCAAGGTAACCATGTGTCCAAACATCAAGGGGAAAACCCAAGGAATCACCCTCGGTAGATTCCACTTGATGTAATCATCAAGGTGAACATGTGAGGAACTACCCTCGAGGTTCACACTTGAGGTGTTGCACTACAGAGCCATATCAGGAATGGTGAAGGAGGAACCACCCTCGTTGACCACGACCGAATAGCTACACTGCAGAGTTGTCATCAGGAGTGCGTTGTGAGGTATCACCCTCGGCACTCGATAGTAGCTCTGCAGAGTCGAGCTCCAAAAGGGGCGTGATGTGATGTGAGGTGTCGGGCTCTGGTTGTCGATCACGTTGATCGAGTTGTCGATGATGAAGCAGAGGCAACAAGGACAAGGTGGGGTCACTGATGGATCACTAACCAACCTATACTAAGCAGTTTAGGATAAGCAGGTAGGTAACAATAAGCAGGTTAAAAAAGCAGGCTATGCATCAGAATAGGAGAAAATAATAACAGTAATAAAATCTAATGCAAGCATGAGAGAATGGAATGGGCGATATCGGGATGATCAAAGAGGGGGCTTGCCTGGAAGCTCCGCTGAAAGGGAAGAAAGGTCGTCGTCGACGTAGTCGATCACAGCGGTCTCGGGGTCTACTGGAGAAGAAGAGGGGGAAGAAACAGTAAATACAGAGCAAACAGATGCATGACATGACAATAGGCAAAGCTATGGTGTTCTAACGTAGTACTACGTGATACCGGCGAAGGGGAAAAACATCCGGGAATGTTTCCCTGAAGTTTGGCATTTTCGGACAGATGAATTGGAGGGAGACGGTTGCATGTTCACAATTTCAAGTATGAATCAGAAACTTTATTGAGAACTAACAAACTATAATCTCAGTCATTGAAGCAATTGCAATTTATCATAACATCAGAAAGAGTATATGTCAGAGCTTTTCAGCAAGTCCACATACTCAACCATCATTTAGTCTTTCACAATTGCTAACACTCACGCAATACTTGTGGTTACGGAGTTTTAATTGGACACAGAGATAGATAGGGGCTTATAGTTTCGCCTCCCAACCTTTTACCTCAAGGGTAATGTCAACAATAATAGCTCATGGTAACTTACATCCAATTGGATATGTATATCAGGATCTTTCCAACACACTGTGCTTGCCAAAGGATAAAATAAAAAAGAGGAAAGGTGAAGATCACCATGACTCTTGCATAAGGGTAAGAGATAAAACTAAAAGATAGGCCCTTCACAGAGGGAAGCAGAGGTTGCCATGCGCTTTTAGGGTTGGATGCACAAAATCATAATGCGAAAGAACGTCACTTTATATTACCACTTGTGATATGAACCTTTATTATGCAGTCCGTCGCTTTTATTTCTTCCACATCACAAGATCGTATAAAGCTTATTTTCTCCCACACTAATAAGTCATACATTTTGAGAGACCAATTTTTATTGCTTGCACCGATGACAACTTACTTGAAGGATCTTACTCAATCCATAGGTAGATATGGTGGACTCTCATGGCAAGACTGGGTTTAAGGGTATTTGGAAGCATAAGTAGTATCTCTACTTGGTGCAAAGAGTTGGCCTGCATGAGGGGGAAAGGCAAGCTCAACATGTTGGATGATCCATGACAATATACTTTATTTCAGATATAATAAAACATAACCCATTAAGTTGTCTTCCTTGTCCAACATCAACTCTTTAGCATGTCATATTTTAATGAGTGCTCACAATCATAAAAGATGTCCAAGATAGTATATTTATATGTGAAACCTCTCTTTCTTTATTACTTCCTATTAATTGCAATGATGACCAAAGCTATGTTTGTCAACTCTCAACAACTTTTAATCATCATACTCTTCCTATGTGAAGTCATTACTCTCCATAAGATCAATATGATCTCTTTGTTTCTTTTTATTCTTTCTATTTCTTTTATTCCCCCAAGATCATAGCAAAATAATCAAGCCCTTGACTCAACACTAATCTTTATTATATAGCTCATGGACTCGATTACATAAAGGGATCATAGGGCAAAACTCAAAACTAAATCATACCAAAAACTTTATTCTACTAGATCAAGATACTACTAAAAGGAACGAATTAAGAAAAACGATAAAGATAGGAGTGTGAGGATGATACGATACCGGGGCACCTCCCCCAAGCTTGGTAGTTGCCAAGGGGAGTACCCATACCCATATGATTATGTCTCCCTTGCTGGTGAAGAAGATGGTGGTGATGATGGGTAGTCGCACATCGAGCGTAAGAGATCCTCCAACTTGCGGATAATGCCCTTGAGTGCAACGATATGCTCCTTCAACAAAATATTTTCACGTGTCAGATACTTGTTTTGTATACGAGCTAACTCAATCATCTTGAAAGCTTCGATCTCAGTTGGGGTAAGAAGATTGTGATCAAGTTGAAGGATGCCTTTTACTGCCGGAACTTGGTCTTTTGTGGCCTTCTTGATCCCTTCATCCTTGTTGATCTCCATGGGTTCTTCCCTCTTCAGCTCTATCTTCATTAGCCAAGCATCGTTGTCACCATTGTTGGAGGAGGGGGACGACATGAAGCCTGGCCTTGACAACCCTGACAAAAAACAACTCGAAACAAGAACAAAGGATATTTGCGTGTTACAGGAGTCAAAACCTCCGGGAGATTATATAATGAATTTTTACCGACCAAAATACGTATCGTGCAAGAAAACGGAGTCCGGAGAGCACACGAGGAGCCCACAAGGTAGGGGGCACGCCCATGGGGGTAGGGCGCGCCCTCCACCCTCGTGGAGGCCTCGTGTCCTTCCCGGACTGCTTCTTATTTTTCTATTTTTCTAAATATTCCAAAACGGAGAAAAATTGCCATTAGAACTATTTTGGAGTCGGTTTACTTACCGTACAACATACCTATTCCTTTTTGGAGTCTGAAACATTCTGGAAAGTGTCCCTTATGTATTCCTCCGGGATTACGGTTTCAATAACATTGGTTTCAACATTTATGGGATTACCTGAGATATAATGTTTCATTCTTTGACCGTTCACCACCTTCGGATTTGTGCCTTCGAAGTTGTTGATTTTTATGGCACCGGAATGATAGACCTCCTCGATAACGTAAGGACCTTCCCATTTAGACAGAAGTTTTCCTGCAAAAAATCTTAAAAGAGAGTTGTATAATAATACATAATCACCTACATTAAACTCACGCCTTTGTATTCTTTTGTCATGCCATCTTTTAACTTTTTCTTTAAACAGTTTGGCATTCTCATAGGCTTGGGTTCTCCATTCATCAAGTGAGCTAATGTCAAATAACCTCTTCTCACCGGCAAGTTTGAAATCATAGTTGAGCTCTTTAATAGCCCAATATGCCTTATGTTCTAGTTCGAGAGGTAAGTGACATGCTTTTCCATAGACCATTTTATACGAAGACATCCCCATAGGATTTTTATATGCAGTCCTATATGCCCATAATGCGTCATCAAGTTTCTTGGGCCAATTGTTTCTAGATCTATTAATAGTCTTTTGCAAAATTAGTTTGAGTTCTCTATTACTCAATTCTACTTGACCACTAGACTGTGGGTGATAAGGAGATGCAATTCTATGATTAACATCATACTTGGCAAGCATTTTACGAAAGGCACCATGAATAAAATGTGAACCACCATCAGTCATTAAATATCTAGGGACTCCAAACCTTGGAAAATTAACTTCTTTAAGCATCTTAATAGAGGTGTTATGATCAGCACTACTAGTTGGAATAGCTTCTACCCACTTAGTAACGTAATCAACAGCAACTAAAATATGTGTATATCCATTAGAGGCAGGAAACGGTCCCATATAATCAAAGCCCCAAACATCAAATGGTTCAATAACAAGTGAATAATTCATAGGCATTTCTTGACGTCTACTAATATTACCACTTCTTTGGCATTCATCACAAGATAAGACAAACTTACGAGCATCCTTGAAGAGAGTAGGCCAATAAAAACCGGATTGCAGTACCTTATGTGCAGTTCTATCTCCAGCGTGGTGTCCTCCATAAGCCTCGGAGTGACACTTGCGTAGGATCTATTCCTGTTCATGCTCAGGTACACAACGTCTAATAACACCATCTACTCCTTCTTTATAAAGATGTGGGTCATCCCAAAAGTAATGTCTCAAATCATAGAAACACCTTTTCTTTTGCTGGTATGTGAAACTAGGTGGTATAAATATAGCAACAATGTAATTAGCATAATCAGCATCCCATGGAGCAGTATGAGAAGCATTTATGACATTTAATTGTTCATCAGGAAGACTATCATCAATAGGTAGTGGGTCATCAAGAACATTTTCTAACATAGACAAGTTGTCTGCAACGGGGTTCTCAGCTCCCTTTCTATCAATAATATGCAAATCAAATTCTTGTAGCAAGAGTACCCATCTAATAAGTCTAGGTTTAGCATCTTTCTTTTCCATAAGATATTTAATAGTAGCATGATCAGTGTGAATAGTTACTTTAGAATCAACAATATAAGGTCTAAACTTATCACAAGCAAATACAACTGCTAAGAATTCTTTTTCAGTAGTAGCATAATTTCTCTGAGCATTGTCTAGAGTTTTACTAGCATATTGAATAACATTTAATTTCTTATCAACTCTTTGCCCTAGAACAGCACCTACAGCATAATCACTAGCATCACACATAATTTCAAAGGGTAAATTCCAATCAGGTGGCTGAACAATAGGTGCAGAAATCAATGCTTTCTTAAGTATTTCAAATGCTTCTACACAATCATCATCAAAGACATATATCTTTTTGTAATAGATTAGTCAGAGGTCGAGAAATTTTTTAGAAGTCCTTAATGAACCTCCTATAAAAACCGGCATGACCAAGGAAAGTTCTTATACCTTTGATGTCCTTGGGACATGGCATCTTTTCAATAGCATCGACTTTAGCTTTATCAACCTCAATGCCTCTTTCACAAATTTTGTGCCCTAAGACAATACCTTCATTAACCATAAAGTGGAACTTCTCCCAATTCAAGACAAGATTAGTTTCTTCACATCTCTGGAAAACTCGATCAAGGTTGATCAAGCAATCATCAAAAGAGGATCCATAAACAGAGAAATCGTCCATGAAAACCTCACAAATCTTTTCACAAAAGTCAGAGAATATAGCCATCATGCATCTTTGAAAGGTAGTAGGTGCATTACATAAACCAAAAGGCATACATCTATAAGCAAAAGCACCGAAAGGGCAAGTAAAAGTGGTCTTAGCTTGATCATCAGCTGACACGGGTATTTGAGAGAAACCAGAATAACCATTGATACGTCTCCAACGTATCTATAATTTTTTATTGCTCCATGCTATATTATCTACTGTTTTGGACATTATTGGGCTTTATTTTCCACTTTTATATTACTTTTGGGACTAAACTATTAACTGGAGGCCCAGCCCAGAATTGTTGTTTTTTGCCAATTTCAGAGTTTCGAAGAAACGGAGTATCAAACAGAGTCCAAACGGAATGAAACCTTCGGGAACGTGATTTTCTCACCAAATATGACCCAGGAGACTTGGACCCTACGCCAAGGAAGCTTCGAGGTGGGCACGAGGTAGGGGGCGCGCCCTACCCCCCCCCCCCCCAAGCACGCCCCCCACCCTCGTGGGGCCCACGAAGCTCCATCGACGTACTTCTTCCTCCTATATATACCTACGTACCCCCAAACGATCAGATACGGAGCAAAAACCTAATTCCACCGCCGCAACCTTCTGTACCCACGAGATCCCATCTTGGGGCCTGTTCCGGAGCTCCGCCGGAGGGGGCATCCACCACGGAGGGCTTCTACATCATCATAGCCCCTCCGATGAAGTGTGAGTAGTTTACCTCAGACCTTCGGGTCCATAGTTAGTAGCTAGTTGGCTTCTTCTCTCTTTTTGGATCTCAATACAATGTTCTCCCCCTCTCTCGTGGAGATCTATTCGATGTAATCTTCTTTTGCGGTGTGTTTGTTGAGACCGATGAATTGTGGGTTTATGATCAAGATTATCTATGAACAATATTTGAATCTTCTCTGAATTCTTTTATGTATGATTGGTTATCTTTGCAAGTCTCTTTGAATTATCAGTTTGGTTTGGCCTACTAGATTGGTTTTTCTTGCAATGGGAGAAGTGCTTAGCTTTGGGTTCAATCTTGCGGTGTCCTTTCCCAGTGACAGTAGGGGCAGCAAGGCACGTATTGTATTGTTGCCATCGAGGATAACAAGATGGGGTTTTTATCATATTGCATGAATTTATCCCTCTACATCATGTCATCTTGCTTAAGGCGTTACTCTGTTTTCTTGAACTTAATACTCTAGATGCATGCTGGATAGCGGTCGACGAGTGGAGTAATAGTAGTAGATGCAGGCAGGAGTCGGTCTACTTGTCTCGGACGTGATGCCTATATACATGATCATACCTAGATATTCTCATAACTATGCTCAGTTCTGTCAATTGCTCAACAGTAATTTGTTCACCCACCGTAAAATACTTATGCTCTTGAGAGAATCCACTAGTGAAATCTATGGCCCCCGGGTCTATCTTCATCATATTAATGTTCCATCACTTTATTATTGATTTGCTTTTTTACTTTGCCTTTTATTTTACCTTGCATCTTATAACAAAAATACCAAAAAAATATTATCTATCTTCTCTATCAGATCTCACTCTCGTAAGTGACCATGAAGGGATTGACAACCCCAATTCGCGTTGGTTGCGAGGAGTTATTTGCTTTGTGTAGGTACGAGGGACTCGCGCGTAGCCTCCTACTATATTGATACATTGGTTCTCAAAAACTGAGGGAAATACTTACGCTACTTTGCTGCATCATCCTTTCCTCTTCGGGGAAATCCAACGCAGTGCTCAAGAGGTAGCAACCATCTAGAAAGCAAAAATGTGTATGTTTGGATAATCTTTCTAGCATTTGATCAATAAAAGGTAAGGGGTAATGATCCTTTTTAGTAGCTTGTTTAATTTTCGGAAATCAATTACCATCCTATAACCTGTAATAATTCTTTGCAGAATCAATTCATCTTTATCATTAGGAACGACAGTAATACCCCCCTTCTTAGGGACACAATGGACAGGACTTACCCACTAACTATCAGCAACGGGATAGATTATACCTGCCTCAAGTAGCTTTAATATTTCCTTTCTTACCACTTCTTTCATCTTAGGATTTAATCGTCGTTGATGATCAATAGCTGGTTTGGCATCTTTCTCCAAATTTATTTTGTGTTGACATAGAGTGAGACTAATGCCCTTAAGATCATCAAGAGTATATCCAATAGCAGCATGGTGCTTCTTCAGATTTTTCAACAATTTTTCTTCCTCCTTCTCTGAAAGGTCAGCACTAATAATAACAGGATATATCTTCTTTTCATCAAGATAAGCGTATTTAAGAGTATCGGGCAATGGTTTAAGCTCAAACACGGGATCACCCTTGGGTGGAGGAGGATCCCCTAGGATTGCAACAGGCAAGTTGTGTTTCAGAATAGGTCCCTATTTAAAGAACACTTCATCTATTTCCCTCCTTTCATTCATAAACATATCATTTTCATGGTCTAGCAAATATTGTTCTAAAGGATCACTAGGAGGTACGACAATAGAAGCAAGACCAATAATTTCATCTTTACTAAGCATTCCTCTTCACGGTGTTGTCTACGAAATTTAGAAAAGTTAAACTCATGAGACATATCACCTAGACCAATGGTAACAACATCCTTTTCGCAGTCTATCTTAGCATTAACAGTGTTTAAGAAGGGTCTGCCAAATATAATGGGACAAAAGCTATCTTGTGGGGAACCAAGAACAAGAAAATCAGCAGGATATTTAGTTTTCCCACACAAGACTTCAACATCTCTAACAATTCCAATTAGTGATATAGTATCTCTATTGGCAATTTTAATTGTGACATCAATTTCTTCTAACTCAGTAGGTGAAATATCATGCATAATTTCTTTGTATAAGTCAATAGGTATTGCACTAGCACTAGCACCCATGTCACATAAGCCATGATAACAATGATCTCCTATTTTAACAGAAATAACAGGCATGCCTACCACAGGTCTATTTTTATCTTTAGCACAAGGTTTAGCAATTCTGGCAGTCTCATCACAGAAATAAATAACATGCCCATCAATATTATCAGCCAAGAGATCTTTAACAATAGCAATATTAGGTTCAACTTTAACTTGCTCAGGAGGTGTATAAGTTCTAATATTGCTTTTACGAACCATGGTTGAAGCTTTAGCATGATCCTTTATTCTAACAGGGAAAGGAGGTTTCTCAACATAAGCAGTAGGAACAATAGGATCATTATAAGTGATAGTCTTTTCTTCAACTTTAATAGGTGCAACTACTTTTACTTCTATGGGAGGATGATATTTAAACCACTTCTCCTTAGGGAGATCAACATTAGTAGCAAAGGATTCACAAAAAGAAGCTACTATCTCAGAGTCAAGTCCATATTTAGTGCTAAATTTACGGAAAACATCGGTATCCATAAAAGATTTAACACAATCAAACTTAGGTGTTATACCTGACTCCTTACCTTCGTCGAGGTCCCAATCTTCAGAGTTGCGTTTAATTCTTTCCAATAAATCCCATTTGAATTCAATAGTCTTCATCATAAAAGAACTAGTACAAGAAGTATCGAGCATGGTGTGATTGTTGTCAGAAAGCCAAGCATAAATTTTTTGAATAATCATTTCTCTTGAGAGCTCATGATTGGGGCACGAATATAACATTGACTTCCTACTTCTGATAAACAAGATGAACAAGATGCATAGGATAAAACTTCTGATGAAATTCCAATTTCAATCGCTTGTAGTTCCATGATCCCATATCGTCACATAGCCTATACCATGTCAATGCATCTCCCTTCAAAGATAAAGGGAAGACCTTCTTCTTGATAACATCATCGGGCATACCTGCAAGCTTAAATAATCCACAAACTTCATCCACATAGATTAGGTGCTCATCAGGATGTAATGTTCCATCTCCTGCAAAAGGATTAGCTAGTAGTTTTTCTATCATACCCGAAGGAATTTCAAAGTAGAAATTTTCATTTTCAGTAGGTTCAGTAGGTTGAGGAGCAACTCTTTGCTCTACTGGTCGGGGTGAAGATACCCCGAATAAGCCCCTCAGAGGATTACTTTCCATAGTAACAAGTGACAGTAAATTTCAGCACACTATATAAATTTTTTCCTTACCAAATTCCACCTACCAAAGGCGCTTCACTCCCCGGCAACGGCGCCAGAAAAGAGTCTTGATGACCCACAAGTATAGGGGATCTATCGTAGTCCTTTCGATAAGTAAGAGTGTCAAACCCAACGAAGAGCAGAAGGAAATGATAAGCGGTTTTCAGCACGGTATTCTCTGCAAGTACTGAAATTATAGGTAACAGATAGTTTTGTGATAAGATAATTTGTAACGAGCAACAAGTAACAAAAGTAAATAAAGTGCATCAAGGTGGCCCAATCCTTTTTGTAGCAAAGGACAAGCCTGGACAAACTCTTATATAGAGAAAAGCGCTCCCGAGGACACATGGGAATTATCGTCAAGCTAGTTTTCATTACGTTCATATGATTCGCGTTCGGTACTTTGATAAATTGATATGTGGGTGGACCAGTGCTTGGGTGCTGTCCTTACTTGGACAAGCATCCCACTTATGATTAACTCCTATTGCAAGCATCCGCAACTACAAAAGAAGTATTAAGGTAAACCTAACCATAGCATGAAACATATGGATCCAAATCAGCCCCTTACGAAGCAACACATAAACTAGGGTTTAAGCTTCTTTCACTCTAGCAACCCATCATCTACTTATTACTTCCCAATGCCTTCCTCTAGTCCCAAATAATGGTGAAGTGTCATGTAGTCGACGTTCACATGATACCACTAGAGGAGAGACAACATACATCTCATCAAAATATCGAACGAATACCAAATTCACAAGACTACTAATAGCAAGACTTCTCCCATGTCCTCAGGAACAAACGTAACTACTCACAAAGCATACTCATGTTCATAATTAGAGGAATATTAATATGCATATAGGATCTGAACATATGATCTTCCACCAAATAAACCAACTAGCATCAACTACAAGGAGTAATCAACACTACTAGCAACCTACAAGTACTAATCTCAGACTTAGAGACAAGAATTGGATACAAGAGATGAACTAGGGTTTGAGAGGAGATGGTGCTGGTGAAGATGTTGATGGAGATTGGCCCCCTCCCGATGAGAGGAGCATTGGTGATGACGATGGCGATGATTTCCCCCTCCCGGAGGGAAGTGTCCCCGGCAGAACAGCTCCGCCAGAGCCCTAGATTGGTTCCGCCGAGGTTCCACCTCGTGGCGGCGGAGTCTCGTCCCGAAAGCTTGCTTATGATTTTTCTTCGGACGAAAGACTTTATATAGCAGAAGATGGCCACCGGAGGGCCACCACTGGGCCCACGAGGCAGGGGGCGCGCCCCCCACCCTCGTGCCCAAGGTGTGGGTCTCCTCTGGTATTTCTTCCGTTCAATATATTTTATTATTTCCAAAAATAACTTTCGTGTAGTTTTAGGACTTTTGGAGTTATGCAGAATAGGTCTCTAATATTTGCTCCTTTTCCAGCCCAGAATTCCAGCTGCCGGCATTCTCCCTCTTTATGTAAATCTTGTAAAATAAGAGAGAATAGGCATAAGTATTGTGACATAATGTGTAATAATAGCCCATAATGCAATAAATATTGATATAAAAGCATGATGCAAAATGGACGTATCAATATATAAGCCACTGCTTCTTCTACCTCCAGCCCAATCCACCAAATATGAGTTTCCTACCATTCTTGACCTTGAAAATGCTCAGTCCATTTACATTCCCTTGAACAAATTACACCAATCTCTAAGGATTCCAATAGAAACCCTGGATCTACACTTTCTTTCACCAAACCAAATTGTGATCATCTTGTCCGCGTCATACCAAACTTGATACTCTTGGAGCTGTTGGGACTCCGGGTGATTTGGGTCCTTCAGGAAACTTCCTCATTGTGCTGCGCTTTTCTGAAGTTTTTAAAGGTTCGGTAGTCACCCCAAGACCAACCTCAAGTGGATTGTGGTCTTTTTGGTGGAAGGATCAAATAGGCGAATACATTTTAAAATGACATGAACATTTTCCAAAATATGTGCAGACCTTTTTAAACTACAAGGACCTTTTCCCAAAAGTCACAAACACTTCTAAAAATTACATGAGTATTTTCTAATTGTGACGCCCCTGATTCGACCGTACACTAATCATACACATAAATGTGTACGATCAAGATGCGGGACTCACTGGAAGATATCACAACACAACTCTAGACACAAATAAAATAATACAAGATTTATATTACAAGTCAGGGGCCTCGAGGGCTCGAATATATAGCTCGATACACAAGCATCAGTGGAAGCAACAATATCTGAGTACATACACAAAGTTAGACAAGACTGCCTTAAGAAGGCAAACACAAACATCAATGATCGAAGAGGCAAGGCCTCCTGCCTGGGACCTCCTAACTACTCCTGGTTTTCGGCGACCTCCATGTAGTAATATCCATCGGCGGTGGCATCTGGCTCCAGGGATCCACCAACTAGTTGCAACAACCGAAAAGAAGGAAGAAGGGGAAAAGGGGGTAGCAAAGCAACCGTGAGTACTCATCCAAAGTAGTCGCAAGCATCAGATCTATACTAAGTATGCATTGGTATCAAATGGAAGGGCTGAATCTGTGGACTGGACTACAAAATGCCAGAATAGAGGAGAAGGCCTAGCCTATCGAAGACTAGCATCTTCAAGCCGCTCCAAGCATCTTGCAACACGTAGAAGAGTAAAGAATAACAGTTTATATTTAACAAACATGTTGTAACATCAACGCCCAAAGATCCTTCCTCGACTCCCTGCGAGAAAGCAACCTCGGAGCCACATATCCATCACATGTCTCAAGTAACCATTTCGAGTTATATAAGATCAGGATACATGTTTGAACATCCATTACCGTGGACACGGTATTCGAATATATATCTTCCCTGCAGGGGTGCACCACGTTACCCAACACGCTCGATCTCTTTAGCCGGACACACTTTCCTGGGTCATGCCCGGCCTCGGAAGATCAACACGTCGCAGCCCTACCTAGGCTCAGCAGAGAGGTCCCCGTCGGTCTACATCCTAAGCACTCCGGGGTCTTGGGCCCATCGCCTGTTGCACTCCGGGTCATTGCGAGCAGGGTGGATACCAGCACCGCCTCAGATGGCCAGCACGATCCGACCGTGCCGCAAGGCTGAACTAGACGTCTGACAATGCTTCGGCTGATACTGCGGTGTTGAGGTCCATAAGTATTCTCGCGTGGTGGTTAGTGCGTAAAGGCCACAGGCCAACCCAGAACAAATGCCCAAACCTGTTAGTGCATTGGGGGCTCGCGAAGACGAGCAGAGACTCACGATAATGTGACCCCGTCGCCCCGTCTCATGGACTTATGGCAAGGGCCCAGAATACCCGACCGTGCCACGTAGAAAACCCGCGGGTGCCCTACGGGCCTGCCCGACTTTACATCAACTCGTGGGTACCCCTCAGGGCCGACCCGACTTCAACAATGGTCTTAAGTAAAGTCAAGGTAACCATGTGTCCAAACATCAAGGGGAAAACCCGAGGAATCACCCTCGGTGGATTCCACTCGATGTAATCATCAAGGTGAACATGTGAGGAACCACCCTCGAGGTTCACACTTGAGGTGTTGCACTACAGAGCCATATCGGGAATGGTGAAGGAGGAACCACCCTCGTTGACCACGACCGAATAGCTACACTACAGAGTTGTCATCAGGAGTGTGTTGTGAGGTATCACCCTCGGCACTCGATAGTAGCTCTGCAGAGTCGAGCAACAAAAGGGGCGTGATGTGATGTGAGGTGTCGGGCTCTGAGCAACTTTCATGTATAAAACTTTTTCATTCGAGTTACGGATTATTTTAAATTAATTTTCAAAGATTTAAATATTTTCTGAAATTATTATTAATTCGAAAATAATTGCTAAAATGCTAAGCGCACCGAGCACAGTGTACACAAAAGTGTACCCAGTGGCTGACAGGTGGGCCAGGGGGCCCAGTTGACCAATCAATGTTTGACTGGTCAACAAGGGGTGGGGCCCTCCTATCATTGGCTGTTTCATTAACTAACTAATTAATTTAGTCTAACTAGGTTATTAGGCTAATTAACTGTAATTAGTTTAACTAAGCAAATTAATTAAGTTAATTCATTAATTATATTGACTATTTATTTATTTATTTAAATTCTTTTTAACACCTATTTTTTAAAAGGAAAGGGGCTGTGGGGCCCCGCTTGCAGTGGCCCATCTGGCCACTGGAGCGGGTGCGGCTAACGGGCACTGGGGTGGGGCGCACCCAGGCGCCCATCACGCGACGGGGCGAGGCCGTGGCCACGGCAGGCGGAGGCGGGCGCAGGGGCGGGGCGCACCCAGGCGCCCATCACGCGACGGGGCGAGGTCGTGGCCACGGCAGGCGGAGGCGGGCGCAGGGGCGGGGCGACGGCGGTGCGCGGGGAGCGGCAGTGCGGAGCAGACAAAGGAGGCGCGCGCAGCGGCGACGGCGAGCGCTTGCGGCGGATGGGAACAGGGGCGCAGGGCGGCGGACGCGGACCGCGGCCGGGCACGGGAGCTAGGCGGCAGCGTCTCAACGGGCGGAGGCGGGGCGCGGCCGCGGAAGCGCGCTGGGGCGAGCAGCGGGGAGCGGTCCAGGGGCGCGGCGGGGGTGGTGGGCAGCGGAGGCGAGCGCGGCGGGCAGGAAGCAACGGCGGGCGCGGCCATGGCGCAAGCAGGGTCGGGCGCGAGGAAGGAGGCCGAACGGCATCAGGGTGGCGGGGCCAGCGAAGCGCATCGTGAGCGCGGGAGGAGGAGCACGGGACATAGGGAGCAGCATCAGCAATGGAGCGGCGGCAACGACAACAAAAGTAGCAATGGCAAAGCATCGGTCGGTGCAAGCAGTAGTGTAGAGCAGCAGCACAAGGTGCAGTAGCAACGAGCAGTAGCAGTAGCGAACGGGCGTGGCTGCGACGCGCGTACACGGACGCAAAGCTACGATGGCGACTACGGCGAGCACAACGAAGGCTATGGTTTCAGATCGAAGGGGAAAACAAAGGGGGGATGGGGCGATGCTCACAGAGAAGACGACGGAATGGTCAGTGAGCTTGGGGACGGCTTGATGGCGACGGTTCACGGCGGCGATCCACCGTGGCCGAAGGTAGAAGACGGAGTCGATCCCGACGACGCAGGGGCTCCCGGCTTGAACTCGTGGGCGAGGATGAGGAAGAAGACAACGACGACGGAGCCCCGGGACACGGAGGCGCAACGTGGGGCAGTCGGTCGCCGCGAGGACGACGGCGGCACAGTGACAACCGAGCTCGGAAGAAGGGGGATCTGGAGAGGGAGGCGGAGCAAGAGGGAGAAAAGGAGTGGGGAGTGGGTGGTGTCAGAGGAGGAGGGGAGGAGGCTGAGCGTCGGGGCCTTATCCTTCCCCGACGGGATGGCGAGAGGGTTCGGTGGCGACCAGCGAGCGCGGTCGCTCGGTCGCCCCACTGTAGGTGGGAGACGACCGGGGGTCGCTGCACTGGGCCGGTCTAGTGGCCAAGGCCCGGGGGGAACAGTGGGGAGCCTTTTCCTTTGATTCTTTTACTTGTGTTATTTTGTTTTCTTTTTATAGTTTCTGTTTTCAATTAAGTTTTCTTTTATTTATTTACTTTTAGTTTTTTGAAATGTAAACCTAGCCCCAAAATTAGTATTACTATTTAGGCTACAGCCATAATTAATTTGGCACAATAATGAAATAGGTTTGTATATGTTTATTATTTAAAGGCATTTAATACTTGTTTTGGTCATAGTTTTATTCACAAAACAGCATTTAAATACTTTTACAAAAATGTTGGGTCAGCACCATAATTGGTTATAGAATATTTTCCACACTTTGAACATTTGTTTTTGCAGGTTCGAGAAATTTGAATTTTGGATTTGAATTTGAATTTGAATTTAAATCATGATTTGGATCAAGTGAGGATTAGCAACAGTAATGTAATGACATGGAACCATTAACAGGGATTACTGTAGCTTAATTATCCGATCATCACACTAATATAGGTGAAGAATTTTAAAAATTACATGAACATTTAAAAGAATATGCGAACACCTCTAAATCGTATAAGTGTTTTCTATAAGCCGTGAACACTTTCTAAACTACCTGAACATTTTTCAAATACATGTATAATTTTTAAAATCTTACATGGTTTCTAATGAACAATTTTTAAGAAAATTATATAAATATTTTTCTAAAATATAAAAACACTTTTTAAAATAAACAATTTTTGAAAAAGTCATATTTTACTATTTAAAAATTTTCAAAAATTTTCATCCTTTTTTAAAATGCACAGACATTTGTTAATTAAATAAACACTTTATAACTAAGTGATCCATTGTTGAAAGACATAAATTTTTTCTATTTCCATGTACATTAAAAAAAAGTGCATATCAACTCAAAAAATATGTGAACGTTATTTAGAAGTATAGATTTTTTTTTCTTTCTATAATAAGAAAATCCTTTTTATTATCGAACACATTATAATATTTTTAATAAAAAATTAGGTAAAGAATAGACAAGTCAGAATGTCTCATTCTAATCTCGAGCTCAAATGCTCCTCCTATGAATAGTAAAACCCACAAAACAGCAAAAAATGAAAATGTTCTTAATTTTTTAAACAAGCATTGCTTAGTTTTCTATTTGCGTGCAATTTTTTGTGATGGAATGACAATCGCATCCATCTCGAAAAATAAAAAAAATAAGGGCTTAATATGCTTCCAAAAACCGCTTTGTTAGAACATTGATTTTTTTTCATGGAGCATTTTGAATAATTTTCCAACATGTGAAATACACAACAATGTCTGTCACACAAAAAATTAAGAAAATTTTCAAAATT
The DNA here is from genome assembly GCA_032464435.1 of Aegilops umbellulata. NCBI lineage: Eukaryota > Viridiplantae > Streptophyta > Magnoliopsida > Poales > Poaceae > Aegilops > Aegilops umbellulata. Next base: position 400,389,073 of record CP136054.1, read on the forward strand.
ATTTGCTACTTTTTCTTAATGTATTGTTCACACTAAGGCCTCGTTTGGTCGTTCGAGAGATAATAACCAAGCGGGGGGGGGGGGGGGCAATCACAGGAGAGATTTTGGTTTTCAACCAGCGGAATTGGAGCGGGTCAGGGACGGAAGTGCCACTCCTAGCTGTCACCAAATGCAACTGTGAAAAAACGGGACCGAAATAAACTTGTGATTTACTCACCCAGGGAAACGACGGGGATCCTCTCGGGATCCCTCGCAACCAAACGAGGCCTAAATATCAAAATAGGTCATGTCTTAGGCTAGCCATAGTAGGGGTAACTTAGTTAGTAACATAACGCATATCAAGACAAATTTGCTTATGTGGCGAGTAATTAATGAGGAAAGAAAGGTTTGAAGTAACATAATATGTTACCGTAACATAACGCACCCCGAGACAAGATGAGTCTACACCTAAATAAATGAACGCTTGCATGACACCACATATATGTTACTACCCACTATGGAAGTAGTAACATAGACTAGTAACATATGCATGTTACTAGTCTAAGTTACTCTCCACTATGACTAGCCTTACCTTTTTAGATGGTTGCACTATTACGGCCATTTGGCACGAGACACAGGCTGTCGGGCGCTACTGCTCCCTACAACCCTGCAACAAACACCCTCCAACGTGGGACCTATGTCTCGCTTACTGTGAAACGTACTTCTGCATAGGAGCTCCTACAGAGCGCTTAGGGCCAGTTGACCTTGTTGGCGCCCACATGCATGAACAATTGCTGGCCCATTAAAAAGCAGAGCTCAGATTCCTTCTCGAGCTCCTATGCAATTTCTTCACGGTTCATCTGTTTATCTATCTTATTTATTTTTATTTTTATTTTTTTTGTTTTCCTTTATTTTTATTTTTACTTTTACTGTTTTGAAATATATGTCAACTTATTAAATATGTGTTACCCATTTTTTTACCCACGTTGAACATTGTTTAAACATTTTTTAATATCCAAAATATTTTTTGTAACGTATGATCATTTTCTAAAATGGAATAAAAAAATTATTGGTTCAAAATATTTTTAAAATTACCCAAAAATTTATATAATTCTATAAAAAATTATAAAATATCATGAATATATTTTTGAAGTACGTAAAGCTGATTTTTTTCACAACATATAGACTTTTTAAAATATTAATTGATTTTCTTTAAATGCGTGTTTTTTAAATTATGGTAGCAATTTTTTTACACTGCATGAATAATTATGTTTTGGAAGATATGTAGTTAGAATATTAAAAAAAATACAAAATTAAAAGAAGAAATCAAAGGAAAAATGAACGACACGCGCGCCCCCGAGGGGAACAACCATGGTAATTCAGGAATTTGATGGGTCCTCGCGATAAACCCACATGATTTGGGTCGGCCCATTAGATTGCTTGTTTGAGGCGAGGTCTTGTTGTGGGCGAGGCAAAGACGACTCCCCCACCCCACCCCCCTTATATCTGGACATGATATCTGTAATGTTGAAACAAGCACATGATATCTTTTATCTTTTTATAATGACATCCCTTGTACAAGTGTGCAAGCGATGACATGTCCCTTGTACAAGCATGAAGTTAGTGTGCAACACCCTTTCTCTAACAAAATCACTCTGATACATGCCAACTAGATCCAGGAGTTCAGGGGCCAACTGGCTCACCAAAGCCTTGGCAAAAATCTTGATCACACCGTGTTCCAAGCTAACTGGTCAATAATCATGCAAACCCGTCACCCATCCTTCTTAGGCTAGTCATAGTGGGAGTAACTTAGGTAGTAACATAGCGCACTTCAAGAAAATTTTGCTTATGTGGCATGTAGTTAATGAGGAGAGAGGTGTTTAGAGTAACATAATATGTTACTGTAACATAGCGCTTCCCGAGAAATGATGAGTCTACAAGCCAATAAATGAAGCCATCTATGACACTAGTACTATGTTACACTGCACTATGGAGGTAGTAATTTAGAGTAGTGTCATATGCATGACACTAGTATAAGTTACTCCCCACTATGACCAGCCTTAGGCAGAAGTGAAATAAGTGCCTTGTTGACCCCGCCAAAACCGCACAAATCTCCACCTGAAAAGGCATAGATTGCATGCATCTGATCCCCTTTGATAATTCGCCAACACGATTTATAAAATCTTTCAGTGAAGTCGACCAGGCCTGGCTCCTTGTTTGGGGGCAAGGCCTTAATCACATCCCAAATCTCCTTCTGAGTGATGGGTGCATCCAAGTGCTCCAGGTTATGCGAGGGCAGATGGACAGCGCCAAGAACCATCGTGAACTCACGGTCATTTGATGAACCAAGCACAGTATCTTGATGGAGGGTGTCAAGATCCCGTGAACTCGCGGTCAATACCTTTTCTCACACAATAGTGCTTCCTTGTAATACTCGAACTTCGGTTCCATCTATTAAATAGCACTTCCTCCATCTCATAATATAAGAGCATTTTTTATATTAGTGTAGTGTCGAAAACGCTTTTATACATGTTGGAACCCTCTCTTCAGATGAAAAGAAAAACCATTGTTGTGCAGAGGTACGTCGAGATGGGAAGATGGCCACGGCGCCTTGCGGCTGCGCGTACAGCTCTGAACGTACATGAGGACGATCGGTCCAGGTTGATGACAAGACCCAGACATGGAGACCACCTCACCGGTCGGTGGCACTGACCACTGAGTCACCACAGGTCGCGCCCGGACATATACGAATCATCAAAACAGTCCAAGACGTAGCGAGACGGGACAGCAATAATAGCATACGGCTACGTACGTGTATGGGGCAAAACGAATAAACATTTACAGCGCTCAAAACCAATTTGTCAGTATTGCCCACGTGCTGCTCATTGGATGCTCAGCGTACGTATTTCCCCGCATAAGAAAAGAGAAAGAAAAATGCCCACAAGATGCTCAGCGTAACTCTTCTTGATTCACGGTAAATCTCAACTTTCTTTCGGAAGAAAAATGACTACGAAAACAGGTAACCAAGAAGTGTATATGCTCAAGTCGTACTCGCAAAAACGGCTCTTTCAAGAAGAGTTAGAGAGTCGTAGAGTGTGTGATGGTACGTATGAATTGTTCGAACGGTGCCCGAATAAAGTATTTGCAGGTGCCTTGATCATCATGGTGCGTAGCTTGAACTTTCCGAAGGAGAGGTAGCTTCTACTTCTAATGTGTTGTGCAAGGCTAAGCGGTAATGATGCATGCGTGGCCGTGTGGCCAGTTGCCAGCCTACTTAAACCTTCTTTTCAGTTGGACTACCTAATCCAGATGATCACACCCTTGCCTTCGAAGATTTGGGCAGCATGATTATGTCTTGGAAAAAGGCATAATTCTCCCTAAAAGGACCATACTAGGGTGTTAGCAGCAACTCTAAATTAAATTCCATGAGTCCTACCATCCTAGGTACTCCCTCCGTTCCAAAATACTTGACTTCCATTTATCCAAAAATAGATGTACCTACATACTAAAACATGTCTAGATACATCTATATTTTGACAAATGGAAGACATGTATTGTGGAACGGAGGGAGTAGATGGAAGAAGGTGATCTTGTTTCGCCTAGTGTGATCAGCGTTCTAGCGCCGTTCTTCGGAGGCTCCTCTTTGCTGGCGATCTCTTGCTCATCGGTGATGGGTTGGGGGAGAGGGGAGGGATCGTGGGTTCTCGCCGTGCGGACCTCTATACCTATAGATTCAAGGCCTTGGTAGCAACGCTCAACACATTGTATATAGCGAGGGTTCCGGGTGGCGACGGCGGTGAATAAGGGATCTTCAAATCCTTCCCTGACGTAGTGTTTTATTCTGTGGTCGGTGATGGATCTGTGTGCTAGTTTGTTCAAGTAGGGATGGTGTAGCGGCAACGTCATGGCTATGGTGGACTTGTGTCCTTGGGCTCCGTTGTTGCGTTGAGGTAGACCACAGGGTTGTTCAGGAATGGGTGCCGACAATAGTCGACATCGGCAGGAAGCTAGAAGACGATGGATTCGTGGTTGAACTTTGAGAGGTCAGGTTCCTCCCTCAACGTTGTCGATCAGCGGTGCCAGGTCTATAGTGCAATAGCATGTTTAGGTGCTGCCCTGGCCAATTTTTTTCAACCATAGGGCTCCGCTTTTGCAAACCTACTTGGACCAAAGAGTTGCAGGTTAGCAATGGAGCAACATCGAGCTCGGTGAGGAGACGCTCTGTTCCCTTTTCCTTCATTGGTGATGCGGTGGTGCTGGAAGCAGGTGACAGGCGTAAAAGCTCATATGATTCTTCGGTCTTGATTATAATTTTTCCTCTTGACCGGAGGTCCTTAGGGCTAATACTAAGAATATGTTAACTTTTCATTTTTTGTTAGGCGATGTTCATGTGGCTTGTACTTTACTCTTTATTATATTAATGAGATTTGTATTACCTTGAAAAAAATAATGAACCAGATCAATATAGAGTTGTTTTTTCTTACATGACACAATTATCTTAAAATAATAATGAACCAGACTAATATAGAGTTGTGTTTTTCCACATGACACAATTTTTTCGAAACGGAGGCAAAAGATTTGTCTCATCTATTAAATAAGGAGAGAAAAGAGTTTAGAGTTTTACATAACCCCCTACACACAAGCGGCATGAAAATTACTCGCACAAAATTACAGTCCCAAGTTTCTTTGTGCCGGCAGAAACCCATAACTTTGCTTCTTCAAGAATGGATCTAAGAAGAATAGGTGGCGGAGCAAATTTTTGACGGAACACTCTAGCATTCCGCTCATTCCAAATGGTCCACGAGATGAGCATGGTGAGGGAGGTCATGGCATGCCAGTGTGGCTGTCGGTTATCGGTTCGTTTGCCCCACCACTCATTGACGGATTCATCAAGATGCCACCCAGAGGTGTTGATGTGAGCTAGCCCAAGCTTCTGGATGATATATCTCCATAGCCTAAGCGTGTACCGACACTTGAAGAAGAGGTGAGGACCCGTTTCTTGTTCTCTCTTGCATAGTTGGCGAAGGCCACAGTTAGCCCAACGCGCCTCTCCAACCGATCGGCGGTCCAAATACGGTCTTGTAGAGCTACCCAAGAGAAGAATTTAACCTTTGGAGGGGGGCCAAGGCATCCAAACCATGCGGTCCATGGGTGACAGAGTCAAACCAAGAAACTGAGCCTTATACGCGGTGGCCGCCAAGTAGATCCCATCATTTGTGTGCTTCCAAATGATATCATCTTCGGCTTGCCCATCAAGTTGGAAGTCATGAACAAGCATCCAAAGAGTGAAGAATTCGCGAATGTGACCAACAGTGACAATGGTGCTGGGATTGATTTTGAGAACAAGCATTTCCTTTAAGAGCCTACCACACCTTCTAGTTTTTTCTCCTTGAGGCCTCGAAGATTAACGGTGCAATATCCTTGGGCTTCCGCCCAAGCAGCCAAGGAGAGTCCCAGAACGGCATCTTAGCGCCATCACCAACGGAGATAGTTGTAGAGGCGTAGAAAAACTACCGGTCGTCATCAGTGCAAGGGTTACCAAAACCCACCCAAAGCTTGTGGGGGCGCCTTCCATTCGTACCACAGCCACCGGAGTCGTAAGGCACGCGCAAACTTGTCGGTGTTGAGTACCCCAATACCCCCATACTCCTTGGGTCTGCAAACCATTTTCCAATTCACTTTGCATTTGGCTCCCGTTGTCTTGTCCGTGCCGGACCATAGGAACGCCCTCTCCAATTTATTGAGGCTGTTAAGCGTGCTTGGCGGCACGATGAGAGGCGTGATTGAGTAGATTGCTTGGGAGGAGATGACCGACTTGACAAGTGTTGTGCGACCGATAGTAGTGATGTTTTGGCCGTCCCATGTGACCAACTTGCCAGCCGCCTTGTCCTCCAGGTATTGGAAGTCCACCTTCCTAAGTTGCCACACGGAGAGTGGCAGATCTAGATACTTCACGGGAAAGTAGCACGAGATGCCGACATGCTCTAAAGAATGTGCCCAAGATTAAGATGATTGCATCGAATTGGCACGACGGAGCTTTTCTGAAAGTTGGTGTTAAGGCCAGTCAAGTCCCCAAAACCTCTCAAGATGGACGCAAGGTTGTCGATATCTGTTTTGATAGGAGCACAAAAAACAACAGCATCATCCGCATATAGGGAGGTTCTCACCATGGGGCCTCGCCCAAAAATCTTGTGAAGAAGGCCTTTCCGGGTTGCCAAATCCAGAATCTTATGGAAATGGGGTCACCCTGCCGGAAACCACTACCGTGAATAATGGGGCGGTCGGGGATCCCATTCAAAAGAATGCGAGACGAAGACGAGGAAAGCAGTGCGGCAATCCAAGCCCGGAACTTGTTCGGGAATCCCATACACTGGAGGGGATCCAAGATGTATTCCCACTTAACAGAGCCAAAGTCCTTTCTTATGTCCAGCTTGAAGAGAAGAGCAGGGGTCTTGCACTTGTGTAACCGCCTAGCACAATTCCGAACGCACATGAAGTTATCATGGATACTATGCCTCTTGATGAAGGCACTCTGTGCGTTGGAGACAAGGTCATCCATGAGAGGAGCAAGCCCAAGTGACAAGACCTTGGTAATAATTTTGGCTAGGGCATGAATGAGACTGATAGGTCTATAATCGGAGATGCCTTCCGCACCCTCCTTTTTGGGCAATAGGACAACATTGGTGGAATTCACCCAATGAAGGTTGGAGGTTTGAAGGGAGTCGAGACGTTGGATGACCCTCATGACCGTATGCTTGATGATTCCCCAACACTTCTTGAAGAAGATACCCGTGAAGCCATTGATAACCCACAAGTATAGCGGATCGCAACAGTTTTCGAGGGTAGAGTATTCAACCCAAATTTATTGATTCGACACAAGGGGAGCCAAAGAATATTCTCAAGTATTAGCAGCTGAGTTGTCAATTCAACCACACCTGGATAACTTAGTATCTGCAACAAATTATTTAGTAGCAAAGTAATATGGAAGTAACGGTGACGATAGCAAAAGTAATATTGTTGGGTTTTGTAGTGATTGTAACAGTAGCAACGGAAAAGTAAATAAGCGAAGAACAATATGTGAAAAGCTCGTAGGCATTGGATCAGTGATGGAGAATTATGCCGGATGCGGTTCATCATGTAACAATCATAACATAGGGTGACACAAAACTAGCTCCAATTCATCAATGTAATGTAGGCATGTATTCCGAATATAGTCATACGTGCTTATGAAAAAGAACTTGCATGACATCTTTTGTCCTACCCTCCCGTGGCAGCGGGGTCCTAATGGAAACTAAGGGATATTAAGGCCTCCTTTTAATAGAGTACCGGACCAAGGCATTAACACATAGTGAATACATGAACTCCTCAAACTAAGGTCATCACCGGGAGTGGTCCCGATTATTGTCACTTCGGGGTTGCCGGATCATAACACATAGTAGGTGACTATAGACTTGCAAGATGGGATCAAGAACTCGCATATATTCATGAAAACATAATAGGTTCAGATCTAAAATCATGGCACTCGGGCCCTAGTGACAAGCATTAAGCATAGCAAAGTCATAGCAACATCAATCTCAGAACATAGTGGATACTAGGGATCAAACCCTAACAAAACTAACTCGATTACATGATAGATCTCATCCAACCCATCACCGTCCAGCAAGCCTACGATGGAATTACTCACGCACGTCAGTGAGCATCATGAAATTGGTGATGGAGGATGGTTGATGATGACGATGGCGACGAATTCCCCTCTCCGGTGCCCCGAACAGACTCCAGATCAGCCCTCCCGAGAGGTTTTAGGGCTTGGCGGCGGCTCCCTATCATAAAACGCGATGAATCCTTCTCTCTGATTTTTTTCTCTCCGAACACGAATATATGGAGTTGGAGTTGAGGTCGGTGGAGCGTCAGGGGGCCCACGAGGTAGGGGGCGCCACCCTCCCCGCCCTCGTGGACAGGGTGTGGGCCCCTTGACGTGGATTTTTCTTCCAGTATTTTTTATATTTCCAAAAAGATGTTCCGTGGTGTTTTAGGTCATTCCGTGAACTTTTGATTCTGCACATAAATAACACCATGGAAAGTCTGCTGAAAACACCGTCAGTGCGGATTGGTTCCATTCAAATCATGCAAGTTAGAGTCCAAACAAGGGCAAAAGTGTTTGGAAAAGTAGATACGACGGAGACGTATCAGCCATCTGGACCGGGTGCCTTATCACTAGGCATCTCTTTTATGGCCGCCCAAACCTCATCCTCCGTGATGGTGTTACCCAGGTCATGCAAGTCATGGGTCTCCACCCCCAAGCTCATCCCAGTGGAAGTCTTTGTTGCTACTACGCCCCCTACTCATAACCTTGGAGAAATGGTCATGGATGACCTTCTCTTTTTCCTTGTGCTCGGTCACCCACCCATGCGCGTGTTTAATCCGGTGAATGTGATTCTTCCTTCTTCTGGCATTGATGCGGCGGTGGAAGAATTTTGTGTTTGCATTGCATCCTCATGCCTCAAGTTTGCCAACCGAGCACATTGGCTCTTCCTAGTCCTCTCAAGCACCGCTAAACTGATCACCCTCCACTTAAGCCTCGAGTGTATGTCACGTTCCTCTGGAGAGAGGACCCTCACCTCCCACGCAATGTCGAGGTGAAGAATCACAAGTAGGGCCGCATGGAGTTGGGCCTTCGCCTTGGAGAACAGTTTCTTGCTCCACTCAGTAAGCCAGGTCGCGGTTTTTTTGAGCTTGTGGTATAGGACTTGGTGAGGCTCTGAATGCCCGACATGCTCGACATGCTTGTCCCATGCCTTTTGCACCGCCTTGGAGAAGCCAGGCAAAGAAGCCCAGAAGTTTTCGAACTTGAAAGATCTTGGCCTTCTAGGCCCTTTGTCATCCACAAGTAGGATAGGGCAATGGTCGAAGAGGGAAGATGACAAAGCATGAAGCACATGGGCATTGAAGGCCATATCCCACTCTGCGTTAGAGAAGAAGGAGTCAAGCTTGCAAAGAGTTGGGTTGTCCCGCTCATTACTGAAGGAAATATGGCCTAGAGGCAATAATAAAGTTATTATTTATTTCCTCATATCATGATAAATGTTTATTATTCATAATAGAATTGTATTAACCGGAATCATAATACATGTGTGAATACATAGACAAACATAGTGTCACTAGTATGCCTCTACTTGACTAGCTCGTTGATCAAAGATGGTTGAGTTTCCTAGCCATGGACATGAGTTGTCATTTGATTAACAGGGTCACATCATTAGGAGAATGATGTGATTGACTTGACCCATTTCGTTATCTTAGCACTTGATCGTTTAGTTTACTGCTATTCCTTTCTCCGTGACTTATACATGTTCCTATAACTATGAGATTATGCAACCCCCGAATACCGGAGGAACACTTTATGTGCTACCAAACGTCACAACGTAACTGGGTGATTATAAAGGTGCTCTACATGTGTCTCCAATGGTGTTCGTAGAGTTGGCATAAATTGAGATTAGGATTTGTCACTCCGATTGTCGGAGAGGTATCTCTGGGCCCTCTCGGTAATGCACATCACTGTAAGCCTTGCAAGCAATGTGACTAATGAGTTAGTTGCAGGATGATGCATTACGGAACGAGTAAAGAGACTTGCCGGTAACGAGATTGAGCTAGGTATTGAGATACCAACGATCGAATCTCGGCCAAGTAACATACTAATGACAAAGGGAACACCGTATGTTGTTATGCGGTTTGACCGATAAAGATCTTCGTAGAATATGTAGGAACCAATATGAGCATCCAGGTTCCGCTATTGGTTATTGACCAGAGACATGTCTCGGTCATGTCTACATAGTTCTCGAACCCGTAGGGTCCGCACGCTTAAAGTTCTGTGACGATCGGTATTATGAGTTTTTTGTGTTTTGATGTACCGAAGGTAGTTTGGAGTCCCGGATATGATCACAGACATGACTAGGAGTCTCGAAATGGTCGAGACATAAACATCAATATATTGGACGACTATGTTCGGACACCGGAAGTGTTTCAGGAGGTTTCAGACATATACCGGAGTACCGGGGGGTTGCCGGAACCCCCCGGGGAGTGTAATGGGCCTATTGGGCCTTAGTGGAGAAGAGGAGGGGTGGCCAGGGCAGGCTGCGCGCCCCCTCCCCCTCTAGTCCGAATTGGACAAGGAGGGGGGACGGCGCCCCCCTTCCCTTCCTCCTCTCTCCTTCCCTTCCCCCTTCTCCTACTCCTACTAGGAAAGAAGGAGTCCTACTCCCGGTGGGAGTAGGACTCCCCCCTTGGCGCGCCTTGCTCCTTGGCCGGCCGCCTTCCCCCTAGCTCCTTTATATACGAGGGCAGGGGGGCCCCAAGACACAACAATTGATCATTGATCTCTTAGCCGTGTGCGGTTCCCCCCTCCACCATAATCCACCTCGGTCATATCATAGCGGCGCTTAGGCGAAGCCCTATGTCGGTAGCTTCATCTACACTGTCACCAAGCCGTCGTGCTGACGAAGCTCTTCCCCGAAGCTCTACTGGATCGTGAATTCGCGGGACGTCACCGAGCTGAACGTGTGCTAAACACGGGGGTGTCGTACGTTTGGTACTGAGGATCGGTCGATCGCGAAGAAGTACGACTACATCAACCGCGTTGTCATAACGCTTCCGCTTACGGTCTACGAGGGTACGTAGATGACACTCTTCCCTCTTGTTGCTAGGCATCACCATGATCTTGCGTGTGCGTATGAATTTTTTTGAAATTACTACGTTCACCATCAGTGGCATCCGAGCCAGGTTTATGCGTGGATGTTATATGCACGAGTAGAACACAAGTGAGTTGTGGGCGATACAAGTCATACTACTTACCAGCATGTCATACTTTGGTTCGGCGGTATTGTTGGATGAAGCGGCCCAGACCGATATTACGCGTACGCTTACGCGAGACTGGTTCTACCAACGTGCTTTGCACACAGGTGGTTGGCGGGTGTCAGTTTCTCCAACTTTAGTTGAACCCAGTGTGACTAGCCCGGTCCTTGAGAAGGTTAAAACAACACTAACTTGACGAACTATCGTTGTGGTTTTGATGCGTAGGTAAGAACGGTTCTTGCTCAGCCCGTAGCAGCCACGTAAAACTTGCAACAACAAAGTAGAGGACGTCTAACTTGTTTTTGCAGGGCATGTTATGATGTGATATGGTCAAGACATGATGCTATATTTCATTGTATGAGATGATCATGTTTGGTAACGGAGTTATCGGCAACTGGCAGGAGCCATATGGTTGTCGCTTTATTGTATGTAATGCAATCGCTCTGTAATTGCTTTACTTTATCACTAAGTAGTAGCGATAGTCGTAGAAGCAATAGTTGGCGAGACGACAATGATGCTACGATGGAGATCAAGGTGTCGGGCCGGTGACGATGGTGATCATGACGGTGCTTTGGAGATGGAGATCAAAGGCACAAGATGATGATGGCCATATCATATCACTTATATTGATCGCATGTGATGTTTATCCTTTATGCATCTTATTCTGCTTTGATTGACGGTAGCATTATAAGATGATCTCTCGCTAAATTTCAAGGTACAAGTGTTCTCCCTAAGTATGCACCGTTGCCAAAGTTCGTCGTGTCGAGACACCACGTGATGATCGGGTGTGATAAGCTCTAGTTCACATACAACGGGTGCAAGCCAGTTTTGCACACGCAGAAATACTCGGGTTAAACTTGAAGAGCCTAGCATATGCAGATATGGCCAGGAACACTGAGACCGAAAGGTCGAACGTGAATCATATAGTAGATATGATCAACATAGTGATGTTTACCATTGAAAACTACTCCATTTCACGTGATGATCGGTTATGGTTTAGTTGATTTGGATCACCTGATCACTTAGAAGATTAGAGGGGTGTCTTTCTAAGTGGGATTTCTTAACTAATATGATTAATTGAACTTAAATTTATCATGAACTTAGTACCTGATAGTATCTTGCTTGTCTATGTTGATTGTAGATAGATGGCCCGTGCTGTTGTTCCGTTGAATTTTAATGCATTCCTTGAGAAAGCAAAGTTGAAAGATGATGGTAGCAATTACACGGACTAGGTCCGTAACTTGAGGATTATCCTCATTGCTGCACAGAAGAATTATGTCCTAGAAGCACCGCTGGGTGCTAGGCCTGCTGCAGGAGCAACACCAGATGTTATGAACGTCTGGCAGAGCAAAGCTGATGACTACTCAATAGTTCAGTGTGCCATGCTTTACGGCTTAGAACCGGGACTTCAACGACATTTTGAACGTCATGGAGCATATGAGATGTTCCAGGAGTTGAAGTTAATATTTCAAGCAAATGCCCGGATTGAGAGATATGAAGTCTCCAATAAGTTCTACAGCTGCAAGATGGATGAGAATAGTTCTGTCAGTGAACACATACTCAAAATGTTTGGGTATAATAACCACTTGATTCAACTGGGAGTTAATCTTCTGGATAATAGTGTCATTGACAGAATTCTTCAATCACTGCCACCAAGCTACAAGAGCTTCGTGATGAACTATAATATGCAAGGGATGGATAAGACAATTCCCGAGCTCTTCGCAATGCTAAAGGCTGCGAAGGTAGAAATCAAGAAGGAGCATCAAGTGTTGTGGTCAACAAGACCACCAGTTTCAAGAAAAAGGGTAAAGGGAAGAAGAAGGGGAACTTCAAGAAGAACAGCAAACAAGTTGCTGCTCAAGAGAAGAAACCTAAGTCTGGACCTAAGCCTGAGACTGAGTGCTTCTACTGCAAACAGACTGGTCACTTGAAGCGGAACTGCCCCAAGTATTTGGCGGATAAGAAGGATGGCAAGGTGAACAAAGGTATATGTGATATACATGTTATTGATGTGTACCTGATACGTCTCCAGCGTATCTATAATTTTTGAATGCTCCATGCTATATTATCTACTGTTTTAGACAATATTGGGCTTTATTATCCATTTTTATATTATTTTTGGAACTAACCTATTAACCGGAGGCCCAGAATTGCTGTTTTTTTTTGCCTATTTCAGTGTTTTGAAGAAAAGGAATATCAGACGGAGTCGAAACGGTACGAAATCAACTGGAGAAGTTATTTTTGGAAGGAAAGCTACCGGAAAAGCTTGGAAGTGCACGTCAGGAAAGAAGGGAGGTTCTCACGAGGGTGGAGGGAGCGCCCCCTGCCTCGTGCCCCCCCCCCGTCGGTCCACCGACGTACTTCTTTCACCCATATATACCTACGTACCCTAAAACTTCCAGAACAGAGAATAGATCGGGAGTTCCGCCGCCGCAAGCCTCTATAGCCACCAAAAACCAATCGGGACCCTGTTCCGGCACCCTGCCGGAGGGGGCAACCCTCACCGGTGGCCATCTTCATCATCCCGGCGCTCTCGATGATGAGGAGGGAGTAGTCCACCCTCGGTGATGAGGGTATGTACCAGTAGCTATGTGTTTGATCTCTCTCTCTCTCTCTCTCGTGTTCTTGATTTGGCATGATCTTGATGTATCGCGAGCTTTGCTATTATAGTTGGATCTTATGTTTCTTCTCCCCCTCTACTCTCTTGTAATGGATTGAGTATTCCCTTTGAAATAATCTTATCGGATTGAGTCTTTAATGACTTGAGAACACTTGATGTATGTCTTGCCGTGCGTATCTGTGGTGACAATGGGATATCACGTGATTCACTTGATGTATGTTTTGGTGATCAACTTGCTGGTTCCGCCCATGAACCTATGCATAGGGGTTGGCACACGTTTTCGTCTTGATTCTCCGGTAGAAACTTTTGGGCACTCTTTGAAGTACTTTGTGTTGGATTGAATAGATGAATCTGAGATTGTGTGATGCATATCGTATAATCAGACCCACAGATACTTGAGGTGACATTGGAGTATCTAGGTGACATTAGGGTTTTGGTTGATTTGTGTCTTAGTATGAACTCTAGGGTTGTTTGTGACACTTATAGGAATAGCCCAATGGATTGATTGGAAAGAATAACTTTGAGGTGGTTTCGTACCCTACAATAATCTCTTCGTTTGTTCTCCGCTATTAGTGTCTTTGGAGTGACTCTTTGTTGCATGTTGAGGGATAGTTATATGATCCAACTATGTTATTATTGTTGAGAGAACTTGCACTAGTGAAAGTATGAACCCTAGGCCTTGTTTCCTATCATTGCAATACCGTTTATGCTCACTTGTACCATTAGTTACCTTTCTGTTTTTATATTTTCAGATTACAAAAACCTATATCTACCATCCATATTGCACTTGTATCACCATCTCTTCGCCGAACTAGTGCACCTATACAATTTACCATTGTATTGGGTGTGTTGGGGACACAAGAGACTCTTTGTTATTTGGTTGAGAGAGACCATCTTCATCCTACACCTCCCATAGATTGATAAACCTTAGGTCATCCACTTGAGGGAAATTTGCTACTGTCCTACAAACCTCTGCACTTGGAGGCCCAACAATGTCCACAAGAAGAAGGTTGTGTAGTAGACATCAGTACCTTACTAAATCTCGTAGTAGCACCTGGGTATTTGATACTGGTTCTGTTGCTAATATTTGCAACTCGAAACAGGGACTACGGATTGAGCGAAGATTGGCTAAGGACGAGGTGACGATGCGCGTGGGAAATGGTTCCAAAGTCAATGTGATCGCCGTCGGCACGCTACCTCTACATCTACCTTCTGGATTAGTTTTAGACCTGAATAATTGTTATTTGGTGCCAGCATTGAGCATGAACATTATATCTGGATCTTGTTCGATGCGAGACGGTTATGCACATCACTATAAGCCTTGCAAGAAATGTGACTAATGCGTTAGTTGCAGGATGATGCATTACGGAACGAGTAAAGAGACTTGCCGGTAACGAGATTGAGCTAGGTATTGAGATACCGACGATCGAATCTCGGACAAGTAACATACCAATGACAAAGGGAACAACGTATGTTATTATGCAGTTTGACCGATAAAGATCTTTGTAGAATATGTAGGAACCAATATGATCATTCAGGTTCCGCTATTGGTCATTAAAGTTCTGTGACGATCGGTATTATGAGTTTTTGTGTTTTGATGTACCGAAGGTAGTTTTGAGTCCCGGATACGATCACGGACATGACGAGGAGTCTCAAAATGGTCGAGATGCAAAGATCGATATATTGGACGACTATGTTCGGACACCGGAAGTGTTTCGGGAGGTTTCAGACATATACTGGAGTACCGGGGGGTTACCGGAACCCCCCCCAGGGAGTGTAATGGGCCTATTGGGCCTTAGTGGAGAAGAGGAGGGGCGGCCAGGGCAGGTCGCGTGCCCCTCCCCCTCTAGTCTGAATTGGACAAGGAGGGGGCGACACCCCCCTTTCCTTCCTCCTTTCTCCTTCCCTTCCCCCTTCTCCTACTCCTACTAGGAAAGAAGGAGTCCTACTCCCGGTGGGAGTAGGACTCCCCCCTTGGCGCGCCCTCCTCCTTGGCCGGCCGCTTTCCCCCTATCTCCTTTATATACGGGGGCAGGGGGCACCCCAAGACACAACAATTGATCGTTGATCTCTTAGCCATGTGTGGTGCCCCCCTCCACCATAATTCACCTCGGTCATATCGTAGCGGTGCTTAGGCAAAGCCCTGCGTCGGCAGCTTCATCAACATTGTCACCACGTCGTCGTGCTGACGAAGCTCTTCCCCGAAGCTCTATAGGATCGTGAGTTCGCGAGACGTCACCGAGTTAAACGTGTGCTGAACGCGGAGGTGCTGTACGTTCGGTACTGAGGATCGGTCGGTCGTGAAGACGCACGACTACATCAACCGCGTTGTCATAACGCTTCCGCTTACAGTCTACGAGGGTACGTAGATGACACTCTCCCCTCTCGTTGCTATGCATCACCATGATCTTGCGTGTGCATAGGAAATTTTTGAAATTACTACGTTCACCATCAATTACTCCAAGTGAAGCGCCTATTCTGTAGGCGAATTTCCTTGAGCTCACAGGCTTATAGTGCAACTCGGAAGCGAGTGATCCTGCTCCAGTTAAAATTTCTCTTGTTTTTGTCTCGTGCGCGGTAAATTTGGTTGAAATCCCCAAGGGCCAACCAAGCAATCTGTAAGTGCATCTAGTGCCACCCTAGTTGGTTTTGGAGTATTGATGACAAACCTGGGTGAGAGACTAATGTGTTTTTGAGAATTGTAGGATAACACAGGCAGTAGTCCCTCATTGATTCGGTTTACCTACCGAAGACGACCCCTAAAAATGTATGAAGACATTGACGACAATGGTGGTATATGAAGATATTCACATTGAAGACTATGACATGAGAAGACATTGAGTGAAGACTATGGAGCGAGAAGACTTAGTTGTTTTGTTGTTTCCTTTTCTTCTTTGTTGAGTCATAGGAACCACCGTACTGTTAAGTGGGGTCCAAGTGAACAAAGTCAGAGTGACTGAAGTGATGCTCAACCAAATCCTATGTCTTCGAGGGAAGACAATGAGAGCAAATCTTATCCAGAGCTAGATGAGTCAGCTTTGCTTGTAGCCCAAGTAAAGTTGCCGTGTGTGTTTGAAATCTGACCGTTGGAACACGTATCCGTTCCTTAGTGACCCAGGGTCATTTCGGACAAATCAGGTCAGGTTGCCTAGTGGCTATAAATAGCCCACCCCCTACACCATAAATTGGTGGCTGCTCAGAGTTAGCGCACGGCTTTTGTCATTTTCAGAGCAACCCACATCGAAGCTTTTGAGAGAGAGAAATCCTTGCGAGGACAAAGCCCAAACACCCAGAGCCAAGAGTGTTAGGCATCACTGAAGTCTTTTTGTCTGCGTGACCTGAAGACTTATTACACTTGAGGACTGTGAATCCTCCAGCCGGTTAGGCGTCGCGTTCTGAGCATCCAAGAGTCATTGTGGATCGCCGGTGAACGAAGTCTGTGAAGGTTTGGAAGTCTACCTTGAAGACTTACCAGAGTAATTGGGCGAGGACTTGGTGTCCTTAGCTCAAAGGGAATAAGGTGAAGACGCGGTCTTCTGAGTTGAATCTCAGCCTCCCTAACCAGACGTACAGTTGTCACAGCAACTGGAACTGGTCCAACAAATCCTGTGTCCTCAACAAGTGACTTGTTCTATCCTCTCCCTCTCTTTACTTATAGTTTGTCTTTGTGAAGTCATTGCCTGATTGCCTTACATGTTTGACTTCACTGCTTGACTACTATTGTTGTTTGGATTCATATCATCTTCCATCATGATCCTTACTACCTAGCTATTATTAGTCTTCGTGCTTTCATTTCATTGCATACTTGACTATGGCTTGCTTAGAGTAGTTTACCTTCCGCTGCATATCAATAGGGTCATTTCTATTGTTCGTCCTCAAAACTTCCATGTTTTGAAGACTTTCCTAGATATCGCCTATTCACCCCCCCTCTAGTCGATAACTAGCATTTTCAATTGGTATCAGAGCAAGGTACTCCCTTGTTCTGTGTGATTCGGTTTAACCACCTGGATTTTTAGCTATATCGACTGCAGGGATAATCAAAGTCTCCACTGCTTGCCCCGTCTTCGATGGAACTGAATGTCCCTACTGGAAGAATAAGATGCGCATGCATCTTGAAGCCATTGATGTCGACCTCTGGTATGTCGTCAAGAATGGCGATCCCAAGACTGGTGAAGGTGTCACCCCTGCTGATGTCAAGAAGTTCATTCAACTGGATTCTACTGCCAAGAACATCATCTGTGGTCATCTGACCAAAGGACATTATGGCCGTGTGAGTGCTTTGGAAATGTTGAAGCTAGTCTCGGACTGGCTCTCCAAGGTCAACGAAGGCGTCTCAACCCAGAGAGATCAAAGGATCAGTGTTCTTCGCAACCTCTTCCACCGTTTCAAGAGAAACGACAATGAAAATGTCCAACTCACGCTTGATTGCCTCACTGACATCACGAATGAGCTTCGTGCTCTCGGCGCTACTGATATTACCAAGCATGAAATCGTCAAGACGCTACTGAGATCACTTGACAGCTCCTTTGACACCATTGCCCTCATGATACAAGAACGCCCTGACTTCAAGATACTCGATCCATCTGATATACTTGAGAGGCTCAACACACATGAGTTCCAGCTATCTGAGAAAAGAGATATCTATGGTCCCAATTATGGCCGAACTCGCGCTTTGAAGGCAAAAGCTGTTTCCTCATCTGAAGAAGAATCTGACTGCAGTTCTGATGATCCTGAAGATAGTGGAAAGGAACTTGCTATGCTTGTGAAGAAGTTCCGGAAGTTCACCAAGAAGAAGGGCTTCATAAAGTCTTCACGATCTAGCTCAAGAAATGATGAAGCTTCCACTCATGACTACATGAAGAGAACATGTCACAAGTGCAAGAAACCTGGACACTACATCTCTGAGTGTCCACAGTGGGACAATGAGAAGAAGAAGAAGAGCAAGGAATATGATTCTGATGACAAGAAAAAGAAGAAATCCTCAAAGTCTTCTTCCAAGTCCTCATCTTCATCCCATAAGAAGAACTCATCTGGCAAGGCTCGTGCTTTTGTTGGCAAGGAAATGGATTCAGAATAGGAGTCTGCTTCAGATGAGGCAGAGGTGGAGTCTGAGGAGGAGTCCGACCCTGGTGTTGCAAGTCTGGCTCTAGCCACAGCCTATGTTGCCAAGTCAATCTTCAACACTGAAGACAATGGCTCCGTCACCAACGCTGAAGCTAATGACAAGGACGACTCTACTCCCACCTACTACTTCATGGCACGCTGTGCCAAGGTAAAATCACACGATGCTTACTTTCAAACATCAAGTGAAGATGACTCTGATTGTGAATCCAAACCCACCTACAAAACACTTGCTAAAATTGCAACTGAACAACAAAAAGCTATGGAACATACTCAAAAACTGTTAGACAAAAGCGATGACCTGTTGGACGCGGAAATGACCCATTCACAGTCCT
Organism: Aegilops umbellulata; assembly: GCA_032464435.1. Classification (NCBI taxonomy): domain Eukaryota; kingdom Viridiplantae; phylum Streptophyta; class Magnoliopsida; order Poales; family Poaceae; genus Aegilops; species Aegilops umbellulata. The sequence goes on from CP136054.1 coordinate 400,407,973, forward strand.
TAGTTGAAGACATAAAAAATCTTCATGCTAAGTACCAAGAACTTGAAAGTCGTCATGAAACGCTCTCAAACACTCATGAAAAGCTCTCCTATGATTATCTTCAAAGGAAGCAAGAGCTTGAGAAATTGAAAGCGGCTCATGAAGATCTTCAAAAGGAGAATGAGTCACTTCGCGCTCAACAGATCAGTCCCGCTCAGGATGGATTTGAACCACCATGTTTAAAATGCATTGAGCGTCATAACGCTACCTCTGTTGCTGGATGTTCTACTGCTGCTACTGTTGCATTGTCTTTAACTGTTGATGTGGTAACTAACCCCTCTGCTGAGGATACCACTACTATTGCTGATGAAAATGCTAGGTTGAAGACATTGCTTGAAACAGGGATGTACAAAAGTCTGAAAGGGCATCAGACACTGTGTGATGTCCTCAAAAAGTAGACACTGAACCGAAACCCTAGGAAAGAGGGTGTTGGGTTCGAGAGGAAAATGAATGTTGATGGTTCCTACTAGAAGCCTGAGCAGTATCCCAAAACCACATGGGTTGCTGCAAAGGGACCTTCAGTGGATCCATCCACCTTATCTGGCTTTACCTGTGCTAACCCTGTTATCATTGATGAATCCTTTGATGCAAACTATGAACTGTTTAAGAATCAGAATGGTGAAGTGTTTGCCAGGAATATTGGTACTAACTGCAGGAATGGGCCACCTATGAAGCAGATCTGGGTACCCAAAAGCTGTCTTGAGAATCTTCCAGTGAATGTCATCATGACACCACCTGGGAAGAAGACAAACCCCAGACCTAAGGCTTCATATGGCCCAAAGGCTTCATACAGACAGAGGACTCACCTGAGTCACCCTAACGCCAATGTTTTGCAGGAAAACCATACTCAGACTTATAAATATGAGCGTGTGACTTCAAACCGCTATGTTCATAAAACTAAGAACTTTTCTGCTTATTCATATGAGTATCATTCATCTCCTGCAAGGCTATTTGCTAGGGATCCAAAGGCGACGTTCTCAAATGCTGCACTTAGACTCATTGCTTCTAAGCCACCCCTGAAGATGTGGGTGGTTAAGAAGAATTAACTTTTTTCTGCAGGGAAAGGTCTCCAGCCTAAAATCAAAGGCGTCTAATGCTATTGCTGGGGACCTAAAACATCTTGTAGGGCGCAAGATCAAATGCCCAAATGGTCTCACTATGTATTTTGTTCCTGAATCATTTGCCATTCATCCCATCAGTCCTAATCTTGATCTGAGCTTCAATAATCCTCTTGCCCGTCAAATGTTTATGCTTCACGCATCTCTTGGTGAGGCCTATCCCCCTGACTCTACTGTAGGGTATGACACCTCATGCTTCAGAATGGATTATGGATAGCGGATGCACTAATCATATCACTGGTGATCGAAGTCTTCTCATGGACTCAACTTTGCGCCCATCTGACAAGAGTCACATCACATTCGCTGACACTGGTAAAAGCAAGGTATTGGTTCTAGGTAGAGTTGCAATCTCAAAGGATCAACACATGGATAAAGTGATGCTTGTTGAATCCCTTGGTTTCAACTTAATGTCTGTCTCAATGCTTGGTGACTTGAACATGATTGTGATATTTGGAAAATATCGTTGCCTTGTACTTATGGAAGCTGACAAGTCTCTAGTCTTTGAAGGGTACCGGAAAGATGATCTATACATGGTAGATTTCTTAGCAGGTCCACAACTTGCCGTATGTCTTCTTGCAAAAGCTTCAGAGTGCTGGCTCTGGCATCAGAGACTAGGGCATGCTGGCATGAGGAACTTACACACTCTCGCCAAGAAGAAGCATGTCATAGGCATCTAGGGTGTCAAGTTCAAGAAGGTTCATTTGTGCGGAGCCTGCGAAGCTGGAAAGATGACTAGGGCCAAGCATCCCTCGAAGACAATCATGACGACATCTCAACCCTTCGAGCTGCTACACATGGACTTATTTGGCCCTACTCACTACTCTACCCTCACAACAATTGCTTGTCTCTATGGCTTCGTCATTGTTGATGATTACTCAAGATATACGTGGGTGCACATAGTTCTCTACAAGACTGAAGTACAGGATGTCTTCAGACGCTTCGCCAACCGTGCCATGAACAACTATGGCGTCAAGATCAAGCACATCAGAAGTGACAACGGCACTGAGTTTAAAAACACCGGCCTTGATCTTTATCTGGATACTATGGGAATCACTCATGAGTTCTCAGCTCCGTACACACCTCAGCAGAATGGCATCGTATAGCGCAATAACAGAACCCTCGTTGAAATGGCTCGAACGATGCTCGATGAATACAAGACACCAAGAAAATTCTGGCCTGAAGCTATTGACACTGCATGCCATGTCATCAACCGTGTTTATATTCACAAGCTTCTAAAGAAAACATCCTATGAACTCCTCACCGGCAAGAAGCCAAATGTGAGTTACTTCAGAGTGTTTGGTGAAAAGTGCTGGATCAAGGATCCACATCACAAATCAAAATTTGCTCCGAAAGCACATGAAGGTTTTATGCTCGGCTACGGAAAAGACTCGCACTCCTATAGAGTTTTCAACCTCTTCCTCTATAAAATTGTTGAAACTGTGGATGTACGGTTCGATGAAACCAATGGCTCGCAAAGAGAGGACTTGCCTAATGTGCTAGATGAAGCTTTACCCAGTGAATCTATCAAGCTAATGGGAACTGGTGAAATCATGCCATCCGAAGCACAGCCCGAAGAGGAACTTATCATTTCAGCACCCAATCAACCTAAAGATAATGCTCACCTTGAAGACAATTCTCCAAATGATGACAATGATCAGCAAGAGAAAAATCTTCGTCCAGTCCATCCGCGTGTTGCAAATGAAATACAGATTGAGAGGATAATTGACAGCATCAATGCGCTTGGTCCACTTACTCGTTCAAGAGCAACACAACTAGCAAATTTCTGTGGGCACTTTGCATTTGTCTCAATATCTGAACCCAAGAAAGTTGCTGAAGCCTTTATGGAACCAGAATGGATTCAAGCCATGCAAGAAGAGCTTCAACAATTCAAGCTGAACAATGTCTGGGAACTTGTCAAGCGTCCTGATCCTCGCAAGCACAACATAATAGGCACAAAATGGATATATCACAACAAGCAAGATGAGCATGGTCAAGTTGTCAGAAACAAGGCTCGTCTCATTGCTCAAGGATACACTCAAGTTGAAGGGATTGACTTCGATGAAACATTTGCTCATGTGGCTAGGCTTGAGGCTATTCGCATACTGCTAGCCTATGCAAATCATCACAACATCATGCTATATCAAATGGATGTGAAGAGTGCATTTCTCAACGGCAAGATTGAAGAAGAAGTGTATGTTGCACAACCTCCTGTCTTTGAAGATCCAAAACATCCTGATATGGTGTACAAGCTGAACAAAGCATTGTATGGCCTCAAACAAGCTCCTCGCGCTTGGTATGACACGCTCAAAGACTTCCTAAAGAGCAAAGGCTTCAAACCTGGTTCCCTGGATCCCACACTCTTCACGAAGACATATGATGATGAATTGTTTGTGTGCCAAATATATGTGGATGACATTATCTTCAGTTGCACCAACCAGAAATACAGTAATGAGTTTGGACACATGATGCAAGAGCAATATCAGATGTCCATGATGGGTGAGCTGAAGTTCTTCCTTGGTCTTCAAATTCGTCAGCAAAGAAATGGCATTTTCATATCTCAAGAGAAATATCTCAAAGATTGCCTGAAGAAGTTTGGAATGCAAGATTGCAAAGGTTACACGACGCCAATGCCAGCCAAACACCATCTGGATCCCGACGACAATGGTAAAGAGTTTGATCAAAAGGTATACCGCTCCATGATTGGTTCTTTACTTTATCTATGTGCATCTAGGCCAGATATTGTGCTTAGTGTTTGCATGTGTGCTCAATTCCAAGTGGCACCAAAGGAATCGCATCACTTAGCTGTGAAGCGAATTCTTCGATATTTGGCTTACACCCCAACATTAGGATTATGGTATCCAAAGGGCTCAGAGTTTGATCTGGTTGGATTCTCGGATGCTGATTATGCTGGTGACAAGGTGGATGGCAAGTCTACATCAGGCACATGTCATTTTCTAGGACGATCACTGGTCTGTTGGTCTTCAAAGAAGCAGAACTGTGTATCACTCTCCACTGCTGAATCTGAATATGCTCCTATGGATGAAGCAAACTCTCAAGGACTATGGCATCCATCTAAAACGAGTACCACTCTACTGCGACAATGAAAGCGCCATCAAGATTGCCAACAACCCCGTTCAGCACTCGAAGACAAAGCATATTGAAATTCATCATCACTTTCTCAGAGATCATGTCATGAAGGAAGATATTGATATCATACACGTCAACACTGAAGAGCAACTGGTAGATATCTTCACAAAGCCCTTGGATGAGAAAAGGTTTTGCAAGATATGGTGTGAGCTAAATATCTTGAAATCCTCAAATGTCCTGTGATCAGGCACACATCCTAACACTTATGCATATTGATGACTTAGATGTGCAACACACGAAGTAAAGTATATCTTCAATCAATGAAGACTTACATTCTGAGTGTGAATACATTAACGTGGAATTTGACTTCGGAGCGCCACGATAATTGTGCGTCGTGTCTGGGTCTAATACTTCATATACGGTGGGTAACGCCACCACCAAATTCTTCTGTTTGAACTGTTTTCTCCTGGCGTTACTTTTGCTATATCTTCACATTTGATTTGTCTTCGACATAATCGTGTCTTATTGATTATCTTCACTATGTTGATTTGGTTGTATTCTGATATATATAGTGTTCTGTCCTCTACAGCATTCACTTATAGCTATGTCTTCTCTGCTAAATCTTTTGAACTAAGTGAATGTGATCGGACCCTAATCTCTCTATGCTCTCTATCTCAAACTCCATCTATCCAAGTCATATGCATTCTATTGAAACTGTCGAATGTCTTCTTTGCGTCCTTGTTAGCAGAAGATACAGAGACAAACATTAAATCTGTTTTAAATGCTCTATTCCCTTTGCCTGAAATCCGGAGAAGCCGGAACGACCATCTGACAATCCTGGCGGGCGTGGGAACATGGGACAACCACAAGTGTGTTGCATGTACACCACGTGTCCCTCAAATGTGAACCGCCAGGGGCACCTGCGTAATTGCGTTGTGTTGTCCCTCTCCCTATAAATGCAAGTCCAATCGCTGTCAAAATCTTTCTTCCATCTCTCCACCTCGCCAAACCCTAGCGCCACCGCTAGCCCTCGATGACGCCGGTGATGAAGCGCTTAGCTGCCGCAACTTCTCCGACGCTGTCTTCACGTCCGCCGCGAACATCGTCTTCTCCGCCGCCGCCGTAGGTGTCTTCCGTCGCCAAGTTAGGGCATGGAAGATCGAACTGCTCGGCCTCCACCTCTTCTCCGTCTAGCAGTTCTTCGTGTGGTAAATAAAAACCCTCTTTTTACCGTCACTTTGATCCTATAAATTCATCCTTTTTTACCAAAAGGGGTTTCTGTGACTACAAACTTGGACCTGTCTAGTTCTGCATCTCATACTGTGCCTAGCATCTTCACTTATGCATCTAAACTAGTTAGATTCCTCACTTGTACCTATTCTTGGATTCGTACAAATCTGGAACCAGCGTCAAATACATAAGTGAATGTCTTCGCATTATGAGGTCAATGTCTTCAAACTGATTTATCTTCAAAATTTTCTGAGAATGCATATGACCTCTTCCCCTTCCCTCGCATCTTTAATGTTGTCACATGTACATGTCCGTGGGAGAGTCCCTTGGTTCTCATAGTCTGCATTCATTTGCAGAATTCTTATAGCATCATATCAATTCTCCCGAAGCCAGTTCTTGTCTGACCAAGAAGCCTTTGTCAGTGTTGAAGCCGTACCGTCTGAACTTCATGGCTTCGCAAAAGTCAGTGAGGAAGGGCGGCCGATAGAGCCGCGGGGAAACATCAAAGGATTTGCCAGCTGATCTGCATGAACTGTACAAAACTGATCCTGAAGAAACCTATAATGAACGCAAAACTCGAATCCAATGGATTCGAAGATATTAGGCTGAACAATGGTACAAGTACAGGTTCGTGACCCAGGAGTATGCTAAGAAGAATGCCATCAAGCGACCATGGGGAGATATTTTGTACAAAGATGTTCCTCCCAGGTCAAGAGCTAAAGCTATTGAAGAAGGTTTCCTCCCTTGCATGGTCCGTGGACCTCAACCTACTGACGCTCATCCCACATCTCTGCTATAGTGTCGTGACGACAATCTGTTCAAGCGCAACTTTTAGTCAGCTATGCACTCTGCCAAGGAGAACAAGAAATCGTGGGGATTAGAGTTCAATCCCGGCCCCTCTGCCGCTCTGTGCCTCGTGCCGATGGCACACGCGAAGCTGAACCAAATCTGGTTGGGCCCTTCTATGACTTAGAAGGTCTCATCACCTATATCAGGGTTCAAGGGGCAGATGTGGATCGACCTGCAGATGACGCTGACACTGATGAAGTGCCTACACCTCCGAAGCCGAAAAAGCAGAAGAAACCCAAGGCTCTGAAACCTTCTTCTCCACCAAAAGCTTCACGAGTGAAGCCTTTGGCCACCGCTCCACCTGCACCAAGTGTGCAGTCTGAAGATCTCTCTCGCGTCTCCAAGACCGGGATGAAGAAGAAGAAGCCTATTCACTCCTCCAGTCTTGATCTGACCCCTGCTGCCATTCTGAGAAATGAAGCTATTGATCTGTCAAGTGACGACGATCTTACCAATGACGCTCTTGAGATGTTGATTAAGCGCAAGCAGCAGGCGGAAATCTTCAATGATCTTCCCCTCTTCGATGTTGAGATTTTGAAAAAGTTCATCGATGACTGGTTTGAAAATCTAGAACTCAGTTTTGACGATCTACAACTTCCAATTGGCCTCAGCGTCTCCTTCCACGACGCCATTGCTTCTGAGTTAGCTCTTGCTCAGAAAATTGTTGAGCTAAAGCACAAGATATATTTTCAAAAGGCTCAGTTCAAGAAGCATATGGCCAAGCTCAGTGTGAAGGATGTGCAGAACTTCAAGATCATGCTACACGAGCTCAAGGAAGCCTTTTGCAAGAAACATGATGAAGCCCAAGGTTCTCGTGAGCGCATGAAGCTTTCGGCTGCCAAATGTGTGCAAGCCTACAATGAAGCAGAAAAGTGCAAGGCCCTTGGACGACCTGGCATTGACCCTAGAATGGTTGCAAAGAAGAAGTCCAAGAAGCCTGCAGCAGCTCCTACTCCTGCACCTCGGCAAGACGCGCCAACCATTGTCTTCCCAAGCAGCATGACCGGCTCGAAGCCAAAGGTCAAGTCAACCACTTCAGAACTGAAGAAGACAAGGGTTGCCGAGGCTGAAGCCAGAAAAAGGAAAAATCTTGAAGCATCTGATGACGCACCCTCCAAGAAGAAGCGCAAAACCAAGAAAAATCGGGCTGCTCCCACAGAGCCCCTTGTTGTCGAGCCCATTTCTGTTGCTCGTCCTGGATCCACACAACAAGAAAGACGAATGATAGTTCATGAGCCTGCTTCCACAGAGGCTCCTGAAGCTGAAGATATTCCAGCTGTCGACCCCATCGCAGCTGAAGACATTGGTCACCACGAGAATGTAGAAGATGATGAAGTTCTTCCTCAGATCGAACACAACGTGGTATCATCGCCAGTGCTCACGCACAGCGAGCTCACAACTTTGGTCGTCCTCTGACACCAAGTGCTCAGGATGCATCGTGGGCTGATCACCCACAACAACAAGACACCCCAAGTACTCCCCAACAACAAGTCACCCCACCAGAGCAAGATGATGATGACTTTGAGGCCCAGCCAACTCCATCTCCACAGGCGTCGCCAGCGCTACGCACGCTTTGCAAAGGACCAAGGCCACAAGTCACTCTTCTGAGCGTTCCAAAAGGAGAAGTGCACCACCAATCTGTTGCACGTCAAGTGTTCCCTGTAGAAAATCCTTCTGTGACGGTCCCAGTGTCTCAAGCTAATGTTGCTGAAGACAATCTGGCTGCATCAGCCGAAGAAAGACAAGAAGAAGAGTGTGTCGCTACTCCCCCTACCACTGAAGAAGTTGTTACAGAAGAGAACATGTCTATGCCGGACACTCCAGCTCCTCAAGTGGAGGTTGAGAATCCTGAGGCTGCCACCACTAACACCATTGAAGCCGATGACGTGGTCATGGCTGAAGACAATGTGGAGCCTGCACTAAACACTGTGCCAGATGCCAATGAAGCCAATGATGCACCTGCAACAGATGTGCAGCCTGACGCCTCTGTTGATGCCACTGCTCCTGTTCCGCCACCAAGGCCACATACTATCGAGCAAGCATACAACTATGGCCAGCTTATCACTGTCAAATGGCCTCTTCTTGTTCCTCCACCAGCTGTTGGTCCCCAGTTTGACTATCATGTCGATCACAAGCCTCAGGTTCAGAAGCCAATGCCAAGGCTGCCTAGGTTTCTAGGCACTGCATCTGCACCCAGATCATTCAATATCAATGGCTTCAAAGCGCACAACACCTTCTTTGATAGCGCCAAGAACCCCTACTCTAAGGCAAGGATATCATTTGATCGGTTCTGGAGCTATCAGCAACGTAGTTATTACTCATGCATTTTATACAATCAAGGTCGCATTTTCCCACATATGCGTCTTAACACTGAAGCCATAACTGGCTTGCCCTGTTTGGAAGAAGCGCTTGTCAGCATTCTGGGAACGGGGGTCCCCAGACTTGCCTGTCTGCGGCCCGCGGCGTGGCTCAAAAGGGGGGCCCAACACGACCCATCTTCATCAACACAGACCCAAGACCCTCGCGAGGGGCCAAGCCTCGCAGGGCGGACAACACGGAGCTTCCTCAGGCACGGCCTCATCAGGCTGGCTCGTGAGGAGGCGGAGAGATCAAGGCGGGGTACCTCCTGAGGTGCCCGTGACGCAAGCCATGATGACCAAGGGTGCCGGGCGGGCGCCAGTCCACGCAGTGTCCTCCTTTCCTCTTTGGTGCAAAGGGAGCAAGCGCAGGCGAGAGCATCAAGCAAAGGCACCCGTTTCGGTGCAACGAGACCAAGACCAGCCCAACGGCAGGGAGGATGTCATTGTGGAGCCCAAGTCAGCGTCACCACCAGAGCCTTTGGCAGGCGAAGACCAACTTTAGTCAGGATAAGTGTACCAGATGTTCCCCTTCAAAATGGCCAATTGTTGGCGCCCTTCCCGCTCAATATTTGGGAAGAGGCCCAGGGCCTTTGCCTATAAATAGGACTAGCCACCCCCAGGGTAAAAAAAGGATCAATCGGCCAGCAAGAGGGCGACAATCAGATCAGAATTAGAGAGAGAGAGAGAGGGAAGGGTGACTGAACTCCTCCTAGCAGTTCATCGCCCCAGCCAAGAACAGACTCTCACGAGGCTGTTCTCCTTTGTATTCTTCATCGTCATCAGCCCAAGAGGCAATCCACCACACCACAAACTGGAGTAGGGTATTACACCACAACGGTGGCCCGAACCAGTATAAACCATGTGTCTCTTGTGCTGTTCTTTCCGTAGCTTAGATCTTTGCAAGGCGGTGGGGTACAGGTAGGTAGGAGGCGTAATCTCCATGCGCACTCCAGTGTTCGAACCTCAAGGGTCTGCCAGAACCCGAAATCCGACATTTGGCGCGCCAGGTAGGGGTGCACCGGAGTTTTCCCTTCCGCCACCGCCACGACTTGCCTCGCAATGAGTAGCGCGTCGCCCGCCCCGGCCACTGGCGCCAGCACAGGGGCCAGGGGGCTCCGAGCCCTGGCCCTATCCCTGCAACGGGTACGGTGGCCGGACAAGTTCAAGCCAACGACGCCGCCGCGCTACAGCGGCGCGACTGATCCGCTGGCCTTCTTGCTGGCGTACGAGGAGGCCATCCTCGAAGCTGGAGGTGATGATAGGGTCATGGCCAACTGGCTTCTCATGGCCCTCGCCGGCGCTCCGCGCGCATGGCTGCTCCACCTGCCGGCAGCCTCCGTGGCCTCTTGGGAAGAGCTCTGCGGCCTCTTCCTCGCCCACCACGCTACACCAACACCCCCGGTCGTCGCGGCCCTCCTGGGTGGCTCGCAAGCGCCGCCTACAAGTCACCACGTCAAGCCGTTCATCCGCCGGGTCAGCACCGCTGCCATGCGGCAGGGGGCTCTCCTGGACCGAGCGGCGCCAAAGGCCGGCCTGACCTTCAGCTTGGAGGACCACCCCACCAACTCGGCCTGCTCGGGCGCGCTCCCCATGCTATGCACCCCCACCATCTGCCGGGTGGCCGTCACCAGGACTCTCGTCGATGGCGGCGCGGGCCTCAGCGCGCTCTCAGTTGAGGCCTTCAACTTCCTCTGCATACCCCTGGAACGGCTGCAACCCAGCCGGCCCTTCTCTGGCGTTGGGGGCGGGTCATCCAGCTCCTTGGGATAGATACGGCTCCCAGTAACCTTCGGCACCTACGACAACTTCCGCACGGAGCTGGTCAACTTCGACATCGCCCGCCTCCCCTACAACGCTATCCTCGGCTATCCAGCGCTGGCCCAGTTCATGGTCGCGACACACCCGGCGTACAACCTCATGAAGATGCCCGGGAGCAGCGGGGTCCTCACCGTGCACGGGGATACCGGAGATGCACTGCGAGTGCTCAAGCTCGCCTTCAAGACGGCGGCGTCGGCACAGCCCGCCGACTCGGAGACCCCCGAGCCCAAGGGGGTTGCACCCGCCAAGAAGAAATAGTTGTTCACCCAAGACAAGGCAGAAACCAAGCAGATACCCGTCGATGAGAACGGGTCCACCAACACCACTTTCACCATAGGCGCCAACCTCGAGCCCGAGCAGGAGGAGGACCTGGTCAAGTTCCTGCACGCGAACAAGAAGGTATTCGCTTGGGAGCCTAACCAGTTGGCGGGGATCCTTAGGAGCGTAATCGAGCATCACCTCAACGTGTGCTCCAACGTGCGCCGTGTGAAGCAGAAGGCAAGGCGGCAGTCCACAGAAAAGCAGGCCTTCATCGTCCAAGAGACCCGCAAACTAGAGGCCGCTGGGGTCATTCGCGAGGTCCGATACCCGGATTGGTTGGCCAACCCCGTCGTGGTGCCAAAGAAGGGAGGGAAGGAGCGCATCTGTGTTGACTTCACCAACCTCAACAAGGCATGCCCGCAAGATCCGTTCCCCCTCCCCCGCCTCGACCAGATCGTCGATTCCACCGCAGAATGCGACCTGCTATGCTTCTTGGAGGCCTTCTCTGGGTATCACCAGATCAAGATGGCGGTAGAAGACGTCAAAAAGACAGCCTTCCTAACCCCGTGTGGGGTGTACTGCTACACATGCATGCCATTTGGGCTGCGTAACGCGGGGGCGACCTTTCAGCAGCTGATGCACATCACCTTGGGCCCGCAGCTCGGGAAGAATGTTGAGGCTTACGTCGATGACATTGTAGTGAAGTCTCGGGAGGCCAGGACCCTGATACAAGACCTGGAGGAAACCTTCGCGAGCCTCTACGCAGTGAACCTGCGGCTCAACCCAGAGAAGTGTGTGTTCGGGGTCCCCTCGGGCAAGCTCTTGGGTTTCCTCGTGTCCCACCGAGGCATCGAGGCTAACCCGGAAAAGGTCAAGGCGGTCGAGGACATGAGCCCGCCAAAGACCCTTAGATAAATGCAGAAGCTCACTGGGCGCGTGACCGCTCTAGGGCGCTTCATCTCCAAGCTGGGGGAGCGAGCGCTGCCTTTCTTCCAGCTAATGAAGAAAAAGGGGCCCTTTGAGTGGACTGAAGAGGCCGACAAGGCGTTCCAAGATCTCAAGAGATACCTGACCAGCCCTCAGGTCATGGTGGCTCCGCGCCCTCAAGAGCCCCTGGTGCTTTACCTCGCCGCCACTCCCTACTCCGCCAGCGCAGCCCTGGTGGCGGTTAGGGAGGAGCGTCGAGTCAAAACCACGGCAGCAGCCCGGGACAAGGCAAAACAGGAACAAGGAAGGCCCACAGAAACCGCCACCGCGGCTGAGGAGGGTCAGCCGCCGCAGAGGAGTGCACCGGAGGCGGAAGAGGCCCCTCTCCCAGATGGCCAGCCTCCGGAGGCCTCATCGCCTCAGGAGTCGCCATGGTCTTCGGAGGGCGCCACCAGCACTAACGCACCCAACCTCGTTGAGCACCCAGTGTACTTCGTCAGCATGGTGTTGCGGGACGCGAGGGCGCGGTACCCCATGCCTCAAAAGCCCCTCCTCGCGCTACTGGTGGCCTCGCGCAAGCTGCGGCACTATTTTCAGGGTCACCCCATCAAGGTCGTCTCATCATACCCCTTGGAGATAGTGCTCAGGAGCCCTAACTCAGCCGGAAGGGTCGCTGAGTGGAACATAGAACTGCAAGCGTTTCAGCTCGAATTCAGCACGACCAGAGTCATCAAGGGAGCAGCATTAGCAGATTTTGTGGAAGAATGGACGGAGGCACCAGGCCTCAAGGCCGACGAGGATCGATCCCTCTCCCCGGGAAGCGAGGCATCGGAAGGCTGGGTCATGTACTTTGATGGGGCGTTCTCCAGGCATGGCGCTGGGGCTGGGGCGGTGCTTATATCGCCCACTCAAGACAAGCTCTACTACGCTGTACAGCTCTGTTTCCAGCAAGGTGAAAAGGTCTCCAACAACATAGCAGAGTATGAAGGTCTAATCGCGGGCTTGAAGGCCGCAGCTGCCCTGGGGGTGAAACGCCTCACCATCAAGGGCGATTCGCAGCTCCTTGTCAATTTCTCCAACAAGGTGTACGAGCCTAAAGATGAACACATGGAAGCCTACCTTGCGGAGGTCCGCGGGATGGAGAAGCAGTTCTAGGGATTGGAGTTGCAGCATGTGCCCCGTGGCACCAATCAGGAGGCCGACAACATCGCCAGGCGGGCGTCCAGGCGGTTACCTCAGGAGCCTGGCATCTTTGAGGAGCAACTCTTCAAGCCCTCAGCCCTGCCGTCATGTCAAACACGGCTCAGCCTCGGGAGGAGCTCCCCCAGCCACCTGCCTCAGGAGCCCCGGTCTGTGGCCCGGCCTCAGGAGCACGCCTGCTCCTGACGATGGAGCCTCAGGAAGGGTCCTGGATCACGGAGCTCCGGAGTTACTTAACACAAGGGACCCTGCCGGAGAAGGAGGAGGAAGCGGAGCGTGTGGCACGGCAGGCCACGGCATACTGCATCAAGGATGGAGAGCTCTGCCGAAAGCGACCGAACGATGTATCACTGCGCTTCATCTCCAGGGAGCAAGGAAAGGAACTGCTGGAAGATATACACGCCGGAGACTGTGGACATCATTCATCATCACGGACCCTCGTCGGCAAGGCGTTCCGCAGTGGGTTTTATTGGCCCACCACACTCAATGACGTCGTCGAACTGGTGAAGGCTTGTGAGGCCTGCCAGTTCTGCGCCAAGCAGATCCGTCAGCCGGCAGGAGGCCTGCAGACTATACCCCTTTCGCAGTCTGGGGGCTGGACATCCTGGGCCCGTTTCCTTGGGCGCCAGGGGGCTACCGCTACCTCTACGTCACCGTGGACAAGTTCACCAAATGGGCTGAAGTACAGGTCGTCCGCACCATCCCCGCAGGTTCCGCGGTCAAGTTCATCAGGGGCATCGTGAGCCGGTTCGGGGTGCCGAACCGCATCATCATAGACAACGGTTCGCAATTCACCAGTAACCTCTTCAAAACATACTGTGCTAACCTTGGAACGCAGATATGCTACGATTCGGTGGCGCACCCCCGAAGCAACGGCCAGGCCGAGCGAGCCAACGCAGAGGTCCTGAGGGGCCTCAAGACAAGGAAGTTCAGGAAGAAGCTGGAGGCCTGCGGCAGAGGTTGGTACGATGAGCTTCAGTCCGTGTTGTGGTCCATCCGCACCACCGCGACCAAGCCGACTGGACAGACCCCGTTCTTCCTGGTCTACGGAGCCGAAGTGGTCCTCCCTCACGAGGTCAGACATCGCTCCGCACGGTCCTGGCATTTGACAAGGCGCAGAAGGACGCCATGCGGGGGATGGACCTCGTACTAGGGGAGGAACATCGCCGAGAAGCCGTGCTGCGAGCCGCGAGGTACCAACAAGCACTGCGGCGATATCACTGCCGCAACATCCGCCCCCAAACTCTCGAGGTAGGAGACCTCGTGCTCAGGCGGGTTCTCTCCAGGGAGGGACTCCACAAGCTCTCTCCCAGGTGGGAGGGCCCGTTCAAGCTTGTTCATGTTTCCAGGCCTGGCTCCACGCGCTTAGAGACTCAGGAGGGAGTGTCGGTCCAGAACGCATGGAACATCCAGCACCTCCGGAGGTTCTACCCCTAAAAAGGCACAGAGCCTGTGAAGAAGGCGAATGCCTGTGAAGATTGTCCTTTTTGGAAAAGGCCCAGAGCCTGTGAAGAAGGAGAATGCCTGTGAAGATTATCCTTTTTGGAAAAGGCCCAGAGCCTGTGAAGATTATCCTTTTTGGAAAAGGCCCAGAGCCTGTGAAGAAGGCAAATGCCTGTGAAGATTATCCTTTTTGGAAAAGGCCCAGAGCCTGTGAAGAAGGTGAATGCCTGTGAAGCTGTCACGTTTTGGAAAAGGCCCAGACCTGTGAAGAGGGCTAATGCCCGTAAAGCTTGCTTCCCCCAAGAAAGGTCCGGAGCCTGTGAAGAAGGCCAACGCCTGTGAAGCTCGCCGCCCGTGACACTCTCATGTAATAATGAGTTGGGGCTGTACACGCCCCGGAGTCTCAGGAGCGCCGGCCTCAGGCCCTGGGGCTCCCTCCCACGCCCAGTGGCAGCACTTAGCTCTGCGCTGGTGAGAAGACGCCGAAGACTAGATTAGGTGCCGGACGCGGTTTTTTCATTTGCTTTCCGCAGTTGGCTTGTTCATTCTCATTCGAAGTTTTGTTGAAGCTGTTACCGTCTTTGACTCGTGGTTCTTCGCCTTTTCACTCTCCTCGATTTCTCTTATGCAAGGCCTCGCGAGGGGGGGGGGGAGCCGAGATCCCTCGTGAGTGTTTCTGTCCTAGTCGTTCAAAGGTTTCGTGACCTGGGTCCATTACAGGAGCACCCCTCCAGTCCGTGCTCCACGGGCACCGCGACACGAACACAGGGCCTGGGTCGGTCGCCCCCCCCCCACGGCTGGGGTCGGGAACTAGCCACGTGCGGGCACGTATCCGGAAGGCACGATAATGAAAGCAAAGCGATGACTAACAGCAATAACCCAAACACGCCCCCGCGGGGCTCCATGCTACTGCCTTTTTACGCAGGAAAAAGGAAAAGAAAGAGCAAATCAGGCGCAGCTCGCCTCACACCGGCCTGCAGGGAAGGCTCGAGCCGCCTCCGGGGCTCAAGCAGACTCCCTCTCGCGCTTCACCGAGGCGCGACGGCAGGCAGACGCGCCGCCACCTTCCAAGCAGGTACGACGGCGTGGAGGCTGACCGCGGCCACTGCTAGAAGAGTCACCGCCTGAAGAAGAACCGGTGAAGCTTGGGGAACCCTGAGCGCCGCCAATCACGCGAGCGCTATCCTCTCCGTCATCGCCGGGGCTGGGTCCCCGGCCGTGGTCGTCGTCCTCAGGGCAGCACCCTGCGCGGCGACCATCTTCCCCAAACACCCTCACGTAGAGGGTGGCATCGCCGTCTAACTTGAAGTGCAGGGTGCACCGACGGCCCAGGCCACGCGCGCGGGTAAACGTCTGCCAACCGCGGGTCAAGGCCAGGCTCCCGGCTGCGGAGACCTCCAGTGAAGCCCATGAGGCCCGGCTGCAGCAGCCATATGCCTGAAGCCAGAGGCCGCCTAGGGCGCCGGCCGGGAGCTCGCCGAGGAGGAAGCGAGGAAGTTGAAGCCGGGTGCTGGTCGGCTCCGCCGACCACACAACGAACTCCGGCAGCACCTCCGCAGCGCGAAAGAGCGGCCTAGGGGGACGCGTGACCGAGGCGCGCCCCCCGGCCGCAGCTGTCCGCCTGTCGCCGTGCTGGAAACAATCTCCACGGCTGCGGGGAGCTGCCATGGTGGCCACAGGATGTTTGCGAGGGCGCCCACGGCCGCGCTTGGGTGGGGGAGAGGCAGGCTCAACCTGGCGAGCCTTCCCCTTCTCTGCGGACGAGAACCTCCTCGACGGAGCCATCGCAGCAAGACGGAGCAAGGACTAGGAAGAAGCAGAAGCAAGAAGAGATGGACTGGAAGGGCGCGTGTTGTTCCGTATTTATGGCCGGCGAAGGCCAACCGCCGACCTCCATGATCGCAGGTAATCATGACCCGCTTTGCGTGCAGGGACTTGTCCAATCCGCGCAGTTGCCGAGACATCGTGGGGAAGCGGAGACGCCCACGTCCAATCAACCGCCACGCGGCACCCAAGGTCGCAGGCTGTTAGGGCCCGCGGCGCTTCGCCCTTGCCCTTTCGCCTCCCTACACGGCCAAGTCCGGGCGCACCTTGGGCCTGGGGGCTACTGTCAGCGTTCTGGGAACGGGGGTCCCCAGACTTGCCTGCCTGCGGCCCGCGGCGTGGCTCAAAAGGGGGGCCCAGCACGGCCCATCTTCATCAACACAGACCCAAGACCCTCGTGAGGGGCCGAGCCTCGCGGGGCGGACGACACGGAGCTTCCTCAGGCACGGCCTCATCAGGCTGGCTCATGAGGAGGCGGAGAGATCAAGGCGGGGTACCTCCTGAGGTGCCCGTGACGCAAGCCATGACGACCAAGGGTGCCGGGCGGCTGCCAGTCCACGCAGTGTCCTCCTTTCCTCTTTGGTGCAAAGGGAGCAAGCGCAGGCGAGAGCATCAAGCAAAGGCACCCGTTTCAGTGCAACGAGACCAAGACCAGCCCAACGGCAGGGAGGATGTCATTGTGGAGCCCAAGTCAGCGTCACCACCAGAGCCTTTGGCAGGCGAGGACCAACTTTAGTCAGGATAAGTGTACCAGATGTACCTCTTCAAAATGGCCAATTGTTGGCGCCCTTCCCGCTCAATATTTGGGGAGAGGCCCAGGGCCTTTGCCTATAAATAGGACTAGCCACCCCCAGGGTAAAAAAAGGATCAATCGGCCATCAAGAGTGCGGCAATCAGATCGGAATTAGAGAGAGAGGGGGGAGGGTGACTGAACTCCTCCTAGCAGTTCATCGCCCCAGCCAAGAACAGACCCTCGCGAGGCTGTTCTTCTTTGTATTGTTCATCGTCATCAGCCCAAGAGGCAATCCACCACACCACAAACTGGAGTAGGGTATTACACCACAACAGTGGCCCGAACCAGTATAAACCCTGTGTCTCTTGTGTTGTTCTTTCCGTAGCTTAGATCTTTGCGAGGCGGTGGGGTACAGGTAGGTAGGAGGCGTAATCTCCGCGCGCACCCCAGTGTTCGAACCTCAAGGGTCTGCCGGAACCCGAAATCTGACAGCGCTGGATTGCTTCAGAGAGTCTGGCTTATTGCAGTTCGTCACTAACAAGGAGCACTGGAATGAAGAATTGCTGCTCCAATTCTATGTCACTCTTCATATTCGTGGCTACAACAGGGATCCAAAGACTTGGGTCCTTGAGTGGATGACAGGCAATGTCCATCATGAAGCCAAAGCCCTCACTACAAAAAAAACACTTCCGTGATGATACGTGTTTGTCACAGTAGGTCGCATTTTCTGTCATGCATGTACATCCATGACAAATTTATGACAGAATCAAGATAGTCATACCTGTGCTGTCGTAGAAGTGTTCCATGACATTGCCAAAATTATCATCACGGAAGTGTCCACTTCCATGACGATAAATCGCGCGTCACAGAAGTGCTTTCGTCAAGGGTGACCGACACGTGGCATCCACCGTAACGGAACGCCGTTAAGCTACCGGGTCAGGGTTTGGATCTGATAACCCGTTAACAGCCCCGACCCATGGGAAATTTCCACTTGTAAAATTCTTATTGGCCCGACGAAACACGTGTCAGCTCGTAAGTGGGTCAGATAGGCGACTATGATACATCAACACGTGGCACGGCCCAACAGAGGCCCATTCCTATGAAAAGGCCGGCCCGTTTGACTTGGTCAAAAGGTGGCGGGCCGGCCCATGGAAAGCATGTTAACGGCCTGTTCGCGTATAGCCCATTTACAGCCCGCTAACCCAAGGCCCGTTACGCCCTATCCGAATTGGGCCCAATAGCGTCATCTGGGCCATCCAATATGATTCCAGCTCGTTTTCACTTCTGGCCCATGTATGGCCCATGACGTCTTTCGGCCCATATGAGGCCCTATGTAACTCTTGGCTTACTAATGGCCCGTGGTGAAACTAGCCCGTAATGAACAGTGTATCACTTTACACCCATTAACGGCCCGTGGTGAAACTAGCCCGTAATGAACAGTGTATCACTTTATACCCATTAACTGCCCGTTATTCCGTTGGGCCGTTTCCAGCCCATGTTATCTTTCGGCCTTCTCAGAGCCAATTTATTCTTGGGCTCATTTCCAGCACTCGTTTACTTACGGCCCGTTACTGTCATTTTCTGCTTTTGGGCCAAATTCAGCCCGTGGTTACAGTCGACCCGTTTGTGGTCCGTTAATACGTTGGGCCGATTTCATAGCGTCATCAAATACGGCCTATTAACAATGGCCCGTTATGGTCAGCCCATGAATGGAGGATTCCAACTCTAGCCCGTTTACAACCATAATGCGGTCTATTTGGCCCATGTTTGGCCAATCGATTATACGGCCCGTATAAGGCCCATTGATAATACGACCCGCAGAAGGCCCATTGTTTCTACAACCTGTAGAAGGCCCATTGTTTCTACGGCCCGTAGAAGGCCCATTGTTTCTACGGCCAGTAGGAGGCCCAGTGTCACTACAGTAAATATTAGCCCATGGTTATTGTGTCCTAGTTTTAAAAAACAGGTCATTGCAGCCACTAGCTAACCGCGGAAAAAGAACTGCAATGACTACAAGCAAACAAATAAACAAGACAACAAGGAAATAAATAAGCAAGCAACTAACGCTAGGCTATCACGGCTATTACACATATTCTATCCACTGGGCATCAAGGTTCGCCACCAGTGCAAATATAGGGAACAAAGCAACATATCATATACACTGGTTGTCAAAGTTGGTGACCAGCGCAAGTAAGCGCCGCAGCAAAACAAATCCAGAACTGAAACCACTTCATAAGATCTCAAGAACAATACCCTGGGTACCCATAATGCTGGCAAGATGCTTAGCAAGCTTATTAACTTTCTCTTGTTTGGCGCTTAAATCCTCCAGCGCTTGCTGTTGCACCAGAAAATATGCATCTGAATTCTGCAGGGACTTCCTCAGTCCTTCAGCTTCCTGTCGCAGCACATCTGATCGATGTCTTTCAACTTGAAATTGAGACTCAAGAAGATGAACTAATTCAGGCAGCGAGTTTGAAGAGCTTGTGCCAGCAGTAGTGGCCAGTAACTCGAACACTACATCAAGACAGGACTTTTGGGTTCCCTCACTGTCGTCAAGATAGTTTTTATCAGCTTTCTTGGAGACCAACAGGGATGTCTCATTATCTTGAACCTTATCTGCATTACTTCCTTTACCATTGGATAACACGGTACTGTTCTCCAATATTTTCTCCGCATTCTAAAAGAGAAACAAGTAGACACATCTATTTACCATGTTGTATATGAAACTCATTTTGGTAAATGAGTTCAGTAGTAAAGTGGACAGGATAACAGCATGAAACAAACATATATCTATGTACCATGGTCACTTTATGGTCTATATCATTCTAGTTTTTGTTGCCAAATCAAGATAGAGACACAGTTCAAATAATATTTGTTCAAGACAAAGCAGAATAGACAGAATATAAGTGTGGGTAACTATAGAGCAATAACAACACTTGTAATGTGCATGACATGAGAACATAACTGTTTATTCAATTGAAACTGAAATCAACATAGACCAGGTTAAAACAACAAACCAGTTAAAGAAACAGGTTTAAAACATACCTGTTGCGCCATTGGAGTTTCAATTCCATCCTTCAAATTTGAAAATAGTTGGTGTGAGTAAATATAGTCATGCAAGAGCAAAGGAGTATGAACCATAGCTACAGAACCTAACCTGAGAACAAATCTTCTTCTCCTTTAAGCGTTGAGTTGGGATTCGAAGTGGTGGTCCTCGTGCTTTGGGCACTGCAGTTCCCTTACTAACCGCTCGTGTTTGGATGCTCTGTGGTGGAGACGGTGCTGTGTCAACTGGAACTGGGTTACTATCTGCCGGGGTTGGGGTTAGAAGGGGTGTAGCTGGTTCTCTGTCTAACTGGGTAGGGGTACAATCTGCGAGAGTCTGGGTTATGTGTGGTGGATCTGGTCCTTGGGCAAGTACAACCGTGGTTCTATCTGCATCAACTGGTAGCACTATCTTTTCTGAAGACCGTGTTGTTACTCCCTTAGATACTGCCATCATGCTCTCCAATTCAAATGGTTGATAAACAAGAAAAGTAATTGAAAGTATAGACATTGTATGATAGACAGGTGCAATGGATAGTGGGGAATAAAAGAGGGCATGAAATAATTCATAGTTATGTTGTCTAACCAAACAGGATAGCATGACACAATTTCACATATATGATGGCTAACTAAATAGGATAGCATGACACAATTTCACATTATGATGGCTAACTAAAAAAGATGGAAAGACATAGTTCAAAATATGAGACTATGTAAACAGGATGACATGACATAACTATATAATGTGTTTATTAAATAGGTTGGCATGCCATAATTCACATACATTCACGGATAGAATGCCATAATTCAAAATATGTCGGGTGGTTGGTGCGACATATGCCAACGGGTGGCTTATCTGTGTGGGAGCCAGTAAGACGTCGCCGGTGCCTGGAAGCAGGATAAGGCGAAGACATGCACGCCGGCGAATCTTACCCAGCTTCGAGGCTCTCCGTGGAGATAACACCCCTACTGCTGCTCTGCGGGGTCTCCGCATGATCACTCAGTGAACAGGTAACTACAAAGCGCTCCTTGAGCTATTTGGCGAGAGGAAGAAGAAGGGCAAGGCTAGCTCTACTCCTCTCTCTGTCTATGTGATAACCTAGATGAGATCAACCCTTTGCATGGGTGCCCCGGGGGGTTTATATAGGCCTACCCCCCGGGGTACAATGGTAATTCGGCTGGGAGCGGGTCCCAGCCGTCAGCGTCTACGCTCGCCGACTTCTGCGCCGACTGCCGGGGCCCGCCTGCTGGTGGGTCCCGTCGTCTGCTGGCATCTTGGCTGACAGGCAGGCCCTACTGCCTAGAGCCCTGTCGGCGGCCGATTACTGTTGCCTCAATCCTGATGATGAGGGCTTTATCGAGGTAAGCGTGGCTACAGTACCGCCGCCTGGCGGGCGATCACTGTAGCCTCACGTCGTCTTGTCTTCTTAATGGGGCGCCTCCTTCGAGGGATGGAGCAAGCCGGCTTTGGGGAAGCCGGCCACGTCTCGGCCGACTGGGGGAGGCCTGGCCGCCTTCGGGTGTCTCTCTGCCCAAAGGGGCCCACCGCCCGCGGGCTGCGCTGACAGCCCACCGTGGATGGTGCCATAGGCATCATGGCAACAGTGCCGCACCGGACGGGACAGGGATACCCCGTACGGCGCACTGTGCCAGGCGTGCTCCGGGTTTCAGGGCTGGCAGGCTTCACTGTAGCCACGCCCCGTCCCATCGCCATTATGTGGTTGCGGACCTCGAGGCTACGATCTTGACCGTGCCGTGGGAGCCGGCTCCTTGGAGTCGGCCTTCTCGAGGCCGGCTCCTCGGAGCCGGCCCTCCCGCGGCTTTCTTCATGAAGGTGAAGGCTGGGCCGCCTTCCAACAGTCGACCGGAGAGGCAGCCGGCAGAGGGAAGGCGGCCCCACGTCTTGGTTTCTTGGGGGCCGGATTGGCTTGTAATTTTTTCTGAAGTGCCAAAGGGAGCCGGCTAGGCTACCCGTGGTCATTTACCCCGACAAAATATGATGACTGTAAACACTAAACAGGATGAGATGATATAACTATATGATGTCTTTATTAAATGGGTTGCCATGCCATAATTAAGATAGATGATGTGTATGTACTATGTAAACATGATGGCATGATATAATTAAAATATATGATTTATATAGTAAGCAAGTAAGCAGATGGCAATCCATATATGATGTAAAAACTAAGCAATGCAAGACAACATGCATGACATGGGTAATATAACCCTGCCAAGTTTGAGCATAAACCTCAGGGGGAAAATACGACTGGTCATCAGTCTCTGAATCCTCCTCTGAGGAGCTCTCTATAACCAGCAAGATGTCTGCTTCAGCAGGTAGCATTGTCTGCTCTAAATACCTTGTTTTCACTCCAGATACTTCCATCACCGCTTCAAATGGCTGATGCACAGGAAGAGTAGTTGAATATACAAACGTTGTCGACAAATGGAACACGTAATACAAAAAAATGATAGCATGATATAATTCACATACATGATGATTGGCTAAACAACATGGCATTGCATAATTCACATATATAATGCCTTTGCAACAAGATAGCATTGTATAATTCACATATATAATGTCTTGCAAGAAGATGGCAATGCATAATTCACATATATGGTAATTAGACACTGAACAGGTGGCATTCACACAAAGCATGTCTAAACTAATCAAATGACATAGCAATGCGAGACACCATACGCACGATATGAGCAACATAACCCTGCCAAGTTAGAGCATACACCTCGGGGGGGATAGGACTGGTCATCTATCTCTGAATCCTCCTCTGAGGAGCTATCCGTAACCAGAGAGATATGCGCTTCGTCAGATAGCATAGTCTGCTCTAAAGACCTTGTTTTCACTCCAGAATTTGCCATCACCGTGTCAAATGGCTGATGCACACGAAGAGCAGTTGAATGTAATAACATTGTTGACAAATGTAATATGTAACGAAAAAAAGGATGGCCTGATATAATTTACATATAAGATGACTGGCTAAGCAGGATGGCATTGCAAAATTCACATATATGATGCCTGGCTAAACAAGATGGCGTTCCATAATTCACATAAACGATGAATAAACTAAACAGATGGCATTCGCACAAAGGATGTCTAAACTAAGCAGATGACATATTTGATGTATAAAGTAAGCAATGCAAGACACCATCTGCATGATATGACCAACATCAGCATGCCAAGTT
This sequence comes from Aegilops umbellulata, assembly GCA_032464435.1. Lineage (NCBI taxonomy): Eukaryota > Viridiplantae > Streptophyta > Magnoliopsida > Poales > Poaceae > Aegilops > Aegilops umbellulata. Next base: position 400,431,111 of record CP136054.1, read on the forward strand.
AGAGCGAAGACCTCAGGGGGTAAATAGGAGTTGTCTTCTCCTTCTGAATCCCCCTCAGAATAGATATCTTCCTCTTGATTACAATCCGAAATGCGTGGAGGGGGGCTGCCTTTGCGCCTACGATGGAGCGACGTCTGCATGAAATTTTATTGCCACGCAAGGCTCGTCTCTTTTGCTCTACATGTTCAGTTCCATTGTTTACAATAACTGTCATGCATAGGAATAAAACATAGTGAGATTATGTAAGGAGTGCATGAAGAAATCTAGAGTGATGGTAGAAACCGGTGGATAGACCCAAAACCAATAATAGCAGGCAGATAATGGCTTCAGTTAAAAAATACAGATAATGGCTTCTTTACTGTTTGTTTCCCACCCAACATGAAACTCATAGTAGACACCGGAGATTAACCAGATAGTAGATAGATACTATTGATAGCGGTCCCGATATGTACCCCACAACCATTTAAAAACTCAAGTTTGACCATTAGTTTGGAGCTGACTCAGAGTCTAATCGGTGAACAGGACGATAAAGTAGCATGTAATATTAAGCGATGCATAACTTAAGTAGACACGAAAGAGTGCGACCTCTCTTGCGGACCCGTGTAGTCCTCGAGGTCATCTGCTCGGTTGATGATGGTAGTGCAGTTTTCATGGCTGCCAGCAGCGGGGAAGAAGATCTGAGGCGGCGAAAGACAGTCTGGAGGCCGGATCCCTGCTGTGCTGGACCCTTCTGTCGTTGGAGCAGCTGAGCTGGGGTGGACGACGGCGCAGCAGGAGCAGGACAAACCACGCAAGGTTTTCTTTGACAACTATCTGTAAGAGAAGTAATTCTGTAAGGGCTCGTTTGAATTGGAGGATTCCAACAATGCAGGGATAGGAAATAGACAGGAATAGGATATGAATGCACGTGCAAAACAGAGAATTTAAAACACAGGATTTCTGCCAATCTGGGTGTTTGATTCACAATAATTGGAAGATCACAGGATGCAAAGAAGCATGGTGAGATTAAGTCAAACCACAAGAAAATGTACGGTTATAATGCTATTATCCTACTATCTCTTAGTCTTGTGCTTCATGAATAGGAATTTGAAAAGGAGGACAAGTGAAAATTAAAATTCCTACGTTTTATCTTTCAGGGAGACACTAAAGGAACAAATCCGTGTGCTCAGTGGACAATATATATAACATGTAAAGTAAAAAAGAGATGCAACAAGTGTACAACCTCTTTGGCGAAGCCATGTCGATCTCAGCTTGATTGGGTTGGCCGGTGAGGATGCTCCGGCTGACTTGGCTGTCGGAGGAGGGGAAGAAGATCTTAGGTGTCTGGAGATGGAGCCCGAGGTACTCCTCCACTGTGATGGAGGGTTTCGTTGTTGGAGCAGCTCCGGTGAGTTGTACGATGTCGAGGCTGAAGCAGGACAAGAGAGACAACGAACAACGTTAACCTGAGTGGAATTCTAATAGCATATCCAATACATGACGTAAAATACATAACCACAAAGTGCTAGATGTAAAATACATCAGCCGCTCATCTCTGAACTTAATTGTCAAAACTGAATTTAACTGTCGAAACTGAACTTAGCTGTCGAAACTAAACTTAACTGGCGAAACTAAACTTAATTGTCGAAACTGAATTTTGGTGTCGAAACTGAACGCACTAGCAAGGTGAGGCTACACGTCGGTCAACTGACTTTTTCATCTCTGGTCAGTCGATTTTGCAGCCGTTGGATACGAAATCAAGGGCCTGCGGATCATCTTCAACCTCCACCCCCCCCCTGAGCCGGCCAAACAGCAGCCCCCCGCCGCCCGCGGCCGGTGGTGCGCCGCCCCGCCTGCCCCGAGAACACTCCCCACCGCCGGTCCGCCGCCGCCCTGGCCATCCCTCTAGGCCCCCCATGCCGAGCTTTTTCTCCGGCGATCCCCACGCCACCGCCCCGCCAACGCCCCGCCATCGCCGACGACCACCGCCCCCATCCTGAACCCTAAGATAGATAGTGGGGTACCTCTCCGGCGAGCCCCCCTCCCCGCTGCGGCTGGTTATTCCTTCACCCCGGCGAGCCCCCCCCCCCTGAAAATCGACTGACCCAAAATTCGATTCAGTCGACAGAAGTGTAGCTAAATCGGAGCAGCATCGCAAGCAAGAGCAAGAGCGAGAGCGGTAGCACGAGCAAGAGCAATAACAAGAGCAGACCAGGCAGGGGACCGAGAGCAAGAGCAGAGCAGCAACGCGAGCGAGAGCTAAAGCAGCAACAGGTCCTACTGATGTGGACGTCGCCGCCGAGAGTGCGACACCGTGGAGGAAGTGGCCGGCGACGCCGCCGTGGATGGAGCCGCGCCGTGTCAGCTCGGGACCAAGCGCCGGCAGCACCGTGAGATCGTATCAAGAAGAAAATGCGGCGATTAGTGTACAACCTCTTTGGTGGCGCCGATTAGGCCGCAGCTTCATCCGAGGAAACGGTGATGATGATGCTCTTCCGGTGGTGCAGGTGAAGACGGCGGTGTGGGAATGGAGGTGGCGTGAGCGACGAGGGGAACGTCGGGGCTGCTCCTTGGAGGTGGAGGACGGGGTGGCTGAACTGGCGGGACGATGAGATCGACGACGGATCCTCATCCGGTACGATGGATGAGGGACGTCGAGGTGTTGCTGTGGACGACGTCGTCGGGGAAGAGGCTCCGGCTGGGTGGCGGACGGAGCAGGGTGTGGGGTTTCATCGCGGGTTTTCGCGGCCTCGGTGTACAAATGGGTGGGCGGATGGGATGGCAGTGGGGAACCATGGCTTAGAGATGCGCTTGTCCGAAATGTGGGGTAAGTTACGAAAGTACCCCCACCGATTTGAGGCGGTTCTTTCGGTTCAGGGGTACCACGGGCATTTCACGTGTTGGGATTTCACAGGAGGTGGGAGTTTTCGCGCGCGTTGTAATTTCGGAATAGCAAGGCGCGGGTTGAGATGGAGGGAGTTGTCGGAGCACAACGAGACAAAGATATATCTTAAATATTTCGGGCTAACAAGGCGCGGGTTGAAATTTCCGGACAAGCCTAACGTGTACTGTACCAAATCAATGCGCCCTACAAATGTCATTCAAAACTTTGAATTCATGTTATGTTCAATTAAAATATTTCGCTACGTGTATAATGCATGCAACCTACTACTCAAATGAACGTTTTAGTGCATTCCAAACGTATATACTACCGCTTCAATAATGAACTAAATTTGAATTCGTTTCTCTATTTGAATAAGATCTACAGTAATGATTGTTGTGAAGTCAAAGCATTTGAATTCGTTTCTCTATTTTAATAAGATCTACAATCATCATTATTGTCAAGTTAAACCATCGTTTGTGTATTATCTTCACAGCACACCACATGATTAGTCTCGAGTTACATATGAACTATGTGTACTATATGAACTCGAACTAGATTTTTTGAATCCACTTTATTTTGATTTCAAATCACATTACATTTCTAGCTCTAACTAGATCTTCATAATCTAAACCATGTCTCATATGTATAATGTGTTTATCACATTATGTATGGTGCCCCGCCCCCTACGCCGACAAGTATTTAGATGTGAGTTGCAAACACCACACATTACCACAAATTCAAATAAAATGTGGGAATGTTCGATATATAGTATTGTTTAGATTGTTTGATATTTAGTTGTAAGCTGCAAACGCCATTCATTATCACAAATTCAAATAAAATGTGAGATTGTTTGATGTATAGTATGGTTTAGATTGTTCGGCATTTAGTTGTGAGTTGCAAACGCCATGCATTATCACATTATGGTATAACATGTGCACAACACGTGTATCACCGCTATATTCATGCATGCAATGTTTAAAAGACTATGATCTCCTATTAAAATATATGAATCCGCTTTCATATCAAATTATGATCTTTGTTAGTCTCTTACACCCACACAATCCTCTAACCTTTGTAGCTGCCACTAACTTTCTCTCGTGCATGCACACGCCCTCCTCTCCCTCCCCCTCCCTCAGCATTCTATCCACTGGGCACATTCATTTTTTTCTTTAGGTCGTTCTCCCAGAGTCTCCACAACTCCTTTCCGACACACACCGATCGATAAACCTCTCCAGGGATGCCTGCCTACAACATACAAACACACCTTCAATCTTCTCCTTTATGTGTCCTTGCCTCGTGTCTCTCATACGGTCAGACACACGTGTAAACTCCCGCCCCTCTTTTCATCGCTCTCACAATCGCACACTCCTCCCCCTATCTAGCCAGTAGTTGGGCCTCTCGCACCACCTCCTAGCTCCACTCTCTCTGTCTATCCATCTCGCTGGGCCTTATTTGCCTCTAACAAATGGACGTACACCGACCGATCTCTCGCTATACATATAGCTAGCTAGGTCCTTATAACTCGTTTTTACCCACACGTCAATCGATCTACCTCATTAGTTGTGTCTCTCCCTTCCTCCGACAAACAACAATTGATCTACCGATCTAGTTAGGTTTGCTTACCAAACACATGGTTCCCCTTCATCATCCATGGATGCGTCCCGACAGATCTATCACGCACAGGCACACACAGAAACACATCCCCACTCTTATTGATAACATTGCAGTTCCACCCTCAGTTTGTCTAGTAGGCCTCTCCCACCATCTTCGAGAAGCAACTCCATCACCCATCTAGCACTCTACCCCTCTCCCTCCCTCTCCCTCCCTCTTTCTCTCCTCTCTCTCTCTCCCTCCCATCATATTTCCCGTCCTTCAGTTATGTATGGATGTCGACCGATCTTCCTCAAGACATAGCTAGGTCTCTCCTTCTCAACACATATACGAGTCGTTCTACCTCTATAGTTAGGCCTCTGCCTACCCCTCCCACCACCCCCTCCCCCTCGCACACACCGATACATCGAGCGCTCTAGTCATGTCTCCCTGCCACACACAAACTTGACGTGTGCCCTCTAACGTTCCGGTAGGCCAGTCGCCCTATATCTTTGACTTGTACACACACACAATTTCGATGGCTCTCTTTATCGATCTCGCACCCACTCACTTGATCCTCTCTTCGACTATATCGATAGCTATGACCCCTCCCTCTCTTCTCGTGGATTGCCCGACCCTCTATATATGATATGGATAGGCCTCCATTTCACACACATTGCATGCAAAATTTTGTTTGAGATGTCATTGACACACATTCCCACAAATAATTCACGAAATCAACCCCCCACCCCAAAACAAAAACACTCACGAACGCGGTTTGTATCTCTCACACGCACCCACATAGGTGGGGGACGTGCACGAAGAGAAGAGGTGCATGCACGGCGCACGTACTCCCATCTCTTTCCCAACCACACCCGCGCGGGTACACGGTGGAGCTCATTTCTGTACGAAAAAGGCAGCCCACGTGGTAATTTGGCACGTGTACTGGTTGTCCACTTGCTGGAGGGAGGATCGTCTACCACGGGTGAACAAACAAATTGCGACTTGACGTGTTATGTTAAAAAAAGAGGCAAACCATGTGGGGCCTACCTTAGAGGCAAGGCTCTATACACTGGAGTACTTCTGATGTGTCCCGTCAACTCGCAGAACGAGGAGAAGCTTGCTTAGTATGCCGTCTCCCCCGCCCACGGGCGCGGTGGCTCACAGGATGAGGTGAAGTTTGCTTACTACGCCTTACGCCCGCTCCCTCGCCCATGCGCGATGTGGCTCGCAGGACGAGGAGAAAAAAATACTACTCCCTCCGTTTACTCCTCGTCCCTACTACCTTGGTTATAGAGATTATACTATCATATTGTTTGGAATATATATGATCTTTAGTAGATTTCAATACGAACTACTAGTACATACTCCAAACACTGATGTATATAGACGTATTTTAGAGTGTAGATTCACTCATTTTGTTCCGTATGTAGCACTCTCCCTCGCCCCTCGACCCTCGCCCACGTGGTGGACGTGCAGCAATTCATTCGGTCTCATATAGCCAGAACGATATATATTGCACTACCATTATTGCTCGACTTCCCGAAGAGGCGAAAAGCCAATCGCAAGGTTAATATTTTGGACATGCCAAGCACAAGCTTTATAGGAGAACGAGTAGTAGGTGCCGTGTCATTTATAAATAAAGTTTTTTTTTCTTCAGTGGCACGTACGAAATATGATAGGTTCATATGGAGAGAAAAGGAAACCACTCCACTATATACATAGTCAGGACGGGCCAGCCTACACGGTTTGCTTGCTGGGGTTGCTCTCTTCACACTCTCTCGCACAAAACGATTGTGGCCACATCTCTAACATCCCGGCGGATCATGTCCACTTGGGGAAGGGGTGGATGCTTAGTGTAGATGTGGTGGCCGTCGCCGACGGTGAAAACCCACTGTCGGCACGTCCCGATCAGGGGTCCCCGCCGTTCTCTCTCGCAAAGCCGGTGAGGTTGCCTTCGTCCCTTGCTCACTGCCGCGACGTGGGAAGTTTCCGCCTCCCGCCGCCCTCCTCAAGGTTGAGCTACGTCCCTCAGGTACAACTCCCTTTACAGCCTGCTTGCACCACTGCTCCAGCTACCCACATCACTCCCTCTGGATATTTCTCTACTTCTTTGCCCCGCACATACCTCTACTGGCTTCTACGTACTGTATTTGTGATGAGTTTATGTCTCATCAACTAGTCTCAGTAATCTTATTCTAATCACGCTTGTTCAATTTCTTTGCCACAGGGATGCTCATCTCGATTTTGGTGAAACTGCACAAAATGATACGATGGTCAAAAGGTTGCAAACTTCATTTATTCAGTAGTAGTATACCTCCTTTCGCCGAAAGCGTGGGACATCCAGCAGTCCTACGACCTCAGTAATAAAGACCAATGAGCCATAAAATCACATAGACCCAGCAGTAAGTTGGACGGACGAGCAGCCATCACTCTTGCGCCAGTGAGAGGTCGCGTCCGCTCTGCCCGGGCATGAATGCGGCACCGATATTTTGGAGCGGTGCTGACCGTTTCGGGCGGGAAGCGCGCGCGGGCGATGGAGGGGCTTTGGGTGGGCCAGGCTGGTCAGGAGCGGGCGTGGCAGCTGTCCGCATGTCCCTACCGGACACGCCCGGAAACGAGAGGATGCACCGACTCTCGCGGCTAAAATCGTACACTACACAACATCTCTCTGTAGGAGTAGGTCGATCTGTCGCTCTCTCTAACACACACATGGTGTTAAACACACACACACACACACACACACTCGCGCGCGCGCACACGCACGCACCTTGGTCCCGTTGCACCTTCTTTTTTTTGCGGGCAAATCAGAGAGCGTTATTCAAATAAAAGCATTCCCCGGACAGTCAGCCAAGAGGCTGGTCACAAGGAAGCTAGGGGTCCCGTTGCACCTTCTAACGTGACTTATTACACCTAGACGGAGGGAGTAGTAAGTATACGAGATACGGTGGCACACTGACTTAAGTCGAATACAAGTGCCCAAAATTTGTGTGCATGTTATAATAAGGATTCAGGAATGTATAAAAGGTTATTTCCCTCTCGTTGAACATAATGGGAGGGTTGTGTAGCTGGTTAGCCTGTTCACTCATCAAACTTGAGGTCTCGGGTTCGATAACTACACTTGAGCATAATTTGTGCCAGGAGGATTCTTTGACTGGTCAAAATGTTTTCTAGGGTTTGCACGCTTCACACTCTCTCTCCAGTATATATATACACGCTGGAGCCTCAGCGCTTGTAGTTGCTCTCTTCACACTCTCTCGCCCTCTCCCGCTGGAGCCTCAGCGCTTGTAGTTGCTCTCTTCACACTCTCTCGCCCTCTCCAGATCTAAACAAGACTTTGTTGGCCTCTCTTTCCCCTCACTGCTTCTCAAAGAGTCGACAGGATTCGTCCGCCGGGAAGGGAAGGAGGCTTAACGCTGTCGCCGTCGGCGAGGGACTACCGGCGTAGCTGTTCACTTTCCACCCAGCGGCGGCGCGGGAGGGCCTCCGACCCCTTCTTCTTCGCCGTCGTCCCGTCGCCCGCCGAACCACGCCCCGAGAACCTTAAGGTATAATTTACTTACTCCACATGCATTGCTCTAGCTGCATGTATACCATGAATCTAGGACGTGGTTCAAAGAGGAAAGGAGTGGGGGAAAGTAGTGGGAAAAGTTGTATATAGCATGAATCTAGGACGTGGTTCAAAGAGGAAATGAAGGGGGAAAGTTGCATAGCATTAATCTAGGACGTGGTTCAAAGAGGAAAGGAATGGGGGTAAGTTGTGAGGAAAGTTGTATCGCATAAATCTAGGACGTGGTTCAAAGAGGAAAGGAAGGGGCGAAAGTACTAGTTCAAAAAGGAAAGGAAGGGACAAGGCTGTAGAGTTTGAGCAGGACTAGATTTGCTGCGCTCACATAGGGAAAGGCGTCTAAAGATAAGAGAACTGGGACCAACACAAATATGATCCTTGGTTGTTTGTTCTTTGTTGCAACAGACTGTGCATGACCACAGTACATCGGTAGATGCACATGGTGTTGGTGCGTCCACTGTCCCGTGCAACTCATTAGCTGTTGTTAATCTAAGGCCCTGTTTGGTTAAAAACTCCCTAGTCCCTACCCGCTGGGTTCCAGGGACTAAACATGGACTAGAAGTTATTAAATGACATGCTAAAAGACCATGTTACCCCTAGTAATGAACTAATAGAGATAAGGTGCGATGCGTGGCAGGGGCAACTGTTGGAAAAAGTCCCAAAAAGACTCCCTCGGGGTCTTCTTTCTTTAGTCCCAAATGCCCACTTTTAGTCCCTAAAAGTCCCTCCTGTTTGGTTTAGATGGGACTGACACGGAGTTTTTTTAGTCCCTACACCAAAATGTCCCTGTAAACAAACACCCTCTAATAATGCCGCTGGAAAATTGATGCAATGCCACAGTTAAAAGCAAATTACATGTTTAACGAATTTTATTGTTAATATAATCTCTATGTTAATATTAATCAATGCCACCATTTGAGAAATGCTACTGTCTTGCTTTCTTTCCCATTTAGATAAGGTAGATGCTTCTTTTTGTTGGCTTCTATGTCATCCACCGTTATTGACCACTAATTGCTTCCTTTGCACCTCTGTGTAAATAGGGTTATCTGCTTCACCTCGTTGCCATTGTAACCATTTGTTGCACTGCACAAAACACTTTTGTTTTAAGAGTGTTTTGTGCAGTTCAACCAAAATGTCACACCGACAACGTTGCTTGATTGCTTGATCTTAGTGGAACTGCACAAGAGGAGATCTTACTTCCTATCCGTTAAGGCGAATTTGGTTCAGATCTTCTTCTTGTGAGTTGTTTGAATTCCACATCATGAGAGGTCAGTACTAGCCTTCTTTCACATGATTCTGAAGTGTGCATTCATATGTTGTGCTACTTGTACGATAATGTTGCTTGATTTTAGTGAACTGTACAAATTGAGACAAGACTTCCAATCTGTATGTGCACCGTAATATCCCATTGAGGTAAGATAAGGATATTTCACAACTGCTAGCCTATATTTTGCCACTTTCATCAGAAAATTAAGTTTAGTACTATACTTGTGCTCCCTAATTGACATGCCAAATCTTACATTGAAGGCGAATCTTGTTTGTTATTGAACCAAGTGATGAAGGGGAAGAACAAGGCGAAGAAAAACAAAAATCAACTCCCGGTGCTGTAATGAAGCACTGGAACTGTGATGGCACAAGTAATGATATAGTTTTGCATCTTAATTTATTGCTATGGCTGGAACGAGCAGTTGTTTTACCACTGATTTGATGCCACTCTTAATGTAATATGTAATTATCTCTACTTGTGCAAACAGGGATCTTCTTTGAAGATACCATATATTTTAGTGGAACTGCACAAGAAGATGTTGGAAACATTAAACTGATCGAGGAGTATATAGTAAGCTTGGCCACCACCGTAGATAGCAACAGATGGTTCCGGAGAATTGCTTCATCTGTATGCTCTACACAATAAGCCTCCTGACAAAGGTTGGTACTCGCCCACTGATTTCATCCATATGATTGAGCTTTGTCATCTCTATTGGTGTTGTGCTACTGTTTATATACTGTCATGAAAAGGTGGTATTGTCCTTGAGAAGTGCTTCATCTGTGTTGTTATAAATATTTCCTTTCCTTTTTTTCGAGCAAACAGTGATGCTAGCATTTAGTAGTCCTCTTGTCTTTGCACAACAAGATCATCTTCCTCTGAAGAAGAATATGGAGTACGTGAAGTGACTAGTTCCGATTATGCTAGGATGAAGAAGCCATGTCTATCTTCTCATCAGAAGGAGCAGTTGAAGGATGGTTACATTACTCCCCACAAGATCAAACTAACTTCAGCTCAGAAGGACTGACAAATCTCCATTTTTTTGTTGTGATGTGCGAGTACAATGTTGTTCTAGGATTCTTTCTGGTGAGTTCCATTTTTCTAAAAGTGTGCTCTACATGGACCATGTATGTGCCTGTTGAAACTATCACTTCATAGTACATTTTGCTCTATACTAATCACTTTTTTGTATTTGTGCAAACAGGGGTGCTCAGCTTGTTTTCAATGGGAACTGCACAAAATGTTCATGAATACATCGAATCATTCATTTCCACCACAAGAAAGGAGGTGCCGATAAGTTCAAGGCGTTGCAACATTTAAGAGCGAAATCATACAAGCTACGCGCGAATTTTGTTGATTTTGGTGGAACTGCACAAAAAGAACAACTGGTTTATTTAGCAGGAGGTGCCATGTCAATGTCCGAACTGATGGCAAACCCTGCCCATTCCACAATCGTAGGCATTTGATATTTTGGAATGGGACAACCTTGTCAAATTTTGCTGATTGATTTTAGCAAGACATGCGTTTGATATTTTTGAATGAGACGCCCTTTGCTGTCAGCAGCGTCAAACAATTTTTTATTTATTCTTTAGTTGTGAAGTAAATATTGCCTCTGACATGTGAGTCGCTGAGATGCATAATCATCGATTGTTTTGAATGTTCTCTATGAATTTCCAGGCCTGTGTGTTTGAATGCAATGTACAGAAATGCTAAAAAGTTGCTCAAACTCTTTGTACTCCTTGTGTTCCTTTTTACTTCGCACATTGTGAAAGTGCTTACTTTTTTGTATAAGATTGGTAAAAGTAGAGATACTTTGACTGCAGAGAAAAATTGTATGCAGACTAGAAAGGACCAGAGGGAGTACATGTGAAACTGCTGCAAACGAGGTGATCACCCTGGGAATAATGCTAGTACGTATTGTTTTGCATGTTCATCCAATGCTAGTGATACAGAATTCGAACTAATCAAAATAAATTCATTCATACACGGTCGGATTTCATATAAACATGTCATATTTCATTACATTTCATACATTCTTCAACTAAAATGGGGTGCGCTCGAGGTATAATTAATTAACCGAATCTACCCACCTGTGTCCCGCTGAGCCGAACAGAAGCTTCAGTGACTTAACTGCAGGTGCAGTTGCGTAACTGACATGTGGCCTGTTGGGCCCACGTGTCAGTCAGCCAACTCCACCAGCAGTTAAGTAGAAGCAGCGTTGTTCTCCAGCAGAACTCCCCGACTCCACATCACCGCCAAGAAGCTAACCGGCCGTCAATGGTCAACCCGCCTAGCTTGGCTTCAATAGGAGGGTAGCAGCGGTGGCCTTACTTGGACCTGAGCAGCGGCGACCTACCATGTTCTACTCTTCCTCGTTTTCTATGTGGCGCGGCCTCGTTGGCAGTGGGGCGGGGCCTCGGCGGAGCCGGCGATGTCCTCTGTCTCGTTGCCGGCGGGCGGCACCTCAGCAGAGCGGTGGAAATCCTCCCCCGCGTTGCCGGCAGGGTGGGGCCTCGGCTGAGCCGGCGATGTCCTCTGCCTCATTGTTGGCGTGGCGGGGCCTCGGCGGAGCTAGCGATGTCCTCTGCCTCGTTGTTGGCGCCGCGGGGCCTCGGCAGAGTAGGGCCTCGTCGACGCCAGCGGAGTGGGGACTCGTCAGAGCCGGCATTGTCCTCTGCCTCGTCCTCGGTCTCGCCAAACAGCGCCTCGCCCGCTTGATCTCCCTCTTTGCTAGCCTCTTTGTAGGCGGCCGCAGCCTCCGCCACCCGCATGCGGTACCGCCAGCGATCGAGGCGGCCCTTGCGGGCAGAGCGGTACGAGTCGAGCAACGCCTCTTGCTCCACCCGCTCCGCGGCGATCTGCTCCTCCGCCTGCAGGTGCTCCTGGAGAAGATGGTGGTTGTAGGCGGCGTCGGCCTGTGCCTCCCGGAACTGCTCCTGACGCATCTGCCTCACACTGTCCATATATTGGGCACGGGCCTCACCAATGGTCATGGTGCAATGCACCGGCGAGGATGGCGCGGAGGAGGGGGTTGGCGCCGGATGGTCGACTACCATGTTCTCCATTGGGACGTCGTCGTCCTCCGGCTGCCTGCCGGCCAGCCGGTCGGCAGCAATGGCTACCATCTCCTTGTGGTCCATCGTCCGCCCGTCCCAAAGTGCGTTGGAGCGCGAGGAAGCCATGGTGGGCAGTAGTGGTGTGGACAGGAGAAAGGAAACGAATGCGGATGACTGCGGCTATGGCCGGCGCAGCAGTTTATATAGCAATGGTGGGCGGGCGGAGGGACGGACGTGTGGCGCCGGAGTAGCCGCCTCGGCAACCGCGTATCATTAATGTGGGCGGCAGATGGACAGACGGATATCACTTGTGTTGTTTGAAGGCGGAGCAATCGCCTGCACCGGGAAGCGGGGCGGGCGGCGCTGACTGTTTCGGGCAGAAAGTGCGCGGGGCGAGGAGATGACTTTACTTGGAGAGGATGACAATGGGGACCCACCAGGTCCATAGCCTCACGTACGCAAGTGCCTCCTTATTTTATATATATATATATGTATGTATAAAACTATACTCCCTCCGTCTAGGTGGATAAGTCGTATTAGAAGGTGCATCGCGACCTAGGTGCAAGAAGATTGGTGGAAAAGAAGAATATTTCTCTCTTCTAAACACAACATTTAATCACAGCAGTTAAGAGGATGCCTTATTAGCTACCCATGCATGCCATCGTAATTCATAGCATGCAAAGCGCTTTTATTTCTTGCCTAATAACCACATGGACGTGTTGCATGCATTGGTCCTTGCCCGAGCAAAAAAAGGGAGGAAAGGGTTTCCACGGGAGACAACGAGGCAGAGGTGGAAGCGCTCGCTGGTGTAATTTATTTTGCTTCCCCCTGGTTTCCTGACATCACGGTCCCACACCATTGTCAACCTATGTAGTAGTCAATAAACGAGAGAATTGCACAAGAAGCGGCCGACAGCTGGGACCAAGCAGCTCGAGCAGTATTTGTGTTTTTGAGGTGTGAGCACTGCAGCGTTTTTCGATGTTTAGCCCAGATATTAATTTTTCTCCTCTGAACAACAACGAAAACATCGCTGCAGGTATTAACTGGGCGGGCCGTGGCCCGTCTAGCCCAGGCCAGATATCCAGCCGAGATATTAATTTTTTTTCAAGCTGAAAATGGCTAGCCTAGCTATACTTTTTTTAGGAATACGCACGCAAGGTCAAGTTGTTATTCTCCGCCCCGGTGGGCTGTAAATCTTTCCTAGGAGGGATGCATTAGGCTTAACAAGAAAATGGGCTTTAAGAAATAATAAATGGGATGTAATTATTAAAACTGGGCAGTAACTATAAAAAATGCACCAAACACGTGATTACTTTATAAAATATTATTTTTGGATATTGAAAATTTTAATTTCATTAATTTTTGCGAGCGCAATGTTTCGTTGGATTTTTACGTAATATATATTTATATTGAAATTGTATTTAATCTGACTAGAAATTTCGGGATAAAAATATTTCGGATCCCATCAAAATGTGGGAAATTTAATTGAATTCTGTTTTGAACGGTTGGTTGAAATGGGCTATACTTTTAACAAACTGTAAATGGGTTGTAGTAAATTCCATTAGAATTCAAAAATGGGCTACACATTCTTATAAATCTCAAATGGGCTATAAGTTCTGTGCCACACAAGTCTGGCCTTACTAAGTTGACGCGTCCCCTAAAAAAACAGAGTTGACGCGTATGCAAGGCTTTGTCAACTTATAGTCAACACACGGTTCTAGCAGCAGTGGACGTTGGATGTCCATCCAACGGATGTCGTGCTTCTTCTTCAATCTCGGATATTCTAGCTTCCCCCGCCCAAAAAATGATTCCTCCCCCTGACATCTGGGGCGCACCGTTTCGGAAGCTGACATGTGGGCCTACTAAGTTGACGTACTAAGGGCTTTGTCAACTTAGTCAATATAAACGATTCTAGCTGCAGTGACCGTACGATGTCCATCCAACGGCCGTAGTGCTTCTTCAACCTCTGGTCTTCTTGCTCCAGCCGCCCAAAGCAGCGTCGGTCGTGCCGCCTGCTCCTGCCTCTCGTGGCCGGCTATGCTGCCGCGGAGGCCTCACCGCCCCCTACTATTCCCACCACTGGCCAGGCCCTGCGGCGATGGCAGCCTGACACCGCAACCGAACGAGTGAACCCTCATACTCCTCTCCGCGTGGGCATCCACTGCCGCGTCTTCACCGGCTCCATGTCGTCCCCTTCCTAGGCCTCGCCGCCGTCCACCGCCCTGGTGCTCTCGGTGCGGCGTGGTCAACGTGGTCAAGGAACGACTTCCATCGGACGTGGACTGTACGTGGAGAGGCTGACAGCTAGGTCCACGGCGGTAGCAAGGAAGTGCCTCCTTATTACGCGAAAAATAATGATTCCCTCACCTGACAGCAGGGACCCACCGGATGGGCCACCGTATTTCGCGAAAAAAGCGTTTCCCCCCTGACTGCTGGGACCCACCAACTACACCTTCGCACGCAAGGAAGTGCGTCCGGGCAAAAAAAATGATTCGCCCCCCTGACTGCTGGGACCCACCAGCTACATCTTCGCACGCAAAGAAGTGCGTCCGGGCAAAAAAAAACAAAACGATTCGCCCCCTGACTGCTGGGACCCACCAGCTACATCTTCGCAGGCAAGGAAGTGCCTGACAGTCGAGACCCACCTGGTCGAAGCGTACGTAGCGTTGCCATTCTGGTCGCGAACGTGTACGTACATACTGGTCAATGTAGAGGCGCGCACGTGTCGTAGTAGAGGCGCGCACGTAGCATGTACACGTACGTACAGAGGCCAGGGTGCAAGAAAGAAAATACGGCCACGTATGTGTACATACGGGTGGGGTCTCGAACGCCTACTCGCGCATACGTACGGCCAGGGCTCGTGTACATGGCTGGGTTGGAACGGAGAAACAGCATCGTCGTCGTGTTCATGGGGAGGCAACGGAATGCGTCATGTTCATGGGGAGGCAACGGAATGCGTCGTGTTCATGGGGAGGCAACGGAATGTGTCGTGTTCATGGGGAGGCAACGGAATGCGTCGTGTTCATGGGGAGGCAACGGAATGCATGGGAGCCAACCGGCTGGGTCGGAACGGAATGCGTGGTCATGTCCATCGAGAGGGCTTGGACGGAACAGGCGATGGAAACGAGGCCTGGCGTACTGCACAACGGAGGAAATGAACCTCCTACGTTCGGAACGGGGTCATGTTGATCGGGAGGGGTCTGGCGTACCGCAAAACGGAGGAAACGGACCTCCTACGGTCGAAACGGGGGTCCTGTTGATCGGGAGGGGTGTGGCGTACCGCAAAACGGAGGAAACGGACCTCCTACGGTCGAAACGGGGGTCGTGTTCATCGGGAGGGGTGTGGCGTACCGCAAAACGGGACTCCACGGGATATTGTTCATCTCCACCGTCGACCCCCTCCAGCCTCCACGAGCTACTGTTCATCCACCGTCGACCTCCTCCAGCCTCCACGGGCTCCTGTTCATCCAGCCTCCACCGCGCGCTACTCCACCGGCTACTTGAAAGTGCAACTATCCCTAGGTGGTTTTGGTAATTCATAACAACATATACTTCATTGAGCTAATGCTATTCCAAGATAATTATTTCAGGAAAGCTCAATGATTGGCATGGCATGGATGGTGAAAGTGGAACCCTCAAAATGCTAAGGACAAAGGATTGGCTAAAGCTTCAAGCTCAAGACTCTTCATTTTACATTTTAGTGATCCAAGATCACATTGAATCCATAGGAAAAGCCAATACTATCAAGGAGGGATGAGGTGTTGCTTAATGAGCCTTTTGCTTTATGTGCTTAATGATATGCTCCAAAATCCTCAGCTACTTTCCCATATCCGCAAATGACCTAAACTCCAAGCCAAACTCGGTCCTACCGATTCTTTCCATCCGGCGCCACCGAGTTTCACTTGCCATAAGCCACTGCCAAACCCTAGCAATTCGGTTTCACCGATAGGGATCTCGGTCTCACCGAGATGGGATTGCAATCTCTCTGTTTCCCTTTTGTAACTTTTTGGTCTCACGAAAGAGCAAATCGGTCCCACCGAGATTGCAATGTAAACTCTCTGTTTCCCCTTTGTAACTTTTCGGTCTCACCGAAAGAGCAAGTCGGTCCCACCGAGTTTACCTGACCAACTCTCTGGTTAGCTAATTACCAAAATTGGTCTCACCGAGTTTGTGTAATCGGTCTCACCGAGATTATGTTATGCCCTAACCCTAACCATATCGGTCCTACCGAGTTGCATGTCAGTCCCACCGAAAATATCTAACGGTCACTAGGTTTACCTTTTTGGTCCGACCGAGTTTGTTGATTCGGTCCCACCGAGATTGGTAAATTGTGTTTAACGGTTGGATTTTGTGTGGAGGCTATATATACCCCTCCACCTCCTCTTCATTCGTGGTGAGAGCCATCAGAACACATCTACAGTTCCAACTCATATGTTCTGAGAGAGAACCACCTACTCATGTGTTGAGACCAAGATATTCCATTCCTACCATATGAATCTTGATCTCTAGCCTTCCCCAAGTTGCTTTCCACTCAAATTTTCTTTCTACCAAATCCAAATCCTATGAGAGAGAGTTGAGTGTTGGGGAGACTATCATTTGAAGCACAAGAGCAAGAAGTTCATCATCAACACACCATTTGTTACTTCTTGGAGAGTGGTGTCTTCTAGATTGGCTAGGTGTCACTTGGGAGCCTCCGACAAGATTGTGGAGTTGAACCAAGGAGTTTGTAAGGGCAAGGAGATCGCCTACTTCGTGAAGATCTACCGCTAGTGAGGCAAGTCCTTCGTGGGCAATGGCCATGGTGGGATAGACAAGGTTGCTTCTTCGTGGACCCTTCATGGGTGGAGACCTCCGTGGACTCGCGCAACCGTTACCCTTCGTGGGTTGAAGTCTCCATCAACGTGGATGTAGGATAGCACCACCTATCCGAACCATGGAAAAAACATCCGTGTCTCCAATTGCGTTTGAATCCTCCAAACCCTTCCCTTTACATTCTTGCAAGTTGCATGCTTTACTTTCTGCTGCTATGTAGTCTTTGCATGCTTGCTTGAATTGTGTGATGATTGCTTGACTTGTCCTAAAGTTGCTAAAATCTGCCAAGAACTAAAATTGGGAAAAGGCATAGCTTTTATTTGGTCAAGTAGTCTAATCACCGCCCCCCCTCTAGACATACTTCCGATCCTACACTACTGTTCAACCAACCCTCCACCGTCTAATGTTCATCCAGCCCTCCACACCACGGGGTCCTGTTCAACCACCCCTCCACGGGCACCCCTCCACCATCTACTGTTTATCCAGCCCTCCACACCACGGGGTCCTGTTCAACCACCCCTCCACCGTCTACTGTTCATCCAGCCCTCCACAACACGGGGTCCTGTTCATCCACCCCTCCACGGGCACCCCTCCACCGTCAACTGTTCATCCAGCCCTCCACCACACCACGGGGTGTCCTGTTCATCCAGAGGCAACGCCACCGCTCACTGTTCATCCAACCCCCCCCCCCAACGCTCACTGTTCATCCCATCGATCGGCTTCAGTTAGCAACAGTAGCGAAGGAATCGCTCAATCGGGTTCAGTTAACAGGCATCGATCGATCGCTCGGGTTCAGTAACGCGTAGCCTGCAGTGCAATCGCTCAGGTTCAGTTAGAGCCCAATGTCTCGCTCGCGTTCAGTTAGAGCCAACGCCTCGCACACACATGCGTACGTGTACGCGAGAAACGCGCATCGCTCGGCCCCCGACCTCCCACTGTAACCGGGAACTCCCCGAAATTTTCCTCCCCCTTGCTTCTACCACGATTTTTTCCGTCATGGACGGCCCAAAGAATGTCATGCAGCTGCGTCTCCGGCCCGCCCAGGATGAAAAGCCCATTTTCTGTCATGATTTTTTGTCATAGAAGTAGGAGCCCACCACATCTATCATGATACCGGGTTTTGTCACAATTATCGTCATAGAAGTGTCATATGTATGACAGAAAAAAATTCGTCCGGCCCAAAATGTCACGGATGTGTCTTTTTTTAGTGCCTCTGATCTTTTGGGTCTGAAGTTATATGCTCCATGGATCGTGCATCTAATCAAACTACACTCAGCTGACAACTATCAGCCCTCTGCTCACAATCATCTGATTTTTCTGCCTGAGGTTGAAGCCATATACCCAGAGCCTGCCAAGGAGCCCCTTTGTCTTCAAAATGCTGATAATCAAAGCTTCTCACAAACCATTGAAGGCATCCAAGCAGTCACTCGTATTTATCCCCTGGCTGGTACTACGCGTGCACCTCACCGTGCCCACACTGAAGCCACTGAAAGCATAATTGCTCAACGGCCTAGGAAGCGATCTCGTGTTCTCAAAGAACGAGAGCTTCTTGTTGCACTTCATCAGAAACAGGATAAGCATCATGCTGAAGCGCCAGATGAAAAGCCTCTTGGTGGACGTAAACAGGATTCGCAACCATGCCACCAAGAATGCCTTTGTCGCCCATGAAACCTGTCGGCGTACATGGCAAGGGCTGACGCTTATGTGTTTTGGAGATGATCTTCAAGATGATGGCTCTGTTGGAAATATTCCCTAGAGGCAATAATAAAATAGTTATTATTATTATATTCCCTTGTTCATGATAATCGTTTATTATCCATGCCAGAATTGTATTGATAGGAAACTCAGATACATGTGTGGATACATAGACAACACCATGTCCCTAGTAAGCCTCTAGTTGACTAGCTCGTTGATCAACAGATGGTTACGGTTTCCTGACCATGGACATTGGATGCCGTTGAGAACGGGATCACATCATTAGGAGAATGATGTGATGGACAAGACCCAATCCTAAGCCTAGCACAAGATCCTGTAGTTCGTATGCTAAAGCTTTTCTAATGTCAAGTATCATTTCCTTAGACCATGAGATTGTGCAACTCCCGGATACCATAGGGATGCTTAGGGCGCGCCAAAGATGTCGGGGAAACTGCCTCCACGAGCACCTATGGGGACGGAGCCCCTTTCGGTTCGGCGGGGGGCGGAGGTCGCACGAAGAGCGGATCGAGGCGAAGCACACGAGCAGTTTACCCAACTTCGGAGCTCTCCGGAGAGATAATACTCCTACTGCTGCTTTGTGGTTTGTATTGAGTTCTTGCTCGGGAGCGCTGGGTGCTACAGTACACATAAGCGGCTAACGAGACCGAGCGTTCTTTTGTCCTTCCCCTCTATGTTGTGCATGGGCCTCCTTTTATATGCTCAAGGGGTCTCCAACAGGTGGCAACGTAGGCAAGGGCAAAAATGGAAAAGGTGTTGCGGTTGGTACAACTACCTACACAGTGTATCCTACCTAACCCTGACGGCAGGGGACAAGGGCATTAAATGCCCGTCTGCGTCGTCCAAACAATGCAGAAAGGGACCGTCAGGGACGCCACCGTTCGCCACGATGGCGATCTTGTCAGCGCCGCTTGCCACAGTGCACCCCTGGCTGCACAGCCACCCGCCACGTACGCCTGGAAGGGTCCCAGAGCGACACGTTGGTGGATGTGCTGGAGCGCGGCTATAGAGTGGTTGCTTGCCGCGGCAAGCACCTTGCCGCGGTCGTTGTCTTGTCGCGTCCGGAAGCTTGTCGCTCACCGGGCCTTGCCAGGACGCAAGGCGCGTCGCGGCAAGTTCCTTGAGATGCCTTGGTTGGCCTTCCCGTCAAGCTCCTCTTGCCGGGGTCTTGTGTCTTGAGCGGCCTTCCCGGCAAGCTCCTCTTGCCGGGGCCTTGTCTCCTTGGCTTGAATACTTTGTTCTTGAATGGATCCAAAGGAACCAAGTAGGTCCTTGGCGGTCACCTGGCAAGCCTTGCCGCGGGACGCTGCGACTGCCCATGCACAAGTTCGGGATACTAGGGTACCCCTACTCTAGTACACCGACAGGAGCCCCCGGGCCTCGGCCATACACGGTGCCGAGCGCTGTTGGGCCAGGCCCAAAACAGGGCACGGGCACGCGCGGCTGGATCACGTCGTATCTTACTCCGTATCCGTCGCGCCCTCCCCGAACGGCACGCGTTGATTGCAGCGTCGTGGGAGAGATCGTGGGTGGTTTCTTTATTCGGAAAGGCGGAACGTCCGCCCTCCTTCCTCCTTATAAGCAGGGGAAATAGGGGCAGACCGCCCATCCGCCCGTTGCTACTCCAGACTCGAAAATCTCCGCCGCTCCCCTTCTTCTCAAAGCCGAAAGAGAGCAGCGCTCCGCCCCCATCGCCACCAGCACCACCAACGCCGTCGTCCTCCCTCACCACTCCCGTCATGGCTCCGAAAGCCGAGAAGGTGAAGTCGGCCGAGGCGCAGCGGCTCGCGGCGCTGCGAAAGGAGCTGGCAATCTTCCCTCCTAGGCTTGCCGCGGAAGAGCTGAAGGAGTTCTACTACCTCTTCTGGTCGACGGGGACGCGAGCGCATCCGCGCACGAAGATACTCCCAGCCGCCGCTTGGGAAAAGGCTCCCACTGGGTACCCTTTCTTTGCTTTGTTCTTCTATTGCGGGCTCTGCCCGCCCTTTTCTGAATTCTTCTGTGACGTCATGAACACCTACGGGCTCCGCCTCCTTGACTTCACCTCCAATGCCGTCCTGACCATGGCAGTTTTCGCACATCTCTGCGAAAACTTTGTCAGAATCCATCCAAACGTAGCCCTTTTCCGCCACTTCTTTTCGCCTCGAGTTGAGAAAGGAGAGCCCTTATCCGGCGGAATCACCTGGATCTCAAAAGCCGGCAAGAAGGATGCTTATCTGGATGGAGAGTTCCGCAGCAAGTAGGAGGAGTGGAGGGCAGACTGGTGCCTGATTGTCGAGGAGAACCCGCGGCCGTTTACCGCCCAGCGCCAAACTCCAGTAGTGCGCGGCAGTGATTGGAGTAGCTTGGCCCCGGAAGACGACAGACTGAAGATTGCCGTCGCCCGGATCCTACGCCTCAGGCTTGCCGGGCTTACTGTGGGAGCGGTTGGCGCAGATTTCCTTCGCTGCCGCATTGCCCCCCTACAGGAGAGGAGGAGACCCGCCTGGGAGTTCAAAAACGCGGCGGATATCATGAGGCTGCGACCGGGCCTCAACTTCAACTTCACTGTCCTGGAACTCAACGCGATGCTCCAGGAGCTGTTCAAGTACGACCCTCAGCATCCCGAATTGTTCAGGTTGCCGAGGGGCGTCGTTCCGCTGTGCAACAACTCCTCGCTCAGCTGCATCCGTGCAATGATGCCGTTGTGCGACTCGCACGGAATTGACCCAGCCTGGATAGAGCCTGCAGATGATGTCGTGCAGGCGTTCTTGATAGCTTGGTAAAAGTGCTGATCGACGCCGATGAGCAGAGGGGCCTCACCCGGGACACCACCGACGAGGAGATCAAGCGCATCGCCACCAGGTTGGAAGAGGCGGCGGCAGCCGCAGCCGCGGGCGAGTTTGGGTTCACCGTGGAGGAGGCAGAGGCAGCAGAGGCGGCAAGCCTTGCCGAGCGAGAGGATCTTGCCGGCGAGGAGAAGTCCGCCGGGCGTGACGTCGGACCGAGCGGGCCCGCTGAGGATACGAGCGGCTCGTTGGAGATCGGCTCCTCTTCCTCTTCGTCTTCGGGCAGCTTGACGCAAGTAGAGCCCCCGGCTCCACAAGCAGAGCCCTCGGCTCCACCAAGAAGGCGTCTTCGCAAGGCCGGGGACGTAGCGGAGCGGCGGACGAGTCAACCCCCGCCGCGCCGCACAACACGCTCCACCGCGCCAAGTTCTGTTGCTGCGGAAGCACCTCACGCCGCAGCGGTAACTGGAGCGGGGTCCTCCCGGTCCGCCGCTACAGCTCCCGCCAAGCGGCCAAGGGATCCTACTCCTCCGCCTCCTCGCGCCGGAGGTGGGCCAGGCTTTGACTTCTCCGCGCTCAGCTCCGACGAGGAAGAAGAAGAGTAAGATTCTTGTTGTACTTGTATGTCTTCAATACTTCCTGTCTTGTCTTGTATGTCATTTGCTTTACTCTGAACTTATTCCTTTTTAGGACTCTGGCCCAGAGAGCGGCAAAGAGAGCCAAGGTCCCGGTGATCGCCATCGAGGACGATCCCACCGTGTCAGCAGGGGGTGCGCCTGAGACAAACTTACCAGACCCGGCAACTGTTCCTCAGAGCAGCCCCCAGCGCAGCCCCCAGCGTAAGTGTATGGTTTACTTCCCACTGCTAGGCGCGCATGGATACCCTCTGTTTGCTGATATCCGACTGTTGGTTTGTGTAGGAGCAGAGCAGCCCCACCAGGAGCACCCGGAGACCGCCCCTGACTTGCCATCTGCTTCAACTACACCGCCAAGGGAGCGTTCTCCGGCAAGGGAGGATCCTCCGACAAGGGAGAGCTCTCCGGCAAGGGGGAGCTCTCTGGCAAGGGAGGAGTCTCCGGCAAGGGACAGCACCAGCGGTCCTCCGGTGGTGGAGACCACAACTGCCGAGCCTGGTGCAGGTAAACCTCTTGCTTCGAAACTTCCCTTGGGTTCTTCTTCTTTTGATCTTCTTTTTGGATATTTGCTTGACTTTTCTTCCTTTTCCGGCCGTCAGATCCATCTACTGCGGAGTCGATGGAGACCGAGGTTGCTGTTGATGATGCCGCCGCCACCGAAGAAGCGGCCGGCGCTGATGATCCCGCCGACGAAGAGGCCGCCAAGTTAACGCCAGAAGTCTCGAGGAAAGTTCTTCCTCGAGACTTCTTCGCCACGGAAGAATTCTTGCGCCTCGGCCGACTTCACCTTCTCGGCTTTTGGAGCCATGACGGGAGTGGTGAGGGAGGACGACGGCGTTGGTGGTGCTGGTGGCGATGGGGGCGGAGCGCTGCTCTCTTTCAGCTTTGAGAAGAAGGGGAGCGGCGGAGATTTTCGAGTCTGGAGTAGCAACGGGCGGATGGGCGGTCTGCCCCTGTTTCCCCTGCTTATAAGGAGGAAGGGGGGCGGACGTTCCGCCTTTCCGAATAAAGAAACCACCCACGATCTCTCCCACGACGCCGCAATCAACGCGTGCCGTTCAGGGAGGGCGCGGTGGATACGGAGTAAGATACGGCGTGATCCAGGCCGCGCGTGCCCGTGCCCTGTTTTGGGCCTGGCCCAACAGCGCTCGGCACCGTGTATGGCCCAGGCCCGGGGGCTCCTGTCGGTGTACTAGAGTAGGGGTACTCTAGTATCCCGAACTTGTGCACGGGCCTTTTATATGCTCTAGGGGTCTCCAACAGGTGGCAACGTAGTCAAGGGCAAAAATGGAAAAGGTGTTGCGGTTGGTACAGCTACCTACACAGTGTATCCTACCTAACCCTGACGGCAGGGGACAAGGGCATTAAATGCCCGTCTGCGTCGTCCAAACAGTGCAGAAAGGGACCGTCAGGGACGCCACCGTTCGCCATGATGGCGATCTTGTCAGCGCCGCTTGCCACAGTGCACCCCTGGCTGCACAGCCTCCCGCCACGTACGCCTGGAAGGGTCCCAGAGCGACACGTTGGTGGATGTGCTAGAGCGCGGGTACAGAGTGGTTGCTTGCCGCGGCAAGCACCTTGCCGCGGTCGTTGTCTTGTCGCGTCCGAAAGCTTGTCGCTCACCGGGCCTTGCCAGGACGCGGAGCGCGTCGCGGCAAGTTCCTTGAGATGACTTGGTTGGCCTTCCCGGCAAGCTCCTCTTGCCGGGGCCTTGTCTCCTTGGCTTGAATACTTTGTTCTTGAATGGCTCCAAAGGAACCAAGTAGGTCCTTGGCGGTCACCTCGCAAGCCTTGCCGCGGGACGCTGCGACTGCCCGTGCACAAGTTCGGGATACTAGGGTACCCCTACTCTAGTACACCGACAGGAGCCCCCGGGCCTGGGCCATACACGGTGCCGAGCGCTGTTGGGCCAGGCCCAAAACAGGGCACGGGCACGCGCGGCCTGGATCACGCCGTATCTTACTCCGTATCCACCGCGCCCTCCCCGAACGGCACTGGAACTACAATCGAGCTTGTTCTTCGGCGCGTTCATTTCGCCAAGATTTCTTTGCCGAAAAACAAGGTATCCACTGCGCTACCGTCGAGGACGCACCATCGAGCTCCACCGGCAAGTGTAAGAAGACAATGGCAGCTCCGCCAGCGACCAAGAAGGTGTCCGCCAAGGAGGACGGCACTGGGGGTACTTTTACTATCAGTGCCACTCTTGACCCTAAATAGGAAAGCGCGCTCATTGCTTTCCTGCGGGCGAATGTCGATGTGTTTGCGTGGCAACCATCTGACATCCCCGGTGTTCCCATGAAAGTAATTGAGCACCACCTTGCCGTCTGTCCTCATGCCCGGCCCGTCAAGCAGAAAGTCAGAAAGCAAGCAATGGAGCGCCAAGAATTCATCGCAGAAGAGATCAAGAAGTTGGAAGCAGCAGGCCTTGTCAGAGGAGTGCTCCATCCTACGTGGTTGGCCAATCCTGTAGTCGTGCGCAAGGCAAACGGGAAATGGAGGCTTTGTATCGACTTTACCGATGTTAATAAAGCTTGTCCCAAAGACCCATTTCCCTTGCCGCGCATTGACCAGATTGTTGAATCCACGGCCGGATGTGATTTGCTTTCATTTCTTGACGCATACTCAGGATATCATCAGATCTTCATGGCAGAAGAGGATGAGGAAAAGACCGCGTTCATCACTCCATGTGGCACGTACTGTTTCATACGGATGCCTTTCGGTTTAAAGAATGCTGGTTCAACATTTGCAAGGGTCGTCCATACCGCTTTTGAGCCACAAATACACAGAAATGTGGAAGCCTACATGGATGATATAGTGGTCAAGAGTAGGGACAAAGCAACTCTGATTCAAGATTTAGAAGAGACTTTTGCAAATCTACGCAAGATCAGCCTCAAGCTCAACCCCGAGAAGTGCGTGTTTGGAGTCCCTTCCGGCAAGCTTCTCGGGTTCTTCGTGTCTCAGCGGGGAATTGAAGCCAATCCCAACAAGATCAAGGCCATTGAGCAGATCGAAGCACCAAAGCGCGTCAAGGATGTACGGAGACTTGCCGGCTGCGTGGCGGCTCTCAGCAGGTTTATCTCTAAGTCAGCTGAGCGCGCCCTGCCGTTTTTCAAAAATTTGAAAAAGGCAGGTCCAATGAAATGGACTCCGGAAGCGGAGGATGCGCTGCAGGACTTGAAGAGATACTTGTCCTCCGCTCCAATACTTGTCGCACCTAAGCCACAAGAGAAGTTGTTGCTGTATCTGGCGGCAACCAATCAAGTGGTTAGTGCTGCGTTAGTAGCGGAGAGGGAGGCAGATGATGAGCCAGCAACCACGGCAAGCGCATCCAGCGACAGGCAGGGGGCTTCCCCGACAAGCTCTGGTCCCGACAAAGATGGGTCTGCGCAGGCGTGTGATGAGATACAGAAGAGAATGGTGCAGCGCCCAGTTTACTTTGTCAGTTCCCTTCTGCAGGGGGCTAGATCAAGGTACTCTGGTGTGCAGAAATTGCTTTCCAGCCTTCTCATGGCCTCGAGAAAGCTGCGCCATTACTTCCAAGCACATGAGATCACAATTGTCACTCGTTTTCCGCTGAAGAGGATACTACAGAATCCAGAAGCAACAGGCAGGATTGTTGAGTGGGCACTGGAACTGTCAAGCTTTGGCCTCAAGTTTGAGAGCACTTCAACAATCCAAAGCAGAGCATTGGTAGAATTCATAGCAGAGTGGACACCAACACCAGATGAAGAAATTCCAGAGACGAGCATCCCCATCAAGGAAGCAAGCAAAGAGTGGCTGATGTACTTTGATGGTGCTTTTTCGTTGCAAGGCGCCGGTGCTGGCGTACTGCTTGTCGCACCCACCGGAGAGCACCTTAAGTACGTAGTCCAGATGCACTTTCCCAAGGAGCAAGCAACAAACAATACTGCAGAGTATGAAGGTTTGCTTGCCGGTCTTAGGATCACGGCAGACCTTGGGATCAAGAAGCTCATTGTCAGGGGTGACTCGCAGCTTGTCGTCCGCCAAGTGAACAAGAATTATCAGAGTTCGTTGATGGAGGCCTATGTTGATGAGGTGAGAAAGCTAGAAGAGCACTTTGTCGGCCTACAGATGGAACATGTTCCAAGAGCTCAGAACGACATTGCCGATGGCCTGTCAAAGTGCGCAGCACTTAAGTTACCTGTGGAACCAGGGATCTTTGTGCTCAAGCTGACTCAACCGTCTGTGACGCCATCAACTGTACAGATTAAGAAGAGGAAGTTGATTTCTGGTGACTATTTTCCGGCAGAGCTTCCCGAAGCCGCCGCCAAAAAGGTCCCCAAGATCAACACCAAGAGTGCTGGGGAGCAGTCTGCTCCAGCAAACCCCAGGGTTTGTTCCGTTGAAGCAGACGCTCCCGACAAGTTTTGCTCCGGCAAGCTTGCCGGGGAACGTCAAGCTCCGGCTGAGCCGCAGTTTCTCGCCGTAGAAGCGGATGTTCCCACAGCAGCAGATGTGCCTTTAGTCCTTGTTGTCGAGCCACAAGCTCTAGCATGGGCACAACAGATCGTCCGTTTCCTTCAGACAGGAGAACTTCCCGAAGAGCAAGAAGAAGCGGAAAGAGTAGCCCGGCAGTCAAGTATGTACCAGTTTGTCGATAACACACTGTACAGAAGAAGACTCAACGGTGTGAAATTGAAGTGTATTCACCGGGAAGACGGACAAAAGCTGTTGGCAGAGATACATGGAGGCATATGTGGTCACCACATTGGCGCGAGAGCACTTGTCGGCAAAGCATTCCGGCAAGGTTTCTTTTGGCCGACAGCCCTCCAGGATGCAACTGCACAAGTAACCAAGTGTGAAGCGTGCCAGCTCCATTCCAAGCAAATACGCCAGCCAGCTCAAGCTCTCCAGACGATCCCTTTATCCTGGCCATTTTCGGTCTGGGGGCTCGACATCCTCGGCCCTTTCCCCCGAGCAGTCGGGGGCTTTGAGTACTTGTACGTCGCGATCGAAGTGGCCGAAGTGGAAGCAGTGAGGAAGGTGACAGCACAGTCAGCAGTCAAGTTCTTCAGGTCGATTGTTTGCCGCTTCGGGATCCCTAACAGGATCATCACCGACAATGGTACGCAATTCACGAGCCGCACCTTCATGCAGTACGTCCAAGATCTTGGCGCCAAGGTCTGCTTCGCTTCTGTTGCTCACCCCAGGAGCAACGGTCAAGCGGAGAGGGCAAATGCTGAAGTGTTGCGTGGACTCAAGACTAGGACTTTCGACAGGCTGCACGGGTGCGGAAGAAACTGGATTGAGGAGCTGCCGGTGGTTCTTTGGTCGATCAGGACGACGCCAAATCGAGCCACTGGCCAGACAGCTTTTGCTCTAGTCTATGGAGCAGAGGCAGTTCTCCCCACGAAACTCGTATACGGTTCGCCTCGAGTGCTCACTTATGATGAGCTTGAGCAAGAGCAGCTGCGACAAGATGACGCGCTGCTCCTTGAGGAAGACCGTCTTCAGGCTGCTGTACGAGCTGCTCGCTACTAGCAAGCTTTGCGCCGCTACCATAGCCGCAAAGTTAACGCCAGAAGTCTCGAGGAAGGCGACCTTGTTCTTCGGCGCATTCATTCCGCCAAGAATTTCAACAAGTTGACGCCGAAGTGGGAAGGCCCTTATCGGGTGAAACGAGTCACTAGGCCTGGCGCTGTCCGCCTGAGACCGAAGATGGCATTCCGGTGAGCAACTCCTGGAACATTGAGCATCTTCGTAAGTTTTACCCGTAAGGCGCGGTTGCCGGACCCTGCTCCGGCAACCATCTTTTGTACAAGTCTTGCCGCTGTTGCATGTAATCCTTTGTACAAAGCCAGGCGCAGACCCTGTGCATAAATAAAGCTCATGTGCTCCGCACATCTCGTCAATTTCATGCTTTTTATTTTTTTATTGCATGAGTTATCTGACACTTTGTGCAGCGCCAAACCCCGGTAAGCAACAACGAGCCATAAGGCTCCATATCATTATTTTCTCTTCTCTTTTTTCTCAAGGAAAGGAAGGTTCCTCTCGCCCACAAGTTTGCCGGGGGGAAGGAGAAGATGATGGTGTGGACCAGGCATCGTTCAAGAAAGTTTCGCCTTGACCGGAAAGCAAACAACAGAAAAGCTAAGTTGCCAAAGTTTGAGCAATCAGATTTTTTAAATTTTTAAGTTATCTTCCTTAAACGACCATGCTTTGTATGGAAAACCCGTGCGCGGAGGAACCAGCTCGTGGCTAGTTGCGCCCTTACTTTGTTTCGAGTCCTCTCAACAACTTAAGTGAGCTGCGACTAGTCGCGACAAGGTTTCTTGTCGGTAACGGCACCGCCAGCAGGCTGCTGATGTCCCGCACTCAGCACTCGCGGCAAAGGTGCCTACGCCGGCAAGTTCCCTAAAAGCGTAGGGCAAAAACATACAAAGGAAGGAATCAAGTAAAGGAAATAACATTGCAATCGCTGCCCAAAATAGAGTTATATTACAAAATAGCTTGTCGCGGCTCTAATAGACTGTTTTCATAACATGATCAGCAGCGACAAGAAAAGAAGAAAACGGGCGGCCTAGTCCACGCGATCGCCCTCAACCCTCTTGATCCCGCTCACCTTGTCCACAATGGGTGCGACAAGGTCCTTGAGCGCCTCCAGATCAGCTTCCGCGGGCAGGGATCTGAGGACGTTGGTGAGGTTGAGACCCGGGTTGCGGAAGGCTACCTTCACCAACACTTTTTGAAGAGCTCCCGCGCAGATCTTGCGCGACTCGTCGGCCAGCTGCTTTGGGATCCTCTCCCGGAGTCGCTGGAGGGCCGTCGCCACGCCTTTGAAGAACAGAGTGAGCTTGGCGATGGATGGGAGGGTCTCAACGGAGGGATACCCGAGATCCTCCATCCCCAGCTGCGCCAGCTCCTTGTCGATGTCTGCGGCAGCATTCACAAGACCCTCCATCCACTGCTCAACAGTTTCTTTAAAATCGTTCTGGGTGGCGGCAATGCTCTCCAGCAGTGCCTTGTCGGCCTTGATCTCCTTCTTCAAGGCCGCCTCCTGCTCCCTGGCGCCGTCCAGCGTCTTGGTCAAAGCAGCCAGCTTTAGCTCAAGATCGGCGTTGGAGTCCTTGGCGGCGGCAAGCTCCTTGATCTTCTCAGCGAGACGACCCTGCAGCTCGCCAAAGGTGTAGGCGTCCTTCTCGCGCTCATGCTTGAGCGCGGCAAGCTCTTCACCGCTCGCCTTGAGATCAGTCTCCAGCTGCGCCACCTTCGTCTCCAGTTCCTTCTTGGCGGCCTCGGCAGTTGCGGCAGCGTCCTTTGCTTCCTTGAGAGCTCCGCTGAGTGTTTGCTCGCGCGCAGCAAGCTCCTCTTCGTGGCTGTCCAGGCTGACCTTCAGCTGCGCCAACTCGCCCTCTCGCGCAGATAGGTCCTCGGCGGCAAGCCGCTGTTGCTCTGCAACTTCTGCCTTCTCGAGGATGAAGGCTTTCTGTGCCTCATCGAGCTGCACACGCTCCGCCGCCAGCGACCGGAGAGCTGCCTGGTTGAGACCTCGGAGCTCCTCCGCGCGCTTCTCCATGTCCACCCCCGCCTTCGCGACAAGCGCTTCGCGGGACTCCAGTTTGGGTTGTCGAGCGCGGTAGAGCGACACCAGCCTCCGGAGCAGCCGCTCCTCCTCAGACTCGCCGCTGCTGCTGCTCGGCGCATCAACCAACGTCAGCCCAGCGGAGGCGAGCACCTCTCCATCCAAGATTTCTCCTTCGACCGGCGCCCTGGAGCTTGACTCCCAGGGAAGCTTGATGAAGACACCATCGCCGGCCTTCAAGTATACACCTGGCTGGGGCTCTTCGAAGCCTGACGCTGCGGCAGCGGCGGGAGGATCGGCGGTCAGTGTAGCGCCTGTCGCTCCTGCGGCCTCAGGGTCGTCAGTGCGATCGCCAGACCCCTCATCAGCTGCTGCGGAGGCAGCCTTGGCGGCCTCTTCGCCGGCGGGATCATCAGCGCCGACCGCTTCTTCGGTGGCGGCGGCATCATCAACAGCAACCTCGGTCTCCATCGGCTCCGCAGTAGATGGATCTGACGGCCGGAAAAGGAAGAAAAGTCAAGCAAATATCCAAAAAGAAGATCAAAAGAAGAAGAACCCAAGGGAAGTTTCGAAGCAAGAGGTTTACCTGCACCAGGCTCGGCAGTTGTGGTCTCCACCACCGGAGGACCGCTGGTGCTGTCCCTTGCCGGAGACTCCTCCCTTGCCGGAGAGCTCCCCCTTGCCGGAGAGCTCTCCCTTGTCGGAGGATCCTCCCTTGCCGGAGAACGCTCCCTTGGCGGTGTAGTTGAAGCAGATGGCAAGTCAGGGGCGGTCTCCGGGTGCTCCTGGTGGGGCTGCTCTGCTCCTACACAAACCAACAGTCGGATATCAGCAAACAGAGGGTATCCATGCGCGCCTAGTAGTGGGAAGTAAACCATACACTTACGCTGGGGGCTGCGCTGGGGGCTGCTCTGAGGAACAGTTGCCGGGTCCGGTAAGTTTGTCTCAGGCGCATCCCCTGCTGACACGGTGGGATTGTCCTCGATGACGATCACCGGGACCTTGGCTCTCTTTGCTGCTCTCTGGGCCAGAGTCCTAAAAAGGAATAAGTTCAGAGTAAAGCAAATGAGATACAAGACAAGACAGCAAGTATTGAAGACATACAAGTACAACAAGAATCTTACTCTTCTTCTTCCTCGTCGGAGCTGAGCGCGGAGAAGTCAAAGCCTGGCCCACCTCCGGTGCGAGGAGGCGGAGGAGTAGGATCCCTTAGCCGCTTGGCGGGAGCTGGAGCGGCGGACCGGGAGGACCCCGCTCCAGTTGCCGCTGCGGCGTGAGGTGCGTCCGCGGCAACAGAACTTGTCGCGGTGGAGCGTGTCGTGCGGCGCGGCGGGGGTTGACTCGTCCGCCGCTCTGCTACGTCCCCGGCCTTGCGAAGACGCCTTCTTGGTGGAGCCGGGGGCTCTGCTTGTGGAGCCGGGGGCTCTGCTTGCGGCAAGCTGCCCGAAGACGAAGAGGAAGAGGAGTCGATCTCCAACGAGCCGCTCGTATCCTCAGCGGGCCCGCTCGGCCCGACGTCACGCCCGGCGGACTTCTCCTCGCCGGCAAGATCCTCTCGCTCGGCAAGGCTTGCCGCCTCTGCTGCCTCTGCCTCCTCCACGGTGAACCCAAACTCGCCCGCGGCTGCGGCTGCCGCCGCCTCTTCCAGCCTGGTGGCGATGCGCTTGATCTCCTCGTTGGTGGTGTCCCGGGTGAGGCCCCTCTGCTCATCGGCGTCGATCGGCACTTCTACCAAGCTATCAAAGAATGCCTGCACGACATCATCTGCAGGCTCTATCCAGGCTGGGTCAATTCCGTGCGAGTCGCACAGCGGCATCATTGCACGGATGCGGCTGAGCGAGGAGTTGTTGCACAGCGGAACGACGCCCCTCGGCAATCTGAACACTTCGGGATGCTGAGGGTCGTACTTGAACAGCTCCTGGAGCATCGCGTTGAGTTCCAGGACAGTGAAGTTGAAGTTGAGGCCTAGCCGCAGCCTCATGATATCCGCCGCATTTTGGAACTCCCAGGCGGGTCTCCTCCTCTCCTGCAGGGGGGCAATGCGGCGGCGAAGGAAATCTGCGCCAACCGCTCCCACAGTAAGCCCGGCAAGCCTGAGGCGTAGGATCCGGGCGACGGCAATCTTCAGTCTGTCGTCTTCCGGGGCCAAGCTACTCCAATCACTGCCGCGCACTACTGGAGTTTGGCGCTGGGCGGTAAACGGCTGCGGGTTCTCCTCGACAATCAGGCACCAGTCCGCCCTCCACTCCTCCCACTTGGTGCGGAACTCTCCATCTAGATAAGCATCCTTCTTGCCGGCTTTTGAGATCCAGGCGATTCCGCCGGATAAGGGCTCTCCTTGCTCAACTCGAGGCGAAAAGAAGTGGCGGAAAAGGGCTACGTTTGGATGGATTCTGACAAAGTTTTCGCAGAGATGTGCGAAAACTGCCATGGTCAGGATAGCATTGGGGGTGAAGTCAAGGAGGCGGAGCCCGTAGGTGTTCATGACGTCACAGAAGAATTCAGAAAAGGGCGGGCAGAGCCCGCAGTAGAAGAACAAAGCAAAGAAAGGGTACCCAGTGGGAGCCTTTTCCCAAGCGGCGGCTGGGAGTACCTTCGTGCGCGGATGCGCTCGCGTCCCCGTCGACCAAAAGAGGTAGTAGAACTCCTTCAGCTCTTCCGCGGCAAGCCTAGGAGGGAAGATTGCCCACTCCTTTCGCAGCGCTGTGAGCCGCTGCGCCTCGGCCGACTTCACCTTCTCGGCTTTCGGAGCCATGACGGGAGTGGTGAGGGAGGACGATGGCGTTGGTGGTGCTGGTGGCGATGGGGGCGGAGCGCTGCTCTCTTTCGGCTTTGAGAAGAAGGGGAGCGGCGGAGATTTTCGAGTCTGGAGTAGCAACGGGCGGATGGGCGGTCTGCCCCTGTTTCCCCTGCTTATAAGGAGGAAGGGGGGCGGGCGTTCCGCCTTTCCGAATAAAGAAACCACCCAAGATCTCTCCCACGACGCCGCAATCAACGCGTGTCGTTCGGGGAGGGCGCGGTGGATACGGAGTAAGATACGGAGTGATCCAGGCCGCGCGTGCCCGTGCCCTGTTTTGGGCCTGGCCCAACAGCGCTCGGCACCGCGTATGGCCCAGGCCCGGGGGCTCCTGTCGGTGTACTAGAGTAGGGGTACCCTAGTATCCCGAACTTGTGCACGGGCAGTCGTAGCGTCCCGCGGCAAGGCTTGCCAGGTGACCGCCAAGGACCTACTTGGTTCCTTTGGAGCCATTCAAGAACAAAGTATTCAAGCCAAGGAGACAAGGCACCGGCAAGAAGAGCTTGCCGGGAAGGCCGCTCAAGACACAAGACCCCGGCAAGAGAAGCTTGCCGGGAAGGCCAACCAAGGCATCTCAAGGAACTTGCCGCGACGCGCCCCGCGTCCTGGCAAGGCCCGGTGAGCGACAACCTTCCGGACGCGACAAGACAACGACCGCGGCAAGGTGCTTGCCGCGGCAAGCAACCACTCTGTACCCGCGCTCCAGCACATCCACCAACGTGTCGCTCTGGGACCCTTCCAGGCGTACGTGGCGGGAGGTTGTGCAGTTAGGGGTGCACTGTGGCAAGCGGCGCTGACAAGATCGCCATCGTGGTGAACGGTGGCATCCCTGACGGTCCCTTTCTGCAGACGGGCATTTAATGCCCTTGTCCCCTACCGTCAGGGTTAGGTAGGATACACTGTGTAGGTAGCTGTACCAACCGCAGCACCTTTTCCATTTTTGCCCTTGCCTACGTTGCCACCTGTTGGAGACCCCTTGAGCATATAAAAGGAGGCCCATGCACAACGTAGAGGAGGAAGGTGTAACGCCCTCGATGCGGCTATATCTCCCACGTGTCGAAGCACGACTTAGAGGCATAACCGCATTGAAAGCAATGTCGCAAGTGAGGTAATCTTCACACAACCCATGTAATACATAAGGGAGAAAGATACATAGTTGGCTTACAATCGCCACTTCACACAATTACTTGAAAGAAACATTACATCATACAGTTACAATCAGGGCCCGACTACGGAGCCAAAATAAAAGAAGAAACCCCAAAAGCGACAAAGGACCAAGATCAACCCCAACTGGGCTCCACTACTGATCGACTAGAACGAACCAACATAAAGGACAAGATCTTCATCAAGCTCCTCCTTGAGCTCGAGTGGGTCACCTGCACGGTCTCATCAGCACCTGCAAACTGGTTTGGAACTATCTGGTGAGTCACGAGGACTCAGCAATCTCACACCCGCGAGATCAAGACTATTTAAGCTTAAAGGTAGGGTAAAAGGTATGAGGTGGAGCTGCAGCAAGCGACTAGCAAATATGGTGGCTAAACATACGCAAATGAGAGCGAGAAGAGAAAGCAAAGCACGGTCGAACAACTATGATCAAGAAGTGATCCTGAACTACTTACGTCAAGCATAACTCCAACAACCGTGTTCACTTCCCGGACCCCACCGAGAAGAGACCATCACGGTTACACACGCGGTTGGTGTATTTTAGTTAAGATCGACTTCGGGTTTTCTACAACCGGACATTAACAAATTCCCATCTGCCCATAACCGCGGGCACAGCTTTCGAAAGTTCAAACCCTGCAGGGGTGTCCCAACTTAGCCCATGATAAGCTCTCGCGATCAACGAAGGATATTCCTTCTCCCCGGGAAGACCCGATCAGTCTCGGAATCCCGGCTACAAGACATCTCGACAGTAATAAAACAAGTCCAGCAAAGCCGCCCGATGCGCCGACATCCTGATAGGAGCTGCACATATCTCGGTCTCAGGGCAACACCGGATGAGACTAGCTACGAGTAAAACCAAGCCTCGAGTTTCCACGAGGGGGCCTCGCAGGCAGCTCAGTTCGAACCAGCACTTAGAAGGAAGCACTGGCCCGGGGGGGCTAAATAAAGATGACCCTCGGGTTAGCTACTCCCAAGGGAAAAATATAGGTGGTAGGCAAATGGTAAAACCAATGTTGGGCCTGCTGGAAAAGTCTTATTCAAAGCGAACTGTCAAGGGGGTCCCATAAATCAC
The DNA here is from genome assembly GCA_032464435.1 of Aegilops umbellulata. Classification (NCBI taxonomy): domain Eukaryota; kingdom Viridiplantae; phylum Streptophyta; class Magnoliopsida; order Poales; family Poaceae; genus Aegilops; species Aegilops umbellulata. Next base: position 400,465,956 of record CP136054.1, read on the forward strand.
CCGACCGCGTTAGGGACGCAAAATCCGGGAACATAACACCGATATGACGGAAACTAGGGCGGCAAGAGTGGAACAAAACACCAGGCATAAGGCCGAGCCTTCCACCCTTTACCAAGTATATAGATGCATTAATTAAATAAGATATATTGTGATATCCCAACAAGTAAACATGTTCCAAGCAAGGAACAATATCTCCATGTTCCAACAAGGAACAAACTTCATCTTCACCTGCAACTAACAACGCTATAAGAGGGGCTGAGCAAAGCGGTAACATAGCCAAACAACGGTTTGCTAGGACAAGGTGGGTTAGCGGCTTGGTTTCTCAATATGGGAGGCATGATAAGCAAGTGGTAGGTATCGCAGCATAGGCATAGCAAAAGAGCGAGCAACTAGCAAGCAAAGATAGAAGTGATTTCGAGGGTATGGTCATCTTGCCTGAGATCCCGCAAGGAAGAAGAACGAGTCCATGAAGAAGACAAACGGACGTAGACGAACGAATCCTCACAATCGCAACGGTATCGGAACTAACCCGAAGAAGCAACACCGGAAAGAAGCAAACAACAAAGTAAACAACCAACACATAAACATGGCATGATATGCGAGATGGTATGCAATGCATATGCATGTTCCGGAAGGAGAAGGATGAACAAAGCATAATCTTGGCAAACCAAGTATGCCACTGGATAGATGAGGTGATTTCAGTTGAAATCGATATAAAGAACACCGGAATCGGATGCACGGTTTGCAAATGGCAAGCAATACAAGAATGACACGAATCTGCCATTAACAGCATGATGCTACTTAGCAATCAACAAATTATTAAGCTACTGCACCCAAACATGGCAACAAAGCATATGACAGTAATCTACACAAGATGCACGATAAAAGATGAACACTGAGCTACGGCTAGTTCACATCATAACAGGTTCAAACAAGCATGGCAAAAGTGCAAAAGATAACAGGTTCTCAGACTTGGTGAAATTAACAACATAGCAGAAAAACTAACATCAGGATGACATGCTCAGAGCAACGAAACAACATGCTACAGGTTCAGAATATAGCAAAGAAAGGCATGGCATGAATACACTCAAAGCACTTGACAAAAGTCCCTTACTGACCATAAGCCCACGAGGACTAGAAAATATGATTACACCCATGTTAATTAAGCAAGTTTCGTTACAGGTTTCAGACTTAGCAGAAAACTGGACATGGCAGAAATTAATAACGACTAGGCATGATCGTGAGCTCGATGCACTCACTACAGAGCATTGCATGATAAACTAAGCATACCTACATCAATAAGACATGCCATAGTAACAATACATGGCAAGAACAACATCATATCATGCAAGGATCAACTACACCAAGCTTGGCAAAATCGAATAACATGTAAACAATCTGCCAGCAACATTTTGTAGCAAAAGTAGAGCTCGATTGACTCAAGCTATGGCATTCCATAATTGCAAAAAAAGGCATGGATGGATATAGCAAATACTCAAGTCCAAAACTCCCTTACTAATCATGCTTAAATTATGCATATGTCTCCCAGAAACAACATGAATACATGGCATGAAAATAACAGCAGTCAGGGACTTAGTGAAATCACAGTCTCTGAAATCAGCAACATCAAGTGACCTAGTTTGCATGCTTGTGCTAGTCACCACATAGATCACAAAAATACATGGCAAAATACTCTGGAAAGGTAACATGGCATATAACAAAACTCATGTAGGACTCAACTTCATAGGAGGTACACATCAATCATGGCAAAAATGACAAAAGTGCATGTTCAGATAAGATCCAGCAACTAACATCAACTAGCCCTCTTCTAACAGCATTTCGGGCATCAAGATGACCTCAAATGGAAATGATGCAATGGAACAAAATGATCTACTCTTCGAGACGAACAACCTGACATATTATATGTCCAAAACGGAGCTACATGCAGAGAGTTATGGCATGATGAATATGGCATGCTAATGGTAGAATGTCGGGGACTTAGCAATATTAGAGGGGGAGGAGAAGTCAACCCGCGCACGGATTTCGAGGATCGCCGGAGTGCGGCGCCGGAGAGGGAGGAGAAGGACGCTGGAGGAGGAAGATGGCGGCGCGGGGCCGGATCCGGGGGCGCCATGCCCGGATCTGGCCGGAGCTAGGGCGGCAGCGCGCGGGGGCTCGGCGGCAGCCGGCGAGCGGGAGCGGCGCGGGGAGCTCGGGCCGGAGCGGCGAGGCAGCGGCGAGCTCGGCGGGAGGCGGAGGCGGGCGGCGAGCGGGCGGCGGAGCGCGAGGCACGAGGCGGCGGGGCTCGCGGGGAGGCGCAGGGCGGCGCGGCGATGGCGGCGGGACGGAAGCCGGGCGGCGAGGCGGTGGCGCGGCCGGAGCAGGGAGGTGCGGGCCGGCGGCGGGCGAGCGGGCGAGCGGCGGCGGCGGGCGGGCCGGCGGGCCCGACGCGGGCCCCGCGGGCCGGCGCGAGCGGGAGGAGAGAGAGAGGCGGGGGCGGAGCCACGTGGCGGCGGGGAATTGGGGGAGACGGCGGTGGAGGCGACGTGGCGCGACGGGATTGGCTGGAGTGATGTGGAGGCTGGACGCGTCCGGCGCGGACGGACGTGTCCGGCGGCGCGCGGGGAGCGGGGCTAGGGTTGGACTGCGCGAAAAATCCGAGGGGAGCACATATTTATAGGTAGAGGGGGCTAGGAAGCTCCAAATGGAGTGCGGTTTTCGGCCACGCGATCGTGATCAAACGACCGAGAGGATGGAGATGACTTAGATGGGTTTTGGGCCAAAATGGAGGGGTTTTGGGCTGCAAAGAGAAAGAGGCCTTTGCGGATACCCGGTTAACCGTTGGAGTATCAAACGACCTCCGATTGACCCGAAACTTGGCAGGCGGTCTACCGGTGTTATACCAAGGCCACATGCCAAGCCTCGGTCCATTCCGAGAAAGTTTAATACCCACTCACGGAAAAAGGTAAAAGGGGACGCCGGGAGACATAGGAGCGCCGGATTGCAAAACGGACAACGGGAAAGATGTTCGGATTTATGAGACGAACACGTATGCGAATGCGATGCACATGATGACATGATATGAAATGCAGATGATGACATGGCAAAGTGCAACACGCAAGCACATGACATGGCAACGACGACGAATAACTGGCGGACACCTGGCGCATCAGATCCGGGGCGTTACAGAAGGACAGAAGAACGCTCGGTTTCGTTAGCCGCTTATGTGTACTGTAGCACTCAGCGCTCCAGAGCAAGAACTCAATACAAACCACAAAGCAGCAGTAGGAGTATTATCTCTCCGGAGATCTCCGAAGCTGGGTAAACTGCTCGTGTGCTTCGCCTCGATCCGCTCTTCGTGCGACCTCCGCCCCCCGCCGAACCGAAAGGGGCTCCGTCCCCATAGGTGCTCGTGGAGGTAGTTTCCCCGACAATGATGATGGAAATCATGGTGTCATGCCGGTGACGATGATGACCATGGCGCCCCAAAGATGGAGATCAAAAGGAGCAAAATGATATTGGCCATATCATTTCACTATTTGATTGCATGTGATGTTTATCATGTTTTACATCTTATTTGCTTAGAATGACGGTAGCTTAAATAAGATGATCCCTCGCAATAATTTCAAGAAAGTGTTCCCCCTAACTATGCACCGTTGCGAAGGTTTGTTGTTTCGAAGCACCACGTGAAGATCGGGTGTGATAGATTCTAACGTTCGAATACAACGGGTGTAAGCCGGATTTACACACGCAATGCACTTAGGTTGACTTGACGAGCCTAGCATGTACATAAATGGCCTCGGAACACGGAAGACCGAAAGGTCGAACATGAGTCGTATAGAAGATACGATCAACATGAAGATGTTCACCGATGATGACTAGTCCGTCCCACGTGATGATCGGACACGGCCTAGTTGACTCGGATCATGTATCACTTAGATGACTAGAGGGATGTCTGTCTGAGTGGGAGTTCATTAAATAATTTGATTAGATGAACTTAATTATCATGAACAATAGTCTTGGTTGTCTTTGCAAAAAGGTTGTAGATCAATAGCTCGCGTTGTAGCTCCCTGTTTCAATACGTTCCTAGAGAAAGATTAAGTCGAAAGATATTGTAAGCAATGATGCGGACTAGGTCTGTTGCCTGAGGAGTGTCCTCACTGCTACACAGAAGGCTTATGTCTTTGATGCACCACTCGGTGTGCCAACCCCTCCAACATCGTCTGTGGATGTTATGAACATCTGACAGATACGTCCTGATGACTACTTGATAGTTAAGTGCACCATACTTTACAGCTTAGAATCGGGATTCCAATGACGTTTTGAACGCCATAGAACATATGAGATGTTCCAAGAGCTGAAATTGGGATTTCAGGCTCATGCCCGTGTTGAGAGGTATGAGACCTCTGACAAGTTCTTTGCCTACAAGATAGAGAAGAATAGCTCAGCTAGTGAGCATGTGCTCAGAATGTCTGGGTGCTACAATCACTTAAATCAAGTGGGAGTTAAACTTCCAGATAAGATAGTGATTGATAGAGTTCTCTAGTCACTATCACTAAGCTACTAGATCTTCGTGATGAACTATGACATGGAAGGGATGGAGATGATCCTGGAGCTGTTCTCGGTGCTTAAGACCGCAAAAGGTAGAAATCAAGAAGGAGCATCAAGTGTTGATGGTTTAACAAGACCACTGGTTTCAAGAAGGGCAAGGGCTAGAAGGGAAACTTCATGAATGGTAAACCAGTTGCCGCTCCAGTGAAGGAACCCAAGGTTGAACCCAAACCCGAGACTAAGTGCTTCTATTGTAAGGGGAACGGTCACTAGTAGCGGAACTACCCCAAATGCATGGTAGATAAGAAGGCTGGCAACTTCAACAAAGTATATACATGTTATTAATGTGTACCTTACTAGTACTCCTGGTAGCACCTGGGTATTGGATACCGGTTCAGTTGCTATTATTGGTGACTTGAAGCAAAAGCTACGGACTAAACGGAGACTGGCTAAGGGCGAGGTGACGATGTGTGTTGGAAGTGTTTCCAAAGTTGATGAGGTCACCATCGCACGCTCCATCTGCCTTCGGGATTAGTATTGAATCTAGATAAATGTTATCAGGTGTCTACGTTGAGCACGAATATGATTAGATCATGTTCATTGCAATACGGTTATTCATTTAAGTTAGAGAATAATGGTTATTCTGTTTACATGAATAATACCTTTCATGGTCATGCACCCTATGTGAATGGTTCATTGAATCTCGGTCGTGGTAATACACATGTTCACGCCAAAAGATGTAGAGTTAATAATGATAGTACCACTTTCTTGTGGCACTGCCGCTTAGGTCATATTGGCGTAAGATGCATGAAGAAACTCCATGTCGATGGATGTTTGGATTCAGTTGATTTTGAATCGCTTGACACATGCGAGCCATGACTCATGGGCAGGATGACTAAGACCCCGTTTTCAGGTACAATGAAACGGGCAAGTGACTTGTTGGAAATCGTATATGCTGATGTGTGTGATCCAATAAGAATTGAAGCATGCGGTGGACATCGCTATTTTCTCATCTTCACTGACGATTTGAGTAGATATGGGTATATTTACTTAATGAAGCACAAGTCTGAAACGTTTGAAAAGTTCAAGCAATTTCAGAGTGAAGTTAAGAACCATCATAACAAGAAGATCAAATTCCTACGATCTGATCGATGGAGAATTTCTGAGTTATGAGTTTGGCAATCACTTAACACATTGTGAAATTGTTTCACAGTTGACACCACCTGGAACACCACAGCATAATGGCGTGTCCGGACGTCGTAATCGAATCTTATGAGATATGGTGCGATCTATGATGTCTCTTACCGATCTACCGCTATCATTTTGAGGTTATGCGTTAGAGACAGCTGCATTCACTTTAGATAGGGCACCATCTAAGTCCATTGAGACGACATCGTATGAACATTGGTTTGGCAAGAAACCAAAGTTGTCGTTTCTTAATATTTGGTGCTGCGATGCTCAAGGCTTCAGCCGAAAAAGCTCGAACCCAAAGCGGACAAATACATCTTCATAGGATACCCAAAGGTAATAGTTGGGTATACCTTCTATCTCAGATCCGAGGGCAAAGTGTTTGTCGCTAAGAATGAATCCTTTCTCGAGAAGGAGTTTCTCTTGAAAGAATTGAGTGGGAGGAAGATAAAACTTGATGAGGTTGTTGAACCTCTACTTCAACCGGGAAGTGGTGCAACACAGAAAGATGTTTCTGTGGCGCCTACGTCGGTTGAAGAGGAAGTTAATGATAGTGATCATGAAGCTTTGGATCAAGTTGCTATCAAACCTCGTAGGTCGACAAGGATATGTACTACTCCTGAGTGGTACGGTGATCCTGTCTTAAGATATCATGTTGGACAACAATGAACCTACGAGCTATGGAGAAGCGATGGTGGGCCCATATTCCGACAAATGGTTAGAAGCCATGAAATCCGAGATAGGATCCATGTATCAGAATAAAGCATGGACTTTGGTGGACTTGCCCGATGATAGGCAAGCCATTGAGATAAATGGATCTTTGAGAAGAAGACGGACGTGGACGAGAATGTTACTGTCTATGAAGCTTGACTTGTGGCAAAGAGTTTTTTCACAGGTTCAAGGAGTTGACTATGATGAGATTTTCTCACCCGTAGCGATGTTTAAGTCCGTCGGAATCATGTTAGCATTAGTTGTATTTTTTGATTATGAAATCTGACAGATGGATGTCAAAACAAGTTTTCTTACCAGTTTTCGTAAGTAAAAGTTGTATGTGATGCAATAAAAGGTTTTGTCGATCCTAAGGATGCTAAAAGGTATGCTGGCTCCAGCAATCCTTCTATGGACTAGAGCAAGCATCTCGGAGTCGGAATATATGCTTTGATGGAGTGATCAAAGCTTTTAGGTTTATACAATGTTTGCTAGAAACTTGTATTTACAAGAAAGTGAGTGGGAGCACTACAACATTTCTGATAAGTATATGTGGATGACATATTGTTGATCCGAAATAATGTAGAATTTCTGGAAAGCATAAACGGTTGTTTGAAGAGTGATTTTCAAAGGAAGACCTAGATAAAGCTGCTTACATATTGGGCATCAAGATCTATAGAGATAGATCAAGACGCCTGATGATACTTTCAAAGAACGCACACCTTGACATGATTTTGAAGGAGTTCAAAATAGATCAGTCAAGGAAGGGATTCTTACCTGAGTTGTAAGGTGTGAAGTTGAGTAAGACTCAAAGCTTGACCACGGCAGAAGAAAGAGGAAGGACGAAGGTCGTCCCCTATGCTTTTGTCATAGGCTCTATACGGTATGCCATGCTGAGTACCGCACCTGATTTGTGCCTTGCCACATGTCTGGCAAGAGGGTACAAAGGTGATCCAGGAGTGGATAACTTGACAGTGGTCAAAATTATCCTTAGAGGAATAAGGAAATATTTCTCGGTTATGGAGGTCATAAAGAGTTCGACGTTAAGAGTTACGTTGATGCAAGCTTCAACACCTATCCGGATGGCTATGAGTAAAAAAACCGGATATGTATAATGGAGCAACCATTTGGAATAGCTCCACGTGGAACGTGGTAGCAGCATCTAAGATATGACATAAAGTTTTGTGAAGTACATGCGGATCTGATTGTTGCAGACCCGTTGACTATAACATCTCTCACAAGCATAACATGATCAAACCGAGAACTCATTGAGTGTTAATCACATGGTAATGTGAACTAGATTATTGACTCTAGTAAACTCTTTAGGTGTTGGTCACATGGCGATGTGGCCTTGAGTGTTAATCACATAGCGATGTGAACTGGATTATTGACTCTAGTGCAAGTGGGAGACTGTTGGAAATATGCCCTAGAGGCAATAATAAATTAGTTATTATTATATTAGTTATTATTATTATATTCCCTTGTTCATGATAATCGTTTATTATCCATGATAGAATTGTATTGATAGGTGAGGGAGTCCTGGATTAGGGGGTGTTCAGGTAGCCGGACTATACCTTCGCCGGACTCCTGGACTATGAAGATACAAGATTGAAGACTTCGTCCCGTTTCCGGATGGGACTTTCCTTGGCGTGGAAGGCAAGCTAGGCGATGCGGATATTCAAGATCTCCTACCATTGTAACCGACTCTGTGTAACCCTAACCCTATCCGGTGTCTATATAAACCGGAGGGTTGTAGTCCGTAGGACGAACCATCATCATACACAATCATACCATAGGCTAGCTTCTAGGGTTTAGCCTCCTTGATCTCGTGGTAGATCTACTCTTGTAGTACCCATGTCATCAATATTAATCAAGCAGGAGTAGGGTATTACCTCCATCGAGAGGGCCCGAACCTGGGTAAAAACATCGTGTCCCTTGTCTCCTGTTACCATCTGGCCTTGACGCACAGTTCAGGACCCCCTACCCGAGATCCGCCGGTTTTGACACCGACATTGGTGCTTTCATTGAGAGTTCCTCTGTGTCGTCGCCTTTAGGCCCGATGGCTCCTCTGATCATCAACAACGATGAGGTCCAGGGTGAGACTTTTCTCCCCGGACAGATCTTCGTTTTCGGCGACTTCGCTCTGCGGGCCAATTCGCTTGGTCATCTGGAGCAGATCAAAAGCTACGCCCCTGGCCATCAAGTCAGGTTTGGAAGCTTAAACTACACGGCTGATATCCGCGGAGACTTGATCTTCGACGGGTTCGAGCCACAGCCAAGCGCGCCGCACTATCTCGAGGGGCATGATCTAGCTCTGCCTCCGAACAGTGTCCTGGAGGCCGCACACGCACCGGTTCAGACCCTAGACTCGGAGCCTATTACACCGATCGAGGATGAGCGGTTGTACGTCACCTCGGGGGCTGCTATCTCAAAGGCAATCGAGCCGAACGCCAGCCCCGCACTCCACATGACCCGTGACTCCGAGGGTCCGGACTCCTATCCGGACTCCGAACCCCCCGTGCCCCTACCAATCGAATCCGATTGGGCACCTATAATGGAGTTCACCGCCGCGGACATCTTTCAGCACTCGCCTTTTGGCAACATCCTGAACTCTCTCAAGTCTCTCTCTTTATCAGGAGAGCCCTGGCCGGATTACGGTCAGCAAGGATGGGATACGGACGATGAAGAAATTCAAAGCCCACCCACCACCCACTTTGTAGCTACCGTCGACAACCTAAACGACGTGCTCAATTTCGACTCCGCAGACATCGACAGCATGGATGACGATGCAGGAGATACCAATGAACCAACGCTCAGAGGGCATCGGACAGCCACCTCATCTCACGATGTGTACATGGTGGATACCCCTAAAGGAAATGACAACGAGGAAAAAGGGGGATGGAACGGGAGATAGACCCCCCGGAAAGCAATCAAAGCGTCGGCATAAACGCCGACCCAAGCCCCGCCTCGATAAAAACTCAGCCATAGAGCAGGACAAGCCGGTAGACGGCGAGCAAGCCTTAGAGCAGCCGTCCGAACAGGGCAACACGGATAGAGAAACCGAAACTCCCTCCCCCGGCGAAAACGGCATTCCGGACAACCTTACGCCGGATAAATCCATGGAGCAGAAGAGTCTCCACAAGAGGCTCGTTGCAACTGCACGCAGCCTGAAAAAGCAGAAGCGTAAGCTAAAGACAGCGGAAGATGCACTCCGTATTAGATGGAATAAAGTAATCAACACCGCAGATAAATACGGTGATGGTCGCCGTACTAAAATCTATCCAAAGAGAAAGCTACTGCCCGAATTCGACGAAGAGGCCCTGGAGCCCTCGCATTCAAAAAATAAGAAAGCCATACGGTCGGATAGACGACCCCATAAGGCGGCAAGTGGCACCGTACTTAAATCGGTATGCGACCCACCTAAGGATTCGCATCATGGCCCAGCCAGGTCCATTTATGGGCCAAGAAAGCAAGCTCTTGTAAGCAATGCAAAAAAGCCATCATCAGAATCCGGCACACCCAAATACAGGGGCGCCGCACATCCCCTATGTTTCACCGATGAGGTTTTGGACCACGAATTTCCCGAAGGATTCAAACCCGTCAACATAGAGGCGTATGATGGAACAACAGACCCCGGAGTCTGGATTGAGGATTATATCCTCCACATACATATGGCTAGAGGAGAGGATCTCCACGCCATTAAATATTTACCCCTTAAGCTTAAAGGGCCAGCCCGGCACTGGCTTAAAAGCCTTCCCGAAAACACAATTGGAAGTTGGGAAGAGCTCGAGGATGCTTTCCGAGCAAATTTTCAAGGGACCTATGTCCGCCCTCCGGATGCAGACGATCTTAGTCACATAACTCAACAGCCCGAAGAATCAGCTTGGCAGTTCTGGAATAGATTCCTCACTAAAAAGAATCAGATAGTCGACTGTCCGTACGCCGAAGCCCTAGCAGCTTTCAGGCATAATGTCCGAGACGAATGGCTCGCCAGACACCTCGGCCAGGAAAAGCCAAGAACAATGGCCGCACTCACAAGCCTCATGACCCGCTTTTGCGCAGGAGAGGACAGCTGGTTGGCAAGATGCAGCCCCAACGACCCAAGTACATCCGAAACTAGGGATGGAAATGGAAAACCGCGACGCAACAAGGATCGTCGCCGAACTAAAGAAAAAAATCCGAAGAGCACGGCAGTCAATGCCGGATTCAAAAGCTCGCGACAAAATCAGACAAAACCACCCCTCCAGGATAATAGGGATGATCCGTCCAACTTAAATAGAATCCTGGACAGGATACGTCAGATACACAGTACTCCGGGCAAGCCTGCTAACCATACCCATAGAGATTGTTGGGTTTTCAAACAATCCGGCAGACTCAATGCCGAACACAAGGGGCTCGACACACCAAGCGAAGACGAGGACGAACCCCAGAAGCAGAGCACCAGGAAACAAAAGAACTTCCCACAAGAAGTAAAAACAGTGAACTTACTTCACGTAACAAAACGTGTGGCACCCATAAAGGTACGCACAATACGACCTATCCCCAAGGGGTCCCGCCACTGGTTATTAAAACGAATCACCTTCGATCAGCTAGACTATTCTAGAAATATCAAGAACGCGGGCTGGACTGCCCTGATACTCGATCCAATAATTGGCGGATTCCAGTTTGCAAATGTCCTTATGGACGGCAGCAGTGGACTAAACCTGATATATCAGGATACAATCCACCACATGGGGATAAACCCAGCAAGAATCCACCGCAGCAAAACCTCCTTTCATGGGGTATCACCTGGTCCGGACACCCATTGTATGGGTTTTCTCCATCTCGAAGTTAAATTCGGCTCTGCCGATAACTTCCGTCACGAAAAGCTGACCTTCCATGTCGTCCCGTTCTCAAGTCGCTATCAAGCACTACTGGGACGTGAAGCTTTTGCTCGCTTTAACGCAATACCGCATTATGCATCTCTCACGCTTAAGATGACCGGTCCACGAGGCATCATCTCTTTGAAGGGGAAGCACTAAAGGGCGCCTTCCCCATGCGAAGAACTGTGCGTCCGCTTAGACAACCGCACAATAAAATGGCCTCACCAGCCAAAAAAACTTTTCGACATAGGTCATTAAAGGCCACAAACGCGGAATAGACGAGTTCGGTACAAGTCCATCATTAATGCAGGCTTAGAGGCCATATACCCCCGTACTAGGGGCTACACGCAGAGACAATAAAGCTCAATTTTATAGTTTACTTTATACTTCATTTATTTTAAAACCTTTTGTTCGGCACGACCCGTTTTCAATTTAGTTCCTCTTTTTTTCAGATGAACGTCGTGTGGCGCCCGTCCAGGATACGGCACAACGGAGACACAGGCGCAGACGTGCAGTAGGGACCCGTCCTAAAGGATTCTCTTTAGATTAAGACCCTGCGTAAACCTTTTTTACTGTCTCTTGTTGCAACACATCCCCTGGTTTTTTCCGATATAACCAAGGAGGAGGCTGGCGTCTTGGCATGTGGCCACGTCAGAATTTTTCGCACGTACCTGGACACTAGGGGCTTTTTTTAGCAAAGAGTGTTGTTTCGCCCGCACTCATAAAGACCGAACACCTTAGGGAGTGTTCGGCGTCGCGAGTTTTGGCATTATATGCATCAGCTCCGAATCATGTCTTTGGTCAAATGTTGGGTTGCCCGGCTCCTGAGTTCGGCTACCTTACGTTCCGCTCTATCGGCTAAGGTAGCAACAGGAGAACTACTGCGATTGTGCCCCAGTTCGGCCGGGCGAGCACCTCAGTAGAGAAAGCCGAAAACTGACTGTCATGATGTAGCTTGAGACTGGTTAGCCACTCGATGACCTATTGGAATCTATCAGATTCCTCCGCTTTAACGAAGGGCCGCTTCCCGGTCAGGCACATACGCGCCCCGAACTCGGGCGAGCGCAGTCGCCACTAATGGGCTACCTAAATAGTCCCACTGTCAAGCTCCTATGGCTAAGTGAAAGTGTTAAAGCATTATAGTCCGGTTGCCTGGCCCACTGCGCTATCACCTCCTTTGTAGGACCAAGACGTTGGGTTAAGTGTGAAAATGCGTCTTCTGCGAGCACCCCCGCACTATGTGCGCGGGGGTTGAAGCCAACGACTGCAATCTTTCAGATTATATATATTATTTTTAAACGGCCGCACAAGAGGTGTTCACAATACTTGAAGGCACAAGTATAAAAAGGCCACTACAGTTTATCAAAATATTACTTCATCATTACATATGCTATAATAACATAGCATCCTTCGAGCACTGCGTCTCTATTACACGAGCGCCTTCAAGGACTTCCTGAAAATAGTGCTCGGAGGACACTCGGCTTTTATCCGAATCTCGGAACGCAATAACGGTGGTCTCCATCTCTGCCCAGTATGTCTTGACACGGGCAAGAGCCATCCTTGCACCCACTATACACACCGACCAATTCATTGCATTAATGCGCGGCACTGCGTCAAGGAATTGCTGCACCAAGCTGAAATAACTCTTCGGCTCCGACCTCCCCGGCCACAGATGACCCATGACGTACTTCATGGCGAGTCCGGACAACCTATTAAGTTCGGCCCATTGAGCCAAACGATCGTCCACTGCCAGTGGACGCTCTGGATTGTGAAATTGCGACCAGAACAGTTTTTCCACTTCACGATCTTTCAGATCTCGAAAGTGTTCGGTCGCATCAGCAGCACTCGCTGCCAAATCCAGATAGGTGTCCTCCACACTCCACATCCGGTCTAACGGAGCAAACTCTGGATCGCAAAATTTTCTTCGCAGCATGAAGGGCTTTCCAGCCGCAATCTGTTCGGCCTGACGCAGCTCCTCCCTCGCAGCTCTCATCGCAGAGCGCGGGTCCTTGACATCAGCAACGGCCTTCTCTAGGACCGCCTGTCTCGCCTGGTCTTCTTTCTCAAGAAGTATGCAACGGTCTGCGGTGCTCTTTAACTTTTCGGCCATACTGGCCATCTCTTCCTTGCTTCGGCAATGAGCAGCCTGTTCGGCTCTCAGCTCTTCAAGGGCCTTCTTGGCAGCCGCATCACTTTTCCTGGCTTGATCTTTAGCTCGGGCAAGTTCTGCCCTAAGACTCTCCACGGCGGCCGCACCATCTACGTCAAGCACACATATCGTAAGACACTGGCATAAAACTCTTCTTACCTACTGCCGCCCGAGGAATCACATACCTTGAGCCTCATCCAACCTCTTGTTGACAAGCGCGATGTTGGCATCTGCCACGTCCAGTTGCCGCTTTAGTTCGGCAAAACCAGCAGTTCGGCTTGATTCCGGACACCCTGCGGCCTACATTAAAAGGCGACATTTTAGACCTGGGATTATGATCCTCTGCGTGCCGTCATTTCTTGACGACATGCAGAGTCTCAGGGGCTACTATCTACATAGGGTGCATCTTATTTATGCGCAACTGACAAAAGTACACATTATCTAATGTACCTCAAAACCCGTCAATAAACTTTCGATGGCCACACGCAATCCGCTCTCTGCGGACGAAATCCTTTCAATCACCGTGCCCATTAATGCACGGTGCTCCTCTGAAATAGAAGCTCGCCCTAGCAGAACCTTTAGCTCCTCCGGCCGAGCACCAGACGGTGTCGGACTTGTCCCATGACCTCTTTCAAAAGCCGGACACGGAGAACCTCGGGGGGGCATAGCGATCTTCCGCCCCTGCCGGACTCGGAGAAACCCTCCGTGACGACACCTCAGGGTCGCCCGCTTCGTTAGGCGGTACAGCAGAAGGAGGCGTCCCGCTCTCCATCATCTCTGGAAGAAGATCCCCCGAAGACGAGCTCTGCTGAGAAGGGTTGGGGTCCGAACTACAAGGTAAAAATTCGGTTAAACTTCTCAGATATAAATCACGGATTTCTCTCATCCCTCGAAAGGAAAAATCTTTCTCTACTCACGGCTCGCTGGAGGGCTGATCTCCTTGAGTACGCAGTCCGGCCGTGGAACTCCCCGGTGTCGGACCCTCTGACGAGGATCTTTTCCCCCGCTTAGAGACCATGGTCTTCGGGTCGTCAGAGGCGGCTCTCTTCTTTCCCTTAGGAGAGGAATCGTCGGTTCCTCCCTTAGGAGCAGCCTCCTTCGAGGAGGCCATAGTTTCCTTGTCCTCCCCCTTACTTCCCTCCAAAGGCACTACCTCCAGCATCCTGACTAGCACGGGATCCGGCCTAGTTAGGGAAGGGGAGCCGGACACCTGATCAGCTTCGCCTTCGCTATCCACTCCTGTTTGAAAGGACAGCTCTTTTAAGGGCAAGTTTATGATAATTATACGGATAGAAGGTCCTGGCACAAGGTTACTTACTTGAGTATCCGGGCGATTGCGGCTTAGGCCTGCGTCCTCGGTCAAATTCGGACACACTTCTTGTGACCCGAAGAACAGTTTATACATCTCCGCAGGCGTCGCGCTCATAAAATCCCGCAGAGCTCGTGGTCCCTCTGGATTGAACTCCCACAGGCGAAGGGGGCGATGTTTGCCGAGCAGAGTCCGGCGAATCAGCATGACCTGCGTCACCCTGACCAGGTTGAGGTCTCCTTCCAAGAAATCCTTAATGCGGCCCTGCAGCAAGGGTACGTCTTTGGGCAAACCCCAATCTAACCCTCTGTTGATCCACGACGCTAGCCGTGGCGGGGGACCCGAGCGAAAGGCAGGAGGCGCCACCCACGTGGTGCCCCGGGGAGCGGTGATATGAAACCACTCTCGTTGCCACAAGCCTAGCTCCTCTTGAAAAGAGCCCGCGGGCCATGGAGCATCGGCATTTTTGCTTATAACAGCGCCTCCGCACTCTGCGTGTCGTCCCTCGATCATCTTCAGCTCCACTTTGAAAGTCTTGAGCCATAATCCGAAGTGAGGGGTAACACGGAGGAACGCTTCACACACGACGATAAATGAGGAAATATGGAGGATGGACTCCGGAGCTAAATCATGAAATTCCAGCCCGTAATAAAACTGCAGTCCCCTCACAAAGGGATCCATGGGGAAGCCTAACCCTCGGAGGAAGTGAGACATGAACACCACGCTCTCGCCGGGCTGGGGACTGGGAATAACCTGCCCTTGAGTAGGCAATCTATGTGAAATTTCACCGGTCAGGAACTTAGCCTCCCTCAACTTTAGCACGTCCTCCTCCGTGACGGAGGAGGGCGTCCATCGGCCTTGAAGGTCAGAAACGGACATTGTCGAAGGTCCGAAGCGCCTGGAATATGGAGCCTGGGGTGTTGGAACTCGGGGCGACGGGCGAACACACTTGAGATTAAAAAAGAAGTAAGGCCTTGGTCTCTTTATAAGAGGTTGAATACCAAGAGCCCTCCCCGTAACCGTTTTGGACTCGCCTTTAATCGAGGGAACGTGCTAACGGGCACGGTTGGTTACCCACGTCCGTATTGATGAGAATCCCGTAAAAGGGGCACACGATCTCTGCTTTGACAAGACGTGCCAAGGAAACCGCCTCGCAAAGCGTGCTGAGGGCAAAAAAGTAAAGACGATTCGTAAAAGGACTTGGCCACAGTGTGATGACGCACTGCGGAATACGTCAGCAGATTTGATTTGTGTTAATATTATTCTCTCTATGGCAATATGTGGAAACTTATTTTGCAGAGCCGAACACTATTTTTGGTGTTTACAATCTTCTATGAAGGACTTGGAGGAGGAACCCGCCTTGCAATGCCGAAGACAATCTGCGCGCTGGACTCGTCGTCATTGAAGCCTGGTTCAGGGGCTACTGAGGGAGTCCTGGATTAGGGGGTGTTCGGGTAGCCGGACTATACCTTCGCCGGACTCCTGGACTATGAAGATACAAGATTGAAGACTTCGTCCCGTGTCCGGATGGGACTTTCCTTGGAGTGGAAGGCAAGCTAGGCGATGCGGATATTCAAGATCTCCTACCATTGTAACCGACTCTGTGTAACCCTAACCCTACCCGGTGTCTATATAAACCGGAGGGTTGTAGTCCGTAGGACGAACCATCATCATACACAATCATACCATAGGCTAGCTTCTAGGGTTTAGCCTCCTTGATCTCGTGGTAGATCTACTCTTGTACTACCCATATCATCAATATTAATCAAGGAGGAGTAGGGTATTACCTCCATCGAGAGGGCCCGAACCTGGGTAAAAACATCGAGTCCCTTGTCTCCTGTTACCATCTGGCCTTGACGCACAGTTCGGGACCCCGTACCCGAGATCCGCCGGTTTTGACACCGACAATAGGAAACTCAGATACATGTGTGGATACATAGACAACACCATGTCCCTAGTAAGCCTCTAGTTGACTAGCTCGTTGATCAATAGATGGTTACGGTTTCCTGACCATGGACATTGGATGTCGTTGATAACGGGATCACATCATTAGGAGAATGATGTGATGGACAAGACCCAATCCTAAGCCTAGCACAAGATCCTGTAGTTCGTATGCTAAAGCTTTTCTAATGTCAAGTATCATTTCCTTAGACCATGAGATTGTGCAACTCCCGGATACCGTAGGAATGCTTTGGGTGTACCAAACGTCACAACATAACTGGGTGGCTATAAAGGTGCACTACGGGTATCTCCGAAAGTGTCTATTGGGTTGGCATGAATCGAGACTGGGATTTGTCACTCCGTGTGACGGAGAGGTATCTCTGGGCCCACTCGATAGGACATCATCATAATGTGCACAATGTGACCAAGGAGTTGATCACGGGATGATGTGTTACAAAACGAGTAAAGAGACTTGCGGGTAACGAGATTGAACAAGGTATCGGGATACCGATGATCGAATCTCGGGCAAGTATCATACCAGTAGACAAAGGGAATTGTATACGGGATTGATTGAATCCTTGACATCGTGGTTCATCCGATGAGATCATCGTGGAACATGTGGGAGCCAACATGGGTATCCATATCTCGTTGTTGGTTATTGACCAGGGAGATGTCTCGGTCATGTGTGCATGATTCCCGAGCCCGTAGGGTCTACACACTTAAGGTTCGATGATGCTAGGGTTATAGGGAAGGTATGTACGCGGTTACCGAATGTTGTTCAGAGTCCCAGATGAGATCCCGGACGTCACGAGGAGTTCCGGAATGGTCCGGAGGTAAAGATTGATATATTAGACGAAGGGCTTTGGAGTCCGAACGTGTTCTGGAGGTACCGGGTGATGACCAGCATGACCGAAAGGTGTTTCGGGAGCCCCGTCAAGTGTTGGGGGGATTCATGGGCCAAGGGAAGGGGGCAAACCATCCCACTAAGAGGATGTGCGCCCCCCTCACCTATTCCCACGTGACCAGGGGGTTTGGGGCGCCCCATCTAGGGTTCCCACCTCCTGGCTTGGGGGCCAAGTCACCCAAGGGGGAGATCCCATCTGCCCTGGCCGCCGCCCCCCTAGGGGAAACCCTAGGCCGCCTCCCCCTCCCCTTGCCCCTATATATAGTGGAGGTTTTGGGGCTGCCCAACACATGAGTCTCTCTCTCCCAAGGCACAGCCCTACCTCTCTCCCTCCTCGTCTCTCGTAGTGCTTGGCGAAGCCCTGCTGGAGTACCACGCTCCTCCACCACCACCACATCGTCGTACTGCTGCTGGACGGAGTCTTCCCCAACCTCTCCCTCTCTCCTTGCTGGATCAAGGCATGGGAGACGTCACCGGGCTGCACGTGTGTTGAACGCGGAGGCGCCGTTGTTCGGCGCTTAGATCGGAATCGACCGCGATCTGAATCGCCACGAGTACGACTACCTCGTCCGCGTTCTTGCAACGCTTCCGCTTAGCGATCTACAAGGGTATGTAGATGCACTCCCCTTCCCCTCGTTGCTAGATTACTCCATAGATTGATCTTGGTGATGCATAGAAAATTTTAAATTTCTGCTACGATCCCCAACAGGCTTCTCTAAACGTTTCAAGTTTGACACAACACCTCCCAGAAAGACTGTACTGCGGCGCACTCCATCTCTTGAAGACTCTGAGTTCTCCTCTTCTGCTGCAATAGTGAATGCCCGTGTCATCGATGATGAAGACGATGCTACTTCGCCACCTCCAGCACGAATCGACACTGCACCACATTCGTCTGCACCGCCGAACCTCAACACTGACCCTGCATCCTCATCTGCTCCTCATGGGAACGAGTAGAAACTCTATGTCTTCAAACCTTTTGGTCCTTACTGACAAAAGGGGGAGAAGCATATGAGTTGATAGTCTTCAAGCGGGTCCATATGGGCGGTTGCTTTATATTTTGCCTAGTGTCTACAACTCTCACTTTTTGATACATTTGGTTCTTTGAGTTGTAACACTTAAATTCGATGGTCGTCTGCTACTTATTTGCTATTTTGTGATGCGATGATAAATTCCGCATGTGCGATAACTTCCGCACTTAGGTCATTTTTCAGACATCCATTTTTCATTATGCATGTCATTATCTTCTTTATATCAAATCATGCATGATGAATTGTCGTCATAAGTTGATAAGGATCTCCACAAGTACAACCTGCCATGTGCATTTGCATTCCAAAGCAAAATTACTTATATGCACATCTTCACGGGGAGCCTTTGCCACTTATGAAGACAATACCTCTATCCTTACAATTTCACATACTTTATCCCCGTTGAAAACTTCAACCAGTTTGTCATCAATCACCAAAAAGGGGGAGACTGTAAGTGCATCTAGTGCCACCCCTAGTTGGTTTTGGAGTATTGACGACAAACCTGGGTGAGGGACTAATGTGTTTGTGAGAATTGCAGGATAACACAGGTAGTAGTCCCTCATTGATTCGGTTTACCTACCGGAGATGACCCCTAAAAATGTATGAAGACATTGACGACAATGGTGGTATATGAAGATATTCACATTGAAGACTATGACATGAGAAGACATTGAGTGAAGACTATGGAGCGCGAAGACTTAGTTGTTTCGTTGTTTCCTTTTCTTCTTTGTTGAGTCATAGGAACCACCGTACTGTTAAGTGGGGTCCAAGTGAACAAAGTCAGAGTGACTGAAGGGATGCTCAACCAAATCCTATGTCTTCGAGCGAAGACAATGAGAGCAAATCTTATCCAGAGCTGGATGAGTCAGCTTTGCTTGTAGCCCAAGTAAAGTTGTCGTGTGTGTTTGAAATCTGATCGTTGGAACACGTGTCAGTTCCTTAGTGACCCAGGGTCATTTCGGACAAATCAGGTCGGGTTGCCTAGTGGCAATAAATAGCCCACCCCCTACACCATAAATTGGTGGCTGCTCAGAGTTAGTGCGCGGCTTTTGTCGTTTTGAGAGCAACCCACCTCGAAGCTTTTGAGAGAGAGAAATCCTTGCGAGGACAAAGCCCAAACACCCAGAGCCAAGAGTGTTAGGCATCACTGAAGTCTTTCTGTCTGCGTGACCTGAAGACTTATTACAGTTGAGGACTATGAATCCTCCAGCCGGTTAGGCGTCGCGTTCTGAGCATCCAAGAGTCATTGTGGATCGCCGGTGAACGAAGTCTGTGAAGGTTTGGAAGTCTACCTTGAAGACTTACCAGAGTAATTGGGCGAGGACTGGGTGTCCTTAGCTCAAGGGGAATAAGGTGAAGATGTGGTCTTCTGAGTTGAATCTTAGCCTCCCTAGCCAGACGTACAGTTGTCACAGCAACTGGAACTGGTCCAACAAATCATGTGTCCTCAACAAGTGACTGGTTCTATCCTCTCCCTCTCTTTACTTACAGTTTGTCTTTGTGAAGTCATTGCCTGATTGCCTTACCTGTTTGACTTCACTGCTTGACTAGTATTGTTGTTTGGCTTCATATCATCTTCCATCCTGATCCTTTCTACCTAGCTATTATTAGTCTTCGTGCTTTCACTTCATTGCATACTCGACTATGGCTTGCTTAGAGTAGTTTACCTTCCGCTGCATATCAATAGGGTCATTTCTATTGTTCGTCTTCGAAACTTCCATGTTTTGAAGACTTTCCTAAAAATTGCCTATTCACCCCCCCCCCCCCTCTAGTCGATAACTAGCACTTTCACAATCCCGTTGGTAGGCTTGTGAGAGATGAGCTCGGCAAAAAAACATCTTTGCAAGGGTGATCTGTTGGCCCATATACAGACGTGACCCTAAAGCATATATCGGTTGCACGCAGGGGCGGAGCCAGAAAATTTGGCCATTGGGTTCACTCCAGGACTACATTCCGTATAGCTTTATTTTGATTTACCAAAGTATGTACCAAGTTTAAAAAAAATCCTTGTTTTTTGAATATTTTGGCTCGTCTGACTCGCCATGGCCTCAGAAAGTTAAGCATTGATGCAACAAGTATCGCACCGGACCGAATCAATCAAAGCATTAAGCCGGATTCGATTTTGCTTTCTTATAAGATCATTTTGCTTATCAAGAGCAACCTGAATTGACTAAACTTGATTTATCAAAGCATCACATCCTTTTTGCTATTACATTATGAAAGCTAATAACACTACCCTTACCCTCATGAGTATATAGTTTGCTTTTCTTGTTCCAACCATTCCAGCTGTTAATTGCAAACTTGTCCCCTCGTTGTAATGTTTGAGAAGGTAGCAGAAGAAGGCCTAATTCACTTTATCATTATACTCAAGCCTAGGACCATACTCATTGACAATCTGGATCAAGTCTCTATTGAGCATCTCCAATCTCCCTATGTGGGTAACCAAAATTAGACGATGGCCTATAAGGTCCCCTCATTAAATATTTGCGCCTTATCTCATCTTGCTTCTTTTGAGTTTTTGTGTACTCTGAAATTCTCTTCCGGTCATCCGGATCATAAGGCAACTCGTCTAAGTTAGTTTCTATATGAATAGTAGGCTTCGGGAGACTTAACTGTAGTGACATTTGATGCACTTTGCCTGTGTCTAATGGGTGACCTTGATGTGCCTGTATCATTATCTCGATCTAGTGACCGAATTCCCTTTGAAAAATACCGCTCCATAGACTAGATCAATCAAAAGTGCATGGAGATTTTTTTAGAGGAGTAGGGCAAAACAATCTATTGTACTGGGCTATTAGTCTAGATAGAACATAGAAAAAAGAGAGACAAGATGGGGCAATGTAATCTAATTACCTTAAGTTTAGGGATTTAATTATTGCCAATGTCGATCTGGGGCCGCCTGCTTGCTGCAGGCATACGGCGGCGGCCGAGTCGCCGAACAACACGAACATGCGAGACTGGAGTCGGAGAAACGAACAGACGAAACGATGAAAAAAAGCAGACGGTAGATCAGGCGTGCCGCGTGTGGATGCATATTTGCGTTTTTTTGAGACAATCTGCATGTTTGCGTGATTTACAGACTCACGGTTTAGGCATGTGAATGGATTAGTGGGCTGTTGTCTTTGGGGCCTTTGTTCCACGTGAGGTGATTTGTTGGGGTCAGCCAAGATATTTTACTAGGTTCACGTCATTCAAAGACATACACATACGCACGTACCAGGTAAAATCCATTGGGTTCACTTGAACCTAATAGCTCTACGCTGGCTCCGCCGCTGGTTGCACGGATACGGACCATGCCAGAGAGGCAATAGGTCGATGCGGTGATATCGGAGACATCGAGAACATTGTCATCCCATAGGAGAAGAATTCCTCCCCTAGTCCCTAACGCTGGGCGTTGTGCAAAGCTTTGAAGCCTATTGCCACCCAGGAAGGCAGCGACGAATTCATCGACGTTGTTGAGCTTTGTCTCCTGAAGACAGACATGTTGGCATGAGGAGACAACGATTGTTACGCTAACTGTTGCCCTCCGAGCCGGGCAATTCAGCCCACGGACATTCCAACTTAAAGTGTTCATGGGTTGTGTCCTCGTGTGTCACACAAAAAATCACTTGTCGTTTTCCAGGCATAGCAGCCGAACAAAGCCATCAGGTAGAGGAGAGCCATAGCAGAAATAGCAGAACACTTGAACAAGCAAAAGAGCACAGTACGTGGCCACACACTTCCGATACAACACACACCAACAACACTGGAAACAACACTAATAGTAGGCCAAACGCTACGTGGATCACTAAGAGGCTGGGCTAACATAATCACCATTAATACCCTAACAGCCAACCTAGGGACATCAAACATCGTGAAGAGCTGCATCCCCCAGCTGAGCAAGCTCCAGTGCACCTTCGCCACCATGGTCAAGCAGGGTGTCCTCGACGCCGTTGACAGTCAAGTCATCCAGATGGAAAAAATCCCTCATAGCCATAATCACCTCTGGAGCTAACTGGTCCTTGAATTTGGAAGTGAACTCTTCCAGAGTTGCTTATGTCACATCTTTACCATCTCTGGTGATTCCCATCGTGCGGCAGACTAATTTTTCTGCAACTTTGGCCACCGGTACGGCAACGGCACTTGCACCAGGGCGCTTGATCCTCTGCAGAGAGAGGCCACCCTTCCTGGAAATCTGCACCCCAGCCAGCGTGACACAATTACCTTATAAGAACAGTAAAATACACCACTAGTCCTGAACTATTCAAGGGGTGTCAAGTTAGTCCTAACACTGTGAAAATGCATATCTAGGTACTAAAAGTTTGCCAAGTGTGTCACCCGCAGTCCTATCCACATGACACAAGTTAGTCATATACTTGCACGGGCGACAGGTTGACTACTGCCATGTTGTATCTTTTTTGCACACCAAAGGTCATCTCTTATAATTTTGTCACCCTCCTCCTTCCACACATCCAATTTGTTGCATTCCTCTCCACCTTAGACGACCACAGTCCACCTCGACGCCCGAACGTCGTGAGCATGAGGAGCTCCTTCGGTACCCCGTTGTAACCACTCTAACACAGCTACCTTCTCACCATGCATGAAGGATTGTATGTGCTGGGAAGGAAGTGGGGACGAAGCTGTCCGGACTTTTACTCCGGGGTGGAAGGAGGAGGACCGAGGCCGGAGGTTGCCTGCCTGCCTGCTGCTACCGCCACCCTCCCATGTGCGATGTTGGCGCAGCGCCCTTCAGGGAAGGCATACGCCGCCATGTGGGGAGGGTGTTTGGGCCCGTCTCGTGTGGAGCAAGACCGGTCGTACACAGATGGGATGGTGGCGACTAGATCATGAGAGAGAGTCGGGGAAGTGGGATTGATGACTTAGTTAAATTGATGGCTAGACGACATCCGCAGAGGTATTGTGCAAAAGAGGAGGGCCACAATATTAGAAGAGAGAACCTTCTTGGGGTGGGGTTTGCGCAAAAAAAAGTCACATGGCAGTGGTCAACCCGCCACCGTGCAAGTCAAAGTTGATACAGCGTGGATAGGACGGCATGTGGCACACTTAACAAACTTTTAGGATTCATATGTGCATTTTCATAATATTAAAACTAACTTGACACACCTCGAAAAAGAGATAACTTGAACGAATATTGTCTTTGGAGGCCGAGCTCCATGGAGCTCGGTTTTGAAAAATTTGAATTTCGTCAAATTTCATATTTTTTACGTTTCAGAAAATTCTAAAAAAACACGGATATAAATGAAGGCATAACACACATGTGTGTAAATTTTCAGGGCAAAATATGTTGAAATGAGGGTTGTGCAGAAAAGACAAATCTGGGATTTTTTAACACATGATACTATTCATCCTCCCATGCCATGAATTTGTCTTTTTTATACAGGTCGCATTTTAACGTTTTTCATCCTAAAAGTTTACGCACATACACATAACATCCTTGTTTACTTCCACAATTTTTTTCAGATTTTCGAACACCGAAAAGTGTGAATTTTGGTTTCTTCTCAAAAAAGGCCTCCATAAAGGCCGAGAGCCAAACGTCTGTTCTCCTTGACTTGACACCTCTTAAATAGTTTTAGGACCAGTGGTGTATATAGAGCTGCGTTTTCCTACATGACACGATACCATTCTCCTCGCACTAACAGTCCCTACTTTTGACCATCCAAAACGGACAAGTAAAAAATCGGATACTGGCCTGATGCTTTAAGCTTTTCTTTTTCTTGTATTGGTGTGGGAGAGTTCGTGCTGCCGCGCGCCTGCGTGCCCCGAGAGGACCCGTCGTGGCGATAAAAAGAAGAACCCCCCAGCTCGTCGCACGAACGAACGAAATTAATAATAAGAACGTTCAGTAATTCAGATGCGCGACAGTGCCCTAACCCGCTAAAGTCCACGCGCAATTAGCTGAAAAATCCAGCGAGCGTGAATCGGTCGCTGTGACCGTGGCCGCACGTGTTCATCACGTCGCCACGCGGCGCTGCATCTCGGCGTCCACTTGCTTTTTACCGTTGGTTTTCCTCGGCCCCGCACGACCCATTTCTCCGATCTCAGGAGGTCAATCAGCCCACTCGCCCGTGCTTCCATGTCGGGACGACGATGATGCTCGATGGAAGAAGAAGCGAGGCCGCAAAAATCCAAAGACGCAACAACTCCATCTCTGACTGTTTACATTACTGCATCTGGTTAATTGCCCTGTTCCACTTCCGCTGCGTTAACTTACTGCCTCTGACATAGTGGAGCAGGCTACTACTGGCCGTGTTGGTCCCGTAGAGGTTAAAATAACACGGTCTCGGCAGCCAGCAAAGCTGCCGGTACATTTTGGGTAAGGGTAAGCCTGAAGGAACCCAGCAGAGTGAACGGCGCCGATGATGTGGATAGTGGCTGTGTGGACATGCATGCACGCACATCTTGGGAATCATCTGGGATCTTGTCATCTTTGCGATAGCTACTTCCGTGTCCGATGCGGTGTGTCCTGCATCTACCCACAAGCTCCATAGATCAACCAACCAAGTGTCACTCATTTCTGCCTCTTACCTAGCTTATGCAAACACAAACACAATGAAGCAATGCCTATAATCATCTCATCAGAACCGTATGTTTCCCTTCCATCACACATTTGTACAAAAAAAAAGCATTGCAATATCCATAGCCAATTCTTTTTTACTCACGTTAGATCCAACGACACGAACAAAGCAGATACACGAGCGACGCACCTGACAAGTCACACACACCACAGCGGGGCTGGAGGAGCAGCCACAGTACACACACCAGCCCGTATGGCCGCGTCCTCTTCGCCCCCTCCTAAACCCCAGTACCCCTCCAGCTCAGAAAAAACGCCAACAGCGCAGGTAGATCCAGCAACCCCCTCGACCACCGTCACTGACACGCGGGCCCGGACGAGCACGGACCCACCCGAGGCGGGACCACGGATGAATCTCGCCCTCACGTATCGCCAACAGCTAGTTTTTTTACTGCCGCAGAACCATCCCGGCTCCCCAGGCCGGAGGCATTCATGGCGCCCAACAGCCACATCGACGAGGGCGGGACCCGCATGTCATCCCCCTAACGTGCGCGCGGCCCCACCCGAGCCTCAGGCTCGGACAGCCGTTTGAGCCACCGAGCCACTAAAAACCGCGACAGGTAGTGGGCGAGTGCTCGCGAAGGAGAGAAAGGGAGAGCAAAGGAAGCCAGAGTTGATTACTCCCACCACCACCACCACCACGTCGTCTCCACCTCCGACCGAATCCGTCCTCGCCAAGCCACCATCATTGCGCCACCGCCGCCTCGCTAGTTTCTTACTCCTCCCCCGCGAGCTACTGCTGCCGTCGTGGCCGGCTGGCTGGCTGCCTTCTCGCCAAAGCCTTCCTTCTTCTACTGGAGTGGAGTGGAGTGAGCGCGCCACCCACCGCCACGCCCGCCCCCATTAAAGGCGCTCACGCGGCACCGCCATCTCCATTCCTCCACGAGAAAGGGGCTGAGAGAGAGGCTGCGTGCGTGATCCATTCCTCCCCTCACGGGAGCAGCAGCAAAGGCCGCCAACGCCCGCCGCCGCCCCCACGCCGCACCGCGCGCCTTTAAAGAAGGGGAGGGGAGGACGGCGCGCCACCTTAAAGATTCCCACGCCGCAAGCTCGCTCTCCCGCCACGAGGTTGATCGGTGCTTTTAATCCTTCCTTCTTGCAGAAGGCCTCCCGCTCCACTGCAAGCTTGAACCGAGGTGCTTTCGTGGGGATGGCGCGGCTCGGCGCTGTCGTGGTGGTGTTCTTGGCGGCCGCGCTCGCGGCGGAGGGCATCCTTGACCCGGTGGACTTCCTCGCGCTGCAGGCGGTGCGGAGGTCGCTCGACGACATGCCGGGCTCGGCCTTCTTCGACGCCTGGGACTTCACAGCGGACCCCTGCGGCTTCCCCGGCGTGTACTGCGACGGGAACAGGGTGTCGGCGCTCGCGCTTGGCGACCCGAGGGCCGGGTCGCCGGGGCTCACCGGGAGGCTCGACCCGGCGCTGGGCCGGATGTCCGCGCTCACCGAGCTCTCGCTCGTGCCCGGCCGCGTCCAGGGCGAGCTCCCGGCCTCCCTCGCCTCCTGCTCCAACCTCCGCTTCCTGGCCGTCAGCAAGAACCTCCTCTCCGGCGGGATACCGGACGGCATTGGAGCGCTGTCCAACCTCCGGACGCTCGACGTCAGCTTCAACCAGATCTCCGGCGCCATCCCGCCGTCCATTGCGTCGCTGCCGTCGATCACCAACCTCATCCTCTGCCACAACCAGCTCACCGGCGGCATCCCGTCGTTCCCGGACTCCTCGCCGCTCCTCCGGATGGACCTCAAGCACAATGCCCTCTCCGGCGGCGTGCCCAGCCTGCCGGGCTCGCTGCAGTACCTCTCGCTCGCGGCGAACCGCCTCACCGGCAACGTCGACTCCGTGCTGCCCCGGCTGACTCGGCTCAACTATCTCGACCTCAGCATGAACCAGCTCCAGGGGCCGGTCCCGGCGTCCGTCTTCACGTTGCCGCTCTCCGTGCTCCAGCTTCAGCGCAACTTCTTCTCCGGCCTCCTGCAGCCGACGAGCGACGTGACGATCCCGGTGGTGGACCTGAGCTACAACCGGTTCTGGGGGCCTCTGTCGCCGCTCCTGGCGGGCATCGGGCAGCTGTACCTGAACAACAACCGGTTCACCGGCGACGTGCCGTCGCGGCTGGTGCAGGAGCTGGTGGGCACCGGCGGGCTGCAGCTGCTGTACCTGCAGCACAACTTCCTGACCGGCATCGAGATATCGCCGTCGTCGTCGCTCCCCTCCGGCGTCTCGCTCTGCCTGATGTACAACTGCATGGTGCCGCCGGTGTACGCGCCGTGCCCGATCAAGGCCGGCACGCAGAACACCCGGCCGGCCGACCAGTGCCCGGAATGGAGGGGCTAAACAAGATGGCTGCCTGCTCTCAGAAGCCAGGACAACACGATCGCCGCCGGATCGCCTCTGATCGGGGAGGAGGAGGAGCAAGGACAAGAATGGAGGAGATTGCAAATGGCGGTCTCTGATTCTTTGATTAAATTTGTCCAGTTTACTAGCGTTTTACTGTGGATTATTATTCTTTTTGTTGGGGGAGGGGATAGCAATGTCACAGACAGAAGAAGTTGGTGCTTTAATAATCGTGGTTTATAGGTGTAATTTTTTGTTTAGCTGGTGTAAGTGTATGTGCTTGTGTCTCTGTTGTATAGACAGCGAGTGAGTAAGTGGTGAACATTGGGTCTTGATGTTGTCCTGACGATGAGATGACGGTGTTAGGATCAGTGGTGTTTTTTACGATGATCATCAAATATGGCAATGCGGCAAGCATTCGCTGTCTAAATTGTACGTACGATGTTGTACGAGATTGAATGAAAATGATGAACAATGGTTACAAGCTTGCAGTTCTTTTGGTTAGCGTGGTCTATAAGCATGTGTTGTGTTGATTGCGTTTCGTGATCTTATGTGTGAGAGATCATGGGATCGACCTTTTGCTGTGGGGTGTTCACGTTGTACTTGGCTTCTACGCGATAGCCCTCTGAGCAATCATAATGCATGCATCTGCACATCTCGAGCCTGAACTTTGGGGGCCTGATTTGTGATTGCTTACTTGCTTGGCTTGCAGATTTGCGCCGCTGTGAACTTACTAAACAACTTATGGCAGAGTGATTGTGGCAACAAGAAAGTGGCCTTCTTGTAGTGAACTCTGCATCATTTCCATTGATTTTCTTTTGACCCCGCATTCCCAATGAATTCACTTTGCTCGGTTCGGCTGTTCCCCTGTTTCCTCTTATCATTATCAACTGGTCAAGCTATTTTTGGTTCGAACGGCTTTCACCTCATGTCACCATCTATTTTTTCTATTTCGATAACTTGTCTTGTACTCACTTCGTTCCTATATACAAGTCTTTCTAGACATTTCAATGCGGACTACGAGGGTGTTTGTTTTCAGGGACTTATTGGTTTAGAGACTTAAAAAATCCCTATAAGTCTCATTTAAACCAAACAGAAGGGACTTATAGAGACTTATAGGGACTCAAGGAGAGTCTTATAGGGGACTTATAGTTGTAATATGGTCTTTTAGTCCATGTTAAGTCCCAGGAACCAAACATGTAGGGACTTTTTAGGGATTTGGGACTTATAAGTCGGGACTAAAAAAAGTCGTAGGACTTATGAACCAAATAGGGCCGCAAAATGCGTGAATATACACTCTAAAATAGGAGGGGAACTTTTGGTCTATGGGACATATACACCCTATATGGGGAAATAATTTAGTAATTCAACAAAAAGTCAAAAAATTCTGAAAATATTTTGAAATAAACTTGACCTTACATTGTACTTCTAAGAAAAATTTCACAAAAAGAAAATCCCCCTTTGATTTCTTTTCAAAAAACACAAAATTTTGACCAGAATAGTGTGAATAGTGACCTATAATAGCAAATGAAAATTTTCTTCTTCATTGTGAAGTCAACGTTGATTTTTATTTCGTGGAAATTTACATATTAGTGCAAAAGTAAGTCAAGTTTATTCTAAAAAAACTTCTGAACTATTTTGACTTTGTGTTTAATTATTAAAAAAACTCATATAGGAGGTATATACAAACATGAACCGAAGTGTATTTTTCCTCCAAAATATATCTATATACATTCGTATGTAATTCTTATTTGAAAATCTAAAAACGACTTACATTTAGGAACGGAGGAAGTAAAACACACGGATTTTACTGGGAATTTGCTCTCGAGGTTCACATAAGCCTCGCGTAGGATGGCTGTGCTGAATGCTCCGGGCAGACAGCAGCGTAAGTGTACATTTTATGCTAATTGAAACTGCCGTCTCTCTGAACCACGGACGGGGGTGATGTTGAAGATGACAAGGGAGTGGCCGTACGTGATTTAAGCCCTTGGCGCGTACGCCGTTCCGTACCAGCACGTACAGGAACAGGCAAAGGCATCAAAATCCTTGGCGATCTCCGGCGGGTGTACACGGCCCTTGCAAATGTACAGCTCTACGTTGGCGCGAGAACAGTCTCGTGGATCTGCACGAAGCTGAAAATATACGTCGCAGGATCGGCGCGTACGCGTCCAGGCCGGGAGGGGCCGTGCGCCGGCCGCATTGCCTTCTCGGCGGCGTCGGCATTGAAGACGGCGCGGATCGCACCGCCCGTACGACGTAACGTGGTACTGGGAGAGATGGTGTGTGTGCAACTGGTACCGCGCGAGATGCGGACGGGACGAGCTTTTACTGGCCTTTGCCGCGGTGAGCGTGACGGGCATTTACTTACGGTACCCCATATGCGTTCTAGTCTCGCCTTTTCCTCTTCTTTTCGTGTGGTCGAGTTGTTCTATGCTACGACAACGTGACTGCGCCTTTGCCAAATGTACCGTCACTCTCGATCCAAGCTCTTTGTTTACATGGAAACTGGCTAGAGTAAACTGTGATAACAACTGGACTGGAACCGAAAGACATTGATCGCCTCCTCGGCTCATCGGAGACGAACGCCGTGGGGGCCATCCGCCAGCCCGGTAGGCCACCGCCGACGCGCGCAAAGTGGATAGTCGGCGCGTGGTCCCACGTGACAGTGAAACGAGGCACCGAAGGCTTTTTGCTTCGGTAGGCACCTGCTGGCTGCTGCAGCTGAGCAAAGCAGTGTTCGTGATCCTGCGCTGCCCTCTGCCTGAGCCTTTTTCCGTCGTCATGTCATGTGTTGGGGCCTCGGGGCAAGCTCTGGAAGCGTGACGCCGACGACCGGCCGGTCTCTTTCCGTTCAGGTTCGTCTTTGACTGCTCGGCCCGGCCCCTTTTTGGCATGGAGGATGGAATGGATCGAGAGAATTTCAGCGTCGTGCCGCAGCTGTCGCCAGAGGAAAAAGCAAAGGTTTGTCGTGGAAGAAGAAGAAGATCAGGTCGCTTTCGCGTTCTGATTTTTGTTGTTGTGTATGAACTCTCGCTCTCAATCTCACTTTGTATTTGCATGGTTGTGTCGCCGCTGAAAGCAAATCGGCCGAAGGGATTCAAGTCGAGACTTGGATCTGAGTAACACTCAGTTGCGAGAAGCTATTGACCAAAGTAAAATAAAATGAGAGAGAAAAATATTGAGTACATGACATCTCCCTCCGTCACAAATTACTTGTCACAAATATTGGGTACATGATATATCATACACTCCCTCCGTCACAAATTACTTGTCTTAGATTTCTCTAGACACGTTTTAGTGTTTGACACATCTATATTTAGAGAAAAAAAAAAGTTCTAAGACAAGCTTTTTGGGACGGTGGTAATATGTATAAAAAAAGCCTCTCGCTCACACCGTGTGTCGTGCATGTGATTGTGAGCTCACAATTGTAATTGCTACAATCTTTTTCTCCTATCGATGCAATGATACGCAAATCTTTTGCGTATTCGTGGTAGTTACCACCGCTTCAGTTTTTTATGTTGCATGTAGTATCTATAAAATCGAAAAGTATGTACATGTAGTATGTAGAATATAAGAATGTTTAAGTAGTATATATACTATTTTTAGGTAGTATGCATCATATTTTAAATATGCTCTTTTTTTACATACAAATATATACGTATTTCACAAATATAATAAAAACTATGGGTCAACTTGCAATTTTTTCATATAACTCACTTTGAAATATGTTATATATAATATATGAATATATTTATAATGATAAAGTAGTATATATAATATCATATGGTAGTATATGAGATATGTGGCGTAACTACCATTGGGTGGTGAAATATGAGACATAAACTTTTTAACTCAGGTCTGGTAACTGTTAGACACATCACTTGAGCATTATGTAAGTTGCCTGATTTTAAATTTGGGAGGGTCGGTTTTCAGACTATTTATTCTTTTGTCAATATCGTGTGCATTTTATCCTTTCGTTGTTTCATGGTTTGTTGGGCTGAATTTTTAACTTGCCCCTATTTCGGTTGGTCAAATTTTCATTGGGCTTGAAGTCTGTTATCCATTGCATGTTTTCTTTATGTGTTTCTTTTAAGGTTGTTTTTTCTTTTTTTTATATGGGTATTTTTGGGATGTTGAACGAGTGTAAATGTATACACGCAACACAAGTACCATGTAATACTCCCTCCGTCTCAAAATAAGTGACTCATAAAGTTAGTACAAATTTGAGTCACTTAATTTGGAACAGAGGTAGTACTAGAGAATACCCTGCACGTCGCTTTCTTCTTAAAGGGTAATGCCAATGCCCCCAAGTCGTTCTTCCTTCAAAACTTCATTATTTTGATTTCGTTTCATTTTTTCTTAAAGGTAGAATTTCGTTCTTCCTTACAAAACTTCATTACTTTGATTTACTTTAGTTATTATTTCCTTTTTCCTTTTTAAGGGTATATAAATGCCACTAATTCATCCGTCCTTAGGAAAATAATATTTCATGAAGATTACGCTATTATATGCTTATGCTGGAATTGTTGGGGATCGTAGCAGAAATTAAAATTTTTCTACGCATCACCAAGATCTATCCATGGAGTATTCTAGCAACGAGGGGATAGGAGAGCATCTACATACCACTTGTAGATCGCAACGGAAGCGTTTAAGGAGAACGTGGATGATGGAGTCGTACTCGTCGTGATCCGAATCACCGATGACCTAGTGCCGAACGGACAGCACCTCCGCGTTCAACACACGTACGGTCGGGATGACGTCTCCTCCTTCTTGATCCAGCAAGGGGGAAGGAGAGGTTGATGAAGATCCAGCAGCACGACGGCGTGGTGGTGGATGCAGCAGAGTTCCAGCAGGGCTTCGCCAAGCTTCTGTGGAGAGAGGGAGAGGTGTAACGGGGAGAGGGAGGCGCCAATGCAGCAGGGTTTCGGTTGCCCTCCCTCTCCCCCCCTTTATATAGGCCCCCTAGGGGGGGCGCAGCCCTGGAGATGGATCTCCAGGGGGGCGGCGGCCAAGGGTGGGGGCTTGCCCCCCAAGCAAGGGGGGCGCCCCCACTAGGGTTTCCCCCAACCCTAGGCGCATGGGCCCAAGGGAAGGGGGCGCGCCCAGCCCTCCAGGGGCTGGTTCCCTGCCCCTTGTGGCCCATGAGGCCCTCCGAGAGAGCTGGCCCCTCAAGGTGGACCCCCGGTGCCTCTCCGGTGGCCCCGGTACAATACCGATATGCCCCCGAGACTTTCCGGTGTCTGTACAACAACTTCCCATATATAAATCTTTACCTCCGAACCATTCCGGAACCTCTCGTGACGTCCGGGATCTCATCCGGGACTCCGAACAACCTTTGGTTTGCTGCATACTCATATCTTCACAACCCTAGCGTCACCGAACCTTAAGTGTGTAGACCCTACGGGTTCGGGAGACATGCAGACATGACCGAGACGATCTCCGATCAATAACCAACAGCAGGATCTGGATATCCATGTTGTCTCCCACATGCTCCTCGATGATCTCATCGGATGAACCACGATGTCGAGGACTTAATCAATCCCGTACTCAATTCCCTTTGCCTATCGGTACGATACTTGCCCGAGATTCGATCGTCGGTATACCGATACCTTGTTCAATCGTTACCGGCAAGTCTCTTTACTCGTTCCCGTAACACATCATCCCGTGAACAACACCTTGATCACTTTGAGCTTATTATGATGATGTCTTACCAAGTGGGCCCAGAGATACCTCTCCGTCACACGGAGTGACAAATCCCAATCTCGATTCATGCCAACCCAACAGATACTTTCGGAGATACCTGTAGTGCACCTTTATAGTCACCCAGTTACGTTGTGACGTTTGATACACCCAAAGCACTCCTACGGTATCCGGGAGTTGCATAATCTCATGGTCTAAGGAATGATACTTGACATTCAGAAAAGCTCTAGCAAACGAACTATACGATCTTTTTGTGCTATGCTTAGGTTTGGGTCTTGTCCATCACATCATTCTCCTAATGATGTGATCCCGTTATCAATGACATCCCCATGTCCATAGTCAGGAAACCATGACTATCTATTGATCAACGAGCTAGTCAACTAGAGGCTTACTAGGGACACATTGTGGTCTATGTATTCACACATGTATTATGATTTCCGAACAATACAATTATAGCATGAACAATAGACAATTGTCGTGAACAAGGAAATATAATAATCCATTTATTATTGCCTCTAGGGCATATTTCCAACAGTCTCCCACTTGCACTAGAGACAATAGTCTAGTTACATTGTGATGAATCGCACACCCATGGAATTTTGGTGTTGATCATGTTTTGCTCTAGGGAGAGGTTTAGTCAACGGATCTGCCACATTCAGGTCCGTATGTACTTTACAAATCTCTATGTCTCCATTTTGAACACTTTCACGAATGGAGTTGAAGCGACGCTTGATATGCCTGGTCTTCCTGTGAAACCTGGGCTCCTTCGCAAGGGCAATTGCTCCAGTGTTGTCACAGAAGAGAGTCATCGGGTCCGACGCATTGGGTATGACTCCTAGGTCGGTAATGAACTCCTTCACCCAGACTGCTTCTTGTGCTGCCTCCGAGGCTGCCATATACTCTGCTTCACATGTAGATCCCGCCACGACGCTTTGCTTGCAACTGCACCAGCTTACTGCCCCTCCATTCAAAATATACACGTATCCGGTTTGTGACTTGGAGTCATCCAGATCTGTGTCAAAGCTGGCGTCGACGTAACCCTTTACGACGAGCTCTTCGGCACCTCCATAAACGAGAAACATATCCTTAGTCCTTTTCAGGTACTTCAGGATGTTTTTGACCGCTGTCTAGTGTTCCTTGCCGGGATTACTTTGGTACCTACCTACCAAACTTACGGCAAGGTTTACATCGGGTCTGGTACACAGCATGGCATACATAATAGACCCTATAGCTGAGGCATAGGGGATGACACTCATCTCTTCTATATCTTTTGCCGTGGTCGGGCATTGAGCCGTGCTCAATCGCACACCTTGCAATACAGGCAAGAACCCCTTCTTGGACTGATCCATTTTGAACTTCTTCAAAATCTTGTCAAGGTACGTACTTTGTGAAAGACCGATGAGGCGTCTCGATCTATCCCTATAGATCTTGATGCCTAATATATAAGCAGCTTCTCCAAGGTCCTTCATTGAAAAACACTTGTTCAAATAGGCCTTTATGCTTTCCAAGAATTATGTATCATTTCCCATCAATAGTATGTCATCCACATATAATATGAGAAATGCCACGGAGCTCCCACTCACTTTCTTGTAAACGCAGGCTTCTCCATAAGTCTACATAAACCCAAACGCTTTGATCATCTCATCAAAGCGAATGTTCCAACTCCGAGATGCTTGCACCAGCCCATAGATAGAGCGCTGGAGCTTGCATACTTTGTTAGCATTCTTAGGATCGACAAAACCTTCCGGCTGCATCATATACAATTCTTCCTTAAGGAAGCCGTTAAGGAATGCCGTTTTGACGTCCATTTGCCATATCTCATAATCATAGTATGCGGCAATTGCTAACATGATTCGGACCGACTTCAGCTTCGCTACGGGAGAGAAAGTCTCATCGTAGTCAACCCCTTGAACTTG
This sequence comes from Aegilops umbellulata, assembly GCA_032464435.1. Taxonomy (NCBI): domain Eukaryota; kingdom Viridiplantae; phylum Streptophyta; class Magnoliopsida; order Poales; family Poaceae; genus Aegilops; species Aegilops umbellulata. The sequence goes on from CP136054.1 coordinate 400,501,112, forward strand.
CCGATAACCCTTAGCGACAAGTCGAGCTTTATAGATGGTCACATTACCATCCGCGTCTGTCTTCTTCTTAAAGATCCATTTATTTTCTATGGCACGCCGATCATCGGGCAAGTCATTCAAAGTCCATACTTTGTTTTCATACATGGATTCTATCTCGGATTTCATTGCTTCTAGCCATTTGTCGGAATCTGGGCCCGCCATCGCTTCTTCATAGTTCGAAGGTTCACCGTTGTCCAACAACATGATTTCCAGGACAGGGTTGCCGTACCACTCTGGTGCGGAACGCGTCCTTGTGGACCTACGAAGTTCAGTAGGAGCTTGATCAGAAGTATCTTGATCATCATCATTAACCTCCTCTTGAATCGGTGCAGGTACCACAGGAACATTTTCCTGAGCTGCGCTACTCTGATTTTCAAGAGGTAGTACTTCATCAAGTTCTACTTTCCTCCCACTTACTTCTTTCGAGAGAAACTCTTTCTCTAGAAAGGACCCGTTCTTGGCAACAAAGATCTTGCCTTCGGATCTGAGGTAGAAGGTATACCCAACTGTTTCTTTGGGATATCCTATGAAGACGCATTTTTCCGATTTGGGTTCGACCTTTTCAGGTTGAAGTTTCTTGACATAAGCATCGCAACCCCAAACTTTCAGAAACGACAGCTTAGGTTTCTTTGCAAACCATAATTCATATGGTGTCGTCTCAACGGATTTAGACGGTGCCCTATTTAAAGTGAATGCGGCTGTCTCTAGAGCATATCCCCAAAAAGATAGCGGTAGATCTGTGAGAGACATCATAGACCGCACCATATCCAATAGTGCGATTACGACGTTCGGACACACCATTACGCTGAGGTGTTCCAGACGGCGTGAGTTGTGAAACGATTCCACATTTTCTTAAGTGTGTGCCAAATTCATGACTTAAATATTCTCCCCCACGATCTGATCGTAAGAACTTTATTTTTCTGTCACGTTGATTCTCAACCTCACTCTGAAACTCCTTGAACTTTTCAAAGGTCTCAGACTTGTGTTTCATTAAGTAGACATACCCATATCTACTCAAATCATCAGTGAGAGTGAGAATATAACGATAGCCTCCGCGAGCCTCAACGCTCATTGGACCACACACATCTGTATGTATGATTTCCAACAAGTTGGTTGCTCGCTCCATTGTCCCTGAGAATGGAGTCTTGGTCATTTTGCCCATGAGGCATGGTTCGCACGTGTCAAATGATTCATAATCAAGAGACTCTAAAAGTCCATCAGCATGGAGCTTCTTCATGCGCTTGACACCAATGTGACCAAGGCGGCAGTGCCACAAGTATGTGGGACTATCGTTATTAACTTTACATCTTTTGTTATTCACACTATGAATATGTGTAACATCACGTACGAGATTCATTAAGAATAAACCATTAACCATCGGAGCATGACCATAAAACATATCACTCATATAAATAGAACAACCATTATTCTCGTATTTAAATGAGTAGCCATCTCGTATTAAACGAGATCCAGATACAATGTTCATGCTCAAACTTGGCACTAAATAACAATTATTGAGGTTTAAAACTAATCCCGTAGGTAAATGTAGAGGTAGCGTGCCGACGGCGATCACATCGACCCTGGAACCATTCCCGACGCGCATCGTCACCTCGTCCTTCGCCAGTCTCCGTTTATTCCGCAGCTCCTGTTTTGAGTTACAAATATGAGCAACGGCACCGGTATCAAATACCCAGGAGCTACTACGAGCACTGGTAAGGTACACATCAATTACATGTATATCACATATACCTTTAGTGTTGCCGGCCTTCTTATCCGCTAAGTACTTGGGGCAATTCCGCTTCCAGTGACCAGTTCCCTTGCAATAAAAGCACTTAGTTTCAGGTTTGGGTCCATTCTTTGACTTCTTCCTGGCAACTGATTTACAAGGCGCGGCAACCTCCTTGCCGTCCTTCTTGAAGTTCTTCTTACCCTTGCCTTTCTTGAACTTAGTGGTTTTATTCACCATCAACACTTGATGTTCCTTTTTGATCTCCACCTCTACAGATTTCAGCATTGAATACAACTCGGGAATGGTCTTTTCCATCCCCTGCATATTGTAGTTCATCACGAAGCTCTTGTAGCTAGGTGGGAGCGACTGAAGGATTCTGTCAATGACCGCCTCATCCGGGAGATTAACTTCCAGCTGAGTCAAGCGGTTGTGCAACCCAGACATCTTGAGTATGTGTTCACTGACAGAGCCATTTTCCTCCATCTTACAGCTAAAGAACTTGTCGGAGACATCATATCTCTCGACCCGGGCATGAGCTTGGAAAATCAATTTCAGCTCCTCGAACATCTCATATGCTCCGTATTTCTCAAAACGCTTTTGGAGCCCCAGTTCTAAGCTGTAAAGCATGCCGCACTGAACGAGGGAGTAATCATCAGCACGAGACTGATGGGCGTTCATAACGTCCTGGTTTGCTGGGAATGGTGCATCACCTAGCGGTGCATCTAGGACATAATCTTTCTTGGCAGCTATGAGGATGATCCTTAGGTTCTGGACCCAGTCCGCATAGTTGCTGCCATCATCTTTCAGCTTGGTTTTCTCTAGGAACGCGTTGAAGTTGAGGGTGACATTAGCGTGGGCCATTTGATCTACAAGACATATTGTAAAGATTTAGACTAAGTTCATGATAATTAAGTTCATCTAATCAAATTAATGAATGAACTCCCACTCAGATTTGACATCCCTCTAGTCATCTAAGTGATACATGATCCGAGTCAACTAGGCCGTGTCCGATCATCACGTGAGACGGACTAGTCATCATCGATGAACATCTCCATGTTGATCGTATCTTCTATACGACTCATGTTCGACCTTTCGGTCCTCCGTGTTCCGAGGCCATGTCTGTACATGCTAGGCTCGTCAATCCAACCTAAGTGTATTGCGTGTGTAAATCTGGCTTACACCCGTTGTATGCGAACGTAAGGACCTATCACACCCAATCATCACGTGGTGCTTCGGAACGACGAACCTTAGCAACGGTGCACAGTTAGGGGGAACACATTTTTGATATTTTAATGAGGGATCATCTTATTTATGCTACCGTCGTTCTAAGCAAATAAGATGTAAAACATGATAAAGATCACATGCAATCAAATAGTGACATGATATGGCCAACATCATTTCGCTCCTTTGATCTCCATCTTCGGGGCGCCATGTTCATCGTCGTCACCGGCATGACACCATGATCTCCATCATCATGATCTCCATCATCGTGTCTTCGTGAAGTTGTCACGTCAACTATTACTTCTACTACTATGGCTAACGCTTTAGCAATAAAGTAAAGTAATTACATGACGATTTAAGTTGACACGCAGGTCATAAATAAATAAAGACAACTCCTATGGCTCCTGCCGATTGTCATACTCATCGACATGCAAGTCGTGATTCCTATTACAATAACAAGATCATCTCATACATCACATACATGATTCATCACAACTTCTGGCCATATCACATCACAAAGCACTTGCTGCAAAAACAAGTTAGACGTCCTCTAATTGTTGTTGCAAGTTTTTACGTGGCTGTTATAGGTTGCTAGCAAGAACGTTTCTTACCTACGTTAAAACCACAACGTGAATTGTCAATCTCTATTTACCCTTCATAAGGACCCTGTTCATCGAATCCGATCCAACTAAAGTGGGAGAGACAGACACCCGCCAGCCACCTTATGCAACTAGTGCATGTCAGTCGGTGGAACCGGTCTCACGTAAGCGTACGTGTAAGGTTGGTCCGAGCCGCTTCATCCCACAATACCGCTGAACCAAGATAGGACTAGTAACGGCAAGAAGAATTGACAATTCGACGCCCACAACTACTTTGTGTTCTACTCGTGCATAGAAACTACGCATAGACCTGGCTCATGATGCCACTGTTGGGGATCGTAGCAGAAATTAAAATTTTTCCTACGCATCACCAAGATCTATCCATGGAATATTCTAGCAACGAGGGGATAGGAGAGCATCTACATACCACTTGTAGATCGCAACGGAAGCGTTCAAGGAGAACGTGGATGATGGAGTCGTACTCGCCGTGATCCGAATCACCGATGACCTAGTGCCGAACGGACAGCACCTCCGCGTTCAACACACGTACGGTCGGGATGACGTCTCCTCCTTCTTGATCCAGCAAGGGGTAAGGAGAGGTTGATGAAGATCCAGCAGCACGACGGCGTGGTGGTGGATGCAGCAGAGTTCCAGCAGGGCTTCGCCAAGCTTCTGTGGAGAGAGGGAGAGGTGTAACGGGGAGAGGGAGGCGCCAATGCAGCAGGGTTTCGGCTGCCCTCCCTCTCCCCCCTTTATATAGGCCCCCTAGGGGGGCGCAGCCCTGGAGATGGATCTCCAGGGGGGGCGGCGGCCAAGGGTGGGGGGCTTGCCCCCCAAGCAAGGGGGGCGCCCCCACTAGGGTTTCCCCCAACCCTAGGCACATGGGCCCAAGGGAAGGGGGCGCACCCAGCCCTCCAGGGGCTGGTTCCCTGCCCCTTGTGGCCCATGAGGCCCTCCGAGAGAGCTTGCCCCTCAAGGTGGACCCCCGGTGCCTCTCCGGTGGCCCCGGTACAATACCGATATGCCCCCGAGAATTTTCGGTGTCCGTACAACAACTTACCATATATAAATCTTTACCTCCGAACCATTCCGGAACCTCTCGTGACGTCCGGGATCTCATCCGGGACTCTGAACAACCTTCGGTTTGCTGCATACTCATATCTTCACAACCCTAGCGTCACCGAACCTTAAGTGTGTAGACCCTACGGGTTCGGGAGACATGCAGACATGACCGAGACGATCTCCGATCAATAACCAACAGCGGGATCTGGATATCCATGTTGGCTCCCACATGCTCCTCGATGATCTCATCGGATGAACCACGATGTCGAGGACTTAATCAATCCCGTACTCAATTCCCTTTGCCTATCGGTACGATACTTGCCCGAGATTCGATCGTCGGTATACCGATACCTTGTTCAATCGTTACCGGCAAGTCTCTTTACTCGTTCCCGTAACACATCATCCCGTGAACAACACCTTGATCACTTTGAGCTCATTATGATGATGTCTTACCAAGTGGGCCCAGAGATACCTCTCCGTCACACGGAGTGACAAATCCCAGTCTCGATTCATGCCAACCCAACAGATACTTTCGGAGATACCTGTAGTGCACCTTTATAGTCACCCAGTTACGTTGTGACGTTTGATACACCCAAAGCACTCCTACGGTATCCGGGAGTTGCATAATCTCATGGTCTAAGGAATGATACTTGACATTCAGAAAAGCTCTAGCAAACGAACTATACGATCTTTTTGTGCTATGCTTAGGTTTGGGTCTTGTCCATCACATCATTCTCCTAATGATGTGATCCCGTTATCAATGACATCCCCATGTCCATAGTCAGGAAACCATGACTATCTATTGATCAACGAGCTAGTCAACTAGAGGCTTACTAGGGACACATTGTTGTCTATGTATTCACACATGTATTATGATTTCCGAACAATACAATTATAGCATGAACAATAGACAATTATCATGAACAAGGAAATATAATAATCCATTTATTATTGCCTCTAGGGCATATTTCCAACATGAATATTATAAGAAGTGCAATTTATATGTATATTATGTGCAAATTCATGGGACGTTCCGGGGAAGTTCTATATCATCTAAAGAGTTTGCACAGTCTGGCACCGTAGTGTTCCAAAAGTTTGAGGCAAGGTGGTAGAAGTTCTGAGGTCTTCAGGACCCTTCTTCATGGTGCATTCCAACATCTTCCAATTCGCTTCTTCTCCTCTAACTTCTTGCTCCAGGGTGTGCCCCATCCTCCATGCTTCTTCAATAGCAATGTCGTTGTACCTAAGCGTGCATAGAGCTCCATTTTGGGATAGAAGCCATGCCTCATCTAAATGCATAGATAGCTCAAAGAAGAGAGGTGTCAAATTCATTCAAAGAAGGGGATCATGGGATAGACGAAGGAGGCGGTGGAGCATGTAAAAGCCAAATCATAACGTGCACCCAACATACCCCTCCCCCATCACTCTGGTTTATTGGTTATAGCCAATGGGTCACAATTGCTAGGTTGTTGGCTTCAGTTTGTAGTTGGGCTTTCTCTTCCTCTTAACCCCGACGAGGCCTTCCTCTCCCACAACTTCAAGGTGAGGAACAGGGAATGTGACAACATGATAACCGACAAGTAAAGAGGATCGTTTGTAGCTTTTTTCGATAAGTAAGAGTGTCGAACCCAACGAGGACCTAAATATAGAATTAATATTCTCTCAAAATCTATCGACCACTGATACAAATCTACGAACACCAATATTTGCTTTACCTAGAAACAAGTAATAAACCTAGAAGTACTTTGTAGGTGCAGTAGATAGGTTTGCAAGATAATAAAGAACGTGAAAATAAAAGTTAGATGTTGTTTTACTAAAAACAATTATGTTAGTATAGCGAGTGTGGAAAAGTGGTGGTAGGATTGTGGAATTGTTCCTAAGTAATTGGCTAAGTTACTAGACTGATAGCAAGTTTTTATGTGGGAGAGGCCACTGCTAGCGTGGCATCCCTTACTTAAAATTCTATGCACTTATGATTGGAACTATTAGCAAGAATCCATAACTATTAAAGTTCATTAAGGTAAAATCCAACCATATCATTAAGATATATTGGTCCCCCTTCAACCCCGTATGAATCAATTTCTATGGTAGGAAGAAGTTTCCGTCACTCTTGCCCTCCAATGCATAGTCCTATCAACATACAACTAATCCTATAATGTGATCCACGCGCACGTTCAGATGATGGGCACCAAAGGACAGCAACATAACAACAAGCAATTTAAACCAATCATAGCAATTCACCGATTACCCATAGGATTGTTCCTGGCTTACCAAATAGTCTATTAATTCATAAAATGTTCACAGATTCGATTAATGAGCAGGCATTTAAAAAAAAGGTAGGTTAAATAAAAAAATGTTCGTGAATTTCAAAGATTGTTCCTCCAAAATAATTCCAAAAAAATGTTTGTCGATTCTAGAAATGTTGTCCTATTAAACAAAAATATTTTAAAAAATGTTCATAATTTTAAAATATTTTTTTGTAAATAGTGTAAAATATTAATGAATTTAACATGTTCACAATTTAAGAAAATGTTCGAAAATCTGTAAAATTGCTCATCAATTTGGAAAATGTTCATGATTTCAGTTATGTTCATGAGTTTAAAAAACGTTCATAATTTTTGAATATTGTTCATGATTCCACAAAAATGAGGGCGACAGTGTATCTCGGTGATGCAGCAAAATATGGTCATGACAATTGAAGATTATGGCTTTTTTTCCCATGCAATGCACAAGTTGTTTTCTAGTTTTACCAAAAAAAAGGGAACACTTCTTAAAAATTACAAACCTGTTTGAAAATTGTATATTTTAAAATTCCAACCATTGTTTCAAAACCGTGCACAAATTTTAGATTTTTTACATTTTTTGAAAACCAAACCATTTTTAAATTCTACTTTTTTAAGATTCGTTTATTTTGGAAATTTGCGAAATTATGAAATAAAAAAGGATAAGAAAAGAAAAGGGAACAGAAAAAAGATAAGAAAGACAAAAAACCCTAGGAAATCAAGGAGAGAAATAACCGATTTTAAAATGGTCCGGCCCATCTCGGTCGCTTAGTAAGTCTGTGGTTCAACTAAACTCTGACGGTTGTCTAAAAAACATTTTGACAATAAAATGAAAACAATATTTCGAAGAGTGTAAAAAAAAATGAAGTAGCAAAAGTTGTCATGGAGAGTTTGCCTTTGTTCCCTCGTTGACGGGGAGTTCATATTTCGTGACCTGCACGTGAAAAGCGAGGAACCCCCATAGAGTGAACAGGTTCAGCATCCATACTTGAGCTGGGCCAAATCTTGGTCGTGCACGTTCTTTTTTTCTTTCCAACTCCCGCTCGCATTGGTCGCCGTTTGTGGCTGGTTTGACCACATGGCCAGTTTGTTATTCCTGTAAACCGACCTGCTACTTCCGAATAAAGTTTTGGTTCACCACTCAAAAACTCCCGCTCGCATGTGTTTATATTTATTTCACTTATGTTGTAGAACGGCACTCACTGTTTCCGCTTTGTTCTTTTCTTTTTTTTTTCTTTTTTGAACAATCTCATGATTTTGCAAAACATGGCAAATTCAAAAGATATTCGTAAATTTGAAAAATGGTCCCTATTTTAAAAATTCATGAATTCAAGAAAATACTTGCAAAATCAATAAGTGTTCACGGATCAAATGTATATTCACAAATTTCAATAAAGTGCACAAATTTTAAAATATATTGTTGATCTAAAAAAATCATGAAATCGAAAAATATTCATGGTTTGAAATAAATGTACGTGAATTAGAAAAATTGTTCCTGAAATGGTGAAAAAACATGGAATAAAAATTCCACAAATTAATAAATATTTTATTTTTCGGGAAATGTTCCTGGGTTGCATAAAATGTTCGCAAAATGGAAAACATTTGTGAATTTCAGAAAATGTTCGCGAGTTTCAAAATAAGTTTGTGATTTGAAAAAAATATTTATTAATTTCACAAAATGGTCACGATTTCGAAAAACATTCGTGGTTCTGAAAAAATCATCTCAGAATTGATTTTTTATGTGGATTAAAGAATGTTCATAGACTAAGAAAATGACACAAATTTCATTTTTTTAGCAGTTCTTGGAATGTTCAATGATTAAAAAATCTTCACAATTTTTACCCCCCCCCCTAGTTCGAATAAGGTTGGTGAATTTAGTAAAATGTCAACTAATTTCAAAAATGTTCACGGATTCCTACAAACATTCATGAATTTCAAAATCCCTTGTTGCAAAAAATATTTGCAATTCGGGGAAAATATTAATGAAATTTGAATTTTTTGCTAACTAAAAATCTTTGTGAATTCAAAAAATATTAATGTATTTTCAAAATATACCTGAATTCGAAAAAACATGAACTTTGAAAATGTTTGTGAAATTGGAATATATTCATGAATTTGAAAATGTAAAAAAAGAAGCAAAACTAGGAAAAAGTAAAAGAAAATTCAAAAATTAAAAAGCAAAAAACCCAGAAAACTCAAAATAACCTGTCTGGGAGGCTCTAAAACCTTCCAAAATCGAAAAGGGACTCTCCTGGAAAAGTCTACTCGGGCTTCTCATATCTTCATGTGTGTTTGGTCGACAAATGTCGACCTACGTGGTGAATAGTGAAATTTCTTGAACCATGTGTCCTGTGCGACGGATAGTGTAACACTTGCAAATATCACTCCCACCTCTTCTTTGTGGTGATTATTGAGCTAATTGCATGTCTGATACTTGTCACAACTTGAGAGTTTCATATGTTTTTAAATGTTTTATCTCTTGAACCATGCGTTCAAATCATGAATCGTTTTTGCCATTGTGTTTCTTGCATCGAGATCTTCAAAATAGATCTCATGTTGATAGGTTGAGACAAGTTGTTTCAACAATAAACGCAAAAAATTTGGAAAAATAGAAAAAAAAACAAAAACTCAAGAAAAATAAAAAGGAAACATGAAGAAATAAAGGGAAAATCGAGAGCACAACTGTGATTTTCATCTTTTTAGGAGTCACAACTGTGCTTTACAAAAAAACACAGTTATGCTTTTTAAATTTTTATTATGCTTCACCGTGAAACACAACTGTACTTTTCACTTTTCGAAAATGCACAACTATGGGAAGCACATATGTGCTTCACGCCGAAGCACAAATGCCCTTTTGTTGTGAAGCACAACTGATTTGTGCAGCTAGGGCATTACCTAACCTAAAAACGATGAAACATGTTTTTCACGTGAAGAAAAAAATAACAAAAACCTATAAAAAATGAAGCAAAATATTTTTTCCTTAAAACATGTGGAGAAATTAAAAAAACATGTCCCTCGTAAATGCGCTTAACATGCGACACCTCAAAACGGCTGAGCATGGCATATGTCAGTGCAGGAAGCGCTCTCGAATGACCACTGGAGGTTCCTATGAAGTGGTACCTGGTTAGTCATTCCTGGCGACTAGGAGTAGGATTCCCATCGCCAGTGACCTACGAGACCTCCTATGTGGCGCCTTATGTGCCAATAGGATCAACTGACGCTCACGCGCTGCCTCGCATGGGCCGGCCCTCCAACGCGAGCTGGTGGCTAGCTCGGGTCGCTTCATTTTTTTTCAAGTTGTCGGTTGACTAGATGTGTTGACCTTTGACCTAACCCGTTGACCTAACGTTGACCGTTAACTCTTTGAAAAAAGTTTACACACGCAAAAAGTTCATAGATTTAAGGCGTCAAAAAGGTTAGTTGCCACTCGTCTTAGTTGGAGCGGAGGAAGGGGCATTAAAATATATCGATTTTTTTAGTATTACTAAAATATATCGATGGGGAAAGGGGTTTGGTCTGCTGCCAAATGGTCTATAACTGGCGCTAAGGCGTCAAATAGGTTTTGGGACGGAGCAGGAGCTCTCTTCTGGGCCACAGCTCTCCCATCAGCCCCCCGCGCACGGGCTAAAAGCCCATCAGTATAGATGTCACAAAAAAAATCCCAAAGAAGCTGGAAAAAAAGCTGGCCTGGCCGCCGCTGAAACGAACACGGAAACTCCCACGTGACGCGCACCGAGTTCGCGTCACCCGCACGCACCGCCCTATAGGCTGGATGGACGGCTCTGCTTTTATCTCCTCCTCTTATTTATTCCTTTTATTTATTCGGCGCAGAACGTTCGAGAAGGCAGAGGCGCTTCCGGAAGCTACCCCGCGGCCCTACATATACAGCGGCACACGCCCCACCCCCGTCTCGACCTCACGATCCAAGCCAACAAACAATTATACCACGACCCGAGTCGATACGCCCTCTCCCTCTCTCCATCAATCTTTCTCCCGTCCCCTAAACCTCTCGATCTCGGAGCAGCCATGACTCATATCCTTCACCGCGAATAAAATTGCCTTCTCTGTTCGTATAATTTTCGTTGATTCTTGTCAAGAATTTCGCCGGATTGTTACTTTATCTGTTACCGTGTGCGTGTGTGTTTTGGTTGGATCTGTGCGTGTTGTTCCTTGACCTTGCTGGCGGCTGCACGCGGCGACCAGAGGGAGCGGGACAGGCAGCGGGCGCAGGCGCGGAAGCCGGGGTCCAAGGGCCGCGACGACGGGCTCACGCCGGAGCAGCGACGAGAGAGGGACGCCAAGGCGCTGCAGGAGAAGACCGCCAAGAAGGCGGCGCAGGCCACGCAGGGCGCCGACGACGCCAAGAAGAACGCCGCCGGCAAGAAATAGTTCGGATCCGTTCTGTCTGTCTCGTTTAGTGGAGAGATGTTCTGATGTAGAATTTCTGTGCGTTGTGGTTGCGCCCGGCTTGTAGCACAATTCTTTCGGCGCCTCCAGATCAGGCCCCTGTTGTTGATGCGTAATTCGTGGATCTTTAATGCAATGAGATTAATTTGGTCGTTACATCCTCTTTTCATCCGAAATTGTCGCCGGAATTCCTGACCAGCGTTTTGTAGCTTTTGTCTCACGTTGTCTGATTTGTGCAGTTAGGGCATCTCAACGTGGACCCTTAAACAGTCCAACGTGGTCTTAACCCCTTGATTTTGGTGTTTTGACCTTTTAAGTTTAGCCAGATCTAGTCCGAAAGTATTTTGGGATCTGATCATTGATGGCATAGGGTATAATATCCTATCGCCATGACGGGGCGCCGAATTTTTTTTAAGTATCAAATACTGTCTCTACTCACCTATTGCTGGGCGCATCGACGGTAGTGGCACGTAGGCTACCGCCAGCCTACTTCTAGAGGGCTACCGTCAGCCTACCTCTAGAGACCTTAGCGGTAGACTATTATACTCTATAATCATGGACTTGGCGGTAGTGGTAGACTATTATACTCTATACTCTACAATCATGGACTTGGCGGTAGTAAAAGGATCAAATCATAAAATAATTTTGGATGAAGGTTAGATTTGGCTAAACTTTAGTAAAAGGGTCAAAGCACCAAAATCAGCCATCCCTCGATTCTCCTCCCCTCTCGGGCCCTCGGACTTCATGGACGTGAAGGATCAGGCATCGCCTTCGCAGCAGACACGCCTCCTTGCGGAGGTTGCTTTGACAGATGAGGAGTTCGTCCGTCGGCTCCTTAGATGGAGCTGGTGCCGGAAAGGTGGTCCGACGCCGTCCTCACTGTCGTGTTTGATCAAGGAGGAGCCGGTGTCACCCCGCCGCCGTGGAAGGAGCCCTACCCCACTGCAACCACGACCTTCAAATCGGACGCCACATCAAGGAAGAGCTGGCGTCGCCAACATGCAACCGCGGTGTCTAAGTCAGACATCGCGTAAAGGAGGAGCCGACGACGTCACCGCCGCACAGTAGGTACGCCCTGATCGACAGGCCGGTGTCGCCGCCCCGCCACAACTAGCGTGGCCAGTTTTTGAGGGAGGAACCGCCGCCCGCGATTGCCAAGGTACATGGGCGCATCCTTCTATACGGCGATGGTGGCGGTCCCTCTTTGTCGCGGGTCGCCAAAAAAGGGTGGTGCGGCTAGGCCCGTCGCTTCGCGTTCGTCAAGTCGGACGCGGCGCCGACCTGGGTCCTCAACGACCCTGACTTGGCAGCGGCCTGGGCCCTCGACCACTCTGTCACCGCCTCGGAGATGGCCGCGAGGCGCCGCTGCCATGTTGATAGGGAGCTCACCAAGATCGACGAGAAATGGTCGCTTAGTGACACCTCCATCAATGCCTGCAGGGGCAAGGCCGCCGCCAGGGCACCGTAGACGTCGTCGGCATTGGCCGCGGCAGTCGTCCGCACCGCGCAGAAGGAAGCAGACCGGCTCCTTCGCGAGCGCATGGCGGCGACCGGATAAGACTGCCGTGGTGGCCCTACGACCTTCCCCCGCAAGTGGGACGGCGCCGACGGCAGACGACGATGACGGTACAACTCGGCAGGAAGTCAAATGTACGAGGATGTCGTCCATTACAAATTAGCATTCTAGGTTTTATTTTTCTAGTTCTTAGTTAACGGTCGAAATATCAACTGTTTTATGTAAATTATGTCTAAACTTCAAAGGAATTCGCCCTATTTGATAAAATTTGTCTGTTTAGTTCAAACAAATTTTAAAATGCGTGCGGACATGGTTGGACGGCCGGCTCCCGTATCACTGACCACGGATGGGTCCTCATCTGTCCACGAACGTCCGTTAACGAATATTGTGTACGGTTTGGAGGTCAGCATCAAAGATGCTCTTAGGCATCTTTAACTGAACCTAAAAAGGACTTACTACACAAATTCCTTTTTGGGAATTAAGCCACACCTAGACAAACTCTTAGCTCCTCCCAAATTTTGCCCATGGGGCCATGCATGTTGCCGTCGCATCCCAGAATTCCGGCCTCGTCCGCAACCCCGTTGGTGGCAAAATTTCGTGTTTTGACCCTTTTTGCGAACAAAATCGGGATCTGACCCCAGTTCGGAAAAATTTCGGGATCTGACCCTTTTGCCTACCGCCAGAGGGCTTGGCGGTAGGGTTGCGTGTCCTACCGCCGTACCCTACGGCGGTAGGCCCTATGACGGCGACTGACGGCCGTTTGGCAGGTGCTGACGTGGAAAAGGGCCTACCGCCATCCACTACGGCGGTAGGTTACTGAACCCTACCGCCACAGCCTCTGGCGGTAGGCTCCTGTGTTGTGGATAAGGTGGGGAGGGGCTGGTTTGTGGGCCCCACCACCACTCTTCTTCCCCACTCTTATTCTTCCCCGTGCTGAGCTCCTCTTCCCCCTCTCTCCCCCTCACAACCCCCCCTAGATCCACTCCATTTGCTTGGGATTTCATCGGTGGATCCGAAGCATTTTCATCACCCAAGGTACCTCCCCCATTCCCCCTTATTTTGATTGGTTGAGATCTTTGTTTTGTGTTGATTTGGTCAATTTATTGCAAACCCTAGGTGTTGATGTTGTTGTGTGCATTTATGATGCATTTATGGCTATGGTTGTGGTTATGTTAGGGGTTGGTGTTAGGGTTAGGGTTAGGGATGTTGGGTGGTTATGTTGGGGGTTAGGGTTATAGTGATTATGTTAGGGGTTATGGTTAGGGTTACTGGTTAATGGTTAGGTTAACTTTAGTATGAATAGTACTTATGCAAAATTTCGTTCATTTGTCCATTTGTGTTGGTTGGATGACATATATGGATTGATTATATTGTTCCCATTTTCTTAGATGCATAAGCTCGTAAACGTTCATTATTTGGACAAGTCGACATTTATGCTTGGAAATGACGATGAAGGGGAATAGGCTATGGTTTTTGACACAAGTCCAAGCTTTGATGATCTTGTAGTTCAAGTGAGAAGCGTCTTACATTGGAATGACCCAAATGCCGAGGTTAAGCTTATTGGGAGGTATGACGTTGGATTGGGAGTAAAGTCCCGATCAAAGAGTATGCCCATCACCTCCCAATTGCATTGGAATGTGTACAAGGAAAAAGTAGACGCATCACAAGACAAGTCTTTTGAGATCTTTGCCACAAAGGTTGATCCTCCTCCTCCTTTGCAAATTGATCTCAACCGCAATGCATCCTCCCCCATGCATGATGACAGTGCCGAGGTGTATGTCCCTAATTCTTCTAGCCAACCACCAAGTAGCCAACCCAATGAAGATCATATCAACGCTAGCGCCATAGTACTCCGTCATGATGCTATTCCTCATGTTCAAGAAGATGCTATTCCTCATGTTGATGATGATGCTATTGTTGCTCTAGAGGAGGATGTTTACTCGGAGAATGAAGAGATCCATTACAATCCAATTGGTAACTTGGATGTCATTGTGCGGCAACAAGACATGGACCGTACCCTCCTTTATAACTGTATGTGTGGGTATAACTCGGATGACGAGGGTCCGGAGGAAGAGTTGGATGAGGATGGGTTGACTGCGCAAGAAAACGAAATCTACAAGAAGGTGACCGGCAAGGAGAGAGGGCCGCCTTTGTTTAGAGATGCGAGTCTTGCGGACAATGCAGTCGTTGATGGTGGGATGAGATTATGGTTGTCCGAGCCAACGCCGTGCCCCAATTTCAGTGATCCTCGACCAGAAAATGAGGATGAGAATGCTCATTTGAAGAAAGGCATCAAGTTTGGTTCTTTGGTAGAGTTCAAGATATGGTTGTGTGACTATGCCATTAGGAACCATAGGCCCTTTGTTGTTGGTCATTCAAATCAAAAACTTTGGTACACGGTCAAATGTGACAAAGAAGGTTGCAAATGGATGGTCCGCGGTAGAAAAATCAAAGAAACCGGGCAATGGGTCTTGAAGAGTCATATTGGCACTCACACGTGCGTACCCCCGGACAAGGCCGACCAAAGCAAAGGACACCGTCAACTCACGTCGGAGTATGTAGGATATAAATTGTTGCATCAAATAGCACATGATCCAACTGTGAAGGTCAAGTTTCTCATGTCTTCGATTGAGGAACAATTCGGACACCCGGTCAAGTACGGGAAGGCATGGATGGCGAAGGAAAACGCTATTAGGATGTTGCATGGTGATTATGAGGCCGCATATAACATTCTTCCCAAGATGTTGGCAGCCATTGCTCATCAAAACCCGGGAATGCGCCATCTGGTGGAGTCAATTGACGGAGTGTTTCGTTGTGCCTTCTGGAGCTTTGGACAATGCATTGAGGCATTCACGTATTGTCGCCCGGTGTTGTCTATAGATGGTGCATTCTTGACCGGCAAATACAAGGGCACATTGATGGTGGCGATGGCCCATTCTTCAAATGATAACGTGTTGCCGGTGGCGTTTGCCTTGGTGCCTTCGGAGCACGATGATAATTGGGAGTGGTTCATGGGGCATGTGCGAACCAAGGTGATAGGCAAGCGAGAGGTATGCATTATATCGGATCGCCATCATGGGATTCTCAAAGCAATAGACGTTGATATTCCCGGTCTTCCAAAGCTTCAACACCGTTGGTGCATGAGACACTTTGTTGCAAACTTTTACCGGGCATGCAAGAGCAAGGAGTTTTGCAAAGACCATACCCTTGTTTGCGTTGCATTCAACACCAAGACATTCAATACCCGATATGATAAACTCCTCAAGGCTTTGGAGAAGAAGAAAGGGGGGAAAGAATTCTTGGTTAGGCACTTTCCGGAGAAGGAAAAGTGGTCACGCGCTTACGATGAAGGAGGTATGCGATATGGGGACATGACAAGCAACATGGTGGAATGCTTCAACAATGTGTTGAAGGGTGTCCGTTCCTTGCCGGTGACCGCAATACTCAAGTACACTTTCATCAAGCTCAATGAGTACTTCCTAAAGCATTCTGCAAGCACGGCCAAGTGGATTGGGGAAAAGATGGACTATCCATTAAAGGTTCATGATTGGTTGTTGCATCAAGCGCGCAAGTCTGCCAAACAACAAGTGATCACATATAATGAAAAAGAAATGATCTATCAAATCGATGAGCCGGGTGGGACAACAAGGGACGGTAGGTCTTACGGTGGAGTTGCTTACGAGGTGCGCCTGAAAAACCGTTGGTGTCAGTGTGAGAGGCCACACAAGTATCATTGGCCTTGCTCGCATTTGATGACCGCAGCACGGGTGAGAAACATGAACGTATCCGATGGCACAACGGTGCGGTTGCACGAGTTTACATTGGAACGGACAAGGTTGACGTGGGTGCCTCGGTTCAATCCTTTCCTTGATGCCTCACAGTGGCCTGAGTATGTTGGGCCAGACATTGTGCCAGATCCCGCACTCATGGTGCCTATGAGGGGAAGAAGAAGAAAGAAGAGATTCCGGAGTGACATGGATGATCTAGCTGGATACACCAGAATGAAGCAATTTGGTAGTGGTCATTTCATGGAGCCACCGGAAAACAACAATTGTGGAGAATGCAATGACACAGGACACAACATTAGGACATGCAAGAAACGAAGAACCAACATGGGCACTAGTCAAACACGTGGACGGAGCAGTAGCCTTGGAGGGGGCCGTGGCCGTGGAGGAAGGGCTAGCATAGGAGGGGGCCGCGGAGGCAGGAGTGGTGCGCGTGGAGGACGAACGAATCTGTTGGGGAACGTAGTAATTTCAAAATTTTCCTACGCACACGCAAGATCATGGTGATGCACAGCAACGAGAGGGGAGAGTGTTGTCTACGTACCCTCATAGACCGAAGCGGAAGCGTTGACGCAACATAGAGGAAGTAGTCGTACGTCTTACTGGTCCAACCGGTCCAAGCACCGTTACTCCGGCACCTCCGAGTTCTTGACACACGTACAACTCGATGACGCACCCCGGGCTCCGATCCAGCAAAGCTTCGGGGAGGAGTTCCGTCAGCACGACGGCGTGGTGACGATCTTGATGTTCAACCGTCGCAGGGCTTCGCCTAAGCACCACTACAATATGACCGAGGTGTAATATCATGGAGGGGGGCACCGCACACGGATAAGAAACGATCACGAAGATCAACTTGTGTGTCTATGGGGTGCCCCCTGCCCCCGTATATAAAGGAGTGGAGGAGGGGAGGGTCGGCCCTCTCTATGGCGCGCCCTAGGGAGTCCTACTCCCACCGGGAGTAGGATTCCCCCTTTCCTAGTCCAACTAGGAGTCCTTCCATGTATTAGGAGTAGGAGACAAGGAAGGGGAAAGGAGAAGGGAAGGAAGGAGGGGGCGCAGCCCCTCCCCCTAGTCCAATTCGGACTAGGCCATGGGGGGGCGCGCGGCCTGCCCTAGGCAGCCCCCTTCTCTTTCCCGTATGGCCCAATAAGGCCCAATACTTTCCCCCCGTATTCCCGTAACTCTCTCGTACTCCGAAAAATACCCGAACCACTCAGAACCTTTCCATTGTCCGAATATAGTCGTCCAATATATTGATCTTTACGTCTCGACCATTTCGAGACTCCTCGTCATGTCCCCGATCTCATCCGGGACTCCAAACTCCTTCGGTAAATCAAAACTCATAAACTCATAATATAACTGTCATCGAAACCTTAAGCGTGCGGACCCTACGGTTCGAGAATAATGTAGACATGGCCGAGACATGTCTCCGGTCAATAACCAACAGCGGAACCTGGATGCTCATATTGGCTCCTACATATTCTACGAAGATCTTTATCGGTCAGACCGCATAACAACATACGTTGTTCCCTTTGTCATCGGTATGTTACTTGCCAGAGATTCGATCGTCGGTATCCTATACCTAGTTCAATCTCGTTACCGGCAAGTCTCTTTACTCGTTCCGTAATACATCATCCCACAACTAACTCATTAGTTGCAATGCTTGCAAGGCTTAAGTGATGTGCATTACCGAGAGGGCCCAGAGATACCTCTCCGACAATCGGAGTGACAAATCCTAATCTCGAAATACGCCAACCCAACATCTACCTTCGGAGACACCTGTAGAGCTCCTTTATAATCACCCAGTTACGTTGTGACATTTGGTAGCACACAAAGTGTTCCTCCGGCAAACGGGAGTTGCATAATCTCATAGTCATAGGAACATGTATAAGTCATGAATAAAGCAATAGCAACATACTAAACGATCGGGTGCTAAGCTAATGGAATGAGTCATGTCAATCAGATCATTCACCTAATGATGTGATCCCGTTAATCAAATGACAACTCTTTGTCCATGGTTAGGAAACATAACCATCTTTGATTAACGAGCTAGTCAAGTAGAGGCATACTAGTGACACTCTGTTTGTCTATGTATTCACACATGTATTATGTTTCTGATTAATACAATTCTAGCATGAATAATAAACATTTATCATGAAATAAGGAAATAAACAATAACTTTATTATTGCCTCTAGGGCATATTTCCTTCAGTCTCCCACTTGCACTAGAGTCAATAATCTAGTTCACATCACCATGTGATTTAACAACAATAGTCCACATCACCAAGTGATTAACACCCATAGTTCACATCGATATGTGACCAACAGCAAAAGGGTTTACTAGAGTCAGTAATCTAGTTCACATCGCTATGTGATTAACACCCAAAGAGTACTAAGGTGTGATCATGTTTTGCTTGTGAGATAATTTTAGTCAACTGGTCTGTCATATTCAGATCCGTAAGTATTTTGCAAATTTCTATGTCAACAATACTCTGCACGGAGCTACTCTAGCTAATTGCTCCCACTTTCAATATGTATCTAGACCGAGACTTAGAGTCATCTAGATTAGTGTCAAAACTTGCATCGACGTAACCCTTTACGACGAACCTTTTGTCACCTCCATAATCGAGAAACATATCCTTATTCCACTAAGGATAATTTTGACCGCTGTCTAGTGATCTACTCCTAGATCACTATTGTACTCCCTTGCTAAACACAGTGTAGGGTATACAATAGATCTGGTACACAACATGGCATACTTTATAGAACCTATGGCCAAGGCATAGGGAATGACTTTCATTCTCTTTCTATCTTCTGCCGTGGTCGGGTTTTGAGTCTTACTCAATTTCACACCTTATAACACAGGCAAGAACTCTTCCTTTGACTGTTTGAACTACTTCAAAATCTTGTCAAGGTATGTATTTTTTGAAAAAACTTATCAAGCGTCTTGATCGATCTTTATAGATCTTGATGCTCAATATGCAAGCAGCTTCATCGAGGTCTTTCTTTGAAAAACTCCTTTCAAACACTCCTTTATGCTTTGCAGAATAATTCTACATTATTTCCGATCAACAATATGTCATTCACATATACTTATCAGAAATGCTGTAGTGCTCCCACTCACTTTCTTGTAAATACAGGCTTCACCGCAAGTCTGTATAAAACTATATGCTTGGATCAACTTATCAAAGCGTATATTCCAACTCCGAGATGCTTGCACCAGTCCATAGATGGATCGCTGGAGCTTGCATATTTTGTTAACACCTTTGGGATTGACAAAACCTTCTAGTTGCATCGTATACAACTCTTCTTTAATAAATCCATTAAGGAATGCAGTTTTGTTTATCCATTTGCCGGATTTCATAAAATGCGACGATTGCTAACATGATTCGGACAGACTTAAGCATAGATACGAGTGAGAAACTCTCATCATAGTCAACACCTTGAACTTGTCGAAAACCTTTTGCGACAATTCTAGCTTTGTAGATAGTAACACTACTATCAGCGCCTGTCTTCCTCTTGAAGATCCATTTATTTTCTATGGCTTGCCGATCATCGGGCAAATCCATCAAAGTCCATACTTTGTTCTCATACATGGATCCCATCTCAGATTTCATGGCCTCAAACCATTTTGCGGAATCTGGGCTCATCATCGCTTCCTCATAGTTCGTAGGTTCGTCATGGTCAAGTAACATGACCTCCAGAATAGGATTACCGTACCACTCTGGTGCGGATCTCACTCTGGTTGACCTACGAGGTTCGGTAGTAACTTGATCCGAAGTTACATGATCATCATCATTATTTTCCTCACTAATTGGTGTAGTAGTCACAGGAACAAATTTTTGTGATGAACTCCTTTCCAATAAGGGAGCAGGTACAATTACCTTGTCAAGTTCTACTTTCCTCCCACTCACTTCTTTCGAGAGAAACTCCTTCTCTGGAAAGGATCCATTCTCAGCAACGAGTATCTTGCCTTCGGATCTGTGATAGAAGGTGTACCCAACTGTCTCCTTTGGGTATCCTATGAAGACATATTTCTCCGATTTTGGTTTGAGCTTATCAGGATGAAACTTTTTCATATAATCATCACAATCCCAAACTTTAAGAAACGACAACTTTGGTTTCTTGCCAAACCACAGTTCATATTGTGTCATCTCAACGGACTTAGATGGTGCCCCTTTTTAGCGTGAATGCAGCTGTCTTTAATGCATAACCCCAAAATGATGTTGGTAAATCTGTAAGAAACATCATAGATTGCACTATATCCAATAAAGTACGGTTATGACGTTCGGACACACCATTATGCTGTGGTGTTCCAGGTGGCGTGAGTAGTGAAACTATTTCACTTTGTTTAACTGAAGACAAAACTCGTAACTCAAATACTCTTCTCCACGATCAGATCATAGAAACTTTATTTTCTTGTTACGATGATTTTCCACTTCACTCTAAAATTATATGAACTTTTCAAATGTTTCAGACTTCTTATTTCATTAAGTAGATATACTCATATCTGCTTAAATCATCTGTGAAGGTTAGAAAATAATGATACTTGTCGCGAGCTTTAATATTCATCGGACCACATACATCAGTATGTATGATTTCCAACAAATCTGTTGCTTGCTCCATTGTTCCGGAGAATGCCGTTTTAGTCATCTTGCCCAAGAGACATGGTTCGCAAGCATCAAGTGATTCCAAAATCCCATCGGCATGGAGTTTCTTCATGCGCTTTACACCAATATGACTTAAACGTCAGTGCCACAAATAAGTTGCACTATCATTATTAACTTTGCAATTTTTGGCTTTAATATTATGAATATGTGTATCACTACGATCGAGATCCAATGAACCATTTTCATTGGGTGTGTAACCATATAAGGTTTTATTCATGTAAACAGAACAACAATTTATTCTCTTACTTAAATGAATAACCGTATTGCAATAAACATGATCAAATCATATTCATGCTCAACGCAAACACCAAATAACACTTATTTAGGTTCAACACTAATCTCGAAAGTATAGGGAGTGTATGATGATGATCATATCAATCTTGGAACCACTTCCAACTCTCATCGTCACTTCACCCTTAACTAGTCTCTGTTTATTCTGCAACTCCTGTTTCGAGTTACTATTCTTAGCAACTGAACCAATATCAAATACCGAGGGGTTGATATAAACACTAGTAAAGTACACATCAATAACATGTATATTCAATATACCTTTGTTCACTTTGCCATCCTTCTTATCCACCAATTACTTGGGGTAGTTCCGCTTCTAGTGACCAGTCCCTTTGCAGTAGAAGCACTCAGTCTCAGGCTTAGGTCCAGACTTGGGCTTCTTCACTTGAGTAGCAACTTGCTTGCCGTTCTTCTTGAAGTTCCCCTTCTTCCCTTTGCCCTTTTCTTGAAACTAGTGGTCTTGTTAACCATCAACACTTGATGTTTTTCTTGATTTCTACCTTCGTCGATTTCAGCATCACGAAGAGCTTGGGAATTACTTTCGTCATCCCTTGCATATTATAGTTCATCACGAAGTTCTACTAACTTGGTGATGGTGACTAGAGAATTCTGTCAATCACTATTTTATCTAGAAGATTAACTCCCACTTGATTCAAGCGATTGTAGTACCCAGACAATCTGAGCACATGCTCACTAATTGAGCGATTCTCCTCCATCTTTTAGCTATAGAACTTGTTGGAGACTTCATATCTCTCAACTCGGGTATTTGCTTGAAATATTAACTTCAACTACTAGAACATCTCATATGGTCCATGACGTTCAAAACGTCTTTGAAGTCCCGATTCTAAGCCGTTAAGCATGGTGCACTAAACTATCAAGTAGTCATCATATTGAGCTAGCCAAACGTTCATAACGTCTGCATCTGCTCCTGCAATAGGCCTGTCACCTAGCGGTGCATCAAGGACATAAATCTTCTGTGCAGCAATGACGATAAACCTCAGATCACGGATTCAATCCGCATCATTGCTACTAACATCTTTTCAACACAATTTTCTCTAGGAACATATCAAAATAAACACAGGGAAGCAACAACGCGAGCTATTGATCTACAACATAGATATGCTAATACTACCAGGACTAAGTTCATGATAAATTAAAGTTCAATTAATCATATTACTTAAGAACTCCCACTTAGATAGACATCCCTCTAATCCTCTAAGTGATCACGTGATCCAAATCAACTAAACCATAACTGATCGTCACGTGAAATGGATTAGTTTTCAATGGTGAACATCATTATGTTGATCATATCTACTATATGATTCACGCTCGACCTTTCGGTCTCCGTGTTCCGAGGCCATATCTGCATATGCTAGGCTCGTCAAGTTTAACCCGAGTATTCTGCGTGTGCAAAACTGGCTTGCACCCGTTGTAGATGAACGTAGAGCTTATCACACCCGATCATCACGTGGTGTCTGGGCACGACGAACTTTGGCAACGGTGCATACTCAGGGAGAACACTTCTTGATAATTAGTGAGAGATCATCTTAAAATGCTACCGTCAATCAAAGCAAGATAAGATGCATAAAAGATAAACATCACATGCAATCAATATAAGTGATATGATATGGCCATCATCATCTTGTGCTTGTGATCTCCATCTCTGAAGCACCGTCATGATCACCATCGTCACTGGTGCGACACCTTGATCTTCATCGTAGCATCATTGTCGTCTCGCCAATCTTATGCTTCTACGACTATCGCTACCGCTTAGTGATAAAGTAAAGCATTACAGGGCGATTGCATTGCATACAATAAAGCGACAACCATATGACTCCTGCCAGTTGCCGATAATCCGGTTACAAAACATGATCATCTCATACAATAAAATTTAGCATCATGTCTTGACCATATCACATCACATCATGCCCTGCAAAAACAAGTTAGACGTCCTCTACTTTGTTGTTGCAAGTTTTACGTGGCTGCTACGGGCTTAAGCAAGAACCAATCTCACCTACGCATCAAAACCACAACGATAGTTTGTCAAGTTGGTGCTGTTTTAACCTTCGCAAGGACCGGGCGTAGCCACACTCGGTTCAACTAAAGTTGGAGAAACTGACACCCGCCAGCCACCTGTGTGCAAAGCACGGCGGTAGAACCTGTCTCGCGTAAGCGTACGCATAATGTCGGTCCGGGCCGCTTCATCCAACAATACCGCCGAACCAAAGTATGACATGCTGGTAAGCAGTATGACTTATATCGCCCACAACTCACTTGTGTTCTACTCGTGCATATAACATCAAACCATAAAACCTGGCTCTGATGCCATTGTTGGGGAACGTAGTAATTTCAAAATTTTCCTACGCACACGCAAGATCATGGTGATGCATAGCAACGAGAGGGGAGAGTGTTGTCTACGTACCCTCATAGACCGAAGCGGAAGCGTTGATGCAACATAGAGGAAGTAGTCGTACGTCTTCCCGGTCCAACCGATCCAAGCACCGTTACTCCGGCACCTCCGAGTTCTTGACACACGTACAGCTCGATGACGCACCCCGGGCTCCGATCCAGCAAAGCTTCGGGGAGGAGTTCCGTCAGCACGACGGCGTGGTGACGATCTTGATGTTCAACCGTCGCAGGGCTTCGCCTAAGCACCGCTACAATATGACCGAGTTGTAATATCGTGGAGGGGGGCACCGCACACGGATAAGGAACGATCACGAAGATCAACTTGTGTATCTATGGGGTGCCCCCTGTCCTTGTAAATAAAGGAGTGGAGGAGGGGAGGGTCGGCCCTCTCTATGGCGCGTCCTAGGGAGTCCTACTCCCACCGGGAGTAGGATTCCCCCTTTCCTAGTCCAACTAGGAGTCCTTCCATGTATTAGGAGTAGGAGACAAGGAAGGGGAAAGGAGAAGGGAAGGAAGGAGGGGGCGCAGCCCCTCCCCCTAGTCCAATTTGGACTAGGCCATGGGGGCGCGCGGCCTGCCCTAGGCAGCCCCCTTCTCTTTCCCGTATGGCCCAATAAGGCCCAATACTTCTCCCCCGTATTCCCGTAACTCTCTCGTACTCCGAAAAATACCCGAACCACTCAGAACCTTTCCGATGTCTGAATATAGTCGTCCAATATATCGATCTTTACGTCTCGACCATTTCAAGACTCCTCGTCATGTCCCCGATCTCATCCGGGACTCCGAACTCCTTCGATACATCAAAACTCATAAACTCATAATATAACTGTCATCGAAACCTTAAGCGTGCGGACCCTACGGTTCGAGAACAATGTAGACATGATCGAGACATGTCTCCGGTCAATAACCAATAGCGGAACCTGGATGCTCATTTTGGCTCCTACATATTCTACGAAGATCTTTATCGGTCAGACCGCATAACAACATACGTTGTTCCCTTTGTCATCGGTATGTTACTTGCCCGAGATTCGATCGTCGGTATCCTATACCTAGTTCAATCTCGTTACCGGCAAGTCTCTTTACTCGTTCCGTAATACATCATCCCACAACTAACTCATTAGTTGCAATGCTTGCAAGGCTTAAGTGATGTGCATTACCGAGAGGGCCCAGAGATACCTCTCCGACAATCGGAGTGACAAATCCTAATCTCGAAATACGCCAACCCAACATCTACCTTCGGAGACACCTGTAGAGCTCCTTTATAATCACCCAGTTACGCTGTGACGTTTGGTAGCACACAAAGTGTTCCTCCGGCAAACGGGAGTTGCATAATCTCATAGTCATAGGAACATGTATAAGTCATGAATAAAGCAATAGCAACATACTAAATGATCAGGTGCTAAGCTAATGGAATGGGTCATGTCAATCAGATCATTCACCTAATGATGTGATCCCGTTAATCAAATAACAACTCTTTGTCCATGGTTAGGAAACATAACCATCTTTGATTAACGAGCTAGTCAAGTAGAGGCATACTAGTGACACTCTGTTTGTCTATGTATTCACACATGTATTATGTTTCCGGTTAATACAATTCTAGCATGAATAATAAACATTTATCATGAAATAAGGAAATAAATAATAACTTTATTATTGCCTCTAGGGCATATTTCCTTCAGAATCTTGGCGGTAGTGGACGAGGAGACAGTATTAGAGGGCGTGGGGGGCGGTCGGGTACCGGTGGCCGTGGTCGTAGGACGAGAAGGGTTGACAGAGGAAGGCCTATTGACATCTTGCTTAACCCACATGGTTGAAATAAGGTGAATGGTATTTGTTATTTGGTCTTGTTTATTTGTTTTTTGCATACATACATGTTTTTTTACTTTACTAACTACCAAGTTTGTCTTTATAGGCATGGCTTCTTTCGGTTCCGTGACGAGGCCACCGTGTGCTAACCGCGAGGATATGCCGGACAAGTGGACAGACGCCGAGTTGGATAAGGTGAAGGACAAAGATATGAGAACTCCATCATGTTGGTGTGGAGATGTTTGCAAAGTTAAGGTATCCACCGACCGCAACAAATCATGGACGGAAGGAAGAAGATATTTTGTTTGTCCCAACTATGCCTACGATCGTCCTCGTCCATCTCACGCCTATGATGTACCGCCGGTGAGTTGTTCAAGTTAAAACATGTCGTCAACCATTGAATCTATCTTACTAATGACCACATTTGTTCTTTATTCGTACCTAGTCGTCGCCTCCACTTTGTAAGTACTTCACATGGATAGATCAAGATGTGCCAGAAGATGTTAAGAAAGATCAACTTCGAGATTGTCTACGGAGGCAGCGGTTGTTTGAAGAAGCATTTCAGAGAGGCTTGGATGAAGAGCGTCGTGAAAAGGAGAGGATGGAGCGCAAGAAGCGTGAAGAGGAGAGGGCACGCAAGGAGAAGATTGCTCGTCAAGAGGAGAGTGCAAGAAAGCTTGCAAGGGCTCGTGAAGCCCAAGAGGAGGATGAGGCACGCGACAAAAAAGGAAAATGGCCTCGTGTGACCCAATAAGGCCTTTGTTTCAAAAATCTAGTCACGAACTACGCCTTCGATTCGAGAAACATGTGATGAACTATGTCTTTGATTTGTGATACCTATCATGAACTATGTACTTTATTTGTGAAACCTGTGATGAACTACGTCTTCGATTTGGTGAAACTATGTCATGAACTATGTTTGTTTTGCTGTTGCCGTGACCTGATTTGTCTTGAAGTGAAGAAGAGGAAAAACAGAGCAAACACTGCTCTGCTTTGCACCCTACCGCTAGACCACATGGCGGTAGGATTTGACAACTTACCGCCGGAGGTTACGACGGTAGGTTGGTGAAATGTACTGTGGCCGAAACGGTC
Organism: Aegilops umbellulata; assembly: GCA_032464435.1. Lineage (NCBI taxonomy): Eukaryota > Viridiplantae > Streptophyta > Magnoliopsida > Poales > Poaceae > Aegilops > Aegilops umbellulata. The sequence goes on from CP136054.1 coordinate 400,528,017, forward strand.
CCCTGTCCAACGGTAGGGTTGGCCCCCCTACCACCAAGCATCTCGGCGGTATGTCCTACCGCCAGGGATCATGGCGGTAGGGTTGGCCATACCAGCCATTTTTTCTGTGACCAATTCAGCCACTGTTTTTACGGTAGGGTTGGTCAACCTACCGCCGGAGCCTATGGCGGTAGGGTGGCAAAATGTACTGTGATCGAAATGGTCACCTGTTCTGCGGTAGGTTTGGCCACCTACCGCCGGGGCCAATGGCGGTAGGGTTGGGCACCCAAATGCCTGGTATGCTGCTTCTTCTGTGGCTTAATCGGGCAATTTGTTGGGTGATGTTCCTTTTAGCCCTTTGCCTTTGCATTTCTTACAAATTTCGTTGACCTAAGCATCCAAAATGACATGCAAAAATGATGGAGTAGCGAAGACATACATAACTGAGCATAGTTCATTACATCCACAAATGACACTAGTTCAACTGACTTAAAACATCTAGAGACTCGAATGACATGAGTTCAAAATACAAAGCTCAAACACGAGCATACACTTTCTACTTTGGGAAATTAGATCTAAAACTCATAACACACTCAATTTGTGCGTCACGATCAGGATTAGGCTTCAGTTGATAATCCTGAGAACCCGCCCAATTCTCCAACACACCTTTCGTTTCGCCGAACCAGGCCCATCGAGCACGGCGTTCTGGAATCTCTTACTTGCCTTGTGTGATTGCCCATCCAATGACCTGTCCGGGTTTCCTCAAGTCCAGCTAGCGAAATTCTTCTATGTTCGCAGAGAAAAAGATCTCCGTTGCCAAAGAATGCCTGCTAGCATATGCCTTCTCATGCAGCAGATCAAGTATCTTCTATTTTTCTTTGACAACCCTACGAAAAACTTTTCTCTCCTTAAGATCAGAAGGTTCCTCCATGAATGTATACTTGTTGAAATCCATCATGGCAGCAAACTCCTCATCATTGCTCTTGAACCATGCTTCAACCTCCCTCTTGATAGCAAGTTCTCGCTCCGGTACAATCTTCTTAGACGCTGCAGCCAAACTCTTAGATGCAATGCCACAACACTTCTCATATACTTTCTTCAACTACTCCGGGGTCATGTTTTCCATCATGTTTTCCATGCTACATGAAATGGAACAAACCAAAACTCAAATCAAATGATACAATACAAACACAAAGCATAACTTATTTAGGCTACATAATGTTCTCACTGGTTCAAATGACATAGGTTACATAAACGATAAGGGTACATGCCATTACAGTCTAAATGACACTACAACATCATTTGTTTCAACCCCCTCTAATAGTCCATCAACAAGACATCTTTGTCGTACGGCCCGGGGTTGCAACAAATGACATCATTTCTTTCACGGACCCAAGCCCAACGAGTTGCCCGACTAAGTATCGCTGATGATGGTTGCCTAACTAGCCAATCAATGATCTGGCTAGGGTTGTTAAAGTCCATCTCATTCACTTCATCCCTTGTTTCACACAATGCAATTTGCCTTGCAAGAGCACGTCTATGAATTTTCTCTTCCTTCTTGAGGTTGCTTATGTTTTTCTCTTTAGCTTGGTATAACTTAACTCTGGCATCGTGACACTTCGACACATAATACTTTGAAAAATTTCTACAAGCCACATTCAATGCATCAACGGCTTTGACCCACAAGTCCATCTTTTCCTCAATGACTGCACGTTCACGCTTCGCCGCCGCCTCCGCGGAAGTCTCAACAAAGATGATCGATCCCATCCTACAAGTCGAGGTATTACTATAACGGTCATCCAAGGTAAAAATCCTAACTGTGTCTCGACAAAAACTTGAGCCCTAGGAGTAGATCGAGCTATAATTCAAACTACTCTGACAAAACCCTAATTGAACTATAACCATAACGTTCGTCATATAGGCATTTACTTAAGCATAACCATAAACCCAACCTTAACCCTAACCATGTCATTAACCCTAACAAAACCCTACATGATATTTCTTACTACCCAAACAATGCTACTAACACAATACATTGTCAAAGCACAAACATTACCCTAAATGCATCATATACAATGATTTCACCACAACAAAACCATGAACTAGTGATTCCAACAAAATGAGCAAAATGCATGATTTGAACCAACCAAATGAAGGGGGGATGGGGGAGGTACCTTGGGTGATGCAAATGAGCTTGATCCACCGGCCAAATCTCAAGCAATGGAGGGGGATCTAGTGGGTGATTTGGTGGGGGAGAAGAGGGGGAGAGAGCTTTAGCTCGAAAGAAGAGTGGGGTGAATGAGTGGGTGGGGGAGCAGCACAGCCCCCTCCTTCACAACCTTATCCAGGAACCTACCGCCAGCCATCCCGGCGGTAGGTTGCAACAGCCTACCGCCGTAGGGTGTGGCGGTAGGTCCCTTTGCCACGTGTACACGGCCGTTAACGGCCAGACGGCGTCAGGAAACCTACTGCCACGAGGAGCGGCGGTAGCCTGCACATATCTACCGCCACGGAGCCCGGCGGTAGCAAAAGGGTCAAATGTCGAAATAATTTCAAACCGGGGTCAGATCTCGATTTTGTTCGCAAAAAGGGTCAAAACACGAAATTTTGCCCCCGTTGGTGCCATGCTGGAGTCAACCAACGCGTCGTCGCACTCGAAGAAGAGGAAGAAGCCCTCTGCTCCAACGTCTTTTATTCCATCTTCTGTCACCCCCTTACCTCCTCCACCACCTGCGGCCGACACAATGCCTGAAAGGAAAAAAAATCTTTTTTGCTATTGATTTTAATGATGCAGCGTGGCGATGATCATGTGACGTGTTTGTCTTGATGATTGTAGTGCATACGAACATGATGTTGCAAATTTTATGTCCTAAATGAATTAATCACACATACTCGACCTCGATGACAGAGTTGTCTATGGTCAATGATGATGAGAGGTTTGAAGATCATGAGGACGAGGAGGAGGATCTTGAAGTGGAGGAGGTCAATGATTCCATGGGGACACAAGCAAGCACCAAGAAGACAAGGCCAACAAACTACAATTGCCAAGAGGACATTGCTTTGTGTCTTAACTTGGATGAATGTCTTGCTTGATGCTTGATGCCTTAGTTGATACGAATCAGACCAAGGAGAAGTTTTGGAGTAGGATTGAAGACTACTACTCCAATAATGTGGTCGTCCATTCCCGTCATACTCAAGGCTCTCTTGCCCAACGATGGAGTGTGACACGGGAACAATGTAACTGATGGTTCGATTGTGTTGATCAAATCAACATTGCTCCACCGAGTGGGGTGAAAATCACAAAGTACGGGCCTATCATCCAAGACCTATACAAGCAACACAATAAGAAGGGCAGCGACAAACCATCATTGTTGCATCATTGCTATAAGGAGCTAGTTGACAATGAGAAGTGGATTTGAAGGAACTACAAAACCACACTGAAGAGGGCAACAATTAGCATTTCCATTGATGCAGACGGCTGGAGTAAGAAAATCTTCACATTAGGACGAATGGTGCCAATATTGCAAAAGAGAGGAAGAAGCATGGTGGTGACACTTACAAATAGGAGCTTCGTGCTATGACCGAGAGCAAGAAATCATTGGCGGCCAAACGAAGAGAAGAGAAGGCGGCGAGGTGGAATGAACTCAAGTTTATGGAGGACGAGAAGTAGACAACAAAGATGGCGGCTCAAGCAAGGAAGATGGATGTGGAGGAGTGTATAATTCCACTTGAGCAAGAGAGGCTTGCAAAAGAGAGGAGGGCCGAATAGCATGCTATCATGTTCATGGACCCGAGCTCGATGGATGCCACGACGAGGAAATATTGGTTACTCAGTAACGGTAAGACTTTGGCCCAATCGGAGGTCGACCGTGATGGTGATGGTGGCGGCCGTGTTGACGGTGGTGGTGATGGTGAGCATGGGAGCGATTGAGTTCGTGAAGTATAAACTGATAGGGCTTGGTCCACGACATAAGACATGCCGTGTGGGAGCATAAGTTGGGGAGCACAAGTTACTGCTGGATGGGAACACGAGATAGTTCAAGTTGGAAGCACGGGTTAGTACTAGCTGAAGCACACATTCGCTCAAAAACTTTCATCGACACCTATTAACATGAGATTCGGCTTTGAGGATCTCGACAAGAGAAACATAACAACGAAAATGTTTCGTGATTTGGATGTACAGTTCAAGAGATAAATAAATTTAAAATAAATAAATAGTAAAAGCACAAACAAACCCACACGTGCTCCCTTACTTGATAAAGAAACGTACAAACTTCGCAACAAGTGACGCATACACAATCCACTACTTGTCATCATCAGAGAAGGTGAGAATGACCTTTGCAAATGATACCCTTTAACTAGTGATTAAAAAGAGAGTAATGCTACACCCACTTAAACTAACATATGGTTTTTACATAAAAGAGGACGTGGAAACAAGGGATTGGTTCGATGGGGATGGAAGGGCCCATCCCCTTGAAAATCAGGGGAGAAGAAAAGTAGTTAGGAAGATTACGTAGGCTTAAGTAACTTTTATGTAGATGTAGGATTATTGTTAAAAAGACCACCAAAAACTAAAAGAACAAACTACTCCGATATTTAATGGGTTGGAGCACAGAATTCTTGGGCCAAAACGTCTATAACCCTAAAAAAAGTCTATAACTAGCCGTGAAACAGAGTAAAGACAACAACTACCAAAAACTTAGAAAAAAAATGTCCTCCCGAATCTCTGTGCATAAGATTTCACGACTATAGCATCGATTAAGGTATATTTACCTCTCAATCAACTAGAAATAGTAAACCTGATTCTAAACAGGATACTAACGTCGGGGGCTCTCAGAACGAAAAAGGCCGTACGCAGCCCCCGCGTCGTCCCCGTTGGGCGACTCAGACAGCGCCCTACCCAGCCGCCGGGGGCGCATACTCTCTCCTTCCCTTCCTCTGCCCCCACCGAGGGACGCTGCCGGTCTAAACCCGGGGGCCGACGGTGGTGGCGGAGGACATCGCCTCTCTCCCACGGATCTGGGGTTGTGCGGGGCCTCGAATCGTGTGGAGGCGCGCCCGATTCGATCTGCAACGACTATGGCTGTGGCGCGGCGGCGGCGGAGGCAGCGCGGGCGGAGGGCGCGGCGGCCAGCCCTGTTCGGGGCGGCGATGCTGCGCGCCATCTTCCTTTGGATCGGCATCGGCGGCGTGGAGGGCTTGGTGCTCGCGGCTGCGGCACCTCCGGTCAGATCTGTTCTGACCGGTGCAGTCGGCGGTGGTGGTCATCTCTTTCGTCAAAGGTGGTCGGCCTGCGGCTGGGTGGTCGGATCTCGAGATTCGTCATCTAGTCCTGGCTACGAGTCGGGGAGACAGTTGCCGGTGAAAACCGAGTCGTTGGCGGGCGATGTCGGCGTTTTTGCGCCGTTACCTTGGTGAAGGCATCGTCGTGTAACTGTTGTCGACCCACTTGTACTGCTTCGGGGGAAATCCTAGTATCTGGTCTTCCAGATCAGACGATGGCGGTACTACAGCGCCGTTTCCTCTTGGGAGCATCATTTATGGAGTAGCGCTGAAAGACAGAGGCAGAAGGTGGAGCGGCTTCGTCTTGCACGGAGCTTCGGTGGAGCTGTCAAGTCATGCCTGGCCGACAGGTGCTACGCTGAGTCATGCCTGGTTGGCAGGTGCTACACACGACAAATCTTCCAGAGTCTTCGCGTCTGGGCGGATGAGCGCAGGGCGGTGGCACCGTTGGGCGCCGTGGTGGCGTCGACGGATGTCCAGACTGGTAAGGATGATGCGGATATCTCTCCCAAAGATGGGTCAGTGGTCCGATGATCATGACGGCTTCTAAAACGTGTGCATGTGTTGTGCGTTTTAGGTAGGCTGCACCGGCTGTTGGTCCCGATATGTTATGCAGATGGATCGGCGACGACACCGGTTTTAGACATGAGGAGTAAGAGCACTCCACATTATCGAGTTTATAGGGGTGAGTGGTGGCTTCGGGTGAATTGATGTATGTTCTTGTCAGACCTTTGTAGAATAATTAATAAAGATGGCCGCATGCATCGATTGATGCAAAGGCCGGGGGTTTAACCTCCTTTTCTAAAAAAAACTGGATACTAACGGTCAGGCCAACAACAGAAATTACTACTCCCTCTGTAAACTATCTAATGTTCTAAAATGTATTATATTAATTTACAGAGAGTATTTTATTTCCGTGGCACTATGCATGCATGTATCTGAATTAAATGGACTGAGCTTTAGTCCAAACAGAACGAGCAAAGGAGAAAAGGCGTACAATCTATTGAATAAAGAAAGGTCAATCATGAAAGTCAAACGTACACGTTTACTTTTATATTTTAGTTCTGCGGATCAAAGAGGCTCTTATCCATTACGAGTTTACATGCCATCTGCTTTATATGATCATACATTGGAGAAAACATCATCTGGTTAACTGGTTTTGATGATGAAACTATGATCCCATAGGATTCAGAACGTCTGTGCTATCATATCATCGGAAATCCTGCGCAACAGAGCCCGTTAGTTTAGTTTGCACATGATATATTAATTCTTCTAAAATGTGCAACCCAGCAGATATCCTATTACGCATTCAACTATAGTCACATAAGCCCATAAGATAAATTCACATCGACTATATAAACACTCATAATATAGCAAGTTACTCATCATGAACGCCTGAATATACAGTAACTTATTATAAGCATCCACAGAACTACAGTCACATGCAGTAAGGCGGGAAACACCTGCCAAACTTTTTATGCATCATATTTCTGCTTCAAACAGTTCTGCTGTTAAAAGGATGAAGCACAAATGTCAAACGAGAGTACAGAAGCAACATAGTCGCAAATACGCAGAACATGTTGCGCGTATACAATTTCACCGGAAAAGTTTTTCCTTCCGATTGCTTTGTTCAAGCGTCCCTACTGCTGTGCAATGAACAACTTAACATACTGAAAGATAAGGAAAATATGAAACCACAACTACCTCTAGCCGCGAGAAATTTCTTGCAAAGTACAGGTAGTATAGGTACAAATATACAGTGCTTTTGCTGCAACAAATTTCTCTTACGAAGTACAAACAGTTCTGCTTCTGAAAGGATGAACTGCAACTGCTCACAGGAAGAGCAAAAACAACCCAGTAATCACATAAACAAAGGACGTATACACGTATGCACCATCTAAGGATAGGCTGTTTCGTTACCTTCTCCGAAGGTGTAATGAAATACTACTACATATGCACTTGGCTTGGCTTCCATTTTATATGTACATCATAGCTAGAGTTCCTTTTCATTTTCTATTGTTTTGTCAAACCGTGCCGAGTATCCCTTGTGACCCAAGATTGCACCTGATATCCGAAGATTACAGGACACGCGAAGTATCTGCACACTCGATTTAATCGAATTCACAAGTATCTTGCTTGGAGCGAGCCCTGGACCATCTGGCGACCTGGCCGTCCCATGATGAACTGACAAGCATTGGATCGGACGGATGCCAGCTGCAGTCTCGAACTGCCAAATGATGATGTCCTTGCAGTTTGGCAACTTGCGACCCACTTACCTGAACATGGGAACAAGGATAATAAAATATGTTGGAAGAGAGTTTGCAAATCATGAAAAGTAAAATGAACTAGTAGTTCAATTTCTCATAAGTGAAAGGAGCAAAAGTGGATTGTTTGGTCTGCATTTGGTTTGTATGGTCGCATGGCCAAGGCACCTCACTGAAAGATCTATGTTATCCAAGAGTGGCTAAAAGCTACTCCATCTGTATGAAAATGTAGGATGCTTTTTTGACACTATAATAGTGTCAACAAACGTCTTATATTTTGATACGGAGGGAGTACCTAGGTGTGAAGTGTCACATTTCAAATTCAAGAGACATGTCTACACCATGTGCCTATGTATGAGATCCATACACGCACTCACGTAGTAATGTTGTCATATGATACTCTGGTTGTAGAACAATAAAAAATTGCCACTGGATTAACATGAAAAAGTTGAACTCTTTCCAACAGGAAAGAGAACAAGTAAAATGAAATGCATCCAAGAAATTGTACTTCAGGTATGTTATCCATCACTTATTACAGCCGTAGACTGTGTGCAATAAGTGGTACTTCAAGTATCTTCTCCATCACTTTTTACAGCCGTAGAATGTGCGCAATCAACCTTCTAAAATTTTGATTAAGAAAATGTACATAAAAGCATCCAGGTTTGTCACATGAAATTATCCTAAATTTGTCATCAAGAGTACTTTCACGTCATTATGTTTAAAGAAATTGTAACATATATTTAGAGAAAAAAGTATACAGGAGATCGTGTTGATGTGCAAAATGGCAAGTAAAAGCAAAAGAACTTGAATGGGCTGCCATGCATGTTGAATAGAAACATACCACATCATAGATGCAGACACTAGCATCATAAGATCCAGTATATATGTACTTCTGTCCTGTGCTGTACGAAGCACAGGGTATTAGGCTATTAGCACATATCCACTACATATAATCTGAAAAAAAATGATGCCAAGTTGCCGAGCAGTCACAGTATGTACCTATATGTGGGAGAAAAATAGCAACGGATTAATGTACGGAGAACTGAATGGCCCCGGTATGTAGCTACTGACTGGTCATGTGGATGCTTTTGTTGCTTATACTGTTGTGGATATCTTGAATATCTGTAGTCCCAGGCAGGGACTCTGTTTTCGGAACTGTATCAAACAATAAGATCAGTATAGCTCTGCAGTAAGCCAATATGTCCAAATCCGAGCAACAAAAAAGTCGATTAAGCAGACTGCCTGTTGCTTAAGACATACCCATCAGCATTGGATGTCATTTTCCGGATGTCCCACATCTTAATAGCTTGATCTTTTCCATTTGATATGAAACATCGACCATCTCCACGGCTGTCAATATGAGTAACGCCATGCAGATGTCCAGTCAAAACCCCAGCCGCTTCCCCTGTGGACAAACAACGTCTGTCCCAGACCTGAAGACAGGCTACCAGGATCACATACCACAAAGTTTCTAAAATGAAAAGAAGTTAAGAATATTTTTTTATTCATGTTCCAGAGGAAACCTCAAACTTAGCCAACACAAAGGTTGTCACCTAATGCAAAACCACATAGGAATTCTTGACAGATGAATTATAGGTGCTTGTCCTGTTGTCCACTACTAAAATATAAACATATATGATGCCTAGGGTAAAAGGCATGTAGTAATCTCTAATTGATGATTTACTAGGTACTTGCTTCTCCGGCACTCAAGGTAACAAAAAGAATGGTGCAACCATTTTTTAAACTACACGTTTGGTAGCTCAATAACAGGATTGTATCGGTGCGATACCGGCAATCCCCTAAGAAATATAAACAAAATTCCCAGAAAGATAAGAAAAATTGGATGCTTAACTAATGCTATTGCAACATCAGAACTGGTAAGAATTCAATCTGATTACTTCTTTATTTGAGAATTAAGAATCAGGACAGCGGTACTGTGAAAAATGGTTTGTAGGTAGGTAATGATACTGGAGTAGAGTAATATAAGTTAGAATAATGATGTCGAACATCTTGCGTACATCTTGCGTCCAACATGTTCTGTCGAACCATCTCATTTTATTTATGCACTAGCCAAAGCATATTTCCAGGTATAAAAAAAGCCGTGGAAAAAATGCTAAGGAATATTAGCCGGCACATCATCAGCTTCATGGCATGTAATATTTTATTTCTTTATTTTTTTAGAAATCATGACAAGTGATCTGCTACTCTACTGGAAACAAAAATATCCAAGCACGTTCAGTCATTCAGCAATATGGAGGGTGCAACATAAAAAGCCTTCCCACTTTATTTAGTCAAATACGTTAATACAGAAGAAATTACATAATGTTGCCAGGAAAAAGAAATCACATAAAAATAATTTATACAGTAAGCTACCTTGCACAAGTTATCATCGCTTCCAGAATAAAGTAGGTTACCAGATTCATCAGCAAATGCTACTGTGTTGACATCAGACTGAAATGTAAAAAAGAAAATCAATTACACTATCAACTAACATATCAAATATTTATTACACAAAGATTTCTGAGATGCAAACAGTCCATAAAGGAAATAAGCAAGGATTCAATTGCATTGCTGCTATGACAATCTATATGCATCTCAAACTGTGTTCAATCTAAACTGCCAAAACGTCTTATCTTTAGAAACAGAGGTAATATTAAGTTTCCAGGCTAGCTAAAATTTCCTATACATGCCTAGTTTATTTTTCGAACAAGTATTAGGAGAGTTTGTTTTTCAGAACAAAGAGCAAAACAGAGTGTAACTTTGCCCAACAAACCAGTAGAGCAAGATGTTAAGGCTGCAAATTTTCATCTGCTCCTGATAACCCAACATGATACTTCCAAAATATATACGGATGCCACTGGATTGCCAAAAAAAAGATTTTATCAAGTCATTATTAAAAATCCAAGGACAAATTCCCCGACTGGAGCAGAGAATACATGAATCATAGTAGAAAAGAATAATCAATCAGTTGACTTAGCCAAGTCAGTTTGGCATCACAGCATAGTTTCTAGAACAAAATTTGTGAGCCCACGGGTGTTGCATTTAAAAGAGCAATGCCAATGGTTTAGTTGTACATTCTTTAAAGTTGGTAGGTAAAACCTCTTTAATAAAAAAAATGGTAACAAAATATCGTCAGAGACACATCAAAGGTACATAGTATGCTTGGTTAGGTGCAGCGACATGTCTAGTCGAAAATTGGGCAAACCATGGCGGACCCATATAGAAAGGTCAGAGATTAAATTAATGTCCGCCGATGGCTGCCAAATTTTGCAGCCCCAACAAGGAGTGCCATTTACACCTAAGAAATCAACCAAATGAGAGTTTCCACACCTTCTGCCCACCAAATATTTTTTACTAATACCATCATCCATCTTCAGATTCAGCATACATTTTTCTTTAGAGTTTAGATCAATTATCGGGGTATAACAACCTCAGTTGTCACCCATGCCCACTTCGTGGGAAATAAAAAAGAACGGACAGATAGATCATATCTACACAAGTATGGATGAAGTTACTTGGCTGGTAAGATAGCACAACCAACTTAAGATCATTGGACTATTAATCACTTCCAGTGAGATAAGAAACCCAAAAAATGTGATCAGTCAAAGATGAAAGAAGATACAACCCAAGAGAAAAAATAATATCATACTGTATGGGCAGGCAAACGCAATGTCACTTTGTTTGTCTGAAGGTCATAGACATATATTGAATCATCATTACTGCCAGCAACAAGCTCCCGCCCATCAGTGGAGAATTTAACAGAAAAGAGTCCAAATGAATATCTAACATCTTCATGCTCTGAAAAATCTAATCCGTCATGGATGTCCTGCAGAAAGATGTAAGCGGCATTAATAGTTTAACAGAAAAGTATTTGAAGTGCATATCAAGCATCTTTGTGCAGAGAACATCCAACGCATATGGATGTGCTACAGGACGATTAAGTAAATATTAAATCAGCTGTGGACCTGTTGAACCACAAAGTAAACTTAAAATGCCTGAAGTCATAAAGTAGTATATTTCCATAGTACTGAAAATATCAAAAAATTATAACCATAAAATAGGATAAGGGTGGCACTATCTCAACAGAGAAAAAAAATGCCATTTTTCCTGCAGAAGGGCAAATCTTGATGAGAACTCACAGTGACATTAGCATATGATTCTTTTGAAGCAGTGCCAACATTGACAATATGGATAATGGGTGCCAGACTAGAGTAGACCTGCAGATTTATAAGTCATAAGAAAGTTCACAAATCCAACTTTGCATGCAAAAAGGGAAGATAAAGGGAACAGGTAACCGACGAAGTTAGGCTACACAATAATAATATACAGATAGAAAGAACTAACTATCCGTTTTTCCAATATGTTCCAATTTAGCACTGGTGACCAGAAAGATCAGATTCAAACTAAAGCTACCAGAGTTATCTTATCAATGCATTGACAATAGCTCAGATGAAACATCAAGTGCTGTTTTCCAACCCTCACAATGTTTCCACTACTAGTACAGTAAGTACTAAAAGCACACCCCCACTAGCCTTGTTCCCCAAATCAGATACCTTATAAACTTCAGTTCATCCTCTTCAGTTCAAGGCAATTGCATGTCATGCCTCAATAAGAATAATGAAAGAGATTGACTGCATGGATCGATAAAAGTTGTACCAGAGAACTACACATTTCCAAAACTGAGCCCATGCATACAGAGTTAGGGGGAAATTAAGATGAACCGAAAGAGAAGACAAATATCTTACTAGTTATGTTTTAGTTAACTTACAAGGAACCTTTGATCAGGTGATAACGCTGCATCACTAATTGTCCATCTCAAACTTCTAGCATGAATGTCCTTGTGTATTTCCCAACCTTTATCGACATCATATATTCTTATGTGGCTTCCCTGATAATGAAAACAAAAGGACAAGTAGGACACCGTAAAATTTCAGGAAATTTTACCTGTGCTTATAGAGCTTAGTAAAACTTTTACTATTGCATTAGAGCATAGCATACCTGAAAACCAGCAACAAAAAGAGAACCATCGGCCGAAAACTGTGAAACATAAGCTCGTGAATCCATCGTATCCACTGTTTCAGGACCATCCACTGGAAGATAATGACCAAGAACGAATGCACGATCAACCGGAGAGAACTTCCCATTTCCTGAAGAATTAACTTCCCTTCCACGTAACAACCTAGTTACTGAGACTCTATCCATGGACTTGCGGATGCTTTCACTAGGTCCTGATCTTAGTCGAGTCATATGGAAAATATCATTATGTAATTTTGAGAAATCATTATTCACTTCGACTGAACTAGATCCATCACTATTCTGCCCTTCAGGCTCACTGGATCCCTGTAGCCTACTCATGCCATAACCCATCCTTTTCAACTGCTATATGTATGTCAATTCTCCTTCCAAATGCTCATCGATATGTAGACTCCAAAGCTTGCTTCTGGAGACCGAAGAAGTTCCAAAAAAGAAAAAGAGATGTGAGTGAGCGAGTAGGTAAAAGCCTACTCTGCATAAGAGTTATATATGCTTGACAAGAGCGAGATATGTTTACCCATGATTATGGAATGTGCTACGAGTAATTGAAAATAACAACCCAACCCAAAGAATAGACCATCTGGTGAATGAGATAAAGGAGGTGATGAAGGAGAGAGAGCTTTTATGTATACATACTGGTCGTTTACAGAATAGGACTGCAGATCTTTTGGCTTATATGTCGAGAGTGGAACTCTGAACCGACCTGTGGTTGCAGGAGCCTCCAAATACTCTGATTAGCTTGATGGCAAGCGATTGTACAACTATTCCTACATAAATAAAGCTCTTTTTTCACGCAAAAAAATACTTTAATTGTTCCCTTTTTAAGAAAGGAGGTACTTAATTGTCAAACAGATCTAACTAAGTTTACCAACAGCTCAGCTCAGCATCACGCAGCTTGGAAGGATCAGTTTAGCAATGTCCTGTGAAGGAGATATTCAGAGCTAGAAGTTGTAGCCAAAGCAACTGAGCGTGATACCATGAGTCTTATCCCATAACTCATTCTGCACGTACATGTTCTCTGCTTGGTAAAAGCTATGATCACACAGTGAGCAAGAACAAACAATGAATCTTGCATCCATGGTATCTCCCTTATTTCAGGCAGCTCTGAGCTACTCCTACCAATTTCAACAGTGCAAAATCAGCACACCTCAACATAAGCTCATCAGTTAAGCACTTGAGCTAAAAAAAGCGTTGAAGCCGTCAGACCAAAATACTACTACTCCGGATTCAGGAGTAAAAAAACTGCACGTTTCTTCAGCTAAGCGTACAACAGATTCAGGAGAAACGCATGACGCCACAACAAGCACATCAACAGGCAGCAGCTACTGGAGATGCTCTAAGCCGGCAACATCGCACAAACACTGGCGGCGGCTTAGCATACATAGCAGGAGCGGTGGCTGCTGACCTACTGCCGATCCTCGTCGCGCGCTTCTCCCGCAGCGCCACCACATCTCCTAATTCCTAAGCCCAATCACCCGGACAGAAACGACGGAGGAACTGGATGGACGGGGCTAACCGGGCAGGGACGGAGAGGGGCTGGTTTGGCCGGGAGGAGGATGCCGCGGAAGGAATCGAATCGAACCGGAGCGGAGCGGAATCGAGCTAGCTCGCGGTCGTTGCTCACTGGGCGGCGCTTGGGAGTTGGGGCCTGCTCTTCTCCTCCTCCTCCGTCGTGCTTGGCAGCGAGCAGATTTTTTGCCACCCGTTTTCTTGGAGTGGGTCCCAGTAGCTGACTTTTTTTTAGGGGCTGACAACCACCGCTTGCCAACCGCCGACCCATTTCAGCCTTCAGGAACGGGCCGGTCGGTGACCGTACGACTCGGGCTGCGTTGCTGGCCCGTGGGTCGAATTGGGCACTGCTCATCTCCTATTTTGCGGCTTTTCCTATTTGGGAGCTCCTAATCGGCGAAATCACGAGTTAATGAGCACTTTTTTTCAAAGGTCCCTCGTACCTTCCCAGGCTGCCACAAGTGGCGTATTGCATGTGCGGTACTTGTCACAATCTGAAAGTTTTTATTTTTTTCCATAGACCCGTTTATTCAAAACATCTTATCTCTTAAACTGTGCGTCCAAATCTCGTACCGTTTTCACTATTGAATTTCTCGCGTTGAGATTTTTAAAACTAGATCCCATATTGATAGGTTTTGACGATTTTTTTTCGCGCAAAAAACATGACGAAAAAACCGAACCGGGGGCACCTTTTTTTCCTTTTTGAAAAAGGCACGTGCCTCTCACGGAAACAAATATGTGCCTCCACGATAAGTAAACCAGTATCTCTAGTGGAAGGGAAAAAAACAAAACACATTTTTTTGGTTTTCGGGATACACGGCCATGCCTCTTGCGGAAGGAAAAAAACATGCTTTTTTTGTAGGCACGTATATGCCTCTCGCGGAAGTAAAAGAAATATGATTTTTTTGTTTTCGAGAAGCTCGACCGTGCCTCTCACAGTAGCAAATCCGTGCATGTCGTGAAAGTAAAAAAGTGCATTTTTTTTGTTTCCGAGAAGCTCAGTCGTGTCACTCGCGAAATCAAATCCGTGCCTTGCACGGAAGCCAAAAAAACACGTTTTTTCACGCAAAAAACAATTTCGAAATAATTTTTGTCCAAAAGTTAAGAAAGATCGATAGAAAACCGAAAATCCAAAAAACCCCTCAAATAAACCATCTAAAAGGCCAAAAACAGGTGCGAAAATTAAAAAAAATCAAAGAAAGCGCCCATAGCGCGACACATGGCAGCGGCTGAGAGCGCGCCAACCCACCCCAAGTGACCCTTGGGGAGGCTCCCGAAGAAGCGCTCCTTTGTTAGTTTCTCCCCTAATCGGCGCCTTCAGCGCTGGTTAGTAGAGCTAGCGCTGGCTCATTTCGATAGTAGGTTGTAACTCTGAGCCCACTTGGTCGCTAACTATTTTCTCGACTGTTTCGTTCAATTGTTGGTCGCTATACTTTTTTGTTGGTTTCTCAGTTCAAGGTATGCTTGACTGATCACGGTTGAACCCTTCGGTTGACTTTTTGAGGAAAAAGGTTCGTAAAAAACAAAAAAAAGGCATAAAAAAATCACAAAAGTTGAAGATAGTTCATTAATTTTTCAGAAGTTCTTCAATTTTGAAGAAAGTTCATGAATTTCAAAAAAGTTCATCAAAATTAGAAAAAGGTTCATCGTTTTTAAAAAAGTTCACGGTTTTGAAAAAAAAATCATCGATTTTTTTTTAAAAAAATCAAATAATTTGGGAAAAAATGTTCATCGATTTTTTTAAATCATATAAATTGGAGAAAATTCATCAATTTTGGAAGATCGTATAAATTAAAAAAGTCATCAATTTTGAAAAAAGTTCACCTAATTTGCAAAAAGTTCATCAAATTTGATAAAAGTTTACTAAATATGAAAAAAGGTCATCAACTTTGGAGAATAAAAAAGTTCGTAGAATTGAAAAATAGTTCGTGTATTTTGAGAAAAAAGAAAAAAGAAAACTAGAAAGAAGAAAAGAAGGAAAGGATGTTTAGTATTGACGTGAGGATCGGTGGCGGGTGGGTTAGTGCGTCCTACTTGAAAGCCAGAGGTCACCGGTTCAAGTTGCGACACAACAACATTTTTAGTGCGTTTTGAAAAACAAAAGAAGAAATGACTTAGATGGGCCAGCCCAACGCGGGGGCACCGCAGGCGCCCGTCAACAGAATATACAGTAAAGGCCCACTTGCAATGTAAGTTTCACTCGTATTAGCCAACCAGGACAGAATATACAGTAACGAGCTACTTGATCCTTTAAATGCATGCTGGGATGAGCAAAGAATTCAACATATTTTTCTGCCGAATGATGTTGCAACTATACTTTATTCCGGTTTGCACACGTAATATGGATGACTTTTGATCATGGGGATTTGAGAAGAATGGTTTGTTCACTGAACGGTGTGCGTACAAAATGATTGTAGCTACAAAAAAACGGGGAGAGAATCGGTTGGACGAGCGACCGGACCCATCAAATACAGCTCAGAATGAGAAATCATGGGAGATGCTTTGGCACGTTGCTGTACCAGCAAAAATCAGGAGCTTTTTGTGGAGGCTAGCACATAATTCAATTCCCACAGAAGATGTCAGGAACAAAATAAATATGTCAACACATGATAGATGCTATGTGTGTGGTATGACAGATTTATGGAAGCATAGCTTGATCGAATGCAGCATGGCGCGAGGCGTGTGGGCTCTGGTGGATCCGGAGCTGCTAGAGCATATGATTGAAACAAGGGAACCAACGGCACGCGCTTGGCTTTTCTCGATGATGGAAGTGCTAAGCCACGACGAGATGACACGGATGGGTGCTATGCTTTGGGCAGTCTGGTATGCGCGAAGGAAGTTTATACATGAGGGACTAAACCAGAGTCCACTGTCGACACACCTTTTTGTGACTAGATTCATAGCTGAACTTAATCAGTTACAGGAGCCATCAGCTTCACATGCGATTATGAACACTGATGCAACTAGCTCTGTGTGGGTTCTGCCGGTGGAGGGATGTGCAAAAATAAATGCCGATGGGGGTATTTCCCTAGACCACAATGTGGGCGCTGCTGCTGCTATATGTCATGATCGGGAAGGTAATTTTTTGGGATCTTCTATTTTGGTTGTACGAGGAGCAACTGATCCTGCTACAATAGAAGCTTTGGCATGTCGGGAAGCTCAAGCGTTGGCGAGGGACTTGAATTTGCAGCATATTCAGGTCGCTTCAAATTGCAAGCAAGTCATATCACATATCAAGCAAGGTGTTGGAGGCAACTATGGGAGTATTATTAGAGAGGTGACTGAAACTGCGAGAGTTTCACGGCTTGTAATTTTATGTTTGTGCCTAGATCTTCAAACTTTGAAGCTCATATGTTAGCTAGGTATGGCGTTACTCTCCCTCTGGGGAGAAACATATGGTTGGGGCATCCTCATGATGCTGATATTATCCCTGTAAACATTCTAACCATGTAATAAAGGCCTGGCTATCCTTTCTCAAAAAAAAAAAAAATGCCAACCGGACCACACGTTGTGACAATACATTTCCTTTTTGTCTTTTATACTTTCGGCAGATGGGTTTTTTCTTTTTAGTTGTGTGTTTTTTAGACCGGTTTTGTTTTAGTTTTTATTTCTTTCTTTTCAAACTTTTTCCTTTTTATTTGTATGCAAAAACTTTTTCAAATCGAGGACTTTTTTTTCAAAATCAACGAACCTTTTTCCCAAAATTGGTGACCATTTCTCAAATTCCATGAAGTTTTTTTTTCAAATTCAAAGAACTTTTCTCCGAAGAGATGAAATTATTTTTCAAATTCGAGAATCCTTTTTGAAAATTGATTAAAAAATAAAAAATTGGTGAACCTTTTCAAATCCGATGATTTTTTTGAATTCAATTAACTTTTTCCAGATTCAGTAAACTTTTTTAAATTTGACAAAAAAATACCTGTGGACAAACTTTTTTTCAAAAGCAGTGAACTTTTTTAAAATTCGATGAACTTTCTTCAAATTAGATGAACTTTTTAAAAAAATTAATGAACTTTTTCTCATAACAAGATCAGCCTTTTCTAAATTATATTCAAATAAATAAAAAATCTAAGCGACACGACTACATTGGTTCTAAAACTGTTCGTGTTGCTATTAATCAATAGAGTTCACAAGCTCTAGTGGACAGCTAAGCAAATCTAGGGATGTAGCGGCACAAGTTCGATTCTGCGCGAGAACAAAGCATAGCTCGAGTGGCTAGAGGAGCATGTCTATGCCTTCGCCCGCCTGAGTTCGAGTCCTGATGGGGCCTCCCAAGGCTATCATTTCAAGTAAGATATTGACTCCGGATATTAGTATCATGGAGTTCGCATTTTTTAGTTCAAATCTGCACACAACACTTTTTTGTGGGGTTTTTTTTGCGCTATATAACATAGTGCGCTCTTCATTTGTGGGCCGCCCCGCTATGCGTTGCAGTGGGCGTTAGTTGGCTTGTGTGGTGTAGAAGGCGCCCAATAGGAGCACCCCTACTTTGATACATGGGGTCTGAGAGCTTTTTTCCGGGTGATGTGCGCGCTGTGTCCAAAAAACAGGGAAACACGCAGCCCCTTTCGCCCGATCCATGCGCGGGGCACGACGCGAAGGGGGATCCTATATGGCGTGCAGGTCGCCCGCGAGCGACTTGGTGCGAGCCCCGTCGCGCGTTGGGCGTTCCTATGGGCCGACCCATTTTCTTTTTTTTATGTTTTCCTTTTTATTTTCTCTTTTTTCTTCTTCACTTCTTCATTTTTTCCTGTGAATTTTCTTTTAAAATTCGTGAACATTTTTTTGTTCATCGAATTCAAAAAATATTCATCAATGCAAAGAAATGTACAACAATTCAAAAAATGTCCATTGAATCCAATTGTTTGTTCATCGGATTTAGAAAATGTTCATCAAAATTTAAAATTTGTTTATCAAATTCAAAATTTGTTCTTTATTTTCAAAAAATGTTCATCAAACTCTATTTTTGTTCATTGAATTCAAAATTTGTTCATCCATTTTTCAGAAGTTAAGTTCTTGAATACAATTATTGTTAAAATGTTCATCATTATTAAAATGCTCATAAGAAATGTTCATCAAATAGAAAAAGGTTCATAAAATTCAAAAAATGTTCATTCTTTTGAAACCGCAAACATTTTTTTGAGTTCAAGAACTTTTTGTGAATTCGGTGGACATTTTTCTGAAATTTAAAACTTTTTTTGAAATCTCAAAAAAAAAACGGGGGCACCTCGTGCCCCAAATGGGCTGGTCTAGAAGGTACACAGGGGTGGGGGGGGGGCGTCTGTTCCCTTGCGCGCATTTCGCCAAATAGGAGCGCCCGAGCAGGACGCCCCCAGTTTTTTCCGTTTCTATTTTTTTTCTTTTTTTTCTTTTTTTCTTCATCCTTAAAACAATTCAAGATTGCAAGAAAAACAAATTTCAGAAAAAATGTATGGTGATAAAAACTTTCAAGAAATCATAAAATGTTCGTGGATTCAAAAAATTATTCTAGATTCTGAAAGAAATGTTTGCATATTAAAAAATTGTGGTTTTCAAAATAAATGTTCAGGAAATCAAGAAATTTCCTGATTTTGAAAAAAAATGTTTGCGTATTCACAAAATGTTCATCAATTTTTAAAAAAATAAAAAGCAATTCGTGAATTACAAAAAACGTTCGTCGATTCAAAAAATGTTAGTCAACCATTTATTTTTTCATTAATTTCAGAAAATAATTCCAAAATTTCAGAAAATTATCTTCAATTGAAAATGTTCACTGGTTTCAGAAAATGTTCACGAATGTGTATAAAATGGTCGTGAAATCAGAAATATTCATGATTTAAGAAATTGTTTGCAGATTTACTAGCGACCTACACGCTACATAGGGTTGGCCATGGGGGGCATATGTTTCTTTAGGGACCTCCTAGTTGATGTCTGTCTTGGCTTCGCTGAAGCTAACACGAATGGGCGGGCCCACTTTGCCGATGAGCCATTTTAAATTATTATTTTCTTAAGTTTTTTGAAAGAACATTGCTATTTTTAGCAGCTAGATATTTTAAAAACTTATTAAAATACATAAATGTATCTTAAGAAAACCGTCGAGTATGTGTTTTATACTCCCTCCATACAAATATATAGGGCGTAATATATCTTAAGATAATTGTCGAGTATGTGTCATAAAATAAAGAAAATGTATATTAAAAATGTTCAGTCCATATTATAAAAAAGTTCATCATGTATTAACAAATGTTCACCATATACTAGAAAAGTTCGTTGTGTATTTAACAGAAAAGTTCATCATATATTGGAATAAATTTCACCAAATATTGCAACACTTATAAAAGGAAAATGTTTAAAAAATAAAAGGCAGAAGAAACCCCAAAATCTGAAAAGAGAAAACAAAGAAACAGAACATCTGATACGTGGGTCAACCCGTCTAGAGGAGTCTTCAGCAAGGCCTCAAGTCTATGCGGGACGTTCATATAGGATTGACCTTTTTTTAGCTATACAAGGATTCCTTAACAACAACAAAATGTACAGGAAACTATAGAGGTCCAAGCTTATTGAGAGTTAGTTATTCTTTTTTTAGAAACACAATACAAACGCAGACGCTAAGAAACAAGTACATACATTCATCCCTGACGGTTCGGAAACCATAATACCATTTGTTGGTGCAAAGTCTTGCCCCCTTTGTGTTTTGAAAATTGTTGCCAGAAACAGGCATGGTCTGATTTGTTTGCTAGTGCACACAGAGAGAAATAACTCATGCAAGTGCGAAGAGAATGCTACATTCGGTGTTAAGTTTGAGGAACTTTACCGAAGAACATTTGCATTGCAGAGAAGGATGAGCTACGTTTTGCGAAGATGTATTTGCGAGAAGATTAAAGCGAAGGAGTTGACCCCTTAAAATTGTTGCTGATGTGAAGCAATACATGTTCAGTGTTGTCCGAAGAAATTTACTGCAAATCGAGAAGCTAAAGACGAAGTGAAGATGTAGTATTTCTTTTGTTGTTTTTTCTTTCTTTCTTTTGACTCATAGGACCTCTGTACTATTAATAAAGGTATAGGTTCTCAACACTTAGGTCCGCTATGATGCTTAGCCAAAACCTATGAAAGACTGAGAGAAATCTCTTTATACTTTGAATGATTACCTGTCAGCAGAAGACATTGTTCTTCGGTGCTGCAGGAGATATGTTTCGGACTGAGGAGTTAGCATTCGTTGCTCCGCAAGGAATGTTACCGTTCTGCTCAAATCCCGACCATTGGTATTGTGTCGTTCGACCTTTGGCGGATCCGCATGTCCGATTTGGTCATTTCCCTTCAGGAAAGGTTGTAGCTATAAATAGCCACCCCGCTCCAACATTGCTCGTTGGCTGCTCCGCTTAAGATTTCTGAGAAGATTGATTGAGCATCCCCTCTCCGCGAGAATACCAAGAGCCGAAACTTAGACAGTGGTTGAGCATCACAATAGTTCTAAGGTAGGGTTCTCGTACCTATTACTCTTCAGAGTTGCGCACTCTCTAGACGGATAGGTGCCGGCTTGAGTGATGAATAGTAATGGTCTTCACCAAGCAAAGTCTTTAGCAACCAAGAGTCGTTGTGGTTCCGAAGAAGTCTATCGAATGTTTAGAGATCACTGACAAGTAATTATCACGAGTGAAATCAACTAGAGTCTGAGTAGCTCCTAGTTGAAGGAGAATAGGACGGAGAGAGGTTTTCTCCTGTGATCAATCACAAGTCCCTCCAACCAGACGTAGTCCTTTGGCAGAAGGGCGAATTGGTCTACCAAATCCATCTGTCGCCATCGAGCACCACTGGTACGCTTTTCTTTACTGCATTCCCTTCAGTAGTTTACTTTCGTGCTCTGTGTCGGTAGATTTCCCTGATCTTATATTCTATCTTCTGTTTAGCTTGTGTATCTTTCATAGTCCTTCCTATATAACTTGTCAGCATTCCGTTCGTCTTTCTATTGTTACGTTCTCCCATGCTATTTCACATGATAGCCTACAACATTACCATCATAGTAGTCAAGCGTATGATCTATTATGCTCAAGTAATTATTACTTCTTTCCTTGAAAGATTTGCTGCTCACTGAAGTGCTTGTTTAGCATTCGGTTATCCGAACTTATTTCGCTACTGTATTGGGCTATGTTCAAACATTCGCAAGAATTTTTGAATCTCCCATTCACCCCCTCTGGTCGATATACTCTCGGTCCTAACACCCTCTATAAGGTGGCAAACGAGGCCGGAATTACAGGAAGCGGGTTACCCAGGTTCAGGCCCTCATGGTGGGGCAAACACCTATAAGGGAACACAACAGAAAACAAAAAAAATCATCCTACGCACCAGCCCAGGAGCACTATGAAGATGCATACAAGGTTTGGTATAATCGTTACCAACTCGTAGCATGGCGGAAGAGGAGTTGGTGAAGATCGTTGGGGCAGATCCCCCAGGTAGGATTTACAACCTCCCAACTGCGGGAGGTTTCTCCCTCGAATAGTCCCTTAGACAGAACCTCACACAATCCCTCTAACAGAAGATCAAACGTACGATCCCTCAACCGGTTTGCACACATACGGTCTCACCTATCCAGAGGCGCTTCGCTGTCTAGAGCTAATTAGTACCGGAGACTAGACAACCTTTTGCAGCTACGAACTATTTTGTGGAGGGAGAGAGATAGAGAGGCAGATCATTGCATGTCATTTGTGTCAGAACTTGATGCGGGTTGGAGAGAACCTCCACCCTCTATTTATAGTGGAGGAAGGGGTGGGGAAGGCATGAGGATGGCTGCCTAAAAAGGGGACCCCCTTCACCAACATTGCCCCACAAAAGGGGGAGCTTGCCCCTAAGCCCCCCCTTGTCCATGGCGCCCCATATAGGGTTACCCTTAATGCCCCCTCCCAGCATGTCTCGACCATTTGTGGGGGCTGACCCCCCCCCCACCATGGAGCCCCCCAACAAGCTTCCACCAATTGTGGGCAACCCCTCAAAAAACAGCTCCCCACAAAAGAGGGATCTTGTCCCCCTTGTGTGAACATGGTGTTTTTCACACACGCTCTCTCTCTAGAAAAATTCTGAAAGGTCCCAGAACATTTCCAGCACCCTCCAAAAAATTCCAGATGCCTTCCGAAACTTTTCTGGCTTGATGTTTACTCCTAAACAATTCTGGTTTTCTCTTCGAAACATTTTTAGTGTCTCCAAAACTTTTCGAGCGATTGTCTCTCACACTCCTTTCCTAGTACTCAACATATAGATGACCCTAAAGCATGTGACCCTGTAGGTTCGACGAAATATAGACATGACCGGAACTCTTTCCGGTCAATGATTTATAATGGAACCTTGGGCATCCATATTGAACCCTATACCCACAGGAATGGACATTTTAGTAGACCTTTAGTTATCGTGTGCTATTCTTGTTGCTTCGTGATATGTTACAAAAATGCAAGGCGAGGTTTATCAACATCCCCTTGAATCAACAACTTGTTCACCATGCCAGTTTCCTTGTTACCGATTTTGCTCTCTTTTCTCGTTCCCATGTTTCGGCATCCCCATGATCAAATCACACTGTGTCTGGCCAGATGATGATGGATACCGTAATACTGAGAGGGCCCTAAGAATATCTCTCCATTGTCGGAGCAGCAAATCCCAATCTGTGCTATCTAGTCCCTTGTCATACTTTTCGGTGAACCCGTAAGCCGCTATAATAGCCACCTTGTTCTAGATGACATCTAACAAACCC
Source organism: Aegilops umbellulata (assembly GCA_032464435.1). NCBI lineage: Eukaryota > Viridiplantae > Streptophyta > Magnoliopsida > Poales > Poaceae > Aegilops > Aegilops umbellulata. The sequence continues at coordinate 400,551,801 of CP136054.1, forward strand.
CAAAGTTCATGAAACAAGTATGAAGGAACTCGTTACTCTCATGGTCTAAGGATATCATGCAAACATTTAACTTTCTCTATGTTATAAACTATTAACTTGTGATGAATGGATCTCATAGCATAACAACAATTGGGTATGTTCAACACAAGTGTTCTTCTAACATTGTGTCCTCAAAGTTGCCAGCATTCTCATGCCCATATTCAGGAAAACATGACCATCATGCAAAAATTGAGCTAGTCTTAGAGGCATGGCTAGGAGTCTATATTGTCGTTTATTATTCCACATGTGCACATGGGTTTTCCTCCGAGCCTCTTGGATATACAGACTCAAGGACCATTGCATTTATAGCACAGAACATAAAATAATTACGAACATGCAAATAAGTAACAAAATTTATTATTGCCTCCAAGGCATATTTCCTACAGACTCCCAATTGCACCAGAGTCAATAATCTAGTCAATGCTAATGCACTTTACACCTATGTCATGTGTAAAATATGCTTCGCTTGTGGTATACTCTTCATCCAACGGATCCGACAACTTCAGGCCCGCGTGAGTATTTCATATCCTCACGTTTTCATGTTTTCACAAAATTCATAATTTGTATGGACGTGTCTTTGTATACTTGAATCACTGGTCGAACCTTGGTTCCTCAGACTAGGCTATGGAGCCACTATCTCCAATAGTGTTCCATTGACCTAAGTCATCTTGAAACCATACTGAGTTCATGAATGAACTATATGATTCAACACCCTCTTTTGTCGCTTCCTAAGCAGCAACATACTTATCCTTCGTTATAGAATTCGCCACAGTAACCTGTTTGGAACAATTCCAACTTACCGTGCCACCACTTTATGTATTACATGAAACCTTAATTTAAATTAGAAAATCACTTGGAGCATTGATGAAGACTGTATCAATGTAACTACTTACAACGAGCATGTATCGGTGTAACTTCTTACAACAAACTCTTTATATTCTCCGCTTGTGAGAAAACATGTCATCAGTTGAGAGCACATTTGCTCCCTTGGTGTTTTTGGTAATTTATGTCAACATACATGTTGTTGGACTAATGTTTTCCTAAAGTATATTTTAGGAAAGGTACAACCTAGGCAAGATGGATGGAGATGTGGACCCCTGAAGCTATAGAGCACAATCATTGGCAAAGCTTCAAGACTCTACATTTTTTGGTTAAGTGGTCCAAGATCACATTGAGTCCATAGGAAAGCCAATACTATTAAAAGGGGATGAGGTTTTGATCATGAGTCATTTGCTCAAGTGCTTAAAGATATCACTCCGAAAACCCTCAAACACACCCTCACAATCCAATCTGTCCAAAACCCTAAAGTCATTTTTGGTACCACCGAAACACTCTCATCCAAACCGACTGAGACACACCAGATAGAGCCACTACCTAAACCCTGGAAACTCGGTCTCACTGAGATGGCATTCGGTCCCACCGGAATGCATGTGCCAACTCTTTGTGATCCATCGATCTCACTTCAGAATCTCTGAGTGAAACTGATTGGAATTACTGAGATGAGGTTACTTCTTAGGTCATCACATATCGGTCCCACCGAGTGGATTCATCCGGTGCCACCGAAACGTGCAACGTTCAAATCTTTTACACTATTCAGTGCCTTCGAGAATTTCTTTTGGTGTCATCGAGTTTTGCATAAAGGTGTGTAACGATTGGATTTTTGGTGAAGGCTATTGTAAGGGCATATTTATCCCTAAGGTGTTTTGGTGATTGATGACAATGCCTTTGCGGACTAATCGTGTACCTTGAGTTTCTCAGACGTTTCATCGCTAGGCACAAGATGGTTTGGTGCCCCTCGAAGTGTTGGGGAACGTAGTAATTTCAAAAAAATTCCTACGCACACACAAGATCATGGTGATGCATAGCAACGAGAGGGGAGAATGTTGTCTACGTACCCTCGTAGACCGAAGCGGAAGCATCGACACAACATAGAGGAAGTAGTCGTACGTCTTTCCGGTCCAACCGATCCAAGCACCGTTACTCCGGCACCTCCGAGTTCTTGGCACACGTTTAGCTCGATGACGCTACCCAGGCTCCGATCCAGCAAAGCTTCGGGGAGGAGTTCCGTCAGCACGACGGCGTGGTGACGATCTTGATGTTCAACCGTCGCAAGGCTTCGCCTAAGCACCGCTACAATATGATCGAGGTGTAATATCGTGGAGGGGGGCACCGCACACGGCTAAGGAACGATCACGAAGATCAACTTGTGTGTTCTAGGGTGCCCCCCTGCCCCCGTATATAAAGGAGCAAGGGGGAGGCCGGCCGGCCCTATGGGGCGCGCCAAAGGGAGGGGGGAGTCCTCCTCCTAGTGGGAGTAGGACTCCCCTTTCCTAGTCCAACTAGGAAGAGAGAGGGGGAAGGAAAGAGAGGGAGAGGGAGAGGGAAAGAGGGGCCGCGCCCCCCTCCCTAGTCCGATTCGGACTCCTCATGGTGGGGGGGCGCCACCTCCTGGGCTGCTTCCCTCTCTCTCCCCTCAGGCCCACTAAGGCCCAATACTTCCCCGGGGGGTTCCGATAACCCCTCCGGCACTCCGGTTTTCTCCGGAATCACTTGGAACACTTTCGGTGTCCGAATATAGTCGTCCAATATATCGATCTTTATGTCTCGACCATTTCGAGACTCCTCGTCATGTCCGTGATCACATCCGGGACTTTGAACAACCTTCGGTACATCAAAATACATAAACTCATAATGAAACTGTCATCATAACGTTAAGCGTGCGGACCCTACGGTTCGAGAACAATGTAGACATGACCGAGACACGTCTCCGGTCAATAACCAATAGTGGAACCTGGATGCTCATATTGGTTCCTACATATTCTACGAAGATCTTTATCGGTCAGACCGCATAACAACATACGTTGTTCCCTTTGTCATCGGTATGTTACTTGCCCGAGATTCGATCGTCGGTATCCTATACCTAGTTCAATCTCATTACCGGCAAGTCTCTTTACTCGTTCCGTAATACATCATCCCGCAACTAACTCATTAGTTGCAATGCTTGCAAGGCTTAAGTGATGTGCATTACTGAGAGGGCCCAGAGATACCTCTCCGACATTCGGAGTGACAAATCCTAATCTCGAAATACGCCAACCCAACAAGTACCTTTGGAGACACCTGTAGAGCACCTTTATAATCACCCAGTTATGTTGTGACGTTTGGTAGCACACAAAGTGTTCCTCCGGTAAACGGGAGTTGCATAATCTCATAGTCATAGGAACATGTATAAGTTATGAAGAAAGCAATAGCAACAAACTAAACGATCAAGTGCTAAGCTAACGGAATGGGTCAAGTCAATCAGATCATTCATCTAATGATGTGATCCCATTAATCAAATAACAACTCTTTGTCTATGGTTAGGAAACATAACCATCTTTGATTAATGAGCTAGTCAAGTAGAGGCATACTAGTGACACTCTTGTTTGTCTATGTATTCACACATGTATTATGTTTCCGGTTAATACAATTCTAGCATGAATAATAAACATTTATCATGAAATAAGGAAATAAATAATAACTTTATTATTGCCTCTAGGGCATATTTCCTTCAGTCTCCCACTTGCACTAGAGTCAATAATCTAGATTACACAGTAATGATTCTAACACCCATGGAGTCTTGGTGCTGATCATGTTTTGCTCGTGGAAGAGGCTTAGTCAACGGGTCTGCTACATTCAGATCCGTATGTATCTTGCAAATTTCTATGTCTCCCACCTGGACTAGATCCCGGATGGAATTGAAGCGTCTCTTTATGTGCTTGGTTCTCTTGTGAAATCTGGATTCCTTCGCTAAGGCAATTGCTCCAGTATTGTCACAAAAGATTTTCATTGGACCCGATGCACTAGGTATGACACCTAGATCGGATATGAACTCCTTCATCCAGACTCCTTCATTTGCTGCTTCCGAAGCAGCTATGTATTCCGCTTCACACGTAGATCCCGCCACGACGCTTTGTTTGGAACTGCACCAACTGACAGCTCCACCGTTTAAAGTAAACACGTATCCGATTTGCGATTTAGAATTGTACGGATCAGTGTCAAAGCTTGCATCAACGTAACCACTTACGATGAGCTCTTTGTAACCTCCATATACGAGAAACATATCCTTAGTCCTTTTTAGGTATTTCAAGATGTTCTTGACCGCTGTCCAGTGATCCACTCCTGGATTACTTTGGTACCTCCCTGCTAGACTTATAGCAAGGCACACATCAGGTCTGGTACACAGCATTACATACATGATAGAGCCTATGGCTAAAGCATAGGGAACATCTTTCATTTTCTCTCTATCTTCTGCAGTGGTCGGGCATTGAGTCTTACTCAACTTCACACCTTGTAACACAGGCAAGAACCCTTTCTTTGCTTGATCCATTTTGAACTTCTTCAAAACTTTGTCAAGGTATGTACTTTGTGAAAGTCCAATTAAGCGTCTTGATCTATCTCTATAGATCTTAATGCCCAATATGTAAGCAGCTTCTCCGAGGTCTTTCACTGAAAAACTCTTATTCAAGTAACCCTTTATGCTATCCAGAAATTCTATATCATTTCCAATCAGTAATATGTCATCCACATATAATATTAGAAATGCTACAGAGCTCCCACTCACTTTCTTGTAAATACAGGCTTCTCCAAAAGTCTGTATAAACCCAAATGCTTTGATCACACTATCAAAGAGTTTATTCCAACTCCGAGAGGCTTGCACCAGTCCATAAATGGATCGCTGGAGCTTGCACACTTTGTTAGCTCCCTTTGGATCGACAAAACCTTCTGGTTGCCTCATATACAACTCTTCTTCCAGAAATCCATTTAGGAATGCAGTTTTGACATCCATTTGCCAAATTTCATAGTCATAAAATGCGGCAATTGCTAACATGATTCGGACAGACTTAAGCATCGCGACGGGTGAGAAGGTCTCATCGTAGTCAATCCCTTGAACTTGTCGAAACCCTTTTGCAACAAGTCGAGCTTTGTAGACAGTAACACTACCGTCAGCGTCAGTCTTCTTCTTGAAAATCCATTTATTCTCAATGTCTTGCCGATCATCGGGCAAGTCAACCAAAGTCCACACTTTGTTCTCATACATGGATCCCATCTCAGATTTCATGGCCTCAAGCCATTTTGCGGAATCTGGGCTCACCATCGCTTCTTCATAGTTCGTAGGTTCATCATGATCTAGTAGCATGACTTCCAGAACATGATTGCCGTACCACTCTGGTGCGGATCTTACTCTGGTTGATCTACGAGGTTCTGTAGTAACTTGATCTGAAGTTCTATGATCATCATCATTAACTTCCTCACTAATTGGTTTAGACGTCACAGAAACCGGTTCCTGTGATGTGCTATTTTCCAATAAGGGAGCAGGTACAGTTACCTCATCAAGTTCTACTTTCCTCCCACTCACATCTTTCGAGAGAAACTCCTTCTCTAGAAAGTTTCAGAATGTAGCAACAAAAGTCTTGCCTTCGGATTTGTGATAGAAGGTGTATCCAATAGTCTCCTTTGGATATCCTATGAAGACACATTTCTCCGAGTTGGGTTCGAGCTTATCAGGTTGAAGCTTTTTCACATAAGCATCGCAGCCCCAAACTTTAAGAAACGACAACTTAGGTTTCTTGCCAAACCACAGTTCATAAGGTGTCGTCTCAACGGATTTTGATGGTGCCCTATTTAATGTGAATGCAGCCGTCTCTAAAGCATAACCCCAAAACGATAGCGGTAAATCTGTAAGAGACATCATAGATCGCACCATATCAAGTAAGGTACGATTACGACGTTCGGACACACCATTACGCTGTGGTGTTCCGGGTGGCGCGAGTTGCGAAACTATTCCGCATTGTTTCAAATGTACACCAAACTCGTAACTCAAATATTCTCTCCATGATCAGATTGTAGAAACTTTATTTTCTTGTTACGATGATTTTCAATTTCACTCTGAAATTCTTTGAACTTTTCAAATGTTTCAGACTTATGCTTCATTAAGTAGTTATACCCATATCTGCTTAAATCATACGTGAAGGTGAGAAAATAACGATATCCGCCACGAGCCTCAACATTCATCGGACCACATACATCTGTATGTATGATTTCCAACAAATCTGTTGCTCTCTCCATAGTACCGGAGAACGGTGTTTTAGTCATCTTGCCCATGAGACGCGGTTCGCAAGTACCAAGTGATTCATAATCAAGAGGTTCCAAAAGTCCATCAGTATGGAGTTTCTTCATGCGCTTTACACCGATATGACCTAAACGGCAGTGCCACAAATAAGTTGCACTATCATTATCAACTCTGCATCTTTTGGTTTCAACATTATGAATATGTGTATCACTACTATCGAGATTCATCAAGAATAGACCATTCTTCAAGGGTGCATGACCATAAAAGATATTACTCATATAAATAGAACAACCATTATTCTCTGATTTAAATGAATAACCGTCTCGCATCAAACAAGATCCAGATATAATGTTCATGCTCAACGCTGGCACCAAATAACAATTATTTAGGTCTAATACTAATCCCGAAGGTAGATGTAGAGGTAGCGTGCCGACCGCGATCACATCGACTTTGGAACCATTTCCCACGCGCATCATCACCTCATCCTTAGCCAATCTTCGCTTAATCCGTAGCCCCTGTTTCGAGTTGCAAATATTAGCAACAGAATCAGTATCAAATACCCAGGTGCTACTGCGAGCATTAGTAAGGTACACATCAATAACATGTATATCACATATACCTTTGCTCACCTTGCCATCCTTCTTATCCACCAAATACTTGGGGCAGTTCCGCTTCCAGTGACCAGTCTGCTTGCAGTAGAAGCACTCAGTTTCAGGCTTAGGTCCAGGCTTGGGTTTCTTCTCCTGAGCAGCAACTTGCTTGCTGTTCTTCTTGAAGTTCCCCTTCCTCTTTCCTTTGCCCTTTTTCTTGAAACTAGTGGTCTTGTTGACCATCAACACTTGATGCTCCTTCTTGATTTCTACCTCCGCAGCTTTTAGCATTGCGAAGAGCTCGGGAATTGTCTTATCCATCCCTTGCATATTATAGTTCATCACAAAGCTCTTGTAGCTAGGTGGAAGTGATTAGAGAATTCTATCAATGACGCTATCATCCGGAAGATTAACTCCCAGTTGAATCAAGTGATTACAATACCCAGACATCTTGAGTATATGCTCACTGACAGAACTATTCTCCTCCATCTTGCAGCTATAGAACTTATTGGAGACTTCATATCTCTCAATCCGGGCATTCTTCTGGAATATTAACTTCAACTCCTGGAACATCTCATATGCTCCATGACGTTCAAAACGTCGTTGAAGTTCCGGTTCTAGGCCGTAAAGCATGGCACATTGAACTATCGAGTAGTCATCAGCTTTGCTCTGCCAGACGTTCTTAACATCGTCAGTTGCATCAGCAGCAGGCCTGGCACCCAGCGGTGCTTCCAGGACGTAACTTTTCTGTGCAGCAATGAGGATAATCCTCAAGTTACGGACCCAGTCCGCGTAATTGCTACCATCATCTTTCAACTTTGCTTTCTCAAGGAACGCATTAAAATTCAACGGAACAACAGCACGGGCCATCTATCTGCAATCAACATAGACAAGCAAGATACTATCAGGTACTAAGTTCATGATAAATTTAAGTTCAATTAATCATATTACTTAAGAACTCCCACTTAGATAGACATCCCTCTAATCCTCTAAGTGATCACGTGATCCATATCAACTAAACCATGTCTGATCATCACGTGAGATGGAGTAGTTTCAATGGTGAACATCACTATGTTGATCATATCTACTATATGATTCACCCTCGACCTTTCGGTCTCCGTGTTCCGAGGCCATATCTGTTATATGCTTGGCTCGTCAAGTCAAACCTGAGTATTCCGCGTGTGCAACTGTTTTGTACCCGTTGTATTTGAACCTAGAGCCTATCACACCCGATCATCACGTGGTGTCTCAGCACGAAGAACTTTCGCAACGGTGCATACTCAGGGATAACACTTTTACTATGATAATTTAGTGAGGGATCATCTTATAATGCTACCGTCAATCAAAGCAAGATAAGATGCATAAAAGATAAACATCACATGCAATCAATATAAGTGATATGATATGGCCATCATCATCTTGTGCTTGTGATCTCCATCTCTGAAGCACCATCATGATCACCATCGTCACCGGCGCGACAACTTGATCTCCATCGTAGCATCGTTGTCGTCTCGCCAATTTCATGCTACTACGACTATCGCTACCGCTTAGTGATAAAGTAAAGCATTACAGGGCGATTGCATTGCATACAATAAAGTGACAACCATATGGCTCCTGCCAGTTGCTGATAACTCGGTTACAAAACATGATCATCTCATACAATAAAATTTAGCATCATGTCTTGACCATATCACATCACATCACAACATGCCCTGCAAAAACAAGTTAGACGTCCTCTACTTTGTTGTTGCAAATTTTACGTGGCTGCTACGGGCTTAAGCAAGAACCATCTTACCTACACATCAAAACCACAATGATAGTTTGTCAAGTTAGTGCTGTTTAAACCTTCGCAAGGACCGGGCGTAGCCACACTCGGTTCAACTAAAGTTGGAGAAACTGACACCCGCCAGCCACCTGTGTGCAAAGCACGACGGTAGAACCAGTCTCGCGTAAGCGTACGCGTAACGTCGGTCGGGCCGCTTCATCCAACAATACCGCCGAACCAAAGTATGACATGCTGGTAAGCAGTATGACTTATATCGCCCACAACTCACTTGTGTTCTACTCGTGCATATAACATCAAACCATAAAAACCTGGCTCGGATGCCACTGTTGGGGAACGTAGTAATTTCAAAAAAATTCCTACGCACACACATGATCATGGTGATGCATAGCAACGAGAGGGGAGAATGTTGTCTACATACCCTCGTAGACCAAAGCGGAAGCGTTGACACAACGTAGAGGAAGTAGTCGTACGTCTTCCCGGTCCAACCGATCCAAGCACCGTTACTCCGACACCTCCGAGTTCTTGGCACACGTTCAGCTCGATGACGCTCCCCGGGCTCTGATCCAGCAAAGCTTCGGGGAGGAGTTCCGTCAGCACGACGGCGTGGTGATGATCTTGATGTACAACCGTCGCAGGGCTTCGCCTAAGCACCGCTTGTCGTGGTTCTAAGTCTGACAGTAGTGTAGGGGGGTAAGTATGGAGAGGCTAGATCTTAGCTATGCAGGAGTTGTAAGAACACAAGGTTTACGAGTTCAGGCCCTTCTCGGAGGAAGTAATAGCCCTACGTCTCGGTGCCCGGAGGCGGTCGATTGGATTATGCGTGTTAGGATAACAGGGGTGCGAACCCTTGATACTGAGGAGGGGGATGGCTTATATAGAGTTCACCAGTCCTCTCCTGCCCTCAGTAATGTAGGGTTTAAGGTACATTAAGGTTGGGCGTTACTGGCAACGCCCCTAATAAAGTGCTATGATGACCATAAAAGCTACTTAATGACCGACCGTTTGCCTGCGGAGTGACTTTAGATCTCCTGGCAGTCGAGTGGTTTGCTTAGCAGTCGAGTGATAGCTTCTTGGTCGAGTGTCTTGAACCTGTCGAGTGGGTACCTTCAGGTCGATTGAAAGGTGACTTCTTCTAAGGATGTCCTTGGGTAGGGCTCCTAGGACAGGTACGTGCCCCTACCCTAGGTACATAGCTTCATCATTAGCCCCTGAATGGATCGAGGTTAGAGTGGGGAAAGGGTTGGAGATCTTTCCGACTGGTTCTTTGTGCCACATGAGTGCCTTGTTTTGGATCAATCGTCACGGATGACGTCATCAACCTTCTTCAGTCGCCTTGATCCATTCCAGGCCTTTCGTCGAGTGAATTTCCTTGCCTGTGACGTTCCGAATGATGGTGTGAAAGAGATCTTCTGCCTGACGAATTGTTCTGCAACCCGCGGATTTCGCGGGATTTGAATTTCGGGAAGCGCGCGGGACGGGAGCGGCCGCAGTAATCGGATGTGATAAGGCGGAAGCTCCTCGATTTCTGCGCCACCTTTTTTGCCACGTACTACGCGCGCGTCTGCTGCGGGATTTTACGGGATAGCCTGGGCCTACCAGTCAGCCACTCGGAAGCGGCCTCTTATAAGATGCAGACTCGGGGCTCTCCAACAGTGCGCTCTCTCTTTTCCTTCTCCCCGCACAAAGTCTTCCGCCTCCTCCGCTCTCACCCTAGCGCCGTAGGTCCGTTCGAGCTCCGCCGGCGACGATGGTGAAGGACAAGACGTCCGCTCTGGAGCGCGCAAAGAAGGCGGCGGTGCAGGGGAAAGGGAAGAAGTCCGCTCGGGGCGGATCTTCCTCAAGGACTGCTCTGCCCAAGGGCTGGATCCTGGGCGACTGGATGCCATCTGTGATTCGGCAGGAAGATCTTGACGACATGGTCGAGGGAGGAGTCATTCTTCACGAAGCTGCGCGTCTCCCAGGGGGAGAAGTCGAACCTCAACCTCTTGATGGTGAGTGCGTCCTCCTTGCCACCCATATCGATCGTGGGTTTTCTCTGCCTCCTCATCCTTTTTTCCGGAGCTTTCTGAACTTTTTCGGAGCGCAACTCCATCATTTCACTCCCAATTCCATTGTGTATCTTGCTGCTTTCGTTTCCTTGTGTGAGTGTTTCCTGGGTTGTCGTCCCCATTGGGGGCTCTTTAAGCATATCTTCACTTGCCGCTCCCAATCGGTCAAGAAGGCCAAGTCGAGTGATGAAAGGACGCAAGTGATCCAACTGTGCGGGGGCCTGGCGATTCAGACGAGGGAAAAAACTTCTTTTCCATCTATCACTTTCCCTGAGTCGGTCCGTGATTGGCAGTCGACCTGGTTTTACTGTAAAGACCAGGCGACCCCAGGACAGTCGACTGGGCTTCCCCCTTTCTCTCTGGACCGCGCCCAAAAACCTGCTTTTCTGAAAGTGGCGCCAGAAGAAAAGGCGCAAGTCAAAGTGCCGGTGGGTCGAGTGGTTCAGCTTGTCCGCGAGGGTGTGACCGGCATGGATCTGCTGGAGGCCTTCCTTCGGAGGTGCATTCAACCGCTTCAGGCTCGTGACCACCCGATGTGGCTGTACGCGGGTCTTGAAGACACCACTCGGATTCACCCAGAGGAGGTCACTGATGAAATGCTGGAAGGGTGGTTGTCGAGCATCACAGGGAACAAAGACAACCCCCGAGGAGCCAGGAGGGTCCATCCTCTCGACAACACGTACGAAGTGGACCAGGTCTGACCTTATGTTCCTGAATGAAATCTTGTTTTCTTTATTGATCTTCTTTTGAATCGGTCGATTGACTTTTGTCTTGTCTGTTGTTCTCCAGGCAACTACTGAGATGTATTCGACACCCAACGGAGCACAGGGGCATGTTGAGGAAGGGGAGGCCAGCAGAGGCGAAAGCAGAGACGAACACGGCGAGTGGGAGTCTGACGGTGAAGGAGAGGGAGACGACAACGTCGACTCCAGCGAAGAGGAGGAGGAGGAAGTTGAACCCCCCCGCTCGGAGAGGCGATCCAAGCTTACGCACGATCCTGCGCGGGAACGTGGTAAGGCGACTGCTCCTGTTGGGCAGTCGTCGAAACGCCCTCGGACTTCTTCTCCTTCGCCGACTGAAAAGGCTCCCAAGCACCCACGCGCGACGCCGTCCAAGCCGCCCAAGGCTCTGCCCAGGATGAAGATGATTGTCCCCACCATTTCCGGGTAATAATAAGACTTGTTTTCCTTTGTCGACTGTGAACAGATCTTTGGTCGATTCATTGAGCCAACTGACTGACTTTCGAAATTTGCAGCGCTGCTACTTCTGAGATCTCCGCCAAGGAGGATGATCAAGAGATGGAGGACGCTGTTACTTCCAACCCTGGTACGATCACTGATGTTCTGCCTTGAGTCGACTGGATATTTCTTGTAACTCTGGTCGATTGACTTTTCTTGCAGCTCCTCCTCACGTGATCAACCTACCGGATGATGAAGACGAGGTGCCGTTGAGAGTGAGGAGGAACAGGAGGGCGTCGGCTGGCAAGACCTCCCAATCTGCTCCGGTGCCTGAGGTTGTGGCTCGGGATGGTGGTGATACCACTCGGACCTCCGTGACTTTCGCTGTTCCTCTGATGAGCGTGCGGCCTTCGACGTCGACTGCAAATCCGCCTTCGCTTTTTGCCACATACCCTATCCCTGAGGATCAAGTGGGTGCCGCAAAAGAGGCTATACGCCAGGCGGGCATCATGATGGAGCAGGTGAAGGTGGTTCGGGACGCCAGCCAAGTGGCATATGACGCGAGTTCAGCTCTTCAGAGCAACGTCCAGGTCAGTTGACTCAACACTTGGTCTGTTACGATATGCTGTTTGAAGAATCTCTTTTTCGAAGATCTTTATGTCTGTACACCCGCTGGGTGTGTCTACCAACTTTTGGACGAGTGGGGGCACGCTAAGTGCACCCACTGGGTGTAGTCCCCGAGACTACAGTGGACTGCTGGCAGTCGACTGTAGTCTTTATATTGTGTTGTTGTAGTTGTACTTCTTCACTCGGTCTGGTCGGGCCATGTCGAATGGAATTGTATCCGGTCGACTGCGGGCAGTTGACTTTTTTTTTGAACCAGTGGGGGCACGCTGAGTGCACCCACTGGGTGTAGTCCCCGAGACTGCTGTCGAATGTTTTAGATTCGGCTGTAGTCTTAGAAACGCCATCATGGTCTCTTGGTTACTCGGAAGCAACCTATCTTTGACGTTTGTCGACTGGTTTTTCGCAGAAATCCTGTGAACTTGCAGCTCGCTTCACTGAGTTGAAGGACCAACAGATCCAGCTCAACTTTGACTTAAAACTTGCTCAAGAGAACTTGCAGAAGGCTCGAGAAGAGGCAAAAGGTATGGCCGGTGAGGTCCTCCATTCTTGACGAGTGACTTTTTCTTTTTTGTCCATTCTTGATGTTGATCGCACTCGACGTGCCGCAGATAAACTGGAGGATGCTCTGAAGAAGAAGGATCAAGATCTTGCCGAAGCGCAGAAGGAAGCCTTGAACAAAACAAAGCTTGCTGAAGAAAAGCTGGCTTCAGTCTATACTCTTGAACAAGAGAACTCTAGACTGAAAGCTGCTCTCGACGCAGCTAATAAGGAGGTCAGCCGACTGAAGAACGACAAGATTGCTCTGAATGACAAGGCAGGCGAACTGGCGGGGAAGAAGAACGATCTTGAGGTTTATCTCGGGGGACTTGCCAAGAGGTTGTTCATCATGCTTGAAGGTAACAATTTTCACCCGACTGGCTTGTAGTAATCAAACTCGTGTAGAGCCGCTGCCTTATACTTGAATTGTTAGTTGCAGAATTCTGCCAGAACTTTGAAGAGGAGACCAGTCGACTGGAGCCAAGCTTGGACCCCGCCAATTCACTCGTGAAGGACGAGGCTGCTATGAATGTGCTCCGCCTGGAGTCCCGCATTGCCAGCGTGGTTGATTATCTGGCTCGACTGAAGGTTGCAGTGTCGCGGATCGACACGTCTCTCTGGCCCAGGGCGACGCTTTCGAATGATCTCGAGTCCCTGATGACTCGACTGAATGACGTCCCTGGTCGAGTGACGGAATGGAAGAAATCCTCTACAAGGTGTGGTGCTGATGTCGCTCTGTCCCTGGTTCGCGTCCATTGCAAAGAGGTGCGAGAAGACAAGCTGGCCGCCATTCAGGTTGCCAATACTAGGAAGTTCAGCTTTCAGGACTTCATGGAGACTTTCATAGCTGCTGCCACCTGTATTGCAGACGGGATCGATTTGGACGAGTTCGTCGCCCCTTCCAGTCCTCCGCCCAAGGAATGAAAAAACTTTGATGCTTCACTTTGAATTGCCTCGGAATGCCGAGTGGATTTGTAACCGTTAAACTCTGTCGAGCCGAGGGCTCGAGTACTTTGATCTGAGGTCTGGGACCTTTGGATCTTATCTGAACTTGATTTATCATCGAATATTTTCATGAATTATTTGTCGAGTGGAACTTGATCTTCACTCGAAATAACTTCGTATTTGTAGTGCAACTCCGAAGGAGAAGGTAACAGTCGATTCGCATCTTGCCGTCCTTGCGGATCGGGATATGCTCCGTACTTAGGCGAGCGCTAGGCTGCAGCTAAGACTCCGAGTGGGAGGTTTGCTCCCAACTCGGTAGGATTTTTAAACACTTAGGCGAGCACTGGGCTGCAGCTAAGCCTCCGAGTGGGAGGTTTGCTCTCCACTCGGTAGGATTTTTAAACACTTAGGCGAGCACTGGGCTGCAGCTAAGCCCCCGAGTGGGAGGTTTGCTCTCCACTCGGTAGGATTTTTAAACACTTAGGCGAGCACTGGGCTGCAGCTAAGCCCCCGAGTGGGAGGTTTGCTCTCCACTCGGTAGGATTTTTAAACACTTAGGCGAGCACTGGGCTGCAGCTAAGCCCCCGAGTGGGAGGTTTGCTCTCCACTCGGTAGGATTTTTAAACACTTAGGCGAGCACTGGGCTGCAGCTAAGCCCCCGAGTGGGAGGTTTGCTCTCCACTCGGTAGGATTTTTAAACACTTAGGCGAGCACTGGGCTGCACCTAAGCCCCCGAGTGGGAGGTTTGCTCGCCACTCGGTAGGATTTTTAAACACTTAGGCGAGCACTGGGCTGCAGCTAAGCCCCCGAGTGGGAGGTTTGCTCTCCACTCGGTAGGATTTTTAAACACTTAGGCGAGCACTGGGCTGCAGCTAAGCCCCCGAGTGGGAGGTTTGCTCTCCACTCAGTAGGGTTTTTAAACACTTGGGCGAGCACTGGGCTGCAGCTAAGCACCCGAGTGGGAGGTTTGCTCTCCGCTCGGTAGAATTTTTAAACACTTAAGCGAGCACTGGGCTGCAGCTAAGCCCCCGAGTGGGAGGTTTGCTCTCCACTCGGTAGGATTTTTAAACACTTAGGCGAGCACTGGGCTGCAGCTAAGCCCCCGAGTAGGAGGTTTGCTCGCCACTCGGTAGGATTTTTAAACACTTAGGCGAGCACTGGGCTGCAGCTAAGCCCCCGAGTGGGAGGTTTGCTCTCCACTCGGTAGGATTTTTAAACACTTAGGCGAGCACTGGGCTGCAGCTAAGCCCCCGAGTGGGAGGTTTGCTCTCCACTCGGTAGGATTTTTAAACACTTAGGCGAGCACTGGGCTGCAGCTAAGCCCCCGAGTGGGAGGTTTGCTCTCCGCTCGATAGGATTTTTAAACACTTAGGCGAGCACTGGGCTGCAGCTAAGCCTCCAAGTGGGAGTCTGGCTCTCCGCTCGATAGGGTTTTTAAACACTTAGGCGAGCACTGGGCTGCAGCTAAGCCCCCGAGTGGGAGGTTTGCTCTCCACTCGGTAGGATTTTTAAACACTTAGGCGAGCACTGGGCTGCAGCTAAGCCTCCGAGTGGGAGTCTAGCTCTCCGCTCGGTAGGATTTTTAAACACTTAGGCGAGCACTGGGCTGCAGCTAAACCCCCGAGTGGGAGTCTGGCTCTCCACTCGGTAGGATTTTTAAACACTTAGGCGAGCACTAGGCTGCAGCTAAGCCCCCGAGTGGGAGTCTGGCTCTCCACTCGGTAGGATTTTTTTTAAACACTTAGGCGAGCACTGGGCTGCAGCTAAGCCCCCGAGTGGGAGTCTGGCTCTCCACTCGGTAGGATTTTTTACAAACTTAGGCGAAACGGATTCGCGGCTAAGTCACCCACTGGGGGATTTCACACGTAAACAAAAGTGACAGCAATTACAGGAGAAACTGGAACACTCTTGTCTTTGATAAAAGTAAACTACAGAGGTTTTTCTTATTACATCTCATTTGAGTGAGAATTCAAGTGTAAAATGGGCGGAGTAGCTCCGCATTCCAAGCTCGTGGCTCGTCGATCCGACGATCAACATTGTAGAGGTGATACGCTCCATTGTGGAGGACTCTGGTGACGATGAAGGGGCCTTCCCAAGTAGGAGCGAGTTTGTGTGGTTTCTGTTGATCCACTCGGAGGACCAAATCTCCTTCTTGGAAGGCTCGACTCTTCACATTTCTGGCATGGAATCGACGCAAGTCTTGCTGATAAATGGTCGATCTGATCGTAGCCATTTCCCTCTCCTCCTCTAGGAGGTCGACTGCGTCTTGCCGGGCTTGCTCTGCTTCATATTCGGTATAAAGCTTGACTCGGGGCGCATTGTGAAGTAGATCACTCGGCAGGACTGCTTCGGCTCCGTAAACCAGAAAGGACGGAGTTCTTCCAGTCGACCGGTTTGGGGTGGTCCTCAATCCCCACAGAACTGACGGAAGCTCGTCAACCCAAGCGCCTGCTGCGTGCTTGAGATCACGCATCAGTCGAGGCTTTAGTCCTTTGAGAATCAGACCATTTGCCCTTTCAGCTTGTCCATACGACTGGGGATGTGCGACTGACGCGTAGTCGACTCGTGTGCCTTAAGAGGCGCAAAAAGCTCTGAACTTGTCTGAATCGAAGTTTGATCCATTGTCAGTGATGATGCTATGCGGGACTCCATATCTGAATATTAACTCCCTGATGAAACTGATAGCAGTGCTAGCATCAAGATTCTTGATAGGTTTGGATTCAATCCATTTGGTAAATTTGTCGACTGCCACAAGCACATGTGTGAATCCGCTCCTGCCTGTTCTCAGTAGTCCAACCATGTCCAGTCCCCAAACGGCGAAGGGCCAGACGAGTGGAATGGTCTTCAGGGCTGATGCTGGCTTGTGCGACATGTTGGAGTAGAACTGGCAGCCTTCACACTTGTCAACTATCTCTTTCGCCATTTCATTTGCTCTGGGCCAGTAAAAACCCGCTCGGTATGCTTTAGCCACAATGGTCCGAGAGGACGCATGGTGACCACAGGTCCCCGAGTGGATATCATCAAGGATTATCTGACCCTCTTCTGGCGTTATACACTTCTGACCAATTCCAGTTGCGCTTTCTCTATACAACTGTCCCTTTATGACTGTGAAGGCTTTGGATCGACGGACGATCTGTCGAGCCTCTTCCTCGTCTTCTAGGAGTTCTTTCCTCAAGATATACGCAATTTATGGTACTGTCCAGTCGGGAGTGATTGCCAAGACTTCCATGATTAGGTCGACCACAGCAGGAATTTCGACTTCAGTCGGATCTGTGGCACTTTTCGGCTGCGGGGGTTCCTCCGTAAAAGGATCCTCCTGGACTGATGGTGAGTGGATGTGCTCCAAAAACACATTGCTGGGAATGGCTTCTCTCTTGGAGCCTATCTTTGCCAAATCATCAGCTGCTTGATTTTTCAGTCGGGGGATGTGATGAAGCTCTAACCCCTCGAATTTCTTTTCCAGCTTTCTTACTGCATTGCAGTAGCCAGTCATAGCTGGGCTTCTGACGTCCCACTCCTTCATCACCTGATTAACCACCAAATCTGAGTCGCCGTAGACCATGAGGCGACGGACGCCGAGTGAAATGGCCATGCGCAACCCATACAAGAGTGCTTCATATTCTGCTTCATTATTGGAGGAATCGAAGTGAATCTGGAGAACGTATCTGAGCTTATCTCCTCGGGGGGAAACCAAAACTACCCCAGCACCGGAACCATTCAGCATCTTAGATCCATCGAAGAACATGGTCCAGTGCTCCGAGTGAACCTGAGTCGGAAGTTGCTGTTCAATCCACTCGGCGACGAAATCTGCGATAGCTTGGGACTTGATAGCCTTCTTTGCTTCGAACTTGATATCTAGGGGAAGGAGTTCAATCGCCCACTTCACCACTCGACCAGTTGCATCTCTGTTGTGCAAAATCTCTGACAGTGGAGCGTCACTGACGACTGTAATGGAATGATCAGAGAAGTAGTGTGCAACCTTCTTCGTGGTCATGTAAATCCCATACACAAGCTTCTGGTAATGAGGATATCTTTGCTTTGAAGGGGTCAAAACTTCAGACACATAATATACTGGGCGTTGAACTCTAAAGGCCTTTCCTTCTTCTTCCTGCTCGACCGTAAGTACTGTACTGACAACTTGTCCCGTGGCTGCAATGTAAAGCAGCAGAGGCTCTTTACTGATTGGGGCAGCAAGCACCGGCTGGGTGGAGAGCAGAGCTTTGAGGTCTGCAAACGCTGCATCAGCTTCTGGAGTCCACTCGAACTTGTCAGACTTCTTCATCAGTCGGTAAAGAGGCAACGCCTTTTCGCCGAGACGGGAAATGAATCGACTTAGAGCGGCCAAGCAACCTGTAAGCTTCTGGACATCATGCACACGCACGGGACGCTTCATCCGGAGTATGGTGCCAACTTTTTCGGGATTGGCGTCGATTCCCCGTTCGGAAACGAGAAAACCGAGTAACTTTCCACCTGGGACTCCAAATGTGCACTTTGATGGATTGAGCTTGATATCATACCTCCTGAGGTTGGCAAAGGTTTCGGCAAGGTCAGTCAGTAGGTCGGAACCTTTCCGTGACTTGACCACAATATCGTCCATGTATGCTTCCACGTTCCGATTGATCTGAGTGAGTAAACACTTCTGAATCATCCTTATGAACGTGGCTCCAGCATTCTTGAGGCCGAAGGGCATGGTGACATAGCAGAAGCATCCGAATGGAGTGATGAAAGCTGTTTTGATCTCGTCGGGTCCATACAGACGGATCTGATGGTACCCTGAATAGGCGTCTAGAAAAGACAAATGCTCACACCCCGCGGTCGAGTCGACTATCTGGTCGATGCGGGGGAGAGGGAAATGATCTTTCGGGCAGGCCCGATTGATATGCTTGAATTCAATGCACATGCGAAGTGACCTGTCCTTCTTGGGGACCATGACAACATTGGCGAGCCACTCGGAGTGGTAAATCTCTCTGATGAACTCCGCTGCTAGTAGCCGAGCCACCTCCTCGCCAATGGCTTTCCTCTTCTGGACGGTGGACCATCGAAGATGTTCTTTCACAGGCTTAAATTTCGGGTCGACTCGCAGACGGTGCTCAGCCAGTCCCCTGGGAACTCCAGGCATGTCAGAAGGCTTCCATGCGAAGATGTCCCAGTTCTCACGGAGGAACTGGATGAGCGCTTCTTCCTATTTGGAATCGAGCGTCGTTGAGATGTGAGTCGGAGCTGCACTGGGATCGGACGGGTGAATGTGAACTGGCTTCGTCTCACCGGACGACTGAAATGCTGACTCTGAAGCAGGCTTCTTGGCTCGTAGCAATTCACTCGGATCTACAGTCTTTTGGTACTCCTGCAACTCGACCACTGCCATCTGGGCGTCAACAATCTTTGAACCCTTCTGAAAACACTCTTCTGCTTTCTTCCGGTTGCCCGTAACAGTGATCACACCTCTAGGGCCAGGCATCTTCAATTTGAGATACACGTAACATGGTCGAGCCATGAAGCGTGCATAAGCTGGTCTGCCCAAAATAGCATGATAAGCACTTTGGAAGTCCACAACCTCGAATGTCAACTTTTCCTTGCGGTAATTCTTCGAATCACCGAAAACCACATCAAGAGCAATCTGGCCAAGTGACTCGGCTTTCTTCCCGGGAATGACTCCATGGAAGCTCATGTTACTGGTACTGAGCCTGGAAATCAGAATGCCCATCCCTTTCAACGTTTCTGCATACAGAATGTTCAGGCCGCTGCCACCATCCATCAGGACTTTGGTCAGTCGAGTGCCTTCGACAACAGGGTCGACCACCAAAGCTTGCCTCCCAGGGGTGGCAATGTGCGTGGGGTGATCGGACTGGTCGAATGTGATGGCAGTTTGAGACCACTTCAGGTGTTGCCGGGGCAACCATGTTTACCTCACGGTTAATGACTTTCAGTCGACTTTTGCTTTCAACATCAGCAAAAATCATCAAGGTGGAATTGACTTGGGGGTATCCATCGTCACTATCTTCTTTGTCCTCAACTTTGTCCGACTCTTTTTCCTTGTCTTTGGACTGTTTGCCTTGAAACTGCTGGATCAGGAGCCGACACTGTCGAGTGGTATGCTTTGGGTAAATGAGTTTACCATCCTCATCTTTCTTGGTGTGAATGTGACACGGTAAATCCAAAACATCATTTCCATCTTGATCTTTCACTTTCTTGGGGTTCCAAGGTCCCTTGGGTTTTCCCTTGAATTTTCCCTGGGTTATGGCCAGGGCCTCCCCAGGAGCGGCCGGCTCAGCCTTCCGCTTCTGTTTCCGACTGGAGTTGCCTCCGGTTTCCTGGGCGACTGCCTTCTGCTTGCCGCTTCGGAGTCGGTCTTCATACTCACCATCAGCGTATTTGGTGGCGATTTCCATCATCCGATTCAGAGACATTTCTCTGGTCCGGCCGAACTTCAGATTCAACTCTCTGTTCTTGACGCCTTCTTTAAAGGCACAAACTGCTTGGTGATCTGGTACATTCTCAATGTTGTGATGCAAAGTGATCCACCTCTGGATGTAATCCCTCAGAGTTTCACTCGGTTTCTGCACACAAGACCGCAATTCTGTAAGGCCTGCCGGTCGCTTGCATGTTCCTTCAAAAGTCGTGACAAACACTTGGGAGAGGTCCTCCCAAGTGTAGATGCTGCTGGGTGCTAATTGATTCAGCCACGCTCTGGCTGAGCCCTCTAACAGGAGAGGCAAATGCTTCATAGCCACCTCATCATTGCCGCTGCCGATCTGGACAACCACTCGGTAATCTTCGAGCCAAGTGTCAGGCTTAGACTCGCCGGTGAACTTGCGGACTCCAGTCGCCAACCTGAAGTTGGGAGGAATCACTGCGGCCCTGATGGCTCGACTGAAACACTCTGGCCCTGAAACATGTACTCTGCTGCTGGTAGGCGCATCTCTGTCATGGCCTTCTCAGTGAGCCCTGTTCCTGTCGACCAAACTTTGAACGAGGATGGATCTCGCATCAAAGCCTGGTTCCCTGGGGTCGACTGGAATCCTCCGCCCAACACTGTGAGGGCGTCTGTCATCCTGCAGTCGAGGCGCATATGACCCACTCCTTGGGGGAGGGGTTGGCACTCGACGCCGATCATCGTGATCGAGTCGGTGATCATACTGTTCATTTCTTCTGTACTGATCGTGTCGGTCTCCACGTCCCTCACGCCTCGGGGGCGATCTTGGGCTGTGAGCCGACTGCACTGTATCCGTTGCAACAGACCGACTGTGGATCCTATTCCGTGACTGAGAAACAGCGGAATTTTGGTTTCCTGCTGCCCGGAGCAACGCTCTGATCTGCAACAAGCCCCTGCCAGCCTCTGACTGGGAGGGCTGAATCGATTCTGCTATTCGGGCCGTGGCTGCCAAATTCTGAACGGGAGTTCGATATACCTGCGTAGGCGGGAAGAGCTGACGTCGACTGGACTCAGGAGCCTGCTGACGCGCTCTCTCGTCGAGTGCTCGCTGGAGATTCTCTAGTCGAGTGCGCTCGGCCAAGTTAGCCAAGCGCGCGTCCTCCAAGGCTCGGGCCTCGGGGGTTTCTCCAACGATAGGAGTATGGAGTGCATCCATGTTCTGGCGGCGAAGCTCCTCTCGCTGCAGCGACATGAGAGGCTTGGGGAGATATTCTTCATGGGGATGTGCCGAGTCGCCCTCACCCGCGCCTCCGTCGGTACGGGGAAAACCGGGAGGGCTGCATGTCCCATCAATCGCCAGAACCTCCACTGCAGGGTCACTGCTGTCGCATTCGGATGCTGTCGGTGTCAAAACCGGCGGATCTCGGGTAGGGGGTCCCGAACTGTGTGTCAAGGTCGGATGGTAACAGGAGACAAGGGACACTTTATTTTACCCAGGTTCGGGCCCTCTCGATGGAGGTAAAACCCTACTCCTGCTAGATTAATATTGATGATATGGGTAGTACAAGAGTAGATCTACCACGAGATCAAGGAGGCTAAACCCTAGAAGCTAGCCTATGGTATGATTGTGTATGATGATGGTTCGCCTACGGACTAAAACCCTCCGGTTTATATAGACACCGGATAGGGTTAGGGTTACACAGAGTCGGTTACAATGGTAGGAGATCTTGAATATCCGCACGCCTAGCTTGCCTTCCACGCCAAGGAAAGATCCTTCCGGACACGGGACGAAGTCTTCAATCTTGTATCTTCATAGTCCTGGAGTCCGGCTGAAGGTATAATCCGGCTATCCGAACACCCCCTAATCCAGGACTCCCTCAGTAGCCCCCGAACCAGGCTTCAATGACGACAAGTCCGGCGCGCAGATTGTCTTCGGCATTGCAAGGCGGGTTCTCCTTCAAACTTTGTGTACCTGCGGGTATAACGTCCGATTTTTATAATGCAGCGCTCCTTGGTTTTCACGCCCAATAATGGCCGCCTTCCACGTGTCAAACGAATGCGAAAAGCCGGGGCAGTTTTACATCCAAGCCCCTAGCCGTATAAATGAGCCGCCTATCTAACAGGATGAGGATTCAGATCCAAACCACACCTCCCCCTTCTGCGAGAAATCATCAGAGCATCTCCAGCAAAGATCCATTCCAACATGGCCAGCCGCCGTAGCTCCTCCTCTCGCCCTTCCAGTCCTATCCCTGGAGACTGGGAGAGTTGTTCCATCCCGCATAGCGAATTAGTGTCGCTCCAAGCCAAGGGATTTCTCCCTCAAGCCTATGTGGTCTTGGTCCGAGCCGGACTCACCACTTATCAAGGCGGAAAACAAGTGGAGAACTCACCTAGTCCCTCTATAGGGGAGCGGGTGTGCCTGGTCCCTTATCTAATAAGGGGACTGGGATTTCCAATTCATCCCTTTCTCCGCGGGCTTCTGGAGTTCTATGGCCTCCAGCTGCACCACCTTACGCCCGGCTCCGTGTTACACATCGCGAGCTTCGTTGCTCTTTGCGTGCTATTTTTAGGCGTCGAGGCTCATTTCGCGCTGTGGAAGAAGATATTCTGCCTGGTGCCCCGTTCCCAAGAGGGGTCCATATATCAAGTGGGCGGAGCCAAAGTATGGCGCATCGCCGGGACCGGATACCCGTCCAGAACCCCGAAGAAGGCGCCCGAGGACTGGCCTTCAGAATGGTTTTACATAGACGACGTCCCCCTGCCGAACCCTATCCGGGCCGGTCTCGCTGAGTTCAACAACGCTCCCCTGAAGAAACGCCTGAGCTGGCGCCCTCGGAGCTCTCAGAGAGAGAATGACAGAGACGTCCTTTACCTAATGGGCCGGATTAAGCTACTGGCTCATTCCGGACTAACCATGATTAAAGTCATGGCCATATGCATTATGCGGGGGGTGCAGCCGCTCCAATACATAAGCCACCCCATGTGGGATTTCAACGGGGAAGATGACGCCACCCGTTACGGCCGTAAAGAGCCGGACTCGCCTGCCGCTCTAATGAAGATCTTATCCTCTTTGTACAAGGGAGAAGAAGAGGAATTCCTCCGCGTCGACCCGCAGGGCGGATTTTCCATGTATAGTCCTCCGAATTGGGTTGGGTAAGCGGACAGTCGTGCTTCCCTGTTCATTTTACATTCCCATGATTAAATAGGCAGTCTAACGACTTCAACGCAGGACCTGCGTCAGGAGGTAAAAAACATAAACAGCCGTCCTCCACAGCCAGAGGACCCAGAACGGTCCCTCGATCCGGACTCCGAAGAGGATCCGGACTTAGCGGTGGAGTTTATCGACGGAGTGTTTTATCAGCTAAGCAAGGACGATACCTTGGTAGCTATTATAGCTGATTACCCAGGGTTAATCCCGGCCTCCCAGGTGACAAATACCGGAGCTTTACCCCCTTAAGAGGGGTTCCGTTTTCACGGGTTTGGTTGTTCTGACAGCAACCGTGCTTTGTAGGGGAGATTCCCGAGGCGGGAAGCTGACCCCGCTGCAGCTAGCCGACGGGGGGCCGCAGGGCCCCGGGGGGCAAAAAGGAACGTAGTCCGGATTGAGGTGCCAGAGCAAAGGTATGGCGTACCCTCTCTTTTTCCCTGGTGTTTTACTCCTCCAGGGTATAGTAACATTCGTGCTATCTTCAGGACGAAGAGACCTCGCCGGACTATATCCGGAGAGGTTGCCAATCACGCCTCCACCAACCAGACTCCAACGCCTGGCCTGGAAGCGGAGGCTCGTGCAAGGCACGCACCGGACGCTCCTCCATCAGAGGATGCGGACAGGCTGTCTGCCACCCATTCCGAGGTGGAGAGTGCCATGAACCACAGGTGTCGCCGGACAGTCCTTCGCGACGCTTGTTTCTCCTAGGAGGCTTTAGATGCCTTCAATTCGGGAGACGCGTACCTCCGTGCCGCTCAAAATGGTTTAGCCAGAGCCACGGAGCAGTATGTAAAAGACACACGGGTAAGAAAATTTTGGTAAATATAGATATGCCAGTAGCCCCCGAGTCTTGAAGCAGTGGAAATAACTGATTCGAGAATCATATAACAAGCAGTTTCTTACCGAGAAGAACACCGCGCTGTCCCAGGAGCTGGAAAAGTGCAGGGCCCAACTAGAGGCCGCACTAACGGCAACAGGGGGGGTCTAAAGAGACCCCTGCAGGTAAACAATACACTAGAATATTTAGTATTGTGCGGATTTAAGTGCCAATCTGACAAATGGTATTGCAGATGGCGCCGGACTCGATCCGGACAGGCAACAGCTTCTACGCCGGTTAAAGGCTGGTGAAAGCGTGCTAACAAAGGTGAGGCGGGAGAAGAATGATCTCCAGGATGCCAACACCAGGCTGGATGTTGAGCTAAAAGATGTTCGTGGCCAGCTGTCGGACTCCAATAAGGAGAATCAGCGACTTCGACGCGGCATTTTTACTAAGTGCTTAAGCGAACTCTTGAAAAATGAGTTCGGCGAGGAAGACGACTAACAGAGTTATGTCTGTAGGTATGCTGACAGGTCGTCCCGCAGAGGAGATGCCCGGTTCAACGGGCGATCTTCTTCCCGAACTCTCGCAACTGCACGAACGAGTTCGGCAGGCGATGCGAGGTATTGCCCAAGCCTTGTGGCATGCCCACTCCATACCTGAGGGCTTTGGAGAACTTGCGGAGAAGTTGAAGGGAGCTCGGCGGCGCTTCCGGTTGTGGAAGATATCAGCCTGCCGGCAGGGCTCTAGGGAGGCCTGGGCCATGGTGAAGACCCGCTTTACGAAGTCTGACCCCAATCACATGGCCGAGGTCGGACCGGTGGGGCCTGATGGGAAGGAGATCCCTGTGAGCTTAGTGTATGGCCAGGTAGAATTGGCTGCAAAGTATTCCCAGCAGGACTGTAAACTAGACAGCCTGTTAGATGGTATAGAGGAGGAATACAATCAGTCAGGATGACTATGTAATTTATAATTGACATGTGTAATGCCTTCTAGCCGGATTGTAGATCGTTTGTCGTTGCCGACCTTTTCGCTTCGACCTCGGGACCTGACGGTCCGGAGTGTGTCCGAATACCATAACGGTTATATAAGAACCGAGGTATGCATGGAGACCAGGCGTAGGGGTCATTAGTGCTTTATCAGACAAGTGCCCAACTAGTTATGTTATATTACATGGTTAGTAAGAAACATCTTCCAGAGAGAATAGTTCCGTTAAGGGTTCCTTTTGCTGGGGTGGCATGCCCTGAAGTGCACGTCCGGACTGCAAATGCAGGAAAACATCTGGGGGCATGTATGAGTAAAAAAGGTTCATATTTAGTTCACCGACCGAATATTCCCTTAAGAACGCTAGCTTTCGGCTTCACCCAGTCTGAGGTACACATCCGGCTTATCCGGCAGTAGCAATCGCAGAGGTGCTCCCTTTACCGCCTAGCCGAACGATCGGGAACGTAGGGGTAAGCAGAGGAGCCAGGCAACCCAGCTTGGCCAAAACTTTAAGTCATATCGATGCATATAATGGTGAAGAAAAGGTGCATGCGGAAGTCTGACGCATGCGTTGGGCGTGAAACCCATATAAACAAGCTTCTGTTAAAGAAGCCCCCAGGTTTAAGGAGCGCGGGTGGCGCGCCACATGATGAGCCTTTAAGGGCTATAAAAGGAAAGAGTGGGAGGAGATAAAATAAAAACAGAAAAATATATATAAAAATGGACAGAGGAAGGAGACAAACCCAGAGTCCGGTGCTAGGCATAGAATCTTCGGAGACGTGCGGTGTTCCATGGGTTCGGCTCGAGTCGGTTATCCGACGCATCTCGCAGGCGGTACGCTCCACCAGTCAGGACTTGGTCAATTATGAAGGGACCTTCCCATTTGGGCTTGAGTTTGTCCTTTTTCTTATCCGGCAGGCGTAGAACTAGTTCACCAACGTTGTAATTTTTGGCCCGTACTTCTCTGCTTTGATATCTTCGAGCCTGCTGTTGATAAAATGCGGAACGGGCTTTAGCCACGTCGCGCTCCTCCTCTAAGGCGTCCAGGTTGTCCTGCCGATCAAGCTCGGCTTCTCTTTCTTCGTACATGCGCACTCGAGGTGAGTCATGAATTATGTCGCAGGGCAGAACTGCCTCTGCGCCGTACACCATAAAGAATGGTGTGAATCCGGTGGTACGATTCGGCGTGGTTCGCAGCCCCTAGAGTACGGAGTCGATTTCCTCCACCCAGTGCGTATTAGATTCCTTAAGGGACCGCACGAGTCTGGGTTTAATGCCGCTCATGATGAGACCATTTGCACGTTCGACCTGACCGTTAGTTTGTGGGTGATAGACGGAAGCATAGTCGAGCTTGATGCCCATGTTTTTGCACCAGAGTTTTACCTCGTCGGCGGTGAAGTTTGTGCCGTTATCGGTGATGATGCTGTGAGGGACACCGTAACGGTGTACGACCCCAGATATGAAGTCTATCACAGGTCCGGATTCTGCCGTCTTAACAGGCTTGGCTTCTATCCATTTGGTGAATTTATCCACCATGACCAATAAGTATTTTTTCTTGTGGGTTCCACCATTAAGGGGTCCCACCATATCAAGCCCCCAGACCGCAAAAGGCCAAGTGATGGGGATAGTTCGGAGGGTGTTGGGCGGCATATGGCTTTGGTTTGCAAAGAGCTGGCAACCGACACAATGTTTGACTAAGGCATGAGCGTCTGCTTGGGCCGTCGGCGTACGGAAAGCCTTGCTTACAAGGGACCGAGCTGCGGCGTGGTGGCCACCGAGTCCGGCATGAATTTCAGCCAACAGACTCCTCCCTTCCTCTTCGGAGATACATCTTTGAAGGACTCCTGTAGTGCTTTTCTTATATAGCTCTCCCTCGTGGACTTTATAGGATTTAGATCACCGCACTATGCAGCGTGCCTCGTTTTGGTCCTTTGGGAGTTCCTGCCTAGTAAGATAGGCTAGGAATGGTTCTGTCCACGGGGCGATGACCGCCATTATTACGTGGGCTGAAGGTGTGATTTCGGTGGCAGGGCCTCCGATTATGTCGGATTGTTCGGCGTTGGGTTGTGCGCTTGTGTCCGGACTGTTATCCGAGGGTTCCCCCTCCCATGCTACAGATGGCTTGAATAATCTTTCTAAGAAGATGTTGGGGGGGGGACTGCATCTCGTTTTGCTCCGATGCATGCCAGGACGTCCGCTGCCTGATTATTTTCTCGGGCTATATGGTGAAACTCCAGTCCCTCGAACCGAACTGACATTTTTAGGACGGCATTGCGATAAGCTGCCATTTTTGGATCTTTGGCGTCAAAGTCGCCATTTATTTGGGATATCGCGAGGTTTGAGTCCCCGCGTACTTCCAGGCGTTGAATGCCCATGGATACTGCCATCCGAAGACCATGTAGAAGGGCCTCGTATTCGGCTGCATTGTTGGAGTCCGTGTACATAATTTGGAGTACATATTGGACTGTGTCTCCTGTAGGGGACGTCAAAACGACGCCAGCCCCCAGTCCGGCCAACATTTTGGAGCCGTCGAAATGCATGATCCATTTTGAATATGTGCCGTACTCTTTAGGGAGTTCGGCCTCTGTCCATTCAGCGACGAAGTCGGCTAGGACTTGCGATTTAATGGCTCGCCGTGGTTTGTAGGTTATGTCGAACGGGAGGAGCTCTATGGCCCATTTTGCTATCCGGCCCGTTGCATCGCGGTTGTTGATAATATCGTTGAGTGGTACTTTCGAGGCTACTGTTATAGAACACTCTTGAAAGTAGTGTCGTAGCTTCCGGGATGCCATAAACACCGCGTATGCAATCTTTTGGTAATGCGGGTACCGTGATTTGCATGGTGTGAGGACAGTGGACACGTAGTAAACCGGCCTTTGAAGGGGGAGTTTGTGTCCGTCCGTTGCCCGCTCGACGACGAGTACCGCGCTAACAACTTGATGAGTTGCGGCAATGTACAATAGCATGGGTTCGCCGGTGTTCGGCGCGGCCAGGACTGGGTTTGTTGCCAAGATGGACTTTATTTCCTCGAGTCCGGCCGTGGCAGCGTCTGTCCACTCGAAGTGTTCGGTGCGCCTGAGGAGGCGGTAAAGGGGCAATGCCTTTTCTCCCAGGCGGGAGATAAAGCGGCTTAAAGCCGCCACGCATCCGGTGAGTTTTTGTATTTGTTTGAGGTCTTTTGGGACATCCAATTGTGACAAAGCTCGGATTTTAGCTGGATTTGCTTCAATTTCTCTACCGGATACAATGAAGCCCAGGAGCTTTCCGGCTGGAACGCTGAAAACGCATTTTTCCCGATTGAGCTTAATGTCGTATTTTCGGAGGTTGTCGAATGTAAACCTCAAGTCATCTACTAGAGATTCGACATGTCTTGATTTAACGACCACATCATCTACATACGCCTCCACTATTTTGTCGATCTGGTTTGCCAGGCATGTTTGAATCATGCGCTGATATGTTGCACCGGCGTTTTTTAGCCCAAAGGGCATTGTGTTGAAGCAGAATGGGCCGTATGGTGTGATGAATGCAGTTGCGGCTTGGTCTGATTCTGCCATCTTGATTTGATGGTAACCGGAGTATGCGTCGAGGAAGCACATCGATTCGTGTCCTGCAGTGCATCGATGATTTGATCTGTTCGAGGGAGGGGGAAAGGATCCTTTGGGCAAGCCTTATTAAGGTCTTTGAAATCGACACACAGGCGCCAGGATTTTTCCTTCTTTGGTACCATCACCAGGTTTGCTAGCCAGTCCGGGTGTTTTATGTCTCTAATGAATCCGGCCTCCAATAACTTGGCTAGCTCCTCTCCCATAGCCTGTCTCTTTGGTTCGGAGAAACGCCGAAGGGCTTGTTTGACAGGTTTGAATCCTTTCTGGATATTTAGGCTGTGTTCGGCCAACCTGCGTGGGATTCCTGGCATGTCTGAAGGGTGCCAAGCGAAAATGTCCCAGTTCTCTCGTAGGAACTCTCGCAGTGCGGCGCCTACATCAGGGTTCAGTCTTGCCCCGATGGAGGCTGTTTTATTGGGGTCCGTTGGGTGAACCTGGAATTTGACTATTTCGTCCGCTGGTTTGAAGGATGTGGATTTGGATCTCTTATCGAGTATCACATCATCTCTATTGACCGTGGATCGCAGCATAGTCAGTTCTTCGGCCGCTAAGGTTTCGGATAGTGCCTCGAGGGCCAATGCGGCTGTCTTGTTCTCGGCGCGGAGTGCTATGTCCGGATCACTAGCGAGAGTGATAATTCCGTTTGGCCCAGGCATCTTAAGCTTCATGTACCCGTAATGGGGTATAGCTTGAAAAACTATGAAAGCATCCCGTCCTAGTATAGCGTGATATCCGCTTTTGAACGGGGCCACCTGGAACGTGATCTGTTCGGACCTGTAATTATCCGGCGTGCCGAATACCACATCTAGTGTGATCTTTCCGGTGCACCGCACTTCCTGACTGGGGATTATTCCTCTAAAGGTTGTGCTGCTTCGCTCAATGCGGTTCCAGTCTATTTCCATCTTTTGGAGGGTTTCCTCGTAAATGAGGTTCAATCCGCTGCCTCCGTCCATGAGTACCTTTGCGAGGCGACAGCCGTCCACTATGGGACTGAGGACCAATGCGGCTGGTGCTCTGGCTATTCGAAATTTAGGTTCGTCACTCGCATTGAAGGTGATAGCAGTATTACTCCATGGGTTTATTGTCGCTACTTGATATACTTCAATGAGGCTGCGGAGTGTTCTTTTTCGCATGTTATTTGATGCGAAAGTCTCAAAGACTGTGAGAACGGAACTGAAATTCTCGGGCTGGTTTCCTTCGACCTCTGGAATTAGGAGGTCCTCGCCAATTTTGGCCACCTGCCGGAGTATCCAACATGCCCTGAGGCTGTGAGTTGGGGTGGCGTCCTCTGCACTGTGAATCTTGCATGGTCCATCTAGCCACTTTTCCAGTACGGTTCCATGCCCTCTAAAAGGGTTTTGATTTTTTGGTATTTAGTCCGAGCGCCTTACTGTGGTGCGCCCTCTTAATTCGGACGGGATTGCTATTCAAGGCCGGATTGTCCCAAAATTTTATTTCGGTTTTCCAAGCACTTTCCATCGCACAGTATTTTTGTACTATGGACGCCAAGTCAGCAAAGTGTGTAATATTACGACGACTTACGACGTTGAGTATTCCCTTGTCCGTGCAGTTACTGCAAAAGATTGAAATTGCGTCTCCCTCGCGGTAGTCCTTTATCCTGTTCATAACCAGGAGGAATCTGGCCCAGTAATGATGTACTGTTTCTTCGGGCATTTGCCTGATTTGGGAAAGATCGCTTAAGATCGGGCGGGCGGGTGTCGTTGAATCTGAGACCTCGCCCAGTTTGCTGTTCGGAGGCCGAAGAACTTCCGGATTCTGAGATCCAGAGTCTTGGATGTTATCCGATTTGCCTGATTTTAAGCTCAGGTCTTGGATTGTATCCTCCCCTCCGCGGATATCCGACATGGAGGGTTCGGGAATTCGGACGTAGCTAGTCCTTAAGATAGATGAAGGGTCGCCGCATTGTGTCTCCACCACCGCAACGTGGTGGGTGACTTGGGGAGAGTTAATTTCTCTTAGATCGGGTTTAAGCCCAACCTGGTCGTAATTTGTAGTGACACCCAGTGCGGCGATGCGATCCAGGAGCTCGTTTACAGAAGAGAGCTCCATCGGATCCAATTGCTCGGCGATTTCTGAGCCGACGTGGAGGTTGCTTTCGATGACCCGGGAGGTCACCGTCGGCTCAACAGCCGAACAGGCGGTTGCGAGAAAACCACCTAGCTGGAGAGTTTGGCCGATAGCCAAGGCTCCTTTTGTAATGGCACCGTCTTTAAAGACGGGAAGAGGCATCCTTCCTGATCACGACGGCACAGAGGAACTCTCAATGAAAGCACCAATGTCGGTGTCAAAACTAGCGGATCTCGGGTAGGGGGTCCCGAACTGTGTGTCAAGGTCGGATGGTAACAGGAGACAAGGGACACTTTATTTTACCCAGGTTCGGGCCCTCTCGATGGAGGTAAAACCCTACACCTGCTAGATTAATATTGATGATATGGGTAGTACAAGAGTAGATCTACCACGAGATCAAGGAGGCTAAACCCTAGAAGCTAGCCTATGGTATGATTGTGTATGATGATGGTTCGCCTATGGACTACAACCCTCCGATTTATATAGACACCGGATAGGGTTAGGGTTACACAGAGTCGGTTACAGTGGTAGGAGATCTTGAATATCCGCACGCCTAGCTTGCCTTCCACGCCAAGGAAAGATCCTTCCGGACACGGGACGAAGTCTTCAATCTTGTATCTTCATAGTCCTGGAGTCTGGCTGAAGGTATAGTTTGGCTATCCGAACACCCCCTAATCCAGGACTCCCTCATATGCGGTCTCTGCGGAGCCAGTCGACAGATCGAACAGGCCGTAGAGAGATTCGTCAGGCTCGATTGCCGCGACTTGAGGGGTGGCCGTCTGGCGAGCCACCGCATGCCTCACCCACCTCTGGAGTCTCGATCGACCGGAGCGCTTGCGTCGGCGAGAGACAAGGTGGGGAGATGAAACGGGAGCCGACCGATACTGGGTCGACGACTGCCGCAGGAGGACGCCACGAACACATGCGCGGAAGTGCGTCGCCCCGTGGACGGGGAGCGCGTCGATGTCGAGTGGAGCCTCCTGAAGCCAAGCGGAGTCGGCGGCGATGAACGTGAGCGTGCCGAGATGGATCTCGCGGCCCTCCACCAAAACTCCGCACAAAACCATGATCAAGGAGATCGGAAAAATCGCAACTCCTACAATCAAGTGCTAAAATTCCTGGGTGGGCGCCAACTGTCGTGGTTCCAAGTCTGACAGTAGTGTAGGGGGGGTAAGTATGGAGAGGCTAGATCTTAGCTATGCAGGAGTTGTAAGAACAGAAGGTTTACGAGTTCAGGCCCTTCTCGGAGGAAGTAATATCCCTACGTCTCGGTGCCCGGAGGCGGTCGATTGGATTATGCGTGCTAGGATAACAGGGGTGCGAACCCTTGATACTGAGGAGGGGGATGTCTTATATAGAGTTCGCCAGTCCTCTCCTGCCCTCAGTAATGCAGGGTTTAAGGTACATTAAGGTTGGGCGTTACTGTAACGCCCCTAATAAAGTGCTATGATGACCATAAAAGCTACTTAATGACCGACCGTTTGCCTGCGGAGTGACTTTAGATCTCCTGGCAGTCGAGTGGTTTGCTTAGCAGTCGAGTGATAGCTTCTTGGTCGAGTGTCCTGAACCCGTCGAGTAGGTACCTTCAGGTCGATTAAAAGGTGACTTCTTCCAAGGATGTCCTTGGGTAGGGCTCCTAGGACAGGTCCGTGCCCCTACCCTAGGTACATAGCTTCATCACCGCTACAATATGATCGAGGTGTAATATCGTGGAGGGGGGCACCGCACACGGCTAAGGAACGATCACGAAGATCAACTTGTGTGTTCTAGGGTGCCCCTGCCCCCGTATATAAAGGAGCAAGGGGGAAGGCCGGCCGGCCCTATGGGGCGCGCCAAAGGGAGGGGGGAGTCCTCCTCCTAGTGGAGTAGGACTCCCCTTTCCTAGTCCAACTAGGAAGAGAGAGGGGGAAGGAAAGAGAGGGAGAGGGAGAGGGAAAGAGGGGCCGCGCCCCCGTCCCTAGTCCAATTCGGACTCCTCACGAGGGGGCCGCCACCTCCTGGGCTGCTGCCCTCTCTCTCCCCTCAAGCCCACTAAGGCCCAATACTTCCCCGGGGGGTTCCGATAACCCCTCCGGCACTCCGGTTTTCTCCGAAATCACCTGGAACACTTCCGGTGTCCGAATATAGTCGTCCAATATATCGATCTTTATGTCTCGACCATTTCGAGACTCCTCGTCATGTTTGTGATCACATCCGGGAGTCCGAACAACCTTCGGTACATCAAAATACATAAACTCATAATGAAACTGTCATCGTAATGTTAAGCGTGCGGACCCTATGGTTCGAGAACAATGTAGACATGACCGAGACACGTCTCCGGTCAATAACCAATAGCAGAACCTGGATGCTCATATTGGTTCCTACATATTCTACGAAGATCTTTATCGGTCAGACCGCAAAACAACATACGTTGTTCCCTTTGTCATCGGTATGTTACTTGCCCGACATTCGATCGTCGGTATCCTATACCTAGTTCAATCTCGTTACTGGCAAGTCTCTTTACTCATTCCGTAATACATCATCCCGCAACTAACTCATTTGTTGCAATGCTTGCAAGGCTTAAGTGATGTGCATTACCGAGAGGGCCCAGAGATACCTCTCCGACATTCGGAGTGACAAATCCTAATCTCGAAATACGCCAACCCAACAAGTACCTTCGGAGACACCTGTAGAGCACCTTTATAATCACCCAGTTATGTTGTGACGTTTGGTAGCACACAAAGTGTTCCTCCGGTAAACGGGAGTTGCATAATCTCATAGTCATAGGAACATGTGTAAGTTATGCAGAAAGCAATAGCAACAAACTAAACGATCAAGTGCTAAGCTAACGGAATGGGTCAAGTCAATCAGATCATTCATCTAATGATGTGATCCCATTAATCAAATAACAACTCTTTGTCTATGGTTAGGAAACATAACCATCTTTGATTAATGAGCTAGTCAAGTAGAGGCATACTAGTGACACTCTTGTTTGTCTATGTATTCACACATGTATTATGTTTCCGGTTAATACAATTCTAGCATGAATAATAAAAATTTATCAAGAAATAAGGAAATAAATAATAACTTTTTTATTGCCTCTAGGGCATATTTCCTTCACGAAGACTATTGAAGACGGTGTTTTTCTACGTTTCTTTTTGGTGGATTTGAGTAGTAGGAAAGCCGTACTATTAAGAGTGGGTCCGCGTCGGAAAGGTTCGGGTGGAATCATCACGTACACGTTTTCTTCCTTGTCTCCTCCTTTCCCCTACACTTTGGAGCATCCTCCGTTTATCCTCTATGCAATTGTCCTAGCTGTTGATTTTGGGCTTGCGGTAGTACCGCTCCCTGGAGCGGTAGTACCATACTTCGGTGCGGTAGTACCACAGGAGCCCACGGTAGTACCGCTCCTCCGGAGCCGTAGTACCATGGTCCCCAGGCCAAGTGCCGCTTCTTCACGGTAGTAGGGGTGGATGTTATTTTTTACATCCGCGCCTTTGTGGTAGTACCGCACCTCGTGCGCGGTAGTACCATACGCAGCCTGGTTCAACTGCCATGCGGTAGTACAGCTCCTCAGCGGTAGTACCGTGACGGATTTTTGCATCATTTGGTTTTCAACGAAAGTAGGCACGGATGTATTTTTATGCATCCGCGCCCTTCCTAGGCTAGGACGCCTTGTGGTAGTACCGCAAGGAGGAGCGGTAGTACCGCACTTGCGGAAGTACCGTTCTCAGTCAGGCTTGTTCTAGTTCCTGCCGTTGCCGCGGTAGTACCGCGGTCCCTCACGGTAGTACCACATGGCCTTGCGGTAGTACTGCTTGTCAGGAGCGGTAGTACCGCAAGTCGCAGGCTGGTTAGGTGGATAACGGTTGGATTTTGTCCACAGCTATAAAAGGGGTGTCTTCTTCCTCTAGTTGACTACCTCTTCCACCTCTAAGCTCCATTTTCGCCCGATCTCACTCCCTAGCCAGTCAAACTTGTTGATTTGCTCGGGAGTGGTAGATAAGGCCCCGATCTACACTTCCACCAAGAGAAATTTGATTTCCCCCACTAATCCCTTGCGGATCTTGTTACTCTTGGGTGTTTGAGCACCATAGACGGTTGAGGTCACCGCGGAGCCATAGTCCACTGTGGTGAAGCTTCGTGGTGTCGTTGGGAGCCTCCAATTAAGTTGTGGAGATTGCCCCAACCTTGTTTGTGAAGGTTCGGTCGCCGCCTCCAAGGGCACCAATAGTGGAATCACGGCATCTCGCATTGTGTGAGGGTGTGAGGAGAATACAGTGGCCCTAGTGGCTTCTTGGGGACATTGTGCCTCCACACCGCTCCAACGGAGACGTACTTCCCCTCAAAGGGAAGGAACTTCGGTAATACATCCTCGTCTTCACCGGCTCCACTCTTGGTTATCTCACGCCTTTACTCGTGCAAGCTTATTTGTGTTATATCTCTTGCTTGCGTGTGTACTTATTGTTATTGCATCATATAGGTTGCTCACCTAGTTGCATATCTAGACAACCTACTTTGATGCAAAGTTTAAATTGGTAAAGAAAAGCTAAAAAATGTTAGTTGCCTATTCACCCCCCTCTAGTCAACTATATCGATCCTTTCAATTGGTATCAGAGCCTCGTCTCTTTATTAAGGACTTTACCCTCCGAAGAGTATGGTTGACGTCGTAGACGA
This sequence comes from Aegilops umbellulata, assembly GCA_032464435.1. Taxonomy (NCBI): domain Eukaryota; kingdom Viridiplantae; phylum Streptophyta; class Magnoliopsida; order Poales; family Poaceae; genus Aegilops; species Aegilops umbellulata. Next base: position 400,587,391 of record CP136054.1, read on the forward strand.
TGTGGAGGAGCACTCTGGTGCGAATCCGATATCGTCTACGGGAGATGGGGGTACCTCGATCTCACGTGAGGAATTCAATGTGGCGTTGGACACATTGAAAAACTCCATGACGACCGATGTCGAGAGCATGTTTATTAAATTTCTAGAAGGGCTTAAACTTTCCAATGCACCTTTGAAAGTGGGTGATCCTGCTAACAAGGTGACGGATGCTACCTCCGACAAGGGGGAAGCTACTAGTGAGAAAGGTCCTTCTTCTAGTGGTAAAAATGGCACTGGCATCTTTGCCCATGTGGAACCTCCACTTGTCTATGGTGGACCGATTCCTTCCACTCATTTGAATCATGCCGGCCCGGCCTCTAAGATTGAGAAGAATGTAGATTTTGATTCTTGGGTCTATCGTTTTAAGCGTCATCTGAATCATGTGAACACTAACCTTTGGAGAATCATTCAAGAAGGTTTTTATCCGCATGACCGAAGCAACTTCACCCCTAGAGAAGCCGTGGATGATCAATTCAATGAGAATGCTCTCTTCATCATCCAAGAAGCAATCCCACCCGAAGACGTTCCTCATATCCAGCCCTACTCCTTGGCCAAAGATGCTTGGCGCCAAGTGGTTTCCCTCTATCGGGGAAGCGCAAGAATTCAACATTCCAACTATGAAGTGGTGCAAGATGAAGCCGATGAGTTTGCAATGAAAGAAGATGAAGAACCTCGTGAGCTTTATCGGAGAGTAACCAAACTCGTGGTATCTCTCCGAGATCATGGAAGTAAGGACAGGAATGACAATTGGATCAAGCGGAAATTCCTCAAGGCAATGATGCCCTACCACAAAGCCATGTCCTCCGTCATCCGTCAAAGGACGGACTTCCACACCTTGTCCTCAAGTGATGTGTTGGATGAGTTCGTTGCTATGAGCATCTTGGACAAGACCGCTGACAATGCGGTACTTCGCTCTCAAAGAGTAAAGAAACCCAATCTTGCTCTAAAGGCCAAGGTTAGTATGGAAGAAGAGGATGAAGAGGAAGAAGAGGAGAGCAACCTCGAATATATGAAGTATGCCTATCATGAACACATGGCACTTGCTTCAAGGAAATTTTGGAGCAAGAAGAACTCAAGGCCCAACTTCTACAAGAACAACTCAAGTGGCGCAAAGGGCAAGCAACGAATGAGGACTTGCTTCAATTGTGGCAATGTGAGCCACTTTGTTGCGGAGTGCCCTTATGAGAAGAGGGAAGACAACGGTGGGAAGCTCATCCAAAAGGACAAGGCCAAGTCTTTCCCCAACAAGAGCAACTTCACCAAGAAGACTCCTCACAAGGCGTTGGTGGTACAAGAAGAGTACAATGAGGGTGATGACGATGAGGAAGATGGTGAGTCGGTTGCCATGGCCTCCGTTGCCATTGCGACGACTCCATGGGTGTCTCTCTTTGACTCACCCAATGAGAGCATCACCGCCAAGTGCCTCATGGCTAAAGCCACCAACAAGGTAACCCCCAACATCAAAACTACCATCATTAATCATCCTTGTTCGACGGATAGCATTGATGAACATGAGGGAACTAATGTGGAGGAGAATGAGTTCGAGGCTTTTATGGGTAAACTCAAGGGTAAAGCCAAGAAGCACTTCGTTGCTCTCTTGGAACAACTTGGTGAAGCCAATGACATGATCGAGGCTCATGAAGATACCATCTCTAAGATGGAGGGGCATAGTCGAGACTATGCCGATGAGATTTCGGATCTTTCCAATGCTCTTGAGGAAGAGCGTGGTCTTCGTTTGGCTCTTGAGGAGTCACACAACGATGATCATGCTAAATTAGAGAAAGATCTTGATCATGCTCTTGTTGTTTCTCGTGTGCTAAATTCCGAGAAGGCCAAACTTGGGGTTGATCTTGCTAGACTCAAGGAGGAGTTTGATATACTTGACAAGGCTCATAAGACCTTGAAAGGTATTCATGCTAGTCTCAAGGAGTCACATGATCAACTCCAAGTGAAGCTAACTAAGGAGAAAGCCATTTTTCCTCACATGGTTTTGATTGATAATGAAAATGCTACTAACCCGTGTTGTGAGCATGTGCATCTTATTGAGGAAAATGCTAAGTTGAAGGAGCAACTTGAGAAAGGCCTTGTGTCATGCATTCAAGGTGAGAAGAACCTCAACGACCTTTTGAGCAATCAAAAGGAAGTTGTGGCCAAGGAGGGGATTGGGTACACACCCAAGCCCAAGAACAAGAAGAAGAATTACAAGACCAAACGACCCCCTCCTCTCCTCCAAAATTTTGTAAAGGAGGGAGAGGGTGCTTATAAGGAGAAGAAGAACAATGCGAAGGGTGGCGGTGCCAAGAAGGGAAATGCCACCCCTCCCAACAAAGCCGACGACTTTAATCCTTCTTATGTGTTATGCATTGCTAGTGATGGGCATGTTTATGCCAAATTTGCTGGTTCTCCTCATGAATATATTGAATGGTCTATTTGGGTTCCTAAGACCCTTGTTACTAACATCAAAGGACCCATTACAAAATGGGTACCTAAAACCAAGCATTGATCTCTTGTAGGTGTTTTCTTCCGGTGGGGGATCATGGTTGCTCGATAGTGGAGCTACAAATCATATGACCGGAAGCAAGGACTTGGTGGTGGACGTGCACAAGTTTCCATCTATGCCCACCAATGTCGAGTGGGGTGATGCCTCGTCTTCTAAGGTATTGGGACTCGGCAAGGTTGTCATTTCTCATGATCTCACGATCGAGAAGGTCATGCTTGTTGAGTCCCTTGCATACAATTTACTTTCCGTTCGTCAACTTGCAATCATGGGCTTTGCCACTTTCTTTGATATTGATACCGTGGACCTCTTGTGGAGCAAGACTCTTAAAGTAGCCTTTGTTGGGCATGTCGAGAACGGTCTATATGTGATTAACTTTTTGGAGCGACCCACTAAGACCGCGACATGCCTAATGGCTAAAGTTGACGTGGGATGGCTTTGGCATCGCCGTTTAGCCCATGTCAATATGACATCTTTGCAAAGTCTTCTCAAGGGGGACCATGTCCGTGGACTAACGAATGTTAGTTTTGCTAAAGATCGTGCTTGCAGTGCCTGTATCGAAGGAAAGCTACATGAGAAGGCTCACCCTCCCATGACTATCATTTACTCGAAGTGGCCTTTGGAGCTCCTTCATTTGGATCTCTTTGGGCCTCCATCCTTTGATAGTCTTAGGGGTAGGAAGTATTGCTTGGTGATTGTGGATGACTATTCAAGATACACTTGGGTGTATTTCTTCAAGAGGAAGAGCGAGACCCAACAAACCGTCATTGACTTTGCAAATGAAGCCTAACGTCAACACGATGCAAAGATCTTGACAATAAGAAGTGACAACAGCACCGAGTTCAAGAACTACACCTTGGATGAGTTCCTTAGTGATGAGGGGATCAAGCATCAATATTTCGCACCTTACACCCCTCAACAAAACAGTGTTGCGGAGAGGAAGAACCGGACGTTGATGGATGCGGCAAGAACCATGATGGCGGAGTTCAAGTCTCCATACAACTTTTGGGCCGAGGCCATCAACACCGCATGTCATGCATCCAATCGACTCTACCTTCGCAAGGGCTTGAACAAGACTCCATATGAGATACTCACCAGTAACAAGCCCAACCTTAAGTACTTTCGGGTGTTCGGGTGTAAGTGATTCATTCTCAAGAAAGGTATTCAGTTGTCTAAATTTGAGGCTAGAGCTTATGAGGGCATATTTGTTGGTTATGCTACAAACTCTCATGCTTACCGTGTCCTCAATAAATCCACGAGACTTATTGAGGAGACGTGTAACGTGGAGTTTGATGAGAATAATGGCTCCCAAGTGGAGCAAAGTGGCACTTGTGATGTAGGTGATGAAATTCCTCCTCAAGCCATAAGAAGAATGGGTGTTGGTTTTATCCTACCCATTGAGGAACCCCTTGTGGCCGAAGGAGAAGGACAATGCTCCACTCAAGTGGAGCCATCACCAACCCAAGGCCCACTCTGTGACGCCCGGATAATTAAGCTATAGTGAACCTCCGCTAATGATGCCGCGTCACCTTGGTTACTGTTGATAAACCCGCGTCAGTTCGAAACCCAGTTCAAAATTCAAATTTAAAATGAAGGCAAACAATAAAAGTTTTCAAATATTAAAACTAAATGTTCAGGTGGATACAAATAAATCATGGATAATTATGATGGAGAAACCACACCTATATAAAATCTTTAAATACTCTAAAATGAATAAAATAGTAGTCAAACAATTATTGAAATGCCTTTTATAATTAATAAAATGTTAACTATTCTATTTAGGTGTTAAACTTTTTATCGCAGTGGGTTTAGTGGTAGTACTAAGTTAGGGAATATTTTTGTAATTTAACAAACTAAAATAAAATGAGGAACAAGATAAAACAGAAAAGATATAAGATAAATAAAAAGGAAAAACAAAAACAGAAAACTAACAAAAAGGAAAAGGATCCCCCTCCCCGGGCCAACCGGCCCAGTTGGCCACCAGGCCGACTAGGCCGGCCCGTCCCCACTCCCACTTAACCCCCACGCCCACGCCCCCGAAACCCTACCCCCACGTTCCCCACTCCTCTCACCCCCTCCCCCCGTGGATCTGGATCAGGGGGGCAACCTCCGCCCCCGACCCCCCCGCTGCCGTCGTGCTCCATGGCCCCGCCGCCCTCGTCGCCGGCGGCCCGGAAGTCGCCTCCCTGACCCCGTCGCCGGACCGTCCCCGTCTTCCTCCTCAACGGCCTCCACCGAGCCTCGCCGCCCCCCCGTACCCCTGCAACGCCGGTGAGGGCCACACTCTAACCCTCTCTCTATCTTGGTCGTGGTCATCGCCGCTCGCCCGTGCTCACCACTTCGTGTTCGCGCCCCGTGCGCTCCCGCAACCACCACACAGCCGTGCGCGCCCGCAGGCCTGCGCGATGCGACTTGCCGCCCCGCCATCGTCCTGCTCGCCCGCGCCCCCACATCCCCATGGCTGCGCCCCCGACCAACCCCACGCGCACCTCTCCATCCCCCCTGCGCATCCCGTGTCGCTGTTCCCTCTAGCCATGGCCCGCGCCCGCGCCTAGCTCACCCCGCTCCACCGCTCACGCGCATCGCCCGCGCCTCGAGCCTCCACCGCCGCCCGTCCGCGATGGCCTTGCCCGCCACTCGCCCTGGCCGCACACACGCGCGGTGGCCGCGCCCGGCTGCGCCCGCCGCTTGCCCCGCCGCGGCTCCCGCTCCGCTTCAACCGCGCCACCACCTTCAGCCGACACCGCAGCCGCCCCGCTCGCCGGCCTCTCTGCTCTGCTGCCACCGCGCGCTTCGACCTCGCGCGCCTGTCACCCACCTCCCCGCGGCCACCAGCCTCTCCCTACTCCGGCGCCCTACCGTGGCCGCCGACGCCCAGTCAGGTGCGCCCCTGTTGGCCACGCCCGCTGCACCCATTCGGGCTGCGCCCGCGCCCACAAACCCGTCCCCTACGCACCCGATAAGGCCTCTGGCCTATGACATGAGGGGCCCACGCCCCTGAAATGAAAATAAAATAAAAATAATAAGTTTAATTGATTAATTAATTAATTAAAATAATTAACTTAACCTAATTAATCTGTTAGTTAAACTAATTAACTTGGATGGTTAGTTAACAGTCAATGACAGCCGAGACCCACACGTAGTTGACCCAGTCAACTGCACAGTTGACTGCTGACGTCAGCATGATGTCATGCTGGTGTCATCATTTACTATTCTGGATCATGTTGAAATAAATAATTAACTTCCAGAAATTAATAAAAACTTTAGAAAATCATATTAAATAATCCGTAACTCCAATGAAAATATTTTATACATGAACCTTGCTTAGAATTTCGATACGAACTCGAATACGTCCTCCGTATTCCTGTCATATGCCCATAGCTATATGAACATGGAACTTTTAGACCGATTTCAGTGAATGAATAGTGCCCAATTTTAATTAAATAAATCCAAATAAATTCCTAAATTAACCAAATCATTTAGCTAGGCAGTAGAGCACCTCTGCATATCATTTAGACATGTCCTGCATATGTTTGCATTATTACCGTGAATTTATTGTTTCTCTCCCCCTCCTTCTCTCTCGATAGACGCCGAGACTGACGTCGTTGCTATTGAGTACGACTACACTACTGACGAGCAGCCCGTTGACGATCTCTCTCTTGCCCGAGCAACCAGGCAAGCCCCCCTTTGATCATGAGATGTCGCCTATTCTTCTCTATACTGTTTGCATTAGAGTAGTGTAGCATGTTACTACTTTCAGTTAATCCTATACTGCTGCATAGCTTGTCCTTGCTACTACTGTTGTTACCTTTACCTGCTATCCTACTGCTTAGTATAGGATGCTATTGTTCCATCAGTGGCCCTACACTCTTGTCCGTCTGCCATGCTATACTACTGGGCCGTGATCACTTCGGGAGGTGATCACGGGCATATACTATATACTTTACACTATTACATTACCTGTGATACTGTTCGGAGATGGGGGCTGAAGGGGCAGGTGGTTCCACCCAGGTAGTGGTGGGCCTGGGTTCCCGACGGCCCCCAACTGTTACTTTGTGGTGGAGCGACAGGGCAGGTTGAGACCACCTAGGAGAGAGGTGGGCTTGGCCTTGGTCGGCGTTCGTGGATACTTAACACGCTTAATGAGATCTTGGTATTTGATCTGAGTCTAGCTACTGGCCTATACGCACTAACCAACTACGCGCCAACAGTTATGGGCACTCGACGTCGTGGTATCAGCCGAAGCCTTCATGACGTCAACGACTGAGCGGCGCGCGCCGGATTAGAACGTAAGCCTGCTCTTGTATTAAGGGGGCTAGTTCTGCTTCCGGTCGCGTTCGCAACGTGCAGGTGTGCTAAGGGCGATGGGCCCAGACCCCTGTGCGCTTAGGTTTAGACCGGCGTGCTGACCTCTCTGTTGTGCCTAGGTGGGGCTGCGACGTGTTGATCTTCCGAGGCCGGGCATGACCCAGGAAAGTGTGTCCGGCCAAATGGGATCGAGCGTGTTGGGTTATGTGGTGCACCCCTGCAGGGAAGTTAATCTATTCGAATAGCCATGATCTTCGTTAACAGGACGACTTGGACTTGTACCTTGACATTATGACAACTAGAACCGGATACTTAATAAAACACACCCTTCCAAGTGCCAGATACAACCCGGTGATCGCTCTCTAACAGGGCTACGAGGAGGGGATCGCCGGGTAGGATTACGCTATGCGATGCTACTTGGAGGACTTCAGTCTACTCTCTTCTACATGCTGCAAGACGGAGGCTGCCAGAAGCGTAGTCTTTGACAAGATTAGTTATCCCCCTCTTATTCTGGCATTCTGCAGTTCAGTCACCGATATGGCCCTTTACACATATACCCATGCATATGTAGTGTAGCTCCTTGCTTGCGAGTACTTTGGATGAGTGCTCACGGTTGCCTTTCTTCCTATTTTCCCCCTTTCCCTTCTACCTGGTTGCCGCAACCAGATGCCGGAGCCCAGGATCCAGACGCCACCGTTGACGATGACTCCTACTACACCAGAGGTGCCTACTACTATGTGCAGCCTGCTGACGACGACCAGGAGTAGTTAGGAGGATCCCAGGTAGGAGGCCTGCGCCTCTTTCGATCTGTATCCCAGTTTGTGCTAGCCTTCTTAAGGCAAACTTGTTTAACTTATGTCTGTACTCAGATATTGTTGCTTCCGCTGACTCGTCTATGATCGAGCACTTGTATTCGAGCCCTCGAGGCCCCTGGCTTGTATTATGATGCTTGTATGACTTATTTATGTTTTAGAGTTGTGTTGTGATATCTTCCCGTGAGTCCCTGATCTTGATCGTACACATTTGCGTGCATGATTAGTGTACGATTGAATTGGGGGCGTCACAAGTTGGTATCAGAGCCGACTGCCTGTAGGAATCCCCCTTCCACACTCCTTGGCCAAAGTCGAGTGTAGACATTGCAAAACTTTTACTAACATGGCTGTGTGTCTTACGGGCACATGTCACCATTGGGAGGTAGTAGGATCTTTTATTCCTCGACCTATACTCTGGGATTCTGATCTCTCTTCTATTCGGGTTATTTGATTTTACTAACTCTGACTCTAGGTTCTCATAGTTACTTCCTCCCGGAGAGCCCCTCACTCCAGATGATTGCTTGGTGCGCCGAAGGATTCCGAAGATACTCTCCGATGTTATCCCGACAACTTGTGCTCATTGCATTTGCAATTCCCTTCCACCGCCAACCCCTATAGAAAACTACATGCACTTGCCATTCTTACATTAGTCCCCAGTTGCTCTTGTTAATACAGGATGCCCCGAACCGCTCTCCGTTGTTCCAAGAATCCTTTGAGCTTACTGCTTTACAGTTCTTGCCTCATGAATACCCCTTGCGGATATTTTCTCGCACTTACCGAGTATTCGTTCTCCCCCCGTTGTTCATATGAATCACAAGATACATTGAAATAGTACCCGATCTTCCGACAATCATGAGCAGCCTATTGCTCTTGAAATTCTTGCTTGCTCGCATTATGGTTAATCCCATAAGTCTAGTAATCTTATTGGCATCCCTTGTCACTATCATCTTGAGTCCGTTGATTCAACATGTTGCGAATGCCAGCAATCCTCAATCAGATCCTAGGATTCATCCTTCCGGCTCAGACGTCATTTTAAACATGAGCTGGTTCTCGCCAATCAAATTGTTGTCGATTGTTCCCCTAAGTCTATTGAACTTATCCATCCTTGATCAAAGCGTCTGCTTCTGATCCTTCACTTTGTAAATCATAACTCCTTTGCAATTGAGCTCTAAGTTAGTCGGTTGTTTCTATAGTCCAATGCCTTCGCATTGATTCTTCTTCTGGTTGTGTGCCGATACTCATATCAGATCCTTTGTGGACCACCAGATCCTTTGTTGGATTTTATTTGACAACGTCCTTCATATTCAATAACCTTGTGAGCCTTTTTTAGGATACATAATGCCTTTGCGAAATTGTATCCTCTACTTCTCAACCATGCTCTGCTTGCGAGCTAGTGATAAATTGCTATCGAAGCTTGTGGTATATGTTTCCACGATGCCCCGATGGGTTGGACATATGCCTTTTTCTAATCTGTGTGAACCCGGAAACTACTACGGGTCATACTCTACTGGTGTTATGACAGATAAAATTTCAACACCACAACTTCGTTGAAGGCGAGAAGTGAATGAAAGGTTATGCATCAAAGAAGTGGGAGTCGACCTTGAACTTTGTGTTCATGCCCATGGACACGATGTAGATCCTATCATAGTAGCTTCCTGTAATAATAACTATTTCCTTGATATGAAATCATCTGGTATCTATGTATTGATCATTTGCAATCGTGGTCCCAACCACATTTTCTCCTTGATTCCATTTCTCAGACAAGTTAAAGCCCTTGTCTTTTGTTGATCGATACATCTCCACAACCTCTATTTTTGATCTTCCTCGAGTATTAACCTCTGGTATCTCGAGAACTGTGTTGCTTCCTATGAGTCTTCATCTAGTTTTGCCTCTCGCCGTTTTCAGATTTTCCCCGGGTTCTGAGTTATTAAACACTCAAAGACACCGATAACTGAACCGAGTCCGCACTACAGTTCAACAAATCGTAGTAATCTTACTTAAGTACATTTTTTTGTACCCGATCACGCCATTTCTAGCCTGGTCGGCTATATCATTACCATGCTAAAAATTTAACTGTGCTACCCGGTCCTTCTTCTCGGAGCACAATTATTTGACGATGAGCTAAGCTTACATTGATCTTCCTCATCATATCATTTCGCTTTGGACAACAAGCTTGGTTTCGAGTTTGTGTTGTACCCTTGGTCCCAATAACCTTTCGCTTCACCATTCCTTTGACTTGATGTCATTGCCGATCGATTACATCTTGAAATAACTCGACAAATGTGCCATGATCATCATCGGCATTCTGAGCTCTTCCAGGATATCAATCGAATTCATGATGAGAAATACCATCCTTGCCCTCGATGAGTTGTGTTATCATCGGCCACTTTACCGCCCTCCCTCCAACACAAACTTGTTCGTGTTTTGTGTTATACCTTGAGTTCCTTGCTACCCAACATTTGTTCTTCTTTACCTTGGAATATCACCACCTTTTATGTCAAGAATGTCATGGGAATTTCACCACCTCTTGAGAATTCTTGATACAAGTGATGCTTCTCACCATCACCATTCCTTCTTGGTCCCGGTGTTATTTATAATCGAAATGCCGAAAAATGAACTATGATTTGTGAATTCAAAACTTCTAGCAACCCTATTGCTTGTAAGTTACGAATGATAGTTTCTTTCTTCATATGTTGATTATTGACTCATCATTCTAACACTGATCGTGTTACTTAGTACATATTTTGGATGCACTTTTCGATCAATGTTTAATTGTGTATGCTTTCCTCTAGCACACCATTATATCATTTGATCTGAAAAATGTTATGTCCTTGTTCACATGACTGTGGAAACCCATCTTTTTGGAAATCTGGAGGAATTATCGCTGAGTCAAACAGCCACCTCCTCACCTCTCCTTGGTTTAATGATGAACTCTTGTTTCGGAACTCGATCACACAGTTCAATTACCGAGAATCTTACAATGTCATCTCGACAATTTGTGTTACACCTCTCTTCTCAGGCATCCCGAGTCTGCGGTATCCTGACAACAATCAAATCTAAATCTCGGTCAGATATGATGGTTGGAACATATTTCCAAGAGTTATAACGATGGTCTTTTTGTGACTCGGTAAGGTGATGTCGTGCCTAGCACACCTGGCCGGAGGCCCTATTGTTATGGATTCCTTTTCAGCAAGGTTATCCATTCTTCCATGAGGAAATTGTAAGACTTATCCTATAAGTTGTTTCTGATGAATCCTTTGTGTTTCCAAAGTCTGATCTTCACCTGATGACCATGTCAATGCTATCTCGAAGCATGTGTATGGTACTCCGATTTTCAACAAGAACATTTGAAGCCCAATGCTAAATATTTCCTGCTCAATTATCCAAACACCCCTGTATGGGTAATGTTATGAAATTTCTCTCCCCTACCTAAAAGGTTTTCTACATTATATCCTGTCATGGATATCATGCTCTGCTTGTCCTTGGGAAGGGTATACCCCTGGTATATGTGTCGAAAACATTATCCTTTCCATTGTTCTGTTTGATCTGATGATCACATTTTCCTTCCATTGATTTGTTTAACCTTCCTTGTGATCCATATGATCGAAGCAGTAATATTCTTCTGCTTATGTAAACACCTTGGTGTACAACCGTGTCAGTAAGACCCTGTTGCTTTTGTTGATGGCATTCCGGTAACCACCGATGGACGAGAACTTTGCCTATTGGTCCGCCTCGTTTCAACGAGCAGGAGAATGGTTCTCTTCGTCCCTCGCCCTTGGTACCAACGTTGTTGCCAACATAACTGACAGGCTACCCTCTGACATGTCTTTCTATCATGACCGTGAAAGATGTCAACAACCCTCCTACTTTTAACCACATGGTGGGCCCATAACCCACAGTTCCACAGGATCGAAACCTGAACCTCCTATACACCCCCGGTTTCCAAAGTTAATTCCTCGCACTTGGCCTCGTATGTGATTCACGAGCCACCTTCCGAGAAATCATCAATTCTGGTATCAGACACAATACTTATTCCCATTGCTTTGAACCCCTTTTCACGCCCTGTTTCAAGCATCAAGCGATTGCAGGCCCGCTCGAAACTTACCATGATACCTCCTTACCTTGCTCTTGATATTTTCGTAAGTTTCAATTCGAGAGTTACTTTTCGCCACGTTCCCTAATGATTATCTACCGGATAAGCAACCATGGAGAATTCCATTCTTCCGGTATACCCATCCTTTATTCCTCTGTAAGTACGATGGAGTTCCCAAAGGAAGGACGACAACTTCCTCATGATGCATTGATGCACAGAAATGAAGACATCAACGCTATGGATCAACCAATTTAAGAAGGGCAACCAAGACCGAGAAGACATGTTAGAATTTCGTAACTAGAACTTCCTCCTACTCCCCTATTAAATCTCGGGATGACATTTCTTGTAGTGGAGGAGAATTGTGACGCCCGGATAATTAAGCTACAGTGAACCTCCGCTAATGATGCCACGTCACCTCGGTTACTATTGATAAACCCGCGTCAGTTCGAAACCCAGTTCAAAATTCAAATTTAAAATAAACGCAAACAATAAAAGTTTTCAAATATTAAAACTAAATGTTCGGGTGGATACAAATAAATCATGGATAATTATGATGGAGAAACCACACTTATATAAAATCTTTAAATACTCTAAAATGAATAAAACAGTAGTCAAACAATTATTGAAATGCATTTTATAATTAATAAAATGTTAAACTATTCTATTTAGGTGTTAAACTTTTTATCGCAGTGGGTTTACTGGAAGTACTAAGTTAGGGATCATTTTTGTACTTTAAAAAACTAAAATAAAATGAGGAACGAGATAAAACAGAAAAGATATAAGATAAATAAAAAGGAAAAACAAAAACAGAAAAATAACAAAAAGGAAAAGGAGCCCCCCCTGGGCCAACCGGCCCAGCTGGCCACCAGGACGACTAGGCCGGCCCGTTCCCACTCCCACTTAACCCCCACGCCCACGCCCCCGAAACCCTACCCCCACGTTCCCCACTCCTCTCACTCCTCCCCCCCTTGGATCTCGATCGGGGGGCAACCGCCGCCCCCGACCCCCTCGTTGCCGTCGCGCGCCATGGCCCCGCCGCCCTTGTCGCCGGCGGCCCGGAAGTCGCCTCCCCGACCCCGTTGCCAGACCGTCCCCGTCTTCCTCCTCAATGGCCTCCACCGAGCCTCGCCGCCCCCCCGTACCCCTGCAACGCCGGTGAGGGCCACGCCCTCCCCCTCTCTCTATCCTGGTCGCGGTCATCGCTGCTCGCCCGCGCTCACCACGTCGTGTCCGCGCCCCGTGCGCGCCCACAACCGTCACACAGCCGCGCGCGCCCGCAGCCCTACGCGATGCGACTTGCCGCCCCGCCACCGTCCCGCCCGCGCGCGCCCCCACATCCCCATGGCCGTGCCCCCGACCAACCCCACGCGCACCTCTCCATCCCTCCTGCGCGCCCCGTGCCGCTGTTCCCGCCGGCCATGGCCTGCGCCCGCACCTAGCTCACCCCGCTCCGCCGCTCACGCGCATCGCCCGTGCCTCGAGCCTCCCCCGCCGCCTATCCGTGATGGCCTCGCCCGCCACTCGCCCTGGCCGCACACACACGCGGTGGCCTCGCCCGGCTGCGCCCGCCCCGGCTCCCGCTCCGCTCCGTCCGCGCCACCACCTTCAGCCGACACCGCAGCCGCCCCGCTCGCCGGCCTCTCTACTCTGCTGCCGCCGCGCGCTTCGACATCGCGTGCCTGTCGCCCACCTCCCTGCGGCCACCAGCCTCTCCCTACTCCAGCGCCCTACCGTGGCCGTCGACGCCCAGTCAGGTGTGCCTCTGTCGGCCACGCCCGCTGCACCCATTCGAGCTGCGCCCGCGCACGTAAACCCGTCCCCTGCGCACCCGCTAAGGCCTCTGGCCTATGACATGAGGGGCCCACGCCCTGAAACGAAAATAAAATAAAAATAATAAGTTTAATTAATTAATTAATTAATAAAAATAATTAACTTAACCTAATTAATCTGTTAGTTAAACTAATTAACTTGGATGGTTAGTTAACAGTCAATGACAGCCGGGACCCACACGTAGTTGACCCAATCAACTGCATAGTTGACTGCTGACGTCAGCATGATGTCATGCTGGCGTCATCACTTACTATTCTGGATAATGTTGAAATAAATAATTAACTTCTAGAAATTAATAAAAACTTTAGAAAATCATATTAAATAATCCGTAACTCCGATGGAAATATTTTATACATGAAACTTGCTTAGAATTTCGATACGAACTCGAATACGTCCTCCGTATTCCTGTCATATGCCCATAGCTATATGAACATGGAACTTTTAGACCGATTTCAGTGAATGAATAGTGCCCAATTTTAATTAAATAAATCCAAATAAATTCCTAAATTAACCAAATCATTTAGCTAGGCAGTAGAGCACCTCTGCATATCATTTAGACATGTCCTGCATATGTTTGCATTATTACCGTGAATTTATTGTTTCTCTCCCCCTTCTTCTCTCTCGATAGACGCCGAGACCGATGTCGTTGCTGTTGAGTACGACTACGCTACTGACGAGCAGCCCGTTGACGATCTCTCTCTCTCTCTCTCTCTCTCTCTCTTGCCCGAGCAACCAGGCAAGCCCCCCTTTGATCACCAGATATTGCCTATTCTTCTCTATACTGCTTGCATTAGAGTAGTGTAGCATGTTACTACTTTCAGTTAATCCTATACTGCTGCATAGCCTGTCCTTGATACTACTGTTGTTACCTTTACCTGCTATCCTACTGCTTAGTATAGGATGCTAGTGTTCCATCAGTGGCCCTACACTCTTGTCCGTCTGCCATGCTATACTACTGGGCTGTGATCACTTCGGGAGGTGATCACGGGCAAGTACTATATACTTTACACTATTACATTACCTGTGATACTGTTCGGAGATGGGGGCTGAAGGGGTAGGTGGTTCCACCCAGGTAGTGGTGGGCCTGGGTTCCCGACGACCCCGACTGTTACTTTGTGGCGGAGCAACAGGGCAGGTTGAGACCACCTAGGAGAGAGGTGGGCCTAGCCCTGGTCGGCATTCGCGGATACTTAACACGCTTAACGAGATCTTGGTATTTGATCTGAGTCTGGCTACTGGCCTATACACACTAACCAACTATGCGGGAACAATTATGGGCACTCGACGTCGTGGTATCAGCCGAAGCCTTTGTGACGTCAGCGACTGAGAGGCACGCGTCAGATTTGAACTTAAGCCTGCTCTTGTATTAAGGGGGCTAGTTCTGCTTCCGGCCTCGTTCGCAACGTGCAGGTGTGCTAAGGGCGATGGGCCCAGACCCCTGTGCGCTTAGGTTTAGACCAGCGTGCTGACCTCTCTGTTGTGCCTAGGTGGGGCTGCGACGTGTTGATCTTTCGAGGCCGGGCATGACCCAGGAAAGTGTGTCCGGCCAAATGGGATCGAGCGTGTTGGGTTATGTGGTGCATCCCTGCAGGGAAGTTAATCTATTCGAATAGCCGTGATCTTCGGTAATAGGACGACTTGGAGTTGTACCTTGACCTTATGACAACTAGAACCGGATACTTAATAAAACACACCCTTCCAAGTGCCAGATACAACCCGGTGATCGCTCTCTAACAGGGCTACAAGGAGGGGATCGCCGGGTAGGATTATGCTATGCGATGCTACTTGGAGGACTTCAGTCTACTCTCTTCTACATGCTGCAAGACGGAGGCTGCCAGAAGCATAGTCTTCGACATGATTAGTTATCCCCCTCTTATTCTGGCATTCTGCAGTTCAGTCCACCGATATGGCCCTTTACACATATATCCATGCATATGTAGTGTAGCTCCTTGCTTGCGAGTACTTTGGATGAGTACTCACGGTTGCCTTTCTTCCTCTTTTTCCCCTTTCCCTTCTACCTGGTTGCCGCAACCAGATGCCGGAGCCCAGGATCCAAACGCCACCGTTGACGACGACTCCTACTACATCGGTGGTGCCTACTACTACGTGCAGCCCTCTGACGACGACCAGGAGTAGTTAGGAGGATCCCAGGCAGGAGGCCTGCGCCTCTTTCGATCTGTATCCCAGTTTGTGCTAGCCTTCTTAAGGCAAACTTGTTTAACTTATGTTTGTACTCGGATATTGTTGCTTCCGCTGACTCGTCTATGATTGAGCACTTGTATTCGAGCCGTCGAGGCCCCTGGCTTGTATTATGATGCTTGTATGACTTATTTATGTTTTAGAGTTGTGTTGTGATATCTTCCCATGAGTCCCTGATATTGTTCGTAAACATTTGCATGCATGATTAGTCTACGATTGAATCGGGGGCGTCACACACACGCTTCCGAAGAACAAAGTGTAGTCCCTCAACCTCATGAACAAGACCAAGGGAAAGATCATGCTCAAGAAGGTGTTGACACACCAAGTGATGCCCAAGGTCAAGTTCTCTCCTCTGAGCAAATTCAAGATCAAGAACAAGCTCAAGACGGCGCTCAAGGTGATCAAGTGACCGCTCCTCAACTCACCACCGAGGAGGAATTGGAGCGTCGTGCCGCCAAGATTGCTTCCAAGCTCTCCACCAAGGGTCATCTCATGAAGAACGTACTTGGAAGCATTCAAAAGGGGGTAAGCACCCGTAGAGAATTGGCAAACTATTGTGAACATCACGCGTTTGTCTCTTGTGTTGAACCCCAAAAGGTATATGAAGCACTCGAAGATCTGGATTGGCTTAATGCCATGCATGAAGAACTCAACAACTTTGAGTACAACAAGGTGTGGAGATTGGTGCCAAGGCCAACGGGGAACCACAATGTCATTGGAACCAAGTGGATATTCAAGAACAAGCAAGATGCTCATGGGACTATCATTCGCAACAAGGCAAGATTGGTGGCACAAGGCTACTCCCAAGTCGAGGGTATCGACTACGGTGAAACCTTTGCTCTTGTTGCTCGCCTTGAATCCATTCGTTTGTTGATTGCTTATGCTTCTCATCACAACTTTAAGTTGCAACAAATGGATGTGAAGAGTGCTTTTCTTAATGGTCCCATTAGTGAGTTGGTATATGTCAAGCAACCCCTCAGGTTCGAGGATCCCTACTTTCCCGATCATGTGTATCAACTCGATAAGGCGCTCTATGGCCTTAAACAAGCCCCATGTGCGTGGTATGACCACCTTACCGAGTTGTTACAAGATCGTGGGTTTGAAGTTGGGCTCATCGACCCCACTCTTTTTACTAAGAAGGTCAAAGGGGAGTTGTTTGTGTGCCAACTATATGTTGATGACATTATCTTTGGTTCCCCTAACAAAGCTTTCAATGAGGAATTTGCCGCTCTCATGACCTCAAAGTTCAAGATGTCTTCCATGGGAGAGTTGAAGTTCTTTCTCGGGTTCGAAGTGAAGCAAAGAAGACAAGGAACCTTCATCAACCAAGCCAAATACACTCAAAACATGCTCAAGAGGTTAAAGCTAAGTGATCTCAAGCTGGCTTCCACTCCAATGCCCACCAAGTGCCAACTTGACATCGATCCCAATGGTAAAGCGGTGGATCAAAAGGTATATCGCTCCATGATTGGATCCTTGATTTACCTTTGTGCATCTAGACTGGATATCATGTTGAATGTGGGAATTTGTGCACGATTTCAAGCCGCACCTAAAAAAAGTCACTTTGTGGCGGTCAAGCGAATCTTTCGATATTTGGCTCATACCCCAAACTTTGGCTTATGGTACCCAAGAGGAGCAAACTTCAAGCTTGTAGGGTATTCGAACTCCGATTGGGCGGGAGACAAAGTGGATAGGAAGTCCACTTCCAGAGGGTGCCAATTCCTTGGTTGCTCTTTGGTAAGTTGGTCCTCTAAAAGGCAAAGTTGTGTGTCTCTCTCGTCCACCGAAGTGGAGTATGTGGCGGCCGGTAGTTGTTGTGCACAACTCCTATGGATGAGGCAAACTTTAAAGGATCACGGTGTCATTTGTGACAAAGTGCCTCTTTGGTGTGACAATGAAAGTGCCATCAAGATTTCTCTCAACCCGGTGCAACACTTCAAGACGAAGCACATTGAGATTTGGTATCACTTCATCCGGGATCACATTAGGCGAGGGGAGATCGAGCTCAACTACGTCAACACTCATGATAACCTTGCAGATATCTTCACGAAGCCTTTGGATGAAGCAAGATTTCGCGAGTTAAGGCATGAGCTAAATATCATTGATTTGAGCAATGTTGCTTGAAACCTTGCACACCCCACCATACTCAACTTGTTATCTGGTGTAGGTGTAGGCATGGATATAGGGGGAGTGTTGTTCTCTCAATGAACTCTCCCTCCCCCCATTATGCATAAATTGATCAACTCTTTCACATTAGCCACTTATGATGGTACTTGTGCTTCAAAGACGAGTTTTGGTCATGGGCCCATGGATAATTCTTCGCGGTGCCATACCAATTGACTCAAACATAGGTGGCTCCGACCACTGCCCTCTCTTTGGAGAGGTGGTGTCTCGTGGTTGTCTCTCGTTGCGTTTTACCCCTTCTTCTCTTTGTGTTGAGTGCGTTTTGTGGTGTCTTGTTTGCTTGAAGTTTTCTTGCGAAGACCTCTCTTTTCTTGTGTTTGAAACATGCATTTTCTTGAGCTCACGGTACTACCGCGGCCTGCCACGGTACTACCGTGTGTGGAGAGTACGGTACTACCGCCCCTGCGCAGCAGTAATTTTTTACTACCGCCCGGGAGAGCGGTACTACCGCTTCGGTGCGGTACTTCCGCCCGAACGGTAGTACCGCAGTGAAGCACGGTACTACCGCGCTGACGCGTGTGCGTGGGGGTTATGACTCGGGCAGGGGAGTTCCAACTCCCCATACCCCTTCACTTCGTTCTCTCCCCGCGTCGCCTCTCTCTCTCGCGCTCAAGAACGGCGCCGGAGGTCCTCGCCGGATCTCCGTCTCCGGACACTCTCCTCGGATTCCGACCGGTGGGATCGTTCCCCACCACCTCCTCTTGCCATGGAACAAGGTTTCTCCCCAAATCTCTCTCTCTCTCTTTTGGTTGTTCTTTTGCTTCTAGGTTTTTGGGGAGATGCATGTGTTCTTGAGATTTTAGGCCAAATCTATGCAAGAGTAGGATGTAGGAGAGTAGTGCTGCGTAGAAATTATACTTGATATGTTGTACCGTGGTAGATTTGATCAACCGTAGTACTGCCATGTTTTCGCGGCTTTTCTCATATTCAAACTGATTTGGATCTGTCGCCGTGCGGTACTACCGCATCCAGTACGCGGTACTACTGCTTGTCCGGTACTACCGCCTACCAGGTGCGGTACTACCGCACGAGCTGTGGCACTAAGATCCTACTACCGCTACAACCACGGTACTACCGTGCCCTCGCACGGTACTACCGTGACTAGGAGCGGTACTAAAATTTTAGTACCGCATGTTCCGGCTGTACTACCATTGTTATCCAATCTTTCTCATGGCAATTACCACGTATCCTTTCTACTTGTTTCTCTTGTCTTGCTAAGGTCTTTGCATTGATTCTTCTCGCTCTTTGTGTGTGCTTCTCTTGTTTCTTAGGTGGTGGCTCTCGCCGTTCCAATCCCAGTCGTGACACTGGCTCCAAGCGACTGCACAATCAAGATGAAGCACCGGAAGGCTCCAATGCCCCCAAGCGCAATTTCAAGACCACGGCTAGCAAGCTCAAGGAACTCAGTAAGGGCATGGACGAGATTCCCCTCGCCGAGTTTATCCACCGCAGGCAAATCAACCCTTATGAGAATGCTCGTGCTACCTTCAGAGGAAATGACTTGCTTTGGACCAAGCAGCAGACTGTCATTTATCTGGATGTGATCAAGGCCAAGCAAAACACTTTTGTGGATGTCAAGTGGATTGACATGAATCACATGAGGAAGGACAAGTTTCGTGAGTACTTTGGAGAGGCTCTGGACTTGGTGGAGCAGTTTGGTATTCAACATATGATCTCTTTCCACATGGACTATGACCCTGACCTCATCTGTCAGTTCTTTGCCTCTGTTCACTTTCACCCTGGGGAGGAGCGGAGGATGACTTGGATGACCAATTGTCGTCAGTTGACTGCTACCTGGAAGGAGTTCATGGATCTGCTACATGTTCCTGATGACGGGCTCACCACACCCATTGGTGTTCGCCCCCATGCCAATCCTGAGTCCGCTAACAAGAACAAGATCCAGCAGTACTATGTTGAGAAGGTGCTTCCCAGTGGCAAGTCGACGTGGGTGCTGAACCCCTTTCTGGATATCATGTATCGCATCTTCCGCAACTCTCTGTTTCCTCGCATTGGCGACAAGGACAAGGTTCATGCCTATCTGGTGGATATGATGCTCCTGTGCGAGGAGGCTCGTGTGTCTCAGACTCAACCACTTGATGTCTCACACATCATGTGGTGTGAGCTTCGGTTCGCGGTGTTCAACCGCAAGGTCCCTATCTATGGACCCTACCTGTTTCTGTTGATCTCCAAGACCTGGGAGAAGCTGTTCCCTGGTGATGAGTTCCTTGCTCCAGACTGGATTCGGCATGAGCCCATCAGTCTCCGTGTCAAGCCCAAGTGGGACAACACTACTACTCGTGCTGAGGCGTCTGCTGCTAGGAGGGCTGTTGGTGAGGAGGAGGCTAGAGCAGAGGATGTTACCGAGGACCGTGGTGATGGGCATTCCCATCGTTCCTCTGAGCCCGAGTGGGCCAAGAAGCTGAAGGACAAGATGAAGACTCTGTTCTGCATGCTGGCAAAGGGGCAGTACATGACTCACGTTGCCTCCAAGGAGGCTCGCCGCCATGACAAGAGGATCATGAAGGTCTTTGGTGAGGCAGAATCTAGCGGGTCAGAGAGGCACATCACTCAGGAGGCCGAATGGATGGAGAAGCAAGGCTACAAGTGGACTGATTCGGAGGAGGACATCGAGGAGACCGTCCCCGCCGCCGAGTCTGACGAGG
Source organism: Aegilops umbellulata (assembly GCA_032464435.1). Lineage (NCBI taxonomy): Eukaryota > Viridiplantae > Streptophyta > Magnoliopsida > Poales > Poaceae > Aegilops > Aegilops umbellulata. The sequence goes on from CP136054.1 coordinate 400,608,016, forward strand.
AGCGTTGGGATGATTTCTATGCTTGAGCCACCCCTCGTGTGTAGGTGTCCTCTCTGCCTTTTTGGCGTCTCAATACCAAAGGGGGAGAGAGTGTAGGGATTTGTGTGCTTGCGAGTCGTGTGTCGTGTTCGGTGTGTTTGCTTTCTTGTTTGAACCACGTTTGCTTTGGTTTGGTTTGAGACTTATCCTTCATATGGTGTAAGACATATGCACTCTATCTTGGTGAGCTTGACATATTGTGCTACTTATGTTTTATGCTCTTGTTTAATGATAGCCTTACTATTGCAAGATATGCCTTGTCCCTAAAATATAGGGGGAGTGTTGATCCTAGTTTGTGTGCTGTGCAGTCCAAAGCATCCATCTAGATTGCACACATCTAGGGGGAGCACGTCTATATTTTAGAGAGGAGGGGTTTGTGTTTGCTCAATATTATTTCCCTTTGTGCAAATCCCGTATTGTCATCAATCCACCAAAAAGGGGGAGATTGTAAGGGCATATTTATCCCTAAGGTGTTTTGGTGATTGATGACAATGCCTTTGCGGACTAATCGTGTGCCTTGAGTTTCTCAAACGTTTCATCGCTAGGCACAAGACGGTTTGGTGCCCCTCGAAGACTATTGAAGACGGCGTTTTTCTACGTTTCTTTTTGGTGGATTTGAGTCGTAGGAAAGCCGTACTATTAAGAGGGGGTCAGCGTCGGAAAGGTTCGGGTGGAACCATCAAGTACAAGTTTTCTTCCTTGTCTCCTCCTTTCCCTTGCACTTTGGAGCATCCTCCGTTTATCCTCTATGCAATTGTCCTGGCTGCTGATTTTGGGCTTGTGGTAGTACTGCTCCCTGGAGCGGTAGTACCATACTTCGGCGCGGTAGTACCGCAGGAGCCCACGGTAGTACCGCTCCTCCGGAGCCGTAGTACCGTGGTCACCAGGCCAAGTGCCGCTACTTCGCGGTAGTAGGGGCGGATGTAATTTTTTTACATCCGCGCCTCCACGGTAGTACGGCACCTCGTGCGCGGTAGTACCGTACGTGGCCTGGTTCAGCTGCCATGCGGTAGTACCGCTCCTCAGCGGTAGTACCGTGACGGATTTTTGCATCGTTTGGTTTTCAGCGGAAGTAGGCACGGATGTATTTTTATTCATCCGCGCCCTTCCCAGGCTAGGACGCCTTGTGGTAGTACCGCAAGGGTGAGCGGTAGTACCGCGCTTGCGGAAGTACCATTCTCAGTCAGGCTTGTTCTAGTTCCTGCCATTGCGGCGGTAGTACTGCGGTCCCTCACGGTAGTACCGCATGGCCTTGCAGTCGTACCGCTTGTCAGGAGCGGTAGTACCGCAAGTCGCGGGCTGGTTAGGTGGATGTACGATCGGAAGTATGTCTAGAGGGGGGTGATTAGACTACTTGACCAAATAAAAACTTAACCTTTTCCCAATTTTAGTTCTTGGCAGATTTTAGCAACTTTAGGACAAGTCAAGCAATCATCACACAATTCAAGCAAGCATGCAAAGAGTATATAGGCAGCGGAAAGTAAAGCATGCAACTTGCAAGAATGTAAAGGGAAGGGTTTGGAGAATTGAAACGCTATTGGAGACACGGATGTTTTTCCCGTGGTTTGGATAGGTGGTGCTATCCTACATCCACGTTAGTGGAGACTTCAACCCACGAAGGGTAACGGTTGCGCGAGTCCACGGAGGGCTCCACCCACGAAGGGTCCACGAAGTAGCAACCTTGTCTATCCCACCATGGCCACCGCCCACGAAGGACTTGCCTCACTAGCGGTAGATCTTCACGAAGTAGGCGATCTCCTTGCCCTTACAAACTCCTTGGTTCAACTCCACAATCTTGTCGGAGGCTCCCAAGTGACACCTAGCCAATCTAGGAGACACCACTCTCCAAGAAGTAACAAATGGTGTGTTGATGATGAACTCCTTGCTCTTGTGCCTCAAATGATAGTCTCCCCAACACTCAACTCTCTCTCACAGGATTTGGATTTGGTGGAAAGAAGATTTGAGTGGAAAGCAACTTGGGGAAGGCTAGAGATCAAGATTCATATGGTAGGAATGGAATATCTTGGTCTCAACACATGAGTAGGTGGTTCTTTCTCAGAACATATGAGTTGGAAGTGTAGATGTGTTCTGATGGCTCTCTCCACGAATGAAGAGGAGGTGGAGGGGTATATATAGCCTCCACTTAAAATCCAACCGTTACACACAATTTACCAATCTCGGTGGGACCGAATCAACAAACTCGGTCGGACCGAAAAGGTAAACCTAGTGACCGTTAGAGTTTTTCGGTGGGACTGACATGCATCTCGGTAGGACCGATATGGTTAGGGTTTGGGCATAACGTAATCTCGGTGAGACCGATTACACAAACTCGGTAGAGACCGATTTGGTAATTAGCTAACCAGAGAGTTGGTCAGGCAAACTCGGTGGGACCGATTTTCTCTTTCGGTGAGACCAAAAAGTTACAAAAGGGAAACAGAGAGTTTGCATTGCAATCTCGGTGGGACCGATCCGCTCTTTCGGTGAGACCTAAAAGTTACGAAAAGGAAACAAAGAGATTGCAATCCCATCTCGGTGAGACCGAGGTCCCTATCGGTGAAACCGATTTGCTAGGGTTTTGGCAGTGGCTTATGACATATGAAGACTCGGTGGCGCCGGATAGAAAGAATCGGTATGACCGAGTTTGGCTTAGGGTTTAGGTCATATGTGGATATGGGAAAGTAGTTGAGGATTTTGGAGCATATCATTAAGCACATAAGGCAAAGAGCTCATTAAGCAACACCTCATCCCTCCTTGATAGTATTGGCTTTTCCTATGGACTCAATGTGATCTTGGATCACTAAAATGTAAAATGAAGAGTCTTGAGCTTTTGAGCATGAGCCAATCCTTTGTCCTTAGTATTTTGAGGGTTCCACTTTCACCATTCATGCCATGCCAATCATTGAGCTTTCCTGAAATAGTTATCTTGGAATATCATTAGCTCAATGAGCTATATGTTGTTATGAATTACCAAAACCACCTAGGGATAGTTTCACTTTCAATCTCCCCCTTTTTGGTAATTGATGACAACATATAGATCAAAGCTTCGACAAATGATAATAAGAATGAATTACATCGTCGCTTTGAGAAGTATGTGATAAGTAAGAGCTCCCCCTAAATTTGTGCATATTTAAAATTTGCTTTGGACTGCAAATGCACAAGAAGTTAGAATTATGGGTTACTCTTCCATGTCACATACATCTTGGTGGAGCGCTCAAAATGATTAATAATGAAATACATGCACTCATCACCAAGGCAAAGTGAATGATCACATAAGATAGATAAGATATATCAAGCATGCATAAGTGTAGCTTATGATCAAACACATGATCATCAATGTCTCACAAGCATATCAAAGTATCTCAACCAAAAGCAAACAATGTTTTAAGGACCACCAAATAAAAGCAAGAGAGAATAAAAGCAACACTCTCTCTCGAAGCCAATGATCTATACATTTTTCTCCCCCTTTGGCAACAAGTTACCAAAAAGTTCCTAGAAAATGCATAGTGCTAGATCGACACTCAGGCTAGATCTTCAGGTGGTGGTGGAGTCTGGATCACTCCAAGGACGAAGGCTTCCGTAGATGCTGTTGGAGTTGGAGCTGAAGTGGATGCTGGAGCAGGTTGGGTTGGTGCTGCGGCTGGTGCTGAGGCGGTTGCTCTTGTGTCAGGAACTGGCACTACAGACGACCTTGGACCTCGTGGCACTCTGGCAAATGCATCTGTGGTTGTCTTCCCTCTCCTCTCCTACATGTCATCTTGGAGTTGCTCCACTGCAGTCTGAATCTCTGTCACCTTGATATCCAAGTCATAGAACTTCTGTTCTACGATTCTCTCTAAGCTTGCCTGGTTCTGAGTTAGGTTGGCCAAACCTTTCTCAATCCGCAGGGTGGATGCAATCAGGTAACTAAGCTACTCTTGCTTGGTTTTCAAGAAGTATTCAGATGCCTCCTCTTGTGTTGGCATCCTTGCAGCTTTCTCCTTCCTTGCCTTCTCCTTCTGTGCTTGTGCATGGGCTGAAGATGGTTCACCTTTGTTCATCACAACCTCATTGTCTTCAAAATCAGGATGAATAGGCAGATGTTCCTTACCCAAAAGATATATGCCAGTGCCCATCTTGGAGTTGATCAGTTCCTGGATCTGAGGGGCATATCCACAGCTCCTCTTTTGGTCTGCTGCAGTCCTCTTGATTGTTTCTATCATAAGGCTCATGACTTTGAACTTCTGAGGCACATCAAAGATATGAAGCAAATTGATTGCATGACCTCTGATCATCTTGTGATCACCTAACTTGGGCAACATAGTGTGCCTTAAGATCCAATTGATGGTTGGCAATCCTGACAGAAGATAGTGTACAGATCCATACTTGAAAGTTTCAAGTGCCTTGTCAGGGATCTCTTTGTACATGTTGATCATGGAGTTGTGGTCCATCTTCTTCTTGGAATATACATCCAAGTCATCATCATTTTCCTCTGGGGCATTGATCAACTTTGCCCATTCCTCAACAGTTGAGTGGTACCTTGTACCTTCAGACATCCATGTGATCCTTCCATCTGGGTAAAAGTGTGCTGTGGAGTAGAACTGCATGATAAGTTCCTCATTCCACTTTGTGAGCTTTTTCCCAACAAAGTCTGCTACTCCACACACCTTAAAGCTGTCCTACACTCCAGGGTAGTGCTCTTCGTTGTCCTTGATGTATTGCCAATCGACCCATCTCATGTCACATACAATGGGCTTCTTGTCTAACAAGACTGTCTCATAGAAGTCCTGCTGTTCCTTAGTATGGAACCTGTAGTCTACAGCAGTCCTTCTCCTGGTAGCATAGGGATCCTCTGCTCTCCATTTTCTCAATCCAGAGTCTCTCCTGATTTTCATATCCTCAGCCACAGGATGAGCATCATTGTGGTCTGGGATCTTGGGCTTCAACTTTCTCAGCACTTGGCCTTCCTCTTCTTCTGCAGGTTCAGGCACTGGGGCCTTGTTTTTCTCAGCAGCTGGGATGCTCCTAGTATTCCTCTTTGGTTTTGGCTTTGGAGCTGACTTGGCCTTGGAAGCAGACTTGGGGGCTTCCTTTGGCTTAGATGCAGCTGCTCCTGATCTAATGGCATCACCCATCAGCTTGGGTGCCTTAGGTGCTGGTGCAGCACCTTCCTCTTCTTCTTCTTCTTCATCAGAAGAATGCTGTTCAAATTCAGCCATGGGATCTACTTTCTTGCACCATCTGCCTCTTTTCCTTTCTTTCTTTGTTTCAGCTGCAACTGGCTCTTTGGGTGCAGGCTTCTCAGGAATATTTGTTGAGGCTCTGGCCTTTGGCATGGGCTGCCTGCCTGCTGGCCTTTTGACCTTTAAGCCTGGCTTGTTGGCTGCAGATGAGCCATATTCTTTCTTCAGCACAACTCTCTTGGAAGTTGCCTCTTCCTCTACCACATAATCTTCATCCTCTGAGTCTGAAGTTCTCTTCTTTCTCTGTCTTATGGCAGCTTTTGGCAGATTGCTAGGGGTGCTCCTGCTGCCATCATCTGAGGAACTGGAGGGACTAGTGCCCTCACTCATGTGCACAAGCTGCTCTGACTGATTCTGACTATCACTTTGATCTGACATGATGAACAAGCTGACTGCTGACTGCTGACCCCTGTGAATAGTTTATAGATGAGGTAGAGTGGATGAGCATCACAAAATGCAGAGATTTTTGCAAAAACAATGATTCAAAAACTTAGTTTTAGTTTCCCACAGAAAGCATCTCGGATCTACCGATGTTTAAACTCGGTGATACCGAAGCAGTTTTTGGTACCTAAACTAGTGAACTCGGTCAGACCGAGTCACAGTTCGGTGGCACCGAGACTGCTAGGGTTTCACAAAGTTCAAAAATCGGTCACACCGATTAGTTACACTCGGTCAGACCGAGTTTCACTTGTGCAATGGCATAGGCCAAATCGGTGGGACCGAGTTTTTCAACTCGATGGGTCCGAGATGGTTTCGACGGAAACCTAACCCTAAAATTTTCGAATCAAAGCTAATCTACGAGTTCTTTGACTGGATAGAAGTTTATCAAACGTGGCAAGAATCATTATGATCACAATGTGCTAGGAATCGGATTGGGGAATAGCACAAAGATCGAGTCTGTACCCTAGTTCGGCGGAGACTCGCTACAGCGGCAACGGCGGGGTTGATTCCCGTTGACGGCGACGGAGACCAGCGACTGGAGGCTGCTGGCGGCGAGGAGACGATCCGGAGACCACGTCGGCAGAGTGAGCTATGGCGCGGGCGAAGAGGTTCGGAGAAATTTCCAAAATTTTGCCCGTGTCTATATATAGCCCGACCCTGTCGGTGTGACCGAGTGGAACAACTCGGTGGCACCGAGATGCAAAACTGTGTACAGTTATTGCAACTCGGTGTGACCGAATAGTTCAAATCGGTTGCACCGAGATTAAAAACTTAGATCAAATTGATGATCTCGGTAGGACCGAAAGTGGGATATCGGTCAGACCGAAAATCACAAAGAGGTTTTGGAAGTTTAAGTCTATGACGAATCGGGGACTCCGAGTGCTCCTCACACAGAGTGGTTCGAATCTGACTTGATCAATTTTGTGATGTAGCATGAATAGAGTTTGAGACGAGAAAAGCATAGATAGCTAGAGGGGGTTCTTAGGCATTCTTGTCCATCCACTTGGCAAAAGAACAATAAGACCAAACAATCAAAACAACAAGTGGATGTCCTCGAATGAGTAAAATATGCAACCAACATGCTCACACAATAAAATGGCAATTGAAATATGTGACAAAACATGCACAGCCAATTCTAGCATCTATCAAGCAATTGGCGATGACTAGGTCATCTATATATGAGTATATTGACTTAGAAGTCAAATGAGAACATTTGATCATTGGTCATACTCATCGTTTAAGCTCAAGTGGGGTTACCACTTTTACATAAAGCATTGTTGTGTTCACATCATTAGAGTCGCTTTAGCTCAAGTCTTAGAGTAAAGCTCCCCCTAGATGTGATATCCCCCCGAAGAGGGATGAACTAACCTTGGGTTTTGTCGATGATGACTTCATGTAGGTGTTGAAGATGTGGATGCTCAATGTTGATGTAGATCACTTGGAGCTATCCTTTTGAGTGAATTGCACTTTCAATACCTACATGGGTTAGTCCCACAAGGAACAAGCAAGTATATCCATAGACATAGAGTGATGCACATACAAGATGATGTCTATGAAAGCTTTTAGGTTACCTTGTCCCTTGACTTACCAACAAGAGGGTTTGTGACTCCTTGAACTAGTGCAAGATGTGGAAGTTGATTGCACTTGTTCTTGCCAAAATGATAAGAGTGAAGTTTGCTGGCGGAGTCACCCTCAAGAACTCTCTAGTTCTTCTTCTTTTGGATCCACACCATCTTGATGGGAATCCTTGGAGTTGTAGTCGTACTTGATGAAGTGGAACTTGAAGTAGTCTTGGGAATCCACTTGACTAAGGTCTTAGGAGCTTCTTCAAATGCATCTATTTCCTCTTGAAGCTTGTCCTTGCCTTTTTGCTTGTAGTCTTGTGGTGGAAGATCATCTTGAGTTTGTGTCCCCTTGAAAGAAGTTGGGTCATACTTCTCTTGTTGAGGAACAAACTTTGTCTTGGGGTATTGATCTTCTTCCCACTCAACTCCATTGGCATTGAACTTTTGTTTAAAACCAACACCTTGATTCTTCCGGTGCCTTCCTTGCTAGCGTACAATCTCCTCGAATTGCTTACTTCCGGCAAGGCTTTTGTACACTCCTTTCTCTATGATTTCCTTCAATATGCTATTTTCTTGCTCAAGTGTAACTTGGCCAAGAGAATCATTAGTGGAATCAAGAGAACTACTTGAAGCAACAATATTGGATTTAACATGATCATTGTTACTACTAGAAGAAGAGTCTTTCTTGTTCTTGTTACTAGACTTGACTTGAGGCATGTAAGTGGATAAGAGTAAACGTTTGGCAATGTAAGAAGAACTTTTCTTGCGGATATCATCATTGATTGCCTTTAAAGGCTCATGCTCTTGCTCAAGATTGAGCTTTTCAAAGCGTAACTTCTCATGAGCCCTTAAAAGTTCTCGATGATCTTCGAAGATAGTTTCATGAGCTAACTTAAGAGTGTTTAGTTCTTTAGTTAGAGCCTCAATTTTCTCCTTATCATTTTCATTCGTTTTAGCATGATTAATTGACGTTTCATCATAGGATTCATCACTAGAGTTGTCAACAAGTAAATCATCATCGCCTAACAAGTCATCTTCATCACTATTAAAATCTACATACTCAGGATGAGTTACCTTAGGACCTTTGGCCATGAAACATCTTCCAATTCCTTCATTTGGTGAATCAAATATGTCGTAGGAGTTGGTTGACACAAATGCTAGACCGGCAACACCTTCATCTTGAGTATATTCGGAGTCGAAGTGATAACTTCTCTCGGAGTGGTTGTCGGAGTCGGAGCCGGATACCCATTCACCAACATGAGCTTGATGTCTTCGTTTTGTGTAGCTCCTTGATGATTTTTCCTTCCTTTCCGAATCCTTGCTTCTCCGTGAGTATCTTCGTTCATAACGATCATCTCTACTCCTTCTCTCTCGTGATGGTGATTCCTCTCTTTTGCTTCTTCTTTTTGGAGAATCTTCTCTTCTTTTGTAGGGAGCCGTACACTCATTGGAATAGTGTCCGGGTCTTCCACAATTGTAGCAGTTTCGCTCTCGACTAGAAGATCTTTTGTCATTGTAGGACCTTGACTTGGAGCTTCTATCTTTGCTTCTACTCTTGTAGAACTTGTTGAAGTTCTTCACCATTAAGCTCAGTTCTTCATTGAAGTTTTGTTTCTCACTTGATGATGTGGGGGCTTCACATGAGGCTTTGTAAGCATGACTTGATTTGTTTTGAAGTTCCTCTTTATCCTTGAGTGACATCTCATGAGCAACAATTCTTCCAATGACTTCAGTTGGCTTGAGATCTTTGTAATTGGGCATCATTTGGATCAATGTGCACACGGTATCATATTTTCCATCCAAGGCTCTTAGGATCTTCTTGATGATGAATCTGTCGGTCATCTCTTCACTCCCTAAGCCGGCAATCTCATTTGTGATGAGAGCAAGCCTAGAGTACATTTCAGCGACACCTTCACCATCCTTCATTTTGAACTTGTCAAGTTGACTTTGAAGCACATCAAATTTGGATTCCTTGACGGAGTCGGTACCCTCGTGCATACCAATCAAAGTATCCCAAATTTCCTTTGCATTCTCAAGACGACTGATTTTGTTGAATTCTTCGGGGCACAATCCGTTGAAGAGAATATCACAAGCTTGAGCGTTGTATTGTAGCATCTTCAACTCATCCGTGGTAGCTTCACGGTTTGGTTCTTTCCCGTCGAAGAAGTCACCTTGCAAGCCAACACACACAATAGCACAAACGGCTGGGTTATGTCAAGAATATGCATCTTCATTTTATGCTTCCAACTAGCAAAGTTAGTACCATCAAAGTAAGGACCTCTACGATGATAATTTCCCTCACTAGACGCCATACTCTCCTAGTTTGTGAAACCAAGGCTATGACCACCAAAAGCTATGGAAATCAAAGCAAATGGAGACCAAAGCTCTGATACCACTTGTAGGATCGGAAGTATGTCTAGAGGGGGGTGATTAGACTACTTGACCAAATAAAAATTTAACCTTTTCCCAATTTTAGTTCTTGGCAGATTTTAGCAACTTTAGGACAAGTCAAGCAATCATCACACAATTCAAGCAAGCATGCAAAGAGTATATAGGCAGCGAAAAGTAAAGCATGCAACTTGCAAGAATGTAAAAGGAAGGGTTTGGAGAATTCAAACGCTATTGGAGACACGGATGTTTTTCCCATGGTTCGGATAGGTGGTGCTATCCTACATCCACGTTAGTGGAGACTTCAACCCACGAAGGGTAACGGTTGCGCGAGTCCACGGAGGGCTCCACCCACGAAGGGTCCACGAAGTAGCAACCTTGTCTATCCCACCATGGCCATCGCCCACGAAGGACTTGCCTCACTAGCGGTAGATCTTCACGAAGTAGGCGATCTCCTTGCCCTTACAAACTCCTTGGTTCAACTCCACAATCTTGTCGGAGGCTCCCAAGTGACACCTAGCCAATCTAGGAGACACCACTCTCCAAGAAGTAACAAATGGTGTGTTGATGATGAACTCCTTGCTCTTGTGCTTCAAATGATAGTCTCCCCAACACTCAACTCTCTCTCACAGGATTTGTATTTGGTGGAAATAAGATTTGAGTGGAAAGCAACTTGGGGAAGGCTAGAGATCAAGATTCATATGGTAGGAATGGAATATCTTGGTCTCAACACATGAGTAGGTGGTTCTTTCTCAGAACATATGAGTTGGAAGTGTAGATGTGTTCTGATGGCTCTCTCCACGAATGAAGAGGAGGTGGAGGGGTATATATAGCCTCCACTTAAAATCCAACCGTTACACACAATTTACCAATCTCGGTGGGACCGAATCAACAAACTCGGTCGGACCGAAAAGGTAAACCTAGTGACCGTTAGAGTTTTTCGGTGGGACTGACATGCATCTCGGTAGGACCGATATGGTTAGGGTTTGGGCATAACGTAATCTCGGTGAGACCGATTACACAAACTCAGTGAGACCGATTTGGTAATTAGCTAACCAGAGAGTTGGTCAGGCAAACTCCGTGGGACCGATTTGCTCTTTCGGTGAGACCGAAAAGTTACAAAAGGGAAACAGAGAGTTTGCATTGCAATCTCGGTGGGACCGATCCGCTCTTTCGGTGAGACCGAAAAGTTACGAAAAGGAAACAAAGAGATTGCAATCCCATCTCGGTGAGACCGAGATCCCTATCGGTGAAACCGATTTGCTAGGGTTTTGGCAGTGGCTTATGACATATGAAGACTCGGTGGCGCCGGATAGAAATAATCGGTATGACCGAGTTTGGCTTAGGGTTTAGGTCATATGTGGATATGGGAAAGTAGTTGAGGATTTTGGAGCATATCATTAAGCACATAAGGCAAAGAGCTCATTAAGCAACACCTCATCCCTCCTTGATAGTATTGGCTTTTCCTATGGACTCAATGTGATCTTGGATCACTAAAATGTAAAATGAAGAGTCTTGAGCTTTTGAGCATGAGCCAATCCTTTGTCCTTAGTATTTTGAGGGTTCCACTTTCACCATTCATGCCATGCCAATCATTGAGCTTTCCTGAAATAGTTATCTTGGAATATCATTAGCTCAATGAGCTATATGTTGTTATGAATTACCAAAACCACCTAGGGATAGTTGCACTTTCAGTGGATAACGGTTGGATTTTGTCCACAGCTATAAAAGGGGTGTCTTCTTCCTCTAGTTGACTACCTCTTCCACCTCTAAGCTCCATTTTCGCCCGATCTCACTCCCTAGCCAATCAAACTTGTTGATTTGCTCGGGAGTGGTAGATAAGGCCCCGATCTACACTTCCACCAAGAGAAATTTGATTTCCCCCACTAATCCCTTGCGGATCTTGTTACTCTTGGGTGTTTGATCACCCTAGACGGTTGAGGTCACCGCGGAGCCATAGTCCATTGTGGTGAAGCTTCGTGGTGTCATTGGGAGCCTCCAATTAAGTTGTGGAGATTGCCCCAACCTTGTCTGTAAAGGTTCGATCGCCGCCTCCAAGGGCACCAATAGTGGAATCACGGCATCTCGCATTGTGTGAGGGCGTGAGGAGAATACGATGGCCCTAGTGGCTTCTTGGGGAGCATTGTGCCTCCACACCGCTCCAACGGAGACGTACTTCCCCTCAAAGGGAAGGAACTTCGGTAACACATCCTCGTCTTCACCGGCTCCACTCTTGGTTATCTCACACCTTTACTTGTGCAAGCTTATTTGTGTTATATCTCTTGCTTGCGTGTGTACTTATTGTTGTTGCATCATATAGGTTGCTCACCTAGTTGCATATCTAGACAACCTACTTTGATGCAATGTTTAAATTGGTAAACAAAATCTAAAAATTGTTAGTTGCCTATTCACCCCCCTCTAGTCAACTATATCGATCCTTTCAGCTATATATACCCCACCCACACCACCTACTCTCAAAGAGAGCAACCAGGACGGAAACAAAAATGACATAAAATGGCATATGAAGCATATAAGAATGGTAATATAATAGCATGAAACAATAAAAAATATAGGTACATTAAAGACGTATCACTTCGCAAATCAACTTGTACTCACCTTGTGCCTATCCTCTTGTTCAAACATTTTTCCTCCGCCTTCGTTGACTTGCTTGGTTATCGAGCTCATCATGGAACAATGGCTCGTCGTCTATGTCCACACCATCTTCCCCTTGGCTGTTGTGGTCGTCGATGTCCACACCATCTTCATCCCCTTCGTTGTCGGGGTCATGAACTTCCATGCCCTCTGGCCATTTAGTGTACTGCCACGGCCGTCTTGCCTTTTTGTCCCGTCTTCATCGTACACTTGGCCTTCCTCGTTGATCATGTCTTCCATGAAACCGTTGTAGTAGGCAGGCTCTTCATAAGTCGGCGTCGGGGTAGGCGCGTCATTGAACGACTTGCGGGCATCAGGATAGTTGGTAGGTATCTTTGGGGGGCACCTCCATTGCGTCCCCATGGACTGGCCAACTGCAAGGTTGGCGTTGTAGTTGATGGCCACTGACATGGGGAATGCCGGTGCGTGCTCACTCACTTCCGATGATGATCTGCCCCTAGGTGATCGGAGATTATTAACCCACTGCCCAGTGCTAGTTCCTATTTTTCAGGAAACAGTACCAAACGAAGTCCAAACGCGATGAAACTTTACAACAATTTTTTCTGGACCAGAAGGGACCCTAGAAGGTTTGCGAGAAGGCCAGAAGAGCTACGACAGAGCCAAAAGCTCACAGGGCCCCCCTAGGGGTAGGCGCTCCCCCTGAGCTCATGGGCCCTATGCAACTCTATTTGACCTAATTCCACCTCTATAAATTCCCAAATATTCCCAAACCAATAGAGATCCACCCAAAACACTTAATCCGCCATCGCAAGCTTCAGTTCTTTCGCGATCCTATCTGGAGGCCTTTTCCGGTACTCCGCCGGAGGGGGAATCCATCATGGAGGGTTTCTACCTCATCCTTTCCACCTTCCGATGATGCGTTAGTAGTTCATCACAAACCTACGGGTCCATAGCTACTAGTAGTTCATCGGATACTGCCACACAAACTATATTTGCCCCTCTTTTTCATCTCCCCCACTTCTCATAAAAATTAAAAACAAAAAAAATATTATTTTTTGCTCGTTTGCTTGCTTTTCCACTATGGCTAGTTCTTCTCTTGTTTCTTGTACCCCTGAAAATGAAGTGCTTAATTTTAAACAAAGGGGAGGAGAAAGTTTAAAATATGCTTGGTATAGGATTTGTGATGCTCAAAATAGATTAACTCGTAAGCAATCCACTACCGTTCTTCTTCACAAATTTAAGCGCTTGTTACTAATTGGTATAGATTTTTGCTAGATACTAATACCGAAGGGAATTTCTTGAGTAGTAACCCTATGGATGCTTTCAATGCTATGGGAAATTTAGTGGGATCACCACCTATTACTATTAATGATACAACATTGACTTTGGAACATATTATGCGAAGGTTAGAAGCTATTAAAATAAAACGCCTACTATCGAACATATTGATAACCTAGACAAAGGGTTCATAATCAAGTTACTCAATTTAGTTCAAAGGTAGGAACTATATTAAAGATGCTAAAATAGAAGGAACCAATAATTAATGAGAGAATAGAGAAAAATCCTTCTAGAATTGATAAGTTGGAAGAAGTCATTACTAGTTTGGGATCCATTCTTTCTTTCGTTAAATATATTGAAAGAACTCCTACTAATAAGAATCTCGAGTTTATTTATGTTCCTAAGATAAGGGTGTCACATCTAGTAACGGAAGTGAGGTTCTTAAAATGATTAGTGTGCACCCCGATTTCATTGATTTGATAAAGGAACATATTTATGAAAATAAATTCCTTAACTTTTTCCCTAGGAGTGTGATTATTAAGAACATATATGCTAAGCCTCCTAGGAAGCATGGATGTATAATTGAGGAGGTGAATGTGAAAGATGATAATACTTGAAACGATTCCTTAGGCCTAGCTAGGGGCGTAAAACAATATAGCTTGTTGGGAGGCAACCCAATAGTTATCTTAAATTTTTTGCTTTTACTCTCTTTTTTGGTGTGTTGACCCAATTATTGCTACTGTTATGATTGTGATTTTATGTTTAAGTTAGTGTTTGTGCCAAGTAAATCCTTTGGGATGATTTGGATAATAGTTGACTTGATTCTGTGAGAAAATAGAAACTTTTGCGCTCATTCCAGTAATTGTTAAAAATCACTGGAACATGCTTTTGATCTAAGTTTTGTACATATGATTGATGTAGAAATTTCCCATGTTGTCCTACTTTTTCAGAATTTTTGGAGTTACAGAAGTATGGTATTTGTTCATATCATTAGAAATTGTTCTGTTTTAGACATATTCTATTTTGGTTGCATAGTTTGCTTGTTTTAATGATGCTATGGATTACATCGGGGGGTATAAGTCATGGAGAAGTTAGAGTACAGTAGGTATTATGAAATAATAAAATATGAATGGGTTCATAACAGTACCTAAACTTTATGATTTGCTTATTATACTAATGGATCTCACGAGGTTTCTGTTGAGTTTTGTGTGCTGAAGTTTTTAAGTATTGGGTGAGATCACGATGGATGAAAGAATAAGGAGCGGCAAGACCCTAAGCTTGGGGATGCCCAATGCATCCCCTCTTTCATCTACAATCTATCGGTATGCCACTTGGAGCTATATTTTTATTCACCATATGATATGAGTTTTGCTTGGATCATCTTGTGCCATAGTAGTTTTTGCTTTGTTTTCTTTTTAGTATGCCACAACCATTGTTTGCTGGACACACCTTTTGAGAGGGATACACATTTATTCATGATTTTTTAAAATACTCTATGTGTTTCACTTATATCTTTTGAGCTAGGCGGCTGCTCTATTGCTTCACTTATATCTTTCAGAGCACGACGATGCATATTTTATAGAAATAGTTGCACCCTTATGCTTCACTTAAATATTTTGAGAGTCTAATAAATAATAATGACAATTTGCATGGGTTATATGACTAGTCCATAAAGGATAGGTATTCAAGGGGGATATAATAAAAACTTTCATGTAAATCACTAAATATGATATGTTTGATTCCCTGCAATAGTTTTTGTGATATTAAGATGGTAATATATGGGGGTACTAGTGGATGATTGTGGTTTACTAAGAATGCTGATGTTAAGGTTTGTGATTCCCGAAGGATGCACGTATAGTCTCTAATATGTGATGAAGTTGGAGCATGATTTATTATTGAGTGTCTACCTTACGAGTGGCGGCTGGGGATGAGCGATGGTCTTTTCCTCCCACTCTATCCCCCTAGGGGCATGCGAGTAGTACTTTCCTTCGAGGGATAATAAACCTTCACAATAAGTATGTGAGTTCTTTATGACTAATGTGAGTCCATGGATTATATGCGCTCTTACCTTTCCACAATCTGCTAGCCTCTTCGGTAGCGTGTAGTGCCATCACCTCGAGAGTTGGTGTAAACTTCGCCGGTGCATCCAAACCCCGTGATATGATACGGTCTATCACACATAAGCCTCCTTATATCTTCCTCAAAACAACCACCATACCTACCTATTAATGCCATTTCCATAGCCATTTTGAGATATATTGCCATGAAACTTCCATCGTTCCGTTTTTATGACATACACGTTCATTGTCATATTGCTTTGCATGATCATATAGCTGACATAATATTTGTGGCTCAGCCACCATTCATCATTATCATACATGTTACGCTAGATCATTGCACATCCTGGTACACTGCCAAAGGCATTAATATAGAGTCATATTTTCAGTTTTATCGATTCGTAGTATCAAGTTGTAAGTAAATAGAAGTGTGATGATCATCATTATTAGAGCATTGTCCCGGTGAGGAAAGGATGATACAGACTATGATTCCCCCACAAGTCGTGATGAGAATCCGGACAAAAAACAGAGGCCAAAAAGAACAAAAGAATGAAATGAGAGAAAAAGAGAGAAGGGGCAATGTTACTATCATTTTCCACGCTTGTGCTTCAGAGTAGCAGCATGTTTTTCATATAGAAAGTCTCCTAAGTTGTCACTTTTATATACTAGTGAGAATTTAACGTCATAGAACTTGGCTTTGTATATTTTGATGATGGGCTTCCTCAAATGCCCGAGGTCTTCATGAGCAAGCAAGTTGGATGCACAACCACTTAGTTTCCGTTGAGCTTTGATACACTTATAGCTCTTAGTGCATCCGTTGCATGGTAATCCCTACTCCTCACATTGCTATCAATTGATGGGCATCTCCATAGCACGTTAATTAGCCGCGTCGATATGAGACTTTCTTCCTTTTTGACTTCCCCTTATTGATCTCTATCACCGCATTCTATTCCACTTACAATGCTATATCCATGGCTCACGCTCATGTATTGAGTGGGTTGAAAATGCCGAAGCATGTTAAAAAGTATGATCCAATTGCTTGGCTTGTCATTGGGGTAGTTCATGATTAATATTTTTATGCTAGGAAGACTAAGCATGATGGGCTATATGATTTTGTAGGGATAGCATTCTTTGTTTTGAAAGGCATGATTGTTTGTTAGTATGCCTGAGTATTGATGTATTTATATAAAATTATAGACTATTGCCTTGAATCACTCGAATACTAATATTCATACCTCAGATATTACATGATACCAAAGTTAGGTAGCATTTCACATTAAAAATTCTGTTTTTATCATTTACCTACTCAAGGACGAGCGGGAATTGAGCTTGGGGATGCTGATACGTCTCCAATGTATCTATAATTTTTGATTGTTTCATGCCATTATATTATCAATCTTGGATGCTTTATATGCATTTATATGTTATTTTATATTGTTTTTTGGACTAACCTATTAACTAGTGCTAGTCCCTGTTTTTTTGCTTGTTTTTGGCTTTTCAGAAAATCAGTAACAAATGAGGTCCAAACGTGATGAAACTTTATGATAATTTTTCTAGACCAGAAGGGACCCTAGAAGATTCGGGAGGAGGCGAGAAGAGCTACAAGAGAGCCACAAGCTCATAGGGCACGCCCTAGGGGGGTAGGCGCGCCCCTGAGCTCGTGGGCCCCACGCGATTCCATTTGACCTAACTCAGCCTCTATAAATTCCCAAATAATCCCAAACCAACAGAGAGCCACCCGAAACAATGTTTCCGCTGCCACAAGCTTCTGTTCTTCCGTGATCCCATCTGGAGGCCTTTTCCGGTACTCTGCCAGAGGGGGAATCGGTCATAGAGGGCTTCTATATCATCCTTGCTGCCTTTCGATGATGCATGAGTAGTTCACCATAGATCTATGGGTCCATAGCTAGTAGCTAGATGGCTTCTTCTCTCTCTTTGATCTTCAACACAATGTTCTCCTCTATCTTCTTGGAGTTATATCTGATTTAATCTTGTTAGGATCTGATGAATTGTGGGTTTATGATCAGATTATTCACTGAAAGTAATTGAGTCTTTTCCGAACTTTATTATGCATGATTGTTATAGCTTTGTATTTCTCTCCGATCTATCTATTTGGTTTGGCCAACTAGATTGATTTATCTTCAGTAGGGAGAGGTGCTTTGTAATGGGTTCAATCTTGCGGTGCTCTATATCCTAGTGACGGAAGGGGAAAACACACGTATTTGTATTGTTGCCACTAAGGGTAAAACGATAGGGTTTATTCATATTGATTGTGTTTACTTTGTCTACATCATGTCATCTTGCTTAAGGCGTTACTCCATTTTTTATGAACTTAATACCATAGATGCATGCTGGATAGCGGTCGATTGGTGTAGTAATAGTAGTAGATGCAGGCAGGAGTCAGTCTACTTGTCTCAGATGTGATGCCTATATACATGATCATTGCCATGAATATATCATAACTACGCGTTTTTCTATCAATTGCCCAGCAGTAATTTGTTCACCCACCGTATGCTATGTGTTCAAGAAAGAAGCCTCTAGTGAAAACTATGGCCCCCGGATCTAATTTTATCATATTATAAAAACTAAAAATACCTTGCTGCAATTTATTTACTTTTATTTTGTTTTT
Source organism: Aegilops umbellulata (assembly GCA_032464435.1). Lineage (NCBI taxonomy): Eukaryota > Viridiplantae > Streptophyta > Magnoliopsida > Poales > Poaceae > Aegilops > Aegilops umbellulata. The sequence goes on from CP136054.1 coordinate 400,626,245, forward strand.
CAATTTATCTACCCATCTATACAAGATTAAATCCTTGCAAGTAACGAGTTCAAGGGGATTGACAACCCTCTTGCGTGTGTTGGGTGCAAGTATTTGCTTTTGTGTGTGTTGGTGCTGTTCATGAGGCTTTGCATGATTCTCCTATTGGTTCGATAAACCTTGGTTCTCACTGAGGGAAATACTTATCTCTACTGTACTACATCTCCCATCCTCTTCGGGGAAATCCCAACGCAACTCACAAGTAGAAGTATGCCCTATGATGGGCCACAAGATAGAATCCCCTCACTGGGAACCTACAGATACCGTCATGTCTAACCCACAAGTGGCTAAAAACGGCCACAACACCCTCCATTGAGTGAAGGAGCGTTTCTTGGCTCTCACACTTATGTGTTCTGTGTCTTCCTATTTTTTGTAGGGGCTTAAGGAGTCTCACATGACTTCCTAACACGAAGGATGCACAACACTTGGGGGCTACTAACGAGGGAATGGAGAGGGCCAACATTCATCTAGACCAGCACCGAAGGCTGGGGTCAACACGTCCGAAGAGAGGAGGAAGGCTGAGATACGAATTCCCTAGGAAGAGTGGGCTGGACAGGGAGACCGTGGGTGGAACCTTGTAAGCCCTCGCTCTACCAAGTATATAGGAGACATTGAGGGGAAAACCCATGGATAAGTATCCCCACCTCTACCACAAAAGAGGGCCCTCTGCCGCTAGGCAGAGAGACTTTTAGCCCCCAAAACATAGCTCTGCAGTGATCTTACAGATCTCTAAAGTGCCCCCACGCAATACAACGCAAGAGGCACGAGTAGGTTCGTACCTCCACCGAGAGGGCTCGAACTTGGGTAAATCCCCTATTCTTCGCCTCAACATCTCAATCCTCCGCCGCGCCCCCCTCCAAACAAATGGGCCATCCCTCGACAACACTGTCTATACGAAACACTAGCAACTTTGATGCAATGTCTTGCTTCCACTCATTATATTGTTGTAGACTTGCTTGTTTGCATACTTAAGCAATATCATTAGTATAGTTGGAAAACAAAAACCTAAAAATTTGAGTAAAAAATTGTATCAGGTCTATCCACACCGCCATACCATAGACATGATCTGATTCAACGAGGCTCTCGACACGAGACCACTATCCAACAAGGAGGCTGACGTTAGAAGATGGTTGAAGAGGCATGTAATTAGTTTGGTGGTGTTTGGGAGATATAGAAAAAAGTGTGGAAGAATGTTAAATCTTATGGAAGGTGACACCAATATGAAGTAATTTCATCGAAAGGTGAATTCTCATAGTTCATACATAATATTTGCTAAGCTCCAGGTGGATCACTAGGGACGAGGACAAGGATCACACTTTTCACCGCCATTTTGCTTCTGCTATTGGTAAGGGGTGGAATGCATTGAGGATTTCAATTGGTAGACCAGGCAACTCAACACATGCAATATTAGTAGGCCCGACAAGCTTTATAGTGAGGAGGAGGTGTGAGAATCCATAAAATCACACATGGGGATATGATGCCTGACTTAGGTGATTTCATCAGAGGTTTCTTTAATTCGTGTTCGAAGGTAGTTAAAGGGGATGTAATGAAAGTCATCGTAAAATTCCCCAACTTGCACTCGGCCAACCTTCATTGCCTTAAGTCAGTTAATAATTCCTTCCTACCAAAAAAATATGTGTAGTCCGTCGATGATTTCCATCCAATTGGCCTAATTCATGTGATCGACAAGATCATTGCCAAGATGATGGATTGTCAACTTGCTCCGTTCATGAATGGCCCCACCTAAAGACACCGGAAATCCTTCATCAAAACTGGAAGTATTCATGACAATTTTATTTATGTACAAAACTATGCATGTCGTCTTCAACGTTATTATATTATGTCTGGCTGGGAGCTAGCAGCACTTGCTTGATCTTATTCAACCGCGCGGCTCCCCCCGGTGGTTTTGTGATTGGTTTTCTACTCTCCCTAGTACATCCTCGCCTAGAGTTATCCTCAATGGGGTACCGGGGCAGTTGATCAAGCATGAACGGGGGCTGCAGTGGGAAGACCTGATGTCGCCTCTCATGTTCATTCTTGCCATTCACCCGCTATAGCACATCCTTAAGCTTTTTATGCAAAATGCAGACATTCAATACTTGTGAGGATGTGGTCCACGCATTCGTACCTCACTATAAGCCAATGACGCAACATTTTTGTGGTGTCGCTAAAAGATGACATTGATATGTTGTTGGGCATTCTTAGTGAATTTGGGAGTGTTACGAGGTTGGTTACTAACAAAATAACTTGGTGGCTCCAATCAGATGCTCATGTATGAAGCTCAACGACGTCTTCCAAATACTCCTATGACACACTCCAACTTCTCCAGAAAATACTTGGTGCTTCCTTTGTCGACTCACCAGCTCAAGGTCGTCGACTTTTAGCTGCTCTTGGACAGTATGTGTTGGAAATATGCCCTAGAGGCAATAATAAAGTGGTTATTATTATATTTCCTTAATCATGACAAATGTTTATTATTCATGCTATAATTGTATTTATCGGAAACTTAAATACATGTGTGAATACATAAGCAAATACCAAGTCCCTAGTAAGCCTCTACTAGACTAGCTCATTGATCAAAAGATGGTTAAGGTTTCCTGACCATAGACATGAATTGTCGTTTGATAACGGGATCGCATCATTAGGAGAATGATGTGATGGTCAAGGCCCATCCGTTAGCTTAGCATATGATTGTTTAGTTTATTTCTACTGCTTTCTTAATGTCAAATACATATTCCTTCGACCATGAGGTCCTACAACTCCTGGATACAGGAGGAATACCTTGTTTGCTATCAAACGTCACTTGGTAACTGGGTGATCGTCATAAAGGTGCTCTACATGTATCTCCAAAGGTGTCTGTTGAGTTGGCATGAATGGAGATTGGGATATGTCACTCCGTATGACAGAGAGGTATCTCTAGGCCCACTCGGTAATACAACATCACAAGAAGATTGCAAGCAAAGTGACTAAGGAGTTAGTTACAATATAATGTATTACGGAGCGATTAAAGAGACTTGCCAGTAACGAGATTGAACTAGGTATAGAGATACTGACGATCGAATCTCGGGCAAGTAACATACCGACATACAAAGGGAACTACGTATGTTGTCATAAAGGTTCGACTGATAAAGGTATTCGTAGAATCTGTGGGAACCATATGGGCATCCAGGTCCCGCTATTGGTAATTGACCGGAGGAGCGTCTCGGTCATGTCTAAATCATTCTCTAACCCGTAGGGTCCACGCGCTTAATGTTCGTTGAGGATATGATATTATATGAGTTATGTGAGTTGGTGACCGAATATTGTTCGGAGTCCCGGATGAGATCACGGACATGACGAGGAGCTCCAGAATGGTTCGGAGGTAAAGATCGATATATAGGACGATACTATTTGGTCCCCGAAAAGGTTTCAGAATGCACCAGAGTTTTATCGGAGTGCCGGAAGGGGTTCCGAAGGCCACCGGTACTTGGTGGGCCTCATGGGACAAAGGAGGCAGGCGCACTAGCCCACAAGGGGGTTGGGCGCGCTCCACCTCCCCTGCCAACACGCTAGGAAGGAAAGGGGCGCCAAGGCAGGGCAGCCGCCGGCCCCTCCCCTACCATCTCCTCCACCCCTAAAGAAGGAAAGGGGGAGGCGCCTAGGGAAGGAACCCAGGGCGGCCGCCGGCCCCCTTGGGGGCCCGCCTAGGCAGCGTCCCCTCCCCCCTCCACCTATATATATATGTGAGGAGGGGAGGGGGAACCACACACCACGAATCTCCAAGCCGTGTGTGGTGCCCCTCTCCCTCTAGTTCTAGTTCCTCCCCCGTCCATGTCCGTTGTGCTTGGCGAAGCCCTGCGGAATAGTTTCACCACCACCGTCACCACACCGTCGTGTTGTCAGAACTCATCTACTAGTTCTCCTCTCTTGCTGGATCGAGAAGGCGAGAACGTCATCAAGCTAAATGTGTGCTGAACATGGAGGTGTCGTACGTTCGGTACTTGATCGGGATGAATCGTGAAGGTGTATGACTACATCAACCGCGTTCATAAACGCTTGCGCTTAGCGATCCACAAGGGTATGTAGATGCTCCCCCCCTCTCATAGCTATGCATCTCCATAGATAGATCTTGCTTGTGCCTAGATTTTTTTAGTTTTCCATGCAATGTTCCCCTACAGTGGCATCATGAGCCAGGTCTATGCGTAGATGATCTGCATGAGTAGAACACAAAGGAGTTGTGGGTGGTAATGTTCATATTGCTTCCCACCAATGTCTTACTTTGATTCGGCGGTATTGTGGGATGAAGCGGCTCGGACCAACCTTACATGTCTACGCACATGAGAACAGTTCCACCGACAAACATGCAACTTGTTTCGCATAAAGGTGACTGGCGGGTGTCTGTTTCTCCCACTCTAGTTAAATAGGATTTGACTGCGGCAGTTGATAACCCACAAGTATAGGGGATCGCAACAGTTTTCGAGGGTAGAGTATTCAACCCAAATTTATTGATTCGACACAAGGGAGCCAAAGAATATTCTCAAGTATTAGCAGTTGAGTTGTCAATTCAACCACACCTAGATAACTTAGTATCTGCAGCAAAGTATTTAGTAGCAAAGTAATATGGAAGTAACGGTAGCGATAGCAAAAGTAATATTTTTGGGTTTTGTAGTAATTGTAACAGTAGCAACGGAAAAGAAAATAAGCGAAGAACAATATGTGAAAAGCTCGTAGGCATTGGATAGGTGATGGAGAATTATGCCAGATGCGGTTCATCATGTAACAATCATAACATAGGGTGACACAGAACTAGCTCCAATTCATCAATGTAATGTAGGCATGTATTCCGAATATAGTCATACGTGCTTATGGAAAAGAACTTGCATGATATCTTTTGTCCTACCCTGCCATGGCAGCGGGGTCCTAGAAGAAACTAAGGGATATTAAGGCCTCCTTTTAATAGGATACCGGACCAAAGCATTAACACATAGTGAATACATGAACTCCTCAAACTACGGTCATCACCGGGAGTGGTCCCGATTATTGTCACTTCAGGGTTGCCGGATCATAACTTATAGTAGGTGACTATAGACTTGCAAGATAGGATCAAGAACTCACACATATTCATGAAAACATAATAGGTTCAGATCTGAAATCATGGCACTCGGGCCCTAGTGACAAGCATTAAGCATAGCAAAGTCGTAGCAACATCAATATCAGAACATAGTGGATACTAGGGATCAAACCCTAACAAAACTAACTCGATTACATGATAAATCTCATCCAACCCATCATCGTCCAGCAAGCCTACGATGGAATTACTCACGCACAGCGGTGAGCATCATGAAATTGGTGATGGAGGATGGTTGATGATGACGATGGCGACCGATTCCCCTCTCCGGAGCCCCGAACGGACTCCAGATCAGCCCTCCCGAGAGAGTTTAGGGCTTGGCGGCGGCTCCGTATCGTAAAACGCGATGAATCTTTCTCTCTGATTTTTTCTCCCCGAACACGAATATATGGAGTTGGAGTTGAGGTCGCTGGAGCGTCAGGGGGCCCACGAGGCAGGGGGGCGCGCTCAGGGGGGTAGGGCGCGCCCCCACCCTCGTGCCCTGGGTGTGGGCCCCCTGGCCTTGATTCTTTTGCCAGTATTTCTTATATTTTCCAAAAATAAGCTCAGTGAAGTTTCAGGTCATTCCGAGAACTTTTGTTTCTGCACATAAATAACACCATGGCAATTCTGCTGAAAACAGCGTCAGTCCAGGTTAGTTCCATTCAGATCATGCAAGTTAGAGTCCAAAAAACAAGGGCAAAAGTGTTTGGAAAAATAGATACGACGGAGACGTATCAACTCCCCCAAGCTTAAACCTTTGTTTGTCCTCAAGCAATTCAGTTGATAAACTGAAAGTGATAAAGAAAAAATTTTACAAACTTCGTTTGCTCTTGTTGTTGTAAATACATAAATCCAACATTCAAGTTTTCAGCAAAGATTATGAACTAACCATATTCACAATAACATTTAAGTCTCATGTTTACCCATGTCAATGACATAATCAACTAGCGAGCAGTAATAATAAATCTCGGATGACAACACTTTCTCAAAACAATCATAATATGATATAACAAGATGGTATCTCGCTAGCCCTTTCTGAGACCGCAAAACATAAATGCAGAGCACCTTTAAAGATCAAGGACTGACTAAACATTGTAATTCATGGTAAAAGAGATCCAGTCAGAGTCATACCCAATATAAATTAACAATAATGCATGCAAATGACAACGGTGCTCTCCAGCTGGTGCTTTTTAATAAGAAGGTGACGACTCAACATAAAAGTAAATAGATAGGCCCTTCGCAGAGGGAAGCAGGGATTTGTACAGGTCCCAGAGCTCGGTTTTAAAGCAGAGATAAATAGTATTTTGAGCGGCATACTTTCATTGTCAACATAACAACCGAGAGATGGCGGTATCTTCCATGCTACACACATTATAGGCGGTTCCCAAAGAGAATGGTAAAGTTTATACTCGCCCTCCACCAACACGAATCAATCCATGGCTTGCTCGAAACAACGAGTGCCTCCAATTAGCAACAGCCCTGAGTGAGTTTTGTTTGCAATTATTTTGATTTGATTTGCATAAAGCATGGGACTGGGCATCCCGGTGACCAGCCATTTTCTCGTGAGTGAGGAGCGGAGTCCACTCCTCTTGAGAATAACCCGCCTAACATGGAAGATACGGACAACCCTAGTTGATACATGAGCTATTCGAGCATACAAAACATAATTTCATTTGAAGGTTTAGAGTTTTGCACATACAAATTTACTTGGAACGGCAGGTAGATACCGCATATAGGAAGGTATAGTGGACTCATATGGAATAACTTTGGGGTTTAAGGGATTGGATGCACAAGCAGTATTCCCGCTTAGTACAGGTGAAGGCTAGCAAAAGACTGGGAAGCGACCAACTAGAGAGCGACAACAGCCATGTACATGCATTAAAATTAATAAACATTGGATGCAAGCATGAGTAGGATATAATCCACCATGAACATAAATATCGTGAAGGCTATGTTGATTTTGTTTCAAGTCAAGTCACTTGAATCATTCAAAGGAGGATACCACCCTATCATACCACATCATAACCATTTTAATAGCATGTTGGCACGCAAGGTAAACCATTATAAGCTCCTAGCTAATCAAGCATGGCACGAGTAACTATAATCTCTAATTGTCATTGCAAACATGTTTATTCATAATAGGCTGAATCAGGAACGATGAACTAATCATATTTACAAAAACAAGAAAGGTCGAGTTCATACCAGCTTCTCTCATCTCAATCAGTCCACCATATATTGTCATTATTGCCTTCCACTTGCACGATCGAACGATGTGAATAATAATAATAGTGCACGTGCATTTGACTAAGATGGAATCTGCGAGCATTCAATAAACAAGAGAAGACAAGGCAATATGGGCTCTTGGTTAAATCAACAATAATGCATATAAGAGCCACTTCAACACTTTAATCATGGTCTTCTCCTATCGACCCCCAAAGGAAAGAAAATAAATAAAACTATTCACACGGGAAAGCTCCCAACAAGCAAAAGAAGAACAGGAAATCTTTTTGGGTTTTCTTTTTAATTATTACTACTACATCAAGAAAAGTAAACTAGCTAAAAGCTGCAACTAATTTTTTTGTTTTCTTAAGGTTTATTAAACACACAAGAAGAAGGCATAAAAAGGGAAATAAACTAGCATGGATATTACAGTGAAAAAGTATGAGCACCGACATCTAGCAATGAGTGTGTGAACATAAATGTAATGTCAGTGAGAAATACGTACTCCCCCAAGCTTAGGCTTTTGGCCTAAGTTGGTCTATTGCCACGGATGGCTTGGAGGATATCCAAAGTTGTAGATGGGTCGTACTGAGAAGAAGCCTCGAATTGCCACTAGTTGGCAATCGCCTCCGGATCCCACTGATAATTAGACTGTCGCGGAGGATCAAATTGTGGTTCATGCTCTGGCTTTGTAGCTGATGCAGGGTTCCGGTAGGCATGGATGGCCGCCAGCGGAACGAGATACTTACCTGCAGACAAATCAGACAAGGAAGGAGCAGGCAAGGTAATAGTCTCAGGGTGATTTTTACCAAATAACAGTTTATATTTAAGCCCCCTTTCCCTATTCTTAACAATAAAATCATGCGCTATCATACTCTTATAATCTAAATAAGCAGTAGGCAACAATTTTTCTTCTTTCTCATAGTGCCTAATAGGCATGTTATAATGTGCAGCGAGGTGCAAGGCGAAGATGCCTCCCAAGATGGGGCCCTTAGTACAGTTAAGATTTAACCGCCTTGCAACAATAGCGCCCATGCTAAATGTGTCATCTCGAAACAAGGCATGGAACAAAATAATATCAGGGACACTCAAGTTTCCACAGTTCCCGCGATAAATTATGCATCTACTAGCAAATATAGCGAAGTAACATAGGACAGGAAAATGTATGCTAGTGATTCGTGCATCGGAAAATTTCCTCGTTTCCCCTACAGAAATTGTATCAATAAACCCCTCCACATCGTTACTATGTGGTTCCTCTATGATACCACGAAAAGGTAACTTGCAAACTCTACAGAATTCACGAAGGGTCATCTCCTTATACTCGTCATATAAATAAAAATCCACCATAGGTGGTGACCTCCTAGAATGGAAGTGAAAATTTTGCACAAAGGTATTGGTGAGTAAGAGATACTGTTCGCGTTGGTCGGGGAGGAAGTCGGTGAGGCATGCATTCTCAGCCAATTCATAAAAATCATCATAAATCCCGAATGCTCTCAAGAAATCATCACAAGGCCGTTCACACGGCCGAACTTCCGCAGTACGAGGAAGATTATATTTGGGCCTCTCTTCTTCTTCACTTTGATTTTCCTTCGAGCTTCGGCTCGATGAGCCCCTCAAATATCTATTCATCATTTCCTGAAATTTTCTGAAATTTTTAGTAACTTCAAATAAAAGTGAACCAAGCTCAACAAAATTGATAGCAACTACTCCTACAAGTGCCTAGGGCCTATATCATGCATTAGAACTACTTGGAACCATATAAATCTGACATGCAAGCTCAAGAACATGGTCACCTAGGCAGCACAAATTTGCAATGAATAAAGCACTATAACAAAAACTAATTGGACCAATGGAGGAGTCACATACCAAGGAACAATCCCCCAAAGCAGTTTTGTGAGAGGTGCTTTGAGCAAGGAGATCGAAAACCGCAGCAAAATGAGCTAGAACTCATGCTTGAGCTGGATGGTGATTTTTTGGGAGGAACAAGAAGTGTGTGGGTGCAGGAATAAGTGGAGAGGAGCCACCATGGGCCCACGAGGCAGGGGGCGCGCCCAGGGGGTGGGCGCGCCCTCCACCCTCATGGCCAGGTGCTTGCTCCCCTGCGGTGTTCTCAGTGCCAGATATTCTCAAATATTCTAGAAAAAATCATATTTCATTTTCGGGGCATTTGGAGAACTTTTATTTTCAAGGTATTTTTATATTGCACGGATAATTCAGAAAACAGACAGAAAAATACTATTTTTACTTTATTTCAACTAAATAACAGAAAGTAAAAGAGGGGTACAGAAGGTTGTGCTTTCTAATTTCATCCATCTCATGCTCATCAAAAGGAATCCACTAACAAGGTTGATCAAGTCTTGTTAACGAACTCATTCCGACTAACATGGAACCGGAGAAATTTCGAATAACACTATGTTACCTCAACGGGGATATGCACATCCCCAATAATAAGAATATCATATTTCTTCTTGACAGTAGGTGGAGGAAATTCAAAACCTCCAAAAATAATCGATGGAGTTTTTTCAATAGAATTGATACTGTGGACTAGAGGTTGTTTCCTCGGAAAGTGTACCGTATGCACATTACCATTAACATGAAAAGTGACATTGCCTTTGTTGCAATCAATAACAACCCCTGCAGTATTCAAAAAGGGTCTTCCAAGAATAATAGACATACTATCGTCCTCGGGAATATCAAGAATAACAAAGTACGTTAAAATAGTAAAGTTTGCAACTACAACAGGCACATCCTCACAAATACCGACAGGTATAGCAGTTGATTTATCGGCCATTTGCAAAGATATTTCAGTAGGTGTCAACTTATTCAAATCAAGTCTACGATATAAAGAGAGAGGCATAACACTAACACCGGCTCCAAGATCACATAAAGCAGTTCTAACATAGTTTCTTTTAATGGAGCATGGTATACTTGGTACTCCTGGATCTCCTAGTTTCTTAGGTATTCCACCCTTAAAAGTATAATTAGCAAGCATGGTAAAAATTTCAGCTTCATTTATCTTTCTTTTATTAGTAACAAGTTCTTTCATGTACTTAGCATAAGGATTCATTTTGAGCATATCAGTTAATCGCATACGCAAAAAGATAGGTCTAATCATTTCAGCAAAGCGCTCAAAATCCTCATCATCCTTTTTCTTGGAGGGTTTGGGAGGAAAAGGCATGGGTTTCTGAACCCATGGCTCTCTTTCTTTACCATGTTTCCTAGCAACAAAGTCTCTCTTATCATAATGTTGATTCTTTGATTGTGGGTTATCAAGATCAACAACAGATTCAATTTCTATATCGTTATCATTACTAGGTTGAGCATCAACATGAACATCATCATTAACATTATCACTAGGTTCATATTCATTACCAGATTGCGTTTTAGCATCAGAGATAGAAATATCATTTGGATTCTCGGGTAGTTCAGCAATAGGTTCACTAGAAGCATGCAAAGTCCTATCATTTTTCTTTTTCTTCTTTTTAGAAGGACTAGGTGCATCCAAATTATTTCTCTGAGAATCTTGCTCAATTCTCTTAGGATGGCCTTCGGGATACAAATGTTCCTGAGTCATTTTACCAGTTCTAGTAGCCACTCTAACAGCATAGTCATTATTCTTATTATTCAGTTCATTGAGCAAATCATTCTGAGCTTTAAGTACTTGTTCTACTTGAGTGGTAACCATAGAAGCATGTTTACTAATGAGTTTAAGTTCACCTTTAGCTCTGGACATGTAATCACCCAAGTGGTCAATCATATAAGCATTTTGTTTTAATTGTCTACCAAAATAAGCATTAAAATCTTCTTGCTTAACCATAAAGTTATCAAACTCATCCAAACATTGGCTAGCAAACTTAGTAGGAGGGATTTCAGCTTTATCATATCTATAGAGAGAATTTACCTTTACTACCTGTGTCTGGTTATCAAGACCATGAGTTTCTTCAATAGGTGATGAATTAAGATCATATATTTCTTCAACAGGCAGTAAATTAAGACGATGTATTTCTTCAATAGGAGGTAAATTCTTAACATCTTCAGCTTTAATACCCTTTTCTTTCATAGATTTCTTTGCCTCTTGCATATCTTCGGAACTGAGAAATACAACACCCCTCTTATTCGGAGTTGGCTTAGGAGTTGGCTCAGGAAGTGTCCAATTATTTTCATTGGTTAACATATTATTCAATAGAATTTCAGCTTCATCCGGTGTTCTTTCCCTGAAAACAGAACCAGCACAACTATCAAAGTGGTCTCTGGAAGCATCGGTTAGTCCATTATAAAATATATCAAGTATTTCATTTTTCTTGAGAGGATGATCAGGCAAAGCATTAAGTAATTGGAGAAGCCTCCCCCAAGCTTGTGGGAGACTCTCTTCTTCAATTTGCACAAAATTATATATTTCCCTTAAAGTAGATTGTTTCTTATGAGCGGGGAAATATTTAGCAGAGAAGTAATAAATCATATCCTGGGGACTACGCACACAACCAGGATCAAGAGAATTAAACCATATCTTAGCATCACCCTTTAATGAGAACCGAAATATTTTAAGAATATAAAAGTAGCGAGTTCTCTCATCATTAGTGAACAGGGTGGCTATATCATTTAATTTAGTAAGATGTGCCACAACAGTTTCAGATTCATAGCCATAGAAAGGATCAGTTTCAACCAAAGTAATTATATCAGGATCAATGGAGAATTCAATCCTTATCAGTAACAAAGATAGGTGAAGTAGCATAAGCAAGATCATATTTCATTCTAGCATTCAGAGTTTTTTGTTTAAGCTTAGCTAATAATTTCCTAAGATCACTTCTATCATTGCAAGCAAGAAAGTCTCTTTTAGTCTCTTCATCCATAACATAGCCCTCAGGCACAACAGGCAATTTATTTATTGGGAGAGCCTTCATTATCACTTTCATCAATATTATCAGTTTCAATAATTTCATTCTCTCTAGCCCTAGCAAGTTGTTCATCAAGAAATTCACCAAGTGGCACAGTAGTATCAAGCATAGAAGTAGTTTCATCATAAGTATCATGCATAGCAGAAGTGGCATCATCATAACATGCGACATATCAGAATTAATAGCAGAAGCAAGTTTAGGTGTCGCAAGCTTACTCAAAACAGAAGGTGAATCACGTGCAGAGCTAGATGGCAGTTCCTTACCTCCCCTCGTAGTTGAGGGATAAATTTTTGTTTTCTCGTCTTTCAAGTTCTTCATAGTGACTAGCAGATATAAATCCCAAGTGACTCAAAGAATAGAGCTATGCTCCCCGGCAACGGCGCCAGAAAGTAGTCTTGATAACCCACAAGTATAGGGGATCGCAACAGTTTTCGAGGGTAGAGTATTCAACCCAAATTTATTGATTCGACACAAGGGGAGCCAAAGAATATTCTCAAGTATTAGCAGTTGAGTTGTCAATTCAACCACACCTGGATAACTTAGTATCTGCAACAAAGTATTTAGTAGCAAAGTGGTAGCGATAGCAAAAGTAATATTTTTGGGTTTTGTAGTGATTGTAACAGTAGCAACGGAAAAGTAAATAAGCGAAGAACAATATGTGAAAAGCTCGTAGGCATTGGATAGGTGATGGAGAATTATGCCAGATGCGGTTCATCATGTAACAATCATAACATAGGGTGACACAGAACTAGCTCCAATTCATCAATGTAATGTAGGCATGTATTCCGAATATAGTCATACGTGCTTACGGAAAAGAACTTGCATGGCATCTTTTGTCCTACCCTCCCATGGCAGCGGGGTCCTAGCAGAAACTAAGGGATATTAAGGCCTCCTTTTAATAGGATACCGGACCAAAGCATTAACACATAGTGAATACATGAACTCCTCAAACTAAGGTCATCACCGGGAGTGGTCCCGATTATTGTCACTTCGGGGTTGCCGGATCATAACTTATAGTAGGTGACTATAGACTTGCAAGATAGGATCAAGAACTCACATATATTCATGAAAACATAATAGGTTCAGATCTGAAATCATGGCAATCGGGCCCTAGTGACAAGCATTAAGCATAACAAAGTCATAGCAACATCAATGTCAGAACATAGTGGATACTAGGGATCAAACCCTAACAAAACTAACTCGATTACATGATAAATCTCATCCAACCCATCACCGTCCAGCAAGCCTACGATGGAATTACTCACGGACGGCGGTGAGCATCATGAAATTGGTGATGGAGGATGGTTGATGATGACGATGGCGACGGAGTCCCCTCTCCGGACCCCCGAACAGACTCCAGATCAGTCCTCCCGAGAGAGTTTAGGGCTTGGCGGCGGCTCAGTTTCGTAAAACGCGATGAATCTTTCTCTCTGATTTTTTCTCCCCGAACACGAATATATGGAGTTGGAGTTGAGGTGGGTGGAGCGTCAGGGGCCCCATGAGGCAGGGGGCGTGCCCAGGGGGGTAGGGCGCGCCCCCCGCCCTCGTGCCCAGGGTGTGGGCCCCCTGGCCTTGATTCTTTCGCCAGTATTTTTTATATTTTCCAAAAATAAGCTCCGTGAAGTATCAGGTCATTCCGAGAACTTCTGTTTTTGCACATAAATAACACCATGGCAATTCTGCTGAAAACAACGTCAGTCCGGGTTAGTTCCCTTCAAATCATGCAAGTTAGAGTCCAAAACAAGGGCAAAAGTGTTTGGAAAAGTAGATACGACGGAGACGTATCAGCGGTCCTTGCAGAAGGTTAAATAGCAACTTGATAATCACCGTTGTAGTTTTGCGTAGGTAAGAACGGTTCTTGCTAGTTGCCCATAGCAGCCACGTAAAACTTGCAACAACAAAGTAGAGGACGTCTAACTTGTTTTTGTAGGGCATGTTGTGATGTGATATGGTCAAGGTGTGATGTGATATATGTTGATGTATGAGATGATCATGTTTTGTAATAAGTTCACAACTTGCATGTCGATGAGTATGACAACTGGCAGGAGCCTTAGGGTTTTCTTTAATTATTGTATGGCATGCGTGTCAATCACATAGCGCCATGTAATTTCTTCACTTTATCGCTATGCATTAGCAATAGTTGTAGAAGCAATAGTTGGCGAGACGACCCCGAAGCAACGATGGAAATCAAGGTGTCGTTGAAGGAAATATGCCCTAGAGGCAATAATAAAGTTATTGTTTATATTTCCTTATATCATGATAAATGTTTATTATTCATGCTAGAATTGTATTAACCCGAAACTTAGTACATGTGTGAATACATAGACAAAACAGAGTGTCCCTAGTATGCCTCTACTTGACTAGCTCGTTAATCAAAGATGGTTATGTTTCCTAACCATAGACATGTGTTGTCATTTGATGAATGGGATCACATCCTTAGAGAATGATGTGATGGACAAGACCCATCCGTTAGCTTAGCATTATGATCATTGAGTTTTATTGCTATTGCTTTCTTCATGACTTATACATGTTCCTCTAACTATGAGATTATGCAACTCCTGGATACCGGAGGAACACCTTGTGTGCTATAAAACGTCACAACGTAACTGGGTGATTATAAAGATGCTCTACAGGTGTCTCCGAAGGTGTTTGTTGAGTTGGCATAGATCGAGATTAGGATTTGTCACTCCGTGTATCGAAGAGGTATCTCTGGGCCCTCTCGGTAATGCACATCACTATAAGCCTTGCAAGCAATGTGACTAATGAGTTGCAGGATGATGCATTACGGAACGAGTGAAGAGACTTGCTGGTAACGAGATTGAACTAGGTATGATGATACCGACGATCGAATCTCGGGCAAGTAACATACCAATGACAAAGGGAACAACGTATGTTGTTATGTGGTTTGACCGAGAAAGATATTCGTAGAATATGTAGGAGCCAATATGAGCATCCAGGTTCCATTGTTGGTTATTGACCAGAGATGTGTCTCTGTCATGTCTACATAGTTCTCGAACCCGTAGGGTCCGCACTCTTAACATTCGATGACGATTTGTATTATGAGTTATGTGATTTGATGTACCTAAGGTTGTTCGGAGTCCCAGATGAGATCACGGACATGACAAGGACTCTTGAAATGGTCGAGATGTAAAGATCGATATATTGGAAGGCTATATTCGGACATCGGAAAGGTTCCGAGTGATTCAGGTATTTTTCGGAGTACTGGAGAGTTACGGGAATTCGCCGGAGGAAGTAGTGGGCCTTAATGGGCCATACAGGAAAGGAGAGAAGGGCCTCAAGGAGTGCCCCCCCATGGCAAGTCCGAATTGGACTAGGGAGGGGGCGGCGCCCCCCTCTCTCTTTCCTTCTCCTTCTCCAACTCCTCCCCTCTCTCCCCTCTTGGAAAAGGAAGGGGACTCCAACTAGGATTGGGAATCCTAGTTGGACTCCCCTATAGGCACGCCCCTCCTAGGCCGGCCTCCTCCTCCTCCCTCCTTTATATACGTGGCCAAGGGGGACCCCAAGACACACAAGTTGATCTTTTAGCAGTGTGCGGTGCCCCCCCTCCACAGTTACACACCTCGGTCATATCATCGTAGTGCTTAGGTGAAGCCCTGCGCCGATGACTTCATCCTCACCGTCACCACGCCCTCGTGGTGACGAAAATCTCCCTCGGCCTCAGCTGGATCAAGAGTACGAGGGACGTCACCGAGCTGAACGTGTGCAAATCGCGGAGGTGCCATGCGTTCGGTACTTGATCGGTTGGACCGCGAAGACGTTCGACTACATCAACCTCGTTACTAAACGCTTCCGCTTTCGGTCTACGAGGGTACGTAGACACACTCTCCCCGCTCATTGCTATGCTTCTCCTAGATAGATCTTGCGTGATCGTAGGAATTTTTTTTGAAATACTACGTACCCCAACAGTTGTGTTGGTGACGATGGAGATCATGCTGATGCTTTGGAGATGCAGATCAAAAGCTGAAAGCACAAGTGCTCCCTGGGTGATTTTGGTAATTAATGTCAACATATCTCTTGTTGGACTAATACTTTCGTCTAGTATACTTCAGATAAGTCCAACAGTGGAGTGGCATGGACAAGAGGATGTGGAACCCCTTCAAGATGATAAGGACAAAGGATTGGCTCAAGCTCAAAGTTCAGGACTCTACATTTTCTATTTCAGTGATCCAAGATCACATTGAGTCCATAGGAAAATCCAATACTATTAAGAGGGGATGAGGTGTTGCTTAATGGCTTTCTTGCTCAAAGTGCTTAGTGATATGCTCCAAATCCCTCAACCACTTTCTCACATCCACATATGTCCCAAACCAAAAATCAAACTCAGCCCCACCGAAACTTTCTATCCGGTGCCACCGAGTTCTCTTGACATAGCCACTGCCAGAAACCCTAATCAATTCGGTCTCACCGATGGGATCGGTCTCACCGAGATGGGCTTGCAAACTCTCTCTTGCCTATTGCATTAATTTTGGTCTCACCAAAATATGAAATCGGTACCACCGAGTTTGCTTGGCCAACTCTCTGTTGTTCTTATTACCCAAATCGGTCCCACCAAGTTTGTGTAATCGGTCCAACCGAGATTAGGCTTTACCCTAACCCTAGCACATCGGTCCCGCCGAGTTGATCTTGTCGGTCCCACCGAAAATCCTAACGTTCACATTTTGAACTAAATCGGTCTGACCGAGTTTTCCGATTCGGTCCCACCGAGTTTGGTGATTTGTGTGTAACGGTTAGATTTTGTGGGGAGGATATATATACCCCTCCACCCACTCTTCATTCGTGGAGAGAGCCATCAGAACATGCTGATAACCCACAAGTATAAGGGATCACAACAGCTTTCGAGGGTAGAGTATTCGACCCAAATTTATTGATTCGACACATGGGGAGCCAAAGAATATTCTCAAGTATTAGCAGCTGAGTTGTCAATTCAACCACACCTGGAAACTTATTATCTGCAACAAAGTGTTTAGTAGCAAATTAATATGATAGTGGTGGCAATGGTAAAAAAGAGTAAAGAAAGCAAAGTAATATTTTTGGTGTTTTGTAGTGATTGTAACAGCAACAACGGAAAAGTAAATAAGCGTAAACCAGTAGATGGAAAGCTCATAGGCATCAGATCAGTAATGGATAATTATACCGGATGTGGTTCATCATGTAACAGTCATAACATAGGGTGACATAGAACTAGCTCCAATTCATCAATGTAATGTAGGCATGTATTCCGAATATAGTCATACATGCTTATGGAAAAGAACTTGCATGACATCTTTTTTCCTACCCTCCCGTGGCAGCGGGGTCCTATTGGAAGCTAAGGGATATTAAGGCCTCCTTTTAATAGAGAATCGAAACAAAGCATTAGCACATAGTGAATACATGAACTCCTCAAACTATGGTCATCACCGGGAGTGGTCCCGATTATTGTCACTTCGGGGTTGCCGGATCATAACACATAGTAGGTGACTATAGACTTGCAAGATAGGATCAAGAACTCACATATATTCATGAAAACATAATAGATTCTGATCTGAAATCATGGCACTCGGGCCCTAGTGACAAGCATTAAGCATAGCTAAGTCATAGCAACATCAATCTCAGAACATAATGGATACTAGGGATCAAACCCTAACAAAACTAACTTGATTACATGGTAAATCTCATCCAACCCATCACCGTCCAGCAAGCCTATGATGGAATTACTCACGCACGACGGTGAGCATCATGAAATTGGTGATGGAGGATGGTTGATGATGACGACAACGACGAATCCCCCTCTCCGGAGCCCTGAACGGACTCCAGATCAGCCCTCCCGAGAGGGTTTAGGGCTTGGCGGCGGCTCCGTATCGTAAACGCGATGATTTCTTCTCTCCTATTTTTTCTCCCCGAAAGCCAATATATATAGTTGGAGTTGGCGTCGGAAGGTGTCCAGGGGGCCCATGAGGTAGGGGGCGCGCCCTTGGGGGGCGCCCCCACCCTCGTGGACAGGGTGTGGGACCCCTGGTCTTCATATTTCGCAAGGATTTTTTATTATTTATTGTAAGGTATTCCGTGGAGTTTCAGGTCATTCCGAGATATTTTGTTTTCTACACATAAAACAACATCATGGCAATTCTGCTGAAAACAGCATCAGTCCGGTTTAGTTCCATTCAATTCATACAAGTTAGAGTCCAAAACAAGGGCAAAAGTGTTAGGAAAAGTAGATACGATGGAGAGTATCAACTCCCCCAAGCTTAAACCCTTGCTTGTCCTCAAGCAATTCAGTTGACAAACTCAAACAAATAAAGAAAAACTTTTACAAACTCTGTTTGCTCTTGTTGTTGTAAATATGTCAAGTCAACATTCAAGTTTTCAGCATATATCAGAACTAACCACATTTGCAATAATTCTTAGGTCTCACAATTACTCATATCAATAGCATAATCAACTAGCGAGCCATAATAATAAATCTCGGATGACAACACTTTCTCAAAACAATCATAATATGATATAACAAGATGGTATCTCGCTAGCCCTTTCTGAGACCGCAAAACATAAATGCAGAGCACCTTTAAAGATCAAGGACTGACTAGACATTGTAATTCATGGTAAAAGAGATTTTATATATGGTCATATCCAATATAAATTAATAGTGATGAATGCAAATGACAGCTGTGCTCTCCAGCTAGTGCTCTTTAATAAGAGGGTGATGACTCAACATAAAAGTAAATGAATAGGCCCTTCGCAGAGGGAAGCAGGGATTTGTAGAGGTGCCAGAGCTCAATTTTGAAATAGAGATAAATAATATTTTGAGTGGTATACTTTCATTGTCAATGTAGCAACTAAGAGATGGCGATATATTCCATGTCACACACATTATAGGTGGTTCCCAAACAGAATGGTAAAGTTTATACTCCCCCTCCACCAACACGCATCAATCCACGGCTTGCTCGAAACAACAAGTGCCTCCAACATACATCAGGTCCCAGGAGGAGTTTTGTTTGCAATTAATTTTGATTTAGTTTGCATAAAGCATGGGACTAGGCATCCCGGTGACCAGCCATTTTCTCGTGAGTGAGGAGCGGAGTCCACTCCTCTTGAGAATAACCCGCCTAACATGGAAGATAAGGGCAGCCTTGGTTGATACATGAGCTACTCGAGCATACAAAACAGAATGTTCATTTGAAGGTTTAGAGTTTGGCACATACAAATTTACTTGGAACGGTAGGTAGATACCGCATATAGGAAGGTATAGTGGACTCATCTGGAATAACTTTGGGGTTTAAGGGATTGGATGCACAAGCAGTATTCCCGCTTAGTACATGTGAAGGCTAGCAAAAGACTGGGAAGCGACCAACTAGAGAGCGACAACAGCCATGTACATGCATTAAAATTAATAAACATTGGATGCAAGCTTGAGTAGGATATAATCCACCATGAACATAAATATCGTGAAGGCTATGTTGATTTTGTTTCAACTACATGCATGAAAATGTGCCAAGTCAAGTCACTTAAATCATTCAAAGGAGGATACCACCCCACTATACCACATCATAATCATCTCAATAGCATGTTGGCACGCAAGGTAAATCATTATAACTCATAGCTAATCAAGCATGGCACAAGAAACTATGATCTCTAATTGTCATTGCAAACATGTTTATTCATAATAAGCTGAATCAAGAACGCCGAACTCATCATATTTACAAAAACAAAAGAGGTCAAGTTCATACCAGCTTTTCTCATCTCAGTCAGACCATCATATATCATCATAATTGCCTTTCACTTGCACGATCGAACGATGTGGATAATAATAAGAGTGCACATGCATTGGACTAAGCTGGAGTCTGCGAGCATTCAATAAACAGGAGAAAACAAGGCAATATGGGCTATTGGTTAAATCAACAATAATGCATATAAGAGCCACTTCAACAATTTAATCATGGTCTTCTCCTACTGACCCCCAAAGAAAAGAAAAGAAATAAAACTATTTACATGGGAAAGCTCCCAACAAGCAAAAGAAGAACGGGAAATATTTTTGGGTTTTCTTTTTAATTACTACTACAGCAGAAAAGTAAACTACTACTAATTTTTTTGGTTTTTCTTAAGGTTTAACAAGCACACAAGAAGAAAGCAGGAAAAAGAAAATAAACTAGCATGGATATTAGAGTGAAAGAGTATGAGCACCGACATCTAGCAATGAGTGTGTGTGAACATAAATGTAATGTCGGTGAGAAATACGTACTCCCCCAAGCTTAGGCTTTTGGCCTAAGTTGGTTTATTGCCAGGGATACCCTGGGGATACCCGTAGGTGTAGCTGGGATTGTACTGCGATGAGGAATAGTCGGGGTTGTACTGTGATGAGGAAGACTCTGACTACCATTGGCTGACAGCCATCTCTGGATCCCAAGAATAAACAGATTGTCGTGGAGGCTCATCTTGTGGTTCGGGTTCCGGGGCTGGTGCAAGATTCCGGTAAGCTTGAACGGCAGCCCACGGAACGAGATAGGGTCCTACAAAATTAAACAAAGAAGGAGCAAGGAAGGTAATAGTTTCAGGATGATGTTTATGAAAGAATAATTTATATTTGAGCCCTCCTTCCCTGTCCTTAACAAGAAAATCATGTGCTATCATACTTTTATAGTCTAAATAAGCACTAGGCAGCAATTTTTCTTCTTTCTCGTGAAGCCTAATAGCTATGTTAAAATGTGAAGCGAGGCGTGAAGCATAAATGCCTCCAAAGATGGGACCCTTAGTACAGTTCATACTTAACCGTCTAGCAATAATTCCTCCCATACTAACAGTGTTGTCGCGTTATAAACCACGGAACAAAATAATAATACCAGGAACGCTAAGGTTCCCACAGTTCCCGTGACCAATCAAGCAGCGACTAGCAAATAAAGCAAAATAGCATAATACAGGAAAATGTATGCTAGTGATTCTTGCATCAGAAACCTTCTTGGTTTCTCCCACAGAGATAGTGTTAATAAATGCTTCCACCTCTTTACGGGGTGGTTCCTCTAAGATGCCCTCAGGGGGTATGTTGCATACTTCGCAAAATTCAGACAATGGCATCTTTTTAACAACGTCATATAAATGAAACTGTACTGAAGGAGGTGATTCCTTAGGGAAAAAGTAGAAGTTTTGCACAAAAGTATTTGTGAGTAAGAGATACTGAGGACGTTGGTCGCGGACGAAGTTGGTGAGGCCGGCATTCTCAATCAATTAATAGAAATCCTCATAAATCCCGACCTGTATTAAGAAATTGTCAGAAGGCCATTCACACGACCGGATCTCCGCGGTACGAGGCAAATTATATTTGGGCCTCTGTGCTTCTTCATTTTGTTTCTCCTTTGAGCTTCGGCTCGATGAGCCCCTCAAAAGTCTCTTCATTATTTTCCGAAATAATCTAAAATTTTTAGTAACTTCAAATAAAAGTGAACCAACTTCAATAAAACTGATAGCAACCACTCCTACAAGTGCCTAGAGACTATATCAAGCATTAGAACTACTTGGAACCATATAAATTTGACATGCAAGCTCAAGAACATGGTCACGTATGCAGTACAAACTTGCAAAGGATAAAGCACTAGAACAAAAACTAATTGGACCAATGGAGGAGTCACATACCAAGGAACAATCTCCCCAAGCAGTTTTGCGAGAGGTGCTTTGAGCAAGGAGATCAAAAATCACAGCAAAGAGGGCTGGAACTCGTGCTTGAGTTGGTTTTCGTGTTTGTGTGAGGAAGAAGAAGAAGATGGGTGCAGGAATAAGTGGAGGAGGGCCACCGTGGGCCCACGAGGCAGGGGGCGCGCCCTCCACCCTCGTGGCCAGGTGGCAGCTCCCCTCGTGGTGATTTTTGCACCATAAATCCTCAAATATTCCCAAAAAAATCATATTAAATTGGCATGTCATTATCAGTACTTTTATTTTCAGGATATTTTTATATTGCACGAATAAACCAGAAAACAGACAGAAAAATACTATTTTTACTTTATTTCAACTAAAGAACAGAAAATATAAAGAGGGTACAGAAGGTTGTGCTTCTAGTTTCATCCATCTCATGCTCATAAAAAAGAATCCACTAACAAGGATGATCAAGTCTTGTTAACAAACTCATTCCGATTAATCATGAAACTAGAGAGATTACGAATAACACTAGGTTACCTCAACGAGGATATGCACATGCCCAATAATAAGTATATCATATTTCTTTTTGACAGTAGGAAGAGGAAATTCAAAACCTCCAATAATAATCGATGGAGTTTTTCTAATAGAGTTGATACTATGGACTTGAGGTTGTTTCCTCGAAAAGTGTACCGTATGCTCATTACCATTAACATGAAAAGTGACATTGTCTTTGTTGCAATCAATAACAGCCCCTGCAGTATTAATAAAAGGTCTTCCAAGCATAATAGACATACTATCATCCTCGGGAATATCAAGAGTAACAAAGTCCGTTAAAATAGTAACGTTTGCAACCACAACCGGCACATCCTCACAAATACCGATAGGTATGGCAGTTGGTTTATCAGCCATTTGCAAAGATATTTCAGTAGGTGTCAACTTATTCAAGTCAAGTCTACGATATAAAGAGAGAGGCATAACACTAACACCGGCTCCAAGATCACATAAAGCAGTTTTAACATAATTTCTTTTAATGGAGCATGGTATAGTAGGTACTCCTGGATCTCCAAGTTTCTTTGGTATTCCACCCTTAAAAGTATAATTAGCAAGCATGGTGGAAATTTCAGCTTTCGGTATTTTTCTTTTGTTTGTAACAATATCTTTCATGTTTTTAGCATAAGGATTCATTTTGAGCATATCAGTCAATCGCATACGCAAAAATATAGGTCTTATCATTTCAGCAAAGCGCTCAAAGTCCTCATCATCCTTTTTCTTGGATGGTTTGGGAGGAAAAGGCGTGGGTTTCTGAACCCAAGGTTCTCTTTCTTTACCATGTTTCCTAGCAACAAAGTCTCTCTTATCATAACGTTGATTCTTTGATTGTGGGTTATCAAGATCAACAGCAGGTTCAACTTCTACATCATTATCATTACTAGGTTGAGCATTCTCATGAACATCATCATTAACATTTTCACTAGGTTCATGTTCATTACCAGATTGTGTTTCAGCATTAGACATAGAGATATCATTTGGATTATCAGGTGGTTTAGCAATAGGTTCACTAGAAGTTTTCATAGTTCTATCATTTTTCTTTTTCTTCTTTTTAGAAGAACTAGGTGCATCAATATTATTTCTCTGAGAATCTTGCTCAATTCTCTTAGGGTGGCCTTCAGGATACAAAGGTTCCCGAGTCATTCTACCAGTTCTAGTAGCCACTCTAACAGCATAATCATTTTTCTTACTATTCATTTCATTGAGCAATTCTTTTTGAGCTTTAAGTACTTGTTCTACTTGAGTGGTAACCATAGAAGCATGTTTGCTAACAAGTTTAAGTTCACCTCTAATATTAGCCATATAATCACCCAAGTGTTTAATCATATAAGCATTTTGTTTTAACTCTCTACCAAAATAAGCATTAAAGTCGTCTTGCTTAAACATAAAGTTATCAAACTCATACAAGCACTGACTAGCCATTTTAGTAGGAGGGACTTCAGCTCTATCATATCTATAGAGAGAATTTACCTTTACTACTTGTGTCAGGTTATCAAGATCAGGAGGTTCTTCAATAGGTAATGGATCAAGATCATATGTTTCTTCAACAGGTGGTAAATTAAGGCCATGTATTTCTTCAATAGGAGGTAAATTCGTAACATCTTCAGCTTTAATACCCTTTTCTTTCATAGATTTCTTTGCCACTTGCATATCTTCGGGACTGAGAAATAGAACACCTCTTTTCTTCGGAGTTGGTTTAGGAATAGGCTAAGTAATTGAAGCAGGAGCTGGCTCAGGAGGTGCCTAATTATTTTCATTTGTCAACATATTATTCAATAGAATTTCAGCTTCATCCGGTGTTCTTTCCCTGAAAAGAGAACCAACACAACTATCCAGGTAATCTCTGGAAGCATCGTTTAGTCCATTATAAAAGATATAGGGTATTTCATGTTTCTTAAGAGGATGATCAGGCAAAGCATTAAGTAACTTGAGAAGCCTCCCCCAAGCTTGTGGGCGACTCTCTTCTTTAATTTGCACAAAGTTGTATATTTCCTTTAAAGCAGCTTGTTTCTTATGAGAAGGGAAATATTTAGCAGATAAGTAATAAATCATATTGTGGGGACTACGCACACAACCAGGATCAAGAGAGTTAAACCATATCTTAGCATCACCCTTTAATGAGAATGGAAATATTTTAAGGATATAGAAGTAGCGAGATCTCTCATCATTAGTGAATAGGGTGGCTATATCATTTAATTTAGTAAGATGTGCCACAACAGTTTCAGATTCATAGCCATGGAAAGGATCAGATTAAACCAAAGTAATTATATCAGGATCAACAGAGAATTCATAATCCTTATCAGGAACACAGATAGGTGAAGTAGCAAAAGCAGGGTCAGGCCTCATTTTATCTTTAAGAGATTCTTTGTTCCATTTAATTAATAGCCTTTCCAGTTCATGACGATCTCTGCAAGCTAGAATAGCGGCAGAAGATTCCATATAAAACATAACCCTTAGGAATAATAGGCCTATCTTCATCATCACTTTCATCATTGTAATCAGATTCAATAATTTCTTTCTCTCCAGCCCTAGCAATTTGTTCATGAAGAAATTCACCTAGGGGCACAGTAGTATCAGGTATAGAGGTAGTTTCATCATAAGTATCATGCATAGCAGAAGTGGCATCATCAATAACATGCGACATATCAGAACGAATAGCAGAAGCAGGTTTAGGTGTCGCAAGCTTACTCATAACAGAAGGTGAATCAAGTGCAGAGCTAGACGGCAGTTCCTTACCTCCCCTCGTAGTTGAGGGATAAATTGTTGTCTTAGCGTCTTCCAAGTTCTTCATAGTGTCCAGCAGATATAAATCCCAAGTGACTCAAAGAATAGAGCTATGCTCCCCGGCAACGGCGCCAGAAATTAGTCTTGATAACCCACAAGTAAAGGGGATCGCAACAACTTTCAAGGGTAGAGTATTCAACCCAAATTTATTGATTCGACACAAGGGGAGCCAAAGAATATTCTCAAGTATTAGGAGTTGAGTTGTCAATTCAACCACACCTGGAAACTTAATATCTGCAACAAAGTGTTTAGTAGCAAAGTAATATGATAGTGGTGGCAACGGTAACAAAAGTGTAAAGAAAGCAAAATAATATTTTTGGTGTTTTGTAGTGATTGTAACAGCAGCAACAGAAAAGTAAATAAGCGTAAACCAGTAGATGGAAAGCTCGTAGGCATCGGATCAGTAATGGATAATTATGCCGAATGTGGTTCATCATGTAACCATCATAACATAGGGTGACACAGAACTAGCTCCAATTCATCAATGTAATGTAGGCATGTATTCCGAATATAGTCATGCGTGCTTATGGAAAAGAACTTGCATCACATCGTTTGTCCTACCCTCCCTTGGCAGCGGGGTCCTATTGGAAACTAAGGGATATTAAGGCCTCCTTTTAATAGGGAACCGGAACAAAGCATTAGCACATAGTGAATACATGAACTCCTCAAACTATGGTCATCACCGGGAGTGGTCCCGATTATTGACACTTCGGGGTTGCCGGATCATAACACATAGTAGGTGACTATAGACTTGCAAGATAGGATCAAGAACTCACATATATTCATGAAAACATAATAGGTTCAGATCTAAAATCATGGCACTCGGGCCCTAGTGACAAGCATTAAGCATAGCTAAGTCATAGCAACATCAATCTCAGAACATAATGGATACAAGGGATCAAACCCTAACAAAATAACTCGATTACATAGTAAATCTCATCCAACCCATCACCGTCCAGCAAGCCTACGATGGAATTACTCACGCATGGCGGTGAGCATCATGAAATTGGTGATGGAGGATGGTTGATGATGACGACAGCGACGAATCCCCCTCTCCGGAGCCCCGAACGGACTCCAGATCAACCCTCCCGAGAGGTTTTAGGGCTTGGCAGTGGCTCCGTATCGTAAAACGCGATGATTTCTTCTCTCCTATTTTTTTCTCCCCGGAAGCCAATATATAGAGTTGGAGTTGGCGTCAGAAGGTGTCCAGGGGGCCCACGAGGTAGGGGGCGCGTCCTAGGGGGGCGCCCCCACCCTCGTGGACAGGGTGTGGGCCCCCTGGTCTTCATCTTTGGCGAGGATTTTTTACTATTTATTGTAAGGTATTCCGTGGAGTTTCAGGTCCTTCCGAGATATTTTGTTTTCTGCACATAAAACAACATCATTGCAATTCTGCTGAAAACAGCGTCAGTCCGGGTTAGTTCCATTCAAATCATACAAGTTATAGTCCAAAACAAGGGCAAAAGTGTTTGGAAAAGTAGATCCGATGGAGACGTATCACATGCCTACACTTCCAACATACATTTTCTGAGAGAGAACCACCTACACTTGTGTTGAAACCAAGATATTCCATTCCAACCACATAAATCTTGATCTCTAGCCTTCGCCAAGTTGCTTTCCACTCAAATCATCTTTCAACCAAATCCAATCCAACGAGAGAAAGTTGAGTGTTGGGGAGACTATCATTTGAAGCACAAGAGCAAGGAGTTCATCATCAACACACCATCTATTACCTTTTGGAGAGTGGTGTCTCCTAGATTGGTTAGGTGTCACTTGGGAGCCTCCGTCAAGATTGTGGAGTTGAACCAAGGAGTTTGTACGGGCAAGGAGATCGCCTACTTCGTGAAGATCTATCCTAGTGAGGCAAGTCCTTCGTGGGCGATGGCCATGGTGGGACAGACAAGGTTGCTTCTTCGTGGACCCTTCGTGGGTGGAGCCCTCCGTGGACTCGCGCAACCGTTACCCTTCGTGGGTTGAAGTTTCCATCAGCGTGGATGTACGATAGCACCACCTATCGGAACCACGGATAAAGAATCTTCGTGTCTCCAATTGTGTTTGCACACTCAAATCCCATCCCTTTACATTCTAGCAACTTGCATGATTTACTTTCCGCTGCTCATATACTCTTTGCATGCTTGCTTGAATTGTGATGAGAATGTTTGAACTTGTGCTAAAACTCCACTTCAACTTAAAGAATTTAAAAACTGCAACTTTTCTTGCTAAGAGTCTATTCACCCCCCTCTAGACATCTCTTCTCGATCCGTTCAATTGGTATCAGAGCTTAGGTCTCCATTGCTTTGGTTTGATCACCATTGAAGGAAGATGGATGTGTCTACATTAGGGAGTCTTAGACGAAGAGTGCCTATTCTTGATAGAGAGTACTTTCATGAGTGGAAAAATGAGATGCTTGAGATTTTCAATGAATATCACTTGAACAAGTACATTACTAGTCCTTGCATTTCCCCTAGTGATCCCTTGCATCCCTCTCCTGATGAGGATCTTGACATGATTCACAATCTTAGAACTATCAATCTTATCATTAGAGGATTGCCCAAAAATTTGATTGCTAGCTTACCTACTCTTGATTGTGCCTACACTATATGGAGATTTCTTGAGGAACGATTCCCAAATTATTCCTTGAAAAATCTAGATGAAATTCTTCATAAGTCTATTGCCTTGAGTAAGATGAGTACTAGTGATCCTAAGTTTGATGATTGTCTATTTGAGCTTCGTGATCTCATGCGTGCCAAAGGAGATGTTGGAATTATTCGCAATATCATTTCCAAAGTCATTAGAATTCATAGAGATGAACATTGTTACGGTCATACTACTAATGAATTACCCTCTCTAGGAATTGATCAATCACAAGACGATGTTGAACATGGATACTATGATGAGGATGATGATAGTGACTATGATCTTGATGATGCGATGAGACACTTTGGTCTTATGGCCAATCTTCGCGGCTACATGGCTGGAGGAAAGGAATGGGTCCTTGATAGTGGATGTACCGATCATATGACCGGAGACAAGGATATGTTTCGTGAGCTTGCTGAAAACGACGACCCTCAAAAGTATGCCACTTTTGGTGATAACTCAAAGGGTAAGGTGGTTGGCCTCGGTAAGGTGGCCATCTCACATGATAGCTCCATACAAAATGTCATGCTCGTTGAATCTCTTGGGTATAATTTATTTTCCGTATCTAGACTTGCTGACTTTGCTTTCAACGTCCTATTTACTAAAGTAGATTGCCAAGTGTTTCGTAGAGATAATCATAAAATGGTCTTTACCGGTATACGTAGAGGTGATCTTTACATTGTCGATTTCACTAAAAAGGCTCAACCTAGAACTTGCTTAATTGCTAAATCCTCAATAGGCTGGTTGTGGCATAGAAGGTTAGGTCATGTGGGCATGCGAAATCTTGATAAGCTTATTAAAGGTGATCATATCCTTGGAGTGAAAGATGTTATATTTGACAAGGATAGACTTTGTAGTGCTTGTCAAGCAGGAAAAGAAGTTGGAGGAAGCCATCCCGTGAAGAACATTATGACCACGAGAAGACCGCTCGAGCTACTTCGTATGGATCTCTTTGGTCCCAATGCCTACAAGAGTATCGATGGTAACTCATTTGGTCTAGTCATATTCAATGATTTTTCAAGATTTACGTGGGTGTTCTTTCTTGATGATAAATCGCAGGTCCAAAAGATCTTCAAAAATTTTGCTAGGAAGGCCCAAAACCAATTTGAAGTGAAGATCAAAAAGGTTCGGAGCGATGTGGATACCTTTCTTGACGAAGAAGGGATTTCACACGATTTCTCGGCTACGTACACGCCTCAACAAAATGTAGTTGTTGAGAGGAAGAACCAGACTCTTATTGAGATGGCAAGAATGATGCTTGATGAGTACAAGACTCCAAAAGACTTTTGGGCGGAAGCGGTTGAGACAGCTTGTCATGCAACAAATCGCTTGTATCTTCACAAGCTACTCGGCAAGACAGCATACGAGCTTCTCACCGGTACCAAACCCCAAGTTGGATACTTTTGAGTATTTGGCTCAAAGTGCTACATTCTTGATAAGCATCATCGTTCTAAATTTGCTCCTAAATCTCATGAGGGTTTCCTACTTGGTTATGGCTCAAACTCTCACACTTACCGTGTCTACAACAATTTCACCCGAAAGGTTGAAGAGACGGTAGATGTGAAGTTTGATGAAACTAACGGCTCTCAAGTAGAGCAATTGCCAATTGACGTAGGAGATCAAGAACCTTCGGAAGCAATCCAAGACTTGTCTATTGGCAAGATTCGTCCAACGGAGGTGAAGGAGAGTACCTCGTCCATCCAAGCGGAAGCTTCTACCTCACGACAAGGTGAACCAAGAGTTAATACGGAAGCATCCACAAGTGGGACACGCCAAGATGAAGAAAACGAGGAAGTACACTAAGATGAACATCAACAACCTCCTTCTCCACCACAACAAGAGAACGACAACGTCATCAATGAAGAAGGCCAAGAAGAAGGAGATGATGAAGAAGATGTTCCACCCCGACCCAAGCAAAAGCTCCCACGAGTTCGAGCAAGAGTCGCCAAAGACCATCCCGTCGAGAAAATCTACAACGATATCCAAACTGGGAAATCACTCGCTCCAAAACTCGTTTGGCCAACTTTTGTGAACATTACTCATTCATCTCTAGTATTGAACCTATGAAGGTTGAAGAAGCATTGGAAGATCCGGATTGGATAAATGCCATGCATGAAGAGCTACACAACTTTGAGAGAAATCAAGTGTGGACATTAGTCGAGAAGCCCGACAACAACCACAACATCATCGGTACCAAATGGGTGTTTCGCAACAAGCAAGATGAAGATTGTCAAGTCGTCCACAACAAAGCTCGTCTAGTCGCCCAAGGCTACACTCAAGTCGAAGGTATGGACTACGGTGAGACATATGCCCCCGTTGCTAGACTTGAGTCCATCCGCATATTACTTGCCTATGTTAATCACCATGATATCACTTTATACCAAATGGACATTAAAAGTGCTTTTCTAAATGGTAAAATTGAGGAGGAAGTTTATGTTGAACAACCTCCCGGCTCTGTCAATCCTAAGAAACCCGATCATGTTTACAAACTTCACAAAGCTCTTTATGGTCTTAAACAAGCTCCTAGAGCATGGTATAAATGCTTGACCAAGTTCCTTATTGAAAAAGGCTTTGAAATTGCTAAAATAGATTCTACTCTTTTTACTAAAAGGGTTAATGCAGAATTATTTGTGTGCCAAATTTATGTTGATTATATTATATTTGGTTCTACTAACCCTCTTTTTAGTGAAAAGTTTGGAAAGCTAATGTCGGAGAAGTTTGAGATGTCTATGATGAGTGAACTCAAATTCTTTCTTGGTTTGCAAATCAAGCAAACTAAGGAGGGTACCTTTGTCTCTCAAACAAAGTACACCAAGGACTTATTCAAGAAGTTCAATATGCAAGAATTCAAAGGTATGAGTACACCCATGCCTACTAGTGGACATCTTGATTTGACTAAAGATGGTGAACCGGTTGATCAAAAAGTGTACCGCTCTATGATTAGTTCATTGTTATATCTATGTGCCTCTCATCCCGATATTATGCTAAGTGTGTGCATGTGTGCACGATATCAAGCGGCCCATAAAGAATGTCATCTTAAGGCTGTGAAAAGGATAGTGAGATACTTAATACATACACCAAATTTTGGCATTGTATCCTAAGAGGTCCTCTTTTGATCTTGTTGGCTATTCCGACTCGGACTATGCCGGAGACAAGGTTGATAGAAAGTCCACTTCGGGTACTTGTCAATTTCTTGGTAGATCTCTTGTGTCTTGGTCCTCCAAGAAACAAAACTCGATATCCTTATCCACCGCTGAAGCGGAATACATTGCCGCTGGTTCATGTTGTGCTCAATTACTTTGGATGACCCAAACTCTTAAAGATTATGGGATATATGTGAAACATGTTCCTTAGCTTTGTGACAATGAAAGTGCCATTAAGATTGCTCATAATGCCGTGCAATATTCTCGAACTAAGCATATTGAAGGTCGTCATCATTTCATTCGAGGTCATGTTGCTAAAGGGGATATTGATCTTAAGCATGTTCGTACCGATAAGCAATTGGTGGATATATTCACCAAGCCACTTGATGAGAAAGTCTTTTGCCGGTTGAGAGGAGAATTGAACATCATTGATGCTTCAAACTTGGTGTCGGTGTCAAAACCAGCGGATCTCGGGTAGGGGGTCCCAAACTGTGCGTCTAGGCGGATGGTAACAGGAGAAAAGGGACACAATGTTTTTACCCAGGTTCGGGCCCTCTCGATGGAGGTAAAACCCTACTCCTGCTTGATTAATATTGATGATATGGGTAGTACAAGAGTGGATCTACCACGAGATCAGTGAGGCTAAACCCCAGAAGCTAGCCTATGGTATGATTGTTGTTCGTCCTATGGACTAAAACCCTCCGGTTTATATAGACACCGGAGAAGGCTAGGGTTACACAAAGTTGGTTACAATGGAAGGAGATCTACATATCCGTATCGCCAAGCTTGCCTTCCACGCCAAGGAAAGTCCCATCCGGACACGGGACGAAATCTTCAATCTTGTATCTTTATAGTCCAAGAGTTCGGCCAAAGGTTATAGTCCGGCTATCCAGACACCCCCTAATCCAGGAATCCCTCAGTAGCCCCTGAACTAGGCTTCAATGACGATGAGTCCAGCGTGCAGATTGTCTTCGGCATTGCAAGGCGGGTTCCTCCTCTGAATACTTCATAGAAGATTTTGAACACAAGGATAGTGTCCGGCTCTGCAAAGTAATTTTCCACATACTGCCATAGAGAGAATAGTATTTACACAAATCTAATCTGCTGGCGTATTCTGTAGCATGACATCACACCACGGCCAAGCCTTTATTCGAATCGTTTTACTGTCCCACCTCAGCGCGTTTAGCGAGGCGGTTTCCTTGGCACGTCTTGTCGAAGCAGAGATCGTGTCCCCTTTATTTACGGGATCCTCATCAATACGGACGTGGGTAACCCAGTCGTGCCTGTTGGTACGCCTCCTCGATCAAAGGCGAGTCCCATACGGTCACGGGGAGGGCTCTTGGTATTCAACCTCTTATAAAGAGACCAAGGCTCTTCTCCTTTCTTTTGACCTCAATCGAATTCGCCCTTCTCCCCGAGTTCCAACACCCAAGGCCCCAGATTTTGGGCGCTTCGGACCTTCGGCGATGTCCGGTTCCGACCTTCGAGGCCGATGGATGCCTTCCTCCGTCACGGAGGAAGACGTGCTAAAGCTAAGAGAGGCCAGGTTTTTGACCGGCGAAATCTCGCACAGGCTGCCTGCTCATGGGCAGGTTATTCCTACTCCCAAGTCTGGTGAGAGCATGGTGTTCGTGTCTCACTTCCTCCAAGGGTTAGGCTTCGCGACGGATCCCTTCGTGAGGGGCTCGTGTTTTATTATGGGCTGGAATTTCATGACTTAGGTCCGGAGTCCATCCTCCATATCTCATCATTCATCGTTGTGTGCTAAGCCTTCCTCCGTGTCGGTGTCAAAACCAGCGGATCTCGGGTAGGGGGTCCCGAACTGTGCGTCAAGGTCGGATGGTAACAGGAGACAAGGGACACTTTATTTTACCCAGGTTGGGGCCCTCTCGATGGAGGTAAAACCCTACTCCTGCTAGATTAATATTGATGATATGGGTAGTACAAGAGTAGATCTACCACGAGATCAAGGAGGCTAAACCCTAGAAGCTAGCCTATGGTATGATTGTGTATGATGATGGTTGTCCTACGGACTACAACCCTCCAGTTTATATAGACACCGGATAGGGTTAGGGTTACACAGAGTCGGTTACAATGGTAGGAGATCTTGAATATCCGCATGCCTAACTTGCCTTCCACGCCAAGGAAAGATCCTTCCGGACACGAGACGAAGTCTTCAATCTTGTATCTTCATAGTCCTGGAGTCCGGCTGAAGGTATAGTCCGGCTATCCGAACACCCCCTAATCCAGGACTCCCTCAGTAGCCCCTGAACCAGGCTTCAATGACGACGAGTCCGGCGCGCAGATTGTCTTCGGCATTGCAAGGCGGGTTCCTCCTCCAAGTTCTTCAAGAAGATTACAAACACCAAAAATAGTGTCCGACTCTGCAAAATAAGTTTCCACATATTGCCATATAGAGAATAATATTAACACAAATCAAATCTGCTGACGTATTCCGCAGTGCGTCACAACACTGCGGCCAAGCTCTTTATAATTTTTTTTTCATTGTTCCACCTCAGCGTGTTTAGCGAGGCGATTTCCTTGGCACGTCTCGTCAAAGCAGAGATCGTGTGCCCCTTTTAACGGGATTCTCATCAATACGGACGTGGGTAACCCAACCGCGCCATTTACCATGGCGCTTGGGAGGCAAGTGAGTTTTATTAGGTAGGTGGGCATGCCTAACCGCACCCGCTTGTATAAAGGGATAAGGATTCACCTTTTTAACCTACGCCTTCTTCCTCCTTTGCCAATCCACCTCTCGCGCACTCAAGCTCCAGCGCCCAAGTTCGCTCTTCCTTCGTCAACCTTCTCCAACTATGTCCGGAGCGGGAGGCAAGTGGATGGCCTCCTCCGTTACGGAGGCCCAAGTAAAAAAGCTAAGGAAAGCCGGATACTTGTCCAGGGACATTCCGCATCGGCTTCCTAAGAAGGGGCAGGTTCTTCCTACCCCAGGGCCCCATGAGAGGGTAGTTTTTCTTCCCCACTTCCTCCGCGGACTGGGCTTTCCACTTCACCCATTTGTCCAGGGGCTCATGTTCTACTACGGCCTGGATTTCCATGATCTGGCCCCGAACTTCGTCCTCAACATCTCGGCGTTTATCGTCGTGTGTGAGGCCTTTCTCCGCGTCCGCCCCCACTTCGGCCTCTGGCCCAAGACCTTCAACGTCAAGCCCAAGGTGGTGTCCGGCACCCAGGCGGAGTGCGGAGGCGCTATCGCCGGCAAGATGGCCAACGTCCTCTGGTTCGCGGGCTCCTACGTGGAGTCCCTAAAGGGGTGGCAGGCCGGGTTGTTTTACATCACTGAGCCACGCGATCCGAAATGGGTCGCAGCCCCCGAGTTCAGATCCGGACCCCCACGCGGCTCATGTTGTGGAAAGAGACGGGCCTATCGTGGGGTAACGAGAAAGAGGTGACTGGGTTGCAAACGTGCATCCAGTCCCTGGTGAACAGGCCAATCCGCCTGATCAATGTGATCCAGGTCATGCTCGTTCGCCGGATCCTCCCGTGCCAACAACGGGATTTTACTTTGTGGGAATTTGACCCGGCGCAGCACCAAACCCTCAGTAGGCTCTTCGACACGACGTATGAAGACGTCTGGAAGGTGCTGACCAAAGGCGCCGAGTCCCCCACATCCGCTTCCGAGGACCGCGGATACAACTCGCAGCATCATGCCAGCGAGGTGAGCTATCTATACCTTTGACAGGTTTGTTAAGCTCTTCTTCATAGATTAACTCTATGCGGGATCTAAACTCCCTTTACCTTTGACAGGCTTGGTGGGCTATATCCGGACCAATTAACTGTCTGGCTCCCCTGCCCGAAGACCCAGCCCGAGCTCTCTTGGTGAAGCTGCTGGCTCCGGCACCTTATGTGGTGCCGGAGAAGAAGGCCAAGAAGAAGAAAACCACCGGGACTCAAAAGAGTTCCCGCAACATGGTGGTGTCGGACTCGTCATCTGATGAGTCCGCGACGCTCTCCTCTCGTGAAAACAAGGAGGAGGAACAAGAAAGCTCTCCCCCCCAGCGGGGGGAGAAAAGAAGAAGAAGGCCACTCCAACGGGGGAGGCCGAGGGGTCGAGGAAAAGGAAGACCCCTCCGCCGGACTACTCCCACGATGCCGAAGAGGGCGGAGAGGAGTGGCCGGACAGAACCAAGCGTCCGGCGAAATCATAAGTACTTATATACCAGAGTGACTCATGATATTCTTTTAATGCGCGACTTTCCCTAATATCGCTCATAATTTATGCAGCCCGCCCCGGGCCGAACTCGACGATTCGTCGAGCGGCTCACTGGATTCGTCGGACGTCAACTCTGTTCCCCCCGCTGTCTCCCCCTGCAGGGCGGGCGACGCCGAAGTGGCGTCCCGCCAAGCTCCAGGGAAGGAGGAGATAGTCCTGGAGGAGCCGCAAGGCAATCCTCCGGACCCCAGGAGTAAAGGGGATGAAACCCCCCAGGGCTCCAAGTCCGGCTTTGTGCCGGACACCGCGCCGGACTCGACAGTCCTGGTCTGCGGTGGGCGAACTCCTTCCGAGAGGAGTAAGCCGTCTGAGCCGGCGACCTCCGTCCAACTAGAGGCACCGGACAATCTGCTGGAGGTGCTTGAGGGCGCCGCCATCAACGAGGAGCACCGTACTGTTATGAGTACGGTGATCCAAAGGGTCCAGTCCGCCAAGAGCGGACTGACTGAAGCTTGCGCTAGCCTTCTAACAGGCTTTGAGGTAAGTAAAAATATGTCAAATTATTTACCGCATAGACAGTAGCCCCTGATGCTCTGTTCGGTTTTCGGAAAGAAAAGCCGAATAGAGGATCTAGTAATATTCGCAGGAGTCTAACAACAAAAAGTCAAATATGCGTATGCAGGCTTCGCTACTGTCCACCGCCGCACTGACTGCGCAGGTGGATGTCCTTAAAAAGGACCTCGGGCAGACCGAGCAAGAGCTCGGCCTTGCCAAACGGCAGCTCGAGGAGAAAGAAGGTAAGAAATACCCTAAAAAAGGTGCCTATAGAGAGGCTTGATTGCAGAAAGAAATAACAGGATTGTACTGCTTTTTGTAGGGGCCACAACCGAGGTGGCAACCCTAAAGCAGGCGCTGGCTGAGGCCGGAAAGAAAACGGCCGAGGAGCGCGCCGAGCAAGAAAGGCTTGGGGTTCAGGTCGGCGAGGTGCAGCAAGAGCTGCAAGCTCTCATGAAAAAACATGAGAGTTTGGAGCTTGAGTGAAAAGCGCAAGCCTCCGAGCTCGCGTCGGCCCTTGAGACCGCCAAGAGTGCCAAGGCCGAAGCCCAAAAGGCCCTCCAAGAGTTGGAGGAGGTGAAAAAGATAGCAACGGGTAAGGCATTCTTAATGCAAAGTAGGAATATAAAAGTAAACTACCTGTTACTTACCCGAATCCGGAGTTCTCTAGGGGCGTTCACCGATCTTCCCCGCAGCGTATCCGACGCCGCCACGTTCTACCGAGCTGAAGAGGGCAGCTCGACGGAGAGTGTGTTCTGGTCTCAGTATTCTGAGGCCGGACACCCTGTGCCTTTGAGCGATCAGCTGAAACAGCTGGTCGAGCTCCACAAGGCGGCCGAACAGGCCATGAAGGGCTTACTAGTTCGGCTGTGTCCTGGAGAGGCCTTGCCTGGGACCTATTTTGGGCTAGTGTGGCGGTTGGTGGAGGCCTGTCCACGGCTTGAGGTCATCAAGCGCTCCGACTGCATTGAAGGTGCCCGGAGGGCCCTTGCCCGTGTAAGGTTACACTGGGGTAAGCTGGACGGAGAGAAGCTGGTGAAGGACGGGCCGCCGCCGGGGAAGGAGCATCGCAAGCCCGAGAACTACTACAAGGAAGTTCTTGCCGGAGCCCGCCTTGTCGCGGATGAATGTACTAAAGATGTAGTATTTGAATGAACTCGCTCGTTTGTATCCTGTGCGCTGAAAACTTGTTCATATGCGCTAAGCAATGCTTATTGAATTTAAAATATTATTTTCTGTGCGGCCGTTTATCAAAAATTGAGAGATGGCCAGTCGTCGGCTTCTGCCCCCATGCCACTAGTGTTGGGGTGTTCGGGATAAACCTGAGGGCTCTTTTTCCCATAGTTGGGTCCTTCGAGGGAGGCGCTCAGCACAACGAACCAGGCAATCGGACTATAATGCTTGAACACTCTCACTTAGCCATAGAACGTTATAATTTTAAATTTCGGCGAAGCCCCTAGTTCGGAAGGCCGAATTCGGGGCGCTATCCACGCCTTTGGCCGGACATAGCCAGCTCCTCGCTCGAAGCGGCATAAGTCTTTAAGGACTCGAAAAACCTCTCGAATAGCGACCGGTCTCACGCCTTATCATGACAGTCTGTTTTAGCTTTCTCCACTGAGGTGCTTAACCCAGCTGAACTGGGGCACAATCGCAGTGGTTCTCCTAGTGCTACCTTAGCCGATATAGCGGAACGTAAGGCACCAAAACATAGTAGCTGGGCAAACCCAACATGTGACCAAAATCATGATTCGGAGCCGATGCATATAGTGCTATAAATTCGGGGTGCCGCACTTGTGAAAGTGTACGGACTTCTCACACCAGATAGAAGGGTAATGAAGCCCCTGGCGTGTTTTGTCGTACCATGGTGTACGGTTGCGATCATGTTTATTTAATGAACATATATATTAAAAGAAGACAACGCAAAAAATAGGCGAAAAGCTATGCATTGTTTCTAGAGAGGCTATTTATCAAAGTCGAACGATACAAGTAGTGCGATAAGCAAAAAGATATTAGACTATTTAACATGTCCTGACCAGGGGCAGGCCGCGGAATTTAGAAATAGATATATCGCTCGAAATAGAGACCACCTGAGAGTTCCGTAATGCGGTGGAGCTTTGTCTGCTTCCCTGGGTCTTGCATCGTCTGTGCGGCAGCAAAGCCGAACAGGTTATCCACAGTGTGGAGTCCTGAAAGTAAAAAAAAAATCCGGTAGCCCCTAGTACGTTTGACGCCGTATTGTAAGCATGTCGTTAATGTGCCCCTCCCCCTATGCCCATGGAATTTCGAGGGCGTAATTGTGTGCTCGAGGTACTACCTCCACTATGTTGCGATGGCTGGGGTTGGGGCCGTATTGCTACGCTTCCCCCGAACGTGCCAGGCGGTCTTGTTGCAGGTTACTCCGGGCGCGCTTTGCATTGTCCGGCTTTTTAACAGCCGGAATGGAGAGTTGCCTTGAAAGGCTGCTTTGTACTTCCGCTGTGAGGGCCGCCATGTGCTCCTCCGTACGGAGTGAGCGTTCAGTGTTTCCGTTGACCGTAATTACTCCTCGAGGGCCTGGCATATTGAGCTTGAGATATGCGTAGTGCGGCACCGCATTGAATTTAGCGAATGCGGTTCGTCCGAGCAGGGCGTGATAGCCACTGCGGAACGGGACAATATCGAAGATTAACTCTTCGCTTCGGAAGTTATCCGGAGATCCGAAGACCACATCAAGTGTTACAGAGCCTGTGCAATTGGCCTCTACACCTGGTATGACGCCTTTAAAGGTCGTCCTTGTGGGCTTGATCCTTGATGGATCTATGCCCATTTTCCGCACTGTATCCTGATAAAGCAGGTTCAGGCTACTGCCGCCGTTCATGAGGACTCTTGTGAGATGAAATCTATCAATGATTGGGTCAAGGACCAATGCGGCAAAACCGCCATGACGGATGCTAGTGGGGTGGTCCCTTCGATCAAAAGTGATCGGGCAGGAGGACCATGGGTTGAACTTTGGGGCGACTCGCTCCATCGCGTATACGTCCTGTAGCGCACGCTTCCGCTCCCCCTTGGGAATGCGGGCTGCGTATATCATGTTCACCGTCCGCACTTGTGTGGGAAACCCCTTCTGTCCATTGTTGTTCGGCGGCCTGGGCTCCTCCTCATCGTCGCTATGCAGACCCTTGTCTTTGTGTTCGGCTCTTAACTTCCCTGCCTGCTTGAACACCCAACAGTCCCTGTTGGTGTGATTGGCTGGCCTTTCGGGGGTGCCATGGATCTGGCACAAGCGGTCGAGTATGCGGTCCAAACTGGACGGGCCCTGAATATTATTTTTAAATGGCTTTTTCCGCTGACCAGATTTATAGCCTCTGAATCCGGCGTTGACTGTCGTATCTTCATTGTTGTCGCTGCTAACGCGGCGCTTTTGCTTATTTCGACATGTCCTGCCACTTTTGTCCTTGGTATCCGAATTAACAGGGTTCTTTGATAAGTTGTTGCTGCGAGCTAGCCAGCTATCTTCGCCCGCACAAAAGAAGGTCATGAGTGTTGTGAGGGCTGCCATAGATTTTGGCTTTTCCTGTCCCAGGTGCCGGGCAAGCCACTCATCGCGGATGTTATGTTTGAAGGCTGCTAAGGCCTCTCATCCGGACAATTGACTTTCTGATTTTTGTTTGTTAGGAACCGTGTCCAGAATTTCCTGGCCGATTCTTCTGGCTGCTGAATTATGTGGCTTAGGTCGTCGGCGTCCGGTGGCCGCACATAGGTCCCCTGGAAGTTGTCGAGGAATGCGGATTCCGGGTCCTCCCAAGAACCGATTGAGTCCGCTGGTAGGCTGTTAAGCCAGTGCCAGGCTGGTCCTTTGAGCTTGAGGGGGAGATATTTGATGGCGTGTAGATCGTCGCCGCATGCCATGTGGATGTGAAGGAGATAATCCTCAATCCATACTGCCGGATCTGTCGTACCATCGTACGACTCGATGTTGACAGGTTTGAAACCCTCTGGGATTTTATGATCCATTACTTCATCTGTGAAGCATAGTGGGTGTGCGGCGCCCCTGTACTGGGCTATGTCACGACGCAGCTCGGAAGAGCTATGCCTGTTGTGTTCGGCCCGGCCGGATTTATTGTGTCCGGAGTGAAGATCATCATCACGTGTCGTCGGGCGTCTGCGCGATCCATAGATCGATCTTGTTTGCCTTGCTTTATCCTCCAGTACGTCTCGCAGGTCTGGCTCATTTTCCCGTGCCTTAGTTGAGCGGCACCGGGGCATGGCTTGTTTAGAGGTTCAACAGGCCTCTCTGTCGCGGCCGCGAGGTGGCCGGTCTGCCATGTCATGCATTGGTAATGTAGGTGCTTCCCCCTCTGATTGGGGTAGCGGCCTGCGCTTAGGATAATTTTTGGAGGGGCGCTCGAGTTCATACTCTTCGGACGCAAGGACTTCAGTCCATCTGTCACCTAGCAAATCTTGATCAGCTCTAAGCTGTTGCTGCTTTTTCTTTAGGCTATTCGCCGTGGTTAGAAGCCTGCGTTTGAAACGCTCTTGTTCGGCGGGGTCTGATGGTACGATGAATTCGTCGTCGTCGAGGCTTGCCTCGTCTTCGGAGGGAGGCATGTAGTTATCATCCTCAACCTCTCGCTCTGCCGCTCTCTCATGAGGGCTGGCTTCTCCATCTTCCTGTGCCGAATCTTGCTGGATTTGGTGTTCTTCGGCGCTATCCGGGGTAGTATTATCTCCCATGCCGGAATCACCATTTCTGCTGTGGCGGGATTTAGAGCGGCGCCGTTGACGCCGGCGTTTTGGCTGTTTTTTCGAGGTGTCATCCTCCGCTGTTCCATCGCCATCTCCATCCTTTGGAGCGTCCACCATATATATGTCATATGACGAGGTGGCGATCCAGCGCCCTACAGGTGCTGGTTCTTGTTACGGTCTTCGGAGCCGAAGTCAAGTATGTCGGTTAAATCATCGACAGTGGCTATTAAGTGGGTGGTGGGTGGGCTTTGAATTTCTTTGTCGTCCGAATCCCAACCTCGCAGACCATAGTCCGGCCTGGGCTCTCCTGATAGATAGAGAGACTTGAGAGAATTCAGGATATCACCGAAAGGTGAGTGTTGAAAGATGTCCGCGGCGGTGAACTCCATTATAGGCGCCCAGTCGGATTCGATCGGCAGGGGCACGAGAGGCCCGGAGTTCGGAGAAGAATCCGACTCCTTGGAGTCATGGGCCGTGCGGAGTACGGGGCTGGCGTTCGGCTCGATCGCCTTCAAGATCGCAGCCCCCGAGGTGACGTCCAACCGTTCATCCTCAAAGAACGCAGCGGGCTCCGAGTCGAGGATCGGGGCCGGTGCGTGTGCGGCCTCCAGGGCACTATTTGGAGGCAGAGCTATATCATGCCCCTCGAGGTAGTGCGGCGCGCTTGGCTGTGGCTCGAACCCGGCGAAGATCAAGTCTCCGCGGGTATCTGCCGTGTAGTTTAAGCTTCCAAACCTGACTTGATGGCCAGGGGCGTAGCTTTCGATCTGCTCCAGACGACCAAGCGAATTGGCCCGCAGAGCGAAGCCGCCGAAGACGAAGATTTGTCCGGGGAGGAAAGTCTCACCCTGGACCTCATCGTTGTTGATGATCAAAGGAGCCATCGGGCCTAAAAGCGACGACACAGAGGAACTCTCAATGAAAGCACCAATGTCGGTGTCAAAACCGGCGGATCTCGTGTAGGTGGTCCCGAACTGTGCGTCAAGGTCGGATGGTAACAGGAGACAAGGGACACTTTATTTTACCCAGGTTCGGGCCCTCTCGATGGAGGTAAAACCCTACTCCTGCTAGATTAATATTGATGATATGGGTAGTACAAGAGTAGATCTACCACGAGATCAAGGAGGCTAAACCCTAGAAGCTAGCCTATGGTATGATTGTGTATGATGATGGTTGTCCTACGGACTACAACCCTCCGGTTTATATAGACACCGGATAGGGTTAGGGTTACAAAGAGTCGGTTACAATGGTAGGAGACCTTGAATATCCGCACGCCTAGCTTGCCTTCCACGCCAAGGAAAGATCCTTCCGGACACGGGACGAAGTCTTCAATCTTGTATCTTCATAGTCCTGGAGTCCGGCTGAAGGTATAGTCCGGCTATCCGAACACCCCCTAATCCAGGACTCCCTCACTCCGTATTACCCCTCACTTCAGACTGTGGCTAAAAACCTTTAAAGTAGAGCCGAAGATGATCGAGGGACATCACGTGGAGTGCGGAGGTGCTGTCATAAGCAAGAATGTTGACGCTCCATGGCCCGAGGGATCCTTTCAAGAGGAGTTCAGCTTATGGCAACAAGAGTGGTTTGATATCACCACTCCTAGGGGCACCAAGTGGATGGCGCCGCCTATTTTCCGCTCGGGTCCCCCGCCCCGACTAGCGTCATGGGTCAATAAGAGGCTAGACTGGGGGCTGGCAATAGACGTGCCCCTGTTGCAGGGCCACATCCGAGATCTCGTAGAAAGAGACCTCAGTCTGGCCATGGTGACGTAGGTTATGTTAATTCGCCGAGTCCTGCCCTGCAAACGTCGCCCCCTTCGTCTATGGGAGTTCAACCCGGAGGGATCGCGAGCTCTCCAACATTTTCTTGGCATGACGCCCGTGGAGATGTACAAATTGTTCTTCGGACCACAAGCAGTGTGTCCGGATTCTACGAAGGATGCAGGTCTGAGTTGCAATCGTCCGGATACTAAAGTAAGTTGCCCTGTGCCCGGACACACCATCCGTTCATTTATCACAACATCACCCTTAAAAGAGTTATCCTTGAAATAGGAGTGGGTAGCGAAGGCGAAGTTAATCAGGTGTCCGGCCCCCCTTCCTGAGACCCCGCCGGATCACGTGTTAACCAGGATGCTGGAGATCGTGCCTTTAGAAGAAAACAAAGGGGGGGACAAGGAAGCTGCCGCCTCCGCGAAGGAGGCTGTCAGGAAAGGAGGAATCGAAAATTCCTCTACCCAGGGGAAGAAGAGGACCGCCTCTGAAGACCCGGAGACCACGTTCTCAAAGCGGGGGAAGAAATCTTCGCCAGAGGGTCCTGTGCCGGGGGATACCTCGGCCGTACTGTGCCCCCAAGGGGATCGGCCCTCCACCGAGCCGTAAGTAGAGAGGGGAGGTTTTTTAAAATGAGAGGAATCCTTATTTTATCTCCGAGGAAAATAATTGATGTTTTACCTTGTAATTCGGGTCTCAGCCCTTCTCAGCAGAACTCATCTTCGGGGGACCTTCTTCCGGAGATGATGGAGAGCAGAACGCCTCCCCCTGCCGTTCCACCTTACGAGGCGGGCGACCCTGAGGTGTCGTCGCGGAGGGTTTCTCCTAGTCCGGCAGGGCCGGAATGCAGTCATATGGCCCCCAGAGCTCTCCTCGTCCGGCCTATGAGAAAAGCCATCGAACGAGTCCGGCACCGCCTGGTGCACGGTCAGAGGAGCTGAAGGACCTGCTAGGGCGAGCGTCTATCTCGGAGGAGCACCGTGCCTTAATGGGTACGGTAATTGAAAGGATTTCGTCCGCGGAAAGCGGGTTGCACGAGGCCGTCAGGAGTTTGCTGATAGGTTTTGAGGTACGCGAAGTGATGTACCTTTTGACAGTTCCACATATATAAGATGCGCCCTGTGTGGATAGTAGCCCCTGAGACTCTATGTGTTGCCGAAGACGGCAGCACGCAGAGGATCATAGTCCCAGGTATAATTTTGCCGCCTTCCTATGCAGGTGGCAAATTGTCCGGTGGCTAGCCGGGCTGATGAGTTTGCCGAGCTATCGCGACAACTTGACGTGGCGGATGCCGACATCGCGCTTGTCAACAAGCGGCTTGACGAGGCACAAGGTATGTAAT
Organism: Aegilops umbellulata; assembly: GCA_032464435.1. Taxonomy (NCBI): domain Eukaryota; kingdom Viridiplantae; phylum Streptophyta; class Magnoliopsida; order Poales; family Poaceae; genus Aegilops; species Aegilops umbellulata. The sequence goes on from CP136054.1 coordinate 400,669,787, forward strand.
CTCTCCGGGGACACCTGGTAAGAGGAGCTTGACGCCAGTATCTTACAATGTGCGCACTTGATGCAGATGGGGTTGCCGCTGTGGAGGACCTTCGGGCAGAGCTTGCCCGAGCCAAGGAACAAGCCAGAAAAAGCGATGCGGGAGCCCTAAAGGCGGTTGAGGAGCTGAAAGCCGAACAGGCTGCTCATTGCTAAAGCAAAAAGGAAATGGCCGAGATGGCTGCGAAGTTGAAGACCGCTACTGACCGCTGCAAGCTTCTTGTGAAAGAAGATCAGGCGGAGCGGACAGACCTGGAAAAGGCCATTACGGCAGCCAAGGATGCTCGTTCTGCGATGAGAGCGATGAAGGAGGAGTTGTGTCAGGCCGGAGATATCGCGGCTGGAAAGCCCTTTATGCTGCGGATGAAGTTCGGAGATCCTAAGTATGCTCCGTTGGACCGGATGTGGAGTTCGGCGGACGCCTATCTGGATTTAGTTGCGAGTGCCGCTAATGCGGCCGAACATTTCCGAGATTAGAAAGATAGCAAAGTGGAAAAGCTCTTCTGGTCACAGTTCGACAATCCGGAGTGTCCACTTCCATTGACCGATCGTTTGGCCGAATGGGCCGAACTGAATAGGTTGTCCGGACTCGCCATGAAGGATGTTGTGGATCATCTGTGGCCGGAGAGGCCAAAGCCGAACAACTATTTTAGCTTGGTGCCGCAGTTCCTTGGTGCAGTGCCGCATATCAATGCGATGAAGAGGTCAACATGCATAGAGGGTGCGCGGATGGCCATTGCCCGTGTCAAGACATACTGGGCGGAGATGGAGGCCACCGCTGTTGCATCCCAAGACTCGGACGGAAGCCGAGTACCTACTGAGCAGTATTTTCAGGAAGTTCTGCAAGGCGCTCGTTTTATAGAGACGCAGTGCTCGAAGGATACTATGTTCGAATAACATGTACTTTTGTAAAACAATATTTTGATGGAATGTAAAAGCTTTTTATACTTGTGCCTTCAAGAATTAAAATACCTCCTATGCGGCCGTTAATGTATATGTGTATATAACCTGAAAGATGGCAGTCGTCGGCTTCAGCCCCCACGCATATAATGCGGGGGTGTTCACAGAAGGCGCATTTTCACACTTGATCCAACGTCTTGGTCCATGAAGGAGGTGATAGCGCAGCGAACTAGGCAACCGGACTATAATGCTTTATCACTTTCACTTGACCATAGGAGCTTGACAGTGAGGCTACTATATAGCCCCTGGTGGCGCTGCGCTCGCCCGAACTCGGGGCGCGTGTGTGCCTGGCCGGGAAACGGCTCTTCGTTAATGCAGAGATATCCCGAAGATTCTGATAGGTCATCGAGTGGTTGACCAGTCTCACTCTATATCATGACAGTCAGTTTTCGGCTTTCTCTACTGAGGTGCTCGCCTGGCTGAACCGGGGCACAATCGCAGTAGTTCTCCTGGTGCCGCCTTAGCCAATAGAGCGGAACGTAAGGCAGCAAAACACAGGAGTCGGCAAACCCAACATTTGACCAAAGACATGATTCGGAGCTGATGCATATAAGGCCAAACTCGCGACGCCGAACACTCCCTAAGGTATTCGGTCTTTATGAAAACGGGCTGAGCAGTGCCCTTGATAATAAGCCCCCGGTGTCCAGGTACGTGCGAAATTCTAACGCGGCCACATGCCAAGACGCCAGCCTCCTCGTCGGTTATGCTGAGAATCCGGGGGATGTGTATCAACAAGAGACAGTAAAAAAGGTTTACGCAGGGTCTTAATCTAAAAAGAATCCTCGGGACGGGTCCCTGCTGCACGTCTGCGCCTGTGTCTCCGTTGTGCCGTGTCCTGGACGGGCGTAGCATGGTGTTCATCTGTAAAAGAGAGGAACTTAGCTGAAAAAAGAAAAAAAGGATAGTCGTGCGGAATGTACGTTGTACTAAATAAACAAAGTATAATTGAAGACGGGTAAAATTGAGCCTTATTGTCGCTTATTTTACATACGCGGAGCCCCTTGTATAGGGGTGTACGGCTACTGAACCTTTATCAATTATATGATTGCTCCGGACTCGCCTAGCCGTGTCCGTGGTCTTAATGACCTGTTAGATGCTTTTGTTGCTGAAGCTGTTTTAATGTGTGGCTGTCAAGGCAGCCACATATTCTTCCACGCGCAAGGAACACTCGATATTTCCCTTTAGTGATATGATGCCTCGTGGACCGGGCATCTTAAGCGTAAGAGATGCATAATGCGATATTGCGTTAAAGCGGGCAAAAGCTTCGCGTCCCAATAGTGCTTGATAGCTACTTGAAAATGGGGTGATGTGGAAGGTTAGATTTTCGCGGTGGAAGTTATCGGGGGAGCCGAACATAACTTCTAGCAGGAGAGAACCCGTAGAATGGGCATTCGGGCCTGGCGTTACTCCTTGAAAGGAAGTGTTGCTATGGCAAATTTTTGTTGGGTCCATCCCCATTTTGCGGACTGTGTCCTGATATAACAGGTTTAGACCACTGCCGCCGTCCATCAGGACTTGTGTAAAGTGAAGTCCGTCGATTATCGGGTCTAATACCAAGGCAGTCCAGCTTGCGTTCTGGATACTTCTAGAGTAATCCTGATGGTCGAAGGTGATCGGTTTTAACAACCAGTGGCGAGACTCCTTTGGGGTAGGCCGTATGGCGCATATCTCTATAGGCGCCACTCTATTTTTCCCTTTTTTCACGTGAAGTAAGTTTACTGTTTTGACTTCTTGTGGGAAATTCTTTTGTTTTCCGGTGCTCTGCTTGTGTGGTTCGTCATCGTCCTCACTTGGTGTGTCGAGCCCCTTGTGTTCGGCGTTGAGTTTGCCGGATTGCTTGAAGACCCAACATTCTCTGTGGGTGTGGTTTGCAGGCTTCCCGGGAGTGTTGTGGATTTGACATATCTTGCCCAAGATTTTGTTTAGGTTAGATAGCTCGTCCCTGTTATCCTTAAGGGGCAGCTTTTTCTGATTCTGCCGAGAGCTTTTGAATCCGGCGTTGACTGTCGTGCTCTTCGGGCTATTTCCCTTATTCCGGAACTGGTCCTTGCTGCGTCGCGGTTTCCCATTTCCATCCCTGACTTCGGATGTACTTGGGTCGCTGGTGCTGCATCTTGCCAACCAGCTGTCCTCTCCCGCGCAAAAGCGGGTCATGAGGCTTGTTAATGCAACCATTATCCTTGGCTTTTCTTGGCCGAGGTGTCTGGCGAGCCATTCGTCTCGAACGCTGTGTTTGAAAGCTGCTAAGGCTTCGGCGTCCGGGCAGTCGACTATCTGGTTCTTTTTAGTAGGAAATCTGTTCCAGAGTTTCCGGGCTGATTCTCCGGGCTGTTGAGTTATATGGCTTAAATCGTCTGCATCCGAAGGTCGGACATAAGTCCCTTGAAAATTTGCCCGAAAAGCATCCTCGAGCTCTTGCCAACTTCCAATGGTGTTTTCGGGAAGGCCTTTAAGCCAATGCCGGGCTGGCCCTTTGAGCTTGTGGGGTAAGTATTTTATGGCGTGGAGGTCGTCTCCTCCGGCCATGTGTATGTGGAGGATATAATCCTCAATCCAGACTCCAGGGTCTGTTGTTCCGTCGTACGCCTCTATGTTTACGGGCTTGAATCCCGCTGGAAATTCATGGTCCAGCACCTCATCGGTGAAATAGAGGGGGTGTGCGGCACCCCTGTATTTGGGTGTGCCGTGTTGTTTGGATATTTGTTGCGTTACATTGCTTACTAGAGCTTGCTTTCTTGGCCCGTAGATAGACCTGGCGGGGCCATCCTTTTGATGCGAATCCTTGGGTGGATCGCGTGTTGGTTTGTGTGCGGTGCCATTTGCCCCTCTATGTTGGCCATGGGGTCGTTTATCCGACCGGGTGGCTTCCTTATTTTTTGATTTTGGGGGCTCTAGGGCCTCCTCATCAAATTCGGGCAGTAGCTTTCGCTTCGGGTAGCTCTTTGTGTGGTGACTATCGCCGTATTTGTCTGCGGTGTTGAGTACTTTGCTCCATTTGATTCGGAGTGCGTCTTCCGCAGTTTTGAGCTTCCGCTTCTGCTTTTTTAGGCTACGCGCCGTGGCGACGAGCCTTTTCCGGAGGTTTTCCTGTTCCAGGAACTTATCCGGCGTGAGGTCGTCCGAACTGTTATCTTCGCCGGGGACGGGTTGTGCGGTTTTTTTATCCAAGTTGCCTTGTTCGGACAGTTGCTCGATGCCATGTTCGTCGTTCGCCGGTTCGCCCTGCTCTGTGGCTGGGTCTGTATGACCACTGTCTCTGTCGGGGCGGGACTTGGAGCGGCGCTTACGCCGCCGCTTTGGCTGCTTTTCGGAGGAACGACCCTTCGTTGCGTCATCCCGTTCTTCCTCGTCGTTTCCCTTGGGTGTGTCCACCATGTATACATCGTAGGATGAGGTGGTTGTCCAGTGCCCTATAGGCGCTGGTTCATGTTTGTCTCCTACATCGTCGTCCATACCGTCGATGTCTTCAGAGTCGAAGTCGAGCATGTCAGTTAAATCATCAACAGTGGCTACGAAGTGGGTGGTGGGTGGGCGTCGAATTTTGTCGTCGTCCGCATCCCAAACCTGTTGGCCATAGTCTGGCCAGGGCTCTCTTGACAAAGAGAGAGACTTCCATGATCGGCGCCCAATCGGATTCGATTGGCAGGGGCGCGGAGGGTACGGAGTCTAGAAAAGAGTCCGGCACCCTGGAGTCACGGGTTTCGCAGAGGATAGGGCTGGTATTCGGCTCGATCGCCGATGAGACTGCAGCCCCTGAGGCGGTGTCTAGCCGCTCGTCCTCGATCTGCGCAGACGGCTCCGAGCTAAGGGTCGGAGCTGATGCGGGCGCGGCCTCCAGGGCACTGTTCGGCGGCAGAGCTAGGTCATACCCATCGTGACAGTGCGGCGCGCTCGGCTGTGGCTCGAATCCGTCGAAGATCAAGTCTCCGCGGATGTCGGCCGTGTAGTTCAAACTTCCAAATCTGACCTAATGGCCAGGGGCGTAGCTTTCAATCTGCTCCACATGGCCAAGCGAATTAGCCCGCGGTGCAAAGCCGCCGAATACGAAGATTTGTCCGGGGAGAAAGGTCTTACCCTGGACCGCATCGTTGTTGATGATCGGAGGAGCCATCGGGCCTAAAGGTGACGACATAGAGGAACTCTCAATGAAAGCACCAATGTTGGTGTCAAAACCGGCGGATCTCGGGTAGGGGGTCACGAACTATGCGTCTAGGTGGATGGTAATAGGAGACAAGGGACACAATGTTTTTACCCAGGTTCGGGCCCTCTCGATGGAGGTAAAACCCTACTCCTGCTTGATTAATATTGATGATATGGGTAGTACAAGAGTGGATCTACCACGAGATCAGAGAGGCTAAACCCTAGAAGCTAGCCTATGGTATGATTGTTGTTCGTCCTATGGACTAAAACCCCCCGGTCTATATAGACACCGGAGAAGGCTAGGGTTACACAGAGTCAGTTACAATGGAAGGTGATCTACATATCCGTATCGCCAAGCTTGCCTTCCACGCCAAGGAAAGTCCCATCCGGACACGGGACGAAGTCTTCAATCTTGTATCTTCATAGTCCAAGAGTCCGGCCAAAGGTTATAGTCCGGCCATCCGAACACCCCCTAATCCAGGACTCCCTCACTTGGAGTAGGAACTTCATTTGGATACATGCAAGGCATGAATCTATGACTAATCCTTGATATTTCTCTTATGATATTCATATGTCTTGGATATATTTGCACCCTTGCATGCTATCTAACCCTTGTAGGCACTTGGACGAATCTAAATCTATGAGATTGCACCTCACTCACCTCTTGAGCAATCTCTACATCACCAAGTTGCTACAATACGGTGGTTGATGACAAGGAAGCACGAAACCATTCAACATATCCTTGGACAAATTCTATATATCAAATTTCTTTTGGTATCAAATTTTATGATTGTCATTTTGGATACACAAGTGTTGTTCCTTATAGAACTAACCCATGTAGGTAGATGAACTCAAATTGCAAGTGGTGCTCCCAACTCTTGATGAGCTACATCAACCTTGAGCATCCTACACAAGCTCAACTACATGATCAAGATCAACACCACCACCGAAGGTATGTCATTCCATCTTAGAGAAGCTTTACCTCAAGTCATAGGTCAAAGCAACTCAACAAGATGTGAATACATTAAAATGCTTAAACGAAAAATGGTAACCCCATTTTGAGCTTAAACGATGAGTATGACCCATGATCAAGTGCCTTAACTTGACTCCTAAGTCAATATACTCTAACATAGGTGACTTTGTCACCGCCCATTTCTAGATGAAGTTCCCTTGTGTTTCTCTGTGTTCTTGCATTTGTCTCATGCATATTTGTTTTCCCTTTCAAAAAAAAACTTCATCTAGATTTTCTTTTCAATGTTATGTTCTGCATTCCTTGCATCCAATTCCTTGCAAATTCTTCAGTTAATTCATTGCAAATCTTTGTGAGATCTTAATTGCCTAGTGAGCTGAGGTGACAAGTGCTTTCTCTGTGATGAACTCGGTCACACCGATCTGTTGCTTTCGGTCCAACCGAATACTTTCGGTGCAACCGAAGCACACAACTCGGTGCCATCGATTTCACTTCAGACAAAACACAACTTGCCACTTGATCCTGCATTCCTTTTTTGCTCCAGCTCCACTCAATGATTCTTTTCCTCTACCAGCATCACATTTTATACGCTGCTTTGCTTTGTGACTCAAGGACCAAACCTATTCCAACTCACACTCTAGAGGATTCCTTCTTGGAAATTGATGTCAACGGGGGAGAGAGAGTTCACATCAAAGCTTAATCCTTCAAAAAGGGGAGATAATGCTTCAAACAGGGGAGAGAAGAATTACATACCCTAGATGCTTGGTGTTCAAGAGGAGAGAAGTAACATGTCTTTAGTGGGGAAAGACATGTTCATGTTGTTTGTGTGTTTTCTTTGCTCTGATTTTCTGTTCCCTGTCTTCTCCCAGTGTCCCATATAAGATTCAGGGGGAGCAAGACATCTAAGGGAAGAAAATCTTTGAATTCATTGCATATCTTTACCTTTGGGGACATGCCTATATCTAATAGAGTATCCAACGCTCGCACTCTACATGTCATCACAATCTTGGTACTCTTGTGGTTCCTTTTGTTTGCTCTGGCTAGTAGATGTATCTATGTTATCTAACCATGTTTACTCAGGTTCATCCCTTTCTAAGCCAACTCAAGACCACAAGGTAAGTATATGCATCACACTTATGTGCATGAGGATATCTTGTTGATGTACATACTGTTTGCAAGAAGGACTCATGAGCATGAAGGTACATTTCCCACATTCACACCATTTGCTCTGATGCATATAGCCAAGATACATGTAACTCATTGCTTGCTCTCTCATGATTATGCACTCATATGCTCTTATGTTCCATACTCACATGATTGCATATATGTAGGGGGAGCCTATGCATGTTACATGTCTTTCCAAAGCTTTACTTGTTATTCTCTATATCTTTATCTAAAGCTTTGATGTATGTTGTCATCAATTACCAAAAGGGGGAGATTGAAAGGACAAGTGCTCCCTGGGTGGTTTTGGTAATTAATGTCAACATATCTCTTGTTGGACTAATACTTTCATCTAGTATATTTCAGACAAGTTCAATAGTGGAGTGGCATGGACAAGAGGATGTGGAACCCCTTCAAGATGATAAGGACAAAGGATTGGCTCAAGCTCAAAGTTCAGGACTCTACATTTTCTATTTCAGTGATCCAAGATCACATTGAGTCCATAGGAAAAGCAATACTATTAAGAGGGGATGAGGTGTTGCTTAATGGCTTGCTTGCTCAAAGTGCTTAGTGATATGCTCCAAAGCCCTCAACCACTTTCTCACATCCACATATGTCCCAAACCAAAAGCCAAACTCGGCCCCACCGAAACTTTCTATCCGGCGCCACTGAGTTCTCTTGACATAGCCACTGCCAGAAACCCTAATCAATTCAGTCTCACCGATGGGATCTCGGTCTCACTGAGATGGGTTTGCAAACTCTCTGCTGCCTATTGCATTAATTTCCGTCTCACCGAAATATGAAATCGGTACCATAGAGTTTGCTTGGCCAACTCTCTGTTGTGCTTATTACCCAAATCGGTCCCACCAAGTTTGTGTAATCGGTCCAACCAAGATTAGGCTTTACCCTAACCCTAGCACATCGGTTCCACCGAGTTGATCTTGTCGGTCCCACCAAAAATCCTAACGTTCACATTTTGAACTAAATCGGTCTGACCGGGTTTTCTGATTCGGTCCCACCAAGTTTGGTGATTTGTGTGTAACGGTTAGATTTTGTGTGGAGGCTATATATACCCCTCCACCCACTCTTCATTCATGGAGAGAGCCATCAGAACATGCCTACACTTCCAACATACGTTTTCTGAGAGAGAACCACCTACACTTGTGTTGAGACCAAGATATTCCATTCCAACCACATAAATCTTGATCTCTAGCCTTCCCCAAGTTGCTTTCCACTCAAATCCTCTTTCTACCAAATCCAATCCTATGAGAGAAAGTTGAGTGTTGGGGAGACTATCATTTGAAGCACAACAGCAAGGAGTTCATCATCAACACACCATCTATTACCTTTTGGAGAGTGATGTCTCCTAGATTGGTTAGGTGTCACTTGGGAGCCTCCGTCAAGATTGTGGAGTTGAACCAAGGAGTTTGTACGGGCAAGGAGATCGCCTACTTCGTGAAGATCTACCCTAGTGAGGCAAGTCCTTCGTGGGCGATGGCCATGGTGGGATGGACAAGGTTGCTTCTTCGTGGACCCTTCATGGGTGGAGCCCTCCGTGGACTCGCGCAACCTTTACCCTTCGTGGGTTGAAGTCTCCATCAACGTGGATGTACGATAGCACCACCTATCGGAACCACGGATAAAAATCTCCGTGTCTCCAATTGCATTTGCACACTCAAATCCCATCCCTTTACATTCTTGCAACTTGCATGATTTACTTTCCGCTGCTCATATACTCTTTGCATGCTTTCTTTAATTATGATGAGAATGTTTGAACTTGTGCTAAAACTCCACTTCAACTTAAAGAATTAAAAAACTGCAACTTTTCTTGCTAAGAGTCTATTCACCCCCCTCTAGACACCTCTTGTCGATCCTTTCAAAAGCACAAGATGATGATGGCGATATCATGTCACATATTTTGATTGCATGTGATGTTTATCCTTTATGCATCTTATTTCGCTTAGAACGACGGTAGCATTATAAGATGATCCCTTCACTTAATTTCAAGATAGAAGTGTTCTCCCCGAGTATGCACCGTTGCCAAAGTTCTTCGTTTTGAAGCACCTCATAATGATTGAGTGTGATAGATTCTATGTTCAGATACAACGAGTCTAAGCTCTGTTTTGCACATGCAGAATACTTGGGTTAAACTTGACGAGCCTAGCATGTACAGACATAGTCTTAGAACACTGGACACCGAAAGGTCGAACGTGAGTTAAATAGTAGATATGATCATCATAGAGATGTTCACCATTGAAAACTACCCCATCTCACGTTATGACCGGACATGGGTTAGTTGATTTGGATCATGTATCACTTAGAAAACTTGAGGGATATTGATTTAAGTGGGAGTTCATTAGTAATTTGATAACTGAACTAAATTTATCATGAACTTAGTCCTAATAGTTTTTGCAAATCCATGTTGTAGATCAATGGCCCGTTCTACCATTCCATTGAATTTTAATGTGTTCCTAGAGAAAGCTAAGTTGAAAGATGATGGTAGCAACTACACGGACTGGGTCCGTAACTTGAGGATTATCCTCATTGATGCACAAAAGAATTATGTCCTTGATGCACCGCTAGGTGACAGACCTGCTACTGACATTATGAATGTCTGGCATGCTCGGTCTAATGACTACTCGATAGTTCAGTGTGCCATGCTTTACGGCTTGGAACCGAGACTTCAAAAGCGTTTTGAACGCCGTGTAGCATATGAGAAGTTCCAAGAGCTGAATTTAATATTTCAAGCAAATGCCCGGGTTGAGAGATATGAAGTCTTGATACGTCTCCAACGTATCTATAATTTTTTATTGCTCCATGCTATATTATCTACTGTTTTGGACTATATTGGGCTTTATTTTCCACTTTTATATTATTTTTGGGACTAACCTATTAACCGGAGGCCCAGCCCAGAATTGCTGTTTTTTGCCTATTTTAGTGTTTCGGAGAAACAGAATATCAAACAGAGTCCAAACGGAATGAAACCTTCGGGAACGTGATTTTCTCATCAGATAAGACCCAGGAGACTTGGACCCTCTGTCAAGAAAGCCACGAGGCGGTCACGAGGGTGGAGGGCATGCCCCCCTAGGGCGTGCCCCCTGCCTTGTGGGCCCCTCGAAGCTCCACTGACGTACTCCTTCCTCCTGTATATACCTACGTACCCCCAAACCATCAGAACAGGAGCCAAAAACCTAATTCCACCGCCGCAACCTTCTGTACCCACGAGATCCCATCTTGGGGCCTGTTCCGGAGCTCCGCCGGAGGGGGCCATCATCACGGAGGGCTTCTACACCATCATAGCCCCTCCGATGAAGTGTGAGTAGTTTACCTTAGACCTTTGGGTCCATAGTTAGTAGCTAGATGGCTTCTTCTCTCTTTTTGGATCTCAATACAATGTTCTCCCCCTCTCTCATGGAGATCTATTCGATGTAATCTTTTTTTTACTGTGTGTTTGTTGAGACCAATGAATTGTGGGTTTATGATCAAGTCTATCTATGAATAATATTTGAATCTTCTCTGAATTCTTTTATGTATGATTGGTTACTTTGCTAGGCTCTCCGAGTTATCGGTTTGGTTTGGCCTACTAGATTGTTTTTTCTTGCAATGGGAGAAGTGCTTAGCTTTGGGTTCAATCTTGCGGTGTCCTTTCCCAGTGACAGAAGGGGCAGCAAGGCACGTATTGTATTGTTGCCATCAAGGATAACAAGATGGAGTTTTTATCATATTGCATGAATTTATCCCTCTACATCATGTCATCTTGCTTAAGGCGTTACTCTGTTTTCTTGAACTTAATACTCTAGATGCATGTTGGATAGCGGTCGATGAGTGGAGTAATAGTAGTAGATGCAGGCAGGAGTCGGTCTACTTGTCTCGGACGTGATGCCTATATACATGATCATGCCTAGATATTCTCATAACTATGCTCAATTCTGTCAATTTCTCAACAGTAATTTGTTCACCCACCGTAGAATACTTATGCTCTTGAGAGAAGCCACTAGTGAAACCTATGGCCCCCGAGTCTATTCTCATCATATCAATCTCCATCACTTTTTTATTGCTTTGCTTTTTACATTGCGTTTTACTTTTTTTACTTTGCATCTTTATATCAAAAATACCAAAAAATATTATCTATCATCGCTATCAGATCTCACTCCCGTAAGTGACCATGAAGGGATTGACAACCCCTAATCGCGTTGGTTGTGTTGAGCTATTTGTTTTGTTCAGGTACGAGGGACTCACGCGTAGCCTCCTACTGGATTGATACCTTGGTTCTGAAAAACTGAGGGAAATACTTACGCTACTTTGTTGCGTCATCCTCTCCACTTCGGGAAAATCCAACGCAGTGCTCAAGAGGTAGCAAGAAGAATTTCTGGCGTCGTTCCCGGGGAGGTCTACACAAAAGTCAACATACCAAGTACCCATCACAATTCCTTATCTCTCGCACTACATTATTTGCCATTTGCCTCTCGTTTTCCTCTCCCCCACTTCACCCTCGCCGTTTTATCCGTCCTCTCTTTTCTGCTCGCCTTTTTCGTTCGCTTGTCTTGTCGTCATGGCTAGTCCCTTATCCACTCTGTTGTCCCCCGAGTTTGAAGTCTTTCACTTCAAACAAAGACAAGGAGATAACTTAAAAGATGCCTGGTTGAGAATAATGGAGTCCTATCGTAATTGTACCTTTGAAGTTAATCTGAGAATTTTGCTTCGCAATTTTTATGTTGGGTTAAGTATGTCTCATAGACAAATTTTGGACTACGTTGCTAAAGGCAACTTTATTGAAATTAATCCCCATATTGCGCTTGAAATCATAGAAGGTATAGTGGGAACTGTTAGAATAAATCTGAGGCATACCGTCGATCATCCGAGGACCAAGCAATCACACGAGCACGACACCGAGCTTTGTTAACGAGGTTCACCGATATGGCTACATCCCCGGGGCTTGACTACGGGCGCTCCTCCCCGTGACACCGTCACAATACCGCACCCAGTCGCCCTAGACACCGGCACATGTCGTCGGCTTCCCCTGCGTTCCGGTGCTATTATGTTGGCATAGGTTACGTCGTGTGTCTAGCCCCGCTATATATGAGAGGCCTAGGATACAAGTGTCCTACTTGGACACGACTCCATATCCTATCTAAACACAATACAACTACAAGTCCAACTGTAACCTATCTTGTACACAATATTCGACACAACTCTAACAAACTCCACCTTGGCGAATATTCTCCACCACCTTGAATTCGTCAATGCGTCAAACTTCCATGTACATTGGACTTGAGCTTATCCCATGAGTACCGCCGCTACTCCAAAGACTCCATATGACTCCACCTGCAACTTGTAGTCCCTTCTTTTCTTGACCACAGTCAACACTCGAGCAAAATTAAGTTCCTTGTTACTCTAGTTTGTGCTTCCAACTTCCAGAGTATGAGTCCAACGCCATCACACAATGATCACTGACCTGCGTGAAAATGAACAACTCACATATTGGGTGTCACACATAAGAGTTACCTAAACTCAACATCACCGCTCTTCCTTGACCGCCTGTCTGAAACTTGAAAGAATTTCACCATTGCTTGTTGTCATCCCGAGTCAAATTCGCAGTTGTCTCACCACATGTATGACCACCAGGGCCCTGGCCGGTCTCCATGCCCTGTGCATACCGCACACCTCGCTGCTATTACCGCGTCGAGCCTCCACTGTCCCGGTCGAGTCTCAAGAGCTGCGAACCCACACCACTCAACCCCCACTGCAGAGTACCACCGATCATCATCGACCGATGACGAGTTTCACGCTTCCATCAGACCACTGGGCTCCAGTCCAAACTGCATGTCACTCGCTTTTCCCCGGCTGAATAGGCTTCGATTCTTTGGATCCTTACACCGTAGCCCCTCAATCCAGCTCCACCTTCAACATGACTCCATGGTAGATGATCAGTCTACCCTCACGCCTCGTCGACATCAAGCTCTCATGTGCACACCATCTTGAATCAACCCCGCGCCATAGTCTTGTCGAAGCCGCACAAGCCCTTGAGCCTGCGCCACGTGTTTCCACGCCCAGAAGTCGGTCACCATCAGCATCACGCTCCTATGTCGTCTTCGCCGATCCCACCACCGTCTTCATTAGCAACCGACTTGCGTCGATCCGTCAGACTACTAGTCCGACCCAGCCGAACTCGTTCAACTGTACGACACGCTCAAGGCTCGCAAATCATCTTCCGCAAATTCTCATCCATCACATGATACTTCCATCTTAGCTAACATGACTTCCCGCAACGCCTTCAAGCATCTCTATTGCGCCAAAAAATCTTTCATCTTTGTCTGCCATAACCCAAGGTTTTCAGTTCCGTGAACTTCTCCACCTCAAACCCGGTACCCGTTACTGCCATAGTTCTTTGTACGGCTGACCCTGCGAAAAATTATCCCAGCTTTGCATGTGATGCCCAAGTACACAAACAGAACCGAACGTGGTATGCTTCCATGTACGAGTTGCAATTCAACCAGGTCTTCACGTGACGTGCTCTTGGCTCAATCCCGATGCTACTGTTGCTTTGCCTTGTCAATTCCTCCTGCTAAATCCGATGGATGCCAACGTGATGGATTTTTCCATCGCCAAATTGATCTGCCTATCTCCGTGTCACGTGGAGACTCGGTCTTCTTTTTGTCCAAACAAATCTCACGTGCCTTGGCATCTGGCTTCCCGAGTCCTGGCTCACGTACGGCCGCGCACACATGTAGTCGCTGGTTCCACCTGCCGCCAAGCCTGGCGTTCGCCTCCAGCCGCCGCCCCGTAGTTCGCTTGGGCCATACCGCCCTTTAGCTTACTTGGGCTGCCTGCTCCTATCTGGGCTTCCAACTTCCAAGCCTCCAGCACACATGCCTTTCGCTGATCAACACGAACAGAACTCGGTCGCTTCATCGATCTTTTCCAGTCACAGGCATCGACCGCCGACCGATCCGACGACTTCTGCTCCACCTCTAATCAATGATCTGTGTCCTTGAAACAACCTCGCTCTGATACCACTTGTTAGAATAAATCTGAGGCATACCGTCGATCATCCGAGGACCAAGCAATCACACGAGCACGACACCGAGATTTGTTAACGAGGTTCACCGATATGGCTACATCCCCGGGGCTTGACTACAGGCGCTCCTCCCCGTGACACCGTCACAATACCGCACCCAGTCGCCCTAGACACCGGCACATGCCGCCGGCTTCCCCTGCGTTCCGGTGCTATTATGTTGGCATAGGTTACATCCTGTGTCTAGCCCGCTATATATGAGAGGCCTAGGATACAAGTGTCCTACTTGGACACGACTCCATATCCTATCTAAACACAATACAACTACAAGTCCAACTGTAACCTATCTTGTACACAATATTCGACACAACTCTAACAGGAACACTACCTCAACAAAAGCGGCCTCATCCTAACAAGGAAGAGACACAAGTTTTTGAAAAAATTTGTGAAGTTACTAAGATCCTACAAAAGTCTCTAGAACCACTTAAGAACGTTAGTGGAAATATCTACCGCATGAATATGTTGATTAGTATTTGCAATAAGTGGTTGGATTCTTTAGATCTAAAAATTTCAGAATATGAGGGGAAACGTAAAGAACCTCCCGGATTCGAGCTTGATCCGGCTAAAAAGTTGAAAACCAAAGATGACAATACCTAGATCTATCCTCGCTTTTATGCCTAGCTAGGGGCGTTAAACGATAGCGCTTGTTGGGAGGCAACCCAATTTTATTTTTAGTTTTTTTCTTCTGTTTAGGAATAAATAATCCATCTACCTTCTGTTTAGATGTGGTTTTGTATTTTAATTAGTGTTTGTGCCAAGTTAGACCTATAGGATCTTCTTGGATGATAGTTATTTGATCTTGCTGTAATTTCCAGAAACTTTATGTTCACGAAAACAATTGTTAAAAATCACCAGAACGTGATAAAATACTGATTCCAATTGCTGCTGATCAATAAACAAATTGTGTAGGTCGTCCTATTTTGGTAGATTTTTTGGAGTTCCAGAAGTCTGCGTTAGTTACAGATTACTACAGACTGTTCTGTTTTTGACAGATTCTGTTTTCCGTGTGTTGATTGCTTATTTTGATGAATCTATGGCTAGTAAAATAGTTTATAATCCATAGAGAAGTTGGAATACAGTAGGTTTAACACAAATATAAATAAAGAATGAGCTCATTACAGTACCTTGAGGTGGTCTTTTGTTTTCTTTCGCTAACGGAGCTCACGAGATTTCTATTGAGTTTTGTGTTGTGAAGTTTTCAAGTTTTGGGTGAAATCTTTTGATGGATTATGGAACAAGGAGTGGCAAGAGCCTAAGCTTGGGGATGCCCATGGCACCCCCAAGATAATCCAAGGACACCAAAAAGTCAAAGCTTGGGGATGCCCCGGAAGGCATCCCCTCTTTCGTCTACTTCCATCGGTAATTTTACTTGGAGCTATATTTTTATTCACCACATGATATGTGTTTTGCTTGGAGCGTCTTGTATGATTTGAGTCTTTGCTTGTTAGTCTACCACAATCATCCTTACTGTACACATCTTTTGAGAGAGCCATACATGAATTGGAATTTCACAGAATACTCTATGTGCTTCACTTATATCTTTTGAGCTTTATAGTTTTGCTCTAATGCCTCACTTATATCTTTTAGAGCACGGTAGTGGATTTCTTTTAAAGAAACTATTGATATCTCATGCTTCACTTAGATTATTTTGACAGTCTTAAATAGCATGGTAATTTGCTTAATAATAATAATATGCTTGGTATTCAAGATTTGTATAACTTTCTTTTGAGTGCGTTGAATACTAAGAAAATTTTGATGCTTGATAATTGTTTTGAGATATGGAGGTGATAATATCAAAGTCATGCTAGGAGAGTAATTGTGAAATTGAGAAGTTCTTGTGTTAAAGTTGGCAAGTCCCGTAGCATGCACGTATGGTAAACGTTATGTAACAAATTTGAAACATGAGGTGTTATTTGATTGTCCTCCTTATGAGTGGCGGTCGGGGACGAGCGATGGTCTTTTCCTACTAATCTATCCCCCTAGGAGCATGCACGTAATGCTTTGGTTTTTGATGACTTCTAGATTTTTGCAATAAGTATATGAGTTCTTTATGACTAATGTTGAGTCCATGGATTATACGCACTCTCACCCTTCCATCATTGCTAGCCTCTTCGGTACCGTGCATTGCCCTTTCTCACATTGAGAGTTGGTGCAAACTTCACCGGTGCATCCAAACCTCGTGATATGATACGCTCTTCCACACATAAACCTCCTTATATCTTCCTCAAACAGCCACCATACCTACCTATTATGGCATTTCCATAGCCATTCCGAGATATATTGCCATGCAACTTTCCACCATACCATTCTTCATGACACATTCATCATTGTCATATTGCTTAGCATGATCATGTAGTTGACATAGTATTCGTGGCAAAGCCACCGTTCATAATTCTTTCATACATGTCACTCTTGATTCATTGCATATCCCGGTACACCGCCGGAGGCATTCATATAGAGTCATACTTTGTTCTAGTATCGAGTTGTAATCATTGAGTTGTAAATAAATAGAAGTGTGATGATCATCATTCTCTAGAGCATTGTCCCAAGTGAGGAATAAAAAGGCCAAAAAAAGAGAAGGCCCAAAAAAGAGAGAAAAACAGAGAAGGGACAATGTTACTATCCTTTGCCACACTTGTGCTTCAAAGTAGCACCATAATCATCATGATAGAGAGTCTCTTGTTTTGTCACTTTCATATACTAGTGGGAATTTTTCATTATAGAACTTGGCTTGTATATTCCAACGATGGGCTTCCTCAAATGCCCTAGGTCTTCATGAGCAAGGAAGTTGGATGCACACCCACTTAGTCTTTTTGTTGAGCTTTCATACATTTATAGCTCTAGTGCATCCGTTGCATGGCAATCCCTACTCCTTGCATTAACATCAATCGATGGGCATCTCCATAGCCTATTGATTAGCCTCGTTGATGTGAGACTTTCTCCTTTTTTTGTCTTCTTCACATAACCCCCATCATCATATTCTATTCCACCCATAGTGCTATATCCATGGCTCACACTCATTTATTGTGTGAAGGTTTATGAGTTTGAGATTATTGAAGTATGAAACAATTGCTTGGGTTGTCGTCGGGGTTGTGCATGATGAGAGCATTCTTGTGTGACGAAAATGGAGCATGACTAAACTATATGATTTTGTAGGGATAAACTTTCTTTGGCCATGTTACTTTGAGAAGACATAATTGCTTTGTTAGTATGCTTGAAGTATTATTATTTTTATGTCAATATGAACTTTTGTCTTGAATCTTTTGGATCTGAATACTCATACCACAATTGAGAAGATTTACATTGAAATTATGCCAAGTAGCACTCCGCATCAAAAATTCTCTTTTTATCATTCACCTACTCGAGGACGAGCAGGAATTAAGCTTGGGGATGCCTGATACGTCTCCAACGTATCTATAATTTTTGATTGCTCCATGCTATATTATCTACTGTTTTGGACTATATTGGGCTTTATTTTCCACTTTTATATTATTTTTGGGACTAACATATTAACCGGAGGCCCAGCCCATTGTTGTTTTTTTGCCTATTTCAGTGTTTCGGAGAAACAGAATATCAAACGAAGTCCAAACGGAATGAAACCTTCGGGAACGTGATTTTCTCATCAGATAAGACCCAGGAGACTTGGACCCTCCGTCAAGAAAGCCCGAGGCGGTCACGAGGGTGGAGGGCGCCCCCCTAGGGCGCGCCCCCTGCCTCGTGGGCCCCTCAAAGCTCCACCGACGTACTCCTTCCTCCTATATATACCTACGTACCCCCAAACGATCAGAATAGGAGCCAAAAACCTAATTCCACCGCCGCAACCTTCTGTACCCACGAGATCCCATCTTGGGGCCTGTTCCGGAGCTCCGCCGGAGGGGGCCATCATCACGGAGGGCTTCTACATCATCATAGCCCCTCCGATGAAGTGTGAGTAGTTTACCTCAGACCTTCGGGTCCACAGTTAGTAGCTAGATGGTTTCTTCTCTCTTTTTGGATCTCAATACAATGTTCTCCCCCTCTCTCATGGAGATCTATTCGATGTAATCTTTTTTTTACTGTGTGTTTGTTGAGACCAATGAATTGTGGGTTTATGATCAAGTCTATCTATGAATAATATTTGAATCTTCTCTGAATTCTTTTATGTATGATTGGTTACTTTGCTAGGCTCTCCGAGTTATCAGTTTGGTTTGGCCTACTAGATTGTTTTTTCTTGCAATGGGAGAAGTGCTTAGCTTTGGGTTCAATCTTGCGGTGTCCTTTCCCAGTGACAGAAGGGGCAGCAAGGCACGTATTGTATTGTTGCCATCGAGGATAACAAGATGGGGTTTTTATCATATTGCATGAATTTATCCCTCTACATCATGTCATCTTGCTTAAGGTGTTACTCTGTTTTCTTGAACTTAATACTCTAGATGCATGTTGGATAGCGGTCGATGAGTGGAGTAATAGTAGTAGATGCAGGCAGGAGTCGGTCTACTTGTCTCGGACGTGATGCCTATATACATGATCATGCCTAGATATTCTCATAACTATGCTCAATTCTGTCAATTTCTCAACAGTAATTTGTTCACCCACCGTAGAATATTTATGCTCTTGAGAGAAGGCACTAGTGAAACATATGGCCCCCGAGTCTATTCTCATCATATCAATCTCCATCACTTTTTTATTGCTTTGCTTTTTACTTTGCCTTTTACTTTTTTTACTTTGCATCTTTATATCAAAAATACCAAAAAATATTATCTATCATCGCTATCAGATCTCACTCCCGTAAGTGACCATGAAGGGATTGACAACCCCTAATCGCGTTGGTTGTGTTGAGCTATTTGTTTTGTTCAGGTACGAGGGACTCGCGCGTAGCCTCCTACTGGATTGATACCTTGGTTCTAAAAAACTGAGGGGAATACTTACGCTACTTTGCTGCATCATCCTCTCCTCTTCGGGGAAATCCAACGCAGTGCTCAAGAGGTAGCAAGTCTCCAACAAGAGCATATGAGATGTTCCAAGAGCTGAAGTTAATATTTCAAGCAAATGCCCAGATTGAGAGATATGAAGTCTCCAACAAGTTCTTTAGCTGTAAATGGAGGAGAACAATCTGTTAGCGAACACATACTCAAAATGTTTGGTTATCATAACCACTTGACTCAGCTGGGAATTGATCTTCCAGTTGAGAGTGTTATTTGGTCTCCGGAAAGGTTCCAGAATGCACGAGAGTTTTATAGAAGTGCCGAAAGGGGTTCCGGGAGGCCACGGGTACTTGGTGGGCCTCATGGGCCAAAGGAGGGAGGCGCACCAGCCCACTGGGGGGCTGGGCGTGCTCCACCTCCCCTGCCCACGTGCTAGGAAGGAAGGGGGGCGCCAAGGCAGGAGCCCAAGGCAGCCGCTGCCCCCCTTGGGGGCGCGCCTAGGCAACCTTCCGTTCCTCCTCCACCTATATATATGTGAGGAGGAGAGGGGGCACCACACACCACGAATCCCCAAATGCGGCGCCCCCTCTCCCTCTAGTTCTAGTTCCTCCTCTGCCCATGTCCGTTGTGCTTGGCGAAACCTTGCGGAATAGTTTTACCACCACCGTTACCACACCGCCGTGCTGTCGGAACTCATCTACTACTTTGCCTCTTTTGCTGGATCGAGAAAGCGAGGATGTCATCAAGCTGAACGTGTGCTGAACGCGGAGATGTCATACGTTTGATACTTGATCGGGATGGATCGTGAAGGTGTACGACTACATCTACCGTGTTGATAAACGCTTCCACTTAGCGATCTACAAGGGTATGTAGATGCTCTCCCCCTCTCATAGCTATACATCTTCATAGATAGATCTTGCGTGTGCGTAGAATTTTTATTTTTATTTTTCATACAACGTTTCCCAACAGTATGCCCGCCAAGTTCATATGAGGGAAGGCCAGAAACATTAGTTTGGTGGGCTGAAGCACGCTCGCCAAATTGGTTCCCACCTCCTAGGCCATTTATATATAAAAAACAAAAAGATGTATTATTTCAGAATAGTCACACTGTGACCTGTTGATTAAAAGTATAAACTAAACACCATATAATTAACATGACGCCTCCTTAAAGAAAACTGTCGTTCATTCATCAACCGCACAGCACGTATATGCCCATCAACCGTCAAGTCGCTCACATGGACCGGCAGAGCAGAACCCCGCGGGTCAAATGCAGTGCACCCCGGTCGACGGCTGGGGCCGTGTACTCCTACGTGGGGTTCATCTCTCATCAGCCCGGTGACGTGACCTCATCACCACCCGATCACCTCAGCGACGCCATTCTGCTTGGCGGGCAGGCAGCATACCATGCAAAGCCATGCACGCCACAGTACACACGTCTTCTCAACCCAACGTACAAAACAGTGTGCGGGCTCATGGGTGAGTAGCTATTTACCCATCGGGCGGTGGAGGACGTGACGCTCGTGAGCAACACAGTCGTCTGCGCACCGGCACAGGTTCTGGACCATCGATCGCCGGTTGCCCTTTGGTTTTCTTTCTTTCTTTCTCCCGTCCGGTTCTTCTCTCTCACTTCATCTCAGCCAGCCAGCCAGTGCAGGTGCGGCAGAGGACGGCAGGGCAGGGCAGGAGGACTGTGCCGGGCAGACGGATACGCACGCGAGCGAATGGACAAGTGGCACGAGGCCGGCGGACTTGACCTTTCCACCGGTGGCCGGCCGATACGAAAGGAAAGGATAGGAGCGCAGCCGGGAAATAATAGAGAGGGCACGTACCACGTCGGAGTACTCCACTGCCCTAAAGGCTGCGTGCGCGTAGGTGCGTGTGGGGAGGGAAGTGGACACGTTTCGGACGCCCCGTGGCGCGCGCGTCCCTCTCACCGCAAAGCAGCTCCACCCCCTCCGTCTCGTAGCTGCCATCCTGCCCCTCCCCCCTCACGTCCCCTCCGCCCTCGTAATAAAGTCGGTTTTCTTTTTGCGGGCAGTAGAGTAATAATTAAACCTGTGAAAGAGTAGTATAGACCGCTGGGTGCTCGCAGACAGTCACAGCAGAGCCCTGCAAGGTAAACAGAGGGGTTTTGCACTTGGTCGACAGACCAACTGGCACGCCCCTAAAAACGCATAGTTTCGGATGATGCCGCTAATCTGTGGCAAGTGGTACTACGATGCCGGCCGGTTGACCAGGAATCAGAGGTGCCTGGCTGGCTTTAGCTCTAGACTAGATGGCTCGTGAGCCACGAACGGCATTATCAATTACGGGCGCCAAGTGGGAATAACCTTTTCCATTTCCGAAACAAGATGCAGTTCCCATTTAGGTCACCACTACCCACCATTTATGGATTTGGAGACCCCCACGCTCCAAGTTGTACTAGTAGAGTGCAAGTAGCTAGGCCACGTATCAATGGCTCGCTAGAGCTACTAGTAGTTGCTAACTACTAACCTCAGTGATGCGATTACTGTGTTAAACTGCTATGAAGTATACGAACTGTGGTGTAATCTCAGGTCATGTCTTGCCCTTTTGGTTGGCCTACTCCTATACCAATATAAACAGCAGACCGTTTCAATAAAGAAAGAAAGATAGGGCTGATTACAACTACAAAAACGTAATTTGCGAGGGTTAATTGTGATGGGTTAGTTTATTCCACCTTCTTGGTGGAATGGTTTAATCCGGAGTTATAGAGGTTAAAAGGTCTCCATCGATTTGGTTTACCTGTTTGATTCTTGGTATTTGACGGGTTAAGTCTATGCCCTATCAAATCGCACAAAGGTCTCCATCAACTTTACGTGGTAATGAGCAGTGCCCTATCAAATTGTGGACGCCTCGGGATCTACTCCTCCCAACCCCGATCCCTTCCGGTGTATTTTTTCTCGGCTCAAGGCCACTGCCCGCCGGCTCCAAGGATGGAGTGCACGATCACTCTCCACCATCTCCCTGCAGCTGCAGACGGCTCGGTAGTTCATTGCCCGCTTCGACGCTGCGCGGGATGATCGTCCCCTTTTGCCGGTCGAGACCTGGCTACGTCGTGAACTCAAGAGAGGTCTTGCTTCCCTCGAGAGGACCATCTCCAGGCACCGCGTTCGTCTCGACTGGCTGCGCGAGGGCGACGCGAGCTCCACATTCTCAAAGATCCACAACGCTCATAGGAGGCACAAGAACCTCATCTCGAGCCTCTTTATGAATAGCACGCCCATCTCCGGCAATGCTGACCTTGCCAGAGCGGCGTTCGAGCACTCTCAGGTATATTGGGTGCCCCTACCGAGCGCGTTTGCTCCCATGCCCTCGATGCATCCTTCGACCTCTTCGAGCTCGATCGACCCTTCCCAAGCTCAATGTTGGGAAACGTTGCATGAAAAAAAATACGCACACGCAATGATTTATCCATGGAGATGCATAGCAACGAAGGGGAGAGTGTGTCTACATACGCTCGTAGACCCTAAGCGGAAGCGTTTCACAACGCGGTTGATGTAGTCGAACTTTTTTCGCGCTCCAACCGATCAAGTACCGAATTCACGGCACATCCGCGTTCTGCACACGTTCAGCTCTGGGACATCCTCCGCATTCTTGATCCGGCAAGACAACGAGGTAGTAGATGAGTTCCGACAATACGACGGCATGGTGACAGTGATGGTGATGTGATCTCCGCAGGGCTTCGCCTAAGTAGTACGAAAATGTGACTGAGGAAGTAAACGGTGGACGAGGGCGCCGCACAAGGCTGAGACAATGTTGTGTCCTTGTCTGGCGCCCCCTCCCCACATATATATAGGTGGGAGGGGAGCAGGCAGCCCCTAGGGCGCCCCAAGTGACCTGGCTGCAACCCTAGGGTTGCTGCCTTGCCCTGCGCCCTCCCTTTCCTTATTTGGACATGAGGGGGAAAGGAAAGGGAGATAGCTGCCTTAGGGCGCCTCCCCTTTCCTTCCCTCGCTCCTTTGGTGCGTGGGCAGGGGTAGAGGGGCGCAATAGCCCTTGTGGGTTGGTGTACTCTTCGCCTTTTGGCCCATAAGGCCCAAAAACCTACCGGGGCTGCCCGGAACCCCTTCCGGTGACCCGATAAGTATCCGGTATCACCTGAAACGCTTCTGGTGTCCCAATACCATCGTCATATATATAATCTTTACCTCTCGACCATTCCGAGACTCCTCGTCATGTCCGTGATTTTATTCGGGACTCCGAACAACATTCAGTCACCAAATCACATAACTCATATAATGCTATATTGTCAACAAACGTTAAGCGTGTGGACCCTACGGGTTCGAGAACAATGTAGACATGACCGAGACACCTCTCCGGTAAAAAACCAATAGTGGAACCTGGATGCCCATATTGGCTCCTACATATTCTACAAAGATCTTTATCGGTTGAACCGTTATGACAACATACACAATTCCCTTTGTCCGTTAGTATGTTACTTGCCCGAGATTCGATCGTCGGTATCTGTATACCTAGTTCAATCTCGTTACCAGCAAGTCTCTTTACTCGTTCGGTAATACATCACCTCGTGACTAACTCCTTAGGCGTTTGCCTGCAAGCTTATGATGTGTATTACCGAGAGGGCCCAGAGATACCTCTCCGATACTCGGAGTGACAAATCCTAATCTCAATCAATGCCAACTCAACAAACACCTTTGGAGATACCTGTGGAGCATCTTTACAATCACCCAATTATGTTGTGATGTTTGATAGCACACAAGACATTCCTCCGGTATCCGGGAGTTGCATAATCTCATAGTCGAAGGAATATGTATTTGACATGAAGAAAGCAATAGCAATAAAACTGAATGATCATAATGCTAAGCTAACAGATGGGTCTTGTCCATCACATCATTCTCCTAATCATGTGATCCCGTTATCAAATGACAACTCATGTCCATGGTTGGGAAACCTTAACCATCTTTGATCAACGAGCTAGTCTAGTAGAGGCTCATTAGGGACACGGTGTATGTTTATGTATTCACACATGTATTAAGGTTTCCGATCAATACAATTCTAGCATGAATAATAAACCTTTATTATGAATAAGGAAATATAAAATAACAACTTTATTATTGCCTCTAGGGCATATTTCCTTCAATCTCCCACTTGCACTAGAATCAATAATCTAGTTCACATCACCACGTGATTTAATACCCATAGTTCACATCGCCATGTGACCAACACCCAAAGAGTTTACTAGAGTCAATAATCTAGTTCACATCGCCATGTGATTAACACCCAAAGAGTACTAAGGTGTGATCATGTTTTCCTTGTGAGAGATGTTTAGTCAATGGGTCTGTCACATTCAGATCCGTATGTATTTTGCAAATTTTTATGCCTACAATGCTCTGCATGGAGCTACTCTATCTAATTGCTCCCACTTTGAATATGTATCCAGATCGAGACTCAGAGTCATACGGATCGGTGTCAAAGCTTGCATCCATGTAACTCTTTATGACAAACTCTTTATCACCTCCATAACTGAGATACATTTCCTTAGTCCTCTTTAAGGTACCTAAGGATAATTATGGGCGCTGTCCAGTGATCTACTCTTGGATCACCATTGTGCCCCCTTGCCAAACTCATGGCAAGCCACACAACAGATCTGGTACACAGCATGACATACTTTATAGAACCTATGACTGAGGCATAGGGAATGACTTCTGTTCTCTCTATATATTCT
The DNA here is from genome assembly GCA_032464435.1 of Aegilops umbellulata. NCBI lineage: Eukaryota > Viridiplantae > Streptophyta > Magnoliopsida > Poales > Poaceae > Aegilops > Aegilops umbellulata. The sequence goes on from CP136054.1 coordinate 400,694,742, forward strand.
GCTGTGGTCGGGTTTTGAGTCTTACTCAACTTCACACCTTGTAACACGGGCAAGAACCCTTTCTTTGACTGATCCATTTTGAACTTCTTCAAAAATTTATCAAGGTATGTGCTTTGTGAAATTCCTATCAAGCGTCTTGATCTATCTCTATAGATCTTGATGCCTAATATATATAAGCAGCTTCACCGAGGTCTTCCATTGAAAAATTATTACTCAAGTATCCTTTTTATGCTCTTCAGAAATTCTATATAATTTCCAATCAATAATATGTCATCCACATATAATATCGGAAATGCTACAGAGCTCGTACTCACTTTCTTGTAAATACATACTTCACTGTAAGTCTGTATAAACCATATGATGTGATCACCTCATCAAAACGTATATTCCAACACCAAGATGTTTGCACTAGTCCATAGATGGATCGTTAGAGCATGCACACTTTGTTAGCACCTTTAAGATCGACAAAACCTTCTGGTTACATCATATTCAACTCTTCTTTAAGGTATACATTAAGGAATGCAGTTGTGACATCCATTTGCCAGATTTCATAATCATAAAATGTGGCAATTGCTAACATGATTTGGACGGACTTAAGCATCGCTACGGGTGAGAAAGTCTCATCCTAGTCAACTCCTTGAACTTGTCGAAAACCTTTCGCGACTAGCCGAGCTTTGTAGACAGTAACATTACCATCAGCGTCAATCTTCTTCTTGAAGATCCATTTATTTTCTATGGCTTGCCGATCCTCACGTGAGTCCACCAAAGTACACACTTCGTTCTTATACATGGATTCTATCTCAGATTTCATGGCCTCAAGCCATCTGTCGGAATCTGGGCTCATCATAGCTTCTTCATAGTTTGTAGGTTCGCCTTGGTCTAGTGACATGACTTTCAAGACAGGATTACCGTACCACTCTAGTGCCAATCGTGCTCTGGTTGACCTATGAAGTTCAGTAATAGCTTGATCTGAAGTTTCATGGTCATCATCATTAGCTTCCTCCCTAGTTGGTGTAGGCATCACGGGAACAGTTTTCTCTGATGTACTACTTTCCAATTTGAGAGAAGGTACAATTACCTCATCAAGTTCTACTTTCCTCCCACTCACTTCTTTCGAGTGAAACTCCTTCTTTAGAAAGGACTGATTTTTAGCAACAAAAATTTTGCCTTCGAATCCGTGGTAGAAGGTATACCCAATAGTTTCTTTCAAGTATCCTATGAAGACACACTTCTCTGCTTTGGGTTCGAACTTATCAGGCTGAAGCACTTTGACATAAGCATCGCATCCCCAAACTTTTCAGAAACGACAACTTAGGTTTCTAGCTAGACCACAGTTCATACCTTCTACCACAAAGCGATAGTGGTGAATCAGTAAGAGACATCATAAACGAACGATATCCAATAAAGTATGGTTACAACGTTCGGTCACCATTTCATTGTGGTGTTCCAGGTGGCGTGAGTTGTGAAACAATTCCACATTGTTTTAAATAAAGGCCAAACTCGTAACTCAAATATTCGCCTCCAAAATTAGAACATAGAATTTTTATTTTCTTGTTACGATGATTATTCACTTCACTCTGAAATTCTTTGAACTTTTCAAATGTTTCAGACTTAGTGTTTCATTAAGTAGATAAACCCATACCTACTCAAATCATTTGTGAAGGTCAGAAAATAAAGATACCCACCGCATGCTTCAACACTCATCGGACGGCATACATCGGTATGCATTATTTCCAGTAAGTCATTAGCTCGCTCCATTGTTCCGGAGAATGGAGTTTTAGTCATCTTGCCCATGAGGCATGGTTTGCAAGTATCAAATGATTCATAATCAAGTGATTCCAAAATTCCATCTGCATAGAGTTTCTTCATGTCCTTTACACCAATATGACATAAATGGCAGTGCCACAAGTATGTTGCATTATCATTATTAACTTTTCATCTTTTGGCATCAATATTATGAATATGTGTATCACTACGATCGAGATTCAATAAACCATTCACTTTGGGTGTATGACCATAGAAGGTTTTATTCATCTAAACAGAACAACAATTATTCTCTGACTTAAATGAATAATCTATTGCAATAAACATGATCCAATCATATTAATGCTCAACGCAAACACCAAAAAACATTTATTTAGGTTCAACACTAATCTCGAAGGTAGAGGGGGTGTGCGATATGGTGATCGTATCAACCTTGGAATCACTTCCAACACAGATCGTCACTTCGTCTTTAACTAGTCTGTGTTCATTCTGCAACTCCTGTTTTGAGTTACTAATCTTAGCAACTGAACCCGTATCAAATACCCAGGGGCTACTGCAAACACTAGTAAAGTAAAATAATAATAACATGTATATCAAATATACCTTTGTTCACTTTGCCATCCTTCTTATACGCCAAATACTTGGGGCAGTTCTGCTTCAAGTGACCAGTCCCTTTGCAGTAGAAGCACTAAGTTTCAGGCTTGGGTTCAGCTTTAGGCTTCATCCTGGGAGTGGCAACTTGCTTTCCATTCTTCTTGAAGTTCCATTTCTTTCCCTTGCCATTTTTCTTGAAACTAGTGGTTTTGTTAGCCATCAACACTTGATGCTCTTTCTTGATTTCTACCTTCGCTGATTTCAGCATCATGAAGAGCTCTGGAATTGTTTTCGTCATCCCTTGCATATTATAGTTCATCATTAAGTTCTAGTAGCTTGGTGATAGTGACTAGAGAACTCTGTCAATCACTATCTTATCTGGAAGATTAACTCCCACTTGATTCAAGCGATTGTAGTACCCAGACATTCTGAGCACATGCTCACTGGCTGAGCTATTCTCCTCCATCTTGTAGGCAAAGTACTTGTCAGAGGTCTCATACCTCTCGACACGGGCATGAGTCTGAAATACCAATTTCAGCTCCTGGAACATCTCATATGCTCAGTGGCGTTCAAAACGTTTTTGAAGTCCCGGTTCTAATCCGTAAAGAATGGCGCACTAAACTATCAAGTAGTCATCATATTGAGCTTGCAAAACGTTCATCTGCTCCTGCAACAGGTTCGTCACCTAGCGGTGCATCAAGGACATAATTCTTCTGTGCAGCAATGAGGATAATCCTGAGATCACGGAATCAGTCCGCATCATTGCTACTATCATCTTTCAACTTAGTTTTCTCTAGGAACATATCAAAAATACAAGGGAGCTATATCGTGAGCTATTGATCTACAACATAGATAAGCAAAACTACTAAGACTAAGTTCTTGATAAATTAAGTTCAATTAATCAAATTACTTAAGAACTCCCACTTAAATAGACATCCCTCAAGTCATATAAGTGATACGTGATCCAAATCAACTAACCTATGTCCGATCATCACGTGAGATGGGGTAGTCATCAATGGTGAACATTTCTATGTTGATCATATCTACTATATGTTGACTGGGTCAAACTGACATATGGGTCCAGTGGGACCCACCTGTCATTGACACATCATACTAACTAACAGATTAGTTAGGTTAATTGGTTATTTATGTTAATCAAGTTTAATTAGTTTAACTAAACAGGATTAATTAAGGTAATTATTTAGTTAGTTAATTAATTATATTATTAACTATTTATTTATTATATATTTTTTTAATTCCTTTTTTTATATAATCCGTTCTGGGGGTGTGGGCCCCGTTTGTCATAGGTACAGGGGCGGGCCCAGCTGTCTGTGGCCCTTGGGGCCTAAGCGGGCACACGGGTTTGCGGGCACTGGTGCCCAGCCCGAACGGGCGTCGATGCAGCAGCGGGCACCGGTAGCGGGCGCTAGGCGGCGGAGGAGCAGCGGGGCGCTGACGGCGAGCGGCGCAGTGGCATAGACCGGAGCAGCAGGGCGGAGCGAGGCAAAGCGAGTGGGCGTGCGGGAGGGAGAGTAGGCGGTCGCGCGGGAGGGAGGGCGCGGTCGCCACGGGTGCTGGGCGCTAGCGAGGCGCCGGTGCAGGCGTCAGAGCACGGCTAAGCGCGCACGCGCGCGAGCAGAGGTAGGAGGTCGCGGTGGCCAGCGAGGGGTGGCCGCGGGCGCAATCCCGAGCGGCGCAGCGAGTGCGGGTCGGGCGCGCGGGCATGAAGGCACAGACGTGGGCGCGGCCAAGGCGGCCGACGCTCGTGCGGGCGTCGGTGAGCGAGGCCATGGCCGAAGTGGCCGGAGCAGGAGAGAAGGGGGAGATGCTGGGGCCTCACCACGGGGCCGTGGGGTCGATGCAGCGGTGCTCGGGGAGGTTGACGGGGACGCGAGATCCGGCGACGACGGAGGAGCTCCGGCGAAGGCGCTCGGCGACGGCGGTTCGAGGTGGCATCGGGGCGACGAGCACAACGTCCTGCGGAGCGCGGGGAAGACAGGCGCGGTGCAGGAGGGTGAGGAAGAAGGCCGGGAGGGGGAGCGGCGAGGACGAGGCGTTCGGCGAGGTGGGGGGACGCGCCAGGCAGCGGCGTCGGCCTTGTCTGTTCCCCCCTTCCCGATCCAGATCGGGATCGGGGTGGGAAGCAGAGAGCGGCGTGGGGGGAGAAGTGGGAGCGAGTGGGGGGTAGCGGGCTCTAGGGTTTCGGTCGGGGGGGTGGGTAAAGGGAAGCGGGGTGGGACGGTTGGGCCGTGCGGGATGGGCCGAGGCCCATGGGGAGTTGGGGGGGGCCTTCTCATTTCCTTTTTCTTTTGTTAGTTTTGCTTTTCCTTTTGCTGTTTTATTTCTAGTTTCTTTTTCATTTAGTTTTTATCTAATATTAAAATGATCCCTAATTTAGTAATACATTAAAACCCACTACAACAAAAGGTTTTGCCCCAAAGTAATTTAGTTTAGTATTTTGTTAATTATAATAGTATTTATATATTATTTAAAGAGCATTTAAATAATTGTTTTACAGTTGTTTTAATTATTTTAGTGCATTTAGATATTTTATAAAAATGTGAATTCTCCATCATAATTACCTATACATTATTTGTCACCTCTAGAACATTTTAGTTTTAAGGTTTGAAAACTTTTGTTGTTTGTCTTTACTTATTGTTTGAATTTGAATCGGTTTGGAACTAACCCGAGATTAACTACAGTGACATCGGTGACATGGCATCATTAGGAGAGGGTTACTGTAGCTTAATTATCCGGGTGTCACAATTCTCCTCCACTACAAGAAATCTCGTCCCGAGATTTAGGAGGGGAGTAAGGGGGAAAGTTCTGGTTACGATATTCTAACGGATCTTCTCGAAGAAGTTAATCCCTTTCGTTGATGTCTCCATTTCTTTATTTCAATGCATCATGATAAACTTATCATCATTTCTTCGGGAACTCCATCGTACTTACGAAACGATAAGGGGCAGCTCAGCTACGACAGAATGCTTTTGAGGGAAACAATCTGGGGTTAACCCATGAATGAGTATAAGATTATCTCTCGAGTTGAACATATGAAATACATCGAGAGTAAGGTACGAAGGTACAATAAGAGGTTCCAAGCGGATAGATAGTCGCTCGAAGTCTGAACCAGAGTGAGAAAGGGGTTCAGAGTAGCAAGAGTAAGTATTGTGTCTGATACCAGAATAGATCACTAGGACGGTGGCCCATGAATTGCATACAAGGCCACGTGCGAGGAATAACTTTGGGAATAGGGGGTGTACAGGACAGTCAGGTTTTCGATCCCGTGGAACTGTGGGTTATGGGCCCACCAGGTGGTTTTTTTAATAGGAGTAGTGACATCTTGCCCGGTCATGATAGCAAGGCATGTCAGAGAGTAGCCTGTCAGTTACGTCGACAACAACAACGATACCAAGGGCGAGGGACGAAGGGAACCACTTTCCTACTCGTTGAACGAGGCGGGCCAAGAGGCAAATTTCTCATCCATCGGCGGTTACCGAAATGTCATCAACAATAAAAACAGGGTCTCACTGGCCGAGTTGTACACCGAGGTGTTTACCTAAGCAGTGAATTATTACTGCTTAGATTATATAGATCACAAGAAAGGTTAAACCAAACAATGGGAAGGAAACTATGGTTATAAGATTAAACCGAAGAATGGAAAGGAAAAATGTGTTTAAACACATATTTCAAGGGTATATCCTTACCAAGGACAAACAAAGAATGATATCCATGACAGGATATAATGTAGAATACCCTTTAGGAAAAGGGAGAAAATTTACATGACATTACCCATACAACGGTGTTTGGATAATTGAGCAGGAGACATTTAGTATTGGGCTTCAAATGCTCTTATTGAAAATCGGAGTACCACAGACATGCTTCGAGATAGCATTGACAAGGTCTTTAAGCAAAGATCGGACTTTGGATACACGAAGGATTCATCAGGGACAACTTGTAGAATAAGTCTTACCATTTCTCATGGAAGAATAGATAACCTTGCTAAAAAGGAAAACTATAACATTAGGGCCTCCGACCAGGTGTGCTAGGCACGACATCACTTTACCGGGTCATATTAAGACCAATGTGATAACTCTTGGAAATATGTTCCAACCATCATATCTGACCGAGATTCAGATCTGATTGGCGTCAGGATACCTCGGACTCAGGATGCCTGAGAAGAAAGGTGCAACACAAATTGTCGAGATGACATTGTAAGATTCTCGGGAAATTAACTACGGAAGCGAGTTCCGAAAGAAAAGCTCATCATTAAAACAATGAAGGGAGAAGGAGGTAGCTGATGAATTCAACGACAATTCATCGAGTCTTCCAAAAGATGGGTTTCCACAAGTATGTGAACAAGGAGATATCATTAGTCAGATGAAATGATATAAGGGGATATGCTCGAGGAAAACATACCCAGTTTAAGCATTGGTTGATAGGTGCACCCAAAATATGGGTTGGGTTGCACGACCAACGTCGGAATGGTGATTCAATAATCAATAGTCTAAGAATGACGGCCGACCATTAACTTCAAACCAATAGGATTGCTAGAAGGGCAGAATCCAAACAGCACAGCTCACTTGTTGGTACCCCGGATGGAATCAACACGAGGACCCAAGAAAGAATGGTGATGGTGAGAAGTATCACCATACCAAGAATTCTTAAGCGGTGGTGAAATCCTCACAACATTGATGTTGTAAGAGATGTTAATGTTCCAAGGTAAGGGAGAACAATTCCTGGATAGCAAGGAACTCAAGGTATAGCCACAACACGAACAAGTTTGTGTTGGAAAGAAGGCAAGGAAGTAGTCGATGACGCACAAATCATCGAGGGGCAAGGATGGTAATTCTTATCATGAATTTGATTGTTATTCTGGAATAGCTCAGGAAGTTGATAATGATCATGACACATTTGTCGAGAGATTACCTGAAGATGTAATCGATCCGCGATCACATCAAGTCAAAATAATGGTGAAGCAAGAGGTTATTGGAACCATGGGTACGACACAAACTCGAAACCAAGCTTGTTATCTGAGGTGGAATGATAAGACAAGGAAATCAACGTAAGCTTAGCTCAGCATCGAAAATTGTGTTCCGGGAAGAAGGACCAGGTAGCACAGTTAATGATATAGCCGATCAGGCTAGGAATGACATGATCGAGTATAAACTCGGACTTAAAGAAGATTATCAAGAGTTGTTGAACCGTAGGGCAGACTCGGTTCAGTTATCGGTGTCTTTGAGTGTTTAATAACTCAGAGCCCATGAAAACTGTAATCAGTGAGAATGTAGTACTTGATGAAGACTCATAAGAAGTTATGCAGTTCCAAGATAATCTCGAGATACCAAGGGGGTAATACTCGAAGAGGGATCAAAGTAGAGGTTGGACCAGGGTAATGATCCACAGAGGACAAGTGCTTACACTTGCATCGAAAATGGTATTTAAAGGAGAACATGGTCGGAACCACGATTGTAAAGGACCAAATCCCAGATATAACATGGACTTATAATAAGGGAATAATTGATTTAAGAGAGGCTTAAATGATAAGATCTACATCGTGTCCATGGGCATGAACACAAAGTTCAAGGTCGACTCCCACTTCGTCAATGTATTACCTTCCATTCACTTCTCGCTTTGATAAAGGCATTAGTGTTGAAAGTTTTACCTGGTGAAATACCAGATGAGTATGACTCGTGACTCGTGAAAACTTTCGGGTTCACATGGTTTAGAGAAGGCATATGTTCAACCCATAGGGCTTCTTAGAAACATATACCACAAGTTTCAAGAGTAAATAACACAAGCCCGAAAGCAGAGCATGGTTGGCCAAGCAGAGGATACAACTTAACAAACGCATTATGTATCAGGGGGAGAACTCACAAAGTGATCAAAAGTGAAAGACACTGTCGGATAACAATCCAACAAAGGACTTGATGGTCCATAAAGGATCTGATGTGAGTATCAGCACACAACCAGAGGAAGAATCAATGCAAAGACCTTGGATTATAGAAACAACTGAGTAATTTAGAGCTCAATTGCAAAGGAATTATGATTTACAAAGTGAAGGGTCAGAAGCAGACGCTTTGATCAAGGATGGATAAGTTCATTAGACATAGGGGCACAATCGACGACAATTTGATTGGCGAGAACCAGCTCACGTTGAAAATGACGTCTGAGCCGGAAGGATGAATTCTAAGATCTGATTGAGGATTGCGAGCATTCGCAACAAATTGAATCAACAAACTCAAAATGATAATGACAAGAGATGCCAATAAGATTACGAGACTTATGGGATTAACCATAATGCGAGCAAGCAAGAATTTGAAGAGCAAGAGGCTCCTGAGGATTTTTGGAAGATCGAATGGTATTTCGAAGATTGATGACATACATGAATCATCTGGGGATGAGCGGATACTCGATAAATGCGAGAAATTATCCATAGGGGTATTCATGTGGCAAAGAACTGCAAGGCAATAGGCACAAGGTATTCTCGGGGTATCTTATAATAACAAGATCGGCTGGGAATAAAAGTAAGCACGACAGGTGTAAATACTTATCCATAGGGATAGTTCGGTGGTAGGGAATTGCAAAAGCAACGGCACAAAGTCTCGGGAGAACATCGGAGAGTATTGTCAGAATCTTCCGTTGAAGCAGTCAATCATCCGTATTAAAGGGCTCTCCGGCAGGAAGTGGTAACGAGAACCTAGAGTTAGATTTTAGCAAAATCATTTAACCCGAATAGAAGAGATGTCAGAGTCCCAGAGTAAAGGTCGAGGAGTAAAAGATCCTAGTACCACCCGATGGCGACGTGGGCCCGTAAGGCACACAGCCAAGTTAGTAAAAGTTTTTGTAATGTCTAGACTCGACTTCGGCCAAGGAGTATGGAAAGGGGGATTCCTACAGGCAGTCGGCTCTGATACCAACTTGTGACGCCCCCGATTCAATCATACACTAAACATGCACGCAAATGTGTACGATCAAGATCAGGGACTCACGGGAAGATATCACAACACAACTCTAAAACAAAAATAAGTCATACAAGCACCATAATACAAGCCAGGGGCCTCGAGGGCTCGAATACAAGTGCTCGATCATAGATGAGTCAGCGGAATCAACAATATCTGAGTACAGACATAAGTTAAACAAATTTGCCTTAAGAAGGCTAGCACAAACTGGGATACAATCGAAAGAGGCGCAGGCCTCCTGCCTGGGATCAACCTAACTACTCCTGGTCGTCGTCAGCGGGCTGCACATAGAAGTAGGCACCTCCAGAGTAGTAGGAGTCGTCGTCGACAGTGGCGTCTGGATCCTGGGCTCCAACATCTGGTTGCGACAACCAGAAGAAAGGAAAGGGGGAAAAGGGGGAGAAAAGCAACCGTGAGTACTCATCCAAAGTAATCGCAAGCAAGGAGCTACACTACATATGCATGGATATATGTGTGAAGGGCCATATCAGTGGACTGAACTGCAGAATGCCAGAATAAGAGGGGGATAGCTAGTCTTATCGAAGACTATGCTTCTGGTCGCCTCCGTCTTGCAGCATATAGAAGAGAGTAGACTGAAGTCCTCCAAGTAGCATCGCATAGCATAATCCTACCCGGCGATCCCCTCCTCGTTGCCCTGTTAGAGAGCGATCACCGGGTTATATCTGGCACTTGGAAGGGTGTGTTTTATTAAGTATCTGGTTCTAGTTGTCATAAGGTCAAGGTACAACTCCGGGTCGTCCTTTTACCGAGGGACACGGCTATTCGAATAGATAAACTTCCCTGCAGGGGTGCACCACATAGCCCAACACGCTTGATCCCATTTGGCCGGACACACTTTACTGGGTCATGCCCGGCCTCGGAAGATCAACACGTCGCAGCCCCACCTAGGCACAACAGAGAGGCCAGCACGCCGGTCTAAACCTAAGCGCGCAGGGGTCTGGGCCCATCGCCCTGAGCACACCTGCACGTTGCGTACGCGGCCGGAGAGCAGACCTAGCAACCTCCATTTCAAAGGAAGTCACGTTACGCGGTCCAACCCGGCGCGCGCCTCTCAGTCGCTGACGTCACGAAGTGCTTCGGCTGATACCACGACGTCGGGATACCCATAACTACTCCCACGTAGGTGGTTAGTGCGTATAGACCAAATGGCCAGACTCAGATCAAATACCCAGATCTCGTTAAGTGTGTTAAGTATCGCGAACGCCGATTAGGGCCAGGCCCACCTCTCTCCTAGGTGGTCTGAACCTGCCCTGTCGCTCCGCCACAAAGTAACAGTCGGGGGCCGTCGGGAACCCAGGCCCACCTCTACCGGGATGGAGCCACCTGCCCCTTCAGCCCCCATCTCCGAACAGTATCACACGTAATGTAACAGTGTAAAGTATATAGTATATTTCCGCGATCACTTCCCGAAGTGATCACGGCCCAGTAGTATAGCATGGCAGACGGACAAGAATGTAGGGCCACTTATGGAACACTAGCATCCTATACTAAGCAGTAGGATTGCAGGTAAAGGTATCAACAGCAGTATCAAAGACAGGCTATGCATCAGGATAGGAATAACGAAAGCAGTAGCATGCTACACTACTCTAATGCAAGCAGTATAGAGAAGAGTAGGCGATATCTGGTGATCAAAGGGGGGGGGGCTTGCCTGGTTGCTCTGGCAAGAGAGAGGGATCGTCAACTCCGTAGTCGTACTTGGTAGCAGCAGCGTCAGTCTCGGTGTCTAGCGAGAGAAGAGGGGGGAGAAACAATAAATATTTAAGCAAACAGATGCATAGCGATGCATGACATGACAAGTAACGGTGTTAGGGGTGTCCTAACGCGGTATGCGGTGATACCGGTGAAGGGGGGAAACATTCGGGAAAGTATCCCCGGTGTTTCGCGTTTTCGGGCAAAGGAGCCGGAGGGGAAAAGTTGCGAGTTTGATATGTTAGGAATGTGTGGCGGCCGAACGGGTTGTGTATCCGGGTTCGTCTCGTCGTTCTGAGCAACTTCCATGTTGAAAATATTTTAATCCGAGTTACGGATTAAAAGATATGATTTTCTAAAGTTTTAAATCACTTTTAGAATTTATTTAATTAATTTAATTCGAAATTAGATTTATGACATCAGATGATGTCATGCTGACGTCAGCAGTCAACAGAGTTGACTGGGTCAAACTGACATGTGGGTCCAGTGGGACCCACCTGTCATTGACACATCATACTAACTAACAGATTAGTTAGGTTAATTGGTTATTTATGTTAATCAAGTTTAATTAGTTTAACTAAACAGGATTAATTAAGGTAATTATTTAGTTAATTAATTAATTATATTATTAACTATTTATTTATTATATATTTTTTTAATTCTTTTTTTATATAATCCGTTCTGGGGGTGTGGGCCCCGTTTGTCATAGGTACAGGGGCGGGCCCAGCTGTCTGTGGCCCCTGGGGCCTAAGCGGGCACGCGGGTTTGCGGGCACTGGTGCCCAGCCTGAACGGGCGTCGATGCAGCAGCGGGCACCGGTAGCGGGCGCTAGGCGGCGGAGGAGTAGCGGGGCGCCGACGGCGAGCGGCGCAGTGGCATAGACCGGAGCAGCAGGGCGGAGCGAGGCAAAGCGAGTGGGCGTGCGGGAGGGAGAGTAGGCGGTCGCGCGGGAGGGAGGGCGCGGTCGCCACGGGTGCTGGGCGCTAGCGAGGCGCCGGTGCGGGCGGCAGAGCACGGCTAAGCGCGCACGCGCGCGAGCAGAGGCAGGAGGTCGCGGTGGCCAGCGAGGGGTGGCCGCGGGCGCAATCCCGAGCGGCGCAGCGAGTGCTGGTCGGGCGCGCGGGCGTGAAGGCACGGACGTGGGCGCGGCCAGGGCGGCCGGCGCGCGTGCGGGCGTCGGTGAGCGAGGCCATGGCCGAAGTGGCCGGAGCAGGAGAGAAGGGGGAGATGCTGGGGCCTCACCACGGGGCCGTGGGGTCTATGCAGCGGTGCTCGGGGAGGTTGACGGGGACGCGAGATCCGGCGACGACGGAGGAGCTCCGGCGAAGGCGCTCGGCGACGGCGGTTCGAGGTGGCATCGGGGCGACGAGCACAACGTCCTGCGGAGCGCGGGGAAGACAGGCGCGGTGCAGGAGGGTGAGGAAGAAGGCCGGGAGGGGGAGCGGCGAGGACGAGGCGTTCGGCAAGGTGGGGGGACGCGCCGGGCAGCGGCGTCGGCCTTGTCCGTTCCCCCCTTCCCGATCCAGATCGGGATCGGGGTGGGAAGGAGAGAGCGGCGTGGGGGGAGAAGTGGGAGCGAGTGGGGGGTAGCGGGCTCTAGGGTTTCGGTCGTGGGAGGGGGGGGGGGGTAAAGGGAAGCGGGGTGGGATGGTTGGGCCGTGCGGGATGGGCCGAGGCCCATGGGGAGTTGGGGGGGGGCTTCTCATTTCCTTTTTCTTTTGTTAGTTTTGCTTTTCCTTTTTCTGTTTTATTTCTAGTTTCTTTTTCATTTAGTTTTTATCTAATATTAAAATGATCCCTAATTTAGTAATACATTAAAACCCACTACAACAAAAGGTTTTGCCCCAAAGTAATTTAGTTTAGTATTTTGTTAATTATAATAGTATTTATAAATTATTTAAAGAGCATTTAAATAATTGTTTTACAGCTGTTTTAATTATTTTAGTGCATTTAGATATTTTATAAAAATGTGAATTCTCCATCATAATTACCTATACATTATTTGTCACCTCTAGAACATTTTAGTTTTAAGGTTTGAAAACTTTTGTTGTTTGTCTTTACTTATTGTTTGAATTTGAATCGGTTTGGAACTAAGCCGAGATTAACTACAGTGACATCGGTGACATGGCATCATTAGGAGAGGGTTACTGTAGCTTAATTATCCGGGTGTCACATCAACTCTATTGACTGCTGACGTCAGCATGACATCATGCTGATGTCATAAATCTAATTTCGAATTAAATTAATTAAATAAATTCTAAAAGTGATTTAAAACTTTAGAAAATCATATCTTTTAATCCGTAACTCGGATTAAAATATTTTCAACATGGAAGTTGCTCAGAACGACAAGACGAACCCGGATACGCAGCCCGTTCGGCCGCCACACATTCCTAACATATCAAACTCGCAACTTTTCCCCTTCGGCTCCTTTGCCCGAAAACGCGAAACACCGGGGATACTTTCCCGGATGTTTCCCCCCTTCACCGGTATCACCGCATACCGCGTTAGGACACCCCTAACACCGTTACTTGTCATGTCATGCATCGCTATGCATAAGTTTGCTTAAATATTTATTGTTTCTCCCCCCTCTTCTCTCGCTAGACACCGAGACCGGCGCTGCTGCTACCCAGTACGACTACGGAGTTGACGATCCCTCTCTCTTGCCAGAGCAACCAGGCAAGCCCCCCCCTTTGATCACCAGATATCGCCTACTCTTCTCTATACTGCTTGCATTAGAGTAGTGTAGCATGCTACTGCTTTCGTTATTCCTATCCTGATGCATAGCCTGTCTTTGATACTGCTGTTGATACCTTTACCTGCAATCCTACTGCTTAGTATAGGATGCTAGTGTTCCATCAGTGGCCCTACATTCTTGTCCATCTGCCATGCTATACTACTGGGCCGTGATCACTTCGGGAAGTGATCGCGGAAATATACTATATACTTTACACTGTTACATTACCTGTGATACTGTTCGGAGATGGGGGCTGAAGGGGCAGGTGGCTCCATCCCGGTAGAGGTGGGCCTGGGTTCCCGACGGCCCCCAACTGTTACTTTGTGGCGGAGCGACAGGGCAGGTTCAGACCACCTAGGAGAGAGGTGGGCCTGGCCCTAGTCGGCGTTCGCGATACTTAACACACTTAACGAGATCTGGGTATTTGATCTGAGTCTGGCCATTTGGTCTATACGCACTAACCACCTACGCGGGAGTAGTTATGGGTATCCCGACGTCGTGGTATCAGCCGAAGCACTTCGTGACGTCAGCGACTGAGCGGCGCGCGCCGGGTTGGACCGCGTAACGTGACTTCCTTTGAAATGGAGGTTGCTAGGTCTGCTCTCCGGCCACGTACGCAATGTGCAGGTGTGCTCAGGGCGATGGGCCCAGACCCCTGCGCGCTTAGGTTTAGACCGGCGTGCTGGCCTCTCTGTTGTGCCTAGGTGGGGCTGCGACGTGTTGATCTTTCGAGGCCGGGCATGACCCAGTAAAGTGTGTCCGGCCAAATGGGATCAATCGTGTTGGGCTATGTGGTGCACCCCTGCAGGGAAGTTTATCTATTCGAATAGCCGTGTCCCTCGGTAAAAGGACGACCCGGAGTTGTACCTTGACCTTATGACAACTAGAACCAGATACTTAATAAAACACACCCTTCCAAGTGCCAGATATAACCCGGTGATCACTCTCTAACAGGGCAACGAGGAGGGGATCGCCGGGTAGGATTATGCTATGCGATGCTACTTGGAGGACTTCAGTCTACTCTCTTCTATATGCTGCAAGACGGAGGCGACCAGAAGCGTAGTCTTCGATAAGACTAGCTATCCCCCTCTTATTCTGGCATTCTGCAGTTCAGTCCACTGATATGGCCCTTTACACATATATCCATGCATATGTAGTGTAGCTCCTTGTTTGCGATTACTTTGGATGAGTACTCACGGTTGCTTTTCTCCCCCTTTTCCCCCTTTCCTTTCTTCTGGTTGTCGCAACCAGATGTTGGAGCCCAGGATCCAGACGCCACCGTCGATGACGACTCCTACTACTCTGGAGGTGCCTACTTCTACGTGCAGCCCGCTGTCGACGACCAGGAGTAGTTAGGTTGATCCCAGGCAGGAGGCCTGCGCCTCTTTCGATTGTATCCCAGTTTGTGCTAGCCTTCTTAAGGCAAATTTGTTTAACTTATGTCTGTACTCAGATATTGTTGGTTCCGCTGACTCGTCTATGATCAAGCACTTGTATTCGAGCCCTCGAGGCCCCTGGCTTGTATTATGGTGCTTGTATGACTTATTTATGTTTTAGAGTTGTGTTGTGATATCTTCCCGTGAGTCCCTGATCTTGATCGTACACATTTGCGTGCATGTTTAGTGTACGATTGAATCGGGGGCGTCACAATATGATTCACGTTCGACCTTTCGGTCTCCAGTGTTCCAAGGCCATGTATGTACATGCTAGGCTCGTCAAGTTTAACCCATTGTATGTGAATGTAGAGTCTATCACTAGTAGAAAACAGGGCTTTGGTCCAGGCCTGGCTAGCCCATTAGTCCCGGTTCAGTCACGAACCGGGACCCATGGGGGCATACGTCCCGGTTCGTGAGCCCAGGGGGCCGGCCGGGCCTCGTGGGGCATTGGTACCGGTTCCAGACAAGAACCGGGACCAATAGGCCTCGCTCCTGGCCCACATCCATTGGTCCCGGTTCGTGGCTGGAACCGGGACAAAAGGGGGGCCTTTAGTCCCGGTTCCAACCACGAACCGGGACCAATGAGGTGGCTATATATACCCCTCGCCCGCGGGCAGAGCACTCCACTGCTCTGTTTTTCTGGAGGCGAGGGGAGAGCATTGTGGTGCTCTATCTCACCTCCTATCCACATGAGGTGTTCGATGAAATGCCCGAGCCACACTACTTAAGCTTTCTCCTCTCCAAGCTCGACCTCCAAGCTCCATTTTCCTCAAGATTTGTCTAGGTTTAGCGGTACGTCACGTCCCATCCCCATCTTCATCGTCGTCGATCGCCCACGTCGATCTCGTCGTCGGCACCACCGTGGTGAGCCTCTGTAAGTGCATCTAGTGCCACCCCTAGTTGGTTTTGGAGTATTGACGACAAACCTGGTTGAGGGACTAATGTGTTTGTGAGAATTGCAGGATAACACAAGTAGTAGTCCCTCACTGATTCGGTTTACCTACCAGAGATGACCCCTAAAAATGTGTGAAGACATTGAAGACAATGGTGGTTTGCGAAGATATTCACAATGAAGACTATGACATGAGAAGACATCACATGAAGACTATGGAGTGCGAAGACATAGCTGTTTCGTAGTTTCCTTTTCTTCTTTGTTGAGTCATAGGAACCACCATACTGTTAAGTGGGGTCCAAGTGAACAAAGTCAGCGTGACTGAAGTGATGCTCAACCAAATCATATGTCTTCGAGCGAAGACAATGAGAGCTAATCTTATCCAGAGCTGGATGAGTCAGCTTTACTTGTAGCCCAAGTCAAGCCGTCGCATGTGTTTGAAATCTGACCGTTGGACACGTGTCAGTTCCTAAGTGACCCAGGGTCATTTCGGACAAATCAGGTCGGGTTGCCTAGTGGCTATAAATAGCCCATCCCCTACACCATAAATTGGTGGCTGCTCAGAGTTAGTGCACAACTTTTGTCGTTTGAGAGCAACCCACCTCCGAAGCATTTGAGAGAAAGATCCTTGCGAGGACAAAGCCCAAAACACCCAGAGCCAAAGAGTGTTAGGCATCACTGAAGTCTTTCTGTCCGCGTGATCTGAAGAGTTATTACACTTGAGGACTGTGAATCCTCCAGCCAGTTAGGCGTCGCATTCTGAGCATCCAAGAGTCATTGTGGATTGCCAGTGAACGAAGTTTGAGAAGGTTCGGAAGTCTACCTTGAAGACTTACCAGAGTGATTGGGCGAGGACTAAGTGTCCTTAGCTCAAGGGGAACAAGGTGAAGACGCGGTCTTCTGAGTTGAATCTCAACCTCCCTAACCAAACGTACAGTTGTCACAGCAACTGGAACTGTTCCAACAAATCCCTGCTCTCTCCAAGCTACTGGTTCTATCTTCTCCCTCTCTTTACTTACAGCTTGTCTTCGTGAAGTCATTGCCTGCTTGCTTGATCTGATTGACTTTACTGTGTGACGAATATTATTGCTTGGCTTCATACTATCTTCCATCCTCATCCATACTTCCTAGCTGCTAATAGTCTTCGTACTTTCACTTCATTACTTACTTGACTATGGCTTGTCTAGTGTAGTCTACCTTCTGCTGCATATCAATAGGTTCATTTCTATCGTTTGTCTTCAAAGCACCTGTGTTTTGAAGACTTCCATAAAAATCGCATATTCACCCCCTCTAGTGCGAGAGCGGTGTTCGAGCACTCTCGGGTATATTGGGTGCCCCTGCCGAGCGTGTTTGCTCCGTTGCCCTCGATGCATCCTTCGACCTCTTCGAGCTCGATCGACCCTTCCCAAGCTCAATGTTGGGAAACGTTTCATAGAAAACAAGAAAAAATTATGCACACGCAATGATCTATCCACGAAGATGCATAGCAACAAGGGGAAGAGTGTATCTAAAAACGCTCGTAGACCTTAGCGGAAGCATTTCACAACGCGGTTGATGTAGTCGAACTTTCTTCGCGCTCCAACCGATCAAGTACCGAATGCACGACACATCCGCGTTCTGCACACGTTCAGCTCGGGGACATCCTTCGCATTATTGATCCGGCAAGACGACGAGGTAGTAGATGAGTTCCAGCAACACGACGGCATGGTAACAGTGATGGTGATGTGATCTTCGCAGGGCCTCACCTAAGCAGTACGAAAATGTGACCGAGGGAGTAAACGGTGGACGAGGGCGCCGCACAAGGCTGAGACAATGTTGTGTCCTTGTGTGGCGCCACCTCCCACATATATATAGGTGGGAGGGGAGGAGGCAGCTCCTAGGGCGCCCCAAGTGACCTGGCGGCAACTCTAGGGTTGCTACCTTGCCCTGCGCCCTCCCTTTCCTTATTTGGACATGAGGGGAAAAGGAAAGGGAGATAGCTGCCTTAGGGCGCCTCCCCTTTCCTTCCCTCGCTCTTTTGGTGCATGGACAGGGGTAGAGGGGCGTAATAGCCCCTTGTGGGCTGGTGTGCTCTTTGCCTTTTGGCCCATAAGGCCCAAAAACCTACCGGGGCTGCCCGGAACCCCTTCCGGTGACCCGATAAGTACTCGATACCATCTGAAACGCTTCTGGTGTCCCAATACCATCGTCCTATATATCGATCTTTACCTCTCGACCATTCCGAGACTCTTCGTCATGTCCGAGATTTCATCCGGGACTCCGAACAATATTCAGTCACCAAATCACATAACTCATATAATACTATATTGTCAACAAACGTTAAGCGTGCGGACCCTACGGGTTCAAGAACAATGTAGACATGACCGAGACACCTCTCTAGTCAATAACCAATAGAGGAACCTGGATGCCCATATTGCCACCTACATATTCTACAAAGATCTTTATCGGTCGAGCCGTTATGACAACATACACAATTCCCTTTGTCCGTCAGTATGTTACTTGCCCGAGATTCAATCGTCGGTATCTGTATACCTAGTTCAATCTCGTTACCAGCAAGTCTCTTTACTCGTTCGGTAATACATCACCTCGTGACTAACTCCTTAGTCGTTTGCTTGCAAGCTTATGATGTGTATTATCGAGAGGGCCCAGAGATACCTCTCCGATACTAGGAGTGACAAATCCTAATCTCAATCTGTGCCAACTCAACAAACACCTTTGGAGATACCTGTAGAGCATCTTTATAATCACCCAGTTATGTTGTGATGTTTGATAGCACACAAGGCATTCCTCCGGTATTCGGGAGCTGCATAATCTCATAGTCGAAGGAATAAGTATTTGACATGAAGAAAGCAATAGCAATAAAACTGAACGATCATAACGCTAAGCTAATATATGGGTCTTGTCCATCACATCATTCTCCTAATCATGTGATCCCGCTATCAAATGACAACTCATGTCCATGGTTGGGAAACCTTAACCATCTTTGATCAACGAGCTAGTCTAGTAGAGTCTCAATAGGGACACGATGTATGTTTATGTATTCACACATGTATTAAGGTTTCCGATCAATACAATTCTAGCATGAATAATAAACCTTTATCATGAACAAGGAAATATAAAATAACAACTTTATTATTGCCTCTAGGGCATATTTCCTTCAGTCTCCCACTTGCACTAGAGTCAATAATCTAGTTCACATCACCATGTGATTTAACACCCATAGTTCACATCGCCATGTGACCAACACCCAAAGAGTTTACTTGAGTCAATCATCTAGTTCACATCGCCATGTGATTAACATCCAAAGAGTAATAAGGTGTGATCATGTTTTGCTTGTGAGAGATGTTTAGTCAACGGGTCTGTCACATTCAGATCCGTATGTATTTGGCAAATTTTTATGTCTACAATGCTCTGCATGGAGATACTCTATCTAATTGCTCCCACTTTGAATATGTATCCAGATCGAGACTCAGAGTCATACGGATCGGTGTCAACGCTTGCATCGATGTAACTCTTTATGACGAACTCTTTATCACCTCCATAACCGAGATACATTTCCTTAGTCCTCTTTAAGGTACCTATGGATAATTTTGGCCGCTGTCCAGTGATCTACTCCTGGATCACCATTGTGCCCCCTTGCCAAACTCATGGCAAGGCACACAACAGGCCTGGTACACAGCATGACATACTTTATAGAACCTATGACTGAGGCATAGGGAATGACTTTTATTCTCTCTATATATTCTGTTGTGGTCGGGTTTTGAGTCTTACTGAACTTCACACCTTGTAACACGGGCAAGAACCCTTTCTTTGACTGATCCATTTTGAACTTCTTCAAAACTTTATCAAGGTATGTGCTTTATGAAAGTCCTATCAAGCGTCTTGATCTATCTCTATAGATCTTGATGCCTAATATATAAGCAGCTTCACCGAGGTCTTTCATTGAAAAATTATTACTCAAGTATCCTTTTTATGCTATTCAGAAATTCTATATAATTTCAAATCAATAATATGTCATCCACATATAATATCAGAAAATCTATAGAGCTCCCACTCACTTTCTTGTAAATACAGGCTTCACCGTAAGTCTGTATAAACCATATGCTTTGATCACCTCATCAAAATGTATATTCCAAGACCGAGATGCTTGCACTAGTCCATAGATGGATCGCTGGAGCATGCACACTTTGTTAGCACCTTTAGGATCGACAAAACCTTCTGGTTACATCATATACAACTCTTCTTTAAGATATACATTAAGGAATGCAGTTGTGACATCCATTTGCCAGATTTCATAATCATAAAATGCGGAAATTGCTAACATGATTTGGATGGACTTAAGCATCGCTACGGGTGAGAAAGTCTCATCATAGTCAACTCCTTGAACTTGTCGAAAACCTTTCGCGACAAGCCGAGCTTTGTAGACAGTAACATTACCATCAGCGTCAATCTTCTTCTTGAAGATCTATTTATTTTCTATGGCTTGCCGATCCTCACGTGAGTCCACCAAAGTACACACTTTGTTCTTATACATGGATCCTATCTCAGATTTCATGGCCTCAAGCCATCTGTCAGAATCTGGGCTCATCATAGCTTCTTCATAGTGTAGGTTCGCCTTGGTCTAGTAACATGACTTCCAGGACATGATTACCGTAACACTCTAGTGCGGATCGTGCTCTTGTTGACCTATGAAGTTTAGTAATAGCTTGATCTGAAGTTTCATGGTCATCATCATTAGCTTCCTCTCTAGTTGGTGTAGGCATCACGGGAACAATTTTCTCTGATGTACTACTTTCTAATTTGAGAGAAGGTACAATTACCTCATCAAGTTCTACTTTCCTCCCACTCACTTCTTTCGAGAGAAACTCCTTCTCTAGAAAGGACTCATTCTTAGCAACAAAGATTTTGCCTTCGAATCTGTGGTAGAAGGTATACCCAATAGTTTCTTTCAGGTATCCTATGAAGACACACTTCTCCGCTTTGGGTTCGAGCTTATCAGGCTGAAGCATTTTGACATAAGCGCCGCATCCCCAAACTTTTCAGAAACGACAACTTAGGTTTCTAGCCAGACCACAGTTCATACCTTCTACCACGAAACGATAGTGGTGAATCAGTAAGAGACATCATAAACAAACCGTATCCAATAAAGTACGGTTACAATGTTCGGACACCATTTCATTGTGGTGTTCCAGGTGGCGTGAGTTGTGAAACAATTCCACATTGTTTTAAATGAAGGAAAAACTCGTAACTCAAATATTCGCCTCCGTAATTAGAACATAGAAATTTTATTTTCCTGTTACGATGATTATTCACTTCACTCTGAAATTCTTTGAACTTTTCAAATGTTTCGGACTTAGTGTTTCATTAAGTAGATATACCCATACCTACTCAAATCATCTGTGAAGGTCAGAAAATAACGAGACCCACCGCGTGCTTCAACACTCATCGGAACGCATACATCGGTATGCATTATTTCCAATAAGTCATTAGCTCGCTCCATTGTTCCGGAGAATGGAGTTTTAGTCATCTTGCCCGTGAGGCATGGTTTGCAAGTATCAAATGATTCATAATCAAGTGATTCCAAAATTCCATCTGCATAGAGTTTCTTCATGTGCTTTACACCAATATGACCTAAATGGCAGTGCCACAAGTATGTTGCATTATCATTTTTAACTTTGCATCTTTTGGCATCAATATTATGTATATGTGTATCGCTATGATCGAGATTCAATAAACCATTCACTTTGGGTGTATGACCATAGAAGGTTTTATTCATGTAAACAGAACAACAATTATTCTCTGACTTAAATGAATAATCGTATTGCAATAAACATGACCCAATCATATTAATGCTCAACGCAAACACCAAAAAACATTTATTTAGGTTCAACACTAATCTTGAAGGTAGAGGGTGTGTGCGATATGGTGATCGTATCAACCTTGGAATCACTTCCAACACACGTCGTCACTTTGTCTTTAACTAGTCTTTGTTCATTCTGCAACTCCTGTTTCGAGTTACTAATCTTAGCAACTGAACCGGTTTCAAATACCCAGGGGCTACTACGAACACTAGTAAAGTACACATCAATAACATGTATATCAAATATACCTTTGTTCACTTTGCCATCCTTCTTATCCGCCAAATACTTGGGGCAGTTCCGCTTCCAATGACCAGTCTCTTTGTAGTAGAAGCACTCAGTTTTAGGCTTGGGTCCAGCTTCAGGCTTCTTCCCGGGAGTGGCAACTTGCTTGCCATTCTTTTTGAAGTTCCGTTTCTTTCCCTTGCCCTTTTTCTTGAAACTAGTGGTTTTGTTAACCACCAACACTTGATGCTCTTTCTTGATTTCTACCTTCGCTGATTTCAACATCGCGAAGAGCTCTGGAATTGTTTTTGTCATCCCTTTCATATTATAGTTCATCATTAAGTTCTAGTAGCTTGGTGATAGTGACTAGAGAACTCTGTCAGTCACTATCTTATCTGGAAGATTAACTCCCACTTGATTCAAGCGATTGTAGTACCCAGACATTCTGAGCACATGCTCACTGGCTGAGCTATTCTCCTCCATCTTGTAAGCAAAGTACTTGTCAGAGGTCTCATACCTCTCGACACGGGCATGAGTCTGAATTACCAATTTCAGCTCCTGGAACACCTCATATGCTCAGTGGCGTTCAAAACGTTTTTGAAGTCCCGGTTCTAAGCCGTAAAGAATGGCGCACTAAACTATGAAGTAGTCATCATATTGAGCTTGCAAAACGTTCATATGCTCCTGCAACAGATTCGTCACCTAGCGGTGCATCAAGGATATAATTCTTCTGTGCAGCAATGAGGATAATCCTTAGATCAAGGACTCAGTCCGCATCATTGCTACTATCATCTTTCAACTTAGTTTTCTCTAGGAACATATCAAAAATACAAGGGAGCTATATCGTGAGCTATTGATCTACAACATATATAAGCAAAACTACTAAGACTAAGTTCATGATAAATTAAGTTCAATTAATCAAATTACTTAAGAACTCCCACTTAAATAGACATCCCTCAAGTCATCTAAGTGATACGTGATCAAAATCAACTAACCTATGTCCGATCATCACGTGAGATGGGGTAGTCATCAATGGTGAACATTTCTATGTTGATCACATCTACTATATGATTCACGTTTGACCTTTCGGTCTCCAGTGTTCCGAAGCCATGTCTGTACATGCTAGGCTCGTCAAGTTTAACCCATTGTATGTGAATGTAGAGTCTATCACTAGTAGAAAACAGGGCTTTGGTCCAGCCCTGGCTAGCCCATTAGTCCCGGTTTAGTCATGAACCGGGACCCATGGGGGCATACGTCCCGGTTCGTGAGCCCAGGGGGCCGGCCGAGCCTCGTGGGGCATTGGTCCCGGTTCATCTAGACCCTTTGGTCCCGGTTCCAGCCACGAACCGGGACCAATGAGGTGGCTATATATACCCCTCGCCCGCGGGCAGAGCACTCCACTGGTCTATTTTTCTGGCGGCGAGGGGAGAGCTTTGTGGTGCTCTAGCTCACCTCCTATGCACATGAGGTGTTCGATGAAATGCCCAAGCCACACTACTTAAGCTTTCTCCTCTCCAAGCTCGACCTCCAAGCTCCATTTTCCTCAAGATTTGTCTAGGTTTAGCGGTCTGTCACGTCCCGTCCCCGTCTTCATCGCCGTCGATTGCCTGCGTTGATCTCGTTGTTGGCACCACCGTGGTGAGCCTTTGTAAGTGCATCTAATGCCACCCCTAGTTGGTTTTGGAGTATTGACGACAAACCTGGTTGAGGGACTAATGTGTTTGTGAGAATTGCAGGATAACACAAGTAGTAGTCCCTCACTGATTCGGTTTACCTACCAGAGATGACCCCTAAAAATGTGTGAAGACATTGAAGACAATGGTGGTTTGCGAAGATATTCACAATGAAGACTATGACATGAGAAGACATCGCATGAAGACTATGGAGTGCGAAGATATAGCTGTTTCGTAGTTTCCTTTTCTTCTTTGTTGAGTCATAGGAACCACCGTACTGTTAAGTGGGGTCCAAGTGAACAAAGTCAGAGTGACTGAAGTGATGCTCAACCAAATGCTATGTCTTCGAGCAAAGACAATGAGAGAAAATCTTATCCAGAGCTGGATGAGTCAGCTTTACTTGTAGCCCAAGTCAAGCTGCCGCATGTGTTTGAAATCTGACCGTCGGACACGTGTCAGTTCCTGAGTGACCCAGGGTCATTTCAGACAAATCAGGTCGGGGTGCCTAGTGGCTATAAATAGCCCATCCCCTACACCATAAATTGGTGGCTGCTCAGAGTTAGTGCACGGCTTTTGTCGTTTTAGAGCAACCCACCTCCAATGCATTTGAGATAAAGATCCTTGCGAGGACAAAGCCTAAAACACCCAGAGCCAAAGAGTGTTAGGCATCACTGAAGTCTTTCTGTCTGCGTGATCTGAAGACTTATTACACTTGAGGACTGTGAATCCTCCAGCCGGTTAGGCGTCGCGTTCTGAGTATCCAAGAGTCATTGTGGATTGCCAGTGAACGAAGTCTGTGAAGGTTCAGAAGTCTACCCTGAAGACTTACCAGAGTGATTGGGCGAGGACTAAGTGTCCTTAGCTCAAGGGGAATAAGGTGAAGACGCGGTCTTCTGAGTTGAATCTGATCCTCCCTAACCAGACGTACAGTTGTCACATCAACTAGAACTGGTCCAACAAATCCCTGCCCTCTCCAAGGTACTGGTTCTATCTTCTCTCTCTCTTTACTTACAGTTTGTCTTCATGAAGTCATTGCCTGCTTGCTTTATCTGATTGACTTCACTGTGTGACGAATATTGTTGATTGTCTTCATACTATCTTCCTTCCTAATCCATACTGCCTAGCTGGTAATAGTCTTCGTACTTTCACTTCATTACTTACTTGACTATGGCTTGTCTAGTGTAGTCTACCTTCTGCTGCATATCAATAGGTTCATTTCTATCGTGTCTTCAAAGCCCCCATGTTTTGAATGCTTTCATAAAAATCGCCTATTCACCCCCCTCTAGTCGATAACTAGCACTTTCAATTGGTATCAGAGCAAGGTGCTCCCTTGTTCTGTGTGATTCGGTTTAACCACATGGAGTTTTAGCTATGTCGACTGCACGGATAATCAAAGTCTCCGCTGCGTGCCCTGTCTTCGATGGCACTGATTACCCCTACTGAAAGAATAAGATGCGCATGCATCTTGAAGCCATTGATGTCGACCTCTGGTATGTCGTCAAGAACGGTGTTCCCAAGACTGGTGAAGGTGTCGCCCCTGCTGATGTCAAGAAGTTCATTCAACTAGATTCTACTGCCAAGAACATCATCTGTGGTCATCTGACCAAAGGACAATATGGCCGTGTGAGCGCGCTGGAAACGTCGAAGCTAGTCTGGGACTGGCTCTCCAAGGTCAACGAAGGCGTCTCAACCCAGAGAGACTCAAGGATCAGTGTCCTTCGCAACCTCTTCAACTGCTTCAAGAGAAACGACAATGAGAATGTCCAGCTCACGTTTGATCGCCTCACTGATATCACAAATGAGCTTCATGCACTTGGCGCCACTGAGATCACCAAGCATGAAACCGTCAAGACACTCCTGAGATCACTTGACAGCTCATTTGACACCCTAGCCCTGATGATTCAAGAACGCCCTGACTTCAAGACTCTCGATCCGTCTGACATACTTGAGAGGCTCAACACACATGAGTTCCAGTTATCTGAGAAAAGAGATATCTATGGTCCTAGCTATGGACGTACTCGCGCTTTGAAGGCAAAGGTTGTTTCCTCATCTAAAGAAGAATCTGACTGCAGTTCTGGGGATCCTGAAGACATTGGAAAAGAGCTTGCTATGCTTGTGAAGAAGTTCTAGAAATTCACCAAGAAGAAAGGCTTCAGAAAGTCTTCAAGATCCAGCTCGAGAAATGATGAAGCTTCTACTCATGACCACAAGAAGAGAACATGCCACAAGTGCAAGAAACCTAGCCAGTGCATATCTAAGTGTCCACAATGGGACAATGAGAACAACAACAAGAAGAAGAGCAAAGAATATGATTCTGATGACAAGAAGAAGAAGAAATCCTCAGAGTCTTCTTCCAAGTCTTCATCGAAGTCTTCATCACACAAGAAGAGTTCATCTGGCAAGGCTCATGCTTTTGTTGGCAAGGAGATGGATTCAGAGGAGGAGTCTGCTTCTGAGGAGGCAGAGGTGGAGTCTGAGGAGGAGTCCAACTCTGGCGTTGCAAGTCTGGCTCTAGCCACAGCCTACGTTGCCAAGTCCATCTTCAACACTGAAGACAATGGCTCCGTCACCAACGCTGATGCTAATGACAAGGATGACTCTGCCCCCACCAACTACTTCATGGCACGTGGTGCCAAGGTAAACTCACACGATGCTTATTTTCAAACATCAAGTGAAGATGACTCTGATTGTGAATCCAAACCTAGCTACAAAACACTTGCTAAAATTGCAATTGAACTTCAGAAAGCTATGGAACATATTAAAAAATTGCTAGACAAAAGAGATGACCTGTTGGACGCGGAAATGACCCGATCTCAGTCCTTAATTGAAGACATAAAAAATCTTCATGTTAAGTACGAGGAACTTGAAATTCGTCATGAAACTCTCTCAACAACTCATGAAAAGCTTTCCTACGATTATCTTCAAAGGAAGCAATAACTTGAGAAATTGAGAGCGGCTCATGAAGATATTCAAAAAGATAACGAGTCACTTCACGCTCAACAGATCAGTCCCGCTCAGGGAGGATTTGAACCACCATGTCTAAAATGCCTTGAGCGTGATAACGCTACTTCTGTTGCTGAATGTTCTACTGCTGCTACTATTGCAATATCTTCAACTACTGATGTGGTAACTAACCCCTCTCCTGAGGATACCACTACTATTGCTGATGAAAATGCTAGGTTGAAGACATTGCTTGAGACAGGGATGTCCAAAAATCTCAAAGGGCATCAGACACTATGTGATGTCCTCAAAAAGCAGATTTTGAACCGAAACCCTAGGAAAGAGGGTGTTGGGTTCGAGAGGAAAATGAATGTTGATGGTTCATACTGGAAGCCTGAGTAGTACCCCAAAACCACATGGGTTGCTGCAAAGGGACCTTCAATAGACCTATCCACCTTATCTGGCTTCACTTGTGCTAACCCGATTATCATTGATGAATCCTTTGATGCAAACTATAAACTGTTTAAGAATCAGAATGGTGAAGTGTTTGCCAGGTATATTGGTACTAACTGCAGGAATGGGCCACCTATGAAGAAGATCTAGGTGCCCAAAAGGTGTCTTGAGAATCTTCCTGTGAATGTCATCATGACATCACAAGCGAAGAAGACAAACCCAGACCAAAGGCTCCATATGGTCCAAAGGCTTCATACAGAACGAGGACTCACTAGAGTCACCCTAACGCCAATGTTTTGCAGGGAAATCATACTCACACTTATGAATATGAGCGTGTTTCTTCAAACCGATATGTTCATAAAAACAAAAACTTTTCTGCTTATTCATATGAGTATTATTCACCTCCTGCAAGGCTATTTGCTAGGGCTCCAAAACCGAAGTTCTCAGATGCTGCACCTAGACTCATTGCTTCAAAGCCACCCCTAAAAATGTGGGTGGTTAAGAAAACTTAACTCTCTTTTGCAGGGAAAGGTCTCCAGCCGGAAATCAAAGGCGTCTGATGCTTATGCTGGGGACCTAAAACATCTTGTGGGGCGCAAGATAAGATGCCCAAATGGTCTTATTATGTATTTTGTTCTTGAATCATTTGCCAATCATCCTATCAGTCCTAATCTTGATCTGAGCTTTCATAATCTGCTTGTCCGTCAAATGTTTATGCTTCACAATACCCTTGGTGAAGCCTAGTCCAATATGTGTTGTCGGGCTTCTCTTCAGGTGCCTGTAGCTCTGTCCAGTCATTGATAAAATCCACCAAGGCTTGAGACTTAATGGCAGTACGTGGCACATACTTCAAACCATGAGGCCCGAACTCAATGGCCCACTTCGCGGCTCGTCCTGTGGCTTCTCAGTTCTGGATGATGTCTCCCAAGGGGGCAGAACTTACCACAGTGATAGGGTGACCTTGGAAGTACTGTTTTAGCTTCCAGCTTGCCATGAACACCCCATAAACCAGCTTCTGCCAATGAGGGTACCTTTGCTTTGACTCAATGAGCACCTCACTGACATAATAAAACGGCCGTTGAACGTGCGAATGGACCCAGTCTGGAACTCGGTGGTATTTCGATCCAGCGGCGAAAAGACTGTCTTTTCCCTTATGCAGAACTGCCAAGCCATCCGAAGGAGTGGAACCAGACATGGTTCTACTGCCAAGATACCTCTCCGGTTGGTGAGAATCCGCTACCCGGCTTTCGCGCTCTACGCTTGGAGTCCAACCACCCATTGGCTGATAAATTATCTCTGGCTGAACGTATTCCACTTGCCCCCACCATAAAGAAGATTAAGGCTCTTTTGGGCAATGGTTTGGATGGCATTGATTTGGTCCGGACCTGGATTACCTGGCGGGTGATTCCGTTAAGCCGCCGACCCGGTTTAATGTGTACTTACTCAGGGGAAAAGGATGACCCGCTGCGTCACAGTTCTGACGATTTACCAGATGACACGGTCGAGGCTATGATCCAGTCACTGTTGAAAGAGGGGACTGTGGTGAACAATACCTTCAGCTTACTCCCCTTCTGCAAGAATAACCCGACCCCCGCAGTAAGTCATCAGCCTCAATGATCACCTTTTATTACATTAACCTCCGACTTACTCATACCCTTTCACAACTCTTTACAGGCAAACGACAAGTTCTGGAAATCCCGTATGATCATGAGGCGGCCAAACAAGCCCGGGCAGCAAAGAGGGCCGAAAAAAGAACCACCAGACCTTCTACTTCAAAGAAGAGAAAACCAAGTGCTTCAGAGATGTTCCAGCTCGATGATTCTAACGATAACGAGGAAGAGATAACCTTTCAACTTCCCTCACTCTTTTATCATTACCTTACTAACACTATTCTCCTTTTTCAGGAAGACACGGGGAACAGCCAACCCGTCGAGGAAGAGGTAACTATCATCTCCTCCGACTCCGAGCCTCGGCCATGTCAGAAAATTCGAAGAGTAACCCGGAAAGTAAGATTTTCACACCCTTTGGCTTACCAAGATCCTGACTTTCTTTTGAAGCAACAACAATTTGAAAACCGGAGGCAGACTCGGACCAGCAAGGATGCAGAGCTCTCCTCCGGCTTACCTGATGCAACCCGGAAGCGTCGGTCTGAGGTTATCTCCGACTTATCCCTTTTTTACCTTTGGCGGGTCAAATCCGTCAACCTCTCAATTCCTCTGACTCCAATTATCAGGATATCTCTCCTTCATCCGGCGAGTCCATGCAGTCAAACATGCCGGCTTTTAAGACTGCTCCTGGGTAATATCAATTTATTTACCTTATGTTTGTTCTTCCTAATGTTAGGTACTCATTCTTCTGCTTTGTCCATAGCATGCAAGTTAAGCCCAGGAAGAAAACTAAGAAAGATAAACCGGCGGAAGACCCTGTGGTAACTGAACCGGAACTGAGCACAGCTGCCCCTGGCTCTCCCACACATCAATCGCCACTTGAACCGGCTCAGGATACTGTAGTACCAACCTCTGATCCGCCTGCTGAAGATATTTTGGTTGGTTCTGTTAATTCGGAAGCACCTAGCCCGGCCAAGACGATTGATCCAGAAGTGGAAATACTCAAGACGCAGTTTGTCGAGCCGGGCCGGCCCATAGTTCTTGCCAGATGTTCTGCCAAGGAGGAGTTATTGGAACATCGTAAAGCCAAGTCAGCCATCACTGACTATACTCATTTAAGTATTGGAGAGCTTGTCTCGGGTTATATTAACCAGGTGCATAGCAGTCGTGACCTAGAAATTGACATGGTGAAGCAAATACAACAAAAATCTGAGGTACGACTTATGCTTCCTTACTTTCAATCATACTTACTGTACCAGCCCCCAAGTCTATTTCTTATTAGGAAATATGCTGTAGACTTAGAAAAACTATGAGAACTGCTTGTCCGGCTTAAAGAAAATATACTTAAACCCGATGTAACACAATACCTTTAACTTGCGATACACATCAGCCCCCAAGTGCCAAGCATCTTTGCTTGCAAAGTGCTTGGGACTTTAATATTTAGGACCGGCTTAATAATGTAGAAAGCTTCGGTACACATTATCCCCCAAGTGTCAAGTATGTTTGCTTGCAAAGTGCTTGAGACTTTGAAATTATTTATCATGATGCTAACTGTAACCCGGGATAACGCAGGCTACCATAAGTCAATTTGAATCGGAGATTGCTGACCTTAAAAGCCGCCTGTCAGCCCAAGAACTTGAAATTCAAAATGCCAACTCCAAGTTTGAACTCAGTGTATCTGAACAAGAGAAGTTGAAGAGGAACTTTGAGTCGGAGAAGAAATCCTGGGCTGATGAGAAGGCCTCTCTAGTGACCCGGGCCGAGGCAGCCGAAACATCCCTTGCAACGGTAAACACCGAGCTGTCCGGCTTGAAGCGTCAGATATCTCGAATGGTCTCAGCGATCTTCGGTACGTTTCTTTGTATGAACCTCAAATACTATTATCCTTCCTTTGACGACTAAGCCAATTATCACTTCCGGCTTACTCTTTGTTTAACAACACAGGCCCTAGAAGTAAAACCCTCAAGCAGGACATGGTAGTCAAACTGAAAGCCGTCTATACTCTGGTGGAACAATTATACACCGGGTCACAACGTGCTTTGGCTGTTGTGACCTTATCAAATGACGTGCCCCACCTCTTGCAAGATGTGTTACGACGGCTTGCTGTGCTCCCCCAGCGGATTCAAGAGTTGAGACAGGCCCAAGCAAGAGCCGGAGCAATAGCCGCCTTGAGCCGGGCCAAGGCCTGGTTACCAGGGCTAGACCCGGCCGACATCGCTCTTGGGTATCCGAGTTTAAAGGAGGATGGCACAACGTTTGATCAAAAAGACTTCGCCAGCTGCGTGAGGGACATACGCCCTGTGGCCACTCAAATTGGGAATATAAGTATCAGCCGGGTTATGATAAGGAGAATCTGAGAATCCCGATGCCACATTACGATGATGTCAGCCTGATCCCTCCAATTCGTAAGCATACCTTTGCCCCTGAAGTAGACCCAACCGGTTTAATAGATGATGAAGCTGAGTTTGAAGCCTTGTGTGGCATTGACTGGGCATCATCATCCTTCTAGGACAAGGCAACTAGCGAAGAGGCGGAGAAGGAAAACCCGGAAGCTTTAGGTCAACCCCAAGAGTAAATTGCAAGGCATCACCTGCGTATGTCTTGTATAAAAACAATGCCTCATCATTCAGACTCGGGGAGTCTTGTAATAGAGCCGAAAACACTCTGAGTTTGTCATGCCTTCGCGCATGCTTATGGCCCTTAAGACTTGCATAAGCCGCCATTGTTATGCACTTCATAGTATATGTGAATCTGTTATATTCCTGCAGAAATGTCTTGCATTGCCCTGCACAGAAGATAAACAAAATCCCTTGGCGATTTATCGCATTGAGAGTTACATAAGCTTATGATAACCCGCAGTGTTACAGGAAAACCAACTTATGATTGAACTTAGTAGATGTAATCATAATGATATGCCTGTGATGCTTATGGTTACCTCTGAAAATAAATTTAACTCCTGATGATTGATATATAAAGGTTCACCTGGTATTTAGTAACCCGGAGTAACCAATATTCACCCGGAGGGTTGTGATTCACTCTATGGTATTTTGAAGAGGATCTTAATATAACCAAATAGTGATACTTATAAAGCATGATGAATAATAAACAATTTTCAAAGGCTTCTGATTCGAATACGATCAGTGAACCGTTCCAAAGGGTTACGCTAAGATTCGAATACGATCATATAGCCCCCAGTGGCTGTGGCGATGCCGATATGGGTATCGACAGCTATGTTCTCTTTGGTTTGAATACGACCTATGTTTGAACAGGAAGCCCCCAAGTGACCATAAGAGTTGTTTAATGACGCTGATTCGAATACGATCCACGTCAGACCCAAAGGGGTTAAGCTATGATTCAAATATGATTAGGAAGCCCCCAAGTGGGTTTGGCAATATGCCGATCAAGTGGGTACCGACAGCTATGTTCTCTTTGGTTCGAATACGACCTATGTTTGAACAGGACGCCCCCAAGTGATCATGGCTAGATTCAGATATGATCATAAGCCGGGTCAAAGGAAAGCCGGATTCAGATGTGACCCGCTTCCTCTTGGTTATTTCCACCACCTGACAAAAGAAACACATAAAACCTTTTTTGGGATGGAAAAAAGGACAGAGGTCCTGCTTTATTGCTTTATGTAATATATACATAGGATAAATATACACATATTAGAGTCGGTGGCTCAAGTATAATAAGGCCGAAGATGAGCGATGTTCCACGGCCGACGGGTCTCCTCCTCCGACTTACATGAATCTTTGTGCTCTCGAACATTGATAAGGTAGTATGACCTGTTGTTCAGATTCTTGCTGACCACAAAGGGTCCTTCCCAAGGAGGGGATAGCTTGTGCATGTCAGATTGATCCTGGATGAGCCGGAGCACTAAGTCGCCTTCCTGAAAGGTTCTGGACCTAACCCGGCGGCTGTGGTAGCGGCGCAGGTCTTGCTGGTAAATCACCGAGCGGGCTATTGCCAAGTCTCGTTCCTCGTTCAACAGGTCCAACACATCTTGCCGAGCTTTTTTGTTGTCCGCCTCAACATAAGCCGCCACACGGGGTGAATCATGACGGATGTCACTTGGTAGAACCGCCTCTGCCCCGTACACCATGAAGAAAGGTGTGTAACCCGTGGACCTGTTAGGTGTGGTATTGATGCTCCAAAGTACAGAATGTAATTCCTCCACCCAACAACCCGGCGTCCGCTGTAAGGGGACTAAGAGCCGGGGCTTGATACCCTTCAGGATCTCTTGATTAGCTCGTTCTGCTTGACCATTGGATTGAGGATGAGCCACTGCCGAAACGTTAAGCCGGATATGCTCTCATTGACAGAACTCTTCCATACCTCCTTTGGAAAGGTTAGTGCCATTATCAGTTATGATGCCGTGTGGAAAACCAAAGCGAAAAATCACCGTTTTCGTGAACTGGACCGCCGTGGCTGCATCACACTTACTGACTGGCTCCGCCTCAACCCACTTTGTAAACTTGTCAACCACTACCAAGAGGTGCGTCTTTTTATCCTTAGACCTTTTGAAAGGCCCGACCATATCAAGCCCCGAGACTGCAAACGGCCAAGTAATTGGAATCATCCTCAATTCTTGAGCCGGCACATGGGCTCGTCGTGAGAACTTCTGACATCCGTCACATTTACTGACCAAATCTTCTGCATCAGCATGAGCCGTCAGCCAATAAAACCCATGACGGAAAGCTTTGGCCACAAGAGATTTTGAGCCGGTGTGATGACCACAATCGCCTTCATGAATCTCACGAAGGATCTCCTAACCCTCTGTAGGTGATACGCAACGTTGAAACGCTCCAGTGACGCTGCAGTGATGTAACTCGCCATTGACAATTGTCATGGACTTGGACCGCCGGACGATTTGTCTTGCCAAGGTCTCATCCTCAGGCAACTCTCCCCGGGTCATGTAAGCCAAATAAGGCACTGCCCAATCCGGGATAACGTGGAGAGCCGCCACCAGTTGTGCCTCCGGGTCTGGTATTGCCAGATCTTCCTCTGTAGGTAACTTAACAGAAGGATTATGCAAAACATCAAGAAAGGTGTTAGGCGGCACCAGCTTACACTGAGATCCCAGCCGGCTTAAGGCATCTGCCGCCTCATTCTTCCTTCGATCAATGTGTTCCACCACATAACCCTTGAAGTGTCCAGCCACAGCATCAACCTCACGATGGTAAGCCGCCATAAGGGGATCTTTAGAATCCCACTTGCCTGACACCTGTTGAGCCACAAGGTCTGAGTCTCCTAAGCATCTCACCCGGCTTAAGTTCATTTCTTTGGCCATCCGGAGACCATGGAGTAGAGCCCCGTACTCGGCTGTGTTGTTAGTACAAGGAAACATAAGATAGGGCACATAACAAAATTTGTCACCTCGAGGGGAAGTTAACACGACTCCAGCCCCCGAGCCTTCTAGCTGCCTGGACCCATCAAAGTGAATAGCCCAACATGTGTTGTCGGGCTTCTCCTCAGGTGCCTGTAGCTCTGTCCAGTCATTGATAAAATCCACCAAGGCTTGAGACTTAATGGCAGTACGTGGCACATACTTCAAACCATGAGGCCCGAGCTCAATGGCCCACTTGGCGACTCGTCCTGTGGCTTCTCAGTTCTGGATGATGTCTCCCAAGGGGGCAGAACTTACCACAGTGATAGGGTGACCTTGGAAGTACTGTTCCAGCTTCCGGCTTGCCATGAACACCCCATACACCAGCTTCTGCCAATGAGGGTACCTTTTCTTTGACTCAATGAGCACCCCACTGACATAATAAACCGGCCGTTGAACCGGATGCTCCTTACCAGCCTCCTTGCGTTCCACCACAATTGCAACGCTGACAGCTCGTGAATTGGCGGCTACATATAATAGCAAAGGCTCCTTGTCAATGGGAGCTGCAAGAACCGGCGGCTCAGATAACTGCCTCTTCAACTCCTCAAAAGCAGCATTA
This sequence comes from Aegilops umbellulata, assembly GCA_032464435.1. NCBI lineage: Eukaryota > Viridiplantae > Streptophyta > Magnoliopsida > Poales > Poaceae > Aegilops > Aegilops umbellulata. Next base: position 400,729,535 of record CP136054.1, read on the forward strand.
GCAGCATTACTCCAGACAAAGGTGTCTGCCTTCTTCATCAGTTGGTACAGCGGTAGGGCCTTCTCACCTAACCGGCTTATGAACCGGCTTAAAGCAGCAACACGACCCGCCAGTCGTTGAACATCGTTGATGCACGGCGGCTTAGCCAAAGAGGTGATTGCTTTGATCTTCTCCGGATTGGCTTCGATGCCCCTGTTTGAGACCAAGAATCCCAAAAGCTTGCCTGCAGGTACACCGAATACACACTTCTCCGGGTTAAGCATCATCTTGTAAACCCGGAGGTTATCAAAGGTTTCTTTGAGGTCAGATATCAGGGTTTCCATCTCTCTGGACTTCACCACTATGTCATCCACTTAAGCATGTACATTGCGCCCAATCTGATTATGGAGACAATTCTGTACACACCGTTGATAAGTCGCCTGGGCACTCTTGAGCCCAAAGGGCATAGACACATAACAGAAGGCTCCAAACGGAGTGATGAAAGCCGTCTTCTCCTAGTCCTTAACTGCCATCTTGATCTGATGATAACCAGAGTATGCATCCAAAAAATTCAAACGTGTGCAACCCGCCGTAGCATCAATGATTTGATCAATACGGGGGAGAGCGAAAGGATCAGCCGGACAAGCTTTATTTGAGTCCGTGTAATCCACACACATCCGCCAGGTGCCATTTTTCTTGAGCACGAGCACCGGGTTAGCCAACCACTCTGGGTGAAAGACTTCAACAATGAACCCAGCCGCCAAGAGCCGGGCGACCTCCTCTCCTATGGCTTTTCGTCGTTCATCATTGAATCGCCGCAGAAACTGTCTGACCGGCTTATACTTCGGATCAATATTATGAGTGTGCTCAGCGAGACCTCTCGGTACACCCGGCATGTCAGAAGGTTTCCATGCAAAGATGTCCCGGTTCTCACGGATGAACTCGATGAGCGCGCTTTCCTATTTAGGATCCAAATTGGCACTGATGCTGAATTGCTTAGATGAATCGCCTGGAGTAAAATCAACAAGCTTAGTCTCCGCAGCCGATTTAAACTTCATGGCGGGGTCATGTTCCGTCGTCGGCTTCTTGAGGGAGGTCCTATCCGCCGGGTCAACGTTATCTTGATAAAATTTGAGCTCCTTTGCTCCACAGACGGACTCAGCATAAGCCGCATCGCCTTCTTCGCACTCCAGGGCCACCTTTAGGCTTCCATGCACAGTGATGGTGCCCTTGTAACCCGGCATCTTGAGCTATAAATAAACATAACACGGCCGCGCCATGAACTTGGCATAAGCCGGCCGCCCGAACAAAGCGTGATACGGACTTTTGATTTTGACCACCTCAAACGTTAACTTTTCAGCCCTAGAATCATGCTCGACTCCAAAAGCCACCTCTAGCTCAATCTTACCCACAGGATACGCCGACTTACCAGGCACCACTCCATGGAAGACGGCGTTGGAAGTTTTTAAATTCTTGTCAGTTAAGCCCATGCGCCGAAAGGTCTCTTAATAGAGGATATTGATGCTGCTACCTCCATCCATGGGGACCTTGGTAAATTTATAACCACCAACCTGCGGTGCCACCACCAGGGCCAGTTGACCCGGATTATCAACCCGGGGAGGGTGATCCTCCCTGCTCCAGACAATGGGCTGTTCCGACCACCTCAAGTAACGGGGGACTGCCGGCTCAACAGAATTCACAACCCTCTTATGAACTTTCTGATCACGTTTACACAAACTTGTGGTAAACACATGATACTGCCCACTGTTGAGCTGTTTTGGATGGCTCTGATAACCCGACTGCTGCTGCTGACCTCCTTGACCAGACTGCTGTTGGTTATAACCGCTCGGGTGTCCTTGAAAACTGGAACCTGAACCGCCGCCCAGGCCATGAAAGCCGCCAGCTCCTGAGCCGCTGCACGGGCCTTGATTGCCATCAAACGTATTAGAATTCTTGAAAGCCTTCATGATTGTGCAGTCCTTCCATAAATGAGTTGCTGGCCGTTCCCAGGTGCCGTGTTTCGGGCAGGGCTCATTGAGTAGTTGCTCAAGAGATGGACCTGACCCGCCAAACCGAGGTGGTGGCTTTCCTTTTCGCTTCTGATTGTTACCCTGTGCATTGGCCACAAACTCTGGGTTACCGTCCGCCTTACGCTTGTTGTGTCCTTGGTTCGCCGGGTTATGCTGCTGACCCTTTCTATTGCCGTTCTTTTTTCCCTTCCCTGTCTTTTCCTCATCAGACGCGGGATCCTTGGTACTATCAGAATCGGCATACTTGACTAAAGCCACCATCAGCGTCCCCATATCATCGCAATCACGCTTAAGGCGGCCCAGTTTGTGTCTCAGAGGCTCAAAACGGCAATTCTTCTCCAGCATGAGAACTGCTGAGCCGGCATCCATCTTGTCAGACGAATGTATTATATCTTTGACCCGGCGCACCCAATGATTCGTAGATTCACCTTGCTCCTGCTTACAATTTGTCAAGTCCACAATCGACATAGACTGCTTGCAAGTGTCTTTGAAGTTTTGGATGAAACGGGCCTTCAGCTCTGCCCATGAACTAATGGAATTGGGTGGCAAACCCTTTAACCAAGAACGGGCCGTTCCATCCAACATCATGGTGAAGTATTTAGCCATCACTTCATCACTAACCTCCAGCAGCTCCATGGCCATCTCGTAACTTTCAATCCACGCCCCAGGCTGTAAGTCGGCCGTATAATTCGGCACCTTTCAAGGTCCCTTGAAATCCTTGGGCAGACGCACATTACGTAGAGCCGGTACCAGACAAGGAACTCCTCCGGTTCTAGTAGCAACTCCCGCCTCCACAGAGGTCGTCGGATAAGCCGGTAAGTCCTGCTGATCTGCTAGTTGAGCCGTCCGTTCGTCCTCCCGACGTATACGATCCTGCACCGGGTTATATCCACCGGGCTGGTTCCATCGCTGAGCATTGCTTGACAGGGCCTCTGACTCCATGTGTCTGTTGTAACTCGGGCTCCGGTTTTGACGAGGCGGAGCTAACCAGGGCGGAGGAGTTGAGTGAATCCTACCCCAGCTGTAGGAGTAGGTCTCTTGCTGAGCCAGAGCTGTTTGGACAAGTTCCCTGATTCTTCGGGTTTCTACAGCTGTCGGATCATCACCATCTACTGGAAGAGCCGCCAAACATGCTGATGCTGCAATTAAGTTCTCCATGGGGTTGGAGAAGTGAGCCGGTGGTATTGGTATGTAACGGGGCGGTGCCATATTTCCGTGACGAGGCGCCGTCACCTGAGGCTGAACCGGGCCTCTTGCTCCGGATGTCATAAACTGATCTGCACCTGGTGGGTTACTCGGGCCGGCTCCGGGTGTAGCAAAGAGATTCCAGGGATCGTAAATCTGAGGTAAGCGGGACTGAGTTTTCTGATGTCTCCTCCTCACCACCTCATTAGATGCGTTCAGGCTCAACGTGAGCTGAAAAGCCTCTACCTGAAGCTGCCCGTGCGTCCAAAGCCGCCCGCTCTCTGGCCAATCTAGTATCTTCGGCTGATAAGGTTTCCTTGGCCTGAGCGATCTCTTCACGAACCCGTGCCACCTCTGCGTTATGCTCATCTTGTTTCGCAGGGATGACCGTAACAGTCAACAAGGCCGTAAGCCTATCCATAAGATCCATCAACACCTGAGCCGGTGAGCGCACAGGGCCTCCTGCCCCGGCTGCTCCTTACCCGGACGTTATTGCTGTTGAGGCCGTAGAATTTTGGCCGGGTTGAGTACCCGCCATGAAGACTCCTGCCCAATTTGGTGACTCAGAGGGGTCCGGAATAGTGCTGCCATCAAAACAGCCCCAAGTATACCATCTTGGACTTGATACAGCGAATCTGTTGAACCGGCGGACGAATCACCATCAGAGAGGACGGCCGGCTCACCAGCCTCTTCAGATCCTTCAGAAAGTTCACCTCCGTGGCTGCAACCCACAAAGGCACGCTTCACGACAGGTTGAGCTCGGGCGGGTCTCGCACGCTGAGCCGTCTCGACGAGGTCGGTGCAGTTGTCCGGCTCAGGGCCCGGCTCACCAATCCGGCCGATGAAGACGTGAATTCCGCCGAAGGGGACCCGGTACCCGTACTCAATGGGCCGGCGTCGGGGCCCCAGCCTTCATCGTCGATGTAGATCTTGCGGCGACGACTCTTGGTCATCCGGCCCACTGCATATCCCTTGAGCCCTTCGAAGCTGCCCTTCAAGAACTCAAATCCACCGTGCGCTGGCCCCACGGTGGGCGCCAATTGTCGTGCAATTGTCACAGCAGATGTCCTCTTGCAAGGACTTAGTCGTGGAGCCATCGCAACTAGGAAGCTTAAAGGGGTTAATCGGGACAAAGGACACGAGAGGTTTATGTCGGCGTTCTGGGAACGGGGGTCCCCAGACTTGCCTGCCTGCGGCCCGCGGCGTGGCTCAAAGGAGGCCCAGCACGGCCCATCTTCATCAACGTAAGACCCAAGACCCTCGCGAGGGGCCAAGCCTCACGGGGCGGACGACACGGCGCTTCCTCAGGCATGGCCTCGCCAGGCTGGCTCATGAGGAGGCGGAGAGATCAAGACGGGGTACCTCGCGAGGTGCCCATGACGCAAGCCATGACGACCAAGGGCGCCAGGCGGGCGCCAGCCCGCGCAGTGTCCTCCCTTTCCTCTTTGGTGCAAAGGGGGCAAGCGCAGGTGAGAGGATCAAGCAAAGGCACCCATTTCGGTGCAACGAGACCAAGACCAGTCCAACGGTGGGAAGGAGGTCATCGTGGAGCCCAAAACGGCGTCACCACAGGGCCTTTGGCAGGCGAGGACCAACTTTAGTTAGGATAAGTGTACCAGATGTTCCACTTCGAATTGGCCAATTGTTGGCGCCCTTCCCGCTCAATATTTGGGAAGTGGCCCAGGGCCTTTGCCTATAAATAGGACTAGCCACCCCCAGGGTAGAGGCATCTAGCGATCGGGTGATCAAGAATTAGAGGTCGAGAATCAGAGCAAGCAGAGAACAAGAGAGAGAGAGAGAGAGAGAGAGAGAGAGAGAGAGAGAAGGGCAGCTGAATTCCTCCTAGCAGTTCATCCCCCTAGCCAAGAACAGACCCTCGCGAGGCTGTTCTTCCCTGTATTGTTCACCATCACCAGCCAGAGAGGCAATCCACCACACCACACTGGAGTAGGGTATTACACCACATCGGTGGCCCGAACCAGTATAAACTCTGTGTCTTTTGTGTTGTTCTTTTGGTAGTTTAGATCCTTGCGAGACAAAGAGGTAGAGGGCATAATCTCCGCGCGCACCCCAGAGTTCGAACCTTAAGGGTCTGCCGGAACCCGAAATCCGACTTTTGGCGCGCCAGGTAGGGGTGCGCCGGAGTCCACCTCTCTACCGCTCCGCGTCCCGTCGCACCGTCATCACCATGTCCGGCGACCAGGCGGGCAACCAAGATCCATGGGCGGCGTGGCCCGCCCGCGCAGAGCCGCTCGCCTCGGGCGACCCCACGCCCCAGGCAGCTCGTGGTCCGCAGGGTGCTGCGGGCCGCGGGCGGCGCGGACAGGCTTCAACAACCCTCACGCCATGGCAAGCGCGGTCGGCGGCTAGGGCCTCCAATCACGCCGCGACCACGACACCGTACACCCGTCGGGAGCAAGCGAACTCGAGGGCCGCGCTCACGGTGGCCCGAGAGTTGCTGCAGTGTAGGCTGCTGGAAGGCGGCCGCGACGTGCTGCTGGAGCGGGTCGCCGAACTCATGGGCTTCGCCGCTTCGGGGGCTCGCCCCTTCTGCATCCAGCTTCCGTCTCAAGCCCAGGGCGGCACGCGCGGGGGCCCCGCGCGCTCCTGCGGGCCTGAGGGCTACCCCAACACCAGCGAATCCGTCGGCGCCGGATTGGCAGTGGCGCTACCCCCGCCCCCGGCGCGTGAGGGAGAAGGGCTCGGCGCAGCCCACGGCACCGGCGGGCAGCCGCGCTACCACCCCGCGGTGGGCACGTCAAGTAGCGCCGCATGGCGCATGGAGCACTACAGCACAACCTTCGGGGTAGCGGCGCCAGAAGAATACGTGTCCCACATGATGGACCAAGGGCACGCTCACGAGGGCGAACAAGGCTCGCTTCTCAGCCCAAGCTGGGGAGACGAGACACCAGAAGCTGATCTCTTCCAGGAGCCCCGGGACGGCTCCACCGGCCACGCTGGAGGCGACAATTATCGGGTACCACTAATTCCTCAGGAGCAGGCATACGCTAATCATGGATCGCAGGAGGTGCAGGTCGCCGCAGCGAGCATCTGCCCCGCTCCCACAGTCTCCTACCCCCTCAGGAGGAGGGCGCAGGGGGCTGCAGGAGAGGGGCAGGGACCCCACATCACCACCGCGGCGTTCGGAGCAAGGCGTTCTCAGGAGGTAGGCCCTCCGCTGGGGAGGCGCCTGAGGGCCTGCCCCTAGCGGAGGACCCGTGGTCGTTGGGGGAACCGTTGGCGACCGCTCTACCCCACCGGCGGCGTCCTGGTTTCCGGTCGTCGTTAGTGGCACTAGAGTGTGGCGCAAGGCGGGCCCCTCGTCTGGCGATATGAAGCAAGGCCGGTACCTGTGAAGAAGGCCCAGTGCCTGTGAAGCTCGCCGCCCCGTGACACTCTCACGTAATAATGAGTGGGGCTGTACACGCCCCGGAGTCTCAGGGGTGCCGGCCTCAGGCCCTGGGGCTCCCTCCCACGTCCAGTGGACAGCACTTAGCTCCGCGCTGGTGAGAAGACTCCAAGACTAGATTAGGTGCCGGCCGCGGCCTTTTGTCTGCTTTCATTGCCTTCTTCTTTTGGTTGTAACTTTTCCCCTGCTGGAATTAACTTGGATTCTAATTTGAGATTTGCGTGCGTTCGGGGAAGGGGTGCTTAGTCTCGTTCGAGCCATTTCTTGCGTTCTGGTTACCGCTTCACCACAGCTGCCTCCCCTCGCGAGCCCCTCGCGAGTCGGGCCGGGCCAGCCTATGCGCAGCCCAGACCGCCGCTATTGCTCCTTCTCGGGAGGACTTTCCGGTACCTGCGGAGGATGTCCCTTTGGGAAAGGGCCCGGAGCCTGTGAAGAAGGCAAATGCCTGTGAAGCTATCGCGTTTGGGAAAAGGCCCGGAGCCTGTGAAGAAGATAAATGCCTGTGAAGCTATCGCGTTTGGGAAAAGGCCCGGAGCCTGTGAAGAAGGCAAATGCCTATGAAGCTATCGCGTTTGGGAAAAGGCCCGGAGCCTGTGAAGAAGGCAAATTCCTGTGAAGCTATCGCGTTTGGGAAAAGGCCCGGAGCCTGTGAAGAAGGCAAATGCCTGTGAAGCTATCGCGTTTGGGAAAAGGCCCGGAGCCTGTGAAGAAGGCAAATGCCTGTGAAGCTATCGCATTTGGGAAAAGGCCCGGAGCCTGTGAAGAAGGCAAATGCCTGTGAAGCTATTGCATTTAGGAAAAGGCCCGGAGCCTGTGAATAAGGCAAATGCCTGTGAAGCTATTGCGTTTGGGAAAAGGCCCGGAGCCTGTGAAGAAGGCAAATGCCTGTGAAGCTATCGCGTTTAGGGAAAGGCCCGGAGCCTGTGAAGAAGGCAAATGCGTGTGAAGCTATTGCGTTTAGGGAAAGGCCCGGAGCCTATGAAGAAGGCAAATGCCTGTGAAGCTATCGCGCTTAGGGAAAGGCCCGGAGCCTGTGAAGAAGGCGAATGCCTGTGAAGCCATCACATGTAGGAAAAGGCCCGGAGCCTGTGAGGAAGGCCAGCGCCTGTGAAGCCCCTCGCCAGCGACGCTTGCGCATCCTACAATTTCAACTAGAGAACACTCAGGACACCACGTCCTCCCACGGGCTGCCTCAGGGCCTGCGCGAAACAAAGGTAAACCAGCCAGCCGCCAGGCGCGGGTGCTCGCGCAATATAATAGCTACTAGTACAATGTGTACAGGTTTTTCATGAGGGGCTTCCCCTCCTCAAAATGCTCTCACAGCCATCAGGCCAAACACCTGAGTTCTATTCGTGCAGGATAAAATACACGAGCGATACATACTCACTCGGACAAATCCCCCAATGCATCCTCAGGAGCACCTCCCGAGCCGCCGCTGGCATCGTTGAACTCGCCATCGCTACCTGCGTCGTTGCCAGCGGCGTCAAGGCCGTCCACCACACCGCCTTCGTCGGCAGCCACGATCACGTCGTCGTCCTCCGAAGTGAAGGCCCTCAAAAGAGCGTCCACGTTGTCTTCCACCCAGTGCGCCAGGTCGCCTCGGACGGCCTGGGGGACTGGGGCGGTGGCGGCGTCGAAGTCGAAGTGGGGATCCATGTTCCGAAGATGGCTGAAGACGCGAGAAAAGGCGCGCCCGAGTAGGGCGCGGCTCCTCTCCTCCACCAACCTGTCGGCCCTGACCGACCGCGCCTCCAGCTGCGTCACCACGGCGGTGAAGAACTGCAGGTTGCCGGCGTAGTTGATCGTGTGCGGCTCGCCGACGGCCGCCTCACAGATGTTTCCCAAGGCTGCGTTAGCCCTCTCCCTGACCGTAGCCAGCATGGGGCCGTGCACGTGCTCCAAGACCTGCCGCTGGTGTATCTCATCAGCGTTCTGGCGCTCGACGGCCTCAGCCTCCTTCACCCGCTGGCGAAGATGGAGCACCTCGGCCTGGAGGGCAGCCGACTCCTTTTGCGTTGCCTCAAGGGCGGCCCGGGAAGCGTCGGCCCGCCGCGTTGCCTCATCCCGTTGGGCCCTCAGGGCTGCGGTTCTTCCCTCAGCTTCGACCCGGATCAACTCCAGCTTCCCCGCGAACTCGCGCTCGAAGCCTTGGCGTGCTGTCGCCACCCGACGACCAACCTCCTCCAGGACACGCGCCTCCTGTGCGGCGACTTCATCTTCCGCCTGCGTCACCAGGCGCTCCCTCGTCTCCAACCGCTCGTACTCACGGGTGCGTTCGGCGGCTTCCAGCGTCAACGCTTCCTCACGCCTCTGGTGCTCAGCTGGGTCGCCAGAGGCCACCCTCATCGACGCAAGGGCCGCCTCGCGTAGTTCCACTTGCTCCTCTAATGAGTGGCATCGGGCCAGGAGCTCCCGAGCCCGCTCCTCCGCTGCTTCTCGCCGCCGGTCGGCTCCCAGGGCCTCCTCAGCGGCCTGGGATTGGGCCACCCGGGAGGCCTCCAGCGACACCTTCGCTTCTTCGTCTTCAAGGTCGCGCTGGTGACGCGCGAGGGCGATGGCGGCCTCCAGCTCGCGCCTCCCTGCGGCCAGGCGCAGGCCCTCGGCCTCCAGGCACGCGTCTTCACCAGCGAGCTCCTCCCCGAGCAGGTCCACCGCGTCGGTCGCCCTTCGAAGGAACTCTTGGCGGCGAGCATGGCGCTCCCGAGCGCGCCCGAGCATGTCTTCCACACCATCATCTGCCCCAAGCGAGCGTCGTGGGCCACAAATCATCGCTCCCCCTCCGGGCAGGGGGCTGGGGGCTGGCGCCCTCACGACGGCCGGGTGCGCCGTACCAGAAGCCCGGCCTGAGGCCAGCCCGTCTTCAGAAGATGGGCACGGGGGGCGCCTCAGCCAGTCGCAGCCAGCGGCCAGGCGGGGAGCCCACGGCAGGCTGGACATGCCAAGAGAGGGCCCGCGAAGGAAGATCGCAGGAAGAGAAGGGCTGCGGGGCACCTCGGGACGGTCTGCCCCTTCATTCGTCCTCACCACAAGAGTTGTGCTGCTCGGAACGCTTTGGGGCGACGGGGGAGGTGAAGCCAAAGGAGGCGGCACCTCAGCGGCTTCCACGATCTCGGCAGGAAGAGGCCTGCAGAGCAAGGATCAATAGATGCAACAAGGGGATCAGGAGCAAGGAAAGGAGAAGGCTTACTCGTCGGTGGCGAAGTACTTCCGGCGCTTCAGCAAGCGACAAGGGAAGTCATCACCCAGGGCCTCCCTTTTCCTTCAGAGGGCCTCAAAGTCCACACGGAAGCGGCCCAAGAGAAAAGCGCAAGGATCAACCTGCGACGAAGACGGAGCAGCAAAGCTATCCGCGTCAGGGGCGCCTGCCTGACGCGTGCTGCCAATCACCTCGGCAGAAGACGCGGCCGGGGCCTCAGGAGCCTCGGCCCCAGGCGCTTGGAGCGACTGCTTGCCACCCACAGCCTCTGCAGCACGGGCCTCAGGAGCTGCTTCCTTGAGGGTATCGCCAGGCGCAGTCTCCTCATCAGGAGCCTTAGCGGTCTCCGCCATCTCACGCCTCCCTGCCCCGCCACTCGAGGAGGATTCACCTTGACCGACCGGAAGGGCGGTCACCACCACAGGGTTCTCGCGAGGCCCTTGGAGGCCAGCGGGCGCAGCCCCCATTCATCGAAGGAGGGCATCTGCTTCACGAAGTCGTACCTGTTCTAGCAGAGGTACAGCAGGGCCCCTCCTCTCTGGATGCTGCCGGGGTTGGGGTCACCAGTCAGGACCAAGAGCACAGTCCTTAGCGCCACATGCGTCAGGTCTTCTTCCTGGAGCCTCATGCGATCACCATGCCCGCTGAAAGCCCACATTCAGCGCGAGTGACGTTGGAGAGGGGCAATGCGGCGTAACAGGAACTCCTTCACCACCTTGGGCGCCATCACGCCGAGCGACCTCAAGAACGTGAAGCGGCGCCAGACGAAGGCGAGTCGGGGGCTCACGAGCGTCTCGTGGCCCCAACCCGATTGGGTGCTGCAGGTGAAGTTGGCTTCGCCAGCAAGGGGCTGGGCACCCCGACATCAACGTACAACCACCGCTCGCAGAACCCAGCTGAAGGCGAAGGAAGCTTGAAGTCAATCCCCGAGGCCGCAGTCTTGGGTGCGGCAATGAAGCTCACACACACTGAGCATTGAGTGGGGTCAGCAAGGCGCAAAGAGAAGAAGTGGCGCAGCAAGGCAACGGAAGGAGGGATGCCCATTATCACCTCACAAACAAAAGCAAAGACCGAAAGGAGGGTGACGGATTCAGGACCCAAATGCATCATATGGATCTGGTAATGAGAGAGGACGGCCTTGAAGAAATCAGAAAAGGGGGGAACCAGACCCGCCCACAAGGCATCGGCAAAATAATGAACCTCATTGATTATCCTGTCAGTGGGGAAGTGAGACGTAGACCAGGTCGTCGTCCTCCCACACTCGTTGAAGGTGGTGGCCAGAGCCGGGCTGAGCTTATCCAGGCACTCTTGATTGAGTATGATCGATCGGCCAACGACGGGGTTCACCGACGGCGGCGAGCGAGACGGAGTCATGGGTTTCTTCCCTTTCGCCTTCTTCGTCGGAGCCATGGCGATGGAAAGGAGGGGGAAGATGTGAGATGGGATTGGAGACAAGAGTCGGAGTTTGAAGGGAGGAAGAATAGGTGACGGTCGAGCAACAGGAAGGGGAGCGGCTGTGTACAACTGCGAGTCCACATAGCAGGGTGCAAAATAAGGAAGCGTGGGGGAACAGTGCCGCCCACGTCCAATCAACCGCCACGCGGCGCCCGAGGCCGCAGGCTGTTAGGGCCCGCGGCCCTTCGCCCTTGCCCTTTCGCCTCTCGGCACGGCCAAGTCCGGGCGCGCCTTGGGCCCGGGGGCTACTGTCGGCGTTCTGGGAACGGGGGTCCCCAGACTTGCCTGCCTGCGACCCGCGGCGTGGCTCAAAGGAGGCCCAGCACGGCCCATCTTCATCAACACAAGACCCAAGACCCTCGCGAGGGGCCAAGCCTCGCGGGGCCGACGACACGGCGCTTCCTCAGGCACGGCCTCGCTAGGCTGGCTCATGAGGAGGCGGAGAGATCAAGGCGGGGTACCTCGCGAGGTGCCCATGACGCAAGCCATGACGACCAAGGGCGCCAGGCGGGCGCCAGCCCGCGCAGTGTCCTTCCTTTCCTCTTTGGTGCAAAAGGGGCAAGCGCAGGCGAGAGGATCAAGCAAAGGCACCCATTTCGGTGCAACGAGACCAAGACCAGTCCAACGGTGGGAAGGAGGTCATCGTGGAGCCCAAAACGGCGTCACCACAGGGCCTTTGGCAGGCGAGGACCAACTTTAGTTAGGATAAGTGTACCAGATGTTCCACTTCGAATTGGCCAATTGTTGGCGCCCTTCCCGCTCAATATTTGGGAAGAGGCCCAGGGCCTTTGCCTATAAATAGGACTAGCCACCCCCAGGGTAGAGGCATCTAGCGATCGGGTGATCGAGAATTAGAGGTCGAGAATCAGAGCAAGCAGAGAACAAGAGAGAGAGAGAGAGAGAGAGAGAGAGAGAGAGAGAGAGAGAGAAGGGCGGCTGAACTCCTCCTAGCAGTTCATCCCCCTAGCCAAGAACAGACCCTCGCGAGGCTGTTCTTCCCTGTATTGTTCACCATCACCAGCCAGAGAGGCAATCCACCACACCACATTGGAGTAGGGTATTACACCACATCGGTGGCCCGAACCAGTATAAACTCTGTGTCTTTTGTGTTGTTCTTTTGGTAGTTTAGATCCTTGCGAGACGGAGAGGTAGAGGGCATAATCTCCGCGCGCACCCCAGAGTTCGAACCATAAGGGTCTGTCGGAACCCGAAATCCGACAGTTTATACTAGTTCAGCCCCTTGCGGTGAAGGAAGGCCTACGTCTAGTTGGGTTGGTATTGCTTGAGGTTTCGATGACCAGGGAGCAAGATACGCTATGCCCGGTTCTCGATGTGTTGTTTCTTGCCCTAAGCCGCCAGCGGGTCGTCCCCTTATATACATGGGTTAACGCCCTGCAGCCTACAGAGTCCTGGCTGGCTCATAAACAGTGTCTGGCTCGGTGACTAGTTACTTCTACCTTATGTTACAAATCATGCCACTATGGCGGTTTGTCACTATGGGCCTTAAATCGCCCGTGGGCTCTAAACCCTATGAACCGCCATCCTCATGCTGGGTCTTGGGCTTCCTTCACGATGAATATCCTTTGCGTAACCCGGCCCCTCCTGGCCGGCTTACTCAAATAGTTATATCCCCAACAACCTCATGCTTCAGAATGGATTATGGACAGTGGATGCACTAATCATATGACTGGTGATCGAAGTCTTCTCATGGACTCAACCTTACGTCCATCTGACAAGGGTCACATCACATTCACTGACACTGGTAAAAGCAAGGTATTGGGTCTAGGTAGAGTTGCAATCTCAAAGGATCAGCACATGGATAAGGTGATGCTTGTTGAATCCCTTGGTTTCAACTTAATGTCTGTCTCAATGCTTTATGATTTGAACATGATTGTGATATTTGGAAAATATTATTGCCTTGTTCTAATGGGATCTGACAAGTCTCTAGTCTTTGAAGGGTATCAGAAAGATGATCTGTATATGGTAGATTTCTCAGCAGGACCACCGTTGGCCGTATGTCTTCTAGCAAAAGCTTCAGAGTGCTGGCTCTGGCATCGGAGGCTAGGGCATGCTGGCATGAGGAACCTGTACACCCTCGCAAAGAAGAAACATGTCATAGGCATCGAGGGTGTGAAGTTCAAGAAGGATCATCTGTGTGGTGCCTGCAAAGCTGGAAAGATGACTAGGCCAAGCATCCCTCGAAGACAATCATGACGACATCTCAACCCTTCGAGCTGCTTCACATGGACTTATTTGGCCCTACTCACTACTCTACTCTTACTACCACTACTTGCCTCTATGGCTTCGTCATTGTTGATGATTATTCAAGATATACATGGGTGCATATAATCCTCTACAAGAATGAAGTGCAGGATGTCTTCAGATGCTTCGCCAATCGTGCCATGACGAACTATGGCATCAAGATCAAGAACATCAGAAGTGACAAGGGCACAAAATTCAAGAACACCGGCCTCGACCTTTACCTGGATACATTAGGCATCACTCATGAGTTCTCTACTCCATACACACCTCAGCAGAATGTCATTGTGGAGCGCAAGAACAAAACATTTATCGAGATGGCTTGGATGATGTTTGATGAGTACAAGACTCCAAGAAAGTTCTGGCCTGAAGCCATTGATACTGCATGCCATGTCATCAACCGTGTTTATCTTCACAAGCTTCTGAAGAAGACATCCTATGAGCTCCTAACTGGTAAGAAGCCAAACATCAGCTACTTCAGAGTATTTGGTGCCAAGTGTTGGATCAAGGATCCACATCACACTTCAAAATTTGCACCGGAAGCACATGAAGTTTTATGATTGGTTACGAAAAGGATTCGCACTCCTACAGAGTCTTGAACCTCTTTCACTATAAAGTGGTTGAAACTGTGGATGTGCGGTTCGATGAGACTAATAGCTCGCAAAGAGAGCACCTGCCAAATGTGCTAGATGAAGTCCCTCCCAGTGAATCAATCAAGCTTATGGGAACTGGAGAAATCATACCTTCTGAGGCACAGGCTGAGGAGAAACTTATCATTTCTGCGCCTAATCAACCTGAAAACAATGCTCAGCCTGAAGCCAATGCTCAGAATGAAGACAATGATCAGCAAGAGCAAAATCTTCGTCCAGTTGATCCTCGTGTTGCAAATAAAGTACAGATTGAGAAGATAATTGATAGCATCAATGCACCTGGTCCACTCACTCGTTCAAGAGCAACACAGCTAGCAAATTTCTGTGGGCACTTTGCATTTGTTTCAATATCTGAACCCAAGAAAGTTGTTGAAGCTTTCATGGAACTTGAATGGATTCAAGCTATGCAAGAAGAGCTTCAACAGTTCGAGCTGAACAATGTGTAGGAATTGGTCGAGCATCCTGATCCTCGCAAGCACAACATCACAGCTAAATGGATATATCGCAACAAGCAAAATGAGCATGGTCAAGTTGTAGAAACAAGGCTCGTCTTGGCGTCGGAGGGTTTCCAGGGGGCCCACGAGGTAGGGGGCGCGCCCTAGAGGGGGGGCGCCCCCACCCTCGTGGACAGGGTGTGGGCCCCCTGGTCTTCATCATTGGCGAGGATTTTTTATTATTTTTTCTAAGGTGTTCCGTGGAGTTTCAGGTCATTCCAAGAATATCTGTTTTCTGCACATAAAACAACACCATGGTAATTCTGCTAAAAACAGCGTCAGTCCGGGTTAGTTCCATTCAAATCATACAAGTTAGAATCCAAAACAAGGGCAAAAGTGTTTGGAAAAGTAGATACGACAGAGACGTATCAACTCCCCCTAGCATAAACCCTTGCTTGTCCTCAAGCAATTCAGTTGACAAACTGAAAGAAAGAAAGAAAAACTTTTACAAACTCTGTTTGCTCTTGTTGTTGTAACTATGTCAAGCCAGCATTCAAGTTTTCAGCATAGATCATAACTAACCATATTTGCAATTATTCTCAGGTCTCATAATTACTCATATCAATAGCATAATCAACTAGCAAGCCATAATAATAAATCTCGGATGACAACACTTTCTCAAAACAATCATAATATGATATAACAAGATGGTATCTCGCTAGCCCTTTCTGAGACCGCAAAACATAAATGCAGAGCACCTTTAAAGATCAAGGACTGACTAGACATTGTAATTCATGGTAAAAGAGATCCAATCATAGTCATACCCAATATAGATTAACAATGATGAATGCAAATGACAGTTGTGCTCTCCAGCTAGTGCTTTTTGATAAGAGGGTGATGACTCAACATAAAAGTAAATGGATAAGCCCTTCGCAGAGGGAATCAGGGATTTGTAGAGGTGCCAGAGCTCGGTTTCGAAATAGAGATAAATTACATTTTGAGCGGTATACTTTCATTGTCAACGTAACAACTAAGAGATGGCGATATCTTCCATGCTAAACACATTATAGGCGGTTCCCAAACAGAATGGTAAAGTTTATACTCCCCCTTCACCAACAAGCATCAATCCATGACTTGCTCGAAACAACGAGTGTCTCCAACATACATCAGGTCCCAGGGGAAGTTTTGTTTGCAATTAATTTTGATTTAGTTTGCATAAAGCATGGGACTGGGCATCCCGGTGACCAGCCATTTTCTCGTGAGTGAGGAGCGGAGTCCACTCCTCTTGAGAATAACCCGCCTAGCACGGAAGATAAGGACAACCTTGGTTGATACATGAGCTATTCGAGCATACAAAACAGAATGTTTATTTGAAGGTTTAGAGTTTGGCACATACAAATTTACTTGGAACGGCAGGTAGATACCGCATATAGGAAGGTATAGTGGACTCATCTGGAATAACTTTAGGGTTTAAGGGATTGGATGCACAAGCAGTATTCCCGCTTAGTACAGGTGAAGGCTAGCAAAAGACTGGGAAGCGACCAACTAGAGAGCGACAACAGCCATGTACATGCATTAAAATTAATAAACATTGGTTGCAAGCATGAGTAGGATATAATCCACCATGAACATAAATATCTTGAAGGCTATGTTGATTTGTTTCAACTACATGCGTGAACATGTGCCAAGTCAAGTCACTTAAATCATTCAAAGGAGGATACCACCCCATCATACCACATCATAATCATCTCAATAGCATGTTGGCACACAAGGTAAATCATTATAACTCATAGCTAATCAAGCACGGCACAAGCAACTATGATCTCTAATTGTCATTGCAAACATGTTTATTCATAATAAGTTGAATCAAGAATGACAGGCTCATCATACTTACAAAAACAAAAGAGGTCGAGTTCATACCAGCTTTTCCCATCTCAGTCAGTCCATCATATATCATCATAATTGCCTTTCACTTGCACGACCGAACGGTGTGAATAATAATAAGAGTGCACGTGCATTGGACTAAGCTGGAATCTGCGAGCATTCCATAAACAGGAGAAGACAGACAATATGGGCTCTTTGGTTCATTCAACAATAATGCATATAAGAGCCACTACAACAATTTAATCATGGTCTTCTCCTATTGACCCCCAAAGAAAAGGAAATAAAAATAAAACTATTTACATGGGAAAGCTCCCAACAAGCAAAAGAAGAACGGGAAATATTTTTGGGTTTTCTTTTTAATTACTACCACTAAAGCAGAAAAGTAAACTACTACTATTTTTTTGGTTTTTCTTAAGGTTTATCAAACACACAGACGAAAGCAGGAAAAAGGAAATAAACTAGCATGGATATTACAGTGAAAGAGTATGAGCACCGACATCTAGCAATGATGTGTGCGAACATAAATGTAATGTCTGTGAGAAATACGTACTCCCCCAAGCTTAGGCTTTTGGCCTAAATTGGTCTATTGCCAGGGATAGCCTGGCGGATACCCGTAAGTGTAGCTGGGGTCGTACTGCGACGAAGAGTAGTTGGGATCATACTGATGTGCAGCAGTTATAGCCTGCTGAGCTGCAGCGTGGAGTCGGGTTGCCTCCGCTCTCCTCTCGTGCTCATCTGCCTCTTCTCTGGTGATAGTGTATCTTCCTTTTGTTTGTGAATCAAAAAGAGCAGGAGCAGGGAGAGTAATACGGACAACATGCCGTTTATTAAAAATTAAACGATATAAAAGAGGTGATTCGGGCCTCTCGACAAAATGATGTGAAGCCATGGAGTCGTGATCTAAATATGCAGTGGGCAACTCCGTATCACCCTCACGGATGTCTATCTCAAGAAAATTAGCTAAGCGGGTTGCATAAATTCTTCCAAAGAAATCTCCATTATATCTATTATGATGCAACCTACGAGCTACAATAGCTCCCATATGATAAGATTGGTCTCCTAACACAGCATTCCTGAGAATGCTAAGATCAGGGACACACATGTGACATGCTTCATCCTTAGCATTTATACATCTACCTATGAAGAGAGCAAAATAATGTATAGCAGGAAAGTGAATGCTCCCTATGGTAGCCTGCGTTATATCTCTGGATTCCCCTACAGTTATACTAGCAAGAAAGTTTCTAAATTCAGATTTAGGGGGATCCCTAACACTACCCCATGATGGAAGTTTGCAAGCAAGAGTGAAATCCTCTAAGTCCATTCTATAAGATTTGTCACAAAGATCAAATATGACTGAAGGAGAATTACGCGAAGATGAATACTCAAACCTCCTCACAAATGAACCTGTGAGATCATGATACTGGTGGCATTTGTTAGCCTCAAAATCCTCAAGACCTGCATTGCGCAAATATGTTTTAAATTCTTTAATTCCCGCACTGTCCATAAAATTTTCTGACGGCCATTCGCAAGGCCGTACTGGAGCGTCTCTTGGTGGATCCTCGTCAGCATCGCGCATAGCAATCCTGGGTCCTTGCTTCTTACAGGAACCACCTTGGAACATCTTCCTAAGCATATTGTTTTTCTCTTAAAAAATCTGAAATTTTTAGTAACTTCAAACAAAAGTGAACCAACTTCAATAAAACTGATAGCAACTACTCCTACAAGTGCCTAGAGCCTATATCAAGCATTAGAACTACTTGGGCCCATATAAATTTGACATGCAAGCTAAAGAACATGGTCACCTATGTAGCACAAATTTGCAAAGAATAAAGCACTAGAACAAAAACTAATTGGACCAATGGAGGAGTCACATACCAAGGAACAATCTCCCGAAGCAGTTTTGCGAGAGGTGCTTTGAGCAAGGAGATCGAAAATCATAGAAAAAGTGGACGGAACTCATGCTTGAGTTGGTTTTTCGGGTTTGTGTGAGACAGAGGAAGAAGATAGGTGATGAAATAAGTGGAGGAGGGCCACCGTGGGCCCACGAGGCAGGGGGCGCGCCCTATAGGGGGGCGCGCCCACCACCCTCGTGGCCAGGTGGCAGCTTCTCCCGTGGTAATTTTTGCACAGTAAATCCTCAAATATTCCCTAAAAAATCATATTAAATTGGCATGGCATTCTTAGGACTTTTATTTTCGGGATATTTTTATATTGCACGGATAAGTCAGGAAACAGACAGAAAATACTATTTTTACTTTTATTCTACTAAATTACAGAAAGTATAGAAGGGGTACAGAAGTTTGTGCTTCTAGTTTCATCCATCTCATGCTCATCAAAAAGAATCCACTAACACGGTTGATCAAGTCTTGTTAACAAACTCATTCCAATAATCATGAAACCCGAGAAATTTCGAATAACACTAAGTTACCTCAACGGGGATTTGCACATCCCCTATAATAAGTATATCATATTTCTTTTTGATGGTAGGAAGAGGAAATTCAAAACCTCCAAGTTTAATCGATGGATATTTTTCCGATGGAGTTGATACTATGAACTTGAGGTTGTTTCCTCGGAAAATGTACTGTATGCTCATTACCATTAACATGAAAAGTGACATTGCCTTTGTTGCAATCAATAACAGCCCCTGCAGTATTAAGAAAAGGTCTTCCAAGAATAATAGACATACTATCATTCTCGAGAATATCATGAATAACAAAGTCCATTAAAATAGTAACGTTTGCAACCACAACGGGCACATCCTCACAAATACCGATAGGTATAGCAGTTGATTTATCAGCCATTTGCAAAGATATTTCAGTAGGTGTCAACTTATTCAAGTCAAGTCTACGGTATAAAGAGAGAGGCATAACACTAACACCGGCTCCAAGATCACATAAAGCAGTTTTAATATAATTGCTTTTAATGGAGCAAGGTATAGTAGGTACTTCGGGATCTCCATGTTTCTTTGGTATTCCACCCTTAAAAGTATAATTAGCAAGCATGGTGTAAATTTCAGCTGTAGGTATCTTCCTTTTATTAGTAATGATATCCTTCATATATTTAGCATAAGGATTCGTTTTGAGCACATCAGTTAAACATATACGCAAAAAGATAGGCCTAATCATTTTAGCAAAGCGCTCAAAATCCTCATCATCCTTTTTCTTGGATGGTTTGGGAGGAAAGGGCATGGGTTTCTGAACCCATGGTTCTCTTTCTTTACCATGTTTCCTAGCAACAAAGTCTCTTTTATCATAACGTGGATTCTTTGATTGTCGGTTATTAAGATCAACAGCGGGTTCAACTTCTACATCATTATCATTACTAGGTTGAGCATCATCATGAACATCATCATTAGTATTTTCATTAGGTTCAAGTTCATTACCAGATTGTGTTTCAGCATCAGACATAGAGATATCATTTGGATTATCAGGTGGTTCAACAATAGGTTCACTAGAAGTTTGCACAGTTCTATCATTTTTCTTTTTCTTCTTCTTAGAAGAACTAGGAACATCAATATTATTTATTTGAGAATCTTGCTCGATTCTCCTAGGGTGGCCTTCAGGATACAAAGGTTCCTGAGTCATTCTACCAGTTCTAGTAGCCACTCTAATAGCATAATCATTTTTCTTACTATTCATTTCATCAAGTACTTCTTTTTGAGCTTTAAGTACTTGTTCTACTTGAGTGGTAACCATAGAAGCATGTTTGCTAACAATTTTAAGTTCACCTTTAATATTAGCCATATAATCACCCAAGCATCTAATCTTATAAGCATTTTCTTTTAATTGTCTACCAAAATAAGCATTGAAGTCGTCTTGCTTAAACATAAAGTTATCAAACTCATCCAAGCACTGACTAGCAGTTTTAGTAGGAGGGACTTCAGCCTTAAAATATCTATAGAGAGAATTCACCTTTACTACCTATGTCGGGATATCGGGCACAGGGCAGCTATATCATTTAACTTAGTAAGATGTGCCACAACAGTTTCAGATTCATAACCATAAAAAGGATCGGCTTCAACCAAAGTAATTATATCTGGATCAACAGAGAATTCATAATCTTTATCAGGAACACATACAGGTGAAGTAGCAAAAGCGGGGTCAGGTTTCATTTTATCTCTAAGTGATTCTTTGCTCCATTTAATCAATAACCTCTTAAGCTCATATCTATCTTTGCAGGCTAAAATAGCTAAAGAAGAATCTTTGTCAAAAAGATAACCTTCAGGAATAACAGGCATATTTTCATCATCACTATCATCATCGTATTCAGATTCATCAATTTCTCTTTCTCTAGCCCTAGCAATTTGTTCTTCAAGAAATTCACTAAGGCGCACAGTAGTATCAAGCATAGAAGTAGTTTCATCATAAGTATCATGCATAGCAGAAGTGGCATAAAAACAGCAAAAGTAATGTTTTTGGTATTTTGTAGTGATTGTAACAGTAGCAACGGGAAAGTAAATAAGCGAGAACCAATATATGGAAAGCTCGTAGGCACCGGATTAGCGATGGATAATTATGCCGGATGCGGTTCATCATGTAACAGTCATAACATAGGGTGACACAGAACTAGCTCCAATTCATCAATGTAATGTAGGCATGTATTCCGTAAATAGTCATACGTGCTTATGGAAAAGAACTTGCATGACATCTTTTGTCCTACCCTCCCGTGGCAGCGGGGTCCTATTGGAAACTAAGGGATATTAAGGCCTCCTTTTAATAGAGAACCGGAACAAAGCATTAGCACATAGTGAATACATGAACTCCTCAAACTAAGGTCATCGCGGGGAGTGGTCCCGATTATTGTCACTTCGGGGTTGCCGGATCATAACACATAGTAGGTGACTATAGACTTGCAAGATAGGATCAAGAAATCACATATATTCATGAAAACATAATAGGTTCAGATCTGAAATCATGGCACTCGGGCCCTAGTGACAAGCATTAAGCATAGCAAAGTCATAGCAACATCAATCTCAAAACATAATGGATACTAGGGATCAAATCCTCACAAAACTAACTCGATTACATGATAAATCTCATCCAACCCATCACCGTCCAGCAAGCCTACGATGGAATTACTCACGCACGACGGTGAGCATCATGAAATTGGTGATGGAGGATGGTTTATGACGACGACGACGACGAATCCCCCTCTCCGGAGCCCCGAACGGACTCCACATCAGCCCTCCCGAGAGGTTTTAGGGCTTGGCGGCGGCTCTGTATCGTAAAACGCGATGATTTCTTCTCTCTGATTTTTTCTCTTTGAAAGTGAATATATAGAGTTGGAATTGGCGTCAGAGAGTTTCTAGGGGGCCCATGAGGTAGGGGGGCGCGCCCCCCACCCTCTTGGACAGGGTGTGGGCCCCCTGGTCTTCATCTTTGGCGAGGATTTTTTATTATTTTTTCTAAGGTGTTCCCAGGAGTTTCAGGTCATTCCGAGAATATTTGTTTTCTGCACATAAAACAACACCATGGTAATTCTGCTGAAAACAGCGTCAGTCCGGGTTAGTTCCATTCAAATCATACAAGTTAGAATCCAAAACATGGGCAAAAGTGTTTGGAAAAGTAGATACGACGGAGACGTATCACTAAGCAACCCGGCAACGACATTGATGTGTACCTAAGGCCATTAGTTGAAGAACTTTTACAGCTGTGGAATGGAAATGGTGTACGTGTGTGGGGTGAGCACAAACATGAGGAATTTAACCTGCATGCGTTGTTGTTTGTAACCATCAGTGATTGACATGCTCTCAGTAACCTTTCAGGACAGACAAACAAGGGATACCATGCATGCACACATTGTTTAGCTGACACCGAAAGTATATACCTGGACAAATGCAGGAAGAATGTGTACCTGGGGCATCGTTGATTTCTTCCGACAAACCATCAATGTTGAAAGAAAGGAAAGCATTTCAAAGGTGAGGCAGATCACCGGAAGAAGCCTGCCATGCATAACGGTGATCACGTACTTGCTATGGTCAATGATTCACGTAATCTTTGGAAAGGGTCCCGGCGGACTATCTATTCCGAATGACGCTGAGGGACGCGCACCCATGTGTGAGAAGAAATCTATATTTTGGGACCTACCCTACTGGAAAGACCTAGAGGTCCGCTCTTCGATCGACGTGATGCACGTGACGAAGAACCTTTGCGTGAACCTGCTAGGCTTCTTGGGCGTGTATGGGAAGACAAAAGATTCACCGGAGGCACGGGAGGACCTGCAACGTTTGCACGAAAAAGACAGCATGCCTCCAAAGCAGTATGAAGGTCCTGCCAGCTACGCTCTTACCAAAGAAGAGAAGGAAATCTGCTTTGAATGCCTGCTCAGTATGAAGGTCCCGTCTGGCTTCTCGTCAAATATAAAGGGAATAATAAATATGTCAGAGAAAAAGTTCCAGAACCTAAAGTCTCATGACTGCCACGTGATTATGACGCAACTGCTTCCGGTTGCATTGAGGGGGCTTCTACCGGAAAACATTCGATTAACCATTGTGAAGCTATGTGCATTCCTCAATGCAATCTCTCAGAAGGTGATCGATCTAGAAATCCTACCAAGTCTAAGGAGTGATGTGGCGCAATGTCTTGTCAATTTCGAGTTGGTGTTCCCACCATCCTTCTTCAATATCATGATGCATGTCCTAGTTCATCTAGTCAAGGATTGTCATTCTGGGCCCCGTATTTCTACACAATATGTTCCCCTTTGAGAGGTTCATGGGAGTCCTAAAGAAATATGCCCGTAACCACGCTAGGCCAGAAGGAAGCATCTCCATGGGCCATCAAACAGAGGATGTCATTGGGTTTTGTGTTGACTTCATTCTTGGCCTTAAGAAGATTGGTCTCCCTCAATCGCGGTATGAGGGGAGACTGACTGGAAAAGGCATGCTTGGAGGGGACTCAATAATATGTAGGGACGGGCAATCTTAGTCTCAAGCACACTACACAGTTCTACAGAAGTCTACCTTGGTGACCCCGTATGTCGATGAACACAAGAACAGTCTGCGCTCCAAACACCCGGAGCAGTGTGACTACTGGATTACATGTGAACACATCAGGACTTTCGGCAGTTGGTTGGAAACACGTCTCAGAGGTGACAACACTATTTCTGATGAGCTGTACTCATTGTCCAGGGGACCATCTTCGACTATATTGACTTAAATAGGATACGAGACAAATGGGAATACATTTTAGACGATCGCCCAAGATCAAAAGAGCACCAACCAAAACAGCGGTGTCCGCTTTGATGCAACAACCAATAGGGGAAAGGACATATATTATGGTTACATAGTGGACATATGGGAACTTGACTACGGACATGACTTTAAGGTCCCTTTGTTTAAGTGCAAATGGGTCAATCTGCCAGGAGGCGGGGTACAAGTAGACCCACAGTACGGAATGACAACAGTGGATCTAAACAATCTTGGGTACACAGATGAACCATTCGCCTTGGCCAATGATGTGGCGCAGGTCTTCTATGTGAAGGACATGTCTACCAAATCGAGAAAAAGATAAGATAAGGAAGCGAATACATCATACGATGAGCAAAAGCGCCACATAGTTCTTTCAGGAAAAAGAGACATCGTGGGATTGGAGGGCACAGACATGTCTAAAGATTATGAAAAGTTTCATGAAATTCCTCCCTTCAAAGTCAAGGCTGACCCAAGCACCCTGTGTAAGCGATGAAGAATATCCATGGTTACGACGCAATAAGCAAAGGACACAATCGAAGAAAAAGTGAAGACTTTCTCTCCACAACTATTATGATGATGCCTTTGATCTAGAATATCGCTACAGTTACATGTGAAGAAATGAAATGCCTTTTGTAACAGACGAGTTTCCATATGAAACCTTGATACTTTGAAAGAGATTGTGCATTTTGTACACGAAGTGCATCCAGTTTTTGTTGTAACCCTCTAACTTTTTAACACATGCTATGTGGGTGAAATGATGATACCAAGCCAGCTTTCAACCTTTTCAGAATTCATTTGTAGTGCTTTTCAATTTCAGGGTCATTTAGCTCAAAAAATCAGTAAATGCATGAAAAATAACAAATGAAGTCAGAAATGGTTGAAAATGATGATGTGGCTTTGAATGGTGCATTTTGAACACACAAAAATCTGGAGTTCAAATAAGTTCAAAAAAATGAAATCCCTTTTGTAATAGATGAGTTTTCGTCCGAAACCCTCATACTTCGAAAGAGATTGTCCATTTTGTACACGAAGGGCATTCAATTTTTGTCGTAACCCTCTCAACTTTTTAGCACATCCTATGTGGGTGAAATGATGATACCACGCCAATTTTCAACCTCTTTGGAGTTCATCTGAAGTGCTTTTCAATTTTAGGGTCATTTAGCTCAAAGAATGAACTAATATAAAAAAGAATGAACTAGAAAACTTTTATGAAACTCTAATAGAAAAAATAATAAACTAAAATTTATGCAACTAAAATTATGAAAGTATTTTTTGTTCAAAACATTAAAAGCAAAAAGGAATTTTCATAAAGAACTTTTTTTGTCAGCAACTTTAATACCAAAAAGAAATATCATAAAGATTTTTTTGTTAGAAACTAAAATAACAAAAAAATGTTTTTGAATATAATGATAAAACACAGTAATATTAAATAGCGGGAAAAAGAATCACTCCAAAATCTATTTTTATAGTAAAGTTAATCACAAACTAGTGATTCACACAAATTTCAAAGAATTCAATTTTAAACTATTCAAATTTGAAAACTAATGGCACTAACAGAAAGTTTATATTTTTCTGACCTAAAGGAAAAAGAATTAAAAAATAAAGCAAAAACCAAAAGAAAATAAACAATGCAAAAAACAAAACAAAAAAACTGAAAAAATAAATAAATAATGCACACAAATTTCAAAGAATTCAAATTTAGACTATTCAAATTTGAAAACTAATGGCACTAACAGAAAGTTTATAATTTCTCTGACCTGAAAGCAAAAAAGAATTAAAAAAATAAAGCAAAAAAACAAAAGAAAATAATGATGCAAAAAACAAAACAAAAAAACTGAAAAAAAAATAAAAAAACTTCCACCTACTGGGCCACCACGGCCTGAATACGACTAGAAACCCCACCCTGGGCCAGGATTCAGGCCCGCAGAAGGCCTAGTAGGCATGACAATGGAGGCCACGCCTCGAAACACGAAATGGGAGGCCAGAAAAACGGTTCGAAATAATAAAGGCCAGATGTAACGTTTCGCCGAAAAAGCTGTCAGTGGACATACCTTACTTTGATTGGATATCGTGCCCTTGTGGTTGAGGGTTGTAACCATTATACGGAGCCAGATACAGTTCACTCGTTCGTAAGACGGCTTTGGAGTATTCGGAGGAGGAACCCGCCTTGCAATGCCGAAGACAATCTGCACGTCGGACACATCGTCATTGAAGCCTGGTTCAGGGGCTACTGAGGGAGTCCTAGATTATTGGGTCCCCGAGCGTCCGGGCTATGCGACATGGGCCGGACTGATGGGCCGTGAAGATACAAGATAGAAGGCCTCCCCCCGTGTCTGGATGGGACTCTCCTTTGCGTGGATGGCAAGCTTGGCGTCCAGATGTGTAGTTTCCTTTCTCTGTAAACCAACTCTGTACAACCCTAGGCCCCTCAAGTGTCTATATAAACCGGAAGGTTTAGTCCATTGAGATCATCACGATCATATAGGCTAGACATCTAGGGTTTAGCCATTACGATCTCGAGGTAGATCAACTATTGTAACCCCTATACTCATCAAAGTCAATCAAGTAGGAAGTAGGGTATTACCTCCATTAAGAGGGCCCGAACCTGGGTAAACATCATGCCCCCTTTGTCTCCTGTTACCTTCGATCCTCGGACGCACAGTTCAGGACCCCCTACCTGAGATCGGCCGGTTTTGACACCGACAGCTTGTGCATCCAAGATCCTTGAACCAAGTTTCTTCCATGAGTGTCCACCATATCAACCTATATGCGGTATTTACGTGCCGTTCCAAGTAAATTTGCATGTGCCAAACTCTAAACCTTCAAATAATAATTTGTTTTGTATGCCTGAATCGCTCATGTGGTGACTAGGGGCTGTCAGTATCTTCCATGCTAGGTGGGTTATTCTCACGATGAGTGGACTATGCCCATCATTCACGAGGAAATGGCTGGTAATTGGGATGTCCAGCCTATGATCAAAAGATCAAAAACAAAATCGCAAAAAAATTAAACAAAGCTCCCCCGGGTTGTTGATAGTTGGACGATACCCGTTGTTTCGGACCAGCCATGGAATGTGATTATTGGTGGAGGGGGAGTAAAACCTTTACCTTTCTGTTTGGGAACCGCATATAATGTATCTAGTATGGAAGATATTGGGAACTCTTGGTTGTTATGTTCACAATGAAAGCATACCTCTCAAAATTATTTTCATCTCTGTTTTAAAAGCTTCGATCTCTGGCACCTCTGCAAATCCCTACTTCCCTCTGCGAATGGCCTATGTTTTACTTTTATGCAAGAGTCAGTAGTATTTTTTCTCATTCCAACATACTCTTTAATTTGCAAGCACCATGTGATGGGGAAATGCCGGGGTTTTCTGGCTCCTCGAGCACCTATGGGGACGCATCCCCTTCTCGGTTCGGCGGGGGGCGGAGGTCGCGCGAAGAGCGGATCGAGGCGAAGCACACGGGGTTTTTTTACCCAGCTTCGGAGCTCTCCCGAGAGATAATACTCCTACTACTGCTTTGTGGATTGTATTGAGTTCTTGCTCGGGAGCGCCGAGTGCTACAGTACACTCAAGCAGCTAACAAGACCGAGCGTTCTTCTATTTTCCTCTCAGAGATCGCTCTCCGGGGGCCGATCCCCCTCTACGTTGTGCATGGGCCTCCTTTTATATGTTCAAGGGGCCTCCAACAGGTGGCAACGTAGGTAAGGGCAAAAATGGAAATATGTTGTGGTAGGTACAGCTACCTACACAGTGTATCATACCTAACCCTGACGGCAGGGGACAAAGGCATTAAATGCCTATCTACGTCGCCCTGACGGTGCAGAAAAGGGACCGGCGCCACCGCTCACCATGATGGCGATCTTGTCAGCGTCGCATGCCACAGTGTACCCCTGGCTGCACAGCCTCCCGCCACGTACGCCAGGAAAGGTCCCGGAGCGACACGTAGGTGGGTGAGCTGGAGCGTAGGTACAGGGTGGTTGCCCGCCGCGGCAAGTGCCTTGCCGCAGCCGTTGTCTTGCCGCGTCCGGGAACTTGTCGCTCGCCGAGTCCTGCCGGGACGCGTGGCGCGTCGCGGCAGGTTCTTTGAGATGCTCTGGTTGGCCTTCCCGGCAAGCTCCTCTTGCCGGGGTCTTGTGCCTCGAGCGGCCTTCCCGGCAAGCTCCTCTTGCCGGGGACTTGTCTCCTTGGCTTAAATACTTTGTTCTCGAATGGCTCCAAAGAAACCATAGAGAGCCTTGGCGATCACCTGGCGGGCCTTGCCGCGGGGTGCGGCGACTGCCCGTGCACAAGTTCGGGATACTAGGGTACCCCTACTTTAGTACACCGACAGGAGCCCCCGGGCCTGGGCCACACACGGTGCCGAGCGCTGTTGGGCCAGGCCCAAAACAGGGCACGGGTACGCATGGCCTGGGTCACGTCGCACCTTGCTCCGCATCCACCGCGCCCTCCCCGAACGGCACGCGTCGGTTGCGGCGTCGTGGGAGAGGTTGTGGGTGGTTTCTTTATTCAGAAAGGCGAAACGTCCACCTCCTCCCTCCTTATAAGCAGGGGGGAACAGGAGCAGTTCGCCCATCTGCCCGTTGCTATTCCCTCCTCGAGAATCTTCGCCACTCCCCTTCTTCCCAAAGCCGAAGGAGAGCAGCGCCCTGCCCCCAGCGCCACCAGCACCACCAACGTCGCCGTCCTCACTCCCCATTCCCGCCATGGCTTCGAAAGCCGAGAAGGCGAAGTCGGCCGAGGCGCAGCGGCTCGCGGCGCTGCAGAAGGAGCGGGCAATCTTCCCTCCGAGGCTTGAGGCGGCGGAGCTGAAGGAGGACTTCTACCTCTTCTGGTCGGCAGGGACGCGAGCGCATCCGCGCACGAAGGTACTCCCAGCCACTGCTTGGGATAAGTATCCCACTGGGTATCCCTTCTTTGCCTTGTTCTTCTATTGCGGGCTCTGCCCGCCCTTTTCAGAATTCTTTTGCGATGTCATGAACACCTACGGGCTCCACCTTCTTGATTTCACCCCCAATGCCGTCCTGACCATGGCAGTTTTCGCACATCTCTACGAAAACTTTGTCGGGATCCATCCAAACGTAGCTCTTTTCCGCCATTTCTTTTCGCCTCGGGTTGAGAAAGGAGAACCTTTATCCGGCGGAATCGCCTGGATCTCGAAAGCTGGCAAGAAGTATGCTTATCTGGAGGGAGAGCTCCGCAGCAAGTGGGAGGAGTGGAGGGCGGACTGGTGTCTGATCGTTGAGGAGAACCCGCAGCCGTTTACTGCTCTGCGCGAAACCCCAGTAGTGCGTGACAGTGATTGGAGCAGCCTGGCCCCGGAAGATGACAGACTAAGGATCGCCGTCACCCGGATCCTACGCCTCAGGCTTGCCGGGCTTACCGTAGGAGCGGTTGGCGCAGATTTCCTTCGCCGCCGCATCGCCCCCCTGCAGGAGAGGGGGAGACCCGCCTGGGAGTTTCAGAATGCGGCGGATATCATGAGGTTGCGGCCGGGCCTCAACTTCAACTTCACTGTCCTGGAGCTCAACGCGATGCTCCAGGAGCTGTTCAAGCACGACCCACAGCATCCCGAAGTGTTCTGGTTGCCGAGGGGCGGCGTCCCGCTGTGCAACAACTCCGCACTCGACCGTATCCGTGCAATAATGCCGCTGTGCGACTCGCATGGAATTGATCCAGCCTGGATAGAGCCTGCGGATGATGTCGTGCGGGCATTCTTCGACAACTTGATAGAAGTGTCGGTCGACGCCGACGAGAAAAAAGGCCTCACCCGGGACACCACCGACGATGAGCTCAAGCGCATCGGCACCAGGATGGAAGAGGCGGCGGCAGCTGCCGCTGCGGGCGAGTTTGGGTTCACCGTGGAGGAGGCAGAGGCAGCAGAGGCGGCAAGCCTTGCTGACCGAGAGGAGCTTGTCGGCGAGAAGAGGTACGCCAAGCACGACGTCGGGCCGAGCGGGCCCGCCGAGGACACGAGCGGCTCGCTGGAGATCGGCTCCTCTTCCTCTTCGTCTTCGGACAGCTTGCCGCAAGCAGAGCCCCTGACTCCACGAGCAGAGCCCCCGGCTCCACAAGAAGAGCCCCCGGCTCCACAAGCAGAGCCCCCGGCTCCATCAAGAAGGCGTCTTCGCAAGGCTGGGGACGTAGCGGAGCGGCGGGCGAGTCAACCCCCGCCGCGCCGCACGACACGCTCCACCGCGGCAAGTTCTGTTGCCGCGGAAACACCTCACGCTGCAGCGGCAACTGGGGCGGGGTCCTCTCGGCCTGCTGCTCCAGCTCCCACCAAGCGGCCAAGGGATCCTACTCCTCCGCCTCCTCGCGCCGGAGGTGGGCCAGGCTTTGACTTCTCCGCGCTCAGCTCCGACGAGGAAGAAGATGAGTAAGATTCTTGTTGTACTTGCATGTCTTCAATACTTGCCGTCTTGTCTTGTATCTCATTTGCTTTACTCTGAACTTATTCCTTTTTAGGACGCTGGCCCAGAGAATGGCAAAGACAGCCAAGGTCCCGGTGATTGTCATCAAGGATGATCCCACCGTGGCAGCAGGGGGTGCACCTGAGACAAACTTGTCGGTCCCGACAGCTGTTCCTCAGAGCAGCCCCCAGCGCAGCCCCCAGCGTAAGTATATGGTTTACTTCCAGCTGTTAGGCGCGCATGGATACAATTTGCTTGCTGATATCTGACCGTTGGCTTGTGTAGGAGCAGAGCAGCTCCACCAGGAGCGCCCGGAGGCCACCCCTGACATGCCACCTGCTTCGACTACGTCGCCGAGGGAGAGTTCTCCGGCAAGGGGGAATCCCCCGACAAGGGAGAGCTCCCCGGCAAGGGAGAAGTCTCCGACGAGGGAGAGCTCCCCGGCAAGGGAGAAGTCTCCGACAAGGGACAGTACCGGCGACCCCCCGGCAGCGGAGATCCCAACTACCGAGCCTGGTACAGGTACTCCTTGCTTATAAACTCCCCTTGGGTTCTTCTTTTTGGGATATTTGCTTGACTTTTCTTCCTTTTCCGGTCGTCAGATCCATCCACTGTGGAGCCGATGGAGACCGAGGTTGTTATTGAAGACGCCGCTGCCACCGAAGAAACGGCCGGCGCTAAAGATCCCGCCAGTGAAGAGGCCGCCAAGGCTGCCGCCGCAGCAGCTGACGAGGGGTCCGGCGATCGTACTGACGACCCTGGGGCCACAGGAGCGACAGGCGCTACACCGATCGCCGATCCTCCCGCCGCTGCCGCAGCGTCAGCCTCCGAAGAACCCCAGCCAGGCGTCTACTTGAAGGCTGGCGCTGGCATCTTCATCAACCTCCCCTGGGCGTCAACGTCCAGGGCGCCGGTCGAAGGAGAAAGCTTTGACGTGGAGGTGCTTGCCTCCGCTGGGCTGACGTTGGTCGACGCACCAAGCAGCAGCAGCGACGAGCCCGAGGAGGAGCGACTGCTGCGGAAGCTGGTGTCGCTCTACCGCGCCCGCCAGGCCAAACTGGAGTCCCGCGAAGCGCTTGTCGCGAAGGTGGGGGTGGACGTGGAGAAGCGTGTGGAGGAGCTCCGAGGCCTCAACCAGGCAACTCTCCAGTCGCTGGCGGCGGAGCGGGTGCAGCTCGATGAGGCGCAGAAGGCTTTCATCCTTGATAAGGCAGAGATTGCAGAGCAACAGCGGCTTGCCGCCGAGGAGTTATCTGCGCGGGACGGTGAGTTGGTGCAGCTGAAGGCCAGCCTGGACAACCACGAAGAGGAGCTAGCTGTGCGCGAGCAAGCACTCAGCGGAGCCCTCAAGGAAGCAAAGGACGCTGTCGCAGCGGTCGAGGCCGCCAAGAAGGAGCTGGAGGCGAAAGTGGCGCAGCTGGAGACTGATCTCAAGGCGAGCGGTGAAGCGCTTGCCGCTCTCGAGCATGAGCGTGAGAAGGACGCCTACACCTTTGGCGAACTACAGGGTCGTCTCGCCGAGAAGGTCAAGGAGCTTGACGCCGCCAAGGACTCCAAGGTTGATCTTGAGCTGAAGCTGGCTGCTTTGACCAAGACGCTGGACGGCGCTAGGGAGCAGGAGGCTGCCTTGAAGAAGGAGATCAAGGCCGACAAGGAGCTGCTGGAGAGCATCGCCGCCACCCAGAACGATTTCAGGGGAACTGTGGAGCGGTGGACGGAGGGCCTTGTGAATGCTGCCGCAGACATCGACAAGGAGTTGGCGCTGCTGGGGGTGGAGGATCTCGGGTATTCCTCTGACGGGAGCCTCCCATCCAGCGCCAAGCTCACCTTATTCTTCAAAGGCGTGGCGACGACCCTCCAACAACTCTGGGAGAGGATCCCAAAGCAGCTGGCCGACGAGTCGGGCGAGACCTGCGCGGGAGCTCTCAAAAAGGTGCTGATGAAGGTGGCCTTCCGCAACCCGGGCCTCCGCCTCACTAACATCCTCAGGTCCCTGCCACCGGAAGCTGATCTGGAGGAGCTCGAGACCCTCGTCGCACCCATTGTGGACAAGGTGAGCGGGATCAAGAGGGTTGAGGGCGACCGCGCGGACTAGGCCGCCTATTTTCTTCCTCTTTTTTTTGTCGTCGCTTTTCATGTTATGAAAACAGTTTATTAGAGCCGCGACAAACTATCTTGTAATATAACTCTGTTTCAGGTCATGATTGCAATGTTACTTCCTTTACTCGATTCCTTCCTTTGTATGTTTTTGCCCTCCGCTTTCAGGGAACCTGCCGGCGTAGGCACCTTTGCCGCGAGCGCTGAGTCCGGGACGTCAGCAGCCTGCTGGCGGTGCCGTTACCGACAAGAAACCTTGTCGCGACTAGTCGCAGCTCGCTTAAGTTGCTGAGTGAACTCGAAACAAAGTAAGGGCGCGACTCTAGTCGCAGCACACTTAAACTGTTGAGCGAACTCGAAACAAAGTAAGGGCGCAACTAGCCACGAGCTGGTTCCTCCACGCACAGGTTTTCCATACAAAGCATGGTCGTTCAAGAAAAGTAACTTAAAGTTAAAAAATCTGATTGCTCGAACTATGGCACTTAGCTTTTCTGTCGTTTGCTCCCCGGCAAGGCGAAATTTTTCCTGAACGACGCCGGGTCCATACCATTATCTTCCCCTCCCCCCCCCCCCCCCCGCCGGCCAACTTGTGGGCGAAGGATCCTTCCTTTCCTTGAGAAAAAGAGAAAAGAGAAAACAATAGTATGGAGCCTTATGGCTTGTTATTGCTTACCGAGGGGGCTCGCTGCACAAAGTGTCAGATAATTCATGCAGAAAGGCATGAAATTGACAGGGTGTGCGGAGCACGTGAGTTTTATTTATGCACAGGGTCTGCGCCTGGCTTTGTACAAAGGATTACATGCAACAGCGGCAAGACTTGTACAAAATGGTGGTTGTCGGACAGGGTCCGGCAACCGCGCCTTACGGGTAAAACTT
This sequence comes from Aegilops umbellulata, assembly GCA_032464435.1. Taxonomy (NCBI): domain Eukaryota; kingdom Viridiplantae; phylum Streptophyta; class Magnoliopsida; order Poales; family Poaceae; genus Aegilops; species Aegilops umbellulata. Next base: position 400,762,589 of record CP136054.1, read on the forward strand.
ACGAAGATGCTCGATGTTCCAGGAGTTGCTCACCGGAAAGCCATCCTCGGTCTCAAGGCGGACAGCGCCAGGCCTAGTGACTCGTTTCACCCGGTAAGGGCCTTCCCACTTCGGCGTCAACTTGTTGGAATTCTTGGCGGAATGAACGCGCCGAAGAACAAGGTCGCCTTCCTCGAGACTTCTGGCTTTAACTTTGCGGCTATGGTAGCGGCGTAAAGCTTGCTGGTATCGAGCAGCTCGTACAGCAGCCTGAAGACGGTCTTCCTCAAGGAGCAGCGCGTCATCTTGTCGCAACTGCTCTTGCTCAAGCTCATCATAAGCGAGCACTCGAGGTGACCCGTATATGAGTTCCGTGGGGATAACTGCCTCTGCTCCATAGACTAGAGCGAAAGGTGTCTGGCCAGTGGCTCGATTTGGCGTCGTCCTGATCGACCAAAGAACCACCGGCAGCTCCTCGATCCAGTTTCTTCCGCACTTATGCAGCCTGTCGAAAGTCTGGGTCTTGAGTACACGCAGCACTTCAGCATTTGCCCTCTCTGCTTGACCGTTGCTCCTGGGGTGAGCAACAGAAGCGAAGCAGACCTTGGCGCCAAGGTCTTGGACGTACTGCATGAAGGTGCGACTCGTGAATTGTGTACCGTTGTCGGTGATGATCCTGTTAGGGATTCCGAAGCGGCAAACAATCGACCTGAAGAACTTGACTGCTGACTGTGCTGTCACCTTCCTCACTGGTTCCACTTCCGGCCACTTTGTGAACTTGTCTATTGCGACGTACAAGTACTCAAATCCCCCGACTGCTCGGGGGAAGGGGCCGAGGATGTCGAGCCCCCAGACCGAAAATGGCCAGGATAAAGGGATCGTCTGGAGAGCTTGAGCTGGCTGGTGTATCTGCTTGGAATGGAACCGGCACGCTTCACACTTGGTTACTTGTGCAGCTGCATCCTGGAGGGCTGTCGGCCAAAAGAAGCCCTACCGGAATGCTTTGCCGACAAGCGCTCTTGCGCCAATGTGGTGACCACAAATGCCTCCATGTATCTCTGCCAACAGCTTCTGTCCATCTTCCTGGGGGATACACTTCAATTTCACTCCGTTGAGTCTTCTTCTGTACAGTGCGTTGTCAACGAACTGGCACATACTAGACTGTTGGGCTACTCTTTCCGCTTCTTCTGGCTCTTCGGGAAGTTCTCCTGACTGGAGGAAACGGACGATCTGCTGTGCCCATGTTGGAGCCTGTGGCTCGACAACAAGGACTAAAGGCATATCTGCTGCTGCGGGAACATCCGCTTCTACGGCGAGAACCTGCGGTTCAGCCGGAGCTTGATGATCCCTGGTGTCGGGGATATACCCCGCGGCGTAAACCGGCCGGAAGTTAAACCGGCCGGACTTGGCGGTTTATCTAAAGACCTGCCCTGACCTTGGCGGTTTACAAGCAACCCGCTTGGTCGTTATGACTCACTGGTAATCCGGCGGGCGGATCAGACGGATGACAAGGCCAAAGGCCCAGAAGGCCGGTTCAACTATGGAGGGTCGGTTTAAGAGGAAAGGAATATTTGCCTTACAAGGAGTTAAGGCCAGGACTTGTATCCGGTTTGTATTAGAGATAGACTAGTCCTAATCCTAATAGGACTCCACATGTAAACCGCCCCTTCAACATATATAAGGAGGGGCGGGGCTCCCCAAAGAGGGACGAGTTAGAAGCTACAAGCAAGAAACAATCTCTAGGGCTAGACACAAAGAGCCGGTTTACGGCGTCTCCCTCGTGATGATAATGAGACCTAGCCACAAACAGCATGTAGGGTTATTACCGGATGATGTTTCCCGGGGCCCGAAGCTGTCTAAACCCTTGCCTTGTGTGTTGATCCGCCCTGCGTCTATCGTCCCACTCAACCCCTCTCAAGCTACCACATAGATGCGTTGGCCTCGCGACTAAGTCCTGACACTAAGGACATCTGCCGTGACAATTCCACGACAGTTGGCGCCCACCGTGGGGCCTGCGCACGGTGGTGTTGAGTTCTTGGGGGGATCTCTATCTGGGGATCGAGAAGTTCGCAATGTTTTGAATGAGGAAAAACCGGTTTGAAAGGATCTACATCATCTCCATGGCAATCAGCCGGGACGACATATACGAGTTTTTGAGAAGAAAGAAATTTTGGCACGGGATCAGTACACCGCGCCCGTCTTTGGCGATCCGTCAAATCTAACCAAGGATCAGTTTTTTGCTATGACATCGCCGCAACTCGCGGAGTTCAACAGGAGTTCAAAGGAAGTTAGGGTTTGATGTTCTGTGCGTTGCCGATACGACGCGACCCGTCGAATCCGATTTGGAGATCAATTTTTGCTGCATATCGTCAAGGCCGACAGGAATTTTCCTATAGCTGTTGTACGGCGGGTCAGAATAATCCATATCAGCACGCGCGTGAGGAGACAAGGACCAAATCCCAAGGCGGTTTCATAAAGTGACCTGTTAAAGACTGCTGCTGCTACTACTGTTATTCGATACTTGAATACGGTCTACAGGAAAACTCTGGTTTTTTTGGGAAGGGGTAATCTGTACAACAAGTTTTTTAAAGGAGTCTACTCTGTTGCCGAGTCGCCCGTAGCGAGTAAGCTGCCGCCGAGGGTTTGGAGCTCTGCTCTGCGCCGCCGGCGCAAGGTGATCCGTCGAATCAGAGTTGATGTGTGTTGAGCTGTCATTAGAAACAAAGGCGAGGCAAATTGTCTGTTCAAATTCCGAGATGATCAGGTGTTGCGACAAGTTCCCGGAGATTGGGCAAGTTATTACTGCTAGTACTCATCACCTGATGGAAACGAGAGGAACGGAAACTGTCCGATCAAAGCATCAGGGCGCCGGCTATGACTCAAAAAACGGATATTGCCGTGGCTGCGTTTCGAGTTGTTTGCTGAACCACGACAGTTGGCGCCCCACACTAAGTCACTGGGCTCCAACGCCTCGAATCGCCCACCACTGAAGATGCGCCGCCTCAGGCGGCTACACACCTGACGTGCCAAGCCTCCCCATTTTACACCGGCTCAGCCCGCGCCTCCCCTTTGCAGCAGCATCAGGTTCGGCCGCCCTAGTGCGCCCCTGGCGTCCGGTTTTTCCACGTGCTCCTGTGCGGCCGCGCGCTTGTAATGAGCCGCTCGTGCGATCACATGCTTCCGTGCGGCCGTCTTGCTTATAAACCGCCCAGCCGCTTTACGCCGCTGATGATGAACCGTCGTAAGTTGCCAAGACGGACAGGTTTCCTGCAACTGATTCAAATTCGTCACCTTCCGCACACATGCACTCAGAACCATCCAGCCGATTTGCACAAAGACATCCTCGCCAGTGTCCGCATCGTTTCATTGGAAGAATTGCAGTGGCCGTCCGTTCTCCAAACGCCATCCCAGCAGGCCGAGCTGAAGGAGAGAACAGAGAGGTCCGCTGGACTCTTCAAAACCTGAAGTAAAAAGGAGGAGAGGAGGGGCCAAGGAACAGTAGCCTTGCTGCGGTTTCCAAGAAGGCTTATCACCAAAAATGAAAAGGACACAATTATCACAAAGGCCAACCTCATCCACGTACAAACATCCAAAGGAGTACTACTTGATGGTTTGGAGCAAACGTACGAGGAGATATGCGTTGGGAGGCAGAAAAGACAAATGAAGACCCACGTGGGCGCTGGTGCCACATGTGCATCCATCCGATCATCTTTTTCATCTGAGATTATCCAACAATTTACCAGGTGCTATCTTGTCTATTTATTTTTAGTGCATATCGTCTTTGTCAAAGAACAATTACTTTGATCTGTATATTTTTGTATACAGGATAATCATTTACTACAAACATGGTTTATACCATGGGTACGGAGTACGCGCTGGCAACGTCCTGCCCGGTGTTCGTCCGTGCCACATTACATGGTGAATGGACGCGTGCAAGACGCCGCCCTTACGGCCCGGTTTACATCAGCTTGCCGAGACCGTGACTGCGTTCGACTCGCCCGTCCGAACCGGTTTACAACGCCGCGGCCGGCTCATCTGTCTGTGCCGCCTCTGATGTTGCGGTCGTATTCTCCGTCCGTCTCTCGTGGCCCGGTCTACATCAACACACCGGGCCGCACCTGTTTACATGAGCCATTCATTGAGTATGAACAAGTCACAGCTTGGGTAGCCCGGTTTTCTTTCAAATTGGAGGCAAATTATCATCAACCGCCGTCTGCACTGGATGGATCAATGGGCAGGCGCACAAGTCGCCGCCGCTACAGTTTGGTTAACTTCAAATAACCAGTTGGAAGGAACCATTGGCCGAGTTGCTGACACGGCTCATACAGGATCATTTATAACCCGCCGCAGTCACCTCAACCTTCTGTGGATTCACATCGTGCTATCAACACCAATGATATACAAGTTATGCCGGTTTATATCACGGTCAAATATGGAGAGTCTCAAGCCAACTCCTTGAGTCACCTTGAGACTTGGGGGCTACGATGATATGACGCAGCAAGTCTTGCCAGTTTCAGCCGGTTTAAGAACCCGAGGACGATGGAGGGAAAGATAACCCGATCCCGGAGGCTACTGTTATGTTGATGAAAATTTAAAGGCCGTCAGAAAATTTCCGGCTTAGAAAGTATATGACAGTTACAAAATCCCGACTCAATGAAGAAGTTTCGGATCATCAGAAAGGATTCCGGTTTGAAACCTGGCTGAAGGGAAGTCAGTATCACTGAAGCTCTCAAATATCCGGTTTACAATCCGGTTCAAGAGAAATCTATTCTCCCACAAAGTTCTGAAGCGCTCAGATCCGGTTTAACAATGTCCGGTTCAAAAAGGAATTAACTTCTCGCAAGTTCGAGTTTAAAGGCCGTCAGAAAATTTCCGGCTGAAAATGAAGATTCCGGTTTAAAATCCGGTTCAAGGGAAAGATGTCTCCCACAGCTTTGAAGCTTTCAATATCCGGTTCAGGATCCCGGTTCAAGAAGAATTTATCTCTTGCAAAAAAAGTTAAAAATTACCGAAGAGGACCTGCTGCCATGATGCGCGGTTCAAACATGGGTATCCGGCCTTATTGGCCTGACATATTATTTGTCGCATGGGGGCTCCCGCTTTATAAAGCGGGGTATCTATTCTTTATATCATGTGTGGTTACACGGGGTTGTTTTCAAGCAACATCCGGTTTACCCCTTGCAAGTCTTAACAAGATCACTTGAGGCTTCCTGTTCAAACATAGGTCGTATTCGAACCAAAGAGAACATAGCTGTCCTTATAAGGTCATTTGGGGGCTCGGTTGTGTCCGAACCGATGCAATACCTCTTGGCCGGCGAAAGCCACCAGAGTCATTTGGGGGCTCGGTCGTGTCCGAACCGATGCAATACCTCTTGGCCGGCGAAAGCCACGTGAGTCATTTGGGGGCTCGGTCGTGTCCGAACTGATGCAATACCTCTTGGCCGGCGAAAGCCACCAGAATCATTTGGGGACACGGTCACGTCTGAACCGGTCACGCCTCTTGGTCGGCCTACGGGCCTTAGAGTCATTTGGGGACTTGGTCGAACCCGAACCATAGCAATGCCACTTGGCCGGCGTAACGCCACGCGTCATTTTGGGGTCCTGGCTGACTGGCACCATCGCTACACCTTCGGGGGGCTTGGTTGCGTCTGACCATGGTAATTCCATCTGACCAAGCTCAGTAGAGCTCTTCTTTTGCAAAAAGTCTTTGTCACCGCTTTTGCTTCATTCTTTTTTAAAGAGTTGATATTTTATTGCGTTTCTTTTAAACCGACAATTCTTAAACCGGTTCAACTGTCAAATTACAAATTGACGGAACACGATCAAATCTTAATCCGGAGGTTATCTGCCCGGTTAATATTCTATTTCCATCCTATTATGGAGTAAACCGGTGTTTATCAACCCGGCTCGGCTTTCAACTACAAGTTGTCAGTACACGATCAAGTTATAATCCGGAGACTATCAGCCCGGTTTGGTTTGACTACGAGTCGCCAGTATAATATATGGATAATCCGGTGTCTATCATAACCCGGTATGGTTTTATTATAAACCGGCACAGTATGAAAGGAGTTATCATTACTCAAGATTGGGGTTGTCACCCTTACTACAAAAAGTTGGTAAACCAACGATGTGATTCAATGTCACAGGTACGATATATTTCATATTTGATTATTCTTAAGTGCAGCCTTGGTTATAAACCTTGGTTATATGTTGGGCATTATGACCCGTCCAGCGGTAAACCGCCAGGACACTTTAAACTTGTTGTATGTAGGAACAGGTTGAATAAAGCATGATGAAAAATTGTCCGGTGTTTATTAAACCGGCCTGGCTTTTCGACTATAAGTCGCCAGTATGATGGGAAATTGTCCGGTGTTTATTAAACCGGTCTGGCTTTGGACTATAAGTCGCCAGTATATATTTGGATTGCGCCATTGGAATCATGCGCTTATAAATTATTGGATTATATTATTCAAATAGCCAAACTTGGCTGAATTTTCATTATGATATTGGATGAATAAGGTTTTCATACCGGATTATATTATTCAAATAGCCAACATGGCTGGATTTTTATTATGGTTATTAATATTATGATTAAGGTTTTCAAAGTCGCTTTAGCGCAATGGTTATCATTTTCTATAGTTGAAGGAATAGTCCCGAGTTGCTGCAAGCTTACAACCCGGCACTTGGGGGCTAAATTGTTCAAAGTTGAGATTATATCAAATATGCAAGTCTCATGTCGCTGCAAGCATGCACCATGACACTTGGGGGCTAATGCAAAGCCATTTTTGCTCATCTTATTGAAGACCCGACTCATCACATCGTAATGAGCTGGCCCTTGGGGGCTACCAATTGCTCCTGTCAACTATTCAAGGTACAAAGCTTTTTTCCATTATATTGAAGGGTCCACTGCTCAGTTGGTAAAACACAAGGCTCTTAACCTTGTGGACGGGAATTCAAGCCCCATGATGAGGGCTACATCATATGATGTTATTTTCATTGAAGTATATATCAAAGTCCTAGCTCAATATTATCTTATTGACCCAACCCTTGGGGGCTACATTGGTTGAAGTTTTATGGGCATCAGTCAATTACAAGTCCCAGGTTGCTGCAAGCATGACAACCCGGCACTTGGGGGCTACAGGTATTATATTATTATCGAAGAAATATTTTCAAATTCTCTGTTTGAGCAAACTAGATTGACCCGGCGTCACCAATCATTATGACCCTGTGGCTGCAACCCGGTGTCATCAATAATCATAAACCGGTGTTGGCAACAATCATGAACCGGTGTCTGCAACAATCATGACCCGGAATTATCAGTTTTTATAACCCGACAGTTTTTGGCAATGATAAACCGCAAATTGAGTATGAAGCTGGTTATTGACCCGGATTTTCTAGAAGGAGGAAATGACAAGGACTTAAGGACGATCAGGTGCCGGTTTACAAAAATTCTTAACCCGGAGCACAACCTGTCAAATTTGTTCTGGTGTTTATTTGCAGCATAAGTTTACCATGGATAAATCCAAGCTAAACTTGGGGGCTAATGTCGGGGATATACCCCGCGGCGTAAACCGGCCGGAAGTTAAACCGGCCGGACTTGGCGGTTTATCTGAAGACCCGCCCTGACCTTGGCGGTTTACAAGCAACCCGCTTGGTCGTTATGACTCACTGGTAATCCGGCGGGCGGATCAGACGGATGACAAGGCCCAAGGCCCAGAAGGCCAGTTCAACTATGGAGGGTCGGTTTAAGAGGAAAGGAATATTTGCCTTACAAGGAGTTAAGGCCAGGACTTGTATCCGGTTTGTATTAGAGATAGACTAGTCCTAATCCTAATAGGACTCCACATGTAAACCGCCCCTTCAACATATATAAGGAGGGGCGGGCTCCCCAAAGAGGGACGAGTTAGAAGCTACAAGCAAGAAACAATCTCTAGGGCTAGACACAAAGAGCCGGTTTACGGCGTCTCCCTCGTGATGATAATGAGACCTAGCCACAAACAGCATGTAGGGTTATTACCGGATGATGTTTCCCGGGGCCCGAAGCTGTCTAAACCCTTGCCTTGTGTGTTGATACGCCCTGCGTCTATCGTCTCACTCAACCCCTCTCAAGCTACCACATAGATGCGTTGGCCTCGTGACTAAGTCCTGACACTAAGGACATCTGCCGTGACAATTCCACGACACCTGGCAAGCTTGCCGGAGCGAAACTTGTTGGGAGCGTCTGCTTCAACGAAACATAACCTGGGGCTTGTCGGAGCAGACTGCTCCTCAGCACTCTTGGCGTTGATCTTGGGGACCTTCTTGGCGGCGGCTTCGGGAAGCTCTGCCGGAAGATAGTCACCAGAAATCAACTTCCTCTTCTTGCTCTGTCCAGTTGATGGCATCATGGATGGTTGAGTCAGCTTGAGCACAAAGATCCCTGGTTCCACAGGTAAGTTAAGTGCCGCGCACTTTGATAGGCCGTCAGCGATGTCGTCCTGAGCTCTTGGAACATGTTCCATCTGTAGGCCGACAAAGCGCTCTTCCAGCTTCCTCACTTCATCAACGTAAGCTTCCATCAACGGACTCTGATAATCCTTGTTCACTTGGCGGACGAGAAGCTGTGAGTCACCCCTGACAATGAGTTGCTTGATCCCAAGGTCTGCCGCCATCCTGAGACCGGCGAGCAATCCTTCATACTCTGCAGTATTGTTTGTTGCTTGCTCCTTGGGAAAGTGCATCTGGACCACGTACTTGAGGTGCTCTCTGGTGGGTGCGACAAGGAGCACGCCAGCACCGGCGCCTTGCAGCGAGAACGCACCATCAAAGTACATCAGCCACTCTTTGTTTGCTTCCTTGACGGGGAAGCTCGTCTCTGGAATTTCTTCGTCTGGTGTTGGCGTCCACTCTGCTATGAATTCTTCCAATGCTCTGCTTTGAATAGTTGAAGTGCTCTCAAACTTGAGGCCAAAGCTTGACAGTTCCAGTGCCCACTCAACAATCCTTCCTGTTGCTTCTGGATTCTGCAGTATCCTCTTCAGCGGAAAGCGAGTGACAACTGTGATCTCATGTGCTTGGAAGTAATGGCGCAACTTTCTCGAGGCCATAAGAAGGCCGAAAAGCAACTTCTGCACACCAGAGTACCTTGACCTTGCCCCCTGCAGAAGGGAACTGACAAAGTAGACTGGGCGCTGCACCATTTTCTTCTTCTGTATCCCTTCGCACATCTGCGCAGATCCATCTTCGTCGGTACCAGAGCTCGTCGGGGAAGCCCCCTGCTTGTCGCTTGATGTGCTTGCCGCGGTCGCTGGCTCATCATCTGCCTCTCTCTCCGCTACTAACGCAGCACTAACCACTTGATTGGTTGCCGCCAGATATAGCAGCAACTTCTCTTGTGGTTTAGGTGCGACAAGTATTGGAGTGGAGGACAGGTATCCCTTCAAGTCCTGCAGCGCAGCCTCCGCTTCCGGAGTCCATTTCATTGGACCTGCCTTTTTCAAGATTTTGAAAAATGGCAGGGCGCGCTCAGCAGACTTAGAGATAAACCTGCTGAGAGCCGCCACGCAGCCGGCAAGTTTTCGTACATCCTTGACGTGCTTCGGTGCTTCAATCTGCTCAATGGCCTTGATCTTGTCGGGATTTGCTTCAATTCCCCTCTGAGACATGAAGAATCCGAGAAGCTTGCCGGACGGGACTCCAAACACGCACTTCTCGGGGTTGAGCTTGAGGCTGATCTTGCGTAGATTTGCAAAAGTCTCTTCTAGGTCTTGAATCAGAGTTGCTTTGTCCCTGCTCTTGACCACTATGTCATCCATGTAGGCTTCCACATTTCTGTGTATTTGCGGCTCAAAAGCAGTATGGACTACCCTTGCGAATGTTGAACCAGCATTCTTCAAACCGAAAGGCATTCGTACGAAACAGTACGTGCCACATGGAGTGATGAACGCGGTTTTCTCCTCATCCTCTTCTGCCATGAAGATCTGATGGTATCCTGAGTATGCGTCAAGAAATGAAAGCAAGTCGCATCCGGCTGTGGAGTCGACAATCTGGTGAATGCGCGGCAAGGGAAATGGGTCTTTGGGACAAGCTTTGTTGACATCGGTGAAGTCGATGCAAAGTCTCCATTTCCCGTTTGCCTTGCGCACGACTACAGGATTGGCCAACCACGTAGGATGGAGCACTCCTCTGACGAGGCCTGCTGCTTCCAACTTCTTGATCTCTTCGGCGATGAACTCTTGGCGCTCCACTGCTTGTTTCCTGACTCTCTGCTTGACAGGCCGCGCATGAGGACAGACGGCAAGGTGGTGCTCGATTACTTTCCTGGGAACGCCGGGGATGTCAGACGGTTGCCACGCAAACACATCGACATTCGCCCGTAGGAAAGCAACGAGCGCGCTTTCCTATTTAGGGTCGAGAGTGGCACTGATGGTGAAGGTACCACCAGTGCCGTCCTCCTTGGCGGACACCTTCTTGGTCGCTGGTGGAGCTGCCATCGTCTTCTTACACTTGCCGGTGGAGCTCGATGGTGCGTCCTCGACGGTAGCGCAGCACTCCGAAGAGGTGCGCTTGCCGGAGTGGGCATCAGAGCTCTTGCCGGACTTGGTCTTCTTCTTCCCCCCGGGAGCTTCAGCGGCAAGTGTCTCGCGATCTGCGGCGGCTGCTGCTTCCTGGTAGATCTTGTCGGCACAGATAAGAGCGTCTTTCTTGTCACCATGTACAGAGATGACACTTATCGGGCCTGGCATCTTCAGCATGTTGTACGCGTAGTGAGAGGCCGCCATGAACTTGGCGAGCGCTGGACGGCCGAGAATTCCATTGTAAGGCAATGGAAAATCGGCAACGTCGAAAGTGATCCTCTCAGTCCTGAAGTTCAGCTCGCTGCCAAATGTCACCGGCAGCGTGATCTTCCCCTTCGGCTTGCTCCTTCCCGGGTTGATTCCTTGGAACGTGTCGGTCTCTTCGAGCTCGCTGTCAGGGACTTGGAGTCTCCGGAGCACAGCGGAGGAGATCAGGTTCAAGCCGGCCCCGCCGGCAACTAGCATCTTAGTGACCTTGAGGTTGCGGATAGTTGGTGAGACCCACATCGGCAAACACCCGACAGCAGTTGTGCGATCGGGGTGGTCCTCAATATCAAAGATGATAGGCGTGCTGGACCATTTTAGAAGCTTGCGTGACTCAATGGGTGGTTCTGCTGCATTGACTTCCCGCACCCACTGCTTGAGTTGGCGGTGTGAGGTATGCAGAGAAGCACCGCCGTCAACGCACAAAACTTCTGTGGCTTTCTGGAACTCCTGCTCGCTGGTCTCGGCGTCATCCATGTCTTCGTCGTCGTCGTCATCTTCATCCTTGTCGCGGCCGCGGGGAGGTCTGTCGCCTTGCCGCTGCTTGGCGTTGCCGCGGAGTCCCCCCCGGCCGGTGCGCTTCGTACCGGATCCTCCAGCACCTCCTTGGGCCTTCTCCTTGTCGCGTCGCTCGTATTCGGCCTTTTGCAGCTCAACGAGCTGCTCGACCTTCTTGCAGCTCTGGAGGTCATGGCCTTTGGTGCGGTGAATCTTGCAGTACTGCTTGTTGGTGTCGTCCTGCTTGTCGGCGGCCACCACAGCCTGGCAGTTGGCGCATGCGGCAAACTCCTTGCTGGAGCTACCAGTCTTTGCTGTCTTGGCGCCACCTTCGTTGCGGGACTGCTCGACAACTAGCACACCTTTGCCTTTCCTCTTCCTGTTGTTCCGCCGCCGGTTTTTGCTTGCCGGGGCGGCATCGTCGCTGTCAGATCCTCCTGTTCCTACGTTCTCTCCGGGGAGTTTCCTCCCTTCCTCAGCACATGCACATCTGTCGGCCAGGGCATACAGCTCACTGACGTCTCTGATCTTGCACATCGCCATCTCCTCCCGCATCCTGCGGTTACGCACGTTCTGGTGGAACGCACTGATGACCGCGGCAGGGTGGACGTCTGGGATGTTGCGTTGCACTTGGCTGAATCTCTGGATGTACTTGCGTAGAGGCTCCCCTTCCTTCTGGGCAAGCAGGTGAAGATCACTCTCCTGGCCATGAGGTTTGTGGCCGCCTGTAAAGGCGCCGACAAACTAATGGCATAGGTCTGCCCAGGAAGATATGGAGTTTTCCGGCAAGTGCATGAGCCAGGACCTGACGTTGGGCTTGAGCACCAGAGGGAAGTAATTGGCGAGGATCTTGTCGTCTCGCCCCCCGGCAGCCTGCACCGCGATGGTGTAGATGCTGAGGAACTCCGACGGATGCAGCCTGCCGTCGTACTTCTCTGGTACGTCTGGCTTGAAATTCTTCGTGCTGGGCCACTGGACTTGCCGCATCTCACGAGTAAACGCAGGGCAACCTACCGCGTACGGCAGGTCGCCTCGTTCCCCTGGCGCTTGCATGTCGACAGCGGGGCCAGCGCGTCGGTCTGATTGACGCCGTGTTTCTCTTCGGTGCTCGATGCGGGTACGAGCGTCTTCTTGCTGCCGTTCATGAAGAACGTGGCGCTGATCGCGACGAGTTCGCGGATCTGAGGAAGCAGTGGAGACGCTGTCGTGGCGGACCCGGCGAGTCGGCGATCTTGGCCTTTGGGGCGGAGAGTGCACGGTGGTTGCACCCCCACCGGTTTTGCCGCCATCGGCTCGCACTTGGCTGGCCTGCCGCGGCTGCGATGTGGTCGTCGGCCATGGAGTGTCGCCGTTGGCGAAGCCGATGAGACTCTGAATGGTGGCCCTCCAGTCGTCGATCTTGTCTGGCGTTGGAGGGAAGTCTAGGAGTAGTTGAGCTCGTGCCAAAGCTTCTGCTGGAGCGGCGGGTAGCGGTGGCGAACGGTGCGAGGAGCGGGATATGCTCGGACTTCCAACGATGTTAGAAGGAGCAGTATTCCGTCCAGGCGACCGTGCCTCGCTCGCGCCAGCACGCTGGCGTGCATGTTGGCCTTGAGCACCCCGGGATCCGCCAGCTCGATTTGGGTCCAGCGAGCGTATGGTACCGTGAGTACCACGACGCTGCCGGTCCTGCGCCTCTTGAGATGGGCGCGGTGCGTCTACGGACGCCTGGTCATCGTGGGAGCCGACTACGCCACCGACGGGCAGCGCGGTCTTGTCCTTGGACTTGGTGGCACCGTGGGCTCCCTCGTCGACACCCGTTCTTCCGCCGGCGTCCTCCCCACCGGCCGTTTGCTGCGGCGGCGGTGGATTCGACGCGGACGGCGCAGACGCCTCCGAAGCCTTCTTCTTCGGCGGCATGTCGATGAAGTCGATGAAGATTTAGCTCGCGTGAACGCCGGATCAGGTTCACACAACCTCGACGCCCCCTACCTGGCGCGCCAAAGATGCCGGGGTTTTCTGGCTCGTCGAGCACCTATGGGGACGGAGCCCCTTCTCGGTTCGGCGGGGGCGGAGGTCGCGCGAAGAGCGGATCGAGGTGAAGCACACGGGTTTTTTTTACCCAGCTTCGGAGCTCTCCGGAGAGATAATACTCCTACTGCTGCTTTGTGGATTGTATTGAGTTCTTGCTCGGGAGCGCTGAGTGCTACAGTACACTCAAGCAGCTAACAAGACCGAGCGTTCTTCTGTTTTCCTCTCAGAGATCGCTCTCCGGGGGCCGATCCCCCTCTACGTTGTGCATGGACCTCCTTTTATATGTTCAAGGGGTCTCCAACAGGTGGCAACGTAGGTAAGGGCAAAAATGGAAATGTGTTGTGGTAGGTACAGCTACCTACATAGTGTATCATACCTAACCCTGACGGCAGGGGACAAAGGCATTAAATGCCTATCTACGTCACCCTGACGGTGCAGAAAAGGGACCGTCAGGGGCGCCACCGCTCGCCACGATGGCGATCTTGTCAGCGCCGCATGCCACAGTGTACCCCTGGCTGCACAGCCTCCCGCCACGTACGCCAGGAAAGATCCCGGAGCGACACGTAGGTGGGTGAGCTGGAGCGTAGGTACAGGGTGGTTGCCCGCTGCGGCAAGTGCCTTGCCGCGGCCGTTGTCTTGCCGCGTCCGGGAACTTGTCGCTCGCCAAGTCCCGCCGGGACGCGTGGCGCGTCGCGGCAGGTTCTTTGAGATGCTCTGGTTGGCCTTCCCGGCAAGCTCCTCTTTTCGGGGTCTTGTGCCTCGAGCGGCCTTCCCGGCAAGCTCCTCTTGCCGGGAACTTGTCTCCTTGGCTTAAATACTTTGTTCTCGAATGGCTCCAAAGGAACCATAGAGAGCCTTGGCGATCACCTGGCGGGCCTTGCCGCGGGGTGCTGCGACTGCCCGTGCACAAGTTCGGGATACTAGGGTACCCCTACTTTAGTACACCGACAGGAAATATCTAAGCATATATGATATTTGATCATGAATTATTGTTGTTAAAAATTATCTATATGATAAGTAAGTTGGGAGAAAAAACATTAAGCCCCTATCTTTGAGTGGTAGCAATCATGGAAGACTATATGATAGTGGAGTATGTGGGATTTGCTAAAACAAAGCTCTTACATAGACCCTTCCTGAAAATAAGACGAATTGCAATTGTTTGATGACTGAGAACCTAGTTTGTTAGTTTTCAAGAAAGTTTATGATCTATGCTTTAACATGTGAATAGCTTGTTACTTGATCATGAGAAGTTTTATGAGATGAGCTACGGTTATGATATACAATGATGCTAGAAGAAGTGATTGAAATTATCATTAATCAAACTTGTGCACTTGATAGCATTCCACATCAAAAATTCTATTTTTATCATTTACCTACTCGAGGACGAGCAGGAATTAAGCTTTGGGATGCTTGATACGTCTCCAACGTATCTATAATTTTTTTATTGTTCCATGCTATTATATTATCTATCTTGGATGTTTTATATGCATTTATATGCTATTTTATATGTTTTTGGGACTAACCTATTAACCTAGAGCCCTGCTACCTCTTGAGCACTACGTTAGTTTTCCCATGAACAGGAAAGGGTGATGCAGTAAAGCAGCGTAAGTATTTTCATCAGTTTTTGAGAACCAAGGTATCAATCCAGTAGGAGGCCACGCACGAGTCCCTCACACCTACACAAACAAATAAAATCCTCGCAAGCAACGCAATAAAGGGGTTGTCAATCCCTTCACGGTCACTTACGAAAGTGAGATCTGATAAGATAATACTTTTGGTATTTTTATGATAAATATGCAAAGTAAAATAAAAGAAAAATAAACGGCGCCAGAAATAGCTTGTTGTCGGGAGATTAATATGATGGAAAATAGACCCGGGGGCCATAGGTTTCACTAGTGGCTTCTCTTGAGAGCATAAGTATTACGGTGGGTAAACAAATTACCGTTGAGCAATTGACAGAATTGAGCATAGTTATGAGAATATCTAGGTATGATCATGTATATAGGAATCACGTCCGTCACAAGTAGACCGACTCCTGCCTGCATCTACTACTATTACTCCACACATCGACCGCTATCCAGCATGCATCTAGAGTATTAAGTTCAAAAGAACAGAGTAACACTTTAAGTAAGATGACATGATGTAGAGGGATAAACTCATGCAATATGATATTAACCCCATATTGTTATCCTCGTTGGCAACAACACAATAGGTGCCTTGCTGCCCCTACTGTCGCTGGGAAAGGACACCGCACGATTGAACCCAAAGCTAAGCACTTCTCCCATTGCAAGAAAGATCCATCTAGTAGGCCAAACCAACTGATAATTCGAAGAGACTTGCAAAGATAACCAATCATACGTAAAAGAATTAAGAGTTCAAATATTATTCATAGATGAACTTGATCATAAACCCACAATTCATCGGTCTCAACAAACACACCGCAAAAGAAGATTACATCGAATAATCTCCACATGAGAGGGGGAGAACATTGTATTGAGATCCAAAGAGAGAGAAGAAGCCATCTAACTAATAACTATGGACCCGAAGGTCTGAGGTAAACTACTCACACATCATTGGAGAGGCTATGGTGTTGATGTAGAAGCCCTCCGTGATCGATGCGCCCTCCGGCGGAGCTCCAGAAAAGGCCCCAAGATGGGATCTCACGGGTACAGAAGGTTGCGGCGGTGGAATTAGGTTTTTGGCTCCGTGTTTGGTAGTTTGGGGGTACGTAGGTATATATAGGAGGAAGAAGTACGTCAGTGGAGCAACATGGGCCCCATGAGGGTGGAGGGCGCGCCTGGGGGGGTAGGCGCGCCCCCCTACCTTGTGCCTTCCTGGTTGATGTCTTGATGTAGGGTCCAAGTCCTCTGGAACATGTTCGTTCTGAAAATCACATTCCCGAAGGTTTCATTCCGTTTGGACTCCGTTTGATATTTTTTTTTGCGAAACTCTGAAATAGGCAAAAAACAGCAATTCTGGGCTGGGCCTCCGGTTAATAGGTTAGTCCCAAAAATAATATAAAAGTGTATAATAAATCCCAATAATGTCCAAAACATAATATAATATAGCATGGAACAATAAAAAATTATAGATACATTGGAGACGTATCAAGCATCCCCAAGCTTAATTCCTGCTCGTCCTCGAGTAGGTAAATGATAAAAACAGAATTTTTGATGTGGAATGCTACTTAGCATAATTTCAATGTAATTCTTCTTATTGTGACACGAATGTTCAGGTTTAATATGATTCAAGATAAAAGTTTAATGTTGACATAAAAATAATAATACTTCAAGCATACTAACCAAGCAATTATGTCTTATCAAAATAACATCGCCAAAGCAAGTTATCCCTACAAAATCATATAGTCCGGCTATCCTCCATCTTCCCCACACAAAATATCCATATCATGTACAACCCCGGTTTTATCCAAGCAATTGGTTCATATTTTTTAACGTGGTTCAGCCTTTTGAACTCTTACGCAATACATGAGCGCAAGCCATGGATATAGCACTATGGTGGAATAAGGTATAATGGTAGGGGTTATGTGGGAAGACAAAAAAGGAGAAAGTCTCACATCAATGAGGCTAATCAACGGGCAGTGGAGATGCCCATCAATTGATGTCAATGCAAGGAGTAGGGATTGTCATGCAACGGATGCACTTAGGGCTATAAGTGTATGAAAGCTCAAATAAAAGAAACTAAGTGGGTGTGCATCCAACTTGCTTGCTCACGAAGACCTCGGGCATTTTGAGGAAGCCCATCATTGGAATATACAAGCCAAGTTCTATAATGAAATTTCCCACTAGTATATGAAAGCGAAAAAAATGAGAGATACTCAATCATAAAGATCACTGTGCTACTTTGAAGCAGAAGTGTGGTAAAAGGATAGTAACATTGTCCCTTCTCTCTTTTTCTCTCGTTTTTTATTTGGGCCTTTTCTCTTTTTTTATGGCCTCTTTTTTTTAGTCCGGAGTCTCATCCCGACTTGTGGGGGAATCATAGTCTCCATCATCCTTTCCTCACTTGGGACAATGCTCTAATAATGATGATCATCACACTTTTATTTACTTACAACTCATGAATTACAACTCAGTACTTAGAAAAAAATATGACTCTATGTGAATGCCTCCGGCGGTGTACCGGGATATGCAATGAATCAAGAGCGACATGTATGAAATAATTATGAATGGTGGCTTTGCCACAAATACAATGTCAACTACATGATCATACAAGGCAATATGACAATGATGGAGCATGTCATGATAAACGAAATGATGGAAAGTTGCATGGCAATATATCTCGGAATGGCTATGGAAATGCCATAATAGGTAGGTATGGCGGCTGTTTTCAGGAAGATATGAGGAGGTTTATGTGTGATAGAGCGTATCATATCACGGGGTTTGGATGCACCAGCGAAGTTTGCACCAACTCTCAAGGTGAGAAAGGGCAATGCACGGTACCGAAGAGGCTAGAAAAATGTGGAAAGGTAAGTGTGCGTATAATCCATGGGCTCACATTAGTCATAAAGAACTCATATACTTATTGCAAAAATTTATTAGCCCTTGAAGCAATGTACTACTACACATGCTCCTAGGGAAAGGGTTGGTAGGAGTTAACCATCGCGCGATCCCGACCGCCACACAAATGATGACAATCAATAAATACCTCATGCTCCGACTTCGTTACATAACGGTTCACCATACGTGCATGCTACGGGAATCACAAACTCCAACACAAGTATTTTTCAATTCCACAATTACTCAACTAGCACAACTATGATATTACCACCTTTATATCTCAAAACAATTATCAAGTATCAATTTCTCATGATATTATAATTAAAACAAATTGCCATGCTATTTTAAAGACTCTCAAAATAATATAAGAGAAGCATGAGAGATCAATAGTTTCTATAAAACAAATCCACCGCCGTGCTCTAAAAGATATAAGTGAAGCACTAGAGCAAAACTATATAGCTAAAAAAATATAAGTGAAGCTCATAGAGTATTCTAATAATTTCTGAATCATGTGTGTCTCTCTAAAAAGGTGTGTACAGCAAGGATGATTGTGGTAAACTAAAGAAACAAAGACTCAAATAATACAAGACGCTCCAAGCAAAACACATATCATGTGGTGAATAAAAATATAGCTCCAAGTAAAGTTACCGATGGAAGTAGACGAAAGAGGGGATGCCTTCCGAGGCATCCCCTATCTTTGGCTTTTAGGTGTCCTTAGATTATCTTGGGGTGCCATGGGCATACCCAATCTTAGGCTCTTGCCACTCCTTGTTCCATAATCCATCAAAATCTTTCACCCAAAATTTGAAAACTTCACAACACAAAACTTAACAGAAAATCTCGTGAGCTCCGTTAGCGAAAGAAAACAAAAATACCACTTCAAGGTACTGTAATGAACTCATTCTTTATTTATATTGGTGTTAAACCTCCTGTATTCCAACTTCTCTGTGGTTTATAAACTATTTTATTAGCCATAGATTCATCAAAATAAGCAAACAACACACGAAAAACAGAATCTGTCAAAAACAGAACAGTCTGTAGTAATCTGTAACTAACGCAAACTTCTGGAACTCCAAAACTTCAGCCAAAATAGGACGATATATATAATTTGTTTATTGATCAGCAGAAATTGGAATCAATATTTTATCACGTTCTGGTGAGTTTTAACAATTATTTTCGTGAACAGAAAGTTTCTGGAATTTTCAGCAAGATCAAATAATTATCATCCAAGAAGATCCTATAGGTTAAACTTGGCACAAACACTAATTAAAACATAAAAACAAATCCAACCAGAGGATATATCAAGTATTTATTCCTAAACATAAGTAAAAAGCAAAAAAATAAAGAATAAAATTGGGTTGCCTCCCAACAAGCGCTATCGTTTAACGCCCCTAGCTAGACATTGATAATTTTAATGATGCTCACATGAGAGACAACAATTGAAGCACAAAGAGAGCATCATGAAACACGTGAAAAACACATCTAAGTATAACATACTTCCTATGCATAGGCATATTATAGGCAAACAAATTATCATAGCAAGCAAAAACTAGCATATGCAAGGAAGCGGGAAGAAACAATAGCAATCTCAACATAACTAGAGGTAATTTATTATCATGAAAATTTCTACGACCATATTTTCCTCTCTCATAATATTTACATGTCGGATCATAAGCAAATTCAACAAAATAGCTATCACATAAAATATTTTCAACACGATCCACATGCATGCAAAGTTGACACTCTTCCGAAATAGTGGGATTAACATTAACTAAAGTCATGACCACTCCAAACCCACTGTAATCAAAAATTTCATAAGATTGAATATTCTCCAAATTTGTGGGATCCAAAGCTGACACTCTTCCAAATCCACTTTCAATATTATTGCAAACAATATTATCAATCTCATATTAATCATGGGGATTAAATAAACTTTCAAGATCATAAGAAGAATCACCCCAATCATGATCATTGCAACATGTAGTAGACATAGGAAAACTAGCATCCCCAAGCTTAGGGTTTTGCATATTATTAGCACAACTGACATCAAGAGAATTTATAGTAAAATCATTGAAATCATGCTTTTCATCGAGGGAACTATCAAGCATGGGTGCAATAGCAACGATCTCATTTTTAACATAAGGAACTATAGCAAATTTGTCTTCGTAAATATTGGCATCATGGCCACAAGAATAGCAAGCATCATGTTCACCAAGGGATATTTCAACCAAATCATTGGAATCATCATTATTTATAGATTCATGCATATCAATATTTTCTTCCAAAGCAACGGTCATTCTTTCAATAAATTCTTGGACATAGACATTATGAGCAAAGTTTTCATTGCAATATTTAAGTATGACGGAATTTTCAGATTTGTTGAGAGTAAAATCATACTTTTAAATCAAAGAAGCAACTTCATGAGCACCCTTAAAAACGACAAATTCTTCAATTTGTCGGATATCATAGTAGCTATAAACACCCTTTGCATAAGAAGATAAGACTTCATTATCATTGAACTCACATAGGTAGGGAAGGTGTTTTTTAGGGTTCTTAGAGCAACAAGTAAAATCACAAATTTCACAAAGATTCCAAGCATAGCATAGCAAACTATTTATATGATACCACAAGAGCTTCCCTTTTTCAAACAAACGATGACGCACAAAATGAGCATGCTCATCTAAAGATTTCCCATCAACTAGGCTAGCTGGGGTTTCATCACGAGCGCATAAGGATCGAAGATGATCCAAGTAGAACACTTTAAGTGGATCCATATCAATAGATTTTCAGCAAGCGAAGATGCAAGCATATAGAAGGCACAAGGAAACACAAACAAATATACATACGGGAAGAAGGCGAACGAAAAAGAGAGGGCGAATAAAACGGCAAGGGTGAAGTGGCGGAGAGGAAAACGAGAGGCAAATGGCAAATAATGTAATGCGGGAGATAAGGGTTTGTGATGGGTACTTGGTGTGTTGACTTTTGCGTAGATTCCCCGGCAACGGCGCCGGAAATCCTTCTTGCTACCTCTTGAGCACTGCGTTGGTTTTCCCTTGAAGAGGACAGGGTGATGCAGTAAAGCAGCGTAAGTATTTCCCTCAGTTTTTAAGAACCAAGGTATCAGTCCAGTAGGAGGCCACGCACGAGTCCCTCGCACCTACACAAACAAATAAAATCCTCGCAACCAACGCAATAAAGGGGTTGTCAATCCCTTCATGGTCACTTACGAAAGTGAGATTTGATAG
Source organism: Aegilops umbellulata (assembly GCA_032464435.1). Classification (NCBI taxonomy): domain Eukaryota; kingdom Viridiplantae; phylum Streptophyta; class Magnoliopsida; order Poales; family Poaceae; genus Aegilops; species Aegilops umbellulata. Next base: position 400,783,661 of record CP136054.1, read on the forward strand.
ATATGATAAGATAATATTTTTGGTATTTTTATGATAAAGATGCAAAGTAAAATAAAAGCGAAATAAACAGCGCCAGAAATAGCTTGTTGTCAGGAGATTAATAATGGAAAATAGACCCGGGGCCATAGGTTTCACTAGTGGCTTCTCTTGAGAGCATAAGTATTACGGTGGGTAAACAAATTACTGTTGAGCAATTGACAGAATTGAGCATAGTTATAAGAATATCTAGGTATGATCATGTATATAGGCATCATGTCCGCGACAAGTAGACCGACTCCTGTCTGCATCTACTACTATTACTCCACACATCGACCGCTATCCAGCATGCATCTAGAGTATTAAGTTCAAAAGAACAGAGTAACACTTTAAGTAAGATGACATGATGTAGAGGGATAAACTCATGCAATATGATATAAACCCCATCTTGTTATCCTCGTTGGCAACAACACAATAGGTGCCTTGCTGCCCCTACTGTCGCTGGGAAAGGACACCGCAAGATTGAACCCAAAGCTAAGCACTTCTCCCATTGCAAGAAAGATCAATCTAGAAGGCCAAACCAACTGATAATCCGAAGAGACTTGCAAAGATATCCAATCATACATAAAAGAATTCAGAGTTCAAATATTGTTCATAGATAAACTTGATCATAAACCTACAATTCATCGGTCTCAACAAACACACCGCAAAAGAAGATTACATCAAATAGATCTCCACAAGAGAGGGGGAGAACATTGTATTGAGATCCAAAGAGAGAGAAGAAGCCATCTAGCTAATAACTATGGACCCGTAGGTCTGAGGTAAACTACTCACACATCATCAGAGAGGCTATGGTGTTGATGTAGAAGCCCTCCGTGATCGATGCCCCCTCCGGCGGAGCTCCGGAAAAGGCCCCAAGATGGGATCTCACGGGTAGAGAAGGTTACGGTGGTGGAATTAGGTTTTTGGCTCCGTGTTTGGTAGTTTGGGGGTATGTAGGTATATATAGGAGGAAGAAGTACGTCGGTGGAGCAACGTGGGCCCCACGAGGGTGGAGGGCACGCCTGGGGGGGTAGGCGCGCCCCCCTACCTCGTGCCTTCCTGGTTGATGTCTTGACGTAGGGTCCAAGTCCTCTGGATCACGTTCGTTCCGAAAATCACGTTCCCGAAGGTTTCATCCCATTTGGACTCCGTTTGATATTTTTTTTCTGTGAAACTCTGAAATAGGCAAAAGATAGCAATTCTGGGCTGGGCGTCCGGTTAATAGGTTAGTCCCAAAAATAATATAAAAGTGTATAATAAAGCCCAATAATGTCCAAAACAGAATATAATATAGCATGAAACGATAAAAAATTATAGATACGTTGGAGACGTATCAAGCCCAGTGCCAGTTTCTGTTTTTTTCCTTGTTTTTGAGTTTCGCAGAAAAGGAATATCAAACGGAGTCCAAATGAGCTAAAAATTTATGGTGATTTTTTATGGACCAGAAGAAGCCCCCGAAGCAAAAGAGTTGGGCCAAAAGAGCCATGATGCCTCCACAAGGGTGGAGGGCGCGCCCTCCGTCCATATGGTTGACTCGTGGACTGTAACATCCCAAATTTTCAATTTGGAATGTTATACATTATATCATCATGCATATCATATTTTCTTGCATTTTGGTCGATCCTAGAAAATCTCACGCAAATCAAGGACCCTCGGAGAGAGTTGGAGATTTCGTTATTTTCATATTTGAGTTTTCTCAAATTTTGAAAAGAGGATCATTTGATTTTATTTATATCATCTTTAATTATTTTTCCAATAACAAAAATATGAAAAGGGAATAATATGACTTTCCCAAATTTAGGAAAACTGAAGATTTAATAAATAAATAAAATTTTGGATTTTCCGAAGTTTATTTGCATTTTATTTGCATTAGGGAAAAATGCGTGTTTTCAAAATATTGCATTTAGGCCCCGAGTAAAAGTTCATTTTGTTCGACTCATTTTTAAGAGTCCGGGAAAATTAACTTCGGAATTTTTGGAGCTTGTTTAGATTTTCTTTTCTTCGTTTCTCTGCGCGCGTAACTATTTTAAAGAAAAATCCGTAGCGCCCGACTGGGCCAAGGGCCCACGCCGCCGCCCCTCCCCGTGCGCGCCCGCGCGCCGCCGCGCCGCGCCGGCGGCCGAATCCGAGGAGGATTCCTCCTCCTCCTCCCCCCCACCTTGCCTTGCCCCCTCCCTCAAGCCACCTCCCCTCCCCCCTCATAAATACCCCCCTCTCCCCTCTCCTCCCCACACCGCGCCCCGCCCCGCCCCGCCCCGCAGCAGCAGCAGCAGCGCGCCGCCGCCGCCGCCGCCAGCGCCCCGCGCCTCGCCTCGCTGCCCCGCCGCCCCGCCGGAGCCCCTCGCCGAGGTAGCCGCCGCGCCGCGCCACCCCTCCCCTCGTATCGATTTTTTTTCATAAAAACCGTTCCGGTTTATTTTCGTTTCATTGTTTCGGTTTTTTTTCGAAACCCTAGATCGGTTTTCGTTTTTCTTTTGGTTTAGTTGTTTAGCGAGCGTTCGCCGGACCGTTCGTCTTAATGAATGTGATCACCAGTTATTCTCGTCTAACGAACGTCTCTTCGTTTAACCGTTCGTCGTTTTTCTTTTCGTCGGATTTATTCCGCGATTTTCTGATCGCGATTTCAGATCCGATCTTCGTTCTAGTTTATCTTCTCGCTCGTTTATAGGAATCAGGTGATTCAAGCGCCTGGAGTTTCGTTTCGAAACCACCGTTCCGACTAATCAACTTAAACAAGTTTTTGCTACTGTAAAATTTGACCTAGTTTCAACTTGCTAGAACCGAATTGTTTTCTTCCGCCGTTTGTTTTCCGTTACTTTGTTCGGTTCGTTTCTCTTTGCAACCGGAGTTCTTAAGTTGAACTTTCTGGTTCGATCTCTTGTTCGAGTTTTACCTGTGCATTAGATGAGTACTTATTGTATGCTTGTCGTTTGTCTGCGATAGATCACCCGGAGTGCGCCGCCTGTTACTTCGAATCTCTAGGTTTCGCGGATCATCAACAAGGCAAGTAACACTTTGATCATACCTTCTCATTGCCCACTTTTATTGCATTAGATCAATCCTTAAACATTGCATGATTAGGATCTAATTAAATTGTGGGATGGGAAGTAGTTGAGGTAGTACCTATTACCTGTTTTACTTATGAAACCTTGGGAGTTACTTCTACGTTTGCTTATTATGCCATGCTATGCTAGTAGACGTGGATTGGGTGAGTGATATCCATGACAGATGTGAGAATTGTTAATTAATGGTTTTATCTAAGGTGGCAAACTTAAATACACATCTGGGTGGATTGAGGCACCTGGTTTCTATCAGGACTTGCCTGTTTTTCTTTGGACCGCCACCCAGGCTCAAAGGGATCATAAGATCATTCATGCTAGTAACTTCTGTGTGCAGCCACAAGCCATTATGGGCTCTGGCATAGTTGATTAAGTCGTGCGAACTCTTACAGGGTAGACTAGCAGATGTAGGGGAAAGTAGGTGTACCGGTCTATCCAACGTAAGGTGCTAGTGCTTCTGAAAGACTATGTCTCGGTCATCCGTTTCTCAAACACCATGTAGTACGAGAAACCAAACGGAGGCGATCGAGTCTTGTGGGGAAAAGTGCGCAAACCTCTGCAGAGTGTACAATATGATCATGATTAGTCGTGTCCCCGGTTATGGACAACTTGAGTATCTAGTACTTGAATATCATGTGAATCTCATCATGTTACTTCTAAATTAATATTGTTGGGTTTTAATTGTTCGCTTAATTGGGATCGGAATGCTGTCAACCATTCTCGATGTTTCAACCACCATGATAGTTAAATAAAATCTATTCCTTTGCAGTAGGGAAAAATTGGCTTTACGCAAAATTGTAACCATAGAGTTTTTCCACCAGCCATATATGCATGTAGTATAGGCTTATCATTCATTATTCTCTATGTGTTACATTGCCAGCATATTCCATGTGCTGACCCGTTTTCGGGCTGCATCGTTTCATGTTGCAGACTTTTCAGACGACGAGTAAGGTGCTTTTAGGTCGTGGTTCTATACTCAGTGATGCCGTTGGAGTTGATGGACTCACTTATCTTCCAAGTCTTCCGCTGTTATCGTTATTAGATGGCCTTAAGCCATATTTATTGTAATAAGTTCTCTTTGAGACACCGATGTAATAAGTGTGTGATTGCTACTTTGTTATAAATCCTTCGAAGTACTGTGTGGTGTCAGCATTACTGATCCAGGGATGACACCGGAGCATAGAGACTTGACCATCTGAGGTCGGGTCGCTACAGAGATGGTATCAGAGCACACGCTGACTGTAGGACACGACCACTAAGTTAAAGCCATAGACCACTATTCTCCTCTCATTTTCTAACTCCTCATCTTTTCTACTCTTTTAGGATGACGGACGCGAAGATCAAGTACGCTCAACTGGATGAAGGCACACCTTTTGGATTTCTCTTGAAGGAAGTCACCAAGTACCTGAACATTGGACTACCAAGCTTCACCGGGACCTTCAACGCCACTCTGCCTGAAGAGGAGCGCTGGAAGATTCAAGCCCACGTTCCGGGAAGGACATTCGCGCCAATCACGAAGCCCATAGATAGTGTTTTCAGTGCACCAACCTGGAGTCTGGGAAAGAGCATGGCAGCTCATATCACCATGGGACGCATTGGAGAAGTTTATCAAGAAGACCTCAAGGACACTATCTACCAGATTTGCGGACGCCGAGGTGAATAATGGGAGATAGTCAGCACCAAGAAGGATAGATCCATTGCAGCTTTCATCCAGGAGTTAAACCAGCACATTTGACGCCACGAGAACCAGATGTGCAATGATATGATAGAGTTGAAGAATGCGAAGGCAAGGATCATCGAGCTAGAAGGATAACTGAAGGGTACACGCAAGGACTACATGGACGAGATCGTAGCTCTAGCAACGCACAATGTCGATCTTAAGCAGGAGATTGAAGAACTCAAGGGGAAATTAGCATCCAAGAAGGAAGACAAGTACGTCGCATGTCCGGACAACTACATCATCATCGACGACACTGATTCGGATGCAAGTGAACCCGACTTTGAAGACAAAGCTGGAGCAGACATCATGGAGTCTTCCACCGATTCAAATTTCTAGATGACCAGCAAATATTAGTAGTATTTCCCCCATGTATACATTATAGTTCGAGCACTTTTGTGATAGTTCTAGACCGTTTGTATGCCCTTGTTTGAATTGAATGAAGTGATTTTGTGTGCATTTGTCTCATGAGCATTTGGGTAGTGTTTTCTCCTTAGACCTCACTCTATTCTTAATTCTCATCTTTTCTAAACCCTCAGATGCCTCCGAGACGTGACAATGGATTTCCACCGGAACTCACTCATTTGATCCAGCAGCAGAACCAATTGATGCAGTTGTTAGTCCAGAACCAACAGAACAACAACAACAACAACAACAACAACAACAACAACAACAACAACAACAACAACAACAACAACAACAACAACAACAACAACAACAACAACAACAACAACAACAACAACAACAACAACAACAACAACAACAACAACAACAACAACAACAACAACAACAACAACAACAACAACAACAACAACAACAACAACAACAACAACAACAACAACAACAACAACAACAACAACAACAACAACAACAACAACAACAACAACAACAACAACAACAACAACAACAACAACAACAACAACAACAACAACAACAACAACAACAACAACAACAACAACAACAACAACAACAACAACAACAACAACAACAACAACAACAACAACAACAACAACAACCCTCCGCCGCCGCCACCTGTTGATCACCTACCCCGTTTCCTTAGGCTGAATCCGCCAGTGTTTTCCAGGTAGCACCGAGCCAATAGTAGTAGACGATTGGCTCCGTAAGACAGGAAGGGAGTTGACCACTGCAGGATGCACAGATGTTGAGAAAGTGAAGTTTGCCGCACATCAGCTTGACGGACCCGCGGCAGCATGGTGGGAGAATTTCACAGCCACTTACCCAGTTGACACTGTCACATGGGATCAGTTTCAGCAAGCTTTCCGCACTGCCCATGTTTCAGCAGGAGCTATGGCCATGAAGAAGCATGAGTTTCGCAACTTACGCCAAGGAGGAAGGACAGTTGGCTAGTACGTTGACGACTTCAGCAAGTTAGCACGTTATGCCCCAGATGACGTTGCTACGGATGCATCTAAGCAGGAGAAGTTTCTGGAAGGACTGAATGATGAGCTAAGCATGCAGTTGATGGTAGCAAGTTTCAACAACTACCAGGAGTTGGTAGATCGTGCCATCATGATTGAAGGGAAGCAACAGCAGATTGAGAACCTCAAGAGGAAGTATGGACAGGGGAAGTATAACTCTGGAGCCCAGCAGAAGCCTTGTTTTACCCCTAAACCGGGAATTCAGTTTCAGCATACCCATGGAGGAGGTAGTTCGCACAACCATAATGGCCACAAGAATGGTAATGGGAATGGAGGAAGCAACGGCCAGAACCGTACCACCCCATCAACCCCAGCCAAGAGAGATCTGAGTCTAGTCACCTGTTTCAAGTGTTCGAAGACCGGACATTATGCCAATGAATGTCCTGAAGGCCAGAATGGAAATGGCAATGGAAGCTCTGGGAAGAAGCTGAACCCTTTCAATAGGGGACAAGGGAACCACGTTAGCGTGGAGGAGGTTGAAGCTCAGCCTGATGCAGTAATCGGTAAGTTTTTGGTTAAGTCGTTTACTGCACTTGTTCTTTTTGATACTGGTGCATCGCATTCATACATATCAAGGGGATTTGTGGATAAATATAACCTGCCAACCCAAGCCCTTAGGTCACCCATGTTAGTAACCTCGCCTGGAGCAGAATATATGGCTAGTCGATGGTGTGATCGGTTACCATTAAGGATTGGAAACTATGTGTTTCCCTCAGACCTAATAGTATTGGAATCTCAAGGTTTGGATGTGATATTAGGCATGGATTGGTTATCGAAGTATGAAGGGAACATTGAATGTGCCAGTAAGACAATTTGCTTACAACGCCCGAAGGAAGAAGGATCAAGTATGTATCCCGACATGCGCCCAACAGGACACAATTAAATTCCTTATCAGGAGTTGTACAGGAGGAAGTACCAGTAGTAAAGGATTTTCCTGACGTATTTCCAGAAGAGTTGCCAGGCATGCCACCGGATAGAGACATTGAGTTTTTGATTGAGCTTTTGCCAGGCACTGGGCCAATATCGAAGAGACCGTACAGGATGCCCACACAAGATTTGGTGGAAATTAAGAAGCAGATCAAGGAGTTATTGGAAAAAGGTTATATTCGCCCAAGTTCTTCGCCTTGTGGATCACCCGTACTCCTAGTGGAGAAGAAGGATGGATCGTTAAGAATGGTTGTTGATTACCGTGGATTGAATGAAGTAACCATCAAGAACAAGTACCCACTGCCAATGATAAATGATCTGTTTGATAGTTTGCAAGGAGCTAAAGTGTTTTCCAAGATTGATTTGCGATCAGGGTACCATCAGTGGAAGATTCGAGAGCAGGACATACCCAAGACAGCTTTTACCACGAGATACGGATTGTATGAGTATACCGTTATGTCATTTGGACTGACTAATGCACCTGCCTATTTTATGAACCTGATGAACAAGGTATTTATGGAGTTTTTGGATAAGTTCGTCGTAGTGTTCATTGATGACATTCTGATTTTCTCAAAGAATGAAGAAGAGCATGAGGAACATTTGCGTTTGGTTTTGGAGAAACTAAGGGAACATCAGTTATATGCCAAGTTCAGCAAATATGAGTTTTGGTTGAAGGAAGTAGGATTCCTCGGACATGTTATATCCAGAGAAGGTATAGCAGTTGATCCCACAAAGGTTATCACTGTGACCAATTGGGAAGCACCAACAACAGTTGGAGAGATCCGGAGTTTTCTTGGACTCGCAGGATACTACCGGAGATTTATTGAGAACTTCTCAAAGATTGCAAAGCCTATGACGGAGTTGCTGAAGAAGGATACTAAGTTCAAATGGACTGAGGAGTGTGAGGCTAGTTTCCAGGAATTGAAGAAACGTTTGGTTACCTCACCAGTGTTAGTTTTGCCAGATCAAACCAAGGATTATGAGGTGTATTGCGACGCTTCACGTCGAGGACTTGGAGCAGTGCTTATGCAGGAGGGAAGAGTTGTTTCGTATGCTTCATGACAACTGAAGCCTCACGAATTGAATTATGCCACTCATGATTTCGAGTTAGCAGCCGTAGTGCATGCATTGAAGACATGGAGACATTTCCTCATTGGAAATCATTGTGAGGTGTACACGGATCACAAGAGTTTGAAGTACATTTTCACGCAGAAGGAGTTGAACCTCAGACAAAGGAGATGGTTGGAACTCATCAAGGATTATGATATGAGATTGCATTACCATCCAAGAAAGGCTAATGTTGTAGCTGACGCATTGAGCCATAAGAGCCATGTCAATACATTGATGACCGGGAGAAATACTAAGGGAGTTAGCAGAAAATCTTCGTGAGCTATGCTTGGAAATAGTTCCGAAAGGCTATGTAGCAGCATTGGAAATTTAATCTACCTTGATGGATAAAATCAGAGAAGCTTAGAAAACTGACAAGGAGATTGCAGATAAAAGAGAAAATGAGCGAAGGAAAAGCAAAGGGATTTCGTGAGGATGAGCACGATACCCTATGGTTAGAGGACCGTGTTTATGTGCCCAATGACCCGGAGATCAGGAAGTTGATTCTGCAAGAGGCACATCATTCACCCTATTCGATTCACCCAGGAAATACCAAGATGTATTTGGATTTGAAGGAAACATTCTGGTGGACCGGAATGAAGAAGGATATTGCAGCATATGTAGCAGTTTGTGATGTGTGTCATAGAGTAAAGGCAGAACATCAGAAGCCAGCCGGATTGTTACAACCATTGTCGATACCCGAATGGAAGTGGGATAAGATAGGCATGGATTTTATCACAGGGCTACCCAGGACAAAGGCAGGCTATGACTCGATATGGGTAGTAGTTGATCGCCTTACGAAGGTAGCACATTTCATCCCAGTTAAGACCACTTACACCAGTGCTAAGTTGGCAAAGATATACATGACCAGGATCATTTGTTTGCATGGAGTTCCGAGGAGTATCGTATCAGATAGAGGAACCCAATTTACCTCAAAGTTTTGGAATCAGTTGCATGAAACTTTGGGAACCAGACTAGAGTTCAGCACAGCTTTTCACCCACAGAAGGATGGACAGACTGAGAGAGTCAATCAGATTTTGGAAGATATGCTGAGAGCCTGTGCACTAGATTATGGATCTAGTTGGGACGATAACTTGCCGTATGCGGAGTTTTCTTATAACAACAGTTACCAAACCAGTCTGAAGATGGCACCTTTCGAAGCTTTATACGGAAGGAGGTGCAGGACACCGTTGTCATGGGACGAAGTTGGAGACCGTCAGTTCTTTGGACCAGATCTGATTAAGGAGTCTGAACGGAAAGTTAAGTTGATTCGCGGTAGGCTCAAGGTAGCCCAATCCAGGCAGAAGAGCTACGCAGATTCTAAACGCAAGGAGATAGTTTATGAAACCGGAGACAGATTTATCTTCGAGTATCCCCGCTTCGAGGAGTTAAGCGCTTTGGAGTTAAGGGAAAATTAGCGCCGCGTTTCGTTGGACCGTATAAGATTTTGCAACGTATGGGAGAAGTCGCTTATAAGTTGGAATTACCAGAGGGACTGTCAGGAGTTCATGATGTATTCCATGTTTCTCAGTTGAAGAAATGTCACGCCGAGATGGCGGAGGTACCGCTAAGAGATACAGTGTCGCTTGAAGCGATTCAGTTGAAGGATGACTTAACGTATGAAGAGAAACCAGTCAAGATTCTCGATTATGCCAGCAGAGTTACCCGCAGCAAGATTATCAAGTTTTGCAAAGTTCAGTGGAACAACCACTCAGAGGACGAAGCCACTTGGGAGAGAGAAGAAGATTTGCTCAAGGACCACCCTCACCTATTTTCTAGCCAACCCGAATCTCGAGGACGAGATTCATCTTAAGGGGGGTAGGTTTGTAACATCCCAGATTTTCAATTTGGAATGTTATACATTAGATCATCATGCATATCATATTTTTTTGCATTTTGGTCGATCCTAGAAAATCTCACGCAACTCAAGGACCCTCGGAGAGAGTTGGAGATTTCGTTATTTTCATATTTGAGTTTTCTCAAATTTTGAAAAGAGGATCATTTGATTTTATTTATTTCATCTTCAATTATTTTTCCAATAACAAAAATATGAGAAGGGAATAATATGACTTTCCCAAATTAAGGAAAAATGAAGATTTAATAAATAAATCAAATTTTGGATTTTCCGGAGTTTATTTGCATTTTATTTGCATTAGGGAAAAATGCGTGTTTTCAAAATATTGCATTTAGGCCCCGAGTAAAAGTTCATGTTGTTCGACTCATTTTTAGGAGTCGGGGAAAATTAACTTCGGAATTTTTGGAGCTCCTTTAGATTTTCTTTTCTTCGTTTTTCTACGCACGTAACTATTTAAAAAAAGTCCGCAGCGCCCGACTGGGCCAAGGGCCCAGCAGAGCCGGCCCACGCCGCCGCCCCTCCCCGCGCGCGCCCGCGCGCCGCCGCGCCGCGCCACCGGCCGAATCCGAGGAGGATTCCTCCTCCTCCTCCCCCCCCTTTCCTTGCCCCCTCCCCCAAGCCACCTCCCCTGCCCCCTCATAAATACCCCCCTCTCCCCTCTCCTCCCCACACCGCGCCCCGCCCCGCCCTGCAGCAGCAGCAGCGCACCGCCGCCGCCGCCGCCAGCGCCGCCCGCCGCCACCGCCCGCGCCCCGCGCCTCGCCTCGCTGCCCCGCCGCCCCGCCGGAGCCCCTCGCCGAGGTAGCCACCGCGCCGCGCCACCCCTCCCCTCGGTTTGGTTTCTTTTTTAAAAAAACCGTTCCGGTTTATTTTCATTTCGTTGTTTCGGTTTTTTTCGAAACCCTAGATCGGTTTTCATTTTTCTTTTGGTTTAGTTGTTTAGCGAGCGTTCGCCGGACTGTTCGTCTTAATGAACTGATCACCGGTTATTGTCGGCTAACGAACGTCCGTTCGTTTGACCGATCGTCGTTTTTCTTTTCGTCGGATTTATTCCGCGATTTTCTAATCGCGATTTCAGATCCGATCTTCGTTCTAGTTTATCTTCTCGCTCGTTTATCGGAATCAGGTGATTCAAGCGCCTGGAGTTTCGTTTCGAAACCACCGTTTCGACTAATCAACTTAAACAAGTTTTTGCTACTGTAAAATTTGACCTAGTTTCAACTTGCTAGAACCGAATTGTTTTCTTCCGCCGTTTGTTTTCCGTTACTTTGGTCGGTTCGTTTCTCTTTGCAACCGGAGTTCTTAAGTTGAACTTTCTGGTTCGATCTCTTGTTCGAGTTTTACCTGTGCATTAGATGAGTACTTATTGTATGCTTGTCGTTTGTCTGCGATAGATCACCCGGAGTGCGCCGCCTGTTACTTCGAATCTCTAGGTTTCGCGGATCATCAGCAAGGCAAGTAACACTTTGATCATACCTTCTCATTGCCCAGTTTTATTGCATTAGATCAATCCTCAAACATTGCATGATTAGGATCTAATTAAATTGTGGGATGGGAAGTAGTTGAGGTAGTACCTATTACCTGTTTTACTTATGAAACCTTGGGAGTTACTTCTACGTTTGCTTATTATGCCATGCTATGCTAGTAGACGTGGATTGTGTGAGTGATATCCATGACAGATGTGATAATTGTTAATTAATGGTTTTATCTAAGGTGGCAAACTTAAATACACATCTGGGTGGATTGAGGCACCTGGTTTCTATCAGGATTTGCCTGTTTTTCTTTGGACCGCCACCCAGGCTCAAAGGGATCATAAGACCTTTCATGCTAGTAACTTCCGTGTGCAGCCACAAGCCATTATGGGCTCTGGCATAGTTGATTAAGTCGTGCGAACTCTTACAGGGTAGACTAGCAGATGTAGGGGAAAGTAGGTGTACCGGTCTATCCAACGTAAGGTGCTAGCGCTTCTGAAAGACTATGTCTCTGTCATCCGTTTCTCAAACACCATGTAGTACGAGAAACCAAACGAAGGCGATCGAGTCTTGTGGGGAAAAGTGCGCAAACCTCTGCAGAGTGTACAATCTGATCATGATTAGCCGTGTCCCCGGTTATGGACAACTTGAGTATCTAGTACTTGAATATCATGTGAATCTCATCATGTTACTTCTAAATTAATATTGTTGGGTTTTAATTGTTCACTTAATTGGGATCGGAATGCTGTCAACCATTCTCGATGTTTCAACCACCATGATAGTTAAATAAAATTTATTCCTTTGCAGTGGGGAAAAATTGGCTTTACGCAAAATTGTAACCATAGAGTTTTTCCACCAGCCATATATGCATGTAGTATAGGCTTATCATTCATTATTCTCTATGTGTTACATTGCCAGCATATTCCATGTGCTGACCCGTTTTCGGGCTGCAACGTTTCATGTTGCAGACTTTTCAGACGACGAGTAAGGTGCTTTTAGGTCGTGGTTCTATACTCAGTGATGCCGTTGGAGTTGATGGACTCACTTATCTTCCAAGTCTTCCGCTGTTATCGTTATTAGATGACCTTAAGCCATATTTATTGTAATAAGTTCTCTTTGAGACACCGATGTAATAAGTGTGTGATTGCTACTCTGTTATAAATCCTTCGAGGTACTGTGTGGTGTCAGCATTACTGATCCAGGGATGACACCGGAGCACAGAGACTTGACCATCTGAGGTCGGGTCGCTACATGGACCCCCCTGACGTGAAAACTACGTCAAAAATTCTTATAAATACAGAAACCCCCGAAAAGAAACCTAGATCGGGAGTTTCGCCGCGCAAGCCTCTGTAGCCACAAAAAACCCAATCGGGACCCTATTCTGGCACCCTGCCGGAGGGGGGGATCATCACCAGTAGATATGTGTTTGATCTCTCTCTCTCTCTCTCTCTCTCTCTCTCTCTCTCTCTCTCTCTCCCTCTCGTGTTCTTGATTTGGCACGATCTTGATGTACCGCGAGCTTTGCTATTATAGTTGGATCTTATGATGTTTCTCCCCCTCTACCTTCTTGTAATGGATTGAGTTTTCCCTTTGAAGTTATCTTATCAGATTGAGTCTTTATGGATTTGAGAACACTTGATGTATGTCTTGCATGTGCTTATCTCTGGTGACAATGGGATATTCACGTGATCCACTTGATGTATGTTTTGGTGATCAACTTGTTCTGTGACCTTGAGAACTTATGCATAGGGGTTGGCACACGTTTTCATCTTAACTCTCCGGTAGAAACTTTGGGGCACTCTTTGAAGTTCTTTGTGTTGGTTTGAATAGATGAATCTGAGATTGTGTGATGCATATCGTATAATCAAACCCGCGGATACTTGTGGTGACATTGGAGTATCTAGGTGACATTAGGGTTTTGGTTGATGTGTGTCTTAAGGTGTTATTTTAGTACGAACTCTAGGGCTATTTGTGACACTTATAGGAATAGCCCTACAGATCGATCAGAAAGAATAACTTTGAGGTGGTTTCGTACCCCCACAATAATCTCTTTGTTTGTTCTCCGCTATTAGTGACTTTGGACTGACTCTTTGTTGCACGTTGAGGGATTGCCATATGATCTAATTATGTTATCATTGTTGAGAGAACTTGCACTAGTGAAAGTATGAACCCTAGGCCTTGTTTCGAAGTATTGCAATACCATTTTCGTTCACTTTTGTTACTTTCTACCTCGCTGTTTTTATATTTTCAGATTACAAAAACATATATCTACCATCCATATTGCACTTGTATCACCACCTCTTCGCCGAACTAGTGCACCTATACAATTTACCATTGTATTGGATGTGTTGGGGACACAAGAGACTCTTTGTTATTTGGTTGCAGGGTTGTTTGAGAGAGACCATCTTCATCCTACGCCTCCCATGGATTGATAAACCTTAGGTCATCCACTTGAGGGAAATTTGCTATTGTCCTATAAAACTCTGCGGTTGGAGGCCCAACATGAGTCTACAAGAAGAAGGTTGCGTAGTAGACATCAAATACCCATCCGTTAGCTTAGCATATGATCGTTCAGTTTATTGCTATTGCTTTCTTAATGTCAAATACATATTCCTTCGACTATGTGCAACTCCCGGATACAGGAGGAATAGCTTGTGTTCTATCAAACTTCACAACATAATTGGGTGATCATAAAGATGCTCTACAGGTATCTCCGAAGGTGTTTGTTGAGTTGGCATAGATCGAGATTAGGATTTGTCAATCCGAGTATCAGAGAGGTATCTCTGGCCCTCTCCATAATACACATCACAAGAAGCTTGCTAGCAAAGTGAATATGGAGTTAGTTACAAGATGTTGTATTATGGACCGAGTAAAGAGACTTGCCGCTAACGAGATTGAACTAGGTATAGAGATACCGACGGTCGAATCTCGGGCAACTAACATACCGACAGACAAAGGGAATTACGTATGTTGTCATCAAGGTTCAACCGATAAAATATCTTCATGGAATATGAAGGAATCAATATGGGCATCCAGGTCCCGCTATTGGTTATTGACCGGAGAGGTGTCTCGGTCATGACTACATAATTCCCGAACCCGCAGGGCTGCACGCTTAACGTTCATTAACGCTAGAGTAGTATTGGGATATTTGATGGGTGGTAACCAAATGTTGTTTGGAGTCCTGGATGAGATCCAGGACGTCACGAGGACTCTCGGAATGGTCGAGAGGTAAAGATTTATATATGGGAAGTCATATTTTGGGTTCCAGAAAAAGATGCAGTTTTTTCGGTATTATACCGGGAAGCTTCTAGAAGGTTCCGGAGGATTTCGGAACGGTTCGGAAGTCCACAAGTGGGTCCACCACGACCCAAGGGCTAGCATGGGCTGCGGGGAGGCACCCTGGCCTTATTGGGCTAGGCGCACCAAGTCCTCAAAAGCCCATGTGGCTAGGGAAAGCAAAAAAGGACGGAGTCCTAGTAGGAATAGGATTGGACTTGAGTCCAAGTCCTCTCCCCCTTAGCTGCGCCCTAGGGATTGGAGGGGCTGTTTACCATGCCCCTCCACCTATACATAGAGGGGAGGGGGCTCCCCAAGAGGACACACCAAGCCCTAGGCGCTCCTCTCTCTCCCATTACTCCGTAGTTCCACCGTCTCGTCCCGACAACGCTTAGCAAAGCGCTATCGGTGCTCCACCACCACCATCACCACCACGTCGTCGTGTTGGTTGTGATCCCATCTACTTCTCCTCTCCCTCTTGCTGGATAAAGAAGGAAGAGATGTCATCGAGCCGCACCCGTCCTAAACTCAGAGGTGCCGTCCGTTCGGCACTAGATCGGTTGGATCATGATCGGATCGCGAAGAGTATGACTACATCAACCGCGTGATAAACGCTTCCACTTAACAGTCTACGAGGGTACATAGACACACTCTCCACTCTTGTTGCTATGCATCGCCATGGATAGATCTTGCATGTGCGTAGAAATTTTTTGTTTTCCATGCAACGTTCCCTAACAAAACTAGGTGGTAAAACTTTAGCAGCAATCCAATTAGCATAATCAACATACCATGGAGTACTACGAGAAGCATTTATGATAGCAATTGTTCATCAGGAAATCTATCATCAATAGGTATTGGGTCATCAAGAATATTTTCTAACCTAGACAAGTTGTCTGCTACGGGGTTCTCAACTCCCTTTAAATCAATAATATGTAAATCAAATTCTTGTAGCAAGAGAACCCATCTAATAACTCTAGGTTTAGCATCTTTCTTTTCCATAAGATATTTAATAGCAACATGACCAGTGTGAACAGTAACTTTGGAATCAACAATATAAGATCTGAACTTATCACAAGCAAACACAACTACAAGAAATTCCTTTTCAGTAGTAGCATAATTTCTTTGAGCACTGTCTAGAGTTTTACTAGCATAATGGATAACATTTAATTTCTTATCAATTCTTTTCCCTAGAACATCACCAACAGCATAATCACTAGCATCATCCATGATTTCAAAGGGTAGGTTCCAATCAGGTGGTTGAACAATAGGTGCAGAAATTAAGACTTTCTCAAGAATTTCAAATGCTTCTACACAATCATCATAAAAAACAAATGGAACATCTTTTTGCAAGAGATTAGTGAGAGGCCTAGAAATTTTAGAGAAGTCTTTAATAAATCTCCTATAGAAACCAACATGACCAAGGAAACTTCTTATACCTTTGATATCTTTAGGACACGACATTTTTTCAATAGCATCAACTTTAGCTTTATCAACTTAAATACCTCTTTCGCAGATTTTATGCCCCAAGACAATACTTTCATTAACCATAAAGTGGCACTTCTGCCCATTCAAGACAAGATTAGTTTCTTCACATCTCTACAAAACTCGATCAAGGTTGCTTAAGCAATCATCAGCAAAAGTTCCGTATATAGAGAAATCATCCATGAAAACATCAACAATCTTTTCACAGAAGTTAGAGAATATAGCATTCATACATATTTGAAAGGTAGTAGGTCCATTGCATAAACCAAAAGGCATACGTCTATAAGCAAGGGTACCAAAAGGGCATGCAAAAGTAGTTTTTTTCTTGATCCTCTTGTGACACGGGTATTTGAGAAAAACCAGAATAACCATCTAGAAAGCAAAAGTGTGTGTTTTTGGATAATCTTTCTAGCATTTGATCAATAAAAGGTAGAGGATAATGATCTTTCCTAGTAGTTTTGTTTAATTTTCTAAATAAATTACCATTCTATAATCTTTAACAATTCCTTATGGAATCAATTCATTCTTATCACTGGGAACAACAGTAATACCTCCCTTCTTAGGGACACAATGAACATGACTTACCCATCTACTATCAGCAACATGATAGATTATACTTGCTTCCAGAAGCTTTAATATTTCATTTCTTACTACTTCTTTCATCTTAGGATTCCACTGTCGTTGGTGATCAACAACTGGTTTAGCATCACGCTCCATATTTATTTTGTGCTGACATAGAATGGGACTAATGCCCTTAAGATCATCAAGAGTATATCTAATAGCGGCACGGTGCTTCTTCAGAGTTTTCAATAATTTCTTTTCTTCATGCTCTAAAAGGTGAGCACTAATAATAACAGGATATATCTTCTTTTCATCTAGATAAGCATATTTCAAAGTATCAGGTACTAGTTTAAGATCGAACATGGGATCACTCTTGGGTGGTAGAGGGTCTGCAAGAGTCTCAACAGGCAAATTGTGTTTCAAAACAGGCATTTGTTTAAAGAATATTTCGTCTATTTCGTTTCTTTCATTCATGAACATGTCATTTTCATGGTCTAGCAAATATTGTTCTAAAGGATCAGTAGGAGGCACGGCAATAGAAGCAAGACCAATAATTTCATATTTACTAGGAAATTCTTTATCATGGGGTTGTCTACGAAATTTGGAGAAATTAAACTCATGAGACACACATCCCCGAAATTTTACACTAAAAGTTTCTTTCTTACAATCTATCTTAGCATTAACAGTATTCAAGAAAGGTCTACCAAATATAATGGGACAAAAATCATCTTATGGGGAACCAAGAACAAGAAAATCAGTAGGGTACTTTATTTTTTCACAGAAGACTTCAATATCTCTAACAATCCCAATTGGTGAAATAGTATCTCTATTAGCAAGCTTAATAGTAACATCTATATCTTCTATTTCAGCAGGTGCAATTTCATTCATAATATCTTGATATAAAGTAAAAGCAATTGCACTCACACTAGCACCCAAATCACATAAGCCATTATAACAATGATCTCCTATCATAACAGAAGCAACATTCATGCCAACAATAGTTCTATGTTTATCTTTATCATCGGGTTTAGCAATTCTAGCAGCTTCATCACAGAAATAAATAACATGCCCATCAATATTATCGACCAAGAGATCTTTAACCATAGCAATAATAGGTTCAACTTTAATTTGTTCAGGGGGTGTAGGTGTTCCAGTATAACTCTTACGAACCACAGCTGAAGCTTTAGCATGTTCTTTTATCCTGATAGGAAAGGGCGGTTTCTCAATATAAGTAGTAGGAACAACTGGATCAACACTATAAGTAATAGTTTCTTCTTCAACTTTAATAGGTTCTACTACTTTTACTTCAATGGGAAGATGATATTTAAACCACTTCTCCCTAGGGAGATCAATATGAGTAGAAAATGATTCATGGAAAGAAGCTACTAGCTCAGAGTCAAGTAAATATTTAGTGCTAAATTCCCGAAAAGCATCGGTATCCATAAAAGATTTAACACATTCAAACTTTAGGTTTATACCTGACTCCTTACCTTCGTCGAGCTCCCAATCTTTAGAGTTGCGTTTAATTCTCTCCAATAAATCCCATTTGAATTCAATAGTTTTGTTCATAAAAGAACCAGTGCAAGAAGTATCGAGCATGGATTGATCATTACGAGAAAGTCGAGGATAAAAATTCTGAATAATAATTTATCTTGAGAGCTCATGATTGGGGCATGAATATAAAATTGACTTAAGCCTCCCCCAAGCTTGAGAGATACTTTCTCCTTCACGAGGCCAAAAATTATATATATAATTCCGATCACGATGAGATGCATAGGATAAAACTTCTGATGAAATTCCAATTTCAATCAGTTGTAGTTCCAAGCTCCAATATTATCACATAGCCTATACCATGTCAATGCCCTTCCCTTCAAAGATAAAGGGAAGACCTTCTTCTTCGCATCATCCTCGGGATAACCTGCAAGCTTGAATAACACACAAACTTCATCCACATAAATTAGATGCATATTAGGATGTAGTGTTCCATCTCCTGCATAGGGATTAGCTAGCAGTTTCTCTATCATACCCAAAGGAATTTCATAATAAATATTTTCAGTAGGTGCAATAGGTTGAGTAGCAACTCTTTGCTCTCCCGGTCGAGGTGAAGATACCCCGGACAAGGCGACAAGCCCCTCAAAGGATGACCTTCCGTAATGACAAGTGATAGTAAATTTCAGCATGTAATATAAATGTTTCCTTACCAAATTCCACTCACCAAAGGCGCTTCACTCCCCAGTAATGGCGCCAGAAAAGAGTATGAATGACCCACAAGTATAGGGGATCAATTGTAGTCCTTTCTATAAGTAAGAGTGTTGAACCCAACGAGGAGCAGAAGGAAATGACAAGCGGTTTTCAGCAAGTTTCTGCAGGCACTGAAATTATCAGTAACAGATAGTTTTGTGATAAGATAATTCGTAACGGGTAACAAGTGTAACAAAGGTGCAGCAAGGTGGCCCAATCCTTTTTGTAACAAAGGATAAGCTTGGATGAACTCTTATATAAAGCAAAGCGCTCCCCAGGACACATAGGAATTATTGTCAAGTTAGTTTTCATCATGCTGATATGATTCACATTCGTTAGTTTGATAATTTGATATGTGGGGGGACTGGTGCTTGGGTGTTTTCCTTAATCGGACAAGCCTCCCACTTATGATTAACCCCTCTCGCAAGCATCCACAACTATGAAAGAAGAATTAAGATAAATCTAACCATAGCATGAAACATGTGGACCCAAATCAGCCCCTTACTAAAGCAACGCATAAACTAGGGTTTAAGATTATGTCACTCTAGCAACCCATCATTGATAATCCCCAAGTGCAAGGAATCGTAGTAGAAATTTCCAAAGGTGGAAGTGATAAGTATGGAGTGTCGAACCCACAAGGGGCTAAAGGTAAGATCAATATTCTCTCAAGTCCTATCTACCAGTGATACGACTCAACCTACACCAAACGTTTGCTTCCATCTAGAAACGAGAAATAAAACTACGTTGTGGGTATGAAGAGGATAATTTTGCATGAAGTGGAGAATCATCGTAACAAGAAAATAAAGTTTCTATGATCTGATCGTGGAGGCGAATATTTGAGTTACGAGTTTGGCCTTCATTTAAAACAACGTGGAATAGTTTCACAACTCACATCACCTAGAACACCACATCGTAATGGTGTGTCCGAACGTTGTAATCGTGCTTTATTAGATATGGTGCGTTCTATGATGTCTCATACCGATGTACCACTATGGTTTCGAGGTTATGCATTAGACACAATTGCATTCACGTTAAATGGGGAACCATCTAAATCCGTTGAGAGGACACCGTATGACTTGTGGTTTGGCAAGAAACCTAAGCTATCGTTTCTTAAAAATAGGGATTGCGATGCTTATGTGAAAAAACTCAGCCTGATAAGCTCAAACCCAAATCGGAGAAGTGTGTCTTCATAGGATACCCAAAAGAGACTCTTGGGTACACCTTCTATCACAGATCTGAAGGCAAGATATTTATGACTAAGAATGGATCCTTTCTAGAGCAAGTAGTGAGCAACCAACTAAGCTTGTGGATGCCCCTGAGTGGCATCCCCGCTTTCTTCCAACAACTATTGGTATTTCACTCGAGGCTATATTTTTATTCGTCACATGATATGTGTTTTGCTTGGAGTGTCTTGTATGATATGTGTCTTTGCTTGTTTTATTTTGTGAAGTCATGAATCCTTGCTGGACACACCTATTTGAGAGAGCTAAAATTATATCATGACTTGTTAGAATTGCTCTCTATGCTTCACTTAAATCTTTTATGAGTTAGGACTTGCTCTAGTGTTTCACTTATATCTTTTTGAGCACGGTGTGCTTTGTTATTTTTAAAGAAATGCTCTCTTGCTTCACTTAGATTTATTTGAGAGTTAGTAATTTTTTTAAGAAATTCTCTCTTGCTTCACTTAAATTATTTTGAGGGAAAGAAAAATTTGTTATGCTCATGATCTTCATTTATATTTGTTTGAGCTTATGAAAAGCAACACATAAAAGTTAGCCCAAAGTGATAGATATCCAAGAAGGATAAAGAAAAATAAAATGTCATGAAGATCATTGGACAAAATAAACGTGATTCTTAGTAATAGTTTTGATATATGATGATGTGATATGTGAGTTATGTTGATGAGTAATTGTGCTCTAGTAAGAATATTAGTGTTAAGGTTTGTGATTCCCTATGCATGCATGAAAGTCAATAATCATGCAATGAAAATTATATCCTACTTGTGGTGCATTATTCAGTGTTAATTATGCTTAATGCTTTCTTATGAGATTATTCGTTTCTTGGTTGGTTGCTTCCCAATCTTTTGCTAGCCTTCATTTTGCACTAAGTATGACCTCTACTTGTGCATCCAAAATCCTTTAAACCAGTTTTGCCATATGAGTCCACTTTATCTACCTATATGCGGTATTCTTTTGCCGTTCTAAGCAAATTTGTATGTGCCATCTCTAATTCTCAAAATAAACTTCTCTTTTGTGTGTTTGTTTCGCTCGCGGAACCGTAACAGGTGGCTAATATTTTCCAGGCTAGATGTGTTATTCTCAAGATGAGTGTTTATTCACTTTTCATTGCACAAGAGTAAGGCAAAGGTCTTAGGGATGCCCAGTCCCGAAATGCAAAAAAAAATATTTACTTTATGTTGTCAAATAATAAATTCCTTGGAAAGTGTTGGTATGGAGGGCACCCGTGGATACGGCTAGCCATGGAAAGTGAAAGAATGGTGGAAAAAGGAATAACCTTTATTTTCTGTTTGGGAACCGCATTTTCGTTGGCGGGATGGATACACCTCCCAAAATGTTTTTATCTCTAATTTTTTCGCTTTGAGCTCTGGCACCTCTACAAATCGCTACTTCCCTATGCGAAGGGCCTTTCTTTTACTTTATGCGGTTTTTGTTTTTATTTTGAGTCTCCATCTTCTCTTACAAAAAGCACCAACTAGGAGGCAATATGATCGTGCTCAAGTATTGGGTGTAGTTAATATTCGAGTGTGTTTCATGAATGGATCAATGTTTGAGCATGATGGGCTAGCGATAACTTATTTTAGCATTGATAATTTGAAAGACATGGTTGTTTGTTAATATGCTTGAGTATCTAAATTATTATGTCAAAACTAGACTATTGCTTTGAAACACATAAAAGTCCAAATGTCCATGGTATAAAGAAAAGAATATGATTTGACTTGATGAACAACACTCCACATCAAATTTTTTGTTTTTTATCACTTACCTACTCGAGGACGAGTAGGAGTTAAGCTTGGGCATGCTGATACGTCTCCAACATATCTATAATTTTTTATTGTTTCATGCTGTTTTATTATCAATCTTGGATGTTTTATAATCATTTTATAGTCATTTTATATCATTTTTGGTACTAACCTATTAACATAGTGCCAAGTGCCAGTTGCTGTCTTTTCCATGTTTTTTACATCGCAGGAAATCAATATCAAACGGAGTCCAAATGCCACAAAACTCCACGATGATTTTTTTTGGGCCAGAAGGAAGGCAATGGGCCCTGGTTGCACTTGGGGGGTGCCCCGAGGGGGGGGGCACAACCCACCAGGGTGCGCCAGGAGGCCCAGGCGCACCCTGGTGGGTTGTGCCCACCTCGGGTGCCCCCCGGACCGCCTCTTTGCTCTATAAATACCACAATATTCTAGAAACCCTAGAACAAGCGTCAAAATATTCATCCAGTCGTCGCAGAGTCCAGAACCACCAGATCCAATCTAGACACCATCACGGAGGGGTTCACCACTTCCATTGGTGCCTCTCTGATGATGCGTGAGTAGTTCTTTGTAGACCTTCGGGTCCGTAGTTAGTAGCTAGATGGCTTTCTCTCTCTCGCTGAATTCTCAATACAATGGTCTCTTGGAGATCCATATGATGTAACTCTTTTGCGGTGTGTTTGTTGGGATCTGATGAACTTTGAGTTTATGATCAGTCATATCTTTTTATATTCATGAAAGTTATTTGAGTTTCTTTGATCTCTTATAGCCTCGTATTTCTACTCTGATACTTGGGTTTTGTTTGGCCAACTTGATCTATTTGTCTTGCAATGGGAAGAGGTGCCCGGTAGTGGGTTCGATCTTACGGTGCCCGATCCAAGTGACAGAAGGGGAAAGGATACGTATGTATCATTGCTACTAAGGATAAAAAGACGGGATCTATATCTATCGCCATATAGATAAACGGATCTTGTCTACATCGTGTGATCGTTCTTATTGCATTACTCCGTTTTTCCATGAACTTAATACACTAGATGCATGCTGGATAGCGGTCGATGTGTGGAGTAATAGTAGTAGATGCAGGCAGGAGTCGGTCTACTAATCTTAGACGTGATGCCTATGTAATGATCATTGCCTGGATATCATCATAATTATTTGAAGTTCTATCAATTGCCCAACAGTAATTTGTTTACCCACCGTTGCTATTTTTCTCGAGAGAAGCCACTAGTGAAACCTACGGCCCCCGGGTCTTTCTTCTCATATATTTGCCTTGCGATCTACTTTTCTTTTACATTTTTATTCAGATCTATTAAACCAAAAATACAAAAATACCTTGCTGCATTTTATCTTTATTTATTTTATTTGGCGTTCGATCTATCAATCTACTACAATTTACCTCGCGTGCACTTGCCAATTTTTGGCGCCGTTACCTGAAAGGGTTTGAAAACCCCTTTAACACGTCTGGTTGCGAGGTTTTGTTATTTGTGTGCAGGAGTTGTTTACATTGTGTTGCTTGATTCTCCTAATGGTTCGATACCTTGGTTTCATAATTGAAGGAAATACTTACCTTCGCTATGCTACATCATCCCTCCCTCTCCGGGGAAATACCGACGTAGTTCCAGCTGCCATCAAGGAAGAATTTGTGGCGCCGTTGCCGGGGAGGATCTTCAACATAACCAAGTTCCTAATCAAAAATCTCATATCCTTTCAATTTACATTATTTGCCATTTGCCTCTCGTTGTCCTCTCCCCCACTTCACAAAAATTTGCCATTTTATTCGCCCTCTTTTTCATTCGCCTTTTTCTCGTCAGATCTCTTGTTTGCTATCTCTACTTGTGTTACCATGTGCCTACTATTTGCTTGCATGTTTTCTTGCTAACAATCTATTGATATGGATCCTCATCCTCTTGCTAATTTTTTTAAAAGATCCAATCATGATGGACCAATTGCTAGTGAGTTGAGTGCACTAGATTATCTGTATGAAGTTTTGCTTGAGATGCGTGAATCTAAAAATTATGATGAAGAAATTTATGAAGTGATTCATGACAGCTCCTTGAATTAAAAGCATGATTGCAATGATTTTACTATAAATTCTATTAATATCAATTATGCTAATAATATGCAAAACCCCAAGCTTGGGGATGGTAATTTTGACATGTCTACTACTTATTGCAATGATCATGATTGGGGTGATAATGTTTCTTATGATCTTGAAAGTTTATTTAAGCCTCATTATGAATATGTTTGCAATAATATTAAAAGTGGGTTTGGAGAGGTCATGACTTTATTTGATGATAGTCCCACTATTTTGGAAGAGTGTCAACTTTGCATGCATGTGGATCAAGAAGAGAATATTTTATGTGATAGTTATATTGTTGAATTTGATTATGATCCTACATGTAATTATTATGAGAGAGTAAAATATGGTTGTAGAAATTTTCACGTTACTAAATTACCTTTTTTTCATGTTGAGATTGCTATTGTTTCTTTCTCCTTCCTTGCACATGCTAGGTTTTCTTGTCTTGATAATTTGTTTGCTTATAAAATTCCTATGCATAGGAAGTATGTTAGAATTAAATGTGTTTGTCACATGTTTCATGATGCTCTCTTTGTGTTTCAATTATTATCTTTCGTGTGAGCATCGTTGAAATTTTATGCCTAGCTAAGGGCGTAAAACTATAGCGCTTGTTGGGAGACAACCCAATGAATAAATTTTATTTTTGCTTTTTGCTTTCTGTTCTTGTGTGTTCACACAATTGTGCTACTGGTATGATTGTGTTTTTTGTGTTTTAATTAGTGTTTGTGCCAAGTAAAGCCTTTAGGATCTTCTTGGGTGATAGTTGTTTGATCTTGCTGAAAAAGACAAAAACTTTGTGCTCACGAAAATAATTTTCATAAATCACAGAAAAGAGATTTTTCCCTGATTCTTTTTGCAGAATATTAATATACAAATTACCCTGGTCGTCCTAATTTAGCAGAATTTTTGGAGTTCTAGAAGTATTCGCTAAAGTCAGATTGCTACAAAATGTTCTGTTTTGACATATTCTGTTTTCTTTGTGTTGTGTGCTTATTTTGATGGCTCTATGGTTTTGTTTGATGAGTTTTTGCCATAGAAAAGTTGGAATACAGTAGATATAATACAAAAACAAAATATGAATTGGTTTGATACAACACTTATAGTAGTGGTTTGCTTTCTTACACTAACGGATCTCACGAAGGTTTTGTTGAGTTTTGTGTGATTGGAGTTTTCATGTTTTGGGTTATCTTACGATGGATGAAGGAAGGATGTAAGAGCCAAAGCCTGGGGATGCCCCGGCATCCCAAGCTATTATCCAAGAATGAGCAACCAACTAAGCTTGGGGACGCCCCCGAGTGGCATCCCCGCTTTCTTCCAACAACTATCGGTATTTCACTCGAGGCTATATTTTTATTCGTCACATGATATGTGTTTTGCTTGGAGCATCGTGATATGTGTCTTTGCTTGTTTTATTTTGTGTTTTAAGTCATGAATCCATGCTGGACACACCTATTTGAGAGAGCTAAAATTATATCATGACTTGTTAGAATTGCTCTCTATGCTTCACTTAAATCTTTTATGAGCTAGGACTTGCTCTAGTGCTTCACTTATATCTTTTTGAGCACGGTGTGCTTTGTTATTTTTGAAGAAATGCTTTCTTGCTTCACTTAGATTTATTTGAGAGTTAGTAAAATTTTGAAGAAATTCTCTCTTGCTTCACTTAAATTATTTTGAGAGAAAGAAAAATTTGTTATGCTCATCATCTTCACTTATATTTGTTTGAGCTTATGAAAAGCAACACATAAAAGTTAGTCCCAAAGTGATAGATATCCAAGAAGCATAAAGAAAAATAAAATGTCATGAAGATCATTGGACAAAATAAACTTGATTCTTAGTAATAGTTTTGAGATATGATGATGTGATGTGTGAGTTATGTTGATGAGTAATTATGTTCTAGTAAGAATATTGGTGTTAAGGTTTGTGATTCCCTATGCATGCATGAAAGTCAATAATCATGCAATGAAAATTATATCCTACTTGTGGTGCATTATTCGGTGTTAATTGTGCTTAATGCTTGCTTATGAGATTATTCGTTTCTTGGTTGGTCTCTTCCCAATCTTTTGCTAGCCTTCATTTTGCACTAAGTATGACCTCTACTTGTGCATCCAAAATCATTTAAACCATTTTTGCCACATGAGTCCACTATATCTACCTATCTGCGGTATTCTTTTGGTGTTCTAAGCAAATTTGTATGTGCCATCTCTAATTCTCAAAATAAACTTCTCTTTTGTGTGTTTGTTTCGCACGCGGAACGGTAATGGGTGGCTAATATTTTCCATGCTAGATGTGTTATTCTCAAGATGAGTGTTTATTCACTTGTCATTGCACGAGAGTAAGGCAAAGGTCTTAGGGATGCCCAGTCCCGAAATGCAAAAAATAATTACTTTATGTTGTCAAATAATAAATTCCTTGGAAAGTGTTGTTATGGAGGGCACCCGTGGATACGGCTAGCCATGGAAAGTGAATGAATGTTGGAAGAACGAATAACATTTATTTTCTATTTGGGAACCGCCTATGGCATATCTAGCATGGAAAGTGTAGTTAATATGATCGTGCTCAAGTATTGGGTGTAGTTAATATTCGAGTGTGTTTCATGAATGGATCAATGTTTGAGCATGATGGGCTAGGGATAACTTATTTTAGCATTGATATTTTGAAAGACATGGTTGCTTGTTGATATGCTTGAGTATCTAAATTATTATGTCAAAACTAGACTATTGCTTTGAAACACATAAAAGTCCAAATGTCCATGGTATAAAGAAAAGAATATGATTTGACTTGATGAACAACACTCCACATCAAAACTTTTGTTTTTTATCACTTACCTACTCGAGGACGAGTAGGAGTTAAGCTTGGGCATGCTGATATGTCTCCAGCATATCTATAATTTTTGATTGTTTCATGTTGTTTTATTATCAATCTTGGATGTTTTATAATCATTTTATAGTCATTTTATATCATTTTTGGTACAAACCTATTGACATAGTGCCAAGTGCCAGTTGCTATTTTTTCCATGTTTTTTACATCGCAGGAAATCAATATCAAACGGAGTCCAAATGCCACAAAACTCCACGATGATTTTTTATGGGCCAGAAGGAAGGCAATGGGCCTTGGTTGCACCTGGGGGGTGCCCCGAGGGGGGGCACAACCCACCATGGCGCGCGAGGAGGCCCAGGCGCGCCCTGGTGGGTTGTGCCCACCTCGGGTGCCCCCGGACCGCCTCTTTGCTCTATAAATACCACAATATTCTAGAAACCCTAGAACAAGTGTCAAAATATTCATCCAGCCGTCGCAGAGTCCAGAACCACCAGATCCAATCTAGACACCATCACGGAGGGGTTCACCACTTCCATTGGTGCCTCTCTGATGATGCGTGAGTAGTTCTTCGTAAACCTTTGGGTCCGTAGTTAGTAGCTAGATGGCTTTCTCTCTCTCGCTGAATTCTCAATACAATGGTCTCTTGGAGATCCATATGATGTAACTCTTTTGTGGTGTGTTTGTTGGGATGTGATGAACTTTGAGTTTATGGTCAGTCATATCTTTTTATATCCATGAAAGTTATTTGAGTTTCTTTGATCTCTTATATGCATGATCTCTTATAGCCTTGTATTTCTTCTCTAATATTTGGGTTTTGTTTGGCCAACTTGATCTATTTGTCTTGCAATGGGAAGAGGTATGTATCGTTGCTACTAAGGATAAAAAGACGGCATCTATATCTACCGCTAGATAAACGGATCTTGTCTACATGATGCCATCATTCTTATTGCATTACTCCATTTTTCCATGAACTTAATACACTAGATGCATGCTGGATAGCGGTCGATGTGTGGAGTAATAGTAGTAGATGCAGGCAGGAGTCGGTCTACTAATCTTGGACGTGATGCCTATGTAAAGATCATTGCCTGGATATCGTCATAATTATTTGAAGTTCTATCAATTGCCCAACAGTAGTTTGTTTGCCCATCGTTGCTATTTTTCTCAAGAGAAGCCACTAGTGAAACCTACGGCCCCCGGGTCTTTCTTCCCATATATTTGCCTTGTGATCTACTTTTCCTTTGCATTTTTATTCATATCTATCAAACCAAAAATACAAAAATACCTCACTGTGTTTTATCTTTATTTATTTTATTTGGCATTCGATCTATCAATCTACTACAATTTACGTCGCATCCACTTGCCAATTTCTGGCGCCGTTACTCGAAAGGGATTGACAACCCCTTTAACACATTGGGTTGCGAGGTTTTGTTATTTGTGTGCAGGAGCTGTTTATGTTGTGTTGCTTGGTTCTCCTACTGGTTCGATACCTTGGTTTCATAACTGAGGGAAATACTTACTTTCGATGTGCTACATCATCCCTCCCTCTCCGAGGAAATACTGACATAGTACCAGCTGCCATCAGGGATCCATGTATGAAAACAAACTATAGACTTTGGTGGACTTGCCCAATGATCGGCAAGCCATAGAGAATAAATGGATCTTTAAGAAGACTGACGCTGATGGTAATGTTACTGTCTACAAAGCTCGACTTGTCGCAAAAGGTTTTTGACAAGTTCAAGGAGTTGACTATGCTGAGACCTTCTCAGCCGTAGCGATGCTTAAGTATATCCGAATCATGTTAGCAATTGCCGCATTTTATGATTATGAAATCTGGCAAATGGATGTCAAAGCTGCATTCCTTGATGGTTTTCTTAAAGAAGAGTTATATATGATGCAACGAGAAGGTTTTGTCGATCCTAAAGGTGCTGACAAAGTATGCAAGCTCCAGCGATCCATTTATGGGCTGGTGCAAGCATCTCGGAGTTGGAATATACGCTTTGAGGAGGTGATCAAAGCATATGGTTTCATACAGACTTTTGGAGAAGCCTGTATTTACAAGAAAGTGAGTGGGAGATCTGTAGCACTTCTAATATTATATGTGGATGACATATTATTGATCGGAAATGATGTAGAATTTTCTGGAAAGCATAAAGGAGTGTTTGAAAGGAGTTTTTCAAAGAAAGACCTCGGTGAAGCTGCTTACATATTGGTCATCAAGATCTATAGAGATAGATCAAGATGCTTGATAAAAAATTCAATGAGTACATATATACCTTGACAAGATTTTGAATTAGTTCAAAATGGAATAGTCAAAGAAGGAGTTCCTGCCTGTGTTGCAAGGTATGCAGTTGAGTAAGACTGAAAACCCGACTACGGAAGAAAATAGAAAAAGAATGAAAGCCATTCCCTATGCCTCGACCATATGTTCTATAAAGTATGCTATGTTGTATACCAGACCTATTGTGTACCTTGCCATGAGTTTGGCAAGGGGTTACAATAGTGATCCAGGAGTGGATCACTGGACAACAATCAAAGTTATCCTTAGAGGACTAAAGAAATATTTCTCGGTTATGGAGGTGATAAAGAGTTCATTGAAAAGAGTTGTGTCGATGCAAGCTTTGACACCGATCTGGATGACGCTGAGTATCGATCTGGATACATATTGAAAATGGGAGCAATTAGCTAGAGTAGCTCCATGCAGGGCATTGTAGACATAGAAATTTTCAAAATACATATGGATCTGAATGTGTCAGACCCGTTGACTAAACTTCTCTCACAAGCAAAACATGATCACACCTTAGTACTCTTTGGGTGTTAATCACATAGCGATGTGAACTAGATTATTGACTCTAGTAAACCCTTTGGGTTTTGGTCAGATGGCAATGTGAACTATGGGTGTTAATCACATAAAGATGTGAACTATTGGTGTCAAAATCACATGGCAATGTGAACTAGATTATTGACTCTAGTGCAAGTGGGAGATTTAAGGAAATATGCACTAGAGGCAATAATAAAGTTGTTAATTTGTATTTACTTATATCATGATAAATGTTTATTATTCATGCTAGAATTGTATTAACCGGAAACTTGATACATGTGTGGATACATAGACAAAACACAGTGTCCCTAGTAAGCCTCTACTAGACTAGCTCGTTAATCGAAGATGGTTAAGTTTCCTAACCATAGACATGTGTTTTCATTTGATGAACAGGATCACATCATTAGGAGAATGATGTGATGGACAAGACCCATCCATTAGCTTAGCATAATGATCGTTAAGTTTTATTGCTATTGCTTTCTTCATGACTTATACATGTTCCTTTGAATGTGATATTATGCAAATCCCGAATACCAGAGGAATACCTTGTGTGCTATTAAATGTCACAACGTAAATGGGTGATTATAAAGATGCTCTACAGATATCTCCGAAGGTGTTTTGTTGGGTTGGCATAGATCGAGATTACGAAAAATATTTGTCACTCCGAGTATCGAAGAGGTATCTCTGGTCCCGGTAATGCACATCATGATAAGCCTTGCAACCAATGTGACTAATGAGTTAGTTGCGGGATGATGCATTACGGAACGAGTAAAGAGAGTTGTCAGTAACGAGATTGAACTAGGTATGTGGATACCGACGATCGAATCTCGGGCAAGTAACATACCGATGACAAAGGGAATACTGTATGTTCTCATAACGGTTCGATCGATAAAGATCTTCGTAGAATATGTGGGAACCAATATGAGCATCCAGGTTTCACTATTGGTTATTGACCGAACAAGTGTATCGGTCATGTCTACATAGTTCTCGAACCCGTAGAGTCCTCACACTTAACGTTCGATGACGATTTGTATTATGAGTTATATGTTTTGGTGACCGAAGATTATTCGGAGTCATGGATGAGATCACAGACATGACAAGGAGTCTTGAAATGGTCGATAGGTAAAGATTGATATATTGGACGATAGTATTCGGACACCGGAATGGTTCCGGAGTGTTTCAGGTATTTATCGAAGTACCGGGAGGTTACCTGAACCCCCCGGGGGAAGTAATGGGCCACATGGGCCATAGGGGAGAGGCAAGACAGCCCACAAGGGGGTGGCCCCCATGGGGAGTTTGAATTGGACAAGGGGAGGGAGCGCAGCCCCCCTTTCCTTCTCCCTCCCCCCTCTCCTTCCCCCTTTCCCCCTCCGATAGAAGGAAGGGGGGTCGAATAGGACTAGGAGCGCAAGTGGGTTTCCCCCCACTTGGCACGCCCCCTAGGCCGGCCTCCTCCCCTCTCCCTCCTTTATATATGGGGGCAGGGGGGCACCTCTAAGAACATCAATTGTTTCTTAGCCCTTTGTGGTGCCCCCTCCACTGTCTACTCCTCCAGTCATATTGTCGTAGTGCTTAGGCGAAGCCCTGCGCGGATCACTTCACCATCACCGTCATCATGCCTTCATGCTGACGAAACTCTCCCTCGACACTTTGCTGGATCAAAAGTTCGAGGGACGTCATCGAGCTGAATGTGTGCTGAACTCGAAGGTGTCGTACGTTCGTACTTGATCGGTTGAATCGCGAAGACGTTCGACTACACCAACCGCGTTAATCTAATGCTTCCACTTTCGTTCTACGAGGGTACATGTACACACTCTCCCTTTCTCGTTGCTATGCATCTCCGAGATAGATCTTGCGTGATCGTAGGAATTTTTTTGAAATTGCATGCTACATTTCCCAACAGTGGCATCCGAGCCAGGTCTATGCGTAGATGATATGCACGAGTAGAACACAAAGAGTAGTGGGCGGTGATCATCATACTGCTTACCACCAATGCCTTATTATGATTTGGTGGTATTGTTGGATGAAGCGGCCCGGACCAACCTTACATGACCACGTTCACGAGACCGGTTCCATTGATAGACATGTGCAACCTCTTGAGCACTGCGTTGGATTTCCCCGAAGAGGAGACGATGATGCAGCAAAGTAGCGTAAATGTTTCCCTCAGTTTTTGAGAACCAAGGTATCAATCCAGTAGGAGGCTACGCGCAAGTCCCTTGTACCTACACAAAAACAATAGCTCCTCGCAACCAACGCGATTAGGGGTTGTCAATCCCTTCACGGTCACTTACGAGAGTGAGATCTGATAGAGATGATAGATAATATTTTTGGTATTTTTGATATAGAGATGCAGGTGAAAAGTAAAAAAGCAAAGCAATAATAAAGTGATGGAGATTGATATGATGAGAATAGACCCGGGGGCCATAGGTTTCACTAGTGGCTTCTCTCAAGAGGATAAGTATTCTACGGTGGGTGAACCAATTACTGTTGAGCAATTGACAGAATTGAGCATAGTTATGAGAATATCTAGGTATGATCATGTATATAGGCATCACGTCTGAGACAAGTAGACCGACTCCTGCCTGCATCTACTACTATTACTGCACTCATCGACCGCTATCCAGCATGCATCTAGAGTATTAAGTTAAAAACAGAGTAACGCCTTAAGCAAGATGACATGATGTAGAGGGATAGTTTCATGCAATACGATAAAAACCCCATCTTGTTATCCTCGATGGCAACAATACAATACGTGCCTTGCTGCCCCTTCTGCCACTGGGAAAGGACACCGCAAGATTGAACCCAAAGCTAAGCACTTCTCCCATGGCAAGAAAAACCAATCTAGTAGGCCAAACCAAACTGATAGTTCGAAGAGACTTGCAAAGATAACCAATCATACATAAAAGAATTCAGAGAAGATTCAACTATTATTCATAGATAGACTTGATCATAAACCCACAATTCATCGGTCTCAACAAACACATCGCAAAAAGAAGATTACATCGAATAGATCTCCACAAGAGAGGGGGAGAACATTGTATTGAGATCCAAAAAGAGAGAAGAAGCTATCTAGCTACTAACTATGGACCCGAAGGTCTGAGGTAAACTACTCACACTTCATCGGAGAGGCTATGATGATGTAGAAGCCCTCCATGATGACGGCCCTCTCCGGTGGAGCTCCGAAACAGGCCCTGAGGGAGTCCTGTATTAGGGGGTGTCCGGATAGCCGGACTATACCTTCGGCCGGACTCCTGGACTATGAAGATACAAGATTCAAGACTTCGTCCCGTGTCCGGAAGGGACTTTCCTTGGCGTGGAAGGCAAGCTTGGCAATACGGATATATAGATCTCCTACCATTGTAACCGACTCTGTGTAACCCTAGCCCTCTCCGGTGCCTATATAAACCGGAGGGTTTTAGCCCGTAGGACACAACAACAATCATACCATAAGCTAGCTTCTAGGGTTTAGCCTCCTTGATCTCATGGTAGATCTACTCTTGTACTACCCATATCATCAATATTAATCAAGCAGGAGTAGGGGTTTACCTCCATCGAGAGGGCCAATTCGTGTCCCTTGTCTCCTGTTATCAATATCTACTCTTGTAAAAACATCGTGTCCCTTGTCTCCTGTTATCATCTGCCTAGACGCACAGTTCGGGACCCCCTACCCGAGATCCGCCAGTTTTGACACCGACATTGGTGCTTTCATTGAGAGTTCCTATGTGTCGTCACTTTTAGGCCCGATGGCTCCCCCAATCATCAACAGTGATGTGGTCTAGGGCGAGACTTTTCTCCCCGGACAGATCTTCGTATTCGGCGGCTTTGCACTGCGGGCCAATTCGCTGGGCCATCTGGAGCAGATTGAAAGCTACACCCCTGGCCATCAGGTCAGATTTGGAAGTCTGAACTACATGGCTGACATCAGCGGGGACCTGATCTTCGACGGATTTGAGCCACAGCCGAGTGCGCCGCACTGTCACGATGGGCATGATCTAGCTCTGTCGCCGAACAGTGCCCCGGAGGCCGCACCCGCATCGGCTCCGACCCTTAATTCGGAGCCAACTGCGCCGATCGAGGATGGGTGGTTGGACACCGCCTCGGGGGCTGCAATCTCTACGGCGATCGAGCCGAACACCAGCCCTATCCTCTGCGAAGTCGTGACTCCAAGGAGCCGGACTCCTCTCCGGACTCCGAGCCCTCCGCGCCCCTGCCGATCGAATCCGATTGGGCGCCGATTATGGAGTTCACCGCCGCGGACATCTTTCAGCACTCGCCCTTCGGCGATATTCTGAATTCACTAAAGTATCTCTCTTTATCAGGAGAGCCCTGGCCGGACTATGGTCAGCAAGGTTGGGATGCGGATGATGAAGAAATTCAAAGCCCACCCACCACCCACTTCGTAGCCACTGTCGATGATTTAACCGACATGCTCGACTTCGACTCCGAAGACATCGACGGTATGGACGCCGATGCAGGAGACGATCAAGAACCAGCGCCTATAGGGCACTGGAAAGCCACCTCGTCGTATGACATATACATGGTGGACACCCCAAAAGAAGGCGATGGCGATGGAACAACGGAGGATGACCCCTCCAAGAAACAGCCTAAGCGCCGACGTCAGCGGCGCCGCTCTAAATCCCACCAAAGCAAAAAATGGTGATTCCGGCATGGGAGATAATAACACTCCGGACAGTGCCGAAGAAAACCCGCTCCGGCCAGATTCAGCACAGGAGGATGGAGAAGCCAACCCTCATGAGAGAGCGGCAGACAGAAAGGTCAAGGACGATAATTATATGCCTCCCTCCGAAGACGAGGCAAGCCAAGACGACGACGAATTTGTCGTGCCGGAGGATCCCATCGAACAAGAGCGTTTCAAACGCAGGCTTATGGCCACGGCGAGTAGCCTCAAGAAAAAACAGCAACAACTTAGAGCTGATCAAGATTTGCTAGCCGATAGATGGACTGAAGTCCTTGCGCCCGAAGAGTATGAACTCGAACGCCCCTCCAAGAGCTACCCAAAGCGCAGGTTGCTACCCCGACTAGAGGAGGAAGCACCTAAACCTACATCACCAGCGCATGATGCGTCCGACCGGCCACCTCGTGGCCGCGACAGAGAGGCCTCTCGGCCCTCCACTCAAGACGCACCCCGGCGCCGCTCAAAAAATACCAAGGCACGGGAAAATGCACCAGACCTGCGAGATATATTGGAGGACAAGGCAAGGCAAACAAGATCGATCTACGGATCGCGTGGGCGCCCCACGGAACGAGACGGTAATCGTCACTCCGGATACAGTAAATCCAGTCGGGTCGAACACAGTAGACAAAGCTCGTTTGAGATGCGTCGTGATATAGCCCAATACAGAGGCGCCGCACACCCACTATGCTTCACAGATGAAGTAATGGATCATCAAATCCCCGAGGGTTTCAAACCCGTGAACATCGAATCATACGATGGCACAACAGATCCTGCGGTATGGATCGAGGACTATCTCCTTCATATCCACATGGCCCGCGGTGATGACCTACACGCCATCAAATACCTCCCACTCAAGCTTAAAGGACCAGCTCGGCATTGGCTTAACAGCTTGCCAGCAGAATCAATTGGTTGTTGGGAGGACCTGGAAGCCGCATTCCTCGACAATTTCCAGGGCACTTATCTGCAACCACCAGACGCCGATGACCTAATCCACATAATTCAGCAGCCAGAGGAATCGTCCAGACAATTCTAGACACGGTTCCTAACCAAGAAAAATCAAATCGTCGACTGTCCGGACGCAGAGGCCCTAGCAGCCTTCAAGCATAACATCTGCGACGAGTGGCTTGCACGGCACCTAGGACAGGAAAAGACGAAATCTATGGCAGCCCTCACGACCCTCATGACCCGCTTTTGTGCGGGAGAAGACAGCTGGCTGGCTCGTAGCAATAACATGACCAAGAACCCTGGTAATTCGGATACCAAGGACAACAGTGGCAGGTCGCGTCGCAACAAGCAAAAGCACCGCATTAACAGCGACAACACTGAGGATACGGCAGTTAATGCCGGATTCATAGGCTCTAAATCCGGTCAGCGGAAAAAGCCATTCAAAAGAAATACTCCAGGCCCATCCAGTTTGGAATGAATACTCGACCGCTCGTGCCAGATACATGGCACCCCCGAAAAGCCAGCCAATCACACCAACAGGGATTGTTGGGTGTTCAAGTAGGCAGGCAAGTTAAATGCCGAAAATAGAGACAAGGGGCTGCATAGCGATGACGAGGAGGAGCCCCAGTCGCCGAACAACAGTGGACAGAAGGGTTTTCCCCCACAAGTGCGGACGGTGAACGTGATATACGCAACCCACATCCTCAAGAGGGAGCGGAAGCGTGCGCTAAGGGACGTATACGTGATGGAGCCAGTCGCCCCAAAGTTCAACCCATGGTCCTCCTGCCCGATCACTTTTGATCGAAGGGACCACCCCACCAGCATCCATCATGGCGGATTCGCCGCATTGGTTGTAGACCCAATTATTGACGGATTTCACCTCACTAGAGTCCTTATGGACGGCGGCAGCAGCCTGAACCTGCTTTACACACTTGAAGTCCTCGAGGATTAAAGTGATCGGGCAGGAGGATACAGTGCGGAAAATGGGCATCGATCCCTCGAGGATTAAACCCACTAAAACGACCTTTAAAGGCGTCATACCAGGTGTAGAGGCCAACTGTACAGGCTCAGTCACACTTGAAGTGGTCTTCGGATCTCCGGATAATTTCTCAAGTGAGGAGTTAATCTTCGACATAGTCCCGTTCCACAGTGGCTATCACGCACTGCTCGGGCGAACCGCATTTGCCAAGTTCAATGCGGTACCGCACTACGCATACCTTAAGCTCAAGATGTCAGGCCCTCGAGGAGTCATTACGGTCAATGGAAACACCGAATGCTCTCTCCGAACGGAGGAGCATACGGCGGCTCTCGCAGCGGAAGTACAAAGCAGCATCTCAAGGCAATTCTCCAGTCCGGCCATTAAACGTCCGGACACCGTCAAGCGCGCCCGGAGTAACCTACAACAAGACCGCCTGGCACGTTCCGAGCAGGCGTAGCAATGCGGCCCCAACCCCAGCCCTCGCGAAATTGCGAAACCAGTGCCGCGCATACATAACTACGCTCTGGAAATACCATGGGCACAGGGGGAGGGGCACCATCATGGCACACCCGAAACACGG
This sequence comes from Aegilops umbellulata, assembly GCA_032464435.1. Lineage (NCBI taxonomy): Eukaryota > Viridiplantae > Streptophyta > Magnoliopsida > Poales > Poaceae > Aegilops > Aegilops umbellulata. The sequence continues at coordinate 400,820,725 of CP136054.1, forward strand.
CTTAAACCACACTAGGGGCTGCCGATTTCTTCATTTTCTCTTACTTTCAGGACTCCATTCTTCGGAAGGCCTAGCCGGCAGTACAATTGCCGCACAAACGATGCAAGAACCAGGGAAGAAGAAAGCCACGCCGCATTATGGAGCTCCCAGGTGGTCTCTATAACGAGCAGTATACCTGTTTTGCATACCATTCCACAGCCTGCCCCTGGAAAGGGCATGTTAAATAGTCCCACCTTTTGCTTATCGCACTATTTGTATCGTTCTGCTTTGATCGCAACTTTTTCAAATAAACAATGCATAGCTTTTGTCTATTATTGCATTAATCTCTTTTATGAATATATGTTCATTAATGACATGTTGCACTCGTACACTTTGGTATGGCCAATACGCCAGGGGCTCAAGTACCCCACAACACGGTGTGAGAAGTCCGAACACTTTCACAAGTGCGGCACCCCGAACTTTTAGCATTATATGCATCGGCTCCGAATCATGTCTTGGGTCAATAGTTGGGTTTGCCCAGCTCCTATGGTTTGGTACCTTACGTTCCGTTATATCGGCTAAGGTAGCACTAGGAGAACTACTGCGATTGTGCCCCAGTTGAGCTGGGCTAAGCACCTCAGTAGAGAAAGCTAAAACTAACCGTCACGATGAGGCGAGAGTTGGTCGCTGTTCGAGAGGTTTTCGAGTCCCTAAAGACTTATGCCGCTTAGAGCGAGGAGTCGGCTTTGTCCGGCCTAGGCGTGGATAGCACCCCGAACTCGGTCTTCCGAACACTAGGGGCTTCGCCGAAATTTAGAATTATAGAATTCTATGGCTAAGTGAGAGTGTTCAAGCATTATAGTCCGATTGCCTTGTTTGTTGTGTTGAGCGCCTCCCTCGAAGGACCCAAGAATGGGAAATAGAGCGCTCAAGTTTATCCCGAACACCCCAGCACTCGTGGCATGGGGGCAGAAGCCGACGACTCGCCATCTCTCAAATTTGATAAACGACCGCACAGAAGGTAATATTTTAAATTCAAAAGCGTTGCTTAGCGCATATGAACAAGTTTTCAGCGTACAGGATCACAAATGCGAGTTTACTCAAAAATTACATCTTTGGAGCATTCATCCTCTATAAGGCGGGCACCCTCCAGGACACCCTCATAATACGCTTCCGGAGCGATGCTCCTTGCCCGGCGGCGGCCCGTCCTTCACCAGCTTCTCCGCATCCATCTTGCCCAGTGCACTTTATCACGGGCAAGCGCCCTACGGGCACCTTCGATGCAGACGGAGCGCTTGACGACTTCAAGCCTCGGACAGGCGTCCACCAGCCGCCTCACCAGCCCGAAGTAGCTCCCAGGCAGGGCCTCTCCAGGCCATAGACGAACTATAAAGCCCTTCAGGGCCTGTTCGGCCACCTTGTGGAGCTCGACTAGTTGCTTCAACTGGTCGCTCAAAGGCATCGGGTGTCCGGCCTCAGCATATTGAGACCAGAACACCTTCTCCGTCGAGCTCCCCTCCTCGGCTTGGTAGAATGCGGCGGCATCGGACACGCCGCGGGGCAAATCTGCGAATGCTCCTGGAGAGCTCCGGATTTGGGTAAGTAACAAGTAATTCACTTTCACATGGTTGCTTTGCATAAAGAAAGCCTTACCCGCCCCTATCTTCTTCATCGCTCAACCTCCTGGAGGGCTTTCTGGGCCTCGGCCTTGGCCGATTTGGCGCTTTCAAGGGCCACCGCGAGCTCGGACTCTCGCGTCTTTGAGTCAAGCTCCAAACTCTCGTGTTTTTTCACGAGAGCCTAGAGCTCTTGCTGCACCTCGCCAACCCGTGCCTCATGCTTCTCCCGCTCGGTGCGCTCCGTGGCCGCCTTCTTTTCGGCATCGGATAACGCTTGCTTAAGGGTCGCCACCTCAGTCGTGGCCCCTACAATAGCCACGTTGGTACTGTCATTTTTTGCAACCATATATTTTCTATATATTTAAAAATAAGGTGTTTCGTACCTTTATTATCCTCGAGCTGTTTCTTGGCAAGTCCGAGCTCCTGCTCGGACTGTTCGAGGTTCTGCTTCAGCATGTCCACCTCCGCAGTCAGTTCGGCGAACGCCAGCAGTGAAGCCTGCATATGCATATTGACTTACTTTTGTTAGACTCTTGCGAATGTTATTAGATCCTCTATTCGGCTTCTCTTTCCGAACGCCAAACAGAGCATCAGGGGCTATTGTCTATGCGGTAATGTTTTTACATATTTTTTACATACCTCAAAGCCTGTTAGAAGGCTAGCACAAGCTTCAGTCAGTCCGCTCTTGGCGGACTGAACCTTCTGGATCACCGCACTCATAATAGTGCGGTGCTCCTCGTCGATGGAGGAGCCGTTAAGCACCTCCAGCAAATTGTCTGGTGCCTCTGGTTGCACGGAGGTCACCGGCTCGGTAGGCCGGCTCCTCCTGGAAGGAGGCTACCTGCCGGAGCCTGGAACCGTTGAAGGTTCCGGCGCGGTGTCCGGCTCAAGGCCGGACTCGGAGCCCTTGGGGGTTTTATCCCCTTTGCTCCTGGAGTCCGGGAGGTCGCCTTGCGACGCCTCCAGGACCACCTCCTCCTGGCTTGGAACCTGTTGGGACAGCACCTCGGCGTCGTCTGTAGGGTGGGGGGAGGTAGCGGGCGGGAGTGAATTCACATCCGAGGAATCCAGGGAGCCGCTCGACGACTCGTCGAGCCCGGCCTTGGGCGGACTGCATAGTCATATTCGGCGTAAGGAGGAGCTGTGCAAGAAAGGAACACTATGAATTGCTCTGGTGTCCGAATACTTATGATCTCGCCAGGGGCTTGGCCCTGTGCGGCCACTCCTCTTCACCGTCGTCAGCGTTGGTGGAGTAGTCTGGAGGAAGGGTCTTCCCCTTCTTGGACCCTTCGACCTCCCTAGTTGGGGCGGCCTTCCTTTTCTTCCCTCCCCCCGCTGGAGGGGGAGAGGTCTCTTCTTCCTCCTCCTCGTCTTCACGGGAGGAGTGCGTCTCGGAGTCGTCGGATGATGAATCTGACACCACCAGGCGCCAGGCACTCTTTCGAGTCCCCGTGACCTTCTTCTTGGCCTTCTTCTCCGGCACCACATAGGGTCCCGGAACCAGCAGCTTCGCCAAGCGGGCGTCCGCTGGGTCTTCGGGCGAAGGAGCCGGACAATTGATCTGTCCGGACGTCTCCTGCCAATCCTGTCAAAGGTAAGGGAGCTTAGATCTCGCATATAGTCAAACTATGAAAAACTAATACCCTGTAAAAGGTAAAAACAGCTTACCGCACTAGCATGACGCTGCGTGCTGAATCTGCGATCCTCGGTAGCGGATGCGGGAGCCTCGGCGCCCTTGAATAGCGCCTTCCAGGCATCTTCGTACGTCGTGTCGAAGAGCCTGCTCAGAGTTCGGTACTGCGCCGGGTCGAACTCCCACAGGTTGAAAGGCTGTCGTTGACACGGGAGGATCCGGCGGATGAGCATAAACTGGACTACGTTGACAAGTTTGAGCTTCTTGTCCACCAGGGTTTGGATGCATGTTTGGAGTCCGGTCAGCTCTCCTTTGTTACCCCACGACAGGCCCGTCTCTTTCCAGGAGGTGAGGCGCGTAGGGGGTCCGGATCGGAACTCGGGGGCTGCGACCCATTCAGGGTCGGGCGGCTCGGTGATGTAAAACCACCCCGATTGACACCCCTTTAGGGTCTCCACGAAGATGCCCTCGAGCCATAGGACGTTGGGCATCTTGCCCACCATGGCGCCTCCGCACTCCGCCTGGTTCCCGCGCACCACCTTTGGCTTGACATTGAAAGTCTTGAGCCATAGACCGAAATGGGGACGGATGCAGAGGACGGCCTCGCACACGACGATAAACGCCGAGATGTTGAGGACGAAGTTCGGTGCCATATCGTGGAAATCCAGGCCGTAGTAGAACATGAGCCCCCGGACAAATGGGTGGAGAGGGAAGCCCAGTCCGTGGAGGAAATGGGGGAGGAACACCACCCTCTCATGGGGCCCGGGGGTGGGGACGAGCTGCCCCTCTTCGGGAAGCCGGTGCGTGAAGTCGTTGGACAAGTATCCGGCCTTCCTCAGCTTTTTGATGTGTCCCTCCGTGACGGAGGAGACCATCCACTTGCCTCCCGCTCTGGACATGGCTGGAGAAGGTTGAGGTGGGGAGTGTGGACTTGGGCGCTGGAGCTCGAGTGCGCGGAAATGGATGAGCAAAGGAGGAAGAAGGCATGGATGAAAAAGTTGGATCCTTATCCCCTTATATGGGCGGACGCGACTATGCGTCCCCACCAGCCTGGTAAAACTCGCTTATCTCCCAAGCGCCGTAATCAATGGCGCGGTTGGGTTACCCACGCCCGTATTGATGAGAATCCCGGAATAAGGGGACACGATCTCTGCTTCGACAAGACGTGCCAAGGAAACCGCCTCGCTAAACGCGCTGAGGTGGGACAATAAAACGATTCGAATAAAGGCTTGGTCGTGGTGTGATGTCACGCTACGGAATACGTCAGCAGATTAGATTTGTGTAAATAGTATTCTCTCTATGGAAATATGTGGAAACTTATTTTGCAGAGTCGGACACTATCCTTGTGTTCAAAATCTTCTATGAAGTATTTGGAGGAGGAACCCGCCTTGCAATGCCGAAGACAATCTGCGCGCCGGACTCGTCGTCATTGAAGCCTGGTTCAGGGGCTACTGAGGGAGTCCTGGATTAGGGGGTGTCCGGATAGCCGGACTAAACCTTCGATCAGACTCCTGGACTATGAAGATACAAGATCGAAGACTTCGTCCCGTGTCCGGAAGGGACTTTCCTTGGCGTGGAAGGCAAGCTTGGCGATACGGATATATAGATCTCCTACCATTGTAACCGACTCTGTGTAACCCTAGCCCTCTCCGGTGCCTATATAAACCGGAGGGTTTTAGTCCGTAGGACACAACAACAATCATACCATAGGCTAGCTTCTAGGGTATAGCCTCCTTGATCTCGTGGTAGATCTACTCTTGTACTACCCATATCATCAATATTAATCAAGCAGGAGTAGGGTTTTACCTCCATCGAGAGGGCCCGAACCTGGGTAAAAACATCGTGTCCCTTGTCTCCTATTACCATCTGCCTAGACGCACAGTTCGGGACCCCCTACCCGAGATCCTCCGGTTTTGACACCGACAGGCCCCAAGATGGGATCTCGTGGATACAGAAAGTTGCGATAGTGGAATTAGGTTTTTGGCTCCGTATCTGATCGTTTGGGGGTACGTAGGTATATATAGGAGGAAGGAGTACGTCGGCGGAGCAACAGGGGGCCCACGAGGCAGGGGGCGCGCCCTAGGGGGGTGCACCCCCCACCCTCGTGACCGCCTCTTTTGTTCCTTGGCATAGGGTCCAAGTCTCCTGGATCACGTTCGGTGAGAAAATCACGTTCCCGAAGGTTTCATTCCGTTTGGACTCCATTTGATATTCTGTTTCTCCGAAACACTAAAATAGGCAAAAAAAAACAGCAATTCTGGGCTGGGCCTCCGGTTAATAGGTTAGTCCCAAAAATAATATAAAAGTGGAAAATAAAGCCCAATATAATCCAAAACAGTAGATAATATAGCATGGAGCAATCAAAATTATAGATACGTTGGAGACGTATCAACATGCAACTAGTTTTGCATAAAGGTGACTGGCGGGTGTCCGTTTCTCCAACCTTAGTTGAATCGAATTTGACTATGGTCGGTCCTTGTTGAAGGTTAAAACAACAAACTTGGTAAATCACCGTTGTGGTTTTGATGCGTAGGTAAGAACGTTTCTTACTAGAAGCTCGTAGCAGCCACACAATACTTGCAACAACAAAGTAGAGGACATCTAACTTGTATTTCCAGGGCATGTTGTGAGGTGATATGGTCAAGACATGATGTGATATACGTTATTGTATGAGATGATCATGTTTTGTAAAAGTTATCGGCAACTGGCAGGAGCCTTATGGTTGTCGCTTTATTGTATGAAATCCAAACGCCATGTAATTTCTTTACTTTATCACTATGTGTTAGCGATAGTTGTAGAAGCAATAGCTGGCAATACGACAACGACTCTACGATGGAGATAAAGGTGTCAAGCCAGTGACGATGGAAATCATGATGGTGCTTTGGACATGGAGATCAAAGGCACAAGATGATGATGGCCATATCATGACACATATTTTGATTGCATGTGATGTTTATCTTTTATGCATCTTATTTTGCTTAGTACGGCAGTAGCATTATAAGGTGATCCCTTACTAAAATTTCAAGGTATAAGTGTTCTCCCTAAGTATGCACCGTTGTGACAGTTCGTCGTGCCGAGACACCACGTGATGATCGGGTGTGATAAGCTCTACGTTCACATACAATTGGTGCAAGACAGTTTTGCACGTGCGGAATACTCGGGTTAAACTTGACGAGCCTAGCATGTACAGACATGGCCTCAGAACACTGGAGACCGAAAGGTCGAACGTGAATCATATAGTAGATATGATCAACATAGAGATGTTCAACATTCAAAACTACTCCACCTCACGTGATGATCGGACATGGTTTAGTTGATTTGGATCACGTGATCATTTAGATGACTCGAGAGATGTCTATCTAAGTGGGAGTTCTTAAATAATTTGATTAATTAAAGTTTAATTTATCAGGAACTTAGTCCTAATAGTATTTGCAAATTATGTTGTAGATATATTGCTCGCGTTGTAGCTCCCCTATGTTTTTTGATATGTTCCTAGAGAAAACTAAGTTGAAAGATGATAGTACCAATGATGCGGACCGGGTCCGTGATCTGAGGATTATCCTCATTGCTGCACATAAAAATTATGTCCTTGCTGCACCGCTAGGTGACAAACCTATTGCAGGAGCAGATGTAGACGTTATGAACATTTGACAAGCTCGATATGATGACTACTTGATAGTTTAGTGCGCCATGCTTTACCGCTTAGAACCGGGACTTCAAAAACGTTCTGAACGCCACGGAGCATATGAAATGTTCCAAGAGCTGGAATTGGTATTTCAGACTCATGCCCGAGTCGAGAGGTGTGAGACCTCTGACAAGTACTTTGCCTACAAGATGGAGGAGAATAGCTCAACCAATGAGCATGTGCTCAGAATGTCTGAGTACTACAAATCGCTTGAATCAAGTGGGAGTTAATCTTCCAGATAAGATAGTGATTGACAGAGTTCTATAGTCACTATCATCAAAGTTACTGGAACTTCGTGATGAACTATAATATGCAAGGGATAACGAAAACGATTCCCGAGCTCTTCGTGATGTTGAAATCGACGAAGGTAGAAATCAAGAAAGAGCATCAATTGTTGATGGTTAACAATACCACTAGTTTCAAGTAAAAGGGCAAAGGAAAGAAAGGGAACTTCAAAAAGAATGGCAAGCAAGTTGCCACTCCCGGGAAAAAGCCCAAATCTGGACCTAAGCCTGAAACTAAGTGCCTCTACTGCAAAGGAAATGGTCACTGGAAGCAGAACTTCCCCAAATACTTGGCGGATAAGAAGGATGGCAAAATGAACAAAGCTATATATGATATACATGTTATTGATGTGTAATTTACTAGTGTTCATAGCAACCCATGGGTATTTGATTCCGGTTCAGTTGCTGATATTAGTAACTCGAAACAGGAGTTGCAGAATGAACATAGACTAGTTAAGAGCGAAGTGACGATGTGTGTTGGAAGTGATTCCCAGGATGATACGATCACCATCGCACACTCCCTCTACCTTCGGGATTAGTGTTGAACCTAAAATAAATGTTATTTGGTGTTTGCGTTAAGCATGAATATGATTAGATCATGTTTATTGCAATACGATTATTCATTTAAGTCAGAGAATAATTGTTGTTCTGCTTACATGAATAAAACCTTATGTAGTCATACACCCAAGGTGAATGGTATATTGAATCTCGATCGTAGTAATACACATATTCATAACATTGATGCCAAAAGATGCAAAGTTAATAATGAATGTGCAACATACTTGTGGCACTGCCGTTTAGGTAATGTTCGTGTAAAGCGCATGAAGAAACTCCATGCATATGGGTTTTTGGAATCACTTGATTATGAATGATTTGATATACTTGCGAACCATGCCTCATGGGAAAGATGACTAAAACTCCGTTCTCCAGAACAATGGAGCAAGCCAATGACTTATTGGAAATAATACATATCGATGTATGCGGTCCGATAAGTGTAGAGGTACGTGGCAGGTATCGTTATTTTCTGACCTTCATAGATGATTTGAGCAGATATGGGTATATCTACTTAATGAAACACAAGCCTGAAACATTTGAAAAGTTCAAAGAATTTCAGAATGAAGTGGAGAATCATAGTAACAAGAAAATAAAGTTTCTACGATCTGATCGCGGAGGCGAATATTTGAGTTACGAGTTTGGCCTTCATTTAAAACAATGTGGAATAGTTTCACAACTCACGCCACCTGGAACACCACATCATAATGGTGTGTCCGAACATCGTAACCGTACTTTATTTGATATGGTGCGTTCTATGATGTCTCTTACCGATTTACCACTATCGTTTTGTGGTTATGCATTAGAGACAGCTGCATTCACGTTAAATAGGGCACCATCTAAATCCGTTGAGACGACACCGTATGAATTGTGGTTTGGCAAGAAACCTAAGCTGTCGTTTCTTAAAATTTGGGATTGCGAGTCTTATGTGAAAAAACTTCAGCCTGATAAGCTCGAACCCAAATCGGAGAAGTGCGTCTTCATAGGATACCCAAAAGAGACTGTTGGGTACACCTTCTATCATAGATCCGAAGGCAAGATATTTATGGCTAAGAATGGATCCTTTCTAGAGAAGGAGTTTCTCTCGAAAGAAGTGAGTGGGAGGGAAGTAGAACTTGATGAGGTAATTGTACCTTCCCTCGAATTGGAAAGTAGCTCATCACAGAAAATTGTCTCTGTGATGCCTACACCAACTAGAGAGGAAGCTAATGATAATGATCATGAAACTTTAGATCAAGTTACTATCGAACCTCGTAGGTCCACCAGAGCACGTTCCACACCAGAGTGGTACGGTAATCCTGTTCTGGAAGTCATGTTACTAGACCATGATGAACCTACGAACTATGAGGAAGCGATGATGAGCCCAGATTCCGCAAAATGGCTTGAGGCCATGAAATCGAAGATGGGATCCATGTATGAAAACAAAGTATGGACTTTGGTGGAGTTGCCCGATGATCGGCAAGCCATAGAGAATAAATGGATCTTTAAGGAGAAGACTGACGCTGATGGTAATGTTATTTTCTTCAAATCTCGACTTGTCGCAAAAAGGTTTTCGACAAGTTCAAGGAGTTGACTATGATGAGACCTTCCCACCCGTAGCGATGCTTAAGTTTGTTCGAATCATGTTAGCAATTGCGCATTTTATGATTATGAAATCTGGGAAATGGATGTCAAAACTGCATTCCCTAATGGTTCTCTTAAAGAAGAGTTGTATATGATGCAACCAGAAGGTTTTGTCGATCCTAAAGGTGCTGACAAAGTGTGCAAGCTCCAACGCTCCATTTATGGACTGGTGCAAGCCTCTCAGAGTTGGAATATACGCTTTGACGAGGTGATAAAAGCATATGGTTTTATACAAATTTTGGAGAAGCATGTATTTGCAAGAAAGTGAGTGGGAGCTCTGTAGCATTTCTAATATTATATGTGGATGACATATTGTTGATCGGAAATGGTGTAGAATTTTCTGGAAAGCATAAAGAAGTGTTTGAAAGGAGTTTTTCAAAGAAAGACCTCGGTGAAGCTGCTTACATGTTAGGCATCAAGATCTATAGAGATAGATCAAGACGCTTGATAATTTTTTTCAATGAGTACATATATACCTTGACAAGATTTTGAAGTAGTTCAAAATGGAATAGTCAAAGAAGGAGTTCTTGCCTTTGTTGCAAGGTATGAAGTTGAGTAAGACTCAAAACCCGACTACGGCATAAAATAGAAAGAGAATGAAAGTCACTCCCTATGCCTCGGCCATATGTTCTATAAAGTATGCTATGATGTATACCAGACCTATTGTGTACCTTGCCATGAGTTTGGCAAGGGGGTACAATAGTGATCCAGGAGTGTATCATTGGACAACGGACAAAGTTATCCTTAGAGGACTAAGCAAATATTTCTCGGTTATGGAGGTGATAAAGAGTTCGTCGTAAAGAGTTGCGTCGATGCAAGCTTTGACACCCATCTGGATGACTCTGAGTATCGATCTGGATACATATTGAAAGTGGGAGCAATTAGCTAGAATAGCTCCATGCAGATCATTGTAGACATAGAAATTTGCAAAATACATACGGATCTGAATGTGTCAGACTCGTTGACTAAACTTTTCTCACAAGAAAAACATGATCACACCTTAGTACTCTTTGGGTGTTAATCACATAGCGATGTGAACTAGATTATTGACTCTAGTAAACCCTTTGGGTGTTGGTCAGATGGCGACGTGAACTATGGTTGTTAATCACATAAAGATGTGAACTATTTGTGTCAAAATCACATGGCGATGTGAACTAGATTATTGACTCTAGTGCAAGTGGGAGACTGAAGGTAATATGCCCTAGAGGCAATAATAAAGTTATTATATTATATTTCCTTATATCATGATAAATGTTTATTATTCATGCTATAATTGTATTAACCGGAAACTTGATACATGTGTGGATACATAGACAAAACACAGTGTCCCTAGTAAGCTTCTACTAGACTAGCTCGTTAATCGAAGATGGTTAACTTTCCTAACCATAGACATGTGTTGTCATTTTATGAACGGGATCACATCATTAGGAGAATGATGTGATGGACAAGACCCATCTGTTAGCTTAGCATAATGGTCGTTAAGTTTTATTGCTATTGCTTTCTTCATGACTTATACATGTTCCTTTGACTATGAGATTATGCAACTCCCGAATACCGGAGGAATACCTTGTGTGCTATCAAACGTCACAACGTAAATGGGTGATTATAAAGATGCTCTATAGGTATCTTCGAAGGTGTTTTGTTGGGTTGGCATAGATCGAGATTAGGAAAAAGATTTGTCACTCAGAGTATCGGAGAGGTATGTCTGGGCCCTCTCGGTAATGCACATCATGATAAGCCTTGCAAGCAATGTGACTAATGAGTTAGTTGGGGGATGATGCATTACAGAACGAGTGAAGAGAGTTGCCGGTAACGAGATTGAACTAGGTATGTGGATACCGACGATCGAATCTCGGGCAAGTAACATACCGATGACAAAGGGAATAACGTTTGTTGTCATAACGGTTCGACCGATAAAGATCTTCGTAGAATATGTGGGAATCAATATGAGCATCCAGGTTCCGCTATTGGTTATTGACCGGAGAGGTGTCTCGGTCATGTCTACATAGTTCTCGAACCCGTAGGGTTCGCATGCTTAACGTTTGACGACGATTTGTATTATGAGTTATGTGTTTTGGTGACCGAAGATTATTCGGAGTCTCGGATGAGATCACAGACATGATGAGGAGTCTTGAAATGGTCAAGAGGTAAAGATTGATAGATTGGACGATAGTATTCGGACACCGAAATGGTTCCAGAGTGTTTCAGGTATTTATCGGAGTACGGGGAGGTTACCGAAACCCCCCAGGGGAAGTAATGGGCCACATGGGCTATAGGGGAGAGGCAAGACAACCCACAAGGGGGTGGCGCCCCCACCATGGGGAGTCCGAATTGGACAAGGGGAGGGGGCGCGGCCCCCCTTTCCTTCTCCCTCTCCCTCTCCTTCCCCCTTCGATAGAAGAAAGGGGGGCGAATAGGACTAGGAGTCCAAGTGGGTTTCCCCCCACTTGGCGCGCCCCTTAGGCCGGCCTCCTTCCCTCTCCCTCCTTTATATACGGGGGCAGGGGGCACCTCTAAGGACATCAATTGTTTCTTAGCCGTGTGTGGTGCCCCCCTCCACCGTTTACTCCTCCGGTCATATTGTCATAGTGCTTAGGCGAAGCCCTGCACGGATCACTTCACCATCACCATCATCACGCCGTCATGCTGACGAAACTCTGCCTCGACACTTTGTTGGATCAAAAGTTCGAGGTACGTCATCAAACTGAACGTGTGCTGAACTCGGAGGTGACGTATGTTCGGTACTTGATCGGTTGAATCGCGAAGACGTTCGACTACATCAACCGCGTTAAACTAACGCTTCCACTTTCGGTCTACGAGGGTACATAGACACACTGTCCCCTTCTCGTTGCTATGCATCTCCTAGATAGATCTTGCATGATCGTAGGAATTTTTTTGAAATTGCATGCTACATTTCCCAACACTCCCTCTGGTCCTTGGCCTCCATGGTGATGATGGTCCCATCCGGGATCCTCCTCCATGGCCTCCGATGATGATGCCCCCCTCCGACAGGGTGCCAGAGAGGGCCTAGATTGATTTTTCATGGCTACAGAGGCTTGCGGCGGCGGAACTCCCGGTCTAGGTTTCTTTTCGGGGGTTTTGGTATTTATAGGAATTTTTGGCATCGGTCTCACGTCAAGGGGGTCCACGAGGCAGCGACAAGCCAGGGGGGCGTGCCCTCCACCCTTGCCACTTCCTCATGATGCTTCTAGCCCAACTCTTGTGCTTCGGGGTTCTCTTTTGATCCATAAAAAATCACCGTAAATTTTCAGCCCATTCCGAGAACTTTTATTTCTGCACAAAAAACGACACCACGATAGTTCTGCTGAAAATAGCGTCAGTCCGGGTTAGTTCTAATCAAATCATACCAAAACCATATATAATTGTTGTAAACATGGCATGAATACTTCATAAATCATAGATACGTCGGAGACGTATCAATCATCTACTTATTAATTCCCAATGCCTTCCCCTAGGCCCAAATCATGGTGAAGTGTCATGTAGTCAACGTTCACATAACACCACTAGAGGAAAGACAACATACATCTCATCAAAATATCGAACGAATACCAAATTCATATGATTACTTATAACAAAACTTCTCCCATGTCCTCAGGAACAAATGTAACTACTCAGAAAGGATGTTCATGTTCAAGATCAGAGGGGTATTGAATATCATTAAGGATCTGAACATATGATCTTCCACCGAATAAACCAACTAGCATCAACTACAAGGAGTAATCAACACTACTAGCAACCCACAGGTACCAACCTGAGGTTTCGAGACAAAGATCGGATACAAGAAATGAACTAGGTTTGAGAGGAGATGGTGCTGGTGAAGATGTTGATGGAGATTGACCCCCTCTCGATGAGAGGATCGTCGGTGATGACGATGGCGTCGATTTCCCCCTCCGGGAGGGAAGTTTCCCCGGCATAACAGCTCCGCCAGAGCCCTAGATTGCTTCTGCCCAGGTTCCGCCTCGAGACGACGGTGCTTTGTCCTAAAAGCTTCCTTGTGATTTCTCCAGGTCAAAAGCCACCATATAGCAGAAGATGGGCACCAAAGACCTACCAGGGGGCCCACAAGCCCTAGTGGCGCGCCCCCCGGCTTATGGCCACCTGGTGGGTCCCCCTCTAGTACTTCTTCGCCCAATATTTTTTATATATTCCAAAATAAATCTCTGTAAATTTTCAGGACTTTTGGAGTTGTGCAGAATAGGTCTCTCAAATTTGCTCCTTTCCGGTCCAGAATTCCAGCTGCCGGCATTCTCCCTCTTCATGTAAATCTTGTAAAATAAGAGAAAAGGCATAAGTATTGTACCATAATATGTAATAACAGCCCATAATGCAATAAATATCAATATAAAAGCATGATGCAAAATGGATGTATCAAGACAAGACTACGAAGAACTTCACTATGTTGAGGTCATGACGTTGTTGTCCCTCTGCGAAGAAAGGATGGAGCTTGAAAATGTAGATCAAGAATCTTCTTCAGAAGGTGAAGGAGAATTTTTTTCTCACTATGGTAGCTCACAAGCACAAGAAGATGTCGAAAATCAACATAGCATCACCAGAGAACTTGAAATGCTCACAGAAATGTTATGTGATCTCAGAAGACAAAATACGTGCCTCACTAATGATGACGAATTTGAATTGCCTGAATCTTCAAGAAGTCTACCTCCAAAAGAAATGAAGTGATTCAAATGCAAACAGTTCGGTCACCTTATAGCTGATTGCCCGTGTTGGGAAAGACCAAGCAACGGATGGAAATATCTTCATTGCAATGGATTCACTCGAATGCATCGTCATACTAAGCTCCCGAAGAAAAATGAATCTCCATCATCATCCTATTTGACGAGACCAGAGACGTACAAGCCAAAGCTACTATCGAATCCAAATGAAGAAAATCTCTTGGTTGAAGAGAGTCTATACTGAAATGACAATTGATTCCGAAGATGATACATCTGATTCAGATTCAGATTCAGATGATGAAGAGCTTCAAGAAGGATCGTAAGAAGCAATGCCTTCATTGCCTATGAATCATTAGACAACTCTCTCGAATCAGATACATATGACGATGCTTCAAGTGATGACGAACCAATTGCATTCTGTCTCATGGCAAAATCCTCTAAGGATCAGGTATTAGCAAAACACCAAAAATCCATGAATGGATATTCTCCTGAATACATTGCCTATGCTAAACTTGTTAAGATTGCAAAATGTCAACAACATGAGCTTGAAATGCTTGAGAGAAATCTTAGGAAAACCTAAGGATTTCTGGTCGAAGATATGGAGAAGAATCAAAAGTTGATCGAAGAGCAAGATTTTTTTCTTCAACTATTGAAGATCTTACCAATCAATATGATTCACTTTCAGTCGACTATGAGAGTTATTAGATGAACTCCTTAATAGGAATCAGAACTCGTTTTATTGAAAGAGTCTCATAACGAGCTGGCATTAGAAAAAGCTTCTCTCTTCGCCGAGCAATCTGCTCTACTTCCTGATGATTTTTTGCCTCCTTGTTAAAAATGCCTAGAACGTAGCAATGCTGATTCACATGCTAAAACTTATAATGCTAACATTGAGAATATAGCAACCGCTGTGAATGATATCTCTAATCCCTCTCCCGAGGATTTTGTTGCTATTTCTGATGAAAATTGCGGATTAAAGAACTTTCTTGAGACAGGAATGCTAAAGAGCCTCAAAGGGCATCAAACTCTGTGTGATGTGCTCAAGAAGTCAATACTGCACAAAAATACTCGAAAGGAAGGATTGGGTTTCGAAAGGAAACTCAACATTGATGGAACTTACTGGACTCCAGAGCAATATCCTCGAACGAGTTGGGTTCTTGCTAAAAGCAAAACACTCGAACCCGCAACTCTGTCAGAATATGATTCTTCCATTCCTGCCATTTCTGACGAGTCTGATGACTTGATTACAAATTTTTCAAACAATAGAATGGTCAGTTTCAGCTCGATATATTGGGACTAACTGCATTTCTAGTTCACCCAAGAAGCAAATATGGGTGAAGAAATGCATCATTGAAAATCTATCTGTCACTGCTAACTTGAATATACAGAGTAATTCTCTTCGAGACAATAATTATCATTCGCAGAATGGTTAAGGAAAGGCATCGATCAAACCTTCAACAGAAGGAGTACATGTGTATCTATTCAAATCATTATACTCATTTCTCTGGAAATAACTTCAATGGTTATTCATATGATTACTCTTGAAGTGCACACGTGTCTCATAGATCTCGTCGAAGGAATGTTGTTCCTTAGACGAAGAAAATGAGATCCTTGTTGCCCATGCAAGTGTGGGTTGCGAAAAAGAACTAACCCCTTCTTGTAGATGTTATCTCCGGGATTTTCATCGTCCATCTATTATCCTGAGATCTATTGTTGTTGCTATTCATTGTGTTTTCTTTCATATTTTTGTTCAATTGTGTTTGCGTTCTGTCCATATGTTAACCCACTCAGAGCTCTTTGTTTTTTTGTTTTTTCCTTCATTTGGCTGAGTGTTTTGATGCGGACCCTGCTCTTTGTTGTCCAATCCTTGTTATTCGTCATAAACATGCAATATTAAGAAGATTTCAATCCAGCGTCCTTGGTCGTGAATGAAATCAACTTCGAACATTTATATGTTTTGGCGCTTGCCCTTCTTCAAACCCCTCGGCCTTCCGTTCAGTTACCGAGATTTCCGCAGGAAACGGCTGACACATGGCCATGATCTCACGATCGTGATCTCATCCGTTGAATGTGGAGCATCTCGTGCTTTTCGGCCGTAGATCTCGGAGGAAGCGGTTTCGCCTTCGGGCTACATAATACCCCTCCAGGCGTCCTCTTCCTCTGTTCTTCCTCAGTTCATCCGCAGACCCTCTCTCTCGCTCTCCGCCTGAGTCCGAGCTCGAAGCAGCACCATCTTCGCGCCTCACCGTGCAACTCCGGTGAAGCCTCGCCGTCGTTGGTCGCACCAGTGCGGTACTTCTTCTTCTCCGCCTTGCCGTAGTTGATCTTTGTTGCCAAGTTAGGGCACACAGATCTGGAGCTAGCCTTGTCTTTCATCTGTTCTAGGGCTATTCTTACCGGCGCGATTTCTCGTTATTTATTTTCCTTGCGGTAGATCTTTAGGGCTTCTCTTAGTTGTAACTAGTGCGGTTTGTAGTTTCCCTCATGCTAGTTATCCTGGATCTAGGGTTCATGTGTATCTATTCGAAATATTAGATAGGTTGTCACTTTGCCTTAGGGCATGTTGTAGATCTGTCGATGATATCTTGCATATATATACATACCATGGATTCCTTTGCTGCTTCCGAAAATCTTGTTGTTTTCAGTCAAAATGCTTTTGTGCATGTTTGTGACCATTTCTTGTTTCCCCTCGCATTGTGTTGTTTTTTCTCTCAGGATTGGTCATGGCTCACAGTTCGAAAGAGCAGACTGGGTCAGGAGAAGAAATGCCTCAGCAACCGCTTGTGGCTGAAAGAGTAAAGCTGACTGGTAAAAGAAAAGCACCTAAGCCACCAAAGATTCTGAAGAAGAAGTTTGAATCTGAATCAGACGAGGAGGAAGATGATATTCCCTTGGCTCACAGTCACTTTTTAAATTTAAATTTGAAAATTTTTGCTTCGAAACACTAATTTACTTATAACTTTTAATTTAAAATAGGTTTTTAATTAATACTTGTTGCTACTGTTTTGTATTAGTTTTGTTTATCCAGAGAAACAATTAACTTTTTTTGATAAATGTTTAGATCAGTTTCAAAACAAAACCCTATTAGGCTTGTTTTTAATAAAGAGAAATTATTTTATGTTGTTTTAAACTAATTCTTTTTACCACTTTAATTTAATTACACTAAAGTTTCTGCTAGCTAACAGAAACAAGATTTTATAAATAATTAAAATTGTTTTAGTTCAGTATTAAGTTGTATCTTGTTTAGGTCATGACTTAAGTTTTATAAAAGCTTTTAAGTTGATTCCTTTTTCTAATGAAAGTTTTACTTAAATATTTTCTAATAAACTATTTTTTATATATTTTATTTTTAATTTTTTTATTTACATCAGAGAGTTACTTCTGTTCTTGCTGGATTGAACTTGAGTTTTCTTCCAGTCTTTATAAAGTCTCTTTAACTTTTATCTTGATTTCTTTGTTGTTTTCACCATAGTGTTACTTGTTGATCCCTATTGATTGTTAGTGATTGCTTTTGTTACTTTTGGAGGTTGGGGATTCTAGGCGGTAGGAGTTCTTCGGTGAGGAATCGGTTGTTGTGATTCACCCTACAAAGATTGTGAAGGTTTGGATGCCGCCTCAGGGTCTACCACTAGTGATTGAGAATCATCTTCATGGTTATATATCAAGGATAATATGGTGAGCCTTCGTGGTGTTCATGTGCCTTCATGTTAACACCCACGCCTCCAACGGTGACTAGCTTCCCTAAAAAGAAGTGAACATCGGGATACGTCCTCGTCTTCGGACTTTTGGTTATCCCTAATCCTAACTCCTTACTTGTGGTTTATTTGTCTCTGTGTCTTAGTTATACTATATTGTGTTTGCTTGTCTCTATATTACTCCCTTCATATACGACATTAAAAGTCACATATTTAGGAATAGAGGGAGTAGTAGTTGTTGACTACATTGCTAGCACTAGAATCACCTTTGCAATTTTTACTAGCTTTTATATTCCGTACTATTGCCTAAAATTGCTGAGTACTCCCTCTGTGCTTATATTTTCTTTTGCTTTGCATATCACTATCTGCTTTTAATCTTGTGCTGGCAAGAACAAGGGGAGCGACAACCCCCTTGTCTTTTTTGGGTGCAAGAAATTGTTTTGTTTGTGTGCATGTGTTGTTAAAGTTGTTCGTGTGTTTCTTCCTACTGGTATGATAACCCTTGGTTCTTAACTTAGGGAAATACTATTTGCTACTTGCTTCACCCTTCCTCTTCGGGGACATCCAACAACTCCATCGCGAGTAGCAGTGACTCTGGTAGGATTTGGTTTGGTGAGTAGGAGGAGCACTTCAAGTTTGATATAGCGGGAACCTGTGAAAATGTGTCTGATGTTTTTGGAGTTTGATCTCTAAGAGCTTGAGCAATGAACTCATCTTCTCAACCTCATTCCCTTTTGATAGTATCAACATACCAATGGACTCAATGTGATCTTTGATCACTTAAATGTAAAAGAGATATTTTTGAGGCATGAACCAACAATTGTCCTTAGCATTTTGAAGGGTATAATTTAACTTTCCAAGTTTTACCTAAAAGGAACTTTCCTAAAATAATCTTTGAGAGGGAATTAGTTCAAGGATATATATGTTGACATGAATTGCCAAAGCCACCCCGGGTATTAGATGCACTTTCGAAATTCCACAAAGTGATACATCAAGTCTTGAGCATTTCCACCTTGATCTTGTTACTTTTGGACATTGGGGACTCCTAGTGGGTAGGAGTTCTTCGGTGAGGAATCCGTTGTTGTGATTGACCCCAGAAAGTTTGTGAAGGGTTGGAGGCCGCCTCAAGGGTCTACCACTAGTGATTTAGAATCACCTTCGTTGTGATATATCAATGATAATATGGTGAGCCTTCATGGTGTTGACGTGCCTTCGTGTTAACACCCCCCTCCAACAGTGACTAGCTTCCCTTCAAAAGTGTGAACATCGGGATGCATCCTCATCTCCGGACTTTCAGTTATCCCTAACCCTATGTAACGCCCCCGATGTAACTTGCCATATTTGTAATCCAACTCTTGCCATTTCCGGCTATGTGCTATGATATTCCCTCCGTGGTTGGGTTCTCTCCGTTTTGCA
Organism: Aegilops umbellulata; assembly: GCA_032464435.1. Lineage (NCBI taxonomy): Eukaryota > Viridiplantae > Streptophyta > Magnoliopsida > Poales > Poaceae > Aegilops > Aegilops umbellulata. Next base: position 400,839,902 of record CP136054.1, read on the forward strand.
TTTTGGTCATGTCATGCATTTCATATCATGTCATCATGTGCATCGCATTTGCATACGTGTTCGTCTCATAAATCCGAGCATCTTTCCCGTTGTCCGTTTTGCAATCCGGCGCTCCTATGTCTCCCGGCGTCCCCTTTTACATTTCTTCGTGAGCGGGTATTAAACATTCTCGGAATGGACCGAGGTTTGACATGTGGCCTTAGTATAGCACCGGTAGACCGCCTGTCAAGTTTCGGGTCAATCGGAGTTCGTTTGGTACTCCAACGGTTAACCGGGTAACCGTGAAGGCCTCGTGTGTGTTGCAGCCCAACACCCCTTCAAAACAGCCCCATAACCCATCTAAGTCACTCCCATGTCCTCCGCCGTTCGATCACGATCGCGTGGGCGAAAATCGCACTCCATTTGGAGCTCCCTAGCTCCTTCTAGCTATAAAAACGTCTCCCCCGTCTAAAACTGAGAGAGAGACCCCGAAACCCTAGTTTCTCCCTCGAAATCCGCGCCTCCCCACTGTTCAGCCGCCGCCACGTCGCCTCCGCCCGAGGCCCACTTCGCCGCCGCCTCCTCCCCGCGGGCCCGCGAGCCCGAGGCCGGCCCCCGCGGCCCGCGCCGCCGCCCGCCGGCCTCGCCTCCTCGCCCCGCCTCCGCCGCGGCCGCTCCGCCACCGCTCCGCCACCACGCCGCCTCTCCGCCACCGCGCCGCCTCGCCGCCACCGCGCCGCCTCGCCGCCCTCTCCGCGCAGCTCCGCCGCCCCCCTCGCCGTCGCCGGCGCCAGATCCGGGCCGGAGCGCCCAGATCCGGGCCGGAGCGCACAGATCCGGCCGGCCCCCGCCATCGCCGCCGCGTCTCCGGCCGCCCCGCCGCCGCCTCGGTTCGCGTGCGCGCCTGGGTTGACTTTTATCTCCTCCCCGAAATCTCTAAGTCCTTTATTTTTCATCATCATCATCAGTTCTTCTACATGCCATAACTTTGCATCCGTAGCTCCGTTTCGCGCGTATAATATGTCATTTTGTTCGCCTCGAAGAGTGCATCACTTTGTTCCATTGCATCATTTTCATTTGAAGTCATCTTGATGCCCGAAATGCTGTTAGAAGAGGGCTAGTTGATGTTTATTGCTGGATCTTATCTGAACATGCACTTTTGTCATTTTTGCCATGATTGATGTGTACCTCCTATGAGGTTGAGCTATATATGTGTTTTGTAATATGCCATGTTACCTTTCCAGGGAATTTTGCTATGTATTTTTGTGATGCTTGAGGTGGCTAGAAATTGCATGCAAAGTAGGGATAATGATATTGCTGTTTTCAGAGACTTAGTGATTTCACAGTCCCTGACTTTTGTTATTATCATGCCATGTGTTCTTGATGTTTCCGAGAGATCTATGCATAATTTGAGTATGATCAGTAAGGGAGTTTTGAACTTGAGTATTTGCTCTATCCATACATGCCTTTGTTTGCAATTACGGAGTGCCATAGCTTGAGTCAATCGAGCTCTACTTTTGCTTCAAAATGTTGCTGGCAGATTGTTTACATGTTATTCGATTTTGCCAAGCTTTGTGTAGTTGATCCTTGCATGATATGATGTTATTCTTGCCATGTATTGTTACTATGCCATGTCTTCTAGATGTATGTATGCTTAGTTTATCATGATTTGCTCTGTAGTGACTGCATCGAGCTCACGAACATGCCTAGTCGTTAACAGTTTTCTGCCATGTCCAGTTTTCTGCTAAGTCTGAAACTTGTAACGAAACTTGCTTAATTGACATGGGTGTAATCATATTTTCTGGTCCTTTTTGGCTTATGGTCAGTAAGAGTCTTTTGTCAAGTGCTATGTGTAGATTCATGACATGTCTTATTTTGCTATGTTCTGAACCTTTAGCATGTTGTTACATTGCTCCGAACATGTCATCCCGATGATAGTTTCTGCTTGTTGATATTTTCTCTAAGTCTGAGAACTTGTTATCGTTTGCACTTTTGCCATGATGGTTTGGACCTGTTATGATGGGATTGAGCCGTATCTCAGTGTTCATCTTTTGTCGTGCATCTTGAGTAGATTACTGTCATATGCTTTGTTGCCATGTTTGGGTGCAGTAGCTTAATTATTTATTGCTTGCTAAGTAGCATCATGCTGTTTATGGCAGATACGTGTCATTCTTGTATTGCTTGCCATTTGCAAACCGTGCATCCGATTCCGGTGATCTTTATATCGATTTCAACCGAAATCACCTCATCTATCCAGTGGCATGCTTGGTTTGCCAAGATTATGCCCTGTTCATCCTTGTCCTTCCGGAGCATGCATACGCATTGCATATCACCTCTCGCATATCATGCCATGTTTTGCATCATGTTGCTTGCGCATTGCATCGTGGTTGATATTGGTTCCTTTGCTTGTTCTCTTGTCTTGGGTAGAGCCGGGAGACGAGTACGTGACCGAGGATTCCGTTGAGAACGTTTACGAGGACCAAGCTTTCGACAACTCTGAGAACCTTGCAGGCAAGATGACCATACCCTCGAAATCACTTCTATCTTTGCTTGCTAGATTGCTCGCTCTTTTGCTATGCCTATGCTGCGATACCTACCACTTGCTATATCATGCCACCTATATTGCCATGTCAGCTCCTAACCATCCATGTCCTAGCAAACCGTTGTTTGGCTATGTTACTGCTTTGCTCAGCCCCTCTTATAGCGTTGCTAGTTGCAGGTGAAGATGAAGTTTGTTCCTTGTTGGAACATGATCTTGTTGTTCCTTGTTGGAACATGTTTACTTGTTGGGATATCACAATACCTCTTATTTAATTAATGCATCTATATACTTGGTAAAGGGTGGAAGGCTCGGCCTTATGCCTGGTGTTTTGTTCCACTCTTGCCACCCTAGTTTCCGTCATACCGGTGTTATGTTCCCGGAGTTTGCGTTCCTTACACGGTTGGGTGATTTATGGGACCCCCTTGACAGTTCACTTTGAATGAGACTTTTCCAGCAAGGCCCAACATTGGTTTTACCATTTGCCACCTAGCCTTTTTCCCTTGGGTTCTGCAGACTCAAGGGTCATCTTTATTTTAACCCCCCCCGGGCCAGCTCTCCTTCGATTGCTGGTCCAACTAGAGCCACTTGCGGTGCCGCCCTGAGGCAACTTGGGGTATCTTCGGTTGCCGTACGTAGTGTTCATCCGGATGTGCCCTGAGACCGAGATATGTGCAGCTCCTATCAGGATTTGTCGGCATAATCGGGCGGCTTTGCTGGACTTGTTTTATTGCTGTTGAAGTGTCTTGTAGTCCGAGATTCCGAGATTGATCGGGTCTTCCCGGTAGAAGGAATATCCTTCGTTGACCGTGAGAGCTTATCATGGGCTAAGTTGGGACACCCCTGCAGGGTATTATCTTTCGAAAGCCGTGCCCGCGGTTATGAGGCAGATGGGAATTTGTTGATGTCCGGTTGTAGAAAACCCGAAGTTGACCTTAACTAAAACACATCAACCGCGTGTGTAACCGTGATGGTCTCTTCTCGGCGGGGTCCGGGAAGTGAACACGGTTGTTGGAGTTATGCCTGACGTAGGTTGTTTCAGGATCACTTCTTGATCACTTCTAGTTCTCGACCGTGCTTTGCCTTCTCTTCTCGCTCTCTTTTGCGCTGTAGCCACCATATGCTAGTCGCTTGCTGCAGCTCCACCTCATAAACCCCTTTCCCACCTTTAAGCTTAGATAGTCTTGATCTCGCGGGTGTGAGATTGCTGAGTCCCCGTGACTCACAGATATTATCACCTCAGTTGCAGGTACCAACGATGTCAGTGCAGATGACGCGACCGAGCTCACTTGGGAGTTCGATGAGGAACGTGGTCGTTACTATGTATCTTTTCCAGATGATCAGTAGTGGAGCCCAGTTGGGTGATCCGGGGATCTGTTTAGCATTTGGGGTAGTCTTCTTTCATTTTGGTACCGTAGTCGGACCTTGAGTGTAACCTGTTTGATGGATGTTAATTATGTACTTGTGTGAAGTGGCGATTGTAAGCCAACTATGTATCTTTCCCCTTTATTTATTACATGGATTGTGTGAAGATTACCTCACTTGCGACATTGCTTTCAATGCGGTTATGCCTCTAAGTCGTGCCTCGACACGTGGGAGATATAGCCGCATCGAGGGCGTTACACCCTAACTCCTCACTTGTGGTTTATTTGTCTTTGTGTCTTAGTTATGTCATATTGTGTTTGCTTGCCTCTATGTTAGTTGTTGTTGATTACGTTGCTAGCACTATAATCAACTTTGCAATTGTTACTCACTTTTATATTCCACACTATTGTCTAAAATTGCTAAGTAATAACTAAAATTAGTAACCGTACCTATTCACCCCCCTCTAGGTCCATCGCGATTGTTTTACTTGTGAACGATTACTTCCCCGCAATGACTACTACCCTGACGCAATCTCTTTGGCGACTTGACTACCAACGCGAACGCCTCTTCTTCCAGCATGTCGTATGTGTTCTTATCCCTTGGCATAGGGAATGCTTTTAATCTTGTGACTGGAAAGAACAAGGTGAGTTACTACCCCCTTGTGTTTGTTGGATGCAAGCAATTGTGTTGTTTGAGTGCAAGTCCTGCTAAAGTTGTCGCGTGTTATCTCCTACTAGTTCAATAAACCTTGGTTCTTACTTTGGGGAAATCCAACAACTACATCACGATTAGCAGTGACTATGGTAGGATTTGGTTCGGTGAGTAGGACGAGCACTTGGGCTTTGATATAGTGGGAACCTGTGAATGCGTCCGATGTTTTTGGAGTTTGATCTCTAAGAGCTTGAGCAATGAACTCATCTTCTCAACCTCATCCCCTCTTGATAGTATCAACATACCAATGGACTCAATGTGGTCTTTGATCGCTTAAATGTAAAATGGAGATTCTTGATGCATGAACCAATAGTTGTCCTTTGCATTTTGAGGGGTCTAATTTCACTTTCCAAGTTGTACCTAAAATGAACTCTCCTGGAATTAACTTTGAACATGCATTGGTTCAAGGATATATATGTTGACATAAATTGCCAAAACCACCCAGGGCATTAGATGTACTTTCGAAATTCTACCAAGTGATAGATCAAGTCTTGAGCATTTCCACATTGATCTTGTTAGGAGGTTGGGGACTCCTAGCAGGTAGGAGTTCTTCAGTGAGGAATCAATTGTTGTGATTCACCCCAGAATGTTTGTGAAGGTTTGGAGACCACCTGATGGTCTACCACTAGTGATTGAGAATCACCTTCATGGTGATATATCAAGGATAATATGGCGAGCCTTCGTGGTGTTGACGTGCTTTCATGTTTACATCCACCCCTCCAACGGTGACTAGCTTCCCTTCAAAGAAGTGACATCGGGATACATTCTCATCTCCGGACTTTCGGTTATCCCTAACCCTAACTCCTTACTTGTGGTTTATTTGGCTTCGTGTCTTAGTTATATCATATTGTGTTTGCTTACCTCTATATTAGTTGTTGTTGATTACATTGGTAGCACTAGAATCACCTTTGCAATTGTTACTCACTTTTATATTCCACACTATTGTCTAAAATTGCTAAGTACTCCCTCTGTAAACAAATATAAGAGCATTTAGATCACTACTTTAGTGATCTAAACGCTCTTATATTTATTTATGGAGGGAGTACTAATTGAAATTTGTAACTATAACTATTCACCCCTCCCCCCTCTAGGTCCATCTCGATTGTTTTAGCTGTGAACGATTACTTGCCACACCGACTACTACCATGACGGCAACGATATCTTTGGCGACATGGCTACCGACATGATTTGGGCATGTTACCTTCATCATATATATACCCGATTACTTGTCTAGTATATGTTTAGTACTTTTATTGGTCCAATCACTATGTTTGTTATGTTTATCATGATTTATCTACCACATTTCTAGATTAAATTTAATGAAAAATTGCTTAGATATTTAAAAGAGAAGAAGAAAGATAAAGGACACGTATTGCATCGGACTTCCCAAAGGAACCATAAACATGATATATGAGCGAATGTTTAGCATCCTCAAAAAGATGTGTAAAAGAAGGATGCCTATAGAAATTTTTATAATCCAAACGGCATCGTGCAAAAGTTATCTATCCAGTCCTACGAAATTCTAGTTAAATCCCTTTATTCCGAAAGTTGTTTTTCTTAACAACCCATTCTGTGGTACTGAAATTCGCATGCACGCTACAACAGAGAGTAGGAACTCGCTATTACGAAAAATAAAGTGACTCAACTTGATCATATTACCACGTCCTCCTTCAGCTACATTTATTATAGGTGACGGGCAATATGTGGTTCAGAATATCCATTCACAAGGTTTTTCTTTTAACATCGGTAAAATGCTGTCCACTCGTTTGAGGATGCTTCAAATGACTAATAGTTATCTCTCGTAGGTGTAGGGCCTTGATCCAATCCTGGGCTACTTACATGGCCAAGATGGGCCTTAAAGTTCACACTAATTAATACAGTGGGTTGGGCTTGATTGCTTGACCCAGTCCTCAGCCCAACTCAGTGGCAGTTTTAAGTGTGTTGCTCTCTGCAAGTCGTTAGAAACGAATACAGGTTAGCACAATTAGCACTGCTACCAGATAATCCAGGTTATGAAAACAATAAAAATCAGCACTGCTACCAGATAATCCCGGCAACCGCTTGCGATCCAATCCAAGCTGTAGCAGCTACCCAGAAAACTAAAACCATAGTAGTACGTATTGGCTCAGATGCAAGGGCCAGTCTTTGATTTGAATATAGGCGGCTGGCGAGTGCAACCCGGGCATGTGCATGCACCACAATAATTGCCACAGTTTATGCTTGTCACCAAGTGGTTCCAATAGCGAAACCATTTTATAGTACACACAAGAAGAACTTTTATACACTCCACTTTGCAAAGCAAACTCACCACCGCAACGGCAGCCATTGGCCTTAACTAATTGCGCGTCCGTCCAGCGATTAGCGCATTGACATGGGGGACGACCGACCTGCATTAGCGCCGGTCGTCAGTCCATGCCCGAGGCTGAACGTGGTTAAGCCACTACTTTTAATCCATGGCGGAGGCGGCCATTGGACTAGCGAAAACCGGGGGAGAGAGGCCGCCACGTACCGGTGGTGACGGGCGGTGGACGAGGAGCGCCGGCGCCGCTGCCGGCCGGCCGGCCGGCAGGAGGAGTAGAATATTGGACGTGGCGGGCCGCGGCCATGTGAAACGAATACGGGCTAGCACAATTTTAATCAGTATATATATGTAGTGGTGGACTGGTGGTCTGCTGAGATAGTAGTAGCAGATGCTTGGGCAGATGAAAAACCGCGAAATGGCCGGCCCACACCTTGTGATTGCAGTTTGTCCCACCATTATTATTGTAATATACACTAATAACAAACCCTCTCTCCCAGCAGAAAACCCGGCGGTTAGATTCTTTGTACTTTGGCAAAATGTCAAGGCGATGCTTTTCCGCCCATCGATCGATCAAGGTAACGTAACGCGCCAGAGCGTACATGCTACGCTGACCTTTCGCACGGCCTATATGTAATGTACGCGCGAGCGAAAAACAGAGCCGGAAACCCGTTGAAAAATCAAGTAGCCGCATCAAGGCCGGCTGCGCGGCTAGATCGATCGGGGCCAAGGCGCCACAAACGGGGCTTGGAAGATCCAAGCCCGTGGCAGCTAGCCTAATGAACAGGACAAGGCTGGACCTGTCAGGGTTTCGCTTCTTAATCAAGCCATATTGTTGTTAGTAGTAGCACAAAAGCATCTTGTAAAACCACGTCCTTGGAAATGAAATGAGATGAACAGCGGCAGCGCGCGAGGCGACGTCCACGTACGCGCGTACATGTACAAGCGTCCACGATTTGGTGCACCTAACAGTTCGTCGTCCAGTTCCCCTGCCGCACTCCGTCTAAAAGAAAGCGGCCAAAAACGCAAACGCAAAAGAGAGAGAGGAGGAGAAAAGGAACTCTCAATTCTCAGAGGCCACGCGCATCCATCCCCCGAGACCGTCCAAAACAATAAACAAAACAAACAGGCCAGGAGAGAGAGGGAGAGAAAAAATACTAACCATATTGGCATGGCAGCGGCAGCGGCAGCTTAGCTAGGGGCAAGTGGGGTGGGCCCCGCACGCGCAAGTTTTACTTTTCGAGCCGCCCGGTTTTGTCGTCTCCCCCGTCCGCTCCCCTCCCCCCTCCCCCTCCCCTATTTCCATTGCCCACCCCCCTCTCCCCCTTCCCATTCGTCTCCCTCTGCTTCACGCCACACCTCACCAGCGCGCGCGCTCTCTCTGAACCTCTCGCGACCCGAGCCTCGTACGCCCTCGCACCACTGTGCGCGACTGCTCGCCCGGCTTCTCGTGCCCGCCAGGGAGGGAGGGAGGGGGGAGTCGGAGCCGGAGGAGATCGCCGGCGGCTGGGCTCCGGCCGGAGGACTCGGCGGGCGGGATCCACCTCGCGCTTCTTGGAGGCCCCCATGCCGTGAGCGAAGCAGGCAGCGCCGTCCTTCGTTCCCCGGGGGAGATCTTGCTCCTGCTCTTGCAGCAGCTGAGAGACGAGAGCCGAGACCGAGAGGAGGCAGCGCCCGCCGACATGGCCGGCAGCGACGAGGTCAACCGCAACGAGTGCAAGGTCCGTCCTCCCCCATCCTCCTCCCTGGTTTGGCGCCTCCCGCGCCTGTTTCGGGGCACTAGCGCAGCATGTGCAGGCCTCCGTCCTTGCGCTCGTGTCTGGGTTCTCGTTTCCGGGCCTTCTTCTTGCCGTGTGGGCGCCGCCGCCCGCGCGATTCTCGATTTGTGCCGCCCCCGCCCCCGCCAGCGCCCCGCCGCTTTACGGCTGAGTTGAGACGGTGGGAGAGGGGATTGGGGCCTGGCCTGCGATTTCCCTCTCGCTCCGTCGCTGCCTTTGTTTCCCCTTTGGGCTCAACCCCAATTTTATTCCCCTCTCGCCTGCCTCGGTTGTTTTAGGGGGGTGCCCGGCCGATACTAACAAAGCACAGCTACCCAACAAGCAACAAATCATTCATCCACATCCATCCGTGCGCGCGCGTGCCTTCGCCGCAGAGCGCCGGCCCAAAGCTTGCATCTTTTGTAGCAAGACGCGACCGGAAGATGGCGCCTCGCATTGCGCTCCTGTCCGCGCGCAAATCAGCAAAGAAATAGGAGGATTCCTTTCGTTTCGTTTCGTTGCGAGGTGTGATTGGGAGTGTTTTTTGTTGGTGGTCTCTGTCTCACTGTTGCTGCTGGGTTTGTCGTGCTGTGCAGACGGTGGTGCCGCTCCACACATGGGTGCTCATCTCCAACTTCAAGGTGTCGTACCACATGCTCCGCCGCCCCGACGGCACCTTCGAGCGCGACCTCGCCGAGTACATGGACCGCCGGGTGCCCGCCAACCCCAGGCCGGTGGAGGGCGTCTCCTCCTTCGACCACGTCATCGACCAGTCCGTCGGCCTCGAGGCGCGCATCTACCGCGCCGTCGCCGGCAACGCCAACGCCGAGGGCGCCGCCGCGCTCACCCTGCCCATCCTCGAGTTCCTCGGCGGGGCGCCGTCCCCGGACCCGCTCCCGGTGATCATCTTCTTCCACGGCGGCAGCTTCGCGCACTCGGCGTCCAGCACCACCATCTACGACAACCTCTGCCGCCAGTTCGTGAAGCTGAGCAAGGGCGTGGTGGTGTCCGTCAACTACCGGCGCGCCCCGGAGCACCGGTACCCGTGCGCGTACGACGACGGGTGGGCCGCGCTCAAGTGGGCCCAGGCGCAGCCGTTCCTGCGGAGCGGCGAGGGCGCGCAGCTCCGCGTGTTCCTCGCCGGCGACAGCTCCGGCGGCAACATCGCGCACCACGTGGCCGTGCGCGCGGCCGAGGAGGGGATCAAGATACACGGCAACATCCTGCTCAACGCCATGTTCGGCGGCGTGGAGCGCACCGAGTCGGAGCGGCGCCTCGACGGCAAGTACTTCGTCACGCTCCAGGACAGGGACTGGTACTGGAAGGCGTACCTGCCGGAGGACGCCGACCGGGACCACCCGGCGTGCAACCCGTTCGGGCCGAACGGGCGGCGGCTCAAGGGCCTGCCCTTCGCCAAGAGCCTCATCATCGTGTCCGGGCTGGACCTCACCTGCGACCGGCAGCTGGGCTACGCCGAGGGCCTCCGGGAGGACGGCCACGAGGTGAAGCTGGTGCACCGCGAGAAGGCCACCATCGGCTTCTACCTGCTGTCCAACACGGACCACTACCACGAGGTGATGGAGGAGATCGCCGAGTTCGTCCGAGCTAACCTCCTGTAGTACATACACCAGCCCAGCCGTCTCGTCGTGGATGAGCTCGCCGTCCGTCCCGACGGAATCAAATACGTACGTACTACGTACTACTGCCTATAGGAAGCTAAATGGTAAGCTTGACTTATACTAGTATCTCTTATACTACCGCCGCTGCCGGTGCTGCTGCTGCTGCTTGGGGATGTCATCTTGGAGCCCGGCAATGGCTTCCGGCAAGTGATCTCTAGGCTCCAAAGGGGATCCCCATGTCTGTCCGTCTGTCCTTCTGATGATAAAACTCAATGGCTCGTCCTCGTCGGAGCGAGGGAAGCCATTGTCGTCCCACTAATTGTTCCGCCGGCCGATCGATCGGCTCGGTCGGTGTGATCCTTGGTTCTCTGATCTGTATCCATCCATGTGTTTGCCTCTGGGGCTAAGACAAGGGAGAGAGTGCCTCCGCTCCAGCATGTACCATTTGACATTGGTTGATGGAGACGAGCATATTATTTCACCTTCATCCTCTGTTGCTGCTGCTGCTGCTTATCCTTGAGGGAAGATCTGTCTAACGTTATGTGTACAGTGATCGATCGATCAACGGGGAGAGTCTCCGTCTTTTGTTGTTGCTGTTGATGTGGTAGTTTCTTTCTTGTGTCAGCTACGGGTTGGATTGGATCGGATGGTGCTCTCTCAGCCCACTCTCGTCCAATCCGTGCATGTGAAAAATACACCTATCTATCTATCTATATATCTATCCTGTGTGGTGATAGTATATGCTTCTAGTCCAGTCCAGACCAGTAGTAGTCTAGTCTAGGCTAGCAGTATAAATTCTCTTCTAACTTTTTTGTATCTTTCTCTCCTTTTCTGATTGATGTACTCTGATCTGATGATCCTTATGTATACACATGTTTGGAGTTTGGTCTGATCGTGCTGGAACGCGTGTGCTTGGTTGATCCATCCATTCCGGCTTTTTTTTTCCTCCACATGTGTGTCAGTGTCGGTGAAGAATGTGGTACTGGTAAAAGAAAGGTGATGCCAACATTTCGAACCAATTATGTTGGATATGCAAGGTTTCCCTTTCTTCGATTTTCAAATACTAATGGAGAGCAGTACCAAGGTACTCTTGTCGTAGAGCTTTGGTTTGAGGTGATGATGATGGCTGTTTTGTCCATTACTCCTCGCGCCACGTGGCGTCGTCCCTGCGTGCCCCTACGCGAAATTTAGGCAGCTAGCTTTTTTATTTTGAGGCAGCTAGCTAATTCTGTGGCGGGTGTACTTGGGTGGAACCAGGTATGGAGGAGGTGGTCTGTCGGCGATCGGAAAGTGATCTGTTGCGTCCCGCTCCGGTGGCCGTTGCGTTGCGTGCCCCCGTTGCGACGCGAATGGACCGGACCGGGTCATTTCTCCCTCCTTTCCTTGTGGTTGTTGCCTTGGAGGAGGAGTAGTAGCTGTTGTGATCTGATCACGCTGCTGCTGGTGCTGGCCCTGCCTCTGGCTGGTGTGAGTGAATGTGACATTATTCTGCAGTGAGTGAGTGCGTGCGTTCAAGTCATTCTTGCACGCAGGAGGGCCATGCGTGCTTGGGCAATGGCCTACTGCAGCTACCCATTTCGGGCGCTCAGTCGTGCGGGAGAAGGCGCCTCGTACGGGATGGGATCGGCTGGAGGCAGAGAGGGACAAATGGCTGCAGCAACGCCCGCGGCCAGCACGGCAGTGTCCGAAACAGCACAGCAACATCCGTGTTGCAGTGTTGCATTTTCTGCTGGGAGTTGCAGCATTGCCTAGCTGATGATGGAAAAAGAGAGGCGTGGCATCATTTGCGGGGCGGCGAAGGGCCAAGGGCGAGGAGGGGAGGGGGCTGCTGGCTTTCTCGTGCGCTTTAAAGTCACGGAGCGCAGAGGTTGAAAACATTGACGCTCGCGCGCAAAGGTGGCGGAAGTCTCCTGAAAAAGACAAACGGGTCCTGCTGCGCTGCCCTGCCCCGTGTTCTCATTTACTGCCACTCTGCATTGTATATCCGCCCGGCCTGGCCATGGCGCGGTGCGGCGGTGGCATGGCATGCATCCGCGTCTGTGTGCGGCAGCGGCAGCCGGGCGGCCGGCCGGCCTCGATCACGGCGTGCAAAGTCAAGGCTTCGCGCACCACGTCCAACGGACAAAGCGCGGCGTTTTTTGGAGTTTGCCCGGCGGGCTGGCGGCCTCGCTCGTTCCCTTTCGGCTTCTCCTCCGTCCAACGTCCACTCCACCCACCTTTGCTTCGGGTTTCCTTTCCTTCTACTGCTGCTATACTGCTACTCCTGTCGCTGCCGCGCCGGTCGGTGTCACTCGTCGCTCGCCGTGTCCATCTCTTCGAATTGTTTCTTCTCGGACGGACCGGTGCCGGTGTGGGGATTAAATTGGCAAAAAGATTTAGACATGGACGGTAATTCTTCCCTCTCTTCTTTTCTGGTGCTCTATCCATCTCCATCCATGCACCAGAAATACCACAGCTCAATTCTGCTCCGCTCACACCTACTCCTAGGTTAGACACATTCTATTGAGGCCGCGTCAATCAATTTGGATAGAAAGGAGTACTAACAAATTGTCCAAATAATTATTGTTACTCTTGTGTCTTGGTGGGCGCATGATTAACCGACGCAGGAAGGCCGAGATATTATCCGGGAGGTGCGTGTTGCCGTCTTGCCAGTACCAGACACGAACAGTGCTAAAACAGTAATGCCATGTGTTTCGCTCCGGGCGGTACAATTATGCACGTCGGAAGGTCGTACCGAATCCAAATCTTTCTGCGAGAAATAATCCTGGCCCGTTCGATTTTTGGCTGGCCGGTACTCGTGGCCTCTGGCTGGCCATGTGTAAAACGCCCTTTCCTTGGCCGAACCTAACACTCTACCAGGCTCATTTATGTGCGTCTGTACGTACGTACTGGAGCCGGCGACGTCTAATTAAGCGGCTCCGGCGGACAAATCTTCCCCTTATCTCCAGACCTGGACAACCGGGAAACCGACACTCGGATGAATAGTGAGCCGTACGATCTATCTACCACTTGCTTCCAGTAACATTTACTCCTACTAGTAAGAGCAATTTTTCACTTCTTTTTTGATAAATATAAAAGGGGTTTCTCACTTTGCCCAGACCCCACTTGTCTTAGAATGAGGCAGCGGCCACAGAATGTTTTACAGCGCTCGGACACTGATCGAACTCATGGATAAGCCTACGGGGAAGAAAACAGATGACAGCATGGCAAACATGTTCCAGCACCTTCAGACTATTCAACGGCCGCGGACTAGGTGGCGTTGGCCTGTAGGATCGCACGCCGTAGCTCGTCCATCGTCTTCATGGGCAGGGTGAAGCCAAGGGATCCTCGGAGGTTCGCCTCTTCGACGATGCAGCAGCAATAGACATCGCAACATGAGGGTGGGCTGCATTCTGCAAATTTAGTATAAAGTTGGTTCATCTATTTTGAAACGAAGGGAGTAGAATCCTTTACTGATGCAACAACTTGCCAGCATGCATCTCCGTCTGTCCAAACCTTGCCCTGGAAGAGTTTCTCGCTATGTAACGGCAACTCTAACCGATCCCCTAAAAATTTATGGAGGATCCCGTGGAGTAAAGTTGGTGGAGAAAAAAATTACTCACACTTAGCTGATCCTCTATACTTAGTGGAGTGAAAACAAAATTGTGTAGGTTTTTTTATCCTAGCCGCATGAACTTCACACACTGCACAATATATATCATAAAAACATTCAAATAAAAACATGCATATATAGTTTCACCATCGCGTTTTTTAAATTAAAACATGCACAGTTTTTTTGCGAGAAAATTTCCGATATATTTATTTTTAATCATGGCAGTACAACGAATACCAGAAATAATAAAAATTACATCCAGATCCATAGACCACCTAGAGACGACTACAAGCATTGAAGAGAGCCGGCGCGCTGCCATCATCAGCCCTCCATCGCTGGAGTCGGACACGACTTGTTGTAGTAGACAATCGGGAAGTCGTTGTGGTAAGGCCCAGTAGGACCAGCGCACCAGGACAACAACTGCCGCAGATGAAGAATAACGTAGATCAGAAGGATCCAACTCGAAGACACGGGAATGTAGACGAACAACGACGAGATCCGAGCAAATCCACCAAAGATAGATCCGCCGAAGACATACCTCCACACTCCCACCAACGATGCTAGACACACCACCGGAGCGGGGTCTAGACGGGGAGACCTTTATTCCATATTCAGGGAGTCGTCACCGTCTCGTCTTCCTGAGCAGGACACAAACCCTAGCAAAACTGAAAGAAACAACTAAAAATGGAGCCCTCCCGCCAGCCCTTGTCAAGATCCACCGCGCCCCCATGGCCCTAGGGACACCGGAGAGGAGCGGATCTGCGGCGGTGCCGGCGGGAGGCAGAAACCCTAGCTCTTTAAAACATGCATAGTTTATCCAAAAGACATCACTTAAAACACAAAATGTTTGATCCAAAATAAACACAAACATAACATATATATGTTCTAGATCGAGCAACCCATTGGCATGCACGAACTCAAACAAGGTGGTCTCCGAGGGAAACATCAACGCCGCCGCCACCACCACCATCCTCTCGACCACCATCACTTCCATCCTCTTGGCCATCGACACCAGCACCAGCACCACCACCACCACCACAACCATCACCATCACCACCCGCTCGGCTACCAACAATCACCGATCGGCCAAAAAGTTGAAGGTTTTTTACCTTGTAGGCATTTAGTCAACCACTTGGCGGTCGCAACCATTCTTGCCGGCCGACCCCCGCCCGACGCGCCAGAGAAGTGCTAGTAGATGTCGTCGAAGATGATACATGAGGCGCCGGCTGTGGGCGGGACGCCATTGTCACCTTTTTCTTCTTCCTCTTCACGACCACCTCGGCGAGGGACGATATCGTCGTAGTCAGTTTTCTTGCTCATTTGGGTGCAGAGGGAGCGGCGGGAGGGCGGCGCGCCGTCGCCGGAGAGGCGTTCATGACCCTGGAGGCCTTTACTGCGGTTGGAGCCAGAGCTTGAACCCGGTGGACTTTTTTTATCCCCAAGTTCTTCTTCGGCGCAGGCGGCGGTGCGGTGGCTGATGGGGTGGCGGAGGGGCCCGGGGTATCCATTTCGGCGGGTGGTTTGATCATCGGTAGCAGCGGCGGGGCGTGGAGGCAGCTGCAGAGGAAAAGAGGAGGCGCCGCTTTTTCTCAGTCAAGCGCGTGGTGAGATATTTAGGGAGATTGGGGGGATTTTCGGCGCGGGAGGATAATTTATCCCCCGCTAACCATTTTAGGGGACAAACTAGGTGCAACAAAGGTCTACAAGATCTAAATGAAAGCAACTTCAAACATATTATGCACATCATTCTTTTTCAAGGACATCCATTTTTAAGCGGCATCGATCATCACAGAGGTACACCCTCTGTCCTATAATATAAGAGCGTTTTGCAAGCTACTCCCTCCGTCCAACAATATAAGAGCATTTTGCAAGCTATGTTATCGCGCAAAACGCTCTTATATTGTGGGACAGAGGTAGTACATAACAGTAGAAAATACCAGACGAACTTGACCAAGTGACTTGGGTAACGGCAGACTCAAAAAACTATTTTTAGACAAACTCATTTCCCCACGGAGTAAGGGCATCTCTAGCGCCGACCCTCAAACCACCCGCAACTATCTAGACCATGCGATCCGGATGTGTTTTGCCATCCAAGGTGGTCCTCTACCGGTCCGCTCGGGGTTCGGACGCACTTTTTCCCGCAAACCGGAAACAAACTAGGGGGCTTTACGGGCATCCAGACCGCTGCCACGTCCACTTCTGACCACCCTGGCCCAACATTAACCCCCACTCTCGCCCGCATGGGCTTCCCACCCGAAACAATCAGTGCCGCTCCAGGGCGTCTGTGTCGCATTCATGCCCGGCCGGAGCAGACGCGACCTCTCAATGTTGCCGGCACTAAAGCGACATGCTGACCAAGAGAGCACCGCCCGCGTCGCTTCGTGGTGCACACAACTGCTCCGCGTTCAAACGACACCATGTCGGTCTGTCGCCCTACATTAATGATATGCGGTTGAGGAGGAATCTACTCCCGCACCACCCATCCATTAGTCTGCCGCCCACCATTAACCACACCTTCACGACCCATTGTCATCCACCCGCTATGTAAACTCCAGCCCCAGCCATAGCTGCAGTCATCCCCCTCAGGTTTGTTTCTCCTCTCTGCACGACGCCCATCATGGCCTCCTCACACTCGAAAGCCCTCTAGGGCATCCTCTTGTCCGAGCAAAAGAATGAGGTGGACGCCATTGCTGCCTGCTAGCAGGCCATCACGCAGCCAGAGGCTCACGACATCCTAATGGAAGACGCGACCGAGGTTGACCCAGTGCCACCCTCCTCAGTAGTGCATGCCGACATCACCATCGGCAAGGCCCATGCCCACTAGACGAACATGGTGTGGGAGGAGCAGGAGGACAAGTTCCGTCAGGTCTAAAACCTTGACCTCCTCAACAAGCACCGACGCGCGTAGGAGCAACTCGCCGCAGGCATGGCCATCACACTAGTCGTGGATGTGGCGGAGCAGGAGGCGATGCTCGAATCCTACTACTCCGCCTGTCATGGTTTTGTCACGACAGATGTGCTCATAGGAGAATTACGTTGTGAGGCCATTGGTGCTAGGTGAAAGCTTGGACGGGGTTGATCGAAAATGAGAGACTCCAGTTTACCCAGGTTCGGCCCCTCACGATGGAGGTACACTACAAAAAAAAGACACATCTGTGACATTATGGCGTGAACAAGAACTTCTTCTGTCATGGTTATGACACTTCTGTGACGATAATTGTGACAAAAACATGTACCATCACAGATGTGGTGGGCTCCTACTTCTATGACAAAAAATCATGACATGAAATGGGCTTTTCGTCCTGGGCGGGCTGGAGAGGCACCTGCATGACATTCTTTGGGCCGTCCATGACATAAAAAACCGTGGTAGAAGTGAAGGCGAGGAAATTTTCATGAAGTTCCCGGTTATGATAGGTGGTTGGGGCGGAGCGATGCAGTGTGGTTTGCGCTTTTCTCTCTCTCTCTCGCGCGTGTGTGTGGTGCGAGCCGTGTTCGCTATAACTGAACCCGAGCGAGGAGTTCCCTTACTGAACCCGAGCGACCGATCGATCCCACTACGTACTAAAGCCGATCGATCCCTTCACTTCTAGTTGAAACCGATCGATTCCTTTGTTGCTAACTAAACCCGAGCGATTCCTTCGCAGCTAACTGAACTCGAGCGATCCCTTCACTGCTAATCGAACCCGATCGAGCCCCCATGTGAGACATAGCAAGCCAGTTGGGCTTCCTCTGGATGAACAATCCCCATTGCTAACGCGTGCGCGATACCTAGAAAGAGTCGACCTACCCGGTTGGTTGGCTGTGTATGAACAGTTCCTGGTGGGGATTGGATGAACAGGACCCCAGCCGTGTAGGCGGTTGTCGTTGGATGAACAGGACCCCCGTGGAGGCCGCCACACACCCAAGCCCACATTGGTGGTGGATGAACAAGACCCCGTGGAGGCTGGAGGAAGTCGACGGTAGATGAACAATAGCCAGTGGAGGCTCGAGCAAGGCAGTAGACAGTGGATGAACAGTAGAGTCCTGTTTTGCGGCACGCCACACGCCTACCAATGAACATGACCCTGTTTCGACCGTACACGCTCAAAGAGAAGTCTGTTTCCTCCGTTTTGCGGTACGCCACACCCCTCCCAATGAACAGGACCCCGTTTCGACCACAGGTGGTTGGAGAGAAGTTTGTTTCCTTCGTTTTGCGATACGCCAGACCCTTACGATGAACAAGATTCTGTTTCGACTGTAGCCAGTCGAACAGAAGGTTGTTTCCTCCGTTCTGCGGTACGCCAAACCCCATTTTGGCTATTCCACCCAAGCCAGTTGGCTCGCCGTGAACAGGAAGCATTCCAACCCAGTCGAGTGCCCCCCAATGAACATGACGTTGTTTCTCCGTTCTGACCAGCCGGTTGGCTGCCGATGAACAGGCTGCCATCACTGTGCGCGCTCGAGACCACACCCGTATGTACGTACATGGACGTCTCTTTTGTAGCGTGGCTGTCATATGTGTACACGATTTAGATGGGACTGCCTGAACTTCTACTGCTCCTTACTCAGCTACGGTTCATCGTGGCAGACAAACCGATCGACCGATATGTACATACGCATATACGACCAGACAGACAACGCTACATACGCTTCGACCAGGTGGGTCCCAGCTGTAAGGGAGGATAAGGATGCACTTTATTGCTTGTGAAGATATAGCTGTTGGGCCCCAGCTCTCAGGGGAGGAATCATTTTTTCGCATAATAAGGAGGCACTTCCTTGTGTGTGAAGATGTAGCTGGTGGCTCTAGCTATCAGCCTCACCACGTACATTCCTCTTTTGATGGCTGTCGTTCATTGACCATGTTGACCATGCCGTGCCAAGAGTACCAATGGGATGGACGATGGCAAGGCCTAGAAAGGGATTGACCCAGAGACGGGGAATACATGGCAGTGATTCCCCACGCGGAAGGGAGTATGAGGGTTGACTGGTTCGGCTGCGGTGTGAGGCTGCCGTCACTGAAAAATAACAGGGGGTGTGGGTGAGTAAAGGGAAGGCCTGGCCAGCAGTGGGAGTAGGGTGGGGCGGTGAGGCCTGCGCGGCACTACATTCGGCCACGGGATGCAGGAGCAGGCGGTACGGGCGGCGCTGGTTTGGGCGGCCAGAGGAAGATGATCAGAGGTTGAAGAAGCAACATGTCGGTTGGATTAACATCCAACGGTCACTGCTGCTAGAATCGTTTGTTGGCTAAGTTGACAAGGCCCTACGTACGCGTCAACTTAGTGGGCCCATGATGGTTGGGAACGTAACAACAACTTCAAAAAATTTCATACGATCACACAAGATCTATCTAGGAGATGCATAGCAACGGGAGGGGAGAGTGTGTCCACGTACCCTCGTAGACCGAAAGCGGAAGCATTAGTTTAACGCGGTTGACGTAGTCGAACGTTTTCGCGATTCAACCGATGAAGTACCGAACGTACGGCACCTCCGAGTTTAGCACACGTTTAGCTCGATGACGTCCCTCGAACTCTTGATCCAACAAAGTGTCGAGGGAGAGTTTCGTTAGCACGACGGCATGGTGACGGTGATGGTGATGTGATCCGTGCAGGGCTTCGCCTAAGCACTACGACGCTATGATGGGAGGAGTAAACTGTGGAGGGGGGCACTGCACACTAAGAGAACATGATGTGCTTTAGGGTGCTCCCTTGCCCCCGTACACAAAGTAGGAGGGGAGGAGGCCGCCGGCCCTAGGGGGCGCGCCATGGAGAGGGGAAACCGACTAGGACTCCTAGTCCAAGTTTCCCCCCTTCCTTTCTTTCGGAGGGGGAAAAGGGAAGGAGAGGGAGAAGGAAAGGGGGGGGGGCGCCCCTTCCCTTTGTTCAATTCGAACAGCCCATGGGGGGCGCGCGCCACCCCTTGCGGGATCCCCTCTCTCCCCTATGGCCCATGTAGGCCCATTACTTTCCCCGGGGGGGGGGGGGGTCCGGTAACCCGTCGGTACTCTGAAAATATCTCAAACCATTCTGGTATCCAAATACTATCGTCCAATATACCAGTCGTTACCTCTCGACCATTTCGAGACTCCTCGTCTTGTCCGTGATCTCATCCGGTACTCCGAACAATCTTCATTCACCAAAAACACAACTCATAATACAAATCGTCATCAAAAGTTAAGCATGCAGACCGTACGGGTTCGAGAACTTTGTAGGCATGACCGAGACACATCTCCGATCAATAACCAACAGCGGAACCTTGATGCTTGTATTGGTTCCAACATATTCTATGGAGATCTTTATCGGTCAAACAGCAATGACAACATACGCCATTCCCTTTATCATCGATATGTTACTTGCCCAAGATTCGATCGTCAGTGTCGGATTTCGGGTTCCGGTAGACCCTTGAGGTTTGAACTCTGGGGTGCGCACGAAGATCTTTCCCCTACCGACTCGCTTTTCTATGGCTCGCAAGGAAACTAGGCCCGAAATAAGAACACACAAGGGACACGAGGTTTATACTGGTTCGGGCCACCGATGTGGTGTAATACCCTACTCCAGTGTGTGGTGTAGTGGATTGCCTCAGGGGCTGATGATGAACAATACAAGGGAAGAACAGCCTCGTGAGAGGTGTTCTTGAGCTGGTGCGGTGTGTTCTGCTTGGTTTCGATCTCTCTCCCCTCTCCTTCCCTCTTTTTTAGATCCTTATGGTGGCTAGTCCTATTTATAGAGGCCCTGGTCCGCTTCCCAATAATGAGCGGGAAGGCCGCCAACAATTGGCCATTTTGAAGGGGAACATCCAGTACAAGTTATCCTGACCAAAGGTGGTCTTCGGCTGCCAAAAGCACTGGTGATGACACCGTCTTGGGCTCCATGGTGACCTCCGTCCTGCCGCTCTGCTGGTCTTGGTCTCATTGCACCGGAATGGTAACCTTTGCCCAATGCCTTGGCCTGTGCTTGCTCCCTTTGCACCGAAGGGGAAACAAGGACACTGCGCAGGCCGGCGCCCGCCTAATCTCGATCGTCATGGCTTGCGTCACGGGCTCCTCGCGAGGTGCCCCTGCCTTGATCTCTCCTCCTTCTTGCGAGCCTGCCTGATGAGGCCGCTCCTGAGGAAGCTTCCTGTCATCTGCCCTGCAAGGCTTGGCCCCTCGCGAGGGTCTTGAGCTTGAGTTGATGAAGCTAGGCCGCGCTGGGCCCCCACTCGAGCCACGCCGCAGGCCGCAGGCAGGAAAGTCTGGGGACCCCCTTTCCCAGAACGCCGACAGTAGCCCCCGGGCCCAAGGCGCGCCCGGGCTTGGCTTGGCATAGAAGCGAAGGGGCAAGCGCGAAGCGCCGCTGTAATGCCCTCGATGCGGCTATATCTCCCACATGTCGAAGCACGACTTAGAGGCATAACCGCATTGAAAGCAATGTCGCAAGTGAGGTAATCTTCACACAACCCATGTAATACATAAGGGAAAGAGATACATAGTTGGCTTACAATCGCAACTTCACACAAATACATGAATAAAACATTACATCATACAGTGACAAACAACGCTCGACTATGGAGCCAAAATAAAAGAAGAAACCCCAAAAGCGACAAAGGTCCCCGATCGACCCCAACTGGGCTCCACTACTGATCGACTAGAACGAAACAACATAACGAACAAGGTCTTCATCGAGCTCCTCCTTGAGCTCGGGTGTGTCACCTGCACGGTCTCATCGGCACCTGCAAACTGGTTTGGAAGTATCTGGTGAGTCACGAGGACTCAGCAATCTCACACCCGCGAGATCAAGACTATTTAAGCTTATAGGTAGGGTAAAAGGTATGAGGTGGAGCTGCAGCAAGCGACTAGCATATATGGTGGCTAACATACGCAAATGAGAGCGAGAAGAGAAGGCAAAAGCACGGTCGAACAACTATGATCAAGAAGTGATCCTGTAACTACTTACGTCAAGCATAACTCCAACAACCGTGTTCACTTCCCGGATCCCGCCGAGAAGAGACCATCACGGTTACACACGCGGTTGGTGCATTTTAATTAAGATCAACTTCGGGTTTTCTACAAGCGGACATTAACAAATTCCCATCTGCCACATAACCGCGGGCACGGCTTTCGAAAGTTCAAACCCTGCAGGGGTGTCCCAACTTAGCCCATTATAAGCTCTCGCGATCAACGAAGGATATTCCTTCTCCCCGGGAAGACCCGATCAGTCTCAGAATCCCGGCTACAAGACATTTCGACAGCAATAAAACAAGTCCAGCAAAGCCGCCCGATGCGCCGACATCCTGATAGGAGCTGCACATATCTCGTTCTCAGGGAAACACCGGATAAGACAAGCTACGAGTAAAACCAGACCTCGGGTTTCCACGAGGGGGCCCCACAGGCTGCTCGGTTCGGACCAACACTTAGACAAGCATTGGCCCGGGGGGGGGGGTGGGTAAATAAAGATGACCCTCGGGCTGATCAAACCCAAGGGAAAGTGATAGGTGGTAGGCAAATGGTAAAACCAAGGTTGGGCCTTGCTGGAAGAGTCTTATTCAAAGCGAACTACCAAGGGGGTCCCATAAATCACCCGACCGCGTTAGGGACGCAAAAAATCCGGGAACATAACACCGATATGACGGAAACTATGGCGGCAAGAGTGGAATAAAACACCAGGCATAAGGCCGAGCCTTCCACCCTTTACCAAGTATATAGATACATTAATTAAATAAGATATATTGTGATATCCCAACAAGTAAACATGTTCCAACAAGGAACAACATCTCCATGTTCCAACAAGGAACAAACTTCATCTTCACCTGCAACTAACAACGCTATAAGAGGAGCTGAGCAAAGCGGTAACATAGCCAAACAACGGTTTGCTAGGACAAGGTGGGTTAGAGGCTTGGTTTAACAATATGGGAGGCATGATAAGCAAGTGGTAGGTATCGCAGCATAGGCATAGCAAAAGAGCGAGCAACTAGCAAGCAAAGATAGAAGTGATTTCGAGGGTATGGTCATCTTGCCTGAGATCCCGCAAGGAAGAAGAACGAGTCCATGAAGAAGACAAACGGACGTAGACGAACGGATCCTCACAATCGCAACGTTATCGGAACTAACCCGAAGAAGCAACACCGGAAAGAAGCAAACAACAAAGTAAACAACCACCACATAAACATGGCGTGATATGCGAGATGTGGAATGCAATGCATATGCATGCTTCGAAAGGAAAAAGATGAAGCAGGCATAATCTTGGCAAACCAAGTATGCCACTGGAAAGGTGAGGTGATTTCGGTTGAAATCTATATAAAGATCACCGGAATCGGATGTACGGTTTGCAAATGACAAGCAAAACAAGAATGACAAGATTCTGCCATTAACAGCATGATGCTACTTAGCAAGCAACAATAAATTAAACTACTGCGCCCAAACATATCAACAAAGCATATGAAAGTGATCTACTCAAGATGCTTGACAAAAGATGAACACTGAGCTACGGCTAAATCACATCACAACAGGTCCAAACAAGCATGGCGAAAGTGCAAAAGATAACAGGTTCACAGACTTAGTGAAAATACTGAAAATACTAACATGCCAGAAATTATCATCAGGATGACATGTTTAGAGCAATGAAACAACATGCTACAGGAACATGACAAAGCAAAGCAAGGCATGGCATGAATCTACTCAAAGCACTTAACAAAAGTCCCTTACTGACCATAAGCCAAAAGGGATCAGAAAATATAATAACACCCATGTCAAATAAGCAAGTTTCGTTACAGGTTTCAGACTTAGCAGAAAACCGGGCATGTCAAAAACAGATAACAAGTAGGCATGTTTACGAGCTCGATGCACTCACTACAGAGCATTGCATGATAAACTAAGCATACATACATCAAGAATACATGGCATAGAAGCTAGAAATGGCAAGAAGAACATCATAGCACGCAAGGATCAACTACACCAAGCTTGGCAAAATCGAATAACATGTAAACAATCTGCCAGCAACATTTTATAGCAAAAGTAGAGCTCGATTGACTCAAGCTATGGAACTCCATAATTACAAACAAAGGCATGGATGGATAGAGCAAATCCATATGTTCAAAACACTCTTACTGATCATGCTCAAAAGAGGCATAGATCTCTCTGAAACAACATGAACACATGGCATGAAAATAACAACAGGCAGGGACTTGGTGAAAATACTAAGTCTCTGAAATCAGCAACATTAGGTACCCTAGTTTGCATGCTTGTGTTAGTCACCACAAAGATCACAAAAATACATGGCATAAATATATGGAAATATGGCATGGCATATTACAAAACACATGTAGGACTCAACTTCATAGGGTGCACACATCAATCATGGCAAAAATGAAAAAAGTGCATGTTCTGAAACAGATCTGAAACTAACATCACATAGCCCTCTTCTAATAGCATTTCGGGCATCAAGATGAACTCAAATAAAAATGATGCACTGAGATGAAATGATGTACTCATCGAGTCGAACAGTTTGATATGCTATACGCCCAAAATGGAGCCACGGGTGCAAAGTTATAATGCGATGAACATGTAACAAAATATTCACAGAAAAGGACTTAGACGAAAACTCGGGGCTCGGGGAAAGTCAACCTTGCACGGAAATCGAGGCACGCCGGAGTGGGGATCGCCGTAGATGACGGGGAAGGAGGCGGGGCTCGTCAGAGATGACGGATCCGGGCCGGATCTCGTCGGATCCGGCCGGATCCCGGCGCGGGAGGAGCGGAGGAGGACCCGCGGACGCGGGGCGGCGGCGCGCCACGGCGCGCCACGGCGGCGGCTGGCGCTCCAGCGGGAGGCGAGCGGGCGGCGGGCCGCGGCGGGGAGCAGCGGTGCGGCGACGGGAGCCGGGTGGCGGCGGGGCACGGGGCACACGCGCGGAGGGCGAGGAGGAACGGCGGCGGGCGGCGGCTGGCAGGCGCGGGCTCGCGCGGAAGCCGAGGCGCGGCGGCGGCGAGCGGATGTCGGCGGCGGACGTGGGCCGAGCGGGCGGACGGCGACGGCGGCGCGGGCTCGCGCGGGCCCGATCCGGGTCCGCGGGCCGCGCGGGAGGAGAGAGAGAGGCGGCGAGGTGGCGGGTGCTGGTTGGTGGAGATCGGCGGCGGGGCGACGTGGCGGCCTCTCATTGGCCGAAGCGACATGGCAGCGGTGGCGGACACGTCCGGCGACGGGACAGACATGTCCGGCGGCGCGAGGGGAGCGGGGCTAGGGTTGGACTGCGCGAAAATCGGGAGGGGATCACATATTTATAGGTAGAGGGGGCTAGGAAGCTCCAAATGGAGTGCGGTTTGCGGCCACACGATCGTGATCGAGCGACCGATAACATGGAGATGACTTAGATGGGTTTTGGGCCACTTTGGAGGGGTGTTGGGCTGCAGCACGAAAGAGGCCTTTACGGTTACCCGGTTAACCGATGGAGTATCAAACGACCTTCGAATGACCCGAAACTTGACAGGCGGTCTACCGGTGCTATACCAAGGCCGCTTGGCAAACCTCGGTCCATTACAAGAAAGTTTAATACACGCTCACGGAGAAAGGCAAAAGGGGACGCCGGGGAACATAGGAGCGCCGGATTGCAAAACGGACAACGGGGAAAATGCTCGGATTCATGAGACGAACACGTATGCAAATGCGATGCACATGATGACATGATATGAAATGCAGATGATGACATGACAAAGTGCAACACACAAGCAAATGACATGGCAATGACGACGAATAACTGATGGACACCTGGCGCATCAGATCCGGGGCGTTACAACACTCCACCACTACGAGAGGATCTCGTCCCGAGATCTAGAATGGCACCGGAGGGGAAAACGGAAGAGAAAGAGAAGAGGTAAAGCTAAGTTGCTTCTATGACAAAAGAGTGAAACCAAAGAACCTTGAGAGGTTGAGCAAAATGGAAGGAAGAATAACATGGAGATGAACGAAATGAAATACTCCGTTGGACAAAGAACAAGGAATACGGCGAGAAAGAAGAGCTTAAGTGACAAGATAGACGTTGAAACCACTCCGGTTGAAACAAGATGTACAAGGAACGATAAAGAACAATTACAACAACACTCCGGTTGGAAATGGAAAGAATAGAATATGAACTTGGCAAAAATGAAAGCACTTGGATGAGACTCCGGTTAGAAGAGGAATGATAGACATAACACTCCGGTTAAATCGATAAGCAAGCGAAAGGGCATGATCTTGACAAAACAAGATGATGGCTCGAAGAGAGCAACATCACAATGACTCCGGAAGAAAAATAGAAGATAGATCAATGGGATAAAGGAATGGAGAAGAAAATGACAACTTCTACCACAAATGAGTTTGGAAAGAACCCTTAACAAGAAAGATAGAGCGGAGTTGTTGGAAAACCAACAATGAAAAGAATAACCTTGTAGTGGACTTATGGAAACATCTCAACATTATGAGGTGAGCTACTGCCACTAACCGGAAACAAAAGATTGGATTGATATCAACAAGGAGACGAGAAACTTATTTCACCGATAGGATAAATGAAGAACTTGGGTCATTTATAAGCACCATAATTAGCAACATTCCCAATGGAAGGCTTTAGGTGAAATATATCCCAAGATAACTCCAACAAAGAGATGGATGGATTTAAAATATCTCATTCTTAACAACATGTGAATCATGAGACATGAACTCAAGTTGTCGAGAATGACATAACACCACCTCAATGATAAGGTAGAACGAATTGCACTTTAAAATGCAAGATAAAGAATACTTGAGCTCCTCTGAAAAGAATCTCGATGAACACTTCGAGAAGGAATTAAATCCTTTGTGAATCATCATGTAGCCTCCATAAAGAACTCCGGTAAAAAAATGATGATAAAAATAACGAGAAGTTGAAAACACAAGGTAAACTTTGCAATGATTAGATGGAACTCCGTGGTGATATAATTGCGAGAGCTTGGAACTCCGAGGAAGACAAGATGAAACAATTGCAAACAAGAATTTTGATGAATCTCCGGAATAAGGAATTAATCACTTGGATGAAACAAGAACAAGAATTGTGTTATGCGTATCCTTCACCAATGAAATTGATGACAAGCAATGGATTTGGCATACTACTTATTCTCGTAGAAAAGATTAAGAGAGATATAGCACAAACTTGAGAAGGTCTTGATGGAACCACCGGTGGAGTTGGAAACAATGAATGAATCTATATAATAACGATGGAAGAGAACTCTTGAATGAACCACCGTAAAAAATTGAAAACGAACGAAGAAAAGATAAGTAAACACCGGGAAGAGTTAGCAAATGAACGAAGATACTTGAGAGAATTTAGATATAAATGAACGCAGAGATCCCGAGCTGATTAGAGAATATTGAAAGATGCACCGGTAAGATTTGAAGAACGAGAGCTGAAAGCTGAGAATGAATAATACTGAGATGATGGGCTTCGAAGAATCAAACTGAAAAGACTCCTGAATGCTCTGAATGGGTGAAAATAATTCTCACAATCAAAACAATTATGAGAGGATGGCAACAAGCTAGAACCATAAATCTTGAAGAGAATGGAGCAAGATTAAAGAGAAACTCTTCTTCGGTCTTCAATTGTTGAGAATGACGATGAGAAACACCACCATGAATAGTTGAGGCACTCCGGAATGAAAATTGGAAAGGTTGAACCAACAATGAAAAGAATTTGAAAGCGATCTTGGAGAAGGAATATGACTGATGATACTTCATTCTTACGTCAAACTTTGAAATGAATTTGGGAATCGCTGCGGGAAAATTAGAAGAGTCAGGTAAGATCCTGGGAAAAGACCTGTGGGTTAGGGCCCACTCAAAAGAAACACCGTTGAAAAGATTGCTTGGAAGGGATATTGTACCGGTTGAATTAAATGGCTAGAATGAGATAACATCCTCAAAAGAACTTGAGTGAATTGAGAATGGAAACTTGAATCTTCTGAGATATCTTCATCACTCCGGAACAAATGGATAGCGAGAGGTGGATGATTAAGAGATGCACCGGCATGAGAAGATATTGAAACGAGGAAAAGATGTGATCACCATCGAAAGATTGCATTGAACACACCGGGGAAGATAAAAGAACCATTAATTATAAACTTGAGGCTCCGTTAGCATCTTCATGAGAAACACCGGGTAAGAACATGAAGGAGAAGAATGGAGAGGCTTCACAAGAATAAAATGGATACTTGATTAAGAAATCTGCGTCCTTGAAGAAATAAGGGTGGGAGGGCGGGAAAAACAAAGACAACTTGGAACGGATGAAGCAAACACCGTTGAGAAGAACTGATAATTGATCTTGCGAATGTTGAAGTGATCGGATCCACTTGAAGAGGGACACACCGGTTGGAAAAGAATTGGCATGATAATCTTGATGATCAAGAAGGATTAGTATTTCCACATAGAAATATGATAACACCGTTTAGAAAAGTTATGGAATCAACACTTGACATTGAAGCAACTCAAATACCACAAATAAAACAAAACAAAGGATTTGGCTTGCAGAATAAGCCGGAAACAAACCTATGACAGATCCCATATCATATCATGTGTCTGTTGGAAAGATATCCTAAGAGGTACTTGAATTCCCCACTTATAAACTCCCGAAACTTTCTGGTTATGCAATCAGGTGTTGGGGATACAGGGGACACAAAATATATCACCCAAACTAACAATACCTAGATCCAGCTGTATCCATCCTTCAACACATAACCAAGAAACCTTCGGAAATCGTCTACCTCAACCTTCGAAAAGCATCCGTTATACGAGTCATGGCAATACTCCCGCACTCGCCTCAGTACTGGGCTATCAGGGTTATCTCACCAACAACTGTACAAAAGAGATTTTCGATGTCGGCGTACTAAACTCAGGTATTCCAGAACTGCAACGATAAAATTATGACGACAACACCTCGGAGCTCAACTCCCCGGGACACCTCCACTAAACCCCTGCTGACGGGAGGCAACCAAGACAATGTTGTCATCATAAAACCATCCGAATGATTCTAAGATACCCGCGTGATCCTAATTTTTTTTAGTGAAATTTGAGAAGAGAAGAGTCAAACACTACGTCAGGATGCCTTACCAGAGCGATGAGGAGACTGGGAAGTAAAAAGAATTCCTAAACTCTCCGATATATAATTCCTAAATGACTCAAAACATTTTTTCTAGACACAACTCGACCGCTAAAAAACGATCAATCAGTGGGGGCTCCTAAGGTCGGGGAAGGCTCTGATACCAACTTGTAACGCCCTCGATGCGGCTATATCTCCCACGTGTCGAAGCACGACTTAGAGGCATAACCGCATTGAAAGCAATGTTGCAAGTGAGGTAATCTTCACACAACCCATGTAATACATAAGGGAAAGAGATACATAGTTGGCTTACAATCGCCACTTCATACAAATACATGAATAAAACATTACATCATACAGTTACAAACAGCGCCCGACTACGGAGCCAAAATAAAAGAAGAAACCCCAAAAGCGACAAAGGTCCCCGACCGACCCCAACTGGGCTCCACTACTGATCGACTAGAACGAAACAACATAACGGACAAGGTCTTCATCGAGCTCCTCCTTGAGCTCGGGTGTGTCACCTGCACGGTCTCATCGGCACCTGCAAACTGGTTTGGAAGTATCTGGTGAGTCACGAGGACTCAGCAATCTCACACCCGCGAGATCAAGACTATTTAAGCTTATAGGTAGGGTAAAAGGTATGAGGTGGAGCTGCAGCAAGCGACTAGCATATATGGTGGCTAACATACGCAAATGAGAGCGAGAAGAGAAGGCAAAAGCACGGTCGAACAACTATGATCAAGAAGTGATCCTGTAACTACTTACATCAAGCATAACTCCAACAACCGTGTTCACTTCCCGGATCCCGCCGAGAAGAGACCATCACGGTTACACACGCGGTTGGTGCATTTTAATTAAGATCAACTTCGGGTTTTCTACAACCGGACATTAACAAATTCCCATCTGCCACATAACCGCGGGCACGGCTTTCGAAAGTTCAAACCCTGCAGGGGTGTCCCAACTTAGCCCATTATAAGCTCTCGCGATCAATGAAGGATATTCCTTCTCCCCGGGAAGACCCGATCAGTCTCGGAATCCCGGCTACAAGACATTTCGACAGCAATAAAACAAGTCCAGCAAAGCCGCCCGATGCGCCGACATCTTGATAGGAGCTGCACATATCTCGTTCTCAGGGCAACACCGGATAAGACAAGCTACGAGTAAAACCAGACCTCGGGTTTCCATGAGGGGGCCCCGCAGGCTGCTCGGTTCAGACCAGCACTTGGACAAGCATTGGCCCGGGGGGGGGGGGGTAAATAAAGATGACCCTCGGGCTGATCAAACCCAAGGGAAAGGGATAGGTGGTAGGCAAATGGTAAAACCAAGGTTGGGCCTTGCTGGAAGAGTCTTATTCAAAGCGAACTGTCAAGGGGGTCCCATAAATCACCCGACCGTGTTAGGGACGCAAAAATCCGGGAACATAACACCGATATTGTCGGGGATATACCCCGCGGTGTAAACCGGCCGGAAGTTAAACCGGCCGGACTTGACGGTTTAGCTGAAGACCCGCCCTGACCTTGGCGGTTTACAAGCAACCCGCTTGGACGTTGTAACTCAATGGTAACCCGACGGACGAGTCATAGGAGCGACAAGACCCGGTGGCCCGTCTGGCGGTTCATGAAGGCCGGTTCAACTATGGTGGACCGGTTTAACAGGAAAGGAATATTTATCTTACAAGGAGTTAAGACCGAGACTTGTACCCGGTTTGTATTAGAGATAGACTAGTCCTAATCCTAATAGGACTCCACATGTAAACCGCCCCTTCAACATATATAAGGAGGGGCGGGGCTCCCCAAAGAGGGACAAGGCACAAGTTAGAAGCTACAAGCGACAACAATCAATAATCTCTAGGGCTAGACACAAGAGCCGGTTTACGGCGTCTCCCTCGGGACGATAATGAGACCTAGCCTCAAACAGCATGTAGGGTTATTACCGGATGATGTTTCCCGAGGCCCGAAGCTGTCTAAATCCTTGTCTCGCGTGTTGATCCGCCCTGCGTCTCTCGTCCCACTCAACCCCTCTCAAGCTACCACATAGATGCGTTGGCCTCGCGACGAAGTCCTGACACTAAGGACATCTGCCGTGACAAATCCACGACAGTTGGCGCCCACCGTGGGGCCTGCGCACGGTGGTGTTGAGTTCTTGAAGGGATCTCTTTTTGGGATCGAGAAGCTGCGACCCGCTGAATCAGCAAGAGCCGGCGTGGAAGAATTAATATCAACGACGAAGATCATCAATCAAGATCGAAGAAATTTTCAGCAGCAGTGTATAGAAGATTGTGTCAAACCAGCAAATTCATTG
Organism: Aegilops umbellulata; assembly: GCA_032464435.1. Taxonomy (NCBI): domain Eukaryota; kingdom Viridiplantae; phylum Streptophyta; class Magnoliopsida; order Poales; family Poaceae; genus Aegilops; species Aegilops umbellulata. The sequence goes on from CP136054.1 coordinate 400,871,114, forward strand.
TTCTGCAGTCTGGATCATAATTAACTTTGGAATTGGCAGTATAAAGTTTCATGGAAAACTAGGGTTGCGTTCTGTGCAGCGGACATGACCTGACGATCCGTCAAATCAGAAGACAGGTCAACACCTGTTGCAGCGGTTGCCGTACAAACCGAGATAATATCTGACCTAGCAAGTTATTAGCCGTGTCTGGCCGGACTCTTTGGTACTCGCCGAATAAACAAAGGCAACAAGCAGCGACGGGAGCAGCTCCCAAGAAAATTGGATTGATCATTGATATTACTGCACTCACAGAAAATTCACGGTCAAGGACTAGTGCTAGTTGCATGTTTTACGAGGTCTGTTTTTGGAGTAGTACTACTGCTACTTCTAGCACAGGAGCTCTAATCAGAACAAAGATCACAATCCTATCCATCATGTGAAGACATCAGAGGAAGGTTTCAGCGTGCCATGATTGAGTAAGCCACTTCCGAGTCACCCTGCCTCGTCGCTGTTGAAAGAAAAAAAGCGCTGCCTACGGATGCAATCAGCACTAAAACCACCAGCTGCTATCACCAGATCCGCCCGTTCGCTGGTTTCACTCCGCTACGCTGGACACGTGCCGACGAAGTTCATGAAGAACCGGCACGATGGGATCTACATCATCAATTAACAGCCGGCTGTTTGAGCATGCACAAAATTATGAGCAAGCGATTTTTTAGGGTTACGTGTTATGCGACCACTGCACGCACCAGAGATCCGCCGAGTCTGAGTCAAAAACAATTTCGACTGCGTCGCTACAAGTCCCAAGGAAATTCTACAGCAGCGATGGCAGGTAAAGCCAAAAGCGTTTCGTTGTTGTTATTTTTTATGGGAAGACAAGGTTGAACCATCAAGACGAGAGGGAAGTGCTAGTCCAACCATCTCAAGACAATTGATGTCATCGGCCGTTCGTGCCGCTGTTCCAAGCTAAAGCTGCTACTCCATACCACGTGATCTACTGAGATACGGCCTTACTACTGTCATTACAAGCAACTATAGGACCAAGTTCCCGAGAAGAAAAATCCATTGGCTGTGGCCGCTGTTCTACACGTGGAGGGCAACCATGGAAAAGTCAATCATCATATACCCAGTCAAAAAAAAAGATTGGTCAAAGCAACTAGTACGACCCGGAGACAGGAACTCGGGTGAGTCTTCGCCGTGGTCTCTGCCTCCGCTGCAGCCGCGACTGCGCCCTGACCCGCCAGGTTTGCCTTGGACGTTGACCCGCTGAAGACTGCCGTATCTGCACGTGAAAATCAACGCGGCAGTGGGTAAAGGAACATGGGCTATGGCGCTAGGGCTACATCAGATTATGTTTTTGATCCTGGTATCCACGTTCATCTGACAAATAATATCAGACACGAGTATCGCGGTCCGGTTTACATCAACACGCCGGTTGACTCGCCCGTCCGCCCTCGCCGCCGGTTCATGCGTCCGCGCCGGTTTACAACACGGAGGCCGACTCACCTGTCCGCACCGGTTTACCACACCGCGGCCGGTTCACCCGTGATTGATTTCAGCTTCATACAGTTATCATCAACTTCATGATGGGTTATTTCCGGCCCAAACGAATCAGGTGATATCCATCTAAATCTATTTTTTGACATATTTTGTTTTTGTAAAGAGAACAATTACGTTGGTTTTGCATATTTTTATATGCAGGATAATTATTCGCCACAACATTGGTGTTACACCATGCGTATGGAGCGTGCACCGACGTCATTATATACTGGCTTTGACCATTCCACACTGCTAACGGACGCGCGCAAACCGCCGGTGGTCCGGTTTACGTCAACGCGCGGCCGGTTCTCCATCTGCGCCGGCTTACAACACCTAAGTTTCACTATGGTGATCATCAAATCCGCGGTGGATATTTTTTGGCTAACATATCAGGTGAAAACCATCCACTGTATTTTCATATTACATATTGCTTTCTTTAAAAAGAGCAATTACTCTGGCTTGCAAATTTTCCAATGCAGGACAAATTGTCTATTGCAAAAAGGGATTATTAAAACGCTGAGCTATTGGATAACCCGTGCCGGTTTATATCGCGATCCTGTCCGCGTCAACTCGTCAGGACCATGCGAATTACCCAATAGTGCGTGCACAGGCTGCCATCTCCCGCAGTCCGGTCCACATCAACATACCGGGCCGCACCTGTCTGCATTGAGCCATTTATTGAGTATGAACAAGTCACAGCTTGGGTAGCCCGGTTTTCTTTCAAATTGGAGGAAAATTATCATCAACCGCCGTCTGCACTGGATGGATCAATGGGCAGGCGCACAAGTCACCGCCGCTACAGTTTGGCTAACTACAAATCACCAGTTGGAAGGAACCATTGGCTGAGTTGCTGACACGGTTCATACGGGATCATTTACAACCCACTGCAGTCACCTCAACCTTCTGTGTATTCACATCGTGTTATCAACACCAATGATATACAAGTTATACCGGTTTATATCACGGTCAAATATGGAGAATCTCAAGCCAACTCCTCGAGTCACCTTGAGACTTGGGGGCTACGATGATATGACGCAGCAAGGCTTGCCAGTTTCAGCCGGTTTAAGAACCTGAGGACGATGGAGGGAAAGATAACCCGATCCCGGAGGCTACTGTTATGTTGATAAAAATTTAAAGGCCGTCAGAAAATTTCCGGCTTAGAAAGTATATGACAGTTACAAAATCCCGGCTCAATGAAGTTTCGGATCATCAGAAAGGATTCCGGTTTGAAACCTGGCTGAAGGGAAGTCAGTATCACTGAAGCTCTCAAATATCCGGTTTACAATCTGGTTCAAAAGAAATCTATTCTCCCACAAAGTTCTGAAGCGCTCAGATCCGGTTTGACAATGTCCGGTTCAAAAAGGAATTAACTTCTCGCAAGTTCGAGGATTAAAGGCCGTCAGAAAATTTCCGGCTGAAAATGAAGATTCCGGTTTAAAATCCGGTTCAAGGGGAAGATGTCTCCCACAGCTTTGAAGCTTTTAATATCCGGTTCAAGATCCCGGTTCAAGAAGAATTTATCTCTTGCAAAAGAGGTTAAAAATTACTGAAGAGGACCTGCTGCCATGATGCGCGGTTCAAACATGGGGCTTCCTGTTCAAACATAGGTCGTATTCGAACCAAAGAGAACATAGCTATCCTTACAAAGTCAGTTGGGGACCTAGTCGACTTGAACCGTAGCTACACCTCCTGGGAGCTTGGTCATGTCTTGACAACGGTAATGCCTTCTGGCTGGCACATTTGCCACTAAGTCAGTTGGGGACCTAATCGACTTGAACCGTAGTTACACCTTATGGGAGCTCGGTCATGTCTTGATGATGGTAATGCCTTCTGATCGGCTTTTTAGCCAATAAGTCATTTGGGGGCTTGGTCGTGTCCGAACCAATGCAATGCCACTTGATCGGCCCTAGGCCACTAAGCCACTTGGGGGCTTGGTCGAATCCGAACCAATGCAATGCCACTTGGCCGGCGTAACACCACGCGTCATTTTGGGGTCCTGGCTGACTGGCACCATTGCTACGCCTTCGGGGGGGCTTGGTTGCGTCTGACCATGGTAATTCCATCTGACCAAGCTCAGTAGAGCTCTTCTTTTGCAAAAAGTCTTTGTCACCGCTTTTGCTTCATTATCGTTTCTTAAAGAGTTGCTATTTTTTCTGGTTGCGTTTTTAAACCGACAATATTTTGCACCGGTTCAACATAGCCAATTTGGCGGAACACGGTCCATTCTTAGACCAGAGATTATCTTCCCGGTTTGGTTTTCTGTTACCATCCTATTATGGAGTAAACCGGTGTTTATCAACCCGGCTCGGCTTTCAACTACAAGTTGTGAGTACATGATCAAGTTATAATCCGGAGATTATCAGCCCGGTCTGGTTTGACTGCAAGTCACCAGTATTATATATTGTTAAACCGGTGTTTATCACAGCCCGGTACGGTTTTATCATAAACCGGCGCGATAGGGAAGGAGTTATCATTACTCAAAATTCCCCTACTATGGAAAGTTGGTAAACCGACTATATCACAGGTATGATATATTTCATATTTGATTATTCTTAAATGTTGGGCATTATGACCTGTCCGGCGGTAAACCGCCAGGACACTTTAAACTTGTTGTATGCAGAAACAGGTTGAATAACGCATGATTATAAATTATCCGGTGTTTGTTAAACCGGCCTGGCTTTAAGACGATAAGTCGCCAGTATGATGATAACTTATCCGGTGTTTGTTAAACCGGCCTGGCTTTGAAGACGATAAAATTGCCAGTATATGATGAGAAATTATCCAGTGTTTATTAAACCGGACTGGCTTTGGACTATAAGTCGCCAGTATATATTTGGATTGCGCCATTGGAATCATGCGCTTATATATTATTGGATTACATCATTCAAATAGCCAAACTTGGCTGAATTTTCATTATGATATTGGATGAATAAGGTTTTCATACCAGATTATGTTATCTTAAATAGCCAACATGGCTGGATTTTTATGGTTATTAAATGTTATGATTAAGGTTTTCAAAGTCGCTTTAGCGCAATGGTCATCATTTTCTACAATTGAAGGAATAGTCCCGAGTTGCTGCAGGCTTACAACCCGGCACTTGGGGGCTACATTATTCAAAATTGAGATTACATCAAATATGCAAGGTCATTTTTGCTCATCTTATTGAAGACCCAACTCATCACATCGTAATAAGCTGGCCCTTGGGGGCTACCAATTGCTCCTGTAAACTACTAAAGGTACAAAGCTTTTTATCTATTATATTGAAGGGTCTACTGCTCAGTTGGTAAAGCACAAAGCTCTTAACCTTGTGGACGTGGATTCAAGCCCCATGATGGGGGGTTACATCATATGATGTTATTTTCATAGAAGCATATATCAAAGTCCCAGCTCAACATTATCTTGCTGAGCCGGCCCTTGGGGGCTACACATTGCTGTTCAAAGTTTACAAGATTATATTTACAAAGTCCATGCTGATTATTACATAATGACCCGGCCCTTGGGGGCTATATTGGTCGAAGTTTTATGGGCATCAGTCAATTAAAAGTCCCAGGTTGCTGTAAGCATGACAACCCGGCACTTGGGGGCTACAGGTATTATATATTATTATCGAAGAAAGATTTCCAAGTTCTCTGTTGAGCAAATCAGATTGACCCGACGTCACCAATCATAAACCGATGTTGGCAACAATCATGAACCGGTGTATGCAACAATCATAATCCGGGGTCATCAGTTTTATAACCCGGCCATTTGGTAATGTTAAACCGGCAAGTTTTCAAGACCGGGGTCATCTTCAAACCGGCTGAATATCAGATGAATATTTCAAAACCAATATTTCTTAAACCGGCGTTTTGGAAGCCGACTCAAGTGGATTATTTTTTCACAAATATATTTTCTATGAGAAACCAATGTCAGCAAGTTGGATATGAAGCTGGTTATTGACCCGGATTTTCTAGAAGGTGGAAATGGAAAAGACTAAGGATGATCAGATGCCGGTTTACAAGAATTTTTAATCCGAAGCACAACTTGTCAAATTTGTTCTGGTGTTTATTTGCAGCATAAGTTTACCATGGATAAATCCAAGCTAAACTTGGGGGCTAATGTCGGGGATATACCCCGCGGTGTAAACCGGCCGGAAGTTAAACCGGCCGGACTTGACGGTTTAGCTGAAGACCCGCCCTGACCTTGGCGGTTTACAAGCAACCCGCTTGGACGTTGTAACTCAATGGTAACCCGACGGACGAGTCATAGGAGCGACAAGACCCGGTGGCCCGTCTGGCGGTTCATGAAGGCCGGTTCAACTATGGTGGACCGGTTTAACAGGAAAGGAATATTTATCTTACAAGGAGTTAAGACCGAGACTTGTACCCGGTTTGTATTAGAGATAGACTAGTCCTAATCCTAATAGGACTCCACATGTAAACCGCCCCTTCAACATATATAAGGAGGGGCGGGGCTCCCCAAAGAGGGACAAGGCACAAGTTAGAAGCTACAAGCGACAACAATCAATAATCTCTAGGGCTAGACACAAGAGCCGGTTTACGGCGTCTCCCTCGGGACGATAATGAGACCTAGCCTCAAACAGCATGTAGGGTTATTACCGGATGATGTTTCCCGGGGCCCGAAGCTGTCTAAATCCTTGTCTCGCGTGTTGATCTGCCCTGCGTCTCTCGTCCCACTCAACCCCTCTCAAGCTACCACATAGATGCGTTGGCCTCGCGACGAAGTCCTGACACTAAGGACATCTGCCGTGACAAATCCACGACAGATATGACGGAAACTATGGCGGCAAGAGTGGAACAAAACACCAGGCATAAGGCCGAGCCTTCCACCCTTTACCAAGTATATAGATGCATTAATTAAATAAGATATATTGTGATATCCCAACAAGTAAACATGTTCCAACAAGGAACAACATCTCCATGTTCCAACAAGGAACAAACTTCATCTTCACCTGCAACTAACAACGCTATAAGACGGGCTGAGCAAAGCGGTAACATAGCCAAACAACGGTTTGCTAGGACAAGGTGGGTTAGAGGGTTGGTTTAACAATATGGGAGGCATGATAAGCAAGTGGTAGGTATCGCAGCATAGGCATAGCAAAAGGGCGAGCAACTAGCAAGCAAAGATAGAAGTGATTTCGAGGGTATGGTCATCTTGCGTGAGATCCCGCAAGGAAGAAGAACGAGTCCATGAAGAAGACAAACGGACGTAGACGAACGGATCCTCACAATCGCAACGTTATCGGAACTAACCCGAAGAAGCAACATCGTAAAGAAGCAAACAACAAAGTAAACAACCACCACATAAACATGGCGTGATATGCGAGATGTGGAATGCAATGCATATGCATGCCTCGAAAGGAAAAAGATGAACCAGGAATAATCTTGGCAAACCAAGTATGCCACTGGAAAGGTGAGGTGATTTCGGTTGAAATCGATATAAAGATCACCGGAATCGGATGTACGGTTTGCAAATGACAAGCAAAACAAGAATGACAAGATTCTGCCATTAACAGCATGATGCTACTTAGCAAGCAACAATAAATTAAACTACTGCGCCCAAACATATCAACAAAGCATATTGCAGTGATCTACTCAAGATGCTTGACAAAAGATGAACACTGAGCTACGGCTAAATCACACCACAACAGGTTCAAACAAGCATGGCGAAAGTGCAAAAGATAACAGGTTCACAGACTTGGTGAAAATACTAACATGCCAGAAATTATCATCAGGATGACATGTTTAGAGCAATGAAACAACATGCTACAGGAACAGGACAAAGCAAAGAAAGGCATGGCATGAATCTACTCAAAGCACTTAACAAAAGTCCATTACTGACCATAAGCCAAAAGGGATCAGAAAATATAATAACACCCATGTCAAATAAGCAAGTTTCGTTACAGGTTTCAGACTTAGCAGAAAACCGGGCATGTCAAAAACAGATAACAAGTAGGCATGTTTACGAGCTCGATGCACTCACTAAAGAGCATTGCATGATAAACTAAGCATACATACATCTAGAAGACATGGCATAAAAGCTAGACATGGCAAGAACAACATCATAGCACGCAAGGATCAACTACACCAAGCTTGGCAAAATCGAATAACATGTAAACAATCTGCCAGCAACATTTTATAGCAAAAGTAGAGCTCGATTGACTCAAGCTATGGAACTCCATAATTACAAACAAAGGCATGGGTGGATAGAGCAAATCCATATGTTCAAAACACTCTTACTGATCATGCTCAAAAGAGGCATAGATCTCTCTGAAACAACATGAACACATGGCATAAAAATAACAACAGGCAGGGACTTAGTGAAAATACTAAAGTCTCTGAAATCAGCAACATTAGGTACCCTAGTTTGCATGCTTGTGCTAGTCACCACAAAGATCACAAAAATACATGGCATAAATATCTGGAAAGATGGCATGGCATATTACAAAACACATGTAGGACTCAACTTCATAGGGTGCACACATCAATCATGGCAAAAATGACAAAAGTGCATGTTCTGAAACAGATCTGAAACTAACATCACATAGCCCTTTTCTAATAGCATTTCGGGCACCAAGATGAACTCAAATGAAAATGACCCAATGAGATGAAATGATGTACTAATCGAGGCGAACAGTTTGATATGCTATATGTCCAAAACGGATCCACGGGTGCAAAGTTATAATGCGATGAACATGTAACAAAATATTCACAGAAAAGGACTTAGACGAAAATTCGGGGCTCGGGGAAAGTCAACCTTGCACGGAAATCGAGGCACGCCGGAGTGGGGATCGCCGGAGATGACGGGGAAGGAGGCGGGGCTCGCCGGAGATGACGGATCCGGGCCGGATCTCGCCGGATCCGGGCCGGATCTCGCCGGATCCGGGCCGGATCCGGCCGGATCCCGGCACGGGAGGAGCGGAGGAGGACCCGCGGACGCGGGCGGCGGCGCGCCACGGCGGGGCGAGCGGGCGGCGCGCCACGGCGGCGGCCGGCGCTCCAGCGGGAGGCGAGCGGGTGGCGGGCCGCGGCGGGGAGCAGCGGCGCGGCGACGGGAGCCGGGAGGCGGCGGGGCGCGGGGCACGCGCGCGGAGGGCGAGGAGGAACGGTGGCGGGCGGCGGCTGGCAGGCGCGGGCTCGCGCGGAAGCCGAGGCGCGGCGGCGGCGAGCGGACGGCGGCGACGGACGTGGGCCGAGCGGGCGGACGGCGGCGGCGGCACGGGCTCGCGCGGGCCCGATCCGGGTCCGCGTGCCGCGTGGGAGGAGATTAAGAGGCGGCGAGGTGGCGGGTGCTGGTTGGTGGAGATCGGCGGCGGGGCGACGTGCCGGCCTCTCGTTGGCCGAAGCAGCGTGGCAGCGGTGGCGGACACGTCCGGCGGCGGGACGGACATGTCCGGCGGCGCGAGGGGAGCGGGGCTAGGGTTGGACTGCGCGAAAATCGGGAGGGGATCACATATTTATAGGTAGAGGGGGCTAGGAAGCTCCAAATGGAGTGCGGTTTGCGGCCACACGATCGTGATCGAGCGACCGATAACATAGAGATGACTTAGATGGGTTTTGGGCCACTTTGGAGGGGTGTTGGGCTGCAACACGAAAGAGGCCTTTACGGTTACCCGGTTAACCGATGGAGTATCAAACGACCTCCGAATGACCCGAAACTTGACAGGCGGTCTACCGGTGCTATACCAAGGCCGCTTGGCAAACCTTGGTCCATTCCGAGAAAGTTTAATACACGCTCACGGAGAAAGGCAAAAGGGGACGCCGGGGAACATAGGAGCGCCGGATTGCAAAACGGACAACGGGGAAAATGCTCGGATTCATGAGACGAACACGTATGCAAATGCGATACACATGATGACATGATATGAAATGCAGATGATGACATGGCAAAGTGCAACACGCAAGCAAATGACATGGCAATGACGACGAATAACTGACGGACACCTGGCGCATCAGATCCGGGGCGTTACAGCCGCGGGCCCTAATAGCCTGCGGCCTTGGGCGCCGCGTGGCGATTGATTGGACGTGGGTGTTTGTGCTTCCCCACGACGCCTCGACAACCGCCCATCTGACAAAAGAGGTGCCCGGGCCAGACTTACTCGCTTTGTTCTCGTTCGCCTTGCCCCAAATCCCCTTTCTCGCTCTTCTCCTTCCTGCTCCCGAAATCCTCCAGATCTGTCTCAATCCTTCCCATCCGGCACGCTATGGCGCCTCGCAAGTCCCCGACCGAGGCTTGGTACTCGCCGGCTCTGGATCCCCCGAACTTGTCGGAGAAGAACCTCGCCCTCACACGTCTGATGACGGTGGCGCAGGGCAGTGAGGGGGCGACTGTGCTCAAGGCCGGCTCCGACCAGCCTGAGGGCAAGGGAGCACCTTCTATCCATTCTTTGTGAGCGCCATCATTGCCGGTCTGGTGCCTCCCATTTCTGAGTTCTTCTTTGCTGTTCTCTGCCAATACAGCTTGCAAGCTCTGCATCTTCATCCCAACTTTGTTCTTCTCCTGGCGATTCTCGCTCACGTTGGGGTAAAGCCCTCGGTGGCCTTGCTGCGCCACTATTTTTCCCTTCGGGTTTCTCATGCCCATGTCTCCGCATGCGCGAGCTTCATTGCATACTCCAATTCCAATGCCATCTCGAAGCCTGGGAAGAGGATCGAAGGCTTCCGGAACAAGTGGGTCATGGTTGACGTCGTGCGCCTCCACCCCCGACTGGTGTTGCCTACGAGGCAGCCCAAGGCCGTTGACGTGCGATCCCGCGCGGAGCTCGTCGACCCCCGTGCGAAGGCGGTGCTGAAGAGGATGAACACGGACCTGAGGCCAGGCAACTTAGGGGCGGCGAAGTTGACCGGGGCTACACTCCTGAGGGAGTTCTTCGAACACCGGGTGGCTCCACTCCAGGAACACTCGCTCCCATTGTGGAGGCTTGGGGAAGCGGACGCCACCCTGCGCCTAAGCTCCGAGGCCCTGACCGACGAGGATCTGGTCGCGGCCCTTCACTCCTTGGTTGGGGGAGACGTGGCGAGCCTGATGGGCGCCCCCGTCCCCCTGTTCCTTCGCGGCGACTGGGAGCAGGTGGTGAACACCATGCCCACCTTCAATGGTGAGGGGCTAGTGCCCGCGGAAGCTCTCGAGGATCTGGCGGTGCTGGCAACGGTGAACGTGTCCTTCGGCAGCTCCAGCGGGAGTGAGGGGGAAGAAGAGGCGAAGGAGGAAGAGTCTGACTCTGAGGCGACTGGCGAGGAGTCGGGGTAGTCCTTCCCTCGGCGCAGGTCCCGGGCCCTCCGTTCCATACCGGGCGACGACGAGGCCGGCGGCAGGCGAGGAGGGGAGGACCCCCCCTAGGTCGCAAGGAAGGGCAGGTCGGGGCTGGCCCTCCCAGGGTCCGCTGTGGTCCCTGGGCGATCTGGGGTAAACCCCATCCTTCCTGACGCGCCTTCTGCTTCTGGGCCTCCCAAGGCTGACCCCAGTTGCAGGCTCTCGGGCTTCAAATTTGGCCGGAATCTGCTTGAGTCCGTGAACGACGACCAGTAAGTGCTCGATTTGTGATTTGCTTGGTTTCTACCGCCGAGGCTTGACGTCTGCATTCTTTTGCCAGGCCGGCACCTGCAGCAAAGAGGTTGATAGGGGCTTCTGCGGCCCTGCTTGGGGCGAGTCCATCTGCCGGGGTGGCGCCTTCATCTGCTGGGGAAATAGGCGGCGAGGCTCGCGCCTCCCCTGCCCGATCGTCTTCGCGATGCCAACTGGGACGCTTCGGCGAGGAGTCAGCCCCCGTGGCCCCGCTGACCCTGGGGGTGACTGCGCTCGATGTTGCAGCCGGGGTAGCCAAGGCCCAGGGGGTTCCTTCCTGCCAAGCTGTGATCACGCTGCCGTCCTCTCCGCCCGCTCCACCGGTTCCCGTCTCTTCTGATCCCTCTGCCGCCGTCCTGGACTGGGTCGCCAACGAACTGAGCCAGCTGCGGGAGGATCTACAGAGCGCGGACCCTCGCCTAGTGGTTGGGCGCCTGGAGCTAACTTCCGGCTGGGCCTGTTCTGCTGCATCCGTCCGAGCAGTGCTGAGCCAGGCCGAGTCGGCCTCCGATGAGGAGAAGCAGGCCGCCAGCCAAGCCAAGGCCGCTCGCGACGCCGCCCTGGGCGACGCTACGGCTGCCCAGGTCCGCTGCAATGTGACACTCCAATTTTTTTCATTTGGTCTTTAGCAAAAACCTTTGTTGGTTTTGAAAAGAGGGCATTTAAATTTTCTTTCTTTCGGAAACCTTCCTCTTAAAAACTTTTTTTTATGGGCAAGGATTGTTATTTCTGTTTCCCTCTTCAAACTTTGGGTTTGATATTTTAAAAAGTACTTCTCTGATGAATCCCTCTCTAATTATTTTTTTTAGTTTAATCTTTTTCTTTTTATAAGAAAACTCTATGAGAATTGGGGATTTTCATATATTGAAAACCACCCATATTTTTGCCCATGTGGTAAAACCCATTCAAAACCTCCCCTCCTCCTTGAAAACAACCTAAGCTCTGTCCCTTCTAAACCAAACAAGTTTTGGATTTCATTTTTATTATTTCACCTCTCAAATCTTTTCTGATCTTTATTTTGAGCCTGAGTCATTTTCAAAGCAAGTACCCTATAGCATTTGTATTTGGACCTCAAACCAACTCTACTAGCTAGTCCTTGGTACCCTCAACCTGGAACCATCTTAATCCACTCATCTTCTTTTCAAATATTTCAACTTTCACTCCCTGCAAGTTTGGACCAGATTTGCCAAATTTGGTGAAATTCATATTTCCACTTACCCAAAAATTCTACCAAAAATCAGGCAGCCTACTGGAGCAATGAGGAGCCACTCCACCAAAGATCAGCTCAAGGAAAAATCCCTACATGCCTAGATCATTCTGTCGAACACCTTGCAGGCACTGTTCCAGCCATTTTCAGTTAAATTCAGATTTCAGTGTCGATCTTCGTCAGTTAGTTCAGTCACATGCTAACAGTGCCCTTGGCACGTTGCTCGCCGCCTGGCCTGCTTGTCCAGAGCCTAGCACGCGCGCTTGGCACCTTCCTGGCGTCGGTGGCGCCCTGGCCCGCCTGCGCCGGCGTGTCTTGCGGCGGCCGAGCCACCGTAACGGCCGACAGGAAGCAGAACGGCGGCGCAACACCGTTCAGCGCCGCCCAAACCCCCTGCGTGGCCATCTCCTCGCTAGCGCACGCATGCAGCACCGTCGCCGTGGCGCGGCACGCACAGAGTGTGCTCTCTGCCGCCGACGGGCCCGCGCCGCCCCGTTCCGTCGAGCTCCCCCTAAGCGACCTAATCCCGACGCTGTTAGCACATAAACGGAACCAGGGAGCACCCACGACGACGCTCAACCTCTGAACCCTCCTGTGCAACCACCGCACCGCCGTAATCACCTCGCCGGAGAACCCCGTTCTCGGCAACCGCCTCGGGGCGGCTATATATAGCGCCCCCGAGGCTGCTCTCACTCCCGCACGACTCCACCACCCCGCTAAACCCTGCCTGGCCACTGGAGGGGCCTCGAGGAGCCCTTCTTCCTCGACTCCGGCCACCTCCATCCGCCTCGGGCTCCAGCAGCGTTCACTGCGGTGAGGCCGTCCCCGGCGCCCAAACTCGGTCAATCTCCTCCTCTAGCTAGCAGAGGCCTGACCCCCACCTCAATTTGATGCTTGCAGCCCTCTCCGACGAGCTCCATCCCCGCCCGAACCGCCGTCCACCGGAGCAGGAGCCACCGTCGACGTGGTGCTCACCGGCGACCACCACCACCACCACCCGACGCGGAATGGCGCCCTGAGCACGGAGGTACCCTCCGATCCCTCTACCTCGCCGTGGATCGCCGCCGGCGATCGTCGCGGCCCTCTGGCGCCAAGTCTTTGTCTTCATTTTTCAAACCTGACGGGTGGGTCCATACCGTCAGCGTTTTAATCTTTTTGAAACGTTTTCTGAAAACGCCTTTGGGCAAAATACGCTTTCTCCTCTGAGCCGGCGTATTCAGGACTGAAGCGATTTCTGTTTTTATAAAAAGAACCCTGGGAAGTTTCTGCTTCATTACAGATGGGTCCCTGGACAAAAACCTTTATAACTTTTTATCAGAAGCATATTTTTGAGTGATTCTTTTTTTGTTATCTTCAAAAATTTGCCTAGTTTTTTATCAGATTTATTTGAAAAATATTTGGAATAATTTCTGAGCACCTCTTGGTATTTACGATAGTGCGTGTATTCTCTTTATACCGTAGATACCGACGGAAGTGACGGGACCGCAAACTTCACCGAGCTAGGCTCCGACTACTCTGAACCAGGCAAGCATGTTTGAATTTTTGAGATGATGAGTGTCTTGGCATGTTTTGCATTTAGCTAGTTGCATGGTATATCGATGAGCATATCGAGGAACATTATTTCCATGCATTGTTAAAGTAAGTGAGTTCGATGATTCAAACGTTGTTGGATGTGAATATGCATGGCCATGTGTTGGCATGAGGATGGATAAGACGGCAGTGTTGTAGCATGCCAGTCTTACGCCATACTATTGACTTTAGTGTCAGCCCGTATCAGTTCGGTTCCCGTCCACATTCCCTCCCTGTACTACCACATGTTTTCCGCAAGGAATATGGTTTAGTAAGTTGCAAACCGCTTTCCTGGTACACACCAAAAGGAGAGGCTGAGATGATGGTTCCATGGACCTAGATTAAAGCCAGTCATCCGGTCAGGGGCATGGGTGTTTCCGGTTGGGACCGAGAGGGGGGCACCCCTTAGAGCGCGCGTATATAAATTTGATCCCATGCTATTCGAGATTGTGATCTCCCCGTCTCAAAAGTTTTTCTTGGACGATGTCTAGGGTGATTCCTGGCATCGAGAGGTTGGATGGGTGTGTACTGGTTAGCTGTCTTTACTTCCGAAATACCGTAAACAGAACTAGTCCTTCGTGACTACGGAAATCCGTTGGCTGTGGGAAATTTTTGTACAAACTCTGCAGAGTCATAAATTCTTCAAATCATCCTATCCATATCCAAGTTCTGTGCTAACTTATTCTGACAAGTGCCAGTTTTGGTGACAGATGCTCCGGTGAATCATAAGCATGCTGAGTCCGGTTAAATGTTTATTCCTGTGGATGGACTAACCCGTATATTGACCTGAGCTGATTAATATAACATGCGTATTATTTTCATTTTGAAGAAAGCCCTTTTTGTGATGTCGCTCAGACGTGCGACTACGGCAGTGCTGTTATTTATTTTCTTTTAAGCCCTTTATGTGGTGTCGCTTAGACGCCCGACTGCGGCATTTCTTTTAAGCCCTTTATGTGGTGTCGCTCAGACGCCCGGCTGCGGCATTTCTTTTAAGCCCTTTATGTGGTGTCGCTTAGACGCCCGACTGCGGCATTTCTTTTAAGCCCTTTATGTGGTGTCGCTTAGACGCCCGACTGCGGCATTTCTTTTAAGCCCTTTATGTGGTGTCGCTCAGACGCCCGACTGCGGCATTTCTTTTAAGCCCTTTATGTGGTGTCGCTTAGACGCCCGACTGCGGCATTTCTTTTTAAGCCCTTTATGTGGTGTCGCATAGACGCCCGACTATGGCATGATTCTCCTTTTACTTATATGTTCACCTTTCGTGGCGCCAGACACTCGATTGGTTTCCTTTACTTTATTGTTGGGATTTCAGGCGGACTACCGCCGATTCCCTTTTTACTTACCATGCCTGCTATTATTTCAATTATGCATTGATAAATTAATCATGACGCATTCATGCATGCATTTGTTATATCTTACGTCCGAACTGTCTTGCGAGTACTTTCAAAGTACTCACTGGCTTGTTGATTTGGCCAGATGCTGACGAAGGTGATCTCATGGATGAAGAGTTCGATAGCGAGTCCGACGCCTAGAGGAATCCCAGTCAGTCACACGCGACCCTGGATGTGGTCACTATATTATATCCGCTTCCGCAACCCGAATAAAGTACATCGAGCCTCACCTCGACGCTCTATGAGATGCTAGTTTGAGAGCCACGTTATCTCACTCCCCACTGTATTATTCCACCATCGCTTATTCCCCGAGTCAGTAGTATGCCACCACACCATTGTGATATATCCGCCATTATGTATAATTATTGGCGTGCTTGTAATAATTTGTTGAGCACCCTTAGCTCAACCCTGTAATATATCCTGTGCTACTGGCTTATTGTATCAAGAGTTTGTCTACCAGTAAGGAGGATTTTCTCTCATACTGGATCCAAAAGATTGGTTTCTCAATAAATATTTTTATTGGAAAACCGGTCGTGACAAGCTTGGTACCAGAGCCAGGCTGACTGTAGGAAGCCACTAGGTGCGATCGCTAATTGATTATTAGCATGTTAGAGCTAATTTGTATCTTTACAATTGTAGTCATTTTTTTCTGACAGTCAGCATATATTTATGATCTGACCATTCAGAATTCTTGCCTACTTTTGTAGATGGCCGACAACAGCTGTGAGTCTCATTCCTTCGCCAATGTACCCGATGGGTTTGTCAAGCTTCTATCCTTCATCGTTCAGGTCGCGATGGGGCCATCTGTGCGCCCAGTCGTCTCTCTCTGCCAGCACAAAGTCAATGACAGTCTGACCATGCACCAGGCCTCGGTGCAATTCAGGGGAGGGCGTGGTGAGTTACGCCGCTTCCGGTTCGTGGGAAGAGCAATGCCCACGGAGAAGCATGCTATCCAGATGGTAGCCCGTGAGTCGATAGCTCGCCTCAGGGATGTCCTTCCCGTGATGAAGGCTCGTCATTACCGCTATCTTCCATGCCACGTGCCCTACACCTATCACTACGCATACTCCTGCCCCAGAGGAGAGCGAGACAAGGCCTTTGAGATGCTTATTGAGTATCTTCGGCCCTGGAGGCCGCCTTCGATAACTTGGTGGACAACTTCGTGGCCGCCCGCAGGAGGGAGCTCCTGCCCACAAGAGGGAGCTCCTGCCAACAGCACCGCCATTGACTTATGCCTCATCATCTGCATCTTATGCGCCTGCTCGTCGCCTGCCTTCTACTGAGGAGTTCAACCAAGTCATTGCTCCCACTCCAGCGCGCACTGCACCGCCACTCACGCCGACTCCTATTCGTGTTATTCCACCCCTGGCTCCCGCTCCATCTACTCGGCGCAGCACTACTCGTATGGAGCCTTTTAGCGAGGAGGAAGTCGAGTCCCCAGCATCGCTACGCCTCACCCTTGGCAGGGCCAAGGACATCATCAACATCTCCGACTAAGTACGTTTAGCCGTCACGCGATGTATCGCCATGTAAGATATGGGAAGTAGCCTGTTTGCGCATCATGTAGGAAGTGGAGGAGTGCACTAGCCTAAATAACATGTCAGGGTTATGTACGCATATCCTGAGTGGTGTATTGTATAATTATCGCTCGCGTGTAAGATACGTAATGAGCAGTCTTTCTCCGTGCGCAAATTAAATTGTTTTCCCTTAAGCAATCTTGGCTATTTTGATTTATTTGCCAACCTTGTGTTTTTATGGAATTAAGAAATTTTGGCACCCCTTTTCGTTTTTCTTATGGGTTTTACAAAATATGTCCCCAGAGTGAAAAAAATGTCTCGTCCTTGGACTCGCTCCATGCCAGCTCCGCCAGAGGAAAATTATGGCACTCAACGGGACAACAATTTTGCACAAGGGCAGTCGAGTCAATATCATGACACTCAACCAGGCAACAATTTCACTCAAGGTCAATCAAGTCAACAGGGCAGTGAAACAGCACTTGCTCAAATGTGCCGCCTTTATGAACAAAGTCAGCAGCAACATCGGGAAATGATGAACCAAGTCATCAACATGAGAAATCACCATGGGCAGTATCAACAGCATTCCAAGTTATCTGAGCTACAGAAGACGCGTCCTCCAACATTTTCTCATACTGATAAGCCTCTTGAGGCCGAAGACTGGCTTCGAGACGTGGAGAGAAAATTTAATATTGCACAATGTTCAGACCTCGAAAAGGTACTATATGCTCCGCACTATCTCACAGGAGCAGTCGCATCTTGGTGGGAAAATTTCCTGCACATGCATCCCAACGAAAATAATATAACCTGGGATGATTTCAAGGAAGGCTTCCGTGGCGCGCACATTCCAAAGAGTATTATGAAAATCAGAAAGAGAGAGTTCGATGACCTCAAACAGAGGAACATGACAGTGTCAGATTACAACGGTCAATTTACTTTATTGTCTCGCTACGCCAATGAAGATCGTATGACTGAAAGCAAGAAGATGGAAAAATTCCTTGACGGTCTAGCGCCCGCGCTTAAATGCCAACTGGTCGTACACACTTTTCCAGACTTTAAAACACTGGTGGACAAGGCGATTACACTGGAAAATGAAAGACGCAGCTTGGAAGATATCCGCAAGCGAAAAAGGGACCAGACCAACCATGCTCGCAATCATCGAAGCAAGACAGATTTTCAAAAGGGTGGAACACACAAGTCCGTGTCCAACGTTTCACGCCCAATCAAGAATTTCCATGCAAGGGACAAGGAGTTCACATATCGCCCCGGCATTACTTGCTACGCCTGTGGAGAGGAAGGACACTATGCCAAGCAGTGTCCCAAGCCTAGAAACTCAGCACCAAAGCCGAACAACGGCAGCAATAATACAACGCCCAAGCGAAGAAATTTCAACCCCAACAACAACCACAGGAAGGGTCATCTGAACCACGTAACCAAAGAGGAGGCACAAAATGCTCCGGATATCGTACTCGGTACGTTTCCTGTCAACACAATACCTGCAATGGTTTTGTTTGATTCTGGAGCTTCTCACTCTTTTATTTCGAAAAGTTTTGCTTTGCAAAATAATTTTTCAATGCTTCCTTTGGAGAAATCCATGACCATCAAGTCCCCTGGGGTTCATCAAGTCACTCAGAGTTACTGTCAGGATGTGGTTATTGAGTTCAAAGGATTGAAGTTCCACGCCAATCTCATTGTGTTGGAAAATAAAGGACTGGATGTCATCCTCGGGATGGACTGGCTAACCACCAACAAGGGTTTCATTGACTGTTTCAACCGGACCGTAATTCTCACACACCACCACTGGAAGACAATAAGGGTATCCGCCAAGGAAAGACAAATACCCCGACAACCAAGATTAAATAAGGTGGACGTTTCTGAGTTAAACTAGGTTCCAGTAGTATGTGAATTTCCAGAAGTATTCCCCGAAGAGCTACCAGGCATGCCACCAGATCGAGAGATAGAGTTCAGCATTGAGCTCGCACCCGGAACCGCCCCCATATACAAGAAACCATACAGAATGGCACCATCCGAGTTGGTTGAGTTGAAAAAAACAAATAACGGAATTGCTGGACAAAGGATACATTCGATCCAGTTCCTCACCTTGGGGATCACCAATTTTATTTGCCAAAAAGAAGGACGGAACACTGCGATTGTGTATTGACTATCGAGCACTTAACATGGTCACAATCAAGAACAAATACCCAATGCCAAGGATAAACGATTTGTTTGATCAACTCGCACAGGCCAAGGTATTCTCAAAAATTGACTTAAGGTCAGGATACCATCAATTGAAGGTGCGAACCAAAGATATCCCCAAGACAGCCTTCACCTCCAGATATGGACTGTATGAGTTCACGGTAATGCCATTTGGATTAATGAACGCCCCCGCATATTTTGTTCACCTCATGAACAAAGTGTTTATGAAATTCATGGACAAATTCGTCGTGGTATTCATCGACGATATTCTGGTATACTCCAAAACACCAGAAGAGCACGCGGAACATCTCAGAATGGTACTAGGCGAACTCAGGAAACATCAATTGTATGCCAAGTTCAGCAAGTGCGAATTTTGGCTAAAGCAAGTAGGCTTTCTAGGCCATGTGCTGACCCAAGACGGTATCACAGTACACCCGGAAAAAGTCAAGGCCGTACTTGGCTGGAAGTCACCAGCCAGTGTAACGGACATACGAAGTTTCTTGGGAATGGCAGGATATTACCGCAGATTTATTGAAGGATTCTCCACCATCGCCAAGCCTATGACACAGTTACTCAAGAAAGACAAGAAGTTTGAATGGACAGAAGCCTGCGAGAAAAGTTTCCAAGAGCTAAAGCGGAAATTAACGACAGCACCAGTATTAATTGTGCCGGACATACACAAGCATTTTGAAATATATTGTGATGCGTCCAGAAAAGGTCTCAGATATGTATTGATGCAAGAAGGCAAGGTTGTCGCCTATGCTTCAAGGCAGCTTCGCAAGCACGTGGAAAATTTTCCACTCAGGACTTAGAGATGGCAGCCGTCATTCATGCACTTAAGGAATGGAGGCACTTCCTACTTGGAAATCGATGTGAAATATATACGGACCATAAAAGTCTCAAATATATTTTCACGCAGCCAGAACTGAATTTATGGCAACGACGCTGGCTGGAATTGGTAAAGGATTATGATGTTGGTATCCACTACCATCCGGGTAAAGCAAATGTAGTAGCCGATGCCCTTAGTCGGAACCCCGGCTCCGACGAAAGCAGTCTGCAAAACTTGAGAACCGAGTTCCAACTAGAATTTGCCAAACTCAACTTATTAATGGTAGCGGAAGGCACCATGACAAACTTGGCAATACAACCCGACCTTGTGGAGAAAATCAAAGGAGCTCAACCTGGTCACCCCAGCATCGAAGGCATCAAAAGAAAGTTGAGTAAGGGCAAAGCCTCGGAATTCGTCGTAGACGATGGAGGAATATTATGGTACGGGGAGAGACTCTGCGTGCCGGACATAGAGGACCTTAAACAGCAAATTTTAGCTGAAGCCCACACCGCCCCGTACTCAATCCACCCGGGAGGAACCAAAATGTATAAAGATATTCAGGAAAGATTTTGGTGGCACGGTATGAAGAGAGACATAGCCACTTTCATTGCATGTTGCGACTCTTGCCAACGTATTAAAGCTGAGCATCAGAGACCAGCCGGATTACTGCAACCAAACAAAATACCTGAGTGGAAATGGGATGAAATAGGGATGGATTTCATTGTCGGACTACCTCGGTCACGACACGGAAATGATGCCATATGGGTCATCACGGACAGATTAACCAAGGTGGCACACTTTATTCCAGTAAAGATGACCCACACCACTTAGAAGCTTGCCAAGATATATCTCTCCCGTATAGTTTGTTTGCACGGTGTTCCGAAGACCATAATATCTGACAGAGGCACTCAGTTCATCTCGAGATTTTGGGATCATTTACAACAGGCTCTGGGAACTCAACTAGCCTTCAGTACAGCATACCACCCCCAGACCGATGGACAGACAGAACGCGTAAACCAGATTTTGGAGGACATGCTGAGAGCATGTGTCCTCACATATGGAGCCAGTTGGGAAGAGAGCCTGCCATATGCCGAGTTCGCTTACAACAATAGTTACCAGGCCAGCCTACAAATGGCACCATTTGAGGCTTTGTATGGACGGAGATGTCGTACCCTGTTAAATTGGTCAGAAACTGGAGACAGCCGTATCTTCGGACCAGACATGCTCAGAGAAGCCGAGGAAAAGGTCAAGCTAATCAGAAATAGACTCAAGACCGCTCAAAGCCGACAGAAGAGTTATTACGATCAGAAGCATCGTAGGGTGAACTTCGAACCCGGTGAATTCGTATACCTACGAGTATCCCCTATGAGGGGGTTACAACGATTCAAAATAAAAGGGAAGCTAGCGCCAAGATTCATCGGACCATTCTGTATAGTGGCCCGAAAAGGCACAGTAGCGTATCAACTAGACTTACCTAAGGAACTGTCAGATATCCACAACGTGTTCCACATTTCGCAGTTAAGAAAGTGCGTAAGCAACCCAGAGAAACAAGTATCCCATGAGAGCATTGACGTGCAACAAGACCTCACTTATAGGGAACGTCCCGTGAAGATATTAGAGGAGTCTGAAAGGAGGACCCGACAGAAGACCATTAAATTTTCCAGAGTTCAGTGGAGCAATCACACTGACAGCGAAGCAACTTGGGAAAGAGAGGATTTTCTTCGAGCAGAGCATCCGCACTTATTTATGGAACAGCTGAAATCTCGGGGATGAGATTTTTCCTAAGGGGGTAGGTGTTGTGACACTCCAATTTTTTTTCATTTGGCCTTTAGAAAAACCTTTGTTGGTTTTGAAAAGAGGGCATTTAAATTTTCTTTCTTTCAGAAACCTTCCTCTTAAAAACTTTTTTTTATGGGCAAGGATTGTTATTTCTGTTTCCCTCTTCAAACTTTGGGTTTGATCTTTTAAAAACTACTTCTCTGATGAATCCCTCTCTATTTATTTTTTTGAGTTTAATCTTTTTCTTTTTATAAGAAAACTCTATGAGAATTGGGGATTTTCATATATTGAAAACCACCCATATTTTTGCCCATGTGGTAAAACCCATTCAAAACCTCCCCTCCTCCTTGAAAACAACCCAAGTCCTCTGTCCCTTCTAAACCAAACAAGTTTTGGATTTCATTTTTATTATTTCACCTCTCAAATCTTTTCTGATCTTTATTTTGAGCCTGAGTCATTTTCAAAGCAAGTACCCTATAGCATTTGTATTTGGACCTCAAACCAACTCTACTGGCTAGTCCTTGGTACCCTCAACCTGGAACCATCTTAATCCACTCATCTTCTTTTCACATATTTCAACTTTCACTCCCTGCAAGTTTGGACCAGATTTGCCAAATTTGGTGAAATTCATATTTCCACTTACCCAAAAATTCCACCAAAAATCAGGCAGCCTACTGGAGCAATGAGGAGCCACTCCACCAAAGATCCGCTCAAGGAAAAATCCCTACATGCCTAGATCATTCTGTCGAACACCTTGCAGGCACTGTTTCAGCCATTTTCAGTTAAATTCAGATTTCAGTGTCGATCTTCGTCAGTTAGTTCAGTCACATGCTCACAGTGCCCTTGGCACGTTGCTCGCCGCCTGGCCTGCTTGTCCGAAGCCTCGCACGCGCGCTTGGCACCTTCCTGGCGTCGGTGGTTCCCTGGCCCGCCTGCACCGGCGTGTCTTGCGGAGGCCGAGCCACCATAATGGCCGACAGGAAGCAGAACGGCGGCGCAACGCCGTTCAGCGCCGCCCAAACCCCCTGGTGGCTCCACGTGGCCATCTCCTCGCCAGCGCACACATGCAGCACCGTCGCCGTGGCGCGGCACGCACAGAGTGTGATCTCTGCCGCCGACGGGCCCGCGCCGCCCCGTTCCGTCGAGCTCCCCCTAAGCAACCTAATCCCGATGCTGTTAGCACATAAACGGAACCAGGGAGCACCCACGACGACGCTCAACCTCTAAACCCTCCTGTGCAACCACCGCATCGCCGTAATCACCTCGCCGGAGAACCCCGTTCTCGTCAACCGCCTCGGGGCGGCTATATATAGCGCCCCCGAGCCTGCTCTCACTCCCGCACGACTCCACCACCCCGCTAAACCCTTCCTGGCCACTGGAGGGGCCTCGAGGAGCCCTTCTTCCTCGACTCCGGCCACCTCCATCCGCCTCGGGCTCCAGCAGCGTTCACTGCGGTGAGGCCATCCCCGGCGCCCAAACTCCGTCAATCTCCTCCTCTAGCTAGCAGAGGCCTGACCCCTACCTCAATTTGATGCTTGCAGCCCTCTCCGACGAGCTCCATCCCCGCCCGAACCACCGTCCGCCGGAGCAGGAGCCACCGTCGACGTGGTGCTCACCGGTGACCACCACCACCACCACCCGATGCGGAATGGCGCCCTGAGCACGGAGGTACCCTCCGATCCCTCTACCTCGCCGTGGATCGCCGCCGGCGATCGCCGCGGCCCTTTGGCGCCAAGTCTCTGTCTTCATTTTTCAAACCTGACGGGTGGGTCCATCCCGTCAGCGTTTTAATCCTTTTGAAACGTTTCTGAAAACGCCTTCGGGCAAAATACGCTTTCTCCTCTGAGCCGGCGTATTCAGGACTGAAGCACTTTCTATTTTTATAAAAAGAACCCTCGGAAGTTTCTGCTTCATTACAGATGGGTCCCTGGACAAAAACCTTTATAACTTTTTATCAGAAGCATATTTTTGAGTGATTCTTTTTTTGTTCTCTTCAAAAATTTGCCTAGTTTTTTATCAGATTTATTTGAAAAATATTTGGATTAATTTCTGAGCACCTCTTGGTATTTACGATAGTGCGTGTATTCTCTTTTTACCGTAGATACCGACGGAGGTGACGGGACCGCAAACTTCACCGAGCTAGGCTCCGACTACTCTGAACCAGGCAAGCATGTTTGAATTTTTGATATGATGAGTGTTTTGGCATGTTTTGCATTTAGCTAGTTGCATGGTATATCGATGAGCATATCGAGGAACGTTATTTCCATGCATTGTTAAAGTAAGTGAGTTCGATGATTCAAACGTTGTTGGATGTGAATATGCATGGCCATGTGTTGGCATGAGGATGGATAAGACGGCAGTGTTGTAGCATGCCAGTCTTATGCCATACTATTGACTTCAGTGTCAGCCCGTATCAGTTCGGTTCCCGTCCACATTCCCTCCCTGTACTACCACATGTTTTCCGCAAGGAATATGGTTTAGTAAGTTGCAAACCGCTTTCCTGGTACACACCAAAAGGAGAGGCCGGGATGATGGTTCCATGGCCCTGGATTAAAGCCAGCCATCTGGTCAGGGGGCATGGGTGTTTCCGGTTGGGACCGAGAGGGGGGCACCCCTTAGAGCGCGCGTATATAAATTTGATCCCATGCTATTCGAGATTGTGATCTCCCCGTCTCAAAAGTTTTTCTTGGATGATGTCTAGGGTGATTCCTGGCATCGAGAGGTTGGATGGGTGTGTACTGGTTAGCTGTGTTTACTTCTGAAATACCGTAAACGAAACTAGTCCTTCGTGACTACGGAAATCCGTTGGCTGTGGGAAATTTTTGTACAAACTCTGCAGAGTCATAAATTCTTCAAATCATCCTAGCCATATCCAAGTTCTGTGCTAACTTATTCTGACAAGTGCCAGTTTTGGTGACAGATGCTCCGGTGAATCATAAGCATGCTGAGTCCGGTTAAATGTTTATTCCTGTGGATGGACTAACCCGTATATTGACCTAAGCTGATTAATATAACATGTGTATTATTTTCATTATGAAGAAAGCCCTTTCTGTGATGTCGCTCAGACGTCCGACTGCGGCAGTGCTGTTATTTATTTTCTTTTAAGCCCTTTATGTGGTGTCGCTTAGACGCCCGACTGCGGCATTTCTTTTAAGCCCTTTATGTGGTGTCGCTCAGACGCCCGACTGCGGCATTTCTTTTAAGCCCTTTATGTGGTGTCGCTTAGACGCCCGACTGCGGCATTTCTTTTAAGCCCTTTATGTGGTGTCGCTTAGACGCCCGACTGCGGCATTTCTTTTAAGCCCTTTATGTGGTGTCGCTCAGACGCCCGACTGCGGCATTTCTTTTAAGCCCTTTATGTGGTGTCGCTTAGATGCCCGACTGCGGCATTTCTTTTTAAGCCCTTTATGTGGTGTCGCATAGACGCCCGACTGTGGCATGATTCTCCTTTTACTTATATGTTCACCTTTCGTGGCGCCAGACACTCGATTGGTTTCCTTTACTTTATTGTTGGGATTTCAGGTGGACTACCGCCGATTCCCTTTTTACTTACCATGCCTGCTATTATTTCAATTATGCATTGATAAATTAATCATGACGCATTCATGCATGCATTTGTTATATCTTACGTCCGAACTGTCTTGCGAGTACTTTCAAAGTACTCACTGGCTTGTTGATTTGGCCAGATGCTGACGAAGGTGATCTCATGGATGAAGAGTTCGATAGCGAGTCCGACGCCTAGAGGAATCCCAGTCAGTCACACGCGACCCTGGATGTGGTCACTATATTATATCCGCTTCTGCAACCCGAATAAAGTACATCGAGCCTCACCTCGACGCTCTATGAGATGCTAGTTTGAGAGCCATGTTATCTCACTCCCCACTGTATTATTCCACCATCGCTTATTCCCCGAGTCAGTAGTATGCCACCACACCATTGTGATATATCCGCCATTATTTATAATTATTGGCGCGCTTGTAATAATTTGTTGAGCACCCTTAGCTCAACCCTGTAATATATCCTGTGCTACTGGCTTATTGTATCAAGAGTTTGTCTACCAGTAAGGAGGATTTTCTCTCATACTGGATCCAAAAGATTGGTTTCTCAATAAATATTTTTATTGGAAAACCGGTCGTGACATGCAAGGCACTGGAGGCCGAGCTGCAAGGCCTGCGCGACGAGCTCGCCAAGGAGGTCTGCGGCCGTTAGGAGAAGGAGAAGGAGATGAAGGCTCGGGAGGCTGCCATCAAGGACCGGGACGCCAAGCTTGATGACCGCTGCGGTCGGTTGGAGACGCTGGAGCGTTCGCTGAAGGCGGAGAGGACCAAACTAGATGCCAAGGCGAAGGTCCTGGCCGAGGATCGGGTGGCCTTCGCGCAGCTGGAGAAGAAAGCTCGCGCCGCGCTGAAGACGCTTTACAAGGGCGGCTTGGAGGAGCCGTTGGCTGGTGCAGAGGACGGCCCTGCCGAGCTGCTTCCCTTCCTGGTCCGTGCGCTTGAAGACGTCGCAGACGGCCTCGGCCCCACGGCCGAGGCCGAGGCGCGTGCCCTGTCTTCTGCGGCACTGACGCACGTCCTCAACCACGTCTACCTGCGCGACCCCGACGTTGACTTTGACAGCCTACTGGAACCCGTGAGCGGCGACCTTACCGCCGCTGCTGCTGAGGCCGTCAAAAGGCCGAGCCGAGGCTTTGCTGGGGAGGTTCCGCGCCTTCAGTACCTTGCCCGGGCGCGGTGCCGCCAGCTCCACGGCCTCAGGATGCGGAGTCGCCCAGCGTGACTCCACCACAGGCGGCGGCGCCACTTGAGAGTGATCCCTTCGCGGCTTTTGTCCTGTTTTTACTCCTGCAACATGCGCCATGCCTCGCGGAGGCGTTTAAACTTGTGTTTGGCGTCGTGAAACAATCTATGGCTTGTAATATTTGCTTTGAATTCTCTGGAATTTGCATCTTTCCCTCCTATTTGCTTGCACTCTACGTCGGCAGGGCCCGTCCCCGCGCATACCTCAACCACCGTTAGCCCTGACCGGAAACCAGGACGGGACTAAGGAGTGAGGGGCTACGTGGCAAGTTAGGCTCCTGAGTCGCGATGCTCAGGAGTCCCCCTTGACGTGCGAGCAACAAGTAGGAAGGGGGGAGCAAAGGAGTGGATTTGCCGTTTTGCGTCGGCAGGGCCCGGCCCCGTGCATACCTCAACCGCCGTTAGCCCTGACCGGAAACCAGAACGGGACTAAGGAGTGAGGGGCTACGTGACCAGTTAGGCTCCCGAGTCGCGATGCTCAGGAGTCCCCCTTGATGTTCAAATGGGTTTTCATACCTTGGCTCCGCTCGGGGAGGGGCGCGCGACGACCAGGTCCGAGGGACCTGGCTGGGTGGCGTGCGCTCGGGCATGGCCCGGGCGTAGCCCCCGTGTCCAGCCCTCTCGCGGGGCACTCCCGAGGGGAGGTGTTGCAACCATTCCGGACACTGAGCTCCGGGCTCCCTGAGGTTGGTACGGCCGTGGGCCGCCCTCAGTTGTTTATCACCAGCGCGGAGCATAGCGCTTCCATATGTGTACGGGCATAGCCGCTCCTCGGCAGTGTCGTCAGCCAGCGCGGAGCATGGTGCTTCCACTGGTACGTGGGAGGCGGGCTCCCCTCCAGGACTAGCCGCCGGGGCGTGTACAGCCCCGCCCTGACGCGTGGTCGGCACGGTAGGGCTAGGAGAGGTGTATCTGGGAACTCGTGAGCCAGCGCAGGACTCACGAGGCCCTACCTCGAGGCGGGTTGCGCCTGGCTCTGGGCCTTTATCAATGGTGTGTTCCTGCAGTGTGGTTAGAATGCAAATGCTCTATGTCCTCAGGTCCCGGCCCTCGAGCGAGCTCAGCCGCCGCTAGTATGACAGGTCGCGATGCCGTGGGTCAAGGCCAGGGGGTGAGGGCTGGAGAGCCAGTAGGAGCCCATGAGTCGCGATGCTCAGGTACCCCCCTTTTAACGTGCAAGCGCTTTGCATGAGAGCGGAGGAGTCCGCGATAAACAGCAGATGAAAATCATGGGAACCAGATGAAGCAGAGGAGCAAATTCATTTCAGGTAGATGCAGGAAAAGCAAACGCCGCTGGGCCAGGCCCGAGCAGCTTGGGGATGATGCAGCCCGAGGGGCGCCCCCAACAAGGTAGGTAAAAGAGCATAAGCAAAACGGATACATGCCACAGGGACCGACCCATGCGACCTGGGAATGACGCGGCCCTCTGGGCGGTCCCAGCTAAAAATGGAACTTTGAAAGATGTCACCTGATGCCGTTGGAGATGAAGTGATGCCGATGAAGCGGGCGGTGCGCGGTGAAGACGTCGACCCTCACGAGCCCCCAGGCCCAGGAGCCTCGGGAGGCTCCGGGGGCACAGGTGGGTCTTCGAGGGCCATCTCCATCTCCGCCAGGACCGCACAATGCCTGACCTCCTGAGCCTCCAGAATACTCCTCAGCAGGCGCTAATGAGTGGCGACCGCGTTCGGCAGGCCGAAAGGCATGCGAACGTAGCTGTGAGGTGGAGCCTCGCAATGCCCCGCGCGCGAAGGCCAGAGGCGCTCCTGACACGCGGCTCGGTTGAGCCCTGGCACGTCGATGCAGACGCGCAGCCCACCATCCTCGCCTGGATGTGGGGCTGCGGCGGGTAGGCGGTGGCTGCCGCGCATGACTCTCGACTCCTGTAGCTCCTGGGTGTTTCTTGTGATGAACTCCTGCGGGTTTGGTCCTCCTTGCCTCGTACCTTCCCGAGGGAAACGTTCCTGGAAGCACCCCTCCAAGTGGTGCCCGAGCGCCTCCCTTGTGACCTTGGCAAAGTCGGTGGCTCTCCAAGAAAGAGCCCCCGAGCCCTGCCTGAGGAGGGCGCCGGGCGCGCCTTCCTATGCAACAGAGGGTGGCGCTCCCTGAACGGGGCGCAAATCCTGACGCAACGCCTCCGGAGGCGCCTGTCTCCTTACGGCTTGGGCCAGGCGAAGCCTTCTTCTTCTTAGGGGTCATCTCGGGAAGTCTTCCACTCCTATGATCTGGGTCTTCGATTGCTGCGGCTTGGAAGGCACGCTCAAGTGAACACACTGCATCCCTTTCCTCACAGGGTATTGTGATGACTCCACCACTTCCTGGCATCTTGAGTACATTGTAGCCATGGTGAGTCGCTGCCATGAACTTGGCTAGGGCTGGCTACCCGAGGATGGCGTTGTATGGCAGGCGAATGTGGGCGATGTCGAAGTCGATGAGCTCGGTGCGGTAGTTGTTGCGCTGCCCAAAGGTGACTGGAAGGCGAACCTGCCCTATCGGAACAGTGGAACCATCAGTGACTCCTGAGAAAGGCTTGGTCGGCTGAAGCTGATCATACGACACTTGGATATTGTCGAACGTCTCAACGGACAGGACGTTGAGTCCTGCTCCGCCATCGACGAGGGTCCTGGTGACCTGCACATTGCTGATGACTGGGGAGCAAAGCATCGGGAGGACTCCAGCCATTGCCGTGCACTTGAGCTGATCCGCTGAGCTGAACATGATAGTGCACGCAGACCACCTGAGAGGGCGCGTGGCCTCAAGCTTGGGGAGGACTGCATTCACCTCGCGAGCAAACTGCTTGAAGATGCACTGTGAAGCTGGGGCCTGGGCGCCACCCAAGATGCAAGCGATTGCGCGCGGCTCCTGGAAGCCCCCAACCCCCTCGTCTTGATGTTGGTCTTCATTCCTCCTTGGCGGTGGCGGTAAAGGAGGAAGGCATGCGTTGCCGTGCGGGAGATCCTCACGAGGCTGATCCCTCCAGCCTCCCTCGTGAGGCTGGTCCTACCAGCGATCCTCGCGAGGTCGGTCACGCCACCCTTGGCGAGGGCCACGGTCTTCCGATCGTCCTCCACCTCTTCCTCCTCCTCGGCCATAGCCCCTATCGTTGCGCTCGGGGCGTCGGCCGATGCGCCCATCTCGCACGGCCCTGATCTCTTGGCATTCATTAGTGTTGTGGGTGTGGAGGTCGTGGTACACGCAGTATTGGCTGCCCTTGGATGATTCCGGCCGATCCCTGCCTCGCTTGGTGTCTGGTCCCGCTGCGAGCACGACAACTCCCTTACACTTCAC
Organism: Aegilops umbellulata; assembly: GCA_032464435.1. Classification (NCBI taxonomy): domain Eukaryota; kingdom Viridiplantae; phylum Streptophyta; class Magnoliopsida; order Poales; family Poaceae; genus Aegilops; species Aegilops umbellulata. The sequence continues at coordinate 400,900,765 of CP136054.1, forward strand.
GTCCTTGGCCTTGGGCTTTTTCTCTTCTGGGTCTGCAGCCGGAAGCTCGAGGAGGGAGAGGCGCCCTTCCTCAGCCCTGGGACGTGCACATGTCTTCATGGATTGCTAGCTCCTCCTTCATCTTGATGTCGCGCACGCCATCGGAGAAGGCGGAGATAATGGCTTCCTCAGTCACCCTGAGGATCTTGAGGCGAGCGTTGTTGAAGCGCTGGATGTATTTCTGCAGGGTTTCCCCTGGCTGTTACTTGATGCGGCACAGGTCGCTCATGTCCGGGGGCCGGTCGCTAGTGCCCTGGAAGTTGGCGATGAAGCGAGTGCTCATATCGTCCCAGGAGGAGATCGTGCCAGGAGCCAGGTGCGGGCGCCGTCCTTGAGCGCCATTGGAAACCAGTTCGCCATGACCTCTTCGTCTCCGTTGGCGGCTACGATGCCCAGCTCGTAGAGCTGTAGGAATTCCGCAGGTTCCGCCGTGCCATCGTAGCGGGGGGGGGGGCAGATCAGGCTTGAACTTGCCTGGCCATGCGACGCCGCGTAGCTCGGGGGTGAAGGCGCGGCAGCCTGCTGTGGCCACCGGCACCCTTTGCTGGTGCAGGGCTTGCTCCTAGGGGTTGCCACGTGCCGCCGCTTGGAGCAGCGTGGGGTCTTGGCGTAGAGGCGCAGGGACGCGATCTTGGCGCGCCGGTGCTGGGAGCGCGCGAGCACCTTTTTGGGGACGAGGGATCTCTTGGCAGCTCCTCTCTTGCCGCGCAGGCACCGGACATGGAGGTCTCGCCCTGGGGCTGCGCGCCTTGGAGCCAGGGCGCCTTCTTGGGGAGGAGGTGGCGGAGGCGCCTCCTGATCCTCGCCCCCTATACGGAATGGAGGGCGAGGTAGCGAGAGGGACGACAAGGGAGAGTCCCCTGCGGCGCTGACGAGCTAGGTGATGCGGGCGAGCCAGTCCTCGTAGAGGTCGTCGACGGGGCGGTAGTGCAGGAGCTCTCTTGCCAGGAGCAGCGCGGCGTGCGTGTCCGTGGGGGCGCGACGGGCGTGGGACGACGAACCGGCTGGAGTCAGCGATGGGGTGGCGGTGCGGCCCTCCCGCCGCACCGAAGGATGCAGGGACGAGGCCTGCTGCTCGTTCCCCGCCGGGCCGGTGGCGGCGTTGGCGGCAGGCGACGGGGAACGACGGGGGCATCCGCCGACGGGCGCCGTCTGGGCGACGCGGGTGGCGAGAGCAGCCCGGCGCTTGGAGCGAGCCCGACGAGCGTCAGCCATGGACACGATGGAAGATCACACGTGAACAACGGAAGAAAGATCCTGGCGCACCCCTACCTGGCGCGCCAAATGTCAGATTTCGTGTTCCGGCAGACCCTTGAGGTTCGAACTCTGGGGTGCGCATGAAGATCTTTCCCCTACCGACTCGCGTTTCTATGGCTTGCAAGGAAACCAGGCCCGAAAGAAGAACACCCAAGGGACACGAGGTTTATACTGGTTCGGGCCACCGATGTGGTGTAATACCCTACTCTAGTGTGTGGTGTAGTGGATTGCCTCAGGGGCTGATGATGAATAATACAAGGGAAGAACAGCCTCGCGAGAGGTGTTCTTGAGCTGGTGCGGTGTGTTCTGCTTGGTTTCGATCTCTCTCCCCTCTCCTTCCCTCTTTTTTCGATCCTTACGGTGGCTAGTCCTATTTATAGAGGCCCTCGTCCTCTTTCCAAAAATGAGCGGGAAGGGCGCCAACAATTGGCCATTTTGAAGGGGAACATCCAGTACAAGTTATCCTGACCAAAGGTGGTCTTAGGCTGCCAAAAGCACTGGTGATGACGCCGTCTTGGGCTCCACGGTGACCTCCGTCCTGCCGCTCTGCTGGTCTTGGTCTCGTTGCACCGGAATGGTAACCTTTGCCCGATGCCTTGGCCTGTGCTTGCTCTCTTTGCACCGAAGGGGAAACAAGGACACTGCGCAGGCCGGCGCCCGCCTGGCGCCCGCCTGATCTCGATCGTCATGGCTTGCGTCACGGGCTCCTCACGAGGTGCCCCTGCCTTGATCTCTCCGCCTCCTCGCGAGCCTGCCTGATAAGGCTGCTCCTGAGGAAGCTTCCTGTCGTCCGCCCCGCAAGGCTTGGCCCCTCATGAGGGTCTTGAGCTTGAGCTGATGAAGCTGGGCCACACTCGCCCCCCACTCGAGCCACGCCGCAGGCCGCAGGTAGGCAAGTCTGGGGACCCCCGTTCCCAGAACGCCGACAGTCAGTATCATCATACCTAGTTTAATCTCGTTACCGGCAAGTCTCTTTACTTTTTCTGTAATGCATCATCCCGTAACTAACTCATTAGTCACATTGCTTGCAAGGCTTATCATGTTATGTATTACCGATAGGGCCCAGAGATACTTCTCTGATATTCGGAGTGACAAATCCTAATCTCGATCTATGCCAACCCAGCAAACACCTTCGGAGACACCTGTAGAGCATCTTTATAATCACCTAGTTACGTTGTGACGTTTGATAGCACACAAGGTGTTCCTCCAGTATCCAGGAGTTGCAAAATCTCATAGTCAAAGAAATATGTATATGACATTAATAAAGCTATAGCAGTAAAACTGAACGATCATCATGCTAAGCTAACGGATGGGTCTTTTCCATCACATCATTATCCTAATGATGTGATCCCATCCATCAAATTAAAACACATGTCTATGGTTAGGAAACTTAACCATCTTTGATTAACGAGCTAGTCTAGTAGAGGCTTACTAGGGACACTGTGTTTTGTCTTTGTATCCACACATGTATCAAGTTTCTGGTTAATACAATTCTAGCATGAATAATAAACATTTATCATGATACAAGGAAATATAAAATAACAACTTTATTACTGCCTCTAGGGCATATTTCCTTCAGTCTCCCACTTGCACTAGAGTCAATATTCTATTTCACATCGCCATGTGATTTAACACCAATAGTTCAGATCACCATGTGATTAACATCCATAGTTCACATCGCCATGTGACCAACACCCAAAGGGTTTACTAGAGTGAATAATCTAGTTCACATCGTCATGTGATTAACACCCAAAGAGTACTAAGGCGTGATCATGTTTTGCTTGTGAGAGAAGTTTAGTCAACGGGTCTGCCGCATTCAGATCCGTATGTATTTTGCAAATTTCTATGTCTACAATGCTCTGCATGGAGCTACTCTGGCTAATTACTCCCACTTTTAATTTGTATCCAGATTGAGACTCAGAGTCATCCAGATCGGTGTTAAAGCTTGCATCGACGTAACTCTTTATGATGAACTCTTTATCACCTCCATAACCGAGAAATATTTCCTTAGTCCTCTAAGCATAATTTTGACTGTTGTCGAGTGATCTACTCCTGGATCACTATTGTACCCCTTTGCCAAACTCATGGCAAGGGACACAACAGGCCTGGTATACAGCATGGCATACTTTATAGAACCTATGGCTGAGGTGTAGGGAATGACTTTCATTCTCTCTCTATCTTCTGCCGTGGTCGGGTTTTGACTCTTACTCAACTTCATACCTTACAACTCAGGCAAGAATTCCTTCTTTGGCTGATCCATTGTGAACTCCTTCAAAATCTTATCAAGGTATATACTCATCAAAAGTCTGATGAAGCGTCTTGAACTATATTTATAGATCTTGATGCCCAATATGTAAGTAGCTTCACCGAGGTCTTTCTTTGAAAAACTCCTTTCAAACACTCCTTTATGCTTTCCAAAAAATTCTACATCATTTCTGATCAACAATATGTCATTCACATATACTTATCAGCAAGGCTGTAGTGCTCCCACTCACTTTCTTGTAAATACAGGCTTCACCGCAAATCTGTATGAAACTATATGCTTTGATCAACTCATTGATACGTATCCAACGTATCTATAATTTTTTATTCTTCCATGCTATTATATTATGTGTTTTGGATCTTTATGGGCTTTATTAAACACTTATATATTATTTTTGGGACTAACCTATTGACCCAGAGCCCAGTGCCAGTTCCTGTTTTTTCCCTTGTTTCAGTGTTTTGAAGAAAAAGAATATCAAACGGAGTCGAAACGGAATGAAACCTTCTGGAGAAGTTATTTTTGGAAGGAAAGCTACTCGATAGACTTGGAGTGCACGTCGGGAAAGAAACAAGGGAGCCACGAGGTAGGGGGGCGCGCCCACCCCCCTAGGGCGCGCCCTCCAACCTCGTGGGCCCCTCGTGGCTCCCCTGACGTACTTCTTCCTCCTATATATACCCATATACCCTAAAACGATCGGGGGACACAATAGATCGGGAGTTCCGCCGCCGCAAGCCTCTATAGCCACCAAAAACAAATAGGGGCCCTGTTCCGGCACCCTTCCGGAGGGGGGAACCCTCACCGGTGGCCATCTTCATCATCTCGGTGCTCTCCATGACGAGGAGGGAGTAGTTCACCCTCGGGGCTGAGGGTATGTACCCGTAGCTATGTGTTTGATCTCTCTCTCTCTCTCTCTCTCTCTCTCTCTCTCGTGTTCTTGAGGTGATACGATCTTGATGTATCGCGAGCTTTGCTATTATAGTTGGAGCTTATGATGTTTCTCCCCCCTACTCTCTTGTAATGGATTGAGTTTTCCCTTTGAAGTTATCTTATTGGATTGATTCTTTAATGATTTGAGAACACTTGATGTATGTCTTGCGTGGGATACCTATGGTGACAATGGGGTATTATATTGATCCACTTGATGTATGTTTTGGTGATCAACTTGCGGGTTCCACCCATGAACCTATGCATAGGGGTTGGCACACGTTTTCGTCTTGATTCTCCGGTAAAAACTTTGGGGCACTCTTTGAGGTTATATGTGTTGGTTGAATAGATGAATCTGAGATTGTGTGATGCATATCGTACAATCATGCCCACGGATACTTGAGGTGACATTGGAGTATCTAGGTGACATTAGGGTTTTGGTTGGTGTGTGTCTTAAGGTGTTATTTTGCTACAAACTTTAGGGCTGTTTGTGACACTTATAGGAATAGCCCAATGGATTGACCGGAAAGAATAACTTTGAGGTGGTTTCGTACCCTACCATAATCTCTTCGTTTGTTCTCCGCTATTAGTGAATTTGGAGTGACTCTTTGTTGCATGTTGAGGGATAGTTATATGATCCAATTATGTTATTATTGTTGAGAGAACTTGCACTAGTGAAAGTATGAACCCTAGGCCTTGTTTCCATGCATTGCAATACCATTTACGCTCACTTTTATCATTAGTTACCTTGCTGTTTTTATATTTTCAGATTACAAATACCAATATCTACCATCCATATTGCACTTGTATCACCATCTCTTCGCCGAACTAGTGCACCTATACAATATACCATTGTATTGGGTGTGTTGGGGACACAAGAGACTCTTTGTTATTTGGTTGCAAGGTTGTTTGAGAGAGACCATCTTCATCCTACGCCTCCCACGGATGTTAAACCTTAGGTCATCCACTTGAGGGAAATTTTCTACTGTCCTACAAACCTCTGCACTTGGGGGCCCAACAAGGTCTACAAGAAGAAGGTTGTGTAGTAGACATCAAGCTCTTTTCTGGCGCCATTGCTGGGGAGGTTAGTGATTGAAGGTATATCTTCAGATCTTGCAATCGAATCTTTTTGTTTCTTGTTTTAGCACTAGTTTAGTTTATAAAAGATAATTACAATAAAATGGAATTGAATTTACCTCATACGCTTCATCTTTTTAATATCTTTCGTGAGTATGATGGAAAAGAAAATTGTGCCAAAGTGTTAGAAGAAGAATGCATTAAAATGTTTGGCACTAAATCTTTCAATGATGAGCATGATTGCAATGATGTTAGTATGAACTCCTTGAATATCCATAGTACTAATGATGATTGCACTAGTTATGATGAAAATGTCTCCTATAAACATGTCAATTTTTGTGGAGTGCACTGGGTTTGCAAGTACACACCAAATAGGGAAGATAGATATTGCAAGAGGCATAAGTATTTAGAAACTAAATGGTTGGAAGAAAGGCTAAATGTGAGTGCTGAAAATTTAAAATATCTTTACCGTACTTCTGAACTTTGCAATGAACATGGCCATTTAAATATCAATTGCAAATTGTTTCATGATCGAATCGTGTCCAAAAGTTGTGATGACTTGATTTCCCTTGCACATCATAATGAACATAGTTTGCTTTTGGGTTATGAAGAAATGAAACGTCAAACTAAGCATATTCCAGAATATAACCTTGAGAAATTCCTCGATATTGATCTAGAAGAAATTTATATGTATTGTGCGGTGAATTGCATTGAAAATCCTTATATTGCCAACTACATAAAGAAAAGAAACCAAATAGAGGATGAAGAGAATACTAACGAAAGGGAAGAGACTTCCCAATATCCTCCTATTATTTCTTATGATGAATCAGGTAACGAGGAGGAGCCTTCTATTCAACCAATCTCATCAATAAGGAGATCCAAAAAGAGAATTGAACCCACACATGAGGTGAAGGAGAAGAAAAGAAAAAGGAAGAGAGGTAAAAAGATATCTCCCCCAAATAATGTTGCTCCTATTATTGTTGTGCCACATGAAAATGAATCAAAAATAATGATGGAAGATGATGCATTTGATGATGATTGCGTTATGCCTATTGCTTGTTCTGATGATTATTATTGGGAACATAATGATACTTCTTATGATCTTGAAAATCTTTTTGGCACTTGCTTGGAAGAATATGATAATTGCTACACTATTGGTGCTATCCATACTATTAATGATGAGAGTGATTATGCTTATAATATGAAAAGGCCCAAGCTTGGGGAAGCTATGTTTAATGAGGATGACATATTTGAGAATATATTTGCTGCAATTAATGTTTGTCCCAAGCTTGGGGATGCTATGTTTAATGAATATGATATTTTTAGCCTCTCAAGTTTTGATATGCAAAATTGTTATGATGATAGCATGCCTTCTACCTATGATGATTATATTGATGAAAGTGGGTTTGGAAGAGTGTCAACTTTAGGAAGTAATGATCCCACTATTTTGGAGGATGTTGAATCATATAATATTTATGAAAGTGGATTTGGAGAGGTTATGACTTTATTTAGTGATGTATCCACTATCTTGGAAGAGGTTTCAATCGATTATGATGAGAACAAAGTTGCTACTTATGATGATTATTGTGATAAAACTTATGCTATAAGGAGTAGTGATGATTATATTTATAAATCTTGTCATGATTATGAGTACCCTTTCTCTTAACATTACTCTTTTAATGTGGAAACAATTTATAGTATTCAAGTCTCTTATGATACTCCCACTATTCCGAATAAGAAGAATTTTGCTTGTGTGGAGAGTAGTAAATTTTCTATGCTTGTAGATCATGAAAAGAATGATTTAGGTGCTGGTTATATTGTTGAATTCATTCATGGTGCTACTGAAAATAATTATTAGGGAGGAATATATGCTTGTAGGAATTGCAATAATATCAAGTTTCCTTTCTATGTGCTTAAAGTTTTGAAGTTATGCTTGTCTCGCCTTCCTATGCTAGTTGATTATTGTTCCCATAAGTTGTTTGCTCACAAAATCCCTATGCATAGGAAGTGGGTTAGACTTAAATGTGCTATTCATATGCTTCATGATGCTCTCTTTATGTTTCAATTCTTATCTTTTATGTGAGCATCATTGAAATCATCATGCCTAGCTAGGGGCGTTAAACGATAGCGCTTGTTGGGAGGAAACCCAATTTTATTTTAGTCTATTGCTTTTTGGTTCTGTTTAGGAATAAAAAATCCATCTAGATTCTGTTTAGATGAAGTTTTGTGTTTTAATTAGTGTTTGTGCCAAGTAGAACCTTTGGGAAGACTTGGGTGAAGTCTTTATGATCATGCTGTAAAAAATAGAAACTTTAGCGCTCACGAGATTAGCTAAAACTTTTTACTGGAGAGTGCTATTTAGTCGATTCTTTTTGAAGATGGTTACTAGGCAAATTCCCCAGGTCCACCAATTTATTTTAGAATTTTTGGAGTTCCAGAAGTTTGCGTTAGTTACAGATTACTACAAACTGTTCTGCTTTTGACAGATTCTGTTTTTCGTGTGTTGTTTGCTTATTTTGATGACTCCATGGCTAGTAAAATAGTTTATAAACCATAGATAAGTTGGAATACAGTAGATTTAACACCAATACAAATAAATAATGAGTTCATTACAGTACCTTGAAGTGGTGTTTTGTTTTCTTTCGCTAACGGAGCTCACGAGTTTTCTGTTAAGTTTTGTGTCGTGAAGTTTTCAAGTTTTGGGTAAAGATTCGATGGACTATGGAATAAGGAGTGGCAAGAGTCTAAGCTTGGGGATGCCCAAGGCACCCCAAGGTAATATTCAAGGATAACCAAGCGTATAATCTTGGGGATGCGCCGGAAGGCATCCCCTCTTTCGTCTTCGTTCATCGGTAACTTTACTTGGAGCTATATTTTTATTCACCACATAATATGTGTTTTGCTTGGAGCGTCATTTTATTTTCTTTTCTTTTGCTTGATGTTTGAATAAAATACCAAGATCTGAAATTCTTAAATGTTAGAGAGTCTTAACATAGTTGCATGATTATTCGACTACTCATTGATCTTCACTTATATCTTTCGGAGTAGTTTGTTGCTTGCTCTAGTGCTTCACTTATATCTTTTAGAGCACGGCGGTGGTTTTATTTTGGAGAAATAGATGAACTATCATGCTTCACTTATATTATTTTGATAGTATTTAGAACAGCATGGTAATTTGCTTTGGTATGAATTTAGTCCTAATATGATGGGCATCCAAGAGGGATATAATAAAAACTTTCATATAAAGTGCATTGCATACTATGAGAAGTTTGATTCCTTATGATTGTTTTGAGATATGAAGATGGTGAGATTAGAGTTATGCTAGTGAGTAGTTGTTAATTTGAGAGATACTTGTGTTAGAGTTTGTGATTCCTGTAGCATGCACGTATGGGGAACCGTTATGTGATGAAGTCGGAGCATGATTTATTTATTGATTGTCCTCCTTATGAGTGGCGGTCGGGGACGAGCGATGGTCTTTTCCTACCAATATATCCCCCTAGGAGCATGCGCGTAGTACTTAGTTTCGATAACTAATAGTTTTTTGCAACAAGTATATGAGTTCTTTATGACTAATGTTGAGTCCATGGATTATACGCACTCTCACCCTTTCACCATTGCTAGCCTCTCTAATACTGCGCACTTTTCGCCGGTATCATACACACACCATATACCTTCCTCAAAACAGCCACCATACCTACCTATTATGGCATTTCCATAGCCATTCCTAGATATATTGGCATGCAACTTACCACCATTCCATTAATTATGACACGCTTCATCATTGTCATATTGCTTTGCATGATCATGTAGTTGATGTCGTATTTGTGGCAAAGCCACCGTTCATAATTCTTTCATACATGTCACTCATGAGTCATTGCACATCCCGGTACACCGCCGGAGGCATTCATATAGTCATATTTTGTTCTAAGTATCGAGTTGTAATTCTTAAGTTGTAAGTAAATAAAAGTGTAATGATCATCATTATTAGAGCATTGTCCCAGTGAGGAAAGGATGATGGAGACTATGATTCCCCCACAAGTCGGGTTGAGACTCCGGAAGAAAAAAAAGAGGCCAAAGAAGCCAAAAAAAAGAGGCCATAAAAAAAAGAGAAGGCCCATACAAAAAAATGAGAGAAAAATAGAGAAGGGACAATGCTACTATCCTTTTACCACACTTGTGCTTCAAAGTAGCACCATGATCTTCATGATAGAGAGTCTCCTATGTTGTCACCTTCATATACTAGTGGGAATTTTACATTATAGAACTTGGCTTGTATATTCCCAATGATGGGCTTCCTCAAAATGCCCTAGGTCTTCGTGAGCAAGCGAGTTGGATGCACACCCACTTAGTTTCTTTTGTTGAGCTTTCATACACTTATAGCTCTAGTGCATCCGTTGCATGGCAATCCCTACTCACTCACATTGATATCTATTGATGGGCATCTCCATAGCCCGTTGATACGCCTAGTTGATGTGAGACTATCTTCTCCTTTTTATCTTCTCCTTTTTTTGTCTTCTCCACAACCACCATTCTATTCCACCAATAGTGCTATGTCCATGGCTCACGCTCCTGTATTGCGTGAAGATTGAAAAAGTTTGATAACATCAAAAGTATGAAACAATTGCTTGGCTTGTCATCGGGGTTGTGCATGATTTAAATATTTTGTGTGATGAAGATAGAGCATAGCCAGACTATGTGATTTTGTAGGGATAGCTTGCTTTGGCCATGTTATTTTGAGAAGACATAATTGCTTTGTTAGTATGCTTGAAGTATTATTGTTTTCATGCCAATATTAAACTTTTGTCTTGAATCTTATGGATCTGAATATTCTTGCCACAATAAAGAAGATTACATTGATAAATATGTTAGGTAGCATTCCACATCAAAAATTCTGTTTTTATCATTTACCTACTCGAGAACGAGCAGGAATTAAGCTTGGGGATGCTGATACGTCTCCAACGTATCTATAATTTTTTATTGTTCCATGCTATTATATTATGTGTTTTGGATGTTTATGGGCTTTATTAAACACATTTATATTATTTTTGGGACTAACCTATTGACCCAGAGCCCAGTGCCAGTTCCTGTTTTTTCCCTTGTTTCAGTGTTTCGAAGAAGAGGAATATCAAACGGAGTCGAAACGGGATGAGACCTTCTAGAGAAGTTAATTTTGGAAGGAAAGCTACCCGATAGACTTGGAATGCACGTTGGGAAAGAAACGAGGGAGCCACGAGGTAGGGGGCGTGCCCACCCCCCTAGGGCGCGCCCTCCACCCTCGTGGGCCCCTCGTGGCTCCCCTAACATACTTCTTCATCCTATATATACCCATATACCCTAAAACAATCGGGGGACAGAATAGATCGGGAGTTCCGCCACCGCAAGCCTCTGTAGCCACCAAAAACCAATCGAGGCCCTGTTCCGGCGCCCTGCCGAAGGGGGGAACCCTCACCGGTGGCCATCTTCATCATCCCGGTGCTCTCCATGACGAGGAGGGAGTAGTTCACCCTCGGGGCTGAGGGTATGTACCCGTAGCTATGTGTTTGATCTCTCTCTCGCGTGTTCTTGAGGTGATACGATCTTGATGTATCGCGAGCTTTGCTATTATAATTGGATCTTATGATGTTTCTCCCCCTCCACTCTCTTGTGATGGATTGAGTTTTCCCTTTGAAGTTATCTTATTGGATTGAGTCTTTAATGATTTTAGAACACTTGATGTATGTCTTGCGTGGGATACCTGTGGTGACAATGGGGTATTTTAGTGATCCACTTGATGTATGTTTTGGTGATAAACTTGCGGGTTCCACCCATGAACCTATGCATAGGGGTTGGCACACGTTTTCGTCTTGATTCTCTGGTAGAAACTTTGGGGGCACTCTTTGAGGTTCTATGTGTTGGTTGAATAGATGAATCTGAGATTGTGTGATGCATATCGTATAATCATGCCCACGGATACTTGAGGTGACATTGGAGTATCTAGGTGACATTAGGGTTTTGGTTGATGTGTGTCTTAAGGTGTTATTTTACTATGAACTCTAGGGCTGTTTGTGACACGTATAGGAATAGCCCAATGGATTGATCGGAAAGAATAACTTTGAGGTGGTTTCGTACCCTACCATAATCTCTTCGTTTGTTCTCCTGCTATTAGTGACTTTGGAGTGACTCTTTGTTGCATGTTGAGGGATAGTTATATGATCCAATTATGTTAATATTGTTGAGAGAACTTGCACTAGTGAAAGTATGAACCCTAGGCCTTGCTTCAACGCATTGCAATACCGTTTACGCTCACTTTTATCATTAGTTACCTTGCTGTTTTTATATTTTCAGATTACAAATACCAATATCTACCATCCATATTGCACTTGTATCACCATCTCTTTGCCGAACTAGTGCGCCTATACAATATACCATTGTATTGGGTGTTGTCGGTGTCAAAGCCGGCGGATCTCGGGTAGGGGGTCCCGAACTGTGCGTCAAGGTCGGATGGTAACAGGAGACAAGGGACACGATGTTTACCCAGGTTAGGGCCCTCTCGATGGAGGTAAAACCCTACTCCTGCTTGATTAATATTGATGATATGGGTAGTACAAGAGTAGATCTACCACGAGATCAAGGAGGCTAAACCCTAGAAGCTAGCCTATGGTATGATTGTGTATGATGATGGTTCTGTCCTACGGACTACAACCCTCCGGTTTATATAGACACCGGATAGGGTTAGGGTTACACGGAGTCGGTTACAATGGTAGGAGATCTTGAGTATCCGCACCGCCTAGCTTGCCTTCCACGCCAAGGAAAGTTCCTTCCGGACACGGGACGAAGTCTTCAATCTTGTATCTTCATGGTCCTGGAGTCCAACGAAGGTATAGTCCGGCTATCCGAACACCCCCTAATCCAGGACTCCCTCAGTAGCCCCTGAACCAGGCTTCAATGACGACGAGTACGGCGCGCAGATTGTCTTGGGCATTGCAAGGCGGGTTCCTCCTCCAAGTCCTTCATAGAAGATTATAAACACCAAAAATAGTGTCCGGCTCTGCAAAATAAGTTTCCACATATTGCCATAGAGAGATTAACATTAACACAAATCAAATCTGCTGACGTATTCCGCAGTGCGTCATAACACTGCGGCCAAGCTCTTTATACAAATTGTTTTCACTTTTCCACCTTAGCGCGTTTAGCGAGGCGGTTTCCTTGGCACGTCTTGTCAAAGCAGAGATCGTGTGCCCCTTTTAACGGGATTCTCATCTATACGGATGTGGGTAACCCAACCGCGCCATTTACCACGGTGCTTGGGAGGCAAGCGAGTTTTATTAGGTAGGTGGGGACGCATAACCGCATCCGCCCATATAAGGGGATAAGGATCCACCTTTTTTTACCTACGCCTTCTTCCTCCTCTGCCAATCCATCTCTCGCGCACTCAAGCTCCAGCGCCCGAGCTCGCTCTTCCCACCTCAACCTTCTCCAGCAATGTCCGGAGCGGGAGGCAAGTTGATGGTCTCCTCCGTTACGGAGGTTCAAGTAAAAAAGCTAAGGAAAGCCGGATACCTATCCAAGGGCATCCCACACCGGCTTCCTGAGGAGGGGCAACTTCTCCCCACCCCAAGGCCCCATGAGAGGGTAGTTTTCCTTCCCCACTTCCTCCGCGGACTGGGTTTTCCACTTCACCCATTCGTCCGGGGACTCATGTTCTACTATGGCCTAGATTTCCACGATCTGGCCCCGAACTTCATCCTCAACATCTCGGCGTTTATCGTCGTGTGTGAGGCCTTCCTCCGCATCCTCCTCCATTTCGGCCTTTGTCTCAAGACTTTCAACGTCAAGCCCAAGGTGGTGCGCGGCAGCCAAGCGGAGTGCGGAGGTGCTATGGCTGGCAAGATAGCCAATGTCCTATGGTTCAAGGGCTCCTTTGTGGAGACCTTAAAGGGGTGGCAAGCCAGGTGGTTTTACATCACCGAGCCACACGATCCGGAATGGGTCGCATCCCCCGAGTTCAGATCCAGACCCCCCACGCGGCTTACGTCCTGGAAAGAGACGGGCCTGTCGTGGGGCAACGAGGAAGAGGTGACCGGACTGAAGACCTGCATCCAGTCCATGGTAGACAAGCCAATCCGGCTGGTCAATATAGTCCAGGTCATGCTCGTTCGTCTGATCCTCCCGTGCCAACGACGGGATTTCAATTTGTGGGAGTTCGACCCGGCGCAGCACCGAACCCTCAACAGGCTCTTCGACACGTCGTATGAAGATGTCTGGAAGGTGCTAATCAAAGGCGCCGGGGCTCCCGCATCCGCTTCCGAGGACCGCGGATACAGCACGCAGCGTCACGCTAGCGAGGTAAGCTATCTATGCCTTTGACAGGATTATTAAGCTCTTTTTCATAGATTAACTCTATGCGGGATCTAAACTCCCTTACCTTTGACAGGCTTGGCAGGCGATATCCGGACCAATTAACTGTCCGGCTCCCCTGCCCGAAGACCCAGCCCCAGCTCTCCTAGTGAAGCTGCTGACTCCGGCACCTTACCTGGTGCCGGAAAAGAAGGTCAAGAAGAAGAAGACCACCGGGACTCAAAAGAGTGCCCGTAACTTGGTGGTGTCGGACTCGTCATCTGACGAGTCCGAGGCGCCCTCCTCTCATGAAAACGAGGAGGAGGAAGAAGAAAGCTCCCCCCCAAGTGGGGGGAGAAAAGAAGAAGAAGGCCGCCCCATCGGGGGAGGCCGAGGGGTCTAGGAAAAGGAAGACCCCTCCGCCGGACTGCTCCCACGACGCCGAAGAGAGCAGAGAGGAGTGGCCGGACAGGGCCAAGCGTCCGGCGAAATCGTAAGTATTCGTATACCAAAGTAACTCATGATATTCCTTTAATGCACAACTTTCCCTAATGTCGAATGTGATTTATGCAGCCCGCCGTGGGCCGAACTCGACGATTTGTCGAGCGGCTCCCTGGATACGTCGGACGTGAACTCAGTTCCGCCCGCTGTCTCCCCCCGCACTGCAGACGACGCCGAAGTGGCGTCGCGACAAGCTCCGGGGCAGGAGGAGGTGGTCCTGGAGGAGCCGAAAGGCGACCTCCCGGACCCCAGGAATAAAAGGGACAAGACCCCCCAGGGCTCCGAGTCCGGCTTTGTGCCGGACGTCGTGCCGGACTCTTCAATAGTTCCGGTTCGCGGTAGGTGAACTCCTTCCAAGAGGAGCAAGCCTTCTGAGCCGGCGGCCTCCGTCCAGCCGGAGGTGCTGGAAAATCTGCTGGAGGTGCTTGACGGCGCCTCCATCGACGAGGAACATTGTACTATTATGAGTACGATGATCCGAAGGGTTCAGTCCGCCAAGAGCGGACTGACTGAAGCTTGTGCTAGCCTTCTGACAGGCTTCGAGGTAAGTAGAAATATGTCAAAATATGACCGCATAGATAGTAGCCCCTGATGCTCTATTCGGCGTTCGAAAAGAAAAGCCGAATAGAGGATCTATTAATTTTCGCAGGAGTCTAACAATAAAGAGTCAATATGCGTATGCAGGCTTCGCTGCTGTCCACCGCCGCACTGACTGCACAGGTGGAAGTCCTAAAAAAGGGCCTCGGGTGGACCGAGCAAGAGCTCGGCCTTGCCAAATGACAGCTCGAGGAAAAAGAAGGTAAGAAATACCCTACAAATAAAAAAAGTGCCTATAGAGAGGCGTGATTGCAAAGAATAACAGGATCGTACTTGCTTATTGTAGGGGGCACAACTGAGGTGGCGACCCTCAAGCAGGCGCTATCTGAGGCCGGAAAGAAAACGGCCGAGGAGCGCACCGAGCGAGAGAGGCTTGGGGCTCAGGTTGGCGAGGTGCAGCAAGAGCTGCAGGCTCTCATGAAAAAACATGAGAGCTTGGAGCTTGAGTCAAAGGTGCAAGCATCCGAGCTCGCGTCGGCCCTCGAGACCGCCAAGGGTGCCAAGGCCGAAGCCCAAAAGGCCCTCCAAGAGTTGGAGGAGATGAAAAATATAGTAGCGGGTAAGGCATTCTTAATGCAAAGTAGGAATATAAAAGTAAACTACTTGTCACTTACCCGAATCCGAAGTTCTCCAAGGGCGTTCGCAGATCTTCCCCGCAGCGTATCCGCCGCCGCCGCATTCTACCGAGCTGAAGAGGGCAGCTCGATGGAGAGTGTGTTCTGGTCTCTGTATTCTGAGGGCGGACACCCTGTGCCTTTGAGCGACCAGCTGAAACAGCTGGTCGAGCTCCACAAGGCGGCCGAACAAGCCATGAAGGGCTTCCTAGTTTGGCTGTGGCCCGGAGAGGCCCTGCCTGGGAGCTACTTCGGGCTGGTGCGGCGGCTGGTGGAGGCCTGTCCAAGGCTTGAGGTCATCAAGCGTTCCGTCTGCATCGAGGGTGCCCGGAGGGCCCTTGCCCGTGCAAAGGTGCACTGGGGTAAGCTTAACGGAGAGAAGCTGGTGAAGGACGGGCCGCCGCAGGGGAAGGAGCATCGCAAGCCCGAGAACTACCACAAGGATGTTCTTGCCGGTGCCCGCCTTATTGCGGATGAATGTACTAAAGATGTAATTTTTTAATGAACTCGCTCGTTTTTATCCTGTGCGCTGAAAACTTGTTCATATGCGCTAGGCAATGCTTATTGAATTTAAAATATTATTTTCTGTGCGGCCGTTTATCAAAAATTGAGAGATGGTCAGTCGTCAGCTTCTGCCCCCATGCCGCTAGTGCTGGGGTGTTCGGGATAAACCTGAGCGCTCTTTTTCCCATGGTTGGGTCCTTCGAGGGAGGCGCTCAGCACAACGAACTAGGCAATCAGACTACAATGCTTGAACATTCTCACTTAGCCATAGAACTTTATAATTTTAAATTTCGGCGAAGCCCCTAGTTTGGAAGACCGAATTCGGGGCGCTATCCACGCCTTTGGCCGGACAAAGCCAACTCCTCGCTCGAAGCGGCATAGGCCTTTAAGGACTCGAAAAACCTCTCGAACAGCGACCGGTCTCTCGCCTTATCATGACAGTCAGTTTTAGCTTTCTCCACTGAGGTGCTTAACCCAGCTGAACTGGGGCACAATCGCAGTGGTTCTCCTAGTGCTACCTTAGCCGATATAGCGGAACGTAAGGCACCAAAACATAGGAGCCGGGCAAACCCAACTATTGACCCAAATCATGATTCGGAGCCGATGCATATAGTGCTATAAGTTCGGGGTGCCGCACTTGTGAAAGTGTACGGACTTCTCACGCCAGATCGAAGGGTACTGAAGCCCCTGGCGTGTTTGCCGTACCATGGTGTACGGGTGCGATCATGTTATTTAATAAACATATATATTAAAAGAAAATAATGCAAAAAATAGGCAAAAAGCTATGCATTGTTTATAAATAGGCTATTTATCAAAGCCGAACGATACAAGTAGTGCGATAAGCAAAAAGATATTAGACTATTTCACATGTCCTGACCAGGGGCAGGCCGCGGAATTGTGTTCGAAACAGATATACCGCTCGTAATAGAGACCACCTGAGAGTTCCATAATGCGGCGTAGCTTTGTCTGCTTCCCTGGATCTTGCATCGTTTGTACGGCAGTCGAATTGCCGAACAGGTCGTCCAAAGTGTGAAGTCCTGAAAGTAAAAAAGAATCCGACAGCCCCTAATACGTTTTAAGCCGTATTGCAGGCATGCTATTACTGTGCCCCTTCCCCTGTGCCCATGGTATTTCAAGGGCGTAATTGTGTACGCGAGGTACGAGCTCCGCTATGTTGCGATGGCTGGGGTTGGGGCCGCATTGCTATGCCTGCTCAGAACGGGCCAGGCGGTCTTGTTGTAGGTTACTCCGGGCGCGCTTGGCAGTGTCTGGCTTTTTAACGTCCGGACTGGAGAGTTGCCTAAAAAGGCTGCTTTGTACTTCCGCTGCGAGAGCCGCCGTGTGCTCCTCCGTACGGAGGGAGCGTTCAGTGTTTCCGTTGACCGTGATTACTCCTCGAGGGCCTGGCATCTTGAGCTCGAGGTATGCGTAGTGTGGCACCACATTGAATTTGGCAAATGCGGTTCGTCCGATCAGGGCGTGATAGCCACTGAAGAACGGGACTATGTCAAAGATTAACTCTTCACTTCGGAAGTTATCCGGAGATCCGAAGACCACATCAAGTGTTATGGAGCCTGTACAGTTGGCTTCTACACCTGGTATAACGCCTTTAAAGGTCGTCCTTGTGGGCTTAATCCTTGATGGATCTATGCCCATTTTCCGCACTGTATCCTGATAAAGCAGGTTCAGGCTACTTCCGCCGTCCATGAGGACTCTTGTGAGATGAAATCCGTCGATGATTGGGTCGAGAACCAATGCGGCAAAGCCGCCATGACAGATGCTAGTGGGTTGGTCCCTTCGATCAAAAATGATCGGGCAAGAGGACCATGGGTTGAACTTTGGGGCGACTAGCTCCATCGCGTATACGTCCCGTAGCGCACGCTTCCGCTTCTTCTTGGGAATGTGGGTTGCGTATATCATGTTCACCGTCTGCACTTGTGGGGGAAACCCCTTCTCTCCATTGTTCTTCGGCGGCCTGGGCTCCTCCTCGTCATCGCTATGCAGCCCCTTGTCTTTGTTTTCGGCTCTTAACTTCCCTGCCTGCTTGAACACCCAACAGTCCCTGTTGGTGTGATTGGCTGGCCTTTCGGGGGTGCCATGGATCTGGCACAAGCGGTCGAGTATTCGGTCCAAACTGGACGGGCCCTGAATATTCTTTTTAAATGCCTTTTTCCGCTGACCAGATTTATAGCCTCTGAATCCGGCGTTGACTGCCGTATCTTCATTGCTGTCGCTGCTAACGCGGCGCTTTTTCTTATTTCGACATGTCCTGCCACTTTTGTCCTTGGTATCCGAATTACCAGGGTTCTTTGATAAGTTGTTGCTGCGAGCTAGCCAGCTATCTTCGCCCGCACAAAAGCGGGTCATGAGTGTCGTGAGGGCTGCCATGGATTTCGGCTTTTCCTGTCCCAGGTGCCGGGCAAGCCACTCGTCGCGGATGTTATGTTTGAAGGCTGCTAGGGCCTCTGCGTCCGGTCAGTCGACTATCTGGTTTTTCTTTGTTAGGAACCGTGTCCAAAATTGCCTGGCCGATTCCTCTGGCTGCTGAATTATGTGGCTTAGGTCGTCGGCGTCCGGTGGTCGCACATAATTGCCCTGGAAGTTGTCGAGGAATGCGGCTTCCAGGTCCTCCCAAGAACCGATTGAGTCCGCTGGTAGGCTGTTAAGCCAGTGCCAGGCTGGTCCTTTGAGTTTGAGAGGGAGGTATTTGATGGCGTGTAGATCATCGCCACGTGCCATGTGGATGTGAAGGAGATAATCCTCGATCCATACAGCCGGATCTGTCGTGCCATCGTATGATTCGATGTTTACGGATTTGAAACCCTCTGGGATTTTATGATCCATTACTTCATCTGTGAAGCATAGTGGGTGTGCGGCGCCCCTGTACTGGGCTATGTCACGACGCAACTCGGAAGAGCTATGTCTGTTGTGTTCGGCCCGGCCGAATTTATTGTGTCCGGAGTGAAGATCATCGTCACGTGTCATCGGGCGCCTGGGCGATCCATAGATCGATCTTGTTTGCCTTGCTTTATCCTCCAGTACATCTCGCAGGTTTGGCGCGTTTTCCCGTGCCTTGGTTGAGCGGCATCGGGGCATGGCTTGGGTGGAGGTTCAACAGGCCTCTCTGTCGCGGCCGCGAGGTGGCCGGTCTGCCATGTTGTGCCCTGGTGATCTAGGCGCTTCCTCCTCTGATCGGGGTAGCGGCCTGCATTTAGGATAATTCTTGGAGGGGCGCTCGAGTTCGTACTCTTCGGCCGCAAGGACTTCAGTCCATCTGTCAGCTAGCAAGTCTTGATCAGCTCTAAGCTGTTGCTGCTTTTTCTTTAGGCTGTTCGCCATGGCTAAAAGCCTGCGTTTGAAACGCTCTTGTTCGGCGGGGTCTGATGGTACGACGAATTCGTCGTCATCGAGGCTTGCCTCGTCTTCGAAGGGAGGCATATAGTTATCATCATCAACCTCTTGTTTTGCCGCTCTCTCATGAGGGCTGGCTTCTCCATCTTCCTGCGCTGAATCTTGCTGGGTTGGGTGTTCTTCGGCGCTATCCGGGGTAGTATTATCTCCCGTGCCGGAATCACCGTTTTTTGCTTTGGCGCGATTTAGAGCGTCGCCGCTGATGTCGGCGCTTTGGCTATTTCTTGGAGGTGTCATCCCCCGCTGTTCCATCACCATCTCCATCTTTTGGAGTATCCACCATATATACGTCATATGACGAGGTGGCCGTCCAGCGCCCTATAGGTGCTGGTTCCTGTTCGTCTCCTACTTCGTCGTCCATACCTTCGAAGTCTTCGGAGCCGAAGTCAAGCATGTCGGTGAAATCGTCGACAGTGGCTACCAAGTGGGTGGTGGGAGGGCTTTGAATTTCTTCATCGTCCGTATCCCATCCTTGCTGACCGTAATCCGACTAGGGCTCTGCTGATAAAGAGAGAGACTTGAGAGAATTCAAGATGTTGCCAAAAGGCGAGTGCTGAAAGATGTCGCGGCGGTGGACTCCATTATCAGCGCCCAATCTGCTTCGACTGGCAGGGGCGCGGGGGGTTTGGAGTTCGGGGCGGAATCCGGACCCTCGGGATCACGGGTCATGCGGAGTCCGGGGCTGTCGTTCGGCTCGATCGTCTTTGAGATTGCAGCCCCCGAGGTGACGTCCAACCGCTCATCCTCAATTGGTGCAATGGGATCCGAGTTAAGGGTCGGAACCGGTACGTGTGCGGCCTCCAGGACACTGTTCGGGGGCAGAGCTAGATCGTGCCCCTCGAAATAGTGCGGCGCGCTTGGCTGTGGCTCGAACCCGTCGAAGATCAAGTCTCCACGGATATCCGTCGTGTAGTTTAGGCTTCCAAACCTGACTTGATGGCCAGGGGCGTAGCTTTCAATCTGCTCCAGATGACCAAGCGAGTTGGCCCGCAGAGCGAAGCCGCCGAAGACAAAGATCTGTCCGGGGAGAAAAGTCTCACCCTAGACCTCATCGTTGTTGATGATCAGAGGAGCCATCGGGCCTAAAGGCGACGACACAGAGGAACTCTCAATGAAAGCACCAATGTCGGTGTCAAAACCGGCGGATCTCGGGTAGGGGGTCCCGAAATGTGCGTCAAGGTCGGTTGGTAACAGGAGACAAGGGACACAATGTTTACCCAGGTTCGGGCCCTCTCGATGGAGGTAAAACCCTACTCCTGCTTGATTAATATTGATGATATGGGTAGTAGAAGAGTAGATCTACCACGAGATCAAGGAGGCTAAACCCAAGAAGCTAGCCTATGGTATGACTGTGTGTGATGATGGTTCTGTCCTACGGACTACAATCGTCCGGTTTATATAGACACCGGATAGGGTTAGGGTTACACGGAGTCAGTTACAATGGTAGGAGATCTTGAGTATCCGCACCGCCTAGCTTGCCTTCCACGCCAAGGAAAGTTCCTTCCGGACACGGGACGAAGTCTTCAATCTTGTATCTTCATGGTCCTGGAGTCCGGCGAAGGTATAGTCCGGCTATCCGAACACCCCGTAATCCAGGACTCCCTCAGGTGTGTTGGGGACACAAGAGACTCTTTGTTATTTGGTTGCAGGGTTGTTTGAGAGAGACCATCTTCATCCTACGCCTCCCACGGATTTATGAACTTTAGGTCATCCACTTGAGGGAAATTTGCTACTGTCCTACAAACCTCTGCACTTGGAGGCGCAACAACGTCTACAAGAAGAAGGTTGTGTAGTAGACATCACTCATCAAAGCGTATATTCCAACTCCGAGATGCTTGCACCAGTCCATAGATGGATCGCTGGAGCTTGCACACTTTGTTAGCACCTTTAGGATTGAGAAAACTTTCTGGTTGTATCATATACAACTTTTATTTAATAAATCCATTAAGGAATGCAGTTTTGATATCCATTTGCCAGATTTCATAAAATACGACAATTGCTAACATGATTCGAACAGACTTTAAGCATTGATATGAGTGAGAAAATCTCATTGTAGTCAACACTTTGAACTTGTCGAAAACCTTTTGCGACAATTCGAGCTTTGTAGATAGTAACACTACTATCAACGTCCGTCTTCCTCTTGAAGATCCATTTATTCTTAATGGCTCGCCGATCATCGGGCAAGTCAATCAAAGTCCATACTTTGTTCTCATACATGGACCCTATCTCAGATTTCATGGCCTCAAGCCATTTATTGGAATCTGGGCTCATCGTCGCTTCCTCACAGTTCATAGGTTCGTCATGGTCTAGTAACATGACTTCTAGGACAGGATTACCGTACCACTCTGGTGCGGAACATGTTGAGGTTTGGTAGTAACTTGATCTGAAGTTTCATGATCATTATCATTAGCTTCCTCTCTAGTTGGTGTAGGTATCACGGGAACGGTTTTCTGTGATGAGCTACTTTCCAATTCGAGAGAAGGCACAATTACCTCATCAAGTTCAACTTTCCTCCCTGTCGGTGTCAAAACCGGCGGATCTCGGGTAGGGGGTCCCAAACTGTGCGTCTAGGCGGATGGTAACATGAGACAAGGGACACGAAGTTTTACCCAAGTTTGGGCCCTCTCGATGGAGGTAAAACCCTACGTCCTGCTTGATTAATATTGATGATATGGGTAGTACAAGAGTAGATCTACCACGAGATCAAGGAGGCTAAACCCTAGAAGCTAGCCTATGGTATGATTGTTGTATGTTGTGTGTTGTTCTACGAACTAAAACCCTCCGGTTTATATAGACACCGGAGAGGGTTAGGGTTACACAAAGTCGGTTACAATGATAGGAGATCTAAATATCCGTATCGCCAAGCTTGCCTTCCACACCAAGGAAAGTCCCTTCCGGACATGGGACAAAGTCTTCAATCTTGTATCTTCATAGTCCAGGAGTCCGACTGAAGGTATAGTCCGGCCATCCGAACACCCCCTAATCCAGGACTCCCTCAGTAGCCCCCGAACCAGGCTTCAATGACGACAAGTCCGGCGCGTAGATTGTCTTCGGCATTGCAATGTGGGTTCTCCTCCAGATTCCGTGTACCTGTTGAATAATGTCCTGTTTCTTGTGAAAGTAGCACTCCTTGGCTTCTACGCCCAATAATGGCCACCTTCTACGTGTCAAACGAATATGAAAAGACTGGGCGTTTTTACATTCACACCCCTAGCCGCGTAAATGAGCCGCCTATTTAAAGGAATGGGGATTTACATCCAAACCACACCTTCTCCCATCCGCGAGTAGTCATCAGAGCGCATCCGGCGAAGATCCATTCCACCATGGCCAGCCGTCGCAACTCCTCCTCTCGCCCTTCCAGTCCTAAGCCTGGAGACTGGGAGAGGTGCTCCATCCTGCATAGCGAGCTAGTATCGCTTCAGACCAAGGGATTCCTCCCTCCGACCTACATGGTCCCGGTTCGAGCCGGACTTGCCACCTATAATGGCGGAGAGCAGGCTGAGAGCGCCCCCACTCCCTCCAAAGGAGAGCGGGTATGCCTTGTCCCTTATCTAATAAGGGGACTCGGATTTCCAATTCATCCGTTTCTCTGGGGGCTTCTAGAATTCTATGGCCTCCAGCTGCACAACCTCACGCCTGCCTCTATCTTGCATATCGCGGGCTTCGTTGCCCTTTGCGAGCTGTTCTTGGGTGTTGAGGCTCACTTCGCGTTGTGGAAGAGGCTATTCTGCCTGGTGCCCCGCTCTCAGAGGGGGTCAGTATATCAAGTGGGCGGAGCCGAAGTGTGGCGCATCGCCGGGACCGGATATTTATCCGGAACCCCAAAGAAGGCGTCCGAGGACTGGCCTTTGGAATGGTTTTATATAAAGGATGTCCCGCTACCGGATCCTGTTCGGATCAGCCTCCCTGAGTTCAATAGTGCTCCCCTAAAGAAGCGCCTAAGCCGGCGTCCACGAAGCTCTCAGAAAGAAAGTGACAGGGACGTCCTTTACCTGATGGGCCGGATAAGACTGCTAGCTCATTCCGGACTAACCATGATCGGAGTCATGGTCGTATGTATCATGCAGGGGGTGCAACTGCTTCAGTATAGAAGCCACACTATGTGGGACTTTAATGGGGAGGATGACGCCACCCGTCACGGCCGCAAGGGGCCGGACTCGGCTGCCGCTCTAATAAAGATCTTGTCCGCTTTGTACAAGGGAGAAGAGGAGGAATTTCTCCGCATCAATCCTCAAGGTGGATTTACTATGTACAAGTGGAGAATTTTTACTTGCCCATCCGTTTTATATTCCCATCATTAGTTATATAGTCTGATGATTTCAACGCATGAACTGCGCCAGGAAATAAAGGAAATAAACAGCCCTCCCCCGCAGCCCGAGGACCCAGAACGGTACCTCGATCCGGCCTCCGAAGAGGATCCGGACCTGTCCGTGGAGCTGATTGACGGGGTGTTTTATCAGCTGAGCAGGGACAATGCCCTGGTGGCCATTACGGCCGATTACCCGGGGCTACTCCCGGCCTCCCAGGTAACTGAGACCGGAGTCCCAGCACCTCGAAAAGGAATCCGTCCTTGCGTGTTTTCAGTTTCCTGACAACAACCGTACTTTGCAGGGAAGATTCTCTAGGCGGGAGGCTGAGCCTGCGGCGACTAGCCAACAAGGGGCAGCAGGGCCCCGTGGGATGAAAAGAAGTGAAGTCCGGACTGAGGCGCCGGTGCAAAGGTATAGCATGCCCTCTTATTCTCAGGTGTTATTCCTTCAAGGCATATTAACACTCGTGCTCTATTCAGGACAAAGAGACCTCGCCGGACTATATCCGGAGAGGCTGCCAATCGCGCCTCCACCAGCCAGGCTCCAAAGCCTGGACCGGAGGCGGAGGCGAACACGAGGCGCTCACCGGACGCTCCTCCGACAAAGGATGCGGACAGGCTGTCTGCCACCCCTTCCGAGGTGGAAAGTGCCATGAACCACAGGCATCGCCGGACAGTTCTTCGCGACGCCTGTTTCTCCCAAGAGGCGTTGGATGCCTTCAATTCGGGAGATGCATATCTCCGTGCCGCTCGAAATGGTGCAATATGTAAAAGACATACGGGTGAGAAAATTTTAATGGTTATATATACCAGTAGCCCCCGAGACTTGAAGCAGTGAAAATAACTGATTTAAGGACCATGTAATATGCAGGTTCTTTCAGAGAAGAATACCCAGTTGTCTCAGGAGTTAAAAGAGTGCCAAGCCCAACTTGAGGCCGCAGTGGCCGCGACAGGGGAGCCTAAGGAGACCCCCTCTGGTAATATATGCTTCAAAAAGATAGGTGTGAAATGCGGCATATGTGCAAATCTTACAAATGAAATTGCAGATGGCGCCAGACTGGATCCGGACATGCAACAACTCCTACGCCGGCTAAAGGATGGCGAGAGCGTGCTGACAAAGGTGAGGCGGGAGAAGAATGATCTTCAGGATGCCAACACCAAGCTGGGTGTTGAACTGAAAGATGTTCGAGCCTAGCTGTCGGACTCCGTTAAGGAGAATCAGCGGCTTCGACACGGCATATTTTTTAAGTGCTTGAACGAACTTTGAAACAGAGTTCGGCGAGGAAGTCGACTAAAAGAGTGATGTCTGTAGGTATGCTAACAGGTCGTCCTGCAGAGGAGATGCCCGGTTCTAAGGGTGACCTTCTTCCCGAGCTCTCGCAACTGCACGAGCGAGTTCGGCAGGCGATGCAAGGCGTTGCCCAAGCCTTATGGCCATCCCTCTCCATGCCCGAGGGCCTTGGAGAGCTTGCGGAGAAGCTGAAAGGAGCGCGGCGGCGCTTTCGATTGTGGAAGATATCGGCCTGCCGTCAAGGCGCTAGGGAGGCCTGGGCCATGGTGAAGACGCGGTACACAAAGGCTGACCCAAACCACATGGCCGAGGTCGGACCTGTGGGGCCCGATGGGAAGGAGATCCCTATAAGCTTAGTATATGGCCAAGTAGAATTAGCCGCAAAGTATACCCAGCAGGACTGTAAATTAGACAACCTGTTAGATGGTATTGAAGAGGAATATAGTCAGTCAAAATGACTATATAATTAATTGACATTTATAATGCATTCTAGCCGGATTGTAGATCGTTTGTCATTGCCGACCTTTTCGCTTCGACCTCGGGACGTGACGGTCCGGAGTGTGTCCGAATACCCTTGCGGTTATATAAGAACCGGTTTATGCATGGAGACCAGGCGTAGGGGTCATTAGTGCTTTATCAGACAAGTGCCCAACTAGTTATGTTATATTACATGGTTAGTAAGAAACATCTTCCAGAGAGAATAGTTCCGTTAGGGGTTCCTTTCTCTGGGAGGCATGCCCTAAAGTGCATGTCCGGACTGCGAACGCAGAAAAAGCATCTGGGGGCACATAAGTAAATAAGTAAAAAGGTCATCTTTAGTTCACCGACCGAATATTCCCTTAAGAACGCTAGCTTTCGGCTTCACCCAGCCTGAGGTACACATCTGGCTGACCGGGCAGTAACAATCGCAGAGGTGCTCCCTTTACCACCTAGCCAAACAATCGGGAACGTAGGGGTAAGCACAGGAGCCAGGCAACCCAGCTTGGCCAAAACTTAAGTCATATCGATGCATATAATGGTGAATAAAAGGTACATGCGGAAGTTTGACACATGTGTTGGGCATGAAGCCCGTATAAATAAGCTTCTGTTTAAAGAAGCCCCGAGGTTTAGTGAGCGCGGGTAGCGCATCACTTGATGAGCCTTTAAGGGCTATAAGAGAGAAAAAAGGGGGGAAGGAGAGAAATGTAAGACAGAAAATGTAAAAAATGGAGAGAGGAAGGAGACGAACACAGAGTCCGGCGCTAGGCATAGAATCTTCGGAGACGGGCTACGTTCCATGGGTCCGGCTCGAGTCGGTTATCCGATGCATCTCACAGGCGGTACGCTCCACCAGTCAGGACCTGGTCGATTATGAAGGGACCTTCCCACTTGGGCTTTAGTTTGTCCTTTTTCTTGTGCGGCAGGCGTAGAACTAGTTCGCCAATATTGTAATTTTTGGCCCGTACTTCTCTGCTTTGATATCTTCGAGCCTGCTGTTGATAGAATGCGGAATGGGCTTTTTCCACGTCACGCTCCTCCTCCAAGGTGTCCAAACTGTCTTGCCGATCGAGTTCGACTTCTATTTCTTCGTACATGCGCACTCGAGGTGAGTCATGAATTATGTCGCAAGGCAAAATGGCCTCTGCGCCGTACACCATAAAGAATGGTGTGTATCCGGTGGTGCGATTCGGCATGGTCCGCAGCCCCCAGAGTACGGAGTCGATCTCCTCTACCCAGTGCGTGTTGGATTCCTTGAGGGATCGCACTAATCTGGGTTTGATGCCGCTCATAACAAGACCATTTGCACGTTCGACCTGGCCGTTAGTTTGTGGGTGATAGATGGAGGCATAATCGAGCTTGATGCCCTTGTTTTTGCACCAGAGTTTTACCTCGTCGGCCATAAAGTTCGTGTCGTGATCAGTGATGATGCTGTGGGGGACGCTGTAACGGTGTACGACCCCCGATATGAAGTCTATCACTGGTCCGAATTCGGCTGTCTTAACAGGCTTGGCTTCTATCCATTTGGTGAATTTATCCACCATGACCAGTAAGTATTTTTTCTTGTGGGTTCCACCCTTAAGGGGTCCCACCATGTCAAGTCCCCAGACCGCAAAGGGCCATGTTATGGGGATAGTTTGGAGGGCGGTGGGTGGGATATGGCTTTGGTTTGCGAAAAGCTGGCAACCAACGCACCGTTGGACTAAGTCCTGAGCGTCTGCCCGGGCCGTTGGCCAATAAAAGCCTATATGGAAAGCCTTGCTTACAAGGGACCGAGCTGCAGCGTGATGACCACCAAGTCCGGCGTGAATTTCAGCCAGCAAGTTCCGCCCTTCCTCTTTGGAGATGCCCCTTTGAAGGACTCCGGTAGTGCTTTTCTTATAAAGCTCTCCCTCATGGACTTTATAGGCTTTAGATCTCTACACTATGCAGCGTGCCTCGTCTTGGTCCTCTGGGAGTTCCTGCCTAGTAACGTAAGCTAGGAATGGTTCTATCCACGGGGCGATAACGACCATTATTACGTGGGCTGAAGGTGTGACTTCATTGGCGGAGCCTCCGATTATGTCAGATTGTTCGTCATCGGGCAGTGCGGTTGAGTCCGGAATGTTATTGCCGGATTCCCCTTCCCATACTACGGATGGCTTGAACAGCCGTTCCAAGAAGATGTTGGGGGGGGGGGGGGGGACTGCGTCGCGTTTTGCGCCGATGCGTGCCAGGACGTCTGTCGCCTGATTGTTCTCCCGGGCTATATGATGAAATTCGAGCCCTTCGAACCGAGCTGACAGTTTTAGGATGGCGTTGCGATAAGCTGCCATTTTTGGATCCTTGGCATCAAAGTCTCCATTTATTTGGGATATTGCGATGTTCGAATCCCCTCGCACCTCTAGGCGTTGAATTCCCATGGATACTGCCATCCGGAGACCGTGTAAAAGGGCCTCATATTCGGCTGCATTGTTGGAGTCTATGTACATAATTTGGAGTACGTATTGGACCGTGTCTCCCGTGGGGGACGACAAAACGACGCAAGCCCCCAGACCGGCCAACATTTTAGAGCCGTCGAAATGCATGATCCAGTTTGAGTATGTGCCGTACTCTTTAGGGAGTTCGGCCTCCGTCCATTCCGCGACGAAGTCGGCCAAAACTTGCGACTTAATAGCTCGCCGTGGCTTATAAGTTATATCGAATGGGAGGAGCTCGATGGTCCATTTTGCAATCCGGCCCGTTGCTTCGCGGTTGTTTATAATATCATTAAGTGGTACTTCGGAGGCTACTGTTACCGAACACTCTTGAAAGTAGTGTCGCAACTTCCGGGATGCTATGAATACCGCGTATGCAATCTTTGATAATGCGGGTACCGTGATTTGCATGGAGTGAGGACAGTGGACACATAGTAGAACGGCTTTTGAAGGGGGTATTTGTGTCCGTCCGTTTCTCGTTCGACGACGAGCACTGCGCTAACAACCTGGTGGGTAGCTGCAATGTACAATAGCATTGGTTCGCCGATATTTGGCGCGGCCAGGACTGGGTTTGTTGCCACTCGAAGTGTTCGGTGCGCTGAAGGAGGCGGTAAAGAGGTAGAGCCTTTTCTCCTAGACGGGAGATAAAGCTACTTAGAGCCGCCACGCATCCTGTTAATTTTTGTATTTGTTTGAGGTCCTTTGGGATGTCCAGTTGTGAGAGAGCTCGGATCTTGGCTGGATTTTCTTCAATTCCTCTACCGGATATAATGAAGCCCAAGAGCTTTCCGGCTGGAACGCCGAAAACACATTTTTCCGGGTTGAGCTTTATGTCGTATGTTCGGAGATTGTCAAATGTAAGCCTCAAGTCGTCTACTAGAGATTCGACATGTCTTGTTTTTACGACCACATCATCCACGTATGCCTCCACTGTTTTGCCGATCTGGTTTGCCAGACATGTTTGAATCATGCGTTGATATGTTGCGCCGGCGTTTTTGAGCCCAAAGGGCATCGTGTTGAAGCAGAATGGGCCGTACGGTGTGATGAATGCCGTTGCGGTTTGGTCAGATTCTGCCATCTTTATTTGATGGTAGCTTGAATATGCGTCGAGGAAGCACAACGAATCGTGTCCTGCGGTAGCGTCGATAATTTGATCGATGCGGGGGAGGAGGAAGGGATCCTTTGGGCAAGCCTTGTTAAGGTCTTTAAAACCAACGCACAGGTGCCAGGATTTGTCCTTCTTTGGTACCATCACCAGGTTTGCTAGCCAGTCCGGATGTTTTATATCTCTGATGAATCCGGCCTCCAATAGCTTGGCTAGCTCCTCTCCCATGGCCTGTCTCTTAGGTTCGGAAAAACGCCGAAGAGCTTGTTTGACAGGTTTGAATCCTTTTAGGATATTTAAGCTATGTTCGGCCAGCCTGCATGGGATTCCTGGCATGTGTGAAGGGTGCCAGGAGAAGATGTCCCAATTTTCACGTAGGAATTCTCGCAGTGCGGCATCTACATCAGGGTTTAATTGTGCCCCGATGGAAGCTGTTTTATTGGGGTCCATTGGATGGACCTGGAATTTGATTATTTCATCCGCTGGTTTAAAGGAGGTGGACTTGGATCTCTTGTCGAGTATCACATCGTCCCTGTTCACCGTGGAGCGCAGCGCAGTCAGCTCCTCAGCCGCTAGGGCTTCGGATAGTGCCTCAAGGGCGAATGCGGCTGTCTTATTTTCGGCGCGGGGTGCTGTGTCCGGATCACTAGCGAGAGTGATGATTCCATTTGGCCCGGGCATCTTGAGCTTCATGTACCCGTAATAGGGTATTGCTGGGAAGATTGTAAATGCTTCCCGCCCGAGCAGAGCGTGGTATCCGCTACTGAACGGGGCCACATGGAACATGACCTCTTTGGACCTGTAATTATCCGGCGCGCCGAACACCACATCTAGTGTGATTTTTCCTGTACAGCGCGCTTCCCGACTGGGGATTATTCCTCTAAAGGTTGTGCTGCTTCGCTCAATGCGGTTCCAGTCTATTTCCATTTTTTGAAGGGTTTCCTCGTAAATGAGGTTCAATCCGCTGCCTCCATCCATGAGTACCTTGGTGAGGCGAAAGCCGTCCACTATTGGACTGAGGACTAGTGCGGCTGGTGCTCGGGCTGTTCGGAATTTAGGTTCATCACTGGCATTGAAAGTAATAGCCGTGTCACTCCATGGGTTTATTGTTGCTACTTGGTAGACTTCGGCGAGGCTGCGGAGTGTTCTTTTTCACATATTATTTGATGCGAAGGTCTTGAAGACTGTTAAGACTGTACTGGTGACCCTGGGGTGGCTTTCTGCGGCCTCTGGCATTAGGAGATCTTTGCCAATTTTGGCCACCTGCCGGAGTATCCAACATGCTCTAAGGCTATGAGTTGGCGTGGCGCCCTCTGTACTGTGAATTTTACAGGGTCCATTAAGCCATCCTTCCAGTACGGTTCCATGCCCTGTAGAGGGTTTTTGTTTTTTGGTGTTTAACCCGGGTGTCTATCGATGATGCACCCTTTTGTTCCGGACGGGGTTTCTATTTAGGGCCGGATTATCCCAAAATTTTATTTCGGTTTTCCAGGCGCTTTCCATCGCACAGTACTTTTTGTACTATGGACGCCAAGTCAGAAAGGCGTGTAATATGGCGACAACTTATGGCGTTGAGGATTCCCTTGTCTGTGCAATTATTGCAGAATATTGAAATTGCGTCTTCCTCGCGACAGTCCTTTATCCTGTTCATAACGAGGAGGAATCTAGCCCAGTAATGATGTACTGTTTCTTCGAGCTTTTGCCTGATTTGGGATAGATCGCTTACGTTCGGGTGGGTGGGTGTAATTAAATCCGAAACCTCACCCAATCTAAGACTCAAAGGCCAAGGAGTTTCCGAACTCTGAAGTTTGGGTTCTTGGAAGTTGTCCAATGAATCTAGCCCGCTGCCTGATTCTAAGTTCAGGTCTTGAGTTACGTCCTCCCCTCCGCGGGTATCCGGCTTGGAGGGATCGGGAATCCGGACATAGCTGGTCCTTAAGATAGATGAAGGATCGCCGCACTACGCCTCAACCACGGCAACGTGATGGGTGGCTTGGGGAGAGTTAATTTCTCTTAGATCGGGTTTAAGCCCAACTTGGCTGTAATCTGTAGCGACCCCCAGGGCGGCGATGCGATCCAAGAGCTCGTTTACGGAAGAGTGCTCCATTGGATCTAACTACTCGACGAGTTCCGAGCTGTCGTGAAGATTGCTTTTGATGACCCGAGAGGTCACCGTCGGCGCAACAGCCAAACAGGTGGTCATAAGAAAACCACCTAGCCGGAGAGTTTGGCCGATAGCCAAGGCTCCCTTAGTAACGGCGCCGTCTTTAAAGACGGGAAGAGGCATCCTTCCTGATTGTGACGGAAAAGAGGAAATCTCAATGAAAGCACCAATGTTGGTGTCAAAACCGGCGGATCTCGGGTAGGGGGTCCCGAACTGTGCGTCTAGGCGGATGGTAACAGGAGACAAGGGACACAAAGTTTTACCCAGGTTTGGGCCCTGTCGATGGAGGTAAAACCCTACGTCCTGCTTGATTAATATTGATGATATGGATAGTACAGGAGTAGATCTACCACGAGATCTAGGAGGCTAAACCCTAGAAGCTAGCCTATGGTATGATTGTTGTATGTTGTGTGTTGTTCTACGGACTAAAACCCTCCGGTTTATATAGACACCGGAGAGGGTTAGGGTTACACAAAGTTAGTTACAATGATAGGAGATCTAAATATTCGTATCGCCAAGCTTTCCTTCCACGCCAAGGAAAGTCCCTTCCGGACACGGGACGAAGTCTTCAATCTTGTATCTTCCTAGTCCAGGGGTTCGGCTGAAGGTATAGTTCGGCCATCCGAATACCCCATAATCCAGGACTCCATCACTCCCACTCACTTCTTTTGAGAGAAACTTCTTCTCTAGAAAGGATCCATCCTTAGCAACAAAGATCTTGCCTTCGTGTCACGCCCAAGATGCGACCCTATCCTAAAGGAACTCGAAGGTCCCACCAAGGATAGAAGCGCATCTTGAAGACGCTTTTGCAAGGTGGATATCATTACATCAAACCATTACATAATAGTTGGGGATACATACATAAGGCACAAATGCCCCAAGAATACATCAACATCATAAAATAGATCCACATCTGACTACGGATGAAACATAAACAGAAACTCAAAAAATATCCACCCTGCTAGCCCAGGCTGCCGATCTGGAACCTATCCCCTGATCGACGACGAAGAAGAACTCCAAAATAAGTAAACATCGCTCTCGCATCATGATCATCGCATAACCTGTACCTGCAACTGGTGTTGTAGTAAACTGTGAGCCACGAGGACTTAGCAATCCCATTACCATGGGTATCAAGACTAGCAAAGCTTAATGGGTAAGGAAGGGGTAAAGTGGTGAGGTTGCAGCAGCGGCTAAGCATGTATGGTGGCTAAATTACGAAACAAGAGCGAGGAGAGGAGCTTAGCAAGCGATCGTTAACTAGTAATGATCAAGAAGTGATCCTGAACTCCTACTTACGTCAAACATAACCCAGAAACTGTGCTCTCCTCTCGAACAACCCCGAAAAGAGACAAACATGGTTACGCACACGGTTGGTGTATTTTAGAAGAGTTTACTTCAAGTTTACTACAACAGGGTATTAACAAATTCCCATCTGCCACATAACCGCGGGCACGGCTTTCGAAAGTTCAAACCCTGCAGGGGTGTCCCAACTTTGCCCATGATAAGCTCTCACGATCAACGAAGGATATTCCTTCTCCCGGGACGACCCGATCAGTCTCGGAATCCCAGTTACAAGACATTTCGACAATGGTAAAACAAGACACGCAAGACCGCCAAAATGTGCAGACAAATCCCGATAGGAGCTGCACATATCTCGTTCCCAGGGCACACCGGATGAGCAAGACGTCAGGCTGGCATAGACCCTGGTTGCCCAGGGGGCGCCGGACATCGCTCGGTTTGGACCAGCACTCAGAGGAGCACTGGCCCGGGGGGGGGGGGGGCTAAAATAAAGATGACCCTCACGCTCCGGAAACCCAAGGGAAAAAGGCTTAGGTTGTTAGGCAAATGTAAAACCAATGTTGGGCCTTGCTAGAAGAGTTTTATTCAAGGCGAACTGTCAAGAGGTTTCCATAACACCCAATCACGTTAGGGACGCAAAATCTGATGGGGAACGCAGTAATTTCAAAAATTTTCCTACGCACACGCAAGATCATGGTGATGCATAGCAACGAGAGGGGAGAGTGTTTGTCTACGTACCCTCGTAGACCGAAGCGGAAGCGTTGACACAACGTAGAGGAAGTAGTCGTACGTAGAGGAAGTAGTCGTACGTTCTCCTCGCGATCCAACCGATCACAGCACCGTTACTCCGGCACCTCCGAGTTCTTGGCACACGTTCAGCTCGATGACGATCCCCGGGCTCCGATCCAGCAAAGCGTCGGGGAAGAGTTCCGTCAGCACGACGGCGTGGTGACGATCTTGATGTGTTACCGGCGCTGGGCTTCGCCTAAGCACTGCAACAATATAATCGAGGTGGAATTTGGTGGAAGGGGGCACCGCACACGGCTAAGGAACGATCCGTAGATCAACTTGTGTGTCTTTGGGGTGCCCCCTGCCCCCGTATATAAAGGATCCAAGGGGGAGGGGCTGGCCGGCCAGGTTTGGTGCGCCAGGAGAGTCCTACTCCCTCTGGGAGTAGGATTCCCCCCCCCCCAATCCTAGTTGGACTAGGATTGCTCCAAGGGGGAGAGAGAGAGAGAGGGGGCGCCCCACTTCTCC
This sequence comes from Aegilops umbellulata, assembly GCA_032464435.1. Taxonomy (NCBI): domain Eukaryota; kingdom Viridiplantae; phylum Streptophyta; class Magnoliopsida; order Poales; family Poaceae; genus Aegilops; species Aegilops umbellulata. Next base: position 400,934,626 of record CP136054.1, read on the forward strand.
TAGTCCTAATAGGACTAGGGAAGGGGGGAGGCGCGCAGCCCCTAGGGCTGCCCTCTCACCTTTCCTCCAAGGCCCATGTTGGCCCATTATGCTCCCGGGGGGTTCCGGTAACCCTCCCGGTATTCCGGTAAAATCCTGATTTCACCTGGAATGCATCCGATGTCCAAACATAGGCTTCCAATATATAATTCTTTATGTCTCGACCATTTCGAGACTCCTCGTCACGTCCGTGATCACATCCGGGACTCCGAACTCCTTCGGTACATCAAAATGCATAAACTCATAATAACTGTCATCGTAACGTTAAGCGTGCGGACCCTACGGTTCGAGAACAATGTAGACATGACCGAGACACGTTTCCGGTCAATAACCAATAGCGGGACCTGGATGCCCATATTGGCTCCTACATATTCTACGAAGATCTTTATCGGTCAGACCGCATAACAACATACGTTGTTCCCTTTGTCATCGGTATGTTACTTGCCCGAGATTCGATCGTCGGTATCCAATACCTAGTTCAATCTCGTTACCGGCAAGTCTCTTTTCTCGTTCCGTAATACATCATCTCGCAACTAACTCATCGGTTGCAATGCTTGCAAGGCTTTATGTGATGTGCATTACCGAGAAGGCCCTGAGATACCTCTCCGACAATCGGAGTGACAAATCCTAATCTCGAAGTATGCCAACTCAACATGTACCTTCGGAGACACTTGTAGAGCACCTTTATAATCACCCAGTTACGTTGTGACGTTTGGTAGCACACAAAGTGTTCCTACGGTAAATGGGAGTTGCATATTCTCATAGTTAAAGGAACATGTATAAGTCATGGATAAAAGCAATAGCAATATACTAAACGATCGGGTGCTATGCTAATGCAATGGGTCATGTCAATCAGATCATTCAACTAATGATGTGATCTCGTTAATCAAACAACAACTCTTTGTTCATGGCTAGGAAACATAACCATCTTTGATCAATGAGCTAGTCAAGTAGAGGCATACTAGTGACACTCTGTTTGTCTATGTATTCACACATGTATTATGTTTCCAGTTAATACAATTCTAGCATGAATAATAAACATTTATCATGATATAAGGAAATAAATAATAACTTTATTATTGCCTCTAGGGCATATTTCCTTCAGTCTCCCACTTGCACTAGAGTCAATAATCTAGATTACAAAGTAATGATTCTAACACCCATGGAGTTTTGGTGCTGATCATGTTTTGCTCGTGGAAGAGGCTTAGTCAACGGGTCTGCAACATTCAGATCCGTATGTATCTTGCATATCTCTATGTCTCCCACCTGGACCAAATCCCGGATGGAGTTGAAGCGTCTCTTGATGTGTTTGGTTCTTTTGTGAAATCTGGATTCCTTTGCCAAGGCAATTGCACCAGTATTGTCACAAAAGATTTTTATTGGACCCGATACGCTAGGTACAACACCTAGATCGGATATGAACTCCTTCATCCAGACTCCTTCATTGGCTGCTTCTGAAGCGGCTATGTACTCAGCTTCACATGTAGATCCCGCCACGACGCTTTGTTTAGAACTGCACCAACTGACAGCTCCACCGTTTAATGTAAATACGTATCCGGTTTGCGATTTGGAATCGTCCGGATCAGTGTCAAAGCTTGCATCGACGTAACCGTTTACGACGAGCTCTTTGTCACCTCCAAAAATGAGAAACATATCCTTAGTCCTTCTCAAGTACTTAAGGATGTTCTTGACCGCTGTCCAGTGATCCACTCCTGGATTACTTTGGTACCTGCCTGCTAAACTTACAGCAAGGCACACATCAGGTCTGGTACACAGCATTGCATACATGATAGAGCCTATGGCTGAAGCATAGGGAACATTTTTCATCTTCTCTCTATCTTCTGCGGTGGTCGGGCATTGAGTCTTACTCAATTTCACACCTTGTGCCACAGGCAAGAACCCTTTCTTTGCCTGATCCATTCTGAACTTTTTCAAAACTTTGTCAAGGTATGTGCTTTGTGAAAGTCCTATTAAGCGTCTTGATCTATCTCTATAGATCTTAATGCCCAATATGTAAGCAGCTTCCCCGAGGTCTTTCATTGAAAAACTTTTATTCAAGTATCCCTTTATGCTATCCAGAAATTCTATATTATTTCCGATCAGTAATATGTCATCTACATATAATATCAGAAATGCTACAGAGCTCCCACTCACTTTCTTGTAAATACAGGCTTCTCCGAAAGTCTGTATAAAACCAAAAGCTTTGATCACATTATCAAAGCGTTTATTCCAACTCCGAGAGGCTTGCACCAGTCCATAAATGGATCGCTGGAGCTTGCACACTTTGTTACCTCCCTTTGGATCGACAAAACCTTCTGGTTGCATCATATACAACTCTTCTTCCAGAAATCCATTCAGGAATGCAGTTTTGACATCCATTTGCCAAATTTCATAATCATAAAATGCGGCAACTGCTAACATGATTCGGACAGACTTAAGCATCGCTACGGGTGAGAAAGTCTCATCGTAGTCAATCCCTTGAACTTGTCGAAAACCTTTTGCAACAAGTCGAGCTTTATAGACAGTAACATTACCATCAGCGTCAGTCTTCTTTTTGAAAATCCATTTATTTTCTATTGCTTGCCGATCATCGGGCAAGTCAACCAAAGTCCACACTTTGTTATCATACATGGATCCCATCTCAGATTTCATGGCCTCAAGCCATTTTGCGGAATCTGGGCTCACCATCGCTTCTTCATAGTTCGTAGGTTCATCATGGTCTAGTAACATGACTTCCAAAATAGGATTACCGTACCACTCTGGTGCGGATCTTACTCTGGTTGATCTACGAAGTTCAGTAGAAACTTGATCTGAAGTTTCATGATCTTTATCATTAGCTTCCTCCCTATTTGATGTAGGTGTCACAGAAACAGATTTCTGTGATGTACTACTTCTCAATAAAGGAGCAGATACTGTTATCTCATCAAGTTCTACTTTCCTCCCACTCACTTCTTTCGAGAGAAACTCCTTCTCTAGAAAGTTTCCGACTTTGGCAACAAAATTTTTGCCTTCGGATCTGTGATAGAAGGTATACCCAATAGTCTCCTTTGGGTATCCTATGAAGACACATTTTTCCGATTTGGGTTCGAGCTTATCAGGTTGAAGCTTTTTCACATAAGCATCGCAGCCCCAAACTTTAAGAAACGACAACTTTGGTTTCTTGCCAAACCACAGTTCATAAGGCGTCGTCTCAACGGATTTTGATGGTGCCCTATTTAACGTGAATGCGGCCGTCTCTAGAGCATAACCCCAAAAAGATAGCGGTAAATCGGTAAGAGACATCATAGATCGCACCATATCCAGTAAAGTACGATTACGACGTTCGGACACACCATTACGTTGTGGTGTTCCGGGTGGCGTGAGTTGCGAAACTATTCCGCATTGTTTCAAATGTAGACCAAACTCGTAACTCAAATATTCTCCTCCACGATCAGATCGTAGAAACTTTATTTTCTTGTTACGATGATTTTCCACTTCACTCTGAAATTCTTTGAACTTTTCAAATGTTTCAGACTTGTGTTTCATTAAGTAGATATACCCATATCTGCTTAAATCATCAGTGAAGGTGAGAAAATAACGATATCCGCCTCGAGCCTCAACATTCATTGGACCACATACATCAGTATGTATGATTTCCAATAAATCTGTTGCTCTCTCCACAGTACCGGAGAACGGTGTTTTAGTCATCTTGCCCATAAGGCACGGCTCGCATGTGCCAAGTGATTCATAATCAAGTGACTCCAAAAGTCCATCAGTATGGAGTTTCTTCATGCGCTTTACGCCGATATGACCTAAACGGCAGTGCCACAAATAAGTTGCACTATCATTATTAACTCTGCATCTTTTGGCTTCAACATTATGAATATGTGTGTTACTACTATCGAGATTAAGTAAGAACAAACCACTCTTTAATGGCGCATGACCATAAAAGATATTACTCATATAAATAGAACAACCATTATTCTCTGATTTAAATGAATAACCGTCTCGCATCAAACAAGATCCAGATATAATGTTCATGCTTAATGCTGGTACTAAATAACAATTATTTAGATCTAATATTAATCCCGAAGGTAGATGTAGAGGTAGCGTGCCGACCGCGATCACATCGACTTTGGAACCATTTCCCACGCGCATCGTCACCTCGTCCTTAGCCAATTTTCGCTTAATCCGTAGCCCCTGTTTTGAGTTGCAAATATTAGCAACAGAACCAGTATCAAATACCCAGGTGCTACTGCGAGAATTAGTAAGGTACACATCAATAACATGTATATCACATATACCTTTGTTAACCTTGCCATCCTTCTTATCCGCCAAATACTTGGGGCAGTTCCGCTTCCAGTGACCAGTCTGCTTGCAATAGAAGCACTCAGTTTCAGGCTTAGGTCCAGACTTGGGTTTCTTCTCTTGAGTAGCAACTTGCTTGCTGTTCTTTTTGAAGTTCCCCTTTTTCTTCCCTTTGCCCTTTTTCTTGAAACTAGTGGTTTTGTTAACCATCAACACTTGATGCTCCTTTTTGATTTCTACCTCCGCGGCTTTTAGCATCGCGAAGAGCTCGGGCATAGTTTTGGTCATCCCTTGCATATTATAGTTCATCATGAAGCTCTTGTAGCTTGGTGGCAGTGATTGGAGAATTCTGTCAATGACGCAATCATCCGGAAGATTAACTCCCAGTTGAATCAAGTGATTGTTATACCCAGACATTCTGAGTATATGCTCACTGACAGAACCATTCTCCTCCATTTTACAGCTATAGAACTTATTGGAGACTTCATATCTCTCAATCCGGGCATTTGCTTGAAATATTAACTTCAACTCCTGGAACATCTCATATGCTCCATGGTGTTCAAAACGTCGTTGAAGTCCCGGTTCTAAGCCGTAAAGCATGGCACACTGAACTATAGAGTAGTCATCAGCTTTGCTTTGCCAGACGTTCATAACATCTGGCGTAGCTCTTGCACCAGGCCTGGCACCTAGCGGTGCTTCCAGGACGTAATTCTTCTGTGCAGCAATGAGGATAATCCTCAAGTTACGGACCCAGTCCGTGTAATTGCTACCATCATCTTTCAACTTTGCTTTCTCAAGGAACGCATTAAAATTCAACGGAACAACAGCACGAGCCATCTATCTACACAACATAGACAAGCAAGATACTATCAGGTACTAAGTTCATGATAAATTAAAGTTCAATTAATCATATTACTTAAGAACTCCCACTTAGATAGATATCTCTCTAATCCTCTAAGTGATCACGTGATCCAAATCAACTAAACCATGTCCGATCATCACGTGAGATGGAGTAGTTTCAATGGTGAACATCATTATGTTGATCATATCTACTATATGATTCACGCTCGACCTTTCGGTCTCTGTGTTCCGAGGCCATATCTGTATATGCTAGGCTCGTCAAGTTAAACCTGAGTATTCCGCGTGTGCAACTGTTTTGCACCCGTTGTATTTGAACGTAGAGCCTATCACACCCGATCATCACGTGGTGTCTCAGCACGAAGAACTTTCGCAACGGTGCATACTCAGGGAGAACACTTCTTGATAATTTAGTGAGAGATCATCTTATAATGCTACCGTCAATCAAAGCAAGATAAGATGCATAAAAGGATAAACATCACATGCAATCAATATAAGTGATATGATATGGCCATCATCATCTTGTGCTTGTGATCTCCATCTCCGCAGCACCGTCATGATCACCATCGTCACCGGCGCGACACCTTGATCTCCATCATAGCATTGTTGTCGTCTCGCCAATCTTATGCTTCTACGACTATCACTACCGTTTAGCAAAAAGTAAAGCATTACAGGGCGATTGCATTGCATACAATAAAGCGACAACCATATGGCTCCTGCCAGTTGCCGATAACTCGGTTACAAAACATGATCATCTCATACAATAAAATTTAGCATCACGTCTTGACCATATCACATCACAACATGCCCTGCAAAAACAAGTTAGACGTTCTCTACTTTGTTGTTGCAAGTTTTACGTGGCTGCTACGGGCTTTAAGCAAGAACTCATCTTACCTACGCATCAAAACCACAACGATAGTTTGTCAAATAGACTCCGTTTTAACCTTCTCAAGGACCGGGCGTAGCCACACTCGGTTCAACTAAAGTTGGAGAGACAGTCTTCCGCAAGCCATCTCTGTGCAAAGCACGTCGAGGGAACCGGTCTCGCGTAAGCGTACGCGTAAGGTTGGTCCGGATCGTCTCATCCAACAATACCGCTGAACCAAAGTATGACATGCTGGTAGGCAGTATGACTTGTATCGTCCACAACTCACTTGTGTTCTACTCGTGCAAATAACATCAACCATAAAACCTAGGCTCGGATGCCACTGATGGGGAACGCAGTAATTTCAAAAATTTTCCTACGCACACGCAAGATCATGGTGATGCATAGCAACGAGAGGGGAGAGTGTTTGTCTACGTACCCTCGTAGACCGAAGCGGAAGCATTGACACAACGTAGAGGAAGTAGTCGTACGTAGAGGAAGTAGTCGTACGTTCTCCTCGCGATCCAACCGATCACAGCACCGTTACTCCGGCACCTCCGAGTTCTTGGCACACGTTCAGCTCGATGACGATCCCCGGGCTCCGATCCAGCAAAGCGTCGGGGAAGAGTTCCGTCAGCACGACGGCGTGGTGACGATCTTGATGTGTTACCGGCGCTGGGCTTCGCCTAAGCACTGCAACGATATAATCGAGGTGGAATTTGGTGGAAGGGGGCACCGCACACGGCTAAGGAACGATCCGTAGATCAACTTGTGTGTCTTTGGGGTGCCCCCTGCCCCTGTATATAAAGGATCCAAGGGGGAGGGGCTGGCCGGCCAGGTTTGGGGCGCCAGGAGAGTCCTACTCCCTCTGGGAGTAGGATTCCCCCCCCCCAATCCTAGTTGGACTAGGATTCCTCCAAGGGGGAGAGAGAGAGAGAGGGGGCGCCCCACTTCTCCTAGTCCTAATAGGACTAGGGAAGGGGGGAGGCGCGCAGCCCCTAGGGCTGCCCTCTCACCTTTCCTCCAAGGCCCATGTTGGCCCATTATGCTCCCGGGGGGTTCCGGTAACCCTCCCGGTATTCCGGTAAAATCCTGATTTCACCTGGAATGCATCCGATGTCCAAACATAGGCTTCCAATATATAATTCTTTATGTCTCGACCATTTCGAGACTCCTCGTCACGTCCGTGATCACATCCGGGACTCCGAACTCCTTCGGTACATCAAAATGCATAAACTCATAATAACTGTCATCATAACGTTAAGCGTGCGGACCCTACGGTTCGAGAACAATGTAGACATGACCGAGACACGTTTCCGGTCAATAACCAATAGCGGGACCTGGATGCCCATATTGGCTCCTACATATTCTACGAAGATCTTTATCGGTCAGACCGCATAACAACATACGTTGTTCCCTTTGTCATCGGTATGTTACTTGCCCGAGATTCGATCGTCGGTATCCAATACCTAGTTCAATCTCGTTACCGGCAAGTCTCTTTTCTCGTTCCGTAATACATCATCTCGCAACTAACTCATCGGTTGCAATGCTTGCAAGGCTTTATGTGATGTGCATTACCGAGAAGGCCCTGAGATACCTCTCCGACAATCGGAGTGACAAATCCTAATCTCGAAGTATGCCAACTCAACATGTACCTTCGGAGACACTTGTAGAGCACCTTTATAATCACCCAGTTACGTTGTGACGTTTGGTAGCACACAAAGTGTTCCTACGGTAAATGGGAGTTGCATATTCTCATAGTTAAAGGAACATGTATAAGTCATGGATAAAAGCAATAGCAATATACTAAACGATCGGGTGCTATGCTAATGCAATGGGTCATGTCAATCAGATCATTCAACTAATGATGTGATCTCGTTAATCAAACAACAACTCTTTGTTCATGGCTAGGAAACATAACCATCTTTGATCAATGAGCTAGTCAAGTAGAGGCATACTAGTGACACTCTGTTTGTCTATGTATTCACACATGTATTATGTTTCCAGTTAATACAATTCTAGCATGAATAATAAACATTTATCATGATATAAGGAAATAAATAATAACTTTATTATTGCCTCTAGGGCATATTTCCTTCAAAATCCGGGAACATAATACCGATATGACGGAAACTAGGGCGGTAAGAGTGGAACAAAACACCAGGCATAAGGCCGAGCCTTCCACTCTTTACCAAGTATATAGATGCATTAATAATATAAGAGATATTGTGATATCCCAACATAAACATAATCCAACATGGAGCAATCTTCATCTTCACCTGCAACTAGCAACGCTATAAGGGGGGCTGAGCAAAAGCGGTAACATAGTCAAACAACGGTTTGCTAGGAAGGGTGACAAAGGTTAGAGGTTCATGGCAATTTGGGAGGCTTGATAAGCAAGTGGTAGGTAACGCGGCATAGCTATAGCATCGAGGCAACTAGCACATCAATGATAGTAATGAGATCCAAGGTGACGGTCATCTTGCCTGAAATCCCACTAGGAAGAAGAACGAGTCCATGAAGGAGATGAAGCCACGAAGACGAACCAAGCGTAGACGAACGAATCCTCACGAACGCAACGAAACGAGAACTATCGCGAAGAAACACACAACATGGTAAACACACCACACATAACAAGACATGATGCTCAACCAAGTATGATGCATGACAAGGCTACATGAGGCTACTCATGGCAAGAGATTATGCATACAAGAGCAACACATCAAAGCAAGTTTAAATGAGGCCGGAAACAACATATAACAATTCCGGTAAGTCCTCATATGCAAATTTTGAAAATTTTCTAGATCTGAATAAGCCCTATGTTCAAGTTGTTAAATAGCAAGGTAATAAGCACCAAGATGATCTACATGAAATTCTAGTCAAGTTACATATAAGGATCATTTAATTCGGAGCTACGGCCTAGAAGATATGAGCAGAACAAGATAAACATGACACTGATGCAAAATGCATTCAAGCATCAAGCAAACACACTCAATACATGGATGCAACAAGGTAACATGAAAATACATGCAAAACTAAGCAAGTTTCATATAGAGCACACTCAAAACGGAGCAACGGTTCAACACATACACATGAAACAAGTTTAAAGGACATGCTGTCCAAAACAGCAACTAGGCAAATTGCAAGCATCAAAACAATATGCTAAGGCACCTCACCATGAAAACAAAAGGCATGGACATGATGTATAGGTAAGTCATTACAAAACATGAATACTGAGCTATCTACATAAATCACTATAGTATGCTCAAAAGGACATAGCAAGATTGCAAATAATAATAGTTTCACAGACTTGGCAGAATTCACAGGACATGGCAGGAATAACATCAGGTTGCAATGTTTAGAGCTACCAAAAAGGCACAGAAGATATTATGGCACCCATGTAAACATAGCAAGTTTTATTACTACGTTCAGACTTGGCAGAAAACAGAGCATGTCATTAACAGAATTATGAAGGCAATTTTGCGAGCTCGAATCACACATTACAAAGCATTTCATGAAAAGAAAAGCATACCTACAGCAAGATGACATGTTCATGAAGCTAATCATGGCAATATAAAGTTCATAGGATGCATGGAAAACTAGCAAAACACATGGCAAAACTGAACTTGATGTTAACAGGCCGACAACAACATTATTTAGCAAGTTTGGAGCATGATTACAACAAGCTACAACAGTATATAAATGCAACCAAGGACATGGATGGATAGAGAATGACATGAACAACAAAGCATCCTTGGTTAGCATCTCCATATTATGCATAGATTAATTGGTAGCATCAAACAAAGATAGCAAGATGATATAGCAGTTTCAGCATTGACAGAACATTAACAGCAAGTAGCCCATTTCACGAGCTTGATGCACTCACCACAAGGCGCACAAAAATACGTGGATTGCACTGCTGTAAAGATGGCATGAATATGCTTCACAAACATATAGACATAAAGCTCATACGAAAATCATAGAAAAAGATATAAAAATGTCAAATGAGCAAGTTCTGTTAAACTACAGGAGACAACATCACATAGCAGTCTCGCAACGATGATTAGGGCATCAATATGAACTCAAACAAACATGGCACAATGGAATGAAATGAATAGCATCTCACAGTAAACATTTGACATATTACACGCAGCAAACAGAGCAACACGCATTAAGTTATGGCATGTAGAACATAGCACCAGAATGCAAAAATTTAGGGATTTAGTGGAAATTTCACCTCGCGGGAAAAACGGGATCCTGAGGACCCGGGACAGATCAGACCGGGCGGCGCGGGGCGTTTGGACGGACGGACGGGGAGATCCAGGACGGGACCATACCGGCGCGGAGTAAGTAGAGGAGGCTGGCCATGGCGTCGCCGGCGACGTGTGGAGGCAGGGCGAGGCGCGCCCGGATCCAGGGCTGGCGAGGCCGGATCCGGCAGTTGCCGGCGCGGGGGGAGGCGTCCCCGACAAGGAGAGGCGGCGGGGTCGGTGGAGCACGGCGATGGCGCGGCGGGGCTAAGGCGGTGGCGCGGCGGATCTTGGCGAGGTAGGCGGGATAATGGGTGGTGGCCGGTGGCCGGAGCGGTGCGTGGCACGGGGGCGCGAGCGGTGGCGAGCTCGGAGGTGGCGGCGAGCTGGCCGGAGGCAGGGCGGCAGTGCAGGGGACGGCGAGCTGCGGTCGGTGGCGGGCGCGCGGGCTGGGCGGCGGCGCTAGATGGGCTCGCGCGGGCCCTATCCGGGCCCGGCGGGCCGCGCGGTGGTGGGAAGGCGGAGGTGCGACCGGGCGCAGACATGGCGGCGCTTGAGTGGCTGAGGTGGCGGGGACGGTGACGTGGCGCGCTGCCATTGGTCGAGCGACGTGGCCGGCTCCAGTGGACACGTCCAGCGCGGCGTGGACGCATCCGGCGGCACGGGGAGGGGCTAGGCTAGGGTTTGGACTGCGAGAATCTCGGGGGAGAGACACATATTTATAGGTAGAGGGGGGTAGGAGTGTCCAAATGAGGTGCGGTTTTCGGCCACGCGATCGTGATCGAACGACCGAGAGAATGGAGAGGGTTTGGATGGGCTCATGGGCTGTGGTGAAGGAGTGCTGGGATGCAAAGAGAGAGGGGTTTTGGGCTACACGGTTAACCGTTGGGGCATCAAACGACCTCCAAATGGAATGAAAATTGACAGGCGGTCTACCTACTCTATAACAACACCGCATGCCATGTTTCATCCCATTCCGATAATGTTTAAATGCCACTCACGAAACGAGATCTGGTAGGTGCAACGGGCGCGTGTGGGAGTGTTGGATGGCGAAACGAACAACGGGGAAAAGGACCGGATTCAAGTTTTGAAAATATGAGGATGCAATGTAGATGATGACATGGCAAAATGCAAAACGCAAGCAGCTGATGATGACGAATAAATGGAAGACACCTGGCGCATCGGATCCGGGGCGTTGCAACTCTCCTCCACTAACAAGAGATCTCATCCCGAGATCTTAGGACCAAGACGGAAGGGAAAAAGGGATGAGGTGAAATAAGAACAAAAGAGTGAGGATGAAAAAAGTCGAGAGCACTGGTTAGGAAAGAGGAACGACGAGAATGACGAGAATCAAAAGCTCAATGAACCTGATGGACTCTGAAACCACTTCGGTTAGAATAAGATAAGAATAGAACATGAACTTGAGAAGGTGGAACGATACTTGACTTGAGGAACCACACAAAAGCTCCGGAAGACTTGAAAGAGTGGAATGAGAAGAACGGGGAAGAATATGACAACTTCTACCATGAATGAAATAGAGAGCATCCTTAGAAGGAAACATTGAACGGAATTGTTGAGAAAATCAACAACAACAAAAATAAGCTTGTTGTGGACTTATGGATAACATCTCAAAAATTATGAGGTGATAACCGACCACAATCGAAAAAGATTGAATAGCTGAGGAGAACGAAGAAATGCAAAACTCCACTTCAAAAGAATACGGAGAATTAATCGCACTTCAAGATGAAAGAAGAAAAGATACTGGAGCTCCTCCAAAAGAATCTTGATGAACACTTGAAGAATGAATTAAATCCTTACGAACCACCATGAAGAACTCCCGTAACAGAAGGATGACGAGATAAAATTGAAGGATGAAAGGGACAAGATTAAAGCCTTGCGATGATTCTGATGGAGATTCCGACAAGATGGCCGAGGAAGTTTTGAACTCCGGGAAAGAAAATACGAACAACTTAGAACCGAGAAATTATTCAACATGAACAATCTCCGAAGGAAGGAAATAATCAACTTGATGAAAGAAGAATAAGAATTACGTTATGCTTATCCTCCGCCAATTAAACTGATGAGAAGCAATGGATTGCATACAACTTATTCACATTGGGAAATGATTAAGGGGAGATATAGCACAATACTTGGGAAAAACTTCAAGAACCACCGGTAGGACTGGAAAGAACGAATTGAATTGATATGATAAGAACAGAAGAGAAATTCTCAAACGAACCGTCGCAAGAATTGAAACGAATGACGAAAAGAGAATGAATCACCGGGAAGAATTAGAAAATCACAAATATGCTTGAGGGAATTAGGAGACAAGAGAATGAAGGGATCGCGAACTGATTGAAGAATACTTGAACGAAGCATCGGTACAAATATAGGAACGAACAGAGCTGAAAACTTGGAACGAAGAAATATTCGTAAAAGATGGCCTTCGGATGATCAAGAGAGAAAGCAACTCCTGAAATACTCTGGATGGATGAAAAGAATTGCACGACTGGAAACAATTTGCAAGGATACATCATGCTAGCACCGCGAATCTCTGGGAGAACGGACAAAATTTAAGGGAAACTCTTCTTCGGTCTTCAACTGTTGGAAATGACGACGAGAAACAACACCAAAATTGTTGAGATACTTCGAGAGAATGGAAAGCGAAGAGTTTGAGCCAGCAATGAAAATGGTTTCAAATCGATCCTTGAAAAAGCATCTGACTGATGAAATTCATACTTTTGCCAAACTTCGAAAAGAATTTGAGAATACCTCCGGGCAATTAGAAGAGTCGGGTAAGATCCTGGGAAAGACTTGTGGGTTAGGGCCCACTAAAAAGAAACACCGTTGAGAGGGATTGTTGAATGAGAAACGATGCACCAGAACAACTGAAAGACTTGAATGAGGTGACAACCTCAAATTAAAAGGATGCAAACACGAATCTTCTGAGATGTCTTCAGCACTCCGGAAGGATTAAATGGCAAGAGGCGAACGATCAGAGGGAAATATTTGAGCTGAGGAAAAGAATACGATCGACAATGAAAAACTTGAATTGAAACCTCCCGGAAGGAAAATGAGAAAAACGATGATTACTAGACGAGAATTCATCGGTTGAGACAACTGAGGAAAGACTGAAGATGCTCCACACGAATGAAATTAATTGCTCGAATGAAGGCTCAGACTCCGGAATAAAAGGGGTGGGAGGGCGGAAAAAAACACAGGCAACTTGAACGAGGAATCGACGAATATCTTGAAGAGAAAGCACCTGTTGAAATAATTGAGGAAAGAATGCAAGGGCTTCGCACAAGTAGGATGGATACTCGGTTTCGGACTCCGGTTCCGAGAACAAAAGGGGTGGGTTGGTGGGAAAAAGATAGACAACTTCGGATGGGGAAAATAACGTCGATTGAAAATAACTAAGTACTGATCTTGCCAAAAGATGAAGAGGATCGAATCGACTTGACGAGAAATGCACCGGACAAAAGAGGAAGGAAAACGAATGAAAACTAACTACATGACCCTAAAGAAAAATTTGTAGGGGCAGAGGAGTAGTTCAAAACACCTACGTCATGATTTCTCACCAGAGCGACTAAGGGGCTGAGGAGTAAAAAGAAATCCTACTCCCCGATATAACTAGACTCCGAAAAAGTTTTATTCTAGACTCGACATCGGCCAAACTACACGATCAATAAAGGGGTCTCCTAGGGTCGGTCGAGGCTCTGATACCAACTTGTTACGCCCAAGATGCGAACCTATCCTAAAGGAACTCGAAGGTCCCACCAAGGATAGAAGCGCATCTTGAAGACGCTTTTGCAAGGTGGATCTCATTACATCAAACCATTACGTGATAGTTGGGGATACATACATAAGGCACAAACGCCCCAAGAATACATAAACATCATACAAGAGATCCACATCCGACTACGGATGAAACATAAACGGAAACTCAAACAATATCCACCCTGCTAGCCCAGGCTGCCGACATGGAACCTATCCCCTGACCGGAGACGAAGAAGAAGAAATCCAAAACAAGTAAACATCGCTCTCGCGTCATGATCATCGCATGACCTATACCTGCAACTGGTGTTGTAGTAAACTGTGAGCCACGAGGACTCAACAATCCCATTACCATGGGTATCAAGACTAGCAAAGCTTAATGGGTAAGGAAGGGGTATAGTGGTGAGGTTGTAGCAGCGACTAAGCATGTATGGTGGCTAACTTACGAAACAAGAGCGAGAAGAGGAGCTTAGCAAGCGGTCGTTAACTAGTAATGATCAAGAAGTGATCCTGAACTCCTACTTACGTCAAACATAACTCAGAAACCGTGCTCTCCTCTCAAACAACCCTGAAAAGAGACAAACACGGTTACGCACACGGTTGGTGTATTTTAGAAGAGTTTACTTCAAGTTTACTACAACAGGATATTAACAAATTCCCATCTGCCACATAACCGCGGGCACGGCTTTCGAAAGTTCAAACCCTGCAGGGGTGTCCCAACTTAGCCCATGATAAGCTCTCACGATCAACGAAGGATAATCCTTCTCCCGGGAAGACCCGATTCAGAATCCCAGTTACAAGACATTTCGACAATGGTAAAACAAGACCAGCAAGACCGCCCAAATGTGCCGACAAATCCCGATAGGAGCTGCACATATCTCGTTCCCAGGGCACACCGGATGAGCAAGACATCGGGTTGGCATAGACCCTGGTTGCCCAGGGGGCGCCGGACATCGCTCGGTTTGGACCAGCAACCCAACTCGGGCTCCAGAAACCCAAGGGAAAAAGGCTTAGGTTGTTAGGCAAATGTAAAACCAATGTTGGGCCTTGCTGGAAGATTTTTATTCAAGGCGAACTGTCAAGGGGTTCCCATAACACCCAACCGTGTTAGGGACGCAAAATCCGGGAACATAATACCGATATGACGGAAACTAGGGCGGCAAGAGTGGAACAAAACAACTAGCATAGGAAGGCAAAACAAACATAACTTTAAAACTTTAAGCACATAGATAGGAAACTTGATATTACTGATATTCCTACAAGCATATGTTCTTCCCTCGTAATAATTTTCAGTAGCATAACGAATGAATTCAACAGTATAACCAACACATAAAGCATTCTTTTCATGATCTACAAGTATAAAATTTTTACTACTCTCCACATAAGCAAAATTCTTCTCATTCGGAATAGTGGGAGTATCATAAGAGACTCGAATACTATAAATTGTTTCCACATTAAAAGATTAATATTCAGAAAAAGGGTAATCATAATCATGACAAGTTTCATAAATATAATCATCGCTTCTTTTTATAGCATAAGTGTCATCGCAATAACTATCATAAGTAGCAACTTTGTTCTCATCATAATCGATTGAAACCTCTTCCAAGATAGTGGAATCATCACTAAATAAAGTCATGACCTCTCCAAATCCACTTTCATAATTATCATAATAAGATTCAACATCCTCCATAATAGTGGGATCATTACTTCCTAAAGTTGACACTCTTCCAAACACACTTTCATCAATATAATCATCATAAGTAGGAGGCATGCTATCATCATTATAAATTCTCATATCAAGACTTGGAAGACTAAAAATATCATCTTCATTAAATGTAGCATCCCCAAGCTTGGGATAAACATTAATTGCAGAAAATATATTCTCAAAAACATCATCTTCATCAAACATAGCATCCCCAAGCTTGGGACTTTTCATATCATAAGCATAATCACTCCCATCATTAATAGTGTGGATAGCACCAATAGTATAGCAATTATCATCATCACAATGAGTAGTAGGAGCAACATCATTTGGGAGGGGTACCTTTTTACCTTTGCTTCTCCGTTTTTTCTTTTTCTTCTTCACATCAAGTGTGGGTTCAATCCTCTTTTTGGAGCTCCTTATTAATGAGATTGGTTGAATAGAAAGCTCCTCCTCGTTTCCTGATTCATCATAAGAAATAATAGGAGAATATTGAGAATTCTTTTCCCTTTCGTTAGTATTCTCTTCATCTTCTATTTGTTTTCTTTTCTTTATGTAATTGGCAATATAAGGATTTTCAATGCAATTTACCACACAATACATATGAATTTCTTCTAGATCAATATTGAGGAATTTCTCGAGGTTATATTCTGGAATAATCATAGTTTGACGTTTCATTTCTTCATAACCCAAAAGCAAAATAAGTTCATTATAATGTGCAAGGGAAATCAAGTCATCACAACTTTTGGACACGATTCGATCATGAAACAATTTGCATTTGATATTTAGATGACCAAGTTCATTGCAAAGTTCACAAGTATGGCTAAGAAATTTTAAATTTTCAGCACTAACATTTAGCCTTTCTTGCAACCATTTAGTTTCTAAATGCTTATGCCTCTTGCAATATCTATCTTCCCTATTTGGTGTGTACTTGCAAATCCAATGCACTCCACAAAAATTGACATGTTTATAGGAGACATTTTCATCATAACTAGTGCAATCATCATTAGTACTATGGATATTCAAGGAGTTCATACTAACAACATTGCAATCATGCTCATCATTCAAAGATTTAGTACCAAACATTTTAATGCATTCTTCTTCTAACACTTTGGCACAATTTTCCTTTCCATCATTATCCCGAAAGATATAAAAAAAGATGAAGCAATTGAGGTAAACTCAATTCCATTTTTTTGTAGTTTTCTTTTATAGACTAAACTAGTGCTAAAACAAGAAACAAAAAGATTCGATTGCAAGATATAAAGATATACCTTCAAGCACTCACCTCCCCGGCAGTAGCGCCAGAAAAGAGCTTGATGTCTACTATGCAACCTTCTTCTTGTAGACGTTGTTGGGCCTCCAAGTGCAGAGGTTTGTAGGACAGTAGCAAATTTCCCTCAAGTGGATGACCTAAGGTTTATCAATCCGTGGGAGGCGTAGGATGAAGATGGTCTCTCTCAAACAACCCTGCAACCAAATAACAAAGAGTCTCTTGCGTCCCCAACACACCCAATACAATGGTAAATTGTATAGGTGCACTTGTTCGGCGAAGAGATGGTGATACAAGTGCAATATGGATGGTAGATATAGGTTTTTGTAATCTGAAAATATAAAACAGCAAGGTAACTAATGATAAAAGTGAGCACAAACGGTATTGCAATGTGTTGAAACAAGGCCTGGGGTTCATACTTTCACTAGTGCAAGTTCTCTCAACAATAATAACATAATTGGATCATATAACAATCCCTCAACATGCGACAAAGAGTCACTCCAAAGCCACTAATAGTGGAGAACAAACAAAGAGATTATGGTAGGGTACGAAACCACCTCAAAGTTATTCTTTCAGATCGATCTATTCAAGAGTTCGTACTAGAATAACACCTTAAGATGCAAATCAACCAAAACCCTAATGTCACCTAGATACTCCAATGTCACCTCAAGTATCCGTGGGTATGATTATACGATATGCATCACACAATCTCAGATTCATCTATTCAACCAACACAAAAGTACTTCCAAGAGTGCCCCAAAGTTTCTACCAGAGAGTCAAGACTAAAACGTGTGCCAACCCCTATGCATAGGTTCATGGGCGGAACCCGCAAGTTGATCACCAAAACATACATCAAGTGGATCACGTGGTATCCCATTGTCACCACAAATACGCATGGCAAGACATACATCAAGTGTTCTCAAATCATTAAAGACTCTATCCGATAAGATTACTTCAAAGGGAAAACTAAATCCATTACAAGAGAGTAGAGGGGGAGAAGCAACATAAGATCCAACTGTAATAGCAAAGCTCGCGATACATCAATATCGAATCACCTCAAGAACACGAGAGAGAGAGAGAAAGAGAGAGATCAAACACATAGGTACTGGTACATACTGTCAGGACCCTGATTCTAAGTCACACCGATCTACCGTGTAACACCTCATATCACTTTGTGGCCTCACACACGGTATTCCCACGGGTGTCGCCTTACCATGGCCCGGGACCGTTTGCGCCTCTTGGCTCACATATATGATAGTGTCGCTAGCATCCATATGACAGAAAACCCGGGCCGACATGACTAGTCGTGAACCCAAAGTGGCACTAACTTACGGGGACAGGCATACATGAATCAACATCGAGCATGTCGGTCAGCAGCGTGCGAATCCGGGCTGTAGCACTGGGCTAACAGGACTCCGATGAACCGGGCTATAGCAGGCTAGGCAGGACTCGGGATGTCACCGCGTGACATTTCCACGAAGGGACAGACACATGAACGAAGTGAATCACATGCCGTCCAGTCAAGTGTTCCGAGGCAGTAGTGCTGGGCTAGCAAGACTCCGGTGAACCGGGCTGTAGCAGACTACTATGGCTCATGGAAGCACAAGACTACATTTCCCCATAAGAGAGGCTACCAAGGATAAACAACTAGGTTGTCGGATCCCACACATACCAAGCATTTCAATCATACACACAATATGCTCGATATGTGTAAATACAACACGGCATCACAACATAACTCTACGACTCAAGTATTTATTCATTAGGCTCCGAAGAGTCAGATATTACAAACAGGGGTCTCATGACCCCAACATACAGAGCATACAAACAACAAGCACATGCGGAAGCTTAACTTGTCTGAGTACAGACAACTACAAATGAAGAAGGTTGAGAAGCCTGACTATCTACAAGACCCTGCCGAGGGCACAAGATCGTAGCTGAGGTAACAAGCTAAACATTGAAGTCCACGCGGAACTACTAGCGAGACTGGCATCTCTCTGCAAAAACATAAAATAGGCAAACGTGAGTACAAATGTACCCAGCAAGACTTACATCAGAACTAGCTACATATGCATCGGTATCAATAAAGGGGTGGTGGAGTTTAACTGCAACAAGCCAGCTTTGACTCGGTGGCTATCTTGAACTACGACTGCAAGTAACTCTTTTGAGGTGGCGCACACGAGTCCACATATTCACCATATCAATACACCACTATGGATCCGCTCCCGTCTCCCTACGAGAAGGCCATCCATAGCACTCACACTTATGTTGCGAGTTTTAGAGTATCCACTTTCACTTGTCTATGAACTGTTATAGGCAACCCAGAAGTCCTTTACCGCGGACACGGCTATTCGAATAGATGATGTTAACCCTGCAGGGGTGTACTTCTTCATACATGTTTCCACCACTTAGCGTCTGCACACGACATGTGCTCGGCAGACTTCAAGCGAAAGCCGACGTGGGTGTAGGCCACGACCTACCTAAACACTCAAGTCTCTAGTCCAGGTTTATCGCCTATTTAGGTTCCATCCGCAGGGAGTCCGGCCGAGGTTTCCACATACGGCCCCGAACGATGTGTACAGGGTTCCGCGACACCAAACGGGCGCCCGGCATACCCGGCCACGTGCCTACTGCATCACACCCCACCCCTTGGGTCAGCGTTGCGCACGGCCTCCAGCATACTACAAACACCATAAACTACTTGCAACTCCTGGACAGAGGACTAGGGTGGTTAAGAAGTCGAGCGGGGTCATATTTTAGGGCCCAATGCATGGTGGTAGCTGTTTCATGGATCACAAATACAGAACTCAGTTCCTGAGGACGGCTTCAATGAGACAACCCACCATGTACTCCTACGTGGCCTCTCACCGCTACCTTTACCAAATCGCGTTCACACACTTAGCTCACACACAGTGGGACATATACATCAGCATTCCAATTCATCCCCGGTGAATCAGATCAGACTCAACTCTAAGCAGTAGCAGGCATGACAACCAAGCATGAACGAGTAAGCACATCAGGGCTCAAACAACTCCTACTCATGCTAGTGGGTTTCATCTATTTACTATGGCAATGACAGGTCATGCATAGGAAAGGGGTTCAACTACCGCATCATGCAACAGTTGAATCGTTGTTGTCCTAATACAGTAAAACAGAGCAGGAGCGAGAGAGTGGGATTGTCTCGGAATGAACAAGGGGGTTTTGCTTGCCTGGCACTTCTGAAGATAGTATAGCTCTTCATCGGTGTCATTGATCACGTCGTCGGAACACGTCTATTGAGAGGGAACAACCACCGACAAACAAAGGAGAAACACAATCAATGCCATGCAACAATATGATGCATGAATGTGACATGGCAATATGCTGTTGATTGGCCTAATGCAACTAGCAACAAGTTAAATGGAATTGGTTTGAACACTAGGTTCAAATTCAAACTTCATATGTGCTTTCTTAAATGCCATTTAATTGAATTGTCCTAAACAGAGGGCATAAGTTTCTCTAACATGCATGCAAATGGTACAGATGGATAGATTGGATTTTTCTGATCGTTTTACATATATAATTTGTTTGATTTGGAGCTACGGTTGATTTTCTATGATTTTTAGAAGTTTTGGCTATTTTCTGGAATTTCCTGTATAAGAATAAATCCAGAAAAGAGTTACTGCATCAACACTACGCCACTGTGACGTCAGCAGGTCAACAGGGCGGTCCAGGTTAAATTGACCAGTGGGTCCCGTGTGTTAGTGTCATTAGTCTAACTAATTTTTAGTTAGTCCTAATCCTAACTTAATTAGCAGGCGGGTCCCATTTGTCATAGACCCAGAGGGGTCAAACTGGGCCCACCTGGGGTCAACTCGGTCAGCGGGGTCAAACCTCTAGTCAGCAGGGTCAAACCTACCGGCGTTGAGTCGCCGGCGCGGCCGAGGCAGGGGAGAGCATCGAAAACGCTGCTCCGGCCACGGTTCGATGCGCGGGTGGGTGCTACGGGTAGCTGGCGGTGTGGCGCATCCAACGATGGCGGTGGTTGGTGCTGGGGTGGCTGGGAACGACGACGGTGTCGAGCCAAGCGGCGGCCGGAGCTCGGGTGTTAGCGGGACCGGCGCTGCGGTGTGCAAACGAGCACAGCATGGCGCTGGGAAGACTCTACGCGCGGCGGTGAGCATGTTGGGCGCACGCCCGGGACCAAATGGTCACCGGAGCGTCACCGGCGACGAGCGCAGGCGGCGGCGCGTGTGGGTGAATGCGGTGCAGCAGCTACAGCGTGCGAGAGAGGGAGCGGAGAAGGGGAGCAGGGGCAGGAGCTCACTGCGGTTGCGACGAGGCGAACGGCGAGCTCGGGGAGGGGCCGGAGCAAGCGGGGCGGCGATGGCGATCTCGGCGAACCGAGGTTGAAGAAGACGGCATGGTCGGCATTCGAGGGCGTCCGGCGGGGCGTGGCTCGGTGAGGGGGTCGAGGACGACGTTGCGGAGCTTCTGGGCGCGTCAGTGAGGCATGGGGTGGCCGGTGGTCGCGGCAACGAAGGGTGGCGGCGACGGCTGCGCTCGGGCATGAGAGGGAGAGAGAGTGAGGGGCGGTCGGGGAGGCTGCATGTCGTGCGTGGAGGCATCCAGGGCGGCGGGGACGCAGGCAGGCAGGGAGCTCGCGTGGCGCGCGGAGCGCACGTGCGCGACGAGCACGCGCCCTGTCCGACTGGCGGGAGGACAACGACGACTCGCACATGCCAATGGGTTGGGCCAGGCCAGGTGAGCGCCAGGTAAAACCCTCTCTCTCTGCTTTCTGTTTTTCTTTTTATTTGTTTCTATTCTGTGTTTTCAAATAGCAGAAAAACTATTCCATTTAGGAAAACCTGAAAATATTCAGAGGCACATTTGAAAATATTCACAACAGCCTAAAAATACCTTCAAGATTATTTGGGCATTTTAAAATATTAATAGGATTTAAATTGCCCAAATGCAAATACTTATGGCTTGGTGCAAAAATCCAGAATAGCCTCCGAAAATATGTTTTGGCTTCATTGAAATTCCAATTGTTGAAATCCAGAATTGCCCAAATGACAATTTTTGGCAGAGGATTAAGCCAGGACCAAAGATGTTGAACATTTATGAAGGCATTTTGGGTTCATTGAAATTCCAATTGTTGGAACCTAGTATTCCAAACGGGGTGTTGGGTTTTTCAGTCCCCATTTCAAGTGTAAGAAAAAAAATTAGACATGATGCACACATGAAGCTATCCTAGTGCAATGCCAGAAGCTAGGGATGTGACACATACCCTCAGCCCCGAGGGTGATCTACTCCCTCCTCGTCACAGAGAGCGCCGGGATAATGAAGATGGCCACCGGTGAGGGTTCCCCCCTCCGACAGGGTGCCGGAAAAGGGTCCCGATTAGTTTTTGGTGGCTACAGAGGCTCGCGGTGGCGGAACACCCGATCTATTCTTTTTTTCGATGGTTTTAGGGTATATTGATATATATATATATAGGAGAAAGAAGTCGGTCAGGGGAGCCTCGAGGGGCCCACGAGGGTGGAGGGCGCGCCTAGGGGGTGGGTAGGCGTGCCCCCTGCCTCGTGCTCTCCTTGTTGATTCCCTAACGTATACTCTGAGTCTCCTGGATTGCTTTGGTTCCAAAAATAACTCTCCTGAAGGTTTTATTCCATTTGGACTCCGTTTGATATTCCTTTTCTGCGAAACACTGAAACAAGGGAAAAACAGAAACTGGCACTGGGCTCTGGTTTAACAGGTTAGTCCCAAAAATAATATAATTTTTTTAATAAAGCCCATAAACATCCAAAATAGATAATATAATAGCATGAATACTTCATAAATTATAGATACGTTGGAGACGTATCATGTGGCTGTGCCAATGGCCGCATAATGCCTTCATGGAGGGGGTCGGGTTCTAATACGTCTCCAACATATCTATAGTTTTTGCTTGTTCCATGCTGTTATATTATCATTCTTGGATGTTTTACAATCATTTTATAGCAACTTTGTATCATTTTTGGGACTAACCTATTGACATAGTACCCAGTGCCATTTGCTTGTTTTTTACTTCGCGGAAAATCAATACCAAACAGAGTCCAAACATAGCGAAACTTTTTTGGAGAACTTTTGTGGACCAGAAGACACAAGATGGGCCAAAGAATTAACAGAGGGGGGGCTCCGAGAGGAGCACAACCCACCATGGCACGCATGGGGGCCCAGGCACACCCAGGTGGGTTGTGCCCACCTCGGCGGCCTCCCGCACCGCATGTTCGCCCTATAAATCCCCAAATATTCCACAAACCCTAGGGGAGTCGACGAAACACAATTCCAGCCGCCGGAAGTTCCAGAACCACGAGATCCAATCTAGACACCATCATAGAGGGGTTCATCATCCTCATTGGTGCCTCTTTGATGACGCGTGAGTCGTTCATCATAGAACTATGGGTCCATAGTCAGTAGCTAGATGGCTTCCTCTCTCTCTTTTGATTCTCAATACAATGGTCTCTTGGAGATCTATTTGATGTAACTCTTTTTGCGGCGTGTTTGTTGGGATCCGATGAACTTTGAGTTTATGATTAGATCTTTTATCCATGAATATTATTTGAGTCTTCCTTGATCTCTTATATGCATGATTATTTAAAGCCTCGTATTTCTTCTTTGAATTTTTGGTTTATTTAGGCCAACTAGATCGGCTTTTCATGCCATGGGAAGAGGTGCTTTGTGATGGGTTCGACCGTGCGGTGTTCTTTCCCAGTGAAAGAAGGGGCGGTAAGACACACATGTATCATTGCTATTAAGGATAACAAGATGGGGGCTATTCCTACATGAATATATCTCGTCTACATCATGTCATTGTTCTTATTGCTTCACTCCGTTTCTCCATGAACTTAATAGACTAGATGCATGCTGGATAGCGGTCGATGTGTGGAGTAATAGTAGTAGATGCAGGAAGGAGTCGGTCTACTAATATTGGGCGTGATGCCTGTATATTGATCATTGCCTGGATATCATCATAATTATTTGAGGTTCTATCAATTGCCCAATAGTAATTTGTTTACCCACCGTGTGCTATTTCTTGAGAGAAGCCACTAGTGAAATCTATGACCCCCGGGTCTATTCTTCATCATATTTGCTTTCTGATCTATTATTTGCCAATTTTATTTTCAGATCTACTATTACAAAAACCCAAAAAATACCTTGCTGCACTTTCATTTGCATATTTTATTTTGTGTTTTATCGAGATCTCTTTATCCAATCTATCACAATTTTATCCCGTCAACTTGACAATCTCTGGCGCCGTTACCCGAAAAAGGGATTGTTAACCCCTTATACGCGTCGGGTTGCATGTATTTTTCTTTGTGTGCAGGTAATGTTTACATAGTATTGCTCGGTTCTCCTACTAATTTGATACCTTGGTTTCATAACTGAGGGAAATACCTACCGTAGCTGTGCTGCATCATCCCTTCCTCTTTGGGGAAAAACCGGCATAGTTCAAGCGACATCAAAAGGAATTTCTGGCGTCATTGCCAGGGAGACATCATCAACATTTATCAGATTCCTAATCACAAATCTCATCTCGTTGCAATTTACATTAATTGCAATTTGCCTCTCCTTTTCATCTACCCCACTTCACAAAAAATTGCCATTTTCTTCACCCTCTTTTTCGTTGGTCCTTTTCTCGTCAGATCTGTTTTTTGTGCAATCTTGTTTGGGTAGTCATGATGTCTCAAGAAAATACCAAGTTGTGTGATTTTTCCAATACCAATAATAATTATTTTATTAGCACTCTGATTCCTCCTCCTGCCACTAGTGCAGAGTCTTTTGATATTAATGTCGCTTTGTTGAATCTTGTCATGAAAGATCAATTTTTACTCCTAATGAGGATGTCGCGTCCCATGTTAACAAATTCGTAGAATTATGCATAATTCAAAATAAAAAAATATGTGGACAATGATATTGTGAATTTGAAATTATTTCCATTCTCTTTGCGAGATTGTGCAAAAAAATTGGTTTTCTTCTTTGCCTCGCAATAGTATTGATTCTTGTGATAAGTGCAAAGATGCTTTTATTTCTAAGTATTTTCCGCCCGCGGAAATTATTTCCCTTACGACTCAGATCATGAATTTTAAGCAACCTGAGCATGAACATGTTGCACAATCTTGGGAAAGAATGAAATTGATGCTAAGAAATTGTCCTACTCATGGTTTAAATCTTTGGATGATCATACAAATTTTTTATGTGCGATTGAACTTTATTTCTAGAAATCTTTTAGATTCCGCCGTGGGTGGTACTTTTATGGAAATTACTTTAGTGAAGCTACTAAATTGCTAGATAATAGTATGGCTAAGTATTCACAATGTCATACCGAAAGAGCACCTACTAGTAAAAAAGTTAATTCGATTGAAGAAATTTCTACTTTGAGTGAAGAAGTTGATACTCTTATGAAATTGGTTGCTAATAAAAATGCTTCTTTTGATCTTAATGATGTGCCTTTGTCTACTTTGATTGAGCAAAATAGTGACCCCGTAGATGTGAATTTTGTGTCGCGAAACAATTTTAATAACAATGCTTATAGAGGTAATTTTTATCCTAGGCCTTTCCCGGGAAACTCCTCTTTTAATTATGGTAATTACTATGGTAATACTTCTTACAATAATAGTAGGAATATCTCTGATATTGAGAATAATATTAAAGAATTTATCAATGCCCAAAAAGCTTTCAATATATGATAGAAGAAAAGTTGAATAAGATTGATGATATGTCTAGAAGCATTGATAGAATTTCTCACGACGTAGAAAATATCAAGTTGAAATTTTTTGTACCAAAGTTTGAGGAATCATTAAATCTTTATATGTTCCTATGGATGAAAGTAAGAAAAGAACCGCTATGCTTAGAGCTAAAAGAGAATTTGTAGAAAGAGCGTTTTCTACTGATTGCTTCCATAAAAATGATGAAGATCTTAAAATGATTGGTGTTTCTTCTATTGATTCCTTGTTTAGTAAAACTAAAATTGATGATAAAGGGACTGAAGAATAGTCAACTTTAGTTAGAAGGCGTCCGGATAATTCGGAGGGTGAAAATCTTGTTGAGAAATTTGATAAAAGTGGGTTTGGACAGGTCAAAACTTTAACTAGTGATGTGCCCACTCTTTTGGATTACAAAGATATGATAATTGCTCTTTGAGTGATTGTATTTCTTTTTTGCAATCCATGATAAATTAACCTCATGCCTATAAACAAAATAAAGCTTTTACTCAACATATCGTAGATGCCATGATGAAAGCTTTAGAAGAAAATTTGGAATTAGAGATTTCAATTCCTATAAAATTACATGATGAATGGGAACTTACTATCAAAGTCAAGATTAAAAATTATGAGTGTTTGCTTAATGTGATATAGGTGCTAGTGTTTCCACAATTCTGAAATCTATATGTGATTTGCTTGGTATTACCGATATTGAAGAATGTTCTCTTAATTTCCACTTGGCGGATTCTACTATTAAAAATCCTACGGGAAGAATTAATGATATTATTATTCTTGCAAATAGTAATTATGTGCCCATAGATTTTATTGTTACTGATATTGATTACAATCCGTCTTGCCCTATTATACTTGGTAGACCGTTTTTACGCACTAGAGGTGCCGTGATCGATATGAAAGAAGGCAATATTGAATTTCAATTTCCACTAAGGAAGGTTATCGAACACTTCCCTAGTACAAGACTTAGGCCACCATATGAATCAATCATGAGGGCATCTTATGGATCTAGAACTAAAGATGATCATACTTGAATCCTTGTATTATGCCTAGCTAGGGGCATAAAACGACAATGCTTGTTGGGAGGCAACCCAATGAATAAATTTTATTTTTTCCTATTTCTTTTTGTTCTTGAGTGTTTGCGCAATTATGCTACTATTATGATTGTGTTTATACCAGGTAAAGCCTTTGGGATCATGTTGGGTGATAGTTGATTTGATCTTGTTGAAAAACAGAAACTTTTGCGCCTAGTAACAAATTTTTGTAAAATCACAGAAGCGCGATAAATCCCGATTTTTGTACGCAAGATTTATATACAAATTTCCCACACTTTATTAATTTTTCAGAATTTTTGGGGTTACAAAAGTATTCGAAGTTTTCTGATTACTACAAAGTGTTCTCTTTTTGACAGTTTCTGTTTTCTTTGCGTTGTGTGCTTATTTTGATGAATCTATGGATTGTATTGGAGCATATAAGCCATGGGAAAGTTAGAATATAATAGATATAATACCAAAATAAAATATGAATTGGTTTTAAACAGTACTTAGAGTGGTGATTTGCTTTCTTATACTAATGGATCTCACGAAGGTTTTGTTGAGTTTTCTGTGATTGAAGTTTTCAAGTTTTGGGTGAGATCATGATGGATAAAGGAATAAGGATTAAGAAGAGTCTATGCTTAGGGATGCCCCATGGCACCCCAAGTTATTATCCAAAGAGAAACAAGCAACTAAGCTTGGGGATGCCCCGGAAGGCATCCCCTCTTTCTTATAACGACCGGGGCATCCCCTCTTTTTTATAACGACCATCGGTATTTTACTTGGAGTTATATTTTTATTCGTCACATATCATGAGTTTTGCATGGAGCATCTCGTATTATATGTGTCTTCGCTTGTTTTGCTTTTTAGTTTGTGTCATCTATTGTCGGTCCAACAAACCCTGTCGTATGTTGCCCGGACTGTACATGGGCTCAAGGGCAAGATTACAACATCCAAGACAAGGCCAAGGAGAAGATATACCTCTTTGAGAAATCAAAGGGTGGATCAAGAAGGCCAAGACAAGACAAAGGAACAAGATATCACTAAGGAAAAACCTCCCTTGCCGGGCAGGCGAGCCTGGCGAGGTCGAGGTCACCCCAAAGACAAGTCTCAAGGTTCCCCGGGCAGGCTTACCGGGGACGCCGAGGGCGGATCACTCCGCCAAGGCTCCACCACTCCACCTCACAGCAATGCAAGTCACCTATCAGTGCGGTGTCGAGCCTCGAAGTGATTAAGTGGCTGTTATTTGGCACATGGCGGCCATTTCTGAAGAAGATCACCCCCAAATGACACCCGTCCAGAGGCGTGTCACACAGACAAGCGAGAAGGTGGATGAATAGCACGACACGGCTTGTCAGGCTACCCCCGCGATGTGACACTAAGCGGTGCATTTAATGACCTTGTCCTATCTACGAAGTTAGGTATGATAGCACTGTGGCTATCTAATCACTGGGTAATAACTTTTTTGCCATTGTGGTAACCCCTTGATCTATAAAAGGAGGGCTGTGGCAACCTTAGAAAGGATTCGGACCCTTGTACACTCATACGCGCGCATCTGCTCATGTCCTGAGGCAACCTTGCCAGGCTCAAGCGTTGCATCTCCACCACAGTCCTTTCATCAATCCACCAAAGCAGGAGTAGGGTTTTACGCCTCACTGTGGCCCGAACCTGGGTAAAAACTGCCCGTGACATCGCTGCTGCGCTGCTCTACAGTCTCTGCTATTTGTGCAACGTGCCCTTCCCCCTTGCTGAACCACAAGGGGCCAATGGCCCCATAGGTGGCCGTGTTGAACCATGACATCTTTGGCGTGCCAGGTAGGGGGAAGCGCTTGTGCGAACCCGAGGGTGTAAGCAGTGCGTCATCTTCATCATTGTTTTCTTCATCGTCAACTTCATCATCCATGGCGCACAAGAAAAAGTCCGGTGCTGCAGCTCACCCATCCACCTCGAAGGCCCCCTCACATGCAGCCACTAATGCCATGGGGGCCACGGGGGTGCACGGGGACGTGGAAGCCGCGGGGGACGTGACCGGCGCAGGCGGTGTCATCACCATTCCCCCTGTGGCCGAAGCGGGAGCAAGAGGCGCCGAAGAAGGACATCATCAACGACATCCTAGCGGCCATGATCCACAAGATGCGGGTGGGGAGAACATTCCATCTCCACCTCTCCACCTCGCCGAAGGACGTAGTGACAGCGATAACACTTGCTCTGGTGCGAATTGCAACCCTCTAGCTTCCCCTGCTGTGGGTGCGGCTACAGGGCACGTGCCTCCCCAGGGCAAGCTGGCCAGGACGATGTACAGAATGGGGTCGTCGATCCCCAAGAACATCCGCCTCGTCGCCATGCCACCCTGGTGACCGGATCACGGCGACGAGAACACGACGCTGCCACTACCGCCACTACATCGTCATCTATGTGGAGCACCGCTTCGGAAGTCATGGCGCGGGCCCAACTCCTGTCAAGATTTCCGCCAGCAGCCGATCAAATGGATGAGTGGAGAGCCACTATTCAGAGCCTGATTGGTTTCGCTGAGGCGGGAGCATCACAGCGAGGAGGCCCATCACGACCTCCACAGGCAGCAACAATGGCCCGAGCCGCTGGCCGCATCGAAGGGGCCACTCCTACGGTGCAGTCCCCACCACGGCAGCCAGCGCGGAGGCCGCAGCTAGAGCCACACAATCAACAACCCGACAAGGTATCGATGGCTTCGTCTGATCCTCGAGTTCATCAAGATCAGTGGCGGGTCCTGGAAGACACGCGAAGGGAAGATGTGCGCGTCACCATAGAACGGCGCCACAAAACCCGCCGCCAGTTTGATAGGTGCAATGGTACCGACATCGACGAGCTCGTGCCCACTGGAGATGGGTACCTGCCTTTCGAGGTTGGGTGTCCTGCCTTCACTCGCGAGGTACGTCAAGTCCGTTGGCCGTCTGCCCGTACGTTCAAGCCAGAGATACCAGAGAAGTACAATGGAAGACTGAACCGGGCAGAGTTCTTGAGCATCTACACCATAGCTGGTCAAGCCGCCGGGGGAAGAGATGAGAAAGTATTCGCCAACTACTTCCCTTTGGCACTCAAGCCAAATGTGTGGTCGTGGCCGATGCACTTACCAGAGAACTCCATCTCGACCTAGGCAGACCTGTGCCATGAGTTTGTTGGCGCCTTCACGGGCGGCCATCAAGAACCAGGGCGGCCAGCGATTTGCAGCTCCTTCCACAAAAGGAAGGGGAGAGTTTGTGGAAGCACATGAAGAGATTCAGCCGGGTGCACAGGAACATTCCGGACATCCACCCGGCAACTGTGATAGCTACATTCCAGTCCAACGTACACAACCGCAGGATACGTTCCAAGATGAACGTCCGGTTTTCCAAGACTGTGAATGAGTTGTACACTTTGGCGGATAAGTGTGATCGGACCGAGGAGGGGAGGAGACTCCCCAGAGAATAAGATGGCATCAACGTTGACTCAGAAGACGACGACGATGCTGCCAATCAGAAGAAGAAGAACAAGAAACGCAACAAGAAGCACAAGGAGAAAATAGTTCTGGCTGTCGATGGATCTGGCATACCTAGTACCAGCAAGAAGGCCAAGACCGAAGCCCCCAGCAAGGAAGTTTCCGTGTGCACTGACTGCCGGGAGGCTGCGGCGGCCAAGAAGGCTGGGAAGGCTAATGGGCCATACTGCAAGATCATTGAACCAAGGGCCATGATCTCCAAGAGTGTGATCAAGTTGAGCAACTTGTCAAGAAGTAGAAGGCTGAGTACGAGAAGTGTGACAAAGTGAGAGACCAAGATGACGTTGGCGGGAAGGGCCGAGGTGGTAGAGGAGTTCACCCCGGCAGGGTCCCTCAACATCAAGGGAAGCCTGCCAGAGGCCATGGGAAGAAGGAATGCGATGATGAGAGCGATGAAGGGGATGAAGAGGAAACTAGCGAGGAGGAGTTCCAGAAGGCCACTGACGCCTTGTGCATTGATGGAGGTGCATCCTTGCACTCCTCTCACCGTCAGCTTAAATGGTGGGCGCGTGAGGTCAATGTCGTGAAGCCAGCGGTGGATTCTTGGAAACCACTCAAGTGGTCCCGCACGCCCATCATCTTTCATGAAGTGGATCACCCTCATCGCACCATGACGGTAGGGTGCTTGCCATTGTTGGTTTCACCAACGATCTATAACCTCAACGTCACAAAGATGTTGGTTGACAGCGGGCTTGCGTTGAATCTGATTTTTCCCAAGGTCATTAGCAAGTTGCAGAGAGCAGAAGAAGAGCTCAAGGTTGCTGGCACCCTTCAAGGGGTCAACCCCGGCAGGAGTCATCCGAAGGGGAAGATCACGCTGCCATTAACATTTGGAGGTGAACTGAACTACCAGACTGAGAAGATTGTGTTTGATGTGGTTGAGCTTCTGTTGCCGTACAATGGGATACTCGGATGACCATCTCTAGCAAACTTCATGGCAGCATCCCACTAGGTTTACAACACCCTGAACATGTCAAGACCGATGGGTGTTATTTCTATCCCATCAGACAAGAAGGACGCAATTATATGCGTGGAAAAGATGCACCAGGATGCGATCGCTGCCGAGGCCGCGGAAGCTGCAGTCCCCGCCAAGGAAAACAAGCAAGGGAGAAAAGCTGGCAAAGATACGTTGCACCTGTCTTTGACTTGCTAGAGAGTTCCACTAGCAAAAGATCCAAGGTTGTTGCAACCGCTGTGAAGAAGGTCCCGGCAGGGCTGTGTGTTGTTGATGGTACATTTACTATCAGCTCCCCCCTTGACGAAAAATAGGAAAGCGCGCTTGTTGTCTTCCTGCGGGCGGATGTCGATGTGTTTGCTTGGCAACCATCTGACATCCCCGGTGTTTCCAGGGAGGTAATCGAGACCACCTTGTTGTCTGCCCTCATGCCCGACCCATCAAGCAGAAGGTACAGAAGCAAGCCTAGGAGTGGCAGCAGTTTATTGCCAAAGAGATCAAGAAACTTGAGGTGGCTGGTTTGCTCAGAGGAGTATTGCACCCAACATGGTTGGCGAATCCAATGGTAGTGCGCAACGAATGGGAAGTGGAGGCTTTGCATAGATTTCACAGATCCGAATAAAGCATGCCTGAAGGACCCATTCCCCTTGCTGCGCATCGATCATATTGTGGATTCCACCTCCGGATGTGACCTGCTTTCCTTCTTGGATGCCTACTCCGGGTACCAACATATTTTTATGTCCAATGAAGATGAAGAGAAGACCGCGTTTATAACCCCATACGGCACGTACTGTTTTGTACGGATGCCCTTTTGGTTAAAGAGTGTTGGGTCCACTTTTGCAAGAGTAGTGCAAATTGGTTTTGAATCCCAGCTGCACAGGAATATTGAAGCCAACATGGACGACATAGTGGTCAAGACCAAGGACAAATCAACTCTCATTCATGACTTGGAAGAGACCTTTGCAAATATGTGCAAGATCAATTTGAACCTGAACCCTGAGAAGTGTGTGTTTGGCGTTCCTTCCGGCAAGTTACTTGGCTTCTTTGTCTCCCATCGGGGGATAGAAGCCAACCCCGACAAGATCAAGGCGATTGAGCAGATTCAAGCACCCAAGACAGTTAAAGATGTGAGGCGTTTGACTGGATGTGTTGCCGCGCTAAGAAGGTTCATCTCCAAGTTTGCCGAGCGCGCCTCGCTGTTCTTTAAAATCTTGAAGAAAGCAGGGCCCGTGGAGTGGACACCGGAGGCGGAAGCTGCGCTGCTAGATTTGAATACCTATCTTTCCTCTGTTCCCACCCTAATCACTCCTAAACCACAAGAGTCGCTGCTGATGTACCTAGCAGCAACCAATCAAGTGGTTAGTGCAGCACTGGTGGCCCAGTGAGACGTAGATGAAGGAGCATCCGTGACTGCCATCCCCTCCGGGGAGGAAAGTGAGCTCGTCTCGGCAAGATCAGATGCAAATCAGAACAAAGAGGAGCGGTGCAATAGAGACAATTCCAGGGTCACGACAAGGAAGAAGGTGGTGCAGCGGCCAGTGCACTTTGTCAGCTCCCTACTACTGGGGTCTATATCAAGGTACTCTGGCATTCAAAATTTGATCTTTGGACTCATCATGGCTTCAAGGAAACAGCGCCACAACTTCCAAGCCCACGAGATCACGATTGTTACCCGCTTCCCCTTGCAATGCATACTGAGAAACCCTGAGGCCACTGGTAGTATAGGGGAATGGGATTTGGAGTTATCAAGCTTTGGTTTGAAGTTTGAGAGCACATCAACTATTCAGAGAAGGGCATTGGCGGAGTTTATTGCAGAATGGACAGCAACTCCAGATGAAGAGACGCCGGAGACAGTTATACCCGGCAACGAAGCACCCCAAGAATGGGTCATGTACTTTGATGGTGCCTTCTCCCTACAAGGTGCAGGAGCCGGCGTACTTCTCATTGATCCCACTGGGGAGCACCTCAAGTATGTGGTTCAACTGCATTTCCCCCGGGAGAAGGCTACCAACAACACTACAAAATACGAAGAACTCCTTGCCGGGCTCAGGATTGTAACAGAGCTGGGAATCAAGAAGTTGATCATTCATGGAGACTCACAACTTGTGGTGAGGCAAGTGAACAAGGATTATCAAATCCCATTGATTGAGGCATACGTCGAGGAAGTGAGAAAGTTAGAGGAGCGCTTTGATGGGTTACAAACAAAGCATGTGCCACGTGTGGAAAACAGCATTGCTGATCATCTGTCAAAGTGCGCTGCAAAAAAACTTCCCGTGGAACCAGTGACTTTTGTTCTCCATTTGACTCAGCCCTCCGTATCCCCGACAATAATGGACAAAAAGAGGAGGAAATTGGACTCCGGCAAGCCTCTCCTGGCAGAGCTTCTCGAAGCCCCCGGCAGAGAGCTTGGTGGGAACAACTCCCCTTCGATCAGTAAGCAGCACCCTCCCGCCGAACTACCTGTCTTAGAGGTTGAGGCATGCGCTCCCATGAACGAGGAGGTGCCGTTGATCCTTGTTGTCGAGCCTCAGGCTCCAACTTGGGCACGACACATAGTCCATTTCTTCCAAATAGGAGAACTTCCTGAAGAGCAAGAACAAGCTGAAAGAGTAGCCCAGAGGGCCAGTATGTATCAGTTCGTTGACGACACGCTATATAGAAGAAGACCCAACAGTGTGAAGTTGAAGTGCATTAGAAGGAAAGAAACTGTTGGCACAGGTACACAAAGGCA
The DNA here is from genome assembly GCA_032464435.1 of Aegilops umbellulata. Lineage (NCBI taxonomy): Eukaryota > Viridiplantae > Streptophyta > Magnoliopsida > Poales > Poaceae > Aegilops > Aegilops umbellulata. The sequence continues at coordinate 400,968,646 of CP136054.1, forward strand.
TCTGCGGCTCCGATATTGGATCAAGGCCCTGATCGGAAAAGCTTTACGACAAGGTTTTTACTGGCCCACGGCCCTCCAAGATGTAATTGAGCTAGTCACCAGATGTGAAGCCTACCAGTTCCACTCCAAGTATATTCATCAGCCTACTCAAGCTCTCCAAACAATCGCTCTATCATAGCCATTTTTGGTCTAGGGGCTCGACATCTTGAGCCCCTTCCCCCGTGCTACTGAGGGCTTTGAATTTTTGTACGTTGCAATTGACAAGTTTACAAAGTGGCCAAAAGTGGAGCCCATGAGGAAGGTGACCGCGCAGTCAGCTATCAAGTTCTTGAAAGGATTTGTGTGTCATTTTGGAGTACCCGCCAGAGTCATCACTGATAATGGCACCCAATTCACAAGCCGCGCCTTCATGCAATATGTTCATGCCCTCGGAAGCAAGGTCTCATTTGCCTCTGTTGCTCATCCCAGAAGCAATAGATAAGTTGAGAGGGCGAACGTTGAAGTGCTGCGAGGACTCAAGACAAGGACATTTGATAGGCTGCAGAAGTGTGGCAGGCGTGGATCGATGAGATTCCGGTGGATCTTTGGTCCCTCCGTACTACACCAAGTCGAGCTACCGGCCAGACTCCCTTTTCCCTAGTCTATGGGGCAGAAGCAGTGATCTCCACGGAACTCATATATGGGTCACCTCGAGTACTTGCCTACGATGAAGTAGCGCAAGAACAGCACCGGCTTGACGATGTTGTGCTACTTGAGGAGAACCATCTTTGGGCTGCTACGCGTGTTTCATGCTACCAGCAAGCCCTGCGTCGCTATCACAGCCGTAGGTTTCATGCCCTGAGCCTTGAGGAAGGCGATCTTGTCCTTAGGCGCGTTTAGTTCGCGAAGGGTACAAACAAGTTGACGCTGAAGTGGGAAGGCCCTAACCGGGTAGTACGAGTCACCAGACCTGGCGTAGTCCGTCTGGAGACCGGAGATGGCATTCAATTGCAAAACTCATGGAACATTGAGCATCTCCGTAAGTTCTACCCTTAAGTCGCGGCTGTCGGGCCCCGCCCGGCAGCCACCTGTTTGTACAAGCCTTGTCGAAGTTGCATGTAACCCTTTGTACAAAGTGGGCGCAGCCTGACAAGATCAGGAGTGGCGAGGCTGCGAAGGAGGGGGCGGCGGGAGCAGCTCGCCGGTGCCCTGGTCACCACCCCAAGGGCCAGCAAGAAGCCCCAGCACAGGCGCCGGCGAGGAGAGCTGCTAGAGCTTCGCTGGAAGACTGCTGGAGGAGGTGAAGGCACGAAGAGAGCGTCCCCCTCCCCAGCAACTGTCCGAAAGAGGCTGGTGATGATGGTGTCGGGGAGGGAGGGGTGATATGTCTCCAACGTATCTATAATTTTTGATTGTTCCATGCTATTATATTATCTGTTTTGGATGTTTAAATGGCTTTAATATGCTCTTTTATATTATTTTTGGGACTAACCTATTAACCGAAGGCCCAGTGCAAATTGCTGTCTTTTTACCTATTTCAGTGTTTCGCAAAAAAGGAATATCAAAAGAAATCCAAACGGAACGAAACCTTCGTGAGAATCTTTCTTGGAACAAATGCAATCCAGGATACTTGGAGTGGAAGTCATGGAAGCAACGAGGCGGCAACGAGGCAGGAGGGCATGCCTAGGGTGGGGGGGGGGGGTAGGCGCGCCCCAACCTCGTGGGCTCCTCGTAGCTCCACTAACCTACTTCTTTCGCCCATATATACTCTTATACCCTGAAAACATCCAGGGTAGCCACAAAACCACTTTTCCACTACCGCAACCTTCTGTACCCATGAGATCCCATCTTGGGACCTTTTCCGGCGATCTGCCGGAGGGGGATTCGATCACGGAGGGTTTCTACATCAACACCATAGCCTCTCCGATGATGTGTGAGTAGTTTACCATAGACCTTCGGGTCCACAATTATTAGCTAGATGGCTTCTTCTCTCTCTTTGGTTCTCAATACAAAGTTCTCCTCGATGTTCTTGGAGATATATTTGATGTAATACTTTTTGCGGTGTGTTTGCCGAGATCCGATGAATTGTGGGTTTATGATCAAGATTATCTATGAACAATATTTGATTCTTCTCTGAATTCTTATATGCATGATTTGATACCTTTGCAAGTCTCTTCGAATTATTGGTTTAGTTTGGCCTACTAGATTGATCTTTGTTGCAATGGGAGAAGTGCTTAGCTTTGGGTTCAATCTTGCGGTGCTCGATCCAAGTGACAGAAAGGGAACCAACACGTATTGTATTGTTGCCATCGAGGATAAAAAGATATCATATTGCTTGAGTTTATCCTCTACATCATGTCATCTTTCCTAATGTGTTACTCTATTCTTATGAACTTAATACTCTAGATGCATGCTGGATAGCGGTTGATGTGTGGAGTAATAGTAGTAGATGCAGAATCATTTCGGTCTACTTGACGCGGACGTGATGCATATGTTCATGATCATGCCTAGATATTCTCATAACTATGTGCTTTTCTATCAATTGCTCGGCAGTAATTAGTTCACCCACCATAATATATGCTATCTTGAGAGAATCCACTAGTGAAACCTATGGCCCCCGGGTCTACTTTACATCATATTAATTTCCTGTCAACTAGCTATTTCTGTCGCTCTTTATTTTGCAATCTTTACTTTTCAATCTATACAACAAAAATACCAAAAATATTTATCTTATTATCTTTATCAGTTCTCGCTCTTGCAAGTGGCCGTGAAGGGATTGACAACCCCTTTATCACGTTGGTTGCAAGGTTCTTGATTGTTTGTGAAGGTACTAGGCGATTTGCGTGTAGTCTCCTACTGGATTGATACCCTGGTTCTCAAAAACTGAGGGAAATACTTACGCTACTTTGCTGCATCACCCTTTCCTCTTCAAGGGAAAACCAACGCATGCTCAAGAGGTAGCAAGGGGAAGAGCGGAAAGATGAGGCAGTGGGCCGACAATACGAGACGAAGGCGTCGGTGCCATCGTACTCCGACCTGACGGCCTGCCACCCGCCTTCTCCGTCTTCCCTCGGTTTTTCCTCATCACCATTGCTCCCGGAGGACGGCAACCCCTCGGCCTGTCACCTCCCCTGGAGAAGTGGCAGAAGGAGGGAGCATCCAAGGCGAGCGAAGGGTGCCTCTCCCAACCTTGGCGAGCAGGAAGGCACCACCATCTTCAGTGCTAATCCCGGCCCCGTTGGAAGGAGCAGCGCTGGGATTACCAAGGATCACGAGCACAGCACCACAGGCGGGTGCCAGAAGTCCAGTGACCTCGCCGACAGGATGACAAGACCCAAGGGCTTGCGGCGAGGGCAAGTACTCCCCTCCAGGCAGCTAGCTCGTGTGGGGGAACCGAGTGCTCCATCTTTTCGGAGAAGAGCAGCACCTCCCACACTGTGGTCGATTCGACGTCCACATCTGTGACCACCGCACCTCTTGCAAACCCAGACCAGACTCACTCCCCAAGCATCAGCATGAGTATTCAGCATGATCACCCCCAAGCTAGAGCTCGGGGCCTGGCCCGGTCTCCCTTCCTCGGCATAACAAACAAGGAGGCAAGAAACAAAAAAGGAGAGGTGCGTGGATGGGCGTCTCCGCTCCCTCTTGCACCCCCTTTTATAAACAGGCTGGGGCTCGGTGCTAATCCTTCACCCCCAATAGGCTCTTTCCGATCTGACTCATCCAAGCTACTAACGGAGGTCGGGTCCGATCAACGCTCTCCTACACCAATCCAAGAAGACCAGGCCTCTGCCATGACGCTCTTTCCCACACCACGCGCCTCTGTTACCTACCCCACTCGATGCATGCAGCATACATGGCAAAGGAGAGGGGCGTGGTGGGATGAGTGAATTGGCAGTTACTCCCTCGTGAGTTAATGTCATTCACGGGCCATTACAGAAATGGCCCCACCACTATTGGCATTACACGACGCATGTAAAAACTGGAAACTAACTCAAGCACACGTTAATGAAGAAGCAAAGAAAATCTCAAAGGAAGAACAATCACAGACTCCGACGACGCTCGGCAACGTGTTCAGGCCAGGTCCGAAGGCTCCTGCCCGTGCAACAAACCCTGGTGTATGTTATTCGGATTATAAACACGCTCAAGGGCAAGATTACAGCATCCAAGACAAGGCCAAGTAGAAGATATACCTCTTTGAGAAATCAAAGGGCGTATCAAGAAGGCCAAGACAAAGGAACAAGATATCACCAAGGAAAAACCTCCCTTGCCGGGCAGGCGAGCCTGGCGATGTCGAGGTCACCCCAAAGAAACGACTCAAGATTCCCCCAGCAGGCTTGCCGGGTACGCTGAGGCCGGATTACCCCGCCAAGGATCCACCACTCCACCTCACAGCAATGCAAGTCACCTACCGATGCGGTGTCGAGCCCCCAAGTGATTAAGTGGCTGTTATTGGGCATGTGGTAGCCATTTCTGAAGAAGATCACCCCGAAATGACACCCATCCAGTGTCGTGTCATGCAGACATGCGAGAAGGTGGATGAATAGCACGACAAAGCTTGCCGAGCTACCCCCATGACGTGACACTAAGCGGTGCATTTAATGCACCCTGTCATGTCTGCAGAGTTAGGTATGATAGCACTGTGGCTATCTAGTCACTGGGTAATGACTGTTTTGCCATTGTGGTAACCCCTTGATCTATAAAAGGAGGGCCGTGGCAACCTGAGAAAGGACTCGGACCCTTGTAGGCTCAAACGCACGTAGCTGATCACGTCCCAAGGCAACCTTGTCGGGCTCGAGCGCTGCGTCTCCACCACGGTCCTTTCATCAATCCACCAAAGCAGGAGTAGGGTTTTACCCCTCGCGGCGGCCGAACCTGGGGAAAACTGCTTTTGTCATCATTGCCGTGCTGCTCTACGGTCTTCGCCCTTTGTGCAACACGCCCTTCCCCTTGCTGAACCACAAGGGGTCAATGGCCCCATAGGTGCTTGATGAGTACAAGACACCGAAGCACTTTTGGGCAGAAGCGGTTGAGACGGCTTGTCATGCAGCAAATCGCTTGTATCTTCACAAGCTACTCGGCAAGACGGCATACGAGCTCCTCACCGGTAACAAACCCCAAGTTGGATACTTTTGAGTATTCGGCTCAAAGTGCTACATTCTTGATAAGCATCGTCGTTCAAAGTTTGCTTCTAAATCTCATGAAGGTTTCCTACTTGGTTATGGCTCAAACTCTCACACTTACCGTCTCTACAACAATTTCACCCGAAAGGTTGAAGAAACGGTAGATGTGAAGTTTGATGAATCTAATGGCTCGCAAGTAGAGCAATTGCCATTTGATGTTGGAGACAAAGACCCTTCAGAAGCAATCCAAGACTTGTCTATTGGCAAAATTCGCCCAACGGAGGTGAAGGAGAGTAACTCGTCCGTCCAAGTGGAAGCTTCTACTTCACGACAAGGTGAACCAAGAATTGACCCGGAAGCATCCACAAGTCGGACACACCAAGATGAAGGAAACGAGGAAATGCGTCAAGACGAACATCAACAACCTCCTTCTCCACCACGACAAGAGAACGACAACGCCAACAATGAAGAAGACCAAGAAGAAGAACAAGATGTAGAAGATGTTCAACGAAGACCCAAGCAAAAGCTTTCACGAGTTAGAGCAAGAATTGCCAAAGATTATCCCGTCGAGCAAATCTACAATGACATCCAAACCGGGAGAATTACTCGCTCAAAAACTCGTTTAGCTAACTTTTGTGAAAACTATTCATTCATCTCTAGCATTGAACCTATGAAGGTCGAAGAAGCATTGGAAGATCCGGATTGGATAAACGCTATGCATGAAGAGCTACACAACTTTGAGAGAAACCAAGTTTGGACATTGGTTGACAAGCCCGACAACAACCACAACATCATTGGTAGCAAATGGGTGTTTCGCAACAAGCAAGATGAAGATGGACAAGTGGTTCGCAACAAAGCACGTCTCGTCGCGCAAGGGTACACACAAGTCGAAGGTATGGACTATGGTTGGACATATTCTCCCGTTGCTAGACTCGAGTCCATTCGCATCTTACTTGCCTATGCTAATCACCATAATATCACCTTGTACCAAATGGACATTAAAAGTGCTTTTCTAAATTGTGAAATAGAGGAGGAAGTTTATGTCAGACAACCTCCTGGCTTTGTCAATCCTAAGAAACCTAATCATGTTTACAAACTTCACAAAGCCCTTTATGGTCTTAAACAAGCTCCTAGAGCATGGTATGCCAAATTCCACACTCTTTACTAAAAGGGTTAATGGAGAACTATTTGTATGCCAAATTTATGTTGATGACATTATATTTGGTTCAACTAACCCTCTTTTTAGTGAAAAGTTTGGAAAGCTAATGTCAAAGAAGTTTGAGATGTCTATGATGAGTGAAGACAAACTCTTTCTCGGTTTGCAAATCAAGCAAACTAAGGAAGGTACATTTATCTCTCAAACGAAGTACACCAAAGACTTATTCAAGAAGTTCAATATGCAAGAATGCAAAGGTATGCCTACACCCATGCCTACTGGTGGACATAGTGATTTGACCAAAGATGGTGAACCGGTTGATCAAAAGGTTTATCGCTCTATGATTGGTTCATTGTTATACCTATGTGCCTCACGTCCTGGTATTATGCTAAGTGTGTGCATTGTGCACGATATCAAGCTGCTCCTAAAGAATGTCATCTTAAGGCCGTGAAAAGGATAGTGAGATACTTAATCCAAACACCAAATTTTGGCATTTGGTATCCTAAGAGGTCCTCTTTTGATCTTGTTGGCTATTCCGACCCGGATTTTGCCGGAGACAAGGTTGATAGAAAGTCCACTTCGGGTACTTGTCAATTTCTTGGTAGATCTCTTGTGTCTTGGTCCTCCAAGAAACGAAACTCCGTATCCTTATCTACCGCCAAAGCGGAATACAATGCCGCTGGTTCATGTTGTGCTCAATTACTTTGGATGACCCAAACTCTTAAAGATTATGGGGTCTATGTGAAACATGTTCCATTGCTTTGTGACAATGAAAGTGCTATCAACATTGGTCATAATCCTGTGCAACATTCTCGAACTAAGCACATTGAAGTTCGTCATCATTTCATTCGAGATCATGTTGCTAAGGGTGACATTGATCTTAAGCATGTTCGCACCGATAAGCAATTAGCGGATATATTCACTAAACCACTTGATGAGAAAGTGTTTTGCAGGTTGAGAGGAGAATTGAATATCATTGATGCTTCGAACTTGGAGTAGAAACTCCATTGGAGACATGCAAGACATGAGCTTATGACTAATCCTTGATATATATCTCTTATGATGACTATCTTATGTCTTGGATATATTTGTACTCTGCATGTTATCTAACCCATGTAGGTCCTTGGTTGAATCTAATTCTACGAGATTGCAACTCACTCACATCTTGAGCAATCTCTACATCACCAAGTCTCTACACAACGGTGGTTGAAGACAAGGAAGCACGAAACCATTCAAACATATCCTTTGACAAATTCTATGTTGAGCTTCATGATTGTCATTCTTGGATCTACAAGTGCTTTTCCTTGCAATAACTAACCCATGTAGGTAGATGAACTCAAATTCCAAGGGGTGATCCCAACTCATGATGAACTACATCAACCTCGAGCATCCACACAAGTTCAACTACATGAGCAAGACCCACACCACCACCCAAGGTATGATATTCCATCTTAGAGAAGCTTTACTCCAAGACATGAGTCAAAGCAACTCAACAAGATGTGAATACATCAAAATGCTTAAACGAAAAATGGTAACCCCATTTTGAGCTTAAATGATGAGTATGACCTATGATCAAGTGTTCTCACTTGACTCCTAAGTCAATATACTCTAATATAGGTGACTATTTCACCGCCCAACTCTAGATGAAGTTCTATTGTGTTCTTTTGTTATTGCATTTGTCCCTTGCATATTTGTTTCCCTCTTTTCAAACAAAAAAAACTTCATCTAGAACTTTCATTCTTTTCTTTTTGATTCTTGTTCTGCATATTTCTGCATCAAATTCCTTGCAAATTCTTCAGTTAATTCATTGCAAATCTTTGTGAGATCTTATTTGACTAGTGAGCTGAGGTGACAAGTGTTTTCTCTGTGATAAACTCGGTTTCACCGGATTGTAATTTTCGGTCCAATCGAATCCCTTCGGTACCACCGAAACATGCCACTCGGTGTCACCGATTTCGTAACAGGAAAAAACAGTTTGCCACTTATTCTATATTTCTTCTGATCCAGCTCCACTCAATGAATCTTGTCCTCTTCAAGCATCACAGTTTTATCCATTACTTTTTGCTGAATCTCAAGGACCAAACCTATTCGATAGATTCCAGAAAACCCTTCTTGGAAATTGATGTCAAAGGGGAGAGAGTGATCACATCAAAGCTTATCATCAGGGAGAAAGAGAGAGAAAGTATTAAGGGGGAGAAAGAGATCTCCAGGGGGAGAGAATACTCAAGGATCCCAGATGCTCGATGATTCAAGAGGAGAGATGCCACATGTCTTTTTGGGGGAAAGACATGTTCATATGTGCTCATTTGCATTAAGTTCTATTCATTCACATCTTTCAGCTCTGATTTTCTGTTCCCTATCATACCTAAGGGAAAGAAATCATTCAAATTCATCATTCAAATTCATTGCATATCTTTACTCTTGGGGACATGTCTAATCCAATGTGGTACCTTGTACTCACTCTCTGCATGTCATCCCAGTCTTGGTATTCTTGTTGTTTCTTTTGTTTGCTCTGGCTAGTGGATGTACCTGTGTTATCTAACCTTGTTTGTACAGGTTCATTCCATCCTAAGCCAACTCAAAACTAGAAGGTAAGTATATGCATCAAAATTATGAGTATGAGGAATTCTTGCTTATGTACATACTGTTTGCAAGAAGGACTCATAAGCATGAAGGTATTTCTCTTAATAATCTTTTGCTCTGATGCATATGGCCAAGATACATGTAACACATTGCCTGCTCTGTCATGATTATGCTCTCACATGTTTCTACATTTTATATTCACATGATTGCATACATGTAGGGGGAGCCTATGTTTGTTACATGTCCTTCCAAAGCTTTACTTGCTATTCTTTGTATCTTTATCTAAAGCTTTGATGTATGTTGCCATCAATTACCAAAAAGGGGGAGATTGAAAGCACAAGTGCTCCCCAGGTGGTTTTGGTAATTAATGTCAACATATCTCTTGTTGGACTAATACTTTTATCTAGTATATTTCAGATAAGTTCAACAATGGAGTGGCATGGACTAAAGGTTGTGGGAACTCCTTCAAGATGCTAAGGACAAAGGATTGGCTAAAGCTTCAAGCTCAAGACTCTTCATTTTACACTTTTAGTGATCCAAGATCACATTGAGTCCATAGGAAAAGCCAATACTATCAAGGAGGGATGAGGTGTTGCTTAATGAGCCCTTTGCTTCATGTGCTTGATGATATGCTCCAAAACCCTCAGCTACTTTCCCACTTCCACATATGACCTAAACCCAAAGTCAAACTCGGACCTACCGATTCTTTCTATCCGGCGCCACCGAGTTTCACATGTCATAAGCCACTGCCAAACCCTAGCAAATCGTTTCTACCGATAGGGATCTCGGTCTCACCGAGATGGGATTGCAATCTCACTGTGTATGTCCATTGTCGAAATCGGTCCACCGAGTTTAGGCAATCGGTACTACCGAGATTACAATGCAAACTCTCTGGGTAACTCATTACCAAAATCGGTCCAACCGAGTTTAGTAATCAGTCCCACCGAGTTTGCCTGACCAACTCTCTGGTTAGCTAATTACCAAATCGGTCTCACCGAGTTTGTGTAATCGGTCTCACCGAGATTACGTTATGCCCTAACCCTATCCATATCGGTCCTACCGAGTTGCATGTCAGTCCCAACGAAAATCTCTAACGGTCACTAGGTTTACTATTTCGGTCCGACCGAGTTTGTTGATTCGGTCCCACCGAGATTGGTAAATTGTGTGTAACGGTTGGATTTTGTGTGGAGGCTATATATACCCCTCCACCTCCTCTTCATTCATGGAGAGAGCCATCAGAACACATCTACATTTCCAACTCATATGTTCTGAGAGAGAACTTCCTAACCTTGTGTTGAGGCCAAGATATTCCATTCCTACCATATGAATCTTGATCTCTAGCCTTCCCCAAGTTGCTTTCCACTCGAATCTTCTTTCCACCAAATCCAAATCCTGTGAGAGAGAGCTGAGTGTTGGGGAGACTATCATTTGAAGCACAAGAGCAAGGAGTTCATCATCAACACACCATTTGTTACTTCTTGGAGAGTGGTGTCTCCTAGATTGTCTAGGTGTCACTTGGGAGCCTCCGACAAGATTGTGGAGTTGAACCAAGGAGTTTGTAAGGGCAAGGAGATCGCCTACTTCGTGAAGATCTACCGCTAGTGAGGCAAGTCCTTCGTGGGCGATGGCCATGGTGGGATAGACAAGGTTGCTTCTTCGTGGACCCTTCATGGGTGGAGCCCTCCATGGACTCACGCAACCGCTACCCTTCGTGGGTTAAAGTCTCCATCAACGTGGATGTAGGATAGCACCACCTATCCGAACCACGGGAAAAACATCCGTGTCTCCAATTGCGTTTGAATTCTCCAAACCCTTCCCTTTACATTCTCGCAAGTTGCATGCTTTACATTCCGCTGCTCATATACTCTTTGCATGCTTGCTTGATATGTATTGTGTATGTTGAAATTGTGCCTAAAACTCCACTCAAACCGAAAAAGCTTAAAAATTGCAACTTTAGCACTGAGTGTCTAATCACCCCTCCTCTAGACACACCTACTTCTAGATCCTACAAGTGGTATCAGAGCTTTGGTCTCCATTGCCTTGGTTTAATCACCATTGGAGGAAGATGGATGTGTCTACTTTAGGGAGTCTTAGACATAGAGTGTCTTTTCTTGATGGAGAGTATTTTCATGAGTGGAAAAATGAGATGCTTGTGATTTTCAATCAATATCAATTGAACAAGTATATTGCTAGTCCTTGTGCTCCTCATGTTGATCTTATGCATCCCACCCTAGATGAAGATATTGACATGATTCACAATCTTAGAACCGTTGAGCTCATCATTAGAGGATTGCCCAAAAACTTGATTACTAGTTTACCTACTCTTAATTTTGCCTATACTATACGGAAATTTCTTGAGGAACGATTCCCCGATTATTCCTTGAAAAATTTGGATGAAATTCTCCATAAATCTATTGCCTTGAGTAAAATGAACTCTACTGATCCTAGTTTTGGTGATTGTCTATTTAAGCTTACTAATCTCATGCATGCTAAAGGAAATGTTGGAATCATTAGTGATATTATATTCGAAGCTATAAGAATTCATAAAAGTGACCACTTTGATGATCATTTATCTAATGAATCACTCTCTCTAGGAAATGATGAATCACAAGATCATGTTGAACATGGATACTACGATGAGAATGATGATAGTGACTTCGATCTTGATGATGCAATGAGACACTTTGGTCTTATGGCAAATCTTCGAGGATATGTGTCAGGAGGAAAGGAATGGGTTCTCGATAGTGGATGTACTGATCATATGACCGGAGACGAAGAAATGTTCCGTGAGCTTGCTGAAAATGACGGCCCTCGAAAGTATGTCACTTTTGGTGATAATTCAAAGGGTAAGGTGGTTGGCCTTGGTAAGGTGGCCATCTCACACGATAGCTCCATTCAAAATGTCATGCTCGTTGAACCTCTTGGCTACAACTTACTTTCGGTATCTAAACTTGTTGATTTCGGTTTGAATGTGCTATTTACTGAGGTAGATTGCCAAGTGTTTCGTCGAGATAATCATAAAATGGTCTTTACCGGTATACGTAGAGGTGACCTTTACATTGTCGATTTCTCTAAATAGGCACAACCTAAAACTTGATCTATTGCTAAATCCTCTAAAGGTTGGTTGTGGCATAGACGACTAGGTCACGTTGGCATGAGAAACCTTGACAAGCTTATTAAAGGAAATCATATCCTTGGAGTTAACGATGTCATATTTGATAAGGATAGACTTTGCAGTGCTTGTCAAGCAGGTAAACAGGTTGGAGGAAGGCATCCCGTGAAGAACATCATGACCACAAGGAGGCCACTCGAGCTACTTCATATGGATCTTTTTGGTCCCAATGCCTACAAGAGTCTCGGTGGAAATTCTTTTGGTCTAGTTATAGTTGATGATTTTTCAAGATTTACGTGGGTGTTCTTTCTTGATGATAAATTGCAGGTCCAAAAGATCTTCAAAAACTTCGCTAGGAAGGCCCAAAATCAGTTTGACATGAAGATCAAGAAGGTTCGGAGTGACAACGGAACGGAGTTCAAGAACTCAAATGTGGACACCTTTCTTGACGAAGAAGGGATTTCACACGAGTTCTCGGCTACGTACACACCTCAACAAAATGGAGATGTTGAGAGGAAGAACCGTACGCTCATCAGAATGGCGAGAACGATGCTTGATGAGTACAAGACACTGAAGCACTTTTGGGCAGAAGCGGTTGAGACGGCTTGTCATGCAACAAATCGCTTGTATCTTCACAAGCTACTCGGCAAGACGGCATACGAGCTCCTCACCGGTAACAAACCCCAAGTTGGATACTTTTGAGTATTCGGCTCAAAGTGCTACATTCTTGATAAGCATCGTCGTTCAAAGTTTGCTCCTAAATCTCATGAAGGTTTCCTACTTGGTTATGGCTCAAACTCTCGCACTTACCATGTCTACAACAATTTCACCCGAAAGGTTGAAGAAACGGTAGATGTGAAGTTTGATGAATCTAATGGCTCGCAAGTAGAGCAATTGCCAATTGATGTAGGAGACAAAGACCCTTCAGAAGCAATCCAAGACTTGTCTATTGGCAAAATTCGCCCAACGAAGGTGAAGGAGAGTACCTCGCCCATCCAAGTGGAAGCTTCTACTTCACGACAAGGTGAACCAAGAATTGACCCGGAAGCATCCACAAGTGGGACACACCAAGATGAAGGAAACGAGGAAATGCGGCAAGACGAACATCAACAACCTCCTTCTCCACCACGACAAGAGAACGACAACGCCAACAATGAAGAAGACCAAGAAGAAGAACAAGATGAAGAAGATGTTCAACGAAGACCCAAGCAAAAGCTTTCACGAGTAAGAGCAAGAATTGCCAAAGATCATCCCGTCGAGCAAATCTACAATGATATCCAAACCGGGAGAATTACTCGCTCAAAAACTCGTTTAGCTTACTTTTGTGAAAACTATTCATTCATCTCTAGCATTGAAACTATGAAGGTCGAAGAAGCATTGGAAGATCCGGATTGGATAAACGCTATGCATGAAGAGCTACACAACTTTGAGAGAAACCAAGTTTGGACATTGGTTGAGAAGCCCGACAACAACCACAACATCATTGGTACCAAATGGGTGTTTCGCAACAAGCAAGATGAAGATGGACAAGTGGTTCGCAACAAAGCACGTCGTCGCCCAAGGGTACACACAAGTCGAAGGTATGGACTATGGTGAGACATATGCTCCCGTTGCTAGACTCGAGTCCATTCGCATCTTACTTGCCTATGCTAATCACCATAATATCACCTTGTACCAAATGGACATTAAAAGTGCTTTTCTAAATGGTGAAATAGAGGAGGAAGTTTATGTCAAACAACCTCCCGGCTTTGTCAATCCTAATAAACCTAATCATGTTTACAAACTTCACAAAGCCCTTTATGGTCTTAAACAAGCTCCTAGAGAATGGTATAAATGCTTGACCAAGTTCCTTATTGCAAGTGGTTTTGAAATTGGAAAGATTGATTCTACACTCTTTACTAAAAGGGTTTATGGGGAACTATTTGTATGCCAAATTTATGTTGATGATATTATATTTGGTTCAACTAACCCTCTTTTTAGTGAAAAGTTTGGAAAGCTAATGTCAAAGAAGTTTGAGATGTCTATGATGAGTGAACTCAAATTCTTTCTCGGTTTGCAAATCAAGCAAACTAAGGAAGGTACATTTATCTCTCAAACGAAGTACACCAAAGACTTATTCAAGAAGTTCAATATGCAAGAATGCAAAGGTATGCCTACACCCATGCCTACTAGTGGACATAATGATTTGACCAAATATGGTGAACCGGTTGATCAAAAGGTTTATCGCTCTATGATTGGTTCATTGTTATACCTATGTGCCTCACGTCCCATATTATGCTAAGTGTGTGCATGTGTGCACGATATCATGCTGCTCCTAAAGAATGTCATCTTAAGGCCGTGAAAAGGATAGTGAGATACTTAATCCATACACCAACTTTTGGCATTTGGTATCCTAAGAGGTCCTCTTTTAATCTTGTTGGCTATTCCGACCCGGATTATGCCGGAGACAAGGTTGATAGAAAGTCCACTTCGGGTACTTGTCAATTTCTTGGTAGATCTCTTGTGTCTTGGTCCTCCAAGAAACAAAACTCTGTATCCTTATCTACCGCTGAAGCGGAATACATTGCCGCTGGTTCATGTTGTGCTCAATTACTTTGGATGACCCAAACTCTTAAAGATTATGGGGTCTATGTGAAACATGTTCCATTGCTTTGTGACAATGAAAGTTCTATCAAAATTGGTCATAATCCTGTGCAACATTCTCGAACTAAGCACATTGAAGTTCGTCATCATTTCATTCGAGATCATGTTGCTAAGGGTGACATTGATCTTAAGCATGTTCGCACCGATAAGCAATTAGCGGATATATTCACTAAACCACTTGATGAGAAAGTGTTTTGCAGGTTGAGAGGAGAATTGAATATCATTGATGCTTCGAACTTGGAGTAGAAACTCCATTGGAGACATGCAAGACATGAGCTTATGACTAATCCTTGATATATATCTCTTATGATGACTATCTTATGTCTTGGATATATTTGTACTCTGCATGTTATCTAACCCATGTAGGTCCTTGGTTGAATCTAATTCTATGAGATTGCAACTCACTCACATCTTGAGCAATCTCTACATCACCAAGTCTCTACACAACGGTGGTTGAAGACAAGGAAGCACGAAACCATTCAAACATATCCTTTGACAAATTCTATGTTGAGCTTCATGATTGTCATTCTTGGATCTACAAGTGCTTTTCCTTGCAAGAACTAACCCATGTAGGTAGATGAACTCAAATTCCAAGGGGTGCTCCCAACTCATGATGAACTACATCAACCTCGAGCATCCACACAAGTTCAACTACATGAGCAAGACCCACACCACCACCCAAGGTATGATATTCCATCTTAGAGAAGCTTTACTCCAAGACATGAGTCAAAGCAACTCAACACGATGTGAATACATCAAAATGCTTAAACGAAAAATGGTAACCCCATTTTGAGCTTAAACGATGAGTATGACCTATGATCAAGTGTTCTCACTTGACTCCTAAGTCAATATACTCTAACATAGGTGACTATGTCACCGCCCAACTCTAGATGAAGTTCTCTTGTGTTCTTTTGTTATTGCATTTGTCCCTTGCATATTTGTTTCCCTATTTTCAAACAAAAAAAACTTCATCTAGAACTTTCATTCTTTTCTTTTTGATTCTTGTTCTGCATATTTCTGCATCAAATTCCTTGCAAATTCTTCAGTTAATTCATTGCAAATCTTTGTGAGATCTTATTTGACTAGTGAGCTGAGGTGACAAGTGTTTTCTCTGTGATGAACTCGGTTTCACCGGATTGTAATTTTCGGTCCAATCGAATCCCTTCGGTACCACCGAAACATGCCACTTGGTGTCACCTATTTCGTAACAGGAAAAACAGTTTGCCACTTATTCTATATTTCTTCTGATCCAGCTCCACTCAATGAATCTTGTCCTCTACAAGCATCACAGTTTTATCCATTACTTTGTGCTAAATCTCAAGGACCAAACCTATTCGACAGATTCCAGAAAAACCTTCTTGGAAATTGATGTCAAAGGGGAGAGAGAGATCACATCAAAGCTTATCATCAGGGAGAAAGAGAGAGAAAGTATTAAGGGGGAGAAAGAGATCTCCAGGGGGAGCGAATACTGAAGGATCCCAGATGCTTGATGATTCACGAGGAGAGATGCCACATGTCTTTTTGGGGGAAAGACATGTTCATATGTGCTCATTTGCATTAAGTTCTATTCATTCACATCTTTCAGCTCAGATTTTTTGTTCCCTATCATACCTAAGGGAAAGAAATCATTCAAATTCATCATTCAAATTCATTGCATATCTTTACTCTTGGGGACATGTCTAATCCAATGTGGTACCTTGTACTTACTCTCTACATGTCATCCCAGTCTTGGTATTCTTGTGGTTTCTTTTGTTTGCTCTGGCTAGTGGATGTACCTGTGTTATCTAACCTTATTTGTGCAGGTTCATCCCATCCTAAGCCAACTCAAAACTACAAGATAAGTATATGCATCAAAATCATGAGTATGAGGAATTCTTGCTTATGTACATACTGGTTGCAAGAAGGACTCATAAGCATGAAGGTATTTCTCTTAATAATCTTTTTCTCTGATGCATATGGGCAAGATACATGTAACACAATGCCTGCTCTGTCATGATTATGCTCTCACATGTTTCTACATTTTATATTCACATGATTGCATACATGTAGGGGGAGCCTATGTTTGTTACATGTCCTTCCAAAGCTTTACTTGCTATTCTTTGTATCTTTATCTAAAGCTTTGATGTATGTTGCCATCAATTACCAAAAAGGGGGAGATTGAAAGCACAAGTGCTCCCCAGGTGGTTTTGGTAATTAATGTCAACATATCTCTTGTTGGACTAATACTTTTATCTAGCATATTTCAGATAAGTTCAACAATGGAGTGGCATGGACTAAAGGTTGTGGGAACTCCTTCAAGATGCTAAGGACAAAGGATTGGCTAAAGCTTCAAGCTCAAGACTCTTCATTTTACACTTTTAGTGATCCAAGATCACATTTAGTCCATAGGAAAAGCCAATACTATCAAGGAGGGATGAGGTGTTGCTTAATGAGCCCTTTGCTTCATGTGCTTGATGATATGCTCCAAAACCCTCAGCTACTTTCCCACTTCCACATATGACCTAAACCCAAAGTCAAACTCGGACCTACTGAAAGTGCTTGTTATCGCCTAGAGGGGGGGTGAATAGGCGATTTTTATGAAAGTCTTCAAAACATAAAAGTTTTGAAGACAAACATTATAAATGAACCTATTGATATGCAGCGGAAGATAAACTACACAAGGCAAGCCATAGTCAAGTATGCACTAATGTGAGTCTAGGATGACTAATGGCAACTAGGAAGTAAGGATCAGGGTGGAAGATAGTATGAAGCCAAACAGCAATAGTAGTCAAGCAAAGAAGTCAAACAGGTATCGCAAGCAGGCAATGACTTCATGAAGACAAACTGTAAGTAAAGGGAAGAGAGAATAGAACCAGTCACTCAATGAAGACACATGATTTGTTTGACCAGTTCCAGTCGCTGTGACAACTGTACATCTGGTTAGGGAGGCTGAGATTCAACTCAGAAGACCGCGTCTTCACCTTATTCCCCTTGAGCTAAGGACACACGGTCCTCGCCCAATCACTCTGGTAAGTCTTCAAGGTAGACTTCCAAACCTTCACAGACTTCGTTCACCGGCGATCCACAATGGCTCTTGGATGCTCAGAACGCGACGCCTAACCGGCTGGAGGATTCACAGTCCTCAAGTGTAATAAGTCTTCAGGTCACACAGACAGAAAGACTTCAGTGATGCCTAACACTCTTTAGCTCTGGGTGTTTGGGCTTTGTCCTTGCAAGGATTTCTCTCTCTCAAAGGCTTCGAGGTGGGTTGCTCTCAAACGGCAAAAGCCGTGCACTAACTCTGAGCAGCCACAAATTTATGGTGTAGGGGGTGGGCTATTTATAGCCACTAGGCAACCCGACCTGACATGTCCGAAATGACCCTGGGTCACTAAGGAACTGGCACGTGTTCCAACAGTCAGATTTCAAACACACGCGACAACTTTACTTGGGCTACAAGCAAAGCTGACTTATCCAGCTCTGGATAAGATTTGCTCTCATTGTCTTCGCCCGAAGACATAGGATTTGAGTTGAGCATCACTTCAGTCACTCTGACTGTATTCACTTGGACCCCACTTAACAGTACGGTGGTTCCTATGACTCAACAAAGAAGAAAAGGAAACAACGAAACAACTAAGTCTTCGTGCTCCATAGTCTTCACAGAATGTCTTCTCATGTCATAGTTTTCAATATGAATATCTTCATGTACCACCATTGTCTTCAATGTCTTCATACATTTTTAGGGGTCATCTCCGGTAGGTAAACCGAATCAATGAGGGACACTACCTGTGTTATCCTGCAATTCTCACAAACACATTAGTCCCCTCAACCAAATTTGTTGTCAATACTCCAAAACCAACTAGGGGTGGCACTAGATGCACTTACAATCTCCCCCTTTTTGGTGATTGATGACAAACTGGTTGAAGTTTTCAACGGGGATAAAGTATGTGAAATTGTAAAGGGTAGAGGATTGTCTTCATAAGTTTCAAAGGCTCCCCCTGAAGATGTGCATATAAGTAATTTGCTTTTGGAATGCAAATGCATATGGCAGGTTGTACTTGTGGAGATCCTCTTCAACTTATGATGACAATTCATCATGCATGATAAGATATAGCAAAGATTATGACATGCATAATGAAAAATGGACGTCTGCAGAATGACCTAAGTGCGGAAGTTATCATCGCACATGCGGAATTTATCATCGCATCACAGAATATCAAATAAGTAGCAGACGACCATCAAGTTTAAGTGTTACAACTCAAAGAACCAAATGTATCAAAATGCGAGAGTTGTAAACACTAGGCAAAATATACAGCAACCGCCCATATGAACCCGCTTGAAGACTATCAAACTCATACGCTTCTCCCCCTTTTGTCAGTAATGACCAAAAAGGTTTGAAGACATAGAGCATCTACTCGTCCTCATGAGGAGTAGGTGAAGCAGCAGGGTTGGTGTTGTCGTTTGGCGGTGCAGACGAGCTTGGCGCAGTGTCGATTCTTGCAGAAGGGGTCGGTGAAGTAGCATTGTCTTCTTCATCGATCACTTTGGCATTTACAGTTGCAGCAGAAGAGGAATATTCAGAGTCTTCAAGAGATGGAGTGCGACGTAGGACAGCATTCCGTTGAGGAGTGGAGTCGAACTTGAATTTTCCAGTGAAGCCATCATCTTGAAGATCTGCTTCAGCACTGAGCAGTGTCAAACTCTTCCATGATCGCCGACACATTTCAAGCGTGACAAAGGCATTCTTTGTGGCAAGATTGCGAATGCGATTGACGTCCACCAAGAGGCTTTGCATTTGGCGCTTAAGCCAGTCATGATGCTTATCTTGTTTCTGATGAAGGGCAACCAGAAGCTCTCGGTCATTGAGAAGGCGGGAGCGCTTCTTAGGCCTTTGGGAAATTGTGCTCTCAGTGGCTTCTGTTTGCGCACGATGAGGCATGCGAATAATCCCAACCAGAGGGTAGACTCGAGCGACAGCTTGAACTCCTTCATCATTTTGAGTGAAGCTTTGATGGTCAGCATTCTGAAGACTAAGAGGCTCCTTTGCAGTCTCTGGGTATATGGCTTCAACAAACAAATCAACATCTGGCATAAATATGATATGATTGCGTGCAGAGGGTTGATAGTTGAAGGCAGAGTGAAGCTTGATCAGTCGCATGATCCAGGGAGCATAGAACTTCAGACCAAAGATGTCAGATCCTGATGCAGCAAGTTGGCGTATAAAGAAATCTTGTGCATTGAAGCGTTTGCCACGAAGAATATGGAAAACCAAAGTCTTCATTGCGCCTTCCAGCTTGGCATGAGGAGAGTGTCCTTTGATAGGCCAAAGAGTTTTCCTGACTATATGATAGATGGTGCGGGGCAGATACCTAAGGTCTTCAACAAAGAACGCCTTTGGGTATTCAGCATCATTGTGAAGCTGACAGCCAGGTTCATAAAGATCATCTACGGAGGGCAGGCCAGTAAGCTCAATGACATCAATGGCTTTGGCTTCATGATGAACATTTCCGGTCATCCACTCAATAACCCATGTCTTTGTATCTTTGTAGTAGCCACGAATATGGAGAGCGGCATAGAATTGGAGCAGTAACTCTTCATTCCAGTGCTCCTTATCGGTGACAAACTGTAGCTGGCCGGATTCTCTGAAGCAGTCCAGAACCTCTTCCAGACAGGGCAGACCAGTGATGGCTTCAGCATCAAGACGCATATGTGGGAAAATGCGACCTTGATTGTACATAATGCATGAGTAATAGCTTCGCTGCTGATAGCTCCAGAACCGATCAGAAGATATCCTTGATCCTGAGTAAGGGTTCTTTGCACTGTCAAAGAAGGTATTGTGTGCCTTGAAGCCATTGATATTGAAAGATCCTGGTGCTGATGCAGTACCTGGAAACCTTGGCAACCTGGGCTTTGGCTTCTGAACCCGTGGCCTGTGCTCAACATGGTACTCAAACTGTGGACCAGCAGCAGTAGGAGGAGGAGTTAGAACAGGCCATTTGACATAAATGAGCTGACCATAGTTGAAAGCTTGCTCGATAGTGTGTGGCCTTGGTGGCGGAACAGGAGCAGAGGCGTCAACATTGGCTTCAGGTGCAGATGCATCATTGGCTTCTGGCACATTTGTCGGTGCAGGCTCCACATTTGCGTCATCCATGACAACGTCATTGGCTTCATTGGTGTTGGTGGTGGCATCCTGAAGATTTTCAACCTCCACTTGACGAGCTGGAGGGTCGGGCACTGGCAGGTTCAATTCAGGAACCACTTCTTCTTCAACGGGGTGAGTTGGGACACGTTCTTCTTCTTGTTTTTCATCGGCTGATGCAGCCGGAATGTCTTCAGCAACTTTGGCTTCAGACTCAGAGACATTCACAGTGGGAGTGGCATCTGGAAACACTTGACGTGCAACAGATTGTTGAGGCACTTCTCCTTCTGGAACGCTCGACGTGGTGACTTGAGGCCTAGGTCCTTTGCGAAGCCTGCGTAACGCTGGCGACGCCTTTGGATATGGAGTTGGCTGGGCCTCAAAGTCATCATCTTCATTTTGCACAGATGGGGTAGCTTGATGTTGGGGAGAACTTGGGGTGTCTTGTTGTTGTGGGTGATCAGCCCACGAAGCATCCTGTGCAATTGGTGTTAGAGGATGACCAATGCTAATGAGTTCGCTGTTCGTGAGAATAGGCGATGATACCAGGTTGTGTTCGATCTGAGGAAGGACTTCACCATCTTCAACATTGTCGTGGTGACCAATGTCTTCAGCAGCGTTGGGGTCAACTGCTGGAATGTCTTCAGCTTCACGAGCCTCTGTGGAAGAAGGCTCATGAACTATCATCCTTTGTTCTTGATGATCAGATGTAGGAGGGACCATTGAAATTGGTTCAACAACTAAGGGCTCTGAGGGAGCAGCCCTATCCTTTTTGGTTCTGCGCTTCTTCTTAGTGGGAGCAGCGTCAGAGGCTTCAGGATTTTTTCTTTTTCTGGCTTCAGCCTCAGCAGTTCTCGTCTTCTTTAGCTCAGAAGCGGTTGATCTGACCTTTGGCTTCGAGCCGGTCATGCTAGTTGGGAAGACAATGCGCGGCTCTTCCTGCCTTGAAGGAGCAGTTTGGTCAGTCGAAGGCTTCTTCTTCTTGGCAGCCATTCTTGGGTCAATGCCAGGACGACCAAGAGCCTTGCGCTTCTCAGCCTCATTATAGGCTTGCACACACTTGTCAGCCAGGTTCTTCATGCGCTCTCGAGAACCTTTGTCTTCTTCACGCTTCTTGAGGAAGGATTCCTTGAGCTCGTGCAACATGATCTTGAAGTTCTTGACATCTTGCACGCTGAGCTTAGCCACATGCTTCTTGAATTGGGCTTTCTCATGGTCGATCTTGTGCTTCAGCTCAACGATGCGCTGAGCGAGAGCAAGCTCTGAAGCAATGGCTCCATTGAAGGAGACGCTGAGGCATATGGGAAGTTGCAGATCGTCAAAGCTGAGATTTGGTGAGTCAAACCACTCATCAATGAAGTTGTGAATGATTGCCACATCAAAGAGAGACAAATCATTGAAGATCTATGCTTCTTCCTTGCTCTTGATTAGTTTCTCAAGGGCATCATCTGCAAGATCTTCATCACTAGACAGATCAATGTTCTCTTCACGCAGAATAGCAGCAGGGGTCAGTGCCTGATCAGTACGCTTGACAAGTTTCTTCTTCTTCTCCGTCTTCTTGGAGATGCGTGACAAATCTTCAGACTGCACACTGTCTTCAGGAGGTGCAGTGGCCAGTGGCTTCAAGTGCGAAGCTTTTGGTGATTCAGTTGGTTTTGACGCCTTAGCCTTCTTCTGCTTCTGGGGCTTTGGGGCAGGAGGTGCTTCATCTGTGTCAGCCTCTTCAGAAGCGTCCCCAACAGCAGCTCCTTGGACTGCAATGTAGGTGAGTAGACCTTGAAAATCATAGAAGGGGCCAATCTCGTTTTGATCAGCTTCACGAGTGCCATCCTCCCTTGGAGCAGATGGGCCAGGGTTGAAGTTCAAACCCAGTGACTTCTTGTTCTCTCTTGCTGATGCCTTAGCAAATTGAAAGTTGCGTTTGAAAAGGTCGTCATCGCGACACCACAAGAGAGAAGTGGGGTCGGCATTGGCAGGCTGTGGTCCTCTGACCATGCACGGGTAGAACCTTTGTGCAATAGCTTCAGCTTTGCTATTGGGTTGAAGACCTCTGTAAGTGATATCTCCCCAAGGACACTTTATCGCATTCTTCTCAGCGTATTCCTTGGTCACGAAGCGGTACTTGAACCATTCCTCAGCCCAATATCTTCGAATCCATTGGATTCGGGTTTTCCTATCATTGTATGTTTCCTCTGGATCAGTTTTGTACTGAGCTGCTAGATCTATTGGCAAATCTTTTGATGTGTTGCCACGGCGCTGTCTGCCACCCTTCCTTGCTGATTTTTCTGTAGCCATAAACTTCAAACTGAATGGTTTCAATACGTTCAAAGGCTTCAAAGGCTTCCTCTTGCTGGACAAACAAGAACTGGCTTCGAGAGAATTAATGTGATGCTTTAAAAATTCTGCAAACGAATGCAGACTATGAGAACCAAGGGATTCTCCCACGGACATGTACCTGTGACAGCATTAGAGATGCGAGGGAAGGGGAAGAGGTTATATGCATTCTCAGAAGATTTTGAAGATAAATCAGTTTGAAGACATTGACCTCATGATGCGAAGACATTCACTTATATGTTGAGAGTTGGTTCCAGATTTGTACGAATCCGCGAATAGTTACAAGTGAGGAATCTAACTTGTTATGAAGCTTAAGTGAATATGCTAGGCAGTATGAGATGCAGACAGAATGGGTCTAACTTGTATAGGCAGAAACCTATTTTGGTAGACAGGATGAATCTTTGAAGATCAAAAAGATGGTAAAAAGAGAGTTTTATTTACCACATGAAGAACTGCTAGATGGGAAGAGTAGGAGACCGAGCAGTTCAATCCACCGTGCCCTAACTTGGCGACGGAGGACACCTACGGCGGCGGCGGAGAGGACGATGTCCGCGGTCGGCGTGAGGACGGCGTCGGAGAAGTCGCGGCAGCTAAGCGCTTCATCGCTGACGTCGTCGAGAGCTAGCGGTGGCGCTAGGGTTTTGACGAGGTGGAGAGGTGGAAGAAGTTTCTTTTACCGCAGGGGACAAGTATTTATAAGGAAGTGGGCGGCACAGTGCAATTACGCAGGTGCCCCTGGCGGTTCACATCTGACGGGCACGTGGCAAGCATGCAACATACATAGAGTTGTCCCACGTTCCCACGCCCGCCAGGTTTGTCGGATAGACGTTCCGGCTTCTCCGGATTTCAGGCAATAAGGATGACACATTTAAAACAGATTTAATGTTTGTCTCTGTATCTTCTGCTGACAAGGACGCAGAGAAGACATTCGACAGTTTCAATAGAATGCATATGATTTGGACAGATAGAGTTTGAGATAGGAAGCATAGACAGATTAGGGTCCGATCACATTCACTTAGTTCAAAAGATTCAACAAGAAAACATAGCTATAAGTGAATGCTGTATAGGATAGAACACTAGTATATATATATATATATCAAACATCAGTCGAATCAACGTAGTGAAGATAATCATGAAGATAAAGTGAATTTGAAGACAAACCGAATGCGAAGACATTCAAATGCAACGTCATGAGTGAAACACTTCAAACAGAAAAGTTTAGTGGTGGCGTTACCCACCGTATAGGAAGTATTAGACCCAGACACGACGCACAATTATCGTGGCGCTCCGAAGTCAAATTCCACGTTAATGTATTCACACTCAGAATGTAAGTCTTCATTGATTGAAGATATACTTTACTTCGTGTGTTGCACATCTAAGTCATCAACATGCATAAGTGTTAGGATGTGTGCCTGATCACAGGACATTTGAAGATTCCAAGATATTTAGCTCACACCGTAACTTGCAAAACCTTTTCTCGTCCAAGGGCTTTGTGAAGATATCTGCCAATTGCTCTTCAGTGTTGACGTGAATGATATCAGTATCTTTCTTCATGACATGATCTCTGAGAAAGTGATGACGAATTTCAGTGTGCTTTGTCTTCGAGTGCTGGACTGGGTTGTTGGCAATCTTGATGGCGCTTTCTTTGTCGCAGAAGAGAGGTACTTGTTTCAGATTGATGCCATAGTCCTCGAGAGTTTGCTTCATCCATAGAAGCTGAGCACAGCAAGATCCAGCAGCAATGTATTCAGATTCAGCAGTTGAGAGTGACACGCAGTTCTACTTCTTTGAAGACTAACAGACAAGTGATCGTCCCAGAAAGTGACATGTGCCTGATGTAGACTTGCGATCCACCTTGTCACCAGCATAATCAGCATCCGAAAATCCAACCAGATCAAACTCTGATCCCTTTGGATACCATAATCCTAGTGTTGGGGTGTGAGCCAAATATCGAAGAATTCGCTTCACAGCTAGGTGATGCGATTCCTTTGGTGCCGCTTGGAATCAAGCACACATGCAAACACTAAGCATAATATCTGGCCAAGATGCACATAGGTAAAGTAAAGAACCAATCATGGAGCGGTATACCTGTTGATCGAACTCTTTGCCATTTTTGTCGGGACCCAGATGATGTTTGGCTGGCATTGGCATCGTGTAACCTTTACAATCTTGCATTCCAAACTTCTTCAGGTAATCTTTGAGGTATTTCTCTTGAGATATGAAGATGCCATTCCTTTGCTGACGAATTTGAAGATCAAGGAAGAACTTCAGCTCACCCATCATGGACATCTGATATTGCTCTTGCATCATGTATCCAAACTCATCACTATACTTCTGGTTGGTGCAGCCGAAGATAATGTCATCCACATAGATTTGGCACACAAACAGTTCACCATCATATGTCTTCGTGAAGAGTGTAGGATCGAGGGATCTAGGTTTGAAGCCTTTGCTCTTCAGGAAGTCTTTGATTGTATCATACCAAGCGCGAGGAGCTTGTTTGAGGCCATACAGTGCTTTGTTTAGTTTGTACACCATATCAGGATGTTTTGGATCTTCAAAGCCGGGTGGTTGTGCAACGTATACTTGTTCTTCAATCTTGCCATTGAGAAATGCACTCTTCACATCCATTTGATATAGCAGGATATTGTTGTGGTTAGCATAGGCTAGCAATATGCGAATAGCTTCAAGTCTAGCCACAGGAGCAAATGTTTCATCGAAGTCAATCCCCTCAACTTGAGTATATCCTTGTGCAACGAGACGTGCTTTGTTTCTGACGACTTGGCCATGCTCATCTTGCTTGTTTCGATATATCCATTTTGTTCCAATGATGTTATGCTTGCGAGGGTCAGGACGCTTGAAAAGTTCCCAAACTTTGTTCAGCTTGAACTATTGAAGCTCTTCTTGCATTGCTCGAACCCATTCAGGTTCCATAAAGGCTTCAGCAACTTTCTTGGGTTCTGATATTGACACAAAAGAAAAGTGCCCACAGAAATTTGCTAACTGCGTTGCTCTTGAACGAGTAAGTGGACCAGGTGCATTGATGCTATCAATTATCTTCTCAATTTGCACTTCACTTGCAACACGAGGATGAGCTGGGCGAAGAATTTGTTCTTGCTGATCATTGTCATCATTGAGAGGATTGTCTTCAGGCTGAGCATTGTCTTCAGATTGGTTGGGTGCAGAAATGATAAGTTCCTCTTCAGGCTGTGCTTCAGCAGGCATGATTTCACCAGTTCCCATTAGCTTGATAGACTCGCTGGGTGGAGCTTCTTCAAGATTACTTGGCAGGGGCTCTCTTTGTGAACCATTGGTTTCATCAAACCGCACATCTACAGTTTCAACGATTTTATAGAGATAGAGGTTGAAGACTCTGTAAGAGTGTGAATCCTTTCCCTAACCGAGCATGAAGCCTTTGTGAGCTTTTGGTGCAAATTTTGACTTGTGATGGGGATCCTTGATCCAGCACCATGCTCCAAATACTCTGAAGTAGCTTACATTTGGCTTCTTGCCAGTGAGGAGCTCATAGGATGTTTTGTTCAGAAGCTTGTGGATATAAACACGGTTGATGACGTGGAATGCTATATCAATAGCTTCAGGCCAGAACTTTCTTGGTGTTTTGTATTCGTCCAGCATCGTCCGAGCCATCTCAATGAGGGTTCTGTTCTTGCGCTCTACGATGCCATTTTGCTGAGGTGTGTAAGGAGCAGAAAACCCATGAGTGATTCCCATTATATCCAGATAAAGATCAAGTCCGGTGTTCTTGAACTCAGTGCCGTTGTCACTTCTGATATGCTTGATCTTGACTCCATAATTGTTCATGGCTCGATTGGCAAAACGTCTGAAAACATCTTGCGCTTCGGTCTTGTAGAGAATTATGTGCACCCATGTGTATCTTGAGTAATCATCAACAATGACGAAGCCATAGAGACATGCAGTCGTAGTGAGGGTAGAGTAGTGAATAGGGCCAAATAAGTCCATGTGTAGCAGCTCGAAGGGTTGAGACGTAGTCATGATTGTCTTCGAGGGATGCTTGGCCCTAGTCATCTTTCCAGCTTCGCAGGCACCGCACAAATGATCTTTCTTGAACTTGACATCTTCAATGCCAATGACATGCTTCTTCTTGACGAGTGTATGTAAGTTCCTCATCCCAGCATGCCCCAGCCTCCGATGCCATAGCCAGCATTCTGAAGCTTTTGTAAGAAGACATCTTGCAAGTTGTGGACCTGCTGAGAAATCTACCATGTACAGAGCATCTTTCCTGTACCCTTTAAAGACTAGAGATTTGTCAGATTCCATTAGTACAATTCAACGATACTTTCCAAATATTACAACCATGTTCAGGTCGCAAAGCATTGAGACAGACATTAAGTTGAAGCCAAGGGATTCAGCAAGCATCACTTTATCCATGTGCTGATCCCTTGAGATTGCAACTCTACCTAGACCCAATACCTTGCTTTTACCAGTGTCAGCAAATGTGATGTGACTCTTATCAGATGGACGTAAGGTTGAGTCCATGAGAAGACTTTGATCACCAGTCATATGATTAGTGCATCCGTTGTCCATAATCCATTCTGAAGCACGAGGTGTCATACTCTGCATTACAGTTAGGAGGATAGGCTTCACCAAGAGTATTGTGAAGCATAAACATTTGACGGGCAAGAGGATTATGGAAGCTCAGATCAAGATTAGGACTGATAGGATGAATGGCAAGCGATTCAGGAACAAAATACATAGTGAGACCATTTGGGCATTTGATCTTGCGCCCTACAAGATATTTTAGGTCCCCAGCAATAGCATCAGACGCCTTTGATTTTCGGCTGGAGACCTTTCCCTGCAAAAGAAAGTTAATTCTTCTTAACCACCCACATCTTCAGGGGTGGCTTAGAAGCAATGAGTCTAAGTGCAGCATATGAGAACTTTGGCTTTGGAGCCCTAGCAAATAGCCTTGCAGGAGATGAATGATACTCATATGAATAAGCAGAAAAAAATTTAGTTCTATGAACACAGCGGTTTGAAGATACACGCTCATATTCATAGGTTTGAGTACGGTTTCCCTGCAAAACATTGGCGTTAGGGTGACTCAGGTGAGTCCTCTATCTGTATGAAGCCTTTGGACCATATGAAGCCTTAGGTCTGGGATTTGTCTTCTTCCCAGGTGGTGTCATGATGACATTCACTGGAAGCTTCTCAAGACAGCTTTTGGGTACCCAGATCTTCTTCATAGGTGGCCCATTCCTGCAGTTAGTACCAATATATCTGGCAAACACTTCACTATTCTGATTCTTGAACAGTTTATAGTTTGCATCAAAGGATTCATCAATGATGACAGGGTTAGCACAGGTAAAGCCAAATAAGGTGGATGGATCCACTGAAGGTCCCTTTGCAGCAACCCATGTTGTTTTGGGATACTGCTCAGGCTTCCAGTAGGAAACATCAACATTCATTTTCCTCAAGAACCCAACACCCTCTTTCCTAGGGTTTTGGTTCAGAATCTGCTTTTTGAGGACATCGCAAAGTGTCTGATGCCCTTTCAGGCTTTTATACATCCCTGTTTCAAGTAATGTCTTCAACCTAGCATTTTCATCAGCATTAGTAGTGGTATCCTCCGCAGAGGGGTTAGTTACCACATCAGTTGTTGAAGACAATGCAACAACAGCAGTAGTGGAACATCCAGCAACAGAGGTAGCGTTATCACGCTCAAGGCATTTTAGACATGATGGTTCAAATCCATCCTGAGTGGGACTGATCTGTTGAGCGCGTAGTGACCCATTCTCTTTTTGAAGATCTTCATGAGCCGCTCTCAACTTCTCAAGCTCTTGCTTCCTTTGAAGATAATCATAGGAGAGGTTTTCATGAGTGGTTGTGAGCGTATCATGACGACTTTCAAGTTCTTGGTACCTAGCATGAAGATTTTTTATGTCTTCAACTAAGGACTGTGAACGAGTCATTTCCGCGTCCAACAGGTCATCGCTTTTGTCTAACAGTTTTTGAGTATGTTCCATAGCCTTTTGTTGTTCAGTTGCAATTTTAACAAGTGTTTTGTAGCTAGGCTTGGATTCACAATCAGAGTCATCTTCACTAGATGTTTCAAAGTAAGCATCGCGTGATTTTACCTTGGCACCACGTGCCATGAAGCAGTAGGTGGGAGTAGGGTCATCCTTATCATCAGCTTCAGCGTTGGCGTGGAAGTCATTGTCTTCAGTGTTGAAGATGGACTTGGCAACATAGGCAGTGGCTAGAGCCAGACTTGCCACACCAGGGTCGAACTCCTCCTTAGACTCCACCTCCGCCTCCTCAGAAGCAGACTCCTCCTCTGAATCCATTTCCTTCCCAACAAAAGCACGAGCCTTGCTAGATGAGCTCTTCTTGTGAGATGAAGACTTTGATGAGGACTTGGAAGAAGACTTTGAAGATTTCTTCTTTTTCTTGTCATCAGAATCATATTCCTTACTCTTCTTCTTCTTCTTCTCGTTGTCCCACAGTGGACACTCAGAGATGTAGTGTCCAGGTTTCTTGCACTTGTGACATGTTCTCTTCTTGTAGTCATGAGTAGAAGCTTCATCATTTCTTGAGCTGGATCGTGAAGACTTTCTGAAGCCTTTCTTCTTAGTGAACTTCTGGAACTTCTTCACAAGCATAGCAAGTTCCTTTCCAATGTCTTCAGGATCATCAGAACTGCGGTCAGATTCTTCTTCAGATGAGGAAACAACTTTTGCCTTCAAAGCGCGAGTTCGGCCATAGTTGGGACCATAGATATCTCTTTTCTCAGATAGCTGGAACTCATGTGTGTTGAGCCTCTCAAGTATATCACACGGATCGAGTGTCTTGAAGTCAGGACGTTCTTGTATCATGAGGGCAAGGGTGTCAAAGGAGCTGTCAAGTGATCTCAGTAGCGTCTTGACGATTTCATGCTTGGTAATCTCAGTGGCGCCGAGAGCACGAAGCTCATTTGTGATGTCAGTGAGGCGATCAAACGTGAGCTGGACATTCTCATTGTCGTTTCTCTTGAAGCGGTTGAAGAGGTTGCGAAGAACACTGATCCTTTGATCTCTCTGGGTTGATACGCCTTCGTTGACCTTGGATAGCCAGTCCTAGACTAGCTTTGATGTCTCCAGAGCACTCACACGGCCATACTGTCCTTTGGTCAGATGACCACAGATGATGTTCTTGGCAGTGGAGTCCAGTTGAATGAACTTCTTAACATCAGCAGGGGTGACACCTTCACCAGTCTTGGGAACGCCGTCCTTGACGACATACCAGAGGTCAACATCAATGGCTTCAAGATGCATGCGCATCTTATTCTTCCAGTAGGGATATTCAGTTCCATCGAACACGGGGCAAGCAGCGGAGACTTTGATTATCCCTGCAGTCGACATAGCTAAAACTCCAGGTGGTTAAACCGAATCACACAGAACAAGGGAGTACCTTGCTCTGATACCAATTTAAAGTGCTTGTTATCGACTAGAGGGGGGGTGAATAGGCGATTTTTATGAAAGTCTTCAAAACATAAAAGTTTCGAAGACAAACATTAGAAATGAACCTATTGATATGCAGCGGAAGATAAACTACACAAGGCAAGCCATAGTCAAATATGCAATAATGTGAGTGTACGATGACTAATGGCAACTAGGTAGTAAGGATCAGGGTGGAAGATAGTATGAAGCCAAACAGCAATAGTAGTCAAGCAACAAAGTCAAACAGGTATGGCAAGCAGGCAATGACTTCACGAAGACAAACTGTAAGTAAAGGGAAGAGAGAGTAGAACCAGTCACTCGATGAAGACACACGATTTGTTTGACCAGTTCCAGTTGCTGTGACAACTGTACATCTGGTTAGGGAGGCTGAGATTCAACTCAGAAGACCGCGTCTTCACCTTATTCCCCTTGAGCTAAGGACACACAGTCCTCGCCCAATCACTCTGGTAAGTCTTCAAGGTAGACTTCCAAACCTTCACAGACTTCGTTCACCGGCGACCACAATGGCTCTTGGATGCTCAGAACGCGACACCTAACTGGCTGGAGGATTCACAGTCCTCAAGTGTAATAAGTCTTCAGGTCACACAGACAGAAAGACTTCAGTGATGCCTAACACTCTTTGGCTCTGGGTGTTTGGGCTTTGTCCTCGCAAGGATTTCTCTCTCTCAAAGGCTTTGAGGTGGGTTGCTCTCAAACGACAAAAGCCGTGCACTAACTCTGAGAAGCCACAAATTTATGGTGTAGGGGGTGGGCTATTTATAGCCACTAGGCAACCCGACCTGATATGTCCGAAATGACCCTGGGTCACTAAGGAACTGACACGTGTTCCAACGGTCAGATTTCAAACACACGCGGCAACTCTACTTGGGCTACAAGCAAAGCTGACTTATCCAGCTCTGGATAAGATTTGCTCTCGTTGTCTTCGCTCGAAGACATAGGATTTGAGTTGAGCATCACTTCAGTCACTCTGACTGTATTCACTTGGACCCCACTTAACAGTACGGTGGTTCCTATGACTCAACAAAGAAGAAAAGGAAACAACGAAACAACTAAGTCTTCGTGCTCCATAGTCTTCACAGAATGTCTTCTCATGTCATAGTTTTCAATATGAATATCTTCATGTACCACCATTGTCGTCAATGTCTTCATACATTTTTAGGGGTCATCTCTGGTAGGTAAACCGAATCAGTGAGGGACACTACCTGTGTTATCCTGCAATTCTCACAAACACATTAGTCCCTCAACCAAATTTGTCGTCAATACTCCAAAACCAACTAGGGGTGGCACTAGATGCACTTACAATCTCCCCCTTTTTGGTGATTGATGACAAACTGGTTGAAGTTTTCAACGGGAATAAAGTATGTGAAATTGTAAAGGGTAGAGGATTGTCTTCATAAGTTTCAAAGGCTCCCCCTGAAGATGTGCATATAAGCAATTTGCTTTTGGAATGCAAATGCACATGGCAGGTTGTACTTGTGGAGATCCTCTTCAACTTATGACGACAATTCATCATGCATGATAAGATATAGCAAAGATTATGACATGCATAATGAAAAATGGACGTCTGCAGAATGACCTAAGTGCGGAAGTTATCATCGCACATGCGGAATTTATCATCGCATCACAGAATATCAAATAAGTAGCAGACGACCATCAAGTTTAAGTGTTACAACTCAAAGAACCAAATGTATTAAAACGCAAGAGTTGTAAACACTAGGCAAAATATAAAGCAACCGCCCATATGAACCCGCTTGAAGACTATCAAACTCATACGCTTCTCCCCCTTTTGTCAGTATTGACGAAAAAGGTTTGAAGACATAGAGCATCTACTCGTCCTCATGAGGAGTAGGTGAAGCAGCAGGGTTGGTGTTGTCATTTGGCGGTGTAGACGAGCTTGGTGCAGTGTCGATTCTTGCAGAAGGGGTGAGTGAAGTAGCATCGTCTTCTTCATCGATCACTTTGGCATTTACAGTTGCAGCAAAAGAGGAATATTCAGAGTCTTCAAGAGATGGAGTGCGACGTAGGACAGCATTCCATGGAGGAGTTGAGTCGAACTTGAATTTTCCAGTGAAGCCATCATCTTGAAGATCTGCTTCAGCACTGAGCAGTGTCAAACTCTTCCATGATCGCCGGCACATTTCATGCGTGACAAAGGCACTCTTGGTGGCAAGATTGCGAATGCGATTGACGTCCACCAAGAGGCTTTGCATTTGGCGCTTAAGCCAGTCATGATGCTTATCTTGTTTCTGATGAAGGGCAACCAGAAGCTCTCGGTCATTGAGAAGGCGGGAGCGCTTCTTAGGCCTTTGGGAAATTGTGCTCTCAGTGGCTTCTGTTTGCGCACGATGAGGCATGCGAGTAATCCCAGCTAGATGGTAGACTCGAGCGACAACTTGAACTCCTTCATCATTTTGAGTGAAGCTTTGATGGTCAGCATTCTGAAGACTAAGAGGCTCCTTTGCAGTCTCTGGGTATATGGCTTCAACAAACAAATCAACATCTGGCATAAATATGATATGATTGCGTGCAGAGGGTTGATAGTTGAAGGCAGAGTGAAGCTTGATCAGTCGCATGATCCAGGGAGCATAGAACTTCAGACCAAAGATGTCAGATCCTGATGCAGCAAGTTGGCGTATAAAGAAATCTTGTGTATTGAAGCGTTTGCCATGAAGAATATGGAAAACCAAAGTTTTCATTGCGCCTTCCAGCTTGGCATGAGGAGAGTGTCCTTTGATAGGCCAAAGAGTGTGCCTGACTATATGATAGATGGTGCGGGGCAGATACTTAAGGTCTTCAACAAAGAACGCCTTTGGGTATTCAGCATCATTGTGAAGCTGACAGCCAAGTTCATAAAGATCATCTGCGGAGGGCAGGCCAGTAAGCTCATTGACATCAATGGCTTTGGCTTCATGATGAACATTTCCGGTCATCCACTCAAGAACCCATGTCTTTGTATCTTTGTAGTAGCCACGAATATGGAGAGTGGCATAGAATTGGAGCAGTAACTCTTCATTCCAGTGCTCCTTATCAGTGAGAAACTGCAGCAGGCCAGACTCTCTGAAGCAGTCCAGAGCCTCTTCCAGACAGGGCAGACCAGTGACTTGAGCATCAAGACGCATATGTGGGAAAATGCGACCTTGATTGTACATAATGCATGAGTAATAGCTTCGCTGCTGATAGCTCCAGAACCGATCAGAAGATATCCTTAATCTTGAGTAAGGGTTCTTTGCACTGTCAAAGAAGGTATTGTGTGCCTTGAAGCCGTTGATATTGAAAGATCCTGGTGCTGATGCAGTACCTGGAAACCTTGGCAACCTGGGCTTTCGCTTCTGAACCCGTGGCCTGTGCTCAACATGGTCCTCAAGCCGAGGACCAGCAGCAGCAGGCGGAGGAGTCAGAACAGGCCATTTGACAGAAATGAGCTGACCATAGTTGAAAGCTTGCTCGATAGTGTTTGGCCTT
The DNA here is from genome assembly GCA_032464435.1 of Aegilops umbellulata. Classification (NCBI taxonomy): domain Eukaryota; kingdom Viridiplantae; phylum Streptophyta; class Magnoliopsida; order Poales; family Poaceae; genus Aegilops; species Aegilops umbellulata. The sequence goes on from CP136054.1 coordinate 401,002,634, forward strand.
GGTGGCGGAACAGGAGCAGAGGCGTCAACATTGGCTTCAGGTGCAGATGCATCATTGGCTTCTGGCACATTTGTCGGTGCAGGCTCCACATTTGCGTCATCCATGACAACATCATTGGCTTCATTGGTGTTGGTTGTGGCATCCTGAAGATTTTCAACCTCCACTTGACGAGCTGGAGGGTCGGGCACTGGCAGGTTCACTTCAGGAACCACTTCTTCTTCAACGGGGGGAGTTGGGACACGTTCTTGTTCTTGTTTTTCATCGGCTGATGCAGCCGGAATGTCTTCATCACCTTTGGCTTCAGACTCAGAGACATTCACAGTGGGAGTGGCATCTGGAAACACTTGACGTGCAACACATTGTTGAGGCACTTCTCCTTCTAGAACGCTCGACGTGGTGACTTGAGGCCTTGGTCCTTTGCGAAGCCTGCGTAACGCTGGCGACGCCTTTGGAGATGGAGTTGGCTGGGCCTCAAAGTCATCATCTTCATTTCGCACAGATGGGGTAGCTTGATGTTGGGGAGAACTTGAGGTGTCTTGTTGTTGTGGGTGATCAGCCCACGAAGCATCCTGTGCAATTGGCGTCAGAGGACGACCAATGCTGATGAGTTCGCTGTTCGTGAGAATAGGCGATGATACCAGGTTGTGTTTGATCTGAGGAAGGACTTCATCATCTTCAACATTGTCGTGGTGACCAATGTATTCAGCAGCGGTGGGGTCAACTGCTGGAATGTCTTCAGCTTCATGAGCCTCTGTGGAAGCAGGATCATGAACTATCATCCTTTGTTCTTGATGATCAGATGTAGGAGGGACCATTGAAATTGGTTCAACAACTAAGGGCTCTGAGGGAGCAGCCCTATCCTTTTTGGTTATGCGCTTCTTCTTAGTGGGAGCAGCGTCAGAGGCTTCAGGATTTTTCCTTTTTCTGGCTTGAGCCTCAGCAGTTCTCGCCTTCTTTAGCTCAGAAGCGGTTGATCTGACCTTTGGCTTCGAGCCGGTCATGCTAGTTGGGAAGACAATGCGCGGCTCTTCCTGCCTTGAAGGAGCAGTTTGGTCAGTCGAAGGCTTCTTCTTCTTGGCAGCCATTCTTGGGTCGATGCCAGGACGACCAGGAGCCTTGCGCTTCTCAGCCTCATTGTAGGCTTGCACACACTTGTCAGCCAGGTTCTTCATGCGCTCTCTTGAACCTTTGTCTTCTTCACGCTTCTTGAGGAAGGATTCCTTGAGCTTGTGCAACATGACCTTGAAGTTCTTGACATCTTGCACGCTAAGCTTAGCCACATGCTTCTTGAATTGGGCTTTCTCATGGTCAATCTTGTGCTTCAGCTCAACGATGCGCTGAGCGAGAGCAAGCTCTGAAGCAATGGCTCCATTGAAGGAGACGCTGAGGCATATGGGAAGTTGCAGATCATCAAAGCTGAGATTTGGTGAGTCAAACCACTCATCAATGAAGTTGTGAATGATTGCCACATCAAAGAGAGGCAAATCATTGAAGATCTCTGCTTCTTCCTTGCTCTTGATCAGTTGCTCAAGGGCATCATCTGCAAGATCTTCATCACTAGACAGATCAATGTGCTCTTCACGCAGAATAGCAGCAGGGGTCAGTGCCTGATCAGTACGGTTGACAAGTTTCTTCTTCTTCTCCGTCTTCTTGGAGATGCGTGACAAATCTTCAGACTGCACACTGTCTTCAGGAGGTGCAGTGGCCAGTGGCTTCAAGTGCGAAGCTTTTGGTGATGCAGTTGGTTTTGACGCCTTAGCCTTCTTCTGCTTCTGGGGCTTTGGGGCAGGAGGTGCTTCATCTGTGTCAGCCTCTTCAGAAGCGTCCCCAACAGCAGCTCCTTGGACTGCAATGTAGGTGAGGAGACCTTGAAAATCATAGAAGGGGCCAATCTTGTTTTGATCAGCTTCACGAGTGCCATCCTCCCTTGGAGCAGATGGGCCAGGGTTGAAGTTCAAACCCAGTGACTTCTTGTTCTCTCTTGCTGATGCCTTAGCAAATTGAAAGTTGCGTTTGAAAAGGTCGTCATCGCGACACCACAAGAGAGAAGTGGGGTCGACATTGGCAGGCTGTGGTCCTCTGACCATGCACGGGTAGAACCTTTGTGCAATAGCTTCAGCTTTGCTCTTGGGTTGAAGACCTCTGTAAGTGATATCTCCCCAAGGACACTTTATCGCATTCTTCTCAGCGTATTCCTTGGTCACGAGGCGGTACTTGAACCGTTTCTCAGCCCAATATCTTCGAATCCATTGGATTCGGGTTTTCCTATCATTGTATGTTTCCTCTGGATCAGTTTTGTACTGAGCTGCTAGATCTGGTGGCAAATCTTTTGATGTGTTGCCACGGCGCTGTCTGCCACCCTTCCTTGCTGATTTTTCTGTAGCCATAAACTTCAAACTGAATGGTTTCAATATGTTCAAAGGCTTCAAAGGCTTCCTCTTGCTGGACAAACAGGAACTGGCTTCGGGAGAATTAATGTGATGCTTTAAAAATTCTGCAAACGAATGCAGACTATGAGAACCAAGGGATTCTCCCACGGACATGTACCTGTGACAACATTAGAGATGCGAGGGAAGGGGAAGAGGTCATATGCATTCTCAGAAGATTTTGAAGATAAATCAGTTTGAAGACATTGACCTCATGATGCGAAGACATTCACTTATATGTTGAGAGTTGGTTCCAGATTTGTACGAATCCGCGAATAGGTACAAGTGAGGAATCTAACATGTTGTGAAGCTTAAGTGAATATGCTAGGTAGTATGAGATGCAGACAGAATGGGTCTAACTTGTATAGGCAGAAACCTATTTTGGTAGACAGGATGAATCTTTGAAGATCAAAAAGATGGTAAAAAGAGAGTTTTATTTACCACACGAAGAACTGCTAGATGGGAAGAGTAGCAGACCGAGCAGTTCAATCCACCGTGCCCTAACTTGGCGACGGAGGACACCTACGGCGACGGCGGAGAGGACGATGTCCGCGGTCGGCGTGAGGACGGCATCGGAGAAGTCGCGGCAGCTAAGCGCTTCGTCGCTGGCGTCGTCGAGAGCTAGCGGTGGCGCTAGGGTTTTGACGAGGTGGAGAGGTGGAAGAAGTTTCTTTTACCGCAGGGGACAAGTATTTATAAGGAAGTGGGCGGCACAGTGCAATTACGCAGGTGCCCCTGGCGGTTCACATCTGACGGGCACGTGGCAAGCATGCAACATACATAGAGTTGTCCCACATTCCCACGCCCGCCAGGTTTGTCGGATAGATGTTCCGGCTTCTCCGGATTTCAGGCAATAAGGATGACACATTTAAAACAGATTTAATGTTTGTCTCTGTATCTTCTGCTGACAAGAACGCAGAGAAGACATTCGACAGTTTCAATAGAATGCATATGATTTGGACAGATAGAGTTTGAGATAGGAAGCATAGACAGATTAGGGTCCGATCACACTCACTTAGTTCAAAAGATTCAACAAGAAAACATAGCTATAAGTGAATGCTGTATAGGACAGAACACTAGTATATATATATCAAACATCAGTCGAATCAACGTAGTGAAGATAATCATGAAGATAAAGTGAATTTGAAGACAAACCGAATGCGAAGACATTCAAATGCAACGTCATGAGTGAAACACTTCAAATAGAAAAGTTTGGTGGTGGCGTTACCCACCGTATGGGAAGTATTAGACCCAGACACGGCGCACAATTATCGTGGCGCTCCGAAGTCAAATTCCACGTTAATGTATTCACACTCAGAATGTAAGTCTTCATTGATTGAAGATATACTTTACATCGTGTGCTGCACATCTAAGTCATCAACATGCATAAGTGTTAGGATGTGTGCCTGATCACAGGACATTTGAAGATTCCAAGATATTTAGCTCACACCGTAACTTGCAAAACCTTTTCTCGTCCAAGGGCTTTGTGAAGATATCTGCCAATTGCTCTTTAGTGTTGACGTGAATGATATCAGTATCTTTCTTCATGACATGATCTCTGAGAAAGTGATGACGAATTTCAATGTGCTTTGTCTTCGAGTGCTGGACTGGGTTGTTGGCAATCTTGATGGCGCTTTCGTTGTCGCAGAATAGAGGTACTTGTTTCAGATAGATGCCATAGTCCTTGAGAGTTTGCTTCATCCATAGAAGCTGAGCACAGCAAGATCCAACAGCAATGTATTCAGATTCAGCAGTTGAGAGTGACACGCAGTTCTGCTTCTTTGAAGACCAATAGACAAGTGATCGTCCCAGAAAGTGACATGTGCCTGATGTAGACTTGCAATCCACCTTGTCACCAGCATAATCAGCATCCGAAAATCCAACCAGATCAAACTCTGAGCCCTTTGGATACCATAATCCTAGTGTTGGGGTGTGAGCCAAATATCGAAGAATTCGCTTCACAGCTAGGTGATGCGATTCCTTTGGTGCCTCTTGGAATCGAGCACACATGCAAACACTAAGCATAATATCTGGCCTAGATGCACATAGGTAAAGTAAAGAACCAATCATGGAGCGGTATACCTCTTGATCGAACTCTTTGCCATTTTCGTCGGGACCCAGATGATGTTTGGCTGGCATTGGCGTCGTGTAACCTTTACAATCTTGCATTCCAAACTTCTTCAGGCAATCTTTGAGGTATTTCTCTTGAGATATGAAGATGCCATTCCTTTGCTGACGAATTTGAAGACCAAGGAAGAACTTCAGCTCACCCATCATGGACATCTGATATTGCTCTTGCATCATGTATCCAAACTCATCACTGTACTTCTGGTTGGTGCAGCCGAAGATAATGTCATACACATAGATTTGGCACACAAACAGTGCACTCTTCACATCCATTTGATATAGCAGGATATTGTTCTGGTTAGCATAGGCTAGCAATATGTGAATAGCTTCAAGTCTAGCCACCGGAGCAAATGTTTCATCGAAGTAAATCCCCTCAACTTGAGTATATCCTTGTGCAACGAGACGTGCTTTGTTTCTGACGACTTGGCCATGCTCATGTTGCTTGTTTCGATATATCCATTTTGTTCCAATGATGTTATGCTTGCGAGGGTCAGGACGCTTGAAAAGTTCCCAAACATTGTTCAGCTTGAACTGTTGAAGCTCTTCTTGCATTGCTTGAATCCATTCAGGTTCCATAAAGGTTTCAGCAACTTTCTTGGGTTCTGATATTGACACAAAAGAAAAGTGCCCACAGAAATTTGCTAACTGCGTTGCTCTTGAACGAGTAAGTGGACCAGGTGCATTGATGCTATCAATTATCTTCTCAATTTGCAGTTCACTTGCAACACGAGGATGAGCTGGGCGAAGAATTTGTTCTTGCTGATCATTGTCATCATTGGGAGGATTGTCTTCAGACTGAGCATTGTCTTCAGATTGGTTGGCTGCAGAAATGATAAGTTCCTCTTCAGGCTGTGCTTCAGCAGGCATGATTTCACCAGTTCCCATTAGCTTGATAGACTCGCTGGGTGGAGCTTCTTCAAGATTACTTGGCAGGAGCTCTCTTTGTGAACCATTGGTTTCATCAAACCGCACATCTACAGTTTCGACGATTTTATAGAGATAGAGGTTGAAGACTCTGTAAGAGTGTGAATCCTTTCCCTAACCAAGCATGAAGCCTTCATGAGCTTTTGGTGCAAATTTTGACTTGTGATGGGGATCCTTGATCCAGCACCGTGCTCCAAATACTCTGAAGTAGCTTACATTTGGCTTCTTGCCAGTGAGGAGCTCATAGGGTGTTTTGTTCAGAAGCTTATGGATATAAACACGGTTGATGATGTGGCATGCTATATCAATAGCTTTAGGCCAGAACTTTCTTGGTGTTTTGTATTCGTCCAGCATCGTCCGAGCCATCTCAATGAGGGTTCTGTTCTTGCGCTCTACGATGCCATTTTGCTGAGGTGTGTAAGGAGCAGAAAACTCATGAGTGATTGCCATTATATCTAGATAAAGATCAAGTCCGGTGTTCTTGAACTCAGTGTCGTTGTCACTTCTGATATGCTTGATCTTGACTCCATAATTGTTCATGGCTCGATTGGCAAAACGTCTAAAAACATCTTGCACTTCGGTCTTGTAGAGAATTATGTGCACCCATGTGTATCTTGAGTAATCATCAACAATGACGAAGCCATAGAGACATGTAGTCGTAGTGAGGGTAGAGTAGTGAGTAGAGCCAAATAAGTCCATGTGTAGCAGCTCGAAGGGTTGAGACGTAGTCACGATTGTCTTCGAGGGATGCTTGGCCCTAGTCATCTTTCCAGCTTCGCACGCACCGCACAAATGATCTTTCTTGAACTTGACATCTTCAATGCCAATGACACGCTTCTTCTTGATGACCGTATGTAAGTTCCTCATCCCAGCATGCCCCAGCCTCCGATGCCATAGCCAACATTCTAAAGCTTTTGTAAGAAGACATCTTGCAAGCTATGGACCTGCTGAGAAATCTACCATGTACAGATCATCTTTCCTGTACCCTTCAAAGACTAGAGATTTGTCAGATTCCATTAGTACAAGGCAACGATACTTTCCAAATATTACAACCATGTTCAGGTCGCAAAGCATTGAGACAGACATAAAGTTGAAGCCAAGGGATTCAACAAGCATCACTTTATCCATGTGCTGATCCCTTGAGATTGCAACTCTACCTAGACCCAATACCTTGCTTTTACCAGTGTCAGCAAATGTGATGTGACTCTTATCAGATGGACGTAAGGTTGAGTCCATGAGAAGACTTTGATCACCAGTCATATGATTAGTGCATCCGCTGTCCATAATCCATTCTGAAGCACGAGGTGTCATACTCTGCATTACAGTTAGGAGGATAGGCTTCACCAAGAGTATTGTGAAGCATAAACATTCGACAGATTCCAGAAAAACCTTCTTGGAAATTGATGTCAAAGGGGAGAGAGAGATCACATCAAAGCTTATCATCAGGGAGAAAGAGAGAGAAAGTATTAAGGGGGAGAAAGAGATCTCCAGGGGGAGAGAATACTCAAGGATCCCAGATGCTTGATGATTCAAGAGGAGAGATGCCACATGTCTTTTTGGGGGAAAGACATGTTCATATGTGCTCATTTGCATTAAGTTCTATTCATTCACATCTTTCAGCTCTGATTTTCTGTTCCCTTTCATACCTAAGGGAAAGAAATCATTCAAATTCATCATTCAAATATCTTTACTCTTGGGGACATGTCTAATCCAATGTGGTACCTTGTACTCACTCTCTACATGTCATCCCAGTCTTGGTATTCTTGTGGTTTCTTTTGTTTGCTCTGGCTAGTGGATGTACCTGTGTTATCTAACCTTGTTTGTGCAGGTTCATTCCATCCTAAGCCAACTCAAAACTACAAGGTAAGTATATGCATCAAAATCATGAGTATGAGGAATTCTTGCTTATGTACATACTGTTTGCAAGAAGGACTCATAAGCATGAAGGTATTTCTCTTAATAATCTTTTGCTCTGATGCATATGGCCAAGATACATGTAACACATTGCCTACTCTGTCGTGATTATGCTCTCACATGTTTCTACATTTTATATTCACATGATTGCATACATGTAGGGGGAGCCTATGTTTTTTACATGTCCTTCCAAAGCTTTACTTGCTATTCTTTGTATCTTTATCTAAAGATTTGATGTATGTTGCCATCAATTAACAAAAAGGGGGAGATTGAAAGCACAAGTGCTTCCCAGGTGGTTTTTGTAATTAATGTCAACATATCTCTTGTTGGACTAATACTTTTATCTAGTATATTTCAGATAAGTTCAACAATGGAGTGGCATGGACTAAAGGTTGTGGGAACTCCTTCAAGATGCTAAGGACAAAGGATTGGCTAAAGCTTCAAGCTCAAGACTCTTCATTTTACACTTTTAGTGATCCAAGATCACATTGAGTCCATAGGAAAAGCCAATACTATCAAGGAGGGATGAGGTGTTGCTTAATGAGCCCTTTGCTTCATGTGCTTGATGATATGCTCCAAAACCCTCAGCTACTTTCCCACTTCCACATATGACCTAAACCCAAAGTCAAACTCGGACCTATCGATTCTTTCTATCCGGCGCCACCGAGTTTCACATGTCATAAGCCACTGCCAAACCCTAGCAAATCGGTTCTACCGATAGGGATCTCGGTCTCACCGAGATGGGATTGCAATCTCACTGTGTATGTCCATTGTTGAAATCAGTCCCACCGAGTTTAGGCAATCGGTACTACCGAGATTACAATGCAAACTCTCTGGGTAAATCATTACCAAAATCGGTCCAACCGAGTTTAGTAATCAGTCCCACCGAGTTTGCCTGACCAACTCTCTGGTTAGCTAATTACCAAATCGGTCTCACCGAGTTTGTGTAATCGGTCTCACCGAGATTACGTTATGCCCTAACCCTATCCATATCGGTCCTACCGAGTTGCATGTCAGTCCCACCGAAAATCTCTAACGGTCACTAGGTTTACTATTTCGGTCCGACCGAGTTTGTTGATTCGGTCCCACCGAGATTGGTAAATTGTGTGTAACGGTTGGATTTTGTGTGGAGGCTATATATACCCCTCCACCTCCTCTTCATTCATGGAGAGAGCCATCAGAACACATCTACACTTCCAACTCATATGTTCTGAGAGAGAACTTCCTACCCTTGTGTTGAGGCCAAGATATTCCATTCCTACCATATGAATCTTGATCTCTAGCCTTCCCCAAGTTGCTTTCCACTCAAATCTTCTTTCCACCAAATCCAAATCCTGTGTGAGAGACTTGAGTGTTGGGGAGACTATCATTTGAAGCACAAGAGCAAGGAGTTCATCATCAACACACCATTTGTTACTTCTTGGAGAGTGGTGTCTCCTAGATTGGCTAGGTGTCACTTGGGAGACTCCGGCAAGATTGTGGAGTTGAACCAAGGAGTTTGTAAGGGCAAGGAGATCGCCTACTTCGTGAAGATCTACCGCTAGTGAGGCAAGTCCTTCGTGGGCGATGGCCATGGTGGGATAGACAAGGTTGCTTCTTCGTGGACCCTTCGTGGGTGGAGCCCTCCGTGGACTCACGCAACCGTTACCCTTCGTGAGTTGAAGTCTCCATCAACGTGGATATAGGATAGCACCACCTATCCGAACCACGGGAAAAACATCCGTGTCTCCAATTGCGTTTGAATTCTCCAAACCCTTCCCTTTACATTCTCGCAAGTTGCATGCTTTACATTCCGTTGCTCATATACTCTTTGCATGCTTTCTTGATATGTATTGTGTATGTTGAAATTGTGCCTTAAACTCCACTCAAACCGAAAAAGCTTAAAAATTGCAACTTTAGCACTGAGTGTCTAATCACCCCCCCCCTCTAGACACACCTACTTCTAGATCCTACACCTACTCCTGCTTTAGTGGATTGATGGTGGAATGTAGGTGGTGAAGCTTAGTACACTCGCCCTGCAAGGATTGCCTTTGGGCAGTAGCAACTACGCACGTATGAGGGTGTGGGTTCATCAACTTTCCAACCCTTCCTATGGGTGCCATGGGCCTCCTTTTATAGATCAAGGGGTCACCACAATGGCAAAGTAGTCATTATCCACTGATATGATAGCAAACAGTGCTATCATACCTAACTCTGCGGGCTGACAGGGTGCATTGAATGCACTACTTAGTGTCACATCACTGGTTTCTCGGCATGGCTTGCTGGGCTTTCTTGCCAGCTTCATGCCTGTTCTCTTGACATGTCACAGGATGGGTGTCATCTGTGGGTTTCTTCTGTAGGAAATGGCTGCCATGTGGCGAATGGCTGCCACTTAATCATCTTGCGGCTTGACACCGCATTGATGGACGACGTGGGTCGTGCTGGAGTGGTTGGTGAGGTGGTTTTCCCTCCGCGAGCCACGGCAGACCCTGCCAGGGCGCCTTGGACGGCTGCTTCTGGGGTGGCCTGGCCCCTTGCCGGGCTCGCCTGCCCGACAAGGGAGGCCCTTCTCTTCCCGATATTCTGCTTCTCCAGCTTGATCGTACTCTCTATGGGCTGCATGCTGGTTCTTTGAATCTCTTGGTCCTTTGATCTCTGACTTGGGCTGGTGCTTCAATCTTGGTCCTTTGCCTATGCACAGTCTGGGCAACAGACCTAGGGTTTGTTGCACCGACAGAAGCCCCCGGGCCTGCCCTGAACGCGCTGCTGAGCATCGTCGGGATAGGGCCTAATAAGTGCACAGGCAGGTGAAGGAAATATGCCCTAGAGGCAATAATAAGTTGTTATTTATATTTCCTTATATCATGATAAATGTTTATTATTCATGCTAGAATTGTATTAACCGTAAACTTGATACATGTGTGAATACAAAGACAAAACAAAGTGTCCCTAGTATGCCTCTACTAGACTAGCTCGTTGATCCAAGATGGTCAAGTTCCCTGACCATAAACATGTGTTGTCATTTGATGAACAGGATCACATCATTAGGAGAATGATGTGATGGACAAGACCCATCCATTAGCTTAGCATAATGATCGTTTAGTTTTATTGCTATTGCTTTCATCATGACTTATACATGTTCCTCTAACTATGAGATTATGCAACTCCCGAATACCAGAGGAACACCTTGTGTGCTATCAAACATCACAACGTAACTGGGTGATTATAAAGATGCTCTACAGATGTGTCTGAAGGTGTTTGTTGGGTTGGCATAGATCGAGATTAGGATTTATCACTCGGTGTATCGGAGAGGTATCTCTGGGCCCTCTCGGTAATGCACACCATTATAAGCCTTGCAAGCAATGTGAGAGTTAGTCATGGGATGATGCATTATGGAACGAGTAAGGAGACCTGTCGGTAACGAGATTGAACTAGGTATGATGATACCGATGATTGAATCTCGGGCAAGTAACATACCGATGAGAAAGGGAACAATGTATGTTGTTATGCGATTTGACCGATAAAGATCTTCATAGAATATGTAGGAGCCAATATGAGCATCCAGGTCCCGCTATTGGTTATTAACGGGAGATGTGTCTCGGTCATGTCTACATAGTTCTCGAACTCTTAGGGTCCGCACGCTTAACGTTCAATGACTATTTGTATTATGAGTTATGTGATTTGATGACCGAAGATTGTTCAGAGTCCCGGATGAGATCATGGACATGATGAGGAGTCTCGAAATGGTCGAGAGGTAAAGATTCATATATTGGAAGGTTGCATTCGGACATCGGAATGGTTCCCAGTGATTCAGGCATTTTTTCGGAGTACCGGGAGGTTACCGGAACCCCCCGAGGGTAATCATGGGCCTTCTGGGCCATGGGAGAGAAGAGGGGACAGACCACAAGGGGGAACCCCCCCAAGTGGAGTTAGAATAGGAAGGGCAGGGGCGCGGCCCCCCTTTCCCTCTTCCCCTTCTCTCCTTCCCCCTTTTCCCCCTCCGTAAAAGGAAAGGAAAGGAAAGGAAAGGAAAGGAAAGGAAACGGGAATCCTACTAGGACTAGGGAGTCCTAGTAGGACTCCCCACATGTGGCGTACCCTCCTTGGGCCTGCCTCCTCCTCCTCCCCCATTTTTATACATGAGAGGTGGGCACCCCAAAGGACACACAAGTTCCTCTTAGCCGTGTGCGGTGCCCCCTCCACAGTTACACACCTCGGCCATATCGTCGTAGTGCTTAGGAAAAGCCCTGCGCCGGTAACTTCATCATCACCGTCACCACACCGTCGTGCTGATGGAACTCTCCCTCGGCCTCAACAGGATCAAGAGCTCGAGGGACATCATCGAGCTGAACGTGTGCTGAACGCGGAGGTGCCATACGTTCGGTGCTTGGATCGGTTAGATCGCGATGACGTTCGACTACATCAACCTCGTTACTAAACGCTTCTGCTTTCGATCTACGAGGGTACGTGGACACACTCTCCCCGCTCGTTGCTATGCTTCTCCTAGATAGATCTTGCGTGATCATAGGATTTTTTTTGAAATACTACGTTCCCCAACAGCAGGGTTGCTGAAGAGGCTGGTCTCTTGAGGTCTTCATTGCTTCTTTATTAGCCTTGATTCTAGGTCAGTTTACGGTTTCCCTGCGCGTGGTGTAAAGCCAACAGTGGTGGGGCCGCTCTAGTGATGGCCCGTGAATTAATTTAATGCATGGGGTAGAAAATGCCAATTTACTCTTCCCACAACGCGCCCTTATCCTTGGCCACATATGCTGCATGCATCGCGCGGGGTAGATAATGGAGGCACGTGTTGTGGGAGAGCATCATGGTGCGGGCCCGGTCATCTTGAATTGGCGGAGGAGGATGGCCGCCCATTGATGGAGCAGCTCCCCTCCCTGCCCTCCCTATAAAAGGAGGGGTGAAGGGAGGGCGGAGTCACCAATCCTCGCACCTTTTCTTTCCTTCCCTCGTTCTTAGCTTCTGCTGGTCATGTTGAAGAGAACAGCCCCGGGCCAGCCCTCGGGCTTCATTTTGAAGCTCTCCTTAGATCTGAAAGGGGGACTCGGGCGGCGTGGCGACAACGCCGGGGGTGGCTATCCCGGCGCGTTCACCGGCGGGCCTCCCGTAGCCTCGACTTCAATGGGAGGAGACGCGGACGACACTATGCCGCGGCTCGAGGCGGGCACGGCGCGTGGTAGTCGATTGCTCCCTATTCTTCCTTCCTTCGCGGTGCTGGGGAGGGGCCATGAGAGAGATTCGTCGCTGATGGAGCGAATCTGGCTCCTCTTGGGTGTTGTCTTCTTGACGCGCATGAAGGCTCCCTGCTTTCTCACACGTCTCCGGGATGTGCGGTGGCTTCTAACATCAGGGCTCCCGGGGGATGACCATGCTCTCTGTGGAAGGATTTAGAGAGCATGGTGCTTGGTGTGGCGGCCGCGCCGAGGTCTTCGGGTGGTAGTGATGCGTACGACCGCGGCAACCAAGGACGCACCAAGAACGGGGATGACCGTTCCAACAAGTCGTGTTTGCCGGTGACTCCGTGCCTCCCATCTGTTCCTCCGGGAGCGTCACCATCCACGCCTGCCCTCCGGTTTCTTCCTCGTCACTGGGGAGCGTCGCCGTCCTGATCCTAGGGAGGCGCCGAATCCCAACCGTGCCCGCCTCCGGCCCCTTCGACCTCTTCCTGTAGGAGATGGACAGGGGCAAAGGTGTAGCGGGGCACTTATCTTTTTTCAATCTTAAACTTGTAGGCAACTACCAAATTTTAATTAAAATAATGTAATCTCTCGAGTCCATATTTTTGTTCTGTAATGCTTGTACTTGTGTTAGGATATGAATGAAAAAGATGAACCTTGCCGGGAACCCGTGCAGGTGTATGTCCATGCAGAGGTGGAATGCCTCTTTAGAGAAAATCAACGAATTTTGCCCGATAGGATATCCTGCTGGCACCCTCTTTGTCTGCCGGAGAGCTATGTCTGCCGGGGAATAGACAGAGGGGCCAGCCCCCTGCGACCTCCCTTTTACCAAAGGCCACTACAGCCATCCTGACCGAAGCAACGTTCGAGTCATGGATGGGAGCACCTAAGTTTCAAAAGAGGGGCGAGGTTTTCTCATGCAAAGTTATAGCTTTACAGAACAGTAATGGACATGAGGTAAAACTTATCTGTTTGGCTTGGGGAAATCTTCTCAATCTTCGCCGAAGCCAAGTCCGCGGCAGGAACCTGCAACTCCATATAGATAAGAATGAATGCAGGATGCGATCCTATCTATATGCAGATGCTCATGAAATGCTTATGCAGTGATCTTGGTGTGCTCATGCATGCATGCAATCTTAGTTGGGGCCCCCCTACAACGCTTCTTTATTTTCTTTTGCACGGGATCATCGCCTCAGCTTCGTACAAGGGGTTACATGAACCTGAGGCAAGGCCTGTACAAAAGGGTGGCTGTCGGGCAGTGCCCGCACTACAAAAAAATACACTTCCGTGATGATACGTGTTTGTCACAGTAGGTCACGTTTTCTGTCATGCATGTACATCCATGATGATTTTATGACATAATCAAGATAGTCATACCTATGCTGTTGTAGAAGTGTTCCATGACATTACCAAAATTATCATCACGGAAGTGTCCACTTCCATGACGATAAATTGCGCGTCATAGAAGTGCTTTCGTCGAGGGTGACCGACACATGGCATCGACCATAACGGGTCACCGTTAAGCTATCGGGTCCGGTTTTGGATCCGATAACCCGTTAACAGCCCGGTCCAATGGGGATTTTCCACGTGTAAAATTCTCATTGGCCGGAGGAAACACGTGTTGGCTCATCGTTCGGACAGATGTCATCCACTCATTGGACAGGAGGGGCCTATGATACTTCAACATGTGGCACGACCCAACAGAGGCCCATTCCGGTGAAATGGCCGGCCTGGCTAAAGGCCCACCATGTTTTTTCACACACTAGTGGGCTGGCCCGTTAACAGCCTGCCATGTTTTGGGTCAAATTAAGGCACATACCAGATCAGGCCCGTTCACAGCCTGCCATGTTTTGGGCCAAATTATGGCCCATATCGGATCAGGCCCGTTAATAGGCCACTATTCTTTTGGGCCCATACTAAGAGAGGTTTGTATTTCAGCCTATTAAATGCCCGTTTACCAGTTCGGCCCCATAATAGTTTCGGCCTGTTAGCGGCCCATGGTGCATCTGGGACGTTGTCGGCCCGGTTTAACTTTAGGCCATTTAACGGCCAATGCAGAAACTGGGCTATTTCTTGTCCGAAGTAACTTTAGGCCTGTTAACGGCCCGTAGTCTTCGTGGATAAATTTCAGCCCAACTGGCCTATCGGCTTGTTAATGGCATGTGTAACAGTTGGGCCTAGTTACAGCCCGCGTTGAATCCGGCCTGCTTACATCCCATCTGATAATGGCCCGTGGCACTTTTAGGCCTATGGCCCGCGTAGATACCGTCCTGCTTAAAGCCCGTAATTTTATTGGGCCAAACAGGCCCAAGATATATTTTGGCCTGTTAACTACTCGTCCTATTTGGGCCAAACATGGGCCTTAGGCAGTTTCGGCCTGTATTTGCCCGTGAATTTTTCCGCTCAACGCTAGCCCAATCTAGGTTTTAGCCTGTTAAAAGACCATGGTATTCTCTGGCCCAGCTGGACAGAACTTTACTCGACCTGTTAAAGGCCGGAAACAACTATAGGTTTAGACCTTTTAATGGACCAAGATGATTATAAGCCCAGGTTTTGGCCCATATGAGTAACGGGTCGGCCTGAAGACCGACAACACTGAGATCCATTGAACATTTTGGCCTAAATTATAGCATACCGACCAAGAATAAACCTAGACTATACAACAAAGAAATTACAGCATATTACATCCCCTCGTCACCAAAGTTCGCCGCCGGTGATAATAAAGGGCAACCAGACAACAGATTACATAAATTGGGCAGGTCGCCATCAGTGGAAGTTAACAGGTCGACAAAATAGTAGACATAACTGACAGCACTTCAACACAGTTGAAGAGAGGTTAGCCCGGCCCAGGAGTTGTAGCGCAAGCAGCTTAGCAACCTAATGAGACTACGCTTCTTTGGCACTCATATCCACCAACTTAAGCTGCATAACATCAATTAACGTCGTGTACTTATGGTTGATCTTGCATAGAGATTGGAGCTCCAGTCGTATTTAAGCGGAAGCATGTATTTCTACTTGAATTTCAAACTAAAGAAGTCGAACAGATTCAGGTGGCGACTTCATCGAGCTTGTGTCACTGAGTAAGTTTGACACTACATCAAGATGTGACTTCGTGGTTGTATCCCTACCCTCAATGTGCATTGCCTTCTCCTCTAGAATATGTGTTAGAGGGACAAACAATGGGTTCGTCTCACTATCATTGTGGCAATTCTTCCTAGCAGCAGTGTTGTCACCCTGAAAGGGAAACAAGTAGGTAGATAACAGGTTTTGCACGTATAAGCATCAGCGCTATTAATTCATCTCATTTCTTTGTCAGAAATAAAGATACACGGTTTAAAATAGCATTAACATAATAGGCATTGTTCATAGTTAAGACGGCAGGAAATGGCATTGTGCGGGAGCGGCCAGCTTCACCAGACCACTGGATTACAGATCAAGAACACAAGCATAGATATAGTTATAAACAACGTATAAGCACGAATGGTGAGTGCACTGTCAATTTATACCATTTCAGATTGGTAAATAAAGAGACACGATGTAAATAACATTAATATAATATGGCATTGTTCATAGTTGAGACATAGCAGGATATGACATTGTGTTGTTGGTGGTGGTCTCACCACACCACTGGATTACAGATCATGAACACAAGCATACACATAGTGCTAAAGAAGATAACTTGCTATGTTTAGTTTAATTTACATGGTACGAATAAGGAACTAGATTGTACAACTAAAGACTGAAATTGAGAAGGAAAAACTTATGTTTATGTACTTCTACTTTATAAACTTTGAACAAGCAATTTGATGCGGACGACAAAAATAAACATCATCTACACTCATGGATATTTAAATATAAAAAACAAAGTTTGAAGGCTCGAGGAGGACAAACTTACATTAGTAGTGAAGACAGGCTCAATAAAGGCCTTGTCCATATTGATGGGGGGGGGCAATTCAAGAAGTCTACTGCACACTCTTCTTCAAGAGTATTGCCTTTATTCTACATTTTGTTAAGAGTAAATATAGATGTGAAAATATAGGAACAAATGCCGATTATTTAACTTAAGATGCAGAGTACAAATGTAAATACAGCATATAGGCAGGAGGCACTGACAAGAGCAATGCGGAGCTAAACTTCTTCAGTAACATTAGTCTTATTCAATATTTTGGCAAGAGCAAATGTAGATCTGATGTGTAGAAAAATGGAGGACAAGGGAAAATAAGCTGCAAAGTGTACATGAAGAACTAGCTAACAAATATAGGTATAGTGATGAAGGACAACAGATACTTACAAGAACAATGCAGAACTAAATTTGTTCATAGGCATTGGGTTTATTCTACATTAATTTAAGCATTAATATAGATCCGATAATTTGGAGCGAACAGTGGATAAGCAAGCTATAATGCACAATGATGTCACATAATCCACCAAGTATGAATGTAAGGACAGCGACAGGACAATAGGTACTCACAAGAGCAAAGCAGCGACCAGCATAGTTGCGATATCCTAGGTTTTGCGGCGCTGGTTCTATCGCCAATATACATCGGGTGCTATGTGATTTCTCCGGTAGCACCACCT
This sequence comes from Aegilops umbellulata, assembly GCA_032464435.1. Lineage (NCBI taxonomy): Eukaryota > Viridiplantae > Streptophyta > Magnoliopsida > Poales > Poaceae > Aegilops > Aegilops umbellulata. The sequence continues at coordinate 401,019,774 of CP136054.1, forward strand.
TTTTCAAGGACTTTGCTTGTACTCAGCGACTAGCATGTACGTACAGCGGCCAGGGTGCAAGAAAGTAAATACGGCCACATATGTACATACGGGCGGGGTCTCGAACGCCTACTCCCGCATACGTACGACCGGTCTCGTGTACATGGCTGGGTCGGAACAGAGAAACTGCATTATCGTCGTGTTCATGGGGAGCCAACCGGCTGGGTTGGAATGGAATGCGTTGTCGTGTTCATCGTGAGCCAACCGGCTTGGACGGAAACGAGGCCTGGCGTATCGCGGGACGGAGGAAACGTCCTTACGTTCGACCGACAACGGTCGAAACGGGATCCTGTTCATCGGGAGGGGTCTGGCGTACTGCAAAACGAAGGAAACGGACTTCTCTTGGACCTCCTATGGTTGAAACAGGGTCTTGTTGATTGGGAGGGGTGTGGCATATCGCAAAACGGAGGAAACGGACTTGTGTTGGAGCACTACAGTCAAAACGGGGGTCCTGTTCATCGGGAGGGGTGTGGCGTACTGCAAAACGGGTCTCCATGGGATACTGTTCATCTCCACCGTCAACCTCCTCCAACCTTCATGGGCTACTGTTCATCCACCGTCGAGCTCCTCCAGCCTCCACCTGCGACTGTTCATCCACGGGCTCCCGCTCATCCAGCCTCCACCGCGTGCTCCTCCACCGGCTACTGCTCAACCAGCCCTCTCCACGGGTTCCTGTTCAACCATCCCTCCATGGGCTACTGTTCATCCAGCCCTCCACCGGATACAGTTCAACCATCCGTCCATGGGGTCATCATGTTCATCCAGCCCTCCACGTGGTCCTGCTCATCAAGCCCTCCACCGGCTCGATCGATCGGGGTCCTGTTCATCCAGCGGCAACAACCTCTACTACCACGGGTTCCTGTTCATCCAACCCCCCACCGGGAACTGTTCATACAAACCTGCAACAACGCTCACTGTTCATCAAGAGGCAGCAGGTTTGATCGGCTTTAGTTAGCAGCAGTAGTGAAGGAATCGCTCGATCGGGTTCAGTTAACAACCGTCGATCGATCGCTCGGGTCCAGTAACGCGTAGCCTGTAGTGCAATCGCTCGGGTTTAGTAGGTAAACGCCTCGCTCGGTTTCAGTTAGAGCCCAATGCCTTGCACCCACGTGCGTACGTGTACGAGAGAAACTTGCGTCGCTCGGCCCCCGACCACCCACCATAAACAGGAACTCCCGGATATTTTCCGCGTCCTCGCTTCTACCACAGTTTTTTCCATCATGGACGGCCCAAAGAATGTCATGCAGCTGCGTCTCCGATCCGCCCAGGACAAAAAGCCCATTTTCTATCATGATTTTTTGTCATAGAAGTAGGAGCCCACCACATCTACGATGATACCTGGTTTTGTCACAATTATTGTCATAGAAGTGTCATAAGCATGACAGAAAAAATACGTTCGGCCAAAAATGTCACGGATGTGTCTTTTTTTGTAGTGCCAAAAGCCGCGCCTTATGGGTAGTACTTGCGGAGATGCTCAATATTCCATGAGTTTCGCAACTGAGTGACATCTCCGGTCTCCAGACGGACTGCGCCAGGTCTGGTGACTCGTACCACCCGATAAGGGCCTTCCCGCTTCGGTGATAGCTTGTGTACCCTTGGCGGACTGAAAACGCCTAAGGACAAGGTCACCTTCCTCAAAACACCGAGCATGAACCCTGCAGCTGTGATAGCGACGTAGGGCTTGCTGGTAGCATGCAGCACGCGTAGCAGCTCGGAGACGGTTCTCCTCGAGTAGCACAGCGTCGTCACGCCAGTGCTGATCCTGCGCTACTTCATCGTAGGCAAGCACTCGAGGGGACCCGTAAATGAGTTCCGTGGGGATAACTTCTTCTGCCCTGTAGACCAGGGAGAAGGGAGTCTGCCCGGTAGCTCGGTTAGGTGTCATTCTGAGGGACCAGAGAACTACCGGTAGCTCCTCGATCCACGCCTATCGTGCTTCTGCAGCATATCAAAAGTTCTCGTCTTGAGTCCGCTTAGCACTTCAGCGTTTGCCCTCTCAACTTGTCCGTTGCTCCGGGGGTGTGCCATAGAGGCAAACGAGATCTTGTGTCTAAGGGTATGAACATATTGCATGAAGGTGTGGCTCATGAACTGGGTGCCGTTGTCGGTGATGATCCTTGCCGGAACTCCAAAACGACACACCAACTCTTTCAAGAACTTGATAGCTGACTGAGCAGTCACCTTTCTCATGACAGTCACTTCTGGCCACTTTGTAAACTTGTCGATGGCGATGAAAAAGAATTCAAAGCCCCCGATTGCTCGGGGGAAGGGGCCCCCGACCAAAAATGGCCATGATAGAGGGATTGTCTAAAGGGCTTGGGCAGGCAGGTGTGTTTTCTTGGAATGGAACTGGTAGGCTTCACATGTTGTGACTATCTCGACTGCATCTTGGAGGGCTGCGGGCCGATAGAATCCTTGTCGGAATGCTTTCCCAAGTAATGCCCTTGATCCAATGTGGGAGCCGCACATTCCTCTGTGAATCTCACCAGCAGTTCCTTTCCATCCTCCCGGTAGACACACTTCAATTTCACATCGTTGGGCCTCCTTCAGTATGGAGTGTCATCGACAAACTGATACATACTGGCCCTCCGGGCTACTTTTTCATCTTCATCTAGGTCGTCGGGAAGTTCTCCAGTTTGGAGGAAGTGGACAATGTGCCTTGCCCAAGTTGGAGCCTGGGGCTCGGCAATGAGGACTAGCGATGCCTCCTCTTTTGCCGGAGCACCAGCCTCGTTCGTGGGGTCCATGGGCCCGGCTGGAGGTGGTGGTCCGGCAGGCTGTGAGGAGTTGTTTCCGGCAGGGTCTCTGCTGGGAGCGGACGGCTCGACCAGGAGAGGCTTACCGTAGTCCAACTTTCTCCTCTTCTGGACCATTGTTGCTGGTGATACGGAGGGCTGAGAGAGACGGAGAACAAAAGTTCCTGGTTCCACAGGAAGCTTCTTCGCAGCAAACTTTGACAGGTGATCAACTATGCTATTTTCCGCACGGGTTATGTGCTCTGTTTGCAACCCGTCAAAGTGCTCCTCCAATATCCTCTCTTCCTCGACATATGCTTCCATCAATGGGCTTTGATAATCCTTGTTGACTTGTCTCACCACAAGCTATGAATCTCCTCGAATGATCAGCTTCTTAATTCCCAATTCTGCTGCAACCCTGAGCCGACAAGGAGACGTTCATACTCAGTTGTATTGTTGGTGGATTCTTACTGGGCAAAATGCATTTGGACAATGTACTTCAAGTGCTCCACGTAGGAGGCAACAAGAAGCACGCTATCCCCTTGATACGTCTCCAACGTATCTATAATTTTTTATGGGACATTTGCATTTGTGCCCCTAACTCGAACCCACTACTCAGATTTGCCCCTAATTTCGAAGCATGCTCAAATTTGCCCCTCTGCCGTTAGTTGCACTTATAGAAATACCCTTCCGTGCCGTTTCCGTCCAGTCAAAGCCGTTTGACTGTTATATGTCCGTTTCTTTGACATTTTTGCCCCTGTCTCAATGTGTCACTTACTGGCGGGGCCCACTCTCAAAAAATAAAACAAAAAACCCGTTTCTCTCACCCCCTCTCCCTCACACACTTACAGGTGGGGCCAATCTAAAAAAAATATTGCTGTCTCTCTCTATCTTACCTCTCCCTCGCTGCCCAACGACGGGCCGACGGCCACTATCTCTCTCAACTCCGGCGAGAGTGCCGAACGGGCGCCGCCGCCACCGCTGGCGTCCCCTGCCGCCGCAGCCCTCTCGCCCTTCTTCTCTCTCCGCCGCTCGCCCTCGTTCTCTCTCCCCTCCTAGCCCTCTCCTGCAAGCTCGTCGGGGGCCGCCCCATCGTCGTCGTCTGTCCAGCACATGGCCAACGACAGCCCCAAGCTTCACCACCTCGCCATGACGATCTTACAACATGCCATCGTCATCCCGGCCTACCAATTTGAACAGACAAGTCCAGGACCGAGCGCCCGGACGCATCTTCCCCACCTCCGTTCTCGGACCGCCGCCTTCGATTGGATGCCGTTGAAGCACGCCAGCCGATCCCAGTCGCTCCCTGGGCGTCCTGATGTACAGCAGAAGCCGTGGGCATCCTCCATAGCAAGCCCCATGATCTCGGGTCGTCTTCCCCGCGAGCTCCGAGATCTGCCATGGCCGCCATGGTCGAAGTCCTCGCTCTGGTCTTCCCTGAGCCCCAGTAGTGTCTCCGTCGTGCTCCTAGTGAGCTCGTTAATGTCACACAACCTTCCCCTCTCTCCCCTTGCATCGTAGGTCCCCCGCTTGCGCCGATCAAAGCCACCGCGGGAATGGTCGCCACCGTTCGCTCCGGCGACCATATGGTCCGAAGAATTCATCCCTGGATGCGGTAGATCCGGGGCTATCGCCTGCTCCCCTCGTCCGGCCTCCTCGTGGCCTCCCGGCGTGCCTCCGCCGCAGGAATTGGTCGCCGTCGGCAACTGTCAGCCTAATCAACAGTTAATTAAAACAAAATATTCAGAAATATTGTTAAGCCAATGACAGTGGGCCCAATACCTAGTTTGATTAGTCTTTTTCTTTTTCTTCTTTCTAGATTGTCCCCACCTGTAAGTGTGTTAGGGAGAGGGAGTGAGAGAAAGGGTTTTTTGTTTTATTTTTTACGAGTGGGCCCCAACAGTAAGTGACACATTGAGACAGGGGCAAAAATGTCAAAGAAACGACCAGATAACAGTCAAACGGCTTTGACTAGACGGAAACGGCACGGAAGGGTATTTCTATATGTGGAACTAACGGCGGAGGGACAAATTTGAGCAAGCTTCGAAATTAGGGGCAAATCTGAGTAGTGGGTTCGAGTTAGGGGCACAAATGCAAATGTCCCATTTTTTATTGTTCCATGCTATTATATTATCTGTTTTGGAAGTTCAATGGGCTTTAATATACACTTTTATATTATTTTTGGGACTAACCTATTAACCGGAGGCTCAACCCAAATTGTTGATTTTTGCCTATTTCAGTGTTTCGCAGAAAAACAATATCAAATGGAGTCCAAATGGAATGAAACCTTCGGGAGCGTGATTTTTGGAACAAACGTGATCCAGAGGACTTGGGATGGACGTCAAGCAACCAACGAGGAGGCCATGAGGCAGGGGGCGCGCCCACACCCCTGGGTGCGCCCTCCGCCCTCGTGGGCCCCTCATGGCTCCACCGACCCACTTCTTCCTCCTATATATACCTACATACCCCGAAACCATCGAGGAGCACCATGAAAACCTAATTCCACCACCGCAACCTTTTGTACCCGTGAGATCCCATCTTGGGGCCTTTTCCGGCGCTCCGCCGGAGGGGGCATTGATCACGGAGTGCTTCTACATCAACACCATAGCCTCTCTGATGATGTGTGAGTAGTTTACCTCAGACCCTCGGGTCCATAGTTATTAGCTAGATGGCTTCTTCTCTCTCTTTGGATCTCAATACAAAGTTCTCCTCGACCCTCTTGGAGATCTATTCGATGTAACCTTGTTTTGCGGTGTGTTTGTCGAGATCCGATGAATTGTGGGTTTATGATCAAGATTATCTATAAACAATACTTGAATCTTCTCTGAATTCTTTTATGTATGATTGGTTATATTTGCAAGTCTCTTCGAATTATCAGTTTGGTTTGGCCTACTAGATTTATCTTTCTTGCAATGGGAGAAGTGCTTAGCTTTGGGTTCAATCTTGCGGTGCTCGATCCCAGTGACAGTAGGGGAAACGACACGTATTGTATTGTTGCCATCGAGGATAAAAAGATGGGGTTTATATCATATTGCATGAGTTTATCCCTCTACGTCATGTCATCTTGCTTAAAGCGTTACTCCGTTCTTATGAACTTAATACCCTAGATGCATGCTGGATAGCGGTCGATGTGTGGAGTAATAGTAGTAGATGCAGGCAGGAGTTGGTCTACTTGTCACGAACGTGATGCCTATATACATGATCATACCTCGATATTCTCATAACTATGCTCAATTCTATCAATTGCTCGACGGTAATCTGTTTACCCACCGTAATACTTATGCTATCTTGAGAGAAGCCACTAGTGACACCTATGGCCCCCGGGTCTATTTTCCATCATATTAATTTCCCGTCAACAAGCTATTTCTTGCACTGTTTATTTTGCAATCTTTACTTTTAATCTTTATCATAAAAATACCAAAAATATTATCTTATCATCTCTATCAGATCTCACTTTTGCAAGTGGCCGTGAAGGGATTGACAACCCCTTTATCGCGTTGGTTGCAAGGTTCTTATTTGTTTGCGTAGGTGCAAGGGACTTGAGCATGGCCTCCTACTGGATTGATACCTTGGTTCTCAAAAACTGAGGGGAATACTTACGCTACTTTGTTGCATCACCCTTTCCTCTTCAAGGGAAAACCAACACAGTGCTCAACAGGTAGCACCCCTGCACCTTGTAGGGAAAAAGCACCATCAAAATACATAATACATTCTTGGTGTGATTCCTTGCCGGGGATAGTTGTCTCTGTCACTTCCTCGTCAGGGGTTGGCGTCCATTCTACAATAAACTCTGCCAGTGCCCTGCTCTAGATAGTTGACGTGCTCTCAAACTTCAAACCAAAGCTAGATAACTCCAAAGCCCACTCCACTATTCTGCCTGTAGCCTCAGGGTTTCGGAGTATCCTTTGCAGCGGAAAACGAGTGACAACCGTGATCTCGTGGGCTTGGAAGTAGTGGCGCAGTTTCCTCGATGCCATAATGAGACCAAAGATCAACTTCTGCCCCCAGAGTACCTCGATCTAGCCCCCTGCAACAAGGAGCTGATGAAGTAGACTGGGCGTTGCACCACTTTCTTCCTTGCCGCATTCTTGGGGTTGTTCTCGTTGTCGTGCTCATTGTTGTCCTGATCCTTATCTGATCTGCTGTTTTCTGCTCACTTTCTGCCTCATCCACTTCTCGCTGTGTTACCAAGGCCGCACTGACCACTTGGTTTGGTTGCCGCAAAGCATAGCAACAATGGTTCTTGGGGTTTGGGCACAACCAAGGTAGGCACAGACGATAGGTAGGCCTTCAACTCTTGTAGAGCTACATCTGCTTCCGCGGTCCACTTCATAGGCCCTTCCTTCCTCAAAATTTTAAAGAACGGCAGGGAACGCTTGGCAGACTTGGAGATGAAACTACTTAGCGCGGCAACGCATTGTGTCAACCGCCTCACATCCTTAACTGTCCTTGGCGCTTGGATCTGCTCGATGGCTCTGATCTTCTCGGGGTTAGCTTCGATCCCTCGATGGGACACGAAGAAACCAAGTAGCTTGCCGGAGGGAACACCAGACACACACTTCTTCGGGTTAAGCTTCAAATTGATCTTATGTAGATTAGAAAATGTCTCCTCCAAATCCTGGATAAGGGTGGCCTTATCCTTGGTTTTGACCACGATATCATCCATATAGGCTTCTATATTTCTGTGTAGCAGCGGCTCAAAACCAATCTGAACTGCCCTTGCAAAAGTGGACCCGGCACCCTTTAATCTGAATGGCATGCGGACAAAGCAGTATGTACCACATGGAGTGATGAATGATGTCTTCTCTTCATCTTCTTTGGACATGAAGATCTGGTGGTATCCGGAGTACGCGTCCAAAAAGGAGAGCAAATCACACCCTGAAGCGGAATCCAGAATCTGGTCGATGCGCAGCAAGGGAAATGGGTCCTTCGGGCAAGCCTTGTTGAGATCTTTGGAAATCAATGCAAAGCCTCCATTTCCCATTAGCCTTCTGAATTACCACTGGATTTGCTAACCACGTAGGATGCAGTACTCCTGTGACCAAACCAGCTGCCTCCAGTTTCTTGATCTCTTCGGCAATGAACTGCTGCCTCTCCAAGGCTTGCTTCTGGACTTTCTGCTTGATAGGTCGGGCATGTGGGCAGACATCAAGGTGGTGCTCGATTACCTCACTGGGAACACCGGGGATATCAGATGGTTGCCAGGAAAACACATCGATATTCGCCCGCAGAAAGGCAACGAGCGTGCTTTCTGTAACGCCCCGAATTCGATGCGCCAGGTGTCTGTCAGTTATTCGTCGCCATTGCCATGTCATGTGCTTGCGTGTTGCACTTTGCCATGTCATCATCTGCATTTCATATCATGTCATCATGTGCATCGCATTCGCATACGTGTTCGTTTCATGCATCCGAGCATTTTCCCCGTTGTCCGTTTTGCAATCCGGCGCTCCTATGTTCCCCGGCGTCCCCTTTTACCTTTTTCCGTGAGCGGGTATTAAACTTTCTCGCAATGGACCGAGGTTTGCCAAGCGGCCTTGGTATAGCACCGGTAGACCGCCTGTCAAGTTTCGGGTCATTCGGAGGTCGTTTGATACTCCAACGGTTAACCGGGTAACCGTGAAAGCCTCCTTCTCTTTGCAGCCCAACACCCCTCCAAAGTGGCCAAAACCCATCTAAGTCATCTCCATCCTTTCGGTCGTCGGATCACGATCGCGTGGCCGAAAACCGCACTCCATTTGGAGCTTCCTAGCCCCCTCTACCTACAAATACACCTCCCCCTCCAAAATCCAGGACCAAACCCTAGTCCATTTCTCCCCCGCGCCGCCGGACGAAACCCGCCAGGCCGGACACGTCCGACCTGCGCCGCCGCCGCCACGTGTCACGCCGCCATTCGCCGCCCGCCCCGCGCCCACATCGCCGCCCCGCGCGGGCCCGTCGGCCCGACCGCGGCCCTCCCCGGCCCGGGTTGCCGCCGCCGCCGCCCCGCAGGCGTCCGCCCGCGCGCGCCTCCTCCCGCGCCGGCGCTCCTCCGCCGCCGCCCCGCGCCCGGCGCCTCGCCCGTCGCCGCCGGAGCCGGCGCCGCACGCCCCCGCTGTCGCCGGTGCCGGATCGGGCCGAATCCGGCCCGGATCTGCCCGCCGCCGCCTCCTCCGAGCCCCTCCGGCCGATCTCCGGCGAGATCCGCAGCCGGCCTCGATCCGCGCGTCGGGACGGTTGACTTTCTTCTCCTCCCCCGTTTTCCCTAAGTCTTTTATTTTTGCATCATTGTCGCATGTTCAACGCACCATACCTCTGCATCCGTAGCTCCGTTTCATGCGTATAATATGTCAAATTGTTCTTCTCAAAGAGTACATCATTTCATCTCATTGCATCATTTTCATTTGAGTTCATCTTGATGCCCGAAATGCTGTTAGAAGAGGGCTATGTGCTGTTAGTTTCAGATCTGTTTCAGTACATGCACTTTTGTCATTTTTGCCATGATTGATGTGTGCACCCTATGAACTTGAGTCCTACATGTGTTTTGTAATATGCCATGCCATCTTTCTAGAGGTGTATGCCCTGTATTTTTGTGATCCTTGTGGTGACTAGCACAAGCATGCAAACTAGGGTACTTAATGTTGCTGATTTCAGAGTCTTAGTAATTTCACAGTCCCTGCCTGCTGTTATTTTTATGCCATGTGTTCTTGTTGTTTCCGAGAGATCTATGCCTCTTTTGAGCATGATCAGTAAGAGTGTTTTGAGAATATGGATTTGCTCTATCCATCGATGCCTTTGTTTGTAATTATGGAGTGCCATAGCTTGAGTTAATCGAGCTCTACTTTCGCTATGAAATGTTGCTGGCATATTGTTTACATGTTATTTGGTTTTGCCAAGCTTGGTGTAGTTGATCCTTGCTGGCTATGATGTTATTCTTGCCATGTCTAGTTCCTATGCCATGTCTTATTGATGTATGTATGCTTAGTTTATCATGCAATGCTCTGTAGTGAGTGCATCGAGCTCACGAACATGCCTACTTGTTATCTGTTTTTGACATGTCCAGTTTTCTGCTAAGTCTGAAACCTGTAACGAAACTTGCTTAATTGACATGGGTGTTGTCATATTTTCTGATCCTTTTTGGCTCATGGCCAGTAAGGGACTTTTGTCAAGTGCTTTGAGTAGATTCATGCCGAGCCTGATTTTGCTATGTCCTGTTCCTGTAGCTTGTTGTTTCATTGCTCTAAACATGTCATCCTGATGTTAATTTCTGGCATGTTGTTATTTTCGCCAAGTCTGTGAACCTGTTATCTTTTGCACTTTTGCCATGCTTGTTTGGACCTGTTGTGGTGTGATTTAGCCGTAGCTCAGTGTTCATATTTTGTCAAGCACCTTGAGTAGTTTACTGTCATATGATTTTCTGATATATTTGTTAGTGTTAGCTTAATTTCTTGTTCCATGCTAAGTAGCATCATGCTGTTAACGGCAGAATCTTGTCATTCTTGTTTTGCTTGTCATTTGCAAACCGTGCATCCGATTCCGGTGATCTTTATATCGATTTCAACCGAAATCACCTCACCTTTCCAGTGGCATACTTGGTTTGCCAAGATTATGCCTTGTTCATCTTTTCCTTCCGGATCATGCATATTCATTGCATACCATATCTCGCATATCATGCCATGTTTATGTGATGGTTGTTTACTATGTTGTTTGTTTCTTTCCGGGTTGCTTCTCCCGTTAGCTTCGGTTTTGTTCCAGAGTTGTGAGGATTCGTTCGACTACGTCCGTTTGTGTTCTTCATAGACTCGTTTTTCTTCCTTGCGGGATCTCAGGCAAGATGACCATACCCTCGAAATCACTTCTATCTTTGCTTGCTAGATGCTCGCTCTTTTGCTGTGCCTATGCTGCGATACCTACCACTTGCTTATCATGCCTCCCATATTGGTAAACCAAGCCTCTAACCCACCTTGTCCTAGCAAACCGTTGTTTGGCTATGTTACCGCTTTGCTCAGCCCTCTTATAGTATTGTTAGTTGCAGGTGAAGATGAAGTTTGTTCCTTGTTGGAACATGGAGATGTTGTTCCCTGTTGGAACATGTTTACTTGTTGGGATATCACATTATCTCTTATATTATTAATGCATCTATATACTTGGTAAAGGGTGGAAGGCTCGGCCTTATGCCTGGTGTTTTGTTCCACTCTTGCCGCCCTAGTTTCCGTCATATCGGTGTTATGTTCCCGGATTTTGCGTCCCTAACGCGGTCGGGTGATTTATGGGACCCCCTTGACAGTTCGCTTTGAATAAGACTCTTCCAGCAAGGCCCAACATTGGTTTTACCATTTGCCTCACCACCACCTATCCCCTTCCCTTGGGTTCTGCAGACTCAAGGGTCATCTTTATTTTAGCCCCCCCGGGCCAGTGCTTCTCTAAGTGCTGGTTCGAAACGAGCAGACTGCGGGGCCCCCTCATGGAAACTCGAGGCCTGGTTTTACTCGTAGGATGTCTCATCCGGATGTGCCCTGAGACCGAGATATGTGCAGCTCCTATCAGGATTTGTCGGCACAATCGGGCGGCTTTGCTGGACTTGTTTTATTACTGTCGAAATGTCTTGTAGCCGGGATTCCGAGACTGGTCGGGTCTTCCCGGGGAGAAGGAATATCCTTCGTTGATCGCGAGAGCTTATAATGGGCTAAGTTGGGACACCCCTGCAGGGTTTTGAACTTTCGAAAGCCGTGCCCGCGGTTATGTGGCAGATGGGAATTTGTTAATGTCCGGTTGTAGAAAACCCGAAGTTGATCTTAATTAAAATACATCAACCGCGTGTGTAACCGTGATGGTCTCTTCTCGGCGGAGTCCGGGAAGTGAACACGGTGTTGGAGTTATTCTTGACGTAGGTTGTTCTAGGATCACTTCTTGATCATAGTTCATCGACCGTGCTTTTGCCTTCTCTTCTCGCTCTCTTTTGCGCATGTTAGCCACCATATATGCTAGTCGCTTGCTGCAGCTCCACCTCATACCTTTTACCCTACCTATAAGCTTAAATAGTCTTGATCTCGCGGGTGTGAGATTGCTGAGTCCCCGTGACTCACAGATACTTCCAAAACCAGTTTGCAGGTGCCGATGAAACTGTGCAGGTGAAGCACCCGAGCTCAAAGAGGAGCCCGATGAAGACCTTGTTCATTGTGTTGCTTCGTTTCAGTTGATCAGTAGTGGAGCCCAGTTGGGGTCGATCGGGGACCTTTGTCGCTTTTGGGGTCCTTCCTTTATTTTGGTTAAGTAGTCGGACCTTGATTTTACCTGTATGATGTAATGCTTTACTCATGTACTGTGTGGAGTGGCGATTGTAAGCCAACTATGTATCTTTTTCCCATATGTATTACATGGGTTGTGTGAAGATTACCTCACTTGCGACATTGCTTTCAATGCGGTTATGCCTCTAAGTCGTGCTTCGACACGTGGGAGATATAGCCGCATCGAGGGCGTTACAAGTTGGTATCAGAGCCTTCCCTGACCTTAGGAGCCCCCACTGTTTGATCGTTTTTAGAGGTCGAGTTGTGTCTAGAAAAATGTTTTGAGTCATTTAGGAATTATATATCGGAGAGTTTAGGAATTCTTTTACTTCCTAGTCTCCTCATCGCTCTGGTAAGGATCCTGACGTAGAGTTTTGACTCTTCTCTTCTCAAATTTCACTAAAAAAATTTTAGGATCACGCGGGTATCTTAGAATCGTTCCGATGGTTTTATGATGACAACATTGTCTTGGTTGCCTCCCGTCAGCAGGGGTTTAGTGGAGGTGTCCCGGGGAGTTGAGCTCCGAGGTGTTGTCGTCATAATTTTATCGTTGCAGTTCTGGAATAACTGAGTTTAGTACGCCGACATCGAAAATCTCTTTTGTACAGTTGTTGGTGAGATAACCCTGATAGCCCAGTACTGAGGCGAGTGCGTGAGTATTGCCATAACTCGTATAACGGATGCTTTTCGAAGGTTGAGGTAGACGATTTCCGAAGGTTTCTTGGTTATGTGTTGAAGGATGGATACAGCTGGATCTAGGTATTGTTAGTTTGGGTGATATATTTTGTGTCCCCTGTATCCCCAACACCTGATTACATAACCAGAAAGTTTCAGGAGTTCATAAGTGGGAATTCAAGTATCTCGTAGGATATCTTTCCAACAGACACATGATACGATATGGGATCTATCATATGTTTGTTTCCGGCTTATTCTGCAAGCCAAATCCTTGTTTTGTTTTATTTGTGGTATTCGAGTTGCTTCGATGTCAAGTGTTGATTCCATACCTTTTTCTAAGCGGTGTTCTCATATTTCTATGTGGATGCTAATCCTTCTTGATCATCAAGGTTGTCTTGTTAATTCTTTTCCAACCGGTGTGTTTCTCTTCAAGTAAATCCGATCATTCCAACATTCGCAAGATCAATTCTAAGCTTTTTCTCAACGGTGTTCGTTTCATCCGACCCAAGTTGCTTTTGTTTTCCCACCCTACCACCCTTTTTTCTTCAAGGACTCAGATTTCTTAACCAAGTATCCATCTTATAGATGGGAAGTTTCTCCATTCTTTTCCGTCAATGTTCTTATCCGATGATTTCCATGAAGATACTAACGGAGCTTCAAGTTCATCATTCGTCATTCTTTTCTTCTCCGGTGGTTCCAATTCAAGCTTTATCGATCATATTTTTTCCTCGTTTCTAATGTTTTCTCGTACCGGTGCACCTCTTAATCATTCACCTCTCGCTATTCAATTGTTCCGGAGTGCTGAAGATATCTCAGAAGGCTCGTTTTTTTCATTCAAGATCCGTTCAAGCTATCTCGAGGTTGTTATCTCATTCAAGCCATTTAATTCAACCGGTGCAATCTCTCTTTTCAAGCAATCGTTCAACCATTCTTTTGAGTGGGCCCTAACCCATAGGTCTTTTTCCAGGATCTTACCTGACTCTTCTAATTTTCTTGGAGCTATTCCCAAATTCGTTTAAAAGTTTGACGTAAGAATGAATTATCATCAGTCAAATGTCTTTCTCCAAGAGCTTTCATATTCTTTCATCGTTGGTTCAACCTTTCCAATTTTCATTTCGGAGTGCCTCAACAACTTCATGGTGGTGTTTCTCATCGTCATTCTCAACATTTGAAGACCGAAGAAGAGTTTCCCTTAAATCTTGTCCATTCTCTTGAAGATGCGTGGTTCTAGATTGATGCCATCCTCTCATAATTGTTTTGATTGTGAGAATTCTTTTCACCCATCCGGAGCATTTCAGGAGTCTTTTCAGTTTGATTCTCCGGAGGCCACCATCTTAGAATTATTCATTCAAGCTTTCAGCTCTCGTTCTCCAACTCTTACCGGTGCATCATTCTAGTAGTCTCTAATCAGCTCGTCATCTCTGCGTTCACTTGTATCTAAATTCTCTCAAGTATCTTCGTTCATTTTAAATTCTTACGGTGGTTCGTTCAAGATCCTTCTTCCTTTGTTATCATACCAATTCATTCGTTCTTTCCAAATCCTACCGGTGGTTCGTAAAGACCTTCCCAATTTGCGCCATATCTATCTTGATCCTTTCTACGAGCATAAGCAGTATGCCAAATTCGTTGATGGTCATCAATCTAAATTGGTGAAGGATATGCATAACGTAATTCTTATTATGGTTTCATCCAAGTGATCTATTTTCTTCTTTCTAGAGTTGTTCATCTTGTCACATTTCTCGGTTCGAGATGCTTCATCTTTTTCTTTCCGGAGTTCCAAGTTTTCTTGGTTATGGCGTCCCGAAGCCCCATCTAAATCATTGCAAGGCCTCATCTTGTTCTTCTCGACTTTCCTTTCGTTTGACCATTCTTTTATTACCAGAGTTCTTCATGGAGGCTACATGATGATTCACAACGGATTTAATTCCTTCTCGAAGAGTTCATCGAGATTCTTTTCAGAGGAACTCAAGCATTCTTCATCTTGCATTCCGAAGTGCAATTCTTTCTACCTTATCTTTTGATGTGGTGTTATGTCATTCTTGGCAATTTTTCTTCAGGCTTCATGATTTACATGTTGTCAAGAATGAGGTATTTTAAACCCATCAATTTCTTCCTTGGAGTGATCTTGGTTTAGATTTCACCTAAAGCCTTCCCTAAGGATTGTTGCTTTTATGGTGCTTATAAATGACCCAAGTTCTTCGTTTGTTCTCCCGATGAAATAAGTTTCTCGTCTCCTTGTGGATATCAATCCAATCATTTGTTCCCGTTGGTGGCAGAAGCTCACCACATAATTTTGAGATGTTTCCATAAGCCCGCTACTAGCTTATTCGTTTCGTTGTTGGTTTTCCAACAACTCCGTTCGCCCCTTCTCCTAAAGATGCCTTTTCAAACTCATTTGTGGTAGAAGTTGTCATTTTCTTCTCCATTCCTTTATTCCAATGATCTTTCTTCAATTTTTTCTTCCGGAGGCATTGTGATGTTGCTCTCTTTGACCCATCATCTTGTTTTGTCAAGATCATGTCCTTTTGCTTGCTTACCGATTTAACCGGAGTGTTGTGTCTATCGTTCCTCTTTTAACCGGAGTCTCATCCAAGTGCTTTCATTTGCCAAGTTCATATTCTTTTCCTTCCATTTCCAACCGGAGTGTTGTTGTAATTGTTCTTTATCGTTCCTTGTACATCCTGTTTCAACCGGAGTGGTTTCAACGTCTATCTTGTCACTTAAGCTCTTCTTTCTCGCCGTATCCCTTGTTCCTTGTCCAACGGAGTATCTCGTTTCGTTCATCTCCGTGGTATTCTTTCTTTCATTTTGCTCAACCTCTCAAGGTTCGCGGTTTCACTCGTTTGTCAAAGATGCAACCTTGTTTTACCACTTCTCTTCCTCTTCCGTTTTCCCATCCGGTGCCATCCTAGATCTCGGGGCGAGATCCTCACGTAGTGGTGGAGTGTTGTAACGCCCCGGATTCGATGCGCCAGGTGTCCGTCAGTTATTCGTCGCCATTGCCATGTCATGTGCTTGCGTGTTGCACTTTGCCATGTCATCATCTGCATTTCATATCATGTCATCATGTGCATCGCATTCGCATATGTGTTCGTTTCATGCATCCGAGCATTTTCCCCGTTGTCCGTTTTGCAATCCGGCGCTCCTATGTTCCCCGGCGTCCCCTTTTACCTTTTTCCGTGAGCGGGTATTAAACTTTCTCGGAATGGACCGAGGTTTGCCAAGCGGCCTTGGTATAGCATCGGTAGACCGCCTGTCAAGTTTCGGGTCATTCGGAGGTCGTTTGATACTCCAACGGTTAACCGGGTAACCGTGAAAGCCTCCTTCTCTTTGCAGCCCAACACCCCTCCAAAGTGGCCAAAACCCATCTAAGTCATCTACATCCTTTCGGTCTTCGGATCACGATCGCGTGGCCAAAAACCGCACTCCATTTGGAGCTTCCTAGCCCCCTCTACCTATAAATACACCTCCCCCTCCAAAATCCCAGATCAAACCACCCTAACCCTAGTCCATTTTCTCCCCCGCACCGCCGGACGAAACCCGCCAGGCCGGACACGTCCGACCCGCGCCGCCGCCGCCACGTGTCACGCTGCCATTCGCCGCTCGCCCCGCGCCCACATCGCCGCCCCGCGCGGGCCCGCCGGCCCGACCGCGGCCCTCCCCGGCCCGGGTTGCCGCCGCCGCCGCCCCGCGGGCGCCCGCCCGCGCGTGCCTCCTCCCGCGCCGACGCTCCTCCGCAGCCGCCCCGCGCCCGGCGCCTCGCCCGTCACCGCCGGAGCCGGCGCCGCGCGCCCCCGCCGTCGCCGGTGCCGGATCCGGCCGAATCCGGCCCGGATCTGCCCGCCGCCGCCTCCTCCGAGCCCCTCCGGCTGATCTCCGGCGAGATCCGCAGCCGGCCTCGATCCGCGCGTCGGGACGGTTGACTTTCTTCTGCTCCCACGTTTTCCCCAAGTCTTTTATTTTTGCATCATTGTCGCATGTTCAACGCACCATATCTCTGCATCCGTAGCTCCGTTTCGTGCGTATAATATGTCAAATTGTTCTTCTCAAAGAGTAAATCATTTCATCTCATTGCATAATTTTCATTTGAGTTCATCTTGATGCCCGAAATGCTGTTAGAATAGGGCTATGTGCTGTTAGTTTCAGATCTGTTTCAGTACATGCACTTTTGTCATTTTTTCCATGATTGATGTGTGCACCCTATGCACTTGAGTCCTACATGTGTTTTGTAATATGCCATGCCATCTTTCCAGATGTGTATGCCCTGTATTTTTGTGATCCTTGTGGTGACTAGCACAAGCATGCAAACTAGGGTACTTAATGTTGCTGATTTCAGAGACTTAGTAATTTCACTAAGTCCCTGCCTGCTGTTATTTTTATGCCATGTGTTCTTGTTGTTTCCGAGAGATCTATGCCTCTTTTGAGCATGATCAGTAAGAGTGTTTTGAGAATTTGGATTTGCTCTATCCATCCATGCCTTTTTTTGTAATTATGGAGTGCCATAGCTTGAGTCAATCGAGCTCTACTTTTGCTATGAAATGTTGCTGGCATATTGTTTACATGTTATTCAATTTTGCCAAGCTTGGTGTAGTTGATCCTTGCATGCTATGATATTATTCTTGCCATGTCTAGTTCCTATGCCATGTCTTCTTGATGTATGTATGCTTAGTTTATCATGCAATGCTCTGTAGTGAGTGCATCGAGCTCACGAACATGCCTACTTGTTATCTGTTTTTGACATGTCCAGTTTTCTGCTAAGTCTGAAACCTGTAACGAAACTTGCTTAATTGACATGGGTGTTGTCATATTTTCTGATCCTTTTTGGCTCATGGTCAGCAAGGGACTTTTGTCAAGTGCTTTGAGTAGATTCGTTCCATGACTTATTTTGCTATGTCCTGTTCCTGTAGCTTGTTGTTTCATTGCTCTAAACATGTCATCCTGATGTTAATTTCTGGCATGTTGTTATTTTCGCCAAGTCTGTGAACCTGTTATCTTTTGCACTATTGCCATGCTTATTTGGACCTGTTGTGATGTGATTTAGCCGTAGCTCAGTGATCATCTTTTGTCAAGCACCTTGAGTAGTTCACTGTCATATGATTTGCTGATATATTTGGGTGCGTTAGCTTAATTTCTTGTTGCATGCGAAGTAGCATCATGCTGTTAACGGCAGAATCTTGTCATTCTTGTTTTGCTTGTCATTTGCAAACCGTGCATCCGATTCCGGTGATCTTTATATCGATTTCAACCGAAATCATCTCACCTTTACAGTGACATACTTGGTTTGCCAAGATTATGCCTTGTTCATCTTTTCCTTCCGGAGCATGCATATGCATTGCATACCATATGTCGCATATCATGCCATGTTTATGTGATGGTTGTTTACTATGTTGTTTGTTTCTTTCCGGGTTGCTTCTCTCGTTAGCTTCGGTTTCCTTCCGGAGTTGTGAGGATTCGTTCTACTATGTCCGTTTGTGTTCTTCATGGACTCGTTCTTCTTCCTTGCGGGATCTCAGGCAAGATGACCATACCCTCGAAATCACTTCTATCTTTGCTTGCTAGATGCTCGCTCTTTTGCTGTGCCTATGCTGCGATACCTACCACTTGCTTATCATGCCTCCCATATTGGTAAACCAAGCCTCTAACCCACCTTGTCCTAGCAAACCGTTGTTTGGCTATGTTACCGCTTTGCTCAGCCCTCTTATAGCATTGTTAGTTGCAGGTGAAGATGAAGTTTTTTCCTTGTTGGAACATGGAGATGTTGTTCCCTATTGGAACATGTTTACTTGTTGGTATATCCCAATATCTCTTATATTATTAATGCATCTATATACTTGGTAAAGGGTGGAAGGCTCGGCCTTATGCCTGATGTTTTGTTCCACTCTTGCCGCCCTAGTTTCTGTCATATCGGTGTTATGTTCCCGGATTTTGCGTCCCTAACGCGGTCGGGTGATTTATGGGACCCCCTTGACAGTTCGCTTTGAATAAGACTCTTCCAGCAAGGCCCAACATTGGTTTTACCATTTGCCTCACCACCACCTATCCCCTTCCCTTGGGTTCTGCAGACTCAAGGGTCATCTTTATTTTAGCCCCCCCGGGCCAGTGCTTCTCTAAGTGCTGGTTCGAAACGAGCAGACTGCGGGGCCCCCTCGTGGAAACTCGAGGCCTGGTTTTACTCGTAGGATGTCTCATCCGGATGTGCCCTGAGACCGAGATATGTGCAGCTCCTATCAGGATTTGTCGGCACAATCGGGCGGCTTTGCTGGACTTGTTTTATTACTGTCGAAATGTCTTGTAGCCGGGATTCCGAGACTGATCGGGTCTTCCCGGGGAGAAGGAATATCCTTCGTTGATCGCGAGAGCTTATAATGGGCTAAGTTGGGACACCCCTGCAGGGTTTTGAACTTTCGAAAGCCGTGCCCGCGGTTATGTGGCAGATGGGAATTTGTTAATGTCCGGTTGTAGAAAACCCGAAGTTGATCTTAATTGAAATACATCAACCGCGTGTGTAACCGTGATGGTCTCTTCTCGGCGGAGTCCGGGAAGTGAACACGGTGTTGGAGTTATGCTTGACGTAGGTTGTTCGAGGATCACTTCTTGATCATAGTTCATCGACCGTGCTTTTGCCTTCTCTTCTCGCTCTCTTTTGTGCATGTTAGCCACCATATATGCTAGTCGCTTGCTGCAGCTCCACCTCATACCTTTTACCCTACCTATAAGCTTAAATAGTCTTGATCTCGCGGGTGTGAGATTGCTGAGTCCCCGTGACTCACAGATACTTCCAAAACCAGTTTGCAGGTGCCGATGAAACTGTGCAGGTGACGCACCCGAGCTCAAAGAGGAGCCCGATGAAGACCTTGTTCATTGTGTTGCTTCGTTTCAGTTGATCAGTAGTGGAGCCCAGTTGGGGTCGATCGGGGACCTTTGTCGCTTTTGGGGTCCTTCCTTTATTTTGGTTAAGTAGTCGGACCTTGATTTTACCTGTATGATGTAATGCTTTACTCATGTACTGTGTGGAGTGGCGATTGTAAGCCAACTATGTATCTTTTTCCCTTATGTATTACATGGGTTGTGTGAAGATTACCTCACTTGCGACATTGCTTTCAATGCGGTTATGCCTCTAAGTCGTGCTTCGACACGTGGGAGATATAGCCGCATCGAGGGCGTTACACTTTCCTATTTGTCATCGAGGGAGGTGTTGATGGTGAAAGTACCATCAATGCCCGCCAGCCCTCTCGGGACCTTCCTCACTTGAGGTGCAGCAACCTTGGACCTCTTCCTGTTGGAACACCCCGGCACGTCGTCAATGGGTGTTGTGCACTCGGAGGGGGCACGCTTCCCAGACTCCCTGCCAGAGGTCCTACAATCCCTCTTCTTTCCTTTGCTTTCCTTGCTGGGAGATGCCGCTGCCACTGCTTCTATCACGACTGCATCCCGGTACATCTTTTCCATGCAGATAATTGCATCCTTCTCATCTGATGGGATAATAATGACTCCCAGTGGCCCGGGCATCTTCAATGTGTTATAAGCATAGTGGGAAGCTTCCATGAACTTGGCCAGGGCCGGGCGTCCAAGAATCCCATTGTATGGCAGGGGGAGATCAACCACATCAAACACAATCTTCTCTATCCGGTAGTTCAGTTCTCCCCCAAACGTCACCGGCAACAAAATCTTCCCTTTAGGATGGCTCCTGTCGGGATTAACTCCTCGAAACGTGTCGGTAACCACTAGCTCTTCTTATCCTATCTGAAGCTTGCTGATGACTGCCAGGGAAATTAGATTCAACCCGGCCCCGCCATCCACTAACATCTTTGTGACCTTGAGGTTGTGAATTGTCGGGGAGACCAACAATGGCAATCATCCTACCATAGTGGTGCGGCCAGGGTGATCCTCCTCATCAAACAAGATGGGCGTGCGGGACCATTTGAGCAGCTTTCGGGCCTCTGGCACTGGTTCCACGACATTGATCTCTCATGCCCATCGCTTGAGCTGGCGGTGAGAGGTGTGAAAAGATGCACCCCCATCAGTGCATAGGGCATCAGTGGCCTTCTGAAACTCCTGCTCACTTCTTTCCTCTTCATTCCCTCCATCACTCACATCATCACAGATTTCCTTCTCTTAACCCCTGGCGGGTTTCCCTTGGTTCCGAAAGGGTTTGCCGGGGCGATTTGCTTCACCGCCTCGGCCCTTACCGCCGACGGCATTCTGACCTTTTTACTTGTCACGCTTATCATATTTTGCCCATTGTTTCTTGACAAGCTGCTCAACCTGATAACACTCCTGAAGGTCATGGCCCTTGGTCCGACGGATCTTGCAGTATGGTCCATTTCCTTTTCGGGCCTTCTCAGCGGCAACGGCTTCCCGGTAGGTAGTGCAAGCGGCAACTTCCTTGCCGGGGGCCTCAGCCTTGGCCTTCTTGCCGGTACTAGGTGTGCCTGAACCTTCCACAGTCATCACTGCCTTATCTCTTGGCTTCTTACTATGCTTCTTGCCCTTTCTCTGACTGGTTGATTCATCCTCATCCTCTGAATCAACATTGATACAATATTCTTCTCCGGGCAACTTCCTTCCTTCCTCCATCCGAGCACACTTACCCACCAGTGTGTATAACTCCTCCATGGTCTTGGGCAACCGCATGTTCATCTTGGAACGAATGCGACGATTGCGCACATTAGACTAGAAAGCTGCTATAACAGCTGCCGGATGGATATTTGGAATATTTCTATGAACTTTATTGAATCTCTGTAAATACGTACTCAGAGTTTATCCTTCCTTCTGCTAGAGAAGTTGCAGGTTGCTGGGCCTGCCGGGCTGTTGGTGGCCACTGGTGAAGGCAACGATGAACTCGTGGCACAGGTCTGCCCATGACAAAATGGAGTTCTCCAGCAGGTGCATCAGCCAAGACCTCACGTTGGACTTGAGGGCCAAAGGAAAGTAGTTGGCGAACACCTTCTCATCTCTTCCCCCGGCAGCCTGAACAATGATACTGTAGATGCCCAGGAACTCTGCCGGGTTCAGCCTCCCATCGTACTTCTCAGGTATCTCTGGCTTGAACGTGCGAACGGACGGCCAACGGACTAGCCGCAGCTCTCGTGTAAAGGCAAGGTAGCCGACCTCGAAAGGAAGGTACCCGCCAACACCGAGCACAGGGTCGTCGACGTTGAGGCCGTCGCACCTGTCGGTCTGGAAGAGGTCGTTTCGGCGTCGATCTACGACGACACGCGCGTCTCCCCACCGCCTATCCTCCGGGGTTCGATCTTGGCCTGGACGTGCTTGAGGGTCAAAAGAGGCCATCAAGACGTCGTCGGGGTCTTGATTCAGCTACGCCCACGTCGGCTGCCGTGGTGGGGACTGCACCGTGGGGATGCCCCCCTCTGTACGGCCAGCGTTACGGGCAGTTGCTGTCGCTTGGGGAGGTCGTGGCGGACCAACTCGTCATGAGCCAGCAGCTTCAGTGAAACCGAGCATGCTTTGGATGGTGGCACGCCATTCATTCATCTGCTCGGCTGCTGGAGGAATCCTCAGCAGCAGCTGAGCTCGCATCATAGTCTCCGTGGCTGTGCTTGGCATGGATGTTGATGACGTCGACCGCACCGTAGCCTGGCTCCTGACGGTGCCAGCGGTAGTGGTGGCGGCGGCCACCTGGGCAGCGGGGTTGCGTGGCGGTGGTGCTCGAGGATCAGTGGCTCCTTCGAGCGCTGCGGGCTGGTCGGCTCGTCCGGGAGGAGGCACAAGCGCCGTGGCCGCTCCCGTGGTGTGGGCGGACGAAGGGCGATGGTTCAACTTGGACCGAGCGCTGTTGCTGTGGCTATGCCCGTCAGCGGGAGGAGGGGGTGCGGACAGAGCAACTCCCTCGCCCGCACCTTGCGGAGCATGACCGTCAAGGCGCTACTGATGCTGTTCTCCTCCGGTATCTCCTGCCCTTATGTCGGCCGCGGGGGAAGTGGTGATGGCGCCACCTACTCCAACCACGTCCCCAGCAGCGTTCACGTCCTCGCTCGCCCCCGCATCCCCCGCGGTATTAGAGGCCGCGGGCAGCGGAGCCTTCGAGGTGGATGGATGTGCCGAAGGACCAGACTTCTTCTTCCTGGGCGCCATGGTCGATGGCGTCGTCGAAGATGAAGATGGTGATGAAGATGATGCGCTGCGCACGCTTTCAGGTTCGTGCAAGCGAGCCACCTACCTAGTGCGCCAAAGATGCCGCGAGATATCCGCGGCCACCTATGGGACCAGGAGGCCCCTTGCTGGTTCGGTAGGGGGACGTCACGTTGCACAAAGAGCAGACCAGCGCACGGCAGCACGGTAGTGAGCACACAAGCAATTTACGCAGGTTTGGGCCGCTGCAAGGCGGAAAACCCAACTCATGATTTACTGGATTGATGGCGGAATGTAGGTGGTGAAGCATAGAATACTTGCCCGGCAAGGGTTGCCTCTGGGCAGTAGCGACTACGCGCATATGGGGGTGTGGGTTCATCAACTTTCCAACCCTTCCTACGAGTGCCATGGGCCTGCTTTTATAGATCAAGGGGTCACCACAATGGCACAGTAGTCAGTATCCACTAATATGAAAGCAAAAGAGTACTATCATACCTAACTCTGCGGGCTGATGGGGTGCATTAAATGCACCGCTTAGTGTGACATCACAGGTTGCCCCGCAAGGCTTGCCGGGCTATCTTGCCAGCTTCGCGCTCGTTCTCTTGACACGTTGCAGGACGGGTGTCATCTGTGGGTTTGTTTTGTAGGAAATGGGTGCCATGTGGCGAATGGCTGCCACTTAATCATCTTGCGGCTTGACACCACATTGATCGACGACGTGGGTCGTGCTGGAGTGGTTGGTGAGGTGGTTTTGCCTCCGCGAGCCCCGGCAGGTCCTGCCAGGGCGCCTTGGACGCCTGCTTCTGGGGGTGGCCTGGCCCCTTGCCGGGCTCGCCTGCTCGGCAAGGGAGGCCCTTCTCTTGCCGATATTCTGCTTCTCCAGCTTGATCATAGTCTCTTCGGGCTGTATGATGGTTCTTTGAATCTCTTGGTCCTTCGACCTCTGATTAGGGTCGGTGCTTCAATCTTGCTCTTGTGCATGTGCACAATTTGGGCAACAGACCCAAGGTTTGTTGCACTGACAACAACCCACCAGGGCACGCCTGGGGGCTCAGGCGCGTCGAGGTGGGTTGTGCCCACATCGGTGGCCTCCCGCACCGCCTCTTCACCCTATAAATCTCTAAATATTTCAGAAACCCTAAGGGAGTCGACGAAACATAATTCCAGCTGCCTCAAGTTCCAGAACCACTAGATCCAATCTAGACACCATCACGGAGGGGTTCATCATCCTCATTGGTGCCTCTCCGATGATGCTTGACTAGTTCATAATAGACCTGCGAGTCCATAGTCAGTAGCTAGATGGCTTCCTCTATCTCTCTCTCTCTCTTTTGTTTCTCAATACAATGGTCTCTTGGAGATCTATTTGATGTAACTCTTTTTGCAGTGTGTTTGTTGGGATCTGATGAACTTTGAGTTTATGATCAGATCTTTTATCTATGAATTTTACTTGAGTCTTCCTTGATCTCTTATATGCATGATTATTTATAGCCTCGTATTTCTTCTTTGAATCTTTGGTTTAGTTTGGCCAACTAGATCGATTTTTCTTGCCATGGGAAGAGGTGCTTTGTGATGGGTTCAATCGTGTGGTGTTCTTTTCCAGTGACAGAAGGGGTGGCAAGACATGCATGTATCATTGCTATTAAGGATAACAAGATGGGGGCTATTCCTACATGAATAGATCTCATCTACATCATGTCATCGTTCTTATTGCATTTCTCCGTTTCTCCATGAACTTAATACACTAGATGTGTGTTGGATAGTGGTCGATGTGTGGACTAATAGTAGTAGATGCAGGCAGGAGTCGGTCTACTAATCTTGGACGTGATGCCTATATATTGATCATTGCCTAGATATCATCATAATTATTTGAGGTTCTATCAATTGCCCAATAGTAATTTCTTTACCCACCATGTGCTATTTCTTGAGAGAAGCCACTAGTGAAATCTACGGCCCCCGGGTCTATTCTTCATCATATTTGCTTTCCGATCTATTATTTGCCACTTTTATTTTCAGATCTATTATTCCAAAAACCCAAAAGTACCTTGCTGCACTTTTTATTTGCATCTTTTATTTTGCATTTTATCGAGATATATATATCCAATCTATCACAATTTTATCCTGTCAACTTGACAATCTCTCGCGTCGTTAACCGAAAAAGGGATTGACAACCCCTTATACGCGTCGGGTTGCAAGTATTTGTTCTTTGTGTGCAGGTACCGTTTCGATAGTATTGCTTGGTTCTCCTACTAGATTGATACATTGGTTTCGGAACAGAGGGAAATACCTACCGTAGTTGTGTTGCATCATCCCTTCCTCCTAGGGGAAATACCGACATAGTTCAAGCAACATCAGGTTCCATCAAGAGTTTGCTCAATTTGTTGCAAATGCTGGGCTGACCGTCTTCATTGCAGCTGAATGTGATCAATGCAATCTCCTTACAAATTCCTTTGTGCAAAATTTTCATTTTCTGAGTAGGAATAATCCCCCTGAGGTGCAGTTTATTTATATGTTGAAACCCGTCAGATACCACTCACTGACTTTTGTGATATATGCTTGATCCCTTCTGACGGGGAAATAAGCGAGCCTAGACCTACACAGTATGAGGACTTTTATCGTACTGTGTCAGTGCGGGATGAGAGAGGCGTATCGAGTGTTACCGCCACTAGTTTGTAGTTTCATTCTCTGCATTACTTTGCTTTATTCATCGTGAAGTGTTTAGCTGCTAGAAAGAAGGTCGGTGCACTCAGCACCCCCGACTTCGCCATTTTACGTCGTGCACTACACAATGACAACACCTTTAGCCTAGGGGCTATTATTGCACGTCGTCTGCACCTTAACAGAACCAAGGGCAAAATTCATGGTGGTATTTATATGCTACTCGCTTAGCGAGCCATTTTAACGTTCAGTTACGCCAACATGATTATCCTTTGTCCCGAGCTTATCTAGATCACCAGGCGATGGTGGCTCACCAGTTTACTGATGGTGTTGACTCTCTTCATAATATTCGTTACAACCTGGTTTTTAGTGTGGATTCCCGTGATCTTATTCTGTTGCCTGCACCTGCTTTGTTTGTTCTATTGCCAGGGGTGGATACAAGGTCATGCCAGCAGACATTATTGCTTACCGGAAGAACCAGGCGGCAGTGAGGAGGAACCTCATGAGTGGGACGCTCAGGTACCCGCACCACATCACTTCAACGTGGGACCGGATAGCTACTACAAGTGGTGATTACCAAGCTATGCCAAAAGCCTAAGCTTGGGGGAGTACGTATTTCCACCGACATTACCTTCATGTTCACACATTTCATTCCAGTTGTCGGTGTCCACACTTTTTCATCGTATTATCCATGTTCTATTTATTTTCTTGCTTTCTTCTTGTGTATTTAAAGAACTTTGAGGAAACCCCAAAAATATTTCGTGCCTCTTTTCTCTTTTTCTTTCTAGTTTAATTAGTTATAGTATTAAAAAGAAAACCCAAAAAGATTTCTCGATTCTTCTTTTTGCTTGTTGGGAGCTTTCCCGTGTAAATAGTTTTTCTCGTTTTTGTTTTCCCTTCTTTAATTTGGTTTCTTCAAGAAAAACTAAAAACTCCAAAAATATTTCGGTGTGTTTCTCTGAAATCCTTTTCTTTTGCTGAGTCATACCAAGGAGAAGACCATGATGAAGATGTTGAGCGGCTCTCATATGCATTATTGCTAATATAACAAAGAGCTCATATTACTTTGTCTTCTCCTTTTTGAATAAAGTGTTTGCAGATCCCAGCTTAGTCCATGGCACTCTTTCACTATTATTATTTTCATATCATTCAGTCGTGCAAGTGAAAGGCAATAATGATGATATTTGATTAACTGGTTGTGGCAGAGAGAGACAGGTATGAACTCAACTTGTTCTATTTTTGTAAATATGTTTAACCTATTATCCATGATTTAGCATATTATGATCAAACAAGTTTAAAATGACAATTAGAGATTATAGTTTCTCATGCCATGCTTAAGTAGCTAGGAGTGGATAATGATTTATCTTGGATGTCAATATTGCATTAAAATGATTGTGATGTACTATGATGATATGGTATCCTGCTCTGAATGTTTCAAGTGGCTTGACTTGGCACATGTTCATGCATGTAGTTGAATCAAAACCAACATAGCCTCTACAATATTTATGTTCATGGTGTTCATATTCTACTCATGCTAGTATTCAATGTTTATTATGAATAAGCAAGAATACTACTTGTGCATCAAAACCCTAAAACCCAAAGTTATTCCAAATGAGTCCACCATATCTACCTATATGCGGTATTACCTTGCTGTTCCAAGTAAATTTGCATGTGCCACCTCTAAAATTTCAAATGAACATATGTTTTGTGTGCCTGGATTGTTCAAAGAGCGACAGGGGTGGTCGGCATCTTCTGTGCTAAGCGTGTTATTCTCATGATGAGTGTTTATTCACTCGTCCTTGCACGAGAGGGGCGGTAAGAGGGATTCCCAGTCCCAAAATAAAAAATTGCAAATAAATAAACAAAACTCCCCCAGGATTGTTGTTGGTACGAACGGTACCTGTGGATTCAGCTAGCCTTGGAGTGTGTTTGTTGGTGGAGGGGGAGTAAACTTTTACTTTTATCGCTTGGGAATCGCGACTAATGTGTTTAGCGTGGAAGATGTTGATAACTCTTGGTCGTGACATAAACATGAAGGGTGCACCTCCCAAAATTTTATTTATCTCTGATTTAAGCTTTGAGCTCTGGCACCTCTGCAAATCCCTGCTTCCCTCTATGAAGGGACTATCTATTTAATTTTATGTTGAGTCATCGCCTTCTCAAATAAGCGCCAGATCTGAGAGCACTATTGTCATCCTCATGCATTGTGTGTAGTTAATATTGAATGCATCATGACTGGATCTTTTCTACCATGAATTACAATGTTTAATCGCTGCTTGAACTTTGGAGGTGCTCTGCATTTATGTTTTGCGGTCTCAGAAAGGGCTAGCGAGATACCACTGTTGTCATATTATATATCATGATTGTTTTGACAAAGTATTGGCATTTGATATATCTTATTATTGCTGTCTAGTTGATTACGCCATTGATATGATTTAATATAATTTCTAAGAGTTATTGTCGAAATGGTTAGTCATGATCTTTGCTGAAAACCTGGGTGCTACTTAAGATTATTTATGTAAACAGGAACAATAGAGTTCGTAAAAGTTTTTCTTTATCACTTTGAGTTTATCAACTGAATTGCTTGAGGACAAGCAAAGGTTTAAGCTTGGGGGAGTTGATACGTCTCTGTGTATCTACTTTTCCTAACGCTTTTTCTCTTGTTTTGGACTCTAATTTGCATGATTTGAATGGAACTAACCCGGACTGACGATGTTTTCAGCAGAACTACGATGGTGTTGTTTTTGTGCAGAAATAAAAGTTCTCAGAATGGAACAAAACTTTTTCGAGAATTATTTTACGATAAAAGAAAAATACTGGAGCCAAGAACCACCGGAGGGGGGCCCTGGCTGGGCACAAAACACCAGGGCGCCTCCCTCTCGCGCACCCTGGTGGGTTGTGCCCACCTCATGGCCCCGCAGACCCTAATTTCGACGGTATAAAATCCTATTTTCAGATAAAAATCAGAGAGCAAGTTTCATCGTGTTTCATGATACGGAGCCATCGCCACCTCCTGTTCTTCATCGAGAGGCCATATATGGAGCCCGTTCAGGGCTCCGGAGAGGGGAATCTTCAGTCTTCGTCATCACCAACCCTCCTTCATCACCAATTCCATGATGCTCCCCACTGGGAGTGAGTAATTCCTTCGTAGTCTCGCTGGTCGGTGAGGAGTTGGATGAGATTCATCATGTAATCGAGTTAGTTTTGTTGTGGCTTGATCCCGAGTATCAACTATGTTCTGAGATTGATGTTGTTATGACTTTGCCAAGCTTAATGCTTGTCACTTAGGGCCCAGGTGCCATGATTTCGATCTGCACCGTTTATATTTTCACCATTATATCTATGTTCTAGATCCGATGTTGAAAGTCATATTCACCTAGGACATGTTATGATCCGTAAACCCTAGTGTGACAGTAATTGGTATACTTTCCGGTGATGACCGTAGTTTGAGGAGTTCATTGATACGTCTCCAACGTATCTATAATTTTTGATTCCTCCATGCTATTATATATTCTATTTTGGATGTTTAATGGGCTTATTTATACACTTTTATATTATTTTTGGGACTAACCTATCAACCCAAGGCCGAGTGCAAATTGTTGTTTTTTTGCCTATTTCAGTGTTTCGCAAAAAAGGAATATCAAACGGAGTCCAAACGGAATGAAACCTTCGGAAGAGTTATTTTTGGAACAAACGTGATCCAGAGGACTTGGAGTGGACGTCAAGCAATCAACGAGGAGGCCACGAGGCAGGGGCGTGCCCTCCACCCTCGTGGGGCCCTCATGGCTCCATCGACCTACTTCTTCCTCCTATATATACCTTCCTCCTATATATACCTACGTACCCCGAAACCATCGAGGAGCACCATGAAAACCTAATCGAACCACTGTAACCTTCTGTATCCGCGAGATCCCATGTTGGGGCCTTTTCCGACGCTCTCCCAGAGGGGGCATCGATCACGGAGGGCTTCTACATCAACACCATAGCCTCTCCGATGATGTGTGAGCAGTTTATCACAGACCTTCGGGTCCATAGTTATTAGCTAGATGGCTTCTTCTCTCTCTTTGGATCTCAATACAAAGTTCTCCTCGATTCTCTTAGAGATCTATTCGATGTAATCTTCTTTTGCGGTGTGTTTGTCGAGATCCGATGAATTGTGGGTTTATGATCAAGATTATCTATGAACAATATTTGAATATTCTCTGAATTCTTTTATGTATGATTGGTTATCTTTGCAAGTCTCTTCGAATTATAAGTTTGGTTTGGCCTACTAGATTGATCTTTCTTGCAATGGGAGAAGTGCTTAGCTTTGGGTTCAATCATGCGGTGCTCGATCCCAGTGACAGTAAGGGAAACGACACGTATTGTATTCTTGCCATCGAGGATAAAAAGATGGGGTTTATATCATATTGCATGAGTTTATCCCTCTACATCATGTCATCTTACCTAATGCGTTACTCTATTCTTATGAACTTAATACTCTAGATGCATGCTGGATAGCGGTCGATGTGTGGAGTAATAGTAGTAGTTGCAGGGAGGAGTCGGTCTACTTGTCACGGACGTGATGCCTATATACATGATCATGCCTAAATATTCTCATAATTATGCACTTTTCTATGACAGTAATTTGTTCACCCACCGTAATACTTATGCTATCTTGAGAGAAGCCACTAGTGAAACCTATGGCCCCTGGGTCTATTTTCCATCATATTAATCTCCCTTCAACGAGCTATTTCTGGCGCCGTTTACTTTGCATTCTTTACTTTTAGTCTTTATCGTAAAAATACCAAAAATATTATCTTATCATCTCTATCAGATCTCACTTTTGCAAGTGGTCGTGAAGGGATTGACAACCCCTTTATCGCGTTGGTTGCAAGGTTCTTATTTGTTTGTGTAGGTACGAGGGACTTGCGTGTGGCCTCCTACTGGATTGATACCTTGGTTCTCTAAAACTAAGGGAAATACTTACGCTACTTTGCTGGATCACCCTTTCCTCTTCAAGGGAAAACCAACGCAGTGCTCAAGAGGTAGAAAGAAGTATTTCGAGCGCCGTTTCTGGGGAGTCTACACACAAGTCAAGACATACCAAGTACCCATCACAAACTCTTATCCCTCGCATTACATTATTTGCCATTTTCCTCTCGTTTTCCTCTCCCCCACTTCACCCTTGCCGTTTTATTTGCCCTCTCTTTCCGTTCGCCTCTTTTTCACTTGCTTCTTGTTTGCTTGTGTGTTGGATTGCTTGCTTGTCACGATGGCCCAAGATAATACTAAATTGTGTGACTTTGCCAATACCAACAACAATGATTTTGTTAGCACTCCGATTTCTCCTCTTACCGATGCTGAATCTTGTGAAATTAATGCTGCTTTGCTGAATATTGTCTTGAAAGATCAATTCGCCAGCCTTCCTAGTGAAGATGCCGCTAGCCATCTAAATAGCTTTGTTGATTTGTAATACACATATTCATAATGTTGAAACCAAAAGATGCAGAGTTGATAATGATAGTGCAACTTATTTGTGGCACTGCCGTTTAGGTCATATCGGTGTAAAGCGCATGAAGAAACTCCATACTGATGGACTTTTGGAGTCACTTGATTATGAATCACTTGGCACTTGCGAACCGTGCCTTATGGGCAAGATGACTAAAACACCGTTCTCCGGTACTGTGGAGAGAGCAACAGATTTATTGGAAATCATACATACTGATGTATGTGGTCCAATGAATGTTGAGGCTCGTGGCGGATATCGTTATTTTCTCACCTTCACTGATGATTTAAGCAGATATGGGTATATCTACTTAATGAAACACAAGTCTGAAACATTTGAAAAGTTCAAAGAATTTCAGAGTGAAGTGGAAAATCATCGTAACAAGAAAATAAAGTTTCTACGATCTGATCGTGGAGGAGAATATTTGAGTTACGAGTTTGGTCTACATTTGAAACAATGCGGAATAGTTTCGCAACTCACGCCACCCGGAACACCACAACGTAATGGTGTGTCCGAACGTCGTAATCGTACTTTACTGGATATGGTGCGATCTATGATGTCTCTTACCGATTTACCGCTATCTTTTTGGGGTTATTCTCTAGAGACGGCCGCATTCACGTTAAATAGGGCACCATCAAAATCCGTTGAGACGACGCCTTATGAACTGTGGTTTGGCAAGAAACCAAAGTTGTCGTTTCTTAAAGTTTGGGGCTGCGATGCTTATGTGAAAAAGCTTCAACCTGATAAGCTCGAACCCAAATCGGAAAAATGTGTCTTCATAGGATACCCAAAGGAGACTATTGGGTATACCTTCTATCACAGATCCGAAGGCAAAAATTTTGTTGCTAAAGTCGGAAACTTTCTAGAGAAGGAGTTTCTCTCGAAAGAAGTGAGTGGGAGGAAAGTAGAACTTGATGAGATAACAGTATCTACTCCCTTATTGAGAAGTAGTACATCACAGAAATCTGTTTCTGTGACACCTACATCAAATAGGGAGGAAGCTAATGATAATGATCATGAAACTTCAGATCAAGTTTCTACTGAACTTCGTAGATCAACCAGAGTAAGATCCGCACCAGAGTGGTATGGTAATCCTATTTTGGAAGTCATGTTACTAGACCATGATGAACCTACGAACTATGAAGAAGCGATGGTGAGCCCAGATTCCGCAAAGTGGCTTGAGGCCATGAAATCTGAGATGGGATCCATGTATGATAACAAAGTGTGGACTTTGGTTGACTTGCCCGATGATCGGCAAGCAATTGAGAATAAATGGATTTTTAAGAAGAAGACTGACGCTGATGGTAATGTTACTGTCTATAAAGCTCGACTTGTTGCAAAAGGTTTTCGACAAGTTCAAGGGATTGACTACGATGAGACTTTCTCACCCG
The DNA here is from genome assembly GCA_032464435.1 of Aegilops umbellulata. NCBI lineage: Eukaryota > Viridiplantae > Streptophyta > Magnoliopsida > Poales > Poaceae > Aegilops > Aegilops umbellulata. The sequence goes on from CP136054.1 coordinate 401,052,112, forward strand.
TAGCGATGCTTAAGTCTTTCCGAATCATGTTAGCAGTTGCCGCATTTTATGATTATGAAATTTGGCAAATGGATGTCAAAACTGCATTCCTGAATGGATTTCTGGAAGAAGAGTTGTATATGATGCAACCAGAAGGTTTTGTCGATCCGAAGGGAGCTAACAAAGTGTGCAAGCTCCAGCGATCCATTTATGGACTGGTGCAAGCCTCTCGGAGTTGGAATAAACGCTTTGATAGTGTGATCAAAGCATTTGGTTTTATACAGACTTTTGGAGAAGCCTGTATTTACAAGAAAGTGAGTGGGAGCTCTGTAGCATTTCTGATATTATATGTGGATGACATATTACTGATCGGAAATAATATAGAATTTCTGGATAGCATAAAGGGATACTTGAATAAGAGTTTTTCAATGAAAGACCTCGGTGAAGCTGCTTACATATTGGGCATTAAGATCTATAGAGATAGATCAAGACGCTTAATAGGACTTTCACAAAGCACATACCTTGACAAACTTTTGAAAAAGTTCAAAATGGATCAGGCAAAGAAAGGGTTCTTGCCTGTGGCACAAGGTGTGAAGTTGAGTAAGACTCAATGCCCGACCACCGCAGAAGATAGAGAGAAAATGAAAAATGTTCCCTATGCTTCAGCCATAGGCTCTATCATGTATGCAATGCTGTGTACCAGACCTGATGTGTGCCTTGCTGTAAGTTTAGCAGGCAGGTACCAAAGTAATCCAGGAGTGGATCACTGGACAGCGGTCAAGAACATCCTTAAGTACTTGAGAAGGACTAAGGATATGTTTCTCATTTATGGAGGTGACAAAGAGCTCGTCGTAAACGGTTACGTCGATGCAAGCTTTGACACTGATCCGGACGATTCCAAATCGCAAACCGGATACGTATTTACATTAAACGGTGGAGCTGTCAGTTGGTGCAGTTCTAAACAAAGCGTCGTGGCGGGATCTACATGTGAAGCTGAGTACATAGCCGCTTCGGAAGCAGCTAATGAAGGAGTCTGGATGAAGGAGTTCATATCCGATCTAGGTGTTGTACCTAGCGTATCGGGTCCAATGAAAATCTTTTGTGACAATACTGGTGCAATTGCCTTGGCAAAGGAATCCAGATTTCACAAAAGAACCAAACACATCAAAAGACGCTTCAACTCCATCCGGGATTTGGTCCAGGTGGGAGACATAGAGATATGCAAGATACATACGGATCTGAATGTTGCAGACCCGTTGACTAAGCCTCTTCCACGAGCAAAACATGAGTGTTAGAATCATTACTTTGTAATCTAGATTATTGACTCTAGTGCAAGTGGGAGACTGAAGGAAATATGCCCTAGAGGCAATAATAAAGTTATTATTTATTTCCTTATATCATGATAAATGTTTATTATTCATGCTAGAATTGTATTAACTGGAAACATAATACATGTGTGAATACATAGACAAACAGAGTGTCACTAGTATGCCTCTACTTGACTAGCTCATTAATCAAAGATGGTTATGTTTCCTAGCCATGAACAAAGAGTTGTTATTTGATTAACGAGATCACATCATTAGTTGAATGATCTGATTGACATGACCCATTCCATTAGCATAGCACCCGATCGTTTAGTGTGTTGCTATTGCTTTTATCCATGACTTATACATGTTCCTTTAACTATGAGATTATGCAACTCCCATTTACCGTAGGAACACTTTGTGTGCTACCAAACGTCACAACATAACTGGGTGATTATAAAGGTGCTCTACAGGTGTCTCCGAAGGTACATATTGGGTTGGCGTATTTCGAGATTAGGATTTGTCACTCCGATTGTCGGAGAGGTATCTCAGGGCCTTCTCGGTAATGCACATCACATAAAGCCTTGCAAGCATTGCAACCAATGAAATAGTTGCAAGATGATGCATTACAGAACGAGTAAAGAGACTTGACGGTAACGAGATTGAACTAGGTATTGGATACCGACGATCGAATCTCGGGCAAGTAACATACCGATGACAAAGGGAACAACGTATGTTGTTATGCGGTCTGACCGATAAAGATCTTCGTAGAATATGTAGGAGCCAATATGGGCATCCAGGTCCCGCTGTTGGTTATTTACCGGAGACGTGTCTCGGTCATGTCTACATTGTTCTCGAACCGTAGGGTTCGCACGCTTAACGTTACGATGACAGTTATTATGAGTTTATGCATTTTGATGTACCGAAGGAGTTCGGAGTCCCGGATGTGATCACGGACGTGACGAGGAGTCTCGAAATGGTCGAGACATAAAGGATTATATATTGGAAGCCTATGTTTGGACATCGGATGCATTCCAGGTGAAATCAGGATTTTACCGGAATACCGGGAGGGTTACCGGAACCCCCCGGGAGCATAATGGGCCAACATGGGCCTTGGAAGAGAGGTGAGAGGGCTGCCCTAGGGGCTGCGCGCCTCCCCCCCTTCCCCTAGTCCTATTAGGACTAGGAGAGGTGGGCGCCCCCCTCTCTCTCTTTCTCCCCCTTGGAGAATCCTAGTCCAACTAGGATTGGGGGGGGGGGGGGGAATCCTACTCCCAGAGGGAGTAGGACTCTCTGGCGCGCCAAGGCTTGGCCGGCCAGCCCCTCCCCCTTGGCTCCTTTATATACGGGGGCAGGGGGCACCCCAAAGACACACAAGTTGATCTACGGATCGTTCCTTAGCCGTGTGCGGTGCCCCCTTCCACCAAATTCCAACTCGATCATATCGTTGCAGTGCTTAGGCGAAGCCCTGTGCCGGTAACACATCAAGATCGTCACCACGCCGTCGTGCTGACGGAACTCTTCCTCGACGCTTTGCTGGATCGGAGCCCGGGGATCGTCATCGAGCTGAACGTGTGCCAAGAACTCGGAGGTGCCGGAGTAACGGTGCTGTGATCGGTTGGATCGCGAGGAGAACGTACGACTACTTCCTCTACGTTGTGTCAACGCTTCCGCTTCGGTCTACGAGGGTACGTAGACAACACTCTCTCCTCTCGTTGCTATGCATCACCATGATCTTGCGTGTGCGTAGGAAATTTTTTGAAATTACTACGTTCCCCAACACTATGGATGTGAATTTTGTTGGTAGGAACAATTTTGATAACAACGCTTATAGAGGAAACTTTAATCCTAGGTCGTATCCTAGTAATCCCTCTAATAATTATGGTAATTCCTACAACAACTCTTATGGAAATTTTGATAAGATGCCCTCTTATTTTGAGACTAGTGTTAAATAATTTATGATTTCTCAAAATAATTTCAATGCTTTGCTTGAAGAAAAATTGCCTAAGATTGATGAATTCGCTAGGAACGTGGATAGAATTTCTCTTGATGTTGATTCTTTGAAACTTATATCTATTCCACCTAAGCATGATATCAATGAGTCTCTCAAGTCTATGAGAATTTCCATTGATGAGTGCAAAGAAAGAACCGCTAGGTTGTATGCTAAAAAAGATTGCTTTGTGAAAGCGTGTTCTTCTAGTTTTCATGATAATAAGGATGAAGATCTAAAAGTGATTGATGTGTCCCCTGTTAAATCTTTGTTTTGCAATATGAATCTTGATAATCATGTGACTGGAGATGAGTCAATTTTAGTTAAAAGGCGTCCCAATGAGTCGGAGCTTTTAGATCTTGATGCAAAATTTGGTAAAAGTGGGATTGAAGAGGTCAAAACTTTAGATAGCAATGAACCCACTATATTGGATTTCAAGGAGTTTAATTATGATAATTGTTCTTTAATAGATTGTATTTCCTTGTTGCAATCCATGCTAAATTATCCGCATGCTTATAGTCAAAATAAGGCTTTTACTAAACATATCGTTGATGCTTTAATGCAATCTTATGAAGAAAAGCTTGAATTGGAAGTTTCTATCTGTAGAAAACTTTATGATGAGTGGGAACCTACTATTAAAATTAAAATTAAGGATCATGAATGCTATGCTTTGTGTGATTTGGGTGCTAGTGTTTCCACAATTCCAAAAACTTTGTGTGACTTGCTAGGTTTCCGTGAATTTGATGATTGTTCCTTAAACTTGCACCTTGCGGATTCCACCATTAAGAAACCTATTGGAAGAATTAATGATGTTATTATTGTTGCAAATAGGAATTATGTGCCCGTAGATTTCATTGTTCTTGATATAGATTGCATTCCTTCATGTCGTATTATTCTTGGTAGACCTTTCCTTAGAACGATTGGTGCAATTATTGATATGAAGGAAGGAAATATTAGAGTCCAATTTCTGTTAAGGAAAGGCATGGAACATGTCACGACCGGTTTTCCAATAAAATGGTTATTGAGAAACCGATCTAATTAGTCCAGTATGAGGAATAAATTCTCCATACTGGAAGACAAAATCTTGATACAATAAGCCAGTAGCATGAAATATATTACAGGGTCGAGCTGGGATGCTCAACAATTATTACAAGCACGCCATTAATTATACATAAAGGCGGATATAACACAATGGTGTGGTGGCATACTACTGACTCGAGATAAAAGTGGTGGTGGAAATAACACCGTGGATAGTGGATAACATGACTCCTAAACTGGCGGCTCATCGAGCGTCGAGGTGAGGCTCGATGAATTTATTCGGGTGGCGGAAGCGGATATAATACAGTGACCAAGTCCAGGGTCACACGAGACTGACTGGGACTCCTCTAGGCATCGGACTCGCTATCGAACTCTTCATCCATGAGATCGCCTTCGTCAGCATCTGGCCAAATCAACAAGCCAGGTGAGTACTTTGAAAGTACTCGCAAGACATTTCGGACAAATGATAGAACAAATGCATGCATGAATGCGACATGAGTAATTTAACAATGCACATTCAGTTTAGTAAACAATGTAAATAAAAAGGGAGTCGGCGGTAGTCCGACTGAAAACCCAACAAAAATAACGGAAAACCAATCGGGTGTCTGAAGCGACGCCTCGAAGGGTGAACAAATAAATAAAATCATACCGCAGTCGGGCGTGTAAGCGACACCACGTAAAGGGCTTAAACTGAAAATAAAAGACATGCGTGCCGCAGTCGGACGTCGGGGCGACATCGCAGAAAGGGCTTATATTGAAAGTAAGTAACAACAATGCTTCAGTCGGACGTCTCAGCGACATCGCAGAAAGGGCTTATATTGAAAGTAAATAATAACAATGCCACAGTCGGACGTCTGAGCGACATCGCAGAAAGGGCTTATACTAAAAATAAATAATAACAATGCCGCAGTCGGACGTCTGAGCGACATCGCAGAGAGGGCTTATACTGAAAATAAACAACAAGTATGCCACAATCGGACGTCTGAGCGACATCGCAGAAAGGGCTTAATTTCATTATTCGTATTTCCTATCTTTCAAGAAAAATGCTCACAGGGAAAGTATTCAAATCATGATAATAAACGGGTTAGTCCATCCACAAACTAATCATTTACCGGACTTAACACTCATGTGGCTCACCGGAGTTTTTGTCACCAAAACTAACACTTGTCAGGATAAGATAAACACAGAACTTGGACATGGATAAGATGGTTCAAAGAAATTTTGACTCTGCAGAGTTTGTACTAAAAAGTCCACAGCCAACGGATTTCCGTAGTCACGAAGGACTAGTTCCGTTTACGGTATTTCAGAAGAAACACAGCTAACCAGTACACACCCATCCCACCTCACGTTGCCAGGAATCACCCTAGACAGCGTTCAAGAAAAACTCTGAGACGGGGAGATCACAATCTCGAATAGCATGGGATCAAATTTATATACGCGCGCTCTAAGGGGTGCCTCCCTCTCGGTCCCAACCGGAAACACCCATGCCCCCTGACCGGATGACTAGATTTAATCCAGGGCCATGGAACCATCATCACGGCCTCTCAATTTGGTGTGTACCAGAAAAGCAGTTAGCATCTTACTAATCCATATCCCTTGCGGAAAACATGTGGTAGTACGGGAAGGGAAATGGATGGGAACTGAACTGATTCAAGTTGACACTGAAGTCAAATAGTCTGGCATAAGATTGGCATGCTACAACACTGCCATCTTACCCATTCTCATGCCAACACATGGCCATGCAACTCATATCCAACAACTTATGGATTTTCAAAACTTACTTGCCTCAACTTTGCATGTGATATGACATTCATTTATATATTCATAAACATGTCATGAAACTACTTAATGCAAACATGCCAAGACACTCATCATATCAAAAGTTCAAACATGCTTGCCTGGTTCAGAGTAGTCGGAGCCTAGCTCGGTGAAGTTCGCGGCTCCGTCACCTCCTTCGGTATCTACGGTATAAACAAACATACGTGCTAACGTAAATACCGTGAGGTGCACAAAAAGTATTCCAAATATTTTTCAAATAAATCTGATAAAAAGCCCAGACAAAATTTTAAAGAGGATAGAAAAAGAATCAATCAAAAATCCTTCTCTGTTTAAAAGTTATAAAGTTTTTTGTCCAGGGGCCTTTCTGTAATGAAACAGAAACCTTCCAGGGTTCTCTTTATAAAAACAGAAAACGTTTCAGTCTCGAATACGTCAGTCTAGTGGGAAGACGTATTTTTTCCCGAAGGCGCTTTGAGAAAACGTTTTAAAAAGAAGAAAAAGCTGACGGGGAGGACCCACCCGTTGGGTTTGAAAACGGAAATAGAGTTTTGGCGCCCGAGGGCCGCGGTGGTCGCCGGCGGCGATCCACGGCGAGGCAGGGGGATCAGAGGGTACCTCTGTGTTCAGTGCATCCTTCCGCGTCAGTGGGTGGTGGTGGTGGTCGCCGGCGAGCCCTACATCGACGGCGGTCCTTGCTCCGGCGGGCGGTGGTTCAGGAAGTGTTGGATCTCGCCGGGGAGTGCTGCGGAGGTCAAATCGAAGTGGGGGTTAGCTCACTGGGTGCTTGAGGAGGCTACTGACGAGGTTTGGGCGTTGGGGATGGCCTCATCGTAGTGAATCGAGTTGGTCGCCGAGGTGGAACGAGGCGGCTGGAGTTGGGGGAGGAGACCTCCTCGAGGTCCTCCTAGTGGCTGAGCGGGGTCTGGTGAGGTGGTGGAGGTGTGCGGGGTCGAGAGCGAGCTCAGGGGCGCTATTTATAGCCGGCCCGAGGCGGTTGCCGTGAACGGGATAAGTCCGGCGAGTGATTGCGGCGGCGCAGTGGCTGGACGGTTGGTTTAGGGCTTGAGCAATGAGTAGACGGAGTACTTACTCCATCCTGGTGCCTAACTCCGCAAGGCAGGGGCGGTTACGGCCTGTCCTCAACGGAACGGCCGTGCGGCACGTCGGCGGCAGAGAGCGCGCCCTGTGCGTGCCAGGCCACGGCGACGGTGCAGCGGGGTGTGCTGGCGTGCATGAGGCCACGCGGAGAGCCAGGGAGCTTTGGGCGGCGCTGAACGGCGTTGCGAGCAGGCGCTACCTCCCGTTGTCCGTCACGGGTGGCGCTGCCGCCACAGAAGACGCCGGCGCAGGCGGGCCAGGGTGCCACCGACGCCGGGAACCAGCCAAGTGCGCGTGCGACGCTCTGGAGAGAGAGGAGGGGCCGTGCGCAACGCGCCAGGCGCACAGTTGACAAGTGACTGAACCCTGACGAAGAAACGACACTGAATCTCTGAATTTTTGTGAAAGTGCACAGAAACAGTGCTGGTCAGGTGTTCGACGAAATGATTTTGGCATGTAGAGAATTTTCCTTGAGCTGAATTTAGGTGGGGTGGCCTCTCATTGCATCTGGAAGCTGCCTGAATTTTGGTAGAATTTTTGGAGAAGAGAAGATATGAATTTCACCAAATTTGGCAAATCTGGTCCAAACTTGCAGAGGCTGAAACTTTAAAAATTTGAAAAGAGGAAGAGTGGATCTTGATGGTTCTAGGTTGTGGGTGCTAAGGACTATCCAGAGGAGTTGTTTGGAGATCAAAACTCAAAAGCAATAAGGTACTTGCTTTGAAAATCACTTAGGCTCAAAATAAAAGACAGAAATGATTTGTGAGATAAAATAATTGAAATAAAATCCAAAATTGGTTTGGACTTGTTGGAACAGAGAATTTAGATTGCTCCAAGGACAAAGAAGGGATTTTTGAGAGGTTTTACCACATGGGGCATGGTAAAACCATGGGTGGTTTCAAAATGAGAGAAGTCCCAAAATTCATAGAGTTTCCTTTTAAAAGAAAATAAATAATTTTCAAAAATATGCTTGAGAAGGAAACCATCAGAGAAAAAGCTTTTAATAATCAAACACCAGAGTTGAAGAAGATTAAAAAAAATCCTTGCCAGGAAAAAAATTTTGAGAGAGAAGTTTTTGAAAGGATTTAAATGACCTTCTTCAAACTCAACAATTTTTTTTGTTGAAAATCAAATAAAAATTTTGGAGTGTCACAGAACAATTTCCTAGAAATAAAATAAAATTACCTTTTGAATCTATTATGAGAGCTACTTATGGATTGCCTACCAAAGATGGTAACACCTAGATCTATCCTTGCCTTCATGCCTAGTTAGGGGCGTTAAACGATAGCGCTTGTTGGGAGGGAACCCAATTTTATTCTAGTTTTTTCCTTTTTGGTTCTGTTTAGGAATAAATAATACATCTAGCTGCTTTTTATATGTGGTTTGTGTTTTAATTAGTGTTTGTGCCAAGTAGAAACTTTGGGAAGACTTGGGGAAAGTCTTTGCGATCTTGCTGTAAAAAACAGAAACTTTAGCGCTGACGAGATTAGCTACAACTTTTTATTGGAGAGTGATATTTAGTTAATTCTTTTTGCATATGATTAATAGATAAATTCCTCACGTCCAGTAATTTATTTTATAATTTTTGGAGTTCCAGAAGTTTGCATTAGTTACAGATTACTACAGACTGTTCTGTTCTTCACAGATTCTGTTTTTCGAGTGTTGTTTGCTTATTTTGATGAATCTATGGCTAGTAATGGAGATTATTAACCATATAAAAGTTGGAATACAGTAGGTTTAACACCAATATAAATAAATAATTAGTTCATTACAGTACCTTGAAGTGGTGTTTTCTTTTCTTTAGCTAACGGAGCTCACGAGATTTTCTGTTACGTTTTGTGTTGTGAAGTTTTCAAGTTTTGGGTAAAGATTTGATGGATTATGGAACAAGGGGTGGCAAGAGCCTAAGCTTGGGGATGCCCAAGGCACCCCAGGGAAAAATCTAAGGACAACCCAAAATCCTAAGCTTGGGGATGCCCCGGAAGGCATCCCCTATTTTGTCTTCATCCATCGGTAAATTTACTTGGAGCTATATTTTTATTCACCACATGATATGTGTTTTGCTTGGAGCGTCTTGTATGATTTGTGTCTTTGATTTTTAGTTCACCACAATAATCCTTACTATACACACCTTTTGAGAGAGACACACATTATTCGGAATTTATTAGAATACTCTATGTGCTTCACTTATATCTTTTGAGCTAAACAATTTTGCCCTAGTGTTTCACTTATATCTTTTAGAGCATGGCGGTGGTTATATTTTATAGAAATTATTGATATCCAATGCTTCACTTATATCATTTTGAGAGTCCTTTAGAACAGCATGGTAATTTTCTTTGGTTATAAAATTTGTCCTAATATGATAGGCATCCAAGATAAAAAACTATAAAGTGCATTGAATACTAAGAGAAGTTTGATACTTGATCATTGTTTTGAAATATGGAGATGGTGATATTAGAGTCATGCTAGTTGAGTAGTTGTGAATTTGAGAAATACTTGTGTTAAAGTTTGTGATTCTCGTAGCATGCTCGTATGGTGAACCGTTATGTGATAAAGTCGGAGCATGATTTATTTATTGATTGTTTTCCTTATGAGTGGCGGTCGGGGACGAGCGATGGTCTTTTCCTACCAATCTATCCCCCTAGGAGCATGCGCGTAGTACTTCGTTTCGATAACTAATAGATTTTTGCAATAAGTATGTGAGTTCTTTATGACTAATGTTAAGTCCATTGATTATACGCACTCTCATCCTTCCACCATTGCTAGCCTCTCTAATACCGTGCACCTTTCGCCGGTATCACATACCCACCATATACCTTCCTCAAAACAGCCACCATACCTACTGTCGGTGTCAAAACTTGCGGATCTCGGGTAGGAGGTCCCGAACTGTGCGTCTAGGCCGGATGGTAACAGGAGACAAGGGACACGAAGTTTACCCAGGTTCGGGCCCTGTCTATGGAGGTAAAACCCTACTCCTGCTTGATTAATATTGATGATATGGGTAGTACAAGAGTAGATCTACCACGAGATCAAGGAGGCTAAACCCTAGAAGCTAGCCTATGGTATGATTGTTGTATGATGAAGTTGTCCTACGGACTAGAACCCTCCGGTTTATATAGACACCAGATAGGGTTAGGGTTACACAAAGTCGGTTACAATGGTAGGAGATCTTGAATGTCCGCATCGCCAAGCTTGCCTTCCACACCAAGGAAAGTCCCATTTGGACACGGGACGAAGTCTTCAATCTTGTATCTTCATAATCCAGGAGTCCGACTGAAGGTATAGTCCGGCTACCCAGACACCCCCTAATCCAGGACTCCCTCAGTAGCCCCTGAACCAGGCTTCAATGACAACGAGTCCGGCGCACAGATTGTCTTCGGCATTGCAAGGCGGGTTCCTCCTCCATGTTCTTTATAAAAGATTGTAAACACCAAGAGTAGTGTCCGGCTCAGCAAAATAAGTTTCCACATATTTCCATAGAGAGAATAATATTAACACAAATCAAATCTGCTGACGTATTCCGTAGCGTGACATCACACTACGGCCAAGTCCTTATTCGAATCATTTTCACTTCTCCACCTCAACGCGTTTTGCGAGGAGGTTTCCTTGGCACGTCTTGTCAAAGCAGAGACCGTGTCCCCTTTATTTATGGGATCCTCATCAATACGGTCGTGGGTAACCCAATCGTGCCCGTTCAGCATGTTTTCTCGATTAAAAGCGAGTCCCAAACGGTCACGGGGAGGGCTCTCGGTATTCATCCTCTTATAAAGAGACCAAGGCCTTACTCCTTTTTTTTCAACCTCAAACGAGTTCGCCCATCGCCTTGAGTTCCAACACCCTAGGCTCTAGATTTCAGGCGCTTCGGATCATCGATAATGTCCAGTTCCGACCTTCAAAGCCGGTGGATGCCCTCCTCCGTCACGAAGGAGGACGTGCTAAAGTTGACAGAGGCTAAGTTCTTGACCGGCGAAATTTCGCACAAGTTGCCTGCCCAAGGGCAGGCCATTCCTAGTCCCCAGCCTGGTGAGAGTGTGGTGTTCATATCCCACTTCCTTCGGGGGTTAGGCTTCCCAATGGATCCCTTTGTTAGGGGGCTGCTATTTTATTACGGGCTGGAATTCCATGACTTAGCTCTGGAGTCCATCCTCCATATCTCCTCATTCATTGTCGTGTGTGAAGCGTTCCTCCGTGTTACCCCTCACTTCGGATTGTGGCTCAAGACTTTTAAAATGGAGCCGAAGATGATCGAGGGACGGCACGCAGAGTGCTGAGGCGCTGTTATAAGCAAGAATGCTGATGCTCCATGGCCCGCGGGCTCTTTTCAAGAGGAGCTTGGCTTGTGGCAACGAGAGTGGTTCTATATCACCACTCCCAGGGGCACCAAGTGGGTGGCGCCTCCTGCCTTTCGCTCGGGTCCCCCACCACGGCTAGCGTCATGGGTCAGCAAAGGGTTAGATTGGGGGTTACCCAAAGAAGTGCCTTTGTTGCAGGGCCGAATCAGGGATCTCTTGGAAAGAGACCTCAACTTGGTCAAGTGATGAAAGTTAAGCTGATCCGCCGGACCTTGCCCGGCAAACGTCGCTCACTCCGCTTGTGGGAGTTTAATCCGTAGGGACCACGAGCTCTCCAACATTTTATGGGCGCAACGCCCGTGGAGATGTACAAATTGTTCTTCGGATCACAAGCAATGTGTCCGGATTTGACCGAGGATGCAGGTTTAAGCTGCAATCGTCCAGATACTCAAGTAAGTAACCTTGTGCCTGGACTCGCTATCCATATAATTGTCATAAATTCGCCTCTAAAAGAGCTGGCCTTTTTAAATAGGAGTGGATAGCGAAAGCAAAGCTGATCAGGTGTCCGGCTCCCCTTCCTGAGACCAGGGCGGATCCCGTGCTTGTCGGGATGTTGAAGATCGTGCCTCTAGAGAGAAGTGAGGGAGAGGACAAGGAAGCAATGGCCTCCTCAAAGGAGGAACCAACAATTCCTCTCCTAAGGGGAAGAAGAGGGCCGCCTCTGATGACCAGGAGCCCATGGCCCTAAAGCGGGGTAAAAAATCTTCGTCAGAGGGTCCGATGTCGGGGGTTCCTCGGCCGAACTATGCCCTCAAAGGAGTCAGCCCTCCAACGAGCCGTAACTAGAGAAAGATTGTATATTTTGAAAGAAGGATCCCTGTTTTAAACCTGAGAAGATTAACCGAAATTTACCTTGTAGTTCGGACCTCAGCCCTTCTCGGCAGAGCTCGTCTTCGGGGGGTCTTCTTCTAGAGATGATGGAGAGCGGAACGCCTCCCCCTGCCGTACCACCTAGCGAGGCGGGCGAACCTAAGGTGTCGTCGCGGAGGGACTCTCCGAATCCGGCAGGGGCGGAAGATTGCTATGTGCCCCCCCAAGGTTCTCCGCATCCGGCCTCCGAAAGAGGCCACAGGACAAGTCCGGCACCGTCTGGTGCTCGGCCGGAGGAGCTAAAGAATCTGCTGAGGCGAGCTTCTATCTCAGAGGAGCACCGCGCATTGATGGTCACGGTGATTGAAAGGATTTCATCTGCGGAAAGCGGATTGCACGAGGCCGTTAGGAGCTTACTGACGGGCTTTGAGGTACTTTAGATAGTGTACACTTTTGTCAGTTGCGCATAAATAAGATGCGCCCTGTATAGATAGTAGCCCCTGAGACTCTGTGTGTCGTCGAGAAATGACGGCGCGCAGAGGATCATAATTCCAGGTCTAAGGTGTCGCCTTTGAACGTAGGTGGCGAAGTGTCCGGAATCGAGCCGAACTGATGATTTGGCCGAACTAAAGTGGCAACTGGACGTGGCAGATGCCGACATCACGCTTGTCAACAAGCGGCTTGATGAGGCTCAAGGTATGTAATTCGTCGGACGACACCAGGTAAGAGGCGCTTCATGCCAGTCTCTTACAATGTGTGTGCTTGACGCAGATGGTGCGGCCGCCATGGAGAGTCTTAGGGCAGAACTTGACCGAGCTAAGGAACAAGCCAGGAAAAGTGATGCGGCTGCCGAGAAAGCCCATGAAGAGCTAAGAGCCGAACGGGCTGCTCACTGCCAAAGCAAGGAGGAGATGGCCGAAATGGCCGTGAAATTAAAAAGCGCTGCAGACCATTGCAAACTTCTTGAGAAAGAAGACCGGGCGAGACAGACGGACTTAGAGAAGGCCGTTGCCGATGCCAAGGACACTCGCTCTGCGATGAGAGCTGCGAAGGAGGAGCTGTGTAAGGCCGAACAGATTGCGGCTAGAAAGCCCTTTATGCTGCGGAGGAAGTTTTGTGATCTGAAGTTTGCTCGGTTGGACCAGATGTGGAGTGTGGAGGACACCTATCTGGATTTGGCAGCAAGTGCTGCTGATGCAACCGAACACTTTCGAGATCAACAAGATCGCGAAGTGGAGAAGCTTTTCTGGTCGCACTTCCACAATCCAGAGCGTCCGCTGGCAGTGGACGATCGTCTGGCTCAATGAGCCGAACTGAATAGGTTGTCCGGACTTGCCATGAAGTTCGTCATGGGTCATTTGTGGCCGGGGAGATCGGAGCCGAAGATTTATTTCGGCTTGGTGCAGCAACTCCTTGATGCGGTGCCCCGTATCGATGCAATGAAGAGGTCAGCATGCATAGAGGGCGCACGGATGGCTCTTGCCCTTGTCAAGACATATTGGGCGGAGATGGAGACCACCGTTGTTGCGTCCCGAGATTCGGACAGAAGCCGAGTACCCTCCGAACACTATTTTCAGGAAGTCCTTGAAGGCACTCGTGTAATAGAGACGCAGTGCTCGAAGGATGCTATGTTCTGATAGCACATGCAATTATAAAACAGTATTTTGATGAATTGTAATAGGATTTTATACTTGTGCCTTCAAGTATAGGGAACACCTCCTGTGCGGCTGTTTTGAATATATATATATATATATATATATATATATATATATATATATATATATATATAATCTAAAAGATGGTAGTCGTTGGCTTTAGCCCCCACGCACATGTGCGGGGGTGCTCGCAGAAGGCGCTTTTTCACACTTAATCCAATGTCTTGGTCCTACAAAGGAGGTGATGGCGCAGCGAGCCAGGCAACCGGACTATAATGCTTTAACACTTTCACTTAGCCATAGGAGCTTGACAGTGGGACTCTTTAGATAGCCCTTGGTGGCGACTGCGCTCGCCCGAATTAGGGGCGCGTGTGTGCCTGGCCGGGAAACGGCCCTTCGTTAATGCGGAGGAATCCTATAGATTCCGGAGAGTCATCGAGTGGTTGACCAGTCTCGCGCTATATCATGACAGTCGGTTTTCGGCTTTATCTACTAAGGTGCTCGCCCGGCCGAACCGGGGCACAATCGCAGTAGTTCTCCTGGTGCTGCCTTAGCCGATAGAGCGGAACGTAAGGCGGCCGAACACAGGAGCCGGGCAACCCAACATTGACCAAAATCATGATTCGGAGCTGATGCATATAAGGCCAAACTCGCGACGCCGAACACTCCCTAAGGTATTCGGTCTTTATGAGAGCGGGTAAAGGAATGCTCTTAGTTATAAGCCCCTAGTGTCCAGGTACGCGCAAGAATTCTGACGTGGCCACATGCCAAGACGCCAGCCTCCTCCTTGGTTATAGAACCAGGGGGTGTGTAGCAACAAGAGACAGTAAAAAAGGTTTACGCAGGGTCTTAATCTAAAAAGAATCCTTGGAGCGGGTCCCTACTGCACGTCTGCGCCTGTGTCTCCGTTGTGTCGTATCCTGGAAGGGCGCAGCACGATGTTCATCTATGAAAGAGAGGAACTAAGTTGAAAATAAAAATTGTATTAAATAAACAAATATAAAGTAAAATATGTAAAATTGAGCTTTATTTTCTCTTATTGTATATGTACGGAGCCCCTAGTGCGGGGGTATATGGCCACTAAGCCTGCATCAATGATAATTTTGTACCGAACTCGTCTATCCGCGTTCGTGGTCTTTAATGACCAATTCCGAAGTTTTTGGCCGCTGAAGCCATTTTATTGTGGGGCTGTCAAAGCGGCCGCACAGTCCTCCGCTTGGGGGAGGCGCCCTTCAATGCTTCCCCTTCAAAGAGATGATGCCTCGTGGACCGGGCATCTTAAGCGTTAGAGATGCATAATGCGGTATTGCGTTAAAGCAGGCGAAAGCTTCACGTCCTAGTAGTGCTTGATAGCGACTTGAGAATGGGACGATGTGGAAAGTTAGCTTTGCGCGACGGAAGTTATCGGGGTAGCCGAATATAACTTCAAGCCGGAGAAAACCCATGCACCGGGTGTCCGGACCTGGCGTTACCCCTTGAAAGGAGGTTTTGCTGTGACGGATTCTTGTTGGGTCTATCCCCATGTGACGGATTGTGTCCTGATATATCAGGTTTAGTCCACTGCCGCCGTCCATTAGGACATTTGAAAACTGGAGCCCACCGATTATTGGATCAAGTACCAAGGCAGTCCAGCCTGCGTTCCTGGTACTTCTTAAATAATCCAGATGATCGAAGATGATTGGTTTTGACAACCAGTGGCGGGACCCCTTTGGGATGGGTCGTGTGGCGCGTACCTTTATGGGCGCCGCACGTTTTGTTATATGAAGTAGGTTTACTGTTTTTACTTCTTGTGGGAAATTCTTCTGTTTCCTGGTGATCTGCTTTTGGGGTTCGTCCTCGTCTTCACTTGGTGTTTCGAGCCCCTTGTGTTCGGCGTTGAGTCTGCCGGATTGTTTGAAAACCCAACAATCTCGGTGGGTATGGTTAGCAGGCCTCCCTGGAGTACTGTCTATTTGACATATCCTGTCCAAGATTTTGTTTAGGTTGGATAAATCATCTCTGTTATCCTGGATGAGCGGCTTTTTCTGATTCTGCCGTGAGCCTTTGAATCCGGCGTTGACTGCCGTGCTCCTTGGACTGTTTTCCTTAGTCCGGCGACGTTCCTTGTTGCGTCGTGGTTTTCCGTTTCCATCCCTTGTTTCGGATGTACTTGGTTCGCTGGTGCTACATCTTGCCAACCAGCTGTCCTCTCCTACGCAAAAGCGGGTCATGAGGCTTGTTAATGCGGCCATTGTTCTTCTTTGAATAAGACTCTTCCAGCAAGGCCCAACATTGGTTTTACCATTTGCCTCACCACCACCTATCCCCTTCCCTTGGGTTCTGCAGACTCAAGGGTCATCTTTATTTAGCCCCCCCGGGCCAGTGCTTCTCTAAGTGTTGGTTCGAAACGAGCAGCCTGCGGGGCCACCTCGGGGAAACTCGAAGTCTGGTTTTACTCGTAGCTTGTCTCATCCGGATGTGCCCTGAGACCGAGATATGTGCAGCTCCTATCAGGATTTGTCGGCACAATCGGGCGGCTTTGCTGGACTTGTTTTATTACTGTTGAAATGTCTTGTAGCCGGGATTCCGAGACTGATCGGGTCTTCCCGGGGAGAAGGAATATCCTTCGTTGATCGCGAGAGCTTATAATGGGTTAAGTTGGGACACCCCTGCAGGGTTTGAACTTTCGAAAGCCGTGCCCGCGGTTATGTGGCAGATGGGAATTTGTTAATGTCCGGTTGTAGAAAACCCGAAGTTGATCTTAATTAAAATACATCAACCGCGTGTGTAACCGTGATGGTCTCTTCTCGGCGGAGTCCGGGAAGTGAACACGGTGTTGGAGTTATGCTTGACGTAAGTAGTTTCAGGATCACTTCTTGATCATAGTTCATCGACCGTGCTTTGCCCTCTCTTCTCGCTCTCATTTGCGTATGTTAGCCACCATATATGCTAGTCACTTGCTGCAGCTCCACCTCATACCTTTTACCCTACCTTTAAGCTTAAATACTCTTGATCTCGCGGGTGTGAGATTGCTGAGTCCCCGTGACTCACAGATACTTCCAAAACCAGTTTGCAGGTGCCGATGAAACTGTGCAGGTGACGCACCCGAGTTCAAGGAGGAGCTCGATGAAGATCTTGTTCGTTGTGTTGTTTCGTTTCAGTTGATCAGTAGTGGAGCCCAGTCGGGACGATCGGGGATCTGTGTAGCATTTGGGGTAGTCTTCTTTTATTTTGGTTCCGTAGTTGGACCTTGATTGTATCTGTATGATGTAATGCTTTACTCATGTATTGTGTGAAGTGGCGATTGTAAGCCAACTATGTATCTCTTTCCCTTATGTATTACATGGGTTGTGTGAAGATTACCTCACTTGCGACATTGCTTTCCATGCGGTTATGCCTCTAAGTCATGCTTCGACACATGGGAGATATAGCCGCATCGAGGGCATTACAATGGCTCCTTTGATCATCAACGACGAGGCGGTCCAGGGTGAGACTTTTCTCCCCGGACAGATCTTCGTCTTCGGCGGCTTCGCACTGCGGGCCAATTCGCTTGGCCACCTGGAGCAGATCGAAAGCTACGCCCCTGGACATCAGGTCAGGTTTGGAAGCTTAAACTACACGGCAGATATCCGCGGGCATTTGATCTTCGACGGATTTGAGCCACAGCCAAGCGCGCCGCACTGTCTCGAGGGGCATTGAGGGAGTCCTGGATTAGGGGGTGTTCGGATAGCCGGACTATACCTTCAGCCGGACTCCAGGACCGTGAAGATACAAGATTGAAGACTTCGTCCCGTGTCTGGAAGGATCTTTCCTTGGCGTGGAAGGAAAGCTAGGCATGCGGATATTCAAGATCTCCTACCATTGTAACCGACTCTGTGTAACCCTAACCCTATCCGGTGTCTATATAAACCGGAGGGTTGTAGTCCGTAGGCGAACCATCATCGTACACAATCATACCATAGGCTAGCTTCTAGGGTTTAGCCTCCTTGATCTCGTGGTAGATCTACTCTTGTACTACCCATATCATCAATATTAATCTAGCAGGAGTAGGGTTTTACCTCCATCGAGAGGGCCCGAACCTGGGTAAAATAAAGTGTCCCTTGTCTCCTGTTACCATCCGACCTTGATGCACAGTTCGGGACCCCCTACCCGAGATCCGCCGGTTTTGACACCGACATTGGTGCTTTCATTGAGGGTTCCTCTGTGCCGTCGCGATCAGGAAGGATGCCTCTTCCCGTCTTTAAATACGGCGCCATTACAAAAGGAGCCTTGGCTGTCGGCCAAACTCTCCGGCTAGGTGGTTTTCTCGCAACCGCCTGTTCGGCTGTTGCACCGACGGTGACCTCCCGGGTCATCCAAAGTCACCTCCACGTCGGCTCAGAACTCGCGGAGCAATTGGATCCGATGGAGCTCTCTTCTGTAAACGAGCTCCTGGATCGCATCGCCGCACTGGGTGTCGCTTCAAATTACGATCAGGTTGGCTTAAACCCGATCTAAGAGAAATTAACTCTCCCCAAGTCACTCACCACGTTGCTGTGGTGGAGACACAAGGTGGCGACCCTTCATCTATCTTAGGGACTAGCTACGTCCGAATTCCCGAACCCTCCATGCCGGATATCCGCGGAGGGGAGGATACAATCCAAGACCTGAGCTTAAAATCAGGCAAATCGGATAACATCCAAGACTCCGGATCTCAGAATTCGGAAGTTCTTCGGCCTCCGAACAACAAACTGGGCGAGGTCTCAGATTAAACGACACCCGCCCGCCCGATCTTAAGCGATCTTTCCCAAATCAGGCAAATGCCCGAAGAAACAGTACATCATTACTGGGCCAGATTCCTCCTGGTTATTAACAGGATAAAGGACTGCCGCGAGGGAGACACAATTTCAATCTTTTGCAGTAACTGCACGGACAAGGGAATACTCAACACCGTAAGTCGTCGTAATATTACACACTTTGCTGACTTGGCGTTCATAGTACAAAAGTACTGTGTGATGGAAAGTGCTTGGAAAACCGAAATAAAATTTTGGGATAATCCGGCCTTGAATAGCAATCCCGTCCGAATTAAAAGGGCGCACCACAGTAAAGCACCCGGACTAAATACCAAAAAGTCAAAACCCTTTAGAGGGCATGGAACCGTACTGGAAAAGTGGCTAGATGGACCCTGCAAGATTCACAGTGCAGAGGACGCCACCCCAACTCACAGCCTCAGGGCATGTTGGATACTCCGGCAGCTGGCCAAAATTGGCGAGGACCTCCTAATTCCAAAGGTCTAAGGAAACCACCCCGAGAATTTCAGTTCCGTTCTCATAGCTAAAATCCGAGCTTTGTCACAATTGGATGTCCCAACAGACCTCAAACAAATACAGAAACTCACCGGATGCGTGGCGGCTTTAAGCCGCTTTATCTCCCACCTGGGAGAAAAGGCATTGCCCCTTTACCGCCTCCTTAGGCGCACCGAACACTTCGAGTGGACGGACGCTACCACGGCCAGACTCGAGGAAATAAAGGCCATCTTGGCAACAAACCCAGTCATGGCCGCGCCGAACACTGACGAACCCATGCTATTGTACATTGCCGCAACTCATCAAGTTGTTAGCACAGTACTCGTCGTCGAGAGGGCAACGGATGGACACAAACTCCCCCTTCAAAGGCCGGTTTACTACGTGTCCACTGTCCTCACACCATGCAAATCACGGTACCCGCATTACCAAAAGATTGCATACGCGGTGTTTATGGCATCCCGGAAGCTACGACACTACTTTCAAGAGTGTTCTATAACAGTAGCCTCGGAAGTACCACTCAACGATATTATCAACAACCGCGATGCAACAGGCCGGATAGCAAAATGGGCCATAGAGCTCCTCCCGTTCGACATAACCTACAAACCACGGCGAGCCATTAAATCGCAAGTCCTAAGCCGACTTCGTCGCCGAATGGACAGAGGCCGAACTCCCTAAAGAGTACGACACATATTCAAACTGGATCTTGCATTTCGACGGCTCCAAAATGTTGGCCGGACTGGGGGCTGGCGTCGTTTTGACGTCCCCTACAGGCAACAACTTCTACGCCGGTTAAAGGCTGGTGAAAGCATGCTAACAAAGGTGAGGCAGGAGAAGAATGATCTCCAGGATGCCAACACCAGGCTGGACGTTGAACTAAAAGATGTTCGTGGCCAGCTGTCGGACTCCAATAAGGAGAATCAGCGACTTCGACGCGGCATTTTTAGTAAGTGCTTAAGCGAACTCTTGAAAAAGGAGTTCGGCGAGGAAGACGACTAACAAAGTTATGTCTGTAGGTATGCTGACAGGTCGTCCTGCAAAGGAGATGCCTGGTTCAACGGGCGATCTTTTTCCCGAACTCTCGCAACTGCACGAACGAGTTCGGCAGGCGATGCGAGGTATTTCCCAAGCCTTGTGGCCTGCCCACTCCATACCTGAGGGCCTTGGAGAACTTGCTTAGAAGTTGAAGGGAGCTCGGCGGCGCTTCCGGTTGTGGAAGATATCAGCCTGCCGGCAGGGCGCTAGGGAGGCCTGGGCCATGGTGAAGACCCGCTTTACGAAGTCTGACCCCAATCACATGGCCGAGGTCGGACAGGTGGGGCCTGACGGGAAGGAGATCCCTATGAGCTTAGTGTATGGTCATTTAGAATTGGCCGCAAAGTATTCCTAGCAGGACTGCAAATTAGACAGCCTGTTAGATGGTATAGAGGAGGAATACAATCAGTCAGGATGACTATGTAATTTATAATTGACATGTGTAATGCCTTCTAGCCGGATTGTAGATCGTTTGTCGTTGCCGACCTTTTCGCTTCGACCTCGGGACCTGACGGTCCAGAGTGTGTCCGAATACCATAACGGTTATATAAGAACCGAGGTATGCATGGAGACCAGGCGTAGGGGTCATTAGTGCTTTATCAGACAAGTGCCCAACTAGTTATGTTATATTACATGGTTAGTAAGAAACATCTTCCAGAGAGAATAGTTCCGTTAAGGGTTCCTTTCGCTGGGGTGGCGTGCCCTGAAGTGCACGTCCGGACTACACATGCAGGAAAACATCTGGGGGCATGTATAAGTAAAAAAAGGTTCATCTTTAGTTCACCGACCGAATATTCCCTTAAGAACGCTAGCTTTCGGCTTCACCCAGTCTGAGGTACACATCCGGCTTATCCGGCAGTAGCAATCATAGGGGTGCTCCCTTTACCGCCTAGCCGAACAATCGGGAACATAGGGGTAAGCACAGGAGCCAGGCAACCCAGCTTGGCCAAAACTTAAGTCATATCGATGCATATAATGGTGAAGAAAAGGTGCATGCGGAAGTCTGACGCATGCGTTGGGCGTGAAACCCATATAAATAAGCTTCTGTTAAAGAAGCCCCCAGGTTTAAGGAGCGCGGGTAGCGCGTCACATGATGAGCCGTTAAGGGCTATAAAAGGAAAGAGTGGGAGGAGACAAATAAAAACAGAAAAATATATATATAAATGGACAGAGGAAGGAGACAAACCCAGAGTCCGGCGCTAGGCATAGAATCTTCGGAGACGTGCGGCGTTCCAGGGGTTCGGCTCGAGTTGGTTATCCGACGCATCTCGCAGGCGGTACGCTCCACCAGTCAGGACTTGGTCAATTATGAAGGGACCTTCCCATTTGGGCTTGAGTTTGTCCTTTTTCTTATCCGGCAGGCGTAGAACTAGTTCGCCAACGTTGTAATTTTTGGCCCGTACTTCTCTGCTTTGATATCTTCGAGCCTGCTGAAGGGGGTCCCATAAATCACCCGACCGCGTTAGGGACGCAAAATCCGGGAACATAACACCGATATGACGGAAACTAGGGCGACAAGAGTGGAACAAAACACCAGGCATAAGGCCGAGCCTTCCACCCTTTAACAAGTATATAGATGCATTAATAATATAAGAGATATTGTGATATCCCAACAAGTAAACATGTTCCAACAAGGAACAACATCTCCATGTTCCAACAAGGAACAAACTTCATCTTCACCTGCAACTAACAACGCTATAAGAGGGGCTGAGCAAAGCGGTAACATAGCCAAACAACGGTTTGCTAGGACAAGGTGGGTTAGAGGCTTGGTTTAAAAATATGGGAGGCATGATAACCAAGTGGTAGGTATCGCAGCATAGGCATAGCAAAAGAGCGAGCATCTAGCAAGCAAAGATAGAAATGATTTCTAGGGTATGGTCATCTTGCCTGCAAGGTACTCATAGTTGTCGAAAGCTTGATCCTCGTAAGCGTTCTCAACAGGTTCCTCGGTCACGTACTTGTCTCCCGGCTCTACCCAAAACAAGAACACAAGCAAAGGGGACATCCATCAATCATGATGCAATGCGCAAACAACATGATGCAAAACATGGCATGATATGCGAGATGTGATATGCAATGCATATGCGTGCTTCGGAAGGAAAAAGATGAACCAGGCATAATCTTGGCAAACCAAGTATGCCACTGGAAAGGTGAGATGATTTCGGTTGAAATCGATATAAAGATCACCGGAATCGGATGCACGGTTTGCAAATGAGAAGCAAAACAAGAATGGCAAGATTCTGCCATTAACAGCATGATGCTACTTAGCAAGCAACAAGCAATTAAGCTACTGCACCCAAACGTACCAACAAAGCAGATGGAAGTGAACTACTCAAGATGCTTGACAAAAGATGAACACTGAGCTACGGCTAAATCACACCACAACAGGTCCAAACAAGCATGGCAAAAGTGCAAAAGATAACAGGTAAGCGACACTTTATTTTACCCAGGTTCGGGCCCTCTCGATGGAGGTAAAACCCTACTCCTGCTAGATTAATATTGATGATATGGATAGTACAAGAGTAGATCTACCACGAGATCAAGGAGGCTAAACCCTAGAAGCTAGCCTATGGTATGATTGTGTACGATGATGGTTCGCGTACGGACTACAACCCTCCGGTTTATATAGACGCCGGATAGGGTTAGGGTTACACAGAGTCGGTTACAATGGTAGGAGATCTTGAATATCCGCACGCCTAGCTTGCCTTCCACGCCAAGGAAAGATCCTTCCGGACACGGGACGAAGTCTTCAATCTTGTATCTTCACGGTCCTGGAGTCCGGCTGAAGGTATAGTCCGGCTATCCGAACACCCCCTAATCCAGGATTCCCTCAGTAGCCCCCGAAGCAGGCTTCAATGACGATGAGTTCGGCGCGTAGATTTTCTTCGGCATTGCAAGGCGGGTTCTCCTTCAAACTTTGTGTACCTGCGGGTATAACGTCCGATTTTTATAATGCAGCGCTCCTTGGCTTTCACGCCCAATAATGGCCGCCTTCCACGTGTCAAACGAATGCGAAAAGCCGGGGCAGTTTTACATCCAAGCCCCTAGCCATATAAACGAGCCGCCTATCTAACAGGATGAGGATTCATATCCAAACCACACCTTCCCCTTCTGCGAGAAATCATCAGAGCGTCTCCAACAAAGATCCATTCCAACATGGCCAGCCGTCGTAGCTCCTCCTCTCGCCCTTCCAGTCCTATCCCTGGAGACTGGGAGAGTTGTTCCATCCCGCATAGCGAATTAGTGTCGCTCCAAGCCAAGGGATTTCTCCCTCAAGCCTATATGGTCTCGGTCCGAGCCGGACTCACCACTTATCAAGGCGGAAAACAAGCAGAGAACTCACCTAGTCCCTCTAAAGGGGAGCGGGTGTGCCTGGTCCCTTATCTAATAAGGGGACTGGGATTTCCAATTCATCCCTTTCTCCACGGGCTTCTGGAGTTCTATGGCCTCCAGCTGCACCACCTTACGCCCGGTTCCGTGTTACACATCGCGGGCTTTGTTGCTCTTTGCGAGCTATTTTTAGGCGTCGAGGCTCATTTCGCGCTGTGCAAGAAGATATTCTGCCTGGTGCCCCGTTCCCAAGAGGGGTCCATATATCAAGTGGGCGGAGCCGAAGTATGGCGCATCACCGGGACCGGATACCCGTCCGGAACCCCGAAGAAGGCGTCCGAGGACTGGCCTTCAGAATGGTTTTACATAGACGACGTCCCCCTGCCGGACCCTATCCGGGCTGGTCTCCCTGAGTTCAACAATGCTCCCCTGAAGAAATGCCTGAGCTGGCGCCCTCGGAGATCTCAGAGAGAGAATGACAGAGACGTCCTTTACATAATGGGCCGGATTAAGCTACTGACTCATTCCGGACTAACCATGATTAAAGTCATGGCCATATGCATTATGCGGGGGGTGCAGCCGCTCCAATACAGAAGCCACCCCATGTGGGATTTCAACGGGGAAGATGATGCCACCCGTCAAGGCCGTAAAGGGCCGGACTCACCTGCCGCTCTAATGAAGATCTTATCCTCTTTGTACAAGGGAGAAGAAGAGGAATTCCTCCGCGTCAACCCACAGGGCGGATTTTCCATGTACAGTCCTCCGAATTGGGTAAGCGGACAGTCGTGCTTCCCTGTTCATTTTACATTCCCATGATTAATAGGTAGTCTAACGACTTCAACGCAGGACCTGCGTCAGGAGGTAAAAAACATAAACAGCCGTCCTCCACAGCCAGAGGACCCAGAATGGTCCCTTGATCCGAACTCCGAAGAGGATCCGGACTTAGCGGTGGAGCTTATCGACGGAGTGTTTTATCAGCTAAACAAGGACGATACCTTGGTAGCTATTATAGCTGATTACCCAGGATTAATCCCGGCCTTCGAGGTGACAAATACCGGAGCTTTACCCCCTTAAGAGGGGTTCCATTTTCACGGGTTTGGTTGTTCTGACAGCAACCGTGCTTTGTAGGGGAGATTCCCGAGGCGGGAAGCCGACCCCGCTGCAAACACACATACCCAATTTAATTATGTTTTTTCTTATATCAATTCACTTTCATAGAAAATCACACACACATACGCACGCACGCGTATGCACACACACACATGAACAAAAACTAAATATCTATACATATACATAGTTTCATCAATATTACACAGTTTCATCCATAGGTAGCAAGTTTCACAAAGTCAAAAAAAACTAAAGACAAGCACTCCATATCTGAAATTACAAGAAATGACCTAAAACTAAATATCTATTTTCCTAAAAACTATCTTATTACTAAGATCTTCTCTGGATCTTCTTCTTTTCTTCCAACCTGCATAACAAAAACACTAAGAAATAGAGAATGGGTTAGGAGTAGAAATGTAGCATTTCACTTGGTGAAATGCAATGTTCAGTTTTTATGTAAGTTTAACACATGGAAAGTTGGAGAGCATGCTGAGAGTTTTCTTGCCTGAGGACCACCAATGGGCCAGCCAACGGGCCAGTTCACATCCTTCTGGAGGAGAGTGTACTCCTGCTCAATTCCATACCTGTTTGGGTTCCGTCAGCCGCATAAAGCAGACGGCAAAGTAGCTCTTTGCCGTACCTTACTTTGCCGTCCCCTTTTGCCATCCGCGGCGGACGGCAAAGACCTTTGCTGTCTGCCATCCATGCCTTTGCCATCTGCCGTGGCAGATGGCAAAGTAACTGATTCCTGTAGCGTGTCCGCCAGTTATTCGCCGTCGTTGCCATGTCATGTGCTTGCGTGTTGCTCTTTGCCATGTCATCATCTGCATTTCATATCATGTCATCATGTGCATCACATTCGCATACGTGTTCGTCTCATGCATCCGAGCATTTTCCCCGTTGTCCATTTTGCAATCCGGCGCTCCTACGTCCTCCGGCGTCCCCTTTTACCTATTTTCGTGTGCGGGTGTTAAACATTCTCGGAATGGACCGAGGCTTGACATGTGGCCTTGGTTTACTACCGGTAGACCGCCTGTCAAGTTTCGTGTCATTTAGAGTCCGTTTGATACTCCAACGGTTAACCGGGTAACCGATAAAGCCTCCTTTTCTTTGCAGCCCAACACCCCTCCAAAGTGGACCAAAAACCCACCTAAACCCCTTCCATCATCTCGGTCGTTTGATCGCGATCGTGTGGGCGAAAACCGCACTCCATTTGGAGCTTCCTAGCTCCCTCTACCTATAAATATGCTCTCCCCGTCCAAATTCGCGGTGCAACCCTAGCCTCCCTCTTCCTTGCGCCGCCAGACATGTCCATCCCGCGCCGGACATGTCCAGCCGCCACGTCGTTCTGGCCAATGAGACGCCGCCACGTCACCTCCGCGCCGCCCTCAGCCACTCACAGCGCGCCACCTCAGCGCCCGCGCCGCCCCACTTCGCCGCCGGCCCACGGGGCCCGAGTTGGGCCCGCGCGGCCCGTCTGCCGCCGCCGCCCGCCTGCGCGCCCCGCGCCCGCGCCGAGCCGTCCGCTCCCTGCCGCGTGCCCCGCCGCCGCCTAGCGCCTCGCCGGCGCCGAACCCCGCCGCTGCAGGCTGCCGCCCGCCACCTTGGCTTCCGCGCCACCGAGCCGCCGTCCCCGCCGCCCAGGAGCTCCCCGTGCCCGCGCCACCTCCTTGCCTCGCTCCTGCCGCCGCCTCCGCCGCCGTTCGCCGCGACGCGCGCCGCCCGATCCTCCCGGCCGTGCTCCGCCGCGCCGTCTCCGCACTCCGGCGAGCTCGCCTCCGCGCCCCCGCGCCCTCCCTCGCCGGATCCCGCCGTTTCCCGCCGTCCCCGGCCTCCCCGACGACTCCCCGCGCCTCCTCCGGCCATCTCCGTCATCTTCGGCAAGCAACTCCGGCCATCCTCGAAAACCGTGCCAGATCCAGATCCGTTTGAGGTTGACCCTGAAATTCCTCTAAGTCCCTGTAATTTTGCATTATCTTGCCATGTTCATCGCATCATATCTCTGCATACGTGGCTCCGTTTTGGGCGTGTAGTATATCAAATTTTCATCTCATTGCATCATTTTCATTTGAGCTCATCTTGATGCCCGAAATGCTGTTAGAAGAGGGCTATGTGATGTTAGTTTCAAATCTGTTTCAGTAGATGCACTTTTGTCATTTTTGCCATGATTAATGTGTGCATCCTATGAAGTTGAGTCCTACATGTGTTTTGAAATATGCCATGCTATCTTTCCAGGGGTGTATGCCATGTATTTTTCTGATCTATGTGGTGACTAGCACAAGCATGCAAACTAGGGATCATAATGTTGCTGATTCCAGGGACTTGGTGATTTTACTATGTCCTGCTGTTATTTGTATGCTATGTGTTCATGTTGTTTCAGAGAGATATATGCCTCTTTTGAGCATGATCAGTAAGGGTGTTTTGAGCATATGGATTTGCTCTATCCATCCATGCCTTTGTTTGTAATTATGGAGTGCCATAGCTTGAGTCAATCGAGCTCTACTTTTGCTATAAAATGTTACTGGCAGATTGTTTACATGTTATTTGATTTTTCCAAGCTTGTTGTAGTTGATCCTTGCATGATATATTGTTGTTCTTGCCATGTCTAGCTTCTATGCCATGTCTTCTTGATGTATGTATGCTTAGTTTTTCATGCAATGCTCTGCAGTGAGTGCATCGAGCTCGTAAACATGCCTACTTGTTATCTGTTTTGCCATGTCCAGTTTTCTGCTAAGTCTGAAATCTGTAACGAAACTTGCTTAATTGACATGGGTGCTATTAGATTTTCTGGTCCTTTTTGGCTCATGGTAAGTAAGGGACTTTTGTTAAGTGCTTTTAGTAGATTCATTCCATGCCATTTTATGCTATGTCCTGTTCCTGTAGCATGTTGTTTGCTTGCTCTAAGCATGTCATCCTGATGTTAATTTCTGGCATGTTGTTATTTTCACCAAGTCTCCCCGTGGACAGAACCATCCTAGCCTACCTTACTAGGCAGGAACTCCCAGAGGACCAAAACGAGGCACGCTGCATAGTGCGGCGATCTAAAACCTATAAAGTCCACGAGGGAGAGCTCTATAAGAAAAGCACTACATGAGTCCTTCAAAGATGTATCTCCGAAGAGGAAGGGCGGAGTCTGTTGGCTGAAATTCATGCCAGACTCGGTGGCCACCATGCCGCAGCTCGGTCCCTTGTAATTAAGGCTTTCCGTACGGGCTTTTATTGGCCGACGGCCCGAGCAGACGCTCATGACTTAGTCAAACGATGCGTCGGTTGCCAGCTCTTTGCAAACCAAAGCCATATGCCGCCCAACGCCCTCCGAACTATCCCCATAACTTGGCCTTTTACGGTCTGGGGGCTTGACATGGTGGGACCCCTTAAAGGTGGAACCCACAAGAAAAAATACTTATTGTTCAAGGCGGATAAATTCACCAAATGGATAGAAGCCAAGCCTGTTAAGACGGCCGAATCCGGACCTGTGACAGACTTCATATCCGGGGTCGTACACCGTTATGGCGTCCCTCACAGCATCATCACCGATAACGGCACAAACTTCACCTCTGACGAAGTAAAGCTGTGGTGCAAAAACATGGGCATTAAGCTCGACTATGCTTCTGTCTATCACCCACAAACTAACGGTCAGCTCGAACGTGCAAATGGTCTCATCATGAGCGGCATTAAACCCAGACTAGTGCGGTCCCTCAAGGAATCTAATACGCACTGGGTGGAGGAGCTCGACTCCCTACTCTGGGGGCTGCGAACCACGCCGAATCGTACCACCGGATTCACACCATTCTTTATGGTGTACAGCGCAGAGGCAGTTCTGCCCTGCGACATAATTCACAACTCACTCGAGTGCGCATGTACAAAGAAAGAGAAGCCGAGCTTGGTCGGCAGGACAACCTAGACGCCTTAGAGGAGGAGCGCGACGTGGCTAAAGCCCGTTCCGCATTTTATCAAGTCTCCTGCTACCATCCGACCTTGACGCACAGTTCGGGACCCCCTACCCGACATCCGCCGGTTTTGACACCGACAGGCATGATCTAGCTCTGCCGCCGAACAGTGCCCCGGTTCCAACCCTTAATTCGGAGCCTATTGCGCCAATCGAGGATAAGCGGTTGGACGTCACCTCGGGGGCTGCGATCTCAAAGGCGATCAGGCCGAACGCCAGCCTCGCACTCTGCATGACCCGTGACTCCAAGGATCCGGATTCCTCTCCGGACTCCGAACCCCCCGTGCCCCTGCCGACCGAATCCGATCGGGCACCGATAATGGAGTTCACCGCCGCGGACATCTTTCAGCACTCGCCCTGCGGCGACATCCTGAATTCTCTAAAGTCTCTTTCTCTTTATCAGGAGAGCCTTGGCCAAACTACGGTCAACGAGGATGGGATACGAACGATGAAGAAATTCAAAGCCCACCAACCACCCACTTGGTAGCCATTGTCGACAATTTAAACGACGTGCTCAACTTCGACTCCGAAGACATCGACGGTACGGACGACGATGCAGGAGACACATATGAACCAACGCCTATAGGGCATTGGACAGCCACCCCACCTCATGATGTGTACATGGTGGATACCCCTAAAGGTAGCGACCACGAGGAAAACAGGGATAGAACGAAGGATCAATCCCTCAAAAAACAATCAAAGCGTCGGCGTAAACGCCGACCCAAGCCCCGCCTCGACACAAACCCAGCCATAGAACATGATGAGCCAACAGGCGACGAGCATGCCCTAGAGCAACCGTCCGAACAGGGCAGCCCGGATAAAGAAACCGAGCATCCCTCCCCTGGCGAAAATGGCATTCCAGACAACCTTACACCGGATAAACCCGCGGAGAAGAAGAACCTCCACAAGAGGCTCGTTGCAACCGCACGCAGCCTGAAAAAACAGAAGCGGAAGCTCAAGACTGCAGAAGATGCACTCAGGATCAAATGGAGTAAAGTAATCAATAGCGCAGACAAATACGGCGATAGTTGCCGCACTAAAAGCTATCCGAAGCGAAAGCTACTGCCTGAATTCGACGAAGAGGCCTTAGAGCCCTCGCACTCAAAAAGTAAGAAAGCCACACGGTCGGATAGACGACCCCATAGCCAGCATAAAGCGGCAAATGGCGCCGCATTTAAGCCGGCACGCGACCCACTGACGGATTCGCATCAAAAAGATGGCCCAGCCAGGTCCATTTATGGGCCAAGAAAGCAAGCTCTCGTAAGCAATGCAATAAAACCATTATCCGAATCCGGCACACCCAAATACAGGGGCGCCGCACATCCCCTATGTTTCACCGACGAGGTCCTGGATTATGAATTTCCAGCGGGATTCAAACCCGTAAACATAGAGGCATATGATGGAACAACAGACCCTGGAGTCTGGATAGAGGATTACATCCTCCACATACACATGGCTAGAGGAGATGATCTCCACGCCATCAAATATTTACCACTAAAGCTTAAAGGACCAGCCCGGCATTGGCTTAAAAGCCTTCTTGAAAACACAATTGGAAGCTGGGAAGAGCTCGAGGACGCTTTCCGAGCAAATTTTCAAGGGACTTATGTCCGTCCTCCGGATGCTGACGACCTCAGCCACATAACACAACAGCCCGGAGAGTTCAGAGATAAGCCTAATTAATGCTCTAACTGTAAGCAGATAAGGATACAAATGTGGAAACCGCCAAATTTTGTGGTCCTTTAACCCATTTTTGGTACCGTTTTCTGTCTGTATCTGCTAAATAAATCTGTAATTCCAGGGACATCAATTTTACTCTTATCTTCCTAACTCATTTCCATCTGATGCAAAGTGAGTGCGGTGTGGTACTAATCTATATTGTACAACTTATTATGTTCTCACATGTATATGTGTGTTAAGACACAAGAGCACTACTACAACTTTTATATGAAACACCGCAACAACAAAAAACTTGAAAAGAGACAGTCTCATAAGCAATTAATTATGAGCCAAGTAGGTCAACTAGTGGAATTTTAGGGTGTTTACACAACAGGGCGCAAACATCTGGTTATTTTGTCCACCAGATCACACATATGTCCAAGCACATCAAACAGCTACAAAATTCAGTTTTCATTTTTTAATTTAAGCCACAAAATTCAGTTTTTATTTTTAAAATTTAGCAGTGCCCAGAAACAATGTTTTCCTGTGATTTTTTTTCAAAGACCCATCTGCATCTTACTTTTCCTACTTTATGGCATCCAGCATCTTTGGTGCATAAAAAGTTTGAAAGAAGCATGGAAAATAAAAAGTAGCAAGGATTTACAAGGAGGTTGTCACCCCTCCTGAGCGGGTCCTTGAAAATGGCCAGGGGGATTCAACAGAGTCAAAAAGAAAAAACAGCTTGTAAGCAAACAAGGAAAGTAGAAATATTGTAAGAAAAATAAATAAAAGCATTAGAGAAGGCGACATAATCATTTTATTAGTCTTGCTAAGTCTCGGTCGACTAAAACTTGGTCATGTCTCAGTTGATGCTATATACGTGAGACCAAGGCTGAGCTAGTGATCAAGAAATTAGGAAACATGTTACTCTTCCAGTGTGCTGGTGGTTAGCATGCATGAATCGAGACATGTGATAGGTAGTTTTGATTAGTAGATGTATTTCACTATATATACCATCAGTTTTGTTGGTCCTGGAGTTGCCTTACAAAATTTCTTACCGAGAACCCAAAGCCCGTATCTTACATTCTTACCTCAGGTCGAATCGATTGTTTTTATCATGAGTATATTGAGGAGTTTTGTATTTCCATCTCTTGGGATTGCCAGAAAATTAACATGAATGTGATGGAATATGAGGTTTGTCAGCATTCATGCAATATACACAGGGCCACTAACGCACAAATTTGGTCCCACACACAAATCAAAAAACAATATATATCCTCCACTGGGGAATTGCCGGGACCATACCTCCTTATCCAGCATGGAGTCTTTGGATCGGGCTTGACCGCCGACTCGCCGGACTATGCAGGGCCGCTGTCTCTGCTTCCTCGCCCCCGTGGCCATCGCAGCTGTCATGTGCAGCCACCTATGAATTTCTCGCACTACCACCCATCCTTCACGCCACCTCGATCTTATCGTCATGACGGTGGCGCGCGACGACCGGAATATCGGCAAGCTGGGCGAAGATTTGAGATTACAGAGGTTATTGCCAGAGGGGAATCGAGGGGGCAAGGGCAGGGGCGGGGGAGGGGGGCACCTGCGGACCGGATCCAGTGGGAAATCGATGCCGCCACCCCCGGCCGCCGCCAACTCCGCTCCAACCGCCTCGGTCTCCATCCGCCTCTCGTGTCCCATCCGAGCAGCATCCCGGCGTAGCTCCTCCCTAGCACGTCGCTATGCCCGCAGCAACAGCAGCTCAATGCCGTTGGGGCCTCCTCGTGTTGCACCACCACCAGTGCCTGGGCGAGGAGAGAAACCGGTCGGTGGAGATGGTGAGAGGGGAGAGGTGACCTCGGGGAGGAGAGCTGGGTGGTGGGGAACGGCGGGGATCGCCGAAATCTGGCGGCGGCGTGGGGTGGAGAAAGGGGATCGAGGAAGACGAGAGAGATGGGATCCAACGTGGGTGTGTGTGCGCGTGGGTTGGGCGTGTGTGCATCGTGGGTGGGGCCCGAGGCTTTGTGGGTCGTGGGTGTGTGTGTGCTGGGGGCGGCCGTTAGATACGTTAGGTTATTTTCTTTGCCGTCTGCTTTCGGGCTCTTTGCCGTCCGCTAGCAGACGGCAAAGAAAGTGGCCGCTAGTTTTTTCGTTAGTGGGTGCCACGTCCCTCTTTGCCGTCAGCCAGCGGATGGCAAAGATTAATTGCCGTCAGCCAGCGGACGAAAAAGAAATGGCAGATGGCAAAGACCTTCTTTGCCGTCTGCCATTTGTTTGCCGTCAGCTTCTTGATAGCTGATGGCACAGACCTTCTTTGTCGTCCGCTAGCTGACGGCAAAGAATTGGCAGACAGCAAATTCCCTGATTCCAGTAGTGACACCTGGCGCATCGAATCCGGGGCGTTACAGCCATCAGGCCCAAAAGTGACGACACAGAGGAACTCTCAATGAAAGCACCAATGTCGGTGTCAAAACCGGCGGATCTCGGGTAAGGGGTCCCGAACTGTGTGTCTAGGCCGGATGGTAACAGGAGACATGGGACACAAAGTTTACCCAGGTTCGGGCCCTCTCGACGGAGGTAAAACCCTACTCCTGCTTGATTAATATTGATGATATGGGTAGTACAAGAGTAGATCTACCACGAGATCAAGGAGGCTAAACCCTAGAAGCTAGCCTATGGTATGATTGTTGTATGATGAAGTTGTCCTACAGACTAGAAAACTCCGGTTTATATAGACACTAGGGTTAATGATACACAAAGTCGGTTACAATGGTAGGAGATCTTGAATGTCCGCATCACCAAGCTTGCCTTCCACGCCAAGGAAAGTCCCATCCGGAGACGGGACGAAGTCTTCAATCTTGTATCTTCATAATCCAAGAGTCCGGCTGAAGGTATAGTCCGGCTACCCGGACACCCCCTAATCCAGGACTCCCTCACCTACCTATTATGGCATTTCCATAGCCATTCCGAGATATATTGCCATGCAACTTACCACCATTCCATTTATTATGACATGCTTCATCATTATCATATTGCTTTGCATGATCATGTAGTTGACATCGTATTTTTGGCAAAGCCAACTTCATAATTCTTTCATACATGTCACTCTTGATTCATTGCGTATCCCGGTACACCACCGGAGGCATTCACATAGAGTCATATTTTGTTCTAACTATCGAGTTGTAATTCTTGAGTTGTAAGTAAATAAAAGTGTCATGATCATTATTAGAGCATTGTCCCATGTGAGGAAAGGATGATGGAGTATATGATTCCCCCATAAGTCGGGATGAGACTCCGAACGAAGAAAAAAAAAGAGGCCAAAAAAAAGAAGGCCCAAATAAAAAAATGAGAGAAAAAGAGAGAAGGGACAATATTACTATCCTTTTTCCACACTTGTGCTTCAAAGTAGCACCATGATCTTCATGATAGAGAGTCTCCTATGTTGTCACTTTCATATACTAATGGAAATTTTACATTATAGAACTTGGCTTGTATATTCCAATGATGGGCTTCCTGAAAGGGCCCTAGGTCTTCGTGAGCAAGCAAGTTGGATGCACACCCACTTAGTTTCTTTTGTTGAGATTTCATACACTTATAGCTCTAGTGCATCCGTTGCATGGCAATCCCTACTCACTCACATTGATATCTATTGATGGGCATCTCAATAGCCCGTTGATACGCCTAGTCGATGTTAGAGTATCTTCACCTTTTTTTGTCTTCTCCACAACCACCATTCTATTCCACCTATAGTGTTATGTCCATGGCTCACGCTCATATATTGCGTGAAGATTGAAAAAGTTTGAGAACATCAAAAGTATGAAACAATTGCTTGGCTTGTCCTTGGGGTTGTGCATGATTTAAATACTTTGTGTGGTGAAGATAGAGCATAGCCAGACTATATTATTTTGTAGGGATAACTTTCTTTGGCCATGTTATTTTGAGAAGACATGATTGCTTTGTTAGTATGCTTGAAGTATTATTATTTTCATGTTAATATTAAACTTTTATCTTGAACCTTTCAGATCTGAACATTCAAGCCACAATAAAGAGAAATACATTGAAGAATATGCTAACTAGCATTCCACATAAAAAATTCTGTTTTTATCATTTACCTACTCGAGGACGAGCAGGAATTAAGCTT
Organism: Aegilops umbellulata; assembly: GCA_032464435.1. Taxonomy (NCBI): domain Eukaryota; kingdom Viridiplantae; phylum Streptophyta; class Magnoliopsida; order Poales; family Poaceae; genus Aegilops; species Aegilops umbellulata. The sequence goes on from CP136054.1 coordinate 401,086,587, forward strand.
GGGCATGCTTGATACGTCACCAACGTATCTATAATTTTTGATTGCTCCATGATATTATATATTCTGTTTTGGATGTTTAATGGGCTTATTTATACACTTTTATATTATTTTTGGGACTAACCTATTAATCCAAGGCCCAGTGCAAATTGCTATTTTTTGCCTATTCAGTGTTTCGCAGAAAAGGAATATCAAACGGAGTCCAAACAGAATGAAACCTTCGGGAGAGTGATTTTTGGAACAAACGTGATCTAGAGGATTGGAGTGGACGTCAAGCAATCAACGAGGAGGCCACGAGGCAGGGGGCACGCCCTCCACCCTCGTGGGCCCCTAGTGGCTCCACCGAGCTACTTCTTCCTCCTATATATACCTATGTACCCCGAAACCATTGAGGAGCACCACGAATACCTAATTCCACCGCCGCAACCTTCTGTACACGTGAGATCCCATCTTGGGGCCTTTTCCGACGCTCTGCCGGAGGGGGCATCGATCACGAAGGGCTTCTATATCAACACCATAGCCTCTCCGATGATGTGTGAGTAGTTTACCACAGACCTTCAGGTCCATAGTTATTAGCTAGATGGCTTCTTCTCTCTCTTTGGATCTCAATACAAAGTTCTCCTCAATATTCTTGGAGATCTATTTGATGTAACTCTTTTTGTTGTGTGTTTGTCGAGATCCGATGAATTGTGGGTTTATGATAAAGATTATCTATGAACAATATTTGAATATTCTCTGAATTCTTTTATGTACGATTGGTTATCTTTGCAAGTCTCTTCGAATTATCAGTTTGGTTTGGCCTACTAGATTGATCTTTCTTGCAATAGGAGAAGTGCTTAGCTTTGGGTTCAATCATGCGGTGCTCGATCCCAGTGACAATAAGGGAAACGACACGTATTGTATTGTTGCCATCGTGGATAAAAAGATGGGGTTTATAACATATTGCATGAGTTTATCCCTCTACATCATGTCATCTTACCTAATGCGTTACTCTGTTCTTATGGACTTAATACTCTAGATGCATGCTGGATAGCGGTCGATGTGTGGAGTAATAGTAGTAGATGCAGGCAGGAGTCGGTCTACTTGTCACGGACGTGATGCCTATATACATGATCATGCCTAGATATTCTCATGATTATGCACTTTTCTATGAATTGCTCGACAGTAATTTGTTCACCCACCGTAATACTTATGCTATCTTGAGAGATGCCACTAGTGAAACCTATGGCCCCCAGGTATTTTCCATCATATTAATCTCCCGTCAACGATCTATTTTTGGCGTCGTTTACTTTGCATTCTTTACTTTTAGTCTTTATCATAAAAATACCGAAAATATTATCTTATCATCTCTAGAAGATCTCACTTTTGCAAGTGTCGTGAATGGATTGACAACCCCTTTATCATGTTGGTTGCAAGGTTCTTATTTGTTTGTGTAGGTACGAGGGACTTGCGTGTGGCCTCCTACTGGATTGATACCTTGATTCTCAAAAACTGAGGGAAATACTTATGCTACTTTGCTGCATCACCCTTTCCTCTTCAAGGGAAAACCAACACAGTGCTCAAGAGGTAGCATTCATGCATGTATTCACTATGTGTTAATGTTTTGTTTCGGTTCTATATTAAAAGGAGGCCTTAATATCCCTTAGTTACCTTATGGACCCCACTGCCATGGGAGGGTAGGACAAAAGATGGCATGCAAGTTCTTTTCCATAAGCACATATAACTATTTACAGAATACATGCCTACATTATATTTATGAACTGGAGCTAGTGTCATATCGCCCTAGGTAATGAGTGTTATATGATGAATATCATCCAATGAATTCACCGATCCAATGCCTACGAACTTTTCACATATTGTTCTTGCTGCATTACTACTGTTGTTGTTACTGTTACACTTGCTACAAAATCATTGCTATCACTATTATTGTTACTACTGCTGTTACCACTGCTATCAAAACTATCATATTACTGTGCTACCGATCACTTTGCTACAAATATTTAATCTACAGGTGTGGTTGAATTGACAACTCAACTGCTAATACTTACAAATATTGTTTGGCTCCCCTTGTGTCGAATATATAAATTTAGGTTGAGTACTCTACCCTCGAAAACTATTGCGATCCCTTATACTTGTGGGTTATCAAATAGTTTCGTAGCCGAAAGGTTGTCAAGTCCTTTCTAGGGCCTAGTACTGGACGACGAAGCCCTGCTGGATAGTTGACACCAGATGTGTGCAAACCAGTAGATAGGTCGTAGTTTCAATCTTAGTTCTAGAGATACTCTGAGGTTCTGTCCGAGGATCTGTCCGAGAGCCTCCCAAAAGGCTGTCAGAGGGACTGTTCGAATTTCTGTCCGAGAGCCTTCCAGAAGTGTTGTTTGAGACATTATCCAAGGGAGAACATCGTCGCAGTTGGGAGGTCATAAAATCCTAACTGTAGGGATCTGCATCGACGATCCCCATCGACTCTCCTTCCACTGCGCTTCAAGTCGATACTGATCAGATCAAACAATGTATGCATCTTCATAGTGGTCCTAGCCAGGCATGTTCGTAATACGGAATTGTTTTGTTTTCTATTGTGTTACCCTACAGAGAGAGTGGGATTACACTAATGCAATCATGGGCACAGAAAACTGTCAGATAGCTCGGTAGGGGTCTAATCGTAGCTCGAAGTCTTGGATTGGAGGTCGCAAGGGGGTCTTACCTAGGTTCGGGCTATATTCTACTTCCTTCTGCTATTCATGGTGGAGTGATACCTCGTGCAAAAGGTTACAATGGTGTATGAGGTTAGTACCGAGAATTACTCTATCTGAGATTAGATGGGGATGAGAGCCCTCTAGCCTTCCCTTATATATAGTAGGGTGGAGAGGTTAGGGTTTTACAGAAGGAGAGATGCGATCTAGGCCGTCGTCTCCCTTTACTTGGGAGGCAAGATGGTCATCAGGCGGCCATCTTCTTGTTAGGCTTCCCTTCTATCGTCAGGCCTTGTGGGCCCCCCTGGCAAGCCTTCTGTCGGGCTTCCCCTCGGTGAGCCACCCTCGGTATATGACACTGATAGCGATCTCGGTATGTTGAGAAGGTCTTGAGCCGATTCAGCTTTATGGATAACAAGCCTTCTCCAACACCTTATGATCCTAGCGTGTGATTGCTTGTATCTGCATTGGTAATTCCTCGAAGAGGAGAGGATGATGCAGCACAACAACGGTAAGTATTTCCCTCAGTTATGAAACTAAGGTTATCGATCCATTAGGAGGACCAAGCAACACTATGTAAACAGCACCTGCACACAAACCACAAAAACTTGCAACCCAACGCGTAAGAGGGGATATCAATCCCTCCTCGGTATTGAGATAGATTAAATTGTATGAGATTGGATAAATAGACCTAGCAAAAACACAAAATAAAATAAAGAAAAAAAGTGCCGCAAGGTATTTCTGGATTTTTGGAAAAATAGATATGAAAACAATATGATAGGAAATAGATCTAGGGGACCTAGATTTCACTAGAGGTTTCTCTTAAGAAAATAGCATACAATGGGTAAACAAATTACTGTTGGGCAATTGATAGAAAAATGAATAATCATGACGACGTCCAAGGCAATGATCGTGTATATAAGCATCACGTCCAAGATTAGTAGATCAAAACGATTGTGCATCTACTACTATTACTCCACGCATCGACCGCTATCCAACATGCATCTAGTGTATTAAGTTCATGGAAAAACGGAGTAATGCAATAAGAACGATGACATGATGTAGACAAGATCTATACATGTGTGTCATGTCTCCTTCTGTCATTCAGATTGAGCACTGCAAGATCGAAACCATCACAAAGCACCTCTTCCCATGGCAAGAAAAATCAATCTAGTTGGCCAAACCAAACCAAAGTTTCGGAGAAGAAATATCAGACTATAGCAATCATGCATAAGAGAGTTCACAAAGATTCAAATAATATTCAGGATATAACTGATCATAAACTCATAATTTATCAGATCCCAATGAACACACTGCAAAAGGTCATTACATCAAATAGATCTCCAAGAACATCAAGGAGAACATTGTATTGAAGATCAAAAGGAGAGAAGAAGCCATCTAGCTACTGCCTACGGACCCGTAGGTATGTGGTGAACTACTCACGCATCATCGGAGGGGCAAGGGTGATGATGAAGAACCCCTTCGTGATCGTTGACCCCTCCGACAGAGTGCCGGAGAAGGCCTCTAGATGGAATCTCGTGGTTCTGGAACTTGCGGCGGCTGGGATTGTGTTTCCGTGACTCCCCTAGGGTTTCAGGAATAGTTGGGTATTTATAGAGCTAAGATGCAGTAGAGCGGGTTCCTGTGGGCCGAACTACCCACCAGGGCGTGCCAGGGGGCCTAGTGGGCCCCATAGGGGCCCTCTGGTGCACATCTTGGGCCTCATGGGTGTTTTCTGGGCAGAAAAAATCTCATAAAAGTTTTGCTGCATTTGGACTTTGTTTCATATGGATATTCTGCAAAGTAAAAAACAATCAAAAAACAACAACTGGCACAGGGCACTATGTCAATAGTTTAGTCCCAAAAAATGATATAAAGTTGCTAGTAAATGAATATAAAACATCCAAGAATGATACTTTAATAGCATGCAACAATAAAAAATTATAGATACGTTGGAGACTGACACGTCCCCAACGTATCTTTAATTTATGATGTATTCATGCCATGTTTACAACAATTTTATATGGTTTTGGTATGATTTGCATGGAACTAACCCGGACTGACGTTGTTTTCAGCAGAACTACCGTGGTGTTGTTTTCTGTGCAGAAATGAAAGTTCTCCAAATGAGCTGAAACTTTTTGACAATTTTTTTGGAACAAAAGAAACCCCCGAAGCTTCGTGGGAGGGCCAAAAGAGCCACAAGGAGGGCACAACCCATTAGGGTGCGCCTGGTGGGCCTGGCTTGCCCCGGTGGGTTGTGCTCACCTCGAGGCCCATCTTAGGGTGAAACCAACGCCAAAAAATCTTATAAAGAGAGAAACCATCATAGGTTAACCTACATTGGAAGTTCCGGCGCTGCAAGGCTTTGCAGCCACCGAAAACCAATCTAGACCCCATTCCGGCACTCTGCCGGAGGGAGAATCATCACCGGTGGACATCTTCATCATCCCGACGGCCACCACGATGAGGAGGGAGTAGTCCACCCTCGCGGCTGAGGGTTGTTACCAGTAGCAATGTGTTTAGTCTCGCTCTCTCTCTCTCTCTCTCTCTCTCTCTCTCTCTCTCTCTCTCTCTCTCTCTCTCTCTCTCGTGTTCTTGAGATGTCACGATCTTGATGTATCGCGGGCTTTGTTAATATAGTCGGATCATATGGTGTTTTCCCCTCTCTATCTTGTTGTGATGAATTGAGTTTTTCCCTTTAAGATTTTGTTGTTATCGGATTGAATACTTTTATGGATTTGAGAACACTTGATATATGTCTTGCAATTGAATATCGTGGTGACAATGGGGTATAATATTGATTCACTTGATATATGTTTTGGCACTCAACTCACGGATTCCCGAGGTGACACTGGGGTAATCTATGCATAGCGGTTGATGCACGTTCTTGTCTCTGTTTCTCTGGTAGAAATCTTGGGCACTCTTTGAAGTTCTTTGTGTTGGATTGAATATTATGAATCTGAATTTTCTTTGGTGTTATTTTAGTATGAACTCTTGGTTAGATCGGTCGAAAAGAATAGCTTGGTGGTATTTTAGTACGAACTCTAGGATAGATTGATTGGAAAGAATAGCTTTGAGGTGGTTTCGTACCCTACAAACAATTTTTCTTATGTTCTCCGCAAGATAGGAACTTTGGAGTGATTTCTTCATCGCACTTTGAGGGTAGTTATATGATCCAATTATATTAGCATTGTTGAGAGATTGCACTAGTGAAAGTACGGACCCTAGGCCTCATTTTCAAGCATTGCAATACCGTTTTTGTGCCCGTTTACTATTTTCTACCTTGCTTTTTTATTTATTCAGATTATAAATATATATTTCTACCATCAATATTACACTTTTATCACCATCCCTTCGCCGAACTAGTGCACCTATACAATTTTCCATTGTATTGGGTGTGTTGGGGACACAGGAGATTTCTTGTATTCGGTTGCAGGGTCATTTGAGATAGACCATCTTCATCCTTCACCTCTCACAGATTGATAAACATTAGGTCATCCACTTGAGAGAAAATTGCTACTGTCCTACAAAACTCTGCGCTTGGAGGCCCAACACATGTCTACAAGAATAAAGTTGCGTAGTAGACATCAAGCCCTTTTCTGGCGCCGTTGCCGGGGAGGTGAGTGCTTGAAGGTATATCTTTAGATCTTGCAGTTGAATCTTTTAGTTTCTTGTTTTATCACTAGTTTGGTATATAAAAAGAAAAGTACAAAAAAATGGAATTGAGGTTGCATCATATTGTTCATCTTTATAATATCTTTCTTGAAAATGATGGATCAGAAAATTGTGCTCAATTGTGAGAAGAAGAAGTCAATAAAATGTTTGGCACAAAATATTTGAATGATGAGAATGATTGCAATGTTGTTAGTATGAATTCTTTAAATATCCATCATGCTAATGATATGCAAAGCCATAAGCTTGGGGATGCTATATTTGATGAAGATGATATTTTTAGTCCCCCATGTTTTGATGAGAAAATTTATTATGATGAAAGCATGTCTCCTATTTATGATGATTATATTGATGAAAGTGGGTTTGGAAGAGTGTCAACTCTATGTAAGAATGATCCCACTATTTTGGAAGGTGTTGAATCTTATTGTTATAATTATGAAAGTGGATTTGGAGGAGGTCATGACTTTATTTAGTGATGATTCCACTAGGTTGGAAGAAGTCACAATTGATTATGACGACAAAGTTCCTATCTATGATGATTATGGTTATGACATGTATGCAATAAATAATAATGATAACCATGGAACTTTTCATCATGATTTTAATTTTCACTCCCATGACAGTTATTTTGTTGAATTTGCTCCCACTACAATTGATGAGAATAAATTTGCTTATGTGGAGAGTAATAAAATTTCTACGCTTATGCATCATGAAAATATTGATTTATGTGATAGCTATATTGTTGAATTCATTCATGAAGCTACTGAAAATTATTATGAGGAATGAACTTATGCTTGTAGGAATTGCAATAATTCAAGTTTCATCTCTATGTGTTGAAAGTCTTGAAGTTATGCTTGTTTTGTCTTCCTATGCTAGTTGATTCTTGTTCCCATAAGTTGTTTGCTCACAAAATCCCTATGCATAGGAAGTGGGTTAGACTTAAATGTGCTAGTCATATGCTTCATGATGCTCCCGTCATGTTTCAGTTCTTTATTTTTATGTGAGCATCATTGAACTCATCATGCCTAGCTAAAAGGCATTAAAGAAAAGCGCTTTTTGGGAGACAGCCCAACACTTTTACCTACTATTTTTGTGTGTTCACATGATTCTGCTACTTTATTAATCATGTTTTGTTGCTTTGTTTCAATGAAGTGCCAAGTAAAGCCTTTGGGATAGTGTGGATGATAGTTGACTTGAATGTGTGCAAAAATAGAAACTTTTGCTTCCAGAAATAGAATTGTTTAAATTCACTGGAGCGTTGAAAAATTCTGAATTTTTACAGATGATTGATATACAAATTATCTACGTGGTCCTATATTTTCTGAATTTTCAGAGTTGCAGAAGTATGACTAATATTCAGATCTTTACGTACTGTTCTGTTTTTGATAGATTATGTTTTCAATGCATAATTTACTTGTTTTCTAGTTTCTATAGCTTATGTTGCTCAATATAAATTATGGAAATGATGAGGTACAGTAGGCATTGTTTGAGAACAATTATGAATCTACTCTTTGACAGTACCAAAGTGAATGGTTTGTCTTTATCATACTAACCCATCTCATGAAGTTCCGTTAAGTTTTGTGTGATTGAAGTTTTTCAAGTTTTGGGTGAGATATCGATATGAGGAGAATAAGGAGTGACAAGTGTTGGGGAACGTAGCAGAAATTCAAAATTTTCCTACGTATCACCAAGATCTATCTATGGAGAAACCAGCAACGAAGGGAGGGAGAGTGCATCTACATACCCTTGTAGATCGCTAAGCGGAAGCGTTCAAGTGAACGGGGTTGATGGAGTCGTACTCGTCGTGATCCAAATCACCGATGACCAAGTGCCGAACGGACGGCACCTCCGCGTTCAACACACGTACAGCCCGGTGACGTCTCCCATGCCTTGATCCAGCAAGGAGAGAGGGAGGGGTTGAGGAAGACTCCATCCAGCAGCAGCACAACGGCGTGGTGGTGGTGGAGGAGCGTGGCAATCCTGCAGGGCTTCGCCAAGCACCGCGGGAGAGGAGGAAGGAGAGATGCAGAGTTGCGCCATCAAGAGAGATTGAATCGCGTGTATTGGGCAGCCCATACCTCAAGTATATATAGGGGGAGAGGAGGGGCTGCGCCCCCACCTAGCGTTCCCTCCCCAGGGGTAGCGACAGCCCCCAGATCCCATCTGGGTGGCGGCCAGGTGGAGGGGAGGGGGAGGCGCACCAGGGGTGGGCCTTAGGGCCCATCTGCCCTAGGGTTTGCCCCCTTCCCCTCTAGGAGGTGTCTTGGGCCTTGGTGGAGGGGCGCACCAGCCCACCTGGGGCTGGTCCCCTTCCACACTTGGCCCATGCAGCCCTCTAGGGCTGGTGGCCCCACTTGGTGGACCCCCGGACACCTCCGGTGTTCCCGGTACACTACCGGTGATGCCCAGAACACTTCCGGTTGCCAAAACCATACTTCCTATATATAAATCTTTACCTCTGGACCATTCCGGAACTCCTCGTGACGTCCGGGATCTCATCCGGGACTCCGAACAACATTCGGTAACCACATACGAACTTCCTTTATAACCCTAGCGTCATCGAACCTTAAGTGTGTAGACCCTACGGGTTCGGGAGACATGCAGACATGACCGAGACGTTCTCCGGTCAATAACCAACAGCGGGATCTGGATACCCATGTTGGCTCCCACATGTTCCACGATGATCTCATCAGATGAACCACGATGTCAAGGACTTAATCAATCCCGTATACAATTCCCTTTGTCTAGCGGTATTGTACTTGCCCGAGATTCGATCGTCGGTATCCCGATACCTTGTTCAATCTCGTTACCGGCAAGTCTCTTTACTCGTTCCGCAACACATCATCCCGTGATCAACTCCTTGATCACATTGTGCACATTATGATGATGTCCTACCGAGTGGGCCCAGAGATACCTCTCCGTCACACAGAGTGACAAATCCCAGTCTCGATTCGTGCCAACCCAACAGACACTTTCGGAGATACCTGTAGTGTACCTTTATAGCCACCCAGTTACGTTGTGACGTTTGGTACACCCAAAGCATTCCTACGGTATCCGGGAGTTGCACAATCTCATGGTTTAAGGAAATGATACTTGACATTAGAAAAGCTTTAGCATACGAACTACACGATCTTTGTGCTAGGCTTAGGATTGGGTCTTGTCCATCACATCATTCTTCTAATGATGTGATCCCGTTATCAATGACATCCAATATCCATGGTCAGGAAACCGTAACCATCTATTGATCAACGAGCTAGTCAACTAGAGGCTTACTAGGGACATGGTGTTGTCTATGTATCCACACATGTATCTGAGTTTCCTATCAATACAATTCTAGCATGGATAATAAACGATTATCATGAACAAGGAAATATAATAATAATCAATTTATTATTGCCTCTAGGGCATATTTCCAACAATCTCCCACTTGCACTAGAGTCAATAATCTAGTTCACATCGATATGTGATTAACACTCAAGGTCACATCCCTATGTGACTAACACCCAAGAGTTCTGGGTTTGATCATGTTATGCTTGTGAGAGAGGTTATAGTCAACGGGTCTGAAACATTCAGATCCGTATGTACTTCGCAAATTTCTAAGTCATCTTGTAGATGCAACTACTACGCTATCTTTGGAGCTATTCCAAATAACTGTTCTACTATACGAATCCAGTTTACTACTCAGAATAATCTGGATTAGTGTCAAAGTTTGCATCGGCGTAACCCTTTACGACGAACTCTTTTACCACCTCCATAATCGAGAAAATTCCTTAGTCCACTAGTTACTAGGGATAAATTTGACCGTTGTCTAGTGATGTACTCCTAGATCACTTTTGTACCCCCTGACTGACTCATGGCAAGGCACATTTCAGGTGCGGTACACAACATAGCATACTGTAGAGCCTATGTCTTAAGCATAGGGGACGACCTTCGTCCTTTCTCTCTATTCTGCCGTGGTCGAGCTTGAAGTCTTAACTTCATACCTTACAACTTAGGCAAGAACTCCTTCTTTGACTGATCCATCTTGAACACCTTCAAGATAATGTTAAGGTATGTGCTCATTTGAAAATACCATTAAGCGTTTTGATCTATCCTTATAGATCTTGATGCTCAATGTTTAAGTAGCTTAATCCAGGTTTTCCATTGAAAAAACACTTTTCAAATAACCCTATATGCCTTCCAGAAATTCTACATCATTTTTGATCAACAATATGTCAACAACATATACTCATCAGAAATTCTATAGTGCTCCCACTCACTTCTTTGGAAATACAAGTTTCTCATAAACTTTGTATAAACGCAAAATCTTTGATCATCTCATCAAAGCATACATTCCAACTCCGAGATGCTTACTCCAGTCCTTAGAAGGATCACTGGAGCTTTGCATACTTATTAGCATCTTTCTGGATTGACAAAACCTTCCGGTTGTATCACATACAACCTTTCCTAAAGAAAAACGTCGAGGAAACAATGTTTTGACATCCTATCTGCACGATTTCATAAATAATGCGGTAATCGCTAACATAATTCCAACAGACTCTTAGCATCGCTACGGGTGAGAAAGTCTCATCGTAGTCAACTCCTTGAACTTGTCGGAAAACATCTTAACGACAAGTCGAGCTTTCTTAATGGTGATACTTACCATCATTGTCCGTCTTCCTTTTAAAATCCATATGTACCCAACAGCCTTACGACCATCAAGTAGTTCTTTCAAAGTCTACACTTTGTTTTCATACATGGATCCTCTCTCGGATTTCATGGCCTCGAGCCAATTTTTGGAATCCGGGCCCACCATCGCTTCTCCATAGCTCGTAGGTTCATTGTTGTCTAGCAACATGATCTTCAAGACAGGATTATTGTACCACTCTGAAGCAGTACGCATCCTTGTCACTCTACAAGGTACGATAGTGACTTGATCCAAAGTTTCATGATCACTATCATAAGCTTCTACTTCAATTGGTGTAGGTGCCACAGGAACAACTTTCTGTGCCCTGCTACACACCAGTTGTAGTGACGGTTCATTAACCTCATCAAGTCTCCACCATCCTCCCACTCAATTCTTTCGAGAGAAACTTTTGCTCGAGAAAGGACCCGATTTCAGAAACAATCCCTATTGCTTTCGGATCTGAGATAGGAGGTATACCCAACTGTTTTGGGTGTCCTATGAAGATGCATTTATCCGCTTTGGGTTCGAGCTTATCAACCTGAAACATTTTCACATAAGCGTTGCAGCCCCAAACTTTTAAGAAATGACAGCTTAGGTTTCTCTAAACCATAGTTCACACGGTGTCATCCCATCGGAATTACGTGGTGCCCTATTAAAGTGAGTGCGGTTGTCTCTAATGCCTAACCCATGAACGATAGTGGTAATTCGATGAGAGACATCATGGTATGCCCCATATCCAATGGGGTGCATTTATGATGTTCAGACACACCATCACACTATGGTGTTCCAGGCGGTGCTACTTGTGAAACAATTTCCACAATGTCTCAATTGTGTACCAAACTCGCAACTCAGATATTCATCTCTATGATCATATCATAGACATTTTATCCTCTTGTCACGACGATCTTCAACTTCATTCTGAAATTACTTGAACCATTCAATAATTCGGACTTGTGTTTCATCAAGTAAACATACTCAACATCTACTCGAATCATCTGTGAAGTAAGAACATAACGATATTCACTGCATGCCTCAGCACTCATTGGACTGCACACATCAAAAAATGTGTTACTTCCAACAAGTTGCTATCTTGTTCCATTTTACTGAAAACGAGGCTTTCAGTCATCTTGCCCATGTGGTATGATTTGCATATCTCAAGTGATTCAAAGTCAAGTGAGTCCAAATGATCCATCTGCATGGAGTTTCTTCATGCGTATACACCAATAGACATGGTTCGCATGTCTCAAACTTTTCAAAAACGAGTGAGTCCAAAGATCCATCAACATGGAGCTTCTTCATGCGTTTTATACCAATATGACTTACATAGTAGTGCCACAAGTAAGTGGTACTATCATTACTATCTTATACCTTTTGGTATGAAAACGTGTATCACTACGATCAAGATTCAATAAACCATTCATTTAAGGTGCAAGACCATTGAAGGTATTATTCAAAATAAATAGAGTAACCATTATTCTCCTTAAATGAATAACCGTATTGCGATAGACATAATCCAATCATGTCTATGCTCAACGCAAACACCAAATAACAATTATTTAGGTTTAACACCAATCTCGATGGTAGAGGGAGCGTGCGATGCTTGATCATATCAACCTTGGAAGCACTTCCAACACATCTCGTCAGCTCACCTTTAGCTAGTCTCCGTTTATTCCGTAGCTTTTATTTCGAGTTACTAACACTTAGCAATCGAACTGGTATCTAATACCCTGATGCTACTAGGAGTACTAGTAAAGTACACATTCACATAATGTATATCTAATATACTTCTATTGACAGCCTTCTCATCTACCAAGTATCTAGGGTAATTCTGCTCCAGTGGTTGTTCCCCTTATTACAGAAGCACTCAGTCTCGGGTTTGGGTTCAACCTTGGGTTTCTCCACTAGAGCAGCAGCTAATTACCGTTTCATGAAGTATCCCTTCTTGCCCTTGCCCTTCTTGAAACTAGTGGTTTCACTAACCATCAACAATCGATGCTCCTTCTTGATTTCTACTTTCGCGGTGTCAAACATCGCGAATATTTCAAGGATCATCATATCTATCCCTGATATGTTATAGTTCATTACGAAGCTCTAGCAGCTTGGTGGCAATGACTTTGGAGAAACATCACTATCTTATCTAGAAGATCAACTCCCACTCGATTCAAGTGATTGTTGTACTCAGACAATCTGAGCACAAGCTCAACGATTGAGCTTTTCTCCCTTAGTTTGCAGGCCAAGAAAATCGTCGGAGGTCTTATACCTATTGACGTAGGCACGAGCCTGAAATCCCAATTTCAGCCCTCGAAACATCTCATATGTTCCGCGACATTTCAAAAATGTCTTCGGTGCCTCAATTCTAAACCATTTATCATTACGAACTATCATGTAGTCATCAAAACGTGTATGTCAGATGTTCGCAACATTCACAAACCACGTTCGAGGTCCAGCACACCGAGCGGTGCATTAAGAACACAAGCCTTCTACTATCCGCATAATTGCTAATATCAACTTTCAACTATATTTTCTCTAGGAACATATCTAAAACAGTAGAACTAAAGCGCGAGCTTACGACATAATTTGCAAAGATCTTTTGACTATGTTCAGGATAATTAAGTTCATCTTATGAACTCCCACTCAGATAGACATCCCTCTAGTCATCCAAGTGATTACATGATCCGAGTCAACTAGGCCGTGTCCGATCATCACGTGAGACGGACTAGTCATCATCGGTGAACATCTTCATGTTGATCGTATCTACCATACGACTCATGCTCGACCTTTCGGTCTCTTGTGTTCCGAGGCCATGTATGTACATGCTAAGCTCGTCAAGTCAACCTAAGTGTTTCGCGTGTGTAAATCTGGCTTACACCCGTTGTATGTGAACGTAAGAATCTATCACACCCGATCATCACGTGGTGCTTCGAAACGACGAACTTTCGCAACGGTGCGCAGTTAGGGGGAACACTTTCTTGAAATTTTAATGAGGGATCATCTTATTTACTACCGTCGTTCTAAGCAAATAAGATGTATAAACATGATAAACATCACATGCAATCAAATAGTGACATGATATGGCCATCATCACTTTGCTCCTTTTAATCTCCATCTTCGGGGCTCCATGATCATCGTCGTCACCGGCATGACACCATGATCTCCATCATCGTGTCTTCATGAAGTTGTCACGTCAACTATTACTTCTACTACTATGGCTAACGGTTAGCAATAAAGTGAAGTAATTACATGACGTTTATGTTGACACGCAGGTCATAAATAAATTAAAGACAAGTCCTATGGCTCATGCCGGTTGTCATACTCATCGACATGCAAGTCATGATTCCTATTACAAGAACATGATCAATCTCATACATCACATATATCATTCATCACATCCTTTTGGCCATATCACATCACATGGCATACCCTGCAAAAACAAGTTAGACGTCCTCTAATTGTTGTTTGCATGTTTTACGTGGCTGCTATGGGTTTCTAGCAAGAGCGTTTCTTACCTACGCAAAACCACAACGTGATATGTCAATTGCTATTTACCCTTCATAAGGACCCTTTTCATCGAATCCGATCCGACTAAAGTGGGAGAGACTGGCACCCGCTAGCCACCTTATGCAACTAGTGCATGTCAGTCGGTGGAACCTGTCTCACGTAAGTGTACGTGTAAGGTCGGTCCGGGCCGCTTCATCCCACAATGCCGCCGAATCAAGATTGACTAGTAACGGTAAGCATATTGAACAAAATCAACGCCCACAACTACTTTGTGTTCTACTCGTGCATGGAATCTACGCAATAGACCTAGCTCATGATGCCATTGTTGGGGAACGTAGCAGAAATTCAAAATTTTCCTACGTATCACCAAGATCTATCTATGGAGAAACCAGCAATGAAGGGAAGGAGAGTGCATCTACATACCCTTGTAGATCGCTAAGCGGAAGAGTTCAAGTGAACGGGGTTGATGGAGTCGTACTCGTCGTGATCCAAATCACCGATGACCAAGTGCCGAACGGACGGCATCTCCGCGTTCAACACACGTACAGCCCGGTGACGTCTCCCATGCCTTGATCCAGCAAGGAGAGAGGGAGAGGTTGAGGAAGACTCCATCCAGCAGCAGCACAACGGCGTGGTGGTGGTGGAGGAGCGTGGCAATCCTGCAGGGCTTCGCCAAGCACCGCGGGAGAGGAGGAAGGAGAGATGCAGAGCTGCGCCATCGAGAGAGATTGAATCGCGTGTATTGGGCAGCCCATACCTCAAGTATATATAGGGGGAGGGGAGGGGCTGCGCCCCCACCTAGGGTTCCCTCCCCAGGGGTGGCGGCAGCCCCCAGATCCCATCTGGGTGGCGGCCAGGTGGAGGGGAGGGGGAGGCGCACCAGGGGTGGGCCTTAGGGCCCATCTGCCCTAGGGTTTGCCCCCTTCCCCTCTAGGAGGCGCCTTGGGCCTTGGTGGAGGGGCGCACCAGCCCACCTGGGGCTGGTCCCCTTCCACACTTGGCCCATGCAGCCCTCCGGGGCTGGTGGCCCCACTTGGTGGACCCCCGGACACCTCCGGTGGTCCCGGTACACTACCGGTGATGCCCAGAACACTTCCGGTGGCCAAAACCATACTTCCTATATATAAATCTTTACCTCCAGACCATTCCGGAACTCCTCGTGACGTCCGGGATCTCATCCGGGACTCCGAACAACATTCTGTAACCACATACGAACTTCCTTTATAACCCTAGCGTCATCGAACCTTAAGTGTGTAGACCCTACGGGTTCGGGAGACACGCAGACATGACCGAGACGTTCTCCGGTCAATAACCAACAGCGGGATCTGGATACCCATGTTGGCTCCCACATGTTCCACGATGATCTCATCGGATGAACCACGATGTCAAGGACTTAATCAATCCCGTATACAATTCCCTTTGTCTAGCGGTATTGTACTTGCCCGAGATTCGATCGTCGGTATCCCGATACCTTGTTCAATCTCGTTACCGGCAAGTCTCTTTACTCGTTCCGCAACACATCATCCCATGATCAACTCCTTGATCACATTGTGCACATTATGATGATGTCCTATCGAGTGGGCCCAGAGATACCTCTCCGTCACACAGAGTGACAAATCCCAGTCTCGATTCGTGCCAACCCAACAGACACTTTCGGAGATACCTGTAGTGTACCTTTATAGCCACCCAGTTACGTTGTGACGTTTGGTACACCCAAAGCATTCCTACGGTATCCGGGAGTTGCACAATCTCATGGTTTAAGGAAATGATACTTGACATTAGAAAAGCTTTAGCATACGAACTACACGATCTTTGTGCTAGGCTTAGGATTGGGTCTTGTCCATCACATCATTCTTCTAATGATGTGATCCCGTTATCAATGACATCCAATATCCATGGTCAGGAAACCGTAACCATCTATTGATCAAAGAGCTAGTCAACTAGAGGCTTACTAGGGACATGGTGTTGTCTATGTATCCACACATGTATCTGAGTTTCCTATCAATACAATTCTAGCATGGATAATAAACGATTATCATGAACAAGGAAATATAATAATAATCAATTTATTATTGCCTCTAGGGCATATTTCCAACAACAAGACCCTAAGTTTGGGGATTCCCAAGGCACCCCAAGGTAATATTCAAGGAAGATTCAAGCAACTAAGCTTGGGGATGCCTTGGAAGGCATCCCCTCTTTCGTCTCCAACACTATCGGTAACCTCACTTGGAGCTATATTTTTATTCATCACATGATATGAGTTTTTATTGGAGCGTCATTTTATTTTATTTCTATTTGCTTGCTGCTATTTAGAATAATGTTTTGCATCTTTTATTTTAATAAAAGTGGCGTTGATAGCCTTTACTATGCTTATTTTACAAGTCTACATGTTGTTGTTTGAAAATAGAAAGTTTACCGCTATTGAAAACATTCCCTATAAAAGTCAGAATGTGATAAAATGTTGAAACTTTTTGCAAAATGAGCTCTGATAAATTTTCTACAGTGTGGTAAAATTTTCATAATTTTTGGAGTTAGGGAAGTATTGATACTCTTGCATTCTTTACAGACGGTACTGTTTTGGCAGATTGTTGTCATGTTTACATTCTTTGCATATGTTTGCTTGTGTAATGATTCTATTTGAGGTTAGTAGTATTAAATATGCAGAGCCATTTAGTATGCAATGTTGAATAATAATTTTTGTGATTTTCTACAGTAGAGAATGATGAGGTTTTTGCATTGGTTTGTACTAACTTATCTCATGAGTTCTTGTTAAGTTTTGTGTGGATGAAGCTTTTGAAATTAAGGAAAACCGTGATATGAGAGGAATTAAGGAGACACAAAAGCTCAAGCTTGGGTATGCCCAAGGCACCCCAGGATAATATTTCAAGAAGTCTCAAGCATCTAAGCTTGGGGATGCCCGGGTAGGCATCCCACCTTTCTTCTTCAACAATTATCGGTTAGTATCGGTTGAGCCTAAGTTTTTGCTTCTTCACATGATGTGTGATATCCTTGGAATGTCATTTTATTTTGTTTTGCTTGATGTTTTAATAAAGTACTTAGTTCTGAAAGTTTTTAAATAAAATAGAGTCCTCAAATAGTTGCCAGGGAGGCTAGGTAAGCGGCATTCACATCCGTCAACGAAGCTCTTTTCTATGGAATTGCTCTAGTGCTTCACTTATATCTTTTTTAGAACAATGTGCTTTAGTATTTTTGAAGAAATTCTCTCTTGCTTCACTTAAATTAATTTGAGAGAAATAAATATTATGCTCATGATCTTCACTTATATTTGTATGAGCTTATCAAAAGCAACACATGAAAATTAGTCCCAAAGTGATAGATATCCAACAAGGATATGATGAAAACTTTCATGATCATTGGACAAAATAAACTTGATTCCTCGTAATAGTTTTGAGATATGATGATGTGATATGTGAGTCATGTTGATGAATAATTATGCTTTAGTAAGAATATTGGTGTTAAGGTTTGTGATTCCCTATGCAAGCACGAAAGTTAATAGTTATGCAATGAAATTATATCCTAATTGTGGTGTATTATTCAGTGTTAATTATGCTTAATGCTCGCTTATGAGATTATTTGTTTCTTGGTTGGTCGCTTCTCAATCTTTTGCTAGCCTTCATTTTTCACTAAGTATGATCACTACTTGTGCATCCAAAATCCTTTAAACCAGTTTTGCCACATGAGTCCACTATACCTACCTATATGTGGTATTCTTTTGCCGTTCTAAGCAAATTTGTATGTGCCATCTCTAATTTTCAAAATAAATTTCTCTTTTATGTGCTCATACCGCTCGCGTGGCGGTGAGGGGTGGCCAATATTTTCCATGCTAGATGTGTTATTCTCATGATGAGTGTTTATTCACTTGTCATTGCACAAGTGTAAGGCAAAGGTATTAGGGATGCCCAATCCCGAAATGAAAAACGAATTTACTTATGTTGTCAAATAATAAATTCCTTAGAAAGTGTTGGTATGGAGGGCACCTGTGGATACGGTTAGCCACGGAAAGTGAAAGTATGGTGTAAAAAGGAATAAACTTTATTTTCTGTTTGGGAACCGCCTATGATATATCTAGCATGGAAAGTGTTGGGAGCTCTAAGTCATTTTCGTTGGTGAGAAAAGTATGCCTCTCAAAATGTTTTTTATCTCTCAATTTCCGCTTTGAGCTCTGGCACCTCTACAAATCCCTACTTCCCTCTATGAAGTGCCTTTCTTTTACTTTATGCATTTTTTATTTTTTATTTGAGTCTCCATCTTCTCTTATAAAGTACCAACTAGGAGGCACTATGATCGTACTTGAGCATGTGGTGTAGCTAATATGCGAGTGTGTTTCATGAATGGATCAATGATTGAGCATGATGGGCCAGGGATAACTTAGTTTAGCATTGATATTTTGAAAGACATGGTTGCTTGTTGGTATGCTTGAGTATTAAAGTCCTCATGTCAAAACTAGACTATTGCTTGGAACCATATAAAAGTCCAAATGTCCATGCTACAAAAGAAAGAGTATATGATGAATATGATAGGTAGCCTTCCACAACAAAAATTCTGTTTTCAATTGCTACTTTACCAGGTTAACTTTTATGAGAAAGAGTTGATGTTATGATGCTAGGAAAATTGATTGAAATTTTCATTGATCAAACTTACGCACTTTGCTAGCATTCACACTTCATAAATTATTTCTTTTATCATTTACCTACTCAAGGACGAGTAGGAATTAAGATTGGGGATGCTGATACGCCTCCAACGTACATATCTATAATTAATGAAGTATTCATGCCATGTTTAAAACAATTTTATATGGTTTTGGTATGATTTGCATGGAACTAACCCGGACTGACGCTGTTTTCGGCAGAACTACCGTGGTGTTGTTTTTTGTGCAAAAATGGAAGTTCTCCAAATGAGCTGAAACTTTTTGATGATTTTTTTTGGAACAAAAGAGACCCATGAAGCTTCGTGGGAGGGCCAGAAGAGCCACAAGGAGGGCACAACCCACCAGGGCACGCCTGGTGGGCCTGGCTTGCCCCGGTGGGTTGTGCTCACCTCGAGGCCCATCTTAGCATGAAACCAACACCAAAAAATCCTATATATAGAAAAACCATCAGAGGTTAACCTAGATCAGAAGTTCTGCTGCCGCAAGGCTCTATAGCCACCGAAAACAAATCTATACCCCATTTTGGCACCCTGCCGGAGGGGGGAATCATCAGCAGTAGCTATCTTCATCATCCCGATGTCCACGACAACGATGAGTGAATAGTACACCCTCGGGGCTGATGGTTTGTACCAGTAGCTATTTGTTTAATCTCTCAATCTCTCTGTCTCATGTTCTTGAGATATCACGATCTTTATGTATCGCGGGCTTTGTTAATATAGTCAGATCATATGGTGTTTTCCCCTCTCTATCTTGTTGTGATGAATTGAGTTTTTCCCTTTGAGATTCTGTTGTTATTGTTGGGGAACGTAGCGATTTAAAAAAAATCCAACGCACACGCAAGATCATGGTGATGTATGGCAACGAGAGGGGATAGTGTTGCCCACGTGCCGTCGTAGACCGAAATAGGAAGCGTTATGACAATGCGGTTGATGTAGTCGTACGTCTTCACGATCGATCGATCCTAGTACCGAAAGTACGGCACCTCCGCGATCTGCACACGTTCGGCTCGGTGACGTCCCACGAACTCTCGATACAGCTGAGTGTCGAGGGAGAGCTTCGTCAGCACGACGGCGTGATGACGGTGATGATGAAGCTACCGGCGCAGGGCTTCTCCTAAGCACTGCAACGATATGCCCGAGGTGGATTATGGTGGAGGGGGGCTCCGCACATGGCTAAGAGATCAATGATCAACTTGTGTGTTCTAGGGTGCCCCCTGCCCCCATATATCAAGGAGAAAGGGGGGAGGCCAGCCAGCCCTTGGGGCGTGCCAAGGAGGGGAGGAGTCCTCCTCCTAGTAGGAGTAGGACTCCCCCTTTCCTAGTCCAACTAGGAGGAAGGGGGAAGAAGGAAGGGAGAGGAAGTGGAGAAGGAAAGGGGGGCGCCCCCTCCCTAGTCCAATTCGGACTCCCTATAGGGAGGGGGCGCGGCTGCCCCTTGTGGGCTGCCTCCCCTCTTCCCTGTGGTCCATGTAGGCCAAACTTTCAGCAGGGGGGTTCCGGTAACCCTCCGGCACTCCGATTTTCTCCGAAACTACCCGGAACACTTCCCGTGTCCGAATATAGTTGTCCAATATATCAATCTTTATGTCTCAACCATTTTGAGACTCCTCGATATGTCTGTGATCATATCCGGGACTCTGAACTACCTCGGTACATAAAAACATGTAAACTCATAATACTAATCATCACCGAACGTTAAGCGTGCAGACCTTGCAGGTTCGAGAACTATGTAGACATGAATGAGACACATCTCCAGTCAATAACCAATAGAGGAACCTGGATGCTCATATTGGCTCCCGCATATTCTACGAAGATCTTTATCGGTCAAACCGCATAACAACATATGTTGTTCCCTTTGTCGTCGGTATGTTACTTGCCGAGATTCGATCGTCGGTATCTCAATACCTTGTTCAATCTCGTTACCGGCAAGTATGTTTACTCGTTCCATAATGCATCATCCTGCAACTAACTCATTAGTCACATTGCTAGCAAGGCTTATAGTGATGTGCATTACCGAGAGGGCCGAGAGATACCTCTTCGACAATCGGAATGACAAATCCTAATCTCGATCTATGCCAACTAAACAAGTACCATCGAAGACACCTGTAGAGCACCTTTATGATCACCCAGTTACGTTGTGACGTTTGGTAGCACACAAAGTGTTCCTATGGTATTCGGGAGTTCCATAATCTCATAGTCATAGGAACATGTATAAGTCATGAAGAAAGCAATAGCAACATACTAAACGATCAAATGCTAAGCTAACGGAATGGGTCAAGTCAATCACATCATTCTCTAATGATGTGATCATGTTAATCAAATGACAGCTCATGTCTATGGCTAGGAAACTTAACCATCTTTGATTCAACGAGCTAGTCAAGTAGAGGCATAGTAGTGACACTCTATTTTGTCTATGTATTCACACATGTACTAAGTTCCCGGTTAATACAATTCTAGCTTGAATAATAAACATTTATCATGAGATAAGGAAATATAAATAACAACTTTATTATTACCTCTAGTGCATATTTCCTTCAGTCTCCCACTTGCACTAGAGTCAATAATCTAGATTACACAGTCATGGAGTCTTGGTGTTGATCATGTTTTGCTCGTGAGAGAGGCTTAGTCAATGGGTCTACAACATTCAGATCTGTATGTATCTTGCAAATATCTATGTCTCCCTCCTTTACTTGATCGCGGATGGGATTGAAGTGTCTCTTGATGTGCATGGTTCTCTTGTGAAATCTGGATTCCTTTGCCAAGGTAATTGCTCCAGTAGTGTCACAAAAGATTTTCATTGGACCCGATGCACTAGGTATGACACCTATATCGTATATGAACTCCTTCATCCAGACTCCTTCATTTGCCGCTTCCGAAGCAGCTATGTACTCTGCTTCACACGTAGATCCCGCCACGACGCTTTGTTTAGAACTGCACCAACTGATAGCTCCATCGTTCAATATAAATACGTATCCGGTTTGTGACTTAGAATCATCCGGATCAGTGCCAAAGCTTGTATCGGTGTAACCATTTACAACGAGCTCTTTGTCACCTCCATAAACGAGAAACATATCCTTAGTCATTTTCAGGTATTTCAGGATGTTCTTGACCGCTGTCCAGTGATCCACTCCTGGATTACTTTGGTACTTCCCTGCTAAACTGATAGCAAGGCACACATCAGGTCTGGTACACTACATTGCATACATGATAGATCCTATGGCTGAAGCATAGGGAACACCTTTCATTTTCTCTCTATCTTCTGCAGTGGTCGGGCATTGAGTCTGACTCAACTTCACACCTTGTAACACAGGCAAGAATCCTTTCTTTGCTTGATCCATTTTGAACTTCTTCAAAACTTTATCAAGGTATGTGCTTTGTGAAAGTCCAATTAAGCGTCTTGATCTATCTCCATAGATCTTGATGCCTAATATATAAGCAGCTTCACCGAGGTCTTTCATTGAAAAACTCTTGTTCAAGTATCCTTTTATGCTATCCAGAAATTTTATATCATTTCCAATCAACAATATGTCATCTACATATAATATTAGAAATGCTACAGAGCTCCACTCACTTTCTTGTAAATACAGGCTTCTCCAAAAGTCTGTATAAAACCATATGCTTTCATCACACTATCAAAACGTTTATTCCAACTCCGAGATGCTTGCACCAGTCCATAAATGGATCGCTGGAGCTTGCACACTTTTTTAGCATCCTTCGGATCGATAAAACCTTCAGGTTGCATCATATACAACTCTTCTTCTAGAAATCCATTCAAGAATGTAATCTTTACATCCATTTGCCAAATTTAATAATCATAAAATACAGCAGTTGCTAACATGATTCGGACGGACTTAGGCATCGCTACGGGTGAGAATGTCTCATCGTAGTCAACTCCTTGAACTTGTCGAAAACCTTTGGCAAAAAGTCGAGCTTTAGTATTCTTCTTGAAGATCCATTTATTCTCGATGGCTTGCCAATCATCAGGCAAGTCAACCAAAGTCCACACTTTGTTCTCATACATGGATTCCATCTCAGATTTCATGGCCTCAAGCCATTTTGCAGAATCTGGGCTCATCATCGCTTCCTCATAGTTCGTAGGTTCGTCATGGTCAAGGAACATGACCTCCAGAACAGCATTACTGAGGGAGTCCTGGATTAGGGGGTATCCGGACAGCCGGACTATATCCTTTGGCCGGACTGTTGGACTATGAAGATACAAGATTGAAGACTTCGTCCCGTGTCCGGATAGGACTCTCCTTGGCATGGAAGGGAAGCTTGGCAATACGGATATGTAGATCTCCTTCCTTGTAACCGACTCCGTGTAACCCTAGCCCCCTCCGGTGTCTATATAAACCGGAGGGTTTAGTCCGTAGGACCAAGAACAACAATCATACAATAGGCTAGCTTCTAGGGTTTAGCCTCTTCGATCTCGTGGTAGATCAAGTCTTGTAATACTCATATCATCAAGATCAATCAAGCAGGAGTAGGGTTTTACCTCCATCGAGAGGGCCCGAACCTGGGTAAAAACATCGTGTCCCCCGTCTCCTGTTACCATCCGCCTAGACGCACAGTTTGGGACCCCCTACCCAAGATCCGCCGGTTCTGACACCGACATTGGTGCTTTCATTGAGAGTTCCTCTGTGTCGTCATCATTACGCTTGATGGCTCCTTTGATCATCGATAGCGATGCAGTCCAGGGTGAGACTTTTCTCCCCGGACAGATCTTGCGGGCCAACTCGCTTGGCCATCTGGAGCAGATCGAGAGTTACGCCCCTGGCCATCAGGTCAGGTTTGGAAGCTTAAACTACACGACCGACATCCGCAGAGACTTGATCTTCGACGGATTCAAGCCCCTGCCGAGTGCACTGCACAGTCACGATGAGCATGATTAGGCTCTACCATCGGACAGTGTTCGGAAGACCGCACCGGCAATCGCTCCGACCCTCAAATCGGAGCCAATTGCGCCATCCATGGACGGGTGGATAGACCCCGCCACGGAGGCCGCATTCTTAGCAGCGATCGAGCCGAGTATCGACCTTACCCTTCACAAGAGCCGTGACGCCAAACTGCCGGATTCTTCCCCGGCCACGGACTCCAAACCGCCTGCGCCCGTGCCTATCGAATCCGACTGGGCGCCGATCATGGAGTTCACCTCCGCGGATATCTTTCAGCACTCGCCCTTCGGCGACATACTGAACTCATTAAGGTCTCTCTCCTTATCAGGAGAATCCTGGCCGAACTATGTCCGGCAGGATTGGGATGCGGATGATGAAGAAATTCGCCGCCTACCCACCACCCACTTAGTAGCCATTGTCGACGATTTGACCGACATGCTCGACTTTGACTCCGAAGACATCGACGGTATGGACGACGATGCAGGAGACGAACAGGAACCACTGCCCACAGGGCACTGGACAGCCACCTCATTATATGATATATATATATGGTGGACACACCCAAAGAAGGCAATGGCGAGGGGACAGCGGAGGATGACCCCTCCAAGAAGAAACCCAAGCGCCGACGTCAGCGTCGCCGCTCTAAGTCTCGCCAAGGCAAAAGCGGTGATACCGGCACAGGAGATAATAGCACTCCGGACAGTGCCAAAGATGATGACAATCCCCTCCAGCAAGATTTAGAGCAGGAGGATGGAGAAGCCAGCCCTCCTGAGAGAGCGACAAATGGAGAGGCGGAGGATGATAATTACATGCCTCCCTCCGAAGACGAGGGAAGCCTCGACGACGACGAATTTTTCATGCCTGAGAATCCCATCGAGCAAGAGCGCTTCATAATAGCCTTAAGAAAAAGCAACAGCAGCTTCGAGTTGATCAAGATTTGCTAGCTGACAGATGGACTGAAGTCCTTGCGGCCGAGGAATATGAACTCGAACACCCCTCCAAGAGTTACCCAAAGTGCAGGTTGCTACCCCGACTGGAGGAGGAAGCATTAAAACCTACATCTCCAGCGTATGACGCGGCTGATCGGCCACCTCGTGGCCGCGACAGAGAGGCATTTCAGCCAAAAGCTCAGCCCGCACCCCAACACCACTCAAATAAAAATGTCATGGCACGGGGAAATACGCTAGACCTACGAGACGTATTGGAGGACAAAGCAAAACATGCAAGATCGATCTACGGATCACGTGGGCGCGCCACTACGCGAGACGATAACCATCACGCCAGATACAGTAAAAGTAAATCCGGTAGGGCCAAAAAAGCGGACAAGACTCATTTGAGCTATGTCGTGATATAGCCCAGTACAGAGGCGTCGCACACCCCCTATGCTTCACAGACGAAGTGATGGATCACCAAATCTCAGAGGGTTTCAAACCCGTAAATATCGAATCATACGACGGTACAACAGATCCCGCGGTATGGATCGAGGACTTCCTCCTGCACATCCACATAGCCCGCGGTGACGACCTACACGCCATCAAATACCTCCCACTCAAACTCAAAGGACCAGCTCTGCATTGGCTCAACAGCCTGCCAGCAGAATCCATTGGCTGTTGGGAAGATCTGGAAGCCGCATTCCTCGACAACTTCCAGGGCACTGATGTGCGACCACCAGATGCCGATGACTTGAGCCACATAACTCAGCAGCCATAGGAATCGGCCAGGCAATTCTGGACACGGTTCCTGACAAAGAAAAATCAAATCGTCGACTGTCCGGATGCAGAGGCCCTAGCAGCTTTTAAGCATAACATTCGCGGCGAGTGGCTCGGCCGGCACCTTGGCCAGGAAAAGCAGAAATCTATGGCAGCCCTCACGACACTCATGACCCGCTTTTGCGCGGGAGAAGACAGCTGGCTGGCTCGCAGCAATAACATATCAAAGAACCCTGGTATTTTGGATAACAAGGATAGTAATGGCAGGTCACGTCGCAACAAACACAAGCGCTGCATCAACAGCGACAACACCGAGGATACGGCAGTCAATGCCGGATTCAGGGGCTCTAAGCCTGGTCAGCGGAAAAAGCCATTCAAAACAAGCACTCCGGGCCTGTCCAGTTTAGACCGCATATTCGATCGCTCGTGTCAAATACACGTCACCCCCGACAAGCCAGCCAACCACACCAACAGAGAATGTTGGGTGTTCAAGCAGGTCGGCAAGTTAAATGCCGAAAACAAGGATAAGGGGCTACATAGCGATGACGAGGAGGAGCCCTGGCCGCCGAACACCGGAGAACAAAAGAGGTTCCCCCCACGAGTGCGGACGGTGAACATGATATACGCAACCCACATCCCCAAGAGGGAGCGGAAGCGTGCGCTAAGGGACGTATATGTGTTGGAGCCAGTCGCCTCAAAGTTCAACCCATGGTCCTCCTATCCGATCACCTTCGATCGCAGGGACCAACCCATTAGTATCCGACATGGCAGATTTTCCGCGCTGGTCCTAGACCCAAAATCGACGGATTTCACCTCACTCGAGTCCTTATGGACGGCGGCAGCAGCCTGAACCTGCTTTATCAGGACACAGTGCGCAAAATGGGTATGGACCCCTCAAGGATCAAACCCACAAGAATGACCTTCAAAGGCGTCATACCAGGTGTAGAGGCCCATTGCACAGGCTCAGTCACACTGGAAGTGTTCTTCGGATCCCCGGATAACTTCCGAAGCGAGGAGTTAATCTTCGATATAGTCTTGTTCTGCAGTGGCTATCACGCACTGCTCGGGCGAACCGCATTTGCGAGATTCAATGCGGTACCGCATCACGCGTACCTCAAGCTCAAGATGTCAGGACCTCAGGGGGTCATCAAAGTCAATGGAAACACAGAGCGCTCTCTCCGCACGGAGGACCACACTGCGGCCCTCGCAGCAGAAGCACAAAGCAGCCTCTTAAGGCAATCCACCAGTTCGGTGATTAAACACCTGGACACTATCAAATGCACCCGGAGTAATCTGCAACAAGACCGCCTGGCACGTTCCGAGCTCGCATAGCAATGCGGCCCCCATCCCAGTCCCAGCCAAACGGCGAAATCCGTGCCACGTGTACATAATTACGCATTGAAAATACCATGGGCATAGGTGGGGGGCACGACTACGGCACGCCCCAAAACGCGGCTCAACCGCACTAGGGGCTTCCCGCTTTGTTATTTTTTGTCTCTTTCAGGAATCTACTCTCTGGAAACCCCGTCCGGCAGTACGATTGCCGGACACACGATACAACAACCAAGGAGGCAGAAGGCCACGTCGCACCATGGAACTCCCAGGTGGTTTTTGATAACGAGTGAAATACCTGCTTTAAATACCATTCCGCAGCTTGCCCTTGGAGGGAACATGTCAAATAGTCCTACTTTTAGCTTATCGCACTACTTGTATCATTATGCTTCGACGCACCTTTTTGAATAAATAATGCATAGCACTAATCTATTATCGCATTCTCTATTCTTTTATTTTTATATATATATATAAATGTTCATTCATGACATTCAGCACCCGTACACTCTGGTACGGCCAATTTGCTAGGGGCTTACGCGTACCCCATAATACGGCGTGAGAAATCCGAACACTTTCGACAGTGCGGCACCCCAAACTTATAGCATTATATGCATCAGCTCTGAATCATGTCTTGGGTCAATAGTTGGGTTTGCCCGGCTCCCATGTTTTGGTACCTTACGTTCCGCTATATCGGCTAACGTAGCACTGGGAGAACTACTGTGATTGTGCCCCGGTTCATCTGGGCAAGCACCTCAGTACAGAAAGCTAAAAATGACTGTCATGATAAGGCGAGAGCTGGTCACTGTTCGAGAGGTCTCGAGTCCCTAAAGACTTATGCCGCTTAGGGCGAGGAGTCGGCTTTGTCCGGCTTAGGCGTGTATAGCGCCCCGAATTCGGCCTTCCGAATACTAGGGGCTTCACCAAAATTTAAAATTGTAGACTTCTTTGGCTATGTGAGAGTGATAAAGCATTATAGTCTGATTGCCTTGTTCGTTGCGCTCAGCACCTCCCTCGAAGGACCCAACAATGGGAAAAAGAGTGCTCAGATTTATCCCGAACACCCCAGCACTCATGGCATGGGGGCAGAAGCCGACAACTGGCCATCTCTCAGATTTGATAAACAGCCGCACAGAAGGTAATATTTTAAATTCAAACAAGTGTTGCATAGCGCATATGAACAAATTTTCATAATACAGGATCACACGAGCAAGTTCATTCAAAAATTACATCCTTCGCACATTCGTCCGCCACAATACGGGCACCCTTCAGGACACGCTAATAGTACATTTCAAGGTGGTGATGCTCCTTGCCCTGCGGCGGCCCCTACTTCACCAGCTTCTCGGCGTCCATCTTGGCCCAGTGCACCTTCGCACGGGATAAAGCCCAGCGTGCACCTTCGATGCAGACAGAGCGGTTTATGACCTCCAGCCGTGGGCAGGCATCCACAAGCCGCGTCCCCAGGCCGAAGTAGCTGTTGGTAAGGGAGTCGCCAGGCCACATCCGGACCATAAGGCCCCTCATGGCTTGTTCGGCCGCCTTGTGCAGCTCGACCAGCTGCTTCAGCTAGTCGCTCGCGGGCATCGGGTGTTCGGTCCCATTATACTGAGACCAGAACAACTTCTCCGTCGAGCTTCCCTCCTCGGCCTGGTAGTACTTTGCGGCATCCGACATGCTGCGGGGCAAATCTGCGAATGCTCCTGGAGAGCTCCGGACTCGGGTAAGTAACAAGTAATTTACTTTCACATGCTTGCTTTGCATAATGAATGCCTTACCCGCCGCTATCTTCCTCATCGCCTCAATTTCCTGGAGGGCCTTTTGGGCTTCAGCCTTGGCATGCTTTGTGCTCTCAAGGGCCGCGGCAAGCTCGGACTCTCGCGTCTTCGAGTCAAGCTCCAAAGTCTCGTGCTTATTCACGAGAGCCTGGAGCTCTTGATGCACCTCGCCCACTCGTACCTCTTGTTTCTCCCGCTCGGTGCGCTCCTTGGCCGTTTTGTTTTCGGCCTTGGATAGCGCTTGCTTTAGGGTCGCCACTTCGGTCGTGGCCCTGGCACATCCATGATGATCCTATCATTTTGCAACCACGTTTTTTTTATATTATATATATAGACAAGGTATTACTTACCTTTGTTCTCCTCGAGCTTCCTCTTGGCAAGGCCGAGATCTTTCTCAGACCGCTCGAGGTTCTGCTTTAGTACGGTGACCTTCGCAGTCAGTGCGGCAGAGGTCAGCAGCGAAGCCTGCATACACATATAGACATACTTGTATTAGACTCCTTCAGATATTATTTGATCCTCTATTCGGCTTTTCTTTGTGAACACCAAACAGAGCATCAGGGGCTACTGTCTATGCGGTAATATTTTCCTATATTTTAATACTTACCTCAAAGCCTGTTAGAAGGCTGGCACAAGCTTCAGTCAGTCCCTCTTGGCAGACTGAACCTTCTTGATCACCGCACTCATAATAGTGTGGTGCTCTTCGTCGATGGAAGCGCCGCGAAGCGCTCCCAGCAGGTTGTCCGGTGCCTCTGGATGGACAGAGCTCACTGGCACGGGCGGCTTGCCCCTCTTGACAGGGGGCCGCCTGCCGGAGTTCGGAACCACAGGAGGTTCCGGTGAGGTGTTCGGCTGAGGGCCGAACTTGGAGCCCTTGGGAGTCTTGCTACCTTTGCGCCTGGAGTCCGGAAGGTCGCCTTGAGGCGCCTCCAGGACTACCTCCCCTCTGCTCGGTCCCCCTTGAGACAATACCTCGGCATTGTCCGTGGGGCGAGAAGAGGAGGCGGTCGGAAGTGAATCGCTATTCATATCCAACGAATCCAAAGAACCGCCCGACGAGGATACATCGATACGGGCTCGGGACGGACTACATACCCATATTCGGTGTTAGGAGAAGCTGTGCAAGTATGCCGTGAGTTACTTCGGTATCCGAATACTTACGACTTCGCCAGGGGCTTGGCCCTCGGTAACCACTAGTCTTCACTGTCAGCAGCGGTGGTGGAACAGTCTGGGAGGAGAGTCCTTCCCGTCTTGGACCCTTTGGCCTCCCCGATTGGGGCGGCCTTCCTTTTCTTTTCTCCCCCGGCTGGAGGGGGAGAACCTTCTTCTTCCTCCTCCTCGTATTCATGGGAGGAGTGCGCTTCGGAGTGATCGGACGACGAGTCCGATATAACCCGGCGCCGGAGACCTTTCCTGGTCCCCGTGGCCTTCTTCTTGGCCTTCTTCTCCGGCACCACGTAAGGTGCCGGAACCAGCATCTCCGCTAAGCTAGCGTCTGCTGGGTCTTCGGGCAGAGGGGTTGGGCAGTCGATCTGTTCGTCTCTCTCTAGCCATTCCTGTCAAAGGTATGGGAGCTTAGATCCCGCATATGATTATACTGGGGAAATGAATACCCTATAAGTAATAGAAGAGCTTACCGCGCCGGCTTGGCGCTGCGCGCTGAGTCCGCGATCCTCGGTAAGGGGAGGGGGAACCTCGGCACTCTTAAACAGCACCTTCCATATGTCCTTGTGCATCGTGTCGAAGAGCTCGATCAGAGTCTGGTGCTGGGCCGGGTCAAACTCCCACAAATTGAACGCCCGTTGTTGACACAGGAGGATCCGGCAGATGAGCATGACCTGGACTATGTTAACAAGCTTGAGCTTCCTGTTTATCATATTTTGGATGCAGGGTCTTGAGTCCGGTCAGCTCTACCGGATTACCCCAGGGCAGGCCCTTCTCTTTCCAGGAGGTGAGCCGCGTGGGGATTCCGGATCGGGATTTGGGGGTCACCGCCCATTTGGTGTCGCGCGGCTCGGTGATGTAGAACCACCCCGATTGCCACCCCTTTATGGTCTCCACACAGGAGCCCTCGAGCCATGTGACGTTGGGCATTTTAACCACCATGGCGCCTCCGCACTCCGCCTGCTGGCCACCCACCACCTTCGGTTTGACATTGAAGGTCTTCATCCATAAGCCGAAGTGGGGCTTGATGTGTAGGAAGGCCTCACACACGACGATAAACGCCGAGATGTTGAGGATGAAGTTCGGGGCCATATCGTGAAAATCGAGGTCGTAGTAGAACATGAGCCCACTGACGAATGGGTGGAGGGGAAATCCCAGTCCGCAGGGGAAGTGGGTAAGGAATATTACCGTCTCATGGGGCCTGGGGGTAGGGATGATCTGCCCCTCATCGGGGAGCCGGTGTGCGATATCCTCAGACAGGTATCCGGCTCCCCTCATCTTTTTAACGTCTCCCTCTGTGACGAAGGAGACCATCCACTTACCTCCCGCTCCGGACATGTTTGGAGAGGTTTGAGGAGAAGAATGCGGACTTGGGCGCTGGACCTCAAGTGCGCGAGAATGGATGAGCAAGGAGGAAGAAGGCGCGGGTAGAAAAAGGTGAACCCTTATCCCTTTATAAGGGGCGGACGAAACTATGCGCCCCCATTAGCCTGGTAAAACTCGCTTATCCCCCAAGCGTCGTAATTGATGGCATGGTTGGGTTTCCCACGTTCGTACTCATGGGAATCCCGTAATAAGGGGACATGATCTCTGCTTCGACAAGAGGTGCCAAGGAAACCGCCTCGCGAAACATGCTGAGGTTGGTTGTGAAAAAACGATTCGAATGGTGACCTGGCTATGGTGTGATTTCACACTACGAAATGCGTCGGCAGATTAGATTTGTGGAAATATTATTCTCTATACGGTTGTATGTGGAACTTGTTTTGCAGAGCCGGACACGATCCTCGTGTTAAAAATCTTCTATGAAGTATTCGGATGAGGAACCCGCCTTGCAATGCCGAAGACAATCTGCGCGCCGGACTCATCGTCATTGAAGCCTGGTTCAGGGGATACTGAGGGAGTCCTGGATTAGGGCGTATCCGGACAGCCGGACTATATCCTTTGGCCGAACTATTGGACTATGAAGATACAAGATTGAAGACTTCGTCCCGTGTCCGGATAGGACTCTCCTTGGCGTGGAAGGCAAGCTTGGCAATACGGATATGTAGATCTCCTTCCTTGTAGCCGACTCTGTGTAACCCTAGCCCCCTCCGGTGTCTATATAAACCGGAGGGTTTAGTCCGTAGGACCAAGAACAACAATCATACCATAGGCTAGCTTCTAGGGTTTATCCTCTTCGATCTCGTGGTAGATCAACTCTTGTAATACTCATATCATCGAGATCAATCAAGCAGGAGTAGGGTTTTACCTCCATCGAGAGGGCCCGAACCTGGGTAAAAACATCGTGTCCCCCATCTCTTGTTACCATCCGCCTAGATGCACAGTTCGGGACCCCCTACCCGAGTTCCGCCGGTTTTGAAACCAACAATTACCATACCACTCTGGTGCGGTCTTACTCTGGTTGACCTACGAGGTTCGGTAGTAACTTGATCTGAAGTTACATGATCATCATCATTAGCTTCCTCACTAATTGGTGTGGGAGTCACAGGAACATATTTCTGTGATGAACTACTTTCCAATAAGGGAGTAGGTACAGTTACCTCATCAAGTTCTACTTTCCTCCCACTCACTTCTTTCGAGAGAAACTCCTTCTCTAGAAAGGATCCATTCTTAGCAACGAATGTCTTGCCTTCGGATCTGTGATAGAAGGTGTACTCAACAATCTCCTTTGGGTATCCTATGAAGACACATTTCTCTGATTTGGGTTCGAGCTTATCAGGTTGAAGCTTTTTCACATAAGCATCGCAGCCCCAAACTTTAAGAAACAACAACTTTGTTTTCTTGCCAAACCATAGTTCATAAGGCGTCGTTTTAACGGATTTAGATGGTGCCCTATTTAACGTGAATGCAGCCGTCTCTAAAGCATAACCCCAAAATAATAGCGGTAAATCAATAAGAGACATCATAGATCGCACCATATCTAATAAAGTGCGGTTACGACGTTCGGGCACACCATTACGTTGTGGTGTTCCGGTGGCATGCGTTGCATTCTGCATTGTTTCAAATGAAGACCAAACTAATAACTCAAATATTCTCCTCCACGATCAGATCGTAGAAACTTCATTTTCTTGTTACGATGATTTTCCACTTCACTCTGAAATTCTTTGAACTTTTCAAATGTTTCAAACTTGTGCTTGATTAAGTAGATATACCCATATCTGCTCAAATCATTTGTGAAACTTTATTTGTGCCCATTTACTATTTGCTACCTTGTTGTTTTTATTTATTCAGATTATAAAAATATATTTCTACCATCAATATTACACTTTTATCACCATCTCTTCGCCGAACTAGTGCACCTAGACAATTGCTACCTCTTGAGCACTGCATTGGTTTTCCTTGAAGAGGAAAGGATGATGCAGCAAAGTAGCGTAAGTATTTCCCTCAGTTTTTGAGAACCAAGGTATCAATCCAGTAGGAGGCTACGCGCCAGTCCCTCGTACCTACACAAAACAAATAACTCCTCGCAACCAACGCGATAAGGGGTTGTCAATCCCTTCACGGTCACTTACGAGAGTGAGATCTGATAGATATGATAGGATAATATTTTTGGTATTTTTGTGATAAAGATGCAAAGTAAAATAAAAGCAAAGTAAAAAAGCAAAGTAAATAACTAAGTGTAGGAAGATTAATATGATGAAGATAGACCCGGGGGCCATAGGTTTCACTAGTGGCTTCTCTCAAGAGCATAAGTATTTTACGGTGGATGAACGAATTACTGTTGAGCAATTGACAGAATTGAGCATTGTTATGAGAATATCTAGGTATGATCATGTATATAGGCATCACGTCTGAGACAAGTAGACTGACTCCTGCCTGCATCTACTACTATTACTCCATTCATAGACCGCTACCCAGCATGCATCTAGAGTATTAAGTTCATGAAAACAGAGTAACACCTTAAGCAAGATGACATGATGTAGAGGGATAAATTCATGCAATATGATTATAAAAACCATATTTTTATCCTCGATGGCAACAATACAATACGTGCCTTGCTGCCCCTACTATCACTGGGAAAGGACACCGCAAGATTGAACCCAAAGCTAAGCACTTCTCCCATTGCAAGAAAGATCAATCTAGTAGGCCAAACCAAACTGATAATTCGAAGAGACTTGCAAAGATAACCAATCATACATAAAAGAATTCAGAGAAGATTCAAATATTGTTCATAGATAATCTTGATCATAAACCCACAATTCATCGGTCTCAACAAACACACCGCAAAAAGAAGATTACATCGAATAGATCTCCACAAGAGAGGGGGAGAACATTGTATTGAGATCCAAAAAGACAGAATAAGCCATCTAGCTACTAACTATGCACCTGAAGGTCTGAGTTAAACTACTCACACTTCATTGGAGAGGCTATGGTGATGGTGTAGAAGCCCTCCATGATGGATGCCCCCTCCGGTGGAGCTCCGGAACAGGCCCTAAGATGGGATCTCGTGGGTACAGAAGGTTGCGGCGCTGGAATTAGGTTTTCGGCTCCTATTCTGATCGTTTAGGTGTACGTAGGTATATATAGGAGGAAGGAGTATGTCGGAGGAGCAATAGGGGGGCCGCGATGGTGGAGGGAACGCCCTGGGGGGTGCGCCCCCTACCTCGTGGCCTCCTCTTTTGTTTCTAGACGTAGGGTCCAAGTCTCCTGGATCATAATCTTCCTAAAAATCACATTCCCGAAGGTTTCATTCCGTTTGGCCTCCGTTTAATATTCCTTTTCTGCGAAACTCTGAAATAGGCAAAAAACAGCAATTCTGGTCTGGGCCTCCGGTTAATAGGTTAGTCCCAAAAATAATATAAAAGTGGATAATAAAGCCCAATAATGTCCAAAACAGTAGATAATATAGCATGGAGCAATCAAAAATTATAGATACGTTGGAGACGTATCAACAATTTGCCATTGTATTGGGTGTGTTGGGTGATACGTCTCCGTCCTATCTATAAATTTTGATTGTTCCATGCCAATATTGTACAACTTTCATATACTTTTGGCCACTTTATACTATTTTTGGGAATAACATATTGATCCAGTGCCCAGTGCCAGTTCCTGTTTGTTGCATGTTTTTTGTTTCACAGAAAAACCATATCTAATGGAGTCCAAACGGGACAAAAACTGATGGAGATTTTTGTTGGAATATATCTGATTTTTGGGAAGAAGAATCAACGCGAGACGATGCCCGAGGGGGCCACGAGGCAGGGGGCGCGTCCCAGGGGGTCAGCCGCGCCCTGGGCCCTCATGGCCACCCGGTAAGGCGGTTGGTGCCCTTCTTTCGCCACAAGAAAGCCAATATACGGATAAAACTCATGTCCAAATTTCAGCCCAATCGGAGTTACAGATCTCCGGGAATATAAGAAACGGTGAAAGGGCAAAATGAACAACGTAGAAACAGAGAGAGACAGAGAGACAGATCCAATCTCGGAGGGCTCTCGCCCCTCCACTGCCATGGAGGCTATGGACCAGAGGGGAAACCCTTCTCCCATCTAGGGGTAAGGTCAAGGAAGAAGAAGAAGATGAAGAAGAAGAAGAAGGGGGCCTCTCCCCCTTAGTCCCAGTGGCGCCGGAACGCCGCCAGGGCCATCATCATCACCGCAATCTACACCAACACCTCCGTCATCTTCACCAACATCTCCATCACCTTCCCCAATCTATCTACAGCGGTCCACTCTCCCGCAATCCGTTGTACTCTCTACTTGAACATGGTGCTTTATGCTTCATATTATTATCCAATGATGTGTTGCCATCCTATGATGTCTGAGTAGATTTTCGTTGTCCTACCGGTAATTGGTGAATTGCTATGATTGGTTTAATTTTCTTGTGGTTATGTTGCTGTCCTTTGGTGCCCATCATATGAGCGCGCGCGTGGATCACACCATAGGGTTAGTTGTATGTTCATAGGACTATGTATTGGAGGGAAAGAGTGACAGAAGCTTCAACCTAGCATAGACATTGATGCATACGGGATTGAAGGGGGACCAATATATCTTAATGCTATGGTTGGGTTTTAACTTAATGAATGTTAGTACTTGCGGATGCTTGCTAATAGTTCCAATCATAAGTGCATAGAATTCCAAGGCAGGGATGACATGCTAGTAGTGGCCTCTCCCACATAAAACTTGCTATCGGTCTAGTAAAGTAGTCAATTGCTTAGGGACAATTTCGCAACTCCTACCACCACTTCTCCACACACGCTATACTAACTTTATTGCTTCTTTATCTAAACATCCCCTAGTTTTTATTTACGTGCTCTTTATATTCTTGCAAACCTATCCAACAACACCTACAAAGTACTTATAGATTCATACTTGTTTTAGGTAAAGTGAACGTCAAGCGTGCGTAGAGTTGTATCGGTGGTCGATAGAACTTGAGGGAATATTTGTTCTACCTTTAGCTCCTCTTTGGGCTCGACACTCTTACTTATCGAAAGAGGCTACAATTGATCCGCTATACTTGTGGGTTATCATTGGGGACACAATGTGACACCCCAAAATTTTGACCTTGTTTTAATGCATTAAAATTTTGCCAGGAATTTAAAACTTTGATTTTCCTGAGCTCTCTTTTGATTTTTTAAACCATTTTCTTCCTTGTTGTGATGGAGTTTTTCCCATAGTGAAAACCTTTCAAATATGTTATTGGACTTGTTTAACCTCTCAAGAAAAAAAATTCTTTAATCAGCAGGACTAATTAAATAATTATGTTGCTTGATCTTTATTTTCTTGAAAATGGTTTTTTCAAGGTTAAATGGCCATTATTTGAACTACAACCATTTGATAAATTCACTTAAAATTCCAACCAAAATTTGGAGATGTCATGTGATGTTTTTAAATCACTTTTATACAAAAATATCTTTTACTCTTGAAATATTCTGAGCTCTACACCATATTTTCAAATCTGGTCCAGTAGGCAAGTTTGCACTACAGCCTATTTAAATATTTCCTTCTAGCCTTCACCAAAATTATGGGAGGCCAGTGATAACATATGATTCAACTTTATGCAAAAACTCAGTGATGTTATTTGAAAATTTTGAGTGAATCAACCCCTTTTCCATTCTGGTCCAGCCTTGTGATTTCTACTGCAACCCTGTTTATTTGTGCTCCAATGACCTTGTGCTTCCTCCTACTTGTAGCCCTCCCTACAAAACCACTAAGTCCAGGAGCATGCACCTATTGGATCATTTTTGGTTCATGAAATGATGCCTTTTATCTCCTGACCAGAATTGAAGTTCAGCAAAACTTGCACTAGCAAGTTTCTCCTTTTGTCCAAATGACCTCACCACTCTCCCTTTCATCTAAAGAGACACTGATCTGGAGATTTTGACCACTCCAAGAAATGCCTAGGTGCCTGTGGCATTTTATTAGACACCTTGAGTGCATGAACAGTTTTGACATGACTTTTGTCATTGCACTGTGACCTTGCACCTCTGGGGAAACTAGCATGTCCATTTACATTATGACTAACCCTAACCTAGCCCTGTTCCTTACAGCCACACTTGCGACCTCTAGCGTGCACTAGCATTTCGTCGAACACGTCTCGGGCGTGCCCTGGGTGCGCCCAGAGCATGCGTTTGGCACGCACGTGCGCCCGAGCTGCCGCGTCTCGCCCCGCACCCGTTCCAGCTCTTGTCCATCAGCAGCTAGCCGCCACGTATCCTCTTGCACCGCCACGCCACCCGACCACCCTGGCACGCTACAGCGCCGCCGTCAGGGCATTCTTGGCGGCACGCCAGCGTCCGCAGTGGCTCCAGCCCCGGTCGGCGCCGCCCAAGCCACCCTGGCTCGCCACCTGCCCCTGGGAGCCGCGCAAGCTTCTCCCCTCGCTCGTCGGCTAGCTCCCGTCGCCGCCACGTCGTCCTGCAAGCTACAGAGAGGCAGTTCGCCGACATCCTCATCCACCGCCGCGGAACCGACCCCGATCACCCATTTAAGGAGCCCTGAGCTAGTCTCCGCACGCAGGCAACCCCAAGCCATCACCCTAGGGCCCCCATAGGCAGCCAATCGACCCGGGGAGGTCTCCTTCCCCATCTCCGGCAACCGCAGCCGCCGCCACTGCCCCGGCTATTCCGGCACCACCAGAGCCTCCCCCTTCCCATTCTCTTCACCAGGAATCCCCTCATCCTCCCGTGAACCCGTCCCCCTTCTCGATTTTGACCGGGAACCACCATAGCCCCAAAACCACTTTGCTCCTGAAGCCATCTCCGCCGCGAAGCTCGTCGCCGGTGACTCCGTCCACGTTGGCGACCATGGCGGGTACCCCCGAGTTCGTCTCGACCTCCTGAGCACGCCCGTGCACTCAGATCACCGAGGGACGCCGCCATTCGCCGGCGAGCCTCGCCGGAGCTCCGCCACCGTTCGGTCAGAGGGAGACGACGCGCGCGTGGACCAGTCAAACCTGACCAGTGGGCCAGGCAGGCCCACTGTCGGTGACCCACGCGCAGTCCACGCTGGATAAGTGGAGGCGCATTTCCAGAATACGCTTTTGACGTGTACGTAAATATTCGAATCGTTTTTCGTTTCTGATTTATTTTTTTAAAACAGATTTGACCACAACTTTGACTGGCTATATCTTTTTAAATAAAACTCCAAATGAATTAATTCTTTTTCCTACCTCACTAAAATATGGTCTAGTTTATTTTAAGATTTATTTCAAAATTTTCCAAACAACTTTTTTGTGCTGCTTTGAATTGTGTGTTAATTCAAGATTATTTAAAATAGGATTTTCGGAGAGAGGAAGGAAATCTTTCAAAGGCTTTGGAGTGCACCCTGCCTTCCACACCATGAAGGGAAGCATTCTGAACCCCGGAGTAATATTTTTAGTGTGTTAGTTGACACGTTTATAACACCACCTTATTTCGGAGTATTGTTATTTCATGTGAAATGATCATTTGCATGGAGGCATTGTTTGTGATTTTCCTTGCTGTGGGAAATAAACATACTTGTGATGGTAATCATCCTCATGTGCCTTGCATGCATACCGGAGAGGAATCTGGGAAAAGCCTCTGCCTTGGGTAGGCGTGAGCTTGTCGCCGGTCTCTGTCGGGATGGTTATATCCGGTATGGCATGGTAAGGTATAACGAGTGTTGAATTGTTGGTTGAAATAAATTTTGTTACACATGTCATGCAGGAAACTTATAAACCTCCTGAGTCAACCACAGATCGAGTCTTGTTCCAGTAACCCCCGTACTTGCCTTGTACTACCACTTGTCCCTGCCGCAGGTAGGGTACGGTTCAGTAAGTCGTCAACCCCTTTCAAGCACACACCGTACAGAGAGGCCATGGTGGAAGATACTGGCTGTAGCCGGTAGACAGGCCACCTGGTCCGGGGGCATGGGTGTTTCCGGTTGGGACCGAGAGGGGAGGCCACCCCTTAGAGCGCGTGATATAAGTTTGATCCCATGCTACGTGAGGTTGTAGCCTCCCCACTTAGAGTTTTGCTTAACAAGTGTCGTGGGTGATTCCAGACACCGGTGAGTTAAGCTGGTGTGTGCAAGTTAGGTGTGTTTTCAACTAAAAGGCCGTAGATGGAATTAGTCCCGATGGACTAAAGGAATCCGTTACTCGTGGCTAAAGAGTACACCCTCTGCAGAGATTAAACCTATTCGAATAGTTGTGTCCATGGTTAAGGATTACAGTCTGGGTTGGGTCAAGTGTCGGTCTTAGTGTCGGTCTTCGGAGGAGAAACTGTTAAAACAGAACTGGGATCACAATTTGAGACTTGTGATGATTATGATTATTATTTCGTTGTGGACTAACCCTTTATATTATTGGCATCATCGAATACCCCTGATGGTACTATCCCCTGGATATTCACTGTGATTATTTTACTTATAAGCCCTTTATGTGGCGTCGCTCAGAGGCCCGACTGTGGCATGCTTGTTATTTCATTTACTTATAAGCCCTTTATGTGGCGTCGCTCAGACACCCGACGTGGCATGCTTGTTATTTCATTTACTTATAAGCCCTTTATGTGGCGTCGCTCAAACGCCCGACTGTGGCATGCTTGTTATTTCATTTACTTATAAGCCCTTTATGTGGCGTCGCTCAGACGCCCGACTGTGGCATGCTTGTTATTTCATTTACTTATAAGCCCTTTATGTGGCGTCGCTCAGACGCCCGACTGTGGCATGCTTGTTATTTCATTTACTTATAAGCCCTTTATGGGGCGTCGCTCAGACGCCCGACTGTGGCATGCTTGTTATTTCGTTTACTTGATTGTTTGCCCATGATTTACTTAAATAGTATACTCGCGTGCATCATGAACCTTATTTCATAACTATCGGAGTGATCATAGAATATTTTGAAGCATGATTAGCAGTGGCTATATTATACATGTGTTCTTAATGTTTGCGAGTACATTCAAAGTACTCACTGGCTTGTCCCTGGCTATTGTCTTGGCCAGATATCTGCTTGGAGAGGATGCGTTGCGACGTCAACCCCGGAAACAAGGCAATGGTGTTAGCAGCCTCGTGAAGATAGGAGTTAACCTGGTCAGTTGTTCCTGTGGGAAATGGAGTCCCATACACAGATGATCCACAAACCGCTTCCGCCATCAACCACTAGAAACCATTTATTGTACTCATAGGCCACAATGGTCTTGTACTACATATTTTGTATTTTCGCTTGGAATTTTTGTATCAAGTTAATGCCTCATCAGCTAACAGTAATCCTGGGGCTGATGAGCTCGACGGCCATTTTTTGGAAAATCAATGCCCGGAAAAACCGGTCGCCACACACAAGAGATTTCTTGTATTTGGTTGTAGGGTCGTTTGAGAGAGACCATCTTCATCCTAGACCTCTCATGGATTGATAACCCTCAGGTCATCCACTTGAGGGTAAATTGGTACAGTCCTACAAAACTCTGCGCTTGGAGGCCCAACACGTGTCTACAAGAATAAAGTTGCGTAGTAGACATCAGAGACGTATTAGCATCCCCAAGCTTAGTTCCTGCTCGTCCTCGAGTAGGTAAATGATAAAAATAGATTTTTTTATGTGGAATGTGATGTCTACGATGCAACTTTATTCTTGTAGACTCGTGTTGGGCCTCCAAGCGTAGAGTTTTGTAGGACAGCAGCAATTTTCCTCAAGTGGATGACCTAAGGTTTATCAATCCGTGGAAGGCATAGGATGAAGATGGTCTCTGTCAAACAACCCTGCAACCAAATAATAAAAAGTCTCTTTGTCCCCAACACACCAAATACAATGGTAAATTGTATAGGTGCACTAGTTCAGCGAAGAGATGGTGACACAATTGTAGTAATGATAGTAGATATTGATTTTTGTAATAGGAACAAAAAACAACAAGGTAGTGAGTAACAAAAGTGAGCACAAACGGTATTGCAATGCTTGAAAATGAGGCCTGGGGTCCGTACTTTTGCTAGTGCAATCTCTCAACAATGCTAATATAATTGGATCATATAACCATCCCTCAATGTGCGATGAAGAATCACTCCAGAGTTCCTATCTAGCAGAGAACATAAGAAGAAATTGTTTGTAGGGTATGAAACCACCTCAAAGCTATTCTTTGCGTTCAATCTATCCCAGAGTTCGTACTAAATAATGCCAATCTAATCTTTCCGATCGATCTAACCAAGAGTTCATACTAAAATAACACCATATGATACACACTAACCAACTCTAATGTCACCTAGATACTGCAATGTCACCGCGAGTATGCGTGACTTGATTATACAATATGCATAAACAATTTCAGATTCATAATACTCAATCCAACACAAAGAACCTAAAAGAGTGCCCCAAGATTTCTACCGGAGAAACAAAGACGAGAATGTGCATGAACCCATATGCATAGATTACCCTAATGTCACCTTGGGAATCCGCGAGTTGAGTGTCAAAAGACATATCAAGTGAATCAATATGATACCCCATTGTCACCACGAGCATTCATAGCAAGACATACATCAAGTGCTCTCAAATCCATTAAAGTATTCAATCCTATAAGAACGAGATCGCAAAGGGAAAACTCAATTCACAACAACATAGAGAGGGGCAACACCATATGATCCAACTATATTAACAAACCCCGCGATACATCAAGATCGTGACATCTCAAGAACATGAGAGAGAGAGAGAGATTAAGCACATAGCTACTGGTACAAACCCCCCAGCCCCGAGGGTGAACTACTCCCTCCTTATCGTGGTGGCCGCCGGGGTGATGAAGATGGCCACCGGTGATGATTTCCCCCTCCGGCAGGGTGCCAGAACAGGGTCTAGATTAGGTTTTTGTGGCTACAGAGGCTTGTGGTGGTGGAACTTCTGATCTATCGACTCCCCTAGGGTTTTTGGAATATTTGGGAATTTATAGGGCGAAGAGGCGGTGCGGGAGGCCACCTAGGTGGCACAACCCACCAGGTGGGTTGTGCCCCCCTCGAAACACCCCTCTGGTACTTCTTTGGCCCATCTTGTGTCTTCTGGTCCAGAAAAAGTCTCCAAGAAGTTTCACTGCGTTTGGACTCCCTTTGGTATTGATTTTCTGCGAAGTAAAAACAAGCAAAAAACAGCAACAAGCACTAGGCATTATGTCAATAGGTTAGTCCCAAAAAATTATATAAAGTTGCTATAAAATGATTGTCAAACATCCAAGAATGATGATATAATAGCATGGAACAAACAAAAATATAGATACGCTGGAGACGTATCAGAATGCCACCCGTCATATTTGACACATATTCTCTTTTTTTGTAGTATGGACATTTGGACTTTTAGATGATTCAAAGCAATAGTCTATAGTTTGACATGAATACTTCAATGCTCAAGCATATTAATAAGAAACCATGTCATTCAAAATATCAATGCTAAAGAAAGCTATCCCTAGCCCATTATGCTCAATCATTGATGCATTCATGAAATACACTCAAATATTAGCTACATACAATGCTCAAGTATGATAATAGTGCTCCCTAGTTGGTGATTTATAAGAGAAGATGGAGACTCAATAAAAATAAAAATTTCATAAAAGTAAATAGATAGGCCCTTCGTAGAGGGAAGCAGAGATTTGTAGAACTGCGAGAGCTCAAAGCTTAAATTGAGAGATAAATTTGTTTTGAGAGGCATGCTTTCCCGTCAATGAAAACGACCAAGAGAATTCCCAATACTTCAATTTGCTGAACATCATAGTAATTATAAACACCCTTAGAATACGAAGATAAGATTCCATTATCACTAAACTCACATTGGTAGGGAAGGTGTTTCTTAGGGTTTTCAGAGCAACAAGTAAAATCATATATTTCACATAAATTCCAAGCATAACATTGCAAACGATGAATTTGATCTAGTAAAAGTTTCCCTTTTTGAGATATGCGGTGTCGCACATAACAAGCATGCTCATCTAAAGATTTGCCCTCAACTAAGCTAGTTGGGGTTTCATCACGACCACATAAGGATCGAAGATGATCCAAGTAAAAAGCTTCAGGAGTATGATAGATTTTGAGTGGCTCTTCAACCATTGGTTCAATAGGTACAACTAATTTTTTTGGTATTTTGCGTTTCCTACCCATAACTAAAGATAGAAAACAACTAAGAATAGAAAATAAAAATTACTTAGTGATAAAGCAAACAAGCACACACGAGAATATTCACCCCACGCTATGACTCCCCGGCAACGGCGCCAGAAAAAGGTCTTGATAACCCACAAGTATAGGGGATCAATTGTAGCCTGTTTTGATAAGTAAGAGTTTCAAACCCAACGAGGAGCTAAAGGTAGAACAAATATTCCCTCAAGTTCGACCACCGATACAACTCTACGCACGCTTGACGTTCGCTTTACCTAAAACAAGTATGAAACTAGAAGTAATTTGTAGGTGTTGTTGGATAGGTTTGCAAGATAATAAAGAGCTGTAAATAAAAACTAGGTGCTGTTTTAGGTAAAGAAGCAATAAAGTTAGTATAGCGAGTGTGGAAAAGTGGTGGTAGGAGTTGCGAAATTGTCCCTAAGAAATTGACTATGTTACTAGACCGATAGCAAGTTTTATGTGGGAGAGGCCACTGCTAGCATGTCATCCCTGACTTGGAATTCTATGCACTTAT
The DNA here is from genome assembly GCA_032464435.1 of Aegilops umbellulata. Lineage (NCBI taxonomy): Eukaryota > Viridiplantae > Streptophyta > Magnoliopsida > Poales > Poaceae > Aegilops > Aegilops umbellulata. Next base: position 401,130,693 of record CP136054.1, read on the forward strand.
GATTGGAACTATTAGCAAGCGTCCGCAACTACTAACGTTCATTAAGGTAAAACCCAACCATATCATTAAGTTATATTGGTCCCCCTTTAATCCCGTATGCATCAATTTCTATGCTAGGTAGAACTTTTGTCACTCTTGCCCTCCAATACATAGTCCTATCAACATACAACTAACCATATGGTGTGATCCACGCGTGCGCTCATATGATGGGCACCAAACGACAACAACATAACCACAAGCAAATTAAATCAGTCATAGCAATTCATCAACCACCGATTGGACAACGAAAATCTACTCAGACATCATAGGATGGCAACACATCATTGGATAATAATATGAAGCATAAAGCACCATGTTCAAGTAGAGGGTACAACGGGTTGCGGGAGAGTGGACCGTTGTAGATAGATGGGGGAAGGTGATGGAGATGTTGGTGAAGATGATGGAGGTGTTGGTATAGATCGCGGTGATGATGATGGACCCCGATGGCACTCCGGCGCCACCGGAAGCGAGGGGGAGAGAGCCCCCTTCTTCTTCTTCCTTGACCTTCTCCCTAGATGGGAGAAGGGATTCCCCTCTGGTCCTTGGCCTCCATGGCATGGGAGGGGCGAGAGCCCCTCCGAGATTGGATCTGTCTCTCTGTCTCTCTCTGTTTCTGCGTTCTGAGATTCTGCCCTTTCACTGTTTCTTATATATCCGGAGATCCTAACTCTGATTGGATTGAAACCTTCGCCTAGATTTTTCTCCAAAAATTAGCTTTCTTGCGGCAAAAGAATAGCAGCAACCGCCTTACGAGGGGCCCACGAGGGTCAGGGGGCACCCCCCTGCCTCGTGGACACCTCGGGCACCGTCTCGCGTTGATTCTTCCTCCCATATTTCCCAAATATTCCAAAATTATTCTCCGTCTGTTTTTATTATGTTTGGACTCCGTTTAATATGGGGTTTCTGCGAAACATAAAACATGCAACAAACAAGAACTGTGTCGGTGTACTAAAGTAGGGGTACCTTAGTACCCCAGACTTGTGCACGGGCAGTTGTAGCACCCTGCGGCGAGGCCCGCCCAGGAAGCGCCAAGAGAAGACCAAGCATTCAAGACAAGGCCCCCGGCAAGAGGAGCTTGCCGGGCCAAGAAGACAAGGCCCCCGGCAAGAGGAGCTTGCCGGGCCAAGAAGACAAGGCCCCGGCAAGAGGAGCTTGCCGGGACGACTAAGCCCATGTAATACCATCCAAGAACAAAGTATAAGAGACAGAAGATCGAGACCCCGACAAGAGGAGCTTGTCGGGAAGGCCGAACCCAGGCACCACAAGAGAAGCCCGCCGCGGCGCGCCATGCGCCCCGGCAAGGCCTGATAGCCAGCAAGCTATCAGGCACAGGAAGACGACCCCCGCGGCAAACCACTTGCCGCGGCAAATCGCCACCTCAGGACTGCGCTCCAGCTCGCCCGCCCACGCGTCGCTCCGAGGCACCCCCCCAAGGGCACGTGGCGGGGCACCGCGCAGCCTGGGGCATGCGGAGGCATGCAGCCACCATCGTGGCGAGCGGTGGCGCACCTAACGGTCCGCCTCGGTGCTGTCCAGGCGACCGTGACGGGCATTTAATGCCCTTGTCCCCTACCGTCAGAAGTAGGTATGATAACACTGTGCCGCGCTGCAGCGCCACTGTTCCCGCACTGTTACAACTTCCACCCCTTTTACACTTTTACCCCTTTCTCTTACGTTGACACCTGTCGGTGACCCCTTTGCGCTATAAAAGGAGGCCCGTGTGCAACGTAGAGGGGGTTCGGAGATTGGGAATCCAGACAGCTATACGCTCGGTGTAGCTAGCTCTCCAAGCTCCCGAGCTCTCCAGTTCAATACAACCAAGCAGGAGTAGGGTTTTACGCGTCCGTCGCGGCCCGAACCTGGGTAAACCGCCCGTGTGCTCGCCTCGATCTGCTCTCTGTGCTCCCTCCGCCCCCTTCACCGGACAACGAAAGGGGCTCCGGCCCCATAGGTGCTCGCGGGGGACGCCGTCCGCCCCGACATCTTTGGCGCGCCAGGTAGGGGGTGCGTCGAGGTTGTGCGGATCAGATCCGGCGTTCGCGCGAGCGCGCTCTTCATCAGCTTCTCCGAATTCGCTAGCTTCATCAACACCATGGCCCCGAAGAAGAAGGCTTCGGAGGTCACGGGCCCGTCCGCGTCTCTTCCACCGCTACCGGAGCCAACGGTGGGCGGGGGAGACGCCGTCGGAGGGGTGGCCTCCGGCGAGAACACTCGCGGCGCCACCAAATCCAAGAACAGGGCAGACGACCGAGCCTCGGCCTCCGAGGGCGCGTCGCATCCGTTCCGACAAACGACGACCCAGCGGCGCCATGCCGCAGGAGGCGGCATCCGCTTGCTGGACCAAGGGCAAACTGGAGGTTCACGGGACGCCCCGGGCCCCCGTCCGGACACGGGCAAGGCGAAGGCGCCGGGGAGGGACCCCGCTCTTTCTAACATTGTTAGGAGTCCGAGCGTATCCCGTTCCTCGCGCCACTCGCCCCCGTTCCCCTCCACTCCGGCAGAAGCGCTCGCGAGAGCGCAACTGCTCCTCGACTACCCTCCAGCGGCTGACAAGGCCGAGGGCTGGAGGGCCACCATCCAGAGCCTGATCGCCTTCGCCAACAACGACACGCCGCAGCAGCCGGCGACCTCACGGCCACGGCAGGTCGAGAAGACGAAGGCCGACGGCGACAAGACCGCCGGAGGTGCAACCACCATGCACTCCCCGGCGCAGAAGCAGAAGACGCCGCCCCGCTGGAGCAACGCCGACGACGGCTCTACAGCGTCGTCAGACCCGCGGACTCGCCGGGACCAGCGCCGAGTCCTCGACGAGCGGCAGCAAGAAGACGCTCGAACAAGGATTGAGCGCCGCCGAGAAACTCGGCGGCAATCAGACCAGCGGGCTGGGAACGCTGTCGACGCGCACACGCCCGGTGAACCAAGTGACTTACCGTACGCGGCAGGTTGCCCTGCGTTCACCCGTGAGCTGCGGCGCGTCCGGTGGCCCAGCACGAAGAACTTCAAGCCCGACGTACCGGAGAAGTACGACGGCAGGACGCACCCCTCGGAGTTTCTCAGCATCTACACGATCGCTGTGCAAGCTGCCGGGGGGCGCGACGAGAGGATATTGGCGAACTACTTCCCGCTCGTGCTTAAGCCGAACGTTCGTTCGTGGCTTATGCACTTGCCGGAAGGCTCCATTTCTTCCTGGGCGGATCTTTGCCATCAGTTTGTTGGCGCCTTCACGGGCGGCAACAAACCTCATGGCCAGGATAGCGACCTCCACATCCTAGCCCAGAAGGAAGGAGAATCCCTGCGCAAGTACATCCAGCGCTTCAGCCGCGCGCATCGCAACATCCCCGACGTTCACCCTGCCGCGGTTATCAGCGTGTTCCACCAGAACGTGCGTAACCGCCGCATGCGTGAAGAGATGGCCATGACCAAGGTCCGGGACGTCAGCGAGCTATATGCCCTGGCTGACAAGTGCGCGCGCGCGGAGGAGGGGAGGAAACTCCCCGGAGAGGATGCTGGCGCAGGAGAAAGCGACAGTGACGACACCGCCCCGGCGAAGAGAAGCCAGCGGCGGAATAATAGGAGGAAGAACAGGAAAGAGGTGCCTGCCGTCGAAGAGTCCGGCAAGGAGGCTCCCGCCAAGCAAACACAGGCTGGCGGCTCCGGCAAGGAGCCTGCCCCCGTGGCGGCAGCCGACAAGCAGGACGGCTCCGACAAGCAATACTGCAAGATCCACCGCACCAAGGGCCACGATCTCTCCAACTGCAAAAGCGTCGAGTACCTCGTCGTGCAGCAGAAGGCTGAGTACGAGAGGCGCGACAAGGGGAAGGCCCAGGGTGGAGGTGGCACTTCTGGCCACTTCGTGAACTTGTCGACTGCAACGTACAAGTACTCGAAGCCCCCGACGGCTCGGGGAAAAGGGCCGAGGATGTCGAGGCCCCAGACCGAGAAGGGCCAGGATAAAGGGATTGTTTGGAGACCTTGTTCTTATGCACGTTCAGTCGGCCAAGAATTATAACAAGTCGACGCCGAAGCAGGAAGGCCCTTATCGGGTGAGACGAGTCGCGAGGCCCGGCGCTGTCCGCCTCAAGACCGAAGAGGGCCTACCAGTGAGCAACTCCTGGGAACATAGAGCATCTTCGCAAGTTTCGCCCATAAGGCGCGGTTGCCGTGATCCGCTCCGGCAACCATCGGTTTGCACAGGCCTTGCCGCTGTTGCATGTAACCCCTTGTGCAAAGCCAGGCGAAGCCCCTGGCACCAGATAAAGTTGCCCTGTTAGGCGACCTTGTTCTTAGGCACGTTCAGTCGGCCAAGAATTATAACAAGTCGACGCCGAAGCAGGAAGGCCCTTATCGGGTGAGACAAGTCGCGAGGCCCGGCGCTGTCCGCCTCAAGACCGAAGAGGGCCTACCAGTGAGCAACTCCTGGGAACATAGAGCATCTTCGCAAGTTTCGCCCATAAGGCGCGGTTGCCGTGATCCGCTCCGGCAACCATCGGTTTGCACAGGCCTTGCCGCTGTTGCATGTAACCCCTTGTGCAAAGCCAGGCGAAGCCCCTGGCACCAGATAAAGTTGCCCTGTTAGGCGACCTTGTTCTTAGGCACGTTCAGTCGGCCAAGAATTATAACAAGTCGACGCCGAAGCAGGAAGGCCCTTATCGGGTGAGACGAGTCGCGAGGCCCGGCGCTGTCCGCCTCAAGACCGAAGAGGGCCTACCAGTGAGCAACTCCTGGGAACATAGAGCATCTTCGCAAGTTTCGCCCATAAGGCGCGGTTGCCGTGATCCGCTCCGGCAACCACCGGTTTGTGCAGGCCTCGCCGATGTTGCATGTAAGCCCTCGTACAAAGCCAGGCGAAGCCCCTGGCCGAAGATAAAGAAGCGCTGGCGCCCTAGATTTTAGCATGCATGCTGAGTCAGAGTCTCGTCCTTGGTTAGGGTTGTCAGTTCCTAGCTGTCGCTAACCCCTAACTTAGAGGTCGAGTCCGCGTCTTTTTCCCGTCCTTTCCCTTTGGCTCGCAGGAATTGAATGTCCTTGCCGGGCCGCTCAAGGACAAGGAAGAGGAGAAGGACGAGCCAGCACCTACGCCCCGGCGAGCCAGAGTCGCCGGGGGCTGCAACCTCAGATAAGTTTTTGCATCCCTCATCATGCATTCTCTTATGGACTGTGGAATTTGAAAGCCTCCTTTCCTCCTGAAAAGCTACCGTGCTCTCTTAGCGGCAAGCCCCAGAGCGCGTTCCTGGGGGCCCGTTTCGATAGCAGCCGCGGCAGCAAGGGGGAGGGAAGCGAGGGGCCGGGACCCGCCTACTCCCCGCCTCCGCCAAGGGCGTGAGAAAGGTCGAGCAGTGCGGGGGAGCGGCTGGGCCTGTTGCCGGGCTAGAAATTGTCTATCTTAACGATGTAAAGGACTCGTTCCTTACCGCGGTTTCCACCCGCGAGACAAATGATCCGGCAAACATCCCCTTTTCATTAAAAACATTCCACTCAGGTACAGTTCAGAGAGAATGAAAAACATGAAAGAAGGGATTACAAGGTTTAAACGCTACTAAGGCCCGAAGGCTTACAAGCTGAAAAGGGATAAGGTGCCCGTAATCCCTTTCTTGTCTCTCTCCCCAGGAGGTAGGGCAAGTAGGCGAAGAGGGCGAAAGGGGCACCTAGGCGAGCTACGGGTGCCAGAAGGCACCAAGAGAAGATCCGGGGGCTCCGCCCGGGGGTCTCCGGAGGCTGAAGAAGACGGAGGCGCCGGAGGCAGAGCTGGAAGATGAGGCAGCGGCCTTGCCGCCAGCCTCTTCCTCTTCCCCAGCCTCGCCACTCCGGCCGCCCGAGGAGATCAAGCCCCCGGCAAGAGGAGCTTGCCGGGCCGAGGAGAAGACCCCGGTGGTCGTCACCGAGAGCAAGGGTGATGACGGCGTCGGGGGCGCATCTGGAACACGAGGCACCGGAGCGTCAGCCGGCTGTCGAAGTCGGCCCGTACTCCGACTTCGCGGCCTTCGACGTCCGCCCTCTGTCCTCCTCAGCAGCCCCCCTATGCCAGCCGCCCAAGGAGACGACCCCGGGGAGTTCACGGAGCCCGGCGCGGACGATGGGGCCGCCGGTGCCACACGGAGCTGCGACCGACGCCTAGTCGGACCCGTCATCCCGGTGGCTGCTCCCCTCGTCGTCGCTGTCGCTCCCCTCCTCGTCACTCTCGCTCGAGGGGGAGCCTTCGCTGTCGGAGGAGCTATCTTCGCAGCACCGGGCCCGGATGCCGGAGCCCCAGAAGGCCTTGACGGAGAGGAGGTCCTCCCCCACCAGCTTAAAGTGGAGGGAGAACCCCTCCGTCAAACTGTGGATCCGGGCGAACGTCTTCCACCCGCGGCCCAGACACACCACGCCGGGGGCTCGGGACTCGACGTGGACTCGCGTCCCACTGATCCCGCAGCCCCTCATGCGCAGGTTTAGTGTCTCAGGCTGCTCCACCTCCAACACGCTCGCGAACGGAGCGGGAAGCCGGAGGCGGCGACGAGGCGCCCGGCGCAGCCTGATAATGAACTCACAGAGGTCGTCCCCGAGATGGACCGCGGGAAGGAACGGAGCCGCTGGCGGAGGCGAGGACGGCGCACCGATCCGTCCGCCCCGAGCGCCCCGGCCCCGTCCACGACCTCGTCCGCGACCTCGCCCTCTCCCTCTTCCCCTGACGACCGGCTCCGCCGCCGCGGGCGCAAGGGGAGGAGGGGCGCGTTGCCTAGCAGACACCCTCGCGGCAACCGAAGAAGAACCAGGGTTCCCCTCCTCCATCGCAGATGGGGGAAGGAAACCAGAAGCAGAAGGAGGAAGGAGATGGAGTGCGGATTTCCGTTGCCCCCTTTCGCTCCTTATAAAGGGGCGGAGTGGGGACGCGGCCGCCTCGCTCCTCCAATAGAAGCGGAGGAAGGGCAGACGACTGGGGTCGACCCACTGCATCGACCCGCGCCGGCCCGACTCCCTGCCTCCGCCGCCGTGACTCCGAGTGCATGAGGACCACGCGGTGGGCGCGCAGAACCGAGGCGACGGGTGGGACGACCTCTCCCCATCCCGTGATTATGGGGAACGGACGCCTCGAAAGCCGCGCCTCACCCCCGTTCGTTTATCGAGCCGCGCCTCCGCGCCTCCCTCCACTTAAAGGGGGAACGGGCGTTTCGCCCCCACGACGCCGCGATAAGCGCGCGCCGCCTGGGGGAGGTGCGACGGATGCGGAGTTAAGGAGCAGCGCGACCAAGGCCACGCGTGCCCGTGCACTGTTAGGGCCTGGCCCAACGACGCTCAGCACCGTGTGTGGCCCAGGCCCGGGGGCTCCTGTCGGTGTACTAAAGTAGGGGTACCTTAGTACCCCAGACTTGTGCACGGGCAGTTGTAGCACCCTGCGGCGAGGCCCGCCCAGGAAGCGCCAAGAGAAGACCAAGCATTCAAGACAAGGCCCCCGGCAAGAGGAGCTTGCCGGGCCAAGAAGACAAGGCCCCCGGCAAGAGGAGCTTGCCGGGCCAAGAAGACAAGGCCCCGGCAAGAGGAGCTTGCTGGGACGACTAAGCCCATGTAATACCATCCAAGAACAAAGTATAAGAGACAGAAGATCGAGACCCCGACAAGAGGAGCTTGTCGGGAAGGCCGAACCCAGGCACCACAAGAGAAGCCCGCCGCGGCGCGCCATGCGCCCCGGCAAGGCCTGATAGCCAGCAAGCTATCAGGCACAGGAAGACGACCCCCGCGGCAAACCACTTGCCGCGGCAAATCGCCACCTCAGGACTGCGCTCCAGCTCGCCCGCCCACGCGTCGCTCCGAGGCACCCCCCAAGGGCACGTGGCGGGGCACCGCGCAGCCTGGGGCATGCGGAGGCATGCAGCCACCATCGTGGCGAGCGGTGGCGCACCTAACGGTCCGCCTCGGTGCTGTCCAGGCGACCGTGACGGGCATTTAATGCCCTTGTCCCCTACCGTCAGAAGTAGGTATGATAACACTGTGCCGCGCTGCAGCGCCACTGTTCCCGCACTGTTACAACTTCCACCCCTTTTACACTTTTACCCCTTTCTCTTACGTTGACACCTGTCGGTGACCCCTTTGCGCTATAAAAGGAGGCCCGTGTGCAACGTAGAGGGGGTTCGGAGATTGGGAATCCAGACAGCTATACGCTCGGTGTAGCTAGCTCTCCAAGCTCCCGAGCTCTCCAGTTCAATACAACCAAGCAGGAGTAGGGTTTTACGCGTCCGTCGCGGCCCGAACCTGGGTAAACCGCCCGTGTGCTCGCCTCGATCTGCTCTCTGTGCTCCCTCCGCCCCCCTCACCGGACAACGAAAGGGGCTCCGGTCCCATAGGTGCTCGCGGGGGACGCCGTCCGCCCCGACAAACTGGCACTGGGCACTGGGTCAATATGTTAGTCCCCAAAATAGTATAAAAAGTTGCCAAAAGCATATGAAAGTTGCATAATATTGGCATGGAACGATAAAAAATTATAGATACGACGGAGACATATTAGCATCCCCAAGCTTAATTCCTGCTCGTCCTCGAGTAAGTAAATGACAAAAAAATATTTTTTGAAGTGGAATGCTACCTAGCATAATCTTGATCTTGTATCTAATCATGGCATGAATATTAAGACACGAATGATTCAAGGCAATAGTCTATAATTTGACATAAAATATAATACTTCAAGCCTGCTAATAAAGCAATCATGTATGTTCAAAATAACATGGCCAAAGAAATTATCCCTACAAAATCATATAGTCTGGCTATGCTCCATCTTCACCACACAAAATATTCACATCATGCACAACCCCGATGACAAGCCGAGCAATTGGTTCATAGTTTTTAACGCGCTTCAGCCTTTTCAACCCTCACGCAATACATGAGCGCAAGCCATGGGCATAGCACTATAGGGGGAATAGAATATGATGATGGGGGTCATGTGGAGAAGACAAAAAAGGACAAAGTCACACATTGATGCAGCTAATCAACGGGCTATGGAGATGCCCATCAATTGATGTCAATATGAGGAGTAGGGATTGCCATGCAACAGATGCACTAGAGCTATAAGTGTATGAAAGCTCATACTGAAACTAAGTGGGTGTGCATCCAACTTGCTTGCTCATGAAGACCTCGGGCATTTGAGGAAGCCCATCATCGAAATATACAAGCCAAGTTCTATAATGAAAATTTCCACTAGTATATGAAAATGATAACTCAAGAGACTCTCTATATGAAGAACATGGTGCTGCTCTGAAGCACAGGTGTGGTAAAAGGATAGTAACATTGCCCCCTTTTTTGGCGGGCTTCTTTGGCCCCCTTTTTTTATTTAGGCTTCTTTGGCCTCTCTTTTTTTCTTGGGGCAATGCTCTAATAATGATGATCATCACACTTTTATTTACTTACAACTCAATATTACAACTCGATACTAGAACAAAGATATGACTCTATATGAATGCCTTCGGCGGTGTACCGGGATGTGCAATGATTAAGCGTAGCAATGACATCAAAAAACAGACAAGCCATGAAAACATCATGCTAGCTATCTTACGATCCTGCAAAGCAATATGACAATAAATGCTAAAGTCATGTATATGATGATGATGGAAGTTGCATGGCAATATATCTTGGAATGGCTATGGAAATGCCATGATAGGTAGGTATGGTGGTTGTTTTGAGGAAGATATAATTAGGCTTATATGTGACAGAGCGTATCATATCACGGGGTTTGGATGCACCGGCCAAGATTGCACGAACTCTCGAGGTGAGAAAGGGCAAGGCACGGTACCGAAGAGGCTAGCAACGATGGAAGGGTGAAAGTGCGTATAATCCATGGACTCGCATTAGTCATAAAGAACTCATATACTTATTGCAAAAGTTTATTAGCCCTCGAAGCAAAGTACTACTACGCATGCCCCTAGGGGGGTAGATTTGTCGGAAAATACCATCGCTCGTCCCCGACCGCCACTCACAAGGAAGACAATCAATAAATAAATCATGCTCCGACTTCGTTACATAACGGTTCACCATACGTGCATGCTACGGGAATCACAAACCTCAACACAAGTATTTCTACTAATCCGCAACTACCCACTAGCATGACTCTAACATCACCATCTTTATATCGCAAAACTATTGCAAGGAATCAAACATATCATATTCAATGATCTACAAGTTCTATGTAGGATTTTATGACTAACCATGTGAATGACCAGTTCCTGTCATATCTCTAAATAGATATAAGTGAAGAAAGAGAGTTTAATTCTTTCTACAAAAGATATGCCCACGCTCTAATAAATATAAGTGAAGCAAAATAGCATTCTATAACTGGTGGTTTTCTATGTGAAGAGAAACAGGCAATCCAAACTTCAAATGATATAAGTGAAGCACATGAAGCATTCTATAAAGCCATACTCAAAAGATATAAGTGAAGTGCAATGAGCATTCTATAAATCAACCAAGGACTATCTCATACCAGCATGGTGCATAAAAGAAAAGTGAAAACTAAATGCAAAAGATGCTCCAAGATTGCACATATCGCATGAACGAAACGAATCTGAAAACATACCGATACTTGTTGAAGAAAGAGGGGATGCCTTCCGGGGCATCCCCAAGCTTAGACGCTTGAGTCTCCTTGAATATTTACTTGAGTTGCCTTGTTCATCCCCAAGCTTGAGCTCTTGCCTCTCTTCCTTCTCCTCACATCGAGACCTTCTCGATCATCGAACACTTCATCCACACAAAACTTCAACAGAAAACTCGGTAAGATCTGTTAGTATAATAAAGCAAATCACTACTCTAAGTACTGTTGCAAACCAATTCATATTATTTTTTTTGCATTTTAGTTACTGTAATATAACTTTTCCCTGGATTAATCCACTAATAGAAATTGATAGTTTCATCAAAACAAGCAAACTATGCATCAAAAACAGAATCTGTCTAAAACAGAACAGTCTATAATAATATGAACATTCACCATACTTCTGGTACTCCAAAAATTCTAAAAAAATTATGAAAAATAAACAATTTGTATAAAAAGACATTGCAAAAAGCTTCAGAACCATTTGACGTTCCAGTAAAAAATGTAAAATCGCGCACTACAGCCAAAGTTTCTATCCTGCACCGTACAAAGCAACAAGTATTGTAAACCTCCTAAAGGCAAACCTTGGCACATTATTTTTAATATACATGGAATTGTACAAGGGGATAATTATTTTTGTTGAAAAGTTTCTGTACTCAAGATTCACAAAGTTTCCGTGAGCATGAATAAAGTTCAAGGAGCTCCCCCACTTCAACCATGCTTGTCTCTCTCACTTTCACTTTCCTTTTTGAAAAGGTTTTGGGTTCCCCTCTTTATTTGTTTGTTTTTAAACTATATAAAAGCACACAACAGAAATAAATGACTCTCTAAAACTTCCGGGTTGTCTCCCAGGCAGCGCTTTCTTTAAAGCCATTAAGCTTGGCATATAGTGCTCAAGTAGTGAATCCACCCGGATCCCAAGTTATATCAAAGCCAATTTTAATTAGCAATGATTTGGCATTTAGTAGTGAGCACAAAGCAACATATATCAAGCAATTACTAAGGCTAACTCTCTTCCTATGCATCGGCATGTCATAAAAGAACAGTTCATGCACACCTAGTAAAGGCCAGTGCATAGTATAAACAGTTTCTTGCAATTTTATCATGTGGGAAACATAGAGAGGTGGAGATATAGTTCCTCTATCATAATAATTGCAAGTAGGACCAGCAAGCACATGCATATTATATCTATCAAAATCATCATGTGTAGTAGTAAAATGCAACCCATCAATATAATCCTCAATAAGGGCAAACTTCTCCGATATAGTGTAGTTTGGAGAATTCAAAACGATAATACGACTATCATGCATGGGTGCAATAGTAACAGTTTCATGTTTAACATAAGGAACTATAGCAAGTTCATCTCCATAAGCATAATTCATATTGGCATATTGGCCACAAGCATAGCAAGCATCATCAAAAAGGGATATTCAAGAGAATCAACGGGATCATAACAATCATCATAGCAATCATCCTTCGGTAAGCACGAAGGGAAATTAATCAATGTATGAGTTGAAGAGTTACTCTCATTAGAAGGTGGGCACAAGTAGCTAATCCTCTCTTCCTCCTTTTGTTCTTCGCTCTCCTCATCATCTTTTTCATCCAATTAGCTCACAGTTTCATCAATTTCTTCTTCCATAGACTCCTGCACAATATTAGTCTCTTCTTGGACAGCAGAGTCCTCAGTATATAGTTTAACATAGGCTTTAGAAGCATAATTCTCATAACAATATTTAAGTATGGCAAAATTTTCAGATTTGTAAAGAGTAGCATCATACTTTTCAATGAAAGAAGCAGTTTCATAAGCACCCTTAAAAGCAACAAATTCTTCAATTTGCTGAACATCATAGTAATTATAAACACCCTTAGCATACGAAGCTATGATTCCATTGTCACTAAACTCACATTGGTAGGGAAGGTGTTTCTTAGGGTTTTCAGAGCAACAAGTGAAATCATATATTTCGCAATAAATTCCAAGCATAACATTGCAAACGATGAATTTGATCCAGTGAAAGTTTCCCTTTTTGAGATTTGCGGTGTCGCACATAACAAGCATGCTCATCTAAAGATTTTCCCTCAACTAAGCTAGTTGGGGTTTCAGCACGACCACATAAGGATCAAGGATGATCCACGTAAAAAGCTTTAGGAGTATGATAGATTTTGAGTGGTTCTTCAACCATTGGTTCAGTAGGTACAACTAAATTTTTTGGTATTTTGCGTTTCCTACCCATAACTAAAGATACAAAACAACTAAGAACAGCAAATAAAAATTACTTAGTGATAAAGCAAACAAGCACACACGAGAATATTCACCCCACGCTATGACTCCCCGGCAACGGCGCCAGAAAAAGGTCTTGATAACCCACAAGTATAGGGGATCAATTGTAGCCTCTTTCAATAAGTAAGAGTGTCGAACCCAACGAGGAGCTAAAGGTAGAACAAATATTCTCTCAAGTTCTATCGACCACCGATACAACTCTACGCACGCTTGACGTTCGCTTTACCTAAAACAAGTATGAAACTAGAAGTAATTTGTAGGTGTTGTTGGATAGATTTGCAAGATAATAAAGATCGCGTAAATAAAAACTAGGGGCTGTTTTAGGTAAAGAAGCAATAAAGTTGGTATAGCGAGTGTGGAAAAGTGGTGGTAGGTGTTGCGAAATTGTCCCTAAGCAATTGACTACGTTACTAGACCGATAGCAAGTTTTATGTGGGAGAGGCCACTGCTAGCATGTCATCCCTGACTTGGAATTCTATGCACTTATGATTGGAACTATTAGCAAGCGTCCGCAACTACTAACGTTCATTAAGGTAAAACCCAACTATAGCATTAAGTTATATTGGTCCCCCTTTAATCTCGTATGCATCAATTTCTATGCTAGGTAGAACTTTTGTCACTCTTGCCCTCCAATACATAGTCATATCAACATACAACTAACCATATGGTGTGATCCACGCGCACGCTCATATGATGGGCACCAAAGGACAACAACATAACCACAAGAAAATTAAATCAATCATAGCAATTCATCAACCACCGATAGGACAACGAAAATCTACTCAGACATCATAGGATGGCAACACATCATTGGATAATAATATGAAGCATAAAGCACCATGTTCAAGTAGAGGATACAGCGGGTTGCGGGAGAGTGGACCACTGTAGATAGATGGGGGAAGGTGATGGAGATGTTGGTGAAGATGATGGAGGTGTTGGTGTAGATCACGGTGATGATGATGGCCCCCGGTGGCACTCCGGCGCCACCGGAAGCGAGGGGGAGAGAGCCCCCCTTCTTCTTCTTCCTTGACATTCTCCCTATATGGGAGAAGGGTTTCCCCTCTGGTCCTTGGCCTCCATGGCATGGGAGCGGTGACAGCCCCTCCGAGATTGGATCTGTCTCTATGTCTCTCTTTGTTTCTGCGTTCTGGGATTCTGCCCTTTCACCGTTTCTTATATATCCGGAGATCCGTAACTCTGATTGGATTGAAACCTTTGCCCAGATTTTTCTCCGAAAATTAGCTTTCTTGTGGCAAAAGAATAGCAGCAACCGCCTTACAAGGGGCCCACGAGGGTCAGGGGCACGCCCCCCTGCCTCGTGGCCACCTCGGGCACTATCTCGCGTTGATTCTTCCTCCCATATTTCCCAAATATTCCAAAAATATTCTCCATCCGTTTTTATTCTGTTTGGACTCCGTTTGATATGGGGTTTCTGCGAAACATAAAACATGCAACAAACAGGAACTCACACTAGGCACTGGATCAATATGTTAGTCCCAAAAATAGTATAAAAAATTGCCAAAAGTATATGAAAGTTGCATAATATTGGTTATTTGAATAGATCATGATAACCCTGCAGGGGTGTACTTCTTCACACACGCTCTCACCACTTATCACCATGTACACGTCATGTATCTCGGCAACCTTCAAGCGGAAGCCTGGCGAGGGTGTCGGCCACGACCTGACTAACCACACAAGACTCTAGTCCAGGTTTATTGCCTATTCGGGTTCCATCCGCAAGGAGATCCGGCCGGGGTGTCGCTCACGGCCCCAAACGATGTGTGCAGGGTTCCCAAGCCCACCTCGCCGGATGGATCTACGCTTGGTACACCGTGCCACTTGTGCCTAGTCTGTCCCAAGCCCACCTGGTCGGGTGCCACTTGGTAGACTACTAACACTACCTACAAACACCAGAGACTATTTGCGACTCCTGGACAGAGATCAAGTTGGTTAATAAGTCGAGAGAGCTTGGAGCGCCCGGAGCCCAATGTGTGGTAGTAGCTAGTCATTGGACAACATACACAGAACTCAGTGCTTAAGGACGGTTCCAGTGAGACAACCCACCATGTACTCCTACATGGCCTCTCACCTCTACCTTTACCAAATCGTGTTCACACACTTAACTCTCAGCACCAGAACATATCGTAACACTCCAATTCATTCCCAATGAATCAGACCTGACACAACTCTAAGCAATAGCAGGCATGGCATGGTAGGAACACAACATGGCTCAATCAACTCCTACACATGCTAGTGGGTTTCAACTATTTACTGTGGCAATGACAGGTCATGCAAAGGAATGGGTTCAACTACTGCAGCACAAAGTAGCAGTTGATTCGCGGTTGTCCTAATGCAATAAAAGAGAGCAGGAGCGAGAGAGTGGGATCATATCGGAATGAATAAGGGGGGTTGCTTGCCTGGTAGATCAACAAGGGGGCACTGCTTCTCTGACAGGTACTCTGGATCGGTCTCCGGAGCAGGACCTATCGAGAAGGAACGGTGTCAGAAATCAATACACAATCATATGCAATAATAAGATGCATGAACATGGCATGAAGATGTGATGTGGTTTGTGCTAATGCATCTAGCATTCTGTTTGGAAGAGGTCCATTTGAACCAAGGGTTCAAATGCAACTCTAATTTAAGCCTTTATAAATGCCATTCATATGTTTTCATATATACAGAAGGTATAACTTGATTTTTCATGCATGAAACTGGTATAGATGGATAGATTGCATTTTTCTGATAATTTTTCATATATAAATTATTTCGATCTGAGCTACGGTTGAATTGATATGGATTTTTGAAGTTTTGAATATTTTCTGGAATTTCCTGTTTAAAAATAATTCCAGAAAATGAATAACTGCGTCAGCATTGCGTCATGCTTGCGTCAGCAAGTCAACAGCGCTGACTGGGGTCAAACCTGACGTGTGGGGGCCACACGTCAGTGTCACAGTTAGTTAACAGGGGGTTATTAATACTAACTACAAATCTAATTAAAAGGATTAGTGGTGTTGGGCCCATTGTCAGTGTCACAGAGGGGGGGGTAATTAACGCCTAACTACAAGCCACGTCAGCCCGCCGGAGTTTGGCCGGCGGCGACCAATACCGCGGCGGCAACTCATCGGACTTGCGCTACGAGCGGCGGATGGACGCGCGGAGACCACCGGGGCGTAGCCCGTCGTCGTCCGCATCCAGCGGAGTAGGTGGGAGGCTGCGGGGGCGCCGGAGCGAAGCTCGCGGCGGCGGCCGGAGCTCGGGCTCAAGCGGCTGCTGGCTATAGAGCACGGGGAGGCAGGGGAGAAGTGGGAATCGACGCAGGGGCTCACGGCGGGTCCAACGGCGGGGTCGGCGAGCTCGGGGAAGGCTTGGGGCAGCTGGAACGTCGTCGGCGATCTCGGGTGGCCGAGGATGAAGACGGCGGCGATGGCGGCTCCACGGGGCTTCCCTCGTCGCGTGGCTCGACGAAGATGTAGACGGAGGAGTGGCGGAGCTCGTGGACTCTACGGAGGGGCGAGGGGAGGGCTCTGGCGACGACTACGGCGAACGGCGGCGATGGTGGCGCTCGGCCATGGGGAGGAACGAGAGAGGGAGGCGAGGGGAGAGTGAACGAGGGGTCCAGGTGCGTGGCGTCTCAGGGGCGTCGAGGAGGAGCCAGGCAGGCTGGGAGGGAGGAGGTGGCCAGGGCGCGTGCCCACGCGCGGCGACCACATGCTCGGCGTCCTCCTGGCACGGTGGAGACGACGACTGGCAGGGGCTAGTCAGCTGGGCCGAGCTACTGGGCCGATCTGGTAAGTGGCCCAGGTAAGTCTCTCTCCCCTTTTCTGTTTTCTTTTCTATTTCTGACATTTGTTTCTGATTTAGTAAAAATACTAAATCAATTTATTTTCTTATGCCAATTTTTGTAGGGTCTATTGGTATTATTCCAGAGATCCTCAATTACTGGCATAATTTTTGGACAATATTTTATATATATAACAATATATATCCAAAGCAAATAATTATTGCATTAATACCAAATGCCCAAAATATATATTTATGAGCTCCTAAAAATATTGGTTGGATTTTTATCTCTGTCCAATATTTTCAGTGAGCAACATGAACATTTTCTTGGATCCTTTTGGAGCACTTTTTATCTGGGTCATTTCCAGAAATAATTTCTGAGGGTTTCACAAATCCTCATTTCAAATTTAATTGGAATTTAAACATGATGCACACATGAAGGGCTAGCCTGGGTCATACCAGAACTAGGGATGTGACACTGAGCGTTTGCAGAACTCGGAGGTGCCATACGTTCGGTGCTTGATCGGTTGGATCGCGAAGACGTTCGACAACATCAACCGCGTTAAGATAATGCTTCCGCTTTCGGTCTACGAGGGTACGTGTACGCACTCTCCCCGCTTGTTGCTATCCTTCTCCTAGATAGATCTTGCGTGATCGTAGGAAAATTTTGAAATACTATGTTCCCCAACAATGGCATCCGAGCCAGGTCTATGTGTATATCTTATATGCACGAGTAGAAAACAAAGAGTTGTGGACGATAATAGTCATACTACTTACCAGCATGTCATACTTTGATTCGGTATTGATGGATGAAGCGGCCCAGACCGACATTGCATAACCGCGTTCATGAGACTGGTTCTATCGCCGTGCTTCAAACACAGGTGGCTAGTGGGTGTCTGTTTCTCCAACTTTAGTTGAATCGAGTTTGACTACGCCCGGTCCTTGTAGAAGGTTAAAACGGCACACTTGGTGAAAAATCGTTGTGGTTTTGATGCGTAGGTAAGAACGGTTCTTGCTAGAAGCCCGTAGCATCCACGTAAAACTTGCAACAACAAAGTAGAGGACGTCTAACTTGTTTTTGCAGGGCTTGTTGTGATGTGATATGGTCAAGACGTGATGATATATAAATTTTGGTATGAGATGATCATGTTTTGTAACAGTTATCGGCAACTGGCAGGACCCATATGGTTGTCGTTTTATTATATGAAATGCAATCGCCATGTAATTGCTTTACTTTATCACTAAGCGATAGCGATAGTTGTAGAAGCAATAGTTGGCGAGACGACAACGATGCTTCGATGGAGATCAAGGTGTCAAGACAGTGACGATGGTGATCATGACGGTGCTTTGTAGATGTTCAAGTGCATCTAGTGCCACCCCTAGTTGGTTTTGGAGTATTGACGACAAAGTTGGTTGAGGGACTAATGTGTTTGTGAGAATTGCAGGATGACACAGGTAGTAGTCCCTCATTGATTCGGTTTACCTACCGGAGATGACCCCTAAAAATGTATGAAGACATTGACGACAATGGTGGTATGAGAAGATATTCATATTGAAGACTATGACATGAGAAGACATTGATTGAAGACTATGGAGTGCGAAGACTTAGTCGTTTTGTTGTTTCCTTTACTTCTTTGTTGAGTCATAGGAACCACCGTACTGCTAAGTGGGGTCCAAGTGAACAAAGTCAGAGTGACTGAAGTGATGCTCAACCAAAATCCTATGTCTTCGAGTGAAGACAATGAGAGCAAATCTTATCCAGAGCTGGATGAGACAGCTTTGCTTGTAGCCCAAGTAAAGTTGTCGTGTCTGAAATCTGACCGTTGGAACACGTGTCAATTCCTTAGTGACCTAGGGTCATTTCGGACATATCAAGTCGGGTTGCCTAGTGGCTATAAATAGCCCACCCCCTTCACCATAAATTGGTGGCTGCTCAGAGTTAGTGCACGGCTTTTGTCGTATTGAGAGCAACCCACCTCGAAGCCTTTGAGAGAGAGAAATCCTTGCGAGGACAAAGCCCAAACACCCAGAGCCAAAGAGTGTTAGGCATCACTGAAGTCTTTCTGTCTGTGTGACCTGAAGACTTATTACACTTGAGGACTGTGAATCCTCCAGCCGGTTAGACGTCGTGTTCTGAGCATCCAAGAGTCATTGTGGATCGCTGGTGAATGAAGTCTGTGAAGGTTTGGAAGTCTACCTTGAAGACTTACCAGAGTGATTGGGCGAGGACCGTGTGTCCTTAGCTCAAGGGGAATAAGGTGAAGACGCGGTCTTCTGGGTTGAATCTCAGCCTCCCTAACCAGACGTACAATTGTCACAGCAATTGGAACTGGTCCAACAAATCCTGTGTCCTCAACGAGTGACTGGTTCTATCCTCTCCCTCTCTTTACTTAAACATATTCTCTGTGAAGTCATTGCCTGTTTGATTTACCTATTTGTCTTCACTGTTTGACATCTATTGTTGTTTGGCTTCATACCATCTTCCATCGTGATCCTTACTACCCAGCAGCCATTTGTCTTAGTACTCTCATTGCATACTTAACTATGGTTTGCTTAGCGTAGTATATCTTCCGCTGCATTTCAATAGGTTCATTTCTATTGATTGTCTTTGAAACTTCCATGTTTTGAAGACTTTCATAAAAATCGCCTATTCACCCCCCCCCCCTCTAGTCAATAACTAGCACTTTCAATTGGTATCAGAGCAAGGTACTCCCTTGTTCTGTGTGATTCGGTTTAACCACCTGGAGTTTTAGCTATGTCGACTGCAGGGATAATCAAAGTCTTCGCTGCTTGCCCCATGTTCGATGGAACTGAATATCCCTACTGGAAGAATAAGATGCGCATGCATCTTGAAGCCATTGATGTCGACCTCTGGTATGTCGTCAAGAATGGCGTTCCCAAGACTGGTGAAGGTGTCACCCCCGCTGATGTCAAGAAGTTCATTCAACTGGACTCCACTACCAAGAACATCATCTGTGGTCATCTAACCAAAGGACAGTATGGCCGTGTGAGTGCTCTGGAAACGTCGAAACTAGTCTGGGACTGGCTATCCAAGGTCAATGAAGGCGTGTCAACCCAGAGAGATCAAAGGATCGGTGTTCTTCGCAACCTCTTCAATCGGTTCAAGAGAAACGACAATGAAAATGTCCAGCTCACGTTTGATCGCCTCACTGACATCACAAATGAGCTTCGTGCTCTCGGCGCCACTGAGATTACCAAGCATGAAATCGTCAAGACACTACTGAGATCACTTGACAGCTCCTTTGACACCCTTGCCCTCATGATACAAGAACGTCCTGACTTCAAGACACTCAATCCGTCTGATATACTTGAGAGGCTCAACACACATGAGTTCCAGTTGTCTGAGAAAAGAGATATATATGGTCCCAACTATGGCCGAACTCGCGCTTTGAAGTCAAAAGCTGTTTCCTCATATGAAGAAGAATCTGACTGTAGTTCTGATGATCCTGAAGACATTGGAAAGGAACTTGCTATGCTTGTGAAGAAGTTCCAGAAGTTCACTAAGAAGAAGGGCTACAGAAAGTCTTCACGGTCCAGCTCAAGAAATGATGAAGCTTCCAATCATGACTACAAGAAGAGAACATGTCACAAGTGCAAGAAACCTGGACACTATATCTCTGTGTGTCCACTGTGGAACAACGAGAAGAAGAAGAAGAGCAAGGAATATGATTCTGATGACAAGAAGAAGCAGAGATCTTGAAATTCTTCTTCCAAGTCCTCATCCAAGTCTTCATCTCATAAGAAGAGCTCATCTGGCAAGGCTCGTGCTTTTGTTGGGAAGGAGATGGATTCAGAGGAGGAGTCTGCTTCTGAGGAGGCGGGGTGGAGTCCGAGGAGGAGTCCGACCCTGGCGTCGCAAGTATGGCTCTAGCCACAACCTACGTTGCCAAGTCCATCTTCAACACTGAAGACAATGACTTCCACACCAACGCTGAAGCTGATGACAAGGACGACCCTGCTCCCACCTACTGCTTCATGGCACGTGGTGCCAAGGTAAAATCACGCGATGCTTACTTTCAAACATCTAGTGAAGATGACTCTCATTGTGAATCCAAACCCAGCTACAAAACACTTGCTAAAATTGCAACTGAACAACAAAAGGCTATGGAATATACTCAAAAACTGTTAGACAAAAGCGATGATCTGTTGGACGCGGAAATGACTCGTTCACAGTCCTTAGTTGAAGACATACAAAATCTTCATGCTAAGTACCAAGAACTTGAAAGTCGTCATGAAACGCTCTCAACCACTCATGAAAAGCTCTCCTATGATTATCTTCAAAGGAAGCAAGAGCTTGAGAAATTGAGAGCGGCTCATGAAGATCTTCAAAAAGAGAATGAGTCACTTCGCGCTCAACAGATCAGTCCCGCTCAGGACGGATTTGAACTACCATGTCTAAAATGTCTTGAGCGTGATAACGCTACCTCTGTTGCTGAATGTTCCATTGCTGCTACTGTTGCATTGTCTTCAACTACTAATGTGGTAACTAACCCCTCTGCGGAGGATACCACTACTATTGCTGATGAAAATGCTAGGTTGAAGACATTGCTTGAAATAGGGATGTATAAAAGTCTGAAAGGGCATCAGACACTTTGCGATGTCCTCAAAAAGCAGATTCTGAACCGAAACCCTAGGAAAGAGGGTGTTGGGTTAGAGAGGAAAATGAATGTTGATGGTTCCTACTGGAAGCCTGAGCAGTATCCCAAAACCACATGGGTTGCTGCAAAGGGACCTTCAGTGGATCCATCTGCCTTATCTGGCTTTACCTGTGCTAACCCTATTATCATTGATGAATCCTTTGATGCAAACTATAAACTGTTCAAGAATCAGAATGGTGAAGTGTTTGCCAGATATGTTGGTACTAACTGCAGGAATGGGCCACCTATGAAGAAGATCTGGGTTCCCAAAAGCTGTCTTGAGAATCTTCCAGTGAATGTCATCATGACACCACCTGGGAAGAAGACAAACCCCAGACCTAAGGCTTCATATGGTCCAAAGGCTTCATACAGACAGAGGTCTCACCTGACGCTAATGTTTTGCAGGGAAACCATACTCAGACTTATGAATATGAGCGTGTGTCTTCAAACCGCTGTGTTCATAGAACTAAAAAAATTTCTGCTTATTCATATGAGTATCATTCATCTCCTGCAAGGCTATTTGCTAGGGCTCCAAAGCCCAAATTCTCAGATGCTGCACTTAGACTCATAGCTTCTAAGACACCCCTGAAGATGTGGGTGGTTAAGAAGAATTAACTTTCTCTTGCAGGGAAGGGTCTCCAGCCGAAAACCAAAGGAGTCTGATGCTATTGCTGGGGACCTAAAACATCTTGTAGGGCGCAAGATCAAATGCCCAAATGGTCTTACTATGTATTTTGTTCCTGAATCGTTTGCCATTCATCCTATTAGTCCTAATCTTGATCTGGGCTTCAATAATCCTCTTGCTCGTCAAATGTTTATGCTTCACAATGCTCTTGGTGAAGCCTATCCCCCTAACTGTACTGTAGGGTATGACACCTCGTGCTTCAGAATGGATTATGGACAGCGGATGCACTAATCATATGACTGGTGATCGAAGTCTTCTCATGGACTCAACTTTACGTCCATCTGATAAGAGTCACATCACATTTGCTGACACTGGTAAAAGCAAGGTATTGGGTCTAGGTAGAGTTGCAATCTCAAGGGATCAGCACATGGATAAAGTGATGCTTGTTGAATCCCTTGGCTTCAACTTAATGTCTGTCTCAATGCTTTGTGACTTGAACATGATTGTGGTATTTGGAAAATATCGTTGCCTTGTACTTATGGAATTTGACAAATCTCTAGTCTTTGAAGGGTACCGGAAAGATGATTTGTACATGGTAGATTTCTCAGCAGGACCACAGCTTGCCGTATGTCTTCTCACAAAAGCTTCGGAGTGGTGGTTATGGCATCGGAGGCTGGGGCATGCTGGCATGAGGAACTTACACACTCTCGCCAAGAAGAAGCATGTCATAGGCATCGAGGACGTCAAGTTCAAGAAGGATCATTTGTGCGGTGCCTGCGAAGCTAGAAAGATGACAAGGGCCAAGCATCCCTCGAAGACAATCATGACGACATCTCAACCCTTCGAGCTGCTACACATGGACTTATTTGGCCCTACTCACTACTCTACCCTCACAACAACTGCTTGTCTCTATGGCTTCGTCATTGTTGATGTTTATTGAAGATATACGTGGGTGCACATAATTCTCTTCAAGACTGAAGTGCAAGATGTCTTCAGACGCTTTGCCAACCGAGCCATGAACAATTATGGCGTCAAGATCAAGCATATCAGAAGTGACAACGGCACTGAATTCAAGAACACCAGACTTGATCTCTATCTGGATACAATGGGAATCACTCATGAGTTCTCCGCTCCCTACACACCTCAGCAAAATGGCATCATAGAGCGCAAGAACAGAACCCTCATTGAGATGGCTCGGACGATGCTCGACGAATACAAGACACCAAGAAAGTTCTGGCCTGAAGCTATTGATACAGCATGTCATGTCATCAACCGTGTTTATATCCATAAGCTTCTGAATAAAACATCCTATGAGCTCCTCACTGGCAAGAAGCCAAATGTCAGTTACTTCAGAGTATTTGGAGCTAGGTGCTGGATTAAGGATCCCCATCACAAGTCAAAATTTGCACCAAAAGCTCATGAAGGTTTCATGCTCGGTTACGGAAAGGACTCGCACTCTTACAGAGTCTTCAACCTCTATCTCTACAAAATCATTGAAACTATGGACGTGCGGTTTAATGTAACCAATGGGTCACAAAGAGAGCTCCTGCCGAGTACACTAGACGAAGCTTCACCCAGTGAATCTATCAAGCTAATGGGAACTGGTGAAATCATGCCTTCTGAAGCACGGCCTGAAGAGGAACTTATCATTTCTGCACCTAACCAACCTGAAGACAATGCTCAGCCTGAAGACAATCCTCCCAATGATAACAATGATCAGCAAGAGCAAAATCTTCGTCCAGCTCATCCTCGTGTTGCGAGTGAAGTACAGATTGAGAAGATAATTGATAGTATCAATGCACCTAGTCCACTTACTCGTTCAAGAGCAACACAGTTAGCAAATTTCTGTGGGCACTTTTCTTTTGTGTCAATATCAGAACCCAAGAAAGTTGCTGAAGCCTTTATGGAACCTGAATGGATTCAAGCTATGCAAGAAGAGCTTCAACAGTTCAAGCTGAACAATGTTTGGGAACTTGTCATGCGTCCTGACCCTCGAAAGCATAACATTATAGGCACAAAATGGGTATATAGAAACAAGCAAGATGAGCATGGTCAAGTCGTCAGAAACAAAGCTCATCTCGTCGCTCAAGGATATACTCAAGTTGAAGGGATTGACTTCGATGAAACATTTGCTCCTGTGGCTAGGCTTGAAGCTATTCGCATACTGCTAGCCTATGCCAACCACCACAACATCTTGCTATATCAAATGGATGTGAAAAGTGCATTTCTCAACGGCAAGATTGAAGAAGAAGTATACGTCATACAACCACCTGGCTTCAAAGATCCAGAACATCCTGATATGGTGTACAAGCTAAACAAAGCACTATATGGCCTCAAACAAGCTCCTCGCGCTTGGTATGATACGATCAAAGACTTCCTGAAGAGCAAAGGCTTCAAACCTGGATCCCTCGATCCCACACTCTTCACGAAGACATATGATGGTGAACTGTTTGTGTGTCAAATCTATGTGGATGATATTATCTTCGGCTACACCAACCAGAAGTATAGTGATGAGTTTGGGTACATGATGCAAGAGCAATATCAGATGTCCATGATGGGAGAGCTGTAGTTCTTCCTTGGTCTTCAAATTCGTCAGCAAAGGAATGGCATCTTCATATCTCAAGAAAAATATCTCAAAGATTGTTTGAAGAAGTTTGGAATGCAAGATTGCAAAGGTTACACGACGCCAATGCCAGCCAAACACCATCTGGGTCCCGACGACAATGGTAAAGAGTTCGATCAAAAGGTATACCGCTCCATGATTGGTTCCTTACTTTACCTATGTGCATCTAGGCCAGATATTATGCTTAGTGTTTGCATGTGTGCTCGATTCCAAGCAGCACCAAAGGAATCGCATCACTTAGCTGTGAAGCGAATTCTTCGATATTTGGCTTACACCCCAACACTAGGATTATGGTATCCAAAGGGCTCAGAGTTTGATCTGGTTGGATTATCGGATGCTGATTATGCTGGTGACAGGTGGATCGCAAGTCTACATTAGGCACATGTCACTTTCTGGGACGATCACTTGTCTGTTGGTCTTCAAAGAAGCAGAACTGTGTATCACTCTCAACTGCTGAATCTGAATACATTGCTGCTGGATCTTGCTGCGCTCAGCTTCTATGGATGAAGCAAACTCTCAAGGACTATGGCTCAATCTGAAACAAGTACCTCTCTTCTGCGACAACGAAAGCGCCATCAAGATTGCCAACAACCCAGTTCAGCACTCGAAGACAAAGCACATTGAAATTCGTCATCACTTTATCAGAGATCATGTCATGAAGAAAGATATTGATATCATTCACGTCAACACTAAAGAGCAATTGTCAGATATCTTCACAAAGCCCTTGGATGAGAAAAGGTTTTGCAAGTTACGGTGTGAGCTAAATATCTTCTTGGAATCCTCAAATGTCCTGTGATCAGGCACACATCCTAACACTTATGCATGTTGATGACTTAGATGTGCAACTCACGAAGTAAAGTATATCTTCAATCAATGAAGACTTACACTCTGAGTGTGAATACATTAACGTGGAATTTGACTTCAGAGCGCCACGATAATTGTGCGCCGTGTCTGGGTCTAATACTTCCTATACGGTGGGTAACGCCACCACCAAATTCTCTGTTTGAAGTGTTTCACTCATGGCGTTACAGTTGGTTTGTCTTCGATTTCAATTTATCTTCATGATTATCTTCACTATGTTGATTTGATTGCCTTCTGATATACATATATATACTAGTGTTCTGTCCTCTACAACATTCACTTATAGCTATGTCTTCCTTGTTGAATCTTTTGAACTAAGTGAATGTGATCGGACCCTACTCTCTCTATGCTTTCTATCTCAAACTCTATCTGTCCAAATCATATGCATTCTATTGAAACTGTCAAATGTCTTCTCTGCGTCCTTGTCAGCAGAAGATACCGTGACAAACGTTAAGTCTGTGTTAAATGATTCATCCTTATTGCCTGAAATCCGGAGAAGCCGGAACGACCATCCGACAAACCTGGCGGGCGTGGGAACGTGGGACAACTCTGAGTATGTTGCATGCTTGCCACGTGCCCCTCAGATGTGAACCGCCAGGGGCACCTGCGTAATTGCGCTATGCCGCACACTTCCTTATAAATACATGTCCCCTGTGGTCAAGAAAAACTTCTTCCACCTCTCCACCATGTCAAAACCCTAGCGCCACCGCTAGCTCTCGACGATGCCGGCGATGAAGCGCTTAGCTGTCGCGACTTCTCCGACGCCGTCCTCACGCCAGCCGTGAACATCATCCTCTCCGCCGCCGCTGTAGGTGTCCTCCGTCGCCAAGTTAGGGCACGGTGGATTGAACTGCTCGGTCTCCTACTCTTCCCATCTAGCAGTTCTTCGAGTGGTAATTACAACTCTATTTTTACCGTCTTTTTGATCCTCAAAGATTCATCCTGTTTACCAAAATAGGTTTCTGCCTATACAGTGTTAGATCTATCATGTCTGCATCTCATACTGCCTAGTATATTCACTTAAGCTTCATATCTAGTTAGATTCCTCACTTGTACTTATTCGCGGATTCGTACAAATCTGGAACCAACTCTCAACACATAAGTGAATGTCTTCGCATCATGAGGTCAATGTCTTCAAACTGATTTATCTTCAAAATCTTCTGAGAATGCATATGACCTCTTCCCCTTCCCTCGCATCTCTAATGTTGTCACAGGTACATGTCCGTGGGAGAATCCCTTGGTTCTCATAGTCTGCATTCGTTTGTAGAATTCTTACAGCATCACATTAACTCTCCCGAAGTCAGTTCCTGTTTGTCCAGCAAGCGAAAGCCTTTGAACGTGTTGAAGCCACTTAGTTTGAAGTTCATGGCTGCAGAGAAATCAGTAAGGAAGGGTGGCAGATAGCGTCGTGGGGGAACGTCAAGAGATCTGCCTGATGACCTCTCAGAGCTTTACAAGACAGATCCAGAAGAGGATTATAATCAGCGCAAGACCCGAATCCAATGGATTCGAAGATATTGGGCAGTACAGTGGTATAAGTACCGGTTCGTGGCCCAGGAATATGCAGAGAAAAATGCCATCAAGCGACCATGGGGAGATATTTTGTACAGAAATCTTCCACCCAGGTCCAGAGCTGAAGCCATTGAGCAAGACTTCTATCCTTGTATGGTTCGTGGGCCATAACCAGTTGATGCCGACCCATCATCTTTACTGTGGTGTCGCGAAGACAATCTGTTCAAACGCAACTATTAGTTTGCAAAAGCCTTAGCAAAGAAGAACAAAGATTCTTTGGGGTTAGACTACAGTCCTGGTCCTCCTGCTCCCCGTGTTGATGGCACACGCGATGCAGAACCAAATATCATCGGACCCTTCTACAACCTTGATGGCCTCATCACCCACATCTCTGTTCAAGCTGTCAAAGTGGATCATTCTGATGATGATGCTGACACGGATGAAGCCCCTGCTCCTACTCCAAAACCGCAGAAACAGAAGAAGACTAAAGCTTCAAGGTCAGCTGCTCCTTCTAAAGTTTCACGTGCGAAGCCACTGGCCACTGCACCTCCTAAAGACAGTGTGTATTCTGAAGATCAGTTGCGCGTCTCCAAGAAGACAGAGAAGAAAAAGAAAATCGTCAAGAATACTGATCAGACATTGACTCCTGCTGCCATTCTGCGAGAAGAGCACATTGATCTGTCCAGCGATGAAGATCTTGCAGATGACGCTCTTGAGCAACTGATCAAGAGCAATGAAGAAGCAGAAATCTTCAATGATTTGCCTCTCTTTGATGTGGCAATCATCCACAACTTTATTGATGAATGGTTTGACACTCCCAACCTCAGCTTTGAAGATTTGCAACTTCCCATTGGTCTCAGCGTCTCTTTCAATGGCGCCATTGCTTCTGAGCTAGCTCTTGCTCAGCGCATCGTTGAACTTAAGCACAAGATCGACTATGATAAATCTCAGTTCAAGAAGCACTTGGCAAAGCTCAGCGTGCAAAATGTCAAAAACTTCAAGATCATGATGCACGAGCTCAAAGAAGCCTTTCTCAAGAAGCATGAAGAAGCTAAAGGTTCTCGAGAGCGCATGAAGAGTCTGGCTAACAAATGTGTGCAAGCCTACAATGAGGCTGAGAAGCGCAAGGCTCTTGGTCGTCCTGGCATCGACCCAAGAATGGCTGCAAAGAAGAAGAAGCCATCGACTGACCAATCTGCACCTTCAAGGCAGGAAGAGCCACGCATAGTCTTCCCAAGCAGCATGACTGGCTCGAAGCCAAAAGTCAAGTCAACAGCTTCAGAACTAAAGAAGACAAGGGCTGCAGAGGCTGAAGCCAGAAAAAGGAAAAATCCTGATGCTTCTGATGCCGCTCCCTCCAAGAAGAAGCGCATAACCAAGAAGGATCGGGCTGCTCCCACAGATCCCTTAGTTGTTGAACCTATCTCAATGGTTCGCCCTGCATCTGAACACCAAGAACGACGAATGATAGTTCATGAGCCTGCTTCCACAGAGGCTCATGAAGCTGAAGACATTCCAGCAGTTGACCCCACCGCTGCTGAAGACATTGGTCACAATGACAATGTTGAAGATGATGAAGTTCTTCCTCAGATCGAACACAACCTGGTATCATCGCCTGTTCTCACGAACAGTGAACTCATCAGCATTGGTCGTCCTCTGACGCCAATTGCTCAGGATGCTTCATGGGCTGATCACCCACAACAACAAGACACTCCAAGTACCCCACCCCCCCCCAACAACAACAGGCTACCCCATCTATGCAAGAAGAAGAAGATGACTTTGAGGCCCAGCCAACTCCATCTCTAAAGGCGTCGCCAGCGTTCCGCAGGCTTCGCAAAGGACCAAGGCCTCAAGTCCCTCTTTCGAGCGTTCCGGAAGGAGATGTGCACCATCAATCTGTTGCACGCCAAGTGTTTCCAGACGCCACTCCGACTGTGAATGTCTCCGAGTCTTAAGCCAAAGGTGCTGAAGACAATTTGGCTGCATCAGCCAATGAAAAACAAGAAGATGAACATGTCCCTACTCCCCCCATTATCGAAGAAGTTGTTCCTCCTGTGAACGTGTCTGTGTCCGACCCTCCCGCTCATCAAGTGGAGGTTGATAATCTTGAGGCTGCCACCACCAACACAAATGAAGTCAATGACGTGGTCATGGCTGAAGCAAATGTGGAGCCTGCACCAACCAATGTGCCCGAAGTGAATGAAGCCAATGATGCGTCTGCACCTGAAGCCTCTGTTGTGCAGCCTGACGCCATTGTTGATGCCACTGCTCCTATTCCGCCACCAAGGCCACACACTATCGAGCAAGCATTCAACTATGGCCAGCTTATCACTGTCAAATGGCCTGTTCTGACTCCTCTGGCTGTTGCTGGTCCTCAGTTTGATTACCACGTTGAGCACAGGCCTCGAGTTTAGAAGCCAAAGCCAAGGTTGCCCAGGTTTCCAGGTACTGTATCAGCACCCGGATCTTTTAATATCAATGGCTTCAAGGCACACAACACTTTCTTTGATAGCGCCAAGAACCCCTACTCCAAGGCAAGAATTTCTTCTGATCGTTTCTGGAGCTATTAGCAGCGCAGTTATTACTCATGCATCTTATACAATCAAGGTCGCATTTTCCCACATATGCGTCTTGATACTGAAGCCATAACTGGTCTACCCTGTTTGGAAGAAGCTCTGGACTGCTTCAGAGAATCTGGCTTGCTGCAGTTCGTCACAGACAAGGAGCATTGGAATGAAGAAGTACTGCTCCAATTCTATGCCACTCTGCATATTCGTGGCTACAACAGGGATCCAAAGACATGGGTCCTTGAGTGGATGACATGCAATGTTCATCATGAAGCCAAAGCCTTTGATGTCATTGAGCTTACTGGCCTGCCCACTCCAGGTGATCTCTATGAACTTGGTTATCAGCTTCACAATGATGCTATGGAGAGCATCTTCCACAAGCCTGAGCCCAATATGAGTCAGATGCTTAGCACGATGAAGCCTTTGCCTCCAGATGTTGAATACCCCAAGGAGTTCTTTGTTGAAGACCTTGAGTATCTGCCTCGCACCATCTCTCACATTATCAAGCGAACTCTCTGGCCCATCAAAGGACATTCTCCACATGCCAAGCTGGAAGGCGCAATGAAGACTTTGGTCTTTTATATTCTTCATGGCAAAAGCTTAAATGCCCAAGACTTCTTTATCCGCCAGCTTGCTGCATCAGGATCTGACATATTTGGTCTAAAGTTCTATGCTCCCTGGATCATGCATCTGATCAAGCTCCACTCTGCCTTCAACTATCAACCCTCTGCACGCAATCATATCATCTTTTTGGCAGAAGTTGATCTGTCTATTGAAGCCATATACCCAGAGCCTGCCAAGGAGCCCCTTTGTCTTCAGAATGCTGACCATCAAAGCTTCACGCAAAACATTGAAGGAGTTCAAGCTGTCGCTCGCGTCTATCCATTGGCTGGGATTACTCGCTTGCCTCACCGTGTGCAAACTAAAGCTACTGAGAGCACAATTGCCCAAAGGCCTAAGAAGTGCTCTCGCGTTCTCAATGACCGAGAGCTTCTGGTTGCCCTTCATCAAAAACAAGATAAGCATCATGACTGGCTGAAGCGCCAAATGCAAAGCCTCTTGGCGGACGTCAACAGAATTCGCAACCTTGCCACCAAAAATGCCTTTGTCGCTCATGAAACTTGTCGGCGATCATGGAAGAGTTTGACCCTGCTCAGTGCTGAAGCAGATCTTCAAGACGATGGCTTCATTGAAAAATTCAAGTTTGACTCCACTCCCCCACGGAATGCTGTCCTACGTCGAACTCCATCCCTTGAAGACTCTGACTATTCTTCTTCTGCGGCAACTGTGAATGCCAAAGTGATCGATGATGAAGACGATGCTACTTCACCGCCCCCCTACTTCTGCACGCATCGACACTGCACCAAGTTCGTCTGCACCGCCAAACAACACTGACGACCCTGCAGCTTCACCTACTCCTCATGGGAACGAGTAGATACTCTATGTCTTCAAACCTTTTTGGTCATTACTGACAAAAGGGGGAGAAGCATATGAGTTTGATAGTCTTCAAGCGGGTCCATATGGGCGGTTGTTTTATATTTTGCCTAGTGTTTACAACTCTCGTTTTTGATACATTTGATCTTTGAGTTGTAACACTTAAACTTGATGGTCGTCTGCTACTTATTTGCTATTCTGTGATGCGATGATAAATTCCGCATGTGCGATGACAACTTCCGCATTTAGGTCATCTTGCAGATGTCCATTTTTCATTATGCATGTCATTACCTTCGTTATATCTTATCATGCATGATGAATTGTCGTCATAAGTTGAAGAGGATCTCCACAAGTACAACCTGCCATGTGCATTTGCATTCCAAAAGCAAATTACTTATATGCACATCTTCAGGGGGAGCCTTTGCCACTTATGAAGACAATACCCTATCCTTTACAATTTCACATACTTTATCCCCGTTGAAAACTTCAACCAGTTTGTCATCAATCACCAAAAAGGGGGAGATTGTAAGTGCATCTAGTGCCACCCCTAGTTGGTTTTGGAGTATTGACGACAAAGTTGGTTGAGGGACTAATGTGTTTGTGAGAATTGTAGGATGAAACAGGTAGTAGTCCCTCATTGATTCGGTTTACCTACCGGAGATGACCCCTAAAAATGTATGAAGACATTGACGACAATGGTGGTATGAGAAGATATTCATATTGAAGACTGTGACATGAGAAGACATTGATTGAAGACTATGGAGCGCGAAGACTTAGTCGTTTCGTTGTTTCCTTTTCTTCTTTGTTGAGTCATAGGAACCACCGTACTGCTAAGTGGGGTCCAAGTGAACAAAGTCAGAGTGACTGAAGTGATGCTCAACCAAAATCCTATGTCTTCGAGTGAATACAATGAGAGCAAATCTTATCCAGAGCTGGATGAGTCAGCTTTGCTTGTAGCCCAAGTAAAGTTGCCGTGTGTATTTGAAATCTGACCGTTGGAACACGTGTCAGTTCCTTAGTGACCCAGGGTCATTTCAGACATATCAGGTCGGGTTGCCTAGTGGCTATAAATAGCCCACCCCTTTCACCATAAATTGGTGGCTGCTCAGAGTTAGTGCACGGCTTTTGTCGTATTGAGAGCAACCCACCTCGAAGCCTTTGAGAGAGAAATCCTTGCAAGGACAAAGCCCAAACACCCAGAGCCAAAGAGTGTTAGGTCTCACTGAAGTCTTTCTGTCTGTGTGACCTGAAGACTTATTACACTTGAGGACTTTGAATCCTCCAGCCGGTTAGGCTTCGCGTTCTGAGCATCCAAGAGTCATTGTGGATCGCCGGTGAACAAAGTCTGTGAAGGTTTGGAAGTCTACCTTGAAGACTTACCAGAGTGATTGGGCAAGGACTGTGTGTCCTTAGCTCAAGGGGAATAAGGTGAAGACGCGGTCTTCTGAGTTGAATCTCAGCCTCCCTAACCAGACGTATAGTTTTCACAGCAACTGGAACTGGTCCAACAAATCCTGTGTCCTCAACGAGTGACTGGTTCTATCCTCTCCCTCTCTTTACTTAAAGTTAGTCTTTGTGAAGTCATTGCTTGTTTGATTTACCTATTTGTCTTCACTATTTGACATCTATTGTTGTTTGGCTTCATACCATCTTCCATCCTGATCCTTACTACCCAGCAGCCATTTGTTTTAGTACTCTGATTGCATACTTAACTATGGTTTGCTTAGCGTAGTATATCTTCCGCTGCATTTAATAGGTTCATTTCTATTGATTGTCTTCGAAACTTCCATGTTTTGAAGACTTTCATAAAAATCGCCTATTCACCCCCCCCCTCTAGTAGATAACTAGCACTTTCAAGATGGGCACAAGATGATGATGGCCATATCATATCACTTATTTTGATTGCATGTGATGTTTATCTTTTATGCATCTTGTTTTGCTTAGTACGACGGTAGCATTATAAGATGATCCCTCACTAAATTTCAAGGTATAAGTGTTCTCCCTGAGTATGCATCGTTGCAACAGTTCGTCGTGCCGAGACACCACGTGATGATCGGGTGTGATAAGCTCTACGTTCACATACAACTGGTACAAGCCAGTTTTGCACACGCGGAATACTCGGGTTAAACTTGACAAGCCTAGCATATGAAGATATGGCCTCGGAACACTGAGACCGAAAGGTTGAACGTGAATCATATAGTAGATATGATCGACATAGTGATGTTCACCATTGAAAACTTCTCCATCTCACGTGATGATTGGACATGGTTTAGTTGATTTGGATCACGTGATCATTTAGATGACTACAGGGATGTCTATCTAAGTGGGAGTTCTTAAGTAATATGATTAATTGAACTTTAATTTATCATGAACTTAGTCCTGATAGTATTTGCATATCTATGTTGTAGATCAATAGCTCGCGTATAGCTCCCCTATTTTATTTTTGATATGTTCCTAGAGAAAAATAAGTTGAAAGATGATAGTAGCAATGATGCGGACTAGGTCCGTGATCGAAGGATTATCCTCATTACTGCACAGAAGTATCATGTCCTTGATGCACTGCTAGGTGACGGACCTATTGCAGGAGCAGATGCAGACGTTATAAATGTTTGGCAAAGCTCGGTATGATGACTACTTGATAGTTTAGTGCACCATGCTTTACGGCTTAGAACCGGGACTTGAAAATGTTTTGAACACCACAGAGCATATAAGATGTTCTAAGAGCTGAAATTTGTATTTCAAACTCATGCCCAAGTCGAGAGGTATGATACCTCTGACAAGTATTTTGCCTACATGATGGAGGAGAATAGCTCAACCGGTGAGCATGTGCTCAGAATGTCTGAGTACTACAATCGCTTGAATCAAGTGGGAATTAATCTTACAGATAAAATAGCGATTGACAGAGTTCTCTGTTCATTATCACCAAGTTACTAGAACTTCTTGATGAACTATAATATGCAAGGGATAACTGAAATGATTCCCAAGCTCTTCTCGATGTTGAAATCGGTGAAGGTAGAAATCAAGAAAAGCATCAAGTGTTGATGGTTGACAAGACCACTAGTTTCAAGTAAAAGGGCAAGGGAAAGAAAGGGAACTTCAAGACGAATAGCAAGCAAGTTTCCACTCCCATGAAGAAGCCCAAAGCTAGACCCAAGCCTGAAAATGAGTGCTACTACTGCAAAGGAAATGGTCACTGGAAGTGGAACTACCCTAGATTCTTGGCGGATAAGAAGGATGGCAAAGTGAACAAAGGTATATCTGATATACATGTTATTGATGTGTACTTTACTAGTGTTTATAGCAACCCCTTGGTATTTGATACTTCTTCAGTTGCTAAGAGTAGTAACTCGAAACGGGAGTTGCAAAATAAACAGAGACTAGTTAAGGGCGAGGTAATGATGTGAGTTGGAAGTGATTCTAGGGTTGATAAGATCACCATCGTACACTCCTTTTACCTTCGGGATTAATGTTGAAGCTAAAATAAATGTTATTTGGTGTTTGCGTTGAGCATGAATATGATTGGATCATGTTTATTGCAATACGGTTATTCATTTAAGTCAGAGAATAATTGTTGTTCTATTTACATGAATAAAACCTTCTATGGTCATACACTCAATATAAATGGTTTATTGAATCTCGATCGTAGTGATACACATATTCATAATATTGAAGCCAAAAGATGTAAAGTTAATAATGATAGTGCAACTTATATGTGGCATTGACGTTTAGGTCATATTGGTGTAAAGCGCATGAAGAAACTCCATGTTGATGGACTTTTGGAATCACTTGATTATGAATCACTTGATGATTGTGAACCATGCCTCATGGGCAAGATGACTAAGACTCCGTTCTCCGGAACAATGGAGCGAGCAAGTGGCTTGTTGGAAATAATACATATTGATGTGTGCGGTCCGATGAGTGTTGAGGCTCGCGGCGGGTATCATTATTTTCTGACCTTCACAGATGATTTGAGCAGATATGGGTATATCTACTTGATAAAACATAAGTATGAAATCATTTGAAAAGTTCAAAGAATTTTAGAGTGAAGTGGAAAATCATCGTAACAAGAACATAAAGTTTCTATGATCTGATCGTGGAAGTGAATATTTGAGTTATGAGTTTGGTCTTCATTTGAAACAATGTGGAATAGTTTCGCAACTCACGCCACCTGGAACACCAAAGCGTAATGGTGTGTCTGAACGTCGTAATCATAGTTTATTAGATATGGTGTGATCTATGATGTCTCTTACCAATTTACCGTTATCATTTTGGGGTTATGCATTAGAGACAGCTGCATTCACGTTAAAAAGGGCACCATCTAAATCCGTTGAGACGACACCATATGAACTGTGGTTTGGCAAGAAACCTAAGCTGTCGTTTCTTAAAGTTTGGGGTTGCGATGCTTATGTGAAAAAGTTTCAGCCTGATAAGCTCGAACCCAGATCAGAGAAGTGCGTCTTCATAGGATACCCAAAAAGGTAATTGTTGGGTACATCTTCTACCACAGATCCGAAGGCAAGATATTTGTTTCTAAGAATGGATCCTTTCTAGAGAAGGACTTTCTCTCAAAAGAAGTGAATGGGAGGAAAGTAAAACGTGATGAGTTAATTGTACCTTCTCTCGAGTTGGAAAGTAGTTCATCACAGAAATCAGTTCCGGTGATGCCTACACCAATTAGCGAGGAAGCTAATGATGAAGATCATGAAACTTCAGATCAAGTTACTAATGAACCTAGTAGGTCAACCAGAGTAAGGTCCGCACCAGAGTGGTACGGTAATCCTGTACTGGAAGTCATGTTACTAGACCATGATGAACCTACGAACTATGAGGAAGCGATGATGAGCCCAGATTCCGACAGATGGCTTGAGGCCATGGAATCTAAGATGGAATCCATGTATGAGAACAAAGTGTGGACTTTGGTGGACTTGCTCGATGATCGGCAAGCCATTGAGAATAAATGGATCTTCAAGAGAAAGACAGACACTCGTAGTAGTGTTACTATCTACAAAGCTTGACTTGTCGAAAAGGGTTTTTTGACAAGTTCAAGATGTTGACTATGATGAGATTTTCTCATTAGTATCGATGCTTAAAGTCTGTCTGAATCATGTTAGCAATAGCCATGTTTTATGAAATCTGACAAATGGATATCAAAACTGCATTCATTAAAGGATTTATTAAAGAAGAGTTGTATATGATACAACCAGAAGATTTTGTCAATCCTAATGGTGCTAACAAAGTGTGCAAGCTCCAGCGATCCATCTATGGACTGGTGCAAGCATCTCAGAGTTGGAATCTACGCTTTGATAAGTTGATCAAAGCATATAGTTTTATACAGACTTGCGGTGAAGCCTATAGTTACAAAAAAGTCAGTGGGAGCACTACAACCTTTCTGATAAGTATATGTGAATGACATATTGTTGATCAGAAATGATGTAGAATTTTCTGGAAAGCATAAAGGAGTGTTTGAAAGGAGTTTTTTCAAAGAAAGACCTCGGTGAAGCTACTTACATATTGGGCATCAACATCTATAGAGATAGATCAAGACACTTGATAAGATTTTTCAATGAGTATATACCTTGACAAGTTTTTTGAAGTAGTTCAAAATGGAACAGTCAAAAAAGGAGTTCCTGCCTGTATTGCAAGGTGTAAAGTTGAGTAAGACTCAAAACATGACCACGGCAGAAAATAGAAAGAGAATGGAAGTTATTCCCTATGCCTCAGCCATAGGTTCTGTAAAGTATGCTATGTTGTGTACCAAACCTATCGTGTACCTTGCCATGAGTTTGACAAGGGGTATGATATTGATCTAGGAGTGGATCTCTTGACAGCGGTCAAAATTATCCTTAGAAGACTAAGGACCTATTTCTCGGTTATGGAGATGATAAAGAGTTCGTCGTAAAGGGTTACGCCGATGCAAGATTTTACACCGATCTGGATGACTCTGAGTCTCATTCTGGATACATATTGAAAGTGGGAGCAATTAGCTAGAGTAGCTCCATGCAGAGCATTGTAGACATAGAAATTTGCAAAATACATACGGAACTGAATATGGCAGACCTATTGACTAAACCTCTCTCACAAGCAAAACATGATCACACCTTAGTACTCTTTGGGTGTTACTCACATAGTGATGTGAACTAGATTATTGACTCTAGTAAACCCTTTGGGTGTTAGTCACCTGGCGATGTGGACTAATCATATAAAGATGTGAATTATTGGTGTTAAATCACATGACGATGTGAACTAGATTATTGACTCCGGTGCAAGTAGGAGACTGAAGGAAATATGCCCTAGAGGCAATAATAAAGTTGTTATTTGTATTTCCTTATATCATGATAAATGTTTATTATTCATGCTAGAATTATATTAACCGGAAACTTAGTACATGTGTGAATACATAGACAAAATAGAGTGTCCCTAGTATGCCTCTATTTGACTAGCCCGTTAACCAAAGAAGGTTAAGTTTCCTAACCATGGACATGTGTTGTCATTTGATGAACGGGATCTCATCATTAGGAGAATGATGTGATGGACAATACCCATCCGTTAGCTTAGCATAATGATCATTAAGTTTTATTGCTATTGCTTTCTTCATGACTTATACATATTCCTTTGACTATGAGATTATGCAACTCTCGAATACCGGAGGAACACCTTTTGTGCTATCAAACGTCACAACGTAACTGGGTGATTATAAAGATGCTCTACAGGTGTCTCCGAAGGTGTTTGTTGGGTTGGCATAGATCGAGATTATGATTTGTCACTCCGAGTAACGGA
This sequence comes from Aegilops umbellulata, assembly GCA_032464435.1. NCBI lineage: Eukaryota > Viridiplantae > Streptophyta > Magnoliopsida > Poales > Poaceae > Aegilops > Aegilops umbellulata. Next base: position 401,168,396 of record CP136054.1, read on the forward strand.
GAGGTATCTCTGGGCCCTCTCGGTAATACACATCATAAGAAGCCTTGCAAGCATAGTGACTAATGAGTTAGTTGCGGGATGATGTATTACGGAACGAGTAAAGAGACATGTCGGTAACGAGATTGAACTAGGTATGAAGATACCGACGATCGAATCTCGGGCAAGTAACATACCGATGACAAAGGGAATTGTGTATGTTGTCATAACGGTTCGACTGATAAAGATCTTCGTAGAATATGTGGGAGCCAATATGAGCATCCAGGTTCTGCTATTGGTTATTTACCGGAGAGGTGTCTCGGTCATGTCTACATAGTTCTCAAACCCGTAGGGTCCGCACGCTTAACGTTCGTTGACGCTAGAGTAGTATTGGGATATTTGATGAGTGGTAACCAAATGTTGTTCGGAGTCCCGGGTGAGATCCCGGACGTCACGAGGAGTCTCTGAATGGTCGAGAGGTTAAGATTTATATATAGGAAGTCATATTTTGGGTTCCGGAAAAAGGCGCAGTTTTTTCAGTATTGTACCGGGAAGCTTCTAGAAGGTTCCAGAGGATTCCAGAGGGGTCCGGAAGTCCACAAGTGGGTTCGCCATGACCCAGGGGCTAGCATGGGATGCGGGGAGGTGCCCTAGCCTTATTGGGCTAGGCGCACCAAGTCCTCAAAAGCCCATGTGGCTAGGGAAAGGAAAAAAGGAAGGAGTCCTAGTAGGAATAGGATTGGATTTGGATTCCAAGTCCTCCTCCCCCTTGGCTGCGCCTTGGACTTTGGAGGGGCTGTTTCCGCGCCCCTCCATCTATATATACAAGGGAGGGGGCGCCCCAAGAGCACACACAAAGGCCTTGGCGCCCCTCTCTCTCTCTCTCGTTACTCCGTAGTTCCACCGCCTCGTCTCAGCGACGCTTAGCGAAGCGCTGTCGGTGCTCCACCACCACCATCACCATCACGCCGTCGTGTTGGTTGTCATCCCATCTACTTCTTCTCTCCCGCTTGCTGGATCAAGAAGGAGACATCATCGAGCTGAATGTGTGCAGAACTCGGAGGTGTCGTACGTTCGGTGCTTGATCGGTTGGATCGCGAAGACGTTCGACTACATCAACCGCGTTAAGCTAACGCTTCCGCTTTCGGTCTACGAGGGTACGTGGACACACTCTCCCCGCTCGTTGCTATGATTCTCCCAGATAGATCCTGCGTGATCGTAGGAAACTTTTGAAATACTACGTTCCCCAACATCGGCGGCATGGAGTAGTGGAGTCTCAGAGTTGGACGCGGTTTGATCAACGCGTGCAGGCTGGTGGTGCTGTCAGGTGCCGTGGTGATGTCGACAGCAGATGGGACTGACAAGATCTATGTCGTTATTTCTCCTGAAGACGGGATGGCAAAAGATGGCGGCGACGGATTCTAGAGCGTGCGCAGGCGGTGCACATTATGGGACGCCTAGACCGAATGGTCTTTGGGCCACTGGATTATATTGTGTCTATTATGCGGATAGGGCACATCTGTTTACTTGTAGGTGTAGCGACTTTTTTCACCTAGAAGGGGGCTTCAGATCGATCCTTTTATTCATTTTGTCAGACTCTGGTGAATAATTAATATGGTTGTTTGCATCATGCTGATACAGAGGCCGGGGATACTCCTCCTTTTCGAAAAAAAATAACCCGGAAGTTGAGTAGGTGTGAAATTTTTTTATTTAGTGGGTACTCTACATCACACTTAGTGATATGTGAAGGAGAGAAATAGAAGACCACAGGCATGTGCTCGCTCGCCTCGCCTCGCCGGGCTCAGGTCGGGGCCATGGCGGCGCATGCGCGGGAATGGTCTAAAATCCGGTCTGATGCCTTACAGTGGCGCAACCTATTTTGGTCATTTTATTTTTTGATGTCTTGACGGACAAGTCAAGTATTTATTGTCCGGAAATTATACGACTTAGAAGTCAAGTCGATTTCAGATCGTGATCGCGACACAATACTGCCTCTAGTCCTATTACATATACTGGAGCTATCGGACGCGGCCAAAGACACATAAAAAGACACCTAGGGTTTTGCATTATCTCGCATTTGCGCCGCCACCGTAGTCTACTCCATCCCGAACGCCTACGTGCATCGGCATGCGGGAGAGCAGGTCTTTTGTGCTTGCGATCCTGCACCGAGAGAGGAGGAAATAGGATTTTGGGAAGCGTCGTGACTGCTCAAGTTTGTCATCACGGGTCATCTTCCGTTCTAGTCGGGCATCGTCACTCATCGTCGTTAGCAACAGATCGTCGGCAAGATCGTAATCAACAATGTTGCTCCTGCAACAGCTAATAGACAGTATACCCATCGTGATTTGTCCATGTCTCTAAATATAGTTGTTACATGGGTGGTGCTGATGTTCATTTTCTCTGTTCACCTAGTATGCTAGATTGTTGTATGATATTTTTTGTTCTAGTCATAAATTATTTACTGAAATTTATTATGAATTTGCCTAATATTTCATCAGTTGGTTGGCGTCCTCGTACCACCGGGCGTGTAATAGTCTTAGGTAAACGCTTGTGTGCGGCGCGCCGGCCGAACTTTCGACCGGACGCGTCCACGCACGCAGCCTCCGGTGTTTTCTGTTCGCGACGCGTAAGGACAGTGGACCCACCGACGTGCGAATCAAATATCGTAACTTATCTCTTTCTCCTTCGTTCTCCTTAGCCCCTTTCTTCCACTTTCAGCCGTCGCGGCTCTCCTCCTCCACAACCTCCTCTACACAGCTCGCAACTCTCACAAGTTCTCATCGGCGGCGACGTGCGGCAGAGCGTCAATGACGAAGACGACCTTTTTTGCTGCCTCCACTCCTCCCTCACTGCTCCATGCGCACACACCACTGTGAAATCAACGTCGGGTGACCTCGCTGAGCTGCCTCCACTCCCCCCTCGCTGCTCCCTGCACACACACCACTGTGAAATCAACGTCGGGTGACCATGCAGCTGCGAGGATGGCGAACATGGTGACCGCGAGCTGCGAGGACAGCAGCGCTGTTCAGAGCAACACTGCGGACATCGCCGTTTTTGTTACATGCTACAACGGTTCACGATTTGCTACAGCCGGCATACCACTCAACTACAACCGGCGTTGTGTTTTGCTATATCGCATGAACCATCCTTTACTTTTGCTACATGCTACAATGGGTGTCTCATCCGGCTACAACCTGCGACGCATTTTGCTACATCGCACGACCATCGCATTTTTTTTGCTACAAATCGGCGGCACGCGTGCTGCCTCAACCAGCATCAGAAATTACTACGACCGACAAAGCCGGAGGCTGGAACCAATATCCATTTTTGTTGCATCATCGGAGTGTATTATGCGGTGACAACGATGGAGCGCATGATTTTGTTGCAACTATCAAAGTCGGAGCTCGAACCAGCTTGCATTTTTGCTGCAATCGAGTAAGGCGAGGATGTGTGGCGTCGCTCCAAGCAAACAGTCGGCGTCGCCGGTGTTTTGTTACATGTTGCAATCGGAGTTGCAAATTGCTACTAGCGGCGTCCTATCTGGCTACAACCGCCGTCTTGTTTTGCTGCTGGGGCGGCGAGCTGCTGCCATCGACACCGGAGCAACAATCATCGTCGTCCGGAGTTGCAACCATGGGGCAACCGTCGCCGCACGGAGCTGCAACCGCGGGGTGCAGCTATCGCATGGATGGAGCCGACGGCAAGACGGCCGGCGAGGGCGGCTACCGGCAACGAGGATGGCCGACGAGGGCGGCGTCCACAAAGAATCTGCCCCAGCGAGACGGAAGGATCGACGAGATGCGAAGGACACCTCGTGCGGACGCGCGAAGAAGAGGTACTGCATCGAACGGTTACGATCCATGAATCGGACGGCTGCGGGCTGACCGGCCCAACTATTGGGCCGGCGCGCCGGCGCAGATCATCGCCTATAGTCTTAGCTTTTATTTTCTGTGTGTAGCAGGGGTAACAAAGACATATGGTTTCTCTAATGGAAATCGCAGAGGGTAGCCTCTCTCTTGCTTAAAAAATAAGGTGTCGGGTTCACAGTTCGAGCTACTCGGATTAACCACCACTGTCAATCGGTGCCAGACACGAAGAGAGTAGCAGTTAGTGGATCAGCGTCAGGGAGAATGTCATGCCCAAGAAACGCGTCATCGGCCGTGTGATTCAATCAATACCCACGTCTGTCATGCAGCCCAGTCACTCGTTCCGCAGGTCTCGTCAAGAAAGTTTAATTTTGACCAGGACGTCGATACTGCTACAAGAGAGTTGCCAAAACAACGTGCAAATCAAAATCAGCGTCGGGCTTGCTTTCAGAGGCCGACCCCGTCGCTCCCACCCAATCATCGATCCACCGGCGACATGCCGTCACGACAGCTCACCCGAGCATCACGCCCCCTCCCTGTCCCGTCGCCGCAGGTCACAGTCACGGCGCCGTGCGGGGCTGCCACGCTAATCCCGGGAGCCAAATGATTTGCGTGAGTGCGCCAAATGATCGGCGGCCGCGTGACGCGAAAGAGGACGGCACGGGACAAAGCCAGCCGTTGCGCTCGCGGTGGGTGCGGGCTCGCAGGTGCAACCGGCACGTGACCGGCGGCGAGAGTGGAGAGGAGAGGAGAGCCGTGCGCGGGCCGGAGTGTTGGCCGCCGGCGCACAGTTGTCGCGCATGCCAACGCTCGCCGCGCCCGCGCGGCCCGCGCGTGATTAGGTGGTGCATGGACGGAGGCGTCGGCACGGCGGCCGGACAGGGACGGCACGCGGGGCCGGGCTACTTGGCCACCTGCCGCTCCGCACACGTCGACGTACGTGCGTGCGTACCACATGGGGGAGGGCTTGGCTTGGCTTTGTTTTGGTTTTTGGCTTGTTGGGTTGTGGTGGTGGAGAATCCAGGCAGCCCCTCGGCTTTTGGCGCCTTGCGCCTGGTCGCGGCGACGTGTTAGCTTGCCCCCTCTACCTTTTTGCTCTTTGTTTTTTCCGTCCATGCTTTCGATTATCTCCTCCCCCTCTCTCTCTCACTCCTGGATCCTGTGCAGGACAAAGTCGGCACTGCCTTTAGCACTGTAGTACACGGCAATTAATGGGCGCCACCCCACACCACCCACCTCGTTCCGCTTTGACTTGTCCCGACCGGGTGCTCTGGCTCTCTTCTGTCCACCAATGGGAGCCCACGGACGGGCGCTGCTGGATATTGTTTACTCGCCAGTCGTACACTCTCAGAGTAAGTGAGAGAGAGAGAGGGGGGGGGGGGCATTAATTTTCCTCCTCCTTTCAAAGAATCACAGGCGCAAGTTGGGCCGTAGGACTTGTTCCTTTTTCACGCTCACATGCTAGTACTCACCTAGCCAAGGATCAGACGAGATCCCTCCATCACGGGCTTGCGGTCAAAATCTAAGCCTTCTTTCGTGTATAAAGTAGTAGTACTATTACGAGGATGCGCGTGCTGCACCGTCATAGCGGTAGTAGCTCAGGTTTAGGTGCAACTTGCGAGGATTCTCCACATGCAAATTACGCACACAGCTATTGCCTACTCTAAAGCGGGAATTCAGGCAATGACTGTCTGCGAGTGTTGCTTTTAGTTGTGGCGCCGCATGCATGCATTGCATGATGGCCGCTGCGTTCGTGTGTAGTAAAATTAGGGCGTCGCTTGACTGGTACAGTGACAGTCGATGCTGCGTTCGTGTCGGTCAAAGTCGCGAGCCTGGCTACACAGCGTCGCCGAATTTCGTGTTTTGACCCTTTTGACATATAAAATCGAACTCCGACCCACTTTGAAATATTTTCGGGATTTGACCCTTTTGCTACTGCCAGAGCCACTAGCGATAGGGTTAGACAGCCTACCGCCAGAGGCCCTGGCGGTAGGGTGTGACGGAGAGGGACGACGGCCATCACCGCGCGCTGACGTGGATAAGTACCTTACCGCCAGACAACCTGGCAGTAGGCTGTCCAACCCTATCGCCAGGGGCTCTGGCGGTAAGGTGTGGCAGAGTTTTGCCGTGCATGCCTTCTGTAATAAAATATGCAAGCGCCCTGGCGGTAAGTTCACCCTACCGCCAAGACTCATGGCGGTAAGCTGTCTGACCCTACCGCCAGGGCGCCTAGCAGTAGGGTCCTGTGTTTCGTATAAAGTTTCTGTAACGAAATATGCAAGGGCCCTGGACATAAGAAACAATCAGCATAATTTCATAGACATAAGAAGCTTGATCACATAACGTAGTTTGATCACATCCAATTAGTTTTGCTATTACGGACTAAGAAATAAGTACCAAATAACATAGTTTGATCACATCCAAATAGTTTCACGAAGCCAACATAAGAAGTTTAACAAGTTCAACGGTCATCGACCACATAAAAGGTTTCATACATAGGTAGCAATCAAACATGACGATCATCAGCAGCCACACGCATATATAGTTTACATGATATCGATGACGATCATTATCTTCAAGCCTTGACGGTTGGTGTTCCTCATAGTAATTAGGATGGTCTGTCCAACATGATGATTCTTGTCAACGAGGAAGTTCTTCCACCCAACTGAGCTTAAATGTGTGCGACCGTCCATGTCCACGCCGTACGCACAAGTAGTGACGGGGCCCCTTGCGGTAAGGCGTATTCCAGCATAGCCTTCTTCATCAGCCTCGATGCCACAATTCTCAGATAGGCTCTTTGGCAATTTCTGAATAAGAAAAACATATCAATTAATAAGTATGGATTATCTAAACTATTAACAGTTCCTTGGATTATACACTAATAACATACCATGACATGTCGATCGATCATGATACTTGTCAGACGGGTCACGAATAGCACCCCGACCAAGTCAGCACGTGGCAGAAAGTTGTCCCATAGGTTGCACACCTCCTGATCGCTCAGCCTCACTCTTTGAGCACAGATGGCTTCCTCAAGTGGGTCTATAGTCATCATCCTCATCACGTGGTGGTGGTGGCGCAATTTTCCTTATATAAGCATTGATTGGATAAAGTTAATTAAACATCAATATTTGTTCTAATGCAAGCATTCATCAGATATAGGTAGATTCCACCTAAATCAATGGAGATATATAGCAAAACAAATATCTACAATATTCACACAAGAAATCATCACATATGGCTATAAGAAAGACTAAACCTAGGGTTCATCTAGGTTCTAGGGTTCATCATATAACCTAGAGAGGGTTCCTCATATGGCTATAAGAAAGACTAAACCTAGGGTTCATCTAGGTTCTAGGGTTCATCATATCAACTAGAGAGGGTTACTCGTATGGCTATAAGAAAGGCTAAACCTAGGGTTCATCAACTAGGTTCATCACATTGCAATCATCTAGGTTCTAGGGTTCATCATATCAACTAGAGAGGGCTCCTCATATGGCTATAAGAAAGCGGAGGGATTGAAAGAGCTTACTTTTCTTTCTTTGAGGCCATCTCGATTCGCAAAATTCGAGGGGGGAGTGGAGGGGATGAGAGAGGGCGACTTGGAGCAACTGCTCTGTTCTTCGTGATGGGGGCGGCTGGGTGGGGGGGGAGGGGTGGGGGCGGCCGGCCCGCGGTTTATATATGCCCACACCCTACCGCCGGGTGGAGCGGCGGTAGGGTGTGACGGAGGGGGCACGGAGGCTGTTATCGTTGCTGACGTGAACAAGTTTGCTACTGCCGCTGCTCTCGGCGGTAGGCTATATGATCCTACCGCCAGGCCCCCTAGCGGTAGGCAAAAGGGTAAGATCCCGAAATTTTTTCGAACGGGGTCAGATCCTGATTTTGTTTGCAAAAGGGGTCAAAACACGAAATTTTACCACACAGCGTTCGTTTGCTTGTCGGTGTTGCTCTTCCATGTCTACTACAACACTGCCTAGACTGCTGGTAGTCGTACTCTTAGTTTTTACTCTAGTTGCTATTAATAACAATGAAAAAAGGAGGGATTCCGCGTGGCAAGACACGACGAACCATTTTGGAAAACTCTTTGGCTCCACCATTGGCCTGGTCTACAGATATACTACGACTACGTAGTTGTACCCAGTAGACGTCATTTTGATGCACGCCCTGCCTGTGACCGCTACAAAATACAGGAGGAGTACGTACTTATATTAAGAAAACAAGAAAATCACAATGTTTTGCACCTGAAAGTAAGATCTAGACGCCATTTCAGGCAGCATGCGATTGGCATTTGGCATTTGACAAAAGCGTCGGGGGGTCGTTGGCGTGCTTGTTTGCTTTCCCGTAATTTAAGCACCGCCGGATGGGCGTTTGGCATCATTCCCGTTGGACGACTAGGTGAAAACCGCGTGCCCCGAATCTACTGGTTTTGTTTGCGATAATGGCGAAGAATACGGCGAGGCCCTTTTGTCCTTTGAATCGGTCGCCGCGCCGTGTCGCTCCCGGAGCCAGCTTGAGACAAACCGTCACGCTTTTCTTTCGTCGCTGGTGATTCTTTAGGGTATGTGTCAGTACTCCACTGGTAGTATATTTCTACATGTCAGGAATTTTAAAAGGCTTGGCTTACATACCGGCATGTAGCTATTAGCACGGGTATTTTGTTAGGTCGTGTGCATTGATTAAGACCTTCTTCCAGTTTATGAAGAACAACATGTCCGTTTCTTCGGAGAAATGTATTTTCTTCTAAAAACTGTCGCCGTTTGATATCGTGCCGCGATTAAAACTGCTAGCAAGATACATTTGTTTGTCATTCTCTCCCAAGGAGCATCGGCGGGATAACACTACCGTCTGTTTTTTTTTTCAAAAAAAACTTCCAGTCTATTCATCTTCAATCATGACAGTATAACGAACACTAGAAATAAAAAATGACATCCAGATTGCAAGAAAATAAAACTTACTATCACCGAATGGTCTACCCTCTTGAATGCCCTCACGGTGTGGCCGATAAATTCTGCGACGTGGCCAAGGAACCAAACCCAGCCCGCCAAAAAAGGAAAAGAAAATGTGTGCGCGTATCCAACATAAAATCTACTCTATTCGCAAAAAAAAACACATAAAATCTACTCGTACGATCCGCTTTAACTAGTACGTACTCTACCTGCTTGCAATCAGTCCGTGGACACCTGCCATGTACGTACGTACGTACGCCACCAACCATCAGACACTAGACACACGTACGTAGCTACGTATAGTTCTCAGCAACGCAACGCGGCGGGGCCTGCGTGCGTCTCGACGCGCGCCGCTCGCCCACGGGATCGTCGTTACGGCCAACGCCACGAGCCGCCGGATCTACTAAGCACGAGCGCACGCCGCTCTCTAAGCCCGCCGATTAGGACCCCCCGGCAAAGCTAATCACGCGCGCGCGAGAGAGATTATTCCCGGCCTCCCTCCCACACAGGTGGCGACAAGCGAGCGAGAAGGCCGTCACAAGCTGACGCGAGGGCCACGACAAAAGCCCTCCGTCGCGGCTCCGTTCACATTGCCGCGGCGGATTCGTACCCGCACCATTAGTATTTTAATTAGTCGCTAATTAGTCGTCGCTAATTGCGATGCGGGGGGTGACCACGACGACGGCGACGACGAGGCCGCCTTTGGCGCGTAGCCAGCCAGCCAGCCAGCTCGGGGATGCGCCTTTAGGTTAGCTGGTGGCGACGGCGACGTTTAGGCCGCGTGCGCCGTGCGGACGGGCCGAGCGTCGCGACAAAGCCCATCCCCTTCATTGCGAGCACCGGGGATGAGTGGCGTACGGCGATCTCATTACGAATATCGCGCACCTTTTTACCTTTTCTTTTTTATATTATATAATTAATTAACCACTACACGATGGTGGCGACGATGGTGATGATGGATGGGGAGTGCCGAAGCGCCAGTGGGTGCTCGACAGCGGATGCTGAGGTGATCCGGCGTGTACGGGACACTATAGGCCGGTAGTACTCCACTTCTTTTTACCAGTACTAGGTCTATATACTACTGTGTGTCTGCGTACTGGCCTCGTACCACGACACAGCAGAGTGTAGCGGTACGTGCCAATGAGAGGTTAGAGAGAGGAAGCTCGTTAAACCCTCGCCATCATGGCCGGCTGTTACCGAGCGCGTGGCGTTCGTGGTCGGCAACGTAAAACTTGAAATGACCGGCAATGGCGTTGTTACAGCTGCATATTATTACTAGTAGTAGTACAAGGGTAAATAAATAGATAAATAAATCTGGAGTGGGTGCGCTTTTTGACCTGTGCGCGCGCGGTCGAGCCGGCGGTGATGGTATTGCGCGTGAGGCTGAGCTGGGCGGATTGATTGATCGGAGAGAAAACTCGGGCGTCCGTCCATCCATAGATGGAGTAAACGTTAAAAGCCGCGTGGAAAGTGGAGGATTAGATTCGCTTAAATTACGTGTGCAGCTGGGAACAGGATAGGCCCCGGATCGAAACGAACACCCGTAACTGTTGCGCTCAGAGACGCGAGGGCCGGGCTCGACCAGATCTGGCAACAAAGGCCGCCGGCGAAGCCCCACCGCCGGCCCATATCCGGGCAGGGCAGGGCGGCCGTTTCCTCGCCGGGGGAGGGGGAGAGGCCAAGAAGAATCCAGGAAAGAGACGCGGCGGGTACGACGAGGCTGTTGGTTGTGTCCGCATGCGCTGTTGGGTTGGGCTCGGTCGGTGGTGTGCGAGCGAAGAAAGGCGGGGGAGCGAATCCCCCGTCCCGTTCCGTACGACGGCTACACCCTCCCTCTCCCAGGGCAGTCGGCGTGCCGCGTGCTCGGGTCGGACCACCCGGCCCGAGAGGGAGGGACAAGTAGGGCGGGCTACGCGTCGTGACAAAGCGGCGGGTCGCGACGAGGGGAGGGGCGAGCCCCCACGCCCACCCCCCGCTGTGGATGGATAGGCACGACCTGATTTTAGTGCGGGCGCCCCACCCCCCTCGCAACTTGGAATCGCAAGGCCGACGTGCGGATACGTGTCCCTGTGTCGTCCCCGCCGCGGTGCTGCCTCGTAGCCTCGTCTGCCAAGTAGCGCGAGCACCTACTAGTAGTGTCCTAGGCCGGCACACGGCCAATTATGCGATGCGAGAGCATCTACCGTGGCACGTGTTAACGTGTCACATGCCTCCTACAAAGTTAGTATTGCAATTCCCTTCTTGTTAGTAGAGTAGGATCAAAGAGGCAACAGAAAATTCTCCAAATTCTTGTGATGAACTGTTCATACTCCCTCCGTCCCAAAATAAGCGCATGCATACTTGGCCACTAGATAAGTAGTAGTATTATATGCATTGGTGAGTTCCTTTTCATTTTTGCATGCAAAGATTTAATGCGTGTAGGAAGCCTTTTAAATTAGAAAAATAAAAAAATAAGATAAATCCTATAAATCCGAAAGAAGGAAGCACTAACTTTAGAAATTTAGTATAAAATTAAGACATTTATTTTGAGGCGGAGAAAGTATTATCTATTTAAACAGAGAGCGGCTAGAGCATCATCGCCCATAGTTATCCCATCCTCTGCCACGACGACGGCGACAAGCTTGCCCTAAACCCCGGAATTGCGTTTGTCCGCTTGTGCTTATGCGTATATGCCTGATGCAGCAGCATTCCAGTTCGGGACGCCAGCGTGCACTGTCCCGGTGACGCTGGAAAAGAATCAAGGAAGCTGCCGTGCCCGCTCGCAATTCATTCCTGTCCGTCCCAATAATATACTGCTGGTGCTGGGGATGAATCATGATCTCTCACATCCTGCGATCTCCTCGGGGGATATGAGCTGTGATGTTCTGCTCCGCGTCTAACTGTGCAGTAGACTAGACGGATAACAATCATGATGAACAAATGAATGGATCCTCGTCCGTGGCCAGATTCAGCCCGTCGCTGGAGAAAGCGAGCGGGATATTTTCCGCTCAAGCGCGTTGAGTTGACCCCATCGGTCGCAAGCACAGCGCGTCGACTCTCGTCCTTAGCGTCTGGCTTGATGACAAGAGGGCTCAGGCACAGCAGCTAGACTCTGAACCTTGACACTTTGCCTGGCGATGCTGCAAAGGCACCAACTGCCAATAATCTAATCTGTGTGAAGTAATTGCAAGCACTTTGAGTTGACTGAATCCCGATATTCCATATGCTGGCCAGATCAAACCAACCAGCCAGATTTACAATCATATAAACGCATATTGAATTGGAAAAGATTCTGGTAGCCTATATATGCATCGCCCTTCTTTTCTGGCAGGCCTTCCTTCAAGCATCAGTTAGCATATAAGAAACGCTGGAACTCTTTCTGAGAAACACAAGAGAATGTTCCAAATAAAAAAGGACGAGATCATATCTCACTGATGCGTTCCAGGTCACAACGAAGTATTTGCAGGAACCGAGCAGATCGTATCGTCTGGGCTGCAAGTTGAAAGCCATACTTGACACAACAACTCACAATTATTAGCAGATGTAAAAGGAGATGCCACGATGCATGATACTCCCTATGTCATATTAAAGTTGAACTAAAGTGGAGACACTTGTTATTTTGGGATGGAAGGAGTACAAAGCAACAAGCCGTGTGACAATGTTGACAACCATATTTCTGCTGAGTAAAACTCATATGGTTACCAAAAGAATTGTTGCACGCACGTCGAAAATTGGCGCATGTGTTAATTGGTGGGAAACATTATAGCCTCTCGCCATCTGGCCTGAAAATGAGGTTACATGTGAGTACACCTTGGCACAACAATGATATGCTTTCAACAAAAGTATATGCTTTGTATCCCCCGCACGCTCTGCTCCTTCTTTAAACATGACAGACAAAGGCTCAGTCTTTTGTATGTACTGTATAGCCACTTGGGCTGCTGCTACACCACCAAAGCGATTTCTTGTTCATTACTGCTCTGCAAGCTGTTAACTGCACGCTCCAAGGCTACCTGGATTACAAAGCAGCATCCTCAGACTGCACAGTGGACCTTCCAAGCTTTACTGCGAGATAAGCTTCCCAGATCCCTGAATTGTTAAGAACATCTCGCATGACATGAAGTAGACATGCAATGCAAGTGCAACCAGAGAACTTTCTGACCATGATTTCCCAGTAGAGCCTCCACTTCGATACAGCTGAAAATGCAATAGAAAATTACCAGGAACCTCAGATTCCATTTGCCATCAAGGATGAGCTTTTCAGCAACAAGTAGTGATGCAAATCAAACCTCGCGTTTGATTTTTCTTTGGCTCCATCCTGTTGTGCAGCCATGATGAGTTTTCTTGATAAGCACCAAAGAAGGTGCATCCCATCCCCATTTTTAGCTGCTATACGCAGAACAAGAATGGGCAAGAAAAGTAGCAGTTCCATGTTTCCAAAGTCCACTTGTTTATATCGACCTCAGCTGTCATCTCAGACCTTGAACTCCACCGAGTGCAATGCTCCATGTCTTGTTTTAGGTTCAGAGCTCTAGGCGTCGACAAGGAGTGCCTTTTACCTTTTTTGAGCAGCATATGATGTTAACAGCCTCAAGTTGCATTCAGATACCTTGTCAGAAAGCAAAAAACTTCAAAAATTTCCCAACATGTGGAGCAGATAAATCCTGCAAATGTATCATGGTCAGCGGCTTGTACTAGAATAAGTGTAATATAAAACTTCAATGAAGAATGCAAAACTAATATTATACTCAGAAGGTACTAACTACTACACATTTTGTGAGCATCCAGAGTCGTTCACTTCATGCAGTGATTAATTTTTAGTTGAGATTTATTCTGCTACCATAAATTGTTCAAGTATTTAGATGTAAACACAAGGTAGATCCCATAAAACAGAGTTGGTACCATGATATGTATGCTTACAGATATCATTACATACTAGGGCTACCAGCCACTACAAAATAGCTATCTCAATAAACATATTTCTAACCGCAAAGGAGGTATGGCGATTACAAACACCAAGTTAACTCCAAACACCAAGAACGTTTCAAGATTACAAATAAGCGTGCAAATTTTGAGTCTTTAGTGACATTGGTGACTAGTCTTTTCCCTATTCTACTTGCTGTAGCAGATGCATCATTTTTGTTTCTCCTGTTGTGGACCAAACTTCAGATTAAAACGACAGTACACGAATTGTTTCACAACATCCTTACATTTATAAATTAAAAAAAACAAGATTGGTGCTTGAAATACAGGGCGTGCACGATTCTTTGTGCAAAAGCCACCACCAGCCTTTGTATGAAATTATCTTTTTTATTCTATAAAAAATATGCACATTCATCCAATGTGCTTTTCCCAAGGAAAGACTGTTTATGCAAGAAACAAGCAAAAGCCTATGTCACAGGCTTGCAGTATAGAAGTTGCCGGTTACGAATATGTTACAGTAACGTTTAATATCCTTGATATGCCTATATTGCAGGCTTGCAGCATATGGCATAAGGCATAACACAAAAGGTGGAACCTGAAGATCAAGCAGTTAACATGCTGAAGGAGAAATAATCACTTTAAACAGTTATATTTAAGGTCTGACTGCTGAATTCAACAACACAGCGTAAAAGTTTCAACAGCTTTGGTTTTTTCGCTGTTGCCAATGAGGCTTCATTGCAGCACATTTGATTTTCCATTCCAGAAACAATGATTCTGGTGGTGCTTATCTATTATCCTGGACACCTCAGCAACATCCCCAATTGATTAACATGAGTTTTCTTATAATCCTTTCCCCACCTGTGTGGTCAATCTCTATTATCCCTCAAAAAAGGAGCAACCAGCAGGAGCTCTGCCTCTTCATTAAGTACAAAAAGAATTGGCTAGTTGATAAGGGAAACCAGCCGAAAACCAACTTCATTATCTCAGTCATAATCAAGATTTGGGACATCTCTCATGCGAACAATACCACTAGCACACTAATGCGTTAATCAATTTTGGCCAGTAGAACCAAAACAAAGCCTCTGTTCTCTCAAATTGCATGTTAGTATGTTACTGCTAAGCTTTGGTTTCAGGTCAAGACAGTGCAGATAAAACAACTTCAAAAATTTCCTTTTCATATATCTACAGTCACTGCTAACATCAAATCGTACCTTGTTGAACTACAAATAATGACACTAGTCATGTACCTATGCAGCTATTGACTTTAGCAATGAGCAAGAGAGCATATAGAGATCACAGCCGATAATCAATAATCAGCAACAAGATCCACACTTGATGGGAACAACAAGTAGTGTCATGTACCTATGCAGCTATTGACTTTAGCAATGAACAAGAGAGCATATAGAGATCACAGCTAATAATCAATAATCAGCAACAAGATGCCACGCTTCATGGGCAACAGGTAGGATAAGCAAGAGAGGAAAACAAGCTGGATAAACGTATCTTGCTAGTGGGCAGCTAGGTATAGCTAGCATAAATCAATGGCATGTTCGATTGTTCGTTGCTGATGACATAGATCACTGTTTGAAAC
Source organism: Aegilops umbellulata (assembly GCA_032464435.1). Lineage (NCBI taxonomy): Eukaryota > Viridiplantae > Streptophyta > Magnoliopsida > Poales > Poaceae > Aegilops > Aegilops umbellulata. Next base: position 401,183,677 of record CP136054.1, read on the forward strand.
TGATCAATTTGTCGCAAGACAATACAACATGCGAGCAGCAAGTGTGTGTAATCACACGTCAATTTGGTGACTGAATGGGATTAAAGGCCAGATGTCTAGAAAGGTGTGGCTTGAATCAAAACGTGCAAACAACATTGGCCACCTTCAGGTGAATGTGTTTTGAGGTACTGCAAGATAAACAAAAAGAAATAAGCATTCAGCATTTTTACAAGTCAACTTTCGCACTAAGTGACAATAGCTTCAAAACGTGAAAAAACATCCTGATGTGCAGTTTGAAGTTTAAGAAATGTTAGCAAGAAAAATTGAGCTATACTTGGTGTGTGTGACATCTCCTTTTAAACCTTACTAACAATTCAACCCGACAATCCGACCCATGGGTTCGGCCACCCATGCGCAACCGACACGAATGGGTAGGGTATGGGTCGTCATCTTCGTCCATGGGTACCCCGATTAGTCAGGGGTAGGGTATGGGCATAGGTTCCTATCCGTGGGTCACCCGATTAACTGTCATGTGGGCCCATGTGTAGTTAAATCCCAGCCAACAGCATACCCATTGAGCCAGTCCAGCACCAAAGTCCACTCGTGACCCAACTCCTAAACCTAAACAACGTAAATTTATACACACAGACCAACCGGCCAGAGTACCAGAACCACCACATACCGGCAGCATTTCGTGGAATCATTTTTCCCTTAGTCTCATTTTTTTAGGTGCTTCCCTTGTCTCATTTACAAGTGCGTACAGGCTATCAATAGCGTAAGGCCAACTTCTTCTACCAGCCCATGTAGGTGCAATAAGCTAGAATGGGCCACAGGTGCCTCTACCCAACGCATGAGCAACATAGCAAATTTAGTCCCACCTCGGCTAGCTAACACAGTTGTGAGCACTCGAAGTCTATAAATTCGCAAGTGACTGCTCAGTTATTTGTAATTGCTGGTTCAGTGGTACCTACACACACGGCATCGCTCGGAATCAATTATTAAAATATATTCTGCCTTGACCCGACGGGTGCCCGATATGGTCGGGTTACCCGATGGGTTCGGGCATGGGTCTGATTCCTTGCCCATGGGTGAGAGATAGACCCGATAATGGGTTCGGGCATGGGTTTGGTTGTGGTTGACCCAACCAAACCCGACCCAAGTGCCAGGTTGACTAACAATGTGCAATCAGCAACCTTGTCCAGGAATTATCATCGAGAGAGTCCTAAAACACTTGGAGAGCAAATTGTACATCCTTTCATTCTGGACTATTTGGCTTATTTTACCAGACTTCGCCTATGTTGTTGATCTCTAGACAGTCTTTACTTTGTGATACAGAACAATACGGGTGCGTGAAAAAAATTCCTATGGATCAACTGCATAGAACAAAATATTTCCTACAATAAGCAGTAAACTACAGAGGAATACGGGCATAGAAAACGTATGCTAAGAAGAGCTTCTGCCTGCATATATATGCAGTTGTTGGAGGCATATAAGTGCAAAGGGAAGCATCTATAAACACTGAAACATAACTCCCAGCCAGTGTGAAAATATATGCAGTTGTTGGAGTATAAGTATATTTAATTGCAATAAAATGCAATGTTAAACACTGAAACCTAACTCGCAGCCAGTTATGCTGTAACATCACACAATATAGGAGTAAGCAAAGACTCTGAGACACTGTAAATTGAGAATATGAATCAATGATTTAGGCTTCATTTTATTCACAGTGAAAGTCTGCTCGGATTGTGATGCCAGGTGGCTTAAAAACAAATAACCATTATCCATGGTCTAACCATGAAGGAGTTTTTTTCATGTTATCTCTGGGTAAGCGGCTGAAAATATACATCTAATCCAGACAAGATTGATTGAATTACCTAAGATGCTAGAGAATAAGAAAATTATAAAATGCCTTACGACCTGATCACATAATAAATGGACGAGCCATTGCAACACTTTTGAATAGTGAATAGAGGCTCATTGTTTCTTCTACACAACAATTGCACTACTACCGTAATTCAAATTTTAGATGTGTCCTTGTCTTTGTTGTTGCCCAAGTTCGCTACATCAAAGATTAAATGCCTGCGTCTGCAACGAAAGTATGCCAACTTATGCAAAAAGAACATAAATTTATGAATAGCAGTCAATACAATAAGAATAGAGGTGTGTACTGACCTGTTAATGAAAAAATACGCCAGAAGGGCATCCAAAACCGTGCTTCCACATCATGCCAAGTATCGTATCAGCCTCAGATCTTCTTCCGCAGCTCAGATATGCTTTGTGCAGAATCCAGAAGGTCTTCTTTGTCCGGTCAAACCTAAAATACTCCATCTCATCCAACACCCCATGCATCTCTGCAAGTCGATGGTGCTTCCCATACATCACCATCTTGCAGTGGTATAAACTCCGGCACAGCTTCCATCCGGCCTCCTCAGCCTGCCGGACAAAGTGTGCGAGTCTGTCGACAGCGTCACACTGGAAATAGTTGGTTATGACAGACCGCATCACCTGTGTTGTGGTGACTGTGGTATTGCGTTCCAATGCCTCAGCGATCCTTCTTTCCATCCCCTCAACCAACCCCTCCTTGGCATACACCCTAATTAACAACACATTGAGCCAGGGCCTATAATCCTCAGGACGCAACTTCAGAAGCAACTCCTCGATCTTTTGAATCCTATCTACATGTTCAAACTTGCAATATGCACATAGCATTGCACGTATATGCACTATATCAACCTCGCCAGCATGCTCACGAGCACGCTCATAAGCTAGCTCCATCTTATAAATCTTCCCAGCATGTGAGTAACCTCTTAACATCAACAAATGTGTAGTGGTGTCTGGACCAACTCCACCTGCCATCATTTCATGGAACACTGCTTCCATCTTGTCCCACATCCATGCCGTGAGGTAGCCAGCGATGACTGCGTTATAGGTACCAATTGTACGGGGCTGTCCTGAGGCATCCAGCGACTGGAGTGTGGCCTCCATGTGGTCGACGAGGAGGGAGCGACCGAAGAGAGCGATGAGGATGTTGTAGGAGTCCGCATTGGGCGGCCCACACCGTGGATCACGCCGCAGCGCGTGGAAGGCCTCGACGCAGCTATTCACAAGGCCACTGTGCATGTAGGCGGCCATGAGGGCATTGTAGAGCGCCTGGTCGGGGCAGTAGGCGCTGGAGGCGTCGGTGAAGATGTTGGCCGCGGCGGTGGGGTCGCGGGCGCGGCTGGCAAGCGAGATGGCGACGACAAACTCGGGGAGCGTGGGCGGCGGCGAAAGCGTGCGGCGAAACGAAAAGACCGCGAGGCCGAGGTAGGGCTTGGGGCGGAGGAGGGACAGGAGCTCGAGGGAGGCGAGCGGCGAGACTGCGAGGAGGGTGGGGAATGAATGGGCGTGGAGGGCGGGCAGGGGGTCGGGATCCGGGTCGGGCAGAGCCAGAAGAGAGGCGGCGAGGGAGGAGACGGCCGCGCGGAGGTGGGAGGCCGTGAAAGGCGGGAGCGGCGTGGAGGCGGGCGAGCACGGCTGCGGCCAGGGCGCGGGATGAAACGGCGGCGGGGAGGTGGGCGACGGGATGGAGGTGGAGGGGATCGCGTCGGGGGGAATGGGCACGGGTGTGTAGGGGAGATGGACCGAATGGTGGAGGTGGCGGCGGCGAAGCAACGGGAGGAAGTGGCGAGCGGGGTGGCGGGACATGGGAGGAGGAGGGATTCGGCGGCGGCGGCGGCGGCGCGATGGGTTTTAGGGATCGATGTGGGGGGAGAGGAAGAAGAGGGGCAAAGGCGGCCAGCTCGGCGTAGCGTTTTTGCGTCACCTGAGCAAGCTGACAACTTGGAGACGGCTAGGCCCGGCCTGGTTGAAGAGTGCTCTTGACGGGCCTGGCTGGTCAGACCAGTGATGTGGGCTTAACAGGCCTGCAGTGATGTCGGCTTGACGGGCCTTGTTGGTCAGACCAGTGAGAGAGGAGCAACGCTCAAATCGAGGGTTTTCGAGATGTGGTTGACGTTTGTATGTGTTCGCACTCGTTTGTCTAAAAAAAAAGTGTCCGCACTCGTTTCTGGCAAACCTCCTGTCGAACGAGATAATCCTGTCAAACGAGACATTCTGCCATGACAGGCGACGCGGAAGAAGCGCATTCGAGAAGGTACTCAAAACATGAAGAATAGACAGGAGACATGGAGGAAACGCTCGAAAGCAAGGCGCACACGGGGTTCCACCCGGTATGTCGTCATGTCTCAGCCGACATGTTCTATCAAGCTAATGTTATGCCCTGTCGGCAGGAGGCCATTGTGCTCCACCCGGTTTGTTGTTATACTTATTCAGGGGGTTGAGATTCTCTGCAGTACAGTATGGTGTTGTAGTGCGGATGACATGTGGGGCTAGGTCCACACGGCAGTGACCATGCTGCATGGTGCGCTACTGCAGAGGATCCTAACCCATATTCAGCAAGACATCATGCTTAGTGCCTATTCGTACTACAATAAGCATACCAGTCGGTTATGTTGATGGCTCGAGAAGGACTTGGAGGACGGCATATGAAAACTTGCACCAGGACGCTGTGAAGATTGCCTCAAAGGGTGAAGTGTTCAACATGAAAGTTGTGTGCATCGTCAAGACATATAACTTTGCTTTTGGAGTCATTGCAATCCAGGTTAGTGTGCAACATACAGAGTCATGACAAGACCCGAACGACTCAGCATGCCATATGCTGGATCCCGACCTCAAGATAAAGATGGGCCAGTAGAGCCATCAACACGACCTTAAATGGAGAAGTGGATCGCGCTAGATTATTCTTCTCATCGAGACGAACAAGTTTGATGTTGGACTCGACTCCATCCGAGTATGTATGCGATTTCCACAGCCCACGCAAGAATCATGACAAAAGTATGGGACAGATCCGAGCCAAATCCGAGTTGGATTAGAACTAGAACTTTTAGGGCGTGAATTGATGTAATTTTTTTGTAAGGAAAGTCTAGATGAGTCATTTGCTTGTACGGGAAGTCCAGCCGCCTCATAATTATGTAAGAGGTGGCGACCGATTGAACAACACTAATCGAACCAATCTATCAATTACACTTCCGTGTTTATCTGCTTCTGTCTCTTACCCTTGTATCATGCTTCTCGTTCTTCACTACTCCACCTCATAGGGCTGTGAATCCATGAGGCTCTAAGGGTGAGCGAATCGACCTGGAGCAGCCCGGAGCCGCACGAGCCCTGACAGGGATCCCTCCCGAGCGAGTGGGGCTTCGGGTCTACAAAAGAGCCCATCGGATGCCTTGCATACCACGCTTTCATACGGGTCTCCTTTGACGTGAATTGCGGTGCATCACCCCCGGTGTCAAGGGTACACGGTGACGTTTTCATGTACGAACACACTTTTTGACGACTCCGCTGGGGACGAAGCTTCGAACGGTCTCCAACCGTTCTTGCTACGAGGAGAGCATCATGAAAAGCATGCAATCTACAATGGTAACATGTATAATCAATATCGTTATGTAGAAACAAATAGCCCTTACATTGGTGTCACTAGATCTTTCAATAGGGCATACCATGTTGGCTAGCTTTAACGAGTAAAGGCCGACTAAGTATTCTGTAGAAGAAACTTGGAAATTACATATTCGTGATGTACAACTTATAGAACCGAGTTTTCATGCATCGGCAAGCCCCCATTCAACATGTCAATGAATAACACGATGAGTTCAGATTATCAATATGGGATAGCTCATGTGCGAGAGGACATATCATGATTTTACCCGTCGGTAGGCAACTCACAATATGCGGGTTCATCCCCAAACATGCCGATGGATGGGGAAATCGGGCATGCTTCTATTAGGTATTTGGTTGGTTATCCTCAACCATCATATGCTACATCTCATCTACTAAATTTTTGGCACTACATGCAACATTAGGTATTCATAATTCGGCCCGTCACCTTCATACTCATAGCCAAATTAGTGGAAGTTCTATTGGCACATGTGCCTTCACCTAGTACCGTAGCATATATTGTTGCCCTACACAATTATAGAATTTTGGCAACATATCATTGTCGGATGAGTCTAAAAGCATTGAGGCAATTTTATCCAGATGTACTTATTGAGAAAAGTCTTACGTCTTTCTAGGCAAAATATGGCCGGTATTTAACTATTGTCATAATAATTTACTATGTTGGCGCAACAAGCGTCCCGCTACCAACATAGTCGGGGCATGTTTCTTCATATTTGAACAACTGATAACCCACAAGTATAGGGGATTGTTTGTAGCCTTTTTCGATAAGTAAGAGTGTCGAACCCAACGAGGAGCTAAAGGTAGAATTTATATTCTCTTCAAGTTCTATTGAACACCGATACAACTCTACGCACATCAACAATTGCTTTACCTAGAACAAGTATGAAACTAATTTGCGGGCATAAAACTGGAACTACTTTGCAAGAATAAAACTAGGATTACTTTGCAAGATAATATAAGTTAGTTGTTTAGTAGAAAGATTTTTGTAGAACGATGAGAAAGATAGTCCATAGGCAATTGAATATAACACAATAGGTACTTATCATATGCAATGAGGGAGAAGCATGAGCTAACATACTTTCTGATACTTGGATCACATGCACTTATGATTGGAACTCTAGCAAGCATCTGCAACTGCAAAAGATCATTAAGGTAAAACCCAACCATAGCATTAAGTATAAAGTCCCCTTTACTCTCATATGCAACAATACCCTTACTTGGGTTTAAGATTCTGTCACTCTCCAACCCACTATAAGCGAATCATGGACATATTGCAACACCCTATAGCGGTAATCCCACATGCTTGTGCGACACGGAGGGCACCATACGAAAACACCATATCAACGTACAACTCATATCAATCACACCATACCACAATTAACCCGTAGGACAAAAGAAATCTACTCAAACATCATAGGATGGCAACACATCATTGGATAATAACACGTCACATGAAGCACCATGTTTAAGTATAGCTAACATCGGGGAGAGAGAGGTTACACCGCTGTATAGAGGGGGGGGGAGAGTTGGTGACGACGGCAGCGAAGTTGTTGGTGTAGATCGCCGTCACAATGGTTCCCCCCGCGGGCGCTCCGGCGCAGCCGAGAAAGAGGGGGAGAGAGGCCCCCTCCTTCTTCTTGGTGAAAGGATCAATACGGTCGACTGGAGGGGGTGAATAGGAGACTACAATTTTTAATCTTTCTTGTCAATGTTAAGGTTTAGCGGATAAATAGGGTTCACTAGATATGCAACTAGGTGAATACAATCTATATGACAAGCAAGCTTAAAGCCAAATATGCTAGGTAACAAACTAATTAGCAAGCCAACAAGCATACAAAGCAAAGTAAAGTGTGGGAAAGGATTAACCACAAGTGAGACGAGGACGCGGATTTTATCCCAAAGTTCACTCTTCCTTGGGGAAGAGCTACACTCCGTTTAGACCAGTGCCGGAGCCAAAGCTTGCGGAATGCCACCGAAGGCTCACCGTAATCTCTTTTGAGTCACCCCCAACGGATGAGCCTCGAATCACTCGGTTTTGGTCTTGAAGGCAGCCAACACAACTTTACAAACTTCTTCGGAGCACACCATAAGCAAGGAAGCTTCCAGTGGAACCTCTAGCCTAGGAGCCCAGGCTCCAAGAGTAACAAGTCAATGGTGGATGAATATTGTGGGGAACGCGATTTGGTTTGGTCAAAGTGTAGATCGGGTCTTGCTCTTCCAAACCCCAAAGTTTCAACAAGTTTGGGTGGAGGGATTGAGAGTATTGAGCAAAATGGGGTGTAGCAATGGTGGAGCTCAACAAGACATTAGGGTTAGGGATGGAGGAGGAAGAAGGAGTCATTTTATAGTGTTCTTGGCTGGGTGGGGGTTTCTACCCGTTGGACCCTGTGCGCACGGGGCTAAGTAAGCCCTGTGCGCACCGGGTATTCAGAGCCTAAACCACCACCCCGTGTGCACGGGGTACCCATGGAGTTACGCGGCACCCTCTGCGCATGGGGTATCCAGAACTATTCTGTTGCAACTTTCTAGATACCACTACAAGCACACTAATGGACATATGGTGGTAGGAGTAGGAAGGTTGGTGTATATGGTTTTAAGATGGCATTTCCACACGACATAAATCCACAATGACCACTCTTAGTAGTGCGGTTTTTTTTCCTACGACTCAAATTGAACCAAACGAAAACCTTCGAGTCGTCGGTAAACCAGGCCTTTGATCTTTTTGAATTTGGGGGTTGCACACCTCCATCACGGACAACTTGAAACCAATATCCTAAGATAAACTTGAGCAACTGATATTAGTTCCACTAACCACATTGTCATCACACCAAAATATAATTTAAGTGAGACTTGCACTTTCAATCTCGAACTTTTTGGTGCATTCATGACAACATGGTTTGGACATGGCGCTAAGGATAAATCTAAACAAATAACCATGCGACAAAGGTTGATCATCGGAGCTCCCCCTATATGTGTGCAAGGATAAAATGATATGCTTGAGTATGCATTAAGCACACACATATGAGGCTCCCCCTAGATCAATATTGTCAAGACATGTGATCAACAATATAAACCTAAACGGTGCCTAGATCACATGCAAACGCGTGGTGAGCAAGTAGTGTGCGACAATCATAATAATAGATCATATAAATATAGACCAAACATAAGCATATATATGATCCATAAGTTAAATAGTCTCATGAGCTAATAAAAGTAGCTCACAACTGAGGGAGTCCTGGATTATGGGGTCCTCGGGCGTCCGGGCTATGTGACATGGGCCGGGCTAGTGGGCCGTGAAGATACAAGATAGAAGGCCCTCCCCCGTGTCCGGATGGGACTCTCCTCAGCGTGGAAGGCAAGCTTGGTGTGCGGATATGAAGATTCCTTTCTCTGTAAACCAACTCTGTACAACCCTAGTTCCCTTCGGTGTCTATATAAACCGGAGGGTTTAGTCTGTAGAGGCAATCATAATCAGACAGGCTAGACATCTAGGGTTTAGCCATTACGATCTCGAGGTAGATCAACTCTTGTAACCCCTATACTCATCAAAGTCAATCAAGCAGGAAGTAGGGTATTACCTCCATTAAGAGGGCCCGAACCTGGATAAACATCGTGTCCCCCGCCTCCTGTTACCTTTGATCCTTAGACACACAGTTCAAGACCCCCTACCCGAGATCTGCCGGTTTTGACACCGACATTGGTGCTTTCACCGAGAGTCCCTCTATGTTGTCGACAGAAGGTTCGATGGCTCCATCGATCATCTACAACAATGCCACCGCTAAGGAGACTTTTCTCCCTGGCCATATTTTTCGTATTCGGCGGCTTCGCACTGCGTGCCAACTCTATTGTCCACCTCGAGCAGATCGACAGTTACGCCCCTGGTCATCAGATCAGTTTCAGGAACCTAAACTATGTCGCCGACATCCGAGGAGACTTGATCTTCGAGGGGTTCGCGACCCTGATTGCCGCTCTGGCCTTAGATCCAGAACGGGCGGTCAGGTCCGAAGACGGGAGTTTAGAGCCCGTCGGACTCTATGCAATTATGGAATTTGCTACCGGAGATCCGGAGGGGATGGCGTCATCGGCAAAATCAAAGACGGACATAACTCCCCTTGACGCTCAAGCGCCGGACACTCCATCGGACCAAGAGGCTCCGACCCTGGACAGCCCCGCGGACTCTCGTTTCTCTGCCCAAACCTCACTTCTGAATGAGGCTCCGGACTTGATGTGATCACTCGCCATTATTGAAGGATCGCTTCCGAATTATTCCCAGACCAGACTAGGGGCTGAGAGCGGGGAATTTTACATCCCACCCACCACCCACTTCATAGCCACTGTAGAAGATCTAACCGACATGCTGGATTATGCCTCCGAAGACATCGACAGTATGGACGAGATGCCGGAGATGAGCAAGGCCAAAACCTGTCGTTCACCGGACGCTGGACGGCCACTTCCTCATACAACGTGTACATGGTGGACACACCCAAAGAAGACGACGATGATGATGAGAAGGATCTAGTCAAGGACGAACCTCCTGAGATACCACCAAAGCGTCGACGTCAGCGGTGCCGCTCAAAATTACGTCGCTACAAAGACATCAACACCGGCACCGGAGACAATAACACTCCAGAGAATGCCGAAGACCCCGAAATCCCTGTGGAGCCAACATCCAAACATGATGATTGGGAGGAAGGGCAAGTTAACCCCGACGATCTGATCGGGAACAAGGACTCGAAGGATATTAATTACCTACTGATCTCCGAAGAGGATGTGAGCCTCGGCGACGAAGACTTCATCATGCCAGAGGAACCCCTCGAACAAGAGCGCACTATGCACCGGCTAATCGCCACTGCAAGAAGCCTGAAAAAGAAGCAGCAACAACTTCAAGCTGATCAGGATTTGCTCAACGACAAATGGAGTAACATCCTAGTAGCCGAGGAATACGGCCTTGAACGCCGAACAAAGAGTTACCTGAAGCGCAAGCTGCTACCCCAATTCGACGATGAGGCCCTTGAGACAATATCGCCAAAGCACAAAACTGCTGACGAGCCCAATCGACCACCACGTGGACGGGACATACCGGTTACTCATGCCGAACACCAGCCTGCACCACCTCGCCGTAGAGGCAGAGAAGCAGCGGGCCCAGGATACACTTATGACCTCCGACAGGACCTGGAAAATAGAGCAGGGCATACCAGATAAATCTACGGATCACGAGGACGTGCCCCAGCGCGAGAAGACGACTATCAGGCCTGGCGCGACAAGCATAACTACACCCGGGCCGAAAACCACATACGGACTTCATCCGAACTGCGTCGTGACGCGACCCAATATAGAGGCGCCGCACACCCCCTATGCTTCACCGATGAGGTAATGGAGCACCAGTTCCGAGAAGGGTTTAAACTCGTGAACATCGAATCATACGATGGCACAACAGATCCCACAGTATGGATTGAAGATTTTCTTCTCCACATTCACATGGCTCGCGGTGATGATCTACATGCCATCAAGTACCTCCCACTAAAAATTAAGGGACCAGCTCGGCATTGGTTAAATAGCCTCCCAGAAAACTCTATTGGAAGCTGGGAATACTTGGAAGATGCCTTTAGAGACAACTTCCAAGGCACTTATATCCGGCCTCCGGATGCCGATGACCTCAGTCACATAGTCCAGCAGCGTGGAGAGTCGGCCAGGAAATTCTGGACCAGGTTCCTAGTTAAAAAGAACCAAACTGTTGACTGCCCGGACGCCGAAGCCCTAACGGCCTTTAAACACAGCATCCGCGACGAATGGCTCGCCCGACACCTTGGCCAAGAGAAGCCGGTGTCTATGGCAGCCCTTACAACACTCATGACCCGCTTTTGCGCAGGCGAAGATAACTGGCTAGCTCGTAGCGGCAACAGTACCAGCGGCCCCGACACTTCTGAAGCCAGAAACGGCAACGGTAGGCCCCGACGCAACAAACACAAGCGTCGAAGCAACAATGACAATACCGAAGACATGGTGGTCAACACCGGATTCAGTGGCTCCAAATCCGGTCAGTGGAAGAATCCATTCAAAAGAAACAAAGACGGTTCATCTAGCTTGGACCGAATACTTGATCGACCTTGCCAGATTCACGGCACCCCCGACAAGCCTACCAATCACACCAACATAAGTTGTTGGGTCTTCAAACAGGCCGGTAAGTTAAATACCGAACATAAGGAGAAAGGGTCGCCTAGCGAGGATGACGATGAGGAGCCTCGCCCACCGAACACAGGGGGACAAAAGAAATTTCCCCTCGAGGGCAAAAACGGTGAATATGATATACGTTACTCACATCCCCAAGCGGGAACGCAAGCGCGCGTTAAGGGACGTCTATGCGATAGAGCCAGTCGCCCCAAAATTCAACCCATGGCCAGCCTGTCCGATTACTTTTGATCACAGAGACCATCCGACCAGTATCCGACACGGAGGTTCGGCCGCGCTGGTCCTCATCCAATTATCGATGGATTTCACCTCAGGCGAGTCCTCATGGACGTCGGCAGCAGCCTTAACCCGCTCTATCAGGACACAGTCCGCAAAATGGGTATTGATCCGTCAAGAATCAAGCCCACCAAAACTACCTTTAAAGGAGTAATACCTAGTGTAGAGGCCCGCTGCACGGGTTCAATCACATTGGAAGTCGTCTTCGGCTCGCCAGACAACTTCCGCAGCGAAGACTTGATCTTCGACATCGTCCCTTTCCGCAGTGGCTATCACGCACTACTCGGACGAACCGCGTTCGCTCACTTTAATGCGATCCCGCACTATGCCCATCTCAAACTCAAGATGCCCGGACCACGCGGTGTTATAACAGTCAATGGAAACATGGAGCTCTCCCTCCGCACTGAAGAGCACACCGCGGCCCTTGCAGCGGAGGTATGATGTCTACTACACAACCTTCTTCTTGTAGAAGTTGTTGGGCCTCCAAGTGCAGAGGTTTGTAGGACAGTAGCAAATTTCCCTCAAGTGGATGACCTAAGGTTTATCAATCCGTGGGAGGCGTAGGATGAAGATGCTCTCTCTCAAGCAACCCTGCAACCAAATAACAAAGAGTCTCTTGTGTCCCCAACACACCCAATTCAATGGTAAATTGTATAGGTGCACTAGTTCGGCGAAGAGATGGTGATACAAGTGCAATATGGATGGTAGATATAGGTTTTTGTAAACTGAAAATATAAAAACAGCAAGGTAACAAGTGGTAAAAGTGAGCGTAAACGGTATTGCAATGATAGGAAACAAGGCCTAGGGTTCATACTTTCACTAGTGCAAGTCCTCTCAACAATAATAACATAGTTGGATCATATAACTATCCCTCAACATGCAACAAAGAGTCACTCCAAAGTCACTAATAGCGGAGAACAAACGAAGAGATTATGGTAGGGTACGAAACCACCTCAAAGTTATTCTTTCCAATCAATCCATTGGGCTATTCCTATAAGCGTCACAAACAGCCCTAGAGTTCATACTAGAATAACACCTTAAGACACAAATCAACCAAAACCCTAATGCCACCTAGATACACCAATGTCACCTCAAGTATCCGTGGGTATGATCATACGATATGCATCACAGAATCTCAGATTTATCTACTCAATCCAACACAAAGTACTTCAAAGAGTGCCCAAAGTTTCTACCGAAGAATCACGACGAAAACGTGTGCCAACCCCTATGCATAGGTTCATGGGCGGAGCCCGCAAGTTGATCACCAAAACATACATCAAGTGGCACGTGATATCCCATTGTCACCACAGATAAGCACGACAAGACATACATCAAGTGTTCTCAAATATTTAAAGACTCAATCCGATAAGATTAGTTCAAAGGGAAAACTCAATCCATTACAAGAGAGAAGAGGGGGAGAAGAAACATAAGATCCAACTATAATAGCAAAGCTCACGATACATCAAGATCGTGCCAAATCAAGAACACGAGAGAGAGAGAGAGAGAGAAAGAGAGATCAAACACATAGCTACTGGTACATACCCTCAGCCCCGAGGGTGAACTACTCCCTCCTCGTCATGGAGAGCGCCGGGATGATGAAGATGGCCACCGATGAGGGTTCCCCCCTCCGACAGGGTGCCGGAATAGGGTCCCAATTGGTTTTTGGTGGCTATAGAGGCGGCGGAACTCCCGATCTATTCTCTGTTCTGGAAGTTTTAGGGTACGTGGAGTTATATAGGCGGAAGAAGTACGTCAGGGGAGCCACGAGGGCCCCACGGGGCAGGGGGCGCGCCCTAAGGGGGTGGGCGCGCCCCCACCCTCGTGGCTTCCTCATTCCTTCCTTGACGTGGGGTCCAAGTCCATCGGTTAGCTTTCGATCCGAAAATAACTTCTCTAGTTGATTTCGTTCCGTTTCGACTCCGTCTGATATTCCTTTTCTTCGAAACACTGAAATAGGCATAAAACATCAAATCTGGGCTAGGCCTCCGGTTAATAGGTTAGTCCCAAAAATAATATAAAAGTGGATAATAAAGCCCAATATTGTTTAAAACAGTAGATAATATAACATGGAGCAATAAAAAATTATAGATACGTTCGAGACGTATCAAGGTACAGGGCGACCTTATAAAACAAAATACTACATCGGCAGTCAAGCCCTCGGACACTATAAAACGAGTCCGGACTACCCCTCAACACGACAATCCAGCTCGTCAGGAGCTCGATTAACAATTCGGCCTCTGTCTCAGCCCCAACCGAATTGCGGCATGTGTACCTCCGTTTCTAAAGATACCATGGGCAAAGATGGAGGCATATTAAATATAAAGTCCACAATACGGCTCGACCCTATCTGGACCCTCATATTTCTTTTCTCTTATTTTTACTTTTCCAGATTCCTTATAACCCACATTACATTTTGACGGTGCCAAGGGCCCTTTTCTAGGCCCCTCATGAAAACCCGATCATTGATCCTTTCGAAGGATAATACACCAAGGAGAAAAGAAGCGTAGACGTGTGGCAGAGTATCTAAAGAATCTTTAAAGATCACCTCTTCCTTTTTCAGGACCTGTACACAGCTTACCCTTGTGCTCGGCATGTAAAATAGCCTCGATGCTTGTCACATCATTTGTTAAACTATGTTTTGACGTATCAATCAGACTATAATGGAAACAGTCTTTTCGCCCAACATACTCGGTACTGGCTAATTTCCTAATCTGTATTTCCTCTTTCTTCATCTGATTGCCATGTACACCTCGGTATGACTTAAATCGCTAGGGGCTCCATTCGGCCACGTAAACTTCTTAAAAAATAATAAGTCCGAACACTTTATAGTACAGTTCGGCGTCACGAATATAGCATTATATGCATCGGCTCCGAATCATGTCTTTGGTCAATAGTTGGATTGCCCGGCTCCTGTGGTTGCTGTCTTATGTTCCGCTTGCTCAGCTAAGGCAGTAAAGGGAGAACTACTGCGATTGTGTTTCCAGTTCATCTGGATAAACACCTCAGTATAGAAAGTTGAAAACTGACTATCATGGTGCGGTGAGAGCTGGTTAGCTATTCGGTGACTAATTACAAATCTCTTGCGATTTTTTCTGCATTACGCGAAGGACCGTTTTTCACCCGGTCAGGCGTCTACAACACCCAAATTCAGATAATCAAATAATACCAAGGGCTGCGCCTACAATCTCATTGTCAAACTCCTATGGCTAAGTGAGAGTGATAAAGCCACATAGTCTGATTGCTTGGTTCGCTGCACTAACACCTCCTTCAAGGACCAAAATCGTTGGGTCAAGTGTGTTTAGGTGCTATTCCGAACACCCCCGTACTACCTACGTGGGGGCTGAAGCCGACGATTGGCCAACTCTCAAATACCATAAACGACCGCACAGGAGGAAAAGAATTTGAGGTAAAACAAGCAACATATTATACATAAGCCTTGTTTCATAATACAAAGTTCAGGCAACACAGATACACTCATTAAAAAATAATGTCCTTCGAACACTGGCCCTCTACAATGCGGGATCCTTCCAAGACGTCATCAAAATACCGCTCTGGCATGCGGTGCTCCTTGCCTGCGGGCGATCCCTCGGTCACAAGCTTGATGGCATTCATCTTCGCCCACTGCACCTTGACACGAGCGAAGGCCATCCGGGCACCTTCGATGCAGACCGATCGCTTTACGGCATCAAGCCGGGGGCAGGCACTGACTAGCCGCTTCACGAGACCGAAATAACTGCTGGGTATGGGTTCGGCTGGCCAAAGACGGACTATAACATCCTTCATGGCCAATTCGGCCACTCTATGCAGTTCGGTCAGTTGTTTCAGCTGATCACTAAAGGGTACTGGATGCTCTGGCGCAAGGTGCTGTGACCAGAACAGCTTCTCCATTGAGCTCCCCTCTTCGGCTCGGAAGAAATCCGCAGCATCAGCAATGCTCCGGGGTGGATCCACAAACGCCCCTGGAGAACTCCAAACGCGGGTCAGTAAGATGTACCTTCTTCTTACAAATTTGATCTGCATATTAAAAGCCTTACCCGTTGCGATCTGCTTAGCCTCTTGGATCTCCCAACGGGCGCCTTGGGCTTCAACCCAGACTTCCTTCGCGCTTTGAAGGGCCTTAGCAAGTTCAGAATCTTGATCTGAAATCTTGCGCTCCAAGGATTCACATTTGCTTATGGCATCCTTGAGCTCTTGTTGGACTTCCTCCACCCTTGATTCATGTTTTAGGCGGGCGGCTCGTTCCTCCTCTGCCTCCTTGGCCTCGGCCAGCGCACTCTTGAGGGTCTCGACCTCAGACGTGTTAGCTATGAGCATAATCATAAAACTCATTTAGATAACAAATCAGAGCTGATATCATTTCAGATGTGTTTCGGTATCACATACCTTACCTTTCCTCTAATTTCTGCTTCAGTTCGGACACTTTGGCGGCATGGGAAGTGGCCGCCAACATACCAGCCTATTTTGTTCAAATAGATGTGTATGTTAATCTCCTGCGAGAACTATTCGATCCTCTGTTCGGCCTTTCTTTTCGAACACTGAACAGAGTCTCGGGGGCTACTATCTATACACATGCATTCCTTTTACATAGCTAGAAAGTATTACATCACATACCTCAAAGCCTCTCAGAAGGCTAGTATAGGCCTCGTTCAGTCCGCTTTTAGCAGACCGAACCTTTTCAACCACCGTACCCATAAGGGTACGATGTTCCTCCACAATGGAGGCGCTTTGAAGCGCTTCCACCACAGCGTTCGGCGCCTCCGGATTGACAGAGGTCGCCGGAGGAGTCGACGTGCTCCCTTGTTTCGAAGGAGGCTGGTCACCTGATTCTGGAGCTATGTGGGTCTCCGAAATGACATTTGGTTGGGGGCCAAATTGGACATGGCCCCCGTCGCCAATTGCCATGGGGGTCGGTTCCCCCATGTTTTCGGTAGCATAGGTATTACCCTCTGGCGCCACCTTGATGGCTTCTCGCACCCCTCCCTAACCTGGGAGGGTCCTTCGGGACAACACTTCGGTGTTGTCCATAGCAGCGGGGGGGGGGGGGGGGAGGTGACTCACTCTCCATCATGTTCGGACCCAGTGAATTCCCAGAAGATGAGGATCGCTGGGGGAGGTTGCGAGCCGGATTGCAGCACGCAATTCAATGTGTTAAAACCACAAGGCGCAAAGTTGGAGATATGTACAGTACCTTTGAATACTTACGATCCGGCCAGGGGCTTCGGCCTGGGGCGCCACCCAGGGATGTCGTCGGCGTCCGATTCGGAATCATCTGTGAGGGAGATTCTCCCTTTCTTGGACGCCTCCGCCTCTAGATCCACGGAAGCATCCCTTTTCTTCTTTCCCCCCTTAAGGGGAGAATTGCTCTCTTCCTCCTCCTCTTCATCGTCATCATGAGTGGAGAGAGTTTTGGTATCGTCAGACGCCATGTCCGAAGCGCCTTTACGGTGGAGGCCACCTTTGGCCTCCTTGCCCTTCTTCTTGGCCTTCTTTTCCGGCACATGGTACGGCGCCGGAACCAGCATCCTTGTTAGCAAAGGAATGGTTGGGTCTTTGGGTACCGGAGCCGGGTAGTAAATCTGCTCCGCCTTCTTCGTCCAGACCTGTGAGGAGAAGGGAAAGCTCAGTATACTCCTCGGGTCTACAAATTAAGACTATCAGAAAACTTACGGGAGTGGTCGGATGAGTGCGGTCGAGGCCGAGGTCTTCGATCGTCTTTGGTCATGACTTCTGGGCCTTGAAAAGCAGCTTCCATATGTCTTTGTGCGTCGTGCCGAAGAACTGCTGCAGGGTCCGGGGACCTGACGGATCGAACTCCCACAAGTACTGAGTCTGGCATTGGTAGGCGAGAATCCGGCGAAAAAGCATCACCTGGATCACGCTGGCAAGACTGGTATTCTTGTCTATCACACTCTTGACACGCTTCTGCAGTATCATCACCTTGTCGGACGACGCCCAATCTAGGCCCTTGTTGAGCCAGGATGTGAGTCGCATTGGAGGCCCGGACTTAAACTCGGGAGCGGCGGCCCATGTGGCGTCACGAGGTTCCGTGATATAGAACCACTCCTATTGCCATTCCTTCATGGTCTCCACAAAGGTTGTGATGCCCCCGATTCAATCGTACACTAATCATGCACGCAAATGTGTACGATCAAGATCAGGGACTCATGGGAAGATATCACAACACAACTCTACAAATAAAATAAGTCATATAAGCATCATAATACAAGCCAGGGGCCTCGAGGGCTCAAATACAAGTGCTCGATCATAGACGAGTCAGCGGAAGCAACAATATCTGAGTATAGACATAAGTTAAACAAGTTTGCCTTAAGAAGGCTAGCACAAACTGGGATACAGATCGAACGAGGTGCAGGCCTCCTGCCTGGGATCCTCCTAACTACTCCTGGTCGTCGTCAGCGGGCTGCACGTAGTAGTAGGCACCTCCAGTGTAGTAGGAGTCGTCGTTGATGGTGGCGTCTGGATCCTGGGCTCCATCGTCTGATTGCAGCAATCGGGTAGAGAGATGGGGAAAAAGGGGAAACAAGGCAACCGTGAGTACTCATCGAAAGTACTCGCAAGTAAGGAGCTACACTACATATGCATGGATATATGTGTAAGGGGCCATATCAGTGGACTGAACTACAGAATGCCAGAGTGAGAGGGGGATATCTAATCCTGTCGAAGACTACGCTTCTGGCAGCCTCCGTCTTGCAGCATATAGAAGAGAGTAGACTGAAGTCCTCCAAGTAGCATCGCATAGCATAATCCTACCCGGCGATCCCCTCCTCGATGCCCTGTTAGAGAGCAACCACCGGGTTGTATCTGGCACTTGGAAGGGTGTGTTTTATTAAGTATCCGGTTCTAGTTGTCATAAGGTCAAGGTACAACTCCGGGTCGTCCTTTTACCGAGGGACACGGCTATTCGAATAGATTAACTTCCCTACAGGGGTGCACCACATAACCCAACACGCTTGATCCCATTTGGCCGGACACACTTTCCTGGGTCATGCCCGGCCTCGGAAGATCAACACGTCGCAACCCCACCTAGGCACAACAGAGCGGTCAGCACGCCGGTCTAAACCTAAGCGCGCAGGGGTCTGGGCCCATCACCCTGAGCACACCTGCACGTTGCGTACGCGGCCAGAAGCAGACCTAGCCTAGTGGCGTTCCAGTCCAATCCGGCGCACGCCACTCAGTCGCTGACGTCACGAAGGCTTTGGCTAATACCACGACGCCGAGTGCCCATATCTTTCCCGCGTAGTTGGTTAGTGCGTATAGGCCAGTAGCCAGACTCAAATCAAATACCCAGATGTCGTTAAGCATGTTAAGTATCCGCGAACGCCGACAGGGCCAGGCCCACCTCTCTCCTAGGTGACCTCAACCTGCCCTGTCGCTCCGCCTCAAAGATCCACTCGCGGGTACTCCTACGAGCCGACCCGTCTTTGTTTACCACATGTATCATGTATATAGTATATACCCGTGATCACCTCCCGAGTGATCACGGCCCGATAGTATAGCACAGCAGACGGACAAGAATGTAGGGCCACTGATGGTAAACTAGCATCCTAAACTAAGCAAGTAGGATTGCAGGTAAAGGTATCAACAGTAGTAACAAGGACAGGCTATGCATCAGGATAGGAATAACGAAAGCAGTAACATGCTACACTACTCTAATGCAAGCAGTATAGAGGAGAGTAGGCTATATCTGGTGATCAAGGGGGGGGCTTGCCTGGTAGCTCTGGCAAGAGAGAGGGGTCGTCAACTCCGTAGTCGTACTGGGTAGCAGCGGCGTCGGTCTCGGTGTCTATCGAGAGAAGAGGGGGGAGAAACAATAAATATTTAAGCAAGCAGATGCATAGTGATGCATGACATGACAAGTAATGGTGCTAGGGGTGCCCTAACGCGGTATGAGGTGATACCGGTGAAGGGGGGAAACATCCGGGGAGGTATCCTCGGGTTCTGTGTTTTCGGGCAAAGGAGCCGGAGGGGGAATGTTGCGAGTTCGATAGGTTAGGGGGGGTGTGGCGGACGAACGGGTTGCATATCCGGAATCGTCTTGTCGTTCTGAGCAACTTTCATGTAGAAAGTATTTTCATCCGAGTTACGGATTAAAAGATATGATTTTCTAAAGATTTAAATCATTTTCTGATTTTAATTATATATTTAATTCAGACATTATCCAAAACAGTGTGTGATGACGTAGGCATGACATCAGAGTGATGTCAGCAGGTCAACTGGTCCGTTGACCAGTCAAACCAGACAGGTGGGTCCAGTGGGACCCACATGTCATTGTCAGGGGCACTAACAGGGGGGTTTAGACTAACTAAACAGGTTAATTAGAGGGTGGGGCCCAGTAGTCAGTGAGAGATTAGGTTTTAATTAATTAATTTAATTAATTAGCAGTTTATATATTTGTTTTTACTTGTTTTATGACATGGGGCCCGCATGTCAGTGGCAGTAGCTGCCACGCCAGCAGTTGACTGGGTCAACCCAGTCAACTGGGACCCGCAGGGCCCACTAGCAGTGCCCCGGGGGTGGCCCCAGGCCAACCACGTAGGCGGCGGCCGGCGCTTGGCCGCCGGTGACGTCAGAACGCGGCGGGGTCACCCGGGCCTCATCGGGATTTCGCTACATGGTGCCGTTCGGCGCGTAGCTTGGTCCAGTCGAACGACCACTCGATGCCGCGTCGAGTGAGGGTGGTGGTATGGCCGGACTTGGCCAGAATCGGCACCGGCGACGAGCAGAGGCGGCGGCGCATACGGGTGCTCGACGGAAATGATGCTACCGAGCAAGGTAGGCCGCGTGGTAGGAGGCGTTCGGTCGAGAGCGAGGAGCTGCATCGAACCGTGGCGGTGGCGTGGCCGGAGGAGGGCCGCAGCGTCGCCAGCGACGAGCGGGGCGGACGCCAGCGTTCGGCCGCGATGGGGAGCGCCTATGTTGGTCACGGTAGGACCAACGAGTGGTCGCTCTGGGGTCCTACAGCGATGCTGAGCACGATAGGCATGAGCCCGAGACCAAATGGTCACCAAACGGCTGCCGGCGACGAGTGCGTGCGGCGATGCGCTCGGGCAAGTTGGGGGGGGGGGTGCGTCCAACTGGCGAACGGTGTCGAGAGAGAGAGGGGAGGGAGCGGGGGCTCATCGGGCGGCACACACGTTGGCCCTTGGCGGTTTAGTAGCTGCAGAGGGCGTCGCCGGAGATGAAGAAGAACAGCGGCGAAGCTTGTCGGGGCAGAGGAGGAAGACGGTGGCGACGGGGGCGTTGCGGTGGCTCCGGTCTCCAACGAGCTGCACCAGTCGAAGCAGCGGTCGACGGCGGCCCTTGGAGACACCGTGGGGCGACGAGGTGGGCACGGTGGCCGTGGCTAGGCCGGAGCCATGGCAGCGGTGGCGCTCGGATGCGGAGGGGAAGGAGAGGGCGAGGTGGATCTGGAGGGGGGGGGGGAAGAGAGGCGCAGGAGCCAAGGCGAGGTGGGGGCGAGTGGGAGGCGGGATCGAGGAGGCGCGGAGGCATGGCGGCCTTATCCTATCGTCATCGCCGGCGAGAGGGTGCGGCGGGGACACGCCCTGTTCCGACCCGGGTCGGGGGAACAGGGGAAGGGAGGCGGCAGGGAGCTGGGCCGGCTGGGCCGGCCAGGCTGGCTGCGGGCCAGGGGGCATGGGCGGTGGCCGTGCGGGTGGGTTGGGCTGCCTGGTCCAGGGGGCTTCCCCCCTTTTTTTGTTATTGCAATTTCTTTCTTTTAGTTATTTTCCTTTTCTGTTTTATTTAGTTTCAGGGCATTTAGGCATTTTGTAAAAAGGTGTTTGCTTCACCATAATTACCAGTGCAATATTTGGCAACCCCCGAAGATTTTTGCTTTGACTTTTGAAAACTTAGGGTGTTTGTCACTAATTCATATTTTGAATTTGCAATGATTTTGAACTACCACTTGATTAGCAACAGTAACACAGATGACATGGCATCATCAGAAGAGTTTTACTGTAGCCTAATTATCCGGGCATTACAAAGGTGCCCTTGGGCCAGGTGACGTTGGGAAGCTTGCTCACCATAGCGCCGCCGCACTCCGCGTGTTGACCGTCAACCACTTTCGGCTTCACATTGAAGACCTTGAGCCATAGGCCGAAGTGGGGGGGGGGTGCGGAGGAATGCCTCACACACGATGATGAACGCCGAAATGTTGAGGAAGGAATTCAGGGCTAGATTATGGAAATCTAGCCCGTAGTAAAACATGAGACCGCGGGCGAAAGGATGGAGGGGAAACCCTAATCCACGAAGAAAGTGGGGGATGAATACTACCCTCTCATTGGGCTCTGGAGTGGGGATGATCTGCATTTTGGCCGGAAGCCGGTGGGCGATTTCCTTGGCTAAGTACCCCACTTCCCGGAGTTCCTTGATGTTCCCCTTCGTGACGGAGGAGGCCATCCACTTTCCCTGCGCACCAGATCCGGACATGGCTGGAGTGTTTGCTCGAGGAGGAAAGGATTGAAGCTTGGGCGCTGGAGCTCGAGGGCGGATGGGCTGAGGAGGAAGAAGGCGTGGGGTAAAAAGGTGGACCCTTATCCTCTTATAAAGGCAGTGAATGCCAAGCACCCCCTCCCCGGCCTTAAAATTTGCCTCCTCCCAAGGGGTCGTGCGGATGGCGCGGTTGGATTACCCATGCCCTCATTGATGAGAATCCCGTAATAAGGGGGCAAGATCTCTGCTTTGAAAAGACGTGTCACCAGAGGTTGCATCTCGAAACGTGAAGCAGGAGGTCGAAAAACGATTTGAAATAATGAAGTGGCCAGATGTAACGTCTCACTAGCAAAAGTTGTCAGTAAAGACATACCATGTTTTTTTGATTAAGTATTATGCCCTTGCGGTTGTGGATTGTAACTGTTAAACAGAGCCGGATATAGTTCTTTTGATCAACTACTTTGAAGTATTCGGAGGAGGAACCCGCCTTACAATGCTGAAGACAAACTGCGCGCCGGACACATCGTCATTGAAGCCTGGTTCAGGGGCTACTGAGGGAGTCCTGGATTATGGGGTCCTCGGGCGTCCGGGCTGTGTGACATGGGTCGGGCTGGTGGGCCGTGAAGATACAAGATAGAAGGCTCTCCCCCGTGTCTGGATGGGAGTCTCCTTGGCGTGGAAGGCAAGCTTGGCGTGCAGATATGAAGATTCCTTTCTCTGTAAACCGACTCTGTACAACCCTAGTTCCCTCTGGTGTCTATATAAAATGGAGGGTTTAGTCCGTAGAGGAAATCCTAATCAGACAGGCTAGACATCTAGGGTTTAGCCATTACGATCTCGAGGTAGATCAGCTCTTGTAACCCCTATACTCATCAAAGTCAATCAAGCAGGAAGTAGGGTATTACCTCCATTAAGAGGGCCCGAACCTGGGTAAACATCGTGTCCCCCGCCTCCTGTTACCTTTGATCCTTAGACACACAGTTCGGGACCCCCTACCTGAGATTTGCCGGTTTTGACACCGACAACAACAACACCATAGAAAGCAAATAAGAGTATGTCAAGCCAATTAAACACACCCAACAAAGCAATAACCACGAGACTTGAGATCTCAACACATAAACTCTAAAAAACACCACTTCTCCCCCTTTGTCATTGAGGGAGTCCTGGACTAAGGGGTCCTCGGGCATCCGGCCTGTTATCCATGGGCCGGACTGATGGGCTATGAATATTCGAAGGCCGAAGACAATACCCGTGTCCGGACTGGACTCTACTTGGCGTGGAAGGAAAGCTAGGCGACCGACTATGAAGATTCCCTCCTATGTAACCGACCTCATGTGACCCTAGATCTCTCCGGTGTCTATATAAACCGGAGAGCATAGTCCGGATAGGACAGATTCATTACCATATACTCATAGGCTAGACTTCTAGGGTTTAGCCATTACGATCTCGTGGTCGATCAACTCTTGTAACACTCATATTCATCAAGATCAATCAAGCAGGAAGTATGGTATTACCTCCATAGAGAGGGACCGAACCTGGGTAAACAGTTTGGGACCCCTACCCGAGATCCGCCGGTTTTGACACCGGCATTGGTGCTTTCATTGAGAGTTCCACAGTGCCTTCGCCAAAGGGGTTGATGGCTCGCCTTGTTGTCAAGGATAAAATCATCTCCAGAGGAGACCTGGCCCTAGGCTAGACCCTCCGGCTCGGCGGCTTCGTCATGAACGCCGGCTCAGCCCTTAAGTCGACGATGATCTCTCGAGTCATCGAAAATCACCTCTGCGTTGATCCTGAATACTCCGCCCGCATGGATCCAATGGAGTTATCGTCGTTGAACGAACTCCTAGATCGCATGGCCGCCTTGGGGGTCGCTACAGACTACGATCGGGTCAGGCTTAAACCCGACCAGAGAGAAATTAAAACTCCACCGATCACCCATCATATAGCGGTAGTCGAGGAGCGGAGTAATTCTTTCACTATATTGAAGACAAACTATGTTCGGATCGCTGATCTCGAAGAGCCGAATATCCTCCGGCAGAAAAGCATGTCTCTTCCTCCGAACATGGAATCGAAGGACGAGCCTAAAAAATCAGTCGATATCCCGGAGCACGAACTGTCCGGCCCGGTAGACATCCAAACTCCGGACCCAAAATCGGGTCAGGGCTCGGATTTAATTCCACCCACCCAACCGGATATAGATGCTCTCAGGGGCATCAAACAACAGTCACAGGAAATGGTCCACCACTTCTGGGCCAGATTCCTCCTTGTTAAAAACAAGGTAAAAGACTGCAGCGACGAAGACGCGATAGCAGCATTCTCCAACAACTGCACGAACGAAGGCATCCTTAACGCCATCAACCGCCACCGCATACAAAAGTTCGCTCACCTAGCGATTATCGCACAAAAGTACAGCACGATGGAAAGCGCCTGGAAAACTCAGGCAGCTTGCTGGGAACCATCCCGGCTCCCCCTACAGGCAAAAAGAACGTGCCCCCATGGCACGCCTAGCCGAACAGTCAAAAAACATAAACCTATTACGTCGCGCGGCACCGTCCTAAAGGGACGGCTCAGTGGCCCATGCAAAATACACACGACGCCGGATACCGTGGCAACCCACAGCCTTAGAGCATGTTGGATACTTTCGCAAGTAGCCAAAAGCGGCGAGGACATCCTTATCAAGGACACACTAGAACAACACCCACTAGCAAACAACGACAATAGAGTATTGGCAGTCTTCGAGACATTCGCTTCGAACAACAAACATAAAAGGGCCCTGCGCGACCTCGCCGAAGTTTGCCAGGTCACTGCAATTGACCCCTGGAACGACACGGCCATAACCTTCAACGCCAGTGACGAACCTAAATATAGAACATCCCAAGCGTCAGCTTCCCTAGTCCTCAGTCCCATCGTGGACGACTTTCGACTTACAAAAGTCCTCATGGACGGCGGCAGCGGACTAAACCTCATCTACGAGGACACGCTCCACAAAATGGAAATAGATAGGAACTGCATCGAGAAAAGTAGCACAACCTTTCAAGGTATCATTCCCAGCTGGGAAGCTCGGTGTGCAGGGAAAATTACACTCGATGTGGTGTTCGGCACGCCGGAGAATTATCGGTCCGAAGAAATAACTTTCCAGGTGGCCCCTTTCAACAGTGGGTACCACGCCCTGTTAGGGCGAGAGGCCTTCATGCGCTTTCAAGCCATAGCTCATTATGGGTATATGAAGCTAAAAATGCCCGGGCCTAATGGAATAATCACTCTCGTCAGCGATCCGGACATAACCCTCCGTGCCGAGAATAAAACCGCATCCTTGGCCCTCGAGGCATTGTCTGAGGCCCTTGCAGCTGAAGAACTAACCGCACTATGCTCCACTGTGGATAAGGATGATGTGATCCTGGACAAACGACCCAAATCCACTTCCTTCAAGCCATCAGAAGAAATAGTCAAATTTCAGGTCCATCCAACACACCCAAAGAAGACAGTGTCTATCGGAGCGCAACTCAGCCCTGCAGTCGACGCCGCACTACGAGACTTCTTGCGCGAAAACTGGGATATATTCTCCTGGCATCCTTCCGATATGCCAAGAATCCCGCGCGAGTTGGCCGAACATAGCCTCAATATACTAAATGGATATAAGCCGGTCAAGCAAACTCTGCGGCGCTTTTCCGAACCCAAACGACAAGCTATGGGGGAGGAGCTAGCCAAACTTATCGAAGCCAGATTCATCAAAGACATTAAACATCCGGACTGGCTGGCAAACTTGGTAATGGTACCAAAGAAGGATAAATCCTGGCGCCTATGCGTCGATTTCAAAGACCTTAACAAGGCTTGCCCTAAGGACTTCCTGTTGGAAATATGCCCTAGAGGCAATAATAAATAGGTTATTATTATATTTCCTTGTTCATGATAAATCGTTTATTATCCATGCTAGAATTGTATTGATAGGAAACTCAGATACATGTGTGGATACATAGACAACACCATGTCCCTAGTAAGCCTCTAGTTGACTAGCTCGTTGATCAATAGATGGTTACGGTTTCCTGACCATGGACAATGGATGTCGTTGATAACGGTATCACATCATTAGGAGAATGATGTGATGGACAAGACCCAATCCTAAGCCTAGCACAAAGATCGTGTAGTTCATATGCTAAAGCTTTTCTAATGTCAAGTATCATTTCCTTAGACCATGAGATTGTGCAACTCCCGGATACCGTAGGAATACTTTGGGTGTGCCAAACGTCACAACGTAACTGGGTGGCTATAAAGGTACACTACAGGTATCTCCGAAAGTGTCTGTTGGGTTGGCACGAATCGAGACTGGGATTTGTCACTCCGTGTGACGGAGAGGTATCTCTGGGCCCACTCGGTAGGACATCATCATAATGTGCACAATGTGATCAAGGAGTTGATTACGGGATGATGTGTTATGGAACGAGTAAAGAGACTTGCCGGTAACGAGATTGAACAAGGTATCGAGATACCGACGATCGAATCTCGGGCAAGTACAATACCGCTAGACAAAGGGAGTTGTATACGGGATTGATTGAATCCTCGACATCGTGGTTCATCCGATGAGATCATCGTGGAACATGTGGGAGCCAACAAGGGTATCCAGATCCCGCTGTTGGTTATTGACCGGAGAACGTCTCGGTCATGTCTGCATGCTTCCCGAACCCGTAGGGTCTACACACTTAAGGTTCGATGACGCTAGGGTTATAAAGGAAGTTTGTATGTGGTTACCGAATGTTGTTCGGAGTCCCGGATGAGATCCTGGACGTCACGAGGAGTTCCGGAATGGTCCGGAGGTAAAGATTTATATATGGGAAGTCATCATACGGTCACCGGAAGAGTTCAGGGGGATACCGGCATTGTACCGGGACCACCGAAGGGGTTCCGGGGGTCCACTGGGAGGGTCCACCTGCCCCGGAGGGCCCTATGGGCTGTATGTGGAGAGGGACCAGCCCCTTAGTGGGCTGGGCGCCTCCCCCCTAGGGCCCATGCGCCTAGGGTTTGGGGGAACCCTAGAAGGGGGCACCCCCCTTGCCTTGGGGGGCAAGGGAACCCCCCTGGCTGCCGCCCCCTCCTCAGATTGGATCTGAGGGGGCCGACCCCCCTCTCCCTTGCCCCTATATATATGTGAGGGGTGGGAGGGCAATCGTACCAATGTGCTGGCGCAGCTCTCCCCTCTCCCAAGTTCTTCTCCTCTCCCGCGGTGCTTGGCGAAGCCCTGCAGGATTGCCACGCTCCTCCACCACCACCACGCCGTTGTGCTGCTGCTGGACGGAGTCTTCCTCAACCTCTCCCTCTCTCCTTGCTGGATCAAGGCATGGGAGACATCACCGGGCTGTACGTGTGTTGAACGCGGAGGTGCCGTCCGTTCGGCACTTGGTCATCGGTGATTTGGATCACGGCGAGTACGACTCCATCAACCCCGTTCACTTGAACGCTTCCGCTTAGCGATCTACAAGGGTATGTAGATGCACTCTTCTTCCCCTCGTTGCTGGTTTCTCCATAGATAGATCTTGGTGATACGTAGGAAAATTTTGAATTTCTGCTACGTTCCCCAACAGTGGTATCAGAGCCAGGTTTATTGCGTAGATTCTATGCACGAGTAGAACACAAAGTAGTTGTGGGCGTTGATTTTGTTCAATATGCTTACCGTTACTAGTCCAATCTTGTTTCGACGACATTGTGGGATGAAGCGGCCCGGACCAACCTTACACGTACGCTTACGTGAGACCGGTTCCACCGACTGACATGCACTAGTTGCATAAGGTGGCTGGCGGGTGTCTGTCTCTCCCACTTTAGTTGAAACGGATTCGATGAAAAGGGTCCTTATGAAGGGTAAATAGCAATTGGCATATCACGTTGTGGTTTTGCGTAGGTAAGAAACGTTCTTGCTAGAAACCCATAGCAGCCACGTAAAACATGCAAACAACAATTAGAGGACGTCTAACTTGTTTTTGCAGGGTATGCTATGTGATGTGATATGGCCAAGAAGAATGTGATGAATGATATGTGATGTATGAGATTGATCATGTTCTTGTAATAGGAATCACGACTTGCATGTCGATGAGTATGACAACCGACAGGAGCCATAGGAGTTGTCTTTAATTTATTTATGACCTGCGTGTCAACATAAACGTCATGTAATTACTTTACTTTATTGCTAACCGTTAGCCATAGTAGTAGAAGTAATAGTTGGCGAGACAACTTCACGAAGACACGATGATGGAGATCATGGTGTCATGCCGGTGACGATGATGATCATGGAGCCCCGAAGATGGAGATCGAAAGGAGCAAAGTGATGATGGCCATATCATGTCACTATTTGATTGCATGTGATGTTTATCATGTTTATACATCTTATTTGCTTAGAACGACAGTAGTAAATAAGATGATCCCTCATTAAAATTTCAAGAGAGTGTTCCCCCTAACTGTGCACCGTTGCGAAAGTTCGTCGTTTCGAAGCACCACGTGATGATCGGGTGTGATAGATTCTTACGTTCACATACAACGGGTGTAAGCCAGATTTACACACGCGAAACACTTAGGTTGACTTCACGAGCCTAGCATGTACAGACATGGCCTCGGAACACAAGAGACCGAAAGGTCGAGCATGAGTCGTATGGTAGATACGATCAACATGAAGATGTTCACCGATGATGACTAGTCCGTCTCACGTGATGATCGGACACGGCCTAGTTGACTCGGATCATGTAATCACTTAGATGACTAGAGGGATGTCTATCTGAGTGGGAGTTCATAAGATGAACTTGTTTATCCTGAACATAGTCAAAAGAACTTTGCAAATTATGTCATAGCTTACGCTTAAGTTCTACTGTGTTAGATACGTTCCTAGAGAAAGTAAAGTTGAAAGTTGATAGTAGCAATTATGCGGACAGTAGAAGGATTATGTCGTTAATGCAACGCTCGGTATGCTGGACCTCGAACGTGATCTGTGGATGTTGCGAACATTGGACATACACGTTTTTATGACTACATGATAGTTCGGTAATGTTAAAAGGTTTAGAATTAAGGCATCGAAGACATTTTTGAAATGTCACGGAACATATGAGATGTTTCGAGGGCTGAAATTGGGATTTCAGGCTCGTGCCCACGTCAAGAGGTATAAGACCTCCGACGATTTTCTTGGCCTACAAACTAAGGGAGAAAAACTCAATCGTTGAGCTTGTGCTCAGATTGTCTGAGTACAACAATCACTTGAATCAAGTGGGAGTTGATCTTCCAGATAAGATAGTGATGTTTCTCCAAAGTCATTGCCACCAAGCTGCTAGAGCTTCGTAATGAACTATAACATATCAGGGATAGATATGATGATCCTTGAAATATTCACGATGTTCGACACCGCGAAAGTAGAAATCAAGAAGGAGCATCAATTGTTGATGGTCAGTGAAACCACTAGTTTCAAGAAGGGCAAGGGAAAGAAGGGATACTTCATGAAACGGCAAATCAGCTGCTGCTCTAGTGGAGAAACCCAAGGTTGAACCCAAACCCGAGACTGAGTGCTTATGTAATAAGGGGAACAACCACTGGAGCAGAATTACCCTAGATACTTGGTAGATGAGAAGGCTATCGATAGAAGTATATTGGATATACATTATGTTAATGTGTACTTTACTAGTATTCCTAGTATCACCAGGGTATTAGATACCGGTTTGGTTGCTAAGTGTTAGTAACTCGAAATAAAAGCTACGGAATAAACGGAGACTAGCTAAAGGTGAGCTGACGATATGTGTTGGAAGTGTTTCCAAGGTTGATGTGATCAAGCATCGCTCGCTCCCTCTACCATCGAGATTGGTGTTAAAATAATTGCTATTTGGTGTTTGCGCTGAGCATAGACATGATTGGATTATGTCTATCGCAATACGGTTGTTCATTTAAAGAGAATAATAGTTACTCTGTTTATTTGAATAATACCTTCAATGGTCTTGCACCTAAAATGAATGGTTTATGGAATCTCGATCATAGTGATACACATGTTCATGCCAAAAGATATAAGATAGTAATGATAGTACCACCTACTTGTGGCATTGTCGTATAAGTCATATTGGTATAAAACGCATGAAGAAGCTCCATGTTGATGGATCTTTGGACTCACTCATTTTTGAAAAGGATTGAGTAATGTGAACCATGTCTGTTGGTATATACGCATGAAGAAACTCCATGCAGATGGACCGTTTGGACTCACTTGATTTTGAATCACTTGAGATATGCAAATCTTACCACATGGGCAAGATGACTGAAAAGCCTCGTTTTCAGTAAGATGGAACAGGATAGCAACTTGTTGGAAGTAACACATTTTGATGTGTGCAGTCCAATGAGTGCTGAGGCACGCAGTTGATATCGTTATATTCTTACTTCACAGAGGATTTAAGTAGATACTGAGTATATTTACTTGATGAAACACAAGTCTGAATTATTGAATGGTTCAAGTAATTTCAGAGTGAAGTTGAAGATCTTCGTGATAAGAGGATAAAATGTCTATGATATGATCATAGAAATGAATATCTGAGTTACGAGTTTGGCACTGTGGAAATTGTTTCACAACTAATACCGCCTGGAACACCATACTGTGATGGTGTGTCCGAACATCATAGTTGCACCCTATTGGATATGGTGCGTACCATGATGTCTCTTATCGAATTACCACTATCGTTCATGGGTTAGGCATTAGAGACAACCGCACTCACTTTAATAGGGCACCACGTAATTCCATTGAGACGAAACCGTTTGAACTATGGTTTGGAGAAACCTGAGTTGTCGTTTCTTAAAAGTTTTGGGCTGCGACGCTTATGTGAAAAAGTTTCAGGTTGATAAGCTCGAACCCAAAGCGGATAAAATGCATCGTCATAGGACACCCAAAACAGTTGGGTATACCTCCTAATTCAGATCCGAAAGCAATAGGGATTGTTTCTAGAATCGGGTCCTTTCTCGAGGAAAAGTTTCTCTCGAAAGAATTGAGTGGGAGGAAGATAGAACTTGATAAGGTTGTTGAACCTTCACTTCAATCAGAGAGTAGCGCAAGCACAGGAAAAATATTTCTGTGGCCCTACCTCAGTTGAAGAGAAAGCTAATGATGATGATCATCGAGCTTCAGATCAAGTTACTATCGAACCTCATAGGTTGACAAGGGTATGTACAACTACTATGTGGTAACCCTGTCTTAAAAGGTCACGTTGTTGGACAACGATGAACCTATGAGCTATGGAGAAGCGATGGTGGGCCCGGATTCCGAAAAATGGCTCGAGGCCATAAAATCCGAGAGAGGATCCATGTATGAAAACAAAGTGTAGACTTTGAAAGAACTACTTGATGGTCGTAAGGCTGTTGGGTAAATATGGATTTTAAAAGGAAGACAGACAATGATGGTAAGTGTCACCATTGAGAAAGCTCGACTTGTCCTTAAGGTGTTTCCCGACAAGTTCAAGGAGTTGACTACGATGAGACTTTCTCACTCGTAGCGATGCTAAGAGTCTGCTGAAATTAGCAGGTACTGCATTATTTATGAAATATTGCAGATAGGATGTCAAAAATATTGTTTCCTTGTTCTTGAGGAAAGGTTGTATGCGATTCAACCAGAAGATTTTGTCGATCCTGCAAGATGCTAACAAGTATGCAAAGCTCCAGCAATCCTTCTAAGGACTGGAGTAAGCATCTCGGAGTTGGAATGTACACTTTGATGAGATGATTAAAGATTTTGGGGTTTATACAGAGTTTATGAGAAACTTGTATTTCCAAAGAAGTGAGTGGGAGCACTATAAATTTTCTAATAAGTATATGTGGATGACATATTGTTGATCAGAAATGATGTAGAATTTCTGGAAAGCATATAGGGTTATTTGAAAGGTGTTTTCAATGGAAAACCTGGATTAAGCTACTTGAACATTGAGCACCAAGATCTAGAAGGATAGATCAAAACTGCTTAATGGTACTTTCAAATGAGCACATACCTTGACGTGATCTTGAAGGTGTTCAAGATGGATCAGTCAAAGAAGGAGATCTTGCCTGAGTCCTAAGGTATGAAGTTAAAAGTTAAAGCTCGACCACGGCAGGAGAGAGAGGAAGGACGAAAGTCGTCCCCTATGCTTTTGTCATAGGCTCTATACGATATGCCATGCTGAGTACCGCACCTGATGTGTGCCTTGCCACAAGTCTGGCAAGAGGGTACAAAGATGATCTAGGAGTAGATCACCAGATAGCGGTCAAAATTATCCTTAGAGGAATAAGGATATGTTTCTCGATTATGGAGGTGATAAAGAGTTCGACTTAAAGAGTTACGTCGATGCAAGCTTAACACCTATCCAGATAGCTCTGAGTAGAGATAATAGATACGTATAATGGAGCAACAATTTAGAATAGCTCCAAGTAGAACAGTTATTTGAAATGGCTCCAAATATAGCGTAGAGATTTTCAAAGTACATACGGATCTGAATATTGTAGACCCGTTGACTAAAACCTCTCTCACAAGCAACATGATCAAACCCAGAACTCATTGAGTGTTAATTACATAGTGATGTGAACTAGATTATTGACTCTAGTAAACTCTTTAGATGTTGGTCACATGGCGATGTGACCTGTGAATGTTAATCACATGGCGATGTGAACTAGATTATTGACTCTAGTGCAAGTGGGAGACTGTTGGAAATATGCCCTAGAGGCAATAATAAATAGGTTATTATTATATTTCCTTTTTCATGATAAATCGTTTATTATCCATGCTAGAATTGTATTGATAGGAAACTCAGATACATGTGTGGATACATAGACAACACCATGTCCCTAGTAAGCCTCTAGTTGACTAGCTCGTTGATCAATAGATGGTTACGGTTTCCTGACCATGGACATTGGATGTCGTTGATAACGGGATCACATCATTAGGAGAATGATGTGATGGACAAGACCCAATCCTAAGCCTAGCACAAAGATCGTGTAGTTCATATGCTAAAGCTTTTCTAATGTCAAGTATCATTTCCTTAGACCATGAGATTGTGCAACTCCCGGATACCGTAGGAATACTTTGGGTGTGCCAAACGTCACAACGTAACTGGGTGGCTATAAAGGTACACTATAGGTATCTCCGAAAGTGTCTGTTGGGTTGGCACGAATCGAGACTGGGATTTGTCACTCCGTGTGACGGAGAGGTATCTCTGGGCCCACTCGGTAGGACATCATCATAATGTGCACAATGTGATCAAGGAGTTGATTACGGGATGATGTGTTATGGAACGAGTAAAGAGACTTGCCGGTAACGAGATTGAACAAGGTATCGAGATACCGACGATCGAATCTCGGGCAAGTACAATACCGCTAGACAAAGGGAGTTGTATACGGGATTGATTGAATCCTCGACATCGTGGTTCATCCGATGAGATCATCGTGGAACATGTGGGAGCCAACAAGGGTATCCAGATCCCGCTGTTGGTTATTGACCGGAGAACGTCTCGGTCATGTCTGCATGCTTCCCGAACCCGTAGGGTCTACACACTTAAGGTTCGATGACGCTAGGGTTATAAAGGAAGTTTGTATGTGGTTACCGAATGTTGTTCGGAGTCCCGTATGAGATCCCGGACGTCACGAGGAGTTCCGGAATGGTCCGGAGGTAAAGATTTATATATGGGAAGTCATCATACGGTCACCGGAAGAGTTCAGGGGGATACCGGCATTGTACCGGGACCACCGAAGGGGTTCCGGGGGTCCACCGGGAGGGTCCACCTGCCCCGGAGGGCCCTATGGGCTGTATGTGGAGAGGGACTAGCCCCTTAGTGGGCTGGGCGCCTCCCCCCTAGGGCCCATGCGCCTAGGGTTTGGGGGAACCCTAGAAGGGGGCGCCCCCCTTGCCTTGGGGGGCAAGGGAACCCCCCTGGCCGCCGCCCCCTCCTCAGATTGGATCTGAGGGGGCCGCCCCCCTCTCCCTTGCCCCTATATATATGTGAGGGGTGGGAGGGCAACCGTACCAATGTGCTGGCGCAGCCCTCCCCTCTCCCAAGTTCTTCTCCTCTCCCGCGGTGCTTGGCGAAGCCCTGCAGGATTGCCACGCTCCTCCACCACCACCACGCCGTTGTGCTGCTGCTGGACGGAGTCTTCCTCAACCTCTCCCTCTCTCCTTGCTGGATCAAGGCATGGGAGACATCACCGGGCTGTACGTGTGTTGAACGCGGAGGTGCCGTCCGTTCGGCACTTGGTCATCGGTGATTTGGATCACGGCGAGTACGACTCCATCAACCCCGTTCACTTGAACGCTTCCGCTTAGCGATCTACAAGGGTATGTAGATGCACTCTTCTTCCCCTCGTTGCTGGTTTCTCCATAGATAGATCTTGGTGATACGTAGGAAAATTTTGAATTTCTGCTACGTTCCCCAACAGTGGTATCAGAGCCAGGTTTATTGCGTAGATTCTATGCACGAGTAGAACACAAAGTAGTTGTGGGCGTTGATTTTGTTCAATATGCTTACCGTTACTAGTCCAATCTTGTTTCGACGGCATTTTGGGATGAAGCGGCCCAGACCAACCTTACACGTACGCTTACGTGAGACCGATTCCACCGACTGACATGCACTAGTTGCATAAGGTGGCTGGCGGGTGTCTGTCTCTCCCACTTTAGTCGGAACGGATTCGATGAAAAGGGTCCTTATGAAGGGTAAATAGCAATTGGCATATCACGTTGTGGTTTTGCGTAGGTAAGAAACGTTCTTGCTAGAAACCCATAGCAGCCACGTAAAACATGCAAACAACAATTAGAGGACGTCTAACTTGTTTTTGCAGGGTATGCTATGTGATGTGATATGGCCAAGAAGAATGTGATGAATGATATGTGATGTATGAGATTGATCATGTTCTTGTAATAGGAATCACGACTTGCATGTCGATGAGTATGACAACCGACAGGAGCCATAGGAGTTGTCTTTAATTTATTTATGACCTGCGTGTCAACATAAACGTCATGTAATTACTTTACTTTATTGCTAACCGTTAGCCATAGTAGTAGAAGTAATAGTTGGTGAGACAACTTCACGAAGACACGATGATGGAGATCATGATGATGGAGATCATGGTGTCATGCCGGTGACGATGATGATCATGGAGCCCCGAAGATGGAGATCGAAAGGAGCAAAGTGATGATGGCCATATCATGTCACTATTTGATTGCATGTGATGTTTATCATGTTTATACATCTTATTTGCTTAGAACGACAGTAGTAAATAAGATGATCCCTCATTAAAATTTCAAGAGAGTGTTCCCCCTAACTGTGCACCGTTGCGAAAGTTCGTCGTTTCGAAGCACCACGTGATGATCGGGTGTGATAGATTCTTACGTTCACATACAACGGGTGTAAGCCAGATTTACACACGCGAAACACTTAGGTTGACTTCACGAGCCTAGCATGTACAGACATGGCCTCGGAACACAAGAGACCGAAAGGTCGAGCATGAGTCGTATGGTAGATACGATCAACATGAAGATGTTCACCGATGATGACTAGTCCGTCTCACGTGATGATCGGACACGGCCTAGTTGACTCGGATCATGTAATCACTTAGATGACTAGAGGGATGTCTATCTGAGTGGGAGTTCATAAGATGAACTTGTTTATCCTGAACATAGTCAAAAGAACTTTGCAAATTATGTCATAGCTTACGCTTAAGTTCTACTGTGTTAGATACGTTCCTAGAGAAAGTAAAGTTGAAAGTTGATAGTAGCAATTATGCGGACAGTAGAAGGATTATGTCGTTAATGCAACGCTCGGTATGCTGGACCTCGAACGTGATCTGTGGATGTTGCGAACATCGGACATACACGTTTTTATGACTACATGATAGTTCGGTAATGTTAAAAGGTTTAGAATTAAGGCATCGAAGACATTTTTGAAATGTCACGGAACATATGAGATGTTTCGAGGGCTGAAATTGGGATTTCAGGCTCGTGCCCACGTCAAGAGGTATAAGACCTCCGACGATTTTCTTGGCCT
The DNA here is from genome assembly GCA_032464435.1 of Aegilops umbellulata. Classification (NCBI taxonomy): domain Eukaryota; kingdom Viridiplantae; phylum Streptophyta; class Magnoliopsida; order Poales; family Poaceae; genus Aegilops; species Aegilops umbellulata. The sequence goes on from CP136054.1 coordinate 401,220,066, forward strand.
ACAAACTAAGGGAGAAAAACTCAATCGTTGAGCTTGTGCTCAGATTGTCTGAGTACAACAATCACTTGAATCAAGTGGGAGTTGATCTTCCAGATAAGATAGTGATGTTTCTCCAAAGTCATTGCCACCAAGCTGCTAGAGCTTCGTAATGAACTATAACATATCAGGGATAGATATGATGATCCTTGAAATATTCACGATGTTCGACACCGCGAAAGTAGAAATCAAGAAGGAGCATCAATTGTTGATGGTCAGTGAAACCACTAGTTTCAAGAAGGGCAAGGGAAAGAAGGGATACTTCATGAAACGGCAAATCAGCTGCTGCTCTAGTGGAGAAACCCAAGGTTGAACCCAAACCCGAGACTGAGTGCTTATGTAATAAGGGGAACAGCCACTGGAGCAGAATTACCCTAGATACTTGGTAGATGAGAAGGCTATCGATAGAAGTATATTGGATATACATTATGTTAATGTGTACTTTACTAGTATTCCTAGTATCACCAGGGTATTAGATACCGGTTCGGTTGCTAAGTGTTAGTAACTCGAAATAAAAGCTACGAAATAAACGGAGACTAGCTAAAGGTGAGCTGACGATATGTGTTGGAAGTGTTTCCAAGGTTGATGTGATCAAGCATCGCTCGCTCCCTCTACCATCGAGATTGGTGTTAAAATAATTGCTATTTGGTGTTTGCGTTGAGCATAGACATGATTGGATTATGTCTATCGCAATACGGTTGTTCATTTAAAGAGAATAATAGTTACTATGTTTATTTGAATAATTACCCTAGAACGTCTCGGTCATGTCTGCATGCTTCCCGAACCCGTAGGGTCTACACACTTAAGGTTCGATGACGCTAGGGTTATAAAGGAAGTTTGTATGTTGTTACCTAATGTTGTTCAGAGTCCCGTATGAGATCCCGGACGTCACGAGGAGTTCGGGAATGGTCCGGAGGTAAAGATTTATATATGGGAAGTCATCATACGGTCACCGGAAGAGTTCAGGGGGATACCGGCATTGTACCGGGACCACCGAAGGGGTTCCGGGGGTCCACCGGGAGGGTCCACCTGCCCCGGAGGGCCCTATGGGCTGTATGTGGAGAGGGACTAGCCCCTTAGTGGGCTGGGCGCCTCCCCCCTAGGGCCCATGCGCCTAGGGTTTGGGGGAACCCTAGAAGGGGGCGCCCCCCTTGCCTTGGGGGGCAAGGGAACCCCCCTGGCCGCTGCCCCCTCCTCATATTGGATCTGAGGGGGCCGCCCCCCTCTCCCTTGCCCCTATATATATGTGAGGGGTGGGAGGGCAACCGTACCAATGTGCTGGCGCAGCCCTCCCCTCTCCCAAGTTCTTCTCCTCTCCCGCGGTGCTTGGCGAAGCCCTGCAGGATTGCCACGCTCCTCCACCACCACCATGCCGTTGTGCTGCTGCTGGACGGAGTCTTCCTCAACCTCTCCCTCTCTCCTTGCTGGATCAAGGCATGGGAGACATCACCGGGCTGTACGTGTGTTGAACGCGGAGGTGCCGTCCGTTCGGCACTTGGTCATCGGTGATTTGGATCACGGCGAGTACGACTCCATCAACCCCGTTCACTTGAACGCTTCCGCTTAGCGATCTACAAGGGTATGTAGATGCACTCTTCTTCCCCTCGTTGCTGGTTTCTCCATAGATAGATCTTGGTGATACGTAGGAAAATTTTGAATTTCTGCTACGTTCCCCAACAGTGGTATCAGAGCCAGGTTTATTGCGTAGATTCTATGCACGAGTAGAACACAAAGTAGTTGTGGGCGTTGATTTTGTTCAATATGCTTACCGTTACTAGTCCAATCTTGTTTCGACGGCATTGTGGGATGAAGCGGCCCGGACCAACCTTACACATACGCTTACGTGAGACCGGTTCCACCGACTGACATGCACTAGTTGCATAAGGTGGCTGGCGGGTGTCTGTCTCTCCCACTTTAGTCGGAACGGATTCGATGAAAAGGGTCCTTATGAAGGGTAAATAGCAATTGGCATATCACGTTGTGGTTTTGCGTAGGTAAGAAACGTTCTTGCTAGAAACCCATAGCAGCCACGTAAAACATGCAAACAACAATTAGAGGACGTCTAACTTGTTTTTGCAGGGTATGCTATGTGATGTGATATGGCCAAGAAGAATGTGATGAATGATATGTGATGTATGAGATTGATCATGTTCTTGTAATAGGAATCACGACTTGCATGTCGATGAGTATGACAACCGACAGGAGCCATAGGAGTTGTCTTTAATTTATCTATGACCTGCGTGTCAACATAAACGTCATGTAATTACTTTACTTTATTGCTAACCGTTAGCCATAGTAGTAGAAGTAATAGTTGGTGAGACAACTTCACGAAGACACGATGATGGAGATCATGATGATGGAGATCATGGTGTCATGCCGGTGACGATGATGATCATGGAGCCCCGAAGATGGAGATCGAAAGGAGCAAAGTGATGATGGCCATATCATGTCACTATTTGATTGCATGTGATGTTTATCATGTTTATACATCTTATTTGCTTAGAACGACAGTAGTAAATAAGATGATCCCTCATTAAAATTTCAAGAGAGTGTTCCCCCTAACTGTGCACCGTTGCGAAAGTTCGTCGTTTCGAAGCACCACGTGATGATCGGGTGTGATAGATTCTTACGTTCACATACAACGGGTGTAAGCCAGATTTACACACGCGAAACACTTAGGTTGACTTCACGAGCCTAGCATGTACAGACATGGCCTCGGAACACAAGAGACCGAAAGGTCGAGCATGAGTCGTATGGTAGATACGATCAACATGAAGATGTTCACCGATGATGACTAGTCCGTCTCACGTGATGATCGGACACGGCCTAGTTGACTCGGATCATGTAATCACTTAGATGACTAGAGGGATGTCTATCTGAGTGGGAGTTCATAAGATGAACTTGTTTATCCTGAACATAGTCAAAAGAACTTTGCAAATTATGTCATAGCTTACGCTTAAGTTCTACTGTGTTAGATACGTTCCTAGAGAAAGTAAAGTTGAAAGTTGATAGTAGCAATTATGCGGACAGTAGAAGGATTATGTCGTTAATGCAACGCTCGGTATGCTGGACCTCGAACGTGATCTGTGGATGTTGCGAACATCGGACATACACGTTTTTATGACTACATGATAGTTCGGTAATGTTAAAAGGTTTAGAATTAAGGCATCGAAGACATTTTTGAAATGTCACGGAACATATGAGATGTTTCGAGGGCTGAAATTGGGATTTCAGGCTCGTGCCCACGTCAAGAGGTATAAGACCTCCGACGATTTTCTTGGCCTACAAACTAAGGGAGAAAAACTCAATCGTTGAGCTTGTGCTCAGATTGTCTGAGTACAACAATCACTTGAATCAAGTGGGAGTTGATCTTCCAGATAAGATAGTGATGTTTCTCCAAAGTCATTGCCACCAAGCTGCTAGAGCTTCGTAATGAACTATAACATATCAGGGATAGATATGATGATCCTTGAAATATTCACGATGTTCGACACCGCGAAAGTAGAAATCAAGAAGGAGCATCAATTGTTGATGGTCAGTGAAACCACTAGTTTCAAGAAGGGCAAGGGAAAGAAGGGATACTTCATGAAACGGCAAATCAGCTGCTGCTCTAGTGGAGAAACCCAAGGTTGAACCCAAACCCGAGACTGAGTGCTTATGTAATAAGGGGAACAGCCACTGGAGCAGAATTACCCTAGATACTTGGTAGATGAGAAGGCTATCGATAGAAGTATATTGGATATACATTATGTTAATGTGTACTTTACTAGTATTCCTAGTATCACCAGGGTATTAGATACCGGTTCGGTTGCTAAGTGTTAGTAACTCGAAATAAAAGCTACGAAATAAACGGAGACTAGCTAAAGGTGAGCTGACGATATGTGTTGGAAGTGTTTCCAAGGTTGATGTGATCAAGCATCGCTCGCTCCCTCTACCATCGAGATTGGTGTTAAAATAATTGCTATTTGGTGTTTGCGTTGAGCATAGACATGATTGGATTATGTCTATCGCAATACGGTTGTTCATTTAAAGAGAATAATAGTTACTATGTTTATTTGAATAATTACCCTAGAACGTCTCGGTCATGTCTGCATGCTTCCCGAACCCGTAGGGTCTACACACTTAAGGTTCGATGACGCTAGGGTTATAAAGGAAGTTTGTATGTTGTTACCTAATGTTGTTCAGAGTCCCGTATGAGATCCCGGACGTCACGAGGAGTTCGGGAATGGTCCGGAGGTAAAGATTTATATATGGGAAGTCATCATACGGTCACCGGAAGAGTTCAGGGGGATACCGGCATTGTACCGGGACCACCGAAGGGGTTCCGGGGGTCCACCGGGAGGGTCCACCTGCCCCGGAGGGCCCTATGGGCTGTATGTGGAGAGGGACTAGCCCCTTAGTGGGCTGGGCGCCTCCCCCCTAGGGCCCATGCGCCTAGGGTTTGGGGGAACCCTAGAAGGGGGCGCCCCCCTTGCCTTGGGGGGCAAGGGAACCCCCCTGGCCGCCGCCCCCTCCTCAGATTGGATCTGAGGGGGCCGCCCCCCTCTCCCTTGCCCCTATATATATGTGAGGGGTGGGAGGGCAACCGTACCAATGTGCTGGCGCAGCCCTCCCCTCTCCCAAGTTCTTCTCCTCTCCCGCGGTGCTTGGCGAAGCCCTGCAGGATTGCCACGCTCCTCCACCACCACCACGCCGTTGTGCTGCTGCTGGACGGAGTCTTCCTCAACCTCTCCCTCTCTCCTTGCTGGATCAAGGCATGGGAGACATCACCGGGCTGTACGTGTGTTGAACGCGGAGGTGCCGTCCGTTCGGCACTTGGTCATCGGTGATTTGGATCACGGCGAGTACGACTCCATCAACCCCGTTCACTTGAACGCTTCCGCTTAGCGATCTACAAGGGTATGTAGATGCACTCTTCTTCCCCTCGTTGCTGGTTTCTCCATAGATAGATCTTGGTGATACGTAGGAAAATTTTGAATTTCTGCTACGTTCCCCAACAGTGGTATCAGAGCCAGGTTTATTGCGTAGATTCTATGCACGAGTAGAACACAAAGTAGTTGTGGGCGTTGATTTTGTTCAATATGCTTACCGTTACTAGTCCAATCTTGTTTCGACGGCATTATGGGATGAAGCGGCCCGGACCAACCTTACACGTACGCTTACGTGAGACCGGTTCCACCGACTGACATGCACTAGTTGCATAAGGTGGCTGGCGGGTGTCTGTCTCTCCCACTTTAGTCGGAACGGATTCGATGAAAAGGGTCCTTATGAAGGGTAAATAGCAATTGGCATATCACGTTGTGGTTTTGCGTAGGTAAGAAACGTTCTTGCTAGAAACCCATAGCAGCCACGTAAAACATGCAAACAACAATTAGAGGACGTCTAACTTGTTTTTGCAGGGTATGCTATGTGATGTGATATGGCCAAGAAGAATGTGATGAATGATATGTGATGTATGAGATTGATCATGTTCTTGTAATAGGAATCACGACTTGCATGTCGATGAGTATGACAACCGACAGGAGCCATAGGAGTTGTCTTTAATTTATTTATGACCTGCGTGTCAACATAAACGTCATGTAATTACTTTACTTTATTGCTAACCGTTAGCCATAGTAGTAGAAGTAATAGTTGGCGAGACAACTTCACGAAGACACGATGATGGAGATCATGATGATGGAGATCATGGTGTCATGCCGGTGACGATGATGATCATGGAGCCCCGAAGATGGAGATCGAAAGGAGCAAAGTGATGATGGCCATATCATGTCACTATTTGATTGCATGTGATGTTTATCATGTTTATACATCTTATTTGCTTAGAACGACAGTAGTAAATAAGATGATCCCTCATTAAAATTTCAAGAGAGTGTTCCCCCTAACTGTGCACCGTTGCGAAAGTTCGTCGTTTCGAAGCACCACGTGATGATCGGGTGTGATAGATTCTTACGTTCACATACAACGGGTGTAAGCCAGATTTACACACGCGAAACACTTAGGTTGACTTCACGAGCCTAGCATGTACAGACATGGCCTCGGAACACAAGAGACCGAAAGGTCGAGCATGAGTCGTATGGTAGATACGATCAACATGAAGATGTTCACCGATGATGACTAGTCCGTCTCACGTGATGATCGGACACGGCCTAGTTGACTCGGATCATGTAATCACTTAGATGACTAGAGGGATGTCTATCTGAGTGGGAGTTCATAAGATGAACTTGTTTATCCTGAACATAGTCAAAAGAACTTTGCAAATTATGTCATAGCTTACGCTTAAGTTCTACTGTGTTAGATACGTTCCTAGAGAAAGTAAAGTTGAAAGTTGATAGTAGCAATTATGCGGACAGTAGAAGGATTATGTCATTAATGCAACGCTCGGTATGCTGGACCTCGAACGTGATCTGTGGATGTTGCGAACATCGGACATACACGTTTTTATGACTACATGATAGTTCGGTAATGTTAAAAGGTTTAGAATTAAGGCATCGAAGACATTTTTGAAATGTCACGGAACATATGAGATGTTTCGAGGGCTGAAATTGGGATTTCAGGCTCGTGCCCATGTCAAGAGGTATAAGACCTCCGACGATTTTCTTGGCCTACAAACTAAGGGAGAAAAACTCAATCGTTGAGCTTGTGCTCAGATTGTCTGAGTACAACAATCACTTGAATCAAGTGGGAGTTGATCTTCCAGATAAGATAGTGATGTTTCTCCAAAGTCATTGCCACCAAGCTGCTAGAGCTTCGTAATGAACTATAACATATCAGGGATAGATATGATGATCCTTGAAATATTCACGATGTTCGACACCGCGAAAGTAGAAATCAAGAAGGAGCATCAATTGTTGATGGTCAGTGAAACCACTAGTTTCAAGAAGGGCAAGGGAAAGAAGGGATACTTCATGAAACGGCAAATCAGCTGCTGCTCTAGTGGAGAAACCCAAGGTTGAACCCAAACCCGAGACTGAGTGCTTATGTAATAAGGGGAACAGCCACTGGAGCAGAATTACCCTAGATACTTGGTAGATGAGAAGGCTATCGATAGAAGTATATTGGATATACATTATGTTAATGTGTACTTTACTAGTATTCCTAGTATCACTAGGGTATTAGATACCGGTTCGGTTGCTAAGTGTTAGTAACTCGAAATAAAAGCTACGGAATAAACGGAGACTAGCTAAAGGTGAGCTGACGATATGTGTTGGAAGTGTTTCCAAGGTTGATGTGATCAAGCATCGCTCGCTCCCTCTACCATCGAGATTGGTGTTAAAATAATTGCTATTTGGTGTTTGCGTTGAGCATAGACATGATTGGATTATGTCTATCGCAATACGGTTGTTCATTTAAAGAGAATAATAGTTACTATGTTTATTTGAATAATTACCCTAGAACGTCTCGGTCATGTCTGCATGCTTCCCGAACCCGTAGGGTCTACACACTTAAGGTTCGATGACGCTAGGGTTATAAAGGAAGTTTGTTTGTGGTTACCTAATGTTGTTCGGAGTCCCGTATGAGATCCCGGACGTCACGAGGAGTTCCGGAATGGTCCGGAGGTAAAGATTTATATATGGGAAGTCATCATACGGTCACCGAAAGAGTTCAGGGGGATACCGGCATTGTACCGGGACCACCGAAGGGGTTCCGGAGGTCCACCGGGAGGGTCCACCTGCCCCGGAGGGCCCTATGGGCTGTATGTGGAGAGGGACCAGCCCCTTAGTGGGCTGGGCGCCTCCCCCCTAGGGCCCATGCGCCTAGGGTTTGGGGGAACCCTAGAAGGGGCGCCCCCCTTGCCTTGGGGGGCAAGGGAACCCCCCTGGCCGCCCCCCCTCTCCCTTGCCCCTATATATATGTGAGGGGTGGGAGGGCAACTGTACCATTGTGCTGGCGCAGCCCTCCCCTCTCCCAAGTTCTTCTCTTCTCCCGCGGTGCTTGGCGAAGCCCTGCAGGATTGCCATGCTCCTCCACCACCACCAAGCCGTTGTGCTGCTGCTGGATGGAGTCTTCCTCAACCTCTCCCTCTCTCCTTGCTGGATCAAGGCATGGGAGACGTCACCGGGCTGTACGTGTGTTGAACGCGGAGGTGCCATCCATTCGGCACTTGGTCATCGGTGATTTGGATCACGACGAGTACGACTCCATCAACCCCGTTCACTTGAACGCTTCCGCTTAGCGATCTACAAGGGTATGTAGATGCACTCTTCTTCCCCTCGTTGCTGGTTTCTCCATAGATAGATCTTGGTGATACGTAGGAAAATTTTGAATTTCTGCTACGTTCCCCAACACTTCCCTCTTCCCCGCATTGATCAGATCATTGACGCTACCGCAGGTCACGACTCGCTGTGCTTCCTTGATGCATATTCCGGATACCATCAAATTAAAATGAAGGAGTACGATCAAGCCGCGACAACATTCATTACACCATACGGGCCGTTTTGCTTCAACACCATGCCTTTCGGGCTCAAGAACGCCGATGCTACCTACCAGCGCATGATCCAAACATGCCTCGAGAAACAAATCGGCAAAACAGTGGAGGCCTACGTGGACGACATCATCATCAAAACTAGACACGTCGAAACACTAATAGATGATTTGCTTCTCACATTCGACAACCTCCGCACATACGACATCAAGCTTAACCCAGAAAAGTGCGTCTTTGGCATCCCCGCTGGTAAACTCTTGGGCTTCATTGTTTCCAACAGAGGAATCGAATCAAATCCAGCCAAAATCTGAGCTCTGTCACAACTGGCCATGCCAACCGAACTCATGCAGGTCCAAAAACTCGCTGGGTGCGTGGCAGCTTTAAGATGCTTTATCTCCAGGTCGGGAGAAAAGGTGCTACCGCTCTATCGCCTTCTACGGTGCACCGATAATTTCGAGTGGACAGACGCGGCGACGGTCGAACTGGAAGAAATAAAAGCCCTTTGATACGTCTCCAACGTACATATAATTTTTGATTGCTCCATGCTATATTATCTACTGTTTTGGACCATATTGGGCTTTATTTTCCACTTTTATATTATTTTTGGGACTAACCTATTAACCGGAGGCCTAGCCCAGAATTGCTGTTTTTTTCCTATTTCAGTGTTTCGAAGAAACGGAATATCAAACGGAGTCCAAACGGAATGAAACCTTCGGGAACATGATTTTCTCACCGAACATGATTCAGGAGACTTGGACCCTACGTCAAGAAAGCCGGGAGGTGGGCACGAGGTAGGGGGCGCGCCCTACCCCCCCAGGCGCGTCCCCACCCTCGTGGGCCCCACCTTGCTCCAACGACGTACTTCTTCCTCCTATATATACCTACGTACCCCCAAACGATCAGATACGGAGCCAAAAACCTAATTCCACCGCTGCAACCTTCTGTACCCACGAGATGCCATCTTGGGGCCTGTTCTGGAGCTCCGCCAGAGAGGGCATCCACCATGGAGGTCTTCTACATCATCATAGCCCCTCCGATGAAGTGTGAGTAGTTTACCTCAGACCTTCGGGTCCATAGTTAGCAGCTAGATGGCTTCTTCTCTCTTTTTGGTTCTCAATACAATGTTCTCCCCCTCTCTCATGGAGATCTATTTGATGTAATCTTCTTTTTGTGGTGTGTTTCTTGAGACCGATGAATTGTGGGTTTATGATCAAGTCTATCTATGAACAACATTTGAATCTTCTCTGAATTCTTTTATGTATGATTGGTTATCTTTGCAAGTCTCTTCGAATTATCATTTTGGTTTGGCCTACTAGATTGGTTTTTGTTGCAATGGGAGAAGTGCTTAGCTTTGGGTTCAATCTTGTGATGTCCTTTCCCAGTGACAGTCGGGGCAGCAAGGCACGTATTGTATTGTTGCCATCGAGGATAACAAGATGGAGTTTTTATCATATTGCATGAAATTATCCCTCTACACCATGTCATCTTGCTTAAGGCGTTACTCTGTTTTTAACTTAAAACTCTAGATGCATGCTGGATAGCGGACGATGAGTGGAGTAATGTAGTAGATGCACGCAGGAGTCGGTCTACTTGTCTCGGACGTGATGCCTATATACATGATCATACCTAGATATTCTCATAACTATGCACAATTCTGTCAATTGCTCAACAGTAATTTGTTCACCCACCGTAGAAATACTTATGCTCTTGAGAGAAGCCACTAGTGAAATCTATGGCCCCCGGGTCTATCTTTGTCATATTAATCTTCCATCACTTTATTATTGCTTTGCTTTTTTACTTTGCCTTTTATCTTACCTTGCATCTCTATACCAAAAATACCAAAAATATTATCTATCATCTCTATCAGATCTCACTCTCGTAAGTGACCGTGAAGGGATTGACAACCCCTATTCGCGTTGGTTGCGAGGAGTTATTTGCTTTGTGTAGGTACGAGGGACTCGCGCGTAGCCTCCTACTGGATTGATACCTTGGTTCTCAAAAACCGAGGGAAATATTTACGCTACTTTGCTGCATCATCCTTTCCTCTTCGGGGAAATCCAACGCAGTGCTCAAGAGGTAGCAAAAAGAATTTCTGGCACCATTGCCGGGGAGTCTACGCAAAAGTCAACATACCAAGTACCCATCACAATCCCTTATCTCTCGCATTACATTATTTGCCATTTGCCTCTCGTTTTCCTCTCCCCCACTTCACCTTTGCCGTTTTATTCGCCCTCTCTTTTCCGTTTGCCTTTTTCTCGCTTGCTTGTCATTATGGCTAGTCTTGTATCTTCTTCGTTGTCTCCCGAACGAAGTTCTAAATTTTAAACAAAGGGAGGGAGAAAATCTAAAAGACGCTTGGTTTAGAATTTTCAATGCTCAAAATAGATCTACCAGGAAGCAATCTACTTCAGTTCTCCTTTGCAATTTTTATGTAGGTGCTAATCCTTGTTATAGATATATTCTTGATACCATTACTGGAGGGAATTTCTTGGGTAGCCATACTTTTGATTCTTATAATGCTATGATAGATTTATTTGGCTCACCACCTCTTTTGGTCAATGGAACTATGTTAACTTTGGAGCATGTAATGCAAAGGCTTGAAATTATTGAAAATAAAGTTGCTACCATTGAATTAATTGAAAATCTAGATAAAAAGATCCACAATCAAATTACCCAATATGGATCTAAGGTGGGAGTAACTTTGAAAAATATTAAAGAAAAGGAACCTATAGTTAATGAAAGAATAAATCAAGATTCCGCTAGAATCGATAAACTTGAGGGTATCATTACTAATTTGGGAACCGCTTTTTCTTCCGTAAAGAATACTCAAAGTCCACCTACTAAAAATGCCAAGCTTTTGTATGTTCCTAAGAATAAGGGTGAATCCTCTAGTAAGGAAACTGCGGATCTTAAATCTATAAGCATTCATCCCAATCTTTTTGCTATCATTAAGGAACCATTTGCTACGAATGAATTTTTAGATTTCGTGCCTAAAAGGTTGATAATTACTAGAAATAAAGAAATTTCTAAGGAAGGTAGATGCCTCATTGAAGAATTGCCTACCAAAGATGGCAATACCTAGATCTATCCTTGCTTTTATGCCTAGCTAGGGGCGTTAAATGATAGCGCTTGTTGGGAGGCAACCTAATTTTATTTTTAGTTTTTTTGCTTTTGCTTCTTTTTAGGAATAAATCTTTGATCTAGCCTCTTATTAGATGTGTTTTTATGTTTTAATTAGTGTTTGCGCCAAGTTAAACCTATAGGATCTTCTTGGATTATAGTTATTTGATCTTGCTGTAATTTCCAGAAACTTTCTGTTCACGAAAACAATTGTTAAAAATCACCAGAACGTGATAAAATACTGATTCCAATTGCTGCTGATCAATAAACCATTTGTCCAGGTCTTCCTATTTTGGTAGATTTTTTGGAGTTCCAGAAGTTTGCGTTAGTTACATATTACTACAGACTGTTCTGTTTTTGACAGATTCTGTTTTTTGTGTGTTGTTTGCTTATTTTGGTGAATCTATGGATAGTAAAATAGTTTATAAACCATAGAGAAGTTGGAATACAGTAGGTTTAACACCAATATAAATAAAGAATTAGTTCATTACAGTACCTTGAAGTGGTCTTTTGTTTTCTTTCGCTAACGGAGCTCACGAGATTTCTGTCGAGTTTTGTGTTGTGAAGTTTTCAAGTTTTGGGTGAAATCCTTTGATGGATTATGGAACAAGGAGTGGCAAGAGCCTAAGCTTGGGGATGCCCATGGCACCCCCAAGATAATCCAAGGATACCAAAAAGTCAAAGCTTGGGGATGCCCCGGAAGGCATCCCCTCTTTCGTCTACTTCCATCGGTAATTTTACTTGGAGCTATATTTTTATTCACCACATGATATGTGTTTTGCTTGGAGCGTCTTGTATTATTTGAGTCTTTGTTTGTTAGTTTGCCACAATCATCCTTGCTGTACACACCTTCTTAGAGAGCCATACATGATTTGGAATTTGATAGAATACTCTATGTGCTTCACTTATATCTTTTGAGCTATATAGTTTTGCTCTAGTGCTTCACTTATATCTTTTAGAGCACGGTGGTGGATTTGTTTTATAGAAACTATTGATATATCATGCTTCACTTAGATTATTTTGAGAGTCTTAAATAGCATGGTAATTTGCTTAAGAATTTAATATGCTTGGTATTCAAGATTTGCAAGACTTTCTTTTGAGTGCGTTGAATACTAAGAAAAGTTTGATGCTTGATAATTGTTTTGAGATATGAAGATGGTGATATTAGAGTCATGCTAGTTGAGTAGTTGTGAATTTGAGAAACACTTGTGTTAAAGTTTGTGATTCCCGTAGCATGCACGTATGGTGAACCGTTATGTGATGAAGTCGGAGCATGATTTATTTATTGATTATCTTCCTTATGAGTGGCGGTCGGGGTCGAGCGATGGTCTTGTCCTACCAATCTATCCCCCTAGGAGCATGTGTGTAATACTTTGCTTTGATAACTTGTAGATTTTTGCAATAAGTATATGAGTTCTTCATGGCTAATGTTGAGTCCATGGATTATACACACTTTTCTTCCTTCCACCATTGCTAGCCTCTCTAATACCGCACACCTTTCGCCGGTATCATACACCAACCATATACCTTCCTCAAAACAGACACCATACCTACCTATCATGGCATTCCCATAGCCATTCCGAGATATATTGCCATGCAACTTTCCACCATTCCGTTTATTATGACATGCTCCATCATTGTCATATTGCTAGCATGATCATGTAGTTGACATCATATTTGTGGCAAAGCCACCATTCATAACTATTTCATACATGTCACTCTTGATTCATTGCATATCCCGGTACACCACCGGAGGCATTCATATAGAGGTATATTTTGTTCTAAGTATCGAGTTGTAATTGTTGATGCCGGTGTCAAAACCGGCAGATCTCGGGTAGGGGGTCCCGAACTGTGCGTTTAGGATCGATGGTAACAGGAGACGGGGGACACGATGTTTACCCAGGTTCGGGCCCTCTCTATGGAGGTAATACCCTACTTCCTGCTTGATTGATCTTGATGATATGAGTATTACAAGATTTTATCTACCACGAGATCGTAGAGGCTAAACCCTAGAAGCTAGCCTATGGTATGATTGTTGTATATGATCTATCGACTAGCTTGGCCTCGGTTTATATAATGCACCAGAGGCCTAGTATAACAAGAGTCCTAGCCGAATACGCCGGTGGGGAGGAGTCCTTGTCTTGATCGCCAAGTTTTGTGGAATCTTCCTTGTATGCGGCAGCTGTTCGAACTTGCCCATGAGTATACGGCCATGGGGGTCCTCGGCCCAATCTAACAGATCGGGAGATGACGTGGTGAGTACCCCCTAGTCCAGGACACCGTCAGTAGCCCCCTGAACCGGTCTTCAAGTTAGGGACGCTCCTCGATTCTTCTGAACTGTTCTTCATCTTGTCGGTCTTGAAAACTAGTTCAACAAATCTTTCCATCTTCGATCTTGAGGATCGCAAAAGTGAATCCGAAGAGCTTACACGTCGGGTATCCGAGGAGCCCCTTTAAGTTTTCGGCCTTTATCAATGCCTTGTTTTTTTCATGCCACTCCCCGGGTTTGAAGTTGTTCCTGGGAGGCAGTGTCCTCTTGCGTCCGAGCTCTAACGCCGGACTGCACTCGAGGTATCTTTTACAGCCGATCACCAATGCCGGACTGCTTTCGAGCTCCAACGCCGAAATGTATCCGAGCTCCAACGCCGGACTGTGTCCAAGCTCCAACGCCGGACTATATCCAAGAAGTCATAGATCATCTTAATCCAAAAAAGTTGAAGGAGTTTAGCCGAGCTTAATGCCGGAAATGCCCTCTGTGGAGCTAGCCGCTAGCGCCCGAGCTTTATGTCGGACTGCTTCCAAGGTGGTGCACCACCCCGACCGCAGGCTGATTTTTTGTGAATGTTTTTAACTGGTGCGGTTTATTCTCTGCCGATGTATATCCAGTAGCCCTCAAGGTGTGTATTAGTCTAAAACCCGAGATGCACCTGAAGGAAAACATAAAACTGATGATCCTAGTAGCCCCTGAGACTCAGGTCGATGTATGAAATCGGCCTGAGGATCAACTCCTAGATCGGCAGCATACATAGGAATAAAAACGCAGTGTAATATATTAGAGATAATAGTGATCTGCGAACGGGCCCTTGAGAGAGGGTCTTGAAAAGTTGCCGTAATATATTTATCTTGACGCCGGATAGGTCTACCTATTGTTATCCGAAGACACGTTTGCCCATAGTTTGGTCAAGCCGAACACTTGGCAGTTGGAATTTTCTGCATTGAAATAGGCAATGCAGTAGCCCCCGAGACACTGGTCGGGTGGCAACACTAGATCAGGGGATCGATGTGCCCCTTTAATATTTGTAAATAATGAGCGCGAAGCCCAGTAGCCCCCGAGCCTTAATGTGGGCACGGGTGGCCGAATTAAGGATCGATATCCAGAGTAAAATCACGGATTATGTGTAATGATTCTATGTATCCAAGTACTTTACATCATTATTTTGACTCCACTGCGACCATTTATCAGTTGAAAGTGGCCCATCGTCGGCTTCTACCCCTTGGTAGATACTACATAGGGTGTTTCTGCACTAACAAAACAACCCTTAGTCGACGTCTCGGTGCCCGAAGGCGGTTGTGTTAGCGGAAACAAGGCAATCAGATATGCGGGCTTTATAACTTTCGCTTAGTCATAGGAGCTTTAAACTGGGGAAGCTAGCTATGAGCCCCTGGTTAGTGTTCGGCGACATCCGAGGTCAAGCCGTAAACACTTCGGCCAATGTTATGAACGGTCCGTCATTTAACATAGTCATCAGATCGTTGACCAGTTTACGCCTATTGTGACAGTCAGTTTTCGGCTTTCTCCACTGAGGTGCTTAGCCATGCGAGCTGGAAGCACAATCGCAGTGGTTCTCCCTTTGCACACCTAGCCGAACAAAGCGGAACGTAGGAGGCAAGCATAGGAGCCGGGCAACCCACCTATTGACCGAAGACACAATTCGAAACTGATGCATATATGGCAATATCCGAGAGTGTTTTTGCCGAATCTCTAAAGGTGTCCGACGTTGCACTACGAGACTAATGCTGGAAACACACAAATAGTTTAAAAGTGCCATAGGCTTGGAAAAACAAAAAAATGTCAGTGAACACCCGACGTCCGAATAAGATCAAGTGTTCGGTGCCAATCTGAAAATTGGACTAGAGAAAAAAGTGCTTATGTCGTGTTTTAACATGACACATCCTATCTCAAGACTTCAAGCGGGTCAGCCTATGGCTTCAACCTCCTATCCCGAAGGCAGAGTACTTCTCATTAGGCCAGTTTAGCAAACTAAACTCTAGCGGCTTTGAGAGAGAAATTAGGCTCCCCAGCTAGTGACCACACACTCGTGCCAAAAAAGGAGTGATAATAATAATAATAAAAACTTTGCAACGACTAAGAAGAAGAAGACTTATTATAAAACAACTCATATAAATTTAAGAGCCCCCAAGTGACTTGGGTAAAAAAAAATTATGATTGTATGTACCGAAGTACTTACATCATATCTGTGTTCACCCAAACTTTAAACGCGTCTTAACCGACCGTCGGCTTCTCCCTCTTCGGTAAAGGACCGAAAAGTGTTATGTACTCCACCTGTCGAAAATATCGACGGTGTTTTCGATAACCAGGCAATCAGGCCATAAGGCTGTAACAGACAAAGCGCGCTCAGGGAACTTATGCTATATTACAGAAGAAGTGTAAGAAGCATCTTCGAAGAAAATAGTACCCCTACCGATACCTTTCTTCGGTGCTCATTATTACTATGAGACTTGTGCAATAGATTTTTTGCACTCATGAGTTCTGTTGTGTGCCGACCATGATTGAAAACAATAGGAGCACTAGCTTTCGGCTTCACCCAGTCTGAGGTCAGAGCTCGGATGACCCGGTCGTGACAATCGCAGAGGTGCTCCCTTTACTCCCTAGCCAAACAATTGGGAACGTAGGGGTAAACACAGGAGCGAGGCAACCCAGCTTGCAAATCGCTTAAGTCAACATGGTGCATATTGTGGCGTAATACACAAACAAGGAACAAAGCCGTACAAGTATAATCATATGCAAGAGGAAAAGCTTCATAAAGGAAGCCCCCAAGTAAATGGGGTATTTGAATTTGTGTGTCACAAACAAAGTTTTGACAAGGGAGTTTTTTCAAGCAACTTTTTTTCCAAAAAAGTATAATGCTTGGTCGAACCGAACACAAGTTAAAAAGTAAAACTTTGAGCATGAAAGTGACTTAGCTGGTTAATGTGTTCGGCATTGATGACGTGATCCGAGCTTGATGCGGGACAAGGTTCCATCCCCCAAGCCGGTCCCGAGGTGGCGGAGCGGAGAGCTCGGCGCTCCGAAATGGTGACATAGTGCGGCCAATGCAACCCTGGAAACGGTTCAGCCGGAGGTAGGGCCCAGTGGCCGGAAGAGCACCGCACGTCGTGCGGTGTCCGGTGCGCCCCCGACGGCCCATGAAAATCCGGAGGACCGAGTACCGTTCACGCCCGGTCGTACTCATAACCGCATCTGGGGTAATGAAGTGTTAACGAAGCCCCCCGTCCAGCCGAGGTGACGTGGTATGTCAGTACACCGAGTTGACGATACTGGCCGACCCGAATCATTTTCCTGTGCACAAAAAATAGTGCACACCGGAGATAAATAGTAATAATAATATAAAAAAATTGTTGCATAATAAATAATTTATGCAAAGTGAGTAATAAAAGAAATATGGCCTGGCGCCAAAGTCAAATGTCGATGCATGGGCGTCGGCGTGATGCGGTAAAGGCGTGGCAAAGCCTGAATTCACAGGTTGGTCTGAGTTCCGGATGCGGCGTTCGCCGGACTATGTACGGAAACTGATGAACTACCACGCGACCGTCGTTAATGCGGCCATCATTTGATAGACCTGTGTATAGATGATGGACAAACCAGAGTAATAATTCCTTGGGAAAAATGAACCCAAACAAGCAAAAATACTAGGATAAGTAGCACCTGGTTTATTTGTTGTAGCAATCCGAAGAAAGGTGATTCCAAAAATTGGGACTCGATCCGCACACCCATTGCCTGATGGGCGATAAAGCGACGGCAGGGCGATGCTGGCAAAGGTTGGCTCGCCGAGGCAAAGCCCTCGACCTAGCTAACGTGACGGAGCTGGTCGGCTAGTGATGCCGGAGTCTCCGAAGTAGGTTGATGAAGAGATGGCGAAGCCCCCGGTCCAGCCGAGATGTCGAAGCCTCAATGTCAGCCGATGAGTCGAAGTAATTCGGCGTGATGGACACCGGCTTGAAGGAGCAACAGTGCGGCCCTACCGATGCAGGTCGTGACGTGGTCAATGCCGGCTTGATGAAGTGACCATGCGGCGATGCTGGTGCCCGCTCCGTGTAATCCGTGGGCTCCCTGGATGATTCCTCCATGATCTTGATAGAGATCGGAGTTGATGTTGATGAAGGCCCTCACCCGAACATGACGATCAGAGGTAGGGCGCAGTCCTCGGTCCAGCCAAGGTGACCAGCCGAGCCGGTGACGAAGAAGCCGACGTCGCAGTTGATCTGCAGTCGAGTCATTGATCCTTTTGCCGATCACACAGTGGAACTCTCAATGAAAGCACCAATGTCGGTGTCAAAACCGGCGGATCTCGGGTAGGGGGTCCCGAACTATGCGTCTAGGATCGATGGTAACAGGAGACGGGGGACACGATGTTTACCCAGGTTCGGCCCCTCTCTATGGAGGTAATACCCTACTTCCTGCTTGATTGATCTTGATGATATGAGTATTACAAGAGTTGATCTACCACGAGATCGTAGAGGCTAAACCCTAGAAGCTAGCCTATGGTATGATTGTTGTATATGATCTATCGACTAGCTTGGCCTCGGTTTATATAATGCACCACATGCCTAGGATAACAAGAGTCCTAGCCAAATACGCCGGTGGGGAGGAGTCCTTGTCTTGATCGCCAAGTCTTGTGGAATCTTCCTTGTATGCGACAGCTGTCCGAACTGGCCCATGAGTATACGGCCATGGGGGTCCTCGGCCCAATCTAACATATCAGGAGATGACATGGTGAGTACCCCCTAGTCCAGGACACCGTCAGTTGAGTTGTAAGAAAAATAAAAGTGTGATGATCATCATTTTTAGAGCATTGTCCCAAGTGAGGAAAGGATGATGGAGACTATGATTCCCCCACAATTCGGGATGAGACTCCAGACGAAAAAAAAATGAGAGAAAAAAGAGAGAAGGGACAATGTTACTATCGTTTTACCACACTTGTGCTTCAAAGTAGCACCATGATCTTCAAGATAGAGAGTCTCTCATTTTGTCACTTTCATTTACTAGTGGGAATTTTTCATTATAGAACTTGGCTTGTATATTCCGATGATGGGCTTCCTCAAAATGCCCTAGGTCTTCGTGAGCAAGCGAGTTGGATGCACACCCACTTAGTTTCTTTTGTTGAGCTTTCATATACTTATAGCTCTAGTGCATCCGTTGCATGGCAATCCCTACTCACTCACATTGATATCTATTGATGGGCATCTCCATAGCCCTTTGATACGCCTAGTTGATGTGAGACTATCTTCCCCTCTTTTTGTCTTCTGCACAACCACCATTCTATTCCACATATAGTGCTATATCCATGGTTCATGCTCATGTATTGTGTGAAGATCGAAAAAGTTTTGAGAATGTCAAAAGTATGAAACAATTGCTTGGCTTGTCATCGGGGTTGTGCATGATTTAAATACTTTGTGTGGTGAAGATAGAGCATAGCCATACTATATGATTTTGTAGGGATAATTTTCTTTGGTCATGTTATTTTGAGAAGACATGATTGCTTTATTAGTATGCTTGAAATATTATTATTTTTATGTCAATATAAACTTTTGTCTTGATTCTTTCGGAGCTGAATATTCATTCCACAATTAAGAAGAATTACATTGAAATTATGCCAAGTAGCACTCCGCATCAAAACTTATTTTTTTATCATTTACCTACTCGAGGACGAGCAGGAATTAAGCTTGGGGATGCCAGATACGTCTCCAACGTATCTATAATTTTTGATTGCTCCATGTTGTATTATCTACTGTTTTGGACCATATTGGGCTTTATTTTCCACTTTTATATTATTTTTGGGGCTAACCTATTAACGGGAGGCCCAACCCAGAATTGCTGTATTTTTGCCCATTTTAGTGTTTCAAAGAAATGGAATATCAAACGGAGTCCAAACGGAATGAAACCTTCGGGAACGTGATTTTCTCACCGAACATGATCCAGGAGACTTGGACCCTACATCAAGAAAGCCAGGAGGTGGGCACGAGGTAGGGGGGCGCGCCCTACCCCCAGGCGCGCCCCACCCTCATGGGCCCCACCTTGCTCCACCGACGTACTTCTTCCTCCTATATATACCAACGTACCCCCAAACAATCAGATACAGAGCCAAAAACCTAATTCCACCGCCGCAACCTTCTGTACCCACGAGATCCCATCTTGGGGCCTGTTCTGGAGCTCCGCCGGAGAGGGCATCCACCACGGAGGGCTTCTACATCATCATAGCCCCTCCGATGAAGTGTGAGTAGTTTACCTCAGACCTTCGGGTCCATAGTTAGTAGCTATTTGGCTTCTTCTCTCTTTTTGGATCTCAATACAATGTTCTCCCCCTCTCTCGTGGAGATCTATTTGATGTAATCTTCTTTTTGTGGTGTGTTTGTTGAGAATGATGAATTGTGAGTTTATGATCAAGTCTATCTATGAACAATATTTGAATCTTCTCTGAATTCTTTTATGTATGATTGGTTATCTTTGCAAGTCTCTTCGAATTATCAGTTTGGTTTGGCCTACTAGATTGGTTTTTCTTGCAATGGGAGAAGTGCTTAGCTTTGGGTTCAATCTTGCGGTGTCCTTTCCCAGTGATAGTAGGGGCAGCAAGGCACGTATTGTATTGTTGCCATCGAGGATAACAAGATGGGGTTTTTACCATATTGCATGAAATTATCCTCTACATCATGTCATCTTGCTTAAGGCATTACTTTGTTTTTAACTTAATACTCTAGATGCATGTTGGATAGCGGTCGATGAGTGGAGTAATAGTAGTAGATGCAGGCAGGAGTCGGTCTAGTTGTCTCGGACGTGATGCCTATATACATGATCATACCTAGATATTCTCACAACTATGCGCAATTCTATCAATTGCTCAACAGTAATTTGTTCACCCATCGTAGAAATACTTATGCTCTTGAGAGAAGCCACTAGTGAAATCTATGGCCCCCGGGTCTATCTTTATCATATTTATCTTCCGTCACTTTATTATTGCTTTGCTTTTTTACTTTGCCTTTTATTTTACCTTGCATCTCTATACCAAAAATACCAAAAATATTATCTATCATCTCTATCAGATCTCACTCTCGTAAGTGACCGTGAAGGGATTGACAACCCCTATTCGCGTTGGTTGCGAGGAGTTATTTGCTTTGTGTAGGTACGAGGGACTCGCGCGTAGCCTCCTACTGGATTGATACCTTGGTTCTCAAAAACTAAGGGAAATACTTACGCTACTTTGCGGCATCATCCTTTCCTGTTAGGGGAAATCCAACGCAGTGCTCAAGAGGTAGCACCCTTCTGGCAAGCAACCCAATCCTGACCGCACCAAACTCCGGCGAACCAATGCTCTTACACATATCAGCAACACCCCAAGTGGTGAGCGTCGTACTCGTCATCGAACGAGAACAGGACGGACACAAATTCCCGCTTCAGAATCCGGTATACTACATATCCAGCGTCCTCACACCATGCAAATCCCGGCACCCTCATTATCAAAAAATAGCATACACAGTCTTCATGGCATCCCGAAAATTGCGACACTACTTTCAGGAGTGCTCTATCACGGTGGCCTCCGAAGTGCCCCTCAATGATATAATTAACAACCGGGATGCAACGGGCCGGATTGCCAAATGGGCCATTGAGCTCCTGCCATTCGACATCACGTACAAACCACGTAGAGCCATCAAATCCCAGGTACTGGCCGACTTTGTTGCCGAATGGACAGAAGCCGAACTCCCTAAAGAGTACGACGCGTATTCCAACTGGGTGATGCATTTTGACGGCTCCAAGATGTTGGCAGGGCTAGGGGCGGGCATCGTATTAACGTCCCCCACAGGAGATATCGTCCCGTACGTACTCCAAATATTATACACAGACTCCAACAACGTAGCCCAATACGAGGCCTTGCTACATGGCCTCCGAATGGCCACATCAATGGGCATACAACGCCTGAAGGTGCGCGGGGACTCAAACCTCGCAATATCCCAAATTAATGGAGACTTTGATGCCAAAGATCCAAAGATGGCAGCTTATCGCAATGCCGTTTTGAAGATGTCGGCTCGGTTCGAGGGACTCGAATTTCATCACACCGGTAGTGAACAAGTACCGCGAGGGAAAGATGAAAAGGACTTTGAAAAGATGGGGGCCGGCGATGCGCCCCGGCCATATGCGGAACGACTCTTGCTGGTCCGCCGCTCGGCTCGGGGTGTGGACTATTGTCGGCCGTGCCGGCGGCCAAAGCCTGGGGGCCCTAGGTGCCCCCGGTGGCCGTCGTCGGCACGGCCGGTACCCGCGCGCCGAAAGGCGTGTCCCTCGGGGCACTGTGCTGCAACGGCCTGCGGGCTCCCCATCCGACCCGTCTTGAAACACGGACCAAGGAGTCTGACATGCGTGCGAGTTGACGGGTTCTAAAACTTGGGATGCGCAAGGAAGCTGACAAGCGGGAGGCCCTCACGGGCCGCACCCCTGGCCGACCCTGATCTTCTGTGAAGGGTTCGAGTTGGAGCTCGCCCGCGAAAGTAACCAGGCGGCAGACGTCCTTGCTCGCATCGGCGCTAAGCGCGACCCCGTCCCACCTAACATCTTCCTTGAAAGACTCTTCAAGCCATCCGTGGTATGGCAAGGGGGAGATAGCAACGACAGTCCCGTTCCGAACTCAAACACAAATAACGAACACGCCGATATCATCAGAGGCTCAACCACCGAAGTAACACCATCGGCCCACCTCATTATGGCAGTAATTGCCCCGTGGACCGAACCATTCTTGGCCTACTTTCATAGGAAGGAGCTCCCAGAAGATCAGAACGAGGCTCGCCGCATAGTCCGGTGTTCGAAGGCCTACAAAGTTCACAAAGGAGAGCTCTACAAGAAAAGCACTACAGGAGTCCTTCAAAGGTGTATCTCCGAGGAGGAGGGGTTGGCCGAAATTCACGTCGGCCTCGGTGGGCACCATGCCGCAGCCCGAGCACTTGTCAGCAAGGCCTTCCGTACATGATTTTACTGGCCTATGGCCCGGTCAGACGCACATGACCTCTTCCAGCGCTGTGTCGGATGCCAACTCTTCGCCAACCAAAGCCATATGCCCCCAACCGCCCTACAAACAATCCCCATTACATGGCCCTTTGTGGTCCGGGGCTTGGACATGGTCGGACCCCTTAAAGGGGGAAGCCATAAGAAAAAATATCTGCTGGTCATGGTGGACAAATTCACCAAGTGGATAGAGGCTAGACCAGTTAAAACGGCCGAGTCCGGACCGGTGATTGCATTTATATCCAATGTGGTACACCGTTATGGTGTACCGCACAACATCATCACTAACAACGGTTCGAATTACACAGCTGATGAGGTGAAAAACTGGTGTGCTAATCTGGGCATTAAGCTCGATTACGCCTCCGTCTACCACCCGCAAACAAATGGTCAAGTCGAGCGAGCTAATGGTCTTATTATGAGCGGCATCAAACCCAGACCAGTGCGGTCTTTGAAAGAATCAGACAAACACTGGGTCGAGGAGCTCGACTCCGTACTCTGGGGGCTGCGGACCACGCCCAACCGCACTACCAGATATACACCTTTCTTCATGGTGTACGGCGCAGAGGCTGTATTGCCCTGCGATATTATACATGACTCACCTCGAGTGCGCATGTATGAAGAGAAAGAGGTCGAGTTGGATCGGCAGGACAACCTAGACGCCCTGGAGGAGGAGCGTGATGTCGCCAAAGCCCGTTCAGCATTTTATCAACAGCAGGCTCGAAGATATCAAAGCAGAGAAGTACTGGCCAAGACTTACAATGTTGGCGAACTCATTCTACGCTTGCCGAAGAAGAAAAAGGACAAACTCAAGCCCAAATGAGAGTGTCCCTTCATAATTGACGAAGTTGTTATCGGAGGAGCGTACCGTCTTCGCGACGCATCAGACCATCGCCTAGAGCCGAATCCCTGGAACGCGGCCAGACTCAGAAGGTTCTATGCCTAGCGCCGAACCGTTTATTAGTCTCCTTATCCCTTGTAGTTTCCCTAACTCTTTCCCCCCTTTACACAATTCTTTTTGCTTTAAAGCTCTCATTCGGCTCGACCGAACAGTGCTGACGTACACTTCTTTACATACGTACGCCCATTATACCCGGGGGCTTCTTTCACAGAAGCTTATTAATATTATTTCCCGAAGCATCAAGCTCATCACACATACGCGTTTTTTCGTATGTCTTTTTATTCACCATTATATGCATCGATATGACTTAATTTTGGCCAAGCTGGGTTGCCTGGCTCTTGTGCTTACCCCTACGTTCCCGATTGTTCGGCTAGGTGGTAAAGGGAGCACCTCTACAATTGTTACTGCCGGGTCATCCGGATGTGTACCTCAGACTGGGTGAAGCCGAAAGCTAGCGTTCTTAAGGGAATATTCAGTTGGTGGATGAAAAATATTTTTTGCACTTACTCCATTGTGAACCCCCATAAGCTATACACACTGTGATTTTCACATCACAATCTGGACATGTCTACCAATGCATGCACACCCAGGGAAAGGAACCCTTAATGGAACTATTTTCCCTGGAAGATGTTTCATACAATCTCAATGTAATATAACATAACTAGCCAGATACAACTTGTCTGTTCAAGCAACTATGACCCCTACGCTTAGTTTTCCACGCATACCCTGGCCTATTCAACCGTGACGGTATTCGAAAACACTCCGCACCTTCGGGACCGGAGGTTGAAGCGAAAAGGTCTGCCATGACAAATGATATACAATTCGGCTAGAAATTTCACATGGCGAGGAAAGTACATAGTCACTCTGACTCACACACTTCTGCCTCTATACCATCTAACAGGGAATCTAATTTACAATCCTGCTGAGAGTATCTGGCGGCCAACTCTACTTGGTCATATACTAAACTAATGGGAATTTCTTCCACGTTCGACCCTACCGGTCCGACCCGCGCCATGTGATTAGGATCAAGCTTGGTATACCGAGTTTTCACCATGGCCCAAGCTTCTCGCGCACCCTCTCGGCAGGCAGATATCTTCCATAGCTGGATACGTCGCCGCACTCCTTTAAACAACTCTACAAGCTCCTCCATACTTCCTGGAGGGGAGGCAGATGTCCATAGAGCCTTGGAAACACTCCGCATTGCCAGCCACGACCGTTCGTGCACTTGCGGCAGCTTCTGTAGCAGATCACTCGATGATCCCGACACCTCCTCTTCAGGACGGCCCGTTAATATACCTACAGTCATAGCCACATCAATTTCTCCTATCTTTGAACTACTTTCAAAATAGTTCAGATACGTACTGAATATACTGCCTCGCAGCTTCTTGTTTTCCTTCACGGAATCGGCTAGCTGGGCTCGCACATCTTTCAGCTTTTCGCCTAGCTGGGTCTTGTAATCCTGGAGCTGGTTTTTCTCAATAATGGCCTGCTTCAGCACACGATCACCTGTAGCTTGTAGCCTTTTGGCTTCTTGCTCATTCGCTTGCGCAATCTCCAACACCTCTTTGAGTCCCCCTGACCATTATGTCACGGTATAAGCAAGACTGTCAATACTCTAGGCATATAAGTATATTTTCTTGTTGGAGGGGAATATTACCAGGTGACGCCTTCTTGAACTCTTTTAGTTCGGCGGTAGCAGCATTTAGCTGCGTCCGACATTGTTCCAACTCTTGGGATAGCAGGTTGTTCTTCTCTGTAAGAACCTTGTCATACAATGGTCCTTAAATCAGTTGTACCAACTGCTTTCAGTCCCGAGGGCTACTGGCATATGCTATCCTTTTTGACAAAGTAACCTTACCTGCACATCTGTTAGATATTGCCTCGTGGCTTTTCTAAGCCCGTCTCGAGCAGCTCAGATGTATGCGTCGCCCGAGCTAAAGGCAATAAATGCCTCGTCCGAGAACTTCGGGTCTCGTAAAACAGCCCTGCAGCGTCGATGATTCATGTCGCTCTCTACTTCCTAGTTGGTAACGGACATATTGTCTGAACCCTCAGCCCAAGGGCAGTCCGGCTTTGTTTCTACATCGGCCGTCGTCTCCTCGACTGGATCTAAATCTTGGTTGTTGGGTACGCGGCCGGCCGGACCCCCGAACATAGTTCGGCAAACCTTTTTCCTGTAATCGAACAAGCGCATAAGTCACAACCGGGTACGACCGCTGAAAAATATATTTATCAGTACCTCCTCGACGAGGTCCCGGTGGTGCCTTCATCGGCCCTCCTCTCCGAAGGCCTGCCCAGTACAGGAACCGACTTGCTTGGTATCGTTAAACGCCTCCCCTGTAAAACGCTCGACAATGTGGTGGGTGAGGCAGAACACCCTTTCAGAAAAGGTGTTTCTTGATTACTTACCCGTGAAGCAGAAAGAAGACCAGGATAATCGGCGATGATGGCCACTTCCGTGCCATCATAGCTCGTATGGTAAAACACCCCCTCCACGAGCACTACAAATATATTCGGATCCTCTTCGAACCCGGGATCAAGCTCCCGGTTCTGGTCCTCCGGCTGTGGGGTGATGCGTGTCCAACGTATCTATAATTTTTGATTGCTCCATGCTATATTATCTACCATTTTAGGCAATATTGGGCTTTATTATCCACTTTTATATTACTTTTGGGACTAACCTATTAACCAGAGGCCCAGCCCAGATTTGTTGTTTTATGCCTATTTTAGTGTTTCGAAGAAAAGGAATATCAGACGGAGTCGAAACGGAACGAAATCAACTGGAGAAGTTATTTTTGGAAGGAAACCTACCGGATAGACTTGGACTCTACATCAGAAGATACGGGAGCTGGCCACGAGGGCGGGGGGCGCGCCCACCCCCCTAGGGCGCGGCCCCTGCCTCGTGGGCCCCCCGCAGCTCCACCGACGTACCTCATGCACCCATATATACCTACGTATCCTAAAACTTCCAGAACGGAGATTAGATCAGGAGTTCCGCCACCGCAAGCCTCTTTAGCCACCAAAAACCTCTCGGGACCCTGTTCCGGCACCCTGCCGGAGGGGGGAACCCTCACCGGTGGCCATCTTCATCATCTCGGCGCTCTCCATGACAAGGAGGGAGTAGTTCACCCTCGGGGCTGAGGGTATGTACCAGTAGCTATGTGTTTGATCTCTCTCTCTCTCTCGTGTTCTTGATTTGGCACGATCTTGATGTATCGCGAGCTTTGCTATTATAGTTTGATCTTATGTTACTTCTCCCCCTCTACTCTCTTGTAGTGGAATTAGTTTTCAGTTTGAAGTAATCTTATCAGATTTAGTCTTTAAAGATTTGAGAGCACTTGATGTATGTCTTGCGTGGGATAACCGTGGTCACAATGGGTTATTCTATTGATTCACTTGATGTATGTTTTGGTGATCAACTTGCGGGTTCCGCCCATGAACCTATGCATAGGGGTTGGCACACGTTTTCGTCGTGATTCTCTGGTAGAAACTTTGGGCACTCTTTGAGGTTCTATGTGTTGGTTTGAATAGATGAATTGAGATTGTGTGATGCATATCATATAATCATACCCACGGATACTTGAGGTGACATTGGAGTACCTAGGTGACATTAGGGTTTTGGTTGATTTGTGTCTTAAGGTGTTATTCTAGTATGAACTCTAGGGCTGTTTGTGACACTTATAGGAATAGCCCAATGGATTGATTGGAAAGAATAACTTTGAGGTGGTTTCGTACCCTACCATAATCTCTTTGTTTGTTCTCCGCTATTAGTGTCTTTGGAGTGACTCTTTGTTGCATGTTGAGGGATAGTTATATGATCCAACTATGTTATTATTGTTGAGAGGACTTGCACTAGTGAAAGTATGAACCCTAGGCCTGGTTTCTTATCATTGCAATACCGTTTACGCTCACTTTTACCGCTTGTTACCTTGCTTTTTTTATATTTTCATCCATATTGCACTTGTATCACCATCTCTTCGCCGAACTAGTGCACCTATACAATTTACCATTGTATTGGGTGTGTTGGGGACACAAGAGACTCTTTGTTATTTGGTTGCAGGGTTGTTTGAGAGAGACCATCTTCATCCAACGCCTCTCACAGATTGATAAACCTTAGGTCATCCACTTGAGGGAAATTTGCTACTGTCCTACAAACCTCTGCACTTGGAGGCCCAACAACGTCTAGAAGAAGAAGGTTGTGTAGTAGACATCAAGCTCTTTTCTGGCGCCGTTGACGGGGAGGCTAGGTAAGTGAAGGTATATCTTTAGATCTTGCAATCGAATCTTTTTGTTTCTTGTTTTAGCACTAGTTAGTTTATAAAAGAAAACTACAAAAAAATGGAATTGAGTTTACCTCATACGCTTCACCTTTTTAATATCTTTCGTAAGTATGATGGAAAGGAAAATTGTGCCAAAGTGTTAGAAGAAGAGTGCATTAAAATGTTTGGCACTAAATCTTTGAATGATGATAATGATTGCAATGTTGTTAGTATGAATTCCTTGAATATCCATGATGCTAATGATATGCAAAGCCACAAGCTTGGGGAAGCTATGTTTGATGAAGATGATATTTTTTGTCCCCCAAACTTTGATGAGCAAATTTACTATGATGAAAGCATGCCTCCTATCTATGATGATTATTGTGATGACATGTATGCTTTGAAGAATAATGATAACCATGAAACTTGTCATCTTGATCTTAATTTTCATTCACATGATAGTTATTTTGTTGAGTTTGCTCCCACTATTCCGAATGAGAAGAATTTTTCTTATGTGGGGAGTAGTAAATTTTCTACACAAGTAGATCATGAAAAGAATGATTTGGGTGCTGGTTATATTGTTGAATTCATTCATGATGCTACTGAAAATTATTATGAGGGAGGAATATATGCTTGTAGGAATTGCAATAATATCAAGTTTCCCCTCTATGTGCTTAAAATCTTGAAGTTATGCTTGTTTCGCCTTCCTATGCTAGTTGATTCTTGTTCCCATAAGTTGTTTGCTCACAAAATCCCTATGCATAGGAAGTGGGTTAGACTTAAATGTGCTAGTCATATTCTTCATGATGCTCTCTTTATGTTCCAATCCCTATCTTTTTTGTGAGCATCATTGAAATCATCATGCCTAGCTAGTGGCATTAAACGATAGTGCTTGTTGGGAGGCAACCCAATTTTATTTTAGTTTCTTACCTTTTGGTTCTGTTTAGGAATAAATAATCCATCTAGCTTCTGTTTAGATATGGTTTTGTGTTTTAATTAGTGTTTGTGCCAAGTAGAACCTTTGGGAACACTTGGGGTGAAGTCTTTATGATCATGATGTAAAAAACAGAAACTTTAGCGCTCATGAGATTAGCTAGAACTTTTTACTGGAGAGTGCTATTTAGTTGATTATTTTTGCAGATAATTACTATACAAATTCGTCTGGTCCACCAATTTATTTTAGAATTTTTGGAGTTCCAGAAGTTTGCGTTAGTTACAGATTACTACAGACTGTTCTGTTTTTGACAGATCCTGTTTCTCGTGTGTTGTTTGCTTATTTTGATGACTCTATGGCTAGTAAAATAGTTTATAAACCATAGAGAAGTTGGAATACAGTAGTTTTGACACCAATATAAATAAAGAATGAGTTCATTACAGTACCTTGAAGTGGTGCTTTGTTTTCTTTCACTAACGGAGCTCACGAGTTCTCTGTTAAGTTTTGTGTTGTGAACTTTTCAAGTTTTGGGTAAAGATTCGTTGGACTATGGAATAAGGAGTGGCAAGAGCCTAAGCTTGGGGATGCCCAAGGAACCCCAAGGTAATATTCAAGGATAACCAAGCGTCTAAGATTGGGGATGCCCCGGAAGGCATCCCCTCTTTCGTCTTCGTTCATCGGTAACTTTACCTGGAGCTATATTTTTATTCACCACATGATATGTGTTTTGCTTGGAGTGTCATTTTATTTGGTTTTGCTTGCTGTTTGAATAAAGTATCAAGATCTGAAATTCTTAAAATGGGAGAATCTTCACATAATTTCATAATTATTTAACTACTCATTGATCTTCACTTATATCTTTCGGAGTAGTTTGTTGTTTGCTCTAGTGCTTCACTTATATCTTTTAGAGCACGGTGGTAGTTTTATTTTGAAGAAATAGATGAACTCTCATGCTTCACTTAGATTATTTTGAGAGTCTTAAATAGCATGGTAATGTGCTTAATCCTAATATGCTAGGCATACAAGACTAATAAAAGAAAAATTCTTATGAGTGTGTTGAATACTAAGAAAAGATTGAAGCATGATAATTGTTTTGAGACATTAAGGTTATAATATTAGAGTCATGCTAGTTGAGTAGTTGTGAATTTAAAGAATACTTGTGTTGAAGTTTGTGATTCCCATAGCATGCACGTATGGTGAACCGTTATGTGATGAAGTCAGAGCATGATTTATTTATTGATTGTCTTCCTTATGAGTGGCGGTCGGGGACGAGCGATGGTCTTTTCCTACCAATCTATCCCCCTAGGAGCATGCGCGTAATACTTTGCTTTGATAACTTCTAGGTTTTTGCAATAAGTATATGAGTTCTTTATGACTAATGTTGAGTCCATGGATTATACGCACTTTTTCCCATCCTTCCACCATTGCTAGCCTCTCTAATACCGCACACTTTTCGCCGGTATCATACACCCACCATATATCTTCCTCAAAACAGCCACCATACCTACCTATCATGGCATTTCCATAGCCATTCCCAGGTATATTGCCATGCAACTTTCCACCGTTCCGTTTATTATTACACACTCCATCATTGTCATATTGCTAGCATGGTCATGTAGTTGACATCGTATTTGTGGCAAAGCCACCATTCATAATTCTTTCATACATGTCACTCTTGATTCATTGCATATCCCGGTACACCGCCGGAGGCATTCATATAGAGTCATATCTTGTTCTAAGTATCGAGTTGTAATTGTTGAGTTGTAAGAAAAATAAAAGTGTGATGATCATCATTTTTAGAGCATTGTCCCAAGTGAGGAAAGAATGATGGAGACTATGATTCCCCCACAAGTCGGGATGAGACTCCGGACGAATCAAAAAAAAAGAGAAAAAAATGAGAGAAAAAGAGAGAAGGGACAATGTTACTATCCTTTTACCACACTTGTGCTTCAAAGTAGCACCAAGATCTTCATGATAGAGAGTCTCCTATTGAGGGAGTCCTGGATTAGGGGGTGTCCGGATAGCCAGACTATACCTTCAGCCGGACTCCTGGACTATGAAGATACAAGATTGAAGACTTCGTCCCGTGTCCGGAAGGGACTTTCCTTGGCGTGCAAGGCAAGCTTGGCGATGCGGATATTTAGATCTCCTACCATTGTAACCGACTTTGTGTAACCCTAACCCTCTCCGGTGTCTATATAAACCGGAGGGCTTTAGTCCGTAGGACAACGTACAACAATCATACCATAGGCTAGCTTCTAGGGTTTAGCATCCTTGATCTCGTGGTAGATCTACTCTTGTACTACCCATATCATCAATATTAATCAAGCAGGACGTAGGGTTTTACCTCCATCGAGAGGGCCCGAACCTGGGTAAAACTTCGTGTCCCTTGTCTCGTGTTACCATCCGCCTAGACGCACAGTTCGGGACCCCCTACCCGAGATCCGCCGGTTTTGACACCGACATTGGTGCTTTCATTGAGAGTTCCTTTGTGTCGTCGCTTTTAGGACCGATGGCTCCTCCGCTCATCAATAATGATGCAGTCCAGGGTGAGACTTTTCTCCCCAGACAGATCTTCGTCTTCGGCGGCTTCGCATTGCGGGCCAATTCGCTTGGCCATCGAGAGCAGATTGAAAGCTATGCCCCTGGCCATCAGGTCAGATTTGGAAGTTTAAACTACACGGCTGACATCCACGGGGACTTGATCTACGATGGATTCGAGCCACAGCCGAGCGCGCCGCACTGTCGCGATGGGCATGATCTAGCTCTGCCGCCGAACAGTGCCCTGGAGGCCGCGCACGCATCGGTTCCGACCCTGGATTCGGAACCAACTGCGCCGATCGAGAACGAGTGGTTGGACGCCGCCTCAGGGGCTGCGATCCCAACGGCGATCGAGCCGAACACCAGCCCTGCACTCCGCAAGGCCCATGACTCCATGGGGCAGGACTCCTTTTCGGACTCCAAGCCCCCCGCGCCCCTGCCGATCGAATACGATTGGGCGCCGATCATGGAGTTTACCGCCGCGGACATCTTTCAGCACTCGCCCTTTGGCGATATTTTGAAGTTATTAAAGTCTCTCTCTTTATCAGGAGAGCCCTGGCCGAACTGCAGTCAGCAAGGTTGGGATATGGACGACGAAGAAATTCAAAGCCCACCCACCACCCACTTTGTAAGCACTGTCGATGATTTAACCGACATGCTCGACTTCGATTCCGAAGACATCGACGGTATGGACGCTGATGTAGGAGACGACCAAGAACCAGCACCTATAGGGCACTAGAAAGCCACCTCGTCATATGACATATACATGGTGGATACCCCAAAAGAAGGAGATGGCGATGGAACAACGGGGGATGACCCCTCCACAAAACAGCCTAAGCGCCGGCGTCAGCGGCGTCGCTCTAAATCCCGCCAAAGCCAAAATGGTGATTCCGGCACAGGAGATAAGAATACTCCGGATAGCGCCAAAGAACACCCCCTCCAGCAAGATTCAGCGCAGGAGGATGGAGAAGCTAGCCCTCATGAGAGAGCGGCAGACAGAGAGGTCGAGGATGACAATTATATGCCTCCCTCCGAAGACGAGGCAAGCCTCGACGACGAGGAATTCGTCGTGCCAGAGGATCCCGTCGAACAAGAGCGTTTCAAACGCAGCTTATGGCCACGACAAGCAGCCTCAAGAAAAAATAGCAACAACTTAGAGCTGATCAAGATTTGCTAGCCGACAGATGGACTGAAGTCCTTGCGGCCGAAGAGTATGAACTCGAACGCCCCTCCAAGAGCTACCCAAAGCGCAGGCTGAAACCCCGATTAGAGGAGGAAGCACCTAAACCGACATCACCAGCGCATGACACGGCCGACCGGCCACCTCGTGGCCGCGACAGAGAGGCCTCTCGGCCCTCCACTCAAGCCGCACCCCGGTGCCGTTCAAAACATTTTAAGGCACGGGAAAATGCGCCAGACCTGCGAGACATATTGGAGGACAAGGCAAAGCAAACAAGATCGATCTATGGATCGCGCAGACGCCCCACGGCACGTGACGGTGATCGTCACTCCGGATATAATAAATCCGGCCGGGCCGGACACAATAGACAAAGCTCATTTGAGCTGCATCGTGATATAGCCCAATACAGAGGCGCCGCACACCCCCTATGCTTCACAGATGAAGTAATGGATCATCAAATCCTTGAGGGTTTTAAACCCGTGAACATCGAATCATACGATGGCACAACAGATCCCGCGGTATGGATCGAGGATTATCTCCTTCATATCCACATGGCCCGCGGCAACGATCTACACGCCATCAAATACCTCCCACTCAAACTCAAGGGACCAGCTCGGCATTGGCTTAACAGCTTGCCAGCAGAATCTATCGGGTGTTGGGAGGACCTGGAAGCCGCATTCCTCGACAATTTCCAGGGCACCTATGTGCGACCACCAGACGCCGATGACCCATGCCACATAATTCAGCAGCTAGAGGAATCGGCCAGGAAATTCCGGACACAGTTCCTAACAAAGAAAAACCAAATAGTCGACTGTTCGGACGCCGAGGCCCTAGCAGCCCTCAAGCATAATATCCGCGACGAGTGGCTTGCCCGGCACCTTGGACAGGAAAAACCGAAATCCATGGCAGCACTCACGACGCTCATGACCCGCTTTTGCGCGGGAGAAGACAGCTGGCTAGCTCGTAGCAATAACTTGACCAAGAGCCTTGGTAATTCGGACACCAAGGAAAACAATGGCAGGTCGCGTCGGAACAAGAAAAAACGTCGCATTAACAGCGACATCAACGAGGATACGGCAGTCAACGCCGGATTCAGAGGCTATAAATCCGGTCAGCGGAAAAAGCCATTCAAAAGAAATACTCAGGGCCCGTCCAGTTTGGACCGAATACTCGATCGCTTGTGCCAAATACATGGCACCCCCGAAAAGCCAGCCAATCACACCAACAGAGATTGTTGGGTGTTCAAGCAGGCAGGCAAGCCAAATGCTGAAAATAGAGGCAAGGGGCTGCGTAGCGATGATGAGGAGGAGCCCTGGCCGCTGAACAACAGTGGACAGAAGGGTTTTCCCCCACAAGTGCGGACGGTGAACATGATATACGCAACCCACATCCCCAAGAGGGAGCGGAAGCGTGCGTTAAGGGACGTATATGCGATGGAGCCAATCGCCCCAAAGTTCAACCCATGGTCCTGCTGCCCAATCACCTTCGATCGAAGGGACCACACCACTAGCACCCATCATGGCGGATTCGCCGCAGTGGTTCTAAACCCAATTATTGATGGATTTCATCTCACAAGAGTCCTTATGGACGGCGGCAGCAGCCAGAACCTGCTTTACCAGGATACAGTGCAGAAAATGGGCATAGATCCCTCGAGGATTAAGCCCACCAAAACGACCTTTAAAGGCGTCATACCATGTGTAGAGTCCAACTGTACAGGCTCAGTCACACTTGAAGTGGTCTTCAGATCTCCGGACAATTTCCGAAGTGAGGAGTTAATCTTCGACATAGTCCCGTTCCGAAGTGGCTATCACGCACTGCTCGGGCGAACCGCATTCGCAAAATTCAATGCGGTGCCGCACTATGCATACCTTAAGCTCAAGATGCCAGGCCCTCGAGGAGTAATCACGGTCAATGGAAACACCGAACGCTCCCTCCGAACGGAGGAACACACGGCGGCCCTCGCAGCAGAAGTACAAAGCAGCCTCTCAAGGCAGCTCAACAGTCCGGCCGTTAAACGTCCGGACATCGTCAAGTGCGCTCGGAGTAGCCTACAACAAGGCCACCTGGCATGTTCCGAGGAGGCATAGCAACGCGGCCCTAACCCCAGCCCTCGCGAACTAGCGAAACCAGTGCCTCGCGTACATAACTACGCTCTCGAAATACCATGGGCACAGGGGGAGGGGCACCATCACGGCGTGCCCGAAACACGGCTTAAACCGCACTAGGGGCTGCCGATTTCTTTATTTTCTCTTACTTTCAGGACCCCACACTTCGGAAGACCTGTTCGGCAATCCAACTGCCGCTAAAACGATGCAAGAACCAGGGAAGCAGAAAAGCTACGCCGCATTATATAACTCCCAGGTGGTCTCTATCACGAGCAGTATACCTGTTTTGCATACTATTCCGCAGCCTGCCCCTGAAAAGGACATGTTAAATAGTCCCACTTTTTCTTATCGCACTATTTGTATCATTCTGCTTTGATCGCAGCCTTTTTATAAACAATGCATAGCTTTTTGTCTACTTTCGCATTACTGTTTTTTACACATATATGTTCATTAACGACATGTTGCACCCGTACACTTTGGTACGGTCAATACGCCAGGGGCTTCAGTACCCCCTTATATGGTGTAACGCCCCGAGACCGACGCTCCAGAAGACTTCCAGCTATTCCAAGTTTCGCCGTGTGTTTCTTTTGTGCTTGCTCTTTTTTTTGCATTGCATCACGTCATCATGCCATCATGTCATTAGCCTTTGCATCGCAACTCAACTAATAAACTGCATAGATGGTTGATCTATTTAAATCGAGGGAAGGGTGACTTCTCTTTATAACATATCGTCCAATATTAGGGAGCTATATTAAATATTTCTTTAATTTGGAAATCACCATAACACACTTGCAAATTATCCCAATGCCTTTGTTATCTTAATTCTTGGTTTCCAACCTTGCCATATATTCTTTCATCATATTCCAGAGCTCCACCAAAAATCCCAACATTTTTGGAAACCTCTAAAACCTCGTCCTAGTTCAAACCCATTTGAATCAAATTCAAATGAGTTTAAATTCTTATTGTTCGATCGGGACCTTTCTAATTTTCTCGGACCAAGCAGAGTTTTGTGAGTCCGGGAAAATTACCCGCGTGTCCAACTTCTTCCCCTAACCTCTCTTTCTTTTCTTTCTTTTCTCTGTCTTTTTTTCTTTCTTTAGAGTGAGAGAGAAGAGAGCCCAGCAGCCAGGCCGGCCTGCTTCCCCGCAGTCCATTTGGCCCAAGGCCCAGCCGCGCCTATAACCCTAGCCCCGACCCCCTCCTCTCGATCTCTCCCTCTCGTCCTCCCACACCGCCGCCACACACACGCATCGCACAGGAGAGGAGCGCCCGCGCCCGATCCCCATGGCGCCCCTGTTCCCCGCGCCCGTGGCCCTCGACGCTCGCCGTAGCTGCAGCTCCTTCTCCAGTTCGTCGTCGCTCCCTCCTCCTCGCCCCCTGCCGTCTCCGGCGCCGCGCTGGCGAGCGCCATCGCCGGAGCTGCTCCTTTTGCCGAGCGCCACCCCGAGCCCCAAGTGTCGCCCCTACTTCCTCCCACGTCGCCCCTGGCCCTACTTCTCCTCCACGCGCCATGGCCTTGGCCTCTCACTTGTAGCCCCTCGCCAAGCATGCTACGTGATGCTGCCCCTTTTGTCATTGCCAAGGCCACTGAATCCAGGGACACAAGACCGCCTCGGTGGATTCCTTTCGACAAGTACCACGACGACCGTCGAGACGCCAAGTACCAGCTCAACGAGGACCTCCAAGTTCATCTTGCGCCGTCTCCGAATTCGCTAAGTACCACGCCATCAGTGTCCCTCCAAGTTTGATGTTGGAACATGCACGACATCGCAGATTCGCCAAGTACCACGACGCCCCCCAACAGTTCGGGTTCGACAAGTCCGATGTCGCGCTTGTACAACTACGCTGCCAAGTACCTCTACCGGTGACTCGAACATCTACGAAACGTGTACCACTACCGTCGCGAGTACCTCTACCATCGTCATGTACCCCTACTTCCACTACCGTCACGAGAAAAACTACTTCCTCTACGAACTCGAACCGCTCGAGAATGCTCCCTTGGAAGGTATAACCACCGAGACGCCGCCCGTGAACGAATGTTGTGTGATGTAAGAGATGCTCGTGTTTGCACTATGTCCAAATTGTCACTCGTTTCCATGCCACTAACTCGTGGGAACCCGGTTGCCGGGATCACCCCACCATCTTGCATGACACGCTCACGCCACACTTCCTTTTGCACCAGTATCTCCATGAGCTACCGGAACCGATATGTTGCCGTGGCATCATTTTCGGATTTGTTGCCGTGGCACCCCTTTCTTCCACCACAGTGACAAATGCTTCATAACATGCTCATGTCAACGTTTTCATAAAAAAATGCATAAACTTGTATAAGTCATCCGCATCATGATAACAACATCTAAATTGCTTAAAATTGTTGCTTGCATTAAATTGCTAAATGCCATGTGGAGATTTACCGGAATTGTTGTTTGTTGTTTCGGCCTCATTTAAACTTGCCTAAATAGTCAGTTTATTTATGCTTCACCCCTTGCCATGTTTAATTACATTTAATATTTTTGGGTACATAACCGAGAGAGAACTAAATAATTGATGTGGTCTCTCGTCAATATGCAACTCGTTGCATATTGAGCTCCACTTAACTTGTAGTGTTGTTTGTTGCACTTTGCCATGCCATGCCTCATTAAACCGGACATGCATCATACTTGGTTGCGCATCATGCCATGTTTATGTGATGGTTGTTTATCATGTTGTTTTCTTCTTTCCGGTGTTGCTTCTTCGGGTTAGTTCCGATAACGTTGCGATTGTGAGGATTCGTTCGACTTTGTCTGTTTGTCTTCTTCATGGACTCGTTCTTCTTCCTAGCGGGATCTCAGGCAAGATGACCATACCCTCGAAATCACTTCTATCTTTGCTTGCTAGATGCTCGCTCTTTTGCTATGCCTATGCTGCGATGCCTACCACTTGCTTATCATGCCTCCCATGTTGCCATGTCAAGCCTCTAACCTTCTTTTCCTAGCAAACCGTTGTTTGGCTAAGTTACCGCTTGGATCAGCCCCTCTTATAGCGTTGCTAGTTGCAGCTGAAGATGAAGTTCATTCCATGTTGGAACATAGATATGTTGGGATATCACAATATCTCTTATTTAATTAATGCATCTATATACTTGGTAAAGGGTGGAAGGCTCGGCCTTATGCCTGGTGTTTTGTTCCACTCTTGCCGCCCTAGTTTCCGTCATACCGGTGTTATGTTCCTTGATTTTGCGTTCCTTACACGGTTGGGTGATTTATGGGACCCCCTTGATAGTTCGCTTTGAATAAGACTCCTCCAGCAAGGCTCAACCTTGGTTTTACCATTTGTCTCAGCCTATTACCTTTTTCCCTTGGGAGTCGCGCGTCCCGAGGGTCATCTTTATTTTACCCCCCCGGGCCAGTGCTTCTCTAAGTGCTGGTCCAAACCGAGCGATGTCCGGCGCCCCCTGGGCAATCAGGGTTTATGCCAACCCGACGTCTTGCTCATCTGGTGTGCCCTGAGAACGAGATATGTGCAGCTCCTATCGGGATTTGTCGGCACATCCGGGCGGCTTTGCTGGTCTTGTTTTATTATTGTCGAAATGTCTTGTAGCCGGGATTCCGAGACTGATCGGGTCTTCCTGGGGAGAAGGAATATCCTTCATTAATCGCGAGAGCTTATAATGGGCTAAGTTGGGACACCCCTGTAGGGTTTGAACTTTCGAAAGCCGTGCCCGCGGTTATGTGGCAGATGGGAATTTGTTAATGTCCGGTTGTAGAAAACCCAAAGTTGATCTTAATTAAAATACATCAACCGCGTGTGTAACCATGATGGTCTCTTCTCGACGGAGTCCGGAAAGTGAACACGGTGTTGGAGTTATGTTTGACGTAAGTAGTTTCAGGATCACTTCTTGATCATAGTTGTTCAACCATGCTTTTGCCTTCTCTTCTCGCTCTCATTTGCGTATGTTAGACATCAGATATGCTAGTCGCTTGCTGCAGCTCCTCCTCACTACCCTGTCCTACCTATAAGCTTAAATAGTCTTGATCTCGCTGGTGTGAGATTGCTGAGTCCCCGTGACTCACAGATACTTCCAAAACCAGTTTGCAGGTGCCGATGAAACCATGCAGGTGACGCATCCGAGCTCAAGGAGGAGGTCAATGTGTTGTTTCGTTTCAGTTGATCAGTAGTGGAGCCCAGTTGGGATGATCAGGGACCTATGTAGCATTTGGGGTAGTCTTCTTTTATTTTGGTTCCGTAGTCGGACCTTGATTGTATCTGTATGATGTAATGCTTTACTCCTGTATTGCGTGAAGTGGCGATTGTAAGCCAACTATGTATCTCTTTCGTTTATGTATTACATGGGTTGCGTGAAGATTACCTCACTTGCGACATTGCTTTTAATGCGGTTATGCCTCTAAGTCGTGGGAGATATCGCCGCATCGAGGGCGTTACATATGGTGTGAGAAGTCCGAACACTCTAACAAGTGCGGCACCCCGAACTTATAGCATTATATGCATCGGCTCCGAATCATGTATTGGGTCAATAGTTGGGTTTGCCCGGCTCCTATGTTTTGGTGCCTTACGTTCCGTTGTATCGGCTAAGGTAGCACTAGGCGAACTACTGTGATTGTGCCCCAGTTGAGCTGGGCGGAGCACCTCAGTAGAGAAAGCTAAAACTGACTGTCATGATGAAGCGAGAGACTGGTCGCTGTTCGAGAGGTTTTTCGAGTCCCTAAAGTCTTATGCCGCTTAGAGCGAGGAGTCAGCTTTGTCCGACCAAAGGCGTGGATAGCGCCCCAAACTCGGTCTTCCGAACACTAGGGGCTTCGCCGAAATTTAAAATTATAGAATTCTATGGCTAAGTGAGAGTGTTCAAGCACTATAGTCCGATTGCCTTGTTCATTGTGCTGAGTGCCTCCCTCGAAGGACCCATATATGGGAAAAAGAGTGCCTAGGTTTCTCCCGAACACCCCAGCACTAGTGGCATGGGGGCAGAAGCCGACGACTCGCCATCTCTCAAATTTGATAAACGACCGCACAGAAGGTAATATTTTAAATTCAAAACGCATTGCTTAAGCGCACATGAACAAGTTTTCAGCGCACAGGATAACACAAGCGAGTTTACTCCAAAATTACATCCATGGAACATTCATCCGCCACAAGGCGGGCACCCTTCAGAACATCCTTATAATAGTTCTCAGGCTTGCGATGCTCCTTCCCCGGCGGTGGCCCGTCCTTCACAAGCTTCTCACCATCCAGCTTGCCCCAGTGCACCTTAGCACGGGCAAGGGCCCTACGGGCACCTTCAATGCAAACGGGGCGCTTGATGACCTCGAGCCATGGACAGGCCTCCACCAGCCGCCGCACCAGCCCGAAGTAGCTCCCAGGCAGAGCCTCTCTAGGCCACATCCGAACTATGAGGCCCTTCATGGCCTGTTCGGCCACCTTGTGGAGCTCGACTAGCTGCTTCAACTGGTCGCTCAGGGGCACTGGGTGTCCGGCCTCAGCATACTGAGACCAGAACACCTTCTCCGTCGAGCTGCCCTCCTCGGCTCGGTAGAATGCGACGGCATCGGACACGCTACGGGGAAGATCTGCGAATGCTCCTGGAGAGCTCCGGATTCGGGTAAGTAACAAGAAGCTCACTTTTACATGTTTGCTTTGCATAAAGAATGCCTTACCTGCCGCTATCTTCTTCGCCGCATCCAACTCCTGGAGGGCTTTCTGGGATTCAGCCTTGGCAGACTTGGCATTTTCAATAGCTGCCGCGAGCTCGGACGCTCGCGTCTTTGAGTCAAGCTCCAAACTCTCATGTTTTTTCATGAGAGCCTGGAGCTCTTGCCGCACCTTGCCAACCTGGGCTTCATACCTCTCCCGCTCGGAGCGCTTCGTGGCCGCTCTCTTATCGGCCTCGGCCAACGCTTGCTTGAGGGTCGCCACCTCAGTTGTGGCCCCCGACAATAACCATGTTAATCCTGTCATATTTTTGCAATTGCACTTTCATATTTTCCTTTTTTTTTTCTATAAGGTATTTTTTTCCTTCTTTCTCCTCGAGCTGCCGTTTGGCAAGGCCGAGTTCTTGCTCGGTCTGCTCGAGGCCCTGCTTCAATGTGCCCACCTCCGCATTCAGTGCGGCGGTCGCCAGCAGTGAAGCCTGCATACGCATATTGACTCTTTTTCTGTCAGACTCCTGCGAATTTTATTAGATCCTCTATTCGGCTTTTCTTTCCGAACGCCAAATAGAGCATCAGGGGCTACTGTCTATGCGGTAATATTTTTTATATATCCTGCATTTACCTCAAAGCCTGTTAGAAGGCTGGCACAAGCTTCAGTCAGTCCGCTCTTGGCGGACTGAACCTTCTGGATCATCGCACTCATAATAGTGCGGTGCTCCTCGTTGATGGAGGCACCGTTAAGCACCTCCAGCAGATTGTCCGGCGCCTCCGGTTGGACGGGGGCCGCTGGCTCAGTAGGCTTGCTCCCCTTAGAAGGAGTTCGCCTACCGCGGTCCGGAACCGTTGACGATTCCGGCGTGGTGTCCGGCTCAAAGCCGGACTCGGAGCCCTGGGGGGTTTTATCCCCTTTACTCCTGGAGTCCAGGGGGTCGCCTTGTGGTGCCTCCAGGACCACCTCCTCCTGGCTTGGAACCTGTTGAGACAACACTTCGGCGTCGTCCGTAGGGCGGGGGAGGTAGCCGTCGGAAGGGAGTTTACGTCCGACGAATCTAGGGAGCCGCTCGACGACTCGTCGAGCCCGGCCTTGGGCGGACTGCATAATCATATTCGACATAAGGAAAGGCTGTGCAATAAAGGAATGCTATGAATTACTTGGGTGCCCGGATGCTTACGATTCCGCCGGACGCTTGGCCCTACGCGGCCACTCCTCTTCGTCGTCATCGGCGTCGGCGGGGTAGTCCGGAGGGAGGGTTTTCCCCTTCTTGGACCCTTCGGCCTCCCCGGTCGGGGCGACCTTCCTTTTCTTTCCTCCCCCCGCTGGAGGGGGAGAGGTTTCTTCTTCCTCCTCCTCGTTTTCATGGGAGGAGCGCGTCTCAAATTCATCGGATGAAGAATCCGACACCTCCTGGCACCGGGAACTCTTTCGAGTCCCTGTGGCCCTCTTCTTGGCCTTCTTCTCCGGCACCACGTAAGGTGCCAGAGCCAACAGCTTCGCTAAGCGAGCATCGGCTGGGTCTTCGGGCAAGGGAGCCGGACAGTCGATCTGTCCGGACTTCACCAGCCAATCCTGTCAAAGGAAAGGGAGTTTAGATCCCGCATAGAGTCAAACTATGGAAAACCAACATCCTGTAAAAGGTAAAAATAGCTTACCGCACTAGCGGGAAGCTGCGTGCTGAATCCGCGGTCCTCGGAAGCGGATGTGGGAGCCTCAGTGCCTTTGAATAGCACCTTTCAGGCGTCTTCGTACATTGTGTCGAAGAGCCTGCTCAGGGTTGGGTGCTGCGCCAGGTCGAACTCCCACTAATTGAAGCCCCGTTGCTGACATGGGAGGATCCAGCGGACGAGCATAACCTGGACTACGTTGACAAGCTTGAGCTGCTTGTTCACCAAGGTTTGGATGTATTTTTGCAATCCGGTTACCTCTCCTCTATTGCCCCACGACAGGCCCGTCTCTTTCCAAGATGTGAGCTGCGTAGGGGGTCCAGACCGGAACTCGGGGGCTGTGAGCCATTTGGGATCGCGCGGCTCGGTGATGTAAAACCACCCCGATTGCCACCCCTTCAAGGTCTCCACAAAGGAGCCCTCGAGCCATTGGATATTGGCTATCTTGCCCGCCATGGCGCCTCCGCACTCCGCCTGGTTGCCATGCACCACCTTGGGCTTGACGTTGAAAGTCTTGAGCCATAGGCCGAAATGGGGGCGGACGCAGAGGAAAGCCTCACACACGACGATAAACACCGAGATGTTGAGGATGAAGTTCGGGGCCAGATCGTGGAAATCTAGGCCATAGTAAAACATGAGCCCCTGGACGAACGGGTGGAGAGGAAAGCCCAGTCCGCGGAGGAAATGGGGAAGGAATACTACCCTCTCATGGGGCCTTGGGGTGGGGAGGAGTTGCCCCTCTTCGGAAAGCTGGTGCGCCATGTTGTTAGACAAGTATCCAGCTTTCCTCAGTTTTTTGAAGTGTCCCTCCGTAACGGAGGAGACCATCCACTTGCCTCCAGCTCCGGACATGGCTGGAGAAGGTTGAGGTGGGAAGTGCGGGCTTGGGCGTTGGAGCTCGAGTGCGTGGAAGATGGATAGGCAAAGGAGGAAGAAGGCGTAGGTAAAAAGGTGGATCCTTATCCCCTTATATGGGCGGATGCGGTTAAGCATCCCCACCAGCCTGGTAAAACTCGCTTATCTCCCAAGCGCCATGATAAATGGCGCGGTTGGGTTACACACGTCCGTATTGATGAGAATCCCATAAATAAGGGGACACGATATCTGCTTTGACAAGACGTGCCAAGGAAACCGCCTCGCGAAATGCGCTGAGGTGGGGGAGTAAAAACGATTCGAATAAAGACTTGGCCATGGTGTGATGTCATGCTACGGAATACGTCAGCAGATTAGATTTGTGTAAATATTATCCTCTCTATGGCAATATGTGGAAACTTATTTTGCAGAGTTGGACACTGTCTTTTGTGTTCAAAATCTTCTATGAAGTACTTGGAGGAGGAACCCGCCTTGCAATGCCGAAGACAATCTGCGCGCTGGACTCGTCGTCATTGAAGCCTGGTTCAGGGGCTACTGAGGGAGTCCTAGATTAGGGGTTGTCCGGATAGCCAAACTATACCTTCAGCCGGACTCCTGGACTATGAAGATACAAGATTGAAGACTTCGTCCCGTGTCCGGAAGGGACTTTCCTTGGCGTGGAAGGCAATCTTGGCGATGCAGATATTTAGATCTCCTACCATTGTAACCGACTTTGTGTAACCCTAACTGAGGGAGTCCTGGATTAGGGGGTGTTCGGATAGCCGGACTATACCTTCAGCCGGACTCTAGGACTATGAAGATACAAGATTGAAGACTTCGTCCCGTGTCCGGAAGGGACTTTCCTTGGCGTGGAAGGCAAGCTTGGCGATGCGGATACTCAAGATCTCCTACCATTGTAACCGACTTTGTGTAACCCTAACCCTATCCGGTGTCTATATAAACCGAGGGTTCTAGTCCGTAGGACAGTTTCATCATACAACAATCATACCATAGGCTAGCTTCTAGGGTTTAGCCTCCTTAATCTCGTGGTATATCTACTCTTGTACTATCTATATCATCAATATTAATCAAGCAGGAGTAGGGTTTTACCTCCATCGAGAGGGCCCGAACCTGGGTAAACTTCGTGTCCCTTGTCTCCTGTTACCATCCGGCCTAGACGCACAGTTCGGGACCCCCTACCCGAGATCCCCCGGTTTTGACACCGACATTGGTGCTTTCATTGAGAGTTCCTCTATGTCGTCGCTTTTAGGCCCAATGGCTCCTTTGATCATCAACGATGATGCAGTCCAGGGTGAGACTTTTCTCCCCGGACAGATCTTCGTCTTCGGCGGCTTCGCACTGCAGGCCACTTCGTTTGGCCGCCTGGAGCAGATCGAAAGCTACGCCCCTGGCCATCAGGTCAGGTTTGGAAGTTTGAACTACACGGCTGACATCCACGGGGACTTGATGT
The DNA here is from genome assembly GCA_032464435.1 of Aegilops umbellulata. NCBI lineage: Eukaryota > Viridiplantae > Streptophyta > Magnoliopsida > Poales > Poaceae > Aegilops > Aegilops umbellulata. The sequence continues at coordinate 401,264,481 of CP136054.1, forward strand.
TCGACGGATTCGAGCCACAGCCAAGCACGCCGCACTGTCTCGATGGGCATGATCTAGCTCTGTCGCCGAACAGTGCCCTGGAGCCCGCACGCGCGTCGGTTCTGACCCTTAATTCAGAACCTGCGGTGCTGATCGAGGGAGAGCGGTTGGGTGTCACCCCGGGGGCTGCGATCTCAAAGGAGATCGAGCCGAACGCCAGCCCCGCACTCGGCATTACCCGTGACTCCGAGGGTCCGGATTCCCCTCCGGACTCCGAACCCCCCGCGCCCCTGCCAATCAAATCCGATTGGGCGCCGATCATGGAGTTCATCACCGCGAAAATCATCTTTCAGCACTCGCCCTTTGGTGACATCCTAAACTCACTAAAGTCTCTCTCTTTATCGGGAGAGCCCTGGCTGGACTATGGCCAACAAGGATGGGATACGGACGATGAAGAAATTCAAAGCCCACCCACCACCCACTTGGTAGCCACTGTCGACAATTTAAACGACGTGCTCAACTTTGACTCCGAAGACATCGACGGTATGGACGACGATGCAGGAGATACAGATGAGCCAATGCCCATAGGGCATTGGACAGCCACCCCATCTCATGATGTGTACATGGTGGACACCCCTAAAGGAAACAATAGCAAGGAAAAAGGGGATGTAACGGGGGACCGGTCCCTCAAAAAGCAATCAAAGCGTCGGCGTAAACGCCGACCCAAGCCCTGCCTCGATAAAGACCCAGCCATAGAGCAGGATGAGCCGGTAGACGACGAGCAAGCCTTAGAGCAACCGTCCGAACAGGGAAACACGGATAGAGAAACCGAACATCCCTCCCCCGACGAAAATGGCACTCCGGACGACCTTACGCCGGACAAACCCACGAAGCAGAAGAATCTCCACAAGAGGCTCGTGGCAACAGCACGCATCCTGAAGAAGCAGAAGCGGAAGCTAAAAATGGCGGAAGATGCACTCAGAATCAGATGGAGCAAAGTAATCAATACCGCAGATAAATATGGCGACAGTCGCCGCACTAAAAGCTATCCGAAGAGAAAGCTACTGCCCGAATTCGACGAAGAGGCCATAGAGCCATTGCATTCAAAAAACAAGAAAGCCACACGGTCGGATAGACGACCCCATAGCCAGCATAAAACGGCAAATGGCGCCACACTTAAGCCAGCACGCGACCCATTTACGGATTCGCATCAAAAAGATGGCCCAGCCAGGTCCATTTATGGGCCAAGAAAGCAAGCTCTCGTAAGCAATGCAATAAAACCATCATCAGAATCCGGCACACCCAAATACAGGGGCGCCGCACATCCCCTATGCTTCACCGATGAGGTCCTGGATTATGAATTTCCAGCGGGATTCAAACCCGTAAACATAGAGGCACATGATGGAACAACAGACCCTGGAGTCTGGATAGAGGATTATATCCTCCATATACATATGGCTAGAGGAGATGATCTCCACGCCATCAAATATTTACCACTAAAGCTCAAAGGACCAGCCCAGCATTGGCTCAAAAGCCTCCCTGAAAACACAATTGGAAGCTGGGAAGAGCTCGAGGACGCTTTCCGAGCAAATTTTCAAGGGACTTATGTCCGTCCTCCGGATGCTGACGACCTTAGTCACATAACACAACAGCCCGGAGAATTAGCTCGGCAATTCTGGAATAGATTCCTCACTAAAAAGAATCAGATAGTCGACTGTCCAGACGCCGAAGCCTTAGCAGCTTTCAGGCATAACGTCCGAGACGAATGGCTCGCCAGACACCTCGGCCAAGAGAAGCCAAGAACAATGGCCGCACTAACAAGCCTCATGACCCGCTTTTGTGCAGGAGAGGACAGCTGGTTGGCAAGATGCAGCCCCAGCGACCCAAGTACATCCGAAACTAGGGATGGAAATGGAAAACCATGACGCAACAAGTACCATCGCTGGACTAAGGAAAAAAGTCCGAAGAGCATGGCAATCAACGCCGGATTCAAAAGCTCACGACAGAATCAGACAAAGCCGCCCCTCCAGGATAACAGGGATGATCCATCCAACTTAAACAAAATCCTGGACACGACATGTCAAATACACAGTACTCCCGGGAGGCCTGCTAACCATACCCACAGAGATTGTTGGGTTTTCAAACAATCCGGCAGACTCAACGCCGAACACAAGGGGCTCGAAACACCAAGTGAGGACGAAGACGAACCCCAAAAGCAGAGCACCAGGAAACAAAAGAACTTCCCACAAGAAGTAAAGACAGTAAACTTACTTCACATAACAAAACGTGCGGCGCCCATAAAGGTACGCACCACACGACCTATCCCAAAGGGGTCCCGCCACTGGTTGTCAAAACCAATCACCTTTGATCAACGGGACTATTCTAGAAGTATCAGAAACGTAGGTTGGTCTGCTTTGGTACTCGATCCAATAATCGGCGGACTCAAGTTTTCAAATGTCCTTATTGACGGCGGCAGTGGACTAAACCTGATATATCAGGACACAATCCGTCGCATGGGGATAGACCCAACAAGAATCAGTCACAGCAAAACCTCCTTTCAAGGGGTAACGCCAGGTCCGGACACCCGATGCATGGGTTTCCTCCGGCTTGAAGTTTCATTCGGCTACCCCGATAACTTCCGTCGTCAAAAGCTAATTTTCCACATCGTCCCATTCTCAAGTCGCTATCAAGCACTACTAGGACGCGAAGCTCTCGCCCGCTTTAACGCAATACCGCATTATGCATCTCTAACGCTTAAAATGCCCGGTCCACGAGGCATCATCTCTTTAAAGGGGAAGCATTGAGGTGCGCCTCCCCCAAGCGGAGGACTGCGCGGCCGCTTTGGCAGCCCAACAGTAAAATGGCTTCACCGGCCAAAAACTTCGTAATAGGTCCTTGAAAGACCACGAGCGCGGATAGAAGAGTTCGGTACAAAATTATCATTGATGCAGGCTTAGTGGCCATATACCTCCGCACTAGGGGCTCCGTACATATACAATAAGAGACAATAAAGCTCAATTTTATATATTTTACTTTATACTTTGTTTATTTTAAAATCTTGTTCAGCACGACCCATTTTCAACTCAGTTCCTCTCTTTTACAGATGAACGTCGTGCGGCGCCCGTCCAGGATACGGCACAACGGAGACACAGGCGCAGACGTGCAGTAGGGACCCGTCCTAAGGATTCTTTTTAGATTAAGACCCTGCGTAAACCTTTTTTACTGTCTCTTGTTGCTACATATCCCCTGGTTTTCTCTGCCATAACCAAGGAGGAGGCTGGCGTCTTGGTATGTGGCCACGTCAGAATTTTTGCGCGTACCTGGACACTAGGGGCTTTTTAATAAGGAGTGCTGTTTTGCCCACACTTATAAAGACCGAACACCTTAGGGAGTGTTCGGCGTCGCGAGTTTTGGCATTATATGCATCAGCTCCGAATCATGTCTTTGGTCAAATGTTGGGTTGCCCGGCTCCTGAGTTCGGCTACCTTACGTTCTGCTCTATCGGCTAAGGTAGCACCAGGAGAACTACTGCGATTGTGCCCCGGTTAGGCCGGGCGAGCACCTCAGTAGAGAAAGCCGAAAACTGACTGTCATGATGTAGCGTGAGACTGGTCAGCCACTCGATGACCTACCGGAATCTATAGGATTCCTCCGCTTTAACGAAGGGCCGTTTCCCGGCCAGGCACATACGCGCCCCGAACTCGGGCGAGCGCAGTCGCCACCAAGGGGCTACCTAAATAGTCCCCTTGTCAAGCTCCTATGGCTAAGTGAAAGTGTTAAAGCATTATAGTCCGGTTGCCTGGCCCGCTGCGCTATCACCTCCTTTGTAGGACCAAGACGTTGGATTAAGTGTGAAAATGCGTCTTCTGCGAGCACCCCCACACTATGTGCGTGGGGGCTGAAGCCAACGACTGCCATCTTTCAGATTTTGTATATATATTTTAAAACGGCCGCACAGGAGGTGTTCCCAATACTTGAAGGCACAAGTATAAAAGGCCACTACAATTTATCAAAATATTGCTTTATAACTACATATGCTATCATAACATAGCATCCTTCAAGCACTGCGTCTCTATTACACGAGCACCCTCAAGGACTTCCTGAAAATAGTGCTCGGAGGGTACTCAGCTTTTGTCCGAATCTCGGGACGCAACAATGGTGGTCTCCATCTCAGCCCAGTATGTCTTGACACGGGCAAGAGCAATCCGTGCGCCCTCTATGCATTCTGACCTCTTCATCGCATTAATACGCGACACCGCGTCAAGGAATTGCTGCACCAAGCTGAAATAACTCTTCGGCTCCGATCTCCCCGGCCACAGATGACCCATGACGTACTTCATGGCAAGTGCGGAGAACCTATTCAGTTCGGCCCATTGAGCCAGGCGATCGTCCACTGCCAGTGGGCGTTCTGGATTGTGGAACTGTGACCAGAAAAGCTTTTCCACTTCGCAATCTTTTAGATCTCGAAAGTGTTCGGTCGCATCAGCAGCACTTGCTGCCAAATCCAGATAGGTGTCCTCCACACTCCACATCCGGTCTAATGGAGCAAACTTCGGATTGCAAAACTTCCTCCGCAGCATAAAGGGCTTTCCAGCCGCAATCTGTTCGGCCTGACGCAGCCCCTCCTTCGCAGCTCTCATTGCAGAGCGAGCGTCCTTGGCATCAGCAACGGCCTTCTCCAAGTCTGTCTGCCTTGCCAGTTCTTCTTCTTCAAGAAGCTTGCAACGGTCAGCAGCGCGCTCTAACTTCACGGTCATCTCGGCCATCTCCTCCTTGCTTCGGCAGTGAGCAGCCTGTTCGGCTCTCAGCTCTTCAAGAGCTTTCTGGGCAGCCGCATCACTCTTTTGGGCTTGTTCTTTAGCTCGGGCAAGTTCTGCCCTAAGATCCTCCATGGCGGCCGCACCATCTGCATCAAGCACATACACTGTAAGACAATGGCATAAAACTCCTCTTACCCGATGCTGCCCGAGGAATTACATACCTTGAGCCTCATCAAGCCGCTTGTTGACAAGCGCGATGTCGGCATTGGCCACGTCCAGTTGCCGCTTTAGTTCGGCAAAATCATGAGTTCGGCTCGATTCCGGACACCTCGCCACCTACATTCAAGGGAGACACCTTAGACCTGGGATTATGATCCTCTGCGTGCCGTCATCTCTTGACAGCGCGCAGAGTCTCAGGGGCTACTATCTACACAGGGCGCAACTTACTTATGCGCAACTGACAAAAGTGTACATTATCTAACGTACCTCAAAACCCGTCAGTAAACTTTTGACGGCTTCATGCAATCCGCTTTCTGCGGATGAAATCCTTTCAATCACCGTGCTCATCAATGCACGGTGCTCTTCTGAGATAGAAGCTCGCCCCAGCAGAATCTTTAGTTCCTCCGGCCGAACACCAGACGGTGCCGGACTTGTCCTATGGCCTCTTTCGAAGGCCGGACGCGAAGAATCTTGGGGGGACATATGGCTATCTTCTGCCCCTGCCAGATTCGGAGGAACCCTCCGCGACGACACCTCAGCGTTGCCCGCCTCGCTAGGCGGTACGGCAGGGGGAGGCGTCCCGCTCTCCATCATCTCCGGAAGAAGATCCCCCGAGGATGAGCTCTATTGAGAAGGACTGAGGTCCGAGCTACAAGGTAAAATTTCGGTTAATCTTCTCAGATATAAATCAAGGATTTCTCTCATCCCTCAAAAGGGAAACCTTTCTCTACTTACGGCTCGCTGGAGGGCTGATCCCTTTGAGGGCGTAGTTCGGCCGAGGAACTCCCCGGCGTCGGACCCTCTGACAAGGATTTTTTCCCCCACTTCGAGGCCATGGTCTCCGGGTCGTCGGAGGCGGCCCTCTTCTTCCCCTTAGGAGAGGAATTGTCGGTTCCTCCCTCCGAAGCAGCCTCCTTCGAGGAGGCCATAGTTCCCTTGTTTTTCCCCTTACTTCCCTCCAAAGGCATTATCTTCAACATCCTGACAAGCACGGGATCCGGCCTGGTTTCGGGAAGGGGAGCCGGACACCTGATCAGCTTTGCCTTCGCTATCCACTCCTGTTTAAAAGGACAACTCTTTTAGGGGCAAGTTCATGACAATTATACGGATAGCATGTCCAGGCACAAGGTTACTTACTTGAGTATCCAGGCGATTGCAGCTTAGGCCTGCGTCCTCGGTCAAATCCGGACACATCGCTTGTGATCCGAAGAATAGTTTATACATCTCCGCGGGCGTTGCACCCATGAAATTCTGGAGAGCCCGCGGTCCCTCTGGATTAAACTCCCACAGGCGAAGGGAGCGACGTTTGCCGGGCAATATCCGACGAATCAACATGACCTGCGTCACCTTGACCAGGCTGAGGTCTCCTTCTAAGAGATCCCTAATGCGGCCCTGCAACAAGGGCACGTCTTTGGGTAACCCCCAATCTAACCCTCTGCTGACCCATGACGTTAGCCGCGGCGGGGGACCCGAGCGAAAGGCAGGAGGCGTCACCCACTTAGTGCCCCTGGGAGCGGTGATATAGAACCACCCTCGTCGCCACAAACCGAGCTCCTCTTGAAAAGAGCCCTCGGGCCATGGAGCATCAATATTCTTGCTTATAACAGCACCTCAGCACTCTGCGTGCCGTCCCTCGATCATCTTCGGCTCCACTTTAAAAGTCTTGAGCCATAATCTGAAGTGAGGGGTAACACGGAGGAACGCTTCACACATGACGGTGAATGAGGAAATGTGGAGGATGCACTCCGGAGCTAAGTCGTGGAATTCCAGCCCATAATAAAACAGCAGCCCCCTCACAAAGGGATCCATTGGGAAGCCTAACCCTCGAAGGAAGTGAGACATGAACACCACGCTCTCATCGGGCTGGGGACTGGGAATGGCCTGCCCTTGAACAGGCAACCTATGCGAGATTTCGCCGGTCAGGAACTTAGCCTCTCTCAACTTTAGCACGTCCCCTTCCGTGACGGAGGAGGGCGTCCATCGGCCTTGAAGGTCAGAACCGGACATGGTCGAAGGTCCGAAGCGCCTGGAATCTGGAGCCTAGGGTGTTGGAACTCGAGGCGACGGGCGAACTCGTTTGAGGTTGGAAAAAGAAGTAAGGCCTTGGTCTCTTTATAAGAGGTTGAATACCAAGAGCCCCCCCCCGTAACCATTTGGGACTCGCCTTTAATCGAGGAAACATGCTAACGGGCACGATTGGGTTACCCACGTCCGTATTGATGAGAATCCCGTAAAAAGGGGCACACGATCTCTGCTTTGACAAGACGTGCCAAGGAAACCGCCTCGCAAAACACGCTGAGGTGGAAGAGTAAAAACGATTCGAGAAAAGGACTTGGCCGTAGTGTGATGTCACGCTGCGGAATATGTCAGTAGATTAGATTTGTGTTAATATTATTCTCTCTATGGCAATATGTGGAAACTTATTTTGCAGAGCCGGACACTACTCTTGGTGTCTACAAATCTTTTTATGAAGAACTTGAAGGAGGAACCCGCCTTGCAATGCCGAAGACAATTTGCGCGTCGGACTCGTCGTCATTGAAGCCTGGTTCAGGGGCTACTGAGGGAGTCCTGGATTAGGGGGTGTTCAGATAGCCGGACTATACCTTCAGCCGGACTCCAGGACTATGAAGATACAAGATTGAAGACTTCGTCCCATGTCCGGAAGGGACTTTCCTTGGCGTGGAAGGCAAGCTTGGCGATGCGGATATTCAAGATCTCCTACCATTGTAACTGACTTTGTGTAACCCTAACCCTATCCGGTGTCTATATAAACCGGAGGGTTCTAGTCCGTAGGACAACTTCATCATACAACAATCATACCATAGGCTAGCTTCTAGGGTTTAGCCTCCTTGATCTCGTGGTAGATCTACTCTTGTACTACCTATATCATCAATATTAATCAAGCAGGAGTAGGGTTTTACCTCCATCGAGAGGGCCCGAACCTGGGTAAACTTCGTGTCCCTTGTCTCATGTTACCATCCGGCCTAGACGCACAGTTCGGGACCCCCTACCCGAGATCCGCCGGTTTTGACACCGACACTAACCCTCTCTGGTGTCTATATAAACCGGAAGCCTTTAGTCCGTAGGACAACGTACAACAATCATACCATAGGCTAGCTTCTAGGGTTTAGCATCCTTGATCTCGTGGTAGATCTACTCTTGTACTACCCATATCATCAATATTAATCAAGCAGGACATAGGGTTTTACCTCCATCGAGAGGGCCCGAACCTGGGTAAAACCTCGTGTCCCTTGTCTCCTGTTACCATCCGCCTAGACGCACAGTTCGGGACCCCCTACCAAAGATCCGCCGGTTTTGACACCGACACCTATGATATCACTTTCATATACTAGTGGGAATTTTTCATTATAGAACTTGGCTCGTATATTCCAATAATGGGCTTCCTCAAAATGCCCTAGGTCTTCGTGAGCAAGCGAGTTGGATGCACACCCACTTAGTTTCTTTTGTTGAGCTTTCATATGCTTATAGCTCTAGTGCATCCGTTGCATGGCAATCCCTACTCACTCACATTGATATCTATTGATGGGCATCTTTATAGCTCGTTGATACGCCTAGTTGATGTGAGACTATCTTCCCCTCTTTTTGTCTTCTCCACAACCACCATTCTATTCCACATATAGTGCTATATCCATGGCTCACACTCATGTATTGCGTGATGATTGAAAAAGTTTTCAAAATGTTAAAGTATGAAACAATTGCTTGGCTTGTCATCGGGGTTGTGCATGATTTAAATACTTTGTGTGGTGAAGATGGAGCATAGCCAGACTATATGATTTTGTAGGGATAACTTTCTTTGGCCATGTTATTTTGAGAAGACATAATTGCTTTATTAGTATGCTTGAAGTATTATTATTTTTATGTCAATATGAACTTTTGTCTTGAATCTTTCAAATCTAAATATTCATACCACAATTAAGAAGATTTACATTGAAATTATGCCAAGTAGCACTCCGCATAAAAAATTCTCTTTTTATCATTTACCTACTCGAGGACGAGCAGGAATTAAGCTTGGGGATGCTTGATACGTCTCCAACGTATCTATAATTTTTGATGGCTGCATGCTATATTATCTACTGTTTTAGGCAGTATTGGGCTTTATATCCACTTTTATATTGCTTTTGGGACTAACCTATTAACCGGAGGCCCAACCTAGATTTGCTGTTTTATGCCTATTTCAGTGTTTTGAAGAAAAGGAATATCAGACGGAGTCGGAACGGAAGGAAATCAACTGGAGAAGTTATTTTTGGAAGGAAACCTACCAGATAGACTTGGACTCTACGTCGGAAGATACGGGAGCTGGCCACGAGGGTGGGGGGCGCGCCCACCCCCCTAGGGCGTGCCCCCCTGCCTCGTGGGGCCCCCGCAGCTCCACCGACGTACCTCCCGCACCCATATATACCTACGTATCCTAAAACTTCTAGAACAGAGATTAGATCAGGAGTTGCGCCGCCGCAAGCCTCTGTAGCCACCAAAAACCTCTCGGGACTCTGTACCGGCACCTTGCCGGAGGGGGGGAACCCTCACCGGTGGCCATCTTCATCATCCCGGCACTCTCCATGACGAGGAGGGAGTAGTTCACCCTCGGGGCTGAGGGTATGTACCAGTAGCTATGTGTTTGATCTCTCTCTCTCTCTCTCTCTCTCTCTCTCTCTCGTGTTCTTGATTTGGCACGATCTTGATGTATCGCGAGCTTTGCTATTATAGTTGGATCTTATGTTTCTTCTACCCCTCTATTCTCTTGTAATGGATTGAGTTTTCCCTTTGAAGTAATCTTATCGGATTGAGTCTTTAAAGATTTGAGAACACTTGATGTATGTCTTGCATGGGATAACCGTGGTCACAATGGGTTATTCTATTGATTCACTTGATGTATGTTTTTGTGATCAACTTGCGGGTTCCGCCCATGAACCTATGCATAGGGGTTGGCACACATTTTTGTCGTGATTCTCCGATAGAAACTTTGGGCAGTCTTTGAGGTTCTATGCGTTGGTTTGAATAGATGAATTGAGATTGTGTGATGCATATCGTATAATCATATCCACGGATACTTGAGGTGACATTGGAGTATCTAGGTGACATTAGGGTTTTGGTTGATTTGTGTCTTAAGGTGTTATTCTAGTACGAACTCTAGGGCTGTTTGTGACACTTATAGGAATAGCCCAATGGATTGATTGGAAAGAATAACTTTGAGGTGGTTTCATACCCTACCATAATCTCTTCATTTGTTCTCCGCTATTAGTGTCTTTGGAGTGACTCTTTGTTGCATGTTGAGGGATAGTTATATGATCCAACTATGTTATTATTGTTGAGAGGACTTGCACTAGTGAAAGTATGAACCCTAGGCCTTGTTTCCTATCATTGCAATACCGTTTATGCTCACTTTTACCGCTTGTTACCTTGCCATTTTTATATTTTCAGTTTGCAAAAACCTATATCTACCATCCATATTGCACTTGTATCACCATCTCTTCGCCGAACTAGTGCACCTATACGATTTACCATTGTATTGGGTGTGTTGGGGACACAAGAGACTCTTTGTTGTTTGGTTGCAGGGTTGTTTGAGAGAGAACATCTTCATCCTACGCCTCCATGGATTGATAAACGTTAGGTCATCCACTTGAGGGAAATTTGCTATTGTCCTACAAACCTCTGCACTTGGAGGCCCAACAACGTCTACAATAAGAAGGTTTTGTAGTAGACATCATGGGGAAGGATTATGGAATCCCTCGGTGACCTTTCGCCAGTGCTGTCGTAAGCAAACAAACCAGAAATTTATCAAAGGCAATTCAGAGATGGAGGAAGTAAAAATAGAGGGGATGGACCTTACCTAACTAGGAGGGTTATACATAGAGTACTCGTCTCTGAGCTTGATGCGAAGAAATTCCTTTTCCTCCCCTTTGAACAGTTCGGCTAATATCTTAGCCAAAGCAGCAGGGGTATCCGGACCTTTCCAGCCACATCGAGAGACGTCATCCTCCCCATTGTAGTCCCACATGGGAAGCCCTCTGTATTGGAGCGGCTGAACCCCTCGCGCTACGGAGATCGCCATCACCTCTATTACTGTGAGCCGGACTGAGGAGCTCTTTTATCTTGTTCATTAGCTGACGAACCTCCGTGCCGTATCCTTCTTCAAGACTTCAGGGACGCCAACTGTGGCGTTTCTTCAGTGGGACGACTTATGTATGAGTGCTATTGGTGTAGTTGGCTTGGCTCTGAACTTACGTGCCTATGACTTTGTTTCCCAGGAAATCCGTGCAGCGGAAGATCCTGAATTTGAGACTTTCTACACCAAAAATATTCTTTTAAATGAGGGTATTCGTGCGTGGATGGTAGCTCAGGATCAGCCTCATGAAAATCTTATATTCCCTGAGGAGGTTCTACCACGTGGAAACGCTCTTTAATGGAACTTTCATTTTAGCTGGCCGTGACCAAGAAACCGACCCTTTCGAACCGGATCGGGAAGCGGAACACCCTTGATATAGAACCATTCGGAGGGCTAGCCATCGGGTGCCTTCCTTGGTGTACCGGATGGATATCCGGTATCGGCGACGCACCATACTTCGGATCCGCCCACTTCAAAAATAGATCCTTCGTGATTGCGCGGGACGAGGCAGAACAACTTCCTCCACAACTCGAAATGAGCCTCGACGCCCAGGAATAAGTCACACAAAGCGACGTAACCCGCAATGTGCAGAATGGAGGCCGGAGTGAAGTTGTGCAGCTGGGGGCCGTAGTACTCCAGAAGCCCTTGGAGGAATGGATGGATTGGAAATCCGACGCCTCTTAGCAGGTAGGGGATGAAACACACTCGCTCTCCCCCGGACGGATTGGGGAAATCCTCTGCCTGAGGCACCTCATTGAAGGAAGCTAGCCCTGCCCGAACAGGGACTAGATCTGCATGGGGAAGGAATCCCTGCGTTTGCAACTTCGTCAACTAACTATGAGACACAGAAATCCTCTCCCACTCGCCTTTCTCTGGGCTGGGACGAGCGGAGGAGCTAGGAACGCTGGTCATGTTGAAATGGTCTCTGTCGGTGTCAAAACCAGCGGATCTTGGGAGGGGGTCCCGAACTATGCGTCTAGGCGGATGGTAACAGGAGACAAGGGACACGATATTTTTACCCAGGTTCGGGCCCTCTCGATGGAGGTAAAACCCTACTCCTGCTTGATTAATATTGATGATATGGGTAGTACAAGAGTAGATCTACCACGAGATCAAGGAGGCTAAACCCTAGAAGCTAGCCTATGGTATGATTGTTGTTCGTCCTACGGACTAAAACCCTCCAGTTTATATAGACACCGGAGAGGGCTAGGGTTACACAGAGTCGGTTACAATGGTAGGAGATCTACATATCCGTATCGCCAACCTTGCCTTCCACGCCAAGGAAAGTCCCTTCCGGACACGGGACGAAGTCTTCAATCTTGTATCTTCATAGTCCAGGAGTCCGGCCAAAGGTTATAGTCCGGCTATCCGGACACCCCCTAATCCAGGATTCCCTCAGTAGCCCCCGAACCAGGCTTCAATGACGATGAGTCCGGCGCGCAAATTATCTTTGGCATTGCAAGGCGGGTTCTCCTCAAAATTCCGTGTACCTGTTGAATAATGTCCGGTTTCTTGTAAATGTAGCGCTCCTTGGCTTCTACACCCAATAATGGCCGTCTTCCACGTGTCAAACAAATACAGAAAGTGAGGGTGTTTTTACATTTACATCCCTAGCCGCATAAATGAGCCGCCTATTTAAAGGGGCGAGGATTTAGATCCAAACCACACCTTCTCCCCTCCGCGAGTATTCATCAGAGCGTATCCGACAGAGGTCCATTCTATCATGGCCGGCCACCGTAGCTCCTCCTCTCGCCCTTCCAGCCCTCAGCCTGGAGATTGGGAGAGATGCTCCATCCCGCATAGCGAGCTAGTGGCGCTCCAGACCAAGGGATTTCTCCCCCAGCCTATATGGTCCCGGTTCGAGCCGAACTTGCCACCTATAATGGCGGAGAGCAAGCGGAGAGCGCCCCCAATCCCTCCAAAGAAGAGCGGGTATGCCTTGTCCCTTATTTAATAAGAGGGCTTGGATTTACAATTCATCCGTTTCTCCGGGGGCTCCTGGAGTTCTACGGCCTCGAGCTACACAACCTCACGCCTGCCTCCATGTTGCATATCGCGGGCTTCGTAGCTCTTTGCGAGCTGTTTTTGGGCTGCGAGGCTCATTTCGCACTGTGGAAGAGGCTTTTCTGCCTTGTGCCCCGTTCTCAGAAGGGGTCAATATATCAAGTAGGCAGAGCCGAAGTGTGGCGCATCGCCGGGACCGGATATCTATCCGGAACCCCAAAGAAGGCGTCCGAAGACTGGCCTTCGGAATGGTTTTATATAAAGGATGTCCCGCTGCCGGATCCTGTCCGGGTCGGCCTCCCTGAGTTCGACAGTCCTCCCCTAAAGAAGCGCCTAAGCTGGTGTCCACGGAGCCCTCAGAGGGAAAGTGACAAGGACGTTCTTTACCTGATGGACCGGATAAGGTTATTAGCCCATTCCGGACTGACCATGATCGGAGTCATGGCCGCATGCATTATGCGGGGGGTGCAACCACTTCAGTATAGAGGCCACCCCATGTGGGACTTCAACAGGGAGGACGACGCCACCCGCCACGGCCGTAAGGGGCCAGAATCAGCTGCCGCTCTAATAAAGATCTTGTCCGCTTTGTACAAGGGAGAAGAGGAGGAATTTCTACACGTCAACCCACAGGGTGGATTTTCTATGTACAATCCTCCAAGTTGGGTAAGTGGACACTTTTACTTGCCCATCCGTTTTATTTTCCCATCGTTAAATATTCAGTCTAATGACTTCAACGCAGGAACTGCGCCAGGCTGTTAAAGAAATAAATAGCCCTCCTCAGGATCCGGGACGGTCCCTCGACCCGGCCTCCCAAGAGGATCCGGACTTATCTGTGGAGCTGATTGATGGGGTGTTTCATCAATTGAGCAAGGACAATGCCTTGGTGGCCATTACGGCCGATTACCCCGGGCTACTCCCCGCCTCACAGGTAACTGAGACCGAAGTCCCAGCACCTTGAAAAGGGATCCATCCTCGCGTGTTTTCGATTTTGTATAACAACCGTTTTTTGCAGGGGAGGTCCTTGAGACGGGAGGCCGAGCCTGCGGCGACTAGCCAACGAGGGGCTGCAGTGCCCCGTGGGCTAAAAAGAAGTGCGGTCCGGACTGAGACGCCAGCGCAAAGGTACAGCGTGCCATCTTATTCCCAGGTGTTATTCCTTCAAGGCATACGAACGCTCGTGCTTTCTTTAGGACAAAGAGACCTCGCCAGACTATATCCAGAGAGGTTGCCAATGAACCACAGGCGTCACCGGACAGTTCTTCGCGACGCTTGTTTCTCCCAAGAGGCTTTGGATGCCTTCAATTCGGGAGATGCGTACCTCCGTGCCGCTCAAAATGGTCTAGCCAGAGCCACGTAGCAATATGTAAAAGACATACGGGTGAGAAGATTTAATGGTTATATATATATCAGTAGCCCCTGAGACTTGAAACAGTTAGAATAAATGATTTAAGGATCATGTATAATGCAGGTTCTTGCGGAAAAGAATACCCAACTGTCCCAGGAGCTAGAAGAGTGCAAAGCCCAACTTGAGGCCGCACTAGCCGCGGTAGGGGAGCCCAAGGAGACCCCCTCTGGTAATATACGCTTCAAAAGATAAGTATTTTGCGAAGTGCGGCCTGGGTGCAAATCTGACAAATGAAATTGCAGATGGCGCCGGATTAAATCTGGAAAAGCAACAACTCCTTCGCCAGCTGAAGGCTGGTGAGAGTGTGCTGACAAAGGTAAGGCGGGAGAAGAATCTCCAAGATGCCAACACCAAGCTGGGCGTTGAACTGAAGGATGTTCGTGCCCAGCTGTCAGACTCCATTAAGGAGAATCAGCGGCTTCGACGCGGCATATTTAGTAAGTGCTTAAACGAACTTTGAAAAAATAGTTCGGCGAGGAAGTCGACTAACAGAGTAATGTCTGTAGGTATGCTAACAGGTCATCCTGCAGAGGAAATGCCCGGTTCTACAGGTGACCTTCTTCCTGAGCTCTCACAACTGCACGAGCGAGTTCGGCAGGTGATGCAAAGCGTCACCCATGCCTTGTGGCCATCCGTCTCCATGCCCGAGGGCCTTGGAGAGCTTGCAGAGAAGCTGAAGGGAGCGCGGCGGTGCTTCCAGTTGTGGAAGATATCGGCCTGCCGTCAAGGCGCCAGGGAGGCCTGGGCCATGGTGAAGACGCGGTACACGAAGGCCGACCCGAACCACATGGCCGAGGTCGGACTTGTGAGGCCCGATGGGAAGGAGATCCCTGTGAGCTTAGTATATGGCCAAGTAAAATTGGCCGCAAAGTATTCCCAACAGGACTGTAAACTAGACAACCTGTTAGATGGTATTGAAGAGGAATACAATCAGTTAAATTGACTATGTAATTTTAATTGACATGTGTAATGCCTTCTAGCCGGATTGTAGATCGTTTGTCATGGCCGACCTTTTCGCATCAACCTCGGGACCTGACGGTCCGGAGTGTATTCGAATACCCTCTCGGTTATATAAGAACCGGGGTAAGCATGGAGACCAGGCGTAGGGGTCATTAGTGCTTGAACAGACAAGTGCCCAACTAGTTATGTTATATTACATGGTTAGTAAGAAACATCTTCCAGGGAGAATAGTTCCGTTAGGGGTTCCTTTCCCTGGGAGGCATGGCCTAAAGTGCATGTCCATTCTGCGAAAAGAGACGCAGGAAAAACATCTGGGGGCACATAAATAAATAAGTGAAAATATCATCTTTTAGTTCACCGATCGAATATTCCCTTAAGAACGTTAGCTTTTGGCTTCACCCAGTCTGAGGTACACATCCGGCTGACCCGGCAGTAACAATCGTAGAGGTGCTCCCTTTACCACCTAGCCGAACAATCAGGAACATAGGGGTAAGCACAGGAGCCAGGCAACCCAGCTTGGCCAAAACTTAAGTCATATCGATGCATATAATGGTGAATAAAAGGTACATGCGGAAGTGTGACACATGTGTTGGGCATAAAGCCCGTATAAATAAGCTTCTGTTAAAAGAAGCCCCCAGGTTTAATGAGTGCGGATAGCACGTCATTTGGTGAGCCTTTAAAGGCTGTAAGAGAAAGGGAGGGGAGAAGGAGAGAAATGTAAGACATAAAGTATATAAAAAATGGACAGAGGAAGGAGACGAACACAGAGTTCGGCGCTAGGCATAGAATCTTCGAAGACGTGCTGCGTTCCATGGGTTCGGCTTGAGTCGGTTATCTGATGCATCTCGCAGGCGGTACGCTCCACCAGTCAGGACTTGGTCAATTATGAAGGGACCTTCCCACTTGGGCTTAAGTTTGTCCTTTTTCTTGTCCGGCAGGCGTAGAACTAGTTCGCCAACGTTGTAATTTTTGGCCCGTACTTCCCTGCTTTGGTATCGTCGAGCCTGCTGTTGATAGAATGTGGAACGGGCTTTTGCCACGTCACGCTCCTCCTCCAAGGTGTCCAAACTGTCCTGCCGATCGAGCTCGGATTCTCTTTCTTCGTACATGCGCACTCGAGCTGAGTCATGAATTATGTCGCAGGGCAAAACTGCCTCTGCGCCGTACACCATGAAGAATGGTGTGTATCCGGTGGTGCGATTCGGCATGGTCCGCAACCCCCAGAGTACGGAGTCGAGCTCCTCTACCCAGTGCGCATTAGATTCCTTAAGGGACCGCACTAATCTGGGTTTGATGCCGCTCATGATAAGACCATTTGCATGTTTGACCTGGCTGTTAGTTTGTGGGTGATAGACGAAGGCATAATCGAGCTTGATGCCCATGTTTTTGCACCAGAGTTTTACCTCGTCGGCCGTAAAGTTCGTGCCGTTACCAGTGAGGATGCTGTGGGGGATGCCGTAATGTTGTACAACCCCGGATATAAAGTCTATCACCGGTCCGGATTCGGCCGTCTTAACAGGCTTGGCTTCTATCCATTTGGTGAACTTATCCACCATGACCAGTAAGTATTTTTTCTTGTGGGTTCCGCCTTTAAGGGGTCCAACCATGTCAAGCCCCCAGACCGCGAAAGGCCAAGTGATGGGGATAGTTTGGAGGGCGGTGGGTGGCATATGGCTTTGGTTTGCAAAAAGCTGGCAACCGACGCATCGCTGGACTAAGTCCTGGGCGTCTGCCCGGGCCGTCGGCCAATAAAAGCCTGTACGGAAGGTGACAGTGTCCTGGACTAGGGGGTACTCACCACGTCATCCCCCAATTGGTTAGATTGGGCCGAGGACCCCCAGGGCCGCATACTCATGGGCCAGTCCGGACAGGTGCCGCATACAAGGAAGATTCCACAAGACTTGGCGATCAAGACAAGGACTCCTCCCCCACCGGCGTATTCGGCTAGGACTCTTGTTATCCTGGGCCTCTGGTGTATTATATAAACCGAGGCCAGACTAGTCGATAGAGAACCATCATCATACACAATCATACCAGAGGCTAGCTTCTAGGGTTTAGCCTCCTTGATCTCGTGGTAGATCCACTCTTGTACTACCCATATCATCAATATTAATCCAGCAGGAGTAGGGTTTTACCTCCATCAAGAGGGCCCGAACCTGGGTAAAATAAAGTGTCCCGTGTCTCCTGTTACCATCCGACCTTGATGCACAGTTCGGGACCCCCTACCCGAGATCCGCCGGTTTTGACACCGACATTGGTGCTTTCGTTGAGAGTTCCGCTGTGTGATCGACAAAAGGGTCGATGGCTCGCCTGCAGATCAACTGCGACTTCGGCATCTTCGTCACCAGCTCGACTGGTCACCTTGGTTCGACCATGAATTGCGCCCCGTGTTCGGATCACCGTGTCCGTACGAGGGCCTTCATCAAACATCAACTCCGATCTCTATCAAGATCACGGAGGAATTATCCATGGAGCTCGGGGGCTCAACATCAACATTGCCCTCAAGCGACCGTGCTGTTTTTCTGGACAGCGAACTCGTATCCGCCGCCACCACCTCCTCGAGTATCGCTTTGACGATTGCTTTGGTGGAATTGTGCGGAATTGAGTCTACAACAACCCTGGAAAATTTCGTCGAGTTCCGACGGAGGAATCTCTGGCCATCCACGATATACCGGAGCCCTGTCAAAACTGGACGGGAATTTGGATGTGTTTAGGGCGTGGTGTCCAACTTCTAGGTCAGACTTCCTTTGGAAGATCCAACCGTTGATCGGCTGCGGAATTCCTGTATCTACCACCTCTCAAAATTTCAGCTCGATCCGACCGTCCAAACTCCGGGAACCTTCCGATTAGTGCATCACTTTTCGGATCTGTTTTCTGCGCGAAAACGAATCCGACCCGAGTTCATCTTTTCTATGAACGGGATTTCGGACATCTCTTTTGAAGGAAGTTTTGTATGGGGTATTGTGTTTTGTTCCCGAACACATCCCACTAACTTTAAGATCTTTTGAACATGATCTTCGGCATCATGCTGGTGTCAAACCAGTCCGGCAATATTGCTCCACAACTGCCGACCTGCGCTAGACACGTTGTCACTTTGTTGAGCCGAGCTCAACTTCTTCGGATCATCATCTCGGCAAGCCGAACAAGAGTCCGGCATCGCGAAGGACAAATCATCACCAACATCGCCGCCCCATGGATTACACGGAGCGGGCATACTGGCATCACCGCACGGTCACTTCATCAAACCGGCATCGACCACGTCACGACCTGCATCGGCAGGGCCGCACTGTTGCTCCTTCAAGCCGGTGTCCATCACGCCGAACTACTTCGACATCTCGGCTGGATCAGAGGATTCATCATCTCTTCATCAACCTACTCCGGACACTTCGGCGTCACTAGCCGACCAGCTTCGTCACGATTGGCTGGACCGAGGGCTTTGCCTCGGCGAGCCAACCTTTGCCAGCATCATCTTCCTTTGGATTACTACAACAAATAAACCAGGTGCTATTAATCCAAATATTTTTTGCATGTTTGGGTTCATTTTTTCCAAGGAATTATTACTCTGGTTTGTCCATCATATGTTCACAGGTCTATCAAATGGTGGCCCATTAACGACGGTCGCATGCTGGTTCGGTCAGTCTCCGTACATAGTCCGGCGAACGCCGCATTCGGAGCGTGGACCGACTTATGAATTCAGGCTTTGCCACGCCTTTACCGCATCACGCCGACGCCCTGCGTCGACATCGACTTCGGCGCCAGGCCATATTTCTTTTATTACTCACTTTGCATAAATTATTCATTATGCAACGATTTTTTATTACTATTATCTCCCATTTGCATTATTTTTTGTGCACAGGAAAATGATCCGGGGACTTCGGCGTCACTTTGCCGGTCTGCATCGACCGAGCTATGTCACCACTTTGGCGTGTCGAGCTCTCCACTCCGCCACCTCGGGACCAGCTTGGGGGATAAAACCTTGTCCCGCATCAAGCTCGGACTGCGAACACATTAACCAGCTAAGTCGCTTTCATGCTCAAAGCTTTAATTTCTAACTTGTGTTCGGTTCGACCAAGCGTTATACTTTTTTGGAAAAAAAAAGTTGCTTGTAATTTTTTTTCTTGTCCAAACTTTGTTCACACATACTTGACGCGCTACCCGCGCTCATTATACCTGGGGGCTTCTTTAACAGAAGCTTATTAATATGGGCTTTATGCCCAACGCATGTGTCACACTTCCGCATGTACCTTTTATTCACCATTATATGCATCGATATGACTTAAGTTTTGGCCAAGCTGGGTTGCCTGGCTCCTGTGCTTACCCCTACGTTCCCGATTGTTTGGCTAGGTGGTAAAGGGAGCACCTCTGCGATTGTTACTGTCGGGTCAGCCGGATGTGTACCTCAGACTGGGTGAAACCGAAAGCTAGCGTTCTTAAGGGAATACTCGGTCGGTGAACTAAAAGATGATTTCTTACCTATTTATTTACCTGCCCCCAGATGTTTTTCTGCTCTTTTCGCAGTCCAGACATGCACTTTAGGGCATGCCTCCCAGGGAAAGGAACCCCTAACGGAACTATTCTCCCTGGAAGATGTTTCTTACTAACCATGTAATATAACATAACTAGTTGGGCACTTGTCTGATAAAGCACTAATGACCCCTACGCCTGGTCTCCACGCATGCCCCAGTTTTTATAACCGCGAGGGTATTCGGACACACTCCGGACTATTGGGTCCAGAGGTTGAAGCGAAAAGGTCCGCTACGACAAACGATCTACAATCCGGCTAGAAGGCATTCTACATGCCACCTTACATTATATAGTCAACTTTTACCCAAGTCACTTGGGGGCTCTAATGTTTATTTGAGAAATTTCATACTAAGTGTTTTTCTTCTTAGTCGTTGCAAACTTATTATTATTTATCACTCCTTTTTTCGACACAAGTGTGCGGTCACTAGCCGGGGAGCCTAATTTCTCTCTCAAAAGCCGCTAGAGTTTAGTTTGCTAAACTGGCCTGATGAGAAGTACTCCGCCCTCGGGATAGTAGGTTGAAGCCGTAGGCGGACCCGCTCGAAGTCTTGAGATAGGATGTATCATGTTAAAGCACGACAGAAGCACTTCTTTTTTCTAAGACCAATTTTCGGGTTGGCACCGAACACTTGATATTGTTCGGACGTCATGTTTTTACTGACGTTTCTTGGTTTTCCAAGCTTTTTGGCACTTTTAAACTATTTGTGGTTTGTCAGCACAAGTCTCGTAGTGCAATGCCGGACACCTTTATAGATTTGGCAAAAATATTCTCGGATACTGCTATATATGCATGGGTTTCGAATTGTGTCTTAAGGTCAATAGTTGGGTTGCCCGGCTCCTGCACTTGCTTCCTACGTTCCGCTTTGTTCGGCTAGGCATGCAAAGGGAGAACAACTACCGTGCTTCCAGCTCACACGGTTAAGCACCTCAGTGGAGAAAGCCGAAAACTGACTGTCACAATAAGCGTAAACTGGTCAGTGATCCGATGTCTGTGTTAAATAACAGGCCGTTCATAACATTGGCCGAAGTGTTTATGGCTTGACCTCGACTGTCGCCGAACACTACCGGGGGCTATTAACTAGCCTCCCAGACTAAATCCTCGATATTTTGCTCTTACATTGGAGCTGAGGTTTTATGATCATGCTTAGCATGACAACCCAAAGAAAGGAACCGATAGCGGGACTATTTTCTTTGGAAGACATTTCTTTTGTTAAACAGTAATATAACATATCTCTCCGCGCACCTTTGTTTATAAAACCGTATGGCCAGATTGCCTTGTTTGTCATAAATCTTTGCCCTCATAAAGGCTTTATAAAGTAAGACAAACACTCCTCGGCTACTGGCCGAGGAGGTGGAAGCCGATGGTCGGTCAACAAAGTTTTGTACAATGCGGATCCGAGCATTAATGACGTAAAGTACTTGGATACATAGAGTCATTACACATAATTTGTGATTTTACTATGGATATTGATCCTTAATTCGGCCACCCGTGCCCGCATTAAGGCTCGGGGGCTACTAGGCTTTGGACTTATTATTTAAACATATCAAAGGGGCACATTGATCACCTGATCTGGTGTTGCCACCCGACCAGTGTCTCGGGGGCTACTGCATTGCTTGTCCAATGCAGAAAATTTATGTGCAATATAGTTTCCGAGGAGATTTTGATCCTCAGGTTGGTCGGCCGCACCCAACCTGAGTCTCGAGGACTGAGCACGCCGCTTTTTGTGTCCCGAAGTAATCTTCCAAGCTAGGACTTGATCCTCAAACCGATTTTGCAAATCAACCTCAGTCTCAGCGGCTACGGGGATCAGCGGTCTTATGTCATCCTTCATGTGCACCTCGGGTTTTAGACCGATACCCACCTTGAGGGCTACTGGCTATATATTTCGGCAGAGAATAAATTGCACCGATCAAAAATATTGACAAAAATCGGCCCACATTCGGGGTGGTGCACCACCTCGAAAGCTGTCCGGCATAAAGCTCGGGCGCTAGTGGCTAGCTCCATAGAGGGCATTTCCGGCATTGAGCTCGGCTAAAACTCCTTCAAACTTCTTTGAACCAAGGTGATTTACGACACCTCGGATACAGTCCGGCGTTGGAGCTCGGATACATAGTCCGGCGTTGGAGCTCAGATACATAGTCCGGCGTTAGAGCTGGGAAGCAGTCCGGCATTGGTGGTCGGCTGCCAAAAATACCTCGAATGCAGTCCGGCGTTAGAGCTCGGACGCAAGAGGGAACTGCCTCCCGGGAACAACTTCAAACCCAAGGTGTGGCATAAAAATAACAAGGCATTGATAAAGGCCGGAAACTTAAAGGGGCTCCTCGGATTCCCGACGTGTAAACCCGTCGAATGCATTTCGGCTATCCTCAAGATCGAAGATAAAGAAGATTCGTTGAACAAGTTTTCAAGACCGACGACCGAAGATGATGAATAGTTCGGAAGAATCGAGGAGCGTCCCTAACTTGAAGACCGGTTCAGGGGGCTACTGACGGTGTCCTGGACTAGGGGGTACTCACCACGTCGTCCCCCAATCGGTTAGATTGGGCCGAGGACCCCCAGGGCCGCATACTCATGGGCCAGTCCAGACAGGTGCCGCATACAAGGAAGATTCCACAAGACTTGGCGATCAAGACAAGGACTCCTCCCCCACCGGCGTATTCGGCTAGGACTCTTGTTATCCTGGGCCTCTGGTGTATTATATAAACCGAGGCCAGGCTAGTCGATAGAGAACCATCATCATACACAATCATACCATAGGCTAGCTTCTAGGGTTTAGCCTCCTTGATCTCGTGGTAGATCCACTCTTGTACTACCCATATCATCAATATTAATCCAGCAGGAGTAGGGTTTTACCTCCATCGAGAGGGCCCGAACCTGGGTAAAATAAAATGTCCCTTGTCTCCTGTTACCATCCGACCTTGACGCACAGTTCGGGACCCCCTACCCAAGATCCGCCGGTTTTGACACCGACAGAAGGCCTTTCTTACAAGAGACCGAGCTGCAGCGTGATGACCGCCGAGTCTGGCGTGAATTTCAACCAGAAGGTTCCGCCCTTCCTCTTCGGAGATGCACCTTTGAAGGACTCCGATAGTGCTTTTCTTATAAAGCTCTCCCTCATGGACTTTGTAGGCTTTAGATCGCCGCACTATTCAACGTGCCTCATTTTGGTCCTCGGGGAGTTCCTGCCTAGTAAGGTAGGCTAGGAAAGGTTCTGTCCATGGGGCGATGACATCCATTATTACGTGGGCTGAAGGTGTTATTTCATTGGCAGAGCCTTCGCTTATGTCAGAGTGTTCGGTGTCGGGCAGTGTGGTTGGGTCCGGGATTTTATTGCCGGGCTCCCCTTCCCATACTACGGATGGCTTGAACAACCTTTCCAAGAAGATGTTGGGGGGGACTACATCACATTTTGCGCCGATGCGTGCCAGGACATCTGCCGCCTGATTGTTTTCCCGGGCTATATGGTGAAATTCGAGCCCTTCGAACCGAGCTAACATTTTTAAGACGGCGTTGCGATAAGCTGCCATTTTTGGATCCTTGGCATCAAAGTCTCCATTTATTTGGGATATTGCGAGGTTCGAGTCCCCGCGCACCTCTAGGCGTTAGAATGCCCATGGATACTGCCATCCGGAGTCCATGTAAAAGGGCCTCATATTCGGCTGCATTGTTGGAGTCTGTGTACATTATCTAGAGTACGTATTGAACTGTGTCTCCTGTGGGGGACGTCAAAACGACGCCCGCCCCTAGACCGGCCAACATTTTGGAGCCATCAAAGTGCATGACCCAATTTGAATATGTGTCGTACTCTTTAGGGAGTTCGGCCTCCGTCCATTCTGCGACGAAGTTGGCCAAGACTTGCGAGTTAATAGCTCGCCGCGGCTTGTAGGTTATGTCGAACGGGAGGAGCTCAATGGCCCATTTTGCAATTCGGCCTATCGCGTCGCGGTTGTTTATAATATCGTTAAAGTGGCACTTCCGAGGCTACTGTTATTGAACACTCTTGAAAGTAGTGTCACAGCTTTCGGGATGCCATAAATACCGTGTACGCAATCTTTTGATAATGCGGGTACCGTGATTTGCGCGGAGTAAGGATAGTGGACACATAATAGACCGGCTTTTGAAGGGGGAATTTGTGTCCGTTCGTTTCTCGTTCGATGACGAGCACTGTGCTTACAACCTGATGGGTTGCTGCAATGTATAATAGCATTGGTTCGCCAATGTTTGGCGCGGCCAGGACTGGGTTTGTGGCCAATATGGCTTTTATTTCGTTGAGTCCGACCGTGGCTGCGTCCGTCCACTCGAAGTGTTCGGTGCGCCAAAGGAGGCGGTAAAGGGGTAGTGCCTTTTCTCCCAGGCGGGAGATAAAGCGGCTCAGAGCCGGCACGCATCCGGTTAATTTTTGTATTTGTTTGAGGTCCTTTGGGATATCCAATTGTGGCAGAGCTCGGATCTTGGCTGGATTTGCTTCAATTCCTCTACAGGATACAATGAAGCCCAAGAGCTTTCCGACTGGTACGCCGAAAACGCATTTTTCCGGGTTGAGCTTGATGTCGTATGTTCGGAGGTTATCGAATGTGAGCCTCAAGTCGTCTACTAGAGATTCGACATGTCTTGTTTTAACGACCACGTCATCTACGTATGCCTCCACTGTTTTGCCGATCTGGTTTGCCATACGTGTCTGAATCATGCGCTGATATGTTGCGCCGACGTTTTTGAGACCAAAGGGCATTGTGTTGAAGCAGAATTGGCCGTATGGTGTGATGAATGCTGTTGCGGCTTGGTCTGACTCTCCATCTTGATTTGATGGTAGCCAGAGTATGCGTCGAGGAAACACAACGAATCGTGTCCTGCGGTAGCGTCGATAATTTGATCGATGTGGGGGAGGGGAAAGGGATCCTTTGGGAGAGCCTTAGTAAGGTCTTTAAAATCAACGCACAGGCGTCAGGATTTGTCCTTCTTTGGTACCATCACCAGGTTTGCTAGCCAGTCCGGATGTTTTATATCTCTGATGAATCCGGCCTCCAATAGCTTGGCTAGTTCCTCTCCCATGGCCTGTCTCTTAGGTTCGAAAAAACGCCGAAGAGCCTGTTTGACTGGCTTGAATCCTTTTAGGATATTTAAGCTGTGTTCGGCCGACCTGCGTGGGATCCCTGGCATGTCTGAAGGGTGCCAGGCAAAAATGTCCCAGTTCTCACGTAGGAACTCCCGCAGTGCGGCGTCTACATTAGGGTTTAACCGTGCCCCGATGGAAGCTGTTTTATTCGGGTCCGTTGGATGGACCTGGAATTTGACTATTTTGTCCGCCGGTTTAAAGGAGGTGGACTTGGATCTTTTGTCGAGTATCACATCGTCCCTATTCACCGTGGAGCGTAGCGCAGTTAGTTCCTCAGCCGCTAGGGCTTCAGATAGTGCCTCGAGGGCCAGTGCGGCTGTCTTGTTTTCAGCACGGAGTGCTATGTCCGGATCACTAGCGAGAGTGATGATTCCGTTAGGCCCGGGCATCTTGAGCTTCATGTACCCGTAATGGGGTATTGCTTGGAAGATTGTAAACGCTTCCCGCCCTAGCAGAGCGTGGTATCCGCTACTGAACGGGGCTACTTGGAACGTGTCCTCTTCAGACCTTTAATTATCCGGCGTGCCGAACACCACATCTAGTGTGATTTTTCCTGTACAACGCGCTCCCCGACTGGGAATTATTCCTCTAAAGGTTGTGCTGCTTCGCTCAATGCGGTTCCAGTCTGTTTCCATTTTTTGAAGGGTTTCCTCATAAATGAGGTTCAATCCGCTGCCGCCGTCCATGAGTACCTTGGTAAGACGAAAGCCGTCCACTATTGGACTGAGGACCAATGCGGCTGGTGCTCGGGCTGTTTGGAATTTAGGTTCATCACTGGCGTTGAAAGTAATAGCCGCGTCACTCCATGGGTTTATTGTTGCTACTTGGTAGACTTCGGCAAGGCTGCGGAGTGTTCTTTTTCACATATTGTTTGATGCGAAAGTCTCGAAGACTGTTAATACCGCACTTGTGTCTCTGGGGTGTCTTTCTGTGGCTTCTGGGATTAGAAGATCCTCGCCAATTTTGGCCACCTGCCGGAGTATCGAACATGCTCTAAGGCTGTGAGTTGGTGTGGTGCCCTCTGTATTGTGAATTTTACAGGGTCCATTAAGCCATCCTTCCAGTACGGTTCCATGCCCTGTAGAGGGTTTTTGCTTTTTGGTGTTTAGCCCGGGTGTCTGGTGATGATGCACCCTTTTGTTTCGGACTGGGTTTGTATTCAGGGCTGGATTATCCCAAAATTTTATTTCGGTTTTACAGGCGTGTCGGGTGGTAGGTGCGACATATGCCAATGGGTGGCTTATCTTTGTGGGAGCCAGTAAGACGTCGCCGGTCCCTGGAAGCGGGATGAGGCGAAGACATGCACGCCGGTGAATCTTACCCAGCTTCGGGGCTCTTCTTGGAGATAACACCCCTAATGCTGCTCTGCGGGGTCTCCGCATGATCACTCGATGAACAAGTAGCTACAAGATGCTCCTTGAGCTGTTTGGCGAGAGGAAGAAGAAGGGCAAGGCTAGCTCTACTCTTCTCTCTATATGTGGTAAAACCTAGATGAGATCAACCCTTTGCATGGGTACCCCGAGGGGTTTATATAGGCCTACCCCTCGGGGGTACAACGGTAATCCGGCTGGGCGTGGGCCCTAGCCGTCAGTGTCTACGCTTGCCGGCTTCTGCGCCGGCTGCTGGGGCCCGCCGGCTGGTGGGTCCCGCTGGCTGCTGGCTCCTTGGTCGACAGGCAGGCCCCACTGCCAAGGGCCCTGTCGGTGGCTAGTTACTGTTGCCTCAATCCTGATGATGAGGGCTTTATCAAGGTAAGCATGGCTACAGTGCCGCTGCCTGGCGGGCGATCGCTGTAGCCTCACATTGTCTTGTCTCCTTAATGGAGCGCCTTCTTCGAGGGAGGGGGCAAGCCGGCTTGGTGAAGCCGGCCATGTCTTGGGCCGACTGGGGGAGGCCTGGCCGCCTTCGGGTGTCTCTCTGCCGAAGGGGCCCACCACCCGTGGGCCGCGCTGACAGCCCGCCGTGGATGACGCCATAGTCAACATGGCAATAGTGCCGCGCCGGACGGGTCAGGGTTACCCCGTACGGCACACTGTGCCAGGCGTGGTCCGGGTTTCGGGGGTGGCAGGCTTTACTGTAGCCACGCCCCGTCCCATCGCCGTTATGTGGACGCGGGCTTCGAGGGTACGATCTCGACCGCGTCGTGGGAGCCGGCTCCTTGGAGTCGGCCTTCTCGTGGCCGGCTTCTTGGAGCCGGCCCTCCCGCAGCTTTCTTCATGAGGGTTAAGGCCGGGCCGCCTTCCGATAGTCGGCCTGAGAGCCAGCCGGCAGGGGGAAGGCGACCCCTCCTCTTGGATCCTTGTAGGCCGGATCGGCTCATAATTTTTCTGAAGTGCCAGGGGGAGCCGGCTAGGCTACCCATGGTCATTTACCCCGACAGTAGTCCCCGAAGCTGGTCACGCTTCGAGGTCAGCAAGGGGGACGAGAAGCTCGGTCAGCTTCCTATCTTGAGGAGTCGGCAGCTGGGAGCCGGCTCTGCTTATGCGCGCCGCCTTGGGAGGGCGCTGCGGCCTTGTCAACGGGAACGTGGGCCAACTTGTGCGCTGACCGCGCGCCTCTCCGCATGTCACGTGGCAGAAAAGGCCTGCCATTGCGCGTGCGCGACGGGACGTCGCCGCAGGCCCGGGCCCGCCACTCCTGGCCTCGGCCCAGGCGCGGATCTTCTGCGGCCCCAGATGGGCAGTTTGCCTTCCCGCGGCGGTTTTGCCACGCCGTCAAGGCACAATTATTGCGGGACATGGGGGAGTGGGCGCAGTAAATCCGACGTCCCCTGCACCACGTCTCCTCGGCCCCGCCACGCCGGTCTATAAGTAGGGGGAGGAGAGGGAGCGGCAAAGGCTCGCACGCTCTCCCTCGCTCCAGCCTTTCTCGCTTTCCTTACTTACTCTCTCCACCACCGCAGCGCCTCATCGCCGCGCCGTTCCACCGTCGGGCCTCTTGGTTTGCGGTTGCTCCGCTGCAGCGGGGTCGCATGCGCCTCCGCCGCCGCCGCACCTTGCTCCTCGCCGCACCGTCCCAATGGCGTTGTCGAGCTCGTGGGACGGCTCGAACGTCCTTGACGAGCACATCGAGTTCCTCCATCGGACGCGGCGTCTGCCCGGCGAGAACTACGTGCGGGTCCAGCGCGCGCCGGAGAGGGAGATCTCGCCGGCACCGGAGGAGGGCGAGCGGGTGGTCTTCCGCTCGCACTACCTGCGCGGCTTCGGCCTCCCGGCGAGCGGGTTCCTTCGCTTCTTCCTCGAATTCTACTACCTTCAGCCGCATCATCTCACCCCCAACGCAGTGATGCTGCTGTCGGCCTTCGTCACCCTCTGTGAGGGCTTTCTTGGCGTTCTCCCCACCCTGGAGCTTTGGGGAGAGCTCTTCCAAAGCAAGCTTGGCACCGTCGTCGCGGGTGTGCCCGCCCCATGCGGAGCTTTCATCGCCATGAGGCGGACGGGCGAGAACAATCCGTTCCCGTCCATCCCGCTGATCCAGTCGGTGAAGCTCTGGCAGAAATCCTACTTCTACATGAGGAACGTCCCCCCGCAAGGCGACTTTGTCAACCTGCTAGCTTACGTAGCCGGCCCGCCAGCTGCGAGGCCACCCTCATGGAGCTACCGGGCCAGGACGCTGTCCCAGGCCGGGAATGCTGCCATCGTCCGACTCCGGGTGATGGTCCAGTCGGAGGGCCTGGTCGGAGCCGACCTCGTGGCCGCCTTCGTGGAGCGCCGGGTACTCCCGCTCCAAGGCCGGCCGCACATGATCTGCCAGATGAGCGACCGCTTCGACCCATACCGGCTGAGCACCAGGGAGATGCCCCATGCCGAGGTGTCCTACTTGGTGAACTACATCGCCAACTACAAGCTCCCTGAGGATTGGCGATACGGCAAGGAGCCGTACTCTCGCGCCAACCCTCCGCCT
This sequence comes from Aegilops umbellulata, assembly GCA_032464435.1. NCBI lineage: Eukaryota > Viridiplantae > Streptophyta > Magnoliopsida > Poales > Poaceae > Aegilops > Aegilops umbellulata. Next base: position 401,293,473 of record CP136054.1, read on the forward strand.
GCCGTAAGTATTCCTTCTTTCCTTTCTTTTGTGTTGCCGGCCTCGATATGACCGGCCTCTGATCAGCCGGCTTGCTTTCTGCAGAATCCCCTACTTCCGCCGGCGGCGGGGGCCGCGGGGGCAGAGCGCCAGTTCCTCCCCGACCGCACGATGGATGACATCGACGATCCGGATCTTGGGGCGGCCGCCATGGAAGATGCCGCCGTGGGGGAAGGCGGCGAGGCAGGCGGCGCGGGGCTCGGAGCCGGCCTCGAGGACTGGGCGGACGACGACGAGGTCGAAGTCATCCCACACCGCCAGCCGGCGCCCGATCATCGAGGCGCGGGCCCTTCTGCCGCGCCGGCTGCCCGTGGCGCCGCACCGAAGCGCCGGGCTGTGTCGACCTACTTCGGCAGCCGGCCGAAGAAGTCCAGGGGCGCCGCCGCGGCAACCAAGCGGATGAGGCGGCCGCGAGGGTGGCCCGCTTCCAGAAGGTCGTGAAGCAGCCGCAGGCGGTTTCGGCTAAGTGTTAAGCGTCTTGTATTCTTGCCGTGTTCTTTGATTGAAGCTCTTCTAAATTCCTTCTTGGTTGACCGGCCAGGGCGCCGCTTTCCCTTGAACGGGGTTCTGCCGGCTCCGTGATCGAATCAGCCGGAGGGTCTTCGATCTCCCGCCGGGTGGATCCCCGCGCCGACCTCATGGAGGCTACGGAGCGGAACATGCGGGAGGCGCAGGAGGAGCGGGAAGCATCGGAGTGGAGGGCCGGCCAGGCGGCGAAGAAGCAGGCCAACGCGGCGGCCAAGGCCCAGGCGGAGGCGACGGCCGCGGCGAGGGAGGCGGAGGCCTCGCGCAACCAGCCTCCACAGACCGTCATCCCCCTCCGGAGTGTGGCTCCCAACGTCCCCGTGCCTCCGTCTGAGGAGGCCAACCGCGGCCGATCGGAGGCAGAGCGGAGGGAGGATGAGGTGATTGTCTTGGAGGAGGTGCCACGGACGGCGCCGACTGGGGTGGGCCAGGGCGGTTAGCCGGCTATGGCGCCGGAGCAGCCGGCTGGGAGCGAGCCGGCAGCAAGAGCCGGCCTGGTGGTGCAGCCGGCATCACGCTGACGCGCGGGGGAAGTTACCCCCGTGCCGGAGCCGGACAGAGCTGCGAGCGCTAGCCGGACGGCGGAGGCCCTGGAGGCGGCCGGCTCCAGCACATCCGTGTGGGCGCCCAGCTGGGGGACGGCCGAGCTGAACGCGGCGGCCCAGGAGGTCCGGAGCCGGCTTCAGGCTCATGCTACCGCGCTGCAGCGATATACCCGAGATTTCCTTGCGACGCGGGCCATCGTCCGGGTGAGTCTTCTGGCCTTGGTTGTTTTGCTTTTTTGATTTCTTCTGTGGGGGCGCTTCAGCGCACCCACTGGGTGTAGTCCCCGAGTCCCGAGTCGGCTGCTGAGCAGGTGGCTTGGAACTTACTAGGTCCTGACAGTTATCTTATTCCTGCATCCTGTCTGATCTTCCAGGAGTACCATAACCAGAGCACTGCCGCCTTCGACTCCCAGGCTCAAGAGCTGCGCCAAAAGAGCGAGAATCTGGCCGACAGCCGGAGTGCATGCTCTGTTTTGTTCATATCCTATGGGGGCGCGTCAGCGCACCCACTGGGTGTAGTCCCCGAGATCCGGGCCGACTGTTGAGCAGTCGGGTCGGATCTTCCCCGACGACTTCTTCCTTATTGTTTCTTCCTTTGTCTTCATGCTTGCAGGGGCCAATGCCGACTTGAGGGAGCAGCTCGGCGGGGCCCAGACCGCCCTTCGCGCCAAGGAGGCCGAGTTCAATGCCCTAGTCCCGGAGCGCGACCGCCTGGGCAAGAAGTTGGACGACCAGGAGGAGAGCCACAAGGCGGCCCTGAAGAAGGCGCAGGACATCGAGGCCGCCCTCAAAGCTAAGTTCGAGACCGAAGCGGCGGGCTGGGCTGAGGCGAAGCAAGCGCTGAGCGAGGGTTACGGCCGGATCGAGGATCTGATCGACGGTAAGCCGCCTTCCTCACTCCTTGCCCGCCCCCTTGCCCTCTGATTCGTCTTCTTTTGTGCTGCTTTTGTTTTTTGCTCAGACTACTTCCCCGTCTACTCCGTCATTGGCACCCAGACCATCGAGGCCCACCGCGAGGCACGCCGGCAAGCGGGGGTTGAGATCGCGCCGGACGCGAGCCGGACACCTGAGGAGCGGCTCTTGGCGATCCAAGCCCGGTTGCAGCCGGCACACCGCATGCTCCGCCGCCTCCAGCGCGCTGGGGCGCAGGTGCTGGCCGCCCTCTGGCCAGGCGAAGCGATTCCCCGCACCCCGAGCCGGACTGCCGACTGACTGGAGGTGGCAGTCGGCCGCTTTGAGGCCTGGAAGGCCTCCGCTTCTCGATACAGTGCCAGGCGGGCGCTGGAGTTCGTCCGGGCCTGGTACCCTGGGCTGAACTTGGAACAGCCGAGGACTTGGCAGGCGGAGGCTGACGAAGAGCTGGTGGAGGTGCGGCCGGCTATCATCCAGCATGCTTCGGCTCTTGCCGAGTTTACCGACACCAGCGTCTTCGCTCCTGCGGTGGACGACAACGGCGTCGCCCAGCCGGAGGAGTGGTTTGGGCTGAACCCGGCGGAGGTGAAGACTCGGCGAAGGAGGTCGCCTCCAGCGATGAAGGTGAAGACGAAGAAGGGGAGGAGGGCGAAGACGTCGAGCCGGCCGGTGAAGCAACTAGCCAGCCTCAGCATGACCGTGCCTCCAGCAATGAGGTGCGTGCTGGCGTGCCCTCTGCGGGAGGCGGTGATCATGCCGAGGTTCATCAGCCGGCCACACCTCCAGCCGGCGCTGCTGTCTCCGCCGACCTGCCCGATTCGCCAGTCGTTCCCTTGGCTTGATCTGCCGTCCTTGCTTTTCCTGCTCGTTACTCTTTGAACAATTTTTATTAAGCTTGCGCAGTTCCACCCACTGGGGGTGTATTCAAACTATGTTGAATGTTGGCCCTTTCAAGGCCTTTTGTGTAAATATAATCATGCATGTGTTTGGCTTCCATTCTCGTATGCCTTTTATCCTTAGGCTGTTTCCTTTGCCGCCTTCCCCTGGTTGCTGCCTTCCCAGCCGGCAGCTGCTCTGCAGTCTATGGCTAAGGAAGGACTCGGCTATCTATTTGGGGAAGGCAAGTACTCAAGCTTTCTTAGATTGTAGCAAAGTGAATGGAAGCCGGCCGGCCGGCTACTCTTGTAGTCGGTCGGCGGTAGGAAAAAAGCCGACTTTTGTTATATTGGTCCGTTAGTCCCTAGCCGTTTTTCGTGTGGGCGTCCTTTCCTGCCTTTGGTTCCTGTCAGCCGGACAGCCGATTCTTCGAACTGCGACTTTTGGCAAGAGAGGGCTTTGGCGCCGGCACACTACTTGTCTGACCGCGGGTAGGACTTCTAATATAACTCAAGGCGGCCAGTCCCCGGGCCGACTAGTCGAACCCGGTGCCGGACGAGAGAAGTGAATGTAATGACATAATCATAAGCATGATACTCTTCATTCATAGATGAAAGGTGGCAGTCCCCGATTTCTCCTCGGGGGGCCTATTGTCTCGTACTTAGTACAAAAGTTAGCGTGATACATACTGCATTTCAACTGTAAAACCTTTGGAGTAGGTTGGCGTTCCATGGTCGCTCCGACTCCTTACGGGAGTCGTCTCTCTTTCGTGCCTTCAGCTTCTGTGCGTCGATCAGGTAGTAGGAGTCGTTTCCTAGCGCTTTGCTGATGACGAAGGGGCCTTCCCAAGGGGCCGAGAGCTTGTGCTGGTCGGCTGTTCGCTGGATCAGCCGGAGCACAAGGTCGCCCTCTTGGAAGGATCTTGGCTTGACCTTCCGGCTGTGGTAGCGACGCAGACCCTGCTGGTAGATGGCGGACCGGCTGAGGGCTAACGGCCGGCTTTCTTCCAGCAGGTCGACGCCGTCTTCTCGTGCTTCCTTGGCCTTCGCCTCCGTGTACATGGTCACCTGAGGTGAGTCGAACTCGATGTCGGTTGGGATGACCGCCTCGGCACCGTATACAAGGAAGAAAGGAGTGAAGTCGGTTGACCTGTTTGGGGTAGTGCGCAGACTCCAGAGGACGGCCGGCAGCTCATCGAGCCAACAGCCGGCCGAACGCTCCAGTGGCACGACCAGTCGGGGCTTGATGCCGGAAAGGATGAGGTCGTTGGCTCGCTCTACTTGGCCGTTTGACTGCGGGTGGGCAACGGACGCTAAGTCCAGTCGGATGCCCTGCGTCGCGCAGAAACATGCCAATGCTCCCTTGGAAAAATTGGTGCCGTTGTCGGTGATGATGCTGTGCGGCACGCCGTACCGAGTTGTTATATCTGCGATGAATGTCACGGCAGTCGGCCCATTCAGCTTCTTGATCGGCTTTGCTTCGATCCATTTGGTGAACTTGTCCACAGCGACAAGCAGATGTGTCATGCCGCCGCGCGCCGTCTTGAATGGGCCCACCATGTCCAGACCCCAAACGGCAAAGGGCCAAGTGAGGGGAATGGTCTTGAGTGCCGAAGCCGGCAGGTGTTGCTTGGAGCTGAAGACTTGGCACCCTTTGCAATGTTTGACTAATTCCTTGGCGTCGTCCAAAGCAGTCGGCCAAAAGAATCCATGGCGAAAAGCCTTGGCGACTAGCGATCTTGAGGCCGCATGGTGGCCGCATTCACCGTGGTGGATGTCTCTGAGGATTGCTATGCCCTTCTCTTGCTCAACGCATCGCTGGAAGACTCCAGTGACGTTGTGCCTGACGAGCTCTCTGTTGACGATTGTGTATGCTCCGGCTCGGCGTTGGACTTGTCTTGCCTCTGTCTCATCAGCCGGCAGTTCTTGGTTTGTCAGGAAGTTGAGGATGGGCTGGGCCCATGATGGAGCTGTGACTTCTTCTATTGCCAACGCGGCTACTGCGACCAGGGTGGGCGGGCTGGGTTGTGGAATGCTGGAGCCGGCCGCCGCCTGCGGTGCTGGTGCAGTCCCCGGGCCGACTACCGCAGTCCCCGAGCCGGGTTCAAAAGTCCGCGGGTTGGGTGCGACTATGGAAGTCCCGGAGCCGCCTACTGAAGTCCCCGCGCCGCCTACTTGGCTCTTCAAGCCGGATCCGGCTGCATCGGGGCTAGGCGGCACAAAAATTGAATCGGACTTTGGAGACGGCTTGATAGACGGCTTGAGGAGGCGTTGCAGAGAGACGCCGGTTGGTATTGCCTGCCGAGTGGAGCCTATTCGAGCCAGGGCATCTGCTGGCTCGTTGTCGGCTCGTGGTACGTGGAGGAACTCGCATCCTTCAAAGTACCCGCTGATCTGCTAAACGAGGAAGCGGTAGCTTGCCATATTTGCGTCCTTGGCGTCCCAGTCGCCGGATGACTGCTGGACTACCAAGTCTGAGTCGCCGTAACATAGGATCCGGCGTATGCCGGGCTCTTTGGCAAGCCGGAGCCCATGTACAAGCGCCTCATACTCGGCCACGTTGTTGGAGGCGGCAAAGTGAATTTGCAGCGTGTATCTGAGCTTGTCGCCTTTGGGAGAGGTGAGGATGACGCCGGCTCCCAAGCCGGTGCGCATCTTGGACCCGTCAAAGTGCAGGTGCCAGTGAGTGGAGTCGGGAGCCGGCGGCAGGTACTGGGTCTCGGCCCAGTCGACGAGGAAGTCGGCCAATGCTTGGGACTTGATGGTGGTGCGGGGCTGGTAGAAGATCGTGTAAGGGGCCAGCTCGATGGCCCATTTCGCCACCCGACCGGATGCATCCCGGCTGCCTATGATCTCGGTAAGCGGGGCGGTGCATACGACCGTGATGGGGTGCTCTTGGAAGTAGGGCTTCAGCTTCTTGGCGGCAAAGTACACGCCGTAGCACATCTTCTGGTAGTGCGGGTAGTTCTGCTTCGAGGTAGACAACACCTCACTCAAATAGTACACTGGCCTCTGGACCGGCTGGGCTCGGCCCTCTTCTGGGCGCTGGACTATGATGACGGTGCTGACCACCCGGCTGGTTGCAGCAATGTAAAGGAGCATGGGCTCTTTCTCAATCGGTGCCGCCAGGACAGGCGGCGTGGTCAGCATCTTCTTCAGCTCGTGAAAAGCTTGGTCGGCTTGGTCGTTCCACTCGAAGTGAGTGGTCTTCTTCATGAGGCGGTAGAGGGGGAGAGCCTTCTCTCCGAGCCGGCTGATGAAGCGGTTCAGGGAAGCCAAGCATCCGGTGAACATCTGGACGTCTCGAAGTTTGGTGGGAATCGCCATTCTCTCAATGGCCTTGATCTTCACTGGGTTGCATTCGATGCCGCGTTCGGAGACCAGGAAGCCTAGAAGCTGGCCGGCTGGCGCTCCGAACACGCATTTCTCGGGGTTGAGCTTGATCCGGAATCGACGCAGGTTCTCGAATGTTTCCTTGAGGTCTTCCAGCAAGGTGCTGCGCTTCTCCGTCTTCACCACAATGTCGTCCATGTAGACGTGGGCGTTTCTGCCGAGCTGCTTGAGGAGGCACTTCTGCATGCAACGCTGAAAGGTGGCACCGGCATTTCTCAAGCCGAATGTCATAGTCAGGTAGCAGAAAGCTTCGAAGGGCGTAATGAAGGCGGTCTTCAGGCGGTCGGCCAGGTCCAACTTTATCTAGTGGTATCCGGAGTAAGCATCCAAGAAACTCAGCAGCTCGCATCCGGCTGTGGAGTCTATCACTTGGTCTATCCTTGGCAGGGCGAAGGGATCTTTGGGGCAGGCCTTGTTGAGGCTCGTGTAGTCTATACACATGCGCCATTTGTTGTTCTTCTTCAGCACGAGGACCGGGTTGGCAAGCCACTCCGGAAAGAAAACCTCCATAATGAAGCCGATAGCCAGAAGCTGGGCTATCTCTTCTCCTACAATCCTTCTCTTTTCCTCCGACAGTCGGCGGAGGGGTTGTTTGACTGGTTTTGCACCTTCTTAGACATGTAGTTTGTGCTCGGCAAAATCTTTCGGAACACCCGGCATGTCCTTGGGGGACCATGCAAAGATGTCCCGATTCTCACCGTGGAAATCGGCGAGCTCGCCTTCCTATTTGCTGCTTAGGTTTGCCCCAATGATGGCAAACCTTTCCGGGTGCTCGGGGTCAAGAGGTATCTTCTTTGTTTCCTTGGCCGGCTGGAAGAAACCTTGGGCATCACATTCTTTGGGATCGGGGGACAGGGCCGGCTGCTTGCCGGCCATGGCCACGACCCGGTCCAACATCTTCTTCTCTTCGGCAATCACAAGGGACTCGGCCAGCCGGCTGCTGGCTGCTACGCACTCAGAGGATTTCTTGTAATCGCTGGCTATGGTGATGATGCCCTTGGTGCTCGGCATCTTCATCTTGAGGTAAGCATAGTGTGGAACAGCCATGAACTTGGCCAAGGCAGGACGGCCAAGCAGTGCATGGTAAGAGCTCTCCAGGTCTACCACTTCAAACTAGATGGCCTCCCTGCGGAAATGATCCTTGTCCCCAAAGAGGACATCAATCTTGATCTTGCCAATGGGGGCGCAGGACAGGCCGGGTACGATGCCGTGGAACACAGTCCGGGTAGGCATGAGTTGCTTCGTCTTGACGTTGAGCTTCTTCAGGGTGTCAAGGTACAGGATGTTGATGCTGCTCCCGCCGTCTATCAGCACGCGGGAGAAACGGGTGGCGCGTCTGTCTGTTGCAAGGGTGGCATCTAGAACCAGTGCATAAGAGCCGGGAGATGGCATCACCTTTGGGTGGTCGGCCCGGCTCCAGTTGATAGGCTTTTCTGACTAGTGCATGTGCTCAGAGGGGTTGGCGGCAACCGCGTTGACTTCCTGGTGCTCTCGGCGCCTGCTGCGCCGGTCTTCAGGCTGGCTCGTAAAGACGACATAGGCGGCATGCTCGTCCGGGAACTCGTCGTGCACAGCTCCGACTACCGGCCGAGCGGCCGGCTGCTGCGGAGCCGGAGGCGGCGGACCAGCAGGTGGAGGCAGCACGAGCCCTTCGCCTTTGGAGATTCGGGTGAGCCAGTGGCACTTCCGGGTTGTGTGGTTGGACGGCTTCGCGCCACTGTGGAACTTGCATGGGGCGTCGAGAGTTTGCTCGTAGGAGAAGGCCGGCTGCCAAGCCGGCCTGCCGCCTTTTTGCTTCTTGGGTGTGGGCCGCCCTTCGGGCTGCTCGCCCTCGACCGTGGCCACCTGCCGATTGGTGGAAGGCGGCATGGGGCCCTTGCGTTTGTGGTCGTTTTGGTACGGGCGTCGGCCGGAGTCCCCAGCCGGCGTCTTGGGCGCCGGGTTGAGTACCTTCCCGGACGCGTCAACCCGAAGTTCGGTCTTCATTGAGGAGTCGGCGGTGGCGTACTTGTCCGCTATGACCAGAAGCTCGTCGAGGGTAGTCGGCTCGTCGCAGAGGAGCTTGTGCTTGAGAAGGGTCCCCTCTCAGCACCCGGCTGTGAAGTATTCTATGGCTTGCACCTCGTGCACTCCTTTGCAAGAGTTGCGGAGCTCGGCCCAACGCGTGAGGTAGTCGCGAGTGGACTCAACGGGGCCTTGCACGCACAAGGAGAGCTGTCTGGGCTTGGGAGCCCGCTTGTAGGTGCTGGTGAAGTTGCGGACGAAGGCTTCTGTGAAATCTAGCCAGCTGTTGACGCTGTATGGCTTGAGGCTATTGAGCCAGGTCCGTGCCGTGCCTTGGAGCATGAGGGGCACGTACTTCACGGCAACGCGCCTGTTGCCGTTCGCGATGTGTACTGCGGTGGAGTAGTTGATCAACCAATCTTCTGGCTTCACGGAGCCGTTGTACTTGGGCGTGTCTCTTGGGAGAGAGAACCCTTTGGGAAAGGGCTCGTCGCGGATGCGAGGGCCAAAACAAGGCGGGCCGACATCATCTTCTTCTTCTAGCGCCAGGGATCGCGCTAGGCGGTCGATCCGATGGCGGGCGTCGTTCTCGCCGACTCCTTCGCGGCGACCTAGTCGGCCGCTGAGAGTCGGATGCATGACAGGTGGCGGGGTGGGGTACCTTTCCCCACGAGGCGGAGGCGGAGGCGGGTTGCCCCGCCGCTCCACGGCTCGAGGGCGGCCTTCTGCGTCTCGCTCGATGGAGATCCGGGTTCGGCTTCGGCTGGCAGCCGACTCTTTCTCGTGTCGCGCGCGGGTTTTACCCGCAGTCGGCGTCCGGGACGTCGCGCCATGCTCTCGGCGTGGTGGAGGGCTTTCCGCGTGGGCGTTGGCTTCGTGCCGCTGCGCGGCTGCACTGATCAGCTGCTGGATGTGTTTGGTCATGTAGGTGAGCTCTTCGGCCCCCAGTCCATCCAGCTCGTCTACGACCGCTTTGGCGGCGCGCAGGTTCTCGAGTGGGGTGGCATAGACTGGGCGGTCGACTACGAGCATGTCGGCGATGGCAGCGCCGCGCTGTCTGACGACGCCGGCTTGGCTTGGCCCGCCAGGAGGTGGCGTGCCGAAGGCGGCGCCGTCGACTTCGTGCTGGTGGGCCTCGGTGAGGCGTCTCATGGAAGCTAGCTTCCGGCCCTCCGCGAGGAGTGCGAGGCGGCGAGCCTCCAGTGCTTCGGCATCGGCATCGGCCGGGAGGGGGACGGACAAGTCATGGATCACCGCTTGTGGTGCGTCGTGGGCGTTCTCGCCAGAAGCGCCGCCGTGGCTGATGACCATCACCTCGGCGGTGGCACCGTCACAGCCATCGGCTCGGGGAAGCGGGTCGTCGTAGATCACGACGTTGGTGGGGAAGGCGTCGAGCGAGGCCGCGTCAGAATCGACAGGCATCGGATCGGTGGAGCCAACGGACTCCTGGTCCACAGCAGGCTCGCTGGAGACGTGGAGCTGGCCGAGGAGGTTGACGAGGTGGTCGGTGCCCGCATTGGAGGCGGGCTCGTCAGAGATGAGGGCTCCGCCAAGTTGCTCGCTGCGCAGGCGTTGGTGACGCCTTGCAGCGCGTCGTGGCAAGCGCCATCGGGCGTGCCGGGCTAGCTACGCTCGCTGGGGAGGAAGAGGGTTCCCGTCCAGAACAGGTCTCTGGACGACGGTGCACCTGGCCCCACGGTGGGCACCAACTATCGTGGTATTTCTCACGAGGGGCTTTGCGAGTCGACAGATGCCACAAGGGCTTAGTGTGTGGGTAAGACTGCTGCTGATAGGACCGGGAGCGGGTATGCGAGTAGCACGCGGTGGTTTACCTAGCTTCGGAGCTCTCCGGAGAGATAATACTCCTATTGCTGCATGTCTGAGTGTATCTATCTGGGGTGTACATCGGGCAGTACAAAGTGCTCCTGGAGCTGTATCTGGGATCAGTGCCATAGGCATCTGATCTGGTACATGCATGCGTATGGCCGGCTCTAGTGGCCATGTAAAGCCGTGGCTTGTGGCCATGAGTGGCCTTGTGGCCAAATGAATGTGGCGTGAGGAGGTGGATGGATGGATGTGTGCCTTATATAGGCATGAGGGTAGCTTTGTATGTAAGCTATGTAGGTATGGTAGCTAGGTAGCTAGTGGCATGGGCAAAGGCATGGTGGGTGTCAACCTTGTCCCCTGGGTCACTTCATAAATAGTGCCAGGGGACAAGCGACACTATACATGATGGCTGAGATGACGCGTGAATAGTGCTCGGGTACATCCGTCTCGTCGGTGTCTCGTCGATGTCGGGTCGGGCTGCAGTCGGCAGCCGGCTGGTTGGCGCGATCGGCAGCCGGCTGGTTGCCGTAGTCGGCAGCTGGCTGGTTGGCGTGGTCGGCAGCCGGCTGGTTGGCGCAGTCGGCAGCGGCAGTCGGCAACCGGCCGAGAAGAGCAGTCGGACGGGGAGCCGACAGGAGCGGTCGGGCAGTCGGACTGAGGGGCTTTGCTAGCCCCGATGTCTTGAAATATAGTCTTGCCGTCCTCGGGGTACCCATGGTCGATTACTCCGACAGTAGCCCCCAAGCCTCCGGGCAACTTGGCAAAGTTGGGCGGAGGTTTTTTGGCGAGTGTTCATGTAAATGATCATGAAAAAAGACAAAGTTAGTCCATGCGGATATATCAAATGCTTGCTTTTAGCATTGCAAGTTTTATGCGGAGTGTGCCGACTCGGTTTCGTGTTCCCTCTGCTTTTTGGCTTGTGCTCTTGCTTGCCGGACAGCCGCTCTGCGGTCTGTGGCTAAGAGTGGGCCGCGAAGTGGAGTGTACAGTACTCAGAGTCTAGGAGCAGATTCAACCGAGTAGATACTTGTAAAGGAAAATGGCCGGGTCGCCCGAACTGTTTTTCTTCCCAGACGTTTTTCGCGTGGGTGGCCTCTAGCATTCACCCTTGCTAGCCGGACAGCCGCTCTGCGGTCTGTGACTAAGAGTGAGCCTTTGGTACCGCGCATGCTACTAAGCCGTCTGCGGGAACTAACGTCTCAGGCCAAGCGGCCAGCCCCCGGGCCAACTCTGGCTGGCGCAGGGGCGAACAGTGATGCAACTGTAATAAAAAATGCAGAGATAGCACCCGAGCATCGCTCGGGGTTATCCGTGCTTGCGTGAAGCAAAATATGCGAGCGAGGAGCTCACATTGATTTTTGTGTAGTCGCGGTCGTCGAAGACAGCCGACGCGACTCGGCGCTCGCGGAGTGCGTCGGCGCACCCGCTGGGTGTAGCCCTCGAGCCCCCGGGTGCTCGAAGGGGGTCCTGGCCGGTCAGGCTCGACCGGCCAGGCGGGGAGGCGTCTTGCAACGCCCTTTTTCTTCTCTTCTGCCGGCTACTGGGAGACGGACATAACTCTTCTCTTGTCTGCAATCTTCCGTGGGCGTGCGCCAGCGCACCCACTGGGTGTAGCCCCCCAGATTCGGGCCGACTGCTGAGCAGTCGGGCCGGATCTTTCGGCAACTACTTTGTCTTCTTCCTCGCGGGGGCGCGGCAGCGCACCCGCTGGGTGTAGCCCCCGAGATTCGGGCCGACTGCTGAGCAGTCGGGTCGGATCTTCCGGCAGCTACTTTGTCTTCATCTTCGCGGGAGCGCGTCAGCGCACCCGCTGGGCGTAGCCCCCAAGATTCGGGCCGACTGCTGAGCAGTTGGGCCGGATCTCCCGGCAACTACTTTGTCTTCTTCCTCCTTCTCTTTGTCCAGCTGCGAGCAGCCGGACACATATTTCTTTTCCATCCAGCTGGGTAGTCGGACGTCTGGAAACGAGCAGCCGGCTTGCGTCCTATCTCTCTCTCTCTCTTTTCTTCTTTTTGCCGGCTGTGGGCACTCGGCCACTTCTTTTATAGCCGACCTCTTCTCTTTCTTTCTTTTGCTTCTTCACGTCTCCACCCGGCCCCTCTTTTTTTCTTTGGGCCGGCTTGACTCTTTTTTTGTAGCCGGCATCTTTGACATCCGGCCAATTTTCTTTCTCTTCTGCTAACCGCGCGGCGCAGCCGGCCTGGGAGGGCTAAGACCGAAGACGCGGGGACCGGCAAGCCAGCGGCCGACCAAGGGCGGTGCCAGAGCACGGGCAGGGCCGGAGGTAGGCGCCAGCGGGACGCTGCAGCCCGGGCGCGCACGGAGCCGGCAAGCGTCCGGGTCGCCGGGTTGGCGGGAGGAGCCGGCAAGCGGCCGGGTCGCCAGGGAAGCCGGCGCGGACGAAGCCGGCAGCCAGGTTCGCCGGTAGTCGGCGCCGGGGCGAAGCCGGCAGGCCAGGCTGCGGGGACTCGACGAAGGTGCGGGGACTCGACACGGGGGCCGGCAGAGATGGCGAGGCCGGGCCACGGGTGCGAACCGATGGAGACGCAGCGACCGCGAGGTGGAAACGGCGTTCGGCGGCGACGAGGAGAGCAGTGGGCGACGCGGGCGCTGCTGGAGGGTCGGCCTGGGCGGGACGCAGCCAGATGCTGCGAGCAGGCGGGGCTGAAGCCGGTCGGAGCCGGTGCAGCCGGGTTGCGGGAGGAGCCGGCGCGACCGCGAGGAGGCAGCCCGGAATGGGGGCCGGGTCGGCGCGAAGGCGGCCGAGGCGAGGCGAAGCCGGCCCGCGGAAGCCGGTGGGCGGGCGAGGCGTCTCGGCAGGGGCGGAGCCGGCGTGGAAGTGGCGGTGCTCGAGAGCCGGCCGAGCTGGGGGGGAGCCGGCAGGGAGCGACGGAGGCCGGATGGCGCGGGGCAGAGAGCCCGACCGCGGGGGCCGAGCCGGCCGGCCGGGTCGACGAATGTGGTCGCGCGCAGACCCGGCAGGAGCTGGAGCCGGCGAGGCAAGCTGGGTGAGGGAGCGCTGCACGGGGAACACCGGATGCGGAGGGACCGGACCAGGCGCTAGACGGGGCGGACGCGGGAAGCGCCGGACCCGGCGCTGCGGAGCGGGGGACCCGGCTGGCGCGGACGTCTCGACGCGGCGCACCGGGGCGGCCGAAGCCCGTGAGGCGAGGCGGGTGGCCGTGGCGCGAGGGCGGAGGCGCCGTTGGAGGATACGACAACGGGTAGGGGCGCTCCCGGCGGAGCCGCGGTGGTGGTGCGAAGGGGGAGCTGGAGCAGCGAGCACACACGGCGTAGAAGATAGCAGGCGAGCCTGTGCGTTTGGCCATTATCTGACCAATGAACACACTCTATCCGACTCATATCTGGCTAGTGTGTTGGCATGATCCGGGAAGTGTATGAGCATTATACAGCCATTATCTGGGGCATGTACATGCAGTGTCTGGCCTGCATCTGACTAATGTCTGAGATGTGTATGGATGGTTTCACCATTGACTTGCATCTAGCTAGCCTGTACAGACGATAAATGGAGTAGCGAACACGTGTTCCGGCCAAAGCGAGGCGCAGCGAGGAGGGGAGCAAATGCAAGCGGCGCGTGGATGGCCACGGCCGACCGAAACGAGGCCCCGCGCGCGGCACGCGCGCGGACGGACAGACGGTCGACATTGCAGTGGTGGTGAAGAAGGCAAGGCCGATGGCGAGGTCACGCCGCCCCTCACGGCCATTCTGGGGGCATGTCGATGTCGAGCCCCCGACCGCTATCGGAGAGGCGGCGCGACGCCGCGATGATGAAGATGAAGATGGTCCCGCCCGGACAGCGAAACCAGCAACAGCGTGGTAGCATAGTAGTAGTACCACGCCACGGTGGGCGCCAAATGTCAGGTGGTAGGTGCGACATATGCCAACGGGTGGCTTATCTTTGTGGGAGCCAGTAAGACGTCGCCGGTGCCTGGAAGCGGGATGAGGCGAAGACATGCACGCCGGCGAATCTTAGCCAGCTTCGGGGCTCTCCGTGGAGATAACACCCCTACTGCTGCTCTGCGGGGTCTCCTGATCACTCGATGAACAAGTAGCTACAAGATGCTCCTTGAGCTGTTTGGCGAGAGGAAGAAGAAGGGAAAGGCTAGCTCTACTCTTCTCTCTATATGTGGTAAAACCTAGATGAGATCAACCCATTGCATGGGTACTCCGGGGGGTTTATATAGGCCTACCCCCGGGGGTACAACGATAATCCGGCTGGACACGGGCCCTAGCCGTCAGTGTATACGCTTGCCGGCTTCTGCGCCAGCTGCTTGGGCCCGCCGGCTGGTGGGTCCCGTCGGCTGCTGGCTCCTTGGTCGACAGGCAGGCCCCACTGCCAAGGGCCCTGTCGGTGGCTAGTTACTGTTGCCTCAATCCTGATGATGAGGGCTTTATCGAGGTAAGCATGGCTACAGTGCCGCCGCCTGGCGGGCGATCGCTATAGCCTCACGTCGTCTTGTCTCCTTAATGGAGCGCCTCCTTCGAGGGAGGGGGCAAGCCGGCTTGGGGAAGCCGGCATGTCTTGGGCCGACTGGGCGAGGCCTGGCTGCCTTCGGGTGTCTCTCTGCCCGAAGGGGCCCACCGCCCGTGGGCCGCGCTGACAGCCCGCCGTGGATGACGCCATAGTCAACATGGCAACAGTGCCGCGCCGGACGGGTCAGGGCTACCCCGTATGGTGCACTGTGCCAGGCGTGCTCTGGGTTTCGGTGGTGGCAGGCTTTACTGTAGCCACGCCCCGTCCCATCGCCGTTATGTGGACGCGGGCTTCGAGGGTACGATCTCGACCGCGTCGTGGGAGCCGGCTCCTTGGAGTCGGCCTTCTCGTGGCCGGCTTCTTGGAGCCGGCCCTCCCATGGCTTTCTTCATGAGGGTTAAGGCCGGGCCGCCTTCCGATAGTCGGCCTGAGAGCCAGCCGGCAGGGGGAACGCAGCCCCTCGTCTTGGATCCTTGGAGGCCGGATCGACTCATAATTTTTTCTGAAGTGCCAGGGTGAGCCGGCTAGGCTACCCGTGGTCATTTACCCCGACAAGGCGCTTTCCATCGCACAATACTTTTGTACTATGGACGCCAAGTCAGCGAAGCGTGTAATATCATGGCGACTTATGGCGTTGAGGATTCCCCTGTCCGTGCAATTATTGCAGAAGAATGAG
This sequence comes from Aegilops umbellulata, assembly GCA_032464435.1. Classification (NCBI taxonomy): domain Eukaryota; kingdom Viridiplantae; phylum Streptophyta; class Magnoliopsida; order Poales; family Poaceae; genus Aegilops; species Aegilops umbellulata. Next base: position 401,308,764 of record CP136054.1, read on the forward strand.
ATTGCGTCTTCCTCGCGGCAGTCCTTGATCCTGTTCATAACCAGGAGTAATCTGGCCCAGTAGTGATGTACTGTTTCTTCGGGCTTTTGCCTAATTTGGGATAGATCGCTTATGTCCGGGTGGGTGGGTGGAATTAAATCCGAAACCTTACCCAATCTGAGACTCAGAGGCCAAGGAGTTTCCGAACTCGGAAGTTTGGATTCTTGGATGTTGTCCAATGAATCTAGCCTGTAGCCTGACTCTAAGTTCAGGTCTTGAGTGACGTCCTCCCCTCCACGGGTATCCGGCTTGGAGGGATCGGGAATCCGGACGTAGCTAGTCCTTAAGATAGATGAAGGGTCGCCGCACTGTCCCTCTACCACGGCAACGTGATGGGTGACCTGGGGAGAGTTAATCTCCCTCAGATCGGGTTTAGGCCCAATCTGGTCGTAATCTGTAGCGACTCCCAGGGCAACAATGCGATCCAAGAGCTCGTTTAGGGAAAAGAGCTCCATTGGATCTAACTGCTCCGCGAGTTCCGAGCTGACGTGAAGATTGGTTTTGATGACCCGAGAGGTCATCATCAGCGCAACGGCCGAACAGGCGGTCATGAGAAAACCGCCTAGCCGGAGAGTTTGGCCGACAGCCAAAGCTCCCTTAGCCACGGTGCCGTCTTTAAAGACGGGATGAGGCATCCTCCCTGATGGCGACGACACAGAGGAACTCTCAATGAAAGCACCAATGTCGGTGTCAAAACCGGCGGATCTCGGGTAGGGGGTCTCGAACTATGCGTCTAGGCGGATGGTAACAGGAGACAAGGGACACGATGTTTTTACCCAGGTTTGGGCCCTCTCGATGGAGGTAAAATCCTACTCCTGCTTGATTAATATTGATGATATGGGTAGTACAAGAGTAGATCTACCACGGGATCAAGGAGGCTAAACCCTAGAAGCTAGCCTATGGTATGATTGTTGTTCGTCCTACGGACTAAAACCCTCCGATTTATATAGACATCGGAGAGGGCTAGGGTTACGCAGAGTCGGTTACAATGGTAGGAGATCTACATATCCATATCGCCAACCTTGCCTTCCACGCCAAGGAAAGTCCCTTCCGGACATGGGACGAAGTCTTCAATCTTGTATCTTCATAGTCCAGGAGTCCGGCCAAAGGTTATAGTCCGGCTATTTGGACACCCCCTAATCCAGGACTCCCTCAGTCTCTCCTAGGCAGTCTCTGGAGATTTCTTCTGCATGGCGCTGAATGGATCTAGATCCAATCCCTTTAAATAGGCACCCTTCCTTACGTAAAGGGGGTGTTATTCACAAAAATACCCTGACTCTCCGCATTCGCTTGACACGTGGAGGATGAAGATTATTTAAAACGCGTGAAAGCCAAGGAGGCGACATTGGATCAATGGCCGAATACATTACTTGGAGATCATCGAAGGGGGAACCCGCCTTGCAATGCCGAAAACCATGTGTGTGCCGAGCACCTTGTCGGTGTCAAAACCAGCGGATCTCGGGTAGGGGGTCCCGAACTGTGTGTCTAGGATTGATGGTAACAGGAGACGGGGGACATGATGTTTACCCATGTTCGGGCCCTCTCCATGGAGGTAATACCCTACTTCCTGCTTGATTGATCTTGATGAATATGAGTATTACAAGAGTTGATCTACCACGAGATCGTAATGGCTAAACCCTAGAAGTCTAGCCTATGAGTATATGGTAATGAATCTGTCCTATCCGGACTATGCTCTCCGGTTTATATAGACACGGGAGAGATCTAGGGTTACACGAGGTCGGTTACATAAGAGGGAATCTTCATAGTCGGTCGCCTAGCTTGCCTTCCACACCAAGGAGAGTCCAATCCGGACACGGGTATAGTCTTCGGTCTTCGTGTCTTCACAGCCCATCAGTCCGGCCCATGGATAACAGGTCGGACGCCCGAGGACCCCTTAGTCCAGGACTCCCTTAGTAGCCCCTGAACCTGGCTTAAATGACGAGGAGTCCGGCGCGCAGATTGTCTTCGGCATTGCAAGGCGGGTTCCCCTTCTTCCGAACTTCCAATATAGTCTTTGGACGTTATGATTGTATCCGGACCTGTTACACACCATGCACAACCGCAGAGAGAATATATATATTCCAGACGAGTTTTATCCGCTGATAGCTTCCGGCAACGTGATATCACGCCCGTCTGGTCATAATTTCGAATCCTTTTTCTTCTGCCATCCCACGTTTCAAAACGCGGTTGCTACTGGCACGTCTTGTCGAAGCAGAGATCGTGTCCTCTTATTGCGGGATTCTCATCAATGCGGGCGTGGGTAACCCAACCGTGCCGTTTATTCATCCCTTGGGAATAGGCAAATCTCAAGGCGAGTGAGGAGGCGTTTTAATGTTTGCTGCCTTTATAAGAGGATAAGGATTCCCTATTCCTCTTCTCACGCTCTCTCTCCATCTCCGCCTTCTCGATCTCGAGCTCCAGCGCCCAAGTTCCAATCTCCTTTCCACCCCAGCAACCATGTCCGGATCCGGTGGTCGGGGGAAGTGGATGGTCTCCTCCGTCACGGAGGAGGAAATTACTGAGCTCCGGGCGGCCGGATATTTGGCGAAGGGAATCGCCCACCGCTTGCCGGCCGAGGGTCAAATCGTTCCCACGCCGGAGCCCAGTGAGAGGGTAGTATTCCTCCCTCATTTCTTCCGCGGGCTCGGGTTTCCACTCCACCCTTTCATCTGCGGGCTAATGTATTACTACGGGGTATATTTCCATGATCTGTCCCCGAATTCCTTCCTCAACATCTTGGCATTTATCGTCGTGTGTGAGGCCTTCCTCCGCATCCAACACCATTTTGGGTTATGGCTCAAAGTCTTCAACGTGAAGCCAAAGGTGGTGGACGGCCAGCACGCAGAGTGCGGAGGAGCCATGGTGAGCAAGCTGCCCAACGTCTCCTGGCCGAAAGGTATTTTTGTGGAGACAGTGAAGGAGTGGCAGAAGCAGTGGTTCTACATTACAGAACCACGCGGCACCACTTGGGCTGCAACTGCCGAATTCCGCTCCGGCGCTCCTATGCGACTCACCTCTTGGGTCGAGAAGAGTCCGGACTGGTGTTCCCATGACGAGCTAATAGCGCTGCAGACGCGCGTTCAGAGCATGGTAACCAAGAGCATCAAGCTCGTTGATGTGATCCAGGTGATGTTATTTCGCCGTATCCTTCCATGCCAGCACTGAAGCCGCCCGTTGTGGGAGTTCAATCCGAAGAAGCACCGGACCCTGGTGAGGCTCTTCGAGACTACGTACGAAGGCGCATGGAAGTTGCTCTTCAAGGGCAGTGAGAAACCACCGGCCGAGGATTCAGACCGTGGTCATGATTGTACTCACCCTGCCAGCAAGGTATGTTATTTCGAATGAGTCCTCAACCTAATTGTTTCGAGGATGATGTCTGAGTTTTTATTACTGCTCTTTTAGGACTGGATGGAGAGGGCGAAGCGGATCCATTGTCTGGCTCCGCTGCTGAAGAACCAGTTATCCCGCGCTAGCGAAGATGCTGGTGTCGGCGCCGTATAAGGCGCCGGAGAAGAAGGCCAAGAAGAAGGCCAAATGGAAGGCCAAGGGGACCAAGAGTGGCCCCCGTCGTAAGGGCGCTTCGGACGTGCCGTCCGAAGACAACGAGACCCATTCCTCCTTCCCTGAGGATGATGACAAGGAAGAAGAGGAGGAGGAAGGAAACGATCCTCCCCCTGAAGAGAAGAAGAAGAAGAGGGCGGCTTCGGCGCATGTGGAGGCGGAAGCGCCCAAGAAAGGGAAGGGCGTCCCAGCGGCCAACACCGCATGGGACATCGATAGTAGTCCAGAACAGCGTCCCCGCCCCAAGCCTCGGGCCGCCTCATGAGTGACACGGCTTATTGATGCGCACATCAGCTCTTTCCTCTTTATTATTTTAACATAGTTAACTACACCATTGTAGTACGGCCCGTGATCTTATCCAGCAATCCTCCTCTGGAAGTTCATTGGCTTCATCGGAGATGGCGAGTAAGTCGCCACCGCCTGCATACTCCCCCAGGGCCGGAGATGACACCGAAGTGCTGTCCCGAAGGACCGCTCCAAAGGGAGAAGCCCCGGATGTTGTTCGGGAGGTGCCACAAGGCAAGACCTCCACTGTCAGACACGTGGGGATCCAATCCCCATGGAGACTGGTGAAGAGGGTCGTATCCAGATCGGCCCTCAGCCGAATACGGTTCTGGAGCCCCTAATGGCTCCGGAGTCGGGCGTGCAGCTCCCTTTAAAGGGGGGTGTGCCGCCTCCACTGGTGGCTCCTGTCCATCCAGGAGCATCAGATGATCTGTTGGGGGCACTGCGAAGCGCCTCCATCGTGGATGAGCATCGTGTCCTTATGGGTGTGGTGATCGAGAAAGTTCAGTCTGCCAAGAGCGGACTGAATGAGGCCTGCGGCAGCCTGTTAACAGGTTTTGAGGTAAGTGACATAGAAAGAGAAAGAATCCTCGTGTAGTCAGTAGCCTCTGAGACACTGTCTGGTGTTCGGCGATAAGAACCGGACAGAGGATCAATCGTTTATTGTAGGAGACTAACGTGATACATATGCATAAGCAGGCATCGCTGTTGGCCGCAACCTCGCATGCTGCCGAAGTCTCTAAACTGAAGCAAAGGCTGGAGCGGACCGAGAACGAGCTCGGCGAGGTTATAGTGCGGCTTCAGGAGAAGCAAGGTAGTTAACGTCTTGCCGTGTGTTCGGAAAGAACAAGCATTGCATACTGACCGTAATGTCGAAATATGTGCAGGAGCTGCAATCGAGGTGGAGGCCCTGAAAAAGGCTCTGGCCGAAGCCGAGGGGAAGGCCGTCGAGCAGCAAGCCACTCGAAAAAAGCTCGAGGCCCGAGTCAAGGAGGTCTAACAGGAGCTCCAGGACGCGGTGAAAAATGTGAGACCTTGGAGAATGATGCGTCGGCTCAAGAGGCCGAACTCTCCAAGGCTCGTCAAAGCGTGGAGACCGCACGGAGTGAGGCTCGGGCCGCCCTCCAGGAGATCCTGGAGGCTAGGAAGATCACGACGGGTAAGGCTTTTAAGATGCAAAGCAAGTATGCGGAGAAGCAATACCTTTTACTTACCCTGGTTCGGAGTTCCCTGATACGTCCATTTTGCATCATGCTTTTATATCAATATTTACTGCACTATGGGCTATTATTACATGTTATGTCACAGTACTTATGCATATTCTCTCTTATTTTACAAGGTTTACATAAGGAGGGAGTATGCAGGCAGCTGGAATTCTGGGCTGGAAAAGGAGCAAATATTAGAGACCTATTCTGCGCAACTCCAAAAGTCCACCAGAGGGGGACCCACCTGGCCACGAGGGTGGGGCGCGCGCCCAACCCCCCAGGGCGCGCCCCCTGCCTCGTGGGCCCCATGTTGGCTCTCCGATGGCCATCTTCTGCTATATGAGGTCTTTCGCCGAGAGAAAAATCATAAGAAACCTTTCGGGACGAGACTCCGCCGCCACGAGGCGGAACCTTGGCGGAACCAATCTAGGGCTCCGGCGGAGCTGTTCTGCCGGGGACACTTCCCTCCGCGAGGGGGAAATCATTGCCATCGTCATCAGCAATGCTCCTCTCATCGGGAGAGGGCAATCTCCATCAACATCTTCACCAGCACCATCTCCTCTCAAAACCCTAGGTCATCTCTTGTATCCAATTCTTGTCTCAAGTCCGGGATTGGTACTAGTAGGTTGCTAGTAGTGTTGATTACTCCTTGTAGTTGATGCTAGTTGGTTTATTTGGTGGAAGATCATATGTTCAGATCCTTTATGCATATTAATACCCCTCTGATTATCAACATGAATATGCTTTGTGAGTAGCTACGTTTGTTCCTGAGGACATGGGAGAAGTCTTGCTATTAGTAGTCATGTGAATTTGGTATTCGTTCAATATTTTGATGAGATGTATGTTGTCTAGCCTCTAGTGGTGTTATGTGAACGTCGACTACATAACACTTCACCATTATTTGGGCCTAGAGGAAGGCATTGGGAAGTAATAAGTAGATGATGGGTTGCTAGAGTGACAGAAGCTTAAAGCCTAGTTTATGCGTTGCTTCGTATGGGGCTGATTTGGATCCATATGTTTCAAGCTATGGTTAGGTTTACCTTAATACTTTTGTTGTAGTTGCGGATGCTTGCAATAGAGGTTAATCATAAGTGGGATGCTTGTTCAAGTAAGAACAGCACCCAAGCACCGGTCCACCCACATATCAAATTATCAAAGTACTGAACGCGAATCATATGAACGTGATGAAAACTAGCTTGACGATATTCCCATGTGTCCTCGGGAGCGCTTTTCTCTATATACGAGTTTGTCCAGGCTTCTCCTTTGCTAAAAAAAGGATTGGGCCACCTTGCTGCACTTTATTTACTTTTGTTACTTGTTGCTCGTTACAAATTATCCTATCACAAAACTATCTGTTACCACTTATTTCAGTACTTGCAAAGAATACCTTGCTGAAAACCGCTTATCATTTCCTTCTGCTCCTCGTTGGGTTCGACACTCTTACTTATCGAAAGGACTATGATAGATCCCCTATACTTGTGGGTCATCATTCCCCAGGGGCTTTTGCGGATTTACTATGTAGCATGTCAGACGCTGCAGAGTTCTACCAAGCCGAAGGAGGAGGTTCGATGGAGAAGTTATTCTGGACGCAGTATGCAATGCCAGAGCATCCCATGTCCTTCACCGATCAGCTGAAATAGCTGGTGCAGTTGTACAGGGTGGCCGAAGTAGCCATGAAGGAATTAACAATCCGGCCATGGCCAGCCAAAGCTATGCCCGGAAGCTACTTCGGACTTGTGAGGCGGCTAGTGGAAGCCTGTCCGCGGCTAGACGTCATCAAGCGCTCTGTATGTATTGAAGGTGCCCGTATGGCCTTGCTCGCTGCAAGATGTGGTGGGAGAAGATGAACGCTGTTGAAGTTGCCAACGGGCCACCGGAGGGCAAGGAGCACCGCACACCCGAGAAATATTTCGCGAATGTCATAGAAGGGTCTCGACTTGTGGCAGCTCAATGTTCGAAGGACATTATTTTTGAATGAATGCATTCATGATGTCCTTTGCCTTGTATTATAAAGAAAGAGCTTGTTTTGTAATGTAATTTCGTTATGCTTTAAATTGTTTCCTCCTTTGCGACCGTGTTATATTCAATCTGAGGGATGGCCAGTCGTCGGCTTCTGCCCTCACGTAATTAGTACGGAGGTGTTCGGGATAGGATCTAAACAATCTTGATCCAATTGTATGGTCCTTCAAGGAGTTGTTTAGCACAACGAACAAGGCAATCAGACTATGCGGCTTAAACACCCTCACTTAGCCATAGGAGTTTTATAATTAAGCAAGTGCGTAGCCCCTGGTCTGAGCCAGGGTGCTGTCAACATCTGATCGGGAAGTGCCGATCCTTCGCGTGACGCGTAAAAAATCTCCAACGATTTTGAAACCCTCGAACGGCTGACCGACTCTCGCCGTATCATGACAGTCAGTTTTCGGCTTTCTCTACTGAGGTGCTCATCCGGTCAAGGCCAGGGCACAATCGCAGTAGTTCTCCCTTTACTTCCCTAGCCGATAGAGCAGAACATAGGGTAGTGATGACCCACAAGTATAGGGGATCTATCGTAGTCCTTTCGGTAAGTAAGAGTGTCAAACCCAACGAGGAGCAGAAGGAAATGATAAGCGGTTTTCAACAAGGTATTCTCTGCAAGTACTGAAATAAGTGGTAACAGATAGTTTTGTGATAAGATAATTTGTAACGAGCAACAAGTAACAAAAGTAAATAAAGTGCAGCAAGGTGGCCCAATCCTTTTTGTAGCAAAGGACAAGCCTGGACAAACTCTTATATAAGGAAAAGCGCTCCCGAGGACACATGGGAATATCGTCAAGCTAGTTTTCATCACATTCATATGATTCGCGTTCGGTACTTTGATAATTTGATATGTGGGTGGACCGGTCCTTGGGTCCTGTTCTTACTTGAACAAGCACCCCACTTATGATTAACCTCTATTGCAAGCATCCGCAACTGCAACAAAAGTATTAAGGTAAACCTAACCATAGCATGAAACATATGGATCCGAATCAGCCCCTTACGAAGAAATGCATAAACTAGGGCTTAAGCTTCTATCACTCTAGCAACCCATCATCTACTTATTACTTCCCAATGCCTTCCTCTAGGCCCAAATAATGGTGAAGTGTTATGTAGTCAACGTTCACATAACACCACTAGAGGCTAGAAAACATACATCTCATCAAAATATCGAACGAATACCAAATTCACATGACTACTAATAGCAAGACTTCTCCCATGTCCTCAGGAACAAAGGTAAGTACTCACAAAGTATATTCATGTTGATAATCAGAGGGGTATTAATATGCATAAAGGATCTGAACATATGATCTTCCACCAAATAAACCAACTCGCATCAACTACAAGGAGTAATTAACACTACTAGCAACCTACTAGTACCAATCCCGGACTTGGAGACAAGAATTGGATACAAGAGATGAACTAGGGTTTTGAGATGAGATGGTGCTCGTGAAGATGTTGATGGAGATTGCCCTCTCCCGATGAGAAGAGCGTTGGTGATGACGATAGCGATGATTTCCCCCTCCCGGAGGGAAGTTTCCCCGGTAGAACAGCTCTGCCGGAGCCCTAGATTGGTTCCGCCTCGTGGCGGCGGAGTCTCGTCCCGAAAGGTTGCTTATGATTTTTTCCTTGACGAAAGACTTCATATAGCAGAAGATGGCCACCGGAGAGCCAACAGGGGGCCCACGAGGCAGGGGGGCGCGCCCTGGGGGGGTAGGGCGCGCCCCTCCCTCGTGGCCAGGTGGGTCCCCCTCTGGCGTACTTCTTCCGCTCAATATTTTATTATTATTTCCAAAAATAACTTTCGTGGAGTTTCAGGACTTTTGGAGTTGTGCAGAATAGGTCTCTAATATTTGCTCCTTTTCCAGCCCAGAATTCCAGCTGCGAGCATTCTCCCTCCTTATGTAAACCTTGTAAAATAAGAGAGAATAAGCATAAGTATTGTGACATAACGTGTAGTAACAACCCATAATGCAATAAATATCAATATAAAAGCATGATGCAAAATGGACGTATCAACTCCCCCAAGCTTAGACCTCGCTTGTCCTCAAGTGGAAGCCGATAACGATAAATATGTCCACATGTTTAGAGGTAGAGGTGTCGATAAAATAAAATACGGACATGAGGGCATCATGATTATTTTCATAACAGCAACATATATGGATATTGTCATATGATTTCTTATGCTCAAGTAATAATATATTCACAGTGCAAAGTATGAATCAGAAACTTTATTGAGAACTAAAAAACTATAATCTCAGTCATTGAAGCAATTGCAATTTATCATAACATCAGAAAGAGTCTATGTCAGAGCTTTCTAGCAAGTCGACATACTCAACTATCATTAGTCTTTCATAATTGCTAACACTCACGCTATACTTGTGGTTACGGAGTTTTAGACGGACACAGAGAAAGATAGGGGCTTATAGTTTCGCCTCCCAACCTTTTACCTCAAGGGTAATGTCAACAATAATAACTCATGCTCCCCTACATCCAATTAAATATATCTATCAGGATCTTTCCAACATACTGTGCTTGCCAAAGGATAAAATGTAAAAAGGAAAGGTGAAGATCACCATGACTCTTGCATAAGGTACAAGATAATAGTAACAGATAGGCCCTTCGCAGAGGGAAGCAGAGGTTGCCATGCGCTTTTATGGTTGGATGCACAAAATGTTAATGCGAAAGAACGTCACTTTATATTTCCCCTTGTGATATGAAACTTTATTATGCTGTCCGTTGCTTTTATTTCTTCCACATCACAAGATCGTATAAAGCTTATTTTCTCCCACACTAATAATTCATACATATTTAGAGAGCAATTTTTATTGCTTTGCACCAATGACAATTTACTTGAAGGATCTTACTCAATCCATAGGTAGATATAGTGGACTCTCATGGCAAAACTGGTTTAAGGGTTTTTGGAAGCACAAGTAGTATCTCTACTTGGTACTGAGAATTTGGCTAGCATGAGGGGGAAAGGCAAGCTCAACATGTTGGATGATCCATGACAACATACTTTATCTCAGATATAAGAGAACATAACTCATTACGTTGTCTTCCTTGTCCAACATCAACTCTTTAGCATGTCATATTTTAATGAGTGCTCCCAATCATAAGAGATGTCAATGATAATATATTTATATGTGAAACCTCTCTTTCCTTATTACTTCATATTAATTGCAACGATGACCAAAGCTACGTTTGCCAACTCCCAACAACTTTTAATCATCATACTCTTTCTATGTGAAGTCATTACTCTCAATAAGATCAATATGAGCTTTTGTTTCTTCTTATTCTTTTTCTTCTTTTCTTTTATTCACTCAAGATCATGGCAAAATAATCAAGCCCTTGACTCAACACTAATCTTTATTATATAGCTCACGGACTCAATTACATAGAGAGATCATAAAGCAAAACTCAAAACTAGATCTTGCCATAAACTTTATTCTACTAGATCAAGATACTACTAATAGGATCGAACTAAGGAAAACGGTAAAGATAGGAGTGTGATGGTGATACGATACCGGGGCACCTCCCCCAAGCTTGGCAGTTGCCAAGGGGAGTGCCCATACCCAGGTGATTATGCCTCCTTCTTTGTCGGTGAAGAGGATGGTGGTGATGTTGACTTAGTTGATGGCATAGACTTCTCCCTTAATTTACGCTTGAGGACAAAATTTTGGTCCCTCAAATCATCAATCTCCCACTCCAGGGTTAATATCTTTTTGCATAGGTCCTGCTTATTTTCCTGCAAGAGACGAAAAGGGATAAACTCGATCTTTGTTTTCTTTGCCCTATCAGGGAGACTTGACTTTTTGAATTCCACATGCATGTCCCCAGGTTGAGGTAATGGGGCTTCATCTTCATCTGATCTCGTCTCCTCCTTCCCCCTGGGTTCATAGTCCTCTACTTCCTCCGTAGTCCAGGCATCGTGTTCCACATCTCCATAGACCTTAGGGTTTGCTAAGTAGTCATCCACATAGCTTTCTCCTTCTGAATCCTGGGAAGACATGTTGATCTAATCTGCAGTAGGATAGCTCGAAACAAGAACAGAGGTAATTGCATGATATAGGAGTCAAAACCTTCGGGAGAATATATAATGAATTTTTACCGACCAAAATGCGTATCGTGTAAGAAAACGGAGTCCGGAAGGCACACGAGGTGCCCACGAGGTAGGGGGCGCGTCCTCCACTCTCATGGAGCCCTCGTGTCCTTCCCTGACCGCTACTTATTTTTCTATTTTTCTAAATATTCCAAAACAGAGAAATATTGCCTTAAAAACTGTATTGGAGTCAGTTTACTTACCGTACCACATACCTATTCCTTTTCGAAGTCTGAAACGTTCTGGAAAGTGTTCCTTATGTATTCCTTCGGGGTTATGGTTTCAATAACATTGGTTTCAACATTTGTAGGATTACCTGAGATATAATGTTTAATTCTTTGACTGTTAACCACCTTCGGATTTGTGCCTTCGAAGTTGTTGATTTTTACGGCACCGGAACGATAGACCTCCTCTATAATGTAAGGGCCTTCCCATTTAGAGAGAAGTTTACCTGCAAAAAATCTTAAACGCGAGTTGTATAGCAATACATAATCACCTACATTAAACTCACACTTTTGTATCCTTTTGTCATGCCATCTTTTAACTTTTTCTTTAAACAACTTGGCATTTTCATAAGCTTGGGTTCTCCATTCGTCAAGTGAGCTAATATCAAATAACCTCTTCTCACCAGCAAGTTTGAAATCATAGTTGAGCTCTTTAATAGCCCAATAAGCCTTATGTTCTAGTTCGAGAGTTAAGTGACATGCTTTTCCATAAACCATTTTATATGGAGACATACCCATAGGATTTTTATATGCAGTTCTATAGACCCATAATGCATCATCAAGTTTTTTGGACCAATTCTTTCTAGACCTATTGTCAGTCTTTTGATTTGAGCTCTCTATTGCTCAATTCTACCTGACCACTAGACTGTGGATGATAAGGAGATGCAATTCTATGATTAACATCATATTTAGCAAGCATTTTACGGAAAGCACCATGAATAAAATGTGAACCACCATCGGTCATTAAATATCTAGGGACTCCAAACCTCGGAAAAATAACTTCCTTAAGCATTTTAATAGAAGTGTTATGATCAGCACTACTAGTTGGAATAGCTTCTACCCACTTAGTAACGTAATCAACATCAACTAAAATATGTGTGTATCCATTAGAGGCAGGAAAAGGTCCCATATAATCAAAGCCCCAAACATCAAATGGTTCAATAACAAGTGAATAATTCATAGGCATTTCCTGGCGTCTACTAATATTACCAATTCTTTGGTATTCATCACAAGACAAGACAAACTTACGGGCATCCTTGAAGAGAGTAGGCCAATAAAACCGGATTGCAATACCTTATGTGCAGGTCTATCCCCAGCGTGGTGTCCTCCATAAGCTTCGGAATGACACTTGCGTAGGATCTGTTCCTATTCATGCTCAGGTACACAATGTCTAATAACACCATCTACTCCTTTATAAATATGTGGGTCATCCCAAAAGTAATGCCTCAAATCGTAGAAGAACTTTTTCTTTTATTGGTATGTGAAACTAGGTGGTATAAACTTAGCAACAATGTAATTAGCATATCAGCATACCATGGAGTACTACGAGAAGTATTTATGACATTTAATTTCTCATTAGGAAAGCTATCATCAATAGGTAGTGGGTCATCAAGAACATTTTCTAACCTAGACAAGTTGTCTGCAACGGGGTTCTCAGCTCCCTTTCTATCAACAATATGCAAATCAAATTCTTGTAGCAAGAGAACCCATCTAATAAGTCTAGGTTTAGCATCTTTCTTTTCCATAAGATATTTAATAGCAGCATGATCAGTGTGAATAGTTACTTTAGAATCAACAATATAAGGTCTGAACTTATCACAAGCAAATATAGCTGCTAAGAGTTCTTTTTCAGTACTAGCATAATTTCTTTGAGCATTGTCTAGAGTCTTACTAGCATAATGGATAACATTTAATTTCTTATCAACTCTTTGCCCTAGAACAGCACCTACAGCATAATCACTAGCATCACACATAATTTCAAAGGGTAAATTCCAATCAGGTGGCTAAACAATAGATGCAGAAATCAATGCTTTCTTAAGTACTTCAAATGCTTCTACACAATCATCATCAAATACAAATGGTATATCTTTTTGTAATAAATTAGTCAGAGGCCGAGAAATTTTTGAGAAGTCCTTAATGAACCTCCTATATCCGGCGTGACCAAGGAAACTTCTTATACCTTTGATGTCCTTGGGACATGGCATCTTCTCAATAGCATCAACCTTGGCTTTATCAACTTCAATACCTCTTTCAGAAACTTTATGCCCCAAGACAATACCTTCATTAACCATAAAGTGGCACTTTTCCCAATTCAAGACAAGATTAGTTTCTTCACATCTCTGCAAAACTCGATCAAGGTTGCTCAAGCAATCATCAAAAGAGGATCCAGAGACGGAAAAATCGTCCATGAAAACCTCACAAATCTTTTCACAAAAGTCAGAGAATATAGCCATCATGCATCTTTGAAAGGTAGCAGGCGCATTACATAAACCGAAAGCATACATCTATAAGCAAAAGTACCATAGGGCAAGTAAAAGTGGTCTTTGATTGATCTTTAGCTGACACAGGTATTTGAGAGAAACCATAATAACCATCTAGAAAGCCATAATGTGTATGTTTGCATAATCTTTCTAGCATTTGATCGATAAAAGGTAAGGGGTAATGATCCTTTTTAGTAGCCTTATTTAATTTACGGAAATAAATTACCATCCTATAACCTGTAATAATTCTTTGCGGAATCAATTCATCTTTATCATTAGGAACAACAGTAACATCTCCCTTCTTAGGGACACAATGGACATGACTTACCCACTGACTATCAGCAACGGGATAGATTATACCTGCCTCAAGAAGCTTTAGTATTTCTTTTCCTACCACTTCTTTCATCTTAGGATTAAGCCTTCGTTGGTGATCACGAACCGGTTTGGCATCTTCTTCCAAATTTATTTTATGTTGACATAGAGTCTGACTAATGCCCTTAAGATCATCAAGAGTATATCCAATAGCAGCTCGGTGCTTCTTCAGAGTTTTCAATAATCTCTCTTCTTCATGCTTTGAAAGGTTAGCACTAATAATAACAGGATATATCTTCTTTTCATCAGGATAAGCATATTTAAGATTATCAGGCAACGGTTTAAGCTCAAACATGGGATCACCCTTGGGTGGAGGAGGATCCCCTAGGATTTCAACATGCAAATTGTGTTTCAGAATAGGTTCCTGCTTAAAGAATACTTCATCTATTTCCCTTCTTTCATTCATAAACATATCATTTTCATGGTCTAGCAAATATTGTTCTAAAGGATCACTAGGAGGTACGACACTAGAAGCAAGACCAATAATTTCATCCTTACTAGGCAATTCTTCTTCACGGTGTTGTCTACTAAATTTAGAGAAATTAAACTCATGAGACATATCACCCAAGCCAATAGTAACAACATTCTTTTTCGCAATCTATCTTAGCATTAACAGTGTTCAAGAAGGGTCTACCAAATATAATGGGACAAAATCTATCTCGTGGGGAACCAAGAACAAGAAAATCAGCAGGATATTTAGTTTTCCCACACAAGACTTCAACATCTTTAACAATTCCCATTGGTGAAATAGTATCTCTATTGGCAAGTTTAATTGTGACATCAATATCTTCTATCTCAGCGGGCGCAATATCATGCATAATTTATTTATATAAGTCATAAGGTATTGCACTAACACTAGCACCCATATCACATAAGCCATGATAACAATGATCTCCTATTTTAACAGAAATAACAGGCATGCCTACCACAGGTCTATGTTTATCTTTAGCACAAGGTTTGGCAATTCTAGAAGTTTCACCACAGAAATAAATAACATGCCCATCGATATTATCAGCCAAGAGATCTTTAACAATAGCAATATTAGGATCAACTTTGACTTGCTCAGGAGGGGTATAAGTTCTAATGTTGCTTTTTATGAACCACAGTTGAAGCTTTAGCATGATCCTTTATTCTAACAGGGTAAGGTGGTTTCTCAACATAAGAAGTAGGAACAATAGGATCATTATAAGTGACAGTCTTTTCTTCAACTTTAATAGGTGCAACTACTTTTACTTCTATGGGAGGATCTATTATATTATTAAGACGATAGAAAACGAACAGTGAAGATTTAGCACTTTGGAGTTATGATATTTGAACGGTTTAGATTTAATACAAGATTATTTTAACCGCCCATGTAGTACAAGAATCAAACGTACTTCATGTAGTACTACGAAGGGAAAATACAGCTTGGTTTGCCGACTGTTAATAGGAGTCCGTGAAGGACAAAACGGGCACCAAACCAACACATACACGTAAGTTGAGAGGAAGGCTAATTTTTCTATATAAAATCACCCGGGAAAAGAAAACAAAAGTTTGGTGAAGGGTACTACTACGTGCATGCATATAGAAAAGAAAAGATTGATAAGTGCATGGGTGCAGGTTAAAAAAACGTACAACCTTCTTTTTGGATAAAAAAACATACAGTTGGTCTGCAACTTTAAACAGATAGTCGCAAAAAAACTTAAACAGATACAATACATAGGTAATAAATTTATTAATAACTAGACGTACATGGAGGAGTGCCAAGGCATGCCATGGAATAAAAAAAGAATGCATTGATCTAATTATTTTATTTTTCATTGCTTCATTCTAATGCCATGTAAGAAATTGGCATTAGATTTTGTTAGCATCCGGCTAGGTGTGGAAAGCCAATCTGGCTAGGTGTGGAGTACCAATCCAGTACTTAAGAGAATCTATTCAGGTGATGACCTCAGTAGTGACATCAGCAATGCATCGAATAAAAAATAATTCATTGCGCCATTCACATTCCATGTAAAAATTGACATTAACTAATGTTAGCAAATACATCTTATGTAGTGAAAAAATAGTTGTTTGATTTGAGCATGAAATTTAGCTAATTAAAACGTGCCTAGGAGTCTATCACCTATGAAATGATAGACTGCATACAAATCATGTATGAAATGATAACCTTCTAGGACACATACTGAATTCACTTGATGGTGAGTTGGGCGGCATGGGCACAACCTTAACTAGATTTGTGTGTATGGGAGCATTTTTTCTAGGGTGTACGGGAGCATTTGTACGTTAGCCATTGCAAAAGTGGACTAAAATAAAATATATAAAAGACTAAGATCGAATGAAATAAATATTTTAGAGGATTCTTAAAGGGAAAGTCAAATAAATACAGCGAAAACATATTCAAATTATATTATCAAATAGAAAGCTATTTTGTTTCAGTTCAGAGAAATCGTCAAAATGATGTAGCATAGCCACACAAATGTAGAGGAGAAACACATCGTTTGGTTGTTATATATCTTCTATTATATTATCAAAAAAGACAAATAATCTATCATATTTTTCACATATGCTAATATTATTTGTAAGGTTTGATTAAAATAATAATGGCTGAGATTTACATGTACGTGCAAGCATATCGGACCGTCATGTTGTCACGTGCATTCATCTATGCATGCATAGATGTACGCAGTGCTTCACAAAAGAGATCTAAAATAATAATGAGATCTTATATATATATGTAAGAATCATGTAAGGAATAAAAATTATAGTTCCAAACCACCGTGCGGCACGGTCAACAACCTCAAATTGGTATGCAAAAAGTCTGAACCATGCCCGTTTCTATCCTGTCATCTATTCACAGGCGGCACATACATGGGCTCATGTACCAATACAAAACGACCCAGTCAATGGGATTGCACTACAGCGTGCGTTTGCACCAGCAAAATGCACAAGAACACATGGAACAACATGGCATGCTCTCGGTTGGTCTCCCATGTCTCAAAAATTAATCAATATATTCCACTGTTGAAGTGCTGATTAGCAGTTACAGGATCAAAATCATATTGCAATCAAAAACTCAAAAGGACAAATATTTATGGTTGAGCCAGGTCCGTAAGTAGTGTTTGAAACTGACACTAGAATTAGATGGGTTTGCCACCTAAAAGATAGATGCGTAAAAAATGTACTTCTACAAAGATATAGTCCTTTAGTAAATCATGGATAAACTACTTCGATGTGTAGTTCGACCTACTAGAAACACATTCATATGACTTTGTAAAAATGAAATGTTTGAATGAAAAAGAACTAAAAATCATGGAAACAAAACCATATGAGTTTCTAAAACATCACACTAGCATTTTGTGACATGATTGACAAGCATGATCTGGCCTACACCTAAGTGCGTTGTTGCTATTAAATATAGGGAAACAACTTTGAGGGATAACAGTTCCACAATATTGACATTTGAAATTGACTTTTGTGATTTTAAAGTTTTAAAAGAGAATTCTCACTTTGGGAGAAGTTGAGGATTAAAATAAATTCCTGGTGGAATCTATTTAGCATGATGCAATCTATTTAACATAAGTTCTACAAAGCTATAACAAATAGATTAACGCAACATAACCAGTGACAAGGTGGGTGGAGGAGAAGAACACAAGGTTAAAATATGAGTTCATAGTGGTTATATTTATTTCTTAATGAAAAAAATGTCAATAATCAATGATGGAAGATAAGTGAAAGAGGGAAAGTTAGAAATTAGTAAGAGACAAGCACAATGCGTTCAATTTACTATTGTCACATGCTAAGGTCTTTATAAACAACCTTATGCACTTAATAGATTTTTATTCAATGTGCTAAAATACTTATTGACATTTACAAACAATCACACAAGTCAAAATTTCTTATAATAGTATGTAGTTCTAAACGTGTCTCTAACACCCTATCAACAATTAAAAGCATGTATAGTAAGTAAAAGGAATAAAAAAGGAAGACGCCGCAAGTCTAGCCGCGCAAATGCGCGGGACGCACTGCCAGTTATATTTAAACCACCTCTCCTTGGGGAGATCAACATAAGTACCAAAAGATTCATAGAAAGAAGCTACTATCTCAGAGTCAAGTCCACATTTAGTGCTAAATTTATGGAAAACATCGGTATCCATAAAAGATTTAACACAATCAAACTTAGGTATCATACCTGACTCCTTAACTTCGTCGAGATCCCAATCTTTAGAGTTGCATTTAATTCTATCCAATAAATTCCATTTGAATTCAATAGTCTTTGTCATAAAAGAGCCAGCATAAGAAGAATCGAGCATGGTGCCATTGTTATCAGAAAGCCAAGCATAAAAACTTTTAATAATTATTTCTCTTGGGAGCTCATGATTGGGGCATGAATATAACATCGATTTAAGACTCCCCCAAGCTTGAGCGATGCTTTCTCCTTCGCGAGGCCAAAAATTATATATATAATTGCGATCACGATGAACAAGATGCATAGGATAATACTTCTGATGAAATTCCAGTTTCAATCGTTTGTAGTTCCATGACCCCGTATCATCACATAGCCTATACCATGTCAATGCATCTCCCTCCAAAGATAAAGGGAAGACTTTCTTCTTAACAACATCATCGGGTATACCTGCAAGCTTAAATAATCCAGAAACTTCATCCACATATATTAGGTGCTCATCAGGATGCTTTGTTCCATCTCCTGCAAAAGGATTATCTAGCAGTTTTTCTAACATACCCGAAGGAACTTCAAAGGGAACATTTTCATTTTCAGTAGGTTCAGTAGGTTGAGGAGCAACTCTTTGCTCTACTGGTCGGGGGTGAAGATACCCCGAACAAGCCCCTCAGAGGATTACTTTCAATAGTAACAAGTGACACTAAATTTTAGCACACTATATACGTTTTTCCTTACCAAATTCCACCTACCAAAGGCGCTTCAGTCCCCGGCAACGGCGCCAGAAAAGAGTCTTGATGATCCACAAGTATAGGGGATCTATTGTAGTCCTTCCGATAAGTAATAGTGTCGAACCCAACGAGGAGCAGAAGGAAATGATAAGCGGTTTTCAGCAAGGTATTCTCTACAAGTACTGAAATAAGTGGTAACAGATAGTTTTGTGATAAGATAATTTGTAACGAGAAACAAGTTACAAAAGTAAATAAAGTGCATCAAGGTGTCCCAATCCTTTTTGTAGCAAAGGACAAGCCTGGACACACTCTTATATAAGGAAAAGCGCTCCCGAGGACACATGGGAATATCGTCAAGCTAGTTTTCATCACGTTCATATGATTCGTGTTCGGTACTTTGATAATTTGATATGTGGGTGGACCGATGCTTGGGTGCTGTTCTTACTTGAACAAGAATCCCACTTATGATTAACCTCTATTGCAAGCATCCGCAACTACAACAAAAGTATTAAGGTAAACCTAACCATAGCATGAAACATATGGATCCAAATCAGCCCCTTACGAAGCAACGCATAAACTAGGGTTTAAGCTTCTGTCACTCTAGCAACCCATCATCTACTTATTACTTCCCAATGCGTTCCTCTAGGCCCAAATAATGGTGAAGTGTTATGTAGTTGACGTTCACTTAACACCACTAGAGGCTAGACAACATACATCTCATCAAAATATCAAACGAATACCAAATTCACATGACTACTAATAGCAAGACTTCTCCCATGTCCTCAGGAACAAACATAAGTACTCACAAAGCATATTCATGTTCATAATCAGAGGGGTATTAATATGCATAAAGGATATGGACATATGATCTTCCACCAAATAAACCAACTAACATCAACTACAAGGAGTAATTAACACTACTAGCAACCTACTAGTACCAATCCCGGACTTGGAGACAAGAATTGGATACAAGAGATGAACTAGGGTTTTGAGATGAGATGGTGCTGGTGAAGATGTTGATGGAGATTGCCCTCCCCCGATGAGAGGAGCGTTGGTGATGACGATGGCGATGATTTCCCCCTCCCGGAGGGAAGTTTCCCCGGCAGAACAGCTCTGCCGGAGCCCTAGATTGGTTCCGCCTCGTGGCGGCGGAGTCTCATCCTGAAAGGTTGCCTATGATTTTTTCCTTGACGAAAGACTTCATATAGTAGAAGATGGCCACTAGAGAGCCAACAGGGGGCCCACGAGGCAGGGGGCGCGCCCGTCACCCTCGTGGCCAGGTGGGCCCCCCTGTGGCGTACTTCTTCCGCTCAATATTTTTTATTATTTCCAAAAATAACTTTCGTGGAGTTTTAGGACTTTTGGAGTTGTGCAGAATAGGTCTCTAATATTTGCTCCTTTTCCAGCCGAGAATTCCAGCTGTCGGCATTCTCCCTCCTTATGTAAACCTTGTAAAATAAGAGAGAATAGGCATAAGTATTGTGACATAATGTGTAGTAATAGCCCATAATGCAATAAATATCGATATGAAAGCATGATGCAAAATGGACGGATCAGGTAGCAAGCACAGGAGCCGGGCAACCCAACTATTGAACAAAGACATGATTCGGAGCCAATGATATAATGCTAAATTCGGGGTGTCGAACTGTTATACAAGCAGTCTTCAGACTTTGTTGCCGTGTTATGGGAGATAAGCAGCCCCCGGCGAATATGAAATGTACAAAAGAGTACCGATGCGTCTGATAAGCAGATCGAAATGAAATGAAGTAAAAAAAAGAAAAACCACAGAAACTGGGCCGCAAATCATTTTCATTATAATTGAACTGATACATCAAGGCGTTTCTAATACAAATGGTGCGATAAGCACCCGGACAATTTAACATGCTGGGATCAACAGGGAGCAGCGTGCGGGTCCTGGGAAATAAGTAAAAATACCGTCAAGAAGAACGTATGGAGGTTACCCTGCACGCCTATGTTGCATGCCCCCTTGGTATGCCGAACCTTCAAAGGGGCTGGTGATTAGGCTCGCGGGAAAAGGAACCTAAAACAGAAGGGAAAAAGTGTGTCCGGGGCCGGTCTAGCCGAACTGTAGATCCCGGATTGGATTGTGCCTCCGCCGATGTCCATGGAATTTCGAGTGCGTAATTATGCACGCGTGGTACGAGTGTTTCTACTTCGTTGGGACTGGGACGGAGGCCGAATTGCTAATCGAGCTCTTGACGAGCCATGCTGCCCTGCTGCAGTGTAGTTCGGAAGCTTTTGATGGTGTTAAGGGGCTCGGCAGCCGCACTGTGGTGCTACTTGAGAAGGTAGCTCTATACCTCTGCTGCCAGGGCGACAGAGTGCTCCTCTGTGCGTAGAGAGCGTTCCGTATTGCCATTGACTGTTATGACACCTCGTGAACTGGGCAACTTGAGCTTAAGATAAGCATAGTGTGGTACTAAGTTGAATCTGGCAAACGCTGTTCGCCCGAGCAGTGCATGATAGCTGCTGCGGAAGGGGATAATGTCAAAGATTAACTCCTCGCTTCGGAGGTTGTCCGGAGAACCGAATACCACCTCCAGCATGATTGAGCCCATACAGCGGGCCTCTACGTCCGGAATGACTCCTTTAAAGGTGGTCTTTGTTGGTTTGATTCGTGAGGGGTCGATGCCCATCTTTCGCACTGTGTCTTGATAGAGCAGGTTGAGGCTGCTACCACCATCCATCAGGACTCGAGTTAGGTGGAACCCGTCAATAATTGGGTCAAGAACTAGTGCGGCTGAACCGCCGTGGCGGATACTTGTTGGCTGGTCTCATCGATCGAATGTGATCGGGAACGATGACCACGGATTGATCTTTGGGGCAACATGCTCTACCGCATAGACATCCCTAAGGGCCTGCTTGCGCTCCCTTTTGGGGATGTGTGTAGCATATATCATGTTCACCGTTTTGACTTGAGGGGGTAATTTCTTCTGCCCCCCAGTGTTTGGCTGCTGGGGCTCTTCGTCCTCGTCCTCACTTTGTGATCCCTTTTCCTTGTTTTCAGCATTTAACTTGCCGGCCTGCTTCAAAACCCAACAATTCCTGTTGGTATGATTGGCTTGCTTGTCCGGGGTGCCATGTATCTGGCACGACTAGTCTAGTATGCGGTCCAGGCTGGAAGGTCCTTCATTATTTCTTTTGTAGGGCTCCTTCCATTGGCTGGACTTGGAGCCACTGAATCCGGTGTTGACTGTGGTGTTATCGGTGTTTTTATCATTGCTTCGGTATTTGTGCCTATTGCGCTGGAGCTTGCCAGTGCTATTCTTGGCCTTAGAGGGGCCTGTCTCGCTGGCTGTGTTGTTACTACGGGCCAGCCAACTGTCCTCTCCCACGCAAAAGCGGGTCATGAATGCCGTGAGGGCTGCCATAGACTTCGGCTTTTCTTGGCCGAGGTGGCGTGCTAGCCATTCGTCGTGGATGCTGTGTTTGAAGGCTGCTAAGGACTTGGCTTCCGGACAGTCAACGATATGGTTCTTTTTGGTTAGGAACCTAGTCCAGAATTTTCTGGCTGATTCTCCAGGTTGTTGAACTATGTGGCTTAAGTCATCAGCGTCTGGTGGCCGGACATAGGTTCCTTGGAAGTTGTCGAGGAAAGCCTCTTCCAAGTCCTTCTAGCTGCCGATGGAATTTTCTGGCAGATTGTTAAGCCAGTACCGAGCTGGCCCTTTGAGCTTTAGTGGGAGGTATTTAATGGCGTGGAGATCATCTCCTCGAGCCATGTGGATATGGAGGATGAAGTCCTCGATCCATACTGCTGGATCGGTTGTGCCGTCGTATGATTCCATATTGACGGGCTTGAACCCCTCGGGGAATTCGTGATCCAGTACTTCATCCGTGAAGCAGAGAGGGTGTGCGGCGCCTCTATATCGGGCCGCGTCGTGGCGTGGCTCTAACGCAGTCCGTCTGCGGCATTCGGACCGGGCGTAGTTAGGTTTGTTGCGTCCGAATAGGTAGCCATCTTCGTGCCTCGAGGCACGTTCTCGTGATCCGTAGATCGATCTTGTATGTCCTGTTCTATCGTCCAGGATTTGCCGGAGGTCGTATGTGTTACCCTGAATTCTTCCGTCTCTATTTTTGTGAGGTGGTGGGGCAGACTGCTGTTTGGCCTGAGTTGCCGCTTTGTCCCGACCGCGGGGTGGCCGGTCGGTCACCCTGTCTCGACCACGTGGTGGTCGTTCCGCATTACGCGAGGAAGATGTGTGCTCTGGTGCCTCCTCATCGAATTGAGGTAGCAGTCTGCGTTTTGGGTAGCTCTTGGTTGGGCGCTTGAGGCCGTATTCTTCGGCTGTAAGGACGTCTGTCCATCTGTCGACGAGCAGGTCTTGTTCAGCTTGAAGCTGCCGCTGTTTCTTTTTCAGGCTCCTTGCTGTGGCTATGAGCTGAAGCTTAAAACGCTCCTGCTCAGAGGGTCCTCTGGCACGATGAAGTCTTCGTTGCCAAGGCTTGACTCCTCTTCAGGTGGTGGATGGTAACTATCGTCCCTCGAGTCATCTTCTATGGCCTGCTCATCAGGGTTGTCTTGCCTGTTGTTATGTTCCTCTTGTTCGGATGCAGCTCCGCCAAGGTCTTCATTGTTTTCGGCGTCGCCCGGAGTGCTATTTTCTCTGGTACCAGTATTGCTATCCTTTGAGCGGCGAGGCTTGGAGCGGCGTTTGGGGCGCCGGCGCTTGGACTTCATCTCGGAAGTTTTATTCTTATCTGGCTCATCTTTATCACCGCGAGATCCTTTAGGTGTATCCACCATGTACACATTGTACGAAGAGGTGGCTGTCCAACGTACAGTGAATGGCGGGTCTTGGCCTTGCTCCCTGTCGGCATCGTCGTCCATACCGTCGATGTCTTTGGAGCCATAGTCAAGCACGTCGGTTAAGTCATCGACGGTGGCTATGAAGTGGGTGGCGGGTGGGAAGCAAAATTCCGCACCGTCTGTCTCTAGCTCGAACTGGACATAGTTCGGCTGTGAGTCCTCCACCAAGGATAATTTCTTCAAAGAATTTAGTATGTCACCCAAAGGCGAATGCTGGAAGATGTCTGCGGCGCTAAATTCGAAAATCGATAACCGATCCAGCTCGGTGTCTGCAGGCGCACTTGATCCGGAACGTATGGCCGGATACGAGTTCGGAGCTCCATTGTCGCAAGCTTTGCAGGGTGTCGAGTCCATGTGCGGCTCGAACGCCGCGGACTTTATGGCCTCGGAGGGGATGATCTGCTTCGGTACCGAGGCCGTTGCAGCAACAGGATCCATCTCCTGGGTGTGCTCCGATGACAGATTTAAGTCATGTTCATCGTAGAGAAGGGGAGCGATCGCCGCGGTATCAGATCCATGGAAGATCAAGTCTCCGCGGACATCCGCGACATAGTTCAAGCTTCCAAATCTGACCTGATGGCCAGGGGCGTAGCTATCGATCTGCTCTAGACGACCAAGCGAGTTGGCTCACAGTACAAAGCCGCCGAACACAAAGATTTGTCCGAGAAGGAAGGTTTCTCCCTGGACGGCATCATTACTGACGATCGGAGGGGCCATCGAATCCTTTCGTCGACGGCACAGTGGAACTCTCAATGAAAGCACCAATGTCAGTGTCAAAATCGGCGGATCTCGGGTAGGGGGTCCCGAACTGTGCGTCTAGGATCGGTGGTAACAGGAGACGGGGGACATGATGTTTACCCAGGTTCGGGCCCTCTCCATGGAGGTAATACCCTACTTCCTGCTTGATTGATCTTGATGAATATGAGTATTACAAGAGTTGATCTACCACGAGATCGTAATGGCTAAACCCTAGAAGACTAGCCTATGAGTATATGGTAATGAATCAGTCCTATCCGGACTATGCTCTCTGGTTTATATAGACACCGGAGAGATCTAGGGTTACACGAGGTCGGTTACATAAGAGGGAATCTTCATAGTCGGTCGCCTAGTGTCGGCGTTCTGGGAACGGGGGTCCCCAGACTTGCCTGCCTGCGGCCTGCGACGTGGCTCGAGTGGGGGCCCAACATGGCCCATCTTCATCAACACAAGGCTCAAGACCCTCGCGAGGGGCCAAGCCTCGCGAGGAAGACGACTTGGAGCTTCCTCTAGCACGGCCTCCTTAGGCTGGCTCGCGAGGAGGCGGAGAGATCAAGGTGGGGTACCTCACGAGGTGCCCATGACGCAAGCCATGACGACCAGAGGTGCCAGGCGGGCGCCAGCCCACGCAGTGTCCTCCCTTTCCTCTTTGGTGCAAAGGGGGCAAGCGCAGGCGAGAGGATCAAGCAAAGGCACCCATTTCGGTGCAACGAGACCAAGACCAACTCCACGACAAGGAGGAAGTCACTTTGGAGCCCAAGCCGGCGTCATCACCAGAACCTTTGGCAGGGGAAGACCAACTTTAGTCAGGATAAGTGTACCCGATGTTCCCCTTCAAATCGGCCAATTGTTGGCGCCCTTCCCGCTCAAATATTTGGGAAGAGGCCCAGGGCCTTTGCCTATAAATAGGACTAGCCACCCCCAGGGTAGAGGGAGATAGTCACACACACACACACACACACACACACAGAGAAGGGCGATCGAACTCCGCCTAGCAGTTCATCCCCTAGCCAAGAACAGACCCTCGCGAGGTCGTTCTTCCTTGTACTGTTCTTCCTCATCAGCCCAAGAGGCAATCCACCACACCACACTAGAGTAGGGTATTACACCACAATGGTGGCCCGAACTAGTATAAACCCCGTGTCTCTTGTGCTGTTCTTGCAATAGTTTAGATCCCAGCGAGACGGAGAGGTAGAGGGCACGATCTCCGCGCGCACCCCAGAGTTCGAACCTTAAGGGTCTGCCGGAACCCGTGATCCGACATTTGGCGCGCCAGGTAGGGGTGCGTCGGGATCCGTCTTCCACCGCTCCGCTCTCCTTCGACCACCGCATCCATGTCCGACGCTCGTCGGGCCCGCGCCGAGCGCCGGGCTGCCATCGCTTCCCGCGCCGTCCAGGCGGCCCCCGTCGGCGGGCTTCCTCGTCGTTCCCCGTTGCCCGCCGTCAACGCCGCCCCCGGCCCGGCGGGGAACGACCAGCAAGCGTCCTCTCAACACCCGTCCGTGTGGCGGGATGGCCGCACGGCCACTCCGTCGCTCACCCCAGCCGGTTCTTCATCGCACGCGCTGCGCGCGCCCCTGGAGGCTCGAGTTGCGCTCATCGCGGCGAACGAGCTCCTACGCTACCGCCCCGTCGACGACGTCTACGAGGAGTGGCTCGACCGCGTCGCTGAGCTCGTCTGCGCCGCAGGGGGCTCCCCCGCGCCTTCCGCACCATTGCGCCGCACTCCGCCCCGCATGGGCAATGAAGCTCCGGGGGCGTTCCAGCCGCCACCTTTCCAAGAAGATGCCATGGCCCCAAGGCGCGCAGCTCCTGGACGGAATCCGATCCGTCATGCGCCGGCCCAGCAGGAACGGAGCTGCCAAGAAGTCCCGCGACCGCAAGAGGCCGCTCGGGCGCTCCCGGCTCCGACTCGCCGAGACCCTGCTCCAGCTCCGGCGCGTCAAGACCCCGCGCTGCTCCTAGCTGCGACGCAAGGGGACCCACAAGGCCAAGCTCTTATTCAACCAAAGCCGCCCGTGGCCACCGCTGGCTGCCGCTCCTACACCCCTGAGTTGCGTAGCGTCGCGTGGCCCGGCAAGTTCAAGCCGGACCTGCCTCCTCGCTATGACGGCACCACTGACCCCACGGAGTTCCTCCAGCTCTACGAGCTGGGAATCGAAGCTGCCAGCGGGGACGAGAAGGTCATGGCGAACTGGTTCCCCATGGCGCTGAAGGAAGGTGCTCGCACTTGGCTCCTGAACCTGGCCCCAGGCACGATCTCCTCCTGGGACCAGATGCGTACCCGCTTCATCACCAACTTCCAAGGTACCCGCGACCGACCTCCCGCCGTGAGCGACATGCACCGCATCAAGCAGCAACCTGGGGAGACGCTACAGAAGTACATCCAGCGCTTCAACAGCGCGCGCCTCAAGATCCCCAGGGTGTCCGAAGAAGCCATCATTTCGGCCTTCTCCGATGGCGTGCGCGACGTCAAGATGAAGGAGGAGCTGGCGATGCATGAAGACCTCTGCACCTCCCTGGAGCTGTTCAACCTGGCGACCAAGTGCGCTAGAGCTGAGGAGGGACGCCTCTCCCTCCTCGAGCTGCCTGCCGCACACCCAGAAGAGAAGAAGCCCAAGGCCAAAGACGTGAAACGCAAGGGGGCTGCCGTGCTCGCGGCAGAACCAGACACCAAGCGGGGTAAGGATTTGCCTGAATCCTCCAGGGGCAGCCGGTACTGTGTGTACCACGACCTCCACACCCACAACACCAATGAATGCCAAGAACTCCGCGCCGTGCGAGAAGGAAGAGTCGGCCGACGCCCTAACCGTGCTGACCGGGGCTACGGCCAAGGAGGAGGAAGGAACCCGGGACGCTGGAAGACCGCGGCCCACGTCCAGGCTGGCGTGACCAACCTCGCGAGGACCGCTGGCGCGACCCGCCATGCGAGGGGGACTGGAGGGATCAGCCTCGTGAGGATCGCCCTCATGGCAACCCAGGCCTGCCGCCGTTGCCGCCTCAACCAAGAAGGAATGAAGACCGCCACCAGGACGAGGGGGCTGGGGGCTTCCAGGAGCCTCGCGCCATCGCCTGCATCCTGGGCAGAGCTCAAGCCCCAGCCTCCCAACGTATCTTCAAGCAGTTTGCTCGCGAAGTGAATGCAGTCCTCCCCAAGCTCGAAGCAACGCGTCCCCTCAGGTGGTCGGCCTGCACCATCACGTTCAGCTCCGCAGACCAGCTCAAGTGCGCAGCCACAACCGGAGTCCTCCCAATGCTTTGTTCCCCAGTCATCAGCAACGTTCTGGTCACCAGGACCCTCATCGACGGAGGGGCAGGACTCAATGTCTTGTCCGTGGAAACGTTCAACAGCCTCCAAGTGCCCTATGACCAGCTTCAGCCAACCAAGCCCTTCTCAGGAGTCACCGATGGTTCCACGGTCCCGATCGGACAGGTCCGCCTCCCGGTCACCTTCGGCACCTACAACAACTACCGCACCGAGCTCATCGACTTTGACATCGCCCACATCCGCCTGCCGTACAACGCCATCCTCGGGTACCCGGCGCTGGCCAAGTTCATGGCCGTGACTCACCATGGCTACAACGTCCTCAAGATGCCAGGAAGCGACGGCGTCATCACGGTGCCATGTCAAGAGAAGGATGCAGTGTGTGCACTCGAGCGAGCCTTTCAGGCCGCGTCACTAGAAGACCCAGATCACGGAAGCAGGAGGCTTCCTGAGACCACCCCAAGAAGAAGACAACGTCAGGCTCAGACCCTCAGGAGGCGGGCCCTTCAAGGCCCGCGTCTGCCCAGGGGGACCCTCCTTCAATCGCATAAGAAAGCGCGCCCGGCGCCCTCCTCAGGCAGGGCTCGGGGGCTCTCACCTAGAGGGCCACCGACCTCGCCAAGGTCACGAGGGAGGCGCTGAGGCACCATGTGGAGGCGTGTTTTGAAACACGCTTCCCTCGGGAGGAAGCCAGGGAAGGAAGGCCAGACCAACAGGAGTTTGTTAGCAAGGCGATACAAGAGCTACAGGAGTCAAGGATCATGAGGGGTTGTCGTCGCCCACCAGCCGTGGCTCCCCATCCAGGCAAGGATGGTGGGCTGCGTGTCTACGTCGACGTACCAGGGCTCAACCAGGTCGCCACGGCGGAGCGCCTCTGGCCCTCACACGCGGGGCGCTGCGGAGGACCACCCCACAACTATGTTCGCATGCCTTATGGCCTGCCGAGCATGGCTGCGGCGTACCAGCGCATCATGAGGAGCATCTTGGAGGCGCAAGAAGGCAGGCGTTCCGCAGCCCTGGCGGAGATGGAGGCTGCTCACGAGGAGCCACCAGTGCCTCCGGAGCCTCCCGAGGCCCCCGGGCCTGGGGGCTCGTGAGGATCAGCTTCCACAGCCCACCGAGTCTGCTGCGCCAACGCCACTGCATCAACGACAACTTCAGGTGAAATCTTTCAAGTTTCATTCTCAGCTGGGAGCGCCCTCCCAGGGTTGCGTCATTCCCAGGCCGCGTGGGTCCGTCCCTGTGGCATGTACCCCTTTTTTATATTTTCAGTCGCTAGCTTGCTTTGCTGGGGGCGCCCCTCGGGCTGCATCACCCTCAAGCCGCTCGGGTTAGGCCCAGCGGCGTGTATCCCTTCCGTGTTTATTTCCAGTTATGCATCATTACTCGATGCCGTCTGCGGCGCCCATCTTCTTCATGCCGACCACTTGCACGTTAAAAGGGGGGGGGTGCCTGAGCATCGCGACTCAGGGCTCTTACTGGCTCTCCAGCCCTCACCCTCTGGCCTTGTCCACGGCATCGTGACCTGGCATACCAGCGACGGCTGAGACAAGCTCGAGGGCCGGGACCCGAGGACATAGAGTGCCGGCATCTAACCTGACCTTGCAGGAACACATCTCAAGATGCGGCCCAGCGCCAGGCGCAGCCCGCCTAGAGGTAGGGCCTCGTGAGTCCCGCGCTGGCTCACGGGTGCCCCGACACACCTCGCCCGCTCCAACCGGCGAGCTCCTGAGCGACTAACAGTCAACTAATCGCTGCTATGGCAATCCCGTCTTCTCTTTTTGAGGTGAATCCGCAGGGCCCATAGGGAGAATCACGCTAGCCGAGGCCCTCACGGTGTTCCTTTCGCCCTTGCCCGCGCGAGACGCTTGCACGTTAAAGGGGGGGCGCCTGAGCATCGCGACTCAGGGCTCCTACTGGCTCTCCAGCCCTCACCCTCTGGCCTTGTCCATGGCATCGCGACCTGGCATACCAGCGACGGCTGAGACCAGCTCGAGGGACGGGTCCCGAGGACGTAGAGCAGAAAGGGGAGCAGAGGCGAGGGAGAAGGGGCACGCGAGGACCTCGTCAAGCAGCTCCGCTCGAGCTACCCCCCAGATCCGACGGCACGCTGAGGGCAATCTCCAATCCTCAAGATAAGTCACCATCCAATGCATTGGCTACCGCAGCACTACCCCCGCACCTAAAGCAACTCCGTACTAGCGACGTTGCTTCCCTTTCTCACCTAGCGACGGCTGCTTGGGCGCCAAAGGGGACCTCCTGAGCATCGCGACTCAGGGGCTCTTACCGGACCCCGGGTCGCTCACCTCCTGGCCTTGAACACGACATCGCGACCTGGCATACCAGCGACGGCTGGCGCCGCCTTGGGACAGGGACCTGTCGGCGCAGAGCACCAAGCCCTCGCGAGGTGCGAAAGGGGGAACCAAACTACGACGGAATTCGCGATTCGCACAAATTCATAGCAAGGGTTACATATTAACAACAAGGATCACAGCCACCTCACAAGCCCCTATGGGGCGCAATGTGTTTCCTCGCAGGGAACGAATCCTAAAGGGTGCTAACTACACGCGCCCCTGCAGAAGATGCCATCATCAACAGTGGGCCGGCAGGCGCCGGCGCCAACCCCATCCATATCAGGATCGGCGGCGACCAAGCGAGCCTGCCCTGCTCCGGGAGCGGCGCCGGCTCGCGGGCTCGTAGCTGTCGTCGCTCGTCTCCGGCGTCGTGAAGACCTCACTGTGATCGCTGGATCCTTCGGTGCTCCCATCGCTTGCGGAGCTGTCCAGGGGGCGATTGGCGGGCCCCGCCGTCATGGTGGCAGGGTCCTGGCCACCTCCCCCGGGGCAGCACTCCAGCCGGCGACCGTTCGTGTTGAAGACCTTGAAGAACATCACCGAAGCGCCGTCGTACTCCAGGTGGATCGTGAGGGCGCCCTTCGTTCTGCAACACCGAGCGATTTCACCCCAGCCGCGAGTCATGAAGACCTCGCCCGGGGCGGTGATCGCAACCTCTGCCCCGGTTGCAGGAGTGCGGCAGTCGGCATGCTGCAGCAACAGCTCCAGGAGTCTCACCTGCTGGAAGGCGGAGGCGAAGAAGGGAGGAAGGCGGATCCAAGTCTGCAGAGGCATGGCGGCGTGAAGCACGAGCTCTCGGGAGGAGCCCTCGGTGTGGACTCCAGGAGGAACAACCAACACCTTCATGATCCTGCAGCGCCGGCGACGGCGCTGGCCGAGGGGGTCGGCATCTCCTCTTCCAGAACCCTCAGCGTGGGCGTACAAGGGAAGCGGGAACCCAGGCGGAGGCCGCTCATACCAAGGCCTCGGCACCACCAGGCGATTCTCCTCGTCTTGGCCGCGCAAGGCGGGCCGTTTCTTCGGTGGGAGCGAGTCAGGTACCTCCTGAGGGGCCTTTCCCTTCTCCGCCGCGGAGAACCAACGAATCGGAGCCATCACACCAAGACGAAGCAAGAACTGAGGCGGGAGAGGAAGCAAGAAGAGATGGACTGGAAGGGCACGCATGGTGCCGTACTTATAGCCGGCGGAGGTCAACCGCCAGCCTCCACGATCACAGGTAATCATGACATGGTTTGCATGCAGGGACTTGTCCAATCCGCGCGATCGTTGAGGCGTCGTGGGGAAGTGGAGACGCCCATGTCCAATCAACCGCCACGCGGCGCCCGAGGCCGCAGGCTGTTAGGGCCCGCGGCGCTTCGCCCTTGCCGTTTCGCCTCACAGCACGGCCAAGTCCATGCGCGCCTTGGGCCCGGGGGCTACTGTCGGCGTTCTGGGAACGGGGGTCCCCAGACTTGCCTGCCTGCGGCGTGGCTCGAGTGGGGGCCCAACGTGGCCCATCTTCATCAACACAAGGCTCAAGACCCTTGCGAGGGGCCAAGCCTCGTGAGGCAGACGACATGGAGCTTCCTCCAGCACGGCCTCCTTAGGCTGGCTTGCGAGGAGGCGGAGAGATCAAGGTGGGGTACCTCACAAGGTGCCCATGACGCAAGCCATGACGACCAGAGGTACCAGGCGGGCGCCAGCCCACGCAGTGTCCTCCCTTTCCTCTTTGGTGCAAAGGGGGCAAGTGCAGGCGAGAGGATCAAGCAAAGGCACCCATTTCGGTGCAACGAGACCAAGACCAACTCCACGACAAGGAGGAAGTCACTGTGGAGCCCAAGCCGGCGTCATCACCAGAACCTTTGGCAGGGGAAGACCAACTTTAGTCAGGATAAGTGTACCCGATGTTCCCCTTCAAATCGGCCAATTGTTGGCGCCCTTCCCGCTCAAATATTTGGGAAGAGGCCCAGGGCCTTTGCCTATAAATAGGACTAGCCACCCCCAGGGTAGAGGGAGACAGTCACACACACAGAGAGAGAAGGGCGATCGAACTCCGCCTAGCAGTTCATCCCCTAGCCAAGAACAGACCCTCGCGAGGTCGTTCTTCCTTGTACTGTTCTTCCTCATCAGCCTAAGAGGCAATCCACCACACCACACTGGAGTAGGGTATTACACCACAATGGTGGCCCGAACCAGTATAAACCCCGTGTCTCTTGTGCTGTTCTTGCAGTAGTTTAGATCCCAGCGAGACGGAGAGGTAGAGGGCACGATCTCCGCGCGCACCCCAGAGTTCCAACCTTAAGGGTCTGCCGGAACCCGTGATCCGACACCTAGCTTGCCTTCCACGCCAAGGAGAGTCCAATCCGGACACGGGTATAGTCTTCGGTCTTCGTGTCTTCACAGCCCATCAGTCCGACCCATGGATAACAGGCCGGACGCCTGAGGACCCCTTAGTCCAGGACTCCCTCACACCTCGCTATTGAAGACTGGTTCGGGGGCTACTGAGGGAGTCCTGGACTAAGGGGTCCTCGGGCATCCGGCCTATTATCCATGGGCCGGACTGATGGGCTGTGAAGATACGAAGGCCGAAGACAATACCAATGTCCGGACTGGACTCTACTTGGCGTGGAAGGCAAGCTAGGCGACCGACTATGAAGATTCCCTCCTATGTAACCGACCTCATGTAACCCTAGATCTCTCCGGTGTCTATATAAACCGTAGAGCATAGTCCGGATAGGACAAATTCCTTACCATATACTCATAGGCTAGACTTCTAGTGTTTAGCCATTACGATCTCGTGGTAGATCAACTCTTGTAACACTCATATTCATCAAGATCAATCAAGCAGGAAGTAGGGTATTACATCCATAGAGAGAGCCCGAACCTGGGTAAACATTGTGTCCCCCGTCTCCTGTTACCATTGATCCTAGACGCATAGTTCGGTACCCCCTACCCGAGATCCGCCGGTTTTGACACCGACAGTCATCAAGACAACAAAAGGGAAAAGTCAAAGGAAAGACACCACTAGACAAGAGGGGGAGCGCGCTCGAAGCATCATCCTCATCATCAAAGTGCCACCCTGCCATCGGAAAGGAACAAGTGATACGTCCATTTTGCATCATGTTTTTATATTGATATTTATTGCATTATGGACTGTTATTTCACTTTAGAATACAATTCTTATGTCTTTTCTCTCTTACTTTACAAATTTCACGCAAAAGAGGGAGATTGCCAGCAACTGGAATTCTGGGTCGGAAAGGGCTATATCGGGGCACTTTTTCTGAACATCTCCAAATTAGCTGAAAATTGACAGAGAATTATTTTGGAATATATTAAAATTATTGGCGAAAGAAATACCAGAGGGGAACCCACCAGGCAGCCACAAGCCTGGGCGGTGTGCCCTACCCCTCTAGGCGCCCCTCGAGCTTGTGGCTCCTCTGGCAGGCCTTCGAGGCCCATCTTCTCCTATATGGAGCCATTTGACCTAGAAAAAATGAGAATGAAGTGTCAAAATCGGGGCTCGGCGGACCCAAACAAGGTTCGGACTCTAGGGCGTGTGCGAAGGATTCTGCTAGGCTATGACTTGCTGCTCACCGTCTCACGGCCTTGCTCCATCGCACTCGAGCGAGCGGGAAGAAGAAGTGGACCCAGTGATTTACCCAGGTTCGGGCCACCTTGCGGTGTAAAACCCTACTCCTGCTTTGTGGTGGATTGCCTCGCGAGGAAGATGAGTATGAACTAGTACAAGCGTGAGCTGCCTCAGGAGAGCTCAAGGGGTGATGGATCTGATCCCCTCCCTACGATGGAGACTCACCTATATTTATAGTGGCCTTGTTCATCTTCCCTCATGGCTTAGGTGGGAAGAGATACCACAGTGGCCAATTTTAAAGGGAGACAGGAGTACACCCTATCCTGACTGAAGGTGGTCTTCGCCTGCAAAGCTTCTAGTCGCGACGAAGTGGCGGGCTCGGTGATGACCTCCGTACTGCCGAGCCCATGGTCTTGGTCTTATTGCACTGGAATGGAAACATTTGGGGGATTCCTTGGGAACCCGCGTACGTCCTTGTCTCCTTATCGCCGAAGAGGAAACTGTCCTGGCTCTGGTTGTCATGACTCACGTCATCACGCGCCTCATGAGGCGGGATGCGAGTCTAGAGATGTCCGCCCCCGAGAGGCGGCCTCTTGAGGCCGCTCCTTAGGAGGTCTTGATGTGGTTCGCCTTGCGAGGCGGGGGCCCTCGCGAGGGTCTTGCTCGTGAAGTCCTGCTGTTGGGCCGCGCCGGGCCATAGGCAGACGGGTCTGGGTACCCCCGGTCCCAAAACCCCTATAGTAGCCCCCGGGCCCACGACGTGCTCGTCATGGCTTCGAGACAAAGGCAAAGAGGGAAGGGCGAAGCGACGCGGTCCCCAACTGCCTGCGGTCCAGGCTCGACACATGGCGCACGACGGGACGCGGACGCCCCCATTCCCCATGTTGCCTCGGCAACTGTCCAGGCTGACAAAAAGCCTGGGGCATGCCGCGGGGCCAGCATTGCTTCGAAGGTGAAGGGACGCCAGTTGGCCTTCTCCTGCTGCTTGTAAGAGGGCGAAGGGGCGGAGCCCCCAACCCATCTCCGTCTTATTGCCTCCTTGTCTCCAACTCCTGCTGCTGCAGCCATGGCGCCCATGAGGAGGTTCTCTTCCCTTGAGAAGGGCAAGGTGGTGTAGGAGGGGCCGGAGCAGCCACAACCCAAGAGGGGTCGTAGTCGCCCCCATAAGTCCGCCGCTACGCCAGCGGTGCCTTATCGGCAGTGCGAGCGCCCTCCATTGGCGGTCTGCACCGGCTTCGACAGTCGAGGGAAGAACTCCACTACGAAAGCGGCCGTGGCTGGGGAGGAATAGGGCGGCCGCCTGACCATCTCGACCATGGGCTCACTCCGTCAACATGGCCCGCGAGTTTGTTGTGTGGATGGAGAGTCCGCCCCGCACCTAGCTCCAGCTCCCGAACTCCTTCGCGGTGGAATGGCGACGGACGGGCCCGTCGGGCTGTGGTTATAGCCGGACGGCTGTTGCTACAGGTCCTCATGGGCAGAGGTCAAGGTCAGTCCCTCCAGCTTCGTGTACCTGACTTGGGGATGGCAGTCATTTGCCCGCGCCCTAGGCTTGAAGGGGAGGCACACCCTCCACTTCAAGTTTGACGGGGCAGCGATGCTCTTCATGAAGATCTTCGGGGAGGCTGGCGGGTACCTCGGATGCTTCCTGGAGAGCAAGAGTAGCGGTGGCGGCCACACTTCCTCCAGCGACGATGACCACAGCAGTGGCAGCGACATCCTCGGCGGTGAACTCGCCCTAGGCGACGGTCGCGGCGCCACCACCAACGACGACACTGATACATCTACAGCGTATCTATAAGTTTTATTGTTCCATGCTCTTATATTATCTATTTTGGATGTTTTATATGCATTATTATGCTATTTTATACTCCCTCCGTCCGGAAAAACTTGTCATTGAAATGATGTATCTAGATGTATGTTAGTTCTAGATACATCCAATTTCATCCATTTTGATGACTAGTATTTCCGGACGGAGGGAGTATTATTTTTGGGACTATCCTATTAACCTAGAGCCCAGTGCCAGTTTCTGTTTTTTCCCTTGGTTTTGAGTTTCACAGAAAAGGAATATCAAACGGAGTCCAAACGGGATAGAACTTCACGATGATTTTTCTTGGACCCGAAGACACACAAAGGACTTGGAGTCCAAGCCAGAAGAGCCACGAGGCGGTAGAAAAGGTGGAGAGCGCGCCCTAGGGGGGACGCCCCCTGCCTTGTGGCCCCCTCGGGACTCCCCTGACCTAATTCTTCGTCCTATATATTCACAAATATTCCCGAAACATCAGACAGAGCCACAAAAATACTTTTCCGCCGTGGCAACCTTCTGTTCCTGTGAGATCCCATCTTGGGGCCTTTTCCGACATCCTGCCAAAGGGGGATTCAATCACGGAGGGCATTTACATCAACCCTATTGCCCTTCCGATGAAGCGTGAGTAGTTTACTACAGACCTACAGGTCCATAGCTAGTAGCTAGATGGCTTCTTCTCTCCTTTTGATTCTCAATACCATGTTCTCCACGATGTTCTTGGAGATCTATCAAATGTAATCTTGTTTTACGGTGTGTTTGTCAAGATCCGGTGAATTGTGGATTATGATCATCTTATCTATGAATATTATTTGAATCTTCTCTGAATTCTTATATGCATGATTTGATATCATTGTATTTCTCTTCGAATTATCGGTTTGGTTTGGCCAACTAGATTGGTATTTCTTGCAACGGGAGAGGTGCTTAGCTTTGGGTTCAATCTTGCGTGATTTCACCCAGTGACAAAGTAGGGGTAGCGAGACACGTATTGCATTGTTGCCATCGAGGATAAAAAGATGAGATTTTCATCATATTGCTTGAGTTAATTCCTCTACATCATGTCCTGTCACTTAAGGCGTTACTCCATTCTTTATGAACTTAATACTCTAGATGCATGCTGGATAGCGGTCGATGTGTGGAGTAATAGTAGTAGATGCCGGCAGGAGTCAGTCTACTTGACATGGACGTGATGCCTATATTTCATAATCATTGCCTTGGATATCGTCATAACTTTGCGCTTTTCTATCAATTGCTCGACAGTAATTTGTTCACCCACCGTATTATTTTCTTTCATGAGAGAAGCCTCTAGTGAAACCTATGCCCCCGGGTCTATTTTCCATCATATTTGCTTTCCGATCAACTATTTGGCAGTCTTTTGTTTTCAGATCTATAAACCCAAAAACCCAAAAATATTTTATCTTTTATCTATCTCTATCAGATCTCATCTTTGCAATTGACCGTGAAGGGATTGACAACCCCTTCATCATGTTGGGTGCAAGTGTTTGATTTTTTGTGCAGGTGCATCGATTGGAGACTTGCTTGTACCTCCTACTGGATTGATACCTTGGTTCTCTAACTAACGTAAATACTTATATGTACTTTGCTGCATCACCCTTTCCTCTTCAAGGGAAAAACCAACGCAAGCTCAAGAAGTAGCAGACACCTCCTCTGGGGGAAGCGGAGGCGACGATGACTACGATGAGCCGCCGCTTCAAGATGGAGGATGACTCCAACTAGGCACCCGCGACGCCGGAGACGGAGCCTTAGGAGCGGCGGCCTCTGGGAGGAAGTTTCTTTTGTTCTCCTTTTTTATTTCCTGCATCAGCACGGGATCACTCGAGTTTAGTAAAGTGAATGCCTCTAGCTCAGGTTCAGTTATAGCGGCATGCCTCGCACTATGCGCACGTATGAGAGAAAAGCACAAACCACAATGCATCGCTTGGCCCCGACCAACCCACTGTAATCGGGAACTCCGTGAAAATTTCCTCGCCCTCACTTCTACCACGATTTTTTAAGTCATGGACGGCCCAAAGAATGTCATGCAGGTGCGTCCCTGGCCCGCCCAGGACGAAAAGCCCATTTTCTATCATGATTTTTTGTCATAGAAGTAGGAGCCCACCACATCTATGATGATACATGGTTTGTCACAATTATCGTCATAGAAGTGTCATAAGCATGACAGGAAAAAAAATTGTTCGGCCCAAAATGTCACAGATGTGTCTTTTTTTGTAGTGAATGTTCTCCTCGATGTTATCGGAGTTCTATCTGATGTAATACTTCTTTTGCAGTGTGTTTGCCGAGATCCGATGAATTGTGGATTTATGATCAACTTATATATGAATATTATTTGAATCTTCTCTGAATTCTTATACGCATGATTTGATATCTTTGTATTTCTCTTCGAATTATCAGTTTGGTTTGGCCAATTAGATTGGTATTTCTTGCAATGGGAGAGGTGCTTAGTTTTGGGTTCAA
Organism: Aegilops umbellulata; assembly: GCA_032464435.1. Classification (NCBI taxonomy): domain Eukaryota; kingdom Viridiplantae; phylum Streptophyta; class Magnoliopsida; order Poales; family Poaceae; genus Aegilops; species Aegilops umbellulata. Next base: position 401,346,769 of record CP136054.1, read on the forward strand.
TCTTGCGATGTCCTCACCAAGTGACATAGTAGGGGTAGCGAGGCACGTATTGTATTGTTGCCATCAAGGATAAAAGATGGGGTTTTCATCATATTGCTTGAGTTATCCCTCTACAACATGTCATCTTACTTAACGTGTTACTCAGTTCTTATGAACTTAATACTCTAAATGCATGCTGGATAGCGGTCGATGTGTGGAGTAATAGTAGTTGATGCAGGCAGGAGTTAGTCTACTTGACACGGACGTGATGCCTATATTCATAATCATTGCCTCGGATATCTCAATTGCTCGATAGTAATTTGTTCACTCACCACGTTATTTCCTTTCAAGAGAGAAGCCTCTAGTGAGACCTATGGCCCCCGGGTCTATTTTCCATCATATATTTTCAGATCTATAAACCAAAAAACCCCAAAATACCTTGCTGCAATTTATTTGTTTTTACTTTGTTTTACATTTTAGTAATCTTTTATATCTATCTCTATCAGATCTCACCATTGCAATTGACTATGAAGGGATTGACAACCCCTTTATCGCGCTGGGTGCAAGTGTTTGATTGTTTGTGCAGGTGCATAGATTGGAGACTTGCTTGTACCTCCTACTAGATTGATACCTTGGTTCTCGAACTGAGGGAAATACTTATCTCTACTTTGTTGCATCACCCTGTCCTCTTCAATGGAAAAACCAACGCAAGCTCAAGAAGTAGCAGGAAGAATTTCTGGCACTGTTGCCGGGGAGGTTCTACATCAAGCCTACCAAGTAGCCATCATAAACTCCCATCTCTTGCATTACATTATTCGCCATTTTCCTCTCGTTTTCCTTTCCCCCACTTCTAAAATGATTTTAAAAAAACACAAAAAGATTTGCCTTTTTATTTGCCCTTCTTCTGTTTGTCTTTTTATTTGCTTTTTGCTTGTGTGCTAGATTGCTTGTTTTGCTATCATGGCTAGCTCCTCTATCATAATCGATACCCCAGAAAACAAGGATCTTAATTTTAAGCAAAGGGGTGGGGAGAATCTAAAAGATGCTTGGTATAGAATTTGAAGTGCTCAAAATAGATCTACTCGTAAGCAATCCACTACTGTTCTTCTTTGAAAATTTTATGTGGGTGTTACTACTTGGTATAGATATGTGCTAGACACCATTACTGGTGGAATTTTTTTGGGTAGTCACACGATGGATGCTTACAGTGCTATGTTGAACCTAGTGGGATCTCCACCACTTATGGTTAATGAAACGGTTTTAACTTTGGAACATGTGATGCAACAGCTTGATATTATTGAAGATAAAATTTCCACGGTAGAGCTTATTGAGAATTTGGATAAAAAGATCCACCACCATATTACTCAACTCGGATCAAAGGTGGGGGTTACTTTGAAGAATTTTAAGGACAAAGAACCCATAGTAATTGAGAAAATTGATCAAGATTCCTCTAGAATTTATAAATTAGAAGATATTATTACTGACTTAGGTTCCACTTTCGCCGCTGTCAAAACTACTCCAAAACTTCCTCCTATTAAAACCACCAAGTTTATTTATGTTCCTAAAAATAATGGTGATTCTTCTAGTAAATAAAGCGGAGATCTTAAGATGATAAGGGTTCACTCTAACCTTCTCAATATTATTAAGGAACCAATTGCTATGAGGGAATTTCTTGATTTCTTGCCTAGGAGTGTGATTATTTATAGAACCAAAGAATCTCATATGGGTTGTAATGTTAGGGAATGTAGCATGCAATTTAAAAAAAAAATCATATGCTCATGCAAGATCTATCTAGGAGATTCATAGCAGCGGGAGGGGGGAGTGTGTCCACGTACCCTCATAGACCGAAAGCGGAAGCATTTGTTAACGCGGTTGATGTAGTCGAACTTCTTCTCATTCTGACCGATCAAGAACCGAAAGTACGGCACCTCCGAGTTCTGCACACGTTCAGCTCGATGACGTCCATTAAACTCTTGATCCAGAAAAGTGTCGAGGGTGAGTTCTGTCAGCATGACAGCGTGGTGACGGTGATGGTGAAGTGATCCGCGCAGGGCTTCGCCTAAGCACTACGTGAATATGACCGGAGGCGTAAACTGTGGAGGGGGGCACCGCACACGTCTTTGAACAATTGATGTGTGTTCTAGCGGTGCACCCCTACATATATATAGGTGGGAGAGGGAGAGGGGCAGCAAGGGGCGCCCCAAGTAGGAGTAATCCTACTTGGGCGCCTCCCGCAAGTCGGCCTCCCCCTTCCATAAGTGTCGGAGGGGGAAGGAAAGAGAGGGGGGAGAGAAGGAAAGGGGGAGGATGAATCCTCCCCTTTCCTTTCTCCCTTCCCCTCCTTCCTTCTCCCCCTACTCGGCCTATATGGGGGCGCACCAGCCCACTAGGGGCTGGTCTGTCCCGCCCTTGGCCCAATAAGGCCCATATCTTTGTCGACGGGTGCCCGGAACCCCTTCCGGTGACTCGTACGTACCTGGTACCCCCGAAACACTTCCGGTGTCCGAATACTATCGTCCTATATATGAATCTTTACCTCTTGACCATTTCGAGACTCCTCGTCATGTCCGTGATCTCATCCAGGACTCCAAACAACATTCGGTCACCAAATCACATAACTCATATAATACAAAATCGTCATCGAACGTTAAGCGTGCGGACCCTATGGGTTCGAGAACTATGTAGGCATGACCGATACACTTCTCTGGTCAATAACCAACAGCGGAACCTGGATGCTCATATTGGTTCCCACATATTCTATGAAGATCTTTATCGGTCGTATCGTAATGACAACATACGTTATTCCCTTTGTCATCGGTATGTTACTTGCCCGAGATTCGACCGTCGGTATCTTCATACCTAGTTCAATCTCGTTACCAGCAAGTCTCTTTACTCGTTTCATGATGCATCATCCCGCAACTAACTCATTAGTCACATTGCTTGCAAGGCTTATTACGATGTGCATTATCGAGAGGGCCCAGAGATACCTCTCCGATACTTGGAGTGACAAATCCTAATCTCGATCTATGCCAACCCAACAAACACCTTTGGAGATACCTGTAGAGCATCTTTATAATCACCCAGTTACGTTGTGATGTTTGATAGCACAAAAGGCATTCCTCCGGTATCCGGGAGTTGCATAATCTCATAGTCAAAGGAATATGTATATGACATGAAGAAAGCTATAGCAATAAAACTAAACGGTCATTATGCTAAGCTAACGGATGGGTCTTGTCCATCACATCATTCTCCTAATGATGTGACCTGTTCATCAAATGACACCACATTTCTATGGTTAGGAAACTTAACAATCTCGAGCTAGTCTAGTAGAGGCTTACTAGGGACACGGTGTTTTGTCTATGTATCCACACATGCATCAAGTTTCCGGTTAATACAATTCTAGCATGAATAATAAAAATTTATCATGATATAAGGAAATATAAAATAACAACTTTATTGTTGCCGCCAGGGCATATTTCCTTCAGTCTCCCACTTGCATTAGAGTCAATAATCTAGTTCACATCGCCATGTGATTTAACACCAATAGTTCACATCACCATGTGATTAACACCCATAGTTCACATCACCATGTGACCAACGCCCAAAGGGTTTACTAGAGTCAATAATCTAGTTCACATCACCATGTGATTAACACCCAAAGAGTACTAAGGTGTGATCATGTTTTGCTTGTGAGAGAAGTTTAGTCAACGGGTCTGCCACATTCATACCCGTATGTATTTTGCAAATTTCTATGTCTACAATGCTTTGCATGGAGCTACTCTAGCTAATTGCTCCCACTTTCTATATGTATCCAGATTGAGACTCAGAGTCCTCCACATTGGTGTTAAAGCTTGCATCGACGTAACTCTTTATGATGAACTCTTTATCACCTCCATAACCGAGAAATATTTCGTTAGTCCTCTAAGGATAATTTTGACCGCTGTCCAGTGATCTACTCCTGGATGACTATTGTACCCCTTTGCCAAACTCATGGCAAGGTACACAATAGGTCCAGTATACTGCATGGCATACTTTATAGAACCTATGGCTGAGGCATAAGGAATGACTTTCATTATCCCTCTATCTTCTTCTGTGGTCGGTTTTTGAGTCATACTCAACTTCATACCTTACAACTCAGGTAAGAACTCCTTCTTTGACTGATCCATTTTGAACTCCTTAAAAATCTTATTAAGGTATGTACTCATCGAAAGTCCTATCAAGCATCTTGATCTATCTATATAGATCTTGATGCCCAATATGTAAGTAGCTTCACCGAGGTCTTTCTTTGAAAAACTCCTGTCAAACACTCCTTTATGCTTTCCAGAAAATTCTACATCATTTCCGATCAACAATATGTCATTCACATATACTTATCAGAAAGGCTGTAGTGCCCCCACTCACTTTCTTGTAAATACAGGCTTCACCGCAAGTCTGTATAAAACTATATGGTCCCATTAACTCATCAAAGCGTATATTCCAACTCCGAGATGCTTGCACCAGTCCATAGATGGATCGCTGGAGCTTGCACACTTTGTTAGCACCTTTAGGATTGAGAAAACCTTCTGGTTGCATCATATACAACTCTTCTTTAATAAATCCATTAAGGAATGCATTTTTTACATCCATTTGCTAGGTTTCATAAAATGTGGCAATTGCTAACATGATTCGGACAGACTTTAAGCATCGATACGAGTGAGAAGATCTCATCATAGTCAACACCTTGAACTTGTCGAAAACCTTTTGCGACAATTCGGGCTTTGTAGATAGTAACAGTACTATCAACGTCCGTCTTCCTCTTGAAGATCCATCTATTCTCAATGGCTCGCCGATCATCGGGCAAGTCAATCAAAGTCCATACTTTGTTCTCATACATGGACCCTATCTCAGATTTCATGGCCTCAAGCCATTTATCGGAATCTAGGCTCATCATCGCTTCCTCATAGTTTGTAGGTTCATCATGGTCTACTAAGATGACTTCCAGAACATGATTACCATACCACTCTGGTGTGGAACATGCTCTAATTGACCTATGAGGTTTGATAGTAACTTGATCCAAAGTTTCATGATCATTATCATTACCTTCCTCACTAGTTGGTGCAGTCATCACGGGAACAGTTTTTGTGATGAGCTACTTTCCAATTCGAGAGAAGGTACAATTACCTCATCAAGTTCTACTTTCCTCCTACTCACTTCTTTCGAGAGAGACTCCTTCTCTAGAAAGGATCCATTCTTAGCAACAATGATCTTGCCTTCATATCTGTGATAGAAGGTGTACCCAACAACTTCTTTTTGGGTATCCTACGAAGACACACTTCTCCGATTTGGGTTCGAGCTTATCATGCTTGTAGCGATCCAACCTTAGGCGGTCAAATCTCTGTGTATAAGTGTCATCCCTGGATCGGTAATGCTGACACACACAGTACTTGAAGGATTTATAACAGAGTTTCAATCACACACTTATTACATCGAATGTCTCAAAAGAGAACTTAATACAATATCATGGCTGAAGGCCATCTAAACAAGATAACAGCGGATGCTTCGAAGGTAAATAAGTCCATCAACTCCAACGACATAGCTGAGTGCACGACAATGACCTAGCGCATGATACGTCTCCAACGTATCTATAATTTTTGATTGCTCCATGCTATATTATCTACTGTTTTGGACTATATTGGGCTTTATTTTCCACTTTTATATTATTTTTGGTACTAACCTATTAACCGGAGGCCCAGCCCAGAATTGTTGTTTTTTGCCTATTTCAGTGTTTCGGAGAAACAGAATATCAACGGAGTCCAAACGGAATAAAATCTTTGGGAACGTGATTTTCTCACCGAACGTGATCCAGGAGACTTGGACCCTACTCCAAGGGAGCCAAGAGGAGGTCACGAGGGTGGGGGGCGCGCCCCCTTAGGAGTAATAGTAGTCGATGCAGGCAGGAGTCGGTCTACTTGTCTCAGACGTGATGCTTATATACATGATCATACCTAGATATTCTCATAACTATGCTCAATTCTGTCAATTGCTCAACAGTAATTTGTTCACCCACCATAGAATACTTATGCTCTTGATAGAAGCCACTAGTGAAACCTATGGCCCCCGGGTCTATTCTCACCATATCAATCTCCATCACTTTAATCTTGCTTTGCTTTTTTACTTTGCCTTTTACTTTTCACTTTGCATCTCTATATCAAAAATACCAAAAACATTATCTATCAGTTCTCACTCTCGTAAGTGACCGTGAAGGGATTGACAACCCCTAATCGCGTTGGTTGCGAGTAGCTATCATTTTGTGCAGGTACGAGGGACTTGAGCGTGGCCTCCTATTGGATTGATACCTTGGTTCTCAAAACTAAGGGAAATACTTACGCTACTCTGCTGCATCATCCTCTCCTCTTCGGGGAAAACCAACGCAACCTCAAGAGGTAGCAGCGCACCTTACTCTTTGTCTGAAAACTCTGCAACATAATACATTGCAGCCTGTGTAGGTCAGCACATGGAATATGCTGGCAAAATAACACTATAGAGCAATGAACATGTAACAACTATAACTATATGCATATTTGGCTCGTGGAGGCTCTATGGTTAATTTTTTGCAGAAAGCTAGTTTTTTCCTGCAACAAAGGAATAAATTTTTATTTAACTACAAAGTTTGTTGAAAACATTGAGAAAGTTCCTCCAACTCAATCCCAAATTAATAATTATAACCCAACAAATTTAATTAAGTAGAGTGATGAGATCAAATCAATAATTCAAGTACCAGATACTCAAGATGTCCATAACCGGGGACACGGCTAACCATGATTAGTTTGTACACTCTGCAGAGGTTTGCGCACTTTTCCCCACAAGACTCGATCTCCTCCGTTGGATTTCTTGCACTGCATGATGTTTGAGAAATGGATGACGGAGACACAGTCTTTCAGAAGCATTAACTCTTTACTCTGGGTAGACAGTACCACCTACATCCCCTACATCTGCTAGTCTACCACTGAAAGAGGTCACACAACATACTCAACTATGCTAGAGCCCATAATGGCTTGTGGCTGCACACAAAAGTTTCCAGCATTAATAATCCTATGATCCCTTTGAGCCTGGGTGGCAAATCGTAGGATGATCACACGGGTACTCCAGGATATCCCAAGACAACACTGGATTGCACCAGGTGCCTAGACAACTACTGGGTGCTCCAGGGTGCCTCAACCAATCCACCCAGATGTGTATTAAAAGTAGCCACCTTAGGTTTAACCATTAATTAAAACTGTCACATCTGTCATTGATCACTCAAATCCAAACCACGTCTACGAGCGTAGCATAGCTGTATAAGCATAACGTAGAAGTAACTCCCAGGGTTTGAATTAAAGACAATAGGTTCTACCTCATCAACTACTTCCCAATACCCACAAGTATTTAAGTCCTAACCATGCAGTGTTTGAGGATTGAAAACTAATGCATAAAAACTAGGTAATAAAGGGGTATGATCAAAGTGTTACTTGCCTTGGTGACGATCTGAAAACCCTAGTGACTCGTAGTAGCACGCTTTGCACTCCGGAAACTCTATCTTAAACAAACAATACATACATAAGCACTCAAGCATAAGATGCATAGGTAAAACTCAAAAGAAAAGATCCAAACCAAAGGTTCAATTGAAGAGCTTCGATTTGCAAAAAGAAAACTACCGAATCGGAGCAATGAAACCCAAACTACGATCAAAAGAAGTTCGAAAACAAATCTGCTTGCAACCAAATTTGAATTTTTCAAAACTATGTTCAAGTTGATTAACTCAAAAGAGGGGAACAAGGCAAAGATTTTGGCGTTGGTTTCACTAGATTTGGACGAACGAGCGAAAAGTTGCGACGGTTTAAAGATTAGGGACTAATTTGTGAGAAAAGTAATCATGGATAGGTCCCTGGCCGAAAAATAAAATAGAAAGAAAAACCTAACGAACGAACGTTCGCTAACAGAACTAAATGAACAAACGTGTTCGTTAAAACAAACTAAACAGAGAGCGGTTGCCAAATAGAATCGATTGAAATAAACCGAGAAAAACCCTAACCCTAAAAATAAACCAAACTAAACCGAAGAACTGAAAAAAAAGAAAATAAACAGGCAAATCGGGGCGGGTTTTATACCGGTCCAAAATGGCGGCGGCGAGGTCAACAACGGCGGCGGTGACTCCGACGGCGAGGCGTGGCGGGGCTTCGGCAGCGGGCGACGGTGGCGCAGCAGCGGCAGCGGCGATGGACGGCAACGGCGGCGGCGCGGCTCGGAGGCGGTGGTGCGGCGGCGCCTCGGGGTGAGGAGAGGGCGGCTGGGGTGGTGGCTTATAAAGAAGGGGGGCTCGGCCGGCTTGGGGAAAGGGCGGCGCGAGAGGAGTCCGGCTCGGACTCCTCGGCGTCCGTGCGGCGGCGGGATTCCTCCCGTTCGGGAGGAAGGCAGCAGGGAGGTGGGCTGCGGCCTGGCTCGGTTGGGCCTTCGGCCCAGTCCGACAGGAAGTTTTTTTAAAAAAATAAAATTTCACTCGAAGAAAAATCCTAATAAATTATTAAAAAATTCTACAAATAGGTGAAACAATTTTCACCGCCTAAACCTAATATTTAGAACAAAGTGAATATTTTTCAGGCCTAAAAATGCAATTTTCAAAAATGCATATTTTTCTAATTTAAATAAAATAGCAAATAAAATCCAAATAAAATATAAATTTGATTTTAACATTTCTTCTCCAATTTTCCTCTCTTTTGAAGAATTCATATTATCTTTACTCTTTCATTTTTAATATTAGAAAAAATTGGAGGGAAAAGCATTAAAACCAAATTGATCCTCTTTTCAAATTTGAGAAAAAGTCAAATAAGAAAATTTATGAAATCCCCAACTCTCTCCTTGTGTCCTTGAGTTGCTTAAGATTTCTAGGATCACAAGCAAATGCAAAAAAATAATATGAAATGCATATGATGACCTATGTATAACCTGGCTCTCATACCATCTTGTAGCGATCCGACCTCAGACGGTCAAATCTCTGTGTATAAGTGTCATCCCTTTATCGGTAATGATGATGCTCACAGTACTTGAAGGATTTATAACAGAGTTCCAATCACACACTTATTACGTCGAATGTCTCAAAAGAGAACTTAATACAATATTATGGCTGAAGGCCATCTAAATAAGATAACAGCGGAAGCTTCGAAGGTAAATGAGTCCATCAACTCCAACAACATAGCTGAGAGCACGACAACAACCTAGCGCACCTTACTCTTCATCTGAAAACTCTGCAACATAATACCTTACAGCCTATTTAGGTCAGCACATGGAATATGCTGGCAAAATAACACCATAGAGCAATGAACATTTAACAGCTATAACTATATGCATATTTGGCTGGTGGAGGCTCTATGGTTAATTTTTGCAGAAAGCTAGTTTTTCCCTACAACAAAGGAATAAACTTTTATTTAACTACAAAGTTTGTTGAAATAATTGAGAAGGTTCCTCCAACTCAATCCCAAATTAATAATTATAACCCAACAAATTTAATTAAGTAGAGTGATGAGATCAAATCAATAATTCAATCACTAGATACTCAAGATTTCCATAGCCGGGGACATGGCTAACCATGATTAGTTTGTACACTCTGTAGAGGTTTGCGCACTTTTCCCCACAAGACTCGATCTCCTTCGTTGGATATCTTGCACTACATGATGTTTGAGAAACGATGACCGAGACACAGTCTTTCAGAACCATTAACTCTTTACTCTGGGTAGACAGTACCACCTACATCCCCTATATCTGCTAGTCTACCACTGAAAGAGGTCACACAACATACTCAACTATGCCAGAGCCCATAATGACTTGTGGCTGCACACAGAAGTTTCCAGCATTAATAATCCTATGATCTCTTTGAGCCTGGGTGGCAAACCATAGGAAGATCACACGGGTACTCCAGGATACCCCAGGACAACGCTGGATTGCTCCAGGTGCCTAGACAACCACTGGGTGCTCCAGGGTGCCTCAACCAATCCACCCAGATGTGTATTAAAATTAGCCACCTTAAGTTTAATCATTAATTGAAACTCTCACATCTGTCATGGATCACTCAAGCCCAAACCACATCTACAAGCATAGCATAGCAGTATAAGCATAACGTAGAAGTAACTCCCAGGGTTTGAATTAAAGATAATAGGTTCTACCTCATCAACTACTGATCTCTACTACACAACCTTCTTCTTGTGGACGTTGTTGGGCCTCCAAGTGCAGAGGTTTGTAGTACAATAGCAAGTTTCGCTCAAGTGGATGACCTAAGGTTTATCAATCTGTGGGAGGCGTAGGATGAAGATGGTCTCTCTCAAACAACCCTGCAACCAAATAACAAATAGTCTCTTGTGTCCCCAACACACCCAATACAATGGTAAATTGTATAGGTGCACTAGTTCGGCGAAGAGATGGTGATACAAGTGCAATATGGATGATAGATATAGGTTGACGGTGTCCTGGACTAGTGGGTACTCACCACGTCGTCTCCCAATCTATTAGATTGGGCCGAGAACCCCCGTGGCCGTATACTCATGGGCCAGTTCGGATAGCTGCCGCAGACAAGGAAGATCCCACAAGACATGGCGATCAAGACAAGGACTTCTCCCCACCGACGTATTCGGCTAGGACTCTTGTTATCCTAGGCCTCTGGTGCATTATATAAACTGAGGCCAGGCTAGTCGATAGAGGATATACAATATACAACAGATAACAATCATACCATAGGCTAGCTTCTAGGGTTTAGCCTCCTTGATCTCGTGGTAGATCTACTCTTGTACTACCCATATCATCGTTTTACCTCCATCGAGAGGGCCCGAACCTGGGTAAAACATCGTGTCCCTCGTCTCCTGTTACCATCCGCCTAGACGCACAGTTCGGGACCCCCTACCCGAGATCCGTCGGTTTTGACACCGACATTGGTGCTTTCATTGAGAGTTCCGCTGTGTGATCGACAAAAGGATCGATGGCTCGCCTGCAGATCAACTACGACTTCGGCATCTTCGTCACCAGCTCGACTGGTCACCTTGGTTCGACCAAGAATTATGCCCCATGTTCGGATCACCATGTTCGGACGAGGGCCTTCATCAAACATCAACTCCGATCTCTATCAAGATCACGGAGGAATCATCCACGGAGCTCGGGGGCTCAACGTCAACATTGCCCTCAAGCGACCGTGCTGTTTTTCTGGACAGCGAACTCGTATCTGCTACCACCACCTCCTCGAGTATCTCTTTGACAATCTCTTTGGTGGAATTGTGCGGAATTGAGTCTACAACAATCTTGGAAAATTTCGTCAAGTTCCGATGGAGGAATCTCTGGCAATCCACGATATACCAGAGCCGTGTCAAAACTGGACAGGAATTTGGATGTGTTTAGGGCGTGGTGTCCAGCTTCTAGCTCGGACGTCCTTTGGAAGATCCAACCATTGATCGGCTGCGGAATTCCTGTATCTACCACCTCTCAAAATTTCAGCTCAATCCGACCATCCAAACTCCGGGAACCTTCCTATTAGCGCATCAATTTTCGGATCTGTTTTCTGCGCGAAAACGAATCCGACCCGAGTTCATCTTTTCTATGAACGGGATTTCGAACATCCCTTTTTGAAGGAAGTTTTGTATGGGGTATTGTGTTTTGTTCCCGAACACATCCCACTAACTTTAAGATCTGTTGAACATGATCTTCAACATCATGCTGGTGTCAAACCAGTCCAGCAATATTACTCCACGGCTGTCGACCTGCGCTAAGACACAGCGTCACTTTGTTGAGCCGAGCTCAACTTCTTCGGATCATCACTTCGGCGTCACTAGCCGACCAGCTCCGTCACATTAGCTGGGCCGAGGGCTTTGCCTCGGCGAGCCAACCTTTACCAGCATTGCCATGCCGTCGTTTTATCACCCATCAGGCAATGGGTGTGCGGAGCGAGTCCCAATTTTGGGAATCACCTTCCTTCGGATTGCTACAACAAATAAACCAGGTGCTATCAATCCCTAATATTTTTTGCTTGTTCGGGTTCATTTTTCCCAAGGAATTATTACTCTGGTTTGTCCATCATATGTACACTGGTCTATCAAATGGTGGCCGCATTCACGACAGTCGCATGGTGGTTCGGTCAGTTTCCGTACATAGTCCGGCAAACGCCGCATCCGGAGCTTGGACCGACCTGCGAATTCAGGCTTTGCCACGCCTTTACCGCATCACGCCGACGCCCTGCATCGACATTGACTTCGGCGCCATGCCATATATCTTTTATTACTCACTTTGCATAAACTATTTATTATGCAACAATTTTTTTAATTATCATTATTACTATTATCCCCGGTTTGCACTATTTTTTGTGCACAGGAAAATGATCCGGGGACTTCGGCGTCACTCTGCCGGTCTGCATCGACCGCGCTATGTCACCACTTCGGCGTGTCGAGCTCTCCGCTCCGCCACCTCGGGACCGGCTTGGGGATAGAACCTTGTCCCGCATCAAGCTCGGACTGCGAACACATTAACCAGCTAAGTCGCTTTCATGCTCAAAGCTTTAATTTCTAACTTGTGTTCGGTTCAACCAAGCGTTATACTTTTTTGGAAAAAAATTACTTGTAAATTTTTTCTTCCTTGTCCAAACTTTGTTTGTGACGCATAAATTCAAATACCCCGTTTACTTGGGAGCTTCCTTTATGAAGCTTTTCCTGTTGCATATGATTATACTTGTACGGCTTCGTTCCTTGTTCGTGTATTACGCCACAGTATGCACCATATTGACTTAAGCGATTTTCAAGATGGGTTTCCTCGCTCCTGTGTTTACCCCTACGTTCCCGATTGTTCGGCTAGGGAGTAAAGGGAGCACGTCTGCGATTATCATGATCGGGTCACCCGAGCCTGACCTCAGACTGGGTGAAGCCGAAAGCTAGCGCTCTTATAGTTTTCAATGATGGTCGGCACACAACGGAACTCATGAGTACAAAAAGTCTATTGCACAAGTCTCATAATAACAATGAGCACCGAAGAAAGGTATCGGTGGGGGTACTATTTTCTTCGAAGATGCTTCTTACACTTCGCAGTAATATAGCATAAGTTCCCTGAGCGCGCTTTGTCTGTTACAGCCTTATGGACTGATTGCCTGGTTATTGTAAACACCGTCGATATTCTCGACCGATGGAGTACATAACACTTTTCGGTCCTTGACCGCAGAGGGAGAAGCCGACGGTCGGTTAAGACGCGTTTAAAGTTCGGTTGAACATAGATATGATATAAGTACTTCGGTACATGCAATCATTCTCCTACCCAAGTCACTTGGGGGCTCTTAAGTTTATTTGAGCCGTTTTATAATAAGTGTTCTTCTTCTTAGTCGTTGCAAAGTTTTATTATTATTTATCACTCCTTTTTTCGACACGAGTGTGCGGTCACTAGCCGGGGAGCCTAATTTCTCTCTCAAAGCCGCTAGAGTTTAGTTTGCTAAACTGGCCTGATGAGAAGTACTACGCCCTCGGGATAGGAGGTTGAAGCAGTAGGCTGACCCGCTCGAAGTCTTGAGATAGGATGTATCATGTTAAAGCACGACAGAAGCACTTCTTTTTTCTAAGACCAATTTTTGGATTGGCACCGAACACTTGATATTGTGCGGACGTCATGTTTTTACTGACTTCTCTTGGTTTTCCAAGCTTTTTGGCACTTTTAAACTATTTGTGCTTTTCCAGCATTAGTCTCGCAGTGCAACGCCGGACACCTTTTAGGGATTCGGCAAAACATTCTCAGATATTGCTATATATGCATCGGTTTCGAATTGTGTCTTCGGTCAATAGTTGGGTTGCCCGGCTCCTGCACTTGCTTCCTATGTTCCGTTTTGTTCGGCTAGGCGTGCAAAGGGAGAACCACTGCGATTGTGCTTCCAGCTCACATGGTTAAGCACCTCAGTGGAGAAAGCCGAAAACTGACTGTCACAATAAGCGTAAACTGGCCAGCGATCCGATGACTATGTTAAATAACAGGCCGTTCATAACATTGGCTGAAGTGTTTACGGCTTGACCTCGACTGTCGACGAACACTACCGGGGGCTATTAACTAGCCTCCCAAACTAAATCCTCGATATTTTGCTCTTACATTGGAGCTGAGGTTTTATGATCATGCTTAGCATGACAACCCAAAGAAAGGAACCGATAGCGGGAATATTTTCTTTGGAAGACATTTCTTCTGTTAAACAGTAATATAGCATATCTCTCCGCGTACCTTTGTTTATAAAACCGTATGGCCAGATTGCCTTGTTTGTCGTACTCATAAAGGCTTTATAAAGTAAGACAAACACTCATCGGCTACTGGCCGAGGAGGTGGAAGCCGATGGTCGGTCAACAAAGTTTTGTACAATGCGGATCCGAGCATTAAATGACGTAAAGTACTTGGATACATAGAGTCATTACACACAATTTGTGATTTTACTATGGATATCGATCTTTAATTCGGCCACCCGTGCCCGCATTAAGGCTCTGGGGCTACTGGGCTTCGGGCTTATTATTTAAACATATTAAAGGGGCACATCGATCCCCTGATCTGGTGTTGCCACTCGACCAGTCTCTTGGGGGCTACTGCATTGCTTGTCCAATGCAGAAAATTTTATGTGCAATATAGTTTCCGAGGAGATTTTGATCCTCAGGTTGGTCGGCCGCACCCAACCTGAGCCTCGAGGACTGAGCACGCCGCTTTTAGTGTCCCGAAGTATTCTGCCGAGCTAGGACTTGATCCTCAGGCCGATTTTGCAAATCGACCTGAGTCTTAGCGGCTACTGGGATCAGCGGTCTTATGTCATCCTTCATGTGCATCTCAGGTTTTAGACCGATACCCACCTTAAGGGCTACTGGCTATATATCTCGGCAGAGAATAAATTGCACCAATCAAAAATAATGACAAAAATCGGCCCACATTCGAGGTGGTGCACCACCTCGGAAGTAGTCCGGCATAAAGCTCGGGCGCTAGTGGCTGGCTCCATAGAGGGCATTTCCGGCATTAAGCTCGGCTAAACTCCTTCAAACTTCTTTGAACCAAGGTGATTTACGACACCTCGGATACGGTCCGGCGTTGGAGCTCGGATACAGTCCGGCGTTGGAGCTCGGATACATAGTCCGGCGTTGGAGCTCGGATACATTCCGGCATTAGAGCTGGGAAGCGGTCCGGCGTTGGTGCTCGGCTGCAAAGGATACCTCGAATGCAGTCCGTCTTTGGAGCTCGGACGCAAGAGCACACTGCCTCCCGGGAACAACTTCAAACCCGAGGTGTGGCACAAAAATAAACAAGGCATTGATAAAGGCCGAAAACTTAAAGGGGCTCCTCGGATACCCGATGTGTAAACCCGTCGAATGCATTTCGGTGATCCTCAAGATCGAAGATAAAGAAGATTCGTTGAACCAGTTTTCAAGACCGATGACCGAAGATGAAGAACAGTTCGGAAGAATCGAGGAGCGTCCCTAACTTGAAGACCGGTTCAGGGGGCTACTGACGGTGTCCTGGACTAGGGGGTACTCACCACGTCGTCTCCCAATCTATTAGATTGGTCCGAGGACCCCCGTGGCCGTATACTCATGGGCCAGTTCGGACAGCTGCCGCATACAAGGAAGATCCCACAAGACTTGGCGATCAAGACAAGGACTTCTCCCCACCGGCGTATTCGGCTAGGACTCTTGTTATCCTAGGCCTCTGGTGCATTATATAAACCGAGGCCAGGCTAGTCGATAGAGGATATACAATATACAACAGCTAACAATCATACCATAGGCTAGCTTCTAGGGTTTAGCCTCCTTGATCTCGTGGTAGATCTACTCTTGTACTACCCATATCATCAATATTAATCAAGCAGGACGTAGGGTTTTACCTCCATCGAGAGGGCCCGAACCTAGGTAAAACATCGTGTCCCTCGTCTCCTGTTACCATCCGCCTAGACGCACAGTTCGGGACCCCCTACCCGAGATCCGCTGGTTTTGACACCGACATAGGTTTTTGTAATCTGAAATCATAAAAACAGCAATGTAACAAGCGATAAAAGTGAGTGTAAACCGTATTGCAATGCTAGGAAACAAGGCCTAGGGTTCATACTTTAAATAGTGCAAGTTCTCTCAACAATAATAACATAATTGGATCATATAACTATCCCTCAACGTGCAACAAAGAGTCACTCCAAAGTCACTAATAGCAGAGAACAAACGAAGAGATTATGATAGGGTACGAAACCACCTCAAAGTTATCCTTTCTGATCGATCTATTCAAGAGTCCATAGTAAAATAACACGAAGCTATTCTTTCCGTTTGATCTATCATAGAGTTTGTACTAGAATAACACCTTAAGACACATATCAACCAAAACCCTAATTTCACCTAGATACTCCAATGTCACCTCGAGTATCCGTGGGTATGACTACACGATATGCATCACACAATCTCAAATTCATCTATTCAACCAACACATAGAACTTCAAAGAGTGCCCCAAAGTTTCTACCGGAGAGTCAAGAAAAAAACGTGTGCCAACCCCTATGCATAAGTTCACGAGGTCACGGAACCCGCAAGTTGATCACAAAAACATACATCAAGTGAATCACATGATATTTGTCATCAAACAATTACAATTCATCTTATTTTCAGGAAGAGTCTATAACATAGCTTTGATTCAGAAAACTTCACATACTCAACTATCATTTAGGCTTTCACAATTGCTAACACTCATGCGATATTTATGGGTTCAAAGTTTTAATCAGACACATAGAAAGATAGGGGCTTATAGATTCGCCTCCCAACCTTTTACCTCAAGGGTAATGTCAACAATAATATTTCATGATGCCTTACATCCAATTGCATAAACCAATGCAAAAATATCAGGATCTTTCCAACATAATGTGCTTGCCAAAGGATAAAATATCAAAAGGAAAGGTGAAGATCACCAGGACTCTTTCATAAACCAATGCAAAAATATCACACAAAACTCAGAAAGGACTCGTGAGATAAGTTAGTATAAACCAATGCAAAAATCTTATCATACTATACTATAGCAAATCACTAAAATTATTATTCAACATTGCATACTAAATGCCTCTGCATATTTAATAGTCATATCCTCAAATATAATCATTAAACAAGAAAACATATGCAAACAATGCAAACATAACAACAATCTGGCTAAACAGGACAGTCTGTAAAGAATGCAGCACGATCCATACTTCCCTAGATCCAAAAATTATGAAAGAAAATTCCCACTGTAGTAAATTTATCAGATCTTATTATTCAAAAGGTTTCAACATTTTATCACAATCTAATTTTTCTAGGGAATTTTTGCAACAGCGGTAAACTTTCTGTTTTCAAACAGCAACATGTAGACTTGTAAAATAGGCATAGTAAAGGCTATCAATGCCACTTTTATTAAAATAAAAGATGCAAAATATTGTTCTAAATAACAGCAAGAAAATCCTAACAAAATAAATTGATGCTCCAAGCAAAACACATATCATGTGGTGAATAAAAATATAGCTCCAAGTAAAGTTACCGATGAACGAAGACGAAAGAGGGGATGCCATCCGGGGCATCCCCAAGCTTAGGCTCTTGGTTGTCCTTGAATATTACCTTGGGGTTCCTTGGGAATCCCCATGCTTAGGCTCTTGCAACTCCTTATTCCGTAGTCCATCAGATCTTTACCCAAAACTTGAAAACTTCACAACGCAAAACTTAACAGAAAACTCGTAAGCTCAGTTAGTATAAGAAAATAAATCACCACTTTTGGTACTGTAATGAACTCATTCTAAATTCATATTGGTGTAATATCTACTGTATTCCAAGTTATCTATGGTTCATACCCTCCGACACTACTCATAGATTCATCAAAAGAAGCAAACAACACATAGAAAACAGAATCTGTCAAAAACAGAATAGTCTGTAGTAATCTATATCAAACATATACTTCTGCGACTCGAAAAATTCTGAAATAAATTGGTGGATGTGAGGAATTTGTCTATTAATCATCTGTAGAAAGAATCAACCTAAAATTACTCTCAAGTAAAAAATGGCAGCTCATCTCATTAAACTTTTCATGATCAGGTAACAAACTATTCACATGTTAAGGAATAGATCATAAACTTTCTTGAAAACTAACAATCCGTGTTATTAGTCATCAAACAATTAGAATTCATCTTATTTTCCAGAAGAGTCTATGTCAGAGCTTTGATTCAGCAAACTTCACATACTCAACTATCATTTAGTCTTTCACAATTGCTAACACTCACGAGATATTTATGGGTTCAAAGTTTTAATCACACACAGAGACGGATAGGGGCTTATAGATTCGCCTCCCAACCTTTTACGTCAAGGGTAATGTCAACAATAATAGTTTATGATGCCTTACATCCAATTGGATATATATATCAGGATCTTTCCAACACAATGTGCTTGCCAAAGGATAAAATATAAAAAGGAAAGGTGAAGCTCACCATGACTCTTGCATAAGGTATAAGACAATAATAAAAGATAGGCCCTTCGCAGAGGGAAGCAGAGATTGTCATGCGCTTTTATAGTTGGATGCACAAAATCTTAATGCGAAAGAACATCACTTTATATTGCCACTTGTGATAGGGACCTTTATTATGCAGTCCGTCGCTTTTATTGCTTCCACATCACAAGATTGTATAAAGCTTATTTTCCCCACACTAATAAATCATACATATTTAGAGAGCAATTTTTATTGCATGCACCGATGACAACTTACTTGAAGGATCTTGCTCAATCCATAGGTAGGTACGGTGGACTCTCATGGCAATACTGGTTTAAGGGATGTTTGGAAGCACAAGTAGTATCTCTACTTGGTGCAAAGAATTTGGCTAGCATGAGGGGGAAAGGCAACCTCAGCATGTTGAATGATCCATGACAATATACTTTATTTCGGATATAAGAAAACATAACCCATTACGTTGTCTTCCTTGTCCAACATCAATCTTTTAGCATGTCATATTTTAATGAGTGCTAACAATTACAAAAGATGTCCAAGATATTATATTTATATGTGAAATCTCTCTTCACATATTCATTCATGAATTGTTCAAGTGACCAATAGAATGTTTGCTAACCTTCAATAAATTTACCACCTCTACTTCTTATATGTGAAGTCATTACTCCCCATGGGATAAGCATATGAAACATATATAATTTCATATTTATTATATTCAATTCATTCAACTATTTACTCATAGGATATAAGTGAAGCACACCAGTAAATGACAAACTACTCCAAAAAGATATAAGTGAAGATCAATGAGTAATTAAATAATTATATAGCTATGTGAAGTCTCTCTCTCATTTAAGAATTTGAGATCTTGATATTTTATTCAAACAGAAAGCAAAACAAAATAAAATGACATTCTAAAAATGGCAAACATCACGTGAAGAAGCAAAAACTTATGATCAACCGATACTAACCGATAGTTGTCGAAGAAGAAAGGTGGGATGCCAACCGGGGCATCCCCAAGCTTAGACGCTTGAGACTTCTTGAAATATTATCTTGGGATGCGTTGGGCATCCCCAAGCTTGAGCTTTTGTGTCTCCTTAATTCCTCTCATATCACGGTCTTCCTAAATCTCAAAAGCTTCATCCACACAAAACTCAAAAAGGACTCGTGAGATAAGTTAGTATAAACCAATGAAAAAATCTTGTCATACTATACTGTAGCAACACAAAAAAATTTATTCAACATTGCATACTAAATGCCTCTGCATATTTAATAGTCCTATCCTCAAATATAATCATTAAACAAGCAAACATATGCAAACAATGCAAACACAACAGCAATCTGCCTAAACATGACAGTCTGTAAAGAATGCAGCAAGATCCAGACTTCCCTAGCTCCAAAAATTATGAAAAAAAATTCCCACTGTAGTAAATTTATCACATCTTATTATGCAAAAGGTTTCAACATTTTATCACATTCTGATTTTTCTAGGGAATTTTGGCAACATCGGTTAACTTTCTGTTTTCAAACAGAAACATGTAGACTTGTAAAATAGGCATGGCTGTCAATGCCACTTTTATTGAAATAAAAGAAGCAAAAGATTGTTCTAAATAATAGCAAGAAAATCCTAACAAAATAAATTGACGCTGCAAGCAAAACACATATCATGTGGTGAATAAAAATATAGCTCCAAGTAAAGTTAACGATGAACGAAGACGAAAGAGGGGATGCCATCCGGGGCATCCCCAAGCTTAGGATCTTGGTTGTCCTTGAATATTACCTTGGGGTGCCTTGGGAATCCCCAATATTAGGATCATGCCACTCCTTATTCCATAGTCCATCAAATCTTTACCCAAAACTTGAAAACTTCACAGCACAAAACTTAACAGAAAACTCGTAAGCTCCGTTACTATAAGAAAATAAATCACCACTTTTGGTACTGTAATGAACTCAATATAAATTCATATTGGTGTAATATCTACTGTATTCCAACTTATCTATGGTTCATACCCTCCGACACTACTCATAGATTCATCAAAATAAGCAAACAACACATAGAAAACAGAATCTGTCAAAAACAGAATAGTCTGTAGTAATCTGTATCAAACATATATTTCTGCAACTCGAAAAATTCTGAAATAAATTGGTGGATGTGAGGAATTTGTCTATTAATCATCTGCAGAAATAATCAACCTAAAATTACTCTCCAGTTAAAAATGGCAGCTCATCTCATAAAACTTTTCATGATCAAGTAACAAACTATTCGCACGTTAAAGTATAGATCATAAAATTTCTTGAAAACTAACTGTCGGTGTACTAAAGTAGGGGTACCTTAGTACCCCGAACTTGTGCACGGGCAGTAGTAGCGTCCCGCGGCAAGGCTTGCCAGGGGAGCGACAAGAGTCTCCACGGCCCTTTCTGGGCCGGACGAAGGCCAAGTGATCGAGCCAAGAAGACCAAGCCCCGGCAAGAGGAGCTTGCCGGGCCAAGAAGGCGAGGTCCGGCAAGAGGAGCTTGCCGGGCCAAGGCGACAAGGCCCCGGCAAGAGGAGCTTGCCGGGATGACTAAGCCGAAGCACCAAGGCCCCGGCGGGAGGAGCTCGCCGGGACGGCCAAACCAAGGCACCCCAAGAGAACCCCGCCGTGGCGCGCCGCGCGCCCCGGCAAGGCCTGACGAGCGGCAAGCTCTCAGGTGAGGCAAGACAACCACCGCGGCAAGCCATTTGCCGCGGTAGACCACCACCTCAGGCATGCGCTCCAGCTCACCTGCCCACGCGCCACTCTGGGGCTTCCCTAGAGGCACGTGGCGAGGCGCCGCGCAACCTGGGGCGCGCGGTGGCATGCGACGTTGGCAGAGTCGCCCCCGTGGCAAGCGGAGGCGCCCCTAACGGTCCGCCTCGGCACTGTTTAGGCGATCCAGATGGGCATTTAATGCCTTTGTCCCCCGCCATCAGAGTTAGGTGCGATAGCACTGTGCGGCCACGGTTCGCACAGTTCCTTGCCATTTTTACCCTCACCCGCGTCGCTACCTGTGGGAAACCCCTTAGCATATAAAAGGAGGCCCATGCACACGTAGGGAGGGGGATCGAACCCTAGGAGGGATCCAGACCGGAAGAAGGACACCCAGTAGACCCTCGTCTACGTCCAGATCCAACTTACTGTAGCTTCTTGCGCTCCAGAGCAAGAACTCGAATCAACCAGACAAGCACCAGTAGGGTTTTACGCATCCATGCGGCCCGAAGCTGGGTAAAATTGTTGTGTGTGTGTGTAGCCTCGATCTGCTCTTTGTGCAACCTCCGCCCCCCGCCGAACCGACAAGGGGCTCCGTCCCCATAGGTGCTTGTGGAGGCCGATATCCCCCGACATCTTTGGCGCGCCAGGTAGGGGTGCGTCGAGGTTGTGCGAACCAGATTTGGCGACCACAGGTAAGCTCAGGTATGGCCAGGTACCTTTCCACTCCGACCCGCGGAGCGGAGGCATTCCTCCTCACGGACTCGCGCACGGCCCTCCTCGAGTACCCACTCACGCAGAGCCCGGGCAAGAGCAGCTGCTCCTTGAGGAGGACCGCCTTCCGGCCGCTGAGCGAGTTTCTCGCCCCCAGCAAACTCTGCGCCGCTCCCGTAGCCGCAGAAGTTAGCGCCGGAAGTTGCGGGAAAGCCGACCTCATTCTTCGGCGAGCCCAGGCCGCCAAGATCCAAACGAGTCGACGCCGACCGTGGGAGGAACCTTGCCAGTGCGGCCGTCGGAACCCGTTCTGTCGGCCACCCTCTCTGTCCAAGTCTTGCCGCAGTTGCATGTAATCCTTGGCACAGAGACGGGCGCAGATCCCAAGCATAGCTTATGTGCCCCGCACATCTTGTCGATTTCGCGCCTCTCCGCTTGGCGCATGCATTATTTGACACGATTGTGCAGCACTCGACTCCGGCAAGCGATGGCAGGCCGCGAAGCCCCGGGCCTTCGTTATTCCCTTACCTCGAGAAGGGGGGATGACAGGATAGGCCGGGCGTCGCCCGAGGAAGCTGCGCCTTGCCGGACTGCAAACAACAGAAAAGCTAAGTTGCCAAAGTTTGAGCAATTAAGCTCCTTTTTACCCTTAAGTTATCTTCCTCGAACGGCCGAGCTTCGTATGGGAAACCTGTGCGCGGAGGGGCCGGCTCGTGGCTGGTTGCGCCCTTATTTCGTTTCGAGTCTGCTCAACGACTTAAGTGTGCTACATCCAGAGTAGCGTCCTTACTTTGTTTCGAGCTTGCTCGGCAGCTTGAGTGTGCCGCGACTGCAGTCGCCACGCTTACCTCGCCCTGAGCCTGCTCAACATTGTAAGTGAGTTGCGCCAGCCGCGGCAAGGTTTCTTGCCGGTGGAGGCACCGCCAGCGGGTTGCTGATGTCCCGCACTCGGCACTCGTGGCAAGGCGGAGGCTTGCGCCGACAAGTTCCTGGGAGCGTAGGGCGTGAACGTACGAAGCACAAAGTCGAACGAGGGAGATAACAGCGCAATGAACTGCCTAAGATAAAAGTTATATTCCAAAATGACTTGCCGCTGCTCTAATCAACTGTTTCTATGACATGCTCAGCAGCGACAAGAGAAGAAAAGAAAGAGGTGGGCGGCCTAATCCGCGCGGTCGCCCTCGACTCGCCTGATCCCGGCCACCCTTTCCACAATAGGGGTGACGAGGGCCCTGATCTCCGTCAGGTCGGCGTCTTCCGGCAAGTGCCTGAGGACGTTGGTAAGCCTGATGGTGGGGTTGAGGAAGACGATCTTCACCAGCACCCTCTCAAGGGCCCCGGAGACGGCTTCCCGCGTCTCCTCGGCCAGCTGCTCCGGGATCGTTTCCCGGAGATGCTGGAGCACCCCCACCAAGCCCTTGAAGAAGGAAGGAGTGCGGACCCTCATCATCCCCTTCCACTCCTTATAAAGGGGCGGAGTGGGGGCTCGGCCGCCCTGCCCAACCAATCAAAGCAGAGGAAGGGCAGGCGACGGGGCCGACCCTCTACTTCGACCCGCGTCGGCCCGACTTCCTGCCTCCACCACCGCAACCCCAAGCGCATGGAGGACGCGTGGCGGGCGAGCAGAGCCGAGGCGACAGATGAGGCGACCTCTCCCCCCCCACTTGAAAGTGGGGGCGGACGTTTCGCCTTTCTAAATAAAGGAATCATGCCCGACGTGACGCATGCCTGCGGGCCTCAGGCCCCGCGCATGCCACCCACGTCACGCACGCCTCGCCCCCCACGATGCCGCGATAAGTGCGCGCCACTTGGGGAGGGCGCGACGAGCACAGAGTTAAGGAGCAGCGCAACCCAGGCCACGCGTGCCCGTGCACTGTTAGGGCCTGGCCCAACAACGCTCGGCACCATGTATGGCCTAGACCCGGGGGCTCCTGTCGGTGTACTAAAGTAGGGGTACCTTAGTACCCCGAACTTGTGCACGGGCAGTAGTAGCGTCCCGTGGCAAGGCTTGCTAGGGGAGCGACAAGAGTCTCCACGGCCCTTTCTGGGCCGGACGAAGGCCAAGTGATCGAGCCAAGAAGACCAAGCCCCGGCAAGAGGAGCTTGCCGGGCCAAGAAGGCGAGGTCCGGCAAGAGGAGCTTGCCGGGCCAAGGCGACAAGGCCCTGGCAAGAGGAGCTTGCCGGGACGACTAAGCCGAAGCACCAAGGCCCCGGCGGGAGGAGCTCGCCGGGACGGCCAAACCAAGGCACCCCAAGAGAAGCCCGCCGCGGTGCGCCGCGCGCCCCGGCAAGGCCTGACGAGCGGCAAGCTCTCAGGTGCGGCAAGACAACCACCGCGGCAAGCCACTTGCTGCGGCAGACCACCACCTCAGGCATGCGCTCCAGCTCACCTGCCCACGCGCCACTCTGGGGCTTCCCCAGATGCACGTGGCGAGGCGCCGCGCAACCTGGGGCGCGCGGTGGCATGCGACGTTGGCAGAGTCGCCCCGTGGCAAGCGGAGGCGCCCCTAACGGTCCGCCTCGGCACTGTTCAGGCGATCCAGACGGGCATTTAATGCCTTTGTCCCCCGCCGTCAGAGTTAGGTGCGATAGCACTGTGCGGCCACGGTTCGCACAGTTCCTTGCCATTTTTACCCTCACCTGCGTCGCTACCTGTGGGAAACCCCTTAGCATATAAAAGGAGGCCCATGCACACGTAGGGAGGGGGATCGAACCCTAGGAGGGATCCAGACCGGAAGAAGGACACCCAGTAGACCCTCGTCTACGTCCAGCTCCAACTTACTGTAGCTTCTTGCGCTCCAGAGCAAGAACTCGAATCAACCAGACAAGCAGCAGTAGGGTTTTACGCATCCTTGCGGCCCGAAGCTGGGTAAAATCATTGTGTGTGTGTGTCGCCTCGATCTGCTCTTTGTGCAACCTCCGCCCCCCGCCGAACCGACAAGGGGCTCCGTCCCCATAGGTGCTCGTGGAGGCCGATATCCCCCGACACTAAAAATCCGTGTTATTAGTCATCAGACATTTAGAATTCATCTTATTTTCAGGAAGAGTCTATGCCAGAGCTTTGATTCAGCAAACTTCACATACTCAACTATCATTTAGTCTTTCACAATTGCTAACACTGACGCGATATTTATGGGTTCAAAGTTTTAATCAGACACACAGAAAGATAGGGGCTTATAGATTCGCCTCCCAACCTTTTACCTCAAGGGTAATGTCAACAATAATAGTTCATGATGCCTTACATCCAATTGGATATATATATATCAGGATCTTTCCAACACAATGTGCTTGCCAAAGGATAAATATAAAAAGGAAAGGTGAAGATGACCATGACTCTTGTATAAGGTATAAGATAATAATAAAAGATAGGCCCTTCGCAGAGGGAAGCAGAGGTTGTCATGCGCTTTTATAGTTGGATGCACAAAATCTTAATGCGAAAGAACATCACTTTATATTGCCACTTGTGATAGGGACCTTTATTGTGCAGTCCGTCGCTTTTATTGCTTCCACATCACAAGATCGTATAAAGCTTATTTTCTCCACACTAATAGTTCATACATATTTAGAGAGCAATTTTTATTGCATGCACCGATGACAACTTACTTGAAGGATCTTGCTCAATCCATAGGTAGGTATGGTGGACTCTGATGGCAATACTGGTTTAAGGGATGTTTGGAAGCACAAGTAGTATCTCTACTTGGTGCAAAGAATTTGGCTAGCACGAGGGGGAAAGGCAAGCTCAGCATGTTGAATGATCCATGACAATATACTTTATTTCGGATATAAGAAAACATAACCCATTACGTTGTGTTCCTTGTCCAACATCAACCTTTTAGCATGTCATATTTTAATGAGTGCTCCCAATTACAAAAGATGTCCAAGATAGTATATTTATATGTAAAATCTCTCTTCACATATTCTTTCATTAGTTGTTCAAGTGACCAATACAATGTTTGCTAACCTTCAATAAATTTACCACCTCTACTTCTTATATGTGAAGTCATTACTCCCCATGGGATAAGCATATGAAACATATATCATTTCAGATTTATTATATTCAATTCATTCAACTATTTACTCATAGGATATAAGTGAAGCACACGAGTAAATGACAAACTACTCCAAAAAGATATGAGTGAAGATAATTGAGTAGTTAAATAATTATTTAGCTATGTGAAGACTCTCTCTCATTTAAGAATTTCAGATCTTGATATTTTATTGAAACAGCAAGCAAAACAAAATAAAACGACATTCTAAAAATAGCAAACATCCTGTGAAGAAGCAAAAACTTAGGATCAACCGATACTAACCGATAGTTGTCGAAGAAGAAAGATGGGATGCCAACCGGGGCATCCCCAAGCTTAGATGCTTGAGATTTCTTGAAATATTATCTTGGGATGCGTTGGGCATCCCCAAGTGTAACATCCCAAATTTTCAATTTGGAATGTTATACATTAGATCATCATGCATAACATATTTTCTTGCATTTTGTTCGATCCTAGAAATTTCACGCAACTCAAGGACCTTCGGAGAGAGTTGGAGATTTCGTTATTTTCATATTTGAGTTTTCTCAAATTTTGAAAAGAGGATCATTTGATTTTATTTATTTCATCTTCAATTATTTTTCCAAATATCAAAAATATGAGAGGGGAATAATATGACTTTCCCAAATTTAGGAAAAATGAAGATTTAATAAATAAATCAAATTTTGGATTTTCCGGAGTTTATTTGCATTTTATTTGGATTAGGGAAAAATGCGTGTTTTCAAAATATTGCATCTAGGCCCCGAGTAAAGTTCATTTTGTTCGACTCATTTTTAGGAGTAGGGGAAAATCTACTTTGGGATTTTTGGAGCTCGTTTAGATTTTCTTTTCTTTGTTTTTCTGCGCGCGTAACTATTTCAAAAAAACGCGCCGCGCCCCGCCTGGGCCAAGGGCCCAGCCGGCCCAGCCGCTCCCCCCGCGCGCACGCACCGCCAGCGCCGCCGCCGCTCCTGCCGCCTGTCGCCGCCGCTCCTGCCGCCCGCCGCCGCCTCCTAGTCCGAGTCGGACTCGGACTCCTCCCCCTCTTTCTTGCCCCCTCCCCCAAGCAACCATCCCCCCTCCTATATATACCCAGCCCCCCCTCTCCTCCCCACACCGCCCGCGCCCAGCCCCCAGCAGCAAGCAACAGCCACAGCGCCGCGCCGCCGCCGCTCGCGCCGCCCGCCGCCAGCGCCGTCCGCCGCCGCCGCCTGCCACGCCGCCTCGCCCCGCGCCACCCCGCCGCCCTCGCCGGAGCCCCGCGCCGCCAAGGTAGCCGCCGCCCGCACCACCCCTCGCCTCGGTTTGATTTTTTTATGAAAACCATTCCGGTTTCTTTTCGTTTCGTTGTTTCGGTTTTTTTTCTGAAACCCTAGATCGGTTTTCGTTTTTTTTCCGGTTTAGTTGTTTAGCGAGCATTCGCCGGACCGTTCGTCTGAACGAACATGATCACCGGTTATTCTCGGTTAACGAACGTCCGTTCGTTTAACCGTTCGTCGTTTTCTTCTTCGTCGGATTTATTCCGT
Source organism: Aegilops umbellulata (assembly GCA_032464435.1). Taxonomy (NCBI): domain Eukaryota; kingdom Viridiplantae; phylum Streptophyta; class Magnoliopsida; order Poales; family Poaceae; genus Aegilops; species Aegilops umbellulata. The sequence continues at coordinate 401,374,212 of CP136054.1, forward strand.
GATTTTCTGATCGCGATTTCAGATCCGATCTTCTTTCTAGTTTATCTTCTCGCTCGTTTATCGGAATCAGGTGATTCAAGCGCCTGGAGTTTCGTTTCGAAACCGCTGTTCCGACTAATCAACTTAAACAAGTTTTTGCTACTGTAAAATTTGACCTAGTTTCAACTTGCTAGAACCGAGTTGTTTTCTTCCGCCGTTTGTTTTCCGTTACTTTGTTCGGTTCGTTTTCTCTTTGCAACCGGAGTTCTTAAGTTGAACTTTCTGGTTCGCTCTCTTGTTCGAGTTTTACCTGTGCATTAGATGAGTACTTATTGTATGCTTGTTGTTTTGTCTGCGATAGATTACCCGAAGTGCGCCACCTGTTATTTCGAAACTCTAGGTTTCGCGGATCATCAGCAAGGCAAGTAACACTTTGATCATATCTTTTCTACTCTCCAGTTTTATTGCATTAGATCAATCCTCAGTCATTGCATGATTATGATCTAATTAAATTGTGGGATGGGAAGTAGTTGAGGTAGTACCTATTACCTGTTTTACTTATGAAACCTTTGGGAGTTACTTCTACGTTTGCTTATTATGCTATGCTATGCTAGTAGACGTGGATTGGGTGAGTGATATCCATGACAGATGTGAGTATTGTTAATTAATGGTTTATCTAAGGTGGCAACTTAAATACACATCTAGGTGGACTGAGGCACCTGGTTTCTATCAGGACTTGCCTGTTTCTTTTTGGACCGCCACCCAGGCTCAAAGGGATCATAAGATCATTCATGCTAGTAACTTCCATGTGCAGCCACAAGCCAATATGGGCTCTGACATAGTTGATTAAGTCGTGCGAACTCTTACAGGGTTGACTAGCAGATGTAGGGGAAAGTAGGTGTACCGGTCTATCCAACGTAAGGTGCTCGCGCTTCTGAAAGACTATGTCTCGGTCATCCGTGTCGGGGCGGACGGGCGTCCCCCCGCGAGCACCTATGGGGCCGGAGCCCCTTTCGTTGTCCGGTGAGGGGGGCGGAGGGAGCACCGAGAGCAGATCGAGGCGGGCACACGAGCGGTTTACCCAGGTTCGGGCCGCGATGGACGCGTAAAACCCTACTCCTGCTTGGTTGTATTGAACTGGGGAGCTCGGGAGCTTGGGGAGCTAGCTGCACCGAGCGTATGGCTGTCTGGATGCCGAATCTCCGAACCGAACCCCCTCTACGTTGCACACGGGCCTCCTTTTATAGCGCAAAGGGGTCACCGACAGGTGTCAACGTAAGAGAAAGGGGTAAAAGCGTAAAAGGGGTGGTAGCTGTAATAGTGTGGGAACGGTGGCGCTACAGTGCGGCACAGTGTTATCATACCTACTTCTGACGGTAGGGGACAAGGGCATTAAATGCCCGTCACGGTCGCCCGGACAGCACCGAGGCGGACCGTTAGGTGCGCCACCGTTCGCCACGATGGCGGCTGCATGCCGCTGCATGCCCCAGGCTGCGCGGTGCCTCGCCACGTGCCTTCGGGGGAAGCCCCGGAGCGACGCGTGGGCGGGCGAGCTGGAGCGCAGTCTTGAGGTGGCGATCTTGCCGCGGCAAGTGGCCTGCCGCGGGGGTCGTCTTCCTGTGCCTGATAGCGTGCCAGCTATCAGGCCTTGCCGGGGCGCTTGGCGCGCCACGGCGGGCTTCTCTTGTGGTGCCTGGGTTCGGCCTTCCCGACAAGCTCCTCTTGTCGGGGGCTCGATCTTCTGTCTCGTATTCTTTGTTCCTGGATGGCCTTACATGGGCTCAGTCGTCCCGGCAAGCTCCTCTTGCCGGGGTCTTGTCTTCTTGGCCCGGCAAGCTCCTCTTGCCGGGGGCCTTGTCTTGAATGCTTGATCTTCTCTTGGCGCTTCCGGGGCGGGCCTTGCCGCAGGGTGCTACGACTGCCCGTGCACAAGTCTGGGGTACTAAGGTACCCCTACTTTAGTACACCGACAGGAGCCCCCGGGCCTGGGCCACACATGGTGCCGAGCGTTGTTGGGCCAGGCCCTAACGGTGCACGGGCACGCATGGCCTTGGTCGCGCTGCTCCTTGACTCCGCATCCGCCGCGCCTTCCCCAGGCGGCGCGCGCTTACCGCGGCGTCGTGGGGGCGGGGCGTGCGGGGTGAGCGTGACGTGGGTGGCGTGCGCGGGGCTGAACCGCACAGGCGCGCGTCACGTCGCGCACGATTTCTCGATGGCGAGAACGGAGTGGCCGCCCCTTCCCCATATAAGGCAGAGGAAGCGGGAGCGGCTCCCCTCCTTCGCCCTTACTGCGTCCTCTCTCTTCTCCAGAGATCCCATCTGCGCTCCGCCTCCATTTTTCCTCCGCCGCTCGCGCGCACTTGCGGAGCTACCGGATTCTTCGTCTCCCTTCCCTCGCCGCCTCCGCCATGGCCCCGAAGACTGAGAAGGCGAGGGCGGAGAAGACCAAGAAGGAGAAATCGGAGCACGCGGCGATGCTCACCTTGCTGCGGAAGCAGAACCTCGTCTTCGCGCCGAAGCTCGGCGCGCGGGAGCTCTGGAACAAGTACTACTTGTTCTGGGCCGAGGAGACCAAGGCGCATCCCCGCACCCGAGTCTATCCGGCCGCCGCCAAGGGCAACTACCCCGGCGGGTATTATTTCTTCGCAGCCTTCTTCCACTGCGGTCTTTGCCCTCCTTTTTCTGATTTCTTCTGCGACATAATGAACACCTTCGGCCTCCATCTTCTTGACTTCACTCCCAACGCCGTCCTCACGATGGCGGTTTTCGCGCATATGTGCGAAAACTATATTGGGGTGCACCCAAACGTCGCACTTTTTAGGCACTTCTTCATCCCTAGAGTAGAGGCCGGCGCCCCCCTCGCTGGAGGGATATCTTGGGTCTTCCGCCTGAACAAGAAGGATTCCTACTTGCCGGGGGAGCTCCGCGGCAAATGGGAGGAGTGGCGCGCCGACTGGTGCTGGGTCGTCGAGGACCAGCCGCAATCTTTCACCGCGCCGCGCACAACACCTGTCATGCGCGGCAAGGATTGGAGCGAGCTGGATTCGGACGACGGCAAGCTCAACGCCGCCCTCATCAGGATTCTCCGTCTTCAGACAGCGAGGCTGTCCGTCGGAGAGGTGGGCGCAGACTTCCTCCGCCGCTGCATCGCCCCTCTTCAAGACAGGAAGAGGCCAGCCTGGGAGTATAGCAACGCGGCGGACATAATGAGGCTGCGCCCCGGGCTCAACTTCAACTTCACGTCGGTGGAGCTGAAGGGGATGGTCCGGGAGCTATTCAAGCATGACCCGGCCCACCCAGAGTGGTTCAGGGACCCCCGGGGAGTTGTGCCTCTTTGCAACAGCTCGGCCCGGGATTCCCTTCGCGCCATGATGCCCGCGTGCGACTCGCACGGCGTCGATCGCACGTGGATCCCGCCCGGGCCGGACGTCATCTTGAACTTCTTCGACAACCTGGCGGAGGTGGCGAAGAAGAAGGACGAGGCCCAGGGGCTGACGCGGGGCACCACCGCGCGAGAGGCAGCATGCATAGCTTCTTGGGCTGAAGAGGCCACCGCAGCCGCAGCGGCCGGGGAGTTTGGCTTCTCGCCCGAAGAGGCGGAGGCCGCGGAGGCGTCCCGCCAAGCGGAGGTGGCGGTGATCTGCGAACTGCTGAAGCTGCCCCCCGACGAGCTCGCCGGGGTTCCCTCTCTGAGGCACTCCGGGATCCAGGGGATCTTGATTGAGGCCGCGGCGAGGGCCACCACCGCCGGAGGACAAGGAGCCACAGCGTAGGACGCTGGGTCCAGCGGGCTCGCCGGGGCGGAGGAGGAGGACGGTGGTGACGACGACTCCGACGGATCCTTCGAGCTCTACGCCGATGACCTTCCCTCAGCGTCGGAGACCTCCTCGTCCCGTGTAAGCCCCCGGCGCTCTCCAGCGAAGCGTCTCCGCAGGACGGCGATGGGGGCAAGGGTGCCGGCCTCCCGGCAACAACCACCCCGTCAAGCGGCACGAGCCTCCCGGGGGAGCCAGGTTGCGACGAGGGCGCCCGGCGCGTCAGCTATGTCAGGGGCGCCCCGTGAGGCAGCGCCGCACGGAAAGGAGCCCTTGGAGGGTGGAGCGGCGGCTCCGCCCGCTCCCCGGGCCCCGGCAACCGTCGGGACCGCCAAGCGCCCGAGGGAGACCCAGCCGCCCGCTCCCCGCGTGGCCGCGCGTCAGGTGGAGTTTGATTTCTCCGCCCTGAGCGACGACGACGACGAGGATGAACGGGAGTAAGAGCTTTTGAGGTTTCGCATCTTCATGGACTTGGCCTTGACTGTCGCAGGCTCTGATCTTGTTTCTTGGCTTAACTTCAGGACCTTGGCGGAGCGAGCGGCGAAGAAAGCCAAGGCGCCCACGGTCGAGGTTGTGGGCGACTCGCCCACCGCGGCAACTGGGGGCGTGCCGGAGCCCAGCTCGCCGGATCCGAGCGCTGCTCCGAGGGGCAGCCCTCAGCGTAGCCCCCAGCGCGGCCCCCAGCGTAAGTCTGGGTTCCGTACTTTCGCTCGTCGGGCGCGTTTGAGGGATCGTCCCTGCACTGGTATCTTGATAATACTGTCTCGTGCAGAGGTGGAGCCGCAGCCGTAGGAGCAGCCAGAAACCGCCCCCGAGGAGGCGCGGACCCCGCCGTCCCCGCCAAGGCCGAGTTCTCCGGTAAAGGGGAGCACCCCGCCAAGGGCGAGTACTCCGCCGAGGGCGAGTACCCCGCCAGGGGGGGGTAGCCCGGCGAGGGTGGTGACCCCGCCAAGGCAGAGCTCCCCGGCGAGGGAACCCGCCGCCGATGACGTCTGCCAAGGTAAGCTCTGCGACTTAGTCATCTTGGGTTCGCCTTTTCCTTTTGGATGTTTGCTTGAATTTCTTTTGCTCTCGGTTCTCCTTCTTCTAGACTCCCCTCCCCCCGAGCAGATGGAGACGGAAGTCATCATCATCGAGGAGGAGGAGGGCGCGCGCGGCGGCAGCGGCGACGCCCCTGTCGCTGAGGACGCGGCGGGAGCTGCCGAGTCATCCGCGCAGGAGACCGCCCCAGCGTCGGCCGCAACGGCCGGGGAGGGGGACGGCGGTCGCACTGCCGACCCGGAGGCAGCAGGAGCATCAGGTGCTGCGTCGGCCGCCGACCCCTCCGCCGAGAAGGAGCGGGCGGGCCATTACCTTGAAGCCCCCAACGGCATCTTCATCCAGGTGCCATGGGGCTCTCCTGCGCGGGCCCCCGCGGAAGGCGAGGCCCTTGATGGGGAGGTCCTTGCCTCCGCGGGCCTGAAGATCGTCGAGGGGCCCAGCGGGGCCGAAGAGCCCGAGGAGGAGAAGCTGCTTCGCCGGCTCCTGGCCCTTTACCGGGCTCGGCAGGCGAAGCTTGCTTCCCGGGAGGCCCTCGCTGCGGAGGCCGCCGTCGAGATGGAGAAGCGTGCGACGGAGCTCCGCGCCGCCAACCAAGCTGCCCTCCGCGGCGTGGCGGAGGAGCGCGAGAGGCTCGCCGGGGAGTACCAGGAGTGGGTGCTGCAGAAGGCCGACGCCGAAGAGCAGCAGCGGCTCGCCGGGGAGGAGCTGTCCCGGCGAGAGGGAGCGCTTGCCCAGCTGCAGGCCAATCTCAACTCCCACGAGGAGGAACTTGCCGCTCGGGAGCGGGCCCTTGGCGAGGAGCTGAAAGGGGCGAAAGCCGCCGCGGCTGCCGCGGAGGCCGCCAGGGAGGAGCTTGCCGCCAAGGTCACGCAGCTGGAGGAGTCGTTGAAGGCGAGCGCGGAGAGGGTCGGCGCGCTCAATGCGGAGCGGGAGAAGGACGCCCACGCCAACTCCGAACTCCAGGCGCGTCTCTCCAAGCAGGGCGACGAGCTGAAGGCCGCCAAGGACTCCATCGAGGCCCTGGAGCTAAAAGTCTCCGCGCTGGAGGAGGGGCTCCGCAAGGAGCGAAGCTTTGCGGAGAGCGCCAACACCGCGGCCGAAGACTTCCGTCGGACCGTCGCGGTGTGGACCGAGGACCTGGTGTCTTCTGCATCCAACATCGACCAGGAGTTGCTGGCGTTGAAGTTGGAACACCTCATCTACTCTCCGGACCCGGACCTCCCTCACAGCGCCAAGCTCAGCCTCTTCTTCAGAGGGGTCGCGCCGGCTCTTGCGGATCTTCGGAAGAAGATCCCCGCGCAACTGGCCGAGGAGACGCGCCGGGCCTGCGCGGGAACCTTGGAGCGCGTGCTGACGAAGATTGTATATCGCAACCCCGGTATAAATCTCATCAACGTTCTTCGCAGCCTGCCGGCCGACGCTGACATGGAGGCGCTGAAGGAGCAGGTCGCCGACATCATCGCCAGAGTGGGCAAGATTTCTAGGATCGAGGGTGACCGCGTAGACTAGGCCCCCCTTTATCTTATCTCTTTTTGTAGCTGCACACGACGTTATGAGCTCATTAGTCACTGTGACAGGTTACGTAAGGTTTCTACCTTAGCTGAACCAATCAGTGCATTGTTATCTTCCTTGTCCTGGCCCTTTGCTTTGTACGTTTTTCGCCCTACGCTCCCGGGGAACTTCTCGGCAAGGAGCCCTTGGGCTTATAGCAGCCTGCTGGCCAAGGCCTCACCGGGAAGCAACCTCGCCGCAGCCAGTCGCAATCGCGCTCCGCTTGTTGAGTGAGCTCGGAAACAAAACAAGGGCGCGACGCTCATCGCAGCTCGCTTGAATCGTTGAGCGTACTCGAAACAAGGTGAGGGTGCGGCTAGCCGCGGGTAGGCTCCTCCGCGCACAGGTTTTCCGTACAAAGCGTGACCGTCCAAGGAAGACAACCGAAAATTAAGAATCTGAACTGCTCAAATTCTAATAACTTAGCTTATGCATAACGCTCGTCCCTCGACGAGGCTTCTTCTTCTCGGACAGCACTTGGTTCCAGCACTTGGTTCCTCTCCCATCTCCTTCCCCCGGCAAACTTTGTGCGCGAGGAAAATAAAGAGGGAAGCAAGCACATGGCCTTTCGGCGTGCTGATGCTCACTGGACATGCATGTTACGCAGGATGCCAAATAATACACGCAAATAACGAAGAGGAGCATGTAGAAGGCAAAAAGCGCAAAGCATAGGAGCTTTTGCTGATGTGCGGGGTCTGCGCCCGCCCCTTGCGCCAAGGATCACATGCAACTGCGGCAAGACTTGGGCAGGGAGGTTGGTTGACGGAACGGGTTCCGGCAACCGCGCTGGCGAAACTCCTCCCACGGTCGGCGTCGACTCGTTTGGATCTTGGCGGACGAAGCGCGCCGAAGAACGAGGTCGCCTTTTTCGCGGCCTCCGGCGCTAACCGCTGCGGCTACAGGAGCGGCGCAGGGTTCGCTGGAAGCGATCGGTTCGCTCAGCGGCCGGAAGGCGGTCCTCCTCAAGGAGCAGCTGCTTCTTGCCCGAACTCTGCGTGAGTGGGTACTCGAGGAGGGCCGCGCACGATTCCGTAGGGAGGAATGCCTCCGCCCCGCAGAGCGGGGCGGAAAGGTACCTGTTCATACCTGAGCTTACCGGTGTTCGCCTGAATCAGATCCGCACAACCTCGACGCGCCCCCTACCTGGCGCGCCAACGATGTCGGGGCGGACGGGCGTCCCCCCGCGAGCACCTATGGGGCCGGAGCCCCTTTCGTTGTCCGGTGAGGGGGGCGGAGGGAGCACCGAGAGCAGATCGAGGCGGGCACACGAGCGGTTTACCCAGGTTCGGGCCGCGATGGACGCGTAAAACCCTACTCCTGCTTGGTTGTATTGAACTGGGGAGCTCGGGAGCTTGGGGAGCTAGCTGCACCGAGCGTATGGCTGTCTGGATGCCGAATCTCCGAACCGAACCCCCTCTACGTTGCACACGGGCCTCCTTTTATAGCGCAAAGGGGTCACCGACAGGTGTCAACGTAAGAGAAAGGGGTAAAAGCGTAAAAGGGGTGGTAGCTGTAATAGTGTGGGAACGGTGGCGCTACAGTGCGGCACAGTGTTATCATACCTACTTCTGACGGTAGGGGACAAGGGCATTAAATGCCCGTCACGGTCGCCCGGACAGCACCGAGGCGGACCGTTAGGTGCGCCACCGTTCGCCACGATGGCGGCTGCATGCCGCTGCATGCCCCAGGCTGCGCGGTGCCTCGCCACGTGCCTTCGGGGGAAGCCCCGGAGTGACGCGTGGGCGGGCGAGCTGGAGCGCAGTCTTGAGGTGGCGATCTTGCCGCGGCAAGTGGCCTGCCGCGGGGGTCGTCTTCCTGTGCCTGATAGCGTGCCAGCTATCAGGCCTTGCCGGGGCGCTTGGCGCGCCACGGCGGGCTTCTCTTGTGGTGCCTGGGTTCGGCCTTCCCGACAAGCTCCTCTTGTCGGGGGCTCGATCTTCTGTCTCGTATTCTTTGTTCCTGGATGGCCTTACATGGGCTCAGTCGTCCCGGCAAGCTCCTCTTGCCGGGGTCTTGTCTTCTTGGCCTGGCAAGCTCCTCTTGCCGGGGGCCTTGTCTTGAATGCTTGATCTTCTCTTGGCGCTTCCGGGGCGGGCCTTGCCGCAGGGTGCTACGACTGCCCGTGCACAAGTCTGGGGTACTAAGGTACCCCTACTTTAGTACACCAACAATCCGTTTCTCAAACGTCATGTAGTGCGAGAAATCAAACGGAGGCGATCGAGTCTTGTGGGGAAAAGTGCGCAAACCTCTGCAGAGTGTACAAACTAATCATGATTAGCCGTGTCCCCGGTTATGGACAACTTGAGTATCTAGTACTTGAATATCATGTGAGTCTCATCATGTTACTTTAATTAATATTGTTGGGTTTTAATTGTTCATTTAATTGGGATCGGAATGCTGTCAACCATTCTCGATGTTTAACAACCACCATGATAGTTAAATAAATGTATTCCTTTGCAGTAGGGAAAAATTGGATTTACGCAAAACTGTAACCATAGAGCTTTTCCACCAGCCTTATATGCATGTAGTATAGGCATATTCATTCAATATTCTCTATGTGTTACATTGCCAGCATATTCAATGTGCTGACCCGTTTTCGGGCTGCAACTTTCATGTTGCAGACTTTTCAGACGACGAGTAAGCTGCTTTTAGGTCGTGGTTCTATACTCAGTGATGCCGTTGGAGTTGATGGACTCACTTATCTTCCAAGCCTTCCGTTGTTATCGTTATTAGATGGCCTTAAGCCATATTTAATGTAATAAGTTCTCTTTGAGACACCGATGTAATAAGTGTGTGATTGCTACTCTGTTATAAATCCTTCGAAGTACTGTGTGGTGTCAGCATTACTGATCCAGGGATGACACCGGAGCACAGAGACTTGACCATCTGAGGTCTGGTCGCTACACCAAGCTTGAGCTTTTGTGTCTCCTTAATTCCTCTCTTATCACGGTCTACCTAAATCTCAAAAGCTTCATCCACACAAAACTCAACAAGGACTCGTGAGATAAGTTAGTATAAACCAATGAAAAAATCTTATCATACTATACTGTAGGAAATCACTAAAATAATTATTCAACATCGCATACTAAATGCCTCTGCATATTTAATAGTCCAGTCCTCAAATAGAATCATTAAACAAGCAAACATATGCAAACAATGCAAACATAACAGCAATCTGCCTAAACATGACAGTCTGTAAAGAATGCAGCAAGATCCATACTTCCCTAGCTCCAAAAATTATGAAAGAAAATTCCCACTGTAGTAAATTTATTAGAGATTATTATGCAAAAGGTTTCAACATTTTATCACATTCTGATTTTCTAGGGAATTTTTGCAACAGCGGTAAACTTTCTGTCTTCAAACAGTAACATGTAGACTTGTAAAATAGGCATAGTAAAGGCTATCAATGCCACTTTTATTTAAATAAAAGATGCAAAAGATTGTTCTAAACAACATCAAGCAAATCCTAACAAGATAAATTGACACTCCAAGGAAAACACATATCATGTGGTGAATAAAAATATTGCTCCAAGTAAAGTTACCAATGAACGAAGACGAAAGAGGGGATGCCATCCGGGGCATCCCCAAGCTTAGGCTCTTGGTTGTCCTTGAATATTACCTTGGTGTGCCTTGGAAATCTCCAAGATTAGGCTCTTGCCACTCCTTATTCCATAGTCCATCGAATCTTTACCGAAAACTTGAAAACTTCACAACACAAAACTTAACAGAAAACTCGTAAGCTCCGTTAGTATAAGAAAATAAATCACCACTTTTGTTACTGTCATGAACTAATTCTAAATTCATATTTGTGTAATATCTACTGTATTATAACTTATCTATGGTTTATACCCTCCTACACTACTCATAGATTCATCAAAATAAGCAAACAACACATAGAAAACAAAATCTGTCAAAAACAGAACAATCTGTAGTAATCTGTATCAAACATATACTTATGGTACTCGAAAAAATCTGAAATAAATTGGTGGACGTGAGGAATTTGTCTATTAATCATCTGCAAAAAGAATCAACCTAAAATCGCTCTCCTGTAAAAAATGGCAGCAAATCTCGTAAGCGCTAAAGTTTCTGTTTTTTACAGCATGATCATAAAGACTTCACCCAAGTCTTCCCAAAGGTTCTACTTGGCGCAAACACTAATTAAAGCATAAAACCACATCTAACCAGAGGCTAGATATATTATTTATTGCCAAACAGGATAAAAAAGTAAGGAACAAATATAAAATTGGGTTGCCTCCCAACAAGCGCTAACGTTTAACGCCCCTAGCTAGGCATGATGATTTCAATGATGCTCACATAAACGATAAGAATTGAAACAAAAAGAGAGCATCATGAAGCACATTACTAGCACATTTAAGTCTAACTCACTTACTATGCATAGGGATTTTGTGAGCAAACAACTTATGGGAACAACAATCAACTAGCATAGGAAGGCAAAACAAGCAGAACTTTAAAACTTTTAACACATAGAGAGGAAACTTGATATTATTACAATTCCTACAAGCATATATTCCTCCCTCATAATAATTTTCGGTAGCATCATGAATGAATTCAATAATATAACCAGCACCTAAAGCATTCTTTTCATGATCTACAAGCATAGAAAATTTACTACTCTCCACATAAGCAAAATTCTTCTCATGAATAATAGTGGGAGCAAACTCAACAAAATAACTATCATGTGGGGCATAATCCAATTGAGAACTAAAATCATGATGACAAGTTTCATGGTTATCATTATTCTTTATAGCATACATGTCATCACAATAATCATCATAGATAGCAACTTTATTCTCATAATCGATTGGAACCTCTTCCGAAATAGTGGATTCGTCACTAAATAAGTCATGACCTCTCCAAGTCCACTTTCATAATTATCACAATAAGATTCAACACCCTCCAAAATAGTGGGATCATTACTTCCTAAAGTTGACAGTCTTCCAAACCCACTTTCATCAATATAATCATCATAAATAGGAGGCATGCTATCATCGTAATAAATTTGCTCATCAAAACATGGGGGACAAAAAATATCATCTTCATCAAACATAGCTTCCCCAAGCTTGTGGCTTTGCATATCATTAGCATCATGGGTACTCAAAGAATTCATACTAACAACATTGCAATCATGCTCATCATTCACATATTTTATGCCAAGCATTCTATGTAATTCTTCTTCTATTACTTGAGCACAATTTTCCTTTCCATCATTTTCACGAAAGACATTAAAAAGATGAAGCGTATGAGGCAAACTCAATTCCATTTTTTTGTAGTTTTCTTTTATAAACTTAACTAGTGATAAAACAAGAAACAAAAAGATTCAATTGCAAGATCTAAAGATATACCTTCAAGCACTAACCTTCCCGGCAACGGCTCCAGAAACTGCTTGATGTCTACTACACAACCTTCTTCTTGTAGACGTTGTTGGGCCTCCAAGTGGAGAGGTTTGTAGGACAATAGCAAGTTTCCCTCAAGTGGATGACCTAAGGTTTATCAATCCGTGGGAGGCATAGGATGAAGATGGTCTCTCTCAAACAACCCTGCAACCAAATAACAAAGAGTCTCTTGTGTCCCCAACACACCCAATACAATGGTAAATTGTACAGGTGCACTAGTTCGGCGTAGAGATGGTGATACAAGTGCAATATGGATGATAGATATAGGTTTTTGTAATCTGAAATTATAAAAACAGCAAGGTAACAAGTGATACAAGTGAGCGTAAACGGTATTGCAATGCTAGGAAACAAGGCCTAGGGCACATACTTTCACTAGTGCAAGTTCTCTCAACAATAATAACATAATTGGATCATATAACTATCCCTCAACATGCAACAAAGAGTCACTCCAAAGTCACTAATAGCGGAGAACAAACGAAGAGATTATGGTACGGTACGAAACCACCTCAAGGTTATTCTTTTGGATCGATCTATTCAAGAGTTCGTACTAGAATAACACCTTAAGACACAAATCGACCAAAACCCTAATGTCACCTAGATACTCCAATGTCACCTCGAGTATCCGTGGGTATAATTATAAGATATGCATCACACAATCTCAGATTATCCTATTCAACCAACACATAGAACTTCTAAGAGTGCCCCAATGTTTCTATCGGAGAGTCAAGACAAAAACGTGTGACAACCCCTATGCATAAGTTCATGAGGTCACGAAACCCGCAAGTTGATCACCAAAACAAACATCAAGTGAATCACATGATATCCCATTGTCACCACAGGTAAGCACGGCAAGACATACATCAAGTGTTCTCAAATCCTTAAAGACTCAATCCGACAAGACAACTTCAAGGGGAAAACTCAATTCATCACAAGAGAGTAGAGGGGCAGAAACATCATAAGATCCAACTATAATAGCAAAGCTCGCGATACATGAAGATCGTATCACCTCAAGAACACGAGAGAGAGAGAGAGAGAGAGAGAGAGAGAGAGAGAGATCAAACACATAGCTACTGGTACATACCCTCAGCTTCGAGGGTGAACTACTCCCTCATCGTCATGGAGAGCGTCGGGATGATGAAGATGGCCACCGGTGAGGGTTCCCCCCTCTGGTAGGGTGCCGTAACAGGGTCCCGATTGGTTTTAGGTGGCTACAAAGGATTGCGGCGGCGGAACTCTTGATCTATTCTGCTCCCCGATGTTATTAGGGTATAAGGACATATATAGGCGAAAGAAGTCGGTCAGAGGAGCCACGAGGGGCCCACGAGGGTGGGGGCGCGCCCAGGGGCAGGCGCGCCTCCTTGCCTCGTGGCCGCCTCGAAGCTTCCCTGACGTCTACTCCAAGTCTCCTGGATTGCTTCCATTCCAAAAATAACTCTCCCGAAGGTTTTATTCCGTTTGTACTCCGTTTGATATTCCTTTTCTTCGAAACGCTGAAATAGGCAAGAAAACAACAATTTGGGCTGGGCCTCCGGTTAATAGGTTAGTCCCAAAAATAATATAAAAGTGTTTAGTAAAGCCCATAAACATCCAAAATAGATAAAATAATAGCATGAATACTTCATAAATTTTAGATACGTTGGAGACGTATCAGCATCCCCAAGCTTAATTCCTGCTTGTCCTCGAGTAGGTAAATGATAAAAGAAAGAATTTATGAAGTATGAATGCTAGCAGGTGCACATGTTTGATCAATGATATTTTCAATCACCTTTTCTAGCATCATTATATTATCATAACAGTAGCTCATCTCATAAAACTTTTCATGATCAAGTAACAAACTATTCACACGTTAAAGTATAGATCATAAACTTTCTTGAAAACTAACAATCCATGTTATTAGTCATCAAACAATTAGAATTCATCTTATTTTCAGGAAGAGTCTATGTCAGAGCTTTGATTCAGCAAACTTCACATACTCAACTATCATTTAGTCTTTTACAATTGCTAACACTGACGCAATATTTATGGGTTCAAAGTTTTAGTCAGACACAGAGAAAGATAGGGGCTTATAGATTCGCCGCCCAACCTTTTACCTCAAGGGTAATGTCAACAATAATAGTTCATGATTCCTTACATCCAATTGGATATATATATATATATATATATATATATATATATATATATATATATATATATATATATATATCAGGATCTTTCCAACACAATGTGGTTGGCAAAGGATAAAATATAAAAAGGAAAGGTGAAGATCTCCATGACTCTTGCATAAGGTATAAGATAATAATAAAAGATAGGCCCTTCGCATAGGGAAGCAGAGGTTGTCATGCGCTTTTCTAGTTGGATGCACAAAATCTTAATGCGAAAGAACATCACTTTATATTGCCACTTGTGATAGGGACCTTTATTATGCAGTCCGTCGCTTTTATTGCTTCCACATCACAAGATCATATAAAGCTTATTTTCTCCACACTAATATATCATACATATTTAGAGCGCAATTTTTATTGCATGCACCGATGACAACTTACTTGAAGGATCTTGCTCAATCCATAGGTAGGTATGGTGGACTCTGATGGCAATACTGGTTTAAGCGATGTTTGGAAGCACAAGTAGTATCTCTACTTGGTGCAAAGAATTTGGCTAGCACGAGGGGGAAAGGCAAGCTCAGCATGTTGAATGATCCATGACAATATAGTTTATTTCGGATATAAGAAAACATAACCCATTATGTTGTGTTCCTTGTCCAACATCAACCTTTTAGCTTGTCATATTTTAATGAGTGCTCCCAATTACAAAAGATGTCCAAGATAGTATATTTATATGTGAAATCTCTCTTCACATATTCTTTCATGAGTTGTTCATGTTACCAATACAATGTTTGCTAACCTTCAATAAATTTACCACCTCTACACTTATATGTGAAGTCATTACTCCCCATGGGATACGCATATGAAAAATATATAATTTCATATTTATTATATTCAATTCATTCAACTATTTACTCATAGGATATAAGTGAAGCACACGAGTAAATGACAAACTACTCCAAAAAGATATAAGTGAAGATCAATGAGTAGTTAAATAATTATTTAGCTATGTGAAGACTCTCTCTCTCTCATTTAAGAATTTCAGATCATGATATTTTATTCAAAATATCAAGCAAAACAAAATTAAACAACATTCTAAAAATAGCAAACATCACGTGAAGAAGCAAAAACTTAGGATCAACCGATACTAACCGATAGTTGTCGAAGAAGAAAGGTGGGATGCCAACCGGGGCATCCCCAAGCTTAGACGCTTGAGACTTCTTGAAATATTATCTTGGGATTCCTTGGGCATCCCCAAGCCTGAGCTTTTGTGTATCCTTAATTCCTCTCATATCACGGTCTACCTAAATCTCAAAAGCTTCATCCACGCAAAACTCAAGAAGGACTCGTGAGATAAGCTAGTATAAACCAATGCAAAAATCTTATCATACTATATTGTAGAAAATCACTAAAATTATTATTCAACATTGCATACTAAATGCCTATGCATATTTAATAGTCCTATCCTCAAATAGAATCATTAAACAAGCAAACATATGCAAACAATGCAAACATAACAGCAATCGGCCTAAACAGGACAGTCTGTAAAGAATGCAGCAAGATCCATACTTCCCTAGCTCCAAAAATAATGAAAGAAAATTACCACTGTAGTAAATTTATCATATATTATTATGCAAAAGGTTTCAACATTTTAGCACATTCTGATTTTTCTAGGGAATTTTTGCAACAGCGGTAAACTTTCTGTTTCCAAACAGCAACATGTAGACTTGTAAAATAGGCATAGTAAAGGCTATCAATGCCACTTTTATTTAAATAAAAGAAGCCAAACATTGTTATTAATAACATCAAGCAAATCCTAACAAAATAAATTGACGCTCCAAGCAAAACACATATCATGTGGTGAATAAAAATATAGCTCCAATTAAAGTTACCGATGAACGAAGACGAAAGAGGGGATGCCATCCCGGGCATCCCCAAGCTTAGGTTCTTGGGTGTCCTTGAATATTACCTTGGGGTGCCTTGGGAATCCCCAAGATTAGGCTCTTTCCACTCCTTATTCCATAGTCCATCGAATCTTTACCCAAAACTTGAAAACTTCACAACACATAACTTAACAGAATACTCGTAAGCACCGTTAGTATAAGAAAATAAATCACCACTTTTGATACTGTAATGAACTCATTCTAAATTCATATTGGTGTAATATCTACTGTATTCCAAGTTATCTATGGTTCATACCCTCCGACACTACTAATAGATTAATCAAAATAAGCAAACAACACATAGAAAATAGAATCTATCAAAAACAGAACAGTCTGTAGTAATCTGTATCAAACATATACTTCCGGAACTCCAAACATTCTGCAACAAATTTGTGGACGTGAGGAATTTGTCTATTAATCATCTGCAAAAAGAATCAACCAAAAATCACTCTCCAGTTAAAAATGGGAGCACATCTCGTAAGCGCTAATGTTTCTGTTTTTTACAGCATGATCATAAAGACTTCACCCAAGTCTTCCGAAAGGTTCTACTTGGCACAAACACTAATTAAAACATAAAACCACATATAACCAGAGGCTAGATATATTATTTATTTCTAAACAGGAGAAAAAGTAATGAACAAAAATAAATTGGGTTGCCTCCCAACAAGCGCTAAAATTTAACGCCCCTAGCTAGGCATGATGATTTCAATGATGCTCACATAAACGATACGAATTGAAACAAAAAGAGAGCATCATGAAGCATATGACTAGCACATTTAAGTCTAACTCACTTACTATGCATAGGGATTTTGTGAGCAAACAACTTATGGGAACAACAATCAACTAGCATAGGAAGGCAAAACAAGCAGAACTTTAAAACTTTTAACACATAGAGAGGAAACTTGATATTATTACAATTCCTACAAGCATATATTCCTCCCTCATAATAATTTTCGGTAGCATCATGAATGAATTCAATAATATAACCAGCACCTAAAGCATTCTTTTCATGATCTACAAGCATAGAAAATTTACTACTCTCCACATAAGCAAAATTCTTCTCATGAATAATAGTGGGAGCAAACTCAACAAAATAACTATCATGTGGGGCATAATCCAATTGAGAACTAAAATCATGATGACAAGTTTCATGGTTATCATTATTCTTTATAGCATACATGTCATCACAATAATCATCATAGATAGCAACTTTATTCTCATAATCGATTGGAACCTCTTCCGAAATAGTGGATTCGTCACTAAATAAGTCATGACCTCTCCAAGTCCACTTTCATAATTATCACAATAAGATTCAACACCCTCCAAAATAGTGGGATCATTACTTCCTAAAGTTGACAGTCTTCCAAACCCACTTTCATCAATATAATCATCATAAATAGGAGGCATGCTATCATCGTAATAAATTTGCTCATCAAAACTTGGGGGACAAAAAATATCATCTTCATGAAACATAGCTTCCCCAAGCTTGTGGCTTTGCATATCATTAGCATCATGGGCACTCAAAGAATTCATACTAACAACATTGCAATCATGCTCATCATTCACATATTTTATGCCAAGCATTCTATGTAATTCTTCTTCTATTACTTGAGCACAATTTTCCTTTCCATCATTTTCACGAAAGACATTAAAAAGATGAAGCGTATGAGGCAAACTCAATTCCATTTTTTTGTAGTTTTCTTTTATAAACTTAACTAGTGATAAAACAAGAAACAAAAAGATTCAATCGCAAGATCTAAATATATACCTTCAAGCACTAACCTCCCTGGCAACGGCGCCAGAAACTGCTTGATGTCTACTACACAACCTTCTTCTTGTAGACGTTGTTGGGCATCCAAGTGGAGAGGTTCGTAGGACAGTAGCAACTTTCCCTCAAGTGGATGACCTAAGGTTTATCAATCCGTGGGAGGCATAGGATGAAGATGGTCTCTCTCAACAACCCTGCAACCAAATAACAAAGAGTCTCTTGTGTCCCCAACACACCCAATACAATGGTAAATTGTATAGGTGCACTAGTTCGGCGAAGAGATGGTGATACAAGTGCAATATGGATG
This sequence comes from Aegilops umbellulata, assembly GCA_032464435.1. Lineage (NCBI taxonomy): Eukaryota > Viridiplantae > Streptophyta > Magnoliopsida > Poales > Poaceae > Aegilops > Aegilops umbellulata. The sequence continues at coordinate 401,392,132 of CP136054.1, forward strand.
ATAGATATAGGTTTTTGTAATCTGAAATTATGAAAACAGCAAGGTAACAAGTGATACAAGTGAGCGTAAACGGTATTGCAATGCTAGGAAACAAGGCCTAGGGTTCATACTTGCACTAATGCAAGTTCTGTCAACAATAATAACATAATTGGATCATATAACTATCCCTCAACATGGAACAAAGAGTCACTCCAAAGTCACTAATAGCGGAGAACAAACGAAGAGATTTTGGTACGGTACGAAACCACCTCAAGGTTATTCTTTTGGATCGATCTATTCAAGAGTTCGTACTAGAATAACACCTTAAGATACAAATCAACCAGAACCCTAATGTCACCTAGATACTCCAATGTCACCTCGAGTATCCGTGGGTATGATTATAAGATATGCATCACACAATCTCAGATTATCCTATTCAACCAACACACAGAACTTCAAAGAGTGCCCCAATGTTTCTATCGGAGAGTCATGACAAAAACGTGTGCCAACCCATATGCATAAGTGCACGAGGTCACGGAACCCGCAAGTTGATCACCAAAACATACATCAAGTGAATCACGTGATATCCCATTGTCACCACAGGTAAGCACGACAAGACATACATCAAGTGTTCTCAAATCCTTACAGACTCAATCCGACAAGACAACTTCAAGGGGAAAACTCAATTCATCACAAGAGAGTAGAGGGGTAGAAACATCATAAGATCCAACTATAATAGCAAAGCTCGCGATACATGAAGATCGTATCACCTCAAGAACACGAGAGAGAGAGAGAGATCAAACACATAGCTACTGGTACATACCCTCAGCTTCGAGGGTGAACTACTCCCTCATCGTCATGGAGAGCATCGGGATGATGAAGATGGCCACCGGTGAGGGTTCCCCCCTCTGGCAGGGTGCCGTAACAGGGTCCCGATTGGTTTTTGGTGGCTACAAAGGATCGCGGCGGCGGAACTCTTGATCTATTCTGCTCCCCAATGTTATTAGGGTATAAGAACATATATAGGCGAAAGAAGTCGGTCAGGGGAGCCACGAGGGGCCCACGAGGGTGGGGGGCGCGCCCAGGGGGCAGGCGCGCCTCCCTGCCTCGTGGCCACCTCGAAGCTTCCCTGACGTCTACTCCAAGTCTCCTGGATTGCTTCCATTCCAAAAATAACTCTTCCGAAAGTTTTATTCCGTTTGTACTCCGTTTGATATTCCTTTTCTTTGAAACACTGAAATAGGCAAGAAAACAACAATTTGGGCTGGGCCTCCGGTTAATAGGTTAGTCCCAAAAATAATATAAAAATGTTTAGTAAGGCCCATAAACATCCAAAACAGATAATATAATAGCACGAATACTTCATAAATTTTAGATACGTTGGAGACGTATCAGCATCCCCAAGCTTAATTACTGCTCGTCCTCGAGTAGGTAAATGATAAAAGAATGAATTTATGAAGTGTGAATGCTAGCAGGTGCACAGGTTTGATCAATGATAATTTCAATCACCTTTTCTAGCATCATTATATTATCATAACAGTAGCTCATCTCATAAAACTTTTCATGATCAAGTAACAAACTATTCACACGTTAAAGTATAGATCATAAACTTTCTTGAAAACTAACAATCCGTGTTATTAGTCATCAAACAATTAGAATTCATCTTATTTTCAGGAAGAGTCTATGTCAGAGCTTTGATTCAGCAAACTTCACATACTCAACTATCATTTAGTCTTTTACAATTGCTAACACTGACGCAATATTTATGGGTTCAAAGTTTTAATCAGACACAGAGAAAGATAGGGGCTTATAGATTCGCCGCCCAACCTTTTACCTCAAGGGTAATGTCAACAATAATAGTTCATGATTCCTTACATCCAATTGGATATATATATATATATATATATATATATATATATATATATATATATATATATATATATATATCAGGATCTTTCCAACACAATGTGCTTGCCAAAGGGTAAAATATAAAAAGGAAAGGTGAAGATCACCATGACTCTTGCATAAGGTATAAGATAATAATAAAAGATAGGCCCTTCGCAGAGGGAAGCAGAGGTTGTCATGCGCTTTTATAGTTGGATGCACAAAATCTTAATGCGAAAGAACATCACTTTATATTGCCACTTGTGATAGAGACCTTTATTATGCAGTCCGTCGCTTTTATTGCTTCCACATCACAAGATCATATAAAGCTTATTTTCTCCACACTAATAGATCATACATATTTAGAGAGCAATTTTTATTGCATGCACCGATGACAACTTACTTGAAGGATCTTGCTCAATCCATAGGTAGGTATGGTGGACTCTGATGGCAATACTGGTTTAAGCGATGTTTGGAAGCACACGTAGTATCTCTACTTGGTGCAAAGAATTTGGCTAGCACGAGGGGGAAAGGCAAGCTCAGCATGTTGAATGATCCATGACAATATACTTTATTTCGGATATAAGAAAACATAACCCATTATGTTGTCTTCCTTGTCCAACATCAACCTTTTAGCATGTCATATTTTAATGAGTGCTCCCAATTACAAAAGATGTCCAAGATAGTATATTTATATGTGAAATCTCTCTTCACATATTCTTTCATGAGTTGTTCATGTTACCAATACAATGTTTGCTAACCTTCAATAAATTTACCACCTCTACATCTTATATGTGAAGTCATTACTCCCCATGGGATACGCATATGAAAAATATATAATTTCAGATTTATTATATTCAATTCATTCAACTATTTACTCATAGGATATAAGTGAAGCACACGAGTAAATGACAAACTACTCCAAAAAGATATAAGTGAAGATCAATGAGTAGTTAAATAATTATTTAGCTATGTGAAGACTCTCTCTCTCATTTAAGAATTTCATATCATGATATTTTATTCAAAACAGCAAGCAAAACAAAATTAAACGACATTCTTAAAATAGCAAACATCACATGAAGAAGCAAAAACTTAGGATCAACCGATACTAACCGATAGTTGTCGAAGAAGAAAGGTGGGATGCCAACCGGGGCATCCCCAAGCTTAGACGCTTGAGACTTCTTGAAATATTATCTTGGGATGCCTTGGGCATCCCCAATCCTGAGCTTTTGTGTCTCCTTAATTCCTCTCATATCACGGTCTACCTAAATCTCAAAAGCTTCATCCACACAAAACTCAACAAGGACTCGTGAGATAAGCTAGTATAAACCAATGCAAAAATCTTATCATACTATATTGTAGAAAATCACTAAAATTATTATTCAACATTGCATACTAAATGCCTCTGCATATTTAATAGTCCTACCCTCAAATAGAATCATTAAACAAGCAAACATATGCAAACAATGCAAACATAACAGCAATCGGCCTAAATAGGACAGTCTGTAAAGAATGCAGCAAGATCCATATTTCCCTAGCTCCAAAAATAATGAAGGAAAATTCCCACTGTAGTAAATTTATCATAGATTATTATGCAAAGGTTTCAACATTTTAGCACATTCTGATTTTTCTAGGGAATTTTTGCAACAGAAGTAAACTTTCTGTTTCCAAACAGCAACATGTAGACTTGTAAAATAGGCATAGTAAAGGCTATCAATGCCACTTTTATTTAAATAAAAGATGCAAAACATTATTCTAAATAACATCAAGCAAATCCTAACAAAATAAAATGACGCTCCAAGCAAAACACATATCATGTGGTGAATAAAAATATAGCTCCAATTAAAGTTACCGATGAACGAAGACGAAAGAGGGGATGCCATCCAGGGCATCCCCAAGCTTAGGCTCTTGGGTGTCCTTGAATATTACCTTGGGGTGCCTTGGGAATCCCCAAGATTAGGCTCTTTCCACTCCTTATTCCATAGTCCATCGAATCTTTACCCAAAACTTGAAAACTTCACAACACAAAACTTAACAGAATACTCGTAAGCACCGTTAGTATAAGAAAATAAATCACCACTTTTGATACTGTAATGAACTCATTCTAAATTCATATTGGTGTAATATCTACTGTATTCCAACTTATCTATGGTTCATACCCTCCGACACTACTAATAGATTAATCAAAATAAGCAAACAACACATAGAAAACAGAATCTATCAAAAACAGAACAGTCTGTAGTAATCTGTATCAAACATATACTTCCGGAATTCCAAAAATTATGCAACAAATTTGTGGACGTGAGCAATTTGTCTATTAATCAGCTGCAAAAAGAATCAACCTAAAATCACTCACCAGTTAAAAATTGGAGCACATCTCGTAAGCGCTAATGTTTCTGTTTTTTACAGCATGATCATAAAGACTTCACCCAAGTCTTCCGAAAGGTTCTACTTGGGACAAACACTAATTAAAACATAAAACCACATATAACCGGAGGCTAGATATATTATTTATTTATAAACAGGAGAAAAAAGTAATGAACAAAAATAAATTGGGTTGCCTCCCAACAAGCGCTAAAATTTAACGCCCCTAGCTAGGCATGATGATTTCAATGATGCTCACATAAACGATAAGAATTGAAACATAAATACAGCATCATGAAGCATATGACTAGCACATTTAAGTCTAACTCACTTCCTATGCATAGGGATTTTGTGAGCAAACAACTTATGGGAACAACAATCAACTAGCATAGGAAGGCAAAACAAGCAGAACTTTAAAACTTTTAACACATAGAAATTAAACTTGATATTATTACAATTACTACAAGCATATATTCCTCCCTCATAATAATTTTCAGTAGTATCATGAATGAATTCAACAATATAACCAGCACCTAAAGCATTCTTTTCATGATCTACAAGCATAGAAAATTTACTACTCTCCACATAAGCAAAATTCTTCTCATGAATAATAGTGGGAGCAAACTCAACAAAATAACTATCATGTGGGGCATAATCCAATTGAGAACTAAAATCATGATGACAAGTTTCATGGTTATCATTATTCTTTATAGCATACATGTCATCACAATAATCAACATAGATAGCAACTTTATTCTCATAATCGATTGGAACCTCTTCCGAAATAGTGGATTCATCACTAAATAAAGTCATGACATCTCCAAATCCACTTTCATAATTATCACAATAAGATTCAACACCCTCCAAAATAGTGGGATCATTACTTCCTAAAGTTGATACTCTTCCAAACCCACTTTCATCAATATAATCATCATAAATAGGAGGTATGCTACCATCATAATAAATTTGCTCATCAAAACTCGGGGGACAAAAAATATCATCTTCATCAAACATAGCTTCCCCAAGCTTGTGGCTTTGCATATCATTAGCATCATGGGTACTAAAAGAATTCATACTAACAACATTGCAATCATGCCCATCATTCGAATATTTTATGCCAAGCATTCTATGTAATTCTTCTTCTATTACTTGAGCACAATTTTCCTTTCCATCGTTTTCACGAATGACATTAAAAGATGAAGTGTATGAGGCAAACTCAATTCCATTTTTTGTAGTTTTCTTTTATAAACTTAACTAGTGATAAAACAAGAAACAAAAAGATTCAATTGCAAGATCTAAAGATATACCTTCAAGCACTAACCTTCCCGGCAACGGCTCCAGAAACTGCTTGATGTCTACTACACAACCTTCTTCTTGTAGACGTTGTTGGGCCTCCAAGTGGAGAGGTTTGTAGGACAATAGCAAGTTTCCCTCAAGTGGATGACCTAAGGTTTATCAATCCGTGGGAGGCATCGGATGAAGATGGTCTCTCTCAAACAACCCTGCAACCAAATAACAAAGAGTCTCTTGTGTCCCCAACACACCCAATACAATGGTAAATTGTACAGGTGCACTAGTTCGGCGTAGAGATGGTGATACAAGTGCAATATGGATGATATATATAGGTTTTTGTAATCTGAAATTATAAAAACAGCAAGGTAACAAGTGATACAAGTGAGCGTAAACGGTATTGCAATGCTAGGAAACAAGGCCTAGGGCACATACTTTCACTAGTGCAAGTTCTCTCAACAATAATAACATAATTGGATCATATAACTATCCCTCAACATGCAACAAAGAGTCACTCCAAAGTCACTAATAGCGGAGAACAAACGAAGAGATTATGGTACGGTACGAAACCACCTCAAAATTATTCTTTCCGTTCGATCTATCATAGAGTTCGTACTAGAATAACACCTTAAGACACAAATCAACCAAAACCCTAATGTCACCTAGATACTCCAATGTCACCTCGAGTATCCGTGGGTATGATTATACGATATGCATCACACAATTTCAGATTCATCTATTCAACCAACACATAGAACTTCAAAGAGTGCCCCAAAGTTTCTACCGGAGAGTCAAGACGAAAACGTGTGCCAACCCCTATGCATTAGTTCACGAGGTCACGGAACCCGCAAGTTGATCACCAAAACATACATCAAGTGAATCACGTGATATCCCATTGTCACCACAGATAAGCATGGCAAGACATACGTCTAGGGTTCTCAAATCCTTAAATACTCAATCCGACAAGACAAATTCAAGGGGAAAACTCAATTCATCACAAGAGAGTAGAGGGGGAGAAACATCATAAGATCCAACTATAATAGCAAAGCTCGCGATAGATCAAGATCGTATCACCTCAAGAACACGAGAGAGAGAGAGAGATAAAACACATAGCTACTGCTACATACCCTCAGCCCCGAGGGTGAACTACTCCCTCCTCATCATAGAGAGCACCGGGATGATGAAGATGGCCACCGGTGAGGGTTCCCCCCTCCGGCAGGGTGCCGGAACAGGGTCCCGATTGGTTTTTGGTGGCTATAGAGGCTTGCGGCGGCGGAACTCTCGATATATTCTGCTCCCCGGTGTTTTTAGGGTATATGGACATGTATAGGCGAAAGAAGTCGGTTAGGGGAGCCACGAGGGGCCCACGAGGGTGGGGGCGCACCCAGGGGGGCAGGCGCGCCTCCCTGCCTCGTGGCCACCTCAAAGCTTTCCTGATGTCTACTCCAAGTCTCCTGGATTGCTTCCATTCCAAAAATAACTGTCCTGAAGGTTTCATTCCATTTGGACTCCATTTGATATTCCTTTTCTTCAAAACACTGAAATAGGCAAGAAAACAATAATTTGGGCTGGGCCTCCGGTTAATGGGTTAGTCCCAAAAATAATATAAAAGTGTTTAGTAAAGCCCATAAACATCCAAAACAGATAATATAATAGCATGAATACTTCATAAATTATAGATACGTTGGAGACATATCAACTACTTCCCAATACCCACAAGTATTCAAGTCCTAACCATGCAGTGTTTGAGGATTGAAAACTAATGCATAAAAATTGGGTAATAAAGGGGTATGATCAAAGTGTTACTTGCCTTGCTCACGATCTGAAAACCCTAGAGACTCGTAGTAGCACGCTTCGCACTCCGGATACTATATTGTAAACAAATAATAACATACATAAGCACTCAAGCATAAGATGCACAGGTAAAACTCAAAAGAAAAGATCCAAAACGAAGTTTCAACTGAAGAGCTTCGATTTGCAAAGAGAAACAACCGAATCGGAGCAACGAAACCCAAACTACGATCAAAAGAAGTTCGAAAACAAATCTGCTTTTAACCAAATTTTAATTTGTCAAAACTATGTTCAAGTTGATTAACTGGAAAGAGGGGAACAAGACGAACATATTGGTGTTGGTTTCACTGGATTTGGACAAACTAGCAAAAAGTTGCGATGGTTTAAAGATGAGGGACTAATCCGTGGGAAAAGTAATCGCGGATAGGTCACTGGCCGAAAAATAAAATAAAAAGAAAAACCTAACGAACGAACGTTCCCTAACAGAACTAAACGAACAAACGTGTTCGTTAAAACAAACTAAACAGAGAGCGCTCGCCAAATAGAATCAATCGAAATAATCCGAGAAAAACCCTAACCCAAAAAATAAACCAATCTAAACCGAAGAAAAAAAATTATATACTGGTAAACAGGGGAGGTTTTTATAACGGTCCAAAATGGAGGTGGCGAGGTCAACGGCGGCGGCGGCGACTCCGGCGGCGAGGCGTGGCGGGGCTTCGGCAGCGGGCGGCGGGGGTGGCGGCGATGGGCGGCAACGGCGGCGACGACTTATAAAGAGGGGGGGGGGGTCGGCCGGCTTGGGGAAGGGGTGGCGCGAGGGGAGTCCGGCTCGGACTCCTCGGCGTCCGTGCGGCGGCGAGATTCCTCCCGCTCGGGAGGAAGGCGGCGGGGAGGTGGACTGCGGCCTGGCTCGGCTGGGCCTTCGGCCCAGTCCGGCGGGAAGTTTTTTTTTAAAAAAATTCGCCCAAAGAAAAATCCTAATAAATTATAAAAAAATTCTACAAATACCAGAAACAACTTTAACCGTCTAAACCTAATATTTAGAACAAAGTGAATTTTTTCAGGCCTAAAAATGCAATTTTCAAAAATGCATATTTTTCTAATTCAAATAAAATAGCAAATAAAATCCAAATAAAATATAAATTTGATTTTAACATTTCTTCAATTTTCCTCTCTTTTGAAGAAGTCATATTATCTTCACTCTTTTATTTTTAATATTGGAAATTATTGGAGAGAAAAACATTAAAACCAAATTGATCCTCTTTTCAAATTTGAGAAAAAGTCAAATATGAAAAATTTATGAAATCCCCAATTCTCTCCTTGTGTCATTGAGTTGCTTAAGATTTCTAGGATCACAAGCAAATGCAAATAAAAATATGAAATGCATATGATGACCTATGTATAACCTGGCTCTGATACCATCTTGCAGCGATCCGACCTCAGAGGGTCAAATCTCTGTGTATAAGTGTCATCCCTGGATCGGTAATGCTGATGCACACAGTACTTGAAGGATTTATAATAGAGTTTCAATCACACACTTATTACATCGAATGTCTCAAAAGAGAACTTAATACAATATTATGGTTGAAGGCCATCTAAATAAGATAACAGCGGAAGCTTCGAAGGTAAATGAGTCCATCAACTCCAACGGCATAGCTGAGTGTGTTGGAAATATGCCCTAGAGGAAATAATAAAAGCATTATTATTATATTTCCTTGTTCATGATAATTGTCTTTTATTCATGCTATAATTGTGTTATCCGGAAATCGTAATACATGTGTGAATACATAGACACCAATATGTCCCTAGTAAGCCTCTAGTTGACTAGCTCGTTGATCAACTGATAGTCATGGTTTCTTGACTATGGACATTGGATGTCATTGATAACGAGATCACATCATTAGGAGAATGATGTGATGGACAAGACCCAATCCTAAGCATAAGCACAAGATCGTATAATTCGTTTGCTAGAGCTTTTCCAATGTCAAGTATCTTTTCCTTAGACCATGAGATCGTGTAACTCCCGGATACCGTAGGAGTGCTTTGGGTGTGCCAAACGTCACAACGTAACTGGGTGACTATAAAGGTATACTACGGGTATCTCCAAAAGTGTCTGTGGGGTTGACACGGATCGAGACTGGGATTTGTCACTCCATATGACGGAGAGGTATCACCGGGCCCACTCGATAATGCATCATCATAATGAGCTCAGTGTGATCAAAGTGTTTGATCACAGGATCATGCATTACGGTATGAGTAAAGTGACTTGCCGGTAACGAGATTGAAAGAGGTATTGGGATACCGACGATCGAATCTCGGGCAAGTAAAATACCGATTGACAAAGGGAATTGAATACGGGATTAATTGAATCCTCGACATCGTGGTTCATCCGATGAGATCATCGAGGAGAATGTGGGAGCCAACATGGGTATCCAGATCCTGTTGTTGGTTATTGACCGGAGAGGTGTCTCGGTCATGTCTGCATGTCTCCCGAACCCGTAGGGTCTACACACTTAAGGTTCGGTGACGCTAGGGTTGTAAAGATATGAATATGCAGTAATCCGAAAGTTGTTCGGAGTCCCAGATGAGATCTCAGACATCACGAGGAGTTCCGGAATGGTCCGGAGGTAAAGAATTATATATAGGAAGTGCAGTTTTGGCCATCGGGAAGATTCGGGGTCACCGGTATTGTACCGGGACCACCGGATGGGTCCCGGGGGTCCACCGGGTGGGGCCACCCATCCCGGAGGGCCCCATGGGCTGAAGTGGGAGGGGGAACCAGCCCATAGTGGGCTGGTCCGCCCCCCTAGGCCCACCCCCTGCGCCTAGGGTTGAAACCCTAGGGTGGGGGTGTGACTCCCCCGATGCAATCGTACACTAATCATGCACGCAAATGTGTACGATCAAGATCAGGGACTCACGGGAAGATATCACAACACAACTCTACAAATAAAATATGTCATACAAGCGTCATAATACAAGCCAGGGGCCTCGAGGGCTTGAATACAAGTGCTCGATCATAGACGAGTCAGCGGAAGCAACAATATCTGAGTACATACATAAGTTAAACAAGTTTGCCTTAAGAAGGCTAGCACAAACTGGGATACAGATCGAACGAGGCGCAGGCCTCCTGCCTGGGATCCTCCTAACTACTCCTGGTCGTCGTCAGCGGACTGCACGTAGTAGTAGGCACCTCTAGTGGAGAAGGAGTCGTCGTCGACGGTGGCGTCTGGATACTGGGCTCCAACGTCTGGTCGCAGCAATCGGGTAGAGAAATGGGGAAAAGGGGAAACAAGGCAACCGTGAGTACTCATCCAAAGTACTCGCAAGCAAGGAGCTACACTACATATGCATGGGTATATGTGTAAAGGGCCATATCAGTGGACTGAACTGCAGAATGCCAGAATAAAAGGGGGGATAGCTAATCCTGTCGAAGACTATGCTTCTAGCAGCCTCCGTCTTGCAGCATATAGAAGAGAGTAGACTGAAGTCCTCCAGGTAGCATCGCATAGCATAATCCTACCCGGCAATCCCCTCCTCGATGCCCTGTTAGAGAGCGATCACCGGGTTGTATCTGGCACTTGGAATGGTGTGTTTTATTAAGTATCCAGTTCTAGTTGTCATAAGGTCAAGGTACAACTCCGGGTCGTCCTTTTATCGAGGGACACGGCTATTCGAATAGATTAACTTCCCTGCAGGGGTGCACCATATAACCCAACACGCTTGATCCCATTTGGCCGGACACACTTTCCTGGGTCATGCCCGGCCTCGGAAGATCAACACGTTGCAGCCCCACCTAGGCATAACAGAGAGGTCAGCACGCCGGTCTAAACCTAAGCGCGCAGGGGTCTGGGCCCATCGCCCTCAGCACACCTACACGTTGCGTGGGCGGCCGGAAGCAGAACTAGCCCCCTTAACAAGAGCAGGCTTACATTCCAATCCGGCGCGCGCCGCTCAGTCGCCGAAGGCTTCGGCTGATACCACGACGCCGAGTGCCCATATCTTTCCCGCGTAGTTGGTTAGTGCATATAGGCCAGTAGCCAGACTCAGATCAAATACCCATATCTCGTTAAGCGTGTTAAGTATCCGCGAACGTCGACAGGTCCAGGCCCACCTCTCTCCTAGGTGGTCGTAACCTGCCATGTCGCTTCGCCTCAAAGAACCACTCGCGGGAACTCCTACGAGCCGACCCGTCTTTGGTATCCACATGTATCATGTATATAGTATATACCCGTGATCACCTCCCGAGTGATCATGGCCCGATAGTATAGCACAGCAGACGGACAAGAATGTAGGGCCACTGATGGTAAACTAGCATCCTAAACTAAGCAAGTAGGATTGCAGGTAAAGGTATCAACAGTAGTATCAAAGACAGACTATGCATCAGGATAGGAATAATGAAAGCAGTAACATGCTACACTACTCTAATGCAAGCAGTATAGAGGAGAGTAGGCGATATCTGGTGATCAAGGGGGGGGGGGGCTTGCCTGGTTGCTCTGGCAAGAGAGAGGGGTCGTCCACTCCGTAGTCGTACTGGGTAGCAGCACCGTTGGTCTCGGTGTCTATCGAGAGAAGAGGGGGGAGAAACAATAAATATTTAAGCAAGCAGATGCATAGTGATGCATGACATGACAAGTAACGGTGTTAGAGGTGCCCTAACGCGGTATGGGATGATACCGGTGAAGGGGGGAAACATCCGGGAAAGTTTTCCCGGTGTTTCTTATTTTCGAGCAGAGGATCCAGAGGGGGAAAAGTTGCGAGTTTGATATGTTAGGAATGTGTGGCGGACAAACGGGCTGCTTATCCGGGTTCGTCTCGTCATTCTGAGCAACTTTCATGTTGAAAATATTTTAATCCAGGTTACGGATTAAAAGATATGATTTTCTAAAGATTTTATTAATTTCTGGAATTTAATTAATTATTTAAACTAATTTGAAAATAGATTTATGACATCAGCATGAGGTCATGCTGACATCAGCAGTCAACAGAGTTGACTGGTCAACCTGACCAGTGGGTCCCACTGGTCAGTGACACATTTTTAATCAAACCGATTAATTAATTTAATCAAGATTAATTAGGGGGTGGGCCCCACTGCCATATTACTTATTGTCATTATTTATTTATTTATTTTTATTAATTCTTTTTTTGTTAACATTCTGGGTGGGCCCTGGCTGTCATTGGGCCAGGGGCCTTAGCGGGCGGGTTAACGGGCGAGGGGGCATGCGCCCGAGTGGGCACAGCGGGCGACGGGCGCCATGTGCAGGGGGTGCGGGCGCAACCCCGAGGGCGCGCGGCGCACGCCGGCGCCGGCGGCCAGGCCAAGGGAGGCGGTGGAGGGACGACGGCGAACGCAGGGCGGAGGGGGATGTGCGGGCGACGACGGGAGGGGGTGGTGACCAACGGCGACGGCGCACGAGGCGCGGGCGCGTACGGGGGTGGCGAACAGGGGCACGCCGGGCGGGGCAAGGCCACGGTGAGCGCGGGCCGGGGCGCGACAAGCGCGGCACCGGAGCGAGGCAAGCACCGGCGAGAGGGGACGGGGAGGGGCCACGGCAGGGAGCGGGCGGTGGCGGTGCGGCAGTAGCATCCGTGGCAGGGGCGGCGTCGTCGGGTGGACAGGGAGCTCCGGGCGAGGAGGATCCACGGCAACTAGCGTCGAGGAGCACTCGGGGTGGCCACACGCGGCGCGTGTGCGCGGTCGACGCGGTTAGGGCACGCGGCAGGGGTAAGCAGAGGGCGCGACAATGCAGGGAAGAGAGGAGAAGGGGCCTCACCACGAGTCGTGGGGTCTGGGCAGTGGGTGCGGGGAGGTTCGAGGAGGCCGACGGGGACGACACGGCGGAGCGGGAGGAGTCCGGGCGGCAACGGCGTCGAGCTGGCGCGCGGGGGGGGGGCGGCGAGCAGCGACGGCGGGGTCGTGCACGGGTGCTAGGGGTGGCGAGCAGCGACGGCAGGGTCGTGCACGGGCGCTGGGGACGGCGGGGCGGCGTCGACGAGGAGGAGGTAGGCCGGCGGAGAGGGCTCCTGGCGGCGTCGTTGACGAGGCGGCGGGGTCGTGCCCCGATCCGATCTGGATCGGGGAGAGGGGGAGAGTGGGGGCGCGAGTGGGGGGGTGCGGTTAGGGTTTCGGGGGGAGGATAAGGAGAGGGGGCGTGGCCGGCTGGGCCTTTGCCCAGTTGGGCCGGTGGCCGAATGGGTCGGTCAGTTGGGTCGGCCGGCCCGGGGGGGTTCTTTTCCTTTTCTCTTTTTTTGTTTGATTGTTTTCTGCTTTCTTTTATTTATTTTCTTTACTGTTTCATTTCATTTGAAAATATTTAGGCACTTTCTAAAAAATTGTTTTCTCCACAATAATTACCAGTGCAATATTTGGCACGCACCGAACATTTTTGTTTCAAGGTTTGAAAACTTTTGTTGTCGACTTTAATTTTAAGTTTGAATTTGATGCGGTTTTGAATTATCCGGAGATTAGTAACAATAGTCGCAGATGAGATGGCATCATTAGGAGAGTTTTAGTGTAGCTAAATTACCCGGGCGTTACAAATCTCCTCCACTACAAGAAATCTCGTCCCGAGATTTAGGAGGTAGAAGGAAACAGTGCGGGGTATTCATCACGCAGGCGATCCTCACGTTCCCAAGTGGCTTCGTCTTCAAAGTGATTCGACCACTGGACTTTGAGGAACTTGATCGCCTTCTGACGTGTGCGGCGTTCAGCTTGGTCTAGAATGCGGACCAGATGCTCATTATAGGAGAGGTCCTGTTGCAATTCGAGCACTTCATGATCCACTGCTCAGATTGGGTCCTTGAAGCAGCGACGGAGTTGTGACACGTGGAACACATCGTGAACCTGAGAAAGGTTCGGCGGAAGTTCCAGCTGATATGCCACTTTTCCACGCCTCTCGAGAATAGTGAAAGGACCAATATAGCGGGGAGCTAGCTTTCCTTTGATACCAAAGCGGTGTGCACCCTTCATTGGTGTAACTCGAAGATAGGCCTTTTGGCCAGGTTGATAGACCATGTCTTTATGATGGCGGTCATAATTACTCTTTTGGCGTGATTGAGCAGTCTTGAGATTCTTGCGAATAATGCGGACTTGTTCTTCGGCATGTTGGATAATATCCGGACCAAAGAGTGGACGTTCCCCAGTTTCTGACCAGTTCAGAGGGGTTCGGCACTTTCGTCCATATAACACTTCGAAGGGGGCCATCTTCAGACTAGCTTGATAGCTATTATTATAAGAGAACTTAGCATACGAGAGAGATTCCTCCCATTTCTTGCCGAAGGAAATAACACAAGCTCGAAGCATGTCTTCGAGAACTTGGTTGACACGTTCAACTTGCCCTTGAGACTGCGGATGAAAAGTAGTACTAAATGATAGATGAGTTCCCATAGCTTCTTGGAAACTTCCCCAGAATCTTGAAGTGAATAAGCTGCCACGGTCCGAATTGATAACCAGTGGAATACCGTGAAGTGAAACAATTCTGGACATATAGAGAGTTGAAAGCTGACTAGCAGTGATAGTTTCCTTGACCGCCAGAAAATGTGCAACTTTAGAAAGCCGGTCAATGGCGACAAGAATAGCATCATTACCTTTCTGCGATTTGGGAAAACCAGTGACGAAGTCCATTTCAACATGGTCCCATTTCCATTCAGGAATAGAGATAGGTTGCAGTGTTCCAGCAGGCCTTTGATGTTCTGCTTTGATACGACGGCAAACGTCACACTCGGCAACATAGCGAGCAATGTCTTGCTTCATATCAGACCACCAGAATCTTTGACGAATGTCCTGACACATCTTTGTACTACCAGGATGGATACATAGGGGTGTATCATGAGCCTCTTTCATAACCTTCTGAGACATATCCAGGTTTTCCCTCTTACTCGGAACTACTAGGCGACCTTTGAAGAATAAGGTGCCATCAGCAGCAATAGTAAAGAATGAGGGCTTTCCTTGTGCGAGATAAAGTTTAATCCTCTCCACTTCATCGTCACATTTCTGTATCCATTTGATGGTGTCCACAAGATCTGGCCTAGCAACCAGCGTATTGAGAGAACCTTTGGGAACAACATGGAGGTTCATCTTGCGAAACTCCTTAGGAGGGGGAGCGAGTGCACCCGGAGGAACAATATGGAGGTTCAGCTTTCTGAATTCTTCAACAAGCGAGGGCTGAACTTTACGAACCTGGAGGAGGTTGCAGTAAGACTTGCGGCTCAAGGCATCTGCCATTACATTAGCCTTGCCTGGTGTATAGGAAATACCCAAGTCAAAGTCTGCTATAGTCTCCATCCATCTCTGCTGACGGAGGTTCAGGTCTGGCTGAGTAAACAGATACTTCAGACTTTGGTGGCCAGTGAAGATCTCGCAACGATTACCGAGAAGGTAATGTCGCCACTGCTTCAGTGCATGGATGACAGCAACAAGCTCGAGATCGTGAACTAGGTAGTTCTCTTCGTGAGAGCACAATTGACGAGAGGCATAGGCAATCACTCTGCGCTCTTGCATTAGGACACAACCTAATCCTTGACGGGAAGCATCGCAGTAAATGACGAAGGCCTTCTTTGTATCAGGTGGAGCTAGCACTGGGGCAGAAGTTAACTTGTCCTTGAGTGCCTGGAAGCTTTCCTGACACATGTCTGTCCATTGGAACTTGACGCCCTTATGCAACAGATTAGTCAGAGGCCTGGCAATCTTGGAGAAGTTCTCGACGAATCGACGGCAATAACTGGCGGGACCGAGAAAACTTCTGACTTGCTTGACATTCTTCGGAGGAGTCCAATCAAGAATAGCCTAAACTCGTTCAGGGTTAACGGCAATACCATCCTTAGAGATGACATGTCCAAGATAGGTTACTTCAGGAAGCCAGAATTCACATTTAGAGAACTTCGCATACAGCTGATGCTCTCGTAGCTTTTCCAGCACAAGTCGAAGATGTTCAGCATGTTCTTCTTCATTCTTGGGAAATACCAGGATATCATCCAGATAAACCACGACGAACTTGTCGAGGTAATCCATGAATATATAGTTCATCAGGCGAGAGAAGGTGGCTGGGGCATTGGTTAAGCCGAAGGACACGACAATGTACTCATATGAACCATAACGAGTCACAAAGGCGGTCTTTGGGATATCCTCTTCACGAACACGGATCTGGTGGTAACCCAACCTCAAGCCGAGTTTAGAGAACACTGATGAACCAGCCAGTTGATCATACAGAGCGTTGATCCGAGGAAGAGGATACTTGTTCTGAATGGTAGCTTGGTTAATAGGACGGTAGTCTTGGACCAGTCGGTTTGTCCCATCCTTCTTCTTGAAAAAGAGAGAAGGTGCTCCCCTAGGAGAGCAACTTGGACGAATGAAACCATTTTGAAGAGATTTGTCGATTTCCTCCTTAAGCTCAAGGAGTTCATGCGGCGGCATCTTGTAGGGTCGCTTGGCAATAGGAGTGGTGCCTGGTTTCAAGTCAATGACGAATTCGACAGCTCTAGCAGGGGGAATCCCTGCAAGTTCTTCAGGAAAGACGTCGAGGAAGTCACGCACGACGGGAATGTTTTCAATGCCCTCGAGTGGTGCAGCATTCAATGCATTCAAGGCATAGGGCCTTGCCTCAGCATTCTGAACCAGACGAGCATAGTAGCTTATTATTTCATCAGAAGGGTGTAGCAGATGGACGGTCTTGGTGGCGCAAACGATAGAAGCCGTATGCGCTTTTAACCAATTCATCCCCAGAATGAGATCAATGCTACAGGACTTCAGCACGATGGGAGAGACAAGGAATTCCAATCCTTCAATTTCAACGGGGACGTCGTTGCAAATCATAGAGGTTCGACATTGGCCCGCAGGGGTGTCTACTAATAGTGAAGCATTCATGTCTTCGCATTTAATGTCGTGCAAGCATGCAAAATCTTCAGACATGAATGAATGCGATGCACCTGTATCAAATAAAACGGATGCTGGTACTGAATTTACGAGGAGTGTACCCATCACGGTAGCAGGCTAGTCTTGAGCTTCGTTTAGATCAACATGGTTGGCATGAACACGACCATAAGACTTGGCATTGTTGTTGCGGTTCTGGTTGTTTCCACGGCCAGCTGCAGGAAGGGCCAGTTGATTCTGATTGCAATCCCTAGCACGGTGACCTGGTTGGACACACTTGTAGCACAGACCATTATTGGGAGTGGGAACAGGAGCTTGGGGTGGTGGAGCTGGAAGTCTTGGCTGCCTAGCAGGAGCAGTAGGCAGACGAGGTGCAGCATAGGACTGCCTTGGTGCAGGTGCATTCGGCTGGTACATGCTGTTGGGAATCCATATCTTGCGCTTCTGCGAGGACGGGCCCGAAGATGAGCCCGTGTCACGGCTGCGCCTGTGGGAGCTCTGGTATTCCAGCAGACCAGTTTCGACGTTGATGGCTTTGTTGTAACATCCCAAATTTTCAATTTCGAATGTTATACATTAGATCATCATGCATATCATATTTTCATGCATTTTGTTCGATCTTAGAAATTTCACGCAACTCAAGGACCCTCGGAGAGAGTTGGAGATTTCGTTATTTTCATAATTGAGTTTTCTCAAATTTTGAAAAGAGGATCATTTGATTTTATTTATTTTATCTTCAATTATTTTTCCAATAACAAAATAATGAGAAGGGAATAATATGACTTTCCCAATTTTAGGAAAAATGAAGATTTAAATAAATAAATCAAATTTTGTACTTTTCGGAGTTTATCCGTATTTTATTTGAATTAGGGAAAAATGCGTGTTTTCAAAAATTGCATTTAGGCCCCAAGAAAAAGTTCATTTTGTTCGACTCATTTTTAGGAGTCGGGGAAAATTTACTTCGTAAATTTTGGAGCTCGTTAGATTTTATTTTTCTTCGTTTTTATTCTCGCGAAATTATTTAAAAAAAATATCCCGCAGCGCCGACTGGGCCAAGGGCCCAGCCAGCCGGCCCAGCGCCCCGCCTCCCCGCGCGCGCGCCCGCGCGTAGCCGCCGCCGCCGCCAGCCGAGTCCGGCTCGGACCCGCGCCGCTGCCGCCTCCCCCAAGCCACCGCACCCCCTCCTATATATACTCCCACCCCCCTCTCCTCCCCACAAGCCGCCGCCGCCGCACCCCGCAGCAGCAGCAGCAACGCAGCGCCCCGCCGCCGCCCGCGCCGCTCGCCGCCGCCGCTCGAGTCACCGCAGCCAGCCGCCACGCCGCCGCCGCGTCACTGTAGCCCCGCCGCCCCGCCGGAACCCCGCTTCGTCGAGGTAGCCGAGCCGCGCCACCCTCCCCTCCTTGGTTCGGTTTTCTAATAAAACCGTTCCGGTTTATTTTTCGATGTTTCGGTTTTTTTTTTCAAAACCCTAGATCGGTTTTTTTCGGTTTTGTTAATTAGCGAGCGTTCACCGGACCGTTCGTCTTAACGAACGTGATCACCGGATAGTCTCAGATAACGAACGTCCGTTTGTTTAACCGTTCATCGTTTTTCTTTTCGTCGGATTTATTCTGCGATTTTTCTGATCACGATTTCCGATCCGATCTTCGATCTAGTTTATCTTCTCGCTCGTTTATCGGAATCAGGTGATTCAAGCGCCTGGAGTTTCGTTTCGAAACCGCCGTTCCGACTAATCAACTTAAACAAGTTTTTTTTACTGTAAAACTTGACCTAGTTTCAATTTGCTAGAACCGAGTTGTTTTCTTCCGCCGTTTGTTTTCCATGTTTTGTTCGGTTCGCTTTCTTTTTGCAACCGGAGTTCTTAAGTTGAACTTTCTGGATCGATCTCTTGTTCGAGTTTTACCTGTGCATTAGATGAGTACTTATTGTATGCTTGTTGTTTGTCTGCGATAGATCACCCGGAGTGCGCCGCCTGTTATTTCGAAGCTCTAGGTTTCGCGGATCCTCAGCAAGGCAAGTAACACTTTGATCATACCTTCTCATTGCCCAGTTTTTATTGCATTAGATCAATCCTCAGACATTGCATGATTAGGATCTAATTAAATTGTGGGTATCGGGAAGTAGATGAGGTAGTACCTATTACCTGTTTTACTTATGAAACCTTTGGGAGTTACTTCTACGTTTGCTCATTATGCCATGCTATGCTAGTAGACGTGGATTGGTTGAGTGATATCCATGACAGATGTGAGTATTTGTTAATTAATGGTTTTAGCTAACGTGGCAACTTAAATACACATCTGGGTGGATTGAGGCACCTGGTTTCTATCAGGACTTGCCTGTTTTTCTTTGGACCGCCACCCAGGCTCAAAGGGATCATAAGATCATTCATGCTAGTAACTTCTGTGTGCAGCCACAAGCCATTATGGGCTCTGGCATAGTTGACTAAGTCGTGCGAACTCTTACAGGGTAGACTAGCAGATGTAGGGCAAAGTAGGTGTACCGGTCTATCCACACGTAAGGTGTGAGTGCTTCTGAAAGACTATGTCTCGGTCATCCGTTTCCCAAACATCATGTAGTGCAAGAAATCAACGGAGGCGATCGAGTCTTGTGGGGAAAAGTGCGCAAACCTCTGCAGAGTGTACAATCTGATCATGATTAGCCGTGTCCCCGGTTATGGACATCTTGAGTATCTAGTACTTGAATATCATGTGAATCTCATCATGTTACTCTAATTAATATTGTTGGGTTTGAATTGTTCACTTAACTGGAATTGGAATGCTGTCAACCATTCTCGATGTTTCAACCACCATGATAGTTAAATAAAATTTATTCCTTTGCAGTAGGGAAAAATTGGCTTTACGCAAAATTGTAACCATAGAGCTTTTCCACCAGCCATATATGCATGTAGTATAGGCTTATCATTCATTATTCTCTATGTGTTACATTGCCGGCACATTTCATGCGCTGACCCGTTTTCGGGCTGCAACGTTTCATGTTGCAGACTTTTCAGACGACGAGTAAGGTGCTTTTAGGTCGTGGTTCTATACTTAGTGATGCCGTTGGAGTTGATGGACTCACTTATCTTCCAAGCCTTCCGCTGTTATCGTTATTAGATGGCCTTAAGCCATATTTATTGTAATAAGATCTCTTTGAGATACCGATGTAATAAGTGTGTGATTGCTACTCTGTTATAAATCCTTCGAATTACTGTGTGGTGTCAGCATTACTGATCCAGGGATGACACCGGAGCACAGAGACTTGACCATCTGAGGTCGGGTCGCTACATAGATGGTATCAGAGCACACGCTGACTGTAGGACACGACCACTAAGTTAAAGCCATAGATCACTATTCTCCTCTCATTTTCTAACTCCTCATCTTTTCTACTCTTTTAGGATGACGGACGCGAAGATCAAGTACGCGCAACCAGATGAAGGCACACCTTTTGGATTTCACTTGAAGGAAGTCACCAAGTACCTAAACATTGGACTACCAAGCTTCACCGGGACTTTCAACGCCACTCTGCCTGAAGAAGAGCGCTGGAAGATTCAAGCTCACGTCCCAGGAAGGACATTCGCGCCAATCACGAAGCCCATATATAGTGTTTTCAGTGCACCAACCTGGAGTCTGGGAAAGAGCATGGCAGCTCATATCACCATGGGACGCATTGGAGAAGTTTATCAAGAAGACCTCAAGGACACTATCTACCAGATTTGCGGACGCCGAGATGAAGAATGGGAGATAGTCAGCATCAAGAAGGATAGATCCATTGCAGCTTTCATCCAGGAGTTAAACCAGCACATTCGACGCCAAGAGAACCAGATGTGCAATGACATGATAGAATTGAAGAATGCGAAGGCAAGGATCATCGAGCTAGAAGGAGAACTGAAGGGTACACGCAAGGACTACATGGACGAGATCGTAGCTCTAGCAAGGCACAATGTCGATCTTAAGCAGGAGATTGAAGAACTCAAGGTAAGATTAGCATCCAAGAGGGAAGACAAGTACGTCGCATGTCCAGACAACTACATCATCATCGACGACACCGATTCGGATCCAAGTGAACCCGACTTTGAAGACGAAGCTGGAGCAGACATCATGGAGTCTTCCACCGATTCAAATTTCTAGATGACCACCAAATATTAGTAGTATTTTCCCCATGTATACATTATAGTGCGAGCACTTTTGCGATAGTTCTAGACCGTTTGTAAGCCCTTGTTTGAATTGATTGAAGTGATTTTGTGTGAATTTGTCTCATGTGCATTTGGGTAGTGTTTTCTCTTAGACCTCAATCTATTCTTAATTCTCATCTTTTCTAAACCCCTCAGATGCCTCCGAGACATGACAATGGATTTCCACCGGAACTCACTCAGTTGATCTAGCAGCAGAACCAATTGATGAAGTTGTTAGTCCAGAATCAGCAGAACAACAACAACAACAACAACCCTCCACCGCCGCCACCTGTTGATCACCTAGCCCGTTTCCTTAGGCTGAATCCGCCGGTGTTTTCCAGTAGCACCGAGCCGATAGTAGAAGACGATTGGCTCCGCAAGATAGGAAGGGAGTTGACCACTGCAGGATGCACAGATGTTGAGAAAGTGAAGTTTGCCGCACATCAGCTTGACGGACCCGCGGCAGCATGGTGGGAGAATTTTACAGCCACTTACCCAGTTGACACTGTCTCATGGGGTCAGTTTCAGCAAGCTTTCCGCACTGCCCATGTTTCAGCAGGAGCTATGGCCATGAAGAAGCGTGAGTTTCGCAACTTACGCCAAGGAGGAAGGACAGTTGGCCAGTACGTTGACGACTTCAGCAAGTTAGCACGTTATGCCCCAGATGACGTTGCTACGGATGCAGCTAAATAGGAGAAGTTTTTGGAAGGACTGAATGATGAGCTAAGCATGCAGTTGATGGTAGCAAGTTTCAACAACTACCAGGAGTTGGTAGATCGTGCCATCATGATTGAAGGGAAGCAACAGCAGATTGAGAACCGCAAGAGGAAGTATGGACAGGGGAAGTATAACTCTGGAGCCCAGCAGAAGCCCCGTTTTACCCCTAAACCGGGAGTTCCGTTTCAGCATACCCATGGAGGAAGTGGTTCGCACAACCATAATGGCCACAAGAATGGTAATGGGAATGGAGGAAGCAACGACCAGAACCGTACCACCCCATCAACCCCAGCCAAGAGAGATCTCAGTCAAGTCACCTGTTTCAAGTGTTCCAAGACCGGACATTATGCCAATGAATGTCCTGAAGGCCAAAATGGAAATGGAAGCTCTGGGAAGAAGCCAGACCCTTTCAACAGGGGACAGGTGAACCACGTTAGCGTGGAGGAGGTTGAAGCTCAACCTGATGCAGTAATTGGTAAGTTTTTGGTTAAGTCATTTACTGCACTCGTTCTTTTTGATACTGGTGCATCACATTCATACATATGAAGGGGATTTGTGGAAAAGTATAACCTACCCACTAAGATTCTTAACACACCTATGCTAGTAAGCTCGCCAGGAGCAGAGTACATGGCCAGACAAGGATGTTTTCAAGTGCCATTAAGTATAGGGAGGCATGTTTTCCCAACGGATTTAATCGTTCTGGAATCCCAAGGTTTGGATGTAATTCTCGGTATGGATTGGCTGTCGATGTATGGAGGAAACATCGATTGCGCCAGTAAGACAATTTTGCTTACAACGCCCGAAGGAAGAAGGATCAAGTATGTATCCCGACATACGCCAAATAGGACACAAGTAAATTCTTTATCAGGAGTCGTACAGGAGGAAGTACCAGTGGTGAAGGATTTTCCTGATGTGTTTCCTGAGGAATTGCCAGGCATGCCACCGGATAGAGACATTGAGTTTTTGATTGAGCTTTTGCCAGGCACTGGGCCAATATCGAAGAGACCGTACAGGATGCCCGCACAAGATTTGGTGGAAATTAAGAAGCAGATTAAGGAGTTATTGGATAAAGGTTACATTCGCCCAAGTTCTTCGCCTTGGGGATCACCAGTACTTCTAGTGGAGAAGAAGGATGGATCATTAAGGATGGTTGTTGATTACCGTGGATTGAATGCAGTAACCATTAAGAACAAGTACCCACTGCCAATGATAAATGATCTGTTTGATCGTTTGCAAGGAGCTAAAGTGTTTTCCAAGATCGATTTGCGATCAGGGTACCATCAGTTGAAGATTCGAGAGCAGGACATACCCAAAACAGCTTTTACCACGAGATACGGATTGTATGAGTATACCGTTATGTCATTTGGACTGACTAACGCCCCTGCCTATTTCATGAACCTGATGAACAAAGTATTTATGGAGTTTTTGGATAAGTTCGTCGTAGTGTTCATTGATGACATTTTGATTTTCTCAAAGAATGAAGAAGAGCATAAGGAACATTTGCGTTTGGTTTTGGAGAAACTAAGGGAACATCAGTTATATGCCAAATTCAGCAAATGTGAGTTTTGGTTGAAGGAAGTTGGATTTCTTGGACATGTTATATCCGGAGAAGGGATAGCAGTTGACCCCACAAAGGTTGAGACGGTAACCGAATGGGAAGCACCAACGACAGTTGGAGAGATCCGGAGTTTCCTTGGACTCGCAGGATACTACCGGAGATTCATTGAGAATTTCTCAAAGATTGCAAAGCCTATGACTGAATTGTTGAAGAAGGATACCAAGTTCAATTGGACTGAGGAATGTGAGGCCAGTTTTCAGGAGTTGAAGAAACGATTGGTTTCCTCACCTGTGTTGATTCTGCAAGAGGCACATGATTCACCCTATTCGATTCACCCAGGAAATACCAAGATGTATTTGGATTTGAAGGAAACATTCTAGTGGGCCGGAATGAAGAAGGATATTGCAGCATACGTAGCAGTTTGTGATGTGTGTCATAGAGTAAAAGCAGAACATCAGAAGCCAGCCGGATTGTTACAACCATTGCCGATACCCGAATGGAAGTGGGATAAGATAGGCATGGATTTTATCATAGGACTACCCAGGACAAAGGCAGGCTATGACTCGATATGGGTAGTAGTTGATCGTTTGATGAAGGTAGCACATTTCATCCCAGTTAAGACCACTTACACCAGTGCTAAGTTGGCAAAGATATACATGACCAGGATCATTTGTTTGCATGGAGTTCCGAGGAGTATCGTATCAGATAGAGGAACCCAATTTACCTCAAAGTTTTGGAATCAGTTGCATGAAACTTTAGGAACCAGAA
Organism: Aegilops umbellulata; assembly: GCA_032464435.1. Lineage (NCBI taxonomy): Eukaryota > Viridiplantae > Streptophyta > Magnoliopsida > Poales > Poaceae > Aegilops > Aegilops umbellulata. The sequence continues at coordinate 401,416,525 of CP136054.1, forward strand.
TGGAGTTCAGTACAACTTTTCACCCACAGACGGATGGACAGACTGAGCGAGTCAATCAGATTTTGGAAGATATGCTGAGAGCCTGTGCACTAGATTATGGATCTAGTTGGGACGATAATTTGCCATATGCGGAGTTTTCTTATAACAACAGTTACCAAACCAGTTTGAAGATGGCACCTTTCGAAGCTTTGTACGGAAGGAGGTGCAGGACACCGTTGTCATGGGACAAAGTTGGAGACTGTCAGTTCTTTGGACCAGATTTGATTAAGGAGTCTGAATAGAAAGTTAAGTTGATTCGCGATAGGCTCAAGGTAGCCCAATCAAGGCAGAAGAGCTACGCAGATTCTAAGTGCAAGGAGACAGTTTACGAAACTGGAGACAGAGTTTATCTTCGAGTATCCCCACTTCGAGGAGTTAAGAGCTTTGGATTTAAGGGAAAGTTAGAACCGCGTTTCGTTGGACCTTACAAGATTTTGCAACGCATGGGAGAAGTTGCTTATAAGTTGGAATTACCAGAGGGACTGTCAGGAGTTCATGATGTATTCCATGTTTCTCAGCTGAAGAAATGTCACGCCGAGATGGCGGAGGTACCGCTAAGAGATACAGTGCCGCTTCAAGCAATTCAGTTGAAGGATGACTTAACGTACGAAGAGAAACCAGTCAAGATTCTCGAGTATGCCAGCAGAGTTACCCGCAGCAAGGTTATCAAGTTTTGCAAAGTTCAGTGGAACCACCACTCAGAGGATGAAGCCACCTGGGAGAGAGAAGAAGATTTGCTCAAGGACCAGCCTCACCTATTTTCTAGCCAACCCGAATCTGGAGGGCGAGATTCATCTTAAGGGGGGTAGGTTTGTAACATCCCAAATTTTCAATTTGGAATGTTATACATTAGATCATCATGCATGTCATATTTTCATGCATTTTGTTCGATCTTAGAAATTTCACGCAACTCAAGGACCCTCGGAGAGAGTTGGAGATTTCGTTATTTTCATAATTGAGTTTTCTCAAATTTTGAAAAGAGGATCATTTGATTTTATTTATTTTATCTTCAATTATTTTTCCAGTAACAAAATTATGAGAAGGGAATAATATGACTTTCCCAATTTTAGGAAAAATGAAGATTTAAATAAATAAATCAAATTTTGTATTTTTCGGAGTTTATTCGTATTTTATTTGAATTAGGGAAAAATGCGTGTTTTCAGAAATTGCATTTAGGCCCCAAGGAAAAGTTCATTTTGTTCGACTCATTTTTAGGAGTCGGGGAAAATTTACTTTGTAAATTTTGGAGCTCGTTAGATTTTATTTTTCTTCGTTTTTCTGCTCGCGAAATTATTTAAAAAATATATCTCGCAGCACCGACTGGGCCAAGGGCCCAGCCAGCCGGCCCAGCGCCCCGCCTCCCCGCGCGTAGCCGCCGCTGCCAGCCGAGTCTGGCTCGGACCCGCGCCGTCGCCGCCTCCCTTGCCCCTCCCCCAAGCCACCGCACCCCCTCCTATATATACTCCCCACCCCCTCTCCTCCCCACAAGCCGTCGCCGCCGCACCCCGCAGCAGCAGCAACAGCACTGCGCCCGCCGCCGCCCACGCCGCTCGCCGCCGCCGCCGCACGCCCGCGCCGCCGCCGCCGCGTCGCCGTAGCCCCACCGCCCCGCCGGAACCCCACCTCGTCGATGTAGCCGAGTCGCGCCACCCTCCCCTCCTCGGTTCGGTTTTCTAATAAAACCATTCCGGTTTATTTTTTGATGTTTCGTTTTTTTTTCAAAACCCTAGATCGGTTTTTTTCGGTTTTGTTAATTAGCGAGCGTTCACCGGACCGTTCGTCTTAACGAACGTGTTCACCGGATAGTCTCAGTTAACGAACGTCCGTTTGTTTAACCGTTCTTCGTTTTTCTTTTCGCCGGATTTATTCTGCGATTTTTCTGATCGCGATTTCTGATCCGATCTTCGATCTAGTTTATCTTCTCGCTCGTTTATCGGAATCAGGTGATTCAAGCGCCTGGAGTTTCGTTTCAAAACTGCCGTTCCGACTAATCAACTTAAACAAGTTTTTTTTACTGTAAAACTTTACCTAGTTTCAATTTGCTAGAACCAAGTTGTTTTCTTCCGCCGTTTGTTTTCCGTGTTTTGTTTGGTTCGCTTTCTTTTTGCAACCGGAGTTCTTAAGTTGAACTTTCTGGATCGATCTCTTGTTCGAGTTTTACCTGTGCATTAGATGAGTACTTATTGTATGCTTGTTGTTTGTCTGCGATAGATCACCCGTAGTGCGCCGCCTGTTATTTCGAAGCTCTAGGTTTCGCGGATCCTCAGCAAGGCAAGTAACACTTTGATCATACCTTCTCATTGCCCAGTTTTTATTGCATTAGATCAATCCTCAAACATTGCATGATTAGGATCTAATTAAATTGTGGGTATCGGGAAGTAGATGAGGTAGTACCTATTACCTGTTTTACTTATGAAACCTTTGGGAGTTACTTCTACGTTTGCTCATTATGCCATGCTATGCTAGTAGACGTGGATTGGGTGAGTGATATCCATGACAGATGTGAGTATTTGTTAATTAATGGTTTTAGCTAAGGTGGCAACTTAAATACACATCTGGGTGGATTGAGGCACCTGGTTTCTATCAGGACTTGCCTATTTTTCTTTGGACCACCACCCAGGCTCAAAGGGATCATAAGATCATTCATGCTACTAACTTCCGTGTGCAGCCACAAGCCATTATGGGCTCTGGCATAGTTGACTAAGTCGTGCGAACTCTTACAGGGTAGACTAGCAGATGTAGGGGAAAGTAGGTGTACCGGTCTATCCACACGTAAGGTGTGAGTGCTTCTGAAAGACTATGTCTCGGTCATCCGTTTCTCAAACATCATGTAGTGCGAGAAATCAACGGAGGCGATCGAGTCTTGTGGGGAAAAGTGCGCAAACCAATGCAGAGTGTACAATCTGATCATGATTAGCCGTGTCCCCGGTTATGGACATCTTGAGTATCTAGTACTTGAATATCATGTGAATCTCATCATGTTACTCTAATTAATATTGTTGGGTTTTCATTGTTCACTTAACTGGAATCGGAATGCTGTCAACCATTCTCGATGTTTCAACCACCATGATAGTTAAATAAAATTTATTCCTTTGCAGTAGGGAAAAATTGGCTTTACGCAAAATTGTAACCATAGAGCTTTTCCACCAGCCATATATGCATGTAGTATAGGCTTATCATTCATTATTCTCTATGTGTTACATTGCCAGCATATTCCATGTGCTGACCCGTTTTCGGGCTGCAACGTTTCATGTTGCAGACTTTTCAGACGACGAGTAAGGTGCTTTTAGATCGTGGTTCTATACTCAGTGATGCCGTTGGAGTTTATGGACTCACTTATCTTCCAAGCCTTCCGCTGTTATCGTTATTAGATGGCCTTAAGCCATATTTATTGTAATAAGATCTCTTTGAGATACCGATGTAATAAGTGTGTGATTGCTACTCTGTTATAAATCCTTCGAAGTACTGTGTGGTGTCAGCATTACTGATCCAGGGATGACACCGGAGCACAGAGACTTGACCATCTGAGGTCGGGTCGCTACATTTGTTCACCAAGGTGGCGAAATCAGTAAAGTCATGCACTAGAAGTGCGAGGTTGATGTCAGCTTGAAGACCGTCACGGAACTTCTCCTGTCTGCATGCATCAGTTGCAATGTCCTCTTTAGCATAGCGAGACAAGTCCAGAAACTCTCGCTGATAAGCTTCAACTGTCATGTTGCCTTGGGTGAGGTTGCGGAACTCACGCTTGTTCTGGTCCATGACTCCTTGAGGAATGAAGCGGGCACAGAAAGCAGCTTGGAAGCCTGGCCAGGTGATGATTGTTCCAACTGGCAGAGTCTGCCGGTGGCTGTCCCACCATTGAGCTGCGGGTCCCTTCAGGAAGAAGGAAGCAAACGTGACATAGCTGGCAGGGGCTACATCAGCAGACTCCATCTCATAGGTGATGTCACGGAGCTAGTCATCAGCATCCAGGGGCTTAGTTGAGCTGCGGTACACACTTGGGTTGAGGCGAATGAAATCCTGCAGAGTTACTGTGTTTGGCTGCTGGTTCATATTGGGGCGAGGAAACTGAGCCATCATGTTCTCCATGAACTGGCGATTCATCTCAAGCTGTTGGATCATACCAGCCATGTACTCAGGCGGTGGTGGGAAGTTTCCACCCCGACCACGACCACCTGGTCTAACCATCCTGCTAATATATAACAGGGGTAGTTCAACATTTGAGAATATTTGCAAAGACAAGAATCATTCAAGACGAAACATGCATAATGAAAGCAGCACGATAGATACCACATAATAGTCGGCACATCTTACAAAAGAGATCATGCATAGGGTTCGGTACACAGAGTTCAGTACATAGACTAAGACATCATATGCGGCACGCAGGCTCTCGGCGAATGCATCTAATACTGCTAAACAAGCCTACATCAGTCCCACGCGACACTGCGGAGGTAGGTGTAGCCTGAAAGCTGGTAGTGTGGCAACGGGTACACCACGTCGGCAACCTGGGGTCCGCGGGTGCTCTGGTGCTGAACCCGACGCTCAGGCGGCAGAAGAGAACCAAGTGCGGGAGAGTAGCCTCCCACCTCTGGCCAACCGACACCCTGGGGCATCACGGTCCTGGCTGGGTAGATAGCAGAACACGGCAGCTCGCCAGATCCGACAAAGGGGTGCAACATCGTCAACGCACGATAGAGGTGCTAACGAGTGGTGTACAACTCGTGGCGAAGAGCTCGGTTAGCTCGATCCAGCCCATCAGCATGCCGAACCAGGTTCTGATGGTAGAAGGGCTCGTGGGTGACAGTTTAGTAGGCAGTAGTGTAGTAACCCTCCGCACCAATATCAGATGCGATAGCAATGTGCCTCAAGGGGGAGGTGTCTAACTCCCGGTACTCCCTACGAAGGCGTGTCAGAGCAGCATAGGCAACATCGTGAACTGCCATATCGATGGTCACTCCAACACCATAAGCGGTGTGCAGCACAGTAGTGGAGTCATACTCCCGAGAGTAGAGGTGGACGGTGGCACGGTACTGCTCCTGGTTAAAGTCCTGGTACTCCTCGGTGACGGTGTACTCGGGGTGCCAGTGATAACCCAGATAGGTCATCATCTCAGCTAGCATAGCTGATGATCCCGAGGCACCAATGGCCGCCGTGTGGCACACGACCTGCCTCGTGGGTTCCATCTGAAAACAAAGATGTTTCAAAGGAGTCAAATGACAGTGTGGAAATTGTGCAAAACACTATACTACGGAATAACTATGGCTTTTATCCAACTTTGGGGTGAATGTCGTCACGGGATCCTAGTGTCAGAGTTAGTAAATTCGTTTAACCCGAGTAGCAGAGAGTTTAGAGTCCCAGAGTAAAGGTCAAGGAGTAAAAGATCCTAGTACCACCCGATGGCGACGTGGGCCCGTAAGGCACACAGCCAAGTTAGTAAAAGTTTTTGTAATGTCTAGACTCGACTTCGGCCAAGGAGTGTGGAAGGGGGATTCCTACAGGCAGTCGGCTCTGATACCAACTTGTGACGCCCCTGATTCAATCGTACACTAATCATGCACGCAAATGTGTACGATCAAGATCAGGGACTCACGGGAAGATATCAAAACACAACTCTACAAATAAAATAAGTCATACAAGCATCATAATACAAGCCAGGGGCCTCGAGGGCTCGAATACAAGTGCTCGATCATAGACGAGTCAGCGGAAGCAACAATATCTGAGTACAGACATAAGTTAAACAAGTTTGCCTTAAGAAGGCTAGCACAAACTGGGATACAGATCGAACGAGGCGCAGGCCTCCTGCCTGGGATCGTCCTAACTACTCCTGGTCGTCGTCAGCGGGCTGCACGTAGTAGTAGGCACCTCCAGTGGAGAAGGAGTCATCGTCGACGGTGGCGTCTGGATTCTGGGCTCCAACGTCTGGTCGCAGCAATCGGGTAGAGAAATGGGGAAAAGGGGAAACAAGGCAACCGTGAGTACTCATCCAAAGTACTCGCAAGCAAGGAGCTACACTACATATGCATGGGTATATGTGTAAAGGGCGCTGCAGAATGCGAGAATAAAAGGGGGGATAGCTAATCCTGTCGAAGACTACGCTTCTGGCAGCCTCCGTCTTGCAGCAGATAGAAGAGAGTAGACTGAAGTCCTCCAAGTAGCATCGCATAGCATAATCCTACCCGGCAATCCCCTCCTCGATGCCCTGTTAGAGAGCGATCACCGGGTTGTATCTGGCACTTGGAAGGGTGTGTTTTATTAAGTATCCGGTTCTAGTTGTCATAAGGTCAAGGTACAACTCCGGGTCGTCCTTTTACCGAGGGACACGGCTATTCGAATAGATTAACTTCCCTGCAGGGGTGCACCACATAACCCAACACGCTTGATCCCATTTGGCCGGACACACTTTCCCGGGTCATGCCCGGCCTCGGAAGATCAACACGTCGCAGCCCCACCTAGGCACAACAGAGAGGTCAGCACGCCGGTCTAAACCTAAGCGCGCAGGGGTCTGGGCCCATCGCCCTGAGCACACCTGCACGTTGCGTGGGTGGCCAGAAGCAGAACTAGCCCCCTTAATACAAGAGCAGGCTTACGCTCCAATCCGGCGCGCGCCGCTCAGTCGCTGACGTCACGAAGGCTTCGGCTGATACCACGACGCCGAGTGCCCATATCTTTCCCGCGTAGTTGGTTAGTGCGTATAGGCCAGTAGCCAGACTCAGATCAAATACCCATATCTCATTAAGCGTGTTAAGTATCCGCGGACGCCGATAGGGCCAGGCCCACCTCTCTCCTAGGTGATCGTAACCTGCCCTATCGCTCCGCCTCAAAGAACCACTCGCGGGTACTCCTACGAGCCGAACCGTCTTTGGTATCCACATGTATCATGTATATAGTATATACCCGTGATCACCTCCCGAGTGATCACGGCCCGATAGTATAGCACAGCAGACGGACAAGAATGTAGGGCCACTGATGGTAAACTAGCATCCTAAACTAAGCAAGTAGGATTGCAGGTAAAGGTATCAACAGTAGTATCAAAGACAGGCTATGCATCAGGATAGGAATAACGAAAGCAGTAACATGCTACACTACTCTAATGCAAGCAGTATAGAGGAGAGTAGGCGATATCTGGTGATCAAGGGGGGGGGCTTGCCTGGTTGCTCTGGCAAGAGAGAGGGGTCGTCAACTCCGTAGTCGTACTGGGTAGCAGCAGCGTCGGTCTCGGTGTCTATCGAGAGAAGAGGGGGGAGAAACAATAAATATTTAAGCAAGCAGATGCATAGTGATGCATGACATGACAAGTAACGGTGTTAGAGGTGCCCTAACGCGGTATGGGATGATACCGGTGAAGGGGGGAAACATCCGGGAAAGTTTTCTCGGTGTTTCTTGTTTTCGAGCAGAGGAGCCGGTGGGGGAAAAGTTGCGAGTTTGTTATGTTTGGAATGTGTGGCGGACGAACGGGCTGCTTATCCGGGTTCATCTCGTCGTTCTGAGCAACTTTCATGCTGAAAATATTTTAATCTGGGTTACGGATTAAAAGATATGATTTTCTAAAGATTTTATTAATTTCTCAAATTTAATTAATTATTTAAATTAATTCGAAAATAGGTTTATGACATCAGCATGAGGTCATGCTGACGTCAGCAGTCAACAAAGTTGACTGGTCAACCTGACCAGTGGGTCCCACTGGTCAGTGACACATTTTTAATCAAACAGATTAATTAATTTAATCAAGATTAATTTGGGAGGGTGTGCCCCACTGCCATATTAATTATTGTCATTATTTATTTATTTATTTTTATTAATTCTTTTTTTGTTAACGCTCTGGGTGGGCCTCGGCTGTCATTGGGCCAGGGGCCTTAGCGGGCGGGCTAACGGGCGCAGGGGCGTGCGCCCGAGTGGGCACAACGGGCGACGGGCGCCGTGTGCAGGGGGTGCGGGCGCAACCCCGAGGGCGCGCGGCGCACGTCGGCGCCGGCGGCCAGGCCAAGGGAGGCGGTGGAGGGACGACGGCGAACGCAGGGCGGAGGGGGATGTGCGGGCGACGACGGGAGGGGAGTGGTGACCAACGGCGACGGCACACGAGGCGCGGGCACGTACGGGGGTGGCGAACAGGGGCACGCCGGGCGGGGCAAGGCCACGGTGAGCGCGGGCCGGGGCGCGACAAGCGCGGCACTGGAGCGAGGCAAGCACCGGCAAGAGGGGACGGGGAGGGGCCACGGCAGGGAGCGGGCGGTGGCGGTGCGGCAGTAGCATCCGTGGCACGGGCGGCGTCGTCGGGTGGACATGGAGCTCCGGGCGAGGAGGATCCACGGCAACCAGCGTCGAGGAGCACTCGGGCGTGGCCACACGCGGCGCGCGTGCGCGGCCGACGTGGTCAGGGCACGCGGCAGGGGTAAGCAGAGGGTGCGGCAATGCGGGGAAGAGAGGAGAAGGGGCCTCACCACGGGTCGTGGGGTCTGGGCAGTGGGCGCGGGGAGGTTCGGGGAGGTCGACGGGGATGACACGGCGGAGCGGGAGGAGTCTGGGCGGCGACGGCGTCGAGCTAGCGTGGGGAGGGGGGCGGCGAGCAGCGACGGCGGGGTCGTGCACGGGCGCTGGGGGCGGCGAGCAGCGACGGCGGGGTCGTGCACGGGCGCTGGGGACGGCGGGCGGCGTCGACAAGGAGGAGGCAGGCCGACGGAGAGGGCTCCTGGCGGCGTCGTTGACGAGGCGGCGGGGTCGTGCCCCGATCCGATCTGGATCGGGGAGAGGGGAAGAGTGGGGGCGCGAGTGGGGGGGGGTCGGGTGCGGTTAGGGTTTCGGGGGGGGGATAAGGAGAGGGGGCGTGGCCGGCTGGGCCTTTGCCCAGTTGGGCCGGTGGCCGAATGGGCCGGCCAGTTGGGTTGGCTGGCCCGGGGGGTTTCTTTTCCTTTTCTTTTTTTGTTTGATTGTTTTCTGTTTTCTTTTATTTATTTTCTTTACTATTTCATTTCATTTGAAAATATTTAGGCACTTTCTAAAAAATTGTTTTCTCCACAATAATTACCAGTGCAATATTTGGCACGCACCGAACATTTTTGTTTCAAGGTTTGAAAACTTTTGTTTTCGACTTTAATTTTAAGTTTGAATTTGATGCGGTTTTGAATTATCCGGAGATAAGTAACAGTAGTCGCAGATGACATGGCATCATTAGGAGAGTTTTACTGTAGCTAAATTACCCGGGCGTTACAGGGGGGTCGCCCCACTTGCCTTGGGGGGGTACTCCACCCGCCTTGGCCGCCGCCCCCCTTGGGAGATCCAATCTCCCAGGGCCGGCGCCCCCCCAGGGGCCTATATAAAGGGGGAAGGGAGGGGGCAGCCGTATCCTTGCATCTTGGCGCCTCCCTCTCCCCTGCTACACCTCTCCTCCTCCGTCACGTGCTTGGCGAAGCCCTGCCGGAGTGCTGCTTCTCCACCAACACCACGCCGTCGTGCTGCTGCTGGAGCCATCTTCCTCAACCTCTCCTTCCCCCTTGCTGGATCAAGAAGGAGGAGACGTCATCCGCTCCGTACGTGTGTTGAACGCGGAGGTGCCATCCGTTCGGCACTCGGTCATCGGTGATTTGGATCACGGCGAGTACGACTCCATCATCCATATTCTAGTGAACGCTTCCGCTCGCGATCTACAAAGGTATGCAGATGCAATCCGAATACTCGTTGCTAGATGAACTCCTAGATGGATCTTGGTGAAACCGTAGGAAAATTTTTGTTTTCTGCAACGTTCCCCAACACTGGCATCATGAGCTAGGTCTATGCGTAGTTCTCTTTGCACGAGTAGAACACAATTGTTGTGGGCGTAGATGTTGTCAACTTTCTTGCCGCTACTTGTCTTATTTTGCTTCAGCGTTATTGTGGGATGAAGCGGCCCCGACCAACCTTACACGTACGCTTACGTGAGACTGGTTCCACCGACTGACATGCACTAGATGCATAAGGTGGCTGGCGGGTGTCTGTCTCTCCCACTTTAGTTGGAGCGGATTCGACGAAAAGGGTCCTTATGAAGGGTAAATAGAAGTTGACAAATCACGTTGTGGCTTTTACGTAGGTAAGAAAACGTTCTTGCTAGAACCCTCTTGCAGCCACGTAAAACTTGCAACAACAATTAGAGGACGTCTAACTTGTTTTTGCAGCAAGTGCTTTGTGATATGATATGGCCAAAGTTGTGATGAATGATGTATGATATATATGTGATGTATGAGATCATGTTCATGTAATAGGAATCACGACTTGCATGTCGATGAGTATGACAACCGGCAGGAGCCATAGGAGTTGTCATTATTTTTTATGACCTGTGTGTCAATGGAAACGCCATGTAAATTACTTTACTTTATTGCTAAACGTGTTAGCCATAGTAGTAGAAGTAATAGTTGGCGAGAAACTTCATGGAGACACGATGATGGAGATCATGATGATGGAGATCATGGTGTCATGCCGGTGACAAGATGATCATGGAGCCCCAAGATGGAGATCAAAGGAGCTATATGATATTGGCCATATCAGGTCACTATTATTTGATTGCATGTGATGTTTATCATGTTTTTGCATCTTGTTTACTTAGAACGACGGTAGTAAATAAGATGATCCCTCATAAAAATTTCTAGAAAGTGTTCCCCCTAACTGTGCGCCGTTGCGACAGTTCGTTGTTTCGAAGCACCACGTGATGATCGGGTGTGATAGATTCCAACATTCAAATACAACGGGTGTAAGACAGATTTACACATGCAAACACTTAGGTTGACTTGACGAGCCTAGCATGTACAGACATGGCCTCGGAACACAAGAGACCGAAAGGTCGAACATGAGTCGTATGGAAGATACGATCAACATAGAGATGTTCACCGATGATGACTAGTCCGTCTCACATGATGATCGGACACGGCCTAGTCGAGTCGGATCATGTTACACTTAGATGACTAGAGGGATGTCTAATCTGAGTGGGAGTTCGTTAAATAATTTGATTCAATGAACTTAATTATCATGAACTTAGTCTAAATAAACTTTGCAATATGTCTTGTAGATCAAATGGCCCAAGCCAATGTCAACATGAACTTCAACGCGTTCCTAGAGAAAACCAAGCTGAAAGACGATGGCAGCAACTATACGGACTGGGTCCGGAACCTGAGGATCATCCTCATAGCTGCCAGGAAACAATATGTCCTAGAAGCACCGCTAGGTGAAGCACCCATCCCAGAGAACCAAGACATTATGAATGCTTGGCAGTCTCGTGCTGATGATTACTCCCTCGTTCAGTGCGGCATTCTTTACAGCTTAGAACCGGGGCTCCAAAAGCGTTTTGAGCATCACGGAGCATATGAGATGTTCGAGGAGCTGAAACTGGTTTTCCAAGCTCATGCCCGGGTCGAGAGATATGAAGTCTCTGACAAGTTCTACAGTTGTAAGATGGAGGAAAATAGTTCTGTCAGTGAACACATACTCAAGATGTCTGGGTTGCACAACTGCTTGACTCAACTGGAGATTAACCTCCCAGACGAGGCGGTCATTGAAAGAATCCTTCAGTCGCTCCCACCTAGCTACAAGAGATTTGTGATGAACTACAATATGCAGGGGATGGTAAAGACCATTCCTGAGGTATTTGCTATGCTGAAATCAGCAGAGGTTGAAATCAAAAAGGAACATCAAGTGTTGATGGTCAATAAAACCACTAAGTTCAAGAAAGGCAAGGGTAAGAAGCACTTCAAGAAGGACGGCAAGGATGTTGCCGCGCCCAGTAAGCCAGTTGCCGGGAAGAAGTCAAAGCATGGACCCAAGCCTGAGACTGAGTGCTTTTATTGCAAAGGGAAGGGTCACTGGAAGCGGAACTGCCCCAAATACTTAGTGGACAAGAAGGCCGGCAACACTAAAGGTATATGTGATATACATGTAATTGATGTGTACCTTACCAGTGCTCGTAGTAGCTCCTGGGTATTTGATACCGGTGCTGTTGCTCATATTTGTTACTCAAAGCAGGAGCTACGGAATAAGCGGAGACTGGCGAAGGACGAGGTGACGATGCGCGTCGGGAATGGTTCCAAAGTCGATGTGATCGCCGTCGGCACGCTACCTCTACATTTACCTACGGGATTAGTTTTAAACCTCAATAATTGTTATTTGGTGCCAAGTTTGAGCATGAACATTGTATCTGGATCTCGTTTAATACGAGATGGCTACTTATTTAAATCCGAGAATAATAGTTGTTCTATTTATATGAGTGATATGTTTTATGGTCATGCTCCGATGGTTAATGGTTTATTCTTAATGAATCTCGTACGTGATGATACACATTTTCATAGTGTGAATACCAAAAGATGTAAAGTTGACAACGATAGTCCCACATACTTGTGGCACTGCCGCCTTTGTCACATTGGTGTCAAGCGCATAAAGAAGCTCCATGCTGATGGACTTTTAGAGTCTCTCGATTATGAATCATTTGACACATGTGAACCATGCCTCATGGGCAAAATGACCAAGACTCCATTCTCCGGAACAATGGAGCGAGCGACCAACTTATTGGAAATCATACATACTGATGTGTGCGGTCCAATGAGTGTTGAGGCTCGCGGAGGATATCGTTATGTTCTCACTCTCACGGATGACTTGAGTAGATATGGGTATGTCTACTTGATGAAACACAAGTCTGAGACCTTTGAAAAGTTCAAGGAATTTCAGAATGAGGTAGAGAATCAACGTGACCAAAAAATAAAGTTCTTACGATCAGATCGTGGGGGAGAATATTTAAGTCACGAATTTGGCACACACTTAAGGAAATGTGGAATCGTTTCACAACTCACGCCTCCTGGAACAGCTCAACGTAACGGTGTGTCCGAACGTCGTAATCGCACTCTATTGGATATGGTGCGATCTATGATGTCTCTTACTGATTTACCGCTATCATTTTGGGGATACGCTCTAGAGACAGCTGCATTCACTTTAAATAGGGCACCGTCTAAATCCGTTGAGACGACACCGTATGAATTATGGTTTGGGAAGAAACCTAAGCTGTCGTTTCTAAAAGTTTGGGGATGCGATGCTTATGTCAAGAAACTTCAACCTGAAAAGCTCGAACCCAAGTCGGAAAAATGCATCTTCATAGGATACCCTAAGGAAACCATTGGGTATACCTTCTACCTAAGATCCGAAGGCAAGATCTTTGTTGCCAAGAACGGATCCTTTCTGGAGAAAGAGTTTCTCTCGAAAGAAGTAAGTGGGAGGAAAGTGGAACTTGATGAGGTATTACCTCTTGAACCGGAGAGTAGCGCAGCTCAAGAAAATGTTTCTGTGGTGCCTCCACCGTTTAGAGAGGAGGTTAATGATGATGATCATGAAACTTCAGATCAAGTTACTACTGAACTTCATAGGTCCACAAGGACACGTTCCGCACCAGAGTGGTACGGCAACCCTGTCCTAGAAATCGTGTAGTTAGACAACGGTGAACCTTCGAACTATGAAGAAGCGATGGCGGGCCCAGATTCCAACAAATGGCTAGAGCCCATGCAATCCGAGATAGGATCCATGTATGAAAACAAAGTATGGACTTTGACAGACTTGCCCGATGATCGGCGAGCGATAGAAAACAAATGGATCTTTAAGAAGAAGACGGACGCGGATGGTAATGTTACCATCTATAAAGCTCGACTTGTCACTAAGGGTTATCGACAAGTTCAAGGGGTTGACTACGATGAGACTTTCTCTCCCGTAGCGAAGCTGAAGTCCGTCCGAATCATGTTAGCAATTGCCGCATACTGTGATTATGAGATATGGCAAATGCACGTCAAAATGGCATTCCTTAACGGTTATCTTAAGGAAGAATTGTATATGATGCAGCCGGAAGGTTTTGTCGACCCTAAGAATGCTAACAAGGTATGCAAGCTCCAGCGATCCATTTATGGGCTGGTGCAAGCATCTCGGAGTTGGAACATTCGCTTTGATGAGATGATCAAGGCGTTTGGGTTTGTGCAGACTTATGGAGAAGCCTGCGTTTACAAGAAAGTGAGTGGGAGCTCTGTAGCATTTCTCATATTATATGTAGATGACATACTTTTGACGGGAAATGGTATAGAACTTTTGGACAGCATTAAGGCCTACTTGAATAATAGTTTTTCAATGAAGGACCTTGGAGAAGCTGCTTACATATTAGGCATCAAGATCTATAGAGATATATCAAGACGCCTCATAGGTCTTTCACAAAGCACATACCTTGAAAAGATATTGAAGAAGTTCAATATGGATCAGTCCAAGAAGGGGTTCTTGCATGTGTTGCAAGGTGCGAAATTGAGCTCAGCTCAATGCCCGACCACGACAGAAGATATAGAAGAGATGAGTGTCATCCCCTATGCCTCGGCCATAGGGTCTATTATGTATGCCATGCTGTGTACCAGACCTGATGTAAACCTTGCCGTAAGTTTGGTAGGAAGGTACCAAAGTAATCCCGACAAGGAACACTGGACAGCGGTCAAGAATATCCTGAAGTACCTGAAAAGGACTAAGGACATGTTTCTCGTTTATGGAGGTGACGAAGAGCTCGTCGTAAAGGGTTACGTCGACGCTAGCTTCGACACAGATCTGGATGACTCTAAGTCACAAACCGGATACGTGTATATGTTGAATGGTGGAGCAGTAAGCTGGTGCAGCTGCAAGCAGATCGTCGTGGCCGGATCTACGTGTGAAGCGGAGTACATGGCAGCCTCGGAGGAAGCGCATGAAGCAATTTGGGTGAAGGAGTTCATCACCGACTTAGGAGTCATACCCAATGCGTCGGGGCCGATCAAACTCTTCTATGACAACACTGGGGCTATTGCACTTGCCAAGGAGCCCAGATTTCACAAGAAGACCAGGCACATCAAGCGTCGCTTCAACTCCATTCATGAAAATGTTCAAGATGGAGACATAGAAATTTGTAAAGTGCATACAGATCTGAATGTCGCAGATCCGTTGACTAAACCTCTCCCTAGAGCAAAACATGATCAACACCAGAACTCTATGGGTGTTCGATTCATCATAATGTAACTAGATTATTGACTCTAGTGCAAGTGGGAGACTGTTGGAAAGAGGCAATAATAAGAGCATTATTATTATATTTCCTTGTTCAGGATAATTGTCTTTTATTCATGCTATAATTGTGTTATCCGGAAATCGTAATACATGTGTGAATACATAGACACCAATATGTCCCTAGTAAGCCTCTAGTTGACTAGCTCGTTGATCAACTGATAGTCATGGTTTCCTGACTATGGACATTGGATGTCATTGATAACGAGATCACATCATTAGGAGAATGATGTGATGGACAAGACCCAATCCTAAGCATAAGCACAAGATCGTATAATTCGTTTGCTAGAGCTTTTCCAATGTCAAGTATCTTTTCCTTAGACCATGAGATCGTTTAACTCCCGGATACCGTAGGAGTGCTTTGGGTGTGCCAAACGTCATAACGTAACTGGGTGACTATAAAGGTATACTACGAGTATCTCCGAAAGTGTCTGTGGGGTTGACACGGATCGAGACTGGGATTTGTCACTCCGTATGACGGAGAGGTATCATCGGGCCCACTCGGTAATGCATCATCATAATGAGCTCAGTGTGATCAAAGTGTTTGATCACGGGATCATGCATTACAGTACGAGTAAAGTGACTTGCCGGTAATGATATTGAACGAGGTATTGGGATACCGACGATCGAATCTCGGGCAAGTAAAATACCGATTGACAAAGGGAATTGAATACGGGATTAATTGAATCCTCGACATCGTGGTTCATCCGATGAGATCATCGAGGAGTATGTGGGAGCCAACATGGGTATCCAGATCCCGCTGTTGGTTATTGACCGGAGAGGTGTCTCAGTCATGTCTGCATGTCTCCCGAACCCGTAGGGTCTACACACTTAAGGTTCGGTGACGCTAGGGTTGTAAAGATATGAATATGCAGTAATCCAAAAGTTTTTTGGAGTCCCGGATGAGATCTCGGACGTCACGAGGAGTTCCGGAATGGTCCGGAGGTAAAGAATTATATATAGGAAGTGCAGTTTCGGCCATCGGGAAGATTCGGGGTCACCGGTATTGTACCAGGACCACCGGATGGGTCCCGGGGGTCCACCGGGTGGGGCCGCCCATCCCGGAGGGCCCCATGGGCTGAAGTGGGAGGGGGAACCAGCCCATAGTGGGCTGGTGCGCCCCCCTAGGCCCAACCCCTGTGCCTAGGGTTGAAACCCTAGGGTGGGGGGCGCCCCACTTGCCTTGGGGGTACTCCACCCCCCTTGGCCCCCGCACCCCTTGGGAGATCCAATCTCCTAGGGCCGGCGCCCCCCAGGGGCCTATATAAAGGGGGAGGGAGGGGGCAGTCGTACCCTTACATCTTGGCGCCTCCCTCTCCCCTGCTACACCTCTCCTCCTCCGTCACGTGCTTGGCGAAGCCCTGCCGGAGTGCTGCTTCTCCACCAACACCACGCCGTCGTGCTGCTGCTGGAGCCATCTTCCTCAACCTCTCCTTCCCCCTTGCTGGATCAAGAAGGAGGAGACGTCATCCGCTCAGTACGTGTGTTGAACGTGGAGGTGCCGTCCGTTCGGCACTCGATCATCGGTGATTTAGATCACGGCGAGTACGACTCCATCATCCACGTTCTAGTGAACGCTTCCGCTCGCGATCTACAAAGGTATGTAGATGCAATCTGAATAGTCGTTGCTAGATGAACTCCTAGATGGATCTTGGTGAAACCGTAGGAAAATTTTTGTTTTCTGCAACGTTCCCCAACAGAGTGCACGGCAACGACCTAGCGCACCTTACTCTTCGTCTGAAAACTCTGCAACATATTATGTTGCAGCCTGTTTAGGTCAGCACATGGAATATGCTGGCAAAATGACACTATAGAGCAATGAACACGTAACAGCTATAACTATATGCATATTTGGCTGGTGGAGGCTCTATGGTTAATTTTTGCAGAAAGCTAGTTTTTCCCTACAACAAAGGAATACATTTTTATTTAACTACAAAGTTTGTTGAAAACATTGAGAAGGTTCCACCAACTCAATCCCAAATTAATAATTATAACCCAACAAATTTAATTAAGTAGAGTGATGAGATCAAATCAATAATTCAAGTACCACATACTCAACATGTCCATAATTGGGGACACGACTAACCATGATTAGTTTGTACACTCTGCAGAGGTTTGCACACTTTTCCCCACAAGACTCGATCTCCTCCGTTGGATTTCTTGCACTACATGATTTTTGAGAAACAGATGACCGAGACACAGTCTTTCAGAAGCATTAACTCTTTACTCTAGGTAGACAGTACCACCTACATCCCCTACATCTGCTAGTCTACCACTGAAAGAGGTCACACAACATACTCAACTATGCCAGATCCCATAATGGCTTGTGGGTGCACACAGAAGTTTCCAGCATTAATAATCCTATGATCCCTTTGAGCCTGGGTGGCAAACCGTAGGATGATCACACGGGTACTCCGGGATATCCCAGGACAACGCTGGATTGCTCCAAGTGCCTAGACAACCACTGGGTGCTCCAGGGTGCCTCAACCAATCCACCCAGATGTGTATTAAAAGTAGCCACCTTAAGTTTAACCATTAATTAAAACTCTCACATCTGTCATGGATCACTCAAACCCAAACCACGTCTACGAGCATAGCATAGCAGTATAAGCATAACGTAGAAGTAACTCCCAGGGTTTGAATTAAAGACAATAGGTTCTACCTCATCAACTACTTCCCAATACCCACAAGTATTCAAGTCCTAACCATGCAGTGTTTGAGGATTGAAAACTAATGCATAAAAACTGGGTAATAAAGGGGTATGATCAAAGTGTTACTTGCCTTGCTGACGATCTGAAAACCCTAACGACTCGTAGTAGCATGCTTCGCACTCTGAAAACTCTATCGTAAACAAACAATAACATACATAAGCACTCAAACATAAGATGCACAGGTAAAAATCAAAATAAAATATCCAAACCGAAGGTTCAACTGAACGGCTTCGATTTGCAAAAATAAACAACCGAATCGGAGCAACGAACCCAAACTACGATCAAAAGAAGTCCAAAAACAAATCTGCTTGCAACCAAATTTTAATTTGTCAAAACCATGTTGAAGTTGATTAACTGGAAAGAGGGGAACAAGATGAAGATTTTGGCGTTGGTTTCACTGGATTTGGACGAACGAGCAAAAAGTTGCGACGGTTTAAAGATCAGGGACTAATTTGTGAGAAAAGTAATCACAGATAGGTCCCTGGCCGAAAAATAAAATAAAAAGAAAAACCTTCGCTATCAGAACTAAACGAACAAACGTGTTCGTTGAAACGAACTAAACAGAGAGCGTCCGCCAAATAGAATCAATCGAAATAAACCGAGAAAAATACTAACCCTAAAGATAAACCGATCTAAACTGAAGAACCGAAAAAAATAAACCGGCAAACCAGGGTGGTTTTTATACTGGTCCAAAACAGCGGCGGCGAGGTCAACTGCGGCGGCGGCGACTCCGACGGCGAGGCGTGGCGGGGCTTCGGCAGCGGGCGGCGGCGGCACAAAGGCGGCGGCGACGCGGCTCGACGACAGTTGTGCAGCGGCGGCTCGGGGTGAGGAGAGGGCGGCTGGGGTAGCGACTTATAAAGAGGGGGGGCTCGGCCGGCTTGGGGAAGGGGTGGCGTGAGGGGAGTCCGGCTCGGACTCCTCGGCATCCGTGCGGCGGCGGGATTCACTACAAAAAAAGACACATCCATGACATTTTGGGCCGAACGAATTTTTTTTCTGTCATACATATGACACTTCTATGACGATAATTGTGACAAAACCCGGTATCATCATAGATGTGGTGGGCTCCTACTTCTATGAGAAAAAATCATGACAGGAAATGGGCTTTTCGTCCTGGGCGGGCCGGAGACGCAGCTGCATGACATTCTTTGGGCCGTCCATGACGGAAAAAACCGTGGTAGAAGCGAGGGGGAGGAAAATTTCTGGGAGTTCTCGGTTACGGTGGGAGGTCGGGGGCCGAGCGATGTGTGTTTCTATCGCACACATACGCGCGTGTGTGCGAGGCGTTGGCTCTAACTGAACCCGAGCGAGGCGTTGGGCTCTAACTGAACCCGAGCGATTGCACTGCAGGCTACGCGTTACTGAACCCGAGCGATCGATCGATGGCTGTTAACTGAACCCGATCGAGCGATTCCTTCGCTACTGCTGCTAACTGAAGCCGATCGATGGGATGAACAGTGAGCGTTGCGGTGGGGGGGGGGGGGGGTTGGATGAACAGTGAGCGGTGGCATTGCCTCTGGATGAACAGGACCCCGTGATGTGGTGGAGGGATGGATGAACAGTAGACGGTGGAGGGGTGCCCGTGGAGGGGTGGATGAACAGGACCCCATGGTGTGGAGGGCTGGATGAACAGTAGACGGTGGAGGGGTGCCCGTGGAGGGGTGGTTGAACAGGACCCCGTGGTGTGGAGGGCTGGATGAACAGTAGACGGTGGAGGGGTGCCCGTGGAGGGGTGGTTGAACAGGACCCCGTGGTGTTGAGGGCTGGATGAACAGTAGACGGTGGAGGGGTGGTTGAACAGTAGCCGGTGGAGTAGCGCACGGTGGAGGCTGAATGAACAGGAGCCCGTGGAGGCTGGAGGAGGTCGACGGTGGATGAATAGTAGCTCGTTGAGGCTGGAGGGGGTCAACGGTGGAGATGAACAGTATCCCGTGGAGTCCCGTTTTGCAGTAACCATCCCGGTGGCTATAACCCGGTGCAGGACCGAATATGTCAGGAGGACTAGCGGGCGGCTCCGCTGGCGTCTTAGCTGATGGCTCAGGATGCTCTTCCGGATTATCCGATGACTTCTGTTGAGGCGGGAGTAGCTACCAGAACCGGCGGTGTTCCTTGTTTGGTGTCGGCTCTACGTAATGTACGTTTGCCCAAGGACTTCAAGGGACCTCGAAAGGTGCCGAATTACACGGCCGACTTACAGCCCGGGGCATGGATCGAAAGTTACGAGATGGCCATGGAGCTGTTGGAGGTCAGCGACGCAGCAATGTCTAAGTACTTCACCATGATGTTGGATGGAACGTCCCGGTCTTGGTTAAAGGGCTTGCCACCCAATTCCATTAGTTCATGGGCAGAGCTAAAGGCCCGATTCATCCAGAACTTCAAAGACACTTGTAAGCAATCTATGTCGATTGTGGACTTGACAAATTGTAAGCAGGAAGAGGGTGAATGCACAACTCATTGGGTGCGCCGGGTCAAGGAGATAATACATTCGTCTGACAAGATGGATGTCGGCTCTGCAGTCCTCATGTTGGAGAAGAATTGCCGCTTTGAGCCGTTGAGACAGAAACTGGGGCGCCTTAAGCGTGATTGCAATGATATGGGTACGCTGATGGCAGCTTTAGTCAAATACGCCGACTCTGATAGTACCAAGGATCCCGCGTCTAATGAGGAAAAGACAAGGAAGGGAAAGAAGAACGGCAATGGAAAGGGTCAGCAGCATAACCCGATGAATCAAGGAGGCAATAAGCGTAAGGCTGAGGGTAACCCGGAGTTTGTAGCCAACGCCAATGCACAGGGTAACAATCAGAGACGTAAGGGAAAGACGCCCCCTCGATCTGGCGGGTCAGGACCATCTCTTGAGTAGCTACTCAATGAGCCTTGCCCGAGACACGGCACCCGGGAACGACCCGCCACCCACTTGTGGAAAGATTGCGCGATCATGAAGGCTTTCAAGAATTCAAACACGTTTGATGGCAATCATGGGTCGGGCGGTGGGTTAGGAGCCGGCGGTTTTCATGGCCGGGCGGCAGTTCAAGTTCTGGCTTTTAGGGAAATCAAGGCGGCTATAATCAACAGCAGTCTGGTCAAGGGGGACAACAACAATAACAGTCAGGTTATCAAAGCCATCCGAAGCAGTTGAATAGTGGGCAGTATCATGTGTTCACCACTAGCTTGTGCAAACGTGACCAGAAGGTTCATAAGAGGGCCGTGAACTCTGTTGAGCCGGCAGTTCCCCGTTACTTGAGGTGGTCAGAGCAGCCTATTGTATGGAGCAGGGAAGATCACCCTCCCCGGGTTGATAATCCGGGTCAGTTAGCCTTGGTGGTAGCACCTCAGGTCGGTGGATATAAATTCACCAAAGTACTTATGGACGGAGGTAGCAGCATCAACATCCTCTATTATGAGACCTTTCGACGCATGGGTTTGACTGACAAAAATTTGAAGACATCCAACACCGTTTTCCATGGAGTGGTGCCTGGTAAGTCGGCATACCCAGTCGGTAAGATTGAATTGGAGGTGGCGTTTGGAGATGAGTGTGATTCCAGGGCGGAGAAATTTACGTTTGAGGTGGTCAAAATCAA
This sequence comes from Aegilops umbellulata, assembly GCA_032464435.1. Taxonomy (NCBI): domain Eukaryota; kingdom Viridiplantae; phylum Streptophyta; class Magnoliopsida; order Poales; family Poaceae; genus Aegilops; species Aegilops umbellulata. Next base: position 401,437,916 of record CP136054.1, read on the forward strand.
GAGTCCATATCATGCTCTGTTTGGGCGGCCGGCTTATGCCAAGTTCATGGCACGGCCGTGTTACGTTTATCTGCATCTTAAGATGCCGGGTCACAAGGGCACCATCGCGGTGCATGGGAGTCGAAAGGTAGCCCTGGAATGTGAAGAAGGCGATGCGACTTATGCTGAGTCTGTTTGTGCGGCAGAGGAGCTGAAGTTTAATCAAGATAACGTTGACCCGGCGGACATGACCTCCCTCAAGAAGCCAACCACAGAGCATGACCCGGCAATGAAGTTTAAATCGGCTGCTGAAACTAAGCTTGTTGACTTTACTCCAGGCGATTCGTCTAAGCAGTTCAGTATCAGTGCCAACTTGGATCCTAAATAGGAAAGTGCGCTCATTGAGTTCATCTGTGAGAACCGGGACATCTTTGCATGGAAACCTTCTGACATGCTGGGTGTACCAAGAGAACTAGCTAAGCACACTCTTAATATTGATCCGAAGTATAAGCCGGTCAGGCAGTTTCTTCGGCGGTTCAACGAAGAGAGACGAAAAGTGATTGGAGAGGAGGTCGCCCGGCTCTTAGCGGCTGGGTTCATTGTCAAAGTCTTTCACCTGGAGTGGTTGGATAACCCGGTGCTCGTGCTCAAGAAGAACGCCACCTGGCGGATGTGTGTGGATTACACGGACTTAAATAAGGCTTGTCCGGCTGATCCCTTTGCTCTCTCCCGCATTGATCAAATCATTGATGCTACGGCGGGTTGCGAGCGTTTGAGCTTTTTGGATGCTTACTCTGGTTATCATCAGATCAAGATGGCAGTTAAGGACCAAGAGAAGACGGCTTTTATCACTCCGTTTGGAGCCTTCTGCTATGTATCTATGCCATTTGGGCTCAAGAGTGCCCAAGCGACTTATCAGCGATGTGTAAAGAACTGTCTCCACGATCAAATTGGGCGCAATGTTGACACTTATGTGGATGACATCGTGGTGAAATCCAGAGAGAAAGAAACCTTGATATCCGATTTGAAGGAGACCTTTGATAATCTCCGGGCTTATAAGATGATGCTTAACCCGGCCAAGTGTGTATTTGGTGTACCTGCAGGCAAACTTTTGGGTTTTCTGGTCTCAAAAAGAGGCTGTCAGCGTTCTGGGAACGGGGTCCCCAGACTTGCCTGCCTGTGGCCTGCGGTGTGGCTCAAAGGGGGCAAAGCACGGCCCATCTTCTTCAACGCAGACTCAAGACCCTCGCGAGGGGCCAAGCCTCGCGGGGCGGGCGACACGGATCTTCCTCAGGCACGGCCTCGTCAGGTTGGATCGCGAGGAGGCGGAGAGATCAAGGCGGGGTACCTCGCGAGGTGCCCATGACGCAAGCCATGACAACCAAGGGCGCCAGGCGGGCGCCAGCCCATGCAGTGTCCTCCCCTTTCCTCTTTGGTACAAAGGGAGCAAGCGCAGGCGGGAGGATCAAGCAAAGGCACCCATTTCGGTGCAACAAGACCGAGACCAACTCCGCGACAAGGAAGAAGTCATTGTGGAGCCCAAGCCGGCGTCATCACCAGAGCCTTTGGCAGGCGAGGACCAACTTTAGTCAGGATAAGTGTACCAGATGTTCCCCTTCAAAATGGCCAACTGTTGGCGCCCTTCCCGCTCAATATTTGGGAGGAGGCCCAGTGCCTCTGCCTATAAATAGGACTAGCCACCCCCGGGGTAGAGGCATCTATCGATCCAGGGATTGAGAGGCGGCTAGAGATAAAGAGATTTAGAGGCACCCAGAGAGAGAGAGAGAAGGGCGACTGAACCCCTCTAGCAGTTCATCGCCCCAGCCAAGGGCAGACCCTCGCGAGGCTATTCTTTCTTGTATGTTCATCAGCAGCCCAAGAGGCAATCCACCACACCACCGCACTGGAGTAGGGTATTACACCACATCGGTGGCCCGAACCAGTATAAACTCTGTGTCTCTTGTGTTGTTCTTCTGGTAGCTTAGATCTTTGCGAGGCGGAGGGGTACAAGTAGGTAGGAAGCATAATCTCCGCGTGCACCCAAGAGTTCGAACCTCAAGGGTCTGCCGGAACCCGAAATCCGACATTTGGCGCGCCAGGTAGGGGTGCGCCGGAATTCGCCTTCCACCGCTTCGTTCTCCTCCGACCATCGCATCCATGTCTGATGCTCGACGGGCTCGCGCCGGGCGCCGGGCCCCCCTCATCGCCCAGACGGCTCCCGTCGGCGGGCCTCCTCGCCGTTCCCCGCCACCCGCCGTCAACACCGCCACCGGCTTGGCAGGGAACGGGCAGCAAGTGTCGTCTCAGCATCCGTCCGTGCGGCAAGACGGCCGCACCGCTACACCAACACCCCCGGTCGTCACGGCCCTCCTGGGCGGCTCGCGGGCGCCGCCTACAAGTCACCACGTCAAGCCGTTCGTCCGCCGGGTCAGCGCCGCTTCCGCGTGGCAGGGGGCTCTCCCAGACCGAGCGGCGCCCAAGGCCGGCCTGACCTTCAGCTCGGAGGACCACCCCTCCAACTCGGCCTGCTCGGGCGCACTCCCCATGCTCTGCACCCCCACCATCTGCCAGGTGGTCGACACCAGAACTCTCATTGATGACGGTGCGGGCCTCAGCGTGCTCTCGGTCGAGGCCTTCAACCTCCTCCGCACACCCCTGTAACGACTGCAACCCAGCCGGCCCTTCTCGGGCGTTGGGGGCAGATCATCCAGCTCCTTGGGACAGATCCGGCTCCCGGTAACCTTTGGCACCTACGACAACTTCCGCGCGGAGATGGTCGACTTCGACATCGCCCCCATCGGCCTCCCCTACAACGCCATCCTCGGCTACCCAGCGCTGGCCCAGTCCATGGCCGCGACACACCCGGCGTACAACCTCATGAAGATGCCCGGGAGCAGCGGTGTCTTCACTGTGCATGGGGACACCAGAGACGCGCTGCGAGCGCTCAAGCTCGCCTTCAAGATGGCGGCGTCAGCATAGCCCGCTGACTCGGAGGCTCCCGAGCCCAAGGGAGCTGCACCCGCCAAGAAGAAGCAGTTGTTCACCCAAGACAAGGCAGAAACCAAGCAGATACCCGTCGACGAGGATGGGTCCACCAGTGCCACTTTTACCATAGGCGCCAACCTCGAGCCCGAGAAGGAGGAAGCCCTGGTCAGGTTCCTGCACGCAAACAAGAAGGTATTCGCTTGGGAGCCGGACCAGTTGGCAGGGATCCCTAGGAGTGTAATCGAGCATCACCTCAACATGTGCCCAACATGCGCCCCGTGAAGCAGAAGGCGAGGCGGCAGTCCACAGAGAAGCAGGCCTTCATCGTCCAAGAGACCCGGAAACTAGAAGCCGCGGGGGTCATTCGCGAGGTCCGATACCCGGATTGGTTGGCCAACCCTGTCGTCGTGCCGAAGAAGGGAGGCAAGGAACGCATGTGTGTCGACTTCACCAACCTCAATAAGGCATGTCCGCAAGATCCATTCCCGCTCCCCCGCATCGATCAGATTGTCGATTCCACCGCGGAATGCGACCTGCTATGCTTCCTGGATGCCTTCTCTGGGTATCACCAGATCAAGATGGCAGTAGAAGACATCGAGAAGACAGCCTTCCTAACCCCGTGTGGGGTGTACTGCTACACATGCATGCCATTCGGGCTGCGAAACGCGGGGGCAACCTTTCAGCGGCTGATGCACATCACGTTGGGCCGGCAGCTCGGGAAGAATGTCGAAGCTTACGTCGATGACATTGTGGTGAAGTCTCGGGAGGCCAAGACCCTGATACAAGACTTGGAGGAAACCTTCGCGAGCCTCGACGCGGTGAACCTGCGGCTCAACCCAGAGAAGTGTGTGTTCGGGGTCCCCTCAGGCAAGCTCTTGGGTTTCCTCGTGTCCCACCGAGGCATTGAGGCCAACCCAGAGAAGGTCAAGGCGGTCGAGGACATGAGCCCACCAAAGACCCTCAGAGAAATGCAGAAGCTCACTGGACGCGTGACCGTGCTAGGGCGCTTCATCTCCAGGCTGGGGGAGCGAGCGCTGCCTTTCTTTCAGCTAATGAAGAAAAAGGGGGCCTTTGAATGGACTGAAGAGGTCGATAAGGCATTCCAAGATCTCAAGAGATAACTGACCAGCCCTCCGGTCATGGTGGCCCCGCACCCTCAGGAGCCCCTGGTGCTCTACCTCGCCGCCACTCCTTACTCCGCCAGTGCAACCCTAGTGGCAGTTAGGGAGGGGTGTCAAATCAAAACCGCAGCTCCAGCCCGGGACAAGGCAAAACAGGAACAAAGAAGGCCCACAGAAACCGCCACGGCAGTTGAGGAGAATCAACAACCGCAGAGAAGCGCACTGGAGGTGGAAGGGGCTCCTTACTCAGATAGTCAGCTTCCGGAGGCCTCATCACCTCCGGAGGCGCAGTCATCTCTGGAGGGCGCCACAAGCATTGACACACCCAGCCTCGTTGAGCACCCCGTGTACTTCGTCAGCACGGTATTGCGGGATGCGAGAGCACGGTACCCCATGCCTCAGAAGCTCCTCCTCGCACTACTGGTGGCGTCGCGCAAGCTACGGCACTACTTTTAGGGTCACCCCATCAAGGTCGTCTCGTCATACCCCTTGGAGAGGGTGCTTAGGAGCCCTAACTCGGCCGGAAAGGTCGCAGAGTGGAACATAGAATTGCAAGCGTTCCAGCTCGAATTCAGCACGACCAGGGTCATCAAGGGAGCAGCATTAGCGGATTTTGTGGCAGAATGGACGGAGGCACCAGGCCTCAAGGCCGACGAGGATCGGTCCCTCTTCCCGGGGAGCGAGGCGCCGGAAGGCTGGGTCATGTACTTCGATGGGGCGTTCTCCAGGCATGGTGCTGGGGCTGGGGCGGTGCTTATATCACCCACTCAGGACAAGCTCTACTATGCAGTACAGCTCTGTTTCCAGCAAGGCGAAAATGTCTCCAACAACATAGCAGAATATGAAGGTCTAATAGCGGGCTTGAAGGCCGCAGTTACCCTGGGGGTGAAACGCCTCACCATCAAGGGCGATTCGCAGCTCCTCGTCAATTTCTCCAATAGGGTGTACGAGCCGAAGGATGAGCACATGGAGGCCTATCCTGCAGAGGTCCGCAAGATGGAGAAGCAGTTCTGGGGGCTGGAGTTGAAGCATGTACCCCGTGGCACCAATCACGAGGCCGACAACATCGCCAGACGGGCGTCCAGGCGACTACCTCAAGAGCCTGGCGTCTTCGAGGAGCGGCTCTTCAAGCCCTCGGCCCTGCCGTCATTATCAAACATGACTCAGCCTCCAGAAGAGCTCCCCCAGCCACCTGCCTCAGGAGCCCAAGTCTGTGGCCCGGCCTCAGGAGCGCGCCTGCTCCTGACGATGGAACCTCAGGAGGGGTGCTGGATCGCGGAGCTCTGGAGTTACTTAACACAGGGGATCCTGCCGGAGAAGGAGGAGGAAGCAAAACGTGTGGCACGGCAGGCCACGACAAACTGCATCAAGGATGGAGAGCTCTACAGGAAGCGACCAAACGACGTATCCCTGCACTGCATCTCCAGGGAGCAAGGGAAGGAACTGCTGGAAGACATACACGGTGAAGACTGTGGACACCATTCATCATCACGGACCCTCGTCGGCAAGGTGAGGGAGTCCTGGATTAGTGGGTGTTCGGATAGCCGAACTATACCTTCAGCCGGACTCCAGGACTATGAAGATACAAAGTTGAAGACTTCGCCCCGTGTCCGGAAGGATCTTTTCTTCGCGTGGAAGGCAAGCTAGGTGTGTGGATATTCGAGATCTCCTACCATTGTAACCGACTCTGTGTAACCCTAACCCTATCCGGTGTCTATATAAACCGGAGGGTTGTAGTCCGTAGGACAACCGTCATCATACACAATCATACCATAGGCTAGCTTCTAGGGTTTAGCCTCCTTGATCTCGTGGTAGATCCACTCTTGTACTACCCATATCATCAATATTAATCTAGTAGGAGTAGGGTTTTACCTCCAACGAGAGGGCCCAAACCTGGGTAAAATAAAGTGTCCCTTTTCTCCTGTTACCATCCGACCTTGACGCACAGTTCGGGACCCCCTACCCGAGATCCGCCGGTTTTGACACCGACATTGGTGCTTTCATTGAGAGTTCCTTTGTGTCGTCGCTTTTAGTCCCGATGGCTCCTTTGATCATCAACAACGACGAGGTCCAGGGTGAAACTTTCCTCCCCAGACAGATCTTCGTCTTCGGTGGCTTCGCTCTGCGGGCCAATTCGCTTGGTCATCTGGAGCAGATCGAAAGCTACGCCCGTGGCCATCAAGCCAGGTTTGGAAGCTTAAACTACACGGCTAATATCCGCGGAGACTTGATCTTCGACGGGTTCGAGCCACAGCCAAGCGCGCCGCGCTGTTTCGAGGGGCACGATGTAGCTCTGCCTCCGAATAGCACCCTGGAGGCCGCACACGCTCTGGCCCCGATCCTTGACTCGGAGCCCGCTGCGCTCTCTGAGGATGAACGGTTGGACGTCACCTCGGGGGCTGCGATCTCAAAGGCGATTGAGCCGAACGCCAGCCCCGTACTCCGCACGGCCCCGGACTCTTCTCCAAACTCCGAGCCTTCTGCGCCCCCGCCGATCGAATTTGATTGGGCGCGTGTAATGGAGTTCACCGCCGCAGACATCTTTCAGTGCTCACCTTTCGGTGATATCCTGAATTCTCTCAAGTCTCTCTCTTTGTCAGGAGAGCCCAGGCGGACTATGGTTTGCGAGGTTGGGATTCGGACGACGAAGAAATTCAAAGCCCACCCACCACCCACTTAATAGCCACTATCGACGATTTAACCGACATGCTTGACTTCGGCTCCGAAGACTTCGACGGTATGGACGATGAAGGAGGAGACGAACAAGAACCAGCACCTGTAGGGCGCTGGACCGCCACCTCGTCATATGACATATATATGGTGGATGCTCCAAAGGATGCGGATGGCGATGGAGCAGCGGAAGACAACACATCGAAAAAACCGCAAAAACGTCGGCGCCAACGGCGCCGCTCTAAATCCCGCCATTGCAGAAACGGTGATTCCGGCACGGGAGATAATACTACCCCGGACAGCGCCGAAGAACACCAGAACCTGCAAGATTCGGCGCAGGAAGATGGAAAAGCCAGCCCTCAGGAGATAGCGGCAGAGCAAGAGGTTGAGGATGATAACTACATGCCTCCCTCCGAAGACGAGGCAAGCCTCGATGACGACGAATTCATCGTACCATCAGACCCCGCCGAACAAGAGCGTTTTCAACGCAGGCTTCTAGCCACGGCCAACAGCCTAAAGAAAAGGTAGCAACAGCTTAGAGCTGATCAGGATTTGCTAGCTGATAGATGGACTGAAGTCCTCGCGCCCAAAGAGTATGAACTCGGGCGCCCCTCCAAAAGTTATCCTAAGCAGAGGCCGCTACCCCAATCAGAGGGGGAAGCATATGACATGGTAGACCGGCCACCCCGTGGCCACGACAGAGAGGCCTATCGAGCCCCTCAGCAAGCCATGCCCCGGTGCCGCTCGAATAAGGCACGGGAAAACGAGCGAGACCTGCGAGACGTACTGGAGGATAAAGCAAAGCAAACAAGGTCGATCTATGGATCGCGCGGACGCCCGACGACACGTGATGATCGTCACTCCGGACATAATAAATCCGGCCGGGCCGAACACAGCAGGCACAGCTCTTCCGAGCTGCGTCGTGACATAGCCCAGTGCAGGGGCGCCGCACACCCACTGTGCTTCACAGACGAAGTAATGGATCATAAAATCCCAGAGGGTTTTAAACCCGTCAATATCGAGTCGTACGATGGTACGACAGATCCGGCAGTATGGATTGAGGATTATCTCCTTCACATCCACATGGCACGTGGCGATGATCTGCACGCCATCAAGTACCTACCCCTCAAGCTTAAAGGGCCAGCTCGGCACTGGCTTAACAGCCTACCAGCGGACTCAATCGGTTCTTGGGAGGACCTGGGAGCCGCATTCCTCGACAACTTTCAGGGGACTTATGTGCGGCCACCGGATGCCGACGACCTAAGCCACATAATTCAGCAGCCAGAAGAATCGGCCAGGCAATTCTGGACACGATTCCTAACAAAGAAAAATCAGATAGTCGATTGTCCGAACGCAGAGGCCCTAGTAGCCTTCAAACATAACATCCGTGACGAGTGGCTTGCCCAGCACCTGGGACAGGAAAAGCCGAAAACCATGGCAGCCCTCACGACACTCATGACCCGCTTTTGCGCGGGAGAAGATAGCTGGCTGGCTCGCAGCAACAACTTATCAAAGAAGCCCGGTAATTCGGATACCAAGGACAAAAGTGGCAGGTCACGTCGAAATAATCAAAAGCGTCGCGTTAGCAGCGACAGCAATGAGGATACGGCAGTCAATGCCGGATTCAGAGGCTATAAATCCGGTCAGCGGAAAAAGCCATTTAAAAAGAATACACAGGGCCCGTCCAGTTTGGACCGGATACTCGATCGCTCGTGCCAAATTCATGGCACCCCCGAAAGGCCAGCCAATCACACCAACAGGGATTGTTGGGTGTTCAAGCAGGCAGGCAAGTTAAGAGCCGAACACAAGGACAAGGGGCTGAATAGCAACGACGAGGAGGAGCCCAGGCCGCCGAATAAAAATGTACAGAAAGGGTTTCCCCCACAAGTGCGGACGGTGAACATGATATACACGACCCACATTCCCAAGCGGGATAGGAAGCGTGCGCTACGGGACGTATACGCGATGGAGCCAGTCGCCCCAAAGTTCAACCCATGGTCCTCCTGCCCGATCACTTTCGATCGAAGGGACCACCCCACTAGCATCTGTCACGGCGGTTTTCATCTCACAAGAGTCCTCATGGACGGCGGCAGTAGCCTGAACCTGTTTTATCAGGATACAGTGCGGAAAATGGGCATAGATCCATCAAGGATCAAGCCCACAAGGACGACCTTTAAAGGCGTCATACCAGGTGTAGAGGCCAATTGCACAGGCTCGATAACACTTGATGTGGTCTTCGGATCTCCGGATAACTTCCGAAGCGAAGAGTTAATCTTTGATATAGTGTCGTTCCGCAGTGGCTATCATGCCCTGCTCGGACGAACCGCATTCGCTAAATTCAATGCGGTGCCGCACTACGCATATCTCAAACTCAAGATGCCAGGCCCTCAAGGAGTAATTACGGTCAGCGGAAACACAGAACGCTCCATCCGTACGGAAGAGCACACGGCGGCCCTCGCAGCGGAAGTACAAAGCAGCCTTTCAAGGCAACTCCCTAGTCCGACCGTTAAAAAACCGGACAATGCAAAGCGCGCTCGGAGTAACCTGCAACAAGACCACCTGGCACGATCAGAGCAAGCGTAGCAATACGGCCCCGACCCCAGCCATCGCAACACAGCAGAGCAAGTACCTCGAGTACACAATTACGCCCTTAAAATTCCATGGGCACAGGGGGAGGGGCACATTAACGGCATGCCTACAACACGACGTCAAACGTACTAGGGGCTGCCGGATTTTTTCTTTTTTAATTTCAGGACTCCATACTCTGGACAACCTGTTCGGCAGCGTTGCCGCACAGACGATGCAAGATCCAGGAAAGTAGATAAATTTACGCCGCATTCCGAAACTCTCAGGTGGTCTCTATTTCGAGCGATATATCTGTTTCTAAATTCCACAGCCTGTGCCTGGTCAGGACATGTTAAATAGTCTAATATCTTCTTTGCTTATCGCATTACCTGTATCGTTCGGCTTTGATAAATAGCCTCTTTATAAAACAATGCATAGCTTCTTATCTATTTTTTGCATTGTCCCCTTTGAATATATGTGTTTATGATATAACATGATCGCACCCATACATGATGGTACGGCAAACCACACCAGGGGCTTCATTACCCTTTTATCTGGTGTGAGAAGTCCGTACACTTCCATAAGTGAGGCACCCCAAACTTATAGCACTATATGCATCGGCTCCGAGTCATGATTTTGGTCACATGTTGGGTTTGCCCGGCTCCTATGTTTTGGTACCTTACGTTCCGCTCTATCGGCTAAGGTAGCACTAGGAGAACCACTGCGATTGTGCCCCAGATCAGGTGGGTTGAGCACCTCAGCGGAGAAAGCTAAAATAGACTGTCATGATAAGGAGCGAGACCGGTCGCTGTTCGAGAGGTTTTACGAGTCCTTAAAGGCTTATGCCGCTTTGAGCGAGGAGCTGGCTATTGAAGGGGAACGTAGTAATTTCAAAATTTTCCTACGCACACGCAAGATCATGGTGATGCATAGAAACGAGGGGAGAGTATGATCTACGTACCCTTGTAGATCGCAACGGAAGCGTTTGACACAACGTAGAGGAAGTAGTCGTACGTCTTCTTCCCGGTCCGACCGATCCAAGCACCGTTACTCCGGCACCTCCGAGTTCTTAGCACACGTTCAGCTCGATGATGATCCTCGGGCTCCGATCCAGCAAAGCGTCGAGGAAGAGTTCCGTCAGCACGACTGCGTGGTGATGATCTTGATGTACTACTCACGCAGGGCTTCGCCTAAGCACTGCGACAATATGACCGAGGTGGAATTTGGTGGCAGGGGGCACCGCACACGGCTAAGGAAAGATCTCAATGATCAATTGTGTGTCTAGAGGTGCTCCCTGCCCCCGTATATAAAGGGGCAAAGGGGGAGGGACGCGGCAGCCATAGGAGGAGTCCTACTCCCGCTGGGAGTAGGACTCCCCTCCAATCCTATTCCTAATAGGACTCCCCAAGTGGGGAAAGAGAGAGGGGCTGGCCGGCCACCTTCCCTAGTCCTAATAGGACTAGGGGAAGGGGGGAGGCGCGCAGCCCATGAGGGCAGCCCTTTCACCTTTCCACCAAGGCCCATGTTGGCCCATTTGGCTCCCGGGGGGTTCCGGTAACCCTCCCGGTATTCCGGTAAAATCCCGATTTCACCTGGAACACTTCCGATGTCCAAACATAGGCTTCCAATATATCAATATTTACGTCTCCACCATTTCGAGACTCCTCGTCATGTCCGTGATCACATCCGGGACTCCGAACAACCTTCGGTACATCAAAATGCATAAACTCATAATAACTGTCATCGTAACGTTAAGCGTGCGGACCCTACAGTTCGAGAACAATGTAGACATGACCGAGACACATCTCCGGTAAATAACCAATAGCGGGACCTGGATGCCCATATTGGCTCCTACATATTCTACGAAGATCTTTATCGGTCAGACCGCATAACAACATACGTTGTTCCCTTTGTCATCGGTATGTTACTTGCCCGAGATTCGATCGTCAGTATCCAATACTTAGTTCAATCTCGTTACCGGCAAGTCTCTTTACTCGTTCCGTAATACATCATCCCGCAACTAACTCATTAGTTGCAATGCTTGCAAGGCTTAAGTGATGTGTATTACCGAGAGGGCCCAGAGATACCTCTCCGACGATCGGAGTGACAAATCCTAATCTCGAAATACGCCAACCCAACATCTACCATTGGAGACACCTGTAGTACTCCTTTATAATCACCCAGTTACGTTGTGACGTTTGGTAGTACCCAAAGTGTTCCTCCGGCAAACGGGAGTTGCATAATCTCATAGTCATAGGAACATGTATAAGTCATGGACAAAGCAATAGCAACATACTAAACGATCGGGTGCTAAGCTAATATAATGGGTCATGTCAATCAGATCATTGAACTAATGATGTGACCTCGTTAATCAAATAACAACTCTTTGTTCATGGTTAGGAAACATAACCATCTTTGATTAACGAGCTAGTCTAGTAGAGGCATACTAGTGACACTCTGTTTGTCTATGTATTCACACATGTATTATGTTTCCGGTTAATACAATTCTAGCATGAATAATAAACCTTTATCATGATATAAGGAAATAAATAATAACTTTATTATTGCCTCTAGGGCATATTTCCTTCAGTCTCCCACTTGCACTAGAGTCAATAATCTAGATTACACTGTAATAATCCTAACACCCATGGAGTCTTGGTGCTGATCATGTTTTGCTCGTGGAAGAGGCTTAGTCAACGGGTCTGCAACATTCAGATCCGTATGTGTCTTGCAAATATCTATGTCTCCCACCTGGACTAGATCCCAGATGGAGTTGAAGCGTCTCTTGATGTGTTTGGTCCTTTTGTGAAATCTGGATTCCTTTGCCAAGGCAATTGCACCAGTATTGTCACAAAAGATTTTCATTGGACCCGATGCACTAGGTATGACACCTAGATCGGATATGAACTCCTTCATCCAGACTCCTTCGTTTGCTGCTTCCGAAGCAGCTATGTACTCCGCTTCACATGTAGATCCCGCTACGACGCTTTGTTTAGAACTGCACCAACTGACAGCTCCACCGTTTAATGTAAACACGTATCCGGTTTGCGATTTAGAATCGTCCGGATCAGTGTCAAAGCTTGCATCAACGTAACCTCTTACGGTGAGCTCTTTGTCACCTCCATATATGAGAAACATATCCTTAGTCCTTTTCAGGTATTTCAGGATGTTCTTGACCGCTGTCCAGTGATCCACTCCTGGATTACTTTGGTACCTCCCTGCTAAACTTATAGCAAGGCACACATCAGGTCTGGTACATAGCATTGCATACATGATAGAGCCTATGGCTGAAGCATAGGGAACATCTTTCATTTTCTCTCTATCTTCTGCAGTGGTCGGGCTTTGAGTCTTACTCAATCTCACACCTTGTAACATAGGCAAGAACCCTTTCTTTGCTTGATCCATTTTGAACTTCTTCAAAATCTTGTCAAGGTATGTGCTTTGTGAAAGTCCAATTAAGCGTCTTGATCTATCTCTATAGATCTTTATGCCTAATATGTAAGCAGCTTCTCCGAGGTCTTTCATTGAAAAACTTTTATTCAAGTATCCCTTTATGCTATCCAGAAATTCTATATCATTTCCAATCAGTAATATGTCATCCACATATAATATTACAAATGCTACAGAGCTCCCACTCACTTTCTTGTAAATACAGGCTTCTCCGAAAGTCTGTATAAAACCAAATGCTTTGATCACACTATCAAAGCATTTATTCCAACTCCGATAGGCTTGCACCAGTCCATAAATGGATCGCTGGAGCTTGCACACTTTCTTAGCTCCCTTTGGATCGACAAAACCTTCCGGTTGCATCATATACAACTCTTCTTCCAGAAATCCATTCAGGAATGCAGTTTTGACATCCATCTGCCAAATTTCATAATCATAAAATGCGGCAATTGCTAACATGATTCGGACAAACTTAAGCATCGCTACGGGTGAGAAAGTCTCATCGTAGTCAATCCCTTGAACTTGTCGAAAACCTTTTGCGACAAGTCGAGCTTTGTCGACAGTAACATTACCATCAGCGTCAGTCTTCTTCTTAAAGATCCATTTGTTCTCAATTGCTTGCCGATCATCGGGCAAGTCAACCAAAGTCCATACTTTGTTCTCATACATGGATCCCATCTCAGATTTCATGGCTTCAAGCCACTTTGCGGAATCTTGGGCTCACCATCGCTTCTTCATAGTTCGTAGGTTCATCATGATCTAATATCATGACCTCCAGAACAGGATTACCGTACCACTCTGGTGCGGATCTCACTCTGGTTGATCTACGAGGTTCAGTAGTATCTTGATCTAAAATTTCATGATCATCATCATTAGCTTCCTCACTTATTGGTGTAGGTGTCGCAGAAACAGTTTTCTGTGATGTACTACTTCTCAATAAAGGAGTAGGTACAGTTACCTCGTCAAGTTCTACTTTCCTCCCACTCACTTCTTTCGAAAGAAACTCCTTCTCTAGAAAGTTTCCGAACTTAGCAAAAAAAGTCTTGCCTTCGGATCTGTGATAGAAGGTGTATCCAACAGTTTCCTTTGGATATCCTATGAAGACACATTTCTCCGATTTGGGTTCGAGCTTATCAGGTTGAAGCTTTTTCACATAAGCATCGCAGCCCCAAACTTTAAGAAACGACAACTTTGGTTTCTTGCCAAACCATAGTTCATAAGGCGTCGTCTCAACGGATTTAGATGGTGCCCTATTTAACGTGAATGCGGCCGTCTCTAGAGCGTATCCCCAAAACGATAGCGATAAATCAGTAAGAGACATCATAGATCGCACCATATCTAGTAAAGTACGATTACGACGTTCGGACACACCATTACGCTGTGGTGTTCCGGGTGGCGTGAGTTGCGAAACTATTCCACAATTTTTCAAATGTACACCAAACTCGTAACTCAAATATTCTCCTCCATGATCAGATCGTAGAAACTTTATTTTCTTGTTACGATGATTTTCAACTTCACTCTAAAATTCTTTGAACTTTTCAAATGTTTCAGACTTGTGTTTCATTAAGTAGATATACCCATATCTGCTTAAGTCATCTGTGAAGGTGAGGAAATAACGATATCCGCCACGAGCCTCAATATTCATCGGTCCACATACATCGGTATGTATGATTTCCAACAAATCTGTTGCTCTCTCCATAGTACCGGAGAATGGTGTTTTAGTCATCTTGCCCATGAGGCACGGTTCGCAAGTACCAAGTGATTCATAATCAAGTGGTTCCAAAAGTCCATCAGTATGGAGTTTCTTCATGCGCTTTACACCGATATGACCTAAACGACAGTGCCACAAATAAGTTGCACTTTCATTATCAACTCTGCATCTTTTGGCTTCAACATTATGAATATGTGTATCAGTACTATCGAGATTCATCAAAAATAGACCACTCTTCAAAGGCGCATGACCATAAAAGATATTACTCATATAAATAGAACAACCATTATTCTCTAATTTAAATGAATAACCGTCTCGCATTAAACAAGATCCAGATATAATGTTCATGCTCAACGCTGGCACCAAATAACAATTATTTAGGTCTAATATTAATCCCGAAGGTAGATGTAGAGGTAGCGTGCCGACCGCGATCACATCGACTTTGGAACCGTTTCCCACGCGCATCGTCACCTCGTCCTTTGCTAGTGTCCGCTTATTCTGTAGTCCCTGTTTCGAGTTGCAAATATTAGCAACAGAACCAGTATCAAATACCCAGGTGCTACTGCGAGCATTAGTAAGGTACACATCAATAACATGTATATCACATATACCTTTGTTCACCTTGCCATCCTTCTTATCCGCCAAATACTTGGGGCAGTTCCGCTTCCAGTGACCAGTCTGCTTGCAGTAGAAGCACTCAGTTTCAGGCTTAGGTCCAGACTTGGGTTTCTTCTCTTGAGCAGCAACTCGCTTGCCGTTCTTCTTGAAGTTCCCCTTTTTCTTCCCTTTGCCCTTTTTCTTGAAACTAGTGGTTTTGTTAACCATCAACACTTGATGCTCCTTCTTGATTTCTACCTCCGCAGCTTTTAGCATTGCGAAGAGCTCGGGAATAGTCTTGTTCATCCCTTGCATATTATAGTTCATCACGAAGCTCTTGTAGCTTGGTGGCAGTGATTGGAGAATTCTGTCAATGACGCAATAATCTGGAAGAGTAACTCCCAATTGAATCAAGTGATTATTATACCCAGACATTTTGAGTATATGCTCACTGACAGAACTGTTCTCCTCCATCTTGCAGCTATAGAACTTATTGGAGACTTCATATCTCTCAATCTGGGCATTTGCTTGAAATATTAACTTCAACTCCTGGAACATCTCATATGCTCCATGACGTTCAAAAAGTCGTTGAAGTCCCGGTTCTAAGCCGTAAAGCATGGCACACTGAACTATCGAGTAGTCATCAGCTTTGCTCTGCCAGACGTTCATAACTTCTGGTGTTGCTCTAGCAGCAGGCCTGGCACCTAGCGGTGCTTCCAGGACGTATTTCTTCTGTGCAGCAATGAGGATAATCCTCAAGTTACGGACCCAGTCCGTGTAATTGCTACCATCATCTTTCAACTTTGCTTTCTCAAGGAACGCATTAAAATTTAACGGAACAACAGCACGAGCCATCTATCTACATTCAACATAAACAAGCAAGATACTATCAGGCACTAAGTTCATGATAAGTTTATGTTCAGTTAATCAAATTAATTAAGAACTCCCACTTAGATAGACATCCCTCTAATCCTCTAAGTGATCACGTGATCCAAATCAACTAAACCATAACCGATCATCACGTGATATGGAGTAGTTTTCAATGGTGAACATCGTTATGTTGATCATATCTACTATATGATTCACGCTCGAACTTTCTGTCTCTGTGTTCCGAGGCCATATCTGCATATGCTTGGCTCGTCAAGTATAACCTGAGTATTCCGCGTGTGCAACTGTTTTGCACCCGTTGTATTTGAACGTAGAGCCTATCACACCCGATCATCACGTGGTGTCTCAGCACGAAGAACTTTTGCAACGGTGCATACTCAGGGAGAACACTTCTTGATAATTTAGTGAGAGATCATCTTATAATGCTACCGTCAATCAAAGCAAGATAAGATGCATAAAAAGATAAACATCACATGCAATCAATATAAGTGATATGATATGGTCATCATCATCTTGTGCTTGTGATCTCCATCTCCGAAGCACCGTCATGATCACCATCGTCACCGGCGCGACACCTTGATCTCCATCGTAGCATCGTTGTCGTCTCGCCAATCTTATGCTTCCACGACTATCACTACCGCTTAGTAATAAAGTAAAGCATTACATCGCGATTGCATTGCATACAATAAAGCGACAACCATATGGCTCCTGCCAGTTGCCGATAACTCGGTTACAAAACATGATCATCTCATACAATAAAATTTAGCATCATGTCTTGACCATATCACATCACAACATGCCCTGCAAAAACAAGTTAGACGTCCTCTACTTTGTTGTTGCAAGTTTTACGTGGCTGCTACGGGCTTAAGCAAGAACTCATCTTACCTATGCATCAAAACCACAACGATAGTTTGTCAAATAGACTCCGTTTTAACCTTCTCAAGGACCGGGCGTAGCCACACTCGGTTCAACTAAAGTTGGAGAGACAGTCTTCCGCAAGCCATCTATGTGCAAAGCACGTCGAGGGAACCGGTCTCGCGTAAGAGTACGCGTAAGGTTGGTCCGGATCGTCTCGTCCAACAATACCGCCGAACCAAAGTATGACATGCTGGTAGGCAGTATGACTTATATCGCCCACAACTCACTTGTGTTCTACTCGTGCAAATAACATCAAACCATAAAACCAGGCTCGGATACCTAGTTCAATCTCGTTACCGGCAAGTCTCTTTACTCGTTCCGTAATACATCATCCCGCAACTAACTCATTAGTTGCAATGCTTGCAAGGCTTAAGTGATGTGTATTACTGAGAGGGCCCAGAGATACCTCTCCGACGATCGGAGTGACAAATCCTAATCTCGAAATACGCCAACCCAACATCTACCATTGGAGACACCTGTAGTACTCCTTTATAATCACCCAGTTACGTTGTGACGTTTGGTAGTACCCAAAGTGTTCCTCCGGCAAACGGGAGTTGCATAATCTCATAGTCATAGGAACATGTATAAGTCATGGATAAAGTAATAGCAACATACTAAACGATCGGGTGCTAAGCTAATATAATGGGTCATGTCAATCAGATCATTCAACTAATGATGTGACCTCGTTAATCAAATAACAACTCTTTATTCATGGTTAGGAAACATAACCATCTTTGATTAACGAGCTAGTCTAGTAGAGGCATACTAGTGACACTCTGTTTGTCTATGTATTCACACATGTATTATGTTTCCGGTTAATACAATTCTAGCATGAATAATAAACCTTTATCATGATATAAGGAAATAAATAATAACTTTATTATTGCCTCTAGGGCATATTTCCTTCAGCTATGTCTGGCCAAAGGCGTGGATAGCGCCCCGAATTCGGCCTTCCGAACTAGGGGCTTCGCCGAAATTTAAAATTATAACGTTCTATGGCTAAGTGAGAGTGTTCAAGCATTATAGTCCGATTGCCTGGTTCGCTGTGCTGAGCGCCTCCCTCGAAGGACCCAACTATGGGAACAAGAGCCCTCAGGTTTATCCCGAACACCCCAGCACTAGTGGCATGGGGGCAGAAGCCGACCACTCGCCATCTCTCAATTTTTGATAAACGGCCGCACAGAAAAAATAATATTTTAAATTAAACAAGCATTGCTTAGCGCATATGAACAAGTTTTCAGCGCACAGGATACAAACGAGCGAGTTCATTCAAATACTACGTCTTTAGTACATTCATCTGCGACAAGGCGGGCTCCGGCAAGAACGTCCTTGTAGTAGTTCTCGGGCTTGCGATGCTCCTTCCCCTGCGGTGGCCCGTCCTTCACCAGCTTCTCTCTGTCTAGCTTACCCCAGTGTACCCTTACATGGGCAAGGGCCCTCCGGGCACCTTTAATGCAGATAGAGCGCTTGATGACTTGAAGCCGTGGACAGGCCTCCACCAGTCGCCGCACCAGCTCGAAATAGCTCCCAGGCAGGGCCTCTCCAGGCCACAGCCGAACTAGTAAGCCCTTCATGGCCTGTTCGGCCGCCTTATGGAGCTCGGCCAGCTGTTTCTGCTGATCGCTCAAGGGCACAGGGTGTCCGGCCTCAAAATACTGAGACCAGAACACACTCTCCGTCGAGTTGCCCTCTTCAGCTCGGTAGAACGCGGCGGCGGCGGATGCGCTGTGGGGAAGATCGAAGAACGCCCCTGGAGAACTCCGGATTCGGGTAAGTAATAGGTAATTTACTTTTATATTCCTACTTTGCATTGAGAATGCCTTACCCGCTGCTATCTTTTCACATCCTCCAACTCCTGGAGGGCCTTCTGGGCTTCGGCCTTGGCACTCTTGGCGGTCTCAATGGCCGAGGCGAGCTCAGATACTTGCGTTTTCGCCTTAAGCTCCAAACCCTCATGTTTTTTCATGAGATCTTGCAGCTCTTGCTGCACCTCGCCGGCTTGTACCCCAAGCTTTTCTCGCTCGGCGCGCTCCTCGGCCGTTCTCTTCTCGGCCTCAGCCAGCGCCTGCTTCAGGGATGTCACCTCGGCCGTGGCCCCTACAATAAGCAGCACAATCCTGTTATTTCTTTCTGCAATCAAGCCTCTCTATAGGCACCTTTCTTTTTAGGGTATTTCTTACCTTCTTTCTCCTCGAGCTGCCGTTTGGCAAGGACGAGCTCTTGCTCGGACCGCCCGAGGTCCTTTTTAAGGACTTGCACCTGCGCAGTCAGTGCGGCGGTGGAAAGCAGCGAAGCCTGCATATGCATATTTGACCTTTTTTGTGCGAAAATCATTAGATCCTCTATCCGGCTTTTCTTTCCGAACACCGAAAAGAGCATCAGGGGCTACTGTCTATGCGGTAAATAAATTGGCACATTTTTTACTTACCTCGAAGGCTGTTAGAAGGCTAGCGCAAGCTTCATTCAGTCTGCTCTTGGCGGATTGAATCCTTTGGATCACCGTACTCATAACAGTACGGTGCTCCTCGTCGATGACGGCGCCCTCAAGCACCTCCAGCAAATTGTCCGGCGCCTCCGGTTGGACGGAGGCCGGCGGCTCAGATGGCTTACTCCTCTCGGAAGGAGTTCGCCCGCCGCGGACCGGGACTGTCGAGTCCGGCGCGGTGTCCGACACGAAGCCGGACTTGGAGCCCTGGGGGGTTTCATCCCCTTCACTCCTGGGGTCCGGAGGATTGCCTTGTGGCTCCTCCAGGACCATCTCCTCCTGCCCCGAAGCTTGGCGGGGCGCCACTTCGGCGTCGTCCGCCCCGCGGGGGGAGACCGTTGGCGGAACAGAGTTCACATCCGACGAATCCAGGGAGCCGCTCGACGAGTCGTCGAGTTCGGCCCGGGGCGGGCTGCATAAAACGCGTGCGATATCAAGGAAAGCCGCACACTAAAAAGAGTATCACGAGTTACTCTGGTATATAAATACTAACGATTTCCCCGGACGCTTGGTCCTGTCCGGCCACTCCTCTCCGCCCTGTTCGGCGTCGTGGGAGTAGTCCGGCGGAGGGGTCTTCCTTTTTCTTGACCCCTCGGCCTCCCCCGTTGGGGTGGCCTTCTTTTTCTTTGTTCCCCTCGCTGGAGGGGGAGAGCTTCCTTGTTCCTCCTCCTCGTTTTCACGAGAGGAGGGCGTTGTGGACTCGTCGGACGACGAGTCCGACACCACCATGTTGCGGGAACTTTTTCGAGTCCCGGTGGTTTTCTTCTTCTTGGCCTTCCTCTCCGGCACCATGTAAGGTGCCGGAGCCATTAGCTTCACCAAGAGAGCGGGGGTCGGGTCTTCGGGCAGAGGAGCCGGACAGTTAATCGGTCCGGATATCTCCAGCCAAGCCTGTCAAAGGTAAAAGGGAGTTTAGATCCCGCATAGAGATAATCTATGAAGAAGAGCTTAACAAACCTATCAAAAGTATAGATAGCTTACCTCGCCAGCGATACGCTGCGAGCTGTATCCGCGATCCTCGGAGGCGGACGTAGGGGACTCGGCGCCTTTGGTCAGCACCTTCCAGACGTCTTCATACGTTGTGTCGAAGAGCCTACTAAGGGTCTGGTGCTGTGCCGAGTCGAATTCCCACAAAGTAAAATCCCGTTTTTGGCACGGGAGGATTAGGCGAACGAGCATGACCTGGACTATGTTGGCAAGCCGGATTGGCTTGTTCACCAGGGACTGGATGCATGTTTGCAATCCAGTCACTTCTTCCTCGTTGCCCGACGACAGGCCTGTCTCTTTCCAGGACATGAGCCGCGTAGGGGGTCCGGATATGAACTCAGGGGCCGCGACCCATTTCGGATCGCGGGGCTCGGTGATGTAAAACTACCCGGTCTGCCACCCCTTTAGGGACTCCACGAGGGAGCCATCGAACCAGAGGACGTTGGCTATCTTGCCAACCATAGCGCCTCCGCACTCCGCCTGGGTGCCGGACACCACCTTGGGCTTGACGTTGAAGGTCTTGAGCCAGAGGCCGAAGTGGGGGCGGACGCGGAGAAAGGCCTTGCACACGACGATAAACGCCGAGATGTTGAGAACAAAGTTCGGGGCCAGATTGTGGAAATCCAGGCCGTAGTAGAACATGAGCCCCCGAACAAATGGGTGAAGTGGAAAGCCCAGTCCGCGGAGGAAGTGGGGGAGAAAAACTACCCTCTCATGGGGCCTTGGGGTAGGAAGAAGCTGCCCCTTATCAGGAAGCCGATGCGGGATATCCTTGGACAAGTATCCGACTTTCCTTAGCCTTTTCACTTGAGCCTCCGTAACGGAGGAGACCATCCACTTGCCTCCCGCTCCGGACATTGTTGGAGAAGGTTGAGGAAGAAGAGCGGACTTGGGTGCTGGAGCTTGAGTGCACGAGAGATGGATTGACAAAGGAGGAAGAAGTCGTAGGTTAAAAAGGTGAATCCTTATCCCTTTATATAAGCAGGTACGGTTAGGCGTCCTCACCTACCTAATAAAACTCACTTGCCTCCCAAACGCCGTGGTAAATGGCGTGGTTGGGTTACCCACGTCCGTATTAATGAGAATCCCGTTAAAGGGGGGCGCACGATCTCTGCTTCGACAAGACGTGCCAAGGAAACCGCCTCGCTATACAAGCTGAGGTGGAACAATGAAAACAATTTATATAGAAGGCTTGGCCGCAGTGTTATGACGCACTGTGGGATATGTCAGCAGATTTGATTTGTGTTAATATTATTCTCTGTATGGAAATATGTGGAAACTTATTTTGCAGAGCCGGACACTATTCTGTGGTGTTTATAATCTTCTTGAAGAACTTGGAGGAGGAACCCGCCTTGCAATGCCGAAGACAATCTGCGCGCCGGACTCGTCGTCATTGAAGCCTGGTTCAGGGGCTACTGAGGGAGTCCTGGATTAGGGGGTGTTCGGATAGCCGAACTATACCTTCAGCCGGACTCCAGGACTATGAAGATACAAAGTTGAAGACTTCGTCTCGTGTCCGGAAGGATCTTTTCTTGGCGTGGAAGGCAAGCTAGGTGTGCGGATATTCGAGATCTCCTACCATTGTAACCGACTCTGTGTAACCCTAACCCTATCCGGTGTCTATATAAACCGGAGGGTTGTAGTCCGTAGGACAACCGTCATCATACACAATCATACCATAGGCTAGCTTCTAGGGTTTAGCCTCCTTGATCTCGTGGTAGATCCACTCTTGTACTACCCATATCATCAATATTAATCTAGTAGGAGTAGGGTTTTACCTCCATCGAGAGGGCCCGAACCTGGGTAAAATAAAGTGTCCCTTGTCTCCTGTTACCATCCGACCTTGACGCACAGTTCGGGACCTCCTACCCGAGATCCGTCGGTTTTGACACCAAGACAAGGCGTTCCGCAGTGGGTTTTATTGGCCCACCGCACTCAATGACGCCGTCGAACTGGTGAAGGCTTGTGAGGCCTGCCAGTTCCACGCCAAGCAGATCCATCAGCCGACAGGAGGCCTGCAGACTATACCCCTCTCGTGGCCGTTCGCGGTCTGGGGGCTGGACATCCTGGGCCTGTTTCCTCAGGCGCCAGGGGGCTACGGCTACCTCTACGTTGCCGTGGACAAGTTCACCAAGTGGGCTGAAGTAGAGGCCGTCCGCACCATCCCCGCGGGTTCCGCGGTCAAGTTCATCAGGGGCATCGTGAGCCAGTTTAGGGTGCCAAACCGCATCATCACAGACAACGGTTCGCAGTTCACCAGTAACCTCTTTAAAACATACTATGCTAACCTTGGGACGCATATATGCTACGCTTCGGTGGCACACCCCCGAAGCAACGGCCAGGCGGAGCGAGCCAACACAGAGGTCCTAAGGGGCCTCAAAACCAGGACGTTCAAGAAGAAGATGGAGGCCTGCGAAAGAGGTTGGTACGACGAGCTTCCATCCGTGTTGTGGTCCATCCGCACAACCGCGACCAAGCCGACGGGAGAGACCCCGTTCTTCCTGGTCTACGGAGCCGAGGCGGTCCTCCCTCATGAGGTCAGATGTCGCTTTGCGTGGGTCCTGGCGTTTGACGAAGCGCAGCAGGACACCATGTGGGGGATGGACCTCGTGCTGGGGGAGGAACGCCGCCGAGAAGCCGTGCTGCAGGCGGCGAGGTACCAACAAGCGCTGCGACGATATCACTGCCGCCACATCCGCCCCAGAACTCTTGAGGTAGGAGACCTCATACTCAGGCGGGTCCTCTCCAGGGAGGGACTGCACAAGCTCTCTCCCATGTGGGAGGGCCCGTTCAAGGTTGTTCATGTTTCCAGGCCTGGCTCTGCGCGCTTGGAGACTCAGGAGGGGGTGTCGATCCAGAACGCATGGAACATCCAGCACCTCCGGAGGTTCTACCCCTGAAAAGGCCCAGAGCCTGTGAAGAAGGCGAACACCTGTGAAGATTATCCTTTTTGGAAAAGGCCCGGAGCCTGTGAAGAAGGCGAACGCCTGTGAAGATTATCCTTTTTGGAAAAGGCCCAGAGCCTGTGAAGAAGGCAACTGCCTGTGAAGCTGTCGCGTTTTGGAAAAGGCCCAGAGCCTGTGAAGAGGGAAAACGCCCGTGAAGCTCGTTCCCCTTAAGAAAGGCCCGGAGCCTGTGAAGAAGGCCAACGCCTGTGAAGCTCGCCGCCCGTGACACTCTCACGTAATAATGAGTGGGGCTGTACACGCCCCGGAGTCTCAGGAGCGCCGGCCTCAGGCCCTGGGGCTCCTTCCCACGCCCAGTGGCAGCACTTAGCTCCGCGCTGGTGAGAAGACGTCAAAGACTAGATTAGGTGCCGGACGCGGCTTTTTCATTTGCTTTCCGCAGTTGGCTTGTTTATTCTCATTCGAAGTTTTATTGGAGTTGTTGCCGCCTTTGGATTATGGTCCTTCGACTTTTTCACTCTCCTGCCTCGATTTCTCTTATGCAAGGCCTCGCGAGGGGAAGGGGCAGCCAAGCGCCCTCGCGAGTATTTCTGTCCTAGTCGTTCAAAGGTTTCACGACCTGGGTCTATTGCAGGAGCACCCCTCCAGTCCGTGCCCCACGGGCACCGCGACATGAACACAGGGCCTGGGTCGGTCGCCCCCCTCACGGCTGGGGTTGGAAACTATCTACACACAGGCACGATAGCAAAAGCAAAGCAGTAATTAACAGCGACAACCCAAACACGCCCCCGCGGGGCCCCACGTTACTGTCTTTTCATGCAGGACAAAGGAAAAGAAAGAACAAATCGGGCGCGGCTCGCCTCACACCGGCCTGCTGGGAAGACTCGAACCGCCTCCAGGACTCAGGCAGACTCCCTCTCGCGCTTCACCGAAGCGCGACGGCAGGCAGGCGCACCACCACCTCCCAGGCAGGTACGGCAGCGTGGAGGCTGACTGCGGCCACCGCTGGAAGAGTCGCCGCCTGAGGAAGAACCGGTGAAGCTTGGGGATCCCTGAGCACCGCCGACCACGCGAGCGCAGCCCTCTCCATTGTCGCCGGGGCTAGGTTCCCGGCCGTGGTCGTCGTCCTCAGGGAAGCACCCTGCGCGGCGACCATCTTCCCCGGACACCCTCACGAAGAGGGTGGCATCGCCGTCAAACTTGAAGTGCAGGGTGCACCGACGGCCCAGGCCCCGCGCGCGGGCAAACATCTGCCAACCGCGGGCCAGGGCCAGGCTCCCAGCTGCGGAGACCTCCAGTGAAGCCCATGAGGCCCGGCTGCAGCAGCCATCTGCTTCAAGCCAGAGGCCGCCCGGGGCACCGGCCGGGAGCTCGTCGAGGAGGAAGCGAGGAAGATGAAGCCGGGTGCTAGTCGGCTCCGCCGACCACACAACGAACTCCAGCAGCACCTCTGCCGCGCGAGAACGCGGCCTAGGGGGGCGCGCGACTGAGGCGTGCCCCCGGACGCCACTGCGCGCCCGTCACCGAGCTGAAAATCGCCCCCACGGCCGTGAAGGGCTGTCGTAGTGGCCGCGGGATGTTTGCGAGGACGCCCCCGGCCGCGCTTGGGCGTAGGAGAGGCAGGCCAAACCTGGCGAGCCTTCCCTTTCTTCGCGGCTGAGAACCTCCTCGATGGCGCCATGAAGAAGAAGGAGAAGCAGGGGGGATGGACTAGAAGGGCGCCTGCCGTCCCGTACTTATAGCCGGCGAAGGCCAACCGTCGGCCTCCACGATCTCAGGTAATCATGACCAGTTTCGCATGTAGGGACTTGTCCAATCCGTGCAGATGCCGAGGCATCGTGGGGAAGCGGAGACGCCCACGTCCCATCAACCGCCACGCAGTGCCCGAGGCCGCAGGCTGTTAGGGCCCGCGGCGCTTCGCACTTGTCCTTTCGCCTCCCTGCACGGCCAAGTCCGGGCGCGCCTTGGGCCCAGGGGCTACCGTCAGCGTTCTGGGAACGGGGGTCCCCAGACTTGCTTGCCTTTAGCCTGCAGCGTGGCTCAAAGGGGGCCCAGCACGGCCCATCTTCTTCAACGCAGACTCAAGACCCTCGCGAGGGGCCAAGCCTCGTGGGGCGGGCGACACGGAGCTTCCTCAGCCACGGCCTCGTCAGGTTGGCTCGCGAGGAGGTGGAGAGATCAAGGCGGGGTACCTCACGAGGTGCCCATGACGCAAGCCATGACGACCAAGGGCGCCAGGCGGGCGCCAGCCCGCGCAGTGTCCTCCCCTTTCCTCTTTGGTACAAAGGGAGCAAGCGCAGGCGGGAGGATCAAGCAAAGGCACCCATTTCGGTGCAACAAGACCGAGACCAACTCTGCGACAAGGAAGAAGTCATTGTGGAGCCCTAGCCGGCGTCATCACCAGAGCCTTTGGCAGGCGAGGACCAACTTTAGTCAGGATAAGTGTACCAGATGTTCCCCTTCAAAATGGCCAATTATGGGCGCCCTTCCCGCTCAATATTTGGGAGGAGGCCCAGGGCCTTTGCCTATAAATAGAACTAGCCACCCCCGGGGTAGAGGCATCTATCGATCCAGAGATTGAGAGGCGGCTAGAGATAAAGAGATTTAGAGGCACCCAGAGAGAGAGAGAAGGGCGACTGAACCCCTCTAGCAGTTCATCGCCGCAACCAAGGGCAGACCCTCGTGAGGCTGTTCTTCCTTGTATTGTTCATCAGCAGCCCAAGAGGCAATCCACCACACCACCACACTGGAGTAGGGTATTACACCACATCGGTGGCCCGAACAAGTATAAACTCTGTGTCTCTTGTGTTGTTCTTCTGGTAGCTTAGATCTTTGCAAGGCGGAGGGGTACATGTAGGTAGGAAGCGTAATCTCCGCGCGCACCCCAGAGTTCGAACCTCAAGGGTCTGCCGGAACCCGAAATCCGACAGAGGCATTGAAGCTAATCCGGAGAAGATCAAGGCAATTACCTCTTTGGCTAAACCGGCGTGCATCGATGATGTGCAGCGACTGGCGGGTCGTGTTGCTGCTTTAAGCCGGTTCATAAGCCGGTTAGGTGAGAAGGCCCTACTGCTGTATCAGATGATGAAGAAAACAGAAACCTTTGTCTGGAGTGATGCTGCTAATATTGCCTTTGAAGATTTAAAGAGACAGTTGTCTGAGCCACTAGTCCTTGTGGCTCCCATTTATAGAGAGCCATTGTTGTTATATGTGGCTGCTAACTCACGAGCCATCAGTGTTGCCATCGTGGTGGAGCGCAACGAGGCTGGCAAGGAGCATCCGGTTCAACAGCCGGTTTACTACATCAGTGAGGTGCTCATTGAGTCTGAGCAAAGGTATCCACATTGGCAGAAACTTGTTTACGGAGTGTTCATGGCAAGCCGGAAGCTGAAGCAGTACTTCCAAGGTCATCCTATCACTGTGGTAAGTTCTGCCCCCTTGGGAGACATCATCCAGAATAGGGAGGCCACAGGACGAGTCGCCAAGTGGGCCATTGAGCTTGGGCCTCATGGTTTGAAGTACATGCCACGTACTGCAATCAAGTCTCAAGCCTTGGTGGATTTTATCAATGATTGGACAGAGTTGCAGACACTTGAGTAGAAGCCAGATAACACATATTGGACTATTCATTTTGATGGGTCCAGGCAGCTAGAAGGCTCGGGGGCTGGAGTTGTTTTAACTTCCCCTCGAGGTGACAAATTTTGTTATGTGCTCCGGCTTATGTTTCCTTGTACTAACAATGCAACTGAGTACAATGCCTTATTCCATGGTCTCCGGATGGCCAAAGAGATGAATTTGAGCCGGGTAAGGTGCTTGGGGGACTCAGATCTCGTGGCTCAACAGGTGTCAGGCAAGTGGGACTCCAAGGATCCCCTTATGGCGGCTTACCGTCGTGAAGTTGATGCTGTGGTTGGGCACTTCAAAGGTTACCAAGTGGAACACATTGATCGAAGGAAGAATGAGGCGGCGGATGCCTTAAGCCGGCCTAGGATCTGAGCGTAAGCCGGTGCCGCCTAACACCTTTCTTGACGTTTTGCATAATCCTTCTATCAAGGTACCCACAGAGGAAGATCTAGCAGTGCCAGACCCGGAGGCACAACTGGTAGCATCTCTTCACATTATCCCGGATTGGACAGTGCCATATTTGGCTTAGATGACCTGGGGAGAGTTGCCTGAGGATGAGACCTTGGCGAGACAAATCATCCGGCGGTCCAAATCCATGACAATTGTTCATGGCGAGTTATATCGTCGCAGTATCACTGGAGCGTTTCAACTTTGTGTGTCGCCTGCGGAGGGTCAGGAGATACTTCGTGAGATCCATGAAGGGGATTGTGGTCATCATGTCGGCTAAAAATCTCTCGTGGCCAAGGCTTTCCGTTACGGCTTCTATTGGCTGACGGCTCATGCTGATGCGGAGGATCTAGTCAGTAAATGTGACGGATGTCAGAAATTCTCACAACGAGCTCATGTGCCGGCTCAAGATTTGAGGATGATTCCAATTACTTGGCTATTCGCAGTTTGGGGGCTTGACATGGTTGGACCTTTCAAGAGTTCTAAGGACAAAAAGACACACCTCCTGGTGGCAGTGGATAAGTTCACTAAGTGGGTTGAGGCAGAGCCGGTCAGTAAGTGTGATGCAGCCACGACGGTTCAGTTCATGAAAAAGGTGATCTTTCGTTTTGGTTTTCCACACAGCATCATAACTGACAATGGTACTAATCTCTCCAAAGGTGCCATGGAAGAGTTCTGTCAACGAGAACATATCCGGCTTGATGTTTCGACTATTGCTCATCCTCAATCCAATTGTCAAGCAGAAAGAGCAAATCAGGAGATCTTGAAGGGTATCAAACCCCGGCTCTTGGTCCCCTTACAGTGGACGCCGGGTTGTTGGGTGGAGGAATTACCCTCTGTGCTTTGGAGCATTAACACTACACCTAACAGATCCACGGGTTACACACCTTTCTTCATGTTGTACGGAGAAGAGGCAGTCCTGCCAAGTGACACCCGTCATGAGTCACCCCGCGTGGCGGCTTACGTTGAGGCTGACAATGAAAATGCTCGTCAAGATGCACTTGACTTGTTGGACGAAGAGCGAGACCTAGCAATAGCCCGCTCAGCGATTTACCAGCAAGACCTGCGCCGCTACCACAGCCGCCTGGTTAGATCCAGAACCTTTCAGGAAGGCGACTTAGTGCTCCGGCTCATCCAGGATCAGTCTGATATGCACAAGCTATCCCCTCCTTGGGAAGGACCCTTTGTGGTCAGCAAGAATCTGAACAACGGGTCATACTACCTTATCGATGTTCGAGAGCACAAAGACTCACGTAAGTCGGAGGAGGAGACCCGCCGGCCGTGGAATATCGCTCATCTTTGGCCTAACTATACTTGAGTCACTGGCTCTCAGGATGTATATATTTTGACGATGTATATATTATATAAGCAATAAAGCAGGACCTGTGTCCTTTTCACCCTCAAAAGTTTACATGTCTTCCTTATCATATGGTGGAAACAAACAACAGGGAGCGGGTCATATCTGAATCCGGCTTTGCCTTTGGTCCAGCTTATGATCATATCTGAATCTAGCCATGATCACTTGGGGGCTTCCTATTCAAACATAGGTCGTATTCGAACGAAAGAGAACATAGCTGTCGATACCCACTTGATCGGCATACTACCAAACCCACTTGGGGGCTTCTTGATCATATTTGAATCATAGCTTAACCCCTTTGGGTCTGACTTGGATCGTATTCGAATCAGCGTCATTAAACAACTCTTATGGTCAGATGGGGGCTTCCTATTCAAACATAGGTCGTATTCGAACCAAAGAGAACACAGCTGTCGATACCCACTTGATCGGCATCGCCAAAGCCACTGGGGGCTATATGATCGTATCCGAATCTTAGCTTAACCCCTTTGGAATGGTTCACTGATCGTATTCGAATCGGAAGCCTTTGAATATTGTTTATTATTAATTATACTTCATAGGCATAATTACTTGACTATCTTGAGACCCTCTTGAAAGCACTGTGAGATGGTTTTTGTTCTTCCGGCTTAATATTGGTCACCCCGGGTTGTTAAGTGCCAGGTGAACATTATATTTGCCAACTTTCAGGAGTTAAACTTACCCTCATGGGTTGGGTCATACAAGCCGGCGAGATTACCAAAGGGATTGCAGGTCAAGGCAAGCATTTTTTTGTGTAACATAAGGGAAATAGAAGATCAATATAAGCTGGAAGCATATAGCAATGGCGGCTTAAGAAAGTATTGAGCGCCATAGACATGCGCGCAGGCATGGCAAAAATCGAGAGTTTTTCTACCCTATTACAAGACTCCCCGAGTCTGAATAATGAAGCATTGTTTTCACAAGGACATAAACATATGACACTTGGCGGTTCACTCCTTGGGTTGGTTTGAAGATTCCGGGTTATCCCTCTTCGCCTCTCCGTCGGCTGCCCTGTCCTGGAAGGTGGACGATGCCCAGTCAATGCCACTCTGTAACGCCCTCGATGCGGCTATATCTCCCACGTGTCGAGGCACGACTTAGAGGCATAACCGCATTGAAAGCAATGTTGCAAGTGAGGTAATCTTCACACAACCGATGTAATACATAAGGGAAAGAGATACATAGTTGGTTTACAGTCGCCACTTCACACAATACATAAATAAACATTCATCATCCAGATTACACTCAAGATCCGACTACGGAACCAAAATGAAAGAAGACTACCCCAAATGCTACACAGATCCCCGAATCATCCCCAACTGGGCTCCACTACTGATCATCAGGAAAAGACACATAGTAACGACCACGTTCCTCGTCGAACTCCCACGAGAGCTCGGTCGCGTCATCTGTAGTGGCATCGTTGGCACCTGCAACTGTTGTGGTAGAATCTGTGAGTCACGGGGACTCAGCAATCTCACACCCGCGAGATCAAGACTATTTAAGCTTAAAGGTAGGGTAAGGTTGTGAGGTGGAGCTGCAGCAAGCGACTAGCATATATGGTGGCTACAACGCAAAAGAGAGCGAGAAGAGAAGCAAAGCACGGTCGTGAAGCTAGAAGTGATCCTAGAACAACCTACGTCAAACATAACTCCAACACCGTGTTCACTTCCCGGACCCCGCCGAGAAGAGACCATCACGGTTACACACGCGGTTGATGTGTTTTAATTAAGGTCAACTTCGGGTTTTCTACAACCGTACATTAACAAATTCCCATCTGCCTCATAACCGCGGGCACGGCTTCCGAAAGATAATACCCTGCAGGGGTGTCCCAACTTAGCCCATTATAAGCTCTCACGGTCAACGAAGGATATTCCTTCTACCGGGAAGACCCGGTCAGTCTCGGAATCCCGGACTACAAGACATCTCGGCAGTAATAAAACAAGTCCAGCAAAGCCGCCCGATTGTGCCGACAAATCCTGATAGGAGATGCACATATCTCGGTCCCAAGGCACATCCGGATAAGCTAAGCGTACAAGAACCAACATAACCCAAGTTGCCAAGGGACGGTTCCGCACGGTGCTCTAGTTTCGACCAGCAATCGAAGGAGAACTGGCCCGGGGGGGTTAAAATAAAGATGACCCTTGAGTCTGCAGAACCCAAGGGAAAAAGGCTTAGGTGGCAAATGGTAAAACCAATGTTGGGCCTTGCTAGAGGAGTCTTATTAAAGCGAACTGTCAAGGGGGTCCCATAAATCACCCAACCGTGTAAGGAACGCAAAAATCAAGGAACATAACACCGGTATGACGGAAACTAGGGTGGCAAGAGTGGAACAAAACACCAGGCATAAGGCCGAGCCTTCCACCCTTTACCAAGTATATAGATGCATTAATTAAATAAGAGGTATTGGGATATCCCAACAAGTAAACAAGTTCCAACAAGGAACAACAAGTCCATGTTCCAACAAGGAACAAATTCCATCTTCACCTGCAACTAGCAACGCTATAAGAGGGGCTGAGCAAAGCGGTAACATAGCCAAACAACGGTTTGCTAGGACATGGATGGTTAGGGGCTGACATGGCAATATGGGTGGCATGATATAGCAAGTGGTAGGTATCGCAGCATAGGCATAGCAAAAGAGCGAGCATCTAGCCAGCAAAGATAGAAGTGATTTCGAGGGTATGGTCATCTTGCCTGCAAGGTTCTCAGAGTTGTCGAAAGCTTGATCCTCGTAAGCGTTCTCAACAGGTTCCTCATTCACGTACTCGTCTCCTGGCTCTACCCAAAGCAAGAACACAAGCAAAGGGGACAAACATCAATCACGATGCAATGCACAACCAACGTGATGCAAAACATGGCATGATATGCGAGATGTGATATGCAATGCATATGCGTGCTCCGGAAGGACAAAGATGAACAAGGCATAATCTTGGCAAACCAAGTATGCCACTTGAAATTTTAGGTGATTTCGGTTGAAATCGATATAAAGATCACTGGAATCGGATGCACGGTTTGCAAATGGCAAGCAAACCAAGAATGACAAGATTCTGCCATTAACAGCATGATGCTACTTAGCAAGCTACAAGAATTTAAGCTACTGCACCCAAACGTACCAGCAAAGCATATGACAGGAATCTACTCAATAAGCTTGACAAAAGATGAACACCGAGCTATGGCTAACTCACATCATAACAGGTTCAAACAAGCATGGCAAAAGTGCAAAAGATAACAGGTTCACAGACTTGGTGAAAATAACATGCCAGAAATTAACATCAGGATGACACGTTTAGAGCAATGAAACAACATGCTACAGGAACAGGACATAGCAAAATAAGGCATGGCATGGATCTAATCAAAGCACTTCA
Source organism: Aegilops umbellulata (assembly GCA_032464435.1). Lineage (NCBI taxonomy): Eukaryota > Viridiplantae > Streptophyta > Magnoliopsida > Poales > Poaceae > Aegilops > Aegilops umbellulata. Next base: position 401,469,980 of record CP136054.1, read on the forward strand.
CAAAAGTCCCTTACTGAGCATAGGCTAAAAAGGATCAGAAAATATAATAACACCCATGTCAAATAAGCAAGTTTCATGACAGATCTCAGACTTAGCAGAAAACGGGACATGTCAAAAACAGATATCAATTAGGCATGTTCGTGAGCTCGATGCACTCACTACAGAGCATTACATGATAAACCAAGCATACATACATCAAGAAGACATGGCATAGAAACTATACATGGCAAGAATAACATCATAGCATGCAAGGATCAACTACACCAAACTTGGCAAAATCGAATAACATGTAAACAATCTGCCAGCAACATTTTATAGCAAAAGTAGAGCTCGATTGACTCAAGCTATGGCACTCCATAAATACCAACAAAGGCATGGATGGATATAGCAAATCCATATTCTCAAATCACTCTTACTGATCATGCTCAAAAGAGGCATAGATCTCTCTGAAACAACATGAACACATGGCATAAAAATAACAGCAGGCAGGGACTTAGTGAAATTACTAAGTCTCTGAAATCAGCAACATTAAGTACCCTAGTTTGCATGCTTGTGCTAGTCACCACAAAGACCACAAAAATACATGGCATAATTCTCTGGAAAGATGGCATGGCATATTACAAAACACATGTAGGACTCAACTTCATAGGGTGCACACATCAATCATGGAAAAAATGACAAAAGTGCATGTTCTGAAACAGATCTGAAACTAACATCACATAGCCCTCTTCCAACAGCATTTCGGGAATCAAGATGAGCTCAAATGAAAATGATGCAATGAGGTTAAATGATTTACTCATCGAGGCAAACAATTTTATATGCTATACGCCCGAAACGGAGCCACGGGTGCCGAGATATGATGCGATGAACATGAGACAATACCGCAATAATTAAGGGACTTGGAAGAAAATGGGGGAGGGAAAAGTCAACCAGATCCAGATCGGATCGGGGGCGAGCTCGCCGGAGTTCCTGTTCGCCAGAGAAGAGAGGAGACGGTGGGGGCGCAGCGGACCCGAGGCGCGGGGCCGGCGAGGAGGCGGAAGGGCGCCGGGGCGCGGCCGCGGGACGGCGGCGCCGGCGAGCGCGGCGGGCGGCGCCGGCGGCTGCGGGACGCGGGTGCGGCGGGCGGTGGCCGGCGCACAGCGGCGGTGGTGGACGGCGAAGGAGACGAGGTGGCGCGGCGGGGGCGCGGAGGCGCGGGCGAGGCGCTCGGTCGCGGGAGCCGGTCGGGCCGGGAGGGCCGGCGCTGGGCCCCGCGGGCCTGGCGCGGTCGGCGGCGAGGTGGGGCTCAGGGCGCCACGTGGCAGCCCGTGGGTGGTTGGCGGCGGCGGGCGGACACGTCCGCTGCCCGGATTTTTGTCCGGCGGCGGCGGGAGAGGAATTAGTCTAGGGTTAGGGTGGAATGGACCCGGGATTTCAGAGGGGGAGGTCTATTTATAGGTAGAGGGGGCTAGGAAGCTCCAAATGGAGTGCGGTTTTCGGCCACGCGATCGTGATCGAACGGCGATGGACATCGGAGTGTCTTAGATGGGTTATTGTGCTGTTTTGAAGGGGTTTTGGGCTGCAACCCAAAAGAGGCTTTTACGGATACCCGGTTAACCGTTGGAGTATCAAACGACCTCCGAATGACCCGAAACTTGACAGGCGGTCTACCGGTGCTATACCAAGGCCGCTTGACAAACCTCGGTCCATTCCGAGAAGGTTTAATACCCGCTCACGGAAAAAGGTAAAAGAGGACGCCGGGGGACATAGGAGCGCCGGATTGCAAAACGGACAACGGGGAAAATGCTCGGATTCATGAGACGAACACGTATATAAATGCGATGCACATGATGACATGATATGAAATGCATGACATGACCAAAATGCAAAAAGAAGGAAAACCCAACCACGGAGGAAATATCATATCACATAGCCGAAAATGGCAAGAGTTGGAGTTACAAATATGGCAAGATACATCCGGGGTGTTACAACACTCCACCACTACGAGAGGATCTCGTCCCGAGATCTAGGAGTGAAAGAACTCCGGATATTCAGAACGGAGGTGGTCCTCACGCTCCCAGGTGGCTTCTCGGTCTGAATGGTGTGACCACTTCACTTTCAGGAATTTGATTGACTTGTTGCGAGTCTTGCGCTCAGTTTCTTCGAGAGTAGCAACGGGATGCTCATGATAGGACAAATCTTCTTGAAGATCAATCTCTTCGAAGTTGATGGTGCGCTCAGGCGTCTTGAAGCACTTGCGAAGCTGTGACACGTGGAAGACATCGTGCACATTTGCAAAGTTGGAGGGAAGCTCAAGTTGATAGGCGAGATCGCCTCGTTTGCCGATGATCTTGAAAGGACCGACGTATCTAGGGGCAAGTTTCCCCTTGATACCGAAGCGACGAGTTCCTTTCATTGGAGAGACGCGGAGGTAGACATGGTCTCCGATCTCGAATGCCAAATCACGATGTTTGCTATCGTAATAGCTCTTCTGGCGCGACTGCGCGGCTTTGAGGTTCTCACGAATGACCTTGCACATTGCCTCAGCCTCTGAGATCAAATCGTTGCCAAGAAGTTGTTGTTCGCCCGTCTCAGACCAATTGAGAGGAGTACGGCACTTTCTGCCATAGAGAATCTCGAATGGGGCTTTGCCCGAGCTGGCTTGAAAACTGTTGTTGTAAGAGAACTCAGCATAAGGAAGACAATCCTCCCACTTCATGCCGAAAGAGATAACACAAGCTCAGAGCATATCTTCGAGAATTTGATTGACACGCTCGACTTGTCCACTAGTTTGAGGGTGGAAAGCTGTGCTGAAGCGAATATTTGTGCCCATGGCCTTCTGAAAAGAATCCCAAAACTTGGAGGTAAAGATGCTGCCACGGTCTGAAGAGATCAATTGTGGAATGCCATGCAATGAGACAATTCTGGAGGTGTAGAGCTCTGCCAGCTGCGCTGCTGTGATGGACTCTTTGATAGGAAGAAAATGAGCCACTTTGGTGAGCTTGTCGATGACGACGAAGATAGCATCATTTCCATGCTTGGACTTTGGAAAACCAGTCACGAAGTCCATTTCGATATGATCGAACTTCCATTCTGGAATAGCAAGAGGTTGGAGAAGACCAGCTGGTCGTTGGTGTTCTGCCTTCACCCTTCTGCAGACATCACATTCATTCACGAATTGAGCAATCTCTCGCTTCATTCGAGTCCACCAATACGACTGCTTGAGGTCATGGTACATCTTCGTACTTCCAGGATGAATTGACAGAAGAGAGTTGTGCGCTTCGTTCATAATGACTTTACGAAGATCGCCCTTTGGAACCACGATCCGGTCCTCGAAGAAAAGAGTATCTCTGTCATCAACTCGATAGCACTTTTATTTGGAAATGCCCTTGTCAATACCACGTTTCACCTTCTTCACCATGGTATCCAACAGCTGTGCCTCACGAATTTGATCTTCCAAAGTAGGAGAGACGATGAGGTTGGCAAGAAAACCTTGAGGGACAACTTGGAGATTCAACTTGCGGAATCCTTCACAGAGATCCGGTTGATAGGGCTTGAGGATTAAGCTGTTGCAGTAAGCCTTCCTGCTCAAAGCGTCTGCAATCACATTAGCCTTGCCTGGAGTATATTCAATACTCGGATTATATTCTTGAATCATTTCGACCCATCGAGTTTGCCTGAGGTTGAGGTTGGGCTGAGTGAAGATGTACTTGAGACTCTTGTGATCGGTGAAAATGTCCACTTTCCTCCCCAACAGGAAATGTCTCCATGTTATTAGTGCGTGGACAACTGCCGCCAACTCAAGATCGTGAGTGGGGTAGTTCTTTTCGTTGGGCTTCAACTGACGAGAGGTATAGGCCACAACCTTCTTCTCTTGCATTAAGACGGCACCGAGGCCCTGAAGAGAAGCATCACAGAAAACTTCATAAGGCTTGTCTTCGTCAGGAGGAGTCAAAACTGGAGCAGTGACGAGTTTCTCTTTGAGAGTGTTGAAAGCAACGTCACACTCAGGAGACCAGACATACTTCACATGCTTCTGGAGGAGGTTGGAAAGAGGCTTTGCAATCTTAGAGAAATTCTCAACGAATCTTCGGCAATAGCTTGCAAGTCCAAGAAAACTGCGAAGCTGCTTGACATTCTGAGGAGGTTCCCAATTCACAACTGCAGACACCTTCTCAGGATTAACAGCGATGCCCTTGGCAGAGATGATATGGCCAAGATAAAGAACTTCATCAAGCCAAAATTCACATTTGGAGAACTTCGCATATAATTTATACTCACTGAGCTTGTCGAGTACCAATCGCAAATGTTTGGCATGATCCTCCTTATTCTTGGAGAAAACCAAAATATCATCGAGATAGACCAAGACAAATTCGTTGATGTATGGGTTGAAGATGAAATTCATCAAGCGAGTGAATGCTGGAGGAGCATTGACGAGGCCGAAAGACATGACAGTATATTCATAAGAACCAAAGCTTGTTCTGAATGCTGTCTTGGGAATATCTTCTTCACGAATGCGAATCTGATGATACCCCATACGAAGGTCAAGCTTGGAGAACACCTTAGCACCTTTAAGTTGCTCGAATAGTTCATTGATGTTGGGAAGTGGGTACTTATTCTTGATTGTCTTCTTGTTCAATGGACGGTAATCGACGCAAAGTCGGTCCGTGCCATCCTTCTTCCGGACAAAAAGAACTCCACAACCCCATGGAGAAGAACTCGGTCTGATCAGACCCAGACGCTCTTGTTTATCGAGTTGTTTCTTCAATTCCTTCAACTCATCTGGTCCAAGCTTGTAAGTGTTGGGGAACGTAGTAATTTCCAAATTTTCCTACGCACACGCAAGATCATGGTGATGCATAGCAACGAGGGGAGAGTATGATCTACGTACCCTTGTAGATCGCAACGGAAGCGTTTGACACAACGTAGAGGAAGTAGTCGTACGTCTTCTTCCCGGTCCGACCGATCCAAGCACCGTTACTCCGGCACCTCCGAGTTCTTAGCACACGTTCAGCTCGATGATGATCCTCGGGCTCCGATCCAGCAAAGCGTCGAGGAAGAGTTCCATCAGCACGACGGCGTGGTGACGATCTTGATGTACTACTGACGCAGGGCTTCGCCTAAGCACTGCGACAATATGACCGAGGTGGAATTTGGTGGCAGGGGGCACCGCACACGGCTAAGGAAAGATCTCAATGATCAAATGTGTGTCCTAGGGTGCCCCCTTGCCCCCGTATATAAAGGAGCCAAGGGGGAGGGGCGGCCGGCCTGGTTTGGGCGCGCCAAGGGGAGTCCTACTCCCACCGGGAGTAGGATTCCACCTTTCCTAGTCCAACTAGGAGAAGGGGGGAAAGGAGAGGAGAGGAGAAGGAAGGGAGAGGGGGCCGCGCCCCCAAACCCCTTGTCCAATTCGGACTGGGCTTGGGAGGGGCACGCGCCACCTCCTGGCTCCTTCCCACTAAGGCCCAATAAGGCCCAATACTCTTCCCCGTATTCCCGTAACTCCCCGGTACCTCCGAAAATACCCGAACCACACAGAACCTTTCCGATGTCCGAATATAGTCGTCCAATATATCGATCTTTACGTCTTGACCATTTAGAGACTCCTCGTCATGTCCCCGATCTCATCCGGGACTCCGAACTCCTTCGGTACATCAAAACTCATAAACACATTATATAACTGTCATCGAAACCTTAAGCGTGCGGACCCTACGGTTCGAGAACAATGTAGACATGACCGAGACACGTCTCCAGTCAATAACCAATAGCGGGACCTGGATGCCCATATTGGCTCCTACATATTCTACGAAGATCTTTATCGGTCAGACCGCATAACAACATACGCTGTTCCCTTTGTCATCGGTATGTTACTTACCCGAGATTCGATCGTCGGTATCCAATACCTAGTTCAATCTCGTTACCGGTAAGTCTCTTTACTCGTTCCGTAATACATCATTTCACAACAAACACATTAGTTGCAATGCTTGCAAGGCTTATGTGATGAGCATTACCGAGAGGGCCCAGAGATACCTCTCCGACAATCGGAGTGACAAATCCTAATCTCGAAATACGCCAACCCAACATCTACCTTTGGAGACACCTGTAGTACTCCTTTATAATCACCCAGTTACGTTGTGACGTTTGGTAGTACCCAAAGTGTTCCTCCGGTAAACGGGAGTTGCATAATCTCATAGTCAAAGGAACATGTATAAGTCATGAAGAAAGCAATAGCAACATACTAAACGATCAGGTGCTAAGCTAATAGAATGGGTCATGTCAATCAGATCATTCAACTAATGATGTGATCCCGTTAATCAAATAACAACTCTTTGTTCACGGTTAGGAAACATAACCATCTTTGATTAACGAGCTAGTCAAGTAGAGGCATACTAGTGACACTCTGTTTTGTCTATGTATTCACACATGTATTATGTTTCCGGTTAATACAATTCTAGCATGAATAATAAACATTTATCATGAAATAAAGAAATAAATAATAACTTTATTATTGCCTCTAGGGCATATTTCCTTCAGTCTCCCACTTGCACTAGAGTCAATAATCTAGACCACATCTCCATGTGATTAACATCGATAGTTCACATCATCATGTGATTAACACCCATAGTTCACATCACCATGTGACCAACACCCAAAGGGTTTACTAGATTCAGTAATCTAGTTCACATCGCTATGTGATTAACACCCAAAGAGTACTAAGGTGTTATCATGTTTTGCTTGTGAGATAATCTTAGTCAACGGGTCTGCCAAATTCAGATCCGTATGTATTTTGCAAATATCTATGTCAACAATGCTCTGCACAGAGCTACTCTAGCTAATTGCTCCCACTTTCAATATGTATCTAGATCGAGACTTAGAGTCATCCAGATCTGTGTCAAAGCTTGCATCGACGTAACTCTTTTACGACGAACCTTTTTTGTCACGTCCATAATCGAGAAACATATCCTTATTCCACTAAGGATAATTCTGACCGCTGTCCAGTGATCTACTCCTAGATCACCATTGTACTCCCTTGCTTAACTAATTGTAGGGTATACAATAGATCTGGTACACAGCATGGCATACTTTATAGAACCTATGGCTGAGGCATAGGGAATGACTTTCATTCTCTTTCTATCTTCTGTCGTGGTCGGGTTTTGAGTCTTACTCAATTTCACACCTTGTAACACAGGCAAGAACTCTTTCTTTGACTGTTCTATTTTGAACTACTTCAAAATCTTGTCAAGGTATGTACTCATTGAAAAAACTTATCAAGCGTCTTGAACTATCTCTATAGATCTTGATGCTCAATATGTTAGCAGCTTCTCCGAGGTCTTTCTTTGAAAAACTCCTTTCAAACACTCCTTTATGCTTTGCAGAATAATTCTACATTATTTCCAATCAACAATATGTCATTTACATATACTTATCAGAAATGCTGTAGTGCTCCCACTCACTTTCTTGTAAATACAGGCTTCACCGCAAGTCTGTATAAATTATATGCTTTGATCAACTTATCAAAGCGTATATTCCAACTCCGAGATGCTTGCATCAGTCCATAGATGAATCGCTGGAGCTTGCATATTTTGTTAACACCTTTAGGATCGACAAAACCTTCTAGTTGCATCGTATACAACTCTTCTTTAATAAATCCATTAAGGAATGCAGTTTTGTTTATCCACTTGTCGGATTTCATAAAATGCGGCAATTGCTAACATGATTCGGACAGACTTAAGCATAGATACGAGTGAGAAACTCTCATCGTAGTCAACACCTTGAACTTGTCGAAAACCCTTTTTGCGACAATTCTAGCTTTGTAGATACTACTACCATTGTCCGTCTTCCTCTTGAAGATCCATTTATTTTCTATGGCTTGCCGATCATCGAGCAAATCCACCAAAGTCCATACTTTGTTTTCATACATGGATCAAATCTCAGATTTCATGGCCTCAAACCATTTCGCGGAATCTGGGCTCATCATCGCTTCCTCATAGTTCGGAAGTTCGTCATGGTCTGGTAACATGACTTCTAGAACAGGATTACCGTACCACTCTGGTGCGGATCTCACTCTGGTTTACTTACGAGATTCGGTAGTAACTTGATCTGAAGTTACATGATCATCATCATTAGCTTCCTCACTAATTGGTGTAGTGGTCACAGGAACAGATTTCTGTGATGAACTACTTTCCAATAAGGGAGAAGGTACAATTACCTTATCAAGTTCTACTTTCCGCCCACTCACTTCTTTCGAGAGAAACTCCTTCTTTGGAAAGTTTCCGAACTTAGCAACAAAAAGTCTTGCCTTCGGATCTGTGATAGAAGGTGTATCCAACAGTTTCCTTTGGATATCGTATGAAGACACATTTCTCCGATTTGGGTTCGAGCTTATCAGGTTGAAGCTTTTTCACATAAGCATCGCAGCCCCAAACTTTAAGAAACGACAACTTTAGTTTCTTGCCAAACCACAGTTCATATTGTGTCGTCTCAACGGACTTTAGATGGTGCCCCTTTTTTAATGTGAATGTAGCTCTCTCTAATGCATAACCCCAAAACTATAGTGGAAAATCGGTAAGAAGCATCATAGATTGCACTATATCCAATAAAGTGCGGTTATGACGTTCGGACACACCATTATGCTGTGGTGTTCTAGGTGGCATGAATTTGTGAAATTATTCCACATTGTTTTAATTGAAGACCAAACTCGTAACTCAAATATTCGTCTCCGTGATCAGATCGTAGAAACTTTATTTTCTTGTCACGATGATTTTTCACTTCACTCTGAAATCCTTTTGAACTTTTCAAATGTTTCAGACTTATGTTTCATCAAGTAGATATACCCATATTTGCTCAAATCATCTGTGAAGGTCAGAAAATAATGATACCTGCTGCAAGCCTTAATATTCATTGGACCACATACATCAGTATGTATGATTTCCAACAAATCTGTTGCTTGCTTCATTGTTCCAGAGAACGGCGTTTTAGTCATCTTGCCCAAGAGGCATGGTTCGCAAGCATCAAGTGATTCATAATCAAGTGATTCCAAAATCCCATCAGCATGGAGCTTCTTCATGTGCTTTACACCAATATAACCTAAATGGTAGTGCCACAAACAAGTTGCACTATCATTATTAACTTCGCATCCTTTTGGCTTCAATGTTATGAATATGTGTATCACTACGATCGAGATTCAACGAACCATTTCGTTGGTGTGTATAACCATAGAAGGTTTTATTCATGTAAATAGAACAACAATTGTTCTCTAACTTAAATGAATAACTGTATTGTAATAAACATGATCAAATCATATTCATGCTCAACGCAAACACCAAATAACACTTATTTAGGTTCAACACTAATCCCGAAAGTATAGGGAGTGTGCGATGATGATCATATCAATCATGGAACTACTTCTAATACACATCGTCACTTTGCCCTTAACTAGTCTCTGTTTATTCTGCAACTCCTGTTTTGAGTTACTCCTCTTAGCAACTGAACCAGTATCAAATACTGAGGGGTCGCTATAAACACTAGTAAAGTACACATCAATAATCTGTATATCTAATATACCTTTGTTCACTTTGCCATCCTTCTTATCCGCCAAATACTTGGGGTAGTTCTGCTTCTAGTGACCAGTCCCTTTGTAGTAGAAGCACTCAGTCTCAGGCTTAGGTCCAGACTTAGGCTTCTTCACTTGAGCAGCAACTTGCTTACCGTTCTTCTTGAAGTTCGCTTCTATCCCTTTGCCCTTTTCTTGAAACTAGTGGTCTTGTTAACCATCAACACTTGATGTTTTTCTTGATTTCTACCTTCGTCGATTTCAGCATCACGAAGAGCTTGGGAATTACTTTCGTCATCCCTTGCATATTATAGTTCATCACGAAGTTCTACTAACTTGGTGATGGTGACTAGAGAATTCTGTTAATCACTATCTTATCTGGAAGATTAACTCCCACTTGATTCAAGCGATTGTAGTACCCAGACAATCTGAGCACATGCTCACTAGTTGAGCGATTCCCCTCCATCTTTTAGCTATAGAACTTGTTGGAGACTTCATATCTCTCAACTCGGGTATCTGCTTGAAATATTAACTTCAACTCTTGGAACATCTCATATGGTCCATGACGTTCGAAACGTCTTTGAAGTCCCGATTCTAAGCTGTTAAGCATGGTGCACTAAACTATCAAGTAGTCATCATATTGAGCTAGCCAAACGTTCATAACGTCTGCATCTGCTCCTACAATAGGTCTGTCACCTAGCGGTGCATCAAGGACATAATTCTTCTGTGCAGCAATGAGGATAAACCTCAGATCACGGATCCAATCCGCATCATTGCTACTAACATTTTTCAACACAATTTTCTCTAGGAACATATCAAAATAAACACAGGGAAGCAATAACGCGAGCTATTAATCTACAACATAGATATGCCAATACTATCAGGACTAAGTTCATGATAAATTAAAGTTCAATTAATCATATTACTTAAGAACTCCCACTTAGATAGACATCCCTCTAATCCTCTAATTGATCACATGATCCAAATCAACTAAACCATAACCGATCATCACGTGATATGGAGTAGTTTTCAATGGTGAACATCGTTATGTTGATCATATCTACTATATGATTCACGCTCGACCTTTCGGTCTCTGTGTTCCGAGGCCATATCTGCATATGCTTGGCTCGTCAAGTATAACCTGAGTATTCCGCGTGTGCAACTGTTTTGCACCCGTTGTATTTGAACGTAGAGCCTATCACACCCGATCATCACGTGGTGTCTTAGCACGAAGAACTTTTGCAACAGTGCATACTCAGGGAGAACACTTCTTGATAATTTAGTGAGAGATCATCTTATAATGCTACCGTCAATCAAAGCAAGATAAGATGCATAAAAAGATAAACATCACATGCAATCAATATAAGTGATATGATATGGTCATCATCATCTTGTGCTTGTGATCTCCATCTCCGAAGCACCGTCATGATCACCATCGTCACCAGCGCGACACCTTGATCTCCATCGTAGCTTCATTGTCGTCTCGCCAATCTTATGCTTCCACGACTATCACTACCGCTTAGTAATAAAGTAAAGCATTACATCGCGATTGCATTGCATACAATAAAGCGACAACCATATGGCTCCTGCCAGTTGCCGATAACTCGGTTACAAAACATGATCATCTCATACAATAAAATTTAGCATCATGTCTTGACCATATCACATCACAACATGCCCTGCAAAAACAAGTTAGACGTCCTCTACTTTGTTGTTGCAAGTTTTACGTGGCTGCTACGGGCTTAAGCAAGAACTCATCTTACCTATGCATCAAAACCACAACGATAGTTTGTCAAATAGACTCCGTTTTAACCTTCTCAAGGACCGGGTGTAGCCACACTCGGTTCAACTAAAGTTGGAGAGACAGTCTTCCGCAAGCCATCTATGTGCAAAGCACGTCGAGGGAACCGGTTCGCGTAAGAGTACGCGTAAGGTTGGTCCAGATCGTCTCGTCCAACAATACCGTCGAACCAAAGTATGACATGCTGGTAGGCAGTATGACTTATATCGCCCACAACTCACTTGTGTTCTACTCGTGCAAATAACATCAAACCATAAAAACCTAGGCTCTGATACCACTGTTGGGGAACGTAGTAATTTCAAAATTTTCCTACGCACACGCAAGATCATGGTGATGCATAGCAACGAGGGGAGAGTATGATCTACGTACCCTTGTAGATCGCAACGGAAGCGTTTGACACAACGTAGAGGAAATAGTCGTACGTCTTCTTCCCGGTCCGACCGATCCAAGCACCGTTACTCCGGCACCTCCGAGTTCTTAGCACACGTTCAGCTCGATGATGATCCTCGGGCTCCGATCCAGCAAAGCGTCGAGGAAGAGTTCTGGCAGCACGACGGCGTGGTGACGATCTTGATGTACTACTGACGCAGGGCTTCGCCTAAGCACTGCGACAGTATGACCGAGGTGGAATTTGGTGGCAGGGGGCACCACACACGACTAAGGAAAGATCTCAATGATCAATTGTGTGTCCTAGGGTGCCCCCTTGCCCCCGTATATATTAGTTGCAATGCTTGCAAGGCTTATGTGATGAGCATTACCGAGAGGGCCCAGAGATACCTCTCCGACAATCGGAGTGACAAATCCTAATCTCGAAATACGCCAACCCAACATCTACCTTTGGAGACACCTGTAGTACTCCTTTATAATCACCCAGTTACGTTGTGACGTTTGGTAGTACCCAAAGTGTTCCTCCGGTAAACGGGAGTTGCATAATCTCATAGTCAAAGGAACATGTATAAGTCATGAAGAAAGCAATAGCAACATACTAAACGATCGGGTGCTAAGCTAACAGAATGGGTCATGTCAATCAGATCATTCAACTAATGATGTGATCCCGTTAATCAAATAACAACTCTTTGTTCATGGTTAGGAAACATAACCATCTTTGATTAACGAGCTTGTCAAGTAGAGGCATACTAGTGACACTCTGTTTTGTCTATGTATTCACACATGTATTATGTTTCCGTTTAATACAATTCTAGCATGAATAATAAAAATTTATCATGAAATAAGGAAATAAATAATAACTTTATTATTGCCTCTAGGGCATATTTCCTTCAGTAAGGACGCTTGCAAACGGGTTCCGTGCCAGGCTCAAGATCAATCACGAATTCAACTGACCGGCGGGGAGGCATACCCGGAAGCTTTTCTGGAAAAACATCTTGGTACTCACAAACGACTGGAATCTGAGAGATAGCATCCAATTCACCATTCTCATTGAGAGAAAACAACCGAATGGTATCATCACGAGAGGCATAGATGATCACATCGTTAGAAGAGTGAGTCAATTGAATTTCCCTGGCAGCACAATCAAGCTGAGCCTTGTGCTTAGAAAGCCAGTCCATCCCGAGAATAAGATCAATATCAGAGTCACCAAGCACCATTGGTTTAGACAAGAATCTATAGTCGCCCATCTTGATGGAAACATCCGGAACCATTGTGGTAGCCCTCATAGGCTTGCCCGGAGAAACAACCCCCATGGGTTTTTCCAACAATTCCGAAATGAAGTCATGCTTTGAAACAAATGATCTCGACATGAAACAATGCGATGCACCAGTATCAAATAAGACTTTTGCAGGAATATCATTAACAGGAAGGTTACCCATGATCACTTCAGAAGAATCCTCTGCCTGAACCGCGTTCATCATGTTCACCTTGGCATGCTTAGGATTATGCTTGACCACTGCATTGCTGGAAGATTTCACAGGAGGAGGAGGTGGAAGGCGCCTTTGGTTGAAGCACTTGTTCGCATAGTGACCCTTTTGCTGACATTTGTTGCAAGTCACCTCTGAGAGCGGACGGTGATAAGGAGCACTTGGCCTTGGAGCTTGATTCTGAGACTTGTTCTGATAGCCAGGGTTGGGTGGGTGGGAAGATCCACGACCACCTGAGTTCTTCTGCTGATAAGGCTGACAAAACGGAGGAGGAGGCAACGAGAACTTCTGTTGCTTAGCTGCCACAAGTGAGGAAGAAGAAGACTGAACTGCGTCTCTGACTCTCTTCTTAGATGCCTCACACTTGAGCTGAGCAGCTTCTTGTTTTAGCGCCATGTTGTAGAATTCATCATACTTTAATGGCTCAAAAAGCACGAGAGCTAGTTGCAAATATTCTCTGAGACCACGCCTGAATTGGTAGATCATACTCTTTTCATCAGGGATGTCCTGCCTAGCAAAACGAGAGAGCTTCTGGAACTGAGTGTTGTATTGATACACAGACATGTTGCCTTGCTTGAGATTGCGGAACTCCTCACGCTTACTCTCAACAACACTTTCTGGAATGTGGTGAGCTTTGAAGTCACGGCGGAAATCATCCCAGGTAATCACACGACCTCCTTTGGAATCTTTGTATTGCTGGAACCATTCAGCAGCTTGATCCTGAGTTGAAAAGAGGCAAACTTGACAAAGTCCTCAGGTCTGACATTGCTGCACTCGAAATGCTTGCTGATATCCATGAGCCAATCATCGGCGTCTGTGGCCTCGACACAGTAGCTGAAGGTCTTTGGCTGATTAGCAAGGAACTGATTGAGTGAAGCGAAGTGCGGCTGATTGTTGCCTTGGGCTTGATTACCTTGCCCTTGGTTGCGATCTTGCAAGAGCTGAATCAGAATCTGAGCGTTGGCATTTGTGGCAGTCATCAAGGCTTGCCATGCCTCCGGAGGCGGAGGTGGTGGCGGAGGGTTAGCCTGACTTCCTTCATTGCGTTTCGGATTCTGACGCGTTGGCGGAGCCATCCTGAAGAGGGTGACATCCATTAGCATCTTGACATATATATATTCAAGCTAAATCAAAGGAACGAAATTGCAACATATAGTCTTCACAATAAACATCCGAACGAGAATGAACGAATGAATTCCAAAGTAAAGCATCACACTTCCATAAGCTGAGAAGGCACTTAGAAAAAGGTATGGAATAAAATCAACAAGGTACGGATGTGAACAAATACTTGGTAAGGATTACCCAATCACAAACCAAATATTTGCGGAAGAAGTACTAGAGCTACATGAATTCCCACTTATAAACTCCCGAAACTTTCTGGTTATGCAATCAGGTGTTGGAGATACAGGGGACACAAAATATATCACCCAAACTAACAATACCTAGATCCAGCTGTATCCATCCTTCAACACATAACCAAGAAACCTTCGGAAATCATCTACCTCAACCTTAGAAAAAGCATCCGTTATACAAGTCATGGCAATACTCCCGCACTCGCCTCAGTACTGGGCTATCAGGGTTATCTCACCAACAACTGTACAAAAGAGATTTTCGATGTCGGCGTACTAAACTCAGGTATTCCAGAACTGTAACGATAAAATTATGATGACAACACCTCGGAGCTCAACTCCCCGGGACACCTCCTCTAAAACCCCTGCTGACGGGAGGCAACCAAGACAATATTGTCATCATAAAACCATCGGAACGATTCCAAAATATCCGCGTGATCCTAAATTTTTTTTAGTGAAATTTCAGAAGAGAAGAGACAAAACTCTACGTCAGGATGCCTTACCAGAGCGATGAGGAGACTGGGAAGTAAAAAGAATTCCTAAACTCTCCGATATATAATTCCTAAATGACTCAAAACATTTTTCTAGACACAACTCGGCCACTAAAAACGATCAATCAGTGGGGGCTCCTAAGGTCGGGGAAGGCTCTGATACCAACTTGTAACGCCCTCGATGCGGCTATATCTCCCACGTGTCGAGGCACGACTTAGAGGCATAACCGCATTGAAAGCAATGTCGCAAGTGAGGTAATCTTCACACAACCCATGTAATACATAAGGGAAAGAGATACATAGTTGGCTTACAGTCGCCACTTCACACAATACATAAATAAACATTCATCATCCAGATTACACTCAAGGTCCGACTACGGAACCAAAATGAAAGAAGACTACCCCAAATGCTACACAGATCCCCGAATCATCCCCAACTGGGCTCCACTACTGATCATCAGGAAAAGACACATAGTAACGGCCACGTTCCTCGTCGAACTCCCATGAGAGCTCGGTCGCGTCATCTGTACTGGCATCGTTGGCACCTGCAACTGTTGTGGTAGAATCTATGAGTCACGGGGACTCAGCAATCTCACACCCGTGAGATCAAGACTATTTAAGCTTAAAGGTAGGGTAAGGTTGTGAGGTGGAGCTGCAGCAAGCGACTAGCATATATGGTGCCTACAACGCAAAAGAGAGCGAGAAGAGAAGCAAAGCACGGTCGTGAAGCTAGAAGTGATCAAGAAGTGATCCTAGAACAACCTACGTCAAACATAACTCCAACACCGTGTTCACTTCCCGGACCCCGCCGAGAAGAGACCATCACGGTTACACACGCGGTTGATGTGTTTTAATTAAGGTCAACTTCGGGTTTTCTACAACCGTACATTAACAAATTCCCATCTGCCTCATAACCGCGGGCACGGCTTCCGAAAGATAATACCCTGCAGGGGTGTCCCAACTTAGCCCATTATAAGCTCTCACGGTCAACGAAGGATATTCCTTCTACCGGGAAGACCCGGTCAGTCTCGGAATCCCGGACTACAAGACATCTCGGCAGTAATAAAACAAGTCCAGCAAAGCCGCCCGATTGTGCCGACAAATCCTGATAGGAGATGCACATATCTCGGTCCCAAGGCACATCCGGATAAGCTAAGCGTACAAGAACCAACATAACCCAAGTTGCCAAGGGACGGTTCCGCACGGTGCTCTAGTTTCGACCAGCAATCGAAGGAGAACTGGCCCGGGGGGGTTAAAATAAAGATGACCCTTGAGTCTGCAGAACCCAAGGGAAAAAGGCTTAGGTGGCAAATGGTAAAACCAATGTTGGGCCTTGCTAGAGGAGTCTTATTAAAGCGAACTGTCAAGGGGGTCCCATAAATCACCCAACCGTGTAAGGAACGCAAAAATCAAGGAACATAACACCGGTATGACGGAAACTAGGGTGGCAAGAGTGGAACAAAACACCAGGCATAAGGCCGAGCCTTCCACCCTTTACCAAGTATATAGATGCATTAATTAAATAAGAGGTATTGGGATATCCCAACAAGTAAACAAGTTCCAACAAGGAACAACAAGTCCATGTTCCAACAAGGAACAAATTCCATCTTCACCTGCAACTAGCAACGCTATAAGAGGGGCTGAGCAAAGCGGTAACATAGCCAAACAACGGTTTGCTAGGACATGGATGGTTAGGGGCTGACATGGCAATATGGGTGGCATGATATAGCAAGTGGTAGGTATCGCAGCATAGGCATAGCAAAAGAGCGAGCATCTAGCCAGCAAAGATAGAAGTGATTTCGAGGGTATGGTCATCTTGCCTGCAAGGTTCTCAGAGTTGTCGAAAGCTTGATCCTCGTAAGCGTTCTCAACAGGTTCCTCATTCACGTACTCGTCTCCTGGCTCTACCCAAAGCAAGAACACAAGCAAAGGGGACAAACATCAATCACGATGCAATGCACAACCAACGTGATGCAAAACATGGCATGATATGCGAGATGTGATATGCAATGCATATGCGTGCTCCGGAAGGACAAAGATGAACAAGGCATAATCTTGGCAAACCAAGTATGCCACTTGAAATTTTAGGTGATTTCGGTTGAAATCGATATAAAGATCACTGGAATCGGATGCACGGTTTGCAAATGGCAAGCAAACCAAGAATGACAAGATTCTGCCATTAACAGCATGATGCTACTTAGCAAGCTACAAGAAATTAAGCTACTGCACCCAAACGTACCAGCAAAGCATATGACAGGAATCTACTCAATAAGCTTGACAAAAGATGAACACCGAGCTATGGCTAACTCACATCATAACAGGTTCAAACAAGCATGGCAAAAGTGCAAAAGATAACAGGTTCACAGACTTGGTGAAAATAACATGCCAGAAATTAACATCAGGATGACACGTTTAGAGCAATGAAACAACATGCTACAGGAACAGGACATAGCAAAATAAGGCATGGCATGGATCTAATCAAAGCACTTCACAAAAGTCCCTTACTGAGCATAGGCTAAAAAGGATCAGAAAATATAATAACACCCATGTCAAATAAGCAAGTTTCATGACAGATCTCAGACTTAGCAGAAAACGGGACATGTCAAAAACAGATATCAATTAGGCATGTTCGTGAGCTCGATGCACTCACTACAGAGCATTACATGATAAACCAAGCATACATACATCAAGAAGACATGGCATAGAAACTATACATGGCAAGAATAACATCATAGCATGCAAGGATCAACTACACCAAACTTGGCAAAATCGAATAACATGTAAACAATCTGCCAGCAACATTTTATAGCAAAAGTAGAGCTCGATTGACTCAAGCTATGGCACTCCATAAATACCAACAAAGGCATGGATGGATATAGCAAATCCATATTCTCAAATCACTCTTACTGATCATGCTCAAAAGAGGCATAGATCTCTCTGAAACAACATGAACACATGGCATAAAAATAACAGTAGGCAGGGACTTAGTGAAATTACTAAGTCTCTGAAATCAGCAACATTAAGTACCCTAGTTTGCATGCTTGTGCTAGTCACCACAAAGACCACAAAAATACATGGCATAATTCTCTGGAAAGATGGCATGGCATATTACAAAACACATGTAGGACTCAACTTCATAGGGTGCACACATCAATCATGGCAAAAATGACAAAAATGCATGTTCTGAAACAGATCTGAAACTAACATCACATAGCCCTCTTCGAACAGCATTTCATGCATTAATATGAGCTCAAATGAAAATGATGCAATGATATGAAATGATTTACTCATCGAGGCGAACAATTCGATATGCTATACGCCCGAAACGGAGCCACGGGTGCCGAGATATGATGCGATGAACATGAGACAATACTGCAATAATTAAGGGACTTAGAAGAAAACGGGGGAGGGAAAAGTCAACCAGATCCAGATCGGATCGGGGGCGAGCTCGCCGGAGTTCCTGTTCGCCGAAGAAGAGAGGAGACGGTGGGGGCGCGGCGGACCCGAGGCGCAGGGCCGGCGAGGAGGCGGAAGGGCGCCGGGGCGCGGCCGCGGGACGGCGGCGCCGGCGAGCGCCGCGGGCGGCGCCGGCGGCTGCGGGACGCGGGCGCGGCGGGCGGTGGCCAGCGCACAGCGGCGGCGGCGGACGGTGAAGGAGACGAGGCGGTGCGGCGGGGGCGCGGAGGCGCGGGCGAGGCGCTCGGGCGCGGGAGCCGGTCGGGCCGGGAGGGCCTGCGCTGGGCCCCGCGGGCCTGGCGCGGTCGGCGGCGAGGTGGGGCTCAAGGCGCCACGTGGCAGCCCGTGGGTGGTTGACGGCGGCGGGCGGACACGTCCGCTGCCCGGATTTTTGTCCGGCGGCGGCGGGAGAGGAATTAGTCTAGGGTTAGGGTGGAATGGACCCGGGATTTCGGAGGGGGAGGTCTATTTATAGGTAGAGGGGGCTAGGAAGCTCCAAATGGAGTGCGGTTTTCGGCCACGCGATCGTGATCGAACGGTGATGGACATGGGAGTGTCTTAGATGGGTTATTGGGCTGTTTTGAAGGGGTTTTGGGTTGCAACCTAAAAGAGGCTTTTACAGTTACCCGGTTAACCGTTGGAGTATCAAACGACCTCCGAATGACCCGAAACTTGATAGGCGGTCTACCGGTGCTATACCAAGGCCGCTTGACAAACCTCGGTCCATTCCGAGAAGGTTTAATACCCGCTCACAGAAAAAGGTAAAAGAGGACGCCGGGGGACATAGGAGCGCCGGATTGCAAAACGGACAACGGGGAAAATGTTCGGATTCTTGAGACGAACACGTATGCAAATGCGATGCACATGATGACATGATATGAAATGCATGACATGACCAAAATGCAAAAAGAAGGAAAACCCAACCACGGAGGAAATATCATATCACATAGCCGAAAATGGCAAGAGTTGGAGTTACAAATATGGCAAGATACATCCGGGGTGTTACACACTCAAAGCCTCAAACTCAGCTTCATTATCTATTAAACCGGCTGGGTCGACTTCAGGGGCAAAGGTATGCTTACGGATTGGAGGGATCAGGCTGACGTCGTCATAAAGAGGTGTTGGCATTCTCCGATTCTCGTTGTCATAACCCGGGTGATACTTGGTAAGGTCAGTATCGTTCCCAATAAGAGTAGCCACAGGGCGTATATCTTTGACATAGGCGGTGAAATCCTATTCATCAAATAAGGTCCCATCCTCCTTCAGACTCGGGTATCCAAGAGCAAGGTCGGCCGGATCTAGTCCTAGAATCCATGCTTTAGCCCGGCTCAACGCGGCTATGGCCCTGGCTCTTGCGGATGCCCGCCTTAGATCTTGGACCCGCTGAGGTAATACAGCAAGCCGCTTCAACACGTCTTGCAGGAGGTAAGGAATGTCATTTGATAAAGCTACAACGGCCAAAGCACGTTGTGACCCGGTGTAGAGCTGTTCCACCAGAGTATAAACTGCCTTTAGTTTGATCAACATGTTCTGCTTGAGGTTTGTGCTCCTGGGGCCTGCATTATTAAACATAAGGTGAGCCGGAGGTAACAATTGAAGTAATCATTGAAAGAAGGTTTGCAATATTTAAAGTTTGTATGAGTAACTTACCAAAGATTGCTGAGACCATTTGAGATATCTGGCGCTTTAAGCCGGACAGCTCGGCCGTTACTTCGGCGAGCGATGCCTCTGGCGTCTCGGCCCGGGTCACCAGTGAGGCCTTTTCATCAGCCCAGGATTTCTTATCCGTTTCAAAGCTTTTCTTAAACTTCTCTTGTTCAGAGACGCTGAATTCAAACTTAGAGTTGGCCTTCTCAATTTCAAGTTCTTGAGCTGCCAGGTGGCTCTTCAGGTAAGCAATCTCCGACTCAAATTGACTTATGGAGGCCTGTATTCATGCCGGGTTATAGTCAGAATCATTGTAAAATAACATTAAGTCCCAAGCACTTTGCAAGCAAAGATACTTGACACTTGGGGGCTAATGTATGCTGAAGAACTCTAAATTACTACACCGGTTCATGAAAATTAAGTCCCAAGCACTTTGCAAGCAAAGATACTTGGCACTTGGGGGCTAATGTGTATCGCAAGTTCAAGGTATCATGCTACAACTGGGTTCCATATCTTCTTTCTAAAGCGGACAACCAGTGCTAGGCAGTTTTCTAAAAGTCTACAGCATATTTACTTATAAACAATAGACTTGGGGGCTGGTTCAGTAAGTATGGTTAAGGAAAAGTAGCATAAGTCATACCTCAGATTTTTGCTGTATCTGCTTCACCATGTCAATTTCCAGGTCACGGCTGCTATGTACTTGATTGATATAGCCGGAGATGATCTCCCCAATACTCAAGTGAGTGTAGTCAGCAATGTCTAACTTGGCCTTTCGGCGCTCCAAAAGCTCCTCCTTGGCAGAGCACTTGGCAAGGACAATGGGCTGACCCGGCTCAACAAACTGAGTCTTGAGAATTTCAACTTTCGGATCAATTATCTTGGCCAGGCTAGGAGTTTCCGGTGTATCAGAACCACCAAGAGTTTCTTCAGCGGGCGGATCAGAGGTTGGTGCTGGAATGTCATAAACCAGTTCAGGCGGCGGTTGAGGAGTGGAAGTGTCAGGGACAGCTGTGCCAAGCTCCGGTTTAGTCACGACAGGGTCTTGGGTTGGCTTATCCTTCTTCGCTTTCTTCATGGGCTTCACTTGCACGCTGTGGACAAGGTACAAGAGTAAGTACAAAAGCATGAGTAAAGTAAAGCATAAGACGAAGAAATTTACATTACCCGGGGGCGGTTTTGAAAGCCGACATGTTGGATTGCATAGACTCGCCGGAGGAAGGAGAGGTATCCTGATAATTGGAGTCAGAGGAATTCAGAGGTTGACGAATTAAACCTGCCAAAGGTAAAACAGAACGTAAATCAGAGATAACCTCATTCCAACGCTTCCTGGTTACATCAGGTAAGCCGGAGGAGAGCTCTGCATCCTTGCTGGTCCGGGTCTGCCTCCGGCTTTCAAAAAGCTGTTGCTTCAAAAGAAATTGAGGATCTTGGTAAGCCAAAGGATGTGAAAATCTTACTTTCCGGGTCACTCTTTGAATTTTCTGCCGCGGCAAAGGCTCGGAGTCGGAGGAGATTATAGTTACCTCTTCCTCGGCGGCTTGACTGTTTCCCGTGTCTTCCTGAAAGGAGTTAATGTTAGTAAAGTGATGGTAAAATAGTCAAGGGGTTTAAAGTTACCTCTTCGTCATCGTCATTAGTATCATCAAGTTTTAACATATCTGAAGCGCTTGGCTTCCTCTTCCTTGAAGTTCTGGGCTTGGCAGCTTTTCTTTCGGCTCTCTTGGCCGCTCGGGCTTGTTTGGCAGCCTCATGGTCATACTTGACCTTCCAGAAGTTGTCATTTGCCTGTGAACATTGGTAAAAGATTATGGGTACAAAATATAATATAACACACTGAGGGTATCAATTGTTAAGATGGGTGACTTACTGCAGGAGCCGGGTTCTTCTTGCAAAAAGGGAGTAAGCCAAAGGCATTACTAGTCACCATGCATTCTTTCAGCAAAGACTGGGTCATAACTTCAACCATATCATCTGGTAAGTCGTCAGAAGTATGGCGCAGCAGGTCATCCTTCTCGCCAGAGTAATAGCACATTAAGCCGGGGCGGCGGCTTAACGGGATCACCCGCCAGGAGACCCAGACCCGTACTAGGTCAATACCATCCAAGCCATTGCCGAAGAGGGCTTTGATCTTCTTGATGGTAGGGGCGAGTGATAGACGTTCAATAGCGGTTAATCTATCTGGCAGTGGGTGATTGGATTCAAGGCGCAGAGCGCGAAAGCCGGGCAGAGGGTTCTCATCAGCCAGAGAGGTGTCCTGGCAATAAAACCACGTATGGTTCTAGTCCTTTGGCCGGCTTGGTAGTTCGGCATAAGGAAAGAGGCAGTCTCTCCGCCGCTGAATTGAGATGCCGCCGAGTTCCAGACTGGTCCCGTTGGCACGTTCATTCTGCGGGTTTAAATAGAACAACTCTCTGAACAGAAGTAGGTTGGGCTCCTCTCCAAGGTACACTTCGCAGAAAACTTGGAAGTTGCAAATATTTGACACGGAGTTGGGCCCAATGTATTGAGGTCTGAGATCAAAGAAATGCAAAACATCCCTGAAGAATTTTGAACCGGGGAGCAAATCCCCGGCTAATATGATCCGTAAAAACGATCACCTCCCCTTCTTTGGGTTGAGGTTTGTCCTCGTACGCGGTAGGAGCACGATAAGACATGACCTCCTTCTTGGGCAGGTGGCCAGACTTCACAAATTCCGACAGTTTGCTTTCCGTGACAATGGACTTGACCCAATTACAGGCCACAGGAGCCTTGGGAGCCTTAGGTGCCATTGCATAAGTGGAAGCCTATGACAAAATAAGAAGTTCCGGTTCAACTTTAACCCAGAAGGAAAGTATTTTTAAGTTTATTCAAAATGGCGGCTTAAGATGGGGCCTAATGACATATGCCTAATGTTATTTTTTTACATTTAAGCTGCGACGGGTTTCAGAAGAAGTTAAATTATGTAAAGTCAAAAAGAAACAAGCAAGATTGACAACCAGGATTGTCTTAAACCGACTGCATAGACAACCATGGCTAAACAGATGGAACAGATGCAGTTTTTCACTAAGTACAAGACAAACAGGTTTCACAAGTTGCGACTATTATTTTGGATCAAATGGTCGTTCCAAAAGGAAAATTTCTAGCCCTAGAACTAGCACAGATAAAGTTCATAGGTTCAAGTCAAGCTTCTGAGCAACGAAAAGGGATCTATTTTGCATTTGAAAACGGGCGCGAAATAGCCACCGCAGTAGTTCTATACTATCTGAAGATCAAAAGAGGGCATTGTAGGTAGAAACTATCAAGGGTTTGGCTCAGACGGAGACGAATGCCGATGAACTTGAAGAAGCCTCGATGCAGATCTAAAACAGAGAAAAAAGGGAACTCACAGATGCCGACTGGCTGCGGAGGTCCGTCGTTGTGTTTCTGGTCGGGCTCAGGTTGATGCAGCGGCCGGAGTCGGTGAAGACGAGAAGCTCGGCGGAGGCGGCAGCAGAGCTCGAGCAACAGGGAAACAACAAGAGGAAGAAGACGACCAAGAGGGGTGAATGAAGAAGACCCAGGTCGAGCCTATTTATAAGGAAGGGCCGATTGAGATGGCGCGAGAAACGAGGAGACTGAGCATCATTTTCCAGCGGCCCTGACACCTCAGTTTTCGGGATAGTTATTAAAGGCAAAGATCCGTTGGAGGATATGAAGGAGTAAAATATGAATTTAATTGAGGATGACGTCACGGCGGGTTAACATGGATCTAGAAGATGACGTAACGACGAGTTAAAACCTTTGAGGAGACAGAAGACTAAAGGTTTATTTTTTAAGATATTTTAAGATTGACATGAACAGGTTCAAATCAAATTGGGGCCTAATGTTAGGGATATAACTATTTGTGTAAGCCGCCCAGGAGGGGCCGGGTTACGCAAAGAGGGATTCATCAGAAGAAGCCCAAGACCAAGCCTGAAGATGGCGGTTCAATAAATGGTCTTAGGCCCGCATGCGACTTAAGGCCCATAGAGGTAAACCGCCATGATGGCATGACTTGTATCATAAGGTAGAATTAACTAGTCACCGAGCCGGACACTATTTATGAGCCGGCCGGGACTCTGTAGGCCGCAGGGTGTCAACCCGTGTATATAAGGGGACGACCCGCTGGCGGCTTAGGGCAAGAAACAACCCATCGAGAACCGGGCATAGCGTATCTCGCTCCCTGGTCATCAAAACCTTAGCAATACTAACCCAACTAGATGTAGGCCTTACCTTCACCGTAAGGGGCCGAACTAGTATAACTCTCTCGTGTCCTTTGTCTTGATTAACCCCTTTAAGCTTCCTAGCTACAATGGCTCCACGACTAAGTCCTTGCAAGAGGACATCTGCCGTGACAATTCCACGACACCTCTCGATGAACAGGATGTTGGGGAACATAGCAGAAAATTCAAAATTTTCTACGCAACACCAAGATCAATCTATGGAGTAATCTAGCAACGAGGGAAGGAGAGTGCATCTACATACCCTTGTAGATCGCTAAGAGGAAGCGTTCAAGTGAACGGGGTTGATGGAGTCGTACTCGTCGTGATCCAAATCACCGATGATCCTAGTGCCGAACGGACGGCACCTCCGCGTTCAACACACGTACAGCCCGGGGACGTCTCCTCCTTCTTGATCCAGCAAGGGGAGAAGAGAAGTTGAGGGAAAACTCCGACAGCACGACGGCATGGTGGTGATGGAGTTCGTGGTTCTCCGGCAGGGCTTCGCCAAGCACTACGGAGGAAGACGAGGTGTTGGAGGAGGGAGAGGGCTGCGCCAGGGGAAGGGTACGGCTGCCCTCTCTCTTCCTCACTATATATAGGGGTAAGGGAGGAGGGGGAGGCGCCCTAGGGTTCCCTAGGGGAGGGGCGGCGGCCACAGGGGAAACCCTAGATGGGTTTGGGCGCCCCCACCCCTAGGAAACTTGCCCCACAAGCCGGGAGGGGCGGCTACCCTAGGGGTGGCGCCCCCACCTCTCTGGTTACGTGAGATGGGGTTGGGAGGGGCGCTCAGCCCCTTAGTGGGCTGATGTGCCCTCTCCCCTTGGACCATAAGGCCCCCCAACGCTTGCCGGGGCCTCCGAAACCCCTTTCGGACACGCTGGTCATCACCTGGTACCCCTAGAATAATTCCGGACTCCAATACCCTTCATCCAATATACCGATCTTCACCTCCGGACCATTCCGGAGCTCCTCGTCATGTCCGGGATCTCATCCGGGACTCCGAACAACCTTCGGTAACCACATACTATTTCCCATAACAACTCTAGCGTCACCGAACCTTAAGTGTGTAGACCCTACGGGTTCGGGAACCATGCAGACATGACCGAGACAACTCTCCGGCCAATAACCAACAGCGGGATCTGGATACCCATGTTGGCTCCCACATGTTCCATGATGATCTCATCGGATGAACCACGATGTCATGGATTCAATCAATCCCGTATTCAATTCCCTTTGTCTAGCGGTATTGCACTTGCCCGAGATTCGATCATCGGTATCTCGATACCTTGTTCAATCTCGTTATCGGCAAGTCTCTTTACTCATTCCGTAACACATCATCCCGTGATCAACTCCTTGGTCACATTGCGCATATGATGATGTCCTACCGAGTGGGCCCCGAGATACCTCTCCGTTACACGGAGTGACAAATCCCAGTCTCGATTCGTGCCAACCCAACAGACACTTTCGGAGATACCTGTAGTGTACCTTTATAGCCACCCAGTTACGTTGTGACGTTTGGTACACCCAAAGCATTCCTACGGTATCTGGGAGTTGCACAATCTCATGGTCTAAGGAAATGATGCTTGACATTAGAAAAGCTTTAGCATATGAACTACACAATCTTTGTGCTAGGCTTAGGATTGGGTCTTGTCCATCACATCATTCTCCTAATGATGTGATCCCGTTATCAACGACATCCAATGTGCATGGTCAGGAAACCGTAACCATCTATTGATCAACGAGCTAGTCAACTAGAGGCTTACTAGGGACATGTTGTTGTCTATGTATCCACACATGTATCTGAGTTTCCTATCAATACAATTATAGCATGGATAATAAACGATTATCATGAACAAGGAAATATAATAATAACTAATTTATTATTGCCTCTAGGGCATATTTCCAACAGTCTCCCACTTGCACTAGAGTCAATAATCTAGTTCACATCGCTATGTGATTAACACTCAAGGTCACATCCGCATGTGACTAACACCCAAAGAGTTCTGGGTTTGATCATGTTATGCTTGTGAGAGATGTTATAGTCAACGGGTCTTGAACCTTTCAGATCCGTGTGTGCTTTACAAATCTCTATGTCATCTTGTAGATGCAGCTACCACACTCTATTTGGAGCTATTCCAAATAATTGTTCTACTATACGAATCTGGTTTACTACTCAGAATCATCCAGATTAGTGTCAAAGATTGCATCGGCGTAACCCTTTACGACGAACTCTTTTAACACCTCCATAATCGAGAAAATTTCTTAGTCCACTAGTTACTAAGGATAACCTTGGCCGTTGTCCTGGGATCCATTCCTAGATCACACTTGTACCCCTTGACTGACTCATGGCTTGGCACACTTCAGGTGTGGTACACAACATAGCATACTTTAGAGCCTATGTCTGAAGCATAGGGGACGACCTTCGTCCTTTCTCTCTATTCTACCGTGGTCAGGTCTTGAGTCTTACTCAATGCTCATACCTTATAACACAGCCAAGAACTCCTTCTTTGCCGATCTATTTTTGAACTCCTTCAAAATCTTGTCATGGTATGTGTTCGTTTGAAAGTACTATTAAGCGATTTTGATCTATCCTTATAGATCTTGATGCTCAATGTTCAAATAGCTTAATCCAGGTTTTCCATTGAAAAACACTTTTCAAACAACCCTATATGCTTTCCAGAAATTCTACATAATTTCCAATCAACAATATGTCAACAACATATACTCATCAGAAATTCTATAGTGCTCCCACTCACTTCTTTGGAAATACAAGTTTCTTATAAACTTTGTATAAACCTCAAATCTTTGATCATCTCATCAAAGCATACATTCCAATTCCGAGATGCTTACTCCAGTCCTTAAAAGGATTGCTGGAGCTTTGCATACTTGTTAGCATCTTTCAGGATTGATAAAACTTTCTGGTTGTATCACATACAACCTTTCCTCAAGAAAATCGTCGAGGAAACAATATTTTGACATCCTATCTGGAAGATTTCATAAATAATGCAGTAACTGCTAACATAATTCCAACAGACTTATTAGCATCGCTACGAGTGAGAAAGTCTCATCGTAGTCAACTCCTTGAACTTGTCGGAAAACATCTTTAACGACAAATCGAGCTTTCCTAATGGTGATACTTACCATCATTGTCCGTCTTCCTTTTAAAAACCATATGTACCTAACAGCCTTACGACCATCAAGTAGTTCTTCCAAAGTCTACACTTTGTTTTCATACATGGATCCTCTCTCGGATTTTATGGCCTCGAGCCATTTTTTCGGAATCCGGGCCCACCATCGCTTCTCCATAGCTCGTAGGTTCATTGTTGTCTAGCAACATGACTTCCAAGACAGGATTACGTGCCACTTTGAAATAGCACGCATCCTTGTCGTCCTACGAGGTTTGGTAGTGACTTGATCCGAAGTTTCATGATCACTGTCATAAGCTTCTACTTCAATTGGTGTAGGTGCCACAGGAACAACTTCTTGTGCCCTGCTACACACTAGTTGAAGTGACGGTTCAACAACCTCATCAAGTCTCCACCATCCTCCCACTCAATTCTTTCGAGAGAAACTTTTCCTCGAGAAAGGACCCGATTCAAGAAACAATTCCTATTGCTTTCGGATCTGAAACTGGAGGTATACCCAACTGGTTTTGGGTGTCCTATGAAGATGCATTTATCCGCTTTGGGTTCGAGCTTATCAGCCTGAAACTTTTTCACATAAGTGTCGTAGTCCCAAACTTTTAAGAAACAACAGCTTAGGTTTCTCTAAACCATAGTTCATACGGTGTCGTCTCAATGGATTAGTGTGGTTCCCTATTTAAAGTGAATGCGGTTGTCTTTAATGCTTAACCCATAAACGATAGTGGTAATTCGATAAGAGACATCATGGTATGCACCACATCCAATAGGGTGCAGTTATGATTTTCGGACACACCATCTCGCTATGGTGTTCCCGGCGGTATTAGTCATGAAACAATTTCCACAACGTCTTAATTGTGTGCCAAACTCGTAACTCAGATATAAATCTCTATGATCATATCACAGACATTTTATCCTCTTGTCACGATGATCTTGAACTTCACTCTGAAATTGCTTCAACCTTTCAATAATTCAGACTCGTGTTTCATCAAGTAAATATACAACATCTACTCAAATCATCTGTGAAGTAAGAACATAACGATATCCACTGCGTGCCTCAGCGCTCATTGGACTGCACACATCAAAATGTATTACTTCCAACAAGTTGCTTTCTTGTTCCATCTTACTGAAAACGAGGTCTTTCAGTCATCTTGTCCATGTGGTATGATTTGCATGTCTCAAGTGATTCAAAATCAAGTGAGTCCAAATGATCCATCCGTATGGAGTTTCTTCATGAATATCTACCAATAAACATGGTTCGCATGTCTCAATCTTTTCAAAAGAGAGTGAGTCCAAAGATCCATCAACATGGAGCTTCTTCATGCGTTTTATACCAATATGACTCAAATTGCAGTGCCACAAGTATGTGGTACTATCATTACTATCTTATATCTTTTGGCATGAACACGTGTATCACTACGATCGGGATGGTTTTATTCAAATAAACAGAGTAACCATTATTCTCCTTTATTGAATAACCGTATTGCGATAAACATAATTCAGTCATGTCTATGCCCAACGCAAACACCAAATAACAATTATTTAGGTTTTAATACCAATCTCGAAGGTAGAGGGAGCCTACGATATTTGATTACATCAACCTTGGAAACACTTCCAACATATATCGTCATCTCACCTTTAGCTAGTCTCCGTTTATTCTGTAGCCTTTTATTTCGAGTTACTAACACTTAGCAACCGAACCGGTATCTAATACCCTGGTGCTACTAGGAGTACTAGTAACGTACACATTAATATAATGTATATCCAACACACTTCTGTCGACCTTACCAGCCTTCTCATCTACCAAGTATCTAGGGTAATTCCGCTTCAGTGACCGTTCCCCTCATTACAGAAGCACTTAGTCTCGGGTTTTGGGTTCAACCTTGGGTTTCTTCACTAGAGCAGCAGCTGATTTGCCATTTCATGAAGTATCCCTTCTTGCCCTTGCCCTTCTTGAAACTAGTGGTTTTACTAACCATCAACAATTGATGCTCCCTTTTGATTTCTACTTTCGCGGTGTCGCGAATATCTCAAGGATCATATCTATCCCTGATATGTTATAGTTCATCATGAAGCTCTAGTAGCTTGGTGGCAGTGACCTTGGAGAACCGTCACTATCTTATCTGGAAGATTAACTCCCACTCGATTCAAGCGATTGTAGTACTCATACAATCTGAGCACATGCTCAACGATTGAGCTTTTCTCCTTAGTTTGTAGGCTTAGGAAACTTGTCAGAGGTCTCATACCTCTTGACGCAGGAACTAGCCTGAAATCTCAATTTCAGTCCTTGGAACATCTCATATGTTCTGTGATGTTTCAAAAACATCTTTGGTGCCTCAATTTTAAACCATACGCACTGAACTATTATGTAGTCATCAAAGCGTGTATGTCAGATGTTCACAACATTCACAACCGACGCTCGAGGTACAGCTCACTGAGCGGTGCATTAAGGACATAATCCTTCTGTGCAGCAATGAGGACAATCCTCAATTTACGGACCCAGTCCGTATAATTTCTACTATCAACTTTCAACTAAATTTTCTCTAGGAACGTATCTAAAACAGTAGAACTAAAGCGTAAGCTTCGACATAATTTGCAAAGTTCTTTTGACTATGTTTCATGATAATTAAGTTCATCTGATTATTTAATGAACTCCCACTCAGATAGACATCCCTCTAGTCATCTAAGTGATACATGATCCGAATCAACTAGGCCATGTCCGATCATCACGTGAGACGGACTAATCATCATCGGTGAACATCTCATGTTGATCGCATCTTCTATACGACTCATGTTCGACCTTTCGGTCCTCCGTGTTCCAAGGCCATGTCTGTACATGCTAACCTAAGTGTTTCGCATGTGTTCCGAGGCCATGTATGTACATGCTAGGCTCGTCAACACCCGTTGTATTCGAACGTAAGAATCTATCACACCCGATCATCACGTGGTGCTTCGAAACGATGAACCTTCGCAACGGTGCACAGTTAGGGAGAACACTTTCTTGAAATTTTAGGGAGGGATCATCTTATTTAAGCTACCGTCGTTCTAAGCAAATAAGATGTAAAAACATGATAAACATCACATGGAATCAAATAGTGACATGATATGGCCATCATCACTTCGCTCCTTTTGATCTCCATCTTCGGGGCTCCATGATCACCATCGTCGCCGGCATGACACCATGATCTCCATCATCATGATCTCCATCTTCATGTCTTCATGAAGTTGTCTCGCCAACTATTACTTCTACTACTACAGCTAACGGTTAGCAATAAAGTAAAGTAATTACATGACGTTTATGTTGACACGCAGGTCATAAATAAATTAAGACAACTCCTATGGCTCCTGCCGGTTGTCATACTCATCGACATGCAAGTTGTGATTCCTATTACAAGAACATGATCATCTCATACATCACATATATCATTCATCACATCCTTTGGCCATATAACATCACAAAACACTTGCTGCAAAAACAAGTTAGACGACCTCTAATTGTTGTTGCAAGTTTTTACGTGGCTGCTATAGGTTTCTAGCAAGAACGTTTCTTACCTACGCCAAAACCACAACGTGAATTGACAATTTCTATTTACCCTTCATAAGGACCCTGTTCATCGAATCCGATCCGACTAAAGTGGGAGAGACAGACACCCGCCAGCCACCTTATGCAACTAGTGCATGTCAGTCGGTGGAACCGGTCTCACGTAAGTGTACGTGTAAGGTTGGTCCGGGCCGCTTCATCCCACAATGCCGCCGAATCAAGATAAGACTAGTAACGGCAATTAAATTGACAAAATCGACGCCCACAACTACTTTGTGTTCTACTCGTGCATAGAAACTACGCATAGACCTAGCTCATGATGCCACTGTTGGGGAACGTAGCAGAAATTCAAAATTTTCTACGCAACACCAAGATCAATCTATGGAGTAATCTAGCAACGAGGGAAGGAGAGTGCATCTACATACCCTTGTAGATCGCTAAGCGGAAGCGTTCAAGTTAACGGGGTTGATGGAGTCGTACTCGTCGTGATCCAAATCACCGATGATCCTAGTGCTGAACGGACGGCACCTCCGCGTTCAACACACGTACAGCCCGGGGACGTCTCCTCCTTCTTGATCAAGCAAGGGGAGAAGATAAGTTGAGGGAAAAGTCCGACAGCACGACAGCATGGTGGTGATGGAGTTCGTGGATCTTCGGCAGGGCTTCGCCAAGCACTACGGAGGAAGACGAGGTGTTGGAGGAGGGAGAGGGCTGCGCCAGGGGAAGGGTATGGCTGCCCTCTCTCTCCCTCACTATATATAGGGGTAAGGGAGGAGGGGGAGGCGCCCTAGGGTTCCCTAGGGGAGGGGCGGCGGCCACAGGGGAAACCCTAGATGGGTTTGGGCGCCCCCACCCCCTAGGAAACTTGCCCCCCAAGCCGGGAGGGGCGGCTGCCCTAGGGGTGGCGCCCCCACCTCTCTGGTTACGTGAGATGGGGTTGGGAGGGGCGCTCAGCCCCTTAGTGGGCTGATGTGCCCTCTCCCCTTGGCCCATAAGGCCCCCCAACGCTTGCCGGGGCCTCCGAAACCCCTTTCGGACACGCTGGTCATCACCTGGTACCCCCAAAATAATTCCGGACTCCAATACCCTTCGTCCAATATACCGATCTTCACCTCTGGACCATTCCGGAGCTCCTCGTCATGTCCGGGATCTCATCCGGGACTCCGAACAACCTTTGGTAACCACATACTATTTCCCATAACAACTCTAGCGTCACCGAACCTTAAGTGTGTAGACCCTACGGGTTCGGGAACCATGCAGACATGACCGAGACAACTCTCCGGCCAATAACCAACAGCGGGATCTGGATACCCATGTTGGCTCCCACATGTTCCACGATGATCTCATCGGATGAACCACGATGTTGAGGATTCAATCAATCCCGTATTCAATTCCCTTTGTCTAGCGGTATTGCACTTGCCCGAGATTCGATCATCGGTATCTCGATACCTTGTTCAATCTCGTTACCGGCAAGTCTCTTTACTCGTTCCGTAACACATCATCCCGTGATCAACTCCTTGGTCACATTGCGCATATGATGATGTCCTACCGAGTGGGCCCAGAGATACCTCTCCGTTACACGGAGTGACAAATCCCAGTCTTGATTCGTGCCAACCCAACAGACACTTTCGGAGATACCTGTAGTGTACCTTTATAGCCACCCAGTTACGTTGTGACGTTTGGTACACCCAAAGCATTCCTATGGTATCTGGGAGTTGCACAATCTCATGGTCTAAGGAAATGATACTTAACATTAGAAAAGCTTTAGCATATGAACTACACAATCTTTGTGCTAGGCTTAGGATTGGGTCTTGTCCATCACATCATTCTCCTAATGATGTGATCCCGTTATCAACGACATCCAATGTCCATGGTCAGGAAACCGTAACCATCTATTGATCAACGAGCTAGTCAACTAGAGGCTTACTAGGGACATGGTGTTGTCTATGTATCCACACATGTATCTGAGTTTCCTATCAATACAATTATAGCATGGATAATAAACGATTATCATGAACAAGGAAATATAATAATAACTAATTTATTATTGCCTCTAGGGCATATTTCCAACACAGGACCCCCGTTTCGACCGTAGCGCTCCAACATAAGTCCGTTTCCTCCATTTTGCGGTACGCCACACCCCTCCCGATCAACAGGACCCCCGTTTAGACCGTGCGAGGTCCGTTTCCTCCGTTTTGCGGTATGCCAGACCCCTCCCGATCAATAGGACCCCGTTCCGAACGTAGGGAGGTCTGTTTCCTCCGTTATGCGATACGCCAGGCCTCGTTTCCATCGCCTGTTCCGTCCAAGCCCTCCCGATGAACACGACCATGCATTCCGTTCCGACCCAGCCGGTTGGCTCCCACGCGTTCCGTTGCCTCCCCATGAACACGACGCATTTCGTTGCCTCCCCACGAACACGACGCATTCCGTTGCCTCCCCATGAACACGACGACGATGCTATTTATCCGTTCCGACCCAGCCATGTACACGAGCCCTAGCCGTACGTATGCGCGAGTAGGCGTTCGAGACCCTGCCCGTATGTACGTACATGTCCGTATTTTCTTTCTTGCACCCTGGCCTCTTTACGTACGTGTACATGCTACGTGCGCGCCTCTACTACGACACGCATGCGCCTCTACTACGACACGTGCGCGCCTCTACATCCACTAGTATATATGTACGTACACTTTCGCGACCAGAATGACAACGCTGTGTACGCTTCGACCAGGTGGGTCCCGACTGTCAGGCACTTCCTTGCATGCAAAGATGTAGCTGGTGGGTCCCAGCAGTCAGGGGGGCGAAATACGGTGGCCCGTCCAGTGGGTCCCCGCTGTCAGGTGGAGGAATAATTATTTTTCACGTAATAAGGAGGCACTTCCTTGCTGCGACCGTGGTCCCAGCTGTCAACCTCTCCACGTACAGTCCACGTCCGATGGAAGCCGTTCCTTGACCATGTTGACCATGCCGCCGAGAGCACCAGGGCGGTGGAT
The DNA here is from genome assembly GCA_032464435.1 of Aegilops umbellulata. Taxonomy (NCBI): domain Eukaryota; kingdom Viridiplantae; phylum Streptophyta; class Magnoliopsida; order Poales; family Poaceae; genus Aegilops; species Aegilops umbellulata. The sequence continues at coordinate 401,504,027 of CP136054.1, forward strand.
GACGGCGAGGCATAGGAAGGGGACGACGCGGAGCCGGGGAAGACGCGGCAGTGGATGCCCACGCGTAGAGGAGTACTACGGCCATTGGATGGACATCGTACGGTCACTGGAGCTAGAATCGTGCATATTGACTAAGTTGACAAAGCCCTCCGTCCCCATCAACTTAGTAGGCCCACAAGTCAGCCTGCCAATATACTGGGTCCCAGCTAATAGGGTGAGTATTCATTTTTTGTGCGTAATAAGGGGGCACTTCCTTGCGTGCGAAGATATAGCTGGTGGGTCCGAGCTGTCAGCGGCGGTAACGTTTTTTTGCGAAATACAGCGGCCCTATCGGTGGGTCCCTGATGTCAGGTGGAGGAATCATTATTTTGCGCGTAATAAGGAGGCATTTCCTTGCGTGCGGCCGTGGATCCAGCTGTCGGCCTCTCCACGTACAGTCCACTTCAGATGCATGTCGGTCGTTCACCACGTTGACCAGGCCGCGCCGAGAGCACCAGGGCGGTGGACGACGGCGAGGCCTAGGAATAGAATGACACAGAGGCAGGGAAGACTTGGCAGTTGTTTCCCACGCGGAGGGGAGTACGACTGCACGAGGGTTTACTGGTTCGTCTGCCGTCGCCGGAGAATGACAGCACGTGTGGGTGAGTAGAGGGATGGCTAGGCCAGCGATGGGAGTACGGTGGGGCGGTGAGGCCTGCGCGGCAGCACAGCCGGCCGCGGGGAGGAGGGAGCAGGCAGTCCCGCCGGCGCTTGTTTGAGCGGCTGGAGCAGGAAGAGCAGAGATTAAAGAAGCACGACGGCCGTTGGATGGACATCCAACAGTCAGTGCTTGTGCGTCAACCTTTTTTTAATATTTGTGGAAAACAGCATACACCCCATCTGCCATTATTTCTAATATTTTTCAGCCCATTTTCTAATTCTTAAGGTTTTTTTGGAGCCCATATTCTTTTTGTTAGCATTACAACCCAAATTGTGGCCACGGTTAAAAAATTATATGAAATTTTGCATATTTCGGTGCGGTCCGAACTGTTTTTAATCCCGAAATTTCGACTCACATTCAAACTGGTTTTAAAATAAATGTATATCAATATAAAATCCAACAAATCCTCCATGCATAAAAATTAATGTAATTTAAAATCTTGAAATAAAAGAAAAGATATTTGAAACTAATTGCTGGTTTGATGTGTTTTAAAAATGTACAACCCATTTCTCATTACTGATGGGCCATTTTCTCGGCCAGCCGAATGAAAGCTCTCCTCGTCTTGAAAGATTTGCAGCCCAACAGGCCTGATAAAGCGACTTGCTTGGCAAATCACAAAAAAACTGGGCTGTGGCCGTGGACCCAGCTGTCTGCCTCTCCATGTACAGTACTCTTCCGATGGAAGTCGTTCCTTGACCACGTTGACCACGCCGCTCGGAGAGCACCACAGCGGTGGACGACGGCGAGGCCTAGGAATGGGACAACGCGGAGCCGGGGAAGACGCGGCAGTGGAAGCCCGCGCGGAGAGGAGTACGAGGGTTCATTGGTTCGGCTGCGGTGTGAGGCTGCCCTCGCCGCAGGGCCTGGCCAGCGGTGGGAATAGTAGGGGGCGGTGAGGCCTCCGCGGCAACACAGCCGGCCACGGGAGGCAGGAGCATGCGGCACGACCGATGCTGCTTTGGGCGGCTGGAGCAAGAAGACCAGAGGTTGAAGAAGCACTACGGCCGTTGGATGGACATCGTACGGTCACTGGAGCTAGAATCGTTCATATTGACTAAGTTGACAAAGCCCGCCGTCCCCGTCAACTTTGTTGGCCCACAAGTCATCCTCCCACTATGGTGGGTCCCAGCTAGCAGGGGGTATTCATTTTTTTATGCGTAATAAGGAGGCACTTCCTTGCGTGCGAAGATATAGCTGGTGGGTCCGACATGTCAGCGGGGGGAACATTTTTTTCACGAAATACAGAGGCCCTTCGGTGAGTCCTAGCTGTCAGGTGGAGGAATCATTATTTTGCGCGTACAGTCCATGACCGATGGATGTCGTTCGTTGACCAAGTTGACCAGGCCGTGCCGAGAGCATCGTGTCGGTGGACAACGACGAGGCCTAGGAAGGGAACGACATGGAGCCGGGGAAGACTCGGCAATTGTTGCCCATGCGGTGGGGAGTACGAGGGTTTACTGGTCCGGCTGTCGTCGCCAGAAAATAACAGGAGGTGTGGGTGAGTAGAGGAATGGCCTGGCCAGCAATGAAGTAGGGTGGGGCGGTGCGGCCTGTGCGACGGCACAGCCGGCCACGGGAGGCGGGAGCAAGCAGTCCCACCGGAGCTGGTTTGGGCGGCTGGAGCAAGAAGATCAGATATTGAAGAAGCAGCACGGCCGTTGGATTAACATCCAACGGTCACTGCTGCTAGAATCGTTTGTGGACTAAGTTGACAAAGCCAAAGTACACGTCAACCTAGTAGACCCACAAGTCAGCCTCCAAATCTGTCCCAAACAGCATACAGCCCGAAATTTCTAGCCAGATTCAAATTAATTTTAAATCTAAATATACCTTAATTTAAATTAATGAAATTTTACCCGCACAAAAACAATGAAATTTAAAATATCAAAATCCAAAAGGAAACCGTATTTTGGAACTAATTGTCTATTTCCTGTATTTTTTCATTTTACAGCCCATTTATTATTATTTATAGCCCATTTCTTATTAATTATAGGCCATTTTCTGGGCAAAATGCATCCCTCCTCGTCTTGAAAGATTTTCGGCCCAGCAGGGCGTAGAAAAGCAAGTAGGCCTGTGTTGGTTATTCTGCAAAAAACAAAATAACTGGCTAGCAATTTTCAAAAAGGAAAAAAATAAACTGGGTTGGTCATGTGCTAAACAAATGAAATAAAAGCCTGGGCTAGACGGGCCACGGGTCCCGCACAACCCAGTTGATACCCTTCTCCGTCCCAAAAAAAAATTTACTGCGCGCTGCTGGTTTCCTACTGTCATCCTCACCATGTATAGTGATCTCCTTATTCCTCTCGGTTGTTGACCATGTTGACAACACCGGAGGGCGGCGCCGTGGCGAGCGAACCAAGGAGGAGGACGATGGTGAGGCCTCGGACGGGAACGAACACGAGCCGTGGCAGATCACAGCCAGCCGTGGGAGGCGGGAGCAGGCGGTTCCGCCGGCGCTGGTTTGGCTTTGGCGGCTCGAGGAAGAAGAGACTGAAGAAACGCGACAGACGTTGAATGTCAATCCAACGGTCAAGGTTGGCACAATCGTTTGTTGACTAAGCGGACACCAAGTAGCATACTTTTTTATATATAGGAAGAAAACTGCGAGGAAAATGCGTTCGTCTGTCGTCCTCCTCACAGGGAACGTTCACCACATAAGTGACTAGGACCCTTGGTTTTCAACCGAGAGGTCTTGGGTTCGAGTCCCGGGAACTCCCAATTTTGTCCTCCTTCCTTCCTCGCAAAAAAAGGGAAATAAAATCAAAGACTTGGGAAGGCGTACAGAACAAGCTAGTGTACCAGTAAAGAGACATTGCTGAGTTTTAGAAAAAAGAAAGACGTGCTCCTGTAGCTGGTTCGAATCCAAACCTAGACTATGACTATAGATGGTGCTATGCTACTCTGCAAGTAATGAAACTGACATATCCAACGTTCGCTTCTCCTATTCTCTACTTATTCTGCCTAGCATCAGAAGCTCTGGCCGCAGCAACCATGTCCGCTGGCTACTCGTCCACCTGCTCTTCAGCAGGCAACAACCAGATATGCGCCAAGTCGCAACCCATACCATCGCCTGTGGGTCTCATCACACCCTCGCCGGCACGCGCACCGCAGCCGATTGCTCATCGCAACCCGCTGCCGTTGGTGTGGTGCCACATCTGCAAATCACGCAGAGTCATCCGTCGCGTCTCAACCACAATCCGCAACCCTGGCCGAGTCTTCTACAAATGCCCCTTAATCATGGGGTAATAATATGTTTAAGTGTTGTTCTGCTGCTTTCAGTTGCTGATTTTTTTAATAGTTTGGTTGATGATCTACCAATTTGATTCGTGCAGAAAACGGAAGAGTCATGTGATTTGTATTTCTGGGAAGTTGCTGGTGTGGGGGAATGCAACTACGCTGATTATTTGGTTAGCCGAGGAATCCCAATACCAGCAAGTTGGGGTGTTGGACAAGTAACTGAAGGAATGGCAGAAGAGGAAGATGTAGAGCAGAAGGTTAAAGATGCAGTTCGTCTGATCATGGCCAAGCAACAGCTGCTGAACGGCCTTGACAGCAATGAGGAGATGAAAGAGCTTGTGAAGATAATGGGCAAAAACGATGTGCTCTGTAGGATCATTGTCTCTTTATTTGCAGTGTATGTAGCACTCGTGATGTATTCAGTGGCGACGACATGAGCACTTTGCTGAAACTAGTAATGAATGAAACCTGTGTAGCATGTTGGGCATAGTGTTGTGAACATCTAATGATTTCTATTAACGAAAATCAGGGGGTATCCCCTTTTGCTCATATAAATAAATAAATAGCAGAGGCCCTGTCGGGTCAGCTTTGTTCTCATTCGAAGACGTTGAGCAAATTGCAGGCCAACAGCAAACTATGCCATTAAATTCAAGTTTCACAGCCAAATATGAGTACAACTAAACAACAATGTCATCATGTTTTAGTTGTCATACAATCACCAAACACAAATCAGCATACATAACAAGTGATGTTCTCACAGCAAAATACTAAACAACATGTTCATCAGGTTTCAGTTGTCATAGCAAACACAATGTCACATAGTAGATAAAAAACGTCTTCTGACAGGCAAATACGACAAAAGCAATGTAATCATCATCCGCAGCAGCAGCGTCAACATCTTCGCCATGTGTATCAATCTGAATCATAATTCCCCATGGTGTCATCTTCTTCTTCGTCCTCAATGTCCTCAAACGTTGGCTTCTTCTTGATCAACTCTTGTATGTCCACAACACGACAGGCAATCTTTTCGCCGGCGTCATTGACATGATGGTTCTCAAAGATATTAGGAACATTTGTGTTATCTTGTACATCAGGAGCAGTGTAAGCATCATCTTGTTGTGCAACTTCATTAAACGAATTCCTCTGCTCAAACCTATGCAATACTCTCCAGTCATCGCTACGTGCAAATGTGTCTTACAAGAAAAATATCTGTGTTGCTTGATTTGCCAAAATAAAAGGCTCGTTGGTCTAGTAAGCCACCTTGACATTGATGGGTTTGAAATAATCATCAACTTTGGGTTTTGTGATCCTGGAAAACAGGTTATACCAACGATAGCACAACAGAACCACACACTGATGATCCTCGAAACTGGAGATATACTGCAACTGAACAATGTCTGCTATGTTAGCATACATTTCAGTTGTCTCTTTGTCATACGTATCCGTGCTCATGATGGCACTGTTTTGTGTCTTCCTGCCTTCGTCTCGTGCAAGGGTGTTGTAGCGCACATCTCCAACAATGCAAGATTCATAATGTCTTACCCGAGTATCAGGACCCATTGCTAGTGAGTAAAGGGCATCATCAACTGCCTGCCCATCCTCCCGCATCTTCTTAACCTATGGTTAGAAAATAGACAAGCTGATCATCTTATGTACTCAATATATTAAAAAAACTAACAGTGCACTTCAAAATCTTACATGGTTCTTGAACCATTTCGCAAATCCTGCCATAACCAGTTTGTCATTGTTTCTTGGATTTTGCGCCAGTAACTCCTCTTTGTAGATGCTGCACAACATAGTGATCGCATCAAACATCCAAATATATAAGAATGTGTTGCAAGTTTAGTAGATTACGATGTATAAGCTGCAGTACTGCACTTACTTGATATAAGGTAGTATCTTAGGACAGTTATTCAACACATACCAAACCATTTTGTCCAAATCTTTAGGTTTGTCCTCTTGTCGACTCTTCCCTGTAACTTAAACAGAATAATCGAAAACATTGAGCCCTGGATTGTCTTCACCCACCTCTTTGCTAAGCTAATCAGCTGTTTCAATGTATTTTGAGCAGAATGCCAACGCTTCTGTAGCAATGTAGGCCTCTGCAATGGAACCCTCAGGTCTAGCTCTGTTCCTAACATAGCCCTTGAAAGTGCCTAGCCGCCTTTCAATAGGGTACATCCAGCCATACTGTACTGGACCTCTAAGTAGTGCCTCATCAGGTAGATGAACAACCAAATGCACCATCACATCAAAGAAGGCTGGAGTATATATCTTCTCAAGGTCGCATAGGATAGTTGGTATCTTGTCTCTAAGACGCTCCAAAGCATCTATCCTGATATTCCTACTGCAGAGTTCCCTGAAGAATTGTCCCAACTTTGCAACTGTTCTGTATAAGTCAGGGCGGCCCAATCCTCTAAGGATAACAGGTAAAACCCTTTGAAGTAGGACGTGCCAGTCATGAGTTTTCAACCCTTGTACCTTGTTTCCATCTGCACTGACTCTCCTTTCAGGGTTGGAAGCAAATCCATGTGGGAATCTCACACGTGACAGTACCTCGCAGAATTCTTTTCTTTTTACCTTGTCCAAGACGTACACAGCTGGTGCCATATCCCATGGTTTACCTTCATATTGCACCTGCAAATCCTGTCTGATACCCAGGTGTGTCAAATCAATCCTAGATTTTAAGGTATCTTTCGTCTTGCCTTCAATATTAAGAAGTGTGCCGATAATGCTGTCACATATATTTTTCTCGATGTGCATCACATCAAGATTATGCCGCAGATCCAAATCTTTCCAATACTCCAAGTCCCACAAAGTGGACCTGCAGGTAAACAATAATCTCTCTTCTGCCCTGCCATGCTTCCTTTTCCCGCTACCATTATCAGGATGGTTTCCTGGTGTAATATGCCTGACCTTCTCTAATTCCACTTGCAACTCATCGGCGGTGAGCCTCTTTGGCGCATCACGGTTTTCATGCTTTGCATTGAACACATGTCTTCGGTATTTTCTAGGAAGCGGCTTGTCCTTGGCAAGGAAACGGCGGTGTCCAGTGTAACAGATCTTGCTAAGTATTGCGTATGACAGCGGATTCCTTTCACAGCGAACACATGCATTATAACCATGTGTCGTTCGCCCTGACATAGTGCCCAAAGCCGGATAATCATGGATGCACCAAATTATAATAGCACGCAGAAAGAAATCAGCTGGTGGGCTGCTATATAGGTCTCGAGTGATAACACCGTTCCATAGCTGTTGAAGTTCCTCCACAAGAGGCTCCATGAACAAATCAAAATCCTTCCCAGGACTTTTTGGACCTGTGATGAGCAAGGCCATCATGTAGTTTGATTCTTTGGTGTAGACATTTGGAGGCATGTTGTAAGGGATAACAAGCACTGGCCACATGCTATATGTGGCGCTCTGGTGGCCAAATGGGTTAAATCCATCTGAAGCTAAGCCAAGTCTAATGTTTCTCGTGTCAGCAGCAAACTCTTTGTGTTTATCATTGAAGCTTTTCCACTCACTACCATGAGATGGATGGCTCATTACATTCTGATCTCTGTACTCCTGGTTCCTAGAATGCCATAGTACATCCTCTCTTGTTTCAGCATCATGAAACAACCTCTGCAATCTTGGTGTAATTGGAAAATGTCTCAAAACATTATGAGGAATCCTCTTCACAGCATCGCCATCTTTCCATCTTGATGATTTGCATTTTGGGCATTCAGTTAAGTTGGCATAATCCTTCCGGAACAGAACACAATTACTCTTACAATCATGGATCATATCATATCCAATTCCAACTGCACAAAGGAAATTCTTCATTTAACTGTAGTTGTGCGGCAGCTTAGACGCATCTGGGAAAGATTCGCGGAAAGCAGCCAACATCGCATCGAATGATTTGTTGGTCATCCGCTCAGATGTCTTCACCTGAAGAAAGGTGACCATAGCTGAGAATACTGACAGCTTATTTCCTGGGTTGACAGCAACCTTGCATTGTTCCAACATGCGGGCCCACCGTTTTTCTTTTGCAGGTGAAAGTTCACGGAATGCACGAGCATTTCGTAGCATTGTTTCGATGTTGGTCAAACTCACTGGCTCCGCCAACACCACCTCCTCCTCCTCTTCCACCTGAGCCTCAGGCAGATCAAGATGGTGATCTGCTGCTTCCACATAGTCAATAACATTGACGTTCACAGCTTCACCATGATGAACCCACCTAGTATATGTGACCGACATCCCATACAAATGTAGATGATTTTGCACAGTTGACTGGGGTCTTGTAACTGAATTCATACAACTGCTACATGGGGAGAGCACATCTGATTTCGTACCACCGTACTCAGCTCTGATAAAGTTCATAAAGTTTTCAACCCCCTCGACATATGTAGCGAAGAATCTTCGAGCAGAAGTTATCCAAGTCCTGTCCATCTGTTAGACATACAAATTAGTTCTTCTACTAGATATTACAGGAAAAAAATATATGCTTTTTTATGAAGTCCAGAAAAAAAATACCTAGGTCGATGTCTAAAGCTATGGCAAGATATTTGGACGAGCAGATCTAAGTAACGAAATATATGTAAATCTAATTCAGCAAACAGATTTGAGTGCCAAATTATGGCAGGCTGTTTCAGCAGTCAATGAGGCCGAGCACACAACCATCGAACTATCGAAGGCCATCGCAGCAACAAAGATCGAGTATAAAACGGTGTAGAGCTATTTCACCTAACAGATTGGCTACTAGACCATGGCAATCTACGTCACAATAAATATATGGCAGGATATTTTAGCAACTAATCGGCCTTGGCATGCCATCTAAGCTAAGCAGATTGAGTGCAGAACAGGGCAAGGAAGCTTCTTAAGCAGAGCATATTGACAGTAAACTACTTTGGCAAACAGTGAGATTAACAGCGTCTATCAGCTAACATTCAGCGCTACACCGACATGAACGGGGCCTCGGTCTAGAATGCGCGTACCATGGGAGAAGCTGACCGCCGTGCGTCTCCACACGAACGTCGCCAGCGGTGGCGGCGCTGACCGCTGTGCGCCTCGACAAGAATGTGGCCAGAGGTGGCGGCGCGGCTAGATGACGGCAGTCTACGAGAGCGTACTGTGGGAGCGAGAGGATCGCTGAACCACGGCGCCGACGTATCGGCGCGGCGGGGAGAGCGGCTTTGGCAGAGCGAATGGAGTGGAGGGGGACAGGGGGAGGGGGGTTTGGGGAATATTATTGGCTAGTTGGCCGAAGGGCGGTTGAATCGGATTTGGGGGGAATTTTTGGGTTTGTGTGGGGGGGGGGGGGGAGGATTTTCGCGCGGTGGGCGAGGGGAGTTTGGCGCATGGTCGGTTTCTCCAAGTGCAGTCTGTCAGTGAAGATGCAAGCCGAAGCGCGTTCCATTTGTGTGAGCCGTGTGCAGGACCGAACGTGTGTGGGGTGCAATGCAACCGCGACAGGAGTGCTGTGAGTGTACCGCATTTTTTCCTTTTAAACTAGGTGCTTCGCCCCCTAAAAAAATTTGTTGCTTCGCGCGATCCATCAATACTACTACTAGTAATATGGTAATCACGACTAAAACGGCGCGGCCGGGTCTTTTCCCGCGCGATATGCTGGGAGGTTGGCTTAGTTGGGTTTTTTAGGACAAGTAATGCTACACCTACGTAATCCTAGTTACGTAATTAACGTAATGTGAAACATGTGAGCTGTTGATTGTAGATTGGGGGGAGTGAGGGGCCCACCACCATGAAAATCAGGGGAGGAGAGAGAGGGGCAATTTACGTTAACCCTTTCGTAGGTTCCCGTAGATGTAGAAAGATGTGTCCGATCCTGCAATATAGGTCGTCTGATCTATATCTAACGGATAGGAAGGAAACTATGACAATTTACCCGCACTCCTCTCCACATTTGCAGATAAGGCTTTCCCTCGTTCATAGTTTTCTCCCACAAGATCTTGATCTTCCGTGCAACGCACGGGCATCTTGCTAGTACTCCTACAATATGTATATTATTGTGAAAGTTCATATACACCGGCCGAGATTAATGCAAACACGGCAGATTTTCATTACATTTCGAACTTTTATAGGACAAAAAAAAGAAACCCGACCCTAAACCTATTCTACGGCGGCGACCAACATCCTCCATCTGTGATCTCCATGTACGGGGGCGGGGTTCAAGACGCGTGAAGTGAAGGTGCGGTCTCCGGCGAGGAAAAGTAGAACACGGGAGACGGAGCGGCTAGTTGGCACACCATGCCCTACCACCTCCCATGCCCTACTCATCCTCGGAGGAGTCCCCGACCTCGGCGGTGCCGGACGTTGGACGGCGGCAAGTAGGACGCGTGGCTGACGGTGCTCCCGTCATCGGCCACCAGCGTGGCCACCGCTTGTGCGGCGACTTGAGAGAGGGCGGCGACCTCGAGCTCCATCCCCGAAGACAAGCTCTCCCGCAGAGCGTTCGCGCTTGCGGTCATGGCAGATGTGGTTCCAGGTAGGAGGATGATGCGCTATGGTGTGGAGGTTAGCTGGGCGTTGTTGCTTTAAGTAGCGCAATCCGGTGAGGCAAAGCGTCCGGGTGCGTCATTAAGTCGCCAGAGTTGGTTCCTCGGGCACTAAGCCTCTTAACGACGACATACGAACGGACGGCATGAATGCGGGCAGCTGGCGCCGGCTGGGAACGCACCATGCAACGGCGCGAGGGACGAGGGTTTTGGTGTGCCAGGGTAGTCAGCTGCGGTCGTGGCAACGTTGGAGATGCACTTTGCTCACATGCGATCCCCGCATGTCATTGAAAAAGCAAGACGACCCGGCATGGTCTCAGGTCCAGAGGATGCAGTTGGCCGCGCTACACCACTCCACGGACGCGTCGCGACGCCCCGTGCATCCTCGGCGAGCCGGGTGTTGGGGTGTGTTTGGATTGTGGCCAAAGTGCACCTTGCCAAAATTTTGGTCATGACCAAAAGATTGGTCTTTGTTTGGATGGTTGCCATTTTTTGGCATGCCAATGAACTCTAGCCAACTCTAGTTCATTTTTCTTGCCAATGTCGGCCAAATCATGGCAAACCAATACCTCAACCAAAATTTTGGTCATGACCCAAAGATTGGTCTTTGTTTCGATGGTTGCCATTTCTTTGGCATGCCAATGAACTCTAGCCAACTCAAGTTCATTTTTCTTGCCAATGTCAGCCAAATCATGGGCAACCAATACCTCAACCAAAATTTTGGCTACCCAATGCTTTGATGGGGCAACCTTGGGCACAAACCGAACATACCGTTGGTCGTGCCACAACACTAACGCCACCCTCGGCAAACTGAAACTGACCGTGTCTAGCGACGATATGAGCGTGTCGCTCACCGCGGTCGCCGTGTCCAGAGGCGGTGCTGGAGCTGCGCCCCGTTGTTGGCCCCAACGACCCACATGAATGGTTGTCGGTGGCGAGGAGGTCGTGGGCCAGCTCCTCTATTGGACTAGTCTGAGCTACATCGTCCCGACGGGTCTGCCCCACATGTCTGTTTCCCTATTTTCCCGGCCGTATTCGAGCATCAGTGCTCCGTGTTCCGCATTAGGCCTTTCACTATGTAGGCCAAGCGAGACAACTTATTGTTTATTTGAGACGTTCAAGTATAATCATGTGGCGTTTGCTTATTTCTCATTCCTCTCCAACCCTCTTCTCCATCGATCATGTCGCCCTCCAGTCGAGTCCATCCTCCCACATGCCTCACTTGAAAATTCCGCCGAGTATCATTCGCATGTACCCACCCTAGTCCTCTTTCAATAGATCTCCGGACCCTGAGATGAAATCGAGTGGGAACGAGTGGGGGCACGCAATACCTAAGGGGGATTCAAAATTTTGAACCGGTGATAATAGCATCTGCAAATCATATATAAAGGGTATTCAATGTTCGTTTTGTTTTCGAACGTACAATATACTCTCTCCTATCCTTTCTACTCCCTCCTTCCATCTATATTGGGCCTAATGCATTTTTCAAGACCGCCTTTGACTATTGACAAGATTAATAGTACATGACATGTTTAATGCGAAAATTATATCATTGGAAGTTCCTTTCACATACGAATTTGATGGTATGCTTTGTTTAAGTTGCATGTCATATATTATTGCTCTACCTTATGGTCAAAGTTAGCCTCGAAAACGCATTAGGCCCTATACAGATGGAAGGAGGGAGTAGTTTACATATAATTTTTATGTGTAGTCAAAGTATATCTACTTTGATCAAAAAGGTATCAACATTCAACAATGCCCAATCAATATTGTTAGATTCGTACGTACTCCTAGATTTGTACTCGAGATGGTTTCCAATTTGACTATTGACAAGATTAATAGTACATGACATGTATAATGTGAAAATTATATCATTGGAAACTCCTTTCACATACGAATTTGACCGTATGCTTTGTGTAAGTTGCATGTCATATATTATTACTCTAACATTTGGTCAAAGTTAGCCTCAAAAAACACATTAGACCCTGTATGCTTTGTGTAAGTTGTATGTCATATATTATTACTCTAACATTTGTGTAAGTTGCATGTCATATATTATTACTCTAACATTTGGTCAAAGTAGTATAGTGGAAGTGGATCCTCTGACGTAGGTATCCCTGCCTTACCCTCCCTTTCGGTCACTTACTGGCGGACCCCATGCTTGCTAGGCCCCGCATGTCAGTTACTCAATGGGTTCGGCCATGTCAGGGGATCCTCATCCGTATTATACTCCCTCTGTTTTTATTTACTCCGCATAAAACGGATGGAGTGGTGGTATAATAAATGACGCGGGCGGGGGAGGGGAGGGACGTCGGTTTGCTCTCAACTGCGGTCCCACAAGCGAGCGAAAACGCAAGACGAAGTGCTTTCCATTCGGTGAGCGACGTGGAGGGTCCAGCGTGCCGGGCTGCAACGCGAACGCGACAAGAGCGATGTACAGTCAAAACCGATTGACTAGTCGTCACCGGAACCACTGTTCACACCAGAACCTTCGCTGCTCGGCCTACGCCAGCCACTGCCCTAAAACCACACCAAATTTCCAGCCCATTCCCCCACCTTTCGATACCCTAGCCCGCATCAAGCGTCGCCTAGTTCACCGGAAAGCCATGGTGCGCCGCAAGATCACTTACTACAAGATGCTGACGCCGGAGCACAACGCGGAAATCGCGGCGGCGGTCGGCGCCACACACCTCCGTTCCCAAGATCGCTTTGTGGCAGGCCAATCCCCGAGTTCTCTAGAGCCAAGCTACGAGGAGGAGGAAGCTGATCCAATGTTCATGGCGGGGGTCGCGATGCAGAAGGCTCCCGATGGGTATGAGACGATGGACGTCGACTTTGTGCCGGCGTCCAAGTCCCCCATGGTGCAGGCGGACTAGCGGTTCAACATGGCGATACTAAAGGAGGACCGGGAGGTAGAGGCTCAAATCGACGCGGGGCGCGCGCATGCCGCTGCCATCCAGGCTCTCCAGCAGGCGGAACCGGATGTTGTGGATGTGAACCGGGCGGTGGAGGCTCAACTTGAGGCGGAGCGCGCGGATGCCGCTGCCATCAAGGCCCTCCTGTAGGCGGAACCGGACGTCCTGGACTTGAACCGAGCGGTAGAGGCTCGACTCGACGTAGAGCGCGCGGATGCCGCTCTAATCGATGCCCTCCTGCAGGAGGAACCGGACGTCCTGGACTTGAACCGGGCGGCGGAGGCTCGACTCGACGTGGAGCGTGCTGATGCCGCTGCCATCGAGGCCCTCCTGCAGGCGGAACCGGACGTCCTCGACTTGAACCGGGTTGTGCTCTCGTCCGTGCAGAGCGCCCGCACGCTCTGCTTGAACGAGTAGCTGGAGGCCGAGGACAACCACGGTGCGGAGACACATGTCGGCAGCGACGGCTGGTTCACGCCGGCAGCCAAAGACGACGAGGCCGTCTCTTTCCACGAGCAGTGATAGTTTTTATTTATGTTGTTGTTTTCATGGATCTTTTGCTGTGTAAAAACATATATTTGTTATGCAAGTCGCCTAACTTGGGTCAGTCTACCATTTCAGGCGGTTGGATGAATATCCTACGTCTCCTAACCCTTCTTTCCTTCTTCCTCACCTCTTCTTCTTCCCCAACGGACCACCACACGGGCCGTACGGATACTCCCCAACATGCGGTTGGATAAACATACTCTATGAACGAAAATTATGTGTCAGCGATAGGATGGCTGAGTTTGGTGTGTTCACATATGACAGCACGTGTTAGTGAGGGTGCATTCCCTTGGTTGGGTTTGCGGCGTGCAGGAGCGACTGTGTGAGGGTGCGGTGCGACCGCGGCGTGCAGGAGCGACCGTGTGAGGGTGCGGTGCAACCGCGATAGCCATGCGCAAGTGTACCTCTTTACATTTTAAAAACTTCAGGCAAGCTTGGCAAAAATGTGTGGTGAGGTTTGGCAATGCAAGGCTAGACCCAAACAGGATAAATACGTACGTACTAGGAGTACTAGTGTTAAAAAAGAAAGGCTGGGTTTTCCTTCGCGGGATTTAATCGATACAAATCCTCGTTTCACATGTCAATTAATGCGTATTTTCTTCTCCAAAGACCAAAGAGCTAACCATCTCACTCCTCATCGCTTGATTAATGCAGCGCCATGCAAACCAACCTTCTCACTTCCACATGCATGCAGGGGATATTAATGTCCTTGGTTGCTAACCCCATCAATTTTTGCCTCGATTAGTGTTAGTGACCCTTTCCAAATTGTACTTTTGATATACTATCCTTGTGTACAAAAAAATGGAGGTAGTAACTATATTTGACTTCCTTCCCCATTGCGGTGACGTCGACGATATTTTTTTGGTGGTTTGGCGAGGTGCGTTCGACGGAGAATACCGTTGAGGGAGACCACGGTAAGTCGTTCACAAATGCTGCCTGCAAGCCGAGACAACCGCCTTATTTGCATCCAGGAAGTCCTTTACTAGTACTACTAGGAGTAACTAATGCGATGAGATGGCTTCTCGAAGAAGACGATGGAGAAGCGGAGTCGGCGAAGAGTGAAATGATGGTTGCTTCGTCCGTGCTTTTGTGATTTGACGCCTCACTGCTTTGTGATTTGTGATAGAAGGGATAGGGGAGTAGACTCTGTGCTCTATACTGTACTACATGCGTCCAAGCATGGGAGAAAGAGGAGAGACGTTGCATTTTTCTATTCCTTCAATCAATCAATCAATCAATCAGGGAGCTTCGGTTCCATCTTTTTGGCTTTGGCAACACCGTCCACAATGGTTCCCACGATGCCAAAAGCTATTTTCACATTTGGCTACACATTGTGGATGCCCTTAACCGTACCACTTGGTTTTGCTCCTGTGTGCTATCTATACAAATCTCAGTTATATTGATCTAAAAAATTATCGAATCAAGATTAGTAGAAAGGAGGTGATTTTGCCGCGCGGATGGCGGGGGAGGTTCTTATTTGAGAAATGCTACATCCACGTAATGGTTTATGTAAAGTTATGAACTGATGTGATGTGGGACTATTTGATTGGATTAAAGGAGAGGATTAGGCCCACCCCACCTGAAAATCAGGGGGGCATATATAGATTAGATGCAAAGTATACATAGCAGCTACGTAGCCCTTTGTAAGTCTAGGATTAGGCTTCTTATTTTCGGAGGACGTTGTCCTGGCGGTTTGCTAACATGCGGTCCCACGTGTCAGTGCTTTACCAAGCCAATCCGCGTCCCACATGAGGCAGAACAACGGCAGAAGCAACATGTGGTTAAGTTGAAGAAGATGATGGAGAAGCGTATTCAGCAACGAGTGAAATGATGGTTGCTTCGTCCCTCCAACTTAACTGCGGGAAAGGTGCATCTTTGTGATTTGACGCCTCATTGCTCATTACTACGCCAGCACCATGACTGGGGTGCTTCACCCCGGCTGCGCTGCACTGTATTCCGGTATGGCACGTGGACCCGGTAGCTTGATGTCCCACATGTCGGCGAAAGGGACTAGAAGATTTATGAAAGCAAGCTCTCCACTCTTACGACGGAGGAGTAGACAACACGACGGCCCGGTGAACTGTCACTTGTACTGTATAGTACTAGTATAGTTTTGCTGTTTCACACGATCCATTGATACAAACCCGATTAAACAGGAAAGGGCGGGATTTTTCCCGCGCGGTAGATGATACTGGCCATACATTTCAAAGGCAATTTTAATGTATGCAAACTAAATAATTATAAGTAACAATATGATATCTAGTAAAACTAAAAACACATATGATTTATTGTGTTAGAGTGTAGTAGTAGTGTTGTATTGCATAGTTGTTAGATGTAACATCCGAGAACGTGTAGAGATGTAGTTTTGGAGGGCCTACAGTGAGAAAAGCGTAATACGGTCACCGAACTTCAGAATAAGCTGATTACGGTCACCAGATATGTTTTGCGGTGATTATACGGTCACTTGCTCACAGCTCAGCATCGGATTGCACTCTGTTGACCGGCCAAATAGTCTGCGTGACGCCATGTTGACTAGTTAAATTGACCAAGTTCGTTGTGGGTCCCACATGTCAGTTCGCATAGGCAAAAGGTTAGATAAACACAAATTTACTCAGGCGCGACAAGGCTCCAACCCGTGCGCGGGAATCACCTGGTTGTGTATGTGTCTGTCAGGGCCTGATGTGTGTGCATGCACGTGTAGGTTGAGCACTTGAGCGTGAGAGTGTGTGTTGGTCGTGTGGAGTACTGGTGTGTGCATGCATGCGCGCGTGTGTGCGTGTGAGTGTTGCGTCCGTGCGTGGCTGCGTGTGTGCATGTGAGTGTTGCATGCATGGTGCATGTGTTTGTGTGAGTGTTGCATGGATGCAGTTCGTGTGCATGCGTGCGTGTGTGTATAATCACCACACCAGCTCCTGTGTGTTAAAACAGACGGCTCAGCATACCAATACAAGGCCACCTTGTCCGTTGTGCCCGCGGTCATGACTTCGAACCATCGTCCAAATATTTTTTTGTCGTTTGTTTTCATTCTTACTAGCAAGATGCATTTGTATGACTTGTTTATCTTGTGAGAGAAAAGGATGAACGAGGGAAGGCCTTATTTGCAAATTTGGAGAGGTGTGTGGGTACCTTTTTGCAAAATTGCCATAGTTTATTTCCTATCCGTCAGATATAAATCGGACGGCCTATATTGGAGGATGGCATGCACACCATCACCAACTCTGTTTTTTTATAAGAGTGTATTTTATGTATTTTATAAGAGTGTAGATGTAGAGTAGATATAAGTCGACAGGTGGGCACGATGGTTGTGAGATAATGTGATGCAACACTAGAGGTGCCACGTGGAGCGTTTAACTGGTCAACTAGTCATGTCATGAGCAAATACAGAGTTGTACGGTGAGCCCGTGACTGAATAATAACCACTAAACATAAATGGTGACCGTAATGAGTGGATTCTGAAGTCCAATGTACGTATCGTGCTTTCGCTTCAAATACAATGATCATCATTGCATATATCGTGAGAGAAAGATGAAACATGCGTGAATTTTCTGGGGGCTTACTGTTAGAGGACCTGGAGATAGTTTTGTGTGCATACGTGAAAGGGGCGTACAGGGGGTATGCGATGGAGAGAGAGATGCTCTTTGTTTCTCTTTA
Source organism: Aegilops umbellulata (assembly GCA_032464435.1). Lineage (NCBI taxonomy): Eukaryota > Viridiplantae > Streptophyta > Magnoliopsida > Poales > Poaceae > Aegilops > Aegilops umbellulata. Next base: position 401,521,570 of record CP136054.1, read on the forward strand.
TTATGACTAACTTTGTATATAGTATAAAAATATACAAATTCACAGTGCGGAATAAATATCATTGTGGGCACCATGCAATGCAAATTAGTGTTTGTACTCCTCCATATAACTTTGTAATGTTGTATATATGTAGAAACTCTAAAATAATTTTTTCACCACACTTTATTCAAAAGGAATGTTGTATGCGAAATAAACGTGAAGAGAGGGCTTTTTAGATCAATGGGGTACGTGTTGTAACATGTGTGAATGTGTAGTTGATGCATTTGGCGGGGCCTAGAGAGGTATGTGTGTATATTACGTATTCGAGAGAGGCATGGATAGACGGGCCGACGGGGGGGGGGGGGGGGCGTGGTAGAGATAGCACAAGAAATGAGAGTGGTCTAGAGAAAGAGAGACGAATATGACGTCACGACAAGAGATTTCATTCCCTTGAGTGTGTATATGCAAGGGGGGAGGGAATAGAGGCACCAGGAGAATTTTTCTGTGTGTGTGGTGTTTGTGTTGGTATGTGTGGGTGTGAGAAGATAATGAGACGTGGGGGCAGAGGGTGTGTCACCGCGTGAGGTACGGTGGGTTGAGGCGAGGCCCTTCGTTCTGTTCCGTCCTGCACCACATTGGTCGGCCCGTGACGCATTTAGGAAGACCCATGGATGACTAGTCGTACAAGACAAACATAGCAGAATTGTGAAGGACTCTGTGTCCACTGACAAAGCCGGCTAGGATTTGTAACCCTAGGTTCTCAGACTAAGGTAACCCCTTTATCTCTGATATTACTATTCATCCAACCTAACTTTAAGGGGCATCCTACAGAATGCTCTGCTAGAATCATACTCGTCGATTAGGAAGAGAGGTGTGGGACAATGCGTGAGAGACGGGCGTAAAGATAATGTGCGTACATGAGACACGTAGGCAGGTCCATGTATATAGAAAGGGTCGATGAGGATTGTGCGTGTGGATGTTTGCGAGAGGAAGAGTTCTTGTGATAAAGGTTAGTGAAAACAGTTGTAAATGGTTACGAGGGGGAGGGAGGGTTATATCTAGAGCATGTGTGCGAGAAAGACACCTCGGGAGAGAGTGTGTGAGCATGTGTGAGAGACCACCGATGGAGGGTGGAACTACACGTAAAAGACTGCTCTACACATTGATTAAAGAGATAAATTGTATCCAAATATTACGATGGGATCATGATATTTGCAATTCGCGTAAGGAGCGGTCATTGATCCATCAGATATCTAGATTCTATCGAATTTGAGCATGTCTATGTTATTATTCAACACAATTGATCCACATAGTTAGTATTTTGAACTCCAGACAATGCATCGCTTTAGCAATCGAATATAAACATGAGTATAGTTCATGTTGTGTGTGTAAACCACATTATACATACGAGAGTTACACAATGGACATTATAAATAGCTACTACCTATGAACTAGCATACATTTGAATTCAACTTAAGGTGGTTTAAAAAATCGAATTCAACATGAAGTCCATTCAATTATTTGAATTTGATATCATGGCATTTGTAAACCATACCTAAATTATGGGGGCACCAATCTTTGCTCTGATTTTGTACATAATAGCATATGTAGTCGTGTACAAAATAGATTCAAATTTAGCTCCTCCATTCCAAAATAATCGTAGTTATAGGATTTTCAAGTGTCAAAATTTCAAAAAGAAGCGGATAATTTAATGAGGTTTTCAAACATACAAGGTCAAATATAACGTTGTATATTTAGGTCAATCCTCATAGTTCAAGAGTACTCTAAACGTGAATGCTTGTGTTTCAAAATTTCGAACGAAGCGCCAAAAGAGCCTCTACTCGCCCGAAACCGCGTGAGACGAATGTTTGGTAGTACAAGGAAATTACTTTTCTAATAACTCCGACCCGTGAAACCTACCGGCCCGACGTCCAAAGGTCTAAACCGGGGTAGGTTTGTAGCTTCATCTAGACGCCACGCAACCGCATACGAAAAACATTCATACACAATGGCCGCCTAAGCACACATGCGCGCGGCCGAAATCGCTCCCGCCCACTATTTGGGACACCTGGGATTACCATCCTACCCCCGACCCGCAGTAGGTTCGAAATTTAATAGGGGGGGAAAGTTTGTACTGTCCCCAAATTTCAAACAAGCGCGTCCCATCTTCTGTTCAAAAAAGCCAAAAACAAGCACGCCCCAGACTGAAACATGGTTCCCCCCACCCGTCCGATTCCCCATTCGTACTCCGTGGGCGCCAAAACTACCTCTCCACCAGCCGCGAAACCCCGGCGTCCTTCGTCCGCCACCCCATCCCACCCATCAACCGCCGCCCTCCTCCATCACGCTGGAGCCGATACCCCGGCGTCGTCGTCCACCGCAGCCTCAACCGCAACACCCTCCACGGCTAGTAGTTGAAGACGAGGCCGAGCCGTCCGTACCCGAGCCAATTCAACCACGCCGTCCTGCACCTCACCGCTGCCGCTCCAACTTCGCCACCCTCCACCGCACCGGAGTTGTTCCTGCTACGCCGTCCTTTGCCGCCTCGGATCTGCTTCCCCTCTGCCGACATACGGCCACGGCAACACAGTCAACAATTTGGCCATGGGTTCGTCCAAGCCTGCACCCTCCAGAACATCGGTTTTCCCGGTAAAAAGAAGAAAATCGGCGCGACTTGTGGAGGTGAGCACACCGGCAACCGAAAAAGGTACTCCTCTTCCCTTATTCGTGCAAATCTTACGTCTCTGCTTGCACGGTATTCATCCCACAGAAGACACTAGTTGACCGCTTCTTCTTGATACTAGATGTTCCTAGTAACTCGCGATGCACAAAGTTTCTCCTCATATACTATTTCACCTTAGCTAGAGGTCCGTCGCCCCCTGAATTTCAATTTCTGGCCACTTGATTCCCAATTAACGGAAGCATTCCCCGGCATAACACGCGCTAGTACGCCTATTACGCCGGGGAAGCAGCGCCTTGGTGTTTATCTTAGGGGCGTGTGTAGCCTAGAGCTACTGGCGCCCGATCTGGAGGTCGGCCGGGATTAAAGGGATGGCCTGGGGGCGCTGCCAAGCACGGCGGTGGTGTGAGGTCGATGGGAGGGCGGGGCGGTGGAGGCAGGGGTCTGGACCGGTGGTCGCTGGCGGTTCGATAAAGATCGTCAACAGTGACTGGCGGGAGGTAGACGAAGGTCATCTGCCCGTTCCTTATAGATCGGACGGTTCATTAAAAAAATCGACTAACCTATTTATTTTTAGTCGACTGTTATCTTAGATATGACCACATGTGGTGGTGTGCTGGAGGAGTATCTACATTTCCAGTGCTCATATATTACAAAATCATAGGGAGTAGAATCTAATTTTGTTTGCCATGCAATGTTGTAGAGCTCTCATATGTCTCCTGTCATTTATTTTACAGCCACATGCCATCTGCTACTTTTATAGTGCACTAGTTCTGCACACACTTCACCCTTACTCTCACTATTGTGTTTTTATGCAAGGGTATTTCAGACTCTGCTGCCATGAGAGAAGCCAAAAAGAAAAGAGAGAAGTCGCTCCAGTTTGGTGTGCGGCTAGGCAAGACACGTTTCAACGCTTTAAAGGATGTAGTGTCAGCAGATGGAGACGGGGAACATAGCTCTGGAGTTGATGACCTCGCTCGCAATGAACCACCATCCCAGGTGCTTGCTTTAACTTCACAGTGTCATATGTGGTTGCATGTTCCATATGGTGTCTAGCTTGTATTCGAAAGGCCGAAGTCGGTAAGATAAGGAAAGATATTTGTCGGCGTTCTGGGAACGGGGGTCCCCAGACTTGCCTGCCTGTGGCCTGCGGCGTGGTTCAAAGGGGGGCCCAGCACGGCCCATCTTCATCAACACAAACACAAGACCCTCGCGAGGGGCCAAGACTCGCGGGGCGGATGACACGGAGCTTCCTCAGGCACGGCCTCATCAGGCTGGCTCGCGAGGAGGCGGAGAGATCAAGGCGGGGTACATCACGAGGTGCCCGTGACGCAAGCCATGACGACCAAGGGCACCAGGCGGGCGCCAGCCCGCGCAGTGTCCTCCTTTCCTCTTTGGTGCAAAGGGAGCAAGCGCAGGCTGGAGCATCAAGCAAAGGCACCCGTTTCGGTGCAACGAGACCAAGACCAGCCCAACGGCAGGGAGGAAGTCATGGTGGAGCCCAAGCCAGCGTCACCACCAGAGCCTTTGGCAGGCGAGGACCAACTTTAGTCAGGATAAGTGTACCAGGTGTTCCCCTTCAAAATGGCCAATTGTTGGCGCTCTTCCCGCTCAATATTTGGGAAGAGGCCCAGGGCCTTTGCCTATAAATAGGACTAGCCACCCCGAGGGTAGAGGCAATAAATCAAGCAATCAGAAAGAGAGAGAGAGAAGGGTGACTGAACTCCTCCTAGCAGTTCATCGCCCCAGCCAAGAACAGACCCTCGCGAGGATGTTCTTCCTTGTATTGCTCATCATCATCAGCCCAAGAGGCTATCCACCACACCACAAACTGGAGTAGGGAATTACACCACAACGGTGGCCCGAACCAGTATAAACCCTGTGTCTCTTGTGTTGTTCTTTTCATAGCTTAGATCTTAGCGAGGCGGTGGGGTACAGGTAGGTAGAAGGCGAAATCTCTGCGCGCACCCAGTGTTCGAACCTCAAGGGTCTACCGGAACCCGAAATCCGACATTTGGTGCGCCAGGTAGGGGTGCGCCGGAATCCACCTTCTGCCGCTTCGTGTCCCATCGTGTCGTCATCACCATGTCCGGCGGCCAGGCGGGCAACCCAGATCCTTGGGCGGCGTGGCCCGCCCGTGCAGAGCCGCTCGCCTCGGGCGGCCCCGTGCCCCAGGCAGCTCGCGGTCCGCAGGGCGCTACAGGCCGCCGGCGACGCGGACAGGCTTCGACAACTCTCACACCGCGGCAGGCACGGTCGGCAGCAAGGGCCTCCAATCACGCCGCGACCACGACACCGTACACCCGCCGGGAGCAGGCGAACTCGAAGGACGCACTCACGATGGCCTGAGAACTGCTGCAGTGCAGGCTGCTGGAGGGTCGCCGCGATGTGCTGCTGGAGCGGGTGGCAGAGCTCCTGGGTTTTGCCGCCTCGGGGGCTCACCCCTTCTGCACCCAGCTCCCATCTCAAGCCTAGGGCAGCCCACGTGGGGGCTCCAAGGCTACTCCAACGCCAGCGAAGCTGTCGGCACCGGACCGGCGGCGGCGCTGCCCCCGCTCCCGGTCCGCGAAGAAGAAGGACTCGACGCGACCCACGACCCTAGTGGACAGCCGCGCTACCACCCCACGGTGGGCGCGCCAAGCAGAGCTGCATGGCACGCGAAGCACTACGGCGTGGCCTTCAATACGACGGCGCCAGAAGAATACGTGCCCCGCATGATGGACCAAGGGCACCCTCACGAGGGCGAACAAGGCTCGCTCCTCGGCCCAAGCTGGGGGGACGAGGCGCCAGAAGCTGAGCTCTTCCAGGAGCCCCGGGACGGTCCTACCGGCCATGATGGAGGCAACAATTATCGGGTACCGCTAATTCCTCAGGAGCAAGCATACGCTAATCATGGATCGCAGGAGGTGCAGGTCGCCACAGCGAGCAGCTGCCCCGCTCCCACAGTCTCCTACCTCTCGGGAGGAGGGCGCAGGGGGCTGCAGGAGAGGGGCCGAGATCCGACATCACCACCGCGACGTTCGGAGCAAGGTGTTCTCAGGAGGTAGGCCCTCTGCTGGGGAGGTGCCTCAGGGCCTGCCCCTGGCAGAGGACCCGTGGTCGTCGGGGGAACCGCTGGCGACCGCTCTACACCATCGGCGGCGTGCTGGTTTCCGGTCATCGTTGATGGCACTAGAGTGTGGCGCAAGGCGGGGCCCTCGTCTGGCGATATGAAGCAAGGCCGGTACCTGTGAAGAAGGCCCAGTGCCTGTGAAGCTCGCCGCCCCGTGACACTCTCACGTAATAATGAGTGGGGTTGTACACGCCCCGGAGTCTCAGGGGTGCCGGCCTCAGGCCCTAGGGCTCCCTCCCACGCCCAGTGGCAGCACTTAGCTCCGCGCTGGTGAGAAGACGTCCAAGACTAGATTAGGTGCCGGACGCGGCCTTTTATCTGCTTTCATTGCTTTTCCCTTTGGTTGTCACTTTCCCCCGCTGGATTTAAGTTGGATTTGAATTTGAGATTTGCGTGTGTTTGGGGAAGGGGAGCTTAGTCTTGTTCGAGCAATTTCTCGTGTTTTGATTACCACTTCGCCTCAACTGCCTCCCCTCATGAGCCCCTCGCGAGCCGGGTCAGGCCTAGCTTGCGCGCAGCCCAGACTACCGCCGCCGCGTCCTCTCAGGAGGGTTTTTCACTAGAGATCCCACGGATTCGATCAGGGAACGCTCGGGACGCCACAGCCTCCTAGAGGCTGCCTTAGGGCCCGCACGGAACAAAGGTAAACTAGCCAACCAGCACGTCGCTCAGCCCGCCACTTGGCGCAGGCGCATGGGCAATGTAACATCTACTAATACGATGAACACAAGTTTTACATGAAGGGCTCCCCTCCCAAAATAATCTCACAGCCATCAGGCCAAAACCTGAGTTCTATTCATGCAGGGTAAGGAAGCAGGAACAATGCATAATCAGTCGGATAAATCCCCCAATGCGTCCTCAGGAGCACCTCCCGAACCGTTGCTAGCATCGCTGGAATCGCCATCGCGGTCTGCGTTGCCGCCAGCGGCGTCAGGGCCGTTCACCACGCCGCCCTCGTCGGCAGCCATGATCACACCATCGTTGTCTGAAGCGAAGGCCCTGACGAGGGCATCCACATTGTCTTCCACCCAGTGCGCCAGGTCGTCTCGGACGGCCTGGGGGACTGGGGCGATGGCGGCGTCGAAATCGAAGTGGGGATCCATGTTCCTGAGATGGCTGAAGACGCGAGAAAAGGTGCGGCTAAGAAAGGCGCGGCTCCTCTCCTCCACCAACCCGTCGGCCCTAACCGACCGCGCCACCAGCTGCGTCACCACGTCGGTGAAGAACTGAAGGTTGCCGGCGTAGTTGACTGCGTGCGGCTCGCCAACAGCCGCCTCGCAGATGTTGCCCAAGGCTGTGTTGGCTCTCTCCCGGAGCGTGGTGAACATGGGGCCGTGCTCATGCTCCAGGATCCGCCGCTGACGTATCTCCTCCGCATTCTAGCGCAGGACGACCTCAGCCTCCTCCACCTGATGGCGAAGAAGGAGCACCTCGGCCTAGGAGGTGGTTGACTCCCCTTGCGCTACCTAAAGGGCGGCCCGAAAAGCATCGACCCGCCGCGTCGCTTCCTCCAGCTTGGCCCTCAAGGCAGCAGTCCTACCTTCAGCCTCGACCTGGATCAACCCCAGCCTATCCTCGAACTCGCGCTCGAGGTTCAAGCGCGCCATCGCCACCCGACGTCCGACCTCCTCCAGGACACGGGCTTCCCGTGCAGCGACCTCATCCTCCGCCTGCGTCACCAAGCGCTCCCTCGTCTCCACACGCCCGTACTTGCGTGCACGTTCGGCGGCTTCCAGCGTCAGCGCCTCCTCATGCTTCTGGAGCTCTCCTGGATCGCCAAAGGCCACCTTCATCGACGCGAGGGCTGCCTCGCGCAGCTCCACTTGCTCCTCCAGTGAGTGGCACTGGTCCAGGAGCTCCCGAGCCCGCTCCTCCACCGCCTCTCGCCTCCGGTCAGCCTCCCGGGCCTCCTCAGCGGCCCGAGATCGGGCCTCCCGAGAGGCCTCCAGTTTGCGCCTCTCTACAGCCAGGCGCAGGCCCACGGCCTCAAGGCGCGCGTCTTCATCAGCAAGCTCCTCATCAAGCAGGTTCACCACGTCAGCCGCCCTTCGAAGGAATCCTTGGCGAAGAGCGCGACGCTCCCGGGCGCGCTTGAGCACGTCTTCCACACCATCATCTACCCCAAGCAAGCGCCGGGGGACACGAATCAGCACTCCCCCTCCGGGCAGGGGGCTGGGGACTAGCACCCTCGATATGGCCGGGCACGCCACGCCAGAAGCCCGGCCTGGAGCCAGCCCGTCCCCAGATGAAGAGCGCAGGGAGCGCCTCAGCCAATCGCAGTCCACGACCAGGCGAGAAGCCCACGGCAGGCTGGCTATGCCACGAGAAGGCCTGCGAAGGAGGCTCGCGAGGTGCATAGGGTCCCGATGCGCCTCGGGACGGTTCGCCTCTCCGATCGCCCTCACCACAAGGGCTCTGCTGCTCGAAGCGCTTGAGGACGGTAGTGGGGGCGAAATTAAGGGGGATGGCACCTCAGCCATCTCCGCGAGCTCGGCTGGATGGGGCCTGCGGAGCAAGGATCAGTAAAAGCAATAGAAGGATCGGGAGCTGGAAGAGGAGAAGGCTTACTCATCAATGGAGAAGTACTTCCTACACTTCAGCAGGCGACAAGGGTAATCGTCGCCCAGGGCCTCCCTTTTCTTCTGGAGGGCCTCAAAGTCCACGCGGAAGCGGCCCAAGAGTTAAGCGCAGGGATCAACCTGCGATGAGGACGAAGTGTCAAGGCGATCCGCATCAGGGGCGCCTGCCTGATGCGCACTACCAGTCGCCTCGCCAAGAGAAGCAGCTGGAGCCTCAGGGACCTCAGCCGCAGGCGCTGAGGGCAGCTGCTTGCCGCCCTCGGCCTCAGCGGCACGGGCCCCAAGAGCTCCTCCTTCACAAGCATCGCCCGGTGCTGTCACCCCGCCGGGACCCCCCTCGGCCTCTGGCGCCTCATGCCTCCCTGCTCCGCCACCTGAGGAAGAGTCGCCTTGGCCGTCTGGAAGGGCAGTCACCATCACTGGGTTCTCGCGAGGCCCCTGGAGGCCGACGGGGTGCGGCCCCCACTCATCGAAGATAGGCATCTGATTCACAAAATCGCCCCTGTTCTAGCAGAGGTACAGCAAGGCTCCTCCCTGCCGGATGCTGCCAGGGTTGGGGTCCCCAGTCAGGATCAAGAGCATTGTCCTCAGCACTTCAGGCGTCAGGTCCCCTTCCTGGAGCCTCATACGATCATCACGCCCACTGAAGGCCCACATCCGGCGGGAGTGGCGTTGGACAGGAGCAATGCGGCGAAGCAGGAACTCCTTCACCACCTTGGGCGCAGTCACGCCAAGCGACCTCAAGAACGCGAAGGGTGCCAGACGAAGACGAGCCGGGGGCTCTCGAGCATCTCCTGGCCCCAGCCCGAATTGGGGACAGATGTCGGATTTCGGGTTCTGGCAGACCCTTGAGGTTCGAACTTTGGGGTGCGTGCGGAGATTACGCTCTCTACCTCTCCGTCTCGCAAAGATCTAAACTAATGAAAGAACAACACAAGAGACACAAGGTTTATACTGGTTCGGGCCACCGATGTGGTGTAATACCCTACTCCAGTGTTGTGTGGTGGATTGCCTCTTGGGCTGATGAGGATGAACCATACAAGGAAGAACAGCCTCGCGAGGGTCTGTTCTTGGCTGAGGCGATGAACTGCTAGAGGGGTCCGGTCGCCCTTCTCTCTCTCTCTCTCTGTCTCTGTCTGATCTCTCTTCTCTACTCTGTTCCTTCCTATCTCTCCCGTCTCTCCCGTCTCTCCCCTCTCTCTCCTCTCTCCCCTCTCTCCCGTCTACTTGGGGGTGGCTAGTCCTATTTATAGCCAAAGGCCCTGGGCCTCTCCCCAAATATTGAGCGGGAAGGGCGCCTACAGTTGGCCATTTTGAAGGGGAACATCTAGTACACTTATCCTGACTAAAGTTGGTCCTTGCCTGCCAAAGGCTCTGGTGATGACGCTGGCTTGGGCTCCACGATGACTCCCTTCTTGTCGAGGAGCTGTTCTTGGTCTCGTTGCACCGAAGTGGATGCCTTTGCTTGATCCTCTCGCCTGCGCTTGCCCCCTTAGCACCAAAGAGGAAAGGGAGGACACTATGCAGGCTGGCGCCCGCCTGGCGCCCTTGGTCCTCATGGCTTACGTCATGGGCACCTCGTGAGGTACCCCGCCTTGATCTCTCCGCCTCCTCGTGAGCCAGCCTGATGAGGCCGTGCTTGAGGAAGCTCTGTGTCGTCCGCCCCGCGAGGCTTGGCCCCTCACGAGGGTCTTGGGTCTTGCGTTGATGAAGACGGGTCGTGCTGGGCCTCCTTCGAGCCACGCCGCAGGCCGCAGGCCCAAGGCGCGCCCGGACTTGGCCGTTCCGAGAGGCGTAAGGGCAAGGGCGAAGCGCCGCGGGCCCTAACAGCCTGCGGCCTTGGGTGCCACGTGGTGGTTGATGGGACGTGGGCGCCTCCGCTTCCCCACGACGCCTTGGTGATCGCGCGGATTGGACAAGTCCCTGCATGCAAATTGTGTCATGATTACCTGTGATCGTGGGGGTCGACGGTTGGTCTCCGCCGGCTATAAGTACGGAGCTGCTCGTGCCCTTCCAGCCCATCTCTTCTTGCTTCTCCATCTTCCCGGTCCTTGCTCCGTCTTGCTGCAATGGCTCCGATCCGCCGGTTCTCTGCTATGGAGAAGGGAAAGGCCCCTCGAGAGGAACCAGACCCGCTCCCACCGAAGAAACGGCTCGCCCTCCACTGCTGCGACGAGGGGACTCTTCAGGGAGTGTCAAGGCCTTGAGGCGAGCGGGAACCGCCGGGGTTCCCGCTCCCCTTGTATGCCCACATCGAGGGCCCTGACGGAGTTGATGCCGATCGCCACGAGCGACGCCGTCGTCGGCGCCGACGGATCACAAAGGTGTGGGTCGTCCCCCCCGGGGTCCACGCCGAGGGTTCCTCTGGAGAGTTCGTGCTCCGCGCCGCCACGCCTCCTTGGTCCTGGATTCGCCTTCCTCCCTTTTTCGCCTCCGTTATCCTGCTGGGGAGGCCCCTGGAACTATGGCCGCAGCATGCCGGCTGCAGCACTCCCGCGACCGAGGCAGAGGTTGCGGTCGTTGCCTCGGGCGAGGTCTTCATGACTCGAGGCTGGGGTGAGGTCGCCCGTGGTTGCAGAGCGAGGGGTGCCCTCACGGTCCTCTTGGAGTACGATGGTGCCATGGTGATGTTCTTCAAGGTCTTTGACGCGAATGGACGCCGGCTGGAGTGCTGCCCCAGGAGAGGTGGTCGAGACCCTTCCACGGCGAGGACCGGGCCCGCCGACCACCCCCTTGGCGGCTCCTCAGGCGGCAGAGGCGTCGGAGGATCCAGCAACTCCGGCGAACTCTTCGTGACTCCAGAGACGACCGACGACAACTACGAGCCTCCGAGCCGGTGCCGCTCCTGGAGCAGGGCGGGCTCGTCCGGTAGTCGCCGATCCTGATCTGGATGGGGTTGGCGCCGACGCTGGACGGCCCACTGTTGATGATGGCGTCTTTTGCGGGGGCACGTGTAGCTAGCATCCCTTAGGATCCGTTCCCTGCGAGGAATCAAAATGCGTCCCATGGGGGGCTTGTAAGGTGCCTGTGATCCCGTTTGTCAATATATAACCCTTGCTACTCAGCTGTGTGAACTGCCGATTCCGTCTTAGCTCAGTTCTCCCTTTCGAACCTCGCGAGGGCTTGGTGCTCTGCGCCGACAGGTCCCAGTCCCAAGGCGGCGTCAGCTGTCGCTGGTATGCCAGGTCGTGATGCCGTGGTCAAGGCCAGGAGGTGAGCGACCCGGGGTCCGGTAAGAGCCCCTGAGTCGCGATGCTCAGGAGGTCCCCTTTGGCGCCCAAGCAGCCGTCGTTTGGTGAGAAAGGAGAGCGGCGTTGCTAACACGGAATTGCATTAGGTGCGGGGGTAGTGCCACGGTAGCATGTGCTTTTAGGTGATGACTTATCTTCGTTACCCGGGGATTATTCCTGGTGCGCCGTCGGGTTCGCTCGTCAGCAGGAGCAGAGTCGCTTGGCGAGGTCCTCGCGTGCCCCTTCTCCCTCGCCTTTGCTCCCCTTTCTACTCTACGTCCTCGGGTCCCGGCCCTCGAGCGAGTCTCAGCCGTCGCTGGTATGCCAGGTCGCGATGCCATGGTCAAGGCCAGAGGGTGAGGGCTGGAGAGCCAGTAGGAGCCCTGAGTCGCGATGCTCAAGCGCCCCCCTTTAACGTGCAAGCGGTTCGCGTGGGCGAGGGTGAAAGGAACGCCGCAAGGGCCTTGCCTGGCGCAACTCCCTCTGGGGATCTTGTAAACTCAACACAGAAGGAAGAAGGGGTTGCCATGATAATTATTAGTCAGCCGCTAGTTGCTCCCGAGGGGTGGCGAGGTGCTTGGGGCTTGACGAGGTGTATCTGGGCGCCCGTGAGCCAGCGCGGGGCTCGCGGGGCCCTTCCTCTAGGCGGGTTGGGCCTGGCACTGGGCCTTATCATGTGATGTGTTCCTGCAAGTTGGGTTAGCTGCCTACACTCTACATCCTCGGGTCCCGGCCCTCAAGCTGGTCTCAGCCGTCGCTGGAATGCCAGGTCGCGATGCCGTGGACAAGGCCAGAGGGTGAGGGATGGAGCGCCGGTAAGAGCCCTGAGTCGCGATGCTCAGGTACCCCCCCCCCTTTAACGTGCAAGTGGTCGACATGGGGGAGAAAAAGGTGTTGTGGATGTTGGGGAACGTAGCAGAAATTTAAAATTTTCCTACGTATCACCAAGATCTATCTATGGAGAAACCAGCAACGAGGGGAAGGAGAGTGCATCTACATACCCTTGTAGATCGCTAAGCGGAAGCGTTCAAGTGAACGGGGTTGATGGAGTCGTACTCGTCGTGATCCAAATCACCGATGACCAAGTGCCGAACGGACGGCACCTCCGCGTTCAACACACATGCAGCCCGGTGACGTCTCCCATGCCTCGATCCAGCAAGGAGAGAGGGAGAGGTTGAGGAAGACTCCATCCAGCAGCAGCACAACGGCGTGGTGGTGGTGGAGGAGCGTTGTGATCCAGCAGGGCTTCGCCAAGCACTACGAGATATGAGGAGGAGAGAGGCAGGGCTGCACCAACAGGGAGAGATCAGATCGCGTGTTTTAGGCAGCCCCTAGGCCTCATATATATAGGGGAAGGGGAGGAGGGTGCGCCCCCTCTAGGGTTCCCACCCCTAGAGGGGCGGCATCCCTAGATGGGTCTTGGGGTGGCGGCCAAGAGGGGAAGGGGAGAGGGAGGCGCACCAGTATGGGCCTTAGGGCCCATCTACCCTAGGGTTTGCCCCCTTCTCCTCTCCCTTGCGCCTTGGGCCATTGTGGGGGGCGCACCAGCCCACCTGGGGCTGGTCCCCTCCCACACTTGGCCCATGCAGCCCTCCGGGGCTTGTGGCCCCACTTGGTGGACCCCCGGACACCTCCGGTGGTCCCGGTACACTACCGGTGATACCCAGAACACTTCCGGTGGCCAAAACCATACTTCCTATATATAAATCTTTACCTCCAGACCATTCTGGAACTCCTCGTGACGTCCGGGGTCTCATCCGGGACTCCGAACAACATTCGGTAACCACATACAAACTTCCTTTATAACCCTAGTGTCATTGAACGTTAAGTGTGTAGACCCAACGGGTTCGGGAACCATGCAGACATGACCGAGATGTTCTCCGGTCAATAACCAACAGCGGGATCTGGATACCCATGTTGGTTCCCACATGTTCCATGATGATTTCATCGGATGAACCACGATGTCGAGGATTCGATCAATCCCGTATACAATTCCCTTTGTCTATGAGTACGATACTTGCCCGAGATTCGATCGTCGGTATACATATACCTTGTTCAATCTCGTTACCGGCAAGTCTCTTTTACTCGTTCCGCAACACATCATCCTGTGATCAACTCCTTGATCACATTGTGCACATTATGATGATGTCCTACCGAGTGGGCCCAGAGATACCTCTCCGTTTACATGGAGCGACAAATCCCAGTCTCGATTCGTGGCAACCCAACAGACACTTTTGGAGATACCTGTAGTGTACCTTTATAGCCACCCAGTTACGTTGTGACATTTGGCACACCCAAAGCATTCCTACGGTATCCAGGAGTTGCACAATCTCATGGTCTAAGGAAATGATACTTGACATTTAGAAAAGCTTTAGCATACGAACTACACGTTCTTTGTGCTAGGCTTAGGATTGGGTCTTGTCCATCACATCATTCTTCTAATGATGTGATCCCGTTATCAATGACATCCAATGTCCATGGTCAGGAAACAGTAACCATCTATTGATCAACGAGCTAGTCAACTAGAGGTTTACCAGGGACATGGTGTTGTCTATGTATCCACACATGTATCTGAGTTTCCTATCAATACAATTCTAGCATGGATAATAAACAATTATCATGAACAAGGAAATATAATAATAATCAATTTATTATTGCCTCTAGGGCATATTTCCAACAGTCTCCCACTTGCACTAGAGTGAATAATCTAGTTCACATTGATATGTGATTAACACTCAAGGTCACATCCTTATGTGACTAACACCCAAGAGTTCTGGGTTTGATCATGTTATGCTTGTGAGAGAAGTTATAGTCAACGGGTCTGCAACATTCAGATCCGTATGTACTTCGCAAATTTCTAAGTCATCTTGTAGATGCAACTATTACGCTACATTTGGAGCTATTCCAAATAACTGTTCTACTATACGAATCTAGTTTACTACTCAGAATAATCTGGATTAGTGTCAAAGTTTTCATCGGCGTAACCCTTTACGACGAACTCTTTTTACCACCTCCATAATCGAGAAAATTCCTTAGTCCACTAGTTACTAAGGATAACTCTGACCGCTGTCCTGTGATCCATTCTTGGATCACTCTTGTACCCCTTGACTGACTCATGGCAAGGCACATTTGAGGTGCGGTACACAGCATAGCATAATGTAGAGCCTATGTCTTAAGCATAGGGGACGACCTTCGTCCTTTCTCTCTATTCTGCCGTGGTCAAGCTTTAAGTCTTAACTTCGTACCTTACAACTCAGACAAGAACTTCCTTCTTTGACTGATCTATCTTGAACACCTTCAAGATCATGTCAAGGTATGTGCTCATTTGAAAATACCATTAAGCGTTTTGATCTATCCTTATAGATCTTGATGCTCAATGTTCAAGTAGCTTAATCCAGGTTTTCCATTGAAAAACTATTTTCAAATAACCCTATATGCTTTCCAGAAATCATTTCTGATCATCAATATGTCAATAACATATACTCATCAGAAATTCTATAGTGCTCCCACTCACTTCTTTGGAAATACAAGTTTCTCATAAACTTTGTATAAACCCAAAATCTTTGATCATCTCATCAAAGTATACATTCCAACTCCGAGATGCTTACTCCAGTCCTCAGAAGGATTACTGGAGCTTTGCATACTTATTAGCATCTTTCAGGATTGACAAAACCTTCCGGTTGCATCACATACAACCTTTCCTCAAGAAAATCGTCGAGGAAACAATGTTTTGACATCTTATCTGCACGATTTCATAAATAATGCAGTAATCGCTAACATAATTCCAACAGACTTTTAGCATCGCTACGGGTGAGAAAGTCTCATCGTAGTCAACTCCTTGAACTTGTCGGGAAACATCTTAATGACAAGTCGAGCTTTCTTAATGGTGACATTTACCATCATTGTCCGTCTTCCTTTTAAAATCCATCTGTACTCAACAGCCTTACGACCATCGAGCCGTTCTGCCAAAGTCTACACTTTGTTTTCATACATGGATCCTCTCTCGGATTTTATGGCCTCGAGCCATCCATCGGAATCCGGGCCCACCATCGCTTCTCCATAGCTCGTAGGTTCATTGTTGTCTAGCAAAATGACTTCCAAGATAGGATTACGTACCACTCTGAAGTAGTACGCATCCTTGTCATCCTACGAGGTTTGGGAGTGACTTGATTCGAAGTCTCATGATCACTATCATAAGCTTCCACTTCAATTGGTGTAGGTGCCATAGGAACAACTCATGTGCCCTGCTACACACTAGTTGAAGTGACGGTTCAATAACCTCATCAAGTCTCCACCATCCTCCCACTCAATTCTTTCGAGAGAAACTTTTCCTCGAGAAAGAACCCGATTTGAGAAACAATCCCTATTGCTTTCGGATCTGAGACAGGAGGTATACCCAACTGTTTTGGGTGTCCTATGAAGATGCAGTTATCCGCTTTGGGTTCGAGCTTATCAGCCTGAAACTTTTTTTCATATAAGCGTCGCAGCCCCAAACTTTTAAGAAATGACAGCTTAGGTTTCTCTAAACCATAGTTCATACGGTGTCATCTCATCGGAATTACGTGGTGCCCTATTTAAAGTGAATGCGGTTGTCTCTAATGCCTAACCCATAAACGATAGTGGTGATTCGATAAGAGACATCATGGTATGCACCACATCCAACAGGGTGCAGTTATGATGTTCGCACACACCATCACTCTATGGTGTTCCAGGCGGTACTAGTCGTGAAACAATTTCCACAATGTCTCAATTGTGTACCAAACTCGCAACTCAGATATTCATCTCTATGATCATATCATAGATATTTTATCCTCTTGTCACGATGATATTCAACTTCATTCTGAAATTACTTGAACCATTCAATAATTTAGACTTGTGTTTCATCAAGTAAATATGCTCAGTATCTACTCAAATCATCTGTGAAGTAAGAGCATAACGATATCCACTGCGTGCCTCAGCACTCATTGGACTGCACACATCAAAATGTGTTACTTCCAACAAGTGGCTTTCTTGTTCCATTTTACTGAAACCGAAGCTTTCAGTCATCTTTGCCCATGTGGTATGATTTGCACGTTTCAAGCGATTCAAAATCAAGTGAGTCCAAACGGTCCATCTGCATGGAGTTTCTTCATGCATATATACCAATAGACATGGTTCACATGTCTCAATCCTTTTCAAAAAAAATGAGTGAGTCCAAAGATCCATCAACATGGAGCTTCTTCATGTGTTTTATACCAATATGACTTACATGGCAGTGCCACAAGTAGGTGGTACTATCATTACTATCTTATATCTTTTGGCATGAACATGTGTATCACTATGATCGAGATTCAATAAACCATTCACTTTAGGTGCAACACCATTGAAGGTATTATTCAAATAAATAGAGTAACCATTATTCTCCTTAAATGAATAACCGTATTGCGATAGACATAATCCAATCATGTCTATGCTCAACGCAAACACCAAATAACAATTATTTAGGTTTAACACCAATCTCGATGGTAGAGTGAGCGCGCGATGCTTGATCATATCAACCTTGGAAATACTTCCAATACATATTGTCAGCTCACCTTTAGCTAGTATCCGTTTATTCCGTAGCTTTCATTTCGAGTTACTAACACTTAGCAACCGAACCGGTATCTAATACCCTGATGCTACTAGGAGTACTAGTAAAGTACACATTCACATAATGTATATCCAATATACTTCTATCGACAACCTTCTCATCTACCAAGTATCTAGGGTAATTCTGCTCCAGTAGCTGTTCCCCTCATTACAGAAGCACTCAGTCTCGGGTTTGGGTTAAACCTTGGGTTTCTCCACTAGAGCAGCAGCTGATTTGCCGTTTCATGAAGTATCCCTTCTTGCCCTTGCCCTTCTTGAAACTAGTGGTTTCACTAACCATCAACAATTGATGCTCCTTCTTGATTTCTACTTTCGCGGTGTCAAACATCGCGAATATTTCAAGGATCATCATATCTATCCCTGATATGTTATAGTTCATCACGAAGCTCTAGCAGCTTGGTGGCAATGACTTTGGAGAAACATCACTATCTTATCTGGAAGATCAACTCCCACTCGATTCAAGTGATTGTTGTGCTCAGACGATCTAAGCTCAAGCTCAATGATTGAGCTTTTCTCCCTTAGTTTGCAGGCCAAGAAAATCGTCGGAGGTCTTATACCTCTTGACGTGGGCACGAGCCTGAAATCCCAATTTCAGCCCTCGAAACATCTCATATGTTCCGCGACATTTCAAAATGTCTTTGGTGCCTCAATTCTAAACCATTTATCATTACCGAACTATCATGTAGTCATCAAAACGTGTATGTCAGATGTTCGCAACATCCACAGACCACGTTCAAGGTCCATCACACCGAGCGGTGCATTAAGGACACAAGCCTTCTACTATCCGCATAATTGCTACTATCAACTTTCAACTATATTTTCTCTAGGAACATATTTAAAACAGTAGAACTAAAGCGCGAGCTAACGACATAATTTGCAAAGATCTTTTGACTATGTTCAGGATAATTAAGTTCATCTTATGAACTCCCACTCAGATAGACATCCCTCTAGTCATCCAAGTGATTACATGATCCGAGTCAACTAGGCCGTGTCCGATCATCACGTGAGACGGACTAGTCAACGTCGGTGAACATCTTCATGTTGATCGTATCTACCATAGGACTCATGCTCGACCTTTCGGTCTTCTGTGTTCCGAGGCCATGTCTGTACATGCTAGGCTCGTCAAGTCAACCTAAGTGTTTGCATGTGTTCCTGGGCCATGTCTGTACATGCTAGGCTCGTCAACACCCGTTGTATTCGAACGTAAGAATCTATCACACCCGATCATCACGTGGTGCTTCGAAACGACGAACTTTCGCAATGGTGCACAGTTAGGGGGAACACTTTCTTGAAATTTTAATGAGGGATCATCTTATTTACTACCTTCGTTCTAAGCAAATAAGATGCAAAAACATGATAAACATCACATGCAATCAAATAGTGACATGATATGGCCATCATCACTTTGCTCCTTTTGATCTCCATCTTCGGGGCTCCATGATCATCGTCGTCACCGGCATGACACCATGATCTCCATCATCACGATCTCCATCATCGTGTCTTCATGAAGTTGTCACGTCAACTATTACTTCTACTACTATGGCTAACGCTTTAGCAATAAAGTAAAGTAATTACATGACGTTTATGTTGACACGCAGGTCATAAATAAATTAAAGACAACTCCTATGGCTCCTGCCGGTTGTTATACTCATCGACATGCAAGTCGTGATTCCTATTACAAGAACATGATCATCTCATACATCACATATATCATACATCACATCCTTTGGCCATATCACATCACATGGCATACCCTGCAAAAACAAGTTAGACGTCCTCTAATTGTTGTTTGCATGTTTTACGTGGCTGCTATGGGTTTCTAGCAAGAACGTTTCTTACCTAGGCAAAACCACAACGTGATATGTCAATTGCTATTTACCCTTCATAAGGACCCTTTTCATAGAATCCGATCCGACTAAAGTGGGAGAGACTGGCACCCGCTAGCCACCTTATGCAACTAGTGCATGTCAGTCGGTGGAACCTGTCTCACGTAAGTGTACGTGTAAGGTCGGTCCGGTCCGCTTCATCCCACAATGCCGCCGAATCAAGATTGACTAGTAACGGTAAGCATATTGAACAAAATCAACGCCCACAACTACTTTGTGTTCTACTCGTGCATAGAATCTACGCAATAGACCTAGCTCATGATGCCACTGTTGGGGAACGTAGCAGAAATTTAAACTTTTCCTACGTATCACCAAGATCTATCTATGGAGAAACCAGCAACGAGGGGAAGGAGAGTGCATCTACATACCCTTGTAGATCGCTAAGCAGAAGCGTTCAAGTGAACGGGGTTGATGGAGTCGTACTCGTCGTGATCCAAATCACCGATGACCAAGTGCCGAACGGACGACACCTCCGCGTTCAACACACATGCAGCCCGGTGACGTCTCCCATGCCTTGATCCAGCAAGGAGAGAGGGAGAGGTTGAGGAAGACTCCATCCAGCAGCAGCACAACAGCGTGGTGGTGGTGGAGGAGCGTTGTGATCCAGCAGGGCTTCACCAAGCACTACGAGATATGAGGAGGAGAGAGGCAGGGCTGCACCAACAGGGAGAGATCAGATCGCGTGTTTTAGCAGCCCCTAGGCCTCATATATATAGGGGAAGGGGAGGAGGGTGCGCCACCTCTAGGGTTCCCACCCCTAGAGGGGCGGCAGCCCTAGATGGGTCTTGGGGTGGTGGCCAAGAGGGGAAGGGGAGAGGGAGGCGCACCAGTATGGGCCTTAGGGCCCATCTACCCTAGGGTTTGCCCCCTTCTCCTCTCCCTTGCGCCTTGGGCCCTTGTGGGGGGGCACACCAGCCCACCTGGGGCTGGTCCCCTCCCACACTTGGCCCATGCAGCCCTCTGGGGCTTGTGGCCCCACTTGGTGGACCCCCGGACACCTCCGGTGGTCCCGGTACACTACCGGTGATACCCAGAACACTTCCGGTGGCCAAAACCATACTTCCTATATATAAATCTTTACCTCCGGACCATTCCGGAACTCCTCGTTACGTCCGGGATCTCATCCGGGACTCCGAACAACATTCGGTAACCACATACAAACTTCCTTTATAACCCTAGCGTCATCGAACCTTAAGTGTGTAGACCCTACGGGTTCGGGAACCATGCAGACATGACCGAGATGTTCCCCCGTCAATAACCAACAGCGGGATATGGATACCCATGTTGGTTCCCACATGTTCCACGATGATCTCATCGGATGAACCACGATGTCGAGGATTCGATCAATCCCGTATACAATTCCCTTTGTCTATCAGTACGATACTTGCCCGAGATTCGATCGTCGGTATACATATACCTTGTTCAATCTCGTTACCGGCAAGTCTCTTTTACTCGTTCCGCAACACATCATCCCGTGATCAACTCCTTGATCACATTGTGCACATTATGATGATGTCCTACTGAGTGGGCCCAGAGATACCTCTCCGTTTACACGGAGCGACAAATCCCAGTCTCGATTCGTGCCAACCCAACAGACACTTTCGGAGATACCTGTAGTGTACCTTTATAGCCACCCAGTTACGTTGTGACGTTTGGTACACCCAAAGCATTCCTACGGTATCCGGGAGTTGCACAATCTCATGGTCTAAGGAAATGATACTTGACATTTAGAAAAGCTTTAGCATACGAACTACACGATCTTTGTGCTAGGCTTAGGATTGGGTCTTGTCCATCACATCATTCTTCTAATGATGTGATCCCGTTATCAATGACATCCAATGTCCATGGTCAGGAAACAGTAACCATCTATTGATCAACGAGCTAGTCAACTAGAGGTTTACCAGGGACATGGTGTTGTCTATGTATCCACACATGTATCTGAGTTTCCTATCAATACAATTCTAGCATGGATAATAAACGATTATCATGAACAAGGAAATATAATAATAATCAATTTATTATTGCCTCTAGTGCATATTTCCAACAGTGTACCGGTCATCGAATAATCAAGCATGGTGGGTTGAACGCATGGCCACAGGTAAACGTAAAAAGGGGATACATGCCACTAGGTCTGGCCCGAGCGGCTTGGGGACGATGCGGCCCGAGAGGCGCCCCCAGCAGAGCAAGCTAACAACACGGAATAAAAGGTATACATGCCGTAGGGACGGACCCACATGGCCCGGGAATAATGCAGCCCTGGGGAGGGCGCTCCCAACTGGAAGTGAAACTTGAAAGATGTCACCTGAAGATGTCGAGGATCATCGTGAATCATCTCCATCTTTGCCAAGGCTGCGGAATGCCTGGCCTCTTGAGCTTCCAGGATGCCCCTCATGAGGCACCGGTACGTGGCAGCTGCGTTCGGCAAGCCGTAAGGCATGCGAACGTAGCTGTGGGGCGGACCTCCGTAGCGCCCCACTTGCGAGGGCCAGAGGTGCTCCATCGTGGCGACCTGATTGAGCCCTGGTATGTCGATGCAGACGCGCAGCCCACCATCCTCGCCTGAATGGGGAGCCACAGCCGGTAGACTGCGGCAGCCTCTCATGATTCTCGATTCCTGTAGTTCCTGAATGGCCTTGTTGACGAACTCCTGCTGGTCTGACCTTCCTTTCTTTGCTCCTTCTTGAGGGAAACGTGCTTTGAAACACGCCTCCACGTGGTGCCCAAGTGCCTCCCCCACGACCTTGGCCAGGTCGGTGGCCCTCCAGGGGAGAGCCCCCGAGCCCTGCCTGAGGAGGGCGCTGGGCACGCTTTCCTATGTGACGGAGGGAGGATCCCCTCGGGCAGGCACAGGCCCCGAGGGACCTGTCTCCTTCGGGGCCGAACCTGACGATGTCTTCTTCTTCTTGGGGGTGGTCTCGGGAAGCCTCCTGCTTCCGCGATCCGGGTCTTCCAATGATGCGGCCTGAAAAGCTCGTTCCAGGGAACACACCGCATCTTTCTCTTCACAGGGCACCGTGATGACTCCACCGCTTCCAGGCATCTTGAGGACGTTGTAGCCATGGTGAGTTACGGCCATGAACTTGGCCAGCGCCGGGTACCCGAGGATGGCATTGTACGGCAGGCAGATGGGAGCGACGTCGAAGTCGATGAGCTCGATGCGGTAGTTGCTGCGTGCTCCAAAGGTGACAGGGAGGCGGACTTGCCCGATCGGGATCGTGGAGCCGTCGGTGACCCCGGAGAAAGGCTTGGTTGGCTGAAGCTGATCATAGGGTACTTGGAGATTGTTGAATGCTTCCATGGACAGGACGTTGAGCCCTGCCCCACCATCGATGAGGGTCCTGGTGACCAGTACGTTGCTGATGACTGGGGAGCACAACATCGGGAGGACTCCGGCAGTGGCCGCACACTTGAGCTGGTCCGCTGAGCTGAACATGATGGTGCACACCGACCACCTGAGAGGGCGCGTTGCTTTGAGCTTGAGCAAGACTGCATTCACTTTGCGGGCAAACTGTTTGAAGATGCATTGGGAGGCTGGGGCTTGAGCTTCGCCCAGGATGCAAGCGATTGTGCGTGGCTCCTGGAAGCCCCCAGCCCCTTCGTCTTGATGGTGGTCCTCATTCCTCCTTGGCTGAGGCGGCAGTGGAGGGAGGCCTGCGTTGCCTTGTGGGCGATCCTCACGAGGCTGATCCCTCCAATCTCCCTCGCGAGGCAGGTCACGCCAGCGATCCTCGCGAGGTTGATCACGCCATCCTGGGCGTGGACCACGGTCTTCCCAGTGTCCTGCACTTCTTCCTCCTCCTCGGTCGTAGCCCCGGTCGGCACGGTCGGGGCGACGGCCGATCCTTCCTTCACGCACGACGCGGAGTTCTTGGCATTCGTTGGTGTTGTGGGTGTGGAGGTCATGGTACACGCAGTACCGGCTGCCCCTGGAGGATTCAGGCAGATCTTTGCCCCTTTTGGTGTCTGGTTCTGCCGCGAGCTCAGCAGCCCCCTTGCGCTTTACGTCCTTTTCCTTGGGCTTCTTCTCCTCTAGGTCTGCAGAAGGCAGCTCGAGGAGGGAGAGGCGGACTTCCTCAGACCTGGCGCACTTGGTCGTCAAGTTGAACAGCTCCAGGGAGATGCACAGGTCTTCATGCATCGCCAGCTCCTCTTTCATTTTGATGTCGCGCACACCATCGGAGAAGGCTGAGATGATGGCCTCCTCAGACACCCTGGGGATCTTGAGGCGCGCCCTGTTGAAGCGCTGGATGTACTTTTGCATGGTCTCACCAGGTTGTTGCTTGATGCGGCGCATGTCGCTCACGGCAGGCGGCCGGTCGCGAGTACCTTGGAAGTTGGCGATGAAGCGGGTGCACATCTGGTCCCAGGAAGAGATCGTGCCTGGAGCCAGATTCAGGAGCCAGGTGCGAGTTCCTTCCTTGAGCGCCATGGGGAACCAGTTCGCCATGACCTTCTCGTCCCCACTGGCAGCTTCAATGCCCAGCTCATAGAGCTGGAGGAACTCTGCAGGGTCGGTCGTGCCGTCGTAACTTGGAGGCAGGTCCGGCTTGAACTTGCCGAGCCATGTGACGCTGCGCAACTCGGTGTTGTAGGCACGGCAGCCTGCGGTGGTCACGGGAATCTTCGGGTGAGGAAGAGGTTGGTCTTGCGGGTCCCCATACGCTGCGTCTGGGAGCAGCGCGGGGTCTTGACACGCGGGAGCAGGAGCAGGGCCGCGACGTGCCGGAGCAAGGAGCGCCCGGGAAGCTTCTTGCGGGCGAGGGACTTCTTGGCAACTCTGCTCTTGTCACGCCGGCGCCTGACGGAGCGGGTTCCTGCCAGGGGCCGCACGCCTTGGAGCCATGACATCTTCTTGAAGGGGAGGCGGCTGGTACGCCCTCGGAGCTTCGTCGCCAGCGCGGGGCGGGGCGCGGCGCAGTGGAACGGATGGCGCGGGAGAGCCCCCTACGGCGCGGACGAGCTCGGCGATGCGGTCGAGCCACTCTTCGTAGACGTCATCGGTGGGACAGTAGCGTAGGAGCTTGTTTGCCGCGATGAGCGCGACTCGAGCCTCCAAGGGCGCGCGGAGCGCGTGGGACGAAGAACCAGCGGGTGTGAGGGACGGAGTGGTGGTACGGCCGTCTTGCCGCACGGACGAATGCTGAGACGACGCTTGCTGCTCGTTCCCCGCCGGGCCGGTGGCGGCGTTGACGGCGGGCGACGGAGAACGGTGAGAACGCCCGCCGACGGGGGCCGTCTAGGGGACGCGTGAAGCGATGGTGGCCCGGCGCTCGGTGCGGGCCCTGCAGGCGTCGGACATGGACGCGACGGTCGGAGGAGAGCGGAGCGGTGGAAACAAATTCCGGCGCACCCCTACCTAGTGCGCCAAATGTCGGATTTCGGGTTCCGGCAGACCCTTGAGGTTCGAACTCTAGGGTGCGCGTGGAGATTACGCTCTCTACCTCTCCGTCTTGCAAAGATCTAAACTACTGAAAGAACAACACAAGAGACACAAGGTTTCTACTGGTTCGGGCCACCGATGTGGTGTAATACCCTACTCCAGTGTGGTGTGGTGGATTGCCTCTTGGGCTGATGAGGATGAACCATACAAGGAAGAACAGCCTCGCGAGGGTCTGTTCTTTGCTGAGGCGATGAACTGCTAGAGGGGTCCGATCGCCCTTCTCTCTCTCTCTCTCTATCTATCTATCTCTCTGTCTTTGTCTGATCTCTCTTCTCTACTCTGTTCCTTCCTGTCTCTCCCGTCTCTCCCGTCTCTCCCCTCTCTCTCCTCTCTCCCGTCTACTTGGGGGTGGCTAGTCCTATTTATAGGCAAAGGCTCTGTGCCTCTCCCCAAATATTGAGCGGGAAGGGCGCCAACAGTTGGCCATTTTGAAGGGGAACATCTAGTACACTTATCCTGACTAAAGTTGGTCCTCGCCTGCCAAAAGCTCTGGTGATGACGCTGGCTTGGGCTCCACGATGACTCCCTTCTTGTCGCGGAGCTGGTCTTGGTCTCGTTGCACCGAAGTGGATGCCTTTGCTTGATCCTCTCGCCTGCGCTTACCCCCTTAGCACCAAAGAGGAAAGGGAGGACACTGTACAAGCTGGCGCCCGCCTGGCGCCCTTGGTCGTCATGGCTTATATCATGGGCACCTCATGAGGTACCCTGCCTTGATATCTCCGCCTCCTCGTGAGCCAGCCTGATGAGGCCGTGCTTGAGGAAGCTCTGTGTCGTCCGCCCCGCGAGGCTTGGCCCCTCGCGAGGGTCTTGGGTCTTGCGTTGATGAAGACGGGTCGTGTTGGGCCTCCTTCGAGCCACGCCGCAGGCCGCAGGCAGACAAGTATGGGGACCCCCGTTCCCAGAACGCCGACAACATCAGGCGAAGTTGGCTCCGATAGTAGGGGGCTGAGCTCCCCTACATCCACATACAGCCACCGCTCGCGGAACCCGGCCGCAGGCAGAGGGAGCCTGAAGTCAATCCCCGAGGTCGCTGTCTCAGACGCGGCAGCGAAGCTCACGCACGCCGAGCATTGGGTAGGGTCGACAAGGCGCAGAGAGAAGAAGTGGTGCAGCAAGGCAACCGAAGGAAGGATGCCCATCATTGCCTCGCAAACAAAGGCGAAGACCGAAAGAAGGGTGATGGATTCAGGACCCAGGTGCGTCATGTGGATCTGATAGTGGGAAAGCACGGCATTGAAGAAATCAGAAAAGGGGGGAACCAGACCCGCCCATTGGGCGTCAGCAAAATACTGGACCTTGGTGATTATCCTGTCGATGGAGAAGCGAGACACCGGCCAGACCGTCGTCCTCCCGCATTCGTTCAAGATAGTGGCCAGAGCCGAGCTGACCTTGCCCAAGCCCTCTCAATTGATTATGATCGACCGGTCGACGGCGTGGGCCACCAACGGTGTCGAGCGAAGCGGAGGCATGGGTTTCTTCCCTCTTCCCTTCTTCGTCGAAGCCATGACGATGGGAAGGGGCGGAGGGTTCGAGACTGGGTTGAAAACAGAAGCTGGAGTCCGAGAGGTGGAAGGACAGAGGGCACTCGAGCAACAGGAAGGGGAGCGGCTGTGTACGACTACGAGTCCGCCTAGCATGGCGCAAAATAAGGGGGCGTGGGGGAGCAGTGCCGCCCACGTCCAATCAACTGTCACGCGGCGCCCAAGGCCGCAGGCTGTTAGGGCCCGCGGCGCTTCGCCCTTGCCCTTTCGCCTCCTTGCGCGGCCAAGTCCGGGCGCGCCTTGGGCCCGGGGGCTACCGTCGGCGTTTTGGGAACGGGGGTCCCCAGACTTGCCTGCCTGCGGCCTGCGGCGTGGCTCAAAGGGGGGCCCAGCACAGCCCATCTTCATCAACACATACCCAAGACCCTCGCGAGGGGCCAAGCCTCGCGGGGCGGATGACGCGGAGCTTCCTCAGGCACGTCCTCATCAGGCTGGCTCGCAAGAAGGCGGAGAGATCAAGGCGGGGTACCTCACGAGGTGCCCGTGACGCAAGCCATGACGACCAAGGGCGCCAGGCGGGCGCCAGCCCGCGCAGTGTCCTCCTTTCCTCTTTGGTGCAAAGGGAGAAAGCGCAGGCGGGAGCATCAAGCAAAGGCACCCGTTTCAGTGCAACGAGACCAAGACCAGCCCAACGGCAGGGAGGAAGTCATGGTGGAGCCCAAGACAGTGTCACCACCAGAGCCTTTGGCAGGCGAGGACCAACTTTAGTCAGGATAAGTGTACCAGATGTTCCCCTTCAAAATGGCCAATTGTTGGCGCCCTTCCCGCTCAATATTTGGGAAGAGGCCCAGGGCCTTTGCCTATAAATAGGACTAGCCACCCCCAGGGTAGAGGCAATGAATCAAGCAATCAGAAAGAGAGAGAGAGAAGGGTGACTGAACTCCTCCTAGCAGTTCATCGCCCCAGCCAAGAACAGACCCTCGCGAGGATGTTCTTCCTTGTATTGCTCATCATCATCAGCCCAAGAGGCAATCCACCACACCATAAACTGGAGTAGGGAATTACACCACAACGGTGGCCCGAACCAGTATAAACCCTATGTCTCTTGTGCTGTTCTTTTCATAGCTTAGACCTTAGCGAGGCGGTGGGGTACAGGTAGGTAGAAGGCAAAATCTCCGCGCGCACCCCAGTGTTTGAACCTCAAGGGTCTGCCGGAACCCGAAATCCAACAATATTTTTTTACATGAACCACCATCCCGTGAGCACCAGAAGACAAATAGCTAGTCAGGGCAATGGCCGATCCAGTGACAAGCCCATCAAAGATAGGCATCACCTGGAAGCCAACTAAAAATCTGCGATGGTGGCGAAGCAGCCCGCCTCCCACCAGGCTCTCAGGTCCTAGATGATCATGCTCACCACTCCAGCCAGATGTCTAGCTTGTATTGCTTCCAATTTGGTTAAATTGCATCTGCTTAGCTTACACATTATACCTTTGAATATGACATGCCTTTCTGTTTTTGGTACATACTAGTACATCTGTGTATTAACCATGTTCTTACATCAAACTAATGTTCTTGTGTATCCCTCATCAATCACTTATGACGAGGCAGGCAGGCAAGGGGACTACTCCTCATTTAAAGAATGCAGCGTCAGCCTCCCGACATGATTCTCAAGAAACAGAAATGCTACATGAAGATAGTGAATGTAGCTCTGTAGTTGATTACAGCATTCCCCTACACTAGCATCGCAGGTGCTTGCTCTAACTTGGCAGCGTGATATGTGGTTGCATGTTGCATATGGTGTCTAGATTGTAATTCTTCCAATCTGGTTAAACTGCATGTGCTAGTCTGCTTAGCTTATACATTATACCTGTTAATGTGACATGCCTTCCTATATTTAGTACATAGTACATCTGTCTATTAAGCATGTCCTTACATAAAACTATTGTTTTTTTGTATCCCGCATCAATCAACATGACGAGACACCTTTAGTATATGCAGTGCGATATTAGTTGCATCTTTCATATGGTTTATAGCATGCGCTGCTTCTAATTTGTTGAAATTCCATTTATGATGGGACGCTTTTAACTTGGCAGAGTCATATTGGTTGCATCTTTCATGTTGTGTCTAGCTTGCATTGCTTCTTATTTGCTGGAATGGTTTCTGCTTAGTTTACACAAACAGTTGCGAACATGCCATGCCGTCCTTTTTTCCGTACATATTCCATCCTGGTATCATGTGTTTGCCTTACATCAAAGTAGTGATTGTCAGTATCATGCATGAATGAGTTCTGAAGAGGGAATTTTATTGCTTTTTCTTGTCGGTTTTACTTGAAAATTCAAAATCAATAAAGCGGAAGGAAGTTAGCAAGGCAGCGGATAAAGGTGCTCCTTCCGAACGGAGGGCCTCTACAGTTTCTACTCCTCCACACCCCCAAGATGATTTCCAAGAGAACACATGCATAGACACTCAACAAAGCTGTGTTTATGATGAGCACGTCTCCCCTAGTGCAGCATCACCGGTGCTCCCTCTATCTTGGCACTGTTATATGTGGTTGCATGTTATGTGTGATGTCTAGCTTGTATTGCTTCTAATTTTGTTGAATTCCATATGCTTACTTTACACATTATACTTGAATAAGACACGTGTTCCTGTTTCTAGAACATACAATATCTGTCTATCACACCATGTTCTTACATCAAATTACTACTCTTGTGTAACCTGCAACAATCACTTATCATAAGACATGTTTGACTTCAGAGTGTGATATAGGTTACATCTCACATTCTTTTCTAGCTTGTACTACTAATTTGTTGAAATGTCACTTATGACAAGACAGTTTTAACTTGGTAGAGTGATATTTGTTGCATCTTTCATATGGTGTCTAGCTTTCATTGCTTCTAATTTGTTGAAATGCCTTCTCCTTAGTTTACACATCATAAGCTATGAATATGAAATGCTGTGAATATGCAATGGCACTAGTGTGATGTTGTTTGCATCTTGCATATGATTTATTTCTTGTACTGTTTCACATTTGTTTAAACGCCATTTATGATGAGACACTGTTAACTTGGCAGAGCGATATTTGTAGCATCTTTCATATGGTGTCTACCTTACATTGCATTGCTTCTAATTTGGTGAAATGTCTTCTTCTTAGTTTACACATCATAGTTCTGGTTATCTCTTCTGTCCTGTTTTTCATACATATTACATCCTCCTATCATGTGGTTGTCTAACATCAAAGTTCAGTTCGTCTGCATCACACATCAATTTGTTCTGAAGAACTAAATAGTTATTCGTTTTTCTTGTCGGCTTGACTTAACATGGCACAGAGAAAGAGGAAGAAACACAGAATGGCAGGGAATGAGAAGCGGATGAATCCTGCAGATTCTGCTGGTACTGATGGTGCAATAGAAGGTCAAAGTCCAGCATAAAATTCTACAAACACGGCATCCCATGCTACACGAGTTGCAAAAAAAAACAAACAGAAACAAATAGCTGCCACCAAACAAGCAGAGACAACCCTAGTTCTTGCAACACCTACCACAGTACTACCAGTTGCACGACGTACTCGTACGTCAACTGAGCTAGCAGCACGTTCCCAAGCTCCCTTGCCACCTGACACTACTTCCCAAGCACTCTTGACACAAGACGAGTTGGCAATATCAGATGAACCTTGTGAGCTTCAACAGCAAGAAGGTAGTTGCTGGAGTCAAGTTATAGTTGCATGCTTCTTTATATGTAGTCTCATAGTTTGATGTACACTAACACTTCCTATGTTTGTTGTTGGACTAGCACCTAGGCGCAACAGGAAACAAACATCAGGGATAATGCTCGATAGGTTAACTAAATCTAGAGGAGGAAGAATGGAGACCCGTGTTGAGGCAGGTTTAAAAAGGCCACGTGATGCTACAGAGTCGGCCAAGTTAGTATCAGAGGCAGCGATTGCTGTTAGGTGTCATGTACGTATCCTCCCAACATGGATTCAATACAGGAATGACAATGACGAAACCCAGATCAACATCTTCCTCGACCATTTATCTGTAAGTATGGTTATGTATGGAAACTAGTAATATCGTCTTGCTCTGTCCAATACTTTCTAGGTTGCTGATAATGAGACTCCCATAATTTTCAATAGATGAGGTTCAAGTTGGATAGCCAAGATGATGCAACAAGACAAGCTTGCACCCATGTTTTCAACTCTGCACTGCGACAGTATCGGTATAACTTGAGGAAAACTCACTTTGAAGGCAAGGCTAATAGTGAACTTTCCCAAACATCTCCAGTGGAAAATATATCTGATGAAGACTAGAGAGGCCTCGTTAAACACTGGTCCGATCCGAAGTATCAGGTACATTATATATATGTCATCAGATCACATGTTGAAGTCCTATTTACGCATGTGCCACACAAGTCTATCTTCTTGTAGGTGAACTGTTCAAAGAACAAGGCCAACCGTACGAAAGTGAAATTCCAACAGACGACAGGATCTTGTAGCTATATTGCACACTGCGAGGCTCTTGTAATTAGCTGTTGTTTCACTCTTTTCGCTGTACCATATTATCAGATCTATATTGACTTGTTCCAAATGCAGAGGAAAGCCCGCAAGGACCAAAAATACCTGAACCAAATGCTGTGGAAATCTTCAAGGACTGTCACACCAGCAAGAAGAAAGGCATGACTACACCAGCCAAAGCCGCTGTTGTAAGTCCTTAATCCTCATGCCTTTTAACTAGCGTATCATTGCACCTTACAAGGTTTAAAAGAGAGGAGTGATGTTCCTTTGATCTTGACCCGTAATCTAGTTCCGTGCTGGACTTGCCAACACAACATTACAATTGCATGTTTGTCTGTTCTCAGTTGTTTTGTGATATGAATGACGTCATACTATGCTTACCGTATTATAAACTTCGTCTCTTCATCCTTAGCCCTCAATACAATGTGAAGAAATAGACAATACATTAGCGATGGTACATGGTCATATGTTTGGAACCTGGTTTTATTATGTACTTTGCAATAAAATACAACTAATATTTTACATGGGTTCACCAGAATAAGTTCTGTATATAGACCAAAGCTATTTTGTTTGGTTTTGCTGCCTCCTTAATATCTTCTGTTCTGGTACTACTAATGTAAAACCACAACTTTTCAGCGATCTATGGAAAAAATGGTGGAACCACCATCTTCTGAAGGTGGCGAGGCAACTATAACCGCAATGTCAGCTCTTGCTGCAGTGGGTCAGTACCTGTCCACTAATAGTGCCAAAAGCACGTTCCTGCGTAATACGGGGTTGGTTGTTAAGGCAATATCGTCCAAACTGCCTCATGATCAAGATATGCAAGCTCAAAACAATGTTGTATCTGCGCTCCAGACACAAGTCCGTTCCCTAACAGAGACCCTTTGTGAAAGAAGGAGAAACATTGCTCAGTGTCGTCAAGATATGCATGGTTTTGAAACCAGACTATCAGACATTTGCTATGTTGTTCAGGAGCCTAGGGGAAATGAAGGCGAGGGTTATGGTGCTCCATCGGACAATACAACATGAAAACGTAACAGTCAGGTCAAATGAACTGAGCTTCTGAACTTCTGATGGTGCATTTATCTGCTAGACTGTTAAGTTTTATGCCAACCTTCCTTTTGTTATAGTTGTAATTTTTTTTTGGTGCGATACAAAATTTATTCGTGCAACCACCGCCTGAAGAAAACAGCAAGCCATTTTTGTATAGTGTAGGGTATTCCCTATATTTTCACTGGTGGTGATCTTTAATGTCGAGTGGATGTAATCTGTGCAATCGCCTTAATAGCCTAGCATTAGTTTCAGCCTTATTTATTTCCTAGTCTTCTTTTTCCCTGGTTTGCTAGTGGCCGCAACTACCATGGGCCATATACGGGTCGTAGGATCCATGAGTCTCCTACGGGCCGTCGATAAATGGGCCTGTAATCGGTGGGCCTCGGGCCGTTGGATAAATGGGTCTACATGGGCCATAGTCGGGCGTAATTGGTATCGGCCCAGCACGGTAACAGGCCTTAACAGGCCCTAGGACAACAAAGGCTTAATTCTATCACAGGCATAACGGGTCGTTAATGGGCCAGAATATAGGACGGGCTGGAAACGACGCAACGGGTTAACAGGCCAGAAACGGGCCGACTCTTGCCATGGGCCGAATTTGGCCCATTAGGGTAACAGGCCAGTAACGGGCCGACTCTTGCCATGGGCCAAATTTGGCCCATTAGTGGAACAGGCCAGTAACGGGCCGACTCTTGCCATGGGCCGAATTTGGCCCATTAGGGGAACATGCCAGTAACGGGCCGGAAGTAATCGAGGGCCGAAAAGGAGCCCAAGAACGTATGGGCCGTCAATAGGCCGAAAGCTAACACGGGCTGGAAACGGCCCATGTAAATCACGGGTCGTTAACGGGTATAAAGAAAATTACTGTTCATTATGGGCTAGACTCACCGTGGGCCTGTAATGGGCCAAAAGATATGAAGGCCTCATATGGGCCGAAAGACGTCGTGGGCCATACATGGGCCGAAAGTGAAATGGGCTAGTATTATATTCGACGGCCCACACGATGTTGTTGGGCCGATTTCCTTTAGGGCCTAACGGGCCATGAGTTAACGGGTCGTGAGTTAACGGGCCGTAAAATGGCTATTTGCGAAGAGACCGTTAACAGGCTTTTCATGGGCCAGCCCGTTAACTTTTGACCAAGTTAAACTTGACGGCTTTGTAAGCTAAATGGGCCACTGTTGGGCCGTGCCACATGTCGACATATCATAGGCGCCTATCTGACCCACTGACGAGCTGACACGTGTTTCGTCCGGCCAATAAGAATTTTACACATGGAAATTTCCCATTGGTCACGGCTGTTAACGTGTTATCGGATCCAAAACCCGACCCGATGGCTTAACGGCGTTCCGTTACGGTGGATGCCACGTGTTGGTCACCCTTGATGAAAGCACTTCTGTGACGCGCGATTTATCGTCATGGAAGTGGACACTTCCGTGATGATAATTTTGGTAATGTCAAGGAACACTTCTACGACAGCACAGGTATGACTATCTTGATTCTGTCATAAATTTGTCATGGATGTACATGCATGACAAAAAAAGCGACCTACTGTGACAAACACGTATCATCACGGAAGTGAATTTTTTGGTAGTGATTCCTCCCGCTCGGGATGAAGGCGGTGGGGAGGTGGGCTGCGGCTTGGCTCGGCTTGGTCTTCGGCCCAGTCAGGCGGGAAGTTTTTTTTAAACAAAATTCCGCCCGAAGAAAAATCCTAATAAATGATAAAAAATTCTACAAATACCAGAAACAATTTTCACTGTCTAAACCTAATATTCAGAACAAAGTGAATATTTTTCAGGCCTAAAAATGCAATTTTCAAAAATGGATATTTTTCTAATTCAAATAAAATAGCAAATAAAATCCAAATAAAATATAAATTTGCTTTTAACATTTCTTCTCCAATTTTCCTCTCTTTTGAAGAAGTCATGTTATCTTCACTCCTTTATTTTTAATATTGGAAATAATTGGAGAGGAAACCATTAAAACCAAATTGATCCTCTTTTCAAATTTGAGAAAAAGTCAAATATGAAAATTTATGAAATCCCCAACTCTCTCCTTGTGTCCTTGAGTTGCTTAAGATTTCTAGGATCACAAGCAATTGCAAATAAAAATATGAAATGCATATGATGACCTATGTATAACCTGGCTCTGATACCATCTTGTAGCGATCCGACCTCAAACGGTCATATCTCTGTGTATAAGTGTCATCCCTGGATCGATGATGTTGATGCACACAGTACTTGAAGGATTTATAACAGAGTTTCAATCACACACTTATTACATCGAATGTCTCAAAAGAGAACTTAATACAATATTATGGCTAAAGGCCATCTAAATAAGATAACAACAGAAGCTTCGAAGGTAAATGAGTCCATCAACTCCAACGGCATAGATGAGTGCACGACAACGACCTAGCGCACCTTCCTCTTTGTGTGAAAACTCTGCAACATAATACGTTGCAGCCTATGTAGGTCAGCACATGGAATATGCTGGCAAAATAACACTATAGAGCAATGAACATGTAACGGCTATAACTATATGCATATTTGGCTGGTGGAGGCTCTATGGTTAATTTTTGCAGAAAGCTAGTTTTTTCCTACAACAAAGGAATAAATTTTTATTTAACTACAAAGTTTGTTGAAAACATTGAGAAGGTTCCTCCAACTCAATCCCAAAGTAATAATGATAACCCGACAAATTTAATTAAGTAGAGTGATGAGATCAAATCAATAATCCAAGTACCAGATACTCAAGACGTCCATAACCGGGGACACAGCTAACCATGATTAGTTTGTACACACTGCAGAGGTTTGCGCACTTTTCCCCACAAGACTCGATCTCCTCCGTTGGATTTCTTGCACTACATGTTGTTGGAGAAACGAATGACTGAGACACAGTCTTTCAGAAGCATTAACTTTTACTCTAGGCAGACAGTACCACCTACATCCCCTACATATGCTAGTCTACCACTGAAAGAGGTCACACAACATACTCAACTATGCCAGAGCCCATAATGGCTTGTGGCTGCACACAGAAGTTTTCAGCATTAATAATCCTATGATCCCTTTAAGCCTGGGTGGCAAACCGTAGGATGATCACACGGGTACTCCGGGATATCCCAGGACAACGCTAGATTGCTCCAGGTGCCCAGACAACCACTGGGTGCTCCAGGGTGCCTCAACCAATCCACCCAGATGTGTATTAAAAGTAGCCACCTTAAGTTTAACCATTAATTAAAACTCTCACATCTGTCATGGATCACTCAAACGCAAACCACGTCTACGAGCATAGCATAGCAGTATAAGCATAACGTAGAAGTAACTCCCAGGGTTTGAATTAAAGACAATAGGTTCTACCTCATCAACTACTTCCCAATACCCACAAGTATTCAAGTCCTAACCATGCAGTGTTTGAGGATTGAAAACTAATACATAAAAACTGGGTAATAAAGGGGTATGATCAACGTGTTATTTGCCTTACTGACGATCTAAAAACCCTAGTGACTCGTAGTAGCACGCTTCGCACTCCGGAAACTCTATTGTAAACAAACAATAACATACATAAGCACTCAAGCATAAGATGCACAGGTAAAACTCAAAACATAATATCCAAACCGAAGGTTCAACTGAAGAACTTCGATTTGCAAAAAGAAACAACCGAATCGGAGCAACAAAATCCACACTACAATCAAAAGAAGTTCGAAAACGAATCTGCTTGCAACCAAATTTTAATTTGTCAAAACGATGTTCAAGTTGATTAACTAGAAAGATGGGAACAAGACGAAGATTTTGGCGTTGGTTTCACTGGATTTGGACGAACGAGCAAAAAGTTGCGACGGTTTAAAGATCAAG
Organism: Aegilops umbellulata; assembly: GCA_032464435.1. Taxonomy (NCBI): domain Eukaryota; kingdom Viridiplantae; phylum Streptophyta; class Magnoliopsida; order Poales; family Poaceae; genus Aegilops; species Aegilops umbellulata. The sequence goes on from CP136054.1 coordinate 401,557,004, forward strand.
GACTAATCTGTGAGAAAAGTAATCACGGATAGGTCCCTGGCCGAAAAATAAAATAAAAGGAAAAACCTAACGAACGAACGTTCGCTAACAAAACTAAACGAACGAATGTGTTCGTTAAAACGAACTAAACAGAGAGTGTTGCCAAATAGAATCGATCGAAATAAACCGAGAAAAACCCTAACCCTGAAAATAAACAGATCTAAACAAAAAAACCCAAAAAAGGGCAAACCGGGGTGGTTTTTATACGGTCCAAAATTGCGGCGGCGAGGTGAACGGCGGCGGTGGCGACTCCGGCGGCAAGGCGGGGCGGGGCTTCGGCAGCGGGCGGCGGCGGCGGCTCGGGGTGAGGAGAGGGCGGCGGGGGCGGCGGCTTATAAAGAGGGGGGCTCGGCCGGCTTGGGGAAGGGGCGGCGCGAGGGGAGTCTGGCTCGGACTCCTCGGCGTCTGTGCAACATCGGGATTCCTCCCACTTGGGAGGAAGGCGGCGGGGAGGTGGGCTGCGGCCTGGCCCGGCTGGGCCTTCGGCCCAGTCCGGCAGGAAGTTTTTTTAATAAAATTTCGCCCGAAGAAAAATCCTAATAAACTATAAAAAATACTGAAAATACCAGAAATAATTTTCAACATCTAAACCTAATATTTAGAACAAAGTGAACATTTTTCTAGCCTAAAAATGCAATTTTCAAAAATGCATATTTTTCTAATTCGAATAAAATAGTAAATAAAATCCAAATAAAATATAAATTTGATTTTAACATTTCTTCTCCAATTTTCCTCTCTTTTGAACAAGTCATATTATCTTCACTCTTTTAGTTTAAATATTAGAAATAATTGGAGAGAAAAACATTAAACCCAAATTGATCCTCTTTTCAAATTTGAGAAAAAGTCAAATATGAAAATTTATGAAATCCCCAACTCTCTCGTTGGTTCCTTGAGTTGCTTAAGATTTCTAGGATCACAAGGAAATGCAAAAAAAATATGATATGCATATGATGACCTATGTATAACATCCAAATTGAAAATTGGGATGTTACAATGCTGAAGCTTTTTCACATAAGCATCGCAACCCCAAACTTTAAGAAACGCCAGCTTAGGTTTCTTGCTAAATCGTAGTTCATACGGTGCCGTCTCAACGGATTTAGACGGTGCCCTATTTAACATGAATGCAGCTGTCTCTAATGCATAACCCCAAAATAATAGTGGTAAATCGGTAAGAGACATCATAGATCGCACCATATCTAATAAAGTATGGTTACGACATTCGGACACACCATTATGCTGTGATGTTCCAGGTGGCGTGAGTTGTGAAACTATTCCAGATTGTTTTAAATGAAGGCCAAACTCGTAACTCAAATATTCGCCTCCGCGGTCATATCGTAGAAACTTTATTATCTTGTTACGATGATTCTCCACTTCACTCTGAAATTTAATGAACTTTTCAAATGTTTCAGACTTGTGTTTCATCAAGTAGATATACCCATATCTGCTAAAATCGTCTGTGAAGGTCAGAAAATAATGATACCCGCTGCGAGCCTCATCATTCATCGGACTGCATACATTGGTATGTATTATTTCCAATAAGTCAGTGGCTCGCTCCGTTGTTCCGGAGAACGGAGTTTTAGTCATCTTGCCCATGAGGCATTGTTCGCATATCAAATGATTCATAATCAAGTGATTCCAAAAATCCATTTGTATGGAGTTTCTTCATGCGCTTTACACCAATATGACCTAAACGGCAGTGCCACAAATATGTTGCACTATCATTATCAAATTTGCATCTTTTGGCATCAATATTATGAATATGTGTGTCACTACGACCGAGATTTAATAAAGCATTTACATTGGGTGTATGACCATAGAAGGTTTTATTCATGTAAACAGAACAACAATTTTTCTCTGACTTAAATGAATAACCGTATCGCAAGAAACATGACCCAATCATATTCATGCTCAACGCAAACACCAAATAACATTTATTTTGGTCCAACACTAATCTCGAAGTTAGAGGGAGTGTGCGATGGTGATCTTATCAACCTTGGAATCACTTCCAACACACAACGTCACCTTGCCCTTAACTAGTCTATGTTCATTTAGCAATTCCTATTTCGAGTTACCAATCTTAGCAATTGAACCGGTATCAAATACCCTGGGGTTACTATGAACACTAGTAAAGTACACATCAATAACATGTATATCAAATATACCTTTGTTTACTTTGCCATCACTACTGTAGGATGCTGCTAACGCGACACTACGATTAGAGACCCTTCGACGAAACTGTGTGCGATGCAATAATCGCAAACAGTGGTGTAAAAACCCGTCAAAAAAGGTGCAAAACATTTGCGGTGGAGGATGCATCAAACACGGTTCAGATTTTAGTTGTGTGTGCGATGCAGGGCATACGATTCAGTTCAATTAACTCTTTGCGATGAGGAGGAACAAAGGAAACAGGCAGCGCGATGAAGGTGTGTGTGCGATGTATAGCATATGGTTCACTCGGATGAACTGTTTGTGATTAGGCAACACAAAGGAAACGGTCAACCAGATCAAGGTGTGTGAGATATACAACATGCGGTTCACTCGGATGAATTGTTTGTGTTGAAACAAGAGAAAAGAAACAGTTCAACTTAGCAAGATGTGTGTGATATGCGGCAAACAGGTTTGTAATAAAAAATGTATGCGAAGACCGATAATAACATAGACCGTTGCTGCTAATAAGACGTGTGTGTTGTGCGATGGGATTGCATACAGAACAATGACGTATATATATATATATATATATATATATATATATATATATATATATATATATATATATATATATATATATAGACACACACACACACACACACACACTTATAAGGACATGGTTGCATAATCAAATTAAACATCCACTTACATATGTGGCTACTACAACCATGGCATTTGCACACGCCAAAGTAAACTATTACATGCATAATTACATAGGTGGCTACTACACACATGACATTTCCACACACCAATAAAGTAAACTATATGTTACATGCATGATTAACTAGCATAAACGATCATCTGATCATCATCTACTTCTTGTGACACTTGCTCTACTTGTGGCTCGATCCAGGCTCGTCGATTTGGGTAACGAGGCACTTCCTCATGTCAACGATCCGCCTGTGCATCTCGTAACATGTGTACACGCTCTTGGCCGCGAACCTGAGGTGAGGTTCATCGAGTTGCCGCATCCAGGCCATGTGCCAGGATACCGGGCTTGTTCTCTAGACATCCTGCTTCATCTTTTCGTAGTAGGGGTCGATGATGGCCGAGGCGAGTTCAACCAGGGAGTCCTTCTTCGTGCTGCCCCAGACCCTATAGTGGTCGCGGATTTTGACAAGGTTCTTGCAGACCAAGCCCGTAAGACTGAGCGCTTTTACATCGTCGGTTGTTTCCACCGTGGCGAAGTTTTAGTCGGTGCTGTTGACAACCCTGTTGAAACGGTCGCAAGGCTCTGTGGCCATGTAGTAGTGGTAGATGAGGACATGATGGAGCACACACAAATGGGCGACGACAACCTTCTGATCTATGCCGGGACGACCGGCGATGTACTGGAGGGTGATTCCGACCACCTTATACTTGTCTCGAGCAAGCAACTGCTCAACATTGTTGATGTAGTCGTCCACCACGGCCAGATCGATGGTGTACGCCACCGAGAGATTCGTCTCCCTCACGTGGGTCTCCACTCTATGCTCGCCGAACTCCATTGGAGCGCCGCTCGACATCCCCTCTCTATGTGTCATCATGGGTGTGCTTGTTGTGTTATGGGGCGCGATCGAAAGGTTGATGAGACTAAGGTTATAATGGTCGCTGGAATTAAAGGGAAGCCGGATGGCCAGGAGTATCAGCAAGCCCTAATGGCAGTTCTAATTTGCAGCGCGTAACTCCATCGGTGCCGCATGTAACTGCATCGCGTGGCAACACGCGCGGTGCAACCACATGCATATGGGCCCCCCGACGTGACCGTGTGCACGCCCAACTGCTGGCAGAGCGCGCCAAAAATTCAAACATTGCATCAAGATGCCCATGTATCGATTAGACAAAACATTCAATTACGTTATATAACAAATACCATTAATATTGCAAGGTTCAAATTCAAAGATTACTATGCCCAAATTCAAACATTGCAAACATCGTCATTTCTGAAAAGGGATCAGCCGCTGACAAGTCATGCATGGGTTTGACACAATGACTTCCAATGTATGGGTCTGGCTTTAATTTGCATACCATAATCTGAACCGCTTGTGTTGAAGTGATGCACAGATCATGTGTTGAACACCTTGCACGCTTCCCGGTGAGGCTACGCACCGGACTGCGCTCGCACGCCTCCCGTTCATTCAAGCAGTTGTCCGCATGGCACCTCCTGTAGCCATTAAAACCAAGACATGCGGGGTCACGTGAATGGTTAACAAAATGCACACGGTTTGAATTATACAAACGTTTGAGATATTAAAGTGGCAGCTATTTTTTCAAAATGCCTTTGTTGGCTGTTATTCGAGTGCGCCTTCTCTCAAAATGGACACAAAAAATACCACAACATGCCGGGTGCCATTCCATGATAGCATGCCAAGTTTCATGAATTTTAGACGAGTTTTGTATTTACTAGAATTTAAAAACCAGGTATCTCAACGTTTTGCTGGCAATCAACAGTGCCCTGGTGTTTGAAATTCATTCTCATTTCTTGCATGGGACCTAAGCATGCACCCAAGGACACAATTTTGATTTTTCAACCAACTTATATGCAGTGGAGTACGTGCATGTATTTCAAATTTGAATTAAGCACATAAAATGCCTAGAAAACCCAGTTAATGTATAAAAATGTCCAAACGAACCCCAAAAAATTCCAAAACTTAAAACTTAACACAACACTCCTGTTGTTATATGCTGGCACTAGAAAATTTTGGAATGCAATAAGAGGCAACGGATATCGTTTCGTCCCCAAAGGTGGCACGTTCCGTACGAAACCATCCGGCTTGTTGTGAGAAGCTCTGGTTTGTGAGAAGCTTATACCCAAACCTGCCCCAAATGGGACAAAAAATTTACCACGCCATGTCGGGTGCTACTCCATGATACCATGCCTAGTTTCATGAATTTCAGACGAGTTTTGGATTTACTAGAATTTAAAAACCAGGTATCTCAACGTTTTGCCGGCAATCAACAGTGCCCTGGTGTTTGCAATTCATTCCCATTTCTTGCATGGGACCTAAGCATGCACCCAAGGACACAAATTTGATTTTTTTTAAACCATTTGATATGCACGGGAGCATGTGCATGTATTTTAAATTTGAATTATGCACATAAAATGCCTAGAAAACCCAGTTAATGTATAAAAATCTCCAAACGAACCCCGAAACATTCCAAAATTAACACAACACTCCTGTTGTTCTATGTTGGCACTAGAATTTTTTTAAAGCAATAAGAGGCAACTGATATCATTTCGTCCCCAAAGGTGGCACGTTCCCTACCGAAACCATCAGGCTTGTTGTGAGAACCTCTGGTTTGTGAGAAGCTTCTACCCAAACCTACCCCAAATGGGACAAAATTTGTACCACTTCATGTTGATGCCTCTCCATGATACCATGCCAAGTTTCATGAATTTCACACGAGTTTTGGATTTACTAGAATTTAAAAACCAGGTATCTCAACGTTTTGCCGGCAATCAACAGTGCCCTGGTGTTTGCAATTCATTCCCATTTCTTGCATGGGACCTAAGCATGCACCCAAGGACACAAATTTGATTTTTTTAACCATTTTATATGCACGGGAGCATGTGCATGTATTTTGAATTTGAATTATGCACATAAAATGCCTAGAAAACCCAGTTAATGTATAAAAATCTCCAAACGAACCCCGAAACATTCCAAAACTTAACACAACACTCCTGTTGTTCTATGTTGGCACTAGAATTTTTTTAAAGCAATAAGAGGCAACTGATATCATTTCATCCCCAAAGGTGGCACGTTCCCTACCGAAACCATCAGGCTTGTTGTGAGAACCTCTGGTTTGTGAGAAGCTTCTACCCAAACCTACCCCAAATGGGACAAAATTTGTACCACTGCATGTTGATGCCTCTCCATGATACCATGCCAAGTTTCATGAATTTCACACGAGTTTTGGATTTACTAGAATTTAAAAACCAGGTACCTCAACGTTTTGCCGGCAATCAACAATGCCCTGGTGTTTGGAATTCATTCCCGTTTCTTTCATGGGATGTAAGCATGCACCCAAGGACACATATTTGATTTTTTCAACCAATTTATATGCACTGGAGCATGTGCATGTATTTCAAATTTGAATTATGCACATAAATGCATTGAAAACTCAGTTAATGCATAAAAATGTCCAAACGAACCCCAAAAAATCACAAAAATTGACACGATACTCCTGTTGTTCTATGTTGACACGAGATTTTTTTGAAAGCAATAAGAGTCAATGGATATCATTTCGTCCCCAAAGGTGGGACGTTCCCTACCGAAACCATCATGCATGTTGTGAGAAGCTTTAGTTTGTGAGAAGCATATACCAAACCTGCCCCAAATGGGACAAACAAATTACCACAGCATGTTGATGCCGCTCCATGATAGCATGCCAAGTTTCATGAATTTCAGACGAGTTTTGGATTTAATAGAATTTAAAAACTAGGTAGCTCAATGTTTGCGGCCGAGTGACGGTGGCAGGGTGTTTGACATTCATTCCCATTTCTTGCATGGGACCTAAGCGTGCAACCAAGGACACAGATTTGAATTTTCAACCAATTTATATGCATTAGAGCATGTGCATGTAGTTCAAATTTGAATTATGCACATGAATGCATTGAAAACTCAGTTAATGCATAAAAATGTCCAAACGAACCCTGAAAAATCCCCAAAATTGACACAACACTCCTGTTGTTCTATGTTGACACTAGGAAAAGAATTGAAATCGAGAAGAGGCAATGGATATCGTTTCGTCCCCAAAGGTAGGACGTTCCCTATCGAAACCATCAGGCTTGTTGTGAGAAGCTCTGGTTTGTGAGAAGCATATCCCCAAACCTGCCCCAAATGGGACAAAAAATTTACCACAACATGTTGATGCCGCTCCATGATAGCATGCCAAGTTTCATGAATTTCTGACGAGTTTTGGATTTACTAGAATTTAAAAAACAGGTACCTCAATGTTTGTGGCCAAGTGACGATGGCAGGGTGTTTGACATTCATTCCCATTTCTTGCATGGGACCTAAGCATGCAACCGAGGACACATATTTGAAATTTCAACCAATTTATATGCATTAGAGCATGTGCGTGTAGTTCAAATTTGAATTATGCACATGAATTCAAAGAAAACTCAGTTAATCTATAAAAATGTCCAAGCTAACCCCGAAAAATCCCAAAAATTGACACAACACTCCTGTTGTTCTATGTTGACACTAGGAAAAAAATTGAAATTGAGAAGAGGCAATGGATATCGTTTCGTCCAGAAAGGTGAAACGTTCCCTACCGAAACCATCAGGCTTGTTGTGAGAAGCTCTCGTTTGTGAGAAGCATATCCCCAATCCTGCCCCAAATGGGACAAAAAAAATACCACGGCATGTTGATGCCGCTCCATGATAGCATGCCAAGTTTCATGAATTTATGATGAGTTTTGGATTTACGAGAATTTAAAAACCAGGTATCTCAATGTTTGCAGCCGAGTGACGGTGGCAAGGTGTTTGACATTCATTCCCATTTCCTGCATGGGACCTAAGCATGCAACCAAGGACACATATTTGAATTTTCAACTAATTTATATGCATTAGAGCATGTGCATGTAGTTCAAATTTGAATTATGCACATGAATGCATAGAAAACTCAATTAATGTATAAAAATGTCCAAGTGAACCCCGAAAAATCCCAAAAATTGACACAACACACCTGTTGTTCTATGTCGACACTAGGAAAAAACAATTGAAATCAAGAAGAGGCAACGGATATCGTTTCGTCCAGAAAGGTGAAACGTTCCCTACCGAAACCATCACACTTGTTGTGAGAAGCTCTGGTTTATGAGAAGCTTATACCCAAACCTGCCCCAAATGGGACAAAAATTTTACCATGGCATGTTGAAGCCGCTCGATGATAGCATGCCAAGTTTCATGAATTGGACGACTTTTGGATTACTAGAATTACAAAAGCAAGTACGTCAACATTTGCTGGAGAGCCACGGTGCCGTGGTGTTCGAAATTCATCCCCATTTCTTGCATGGGATATAAGCATAAACCCATGGACACATATATGCTTTTACAGCCAATGTGGTGCACCGTCCAATTCTTTTACGACACACATATAGTTGCATCTTCACTAGAGATAAAAGGTCTAGCAATTCAAACACCGTCCATTGCCATTGTGACCCCATTATGTAATTCAAATCAAGACAAATAATCAAGTAGATCCCACACAATTTATTATAACCAACCGTGTGAGATGTAGCACAAAATATCTTGGAGCACCGTCAGAGTATAGTACCCATACGGCTTACGCGAGAAGGTGTGACGGCTACAGTCCACAGCCCGTTCTGGATAAGGGACCGTGTCTGATGACACTTTGCGTGCCAGTTTTTTCACTGAAGCGATTCCAAATTTTTGGCTTCCGCGGAAATATCTACCTCCCCGCCCCCTTCCCCTTACCAAAAGCCACATTTCCCCTGTTCGGCCTCGCCTATCCAGGCAGGTAATCCGCACCCGACCCCCATCCTCCTCCTCCTTCCACATCCCACATGCCCTGGCCGCTGACGCAACACCTTCCACCCAAATCACCGACCCCTCCACCAAATAAGTGCCGCCCTAAGCCATGGTGCATGCAGTATAGCCAGGATCTCAGGGAGCATTGGCAGCGGTGAAGCTAATCACGGCCGCACGCGCGGATGAGGTCACGATGGCTGCCATTCGTGCCGACCCCCAGATCTTGGAGGAGAACCTCGCCGAAAAGGCCACCTTTGATGCCTCGCGCGCCGACGCCGCAACGCGGTTGGCTGCTTTAAACAACAGTTCGTGGAAATTTCTCGAGGCCATCGTCGGTGCCTTCGATGAAGACTACGAGGTGTTTTCTTAGTGTGCACGTACTTACCTCATCTCGAGAGCCAGCAGGTTGGTGCCGGGAGCGGCTCAGGCAACTCACCACTACAATGAGGGCACCCACGATGCGGAGGCCTCGCCCTATTCCATGTCCAAGGATCCAATCATCATCGATATCTCCGACAATGAGAGTAGCTTGTCTTATATATTAGCTCACTATAAGGACCCATGTTCAGTTTGCTAGCTACTGCCTTTCCTTAACAAATTCTAGTGAACTGTGCTATCTACTTTTACCATGCAATCTTCTGCTCTAGATTATATGTTCTATATGTCATGCAACGTGGTGTTTAGTTAACTGTTTGGTTCAATTCTGCAAATGTGATGTTCAATTCTTCAGGGTGCAATTTTCCATGTTGTCAAGCATGCTTGGTTTAGTTAACTGTCTGATATTCTATTAGGAGTATGTTATATTCTGCAATGTGGTGCTCGGTTACTTTGACCATGCAATCTTCTGCTCTAGATTATATGTTCTATATGTCGTGCAATGTGGTGTTTAGTTAACTGTTTGGTTCAATTCTGCAAATGTGATGTTCAATTCTTCAGGGTGCAATTTTCCAAGTTGTCAAGCATGCTTGGTTTGGTTAACTGTCTGATCTTCTATTAGGAGTATGTTATATTGTGCAATGTGGTGCTCAGTTAACGTTTGGTTCATTTGTTGTGGTGTTTAGTTAACTGTTTGGTTCAATTCTGCAATGCCATGTTCAATTGTTGCGGCTGCATTCTGTTATTGTATACCATGTGAGTAATAAATCGTATTTGGTTGCAGTTAATACATGAGAAACATATATAAGTGCTATATTTCCTAGTTCTTAATCATGCTTGGTTTGGATAAATGGGTTTTCCATGTGGCTTGAATTAATCTGATGAATCTGCAATGTGATTATTTATCATCAAAATATTTTACTAATAGCATGCGAACCCTTACTTAACCTGATGACTAACTACCTTATATGTGTTGCAGGGAAACAATGGGAAGCACTGAGGTTTACAATATGGTACTAACTATTATACCTTGCATTTTTTATTCCTTTGCCCCATTTCCTATATAGAGAAGATATTATGCACATCCTTGTTTTCAGGCCTTTCCAAAGCAGTTCACTGATGATTACCTCTCAAACCACCTCTGTGGTCAGGAGGCGAGGAAAGTTTTCATACAACACCCACGGTTCAATATTGAAGTGTTGCTGAAGAGGTCGAAGGATGGACGTCAGTCATCCACAGGCACTGACCTAAAGTTGCAAAGACCTTCAACATGAATGAAGGCTCAATATTCATCTTCCGCTTCAGCAGTTTTCCAGATGAGATGCATCTGTCTATGTACCGTCTATGATGCTAATTTCGAAAGGTTCTAGATGTTGCATGTGAAACTTGGTGCTGGTGCAGTTGTGTAATGGGGTAGCTGAGTGCTGAAGCTATATGATGTTGTACTCGGATGTATTTCAATTATGAAATCTTGCTTCCTTAATATGGAAATGAAATATATTATGTGCTTAATATGAATGTCAATTATATTAGTAAATGGATTATTAATAATAGGGCAATTAGCTTGCTAATTGGGTTTTCCTATTGCAAACAGTTATTGAGAAAACACCATGGGCGATGACCTCAGGCAAGGCACACAGTTTCTAGGAATAAACCGTGTTGGATCAATGAACAGTCACACACAACATGCTCTTGAAAACTGTTTGCATTATGCCACCTTGCGCAAACATTTTCCTGGGAGTGACTATGTGGGATGTATATATGAACGGAAACGTTTAGCGGGGACTGACGATGTGGGATGTACTTACGACCGGAAACGATTTCGCCTGTATAATTGTATTTTTTAGCACTACTGTATGTATGACCGTATTTGGTCGCTCACTGGTCGCACATGACCTCATTTTGCCGAGCGTGTGTGCCAGGAGGGCATATTCTCGACGGCTTCTGGGTCGTGTGGGAAGGACCCCCCTATCACAGTCACTCACTAGGTGACGGTTCCGAGCACCGTCGCGGAAAGGGGTTAAAAACTGTTTTTATACAATGGTACGCGACGGTGCTATACAAACGGTTTTTAACCCCTTTCCGCGACGGCATTTGGAACCATCGTCTAGTGAGTGACTGTGATAGGGGGGTCCTTCCCAGACGACCCAGAAAACATCGGGGATAGGGACCCTACAGTACTCCTACTCGTTTGTGCTCGCATTGCCATCGCAGTCGGTATTCTGTGGTGCTACGTTTACGATGCGCGACCCATCACAAACGGTTCACTATTATAGAACGTGTATGATAAGCATACAGACACACACATTCAATTTTCCCAAACCGTATGCAATAACTAATTAAGAAGATTAGCTAATCATCGTACGAGTGTCGGACAGGACTACGAAACGTTGGACCGTCATACACGACAACTATCGCACACGCTATTCTGTGGAGCAAGGTTTACGATGCATACTTCATCAGAAACAGTTCATGGTTGCGAATCGTGTACGATAAGGCAACTAACACAAACGTTTAGTTTGCCTGCACTGTTTGTGATATTGTCTGACATCGCACACGCTTTGCAAACGGCAACTGTGTGCATGCTTGCACATGTTTCCTATGTGTAAACCGTCTTGGATTATGGTGTATATCGCAAACGTTTGCGTTTTACCAACCGTGTGTGCCGTAACGACCCGGAGAGCGTAATTTCACCATAATTTAATTGCTTCTATTTCAAACTGTACCATATTTGAATTTGAATTTGAATGTGTGCTACAGCTTTATTCATATCCATCAGGTTCAAACAACCAATGCATTATTCGATTCATAGGTACATATGTTCAAGAATTACATAAGAACCAAATAAAGAATGATGAACCACAGTTGTATACTTGTAATATTAAAGACGGTAAAGAAAGAGGCGAAATACATTCTGGTTGCTGAACAAGGTGAAGCGGAATGCCCATATTGTGCCCTCCTCCATGCAGAAGGCATGCATGACTCTAGTCCAGTCCCTTGTGATGGCCGACTGCCCATCCTTCATGGTCTTCATGAAAACATCTAGATAATCATCCTGTTCTGGTAGAAATACTTTAACCTTTGCATGCCCACCAATCATGTAGTTTGAGAGGTAATCTTGAGTAAACTGCTTTGGCAACCACTGCAGAGGAAAAAGATTTAGACATTATCATCTGACACAACTCATTATGGGCAGTAAAAAGAAGGCTGCAGAGTTCATACTTACCATCCTGCGGTTCCCTGTTGTCTTGGATAAAATGTAAACAAATACTTTAATTGCCATCTTTGGACCCATTTTACTAACAATCTTTTTCAACTTCCTCACTTGATGCTGGTTCATCGATATCTCACTGCACCATATGCAGAAAGGGTCGAAGTGCAGATCTTTACCAACGACATATGTACCTAAAAGCACCAAGTTAATATTAGAAGCTAAACAGCAATGCACAATGATGTAGTACAACACTCTTTTAGAATATCTTATAACATCCAATATACTCACATATTAGATGAATTAACATCTTATATTATTGGCCGGAAGGAGTTTAGTGCATTCTTACAAATTATCGGTTGATTAACTACTACTGTATCCATGAGTTACAGTTAGTTTGAGCTAGTTAAGGCTCAAATAGCCCTAAAGTCTATCTAAACATGAGGGCTAGTTTGAGCTAGTTGCATCTATAACCCACCCCAAAAAACTATCCAACCCAAGAGGTGCTAATTGGAGCTAGTTCTCCTAGTGCATTTATTGTCAATCTAACCCTGCCATCCAAACAACTCTTTGGATGGAGTTAGGGTTAGTCATGAGCTAGAAACTAACTCTAACCTCTAGCTAAGTTGAGTATCCAAACAGGGTTGTGTTGTTGTTGTTGTTGTTGTTGTTGTTGTTGTTGCTGTTGTTGTTGCTGTTGTTGTTGCTGTTGTTGTTGCTGTTGTTGGTGCTGTTGTTGTTGCTGTTGTTGTTGCTGTTGTTGTTGCTGTTGTTGTTGCTGTTGTTGTTGTTGTTGCTGTTGTTGTTGCTGTTGTTGCTGTTGTTGTTGTTGTTGTTGTTGTTGTTGTTGTTGTTGTTGTTGTTGTTGTTGTTGTTGTTGTTGTTGTTGTTGTTGTTGTTGTTGTTGTTGTTGTTGTTGTTGTTGTTGTTGTTGTTGTTGTTGTTGTTGACGTATATCTAGACATCATCACAACATTAATGTAACACTCTTCCTTGTTGCTATGTAGCCTAGGATTGCATATTTAGACATTAAGTACAGTGCATGTTGCTATGTAGCCTTAGATATATTACATATGGCCCTAGTTCACCTAACAATAAATGGGTTGCAGATATAGTCAGTTAAAAGTCCGATTCTCCGATTAGTCCCTTATCAGCCCCCGACCTATATAGTAATAGCTACCGATATCCTGAACAATGAGCATATATAAGCCATGGGATGAAACTAACCTCGATGGAAAACAACAGTCGTTCCCAAAATTGTCCTGTGTAGGTACATCGAGAAGCATGTTAAGCACAACAGGCTAAACATCAACCAAAATTATCCATGACAAACAAAATAACCTCCAAAAGATAGCTTCAGTGTGCAGGTTTAAGCACGCTAGTAAAGCAAAACAAGTGGAAAGGTGTGTTAACTGCAACGGGCCTAACATTTAACAACAAGCAAACATAGTCATTCAAACTAGTATTGTGCCAGTCTAAGTACACTGGTTATTGTTAAAAAAAATGGAAAGACGTGTTAACTACAAGATGCAGCAACCAAATGTAGTCATTCATAGTGGTATTGTTGAAACTGGTACTGATGAAATTGAACTGCATAGTTCATACTTGCACATATAGAATATCATGTTGTGAATAACTAGAATAAACAAGGCATACTACGAATAACCAAAGATAGCATTTGAAACTGGACATATGCTAACTACAAACAACCAAACAATAAAAAACTTTAAAAGAGGCATATGCAAGCTATAACAGGCTTAACAGCAAGCAAATATATGCATTCCTATCGGCGGGCGCTTTCCCCTTGGAAGAGCCGGAGAGGGTGCCCTCCTCGTGGTCGCCGTCGATGAGGTATGACTTGGAAGTTGTGGATCCCAAGCCAGCGTCGCAGAACGTGTCCTTAAGAAATGACAAAAGGAGCTCGATGGCAATGTAGGATGGCAAATTGTTGACAGCGAGCCAGAGGAGATCAGCGGCGGGGCCATGGATGAGATCGACGGTGGTTGAACCCGAGGGGTTGGGGGCGGGCTACTTAACCTGTGACATAGCCCGCCTCAGGCCGTCGCTGTCGATGACCTCGATGTCGTAGCCAGCGGCCGAGAAATGCCTGCATACTCTAGCCTGCTGCTTGAGTGCCTGCCGCCAATAATGGCCGTTAGCTTCCTCGGTGACGTCGGGTGAAGATACCGCGATACACCTCTTTTGGGCCAGTCGCTCCTCGAGCTCCATGGGAAGCGTAGCCGGGCTTAGGCTACGACGCTGTGGAGTGGGGGATGGGGATGGGGATCTGTGGGAAAGGGGCATTTGGCAAGCGTCATCTAAGAAACTCAGGGTGGCCTCGGTATGGAGATCGGTGGGTAAGCTACACAGGCAAACCAGCAGATGTTGACAATGGAGGCCTTGCGGCGGGGACCTTGCTAGGGTTTCAAGCGAGGGAGGGGGGTGTGTGTGCGCGCACGACCGAGGAGGTTTTGGTGTGTGTGTGTGTGTGTGTGTGTGGAGGCGGGGCGGGGGGTGTTTGAGGAAATGACGCGGGTACTAAAAATTTTACTACGCGGGAGTGAAATGCCCGGGCTATTGAAAATTTTGATGATGGTGCAGCACACACGGTCCGGAGATAACAACCATGTGTTATGAAATAGAAAAATCCTCGAGCTGGGCAGATATTTTCGAGGGATGCAGGAGGGATTGGGAACAAGAAACAACACACATGGTCGAAAGACAATAACAGTGTGTTATCAAATAGAAAGAAGCTACAGACGGGTAGATATTTTTGAGAGGGGAAGCCTCGTGGAGCCCAATGCACATGATTAGTTTGAGTGAACCGTGTCTGTTGCGTCATCCGACTTGTCTAATGTTCATAAATTTGGCAAAAAATGACGGGGGAGAGGGTCAGAACACGAACACACTTGCATGTGGACCAAATTTATGTATGAAAAGGGTGGTTTGATTTTCAAATACCAAATGCAACTTTGATGTGGCACCTATCTCGCAAAGCGTACGGTATTGCTTGCCCCGACCCCCTTGTGTCGGCACGAAGGGAATCCTAAGCTATGAATGCATGCCCCCTTCCCCCAACCGAGGTTCACCTAGCAAAGTGCGAAGTAGCTAGCAGCCCCCCTCCCTCGTGTCGGCACGAAGGGAATCCTAAGCTATGAATGCATGCCCCCCCAACCGAGGTTCACCTAGCAAAGTGCGAAGTAGCTAGTAGACCCTCTCCCTCGTGTCGGCATGATGGGAACTCTAAGCTATGAATGCATGCCCCCCAACCGAGGTTCACCTAGCAAAGTGCAAAGTATCTAGCAAACCCGCCTCATGTCGGCACGAAGGGAATCCTAAGCTATGAATGCATGCCGTCCCCAACCGAGTTTTACCTAGCAAAGTGTGAAGTAGCTAGCAGCCCCCTCGTGTCGCCATGAAGGGAATCCTAAGCTATGAATGCATGCACCCCCCCCCCCCAACTAAGGTTCACCTAGCAAAGTGTGAAGTACATAGCAGCCCCCCCCCCCACACACTTTCAGTCAGCGGGCCAAAGAGGCATATCTCACCAAGATGGATCGTAAAATGGACCAAGAATAATCCACCTTGGTCGTACAACCTCTCTCTTGTTGTTGGTCAAAGTGATGGCCGTCCATGCGACCCCGGAGATGGGCTAGCTCGCCAATAATCACACAAGTAGCTAGTCCTCGAAGACAACCACTGCATGCATGTGGCCCAAACATATGTATGGAGAGGTGTGTTCTTGAGTAACAATGGAACAACTTTGATGTGGCACCGTGATTCTGAACTAGAAATCCCCACACTGAGTGAGGGTTAGGTTGACGATGCATATGTACGTTACACCACACTTCAAGCCAACGACAGGGATTCATGCATGCATGCGTGCATAGTATATGCGCTCGAACTTAATTAGGTCTAAATCTCACCATGACCTATACTACGATAACATGAACCAAATGAAGAATATGGTAACCTATCTTGTTGTCGGTCAAGGTGATCATGGATGTCCACGCGGGCCCACGAACATATAGGCTTGTCACCAATAACCATGCGAGGGAGTGTATCGTTCGAAGGCAACCACTACATGTGTATGTATAGAGGTGATGCGTGCATGCATGTTTGAATACCATTTCACAACATTGACGTGGCGCGTGCGTCAAAAATCGTACACTAGCTCCCCACACAGAGCGATATCGGTTCATGACGTGTCGTTGTACTAGCCACTTCGACTCGATGGGTGGGATTCATCTGTACACATGCATGTGTGTGTGCTCAAACTATATCATGCATGTCATCCCAGAGCATGACCTATATATATACCGTATTACAAGCAAAAAAATTAATCCCCTGCTAAGTCAAATTGACCTTTCTTGTTGTCAGGCAAAAAGTAGTGATGGACCAAGCATGCCCACGGATGGAAAGCATCGATATCGCTGATAGCCGCTTAAGTGGGTGCGAGAGGACAACAACCACCATTTGCATATGGGCCAAACATATATATGTTCAATACCCAAAATGCACAACTTTGATGTGCCAAACGCCTCAAAAACCGTAAACCATGCACCCACACAGAGAGAGTTTCATGAAGCGTACTACATATGATGGTCCCCTTCCCCCCTCTTCACCGCATACTATATGCTCCTGCCGTAATATGTACAACCCAAAAGAATCCTCATCGATGGTGAAATTAATTAACCTCTCCCGATGTAGGACAAAGTGATGCATGCATGCATCGACGATGGCCTCGTGGGCCCACAGATGGAAGCATCACACGTGAGTGTCCTAGCTAGGATAACCACCGTGTGCATGCATGTGGCCCAAAGAGGTGTTGTGTGATGTTTGAATAGCCAAATTCACAATTTTGATGTGGCAGGTGCCTCGGAAACCGGAAACTCCTGACACTGAGCGAGGTGTACTTGTTCACGGACACATACGTATAGTATATATGCTAGTCCCCTCCCACCTCTTCGACGCGTACTATATACCACCATAACACAAACAAAAAAGATTCCGCCTTGCTGGTCAAATTACCTCATTGTCGACTGTTCGTCAAAGTGATGGAGGTCGACCTCACGGGCCCACAGAAAGCGTCACACATGAGTATCGAGTGTCATGTAGGACAACCACCGAATGCGTGTGGCCAAAACATGTAAGTATGAAAGGGTTGTGTAATGTTTTAAATAATGAATTCACGACTCTGATGTGGCACCGGCCTACCTAACAAAACGGCCAACCCACACGGTGGCTCACAACTCGCAGTGTACTGCGAGCCACCTGCCACCCCCAGACGCACACACACACACCACGAATCCACCGCAACTACAATGCATGTTAAATTAATTATCCCGCGGTGAACATATGTTACCAAAGGAGGGACATTTTCATTTTGAAAAAATCATAGAAATCATTAAGACGTTTTAGTACATTAATTGATTGATTTTCTACGGGTATAATGTGCAAAATTCAAATTTGAGCTACATGCACATGTGACAGTGCACCTAAATGGATTGCAAAAGCACTTGTGTCTCACTGGGTGCATGTTTACTCCCGTGCAACAAATTTCAAACAACGAGAGTCTTGATTTTTAAATTCTAGTACATCCAAAACTTATTTGGAGTTCATGAAACTTATCGTGTTGTCATATGGACACCAATACAAACTGGCATTGTACTTTTTTTATCAAATTTGAGACCAGTTTTGATGTAATCCTTATCTAATTACAAACAGGAGATTATTAATAATTGGGAAACCAATATCCCAAACGGATTATTTATTCGAACCGTGAGCGTTAGTCCAACAATGGATACGTGCCATGCTTCGGTTAAGCAATAAAGCGGCAACATTAATCATCCAAATAGAAAAACAATATACGTGCCACCGCGCGACCCGTGTGCCGTGCGAGCAGGCGTGAGTTGACGGGACGCATGTGAGCAGTCCGTCGCGCAGGCAGACCGGGAGGCGTGCATGCGGGTGTGTGAATTGACGGAGGCGTGCTCGCTGTGTAGTGTCATCAGGAGGCGTGCGAGTAGCTGTGTGAAACTTTGGTAGGCATGTCAGCAGTCCGGTGCGCAGGCTCACCAGGAGGCGAGCCATCGGTTTGACCGCCGCCCGCCTCTCTCCCACAACTCCCACTACTCCATATTAATGGTGCGCCTGAGCGGCCGCACCCCCCATCCTCGTCACACACACAATCCTCTCTCTCCGCTTGCATCCTCGCGCCGCTCTCAGTCCTCAAAGCCATCAGTGTATGAGGATGCTGCCGAAGCGACCCATTGGAGGGAGTGGCGATGCCAGGGCTGCAAAAGCACCGGAGCATGACATGGAGATGGATACAGAGGTTTCCGTCACCGCCGGTGAGTTATCGCTGCACCCTGACATCATCGACGGCGTCGAGCTTCCACAGTCGGAGGTGGAGTTCCACACCGACTCTGGTGAAGACCCAGGCGATGACTCTGACAACCACTCTAGCGACGACTCTGACGACGACGGACAGCTGGTTAGTCATCTATACCCATTTATGTGTCAAATAGATCATAGGGTTTCTCTAGTTACTCCTGCCTCCCCCTTTTTGGAATAGAAATCCTATGGTTATGTTCTCCCAATCCATGAAATTTGAGTAAGTTTTGTTAGATCCGTGTAGTGTATTGATTGTTTGAATGGTACAAGTGATAAGTGATTAGTTGTTTCATCTGTGCAAATGATTTCTGCTAGTAATCCGACTAGGGTTAGTGTCTATGCTAATAATTCCTAGCCAGGACTTAACAATCGATTTTGAATGACCTACATATGTTTGTGCCATTATTTTCTTCAAGATTGGTCTGTACATAGACGTTTGTGCTTAAAAATCGAACCATAATCTCTGGATATGTATAAATAAATAGCCATAAATTCCTAATACTACTTCACGGCATGTAATCATTGATTTGATGCCAAATTTGTTTTACTATTCGTATAGGTGTTGTCTGACGATGTGGACATCGAGGATGAAGATGGCCAGAGGAGGTACAAGAGGGAAATCCCGAGGGATCTTTATGCGGGAATGCATAACAGGCATATTAGGACCTGGAACGGCGGCTATCGATGCCCACTTTGCAACCACAAGCTTCATGACGCGTATCTAAGTGTTCTGGCGCATGCAAGAGGACTGGCCGTTGGCTCCTTCAAGCAGAAGTATTCTCGCAGGGTGGCGCACGACGCGTACGCCAAGTACCTGGATAAGCTTCAGGATCGTGCCGGCATGTGAGATGAGATGTAGGATCGAACTATGTATGCTTGAGTATGCTTAATGATGGTTGAACTATGTACTTATGGTTGAACTTTGCTTGTGTACGTGTACAACGCGTACGCCAAGTACCTGGATAAGCTTCAGGATCGTGCCGGCATGTGAGATGAGACGTAGGATCGAACTATGTATGCTTGAGTATGCTTAATGATGGTTGAACTATGTACTTATGGTTGAACTTTGCTTGTGTACGTGTACAACGCGTACGCCGAGTACCTGGATAAGCTTCAGGATCGTGCCGGCATGTGAGATGAGATGTAGGATCGAACTATGTATGCTTGAGTATGCTTAATGACGGTTGAACTATGTACTTATGGTTGAACTTTGCTTGTGTACGTGTACGCTTATTATCTATGTCCGAGTATGTTTAATCTATGTTTACTTATGTCCAGCCGTGGGATATGGATGCAATCAGTTCGGTTGATGGAATCTACATCCGTCTTGGTTTATTGGCCCCCTTTGTAATTTGTGTTAAATTTTGACCAAAGGTTTAACTAACAAAATGTTAGTGCAGGTCAGCAAAAATTATATCATTGGATGGGTATTTGAGTAGTGTTCAATGATATAATTTTTGGTGACATGCATAAACATTTCTTAGTTAAATATTTGGTCAAAATTTGGTAAAAAATACAAAGGGGACTGTCGGGGGAAATCAGCCTCCTCGAACACCTATGGGGACCGAGCCCCTTTCTTGGTTCGGCGGGGGGCGGAGGTCGCGCAAAGAGCGGATCGAGGCGATGCACACAAGGGGTTTACCCAGCTTCGGGCCGCACGGATGCGTAAAACCCTACTGCTGCTTTGTGGTTTTGGTATTGTGTTCTTGCTCGGGAGCGTGTGGTGCTACAGTACACGCGAGCTGCTGGTGAGACCGAGCAAGAATGGCATCCCTCCCTTTCTTCGTTGCGCATGGGGCCTCCTTTTATATGTGCAAGGGGTTACCCACAGGTGGCAACGTAGGCGGGGGTAAAACTGGAAACGCTGTGTTGGGTACAGCTGTTTGCACAATGCTATCATACCTAACTCTGACGGCAGGGGACAAGGGCATTAAATGCCTGTCTGGGTCGCCCAAACAGTGCGGGAAAGGGGCCGTCAGGAGCGCCACCATTTGCCACGATGGCTACTCTGTCAGCGTTGCTTCGCCACCGCATGCCCCTGGCTGCGCAGCCTCTCGCCACGTACGCCTGGAATGGCCCTAGAGCGACGCGTGGGTGGATGAGCTGGAGCGCAGGCGCGGGGTGGTGACTTGCCGCGGCAAGTGCCTTGCCGCGGTGGGTGCCTTGTCGTGCCCGGGAGCTCGTCGCTCGCCGGTCCTTGCCGAGACGCGGGGCGCGTCGCAACAAGTATCTTGTCGTGCCTCGGTCGGCCTTCCCAGCAAGCTCCTCTTGCCGGGGTCTTGTGCTTCGAGCGGTCGTCCCGGCAAGCTCCTCTTGCCGGGTCCTTGCTCTCTTCGGGTTGCCTTCCCGGCAGGCTCCTCCTACCGGGGCCTTGGCTCAAATACTTTGTTCTTGGATGGCCCAAAAAGGGATCACGGAGAGTTTTGGCGATCGCCTGGCAAGCCTTGCCGCGGGGTGCTACGACTGCCCGTGCACAAGTCCGGGGTACTAAGGTACCCCTACTTTAGTACACCGACAGGAGCCCACAGGCTTGGGCCATACACGGTGTCGAGCGCTGTTGGGCCAGGCCCAAAACAGTGCACGGGCACGCGTGGCCTGGGTCACGTTGCATCTGCTTCTGCGTCCACCATGCCCTGCCCGAACGGCACGCGTCGAACGCAGCATCGTGGGGAGAGGCGTGCGTGACGTGGGCGGCGTGCACGGGGCTAAGCCCCGCGGGCATGCGTCACGTCGTAATAAAGGGGGACGGTTCGCGCTATCCCCATAAGTGGAGGAAGGCGTGGAGGCGCGGCTCGTTTGCAGGACGGGGCCGAGGCACGGTTTCTGAGGCGCCCGCTCCCCACGATCACGGGGCGAGGGGAGGTCGCCTCATCCGTCGCCTCGGTCCTGCACGCCAGCCACGCGGCTTCCATGCGCCTGGGGTTGCGGATGGTGGAGGCAGGGAACCGGGCCGAGGCAGCAGGCCGGTCCCAGTTGCCTGTTCTTCCTGCGTCTTGATTGGCTGAGCAGGGCGGTCGAGCCCCCACCCTGCTCCTTTATAAAGAGCAAGAGGGGGGCGACGAAAACCCACACTCCTCCATCTTCGCTTCTTTTTAGCTTCTGATCCCCTCTCTCCATTCGCCATGGAGAAAGGGAATCCTGGTCCTTCATCGGTGGCGGCGAGGGTCACCGCCAGGCAACGCGCCCCTCCTCCCCTTGCACCCGCGGTGGCGGAGCCAATCGTAAGGGGAAGGGGGAGGGGGTGAGGTCGCGGACGAGGGCGTGGACGAGGCGGACGGGGCGACGCGCCGGCCTCGCCTCCGCCAGCGGCTCCTCTTCCCACGGCAGTCCACATCGGGGACGACCCCTGCGAGTTCTTCGTCAGGCTACGCCGGGCGCCTCGCCGCCGCCTCCGCCTCTCGGCTCCCTTCGCAAGCGTGATGGAGATGGAGCAACCCGAGACGCTAAGGCTGCGCATGAAGGGTTGCGGGATCAGCGGCACGCGGGTCCACGTCGAGTCCCCAGCCCCCGGCGTGGTGTATCTTGGCCGAGGGTGGAAGACATTCGCCCGTATCCACAGCTTGATGGAGGGGTTCACCCTCCATTTTAAGTTGATGGAGGGCGATCTCCTCTCCGTCAAGGCCTTCGGGGACTTCGGGACCCGGGCCCGGTGCTGCGTGGATAGCTCCTCCGACAGCGAAGGCTCCTCCTCGAGCGAGAGTGACGAGGAGGGGAGCGACAGTGATGATGAGGGCAGCGGTCGTCGGGATGACGGGTCCGACTAGGCGTCGGTCGCGGCTCCGCGTGGCACCGGCGACCCCATCATCCGCGTCGCTGGCTCCTTGAACTCCCCGGGGTCGTCTCCTTGGCGGCTGGCGTGGCGAGGCTGCGGAAGAGGAAGAGGGCTGGCGGCAAGGCCGTCAACTCAGAGTACGAGGGCACGGCGCCCTCGACAGCGTGCTGACGCCCTGCCGCCTCGTCGAGCCCTTCTTCCGGTGCCGCCATCATCGTCCAGCTTTCATCCGGCCCTCGGGGCGTTCTGTTGGTGTCTTCTGCCACCCGTAGCTCGCCTAGGCGCCCCTTTTGCCCTTTTCGCCTCCTTGTCCTACCTCCTTAGGAGAGAGACAAGAAAGGGATTACGGGCATCTTATCTTTTTTTCAATCTGTAAGCCCTCGGGCCTTAGCTGTGTTTAAAACTTGTAATCCCATCTTTCATGTTTTTCATTCTCTCTGAACTGTACCTGAGCGGAATGTTTTTAATGAAAAGGGGATGTTTGCCGGGCCATTTGTCCCGTGGGTAAAACCCACGCCAAGGAGCGAATCCTTTATATCGTTAAGATAGACACTTCTTTGCCCGGCAACAGGCCCTGCCGTCTTCCCGCGCTACTCGACCTCTCTCACGCCTTTGGCGGAGGAAGGGATGAGGCGGGTTCGGGCTCCTCGTTCCGCCCCTTTGCCGCCGCGACTACCACCGAAACGGGCCCCCAGAAACGCGCTCTGGGGCATGTCGTTAAGGGAGAACGGTAGCTTTTAGGAGGAAACAAGGTTTTCGTATTCCACAGTTCATAAGAGAATGCATGACAAGGGATGCAAAAACTTATCTGGGATTGCAGCCCCCGGCAACCTTGGCTTGCCGCGGGCGAATCTTCGTACTTGCAGCCCCCGGCAACACTGGTTTGTCGGGGACCAGATGCTGGTCCGCCCTTCTCCTCTTCTTCGTCCTTAAGCGGTCTGGCCAGGATATGCAAAACCCTGCGAACCAAAGGAAACGAAAGAACAGGAAAAAGGAGGCAGACTCGACCTCTAAGCTAGGGGTTAGCAGCTGTTAGGCACTATCAACCCTAACCAAGGACGAGACTCGACTCAGCATGCATGCTAAAACTTAGGGCGCCAGCGCTTCATTTACTGCTGCTCAGGGTCTGCGCCTGGCTTTGTACAAAGGATTACATGCAACTGCGGCAAGACTTGTGCAAAAGGTTGGTTGCCGGGCGGGGCCCGACAACCGCGCCTTACGGGTAAAACTTACGAAGATGCTCAATATTCCAAGAGTTGCTCACCGGAGTGCCATCTTCGGTCTCGAGGCGGACAGCGCCGGGCCTCGTGACTCGTCTCACCCGGTAAGGGCCTTCCCACTTCGGCGTCAACTTGTTATGATTCTTGGCGGACGGGGCGCGCCGAAGAACAAGGTCGCCTTCCTCGAAGCTTCTGGCTTTAACTTTGTGGCTATGGTAGCGACGCAAAGCTTGCTGGTAGCGAGAGGCTCGCACAGGAGCCTGAAGACGATCTTCCTCAAGGAGCAGCGCGTCATCTTCACGCAGCCGCTCTTGCTCAAGCTCATCATAAGCGAGCACTCGAGGTGACCCGTATACGAGTTCCGTGGGGGTAACTACTTCTGCTCCATAGACTAGAGCAAATGGTGTCTGGCCAGTGGCTCAATTTGGCGTCGTTCTGATCGACCAAAGAGCCACCGGCAGCTCCTCGATCTAGTTTCTTCCGCACTTGTGCAGCCTGTTGGAAGTTCTGGTCTTGAGCCCGCGCAGTACTTCGGCATTGGCCCTTTCAGCTTGACCGTTGCTCATGGGATGAGCAACAGAAGTGAAGCAGACCTTGGCGCCGAGATCTTGGATGTATTGCATGAAGGCGCGGCTCGTGAACTGCGTACCGTTGTCGGTGATGATCCTGTTGGGGATCCCGAAGCGGCAAACAATCGACCTGAAGAACTTGACTGCTGACTGTGCTGTCACCTTCCTCACTGGTTCCACTTCCGGCCACTTTGTGAACTTGTCGATTGCGACGTACAAGTACTCAAAGCCCCCGACAGCTCGGGGGAAGGGGCCGAGGATGTCGAGCCCCCAGACCGAAAATGGCCAGGATAAAGGGATCGTCTGGAGAGCTTGAGCTGGCTGGTGTATCTGCTTGGAATGGAACTGGCACGCTTCACACTTGGTTACTTGTGCAGTTGCATCCTGGAGGGCTGTCGGCCAGAAGAAACCTTGCCGGAACGCTTTGCCGGCAAGTGCTCTGGCGCCAATGTGGTGACCACATATGCCTCCATGTATCTCTGCCAACAGCTTTTATCCGTCTTCCCGGGAAATACACTTCAATTTCACACCGTTGCGCCCTCTTCTGTACAGTGTGTTGTCGACGAACTGGTACATACTCGAGCGCCGGGCTACTCTTTCCGCTTCTTCTTGCTCTTCGGGAAGTTCTCCGCTTTGGAGGAAATGGACAGTCTGCTGCGCCCATGCTGGAGCCTGTGGCTCGACAACAAGGACTGAAGGCGCATCTGCTGCTGCGGGAACGTCCGCTTCTATGGCGAGGATCTGGGGCTCTGCCGGAGCTTGACGTTCCCCGGCAAGCTTGCCGGAGCAAAACTTGTCGGGAGCGCCTGCTTCTACGGAACAAACCCTGGGGTTTTCCGGAGCAGACGGCTCCTCAGCGCTCTTGGCGTCGATCTTGGGGACCTTCTTGGTGGCGGCTCCGGGGAGCTCTGCCGAAAGATAGTCTCCGGAGACCAACTTCCTCTTCTTGCTCTGTCTGGTTGGTGGCGTTGCGGATGGCTGAGTCAGCTTGAGCACAAAGGTTCCTGGTTCCACAGGTAACTTAAATGCCGTGCACTTTGACAGGCCATCAGCGATGTCGTTCTCGGCTCTTGGAATGTGTTCCATTTGCAGGCCGTCAAAGTGCTCTTCCAGCTTCCTCACTTCATCAACGTACGCTTCCATCAACGGACTCTGGTAATCCTTGTTCACTTGGCGGACGACAAGCTGCGAGTCACCCCTGGCAATGAGCTTCTTGATCCCAAGTTCTGCCGCGATCCTGAGACCGGCGAGCAGACCTTCATACTCTGCTGTATTGTTGGTTGCTTGTTCCTTGGGGAAGTGCATCTGGACTACGTACTTGAGGTGCTCTCCGGTGGGCGCGATAAGTAACGCGCCAGCACCGGCGCCTTGCAGCGAGAAAGCACCATCAAAGTACATCAGCCACTCTTTGCTTGCTTCTTTGGCGGGGATGCCCGTCTCTGGGATATCTTCGTCCGGTGTCGGTGTCCACTCTGCTATGAACTCCGCCAATGCTCTGCTTTGGATAGTCGAGGTGCTCTCGAACTGGAGACCAAAGCTCGACAGTTCTAGTGCCCACTCGACAATCCTGCCTGTTGCTTCTGGATTCTGCAGTATCCTCTTCAGCGGAAAGTGGGTGACAACCGTAATCTCATGTGCTTGGAAGTAATGGCGCAACTTTCTCGAGGCCATGAGAAGGCCGAAAAGCAATTTCTGCACACCAAAGTACCTTGACCTAGCCCCCTACAAAAGGGAGCTGACAAAGTAAACTGGGCGCTGCACCATTTTCTTCTTCTGCACCTCCACTTGCTCCTGCGCAGATTCATCCTTGTCGGGGCCAGAGCTTGTCGGGGAAGCCCCCTGCTTGTCGCTGGACGTGCTTGCCGTGGTTGCTGGCTCATCATCTGCCTCCCTCTCCGCTACTAACGCAGCACTAACCACTTGATTTGTTGCCGCCAGGTACAGCAGCAACTTCTCTTGTGGTTTAGGCGCGACAAGTATTGGAGCGGAGGATAGGTATTTCTTCAAGTCTTGCAGCGCGGCCTCCGCTTCCGGAGTCCATCTCACTGGAACCACCCTTTTCAAAACTTTGAAAAATGGCAGGGCGCGTTCTGCAGACTTGGAAATAAACCTGCTGAGAGCCGCGACGCAGCCGGCAAGCCTTCGTACATCCTTGACGCGTGTTGGTGCTTCAATCTGCTCGATGGCCTTGATTTTGTCTGGATTGGCTTCGATTCCTCGCTGAGACACGAAGAACCCGAGAAGCTTGCCGGAAGGGACTCCAAACATGCACTTCTCGGGGTTGAGCTTGAGGCTGATCCTGCGCAGGTTCGTGAAGGTCTCTTCTAAATCTTGAATCAGGGTTGCCCTGTCCCTGCTTTTGACCACTATGTCATCCATGTAGGCTTCCACATTTCTGTGGATCTGTGGCTTAAAAGCGGTATGGACAACCCTCGCAAATGTCGAACCAGCATTCTTCAAACCGAAAGGCATCCATACGAAACAGTACGTGCCACATGGAGTGATGAACGCGGTCTTCTCCTCGTCTTCTTCAGCCATGAAGATTTGATGAAATGAAAGCAGGTCACACCCGGCCGTGGAGTCAACAATCTGGTCAATGCGCAGCAAGGGAAAGGGATCCTTGGGACAAGCTTTGTTAACATCAGTAAAGTCGATGCAAAGCCTCCATTTCCCATTTGCTTTGCGCACGACAACCGGATTGGCCAACCACGTCGGATGGAGCACACCTCTGACGAGGCCTGCCGCTTCCAACTTCTTGATCTCTTCTGCGATGAACTCTTGGCGCTCCACCGCTTGCTTCCTGACTCTTTGCTTGACGGGCCGCGCATGAGGACAGACGGCGAGGTGGTGCTCAATCACTTTCCTGGGAACGCCGGGGATGTCAGATGGTTGCCAGGCAAACACATCGACATTCTCCCGCAGGAATGCAACGAGCGCGCTTTCCTATTTGGAGTCGAGAGTGGCACTGATGGTGAAGGTACCACCAGTGCCGTCCTCCTTGGCGGACACCTTCTTGGTCGTTGGCGGAGCTGCCATTGTCTTCTTACTCTTACCTGTGGAGCTCGATGGCGCGTCCTCGACGGCAGCGCAGCACTCCGAAGAGGTGCGCTTGCCGGAGCGGGCACCAGAGCACTCGCCAGGCTTGGTCTTCTTCTTGCCGGCGGAGCTCGATGGCGCGTCCTCGACGATAGCGCAGCACTCCATAGAGGTGCGCTTGCCGGAGTGGGCGCCAAAGCACTTGCCGGGCTTGGTCTTCTTCTTCCCTTCGGGAGCTTCAGCGGCAAGTGGCTCGTGATCCGCTGCGGATGCTGCTTCCCGGTAGATCTTGTCGGCACAGATAAGGGCATCCTTCTTGTGACCAGGGACAGAGATGATGCTTATCGGGCCTGGCATCTTGAGCATGTTGTATGCGTAGTGAGAGGCCGCCATGAATTTGGCAAGCGCTGGACGGCCGAGAATTCCATTGTAGCGCAACGGAAAATCGGCAACGTCAAAAGTGATCCTCTCTGTCCTGAAGTTCAGCTCGCTGCCAAACATTACTGGCAATGTTATCTTCCCCTCCGGCTTGCTCCTTCCCGGGTTGATTCCTTGGAACGTGCCGGTCTCTTCGAGCTCGCTGTCGGGGACTTGGAGTTTCCGGAGCACAGCGGAGGAGATCAGGTTCAAGCCGGCCCCGCCGTCGACTAGCATCTTGGTGACCTTGAGGTTGCGGACTGTTGGCGAGACCAACATCGGCAAGCACCCGATCGCAGTTGTGCGGTCAGGGTGGTCCTCAATATCGAAGATGATAGGCGTGCTGGACCATTTCAGAGGCTTGCGCGACTCGACGGGTGGTTCCGCTGCATTGACTTCCCGCGTCCATTGCTTGAGCTGGCGGTGAGAAGTATGCAGGGAAGCACCGCCGTCTACGCACAAGACCTCTGTGGCTTTCTGAAACTCCTGCTCACTGGTCTCGACGTCATCCATGTCTTCGTCTTTGTCGTCATCTTCATTCTTGTCGCGGCCACGGGGAGGTCTGTCCGTTTGCCGCTGCTTGTCCTTGTCGCGGCGTCCTCCCTGGCCGGGGTGCTTTGTACCTGATCCTCCGCCACCTCCCCGGGCTCTATCCTTGTCGCGCCGCTCGTACTCGGCCTTTTGCAGCTCGACGAGCCGCTCGACCTGCTTGCAGCTCTGGAGGTCATGGCCCTTGGTGCGGTGGATCTTGCAGTACTGTTTGTTGGTGCCGTCCCGCTTGTCGACGACCGCCACAGCCTGGCAGTTGGCGCATCCGGTAACCTCCTTGCCGGAGCTACCAGCCTGGGCCTTCTTGGCGGCGCCTTCATCGCCGGACTGCTCAACAACCAGTACTTCTTGGCTCTTCTTCTTCCTATTGCTCCGCCGCCGGTTCTTCCTTGCCGGGGCGGTATCTTCACTGTCAGATTCTCCTGCTCCAGTGTTCTCTCCGGGGAGTTTCCTCCCTTCTTCAGCACGTGCACACTTGTCGGCCAGGGCATATAGCTCGCTGACGTCTTTGATCTTGCACATCGCCATCTCCTCCCGCATCCTGCGGTTACGCACGTTCTGATGGAACGCACTGATAACCGCGGCAGGGTGGACGTCTGGGATGTTGTAGTGCACGCGGCTGAATCTCTGGATGAACTTGCGCAAGGATTCCCCTTCCTTCTGGATGAGCAGATGAAGGTCGCTCGCTTGTCCATGGGGTTTGTGGCCGCCTGTAAAGGCGCCAACAAACTGATGGCACAAGTGTGTCCAGGAGGTTATGGAGTTATCCGGCAAGTGCATGAGCCAGGATCTGACGTTGGATTTGAGTACCAACGGGAAGTAGTTGGCAAGGATCTTGTCGTCCCGCTCCCCAGCAGCCTGCACCGCAATGGTGTAGATGCTGAGGAACTCCGACGGATGCGACTTGCCGTCGTACTTCTCTGGTACGTCTGGCTTGAAATTCTTCGTGCTGGGCCACTGGACTTGTCGCAGCTCACGGGTGAACGCAGGGCAACCTACCGCGTACGGTAGGTCGCCTGGTCCCCCGGGCGCATGCATGTCGACAGAGGGCCTAGCGCGCCTGTCTGACTGACGCCGCACTTCTCTCCGACGCTCGATGCGAGTACGAGCGTCCTCTTGTTCTCGCTCGTGAAGAACTTGGCGTTGATCGCGACGAGTTCGCGGATTCGACGACGCGGTGGAGTCGTTGTCGTGATGGTTCCGGCGAGTCGGCGATCTTGGCCTTTGGGGCAGGGAGTGCACGGTGGTCGTGCCCCCACCGGTCTTGGCGCCATCGGTTCTCGCCTGGCCGACTTGCTGTCGGGGGATATCAGCCTCCACGAGCACCTATGGGGACAGAGCCCCTTGTCGGTTCGGCGGGGGCGAGGATGCACAAAGAGCAGATCGAGGCGACACACACACACAACGATTTTACCCAGCTTCGGGCCGCATGGATGCGTAAAACCCTACTGCTGCATGTCTGGTTGATTGGAGTTCTTGCTCTGGAGCGCAAGAAGCTACAACGAGTTGGAGCTGGACGTAGACGAGGGTCTACTGGGCGTCCTGCTAGTTCTGGTTTTCCCTCCTCCCCTCCTCCATGCGCATGGGCCTCCTTTTATATGCCAAGGGGTTTCCCACAGGTAGCGGCGCAGGTGAGGGTAAAAATGGCAAGGAACTGTGTGAACAGTGGCTGCACAGTGTTATCGAACCTAACTCTGACGGCGGGGGACAAAGGCATTAAATGCCCGTCTGGATCGCTTGAACAGTGCCGAGGCGGACCGTTAGGGGCGCCTCCGCTCGCCACGGGGGCGACTCTGTCAACGTTGCGTGCCACCGCACACCTCAGGTTGTGTAACGTCTCGCCACGTGCCTCCGGGGAAGCTCCAGAGTGACGCGTGGGCAGGTGGGCTGGAGCGCGGGCCTGAGGTGGTGGTTAGCCGCGGCAAGTGGCTTGCCGCGGTAGTTGCCTTGTCGCGCCTGAGAGCTTGCCGCTCGTCAGGCCTTGCCGGGGCGCGCGGCGCACCGCGGCGGGCTTCTCTTGGGGTGCCTTGGCTTGGCCATCCCGGCGAGCTCCTCCCGCTGGGGCATTGGTGCTTCGGCTTAGTCGTCCCGGCAAGCTCCTCTTGCCGGGGCCTTGTCACCTTGGCCCGGCAAGCTCCTCTTGCCGGACCTCGCCTGCTTGGCCCGGCAAGCTCCTCTTGCCGGGGCTTGGTCTTCGGGGCTCGATCACCTGGCCTTCGTCCGGCCCGGAGCGGGCCGTGGACACTCTTTTCGCTCCCCTGGCAGGCCTTGCCGCGGGAGGCTACTACTGCCCGTGCACAAGTTCGGGGTTCTAGGGTACCCCTACTTTAGTACACCGACAGGAGCCCCCGGGCCTGGGCCATACACGGTGCCGAGCGTTGTTGGGCCAGGCCCTAACAGTGCACGGGCATGCGTGGCCTAGGTTGCGCTGCTCCTTGACTCCGTGCTCGTCGCGCCCTCCCCAAGTGGTGCGCGCTTATCGCGGCGTCGTGGGGGGGGGGGTGAGGCGTGCGAGGCGTGCGTAACGTGGGTGGCGTGCGCGGGGCTGAGGCCCGCAGGCATGCGTCACGTCATGCACGATCTCTTTTATTTGGAAAGGCGAAACGTCTGCCCGCACTTTCGAGTGAGGGGGAAGAGAGGTCGCCTCACCAGTTGCCTCGGCCCTGCCCGCCCGCCACGCGTCCTCCATGCACTTGGGGTCGCGGTGGTGGAGGCAGGAAGCCGGGCCGACGCGGGTCGAGGTAGGGGGTCGGCCCCATCGCCTGCCCTTCCTCTGCTTTGATTGGTTGGGCGGGGCGGCCGAGCCCCCACTTCACCCCTTTATAATGAGCGGAAGGGGATGACGAGGGTCCGCATTCCTTCCTTCTTCCTCCTCTTAGATCCCTGGTCCCCTTTCCCCAGCTGTCATGGAGGAAGGGAACCCTGGTCCTTCTTCGGTGGCGGCAAGGGTTGCCGCCAGGCAGCGTGCCCCTCCTCCCCTTGCACCCGCGGCAGCGGAGCCAACCGTAGGGGGAAGGGGGAGGGGGCGAGGTCGCGGACGAGGCCGTGGACGGGGCCGAGGCGCTCGAGGCGGGCAGGGTGGCGCGCCGGCCTCGCCTCCGCCGACGGCTCCGTTTCCCCCGGCAGTTCATCTCGGGGACGACCCCTGCGAGTTCATCATCAGGCTGCGCCGGGCGCCTCGCCGTCGCCTCCACCTCCCGGCCCCCTTTGCGGACGTCCTGGAGGCGGAACAACACGAGACGCTGAGGCTGCGCATGAGGGGCTGCGGGATCAGTGGTACGCGAGTCCACGTCGAATCCCGAGCCCCCGGTGTGATGTGCCTGGGCCAAGGGTGGAAGTCGTTCGCCCGGATCCATAGCTTGACGGCGGGGTTCACCCTCCATTTCAAGCTGATGGAGGGCGATTTGCTCTCCGTCAAGGTCTTCGGGGACCTTGGCACCCGGGCCCGGTGTTGCGTGGACAGCTCCTCCGACAGCGAAGGCTCCTCCTCGAGCGAGAGTGACGAGGAGGGGAGCGACAGCGACGACGAGGGCGGGCGGTCACCGGGTGACGGGCACGACTAGGCGCTAGTCGCAGCTCCACGTGGCACCGGCGGCCCCAATCGTCCGCGTCGCTGGCGCCGTGAACTCCCCGGGGTCGTCTCCTTGGGCGGCTGGCGTAGGGAGGATGCGGAAGAGGAGGAGGACGGGCGGCAAGGCCGCTGCCTCGTCTTCCAACCTCGCCCCGGACGCCGTCACCACCCCTGCTTGCGGCGACGACCACCGGGGTCTTCTCTCCGGCCCGGCGAGCTCCTCTTGCCGGGGCTTCGTCTTCTTGGGCGGCCGGAGTGGCGAGGCTGCGGAAGAGGCTGGCGGCAAGGCCGTCAACTCGGAGTACGAGGGCTAGATGCCCTTGACAGCGTGTCGACATCCCGCCGCCTCCTTCTCGAGCTCCGCTTCCGGCGTCGCCGTGTTCTTCTGGCCTCCGGAGCTCCGGGGTGGGGCCTCGGACGCTCTCTTGGCGTCTTCTGCCACCCGTAGCTCGTCTAGGCGCCCCTTTTGCCCTTCTCGCCTCCTTGCCGTACCTCCTGAGGAGAGAGACAAGAAAGGGATTACGGGCACCTTATCTCTTTTTATCTTGTAAGCCCTTGGGCCTTAGTTGCATTAAAATCTTGTAATCCCATCTTTCATGTTTTTCATTCTCTCTGAACTATACCTGAGTGGAATGTTTTTAATGAAAAAAAGGGGTTGTTTGCCGGATCATTTGTCTCGCGGGTACATCCCGCGGCAAGGGGCGGACCCTTTGCACCGTCAAGATAGACACTTCGCCCGGCAACGGACCCTGCCGTCCCCCGCGCCTCTTGGCCCTCCTCCCGCTCTAGGCGGAGGCAGGGAGAAGGCGGGTTCTGGCCCCTCGCTTCCTCACCTTGCCGCCGCGGCTACTATCCGGAATGGGCCCCGGGAACGCGCTCCGGGGTTTGCCGCTTTAAGAGAGCACGGCAGCTTTTTAGGAGGAGGCGAGGTTTTCACATTCCGCAGCTCACGAGAGAATGCATGATAAGGGATGTAAAGACTTATCTGAGGTTGCAGCTCCCGGCAACTCTGGCTTGTCGGGAGGCGGGTGCTGGCTCGTCCTTCTCCCCCTCTTCGTCCTTGAGCGGCTCGGCAAGGGTAGGCCGTTCCCGCGAGCCAAAGGGAAAGGACGGGAAAAAGACGCGGACTCGACCTCCAAGTTAGGGGTTAGCGACTGTTAGGCACTATCGACCCTAACCAAGGACGAGACTCGACTCAGCATGCATGCTAAAACTTGGGGGGGGGGGGGCCAACGCATAATTGCGGCCAGGGTCTGCGCCTGGCTTTGTACAAAGGATTACATGCGTCTGCGGCAAGACTTTTGTACAAAGAGTTGGTTGCCGGACGGGGTCCGACAACCGCGCCTTACGGGTAAAACTTGCGAAGATGCTCAATGTTCCAGGAATTGCTCACCGGAGTACCATCTTCGGTCTCGAGGCGGACGGCGCCAGGCCTCGTGACTCGTTTCACCCGGTAAGGGCCTTCCCACTTCGGCGTCAACTTGTTGTGTATCTTGGCCGACTGAACGCGCCGAAGAACAAGGTCGCCTTCCTCGAGGCTCCTGGCCTTAACTTTGCGGCTATGATAGCGACGCAGAGCTTGCTGGTAGCGAGCGGATCGCACAGCAGCCTGGAGACGATCTTCCTCGAGGAGCAGTGCGTCATCTTCACGCGACTGCTCTTGCTCAAGCTCATCATAAGCGAGCACTCGAGGTGACCCGTATACGAGTTCCGTGGGGGTAACTGCTTCTGCTCCATAAACTAGAGCAAATGGTGTCTGGCCGGTGGCTCGATTTGGCGTCGTTCTGACCGACCAAAGAACCGCCGGCAGCTCCTCGATCCAGTTCCGTTCGCGCTTGAGCAGCTTGTCAAAACTTCTGGTCTTGAGCCCGCGCAGTACCTCGGCGTTGGCCCTTTCCACTTGACCGTTGCTCCGGGGATGAGCAACAGAAGCGAAGCAGACCTTGGTACCGAGATCTTGGGTGTACTGCATGAAGGCGTGGCTTGTGAACTGCGTACCGTTGTCGGTGATGATCCTGTTGGGGATCCCGAAGCGGCAAACAATCGACCTGAAGAATTTGATCGCGGACTGGGTGGTCACCTTCCTCACTGGTTCCACTTCTGGCCACTTTGTGAACTTGTCGATGGCAACGAACAAGTACTCAAAGCCCCCGACGGATCGGGGGAAGGGGCCGAGGATATCGAGCCCCCAGACCGAGAAGGGCCAGGATAAAGGGATCGTCTGGAGAGCTTGAGCTGGCTGGTGTATCTTCTTGGAATGGAACTGGCACGCTTCACACTTGGTTACTTGTGCAGTTGCATCCTGGAGGGCTGTGGGCCAGAAGAAGCCCTGCCGGAACGCCTTTTCGGCAAGTGCTCTGGCGCCAATGTGGTGCCCACATATGCCTCCGTGTATCTCCGCCAACAGCCTCTGTTCGTCTTCCCGGTGGATGCACTTCAATTTCACCCCATTGCGTCCTCTTCTGTACAGTGCGTTGTCAACGAACTGGTACATACTGGACTGCCGGGCTACTCTTTCAGCTTCTTCTTGTTCTTCGGGAAGCTCTCCTGTCTGGAGGAAACGGACGATCTGCTATGCCCACGTCGGAGCCTGGGGCTCGACGACGAGGACCAAAGGCATGTCGGCGGCTGCTGAACATCAGCTTCTACGGCGAGGACTCGGGGCTCAGCCGGAGCTTGACGTTCCTCGGCAAGCTTGCCGGGGTGTGGCTTGCCGGGAGCGCCTGCTTCATCGGGGCGAACCCTGGGGCTTACCGGAGCAGGCAGCTCCTCAGCGCTCTTGGCGTCGATCTCGGGGACTCCCTTGGCGGCGGCTTCGGGAAGCTCTGCCGGGAGAGAGCCGTCAGAGACCGGTCTTCTCTTCTTGCTTGGCCCAGTCGATGGCGTCACGGATGGCTGAGTCAGCTTGAGCACAAAGGTCCCGGGTTCCACAGGTAGCTTTAGTGCGGCGCATTTTGACAGGCCGTCGGCGATGTCGTTCTCTGCTCTTGGAACGTATTCCATTTGCAGGCTGTCAAAGCGCTCTTCCAGCTTTCTCACTCCATCAACGTAGGCTTCCATCAACGGGCACTGGTAATCCTTGTTCACTTGGCGGACGACGAGCTGCGAGTCACCCCTGACAATGAGCTTCTTGATCCCAAGTTCCGCGGCAATCCTGAGACCGGCGAGCAAACCTTCATACTCTGCCGTATTGTTGGTTGCTTGCCCCTTGGGAAAGTGCATCTGGACGACGTACTTGAGGTGCTCTCCGGTGGGCGCGATGAGCAGCACGCCAGCACCCGCGCCTTCCAGCGAAAAGGCACCATCAAAGTACATCAGCCACTCTTTGGTTGCTTCCTTGCCGGGGATGCTCGTCTCGGGAATTTCTTCATCCGGTGTCGGCGTCCACTCTGCTATGAACTCTGCCAATGCTCGGCTCTGGATGGTCGATGTGCTCTCGAACTTGAGGCCGAAGCTTGACAGCTCTAGCGCCCACTCGACAATCCTGCCTGTCGCTTCGGGATTCTGCAGTATCCTCTTAAGCGGAAAGCGAGTGACCACTGTGATCTCGTGTGCTTGGAAGTAATGGCGCAGCTTCCTCGAGGCCATGAGGAGGCCGAAGAGCAATTTCTGCACACCAGAGTACCTCGACCTAGCCCCCTGCAAGAGGGAACTGACGAAGTAAACTGGGCGCTGCACCATCCTCTTCCTCTGCACTTCCCCTTGCGCTTGCGTGGATCCGCCCTTGCCGGGGCCAGAGCTTGTCGGGGAAGCCCCCTGCTTGCCGTCGGACGCGCTTGCCGTGACTGCTGGCTCGTCATCAGCTTCCCTCTCCGCAACTAACGCAGCGCTAGCCACTTGATTGGTTGCCGCTAGGTAGAGCAGCAACTTCTCTCGAGGTCTAGGCGCGACAAGTGTAGGGGCAGAGGACAGGTATTTCTTCAAGTCTTGCAGCGCAGCCTCCGCTTCCGGAGTCCATTTCACTGGACCTGCCTTTTTCAAGATTTTGAAAAACGGCAGGGCGCGTTCCGCAGACCTGGAAATAAATCTGCTGAGAGCCGCCACGCAGCCGACAAGTCGTCGCACGTCCTTGACACGCGTTGGTGCTTCAATCTGCTCGATGGCCTTGATCTTGTCGGGGTTGGCTTCGATCCCACGCTAAGACACGAAGAACCCGAGAAGCTTGCCGGAGGGAACTCCGAACACGCACTTCTCGGGGTTGAGCTTGAGGCTGATCCTGCGCAAGTTTGCAAAGGTCTCTTCCAAGTCTTGTACCAGGGTTGCCTTGTCTCTGCTCTTGACCACAATGTCGTCCATGTAGGCCTCCACATTTCTGTGGATCTGTGGCTCAAAAGCAGTGTGGACAACCCTCGCAAATGTCGAGCCCGCGTTCTTCAGTCCAAAAGGCATCCGCACAAAACAGTACGTGCCGCACGGGGTGATGAACGCAGTCTTCTCTTCGTCTTCTTCGGCCATGAAGATCTGGTGGTACCCGGAGTAGGCGTCAAGGAACGAAAGCAGGTCGCATCCGGCCGTGGAGTCAACAACCTGGTCGATGCGCGGCAAGGGAAATGGATCTTTAGGGCAAGCTCTGTTGACATCGGTGAAATCGATGCAAAGCCTCCACTTCCCGTTTGCCTTGCGCACGACGACAGGATTGGCCAACCACGTCGGATGGAGCACGCCTCTGACGAGGCCTGCCGCTTCCAACTTCTTGATTTCCTCCGCGATAAACTCTTGGCGCTCCACCGCTTGTTCCCTAACTTTTTGCTTGACGGGCCGCGCATGAGGACAGACGGCAAGGTGGTGCTCAATCACTTCCCTGGGAACGCCGGGGATGTCCGATGGTTGCCAGGCAAACACATCGACATTCGCCCGCAGGAAAGCGACGAGCGCGCCTTCCTATTTGGGGCCGAGAGTGGCACTGATGGTGAAGGTACCACCAGTGCCGTCCTCCTTGGCGGGCACCTTCTTGGTCGCGGGTGGAGCAGCCGTCGTCTTCTCGTGTTCGCCGGCGGGGCTCGGTGGCACGTCCTCGACGGCAGCGCAGCACTCCGAAGAGGCGCGCTTGCCGGAGTGGGCACCAGAGCATTCGCCGGGCTTGGCCTTCTTGCCGGCGGGGCTCGAGGGCACGTCCTCGACGGCAGCGCAGCACTCCGAAGAGGCGCGCTTGCCGGAGTGGGTGCCAGGGCACTTGCCGGACTTGATCTTCTTGCCGGTGGGGCTCGATGGCACGTCCTCGACGGCAGCGGAGCACTCCGAAGAGGCGCGCTTGCCGGAGTGGGCGCCAGAGCACTTGCCGGACTTCTTCTTTCCCCCGGAAACTCCAGCGGCGGGCGGACCGCGGGCCGTTGCCGCTGTTGCGTCCCGGTATAACTGGTCGGCGCAGATAAGGGCGTCCTTCTTGTCGCCGGGGACAGAAATGACGCTTATCGGGCCGGGCATCTTGAGCATGTTATACGCATAGTGAGAGGCCGCCATGAACTTGGCGAGTGCTGGCCGGCCAAGGATCCCGTTGTAAGGCAACAGAAGGTCGGCGACGTCAAAGGTGACCTTCTCAGTTCTGAAATTCAGCTCGCTGCCAAATGTTACCGGTAGCGTGATCTTTCCCTTCGGCTTGCTCCTTCCCGGGTTGATTCCTTGGAATGTGCCGGTTTCTTCGAGCTCGCTGTCGGGAACTTGGAGTCTCCGGAGAACAGCAGAGGAGATCAGATTCAAGCCGGCCCCGCCGTCAACTAGCATCTTAGTGACCTTGAGGTTGCGTATCGTTGGGGAAACCAACATCGGCAAGCACCCGACCGCGGTTGTGCGATCAGGGTGGTCCTCAATGTCGAAGATGATAGGCGTGCTGGACCATCTCAGGGGTCTGCGTGACTCGACGGGCGGCTCCACTGCATTGACCTCCCGCACCCACCGTTTGAGCTGGTGGTGGGAAGCGTGCAGGGAGGCACCGCCGTCCACACACAAGACTTCAGTGGCTTTCTGAAACTCCTGCTCGCTGGTCTCGGGGTCTTCCATGTCTTCGTCGTCGTCTTCGTCTTCGCTCTTGTCGCGGCCCCATTGAGGTCTGTCTGCTTGCCGCTGCTTGTCCTTGCCGCGGCGCTCCCCCGGGCCGGGACGCTTCGTGCCGGATCCCCCGCCACCTTCTTGGGCCGTCTCCTTGTCGCGTCGCGCGTACTCGGCCTTTTGCAGGTCGACGAGTCGCTCGACTTGCTTGCAACTCTGGAGGTCGTGGCCCCTGGTGTGGTGGATCTTGCAGTACTTCTTGTCGGTACCATCCCGCTTATCGGCAGCCGCCACCGCCCGGCAGTTGGCGCACCCGGCAACCTCCTTGCCGGGGCCTCCCGCCTGGGCTTTCTTGGCGGAGCCCTCGCTGCCGGACTTCTCGACAACCAGTACCTCTGGGTTTTTCTTCTTCTTGCCGTTCCGCCGCCGGCCTCTCCTTGCCGGGGCGGTACCTTCACTGTCGGAGTCTCCTTCTCCTACACTTTCTCCGGGGAGCCGCCTCCCTTCCTCAGTGCGTGCACACTTGTCGGCAAGGGCGTAAAGCTCACTGACCTCCTTGATTTTGCACATCGCCATCTCCTCCCGCATCCTGCGGTTACGCGCGTTCTGGTGGAACGCGCTGATCACCGCGGCAGGGTGGACGTCTGGGATGTTGTAGTGCACATGGCTAAACCTCTGGATGAACTTGCGTAAAGGCTCCCCCTCCTTCTGAACAAGCAGGTGAAGGTCGCTCGCCTAGCCATGGGGTTTGTGGCCGCCTGTGAAGGCGCCCACGAACTGATGGCATAGATCTGGCCAGGAGGAGATGGAGCCGTCCGGCAAGTGCATGCGCCAGGATCTAACGTTGGGCTTGAGTACCAGCGGGAAGTAGTTGGCAAGGATCTTATCGTCCCGTCCTCCGGCAGCCTGCACCGCAATGGTGTAGATGCTGAGGAACTCAGACGGATGCGACTTGCCGTCGTACTTCTCGGGCACGTCGGGCTTGAAGTTCTTTGTGCTGGGCCACTGGACTTGCCGCAGCTCGCGGGTGAACGCAGGGCAACCCACCGAATACGGCAGTTCGCCTGGTTCCCCCGGCGCGTGCATGTCTCCAGTGGGCCCAACGCGCTGGTCTGATTGACGCCGCGCCTCTCTTCTGTGCTCGATGCGGGTTCGAGCGTCTTCTTCCCTTCGTTCATGAAGGACTTGGCGTTGGTCGCGGCGAGTTCGCGGGTTCGACGACGCGGTGGAGTCGTCGTCGAGGTGAACCCGGCGAGTCGGCGACCGTGGCCTCTGGGGCGGGGAGTGCACGGTGGTCGCGCCCCCGCCATTCTTGGCGCCATCGGTTTTCGCCTGGGAGACTGGCCGCGGCTGTGATGCGCTGTGCTGCCGCGGAGTGTCACCGTTGGCGAAACTGATGAGGCTTTGGATGGTTGCCCTCCAGCCGTCGAGCTTGTCCGCCGTTGGAGGGTAGTCTAGGAGCAGCTGGGCTCGCGCGAGAGCTTCCGCTGGGGTGGCGGGCAGAGGCGGCGAGCGGCGCGAGGAGCGGGATGTGCTCGAATTCCTAACCACGTTAGAAGGAGCAGCACCCGGTCCAGGCAACCGCGCGACGCTCGTCCCGGCACGCTGGATCGCATGTCGGTCCTGAGCCCCCTAGGATCCACCAGCGTGGCCCGGGTCCAGCGAGCGTATGGTACCATGGGTACCATGACGCTGCTGGTTTTGCCCCTCCTGAGCGGGGTGCGGGGCGAGCTCGGACGCCGCGGGACCAAGAATTGGCTCGACGGTGCCCGTTCCTCCGCCGGCGTCCTCCCCACCACCCGTCTGCTCCATGGGCGGTGGGTTCAATGCTGATGGGCCGGCCACCTCCGGGGCTTTCTTCTTCGGCGCCATGCTGGCGCAAACGATGAGAGCCTGGCTCGCGCGGACGCCGGATCTGGTTCACACAACCTCGACGCCCCCTACCTGGCGCGCCAAAGATGTCGGGGGATATCAGCCTCCACGAGCACCTATGGGGACGGAGCCCCTTGTCGGTTCGGCGGGGGCGAGGATGCACAAAGAGCAGATCGAGGCGACACACACACACAACGATTTTACCCAGCTTCGGGCCGCATGGATGCGTAAAACCCTACTGCTGCATGTCTGGTTGATTGGAGTTCTTGCTCTGGAGCGCAAGAAGCTACAACGAGTTGGAGCTGGACGTAGACGAGGGTCTACTGGGCGTCCTGCTGGTTCTGGTTTTCCCTCCTCCCCTCCTCCATGCGCATGGGCCTCCTTTTATATGCCAAGGGGTTTCCCACAGGTAGCGGCGCAGGTGAGGGTAAAAATGGCAAGGAACTGTGTGAACAGCGGCTGCACAGTGTTATCGAACCTAACTTTGACGGCGGGGGACAAAGGCATTAAATGCCCGTCTGGATCGCTTGAACAGTGCCGAGGCGGACCGTTAGGGCGCCTCCGCTCGCCACGGGGGCGACTCTGTCAACGTTGCGTGCCACCGCACACCTCAGGTTGCGTAACGTCTCGCCACGTGCCTCCGGGGAAGCTCCAGAGTGACGCGTGGGCAGGTGGGCTGGAGCGCGGGCCTGAGGTGGTGGTTAGCCGCGGCAAGTGGCTTGCCGCGGTAGTTGCCTTGTCGCGCCTAAGAGCTTGCCGCTCGTCAGGCCTTGCCGGGGCGCGCGGCGCGCCGCGGCGGGCTTCTCTTGGGGTGCCTTGGCTTGGCCATCCCGGCGAGCTCCTCCCGCCGGGGCCTTGGTGCTTCGGATTAGTCGTCCCGGCAAGCTCCTCTTGCCGGGGCCTTGTCGCCTTGGCCCGGCAAGCTCCTCTTGCCAGACCTCACCTGCTTGGCCCGGCAAGCTCCTCTTGCCGGGGCTTGGTCTTCGGGGCTCGATCACTTGGCCTTCGTCCGGCCCGGAGCGGGCCGTGGAGACTCTTGTCGCTCCCCTGGCAGGCCTTGCCGCGGGAGGCTACTACTGCCCGTGCACAAGTTCGGGGTTCTAGGGTACCCCTACTTTAGTACACCGACACCTGTCGCGGCTGCGACGCACTATGCTGCCGCGGGTTGTCGCCGTTAGCGAAACCGATGAGGCTCTGTATCGTGGCCCTCCAGTCGTCGAGCTTTTCCGCTGTTGGAGGGTAGTCTAGGAGTAGTTGAGCTCGCGCCAGAGCTTCTGCTGGAGTGGCGGGCAGCGGTGGCGAACGGCGCGTTGAGCGGGATGTGCTCGAACTTCTAACTACGTTAGAAGGAGCAGCACCCGGACCAGGCAGCCGCGCCACGCTCGCGCCGGCACGTTGGTGTGAGTGCTGGCCTTGAGCGCCCTGGGATCCGCCGGCTCGATCTGGGTCCAACGAGCGAAAGGTACCGTGAGTGCCAAGACGCTGCTGGTCCCGTGCCTCCTGAGAGGCGCGCGGTGCATGTTCGGACGCCGTGGCACCATGAGCTGGCTCGGTGGCACCCGTTCCGCCGCCGGTGCCGTCCCCACCACCCGTTCGCTCCAGGGGCGGTGGGTTCGACGCGGACGGACCAGCCACCTCCGGAGCCTTCTTCTTCGGTGGCATGTCGATGAAGATGATGGAGATCTAGCATGTGCAGACGCCGGATCAGGTTCGCACAACTTCGACGCCCCCTACCTGGCGCGCCAAAGATGTCGGGGGAAATCAGCCTCCTCGAACACCTATGGGGACCGAGCCCCTTTCTTGGTTCGGCGGGGGGCGGAGGTCGCGCGAAGAGCGGATCGAGGCGATGCACACAAGGGGTTTACCCAGCTTCGGGCCGCACGGATGCGTAAAACCCCTACTGCTGCTTTGTGGTTTTGGTATTGTGTTCTTGCTCGGGAGCGTGTGGTGCTACAGTACATGCGAGCTGCTGGCGAGACCGAGCGAGAATGGCCTCCCTCCCTTTCCTCGTTGCGCATGGGGCCTCCTTTTATATGTGCAAGGGGTTACCCACAGGTGGCAACGTAGGCGGGGGTAAAACTGGAAACGCTGTGTTGGGTACAGCTGTTTGCACAGTGCTATCATACCTAACTCTGACGGCAGGGGACAAGGGCATTAAATGCCTGTCTGGGTCGCCCAAACAGTGCAGGAAAGGGGCCGTCAGGAGCGCCACCGTTTGCCACGATGGCTACTCTGTCAGCGTTGCTTCGCCACCGCATGCCCCTGGCTGCGCAGCCTCTCGCCACGTACGCCTGGAATGGCCCCAGAGCGACGCGTGGGTGGATGAGCTGGAGCGCAGGCGCGGGGTGGTGACTTGCCGCGGCAAGCGCCTTGCCGCGGTGGGTGCCTTGTCGCGCCCGGGAGCTCGTCGCTCACCGGTCCTTGCCGGGACGCGGGGCGCGTCGCAGCAAGTATCTTGTCGTGCCTCGGTCGGCCTTCCCAGCAAGCTCCTCTTGCCGGGGTCTTGTGCTTCGAGCGGTCGTCCCGGCAAGCTCCTCTTGCCGGGGCCTTGCTCTCTTCGGGTGGCCTTCCCGGCAGGCTCCTCCTGCCGGGGCCTTGGCTCAAATACTTTGTTCTTGGATGGCCCAAAAAGGGACCACGGAGAGTTTTGGCGATCGCCTGGCAAGCCTTGCCACGGGGTGCTACGACTGCCCGTGCACAAGTCCGGGGTACTAAGGTACCCCTACTTTAGTACACCGACAGGGACCTATAAACCAGGACGGAGGTAGTACGTTAATCACACACTGTTCCCAAAATTGGAACCGTGTCCAATGACTTTCATTTTTCCTGTTGCGTCAATCACACACGGTTGGCTCTAGCAAACCGTCGCCTCCAAAATTCTTTGTGGGACAAAAAACCCTCACCACTCAATTCAAAAAAGAAAAAAGAAAACCCTCACCATCCCCACGTCACAAAAACTCTCACCCGCCCGCCACCCCCTCCGGTCCCCATTCACACTTGCACAAGCTCCTCCGCGTCTATGCATGGCACCGCCTATCGTGACGGTAAATACTTAGCTCGCCGCCTGTCGCCGCCGCCAGGCTGCCGGCAAAGCCCACCGCATTTCGCCACTTCCGCTTGCCGCCGCCTATCGCCATCGACTTTCTCGACGCTGCTCGCGGTCGACCCAGCTCTGCTCGGTTGAGGAATCTGCCATACTGAGGGTTCTTTCTCATGGACAACAAGGTAGTTAATTTAATGAGATATTATCTCATCTCTTATCCCAGTTCATCTGCCTCCTTTAATCACCCGCCTGAAATCGCCGTGAATTCATTTTTATTCGAGCCGATTTGAGGGTTTTCTTTCATTCATAGAGTGTATAGTGCACGGACACATCAGGACCTTGCGGCCTCCGCCAGACATTCCATCTCACCGTACTAGATGACTTGAGTATGCGCGCGGTATGTTCAATCTCACCCTAAATCAGCTGGCAT
This sequence comes from Aegilops umbellulata, assembly GCA_032464435.1. Taxonomy (NCBI): domain Eukaryota; kingdom Viridiplantae; phylum Streptophyta; class Magnoliopsida; order Poales; family Poaceae; genus Aegilops; species Aegilops umbellulata. Next base: position 401,600,170 of record CP136054.1, read on the forward strand.
GGCCTACTTTCCTGAACATATTCTAAATATTACTACATTTGGATAAAAGGTGCCACACGCACCATATACGTCAAAGGGGATTTCCCCCCCTCTTATTTTTATATTAGGCAAATTAATGATGTATAGTTCTTTCGATTACTCTTATATTTCCATGACATCATGTTTACCCTATCTGTTTAATTATAAATTTTTGTCCTTTGATTTTCACTATTGTACAGTTCTTTCAATTTGGGCCCATATTTGCATGTTCCCATATTTTCTTTAACAATCCTACCATTTTCTGCAGCGCGTCCCTTGCTATGCAACAAAATCTGTAGTGCACAATCTTTACCTTTACATAAATCAAGACTGCAGGGATGTCATACAGCACACAAACCATGGATTTACAAACGTTGCTACTGTAAGACTTGAGGAACGTGGTGACTCCTATTTTGGCACTGGCTTTTGGAATGAAATTGCAAAGTTTTATGTACTGAAAGCTGGCACTAAATATGCACTGCACATAGAAGGGCATGGTCATGAGATATATGCTAGGTTTCTTTTCAACTATCTGCATATGTTCACTTACCCAACAATGTCAAATGAATTGTGTAGTATTTAAACAACCAATTGTCATTCCCTTTTCTTACTATATTCCTACCTAATAACTTCTAGTTACCAATACACTTTTCTATTGCCCTGTTTTAACTAAATATTCCCTGTACTCCTATTTCTATCAGAAAGCGTGGCTGACAAGGAGACTCCGGAGGTGGAGAACGGGGTTGCCAACAAGCGGAGGCGGGGCGAGCTAGAACCGCAAGCGACTCCAACAGGCCTAGACTTAATCAGCAGCCTCCCCGATGATATGTTGAGAGTCATCATCTCCCTCCTCACAATAAAATATGGGGCGTGGACAACCCTCTTTCCCCGGCGGAGGCACCCCCTATGGAACTCTGATGTCTACTACACAACCTTCTTCTTGTAGACGTTGTTGGGCCTCCAAGTGCAGAGGTTTGTAGGACAGTAGCAAATTTCCCTCAAGTGGATGACCTAAGGTTTATCAATCCGTGGGAGGCGTAGGATGAAGAAGGTCTCTCTCAAACAACCCTGCAACCAAATAACAAAGAGTCTTTTGTGTCCCCAACACACCCAATACAATGGTAAATTGTATAGGTGCACTAGTTCAACGAAGAGATGGTGATACAAGTGCAATATGGATGGTAGATACAGGTTTTTGTAAACTGAAAATATAAAAACAGCAAGGTAGCAAGCGGTAGAAGTGAGCGTAAACGGTATTGCAATGATAGGAAACAAGGCCTAGGGTTCATACTTTCACTAGTGCAAGTCCTCTCAACAATAATAACATAGTTGGATCATATAACTATCCCTCAACATGCAACAAATAGTCACTCAAAAGACACTAATAGCGGAGAACAAACGAAGAGATTATGGTAGGGTACGAAACCACCTCAAAGTTATTCTTTCCAATCAATCCATTGGGCTATTCCTATAAGTGTCACAAACATCCCTAGAGTTCGTACTAGAATAACACCTTAAGACACAAATCAACCAAAACCCTAATATCACCTAGATACTCCAATGTCACCTCAAGTATCCGTGGGTATGATTATACGATATGCATCACATAATTTCAGATTCATCTATTCAACCAACACATAGAACCTCAAAGAGTTCCCAAAGTTTTTACCAGAGAATCACGACAAAAACGTGTGCCAACCCCTATGCATAGGTTGATGGGCGGAACCCGCAAGTTGATCACCAAAACATACATCAAGTGGCACGTGATATCCCATTGTCACCACAGATACACACGGCAAGACATACATCAAGTGTTCTCAAATCATTAAAGACTCAATCCGATAAGATTACTTCAAAGGGAAAACTCAATCCATTACAAGAGAGAAGAGGGGGAGAAGAAACATAAGATCCAACTATAATAGCAAAGCTCGCGATACATCAAGATCGTGCCAAATCAAGAACACGAGAGAGAGAGAGAGAGAGAGAGATCAAACACATAGCTACTGGTACATACCCTCAGCCCCGAGGGTGAACTACTCCCTCCTAGTCATGGAGAGCGTCGGGATGATGAAGATAGCCACCGGATGAGGGTTCCCCCCTCCGGCAGGGTGCCGGAACAGGGTCCCGATTGACTTTTGGTGGCTACAGAGGCTTGCGGCGGCGGAACTCCCGATCTAATCTCCGTTCTGGAAGTTTTAGGATACGTAGGTATGTATGGGTGCAGGAGCTACGTCGGTGGAGCTGCGGGGGCCCCACGAGGCAGGGGGCGCCCTAGGGGGGTGGGCGCGCCCCCCACCCTCGTGGCCAGCTCCCGTATCTTCTGACGTAGATTCCAAGTCTATCCGGTAGGTTTCCTTCCAAAAATAACTTCTCCAATTGATTTCGTTCCGTTTCGACTCCGTCTGATATTCCTTTTCTTCGAAACACTGAAATAGGCATAAAACAGCAAATCTGGGCCGGGCCTCCGGTTAATAGGTTAGTCCCAAAAGTAATATAAAAGTGGATATAAAGCCCAATATTGCCTAAAACAGTAGATAATATAGCATGGAGCAATCAAAAATTATAGATACGTTGGAGACGTATCAAGCATCCCCAAGCTTAATTCCTGCTCGTCCTCGAGTAGGTAAATGATAAAAAGAGAATTTTTGATGTGGAGTGCTACTTGGAATAATTTCAATGTAAATCTTCTTAATTGTGGTATGAATATTTAGATTCGAAAGATTCAAGACAAAATTTCATATTGACATAAAAATAATAATACTTCAAGCATACTAATAAAGCAATTATGTCTTCTCAAAATAAGATGGCCAAAGAAAGTTATCCCTACAAAATCATATAGTCTGGCTATGCTCCATCTTCACCACACAAAGTATTTAAATCATCCACAACCCCTATGAGAAGCCAAGCAATTTTTTCATACTTTAACATTTTCAAAACTTTTTCAATCTTCACGCAATACATGAGCGTGAGCCATGGATATAGCACTATACGTTGAATAGAATGGTGGTTGTGGAGAAGACAAAAAGAGGGGAAGATAGTCTTAAATCAACTAGGCGTATCAACGGGCTATAAATATGCCCATCAATAGATATCAATGTGAGTGAGTAGGGATTGCCATGCAATGGATGCACTAGAGCTATAAGCATATGAAAGCTCAACAAAAGAAACTAAGTGGGTGTGCATCCAACTCGCTTGCTCATGAAGACCTAGGGCATTTTGAGGAAGCCCGTCATTGGAATATACAAGCCAAGTTGTATACTGAAAAATTCCCACTAGTATATGAAAGTGATATCATAGGAGACTCTCTATCATCAAGATCTTGGTGCTACTTTAAAGCACAAGTGTGGTAAAAGGATAGTAACATTGTCCCGTCTCTCTTTTTCTCTCATTTTTTCTCTTTTTTTTGATTAGTCCGGAGTCTCATCCCAACTTGTGAGGGAATCATAGTCTCCATCATTCTTTCCTCACTTGGGACAATGCTCTAAAAATGATGATCATCACACTTTTATTTTTCTTACAACTCAACAATTACAACTCGATACTTAGAACAAGATATGACTCTATATGAATGCCTCCGGCGGTGTACCAGGATATGCAATGAATCAAGAGTGACATGTATGAAAGAATTATGAATGGTGGCTTTGCCACAAATACGATGTCAACTACATGATCATGCTAGCAATATGACAATGATGGAGCGTGTCATAATAAACGGAACGGTGGACAGTTGCATGGCAATATATCTCGGAATGGCTATGGAAATGCCATGATAGTTAGGTATGGTGGCTGTTTTGAGGAAGATATATGGTGGGTGTATGATACCAGCGAAAAGTGTGCGGTATTAGAGAGGCTAGCAATGGTGGAAGGATGGGAAAAAGTGCGTATAATCCATGGACTCAACATTAGTCATAAAGAACTCATATACTTATTGCAAAAATCTAGAAGTTATCAAAGCAAAGTATTACATGCATTCTCCTAGTGGGATAGATTAGTAGGAAAAGACCATCGCTCGCCCCCGACCGCCACTCGTAAGGAAGACAATCAATAAATAAATCATGCTCCAACTTCGTCACATAACGGTTCACCATACGTGCATGCTACGGGAATCACAAACTTCAACGCAAGTATTCTTTAAATTCACAACTACTCAACTAGCATGACTATAATATTATCACCTCCATATGTCAAAACAATTATCATGCTTCAATCTTTTCTTAGTATTCAACACACTCATAAGAATTTTTATTTTATTAGTCTTGTATGCCTAGAATATTAGGATTATGCACATCACCATGCTATTTAAGACCCTCAAAATAATCTAAGTGAAGCATGAGAGTTCATATATTTCTTCAAAATAAAACTACCACCGTGCTCTAAAAGATATAAGTGAAGCACTAGAGCAAACAACAAACTACTCCGAAAGATATAAGTGAAGATCAATGAGTAGTTAAATAATTATGCAACTATGTGAAGATTCTCCCATTTTAAGAATTTCAGATCTTAATACTTTATTCAAACAGCAAGCAAAACCAAATAAAATGGCATGACGCTCCAAGCAAAACACATATCATGTGGTGAATAAAAATATAGCTCCAAGTAAAGTTACCGATGAACGAAGACGAAAGAGGGGATGCCTTCCGGGGCATCCCCAAGCTTAGACGCTTGGTTATCCTTGAATATTACCTTGGGGTGCCTTGGTAATCCCCAAGATTAGTCTCTTGCCACTCCTTGTTCCATACTCCATCGAATCTTTACCCAAAACTTGAAAACTTCACAACACAAAACTTAACAGAAAACTCGTGAGCTCCGTTAGTGAAAGAAAACAAAACACCACTTCAAGATACTGTAATGAACTAATTATTTATTTATATTGGTGTTAAAACTACTGTATTCCAACTTCTCTATGGTTTATAAACTATTTTACTAGCCATAGAGTCATCAAAATAAGAAAACAACACACGAAAAACAGAATCTGTCAAAAACAGAACAGTCTGTAGTAATCTGTAACTAACGCAAACTTCTGGAACTTCAAAAAGTCTAAAATAAATTGGTGGACCTGAGGAATTTGTCTAGTAATCATCTGCAAAAAGAATCAACTAAATAGCACCCTCCAGTAAAATGTTCTAGCTAATCTCGTGAGCGCTAAAGTTTTTGTTTGTTACAGCATGATCATAAAGACTTCACCCAAGTCTTCCCAAAGGTTCTACTTGGCACAAATACTAATTAAAACACAAAACCACATCTAAACAGAAGCTAGATGGATTATTAATTCCTAAACAGAACCAAAAGGTAAGAAAATAAAATAAAATTGGGTTGCCTCCCAACAAGCGCTATCGTTTAACGCCACTAGCTAGGCATGATGATTTCAATGATGCTCACATAAAAGATAGGAATTGGAACATAAAGAGAGAATCATGAAGAATATGACTAGCACATTTAAGTCTAACCCACTTCCTATGCATAGGGATTTTGTGAGCAAACAACTTATGGGAACAAGAATGAACTAGCATAGGAAGGCAAGACAAGCATAACTTCAAGATTTTAAGCACATAGAGGGGAAACTTGATATTATTGCAATTCCTACAAGCATATATTCCTCCCTCATAATAATTTTCAGTAGCATCACGAATGAATTTAACAATATAACCAGCACCCAAAGCATTCTTTTCATGATCTACTTGTGTAAAAAATTTACTACTCCCCACATAAGCAAAATTCTTCTCATTCGGAATAGTGGGAGCAAACTCAACAAAATAACTATCATGTGAATGAAAATTAAGATCAAGATGACAACTTTCATGGTTATCATTATTCTTTAAAGCATACGTGTCATCACAATAATCATCATAGATAGGAGGCATGCTTTCATCATAGTAAATTTGCTCATGAAAGCTTGGGGGACAAAAAATATCATCTTCATCAAACATAGCTTCCCCAAGCTTGTGGCTTTGCATATCATTAGCATCATGGATATTCAAGGAACTCATACTAACAACATTGCAATCATGCTCATCATTCAAAGATTTAGTGCCAAACATTTTAATGCATTCTTCTTCTAACACTTTGGCACAATTTTCCTTTCCATCATACTTACAAAAGATATTAAAAAGGTGAAGCGTATGAGACAAACTCAATTCCATTTTTTTGTAATTTTCTTTTATAAACTACACTAGTGTTAAAACAAGAAACAAAAAGATTCAATTGCAAGATCTAAAGATATACCTTCAAGCACTCACCTCCCCGGCAACGGCGCCAGAAAAGTGCAGAGGTTTGTAGGACAGTAGCAAATTTCCCTCAAGTGGATGACCTCAGGTTTATCAATCCGTGGGAGGTGTAGGATGAAGATGGTCTCTATCAAACAAACCTGCAACCAAATAACAAAGAGTCTCTTGTGTCCCCAACACAGCCAATACAATGGTAAATTGTATAGGTGCACTAGTTCGGCGAAGAGATGGTGATACAAGTGCAATATGGATGGTAGATATAGGTTTTTTTAAACTGAAAATATAAAAACAGCAAGGTAGCAAGCGGTAAAAGTGAGCGTAAACGGTATTGCAATGATAGGAAACAAGGCCTAGGGTTCATACTTTCACTAGTACAGGTCCTCTCAACAATAATAACATAGTTGGATCATATAACTATCCCTCAACATGCAACAAAGAGTCACTCCAAAGACACTAATAGCGGAGAACAAACGAAGAGATTATGGTAGGGTACGAAACCACCTCAAAGTTATTCTTTCCAATCAATCCATTGGGCTATTCCTATAAGTGTCACAAACATCCCTAGAGTTCGTACTAGAATAACACCTTAAGATACAAATCAACCAAAACCCTAATATCACCTAGATACTCCAATGTCACCTCAAGTATCCGTGGGTATGATTATACGATATGCATCACACAATCTCAGATTCATCTATTCAACCAACACATAGAACCTCAAAGAGTGCCCAAAGTTTCTACCGGAGAATCACGACGAAAACGTGTGCCAACCCCTATTCATAGGTTCATGGGCGGAACACGCAAGTTGATCACCAAAACATACATCAAGTGGCAGGTGATATCCCATTGTCACCACAGATACACACGGCAAGACATACATCAAGTGTTCTCAAATCATTAAAGACTCAATCTGGTAAGATTACTTTAAAGGGAAAACTCAATCCATTACAAGAGAGAAGAGGGGGAGAAGAAACATAAGATCCAACTATAATAGCAAAGCTCGCGATACATCAAGATCGTGCCAAATCAAGAACACGAGAGAGAGAGAGATCAAACACATAGCTACTGGTACATACCCTCAGCCTCGAGGGTGAACTACTCCCTCCTCGTCATGGAGAGCGCCGGGATGATGAAGATAGCCACCGGATGAGGGTTCCCCCCTCCGGCAGGGTGCCGGAACAAGGTCCCGATTGACTTTTGGTGGCTACAGAGGCTTGCGGCGGTGGAACTCCCGATCTAATCTCTGTGCTGGAAGTTTTAGGATACGTAGGTATATATGGGTGCAGGAGGTACGTCGGTGGAGCTGCGGGGGCCCCACGAGGCAAGGGGCGCGCCCCCACCCTCGTGGCCAGCTCCCGTATCTTCTGATGTAGAGTCCAAGTCTATCCGGTAGGTGTCCTTCCAAAAATAACTTCTCCAGTTGATTTCGTTTCGTTTCGACTCCGTCTGATATTCCTTTTCTTTGAAACACTGAAATAGGCATAAAACAGCAAATCTGGGCTGGGCCTCCGGTTATAGGTTAGTCCCAAAAGTAATATAAAAGTGGATAATAAAGCCCAATATTGCCTAAAACAGCAGATAATATAGCATGGAGCAATCAAAAATTATAGATACGTTGGAGACGTATCAAACTCCAGCCCTCTCGACCTCATCAACACCCACGAGCAAAAGCTTGGATGCTTTCTCCAAGATCCTTGGCAGTTACCTTGGCCCAACCAGAGGCCTTAGAATGGGTAAGTTCTGTTCCAACGGCAAGGACCGAGCGAAGCTTGATGAATGGTTCCAATCCCCCGCTCTAGATCAGCTCGAGGAGCTCACTTTCGATGATGGGCATATGCGGTCACTGCCAACGTCCGCACTCCGCCTCGCGCCCATGTTGTGCGTCGCCAAGTTCAGGAACTGCCACACCCCCTTAATGACGCGCCCGCTCTTATTCTACCACGACTGAAGCACCTCGAGCTCGCCGTCTTAAGGCGATCAATGGGTTGAGTACCTTCCACATCACCTCCATGACTCTCCGGACTATTTATGTGTGTTGCTGGTGCGGCAGGAAGACATCACAAGATGTGTAGGTATGGTCATTGAGGACACACCTGCACTTGAGAGATTACTTGTAGTTGATCAAGAAGGTCCAATGAGAATCAACGTCATTTCTGTGCCGAAATTGACAGTGGTGGGCTACTTGTCTGACAAATACTACAAACTTGTTAGTGGATCCACACCCGTTCAGGTACAACAGCCGCCTTCTACCGCTCCTTCTACAAATTAACATTATTTCTAATTTTGAAGTTGTTTGTTTGTTTGTCATTCACAAAATGACTACGACAAGCTTGACCCCGAAACTGTGCACAGTGAAGGTCTTGGCACTAGAATCTATCGGCCCCAACCTGGAGCAAGTTGTCAGTTTCCTGAGATGCTTTTCATGCCTGGAGAAGCTATATATCAAGGTGATGTTCCTTTCCTGTTAAATGTTAACCATAAGGGAGTTCAATTTGTGACACCTTTTCCAACTTTACAAGGACAATGTACTACGATTTCTGAAGGATTCCTTTGGAGGATTTCAGTACATACATGTCCCCCCCCCCATATTGGTTGCTTGATCCATATGGTTACAATCAATAAGCATTTCTCCTTTGAATTCATCTGTACTAGTTTTCTTAGGGAACTTTTCATCCACTCCAACCTCTTGTGAAGAAGGCTACATTTTTCTAGAATGTAATCAAATGCCCATGTTAATCATGTCAGATTGAAGATGGCATGTTAGTGCATTTTACAAATCCCGCAAACCAAATAGGCCTGTAGTAATGTTCAAAACTGCATGTAGGCACTAACAAGTTTCCTTCTTTTGCAGATACGATTAGGCCCGGTGGTGGATAATGTGATACAATATAACAATCACGTCGAATGCCTAGATCTACATCTCTCAGAAATTACTTTGAACTCCTACCGAGGGACCTTATCAGAGATTATATTCACCAGGTTCTTTGTTCTCAGAGCAAGGATGCTGAAGGAAAAGAGGTTTGCCCTACATTTATTTCGCAAAAATGAATGGTTTGTTGATTAGCACTGGCGCCTGCGGCAGAATGGAATAAGCTCCAAAAATGCTGAATTTCATTTTGGAACTTCAGATGACAGAGTAATCGAAAGTCATCGTGTCAACCCCATACATGACTTCTCAGTGGCTGACCCCTTTGAAAAAATCGTGAGGTTTCGAAACCAGACTTAGAAGTGGTAATATTAGTTTGAACCTCTCTGATATCCTTGTTCAGCGGATCAGCGCGAGCGTTCGTAGCTGATGAGTTGAATTCATTTCTAATATCAGTTTGATTATTGTAATCTTCGAATTTGAGCCATATAACTCTGGAATTTGAACCTTGTAATATTTCGAGCTTTTGTGGTACTATCGTTGAAATGGCATCGTATGAGACTCGTATATTGCTAGTACTATTTTGACCTTAATATGCAATGGTCTTAGATTTATTTAACCATTCTCAAATCTGTTTACCGTGTCGATCTCACAACAGATGATCTGTATAGCTAACTCGACTGCGATCTTCGACATTATTGCACACAGTTGGTTTCTTCCACCGTGTGCACTTTAGAGTGCATAATTAATTATCACACTCGAGTGTCCATCATCACCCTTCTATGTAACTTTGACCTCATCACCCATGGGTAAACTTATGACCGAAGTCATTCCGCAAACTTTGTTTTTACAAAGCTTTTTGCCAATAAACACCCTCGATTTGTCCCTTTTCTAGCCGACGCGTGGCCAAACTAGTCGGGCGGGAAGCTTGTGCAGTAAACAACGCGGTAGCGTGGGAACAGGCTCACCGACGATACATTTGGCGCCTCTTCGAGCCCACGCATGCGGTGCGGTGTTGTCAAGCATGCACTGGAATCCTCCGCTATGAACGCCATGACAAGACATGACGATTACAGGCCGGCCGGCCCCCATTTATTACATCGGCCATTTAACCCTTGTGTCTCTTCAACCTTTTGATTGCGCCCCACCATTGCAACAAGCACACCCACCACGAGAAGTTCTTAGAGGGTATCCTGCGCGGCTCCAATGGCGCTCCGAGTGGCTGCCGATGATGAGCAGCAGTTCACCATGCATGTCGTGGTGGACACCCACAGAAGGTTCATGGACCTCTCGGTGGTGTACACCAACAACCCGGTCCGGGTGGAGCACTCCATCCACATCATGGAGCTGTTGCTTGCCAAGGAGAAGTACAAGGTGGTCGAGTTCGACCTCGAGTACACCCGCGCTAGTGCCGGGTCTCCTCCCAAGGTCGCCGTCGCCTAGATGTGCGTGCGCCACCACATCCTCGTCTACCACTACTACCTGGCCACAAGGCCTCGCGAGCATTTCTCTAGGTTTGTCAACAGCTCCCACTACATGTTCGCTATGGTGGACATCACCAACGATGTAAAGCGCTCGAGAATTCGGGCATCGCCTGCCAGAATCTTGTTGACATCAAGGGCCAATACAAGATCTGGGGTAGCAAGGAGCATCAGAAGGACTCACTGGTTGTAGCGACCAGACCTCAATTAGTCTGATCTCTGTGCTCAGGTGTCATCCCTGGATCAGTAATGCTGACACCACACAGTACTTGAAGGATTGATAACAGAGTAGCAATCACACACTTATTACAACGAATGTCTCAAAAGAGAGCTTATTACAATAAATAAGGCTTAAGGCAATCTAATAATGATAACAGCGGAAGACTTGGAAGATAAGCGAGTCCATCAACTCCAACGGCATCACTGAGTATAGAACTACAACCTAAAGGCACCTTACTAGTCATCTGAAAAGTCTGCAACATGAAACGTTGCAGCCCGAAAACGGGTCAGCACATGGAATATGCTGGCAATGTAACACATAGAGAGTAATGAAAGAATAAGCTATTCTACATGCATATAGGGCTGGTGGAAAAGCTCTATGGTTAAAATTTTGCGTAAAGCAATTTTTCCCTACTGCAAAGGAATAAATCTTATTTAACTATCATGGTGGTTGTTTAAACATTGAGAATGGTTGACAGCATCCTCAATCCCAATTAAGCATCATCATTATACCCAACAAAATTAATTAAAGTAACATGATGAGATTCACATGATAATCCAAGTACTAGATACTCAAGACGTCCATAACCGGGGACACGGCTAACCATGATTAGTTTATACACTCTGTAGAGGTTTGTGCACTTTTTCCCACAAGACTCGATTTCCTCCGTTGGATTTCTCGCACTACATGGTGTTTGAGAAACGGATGACCGAGACATAGTCTTTCGGAAGCACTAGCACCTTACGATCGGGTAGACCGTACCAACCTACATCCCCTACATCAGCTAGTCTACCACTGTAAGAGTTCGCACGACTTAATCAACTATGCTAGAGCCCATAGTAGCTTGTGGCTGCACACGGAAGTTTCTAGTATGAATAATCTCGTGATCCCTTTGGGCCTGGGTGGCAGTCCATAAAAAAAACAGGCAATCCTAGAATACCCAGGTACCTCAATCCACCCAGATGTGTGTTTAAGTTGCCACCTTAGATAAACCATTAATTAACAATCTCACATCTGTCATGGATATCACTCACCCAATTCATGTCTACTAGCATAGCATGGCATAATAAGCAAACGTAGAAGTAACTCCCAAAGGTTTGATAAATAAAACAGGTAATAGGTACTACCTCAACTACTTCCCATCCCACAATTTAATTAGATCCTAATCATGTAATGTTTGAGGATTGATCTAATGCAATAAAACTGGGTAATAGGAAGGTATGATCAAAGTGTTACTTGCCTTGCTGATGATCCGCGAAACCTAGAGATTCGAACTAACAGGCGGTGCACTCCGGGTACTCTATCGCAAACAAACAAACCAGCATATAATAAGTACTCATCTAATGCACAGGTAAAACTCAAATAAGAGATCTAACCAGAAAGTTCAACTTAAGAACTCCGGTTTTGCAAAAAGAATCAAATCAAACGAAGCAACGAAAGTCAAATAGCGAAACAAATCAACTTCGTTTTACTAATCTGGACCTAAGTCAAATTTTACAGAAGCAAAAACTTGTTTAAGTTGGTTAAACGGAAAGAGGGTTTCGAGATGAAACTCCAGGCGCTTGAATCGCCTGATTCCGATAAACGAACGAAAATCGGATCAGAAATAATCGCGGAAAAAATCCGAGAAAAAAAATGACGAATAGATTAATGAACGAACGTTCATTATCTGGATCTAAACGATGAACACGTTCGTTAAAACGAACGTACGAGCGAACGCTCGCTAATTAGACTAAACCGAAAAAAACCGATCTATAAAAAAATAAACTGCGGCTTTAGAAAAAACCGGGCGGTTTTCTGAGGAAAACCGCCGGCGACGGCGGCTACCTCGGGCGGCTGGTCCGGCGGGCGGCGGGGCGGCTCCGGCGAACGGCGCAGGCGGGCGGCGGCTCGGGGCGACGCGGCGAGGCGGCGGGGCGATGCGGGGCGGCGCGCGACAGCGACGGCGGCGGCGGGCGCGGGCTAGGGTTAGGGTTAGGTGGGGCGCGGGGCTCGAGGTGGGCTGGGGCGCTGGTGGGCTATGGGGCTCGGCAACCGGCTTATAAAGGCTCCCCCGGGCGAAGTCCCACTCGGGTACGGCCAGGAGTCGGTTCGCGTTTTTTTAATAATAACGTGTAGAAAAACAAATAAAAGAAATACTAAATGGACTCCAAAAATCCCGAAATAAATTTTCCCCAACTTCTAAAATAATGTCGGACAAGGTGAACATTTATTTGGGGCCTAAATGCAACTTTGAAAAATGCATATTTTTTCTAAATTCAAATAAAATAGCGAAAAACTCCGAAATAAAATCTTATTTGATTTTATTATTAAATCCTCAATATTTCTTTATTTTTGGAAAGTAATTTTATTCCCTCTCTCATATTTTTAAATAGAAATAATTGATGATAAAATAATTAAAATCAAATGATCCTATTCTCAAAATTTGAGAAAACTCAAATATGAAAATAACGAAATCCCCAACTCTCTCCGTGGGTCCTTGAGTTGCATAGAATTCCTAGGATCAAAACCAAAAGCAAATAAAATATGATATGCAATGATCATCTAATGTATAACATTCCAAATTGAAAATTTGGGATGTTACAAACCTACCCCCTTAAGATGAATCTCGCCCTCGAGATTCGGGTGGGCTAGAAAATAGGTGAGAGTGGTCTTTCAGCAAATCTTCCTCTCGTTCCCAGGTGACTTCATCCTCGGTGTGGTGGCTCCACTGAACTTTGCAAAACTTGATAACCTTGCTGCGGGTGACTCGGCTAGCAAACTCGAGAATCTTAACTGGCTTCTCCTCATAGGTCAAATCGTTATCCAACTTAATCGCGTCCAAGGGCACTGTATCTCTCAAAGGTATGTCAGCCATCTCCGCGTGGCACTTCTTTAACTGGGAAACGTGGAATACATCATGAACTCCTGACAATCCTTCGGGCAATTCCAACTTGTAGTCCACTTCTCCCATACGCTCGAAAACCCGGTATGGTCCTACAAAACGTGGCGCTAACTTTCCCTTAACACGAAAACGCTTAACTCCTCGAAGTAGGGATACTCGAAGATAAACTCGGTCTCCGACTTCGTAAACTGTCTCCTTGCATTTAGAATCTATGTAGCTCTTCTGCCTGGACTGGGCTACCTTGAGCCTATCGCGAATCAACTTCACCTTCTGTTCAGACTCCTTAATCAAATCAGGTCCAAACAACTGGCGGTCTCCAACTTTGTCCCACGACAACGTGTCCTGCACCTCCTTCCGTACAAGGCTTTGAAAGGGGCCATCTTCAAACTGGATTGATAGCTATTGTTGTACGAGAACTCTGCATATGGCAAATTGTCGTCCCAACTGGATCCATAATCTAGCGCACAAGCTCTCAGCATATCCTCCAAAATCTGATTGACTCTCTTGGTCTGTCCATCTGTCTGTGGATGAAAAGTTGTGCTGAATACTAGCCTGGTACCCAAAGTTTCGTGCAACTGATTCCAGAACTTTGAGGTAAACTGGGCTCCTCTATCTGAGACGATACTCCTCGGAACTCCATGCAGACATACAATCCTGGTCATGTATATCTTTGCCAATTTAGCACTGGTGTAAGTGGTCTTTACTGGGATGAAATGAGCTACCTTCGTCAAACGATCGACTACAACCCAAATCGAGTCATAGCCTGAACGAGTCCTGGGTAATCCCGTGATAAAATCCATGCCTAACTTATCCCACTTCCATTCGGGTATCGGCAATGGCTGTAACAATCCTGCTGGCTTATGATGCTCTGCTTTTACTCTCTGACATACATCACAAACTGCTACGTACTCCGCAATATCCTTCTTCATTCCGGTCCTCCAGAATGTATCCTTCAAATCCAAATACATCTTGGTATTTCCTGGGTGAATCGAATATGGTGAATCATGGGCCTCTTGCAGAATTTACTTTCTGATCTCCGGGTCATTGGGCACATAAACACGGTCTTCAAACCATAGGGTATCGTGCTCATCCTCACGAAATCCCTTAGCCTTCCCTTCGCTCATTTTCTCCTTTATAGAGGCAATCTCCTTGTCAATCTTCTGAGCTTCTCTGATCCTATCCATCAAAGTTGACTGAATTTCCAATGCTGCTACATAGCCTCTCGGAACTATCTCCATACATAGCTCACGAAGATCCTCGGCTAACTCCTTTGGTAAATCTCCCGTCATTAGTGTATTGACATGGCTCTTACGGCTCAGTGCGTCAGCTACTACATTAGCCTTTCCGGTATGATAATGCAATCTCATATCATAATCCTTGATAAGTTCCAACCATCTCCTTTGTCTGAGGTTTAACTCCTTCTGTGTGAAAATGTACTTTAAACTCTTGTGATCCGTGTACACCTCATAGTGGTTTCCAATGAGGAAATGTCTCCATGTTTTCAATGCATGCACTACGGCTGCTAACTCCAAATCATGCGTGGCCTAATTCAACTCATGAGGTTTCAGTTGTTGTGAGGCATACGAAACAACTCTTCCCTCTTGGATAAGTATCGCTCCAAGTCCTCGACGTGAAGCGTCGCAATACACCTCATAATCCTTGTTCTGATCTGGCAGAATCTACACTGGTGAGGTAACCAAATGTTTCTTCAACTCCTAGAAACAATCCTCACACTCCTCCATCCATATGAACTTGGTATCCTTCTTCAACAACTCCGTCATAGGCTTTGCAATCTTCGAGAAGTTCTCAATAAATCTCCGGTAGTATCCTGCGAGTCCCAGAAAACTCCGGATCTCTCCAACTGTGGTTGGTGCTTCCCTATTTGTCACAGTGATAACCTTGGTGGGGTCAACTGCTATTCCTTCTCCGGATATAACGTGTCCGAGGAATCCTACTTCCTTCAACCAAAACTCACACTTGTTGAACTTGGCATATAACTGATGTTCTCTGAGATTCTCAAGTACCAATCACAAATGTTCCTTATGTTCCTCTTCATTCTTCGAGTAAACCAGAATATCATCAATGAACACTACGACGAAATTATCCAAAAACTCCATAAACACTTTGTTCATCATGTTCGTAAAATAGGCAGGTGCGTTAGTCAGACCAAATGACATAACAGTGTACTCATACAACCCATATTTTGTGGTAAAAGCTGTCTTAGGTATGTCCTGCTCTCGAATCTTCAACTGATGGTACCCTGATCGCAGATCGATCTTGGAAAACACCTTAGCTCCTTACAATTGATCAAACAGATCATTAATCATTGGTAGTGGGTACTTGTTCTTAATTGTTACTTCATTCAGTCCACGGTACCATTCTTAACGATCCATCCTTCTTATCCACTAGAAGTACTGGCGATCCCCAAGGCGAACAACTTGGGCGAATATAACCTTTATCCAGTAACTCCTTAATCTGCTTCTTAATCTCTTCCAAATCTTTTGCGGGCATCCTGTATGGTCTCTTCGATTTTGGTCCTGTGCCTGGCAAAAGCTCAATCAAAAACTTAATGTCTCTATCCGGTGGCATGCCTGGCAACTCTTCTGGAAATACATCCGGAAAATTCTTTACCACTGGTACTTCCTCCTGCACAACTCCTGATAAGGAATTTACTTGAGTCCTTTCCGGCACATGCCGTGATACATACTTGATCCTTCTTCCTTCTAGCGTCGTAAGCAAGATTGTCTTACTAGCGCATTCAATGTTCCCTTCATACTTTGACAACCAATCCATGCCTAATATCACATCCAATCCTTGAGACTCCAATACTATTAGGTCCGAGGGAAACACATAGTTACCAATCCTTAATGGTAACCGATCACACCATCGACTAGCCATATACTCTGCTCTAGACGAGGTTACTAACATGGGTGACCTAAGGGCTTGGGTTCGCAGGTTATACTGGTCCACAAATCCCCTTGAGATGTATGAATGCGATGCGCCAGTATCAAAAAGAACGAGTGCAGTAAATGACTTAACCAAAAACTTACCTATTACTGCATCAGGCCGGGCTTCAACCTCCTCCACGTTAACGTGGTTCACCTGTCCCCTGTTGAAAGGGTTCGACTTCTTTCCAGAGCTTCCATTGCCATTCTGGCCTTCAGGACATTCATTGGCATAATGTCCGATCTTCTAACACTTAAAACAGGTGATTTGGCTCAGGTCTCTCTTGGCTGGGGTTGATGGGGTGGTACGGTTCTGGCCGTTGCTTCCTCCATTCCCATTACCATTCTTGGGGCCATTATCGTTGTGCGAGCTACCTCCTCCATGGGTATGCTGGAAATGAACTCCCGGTTTAGGGGTAAGACGGGGTTTCTGCTGAGCTCCTGAATTGTACTTCCCCTGTCCATACTTCCTCTTGCAGTTTTCGATCTGCTGCTGCTTCCCCTCAATCATAAGAGCACGGTCTACCAACTCCTGGTAGTTGTTGAAGCTTGCTACCATCAACTGCATGCTCAGCTCGTCATTCAGTCCTTCCAGGAACTTCTCCTGCTTAGTTGCATCCGTAGCAACGTCATCTGGGGCATAACGTGCTAGCTTACTAAAGTCATCCACATACTGGACAACTGTCCGTCCTCCTTGGCGCAAGTTATGAAACTCACGCTTCTTCATGGCCATAGCTCCTGCTGAAACATGGGCAATACGGAAAGCTTGCTGAAACTGATCCCATGTGACAGTGTCTACAGGGTAAGTGGCTGTAAAATTCTCCCACCATGCTGTTGCGGGTCCTTCAAGCTGATGTGCAGCATATTTCACCTTTTCCCCATCTGTACATCCTGCAGTGGTCAACTCCCTTCCTGTCTTGCGGAGCCAATCATCTGCCACAATCGGCTCGGTGCTACTGGAGAACACCGGCGGATTTAGCCTAAGAAAACGGGTTAAGTGATCAACAGGTTGTAGCGGTGGTGGGTTGTTGTTGTTGTTGTTGTTGTTGTTGTTGTTGTTGTTGTTGTTGTTGTTGTTGTTGTTGTTGTTGTTGTTGTTGTTGTTGTTGTTGTTGTTGTTGTTGTTGTTGTTGTTGTTGTTGTTGTTGTTGTTCCCCTGATTCTGGTCCTGGACTAGCAACTGCACCAAAGCATTCTGCTGCTGGATCAGCTGAGTGAGCTCCGGTGGGAAAACAAATCCATTGTCACGTCTCGGAGGCATCTGAGGGTTTTAGAAAAGATGCGAATTAAGAATAGAATGGGGTCCAAAGAGAAAACACTACCCAAATGCACATGAGGCAAATGCACACAAAATCACTTCATTCAATCAAACAAGCGCATACAATCGGTCTAGAACTATCGCAAAAAGTGCTGGGACTATGCTATATACATGGTGGAACACTACTAGTGTTATGGTGGTCTACTAGAAAAACTGCTCCAATGAAGACTCCATGATATCTGCTCCAGCTTCGTCTTCGAAGTCATCATCACTAGGATCGGAATCGGTGTCGTTGAAGATGATGTAGTTCTCCGGGCAAGTGGAATCGTCATCTTCTCCTCCAGGTGTTGGTCCCCCATAAATACTCCGATCTTCTTAACTAGGTCGTCATTCTTCTCCAATAGTGTCTTGATTTCCTCCTCATATCCACCGCGTGTAAAATTGAGTTCTTCTTCCAGCTCCATGATCCTAGTCTTCGCCTTCTTCAAGTCCATCATGTCTGTGCACATCTGGTTCTCTTGACGGCGAATGTGCTGGTTCAACTCCTGGATGAAAGCTACAATGGATCTATCCTTCTTGGTGCTAACTATCTCCCATTGTTCATCTCGGCGCCCACAAATCTGGTAGATAGTATCCTTGAGGTCATCTTGGTAGACTTCTCCAATGCGTCCCATGGTTATGTGAGCTTCCATGCTCTTTCCCAGACTCCAGGTTGGTGCATTAAAATTACACTCTATGGGCTCCGTGACTGGCGTGAACGTCCTTCCTAGAACTTGAGCTTGAATCTTCCAACGCTCCTCTTTGGGTAAAGTGGCGTTGTAGGTTCCGGTGAAGCTTGGTATTCTGATTTTCAGGTACTTAGTGACTTCCTTCAGGTGTCGTCCAAAGGGTGTATCTTCATCCGGCTGCGTGAACTTGATCCTCGCTTCCGTCATCCTAAAAGAGTAGAAAAGATGAGGAGTCAGAAATGAGAAGAGAGTAGTGATCTAGGGCTTTAGCTTAGTGGTCGTGTCCTACAGTCAGCGTGTGCTCTGATACCATCTTGTAGCAACCAGACCTCAAACAGTCTGATCTCTGTGTTCAGGTGTCATCCCTGGATCAGTAATGCTGACACCACACAGTACTTGAAGGATTTATAACAGAGTAGCAATCACACACTTATTACAACGAATGTCTCAAAAGAGAGCTTATTGCAATAAATATGGCTTAAGGCCATCTAATAACGATAACAGCGGAAGACTTGGAAGATAAGCGAGTCCATCAACTCCAACGGCATCACTGAGTATAGAACCACGACCTAAAGGCACCTTACTCGTCGTCTGAAAAGTCTGCAACATGAAATGTTGCAGCCCGAAAACGGGTCAGCACATGGAATATGCTGGCAATGTAACACATAGAGAGTAATGAAAGAATAAGCTATTCTACATGCATATAGGGCTGGTGGAAAAGCTCTATGGTTACAATTTTGCGTAAAGCCAATTTTTCCCTACTGCAAAGGAATAAATCTTATTTAACTATCATGGTGGTTGTTAAACATTGAGAATGGTTGACAGCATCCTCAATCCCAATTAAGCATAATCATTATACCAAACAAAATTAATTAAAGTAACATGATGAGATTCACGTGATAATCCAAGTACTAGATACTCAAGACGTCCATAATCGGGGACATGGCTAACCATGATTAGTCTATACACTCTGCAGAGGTTTGTGCACTTTTCCCCACAAGACTCGATCTCCTCCATTGGATTTCTCACACTACATGGTGTTTGAGAAACGGATGACCGAGACATAGTCTGTCAGAAGCGCTAGCACCTTACGATCGGGTAGACCGTACCAACCTACATCCCCTACATCAGCTAGTCTACCACTGTAAGAGTTCGCACGACTTAATCAACTATGCTAGAGCCCATAGTAGCTTGTGGCTGCACACGGAAGTTGCTAGTATGAATAATCTCATGATCCCTTTGGGCCTGGGTGGCGGTCCATAAAACAAACAGGCAATCCTGGAATACTCAGATACCTCAATCCACCCAGATGCGTGTTTAAGTTGCCACCTTAGATAAACCATTAATTAACAATCTCACATCTATCATGGATATCACTCACCCAATCCACGTCTACTAGCATAGCATGTCATAATAAGCAAACGTAGAAGTAACTCCCAAAGGTTTGATAAATAAAACAGGTAATAGGTACTACCTCAACTACTTCCCATCCCACAATTTAATTAGATCCTAATCATGCAATGTTTGAGGATTGATCTAATGCAATAAAACTGGGTAATAGGAAGGTATGATCAAAGTGTTACTTGCCTTGCTGATGATCCGCGAAACCTAGAGATTTGAACTAACAGGCGGCGCACTCCGGGTACTCTATCGCAAACAAACAAACCAACATATAATAAGTACTCATCTAATGCACAGGTAAAACTCAAATAAGAGATCTAACCAGAAAGTTTAACTTAAGAACTCCGGTTTTGCAAAAAGAATCAAATCAAACGAAGCAACGAAAGTCAAACGGCGAAAGAAATCAACTTCATTTTACTAATCTGGACCTAAGTCAAATTTTACAGAAGCAAAAACTTATTTAAGTTGGTTAAACGGAAAGAGGGTTTCGAGATGAAACTCCAGGCGCTTGAATCGCCTGATTCCGATAAACGAGCGAAAAGATATACTAAAACGAAAATCGGATCAGAAATCGCGATCAGAAATAATCGCGGAAAAAATCCGAGAAAAAGAAAAACGACGAACAGATTAACGAACGAACGTTCATTATCTGGATCTAAACGACGAACACGTTCGTTAAAACGAACGAACGAGCGAATGTCGCTAATTATACTAAACTGAAAAAAATAAACCGATCTATAAAAAAATAAACCGCAGCTTAAAAAAACCGGGCGGTTTTGTGAGGAAAACCGCCGGCGACGGCGGCTACCTCGGGCGGCGGGTCCCGCGGGCGGCGGGGCAGCACCGGCGAACGGCGCGGGCGGGCGGCGGCTCGGGGCGGCGCGGCGAGGCGGCGGCGAGGCGGGGAGGCGGCGGGGCGACGCGAGGCGGCGCACGGCAGCGGCGGCGGAGGCGGCGGCGGGCGCGGGCTAGGGTTAGGGTTAGGTGGGGCGCGGGGATCGAGGCGGGCTGGGGCGCTGGTGGGCTGCGGGGCTCGGGCGGCCAGCTTATAAAGGCTCCCCCGGGCGGAGTCCCGCTCGGGTACGACCCGGAGTCGGTTCGCGTTTTTTTTAAATAATAACGCGCAAAAAAACAATAAAAGAAATACTAAACGGACTCCAAAAATGCTGAAATAAATTTTTCCCGACTTCTAAAATCAAGCCGGACAAGGTGAACATTTATTTGGGGCCTAAATGAAATTTTGAAAAACGCATATTTTTCTAAATTCAAATAAAATAGCGAAAACTCCGAAATAAAATCTTATTTGATTTTATTATTAAATCCTCAATATTTATTTATTTTGGGAAAGTCATTTTATTCCCTCTCTCATATTTTGAAATAGAAATAATTGATGATAAAATAATTAAAATCAAATGATCTTATTCTCAAAATTTGAGAAAACTCAAATATGAAAATAACGAAATCCCCAACTCTCTCCGTGGGTCCTTGAGTTGCATAGAATTCCTAGGATCAAAACCAAAAGCAAATAAAATATGATATGCAATGATGATCTAATGTATAACATTCCAAATTGAAAATTTGGGATGTTACACTGGTTCACCTCGCCGAGGCCATCATCGACCCCTACTATAGAGACATGACTGATTCATGCAACAAGGACAAGCGTGCCTGACATTTAGCCTGGATGGAGAAAATCGACAAAGCTCACGTCGTGTACGCGACCAAGGAGGTGTACACGAGCTACGACATGTACAGGCGGATCGTTGACATGAGGAAGTGCCTCCTTCCCCAAAACGGCCAGGGATCCAGCCGGAAGTAGAGCAATGGCAAGCGTCGTCGCAACAATAAGTAGATGATTAGATCCATGTTTCTCCTAGTTTAGTATGCATGTAATTGCTACTTTGGTGTGGAAATGTTATGTGTGTAGTCACTTGTGTAATTGTATGCTTAATTTGGTTATGCAATGCTGTCTTTTTAAGTATATATGTTGATGCCCTGTAGACAGAGCGTAGATGTTGTGCGGACAAACAAAATCACATCGCACACAGACTATACAATGGAGCCCGTGGTGATGTTTTCATCAATCACTCACAATTGTATACCGGCAATCGTTTGCTCACAACACACATGACTTGTTAGCAGCAATCGTCTGTGTTGTTATCGTTCTTGGCACACGTTTCCGATTACAAACCTGTTTGCCGCGTATCACACATATCTTGTTAAGTTGAACCATTTCTGTTCTCTTGTCTCAACGCAAACAGTTCGTCCGAAAGAACCGCATGCCGTATATCGCACACACCTTGATCTGGCTGACCGTTTCTTTTGTGTTGCCTAATCACAAACAGTTCATCCAAGTGAACCGTATGCTCTATATCGCAGACACCTTCATCTGGCTGCCCATTTCTTTTGTTCCTCCTCATTGCAAACAATTAATTGAACTGAACCATATGCCCTGCATCACACACGCAACTAAAATCTGAACCGTGTTTGATGCATCCTCCATCGCAAATGTTTTGCACCTTTTTTGACGGGTTTTTTTACACCATCGTTTGCGATTATTGCATCGCACACAGTTTCGTCGAAGGGTCTCTGATCATAGTGTCACGTTAGCAGCATCCTGCAGTAATGATATCACCTCGTTGTACGAGTGCATCCTTCTTATCCGCCAAGTATTTGGGGTAGTTCCGCTTCCAGTGACCATTCCCTTTGCAGTAGAAGAACTCAGTTTCAGGCTTAGGTCTAGCTTTGGGGTTCTTCACGGGAGTGGCAACTTGCTTGCCATTCTTTCTTGAAGTTCCCTTTCTTTTCCTTTGCCCCTTTTCTTGAAACTAGTGGTCTTGTTAACCATCAACACTTGATGCTCTTTCTTGATTTCTACCTTCGCCAATTTTAGCATCGCGAAGAGCTCGGGAATCGTTTTTGTCATCCCTGCCATATTATAGTTCATCATGAAGTTCCAGTAACTTGGTGATAGTGACTAGAGAACTCTTTCAATCACTATCTTATCTGGAAGATTAACTCCCACTTGATTCAAGCGATTGTACTACTCAGATATACTGAGCACATGCTCACTGGTTGAGCTATTCTCCTCCATCTTGTAGGCAAAGTACTTGTCAGAAGTCTGAAATCTCTCGACTCAGGCATGAGTCTGACATACCAATTTCAGCTCTTGGAACATCTTATATGCTCTGTGGCGTTCAAAATGTTTTTGAAGTCCCGGTTCTAAGCCGTAAAGCATGGCGCACTAAACTATCAAGTAGTCATCATACCGAGCTTTCGAAACATTCATAATGTCTGCATCTGCTCCTGCAATAGGTCTGTCACCTAGCGGTGCATCAAGGACATAATTCTTTTGTGTAGCAATGAGGATAATCCTCAGATCACGGACCCAGTCCGCATCATTGCTACTATCATCTTTCTACTTATTTTTCTCTAGGAACATATCAAAAATAAATGGGGAGCTACATCGCAACCTATTGATCTACAACATAGATATGCAAATACTATCAGGACTAAGTTCATGATAAATTAAGTTCAATTAATCAAATTACTTAAGAGCTCCCACTTAGATAGACATCCCTCAAGTCATCTAAATGACACGTGATCCAAATCAACTAAACCATGTCCGATCATCACGTGAGATGGAGTAGTCATCAACGGTGAACATCTCTATGTTGATCATATCTACTATATGATTCACGTTCGACCTTTCGGTCTCCAGTGTTCCGAGGCCACGTCTGTACATGCTAGGCTCGTCAAGTTTAACCCGAGTATTCCGCATGTGCAAAACTGTCTTGCCCCCGATGTACGTGAACGTAGAGCTTATCACACTCGTTCATCACGTGGTGTCTCAGCACGACGAACTGTCGCAATAGTGCATACTCAGGGAGAACACTTATACCTTGAAATTTTAGTAAGGGATCATCTTATAATGCTACCGCCGTACTAAGCAAAATAAGATGTATAAAAGATAAACATCACACACAATCAAAATATGTGACATGATATGGCCATCATCGTCTTGTGCCTTTGATCTCCATCTCCAAGGCACCGTCATGATCTCCATCGTCACCGGCTTGACACCTTGATCTCCATTGTAGCATCATGGTCGTCTCGCCAACTATTTCTTCTACAACTATCGCTAACGCATAGTGATAAACTAAAGCAATTACATGGCATTTGCATTTCATACAATAAAGCGACAACCATAAGGCTCCTGCCAGCTGCCGATAACTTTTACAAAACATGATCATCTCATACAACAATGTATATCACATCATGTCTTGACCATATCACATCACAACATGCCCTGCAAAAACAAGTTAGAAGTCCTCTACTTTGTTGTTACAATTTTTACGTGGCTGCTACGGGCTTCTAGCAAGAACCGTTCTTACCTACGCATCAAAACCACAACGGTGTTTCGTCAAGTTTGCTGTGTTAAACTTTAACAAGGACCGGCCATAGTCAAATTCGATTCAACTAAAGTTGGAGAAAAAGACACCCGCCAGCCACCTTTATGCAAAACTAGTTGCATGTCTGTCGGTGGAATCGGTCTCATGAACGTGGTCATGTAAGGTTGGTCTGGGCCGCTTCATCCAACAATACCGCCGAATCAAAATAAGACGTTGGTGGTAAGCAGTATGACTATCACCACCCACAACTCTTTGTGTTCTACTCGTGCATATCATCTACGCATAGACCTGGCTTGGATGCCACTGTTAGGGAATGTAGCATGCAATTTCAAAAAAAATCCTACGCTAACGCAAGATCTATCTAGGCGATGCATATCAATGAGAGGGGGAGAGTGTGTCCACGTACCCTCGTAGACCGAAAGCGGAAGCATTTGTTAACGCGGTTTATGTAGTCGAACTTCTTCTTGTTCCGACCGATCAAGCACCGAACGTATGGCACCTTCGAGTTCTACACATGTTCAGCTCGATGACGTCCCTCGAACTCTTGATTCAGCAAAGTGTCGAGGGAGAGTTCCGTCAGCATGACGGCGTGGTGACGGTGATGGTGAAGTGATCCGCGCAGGGCTTCGCCTAAGCACTACGTGAATATGACTTGAGGCGTAAACTGTGGAGGGGGGCGCCGCACACGGCTTGGAACAATTGATGTGTGTTCTAGTGGTGCACCACCACATATATATAGGTGGGAGAGGGAGGGGGCAGCAAGGGGAGCCCCAACTAGGAGTAATCCTACTTGGGCGCCTCCCACAAGTCGGCCTCCCCCCTTCGATAAGTGTCGGAGGGGGAAGGAAAGAGAGGGGGGAGAGAAGGAAAGGGGGAGGCCAAATCCTCCCCTTCCCTTTCTCCCTTCCCCTCCTTCCTTCTCCTCCTATTCGGCCTATATGGGGGTGCACTAGCCCACTAGGGGCTGGTCTGTGCCACCCTTGGCCCAATAAGACCCATATCTTTGCCGGGGGGTGCCCGAAACCCCTTCCGATGACCCGATACGTACCCGGTACCCTTGGAACACTTCTGGTGTCCGAATACTATCATCCTATATATGAATCTTTACCTCTCGACCATTCCGAGACTCCTCATCATGTCCGTGAAATCATCCGGGACTTCGAAAAACATTCGGTCACCAAATCACAAAACTCATATAATACAAAATCGTCATAGAACGTTAAGCGTGCGGACCCTGTGGGTTCGAGAACTATGTAGACATGACCGATACACTTCTCTGGTCAATAACCAACAGCGAAACCTAGATGCTCATATTGGTTCCCACATATTCTACGAAGATCTTTATCGGTCGTACCATAATGACAACATATGTTATTCCATTTGCCATCGGTATGTTACTTGCCCGAGATTCGATCATCGGTATCTTCATACCTAGTTCAATATCATTACCGGCAAGTCTCTTTACTCGTTCCGTAATGCATCATCCCACAACTAACTCATTCGTCACATTGCTTGCAAGGCTTATTATGATGCACATTACTGAGAGGGCCTAGAGATACCTCTCTGATACTCGGAGTGACAAATCCTAATCTCTATCTATGCCAACCCAACAAACACCATTGGAGATACCTGTAGAGCATCTTTATAATCACCCAGTTATGTTGTGAAGTTTGATAGCACACAAGGCATTTCTTCGGTATCCGGGAGTTGCATAATCTCATAGTCAAAGGAATATGTATAGGACATGAAGAAAGTTATAGCAATAAAACTGAACGATCATTATGCTAAGCTAATAGATGGGTCTTGTTCATTACATCATTCTCCTAATGATGTGATCCCGTTCATCAAATGACACCACATGTCTATGGTTAGGAAACTTAACCATCTTTGATTAACGAGCTAGTCTAGTAGAGCCTTACTAGGGACACGGTGTTTTATCTATGTATCCACACATGTATCAAGTTTCCGGTTAATACAATTCTAGCATGAATAATAAAAATTTATCATGATATAAGGAAATATAAAAACACAACTTTATTATTGCCTCTAGGGCATATTTCCTTCATGTAAGTGTGCAATTGAGGAGCTGCATACCAAAGATGACAATACCTAGATCTATTGCAATATGCCTAGCTAGGGGCATTAAACAATAACGCTTGTTGGGAGGCAACCCAATTTTATTTTTTATGTTTTGCTACTGTTTTTCAATAAATTACACATTATTACCTCTGTAGTAAGTGTGTTTTGGTGTTTCAATTAGTGTTTGAGCAGAGTAAGACCTTTGGGGTGGTCTACGTTGATAGTTGATTTGACCTTGTTGAAAAACAGGAACTTTAGCATCCAGTAGCATAATTTTGATAATTCACAGAAGAAGCGAAACCTTTTGAATGTTTTACACAAGATTTATATACAAATTTCCCAAATTGTCCTAATTTTTCAAAATTGTTAGAGTTACATAAGTATTCGAAAGTTTCACATCTTCACAAACTGTTCTGCTTTTGACAGATTCTGTTTTCTATGTGTTGTTTGCTTATTTTGATGAATATATGGGTAGTATCGGGGTGTATGAACCATGGATAAGTTGGAATACAATAGATATTGCACCAATATAAATAAATAATGAGTTCACAACAGTAAAAAAAAGTGGTGATTTTATTTTCCTATACTAACGGATCTCGTGAGTTTTCTATTGAGTTTTGTGTTGTGAAGTTTTCAAGTTTTGCGCAAAGATTTGATGGTCTATGGAATAAGGAGTAGCAAGAGCCTAATCTTGGGGATGCCCAAGGCACCCCAAGGTAATATTCAAGGACAACCAAGCATCTAAGCTTGGGGAAGCCCTGGATGGCATCCCCTCTTTCATCTTCATTCCATCGGTAAATTTACTTGGGGCTATATTTTTAGGGATTTTTATTTCTGTGCCCCTGGTTCGTTAGTTCTACTCATTCATCCCCACGCTCTTAAATTTTGCTCACTTTTCCTCACTCCCTTGCCCGAAAGCGTCAGAACTGGTCATAGCGGACGTTGCCGTCGGGTCAATGGCTTGACCGTTAACTCTGACTAGTGGGGCCGCGTAGGGCGGAGTCCACATTTTGACCGTTAGGTGGTAACCAGTGGGGCCGCGAAACTGACACTCACGGTAACCTGAATCAGATCAAGTCGCTTCCGCGCCGCCCCCTCCGCCGTCGTCGTGCCGCCTCCACCGCCCTCTTGCCGCCTCTGCCGCAGTCGTGCCGTCTCTGCCGCATCTACCCTCTCTCCCCTTCTAGGATTAGGAAGCGATGTTAGGGGGCACCCCGTCCGGCACATCGACCATGGAGATGATTGGGTCGAATCAGAGGCTGATAATTCATGGATTCCACCTGGGTAAGCATCGTTTTCCTCTCAAATTGATTAGGAGATCCCTAAGTTAGGCTGTATTTGACCACCGTTGGCGTGAATTAGCGCAATTTATCTGAAATTTTTCGGCCTAACTGCGCCCTTTTAGTATTTCAATCGAATAGGGTTGATCCTGCACTTGCTGTTCGGTTGGCGGTTAGAATGGAAACTAGCGAGCCGCGTGGAACTAAACTAATGTGGTTTTGTCACGGCAGATGTCCTAGTGAAAGGACTTAGTCGTGGAGCCATCGTCACGGGTTAGCTTGAAGGGGTTAAAGCGGACACAGGGACGCAGAGAGTTTTATACTAGTTCGGCCCCTTCGATGAAGGTAACAGCCTACGTCTAGTTGTGATGGAATTGATGGGGTTTCGATGACTAGGGAGCAAACAAGCTTCGCCTAAGTCTTGAGATGTTGTTGTCTGTCCTTGAACCGCCGCCGGGTCGTCCCCTTATATTACACGGGTGATGCCCGTCGGTTCACAGAGTCCCAATCTCCGATTCATACTCGTACCCAGGTTGGTCTCTCCTTATTCCTAACTTACAATACAAGTTTACATATAATGCCGGTTTACGGCTATAGGTCTTAAACCCACTACAGGCCTTGGGCCCTTATCTGCTTCTTTGGGCTTTAACACCTTTGAACTACTGATGAAGTTAACCTGGCCCAGGTAGGCCGGTTTACGCCCAGTAGTAATATCCCCAACATTAGGCCCTAGATTGATTTGAACGGGTTCATGTCAATCATTAGCAAAAAATCTTCGTCTTCAACATCTTCTTGTAGTTGTTGAACCACTGTGATATCACTTTCCCTGGTTGCTGTAAACCGGGATGACGTCATCATAAAGATAACATTTATGATATCCTCTTTGTTTAATGGATCCGCATTAACCGAGGCGACAGCTCCATCTCCAAGTTTTGTGGTTCCTTAATTCACGCGCCTGACACGTGCCTCTTGCCTTATAAATAAGACCGAAGGGTCATTTCTTCTCTCCCCTTCGTCCCCTTTCTCTTCGTCTTCTTCGCGTCGCCAGCCTCGGAGCTCCGTCGCCGCCGCTGACCTCCGCATCATCTTGGGCCGCTGCATCAACCTGGATGTACCAGAGCACTGCGGTAGCCTTCCGCATCTTCCTCGATTCTTGTAAACCTTCTATTTGTCTTAGCATAGATCTGTTCTTAGGGTTTCGTGTTCTTCCCATGTTCATCGCTTGTTCATGCTCGTACTCAGACTCCTGGATAGATCTTGTGAAACCCTGCTCTGATTAACAGTCGCTTTTAGCATCCGCCTTTAGTTTCATGCTCGAGTCCATAGATCTCATCTATATATCTGCCCATTGATTCACTTCCACTCTGCTTTAAGTCTTTGAATATTTTATCTTCTTTTCTGAACTTGTTCCAGATCCATTGTTGTAATAAGACCTTGTGAAAACTGCTTCTGCATTCTTAGCTGTCCGCAACCTCAATTGCTCTGCTTTCAATGCTTAGATCAGGCGGTTTAACTTAGTATAGAAAAAATTCCTAAACCGGTATATACCATTAGTCCCCGTGTTGAACCGCCAGAACTCGTTAGTCATATGATACCGCTTCATAGAACTCCGGTTTAGATACAGTTACCTCCGGTTTAACATTGTTCATACCGGTGTGTACTTTTATCCAACACAATCTTGAACCGGAATCACTTATTTTGTAGACTCCACCATGGCCAAACAAGTATATGAGTGCAACTGGGCTCCTTCTCGCGTCACAGAAACTCAACTGAACAACTTAGTCCTGACTGGTGCTTTAAGCAGCAGAGAAACCATCCATTGGAGGGTCCCTGGCAAAGAGTGTCCTCCCACACCTCAAGAAGGAGAGGTTATTGTTTTCGTGGACCACTTAGCCCGTGGTTTTAATCCGCCCGGTTCAAAATTCTACCGGGATGTCTTGGCCAATTTCCAACTCCGTCCAGAGGATACTGGCCCCAATTCTGTCACTAACATATGCCATTTCCAAGTACTCTGTGAGGTGTTCTTTCAAGAAGAACCCACAGTCGAGTTATTCAGAGATTGTTTTCATCTAAACCGCCGCACAGAATTCACTGATGGTTCCAATATGGAACTGGGCGGTATGGCGATTCAGAAGAGGAAAGAGGTCACTTATCCTCACGCAAAACTGCACAGCCACCCCCAAGAATGGAATCAATCATGGTTTTATTGCAAAGACACCTCCCCTGCTGATGAAAATCCCTTGCCTTGGTTTCGTCCGGAGCGGCTTAGCAATACACACCCCTTTCCACAAAGGTTAACCACCAAGGAAAGGAGTAAATATGCTCCTCAACTGTCCAAGCTCAGAGCCTTTATGGCCAACGGTTTAACAAGAGTTGATCTCGCTCGCTGTTGGATATCATGGAGCATACTGCCCCTTAGTCAACGCTCCGGTTTGATGTGCGAATACACGGGCAGTGTTGATGACCCACTGCGACACATGAACATCCAGCTCACCGACGAAGAAGTCACATAAGCTGTGAAGAAAATTTTGAACGAACCGGAATACATCTGTGCCCGAACCGGCCTGCTTCCTTTCTGCGCCACCAACAAACCGCCAGTTGTAAGTTTTTAATTTCACCTGTCATTGATCCTGACATTGTTATATCTGTTTATTATTTGGCACCAATATCAGTTGAAACAGGGCAATGATCTGTTTTGGAGCAAGAAGCTTCCGCAGGAGAAAGCGGACAAACCGGAAAGACCAACCCGGCCAAAAACCAAAGTCATTAAGAGGCCTGCTCATAAGAGGAAAACCACTGCCTCCTCTGATCCGCCCGCTGATGACGATGTGGGTAATCCGGACCTTGAGGTAGAACTTGATTCACTCGGTTTACTTTTCGCACGCCTTATTGATGATAATATTTGTCAGGATGATGCCGAAGCTAGTAATGTTAATGTTGCAGAGGTAATTATTCTCTCTTCTGATTCAGAACTTTTGCCTTCACTAAGAACCCATGAGGCAAACCGAAAAGTTAAATTTTCTCATCCTCTTGCTTACTTGGATCCCAAATTTCTTATGAAGACCCAACAGCACGAAGCTCGCCGCACAACCCGGCACAGCGGCCAGGTAGTTACCTCCGCCGGTTTACCGAACAGCCCGGTTCGGAAACGCCATTCAAAGGTCTCTAATTTGCTTGTCAGTGCTTGTCCTAAAGCGGGCTGTTATCATCAACCTCTTAATCCGTCTGACTCCGATTATCAGGTTACTTCCCACTCATCCTCCGGCGAGTCATCAGCTACTCAGCTGCCACCACTCAAGACGGTGCTTGGGTAAGCTATACTTATCATAATATTTCTGATATATCATATTGGAACATATGTTGTATTTGATTTTGATTGCTCCTTGTAGGGCCAAGCCTAGACCAAGCAAGAAAGCCCGCCTGGATAAAGCGGCCGAGGAAGATGCCGTTCCTGAACTGGGTAAAATCCTGGATCCTGAAGCGATCGTTTGTGAAGATATACCCAATGACCCCCCCACTGCAAGGTGATGATGTTGCTGAAGAAAAGCCTGCTGACGAGCCCGGAAGCCCCATCCGGGTTGAGAAATCCCCCAGTCCAATCCGGCCTGTTAGCAAACCAACTTCCCCTGGTCAAACCGGTGATGCCAAGGATGATGATGTTGTGATTACTGGCATTGGCCGTACTGAACCTAGTAATCCAGTCATCTTATCCAGGCATACTGCCAAAGAAGAATTCGCCACTATGAGCAAGGGCAAGTGGAATGTTGATCTGGCGACTTATGCTGCTTTGAATACTCAGGTTCTTCATTCCGGCTACTTGAACCGGCTGTACACCAGCCGTGACTATGAAGCCGGCCTGGTGAATATGATGAAGGAAAAATTTGAGGTAACTTCCATGTGCTGTTTCTTGCTTGAATATTGCAATTTTTTTTAACTCTCCTAGCCCCCAAGGGCCGGTTTTGCAATCCTCTTTGAAACCGAGACTTACTAATATAAATTTTAATGCCTCTAAATTCACTGATATAGCCCCCAAGGGCTGGTTCCACTTTAATGTAGTTAAACCGGGCACTTAAGTAGTTTAATATGGCAGCATCAGAACTTTACTTGAGCCAATATGCATTAGCCCCCAAGTGCCAAGTTGAATACTTGTATTAAGCTTGGGACTTTGCAATTAATTGACAGATGAAGATCAAATATGCATTAGCCCCCAAGTGCCAAGTTGAATACTTGTATTGAGCTTGGGACTTTGCAATTAATTGAGAGATGAAGATCAAATATGCATTAGCCCCCAAGTACCAAGTGCATAACTTGTTATGTGGTTGGTACTTCAATTCTTGTACCGTTTCGTTAAATCATATAACTGTCTGTATGCAGGCTGAGCTGAAAACCAAAGAAAGCCAACTCGCCGATCTTCAAGAAAATTTGAAATCCCAACAAGTTGAAACCTCTAAGGCAAAAGAGGAGTTGACCAGCGCTTTAAGCGTCATGGAACAGCTGAAGGAGGGCTTCAACAAAGAGCGGGCGGATTGGGCCACTGAGAAGACCGCTTTGACCAAGAAAATTGAAACTACTGAAGCTGCCCTTAAACCGGTGGTAGATGAGCTAACTAGCGTAAAGCGGCAAGTGCATGCCATGACTGCCGCCATCTTTGGTAAGCTTCCTTTGACTTCTGTAATAATTTGACCTTCCTATGATAGGTCCGGTTTGTGAACTCTTTGTAATGTTGAAGGTACACGCATTGGTCACTTGGGGTCAGATGTTCGGATGAAATTGAAGGCCGCCTATACATTAATTGAACGGCTGTATACTGGAGCACAGCGGATTATCTCTACTGCATCACACAATAATCCGGCGCCCTCTTTAATCCAAGATACTCTTAAGAGGTTATGAATGCTTCCTGTCCGTATTGTAGAGCTGAAGAAATCTGCTGCTCGAACCGGTGCCATCAACGCCTTAATCCGGGCAAAAGCTTGGGTACCGGATTTCGATCCTGTTGAGGCAGCTCAAGGTTATCCCAGTTTGAAGGAAGATGGTTCGGAATTCAACGAGGATGATCTGAGAGCAATAAACCGGGCGGTGCGCCCTTTAGCTTGCCAATTGGCGCAGGAGGCAGACTTGTCGCACTATCAAGCCTAGTATAACAACCAGAATAAACGAGTGTCTACACCGATTCCTGAAGCGGAAAATCTGATCCCTCCAATCCGTAAGCATACTTACGCTCCTGATATTGAACCGTCGTCCCTGATCCATGAGGAAGCTGTCTTTCAAGCCCTAATGGGAATCGACTGGACCACTGTTGATTTCCAGCCACTGGGTAGGGAAGAAGAAGCTGAAGCGGCACAGGAAGACCCACAACCATCAGATCACTGGCTCAGGCATAGTAAGGCCAAAGATGAGCTATGTTCCATAGCCTGTTGGTCTCCTCCTCTGATGTACGTGAGTCTTTATGCTCTCGAATATCGATCAGATAGTATGAACCGTTGTGCAGATTCTTGCTGACCACAAAAGGTCCCTCCCAAGGTGGGGATAACTTATGCATATCAGTCTGATCTTGAATGAGCCGAAGCACCAAATCTCCTTCTTGAAAGGTTTTGTTTCTGACTCGGCGACTGTGATAACGACGAAGATCCTGTTGGTAAATCGCCGAGCGGGCAGCTGCTATGTCACGCTTCTCATCCAACAGGTCCAAAGCGTCTTGCCGTGTCGTCTCATTATCCGCTTCAACATAAGCCGCTACACGAGGTGAGTCGTGACGGATATCACTGGGAAGAACCGCCTCTGCTCCGTAGACCATGAAGAACGGCGTGTATCATGTGGATCTGTTGGGTGTAGTATTGATACTCCATAACATAGATGGTAGCTCTTCTACCCAACAACCCGGTGTCCTCTGCAAAGGAACCATAAGCCGTGGTTTGATGCCTCTTAAGATCTCTTGATTAGCTCTTTCTGCTTGGCCATTGGACTGTGGGCGGGCTACTGATGAAACATCAAGCCGGATGTGCTCACGTTCATAGAACTCCTTCATAGCCCCCTTGGACAAATTGGTACCATTATCTGTGATGATACTATGTGAAAAGCCAAACCGGAAAATCACCTTTTTGATGAACTGAACCGCCGTGGCTGCATCACACTTGCTAACAGGTTCTGCCTCCACCCACTTTGTAAACTTGTCAACCGCCACCAAGAGGTGGGTCTTCTTATCCTTGGACCTTTTGAAAGGCCCAACCATATCCAGCCCCCAAGTTGCAAACGGCCAAGTAATCGGAATCATCCTCAATTCTTAAGCCGGCACATGAGCGCGTCTTGAGAACTTTTGGCAACCATCACATCGTCTGATTAGATCCTCCGCATCAGCATGAGCAGTTAACCAATAAAAACCTTGGCGGAACGCTTTAGCAACCAAAGATTTTGAACCGGCGTGATGACCACAAACTCCTTCGTGGATCTCATGCAAAATTTCACAACCTTCTTCAGGAGACACGCAGCATTGAAACGCCCCTGACACACTGCAATGATGCAATTCACCATTAACAATAGTCATAGACTTGGATCGCCGGATTATCTGTCGGGCTAAGGTTTCGTCCTCTGGTAGCTCGCCCCGGTTCATGTACGCAAGATAAGGAAGCGTCCAATCCGGAATGACGTGTAGAGCTGCCACCAGTTGGGCCTCTGGATCAGGAATCGCCAAATTCGCTTCACCAGGGAGCTTGACCGACGGGTTGTGTAGCACATCAAGAAAAACATTAGGCGGGACCGGTTTACGTTGAGAGCCCAACCGGCTTAAAGCGTCCACCGCTTCATTCTTCCGACGGTCCACGTGGTCCACTTGATAGCCCTTGAAGTGACCTGCAACAATATCCACCTCACGACGATATGCAGCCATGAGTGGGTCCTTGGAATCCCAAGTGCCGGATACCTGTTGAGCCACTAGGTCCGAGTCACCGAAGCACTTAACCCGGCTTGGATTCATCTCTTTAGCCATCCGGAGACCATGGAGCAAGGCTTCATACTCAGCTGCATTGCTAGTACAAGGGAACATTAAGCGGAGAACGTAGCAGAACTTGTCACCTCGCGGGGAAGTTAATACGACTCCAGCCCCCGAGCCCTCCAATTGCCTGGATCCGTCAAAATGGATTGTCCCATATGTGTGATCCGGCTTTTCTTCAGGTGCTTGCAGCTCCGTCCAGTCATTGATGAAATCAACAAGTGCTCGAGACTTCACCGCCGTTCGGGGCACGTACTTCAACCCGTGAGGCCCAAGCTCTATAGCCCACTTGGCAATCCGGCCAGTCGCTTCCCGGTTCTGGATGATATCGCCTAAGGGAGCAGAACTGACCACTGTGATGGGGTGCCCTTGGAAATACCGCTTCAGCTTCCGGCTTGCCATGAAAACTCCATATACCTGCTTCTGCCAATGCGGATACCTTTGCTTGGATTCAATAAGTACCTCACTTATATAGTAAACCAGACGCTGAACTGGATGCTCTTTACCTGCCTCCTTCCGCTCTACCACAATAGCCACACTGACTGCGTGAGCGTTAGCAGCAACATATAGTAGTAGCGGCTCCTTCTCAACGGGAGCGGCAAGCACAGGCGGGTTGGCCAATTGCCGTTTTAAGTCCTCAAATGCCCGATCAGCAGAAGAACTCCAGACGAATTGATCCGTCTTCTTCAACATCTGATACAAAGGAATTGCCTTCTCACCAAGGCGGCTGATAAACCGGCTCAACGCGGCAATCCGACCAGCCAAACGCTGAACGTCATTGATACACTTCGGTTTAGCCAGGGAGGTGATGGTTGTGATCTTCTCCGGATTGGCCTCAATTCCCCTGTTGGACACCAGAAAACCCAATAACTTGCCTGCTGGTACACCAAAAACACGTTTGGCCGGATTGAGCATCATCTTGTATGTCCTGAGGTTACCAAAGGTTTCCTTCAAATCATCAACCAGAGTCTCCTTCTTCCTTGACTTAACCACAATATCATCCACGTAAGCATACACATTACGGCCAATCTGCTTGTGAAGGCAATTTTGCACACACCGTTGATAGGTCGCCTGGGCACTTTTGAGCCCAAAGGGCATAGACACATAGCAGAAGGCTCCAAAGGGAGTGATGAACGCAATCTTCTCCTGGTCCTTAACTGCCATTTTGATCTGATGATAACCAGAATATGCATCCAGAAAACTCAAACGCTCGCAACCCGCCGTAGCATCAATGATTTGATCAATACGGGGGAGGGCAAAAGGATCTGCTGGACAAGCCTTATTAAGGTCTGTGTAATCCACACACATACGCCAAGTGCCGTTTTTCTTAAG
The DNA here is from genome assembly GCA_032464435.1 of Aegilops umbellulata. NCBI lineage: Eukaryota > Viridiplantae > Streptophyta > Magnoliopsida > Poales > Poaceae > Aegilops > Aegilops umbellulata. Next base: position 401,636,283 of record CP136054.1, read on the forward strand.
GACCAGCACCGGATTAGCAAGCCATTCAGGGTGAAAAACTTCAACAATAAAACCAGCTGCCAAAAGCCTGGCTACATCTTCTCCAATAGCTTTGCGTCTTTCTTCATTAAACCGGCGGAGGAACTGTTTCACCGGTTTGTATTTAGGATCCACATTAAGAGTGTGCTCAGCGAGTTGCCTCGGTACACCTGGCATGTCAGAAGGCTTCCATGCAAAAATGTCCCGATTCTCACGGATGAACTCGATGAGCGCGCCTTCCTATTTCGAATCCAACTTGGCACTGATGCTGAACTGCTTGGACGAATCACCAGGCACGAAGTTAACAAGCTTAGTCTCAGCTGCCGATTTGAACTTCAAGGCTGGATCATGCTCCGTAGTTGGCTTCTTCAACGGAGTCATGTCTGCCGGATCAACATTGTCTTTATAAAATTTCAGCTCCTCTGGCACAAACCGACTCTGCGTAGCCCGCATATCCTTCCTCACACTCCAAAGTGACTCGACGGCTTCCATGAACCGTAATTGTCCCCTTGTGACCCGGCATTTTGAGCTGCAAGTACACATAACAAGGCCGTGCCATGAACTTGGCGTAGGCCGGTCGCCCAAACAGGGCGTGATACGGACTTTGGATCTTTACCACTTCAAACGCCAGCGTCTCCGTCCTGGAATCATGATCATCTCCAAAGGCCACTTCCAGAGCTATCTTACCAACGAGATATGTTGATTTGCCAGGTACCACACCATGGAACACCGTATTGGACGGTTTGAGATTTTTATCTGTCAATCCCATACGACGGAAGGTCTCATAGTACAAGATATTAATGCTGCTCCCTCCATCCATGAGTACCTTGGTGAACTTATAACCTCCCACCTGAGGTGCCACCACCAATGCTAGATGACCCGGGTTATCAACCCGGGGTGGGTGATCCTCTCTGCTCCATATGATTGGCTGCTCAGACCAGCGTAAGTAACGGGGCACAGCCGGTTCAACAGAGTTGACTGCCCGCTTCTGAACCTTTCGGTCTCGCTTGTCCAAGCTAGTGGTGAAGACATGGTACTGCCCACTATTCAACTGCTTTGGGTTGCTCTGGTAACCTGACTATTGTTGCTGCTGGTTGTAACCACCCTGGCTACTCTGATTATTCTGATTACTATGTCCGCCCGGATTACCATTGAATCCTGAACCGGAATTTCCTCCACCGTAACCCGGCCCGGATCCTGAGCCACCGCCAGAGCCGTGATTATACTGGAAAGCATTAGAATTTTTGAACTCCTGCATAATGTAACAATCCTTCCAAAGGTGGTTTGCTGGCACCTCCTTCGTCCCATGCTTCGGGCAGGGCTGGTTCAACAGATAGTTTAGGTGGTCTGGATTAGGGTTAGGCGCTCCACTGCGATTCTGTGGTTGACCCTTACGCCGCTGGCCCTTGTCCTGCGTGTTGGTATTAGCCACGAAGTCCATGTTGCCATCCGCTTTGCGCTTGCCTCCGCCACCGTTACCTGCCGGGTGATGTTGCTGACCTTTGGAGTTGCTGCTCTTCTTTCCCTTCCCTATCTACTCATCATCAGACTCGGGATCCTTGGTACTATCAGAATCAGCATACTTTACCAAAGCGCCCATGAGAGTCCCTATGTCAGTGCAATGGCGCTTCATCCGCCCTAATTTTAGCTTTAGGGGCCCAAACCGGCAATTGCCTTCCAGGGTTATAACTGCGGTGTCCGCGTTGATGCTGTCTGATGAATGCAGAACTTGCGAAACCCGGCGCACCCAATGCGTCGTCGATTCTCCTTCCTCCTGGACACAGGCAGCTAGATCCACTATCGACATTGGCTGCTTACATATATCCTTGAAATTACTGATAAACCGGGCTCGTAACTAGGCCCATGAACTGATAGAATTTGCCGGTAAGCTTTTTAACCACGTACGGGCTGTTCCTTCAAGCATCATGGTGAAATACTTTGCACATGACACATCATCCACATCAAGCATCTCCATGGCCATCTCATAGCTCTCCACCCATGTCTCTGGAGGTTGATCCGCCGTATAATTCGGCACCTTGCGTGGGCCTTTAAAATCCTTGGGCAGGCGCACATTGCGTAAAGCAAGAACAAGGCAGGGCACCCCCCAAAGCACTATAAGTACTTCCAGGCTCAACCATGGTGGTCGGACGAACCGGCGTAAGCTGACGATCTTGATACTGTGCCACTAACTCGGCCTCCCTGTGCGCTCGGGCCCGGTCCACCACCTCCTGAGCGTTCTCAACACCACCTGCCAGGTTGTTACCACGGAGCGCTCCTCGCCGTGCATTACTTGACACGTCTGGTTCATCCATATGCCTGCTATAGCTCCGGCTCGGGCGAGGGGTTGAGTGGATCCGATCGCGGCTGTACGAATATGCTTCCTGTTGGACCAAAGCTGTCCTAAGGAGCTCCTTGACCCGGCGCGTCTCTACTGCCTGCGGCAAATCACCTTCAATTGGAATGGCCTCCAGCCATGCGGCAGCCGCAACAAGGTTGTCCATCGGGTTGGAGTAGTGACCCGGAGGTGTTGGCACAGCTTGAGGTAGACCAGTATTATGACGGGGCAAATCTATTAAACGGGGCTAGACCGGCGCGCTAGTCCCAGGTTCTTCCGCCCGGTTTATCACTGGCGGATTACTGGCTCCTGCTCCGGGGGTGTTGAAGAGGTCTCTAGCTTCGAAGACCGAAGGCAGACGAGATCGGTACTTCCTCCTCATGACTTCCTGCGACGCGTTCTGGTCCAACATGAGCATGTAGCCCTGTGCATCTAAAGCGGCCCGCTCTGCAGTCATCCTGGCATCTTCAGTTGCTAGGTCTGCTTTAGCCTGAGTGATTTGCTCCCTCACTTTTGCAATCTCCGCGTTGTGAGCGTCCTGATCCGCTGGGTTAGCCTCTGCCATGAGCGCAGCCAACGCATCGAACAGATCCGATAAAACTTGAGCCGGCGGGCGCACGGAGCCTCCTGCTCTGGTAGCCGTCGCCGTTACTGAATTGGAGATTATTGCCGCAGCGGTCGAAGAGTGAAGCGCGGCCTGTGTACCGGCCATGAATATTCCAACCCGGTTGGGCAGATCAGAGGAGTCCGGAATACTGTCGCCATCGGAACAGCCCCCAATCCAGCCATCTTGCAGTTGATACAGAGATTCGGTTTCTCCGATTGACGACTCGTCGCCAGAGTAAACGACGGTCTCGCCACCAGATTCTGATCCGTCCTCATAACTTCCTTCATGGATGACTCCCACAAAGGCACGCTTCACGGCCGGTTTAACCTGGGTAGATCGCGCACGCTGAGCCGTCTCGACGAGGTCGGTGCAGACGTCTGGCTCAGGGCCTGGTTCACCGATCTTGCCGATGAAGACGTGTATGCCACCAAAGGGGACCCGGTACCTGTACTCAATTGAGCCGGCCTCGGGGCCCCAACCTGCATCTTCGATGTAGAGCTTGCCGCGACGACTCTTAGTCATCCGGCCCACAGCGTAGCCCTCGAGTCCTTCAAAGCGGCCCTCCAAGAACTTGAAACCATCGTGCGATAGCCCCACGGTGGGCGCCAACTGTCGTGGTTTTGTCACGGCAGATGTCCTAGTGAAAGGACTTAGTCGTGGAGCCATCGTCACGGGTTAGCTTGAAGGGGTTAAAGCGGACACACGGACGCAGAGAGTTTTATACTAGTTCGGCCCCTTCGATGAAGGTAAAAGCCTACGTCTAGTTGTGATGGAATTGATGGGGTTTCGATGACTAGGGAGCAAACAAGCTTCGCCTAAGCCTCGAGCTGTTGTTGTCTGTCCTTGAACCGCTGTCGGGTCGTCCCCTTATATACACGGGTGATGCCCGTCGGTTCACAGAGTCCCAATCTCCGGTTCATACTCGTACCCGGGTTGGTCTCTCCTTATTCCTAACTTACAATGCAAGTTTACATATAATGCCGGTTTACGGCTATAGATCTTAAACCGACTATAGGCCTTGGGCCCTTATCTGCTTCTTTGGGATTTAACACCTTTGAACTATTGATGAAGTTAACCCGGCCCAGGTAGGCCGGTTTACGCCCAGTAGTAATATCCCCAACATAAACCATGTGTGATTTCTGGATTTTTCTATCCTACAGTGGTAGAAACCAGCGTTTCGTTTAGAGATTTCCACGAGGAACTCTGTTGTGAGTATCCGTGGAGCCCTGCCAATGCTGTTGAACTGAGATATTTCGATAGTAACGAGCAGAGATTCCTCCCATTAACTTGTGACGAGCATATGGGATTGCTATTTAGTTTGAATGCTGACAGTCATTTCGGTAAAATCCATATCGGTGTACTTCAGGCTCGCAAACAACGTATCCCGAAGGGTGTTTAGACATCATCTGTCTCTACTAATAGCGACTGTTCTCGCACTCCTTGTAGGTCGAGACCAAGTAAACCTAGTGGTTCTGGAAGCCACAACATGTCGGCTGCTCCTAATTCTGCCACTTCTCCTCTCCCTTCTGCACCTGATGTAGAAGTAGATGCAGAGCCTGACGAGGAAGTGTCTCGACATGATGATGAGGATGTGATTCTATTCCCTGAACTGGTAGATAGAGTCAGTCAACATGCAGTGGAAGATGAATATGCCGAGGAGCCTAGCAGCCGTGCTAGATTTGATGGCAGTGATGATGAAGAGAGGGAGGAGAACATCGACTCCTTAGTTTTACAAGAATATGATGGTGAGGACATGCCAACAATTGAGTGGAACAGGGAGAATCCTGACCTTACTCCAGGAACCGTATTCGAATCGATGGTGGACTATCGTAATGCAGTGACTATATATTGCATTCTCACTGAAAACTCTTATGAGGTTGATAGGAGTGAACCAGGAAGATTCACTGTTCATTGCCCTTATGATAGGTGTAGGTGGGGGTTGCATGCATCCACTATGTGCAAGAGCAAATTGATTCAGGTATTACAACTGAATATTGTTATCAGATTATTTATCCATTCTATATTCAGATCATGTGCACTATTTCTTAATTGCATTTGACATCATTTTTCATTTTGTTTCAGATAAAAAGCAACCCACACGGGCACACTTGCCCACCTAGAGGGGGAGGGGGAAAGGACAAATCTAAGCTTGCAAAGACTAGGTGGGTGGCAGATGCAATCTTGGATTGGGTGAGGGAAACACCAACAATTGGTCCAACAACACTCCATGGGAAGCTATTTGAGAAGTACAAGATTAATGTACAATACATGAAGATTTTCTATGCTAAGGAAAGGGCTCTTGATAGGATTAATGGTCCATGGAATGAGAGCTTTCAGTTGCTTTACACCTTCAAAGCTGAAGTGGAGACGGCCAGTCCACGGAGTGTTGTAGAGATTGACAAGCATACAGTTAAGTACAAATTAAAAGGGAAGGCAATATAGAAGGAGTGCTTCAGGAGGGCTTTTGTTTGTTTCAAGGCTTGCTTGCAGGGGTTTCTGAATGGTTGTAGGCCCTATTTGGCTGTCGATGCGACTGCTTTGAATGGAAGATGGAGAGGCCAGCTAGCAGGAGCTTTTGCAGTTGATCGACACAACTGGCTATTCCCAGTTGCATTTGGTGTGTTGGAGGTAGAGAGTGAGGAGAGTTGGGTTTGGTTTCTGCAGCAGTTGCGCAACATTATAGGTACACCCTCCGGTTTAGTTATACACACAGATGCTTGCAAGGGTTTAGAAACTGCAGTAGAAATTGTATTCCCTGGAGTGGAACATAGGGAATGTATGTGACACCTAGCGCAGAATTTTAAAAAGAAATTCAAAGGCAAAGTTTATGATGAGAATCTATGGCCAGCATCATACACATGCAGCTTGAGGAAGCATGAGCACCATTTGAGAGTGTTGTATGCTCAAAATACTTTGGTGAAGGAGTACATGGATGAACATCATGGAAAGTTGTGGTGAAGAAGCAAATTTAGTGAAATCTGCAAAGTAGACTATGCGACCAATAACCTCGCTGAGTGTTTCAATGCAAAGTTCAAGTCAGTGAAAGGGCTTTTGTTGTGGCAAGCATTTGATAAGATCAGGCAGATGATCATGGTAAAGATGGCTCTTCATAAAAGAATTGCAGAAACACAATATGTTGGCCATCTTATGCTCCCATCTCTGATTAAGGCATTGCATGCCAAGGCAAGAGGATTAAGAATGAAATGCATTCGACCGTCGACATACGAGGCTGAGGTGACATACACTGACAGTAAAAATAGGGAATGGAGATATCCAGTGAACCTTGCAACCAATAAATCCAGTTGTAGGCAATGGCAGATCCGCGGGAAGCCGTGCATACATGCCCTACATCTCATGACTGTTATTGGAGGTGAAGAAGGTGAAGTTGATCAGTATTGCTCTGAATATTTCTCCGTTGCCAAATTTAGGGCTGCTTATGCTGAAAATGTGCCTGCACTCTTGGGAAAAGACCAATGGAACATAGTAGACCCAGGGTTCAAACTCCATTCTCCTGTACTGACTAGACCACCAGGAAGACCAAGGAAAACAGGATAAGAGCTGGTGAAGAGGGTCGTGTAAAAAAGTAGCGTAAGTGCAAAAGATGTGGTATCTTAGGGCATATTGCTAGGCTTATACCAATCCAGTTGATGGATCATTTGGAGAAGAGGGACAATGGGCAGCAGCAAATGCAGAGGAGAATGCATCAGCAGAGGAGAATGCAACAGGTTTAGAGGATAATGCAGCAGCAGAGGATAATGCAACAGGTTTAGAGAATGAAGCAACTGAAGTAGCAGCTTGGTATGTGGGCAGTATTTCCATTTTTTTGCATTTGTTATCTTTATTATCGATGTCTAAGCTTATTAATGTTTGACCCAGCTCTAGGATAATTAGAGGCACAAGACAGAAAAGACCTAGAGAGGAAGAAACTTCGGTTGAACCATCATCTGATGCAAAATTTGAAACCATGGCTTACGAAGGTTTTAAAGCTATAAGAGAGGAGGAAGTTATTTTGTCTGAAGTTCCTTTAAAGATTAGTGAGCCCACAGATGACTGTCAACTGGTCATCACTTGCTCGATCAGTCAAAGCTCAACAAAACCGCCACCACCAGAAGTGAACATCAGAAGCAACAAGACAAAGCTTTCAAAAGCACAAAATATCCCAGCCAGTGAAACCAGAAGCAAGACGGTTAACCCATCCCGGAACACAAGGAGCAAGGCAAAGATTTGAATTTGAACTTGAATGCAAGTCATAAACTTTGAACTTAAAAGATTTTTAATAAGGATTCTGTCGTCAATTTGAAGTACTGTGAAAACTTGTAAGGTGTAATAATTCTATATGTAAATGTTGAATTTGAACTACTAAGGCAAACTTTGAAATTGAACCAACACTTCAGTCCATTCTCCTGTGGTGTGAGTTGCATAGTTTGCTGAACTATTATAAACGATAGGGTGATCAATCCGATCTCTTTTGCATCTACAAAACTTGTAGTCATGAGAAATGTGCTCCAAATGAGCTCCCAAGCTAGGGTAAACAACCCCAAGCTAGGGTAAAAACCATGTTTACCATATGAAAATGGAAAACTAAGTTCAGACCCTTCTTATTCACTTTTAAATCAAGCTTTGGTGATTTTTTTGTTTTAAAAAAATAAAAAACCGAAGGGAAACCCTACCTCCTCTACTTGGTCTCTATGAAACGTTGTACATGATAGCTCATATGTGTGAAGGTTTTTTCATCAAAATGTCCATAGACAAAGTTTATGATTTTTGGTTGGTAACATGTCACACAAGACAACATTGTGAGCAGGTTTTATATTTTTTTGACTTTTTTAATTAATGGTGCACATTTTACCTCAATAGTGCTATCTAGGTTTTTTCTCTCTAAATGTACGTATACCAAGTTTAGTATTTTTCCTCGTTAGTGTGTCCTATAAAACGATGAACGACGAAGGTTTCATATTTTTTCGATTTTTTAAATTACTTATGCTCAGCAAAATCCTTTGAAACCCCGTTGACCAGCTCAAAACCCCTCTAAACCCCACGGGGTTTCTCCTAACCCTAGCTCTGAACGTCAGCCGTCCGATCATACCCTAGCGCCAAGCAAGATCCCTCAGATGTGGTCTTCTAGAAGTAATTCCGAGGGCAGGCTACGACCAGGCTCTGCGCCGTTGGATCACATGGACAGCTCTGCATCGTTGGATCGTGGGGCGATCCACGAGAGGCGATCCACGAGACTTGTTGGTTGTGCATCCCCTTTCTTCGGGTACCCCTTTATTCTGGTGCTTATTCTGCAGCGACGAGAGGAGCCACTCCTCCTCTGCTACTTCTTCTCGGGCGATGAGAGGATCCACTCCTTTGCTTCTTCTTCTCCGGCGACTTTGGGCGATATGTCGAGCTCCACTTCAGCCTCCCGCCCCTCGTGGACCCAGTATGGTCCACTTCCCATGGAGCGATGTCCTAACTGCCCACGCAGCGCGCCACTGGTACGGTTGACTTCGAAGGAGGTCAAGAATGGCGACTATGGGCGCGAGTTCGTGAAATGCGAGAGCAAGCCAGAGGGGCAGGTTAGATCTCATGATTTTTTCTCTAATTTCTTTTTCTATTTGCTTTTAATTTTTTTTCGATATGGGATTTAGGGTTCATTTTTTCGATTCAGATCGTGAAGAAATGCACACATTTTGAATGCTTGGATGACTACGTTAAGTGGATTCAATTCAATGGGGCCCCAACCCGGGAGCTCAATCTGCCGTCAACAACAACGAATTTGGTCTATGAAAGTGCTGCTATGACAGTTGGGGATGCAGATCTGAAGGGGGAAATAAAGAAGATGAATAAGAACTTGAATCAGATGATTCAATTGAACAAGCAGGCGAATCTGATAGCTTTAGGATTTTATCCCTTTTATTTTTGTGTAGTTGCTCTAGGATTTGCTTACTTGTTGGTCATCACTCATTAGAGATGTTATTAGTGTGGTGTCATGTGCTCTAGGATTTGGTTAATTTGTGGATCATGTGCTCTACGATTTGCTTTAATTTGTGGATCATGTGCTCTATGCTCGGTGTTGCTTAATTTGTGGATCATGTGCTCTATGCTTTGTGTTGCTTAATTTGTGGATCATGTCAGTTTCGGGTACCCGTCAGTTTTGTACACTTTCAGTTTCTTCAGTTTCATCAGACAACACCGACCGCCGAAGAAAAAACCCGTAGTTCTAAGGCCCAAATTGAAACTAAGCTCTGGTTGGGCCATCTCATCGCGTTGAGTGTCGTAGGCCATTTCAACCTTGATTATTACCATGGTAAATCCATGGTTTGCCATGCCGAACAAAAATAGTGCATGATGGTAAATATTGTTGGACTTGCACATGTCAAATTTATTTGTACATATAATGGAAATTTCCTTTTGTATATAGCCTACGGCACAACACTTTCAGTTTTGGGTTCATTTTTTGACATGCGGGTATTATAAACAAGTTTTTGTTGCAAGAAAAATAATGTATACATGATTTTTTGTTTTTGTTTTTTATTAAGAACATGTCAGACTTAATTATTTAGACCATGATATCCATCTCAAACCACATCTAAAATAAAGTCCGGTGGCACCATTAGCCAGCATATCCATCTAGAGAGCATGTCTAGGCTCAGCTATGGCACCATATCCATCTAGAGAGCTTGTCTACGGCTCGGCTATGGCACCATATCCATCGAACGATATCTCACGTAGCAAGCATACATCCATAACATAAAAAGTAGCAACCATAGCATACTTCTTACATAAAACATAATGTACCCTAAACCATAGCATAGTCCACAAACTATTCAAAAATTAGCTTGTTTTTGTTCATACAATATATGTAATAGGGCCACCAACAATTCAAAAAAAATAGCTTTTCTTCTTCTTATTTTCAACATGAACATGGCTCATTTGTCTAGCTTTAGTTTCCTTTTTGACACTTCAACTACTCCATTATCCGCGCATGCAAAACTTGACCCTACTCTAAATGGGTGAAAACTTTACCCTACTCTAAATGGGCGACAACTTGCTGGTTTTCATTGATGAATACTCAATCATTGATTGATTTAGCAGAAGGGCTCGTGTACGGCACCATATCTATCTTGCGATTTATCTCACGTCAAATAAGATAGAAATAGCAAGCAAAAATACTGATAACCAACGACATATCAAATAAGGGCAGCGTTTCTAAAAAAACCAAATAAGGGTAGCAAGCATAACAAAGTTCTTAGGGAGGGGATAACACGACAGAGATTAAAAGTTCACGGTACAATCAATGACATAATTAAGATAGAAATATATAAAAGATAAAAGCCCTAACACCCTAGGGCAAGACAAGCTCATGATCAAGACCAGGACTTCACCACCATCTTCACTGCACCTTCTCTTCACTGCTCCTTCTCCATGCCGTCCTGGCCGATATAGTAGGGGAGGTTGTGCATACCATCGCGGGTGGGGAAGATGCAGTCGAAGTTTGTGAAGATGTTGTGGGTTGTGAATGCGATGAATTCGCATCCACACTAGAACACATTGCCGAGGAGGTGGTACGCATCAAATCTATTTGTGAAGGTGATGGTGAGCCCTATCGGCAGAGTCCTGGAGTTTGGACGCACTTCATCCAGTCGAAACATCACCGGCGAGCCCGCCGGGAGGTGGGAAAACCCCGCACGGAGGAACCACTCGGCAAACCCGCTTGCACCCCTCCAGTGTGAGAACGCCCACATGCGGAGCGTCCTCTCCATGACAACGCCGTCCGGATACCGTCTCTCCGACACGGTCGGTGGGAGCTCGAAGGTGGGGCCGTTGTACTTCATCCTCACCTCGCTTTGAGATTGCTCTGGGTTTTGGTGAAGAAGAGAAGGGGCAGCGCAAATGGATGTGTGGATAATAGGTGGAGGGGTGGTGGTTTACATAGGGAAATAGGAAGGGAAGGGGAGTGGCACCGGCCGCGCTTTGGATTTGCTACATTCAAACGAGCCGCGTCAATCGATATGCCACTTTAATTGCCAACAGGTTTTAATTGCCATGTTGAATAGATGAGAGTGGATCGAAAAGTGTGAAACAATGATCTACATCGAGGAGACATGAGTGGGATATGATACGAACCAGTGGCAGCAATCACCCCTGCGTCTGTGGCAGCTTGTGTGAAAATGAGGCCGGTCAACGTCCGTGGCGGCTCACGTGAAAAAGAGGCCAATCAGCGCATCGTGGTGGCGGGCGGCGGCGCATGCAGGTAGGCTAGCTACGTGCATTCACGCAGGCTAGGTGGACATGTTGTGCATGCATAACGGGCTTCTGTCGTTGCAGCGCGCGCATGGCCCAAGTCTAACCACGGCCCAACGGGCTAACCGCGACATCGTCCGCCGCGACCCCACTCATCAGGTCCAATGGGTGACACAGTCAGCACGGCCCCACTCGCCAGAGTTAACAGTCAAAGCACTAACCGTACGACATCCATCGTTTGTGACCAGTTCTGAGGGTTTCAGGCAAGGGAGTGGGGAAAAGTGAGCAAAAGTTAAGAGCGTGGGGATGATGAGTATGGCTAAGGAACCAGGGGCACAAATGTAAAAAACCCATATTTTTATTCATCACATGATATGTGTTTTTCTTGGAGCGTATTGTATGATAGGAGTCTTTGCTTTTTAGTTTTCCATAATCATTCTTTCTGTACACACCTTTTGAGAGGGACATGCATTAATCGTGAATTTATTAGAATATTCTATGTGCTTCACTTATATCTTTCGAGCTAGGCAATATGCTCTAGTGCTTCACTTATATCTTTTTAGAGCACGACGTTGGCTTTATTTTATAGAAATTGTTCAACTCTCATGCTTCACTTGTATTATTTTGAGAGTCTAAAACATCATAGTAATTTGCTTAGGTTATGAATTCAGTACTAATATGATGGGCATCCAAGAGGGATATAATGAAAACTTTCATATAAAGTGCATTGAATATTATGAGAAGTTTGATTCCTTGCATATTGTTTTGAGATATAAAGATGGTGATATTAGAGACATGCTAGTGAGTAATTATGGTTGGTAGATATACTTGTGTCAAAGTTTGTGATTCCTGTAGGCACGTAAGGTGAACCGTTATGTGATGAAGTCGGAGCATGATTTATTTTTTGATTGCCATCCTTTGTGTTGAGGTCGGGATCGCGCATTGGTTAACTCCTACCAAGCCTTCCCCTAGGGGCATGCGTCTAGTACTTTGTTTCAATAGCTTCTAAACTTTTGCAATAAGTATGTGAGTTCTTTATGAATAATGTTGAGTCCATGTATTATACGTACTCTCACCCTTCCACCATTGCTAGCCTCTCTAGTACCATGCAACTCTCGCCGGTGCATTACACCAACCATATATCCTTCCTCGAAACAACCGCCATACCTGCCTATTATGGCATTTCCATAGCCATTCTAAGATATATTGCCATGCAACTTCCACCATTCCGTTTATTATGACACGCTTCATCATTGTCATATTGCTTTGCATGATCATGTAGTTGACATCGTATTTGTCAAAGCCACCGTTCATATTTTTCGTACATGTCACTCTTGAGGCATTGCACATCCCGGTACACCACCGAAGGCATTCAAATAGAGTCATATATTTGTTCTAGTATCGAGTTGTAATTCTTGAGTTGTAAAGTAAATAAAAGTGTGATGATCATCATTATTAGAGCATTGTCCCAAGTGAGGAAAGGATAATGGAGACTATGATTCCCCCACAAGTCGGGATGAGACTCTGGACGAAAAAAAGAAGAAAAAAAGAGAAAGGAAAAAAGAGAGGCCAAAGAGCCCAAAAAATGAGAGAAAAGAGAGAAGGGGCAATGCTACTATCCTTTTTTCCACACTTGTGCTTCAAAGTAGCACCATGATCGTCATGATAGAGAGTCTCCTATTTTTTCACTTTCATATACTAGTGGGAATTTTTCATTATAGAACTTGGCTTGTACATTCCAATGATGGGCTTCCTCAAAAATTTCCTAGGTCTTCATGAGCAAGCGAGTTTGATGCACACCCACTTAGTTTCTTCTTGAGCTTTCATATACTTATAGCTCTAGTGCATCCGTTGCATGGCAATCCCTACTCACTCACATTGATATCTATTGATGGGCATATCCATAGCCCGTTGATACACATAGTTGATGTGAGACTATCTCCTTCTTTTTGTGTTCTCCACAACCACCATATTCTATTCCACCTATAGTGCTATATCCATGGCTCACACTCATGTATTGCGTGAAAGTTGAAAAGTTTGAGAACACTAAAGTATGAAACAATTGCTTGGCTGATTCCGGGGTTTTGCATGATTGAATTTTTTTGTGTGGTGAATATGGAGCAGAGACAGACCATATGAATTTGTAGGGATAACTTTCTTTGGCCATGTTATTTTGAGAAGACCTGATTGCTTTATTAGTATGCTTGAAGTATTATTGTTTTTATGTCAATATTAAACTTTTGTTTTGAACCTTATGGATCTGAACATTCATGCCACAATAAAGACTATTACATGGATAAATATGTTAGGTAGCATTCCACATCAAAAATTCTGTTTTTATCATTTACCTACTCGAGGACGAGCAGGAATTAATCTTGGGGATGCTTGATACGTCTCCAATGTACCTATAATTTTTTATTGTTCCATGCTATTATATTATCTATTTTGGATGTTTTATATCCATCAATATGCTATTTTATGTTATTTTCGGGACTAACCTATTAACCTAGAGCCCAGTGCCAGTTTCTGTTTTTCCCTGTTTTTGAGTTTTACATAAAAGAAATATCAAAAGGAGTCCAAACAGAATAAAACTTTTGCGATGATTTTTCTTGGACCAGAAGACACGTATGAGACTTGGAGAGGAGGTCAGAAGACCTACGAGGAGACGACAAGCCATAGGGGCACGCCCCCTAGCTTGTGGTCCCCCTGGAGGCCCTCTAACCCTCATCTTGGGCCTCTAAAATCAGAAATATTCCAAAACCACCAGAAGCTTCCACCAAAATACTTTTCCACCACCGCAAGCCTTTGTTCCCATGAGATCCCATCTTGGGGCCTTTTCCGGTGATCTGCCAGAGGGGGATTCGATCACGGAGGGCATCCACATCAACCCTATTGGCCCTCCGATGATCCGTTAGTAGTTTACCATAGACCTACGGGTCCATAGCTAGTACCTAGATGGCTTCTTATCTCTTTGATTTTTAATACAATCACTACAAAGAAATACACTTCTGTGATGATACCTGTTTGTCATAGTAGGTCACATTTTCTGTCATGCATGTACATCCATGACAAGTTTATGACAGAACCAAGATAGTCATATATGTGTTGTCGTAGAAGTGTTCCATGACAATACCAAAATTATCATCACGGAAGTGTCCACTTCCATGACGATAAATCGTGCGTCATGGAAGTGTTTTCGTCAAGGGTAACCGACACGTGGCATCCATCGTAACGGGTCGCCGTTAAGCTATCGCGTTTCGACGACCCGTTAACAACCCCGACCAATGGGGATTTTCCACGTATAAAATTCTCATTCGCCGGAGTATCCACGTGTCAGCTCAATGCTAGGTTAGATGTCATTTAGCGAATGGACAAGACGCGCCTATGATACGTTGACACGTGGCTCGGCCCAACAGTGGCCCATTCCAATCAAAAGGTTGGCCCATTTTACTTAGTCAAAAGGTAGCGGCCCGGCCAATGGAAGGCATGTTAACGGCCTGCTCGCATATATCCCATTTACAACACGCTAACTCACGACCCGTTATAGCCTATCTGAATTAGGCCTAGTAGTGCCATATGGGCCGTCCAATATGATTCAAGCCCGTTGTAGCTTCCAGCCCATGTATGACCCATGATGTCTTTCGGCCCATGTGAGGCCCTTTGTAAATCTTGGCCCATAAACGACCCATGGTGAAACTGGCCCATAATGAATATTGTATCGCTTTATACCCATTAAGGACCTATTATTTCATTGGGCCGTTTCAGCCCTTGTTATCTTTCGGCCTTCTAAGGGCCCATTTATTATTGGCCTCATTTCCGGCATTCGATTACTTACGGTCCGTTACTGGCATGTTCCGCTTGTGGGCCATATTCAGCCCGTGGTTAAATTTGGCCTGTCTATGGCCCTTTAATCCGTTGGGCCATTTTCATAGCGTCATCAAATATGGCCCATTAACGACCCGTTATGTCTGCCGATAGAATTAAGCCTATTGTACACATAGGCCTATTAACGGCCCATTATGGTCGGCCCATAAACAGACGATTCCCATTATAGCCCGTTTACGGCCCATATTGCGGTCCATTAATTGTCCACGAAAGTACAACCCATGTTTGGCAAATCCATCATACGGCCCTTAGAAGCCCCATTTAATCTACGACCCATAGAAGGCCCATGGATCATACTGACCTTAGGAGGCCCACTACAGCAGGCAGCAGGACCATGGTTACAACGGTTCATATGTTGCCCATGGTTATTGTGGCCTAGTTCTAAATAAAAAGGTTACCGCGGAAAAAGAACTGCAGCGACTGCAACCAAAAAAATAAACAAGACAATAAGGAAATAAATAAGTAAGCAACTTACGCTAGGCTATTACGACTATTACAAATATTACATCCACTGGGCATCAAAGTTCGCCACTAGTGCAAATATAGTGAACAAAGCGACATATTACATACACTGGGCGTCTAAATTGGATACCAGTGAAAATAAACGCGGCAGCAAAAGAAGTCCAGATCTGAAACCACTTCAGAAGAGCTCAACAAACGATATCCTGGATACCCACCATGCTGGCAAGAAGCTTAGCAAGCTTATTAGTTTTGTCTTGTTTGGTGCTAAAATCGTCCAGCGCTTGCTGTTGCGCCAGAAAGTATGCATCTGAATTATGCAGGGACTTCCTCAATCCTTCGCTTCTTGCCGGAGCACAACTGATTGATGCCTTTCAGCTTGTAGTTGTGACTGCAGAAGCTGAAGTGATTCAGACAGCGAGTTCGAAGAGCTTCTACCAGTCGTAGTGGCCAGTAACTCGAACACTACATCAACACAGGACTTTGGGGTTGTCTCACTGTCTACAAGATAGTTTTATCACCTTTCTTGGAGACCAACAGGGTTGTCTCACTATCTTGAACCATATCTGCATTACTTTCTCTACCATTGCATAATAGGGTGCTCTTCTCCAATATTCTGTTCGCATTCTACAAGAGAAACAAGCAGACACATCACAGGTTTATCATGTAGTATATGAAACTCATTTTGGTAAACAGGTTCAGTAATAAGGTGGCAGGATAACAACATGAAACAAACATATATCTATGTACTATGGTCATTGTATTGTCTATATCATCCTAGTTTATGTTGCCAAATGAAGATAGAGACACAATTCAAATCATATCTATTTAAGACAAAGCAGCATAGACAAAATATAAGTGTGGGAAACTACACAACACTAACGACACTTGTAATATGCATGACATGAGAACATAACTATTTATACAACTGAAACTGAAATCAACATAGAGCAAGAAGTTAGAACAACAATCCAGTTAAAGAAATAGGTTTAAAACATACCTGTTGCGCCATTGGAGTTTCAATTGGATCCTTCAAATTCATAATTAGTTGGTATGAGTAAATACAGTGATGCAAGAGCAAAGGAGTATGGACCATAGCTACGGAATTTGACCTGAGAACAATTGCTCTTCTTATTTAAACGTGGAGCTAGGGTTCGCTATGGTGGTCTTCGTGCTTTGGGCACTGCAGTTGCTTTACAAACTACTCGTGTGGGGGTACTCTATGGTGGACATGGTGTTGTGTCAACGAGAAGTGGGTTACTATCTGTCGGGGTTGGGGTTAGATGGGGTGTACCTAGGTCTTTGTCCAACGGTGTAAGTGTACAATCTGGAAGAGTCTCGATTATGTGTGGTGGGGCTAGTTCATGAGCGAGTACAACCATGGTTCTATCTGCATAGACGGGTAGCACCGTCTTTTGTGAAGAACGGGTTTTTACTCCCTTAGATACTGCCATCATCCCCTCCAATTCAAATGGTTGATAAACAAGAAAAGGAATTGAATGTATAGACATTGTATGATAGACAGATGTGGTAATTCACATATATGTCTAACCAAATAGGACAACATAACACAGTTTCATATATATGATGGCAAACTAAACAGGATAGCATGGCACAGTTTCAGATATATGATGGAAAAGTTAATAGGATATAATGGCATAATTCAACATATGATGAGTATCTAAACAGGATGACATGAAAAAACTATATATGATGTCTTTCTAAAATAGGTTGAGATGAAATAATTCACATACATGTTGTCTAAGTATACATGATGGCATGATATAATTCACATAATTGATTCATATACTAAGCAGCTCGCACTCGCATGTATGATCTCTAAACTAAGCAGATGGCATTGTATATTGTCTATATAATGTCTAAACTAAGCAATGCAAGACACCATATGCATGATATGAGAAATATAATTATTGCAAGTTAAAGCATACACCTCAGGTGGGATATAGGACCGGTCATCTGTCTCTGAATCCTCCTCTGAGGAGCTATCTGTAACCAATCGAGATATATGCCTCAACAGGTACCATTGCCTGCTCTAAAGACCTTGTTTTCACTCCAAATTTAAACATAACCGTCTCAAATGGCTGATACACATGAAGAGTAGTTCAATATACACAGATTGTCGACAAATGGAATACGTAATAAAAAAGGATGGCATGAGATAATTCACATATATGTTGCCTGGCTACAGAGGATGGCGGTGCATAATTCACATATATGATAACTGAATAAAAACATGGCATTGCATAATTCACATATCTGATATAGAAAGCAAACATGAAGCATTCACACAAAGCATGTCTAATCTAAGCAGATGGCATGGCAATGCAAGACACCATATGCATGATATGAGCAATATAACTTTGCCAAGTTAGAGCATACTGGGGGATACGACTGGTCATCCGTCTCTGAATCCTCCTTTGAGGAGCTATCTGTAACCAGCAAGAAATTTGCATCGACAGGTAGCACTACAAAAAAAAGACACATCCGTGACATTTTGGGCCGAACGAAATTTTTTTCTGTCATACATATGACACTTCTTTGACGATAATTGTGACAAAACCCGGTATCATCATAGATGTGGTGGGCTCCTACTTCTATGACAAAAAATCATGATAGAAAATGGGCTTTTCGTCCTGGGCTGGACGGAGACGCAACTGCATGACATTCTTTGGGCCGTCCATGACGGAAAAAACCGTGGTAGAAGCGAGGGGGAGGAAAATTTCGGGGAGTTCCCGGTTACGGTGGGAGGTCGGGGGCCGAGCGATGCACGTTTCTCTCGTACACATACGCGCGTGTGTGCGAGGCGTTGGCTCTAACTAAACCCGAGCGAGGCGTTGGGCTCTAACTGAACCCGAGGGATTGCACTGCAGGCTACGTGTTACTGAACCCGAGCGATCGATCGATGGCTGTTAACTGCACCCGATCGAGCGTTTCCTTCGCTACTGCTGCTAACTGAAGCCGATCGATGCTGCCTCTGGATGAACAGTGAGCGTTGCGGGGGGTTTGGATGAACAGTTCCCGGTGGGGGTGGATGAACAGGACCCCGTGGTGTTGCCTCTGGATGAACAGGACCCCGATCGATCGAGGCGGTTGGGGCTATATGAACAGGACCCCGTGGAGGGAGGGCAGGATGAATAGTAGATGGTGGAGGGAAGGATGAACAGTAGCCCGTGGAGGGGTGGTTGAACAGGAGCTCGTGGAGAGGGCTGGTTGAATAGTAGCCGGTGGAGTAGCGCGCGGTGGAGGCTGGATGAATAGGAGCCCGTGGACGAACAGTCGCAGGTGGAGGCTGGAGGAGGTCGACGGTGGATGAACAGTAGCTCGTGGAGGCTAGAGGGGGTCAACGGTGGAGATGAACAGTATCCCGTGGAGTCCCGTTTTGCGGTACGCCACACCCCTCCCGATGAACAGGACCCCCGTTTCGACCGTAGCGCTCCAACACAAGTCCGTTTCCTCTGTTTTGCGGTACGCCACACCCCTCCCAATCAACAGGACCCCCATTTCGACCGTAGGAGGTCCGTTTCCTTCGTTTTGCGGTACGCCAGACCCCTCCCGATGAACAGGATCCCGTTTTGAACGTGGCCGATCAAACACAAGGCCGTTTCCACAGTTCTACGGTACGCCAGGCCTCATTTCCACTGCCTATTCCGTCCAAGCCCTCTCGATGAACACGACGCATTCCGTTGCCTCCCCATGAACACGACGCATTCCGTTGCCTCCCCATGAACACGACGCATTCTGTTGCCTCCCCATGAACACGACGCATTCCGTTGCCTCCCCATGAACATGACGACAACGTTGTTTCTTTGTTCCGACCCAGCCATGTACACGAGCCCTGGCCGTACGTACGCGCGAGTAGGCGTTTGAGACCCCGCCCGTATGTACACATACGTAGCCGTATTTTCTTTCTTGCACCCTGGTCATTGTACGTACGTGTACATGCTACGTGCGCGCCTCTACTACGACACGTGCGCGCCTCTACATTGACCAGTATATATGTACGTAGACGTTCGCGACCAGAATGACAACGCTACGTACGCTTCGACCAGGTGGGTCCCGACTGTCAAGCACTTCCTTGCGTGCGAAGATGTAGCTGGTGGGTCACAGCAGTCAGGGGGCGAAATACGGTGGCCCGTCCGGTGGGTCCCCACTGTCAGCTGGAGGAATAATTATTTTGCACGTAATAAGGAGGCACTTCCTTGCTGCGGCCGTGGACCCAGCTGTCAGCCTCTCCACGTACAGTCCACGTCCGATGGAAGCCGTTCCTTGACCACGTTGACCTCGCCGCATCGAGAGCACCAGGGCCGTGGACGACGGCGAGGCCTAGGAAGGGGACGACGCAGAGCCGGGGAAGACGCGGCAGTGGATGCCCACGCATAGAGGAGTACGAGGGCACTGGTTGGCTGCCGTGTGAGGCTGCCGTCGCCGCAGAGTAACAGGGGGTGTGGGTGAGTAGAGGGATGGCCTGGCCAGCGGTGGGAGTAATAGGGGGCGGTGAGGCCTCCGCCGCATCGTAGCAGGCCACGGGAGGTAGGAGCACGAGGCACGACCGGCGCTGGTTTGGGCGGCTGGAGCAAGAAGACCAGAGGTTGAAGAAGCACTATGGCCGTTGGATGGACATCATATGGTCACTGGAGCTAGAATCGTGCATACAGACTAAGTAGACAAAGCCCTCTGTCCCCGTCAACTTAGTAGGCCCACAAGTCAGCCTGCCACTATACTGGGTCCTAGCTAACAGGGGGAGTATTCATTTTTTTGTGCGTAATAAGGAGGCACTTCCTTGCGTGCGAAGATATAGCTGGTAGGTCCGAGCTGTTAGCGGCGGTAATAAGGAGGGTCCCTGATGTCAGGTGGAGGAATCATTATTTTACGTGTAATAAGGAGGCATTTCCTTGCGTGCGGCCGTGGACCCAGCTGTCGGCCTCTCCACGTATAGTCCACTTCAGATGCATGTCGGTCGTTGACCACATTGACCAGGCCGCGCCGAGAGCACCAGGGCGGTGGACGACGGCGAGGCCTAGGAAGGGAACGACACGGAGGCAGGGAAGACTCGGCAGCTGTTTCCCACGCGGAGGGGAGTACAACTGTACAAGGGTTTACTGGTTCGTCTGCCGTCGCCGGAGAATAACAGCAGGTGTGGGTGAGTAGAGGGATGGCTAGGCCAGTGATGGGAGTACGGTGGGGCGGTGAGGCCTGCGCGGTAGCACAGCCGACCGCGGGGCGGAGGGAGCAGGCAGTCCCGTCGGCGCTTGTTTGAGCGGCTGGAGCAGGAAGAGCAGAGATTGAAGAAGCAGGACGGCCGTTGG
The DNA here is from genome assembly GCA_032464435.1 of Aegilops umbellulata. Lineage (NCBI taxonomy): Eukaryota > Viridiplantae > Streptophyta > Magnoliopsida > Poales > Poaceae > Aegilops > Aegilops umbellulata. The sequence continues at coordinate 401,657,143 of CP136054.1, forward strand.
ATGGACATCCAACAGTCAGTGTGAGGGAGTCCTGGATTAGGGGGTGTTCGGATAGCCGAACTATATCTTCAGCCGGACTCCAGGACTATGAAGATACAAGATTGAAGACTTCGTCCCGTGTCCGGAAGGTTCTTTCTTTGGCATAGAAGGCAAGCTAGCATGCGGATATTCAAGATCTCCTACCAATGTAACCGACTCTGTGTAACCCTAACCCTATCCGGTGCCTATATAAACCGGAGGGTTGTAGTCCGTAGGACGAACACATCATAACCATCATCATACCCATAGGCTAGCTTCTAGGGTTTAGCCTCCTTGATCTCGTGGTAGATCTACTCTTGTACTACCCATATCATCAATATTAATCTAGTAGGAGTAGGGTTTTACCTCCATCGAGAGGGCCCGAACCTGGGTAAAATAAAGTGTCCCTTGTCTCCTGTTACCATCCGACCTTGACGCACAGATCGGGACCCCCTACCCGAGATCCGCCGGTTTTGACACCGGCATTGGTGCTTTCATTGAGAGTTCCTCTGTGTCGTCGCCTTTAGGCCCGATGGCTCCTTTGATCATCAACAAAGATGAGGTCCAGGGTGAGACTTTTCTCCCCGGACAAATCTTCGTCTTCGGCGGCTTCGCTCTGCGGGGCAACTCGCTTGGTCATCTGGAGCAGATCGAGAGCTACGCCCCTGGCCATCAAGTCAGGTTTGGAAGCCTAAACTACACGGCAGATATCCGTGGAGACTTGATCTTCGACGGATTCGAGCCACAGCCAAGCACGCCACACTATCTCGAGGGGCATGATATAGCTCTGCCTCCGAACAGTGTCCTGGAGGCCGCATACGCTCCGGCCCCGATCCTCGATTCGGAGCCCGCTGCGTTCTTTGAAGATGAACGGTTGGACGTCACCTCGGGGGCTGCGATCTTAAAGGCCATTGAGCCGAACGCGAGCCCCACGCTCCGCATGGCCTGTGACTCCAAGGAGCCGGACTCTTCTCCGAACTTCGGGTCGTCCGTGCCCCCGCCGATCGAATCAGATTGGGCGCCTGTAATGGAGTTCACCGTCGCGGACATCTTTCAGTATTCACCTTTTGGTGATATTGTGAATTCTCTTAAGTCTCTCTCTTTGTCAGGAGAGCCCGGGCCGAACTATGGCCTGCGAGGTTGGGATTCGGACGACGAAGAAATTCAAAGCCCACCCACCGCCCACATAATAGCCACTGTCGACGATATATCCGACATGCTTGACTTCGGCTCCGAAGACTTCGACGGTATGGACGACGAAGGAGGAGACGAGCAAGAACCAGCACCAGTAGGGCGCTGGACCGCCACCTTGTCATACGACATATACATGGTGGATGCTCCAAAAGATGGAGATGGCGATGGAACGGCGGAGGATGGCACTTCGAAAAAGCCTCCAAAACACCGACGTCAGCGGCGCCGCTCCAAATCCCGCCACAGCAGAAACGGTGATTCCAGCACGGGAGATAATACTACCCCGGACAGCGCCGAAGAACACCAAAACCAGCAGGATTCGGCACAGGAAGATGGAGAAGACCGCCCTCATGAGAGAGCGGCAGAGCGAGAGGTCGAGGACGATAACTACATGCCTCCCTCCGAAGACGAGGCAAGCCTCGGTGACGATGAATTCATCGTACCATCAGACCCCGCCGAACAAGAGCACTTTTAATGCAGGCTTTTAGCCACGGCAAATAGCCTAAAGAAAAAGCAGCAACAACTTAGAGCTGATCAAGATTTGCTAGCTGACAGATGGACTGAAGTCCTTGCGGCCGAAGAGCACGAGCTCGGACGCCCCTCCAAAAACTATCCTAAGTGCAGGCCGCTACCCCAATCAGAGGAGGAAGCCCAAGACATGGCAGATCGGCCACCTCGCGGCCGCGACAGAGAAGCCTGTCGAACATCCAAACAAGCCATGCCCCGCAGCCGCTTTACCAAGGCACGGGAACACGAACCAGACCTGCGAGACGTCCTGGAGGACAAAGCAAGGCAAACAAGATCGATCTATGGATCGCGCGGACGCCCGACGGCACGTGATAGTTTTCACTCTGGACACAATAAATCCGGCCGGGCCGAACACAACAGGCACAGCTCCTCCGAACTGCGTCGAGACATAGCCCAGTACAGGGGCGCCGCACACCCACTATGCTTCACAGACGAAGTAATGGATCATAGAATCCCAGAGGGTTTTTAACCCGTGAACATCGAGTCGTACGATGGTACGACAGATCCGGCGGTATGGATTGAGGACTATCTCCTCCACATCCACATGGCACGTGGCGATGATTTGCACGCCATCAAATATTTACCCCTTAAGCTTAAGGGACCAGCCCGGCACTGGCTTAACAGCCTCCCCGCAGATTCGATCGGCTCTTGGGAGGACCTGGAGGCCGCATTCCTCGACAACTTCCAGGGGACCTACGTACGGCCACCGGACGCCAACGACCTAAGCCACATAATCCAGCAGCCAGAAGAATCGGCCAGGCAATTCTGGACACGGTTCCTAACAAAGAAAAATCAGATAGTCGATTGTCCGGATGCAGAGGCCTTAGCAGCCTTCAAGCATAACATCCGTGACGAGTGGCTTGCCCGGCACCTGGGACAGGAAAAGCCGAAATCCATGGCAGCCCTCACGACACTCATGACCCGCTTTTGCGCGGGCGAAGATAGCTGGCTAGCTCGCAGCAACAACTTATCGAAGAAGCAAGGTAATTCAGATACCAAGGACAAAAGTGGCAGGTCGCGACGGAATAAACAGAAACGCCGCGTCGGCAGCGACAGCAATGAAGATACGGCAGTAAACGCCGGATTCAGAGGCCATAAATCCGGTCAGCGGAAAAAGCCATTCAAAAAGAATACCCAGGGCCCGTCCAGTTTGGACCGAATACTCGACCGCTCGTGCCAGATTCACGGCACCCCCGAAAGGCCAGCCAATCACACCAACAGGGATTGTTGGGTGTTCAAGCAGGCAGGCAAGCTAAGAGCCGAACACAAAGACAAGGGGCTAGACAGCGATGACGAAGAGGAGCCCAGGCCGCCGAACAACAACGGACAGAAGGGGTTTCCCCCACAAGTGCGGATGGTGAACATGATATACGCGACTCATATTCCCAAGCGGGAGAGGAAGCGTGCGCTATGGGACGTATACGCGATGGAGCCAGTCGCCCCAAAGTTCAACCCATGGTCCTCTTGCCCGATCACCTTCGATCGAAGGGACCACCCCACTAGCATCCGTCACGGTGGTTTCGCCGCATTGGTTCTTGACCCAATCATTGACGGATTTCACCTTACAAGAGTCCTCATGGACGGCGGCAGTAGCCTGAACCTGCTCTACCAGGATACAGTGAGGAAAATGGGCATAGATCCATCAAGGATCAAGCCCACAAGGACGACCTTTAAAGGTGTCATCCCAGGTGTAGAGGCCAATTGCATAGGCTCCATAACACTTGATGTGGTCTTCGGATCTCCGGACAACTTCCGAAGCGAAGAGTTAATCTTCGACATAGTTCCGTTCCGCAGTGGCTATCATGCTCTGCTTGGACGAACCGCATTCGCTAAATTCAATGCGGTGCTGCACTACGCATATCTCAAGCTCAAGATGCCAGGCCCTCGAGGTGTAATCACGGTCAGCGGAAACACCGAACTCTCCATCCGTACGGAGGAACACACGGCGGCCCTCGCAGCAAAGGTACAAAGCAGCCTGTTAAGGCAGCTCTCGAGTCCGGCCGCTACAAAGCAGGACAAAGCAAAATGCGCCCGGAGTAACCCGCAGCAAGACCGACTGGCGCGTTCAGAGCACGCGTAGCAATACGGCCCCAACCCCAGCCATCGCTACATAGCGGAGCTAGTACCTCGAGTACACAATTACGCCCTTACAATTCCATGGGCATAGGGGAAGGGGCAGATAAAACGGCATGCCAACAATACGGAGTCAAACGTACTAGGGGCTATCGGGTTCTTCTTTTCTTTCAGGACTCCATACTCTGGATACAGTGTTCGGCCTCGCTGCCGCACAGACGATACAGGACCCAGGAAAGCAGACAAAACAACACCGCATCATGGAACTCTCATGTGGTCTCTATTTCGAGCGATATATATGTTTCTAAATTCCGCGGCCTGCGCCTGGTCAGGACATGTTAAATAGTCTAAATTTTTTTTCGCACTACTTGTATCGTTCGACTTGAATAAACAAGCCTCCTCATAAATAATGCATAGCTTTTCGTCTATTTTTTGCATTATCTTCTTTTAATATACATATGTTTACTCAAATAACATGATCGCACCCGTACACCATGGTACGGCAAACCACGCCAGGGGCTTTATTACCCTTCTATCTAGTGTGAGAAGTCCATCCACTTTCACAAGTGCGGCACCCCGAACTTATAGCATTATATGCATCGGCTCCGAGTCATGATTTTGGTCATATGTTGGGTTTGCCCGGCTCCTATGTTTTGGTGCCTTACGTTCCGCTCTATCGGCTAAGGTAGCACTAGGAGAACCACTGTGATTGTGCCCCAGATCAGGTGGTGAGCACCTCAGTGGAGAAAGCTAAAACAGACTGTCATGATAAGGCGCGAGACCGGTCGCTGTTCGAGAGGTTTTTCGAGTCCCTAAAGGCTTATGCCGCTTCGAGCGGAGAGCTGGTTAAGTCCGGCTAAAGGCGTGGATAGTGCCCCGAATTCGGCCTTCCGAACTAGGGGCTTCGCTGAAATTTAAAATTATAACGTTCTATGGCTAAGTGAGAGTGTTCAAGCATTATAGTCCGATTGCCTGGTTCGCTGTGCTGAGCGCCTCCCTCGAAGGACCCAACTATGGGAACAAGAGCCCTCAGGTTTATCCCGAACACCCCAGCACTAGTTGCATGGGGGCAGAAGCCGACGACTCGCCATCTCTCAGTTATTGATAAACGGCCGCACAGAAAATAATATTTTAAATTCAGAAAGCATTGCTTAAGCGCATATGAACAAGTTTTCAGCGCACAGGATACAAACGAGCGAGTTCATTGAAATATTACATCTTTGGCACACTCATCCGCGACAAGGCGAGCTCCAGCGAGGACTTCCTTGTAGTAGTTCTCGGGCTTGCGATGCTCCTTCCCCTGCGGCGGCTCGTCCTTCACCAGCTTCTCTCCGTCCAGCTTGCCCCAGTGTACCCTTACACGGGCAAGGGCCCTCCGGGCACCTTCTATGCAGACGGAGCGCTTGATGACCTCAAGCCGTGGATAGGCCTCCACCAGCCGCCGCACCAGCCCGAAGTAGCTCCCAGGCAGGGCCTCTCCAGGCCACAGCCAAACTAGTAAGCCCTTCATGGCCTGTTCGGCCGCCTTGAGGAGCTCGGCCAGCTGCTTCAGCTGATCGCTTAAGGGCACAGGGTGTCCGGCCTCGGAATACTGAGACCAGAACACACTCTCCGTCGAGCTGTCCTCTTCAGCTCGGTAGAATGCTGCGGCGTCGGATGCGCTCCGAGGAAGTTCGAAGAACGCCCCTGGAGAACTCCGGATTCGGGTAAGTAATAGGTAGTTCACCTTTATATTCCTATTTTGCATTGAGAATGCCTTACCCGCTGCTATCTTTTTCACATCCTCCAACTCTTGGAGGGCCTTTTGGGCTTCGGCCTTGGCACTCTTGGTGGTCTCAACAGCCGACGCGAGCTCGGATGCTTGCGTTTTTGCCTCAAGCTCCAAACCCTCATGTTTCTTCATGAGAGCTTGCAGCTCTTGCTGCACCTCGCCGACTTGGACCCCAAGCTTTTCTCGCTCGGCGCGCTCCTCAGCCGCTTTCTTCTCAGCCTCAGCCAGCGCCTGCTTCAGGGTTGCCACCTCGGTTGTGGCCCCTACAATAAGCAGTACAATCCTGTTATTTCTTTTTGCAATGAAGCCTCTCTATAGGCACCTTTTTTTTTCTTCTAAGGGGTATTTCTTACCTTCCGTTTCCACGATCTGCCTTTTGGCAAGGCCGAGCTCTTGCTCGGACCGCTCGAGGTCCTTTTTCAGGACTTCCACCTACGCAGTCAGTGCGGCGGTGGACAGCAGGGAAGCCTGCATACGCATATTAGACTTTTTATTAGACTCCTGCGAAAATTGTTGGATCCTCTATTCGGCTTTTCTTTCCGAACACCAAACAGAGCATCAGGGGCTACTGTCTATGCGGTAATGAATTTAGCATATTTTTTGCTTACCTGGAAGCCTGTTAGAAGGCTAGCGCAAGCTTCATTCAGTCCGCTCTTGGCAGACTGAACCCTTTGGACCACAGCACTCATAACAGTACGGTGCTCCTCGTCGATGGTGGCGCCTTCAAGCGCCTCCAACAGACTGTCCGGTGCCTCTGGTTGGACAGAGGTCGCCGGCTCAGATGGCTTACTCCTCTTGGAAGGAGTTCGCCCACCGCGAGCCAGGACGGTTGAGTCCGTCGCGGTGTCCGGCACAAAGCCGGACTGGTAGCCCTGGGGGGTTTCATCCCCTTTACTCCTGGGGGCTTAAGGATTGCCTTGCGGCTCCTCCAGGACCTCCTCCTCCTGCCCTGTTCGGCGGGACGCTGCTTCGGTGTCGTCCGCCCCGCTGGGGGAGACTGCGGGCGGGACAGAGTTCATGTCCGACGAATCCAGGGAGCCGCTCGATGAATCATCGAGTGCGGCTCGGGGCGGGCTGCGCAAATAGCATTCGACATTAGGGTAAGCTGCGCACTTGAAGATACTATGAGTCATTCTGGTATGTGAATACTTACGATGTCGCCGGACGCTTGGTTCTGTCCGGCCACTCCTTTCCGCCCTCTTCGGCGTTGGGGGAGTAGTCCGGCGGAGGGGTCTTCCTTTTCTTCGACCCCTCGGCCTCCCCTGTTGGGGCGGCCTTCTTCTTTTTCGCTCCCCTCGATGGAGGGGGAGAGCTTCCTTGTTCCTCCTCCTCGTTTTCACGAGAGGAGGGCGTCGCAGACTCGCCAGATGACGAGCTCGACACCACCACATTGCGGGCACTCTTTCGAGTCCCGGTGGTCTTCTTCTTCTTGACCTTCTTCTCCGGCACCACATAGGGCGCCGGAGCCAGCAGCTTCTCTAAGAGAGCTGGGGCTGGGTCTTCGGGCAGAGGAGCCGAACAGTTGATTGGTCCGGCTATCTCCAGCCACGCCTGTCAAAGGCAAAGGGAGTTTTTAGATCCCACATAGAGTTAATCTATGTAGAAAAGCTTAACGAACCTGTGAAAGGTATAAATAGCCTACCTCGCCAGCGTTGCGCTGCGAGCTGTATCCGCGGTCCTCGGAAGCGGATGTGGGGCACTCGGCGCCTTTGGTTAGCACCTTCCAGACGTCTTCATACGTCGTGTCAAAGAGCCTATTGAGGGTTTGGTGCTGCGCCGGGTCAAATTCCCACAAAGTGAACTCCCGTTCTTGGCACGGGAGGATCCGGCGAACGAACATAACCTGGATGATGTTGACATGCCGGTTGGGCTTGTTCATCAGGGACCGGATGCAAGTTTGCAGTCCGGTCACTTCTTCTTTGTTGCCCCACGATAGGACCGTCTCTTTCCAGGACATGAGCCGCATGGGGGTCCGGATCGGAACTCAGGGGCCGCGACCCATTTCGAGTCGCGTGGCTCGGTGATGTAAAACCACCCTGCCTGCCACCCCTTTAAGGATCCACAAAGGAGCCATCGAACCAGAGTGCGTGGGCCATTTTGCCGGCCATAGCACCTCCGCACTCCGCCTGGGTGCCGGACACCACCTTGGGCTTGACGTTGAAGGTCTGGAGCCAGAGGCCGAAGTGGGGGCAGATGCGGAGAAAGGCCTCACACACGATGATAAACGCCGAGATATTGAGGATAAAGTTCGGGGCCAGATCGTGGAAGTCTAGGCCGTAGTAGAACATGAGCCCCCGGACAAAAGGGTGAAGTGGAAAACCCAGTCCGCGGAGGAAATGGGGGAGAAAAACTACCCTCTCATGGGGCCTTGGAGTGGGAAGAAGCTGCCCCGCCTCGGGAAGCTGGTGCGGGATGTCCTTGGACAGATATCCGGCCTTCCTAAGCTTTTTGATTTGACCCTCCGTAACGGAGGAGGCCATCCACTTGCCACCCGCTTCGGACATCGCTGGAGCAGGTTGGGGAAGAAAGAGCGAACTTGGGCGTTGGAGCTTGAGTGCGCAGGAGATGGATGGGCAAAGGAGGAAGAAGGCGTAGGTGAAAGAGGTGGATCTTTATCCCCTTATATAGGCTGATGCCATTATGCGTCCCCACCTACCTACTAAAACTCGCTTGCCGCTCACACGCCATGGTAAATGGCGCGGTTGGGTTACCCACGTCCGCATTAATGAGAATCCCGTTAAAGGGGGCACATGATCTCTGCTTCGACAAGACGTGCCAAGGAAACCGCCTCGTTGAACGTGCTGCGGTGGAACAACAAAAAATAATCCATACAAAAGGCTTGGTCGCAGTGTTATGATGCACTGCGGAATACGTCAGCAGATTTGATTTGTGTTTGTATTATTCTCTATATGGCAATACGTGGAAACTTGTTTTGCAGAGCCGGACACTATTTTTTGGTGTTTATTATCTTCTTGAAGAATTTGGAGGAGGAACCCGCCTTGCAATGCCGAAGACAATTTGCGCGCCGGACTCGTCGTCATTGAAGCCTGGTTCAGGGGCTACTGAGGGAGTCCTGGATTAGGGGGTGTTCGGATAGCCGAACTATATCTTCAGCCGGACTCCAGGAATATGAAGATACAAGATTGAAGACTTTGTCCCGTGTCCAGAAGGTTCTTTCCTTGGCGTAGAAGGCAAGCTAGGCATGCGGATATTCAAGATCTCCTACCAATGTAACCGACTCTGTGTAACCCTAACCCTATCCGGTGCCTATATAAACCGGAGGGTTGTAGTCCGTAGGACGAACACATCATAACCATCATCATACCCATAGGCTAGCTTCTAGGGTTTAGCCTCCTTGATCTCGTGGTAGATCTACTCTTGTACTACCCATATCAACAATATTAATGTAGCAGGAGTAGGGTTTTACCTCCATCGAGAGGGCCCGAACCTGGGTAAAATAAAGTGTCCCTTGTCTCCTATTACCATCCGACCTTGACGCATAGATCGGGACCCCCTACCCGAGATCCGCCGGTTTTGACACCGACACAGTGCTTGTGCGTCAACCTTTTTTAGGAAAGCCTCAAATCTGTGGAAAACAACATACAACCCATCTGCCATTATTTCTAATAATTTACAGCCCATTTGCTAATTCTTAAGGTTTTTTTGGAGCCCATATTCTTTTTGTTAGCATTATAGCCCATATTGTGGCAACGGTTAAAAACTTATACGAAATTTTGCATATTTCGGTGCGGTCCGAACTGTTTTTAATCCCGAAATTTCGACTCACATTCAAACTGATTTTAAAAATAAATGTATATCAATATAAAATCCAACAAATTCTCCACGCATAAAAATTAATGTAATTTAAAATCTTGAAATGAAAAAAAGATATTTGAAACTAATCGCCAGTTTGATGTGTTTTAAAAATGTACAACCCATTTCTCATTACTGATGGGCCATTTTCTCGGCCAGCCGAATGAAAGCTCTCCTCGTCTTGAAAGATTTGCAGCCCAATAGGCCTGACAAAGCGACTTACTTGGCAAATCACAAAAAAACTGGGTTGTGGTCGTGGACCCAGCTGTCAGCCTCTCCACGTACAGTACTCTTCCGATGGAAGTCATTCCTTGACCACGTTGACCACGCCGTGCGGAGAGCACCACGGCGGTGGACGACGGCGAGGCCTAGGAAGGGGACGACGCGGCAGTGGAAGCCCGCGCGGAGAGGACTACGAGGGTTCACTGGTTCGGCTGCGGTGTGAGGCTGCCGTCGCCGCAGGGCCTTGCCAGCGGTGGGAATAGTAGGTGGCGGTGAGGCCTCTGCGGCAGCACAGCCTGCCACGGGAGGCAGGAGCATGCGGCACGACCGGCGCTGCTTTGGGCGGCTGGAGCAAGAAGACCAGAGGCTGAAGAAGCACTACGGCCGTTGGATGGACATCGTACGGTCACTGGAGCTAGAATCGTGCATATTGACTAAGTTGACAAAGCCCTGCATCCCCGTCAACTTAGTAAGCCCACAAGTCAGCCCCCCACCAAGGTGGGTCCCAGCTAGAAGGGGGGTATTCATTTTTTGAGCGTAATAAGGAGGCACTTCCTTGCATGCGAAGATATAGCTTGTGGGTCCGAGCTGTCAGCGGCGGTAACATTTTTTTCGTGAAATACAGAGGCCCTTTCGGTGGGTTCCTGATGTCAGGTGGAGGAATCATTATTTTGTGCATAATAAAGAGGCATTTCCTTGCGTGCGGCCGTGGACCCAGCTGTCGGTCTCTCCACGTACTGTCCACTTCAGATGCATGTCGGTCATTGACCACATTGACCAGGCCGCGCCGAGAGCACCAGGGCGGTGGACGACGGCGAGGCCTAGGAAGGGAACGACATGGAGGCAGGGAAGACTCGGCAGTTGTTTCCCACGCGGAGGGGAGTACGACTCTACGAGGGTTTACTGGTTCGTCTGCCGTCGCCGGAGAACAACAGCAGGTGTGGGTGAGTAGAGGGATGGCTAAGCCAGCAATGGGAGTACGGTGGGTCGGTGAGGCCTGCGCGGCAGCATAGCCGGCCGCGGGGAGGAGGGAGCAGGCAGTCCCGCCGGCACTTGTTTGAGCGGCTGGAGAAGGAAGAGCAGAGATTGAAGAAGCACGACGGCCGTTCGATTGACATCCAACAGTCACTGCTTGTGCGTCAACCTTTTTTTAGCAAAGCCTCAAATCATTGGAAAACAGCATACACCCCATCTGCCATTATTTCTAATAATTTACAGCGCATTTGCTAAATCTTAAGGTTTTTTTGGAGCCCATATTCTTTCTGTTAGCATTACAGCCCATATTGTGGCCACGGTTAAAAAATTAACAAAATTTTGCATATTTCAGTGCGGTCCGAACTGTTTTTAATCCCGAAATTTCAACTCACATTCAAACTGATTTTAAAAATTAATGTATATCAATATAAAATCCAACAAATTCTCCACGCATAATGTCACAGCCCCAGTTTAATGCTTGTAATTAGTGGCATTGCATCCATGAATCATATTTAAATTCCTGAAACTTGAATTGAGGATTGTTGAAGCCTCAAAACTTTAATCAAAAGCAGGGCAAAGAACCGTGGAAAATGCATTCATTGTTCCAAAATGGCCTTAAATAATGTTGGTTATATTTGGCAGAGGTTTTTGCACCAAACCAAAAATGATGAACATTTTTGAGGAATATTTCGGGCACTGAATTTAAATCATTATTTTATTTGCATTTGGAATTATATTCATAACATGGATAGAATATATTTCCGAATACCCTGAAACATTTTATGTGCATTTGGATTAGTCTATCCAACAACATAAAAATATTCAGAGGAATGTTTGGCATTGTTTAAGTTCAGCCCTGAATTTTTGAAAAGTGGCAAATGTTTAAATAAATAGAAAACAGAAGAAAAGTAAAACAGAGCAGAACTTACCTCAGCCTACCTGCGCGGCCTGCTACTGTTGCCGGCCCAGCTGTGCAGCTCAGCCCACCTGGCCCTCCTGCCAGTCATCTTCCTCCTCTGCCAGTAGGCAGAGGCAGGACAAAGCGCGCATGCGCCCGAGCGCGCCACGCCTCCACCTGCTTGCCTGCCTCCCCGCCAGCGCAACACCGCGAGCCCTCTCCGCTGTGCCGTACGGATCGAAACCTCCCTCTCTTTCGTACTCTCTCTCTTCCTCGCCTCTGCACTGCCACGGCCGAACGCTGCTATCACTACCGCTCGTAGTTGCCGTAGCCACAGCCTCCCTATCGGTGTCAAAACCGGCGGATCTCAGGTAGGGGGTCCCGAACTGTGCGTCTAGGCAGATGGTAACAGGAGACAAGGGACACGAAGTTTTACCCAGGTTCGGGCCCTCTCGATGGAGGTAAAACCCTACGTCCTGCTTGATTAATATTGATGATATGGCTAGTACAAGAGTAGATCTACCACGAGATCAAGGAGGCTAAACCCTAGAAGCTAGCTTATGGTATGATTGTTGTATGTTGTGTTGTCCTACGGACTAAAACCCTCCGGTTTATATAGACACCGGATAGGGTTAGGGTTACACAAAGTCGGTTACAATGGTAGGAGATCTAAATATCCGCATCGCCAAGCTTGCCCTCCACGCCAAGGAAAGTCCCATCCGGACACGGGACGAAGTCTTCAATCTTGTATCTTCATAGTCCAGGAGTCCGGCTGAAGGTATAGTCCGGCTACCCGGACACCCCCTAATCTAGGACTCCCTCAGTAGCCCCTGAACCAGGCTTCAATGACGACGAGTCCGGCGCGCAAATTGTCTTCGGCATTGCAAGGCGGGTTCCTCCTCCAAGTTCTTCATAAAAGATTGTTAACACTAAGGATAGTGTCCGGCTCTGCAAAATAAGTTTCCACATATTGCCATAGAGAGAATAATATTTACACAAATCCAATCGGCTGACGCATTCCGTAGCATGACATCACGCTGCGACCAAGACTCTATTTGAATCACTTCCCCACCTCAGCGCATATTGCGAGGCGGTTTCCTTGGTACGTCTTGTCGAAGTAGAGATCGTGTCCCCTTTATTTATGGGATTCTCATCAATAGGGACGTGGGTAACCCAATCGTGCCCGTCAGCACGTCTTCTCGATTAAAGGCGAGTCCCGAACGGTTATGGGGAGGGCTCTTGGTATTCAACCTCTTATAAAGAGACCAAGGCCTTACCCCCTTTCTTCCAATCTCAGACGAGTTCGCCCGTCGCCTCGAGTTCCAACACCCTAGGCTCTAGATTTCAGGCGCTTCGGACCTCCAAGGTTCTCTGCGTCCGGCCTCCGAAAGAGGCCATGGGACGAATCCGGCACCGTCCGGTGCTCGGTCGGAGGAGCTGAAGAATCTGCTAGCGCGAGCTTCTATCTCAGAGGAGCACCGTGCGTTGATGGACATGGTGATTGAAAGGATTTCATCCGCGGAAAGCGGATTGCATGAGGCTGTCAGAAGTTTACTGACAGGTTAGGTACGTGAAATAATGTACATTTTCTGACAGTTGCGCATAAATAAGATGCGCCCTGTGTAGATAGTAGCCCCTGAGACTTTGTGCGTTGTCAAAAAGTGACGGCGCGCAAAGGATCATAATCGCAGGTCTAAAATGTCGCCTTTAAATGTAGGTGGCGAAGTGTCCGGAATCCAGCCGGACTGATGATTTTGCCGAGCTAAAGCGGCAACTTGACGTGGCAGATGCCGACATCGCGCTCGTCAACAAGCGGCTTGATGAGGCTAAAGGTATGTAATTCCTTGGGCGGCACCTGGTAAGAGGAGCTTTATGCCAGTATCTTACAATGTGTGTGCTTGACGCAGATGGTGCGGCCGCCGTGGAGAGTCTTCGGGCAGAACTTGCCCGAGCTAAGGAACAAACCAGAAAGAGTGATGCGGCTGCCAAGAAGGCCCTTGAAGAGCTGAGAGCCGAACAGGCTACTCACTGCCGAAGCAGGAAAGAGATGGCCAAGATGGCCGTGAAGCTAAAGAGCGCTGCTGACCGTTGCAAGCTTCTGGAAAAAGAAGATCGGGCGGAACACACGGACTTGAAGAAGGCCGTTGCCGATGCCAAGGATGCTCGCTCTGCAATGAGAGCTACGAGGGAGGAGCTTCGTGAAGCCGGGGAGATCGCGGCTGGAAAGCCCTTTATGCTGCGGAGGAAGTTTTGTGATCCTAAGCATGCTCCGTTGGATCGGCTGTGGAGTGCGACGGACAGCTATCTGGATTTGGCGGCGAGTGCTGCTGATGCAACCGAACACTTTCGAGATCAAGGAGATCGCGAAGTGGGGAGACTCTTTTTGTCGCAGTTCCATAATCCAGAGCGTCCACTGTCAGTGGCCGATCGTCTGGCCGAATGGGCCGAGCTGAATAGGTTGTCCGGACTCGCCATGAAGGGCGTCATGAGTCATCTGTGGCCGGGGAGATCGGAGCCGAAGAGTTATTTCAGCTTGGTGCAGCAATTCCTTGGTGCGGTACCACGTATCAATGCAATGAAGTGGTCAGCATGCATAGAGGGCGCCCGGATGGCTCTTGCCCGTGTCAAGACATACTGGGCAGAGATGGAGACCACCGTTGTTGCATCCCGAGATTCGGACAAAAGCCGAGTACCCTCCGAGCACTATTTTCAGGAAGTCCTTGAAGGCCCTCGTGTAATAGAGATGCAATGCTCGAAGGATGCTATGTTCTAATAGCATATTTAATTGTAAAGCGATATTTTGATAAATTGTAGTAGCATTTTATACTTGTGCCTTCAAGTATTTGAAACACCTCCTGTGCGGCCCTTTTAAGATATATATAAAATCTGAAAGATGGCAGTCGTTGGCTTCAGCCCCCACGCACATAGTGCGGGGGTGCTCGCAGAAGGCGCATTTTCACACTTAATCGAACGTCTTGGTCCTACAAAGGAGGTGATAGCGTAGCGGGCTAGGCAACCAGACTATAATGCTTTAACACTTTCACTTGGCCATAGGAGCATGATAGTGAGGCTACTTAAATAGCCCCTGGTGGCGCCTGCGCTCGCCCGAAGTCGGGGCGCATATGTGCCTGGCCGGGAAACGGCCCTTCATTAATGCGGAGGAATCCTATAGATTCCGGTGAGTCATCGAGTGGTTGACCAGTCTCACGCAATATCATGACAGTTAGTTTTCGGCTTTCTCTACTGAGGTGCTCGCCTGGCTGAACTAGGGCACAATCGTAGTAGTTCTCCTGGTGCTGCCTTAGCCGATAGTGCGAAAACGTAAGGCAGCCGAACACAGGAGCCGGCAACCCAACATTTGACCAAAGACATGATTCAGAGATGATACATATAGGGCCAAACTCGCAACGCCGAACACTCCCTAAGGTATTCGGTCTTTATTAGTGCAGGCGGGACAACACCCTTGGTTATAAGCCCCTAGTGTCCAGGTACGCGCAAAGTTCCTGACGTGGCCACATGCCAAGACGTCAGTCCCCTCCTTGGTTTTAACGAAAAACCGGAGGGTGTGTATCAACAAGAGACAGTAAAAAAGGTTTACACAGGGTCTTAATTTGAAGAGAATCCTTGGAACGGGTCCCTGTTGCACGTCTGCACCTGTGTCTCCATTGTGCCGTATCCTGGACGGGCACAGCACGATGTTCATCTATAAAAGAGAGGAACTTAGTTGAGAAAGAAAAAAGGGTCATGCCGAACAAAAGTTATAATAAATAATCAAGGTATAAATTGAAATGGGTAAAATTGAGCTTGATTGTCTCATATTGTACATGCGCGGAGCCCCTAGCGCAGGGGTATACGGTTATTAAGCCTTTATTAATGGTATGTTTACGCCGGACTCGCCCAGCCGTGTCCGTGGTCTTAACGACCTGTTTGGATGTTTTTGGCTGATGAAGCCATATTATTTTGGGGTTGTTAAGGCAGCCGCACAATCCTCCGCGAGGGGCGCACTCAATGTTTTCCCTTTAAAGAGATGATGCCTCGTGGACCGGGCATCTTGAACGTAAGAGATGCGTAATGCGGTATTGCGTTAAAGCGGGCGAAAGCTTCGCGTCCCCGCAGTGCTTGATAGCGACTTGAGAATGGGACGATGTGGAAAGTTAGCTTTTCGCGGCGGAAGTTATCCGTGGAGCCGAATATGACTTCAAGCCGGAGGAAGCCCATGCAATGGGTATCCGGACCTGGCGCTACCCCTTGAAAGGAGGTTTTACTGTGGCGTATTCTTGTTGCATCTATCCCCATGTGGCGGATTGTGTCCTGATATATCAGGTTTAGACCACTGCCGCCGTCCATCAGGACATTTGTAAACTGGAGTCTGCCAATTATTGGATCGAGTACCAAGGCAGTCCAGCCTGCGCTCCTGATACTTCTAGAGTAATCCCGATGATCGAAGACGATTGGTTTTGTCAACCAGTGGCGGGACTCCTTTGAAATAGGCCGTATGGCGGTACCTTAATGGGCGTCGTACGTTTTGTTATGTGAAGTAAGTTTACTGTTTTTACTTCTTGTGGAAAATTCTTTTGTTTCCTAGTGCTCTGCTTTTGGGGTTCGTCATCGTCCTCGCTTGGTGTGTCGAGCCCCTTGTGTTCGGCGTTGAGTCTGCCAGATTGTTTGAAGACCCAACAATCTCTGTGGGTATGGTTAGCAGGCTTCCCGCGAGTATTGTGTATTTGACATATCCTGTCCAAGATCTTGTTTAGGTTGGATAGCTCGTCCATGTTATCATGAAGGGGTGGCTTTTGCTGATTATGTCGTGAGTTTTGAATCCGGCATTGACAGCCGTGCTCTTCGGACTGTTTTCCTTAGTCCGGCGATGATCCTTGTTGCGTCGCGGTTTTCCGTTTCCATCCCTAGTTTCAGTGTACTTGGGTCGCTGGTGCCACATCTTGCCAACCAGCTGTCCTCTCCTGCGCAAAAGCGGGTCATGAGGCTTGTTAATGCAGCCATTGTTCTTGGCTTTTCTTGGCCGAGGTGTCTGGCTAGCCATTCGTCTCGAACGTTGTGCCTAAAAGCTGCTAGGGCTTCGGCGTCCGGACAGTCGACTATCTGATTCTTTTTAGTAAGAAATCTGTTCCGGAATTGCCGAGCTGACTCTTCAGGCTGTTGAGTTATGCGACTGAGATCGTCTGCATCCGGAGGGCGGACATAGGTCCCTTGAAAATTTGCTCGGAAAGCGTCCTCGAGCTCTTCCCAACTTCCAATTGTGTTTTCAGGAAGGCTTTTAAGCCAATGCCGGGCTGGCCCTTTAAGCTTGAGGGGTAGGTATTTTATGGCGTGGAGGTCATCTCCTCTGGCCATATGTATGTGGAGGATATAATCCTCGATCCAGACTCCAGGGTCTGTTGTTTCGTCGTACGCCTCTATGTTTACGGGTTTAAATCCCGCCGAAAATTCATAATCCAGGACCTCATCGGTGAAACATAGGGAGTGTGCGGCACCCCTGTATTTGGGTGTGCCGTGGCATTCGGATAATGGTGTTGTTGCATTGCTCACGAGAGCTTGCTTTCTTGGCCCATAAATAGACCTGGCTGGGCCATCCTTTTGATGCGAGTCCTTGAGTGGGTCGCATGCCGGCTCCGAATTAAGGGTCGGAACTGAAGCGTGTGCGGCAACCAGGGCACTGTTTGGCGGCAGAGCTAGATCATGCCCATCGAGACAGTGTGGCGCGCTCGGCCGTGGCTCGAATCCGTCGAAGATCAAGTCCCCGCGGATGTAAGCCGTGTAGTTTAAGCTTCCAAACCTGACCTGATGGCCAGGGGCGTAGCTTTCAATCTGCTCCAGATGGCCAAGCGAATTGGCCCGCTGTGTGAAGCCGCCGAAAACGAAGATCTGTCTATGGAGAAAAGTCTTACCCAGGACTGCATCGTTGTTGATGATCGAAGGAGCCATCGGGCCTAAAAGCGACGACACAGAGGAACTCTCAATGAAAGCACCAATGTCGGTGTCAAAACCGGTGGATCTCGGGAAGGGGGTCCCGAACTGTGCGTCTAGGCAG
This sequence comes from Aegilops umbellulata, assembly GCA_032464435.1. NCBI lineage: Eukaryota > Viridiplantae > Streptophyta > Magnoliopsida > Poales > Poaceae > Aegilops > Aegilops umbellulata. The sequence goes on from CP136054.1 coordinate 401,674,681, forward strand.
ATGGTAACAGGAGACAATGGACACGAAGTTTTACCCAGGTTCGGGCCCTCTCGATGGAGGTAAAACCCTACGTCCTACTTAATTAATATTGATGATATGGGTAGTACAAGAGTAGATCTACCACGAGATCAAGGAGGCTAAACCCTAGAAGCTAGCCTATGGTATGATTGTTGTATGTTGTGTTGTCCTAAGGACTAAAACCCTCCGGTTTATATAGACACCGGATAGGGTTAGGGTTACACAAAGTCGGTTACAATGGTAGGAGATCTAAATATCCGCATCGCCAAGCTTGCCCTCCACGCCAAGGAAAGTCCCATCCGGACACGGGACGAAGTCTTCAATCTTGTATCTTCATAGTCCAGGAGTCCGGCTGTCGTGGATTTGTCACGGCAGATGTCCTAGTGAGAGGACTTAGTCGTGGAGCCATCGCAACGGGTTAGCTTGAAGGGGTTAAAAGTGGACACAAGGACACGGTTTTTATACTAGTTCGGCCCCTTCGATGAAGGTAAAAGCCTACGTCTAGTTGTGATGGGATTGATGGGTTTCGAGGGCTTAGGGAGCGATAAGCTTCGCCTAAACCTCGAGTTCTTCTTCTCTGTCCCCAAACCGCCGCCGGGTCGTCCCCTTATATACACGGGTGACGCCCTCGGTCTGCAAAGTCTCGACCTCCGGCTTATAAACGTGCCCGGGTCGGTCTCTCTATTCCTATCTTACAATACAAGTTTGCCCCAGGCCGGTTTACCCCATAAATCTCTAAACCGATTATAGGCCTTGGGCCCTTCTATTTCTCCTTGGGCTTTAACATCTCGGGTCTATTGACGGAAGTAACCCGGGCCCTGCAGGCCGGTTTACCCCAGATAGCAATATCCCCAACATTAGGCCCCAGATTGATTTGAACAGGTTCATGTCAATCCTTAAAAAATTTCTGTCTTTCAAATGTCTTCCAGTAACTGTTGAACCGCCGTTTTCTTCGTCTCCTTTTACTGCGGTGAACCGATATGACGTCAGTGCGAAGTTATTTTCTTCTTTTGCTAACCCGCAAGAATTAGGGCGACGGCTGGGCTCCCGAAATCTCCGGCCCCTGGATTCGCGCGCCTGACACGCGCACCGCACCTTATAAATAGGACTTGAAGGCCATCTTCCTTTCCTCCCCTTCTTCGTCTTCCTCGCGACCCAGACCTCAGAGCTCCGCCACCACCGTCAACTGCTGCATCAACTCCGGCCGCTGCATCAACCTGATCGGATCAGAGCACCGCGGCGACTTTCCACATCTGTTTGGACCCCGGTAAGGCCCCTGTTCTTGTTGCTTTAGATCTGTTCTAGGGTTCGTCGTCCTGCTACTGTTTCTTGCTCATCCCCATAGCAGCCTTTGCGAACAAATGATGATACCTGTATCTGGATTTGTAGTTCCTCTCGGTATTCCCCATAAATCTGTATTCGTCTTCTTAGATCTCGCTCATTTCCTGCTTGTCGAACTTATGTTGTTCTGCTGTGAGCCAAACTTCATATTTTTATTTCTTTTTCGCCCTAGCTGTAGATCCATTGCTTTGAAAGAATCCGTACGGGATCTGTTTCTGCTTTCATACTCACAGCTGTTAGATCTGGTCGGTTTAACTCTTAGCAAAGTGAACAAACCGATCCACACATCCATTAGTCCCCTTGATGAACCGCTGGTTGATATCATTGTGGATAACCTGACTCTATATAAGATCATCTTCGGTTTACAATCACACTTGTTCTCAAACCGGAATACATTTATCTTGTAGATTTCCTCATGGCAAAACAGGTGTACGAATGCAACTGGGTTCCCTCTTGCATCACTGAGACCCAACTAAACAACTTAGTTCTGACTGGTGCTTTGAGTAGCAAAAATACCATCCATTGGAGGGTTCCAGGAGACGAATGTCCTCCTACCCCGCAGGAGGGAGAAGTGGTGGTGTTTGCGGATCACCTGGCCCGGGGGTTTAATCCACCCGGTTCAAAATTTTATCGGGACGTCTTGGCTAATTTTAGGTTGCGCCCACAAGATGTTGGTCCAAATTCAGTCACGAACATCTGCCATTTTCAAGTACTTTGCGAGGCGTACTTCCAAGAGGAACCCACTGTAGAGCTGTTCCGGGACTTTTTCCATCTGAACCGATGTACTGAATTTACCGACGGCCCTAATATGGAACTGGGTGGTATGGCGATTCAGAAGAGGAAAGAGGTGACTTATCCTCACGCCAAGCTGCATAGTCATCCGCAAGAATGGAATTGCACTTGGTTCTATTGCAAGGATACCTCCCCTGCTGAAGAAAATCCACTGCCCGGTTTCCGTCCAGAGAGTTTTAGCAATACTCACCCCTTCCCCCCACGGCTGACTGCCAAAGAGAGGAGTAAGTATGCCCCTCAGCTGTCCAAGCTCAGAGCCTTCATGGCTAACGGTTTAACGGGGGTAGATCTTGCCCGTTGCTGGATTTCATGGAGCATCCTGCCCCTTAGCATCCGCTCCGGTTTAATGTGCCAGTACACGGGTCGGGTTGATGATCCTTTGAGGCACTGCAACATTCAGCTGACGGAGGACGAAGTCGCTGAAGCTGTGAAAAAGATGCTGAATGAACCGGAACATGTTTGCGCCCGAACCGGCCTGCCTCCATTTTGTGTCACCAACAAGCCACCTGCTGTAAGTATCTCCCCTCTGTTTGTTATAGAACATATGATCTCCTTATATACATATTGCTAACTCCAGTCCTTCCTGAGACAGGGAGATGATCCATTTTGGAGCAAGAAGTTACAAGAGCCGACCGAAAAGGTAACCCGACCCAAGACGAGGGTGAAGAAACCCGCTCAGAGGAAAAGGAACACCGCTTCCTCTACTCCGGATTTAGAGGAGGATGATGTGGGTAATCCGGACCTCGGGGTAGACCTCGATTCAGTTGGTTTGCTTTTTATACGTCTTATTGATGATGATATTTGTCAGGACAACGCTGAAGCGAGCCATGCCGAAGGCCCAGAGGTAACTATTCTTTCTTCTGATGCCGTTCCTTTGCCTTTGAAAAAACCTCGCCAAGCAAACCGGAGAATTAAATTTTCTTACCCTCTTGCTTACTTGGATCCCAAATTTCTTGTGAAGACCCAGCAACATGAAGCTCGACGCACCACCCGACATAGCGGCCAGGTAGTCACCTCCGCCAGTTTACCGAACAGCCCGGTTCGGAAACGCCGCTCAGAGGTCTCCGATTTACGCGCTAGCTTTCCTCCTAAAGCAGGTTTAACTCGTCAGCCTCTAAATCCGTCTGACTCCGATTATCAGGTCACTTCCCATTCATCTTCCGGTGAATCTTTAGCCACTCAACTGCCACCGTTGAAGACAGTTATTGGGTAAGTTGGACCGATCACAACATATCTCTGTATGGGTCTCTTAATCCATCTTATACCGTTTTTTCAATCTTTGTGCTTTTTCCAGGGCTAAACCTAGACCGAGCAAGAAGGCTCGTCTGGATAACCCGGCTGGAGGAACTGCCGCTCCCGAACCGGAGAAAACTCCTGGTGCTGACGCTCTGGGTCGTGAAGATACTCAGAATTATTTATCTCCGCAAGATGACACCTGCGCTGAAGAAAGGACTATCGAACCTGCCAGCCGTACTGATCCGCCTGCCAGTCCTGTTCGGGTTGAGGAATCCATCCCCCCTTCTGGAACTGTTGATAAACCGACAGGGCCACTGCCGAGCAGCGATTCCAAGGATGACGATGTTGTGATTACCGGCATTGGTCACTCTGAACCGGGGAACACTGCTACCTTAGCCAAGCATACTGCTAAGGACGAAATCTCGGCCATAAAGGGCAAATGGGACCTTGACTCCTCTGCGTACGCCGCTTTAAGCGCCCCGGATCTTTATTCTGGGTACCTGAACCGACTGTACACCAGTCGGGATTATGAAGCTGGCATGATCAAGATGATGAAGGAGAAACTTGAGGTAACTCCCTTGTGCTTCATTCCATTGCAACTTAGCTTACCAATATTTCCAAACCGAGATGGTAAACCGGATCAGGCTGCCTTGACAATTAAGGTCCGGTTTTTAGAAAACCCAAGGCTTCAACATAAGTCATAACCAGAAAACATCATCAGATAACCATTAGCCCCCAAGTGCCAAGTTTAAATACTTGTATTAATCTTGGGACTTTTTGTAATGGAAAACTTGCGTTAAAATCAAGTATGCATTAGCCCCCAAGTATCGAGCACATAACTTGCTTGTGTGGTTGATACTTCCAAACCGTGCAATATTTTCTGAACACTGTTGACGACCTGCTGCAGGGGGATTTGAAGACCAAAGAGAAACAAGTCTCGGACCTTCAGGAAGCTTTAAAAACCCAGCAGATTGAAACTGAAAAAGCGAAGGAGGAATTGACCAAAGCCTTAACTGTTATGGAGCAGCTGAAAGAAAGCCGCAAAAAAGAACAAGCTGACTGGGCTACTGAGAGAGCTCTTTTGACGAAGAGGGCTGAAAATGCCGAAGCTGCTCTTAAACCGGTGGTCGATGAATTATCCACCGTGAAGCGGCAAATACACTCCATGACCTCTGCCGTCTTTGGTAAACTTTTCGACGCCCTTCTTCCAATTTGTACTTTGCATCCTATGTCCGGTTTATAATCTATTTTGAACACTGCAGGCTCACGTATTGGACACTTGGGTTCTGATGTGCGGATGAAACTCAAAGCTGCTTATACTCTGATTGAACAGTTGTACACCGGAGCACAAAGAGCTATCACCACTGCGTCGCATAACAACCCTGCGCCGTCTCTGATTCAAGACACATTGAAAAGGCTGTCCATGCTTCCAGCCCGGATTGAAGAGTTGAAAAGATCAGCTGCTCGAACTGGAGCCATTACTGCCTTGATCCGGGCCAAAGCGTGGGTACCAGATTTCGATCCTGTCGAAGCGGCCCAAGGATACCCCAGCTTGAAGGAAGACGGTTCAGACTTTGGTGAAGACGATTTGAGGGCGATAAACCGGGCGGTGCGCCCCCTAGCTTGTCAATTGGCTGAGGAAGTAGATCTGTCACGTTACCAAGCCCAATACGACAACCAGAACAAACGAGTAGCTGCCCCGGTCCCTGAAGCGGGAAACCTTATTCCTCCAATCCGTAAGCATACTTACGCCCCTGACATTGAACCGTCTTTGCTGATTCACGAAGAAGCCGTCTTTCAAGCGCTAATGGGAATCGACTGGACCACTGCTGATTTCCAGCCAATGGGTAACCAAGATAGAGCTGAAGCGGCGCAAGACGATCCCCAGCCCTCGAACCGAGGCGGCGAACAGGCGTAATCAACGCTCCGGTTCACCTTACTTGGTGACGTTTTAATCCGTCAACGAACAATATATTCAGGCACTATGTTGCCTTGTAATAAGATAGTTTAATACCTCTGCATTTGAATGTGCCTTCGCGCACGGGTACTGATGCTCTTTCCAATGACGCTTTCCAACTTTGTTTCCTGTCTTTATTGAGTACACAAGATCTTCCGGCCCTATGAACCGTGCTGCGCCTTTGCCAAACCGGGCAACTTGCCTCTGGGTTAAAAAACGGACCAGGCTATGTCAGCTGAATCGGTTTAAAAACACTTGACGTTCCGAAGAACAACAAAATACCACAATAAAGGCAGAAAACAAAAACCAAATATGAAAAGGCAACGCGATAGTAAAACGCATGCAAATAGTGGTTACTATGAACCGTTCAGAAGGCGTGACCATCGTCAAGACAAAACCGAGCCCCCAAGAGGTGTAGCTACGGTTCAGGTCGACTAGGTTCCTAACTGAATCGTGGCAAATATGCCGGTCAAATGGCTTTGCATTGGTTCGTCAACCAAGCCCCCAAGTGACTCAATGGCCAAAGGCCGATCAAGTGGCATTGCGTTGGTTCGGACACGACCAAGCCCCCAAATGATTCATTGGCTAAAAAGCCGACCAGAAGGCATTACCATCATCAAGACATGACCGAGTTCCCATAAGGCGTAATCTACGGTTCAAGTCGATTAGGTCCCCAACTGATTCAGTGGCAAATGTGCCAGCCAGAAGGCATTACCGTCGTCAAGACATGACCAAGCCCCCCGGAGGTGTAGCTACGGTTCAGGCCGACTAGGTCCCCAACTGACTTTATAAGGATAGCTATGTACTCTTTGGTTCGAATACGACCTATGTTTGAACAGGAAGCCCCGTGCTTGAATAGCTATGTTCTCTTTGGTTCGAATACGACCTATGTTTGAACAGGAAGCCCCGTGTTTGGATAGCTATGTTCTCTTTGGTTCGAATACGACCTATGTTTGAACAGGAAGCCTCATGCTTGAACCGGGATATTGAACCGGATATTAAGAGCTGCACAGCCTTGTAGGAGACATCTTCCCTTGAACCGGCTTTTAAACCGGAATCTATAATTTGAACTTCTGTGAAGCGACCTCCAGGGGTAAACACACATGATGTGAAGAACAGCAGAGACCCCGCTTTACTCGAGGCTCCGGTTTATTGTATTAATCATAATATATACATGGTCACGATATGTACATAAACAGAGCCCAAGGCTCATGTATAATAAGGCCGAAGATGAGCTATGTTCCACGGCCTGCTGGTCTCCTCCTCTGTTGTGCGTGAATCCTTGCGCTCTCGAATATCAATCAGGTAATATGACCCATTATTCAGATTCTTGCTGACCACAAAAGGCCCCTCCCATGGCGGGGATAATTTATGCTGATCAGACTGATCCTGGATGAGCCGAAGCACCAAATCCCCCTCCTGAAAGGTCCTGGTCCTAACCCGACGGCTGTGGTAACGGCGAAGATCTTGCTGGTAAATCGCTGAACGGGCAGCTGCCAAGTCACGCTCCTCATCCAACAAGTCAAGAGCGTTCTGCCGTGCCTGCTCATTATCCGCTTCAACATATGCTGCCACGCGAGGCGAGTCATGTCGTATATCACTTGGGAGAACCGCCTCTGCTCCATAGACCATAAAAAACGGCGTAAACCCCGTGGATCTGTTAGGCGTGGTGTTGATGCTCCATAATACAGACGGTAGCTCCTCCACCCAACAACCCGGCGTCCTTTGCAAAGGGACCAGAAGCCGGGGTTTGATACCTCTCAAGATCTCTTGGTTCGCTCGTTCTGCCTGACCATTAGACTGTGGGTGCGCTACCGAAGAAACATCAAGCCGTATATGCTCCCGTGCACAGAACTCTTTCATGGCCCCCTTGGATAGATTGGTACCATTATCTGTGATGATGCTGTGTGGAAAGCCAAACCGGAAGATCACCTTCTTTATAAACCGAACCGCCGTGGCAGCATCACACTTACTGACAGGTTCTGCCTCCACCCACTTTGTAAATTTGTCAACCGCCACCAGTAGGTGGGTCTTCTTATCTTTGGAACGCTTAAAAGGCCCAATCATATCAAGCCCCCAAGTCGCAAACGGCCAAGTGATTGGAATCATCCTCAATTCTTGAGCCGGTATGTGTGCTCGTCTGGAAAATTTCTGGCACCCATCACATAACCTGACCAGGTCTTCTGCATCAGCATGAGCAGTTAACTAGTAGAAACCGTGGCGGAACGCTTTAGCCACCAATGATTTTGAACCGGCGTGGTGGCCGCAATCCCCTTCATGTATTTCTCGTAATATCTCGCACCCCTCCTTAGGGGATACGCACCGTTGCAGCGCTCCTGACACGCTGCGATGATGTAACTCTCCTTTGAAAATGGTCATAGACTTGGACCGTCGTACTATCTGTCGAGCCAAGCTTTCATCTTCTGGCAACTCACCCCGGTTCATATATGCCAGATAAGGGAGCGTCCAATCCGGGGTGATGTGAAGAGCCGCTACCAATTGAGCCTCCGGATCAGGGACAACCAACTCCAGCTCACCGGGCAGTTGCACCGATGGGTGATACAATACGTCCAAGAAAACATTGGGTGGGACCGGTTTACGCTGAGAGCCCAAGCGGCTTAAAGCGTCCGCTGCCTCATTCTTTCTGCGGTCCACATGGTCCACTTGATAGCCTTTGAAATGCCCGGCCACCATATCTACTTCACGTCGGTACGCAGCCATGAGCGGGTCCTTAGAATCCCAGGTGCCAGATACCTGCTGAGCCACCAGATCCGAATCACCAAAGCACCTAACTCTGCTCAGATTCATCTCTTTAGCCATCCGAAGACCATGAAGCAAAGCTTCGTACTCAGCCGCATTATTTGTATAGGGGAACATTAAACGGAGGACATAACAAAACTTATCTCCTCGTGGGGAAGTTAAAACGACTCCAGCCCCCGAGCCTTCCAATTGCCTTGATCCGTCAAAATGAACGGTCCAATAGGTGTTATCTGGCTTCTCCTCAGGCGCTTGTAAGTCTGTCCAATCGTTTATGAAATCGACAAGTGCCTGTGATTTTATGGCCGTCCGGGGTACGTACCTTAAATCATGCGGCCCGAGCTCGATAGCCCACTTGGCAATCCGACCGGTCGCCTCCCGGTTCTGTATAATGTCACCCAAAGGAGCAGAACTGACCACCGTGATGGGGTGTCCTTGAAAATATTGCCTCAGCTTCCGGCTTGCCATAAAAACACCATATACCAGCTTCTGCCAATGCGGATACCTTTGTTTGGACTCGACAAGTACTTCACTGATATAGTAAACCGGTCGCTGAACCGGATGTTCCTTTCCAGCCTCCTTTCGTTCTACCACCATCGCCACACTAACCGCTCTAGCATTCGCAGCAACATATAACAGGAGTGGCTCTTTATCTACAGGGGCTGCCAAAACTGGCGGATTGACTAGCTGTCGCTTCAAGTCCTCAAACGCTTTATCAGCCTCCGGACTCCAGATAAATTGATCCGTCTTCTTGAGCACTTGATACAAGGGGATCACCTTTTCACCAAGGCGACTGATAAACCGGCTCAACGCTGCAATCCGCCCGGCCATGCGCTGAACATCATTGACGCATTTCGGTTTAGCCAGGGAGGTGATGGCTGTGATCTTTTCTGGATTGGCCTCAATTCCTCTATGGGACACTAAAAATCCCAACAACTTGCCAGCAGGTACACCAAAAACACATTTAGCCGGGTTGAGCATCAGTTGGTACACTCTCAAGTTATCGAAAGTCTCCTTCAAATCATCAACCAGGGTCTCCTTCTTTCGTGACTTGACCACAATATCATCCACATAAGCATGCACATTACGACCAATCTGCTCGTGGAGGCAATTTTGCACACATCGTTGATAAGTAGCCTGCGCACTCTTAAGCCCAAAGGGCATAGACACATAGAAGAAGGCTCCAAAGGGAGTAATGAACGCTGTCTTCTCCTGTTCCTTAACTGCCATCTTGATCTGATGATAACCCGAATAGGCATCCAAAAAACTTAAACGCTCGCAACCTGCCGTAGCATCAATGATCTGATCAATCCGGGGGAGGGCAAAAGGATCCGCTGGGCAGGCTTTATTCAAGTCTGTGTAGTCCACACACATGCGCCAGGTGCCGTTTTTCTTAAGAACTAGCACCGGATTAGCAAGCCATTCGGGATGAAAAACCTCAATGATAAACCCAGCCGCCAGGAGCCTGGCCACTTCCTCACCAATCGCTTTACGTCTTTCTTCGTTAAACCGCCGTAAGAACTGCTTTACCGGCTTGTACTTAGGATCCACATTAAGGGTGTGCTCAGCGAGTTGCCTCGGTACACCAGGCATGTCAGACGGCTTCCATGCAAAGATGTCCCGATTCTCACGGATGAACTCGATGAGCGCGCTTTCCTATTTTGGATCCAAGTTTGCACTGATGCTGAACTGCTTGGATGAATCGCCAGGTACGAAGTCAACAAGTTTAGTTTCGGCCGCTGACTTGAACTTCAAGGCCGGATCGTGGTCCGTAGTTGGCTTTTTTAATGAAGTCATATCCTCCGGATCAACACTGTCTTTGTACTGCTTTAGCTCCTCCGTAGCACAAACCGATTCTGCATAAGTCGCATCCCCTTCCTCGCACTCCAAAGCGATTCGACGGCTCCCATGAACCGTTATAGTGCCCTTGTAACCTGGCATCTTAAGTTGCAGATACACGTAGCAGGGCCGTGCCATAAATTTTGCATAAGCTGGCCGTCCGAACAAAGCGTGGTACGGACTTTGGATTTTAACCACTTCGAACGTCAGCGTCTCTGATCTGGAATCGTGACTATCGCCAAATACCACTTCAAGGGCTATCTTACCAACCGGATATGCAGACTTGCCAGGCACCACCCCGTGGAACACTGTATTGGTCGGTTTGAGATCCTTATCTACCAGTCCCATACGACGGAAGGTCTCGTAATACAAGATGTTAATGCTGCTTCCTCCGTCCATGAGCACCTTGGTGAGCTTATAACCTCCCACCTGAGGCGCCACCACCAATGCTAACTGACCCGGATTATAAACCCTGGGAGGGTGATCCTCTCGGCTCCATATGATAGGCTGTTCTGACCAGCGCAGATCGTGAGGCGTGGCCGGTTCGATAGCACTAACTGCTCGCCTCTGAAGCTTTCTATCCCGTTTATCCAAGCTTGTAGTAAAGACATGATACTGTCCACCACTCAACTGTTTCGGGTTGCTCTGATAACCTGTTTGCTGCTGTCCGAAACCACTCTGATTACTTTGATTATTTTGGCTGACCTGTCCGCCCGGATTACCCTGGAACCCTGGACCGGAATTTCCGCCACCGTATCCTGATCCGGAACCTGAACCGCCACCGGAGCTGTGATCATATTGGAAAGTGTTTGAGGTTTTGAATTCCTTCATGATATAACAATCCTTCCAAAGATGGGCTGCTGGTTCCTCCTTTGTTCCGTGCTTCGGACAGGGCTGGTTTAAGAAAAAGTTCAAACGCTCCGGATTAGGACCGGGATGTGCGCGGAAACTTGGCTGCTTTCCCTTACGCCGCTGGCCTTTATCCTGTGCACTTGTGCTGGCCACCAAGTCCATGCTCCCGTCCGGTTTACGCTTACCTCCGCCTCCATTACCTGCCGGCCGGTGTTGCTGGCCTTTGCTGTTCTTCTTTCCCTTCCCTGCTTTGTCATCACCAGAGTCAGGATCCTTGGTACTGTCAGAATCCGCATACTTCACTAAAGCGGTCATGAGCGTTCCTATATCTGTGCAATCACGCTTCATCCGGCCCAGCTTTAGCTTCAAAGGGCCAAACCGACAGTTGCTTTCCAATAGCACCACGGCGGTGTCTGCGTTGATGCGATCTGACGAGTGCAAAACTTCTGATACCCGCCGTACCCAATGGGTAGTTGATTCCCCTTCTTGCTGAACGCAGGCTGCTAGGTCAACTATCGACATTGGCTGTTTGCACGTGTCTTTGAAATTCTTGATAAACCGGGCGCGCAACTGGGCCCATGAACTAATTGAATTAGGCGGTAAGCTCTTTAGCCAAGTCCGGGCCGTTCCTTCTAACATCATAGTAAAATACTTGGCACACGCCGTGTCATCCACATCCAGCATCTCCATAGCCATTTCATAACTCTCCACCCACGTCTCCGGAGGCTGATCTGCCGTGTAGTTTGGTACCTTGCGGGGGCCTTTGAAGTCTTTGGGCAGGCGTACGTTGCGCAAAGCGGGAACAAGGCACGGTACTCCCAAAGAACTGGAAACCACCCCCGGTTCAACCGTAGCTGCTGGGAAGATAGGTGTAAGCTGACGAGCCTGATGCTGCGCTGCTAATCCGGCCTCCCGTGCACGGGTGCGATCCACATTCTCGTGAGCATTGTCGACGCCCGCCGGATTGTTGCCGCGGAGCGCTTCACGCCTGGCGTTACTTGAAACGGCCGGCTCCTCCACGCGCCTACTATAGCTCCCGCTGGGGCGAGGGGTGGAGTGAATCCGATCACGGCTTTGCGAATATGCTTCTTGCTGGGCCAACGCGGTCCTAAGGAGCTCCTTGACCCGGCGTGTCTCTTCATCCTGCGGTGAATCTCCTTCGATCGGAATGGCTTCCAACCGAGCCGCCGCCGCGACGAGGTTATCCATCGGGTTGGAATAATGACCTGACGGCGTTGGCACAGCCGGTGGTGTACCAGTGTTGTGACGAGGCAGGCTTATTATCCGGTGCTGAACCGGGGCGCCAACTGTCGCCTCCGCACGGTTTACCCCCGGGGTGTTGAAGAGATTTCGGGCGTCGAGGGCTGCAGGCAACCGAGATCGGGATTTTCTCTTCAGGACTTCCTGAGACGCCTTCTGATCCATCATGAGCCTGTAAGCCTGTGCATCTAAAGCGGCGCGCTCCGCTGTCATCCTGATCTCTTCTGCTGCCAGCTCCGCTTTAGCCCGAGTGATCTGCTCTCTCACTTTGGCAATCTCAGCATCGTGAACCTCCTGATCCACCGGGTTGGCTTCCGCCATGAGCGCTGCTAGTGCGTCAAACAGGTCTGACAAAACTTGGGCTGGTGAACCCGTAGGGCCTCCTGCCCGCGCAGCCGTTGCTGCTGCCGATCCGGAGATCGCTGCTGCTGCAGTTGTTGATCGTGGCGCCGCCTGTGTCCCAGCCATAAAGATCCCAACCCGATAGGGCAGATCAGAGGGGTCCGGAATACTGTTGCCATCGGAGCCGCCCCCAATCCGATCATCTTGTAGCTGGTAAAGAGATTTGGTCTCCCCGGTCGACGTTTCATCGCCGGAGTAGATGGCGGTTTCGTCACCAGATTCGGATCCTTCCTCGTAGCTTCCTCCGTGGATGACTCCCACGAAGGCGTGCTTTCTGATCGGTTTAGCCAGGGTCGATCTCGTGCACTGAGCTATCTCGACGAGGTCGGCGCAGACGCCTAACTCGGGGCCCGGTTCTCCGATCTTGCCGATGAAAACATGGATGCCGCCAAAGGGGACCCGGTACCCGTACTCGATCGAGCCGGCGTCGGGGCCCCAGCCTGTGCTGTCGATGTAGAGTTTTCCGCGGCGGCTCTTGGTCATCCGTCCCACAGCGTAACCCTCGAGTCCTTCAAAGCGGCCCTCCAAACACTTGAAACCATCTCGCGATAGCCCCACGGTGGGCGCCAACTGTCGTGGATTTGTCACGGCAGATGTCCTAGTGAGAGGACTTAGTCGTGGAGCCATCGCAACGGGTTAGCTTGAAGGGGTTAAAAGTGGACACAAGGACACGGTTTTTATACTAGTTCGGCCCCTTCGATGAAGGTAAAAGCCTACGTCTAGTTGTGATGGGATTGATGGGTTTCGAGGGCTTAGGGAGCGATAAGCTTCGCCTAAACCTCGAGTTCTTCTTCTCTGTCCCCAAACCGCCGTCGGGTCGTCCCCTTATATACACGGGTGACGCCCGTCGGTCTGCAAAGTCTCGACCTCCGGCTTATAAACGTGCCCGGGTCGGTCTCTCTATTCCTATCTTACAATACAAGTTTGCCCCAGGCCGGTTTACCCCATAAATCTCTAAACCGATTATAGGCCTTGGGCCCTTCTATTTCTCCTTGGGCTTTAACATCTCGGGTCTATTGACGGAAGTAACCCGGGCCCTGCAGGCCGGTTTACCCCAGATAGCAATATCCCCAACACCGGCTGAAGGTATAGTCCGGCTACCCGGACACCCCCTAATCCAGGACTCCCTCACTCCCCCTCGCCTCGCTGACGCGTCCACGAGCTCCGCCTCGACTCCCTCAACCTCCTCGCCGAGCCGCACGCTGCTGGACGCGCCGCAACGTCCTGACCATCGTCGCCTTCAAGCTCAGACGCCGGAGATCGCGTCCGCCGGCCCGACGACTCCAGACCTTCCCCGAGCTCTCTGAGACCCTTGTCCGACTCGTCGTGAGCTCCTCTACCGAACTCCCTGCCCCCATGCTCAATACCGCACCGTAGTCCTTGTTCCCGTCGAGGCCGAGACTTCGCCGGCGCCGGACTTGTCGTAGTCGCCATTTTGGCTTGTATCCGTCCAAACCGAGCGCTTCACCGCACTCAAGGCACTACCAGGAAGCTGTGGACCTCACCAGCTCACCTGAGATGCGCCGTAGCGCCTAACACACTAACGCCAAACGCCGACAGCCGCCACGAGCTCGACTCCGGCGAGCTCGCTCCACCCTAGCTCCTCCCGCTCGCACCACTCGACGCGGACAAGTCTCCTCGTTCCGTAGATGGCCTCGACCTTCGATTTGGTCGCCGTGGGACGAAACACGAATGCCTCCGCCGTTTCTGGCCTCAGCGGCGATGAGGCGCGGGTAAACTCCGGCGAGTTTGACCCCGGTTGGCTGGGTTTGACTCCCCTCTGAGTCACTGACACGCTGGCCCGACCCTACTAATCAATCTAGGATTACCGCTAATTAAACCACGATAGTTTAGTTAGTAATTGACACGCGGGACCCACTGGTTAGTTTGACCTGGGCCTCTCCATTAACCGCTGATGTCAGCATGATGTCATGCTGATGCAGTAAATCATTTACTGGATTTTGTTAATTCTAAATAATCCAGGAAAATCCATAAAATGATTTAAATTTCAAAAATTCATAGTAATTCAACCGTAACTCCAAATGAAAAGTTCTATATATGAAAAATGATCAGAAAAATATGAAGAATCTGTTTATGGCATTATCATGCATGTTTGAACAACTTACAGCCATGTATATGACAATTTGAATTAATGGTATTTGGAATGCCTCATGTGGAGTTCAAATTTGAATCTAGTGTTCGAACCAACTCCATTTAAATCGTTGCTAGCTGCATTAGCTCAAATCACAGCATATTACCATGTCATGACCATGCATAATATTGTTGCATTGCATTGATTGTGCTCTTTCTCTTTTGCCGGTGATTGTTCCCTCTCGATAGACATGTTCCGACGATGAGATCGATGACACCGATGAAGAACTATACTATCTTCAGAAGTTCCAGGAAAGAAAAACCCCCTTGTTCATTCCGATACAATCCCACTCTCTCGCTCCTGCTCTCTTTTACTGCATTAGGACAACAACGATTCAACTGTTACATGTTGCGGTAGTTGAACCCCTTTCCTCCGCACTGTGCGTCAAGGCCGGATGGTAACAGGAGACAAAGGACACGATGTTTTTACCTAGGTTCGGACCCTCACGATGGAGGTAATACCCTACTCCTGCTTGATTAATATTGATGATATGGGTAGTACAAGAGTAGATCTACCACAAGATCAAGGAGGCTAAACCCTAGAAGCTAGCCTATGGTATGATTATGTATGATGATGATTCGTCCTACGGACTACAACCCTCCGGTTTATATAGACACCGGATAGGGTTAGGGTTACACAGAGTCCGTTACAATGGTAGGAGATCTTGAGTATCCGCATCGCCTAGCTTGCCTTCCACACCAAGGAAAGTCCCATCCGGACACGGGACGAAGTCTTCAATCTTGTATCTTCATAATCCAGCAGTCCGGCGAAGGTATAGTCCGGCTACCCGAACACCCCCTAATCCAGGACTCCCTCAGTAGCCCCTGAACCAGGCTTCAATGACGACGAGTCCGGCGCGCAGATTGTCTTCGGCATTGCAAGGCGGGTTCCTCCTCCAAGTCCTGCATAGAAGATTGTAGACACCAAAAATAGTGTCCGGCTCTGCAAAATAAGTTTCCACATATTGCCATAGAGAGAATAATATTAGCACAAATCAAATCTGCTGACGTATTCCGCAGTGTGTCATCACACTACGACCAAGCTCTTTATACAAATTGTTTTCACTTTTCCACCTCAGCGCGTTTAGCGAGGCGGTTTCCTTGGCACGTCTTGTCAAAGCAGAGATCGTGTGCCCCTTTTACGGGATTCTCATCAATACGGACGTGGGCAACCCAATCGTGCCCGTTAGCACGTTCCCTCGATTAAAGGCGAGTCCAAAACGGTTACGGGGAGGGCTCTTGGTATTCAACCTCTTATAAAGAGACCAAGGCCTTACTTCTTTTTTCAATCTCAAGTGTGTTCGCCCGTCGCCTCGAGTTCCAACACCCCAGGCTCCAGATTCCAGGCGCTTCGGACCTTCGACAATGTCCGGTTCTGACCTTCAAGGCCGTTGGACGCCCTCCTCCGTCACGGAGGAGGATGTGCTAAAGTTGAGGGAGGCTAAGTTCCTAACCGGTGAAATTTCACATAGATTACCTGCTCAAGGGCAGGTTATTCCCAGTCCCCAGCCCGGCGAGAGCGCGGTATTCATGTCTCACTTCCTCCGAGGGTTAGGCTTGCCCATGGATCCCTTTGTGAGGGGACTGCTGTTTTATTACGGGCTGGAATTTCATGATTTAGCTCCAGAGTCCATCCTCCATATCTCCTCATTTTATCGTCGTGTGTCAAGCGTTCCACAATGTTACCCCTCACTTCGGATTATGGTTCAAGACTTTCAAAGTGGAGCCGAAGATGATCGAGGGACGGCACGCAGAGTGCGGAGGCGCTGTTATAAGCAAAAATGCCGATGCTCCAAGGCCCGAGGACTCTTTTCAAGAGGAGCTAGGCTTGTGGCAACGAGAGTGGTTTTATATCACCGCTCCCTGGGGCACCACGTGGGTGGCGCCTCCCACCTTTCGCTTGGGTCCCCCACCACGGCTAGCGTCATGGGTTAACAGAGGGTTAGATTGGAGTTTGCCCAAAGACGTACCCTTGCTGCAGGGCCGCATTAAGGATCTCCTGGAAGGAGACCTCAACCTGGTCAAGGTGACGCAGGTCATGCTGATTTGCCGGACACTGCCCGGCAAACGTCGCCCCCTTCGCCTGTGGGAGTTCAATCCAGAGGGACCACGAGCTCTCCGGGATTTTATGAGCGCGACGCCCGCGGAGATGTATAAATTGTTCTTCGGATCACAAGAAGTGTGTTCGGATTTGACCGAGGACACAGGCCTAAGACGTAATCGCCCGGATACTCAAGTAAGTAACCTTGTGCCCGGACCTTCCATCCGTATAATTATCATAAACTTGCCCTTAAAAGAGATGTCCTTTTAAACAGGAGTGTATAGATGATCAGGTGTCCGGTGTCGGCGTTCTAGGAACAGGGGTCCCCAGACTTGCCTGCCTGCAGCCTGCGGCGTGGCTCAAATGGGGGCCCAGCGTGGCCCATCTTCATCAGCACACGGTTCAAGACCCTCGCGAGGGGCCAAGCCTCGCGAGGCGGACGACACGGCGCTTCCTCAAGCACGGCCTCCTTAGGCTGGCTCGCGAGGAGGCGGAGAGATCAAGGTGGGGTACCTCACGATGTGCCCATGACGCAAGCCATGACGACCAAGGGTGCCAGGCGGGTGCCAGCCCGCGCAGCGTTTCCCTTTCCTCTTTGGTGCAAAGGGGGAAAGCGCAGGCGAGAGTATCAAGCAAAGGCATCCATTTCGGTGCAACGAGACCAAGACCAGTCCAACGGTGGGAAGGAGGTCACCATGGAGCCC
Source organism: Aegilops umbellulata (assembly GCA_032464435.1). NCBI lineage: Eukaryota > Viridiplantae > Streptophyta > Magnoliopsida > Poales > Poaceae > Aegilops > Aegilops umbellulata. The sequence continues at coordinate 401,692,031 of CP136054.1, forward strand.
AGGACGGCGTCACTACAGGGCCTTTGGCAGGCGAAGACCAACTTTAGTCAGGATAAGTGTACCAGATGTTCCCCTTCAAATTGGCCAATTGTTGGCGCCCTTCCCGCTCAATATTTGGGAAGAGGCCCAGGGCCTTTGCCTATAAATAGGGCTAGCCACCCCCAGGGTAGAGGCATCTAGAATCCGATCTCATCGAGTACCAAGGAACCAGTAGAAGCAAGTAGAGAGATAGAGAGAAGGGCGATCGAACTCCCCCTAGCAGTCCATCCCCTAGCCAAGAACAGACCCTCGCGAGGCTATTCTTCCTTGTATTGTTCTTCATCATCAGCCCAAGAGGCAATCCACCCACCACACTGGAGTAGGGTATTACACCACAATGGTGGCCCGAACCAGTATAAACACTGTGTCTCTTGTGTTGTTCTTGCAGTAGTTTAGATCCTTGCGAGACGGAGAGGTAGTGGGCACGATCTCCGCGCGCACCCCAGAGTTCGAACCTTGAGGGTCTGCCAGAACCCGTAATCCGACATTTGGCGTGCCAGGTAGGGGTGCGCCGGAATCAGTCTTCCACCGCTCCGCTCTCCTCCGACCGTCGCATCCATGTCTGACGCTCGTTGGGCCCGTGCCGAGCGCCGGGTCGCCATCGCTTCCCGCGCCATCCAGACGGCCCCCGTCGGTGGGCGTCCTCGTCGTTCCCCGTCGCCCGCCGTCAACGCCGCCACCGGCCCGGCGGGGAACGAGCAGCAAGCATCCTCTCAGCACCCGCCGGTACGGCGGGATGGCCGCACCGCCACTCCGTCGCTCACCCCGGCCGGTTCTTCATCGCACGTGCTTCGCGCGCCTTTGGAGGCTCAGGCCGCACTCATCGCGGCGAACAAGCTCCTGCGCTACCGCCCCGTCGACGAATTTATGAGGAATGGCTCGACCGCGTCGCCGAGATCGTCCGCGCCGCAGGGGGCTCTCCCGCGCCTTCCGCACCACTGCGCCACACTCCGCCCCGCCTGAGCAATGAGGCCCCGGGGGCATTCCAGCCGCCTCCTTTCCAAGAAGATGCCATGGCTCCAAGGCGCGCAGCTCCTGGGCGGAACCCGCTCCATCATGTGCCGGCCCAGCAGGAAGGGAGCTGCCAAGAAGTCCCGCGACCGCAAGAGGGCGCCCGGGCGCTCCCAGCCCCGGCTCGCCGAGACCCCGCTCCAGCTCCGGCACGTCAAGACCCCGCGCTGCTCCCAGCTGCGGCGCAAGGGGACCCACAAGGCCAAGCTCTCCCTCAACCAAAACCTCCCGCAGCCACCGCTGGCTGCCGCGCATACACCCCCGAACTGCGTAGCGTCGCGTGGCCCGGCAAGTTCAAGCCGGACCTGCCTCCTCGCTGCGACGGCACAACTGATCCCACGGAGTTCCTCCAGCTCTACGAGCTGGGAATCGAAGCAGCCAGCGGGGACGAAAAGGTCATGGCGAACTAGTTCTCCATGGCGCTGAAGGAAGGTGCTCGCACTTGGCTCCTGAACCTGGCCCCAGGCACGATCTCCTCCTGGGACTAGATGCGTACTCGCTTCATCGCCAACTTCCAAGGTACCCGCGACCGGCCTCCCGCCGTGAGCGACATGCGCCGCATCAAGCGGCAACCTGGGGAGACCGTGCAAAAGTACATCCAGCGCTTCAACAGTGCGCGCCTCAAGATCCCCAGGGTGTCTGAAGAAGCCATCATTTCGGCCTTCTCCAATAGCGTGCGCGACGTCAAGATGAAGGAGGAGTTGGCGATGCACGAAGACCTCTGCACCTCCCTGGAGCTGTTCAACCTGGCGACCAAGTGCGCCAGAGCTGAGGAGGGACGCCTCTCCCTCGTCGAGCTGCCTGCCGCAGACCCAGAAGAGAAGAAGCCCAAGGCCAAGGACGTGAAGCGCAAGGGGGCTGCCGTGCTCGCGGCAGAGCCAGACACCAAGAGGGGCAAGGATCTGCCCGAATCCTCCAGGTGCAGCCGGTACTGCGTGTACCACGACCTCCACACCCACAACAACAATGAATGTCAAGAACTCTGCGCCCTGCGAGAAGGAAGAGTCGGCCAACGCCCTGACCGTGCTAACCGGGGCTATGGCCGAGGAGGAGGAAGGAACCCGGGACGCTGGGAAGATCATGGCCCACGTCAAGGCTGGCGCGACCAACCTCGCGAGGACCGCTAGCGCGACCTGCCTCGCGAGGGGGACTGGAGGGACCAACCTCGTGAGGATCGCCCTCATGGCAACCCAGGCCTGCCGCCGTTGCCGCCTCAGCCAAGAAGGAATGAAGACCGCCACCAAGACGAGGGGGCTGGGGGCTTCCAAGAGCCTCGCGCCATCGCCTGCATCCTGGGTGGAGCTCAAGCCCCAGCCTCTCAATGTATCTTCAAGCAGTTTGCTCGCGAAGTGAATGTAGTTCTCCCCAAGCTCGAAGCAACGCGTCCCCTCAGGTGGTCGGCCTACACCATCACGTTCAGCTCAGCAGACCAGCTCAAGTGCGCGGCCACAGCCGGAGTCCCCCCAATGCTTTGTTCCCCAGTCATCAGCAATGTTCTGGTCACCAGGACCCTCATCGACGGAGGGGCAGGGCTCAATGTCTTGTCCGTGGAAACATTCAACAACCTCCAAGTGCCCTATGACCAGCTTTAGCCAACCAAGCCCTTCTCCGGAGTCACCGATGGTTCCACGGTCCCGATCGGGCAGGTCCGCCTCCCAGTCACCTTCGGCACATACGACAACTACCGCACCGAGCTCATCGACTTTGACGTCGCCCACATCCGCCTGCCGTACAACGCCATCCTTGGGTACCCGGCGCTGGCTAAGTTCATGGCCGTGACTCACCATGGCTACAACGTCCTCAAGATGCCAGGAAGCGGCGGCGTCATCACGGTGCCATGTCAGGAGAAGGATGCAGTGTGTGCCCTGGAGCGAGCCTTTCAGGCCGCGTCACTAGAAGACCCAGATCGCGGAAGCAGGAGGCTTCCTGAGACCACCCCCAAGAAGAAGAAGACAACATCAGGCTCAACCCCTCAGGAGGCGGGCCCTTCAAGGCCCGCGTCTGCCCAGGGGGACCCTCCTTCAATCGCATAGGAAAGCGCGCCCGGCGCCCTCCTCAGGCGGGGCTCGGGGGCTCTCACCTGGAGGGCCACCGACCTCGCCAAGGTCACGAGGGAGGCGCTGGGGCACCATGTGGAGGCATGCTTCGAGGCACGTTTCCCTCGAAAGGAAGCCAGGGAAGGAAGGTCAGACCAGCAGCAGTTTGTTAGCAAGGCCATTCAAGAACTACATGAGTCAAGGATCATGAGAGGTTGCCGTCGCCCACCAGCTGTGGCTCCCCATCCAGGCGAGGATGGTGGGCTGCGCGTCTGCGTCGACGTACCAGGGCTCAATCAGATCGCCACGGCAGAGCGCCTCTGGCCCTCACAAGTGGGGCGCTGCGGAGGACCACCCCACAGCTATGTTCGCATGCCTTATGGCCTGCCGAGCGTGGCTGCGGCATACCAGCGCATCATGAGGAGCATCTTGGAGACGCAAGAAGACAGGCATTCCACAGCCCTGGCGGAGATGGAGGCTGCTCGCGAGGACCACCAATGCCTCCGGAGCCTCCCGAGGCCCCTGGGCCTGGGGGCTCGTGAGGATCGGCTTCCGCAGCCCACCGAGTCCGGTGCACCAACGCCACTGCCCCGACGACATCTTCAGGTAACGTCTTTCAAGTTTTGGGAGCGCCCTCCCAGGGTTGTGTCATTCCCAGGCCGCGTGGGTCCGTCCCTGTGGCATGTACCCCTTTTTATCTTTTCAGTCGCTAGCTTGCTTTGCTGGGGGCGCCCCTCGGGCTGCATCATCCCCAGGCCACTCGGGCTAGGCCCAGCGGCATGTATCCCTTCCGCGTTTATTTCCAATTATGCATCATGCTTGATTACTCGACGCCATCCGCGGCACCTCTTCTTCTTCATGTCGACCACTTGCACGTTAAAGGGGGGTGCCTGAGCATCGCGACTCGGGGCTCTAACTGGCTCTCCAGCCCTCACCCTCTGGCCTTGTCCACGGCATCGCGACCTGCCATACCAGCGACGGCTGAGACAAGCTCGAGGGCCGGGACCCGAGGACGTAGAGTGCCGGCATCTAACCAAATTTTGCAGGAACACATCTCAAGATACGGCCCAGTGCCAGGCGCAACCCGCCTAGAGGTAGGGCCTCGTGAGTCCCGCGCTGGCTCACGGGTGCCCAGACACACCTCACCCACTCCAACCAGCGAGCTCCTGAGCGACTAACAGTCAACTAATAGCTGTTATGGCAACCCCGTCTTCTTTTTTGTGATGAATCTGCAGGGCCCATAGAGGGACCCGCGCTAGCCAAGGCCCTCACGGCGTTCCCTTCGCCCTTGCCCGCGCGAACCGCTTGCACGTTAAAGGGGGGTGCCTGAGCATCGCGACTCAGGGCTCTTACTGGCTCTCCAGCCCTCACCCTCTGGCCTTGACCACGACATCGCGACCTGGCATACCAGCGACGGCTGAGACCAGCTCGAGGGCCGGGACTCGAGGACGTAGAGCAGAAAGGGGAGCAGAGGCGAGGGGGAAGGGGCACGCGAGGACCTCATCAAGCATCTCCCTTCAAATTACCCCCCGGACCCGACGGCGCGCTGGGGGCAATCTCCGATTCTCAAGATAATTCACCATCCAAAGCGTTGGCTACCGTGGCACTACCCCCGCACCTAAAGCGACTCCATGCTAGCGACGTTGCTTCTCTTTCTCACCAAACGACGACTGCTTGGGCGTCAAAGGGGACCTCCTGAGCATCGCGACTCAGGGGCTCTTACCGGACCCCGGGTCGCTCACCTCCTGGCCTTGACCACGGCATCGCGACCTGGCATACCAGCGACGGCTGACGACGCCTTGGGACTGGGACCTGTCGACGCAGAGCACCAAGCCCTCGCGAGATGCGAAAGGGAGGACCGAACTATGACGGAGTTTGCGATTCGCACAAATCCATAGCAAGGGTTACATATTAACAACAAGGATCACAACCGCCTTACAAGCCCCTATGGGGCACAATGTGATTCCTCGCAGGGAACGGATCCTAAAAGGTGCTAACTACACGCGCCTTCGCAAAAGATGCCATCATCAACAGTGGGCCGTCGAGCACCGGCGCCAACCCCATCCAGATCAGGATCGGCGGCGACCAAGCGAGCCTGCCCTGCTCCGGGAGCGGCGTTGGCTCGCGGGCTCGTAGATGTCGTCGCTTGTCTCCGGCGTCGTGAAGACCTCATTGGGATCGCTGGATCCTCCGGCGCTCCCGTCGCTTGTGGAGCTGTCCAGGGGGCGGTTGGCGGGCCCAGCCGCCGCCATGGCGAGGTCCTGGCTGCCTCCCCCTGGGCAGCACTCCAGCCGGTGACCGTTCGCGTCGAAGACCTTGAAGAACATCACTGAAGCGCTGTCGTACTCCAGGTGGATCGTGAGGGCGCCCTTCGTTCTGCAGCACCGAGCGATTTCACGCCAGCCGCGAGTCATGAAGACCTTGCCCGGGGCAGTGATCGCAACCTCTGCCCCGGTCGCAGGAGTGCTGCAGTCAGCGTGCTGCAGCCACAGCTCCAGGAGTCTCCCCTGCTGGAAGACGGAGGCGAAGAAGGGGGGAAAGTGAATCCAAGTCCGCGGAGGCATGGCGGCGTGGAGCACGAGCTCGCGGGAGGAGCCCTCGGCGTGGACTCCAGGAGGAACGACCAACACCTTCGTGACCCTCCAGCGCCGGCGACGGCGCTGGCCGAGTGGATCGGCATCTCCTCCTCCAAGGCCCTCGACATGGGCATACAAGGGAAGTGGGAATCCTGGTGGAGGCCGCTCGTACCAAGGCCTCATCACCACCAGGCGATTCTCCTCGTCTCGGCCACGCAGGACAGGCCGTTTCTTCGGCGGGAGCAGGTCAGGTACCTCTTGAGGAGCCTTTCCCTTCTCCGCTGCAGAGAGCCGGCGAATCGGAGCCATCACACCAGGACAGAGCAAGAACTGAGGCGGAGGAGGAAGCAAGGAGAGATGGACTGGAAGGGCACGCGCGGTGCCGTACTTATAGCCGGCTGAGGCCAACCATCGGCCTCCGCGATCACTGGTAATCATGACACGATTTGCATGCAGGGACTTGTCCAATCCGCGCGATCATCGAGGCGTCGTGGGGAAGTGGAGACGCCCGCGCCCAATCAACCGCCACGCGGCGCCCAAGGCCGCAGGCTGTTAGGGCCCGCGGCGCTTCGCCCTTGCCCTTTCGCCTCTCGGCACGGCCAAGTCCGTGCGCGCCTTGGGCCCGGGGGCTACTGTCGGTGTTCTGGGAACAGGGGTCCCCAGACTTGCCTGCCTGCGGCCTGCGGCATGGCTCAAATGGGGGCCCAACGTGGCCCATCTTCATCAGCACAAGGTTCAAGACCCTCGCGAGGGGCCAAGCCTCGCGAGGCGGAAGACATGGCGCTTCCTCAAGCACGGCCTCCTTAGGCTGGCTCGCGAGGAGGCGGAGAGATCAAGGTGGGGTACCTCACGAGGTGCCCATGACGCAAGCCATGACGACCAAGGGTGCCAGGCGGGCGCCAGCCCGCGCAGCGTTTCCCTTTCCTCTTTGGTGCAAAGGGGGCAAGCGCAGGCGAGAGGATCAAGCAAAGGCATCCATTTCGGTGCAACGAGACCAAGACAGGTCCAACGGTGGGAAGGAGGTCACCATGGAGCCCAGGACGGCGTCACCACAGGGCCTTTGGCAGGCGAAGACCAACTTTAGTCAGGATAAGTGTACCAGATGTTCCCCTTCAAATTGGCCAATTGTTGGCGCCCTTCCCGCTCAATATTTGGGAAGAGGCCCAGGGCCTTTGCCTATAAATAGGGCTAGCCACCCCCAGTAGAAGCAAGTAGAGAGAGAGAAGGGCGATCGAACTCCCCCTAGCAGTCCATCCCCTAGCCAAGAACAGACCCTCGCGAGGCTGTTCTTCCTTGTATTGTTCTTCATCATCAGCCCAAGAGGCAATCCGCCCACCACACTGGAGTAGGGTATTACACCACAATGGTGGCCTGAACCAGTATAAACCCTGTGTCTCTTGTGTTGTTCTTGCAGTAGTTTAGATCCTTGCGAGACGGAGAGGTAGTGGGCACAATCTCCGCGCGCACCCCAGAGTTCGAACCTTAAGGGTCTGCCGGAACCCGTAATCCGACATCCGACTCCCCTTCCCGAAACTAGGCCGGATCCCGTGCTAGTCTAGATGCTGGAGGTAGTGCCTTTGGAGGGAAGTAAGGGGGAGGACAAGGAAACTATGGCCTCCTCGAAGGAGGCTGCTCCGAAGGGAGGAACCGACGATTCCTCTCCTAAGGGAAAGAAGAGAGCCGTCTCTGACGACCCGAAGACCATGGTCTCGAAGTGGGGGAAAAGATCCTCGTCAGAGGGTCTGACACCGGGGAGTTCCACAGCCGGACTGCGTACTCAAGGAGATCAGCCCTCCAGCGAGCCGTAAGTAGAGAAATATTTTCCTTTCGAGGGATGAGAGAAATCTGTGATTTATACCTGAGAAATTTAACCGAACTTTTACCTTGTAGTTCGGACCTCAGCCCTTCTCAGCAGAGCTCGTCTTCGGGGGATCTTCTTCCGGAGATGATGGAGTGCGGGACGCCTCCTTCTGCTGTGCCGCCTAACGAGGCGGGCGACCCTAAGGTGTCATCACGGAGGGTTCCTCCGAGTCCAGAAGGGGCGGAAGATAGCTATGGGGCCCCCCGAGGTTCTCCGCGTCCGGCCTTCGAAAGAGGCCATGGGACGAGTCCGGCACCTTCTGGTGCTCGGCCGGAGGAGCTAAAGGTTCTGCTAGGGCGAGCTTCTATTTCAGAGGAGCATCGTGCCTTAATGGGCACGGTGATTGAAAGGATTTCGTCCGCAGAGAGCGGATTGCATGTGGGCGTCGAAAGTTTATTGACGGGTTTTGAGGTACATTAGATAATGTGTACTTTTGTCAGTTGCGCGTAAATAAGATGCGCCCTATGTAGATAGTAGCCCCTGAGACTCTGTGTGTCGTCAAGAAATGATGGCACGCGGAGGATCATAATCCCAGGCCTAAAATGTCGCCTTTTAATGTAGGCTGCAGGGTGTCCGGAGTCAAGCCAAACTGCTGGTTTTGCCGAACTAAAGCGGCAACTGGACGTGGCAGATGCCGACATCGCGCTTGTCAACAAGCGGTTGGATGAGGCTCAAGGTATGTGATTCCTCGGGCGGCGGTAGGTAAGAAGAGTTTTATGCCAGTGTCTTACGATATGTGTGCTTGACGCAGATGGTGCGGCCGTCGTGGAGAGTCTTAGGGCAGAACTTGCCCGAGCTAAAGATCAAGCCAGGAAAAGTGATGCGGCTGCCAAGAAGGCCCTTGAAGAGCTGAGAGCCGAACAGGCTGCTCATTGCCGAAGCAAGGAAGAGATGGACAGTATGGCCGAAAAGTTAAAGAGCACTGCAGACCGTTGCATACTTCTTGAGAAAGAAGACCAGGCGAGACAGGCGGTCCTAGAGAAGGCCGTTGCTGATGCCAAGGACATGCGCTCTGCGATGAGAGCTGCGAAGGAGGAGCCGCGTCAGGCCGAACAGATTGTGGCTGGAAAGCCCTTCATGTTGCGAAGAAAATTTTGTGATCCGAAGTTTGCTCCATTAGAACGGATGTGGAGTGTGGAGGACACCTATCTGGATTTGGCAGCGAGTGCTGCTGATGCGACCGAACACTTCCGAGATCTGGAAGATCGTGAGGTGGAAAAACTGTTCTAGTCGCAATTTCACAATCCAGAGCGTCCACTAGCAGTTGACGATCATTTGGCTCAATGGGCCGAACTTAATAGGTTGTCCGGACTCGCCATGAAGTACGTCATGGGTCATCTGTGGCCCGGGAGGTCGGAGCCGAAGAGTTATTTCAGCTTGGTGTAGCAATTCCCTGACGCAGTGCCGCGTATTAATGCAATGAAAAGGTCGGCGTGTATAGAGGGTGCAAGGATGGCTCTTGCCCGTGTCAAGACATACTGGGCAGAGATGGAGACCACCGTTATTGTGTCCCGAGATTCGGATAAAAGCCGAGTGTCCTCCAAGCACTATTTTCAGGAAGTCCTTGAAGGCGCTCGTATAATAGAGATGCAGTGCTCGAAGGATGCTATGTTATTATAGCATATGTAATGATGAAGTAATATTTTGATAAACTGTAGTGGCCTTTTTATACTTGTGCATTCAAGTATTGTGAACACCTCCTGTGCGGCCGTTTAAAAATATATATATAATCTGAAAGATTGCAGTCGTTGGCTTCAACCCCCACGCACATAGTGCGGGGGTGCTCGCAGAAGACGCATTTTCACACTTAACCCAACGTCTTGGTCCTACAAAGGAGGTGATAGCGCAGCGGGCCAGGCAACCGGACTATAATGCTTTAACACTTTCACTTAGCCATAGGAGCTTGACAGTGGGACTATTTAGGTAGCCCATTAGTGGCGACTGCGCTCGCCCCAGTTCGGGGCGCGTATGTGCCTGACCGGGAAGCGGCCCTTCGTTAAAGCGGAGGAATCCAATAGATTCCAATAGGTCATCGAGTGGCTGACTAGTCTCACGCTACATCATGACAGTCAGTTTTTGGCTTTCTCTACTGAGGTGCTCACCCGGCCGAACCGGGGCACAATCGTAGTAGTTCTCCTGGTGCTACCTTAGCTGATAGAGCGGAACGTAAGGTAGCCGAAATCAGGAGCCGGGCAACCCAACATTTGACCAAAGACATGATTCAGAGCTGATGCATATAATGCCAAAACTCGCGATGCCGAACACTCCGTAAGGTGTTCGGTCTTTACAAGTGCGGGCTAAACAACACTCTTTGCTAAAAAAGCCCCTAGTGTCCAGGTACGTGCAAAAAATTCTGATGTGGCCACATGCCAAGACGCCAGCCTCCTCCTTGGTTATATCGGAAAAAACCAGGCGATGTGTTGCAACAAGAGACAGTAAAAAAGGTTTACGTAGGGTCTTAATCTGAAAAGAATCCTTTAGGACGGGTCCCTACTGCACGTCTGCGCTTGTGTCTCCGTTGTGCCGTATCCTGGACGGGCGCCGCACGACGTTCATCTGTAAAAGAGAGGAACTAAATTGAAAACGGGTCGTGCCGAACAAAGGTTTTAAAATAAATGAAGTATAAAGTAAAATATAAAATTGAGCTTTATTGTCTCTGCGCGTAGCCCCCAGTACGGGGGTATATGGCCTCTAAGCCTGCATGTACCGAACTCATCTATTCCGCGTTCATGGCCTTTAATGACCTATGTCGAAACGTTTTTTGGCTGGTGAGGCCATTTTATTGTGCGGCTGTCTAAGCGGCCGCACAGTCCTCCGCTTGGGGGAGGCGCACTCTAGTGCTTCCCCTTCAAAGAGATGATGCCTCGTGGACCAGGCATCTTAAGCGTGAGAGATGCATAATGCGGTATTGCGTTAAAGCGAGCGAAAGCTTCGCGTCCCAGTAGTGCTTGATAGCGACTTGAGAACGGGACGACATGGAAGGTCAGCTTTTCGCGACGGAAGTTATCAGCAGAGCCGAATATAAATTCGAGCCGGAGAAAACCCATACAATGGGTGTCCGGACCAGGTGCTACCCCTTGAAAGGAGGTTTTGCTGCGGCGGATTCTTGCTGGGTTTATCCCCATGTGATGGATTGTATCCTGATATATCAGGTTTAGTCCACTGCCGCCGTCCATAAGGACATTTGCAAACTGGAATCCGCCAATAATTGGATCGAGTATTAGGGCAGTCCAGCCTGCGTTCTTGATATTTCTAGAATAATCTGGCTGATCGAAGGTGATTGGTTTTAATAACCAGTGGCGGGACCCCTTGGGGATAGGCCGTATTGTGCGTACCTTTATGGGTGCCACACGTTTTGTTACGTGAAGTAAGTTCACTGTTTTTACTTCTTGTGGGAAGTTCTTTTGTCTCCTGGTGCTCTGCTTCTGGGGTTCATCCTCGTCTTCGCTTGGTGTGTCGAGCCCCTTGTGTTCGGCATTGAGTCTGCCGGATTGTTTGAAAACCCAACAATCTCTGTGGGTATGGTTAGCAGGCTTCCCCGGAGTATTGTGTATCAATTGATAGACGATGGTCAGAATACAAATTGATTAGCAGGCTTCCCCTAATCCAGGACTCCCTCACAGAGAGATGTCAGTCTTGCTAGTAGTTCCATGTGGACTTCAACGTTTAGCTTGATACCTCAGCTACGATCTTGTGACCTCGGCAGGATCTGGTAGATAGTCAGGCTTCTCAACCTTTTCCATTTGTAGATGTCTATACTCAGACATGTTAAGCTTCCGCATGTGCTTTGACTTGTATGCTGTGAATGTTGGGTCATGAGACCCATGTTTGTAATATCTCGCTCCTCGGACCCTAATGAATAAATACTTTGGGTCGTGGAGTTTTGTTGTGATGCCATGTTGTATTTACACATATCGAGCATATTGTGTGTAGATTGAAATGCTTGGTATGTGTGGGATCCGACAACCTAGTTGTTTATCCTTGGTAGCCTCTCTTATGGGGAAATGTAGTCCTGTGCTTCCATGAGCCATAGTAGTCCGCTACAGCCCGGTTCAGTAGAGTCCTGCTAGCCCAGCACTACTGCTCCGGAACACTTGATTGGCCGGCATGTGATTCACTTCGTTCCTGTGTCTGTCCCTTCGGGGAAATGTCACGTGGTGACATCCGGAGTCCTGCCTAGCCTGCTACAGCCCGGTTCACCGGAGTCCTATTAACCCGGTGCTGCAGCCCGGATTCACACGCTGCTGACCGACATGCTCGATGTTGATTCATGTATGCCTGTCCCCATAAGTTAGTGCCACTTTGGGTTCACGACTAGTCATGTCGGCCCGGGTTCTCTGTCATATGGATGCTAGCGACACTACCATATACGTGAGCCAAAAGGCGCAAACGGTCCCGAGCCATGGTAAGGCGACACTCGTGGGAATACCGTGCGTGAGGCCGCAAAGTGATATGAGGTGTTACCGGCTAGATCGATGTGACTTGGTATCGGGGTCCTGACACCTTTGGTATCAGAGCCTGACTGCCTGTAGGATTACCAAGCCAAACTGGTCGAAGTCGTGTCTAGAAATGCTTTAGTTATATAAGGGAATTGATTGTGGAAGGGAACGTAAGACTCTATTTACTCCTTATACCTTATGCCCTTCAGATCAGAGTCAGCCTCTTCTCTTCTACGGGGATTAAGAACCAGGACTTCTCATCTATCTATCAAGATGACGAGTTACTATGCTAGAGACTTACACGTATGATGGATTCGAGCCTCAGTTCAGTTTCTAGTACTTTCGTGTGTTAACAGTTGACCTCAGAACCTTGATATTGTGATGTTAAGTGGTTATGCCACCATTTTGGAGGATGTCTCAAGTCTTTTTGAGCATTTACAGCCGTTATGTTGTCCGAGTCATTCCAGGTTTCTACATAGTCTGATGCATTTGCAAATCCATTCTTTTCCCGTTGTCCCTTTGGGCCAGATTAATCACACTAACTAGTGTGTTGAGGTACCTCATTGCCTCGACATTTTTGTTGGAGCTATTATTATGACCCTAGGTGTCTAGAGTATCACCTAGTAATCTAACCATGTTTTGTATTCCCAGTGTGATGATTCTAACCATTACTCTCGAAAGCATCCCGTGATGCCACTTAGTAGTAGGCATTCTATTACTGGGTTCTTGACCCAAGATTCACTTTACTTACCTCACGTTGATAGTGTTTGCTAGTTCCCTTAGGATATTAGTAACCTTTGCGATAGTCCTCGAGGTTTGTGGTATATCGTTCTTCCAATACCATGAACCATTATGGCGAAAGTTCTTTTGAACCAAAAGATCACAACCAGAGTGCTCTTGATGAGTTCTCCATTCTACATTGTGAGTCTGCCAGTTCTACCCTTTCCGCATGGGTTATCCGGAAGAAATATTGAGCTTTGCTCGACATGTTAATCTATGCATCCACAACTCAGAAAGATATATGTTTCCTTGAGTTGTCCCTCTTCATTTGTATTCGGACCATCGTCTATCAATTGATAGTCAGAATGACTAGTAGAAACAAACTCCAGTACCTCGTCCATTTCTGGGATTGGGTCAAAGTAGTTGTATTCCGCAGAACAAATGCCGATCCAGCTTTTGTTCTGTTCTACCTTGGAGTGTTACCATCTTTATGTCAAGAATTTCATGAGAATTGCACCGCCTCTTATGGATTCTTGCCGCAGTGATACTTCTCGCCATCATTATTCATTCCTCGGTCCCGTGTTGTTGTAACCGGAATGCTGACAAGTGAACTATGCTGTATGAAATCAATACCCCTAGCAACCCTGTTGCTTGGTACTTAATGCACAATAATATCATTCTTAGCGTGTTGGTTATTGGACCACTATTCTAAGATTGATTGTGCTACCTGGTCCATTTTCCCTGGTGCACTCCTCGATCAATGAGATAGGATCGTGTCAATCCATCACTCTCTTGATCACATCGTCTTGCCCTGAAAAGCAAGATTGTTCTCGAGCTTAGTAACATATCGGTGGTTCGTGATTTTCTGAATATCCTCTCGGAAGTATCACCAGGTTGTCCCCTGGCCGTTATGTTGAGCTCGTGATCAAGTTGGTTTTCTTGTAGCCACGCCTTTCCCCAAGAATCTATGTTGGATACCCCTGAGCTAGTTGGTTAAGCTTAACAACAACTTGGAGAGTTGGAAGATAAATTCTTGTCCTACCATGCTCATCCCTAAGGGATATCTTGTATCTGTGTTGAAGAAAGATAATATCTTCATCGATTGATCCACGTGATCAATTGTCGGTGCTATTGTCTTATCAATCCTTTTATTTGAGTGTGGGCTATCGTCAAATCAAATCACAACCAACGATGTTCATAATGTTGTCTTACTCATGGTTGATCCCTCGAGCATACACCATTACATCTTTTGGTCTGACCAATGCTATCACCGTGTTCACATGATGGTGGAAGTCCAGTGATATGGAAATTCCGATGAGTTGTTGTTGAGCCCATCAGCAGCATTTTGTCTCCCCCATGAGTCATGTTGAACATTACACTAGTATTGGAAACTTGTGTAAGCATTTTCTTCATGCCCCGTTCATGAAGTATATGTTTGGATGAAAGTAGTGACTTCCTCTAAGCTCATGTGCAATTGATGCAAGTTGCCACCGTGATTTTGAGGGAGCTTGTTTTTGCTTCCTTTGGAATCATCCCAAGTCAGTCATGCATTCATGCGAAGTACTCTATGGTTTGGTAGATTAATTACCTCCACCCCATAGGTGTTCCTAGCACACCAAGCCACTGATTGATTTGTTCAAGGATAAGAAGTTCCTTCTTAAGAGCTAACCCAGGCTTAATCAAGGACTTTGTTATCTGCAATCATGGTTCCCACTTGAACTCGAGTGTTTTGTTGTAAGACTACTACGTGGTCATGCTTGTCTGGGATAGTGTGTTCACATGTTTGTAGCAGAACCGGCTCATGTTTTGGAGCTTACCACCGTAGTCCATTTCCCGAGAATCCTGCAACGTCATCTCGTCGACTTGTGTTGCAACCTTTCATTTTTCTCTCTAGACATGATGAGTCTGGAATATCCTGACACCAACCAGATCTGAATCTTAGGCAGATATGATGGTTGGAACATTCCCAGAAATAGCATTTTCTTCCTAGGTTGCACCGCCATTGTGCCATTCTACCATGGACTACCCTTCTCGGTAATCTCTGGTTAGGATCATCTTCAAAAGTGGTCCTACCATGGGTCCCATACATTTTCGGTGAAAAGCAAAAGTCATCCATTGCGTTGACTTCAACAAGGTAGTCCACATCATCCATCCTAGTTCGAGTATGCCATTTCTTCGAGCCCTTTCAAACGATCAATTGTAAATTGCCTTAAGCTGGTATGAAGAGTTTCAATGATCTATGGATCAAAAGTAATTCTTTTTGCCACTTAAGGGAACAATCCAATGAGTCACCTTTCCCAAGGTTCCCCGTTACGGGATCATGGCAATTATTTCCTCGCCACCTTGACACCATCCACCATCTTTGTAAGCGTGGAATTGTTGCCTACCAAATTGAACCTTCGTCATCTGCTTCTCCATCAC
The DNA here is from genome assembly GCA_032464435.1 of Aegilops umbellulata. Taxonomy (NCBI): domain Eukaryota; kingdom Viridiplantae; phylum Streptophyta; class Magnoliopsida; order Poales; family Poaceae; genus Aegilops; species Aegilops umbellulata. Next base: position 401,707,134 of record CP136054.1, read on the forward strand.
CCTCCTGATGTGTGACTTGTGTCTCGGCTTAAGAGACGTTCTTTCGCCTCGTTCCACGAGTTGGTTGTGTATCGCTTGATCCTTGTGAAGATCGAATCCTGTCGAGTTTCCTCTGTTCCGTCATCATAGTTGTATGAAGATCTCAAAAGCAAGGACGTCAAGATCAATTTGAAGGAATATATCAACATCTTCGAGAAGGACAGTTTGGATCATAAGATCGTGTTAGATTTGTGTCCCCTGTGTCTACTTACCTCACGTCTTGAATCTCAGGACGAGGTTCTTGTTTAGTGGGGGTGAGTTGTCATAGCCCCAGTTTAATGCTTGTAATTAGTGGCATTGCATCCATGAATCATATTTACATTCCTAAAACTTGAATTGAGGATTGTTGAAGCCTCAAAACTTTAATCAAAAGCAGGGCAAAGAACCGTGGAAAATGCATTCAATGTTCCAAAATGGCCTTAGATAATGTTGGTTATATTTGGCAGAGGTTTTTGCACCAAACCAAAACTGATGAACATGTTTGAGGAATATTTTGGGCACTGAATTTAAATAATTATTTTATTTTCATTTGGAATTATATTCATAACATGTATAGAATATATTTCCAAATACCCTGAAACATTTTATGTGCATTTGGATTAGTCTATCCAGCAACATAAAAATATTCAGAGGAATGTTTGGCATTGTTTAAGTTCAGCCCTGAATTTTTGAATAGTGGAAAATGTTTAAATAAATAGAAAACAGAAGAAAAGTAAAACAGAGCAGAACTTACCTCAGCCTACCTGCGCGGCCTGCTACTGTTGCCGGCCCAGCTATGCAGCTCAGCCCACCTGGCCCTCCTGCCAGTCATCTTCCTCCTCTGCCAGTAGGCAGAGGCAGGACAAAGCGCGCATGCGCAAGAGCGCGCGACGCCTCCACCTGCTTGCCTGCCTCCCCGCCAGCGCAACACCGCGAGCCCTCTCCACGGTGTTGTTCGGATCAAACCCATCCTCTCTTTCGTACTCTCTCTCTCTTCCTCGCCTCTGCACCGCCACGGCCGAATGCTGCTGTCACCGCCGCTCGTAGTTGCCGTAGCCACAGCCTCCCCCTCGCCTCGTTGACACATCCACGAGCTCCGCCTCGACTCCTTCAACCTCCTCGACGAGCTGGACGCGCCACAACGTCCTCACCATCGTCGCCTTCAAGCTCGGACACCGGAGATCGCGTCCGCCGGCCCGACGACTCCAGACCTTCCCCGAGCTCTCTGAGACCCTCGTCTGATTCGTCGTGAGCTCCTCTACCAAACCCCCTGCCCCCATGCTCAATACCGCATCGTAGTACTCGTTCCCATCAAGGCCGAGACTTCGCCAGCGCCAGACTTGTCGTCGTCGCCATTTTGGCTTGTCTCCGTCCAAACCGAGCGCGTCACCGCAATCAGGGCACTCCCAGGAAGCTGTGGACCTCACCAGCTCGCCTGAGATGCGTCGTAGCGCCTAACCCGCTAACGCCGAACGCCGGCCGCTGGCACGAGCTCGACTCCGGCGAGCTCGCTCCACCTTAGCTCCTCCCGCTCGCACCATTCGACGCGGACAAGTCTCCTCGTTCCGTAGATGGCCTCGGCCTTCGATTTGGTTGCCGTGGGACGAAACCCGAATGCCTCCGCCGTCTCTGGCCTCGCCGGCGATGAGCCGCGGGTAAACTCCGGCGAGTTTGACTCCGGTTGGCTCAGTTTGACTCCCCTCTGAGTCACTGACACGCTGGCCCGATCCTACTAATTAATCTAGGATTAGCGCTAATTAAACCAGGATAGTTTAGTTAGTAATTGACACGCGGGACCCACTTGTCAGTTTGACCTGGGCCTCTCCGTTGACCGCTGACGTCAGCATGATGTCATGCTGATGCAGTAAATCATTTACTGGATTTTGTTAATTCTAAACAATCCAGGAAAATCCAGAAAATGATTTAAACTTAAAAAATTCATAGTAATTCAACCGTAACTCCAAATGAAAAGTTTTATATATGAAATATGATCAGAAAAATATGAAGAATCTGTTTATGGCATTCTCATGCATGTTTGAACAACTTACAGCCACTGTATATGACAATTTGAATTAATGGTATTTGGAATGCCTGATGTGGAGTTCAAATTTGAATCTAGTGTTCGAACCAACTCCATTTAAATCGTTGCTAGCTGCATTAGCTCAAATCACAGCATATTACCATGTCAAGACCATGCCTCATATTGTTGCATTGCATTGACTGTGCTCTTTCTCTGTTGCCGGTGATTGTTCCCTTTCGATAGACGTGTTCCAGCGATGAGATCGATGACACCGATGAAGAACTATACTATCTTCAGAAGTGCCATGCAAGCAAAACCCCCTTGTTCATTCTGATACAATCCCACTCTCTCGCTCCTGCTCTCTTTTACTGCATTAGGACAACAACGATTCAACTGTTACATGTTGCGGTAGTTGAACCCCTTTCCTCTGCATGACCCGTCATTGCCACACTAAATAGATGAAACCCACTAGCATGAGTAGGAGTTCTTTGAGCCCTGATGTGCCTACTCATTCATGCTTGTTTGTCATGCCTGCTACTGCTTAGAGTTGAGTCAGGTCTGATTCATAGGGGATGAATTAGAGGTGTGTGAACATGTCCTACTGTTGAGAGCCAAGTGTGTTAACACGATTTGGTAAAGGTAGCGGTGAGAGGCCATGTAGGAGTACATGGTGGGTTGTCTCATTGAAACCATCCTCAGGAAATGAGTTCTGTGTTTGTGATCCATGAACAGTTACTACCACACATTGGGTTCCGGTAACTCGGCCCCTCTCGACTTATTAATCAACTTGATCTCTGTCCAGGAGTTACAACTAGTTTCTGGTGTTTGTAGGTAGTGTTAGTAGTCTACCAAGTGGCACCCGGTACAGGTGGGCTTGGGACACACTAGGCACCGTGGCCGGGTAGACCAAGCGTCGCCCGTTTGGTGGGCTTGGAACCCTGTACACATCGTTTGGGGCCGTGAGCGACACCCCGGTCGGATCTCCTTGCGGATGGAACCCGAATAGGCGATAAACCTAGACTAGAGACTTGTGTGGTTAGTCATGTCATGGCCGACTCCCTCGCCAGGCTTCCGCTTGAAGGTTGCCGAGATACACGACGTGTACATGGTGGTAAGTGGCGAGAGCGTGTGTGAAGAAGTACACCCTTGCAGGGTTAACATCATCTATTCAAATATCCGTGTCCGTGGTAAAGGACTTCTGGGTTGCCTGTACAGTTCATAGACAAGTGAAAGTGGATACTCTAAAATGCGCAAGATAAGTGTGAGTGCTATGGATGGCGTTCTCGTAGGGAGACGGGAGTGGATCCATAGTGGTGTATTGGTATGGTGAATATGTGTACTTGTGTGCGCCACCTCAAAAGAGTTACTTGCAGTCGTAGTTCAGGATAGCCACCGAGTCAAAGCTGGCTTGCTGGAGTTAAACTCCACCACCCCTTTGTTGATACCGATGCATATGTAGCTAGTTCTGATGTAAGTCTTGCTGGGTACATTTGTACTCACGTTTGCCTATTTTATGTTTTGCAGAGAGATGTCAGTCTCGCTAGTAGTTTCGTGTGGACTTCGACGTTTAGCTTGATACCTCAGCTACGATCTTGTGCCCTCGGCGGGATCTGGTAGATAGTCAGGCTTCTCAGCCTTTTTCATTTGTAGATGTATGTACTCAGACATGTTAAGCTTCCGCATGTGCTTTGACTTGTATGCTCTGAATGTTGGGTCATGAGACCCATGTTTGTAATATCTCGCTCCTCGGAGCCTAATGAATAAATACTTTGGGCCGTAGAGTTTTGTTGTGATGCCATGTTGTATTTACACATATCGAGCATATTGTGTGTATGATTGAAATGCTTGGTATGTGTGGTTTCCGACAACCTAGTTGTTTATCCTTGGTAGCCTCTCTTATGGGGAAATGTAGTCTTGTGCTTCCATGAGCCATAGTAGTCCGCTATAGCCCGGTTCACCGGAGTCCTGCTAGCCCAGCACTACTGCTCCGGAACACTTGACTGGCCGGCATGTGATTCACTTCGTTCCTGTGTCTGTCCCTTCGGGGAAATGTCACGTGGTGACATCCGGAGTCCTGCCTAGCCTGCTCCAGCCCGGTTCACCAGAGTCCTGTTAGCCCAGTGCTGCAGCCCGAATTCGCACGCTGCTGACCGACATGCTCGATGTTGATTCATGTATGCATGTCCCCATAAGTTAGTGCCACTTTGGGTTCACGACTAATCATGTCAGCCCGGGTTCTCTGTCATATGGATGCTAGCGACACTATCATATACGTGAGCCAAAAGGCGCAAACGGTCCCGAGACATGGTAAGGCGACACTCATGGGAGTACCGTGCGTGAGGCTGCAAAGTGATATGAGGTGTTACCGGCTAGATCGATGTGACTTGGAATCGGGGTCCTGACACATAAAAACTAATGTAATTTAATATCTCGAAATGAAAAAAAAGTATTTTAAACTAATTGCCGGTTTGATGTGTTTTAAGAATGTACAACCCATTTCTCATTACTGATGGGCCATTTTCTCGGCCAGCCGAATGAAGCTCTCCTCGTCTTGAAAGATTTGCAGCCCAACAGGCCTGACAAAGCGACTTACTTGGCAAATCACAAAAAAACTGGGTTGTGGCCGTGGACCCAGCTGTCAGCCTCTCCACGTACAGTACTCTTCCGATCGAAGTCGGTCGTTGACCACATTGACCACGCCGCGCCGAGAGCACCAAGGCGGTGGACGACTATGAGGCCTAGGAAGGGGACGACGCGGAGCGGGGAAGACGCGGCAGTGGATGCCCATGCGGAGAGGAGTACGAGGGTTCACTGGTTCGGCTGCGTCGTGAGGCTGCCGTCGCCGCAGAATAACATGGGGTGTGGGTGAGTAGAGAGTTAGCATGGGCCAGCGGTGGGAGTAGTAGGGGGCGGTGAGGCCTCCACGGCATCACAGCCGCCCACGAGAGGCAGGTGCACTCGGCACGACCGGTGCAGCTTTGGGCGGCTGGAGCAAGAAGACCAGAGGTTGAAGAAGCACTATGGCCATTGGATGGACATCGTAGGGTCACTGGAGCTAGAATCGTTCATATTTAAAACAAAACAGAAGCTAGCCAACTTGCTCCCAGGGCGCTCCCCTGATTGCTTTCTTCGTTGGCCCTTGGATGCTGGTCAACGAGGTCTTTTTTTCGCTCCTGGCCGTTGGATGCTCGCTAGACGGGGATGACTTGTGGGCTCGGGTGGGATCTGATTGGGTGGGTGCCAGATCTTTGGTGAGCGGGTAGCGTCTCCTGCTGCGCCGCGCGCGCGTCGCATGCGTCATGGCCGCTGCGTGGGTGCGGGCTGTGCGTTGCTCTCCGATTGCACACAGTTTCTGCACCCCCGCCTGTGTTTTGCTTATGATGGGTGGGCCATTGCTACCCCTGGTCCCGCTCATCAGCTGCCCTGGCTACAAGTCTCACGGTGTAGGTCAGAGTTTTCTCGGTCAACCGTTTTTGGCTCCTCGTGCGCAGTCCGGGTGATGTGACGGGAGTTGCTGTGTCCCGCGTAAGTTGCTGAGGGGTGGGCCCGAGCATGTGCACCCGTGAACACGATGACGGGTGGGCCGCCGATACTCCTGGTCCCGCTCATCGGATCCTCTATTGGCTGGGCTGCAGTTTCTCGGGTGAAGCACTCTTGACGCGTCGCGTCACGCGCTGCCCGCGTCCTACGTTGAAGGAGACGGGGAGCAGTTGGCCGCGTCGTGCGTCGTGACGTTTGCGGAGGTGTGGGCAGGCCGTGCCCTCGCCCAATCCCTGCTCGCACGTCGCACCCCTTCCCTTCCTCCTCGATCTCTCTCCTCGCCAGCCACCACAGCACGAAGGCATGAACCCTAGCCCTCTCGCTTGCGTGTGCGCGCTCGTCACCACCTTTCCTCCTGCTTCCCCATCGTTGTCGCGACGCCTCCACCGGCTACCATAGAATGATGGCCGATGGGAGTACAAGACAGGGAAGACGCCAACGTTGGCCCGTCGCTTAGGCTGCTGGTGTCACACGGGTCAGGTCTGGGCAGAAGGCCGGCCCCTGCGGGGGAAAGGAGCGTGGGTTGGTGCAGCGGCAAATGAGGACGAGGTCGGTCGTGGAGGGAGGCTCGCCGGCCGAAGCAGTCGGAGCAAGGAGGCAGGGTCGGCCATGGAGGGATTTTGCTTTGAGGTCGATTCAGTTCGCCATTCTCTCCTGATCGAGCCGCTGCATCGTTCCACCTTTCGCTTTGAGGTTAGATCATGCATTTCCTACAAGATGTTCGATAAAATGCGTATATGATGTTCGATGAAATGACAGTTTGCTAACCCTTTTTCTGTGTAGTTTGTTGTCGCTGCCTTGGAGCCACGCAGGGGACCGCCGCCAAGGACCTCCCCGAGATCCTCTACCGTGTCCTCCACGGCCCCCCGCGACGAGCGCAAGGACCAGGACGACGTCGCCGCGGCGGCCCCAGGGGCAAGAGCGGCAAGCGGTTGTGCGTCGGCGGCAGCAGGGCCGCCGCGGCTAAGGTCGCCAAGGCCCGGCGCGAGAAGGAGGCGGAGCGCGCGCAGATCGTGCCCGCGCGCTATGACTCTGACGAGGCCTTCCGCAACCTCTACGACGGCGTTGCCGACCTCTTCGCCGGGCTGCTCAAGTCGAGCCTGGAGCACCTGCGCGCGGGCGACACGGCCAAGATCGGGTTCGCCACCAAGTGAGGCCATCGCGCGCCGCGTCTTCCCGCGCGACTCGAGCCCCTAGTACCTCGCCATCCCCCACAAGCACTACGCCTGCTGCGTACGCAACCGGCTCCGTTGCAAGGTACAAGTGCCTCTCCGCAAGGTGCTCGAGCTCTCCGAGGTCTACATGAGCGCCTGCAAGTGGTACGAGCTGCCCTATGCGCGCGTGGCGTCCACGGCCATGCGCCAGTACAAGGAGGCGTCCTGGATGGTGCTTCTTTCTTCTGGTAATGCACTGCTCCTTAGCTTTTTTCTTTGCATTTCTTATGACTTTTGCGTATGCTGCTGCCTCTGCAATTGATGGTATGTGCTTTCTTTTGCTTGGTATAATTTTACTGTGTGTGTTTTCTTGCGATAGATCATTGGGTCGGCGACGGCGGCTGGAAACCAGGAGGGCTAGCCGAGGAAGAGGGTGAGGATGTGGGCATTGAAGAGGGTATGTTCCTGTTTTCATCACCGCACTAATTAGTCACTTATCTACTGATATTTTATCATGTCTGTGTTGAAGATATCTTTACATGCTTTCGGTGGGAAATCTGCCTCCAGGAACACCTATGGGGACCGAGCCCCTTTCTTGGTTTGGCGGGGGGCGGAGGTCGCGCGAAGAGCGGATCGAGGCGATGCACACAAGGGGTTTACCCAGCTTCGGGCTGCACGGATGCGTAAAACCCTACTGCTGCTTTGTGGTTTTGTATTGTGTTCTTGCTCGGGAGCATGTGGTGCTACAGTACACGCGAGCTGATGGCGAGACCGAGCGTGAATGGCCTCCTTTTCCCTCCCGTTGCGCATGGGGCATCCTTTTATATGTGCAAGGGGTTACCCACAGGTGGCAACGTAGGCGGGGGTAAAACTGGAAAACGCTGTGTTGGGTACAGCTGTTTGCACAGTGCTATCATACCTAACTCTGACGGCAGGGGACAAGGGAATTAAATGCCCGTCCGCATCGCCCAGACGGTGCAGGAAGGGGACCGTCAGGAGCGCCACCGTTTGCCATGATGGCTACTCTGTCAGCGTTGCTTCGCCACCGCATGCCCCTGGCTGCGCAACCTCTCGCCACGTACGCCTGGAATGGCCCCAGAGCGACGCGTGGGTGGATGAGCTGGAGCGCAGGCGCAGGGTGGTGACTTGCCGCGGCAAGCGCCTTGCCGCGGTTGGTGCCTTGTCGCGCCCGGGAGCTTGTCGCTCACCGGTCCTTGCCGGGACGCGGGGCGCGTCGCAGCAAGTATCTTGTCGTGCCTCGGTCGGCCTTCTCGGCAAGCTCCTCTTGCCGGGGCCTTGTGCTTCGAGCGGCCGTCCCGGCAAGATCCTCTTGCAGGGGCCTTGCTCTCTGCGGGTGGCCTTCCCGGCAAGCTCCTCCTGCCGGGGCCTTGGCTCAAATACTTTGTTCTTGGATGGCCCAGAAAGGGACCATGGAGAGTTGTGGCGGTCGCCTGGCAAGCCTTGCCGCGGGGGTGCTACGACTGCCCGTGCACAAGTTCGGGGGAGTAAGGTACCCCTACTTTAGTACACCGACAGGAGCCCCCGGGCCTGGGCCATACACGGTGCCGAGCGCTGTTGGGCCACGCCCAAAACAGTGCACGGGCACGCGTGGCCTGGGTCACGCTGCATCTTCTTCTGCGTCCACCACGTCCTCCCCGAACGACACGCGTCGAATGCGGAATCATGGGGAGAGGCGTGTGTGACGTGGGCGGCGTGCGCGGGGCTGAGCCCCGCAGGCATGCGTCACGTCGCAATAAAGGGGGACGGTTCGCGCTATCTCCATGAGCGGAGGGAGGCGTGGAGGCGCGGCTCGTTTGCTGGACGGGGCCGAGGCACGGTTTCCGAGGCGACCGCTCCCCACGATCATGGGGCGAGGGGAGGTCGCCTCAGCCATTGCCTCGGTCTTGCACGCCAGCCACGCGGCTCCCATGCACCTGGGGTCGCGGACGGTGGAGGCAGGAAACCGGGCCGAGGCAGCAGGCCGGTCCCAGTCGCCTGCCCTTCCTGCGTCTTGATTGGCTGAGCGGGGCGGTTGAGCCCCCACCCTGCTCCTTTATAAAGAGCAAGAGGGGGGTGACGAAAACCCACACTCCTTCATCTTCGCTTCTCTTCAGCTCCTGATCCCCTCTCTCCATTTGCTATGGAGAAAGGGAACCCCGGTCCTTCATCGGTGGCGGCGAGGGTCGCCGCTAGGCAGCGCGCCCCTCCTCCCCTTGCACCCGCGGTGGAGGAGCCAACCGTAAGGGGAAGGGGGAGGGGGCGAGGTCGTGGACGAGGTCGTGGACGAGGCCGAGGCGCTCAGGGACGAGGCGGACGGGGCGACGCGCCGGCCTCGCCTCCGCCAGCGGCCCCTCTTCTCACGGCAGTCCACATCGGGGATGACCCCTGCGAGTTCTTCGTCAGGCTGCGCCGGGCGCCTCGTCGCCGCCTCCGCCTCCCGGCCCCCTTCGCAAGCGTGATGGAGGTGTAACAACCCGAGACGCTAAGACTGCGCATGAGGGGCTGCGGGATCAGCGGCGCGCGGGTCCACGTCGAGTCACCAGCCCCCGGCGTGATGTATCTGGGTCGAGGGTGGAAGACGTTCGCCCGTATCCACAGCTTGATGGAGGGGTTCACCCTCCATTTTAAGTTGATGGAGGGCAATCTCCTCTCCGTCAAGGTCTTCGGGTGCTTCGGGACCCGGGCCCGGTGCTGCGTGGATAGCTCCTCCGACAGCGAAAGTTCCTCCTCGAGCGAGAGTGGCGAGGAGGGGAGCGACAGTGACGACGAGGGTAGAGGTCGTCGGGATGACGTGTCCGACTAGGCATCGGTCGCAGCTCCACGTGGCACCGGCGACCCCATCATCCGTGTCGCCAGCTCCTTGAGCTTCCCGGGGTCATCTCCTTGGCGGCTGGCGTGGCGAGGCTGCGGAAGAGGAAGAGGGCTGGCGGCAAGGCCGTCAAGTCGGAGTACGAGGGCGAGGTGCCCTTGACAGCGTGCCGACGTCCTGCCGCCCCGTCGAGCCCTGCTTCTAGCGCCGCCGTCACCGTCCAGCTTTCAGCCGGCCCCCGGGGCGTTCTGTTGGTGTCTTCTGCCACCCGTAGCTCTCCTAGGCACCACTTTTGCCCTTTTCGCCTCCTTGTCCTACCTCCTGAGCGGAATGTTTTTAATGAAAAGGGGGTGTTTGAAGGGCCATTTGTCCCGTGGGTAAAACCCACGCCAAGGAGCGAATCCTTTATGTCGTTAAGATAGACACTTCTTTGCCCGGCAACAGGCCCTGCCGTCTTCCCGCGCCAATCGACCTTCCTCACTCCTTTGGTGGAGGCAGGGATGAGGCGGGTTCGGGCTCCTCATTCTGTTCCTTTGCCGCCGCGGCTACTGCCGAAACTGGCCCCATGAACGCGCTCCGGGGCCCAGAGTTAAGGGAGCACGGCAGCTTTTTAGGAAGGAACAAGGTGTTCGCATTCCTCAGTCCATAAGAGAATGCATGACAAGGGATGAAAGACTTATCTGGGATTGCAGCCCCCGGCAACTTTGGCTTGTCGCGGGCGAATCTTTGTGCTTGCAGCCCCCGGCAACACTGGTTCGCCGGGGACCAGATGCTGGTCCGCCCTTCTTCTCTTCTTCGTCCTTAAGCGGTCTGGCCAGGATATGCAAAACCCTGCGAACCAAAGGAAACGAAAGAACAGGAAAAAGGACGCAGACTCGACCTCTAAGCTAGGGGTTAGCAGCTGTTAGGCACTATCAACCCTAACCAAGGACGAGACTCGACTCAGCATGCATGCTAAAACTTAGGGCGCCAACGCTTCATTTACTGCTGCTCAGGGTCTGCGCCTGGCTTTGTACAAAGGATTACATGCAACAGGGGCAAGACTTGTACAAAAGGTTGGTTGCCGGGGGCGAGAGGCTCGCACAGCAGCCTGAAGACGATCTTCCTCAAGGAGCAGCGCGTCATCTTCACGCAGCCGCTCTTGCTCAAGCTCATCATAAGCGAGCACTCGAGGTGACCCGTATACGAGTTCCGTGGGGGTAACTGCTTCTGCTCCATAGACTAGAGCAAATGGTGTCTGGCCCGTGGCTCGATTTGGCGTCGTTTTGATCGACCAAAGAGCCACCGGCAGCTCCTCGATCCAGTTTCTTCCGCACTTGTGCAGCCTGTCGAAAGTTCTGGTCTTGAGCCCGCGCAGCACTTCGGCATTGGCCCTTTCCGCTTGACCGTTGCTCCAGGGATGAGCAACAGAAGCGAAGCAGACCATGGCGCCGAGATCTTGGACGTATTGCGTGCAGGCGCGGCTCGTGAACTGCGTACCGTTGTCGGTGATGATCCTGTTGGGGATCCCGAAGCGGCAAACAATCGACCTGAAGAACTTGACTGTTGACTGTGCTGTCACCTTCCTCACTGGTTCCACTTCCGGCCACTTTGTGAACTTGTCGATTGCGACGTACAAGTACTCAAAGCCCCCGACAGCTCGGGGGAAGACGCCGAGGATGTCGATCCCCCAGACCGAAAATGGCCAGGATAAAGGGATCGTCTGGAGAGCTTGAGCTGGCTGGTGTATCTGCTTGGAATGGAACTGGCACGCTTCACACTTGGTTACTTGTGCAGTTGCATCCTGGAGGGCTGTCGGCCAGAAGAAACCTTGCCGGAATGCTTTGCCGGCAAGTGCTCTGGCGCCAATGTGGTGACCACATATGCCTCCATGTATCTCTGCCAACAACTTTTGTCCGTCTTCCGGGAAATACACTTCAATTTCACATCGTTGCGCCCTCTTCTGTACAGTGTGTTGTCGACGAACTGGTACATACTCGAGCGTCGGGCTACTCTTTCCGCTTCTTCTTGCTCTTCGGGAAGTTCTCCATTTTGGAGGAAATGGACAGTCTGCTGCGCCCATGCTGGAGCCTGTGGCTCGACAACAAGGACTGAAGGCACATCTGCTGCTGCGGGAACGTCCGCTTCTACGGCGAGGATCTGGGGCTCAGCTGGAGCTTGACGTTCCCCGGCAAGCTTGCCGGAGCAAAACTTGTCAGGAGCGCCTGCTTCTACGGAACAAACCCTGGGGTTTTCCGGAGCAGACGGCTCCTCAGCGCTCTTGGCGTCGATCTTGGGGACCTTCTTGGCGGCGGCTCCGGGGAGCTCTGCCGGAAGATAGTCGCCGGAGACCAACTTCCTCTTCTTGCTCTGTCCGGTTGATGGTGTCACGGATGGCTGAGTCAGCTTGAGCACAAAGGTTCCTGGTTCCACAGGTAACCTAAGTGCTGCGCACTTTGACAGGCCATCAGCAATGTCGTTCTCAGCTCTTGGAACATGTTCCATTTGCAGGCCGTCAAAGCGCTCTTCTAGCTTCCTCACTTCATCAACGTACGCTTCCATCAACGGACTCTGGTAATCCTTGTTCACTTGGCGGACGACAAGCTGCGAGTCACCCCTGACAATGAGCTTCTTGATCCCAAGTTCTGCCGCGATCCTGAGACCGGCAAGCAGACCTTAATACTCTGCAGTATTGTTGGTTGCTTGTTCCTTGGGGAAGTGCATCTGGACTACGTACTTGAGGTGCTCTCCAGTGGGCGCGATAAGCAACGCGCCAGCACCGGCGCCTTGCAGCGAGAAGGCACCATCAAAATACATCAGCCACTCTTTGCTTGCTTCTTTGGCGGGGATGCTCGTCTCTGGGATTTCTTCGTCTGGCGTCGGTGTCCACTCCGCTATGAACTCCGCCAAGGCTCTGCTTTGGATAGTCGAGGTGCTCTCGAACTTGAGACCGAAGCTCGACAGTTCCAGCGCCCACTCGACAATCCTGCCTGTTGCTTCTGGATTCTGCAGTATCCTCTTCAGCGGAAAGCAGGTGACAACTGTAACCTCATGTGCTTGGAAGTAATGGCGCAGCTTTCTCGAGGCCATGAGAAGGCCGAAAAGCAATTTCTGCACACCAGAGTACCTTGACCTAGCCCCCTGCAAAAGGGAGCTGACAAAGTAAACTGGGCGCTGCACCATTTTCTTCTTATGCACCTCCACTTGCTCCTGCGCAGATTCATCCTTGTCGGGGCCAGAGCTTGTCGGGGAATCTCCCTACTTGTCGCTGGACGTGCTTGCCGCGGTTGCTGGCTCATCATCTGCCTCCCTCTCCACTACTAACGCAGCACTAACCACTTGATTGGTTGCCGCCAGGTACAGCAGCAACTTCTCTTGTGGTTTAGGCACGACAAGTATTGGAGCGGAGGATAGGTGTTTCTTCAAGTCTTGCAGCGCAGCCTCCGCTTCCGGAGTCCATTTCACTGGACCCGCCTTTTTCAAAACTTTGAAAAATGGCAGGGCGCGTTCTGCGGACTTGGAAATAAACCTGCTGAGAGCCGCGACGTAGCCGGCAAGCCTTCGTACATCCTTGACGCGTGTTGGTGCTTCAATCTGCTCGATGGCCTTGATCTTGTCTGGGTTGGCTTCGATTCCTCGCTGAGACACGAAGAACCCGAGAAGCTTGCCGGAAGGGACTCCAAACACGCACTTCTCGGGGTTGAGCTTGAGGCTGATCCTACGCAAGTTCATGAGGGTCTCTTGTAAATCTTGGATCAGGGTTGCCCTGTCCCTGCTTTTGACCACTATGTCATCCATGTAGGCTTCCACATTTCTGTGGATCTGTGGCTCAAAAGCGGTATGGACAACCCTCGCAAACGTCGAACCAGCATTCTTCAAACCGAAAGGCATCCGTACGAAACAGTACGTGCCACATGGAGTGATGAATGCGGTCTTCTCCTCATCTTCTTCAGCCATGAAGATCTGATGGTATCCTGAGTAGGCGTCAAGAAATGAAAGCAGGTCACATCCGGCCGTGGAGTCAACAATCTGGTCAATGCGCGGAAAGGGAAAGGGATCCATGGGACAAGCTTTGTTAACATCAGTAAAGTCGATGCAAAGCCTCCATTTCCCATTTGCTTTGCGCACGACAACAGGATTGGCCAACCACGTCGGATGGAGCACACCTCTGACGAGGCCTGCCGCTTCCAACTTCTTGATCTCTTCTGCGATGAACTCTTGGCACTCCACCGCTTGCTTCCTGACTCTTTGCTTGACGGGCCGCGCATGAGGACAGACGGCGAGGTGGTGCTCAATCACTTTCCTGGGAACGCCGGGGATGTCAGATGGTTGCCAGGCAAACACATCGACATTCGCCCGCAGGAAAGCAACGAGCGCGCTTTCCTATTTGGAGTCGAGAGTGGCACTGATGGTGAAGGTACCACCAGTGCCGTCCTCCTTGGCGGACACCATCTTGGTCGTCGGCGGAGCTGCCATTGTCTTCTTACTCTTGCCGGTGGAGCTCGATGGCGCGTCCTCGATGGCAGCGCAGCACTCCGAAGAGGTGCGCTTGCCGGAGTGGTTACCAGACCACTCACCGGGCTTGATCTTCTTCTTGCCGGTGGAGCTCGATGGCGCGTCCTCGATGGTAGCGCAGCACTCCGTAGAGGTGCGCTTGCCGGAGTGGGCACCAGAGCACTTGCCGGGCTTGGTCTTCTTCTTCCCTCCGGGAGCTTCAGCGGCAAGTGGCTTGTGATCCGCTGCGGCTGCTGCTTCCCGGTAGATCTTGTCGGCACAGATAAGGGCATCCTTCTTGTCGCCAGGGACAGAGATGACGCTTATCGGGCCTGGCATCTTGAGCATGTTGTATGAGTAGTGAGAGGCCGCCATGAATTTGGCGAGCGCTGGACGGCCGAGAATTCCATTGTAGGGCAACGGAAAATCGGCAACGTCAAAAGTGATCCTCTCTGTCCTGAAGTTCAGCTCGCTGCCAAATGTTACTGGCAACATTATCTTCCCCTTCGGCTTGCTCCTTCCCGGGTTGATCCCTTGGAACGTGCCGGTCTTTTCGAGCTCGCTGTTGGGGACTTGGAGTTTCCGGAGCACAGCGGAGGAGATCAGGTTCAAGCCGGCCCCGCCGTCGACTAGCATCTTGGTGACCTTGAGGTTGCGGACTGTTGGCGAGACCAACATCGGCAAGCACCCGATCGCAGTTGTGCGGTCAGGGTGGTCCTCAATATCGAAGATGATAGGCGTGCTGGACCATTTCAGAGGCTTGCGCGACTCGACGGGTGGTTCCGCTGCATTGACTTCCCGCGCCCACTGCTTGAGCTGGCGGTGAGAAGTATGCAGGGAAGCACCGCCGTCTATGCACAAGACCTCTATGGCTTTCTGAAACTCCTGCTCACTGGTCTCGACGTCATCCATGTCTTCGTCTTCGTCGTCGTCTTCGTTCTTGTCGCGACCACGAGGAGGTCTGTCCGTTTGCCGCTGCTTGTCCTTGTCGCGGCGTCCTCCCTGGCCGGAGCGCTTCGTGCCCGATCCTCCGCCACCTCCCCGGGCTCTCTCCTTGTCGCGTCGCTCGTACTCGGCCTTTTGCAGCTCGACGAGCCGCTCGACCTGCTTGCAGCTCTGGAGGTCATGGCCCTTGGTGCGGTGGATCTTGCAGTACTGTTTGTTGGTGCCGTCCCGCTTGTCGGCGACCGCCACAGCCTGGCAGTTGGCGCATCCGGCAACCTCCTTGCCGGAGCTACCAGCCTGGGCCTTCTTGGCGGCGCCTTCATCGCCGGACTGCTCAACAACCAGTACTTCTTGGCTCTTCTTCTTCCTGTTGCTCCGCCGCCGGTTCTTCCTTGCTGGGGCGGTATCCTCACTGTCAGACTCTCCTGCTCCAGTGTTCTCTCCGGGGAGTTTTCTCCCTTCCTCAGCACGTGCACACTTGTCGGCCAGGGCATACAGCTCACTGACGTCTTTGATCTTGCACATCGCCATCTCCTCCCGCATCCTGCGGTTACGCACGTTCTGATGGAACGCGCTGATAACCGCGGCAGGGTGGACGTCTGGGATGTTGTAGTGTACGCGGCTGAATCTCTGGATGAACTTGCGCAAGGATTCCCCTTCCTTCTGGACGAGCAGATGAAGGTCGCTCGCTTGGTCATGGGGTTTGTGGCCGCCTGTAAAGGCGCCAACAAACTGATGGCACAAGTCTGTCCAGGAGGTTATGGAGTTATCCGGCAAGTGCATGAGCCAGGATCTGACGTTGGATTTGAGTACTAGCGGGAAGTAGTTGGCAAGGATCTTGTCGTCCCGCCCCAGCAGCCTGCACCGCAATGGTGTAGATGCTGAGGAACTCTGACGGATGCGACTTGCCGTCGTACTTCTCTGGTACGTCTGGCTTGAAATTCTTCGTGCTGGGCCACTAGACTTGCCGCAGCTCACGGGTGAACGCAGGGCAGCCTACCGCGTACGGCAGGTTGCCTGGTCCCCCGGGCGCATGCATGTCGACAGAGGGCCCAGCGCGCTGGTCTGACTGACGCCGCGCTTCTCTCCGACGCTCAATGCGAGTACGTGCGTACTCTTGTTCTCGCTCGTGAAGAACTTGGCGTTGATCGCGACAAGTTCGCGGATTCGACGACGCGGTGGAGTCGTTGTCGTGATGGTTCCGGCGAGTCGGCGATCTTGGCCTTTGGGGCGGGGAGTGCACGGTGGTCGCGCCCCCACTGGTCTTGGCGCCATCGGTTCTCGCCTGGCCGACCTGCCGCGGCTGCGACGCACTGTGCTGCCGCGGGGTGTCGCCGTTAGCGAAACCGATGAGGCTTTGTATCGTGGCCCTCCAGTCGTCGAGCTTGCCCGTTGTTGGAGGGTAGTCTAGGAGCAGTTGAGCTCGCGCCAGAGCTTCTGCTGGAGTGGCGGGCAGCGGTGGCAAACGACGCGTGGAGCGGGATGTGCTCGAACTTCTAACTACGTTAGAAGGAGCAACACCCGGACCAGGCAGTCGCGCCATGCTCGCGCCAGCGCGTTGGTGTGAGTGCTGGCCTTGAGCGCCCTGGGATCCGCCGGCTCGATCTGGGTCCAGAGAGCGTATGGCACCGTGAGTGCCAAGACGCTGCTGGTCCCATGCCTCCTGAGAGGGGTGCGGTGCATGTTCGGACGCCGTGGCACCATGAGCTGGCTCGGTGGCGCCCATTCCGCCGCCGGTGCCGTCCCCACCAGCCGTTCGCTCCAGGGGCAGTGGGTTCGACGCAGACGGACCAGCCACCTCCGGAGCCTTCTTCTTCGGTGGCATGTCGATGAAGATGATGGAGATCTAGCCTGTGCAAAAGCCGGATCAGGTTCGCACAACTTCGACGCCCCCTACCTGGCGCGCCAAAGATGTCGGTGGGAAATCTGCCTCCACGAACACCTATGGGGACCGAGCCCCTTTCTTGGTTCGGCGGGGGGCGGAGGTCGCGCGAAGAGCGGATCGAGGCGATGCACACAAGGAGTTTACCCAGCTTTGGGCCGCACGGATGCGTAAAACCCTACTGCTGCTTTGTGGTTTTGTATTGTGTTCTTGCTCGGGAGCGTGTGGTGCTACAGTACACGCGAGCTGATGGCGAGACCGAGCGTGAATGGCCTCCTTTTCCCTCCCGTTGCGCATGGGGCCTCCTTTTATATGTGCAAGGGGTTACCCACCGGTGGCAACGTAGGCGGGGGTAAAACTGGAAAACGCTATGTTGGGTACAGCTGTTTGCACAGTTCTCTCATACCTAACTCTGACGGCAGGGGATAAGGGCATTAAATGCCCGTCCGCATCGCCCAGACGGTGCAGGAAGGGGACCGTCAGGAGCGCCACCGTTTGCCACGATGGCTACTCTGTCAGCGTTGCTTCGCCACCGCATGCCCCTGGCTGCGCAGCCTCTCGCCACGTACGCCTGGAATGGCCCCAGAGCGACGCGTGGGTGGATGAGCTGGAGCGCAGGCGCGGGGTGGTGACTTGCCGCGGCAAGCGCCTTGCCGCGGTTGGTTCCTTGTCGTGCCCGGGAGCTTGTCGCTCACCGGTCCTTGCCGGGACGCGGGGCGCGTCGCAGCAAGTATCTTGTCGTGCCTCGGTCGGCCTTCTCGGCAAGCTCCTCTTGCCGGGGCCTTGTGCTTCGAGCGGCCGTCCCGGCAAGCTCCTCTTGCCGGGGCCTTGCTCTCTGCTGGTGGCCTTCCCGGCAAGCTCCTCCTGCCGGGGCCTTGGCTCAAATACTTTGTTCTTGGATGGCCCAGAAAGGGACCACGGAGAGTTTTGGCGGTCACCTGGCAAGCCTTGCCGCGGGGTGCTACGACTGCCCGTGCACAAGTTCGGGGGACTAAGGTACCCCTACTTTAGTACACCGACAGGATCCCCCGGGCCTGGGCCATACACGGTGCCGAGCGCTGTTGGGCCAGGCCCAAAAGCAGTGGACGGGCACGCGTGGCCTGGGTCACGCTGCATCTTCTTCTGCGTCCACCACGTCCTCCCCGAACGGCACGCGTCGAATGCGGCATCGTGGGGAGAGGCGTGTGTGACGTGGGTGGCGTGCGCGGGGCTGAGCCCCGCAGGCATGCGTCACGTCGCAATAAAGGGGGACGGTTCGCGCTATCTCCATGAGCGGTGGGAGGCATGGAGGCGCGGCTCGTTTGCTGGACGGGGCCGAGGCACGGTTTCCGAGGCGTCCGCTCCCCACAATCACGGGGCGAGGGGAGGTCGCCTCAGCCGTCGCCTCGGTCTTGCACGCCAGCCATGCGGCTCCCATGCACCTGGGGTCGCGGACGGTGGAGGCAGGAAACCAGGCCGAGGCAGCAGGCCGGTCCCAGTCGCCTGCCCTTCCTGCGTCTTGATTGGCCGAGCGGGGCGGTCGAGCCCCCACCCTGATCCTTTATAAAGAGCAAGAGGGGGGTGACGAAAACCTACACTCCTTCATCTTCGCTTATCTTCAGCTCCTGATCCCCTCTCTCCATTCGCTATGGAGAAAGGGAACCCCGGTCCTTCATCGGTGGCGGCGAGGGTCGCCGCTAGGCAGCGCGCCCCTCCTCCCCTTGCACCCGCGGTGGAGGAGCCAACCGTAAGGGGAAGAGGGAGGGGGCGAGGTCGTGGACGAGGTCATGCACGAGGCCGAGGCGCTCAGGGACGAGGCGGACGGGGCGACGCGCCGGCCTCGCCTCCGCCAGCGGCCCCTCTACTCACGGCAGTCCACATCGGGGACGACCCCTGCGAGTTCTTCGTCAGGCTGCGTCGGGCGCCTCGTCGCCGCCTCCGCCTCCCGGCCCCCTTCGCAAGCGTGATGGAGGTGGAACAACCCGAGACGCTAAGACTGCGCATGAGGGGCTGCGGGATCAGCGGCACGCGGGTCCACGTCGATTCACCAGCCCCCGGCGTGATGTATCTGGGTCGAGGGTGGAAGACGTTCGCCCGTATCCACAGCTTGATGGAGGGGTTCACCCTCCATTTTAAGTTGATGGAGGGCGATCTCCTCTCCGTCAAGGTCTTCGGGTGCTTCGGGACCCGGGCCCGGTGCTGCGTGGATAGCTCCTCCAACAGCGGAAGTTCCTCCTCGAGCGAGAGTGACGAGGAGGGGAGCGACAGCGACGACGAGGGTAGCGGTCGTCGGGATGACGGGTCCGACTAGGCATCAGTCGCAGCTCCGCGTGGCACCGGCGACCCCATCATCCGTGTCGTCGGCTCCTTGAGCTTCCCGGGGTCGTCTCCTTGGCCGCTGGCGTGGCGAGGCTGCGGAAGAGGAAGAGGGCTGGCGGCAAGGCCATCAAGTCGGAGTACGAGGGCGAGGTGCCCTCGACAGCGTGCCGACGTCCTGCCGCCCCGTCGAGCCCTGCTTCCGGCGCCGCCATCACCGTCTAGCTTTCAGCCGGCCCCCGGGGCGTTCTGTTGGTGTCTTCTGCCACCCGTAGCTCTCCTAGGCACCACTTTTGCCCTTTTCGCCTCCTTGTCCTACCTCCTGAGCGGAATGTTTTTAATGAAAAGGGGATGTTTGCTGGGCCATTTGTCCCGTGGGTAAAACCCACGCCAAGGAGAAAATCCTTTATGTCGTTAAGATAGACACTTCTTTGCCCGGCAACAGGCCCTGCCGTCTTCCCGCGCCACTCGACCTTCCTCACGCCTTTGGCGGAGGCAGGGATGAGGCGGGTTCGGGCTCCTCATTTCGTTCCTTTGCCGCCGCGGCTACTGCCGAAACTGGCCCTAGGAACGCGCTCCGGGGCCCAGAGTTAAGGGAGCACGACAGCTTTTTAGGAAGGAACAAGGTTTTCGCATTCCTCAGTCCATAAGAGAATGCATGACAAGGGATGAAAGACTTATCTGGGATTGCAGCCCCCGGCAACTTTGGCTTGTCGCGGGCGAATCTTTGTGCTTGCAGCCGCCGGCAACACTGGTTCGCCGGGGACCAGATGTTGGTCCGACCTTCTTCTCTTCTTCGTCCTTAAGCGGTCTGGACAGGATATGCAAAACCCTGCGAACCAAAGGAAACGAAAGAAAAGGAAAAAGGACGCAGACTCGACCTCTAAGCTAGGGGTTAGCAGCTGTTAGGCACTATCAACCCTAACCAAGGACGAGACTCGACTCAGCATGCATGCTAAAACTTAGGGCGCCAGCGCTTCATTTACTGCTGCTCAGGGTCTGCGCCTGGCTTTGTACAAAGGATTACATGCAACTGCGGCAAGACTTGTACAAAAGGTTGGTTGCCGGGCGGGGCCCGACAACCGCGCCTTACGGGTAAAACTTACGAAGATGCTCAATATTCCAGGAGTTGCTCACCGGAGTGCCATCTTCGGTCTCGAGGCGGACAGCGCCGGGCCTCGTGACTCGTCTCACCCGGTAAGGGCCTTCCCACTTCGGCGTCAACTTGTTATGATTCTTGGCGGACGGGGCGCGCCGAAGAACAAGGTCACCTTCCTCGAAGCTTCTGGCTTTAACTTTGCGACTATGGTAGCGACGCAAAGCTTGCTGGTAGCGAGAGGCTCGCACAGGAGCCTGAAGACGATCTTCCTCAAGGAGCAGCGCGTCATCTTCACGCAGCCGCTCTTGCTCAAGCTCATCATAAGCGAGCACTCGAGGTGACCCGTATACGAGTTCCGTGGGGGTAACTGCTTCTGCTCCATAGACTAGAGCAAATGGTGTCTGGCCAGTGGCTCGATTTGGCGTCGTTCTGATCGACCAAAGAGCCACCGGCAGCTCCTCGATCCAGTTTCTTCCGCACTTGTGCAGCCTGTTGAAAGTTCTGGTCTTGAGCCCGCGCGGTACTTCAGCATTGGCCCTTTCAGCTTGACCGTTGCTCATGGGATGAGCAACAGAAGCGAAGCAGACCTTGGCGCCGAGATCTTGGACGTATTGCATGAAGGCGCGGCTCGTGAACTGCGTACCGTTGTCGGTGATGATCCTGTTGGGGATCCCGAAGCGGTAAACAATCGACCTGAAGAACTTGACTGCTGACTGTGCTGTCACCTTCCTCACTGGTTCCACTTCCGGCCACTTTGTGAACTTGTCGATTGCGACGTACAAGTACTCAAAGCCCCCGACAACTCGGGGGAAGGGGCCGAGGATGTCGAGCCCCAAGACTGAAAATGGCCAGGATAAAGGGATCGTCTGGAGGGCTTGAGCTGGCTGGTGTATCTGCTTGGAATGGAACTGGCACGCTTCACACTTGGTTACTTGTGCAGTTGCATCCCGAAGGGCTGTCGGCCAGAAGAAACCTTGCCGGAACGCTTTGCCGGCAAGTGCTCTGGCGCCAATGTGGTGACCACATATGCCTCCATGTATCTCTGCCAACAGCTTTTGTCCGTCTTCCCGGGAAATACACTTCAATTTCACACCCGTTGCGCCCTCTTCTGTACAGTGTGTTGTCGACGAACTGGTACATACTCGAGCGTCGGGATACTCTTTACGCTTCTTCTTGCTCTTCGGGAAGTTCTCCGTTTTGGAGGAAATGGACAGTCTGCTGCACCCATGCTGGAGCCTGTGGCTCGACAACAAGGACTGAAGGCACATCTGCTGCTGCGGGAACGCCCGCTTCTACGGCGAGGATCTGGGGCTCAGCCGGAGCTTGACGTTCCCCGGCAAGCTTGCCGGAGCAAAACTTGTCAGGAGCGCCTGCTTCTATGGAACAAACCCTGGGGTTTTCCGGAGCAGACGGCTCCTCAGCGCTCTTGGCGTTGATCTTGGGGACCTTCTTGGCGACGGCTCCGGGGAGCTCTGCCGGAAGATAGTCGCCGGAGACCAACTTCCTCTTCTTGCTCTGTCCGGTTGATGGTGTCACGGATGGCTGAGTCAGCTTGAGCACAAAGGTTCCTGGTTCCACGGGTAACCTAAGTGCTGCGCACGTTGATAGGCCATCAGCAATGTCGTTCTCAGCTCTTGGAACGTGTTCCATTTGCAGGCCGTCAAAGCTCTCTTCTAGCTTCCTCACTTCATCAACGTACGCTTCCATCAACGGACTCTGGTAATCCTTGTTCACTTGGCGGACGACAAGCTGCGAGTCACCCCTGACAATGAGCTTCTTGATCCCAAGTTCTGCCGCGATCCTGAGACCGGCAAGCAGACCTTCATACTCTGCAGTATTGTTGGTTGCTTGTTCCTTGGGGAAGTGCATCTGGACTACGTACTTGAGGTGCTCTCCGGTGGGCGCGATAAGCAACGCGCCAGCACCGGCGCCTTGCAGCGAGAAGGCACCATCAAAATACATCAGCCACTCTTTGCTTGCTTCTTTGGCGGGGATGCTCGTCTCTGGGATTTCTTCGTCTGGCGTCGGTGTCCACTCCGCTATGAACTCCGCCAAGGCTCTGCTTTGGATAGTCGAGGTGCTCTCGAACTTGAGACCGAAGCTCGACAGTTCCAGCGCCCACTCGACAATCCTGCCTGTTGCTTCTGGATTCTGCAGTATCCTCTTCAGCGGAAAGCGGGTGACAACTGTAACCTCGTGTGCTTGGAAGTAATGGCGCAGCTTTCTCGAGGCCATGAGAAGGCCGAAAAGCAATTTCTGCACACCAGAGTACCTTGACCTAGCCCCCTGCAAAAGGGAGCTGACAAAGTAAACTGGGCGCTGCACCATTTTCTTCTTATGCACCTCCACTTGCTCCTGCGCAGATTCATCCTTGTCGGGGCCAGAGCTTGTCGGGGAAGCTCCCTACTTGTCGCTGGACGTGCTTGCCGCGGTTGCTGGCTCATCATCTGCCTCCCTCTCCACTACTAACGCAGCACTAACCACTTGATTGGTTGCCGCCAGGTACAGCAGCAACTTCTCTTGTGGTTTAGGCACGACAAGTATTGGAGCGGAGGATAGGTATTTCTTCAAGTCTTGCAGCGCAGCCTCCGCTTCCGGAGTCCATTTCACTGGACCCGCCTTTTTCAAAACTTTGAAAAATGGCAGGGCGCGTTCTGCGGACTTGGAAATAAACCTGCTGAGAGCCGCGACGCAGCCGGCAAGCCTTCGTACATCCTTGACGCGTGTTGGTGCTTCAATCTGCTCGATGGCCTTGATCTTGTCTGGGTTGGCTTCGATTCCTCGCTGAGACACGAAGAACCCGAGAAGCTTGCCGGAAGGGACTCCAAACACGCACTTCTCGGGGTTGAGCTTGAGGCTGATACTGCGCAAGTTCGTGAGGGTCTCTTCTAAATCTTGGATCAGGGTTGCCCTGTCCCTGCTTTTGACCACTATGTCATCCATGTAGGCTTCCACATTTCTGTGGATCTGTGGCTCAAAAGCAGTATGGACAACCCTCGCAAACGTCGAACCAGCATTCTTCAAACCGAAAGGCATCCGTACGAAACAGTACGTGCCACAAGGAGTGATGAATGCGGTCTTCTCCTCATCTTCTTCAGCCATGAAGATCTGATGGTATCCTGAGTAGGCGTCAAGAAATGAAAGCAGGTCACATCCGGCCGTGGAGTCAACAATCTGGTCAATGTGCGGCAAGGGAAAGGGATCCTTGGGACAACCTTTGTTAACATCAGTAAAGTCGATGCAAAGCCTCCATTTCCCATTTGCTTTGCGCACGACAACAGGATTGGCCAACCACGTCGGATGGAGCACACCTCTAACGAGGCCTGCCGCTTCCAACTTCTTGATCTCTTCTGCGATGAACTCTTGGCGCTCCACCGCTTGCTTCCTGACTCTTTGCTTGACGGGCCGCGCATGAGGACAGACGGCGAGGTGGTGCTCAATCACTTTCCTGGGAACGCCGGGGATGTCAGATGGTTGCCAGGCAAACACATCGACATTCGCCCGCAGGAAAGCAACGAGCGCGCTTTCCTATTTGGAGTCGAGAGTGGCACTGATGGTGAAGGTACCACCAGTGCCGTCCTCCTTGGCGGACACCATCTTGGTCGTTGGCGGAGCTGCCATTGTCTTCTTACTCTTGCCGGTGGAGCTCGATGGCGCGTCCTCGACGGCAGCGCAGCACTCCGAAGAGGTGCGCTTGCCGGAGTGGGCACCAGAGCACTCGCCGGGCTTGGTCTTCTTCTTGCCGGCGGAGCTCGATGGCGCGTCCTCGACGGTAGCGCAGCACTCCGTAGAGGTGCGCTTGCCAGAGTGGGCACCAGAGCACTTGCCGGGCTTGGTCTTCTTCTTCCCTCCGGGAGCTTCAGCGGCAAGTGGCTTGTGATCCGCTGCGGCTGCTGCTTCCCGGTAGATCTTGTCGGCACAGATAAGGGCATCCTTCTTGTCGCCAGGGACAGAGATGACGCTTATCGGGCCTGGCATCTTGAGCATGTTGTATGCGTAGTGAGAGGCCGCCATGAATTTGGCGAGCGCAGGACGGCCGAGAATTCCATTGTAGGGCAACGGAAAATCGGCAACGTCAAAAGTGATCCTCTCTGTCCTGAAATTCAGCTCGCTGCCAAATGTTACTGGCAACATTATCTTCCCCTTCGGCTTGCTCCTTCCCGGGTTGATCCCTTGGAACGTGCCGGTCTCTTCGAGCTCGCTGTCGGGGACTTGGAGTTTCCGGAGCACAGCGGAGGAGATCAAGTTCAAGCCGGCCCCGCCGTCGACTAGCATCTTGGTGACCTTGAGGTTGCGGACTGTTGGCGAGACCAACATCGGCAAGCACCCGATCGCAGTTGTGCGGTCAGGGTGGTCCTCAATATCGAAGATGATAGGCGTGCTGGACCATTTCAGAGGCTTGCGCGACTCGACGGGTGGTTCCGCTGCATTGACTTCCCGCGCCCACTGCTTGAGCTGGCGGTGAGAAGTATGCAGGGAAGCACCGCCGTCTATGCACAAGACCTCTATGGCTTTCTGAAACTCCTGCTCACTGGTCTCGACGTTATCCATGTCTTCGTCTTCGTCGTCGTCTTCGTTCTTGTCGCGACCACGAGGAGGTCTGTCCGTTTGCCGCTGCTTGTCCTTGCCATGGCGTCCTCCCTGTTCGGGGCGCTTCGTGCCCGATCCTCCGCCACCTCCTCGGGCTCTCTCCTTGTCGCATCGCTCGTACTCGGCCTTTTGCAGCTCGACGAGCCGCTCGACCTGCTTGCAGCTCTGGAGGTCATGGCCCTTCGTGCGGTGGATCTTGCAGTACTGTTTGTTGGTGCCGTCCCGCTTGTCGGCGACCGCCACAGCCTGGCAGTTAGCACATCTGGCAACCTCCTTGCCGGAGCTACCAGCCTGGGCCTTCTTGGCGGCGCCTTCATCGCCGTACTGCTCAACAACCAGTACTTCTTGGCTCTTCTTCTTCCTGTTGCTCCGCCGCCGGT
The DNA here is from genome assembly GCA_032464435.1 of Aegilops umbellulata. Classification (NCBI taxonomy): domain Eukaryota; kingdom Viridiplantae; phylum Streptophyta; class Magnoliopsida; order Poales; family Poaceae; genus Aegilops; species Aegilops umbellulata. The sequence continues at coordinate 401,732,339 of CP136054.1, forward strand.
TCTTCCTAGCCGGGGCGGTATCCTCACTGTCAGACTCTCCTGCTCCAGTGTTCTCTCCGGGGAGTTTCCTCCCTTCCTCAGCACGTGCACACTTGTCGGCCAGGGCATACAGCTCGCGGACATCTTTGATCTTGCACATCGCCATCTCCTCCCGCATCCTGCGGTTACGCACGTTCTGATGGAACGCGCTGATAACCGCGGCAGGGTGGACGTCTGGGATGTTGTAGTGTACGCGGCTGAATCTCTGGATGAACTTGCACAAGGATTCCCCTTCCTTCTGGACGAGCAGATGAAGGTCGCTTGCTTGGCCATGGGGTTTGCGGCCGCCTGTAAAGGCGCCAACAAACTGATGGCACAAGTCTGTCCAGGAGGTTATGGAGTTATCCGGCAAGTGCATGAGCCAGGATCTGACGTTGGATTTGAGTAACAGCGGGAAGTAGTTGGCAAGGATCTTGTCGTCCCGCCCCCCAGCAGCCTGCACCGCAATGGTGTAGATGTTGAGGAATTCCAACGGATGCGACTTGCCGTTGTACTTCTCTGGTACGTCTGGCTTGAAATTCTTCGTGCTGGGCCACTGGACTTGCCGCAGCTCACGGGTGAACGCAGGGCAGCCTACCGCGTACGGCAGGTCGCCTGGTTCCCCGGGCGCATGCTTGTCGACAGAGGGCCCAGCGCGCTGGTCTGACTGACGCCGCGCTTCTCTCCGACGCTCGATGCGAGTACGAGCGTCCTCTTGTTCTCGCTCGTGAAGAACTTGGCGTTGATCGCGACGAGTTCGCGGATTCGACGACGCGGTGGAGTCGTTGTCGTGATGGTTCCGACGAGTCGGCGATCTTGGCCTTTGGGGCGGGGAGTGCATGGTGGTCGCGCCCCCACCGGTCTTGGCGCCATCGGTTCTCGCCTGGCCGACCTGCCACGGCTGCGACGCACTATGCTGCCGCGGGGTGTCGCCGTTAGCGAAACCGATGAGGCTCTGTATCATGGTCCTCCAGTCGTCGAGCTTGTCCGCTGTTGGAGGGTAGTCTAGGAGCAGTTGAGCTCGCACCAGAGCTTCTGCTGGAGTGGCGGGCAGCGGTGGCGAACGACGCGTGGAGCGGGATGTGCTCGAACTTCTAACTACGTTAGAAGGAGCAACACCCGGACCAGGCAGTCGCGCCACGCTCGCGCCAGCGCGTTGGTGTGAGTGCTGGCCTTGAGCGCCCTGGGATCCGCCGGCTCGATCTGGGTCCAGCGAGCGTATGGCACCATGAGTGCCAAGACGCTGCTGGTCCCGTGCCTCCTGAGAGGGGCGCGGTGCATGTTCGGACGCCATGGCACCATGAGCTGGCTCGGTGGCGCCCGTTCCGCCGCCGGTGCCATCCCCACCACCCGTTCGCTCCAGGGGCGGTGGGTTCGACGCGGACGGACCAGCCACCTCCGGAGCCTTCTTCTTCGGTGGCATGTCGATGAAGATGATGGAGATCTAGCCCGTGCAGACGCCGGATCAGGTTCGCACAACTTCGACGCCCCCTACCTGGCGCGCCAATGATGTCCGTGGGAAATCTACCTCCATGAACACCTATGGGGACCGAGCCCCTTTCTTGGTTCGGCGGGGGGCGGAGGTCGCGCGAAGAGCGGATCAAGGCGATGCACACAAGGGGTTTACCCAGCTTTGGGCCGCACGTATGCGTAAAACCCTACTACTGCTTTGTGGTTTTGTATTGTGTTCTTGCTCGGGAGCGTGTGGTGCTACAGTACACGCGAGCTGATGGCGAGACCGAGCGTGAATGGCCTCCTTTTCCCTCCCGTTGCGCATGGGGCCTCCTTTTATATGTGCAAGGGGTTACCCACAGGTGGCAACGTAGGCGGGGGTAAAACTGGAAAACACTGTGTTGGGTACAGTTGTTTGCACAGTGCTATCATACCTAACTCTGACAGCAGGGGACAAGGGCATTAAATGCCCGTCTGCATTGCCCAGACGATGCGGGAAGGGGACCGTCAGGAGCGCCACCGTTTGCCACGATGGCTACTCTGTCAGCGTTGCTTCGCCACCGCATGCCCCTGGCTGCGCAGCCTCTCGCCACGTACGCCTGGAATGGCCCCAGAGCGACGCGTGGGTGGATGAGCTGGAGCGCAGGCGCAGGGTGGTGACTTGCCGCGGTTGGTGCCTTGTCGCGCCCGGGAGCTTGTCGCTCACCGGTCCCTGCCAGGACGCGGGGCGCGTCGCAGCAAGTATCTTGTCGTGCCTCGGTCGGCCTTCCCGGCAAGCTCCTCTTGCCGTGCCTTGTGCTTCGAGCGGCCGTCCCGGCAAGCTCCTCTTGCCGGGGCCTTGCTCTCTGCGGGTGGCCTTCCCGGCAAGCTCCTCCTGCCGGGGCCTTGGCTCAAATACTTTATTCTTGGATGGCCCAGAAAGGGACCACGGAGAGTTTTGCCGGTCACCTGGCAAGCCTTGCTGCGGGATGCTACGACTGCCCGTGCACAAGTTTGGGGTACTAAGGTACCCCTACTTTAGTACACCGACACATGCAAATCACAGTTTCCCATAGTGAGCTATACTGTTTTCTGATGTTTTCTTCAGGTTCCTATGCATATTGTTCATTTCACGGGTAAAGCATCGTTAGCACTGCATTGATGCCATCGTCAAGTCATGTAGACTAATGGCAGAACAAATCTATACTTTTGTTGGGACTAAAAGTGAAAACGATAATTGGGACCAAAACTATGCATTTCTAGGAAATAATAAATAAGCAAAAGGATTATCCACGGGATGGAGCAGAGGCCGGCGTGGGGCGCAAGGAGAAGCAATGGCAGAAATGTGCTCGCTTGCGGGGCATTGGCCCTCGGATGAATTTGACGCCCGGGTCGAGCTGACGAGCCCCATGGTATCTCCTCCTACCTCCAGATCCACTATTGCTCATTCTCCTCCTCACTCCATATTTATTTCTTCTTGCTTGAAAGTCTCTTCCATGTAGATCATTGCAAAGTAGTTTATGACTCAGTATATCACTGCAGGTTCCCACCGTCCAAATTCAGTGTTTCTGTATTTTTGTCGATGCAAGCCTATTCTTCGACTATAAAATAGCAGGGATTTCTTTTCTTATCAATTCTAACCCCTTTGTGATGCATTGCAGGTTTGCTATCAATCTCTCAAAAAGGAAAAACAACATTACTTTGTTATTGGGAGAAACTTCCTGTAGAGTCGCTACCTTGACAGAGATAAATATGCGATCAAGGATATATTCAGTGGTTTTTTGAGGAAAAAACTTGGAGGATATTTTTGCAGGTTTATCGCTTGCCTTATTGCTTTATCATGGCATATTCGTCCCTTCTTATCCAAGAAAGGGCCTTCTTCATGTTTGCAGATAGTTTGGTGCTCTCATGGTTATTTTGTCGAGATTCTCCTTATGTTCATTAGTTGGGAACCATCTCCTGCATCTCAGCTACTGTCCAGCTGCTGCCCTTATGGTGATTGATTAATGGTGTATGTTTTCCTATTAGTTTCTCTATATGCCAATGTCTGAATTATATCTCGACATTTTACAGTTCTCCATGCCTTGGATTCCCTGAGATGTGCTATTTGTAGGCATGCACTTTCTAATAAAATTATGGCAATCAATTTGAACAAGTAATATATCTAGCTACAACAACCTATTGTTTATGTTCCTTGCTTTCGCAAATAGTAGTTTATAGTCTATATCTGCCAAATATTTACACATTAGTTTAGCCACAAAGTAAGATGCCATATTTTAGTGGTGGGTTTGTTATTCTGCTATCGTTTCATGTTGGTTAGCCATGATAAATCTAATTTCTAGAGTAGTAGATGATTCATGTCAGGTTTCTTTTAGAGATCGAAATATGGCCTGACTCTGAAATAAGTAGTACGGCGTCCAGTTCATTATAGGTAGTAGAAAGAATACTAATCCCATTTACATACTATACAAAACTGAATGGCCTTCTAAAGCTCTAAAACTACTATTTGTTGTGTAATATGTATCCCCTTTTCATACTTTGTATATGCTTTCTACATAGTAGGCCAAAGTACATGAGAACGATGGCCTACAGGATGTGACTTGCACTAAAATATGTGCAGGTTTTGAGCCGGACTAACTGTCACTATAGTATTTCAGGTGCTTCTTCTGTAACTTGATGGAAGCTAGGGAGGGCTGAGATGAGCATCCGGCTCCCTGGGTCTAAGCCATCGAGATGGTGGAGACGACGTTTCCATGTCATCTACTCTAGCAACCGGACACGGCATATAAAAACCATGGATCCTTGCTCACCAGGCCGCAAAATGAACATAGTGATGTCTACGACCTCCTCCTAGATGTATTAATCTCAATCTCATGTTTGGTTTTCTTCCCTTTTCTCTTCTAATGATGTAATTTCTTTTACTAAGATAACACCATGTTTGTTGTAATGCCTTATTTGATGTAAGATCCCTTTTCTACTTTGAATAAATTTACTGCATATATTTCTTATTTAGTTTAGTTCATCATTCAGAGACGATGGAATATTTTTGTCCTTCACAGGTTAAATGAGCATTGCATAGTCCTTCACAGGTTAAATGAGCATTGCATGAAAGTATGTCTAAGTTCTCTTTCTTCAAGTGCTTCAAGTAAATGAAATTGTTTATTTCGAATTTAATACCTTTTAATAATAATCATAATGAGAGAGGGGTATGCTTCTCTCTCTCTCTCTCTGGGAAAATGTTACTTTAGACAACATGTGCTAATAAATAAAAACTCTCGAAATGTGTTTGAATCGCACAAAAAGAGTTCGTAGTTCTTATTCATACTTGAAAAACGTGAGGCTCTGCAAATTAAACCATGTTTTTTTTCAAGGCGCATATGGATTTAGCAGACCACAACTAAACCGACTGTATATACATGGCCTGTCCTTAGTAAAGGAAACTATTTTCATCGCGAACATGGCTTTAGTTGAAGGTTCTTGCAGCATGAAACTACTTTCATCGATAACATGTATTCAATAGGTCTCTGCGCCATTTGGTGCAACGGGTCAACTAGTTGACTAAGTTGACAAAGCCCTCCATTCTCATCAACTTAGTAGGCCCACAAGTCAGCCACCCACTATGGTGGGTCCCAGCTAGCAGGGGGTATTCATTTTTTGGTGCGTAATAAGGAGGCACTTCCTTGCGTGCGAAGATATAGCTGGTGGGTCCGACCTGTCAGCGGGGGGAATGTTTTTTTAGTCCATTTGGTGGGCTGGGTGAAACAATGATGTAGTATCTATGCAGCCTGTTTAAATCCCATTTGCATTTTTCTCGAAATGAGCGGACTTGCTGGGCTGGGTGAAATATCATGTTTGGCTAGACGGAGAAATGCTATAAAAACATAAACACATGATTGCACGTTAGTAAAATCTTGGCAAGATTATGTACGCAATCACTAGGAGTTAACTTGCCAAGTTATATATAAACAATTATTATTATTATTTTCTAAGAACTTTCAACTTACGAAATAAAATATCATTTTAATTTGATGAGTTAATAGTACATGGGGTATTATTATTTTTTAGGCTAGATGTGGGACAGTTGAGTTGGTTCTAGGGGAAAGTACTAGGAGAAAACTCAGTTTACATCGAAAAAGAAAGTGGGAGAAAATTCAGAGACCTGCTGGGTCCACCTGAGGAGGGGAATATGTTGGGAGGAAGGAGATTCAAAGCAAGGTAGCCGAGTGAACTAGTTTTTTTTACGGACAAGTGAACTAGTTTACATACATAAGCAAATAGCCACTAAAAAAAGCAATCAGGTTAATGGGTTCTTAAAAGAAATATTTCGGACAAAACAGATAATTACGACACATAGGCTAATGCATGAAACACTCAGATGATAAAGGTGCTTAAAAACAGATAAAGTACAGCATCTAGACCTTCCTGGCACGCTTGATCATGACGCTGCGGCTGTCCGTGTACTCGTCGGTTACGGGAAGCAGACTCGCCCTCTTGTCCAAGATCTGCCTATACATGTCGTAGCATCCTTGGCCACGTAGGTTATGTAGGCTAGATTCAGAGGTACCTCCCACGTGTTCAGGTCGTCTTCTTTCATGTTGGCGTATCAGCGGTCGATGATGGTCTCTGCGAGGTCAACCACGGAGTCCTTCTCCTGCCCGTTGCTGATGATCTGCTATTCCTTCTGGATGTCGACAAGCTTGTTGCACCAGATGGCCGAATCGTCGCGTTCTTCCTTCTCTCCACCGTAGCAAAGGTGCAGTCAGCGCTGCCGATGAAATGGGCGAATGCTCCAGAACCTGGTGCAGCCATAGGACTGAGGCGAGGCCGAGCTTCACCAAGTCCGTATCGTTGGTGTAGATCACATCAACTTGGTGCAGCCATAGGACTGAACGGCAAACTCAAAGGGGAACTCCTTGCTGAAGTCCATATCCAGCAGGCTCACCCATCGGATCGCCATTGGAGTCTCTTCGAGTGAACAAGTGTGTAGGCGGCGGTAGCAGTTTGTTTTTTAGCTCCTGGGGTACTGGATTCAAAAGTAAGCTGAGTGTGTACAGGCGACAACAGTTACTACCCCTCCCTCGTCCGCTGCACGCCCGGCAGAAGATGCACCCTTGGCCACACGTCGGTTCACGAGTGGGTTTGTATTGGTACTGTAATAACAGGAGTTAGTGGTCACTTTACTTAAATTTAATTAGCTTTAATAGAAATTTATACTTAAAACAAGCAATGCATTCGCTCGTTCTACCAGTGCCACAGGATCAACATGCACAACAATTAGAATTATTATTCTCAGGACGCACATGATCAGCACATTTGTCGCACTTTCACAAAGATAATACTACCAAGTTTGAGCTGTTTGTTATGGTTGTTGTCCTCTGCATCATCATGTCGTGTTTCCCAACTTGCAAGATTCAGAACCAACAAGTAAGATCCAAATAATAAGTACAACAAAGATGCATACACATCTCATTGATTCCCAGCTTGCAAGATTCAGAACCAGCAAATAAGATTCAAATAATAAGTACAACAAAGATGCCTACACATCTCACTGATTCCCAGCTTGCAAGATTCAGAACCAACCCATTAGAGCCTTTTGATAAAGTGAATATCGGGATTAAATCCATCTTGGCTAGCCATGTCAAACAATCGAAGAACTTGGCGAATGCTCTTGACCGTCACAACATCTGTAGTTGAGTATTCGTGTTTGCATAGCACAAACCAGGAGAGCATGATTTCACTTTAATAGTGGCCTCCTTTACTCAACCTGCACCTCCACTCGGATGAAGCCTGCCTTGAGTTCCATGATTCAATTCATGCGCCTTTTTCTGCAGTTCACCTGAAATGAAGCAAAGAGTGCATCATTCAGCTAGCAAGAAGTACTTGCTCTCGTGAGCTGGCAGGTTCTTCTTTAGTAGTTGCACTAAAATTGAGGAACATTAAGGTTGGCTGTCCGGCTCATGTAAGGTGCAATTATAATTTTGTTATCCTTTTGTGTAGTTCCGCTAAAATAAAGTGCCATTGTGGTGACAGTGACGGCTCATCTTCCAAAGGCTAATAAAATGTTGCACGAGATTACCAGCAGAACTTGATGGAGATTTTGGAAACTCCAATCGCCATTTTGTGCAGTTCCACCAAAATTGAGAGATGTTGCCCATGTGACATTTTAGTTGAACTGCACAAGACACTCATTCCAAAAAAAGTGTTTTGTGCAGTTCACCAAAAGGTCACAATAGCAACAAGGTGAAATGGATATCCCTATCTGCACAAAAAGATAGAAAGTAAACAGTTGCTGGTCAATAAGAATATACGGAACATATACAAATTGAAAAGAAGCATCTTAATTATGTTCATGGCAATCACGCAAGGACAGTAGAAATTTTAAAACGTCAGCAATGCTTCATGTTACCAGAAGCATTACGATCAACAATAAGATTCCTCAAATATGGGATTACTTTAATGGTGGCATTGCTTGTTTACCAGACACAGTAAATCAACATCAGCTAAAGAGTTGGTTTAAGGGCATGCGACCGTGGGGACACCAGGACACTCAGCAGCGTAAAGGAGCAACTTACTTATCATACTGGGGAAAACAGCAGGAGTGCCATTTGTAACACAGTTTAATTGCATCTTATCACTGGAGGCATTAGATTAACAATAACACTGGTTAGACATGTCCCTAAGGTAACAGTGTGATCGCTTCATTTTACATGCGCCCTTACATTAACAACAGCAAAAGGTTGGTATAAGGACATGCGACAGTGGATGCATCAGCACAATGTACCTACAAGGAGGCATAAAGTGGTGATGCCGAGTTTGTTCTTGCTATGTGAGGGCAGCAAACCTAATCCTGGAGACCTTGTACTATGTGAGGGCAGCAAATCTAATCCTGGAGACCTTTTACTATGCGAGGGCAGCAAATCTAATCATGGAGACCTTTTACTATGTGAGGGCGGCAAATCTAATCCTGAGACCTTTTACTATGTGAGGACAACAAATTTAATCCTGAGACCTTTTACTATGTGAGGGTAGCAAATCTAACCCTGGAGACCTTTTATCATCTGATGGCAGCAAATCTAATCCTGGACATACTTTGTTGACTTGTCCACCAGCCGCCACTTTCTATCCTTTTTTCAACCAATAATAGATCTGTTCCTTATCCGGTTTGTACTGCGTTTTCCCATTATTTCCCTTTTCAACCAAGAGACCAGTTGGGTATCCGGTCTCTACTACTTTCACCATATTATTTCCTCTTTGAATCAAGTTCTAGATTTATGCTACAACTTTCCCCCCTTTCTTCATTGTTTGAACAAAGACCTAGATTCAAATGCATGAAGTAGCTTTACCTCTAATAATACTAAAAATTTAGGTGGCTTTGGAAGAGCTGATGGGAGTAGGAAAAGATGCACATGCAGACACGTGGGGAGCTGGGGCAGTAGAGCAAGGCCGCTTTCAAAGAACTTATACGTGAGAGTCGTCGGGATGTCGGCGGCGACAGGTCAGATCTGCGGACAATACGACAGAGAGGAAGAAGGGTCGAAGGACCTCCCGAGCCGGCGCTGTGTCGGAGAGAACGGCACGGGCAGAGGATCAGGCCCCTCCGGCAGCTGTGGGTTTCCTCCCTTGGCAGCGATGACCGCGTGAACGATGCACCTTTTAGTCCTCTACACACACCGGCCGAAGGGATCCGGCCGGATCTGTGACCAGCGCTGAGCAGAGATAAAATGTCGCTACCGCTGTCTTGTTTATATCTGGAGAGGATGAGAGAATGAAGAGAGCAACCCTAGTAAAGCAAGCGCTCAGGCCCCTGCGTCCATATATAGTGGAGTGATTATCTTTTTTCTCTCCACAACAAGCGTTTCAATTTGTGTACGTCGCATTAAAGAAAAGAAACTCTCTATTTAAGGTGACTACTGTACAACTCCTACTTACTACTACTAGTACTACAGTATTGTTCACTTGCGCTCCCCGACCCTCCATTCATTGAATAACCCCACGGGTGAATAAACATACGGTACTTACTGTATTTATATAGAACGAACAAGCTCGAACTATTTTCGCGTAGTTAAAAGTTGAGGGCAGGGCTTTTCCCGGGCAGTACGCGCGGCAGTTTTCGGGTAGGCGGTTTGACAAAGAGGCGAGGAGGGTGAGCGAGTGGGGCTGTGCAATCTGACGACGCGTTACTGCTGGAAAGACTTGTGATCTGACCACTCACTATAGTCATGAATTACTAGCGCTCCGACCGGGGTGATGCCCCCTTCCGTTCCGCACTCTAATCTGGTGCATGACACGTTGACCCGGATGCTAGCTCTCCCACATGTCGGAGTAGTAAGAAGGAGCAAAGAATGATGCGGTATATAGTAGTACTACACTACTCCCTCCGTTCCTAAATATAAGTCTTTGGAGAGATTTCACTATGGACCACATACGGAGAAAAATGAGTGAATCTACACATAAAATGCATCTATATACATCCGTATGTGGTCCACAATGAAATATCTACGAAGACTTATATTTAGGAACGGAGGGAGTACTACTCAGGTCGGAGGAGTGTGAACCACGCAGCCCAGTGAACCAGCAGTGCGAACCATGGTAGCCCAGTGAACCAGCAGTAGAAAACAATGTGGTGATATGGCCATAAAAAACAATGTGCTACGGTCCACACTGTAGCAAGTATAGTAACACTCCTCTTTGTTTGGATCCCTGAGTTAGAGCTAGTTTGGGTTGAAATAGCCTCAAATTATCGAAACAAGAGGGGTTAGTTTGAGCTAGTTTGCTCTAACCCAGCTAAAAAAATTAGCCCAGTGGAGAGGTTCTAATTGGGTTAGTTATCCTTGGGCCCACTAGAAGAGAACTAAAAAAATCTCCCCTGCCCGCACCATATCGCTCCCCCCCACCTATCACACGACTCCTCTCTGTTCCCCATAGGGTCGCTCGCCCTCTCTCTCCTCCGGTCACCCTCTCCTTCCGGCCTCCGCCGCCCTACTCCGGCCGCCCTCTCCCTCCGGCCTTCGAAGGTCGCCCCGCTCCCCCTTCACCAGTTGTTTTTCTCCCTCTTTCGTGTGCGGGGGCGGCGCATCTACCAGGGAGGTCACGAGAGGGGTGAGTTTGTTCATTCCTTCTCTATCTCACAGCCATATCAGTGATCTTGCTTGCTCTAGCACTAATTCTGATTTGGAAAAGTAGATCCTGATCAAACATGGTATAGATTTGTGGTGCACGCATGGAATTATTTGATGCTGCTTGAGGAGGTAATAAATCTTTCTAGAGGCCCAAAGATTCAGGTCACCTTTCTAGGTATTTCAATTTCAGGCTTGCATTATTTCTAGAGGCCCAAAGATTCAGTTCACCTTTCTAGGTATTTCAATTTCAGGCTTGCATTATTTCTAGAGGCCCAAAGATTCAGTTCACCTTTCTAGGTATTTCAGTTTCAGGCTTGCATTATTTCTAGAGGCCCAAAGATTCAGTTCACCTTTCTAGGTATTTTAGTTACAGGCTTGCATTATTTCTAGAGGCCCAAAGATTAAGTTCCCAGTCGGCGGCAAGCGGCCCTGCTACCCATGCCGGTGTCGACCTCAACTCGCAAGGGCCAGCGTCGGAGGGGTTCCCGGGGCTTGGGCTCTACAGAGCCTTCCTCCAGAGCGACAATGGAGAGCTCCTCCCTCGGTGCGTGAGGGGCTCCGGGCTCCCTCCCTGTCGTGAATGACTTCCATGATGAGTTAGCTCATTCTTTGTTTCATGAAGTGTTTTTTTATTTTGTGAAGCTTGATTGATGACTTGTATGTTTAAGTGGGATATCTCATTTGTATGGACAAAGTAAAAATTATCATGTTTTGCATGCTTGATTTGTATAGATGGTTCGTTTATGTCAATTGTGAACGGGAGGAGGCCACAGAAGAGCCGGCCACACCAAGAGGGTGCTTGGATCCAAGGGACTTATTTTAGTCTGACTAAAAATAGTCTCTTTAAGAGGTTAAAAGTTTCAAGCACACTTGACTAGAGAGGGGCTAAAACTAGTCTTGAGACTAAAAAAATTTAGTCAGGGGTACCAATACTAAAATGTGGATTAGTCATCTCTCTCCTCATTTAACTCCTCTCCTTTAACACAGGCGAGTTCTGGATTGGAGGGTTTGGAGGATAATAAATGCTCATTAACTTGATTTTAGTCTCTTTAGTATTTGGATCCAAGCATGGGTGAGGCTAGCAAGTTTTAGTCTCACTACTTTTAGCCATGGAACTAAAACTTATCCAAGCACCCTCCAAATCCGGCAGGAAATAGGGTCCAAAGTAGTCAAATGATTGAGATAGAGCATGTATTGTCAATCTAACCCTACCATCCATACACCTCTTTGGTTTAGAGTTAGTTCAGGATTAGAATCTAACTCTAACCTCTAACTGAGTTAGAGTTCTCCTCGTCTCGGTTCATCGCCATCATATTTTCCCCATTCCTGTGTTATCAGTATCCTGCGAATTAAAGAGGCCCTTTTTTGCGGGAAAAATCAAAGAGGCCCTTAGACTGGTTTCGGTCCCGCCATTTTTTATAAATGTGTTATGTCCAAAATTTAATGAACGTGCTCCGGTTTCCACAAAAATAATCCAGTTTCATGTACTAATTCATTCATTTATTTATTCTTCTGCAGGGGGTTTGAATGAAGTTCGTGAGGTCTGAAATGTAAAGTACCTCGGCATATGCTCCGAGTCGTGCATGCACTACGACCCAGATGCTCTATGTCCCACATGTCGGCGAATGGGAGCACATGGAAATAGCCTAGGAGTACATATAGGAGGATAAATGCATGAAATAATATGTATTGTGAACCATAGCCGCGGTTCCAAAAGGAGACCTAAAGTGATGACAGCTATAGGTCGCACGCACCCAACTAGTGGTACTAAACACGAGTCCCATCTGACAACAGCGTCCGTGCTACAGCTAGCTCTCCTCCCTCGTTTCTCTCTCTAATTCTAAACTCGGCCGACGCCCGGTGGGCGGGGTGGGTTTGCTCAACTGCGGCCCCACCTCACAGTGAAAACATTACGACTGGAATAAAAATTTCATATGCTCCCACGTTCATAAATATAAGCCTTTTTAGATACTATTTCAAATGGAATACATCATACAGATGTATGTAGACATAGTTTAGAGTGTAGATTCACTCATTTTGCTCCATATGTAGTAGTCACTTGCTGGAATCTTTAGAAAGACTTATATTTGGGAACAAAGGGAGTACTATACTAATAAAACATTAAGGCCACGAGGCGATGTAGTGCTGGTTACATGAGGCAAGAAGAAAGAGATGCATCCATCGAGGACGTCCACCTCCTTGACTCAGGGCGCCGACCCACCGAACGGCGCCTAAGTAGCAGCGGCTTTCGTGGCCAGGTCGATGTGCTTCTGAACAATGGTGTCCAAAGATTCCAGCCGCTGGAAGAAGGCCAACGTCTTTCTATCCTCGCTTGCCTTGTAGTGGCCTATGAAGACGATTTCCTCATAGACGTGGATGTGCAGGTCGACGGTTTCTTGCATGGCGAGGCGCTGCGCGGCGAGCGCGGCCTCGAGGTGCACATTCTTCGTCACGACCTCCGGCACCTGCAGGGCCACCAGGGCTTGAAAGAGTTCGTCACCATGGAGGCCGATGAGGGTGGCAGGCAATGAGGATCCTGGGCGTGCGGGCTGGAGTAGTACGACAAGGTTGTCCGCGCGCTTCTTGACGGCAGTGAACTTGCGGATGGAGTTGACCATCATGTCGTCCATGCAAGAGGCGAAGCCGGCGTTGGCGAGGGCTACGATGCCTGCAGTCGCCAGCACCGTCTGGAAACGCTCCACGGTGCGGGGCCGCAGGCCGGTGCCTTGGATGATTTGGCACAGCCGACTGCCGCTCGCGTCCATCACCTCCATAGGTGCTTGTGGCTTCTGGTCACTTGGTCTTGGATTGGAGTGAGAAGTGTTGCGCAGAGACTTCGGAGTAGATGGATTGGAGTGGTGGGGCGCCTTTATTATATGAGAGTCCAAACTCTGTTGCATTCACATCGTGCTGGCTCTATTTTGCTTCTCCAATTAATTCCCTCTGCATGTAATTGAGGATGCATCATTGACCGTTCAACGTCTCGGGAACCGCTGCCCTCTCCCTCCTTGGCATTCAAGCACCTATGGACCCGTCGATGATGAGGTGCCTATGGTGACTTTGTAAATTTCAAGATGATAGTGTCGTGCGTGTGTGTGTTCATAGGGGTGAGTGCATGCGCATGTATATGAGCGCTTGCGTCTGTACTGTGTAAAAAAAATGTAAATGCGTGTCAAAAAGAGACTAGTCAGTATACTCAATATTGTGCACCTCGGAGAGGAAAATGATAGAACTAGTACATATTTATTTATGGTGCAGATTCACTCATTTTGCTCCATATGTACTCCGTCTCGGTGTAGTCTAGTCACTTGTCGAAATCTCTAGAAGGGCAAATACTCCTTTCTGGTTTACAGGGCTATACTAGCAAGTAGTTGGACGTACTAGTACAATAGTGGGCTCACATAGCAATTTTGTCTCATGCAAGAGCCTGGCTATATGCATGCTCCAATGTTCGCAACTGCAACATTCGGTTTGCGCTTGGCTCTTCGCCTCTTCGAGAAGACGAACAATGATGTTACTACTACTGCTTCTAAAGTGTTGAATCCACTGTTGCATGTCCGTCCACCGCGAGCGGGGCGGATAGCTTGTTGTAGAAGTACTACTAAGCAAAAGCATGTCCTCATTTCCGAGAAACCGCACGCATGGGTGAGGGAGAAGGCGTGTAGTAAAATCAAGCTTCTCCTCGTTGTACGAGTTGACGCGACACATCATAGCACTGGCCCTACATGCTTGCCTCTAAACTTGGCTGAAAGACCCGCAGTGTACAATATATTTGCTGCAACCTCTAACATTTACCCACCACAAATTAAAATATATGTGGTCGTATGCATCGTTCTGATGCAGAGGCTGGGGAGTCCCCCCTTTTCGAAAAAAACATATTAAAATATATATTCCTATCTTGACCACATGAGCGTGCAAACTAGAATCACCATGGTGTCAGGTAGGTCCAGAAGACTATTTTAATTTTTTCTAGAAAACTTCGAGACGGCCACATAGCATGGAGCCAACCCCAACGATATTAAGCTTACAGGCATGGTACACGCTATCCTAGACTACTCTACACATGAAACTGCCACATGAGCGTCCGGGCTGCGCTTGGCTCTTCGCCTCTTCGGGAAGTCGAACAATGATGGAGTACTACTGCACTGGAGGAGTACTACAGTACGTTTCTGGCCATCTGACACTAACTGAACTGCTGCATGTCCACCGCGTGCGGGAGGGAGAGCGTGTAGCGAAAGCTTCTCCTAGTCTTGCCAGCCACCACGCTCATGGGCGAGGGAGTGACGCTCCTGCCTTTGCGTGTATGACAGGTGGTCCCGGCAGGTGTGTGGCTAACCTGTCATACAGCCAAATGCAGCTGCAGTTAAGTTGGCGAGGGAGAGGATAATCAAACTTCTCGTTGATGTACGAGTTGACACGACACATCAAAGCATTGCACTCGATATATTTCAATAATTTGCGTTTACCGATGCATTAATTACAATGCATGCATGCCGTGACTCTCCTTTTGGTACTTGCATGTGTTGATTTAATGCACCTTGAAGTAGTATAAAATATGTGACGGTAAAGCTTTGTAATACCCCGGCCCAAGTTGAGAGATGGTTGTGCACGAGGAGGGCGAGATCATGCAGACCGAACAGGACCCAACGATGGAGCTCTCTAAGGTCTCGATGGACCTCACCGTGCTCCACTACCCCTTGTGCCTCGCCCCTTGACGCCTCCAGTGTATGAGGTTCGAATACACCTCGTCCGTTCGGCTGATTGAGCAAGGTGCAGGTTTCTTGATTGATGTGTTGTTTGATTGATTTCTGAAGTGCAAGGGAGTGCACCTGGCCTGCGTGGACTGTCGCGTCGAGCGCCCCGGGAACCAGCGGCAGTGCCAGAAGTGCGAGCGCGGCGGTGGCTTTGACGTGCGGAACACGGCGCTGGACTCCGTCCTTTCGTCGGTGAGGGTGGAGTGCCCGCACGAAGGTTGTCGGCTCTACGTCACCTACCACAAGCTCGCCGATCACCAGAGCGTGTGTCCGCTCGCGCCCTGCAAGTGCCCCGTGCTCGTCTGCGGCTACGAAGGCCCGCCGCCGGCGCTCTACCACCACATCAGCACCGCGCATCCCATGCCCGTGCACAAGATCCAGTACGGCAAGGTGCTCCAGCTGCAAGTGCCACTGTCGGAGTCACGACTCTTGTTGTTCGCGGAGGAGGACCGCCACGCGTTTTTCTTGGTCGGCGGCGTGCTCGATGAGGGAGTCCTGGATTAGGGGGCGTTCGGATAGCCAGACTATACCTTCGGCCGGACTCCTGGATTATGAAGATACAAGATTGAAGACTTCGTCCCGTGTCCGGAAGGGACTTTCCTTGGCATGGAAGGCAAGCTTGGCGATGCGGATATGTAGATCTCCTACCATTGTAACCGACTATGTGTAACCCTAGCCCTCTCCGATGTCTATATAAACCGGAGGGTTTTAGTCCATAGGACGAACAACAGAACAACAATCATACCATAGGCTAGCTTCTAGGGTTTAGCCTCCTTGATCTCGTGGTAGATCTACTCTTGTACTACCCATATCATCAATATTAATCAAGCAGGAGTAGGGTTTTACCTCCATCGAGAGGGCCCGAACCTGGGTAAAAACATCGTGTCCCCTGTCTCCTGTTACCATCCGCCTAGACGCACAGTTCGGGACCCCCTACCCGAGATCCGCCGGTTTTGACACCGACATTGGTGCTTTCATTGAGAGTTCCACTGTGCCATCGCCATCAGGAAGGATGCCTCATCCCGTCTTTAAAGACGGCACCGTCGCTAAGGGAGCTTTGGCTATCGGCCAAACTCTCTGGCTAGGTGGTTTTCTTATGACCGCCTGTTTGGCTGCTGCGCCGACGAAGACCTCTCGGGTCATCAAAAGCAATCTTCATGTCAGCTCAGGACTTGCCGAGCAGTTAGATCCAATGGAGCTCTCTTCTATAAACGAGCTCCTGGATTGCATCGCCGCCCTGGGAGTCGCTACGGATTACGACCAGATCGCGCCTAAACCCGATCTGAGAGAGATCAACTCTCCCCAGGTCACCCATCACGTTGCCGTGGTAGAGGGACAGTGCGGAGACCCTTCATCTATCTTAAGGACCAGCTACGTCCGGGTTCCCGAACCCTCCAAGCCGGATATCCGCGGAGGGGAGGACATCACTCAAGACCCGAACTTAGAGTTGGGTAACGGGCTAGATTCATTGGACAACATCCAAGAATCTAAACCCTCGAGTTCGGAAACCCCTTGGCCTCTGAGTCTCAGATTGGGTGAGGTTTCGGATTTAATTCAACCCACCCACCCGAACATATGCGATCTATCCCAAATTAGGAAAAGGCCAGAAGAAACAGTACATCATTACTGGGCCAGATTCCTCCTGGTTATGAACAGGATCAAGGACTGCCGCAAGGAAGACGCAATCTCATTCTTCTACAATAATTGCACGGACAAGGGAATCCGCAACACCATAAGTCGCCATGATATTACACGCTTCGCTGACTTGGCGTCCATAGTACGAAAGTACTGTGCGGCGGAAAGCGCCTGGAAAACCGAAGTAAAATTTTGGGATAATCCGTCCCTGAATACAAACCCAGTCCGAAATAAAAGGGTGCATCGTTGCCGGACACCCGAGTTAAACACCAAAAAGCAAAAACCCTCTAGAGGGCATGGAACCATACTGGAAGGGTGGCTTAATGGACCCTGTAAAATTCACAATACAGAGGGTGCCACACCAACTCACAGCCTTAGAGCATGTTGGATACTCCGGCAGGTGGCCAAAATCGGCGAAAATCTTCTAATTCCGGAGGCCACAGAAAGTCACCCCAGAGACACCGTTACGGTATTAACAGTGTTCAAGACTTTCGCATCAAATAATATGCGAAAAAAACACTCCACAGCCTCGCCGAAGTCTACCAAGTAGCAACAATAAACCCATGGAGTGACACAACTATTACTTTCAATGCCAGTGATGAACCTAAATTCCGAACAGCCCGAGCACCAGCCGCATTGGTCCTCAGTCCAATAGTGGACGGCTTTCGCCTTACCAAGGTACTCATGGATGGAGGCAGCAGATTGAACCTCATTTATGAGGAAACCCTTCAAAAATGGAAATAGACTGGAACCGCATTGAGCGAAGCAGCACAACCTTTAGAGGAATAATCCCCAGTTGGGAAGCGCACTGTACAGGAAAAATCACACTAGATGTGGTGTTCGGCACACTGGATAATTACAGGTCCGAAGAGGTCACGTTCCAAGTGGCCCCGTTCAGTAGCGGATACCACGCTCTGCTAGGGCAGGAAGCATTTACAATCTTCCAAGCAATACCCCATTACGGGTACATGAAGCTCAATATGCCCAGGCCGAACAGAATTATCACTCTCGCTAGTGATCCGGACATAACACTCCGCACCGAAAATAAGACATCTGCACTGGCCCTTGAGGCACTCTCTGAAGCCCTAGCGGCTGAGGAGCTGACTGCGCTGCGCTCCACGGTGAACAGGGACGATATGATACTCGACAAAAGATCCAAGTCCACCTCCTTTAAACCAGCGGACGAAATAGTCAAATTCCAGGTCCATCCAATGGACCCCAATAAAACAGCTTCCATCGAGGCACAATTAAACCCTGGTGTAGACGCCGCATTGCAAGAGTTCGTACGTGAGAACTGGGACATTTTCGCCTGGTACCCTTCAGATATGCCAGGAATCCCACGCAGGCTGGCTGAACATAGCTTAAATATCCCAAAAGGATTCAAACCCGTCAAACAGGCTCTCCGGCGCTTTTCTGAACTTAAGAGACAGGCCATGGGAGAGGAGCTAGCCAAACTATTGGAGGCCGGATTCATCAGAGATACAAAACATCCGGACTGGCTAGCAAACCTGGTGATGGTACCAAAGAAGGACAAATCCTGGCGCCTGTGCGTTGATTTTAAAGACCTTAACAAGGCTTGCGCAAAGGATCCCTTCCCTCTACCCTGCATCGATCAAATTATCGACGCTTCCGCAGGACACGATTCGTTGTGTTTCCTCGACGCATATTTCGGTTACCATCAAATCAAGATGGCAGAGTCCGACCAAGCCGCAACGGCATTCATCACACCATACGGCCCATTCTGCTTCAACACCATGCCCTTTGGGCTCAAAAACGCCGGCGCAACATATCAACGCATGATTCAGACATGTCTGGCAAACCAGATCGGTAAAACAGTGGAGGCATACGTGGATGACGTGGTCGTTAAAACAAGACATGTCGAGTCTCTAGTAGACGACTTGAGGCTCACATTTGATAACCTCCGGACATACGATATCAAACTCGATCCAGAAAAATGCGTTTTCGGCGTTCCAGCCGGAAAGCTCTTGGGCTTCATTGTATCCGGTAGAGGAATTGAAGCAAATCCAGCCAAGATCCGAGCTCTGGCACAATTGGATATCCCAAAGGACCTCAAACAAATACAAAAATTAACAGGATGCGTGGCGGCTCTAAGCCGCTTTATCTCCCGCTTGGGAGAAAAGGCACTACCCCTCTACCGCCTCCTTCGGTGCACCGAACACTTCGAGTGGACGGACGCCGCCACGGCCGGAATCGACGAAATAAAAGCCGTATTGGCAACAAACCCAGTCCTGGCCACGCGAAATATTGGCGAACCAATGCTATTATACATTGCAGCAACCCATCAGGTTGTAAGCGCAGTGCTCGTCGTCGAACGAGAAACGGACGGACACAAATTCCCCCTTCAAAAGTCGGTCTATTATGTGTCCACTGTCCTCACTCCGTGCAAATCTCGGTACCCGCATTATCAAAAGATTGTGTACGCGGTATTCATGGCATCCCGAAAGCTGCGACACTACTTTCAAGAGTGTTCAATAATAGTAGCCTCGGAAGTACCACTTAACGATATTATAAACAACCGCGACGCGATGGGCCGGATTGCAAAATGGGCCATTGAGCTCCTCCCGTTCGACATAACTTATAAGCCACGGTGAGCTATCAAGTCGCAAGTTTTGGCCGACTTCGTCGCAGAATGGACGGAGGCCGAACTCCCTAAAGAGTACGGCACATATTCAAACTGGATCATGCATTTCGACGGCTCTAAAATGTTGGCCGGTCTAGGGGCTGGCGTCGTTCTGACGTCCCCCACAGGAGACATAGTTCAATACATACTCCAGATTATGTACACAGACTCCAACAATGCAGCCGAATATGAAGCCCTCTTACATGGTCTCCGGATGGCAGTATCCATGGGCATTCAACGCCTAGAGGTGCGCGGGGATTCAAACCTCGCGATATCCCAAATAAATGGAGACTTCGAAGCCAAGGATCCAAAAATGGCAGCCTACCACAACGCCGTCTTAAAAATGTCAGCTCGGTTAGAAGGGCTCGAATTTCACCATATAGCCCAGGAAAATAATCAGGTGGCAGATGTCCTGGCACGCATCGGCGCAAAACTTGATGTAGTCCCCCCAATATCTTCTTGGAAAGGATGTTCAAGCCATCCGTAGCATGGGAAGGGGAACCCGGCAATAACAGCCCGGACCCAAACGCACTGCCCGATACCGAACAATCGGACATAATTGGAGGCTTTGCCAAGGAAATCACACCTTCAGCCCATGTAATAATGGCCATCATCGCCCCGTGGACAGAAC
This sequence comes from Aegilops umbellulata, assembly GCA_032464435.1. Taxonomy (NCBI): domain Eukaryota; kingdom Viridiplantae; phylum Streptophyta; class Magnoliopsida; order Poales; family Poaceae; genus Aegilops; species Aegilops umbellulata. The sequence continues at coordinate 401,752,568 of CP136054.1, forward strand.
CTTTCCTAGCCTACCTTACTAGGCAGGAACTCCCCGAGGACCAAAATGAGGCGCGCTGCATAGTGCGGCGATCTAAAGCCTACAAAGTCCATGAGGGAGAGCTTTATAAAAAAAAGGACTACCGGAGTCCTTCAAAGGTGCATCTCCGAAGAGGAAGGGTGGAACCTTCTGGCTGTAATTCATGCCGGACTCGGTGGTCACCACGCCGCAGCTCAGTCCCTTGTAAGCAAGGCCTTTCGTACAGGCTTTTATTGGCCGAGGGCCCGGGCAGACGCCCAGGACTTAGTCCAACGATGCGTCGGTTGCCAGCTTTTCGCAAACCAAAGCCACATGCCACCCACCGCCCTCCAAACTATCCCCATAACTTGGCCCTTCGCGGTCTGGGGGCTTGACATGGTTGGACCCCTTAAAGGCGGAACCAACAAGAAAAAATATTTACTGGTCATGGTGGATAAGTTCACCAAATGGATAGAAGCCAAGCCTGTTAAGACGGCTGAATCTGGACCAGTGATAGACTTTATATCCGGGGTTGTACACCGTTACGGCGTCCCCCACAGCATCATCACTGATAACGGCATGAACTTTACGGCCGACGAGGTAAAACTCTGGTGCAAAAACATGGGCATCAAGCTCGATTATGCTTCCGTCTATCACCCACAAACTAACGGCCAGGTCAAACGGGCAAATGGTCTTATCATGAGCGGCATCAAACCCAGATTAGTGCGGTCCCTCAAGGAATATAACACGCACTGGGTAGAGGAGCTCTACTCCGTACTCTGGGGGCTGCGGACCACGCCGAATCGCACCAACGGATACACACCATCCTTCATGGTGTACGGCGCAGAGGCAGTCTTGCCTTGCGACATAATTCATGACTCACCTCGAGTGCGCATGTACGAAGAAAGAGAAGCCAAGCTCGATCGGCAGGAGAGTTTGGACGCCTTAGAGGAGGAGCGTGACGTGGCAAAAGCCCGTTCCGCATTCTATCAATAGCAGGCTCGAAGATACCAAAGCAGAGAAGTACGGGACAAAAATTACAACGTTGGCGAATTAGTTCTACGCCTGCCGGACAAGAAAAAGGACAAACTCAAGCCCAAGTGGGAAGGCCCCTTCATAATTAACCAAGTCCGGACTGGTGGGGCGTACCGCCTGCGAGATGCATCGGATAGCCAACTCGAGCCGAACCCATGGAACGCAGCCCGTCTCCGAAGATTCTACGCCTAGCGCCGGACTCTGTGTTCGTCTCTTTCCTCTGTCCATTTTTTATATACTGTCTGTCTTAGATTTCTCTCCTTCTCCCCTCCCTTTCAGCCTTTAAAGTCTCATCAAATGACGTTCTATTCGCACTCATTAAGCCTGGGGGCTTCTTTTAACAGAAGCTTATTTATACGGGCTCTATGCCCAGCACATGCGTCACACTTCCGCATGTACCTTTTATTTCGCCATTATATGCATCGATATGACTTAAGATTTGGCCAAGCTGGGTTGCCTGGCTCCTGTGCTTACCCCTACGTTCCTGATTGTTCGGCTAGGTGGTAAAGGGAGCACCTCTGCGATTGTTACTGCCGGATCAGTCGGATGTGTACCTCAGACTGGGTGAAGCCAAAAGCTAGCGTTCTTAAGGGAATGTTCGGTCGGTTACCTAAAAGATGATCTCTTTACTTATTTATTTATGCGCCCCCAGATGCTTTTTCCTGCGTATTTTTCGCAGAATGGACATGCACTTTAGGGCATGCCACCCAGGGAAAGGAACCCTTAACGGAACAATTCTCCCTGGAAGATGTTTCTTACTAACCATGTAATATAACATAACTAGTTGGGCACTTGTCTGTTCAAGCACTAATGACCCCTACGCCTGGTCTCCATGCATACCCCGGTTCTTACATAACCGCGAGGGTATTCGGACACACTCCGGACCGTCAGGTCCCGAGGTTAAAGCGAAAAGGTCGGCCATGACAAACGGTCTACAATCCGGCTAGAAGGCATTACAAATGTCAATTAAATTACATGGTCATTCTGACTGATTGTATTCCTCTTCAATACCATCTAACACGCTGTCTAGTTTACAGTCCTGTTGGGAATACTTTGCGGCCAATTCTACTTGGCCGTATACTAAGCCTACAGGGATCTCCTTCCCATCGGGCCCCATAGGTCCGACCTCGGCCATGTGGTTGGGGTCAGCCTTTGTGTACCACGTCTTCACCATGGCCCAGGCCTCCCTAGCGCCTTGACAGCAGCCCGATATCTTCCACAATCGGAAGCGTCGCCGCGCTCCCGTCAGCTTCTCTGCAAGCTCTCCAAGGCCTTCGGGCATGGAGATGGATGGCCATAAGGCCTGGGCGACGCCTTGCATCACCTGCCGAACTCGCTCGTGCAGTTGCGAAAGCTCGGGAAGAAGGTCACCTGTAGAACCGGGCATCTCCTCTGCAGGACGACCTGTTTTCACACCTACAGACATTACTCTGTTAGTCGACTTCCTCACCGAACTTTTTTTTCCTCAAAGGTTCGTTGAAGCACTTACTAAATATGTCGCGCCGAAGCCGCTGATTCCCTTAACGGAGTCCGAAAGCTGGGCACGAACATCTTGCAGTTCAACGCCCAACTTGGTGTTGGCATCTTGGAGATCATTCTTCTCCCGCCTCACCTTTGTCAGCATGCTCTCACCAGCCATTAACTGGCGTAGGAGTTGTTGCTTTTCCGGATCTAATCCGGCGCCATCTGCAATTTCATTTGTTAGATTTGCACACACGCCGCACTTCACAAAATTCTTATCTTTTGGAAGTATATATATTACCAACGGGGGTCTCCTTGGGCTCCCCGGTCGCGGCTAGTGCGGCCTCAAGTTGGGCTTTGCAGTCTTCTAGCTCCTGGGACAGTTGGGTATTCTTTTCCGCAAGACCCTGCATTATTGAATGATCCTTAGATCAGTTCTTCTAACTGTTTCAAGTCTCGGGGGCTACTGATATATATAACCATTAAATTTTCTCACCCTTATGTCTTTTACATATTGCTCTATGGCTCTGGCTAGACCATTTTGAGCGGCATGGAGGTACACATCTCCCGAATTGAAGGCATCCAACGCCTCTTGGGAGAAACAAGCGTCGCGGAGAACTGTCCGGCGACACCTGTGGTTCAGGGCACTCTCCACCTCGGAATTAGTGGCAGACAACCTGTCCGCATCCTCTGTCGGAGGAGCGTCCGGTGCGCGCCTCGTGCTCGCCTCCGCCTCTGGACTAGGCTTTGGAGCCTTGATGGTGGAGGCGCGATTGGCAGCCTCTCCGTATATAGTCCGGCGAGGTCTCTTTGTCCTAAAGAGAGCACGAGTGTTAATATGCCTTGAAGGAATAACACCTGGGATAAGAGGGCGCGCTATACCTTTGCGTTGGCGTCTCGGTCCGGACTACACTTCTCTTCTGTCCACGGGGCCCTGCAGCCCCTCGTTGGCTTGCCGCCGCAGGTTCGGCCTCCCGTCTCAAAAACCTCCCCTGCAAAGCATGGTTGTAATCAGGAAAGTGAAAACACGCGAGGGTGGACTCCTTTTCGGGGTACTGAGACTTCGACCTCAGTTACCTGGGAGGCCGGGATTAGCCCTGGGTAATCGGCCATAATAGCCACCAAGGCGTTGTCCTTGCTCAATTGATGGAACACTCCATCAATCAGCTCCACAGATAAGTCCGGATCCTCTTTAACATCCTCGCGCAGTTCCTGCATTGAAGTCGTTAGACTATATACTTAAACGATGGGAATATAAAACGGATGGGCAAGTAAGAGTGTCCTCTTACCCAACTCGGAGGATTGTACATAGTAAATCCGCCCCGTGGGTTGACGCGGAGAAATTCCTCCTCTTCTCCCTTGTACAAAGCGGACAAGATCTTTGTCAGGGCGGCAGCCGAATCCGGCCCCTTACGACCGTGACGGGTGGCGTCATCCTCCCCGTTGAAGTCCCACATGGGCTGGCCTCTGTACTGCAGCGGCTGCACCCCTTGCATGATGCATGCGGCCATGACTCCTATCATGGTTAGTCCGGAATGAGCTAATAATCTTATCCAGCCCATCAGGTAAAGGACGTCCCTGTCGCTTTCCCTCTGAGGGCTCCGTGGACGCCAGCTTAGGCGCTTCTTCAGGGGAGCAGTATCAAACTCATTGAGGCCGACACGAATAGGGTCCGGTAACGGGACGTCCTCTATATAAAACCATTCCGAAGGCCAATTCTCGGAAGCCTTCTTTGGGGTTCCGGATAGATATCCGGTGCCGGCGATGCGCCACACTTCGGCTCTGCCCACTTGATATATTGACCCCTCCTGAGAATGGGGCACCAGGCAGAATAGCCTCTTCCACAATGCGAAATGAGCCTCAACACCCAAAAACAGCTCATGTAGGGCTACGAAGACCGCGATATGCAATATGGAGGCAGGTGTGAGATTGTGTAGCCGGAGGCCATAGAACTCCAGGAGCCCCCGGAGAAACGGATGGATTGGAAATCCGAGACCTCTTATTAAATAAGGGACAAGGCATACCCGCTCTCCTTTGGAGGGATTAGGGGCACTCTCCGCTTGCTCTCCGCCATTATAGGTGGCAAGTCCGTCTTGAACCGGGACCATGTAGGCCGGGGGGAGAAATCCCTTGGTCTGGAGCGTCACTAGCTCGTTATGCGGGACGAAGCACCTCTCTCAATCTCTAGACTGAGGGCTGGAAGGGCAAGAGGAGGAGTTGCGGCGGCTGGCCATGGTGGAATGGACCTTTGTCGGATGCGCTCTGATGAACACTTGCGGAAGGGACAAGGTGTGGTTTGGATCTAAATCCTCGTCCCTTTAAATAGGCGGCTCATTTACGCGGCTAGGGGTGTGAATGTAAAAACACCCAGACTTTTCGTATTCATTTGACACGTGGAAGACAACCATTATTGGTCGTAGAAGCCAAGGAGCGCAACATTTACAAGAAACCAGACATTATTCAACAGGTACACGAAATTTGGAGGAGAACCCGCATTCCAATGCCGAAGACAATTTGCGCGCTGGACTCATCGTCATTGAAGCCTGGTTCGGGGGCTACTGAGGGAGTCCTGGATTAGGGGGTGTTCGGATAGCCGGACTATACCTTCGTCCGGACTCTTGGATTATGAAGATACAAGATTGAAGACATCGTCCCGTGTCCAGAAGGGACTTTCCTTGGCGTGGAAGGCAAGCTTGGCGATGCGAATATGTAGATCTCCTACCATTGTAACCGACTCTGTGTAACCCTAGCCCTCTCCGGTGTCTATATAAACCGGAGGGTTTTAGTCCGTAGGACGAACAGCAGAACAACAATCATACCATAGGCTAGCTTCTAGGGTTTAGCCTCCTTGATCTAGTGGTAGATCTACTCTTGTACTACCCATATCATCAATATTAATCAAGCAGGAGTAGGGTTTTACCTCCATCGAGAGGGCCCGAACCTGGGTAAAAACATCGTGTCCCTTGTCTCCTGTTACCATCCGCCTAGACGCACAGTTCAGGACCCCCTACCCGAGATCCGCCGGTTTTGACACCGACACTCGACATCGGCGTGCCTATCATCGTGTCGGTCATCTGCATCAGAGCGGGGGCGTCCCCACTGCCGCACTACGTGGCCAAGCTGTGGGCGAACGGCCCACCGGGGGAGCCCAAAGGCATGACCGACGCCGTCAAGGTGGAAATGGAGGTTACAAGCAGCAAGGATCCCGGCGACGTCGACGTGCAAGAGCTGGCCTTCTTGACAGTTCCGCCCAAGCTGCTGGCCGGGGCTAGGCTTGTGTCCCTCCACATTTAGATTGACAAGCTCAAGTCCTAATTGTTTCTACAATGCCTTCTGTTTATCTTAGTAATATGCTAATTCAGGGATTACCTTGGTCTACTTTAGCTTAAGAAATGGTGGGTTTTGGTGGAGATAAAAAGTTATGTTTATCAATGCATTAATTGCAATGCATGCATGCATAAAGTACATGCATTGGTCAATTTTCTCTTAATAATTGCATGCAATGATTTAATGCTCCTTGGAATCCAAACATGTGTTGAGGAACAACCAAATTGAGCCTTATAAAATGGAAAAACTAAAATTTGGAGATAAACCCTATAAAACCGGAAAGGAGAGAGTAGAAAAAGAAGTACTCCATCCGGGAATAGTGCCACACTTCGAAACTTGAACCGTCAATAAATTTTGAGCTTGCGTCTCGTCACCTTCCAAATTACTCCACGCTATATTGAATTGCAAACCTGTTCACACTGATCACAACCTAAACAGTTTCCCACTTAGGAGCGTATTAGTTCTCGGTTATAAATACTAGTATGCCAAGATGACTGTGCATTCCTCCTCAACTCCTCATACACAAAAACAAACAAGCCATTCAGCATCCTTCCCTTGCGTCTACCATGGCCAGCGTGAGTTCTGGGTCGAGAGATTGCCACCAGGGAGAGGCGAGCATGGAAGCGGAAGCATGAGAGATGTCCCGCCTCGCTGCGAGAGCAGCCGACATGTCCCGCCGCACGGAAGTAGCAGCACAGAGGTCCCACCGCGCCGCTGAAGCAGCATGGAGGTCCCGCCGCGCCGACGATGCAGCAGACTGGTCCGGCAGCACCGCGGAAGCAGCAGTGATGTCTCGCCGTGCCACGAATGCAGCAGAGATGTCCCGCCGCGCCGCGGCGGCCTGGGAAAATTTCTCGCGAGCAGGCGACGACTGTTACAGGCGCATGCATGCGATCGTCCATAGCCAGATGGAGCATATCTCCGGCTGGGCGAGGTTGCAGGATGACATGAAAGCCTCGTTTGAACAGGCTATCGGCGTACTAAGGGAGGGAAATGAGAGGCTCTGGGCCGAGCGCGACCTGCTGAGGGAGAAGATCGTCCGAAGTGCAGACTAGCAGGAGGAGACCAGTGCCTTGTTGAAGAGGGCCGGCGTCATCGTCAAGAAACTTATGGATGAGAATGACATGCTCCGCAACGAGTGCCAAAGGCTGGTGGAGGAATCTGTGGATGTTCTCAAGCAGCATCTTGAGGACACGAAAGAGCTCATCGCCGCTCGCCGCGGAGACTAGTTCCCGCGGCCTGTAGCAACGCATCAAGAAAGTAGAGATCAGCGAGCCAGATCCTTGTCTTCCTTCTTATTTTACCCTTGTGTATTTCGGGCGTAGCCGCATGTGGCTTTTTTAATTATCTTTGTAATTATGTAAGACAATTAATCATCCTTATCTTTCTGTGGAAGATCAATGTTGCAAAGCTGGAATGAAGAAAACTCTTGCTGTGGCGACCCTGGCGTTGCTGTTCTTCTAGTTGTTGCTGGGCTTCCTTCATTTTCCTGGTTTCTTTTGATGTAATAATCGGTTTAGGATGTGGATTGTGTCGTCAGTTGTGAAATGTTGGGTTCTAGCACGGATGTTTGGCCTTTGTTGGCCTCTTGGGATGTTGCGATTTCAATCTGTAGCTTTTAGTCCTTCGTGTTAGGCTGGAGTTGTGCTGAACTTCTTGTGAATTGTGGTGGTTTTCAGTAATGAAAATCGGAAGGGACAAGCCCTTCTTTGATCAAAAAAATTAATCGTCCTTATATATTCATCAGTCTTGCTATAAGTCACAGTAGATGCTATATAGGTCCGTCGGATCTTACATCAAGATCCGTGCTTTCAGATTTTCTTTTTTCTCTCTTAAATCTCAGTCGAGTGAGACATAGCCACGCCATTAAACAGAGGCTCGGGCGCCATTAATGGAGACCTTGGGAGAGAGGTGGATGGCAGATGGAGGTCAAAGGGCTCTCCTCCCGATAAGCACGCGCAGGGGTCTGATTGCACGCCTCTCGTTCTCAAATAGCTACCCTGCATGGTGCCTCCTAGCTAATAAAAAATGGGGACGTGTGGCGACACGTAAATGGTACTAGTAAGTAGAACGCCCACGGTTTCAACAATACTTGTGTTTCCGATTGTAACGTGACAACACTTGTTCCAAAATGACTTTGTTTATTGTTAATGTATGGCCTTCGCAAATCGGACTGCAAATTTACCACAGCATATTGGTGCCATGTCATGGCACCAAGCCAAGTTTCATTATTTTCATGCGTGTTTTGAATTTACAGGAATTAAAAAACTAAGTTTCTCAATGTTTCCAACCCAGACACGATGCCCAGAATTTTGAATTTCATTCCCATTTCTTGCATGTAACCTAGAAATTTACCTGAGGACACACATGTGATTTTTCAACCAACTTTGGTGCACTGGAACATGTGCTTGTATTTCAAATTTGAATTATGCACACAAAGGTGACACGTTCCCTCCCAGAACCACGAGCCTTCTTGAGAGAAGCTCCGATTTGCAAGAAGCTTAGACCAAAATTTGATCCTATTCGGCCAAAAAAATTACCACGACATGGTACTACCATGACATGACACCATGCCAAGTTTCATGCTTTTAAAACCAAGTTTCTCAATGTTCTCGACCGAGCCATGATGTCGAGATGTTTGAATTTTATTCTCATTTTTTGCATGGGACCTACTCCCTCCTTCCATCTATATAGGGCCTAATGTGTTTTTCAAGACAACCTTTGACTATTGACAAGATTAATAGCACATGAGATGTATACTATAAAAATTATATTATTGGAAGCTCTTTGACATACAAATTTGAAGGTATGCTTTGTGTAAGTTGCATGTCATATATTATTGCTCTAACGCTTGGTCAAAGTTAGCTTCGAAAAACGCATTAGGACCTATATAGATGGAAGGAGGGAGTAGAAATTCACCCGAGGAAACAAATGTGATTTTTCAACCAACTTTGGTGCACGGGAGCATGTGCTTGTAGTTCAAATTTGAATTATGCACATTAAATGACCAAAAACTCAATTAATGTGTAAATAAGGCCAAACGAAGCCGGAATAATTCCAAAATTTAACAGGGCACTCATGTAGTTCTATGTTGCCTTTGTAAATAAACTCAAGGGGGACAACGTATATCGTTTCGCACTCAAAGGTGGCACGTTCCCTCTCAGAACCACGAGCCTTCTTGAGAGAAGCTTGGGTTTGCAAGAAGCTTATACCAAAATCTGTTCCTATTCGGCCAATTTTTTTACCACGACATGGTAGTACCATGACATGACATCCATGCCAAGTTTCATGATTTTCGGACGTGTTTTGGATTTACAAGAATTTAAAAACCAAGTTTCTCAATGTTCTCGGCCGAGCCACGATGCCCAGATGTTTTAATTTTATTCTCATTTCTTGCGTGGGACCTAGAAATTCACCCGAGGACACAAATGTGATTTTTCAACCAACTTTGGTGCACGAGAGCATGTGCTTGTAGTTCAAATTTGACATATGCACATCAAATGACCAGAAACTCAATTAATGTATAAAAAACAACAAACGAACCCGGAATAATTCCAAAATTTAACAGGGCACTAATGTAGTTCTATTTTGCCTTTGTTAAGAAACTCAAGGGGGGCAGCGTATATCGTTTCACACTCAAAGGTGGCACGTTCCCCCTTAGAACCACGAGCTAACAAATTGTCCCAATTTTTTACCACAACATGTTAGTGCCATGACATGACACCATGCCAAGTTTCCTGATTTCCAGGCGAGTTTTGGATTTACATGAATTTAAAATCAAAGTTTCTCGATGTTCGCGGCCGAGTCATGACACCCAGATGTTTGAATTTCATTCTCATTTCTTCCATGGGACCTAGAAATTCAACCAAGGACACACATGTGATTTTTCAACCCACTTTGGTGCACCGAAGCATGTGCATGCAATTCATATTTAGATTATGCACATTAAAAGTCCAGAAACTCAATTAATGTATAAAAAGGCCAAATGAACACGATATAATTCCAAAATTTAACAGGGCACTCTTATAGTTCTATGTTGCCTCTGTAAATAAAATCAGGGGGGAGGCAGCGTATATCGTTTCACACACAAAGGTGACACGTTCCCTCTCGGAACCACGAGGCCTGTTGAGAGAATCTCCGGTTTTGCAAGAGGCTTTTACCAAAACTTGTCCCAATTCAACCAAAAATTATACGTATGAAAACAGGGTTTAGCTTATCCTAAACATCTCGCTACCTAGACCAATAATGTACTATGATTTGAATTCAACATAAAATGGATACAAATATTTGAATTGGAGAGTGTATGGTACATGTAGTTCATAGTGAAATATGATTACTGCTATATGTATGTTTTTTGTTATCAAGATAATATTTAAATTATTGTATAACTTGACAACAATCGTATTCAAATAAGGAAAATTGATTCAAATTTAGTTCATATGGTAGACGACAATATATATGTTCACATGGTGGAGTAAAATGTTCATATATGATGGAAGATCAAAATGTACGACTACATCAATTATAAACCGCAAGGTCACCTAACGATATATTCGAATTCAACATAACGTGGATTCAAAAATTGAAATTTGAGATCATGGCATCTGTAATCATATAAAAAGGGACATTGCTCTTTCTTTGGTGGGATTTGATTTCTTTTTTGTTGTTGTTGAGGGAAGTGCGAATCGATTTGGTACTGTGCAGGGTAATCTTGTTCTCCCGATTTTTTTACATTTTTCTTGTAGTTTTTTCATTGGCATCTATAGCAATATAGTAAAAGGGGACATGACTCTCTTGTGTCTTGTATGAATTGTTTTTTTACACGTTAAGTTTGTTCTGCCGAACAACGAATCCACACCTTGTTATCCCAAAATTTTCAAGCTCGGGTATCTTTTGTCTCACCTGCTTTGAAACTCCCGCTTCTTCAACCCGCGTCGCGCCTTGTTATCCCGAAATTTGGACGCACACGAGAACTCCCTCCTCATCCGAAATCACTCCCGCAGCCCAGACACGCGAAATCCCCCTTCTACCCCTCAGCCAGAAATGAAGCTCCACGTCGCGGTGTCAAAACCGGTGGGGGTACGCTGGTAACTTACCCTACATTTCGGACAAGCGCGTCCCTAAGCTTGGCTCCCCCTCCCTCTTCTCCTCCCCCCATTAGTACACAGAGGCCGCCAAAACCCGCAAAACCCCATGCTCCTCCGTCGGCCTCCCGACCGCCGCCCAGCCGGAGACTCTTCCCCGACTACGTCGTCCACCGCAACAGCTCGCCGTCCCTCATCCACCGCACCAGATGAGGATCCATGGTCGATCTCGTTGTCCCGCCGGATCAGCCGCCCCATCCTCCACCTCCAAGGAGCTGCCCCGACGTTCGCCTCGTCTATCGCGCCACCTCAATCCCCACAGCGTTGTCTTGACCTGCCCCACCACAACCGCAGCACCCTCACCAATTCCTCCGATGAAGCCGAGGCCAACTCGGCGCCACCAAGGAGGATCTGCACTCATCGCTGCATTTTATCTTTTATTCGATCTCATGAGGCCGCCGGTGCTCGATATCGAGCAGACATGGCGTGTCTCCATCGACGGTGCCGTCGCCGGCCACATCTTCCACGACGTCTCTCCCCCATGTCGTTGCTTCCTCGGCGGCGACTTCCACAACGGCACTAGCTACAGCTGCTCCGGCTCTCGCTCGCGCTGCGGCTCTATTCTTGCTGTCGGTCGTGCTACTGCACTGCTCCTGCTTTCGTTCGTGCTGCTACTCTGCTCTTGCTCTCGCTTGCGCTGCTGCTGCTGCACGACCTCCGGCAGCTACAGGAGTTGCTGCTTTAGCACTCGCTCACAGTGCTACTGCACGACTTGCTCTCTGCTAGTGCGTTCCCTGCTCGAGCGTCTGCTGATTTAGATCACTGCTTCTCTGCTACTAGTGCTCGAACGCCCTAAACATCTATTGCAATGCTCTGTTACTAGTTCAATCAGTTTCGACAGTAAAATTCAGTTTCGACTGTGAAGTTCATTTTCTTCAGTTAAGTTTAGAGTGAACAGTACTTACAGCATCTGTCGGAGCGGCCGTGGCGCGGCTGATGCGTTTTACATCTAGCACTTTTTGGTGATGTATTTTACATCATCTATTGCAGATGATATTAGGGTCCCACTTTAGATTAACGTTGTCTATCTTGTCATGCTTCAGCCTCGTCGCCGTAAACCTTAGCGCTGATCCAACGACGGAACCGTCCATCAAAGTGGAGCAGTACCCTCGGCGCCATTTCTAGAGGCCTCGGATTTTCTTCCCCGCCTCCGACAGTCACACCAGCATCATCACCATCCTCCACGTCCAACCCAATGATGCTGAGGTCCACAAGGCTATGCCAAAGAGGTTGTACACTCATCACACCATGTTGTTTCTCCATTCCTCTGTTCTTCCAATTCATGTGAGCCAAACACACAGGTTGACTGAAATCCTATGTTTCCAAATGCTCTGTTTTGCACGTGCATTCCTATCCTATTCCTGTATTTTTCCTGTCCCTGCGTTTATAGAATCCTCCAATTCTAAGGAGCCCTTACAGATTTACTTCATTTTTAGATAGGCGTTAAAGAAAACTCTTTGTGTTATGTCCTGCTCCTGCCGTGCCATCATCCATCCCACCTGAGGTGCACCATCGACAGAAGCATTCACTGCAGCAGAGATCCCCCCTGCAGACTTCCTTTCGCCGCCTCAGATCATCTTCCCCGTTGCCGGCAGTCACGCCAACCGCATTACCATCACCGAATGAGCAGATGAACCTGAGGACTACACAGTTCCGGAAGAGAGGTCGCAGTCTTTCGTGTTTGCTTACGTTATACATCGGTTATTATTACCTGCTACTTTATCGTTCAATCTTGAGTTTTGAATTGCCCATGGGTCTCATATCGAGCCAGCAACGAATAGTATCTATCTACTATCTGGATCATCTGGGGTCTTCTATGTGGTTCATGTTGGGTGGGCAACAAACAATAGATGATCCATTGTCTATCTTTTTAAACTGAAGCTATAATCTACTTGCTATCATTAGTTTTGGATCCATCCACTCGTTTGCTACCATCAGTCTTGATTTTTGCATGCACCCCTTAGGCCTTACAAAATCTAACTTTTTTTATTATGCATGTCAGATATGTAGAGAAAAAGAGAAGACCGTTGCGTGCGAATATAATGCCATGCAGACGCTGCTCCATGGTGGGCGAAGGCCCCCCCCCTCCTGCATTTCCGGATTGTATTCCAGAGGAAGATAACTGTTCAGATGGAGATTCAGACGGAGCCGACCACGCCTGTTTACCACCTGAGGTGTTTGCTCTAACCTGGCATGCTGATGTTGGTCATATCATGCATATGGCGCCTTGCATTGCTTACATTATACATCTTATATGTCATCAGCTTAGTTTAGATTTGCTTTGTGTGAATGCCACCTGTTTGGTTTCTATATCATACTCCCACCATTCCTAAATATTTGTCGAGATTTCAACAAGTGACTACATACGGAACAAAATGAGTGAGTCTACACTCTAAAATATGTCTTTATACATCTGTATGTGGTAGTCCATTTGAAATCTCTAAAAAGACAAATATTTAGGAACGGAGGGAGTATATGGGAATTATGCAATGTCATCTTCTTTAGCCAGGCATCATATACGTGAATCATGCAATGCCATCCTGTTTAGCCAGTCATCGTATATGTGAATTGTATCGTGCCATATTTTTTCCATAATGTATTCCATTTGTCAACAATGTTTATACATTCATCTACTCTTCCTGTGCATCAGCCATTTGAGTCGGTCATGGGAAAATCTGGAGTGAAAACAAGGTCTTCTGAGCAGTCAGTGCTACCTGTTGATGCAAATTTCTTGCTGGTTACAGATAGCTCCTCAGAGGAGGATACAGAGAGAGATGACCAGTCGTATTCCCCTCCCCCCCCCAAGGTGCATGCTCTAACTTGGCTGGGTTATATTGCTCATATCTTGCATATCTTGCATTGCCATGCCATCTGCTTAGATTAGACATGCTTTGTGTGAATGCCTCTTGTTTGCTTTCTATATCAGATATGTGAATTATGCAATGCCATGTTTTTCAGCCAGTTATCATATATGTGAATTATGCAACGCCATGGAGCCAGGCATCATATATGTGAATTATCTCATGCCATCTTTTTTTTCATTACGTATTCCATTTGTCGACAATCTGTGTATATTGAACTACTCTTCATGTGTATCAGCCATTTGAGCCGGTTATGGAAAAATCTGGAGTGAAAACAAGGTCTTCAGAGCAGGCAATGGTACCTGTTGAAGCATATATCTCGATGGTTACAGGGAGCTCCTCAGAGGAGGATTCAGAGACAGATGACCAGTCCTATATCCCACCTGAGGTGTATGCTCTAAGTTGCAATGTTTATATTTCTCATATGATGCATATGGTGTCTTGCATTGCTTAGTTTAGACATCATATGCACACTATTGAATTCTATCTGCTTAGTTTAGATATCATACATGCGAGTGCCAGCTGCTTAGTATATGAATCAATTATGTCAATTATATCATGCCATCCTGTATATTTAGACAACATGTATGTGAATTATTTCATCCCAACCTATTTTAGAAAGACATCATATAGTTTTGTCATGTCATCCTGTTTAGGTACTCAACATATGTTGAATTATGCCATTATATCATGTTAAGTTATCCATCATATATCTGAAACTGTGTCATGTTATCCTGTTTAGTTAGGCATCATATATGTGAAATTGTGTCATGTTGTCCTGTTTGGTTAGACAACATACATGTGAATTACCACATCTGTCTATCATACAATGTATGTATGTTCAATTTCTTTTCTTGTTTATCAGCCATTTGAATTGGAGGGGGTGATGGCAGTATCTAAGGGAGCAAAAACCTGTCCTTCACAAAAGACAGTGCTACCCATTGATGCAGATAGAACCATGGTTGTACTGGCCCACAAACTAGCCCCACCACACATAATCGAGACTCTTCCAGATTGCACACTTACACCGTTGGGCAGAGAACCAGCTACAACCCATCTAACCGCAACCCCAGCGGATAGTAACCCACTTATAGTTGACAAAGCACCATGTCCACCACAGAGTACCCCCACACGAGTTGTTTGTAAAGCTACTGCAGTGCCCAAAGCACGAAGACCACCACAGCTAACCAAAACTCCATGTTTAAAGCAGAAGAGCAATTGTTCTAAGGTCAGATTCCGTAGCTATGGTCCATACTACTTTGCTGTTGCATCACTGTATTTACTCATAGCAACTACTTTCGAATATGAAGGATCCAATTGAAACTCCAATGGCACAACAGGTATGTTTTAAACCTATTTCTTTAACTGGATTGCTGCTCTAACTTCTTGCTCTATGTTGATTTCAGTTTAAGTTGCATAAACAATTATGTTCTCATGTGATGCACATTACAAGTGCTGCCAATGCTGTGTAGTTTCTCACACTTATATTCTGTCTATGATGGTGTGTCTTAAAAATATATGAGTTGAACTGTGTCTCTATCTTGATAAGGGAACATAAACTAGAATGATATGGACAATACAGTGACCATAGTACATAGATATATGTTTGTTTCATGTTGTTATCCTGTCCACCTTACTACTAAACCGGTTTACCAAAATGAGTTTCGTATACTACAAGCTAAACCTGTGATGTGTCTGCTTGTTTCTCTTGTAGTATGCAAACCGAATATTGGAGAAGAGCACCCCACTATGCAATGGTAGAGAAACTAATGCAGATAAGGTTCAAGATAGTGAGACAACCCTGTTAGTCTCCAAGAAAGGTGATAAAAATGATCTTGTAGACAGTGAGAAAACCCCACAGTCCTGCGTTGATGTAGTGTTCGAGTTACTGGCCAGTACCGCTGGCACAAGCTCTTTGAACTCGCTGCCTGAATCACTTCGGCTTCTTCAGTCTCAGCTACAAGCTGAAAGGCATCAGTCAGCTGTGTTGCGGCAAGAAGCCGAAGGACTGAGGAAGTCCCTGCAGAATTCAGATGCGTACTTTCTTGTGCAACAGCAAGCGCTGGAGGATTTAAGTGCCAAACAAGAGAAAGCTAATAAGCTTGCTAAGCATCTTGCCAGCAATATGGGTACCCAGGATATTGTTTCTTGAGCTCTTCTGAAGTGGTTTCAGTTCTGGACTTGTTTTGCTGCGGCGTTTATATGATGTTGTGTTCCCTATATTTGCACTGGTGGCGAACTTTGATGCCCAGTGGATGTAATATGTGTAATAGCCGTGATATCCTAGCATAAGTTTCTTGCTTATTTGTTTCCTTGTTGTCTTGTTTATTTATTTGCTTGTAGTCAGTGCAGTTCTTTTTTCGTGGTTTGCTAGTGGCTACAATAACCTATTTTTTAAAACTAGGCCAAAATAACCATGGGCTAATATTTACTGTAGTGACACTGGGCCTCCTACGGGCCGTAGAAACAGTGGGCCTTCTACGGGCCGTAGAAACAGTATGCCTTCTACGGGCCACACAAACAATGGGCCTTCTACGGGCCATAGAAACAATGGGCCTTCTACGGGCCATATCATCAATGGGCCTTATACGGGCCGTATGATCGATTGGCTAAACATGGGCCAGTAACAGGCCACATTATGGCCGTAAACGGGCTAGAGTTGGAATCGTCCATTCATGGGCCGACCATAACGGGCCATCATTAATAGGCCGTATTTGATGACGCTATGAAAACGGCCCAACGAATTAACGGACCACAAACGGGCCGACTATAACCACGGGCTGAATTTGGCCCACAAGTAGATAATGACAGTAATGGGCCGTAAGTAAACGAATGCTGGAAATGAGCCCACGAATAAATGGGCTCTGAGAAGGCCGAAAGATAACATGGGCTGGAAACGGCCCAGCGGAATAATGGGCCATTAATGGGTACAAAGTTATACACTGTTCATTACGGGCCAGTTTCACAACGGGCCGTTAATGGGTGTAAAGTGATACACTGTTCATTACGGGCCAGTTTCACCACGGGCCGTTAATAGGCGAAGAGTTACATAGGGACTCATATGGGCCGAAAGACGTCATGGGCCATACATGGGCCAGAAGTGAAAACGGGCTGGAATCATATTGGATGGCCCAGATGACGCTACTGGGCCTAATTCGGATAGGGCGTAACGGGCCTTGGGTTAGCGGGTTGTAAATGGGCTATATTCAAATAGGCCGTTAACAGGCTTTCCATGGGCCGACCCGCCAGCTTTTGACCGAGTCAAACGGGCCGGCCTTTTCACAGGAATGGGCCTCTGTTGGGCCGTGCCACGTGTCGATGTATCATAGGCGCCTTCCGTCCAATGAGTGGTTGACATCTGTCCCAACGATGAGCCGACACGTGTTTCCTCCAGCCAATGATGATTTTACACGTGGAAAATCCCCATTGGTCGGGGCTGTTAACGGGTTATCGGATCCAAAACCTGACCCGATAGCTTAACGGCGTTCCGTTACGGTGGATGCCACGTGTCGGTCACCCTTGACGAAAGCACTTCTGTGACACGCGATTTATCGTCATGGAAGTGGACACGTCCGTGATGATAATTTTGGTAATGTCATGGAACACTTCTACGACAGCACAGGTATGACTATCTTGATTCTGTCATAAATTTGTCATGGATGTACATGCATGACAAAAAACGCGACCTACTGTGACAAACACATATCATCACGGAAGTGTATTTTTTTTGTAGTGTAGCACTGACTGCTCGGAATAACTTGTTCTTGCTCCAGATTTTCCCATCACTGCCTCAAATGGCTGATGCACAGGAAGAGTATATGAATGTACGAACATTGTTGACAAATGGAATACATTATGAAAAAAATAGTATGGCACGATAAATTCACATATACGATGACTGGTAAACAGGATGGCATTGCATGATTCACGTATATGATGCCTGGCTAAAGAAGATGTCTGGCTAAAGAAGATGGCATTCACATATAGGAGTATGATATAAAAACCAAACAGGTGGATTCACACAAAGCAAATCTAAACTAAGCTAATGACATATAAGATGTATAAACTAAGCAATGTGAGGCGCCATATGCATGATATAACCAACATCAGCATGCCAGGTTAGAGCAAACACATCAGGTGGTAAATAGGAGTGGTCGGTTCCCTCTGAATCGCCTCTAAATAGTTATCTTCCTCTGGAATACAATCTAGAATGGGGGGAGTGGGGCCCCAACTTCGCCCACCATGGAGCGGCCTCTGCATGACATTATATTCCCACGCAACGGTCTTCTATTTTTCTCTACATGTTACGTACGATTGTGTACAATAGTTGACATACATAATAAAAAAACATAGTTAGATTATGTAAGGCCTAAGGGGTGCATGCAGAAATCAAGATTGATGGTAGCAAATGAGTTGATAGATCCAAAACTAATGATAGCAGGCAGATGATAGCTTCAGTTTTAAAAGATGGACGATGGCTCATCTACTGTTTGTCGCCACCGAACATGAACCACATAGAAGACCCCAGATGAACCAGATAGTAGACAGATACTATTCGTTGCTGCCTCGATATGTGACCAACGGGCATTTTAAAACTCAAGTTGGAACATTAGTTTGGACCTGACTCGGAGTCTAAGAGGTGAACAAGACGATAAAGTAGCAGGTAATAATAACCGATGTATAACGTAAGCAGACATGAAAGAGTGCGACCTCTCTTCCGGAACTATGTAGTCCTTAGGTACATTTGCTCACTCGATGATGGTAATGCAGTTGGCGTGGCTGCCGGCAACAGGGAATATGATCTGAGGCGGCGAAAGAAGGTCTGCAGGGGGAATCTTTGCTGCCGTGAATGCTTCCATCAATGGTGCACCTCAGGTGGGGTGGATGACGGCACGGCAGGAGCGGGGACAAAACACACAGAGTTTTCTTTGACACCTATCTAAAAATGAAGTAAATCTGTAAGGGATCCTTAGAATTGGAGGATTCTAAAAACACAAGGACAGGAAAAACACAGGAATAGGATAGGAATGCACGTGCAAAACAAAGCATTTGCAAACATAGGATTTTTGTCAACCTAGGTGTTGGTTCACATGAATTGGAAGAACACAGGAATGGAGAAACATGGTCAAGTTAAAGTCAAACCACATGAAAATGTAAAATAAGAATCTTATTATGCCGGTAATGCACTTAGTCCTGCTCTTCATGCATATTAATTTGAAAAGGACGTCCAAGTGGATATTAAAATTCCTAAGTTTTTTCTTTGAAAGAGTCACCAAAGGAAAAAATCCTCCAGTTTTGCTTTGCTCCATTCCTTCTAACCAAATGCACGAATAGTAGTACGATAGTAAAGTTTCCAATTCCTATGTTTTCCTTCACTTTTTCTTTGAACCAATGGCGATTCTAGTAGGCAATCTTCAACATGATGAAGCTTGCCCTCGAAATATTTTGTGAGCTTAGATTTGGTCCACATGAATATCATATAATGGCTATCTTGCTAAACCTATTCAAATTGTGGTTCAAAAGAGCATTTAGTTTTCTCCCTGTTAACTTTGTGACCATGATTCATTTATTTCTAGATTTGCAACTGCTTTGAACCAAAGCATCCCTGAGGGATCAACATGAATGTAGAGTAACAAAGTGATGCGACGAGTGTACAACCTCTTTGGCATAGCCTTGTCGACCTCAGCATCATTGGGTTGGACGTGGAGGATGGTGATGCTCGTGTGACTGTCGGAGGCGGGGAAGAAGATCGGAGGCCTCTGGAGATGGCGCCGAGGGTATTGCTCCGCTGTCATGGATGGTTCCATCGTTGGAGCAGCTCCGGTGAGGTGTACGAAGATGAGGCTGAAGCAGGACAAGACACACAACATTAATCTGAAGTGGGAGTCTAATAGCACGTGCAATAGATGATGTAAAATACATCACCAAAAAGTCCTAGATGTAAAATGCATCAGCCACGCCGTGGTCGCTCCGACAGATGTTGTAAATACTGTTGACTCTGAATTTAACTGAAGAAACTGGACTTTACAGTCAAAACTGAATTTTACTATTGAAACTGAATTTTACTGACAAAACTGATTGAACTAGTAGCAGAGCACTACAATAGAAGTTGAGGGCGTTTGAGCACTGGTAGCAGGGAGTGCACTAGGAGAAACGACTCGTGCAGTAGCACCGCGAGCGAGTGCTAAAGCAGCAACTTCTATAGTTATTATAGGTCATGCAGCAGCAGCGTGTGCGAGAACGAGAGCATAGCAGCAGCAGGAACGAGAGCAAGAGCGGAGCAGCAACATGAACGAAAGCAAGAGAAGTGCAGGGGCGCGACCGACAGCAAGAGCAGAGACGCAGCACGAAAGAGAGCCGGAGCAGAGTCACAGCGCGAGCGAGAGCCAGAGCAATAGCAGCTAGTGCTGGTGTGGAAGTCGCCATCGAGGAAGCAACGACATGGGGGATAGACGCCGTGGAGGAAGTGGCCGGCAACGGCGCCGTCGATGGAGACCCCCCATGGCTGCTCGGTATCTAGCACCGGCAGCCCCGTGAGATCGAATAAAAGATAAAATGCAGCGATGAGTGCAGAACCTTCTTGTTTGTGTCGAGTAAGCCTGGGCTTCATCATAGGAATTGGTGAGGGTACTGCAAACGTCGCCCCCTTCGCCTGTGGGAGTTCAATCCAGAGGGACCATGAGCTCTCCGGGATTTTATGAGCGCGACGCCCGCGGAGATGTATAAACTGTTCTTCGGATCACAAGAAGTGTGTCCGGATTTGACCGAGGACGCAGGCCTAAGCCGCAATCGCCCGGATACTCAAGTAAGTAACCTTGTGCCCGGACCTTCCATCCGTATAATTATCATAAACTTGCCCTTAAAAGAGATGTCCTTTTAAACAGGAGTGTATAGCGAAGGCGAAGCTGATCAGGTGTCCGGTGTCGGCGTTCTGGGAACGGGGGTCCCCAGACTTGCCTGCCTGCGGCCTGCAGTGTGGCTCAAATGGGGGCCCAGCGTGGCCCATCTTATCAGCACAAGGTTCAAGACCCTCGTGAGGGGCCAAGCCTCGCGAGGCGGACGACACGGCGCTTCCTCAAGCACGGCCTCCTCAGGCTGGCTCGCGAGGAGGCGGAGAGATCAAGGTGGGGTACCTCACGAGGTGCCCATGACGCAAGCCATGACGACCAAGGGTGCCAGGTGGGCGCCAGCCCGCGCAGCGTTTCCCTTTCCTCTTTGGTGCAAAGGGGGCAAGCGCAGGCGAGAGGATCAAGCAAAGGCATCCATTTCGGTGCAACGAGACCAAGACCAGTCCAACGGTGGGAAGGAGGTCACCATGGAGCCCAGGACGGCGTCACCACAGGGCCTTTGGCAGGCGAAGACCAACTTTAGTCAGGATAAGTGTACCAGATGTTCCCCTTCAAATTGGCCAATTGTTGGCGCCCTTCCCACTCAATATTTGGGAAGAGGCCCAGGGCCTTTGCCTATAAATAGGGCTAGCCATCCCCAGGGTAGAGGCATCTAGAATCCGATCTCATCGAGTACCAAGGAACCAGTAGAAGCAAGTAGAGAGAGAGAGAGAAGGGCGATCGAACTCCCCCTAGCAGTCCATCCCCTAGCCAAGAACAGACCCTCGCGAGGCTGTTCTTCCTTGTATTGTTCTTCATCATTAGCCCAAGAGGCAATCCACCCACCACACTGGAGTAGGGTATTACACCACAATGGTGGCCCGAACCAGTATAAACACTGTGTCTCTTGTGTTGTTCTTGTAGTAGTTTAGATCCTTGCGAGACGGAGAGGTAGTGGGCACGATCTCCGCGCGCACCCCAGAGTTCGAACCTTAAGGGTCTGCCGGAACCCGTAATCCGACATTTGGCGCGCCAGGTAGGGGTGCGCCGGAATCAGTCTTACACCGCTCCGCTCTCCTCCGACCGTCGCATCCATGTCTGACGCTCGTCGGGCCCGTGCCGAGCGCCGGGCCGCCATCGCTTCTCGCGCCGTCCAGACGGCCCACGTCGGTGGGCGTCCTCGTCGTTCCCCGTCGCCCGCCGTCAACGCCGCCACCGGCCCGGCGGGGAACGAGCAGCAAGCATCCTCTCAGCACCCGTCGGTACGGCGGGATGGCCGCACCGCCACTCCGTCGCTCACCCCGGCCGGTTCTTCGTCGCACGTGCTTCACGCGCCTTTGGAGGCTCGGGCCGCGCTCATCGCGGCGAACGAGCTCCTGCGCTACCGCCCCGTCGACGACGTTTACGAGGAATGGCTCGACCGCGTCGCCGAGCTCGTCCGCGCCGCAGGGGGCTCTCCCGCGCCTTCCGCACCGCTGCGCCGCACTCCGCCCCGCCTGGGCAATGAGGCCCCGGGGGCATTCCAGCCGCCTCCTTTCCACAAAGATGCCATGGCTCCAAGGCGCGCAGCTCCTGGGCGGAACCCGCTCCGTCATGCGCCGGCCCAGCAGGAACGGAGCTGCCAAGAAGTCCCGCGACCGCAAGAGGGCGCCCGGGCGCTCCCGGCCCCGGCTCGCCGAGACCCCGCTCCAGCTCCGGCACGTCAAGACCCCGCGCTGCTCCCAGCTGCGGCGCAAGGGGACCCACAAGGCCAAGCTCTCCCTCAACCAAAACCTCCCGCGGCCACCGCTGGCTGCCGCGCATACACCCCCGAACTGCGTAGCGTCGCGTGGCCCGGCAAGTTCAAGCCGGACCTGCCTCCTCGCTACGACGGCACAACTGATCCCACGGAGTTCCTCCAGCTCTACGAGCTGGGAATCGAAGCAGCTAGCGGGGACGAAAAGGTCATGGTGAACTGGTTCCCCATGGCGCTGAAGGAAGGTGCTCGCACTTGGCTCCTGAACCTGGCCCCAGGCACGATCTCCTCCTGGGACCAGATGCGTACTCGCTTCATCGCCAACTTCCAAGGTACCCGCAACCGGCCTCCCGCCGTGAGCGACATGCGCCGCATCAAGCAGCAACCTGGGGAGACCCTGCAAAAGTACATCCAGCGCTTCAACAGTGCGCGCCTCAAGATCCCCAGGGTGTCTGAAGAAGCCATCATTTCGGCCTTCTCCGATGGCGTGCGTGACGTCAAGATGAAGGAGGAGTTGGCGATGCACGAAGACCTCTGCACCTCCCTGGAGCTGTTCAACCTGGCGACCAAGTGCGCCAGAGCTGAGGAGGGACGCCTCTCCCTCCTCGAGCTGCCTGCCGCAGACCCAGAAGAGAAGAAGCCCAAGGCCAAGGACGTGAAGCGCAAGGGGGCTGCCATGCTCGCGGCAGAGCCGGACACCAAGAGGGGCAAGGTGTTGGGGAACGTAGCAGAAATTCAAAATTTTCCTACGTGTCACCAAGATCTATCTATGGAGAGACTAGCAACGAGGGGAAGGAGAGTGCATCTACATACCCTTGTAGATCGCTAAGCAGAAGCGTTCAAGTGAACGGGGTTGATGGAGTCGTACTCGTCGTGATTCAAATCACCGATGACCAAGTGCCGAACGCACGGCACCTCCGCGTTCAACACACGTACAGCCCGGTGACGTCTCCCAAGCCTTGATCCAGCAAGGAGAGAGGGAGAGGTTGAGGAAGACTCCATCCAGCAGCAGCACAACGGCGTGGTGATGATGGAGGAGCGTGGCAATCCTGCAGGGCTTCGCCAAGCACCACAGAAGAGGAGGAATAAGAGACACAGGGCTGCACCAACGAGAGATAGAATCGTGTGTTGTGGGCAGCCCTAATGCCTCAATATATATAGGGAAGGGGAGGGGCTGCGCCCCCTCTAGGGTTCCCACCCCTAGGGGGGCGGCAGCCCTAGATGGGCAAGGGGGAGGCGGCCAAGAAGGGGGGAGAAGGGGAGGCGCAGCTAGATGGGCCATAAGGCCCATCTGCTCTAGGGTTTGCCCCCCTTCCCACTCCCTTGCGCCTTGAGCCCCTGTGGGGGGGGCGCACCAGCCCACCTGGGGCTGGTCCCCTCCCTCACTTAGCCCACGTAAGCCTCCGGGGCTTGTGGCCCCACTTGGTGGACCCCCGGACCCCTCCGGTGGTCCCGGTACGTTACCGATAAAACCCGAAACTCTTTCGGTGACCAAAATAGGACTTCCCATATATAAATCTTTACCTCCGGACCATTCCGGAACTCCTCGTGACGTCCGGGATCTCATCCGGGACTCCGAACAACATTCGGTAACCACATACAAGCTTCCTTTATAACCCTAGCGTCATCGAACCTTAAGCGTGTAGACCCTACGGGTTCGGGAGACATGCAGACATGACCGAGACGTTCTCCGGTCAATAACCAACAGCGGGATCTGGATACCCATGTTGGCTCCCACATGTTCCACGATGATCTCATCGGATGAACCATGATGTCAAGGACTTTAATCAATCCCGTATACAATTCCCTTTGTCTATCGGTACGATACTTGCCCGAGATTCGATCGTCGGTATCCCGATACCTTGTTCAATCTCGTTACCGGCAAGTCTCTTTTACTCGTTCCGTAGTACATCATCCCGTGATCAACTCCTTGATCACACTGTGCACATTATGATGATGTCCTACCGAGTGGGCCCAGAGATACCTCTCCGTTTACACGGAGTGACAAATCCCAGTCTCGATTCGTGCCACCCAACAGACACTTTCGGAGATACCCGTAGTGTACCTTTATAGCCACCCAGTTACGTTGTGACGTTTGGCACACCCAAAGCACTCCTACGGTATCCGGGAGTTGCACAATCTCATGGTCTAAGGAAACGATACTTGACATTAGAAAAGCTTTAGCATACGAACTACATGATCTTGTGCTAGGCTTAGGATTGGGTCTTGTCCATCACATCATTCTTCTAATGATGTGATCCCGTTATCAATGACATCCAATGTCCATGGTCAGGAAACCGTAACCATCTATTGATCAACGAGCTAGTCAACTAGAGGCTTACTAGGGACATGGTGTTGTCTATGTATCCACACATGTATCTGAGTTTCCTATCAATACAATTCTAGCATGGATAATAAACGATTATCATGAACAAGGAAATATAATAATAATCAATTTATTATTGCCTCTAGGGCATATTTCCAACAGTCTCCCACTTGCACTAGAGTCAATAATCCAGTTCACATCGATATGTGATTTCAATGATTCCAACACCCAAGGTCACATCCCCATGTGACTAACACTCAAAGAGTTTACTAGAGTCAATAATCTAGTTCACATTACTATGTGATTAACACTCAATGAGTTTTTGGTTTGATCATGTTATGCTTGTGAGAGATGTTATAGTCAACGGGTCTGAACCTTTCAGATCCGTGTGTGCTTTACAAATCTCTATGTCATCTCCTAGATGCAGTTACCACGCTCTATTTGGAACTATTCCAAATAATGTTCTACTATATGAATCCAATTTACTACTTAGTATAATCTGGATCAGTGTCAAAGTTTGCATCGGCGTATCCCTTTACGACGAACTCTTTTCCACCTCCATAATCAAGAAAATTCCTTAGTCCACTAGTTACTAAGGATAACCTTGACCGCTGTCCTGTGATCCATTCCTGGATCACTCTTGTACCCCTTGACTGACTCATGGCAAGGCACACTTTAGATGCGGTACACAGCATAGCATACTGTAGAGCCTACGACTAAGCATAGGGGACGACCTTCGTCCTTTCTCTCTATTCTGCCGTGGTCAGGTCTTGAGTCTTACTCAATACTCACACGTGTAATACAGCCAAGAACTCCTTCTTTGCTGATCTATTTTGAATTCCTTCAAAATCTTGTCACGGTATGTATTCATTTGAAAGTACTATTAAGCGATTTTGATCTATCCTTATAGATCTTGATGCTCAATGTTCAAGTAGCTTAAACCAGGTTTTCCATTGAAAACACTCTTCAAATAACCCTATATGCTTTCCAGAAATTCTACATCATTTCTGATCAACAATATGTCAACAACATATACTCATCAGAAATTCTATAGTGCTCCCACTCACTTCTTTGGAAATACAAGTTTCTCATAAACTTCGCATAAACCTAAAATCTTTGATCAACTCATCAAAGTGTACATTCCAACTCCGAGATGCTTACTCCAGTCCTTAGAAGGATTGCTGGAGCTTTGCATACTTCTTAGCATCTGTCAGGATTGACAAAAATCTTCTGGTTGTATCACATACAACCTTTCCTCAAGAAAATCAAGGAAACAATATTTTTGACATCCTATCTGCAAGATTTCATAAATAATGCAGTACTTGCTAATATAATTCCAACAGACTCTTAGCATCGCTACGAGTGAGAAAGTCTCATCGCAGTCAACTCTTTGAACTTTGTCGGGAAACTTCTTAATGACAAGTCGAGCTTTCTTAATGGTGACATTTACCATCATTGTCCGTCTTCCTTTTAAAATCCATATGTACCTAACAGTCTTACGACCATCAAGTAGTTCTTTCAAAGTCTACACTTTGTTTTTATATATGAATCCTCTCTCGGATTATATGGCCTCGAGCCATTCATCGGAATCCGGGCCCACCATCGCTTCTCCATAGCTCGTAGGTTCATTGTTGTCTAGCAACATGACTTCCAAGACAGGATTACGTACCACTATAAAGTAGTACACATCCTTGTCGTCCTACGAGGTTTGGGAGTGACTTGATCCGAAGTCTCATGATCATTATCATAAGCTTCCACTTCAATTGGTGTGGGTGCCATAGGAACAATTCCTGTGCCCTGCTACACACTAGTTGAAGTGACGGTTCAATAACCTCATCAAGTCTCCACCATCCTCCCACTCAATTCTTTCGAGAGAAACTTTTCCTCGAGAATGGACCCGATTCGAGAAACAATCCCTATTGCTTTCGGATCTGAGACAGGAGGTATACCCAACTGTTTTGTGTGTCCTATGAAGATGCAGTTATCCGCTTTGGGTTCGAGCTTATCAACCTGAAACATTTTCATATAAGCGTCGCAACCCCAAACTTTTAAGAAATGACAGCTTAGGTTTCTCTAAACCATAGTTCATACGGTGTCATCTCATCGGAATTACGTGGTGCCCTATTTATAGTGAGTGCGGTTGTCTCTAATGCCTAACCCATGAACGATAGTGGTAATTCGATAAGAGACATCATGGTATGCATTATATCCAATAGGGTGCAACTATGATGTTCGGACACACCATCCCACTATGGTGTTCCAGGCGGTATTAGTTGTGAAACAATTTCCACAATGTCTCAATTGTGTACCAAACTCGCAACTCAGATATTCATCTCTATGATCATATCATAGATATTTTATCCTCTTGTCACGACGATATTCAACTTCATTCTGAAATTATTTGAACCATTCAATAATTCAGACTTGTGTTTCATCAAGTAAATATGCTCAGTATCTACTCAAATCATCTGTGAAGTTAGAGCATAACGATATCCACTGCGTGCCTCAGCACTCATTGGACTGCACACATCATAATGTGTTACTTCCAACAAGTTGCTTTCTTGTTCCATTTTACTGAAACCGAAGCTTTCAGTCATCTTGCCCATATGGTATGATTTGCTTGTCTCAAGCGATTCAAAATCAAGTGAGTCCAAACGGTCCATCTGCATGGAGTTTCTTCATGCGTATATACCAATAGACATGGTTCACATGTCTCAATCTTTTCAGAAATGAGTGAGTTCAAAGATCCATCAACATGGAGCTTCTTCATGCGTTTTATACCAATATGACTTACATGGCAGTGCCACAAGTAGGTGGTACTATCATTACTATCTTATATCTTTTGGCATGAACATGTGTATCACTATGATCGAGATTCAATAAACCAATCATTTTAGGTGCAAGACCATTGAAGGTATTATTCAAATAAATAGAGTAACCTTTATTCTCCTTAAATGAATAACCGTATTGCGATAGACATAATCCAATCATGTCTATGCTCAACGCAAACACCAAATAACAGTTATTTAGGTTTAACACCAATCCCGATGGTAGAGGGAGCGTGCGATGCTTGATCACATCAACCTTGGAAACATTTCCAACACATCTCGTTAGCTCACCTTTAGCTAGTCTCCGTTTATTCCGTAGCTTTTATTTCGAGTTACTAACACTTAGCAATCGAACCGGTATCTAATACCCTGATGCTACTAGGAGTACTAGTAAAGTACACATTCACATAATGTATATCCAATATACTTCTATCGACAGCCTTCTCATCTACCAAGTATCTAGGGTAATTCTGCTCCAGTAGCTGTTCCCCTCATTACAGAAGCACTTAGTCTCGGGTTTAGGTTCAACCTTGGGTTTCTTCACTAGAGCAGCAGCTGATTTGCCGTTTCATGAAGTATCCCTTCTTGCCCTTGCCCTTCTTGAAACTAGTGGTTTTACTAACCATCAACAATTGATGCTCCTGCTTGATTTCTACTTTCGCGGTGTCAAAACATCGCGAATATTTCAAGGATCATCATATCTATCCCTGATATGTTATAGTTCATCACGAAGCTCTAGCAGCTTGGTGGCAATGACTTTGGTGAAACATCACTATCTAATCTGGAAGTTCAACTCCCACTCGATTCAAGTGAT
This sequence comes from Aegilops umbellulata, assembly GCA_032464435.1. Lineage (NCBI taxonomy): Eukaryota > Viridiplantae > Streptophyta > Magnoliopsida > Poales > Poaceae > Aegilops > Aegilops umbellulata. The sequence goes on from CP136054.1 coordinate 401,780,923, forward strand.
TGTTGTACTCAGACAATCTGAGCACAAGCTCAACGATTGAGCTTTTCCCCTTTAGTTTGCAGGCCAAGAAAATCGTTGGAGGTCTTATACCTCTTGACGTGGGCACGAGCCTGAAATCCCAATTTCAGCTCTCGAAACATCTCATATGTTCCGCGACCTTTCAAAAATGTCTTCGGTGCCTCAATTCTAAACCATTTAACATTACCGAACTATCATGTAGTCATCAAAACGTGTATGTCAGATGTTCGTAACATCCACAGACCACGTTCGAGGTCCAGCACACCGAGCGGTGCATTAAGGACATAAGCCTTCTACTGTCCGCATAATTGCTACTATCAACTTTCAACTATATTTTCTCTAGGAACATATTTAAAACAGTAGAACTAAAGCGCGAGCTACGACATAATTCGCAAAATCTTTTTGACTATGTTCAGGATAATTAAGTTCATCTTATGAACTCCCACTCAGATAGACATCCCTCTAGTCATCCAAGTGATTACATGATCCGAGTCAACTAGGCCGTGTCCGATCATCACGTGAGACGGACTAGTCAACATTGGTGAACATCTTCATGTTGATCGTATCTACCATATGACTCATGCTCGACCTTTCGGTCTTCTGTGTTTCGAGGCCATGTCTGTACATGCTAGGCTCGTCAAGTTAACCCTAAGTGTTTTGCATGTGTAAAACTGTCTTACACCCGTTGTATGTGAACGTAAGGATCTATCACACCCGATCATCACGTGGTGCTTCGAAACGACGAACTGTAGCAACGGTGCACAGTTAGGGGGGAACACTTTCTTGAAATTTTAATGAGGGATCATCTTATTTACTACCGTCGTTCTAAGCAAATAAGATGCAAAAACATGATAAACATCACATGCAATCAAATAGTGACATGATATGGCCATCATCACTTTGCTCCTTTTGATCTCCATCTTCGGGGCTCCATGATCATCGTCGTCACCGGCATGACACCATGATCTCCGTCATCATGATCTCCATCATCGTGTCTTCATGAAGTTGTCACGTCAACTATTACTTCTACTACTATGGCTAACGCTTTAGCAATAAAGTAAAGTAATTACATGACGTTTATGTTGACACGCAGGTCATAAATAAATTAAGACAACTCCTATGGCTCCTGCCGGTTGTCATACTCATCGACATGCAAGTCGTGATTCCTATTACAAGAACATGATCATCTCATACATCACATATATCATACATCACATCCTTTGGCCATATCACATCACATAGCATACCCTGCAAAAACAAGTTAGACGTCCTCTAATTGTTGTTTGCATGTTTTACGTGGCTGCTATGGGTTTCTAGCAAGAACGTTTCTTACCTACGCAAAACCACAACGTGATATGTCAATTGCTATTTACCCTTCATAAGGACCCTTTTCATCGAATCCGATCCGACTAAAGTAGGAGAGACAGACACCCGCCAGCCACCTTATGCATCTAGTGCATGTCAGTCGGTGGAACCGGTCTCACGTAAGAGTACGTGTAAGGTTGGTCCGGGCCGCTTCATCCCACAATGCTGCCGAATCAAGATTGACTAGTAACGGTAAGCATATTGAACAAAATCAACGCCCACAACTACTTTGTGTTCTACTCGTGCAAAGAATCTACGCAATAGACCTAGCTCATGATACCACTGTTGGGGAACGTAGCAGAAATTCAAAATTTTCCTACGTGTCACCAAGATCTATCTATGGAGAGACTAGCAACGAGGGGAAGGAGAGTGCATCTACATACCCTTGTAGATCGCTAAGCGGAAGCGTTCAAGTGAACGGGGTTGATGGAGTCGTACTCGTCGTGATTCAAATCACCGATGACCAAGTGCCGAACGCACGGCACCTCCGCGTTCAACACACGTACAGCCCGGTGACGTCTCCCAAGCCTTGATCCAGCAAGGAGAGAGGGAGAGGTTGAGGAAGACTCCATCCAGAAGCAGCACAACGGCGTGGTATGATGGAGGAGCGTGGAAATCCTGCAGGGCTTCGCCAAGCACCACAGAAGAGGAGGAATAAGAGACGCAGGGCTGCACCAACGAGAGATAGAATCGTGTGTTGTGGGCAGCCCTAATGCCTCAATATATATAGGGAAGGGGAGGGGCTGCGCCCCCTCTAGGGTTCCCACACCTAGGGGGGGCGGCAGCCCTAGATGGGCAAGGGGGAGGCGGCCAAGAAGGGGGGAGAAGGGGAGGCGCAGCTAGATGGGCCATAAGGCCCATCTGCTCTAGGGTTTGCCCCCCTTCCCACTCCCTTGCGCCTTGAGCCCCTGTGGGGGGGCGCACCAGCCCACCTGGGGCTGGTCCCCTCCCTCACTTAGCCCACGTAAGCCTCTGGGGCTTGTGGCCCCACTTGGTGGACCCCCGGACCCCTCCGGTGGTCCCGGTACGTTACCGATAAAACCCGAAACTCTTTCGGTGACCAAAATAGGACTTCCCATATATAAATCTTTACCTCCGGACCATTCCGGAACTCCTCGTGACGTCCGGGATCTCATCCGGGACTCCGAACAACATTCGGTAACCATATACAAGCTTCCTTTATAACCCTAGCATCATCGAACCTTAAGCGTGTAGACCCTACGGGTTCGGGAGACATGCAGACATGACCGAGACGTTCTCCGGTCAATAACCAACAGCGGGATCTGGATACCCATGTTGGCTCCCACATGTTCCACGATGATCTCATCGGATGAACCACGATGTCAAGGACTTTAATCAATCCCGTATACAATTCCCTTTGTCTATCGGTATGATACTTGCCCGAGATTCGATCGTCGGTATCCCGATACCTTGTTCAATCTCGTTACCGGCAAGTCTCTTTTACTCGTTCCGTAGTACATCATCCCGTGATCAACTCCTTGATCACACTGTGCACATTATGATGATGTCCTACCGAGTGGGCCCAGAGATACCTCTCCGTTTACACGGAGTGACAAATCCCAGTCTCGATTCGTGCCACCCAACAGACACTTTCGGAGATACCCGTAGTGTACCTTTATAGCCACCCAGTTACGTTGTGACGTTTGGCACACCCAAAGCACTCCTACGGTATCCGGGAGTTGCACAATCTCATGGTCTAAGGAAACGATACTTGACATTAGAAAAGCTTTAGCATACGAACTACATGATCTTGTGCTAGGCTTAGGATTGGGTCTTGTCCATCACATCATTCTTCTAATGATGTGATCCCGTTATCAATGACATCCAATGTCCATGGTCAGGAAACCGTAACCATCTATTGATCAACGAGCTAGTCAACTAGAGGCTTACTAGGGACATGGTGTTGTCTATGTATCCACACATGTATCTGAGTTTCCTATCAATACAATTCTAGCATGGATAATAAACGATTATCATGAACAAGGAAATATAATAATAATCAATTTATTATTGCCTCTAGGGCATATTTCCAACACAAGGATCTGCCTGAATCCTCCAGGGGCAGCCGGTACTGCGTGTACCATGACCTCCACACCCACAACACCAATGAATGCCAAGAACTCTGCGCCGTGCGAGAAGGAAGAGTCGGCCGACGCCCTGACCGTGCTGACCGGGGCTACGGCCGAGGAGGAGGAAGGAACCCGGGACGCTGGGAAGATCGTGGCCCACGTCAAGGCTGGCGCGACCAACCTCGCGAGGACCGCTGGTGCGACCTGCCTCGCGAGGGGGACTGGAGGGACCAGCCTCGTGAGGATCGCCCTCATGGCAACCCAGCCCTACCGCCGTTGCCGCCTCAGCCAAGAAGGAATGAAGACCGCCACCAAGACGAGGGGGCTGGGGGCTTCCAAGAGCCTCGCGCCATCGCCTGCATCCTGGGTGGAGCTCAAGCCCCAGCCTCTCAACGTATCTTCAAGCAGTGTGCTCACGAAGTGAATGCAGTTCTCCTCAAGCTCGAAGCAACGCGTCCCCTCAGGTGGTCGGCCTACACCATCACGTTCAGCTCAGCAGACCAGCTCAAGTGCGCGGCCACAGCCGGAGTCCCCCCAATGCTTTGTTCCCCAGTCATCAGCAATGTTCTGGTCACCAGGACCCTCATCGACGGAGGGGCAGGGCTCAATGTCTTGTCCGTGGAAACATTCAACATCCTCCAAGTGCCCTATGACCAGCTTCAGCCAACCAAGCCCTTCTCCGGAGTCACCGATGGTTCCATGGTCCCGATCGGGCAGGTCCGCCTCCCAGTCACCTTCGGCACATACGACAACTACCGCACCGAGCTCATCGACTTTGACGTCGCCCACATCCGCCTGCCATACAACGCCATCCTCGGGTACCCGGCGCTGGCTAAGTTCATGGCCGTGACTCACCATGGCTACAATGTCCTCAAGATGCCAGGAAGCGGCGACGTCATCACGGTGCCATGTCAGGAGAAGGATGTAGTGTGTGCCCTGGAGCGAGCCTTTCAGGCCGCGTCACTAGAAGACCCAGATCGCGGAAGCAGGAGGCTTCCTGAGACCACCCCCAAGAAGAAGAAGACAACGTCAGGCTCAGCCCCTCAGGAGGCGGGCCCTTCAAGGCCCACATCTGCCCAGGGGGACCCTCCTTCAATCGCATAGGAAAGCGCGCCCGGCGCCCTCCTCAGGCGGGGCTCGGGGGCTCTCACCTGGAGGGCGACCGACCTCGCCAAGGTCACGAGGGAGGCGCTGGGGCACCATGTGGAGGCATGCTTCAAGGCACGTTTCCCTCGAAAGGAAGCCAGGGAAGGAAGGTCAGACCAGCAGGAGTTTGTTAACAAGTCCATTCAAGAACTACAGGAGTCAAGGATCATGAGAGGTTGCTGTCGCCCACCAGCTGTGGCTCCCCATCCAGGCGAGGATGGTGGGCTGCGCGTCTGCGTCGACGTACCAGGGCTCAATCAGATCGCCGCGGCGGAGCGCCTCTAGCCCTCACAAGTGGGGCGCTGCGGAGGACCACCCCACAGCTATGTTCGCATGCCTTATGGCCTGCCGAGCGTGGCTGCGGCGTACCAGCGCATCATGAGGAGCATCTTGGAGATGCAAGAAGACAGGCGTTCCACAGCCCTGGCGGAGATGGAGGCTGCTCGCGAGGAACCACCAGTGCCTCCGGAGCCTCCCGAGGCCCCTGGGCCTGGGGGCTCGTGAGGATCGGCTTCCGCAGCCCACCGAGTCTGCTGCACCAACGCCACTGCCCCGACGACATCTTCAGGTAACGTCTTTCAAGTTTCATTCCCCGCTGGGAGCGCCCTCCCAGGGTTGCGTCATTCCCAGGCCGCGTGGGTCCGTCCCTGTGGCATGTACCCCTTTTTATCTTTTCAGTCGCTAGCTTACTTTGCTGGGGGCGCCCCTCGGGCTGCATCATCCCCAGGCCACTCGGGCTAGGCCCAGCGGCATGCATCCCTTCCGCGTTTATTTCCAATTATGCATCATGCTTGATTACTCGACGCCGTACGCGGCACCTCTTCTTCTTCATGTCGACCACTTGAACGTTAAAGGGGGGTGCCTGAGCATCGCGACTCAGGGCTCTTACTGGCTCTCCAGCCCTCACCCTCTGGCCTTGTCCACGGCATCGCGACCTGGCATACCAGCGACGGCTGAGACAAACTCGAGGGCCGGGACCCGAGGACGAAGAGTGCCGGCATCTAACCAGATTTTGCAGGAACACATCTCAAGATACGGCCCAGTGCCAGGCACAACCCGCCTAGAGGTAGGGCCTCGTGAGTCCCGTGCTGGCTCACGGGTGCCTAGACACACCTCACCCGCTCCAACCAGCGAGCTCCTGAGAGACTAACAGTCAACTAATCGCTGCTATGGCAACCCCGTCTTCTTTTTTGTGATGAATCTGCAGGGCCCATAGAGGGACCCGCGCTAGCCAAGGCCCTCACAGTGTTTCCTTCGCCCTTGCCCGCGCGAACCGCTTGCACGTTAAAGGGGGGGTGCCTGAGCATCGCGACTCAGGGCTCTTACTGGCTCTCCAGCCCTCACCCTCTGGCCTTGACCACGGCATCGTGACCTGGCATACCAGCGACGGCTGAGACCAGCTCGAGGGCCGGGACCCGAGGACGTAGAGCAGAAAGGGGAGCAGAGGCGAGGGTGAAGGGGCACGCGAGGACCTCGTCAAGCATCTCCCTTCAAATTACCCCCGGACCCGACGGCGCGCTGGGGGCAATCTCCGATTCTCAAGATAAGTCACCATCCAAAGTGTTGGCTACCGTGGCACTACCCCCGCACCTAAAGTGACTCTGTGCTAGCGATGTTGCTTCTCTTTCTCACCAAACGACGGTTGCTTGGGCGCCAAAGGGGACCTCCTGAGCATCGCGACTCAGGGGCTCTTACCGGACCCCGGGTCGCTCACCTCCTGGCCTTGACCACGGCATCGCGACCTGGCATACCAGCGACGCCTGACGCCACCTTGGGACTGGGACCTGACGACGCAGAGCACCAAGCCCTCGCAAGGTGCGAAAGGGAGGACCGAACTATGACGGAGTTTGCGATTCGCACAAATCCATAGCAAGGGTTACATATTAACAACAAGGATCACAACCGCCCTACAAGCCCCTATGGGGCACAATGTGATTCCTGGCAGGGGAACGGATCCTAAAAGGTCCTAACTACACGCGCCTTCGCAAAAGATGCCATCATCAACAGTGGGCCGTCGAGCACCGGCGCCAACCCCATCCAGATCAGGATCGGCGGCGAGTACCCTGCTCCGGGAGCGGCGTTGGCTCGCGGGCTCGTAGATGTCGTCGGTCGTCTCCGGCGTCACGACGACCTCATTGGGATCGCTGGATCCTCCGGCGCTCCCGTCGCTTGTGGAGCTCTCCACGGGGCGGTTGGCGGGCCCAGCCGCCGCCATGGCGAGGTCCTGGCTGCCTCCCCCGGGGCAGCACTCCAGCCGGCGACCGTTCGCGTCGAAGACCTTGAAGAACATCACCGAAGCGCCGTCGTACTCTAGGTGGATCGTGAGGGCGCCCTTCGTTCTGCAGCACCGAGCGATTTCACCCCAGCCGCGAGTCATGAAGACCTCGCCCGGGGCAGTGATCGCAACCTCTTCCCCGGTCGCAGGAGTGCTGCAGTCGGCGTGCTGCAGCCACAGCTCCAGGTGTCTCCCCTGCTGGAAGACGGAGGCGAAGAAGGGAGGAAAGCGAATCCAAGTCCACGGAGGCATGGCGGCGTGGAGCACGAGCTCGCGGGAGGAGCCCTCGGCGTGGACTCCAGGAGGAACGACCAACACCTTCGTGACCCTCCGGCGCCGGCGACGGCGCTGGCCGAGGGGATCGGCATCTCCTCCTCCAAGGCCCTCAGCATGGGCATACAAGGGAAGCGGGAATCCTGGCGGAGGCCGCTCGTACCAAGGCCTCAGCACCACCAGGCGATTCTCCTCGTCTCAGCCACGCAGGACAGGTCGTTTCTTCGGCGGGAGCGGGTCAGGTACCTCTTGAGGAGCCTTTCCCTTCTCCGCTACAGAGAGCTGGCGAATCGGAGCCATCACACCAAGACGGAGCAAGAACTGAGGCGGAGGAGGAAGCAAGGAGAGATGGACTGGAAGGGCACGCGCGGTGCCGTACTTATAGCCGGCGGAGGCCAACCGTCGGCCTCCACGATCACAGGTAATCATGACACGATTTGCATGCAGGGACTTGTCCAATCCGCGTGATCATCGAGGCGTCATGGGGAAGTGGAGACGCCCGCGCCCAATCAACCGCCACGCGGCGCCAAGGCCGCAGGCTGTTAGGGCCCGCGGCGCTTCGCCCTTACCCTTTCGCCTCTCGGCACGGCCAAGTCCGTGCGCGCCTTAGGCCCGGGGGCTACTGTCGGCGTTCTGGGAACGGGGGTCCCCAGACTTGCCTGCCTGCGGCCTGCGGCGTGGCTCAAATGGGGGCCCAGCGTGGCCCATCTTCATCAGCACAAGGTTCAAGACCCTCGCGAGGGGCCAAGCCTCGCGAGGCGGACGACATGGCGCTTCCTCAAGCACGGCCTCCTTAGGCTGGCTCGCGAGGAGGCGGAGAGATCAAGGTGGGGTACCTCACGAGGTGCCCATGACGCAAGCCATGACGACCAAGGGTGCCAGGCGGGCGCCAGCCCGCGCAGCGTTTCCCTTTCCTCTTTGGTGCAAAGGGGGCAAGCGCAGGCGAGAGGATCAAGCAAAGGCATCCATTTCAGTGCAACGAGACCAAGACCAGTCCAACGGTGGGAAGGAGGTCACCATGGAGCCCAGGACGGCGTCACCATAGGGCCTTTGGCAGGCGAAGACCAACTTTAGTCAGGATAAGTGTACTAGATGTTCCCCTTCAAATTCGCCAATTGTTGGCGCCCTTCCCGCTCAATATTTGGGAAGAGGCCCAGGGCCTTTGCCTATAAATAGGGCTAGCCACCCCCAGGGTAGAGGCATCTAGAATCGGATCTCATCGAGTACCAAGGAACCAGTAGAAGCAAGTAGAGAGAGAGAGAGAAGGGCGATCGAACTCCCCCTAGCAGCCCATCCCCTAGCCAAGAACAGACCCTAGCGAGGCTGTTCTTCCTTGTATTGTTCTTCATCATCAGCCCAAGAGGCAATCCACCCACCACACTGGAGTAGGGTATTACACCACAATGGTGGCCCGAACCAGTATAAACCCTGTGTCTCTTGTGTTGTTCTTGCAGTAGTTTAGATCCTTGCGAGACGGAGAGGTAGTGGGCACAATCTCCACGCTCACCCCAGAGTTCGAACCTTAAGGGTCTGCCGGAACCCGTAATCCGACATCCGGCTCCCCTTCCCGAAACTAGGCCGGATCCCGTGCTAGTCAGGATGCTGGAGGTAGTGCCTTTGGAGGGAAGTAAGGGGGAGGACAAGGAAACTATGGCCTCCTCGAAGGAGGCTGCTCCGAAGGGAGGAACCGACGATTCCTCTCCTAAGGGAAAGAAGAGAGTCGTCTCTGACGACCCAAAGACCATGGTCTCGAAGTGGGGGAAAAGATCCTAGTCAGAGGGTCCGACGCCGGGGAGTTCCACAGCTGGACTGCGTACTCAAGGAGATCAGCCCTCCAGCGAGCCGTAAGTAGAGAAAGATTTTCCTTTCGAGGGATGAGAGAAATCCGTGATTTATACCTGAGAAATTTAACCGAATTTTTACCTTGTAGTTCGGACCTCAGCCCTTCTCAGCAGAGCTTGTCTTCGGGGGATCTTCTTCCGGAGATGATGGAGAGCGGGACGCCTCCTTCTGCTGTGCCGCCTAACGAGGCGGGCGACCCTGAGGTGTCATCACGGAGGGTTCCTCCGAGTCCGGAAGGGGCGGAAGATAGCTATGGGGGCCCCCGAGGTTCTCCGCGTCCGGCCTTCGAAAGAGGCCATGGGACGAATCCGGCACCTTCTGGTGCTCGGCCGGAGGAGCTAAAGGTTCTGCTAGGGCGAGCTTCTATTTCAGAGGAGCACCGTGCCTTAATGGGCACGGTGATTGAAAGGATTTCATCCGCAGAGAGCGGATTGCGTGTGGCCGTCGAAAGTTTATTGACGGGTTTTGTGGTACATTAGATAATGTGTACTTTTGTCAGTTGCGCGTAAATAAGATGCGCCCTATGTAGATAGTAGCCCCTGAGACTCTGCGTGTCGTCAAGAAATGATGGCACCATAATCCCAGGCCTAAAATGTCGCCTTTTAATGTAGGCTGCAGGGTGTCCGGAGTCAAGCCAAACTGCTGGTTTTGCCGAACTAAAGCGGCAACTGGACGTGGCAGATGCCGACATCGCGCTTGTCAACAAGCGGTTGGATGAGGCTCAAGGTATGTGATTCCTCGGGCGGCAGTAGGTAAGAAGAGTTTTATGCCAGTGTCTTACGATATGTGTGCTTGACGCAGATGGTGCGGCCGTCGTGGAGAGTCTTAGGGCAGAACTTGCCCGAGCTAAAGATCAAGCCAGGAAAAGTGCGGGGGTGCTCGTAGAAGACGCATTTTCACACATAGTGCGGGGGTGCTCGCAGAAGACGCATTTTCACACTTAACCCAACGTCTTGGTCCTACAAAGGAGGTGATAGCGCAGCGGGCCAGGCAACCGGACTATAATGCTTTAACACTTTCACTTAGCCATAGGAGCTTGACAGTGGGACTATTTAGGTAGCCCATTAGTGGCGACTGCGCTCGCTCGAGTTCGGGGCGCGTATGTGCCTGACCGGGAAGCGTCCCTTCGTTAAAGCGGAGGAATCCGATAGATTCCAATAGGTCATCGAGTGGCTGACCAGTCTCACGCTACATCATGACAGTCAGTTTTCGGCTTTCTCTATTAAGGTGCTCACCCGGCCGAACCGGGGCACAATTGCAGTAGTTCTCCTGGTGCTACCTTAGCCGATAGAGCAGAACGTAAGGTAGCCGAAATCAGGAGCCGGGCAACCCAACATTTGACCAAAGACATGATTCGAAGCTGATGCATATAATGCCAAAACTCGCGACGCCGAACACTCCATAAGGTGTTCGGTCTTTACAAGTGCGGGCTAAACAACACTCTTTGCTAAAAAAAGCCCCTAGTGTCTAGGTACGTGCAAAAAATTCTGACGTGGCCACATGCCAAGACGCCAGCCTCCTCCTTGGTTATATCGGAAAAAACCAGGCGATGTGTTGCAACAAGAGACAGTAAAAAAGGTTTACGCAGGGTCTTAATCTGAAAAGAATCCTTTAGGACGGGTCCCTACTGCACGTCTGCGCCTGTGTCTCCGTTGTGCCGTATCCTGGACGGGCGCCGCACGACGTTCATCTGTAAAAGAGAGGAACTAAATTGAAAACGGGTCGTGCCGAACAAAGGTTTTAAAATAAATGAAGTATAAAGTAAAATATAAAATTGAGCTTTATTGTCTCTGCGCGTAGCCCCCAGTACAGGGGTATATGGCCTCTAAGCCTGCATGTACCGAACTCGTCTATTCCGCGTTCGTGGCCTTTAATGACCTATGTCGAAAAGTTTTTTGGCTGGTGAGGCCATTTTATTGTGCGGCTGTCTAAGCGGCCGCACAATCCTCCGCTTGGGGGAGGCGCACTCTAGTGCTTCCCCTTCAAAGAGATGATGCCTCGTGGACCGGGCATCTTAAGCGTGAGAGATGCATAATGCGGTATTGCGTTAAAGCGAGTGAAAGCTTCGCGTCCCAGTAGTGCTTGATAGCGACTTGAGAACGGGACGACATGGAAGGTCAGCTTTTCGCGACGGAAGTTATCAGCAGAGCCGAATATAAATTCGAGCCGGAGAAAACCCATACAATGGGTGTCCGGACCAGGTGCTACCCCTTGAAAGGAGGTTTTGCTGCGGCGGATTCTTGCTGGGTTTATCCCCATGTGATGGATTGTATCCTGATATATCAGGTTTAGTCCACTGCCGCCGTCCATAAGGACATTTGCAAACTGGAATCCGCCAATTATTGGATCGAGTATTAGGGCAGTCCAGCCTGCGTTCTTGATATTTCTAGAATAATCTAGCTGATCGAAGGTGATTGGTTTTAATAACCAGTGGTGGGACCCCTTGGGGATAGGTCGTATTGTGCGTACCTTTATGGGTGCCACACGTTTTGTTACGTGAAGTAAGTTCACTGTTTTTACTTCTCGTGGGAAGTTCTTTTGTCTCCTGGTGCTCTGCTTCTGGGGTTCGTCCTCGTCTTCGCTTGGTGTGTCGAGCCCCTTGTGTTCGGCATTGAGTCTGCCGGATTGTTTGAAAACCCAACAATCTCTGTGGGTATGGTTAGCAGGCTTCCCCGGAGTACTGTGTATCTGACATATCCTGTCCAGGATTCTATTTAAGTTGGACGGATCATCCCTATTATCCTGGGGGGTGGTTTTGTCTGATTTTGTCGCGAGCCTTTGAATCCGGCATTAACTGCCGTGCTCTTCGGACTTTTTTCTTTAGTTCGGCGACGATCCTTGTTGCGTCGTGGTTTTCTGTTTCCATCCCTAGTTTCAGATGTACTTGGGTCGCTGGGGCTGCATCTTGCCAACCAGCTGTCCTCTCCTGCGCAAAAGCGGGTCATGAGGCTTGTGAGTGCGGCCATTGTTCTTGGCTTTTCCTGGCCGAGGTGTCCGGCGAGCCATTCGTCTCGGACATTATGCCTGAAAGCTGCTAAGGCTTCGGCGTCCGGACAGTTGACTATCTGATTCTTTTTAGTGAGGAATCTATTCCAGAACTGCCGAGATGATTCTCCGGGCTGTTGAGTTATGTGACTAAGATCGTCTGCATCCGGAGGGCCGACATAAGTCCCTTGAAAATTTGCTCGGAAAGCATCCTCGAGCTCTTCCCAACTTCCAATTGTGTTTTCGGGAAGGCTTTTAAGCCAGTGCCGGGCTAGCCCTTTAAGCTTAAGGGGTAAATATTTAATGGCGTAGAGATCATCTCCTCTAGCCATATGTATGTGGAGGATGTAGTCCTCAATCCAGACTCCGGGGTCTGTTGTTCCATCATACGCCTCTATGTTGACGGGTTTGAATCCTTCGGGAAATTCGTGGTCCAGAACCTCATCGGTGAAACATAGGGGATGTGCGGCGCCCCTGTATTTGGGTGTGCCGGATTCTGACGATGGCTTTTTTGCATTGCTTACAAGAGCTTGCTTTCTTGGCCCGTAAATGGACCTGGCTGGGCCATGATGCGAATCCTTTGGTGGGTCGCATACCGATTTAAGTGCGGTGCCACTTGCCGCCTTATGGGGTCGTCTATCCGACCGTATGGCTTTCTTATTTTTTGAATGCGAGGGCTCTAGGGCCTCTTCGTCGAATTCGGGCAGTAGCTTTCTCTTTGGATAGCTTTTAGTACGGCGACTGTCGCCGTATCTATCTGCGGTGTTGATTACTTTATTCCATCTAATACGGAGTGCATCTTCCGCTGTCTTTAGCTTCCGCTTCTACTTTTCAGGCTGCGTGCAGTTGCAACGAGCCTCTTGTGGGGACTCTTCTGCTCCATGGATTTATCCGGTGTAAGGTTGTCCGGAATGCCGTTTTCGCCGGGGGAGGGAGTTTCGGTTTCTCTATCCGTGTTGCCCTGTTCAGACGGCTGGTCTAAGGCCTTCTTGTCGTCTACCGGCTTGTCCTGCCCTATGGCTGGGTTTTTATCGAGGCGGGGCTTGGGTCGGCGTTTATGCCGACGCTTTGATTGTTTTCCGGGGGGTCTATCTCCCGTTCCATCCCCTTTTTCCTCGTTGTCATTTCCTTTAGGGGTATCCACCATGTGCACATCGTGAGATGCGGTGGCTTTCCAATGCCCTATGAGCGTTGGTTCATCAGTGTCTCCTGCATCGTCATCCATGCTGTCGATGTCTGCGGAGTCGAAGTTGAGCACGTTGTTTAGGTTGTCGACGGTGGCTACAAAGTGGGCGGTGGGTGGGCTTTGAATTTCTTCATTGTCCGTATCCCATCCTTGCCGACCGTAATCCGGCCAAGGCTCTCCTGATAAAGAGAGAGACTTGAGAGAGTTCAGGATGTCGCCAAAAGGCGAGTGCTGAAAGATGTCCGCGGCGGTGAACTCCATTATCGGCGCCCAATCGGATTCGACCGGCAGGGGCACGGGGGGTTCGGAGTCCGGATAGTAGTCCGGACCCTCGGAGTCACGGGTCACGCGGAGTGCGGGGCTGGTGTTCGGCTCGATCGCCTTTGAGATCGCAGCCCCCGAGGTGACGTCCAACCGTCCATCCTCGATTGGTGTAATAGGCTCCGAGTTAAGGGTCGGAACCGGTGCGTATGCGGCCTCCAGGACACTATTCGGAGGCAGAGCTAGATCATGCACCTCGAGATAGTGCGGCGCGCTTGGCTGTGGCTCGAACCCATCGAAGATCAAGTCTCCGCGGATATCAACCGTGTAGTTTAAGCTTCCAAACCTGACTTGATGGCCAGGGGCGTAGCTTTCGATCTGCTCTAGATGACCAAGCGAATTGGCCCGCAGAGCGAAGCCGTAGAAGACGAAGATCTGTCCGGGGAGAAAGGTCTCACCCTGGACCTCATCGTTGTTGATGATCAGAGGAGCCATCGGGCCTAAAGGCGACGACACAGAGGAACTCTCAATGAAAGCACCAATGTCGGTGTCAAAACCGGCGGATCTCGGGTAGGGGGACCCGAACTGTGCGTCAAGGCCGGATGGTAACAGGAGACAAAGGACACGATGTTTTTACCCATGTTCGGGCCCTCTCGATGGAGGTAATACCCTACTCCTGCTTGATTAATATTGATGATATGGGTAGTACAAGAGTAGATCTACCACGAGATCAAGGAGGCTAAACCCTAGAAGCTAGCCTATGGTATGATTGTGTATGATGATGATTCGTCCTACGGACTACAACCCTCCGGTTTATATAGACACCGGATAGGCTTAGGGTTACACAGAGTCGGTTACAATGGTAGGAGATCTTGAGTATCCGCATCGCCTAGCTTGCCTTCCACGCCAAGGAAAGTCCCATCAGGACACGGGACGAAGTCTTCAATCTTGTATTTTGATAATCCAGGAGTCCGGCGAAGGTATAGTCCAGCTACCCGAACACCCCCTAATCCAGGACTCCCTCACAGAGAGATGTCAGTCTTGCTAGTAGTTCCATGTGGACTTCGACGTTTAGCTTGATACCTCAGCTACGATCTTGTGACCTCGGCAGGATCTGGTAGATAGTCAGGCTTCTCAACCTTTTCCATTTGTAGATGTCTGTACTCAGACATGTTAAGCTTCCGCATGTGCTTTGACTTGTATGCTCTGAATGTTGGGTCATGAGACCCATGTTTGTAATATCTCGCTCCTCGGAGCCTAATGAATAAATACTTTGGGTCGTAGAGTTTTGTTGTGATGCCATGTTGTATTTACACATATCGAGCATATTGTGTGTAGATTGAAATGCTTGGTATGTGTGGGATCCGACAACCTAGTTGTTTATCCTTGGTAGCCTCTCTTATGGGGAAATGTAGTCTTGTGCTTCCATGAGCCATAGTAGTCCGCTACAGCCCGGTTCAGTAGAGTCCTGCTAGCCCAGCACTACTGCTCCGGAACACTTGACTGGTCGGCATGTGATTCACTTCGTTCATGTGTCTGTCCCGTCGGGGAAATGTCACGCGGTGACATCCGGAGTCCTGCCTAGCCTGCTACAGCCCGGTTCACCGGAGTCCTATTAGCCCGGTGCTGCAGCCCGGATTCACACGCTGCTGACTGACATGCTCGATGTTGATTCATGTATGCATGTCCCCGTAAGTTAGTGCCACTTTGGGTTCACGACTAGTCATGTCGGCCCGGGTTCTCTGTCATATGGATGCTAGCGACACTACCATATACGTGAGCCAAAAGGCGCAAACGGTCCCGAGCCATGGTAAGGCGACACTCGTGGGAATACCGTGCGTGAGGCCACAAAGTGATATGAGGTGTTACCGGCTAGATCGATGTGACTTGGTATCGGGGTCCTGACAGCTTTGGTATCAGAGCCTGGCTGCCTGTGGGATTACCAAGCCAAACTGGTCGAAGTCGTGTCTAGAAATGCTTTAGTTATATAAGGGAATTGATTGTGGAAGGGAACGTAAGGCTCTATTTACTCCTTATACCTTATGCCCTTCAGATCAGAGTCAGCCTCTTCTCTTCTACGGGGATTTAGAACTAGGCCTTCTCATCTATCTATCAAGATGACGAGTTACTATGCTAGAGACTTATACGTATGATGGATTCGAGTCTCAGTTCAGTTTCTAGTACTTTCGTGTGTTAACAGTTGACCTCAGAACCTTGATATTGTGATGTTAAGTGGTTATGCCACCATTTTGGAGGATGTCTCAAGTCTTTTTGAGCATTTACAGCCGTTATGCTGTCCGAGTCATTCCAGGTTTCTACATAGTCTGATGCATTTGCAAATCCATTCTTTTCCTGCTGTCCCTTTGGGCCAGATTAATCACACTAACTAGTGTGTTGAGGTACTTCATTGCCTCGACATTTGTGTTGGAGCTATTATTATGACCCTAGGTGTCTAGAGTATCACCTAGTAATCTAACCATGTTTTGTATTCCCAGTGTGATGATTCTTACCATTACTCTCGAAAGCATCCCGTGATGCCACTTAGTAGTAGGCATTCTATTACTGGGTTCTTGACCCAAGATTCACTTTACTTACCTCACATTGATAGTGTTTGCTAGTTCCCTTAGGATATTAGTAACCTTTGCGATAGTTCTCGAGGTCTGTGGTATATCGTTCTTCCAATACCATGAACCATTATGGCGAAAGTTCTTTTGAACCAAAAGATCACAACCAGAGTGCTCTTGATGAGTTCTCCATTCTACATTGTGAGTCTGCCAGTTCTACCCTTTCCGCATGGGTTATCCGGAAGAAATATTGAGCTTCGCTCGACATGTTAATCTATGCATCCACAACTCAGAAAGATATATGTTTCCTTGAGTTGTCCCTCTTCATTTGTATTCTGACCATCGTCTATCAATTGATAGTCAGGAGTAATTGTGCATCCGTGTTATCGATGCTTATTATTCTTGTGGTCCATCAAGCCATTCTATTTCAGAATGACTAGTAGAAACAAACTCCAGTACCTCGTCCATTTCTGGGATTGGGTCAAAGTAGTTGTATTCCACAGAACAAATTCCAATCCAGCTTTTGTTCTGTTCTACCTTGGAGTGTTACCATCTTTATGTCAAGAATTTCATGACAATTGCACCGCCTCTTATGGATTCTTGCCGCAGTGATACTTCTCGCCATCATTATTCATTCCTCGGTCCCGTGTTGTTGTAACCGGAATGCTAACAAGTGAACTATGCTGTATGAAATCAATACCCCTAGCAACCCTGTTGCTTGGCAGTTAATGCACAATAATATCATTCTTAGCGTGTTGGTTATTGGACCACTATTCTAAGATTGATTGTGCTACCTGGTCCATTTTCCCTGGTGCACTCCTCGATCAATGAGATAGGATCGTGTCAATCCATCACTCTCTTGATCACATCGTCTTGCCCTGAAAAGCAAGATTGTTCTCGAGCTTAGTAACATATCGGTGGTTCGTGATTTTCTGAATATCCTCTCGGAAGTATCACCAGGTTGTCCCCTGGCCGTTATGTTGAGCTCGTGATCAAGTTGGTTTTCTTGTAGCCACGCCTTTCCCCAAGAATCTATGTTGGATACCCCTGAGCTAGTTGGTTAAGCTTAACAACAACTTGGAGAGTTGGAAGATAAAAGCTTGTCCTACCATGCTCATCCCTAAGGGATATCTTGTATCTGTGTTGAAGAAAGATAATATCTTCATCGATTGATCCACGTGATCAATTGTCAGCGCTATTGTCTTATCAATCCTTTTATTTGAGTGTGGGCTATCGTCAAATCAAATCAGAACCAACGATGTTCGTAATGTTGTCTTACTCATGGTTGATCCCTCGAGCATACACCATTACATCTTTTGGTCTGACCAATGCTATCACCGTGTTCACATGATGGTGGAAGTCCAGTGATATGGAAATTCCGATGAGTTGTTGTTGAGCCCATCAGCAACATTTTGTCTCCCCCATGAGTCATGTTGAACATTACACTAGTATTGGAAACTTGTGTAAGCATTTTCTTCATGCCCCGTTCATGAAGTATATGTTTGGATGAAAGTAGTGACTTCCTCTAAGCTCACGTGCAATTGATGCAAGTTGCCACCGTGATTTTGAGGGAGCTTGTTTTTGCTTCCTTTGGAATCATCCCAAGTCAGTCATGCATTCATGCGAAGTACTCTATGGTTTGGTAGATTAATTACCTCCACCCCATAGGTGTTCCTAGCACACCAAGCCACGGATTGATTTGTTCAAGGATAAGAAGTTCCTTCTTAAGAGCTAACCCAGGCTTAATCAAGGACTTTGTTATCTGCAATCATGGTTCCCACCTGAACTCGAGTGTTTCGTTGTAAGACTACTACGTGGTCATGCTTGTCTGGGATAGTGTGTTCACATGTTTGTAGCAGAACCGGCTCATGTTTTGGAGCTTACCACCGTAGTCCATTTCCCGAGAATCCTGCAACGTCATCTCGTCGACTTGTGTTGCAACCTTTCGTTTTTCTCTCTAGACTTGATGAGTCTGGAATATCCTGACACCAACCAGATCTGTATCTTAGGCAGATATGATGGTTGGAACATTCCCAGAAATAGCATTTTCTTCCTAGGTTGCACCGCCATTGTGCCATTCTACCATGGACTACCCTTCTCGGTAATCTCTGGTCAGGATCATCTTCAAAAGTGGTCCTACCATGGGTCCCATACATTTCCGGTGACAAGCAAAAGTCATCCATTGCGTTGTCTTCAACAAGGTAGTCCACATCATCCATCCTAGTCCGAGTATGCCATTTCTTCGAGCCCTTTCAAACGATCAATTGTAAATTGCCTTAAGCTGGTATGAAGAGTTTCAATGATCTATGGATCAAAAGTAATTCTTTTTGCCACTTAAGGGAACAATCCAATGAGTCACCTTTCCCAAGGTGCCCCGTTATGGGATCATGGCAATTATTTCGTCGCCACCTTGACACCATCCACCATCTTTGTAAGCGTGGAATTGTTGCCTACCAAATTGAACCTTCGTCATCTGCTTCTCCATCACCCTCCTGATGTGTGACTTGTGTCTCGGCTTAAGAGACGTTCTTTCGCCTCATTCCACGAGTTGATTGTGTATCGCTTGATCCTTGTGAAGATCGAATCCTGTCGAGTTTCCTCTGTTCCGTCATCATAGTTGGATGAAGATCTCAAAAGCAAGGATGCCAAGATCAATTTGAAGGAATATATCAACATCTTCGAGAAGGACAGTTTGGATCATAAGATCGTGTTAGCTTTGTGTCCCTTGTGTCTACTTACCTCACGTCTTGAATCTCAGGACGAGGTTCTTGTTTAGTGGGGGTGAGTTGTCATAGCCCCAGTTTAATGTTTGTAATTAGTGTCATTGCATCCATGAATCATATTTACATTCCTAAAACTTGAATTGAGGATTGTTGAAGCCTCAAAACTTTAATCAAAAGCAGGGCAAAGAACCGTGGAAAATGCATTCAATGTTCCAAAATGGCCTTAGATAATGTTGGTTATATTTGGCAGAGGTTTTTGCACCAAACCAAAACTGATGAACATGTTTGAGGAATATTTTGGGCACTGAATTTAAATAATTATTTTATTTTCATTTGGAATTATATTCATAACATGTATAGAATATATTTCCAAATACCCTGAAACATTTTATGTGCATTTGGATTAGTCTATCCAGCAACATAAAAATATTCAGAGGAATGTTTGGCATTGTTTAAGTTCAGCCCTGAATTTTTGAACAGTGGAAAATGTTTAAATAAATAGAAAACAGAAGAAAAGTAAAACAGAGCAGAACTTACCTCAGCCTACCTGCGCGGCCTGCTACTGTTGCCGGCCCAGTTGTGCAGCTCAGCCCACCTGGCCCTCCTGCCAGTCATCTTCCTCCTCTGCCAGTAGGCAGAGGCGGGATAAAGCGCGCATGCGCAAGAGCGCGCGACGCCTCCACCTGCTTGCCTGCCTCCCCGCCAGCGCAACACCGCAAGCCCTCTCCACGGTGTCGTCCGGATCGAACCCTTCCCCTCTTTCGTACTCTCTCTCTCTTCCTCGCCTCTGCACCGCCACGGCCGAACGCTGTTGTCACCGCCGCTCGTAGTTGCCGTAGCCACAGCCTCCCCCTCGCCTCGTTGACACATCCATGAGCTCCGCCTCGACTCCTTCAACCTCCTCGACGAGCTGGACGCGCCACAATGTCCTCACCATCGTCGCCTTCAAGCTCGGACACCGGAGATCGCGTCCGCCGGCCCGACGACTCCAGACCTTCCCCGAGCTCTCTGAGACCCTCGTCCGACTCGCCGTGAGCTCCTCTACCAAAACCCCTGCCCCCATGCTCAATACCGCATCGTAGTACTCGTTCCCATCAAGGCCGAGACTTCGCCAGCGCCAGACTTGTCGTCGTCGCCATTTTGGCTTGTCTCCGTCCAAACCGAGCGCGTCACCGCAATCAGGGCACTCCCAGGAAGCTGTGGACCTCACCAGCTCGCCTGAGATGCGCTGTAGCGCCTAACCCGCTAACGCCGAACGCCGGCCGCCGCCACGAGCTCGACTCCGGCGAGCTCGCTCCACCTTAGCTCCTCCCGCTTGCACCATTCGACGCGGACAAGTCTCCTCGTTCCGTAGATGGCCTCGGCCTTCGATTTGGTCGCCGTGGGACGAAACCCGAATGCCTCCGCCGTCTCTGGCCTCGCCAGCGATGAGCAGCGGGTAAACTCCGGCGAGTTTGACCCCGGTTGGCTCAGTTTGACTCCCCTCTGAGTCACTGACACGCTGGCCCGACCCTACTAATTAATCTAGGATTAGCGCTAATTAAACCAGGATAGTTTAGTTAGTAATTGACACGCGGGACCCACTGGTCAGTTTGACCTGGGCCTCTCCGTTGACCGCTGACGTCAGCATGATGTCATGCTGATGTAGTAAATCATTTACTGGATTTTGTTAATTCTAAACAATCCAGGAAAATCCAGAAAATGATTTAAACTTCAAAAATTCATAGTAATTCAACCATAACTCCAAATGATAAGTTTTATATATGAAATATGATCAGAAAAATATGAAGAATCTGTTTATGGCATTCTCATGCATGTTTGAACAACTTACAACCACTTTATGTGACAATTTGAATTAATGGTATTTGGAATGCCTGATGTGGAGTTCAAATTTGAATCTAGTGTTCGAACCAACTCCATTTAAATCGTTGCTAGCTGCATTAGCTCAAATCACAACATATTACCATGTCAAGACCATGCATCATATTGTTGCATTGCATTGATTGTGCTCTTTCTCTGTTGCCGGTGATTGTTCCCTTTCGATAGACGTGTTCCAGCGATGAGATCGATGACACCGATGAAGAACTATACTATCTTCAGAAGTGACATGCAAGCAAAACCCCCTTGTTCATTCCGATACAATCCCACTCTCTCGCTCCTGCTCTCTTTTACTGCATTAGGACAACAACGATTCAACTGTTACATGTTGCGGTAGTTGAACCCCTTTCCTCTGCATGACCCGTCATTGCCACACTAAATAGATGAAACCCACTAGCATGAGTAGGAGTTCTTTGAGCCCTGATGTGCCTACTCATTCATGCTTGTTTGTCATGCCTGCTACTGCTTAGAGTTGAGTCAGGTCTGATTCATCGGGGATGAATTAGAGGTGTGTGAACATGTCCTACTGTTGAGAGCCAAGTGTGTTAACACGATTTGGTAAAGGTAGCGGTGAGAGGCCATGTAGGAGTACATGGTGGGTTGTCTCATTGAAACCGTCCTCAGGAACTGAGTTCTATGTTTGTGATCCATGAACAGTTACTACCACACATTGGGTTCCGGTAACTCGACCCCTCTCGACTTATTAATCAACTTGATCTCTGTCCAGGAGTTACAACTAGTTTCTGGTGTTTGTAGGTAGTGTTAGTAGTCTACCAAGTGGCACCCGGTACAGGTGGGCTTGGGACACACTAGGCACCGTGGCCGGGTAGACCAAGTGTCGCCCGTTTGGTGGGCTTGGAACCCTGTACACATCGTTTGGGGCCGTGAGCGACACCCCGGCCGGATCTCCTTGTGGATGGAACCCGAATAGGCGATAAACCTAGACTAGAGACTTGTGTGGTTAGTCATGTCATGGCCGACTCCCTCGCCAGGCTTCCGCTTGAAGGTTGCCGAGATACACGACGTGTACATGGTGGTAAGTGGCGAGAGCGTGTGCGAAGAAGTACACCCCTGCAGGGTTAACATCATCTATTCGAATATCCGTGTCCGCGGTAAAGGACTTCTGGGTTGCCTGTACAGTTCATAGACAAGTGAAAGTGGATACTCTAAAATGCGCAAGATAAGTGTGAGTGCTATGGATGGCGTTCTCGTAGGGAGACGGGAGCGGATCCATAGTGGTGTATTGGTATGGTGAATATGTGTACTTGTGTGCGCCACCTCAAAAGAGTTACTTGCAGTCGTAGTTCAGGATAGCCACCGAGTCAAAGCTGGCTTGCTGGAGTTAAACTCCACCACCCCTTTGTTGATACCGATGCATATGTAGCTAGTTCTGATGTAAGTCTTGTTGGGTACATTTGTACTCACGTTTGCCTATTTTATGTTTTGCAGAGAGATGTCAGTCTCGCTAGTAGTTCCGTGTGGACTTCGACGTTTAGCTTGATACCTCAGCTACGATCTTGTGCCCTCGACAGGATCTGGTAGATAGTCAGGCTTCTCAGCCTTTTTCATTTGTAGATGTATGTACTCAGACATGTTAAGCTTCCGCATGTGCTTTGACTTGTATGCTCTGAATGTTGGGTCATGAGACCCATGTTTGTAATATCTCGCTCCTCGGAGCCTAATGAATAAATACTTTGGGTCGTAGAGTTTTGTTGTGATGCCATGTTGTATTTACACATATCGAGCATATTGTGTGTATGATTGAAATGCTTGGTATGTGTGGTTTCCGACAACCTAGTTGTTTATCCTTGGTAGCCTCTCTTATGGGGAAATGTAGTCTTGTGCTTCCATGAGCCATAGTAGTTCGCTATAGCCCGGTTCACCGGAGTCCTGCTAGCCCAGCACTACTGCTTCGGAACACTTGACTGGCCGGCATGTGATTCACTTCGTTCCTGTGTCTGTCCCTTCGAGGAAATGTCACGCGGTGACATCTGGAGTCCTGCCTAGCCTGCTACAGCCCCGTTCATCGGAGTCCTGTTAGCCCAGTGCTGCAGCCCGAATTCGCACGCTGCTGACCGACATGCTCGATGTTGATTCATGTATGCCTGTCCCCGTAAGTTAGTGCCACTTTGGGTTCACGACTAGTCATGTCGGCCCGGGTTCTCTGTCATATGGATGCTAGCGACACTATCATATACGTGAGCCAAAAGGCGCAAACGGTCCCGAGACATGGTAAGGCGACACTCATGGGAGTACCGTGCGTGAGGCTGCAAAGTGATATGAGGTGTTACCAGCTAGATCGATGTGATTTGGAATCGGGGTCCTGACACATAAAAATTAATGTAATTTAAAATCTCGAAATGAAAAAAATAATATTTTAAACTAATTGCCGGTTTGATGTGTTTTAAGAATGTACAACCCATTTCTCATTACTGATGGCCCATTTTCTCAGCCAGCCGAATGAAGCTCTCCTCGTCTTGAAAGATTTGCAGCCCAACAGGCCTGACAAAGCGACTTGCTTGGCAAATCACAAAAAAACTGGGCTGTGGCCGTGGACCCAGCTGTCAGCCTCTCCACGTACAGTACTCTTCCGATGGAAGTCGGTCGTTGACCACATTGACCACGCCGCGCCGAGAGCACCAAGGCGGTGGACGACTACGAGGCCTAGGAAGGGGACGACGCGGAGCGGGGAAGACGCGGCAGTGGATGCCCACGCGGAGAGGAGTACGAGGGTTCACTGGTTCGGCTGCGGCGTGAGGCTGCCGTCGCCGCAGAATAACATGGGGTGTGGGTGAGTAGAGGGATAGCATGGGCCAGCGGTGGGAGTAGTAGGGGGCGGTGAGGCCTCCGCGGCATCACAGCCGGCCACGAGAGGCAGGAGCATGCGGCACGACCGGTGCAGCTTTGGACGGCTGAGGTGCTCGAGCTCTCCGAGGTCTACATGAGCGCCTGCAAG
The DNA here is from genome assembly GCA_032464435.1 of Aegilops umbellulata. Taxonomy (NCBI): domain Eukaryota; kingdom Viridiplantae; phylum Streptophyta; class Magnoliopsida; order Poales; family Poaceae; genus Aegilops; species Aegilops umbellulata. Next base: position 401,804,485 of record CP136054.1, read on the forward strand.
TGGTACGAGCTGCCCTACGCGCGCGTGGCGTCCACGGCCATGCGCCAGTACAAGGAGGCGTCCTGGATGGTGCTTCTTTCTTCTGGTAATGCACTGCTCCTTAGCTTTTTTCTTTGCATTTCTTATGACTTTTGCGTATGCTGCTGCCTCTGCAATTGATGGTATGTGCTTTCTTTTGCTTGGTATAATTTTAGTGTGTGTGTTTTCTGGCGATAGATCATGGGGTCGGTGACGGCGGCCGGAAACCAGGAGGGCTGGCCGAGGAAGAGGGTGAGGATGTGGGGATTGAAGAGGGTATGTTCCTGGTTTGATCACCGCACTAATTAGTCACTTATCTACTGATATTTTATCATGTCTGTGTTGAAGATATCTTTACATGCAAATCACAGTTTCCCATACTGAGCTATACTGTTTTCTCATGTTTTCTTCAGGTTCCTATGCATATTGTTCATTTCACGGGTAAAGCATCGTCAGCACTGCATTGATGCCATCGTCAAGTCATGTAGACTAATTGCAGAACAAATCTATACTTTTGTTGGGACTAAAAGTGAAAACAATAATTGGGACCAAAACTATGCATTTCTAGGAAATAATAAATAAGCAAAAGGATTATCCACGGGATGGAGCAGAGGCCGGCGTGGGGCGCAAGGAGAAGCAGTGGCAGAATGGTGCTCGCTTGCGGGGCATCGGCCCTCGGATGAATTTGACGCCCGGGTCGAGCTGACGAGCCCCATGGTATCTCCTCCTACCTCCAGATCCACTATTGCTCATTCTCCTCCTCTCTCCATATTTATTTCTTCTTGCTTGAAAGTCTCTTCCATGTAGATCATTGCAAAGTAGTTTATGACTCAGTATATCACTGCAGGTTCCCACCGTCCAAATTCAGTGTTTCTGTATTTTTGTCGATGCAAGCCTATTCTTCGACTATAAAATAGCAGGGATTTCTTTTCTTATCAATTCTAACCCCTTTGTGATGCATTGCAGGTTTGCTATCAATCTCTCAAAAAGGAAAAACAACATTACTTTGTTATTGGGAGAAACTTCCTGTAGAGTCGCTACCTTGACAGAGATAAATATGCGATCAAGGATATATTCAGTGGTTTTTTGAGGAAAAAACTTGGAGGATATTTTTGCAGGTTTATCGCTTGCCTTATTGCTTTATCATGGCGTATTCGTCCCTTCTTATCCAAGAAAGGGCCTTCTTCATGTTTGCAGATAGTTTGGTGCTCTCATGGTTATTTTGTCGAGATTCTCCTTCTGTTCATTAGTTGGGAACCATCTCCTGCAGCTCAGCTACTGTCCAGCTGCTGCCCTTATGGTGATTGATTAATGGTGTATGTTTTCCTATTAGTTTCTCTGTATGCCAATGTCTGAATTATATCTCGACATTTTACATTACTCCATGCCTTGGATTCCCTGAGATGTGCTATTCGTAGGCATGCACTTTCTAATAAAATTATGGCAATCAATTTGAACAAGTAATATATCTAGCTACAACAACCTATTGTTTATGTTCCTTGCTTTCGCAAATAGTAGTTTATAGTCTATATCTGCCAAATATTTACACATTAGTTTAGCCACAAAGTAAGATGCCATACTTTAGTGGTGGGTTTGTTATTCTGCTATCGTTTCATGTTGGTTAGCCATGATAAATCTAATTTCTAGAGTAGTAGATGATTCATGTCAGGTTTCTTTTAGAGATCGAAATATGGACTGACTCTGAAATAAGTAGTACGGCGTCCAGTTCATTATAGGTAGTAGAAAGAATACTAATCCCATTTACATACTATACAAAACTGAATGGCCTTCTAAAGCTCTGAAACTACTATTTGTTGTGTAATATGTATCCCCTTTTCATACTTTGTATATGCTTTCTACTTAGTAGGCCAAAGTACATGAGAACGATGGCCTACAGGATGTGACTTGCACTAAAATATGTGCAGGTTTTGTGCCACACTAACTGTCACTAAAGTATTTCAGGTGCTTCTTCTGTAACTTGATGGAAGCTAGGGAGGGCCGAGATGAGCATCCGGCTCCCTGGGTCTAAGCCATCGAGATGGTGGAGACGACGTTTCCATGTCATCTACTCTAGCAGCCGGACACGGCATATAAAAACCATGGATCCTTGCTCCCCAGGCCGCAAAATGAACATAGTGATGTCTACGACCTCCTCCTAGATGTATTAATCTCAATCTCATGTTTGGTTTTCTTCCCTTTTCTCTTCTAATGATGTAATTTCTTTTACTAAGATAACACCATGTTTGTTGTAATGCCTTATTTGATGTAAGATCCCTTTTCTACTTTGAATAAATTTACTGCATATATTTCTTATTTAGTTTAGTTCATCATTCAGAGACGATGGAATATGTTTGTCCTTCACAGGTTAAATGAGCATTGCGTGAAAGTATGTCTAAGTTCTCTTTCTTCAAGTGCTTCAAGTAAATGAAATTGTTTATTTCGAATTTAATACCTTTTAATAATAATCATAATGAGAGAGGGGTATGCTTCTCTCTCTCTCTGGGAAAATGTTACTTTAGACAACATGTGCTAATAAATAAAAACTCTGGAAATGTGTTTGAATCGCACAAAAAGAGTTCGTAGTTCTTATTCATACTTGAAAAACGTGAGGCTCTGCAAATTAAACCATGTTTTTTTAAGGCGCATATGGATTTAGCAGACCACAACTAAACCGACTGTATATACATGGCCTGTCCTTAGTAAAGGAAACTATTTTCATCGCGAACATGGCTTTAGTTGAAGGTTCTTGCAGCATGAAACTACTTTCATCGATAACATGTATTCAGTAGGTCTCTGCGCCATTTGGTGCAACGGGTCAACTAGTTGACTAAGTTGACAAAGCCCTCCGTCCTCATCAACTTAGTAGGCCCACAAGTCAGCCACCCACTATGGTGGGTCCCAGCTAGCAGGGGGTATTCATTTTTTGGTGCGTAATAAGGAGGCACTAACTTGCGTGCGAAGATATAGCTGGTGGGCCCGACCTGTCAGCGGGGGGGGGGGGTAACGTTTTTTAGTCCATTTGGTGGGCTGGGTGAAACAATGATGTAGTATCTATGCAGCCCGTTTAAATCCCATTTGCATTTTTCTCGAAATCAGCGGACTTGCTGGGCTGGGTGAAAATATCATGTTGGGCTAGACGGAGAAATGTTATAAAAACATAAACACATGATTGCACGTTAGTAAAATCTTGGCAAGATTATGTACGCAATTACTAGGAGTTAACTTGCCAAGTTATATATAAACAATTATTATTATTATTTTCTAAGAACTTTCAACTTACGAAATAAAATATCATTTTAATTTGATGAGTTAATAGTACATGGGGTATTATTATTATTTAGGCTAGACGTGGGCCAGTTGAGTTGGTTCTAGGGGAAAGTACTAGGAGAAAACTCAGTTTACATCAAAAAAGAAAGTGGGAGAAAATTCAGAGACCTGCTGGGTCCACCTGAGGAGGGGAATATGTTGGGAGGAAGGAGATTCAAAGCAAGGTAGCCGAGTGAACTAGTTTTTTTACGGACAAGTGAACTAGTTTACATACATAAGCAAATAGCCACTAAAAAAAGCAATCAGGTTAATGGGTTCTTAAAAGAAATATTTCGGACAAAACAGATAATTACGACACATAGGCTAATGCATGAAACACTCAGATGATAAAGGTGCTTAAAAACAGATAAAGTACAACATCTAGACCTTCGTGGCACGCTTGATCATGACGCTGCGGCTGTCCGTGTACTCGTCGGTTACGGGAAGCAGACTCGCCCTCTTGTCCAAGATCTGCCTATACATGTCGTAGCATCCTTGGCCACGTAGGTTATGTAGGCTAGATTCAGAGGTACCTCCCACGTGTTCAGGTCGTCTTCTTTCATGTTGGCGTATCAGCGGTCGATGATGGTCTCTGCGAGGTCAACCACGGAGTCCTTCTCCTGCCCGTTGCTGATGATCTACTATTCCTTCTAGATGTCGACAAGCTTGTTGCACCAGATGGCCGAATCGTCGCGTTCTTCCTTCTCTCCACCGTAGCAAAGGTGCAGTCAGCGCTGCCGATGAAACGGGCGAATGCTCCAGAACCTGGTGCAGCCATAGGACTGAGGCGAGGCCGAGCTTCACCGAGTCCGTATCGTTGGTGTAGATCACATTCAACTTCGTGCAGCCATAGGACTGAACGACAAACTCAAAGGGGAACTCCTTGCTGAAGTCCATATCTAGCAGGCTCACCCCTCGGATCGCCATTGGAGTCTCTTCGAGTGAACGAGTGTGTAGGCGGCGGCAGCAGTTCGTTTTTCGGCTCCTGGGGAACTGGATTCAACAGTAAGCTGAGTGTGTACAGGCGACAACAGTTACTACCCCTCCCTCGTCCGCTGCACGCCCGGCAGAAGATGCACCCTTGGCCACACGTCGGTTCACGAGTGGGTTTGTATTGGTACTGTAATAACAGGAGTTAGTGGTCATTTTACTTAAATTTAATTAGCTTTAATAGAAATTTATACTTAAAACAAGCAATGCATTCGCTCGTTCTATCAGTGCCACAGGATCAACATGCACAACAATTAGAATTATTATTCTCGGGACGCACATGATCAGCACATTTGTCGCACTTTCACAAAGATAATACTACCAAGTTTGAACTGTTTGTTATGGTTGTTGTCCTCTGCATCATCATGCCGTGTTTCCCAACTTGCAAGATTCAGAACCAACAAGTAAGATCCAAATAATAAGTACAACAAAGGTGCCTACACATCTCATTGATTCCCAGCTTGCAAGATTCAGAACCAGCAAATAAGATTCAAATAATAAGTACAACAAAGATGCCTACACATCTCACTGATTCCCAGCTTGCAAGATTCAGAACCAACCCATTAGAGCCTTTTGATAAAGTGAATATCGGGATTAAATCCATCTTGGCTAGCCATGTCATACAATCGAAGAACTTGGCGAATGCTCTTGACCGTCACAACATCTGTAGTTGAGTATTCATGTTTGCATAGCACAAACCAGGAGAGCATGATTTCACTTTAATTGTGGCCTCCTTTACTCAACCTGCACCTCCACTCGAATGAAGCCTGCCTTGAGTTCCATGATTCAATTCATGCGCCTTTTTTTGCAGTTCACCTGAAATGAAGCAAAGAGTGCATCATTCAGCTAGCAAGAAGTACTTGCTCTCGTGAGCTGGCAGGTTCTTCTTTAGTAGTTGCACTAAAATTGAGGAACATTAAGGTTGGTTGTCCGGCTCATGTAAGGTGCAATTATAATTTTGTTATCCTTTTGTGTAGTTTCGCTAAAATAAAGTGCCATTGTGGTGACAGTGACGACTCATCTTGCAAAGGCTAATAAAATGTTGCACGAGATTACCAGCAGAACTTGATGGAGATTTTGGAAACTCCAATCGCCATTTTGTGCAGTTCCACCAAAATTGAGAGATGTTGCCCACGTGACATTTTAGTTGAACTGCACAAGACACTCATTCCAAAAAAAGTGTTTTGTGCAGTTCACCAAAAGGTCACAATAGCAACAAGGTGAAATGGATATCCCTATCTGCACAAAAAGATAGAAAGTAAACAGTTGTTGGTCAATAAGAATATACGAAACATATACAAATTGAAAAGAAGCATCTTAATTATGTTCATGGCAATCACGCAAGGACAGTAGAAATTTTAAAATGTCAGCAATGCTTCATGTTACCAGAAGCATTACGATCAACAATAAGATTCCTCAAATACGGGATTACTTTAATGGTGGCATTGCTTGTTTACCAGACACAGGAAATCAACATCAGCTAAAGAGTTGGTTTAAGGGCATGGGACCGTGGGGACACCAGGACACTCAGCAGCGTAAAGGAACAACTTACTTATCATACTGGGGAAAACAGCAGGAGTGCCATTTGTAACACAGTTTAATTGCATCTTATCACTGGAGGCATTAGATTAACAATAACACTGGTTAGACATGTCCCTAAGGTAACAGTGTGATCGCTTCATTTTACATGCGCCCTTACATTAACAACAGCAAAAGGTTGGTATAAGGACATGCGACAGTGGACGCATCAGCACAATGTACCTACAAGGAGGCATAAAGTGGTGATGCCGAGTTTGTTCTTGCTATGTGAGGGCAGCAAACCTAATCCTGGAGACCTTGTACTATGTGAGGGTAGCAAATCTAATCCTGGAGACCTTTTACTATGTGAGGGCAGCAAATCTAATCATGGAGACCTTTTACTATGTGAGGGCAGCAAATCTAATCCTGAGACCTTTTACTATGTGAGGACAACAAATTTAATCCTGAGACCTTTTACTATGTGAGGGTAGCAAATCTAATCCTGGAGACCTTTTACCATCTGATGGCAGCAAATCTAATCCTGGACATACTTTGTTGACTTGTCCACCAGCCGCCACTTTCTATCCTTTTTTCAACCAATAATAGATCTGTTCCTTATCCAGTTTGTAAAACATTTTCCCATTATTTCCCTTTTCAACCAAGAGACCAGTTGGGTATCCGGTCTCTACTACTTTCACCATATTATTTCCTCTTTGAATCAAGTTCTAGATTTATGCTACAACTTTCCCCCCTTTCTTCATTGTTTGAACAAAGCCCTAGATTCGAATGCATGAAGTAGCTTTACCTCTAATAATACTAAAAATTTAGGTGGCTTTGGAAGAGCTGATGGGAGTAGAAAAAGATGCACATGCAGAAACGTGGGGAGCTGGGGCAGTAGAGCAAGGCCGCTTTCAAAGAACTTATACCTGAGAGTCGCCGGGATGTCGGCGGCGGCAGGTCAGATCTGCGGACAATACGGCAGAGAGGAAGAAGGGTCGAAGGACCTCCCGAGCCGGCGCTGTGTCGGAGAGAACGGCACGGGCAGAGGATCGGGCCCCTCCGGCAGCTGTGGGTTTCCTCCCTCGGCAGCGATGACCGCGTGAACGATGCACCTTTTAGTCCTCTACACACACCGGCCGAAGGGATCCGGCCGGATCTGTGACCAGCGGTGAGCAGAGAGAAAATGTCGCTACCGCTATCTTGTCTATATCTGGAGAGGATGAGAGAATGAAGAGAGCAACCCTAGTAAAGCAAGCGCTCAGGCCCCTGCGTCCATATATAGTGGAGTGATTATCTTTTTTCTCTCCACAACAAGCGTTTCAATTTGTGTACGTCGCATTAAAGAAAAGAAACTCTCTATTTAAGGTGACTACTGTACAACTCCTACTTACTACTACTAGTACTACAGTATTGTTGACTTGCGCTCCCCGCCCCTCCATTCATTGAACAACCCCACGAGTGAATAAACATACAGTACTTACTGTATTTATATAGAACGAACAAGCTCGAACTATTTTCGCGTAGTTAAAAGTTGAGGGCAGGGCTTTTCCCGGGCAGTACGCATGGCAGTTTTCGGGTAGGTGGTTTGACAGAGAGGCGAGGAGGGTGAGCGAGTGGGACTGTGCAATCTGACGACGCGTTACTGCTGGAAAGACTTGTGATCTGACCACTCACTATAGTCATGAATTACTGGCGCTCCGACCGGGGTGATGCCCCCTTCCGTTCCGCACTCTAATCTGGTGCATGACACGTTGACCCGGATGCTAGCTCTCCCACATGTCGGAGTAGTAAGAAGGAGCAAAGAATGATGTGGTATATAGTAGTACTACACTACTCCCTCCGTTCCTAAATATAAGTCTTTGGAGAGATTTCACTATGGACCACATACGGAGAAAAATGAGTGAATCTACACATAAAATGCATTTATATACATCCATATGTGGTCCACAATGAAATATCTACGAAGACTTATATTTAGGAACGGAGGGAGTACTACTCAGGTCGGAGGAGTGTGAACCACGCAGCCCAGTGAACCAGCAGTGCGAACCATGGTAGCCCAGTGAACCAGCAGTAGAAAACAATGTGGTGATATGGCCATAAAAAACAATGTGCTACGGTCCACACTGTAGCAAGTACAGTAACACTCCTCTTTGTTTGGATCCCTGAGTTAGAGCTAGTTTGGGTTGAAATAGCCTCAAATTATCGAAACAAGAGGGGTTAGTTTGAGCTAGTTTGCTCTAACCCAGCTAAAAAAATTAGCCCAATGGAGAGGTTCTAATTGGGTTAGTTATCCTTGGGCCCACTAGAAGAGAACTAAAAAAATCTCCCCTGCCCGCACCAGATCGCTCCCCCCCACCTATCACACGACTCCTCTCTGTTCCCCATAGGGTCGCTCGCCCTCTCTCTCCTCCGGTCGCCCTCTCCTTCCGGCCTCCGCCGCCCTACTCCGGCCGCCCTCTCCCTCCGGCCTTCGAAGGTCGCCCCGCTCCCCCTTCACCAGTTGTTTTTCTCCCTCTTTCGTGTGCGGGAGCGGCGCATCTACCAGGGAGGTCACGAGAGGGGTGAGTTTGTTCATTCCTTCTCTGTCTCACAGCCATATCAGTGATCTTGCTTGCTCTAGCGCTAATTCTGATTTGGAAAAGTAGATCCTGATCAAACATGGTATAGATTTGTGGTGCACGCATGGAATTCTTTGATGCTGCTTGAGGAGGTAATAAATCTTTCTAGAGGCCCAAAGATTCAGGTCACCTTTCTAAGTATTTCAATTTTAGGCTTGCATTATTTCTAGAGGCCCAAAGATTCAGTTCACCTTTCTAGGTATTTCAATTTCAGGCTTGCATTATTTCTAGAGGCCCAAAGATTCAGTTCACCTTTCTAGGTATTTCAGTTTCAGGCTTGCATTATTTCTAAAGGCCCAAAGATTCAGTTCACCTTTCTAGGTATTTTAGTTACAGGCTTGCATTATTTCTAGAGGCCCAAAGATTAAGTTCCCAGTCGGCGGCAAGCGGCCCTGCTACCCATGCCGGTGTCGACCTCAACTCGCAAGGGCCAGCGTCGGAGGGGTTCCCGGGGCTTGGGCTCTACAGAGCCTTCCTCCAGAGCGACAATGGAGAGCTCCTCCCTCGGTGCGTGAGGGGCTCCGGGCTCCCTCCCTATCGTGAATGACTTCCATGATGAGTTAGCTCATTCTTTGTTTCATGAAGTGTTTTTTTATTTTGTGAAGCTTGATTGATGACTAGTATGTTTAAGTGGGATATCTCATTTGTATGGACAAAGTAAAAATTATCATGTTTTGCATGCTTGATTTGTATAGATGGTTCGTTTATGTCAATTGTGAACGGGAGGAGGCCACAGAAGAGCCGGCCACACCAAGAGGGTGCTTGGATCCAAGGGACTTATTTTAGTCTGACTAAAAATAGTCTCTTTAAGAGGTTAAAAGTTTCAAGCACACTTGACTAGAGAGGGGCTAAAACTAGTCTTGAGACTAAAAAAATTTAGTCAGGGGTACCCCTACTAAAATGTGGATTAGTCATCTCTCTCCTCATTTAACTCCTCTCCTTTAACACAGGCGAGTTCTGGATTGGAGGGTTTGGAGGATAATAAATGCTCTTAGGGGTGAGTGCATGCGCATGTATATGAGCGCTTGCGTCTGTACTGTGTAAAAAAATGTAAATGCGTGTCAAAAAGAGACTAGTCAGTATACTCAATATTGTGCACCTCGGAGAGGAAAATGATAGAACTAGAACATATTTATTTACGGTGCAGATTCACTCATTTTGCTCCATATGTACTCCGTCTCGGTGTAGTCTAGTCACTTGTCGAAATCTCTAGAAGGGCAAATACTCCTTTCTGGTTTACAGAGCTATACTAGCAAGTAGTTGGACATACTAGTACAATAGTGGGCTCACATAGCAATTTTGTCTCATGCAAGAGCCTGGCTATATGCATGCTCCAATGTTCGCAACTGCAACGTTCGGTTTGCGCTTGGCTCTTCGCCTCTTCGAGAAGACGAACAATGATGTTACTACTACTACTTCTAAAGTGTGGAATCCACTGTTGCATGTCCGTCCACCGCGAGCAGGGCGGATAGCTTGTTGTAGAAGTACTACTAAGCAAAAGCATGTCCTCATTTCCGAGAAACCGCACGCATGGGTGAGGGAGAAGGCGTGTAGTAAAATCAAGCTTCTCCTCGTTGTACGAGTTGACGCGACACATCATAGCACTGGCCCTACATGCTTGCCTCTAAACTTGGCTGAAAGACCCGCAGTGTACAATATATTTGCTGCAACCTCTAACATTTACCCACCATAAATTAAAATATATGTGGTCGTACGCATCGTTCTGATGCAGAGGCCGGGGAGTCCCCCCTTTTCGAAAAAAACATATTAAAATATATATTCCTATCTTGACCACATGAGCGTGCAAACTAGAATCACCATGGTGTCAGGTAGGGCCAGAAGACTATTTTAATTTTTTTTAGAAAACTTCGAGACGGCCACATAGCATGGAGCCAACCCCAATGATTTTAAGCTTACAGGCACGATACACGCTATCCTAGACTACTCTACACATGAAACTGCCACATGAGTGTCCAGGCTGCGCTTGGCTTTTCGCCTCTTCGGGAAGTCGAACAATGATGGAGTACTACTGCACTGGAGGATTACTACAGTACACTTCTGGCCATTTGACACTAATTGAACTGCTGCATGTCCACCGCGTGCGGGAGGGAGAGCGTGTAGCGAAAGCTTCTCCTAGTCTTGCCAGCCACCACGCTCATGGGCGAGGGAGGGACGCTCCTGCCTTTGCGTGTATGACAGGTGGGCCCGGCAGGTGTGTGGCTAACCTGTCATACAGCCAAATGCAGCTGCAGTTAAGTTGGCGAGGGAGAGGATAATCAAACTTCTCGTTGATGTACGAGTTGACGCGACACATCAAAGCATTGCACTCGATATATTTCAATAATTTGCGTTTACCGATGCATTAATTACAATGCATGCATGCCGTGACTCTCCTTTTGATACTTGCATGTGTTGATTTAATGAACCTTGAAGTAGTATAAAATATGTGACGGTAAAGCTTTGTAATACCCCGGCCCAAGTCGAGAGATGGTTGTGCACGAGGAGGGCGAGATCATGCAGACCGAACAGGACCCGACGATGGAGCTCTCTAAGGTCTGAATGGACCTCACCGTGCTCCACTGCCCCTTGTGCCTCCGCCCCTTGACGCCTCCAGTGTATGAGGTTCGAATACACCTCGTCCGTTCGGCTGATTGAGCAAGGGGCAGGTTTCTTGATTGATGTGATGTTTGATTGATTTCTGCAGTGCAAGGGAGTGCACCTGGCCTGCGCGGACTGCCGCGTTGAGCGCCCCGGGAACCAGCGGCAGTGCCAGAAGTGCGAGCGCGGCGGCGGCTTTGACGTGTGAAACACGATGCTGGACTCCATCCTTTCATCGATGAGGGTGGAGTGCCCGCGCGAAGGTTGTCGGCTCTACGTCACCTACCACAAGCTCGCCGATCACTAGAGCGTGTGTCCGCTCGCGCCCTGCAAATGCCCCGTGCCCGTCTGTGGCTACGAAGGCCCGCCGCCGGCGCTCTACCACCACATCAGCACCGCGCATCCCATGCCCGTGCACAAGATCCAGTACGGCAAGGTGCTCCAGCTGCAAGTGCCACTGTCGGAGTCACGGCTCTTGCTGTTCGCGGAGGAGGACCGCCGCGCATTTTTCTTGGTCGGCGGCGTGCTTGATGAGGGAGTCCTGGATTAGGGGGTGTTCGAATAGCCGGACTATACCTTCGGCCGGACTCCTGGATTATCAAGATACAAGATTGAAGACTTCGTCCCGTGTCCGGAAGGGACTTTCCTTGGCGTGGAAGGCAAGCTTGGCGATGCGGATATGTAGATCTCCTACCATTGTAACCGACTATGTGTAACCCTAGCCCTCTCCGGTGTCTATATAAACCGGAGGGTTTTAGTCCATAGGACGAACAACAGAACAACAATCATACCATAGGCCAGCTTCTAGGGTTTAGCCTCCTTGCTCTCGTGGTAGATCTACTCTTGTACTACCCATATCATCAATATTAATCAAGCAGGAGTAGGGTTTTACCTCCATCGAGAGGGCCCGAACCTGGGTAAAAACATCGTGTCCCTTGTATCCTGTTACCATCCGCCTAGACGCACAGTTCGGGACCCCCTACCCGAGATCCGCCGGTTTTGACACCGACATTGGTGCTTTCATTGAGAGTTCCACTGTGCCATCGCCATCAGGAAGGATGCCTCATCCCATCTTTAAAGACGGCACCGTCGCTAAGGGAGCTTTGGCTATCGGCCAAACTCTCTGGCTAGGTGGTTTTCTTATGACCGCCTGTTTGGCTGCTGCGCCGACGAAGACCTCTCGGGTCATCAAAAGCAATCTTCATGTCAGCTCAGGACTTGCCGAGCAGTTATATCCAATGGAGCTCTCTTCTATAAACGAGCTCCTGGATTGCATCGCCGCCCTGGGAGTCGCTACGGATTACGACCAGATCGCGCCTAAACCCGATCTGAGAGAGATCAACTCTCCCCAGGTCACCCATCACGTTGCCATGGTAGAGGGACAGTGCGGAGACCCTTCATCTATCTTAAGGACCAGCTACGTCCGGGTTCCCGAACCCTCCAAGCCGGATATCCGCGGAGGGGAGGACATCACTCAAGACCCGAACTTAGAGTCGGGCAACGGGCTAGATTAATTGGACAACATCCAAGAATCCAAACCCTCGAGTTCGGAAACCCCTTGGCCTCTGAGTCTCAGATTGGGTGAGGTTTCGGATTTAATTCCACCCACCCACCCGAACATATGCAATCTATCCCAAATTAGGCAAAGGCCAGAAGAAACAGTACATCATTACTGGGCCAGATTCCTCCTAGTAATGAACAGGATCAAGGACTGCCGCGAGGAAGACGCAATCTCATTCTTCTACAATAATTGCACGGACGAGGGAATCCGCAACGCCATAAGTCGCCATGATATTACATGCTTTGCTGACTTGGCGTCCATAGTACGAAAGTACTGTGCGGCGGAAAGCGCCTGGAAAACCCAAGTAAAATTTTGGGATAATCCGGCCCTGAATACAAACCCAGTCCGAAATAAAAGGGTGCATCGTCGCCGGACACCCGAGTTAAACACCAAAAAGCAAAAACCCTCTAGAGGGCATGGAACCGTACTGGAAGGGTGGCTTAATGGACCCTGTAAAATTCACAATACAGAGGGTGCCACACCAACTCACAGCCTTAGAGCATGTTGGATATTCCGGCAGGTGGCCAAAATCGGCGAAAATCTTCTAATTCCGGAGGCCACAGAAAGTCACCCCAGAGACACCGTTACGGTATTAACAGTGTTCAAGACTTTCGCATCAAATAATATGCGAAAAAAAACACTCCACAGCCTCGCCGAAGTCTACCAAGTAGCAACAATAAACCCATGGAGTGACACAGCTATTTGTTTCAATGCCAGGGATGAACCTAAATTCCGGACAGCCCGAGCACCAGCCGCATTGGTCCTTAGTCCAATAGTGGACGGCTTTCGCCTTACCAAGGTACTCATGGATGGAGGCAGCGGATTGAACCTCATTTACGAGGAAACCCTTCAAAAAATGGAAATAGACTGGAACCGCATTGAGAGAAGCAGCACAACCTTTAGAGGAATAATCCCCAGTCGGTAAGCGCGCTCTACAGGAAAAATCACACTAGATGTGGTGTTCGGCACACTGGATAATTACAGGTCCAAAGAGGTCACGTTCCAAGTGGCCCTGTTGAGTAGGGGATACCACGCTCTGCTAGGGCAGGAAGCGTTTACAATCTTCCAAGCAATACCCCATTACGGGTACATGAAGCTCAAGATGCCCAGGCCGAACAGAATTATCACTCTCGCTAGTGATCCGGACATAGCACTCCGCACCGAAAATAAGACAGCCGCACTGGCCCTTGAGGCACTCTTCGAAGCCCTAGCGGCTGAGGAGCTGACTGCGCTGCGCTCCACGGTGAACAGGGACGATATGATACTCGACAAAAGATCCAAGTCCACCTCCTTTAAACCAGCGGACGAAATAGTCAAATTCCAGGTCCATCCAATGGACCCCAATAAAACAGCTTCCATCGGGGCACAATTAAACCCTGGTGTAGACGCCGCATTGCAAGAGTTCCTACGTGAGAACTGGGACATTTTCGCCCGATACCCTTCAGATATGCCAGGAATCCCACGCAGGCTGGCTGAACATAGCTTAAATATCCCAAAAGGATTCAAACCCGTCAAACAGGCTCTCTGGCGCTTTTCCGAACTTAAGAGACAGGCCATGGGAGAGGAGCTAGCCAAACTATTGGAGGCCGGATTCATCAGAGATATAAAACATCCGGAATGGCTAGCAAACCTGGTGATGGTACCAAAGAAGGACAAATCCTGGCGCCTGTGCGTTGATTTTAAAGACCTTAACAAGGCTTGCGCAAAGGATCCCTTCCCTCTACCCTGCATCGATCAAATTATCGACGCTTCCGCAGGACACGATTCGTTGTGTTTCCTCAACGCATATTTCGGTTACCATCAAATCAAGATGGCAGAGTCCGACCAAGCCGCAACGGCATTCATCACACCATACGGCCCATTCTGCTTCAACACCATGCCCTTTGGGCTCAAAAACGCTGGCGCAACATATCAACGCATGATTCAGACATGTCTGGCAAACCAGATCGGCAAAACAGTGGAGGCATACGTGGATGACGTGGTCGTTAAAACAAGACATGTCGAGTCTCTAGTAGACGACTTGAGGCTCACATTTGATAACCTCCGGACATACGATATCAAACTCGATCCGGAAAAATGCGTTTTCGGTGTTCCAGCCAGAAAGCTCTTGGGCTTCATTGTATCCGGTAGAGGAATTGAAGCAAATCCAGCCAAGATCCGAGCTCTGGCACAATTGGATATCCCAAAGGACCTCAAACAAATACAAAAAATTAACAGGATGCGTGGCGGCTCTAAGCCGCTTTATCTCCCGCTTGGGAGAAAAGGCACTACCCCTCTACCGCCTCCTTCGGCGCACCGAACACTTCGAGTGGACGGACGCCGCCACGGCCGGACTCGACGAAATAAAAGCCGTATTTGCAACAAACCCAGTCCTGGCCACGCGAAATATTGGCGAACCAATGCTATTATACATTGCAGCAACCCATCAGGTAGTAAGCGCAGTGCTCGTCGTCGAACGAGAAACGGACGGACACAAATTCCCCCTTCAAAGTCGGTCTATTATGTGTCCACTGTCCTCACTCCGTGCAAATCTCGGTACCCGCATTATCAAAAGATTGTGTATGCGGTATGCATGGCATCCCGGAAGCTGCGACACTACTTTCAAGAGTGTTCAATAATAGTAGCCTTGGAAGTACCACTTAACGATATTATAAACAACCGCGACGCGACGGGCCGGATTGCAAAATGGGCCATTGAGCTCCTCCCATTCAACATAACTTATAAGCCACGGCGAGCTATCAAGTCGCAAGTTTTGGCCGACTTCGTCGTAGAATGGACGGAGGCCGAACTCCCTAAAGAGTACGGCACATATTCAAACTGGATCATGCATTTCGACGGCTCTAAAATGTTGGCCGGTCTAGGGGCTGGCGTCGTTCTGACGTCCCCCATAGGAGACATAGTTCAATACGTACTCCAGATTATGTACACAGACTCCAACAATGCAGCCGAATATGAGGCCCTCTTACATGGTCTCCGGATGGCAGTATCCATGGGCATTCAACGCCTAGAGGTGCGCGGGGATTCAAACCTCGCGATATCCCAAATAAATGGAGACTTCGAAGCCAAGGATCCAAAAATGGCAGCCTACCACAACGCCGTCTTAAAAATGTCAGCTCGGTTCGAAGGGCTCGAATTTCACCATATAGCCCAGGAAAATAATCAGGCGGCAGATGTCCTGGCACGCATCGGTGCAAAATGTGATGTAGTCCCCCCAACATCTTCTTGGAAAGGCTGTTCAAGCCATCCGTAGCATGGGAAGGGGAACCCGGCAATAACAGCCCGGACCCAAACGCACTGCCCGATACCGAACAATCGGACATAATTGGAGGCTTTGCCAAGGAAATCACACCTTCAACCCACGTAATAATGGCCATCATCGCCCTGTGGACAGAACCTTTCCTAGCCTACCTTACTAGGCAGGAACTCCCCGAGGACCAAAATGAGGCGCGTTGCATAGTGCGGCGATCTAAAGCCTACAAAGTCCATGAGGGAGAGCTTTATAAAAAAAGGACTACCGGAGTCCTTCAAAGGTGCATCTCCGAAGAGGAAGGGCGGAACCTTCTGGCTGAAATTCATGCCGGACTCGGTGGTTACCACGCCGCAGCTCAGTCCCTTGTAACCAAGGCCTTTCGTACAGGCTTTTATTGGCCGAGGGCCCGGGCAGACGCCCAGGACTTAGTCCAACGATGCGTCGGTTGCCAGCTTTTCGCAAACCAAAGCCACATGCCACCCACCACCCTCCAAACTATCCCCATAACTTGGCCCTTCGCGGTCTGGGGGCTTGACATGGTTGGATCCCTTAAAGGCGGAACCAACAAGAAAAAATATTTACTGGTCATGGTGGATAAGTTCACCAAATGGATAGAAGCCAAGCCTGTTAAGACGGCTGAATCCGGACCAGTGATAGACTTTATATCCGGGGTTGTACACCGTTACAGCGTCCCCCACAGCATCATGACTGATAATGGCATGAACTTTACGGCCGACGAGGTAAAACTCTGGTGCAAAAACATGGGCATCAAGCTCGATTATGCTTCCGTCTATCACCCACAAACTAACGGCCAGGTCGAACGGGCAAATGGTCTTATCATGAGCGGCATCAAACCCAGATTAGTGCGATCCCTCAAGGAATATAACACGCACTGGGTAGAGGAGCTCGACTCCGTACTCTGGGGGCTGCGGACCACGCCGAATCGCACCACCGGATACACACCATCCTTCATGGTGTACGGCGCAGAGGCAGTCTTGCCTTGCGACATAATTCATGACTCACCTCGAGTGTGCATGTATGAAGAAAGAGAAGCCGAGCTCGATCGGCAGGACAGTTTGGACGCCTTAGAGGAGGAGCGTGACGTGGCAAAAGCCCGTTCCGCATTCTATCAACAGCAGGCTCGAAGATACCAAAGCAGAGAAGTACGAGACAAAAATTACAACGTTGGCGAATTAGTTCTACGCCTGCCGGACAAGAAAAAGGACAAACTCAAGCCCAAGTGGGAAGGCCCCTTCATAATTGACCAAGTCCGGACTGGTGGGGCGTACCGCCTGCGAGATGCATCGGATAACCGACTCGAGCCAAACCCATGGAACGCAGCCCGTCTCCGAAGATTCTACGCCTAGCGCCGGACTCTGTGTTCGTCTCTTTCCTCTGTCCATTTTTATATACTGTCTGTCTTACATTTCTCTACTTCTCCCCTCCCTTTCAGCCTTTAAAGGCTCATCAAATGACGTTCTATTCGCACTCATTAAGCCTGGGGGCTTCTTTTAACAGAAGCTTATTTATACGGGCTCTATGCCCAGCACATGCGTCACACTTCCGCATGTACCTTTTATTTTGCCATTATATGCATCGATATGACTTAAGATTTGGCCAAGCTGGGTTGCCTGGCTCCTGTGCTTACCCGTACGTTCCCGATTGTTCGGCTAGGTGGTAAAGGGAGCACCTCTGCGATTGTTACTGCCGGATCAGCCGGATGTGTACCTCAGACTAGGTGAAGCCAAAAGCTAGCATTCTTAAGGGAATATTCGGTCGGTTACCTAAAAGATGATCTCTTTACTTATTTATTTATGCGCCCCCAGATGCTTTTTCCTGCGTATTTTTCGCAGAATGGACATGCACTTTAGGGCATGCCTCCCAGGGAAAGGAACCCTTAACGGAGCAATTCTCCCTGGAAGATGTTTCTTACTAACCATGTAATATAACATAACTAGTTGGGCACTTGTCTGTTCAAGCACTAATGACCCCTACGCCTGGTCTCCATGCATACCCCGGTTCTTACATAACCGCGAGGGTATTCGGACACACTCCGGACCGTCAGGTCCCGAGGTTAAAGCGAAAAGGTCGGCCATGACAAACGGTCTACAATCCGGCTAGAAGGCATTACAAATGTCAATTAAATTACATGGTCATTCTGACTGATTGTATTCCTCTTCAATACCATCTAACAGGCTGTCTAGTTTACAGTCCTGCTGGGAATACTTTGCGGCTAATTCTACTTGGCCGTATACTAAGCCTACAGGGATCTCCTTCCCATTGGGCCCCACAGGTCCGACCTCGGCCATGTGGTTGGGGTCAGCCTTTGTGTACCACGTCTTCACCATGGCCCAGGCCTCCCTAGCGCCTTGACGGCAGGACGATATCTTCCACAATCGGAAGCGTCGCCGCGCTCCCTTCAGCTTCTCTGCAAGCTCTCCAAGGCCTTCGGGCATGGAGATGGATGGCCATAAGGCCTGGGCGACGCCTTGCATCACCTGCCGAACTCGCTCGTGCAGTTGCGAAAGCTCGGGAAGAAGGTCACCTATAGAACCGGGCATCTCCTCTGCAGGACGACCTGTTTTCACACCTACAGACATTACTCTGTTAGTCGACTTCCTCGCCGAACTTTTTTTCCTCAAAGGTTCGTTTAAGCACTTACTAAATATGTCGCGCCGAAGCCGCTGATTCTCCTTAACGGAGTCCGAAAGCTGGGCACGAACATCTTGCAGTTCAACGCCCAACTTGGTGTTGGCATCTTGGAGATCATTCTTCTCCCGCCTCACCTTTGTCAGCATGCTCTCACCAGCCTTTAACTGGCGTAGGAGTTGTTGCTTTTCCGGATCTAATCCGACGCCATCTGCAATTTCATTTGTCAGATTTGCACACACGCCGCACTTCACAAAATTCTTATCTTTTGGAAGTATATATATTACCAACGGGGGTCTCCTTGGGCTCCCCGGTCGCGGCTAGTGCGGCCTCAAGTTGGGCTTTGCACTCTTCTAGCTCCTGGGATAGTTGGGTATTCTTTTCCGCAAGACCCTGCATTATTAAATGATCCTTAAATCAGTTCTTCTAACTGTTTCAAGTCTTGGGGGCTACTGATATATATAACCATTAAATTTTCTCACCCTTATGTCTTTTACATATTGCTCTATGGCTCTGGCTAGACCATTTTGAGCGGCATGGAGGTACGCATCTCCCGAATTGAAGGCATCCAATGCCTCTTGGGAGAAACAAGCGTCGCGGAGAACTGTCCGGCGACACCTGTGGTTCAGGGCACTCTCCACCTCGGAATTAGTGGCAGACAACCTATCCCCATCCTCTGTCGGAGGAGCATCCGGTGCGTGCCTCGTGCTCGCCTCCGCCTCCGGACCAGGCTTTGGAGCCTGCCTGGTGGAGGCGCGATTGGCAGCCTCTCCGTATATAGTCCGGCGAGGTCTCTTTGTCCTAA
Source organism: Aegilops umbellulata (assembly GCA_032464435.1). Taxonomy (NCBI): domain Eukaryota; kingdom Viridiplantae; phylum Streptophyta; class Magnoliopsida; order Poales; family Poaceae; genus Aegilops; species Aegilops umbellulata. The sequence goes on from CP136054.1 coordinate 401,823,798, forward strand.
AGAGAGCACGAGTGTTAATATGCCTTGAAGGAATAACACCTGGGATAAGAGGGCGCGCTATACCTTTGCGCTGGCGTCTCGGTCCGGACTACACTTCTCTTCTGTCCACGGGGCCCTGCAGCCCCTCGTTGGCTTGCCGCCGCAGGTTTGGCCTCCCGTCTCAAAAACCTCCCCTGCAAAGCATGGTTGTAATCAGGAAAGTGAAAACACGCGAGGGTGGACTCATTTTCGGGGTACTGAGACTTCGATCTCAGTTACCTGGGAGGCCGGGATTAGCCCTGGGTAATCGGCCATAATAGCCACCAAGGCGTTGTCCTTGCTCATTGATGGAACACTCCGTCAATCAGCTCCACAGATAAGTCCGGATCCTCTTTAACAGCCTCGCGCAGTTCCTGCATTGAAGTCGTTAGACTATATACTTAAACAATGGGAATATAAAACGGATGGGCAAGTAAGAGTGTCCTATTACCCAACTCGGAGGATTGTACATAGTAAATCCGCCCCGTGGGTTGATGCAGAGAAATTCCTCCTCTTCTCCCTTGTACAAAGTGGACAAGATCTTTGTCAGGGCGGCAGCCGAATCCGGCCCCTTACGACCGTGACGGGTGGTGTCATCCTCCCCGTTGAAGTCCCACATGGGCTGGCCTCTGTACTGCAGCGGCTGCACCCCCCCGCATGATGCATGCGGCCATGACTCCTATCATGGTTAGTCCGGAATGAGCTAATAATCTTATCCAGCCCATCAGGTAAAGGACGTCCCTGTCGCTTTCCCTCTGAGGGCTCCGTGGACGCCAGCTTAGGCGCTTCTTCAGGGGAGCAGTATCAAACTCAGGGAGGCCGACCCGAATAGGGTCCGGTAACGGGACGTCCTCTATATAAAACCATTCCGAAGGCCAATTCTCGGAAGCCTTCTTTGGGGTTCCGGATAGATATCCGGTCCCGGCGATGCGCCACACTTCGGCTCCGCCCACTTGATATATTGACCCCTCCTGAGAACGGGGCACCAGGCAGAATAGCCTCTTCCACAACGCGAAATGAGCCTCAACACCCAAAAACAGCTCACGGAGGGCTACGAAGACCGCGATATGCAATATGGAGGCAGGCGTGAGATTGTGTAGCCGGAGGCCATAGAACTCCAGGAGCCCCCGGAGAAACGGATGGATTGGAAATCCGAGCCCTCTTATTAAATAAGGGACAAGGCATACCCGCTCTCCTTTGGAGGGATTAGGGGCACTCTCCGCTTGCTCTCCGCCATTATAGGTGGCAAATCCGTCTTGAACCGGGACCATGTAGGCCGGGGGGAGAAATCCCTTGGTCTGGAGCGTCACTAGCTCGCTATGCGGGACGGAGCACCTCTCCCAATGTCCAGGCTGAGGGCTGGAAGGTCAAGAAGAGGAGTTGCGACGGCTGGCCATGGTGGAATGGACCTTTGTCGGATGCGCTCTGATGAACACTTGCGGAAGGGAGAAGGTGTGGTTTGGATCTAAATCCTCGTCCCTTTAAATAGGCGGCTCATTTACGCGGCTAGGGGTGTGAATGTAAAAACACCCAGACTTTTCGTATTCATTTGACACATGGAAGACAACCATTATTGGTCGTAGAAGCCAAGGAGCGCAACATTTACAAGAAACCAGACATTATTCAACAGGTACACAGAATTTGGAGGAGAACCCGCATTCCAATGCCGAAGACAATTTGCGCGCTGGACTCATCGTCATTGAAGCCTGGTTCGGGGGCTACTGAGGGAGTCCTGGATTAGGGGGTGTCGGATAGCCGGACTATACCTTCGTCCGGACTCCTGGATTATGAAGATACAAGATTGAAGACATCGTCCCGTGTCCAGAAGGGACTTTCCTTGGCGTGGAAGGCAAGCTTGGCGATGCGGATATGTAGATCTCCTACCATTGTAACCGACTCTGTGTAACCCTAGCCCTCTCCGGTGTCTATATAAACCGGAGGGTTTTAGTCCGTAGGACGAACAACAGAACAACAATCATACCATAGGCTAGCTTCTAGGGTTTAGCCTCCTTGATCTAGTGGTAGATCTACTCTTGTACTACCCATATCATCAATATTAATCAAGCAGGAGTAGGGTTTTACCTCCATCGAGAGGGCCCGAACCTGGGTAAAAACATCGTGTCCCTTGTCTCCTGTTACCATCCGCCTAGACGCACAGTTCAGGACCCCCTACCCGAGATCCACCGGTTTTGACACCGACACTCGACATCGGCGTGCCTATCATCGTGTCGGTGATCTGCATCAGAGCGGGGGCGTCCCCACTGCCGCACTACATGGCCAAGCTGTGGGCGAACGGTCCACCGGGGGAGCCCAAAGGCATGACCGACGCCGTCTAGGTGGAAATGGAGGTAACAAGCAGCAAGGATCCCGGCGACGTCGACGTGCAGGAGCTGGCCTTCTTGACAGTTCCGCCCAAGCTGCTGGCCGGGGCTAGGCTTGTGTCCCTCCACATTTAGATTGACAAGCTCATGTCCTAATTGTTTCTACAATGCCTTCTGTTTATCTTAGTAATATGCTAATTCAGGGATTACCTTGGTCTACTTTAGCTTAAGAAATGGTGGGTTTTGGTGGAGATAAAAAGTTATGTTTATCAATGCATTAATTGCAATGCATGCATGCATAAAGTACATGCATTGGTCAATTTTCTCTTAATAATTGCATGCAATGATTTAATGCACCTTGGAATCCAAACATGTGTTGAGGAACAACCAAATTGAGCCTTATAAAATGGAAAAACTAAAATTTGGAGATAAGCCCTATAAAACCGGAAAGGAGAGAGTAGAAAAAGAAGTACTCCATCCGGGAGTAGTGCCACACTTCGAAACTTGAACCGTCAATAAATTTTGAGCTTGCATCTCGTCGCATTCCAAATTACTCCATGCTATATTGAATTGCAAACCTGTTCACACTGATCACAACCTAAACAGTTTCGCACTTAGGAGCGTATTAGTTCTCGGTTATAAATACTAGTTTGCCAAGATGACTGTGCATTCCTCCTCAACTCCTCATCCACAAAAACAAACAAGCCATTCAGCATCCTTCCCTTGCGTCTACCATGGCCAGCGTGAGTTCTGGGTCGAGAGATTGCCACCAGGGAGAGGCGAGCATGGAAGCGGAAGCACGAGAGATGTCCCGCCTCGCTGCGAGAGCAGCCGACATGTCCCGCCACGCGGAAGTAGCAGCACAGAGGTCCCACCGCGCCGCTGAAGCAGCATGGAGGTCCCGCCGCGCCGTCGATGCAGCAGACTGGTCCGGCAGCACCGCGGAAGCAGCAGTGATGTCTCGCCGTGCCACGAATGCAGCAGAGATGTCCCGCCGCGCCGCGGCGGCCTGGGAAAATTTCTCGCGGGCAGGCGACGACTGCTACAGGCGCATGCATGCGATCGTCCATAGCCAGATGGAGCAGATCTCCGGCTGGGTGAGGTTGCAGGATGACATGAAAGCCTCGTTTGAACAGGCTATCGGCTTACTAAGGGAGGGAAATGAGAGGCTCTGAGCCAAGCACGACCTGCTGAGGGAGAAGATCGTCCGAACTGCAGACTAGCAGGAGGAGACCAGTGCCTTGTTGAAGAGGACCGGCGTCATCGTCAAGAAACTTATGGATGAGAATGACATGCTCCGCAACGAGTGCCAAAGGCTGGTGGAGGAATCCGTGGATGTTCTCAAGCAGCGTCTTGAGGACACGAAAGAGCTCATCGCCGCTCGCCGCGGAGACTAGTTCCCGCGGCCTGTAGCAACGCATCAAGAAAGTAGAGATCAGCGAGCCAGATCCCTGTCTTCCTTCTTCTTTTACCCTTGTGTATTTCGGGCGTAGCCGCATGTGGCTTTTTTAATTATCTTTGTAATTATGTAAGACAATTAATCATCCTCATCTTTCTGTGGAAGATCAATGTTGCGAGGCTGGAATGAAGAAAACTCTTGCTGTGGCGACCCTGGCGTTGCTGTTCTTCTAGTTGTTGCTGGGCTTCCTTCATTTTCCTGGTTTCTTTTGATGTAATAATCGGTTTAGGATGTGGATTGTGTCGTCGGTTGTGAAATGTTGGGTTCTAGCGCGGATGTTTGGCCTTTGTTGGCCGCTTGGGATGTTGCAATTTCAATCTGGTAGCTTTTAGTCCTTCGTGTTAGGCTGGAGTTGTGCTGACCTTCTTGTGAATTGTGGTGGTTTTCAGTAATGAAAATCGGAAGGGACAAGCCCTTCTTTGATCAAAAAAATTAATCGTCATTATATATTCATCAGTCTTGCTATAAGTCGCAGTAGATGCTATATAGGTCCGTCGGATCTTACATCAAGATCCGTGCTTTCAGATTTTCTTTTTTCTCTCTTAAATCTCAGTCGAGTGAGACATAGCCACGCCATTAAACAGAGGCTCGGGCGCCATTAATGGAGACCTTGGGAGAGAGGTGGATGGCAGATGGAGGTCAAAGGGCTCTCCTCCCGATAAGCACGCGCAGGGGTCTAATTGCACGCCTCTCGTTCTCAAATAGCTACCCTGCATGGTGCCTCCTAGCTAATAAAAAATGGGGACGTGTGGCGACACGTAAATGGTACTAGTAAGTAGAACGCCCACGGTTTCAACAATACTTGTGTTTCCGATTGTAACGTGACAACACTTGTTCCAAAATGACTTTGTTGATTGTTAATGTATGCGCCTTCGCAAATCGGACTGCAAATTTACCACAGCATATTGGTGCCATGTCATGGCACCAAGCCAAGTTTCATTATTTTCATGCGTGTTTTGAATTTACAGGAATTAAAAAACTAAGTTTCTCAATGTTTCCAACCCAGCCACGATGCCCAGAATTTTGAATTTCATTCCCATTTCTTGCATGTAACCAAGAAATTTACCTGAGGACACACATGTGATTTTTCAACCAACTTTGGTGCACTGGAACATGTGCTTCTATTTCAAATTTGAATTATGCACACAAAGGTGACATGTTCCCTCCCAGAACCACGAGCCTTCTTGAGAGAAGCTCCGATTTGCAAGAAGCTTAGACCAAAATTTGTTCCTATTCGGCCCAAAAAAATTACCACGGCATGGTACTACCATGACATGACACCATGCTAAGTTTCATGATTTTAAAACCAAGTTTCTCAATGTTCTCGACCGAGCCACGATGTCGAGATGTTTGAATTTTATTCTCATTTTTTGCATGGGACCTACTCCCTCCTTCCATCTATATAGGGCCTAATGTGTTTTTCAAGACAGCCTTTGACTATTGACAAGATTAATAGCACATGAGATGTATACTATAAAAATTATATTATTGGAAGCTCTTTGACATACAAATTTGAAGGTATGCTTTGTGTAAGTTGCATGTCATATATTATTGCTCTAACGCTTGGTCAAAGTTAGCTTCGAAAAACGCATTAGGACCTATATAGATGGAAGGAGGGAGTAGAAATTCACCCGAGGACACAAATGTGATTTTTCAACCAACTTTGGTGCACGGGAGCATGTGCTTGTAGTTCAAATTTGAATTATGCACATTAAATGACCAAAAACTCAATTAATGTGTAAATAAGGCCAAACGAAGCCGGAATAATTCCAAAATTTAACAGGGCACTCATGTAGTTCTATGTTGCCTTTGTAAATAAACTCAAGGGGGACAACGTATATCGTTTCGCACTCAAAGGTGGCACGTTCCCTCTCAGAACCATGAGCCTTCTTGAGAGAACCTTGGGTTTGCAAGAAGCTTATACCAAAATCTATTCCTATTCGGCCAATTTTTTTACCACGACATGGTAGTACCATGACATGACATCCATGCCAAGTTTCATGATTTTCGGACATGTCTTGGATTTACAAGAATTTAAAAACCAAGTTTCTCAATGTTCTCGGCCGAGCCACGATGCCCAGATGTTTTAATTTTATTCTCATTTCTTGCATGGGACCTAGAAATTCACCCGAGGACACAAATGTGATTTTTCAACCAACTTTGGTGCACGAGAGCATGTGCTTGTAGTTCAAATTTGACATATGCAATTCAAATGACCAGAAACTCAATTAATGTATAAAAAACGACAAAACGAACCCGGAATAATTCCAAAATTTAACAGGGCACTAATGTAGTTCTATGTTGCCTTTGTTAAGAAACTCAAGGGGGCAGCGTATATCGTTTCACACTCAAAGGTGGCACGTTCACTCTTAGAACCACGAGCTAACAAATTGGCCCAATTTTTTACCACAACATGTTAGTGCCATGACATGACACCATGCCAAGTTTCCTGATTTCCAGGCGAGTTTTGGATTTACATGAATTTAAAATCAAAGTTTCTCGATGTTCTCGGCCGAGTCATGACGCCCAGATGTTTGAATTTCATTCTCATTTCTTCCATTGGACCTAGAAATTCAACCAAGGACACACATGTGATTTTTCAACCCACTTTGGTGCACCGAAGCATGTGCATGCAATTCATATTTAGATTATGCACATTAAAAGTCCAAAAACTCAATTAATGTATAAAAAGGCCAAATGAACACGATATAATTCCAAAATTTAACAGGGCACTCATATAGTTCTATGTTGCCTCTGTAAATAAAATCAGGGGGGAGGCAGCGTATATCGTTTCGCACACAAAGGTGACACGTTCCCTCTCGGAACCACGAGGCCTGTTGAGAGAATCTCCAGTTTTGCAAGAGGCTTTTACCAAAACTTGTCCCAATTCAGCCAAAAATTATACGTATGAAAACAGGGTTTAGCTTATCCTAAACATCTCGCTACCTAGACCAATAATGTACTATGATTTGAATTCAACATAAAATGGATACAAATATTTGAATTGGAGAGCGTATGGTACATGTAGTTCATAGTGAAATATAATTACTGCTATATGTATGTTTTTTGTTATCAAGATAATATTTAAATTATTGTATAACTTGACAACAATCGTATTCAAATAAGGAAAATTGATTCAAATTTAGTCCATATGGTAGACGAAAATATATATGTTCACATGGTGGAGTAAAATGTTCATATATGATGGAAGATCAAAATGTACGACTACATCAATTATAAACCGCAAGGTCACCTAACGATATATTCGAATTCAACATAACGTGGATTCAAAAATTGAAATTCGAGATCATGGCATCTGTAATCATATAAAAAGGGACATTACTCTTGCTTTGGTGGGATTTGATTTGTTTTTTGTTGTTGTTGAGGGAAGTGCGAATCGATTTGGTACTGTGCAGGGTAATCTTGTTCTCCCGATTTTTTTACATTTTTGTTGTAGTTTTTTCATTGGCATATATAGCAATATAGTAAAAGGGGACATGACTCTCTTGTGTCTTGTATGAATTGTTTTTTTACACGTTAAGTTTGTTCTGCCGAACAACGAATCCGCACCTTGTTATCCCGAAATTTTCAAGCTCGAGTATCTTTTGTCTCACCTGCTTTGACACTCCCGCTTCTTCAACCCGCGTCGCGCCTTGTTATCCCGAAATTTGGACGCACGCGAGAACTCCCTCCTCATCCGAAATCGCTCCCGCAGCCCAGACACGCGAAATCCCCCTTCTACCCCTCAGCCGGAAATGAAGCTCCACGTCGCGGTGTCAAAACCGATGGGGGTACGCTGATAACTTACCCTACATTTCGGACAAGCGCGTCCCTAAGCTTGGCTCCCCCTCCCTCTTCGCCCCCCCATTAGTACACCGAGGCCGCCAAAACCCGCAAAACCCCATGCTCCTCCGTCGGCCTCCCGACCGCCGCCCAGCCGGAGACTCTTCCCCGACTACGTCGTCCACCGCAACAGCTCGCCGTCCCTCATCCACCGCACCGGATGAGGATCCATGGTCGATCTCGTCGTCCCGCCGGATCAGCCGCCCCATCCTCCACCACCAAGGAGCTGCCCCGACGTTTGCCTCGTCTATCGCGCCACCTCAATCCCCACAGCGTCGTCTTGACCTGCCCCACCGGAACCGCAGCACCCTCACCAATTCCTCCGATGAAGTCGAGGCCAACTCGGCGCCACCAAGGAGGTTCTGCACTCACCGCTGCATTTTATCTTTTATTCGATCTCACGAGGCTGCCGGTGCTCGATATCGAGCAGACATGGCGTGTCTCCATCAACGGCGCCGTTGCCGGCCACATCATCCACGACGTCTCTCCCCCATGTCGTTGCTTCCTCGGCGGCGACTTCCACAATGGCACTAGCTACAGCTGCTCCGGCTCTCGCTCGCGCTGCGACTCTATTCTTGCTGTCGGTCGCGCTGCTGCACTGCTCCTGCTTTCGTTCGTGCTGCTACTCTGCTCTTGCTCTCGCTTGCGCTGCTGCTGCTGCATGACCTCCGGCAGCTACAGGAGTTGCTGCTTTAGCACCCGCTCGCAGTGCTACTGCACGACTTGCTCTCTGCTAGTGCGTTCCCTACTCGAGCGTCTGCTGATTTAGATCACTGCTTCTCTGCTACTAATGCTCGAACGCCCTAAACATCTATTGCAATGCTCTGTTACTAGTTCAATCAGTTTCGACAGTAAAATTCAGTTTCGACTGTGAAGTTCATTTTCTTCAGTTAAGTTCAGAGTGAACAGTACTTACAGCATCTGTCGGAGCGGCTGTGGCGCGGCTGATGCATTTTACATCTAGCACTTTTTGGTGATGTATTTTACATCATCTATTGCAGATGATATTAGGGTCCCACTTTAGATTAACGTTGTCTGTCTTGTCATGCTTCAGCCTCGTCGCCGTAAACCTTAGCGCTGCTCCAACGATGGAACCGTCCATCACAGTGGAGCGGTACCCTCGGCACCGTTTCCAGAGGCCTCGGATCTCCTTCCCCGCCTCCGACAGTCACACCAGCATCATCACCATCCTCCACGTCCAACCCAATGATGCTGAGGTCCACAAGGCTATGCCAAAGAGGTTGTACACTCATCACACCACGTTGTTTCTCCATTCCTCTGTTCTTCCAATTCATGTGAGCCAAACACACAGGTTGACTGAAATCCTATGTTTCCAGATGCTCTGTTTTGCACGTGCATTCCTATCCTATTCCTGTATTTTTCCTGTCCCTGCGTTTATAGAATCCTCCAATTCTAAGGAGCCCTTACAGATTTACTTCATTTTTAGATAGGCGTTAAAGAAAACTCTTTGTGTTATGTCCTGCTCCTGCCGTGCCATCATCCATCCCACCTGAGGTGCACCATCGACAGAAGCGTTCACTGCAGCAGAGATCCCCCCTGCAGACTTCCTTTCGCCGCCTCAGATCATCTTCCCCGTTGCCGTCACGCCAACCGCATTACCTTCACCGAATGAGCAGATGAACCTGAGGACTACACAGTTCCGGAAGAGAGGTCGCAGTCTTTCGTGTTACATCGGTTATTATTACTTGCTACTTTATCGTTCAATCTTGAGTTTTGAATTGCCCATGGGTCTCATATCGAGCCAGCAACGAATAGTATTTATCTACTATCTGGATCATCTGGGGTCTTCTATGTGGTTCATGTTGGGTGGGCAACAAACAATAGATGATCCATTGTCTATCTTTTTAAACTGAAGCTATAATCTACTTGCTATCATTAGTTTTGGATCCATCCACTCGTTTGCTACCATCAGTCTTGATTTTTGCATGCACCCCTTAGGCCTTACAAAATCTAACTTTTTTATTATGCATGTCAGATATGTAGAGAAAAAGAGAAGACCGTTGCGTGCGAATATAATGCCATGCAGACGCCGCTCCATGGTGGGCGAAGTGCCCCCCCTCCTGCATTTCCGGATTGTATTCTAGAGGAAGATAACTGTTCAGATGGAGATTCAGACGGAGCCGACCACGCCTGTTTACCACCTGAGGTGTTTGCTCTAACCTGGCATGCTGATGTTGGTCATATCATGCATATGGCGCCTTGCATTGCTTACATTATACATCTTATATGTCATCAGCTTAGTTTAGATTTGCTTTGTGTGAATGCCACCTGTTTGGTTTCTATATCATACTCCCACCATTCCTAAATATTTGTCGAGATTTCAACAAGTGACTACATACGGAACAAAATGAGTGAATCTACACTCTAAAATATGTCTTTATACATCTGTATGTGGTAGTCCATTTGAAATCTCTAAAAAGACAAATATTTAGGAACGGAGGGAGTATATGGGAATTATGCAATGTCATCTTCTTTAGCCAGGCATCATATACGTGAATCATGCAATGCCATCCTGTTTAGCCAGTCATCGTATATGTGAATTGTATCGTGCCATATTTTTTTTCCATAATGTATTCCATTTGTCAACAATGTTTATACATTCATCTACTCTTCCTGTGCATCAGCCATTTGAGTCGGTCATGGGAAAATCTGGAGTGAAGACAAGGTCTTCTGAGCAGTCAGTGCTACCTGTCGATGCAAATTTCTTGCTGGTTACAGATAGCTCCTCAGAGGAGGATACAGAGAGAGATGACCAGTCGTATTCCCCTCCCCCCCGAGGTGCATGCTCTAACTTGGCTGGGTTATATTGCTCATATCTTGCATATCTTTCATTGCCATGCCATCTGCTTAGATTAGACATGCTTTGTGTGAATGCCTCTTGTTTGCTTTTTATATTAGATATGTGAATTATGCAATGCCATGTTTTTCAGCCAGTTATCATATATGTGAATTATGCAACGCCATGGAGCCAGGCATCATATATGTGAATTATCTCATGCCATCTTTTTTTCATTACGTATTCCATTTGTCGACAATCTGCGTATATTGAACTACTCTTCATGTGTATCAGCCATTTGAGCCGGTTATGGAAAAATCTGGAGTGAAAACAAGGTCTTCAGAGCAGGCAATGGTACCTGTTGAAGCATATATCTCGATGGTTACAGGGAGCTCCTCAAAGGAGGATTCAGAGACAGATGACCAGTCCTATATCCCACCTGAGGTGTATGCTCTAAGTTGCAATGTTTATATTTCTCATATGATGCATATGGTGTCTTGCATTGCTTAGTTTAGACATCATATGCACACTATTGAATTCTATCTGCTTAGTTTAGATATCATACATGTGAGTGCCAGCTGCTTAGTATATGAATCAATTATGTCAATTATATCATGCCATCCTGTATATTTAGACAACATGTATGTGAATTATTTCATCCCAACCTATTTTAGAAAGACATCATATAGTTTTGTCATGTCATCCTGTTTAGCTACTCAACATATGTTGAATTATGCCATTATATCATGTTAAGTTATCCATCATATATCTGAAACCGTGTCATGCTATCCTGTTTAGTTAGGCATCATATATGTGAAATTGTGTCATGTTGTCCTGTTTGGTTAGACAACATACATGTGAATTACCACATCTGTCTATCATACAATGTATGTATGTTCAATTTCTTTTCATGTTTATCAGCCATTTGAATTGGAGGGGGTGATGGCAGTATCTAAGGGAGCAAAAACCCGTCCTTCACAAAAGACAGTGCTACCCGTTGATGCAGATAGAACCATGGTTGTACTGGCCCACAAACTAGCCCCACCACACATAATCGAGACTCTTCCAGATTGCACACTTACACCGTTGGGCAGAGAACCAGCTACAACCCATCTAACCGCAACCCCAGTGGATAGTAACCCACTTATAGTTGACAAAGCACCATGTCCACCACAGAGTACCCCCACACGAGTTGTTTGTAAAGCTACTGCAGTGCCCAAAGCACGAAGACCACCACAGCTAACCCAAACTCCACGTTTAAAGCAGAAGAGCAATTGTTCTCAGGTCAGATTCCGTAGCTATGGTCCATACTAGTTTGCTGTTGCATCACTGTATTTACTCATAGCAACTACTTTCGAATTTGAAGGATCCAATTGAAACTCCAATGGCGCAACAGGTATGTTTTAAACCTATTTCTTTAACTGGATTGCTGCTCTAACTTCTTGCTATATGTTGATTTCAGTTTAAGTTGCATAAACAATTATGTTCTCATGTGATGCACATTACAAGTGCTGCCAATGCTGTGTAGTTTCTCACACTTATATTCTGTCTATGATGGTGTGTCTTAAAAATATATGAGTTGAACTGTGTCACTATCTTGATTAGGGAACATAAACTAGAATGATATGGACAATACAGTGACCATAGTACATAGATATATGTTTGTTTCATGTTGTTATCCTGTCCACCTTACTACTAAACCGGTTTACCAAAATGAGTTTCGTATACTACAAGCTAAACCTGTGATGTGTCTGCTTGTTTCTCTTGTAGTATGCAAACCGAATATTGGAGAAGAGCACCCCACTATGCAATGGTAGAGAAAGTAATGCAGATAAGGTTCAAGATAGTGAGACAACCCTGTTAGTCTCCAAGAAAGGTGATAAAAATGATCTTGTAGACAGTGAGAAAACCCCACAGTCCTGCGTTGATGTAGTGTTTGAGTTACTGGCGAGTACCGCTGGCACAAGCTCTTCGAACTCGCTGCCTGAATCACTTCGGCTTCTTCAGTCTCAGCTACAAGCTGAAAGGCATCAGTCAGCTGTGTTGCGGCAAGAAGCCGAAGGACTGAGGAAGTCCCTGCAGAATTCAGATGCGTACTTTCTTGTGCAACAGCAAGCGCTGGAGGATTTAAGCGCCAAACAAGAGAAAGCTAATAAGCTTGCTAAGCATCTTGCCAGCAATATGGGTACCCAGGATATTGTTTCTTGAGCTCTTCTGAAGTGGTTTCAGTTCTGGACTTGTTTTGCTGCGGCATTTATATGCTGTTGTGTTCCCTATATTTGCACTGGTGGCGAACTTTGATGCCCAGTGGATGTAATATGTGTAATAGCCGTGATATCCTAGCATAAGTTGCTTGCTTATTTGTTTCCTTGTTTTCTTGTTTATTTATTTGCTTGTAGTCAGTGCAGTTCTTTTTCCGTGGTTTGCTAGTGGCTACAATAACCTATTTTTTAAAACTAGGCCAAAATAACCATGGGCTAATATTTACTGTAGTGACGTTGGGCCTCCTACGGGCCGTAGAAATAGTGGGCCTTCTACGGGCCGTAGAAACAGTAGGCCTTCTACGGGCCATAGAAACAATGGGCCTTCTACGGGCCATAGAAACAATGGGCCTTCTACGGGCCATATCATCAATGGGCCTTATACGGGCCGTATGATCGATTGGCCAAACATGGGCCAATAACAGGCCGCATTATGGCTGTAAACGGGCTAGAGTTGGAATCATCCATTCATGGGCCGACCATAACGGGCCATCGTTAATAGGCCGTATTTGATGACGCTCTGAAAACGGCCCAACGAATTAACGGACCACAAACGGGCTGACTATAACCACGGGCTGAATTTGGCCCACAAGCAGATAATGACAGTAATGGGCCGTAAGTAAACGAATGCTGGAAATGAGCCCAAGAATAAATAGGCTCTGAGAAGGCCGAAAGATAACATGGGCTGGAAACGGCCCAACGGAATAATGGGCCGTTAATGGGTACAAAGTTATACACTGTTCATTACGGGCCAGTTTCACCACGGGCCGTTAATGGGTGTAAAGTGATACACTGTTCATTACGGGCCAGTTTCACCACGGGCCGTTAATAGGCGAAGAGTTACATAGGGCCTCATATGGGCTGAAAGACGTCATGGGCCATACATGGGCCAGAAGTGAAAACGGGCTGGAATCATATTGGATGGCCCAGATGACGCTACTGGGCCTAATTCGGATAGGGCGTAATGGGCCTTGGGTTAGCGGGCTGTAAATGGGCTATATTCGAACAGGCCGTTAACAGGCTTTCCATGGGCCGACCCGCCAGCTTTTGACCAAGTCAAACGGGCCGGCCTTTTCATACGAATGGGCCTCTGTTGGGCCGTGCCACGTGTCGACGTATCATAGGCGCCTTCCGTCCAATGAGTGGTTGACATCTGTCCCAACGATGAGCCGACACGTGTTTCCTCCAGCCAATGATGATTTTACACGTGGAAAATCCCCATTGGTCGGGGCTGTTAACGGGTTATCGGATCCAAAACCTGACCCGATAGCTTAACGGCGTTCCGTTACGGTGGATGCCACGTGTCGGTCACCCTTGACGAAAGCACTTCTGTGACGCGCGATTTATCATCATGGAAGTGGACACGTCCGTGATGATAATTTTGGTAATGTCATGGAACACTTGTACGACAGCACAGGTATGACTATCTTGATTCTGTCATAAATTTGTCATGGATGTACATGCATGACAAAAGACGCGACCTACTGTGACAAACACATATCATCATGGAAGTGTATTTTTTTGTAGTGTAGCACTGACTGCTAGGAATAACTTGTTTTTGCTCCAGATTTTCCCATCACTGCCTCAAATGGCTGATGCACAGGAAGAGTATATGAATGTACGAACATTGTTGACAAATGGAATACATTATGAAAAAAATAGTATGGCACGATACAATTCACATATACGATGACTGGTAAACAGGATGGCATTGCATGATTCACGTATATGATGCCTGGCTAAAGAAGATGCCTGGCTAAAGAAGATGGCATTCACATATAGGAGTATGATATAAAAACCAAACAGGTGGATTCACACAAAGCAAATCTAAACTAAGCTAATGACATATAAGATGTATAAACTAAGCAATGTGAGGCGCCATATGCATGATATAACCAACATCAGCATGCCAGGTTAGAGCAAACACATCAGGTGGTAAATAGGAGTGGTCGGTTCCCTCTGAATCCCTTCTAAATAGTTATCTTCCTCTGGAATACAATCTAGAATGGGGGGAGTCGGGCCCCAACTTCGCCCACCATGGAGCGGCGTCTGCATGACATTATATTCCCACGCAACGGTCTTCTATTTTTCTCTACATGTTAAGTACGATTGTGTACAATAGTTGACGTACATAATAAAAAACATAGTTAGATTATGTAAGGCCTAAGGGGTGCATGCAGAAATCAAGATTGATGGTAGCAAATGAGTTGATAGATCCAAAACTAATGATAGCAGGCAGATGATAGCTTCAGTTTTAAAAGATGGACGATGGCTCATCTACTGTTTGTCGCCACCGAACATGAACCACATAGAAGACCCCAGATGAACCAGATAGTAGATAGATACTATTCGTTGCTGCCTCGATATGTGACCAACGGGCATTTTAAAACTCAAGTTGGAACATTAGTTTGGACCTGACTCGGAGTCTAAGAGGTGAACAAGACGATAAAGTAGCAGGTAATAATAACCGATGTATAACGTAAGCAGACACGAAAGAGTGCGACCTCTCTTCCGGAACTGTGTAGTCCTCAGGTACATCTGCTCACTCGATGATGGTAATGCAGTTGGCGTGGTTGCCGGCAACAGGGAATATGATCTGAGGCGGCGAAAGAAGGTCTGCAGGGGGAATCTCTGCTGCCGTGAACGCTTCCATCAATGGTGCACCTCAGGTGGGGTGGATGATGGCACGGCAGGAGCGGGGACAAAACACACAGAGTTTTCTTTGACACCTATCTAAAAATGAAGTAAATCTGTAAGGGATCCTTATAATTGGAGGATTCTAAAAACACAAGGACAGGAAAAACACAGGAATAGGATAGGAATGCACGTGCAAAACAAAGCATTTGCAAACATAGGATTTTTGTCAACCTAGGTGTTGGTTCACATGAATTGGAAGAACACAGGAATGGAGAAACATGGTCAAGTTAAAGTCAAACCACATGAAAATGTAAAATAAGAATCTTATTATGCCGGTAATGCACTTAGTCCTGCTCTTCATGCATATTAATTTGAAAAGGAGGTCCAAGTGGATATTAAAATTCCTACGTTTTTTCTTTGAAAGAGTCACCAAAGGAAAAAATCCTCCAGTTTTGCTTTGCTCCATTCCTTCTAACCAAATGCACGAATAGTAGTACGATAGTAAAATTTCCAATTCCTATGTTTTCCTTCAGTTTTCTTTGAACCAATGGCGATTCTAGTAGGCGATCTTCAACAGAATGAAGCTTGCCCTCGAAATATTTTGTGAGCTTAGATTTGGTCCACATGAATATCATATAATGGCTATCTTGCTAAACCGATTCAAATTGTGGTTCAAAAGAGCATTTAGTTTTCTCCCTGTTAACTTTGTGACCATGATTCATTTCTTTCTAGATTTGCAACTGCTTTGAACCAAAGCATCCCTGAGGGATCAACATGAATGTAGAGTAACAAAGTGATGCGACGAGTGTACAACCTCTTTGGCATAGCCTTGTCGACCTCAGCATCATTGGGTTGGACGTGGAGGATGGTGATGCTCGTGTGACTGTCGGAGGCGGGGAAGAAGATCGGAGGCCTCTGGAGACGGCGCCGAGGGTATTGCTCCGCTGTCATGGATGGTTCCATCGTTGGAGCAGCTCCGGTGAGGTGTACGAAGATGAGGCTGAAGCAGGACAAGACACACAACATTAATCTGAAGTGGGAGTCTAATAGCATGTGCAATAGATGATGTAAAATACATCACCAAAAAGTGCTAGATGTAAAATGCATCAGCCACGCCGTGGTCGCTCCGACAGATGCTGTAAATACTGTTGACTCTGAATTTAACTGAAGAAACTGGACTTTACAGTCAAAACTGAATTTTACTATTGAAACTGAATTTTACTGACAAAACTGATTGAACTAGTAGCAGAGCACTGCAATAGAAGTTGAGGGCGTTTGAGCACTGGTAGCAGGGAGTGCACTAGGAGAAACGACTCGTGCAGTAGCACCGCGAGCGAGTGCTAAAGCAGCAACTCCTATAGCTATTATAGGTCGTGCAGCAGCAGCGTGTGCGAGAACGAGAGCATAGCAGCAGCAGGAACGAGAGCAAGAGCGGAGCAGCAACATGAACGAAAGCAAGAGAAGTGCAGGGGCGCGACCGACAGTGAGAGCAGAGACGCAGCACGAGCGAGAGCCGGAGCAGAGTCACAGCGCGAGCGAGAGCCAGAGCAATAGCAGCTAGTGCTGGTGTGGAAGTCGCCATCGAGGAAGCAACGACATGGGGGATAGACGCCATGGAGGAAGTGGCCGGCAACGGCGCCGTCGATGGAGACCCCCCATGGCTGCTCGGTATCGAGCACCGGTAGTCCCGTGAGATCGAATAAAAGATAAAATGCAGCGGTGAGTGCAGAACCTTCTTGTTTGTGCCGAGTAAGCCTCGGCTTCATCAAAGGAATTGGTGAGGGTGCTGCAGTTCCGGTGGGGCAGGTCAAGACGACGCTGTGGGGATGGAGGTGGCGCGATAGACGGGGCAGCTCCTTGGAGGTGGAGGACGGGGCGGCTAATCCGGTGGGACAACGAGATCAATGACGGATCCTCATCCGGTGCGGTGGATGAGGGACGTCAAGCTGTTGCCGTGGACGTCGTCGTCGGGGAAGAGGCTCCAGCTGGGCGGCGGTTGGGAGGCCGACGTAGGAGCGTGGGGTTTTGCAGGTTTTGGTGGCCTCGGTGTACGAGTGGTGGGGTATGAAGGGGAAGGTAGGGGGAGCCATGGCTTAGGGGCGTGCTTGTATGAAACATGGGGTAAGTTACAAACGTACCCCCACCGGTTTTGACCACGCGACGTCGAGGCGACACTTCCGGCTGAGGGGTAGAAGGGGGATTTCGTGCGTTTGGATTGCGGGACCGATTTTGGATGAGGAGGGAGTTTTTGCGTGCGTCGAAATTTCAGGATAACGCGGGGCGAGTTGAAGAGACGGGAGTTTCGCAGCAGAAGATACAAAAAATGCTCGAGCTTGAAAACTTCGGGATAACAAGGCGTGGATTCCATGTTCAGCAGAACAAACTTAACGTGTACAAAAAAGACAATTCATACAAGACACAAGAGAGTCATGTCCCCTTTTACTATATTGCTATAAATGACATTGGAAAACAGCAAGAAAAATATAAAAAACGGGAGAACAAGATTAGCATGTACAGTACCAAATCAATTCGCACTTCCCTCAACAACATCAAAAAACAAATCAGTTCCCAACACAAGAAAGAGTCATGTCCCTTTTTATATGATTACAAATGCCAGGATCTCGAATTTCAATTTTTGAATCCATGTTATGTTGAATTCGAATATGCCGTTAGGTGATCTTGTTGTTTACAATGGATGTAGTCCAACAATTTGATCTTCCATCTTATATGAACATTTTACTCCACCCTATGAATATATATATTGTCGTCTACCATACGGACTAAATTTGAATCAATTTTCCTTATTTGAATACAATTGTTGTCAAGTTATACCATCATTTAAATATTATCTTGATAACATAAAACATGCATATAGTAGTAATCATATTTAAATATGAACTACACGTACCATACGATCTCCAATTCAAGTATTTGTATCCATTTTATGTTGAATTAAAATCACAGTACATTTGTCTAGGTAGCGAGATCTTCGGGATAATCTAAACCCTGTTTTCATATGTATAAAATTTGGCCGAATTGGGACAAGTTTTGGTATACGCTTCTTGCAAACCGGAGCTTCTCTCAAGAAGCCTCGTGGTTCCGAGAGGGAACATGTCACCTTTGTGTGTGAAACAATATACACTGCCTCCCCCTGATTTTCTTTGCAGAGGAAACATGGAACTATATGAGTGTCGTGTTAAAATTTGGAATTATTCTGGGTTCGTTTGACCTTTTTTATACATTAATTGAGTTGCTTGTCATTTAATGTGCATAATTCAAATTTGAACTACAAGCACATGCTCTAGTGCACCAAAGTTGGTTGAAAAATCACATGTGCATCCTTGGGTGAATTTCTAGGTCCCATGCAAGAAATGGGAATGAAATTGAAACATCTGGGCGTCGTGGCTCGGCCGAGAACATTGAGAAACTTGGTTTTTAAATTCATGTAAATCCCAAACTCGCCTGAAAATCATGAAACTTGGCATGGTGTTATGTCATGGCACTAACATGTTGTGTAAATTTTGTGGCTGAACTGGAACAAGTTTTGGTATAAGCTTCTTGCAAACCGGAGCTTCTCTCAAGAAGCCTCATTGTTCCGAGAGGAAACGTGTCACCTTTGTGTGCGAAATGATATACGTTGCCTCCCCCTGATTTTTTTATAGAGGCAACATCAATCTATATGAGTGCCGTGTTAAATTTTGGATCCGGGTTCGTTTAGCCTTTTTTATACATTAATTGAGTTTCTGGTCATTTAATGTGCATAATTCAAATTTTAACTGCATGCACATGCTCCACTGCACCAAAGTTGGCTGAAAAGTCATACGTGTGTCGTTGGGTGAATTTCTAGGTCCCATGCAAGAAATGGGAATGAAATTCAAACATCTAGGCGTCGTGGCTCAGTCGAGAACATTGAGAAACTTGGTTTTCAAATTCCTGTAAATCCAAAACTCGCCTGTAAATCATGAAACTTGGCATGGTGTTATGTCATGGCACTAACATGTTGTGTTAAGAAATTTGGCCGAATTGGAACAAGTTTTGGTATAAGCTTCTTGCAAACCGGAGCTTCTCTCAAGAAGCCTCATGGTTCTAAAAGGGAACGTATCACCTTTGTGTGCGAAACGATATACCTCACCCCTGATTTTCTTTACAGAGGCAACATAGAACTATATGAGTGTCGTGTTAAATTTTGGAATTATTCTGGGTTCGTTTGGCCTTTTTTATACATTAATTGAGTTTCTAGTCATTTAGTGTGCATAATTCAAATTTGAACTGCAAGCACATGCTCCAGGGCACCAAAGTAGGTTGAGAAATCACATGTGTGTCCTCGGGTGAATTTCTAGGTCCCTTGCAAGAAATGAGAATGAAATTCAAACATCTGGGAGTCGTAGCTCGGCCGAGAACATTGATAAACTTGGTTTTTAAATTCCAGTAAATACAAAACTCACCTGAAAATAATGAAACTTGACATGGTGTCATGTCATGGCACTAACATGATGTGCTAAATTTTTTGGCGGAATTGAAACAAGTTTGGTTATAAGCTTCTTGCAAACTGGAGCTTCTCTCAAGAAGGCTCGTGGTTCTGAGAGGGAACGTGTCACCTTTGTGTGCGAAACATTATACACTGCCCCCTTTATTTTCTTTACAGAGGCAACATAGAACTATATGAGTGTCGTGTTAAATTTTGGAATTATTCCGGGTTTGTTTGGCCTTTTTGTACATTAATTGAGTTTCTGGTCATTTAATGTGCATAATTCAAATTTTAACTACAAGCACATGCTCCAGTGCATCAAAGTTGGTTGAATTATCACATGTGTGTCCTCGGGTGAATTTCTAGGTCCCATGCAAGAAATGGGACTAAAATTCAAACATCTGGGTGTCGTGCTCAGCCAGAAACATTGAGAAACTTGGTTTTCTAATTCCTATAAATCCAAAACACGCATGAAAATCATGAAACTTGGCTTGGTGTCATGACATGGAACCAACATGTTGTGGTAATTTTGTTGTCTGATTTGCAAGGCGCACACATTAACAATCAACAAAGTCAAGTTGGAACAAGCGTTGTCACGTTACAATCGGAAACACAAGTATTATTGAAACCGTGGGCGTTCTACTTACCATTTACGTGCCGCCACGCACCCCCTTTTTTATTGGCTAGGAGTTGTCGTGCGGGGTAGCTATTTGAGTACGGGAGGAGTGCGACCAGACCCCTACGTGTGCTTATTAGGAGGAGAGCCCGTTGACCTCCATCTCACGCCGACCTCTCTCGCAAAGTCTCCATTAATGGCGCCCGAGCCCCTGTTTAATGGTGTGGTTATGTCTCACTCGACTGAGATTTAAGAGAGAGAAAAAAGAAAATCTGGAAATTAAATTTTGCATGGATCTTGATGTAAGATTCGACGGACCTATATAGCATCTACTGCGACTTATAGCAAGACTAATGAATATATAAGGACAATGATAGTGGATAATAATTGTTTTGCATACATAGGAAGATAATTAAAGAAGGCACATGTGGCTATGCCCGAAATACACAAGGGCAAAATAAGAAGGAACACGCATACAACGCTCTGGCTCGCTGATGTCTACTTTCTTGATGCGCTGCAGGTCACGGAGACTAGTTCTCATGGCGAGCGGTGATGATATCTTTCATCAGTTTCCTGTCCTCAATACGCTGCTTGGCAGCATCCACAGATTCCTCCACCAGCCTTTTGCGCTTGATGCAGAGCATGGCATTCTCGTCTATAAGTTTCTTGACGATGACGCTCGTCCTCTTCAACAAGGCGGCGGTCTCCTCCGCCTGCTTCGCCCTTCCGGCAATCTTTGCCCTCAGCAGGTCGCGCTCGGTGCGAAGCTTTGCCTTGTCCTCCCCTAGTCATCGGATGACGCTGGTAGCATTTCCAAATGAGGCATTCATCTCGTCTTGCAGCTTCATCCAGCCGGAGATCTGACCCATCAGGCCATCGAGCATAGCGCGCATGCGCCTATGAGAGTCCTCGCCTGCCCACGAGACACATTCCCAGGCCACCACGGCATGGGAGGACTTCCCTGCTGCATTCGCGGCAGCGGTGGCACATCTCAACTACTTCCGTGGCACGACCAGACCAGTCTGCTGCATCGACGGTGCGGCGGGACCTCTATGCTGCTACAGCGGCGCGGCGAGACATGTTGGCTGCTTTCGCAGCGAGGCGGGGCATCTCTCGTGCTTCCTCTGTTGGAAATATGCCCTAGAGGCAATAATAAAATGGTTATTATTGTATTTCCTTGTTCATAATTTTCCATTGTTCATGCTATAATTGTATTAACTGGAAACCACAATACATGTGTGAATACATAGACCACAACACGTCCCTAGTGAGCCTCTAGTTGACTAGCTCGTTGATCAATAGATGGTTATGGTTTCCTGACCATGGACATTAGATGTCATTGATAATGGGATCACATCATGAGGATAATGATGTGATGGACAAGACCCAATCCTAAGCATAGCACAAGATCGTGTAGTTTGTTTGCTAAAAGTTTTTCTAATGTCAAGTATCATTTCCTTAGACCATGAGATTGTGCAACTCCCAGATACCGTAGGAATGCTTTGGGTGTACCAAACATCACAACGTAACTGGGTGGCTATAAAGGTGCACTACAGGTATCTCCGAAAGTGTCTGTTGGGTTGGTACGAATCGAGACTGGGATTTGTCACTCCGTATGACGGAGAGGTATCTCTGGGCCCACTCAGTAATGCATCATCATAATGAGCTCAATGTGACAAAGCAGTTAGTCACGGGATCATGCGTTACAGAACGAGTAAAGTGACTTGCCGGTAATGAGATTGAACGAGGTATTGGGATACCGACGATCGAATCTCGGGCAAGTAACATACTGATTGACAAAGGGAATTGAATACGGGATTGATCAAATCCCCGACATCGTGGTTCATCCGATGAGATCATCGTGGAACATGTGGGAGCCAATATGGGTATCTAGATCCCGCTATTGTTTATTGGCCGGAGAGGTGTCTCGGTCATGTCTGCATGGTTCCCGAACCCGTAGGGTCTACACACTTAAGGTTCGATGACGCTAGAGTTGTTATGGGAAATAGTATGTGGTTACTGAAGGTAGTTCGGAGTCCCGGATGAGATCTCGGACGTCACGAGGAGTTCCGGAATGGTCCGGCGTTGAAGATTGATATATTGGACGAAGGGTATTGGAGTTCAGAAGTGTTCTGGGGGTACCAGGCTATGGCTAGCATGACCGAAAGGTGTTTCGAGAGCCCCGGCAAGTGTTGGAGGGCCTCATGGGCCAAAGGAGAAGGAGCAAACCAGCCCACTAAGGGTTGGTGCGCCCCCCACACCCTTTCCCACGTTACTTGGGGAGGTGGGGCGCCTCCACCTGGCTTGGGAGGCAAGCCTCCACCTGCTTGGCTTTGGGGACAAGTCTCCCTAGGACTTTCCCTAGGGAGATCCAATCTGCTTGGCCTCTGCCCCCTAGGGGAAACCCTAGGGCGCCTCCCCCTCTCTCTCCTTGCCCCTATATATAGTGGAGGGGTGGGAGGGCAGCGGCACCTCTTCCCTGGCGCAGCCCTCCGTCCTCCTACACCTCCTCCTCCTCCTCCTCCATAGTGCTTGGCAAAGCCCTGCTGGAGAACCACGAGCTCCATCGCCACCGTGCCGTCGTGCTGCTGGAGTTCTCCCTCAACTTCTCCTCTCCCCTTGCTGGATCAAGAAGGAGGAGACGTCCCCGGGCTATACGTGTGTTGAACGCGGAGGCGCCGTCCGTTCAGTGCTAGATCGGATCTTCCGCGATTTGAATCACCGCGAGTACGACTCCATCAACCGCGTTCTTGTAATGCTTCCGCTTAGCGATCTTCAAGGGTATGAAGACGCACTCCCTCTCTCTCATTGCTAGTATCTCCTAGATTGATCTTGGTGACACGTAGGAAAATTTTGAATTATTACTACGTTCCCCAACATCCTCTTCCATGCTTGCCTCTCCTTGGTAGTAATCTCTCGACCTAGAACTCATGCGGGCCATGGCAGACGCAATGGAACGACGATGAAACACTTGTTTGTGTTTGTGGATGAGGAGTTGAGGAGGAATGAGCAGTCATCCTGGGGTAGAGTATTTATAACCTGTACTAATACGCTCCTATGTGGGAGACTGTTTAGGTTTTGATCGGTGTGAACATGTTTACAATTAAATATAGCGTGGTAGTAATTTGGAATGTGACGAGACGCAAGCTCAAAATTTATTGACGGTTCTAATTTCAAAATGCAGCACTATTCTCGAATGGCATAACGTGGGCACATGTTCTCGGCCGTGGTGTAGCAGTTTTGCAATATGCCATGGTACTTCTTTTTCTACTATTGTGTACATGCAATAACTGGCACCATCGGATAAATATTTTACGGTTATTGGGGCATTCGCCAGGAATAGCCTCGTGGCGAGCTATAGACTAGTCTTTTTTCACACACATTACATCGACACATATCATCTCTCTCCCTCTTTCCCACGCACACACCTTAGTCTCTTGTCGCATGCACCATCTCTAGCTCCCTAGGTCGATGCCACCCACATACACTTGTACTCTGAGTTTAGTACATTATAGACGAAGAGAAGAGGTGCACGCACGCACTCGTCCTCTCTCACACACGCATATGTAGCTATGAATTGTAGTGTTCTCAGCCATCCGGTTGGGTCTATCATAGGTTCCCATTGCTCCTTGGCATTGAGATTAAGAGGTTAAACCGCGGAGGCTAAGCAAGAGGCGCGAGGTTTTGGTTAATGTGCGGGCCGCACGCGGCACCAACACGACACGAGCTTCATCTTCCTGGTGCGTAGTCGGGTGAGTACTACTAGTAGTACTACTACTTTGATGTGTCGCGTCAACTTACAGAAGTTTGCAACACTTCCTCAACAAACAAGCATATAAGTAGCTTATACTCCTTACTCAAAGAATCTTTATATCCAACAGACACAAAATATCCGTTCGACTGTTGGAAATTACTTTAACTGTTGATCTGATGTCGAAGTAATTGCTGCGTCGCCACCAAAATCCACCATCTCTTAAGCTAAAGTAGACCAAGCTAACCCCTATATTAGCATATTACTAAGATAAACAGAAGGCACTATAGAATCATTTAGGAGGTGAGCTTGTCAATCTGTGGGGGGACACCGTCCTCGACAAACCAGCCTCAGCCAGCAGCTTGGGCGGAACGGTGAAGAAGGCTAGCTCCTGCACGGCAACGGCGTCGGGATCCTTGCAGCTTGTCACCTTGATTTCCACCTTGATGGCGTCGGTCCTGCCATTGGGCTCCCCTGGCGGGCCGTTCGCCCACAGTTTGGCCGCGTAGTGCGGCGGTGGGGACGCCCCTACTCTGATGCAGACGACCGTCACGGCGATAGGCGCACCGATGTCGAGCACGCCGCCGACCACGAAAAACGTGTGGTCGTCCTCTTCTGCGAACAGCAAGATCCGCGGCTCTGACACTGGCACTTGCAGCTGGAGCATCTTGTCGTACTAGATCCTGTGCATAGGCATGGGATGCACGGTGCTGATGTTGTGGGGGAGCGCCGGCGGTGGGCCTTCGTAGCCGTAGACGGGCATGGGGCATTTGCATGGCGCGAGCGGACACACGCTCTGGTGATCGGCGAGCTTGTGGTAAGTGACGTAGAGCCCACAACCTTCGTGCGGGCACTACACCCTCACCGAGGAGAGGACGGCGTCCATCGCCATGTTTCACACGTTGAAGCCGCCGCCGCGCTCGCATTTCTGGCACAATCGCTGGTTTCCAGTGCGCTCGTCGCGGCAGTCCGCGCAGGACAGGTGCCCTCCCTTGCACTTCACAAAACAATCGGATAGCACATCAATCAAGAAACCTGCACCTTGCTCGATCAGCCGAATGGACGAGGTGTATTCAAACCTTGTACACTGGAGGCTTAAAGGGGCGGAGGCACAAGGGGCAGTGGAGCAAGGTGAGGTCCATAGAGACCATAGAGAGCTCCATCATTGGGTCCTGTTCCATCGGCATGATCTCGCCCTCCTCATGCACCACCATCTCTCTCTTTAGGGCCGGGGCATTAGAAAGTTTTACCATCACATATTCATACTACTTCAAGGTGCATTTAATCAACACATGCAAGTATCAAAAGCAAAGTCACGGCGTGCATGCATGCATTGTAATTAATGCATCAGTAAATGCAAGTTATTGAAATATATCGAGTGCACTGCTTTGATGTGTCACGTCAACTCGTACAACAAGGAGAAGTTTGATTGCAACACCCTCTCCCTCCCCCATGAGCGTGGTGGCTCGTAGGACTAGGAGAAGCTTTCGCTACACGCTCTCCCTCCCGCACGCGGTGGACATGTGGCAGTTCATTCGGTGTCAGATGGCCAGAAACATACTACTAGTACTCCACTGTAGTATTACCATCATTGTTCGACTTCCTGAAGAGGCGAAGAGCCAAGCGCAACCCGAACGCTCGTGTGGCAGTTTCATGTGTTGGGGAGGTAGTATAGTAACATAGTCTAGGATAGCGTGTACCGTGCCTCTAAGCTTAAAATCGTTGGAGTCGGCTCCATGTTATGAGGCCGTCTCAAAGCATTTTTTGATTAAATTAATGTTCTGGCCCTACCTGTCATCCTGGTGATTATAGTTTGCACGTTGATCTGGTCAAGAAAGGAATATATATTTTAATTTGTGGCGGGGTAAATGTTAGAGGTTGCAGCAAATATTGTACAATGTGTGTCTTTTAGCCAAGTTTTGAGGCAAGCGTGTGGGGCATGTGTCGGTGTCAAAACCGGAGGATCTCGGGTAGGGGGTCCAGAACTGTGCGTCTAGGGTCCATGGTAACAGGAGACGGGGGACACGATGTTTACCCAGGTCCGGGCCCTCTTGATGGAGGTAATACCCTACTTCCTGCTTGATTGGTCTTGATGAATATGAGGATTACAAGAGTTGATCTACCACGAGATCGTAATGGCTAAACCCTAGATGTCTAGCCTGTAGGATTGCGATTACCCCTGCGGACTAAATCCTCCGTTTTATATAGACACCGGAAGGGCCTAGGGTTGTACAGAGTCGGTTTACAAAGGAAGGAATCTACATATCCGAACGCCATGCTTGCCATCCACGCAAAGGAGAGTCCCATCCGGATACGGGAAGAAGTCTTCTGTATTGTATCTTTGTAGCCCATTAGTCCGGCCCATGTTACATAGTCCGGACGCCCGAGGACCCCTTAATCCAGGACTCCCTCAGTAGCCCCCAAACCAGGCTTCAATGACGATATATCCGGCGCGCTGATTGTCTTCGGCATTGCAAGGCGGGTTCCTTCTCCGATCACTTCAAAGTATTTGGCCCGAAAAGCTATACTCAGTTTGTGCTTTAATGTCACACCCTTTGGCTTCTGCGCCTCCATTGCTTCTGCTTCCACGTGTCAAGCGAATACGAGAGGTCAGGGTATTTTTGCACATAACACCCCGGCCATGTAAGAAAGGCATCTATTTATAGAGATTGGATCTCAGATCCCATTCCATGCCAAGCGGAAAATCCTTAGAGCTCGCTAGGAGAAACCATTCCAACATGGCTAGCGCTCCCAGTTCTTCCTCCCGCACCCATGGCTCTGAAAAAGGCGACTGGGAGAGATGCTCTGTATCCCACGATCAGCTGGTTAAGCTTGAAACGCAGTGATTCCTTCCCCCACGGATCTAGTCCCTGTTCGGGCAGGATTGACCTCCTTCTCTGGCGAAGCCCTGGCGGAAAATTTTCCCAATTCCACCAGGGGGAACGGGTGTACTTCGTTTCCTACTTGTTGAGGGGCGTCGGATTTCCAATCCACCCCTTCCTCCGAGGACTCCTGGAGTATTATGGCCTCCAGCTGCACAACCTCACACCAACCTCAGTCCTGCATATCGCAGGTTTCGTTGCTCTTTGCAAGCTATTCCTGGGCTGTGAGGCCCACTTTGATTTATGGAGAAAGCTATTCTGCCTTGTCCCTCGCACCCAAGAGGGATCGGTATTCGAGGTGGGCGGCACTGAAGTATGGCGCATAGCTAGGACCGGATACCTATCCGGCACACCGAAGAAGGCATACAAAGAGTGGCCCTCATAGTGGTTCTATATCGAGGAAGTCTCTCTCCCCGACCCAATCCGCATGGGTCTTCCCAAAATTTCCAGTGCTGCATTGAAGAAATGCCACAGCTGGTGCCCTCGGAGTCTCGAGGAGGAGGATAGTGTGGAAGTCCGGCAACTAATGGGCAAGATAAGGACACTCGCCCAGTCCGGACTAACAATAGTCAAGGTAATTGCCACTTCCATAGCGCGAGGTGTTCAGCCGCTCCAATTTAGGCGGCTCCCAATGTGGCAGTACAATGGGGAATATGACGCCTCATGCTGTGGACGAAAGGGTCCGGATTCCCTCATCGCCCTGGCCACAATACTGGACGATCTGTATAAAGGGGAGAAAGAGGAGTTCTCTCGGCTTAAGCGTCGAGAGGGATTTTCCATGTACAATCCTCCTAGTTGGGTGAGTTTTAATCCCACCACTTTACTCAATCCTCTCCCTGAGTCACTTTTAATAGACACTAACCTGTCCATTTCTACCAGGAATTGCGAAAGGTCGTCGAGGGGATCTATAGTCCCGCTCCACAGCCGGAGGACCATAACCGGGATCTTGACCCCGGATTCAAAGAGGATCCGTGTCGGTGTACAAAAATAGGGGCATGTTTTTGTACCCCTTTACCTGTGCACGGGCAGTCAGAGCTGCGCCCACGGCCACACCAAGTAGAACAAGGGAGGTGAGCTGAGGTAAGACCGAAGCCCAAGACGATCAAAGCAACGCCAAAGGCCAAGACCACGAAGAGCAGAGGGACGAAGCAAGATCCCCCGGAAACACCCTTGCCGAGCGGCCTCAGCGGCCCCGGCAAGACCCTTGCCGTGACAGCTCGCCCCACACCAACAGAGCGAGCCACCCTTGAGCCCACGGCCCCCAATACCGTCATCAACGTGGGACCAGAGCTATAGAAGGCACCTCTGTGGTGGCATGCAGATCTTTGTGAAGACATATACAAGATCAAATGAGGATTAGAAGACGACGATTCTCAGCAAGATCCCTGCTGAGGAAGACCACCAGACCCCCGGCAAGGTCCTTGTCGGGGACGACAGCACGCCACGGCAAGGCCCTTGCCGGCCACCTGGCAAGGCCCTCGCCAAGGACGCCAGCGGGGCCACCGCCAAACCCACGTCGGACAAGTTTCCGCCACCGTTCACATGTAGTTGCCAGCCCAACCAGCTGGGTGGGTACCTGCGTGGCAACATGCAGCTCCCATGCCAACTCATCAAGCACCTGCGTGGCGGCATGTAGATCTTCCTAAAGGATCCACCACCACGCCACCTCAGCTGCCTGACAGCCTACATGGCACCGCGCACCTCACTGGCCGGGGCGCGTGTCAAGGCAAGGAGGAGCGGCGACGGACGGGACGGGCCTCGCCCCCGTCCCCAATAAAGCAAGAGAACACCTAAGCTACGCATTAAATGCGTCTTGTCCTGTAATACGAGCGATAAGCTCAGGGCACTGTACGCCTTTCCACCTCCTGTGTGTCACTATGGCAGCCCATTTCAACTATAAAAGGAGGCCCATAGCATACCGGAGAGGGATTCGCTCTTTCGAACCACGCACTGACCACAGCTAGTTCGAGAGCTCAAGAACTCTAAGAGATACACCCACCAAAGCAGGACTAGGGTTTTACGCATCCTTGCGGCCCGAACCTGGGTAAACGATCCTTGTGCTATCTACTAGTCCTGCTCTCCTTGCAACCCTGCCCCCCGGCAACCGTAGTAGGGATTCTTGTGATCCCATAGGTGTCGTTCCACACCGACATCTTTGGCACGCTAGGTAGGGGGCGCAATTGTGAGAATCTGGTCTGGTAGTTAACCTAGCAGTTCTTCGTCGCCATGGCCCCTAAGAAGAAGACGGCCACGGCGATCGGCTCATTGGGAGCCGAACGACCCGTGCCGGTGCGGACGAGCAGCGGACCGGTCGCAGACAGGACCCGGGCCGTGGACCGCGAGCACCATCATCGCCCAGGCAGTCGGAGCTTGGCGAGCGGCATTGTTCCTGCGCCAGATGACCGGCTACACGTAGCCGGATCTATAGACGGAGCTGGGCCCCCCGCAGGCGGCGCGGGGCCCTCCGAGGGTGACGTTGTGCCGACTCCGGGCGGCGCGGCGACCTCCAGGACGCCTACACCGGCGACCACCGCGCGTTCTTCCCATGATGTGCGCGCTGAACAGCATCACCACATTGGTGACCCTGGGCACCGCCGTGGGAAGAGCCCTATGCATCGTCAGCAAGATGAAGGGGTTCAGCACGCTCGTCGAAGCGCTGGCGAAAATGGCACGCAGCTGCTGGGTCGTGACGGAGCTCCTTCTAACGTAGTTAGAAGTCGAAGCGCGCCGCGATCCACGTAGTTGTCGCCACCGCCCACACCAGCGGAAGCTTTGGCGCGCGCGCAGCTGCTCCTCGTTTTCCCTCCTGCCTCGGAGAAGCTCAACAAGTGGAGGGCTACCATCCGGAGCCTCATCGCCGTCGCCAACAAAGACGATCCGCGACCAGCGGGGCTCTCGGGTCGGCGCCCTACCGAGCCACCACATGCTGGCGCTGGGAGGACCGAGGGAGCTGCGACCACGGTGCACTCTCCCCCTCCTCGCCAGCCGCCGTGGGCGTCGGCCCATCGTGACGACGCTTGTGATAACATCTCCATAGCGTCGTCCGACCCGCGGACCCTCCGTGACCAGCACCAGGTCCTTCGGGAACAAGCTCATGAAGACGCTCGAACCACCGTCGAGCGTCGGCGTGAAACGCGCCGCCAGTCAGACAAGCGGGAAGGACCCGCTATGGACCACCCGGCACCGGGGGGCTCCGGCGGCCTACCTTACGAAGTGGGCTGCCCGGCCTTTACCTGTGAGCTGCGGCAGTTCCAGTGGCTGTCCCACCGCACGTTCAAGCCCGACGTCAGCGAGAAGTACACTGGCAAAACCCATCCGTCCGAGTTCCTCAGCATCTACACCATCGCGATGCAGGCTGCTGGGGCTCGCGGTGACAAGGAGCTTGCCAACTATTTCCCGCTGGTGCTCAAGCCCAATGTGATGTCTTGGTTGATGCACTTGCCGGTGGATTCCATTTCTTCTTGGTCAGATCTGTTCCATGAGTTCGTTGGTGCCTTCACAGGAGGCCACCAAGCTCATGGCCAGGCCAGCGATCTGCATATCATTCCCCAGAAGGAAGGGGAGACCCTGCGCAAGTACATCCAGAGATTCAGCCGGGTGCAGTACAACATCCCCGATGTTCATCCTGGCGCTGTGATTAGCGTGTTCCACCAGAACGCGCGCAATCGCAAGATGCGCGAAGAACTGGCGATGACCAAAGTTAAGGACGTGGCTGAGCTCTACATTCTGGCCGATAGGTGCGCCCCGGCTGAAGAGGGAAGGAAGTACCCCATAGAATATGCCGGTGCGGAAACCGACTCTACGATGAAGACACCGCTACCCCGACGAGGAAGGGCCGGCATCGCAACAGGAAACTCAAGGGCAAGGCCGTGCTTGCCGTTGAGGGGTCTGACGACACCGGTGCCGGCAAGAAGGTCAAAGCAGACGCCCCCGGCAAGGAGATTGCCGGGTGCGCCGCCTGCCGAGCCTTGGCGGCTGCCGACAAGCCAGGGAGCTCCGGCAAGCAATACTGCAAAATCCACCACACCAAGGGCCACGACCTCCAGAACTGCCGGCAAGTCGAGCTGCTTGCTGAGAAGCAAAAGGCTGAGTATGAGAGGCGGGACAAGGAGAAGGACCAGGACGGTGCGGAGGGGTCCGGCAAGAAGCGTGGTGGCCAAGGAGGCCGTCCCGGCAAGGACAACCAGCAAGAGAGGCCCGCCCGTGGCCGCGACAAGAAACAGGAAGACGACAATCACGATGAGGACGACGAGTCTGGTGAGCAAGGGTTCCAGAAGGCTACAAAGGCCATGTGCGCCGATGTCTCGGTGTCTCGTTGCATACCTCTCACCACCAGCTCAAGTAGTGGGCGCGTGAGATTACAGCAGCAGAGCCGTCGTTCGATGCTTAGAAGCCGCTGAACTGGTCCAGCACGCCCCTCATCTTTGACGCCGAGGACCACCCTGACAGCACTACCGCGTTCGCGTGTTTTCCATTGTTGATCTCACCAACGATACGCAACCTCAGAGTGAACAAGATGTTGGTTGACGGCGGGGCCGGCCTGAACCTGATCTCGCCTGTCGTGATCAAAAAGTTGCAAATGCCTAATGGAGACCTCGAGGAAACGGGCACGTTTCAAGGGGTCAATCCGGGGAGGAGCCAGCCGAAGGGAAAGGTCACACTGCCTGTGACATTTGGAGGAGAGTTGAACTACAGGACGGAGAGGATCGTCTTCGACGTAGCCGAGACCCCTTTTCCCTACAACAGGATCCTCGGCCTGTAGGATCGAAAGTATGTCTAGTGGGGGTGATTAGACTACTTGACCAAATAAAAATCTAGCCTTTTCCCAATTTTAGTTCTTGGCAGATTTTAGCTATCTTAGCACAAGTCAAGCAATCTCCACACAATTCAAGCAAGCATGCAAAAGAGTATATGAGCAGCGGAAAGTAAAGCATGCAACTTGCAAGAATGTAAAGGGAAGGGTTTGGAGGATTCAAACGCATGCAATTGGAGACACAGACATTTTTGTCGTGGTTCCGATAGGTGGTGCTATCGTACATCCACGTTGATGGAGACTTCAACCCACGGAGGGTAACGATTGCGCGAGTCCACGGAGGGCTCCACCCACGAAGGGTCCACAAAGAAGCAACCTTGTCTATTCCATCACGGTCGTCGCCCATGAAGGACTTGCCTCAGTAGCGGTAGATCTTCATGAAGTAGGCGTTCTCCTTGCTCTTACAAACTCCTTGGTTCGACTCCACAATCTTGTCGGAGGCTCCCAAGTGACACCTAGCCAATCTAGGAGACACCACTCTCCGAGAAGTAACAAATGGTGTGTTGATGATGAAATCCTTGCTCTTTGGTTGCCGGGGTATTTTTCTTTCCTTGGCGGATACTCTTATGTCTTCCCATGGTGGTGTGTGAGAATTACGGTTTGGTTGAAACAGTCAATAAAACCCTTGTTGGTGGTTAGCCAGTCCATCCCTAGGATGACATCCAGTCCTTTATTTTCCAACACAATAAGATTGGCGTGAAATTCCAATCCTCTGAACTCAATAATCACATCCTGACAGTAACTCTGAGTGACTTGCTGAATCCCAGGGGACTTGATGATCATGGATTTTTCCAAAGGAAGCATCGAAAAATTATTTTGCAAAGCAAAACTTTTCGAAATGAAAGAGTGAGAAGCTCCAAAATCAAACAAAACCATTGCAGGTATTGTGTTGACAGGAAACGTACCGAGTACGATATCCGGAGCTTTTTGTGCCTCCTCTTTGGTTACGTGGTTCAGATGACCCTTCATGTGGTTGTTGTTGGGATTGAAATTGTTTCGCTTGGGCGCTGAATTATTGCCGCCGTTGTTCGATTTTGGGGCTGAGTTTCTTGGCTTGGGACACTGCTTGGCATAATGCCCTTCTTCTCCACAGGCGTAACAAGTAACGCCGGGGCGATATGTGAACTCCTTGTCCCTTGCATGAAAATTCTTGATTGGGCGTGAGACGTTGGACGAGGATTTGGGTGTCCCACCCTTTTGAAAATCTGTCTTGCTTCGGTGATTGCGAGCATGGCCAGTCTGGTCCCTTTTTCGCTTGCAGAAATCCTCCAAGCTGCGTCTCTCATTTTCCAGAGTAATGGCTTTGTCCACTAGTGTTTTAAAATCTGGAAAAGTGTGCACGACCAGTTGGCATTTAAGCGCGGGCGCCAGACCGTCAAGGAATTTCTCCATCTTCTTGCTTTCAGTCATACGCTCTTCATTGGCGTAGCGAGACAATAGAGTAAATTGACCGTTGTAATCTGACACTGTCATGTTCCTTTGTTTGAGGTCATCGAACTCTCTCTTCTTGATTTTCATAATACTCTTAGGAATGTGTGCGCCATGGAAACCTTCCTTGAAATCATCCCAGGTTATATCATTTTCGTTGGGATGCATGTGCAGGAAATTCTCCCACCAAGATGCAGCTGCTCCAGTGAGATAGTGCGGAGCATAAAGCACTTTTTTGGGGTTTGAACATTTTGCAATAATTAATTTTCTCTCCATATCTCGAAGCCAGTCTTCGGCCTCAAGAGGCTTGTCAGTATGAGAAAATGTTGGGGGACGTGTCTTTTGTAGCTCAGATAACTTGGAATGCTGCTGATACTGCCCATGGTGATTTCCCATGTTGATGACTTGGTTCATCATTTCCCGATGTTGTTGCTGACTCTGTTCATAAAGGCGGTACATCTGGGAAAGTGCCGTTTCACTGTCCTGTTGACTCGACTGCCCTTGTGTGAAATTGTTGCCCGGTTGAGTGTCATAATTTTCCTCTGGCGGAGCTGGCATGGAGCGAGTCCAAGGACGAGACATTTTTCACTCCAGGGATATATTTTGTAAAACCCGTGAGAAAACGAAAAGGGTTGCAAAAATAAATCCATAAATGCACAAGGTTGGCAAATAAATTAAATAGCCAAGATTACTTAAGGAAAACAAATCGATTTGCGCACGGAGAAGGACTGCTCATTACGTAACTTACATGCGGGCGATAATTATACAATACATCACTCAGGATATGCGTACATAATCCTGACATGTTATTTAGGCTAGTGCACTTCTCCAGTTCCTACATGATGCGCAAACAAGCTACTTCTCACAACATCTCTTACAAGGCGGTACATCGCATGACGGCTAAGCGTACTCAGTCGGAGATGCTGATGATCTCCTTGGCCCTGCCAAGGGTGAGGCGCAGCGAGGCTGGGGACTCGACCTCCTCCTCGCTAATAGGCTCCATACGAGTAGTACTGCGCCGAGTAGATGGAGCGGGTGCCAGGGGCGGAACAATACGAACAGGAGTGGGCGCGAAGGTTGGTGCAGTGCGCGCTGGAGTGGGCGCAATGACTCGGTTGAACTCTTCGGTAGAAGGCAGGCGATGAGTAGGTGCATAAGATGCTGAGGACGAGATGAAAGTCAGTTGCGGTGCGGTGGGCAGGAGCTCCCTCCTGCTGGCGGCACAGCCATGGACTGAGTCCATGCGGGCAGCCACAAAGTCGTCCACCAGGTTGTCGAAGGCTGCCTCCAGAGCCCGGAGATACTCAATGAGCATCTCAAAAGCCTCGTCTCGTTCTCCTCTAGGGCAGGAGAATGCGTAGTGACATGTGTAAGGCACATGGCATGGAAGATAGCGGTAATGACGAGCCTTCATCACGGGAAGGACATCCCTGAGACGAGCTATCGCCTCGCGGGCTGCCATCTAGATAGCATGCCTCTCCGTAGGCATGGCCCTTCCCACGAACCGGAAGCGGCGTAACTCACCACGCCCTCCCTTGAAATGCACTGCGGCCTGGTGCATGGTCAGACTGTCGCTGACTCTGTGCTGGCAGAGTGTGATGACTGGGCACACAGAT
This sequence comes from Aegilops umbellulata, assembly GCA_032464435.1. Taxonomy (NCBI): domain Eukaryota; kingdom Viridiplantae; phylum Streptophyta; class Magnoliopsida; order Poales; family Poaceae; genus Aegilops; species Aegilops umbellulata. The sequence continues at coordinate 401,858,708 of CP136054.1, forward strand.
GGCCCCATCGCGACCTGAACAATGAAGGAGAGAAGCTTGACGAACCCATCGGGCACGTTGGCAAAGGTCTGAGACTCGCAGCTGTTGTCGGCCATCTACAAAAGTAGGCAAAAATTCTGAATGGTCAGATCATAAATATTTGCTGACTGTCAGAAAATGACTACAATTGCAAAAATATAAATTAGCTCTATCATGCTAATAACCGATTAGTGATCACACCTAGTGGCTTCCTACAGTCAGCCTGGCTCTGGTAACAAGCTTGTCACGACCGGTTTTCCAATAAAAATATTTATTGAGAAACTGATCTTTTGAGTCCAGTATGAGGAGAAAACCTCCTTACTAGTTGACAAATCTCTTGATACAATAAGCCAGTAGCATAAAATATATTACAGGGTCGAGCTAAGAATGCTCAACAAATTATTACAAGCGCGCCAATAATTATACATAATGGCGGATATATCACAACGGTGTGGTGGCATACTACTGACTCGAGAATAAAGTGATGGTGGAATAACACTGTGGGGAGTGGATAACACGACTCTTAAACTAGCATCTCATCGAGCGTCGAGGTGAGGCTTGATGAATTTATTTAGGTAGCGGAAGCGGATATAATACAATGACCAAATCCAGGGTCGCACGAGACTGACTGGGACTCCTCTAGGCGTCGGACTTGCTATCGAACTCTTCATCCATGAGATCGCCTTCGTCAGCATCTGGCCAAATCAACAAGCCAGGTGAGTACTTTGAAAGTACTCGCAAGACAGTTCGGACGTAAGATATAACAAATGCATGCATGAATGCGTCATGATTAAATTTACCAATGCACATTCAGTTTAGTAAACAAGGTAAATAAAAAGGGAATCGGCGGTAGTCCGCCTGAAAACCCAACAATATAAGAGGAAACCGATCGGGTGTCTGAAGTGACGCCTCGAAAGGTGAACAAATAAATAAAGATCATGCCATAGTCGGGCGTCTAAGCGACACCACGTAAAGGGCTTAAACTGAAAATAAATAACGTGCGTGCCACAGTCGGACGTCGAGGCGACATCACATAAAGGGCTTTTATTGAAGTAAATAATAACAATGCCACAGTCGGACGTCTGAGCGACATCGCAGAAAGGGCTTTCAATGAAAGTAAGTAATGAAAATGCCACAGTCGGACGTCGGGGCGACATCACAGAAAGGCTTATATTGAAAGTAAATAACAATACTGCCGCAGTCGGACGTCTGAGCGACATCGCAGAAAGGGCTCATAATGAAAGTAAATATTAACAATGCCACAGTCGGATGTCGGGGCGACATCCCAGAAAGGGCTTTTATCAAAAGTAAATAACTATACCACAGTCGGACGTCGGAGCGACATCACAGAAAGGGCTTTCTTCATAAGGAAAATAATACTCATAATAAATAATCAACTTATGATAAAAAGCGGGTTAGTCCATCCACAGGAATAAACATTTAACCAAACTTAGCACTCATGTGGTTCACCGGAGTCTCTGTCATCAAAACTAACACTAGTCAGGATAAGATAATATCGGACTTGGGCATAGAATAGATGATTCAAGGAATATATGACTCTGCAGAGTTTGTACAAAAATTTCCCACAGCCAACAGATTTCCGTAGTCACGAAGGACTAGTTCCGTTTACGGTATTTCGGAAGAAAACACAGCTAACCAGTACACACGCATCCAACCTCTCGATGCTAGGAATCACCCTAGACATCGTCCAAGAAAAAACTTTTGAGACGGGGAGATCACAATCTCGATTAGCATGGGATCAAATTTATATACGCGCGCTCTAAGGGGTGCCCCCCTCTCCATCCCAACCGGAAACACCCATGCCCCCTGACCAGATGACTGGCTTTAATCCAGGGCCATGGAACCATCATCACGGCCTCTCCTTTTGGTGTGTACCAGGAAAGCGGTTTGCAACTTACTAAGCCATACTCCTTGCGGAAAACATGTGGTAGTACAGGGAAGGAAACGGATGGAACTGGATCGATACGGGTTGACACTGAAGTCAAGCAGTCTGGCATAAGACTGGCATGCTATAACACTGCCATCTTACCCATCCTCATGCCAACACATGGCCATACAAACTCACATCCATCCACTTATGGATTTTCGAAACTTCACTTGCCTCAACTATGCATGTAATATGACATTTATTGGTATGCTCATAAACATGCCATGAAACTACTTAGCGCAAACATGCCAAAACACTCATCATATCAAAAGTTCAAACATGCTTGCCTGGTTCAGAGTAGTCGGAGTCTAGCTCGGTGAAGTTCGCGGCTCCGTCACCTCCTTCGGTATCTACGGAATAAAGAAAACATACGCGCTAACGTAAATACCCAGAGGTGCACAAAAATTATTCCAAATATTTTTCAAATAAATCTGATAAAAAACTAGACAAAATTCTAAAGAGGACAGAAAAAGAATCAATCAAAAATATATTTTTGTTTAAAAGTTATAAAGGTTTTTGTCCAGGGACTCATTTGTAATGAAACAGAAAGTTTCCAGGGGCTAACTTATAAAAATAGAAAACGCTTCGATAGGGAATACGCCGGCCCAGAGGGAAAACGCATTTTGGCAGAAGATGCTTTCAGAAAACGGTTCGTTTAAAACGAACAGAGAGGCTGACAGGCGGGTCCCGCCCGTCAGGTTTGAAATTTCAAAAGAGGCGGCAGAGCTCGACGGTGCCTGAGAGCCACGGTGGTCGCCGGCGGCGATCCACGGCGAGGCAGGGTGATCGGAGGTTACCTACGTGTTCAGGGCGTCATTCCGCGTCGGTGGGTGGTGGTGGTGGTCGCCGGCGAGCACCACGTCGACGGCGGCCCTTGCTCCGGCGGACGGTGGTTCGGGTGGTCGTAGGCCTCGTCGGAGAGTGCTGCGGAGGGCAAATTGAGGAGGGGATTAGACCTCTGGTAGCTAGAGGGGGTAGCTGACGGGATTTGGGCGCCGGGGATGGCCTCACCGGAGTGAATCGAGGTGGATGCCGAGGCGGAACGAGGCGGCCGGAGTTGGGGGAGGAGACCTCCTCGAGGTCCCCCTAGTGGCCTGGCGGGGTGTTGGTGAGGTGTAGTGAGCGTGTGTGCTCGAGGGCGAGCTCGGGGTCCCCTTTTATAGGCGATCCGAGGCGGTGGCCGTGAACGGAGTTCTCCGGCGATGGATTACGGCGGTGCAGTGCTTGGTCGGGGAGTTTAGGAGGTTGGGCATCAACGTGGAGGTCCACTGGCTCCATTCAGATGTTAAATGGGCTTGGATTAGGAGCTAGGGGTGGGTTTTGACGGAACGGGGCGGCGCGGGCCCGTTGGTGGCAGAGAGCGCGCCCTGTGCTTGCCGGGCCACGGCGATGGTGCAGCGAGGTGAGCTGGCGTGCATGAGGCCACGCGGAGAGCCAGGGAGCGTTGGGCGGCGCCGAACGGCGTTGCGAGCAGGCGCTGTCTCCCGTTGGCCGCCACGGGTGGCGTTGCCGCCGTAGAAGACGCCGGTGAAGGCGGGCCAGGGTGCCATCGACGCTGGGAACCAGCCAAGCGCGCGTGCGGTGCTCTGGACAGAGAGGAGGGGCTACGCGCATCGCGCCATGGCGCACTGTTGACAAGTGACCACTCTCTGACGGAGAAACGACACTGAACTTCTTTGAACTTTTCTGAATTTTACTGAAAGTGCAAAGAAACAATGCCGGCCAGGTGTTCGACAGAATGATTTTGGTATGTTGGGAGTTCTCCTTGAGCTGAAACTTGGTGGGGTGGCCTCTCATTGCACCAGAGGGCTGCCTGAATTTTGATGGAATTTTTGGAGAAGAGGAAATATGAATTTCACCAAATTTGGCAAATCTGGTCCAAACTTGCAGAGGCTGAAATTTGAAAAATTTGAAAAGAGGGAGTGTGGATCTTGATGGTTCTGAGTTGTGGATGCTAAGGACTATCCAGTTAAATTTGTTTGAGATCAGAACTCAAAAGCAATTATGTACTTGCTTTGAAAATCACCTAGGCTCAAAATAAGTGACACAAAAGATTTGTGAGATAAAACAATTGAAATAAAATCCAAAAATGGTTTGGACTTGATGGGACAGAAAATTTAGATTGTTCCAAGGTGGAAGAAAGGGTCTTGAGTGGTTTTGTCACTTGAGGTAAGATATGAAACATGGGTGGTTTTAAAATGAAAGAAGTCCCAAAACTTCTAGGGTTTTCTTTTTAAATGAAAAATAATTAAAATAAAAAAATACATTTGAGAGAAAAATCATCAGAAGAAAACTTTCCATAACTCAAACACCAAATTTGCAAAGGACGTAAACAAAAGTCCTTGCCAAAGGTGAAAGTTTTTAAGAGAGAGGTTTTTCTGGGAAAATTTTAAATGGCCTCTTTTCAAAAACAAATAAAGTTTTTGTTGAAAACCAAAGGAAATTTTTTGGAATGTCACAACACCTACCCCCTTAGGAAAAATCTCTTCCCCAAGATTTCAGCTGATCCTTAAATAAGTGTGGGTGCTCTGCCTGAAGAAAATCCTCTCTTTCCCAAGTTGCTTCACTTTCGGTGTGATTGCTCCACTGAACTTTGAAAAACCTGATGGTTTTTTGTCGGGTCCTCCTTTCAGACTCCTCTAATATTTTTACTGGATGTTCCTGATAGGTGAGGTCTGGCTGTACGTCGATGTTCTCATGGGGTACCTGTTTCTCTGGGTTGCTTACGCACTTCCTTAATTGCAAGACGTGGAACACGCTGTGGACATCGGATAATTCCTCGGGTAAGTCTAGCTGGTAGGCTACCGTGCCTCTTCGTGCCAATATAAAGAATGGTCCGATGAATCTCGGTGCTAGCTTTCCCTTAATCTTGAACCGTTGTAGGCCCCTCATAGGGGATACCCGTAGGTACACATAATCACCGGGTTCGAAGCTGACCCCACGATGTTTCTGATCGTAATAGCTCTTCTGTCGACTTTGAGCGGTCTTGAGTCGGTCTCTGATTAGCTTGACCTTTTCCTCGGCCTCTTTGAGCATGTCTGGGCCGAAGATGCGGCTGTCTCCGGTCTCTGACCAATTTAGCGGAGTACGACATCTCCGTCCGTATAAGGCTTCAAATGGTGCCATTTGCAGGCTGGCCTGGTAACCGTTGTTGTACGCAAACTCGGCATATGGCAGGCTTTCTTCCCAACTGGTCCCATAGGTGAGGACACACGCTCTCAGCATGTCTTCCAATATTTGGTTTACACGTTCTGTTTGCCCATCAGTCTGGGGATGGTATGCTGTACTGAAGGCCAGTTGAGTTCCCAGAGCCTGTTGTAGATGATCCCAGAACCTCGAGACGAACTGGGTTCCTCTGTCGGATATTATAGTCTTCGGGACTCCGTGTAAACAAACTATGCGGGAGAGATAAATCCTGGCAAGCTTCTGAGTGGTGTGGGTTGTCTTCACTGGAATGAAATGTGCCACCTTGGTTAACCTGTCGGTGATGACCCATATGGCATCATTCCCGTGTCGCGACCGAGGTAGTCCGACAATGAAATCCATCCCGATTTCATCCCATTTCCACTCAGGTATTTTGTTTGGATGTAGTAGTCCGGCTGGTCTCTGATGCTCAGCTTTTATGCGTTGACAAGAGTCGCAACATGCATTGAAGGTGGCTATGTCCCTCTTCATACCGTGCCACCAAAATCTTTCCTGAATATCCTTATACATTTTGGTTCCTCCAGGGTGGATCGAATAGGGGGCGGTGTGGGCTTCAGCTAGAATTTGTTGTTTGAGGTCCTTTATATTTGGCACGCAGAGTCTATATTCGTACCATAATACTCCTCTATCGTCTATGACGAATTCCGAGGCCTTTCCCATACTCACCTTTCTTTTGATGCCTTCGATGCTGGGGTGACCAGGCTGAGCTTCTTTAATTCTCTCCACAAGGTCGGGTTGTATTTCCAAGTTGGTTATGGTGCCTTCTGCGACCATTAACAAGTTGAGTTTGGCAAATTCTTGTTGGAATTCGGGTCTCAAGCTTTTCAGCCTGTTTTCGTCGGAGCTGGGGTTCCGACTAAGAGCATCTGCCACTACATTTGCTTTTCTTGGATGGTAGTGGATACCAACATCATAATCCTTTACCAATTCCAACCAGCGTCGTTGCCGTAAATTTAGTTCTGGTTGTGTGAAAATATATTTGAGACTTTTATGGTCCGTATATATTTCACATCGATTTCCAAGTAAGAAATGCCTCCATTCCTTGAGTGCATGAATGACCGCTGCCATTTCCAAGTCATGAGTGGGATAATTTTCCTCATGCTTGCGAAGTTGCCTCGAAGCGTATGCGACAACCTTGCCTTCTTGCATCAACACGCATCCGAGACCCTTTCTGGACGCGTCACAATACACTTCAAAATTCTTATGTATGTCTGGCATGATTAATACCGGGGCTGTCGTTAATTTCTGTTTTAGCTCTTGGAAACTTTTCTCGCAGGCTTCTTTCCATTCAAACTTCTTGTCTTTCTTGAGTAACTTCGTCATAGGCTTGGCTATGGTGGAGAATCCTTCAATAAATCTGCGGTAATATCCTACCATTCCCAAGAAACTCCGTATGTCCGTTACGCTGGCTGGTGACTTCCAGCCAAGTACGGCCCTGACTTTCTCCGGGTCCACTGCGATACCGTCTTGGGTCAGTACGTGGCCTAGAAAGCCTACTTGTCTTAGCCAAAATTTGCACTTGCTGAACTTGGCATACAATTGGTGTTTCCTGAGTTCTCCTAGCACAATCCTGAGATGTTCCGCGTGCTCTTCTGGCGTCTTGGAGTATACCAGAATATCGTCGATGAACACTACAACGAACTTGTCCATAAACTTCATAATTACTTTGTTCATGAGGTGAACGAAATATGTGGGGGCGTTTATTAATCCAAATGGCATTACTGTGAACTCATATAGTCCATATCTGGACGTGAAGGCTGTTTTGGGGATATCTTCTGTTCGTACTTTAAATTGATGGTATCCTGACCTTAAGTCAATTTTTGAGAACACCTTGGCCTGAGCGAGTTGATCAAACAAATCGTTTATCCGTGGCATTGGGTATTTGTTCTTGACTGTGACCAAGTTAAGTGCTCGGTAGTCTATGCACAATCTCAGTGTTCCATCCTTCTTTTTGGCAAATAAAGTTGGTGATCCCCAAGGTGAGGAGCTGGCTCGAATGTATCCTTTATCCTCCTTTATCTGTTTCTTCAACTCAACCAACTCGGACGGTGCCATTCTGTATGGTTTCTTGTATATGGGGGTGGTTCCTGGTGCTAGCTCAATGCTGAACTCTATCTCTCGGTTTGGTGGCATGCCTGGTAGTTCTTCGGGGAATACGTCTGGAAATTCACATACTACTGGAACCTTGTTTAGCTCAGAAACATCCACCTTATTCAATCTCGGTTGCCGGGGTATTTTTGTTTCCTTGGCGGATACTCTTATTGTCTTCCCATGGTGGTGTGTGAGAATTACGGTTCGGTTGAAACAGTCAATAAAACCCTTGTTGGTGGTTAGCCAGTCCATCCCTAGGATGACATCCAGTCCTTTATTTTCCAACACAGTAAGATTGGCGTGAAATTCCAATCCTCTGAACTCAATAATCACATCCTAACAGTAACTCTGAGTGACTTGCTGAATCCCAGGGGACTTGATGATCAAGGATTTTTCCGAAGGAAGCATTAAAAAATTATTTTGCAAAGCAAAACTTTTTGAAATGAAAGAGTGAGAAGCTCCAGAATCAAACAAAACCATTGCAGGTATTGTGTTGACAGGAAACGTACCGAGTACGATATCCGGAGCTTTTTGTGCCTCCTCTTTGGTTACGTGGTTCAGATGACCCTTCCTGTGGTTGTTGTTGGGATTGAAATTGTTTCGCTTGGGCGCTGAATTATTGACGCCGTTGTTCGGTTTTGGGGCTGAGTTTCTTGGCTTGGGACACTGCTTGGCATAATGCCCTTCTTCTCCACAGGCATAACAAGTAACGCCGGGGCGATATGTGAACTCCTTGTCCCTTGCATGAAAATTCTTGATTGGGCGTGAGACGTTGGACGAGGATTTGGGTGTCCCACCCTTTTGAAAATCTGTCTTGCTTCGGTGATTTCGAGCATGGCTACTCTGGTCCCTTTTTCGCTTGCGGAAATCCTCCAAGTTGCGTCTCTCATTTTCCAGAGTAATGGCTTTGTCCACTAGTGTTTTAAAATCTGGAAAAGTGTGCACGACCAGTTGGCATTTAAGTGCGGGCGCCAGACCGTCAAGGAATTTCTCCATCTTCTTGCTTTCAGTCATACGCTCTTCATTTGAGTAGCGAGACAATAGAGTAAATTGACCATTGTAATCTGACACTATCATGTTCCTGTGTTTGAGGTCATCGAACTCTCTTTTCTTGATTTTCATAATACTCTTAGGAATGTCTGCGCCACGGAAACCTTCCTTGAAATCATCCCAGGTTATATCATTTTCTTTGGGATGCATGTGCAGGAAATTCTCCCACCAAGATGCAGCTGCTCCAGTGAGATAGTGCGGAGCATAAAGTACTTTTTCGGGGTCTGAACATTTTGAAATAATTAATTTTCTCTCCATATCTCGAAGCCAGTCTTCGGCCTCAAGAGGCTTGTCAGTATGAGAAAATGTTGGGGGACGTGTCTTCTGTAGCTCAGATAACTTGGAATGCTGCTAATACTGCCCATGGTGATTTCCCATGTTGATGACTTGGTTCATCATTTCCCGATGTTGTTGCTGACTCTGTTCATAAAGGCGGTACATCTGGGAAAGTGCCGTTTCACTGTCCTGTTGACTCGACTGCCCTTGTGTGAAATTGTTGCCCGGTTGAGTGTCATAATTTTCCTCTGGCGGAGCTGGCATGGAACGAGTCCAAGGACGAGACATCTTTAACTCTGGGGATATATTTTGTAAAACCCATAAGAAAACGAAAAGGGTTGCAAAAACAAATCCATAAATGCACAAGGTTGGCAAATAAATTAAATAGCCAAGATTACTTAAGGAAAACAAATCGATTTGTGCACGGAGAAGGACTGCTCATTACGTAACTTACATGCGGGCGATAATTATACAATACATCACTCAGGATATGCGTACATAATCCTGACATGTTAGTTAGGCTAGTGCACTTCTCCAGTTCCTACATGATGAGCAAACAAGCTACTTCTCACAACATCTCTTACAAGGCGGTACATCGCATGACGGCTAAGCGTACTCAGTCGGAGATGCTGATGATCTCCTTGGCCCTGCCAAGGGTGAGGCGCAGCGAGGCTGGGGACATGACCTCCTCCTTGCTAATAGGCTCCATACGAGTAGTACTGCGCCGAGTAGATGGAGCGGGTGCCAGGGGCGGAACAATACGAACAGGAGTGGGCGCAAAGGTTGGTGCAGTGCGCGCTAGAGTGGGCGCAATGACTCGGTTGAACTCTTCGGTAGAAGGCAGGCGACGAGTAGGTGCATAAGATACTGAGGACGAGACGAAAGTCAGTGGCGGTGCGGTGGGCAGGAGCTCCCTCCTGTTGGCGGCACAGCCATGGACTGAGTCCATGCGGGCAGCCACGAAGTCGTCTACTAGGTTGTCGAAGGCTGCCTCCAGAGCCCGGAGATACTCAATGAGCATCTCAAAAGTCTCGTCTCGTTCTCCTCTGGGACAGGAGAATGCGTAGTGACATGTGTAAGGCACATGGCATGGAAGATAGCGGTAACGACGGGCCTTCATCACGGGAAGGACATCCTTGAGACGAGCTATCGCCTCGCGGGCTGCCATCTAGATAGCATGCCTCTCCGTAGGCATGGCCCTTCCCACGAACCGGAAGCGGCGTAACTCACCACGCCCTCCCTTGAAATGCACTGCGGCCTGGTGCATGGTCAGACTGTCGCTGACTCTGTGCTGGCAGAGTGTGACGACTGGGCGCACAGATGGCCCCATCGCGACCTGAACGATGAAGGAGAGAAGCTTGATGAACCCATCGGGCACATTGGCGAAGGTCTGAGACTCGCAGCTGTTGTCGGCCATCTACAAAAGTAGGCAAAAATTCTGAATGGTCAGATCATAAATATATGCTAACTGTCAGAAAATGACTACAATTGCAAAAATATAAATTAGTTCTATCATGCTAATAACCGATTAGCGATCGCACCTAGTGGCTTCCTACAGTCAGCCTGGCTCTGGTACCAAGCTTGTCACGACCGGTTTTCCAATAAAAATATTTATTGAGAAACTGATCTTTTGAGTCCAGTATGAGGAGAAAACCTCCTTACTGGTTGACAAATCTCTTGATACAATAAGCCAGTAGCATAAAATATATTACAGGGTCGAGCTAAGGATGCTCAACAAATTATTACAAGCGTGCCAATAATTATACATAATGGCGGATATATCACAATGGTGTGGTGGCATACTACTGACTCGAGAATAAAGTGATGGTGGAATAACACTATGGGGAGTGGATAACACGACTCTTAAACTAGCATCTCATCGAGCGTCGAGGTGAGGCTTGATGAATTTATTTAGGTACCGGAAGCAGATATAATACAACGACCAAATCCAGGGTCGCACGAGACTAACTGGGACTCCTCTAGGCGTCGGACTCGCTATCGAACTCTTCATCCATGAGATCGCCTTCGTCAGCATCTGGCCAAATCAACAAGCCAGGTGAGTACTTTGAAAGTACTCGCAAGACAGTTCGGACGTAAGATATAACAAATGCATGCATGAATGCGTCATGATTAAATTTACCAATGCACATTCAATTTAGTAAACAAGGTAAATAAAAAGGGAATCGGCGGTAGTCCGCCTAAAAACCCAACAATATAATAGGAAACCGATCGGGTGTCTGAAGCGACGCCTCGAAAGGTGAACAAATAAATAAAGATCATGCCACAGTCGGGCGTCTAAGCAACACCACGTAAAGGGCTTAAACTGAAAATAAATAACGTGCGTGCCACAGTCGGACGTCGAGGGCGACATCACAGAAAGGGCTTTCATTGAAGTAAATAATAACAATGCCACAGTCGAACGTCTGAGCGACATCGCAGAAAGGGCTTTCAATGAAAGTAAGTAATGAAAATGCCATAGTCGGACGTCGGGGCGACATCACAGAAAGGGCTTATATTGAAAGTAAATAACAATACTGCCGCAGTCGGACGTCTGAGCGACATCGCAGAAAGGCCTCATAATGAAAGTAAATATTAACAATACCACAGTTGGACGTCGGGGCGACATCCCAGAAAGGGCTTTTATCAAAAGTAAATAACAATACCACAGTCGGACGTCGGAGCGACATCACAGAAAGGGCTTTCTTCATAAGGAAAATAATACTCATAATAAATAATCAACTTATGATAATAAGCGGGTTAGTCCATCCACAGGAATAAACATTTAACCAAACTTAGCACTCATGTGGTTCACCGGAGTCTCTGTCATCAAAACTGACACTAGTCAGGATAAGATAATATCGGACTTGGGCATAGAATAGATGATTCAAGGAATATATGACTCTGCAGAGTTTGTACAAAAATTTCCCACAGCCAACGGATTTCCGTAGTCACGAAGGACTAGTTCCGTTTACGGTATTTCGGAAGAAAACACAGCTAACCAGTACACACCCATCCAACCTCTCGATGCCAGGAATCACCCTAGACATCGTCCAAGAAAAAACTTTTGAGACGGGGAGATCACAATCTCGATTAGCATGGGATCAAATTTATATACACGCGCTCTAAGGGGTGCCCCCCTCTCGATCCCAACCGAAAACACCCATGCCCCTGACCGGATGACTGGCTTTAATCCAGGGCCAGGGAACCATCATCACGGCCTCTCCTTTTGGTGTGTACCAGGAAAGCGGTTTGCAACTTACTAAGCCATATTCCTTGCAGAAAACATGTGGTAGTACAGGGAAGGAAACGGATGGAACTAGATCAATACGGGTTGACACTGAAGTCAAGCAGTCTGGCATAAGACTGGCATGCTACAACACTGCCATCTTACCCATCCTCATGCCAACACATGGCCATACAAACTCACATCCATCCACTTATGGATTTTCGAAACTTCACTTGCCTCAACTATGCATGTAATATGACATTTATCGGTATGCTCATAAACATGCCATGAAACTACTTAGAGCAAACATGCCAAAACACTCATCATATCAAAAGTTCAAACATGCTTGCCTGGTTCAGAGTAGTCGGAGTCTAGCTCGGTGAAGTTCGCGGCTCCGTCACCTCCTTCGGTATCTACGGTATAAAGAAAACATACGCGCTAACGTAAATACCGAGAGGTGCTCAAAAATTATTCCAAATATTTTTCAAATAAATCTTATAAAAAACTAGACAAAATTCTAAAGAGGACAGAAAAAGAATCAATCAATAATACATTTTTGTTTAAAAGTTATAAAGGTTTTTGTCCAGGGACTCATCTGTAATGAAACAGAAAGTTTCCAGGGGCTAACTTATAAAAACAGAAAACGCTTCGATAGGGAATACACCAGCCCAGAGGGAAAACGCATTTTGGCAGAAGACGCTTTCAGAAAACGATTCGTTTAAAACGAACAGAGAGGTTGACAGGCGGGTCCCGCCCGTTAGGTTTGAAATTTCAAAAGAGGCGGCAGAGCTCGACGGTGCCCGAGAGCCGCGGTGGTCGCCGGCAGCGATCCACGGCGAGGCATGTTGATCGGAGGTTACCTACGTGTTCAGGGCGTCATTCCACGCCGGTGGGTGGTGGTGGTGGTCGCCGGCGAGCACCACGTCGACAGCGGCCCTTGCTCCGGCGGACGGTGGTTCGGGTGGTCGCAGGCCTCATCGGAGAGTGCTGCGGAGGGAAAATTGAGGAGGGGATTAGACCCGTGGTAGCTAGAGGGGGTAGCTGACGGGATTTGGGCGCCGGCGCCGGCCTCACCGGAGTGAATCGAGGTGGAGGCCGAGGCGGAACAAGGCGGCCAGAGTTGGGGGAGGAGACCTCCTCGAGGTCCCCCTAGTGGCCTGGCGGGGTGTTGGTGAGGTGTAGTGAGCGTGTGTGCTCGAGGGCGAGCTCAGGGTCCCCTTTTATAGGCGATACGAGGCGGTGGCCGTGAACGGAGTTCTCCGGCGATGGATTACGGCGGTGCAGTGCTTGGTCGGGGAGTTTAGGAGGTTGGGCATCAACGTGGAGGTCCACTGGCTCCATTCAGATGTTAAACGGGCTTGGATTAGGAGCTTGGGGTGGGTTTCGATGGAACGGGGCGGCGTGGGCCCATAGGCGGCAGAGAGCGCGCCCTGTGCTTGCCGGGCCACGACGATGGTGCAGCGAGGTGATCTGGCGTGCATGAGGCCACGCGGAGAGCCATGGAGCGTTGGGCTGCGCCGAACGGTGTTGCGAGCAGGCGCTGTCTCCCGTTGGCCGCCACGGGTGGCGTTGCCGCCGTAGAAGACGCCGGCGCAGGCGGGCCAGGGTGCCACCGATGTTGGGAACCAGCCAAGCGCGCGTGCGGCACTCTGGACAAAGAGGAGGGGCTGCGCGCATCGCGCCATGGCGCACTGTTGACAAGTGACCACTCTCTGACGAAGAAACGACACTGAACTTTTCTGAATTTTATTGAAAGTGCAAAGAAACAGTGCCTGCCAGGTGTTCGACAGAATGATTTTGGTATGTAGGGAGTTCTCCTTGAGCTGAAACTTGGTGGGGTGGCCTCTCATTGCACCAGAGGGCTGCCTGAATTTTGGTGGAATTTTTGGAGAAGAGGAAATATGAATTTCACCAAATTTGGCAAATCTGGTCCAAACTTGCAGAGGCTGAAACTTGAAAAATTTGAAAATAGGGAGAGTGGATCTTGATGGTTCTGGGTTGTGGATGCTAAGGACTATCGAGATAAATTGGTTTGAGATCAAAACTCAAAAGCAATTAGGTACTTGCTTTGAAAATCACCTAGGCACAAAATAAGTGACAGGAAAGATTTGTGAGATAAAACAATTGAAATAAAATCCAAAAATGGTTTGGACTTGATGGGACAGAAAATTTAGATTGTTCCAAGGTAGAAGAAAGGGTCTTGAGTGGTTTTGTCACTTGAGGTAAGATATGAAACATGGGTGGTTTTAAAATGAAAGAAGTCCCAAAACTTCTAGGGTTTTCTTTTTAAATGAAAAATAATTAAAATAAAAAAATACATTTGAGAGAAAAATCATCAGAAGAAAACTTTCCATAACTCAAACACCAAATTTGCAAAGGATGTAAACAAAAGTCCTTGCCAAAGGTGAAAGTTTTTAAGAGAGAGGTTTTTCTGGGAAATTTTAAATGGCCTCTTTTCAAAAACAAATAAAGTTTTTGTTGAAAACCAAAGGATTTTTTTTGGAATGTCACACTCCGGATAGAAAGAATCGGTGGGGCCGAGTTTGACTTTTGGTTTGGGTCATATGTGGATGTGGGAAGGTAGTTGAGGGTTTTGGAGCATATCACTAAGCACTGAAGAGCAAAAAACTAATTAAGCAACACCTCATCCCTTCTTGATAGTGTTGGCTTTTCCTATAGACTCAATGTGATCTTGGATCACTAAAATATAAAATGTAGAGTCTTGAGCTTCAAGCTTGAGCCAAACTTTTTGTCCTTAGAATTTTGAGGGATCCACTTTCCTCATCCATGCCATGCCATTCATTGAGCTTTTCCTGAAATATTAATCTTGGAATAATGTTAGCTCAATGAGCTATATGTTGTTAGGAATTACCAAAACCACCCAGGGATAGTTGCACTTTCAATCTCCCCCTTTTTGGTAATTGATGACAACATATAGATCAAAGCTTCGACAAATGATAATCAGAGTGAAAGATATTGTCGCTTTGAGAAGTATGTGAAAAGCAAGAGCTCCCCCTAAATTTGTGCATATCTTAAGATTTGCTTTGGACTGCAAATGCACAATGAGTTAGGATCATGGGTTACTCTTCCATGTCACATACATCTTGGTGGAGCGCTCAAAATGATAAGAATTAAATACATGCACTCATCACCAAGCAAAGTGAATGATCATATAGGGATAAGTAAGATAATATCATCTAACAAGCATAAGTGTAGCTTATGATCAACCACATGATCATCAATGTCTCACAAATAAGCATAGTATCTCAAGCAATCAAAAGCAAACAAAGTATCAACCACGAAGACAAGAGAGAACAAAAGCAAACAAACTCTCTCTCTCTCGAAGCCTATGATCTATACATTTTTCTCCCCCTTTGGCAACAAGTTACCAAAAAGTTCATAGAAAATGCATAGCACTAAAACGACTCTCAGGCTTGGTCTTCATGTGGTGGAGTCCGGATAACGCCAAGGACGAAGGCTTTAGTTGAAGTAGGTGGAGCTGGAGCAGGTGTAGGTGCTGGAGCTGGTGGCACTGAAGTTGTAGCTGGTGCAGATGTAGTGGCTCTGGTGTCAGAAACTGGAACTGCATATGATCGCTGAGCTCTAGGCACTCTGGCAAATGCATCAGTGGTTGTTCTGCCCTTCCTCTCCTGCATGTCATCCTGTAACTGCTCCACAACAGACTGAATCTCAGTTACTTTCACATCTAAGTCATAGAACTTTTGTTCCATGATTCTTTCCAAGCTCTCTTGGTTTTGAGTCAGGGTGGCCAGTCCTTTCTCAATCCTCAGAGTTGATGCTATCAGATAACCGAGCTGGTCCTGCTTGCTCTTTAGAAAGTACTTAGATGCCTCCTCTTGAGTTGGCATCTTGGCAGCTTTCTCCATCTTTGCCTTCTCCTTCTTTGCTTGAGCTTGTACTGATGATGGTTCATTCTCATTCATCACAACCTGATTTTCCTCAAAATCTGGATGGATGGGCAAGTGTTCCTTATCCAACAAGTATGTGCCTGTGCCCATCTTCGAGTTAATCAACTCCTGAATATGTGGGGCATATCCACAACTTCTCTTCTGATCAGCTGCTGTCCTCTTGATAGTCTCAACCATGAGGCTCATGACCTTGAATTTCTGTGTCACATCAAATATGTGTAGCAAGTTAATTGCATGCCCTCTGATCATGTTGTGGTCACCTGACTTGGGCAAAAGAGTGTGTCTTAGGATCCAGTTGATTGTAGGTAGCCCTGACAGAAGAAAATGGACTGATCCAAACTTGAAAGTCTCAAGAGCTTTGTGTGGGATCTCCTTATACATGTTTGACATAGAATTGTGATCCATCTTTTTCTTGGCATAGACATCCAAGTCATCTTCTTCTTCCTTTGGGGCATTGATCAGATTGGCCCATTCCTCAATAGTTGAGTGGTACCTTGTACCCTCAGACATCCAAACTATCCTACCATCTGGATAGAAATGTGCTGTGGAGTAGAATTGCATTATGAGCTCCTCATTCCACTTTGTGAGCTTCTGCCCAACAAAGTCTGCAACTCCACAAGCACTGAAGCTGCCATACACTCCAGGATAGTGTTCTTCATTCTCCTTCATGTGGGTCCAGTCGACCCACCTCATATCACACACCATGGGTTTCTTGTCCAGCAGCACTGTCTCATAGAAGTCTTGTTGTTCCTTTGTGTGGAACATGTAATCAACAACAGTCCTTCTTCTTGTAGCATATGGATCTGTCTCTCTCCCTTTCCTTAGTCCTGAGTCTCTTCTGAGCTTCATGTTCTCAGCCACAGGATGAGCATCATTATGGTCTGGAATCTTGGGTTTGAGCTTTCTCAGAACATGCTCTTCATCTTCTTCATCAGCAGCAACTTCAGGCATTGGGGCCTTGTTCTTCTCAGCAGTAGATATGTTCCTGGTATTCCTCTTAGGTGCACTCTTGGGCTTGGAGGCAGCTTTGGGTGCTTCTTTGGGCTTTGATGATGCAGCCCCTGACCTTATAGCATCACCCATCAGCTTTTCTGCCTTAGGTGCTGGTGCAGCAACCTCTTTCTCTTCTTCTTCTTCAGAAGAGTGCTTCTCAAATTCAGCCATTGGATCAACCTTCTTGCACCATCTGCCCCTCTTTCTTTCCTTCTTCTCTTTTGCAGCAGCCTCTTTGGGTTGAGATTCCAAAGATGCTTGAGAGGAGGCTCTGGCTTTAGACATGGGCTGTCTCCCTGCTGTCCTTTTGGTCTTCAGTCCTGGCTTTGTGGATGCAGTTGAGCCATATTCCTTCTTGAGCACTTTCTTCTTTGAAGTGGCTTCCTCTTCCTCTGCCACATAATCTTCATCTTCAGACTCTGAAGTCCTTTTCTTGCTTGCTCTAGTGGCAGCCTTTGGCAAGTTGCTTGGGGTGCTTCTGCTACCCTCATCTGAGCTGCTAGAGGGACTAGTGCCCTCACTCAAGTGAACCTGCTCCTCTGACTTGTTCTGGCTGTCACTTTGGTCAGACATGTTCCAAACACTAACTGCAGACCCTGTGAATAGATTGTAGATGAGATAGAGTGGATGAGCATCACAAAATACAGAGATTTTTGCAAAACAATGAGTCAAACACTTAGTTTTAGTTTTCCACAGAAAGCATTTTGGATCAACCAATTTGCAAACTCGGTGATACCGAAGCAGTTGTTGGAACCAAAACTAGTGAACTCGGTCAGACCGAGTCACAGTTTGGTGGCACCGAGACTGCTAGGGTTTCACAAAGTCCTGAACTCGGTCGCACCGATTTGCAATTCTCGGTCAGACCGAGAACCACATGTGCAATGGCCTTGGCCGAATCGGTGGAACCAAGTTCTGCAACCCGGTGGGTCCGAGATGGTTTCGACGGAAACCTAACCCTAAATTTTCGATTCAACTCTAATCTACGGAGTGTTTTGACTGGATAGAGGCGTTTCAATCGTGGCAAGAATCATAATGAACACAATGTGCTAGGAATCGGACGGGATAGCACTGTGATCTAGTCCATACCCTAGTTCGGCGATGAACTCGCTACGGTGGCAACGGTGGAGGAGAATTCCGTTGACGGCGGCGGAGACCAGCGACAGGAGGCGGCTGGCAACAAGGAGGACGATCCGGAGACCCAGGAGGCAGGGCGAGCTATGCGCGGGCGAAGAGGTTTCGGAGAAATTTCCAAAATTTTGCCTGTGAGTATATATAGCCCGACCATGTCGGTGTGACCGAGTGGAACAACTCGGTGGCACCGAGATGCATAACTGTTGACAGTTACAGCAACTCGATGTGACCGAAAAGTTCAAATCGGTTGCACCAAGATTGAAAACCTAGATCGACTTAGTGATCTCGGTATGACCGAAATGGAGCAATCGATCAGACCAAAACACACAAAGAAGTTTTGGAAGTTTAAGTCGATGACGAATCGGGGACTCCGAGTGCTCCTCACATAGAGTGGTTCGAATCTGACTTGATCAAATTTTGTGATGTAGCATGAATAGAGTTTGAGACGAGAAAAGCATAGATAGCTAGAGAAGGTTCTTAGGCATTCTTGTCCATCCACTTGGCCAAAGAAAAAGAAACCAACCAATCAAAACAACAAGTGGACGTCCTCGAATGAGTGAAATATGCAACCAACATGCTCACACAATAAAATGGCAATAGAAATATGTGGCAAAGCATGCACAACCAATTCTAGCATCTATCAAGCAATTTGCGATGACTAGGTCATCTATATATGAGTATATTGACTTAGGAGTCAAATGAGAACATTTGATCATAGGTCATACTCATCGTTTAAGCACAAGTGGGGTTACCACTTTTACATAAAGCATTGTTGTGTTCACACCATTAGAGTTGCTTTAGCTCAATTCTTAGAGTAAAGCTCCCCCTAGATGTGAGATCCCCCCTAAGAGGGATGAACTAACCTTGGGTTTTGTCGATGATGACTTCATGTAGATGTTGAGGATGTGGATGCTCAATGTTGATGTAGATCATTTGGAGCTATCTATTGGAGTGAGTTGCACTTTCAATACCTACACGGGTTAGTCCCACAAGGAACAAGCAAGGATATCCATAGACATAAAGTGATGCACACCCAAGATGATGTCTATGAAAGCTTTTAGGTTACCTTGTCCATTGTCTTACCAACAAGAGGGTTTGTGACTCCTTGAACTAGTGCAAGATGTGGAAGTTGATTGCACTTGTTCTTGCCAAGATGATAAGAGTGAAATATGTTGGCGGAGTCACCCTCAAGAACTCTCTAGTTCTTCTTCTTCTGGATCCACACCATCTTGATGGGAATCCTCAGAGTTGTAGTTGTACTTGATGAACTGGAACTTGAAGTAGTCTTGGGAACCCATTTGACCAAGGCCTTAGGAGCTTCTTCAAATGTATCGATTTCCTCTTGAAGCTTGTCCTTGCCTTTTTGCTTGTGGTCTTGTGGTGGAAGATCATCTTGAGCTTGTGTCCCTTTGAAAGAAGTAGGATCATACTTCTCTTGTTGAGGAACAAACTTCGTTTTGGGGTATTGATCTTCTTCCCACTCAACTCCATTGGCATTGAACTTTCATTCAAAACCAACACCTTGATTCTTCCGGTGCCTTCCTTGCTTGCGTACAATTTCTTCGAATTGCTTACTCCCGGCAAGGCTCTTGTAAACACCTTTCTCTATAATTCCCTTCAATAAGCTATTTTCTTGCTCAAGTGTAACTTGGCTAAGAGAATCATTAGTGGAATCAAGAGAACTACTAGAAGCAACAATATTGGATTTAGCATGATTATTGTTACAACTAGAGGAAGAATCATTCTTGTTCTTGTTACTAGACTTGACTTGAGGCACGTAAGTGGATAAGAGTAAATGCCTGGCAATGTAAGAAGAACTTTTCTTTCGAAGATCATCATTGATTGCTTTTAAGAACTCATGCTCTTGCTCAAGTTTGAGCTTTTCAAAGCGTAATTTCTCATGAGCCCTTAATAGTTCTCGATGATTTCCTAAGATAGTTTCATGAGCTAACTTAATAGTGTTTAGTTCTTTAGTTAGAGACTCAATCTTCTCCTTATCATTGTCATTCGTTTTATCTTGATTAGCATGATCAATGACGTTTCATCATAGTATTCATCACTAGAGTTGTCAACAAGTAAATCATCATCACCTAACAAGTCATCTTCATCACTATTGAAATCAACATACTCGGGGTGTGATACCTTTGGGCCTTTAGCCATGAAGCATGTTCCAACTCCTTCATTTGGTGAGTCAAATATGTCGTAGGAGTTGGTTGTCACAAGTGCTAGAGCGGCAACACCTTCATCTTGAGTATATTCGGAGTCGGAGTGATAGCTTCTCTCGGAGTGGTTGTCGGAGTCGGAGCCGGATACCCATTCACCAAGATGAGCTTGATGTCTTCGTTTTGTGTAGCTCCTTGATGACTTGTCCTTTCTTTCCGAATCCTTGCTTCTCCATGAGGGTCTTCGTTCATAACAATCATCTCTACTCCTTCTTTCTCTAGATGGTGATTCTTCTCTTCTACTTCTACTCTTAGGAGAATCTTCTCTTCTCTTGTAGGGGGCGTACACTCATTGGAATAGTGTCCGGGCCTTCCACAATTGTAGCAGTTTCGCTCTCGACTAGAAGATCTTTTGTCATTGTAGGACCTTGACTTGGAGCTTTTCTCTTTGCTTCTACTCTTGTAGAACTTGTTGAAGTTCTTCACCATTAAGCTCAATTCTTCATTGAAGGTTTGTTTCTCACTTGATGAAGTGGGGGTTTCACATGAGGCTTTGTAAGCACCACTTGATTTGTTGTGAAGTTCCTCTTTATCCTTGAGTGACATCTCATCAGCAACAATTCTTCCGATGACTTCCGTTGGCTTGAGATCTTTGTAATTGGGCATCATTCGGATCAATGTGCACACGGTATCATATCTTCCATCCAAGGCTCTTAGGATCTTCTTGATGATGAATCTATCGGTCATCTCTTCTCTCCCTAAGCCGGCAATCTCATTTGTGATAAGAGCAAGCCTAGAGTACATTTCAGCGACACCTTCACCATCCTCCATTTTGAACTTGTCAAGTTGACTTTGAAGCACATCCATTTTGGATTCCTTGACGGAGTCGGTACCTTCGTGCATATCAATCAAAGTATCCCAAATTTCCTTTGCATTCTCAAGACGACTGATTTTGTTGAATTCTTCGAGGCACAATCCATTGAAGAAGATATCACAAGCTTGAGCGTTCTATTGCAGCATCTTCAACTCTTCCGCGGTAGCTTCACGGTTCGGTTCTTTCCCATCAAAGAAGTCACCTTGCAAGCCAACACACACAATAGCCCAAACGGCGGGGTTATGTCCAAGAATATGCATTTTCATCTTATGCTTCCAACTAGCAAAATTAGTATCATCAAAGTAAGGACCTCTACGGTGATAATTTCCCTCGCTAGACGTCATACTCTCCTAGGTTGTGAAACCAAGGCTATGACCACCAAAAGCTATGGAAATCAAAGAAAATGGAGACCAAAGCTTTGATACCACTTGTAGGATCGAAAGTATGTCTAGAGGGGGGTGATGAGACTACCTGACCAAATAAAAATCTAGCCTTTTCCCAATTTTAGTTCTTGGCAGATTTTAGCTATCTTAGCACAAGTCAAGCAATCTCCACACAATTCAAGCAAGCATGAAAAAGAGTATATGAGCAGCGGAAAGTAAAGCATGCAACTTGCAAAAATGTAAAGGGAAGGGTTTGGAGGATTCAAACGCAATTGGAGACACGGATGTTTTTGTCGTGGTTCCGATAGGTGGTGCTCTCGTACATCCACGTTGATGGAGACTTCAACCCACGGAGGGTAACGGTTCGCGAGTCCACGGAGGGCTCCACCCACGAAGGGTCCACGAAGAAGCAACCTTGTCTATTCCATCACGGCCGTCGCCCACGAAGGACTTGCCTCACTAGCGGTAGATCCTCACGAAGTAGGCGATCTCCTTGCCCTTACAAACTCCTTGGTTCAACTCCACAATCTAGTCGGAGGCTCCCAAGTGACACCTAGACAATCTAGGAGACACCACTCTCCAAGAAGTAACAAATGGTGTGTTGATGATGAACTCCTTGCTCTTGTGCTTCAAATGATAGTCTCCCCAACACTCAACTCTCTCTCTCTCAGGATTTGGATTTGGTGGAAAGAAGATTTGAGTGGAAAGCAACTTGGGAAGGCTAGAGATCAAGATTCATATGGTAGGAATGGAATATCTTGACCTCAACACAAGTGTAGGTGGTTCTCTCTCAGAACATGTGTATTAGAAGTGTAGATGTGTTCTGATGGCTTTTTTTCACGAATGAAGAGTGGGTGGATGGGTATATATAGCCTTCACACAAAATCTAACCGTTACACACAATTTGCCAAACTCGGTGGGACCAAAAGGTCAAACTCGGTCGGACCGATTCAGCAAACCTAGTGACCGTTAGGATTTTCGGTGAGACTGAGATGCAACTCGGTACGACCGATATGGTTAGGGTTCGGGCATAACGTAATCTCGGTGTGACCGATTACACAAACTCGGTGGGACTGAATTTGGTAATAAGCTAACCAGAGAGTTGGTCAGGTAAACTCGGTGGGACCTGTTTGCTCTTTTCGGTGAGACCGAAATGTTACGAAAGGGAAACAGAGAGTTTACATTGCAATCTTGGTGGGACCGATCACTCACTTCGGTTTGACCGAAACGTTACGAAGGGAAGAAGAGAGATTGCAATCCCATATCGGTGAGACTGAGATCCCTATCGGTGAGACCGATTTGCCTAGGGTTTGTGGCAGTGGCTATGACATTTGAAACTCGGTGGCTCCGGATAGAAAGAATCGGTGGGGCCGAGTTTGACTTTTGGTTTGGGTCATATGTGGATGTGGGAAGGTAGTTGAGGGTTTTGGAGCATATCACTAAGAACTGAAGAGCAAAAAACTCATTAAGCAACACCTCATCCCTCCTGGATAGTATTGGCTTTTCCTATAGACTCAATGTGATCTTGGATCACTAAAATATAAAATGTAGAGTCTTGAGCTTCAAGCTTGAGCCAAACTTTTTGTCCTTAGAATTTTGATGGATCCACTTTCCTCATCCATGCCATGCCATTCATTGAGCTTTTCCTGAAATATTAATCTTGGAATAATGTTAGCTCAATGAGCTATATGTTGTTAGGAATTACCAAAACCACCCAGGGATAGTTGCACTTTCACGGCCGCCCGACACTAGCCAAGTTCATGGCGGCGTCACACTACGCCTACAACATGCTGAAGATGCCAGGGCCATTGACCATCATCTCCGTCCCCTCCGACAGGAAGGACGCACTGATCTGCGTCGACTAGCTCTACCGGGAAGTAGTTGCAGCGGCTGCCGCCAAGGCACCTTCTCCAGCTGCTGAAGCCCCGGGAGGGAAGAAGAAGCCCGGCAAGACCTCTCGCTCCCACTCCGGCAAGCGCACCTCCTCGGAGTGTTGTGCTACCGTCGAGGACGTGCCAAAGAGCTCTACCGACAAGAGCAAGAGACCCAGGGCCGACCCGCCGTAGACCAAGAAGGTGCCCGTCAGGGAGGATGGCACGGGAGGGGCCTTCACCATAGGCTCCACCCTCGACAGCAAATAGGAAGGCGCGCTTGTCACTTTCCTGCGGGCGAATGTCGACGTGTTTGCATGGCAAGCATCCGACATCCCCGGTGTCCCCAGGGAGGTGATTGAGCACCACCTAGGTGTCTGCCCCCACTCACAGCCCATCAAGCAAAAGGTCAGAAAGCAGGCTCTGGAGAGGCAGGAGTTCATCACAGAGGAGATCAGGAAGTTGGAAGCGGTAGGTTTGGTGAGAGGAGTGCTCCACCCGACGTGGTTGGCCAATCCGGTAGTGGTGCGCAAGGCGAATCTGAAGTGGAGACTATGTATTGATTACACAGATATCAACAAGGCTTGCCCTAAGGACCCCTTCCCGTTGCCACACATCGACCAGATTGTTGACTCCATGGCCGGGTGTGATCTGTTATCATCCCTCGACGCCTACTCAGGCTACCACCAGATCTTCATGACGAGAGAAGATGAAGAGAAGACATCATTAATCACCCCATGTGGTACGTATTGCTTTTTACGGATGCCTTTCGGGTTGAAGAGTGCTGGCTCAACATTCGCAAGAGCAGTCCAAATTGGTTTTGAACCTCAGCTCCATAGAAATATGGAGGCCTACAAGGATGACATAGTGGTCAAAACCAAGGACGGGCCAACTCTTGTACAAGATCTGGAAGAGACATTTGCTAACCTACGCAAGATCAACGTCAAGATGAACCCTGAGAAGTGTGTCTTCGGTGTTCCGTCCGGCAAGCTTCTTGGGTTCTTTGTGTCACAACGCAGGATCGAGGCAAACCCAGACAAGATCAGAGATATTGAGCAGATTGAGGTGCCCAAGCGGATCGAGGATGTGCGTCGGCTCACCGGCTGTGTTGCCTCCCTTAGCCGATTCATCTCCAAGTCCGCCAAGCGCGCCCTTCCCTTCTTAAAAATCTTGAAGAAGGTTGGCCCAACAGAGTGGACCCCAGAAGCCAAGGCAGCACTGCAGGATCTGAAGACATACCTTTCCTCCACGCCAATACTGGTTGCGCCTAAAGCACAAGAGCCATTGCTGCTATATCTGGCAGCGACGAATCAAGTGGTCAGCACCGCACTGGTGGCACAGAGGGAAGGTCGATGAGGAGGCAGCGTCGACAGAACCAGCGGATGGCAAGCCAAAGATTCCCTCGGCAGGGCCTGACGCCGACAAGGCGTGGCCCCCGGCAGAGTCTGATGCCACCATGGCAGTGCCCGCGCAGTCGAGTGAGGTGGTGCCAAAGAAGAAAATGATGTAGCACCCGGTTTACTTTGCCAGCTCCCTCTTGCAGGGGGCTAGGTCGAGGTATTCCGGCGTGCAAAAATTGCTCTTCGGCCTCCTTATGGACTTGAGGAAGCTGCATCACTACTTCCAGGCCCACGAGATCACTGTCGTCACCCGTCTCCCGTTGCAACGGATACTGCATAACCCAGATGCAACCGGAAGGATTGTGGAATGGGCCTTGGTGCTGCCAAGTTTCGGTTTAAAGTTTGGAAGTACCTCGACAATTCAGAGCAGAGTCTTGGCGGAGTTCATCGTAGAGTGGACCTCGATGCCTGACGAAGAAATCCAGGAGACCACTCTGCCTGGCAAGGAAGCCGACCGCGACTGGATCATGTACTTTGATGGGGCTTTCTCGCTACAAGGCGCCAGTGCCGGTGTGCTGCTCGTCGCACCCACCGAAGAACACCTCAAGTACGTATTCTAGATGCACTTACCTAGGGAGATGTCCACCAACAACACTGCTGAGTACAAGGGATTGCTTGCCGGTCTTAGGATCGCGGCAGACCTCGGGGTCAAGAAGCTCATCGTCAGGGGTGACTCGCAGCTCGTTGTCAGACAGGTCAACAAGGATTATCATAGCCCATTGATGGAAGCTTACGTAGATGAGGTGAGGAAGCTGGAGGAATGCTTTGACGGTATCTAGGCGGAGCACATCCCCCGAGCGGAGAACGACATCAGCGATTACCTGTCAAAGCGTGCCGCATTCAAGCTACCTGTGGAACCAGGTACCTTTTTGCTCCGGCTAACTCAACCATCCGTCGAACCATCAGCGGGGCAGAACAAGCGGAGAAAATCAGGTCCCAGCAAGTACTTTCCTACCGAGCCCCTTGGGGCTGCCGGCAAGGGTGCTGCCACGGAAGCTGAGCCTGCCCAAGAGCAACTGGCTCCGACAGGGCGTCAATCCCTGGCCGTAGAGACAGCTGCTCCCATGGCGGAAGAAATGCCTTTGGTCCTTGCCATCGAGCCCCAGGCTCCAGCACGGGCGCAGCATACCGTCCAATTCCTCCAAACAGGGGAGCTTCCTGGGGAGCGGGAAGAAGCGGAGAAAGTAGCCCGTCGGTCCGCCCTGTACTAGTTCGTCGATGACGTCGTGTAACGGAGGAGGCCAAACGGTGTGAAACTCAAGTGCATCCCCCGGGAGGAAGGACTGGAGCTGTTGGCGGAGATACATGGAGGCATATGTGGCTCCAACATAGGGTCAAGGGACCTTGCCGGGAAGATGTTCCGGCAAGGTTTCTTCTGTCCCACCGCCCTCCAGGATGTGATGACACTAGTAACCAAGTGTGAAGCATGCCAGTTCCATTCAAAGAAGCTTCATCAACCAGCTCAAGCCCTTCAAACAATCCCTCTCTCTCCTGGCCATTCTCGGTCTGTGGGCTCGATATACTGGGCCCTTTCCCCCGCGCTGTCGGGGGCTTTGAGTACTTGTACGTTGCAATCGACAAGTTCACAAAGTGGCCGGAAGTGGAAGCAGTGAGGAAGGTGACTGCTCAGTCAGCCGTCAAGTTCTTCAAAGGACTGGTCTGCCGTTTTGGTGTGCCAAACAGAGTCATCATTGACAACGGCACACAGTTCACAAGCCACACCTTCATGCAGTACATCCAAGACCTCGGCAGCAAGGTCTGTTTTGCTTTCGTGGCACATCCACGGAGCAACGGCCAAGCGGAGAGGGCAAATGTTGAAGTGTTGCGAGGCCTGAGAACGAAGAACTTTGACAAGCTGCACAAGAGTGGAAGGCGCTGGATTGATGAGTTGTCGGCGATTCTTTGGTTGATCAGGACGACGCCAAATCGAGCCACCGGCCAGACACCTTTTGCCCTGGTATACGGGGCAGAAGTAGTTCTCCCCAGGGAACTCATATACGGGTCACCTCGAGTGCTCGCTTATGATGAGCTCGAGCAAGAGCCGTTGCGCCAAGATGACGCGATGCTCCTTGAGGAAGATCGTCTTTGGGTGGCTGTGAGATCGGCATGCTACCAGCAAGCCCTGCGCCGCTACCATAGCCGCAAGGTTCATGCCCGAAGCTTTGAGGAAGGCGACCTTGTTCTTCGGTGCGTTCAGTCGGCCAAGAATTCCAACAAGTTGACGCCAAAGTGGGAAGGCCCTTATTGGGTAATACGAGTCACCAGGCCTGATGCAGTCTGCCTGGAGATCGAGGAAGCCGTCCCAGTGAGCAACTCCTCGAACATCAAGCATCTTCGCAAGTTTTACCCATAAGGCGCGGCTTGCCGGGCCTCCCGCCAAGCCACCTTTTGTACAAGCTTTGCCGGCAAGGCATGTGACCCTTTGTACAGAGCCAGGCGCAGACCCTGAGCATAAATAAATGAAGCGCTGGCGCCCTAAGTCATAGCATGCATGCTAGGTCGAGTCTCTTCCTCGGTTAGGGTTGATAGTGCTCAGCACCGACTAACCCCTAGCTTAGAGGTCGAGTGCGCGTCTATCTGTTCCTCTTCTGTCCTTTTTTGGTTCGCAGGGCACATGAGCACTTCTGCTGAGCTACTTGGAAGAAAGGAAACGTACCGGCATCCCGACCCCGGCAAACCAGAGTTGCCGGGGGCTACATATTCGAGGATCGAACCGCGGCAAGATGATAAGTATTTTTATCCCCTGTCATGTGTTTCAAAATAGGACTAGGGCATGTGAAGCCTCGTTTTTATCTCTAGGCTACCATGCTCCCCTTTTCCTATACCTAAGGATTATTTCCTGGGTCCGGATTTGGTTGTAACCATGGCAACAAGGAGGTAGAATGAGGAGCCTGAAGCCCACATCATCCCTGCCTCTGCCAAGTGCGCCAGAACGGTCGAATGGAGTGGGGGAACGGCAAGGCCTGTTGCCGGGTGAAAAACTTTATCTTAAAACAATAACGAGGATTCGCTCCTTGTCCCAGGATTTACCCACGAATGAAAAGCCTGGCAAGCACCCCTTTTTCATTTAAAACATCCTATACAGGTACAGTTCGTACGAAATGAAAAATATGGACAAAGGGGATTACAAGCTTTAAATTCAACAAGGCCCGCTGACGGTGTCTTGGACTAGGGGGTAGTCACCATGTCATTTTCCGATCTGTTAGATTGGGCCGAGGACCCCCATGGCCGTATACTCATGGGCCAGTTCGGACAGCTGCCGCATACAAGGAAGATTCCACAAGACTTGGCGATCAAGACAAGGACTCCTCCCCATCGGCGTATTCGGCTAGGACTCTTGTTATACTAGGCCTCTGGTGCATTATATAAACTGAGGCCAAGCTAGTCGATAGATCATATACAACAATCATATCATAGGCTAGCTTCTAGGGTTTAGCCTCTACGATCTCGTGGTAGATCAACTCTTGTAATACTCATATCATCAAGATCAATCAAGCAGGAAGTAGGGTATTTCCTCCATAGAGAGGGCCTAAACCTGGGTAAACATCATGTCCCCCGTCTTCTGTTACCATTGATCCTAGACGCACAGTTCGGGACCCTCTACCCGAGATCCGCCGGTTTTGACACCAACATTGGTGCTTTCATTGAGAGTTCCGTTGTGTGATCGGCAAAAGGATCAGTGGCTTGACCGCAGATCAACTGCGACGTCGGCTTCTTCGTCACCGGCTCGGCTGGTCGCCTTGG
Source organism: Aegilops umbellulata (assembly GCA_032464435.1). Classification (NCBI taxonomy): domain Eukaryota; kingdom Viridiplantae; phylum Streptophyta; class Magnoliopsida; order Poales; family Poaceae; genus Aegilops; species Aegilops umbellulata. The sequence continues at coordinate 401,887,008 of CP136054.1, forward strand.
CTGGACCGTGGACTGTGCCCTACCTCCGATCGTCATGTTCGGGTGAGGGCATTCATCAACATCAACTCTGATCTCTATCAAGATCATGGAGGCATCATCCAGGGAGCCCGGGGGCTCAACGTCAACATTGTCCTCGGGCGACCGTGTTGTTTTTCTGGACAGCGAACTTGTATCCACCGCCACCGCCTCCTCAAGTGTCGTTTTAACGATTGCTCCGGTGGAATTGTGCGGAATTGAGTCTACAACAACCCTGGAAAATTTCATCGAGTTCCGATGGAGGAATCTCTGGCAATCCGCGATATACCGGAGCCCTGTCAAATCTTGACGGGAATCTGGACGAGTTTAGGGCGTGGTGTCTAGCTTCTAGCTCGGACGTCCTTCGGAAGATCCAACTGTTGATCGGCTGTGGAATTCCTATATCCACCACCCCTCAAAATTTCACCTCGATCCGACCGTCCAAACTTCGGGAACCTTCCGATTAGTGTATCACTTTCGGATCTGTTTTCTGCGCGAAAACAAATCCGACCCGAGTTCGTCTTTTGTATGAACGGGATTTCGGACATCCTTCTTGAAGGAAGTTTTGTATGGGGTATTGTGTTTTGTTTCCGAACACATCCCACTAACTTTAAAATCTTTTGAACATGATCTTCACCATCATGTTGGTGTCAAACCAGTCCGGCAATATTGCTCCAAGGCTGCCGACCTGACATGTCGTCGCTTTGCTTAGCCGAGCTCAACTTCTTAGGATCATCATCTCGGCAAGCCGAACAAGAGTTTGGCATCACGAAGGATAAATCATCACCAACATTGCCGCCCCACGGATTACACGGAGCGGGCACACCGGCATCGCCGCACGGTCACTTCATCAAGCCGGTACTGACCACGTCACGACCTGCATCGGCAGGGCAGCACTGTTGCTCCTTCAAGCCGGTGTCCATCATGCGGACCTACTTTGACTCATCGGCTAACATCGAGGCTTCGACATCTCGGCTGGACCGGCGGCTTCGCCATCTCTTCATCAACCTACTCCGTTGACTCCGGCATCACTAGCCGACCAGCTCCATCGCATTAGCTAGGCCGAGGGCTTTGCCTCGGTGAGCCAACCTTTGATAGCATCGCCCTGCCGTCGCTTTATCGCCCATCAGGCAATGGGTGTGTGGATCGAGTCCCAATTTTGGGAATCACCTTTCTTCGGATTGCTACAACAAATAAACCAGGTGCTATTTATCCTAGTATTTTTTAATTGTTTGGGTTCATTTTTCCCAAGTAATTATTACTCTGGTTTGTGCATCATCAGTACACAGGTCTATCAAATGATGGCCGCATTAACGACGGTCGCGTGGAAGTTTGGTCAGTTTCCGTACATAGTCCGGCGAACGCCTGAATTCAGGCTTTGCCATGCCTTTACCGCATCACGCCGACGCCCATGCATCGACATTTGACTTCGGCGCCAGGCCATATTTCTTTTATTACTCACCTTTCATAAATTATTTATTATGCAACAATTTATTATTATTATTATTTATCTCTGGTTTGCACTATTTTTTGTGCACAGGAAAATGATCAGGGTCGGCCATATCGTTAACTCGGTGTACTGACATACCACGTCACCTCGGCTGGACGGGGGGCTTCGTCAACACTTCATTACCCCACGCCTGGGACTTCGGCGTCACTCCGCCGGCCTGCATTTGCCATACTATGTCACCATTTCGGAGTGCCGAGATCTCCGCTCTGCCACCTCGGGACCGGCTTGGGGGATGGAACCTTGTCCCGCATCAAGCTCGGACCGCGTCATCAATGCCGAACACATTAACCAGCTAAGTCGCTTTCATGCTCAAAGTTTTACTTTTTAACTTGTGTTCAGTTCGACCAAGCATTATACTATTTTGGAAAAAAAGTTGCTTGAAAAAACTCCCTTGTCAAAACTTTGTTTGTGACACACAAATTCAAATACCCCGTTTACTTGGGGGCTTCCTTTATGAAGCTTTTCCTCTTGCATGTGATTATACTTGTATGGCTTCGTTCCTTGTTCGTGTATTACACCACAATATGCACCATGTTGACTTAAGCGATTTGCAAGCTGGGTTGCCTCGCTCCTGTGTTTACCCCTACGTTCCCGATTGTTCGGCTAGGGAGTAAAGGGAGCACCTCTGCGATTGTCACGACCTGGTCATCCGAGCTCTGATCTCAGACTGGGTGAAGCCGAAAGCTAGCGCTCTTATTGTTTTCAATCATGGTGGGCACACAACGGAACTCATGAGTACAAAAAATCTATTGCACAAGTCTCATAGTAATAATGAGCACCGAAGAAAGGTATCGGTGGGGGTACTATTTTCTTCGAAGATGCTTCTTACACTTCGTCTGTAATATAGCAAAAGTTCCCTGAGCGTGCTTTGGCTGTTACAGCCTTATGGCCTGATTGCCTGGTTATTGGAAACACCGTCGATATTTTCGACAGGTGGAGTACATAACACTTTTCGGTCCTCGACCGAAGAGGGAGAAGCCGACGGTCGGTTAAGACGCGTTTAAAGTTCGGTGAACACAGATATGATATAAGTACTTCGGTACATACAATCATAAAATTCTTTTACCCAAGTCACTTGTGGGCTCTTAAATTTATATGAGCTATTTTATAATAAGTGTTCTTCTTCTTAGTCGTTGCAAAGGTTTTATTATTATTATTATTATCACTCCTTTTTCGACACGAGTGTGTGGTCACTAGCCGGGGAGCCTAATTTCTCTCTCAAAGCCGATAAAGTTTAGTTTGCTAAACTGGCCTAATGAGAAGTACTCCGCCTTCGGGATAGGAGGTTGAAGCCATAGGCTGACCCGCTTGAAGTCTTGAGATAGGATGTGTCATGTTAAAGCACGACAGAAGCACTTTTTTTCTCTAGTCCAATTTTCAGATTGGCACCGAACACTTGATCTTGTTCGGACGTCAGGTGTTCACTGACGTTTTTTGGTTTTCCAAGCCTATGGCACTTTTAAACTATTTGCGTGTTTCCAGCATTAGTCTCGTAGTGCAACGCCGGACACCTTTAGAGATTCGGCAAAAACACTCTCGGATATTGCCTTATATGCATCGATTTCGGATTGTGTCTTTGGTCAATAGTTGGGTTGCCCGGATCCTGTGCTTGCCTCCTACATTCCGCTTTGCTCGGCTAGGTGTGCAAAGGGAGAACCACTGCGATTGTGCTTCTAGCTCGCATGGTTAAGCACCTCGGTGGAGAAAGCCGAAAACTGACTGTCACAATAGGCGTAAACTGGTCAGCGATCCGATGACTATGTTAAATGACGGGCCGTTCGTAACATTGGCCAAAGTGTTTACGGCTTGACCTCGGATGTCGCCGAACACTAACCAGGGGCTCATAGCTAGCTTCCCCAGTTTAAAGCTCCTATGACTAAGCAAAAGTTATAAAGCCCGCATATCTGGTTGCCTTGTTTCCGCTAACACAACCGCCTTCGGGCACCGAGACGTCGGCTAAGGGTTGTTTTGTTAGTGCGGAAACACCCTGTGTAGTATCTACCAAGGGGTAGAAGCCAACGATGTGCCACTTTCAACTGATAAATGGTCGCAATGGAGTCAAAATAATGATGTAAAGTACTTGGATACATAGAATCATTACACATAATCCATGATTTTACTCTGGATATTGATCCTTAATTCGGCCACCCGTGCCCACATTAAGGCACGGGGGCTACTGGGCTTTCCACTCATTATTTACAAATATTAAAGGGGCACATCGATCCCCTGATCTGGTGTTGCCACCCGACTAGTGTCTCGGGGGCTACTACATTGCCTATTTCAATGCAGAAAATTCCAACTGCCAAGTGTTCGGCTTGACCGAACTATGGGCAAACGTGTCTTCGGATAACAATAGGTACCATTTGGACCTATCCGGCGTCAAGATAAATATATTACGGCAACTTTTCAAGACCCTCTCTCAAGGGCCCGTTCGCAGATCACTATTATCTCTAATATATTACACTGTGTTTTTATTCCTATGTATGCTGGCGAGCTAGGAGTTGATCCTCAGGCCAATTTCGCGCATCGACCTGAGTCTCAGGGGCTACTAGGATCAGCAGTTTTATGTTTTCCTTCAGGTGCATCTCGGGTTTTAGAATGATACACACCTTGAGGGCTACTGGATATACATCGGCAGAGAATAAACTGCACTAGTTAAAAATATTCACAAAAAATCAGCTCGCGGTCGGGGTGGTGCACCACCTTGGAAGCAGTCCGGCATAAAGCTCGGGTGCTAGCGGCTAGCTCCATAGAGGGCATTTCCGGCATTAAGCTCGGCTAAACTCCTTCAACTCTTTTGGATCAAGATGATCTATGACTTCTTGGATATAGTCCGGCGTTGGAGCTGGGACACAGTCCGGCGTTGGAGCTCAGATACATTTCGGTGTTGGAGCTCGGAAGCAGTCCGGCATTGGTGCTCGGCTGCAAAAGATACCTCGAGTGCAGTCCGGCGTTAGAGCTCGGACGCAAGAGGACACTGCTTCCCGGGAACAACTTGAAACCCGAGGAGTGGCATAAAAATAACAAGGCATTGATGAAGGCTGGAAACTTAAAGGGGCTCCTCGGATACCCGACGTGTAAACTCTTCGGATTCACTTTGGCGATCCTCAAGATCGAAGATGGAAAGATTTGTTGAACCAGTTTTCAAGACCGACGATCGAAGATGAAGAACAGTTCGGAAGAATCGATGAAAGTCCCTAACTTGAAGACCGGTTCAGGGGGCTACTGACGGTGTCCTGGACTAGGGGGTACTCACCACGTCATCTCCCGATCTGTTAGATTGGGCCGAGGACCCCCATGGCCGTATACTCATGGACCAGTTCGGACAGCTGTTGCATACAAGGAAGATTCCACAAGACTTGGTGATCAAGACAAGGACTCCTCCCCACCGGCGTATTCGGCTAGGACTCTTGTTATCCTAGGCCTCTGGTGCATTATATAAACCGAGGCCAAGCTAGTCGATAGATCATATACAACAATCATACCATAGGCTAGCTTCTAGGGTTTAGCCTCTACAATCTCGTGGTAGATCAACTCTTGTAATACTCATATCATCAAGATCAATCAAGCAGGAAGTAGGGTATTACCTCCATAGAGAGGGCCCGAACCTGGGTAAACATCGTGTCCCCCGTCTCCTGTTACCATCGATCCTAGACGCACAGTTCGGGACCCCCTTCCCGAGATCTGCCGGTTTTGACTCCGACACCCGCAGGCTTATAGATTAAAAAAGAGATAAGGTGCCCGTAATCCCTTTCTTGTCCCTCTCCTCAGGAGGCAGGTCAAGGAGATGAGAGGGCAAAGGGGGCGCCTAGGCAAGCTACGAGCAGCAGAAAGCACCAAGAGAACACATCGATGGCTGCCCACGGGCGGGCCGGTGATGACGGTACCGGGAAAGGAGATGGAAGACGAGGCGGCAGGACCGGCAGTACACGACGAAGGCGTCGGTGCCCGTGTACTCCGAGTTGACGGCCTTGCTGCCCGCCTTCTTCCTATTCCGCAGCCTCCCGACGCCAACCGCCCAAGGAGACGGCCCTGAGTAGTTCAAGGAGCTGGCCCCGCCCCGGCAAAACCCTACCAGAGGAGCGGCCAGGTGCAGATGCTGGTGCCGCACCCGCCCAGGCGCGGGGCGTCCGGCGCCTAGTCAGACTCGTCCCCGCTGTCCTTCTCGTCGCTTTCGCTCGAGGAAGAGCTTCCATCGTCAGAATCTCCATCAGAGGAGCTCTCGACGCAGCATTTCAGACGAGTTCCAAACTCCCCGAAGACCTTGACAGAGAGCAGGTTGTCCTCCATTAATTTGAAGTAGAGGACGAGCCCCGCCGTCAGGCTGTGGATGTGGGCGAACGTCTTCCATCCACGATGGAGATACATAACTCAAGGAGCCGGGAAGTCGACGTCGACCCGCTTGCCCCCGTTCCCACAGCCCCTCATGTGCAACCTGAGGGTCTGGGGCGGGGCACGCTCCATCACCCGAGCAAACGGGGTAGGGAGATGAAGACGACGATGCGGGGGCCGGTGCAGCCTGATGAAGAACTTGCAAGGCTGGTCTTCAACGTGGCCCTCCATCGGGAAGGGCATCATTGGCGGGGGCAAGGCCAGTGCGCCGCCCCGTACTCCTCTTCCCCGAGCGCTATGGCCTCTGGCCTGGCCTTGACCACGGCCTCGCCCCTCCCCCTTCCCCTCGTAGTCGGTTCCACCACCGCAGGCTCAGGAGGAGGAGGGACGCATTGTCGAGCGGCGACCCTCGCCGCCACCATCGAGGGACCAGGATTCCCCTTCTCCATGGCGGGTGAGAGGAAGAAGCAGAAGCAGGGGGATATAGAAGATGGAAGAATACGGGATGCCATCCCCCCTTCCCCCTCTTTATAAAGGAACATGGTTGAGGCTCGGCCGCCCCGCTCGGCCAATCCAAACACTGGAGGCGCAGGGAATCAGGACCGACCCGCTGTCCCAACCAGCGACGGCCCAGTTTCCCACCTCCACCGTTTTCCACCCCAAGCGCATGAAAGCCGCGTGGTAGACGTGCAGAATTGAGGGGACGGGTGAGGTGACCTCTCCCCACCCCATGATCGTGGGGAGTGGACGCCTTGAAGACCGCACCCCGGCCCCGCTCAGTAAATGAGCTGCGCCTCTGCACCTCCCTCTTATTACAGGGAGGGCGCGAGCCACCTCTTTACTGTGATATGATGCATGCGTGTGGAAACCGCCCCACGCATGCCGCCCACATCACGCACGCCCCTCCACGCTGCGCCACGCGCACGGGTCGTGGGAAGCGGAGCGCGCGAAGAGTCTTACCACGGTAAAAACCGCCCCACCTGCCCGCGCACCATTTTGGGCCTAGCCCAACAACGTGTCGCGCTTATGTGTGGCCCAGGCCCGGGGGCTCCTGTCGGTGTACAAAAATAGGGGCACATTTTTGTACCCCTTTACCTGTGCACGGGCAGTCAGAGCCGTGCCCACGGCCACACCAAGCTGAACAAGGGAGGTGAGCCGAGGTAAGACCGAAGCCCAAGACGATCAAAGAAACGCCAAAGGCCAAGACCACGAAGAGCAGAGGGACGAAGAAGGTTCCCCCGGCAAGACCCTTGCCGAGCAGCCTCAGCGGCCCCGGCGAGACCCTTGCCAGGACAGCTCGCCCCACACCAACAGAGCAAGCCACCCTTGAGCCCACGGCCCCCAGCGCCATCATCAACGTGGGACCAGAGCTCGGGAAGGCGCCTCTATGGTGGCATGCAGATCTTTGTGAAGACATATACAAGATCAGATGAGGATTAGAAGACGACGATTCTAGGCAAGATCCCTGCCGAGGAAGACCACCAGACCCCCGGCAAGGTCCTTGCCAGGGACGACAGCACGCCACGGCAAGGCCCTCGCTAAGGAAGCCAGCGGGGCCACCGCCAAACCCACGCTGGACAAGCTTCCGCCACCGTTCACATGCAGCTCCCAGCCCAACTAGCTGGGCGGGCACCTGCGTAGCAACATGCAGCTCCCAGGCCAACTCATCGAGCACCTACGTGGCAGCATGCAGATCTTCGTGAAGGCTCCACCACCGCACCACCTCAGCTGCGTGACTGCCTACATGGCACCGTGCACCTCATTGGTCGGGGCGCGTGTCAAGGCAAGGAGGAGCGGCGACGGACGGGACGGGCCTCGGCCCCGTCCCCAATAAAGCAAGAGAACACCTAAGCTACGCATTAAATGCGTCTTGTCCTGTAGTACGAGCGATAAGCTCAGGGCACTGTACGCCTTTCTACCTCCTGTGTGTCACTGTGGCAGCCCCTTTCAACTATAAAAGGAGGCCCATGGCATACTAGAGAGGGATTCGGCTCTTTCGAACCACGCACTGACCAGAGCTAGTTCAAGAGTTCAATAACTCTCAGAAATACACCCACCAAAGCAGGACTAGGGTTTTACGCATCCTTGCGGCCCGAACCTGGGTAAACGATCCTTGTGCTACAACCCTGCACCCCGGCAACCGTAGTAGGGATTCTTGTGATCCCATAGATGTCGTTCCACACCGATAATCCAGACATATTCATAGAGCTTGAGGAGGGAGTATTTTATCAGGTGAGCTACGACGACACAGAAGTGGCCATCATAGCTGACTATCTCGGCCTCCTTCCTGCATCACATGTACGTAATCAGGAGACATCTCCTCCAAAAGAGCTTCCTTATTCTGCCTCACCCACCGCACTGTCTCGTGCTCCAAAGGGGAGGCGCTCGACGCGCCATGCTGCACCAGAGGCGACTCGTAAGAGAGCAACGCCCACGACGGGCAAACCTTCAAAGAGGAAGGCAAATGAAAACATGGCCGAGCCTTCATCAAAGAGGTATAGCTTTTTAAATATGCCCCTTTGCAGTCACATCGAACTGTGACATTGTCCACTGCATTTTCTCAGGAAGAGCGTTCGCCGGACTATGTCCGGGGATCCTGCCGGTCGCGCCTCCACTAGCTAGTTTCCAGACCCTGCCTTAAGGACGGAGGCTAACACGGGAGTGACGCCGAATTGTCCTTCCATAGAGGATTCGGATGATGTGTCCGTCACGAACTCTGAAGTGGAGAGTGCCATGAATCATCGGTGCCGGAAGGCCGCTCTCCGTGACCCCAGCTTTTCAAAAGAGGCATTCAATGCCTTCAGCTCGGCATATGCATACATCCGAGCTGCTCGGGATGGGCTTGCCAGAGCCACGGACCAGCATTTAAAAGATATGCGGGTAAGTATAAAATTGGTAATCATATACTAGTAGCTCCCGAGACTTGAAGCAGTTGATACAACTGATTTAAGGATCATTGTATAATCAGACACTCATGGAGAAGAATAGCCTGCTATCTCAAGAGCTGGAAAAGTGTCAGACCCGGCTGGCTGCGGTTACTGCCGAACTAAAGGAATCCAACAAGGCAACGCCTGGTAATATTCCCTTCCATCCAGAAAAATGTAATCATATACCAGTAATGTTAATACTGTTGCGTTTCCGATGACAGGATCAGCAGATCAACTGGAAGGGGCACTGAAAATCGCGCAGGCGGGCGAACAAGAGGCCAAAAGGCAACTGGCCGCAGGCGAACGTGCGCTGACACGGGTCAGGGATGAAAAGAACAAGCTGCAGGATTCCAATACCCTGCTGGGTGAAGAACTCAAAGATGTGCGAGCCCAACTTGCTGACGTCGTCAAGGATAATAAGAGGCTACGAGGCGGCATATTCAGTATGCTCTTGAACTTACCTTCGTGTAATTCAGCGAAGAAAATGGTCTAACAGATTTATGTCTGTAGGTATGTTGACTGGTCGTCCCGAAGAGGAAATGTCCGGCTCTCAAGGCGACCTGCTGCAAGAGCTGTCCCAACTGCACGAGCGAGCTCGGCAAGCAATGTGGAGCATTGCCAAAGCTTTGTGGCCAGCCGCCTCTCCTCCAGGAAGTATGGAGGAGCTTATGAAGCTATTCCAAGGTGTTCGGCGGCGCTTTCGATTGTGGAAGATATTGGCATGCCGAGAAGGTGCACGAGAGGTCTGGGCCATGGTAAAAACACGGTACACCAAGCTTAATTTGAATAATATAGCCCGGGTTGGACCGTTAGGGTCAGATGGAAAAGAAATTCCAGTTAGTCTGGTATATGACCAGGTAAAGATAGCCGCCAAGTATTCCCAACAGGATTGTAGGCTAGATAGCCTATTAGATGGCATAGAGGAAGAAGTTTTTGAGTCCAAGTGACTATGTACTTCAATTGACAAACTGTCCCTAGCCGGATTGTAAAATGATTGTCATGGCCAACCTTTTTGCTTCAACCTCTGGACCCGAAGGCGCGGAGTGTTGCAGAATATCGTAACGGTAATATAGACCGGGGTATGCATGGAAACCAGGCATAGGGCTCATAGTTGCTTGAACAGACAAGTTGTATCCAGCTAGCTATGTTATATTACATGTTGAATGTAAGAAACATCTTCCAGGGATAATAGTTCCATTAAGGGTTCCTTTCCCTAGGTGAACATGCGTTGGTACGCATGTCCGAACTGTGATCGAAAAGTCGTAGTATACGTAACATCCGGGGGTTCATAGTGTAATGAATGTAAAACATCTTTAGTTCTCCGACGGAATATTCCCTTAAGAACGCTAGCTTTTGGCTTCACCCAGTCTGAGGTACATGTCCGGATGACCCGGCTGTAACAATCGCAGAGGTGCTCCCTTTATGCCCTAGCCGAACAAACGGGAATGTAGGGCATAAACACAGGAGCCAAGCAACCCAGCTTGGCCAAAACTTAAGTCATGGCGGTGCATATAATGGCGAAGAAAAGGTACATATGAGGAAAGGACACATATGTGTGGAGCTTGATGCGCGTAAAATAATAATAAGCTTCTGTATGGAAGCCCCCAGGTATTATGAGCGTGTACATGCAAGGATGTGTATGTCATAGGTGTGCGGTTTAGCCGCACGAGAGCTTAAAGCTAAAATAAAAAAGGTTAAAGAGTGGAAAAATGGAGACAAAGGGAGAAGAAAAATGAACAAAGAGTTCGGCTCTAGGCGTAGAATCTTTGGAGTCTGGCTGCATTCCACGGGTTCGGCTCTAGGCGATTGTCCGATGCATCACGTATGCGGTATGCTCCTCCAGTGAGAACTTCATCGATGATGAAGGGACCCTCCCACTTGGACTTGAGTTTGTCCTTTTTTATTTTCTGGCAAGCGGAGAACGAGCTCACCAACATTGTAAGTCTTGGCCCACACTTCTCTGCTTTGGTATCTGCGAGCCTATTGTTGATAGAATGCAAAACAGGCTTTTGCAACATCACGCTCTTCCTCTAGGGCATCTAGATTGTCCTGCCGATCAAGCTCGGCCTCTCTCTCTTCATACATGCGCACTCGAGGCGAATCATGAATAATGTCGCAGGGCAAAACAGCGTCTGCGTCGTATACCATAAAGAATGGTGTGTATCCGGTAGTGCGAATAGGCATGGTCCGTAGCCCCCAGAGTACGTCTAGGGTCGATGGTAACAGGAGAAGGGGGACACGATGTTTACCCGGGTTCGGGCCCTCTTGATGGAGGTAATACCCTACTTCCTGCTTGATTGGTCTTGATGAATATGAGGATTACAAGAGTTGATCTACCACGAGATCGTAATGGCTAAACCATATATGTCTAGCCTGTATGATTGTGATTACCCCTACGGACTAAACCCTCCAGTTTATATAGACACCGGAGGGGCCTAGGGTTGTACAGAGTTGGTTTACAAAGGAGGGAATCTACATATCCGAACGCCAAGCTTGCCATCCATGCAAAGGAGAGTCCCATCCGGACACGGGAAGAAGTCTTCTGTCTTGTATCTTCGTAGCCCATTAGTCCGGCCCATGTTACATAGTCCGGAGGCCGAGGACCCCTTAACCCAGGACTCCCTCAGCATGCGCGCGGTGGCTCATAGACGAGGAGAGCCTTTTGCTTTTACTACTACAACAAGCTCTCCCTCACCCACGCAGTGGACGGGACATGCAACAGTTCATTCGATACTATAGAAGTAATGACATCATTGTTCAACTTCTCGAAGAGGGTAAGAGCCAAGGTCAACCCGAATGTGGCAGTTGCGAACGCTCGTGTGGCAGTCTAATGTGTAGGGGTGGGGCGTGGTGTGGCAGTTTTGTGGAAATTCTTTTCTATTGTTGTTTGCATCCAATAGGTGCCACCGTCAGATGCAGATCTTACGGTTATTGGGGCAATTGCTAGTTATAGTCATCTTACTAAAATCAAATAATCCCAACAAACCCGACCACGTTTCTTGTTTCTAGACATAAATAGGAATCAACCAATAAGACATGTGGGCCGTGTATGTTTTTAATGCCTTGAGACGTACTCCCTCCTTCCATCTATATAGGGCCTAATGTGTTTTTCAAGACTGCCTTTGACTATTGACAGGATTAATAGTACAGGAGATTTCTAATGTGAAAATTATATCATTGGAAACTCCTTTCACATACGAATTTGACGGTATGCTTTGTGTAAGTTGCATGTCATATATTATTGCTCAAACATGTGATCAAAGTTAGCCTCGGAAAATGGATTAGGCCCTATATAGATGGAAGGAGGGAGTACCTAGCACAGCATGCAACAGTCAGTTCATTGCATGCAATGGTATTAGTTAGCAAATACTCCCTCCGTTCCTAAATATTTGTCTTTCTAGAGATTTCAACAAGTGACTACACCGTAATGAGTACATATGAAGCAAAATGAGTGAATCTACATCGTAAATATGTAGGAATGGAGGGAGTAAATATTAAGGCTACTCAGAGTGGGGAGTATCATATACTAGTATCATGCATATGATACTAGTGTATCATACTATCTCCATAGTGCATAGTACTATCATAGAGTAATATCATAGACGGTCATATTTATTGCCATGCATGACACAAAGTAGCATAGCATTTAACATGATACGATATCTACTAACTCTATTGCTCTAACCCTCTCTCTCTTCTTTGTCCCTATTTGGATCCGGGGTTAGAGTTAGTTTGACCTAGTTTGGGCTCAAATGGCCCTGAAGTATCCACACATGAGGGCTAGTTTGACCGTTCAACTTCTCTTTTTGACACATTTACGTTTATACGGCTTGAATGCCAACGAGGGAGAGGGTAGCGGTTCCCAAAACGTTGAACGGTCAATGATGCCTCCTCATTCAATTAGCATGCAGGGGGAAGTAATTGGAGAAGCAGAATTGAGCTAGCATGATGTGAAGGCAACGCAGTTTGGACTCTCATATAAAGGTGCCCTACCACTCCAATCCATCTACTCCTAGTCTCTGGCAACACTGCCCACTCCAATCCAAGACCAAGACTAAGTGACCAGAAGCAACAAGCACCCATGGCATCGATGGACATGAGCGACAGTCGGCTGTGCTAGATCGTCCAAGACGCCGGCCTGCGGCCCCGCATGAAGCAGCGTTTCCAGACGGTGCTGGTGACCGCAAGCATCATAGCCCTCGTCGATGCCGGCTTCGCCTCTCGCATGTGCGAGATGACAGTCGGCTCCATCCGCAAGTTCACCACCATCAAGAAGCGCGCGGACGACCTTGCCGTACTCCTCTAGCTCGCGCTCTCAGGCTCCTCATTGCCTACCACCCTCATCGTCCTTCAAGGTGACGAACTCTTTGAAGCACCGGTGGCCCTGCAGCTGCCGGAGGTCGTGACAAAGAATGTGCACCTCGAGGCCGCGCTCGCCACGTAGCGCCTCGCCATGCAAGAAACCGTCGACTTGCACATCCATGTCTACGAGGAAATCGTCTACATAGGCCACTACAAGGCCAGTGAGGACAGAAAGACGTTGGCCTTCTTTCACCAGCTGGAATCTTTGGATGCCACTATTCAGAAGCACATAGACCTGGCCACGAAAGCCGTTGCTACTTAGCTGATGTTCAGTGGGCCGGCGCCCTGAGTCGAGGAGGAGGAGGTTGTCGATGGATGCATCTTTCTTCTCGCCTCCTGTAACCAGCACTGCATTGCCTCATGGCCTTGATGTTTTATTAGTGTATGGCATTTTTATTCCATTTGTAAATGACATGTGTGATCCCTTGCTCTTATTTGGTGTTAATTATATGTAGCATCACTGTCTTCATCATGGTGTACTACCTAGGTCCTGGTTTATTAGTCCCTTTTGTAATAAATTTTGACCAAATATTTAACTGACAAAATGTTAGTGCATGTCAACAAAAAATATATCGTTTGATTTGTATTTGAACATAGTTTTCAATGATATAATTTTGGTGACATGCATGAATCTTTTGTTAGTCAAATTTTGGCAGAGATGATGATGAGTAGCAATAAACCAGGACGGAGGTAGACTGGTCACCATCGTGTTCTGTGTCAAATTTTGACTTCAGCGACCCAACCTACATGAAGGGAGTATATATATTGGCGCGACAACCAAACTTACATATTCAAAACTGAGCGTTACTACATATCATAAGTTCAAAATGAGAAAGTGGAACAAGTACTATAGCACGCCTATGTCGTATGTGTCGCACCCCACACTGTCATTCCGGCTCGCCGCTATCGCGCATTGGCTTGGCATTTTCTATGTACAAGTTATAAAGGTAAAGACTGTCGTGTTCGCGTCGCACCCCCACATGGTCTGTCCGGCACGCCGCTCAAACAAGGGACTGCTTGTTGTCTTAGCATTTTCTGTTGGAGATATGCCCTAGAGGCAGTCATGTATGATGATATTTCCTATGTGTTTATGAATAAAGATTGTCCTTGGACATTATCAATGATGTGTATCAGCAAGTACGTGACTTGTTTGTGGGACTATGCATTGTATGATGATTGTCCTAAAAGGTCCCTAGTCGAAAGGGCTGTGTGGACGCACAACTGACTTGACTAGCATATGACACGGTCGGTGGCTTGGTCTCATTAGCCATGGAGCATTGGATGCTAACCGGATAATATGGACTTGGAAGGATCTGGTCGGATCCGAGTCGAGATAAGGTCCGAGTCGGACAAACCCAACTATGAGACGCAGTGATATGTCATCTGTGAGTCTCTAGTACAACATATGTTCTATGTCCTAAGACCTGAGCTGGCGCATGTACACGGGATGGTGACAGACTTGCTTTGGGCCGACCAAACGCTACTCCATGACTGGGTAGTTACAAAGGTAGGTTTCAGTCTTGTCCAGACCCATGCTGCGAGACATGGTCAAGCAAGATGGGATTTGCCCCTCCGACCAGGAGAGATATACTCTGGGCCCCTCGTGTGATCCGACCAGGATAAGCATGGCCATGCGACAAGGATTATGAGATAATCCAGATAGTGGTCGGCATCACTGGAACGAGAAAGAGGTCGGGATAGCACAAGGATGACAGACTCGCCTTGAGCTCGACAACATATATCGTGTGGTAAAAGGAATGGACGTGTGATGTACTGGTTCGCCTAACCAGCTTCATAGTCTGCTTGGTGTTCGTCATGCCTTGCTAGAGGCCGTTACCAACTATGCGGTTCGGAGGTGATCCGAACTGCGACCAAGCCGTCTTGAACCTAAGGGGTCGCGCGCTTAAGGGAAGGAACCTACGAGGTCCGATCCGGGGACACTGGTCGGATGTGATCCGAGTTGTATCCGGATTGTGGCCGAGTAGACTTATGGGCTTTAGGGTCCGTGCGAGGCCCAAGTGTTGAGCCTGCGACGGACGCCTATATAAACTGGAGGTGCCGCACACTCATGAGATTGATCGCTTCGGCGCTGTCACTAGGGTTTGCATGTGTTGCGAATAGACACCTCCGCTCGCCGCCGGTTGTGTGATCGGACCTTGCAGTCCTCCACACAACGTTCCTCCTGCACGCGCGGATACCATTAGAGGCGGTGCACTTGCGCCGCTCCGGCGAACCTGTACGTCTGAACAGACAACCAGCTGCTCGAGGGAGATCGAACGAGGAGGAGACGATCCACGCAGACGCGCTGCCCCAACTCTTCTTCCGCTGCACGGCACTGCGCGTCTAGTGGTAACGAACTGTGATCCATATCCCGTAGCATGTTCTTGGTTATTCTGCGGGTAGGAAAATTTTAATTTGCAGTCGACGCACCCTATCATAGATCCCAACATTTTCACTGTCAGTGGGGCCGCAGTTGAGCAAACAGACTATCGGCAAATCCCCACCCCGCCCACCGCGTCTCGGCTGAGTTAGAATTAGAAGAGAGAAATGAGGGAGAAGAGCTAGATGTAGCACGGACGTTGTTGTCCAATGGGACTCATATTGATAGAATAGGAGTACTGAGTACTCATACGTCTAGTACTGAGTACCACTAGGTGGGTGCGTGCGACCTATACCTGTCATCACTTTAGGTCTCCTTTTTGAACCGCAGCTATGCTTCATAGTACATATTTTTCATGCATTTTTCCTCCTATATGTACTCCTAGGCTATTTCTACGTGCTTCCTTTCGCCGATATGTGGGACATAGAGCATCTGGGTCATAGTGCATGCACGACTCGGAGCATATGCAACCATGCCGGCTTACTTTACATTTCAGACCTGACGAATTACATGCAAACCCCCCGCAGAAGAATAAATAAATTACTACATGCAAACCGGATTATTTTCATAGAAACCGGAGCACGTTCATTAAATTTTGGTCATAACACATTTATAAAAAACAACCGGGCCTAAACCATTCTAAGGGCCTTTTTGATTCGCGGGATACTGAAAACACAGGAATGGGGAAAGTATGATGGCGATGAACTGAGAGGAGGAAGAGGTGGAGTACTGTACGTGCTAGAGACTAGACTGTAGTACATTGGTTTTTATGGCCATATAACCACATTGTTTTCTATGGCCTATCGCCTGCTGGTTCACTGGGCTGCCATGTTTCACGCTCCTCCGACATGAGTAGTAGTATATACTATGTAATACTATATATACCGCAAGATTCTTTGCTCCTTCTTACTTCGCCGACATGTGGGAGAGGTAGCATCCGGGTCGACCTGTCATGCACCAGATTTAGAGTGTGGAATGGAACGGGGGCATCACCCCGGTCGTAGCGCCGGAGTAATAATGACTATAGTGAGTAGTCATATCACAAGACCCCATCTTTCTAGCAGAAATGAGCCATCAAATCGTGTACCCTATCTTTCCAGCAGTAAGTTGAATCCGCTACTATCTCACCCTCCTCGCCTCTCTATCAAACCGGTTACGCGAAAACTGCCGCGCGTACTGCCGGCAAAAGCCCCGCCCTCAACTTTTAAATACTCGTAGTATAATTTTATATCGATGAATTGCGCCATGGAGTAGAAAACCAAAAGAAAAAGGTGGTACATGTAAACAAATATAGTTCAAGCTCTAGCTAGCGATTTAGAATGTAAACCGTGCATGTGTTTATACGTATAGGTTTCTTCAAAGTACCGAGTCCATTGATGCAATGTGGTCAAACTGTACCATCGATATCTCAAAGCCAAAATAGTTCAAGCTTGTTCGTTCTATATAAATAGTATTGTATGTTTATTCACTCGTGGGGTTGTTCAATGAATGGAGGGTCGGGGAGCACAAGTGAACAAAGTGCAAATTGCAGTCAGCCACGTTAAATAGAGAGTTTCTTTTCTTTAATGCCACGTATACAAATTGAAACGCTTGTTGTGGAGAGAAAAAGATAATCACTCCACTATATATATAGGCAGGGGCCTAAGCACTTGCTTTACTAGGGTTGCTCTCTTCATTCTCTCATCCTCTCCAGATCTAAACAAGACAACGGTAGCGGCATTTTCTCTCTGCTCACCGATGGTCACAGATCCAGCCGGATCCCTTCGGCCGGTGTGTGTAGGGGACTAGGTGCATCGTTCACGCGGTCATCGGCGGCGAGGGAGGAAACCCACAGCTGCCGGCGGGTCCCGATCCTCTACCCGTGCCGTTCTGTCCGAAACAGCGCCGGCTCGGGAGGTCCTTCGACCCCTTCTTCCTCCCTGCTGTATTGTGGGGAGATTCGACCTGCCGCCGGCCTCCTAGGCACATACCCACGACCCTTAGGTATAAGTTCCTTTGAACGTGGCCCTGCTCTACTGCACCAGCTCCCCACGTGTCTGCATGTGGATCCTTTTCTACTTCCATCAGCTCTTCCAAAGCCACCTAAACTTTTAGTATTATTATTAGAGGTAAAGTTACTTCATGCAGTCGAATCTAGGACTTGGTTAAAACAGCGAAGGGGGGAAGTTGTAGCATGAATCTAGGACTTGGTTCAAAGAGGAAATAACACGGGGAAAGTAGTAGAGACTGGATACCCAACCGGTCTCTTGGTTGAAAAAGGAAATATAGGGAAAAGGCAGTACAAACTGGATAAGGAACAAATCTATTATTGGTTGAAAAAATGGTAGAAAGTGGCAGCTTGTGGACAAGTCAACAGAGTATGTCCAGGATTAGATTTGCTACCCTCACATAGTAAAAGGTATCCATGATTAGATTTGCTACCCTCACAGAGTATGAACAAACTCGACATAACCACTTTATACCTCCTTGTAGGTACATTGTTCGCATGTCCTTATACCAACTTTTTGCAGTTGTTAAAATAAGTGCACATGTAAAATGAAGCAATCACACTGTTACCGTAAGGACATGTCTAACCAGTGTTATTGTTAATCTAATGCCTCCAATAATACATTGCAATTAAACTGTGTTACAAATGGTACTCCTGCTATTTTTTCCAGTAAGATAAGTAAGTTGCTTCTTTACGCTGTTGAGTGTCCTAGTGTCCCCACTGTCCCATGCCCTTAAAACAACTCTTTAGCTGCTATTGATCTACTGTATATGGTAAACAAGCAATGTCAACATTAAAGTAATCCCATATTTGACGAATGTCATTGTTGATCTTAATGCTTCTGGTAACAGGAAGCAATGTTGTCATTTTAAAATTTTCTATTGTCCTTGCATGATTTCCATGAACATAATCAAGATGCTTCTTTTCATTTCGTGTATGTTTCGTATCCTGTTATTGATCTGTAACTATTTTATTTCTATCTTTTTGTGAGGATAGCGATATCCATTTCACCTCATTGCTATTGTGACCTTTTGGTGAACTGCACAAAACACTTTTTTGGAATGAGTGTCTTGTGTAGTTAACTAAAATGTCACATGGGCAACATCTCTCAATTTTGGTGGAACTGCACAAAATGTTGATTGGAGTTTTTAAAATCTCCATCGAACTCTGCTGGTAATCTAATGCAACATTTTATTAGCCTTTGCAAGATGAGTCGTCACTGTCACCACAATGGCACTTTATTTTAGTGGAACTGCACAAAAGGGTAAGCAAATTATAGTTGCACCTTACATGAGCAGGACAAGCAACCTTAATGTTGTTCAATTTTAGTGCAACTACTAAAGAAGAACCTGCCAGCTCATGAGAGCAACTACTTGCTAGATGAATGATGCAATCTTTGCTTCATTTCAGGTGAACTGCAGAAAAAGTCACATGAATTGAATCATTGAGCTGCAGGTTGACCTCATCGAGTCGTGGCGGCGTAGGGGCCCCTCTCTTAGTTATGGTTCCCATGACCGGGTATGTTCCTTTTTGGTTGATTTTGACTCTGCATCTAGCTAGTGATCTTGTGCTACTGTTTTGGCACTGCTACTTCCACTGATAAAATGAAGTAATAATACACTTAAAATAGAGCTACTGTCTTAGCTACCATTTCATTTCCAATGTAGATAATTTATAGAAGGCCTATCCGGTAGAATGAAGTCCATGTGCACTGCACCAATCACATAGTCGCACTGAACTAGTTGAGTCCATCAGGCCTACTATTGATGTGGCATGGGCCTCCTCCCTAACTAGAGGGCGCCATAATTTTAGTTGAACTGCACAAAAAAGTGATTGAAATGAGTCAACGCTCCTCCTTCTACTGCCACACTGAGGTGCTACTGAATGTCAATGAATCGCTTTCATGGCAAGATATGGGGACATGAAGAATAACTTGATCTCCTAAATTCATCCCATACAGATCACTACTGTCCTTTATCAACATGATTTTGCTTTGTCATACTGTTCTAACGTTGTATTTTTTAAATAAAGCTATTCTATCGCAATCTTTTCTCGTTTTGGAAATAAAGTTTGCTTCAACTAGTGCCACTATTATAGTAATCTTTCTCTTTCTTATCTGTGCAAACAAGAATACTCAACTACAGATGTTCTGATGGTCAAGAGAATTCGCAAAATTCTTGAGTTGTATGAGACGGCTAGCCAAGATGGATTTAATCCCAATATTCACTTTATCAAACGGCTCTAATGGGTTTGTTCTGAATCTTGCAAGCTGGGAATCGATCAGATGTGTAGGCATCTTTGTTGTACTTATTATTTGAATCTTATTTGTTGGTTCTGAATCTTGCAAGCTGGGAAACACAACATGATGATGCAGAGGACAACAACCATAACAAGTTGTTCAAACTTGGTAGTTGTGTGAAACTGCGGAAAATGTGTTGATCGTGTGCGTCCTGAGAATAATAATTCTAATTGTTGTGCATGTTGATCCTGTGGCACTGATAGAACGAGCCACTACTTTGCTTGTATTAAGAGTAAATTCTAATTAAATTTAAGTAAAGTGACCACTTACACTTGTTATTACAGTACCAATACAGACCCGCTCGTGAACCGACATGTGGCCGAAATAGGTTTCTTAATGGAGGCGTTTGAATGCACCGAAGGTGCATGTTCTGCGGGGCGTGCAGCGGGCGAGGGAGGGGTAGTAACTGTTGTCACCTATACACACTCAGTTTACTGTTGAATCCAGTTCCCCAAGAGCTGAAAAACGAACTGTTGCCGCCGCCTACCCACTCGTTCACTTGAAGAGACTCCAATGGTGATCCGAGGGGTGAGCCTGCTGCATATGGACTTCAGCAAGGAGTTCACCTTTGAGTTTGCCGTTCAGACCCATGGCAGCACCAAGTTGAATGTGATGTACACCAACGATCCGGACTCGGTGAAGCTCTGCCTCACCGAGTTCAAGTAGTAGCTAGAGGAGCAGAAAGCACAAGGTCGCAGGACTAGACCTTGTGCCCATCCATTCGTCTCCTGACAGGGACCAGCGGATCACCGTCGCTCAGGTATGCGTGCGGGACGAGGTTCTCATGTACCACTATTGTAGGGCTAACAGAGGTTCTGGACCATTCGCCCGTTTCATCGGCAGCGCCGATTGCACCTTCGCTACGGTGGAGAGAAGGAAGAACCGACGATTCGGCCATCTGGTGCAACAAGCTTGTCGACATCCAGAAGCGATTCAAGATCATCAGCAATAGGCAGGAGAAGGACCATGGTTGACCTCGCCGCAACCATCGTCGACCCTTACTACGCCAACATGAAAGGAGACGATGATACCGAGGACCTGAACACGTGTGTGGTACCTCTGAATCTAGCCTACATAAGTGATGACCCACAAGTATAGGGGATCAATTTGAGCTCTTTCGATAAGTAAGAGTGTTGAACGCAACGAGGAGCAGAAGGAAATGACAAGTAGTTTTCAGTAAGGTAATGTCTGCAAGTGCTGAAACTGTAAGTAGCGGAGTAATTTGATAGCAAGATAATTTGTAACGAGCAAGTAACGATAGTAGTAACAAAAGTGCATCAAGGTATCCCAATCCTTTTGAGGCAAAGGACAAGCAAAACAGTCTCCTATGATAAGCAAAGCATTCTTGAGGGTACACGGGATTTTCACCATGTTGGTTCAATTTGTGTTCGCTACTTTGATAATTTGATATGTGGGTGGACCAGTGCTTAGGTGTTGTTCTTACTTGAACAAACCTCCTACTTATTATTAACCCTCCCGCAAGCATCCGCAACTACGAGAAAAGTATTAAGAATAAATTCTAACCATAGCATTAAACTTTTGGATCCAATCGGTCCCTTACGGAATAGCGCATAAGCTGGGGTTTAAGCTTCTGTCACTCTCGCAACCCATCATCTAATTGCTACTCCACAATGCATTCCCTTAGGCCCAAATATGGTGAAGTGTCGTGTAGTCAGCGTTCACATGACACCACTAAGGGAATCACAACATACATACTATCAAAATATCGAACACATATCAAATTCAAATGATTACTTGCAACATGATTTCTCCCGTGACCTCAAGAACAAAAGTAACTACTCATAAATAATAATCATGCTCAAGATCAGAGGGGTATTAAATACTCCCTCCGTTCCTTGATATAAGGTGTATAGATTTTTGAAAAAAAGTCCAAAATATAAGGTCTATTGCATTGCACCACTCGTTTGGATATTTTTTTTAGGGATTTGATTACATTTCCTTATATCGGGCAAGCTCCTCTATTTCCTCATGTCAATTAGTCAGGTGTAATCTCGCCCAAAACTTGTGAAATTTTCCCTCCACGTGTGTTCTTTAATTTCCGTGCCAAAAACTATACACCCTATATCTAGGAACGAAGGGAGTAGCATATTGGATCTGAACATATAATCTTCCACCAAATAAACCATATAGTAATCAACTAAAAGATGTAATCAACACTACTAGTCACCCAGAAGAACCAATCTATAGTTCTGGTAACAAGATTGAACACAAGAGATGAACTAGGGTTTGAGATGAGATGGTGTTGTTGAACATGTTGATGGAGATAGCCCTCTCCAAGATGGGAGGGTTGTTGGTGATGATGATGACGATGATTTCCCCCTCCTGGAGGGAAGTTCCCCCGACGGGATCGCTCCACCGGAGGGCAAAAGTGCTCCTGCCCAAGTTCCGCCTCGAGACGGCGGCGTTCCATCCCGAAAGCCTTCTTCTTATTTTTTCTAGGTCAAAATGACTTATATACCAGAAGATGGGCACCGGAGGTGGACCGAGGAGGGCACAACCCACCAGGGCACGTCTGGGATCCCTATCGCGCCCAAGTGGGTTGTGCCCACCTGGTGGGCCCCTCTGGTAGTTATTTGCTCCAATATTTCTTATATATTCCATAAAAATGCTCCTTGAAGTTTCAGCTTGTTTGGAGTTGTGCAGAATAGGTAGCCTGGCATAGCTTTTCCAGTAAGCATTAGAATTACTCCAAAAAGCATTATTATGGATAAAAACATTATAAATAACAGTAAGAAAACATGATGCAAAATTGACGTATCAATTCCCCCAAGCTTAGACCTCGCTTGTCCTCGAGCGAAAACCAAAATCGAATAACATGTCCACATGCTTTGAGAGAGAGAGGTGTCGATAAAAACAAAATACGGACATAGAAGCATCATGTTGATTATTATAACAGCAACAAATTCAAACATAATACTTTTATCATAGAACTTTTATCATACACTTCTCATGAATAAGTAACAGTTCATCACATAATTGAAGTATAAAGTAAAAACTCTATTAGAAACCAACAAACTATGTTCTTAGTCAACTTTGCAACTACAATTCATCATCTTTTCAGGAAGGGTCACGTGTCGGAGCCTTTAGGGAAGTCCACATACTCAACCATCATATAGTCTTCTATGATTGCTAACACTCACTGCGTACACATGAGCAAAACATTTCAACTGGACACATAGAAAGATAGGGGCTTATAGTTTCGCCTCCCAACATACTCACCTCAAGGGTGATGTCAACAATAATAACGCATGCTATCTATATTCAACTGGACATATGTGCCTAGATCTTTCCTTCCTCACCACATGATGCTTGCCAAAAGAGAAAAATAAAAAGGAATAGAAGGAAAACTTTGACTCTTTTCATAAAAGTAAATACATAAAAGTAAAAGATAGGCCCTTCGCAGAGGGAAGCAGAGGTTGCCATGCGCTTATTTGTTTGTATGCTCAACCCCTTTGTGCAAAAGAATGTCACGTTGCACTGCCCCTTGTGATAGCGACCTTTATTATGCAGTCTGTCGCTTTTATTCTTCACCATCACAAGTTTGTGCAACGCTCAATTATCTCTTACACTAAATGATCTCAGACATTTAGAGGCTATTTTTATTGCCTTTTTGCACCGATGACAACTTACTTGAGGGATCTTGCTTAATCCCCAGGTAGGTATGGTGGACTCTTGAAAATAAGATTTGGGTTTAAGGGTTTTTGGATGCATAAGTAGTATCTCTACTTAGTGCGGAATTTTGGCTAGCAAAGATAACGACAGGCACCACATGTTAAAGGATCCATGACAATATGACTTCTATGTGAATATAAACAAACATAAACCATTAAGTTGTCTTCCTTGTCCAACATCAACAATTTTGGCATATAATATTTTGATGAGGGCTTACAATCACAAAAGATTTCTAGCATAGTATATTTATATGTGAATCGTCTCTTCCCTTATTAATTCTTTCATGAGTTGCATCATTAACTAATGCTATGTTTGCCAATCTCTAATAAAATTTTGTACTTATACTTTTCCTTATGTGGTGTCATCACCTACCATAAGATTAGTATATGATTTTTTCATTATTTCTTTCCTTTTATTTTATTTCCTTTCTCCTTTTTCTTCCTTATTTCTTTTCTTTTATTTGCAAGAGGAAAGTAAAGAAAGAAAAAAATCAAACTAAACTTTATTATATAACTTGCACACGATTACAAGGATAGATCACTAAGCAAACTCTCAGAGAAGAAAGAATCGAACTAAACTTTTATTCATTTAAAGCAAAAGATTGAACTAAAATAGTAAAGGCAAAAAGATAGTGGGGATGATACAATACCGGGGCACCTCCCCCAAGCTTGGTGGAATCCAAGGGGAGTGCCCATACCCGATACTCAAATCTCCTTTGGTGATGAAGAAGAAGGTGGTGATGATGAAGAGATCTTCTCCTCGGATTTCCATGGAAGGGCTCCAACATCATAAGAGGAGGAGAGATTCTCACGGCCCTGCAACTAGCAGCCAAACTCATACCTTTAAACCTTGCCTCATATTTAAAGACTTGGTTTTGGAGATCATAGATCTCGCTTTGGAGGAAGTTTATTTGCTCATTGAGGGTGAAGACGATGTCCTTCAAGGGCTTGCCATCCACCTTGAGATCACGGGAGAAGTCCGTGATCATGAGGTGATTGGCGTTGAGTCCATGCTCCACCATCCCCTTGCACCGGAAGACTTCCTGCTTCATAGCTTCAAGCCTGGCCTCCATGGTTCCTGTCCCCTTGGGTCCTTACACATCGCGGATGTGCAGCACCCCCTCATGTATCTGGATGGTTAGAGGGTGCTGCACCACCTCCCGCGGATATGGGTTGATGACGTTCTTGAAGAACTTGTCCTTGGAGGGGCTTGAAGCGGCCATGGTAGATGGGATCTGATAGAAAACAACAAGAAAAGAGAACAAAGGGTTTCCTCGTGATACGGTGGTTAACAGGTTCAGAAGTATATATAGATTTTATATCTTGGGGAACAAGCAAGCTGTACAAAAATGGAGTCCGGAAGGTGTTCCAGGTGGGCACAACCCACCTGGGCGTGCCAGTGTTGGTGGGAAACGACACCTATGGGATCACAAGAATCCCTACTGCGGTTGCGGGCGCGGGGTTGAGAGAAGAGCAGGTCTAACAGAGAAGCACGCGGTTCGTTTATCCAAGTTCGGGCCGCGAGGATGCGTAAAACCCTACTCCTACTTTGGTGGATGTATTCTGTGTTCTTGAGCTAGCTACGGAGTGTAACGAGCTCCAAAAAGCCGAATCCTTCTCCTGGTCGCCTCGGGCCTCCTTTTATAGGAAAAAGGGGCTGCCACAGTGGCACACAGGAGGTGGAAAGGTCTACAGTGGCACGAGGTTATCTCTCGTATTACAGGACAAGGTGCATTTAATGTATCGCTTAGGTCGCCTCTTACTTTATCGGGGACGGGGGCGAGGTCCGTCCCGTCCGTCGCCGCTCCTCCAGGCTTCGACACGCGCCCTGGCTAGCGGTGCATGTGGTGCCATGTAGGCAGGCAGGCAGCTGAGGTGGCGCAGTGGTGGAGCCTCCACGAAGGGCTGCATGTAGTCACGCAAGTGCCTGTCCAACTGGTTGGGTCGGCAGCTGCATGCGAACGGCGGTGGAGACTTGGCTGGTGCGGGCCTGATGGTGGCCCTGCTGGCGCGCTTGGCGAGGGCCTTGCCGGATGGCCCGGCAAGGGTCTTGCCGTGGCGCGCAGGCGTCCCCGGCAAGGATCTTGCCGGGGGTCTTGTGGGTTCCTTCGGCGAGGATGGCTGCCTTCCCATCCTCACTTGATCTTGACTGTCCTTTGTCTTCACAAAGATCTGCATGCCACCACAGAGGTGCCTTCCCGAGCCCTGGCCCCACGCTAATGATGGTGTTGCGGGCCGTGGGCTCAAGGGTGGCTCACTCCGTTGGTGTGGGGCGAGCTGCCCCGGCAAGGGTCTTGCCGGGGCTGCCGAGGCTGCCCGGCAAGAGTCTTGCCGAGGGGAACCTGCTTCGTCCCTCTGCTCTTTGTGGCCTTGGCCTTGGCGTTGCTTTGCTTCGTCTTGGGCTTCGGTCTTACCTCGGCTCACCTCCTCCGCTCTGCTTGGTGTGGCCGTGGGCATAGTTCTGACTGCCCATGCACAGGTAAAGGGGTACAAAAATGTGCCCCTAGTTTTGTACACCGACAGGAGCCCCCGGTCCTGGGCCACACATAGGCGCGACACTTGTTGGGTCAGGCCCAAAACGGTGCGCGGGCAGGCGGGGCGGTTTTTACCGCGGTAAGATTTTTCGCGCGTTATGCATCCCACGACCCGTGCGCGCGGCGCGACGTTGAGGGGCGTGCGTGACGTGGGCGGCATGCATGGGGTGGTTTTCACACGCATGCGTCACATCACAGTAAATGGGCGGCGCGACCCGCGACTTCCCCATAAAAAGGGATAACCACGGGCGCACTGTTCTTTTACCCTTCGCGCGACCCCAATCTCGGAGACCTCCGCCTATCCCCCTCTTCTTCTCCAAGCTTCGTCTTCGCTCACCGCCGTCGTGCTTCTGCTGCCCTCCGCTCCTCCCTCCTCGTTCATCATGGCACCAAAATCCACCAAGGGCAAGGGGGTGGCCAAGGACGCTGGCGATGTGGAGCCGCCGGAGAGCGCGCTGTCGGGGGACCGGACGCAGTCTGCCTTCTTATTCCCCTCGACGGTCGACATGTTCGAGCTTCGGGACCTCTTCAGGCCCCTGTGGGGAGTGAAGACGGGGGAGGATTCGGGGCACCCGACTACGCGCATCATCCCCGCCGCCTGCGCCGAGCCTGCCCCAAATTGGTATCCCTTCTTCGTTGATTAATTTTCTTGCGGGCTCTATCCTCCCTTTTCTGATTTCTTCAGCGACATCATGCACACCTTCAGCTTTCGTCTTTTGGATTTTACTCCGAACGCGGTGGCGTGCATGGCCCTTTTCGCGCACCTCTGCGAAGGCTTCGCTGGGGTGCACCCCAACACGGCGCTTTTCCGCCACTACTTCTACCCTCGGATCCAGACAGGGGGTGCCATCTCTAGTTGCATCACTTGGATCCCAAGATCCAAGGAGGCGTACCCGGACGGCGCCATGAAGGAGAGGTGGGATGAGTGGCGGGGCCGGTGGTGCTGGATTGAAGACGAGGACCCGTCGGTGTTCTGCAAAGTTCGCCGGGCGCCGCCAGTTCGCGACAGCGATTGGAGCGATGTCGATGCCACTGACGGAAAGCTATCTGTCGCCACCACCAGGATTCCCCGACTTACCCAGGCCGGGCTCACCCTCGAAATGATTGGGGCGGACTTCATCCGCCGCCGGATCGCTCCGCTGCATAACAAGGGGAGGCCGGCCTGGCTCTTCATGAACCCTGCTGACATCATGCGACTCCGCCCAGGCCTCGACCACAACTTTACGGTGATGGCGCACGGCCACTTCTGCCAGCGGCTCTTCCAGCTTGACGTGGGCCGCGACGGCGAGGTTGAGCGGACCGGAAAGATTGCGAGGGCCGCCGCGAAGGCCGACAAGGTCCTCAAGGGGCCGTTGTTCAAGCTGCCAACGGGGGTGGTCCCGTTGTGCAACAACTCGCGTCGGTCCGCGATCATTGCCATGATGCCGGACTGCAACGCGCACGGCCCCGTCCAGAGATGGAAGGAGCCGAAGGATGCAAAAGTGCAGTAGTTCTTCGACACCCTGCACGAGAGGTATGTTGATGTCGATGTCGAGCGGCTACTTGTCTAGGACACCTCCCAGGCGGAGCTAGATTACATCGCCACCAGGGCGAGGGAGGCACAGCTCGCCAGGGAGGCCGGCGACGCCGGTGGTGTGGAGGACAAGGCCGCGACGGCCGCGGAGGCGGAGGAGCTAGCCCGGTGGGCGGTGGCCGCCGGGGGAACCAGCAGCGCCGGCACCGAGGCTCCGCTGGTAGAGGATGTGACTAGCGAGTCGTCGTCAGAGGGGGAGGAGACCGCAGACCCGGCGCCACCTGCGGGGAGGGGGAGAGTCCTGCGGCGGGCCAGCTCTGGCGAGCCGGTCCGGCCCGGCAGGGTGATACGTCCATTTTGCATCATGTTTTTATATTGATATTTATTGCATTATGGGCTGTTATTTCAAAATATGTCACAATACTTATGGCTATTCTCTCTTATTTTACAAGGTTTACATAAGAAGGGAGAAAGCCGGCAGCTGGAATTCTGGGCTGGAAAAGGAGCAAATATTAGAGACCTATTCTTTGCAACTCCAAAAGTCTTGAAACTCCACGAAACATCTTAAAATAAATAAAGAAAAATCCTCGCCAAAGATGAAGTCCAAGGGGCCCACACCCTGTTCACGAGAGTGGGGGGCGCGCCCCACCTCCTATGGCGCCCCCTACCTCGTGGGCCCCTTGGTGGGTCTTCGACGTCCATCTTCTGCTATATGAAGTCTTTCGATGAGAAAAAATAGGAAGCAACCTTTCGGGACGAGACTCCGCCGCCACGAGGCGGAACCGAGGCGGAACCAATCTAGAGCTCCAGCAGGGCTGTTCTGCCGGGGATACTTCCCTCCGGGAGGGGGAAATCATCACCATCGTCATCACCAACGCTCCTCTCATCGGGAGAGGGCAATCTCCATCAACATCTTCACCAACACCATCTCATCTCCAAACCCTAGTTCATCTCTTGTATCCAATTCTTGTCTCAAAGTCCGGGATTGGTGCTAGTAGGTTGCAAGTAGTGTTGATTACTCCTTGTAGTTTATGCTAGTTGGTTTATTTGGTGGAAGATCATATGTTCAGATCCTATATGCATATTATTACCCCTCTGATTATGAACATGAATATGCTTTGTGAGTAGTTACGTTTGTTCCTGAGGACAAGGGAGAAGTCTTGCTATTAGTAGTCATGTGAATTTGGTATTCGTTTGATATTTTGATAAAATGTATGTTGTCTAGCCTCTAGTGGTGTTATGTGAACATCGAATACATAACACTTCACCATTATTTGGGGCCTAGAGGAAGGCATTGGGAAGTAATAAGTAGATGATGGGTTGCTAGAGTGACAGAAGCTTAAACCCTAGTTTATGTGTTGCTTCGTAAGGGGCTGATTTGGATCCATATGTTTCATGCTATGGTTAGGTTTACCTTAATACTTTTGTTGTAGTTGCGGATGCTTGCAATAGAGGTTAATCATAAGTGGGATGCTTGTTCAAGTAAGAACATCACCCAAGCACCGGTCCACCCACATATCCAATTATCAAAGTACCGAACGGGAATCATATGAACGTGATGAAAACTAGCTTGACGATATTCCCATGTGTCCTCAGGAGTGCTTTTCCTATTATAAGAGTTTGTTCCGGCTTGTCCTTTGCTACAAAAAGGATTGGGCCATCTTGCTGCACTTTATTTACTTTTGTTACTTGTTTCTCGTTACAATTTACCTTACCACCAAACTACCTATCACCACTTATTTCAGAACTTGCAGAGAATACCTTGTTGAAAACCGCTTATCATTTCCTTCTGCTCCTCGTTGGGTTCGACACTCTTACTTATCGAAAGGACTACGATAGATCCCCTATACTTGTGGGTCATCAAGACTCTTTTCTGGCGCCGTTGCCGGGGAGTGTAGCGCCTTTGGTAGGTGGAATTTGGTAAGGAAAAATTTATATAGTGTGCTGAAATTTACTGTCACTTGTTACTATGGAAAGTAATTCTCTGAGGGGCTTGTTCGGGGTATCTTCGCCCCGTCCAGTAGAGCAAAGAGTTGCTCCTCAACCTATTGAACCTATTGAAAATGAAACTCCTTTTGAATTTCTTTCGGGTATGATGGAAAGACTGCTAGCTAACTCTTTTGCAGGAGATGGAACAAAGCATCCTGATGAGCACTTATTATATGTGGATGAAGTTTGTGGATTATTTAAGCTTGCAGGTGTACCCGATGATGTTGCTAAGAAGAAGGTCTTCCCTTTATCTTTGAAGGAATACGCATTGATATGGTATAGGCTATGTGATACGAGATCGTGGGACTATAAAAGACTGAAATTGGAATTTCATCAAAAGTATTACCCTATGCATCTTGTTCATCGTGATTGCAATTATATATATAATTTCTGGCCTCGTGAAGGAGAAAGCATTGTTCAAGCTTGGGGAGGCTTAAATCAATGTTATATTCATGCCCCAATCATGAGCTCCTGAGAGAAATAATTATGCAAAGTTTTTATGCTGGCCTTTCTGAAAACAATCGCACCATGCTCGATACTTCTTGTGCTGTCTCTTTTATGATGAAGACTATTGAATTTAGATGGAACTTATTGGATAGAGTTAAACGCAACTCTGAAGATTGGGACCTCGACGAAGGTAAGGAGTCAGGTATGACACCTAAGTTTGATTGTGTTAAATCTTTTATGGATACCGATATTTTCCGTAAGTTTAGCACTAAATATGGACTTGACTCTGAGATAGTAGCTTCTTTTTGCGAATCTTTTGCTACTTATGTTGATCTCCCTAAGGAGAAGTGGTTTTAATATCATCCTCCTATAGAAGTAAACGTAGCTGCACCTATTAAAGTTGAAGAAAAGACTATCACTTATAATGATCCTATTGTTCCTACTGCTTATGTTGAGAAACCACCTTTCCCTGTTAGAGTAAAGGATCATGCTAAAGCTTCAACTGTTGTTCGTAAAAGCAATATTAGAACTTATACACCTCCTGAGCAAGTTAAAGTAGAACCTAATATTGCTACTGTTAAAGATCTCTTGTCTGATAATATTGATGGGCATGTTATTCAGTTCGAAGGTGAAACTGCTAGAGTTGCTAAGCCTTGTGATAAAGATAAACATAGACATGTGGTAGGTGTGTCTGTTATTTCTGTTAAAATAGGAGATCATTGTTATCATGGCTTATGTGATATGGGTGCTAGTGCTAGTGCCATACCTATTGACTTATATAAAGAGATTATGCATGACATTGCACCTATTGAGTTGCTAATAGGGATACTATATCACCAGTGGGAATTGTTAGAGATGTCGAAGTCTTGTGTGGGAAAACTAAATATCCTGCTGATTTTCTTGTTCTCGGTTCCCCACAAGATAGCTTTTGTCCCATTATATTTGGTAGACCCTTCTTGAACACTGTTAATGCTAGGATAGATTGCAAAAAGAATATTGTTACTATTGGCTTGGATGATATGGTTCATGAGTTTAATTTCTCTAAATTTAGTAAACAACATAGTGAGGAAGAATTACCTAGTAAGGATGAAATTATTGGTCTTGCTTCTGTTGTCGTACCTCCTAGTGATCCTTTAGAACACTATTTGCTAGACCATGAAAATGATATGTTCATGAATGAAAGAAGGGAAATAGATGAAGTATTCTTTAAACAGGAACCTATTCTGCAACACAATTTGCCTGTTGAAATCCTAGGGGATCCTCCTCCACCCATGGGTGATCCCGTGTTTGAGCTTAAACCATTGCCTGATAATCTTAAATATGCTTATCTTGATGAAAAGAAGTCCTGTTATTATTAGTGCTAACCTTTCAGAGCATGAAGAAGAAAGATTATTGAAAACTCTGAAGAAGCACCATGCTGCTATTGGATATACTCTTGATGATCTTAAGGGCATTAGTCCCACTCTATGTCAACATAAAATAAATTTGGAAGCAGATGCCAAACCAGTTCGTGATCCTCAATGACGTTTGAATCCTAAAATGAAAGAAGTGGTCATAAAAGAAATAGTCAAGCTTCTGGAGGCACGTATAATTTATCCCGTTGCTGATAGTCAATGGGTAAGTCATGTCCATTGTGTCCCTAAGAAGGGAGGTATTACTGTTGTTCCTAATGATAAAGATGAATTGATTCCACAAAGAACTATTACAGGCTATAGGATGGTAATTGATTTTCGCAAATTAAATAAAGCTACTAAGAAAGATCATTACCCCTTACCTTTTATTGATCAAATGCTAGAAAGATTATGCAAACATACACACTAATGCTTTCTAGATGGTTATTCTGGTTTCTCTCAAATACCTGTGTCGGCTAGAGATCAATCAAAGACTACTTTTACATGCCCTTTTGGTACTTTTGCTTATAGACGTATGCCTTTTGGTTTATATAATGCACCTGCTACCTTTCAAAGATGCATGATGGCTATATTCTCTGACTTTTGTGAAAAGATCTCCGAGGTTTTCATGGATGACTTTTCCATCTATGGTTCCTCTTTTGATGATTGCTTGAGCAATCTTGATCGAGTTTTGCAGAGATGTGAAGAAACTAATGTTGTCTTGAATTGGGAAAAGTGCCACTTTATGGTTAATGAAGGTATTGTTTTGGGGCACAAAGTTTCCGAAAGAGGTATTGAAGTTGATAAAGCCAAAGTTGATGCTATTGAAAAGATGCCATGTCCCAAGGATGTCAAAGGTATAAGAAGTTTCCTTGGTCATGCTGGATTTTATAGGAGGTTCATTAAGGACTTCTCAAAAATTTCTTGGCCTCTGACTAATTTATTGCAAAAAGATATACCATTTGTCTTTGATGATGATTGTGTAGAAGCATTTGAAATACTTAAGAAAGCATTAGTCTCTGCACCTGTTGTTCAACCACCTGATTGGAATTTACCCTTCGAAATTATGTGTGACGCTAGTGATATGCTGTAGGTGTTGTTCTAGGGCAAAGAGTTGATAAGAAATTAAATGTTATCCATTATGCTAGTAAGACTCTAGACAATGATCAAAGAAATTATGCTACTACTAAAAAAAGAACTTTTAGCAGTTGTATTTGCTTGTGATAAGTTCAGACCTTATATTGTTGATTCTAAAGTAACTATTCACATTGATCATGCTGCTATTAAATATCTTATGGAAAATAAAGATGCCAAACCTAGACTTATTAGATGGGTTCTCTTGCTACAAGAATTTGATTTGCATATTGTTGATAGAAAGGGAGCTGAGAACCCCGTTGCAGATAACTTATCTAGGTTAGAAAATGTTCTTGATGACCCACTACCTACTAATAATAGCTTTCCAGATGAACAATTAAATGTTATAAGACATCTCGTAGTACTCCTTGGTATGCTGATTATGCTAATTATATTGTTGCTAAATTTATACCACCTAGCTTCACATACCAACAAAAGAAAAAGTTTTTCTATGATTTACGACATTACTTTTGGGATGGCCCACATCTTTATAAAGAAGGAGTAGATGGTGTTATTAGACGTTGTGTACCTGAGCATGAACAGGAACAGATCCTACGCAAGTGTCACTCCGAAGCTTATGGAGGACACCACGCTGGAGACAGAACTGCACATAAGGTATTGCAATCCGGTTTTTATTCGCCTACTCTCTTCAAGGATGCCCGTAAGTTAGTCTTGTCTTCTGATGAATGTCAAAGAATTGGTAATATTAGTAGACGTCAAGAAATGCCTATGAATTATTCTCTTGTTATTGAACCATTTGATGTCTGGGGCTTTGATTATATGGGACCTTTTCCTACCTCTAATGGATACACTCATATTTTGGTTGCTGTTGATTACGTTACTAAGTGGGTATAAGCTATTCCAACTAGTAGTGTTGATCATAACACCTCTATTAAAATGCTTAAGGAAGTTATTTTTCTGAGGTTTGGAGTCCCTAGATATTTAATGACTAATGGTGGTTCACACTTTATTCATGGTGCTTTCCGTAAAATGCTTGCTAAATATGATGTTAATCATAGAATTGCGTCCCCTTATCATCCTCAGTCTAGTGGTCAAGTAGAATTGAGCAATAGAGAGCTCAAATTAATTTTGCGAAAGACTGTTAATAGGTCTAGAAAGAATTGGTCTAAGAAACTTGATCATGCATTATGGGCTTATAGAACTGCATATAAAAATCCTATGGGAATGTCTCCATATAAAATGGTTTATGGAAAAGCATGTCACTTACCTCTCGAACTAGAACATAAGGCATATTGGGATATTAAAGAGCTCAATTATGATTTCAAACTTGCCGGCGAGAAGAGGTTATTTGATATTTGCTCACTTGATGAATGGAGAACACAAGCATATGAAAATGCCAAGTTATTTAAAGAAAAAGTTAAAAGATGGCATGACAAAAGGATACAAAAGCATGAGTTTAATGTAGGTGATTATGTATTGCTATACAACTCTCGTTTAAGATTTTTTGCAGGAAAACTTCTCTCTAAATGGGAAGGCCCCTATGTTATCGAGGAGGTCTATCGTTCCGGTGCAATAAAAATCAACAACTTCGAAGGCACAAATACGAAGGTGGTAAACGGTCAAAGAATCAAACATTATATCTCAGGTAATCCCATAAATGTTGAAACTAATATTATTGAAACCATAACTGTCGGGACCCCGATTCTAAGTCACACCGATCTAGCATTTAACACCTCATATCACTTTGCGGCCTTACGCACGGTATTCCCACGGGTGTCGCCTTACCATGGCCCGGGACCGTTTGCGCCTTTTGGCTCACGTATATGATAGTGTCGCTAGCATCCATATGACAGAGAACCCGGGCCGACATGACTAGTCGTGAACCCAAAGTGGCACTAACTTATGGGGACAGGCATACATGAAACAACATCGAACATGTCGGTCAGCAGCGTGTGAATCCGGGCTGTAGCAACTGGGCTAACAGGACTCCGTATGTCACCGTGTGACATTTCCCCGAAGGGACAGACACGGGAACAAAGTGAACCACATGCCGGCCAGTCTAAGTGTTCCGAAGCAGTAGTGCTGGGCTAGCAGGACTCCAGTGAACCGGGCTGTAGCGGACTACTATGGCTCATGGAAGCACAAGACTACATTTCCCCATAAGAGAGGCTACCAAGGATAAACAACTAGATTGTCGGATCCCACACATACCAAGCATTTCAATCATACACACAATATGCTCGATATGTGTAAATACAACATGGCATCACAACATAACTCTACGACTCAAGTATTTATTCATTAGGCTCCGAGGAGCGAGATATTTCAAGCATGGGTCTCATGACCCAACATTCAGAGCATACAAGTCAAAGCACATGCGGAAGCTTTAACATGTCTGAGTACAGACATCTACAAATGAAAAGGGCTGAGCAGCCTGACTATCTACTAGATCCTGCCGAGGGCACAAGATCGTAACTGAGGTATCAAGCTAAACGTCAAAGTCCATGCGGAACTACTAGCGAGACTGAAGTCTCTCTGCAAAACATAAATAAGCAAACGTGAGTACAAATGTACCCAGCAAGACTTACATCAGAACTAACTACATATGCAACATTGTCAACAAAGAGGGTGGTGGAGTTTAACAGCAGCAAGCCAGCTTTGACTCAGTGGCTAACCTATACTACGAGTATCAGAAACTTCTTTGAGGTGAGAAGACGCACACGAGTCCACATATTCACCATATCAATACTCCACTACGGATCTGTTCCCGTCTCCCTACGAGAAGGCCATCCATAGCACTCACACTTGTCTTGAGCATTTTAGAGTATCCACTTCAAGTTGTCTATGTACCACGTAAGTCCTCCAAGTTTCCATATCCGAGGAAAACGGCTATTCGAATAGATAATGTTAACCCTGCAGGGCTGTACTTCTTCACACACGCTCTCGCCACTTATCGCCCTGTACACGTCATGTACCTCGGCAACCTTCAAGCGGAAGCCGGCGCGAGGGTGTTGGCCATGACCTGACTAACCACACAAGTCTCTCATCCAGGTTTATCGCCTATTCGAGTTCCATCCGCAAGGAGTTCCGGCCGAAGTCTCCAGTACGGCCCCAAATGATGTGTGCAGGGTTCCCAAGCACACCATCCGGGTGCCACTTGGTACACCGTGCCATGGTGCCTAGTCTGTCCCAAGCCCGTCCCGTCGAACACCACCTGGTAGACACCTAGCACTACCTACAAACGCCAGAAACTAGTTTCAACTCCTGGACAGAGATCAAGTGGATTAATAAGCCGAGAGGGGCCGGTTAACCGGAACCCAATGTGTGGTAGTAACTGGACTTGGATAACATACACAGAACTCACTGCTTAGGGACGGTTCCAATGAGACAACCCACCATGTACTCCTACATGGCCTCTCATCGCTACCTTTACCAAAACGTGTTCACACACTTAGCCTTTATCGGTAGGACATGTTCACCATTCTGGTTCATTCCCGATGAATCATACCTGACATAACTCTAAGCATAGCTGGCATAAAGAAAACAAGCATGGATGAGTAGGCACATCAAGGCTCAAGCAACTCCTACTCATGCTAGTGGGTTTCAACTATTTACTGTGGCAATGACAGGTCATGCAGAGGAATGGGTTCAACTACCGTAGCAGAAAAGTAGCAGTTGAATCGTTGTTGTCCTAATGCAGTATAAGGAGCAGGAGCAAGAGAGTGGGATTTATCGAAATGCCCAAGGGGGGTTGCTTGCCTGATAGAACAACGAAGGGGCACTGCTCCTCTGACAGGTACTCGGGAACACCTTCCGGAGTGGAACCTATCGAGAAGAAACGGTGCCGGCGATCAATACACAAACAAATGCAACAATATGATGCATGAACATGACATGTGCAAATGCTAGTGTTTGGGCTAATGCAAGATGCTACCAAGTTGGTTGAAGCCCATTTGAATCAAAGATTCAAATGCAATTCAAAATGAAGCATTTAAAATGCCCATATTATGTTTTCACTTATACAGCATGTATAAGTTGGTTTTTCATGCATGGAACTGGCATAAATGGATTCCTTGCAATTTTCTGATAATTTTTCATATCTAAATTATTTCATTCTGAGCTACGGTTGAATTTCTATGAATTTTAGAAGTTTATATCATTTTCTGGATTTTCCTGATTTATTTTAAAACCAGAAAATGATATATTGCGTCAGCACTGCGTCATTCTTGCGTCAGCAAGTCAACAGCGTTGACTGGGTCAAACCTGACGCGCGGGGTCCACACGTCAGATCATAGTTAACTAACAGAGGTTAATTAGTCACCCTAACTAAAAATTTGTCAGGGCCGGGCCCCACCTGTCATTGAGAGAGAGGGGGGAGGTCAAACTGGGCTGTGGGGTCAACCCATGCCGGTCAAAGGCAGCAGTCGCCGGCGTTTAGCCGCCGGCGAGTCCAAACGCGGCGGTGCGCTGCGGGTTTGGCCTACGGGGAGCCATTTGGCGCGCGGAGTGCAGCTACTGGATGCGGACGCTCGTCCGCATCCAGCCGTGGTGGTGACGCGGCCGGGGAGCGGCCGGAGTGGCGCCGGCGACGACGAGTGTGGCGGCCGGAGTGTGGGTTCGGGCAGCGTAGCGCTATGGTGCACGAGAAGACGAGCTGGTGGCAGTGTTAGCTTGCTGCGGAGCCGCGGAGCACGTCCATGTGCGCAGGAGCGACGAACACAGCCTCTGGCCACGGCGGCGAGGAGCTCAGGCGGCGGCGCGAATCGGTCGCCGACGGAACGGTGGCCAGAGAGGGAAATAGGGCACAGGGAGAGAGGGGATAAGAAGGGGAGCTCACAGCGAGGCTAACGGAGGGCTCGGCAGGCGCGGGGACGGCCGGTGGCAGCAAATCGACGGCGAGGGTCTCTGGGCACCGAAGTTGAAGAAGACATCGGGGACGGCGTTGGGGCCTCCGGCGAAGCCTGGCTCAGCGTGGAGGTTGAGGACGGCAGCGCGGTGCTAAAGGGCATGTCCAGGGGGCGAGGGGGAGGCGGTGGCCGCGGTGGTGCTTGTCGGCGGCGACGACAGCGCTTCGGCCGTCGCGGGAGAGGGTGACAGAGGAGGAGACGGGGACGAGGGAGAGTGAGAGGGGGTAGGGGAGGCCGCGTGGCAACTCCAGGGACATCCGGAGGGAGGCAGTAAGCAGGAGGTGGCCGGGCGTGCGCCGGCGTGCGTCGGCCACGTGCCTCTCATCCTCCTGGCAGGAAGTTGAGGGTGACTGGCAGGGCCAACTGGCTGGGCCGGCTAGCTGGGCCGCACAATGCCAGGCCTCAGGTAAGTTCCTTTTCTATTTTTGTTTTGTTTTCTATTTCTGACATTTGTTTCTGCTTAAAAATAATACTAAACCAATTTATTTTCTTATGCCAATTTTTGTAGGAGCTAGTGGTATTATTCCAGATCTCCTCAACAACTAGCATAATTTTTGGACATATATTATTTATATAACATATATATATATATATATATATATATATATATATATATATATATATATATATATATATCCAAAGCAAATAGTTATGCATTAATTCCAAATGGCCAAAATAAATATTTATGAGCTCCTGAAAATATTTGTTAGAATTCTAACTCTGACCAATATTTTCATAGAGCAACATGAACATTTTCTTTGACCTTTTTGGAGCAATTTTTATCCGAATCATTTCCAGAAATGGTTATGAGGGTTTCACAAATCCTCATTTCAAGTTTAAATGAAAATTAAACATGATGCACACATGACCAGCTAGTCCAGGTCATACCAGAACTAGGGATGTGACAACTCCCGGAGGAATACATAAGGGACACTTTCCAGAATGTTTCAGACTCCGAAAAGGAATAGGTATGTGGTACGGTAAGTAAACCGACTCCAAAACAATTCTTAAGGCAATATCTCTTCGTTTTGGAATGTTTAGAAAAATAGAAAAATAAGTGGCAGTCCGGAAAGGACACGAGGGTGGTGGGCGCGCCCCCCCTGCCTGGGCACGCCCCCTACCTCGTGAGCACCTCGTGTGCCCCCGGACTCCCTTTTCTTGCACGATGCGTATTTTGGTCGGTAAAAATTCATTATATATTCTCCCAAAAGTTTTGACTCCCGTATCACGCAAATATCCTCTATTTTCGTTTCGAGCTGTCCCGCTGCAGATTTGATCAACATGTCTTCCCAGGATTCGGAAGGAGAAAGTTATGTGGATGATTATTTAGCAAATCCTAAGATCTATGGAGATGTGGAACATGACAGCTGGACCACAAAGGAAGAAGAAGACTATGAACCCAAGGGGAAGGAGGAGACGAGCTCAGATGAAGATGAAGCCCCATTGCCTCAACCTGGGGACATGCACGTGGATTTCAAAAAGTCGAGTCTCCCTGATAGGGTAAAGAAACCAGAGTTCGAGTTCATCCCTTTTCGTCTCTTGCAGGAAAATAAAAAAAGGGCTATGCAAAAAGATATTAACCCTGGAGTGGGAGATTGATGATCTGAGGAATCAAAACGCCATCCACAAGCGTAAATTAAGGGATAAGTCTACGCCACCAACTAAGTCAGCGACACCATCATCTTCTTCACCGACAAAGGAGACATAATCACTTGGGTATGGGCACTCCCCTTGGCAACTGCCAAGCTTGGGGGAGGTGCCCCGGTATCGTATCACAATCACATCTCCTATCTTTACCGTTTTTCTTAGTTCGATCCTATTAGTAGTATCTTGATCTAGTAGAATAAAGTTTATGGCATGATCTAGTT
This sequence comes from Aegilops umbellulata, assembly GCA_032464435.1. NCBI lineage: Eukaryota > Viridiplantae > Streptophyta > Magnoliopsida > Poales > Poaceae > Aegilops > Aegilops umbellulata. The sequence goes on from CP136054.1 coordinate 401,926,256, forward strand.
TTGAGTTTTGCTTTATGATCTCTCTTTGTAATCGAGTCCGTGAGCTATATATATAATAAAGATTAGTGTTGAGTCAAGGGCCTGATTATTTTCCCATGATCTTGGGTGAATAAAAGAAGAAAAAGAATAAAAAGGGGGAAACAAAGAGTTCATATTGATCTTATTGAGAGTAGTGACTTCACATAGAAAGAGTATGATGATTAAAAGTTGTTGGGAGTTGGCAGATGTAGCTTTGTTCATCGTTGCAATTAATAGGAAGTAATAAGGAAAGAGAGGTTTCACATATAGATATATTATCATTGACATCTTTTATGATTGGAATCACTCATTAAAATATGACATGCTAAAGAGTTGATGTTGGACAAGGAAGACAACTTAATGAGTTGTGTCTTTCTTATATCTGAGATAAAGTATGTTGTCATGGATCCTCTAACTTGTTGAGCTTGCCTTTTCTCCTCATGCTAGCCAAATTCTCAGCACTAAGTAGAGATACTACTTGTGCTTCCAAACACCCTTAAACCAGTTTTGCCATCAGAGTCCACCATATCTACCTATGGATTGAGTAAGATCCTTCAAGTAAGTTATCATCGGTGCAAAGCAATAAAAATTGCTCTAAATATGTATGATTGATTGGTGTGGGAGGAATAAGCTTTATACGATCTTGTGATGTGGAAGTAATAAAAGCGACGGACTGCATAATAAATGTTCACATCACAAGGGGCAATATAAAGTGACGTTCTTTCGCATTGAGATTTTATGCATCCAACCATAAAAGCGCATGGCAACCTCTGCTTCCCTTTGCGAAGGGCCTATCTTTTATTATTATCTTCTACCTTATGCAAGAGTCATGGTGATCTTCACCTTTTCTTTTTCATTTTATCCTTTGGCAAGCTCAGCATGTTGGAAAGAACATGATATATATATATATATATATATATATATATATATATATATATATATATATATATATATATATATATAAAATTGGATGTAGGGGAGCATGAACCATTATTGTTGACATTACCCTTGAGGTAAAAGGTTGTGGGGCAAAACTATAAGCCCCTATCTTTCTCTGTGTCCGATTTAAAACTCCATAACCACAAGTATCGCGTGAGTGTTAGCAATTATGAAGGACTAGATGATAGTTGAGTATGTGGACTTGCTTTTAAGCTCTGACTTAGACTCTTTCCGATGTTATGATAAATTGCAATTGCTTCAATGACTGGGTTTATAGTTTGTTGGAGCCTAATAAGGTTTATGATTCAAACTTTTGCATGGTGAATGGTTCATCGCTTGAACATAAGTAATCATATGACAAAATCTATATATGTTGCTGTTATGAGAATAATCATGAAGCCTTCATGTCCGTATTTTATTTTTATCGACGCCTCTACCTCTAAACATGAGGACATATTTATTGTTATCGGGTTTTCGCTTGAGGACAAGCGAGGTCTAAGCTTGGGGGAGTTGATACGTCCATTTTGCATCATGTTTTTATATTGATATTTATTGCATTATGGGCTGTTATTTCACAATATGTCACAATACTTATGGCTATTCTCTCTTATTTTACAAGGTTTACATAAGAAGGGAGAATGCCGGCAGCTGGAATTCTGGGTTGGAAAAGGAGCAAATATTAGAGACCTATTCTGTGCAACTCCAAAAGTCCTGAAACTCCACGGAACATCTTAAAATAAATAAAGAAAGATCCTCGCCAAAGATGAAGTCCAGGGGGCCCACACCCTGCTCACGAGGGTGGGGGCGCGCCCCCCTCCTAGGGCATGCCCCCCTACCTCGTGGACCCCCTGGTGGGTCTCCGACGTCCATCTTCTGCTATATGAAGTCTTTCGATGAGAAAAAATAGGAAGCAACCTTTCGAGACGAGACTCCACCGCCACGAGGCGGAACCGAGGCGGAACCAATCTAGAGCTCCGGCAGGGCTGTTCTGCCGGGGATACTTCCCTCCGGGAGGGGGAAATCATCACCATCGTCATCACCAACGCTCCTCTCATCGGGAGAGGGCAATCTCCATCAACATCTTCACCAGCACCATCTCATCTCAAAACCCTAGTTCATCTCTTGTATGCAATTCTTGTCTTAAAGTCCGGGATTGGTGCTAGTAGGTTGCTAGTAGTGTTGATTACTCCTTGTCGTTGATGCTAGTTGGTTTATTTGGTGGAAGATCATATGTTCAGATCCTATATGCATATTATTACCCCTCTGATTATGAACATGAATATGCTTTGTGAGTAGTTACGTTTGTTCCTGAGGACAAGGGAGAAGTCTTGCTATTAGTAGTCATGTGAATTTGGTATTCGTTTGATATTTTGATAAGATGTATGTTGTCTAGCCTCTAGTGGTGTTATGTGAATATCGACTACATAATACTTCACCATTATTTGGGGCCTAGAGGAAGGCATTGGGAAGTAATAAGTAGATGATGGGTTGCTAGAGTGACAGAAGCTTAAACCCTAGTTTATGTGTTGCTTCGTAAGGGGATTATTTGGATCCATATGTTTCATGCTATGGTTAGGTTTACCTTAATACTTTTGTTGTAGTTGCGGATGCTTGCAATAGAGGTTAATCATAAGTGGGATGCTTGTTCAAGTAAGAACAGCACCCAAGCACCGGTCCACCCACGTATCAAATTATCAAAGTACCGAACGCGATCATATGAACGTGATGAAAACTAGCTTGACGATATTCCCATGTGTCCTCGGGAGCGCTTTTCCTATTATAAGAGTTTGTTCCGGCTTGTCCTTTGCTACAAAAAGGATTGGGCCATCTTGCTGCACTTTATTTACTTCTCTTACTTGTTGCTCGTTACAATTTACCTCACCACCAAACTATCTATCACCACTTATTTCAGTACTTGCAGAGAATACCTTGCTGAAAACCGCTTATCATTTCCTTCTGCTCCTCGTTGGGTTCAACACTCTTACTTATCGAAAGTACTACGATAGATCCCCTATACTTGTGGGTCATCATAGGGCTGTGCAGCCATAGCTGACCTTGGAGGGGTCCCGGCCCCACACGAGGGCCGCGGCGGCGAAGACGCCGGCAAAGGTCACGGTGAAGAAGAAGATAGCCGCCCCTTCTTCATCCAAGCGTGCCCAGATGCCGCCTCCTTCCCCTCCCCCGGCTGGTGCTTCGAGGGCGCCATTGGTGGTGTTGAGCAGCCCGGACAGCAGCCCCCGGCAAAGCCCCCATCATAAGTTCATCATTCTTCTCTCTTTGACATGTACCAGGGGAGCGACACTTTGGTGCTGACCTCACCAGGTGTGCAGGAGGGGAGCGGCAGCAGGAGGAGCCACAGGGGGCTACTCTCAACACGTCGCCCCCATCGACCACGCCGCCCCGAGGGGCGTCCCCGGTAAGGGCGCCAAGCACCGGCCCCACACATATGGAGGAGGAGGAAGAGAACTTGGACGCCAGTGGCTTTGCCTCGACGCCAAACGTCGGTGGGGAGGGTGCTTCCGTTTCCCAGCCGGGTGCCGGCACCGGTAAGTCATTCGCCGTTCGTCCCTGCTTCTTCTTCTTTCTGGTTCTTGGTCTTGGCTTTGCCTCACCCCTGTCTTCGGCACCCAGATTCCTCCTTGATGGACCCAGAGGACGTGGACGCCGTGATCGAGGGTGTTGCCAAGGCCGCCGAGGCAGACGCCAAGAAGATCGTCGTGGAGGAGGCCGCCAAGGGGGCTGCCGAGGACGCCGCCAAGGAGCCCACCGAGGAGGCCGACAAGGCCGCCGCAGGGGAGGCCGCCAAGGACGCTGCCGAGGCCACCGCCAAGGGGCCCGCCAGGGGAGCCGGCAAGGCCGCCACTGGGTAGGCTGCCAAGGGGCCCGCCGGAGAGGCTGCCAAGGCCGTCGCTGAGGAGCTTGGCAAGGGGCCTGCCGGGGAGGCCGGCGGGGCCGCTGCCAAGGAGGAGGAGGAGGCTGGCGACCAGCCTTCCTCCTCTGTTGCTTCCGCCTCTGGCAAGTACCTGAGGGTGAGCGATGACTTGTTCGTTCACCTCCCAGGTGTGTCAAGCACCAGGGCACCCGTCGAGAGAGAGGTGTTCGACGACGACGTGCTTGCCGCTGCCGGGCTTGGAGTCGTCGACGAGCCAATTGTTGGTGGCGACGGCTCGCAGGAGGAGCGGCTCCTCCAGGTCATGGGTGCCAGCTTCCGGAAGCTCAAGGCGCTCTACCGCGCCCGCCTAGACAAGGTGAAGTCCAGGACGGCGGTGGTGGAGAAGGCGGAGGCGGACCTCCAAGAGCGCGTCACCGAAGCGTAGAACTGGTTCCGCGAGGCCCACGAGGAGCTCAAGGCTGCCTAGGGTGAGCAGGCCAAGCGCGACGTGGAGCTCACCATGAAGCTCGCTGATGTCGAGAAAGCTCAGGAGGCGGCGAAGAACTCAGCCGAGGCCGCCGAGGCCGTTCGGACCCAGCGCGAGGCCGCACTGAACTCCTAGGAGGAGGACCTTGCCGCACGCGAGGAGAAGCTCCCCGCCACACTTCGCGGCAAGGATGCAGAGGTGGAGAAGCTTGTCTTGCAGCGGACCGGTGAGTTGGAGCACAGGCACAAAGAGGCACTCGATGCTCAGGCCCAGGTCCACGCCGGCAAGGTGAAGGAGCTGGAGGAGGAGCACAACAGGCTGACGGAGCAGGCCCTGAAGCTGTCCCGGGAAAAGGACACGCTCAATAGTGCTCTGACAGAGGCGCAGGGCACTGTCGTCAGCAAGACTGGGGAGCTCTCTGAGGCCAACAACTCCATCAGAGACCTCAAGCTGAAGCTGGAGGGCCTCGAGAAGGTGTTGTCGGAGGCTACAACCCGAGAGGAGACCCTGGCCAAGGAGCTGGAGGGCGAGAAGCTGTTGCGGATGAACGAGGGCCTCAACTTTGTGGAGCACGTGGAGGGCGAGAACCGTTGGCTCGATCGCCTCGCCACCATGGCCAACCAGGCCGCCGCACAGTTGGCCATCATGGGGATGCCGGACGTGAGGTATGTCCCGGAGCAGAGCGTGAGCGCCAATTGCAGCCTGACCACGTTCTTTGAGAAGGTCATCGGTGCTCTGGAGCGGCTCCATGATAACCGGGCGCCCTCATTGGCCGAGGAGTCCCGGATGCTTTACCAGGGCGCCATGACCAAGGTTCTCACCAAGGTGGCGCACTGGCACCCCGACCTCGACTTCGACGCCGCGCTGGAGAGCTTGCCTGATGGGACCGACCTTGCGCTGCTGAGGGAGCGCATTGAGCCCATCATCAGCCGAGTCGGCGGAATTCTAAGGGTGGAGGGCCAGCGCCGGGATTAGGCACCCGGTTTTCTTATCGCCGCTGCAGGTTCATAACCAAGACAATTGCTATCTCTAGTTAGAACTGCAGCAACAATTTGATGTAACATAACTCTGCAGCACTTTTTAGTATCATGCATGTTATTTCCCTGTTCGATTTTTCCTTTGTATATGCACCCTACGCCAACTGGGCGGGCTCGCCGGCGCGGAAGCCCAAGGCGGCGTCTTGGGGACGGATCCCCATTGGCCTGCCGGGTATGCGTGCTGCCGGGCGAGCCACCTTACCGCTCTTTACACGGCTGCTCGAACTGTCGAGCTTGACTCGAGTCAGAATCGAGAGCGTTGTCAATTGCGGAAGGCTACCTCAACGCGGCCGCCCGAACTGTCGAGCTTGATTCGAGTCAGAATCGAGAGCGTTGGCAGTCGCAGAAGGCTACCCTGCCGCAATTGACGCAGCCGCCTGAGCTGTTGAGCGGACTCGAAACAAGGCAAGGGCATCGCCGACAGCGGGAGAGGCCCCTGGCGTGCAGGTTTTCCATACAAAGGCCAGATCTCCGAGGACGATAACCTCATATAAAAAGGAAAGAAAGTAGTCAGGGTTCGGTGTGACTTAGCTTCTGCTTGTTGTCGCGCCGGCATCGATCTTCCGACCCCCTCTCCTTCTTCTCTTAGAGCCATCGCCATGAAGAAATGCTCGCTTAACTGCTAAAACCGATTCTCACAACCGCTCAACCCCTACCTGGCGCGCCAAAGATGTCGGTGGAAACGACACCTATGGGATCACAAGAATCCCTACTACGGTTGCGGGGCGTGGGGTTGATAGAAGAGCGGGTCTGAAAGAGAAGCACGCGGTTCGTTTATCCAAGTTCGGGCCGCGAGGATGCGTAAAACCCTACTCCTGCTTTGGTGGATGTGTTCTGCGTTCTTGAGATAGCTACGGAGTGTAACGAGCTCCAAAAAGTCGAATCCTTCTCCTTGTCTCCTCGAGCCTCCTTTTATAGGAAAAAGGGGCTGCCACAGCGGCACACAGGAGGTGGAAAGGTCTATAGTGGCACGAGGTTATCTCTCGTATTACAGGACAAGGTGCATTTAATGCATCGCTTAGGTGTCCTCTTACTTTATCGGGGACGGGGGCGAGGCCCCTCCCGTCCGTCACCGCTCCTCCAGGCTTCGACACGCACCCTGGCCAGCGGTGCATGCGGTGCCATGTAGGCAGGCAGGCAACTGAGGTGGCGCGGTGGTGGAGCCTCCAGGAAGGGCTGCATGTAGCCACGCAGGTGCCTGCCCACCTGGTTGGGTCGGCAGCTGCATGCGAACGGCGGTGGAGACTTGGCTGGTACGGGCCTGATGGTGGCCCTGCTGGTGCGCTTGGCGAGGGCCCTGCCGGGTGGCCCGGCAAGGGTCTTGCCGGGTGACCCGGCAAGGGTCTTGCCGTGGCGCGCAGGCGTCCCCGGCAAGGATCTTGTCAGGAGTCTTGTGGGTTCCTTCGGTGAGGATGGCTGCCTTCCCATCCTCACTTGATCTTGACTGTCCTTTGTCTTCACAAAGATCTGCATGCCACCACAGAGGTGCCTTCCCGAGCCCTGGCCCCACGCTAATGATGGCGCTGGGGGCCGTGGGCTCAAGGGTGGCTCACTCCATTGGTGTGGGGCGAGCTGCCCCGGCAAGGGTCTTGCCGGGGCTACCGAGGCTGCCCGGCAAGAGTCTTGCCGGGGGGAACCTACTTCGTCCCTCTGCTCTTTGTGGCCTTGGCCTTGCCGTTGCTTTGCTTCGTCTTGGGCTTCGGTCTTACCTCGGCTCACCTCCTCCGCTCTGCTTGGTGTGGCCATGGGCGTGGCTCCGACTGCCCGTGCACAGGTAAAGGGGTAAAATAATGTGCCCCTAGTTTTGTACATCGACAGCCAGGCTTGCATGGCGCGCCCTGGTGTCTTGTGCCCACTAGGGTACGCTTCCTGGAAGTTTCTTACTTTCCTAATTTTCTAAATATTCCAAAACTGACAAAAAATATTTTTGCGGATTTTTTGGAGTTCATTTACTTACCGTATCATGTACCTCCTTATTTTCATGATTCTAGAGTGTTCCGGAAGGACTCTTTTATGTGTTCTTCCGGTGTCAAACTTTGGATAATATTACTTCCAACATTATTGGGTGTACCTGAGATATAATGTTTTTTGTCACCCATTGACAACCTTCGGGTTAGTACCTTCGTCATTATTTATTTTGATGGCTCCAGACCGATAATCCTCCTTGATAACATAGGGGACTTCCCATTTTGACAGGAGTTTTCCTGCAAAGAGTCTAAAACGAGAGTTGTACAAAAGAACGTATTCTCCGAATTTAAATTAACGCTTTTGGATTCTTTTGTCATGCCATCTTTTAACTTTTTGTTTGAATAATTTTGCATTTTCATAAGCTTGGGTTCTCCATTCATCTAATGAACTAATATCAAATAACCTCTTTTCACTAGCAAGTTTGAAATCATAATTGAGCTCTTTGATGGCCCAATATGCTTTATGTTCTAACTCAAGAGGCAAATGACAAGCTTTCCCATAAACCATTTTATAAGGAGACATGCCCATAGGATTTTTATATGTTGTTCTATAAGCCCAAAGTGCATCATCTAATTTCTTAGACCAATTCTTCCTGGACCTATTGACGGTCTTTTGCAAAATTAATTTTATTTCTCTGTTGCTAAGTTCAACTTGACCACTAGACTGAGGATGATAAGGTGATGTAATTATATGGTTAACATCATACTTGGCAAGCATTTTACGGAAAGCACCATGAATAAAGTGTGAACCACCATCGGTCATTAAATATCTAGGGACTCCAAACCTTGGGAAAATAACTTCCTTAAGCATTTTAATAGAGGTGTTGTGATCAGCACTATTGGTTGGAATAGCTTCTACCCATTTAGTAACACAATCAACAACAACCAAAATATGTGTATACCCATTAGAGGAAGGAAAAGGTCCCATGTAATCAAATCCTCAAACATCAAATGGTTCAATGGCAAGTGAATAGTTCATACGCATTTCTTGACGCTTACCGATATTACCTATTCTTTGACATTCATCACAAGATAAGACAACCTTACGAGCATCCTTGAAGAGAGTAGGCCAATAAAATCCAGATTGCAATACCTTGTGAGCAATTCTATCTCTAGCATGATGCCCTCCATAAGCTTCGGAGTGACATTTTCGTAGGATTTTTCCCTATTTATGCTCAGGTACATAACGTCTAATAATACCATTTCTCTTTCTTTATAAAGATGTGGGTCATCCCAAAAGTAATGTCTTAAATCATAGAATTTTTTTTTTCTTTTGTTGGTATGTAAAGCTAGGTGGTAAATATTTAGCAACAATGTAATTAGCATAGTCAGCATACCAAGGAGTATTATGAGCAACATTTATTGCACCTAATTGCTCATCAGGAAAACTATCATCAATAGGTAGTCGGTCATCAGGCACATTTTCAAGCCTAGATAAATTATCAACTACGGGGTTCTCAGCTCCTTTTCTATCAATGATATGTAAATCAAATTCTTGTAACAAGAGAACCCATCAAATAACTCTAGGTTTAGCATCTTTCTTTTCCATAAGATATTTAATAGCAGCATGGTCGGTGTGAACAATTACTTTGGAATCAACAATATAAGGTCTAAATTTATCACAAGCAAACACCACTGCTAAGAATTCTTTTTCAGTAGTAGCATAGTTTCATTGAGCACTGTCTAGAGTTTTACTAGCATAGTGAATAACATGCAGTTCCTTATCAACTCTTTGTCCTAGAATAGCACCAACAACATAATCACTACCATCACACATAATTTCAAAAGGCAAGTTCCAGTCAGGTGGTTGAACAATAGGTGCATAAATTAAGGCTTTCTTGACTGTTTCAAAGGCTTCTAAACAATCATCATAAAAAATAAAAGGAATATTCTTTTGCAAAATACTCATAAGAGGCCTATAAATTTTAGAAAGTCTTTACTAAATCTCCTATAGAAACTAGCATGACCTAAGAAACTACGAATACCTTTTATATCTTTAGGACATGGCATTTTCTCAATTGCATCAACCTTAGCTTTGTCCACTTCAATACCTCTTTCACAAATATTATGACCCAAGACAATGCCTTCATTAACCATAAAGTGACACTTCTCCCAATTCAAGATAAGATCTGTTTGTTCACATCTCTGCAAAACTCGATCAAGATTGCTTAAACAATCATCAAAAGACTTCCCATAAACAGAGAAATCATCCATGAAAACCTCAACAATCTTTTCACAAAAGTCAGAGAATATAGCAGTCGTACATCTTTGAAGGTAGCAGGTGCATTGCATAAACCAAAAGGCATACGTCTATAAGCATCAGTTCCAAAAGGACAAGTAAAAGTGGTCTTTTCTTGATTAGGTTGAGAAACAGCTATTTGTGAAAAAACCAGAATATCCATCAAGAAAGAAAAAATGAGTGTTCTTAGATAATCTTTCAAGCATTTGATCAATAAAAGGCAGAGGGTAATGATCTTTTCTAGTTGCTTTGTTTAATTTTCTAAAATCAATTACCATTTTATAGCCTGTAACAATTCCTTGTGGAATAATTTCATTCTTATCATTAGGAACAATAGTTATGCCTCCTTTCTTAGGGACACAATGAACAGGACTTGCCCATCTACTATCAGCTATAGTGTAGAATATACTTGCTTCCAGAAGTTTTAATATTTCCGTTCTTACCACTTCTTTCATCTTTGGATTTAACCGATGTTGGTGATCAACAACGGGTTAAGCATCAGGTTCCATATTAATTTTGTGCTGACATAGAGTGGGGCTAATGCCCTTTAAATCATCAAGAGTATATCCAATAGCAACTCGGTGCTTCCTTAGAACTTACAATAATTTTTCTTCTTCATGTTCTGAAAGGTTAGCACTAATAATAACAGGATATATCTTATTTTCATCAAGATAAGCATATTTCAAAGGGTCTGGCAATTGTTTTAATTCAAACACATGATCACCTTTAGGTGGAGGAGGACCTCCTAGAGTTTCAATAGGAAAATTGTGTTTAAGTAGAGACGTTATTCAAAGAAAATCTTATCCATTTCATTTCTTTCATGCACATGTAAATCATTTTCATGGTCTAGCAAATATTGTTCTACAGGATCAGTAGGAGGCACAACAATAGAAGCAAGATCAATTAATTCATCTTTACTAGGCAATTATTTTTCATGAAGTTTTCCACTAAACTTGGAAAAATTAAACTCATGAGACTTATCACCAAAACTAACACCGACAATTTGTTTCTCAGAATCTATTTTAGCATTAACGGTGTTCAAGAAAGGTCTACCAAAGATAATGGGACAAAAGTCATCTTGTGGGGAACTAAGAACAAGAAAATTAGTAGGGTATTATATTTTCCCACACAAGACTTCAACATCTCTAACAATCCCAATTGGTGATATAGTGTCTCTATTAGCAAGTTTAATAGTACCATATATGTCTTCTATCTTTGCAGGTGCTATGTCATTCATAATTTCTTGATATAAGGTGTAAGGAATAGCACTAACACTAGCACCTATGTCACATAAACCATGATAATAGTTATCTCCTATTTTAACTGAGATGGCAGGCATGCCAACAACAGGTCTATGTTTATCTATTTTATCAGCTTTGGCAATTATAGTAGCTTATTCACATAAGTAAATAGCATGCCCATCCATATCTTCTTCCAAGAGATCTTTAACCATAGCAATACTAGGTTCTACTTTGATTTGTTCATCGGGTTTAGGTGTTCTAATATAGCTTTTGTTAACCACAGTTGAAACTAGACCTGATCATTTGTCGGGCCGGGTCGGGTTCGGGCCAGGCTTGACAAAGCCCGAAGAAAAAATCTCGAGCCTGAGCCCGGCCCAGCCCAGCCCCAAGTATATGAATAGTGTCATATTTTAATTAAATTAATCATTTTCGTATATTATATTAATTTAGTATACCTATATTTTGAATAAAATACGTTTATATATATACATTTCGGGCTTTATTCGGGCTTTCGGGGCGGGCTTCGGGTCAGAAAGTGGAGCCCGAGCCCGGACCGAATGTCGGGCTTCGGGTTCGGGCCGACGGGCTGGGTTGTCCATGAACAGGTCTAGTTGAAACTTCAGGATGTTCCTTTATCCTAACAGGGAAAGGTGGTTTCTCAATATAAGCAGAATGAACAACTGGATCAACATTATAAAGTATAGTTTCTTATTTAACTGGTATTGGTTCTTTAATTTCTTCTTTAATAGGTGGGTGATATTTAAACCACTTCTCTTTAGGGAGATCAACATGAGTAGCAAATGATTCACACAAGGAAGCTACTATCTCAGAGTCAAGTCCATATTTAGTCCTAAACTTTTGAAAAGCATCGGTACTCATAAAAGATTTAATACAGTCATACTTAAGCTTAATACATGACTCTTTACCTTCCTCGAGTTCCCAATCTTCAGAGTTGCGTTTAATTCTTTCCAAAAGATCCCATCAAAATTCAATAGCCTTCTTCATAAAAGAACCAACACAAGAAGTATCAAGCATGGTTTGATCATTACGAGAAAGACGAGCATAAAAGTCCTAGATAATAATTTCTCTTGAGAGCTCATGATTGGGGCATGAATATAACATTGACTTAAGCCTCCCCCAAGCTAGAGCGATACTTTCTCCTTCACGAGGCCAAAAAATATATATATAATTCCGATCACAATGAACTAGATGCATAGAATAAATATTTTGGTGGAACTCCAATTTCAAACGATTCCAATTCCAAGATCCAATATCGTCGCATAGCCCATACCATGCAATGATTTTCCCTTCAAAGATAAAGGGAAAACCTTTTTCATAAATTCATCTCTGGGTAAACCTGCAAGCTTAAACAATCCACAAATTTGTTCCACATGTATCAAGTGCATATCACGATGTTCGGCTCCATCTCCTCCATAAGGATTAGCTAGCATTTGTTCAATCGTACCCGAGGGAATTTCATATTCAATATTTTCAGTAGGTGCAGTAGGTTGAGGGGTGGCTAATTGTGTTTTCGGTTGAGGTGAAGATACCCCAAACAAACCCCTCAAAGGATTGTTTTCCATAGTAACAAGTGACAATAAATTTCAGCACACTATATAAATGTTCCCTTACCAAATTCCACTTACCAAAGGCACTTCACTCCCCGACAACGGTGACAGAAAATAGCCTTGATGACCCACAAGTATAGGGGATCAATTGTAGCTCTTTTTGATAAGTAAGAGTGTCGAACCCAACGAGGAGTAGAAGGAAATGACAAGTAGTTTTCAGTAAGGTAATGTCTGCAAGTGCTGAAATTGTAAGTAGCGGAGTAGTTTGATAGCAAGATAATTTGTAACGAGCAAGTAACGATAGTAGTAACAAAAGTGCAGCCAGGTAGCCCAATCCTTTTGAGGCAAAGGACAAGCCAAAATGGTCTCTTACGATAAGCAAAGCGTTCTTGAGGGTACACGGGATTTTTATCTAGTCACTTTCATCATGTTGGTTCGATTTGTGTTTGCTACTTTGATAATTTGATATGTGGGTGGACCGGTGCTTAGGTGTTGTTCTTACTTGAATAAACTGTCGGATCGTGGGTTCCGGCAATCCCTTGAGGTTCGAACACTGGGGTGCGCACGAAGTACTCTCTCTCTCTCTCTCTCTCTCTCTCTCTCTCTCTCTCTCTCTCTCCCCCTAGCTCGCTCGCACAACGATCTCAAAGCCTAGCTCGATGAACCCAAGAACAAGAGACACAAGGGTTTGTACTGGTTCGGGCCACCGTTGTGGTGTAATACGCTACTCCAGTGTGGTGTCGTGGATTGCCTCGCAGGCTGAAGATGAACAAATACAAGGTAAGAACAACCTCCTGAGGAGAGGTGTTCTTGAGCTCGGTGAGCTGGTGAGTGTGTGAGTGGTTTGGATCCAATCCAAGATCAGTTCGCCCCCTTCTATGGTTGTGGCTAGTCCTATTTATAGAGGCCCTGGTCCTCTTCCCAAATATTAGGAGGGATGGGATCCCACAATGGCCAAGTTTGAAGGGGGACAACTAGTACAAGTTATCCTGACAAAAGGTGGTCTTCACATGCCAAAGGCCTTGGAGGTGCTGCAGCTGTGGGCTCCACAATGACCTCCGTCCTGCCGTCCTGCTGGTCTTGGTCTCGTTGCACCGATATGGAAACCTTTGCCTGATGCCTCGGGACTCCTCGCCTGCGCCTGCCTCTTTAGCACCAAAGAGGAAACTGGTACTTTGCGCCCATTAGCGCCCGCCTGGCCTTGGTCTTCATGGCCCACATCACGCGAACCTCGCGAAGTGCCCCTTGCATAGATATCTCTGCTCCTCGGGAGCCAGCCTAGTGAGGTTGCCCCCGAGGAGGTCTTGGTGTCGTCCGCCTCGCGAGGCTTGGCCCCTCACGAGGGTCTCAAGTAGTTGCTGCTAAAGATGGGTCGTACCAGGCCGTTGGTGGATCCGCATCATGGGCCACAGGCAGGTAAGTTTGGCTACCCCCGTTCCCAGGACGCCAACAGTAGCCCCTGGGCCCAAGGCGCGCGCGGACTTGGCTTCGAGGCAAAGCCAAAGGGCAAGTGCGGAGCACCACGGGCCCCACCCGCCTGCGGCCTTGATTGACGCATGGCGACTGACGAGGCGTGGGCGTCTCCACTTCCCCACGCTGCCTTGGCAACCGTCCGACTTGACAAAAGGCTGGCACGCGCTGCATAGCCTTCATTACCTTCCATCATCTTGCTCCAGATCCCCTTTCTATTTCTCGCCCCGAGAGACTCTAGATCCGCACGAACCCCTCTCCGAGCTGGCAACCAATGGCGTTCGACAAGGCGAAGGTCGCGCACTCGCCTTCCTAGTACGAGCCAGCCTTGAGTGCGCCTAACATCTCGGAGAAGAATCTCGTCGCCATGCTCCTGATGAGGGCGGACGGCAGCAAGGAAGGGGGGAAGACGATGCTCTAGGTTGGCTCCGTGGAGCCGGAGCCCTCAGGCAGTACCTCCTATCCCTTCTTCATGAATAGTGTCATTGCAGGGCTGTCCCCCCTTTCTCCGACTTCTTCTACGCCGTCCTCAGCCACTACAAGTTGCATGCCCTTCATCTTCATCCCAACTCTGTCCTCCTCATGTCGATCTCCGCCTTCTATTGTGAGGCATTTGTGGGGGTGATGTCGTCCGTGGCATTGCTTCGCCACTTCTTCTACCTTCGGCTAAAGGAGGGCCATTGCTCGGGGTGCGCCAACTTCATTGCGGCTAACGGGACCAATGCGATCTCGAAGGTTGGGAAGGAGGCCGAGGGCTTCAGGAGCAAGTGGGTCCCCATGGATGCCAAGTGCACCCATCCTCGGTAGGCGCTGCCGACGGAGAAGCCCTCGCCTCACGACAGGTGGCTCCGCACGAAGCTTACCGACCCCCGGGAGAAGGAGGTGCTGGAGAAGATGACCGCCAACCTGAAGCCTGACGACCCAAGGGCAGAGAAGCTGATGGGGGCCATGCTCGTGAAGGAGATATTGGCGCAGCATGTAGCCCCGCTCCAGGCATGCTCGCGCCCCTTGTGGAAGCTTGGGGATGAGGGGGATGACCTTCGTCCGCGCCCAGGTGCCTTGCCTGACGAGGAGCGAGGTGCGGCTCTCTGCCTCCTGGTCGGGGACGATTAGGGGTATCCGCCAGACACCCATCTTCCCTTGTATCTCCGCCCAGATGGGGCAAAGGTGGCCGTCGCCATGCCTGTCTTCGATGGGGGCGGTCTCGTGCTGCCAGCGCCTTCCGAGGCGCCGGTGGTGACGACCCCGGTGGTGATGTCCTCTGGCGAGTCTTGCGAGGAGGAGAAGCCCGACTCGGAGGCGACCCGGGAGGTGGAAGGGAGACTTCCCCTCTTGCGACAGATCTCCTCCGCACCCTTCCTGATGACGACGAGGCCAGCGACCATTCGGTGAGGGGGCCCTGCCCCCCGCTGAGGTGACCACGAGGTCCAGGGGCACTCCCCCGAAGAAGTCGCCGGATGGGGTCCCGACGAAGAGCAGGTTGGCGCTGGTCTCCCGAGGTGGCGCCCCTGTTCTGACGTCGATCGGAGCTACCGCGACCTCATCCACTCCTGGGACGCGCACATCGGCACCCCAGGCTGCGAAGCCTCCGGGCTCCGTGCTTCTGAAGAGGCCGAGGTACTATGCCGCCATGGACCAGTAAGTACTTTGCCTTGATTTCATTCCTGCTCCTGCTTCTGTCGCTGCTTCTTGATGTTCTTCCCCTTGCACCATTAGGCCGACGCTGGCAGCGAAGAAGAAGAGAGAGGGAACGGCCGCACCCTCGGGGACAAAGCAGCCTGTCATGGCCATGCCTCCTCCGGCGTGGAAGGGCGGTGTTGGTGTCAAAACAGGTGGATCTCGGGTAGGGGGTCCCGAACTATGCGTCTAGGCGGATGGTAACAGGAGACAAGGGGCACAATGTTTTTACCCAGGTTCGAGCCCTCTCGATGGAGGTAAAACCCTACTCCTGCTTGATTAATATTGATAATATGGGTAGTACAAGAGTAGATCTACCACGAGATCAGAGAGGCTAAACCCTAGAAGCTAGCCTATGGTATGATTGTTGTTCGTCCTATGGACTAAAGCCCTCCGGTTTATATAGACATCGGAGAGGGCTAGGGTTACACAGAGTCGGTTACAATGGGAGGAGATCTACATATCCGTATCGCCAAGCTTGCCTTCCACGCCAAGGAAAGTCCCATCCGGACACGGGACAAAGTATTCAATCTTGTATCTTCATAGTCCAACAGTCCGGCCAAAGGTTATAGTCCGGCTATCCGAACACCCCCTAATCCAGGACTCCCTCAGTAGCCCCTGAACCAGGCTTCAATGAAGATAAGTCCGACACGCAAATTGTCTTCGGCATTGCAAGGCGGGTTCCTCCTCTGAATACTTCGTAGAAGATTTTGAACACAAGGATAGTGTCCGGCTCTGCAAAATAAGTTCCACATATTGCCATAGAGAGAATAATATTTACATAAATTTATTCTGCTGATGTACTCTGTAGTGTGACATCACACCACGACCAAGTCTTTATTCGAATCGTTTCACTATTCCACCTCAGCACGTTTAGCAAGGCGGTTTCCTTGGCACGTCTTGTCAAATCAGAGATCGTGTCCCCTTATTCCGGGATTCTCATCAATACGGGTGTGGGTAACCCAACCGCGCCATTGATTACGGCGCTTGGGAGATAAGCGAATTTTACCAGGCTGGTGGGGACACGTGTTTCGTCCGCCCATATAATGGGATAAGGATCCACCTTTTCACCTACGCCTTCTTCCTCCTTTGCTCATCCATTTTCGTGCACTCGAGCTCCAGCGCCCAAGTCCGCATTCCCCACCTCAATCTTCTCCAGCCATGTCCAGAGCGGGAGGCAAGTGGATGGTCTCCTCCGTCACGAAGGGAGATGTCAAAAAGTTGAGGAGAGCCGGATACCTGCCCGACAACATCACGCACCGGCTCCCCGATGAGGAGCAGCTCATCCCCACCCCCAGGCCCCATGAGAGGGTCGTCTTCCTTACCCATTTCCTTCGCGGACTGGGATTCCCCCTCCATTCATTTGTCCGGGGGATCATGTTCTACTACGGCCTGGACTTCCACGATCTGGCCCCAAACTTCATCCTCAACATCTTGGCGTTTATCGTCGTGTGCGGGGCCTTCCTCTGCATTCGGCCCCACTTTGTCTTATGGCTGAAGACCTTCAATGTCAAGCCGAAGGTTGTGGGCGGCCGCTAGGCGGTGCGCAGAGGCGCCATGGTGGGCAAGATGCCCAACTTCCTATGGCTCGAGGGCTCCTTCGTGGAGACAATAAAGGGGTGGCAATCGGGGTGGTTCTACATAACCGAGCCGCGTGACCCTAAATGGGTCGCAGCCCCCGAATTCCCATCCGGAGCCCCTACGCGGCTCACCTCCTGGAAAGAGAAGGGCCGGCTGTGGGGTAGTGCGGAGGAGGTGACCGGACTACAAACGTGTGTCCGGAACCTGGTGAGCAAGAAGCTCAAGCTAGTCAATGTAGTCTAGGTTATGCTCATCCGCCGGATCCTCCCGTGTCAACAACGGGCTTTCAATTTATGGGAGTTCGACTCGGCCCAGCATCAAACTCTGAGCCAACTCTTCGACACAACGTACAAACATGCCTGGAAGGTGTTGTTCAAGGGTGTCGAGGCTCCTGCTTCCGCCACTGAGGATCGTGGATTTTCCGCGCAGCGCCAAGCCAACGCGGTAAGCTATTTTGCCTCTTACAGGATACTTGTCTTTCATAGTTTGACTCTATGTGGGATCTAAACTCCCGTGCCTTTGACAGGATTGGCAGGAGACGTCCAGGCAGATCAACTGTCCGGCTCCTTTGCCTGAAGACCCCGCGGACGCCTGCTTAGAGGGCCTGATGGTCCCGGCACCTTACGTGGTGCCGGAGAAGAAGGCCAAGAAGAAGGCCACGGGAACTCGGAAGAGTTCTCGGCGTTCGGTGGAGTTGGACTCATCGTCCGATGATTCCGAGGCGGACTCCTCCCATGAAGACGAGGAGGAGGAGAGAGAGGTTTCTCCCCCAGCAGGGGGAGAAAAGAAAAGAAAGGCCGCCCGAACTGGGGAGGCCAGAGGGTCCAAGAAGGCGAAGACCCTCCCTCCAGACTACTCTACCAGCGCCACTGACAGCGAGGAGGAGTGGCCGTCCAGGGCCAAGCCCCTGGCGAACTCATAAGTATTCGGACACCAGAGTGACTCATAGTGTTCCTTTATTGCAAAGCTCTTCCTAACGCCGAATATAATCGTGTAGTTCGGCCCGAGACCGACTCGACGTATCTTCGAGCGGCTCCTTGGATTCGTCGGATGTGAATAGCTTTTCACTTCCGGCCGCTACCTCCCCCCCCCTATGGACGACGCCGAGGTGTTGTCCCAAAAGGTTCCAAGCCAGGGGGAGGTGGTCCTGGAGACGCCGCAAGGCGACCTCCTGGACTCCAGGCGCAAAGGGGATAAGACCCCCACGGGCTCCAAGTCCGGCCCTGGGCCGGACACCGCACCGGAACCTTCAAAGGTTCCAGAGTCCGGCAGGCGGCCCCATAAGAAGAAGGGTAGGCCTATGATGCCGGCGACCTCCGTCCAACCGGAGGCACCGGATAACTTGTTGGAGGTGCTTAACGGCGCCTCCATCGACAAGGAGCACCGCACTATTATGAGTGCGGTCATTCAGAAGGTTCAGTCCGCCAAGAGCGGGCTGACCGAAGCCTGTGCCAGCGTGTTGACAGGCTTTGAGGTATGTAAAAAATATGTGAAAATATTACCGCATAGACAGTAGCCCTTGATGCTCTGTTTGGCGTTCGGAAAGAAAAGCCGAATAGAGGATATAATAACTGTCGGCGTTCTCGGAACAGGGGTCCCCAGACTTGCCTGCCTGCGGCCTGCGGTGTGGCTCAAATGGGGGCCCAGCATGGCCCATCTTCATCAACACAAGGTTCAAGACCCTCATGAGGGGCCAGGCCTCGCGAGGCGGACGACACGGCGCTTCCTCAAGCATGGCCTCCTTAGGCTGGCTCGCGAGGAGGCGGAGAGATCAAGTGGGGTACCTCACGAGGTGCCCATGACGCAAGCCATGACGACCAAGGGTGCCAGGCGGGCGCCAGCCCGCGCGGTGTTTCCCTTTCCTCTTTGGTGCAAAGGGGGCAAGCGCAGGCGAGAGGATCAAGCAAAGGCATCCATTTCGGTGCAACGAGACCAAGACCGGTCCAACGGTGGGAAGGAGGTCACCATGGAGCCCAGGACGGCGTCAACACAGGGCCTTTGGCAGGCGAAGACCAACTTTAGTCAGGATAAGTGTACCAGATGTTCCCCTTCAAATTGGCCAATTGTTGGCGCCCTTCCCGCTCAATATTTGGGAAGAGGCCCAGGGCCTTTGCCTATAAATAGGGCTAGCCAATCCCAGGGTAGAGGCATCTAGAATCCGATCTGATCGAGTACCAAGGAACCAGTAGAAGAAAGTAGAGAGAAAGAGAAGGGCGATCGAACTCCCCCTAGCAGTTCATCCCCTAGCCAAGAATAGACCCTCGCGAGGTCGTTCTTCCTTGTATTGTTCTTCCTCATCAGCCCAAGAGGCAATCCACCCACCACACTGGAGTAGGGTATTACGCCACAATGCTGGCCCGAACCAGTATAAACCCAGTGTCTCTTGTGTTGTTCTTGCAGTAGTTTAGATCCTTGCGAGACGGAGAGGTAGTGGGCACGATCTCCGCGCGCACCCCAGAGTTCGAACCTTAAGGGTCTGCCGGAACCCTAGAATCCGACATTTGGCTCGCCAGGTAGGGGTGCGCTGGAGTCTGTCTGCCACCGCTCCGCTCTCCTCCGACCACCGCATCCATGTCTGACGCTCATCGGGCCCGTGCCGAGCGCCGGGCCGCCATCGCTTCCCGCGCCGTCCAGACGGCCCCCGTCGGTGGGCGTCGTCGTTGTTCCCCGTCGCCCGCCATCAATGCTGTTGGGGAACGTAGTAATTTCAAAAAATTTCCTACGCACACGCAAGATCATGGTGATGCATAGCAACGAGAGGGGAGAGTGTTTGTCTACGTACCCTCGTAGACCAAAGAGGAAGCGTTGACACAACATAGAGGAAGTAGTCGTACGTAGAGGAAGTAGTCGTACGTTCTCCTCGCGATCCAACCGATCACAGCACCGTTACTCCGGCACCTCCGAGTTCTTAGCACACGTTCATCTCGATGATGATCCCCGGGCTCCGATCCAGCAAAGCGTCGAGGAAGAGTTCCGTCAGCACGACGGCGTGGTGACGATCTTGATGTGTTACCGGCGCAGGGCTTTGCCTAAGCACTGCAACGATATAATCGAGGTGGAATTTGGTGGAAGGGGGCACCGCACACGGCTAAGGAACGATCCGTAGATCAACTTGTGTCTTTGGGTGTCCCCTGCCCCGTATATAAAGGATGAAGGGGGGAGGCTGGCCGGCCAAAGGAGGGAGGCGCAGGAGGAGTCCTACTCCCTCTGGGAGTAGGATTCCCCCCCCCCCCCCAATCCTAGTTGGACTAGGATTCTTCAAGGGGGAGAGAGAAGGAGAGGGGGGCGCCCACCTCTCCTAGTCCTAATAGGACTAGGGGAAGGGGGGAGGCGCGCAGCCCCTAGGGCTGCCCTCTCACTTCTCCTCCAAGGCCCATGTTGGCCCATTATGCTCCCGGGGGGTTCCGGTAACCCTCCCGGTATTCCGGTAAAATCCTGATTTCACCTGGAATGCATCCGATGTCCAAACATAGGCTTCCAATATATAATTCTTTATGTCTCGACCATTTCGAGACTCCTCGTCACGTCCGTGATCACATCCGGGACTCCGAACTCCTTCGGTACATCAAAATGCATAAACTCATAATAACTGTCATCATAACGTTAAGCGTGCGGACCCTACGGTTCGAGAACAATGTAGACATGACCGAGACACGTCTCCGATCAATAACCAATAGCGGGACCTGGATGCCCATATTGGCTCCTACATATTCTACGAAGATCTTTATCGGTCAGACCGCATAACAACATACGTTGTTCCCTTTGTCATCGGTATGTTACTTGCCCGAGATTCGATCGTCGGTATCCAATACCTAGTTCAATCTCGTTACCGGCAAGTCTCTTTTCTCGTTCTGTAATACATCATCTCGCAACTAACTCATTGGTTGCAATGCTTGCAAGGCTTTATGTGATGTGCATTACCGAGAAGGCCCTGAGATACCTCTCCGACAATCGGAGTGACAAATCCTAATCTCGAAATATGCCAACTCAACATGTACCTTCGGAGACACTTGTAGAGCACCTTTATAATCACCCAGTTACGTTGTGACGTTTGGTAGCACACAAAGTGTCCCTACGGTAAATGGGAGTTGCATATTCTCATAGTTGAAGGAACATGTATAAGTCATGGATAAAAGCAATAGCAACATACTAAACGATCGGGTGCTATGCTAATGTAATGGGTCATGTCAATCAGATCATTCAACTAATGATGTGATCTCGTTAATCAAATAACAACTCTTTGTTCATGGCTAGGAAACATAACCATCTTTGATTAATGAGCTAGTCAAGTAGAGGCATACTAGTGACACTCTGTTTGTCTATGTATTCACACATGTATTATGTTTCCAGTTAATACAATTCTAGCATGAATAATAAACATTTATCATGATATAAGGAAATAAATAATAACTTTATTATTGCCTCTAGGGCATATTTCCTTCAGTCTCCCACTTGCACTAGAGTCAATAATCTAGATTACAAAGTAATGATTCTAACACCCATGGAGTTTTGGTGCTGATCATGTTTTGCTCGTGGAAGAGGCTTAGTCAACGGGTCTGCAACATTCAGATCCGTATGTATCTTGCATATCTCTATGTCTCCCACCTGGACCAAATCCCGGATGGAGTTGAAGCGTCTTTTGATGTGTTTGGTTCTTTTGTGAAATCTGGATTCCTTTGCCAAGGCAATTGCACCAGTATTGTCACAAAAGATTTTCATTGGACCCGATATGCTAGGTACAACACCTAGATCGGATATGAACTCCTTCATCCAGACTCCTTCATTGGCTGCTTCCGAAGCGGCTATGTACTCTGCTTCACATGTAGATCCCGCCACGACGCTTTGTTTAGAACTGCACCAACTGACAGCTCCACCGTTTAATGTAAACACGTATCCGGTTTGCGATTTAGAATCGTCCGGATCAGTGTCAAAGCTTGCATCGACATAACCGTTTACGACGAGCTCTTTGTCACCTCCATAAATGAGAAACATATCCTTAGTCCTTCTTAAGTACTTAAGGATGTTCTTGACCGCTGTCCAGTGATCCACTCCTGGATTACTTTGGTACCTTCCTGCCAAACTTACAACAAGGCACACATCTGGTCTGGTACACAGCATTGCATACATGATAGAGCCTATGGCTGAAGCATAGGGAAAATTTTTCATTTTCTCTCTATCTTCTGCGGTGGTCGGGCATTGAGTCTTACTCAACTTCACACCTTGTGCCACAGGCAAGAATCCTTTCTTTGCCTGATCCATTCTGAACTTTTTCAAAACTTTGTCAAGGTATGTGCTTTGTGAAAGTCCTATTAAGCGTCTTGATCTATCTCTATAGATCTTAATGCCCAATATGTAAGAAGCTTCACCGAGGTCTTTCATTGAAAAACTCTTATTCAAGTATCCCTTTATGCTATCCAGAAATTCTATATTATTTCCGATCAGCAATATGTCATCCACATATAATATCAGAAATGCTACAGAGCTCCCACTCACTTTCTTGTAAATACAGGCTTCTCCGAAAGTCTGTATAAAACCAAATGCTTTGATCACACTATCAAAGCGTTTATTCCAACTCCGAGAGGCTTGCACCAGTCCATAAATGGATCGCTGGAGCTTGCACACTTTGTTAGCTCCCTTTGGATCGACAAAACCTTCTGGTTGCATCATATACAACTCTTCTTCCAGAAATCCATTCAGGAATGCAGTTTTGACATCCATTTGCCAAATTTCATAATCATAAAATGCGGCAACTGCTAACATGATTCGGACAGACTTAAGCATCGCTACGGGTGAGAAAGTCTCATCGTAGTCAATCCCTTGAACTTGTCGAAAACCTTTTGCGACAAGTCGAGCTTTGTAGACAGTAACATTACCATCAGCGTCAGTCTTCTTCTTAAAGATCCATTTATTCTCAATTGCTTGCCGATCATCGGGCAAGTCAACCAAAGTCCATACTTTGTTATCATACATGGATCCCATCTCAGATTTCATGGCCTCAAGCCACTTTGCGGAATCTGGGCTCACCATCGCTTCTTCATAGTTCGTAGGTTCATCATGGTCTAGTAACATGACTTCCAAAATAGGATTACCGTACCACTCTGGTGCGGATCTTACTCTGGTTGATCTACGAAGTTCAGTAGAAACTTGATCTGAAGTTTCATGATCATTATCATTAGCTTCCTCCCTATTTGATGTAGGTGTCACAGGAACAGATTTCTGTGACGTACTACTTCTCAATAAGGGAGTAGATACTGTTATCTCATCAAGTTCTACTTTCCTCCCACTCACTTCTTTCGAGAGAAACTCCTTCTCTAGAAAGTTTCCGATTTTAGCAACAAAAATTTTGCCTTCGGATCTGTGATAGAAGGTATACCCAATAGTCTCCTTTGGGTACCCTATGAAGACACATTTCTCCGATTTGGGTTCGAGCTTATCAGGTTGAAGCTTTTTCACATAAGCATCGCAGCCCCAAACTTTAAGAAACGACAACTTTGGTTTCTTGCCAAACCACAGTTCATAAGGCGTCGTCTCAACGGATTTTGATGGTGCCCTATTTAACGTGAATGCGGCCGTCTCTAGAGCATAACCCCAAAAAGATAGCGGTAAATCGGTAAGAGACATCATAGATCGCACCATATCCAGTAAAGTACGATTACGACGTTCGGACACACCATTACGTTGTGGTGTTCCGGGTGGCGTGAGTTGCGAAACTATTCCGCATTGTTTCAAATGTAGACCAAACTCGTAACTCAAATATTCTCCTCCACGATCAGATCGTAGAAACTTTATTTTCTTGTTACGATGATTTTCCACTTCACTCTGAAATTCTTTGAACTTTTCAAATGTTTCAGACTTGTGTTTCATTAAGTAGATATACCCATATCTGCTTAAATCATCAGTGAAGGTGAGAAAATAACGATATCCGCCACGAGCCTCAACATTCATTGGACCACATACATCAGTATGTATGATTTCCAATAAATCTGTTGCTCTCTCCACAGTACCGGAGAACGGTGTTTTAGTCATCTTGCCCATAAGGCACGGCTCGCAAGTGCCAAGTGATTCATAATCAAGTGACTCCAAAAGTCCATCAGTATGGAGTTTCTTCATGCGTTTTACGCCGATATGACCTAAACGGCAGTGCCACAAATAAGTTGCACTATCATTATTAACTCTGCATCTTTTGGCTTCAACATTATGAATATGTGTGTTACTACTATCGAGATTAAGTAAGAACAAACCACTCTTTAATGGCGCATGACCATAAAAGATATTACTCATATAAATAGAACAACCATTATTCTCAGATTTAAATGAATAACCGTCTCGCATCAAACAAGATCCAGATATAATGTTCATGCTCAACGCTGGTACTAAATAACAATTATTTAGATCTAATATTAATCCCGAAGGTAGATGTAGAGGTAGCGTGCCGACCGCGATCACATCGACTTTGGAACCATTTCCCACGTGCATCGTCACCTCGTCCTTAGCCAATCTTCGCTTAATCCGTAGCCCCTGTTTTGAGTTGCAAATATTAGCAACAGAACCAGTATCAAATACCCAGGTGCTACTGCGAGAATTAGTAAGGTACACATCAATAACATGTATATCATATATACCTTTGTTAACCTTGCCATCCTTCTTATCCGCCAAATACTTGGGGCAGTTCCGCTTCCAGTGACCAGTCTGCTTGCAATAGAAGCACTCAGTTTCAGGCTTAGGCCCAGACTTGGGTTTCTTCTCTTGAGCAGCAACTTGCTTGCTGTTCTTTTTGAAGTTCCCCTTTTTCTTCCCTTTGCCCTTTTTCTTGAAACTAGTGGTTTTGTTAACCATCAACACTTGATGCTCCTTTTTGATTTCTACCTCCGCGGCTTTTAGCATCGCGAAGAGCTCGGGCATAGTTTTGGTCATCCCTTGCATATTATAGTTCATCACGAAGCTCTTGTAGCTTGGTGGCAGTGATTGGAGAATTCTGTCAATGACGCAATCATCCGGAAGATTAACTCCCAGTTGAATCAAGTGATTGTTATACCCAGACATTCTGAGTATATGCTCACTGACAGAACCATTCTCCTCCATTTTACAGCTATAGAACTTATTGGAGACTTCATATCTCTCAATCCGGGCATTTGCTTGAAATCTTAACTTCAACTCCTGGAACATCTCATATGCTCCATGGTGTTCAAAACGTCGTTGAAGTCCCGGTTCTAAGCCGTAAAGCATGGCACACTGAACTATAGAGTAGTCATCAGCTTTGCTTTGCCAGACGTTCACAACATCTGGCGTAGCTCTTGCACCAGGCCTGGCACCTAGCGGTGCTTCCAGGACGTAATTCTTCTGTGCAGCAATGAGGATAATCCTCAAGTTACGGACCCAGTCCGTGTAATTGCTACCATCATCTTTCAACTTTGCTTTCTCAAAGAACGCATTAAAATTCAACGGAACAACAGCACGAGCCATCTATCTACACAACATAGACAAGCAAGATACTATCAGGTACTAAGTTCATGATAAATTAAAGTTCAATTAATCATATTACTTAAGAACTCCCACTTAGATAGACATCTCTCTAATCCTCTAAGTGATCACGTGATCCAAATCAACTAAACCATGTCCGATCATCACGTGAGATGGAGTAGTTTCAATGGTGAACATCATTATGTTGATCATATCTACTATATGATTCACGCTCGACCTTTCGGTCTCCGTGTTCCGAGGCCATATCTGTATATGCTAGGCTCGTCAAGTTTAAACCTGAGTATTCCGCGTGTGCAACTGTTTTGCACCCGTTGTATTTGAACGTAGAGCCTATAACACCCGATCATCACGTGGTGTCTCAGCACGAAGAACTTTCGCAACGGTGCATACTCAGGGAGAACACTTCTTGATAATTTAGTGAGAGATCATCTTATAATGCTACCGTCAATCAAAGCAAGATAAGATGCATAAAAGGATAAACATCACATGCAATCAATATAAGTGATATGATATGGCCATCATCATCTTGTGCTTGTGATCTCCATCTTCGAAGCACCGTCATGATCACCATCGTCACCGGCGCGACACCTTGATCTTCATCGCAGCATCGTTGTCGTCTCGCCAATCTTATGCTTCTACGACTATCACTACCGCTTAGTAATAAAGTAAAGCATTACATCGCGATTGCATTGCATACAATAAAGCGACAACCATATGGCTCCTGCCAGTTGCCGATAACTCGGTTACAAAACATGATCATCTCATACAATAAAATTTAGCATCACGTCTTGACCATATCACATCACAGCATGCCCTGCAAAAACAAGTTAGACGTCTTCTACTTTGTTGTTGCAAGTTTTACGTGGCTGCTACGGGCTTTAAGCAAGAACTCATCTTACCTACGCATCAAAACCACAACGATAGTTTGTCAAATAGACTCCGTTTTAACCTTCTCAAGGACCGGGCGTAGCCACACTCGGTTCAACTAAAGTTGGAGAGACAGTCTTCCGCAAGCCATCTATGTGCAAAGCACGTCGAGGGAACCGGTCTCGCGTAAGCGTACGCGTAAGGTTGGTCCGGATCGTCTCGTCCAACAATACCGCTGAACCAAAGTATGACATGCTGGTAGGCAGTATGACTTGTATCGTCCACAACTCACTTGTGTTCTACTCGTGCAAATAACATCAAACCATAAAACCTAGGCTCGGATGCCACTGTTGGGGAACGTAGTAATTTCAAAAAATTTCCTAGGCACACGCAAGATCATGGTGATGCATAGCAACGAGAGGGGAGAGTGTTTGTCTACGTACCCTCGTAGACCGAAGCGGAAGCGTTGACACAACATAGAGGAAGTAGTCGTACATAGAGGAAGTAGTCGTACGTTCTCCTCGCGATCCAACCGATCACAGCACCGTTACTCCGGCACCTCCGAGTTCTTGGCACACGTTCAGCTCGATGACGATCCCCGGGCTCCGATCCAGCAAAGCGTCGAGGAAGAGTTCCGTCAGCACGACGGCGTGGTGACGATCTTGATGTGTTACCGGCGCAGGGCTTCGCCTAAGCACTGCAACGATATAATCGAGGTGGAATTTGGTGGAAGGGGGCACCGCACACGGCTAAGGAACGATCCGTAGATCAACTTGTGTCTTTGGGTGTCCCCTGCCCCCGTATATAAAGGATGAAGGGGGGGAGGCTGGCCGGCCAAAGGAGGGAGGCGCAGGAGGAGTCCTACTCCCTCTGGGAGTAGGATTCCCCCCCCAATCCTAGTTGGACTAGGATTCTTCAAGGGGGAGAGAGAAGGAGAGGGGGGCGCCCACCTCTCCTAGTCCTAATAGGACTAGGGGAAGGGGGGAGGCGCGCAGCCCCTAGGGCTGCCCTCTCACTTCTCCTCCAAGGCCCATGTTGGCCCATTATGCTCCCGGGGGGTTCCGGTAACCCTCCCGGTATTCCGGTAAAATCCTGATTTCACCTGGAATGCATCCGATGTCCAAACATAGGCTTCCAATATATAATTCTTTATGTCTCGACCATTTCGAGACTCCTCGTCACGTCCGTGATCACATCCGGGACTCCGAACTCCTTCGGTACATCAAAATGCATAAACTCATAATAACTGTCATCGTAACGTTAAGCGTGCGGACCCTATGGTTCGAGAACAATGTAGACATGACCGAGACACGTCTCCGGTCAATAACCAATAGCGGGACCTGGATGCCCATATTGGCTCCTACATATTCTACGAAGATCTTTATCGGTCAGACCGCATAACAACATACGTTGTTCCCTTTGTCATCGGTATGTTACTTGCCCGAGATTCGATCGTCGGTATCCAATACCTAGTTCAATCTCGTTACCGGCAAGTCTCTTTTCTCGTTCTGTAATACATCATCTCGCAACTAACTCATTGGTTGCAATGCTTGCAAGGCTTTATGTGATGTGCATTACCGAGAAGGCCCTGAGATACCTCTCCGACAATCGGAGTGACAAATCCTAATCTCGAAATATGCCAACTCAACATGTACCTTCGGAGACACTTGTAGAGCACCTTTATAATCACCCAGTTACGTTGTGACGTTTGGCAGCACACAAAGTGTCCCTACGGTAAATGGGAGTTGCATATTCTCATAGTTGAAGGAACATGTATAAGTCATGGATAAAAGCAATAGCAACATACTAAACGATCGGGTGCTATGCTAATGTAATGGGTCATGTCAATCAGATCATTCAACTAATGATGTGATCTCGTTAATCAAATAACAACTCTTTGTTCATGGCTAGGAAACATAACCATCTTTGATTAATGAGCTAGTCAAGTAGAGGCATACTAGTGACACTCTGTTTGTCTATGTATTCACACATGTATTATGTTTCCAGTTAATACAATTCTAGCATGAATAATAAACATTTATCATGATATAAGGAAATAAATAATAACTTTATTATTGCCTCTAGGGCATATTTCCTTCAAATGCTGCCACCGGCCCGGCGGGGAACGAGCAGCAAGCATCCTCTCAGCACCCGTCCGTGCGGCGGGATGGCCGCACCGCCAATCCGTCGCTCACCCCGGCCGGTTCTTCGTCGCACGTGCTTCGCGCGCCCTTGGAGGCTCGGGCTGCGCTCATCGCGGTGAACGAGCTCCTGCGCTACTGCCCCGTCGACGACGTCTACGAGGAGTGGCTCGACCGCGTCGCCGAGCTCGTCCGCGCCGGATGGGGCTCTCCCGCGCCTTCCGCACTGTTGTGCCGCACTCCGCCCCGCATGGGCAATAAAGCCCGGGGGCATTCCAGCCGCCTCCTTTCCAAGAAGATGCCATGGCCCCAAGGCGCGCAGCTCCTGGGCGGAACCCGCTCCGTCATGCGCCGGCCCAGCAGGAACGGAGCTGCCAAGAAGTCCCGCGACCACAAGAGGCCGCCCGGGCGCTCCCAGCCCTGGCTCGCCGAGACCCCGCTCCAGATCCGGCACGGCAAGACCCCGCGCTGCTCCCAGCTGCGGCGCAAGGGGACCCACAAGGCCAAGCTCTCCCTCAACCAAAACCTCCCGCGGTCACCGCTGGCTGCCGCACCTACACCCCCGAGCTGCGTAGCATCGCGTGGCCCGGCAATTTCAAGCCGGACCTGCCTCCTCGCTACGACGGCACAACTGATCCCACAGAGTTCCTCCAGCTCTACGAGCCGGGAATCGAAGCTGCCAGCGAGGACGAAAAGGTCATGGAGAACTAGTTCCCCATGGCGCTGAAGGAAGGTGCTCGCACTTGGCTCCTGAACCTGGCCCCAGGCACGATCTCCTCCTGGGACCAGATGCGTACTCGCTTCATCGCCAACTTCCAAGGTACCCGCGACTGGCCTCCCGCCGTGAGCGACATGCGCCGCATCAAGCAGCAACCTGGGGAGACCCTGCAAAAGTACATCCAACGCTTCAACAGTGCGCGCCTCAAGATCCCCAGGGTGTCCGAAGAAGCCATCATTTCGGCCTTCTCCGACTACGTGCGCTACGTCAAGATGAAGGAGGAGTTGGCGATGCATGAAGACCTCCGCACCTCCCTGGAGCTGTTCAACCTGGCGACCAAGTGCGCCAGAGCTGAGGAGGGACGCCTCTCCCTCCTCGAGCTGCCTGCCGCAGGCCCAGAAGAGAAGAAGCCCAAGGCCAAGGACGTGAAGCGCAAGGGGGCTGCCGTGCTCGCGGCAGAGCTGGACACCAAGAGGGGCAAGGATCTGCCCGAATCCTCCAGGGGCAGCCCGTACTGCGTGTACCACGACCTCCACACCCACAACACCAATGAATGCCAAGAACTCCGCGCCGTGCGAGAAGGAAGAGTCGGCCGACGCCCTGACCGGGGCTACGGCCAAGGAGGAGGATGGAACCCGGGACACTGGGAAGATCGTGGCCCACGTCAAGGCTGGCGTGACCAACCTCGTGAGGACCGCTGGCGCGACCCGCCTCGCGAGGGGGACTGGAGGGACCAGCCTCATGAGGATCGCCCTCATGGCAACCCAGGCCTGCCGCCGTTGCCGCCTCAGCCAAGAAGGAATGAAGACCGCCACCAAGACGAGGGGGCTGGGGGCTTCCAAGAGCCTCGCGCCATCGCCTGCATCCTGGGCGGAGCTCAAGCCCCAGCCTCTCAACGTATCTTCAAGCAGTTTGCTCGCGAAGTGAATGCAGTTCTCCCCAAGCTCGAAGCAACGCGTCCCCTCAGGTGGTCGGCCTGCACCATCACGTTCAGCTCAGCAGACCAGCTCAAGTGCGCGGCCACAGCCGGAGTCCTCCCAATGCTTTGTTCCCCAGTCATCAGCAACATTCTGGTCACCAGGACCCTCATTGACGGAGGGGCAGGGCTCAATGTCTTGTCCGTGGAAACATTCAACAGCCTCCAAGTGCCCTATGACCAGCTTCAGCCAACCAAGCCCTTCTCCGGAGTCACCGACGGTTCGACGGTCCCGATCGGGCAAGTCTACCTCCCAGTCACCTTCGGCACCTATGACAACTACTGCACCGAGCTCATCGACTTTGACATCGCCCACATCCGCCTGCCGTACAACGCCATCCTCGGGTACCCGGCGCTGGCTAAGTTCATGGCCGTGACTCACCATGGCTACAATGTCCTCAAGATGCCAGGAAGCGGCGGCGTCAGCACGGTGCCGTGTCAAGAGAAGGATGCAGTGTGTGCCCTGGAGCGAGCCTTTCAGGCCGCGTCACTAGAAGACCCAGATCGCGGAAGCAGGAGGCTTCCTGAGACCACCCCCAAGAACAAGAGGACAACGTCAGGCTCAGCCCCTCAGGAGGCAGGCCCTTCGAGGCCCGCGTCTGCCCAAGGGGACCCTCCTTCAATCGCATAGGAAAGCGCGCCTGGCGCCCTCCTCAGGCAGGGCTCGGGGGCTCTCACCTGGAGGGCCACCGACCTCACCAAGGTCACGAGGGAGGCGCTGGGGCACCATGTGGAGGCGTGCTTCGAGGCACGTTTCCCTCGAAAGGAAGCCAGGGAAGGAAGGTCAGACCAGCAGGAGTTTGTTAGCAAGGCCATTCAAGAACTACAGGAGTCAAGGATCATGAGAGGTTGTCGTCGCCCACCAGCTGTGGCTCCCCATCCAGGCGAGGATGGTGGGCTGCGCGTCTGCGTCGACGTACCAGGGCTCAATCAGATCGCCACGGTGGAGCGCCTCTGGCCCTCACAAGTGGGGCGCTGCGGAGGACCACCCCATAGCTATGTTCGCATGCCTTATGGCCTGCTAAGCGTGGCTGCGGCATACCAGCGCATCATGAGGAGCATCTTGGAGGCGCAAGAAGACAGGCGTTCCACAGCCCTGGCGGAAATGGAGGCTGCTCGTGAGGAACCACCAGTGCCTCTGGAGCCTCCCGAGGCCCCTGGGCCTAGGGGCTCGTGAGGATCGGCTTCCGCAGCCCACCGAGTCTGCTGCACCAATGCCACTGCCCCGACGACATCTTCAGGTGACGTCTTTCAAGTTTCATTCCCCGCTGGGAGCGCCCTCCCAGGGTTGCGTCATTCCCAGGCCATGTGGGTCCGTCCCTGTGGCATGTATCCCTTTTTATCTTTTCAGTCGCTAGCTTGCTTTGCTGGGGGCGCCCCTCGGGCTGCATCATCCCCAGGCCACTCGGCCTAGGCCCAGCGGCATGTATCCCTTCCGCGTTTATTTCCAATTATGCATCATTACCTGATGCCGTCCGCGGCGCCTTTTCTTCTTCATGTCGACCACTTGCACGTTAAAGGGGGGGTGCCTGAGCATCGCGACTCAGGGCTCTTACTGGCTCTCCAGCCCTCACCCTCTGGCCTTGTCCACGGCATCGCGACCTGGCATACCAGCGACGGCTGAGACAAGCTTGAGAGCCAGGACCCGAGGACGTAGAGTACCGGCATCTAACCAGATTTTGCAGGAACACATCTCAAGATACGGCCCAGTGCCAGGCGCAACCCGCCTAGAGGTAGGGCCTCGTGAGTCCCGCGCTGGCTCACGGGTGCCCAGATACACCTCACCTAGCTCAACCGTGCCAGCCACGTGTCAGGGCGGGGCTGTACACGCCCCGGGGGCTCCTCCCGGAGGGGAGCCCCCTCCCACATACCAGTGGAAGCACCATGCTCCGTGCTGGCTGACGACACTGCCGAGGAGCGGCTATGCGCGTACACATACGAAAGCGCTATGCTCTGCGTTGGTGATAAACAACTGAGGGTGGCCTCCGGGCCGTGTTAACCTCAGGGAGCCCCGAGCTCAGTGGCCGGCCTCATCGCAACACCTCCCCCGGGAGCGCCGCGCGAGGGGGCTGGGCACGGGGGCTACGACTGGGTCACGCCCAGCCGTACGCCCCAGCCAGGCCCCTCGGGCCTGGTTCGTCACGCGTCTCTCCCCGAGCGGAGCCAAGGTATGAAGGCCGTTTGTGCATCAAGGGGGACTCCTGAGCATCGCGACTCAGGAGCCTAACTGGCTCCGTAGCCCCTCACTCCTTAGTTCCGAAAGGCTATGCTGGGTGAGGTACGCGCGGGGTCGGGCTCTGCAGACGTAGAATGGTAGCCCCGCCTGCATTTCATCTCGTCACTTGATGTCCGCGCGTCAAGGGGGACTCCTGAGCATCGCGACTCAGGAGCCTAACTGGCTCCGTAGCCCCTCACTCCTTAGTTTCGAAAGGCTATGCTAGGTGAGGTACGCGCGGGGTCGGGCTCTGCAGACGTAGAACAGAAACGCACCTACATCGCGCCTCCCTACTTGTTGTTCGTGCGCTAAGGGGGACTCCTGAGCATCACGACTCAGGAGCCTAACTTGTCACGTGGCCCCTCATTCCTTTGGTCCCGTCCTGGTTTCCGGTCGGGGCTGATGCTGGGTGAGGCATGCGCGTGGTCAGGCTCTGCCGGCGTAGAACATAAGCAAGTAGGGAAGAGGAACATAAAAATTCAAGGAACTTAAAAGTGAATATTACAACCCATACTGTCGCCTTGGTACCAAACGCAAATTTAAATGCCTCCTCGAGGCGTCGTGCATGTGTAGGAATCGAAAGAAGGACAGGGACGATAGCGGAGTCACTTGTCGGCAGCGGAGTCGCGTGGAGTGGCTTCACCTTGTGGGGTAGTAGAGCCCGCAGCGCCTCGCTTCGGCTTGGTGCTGAAGGCCCGGAACTTCCCTAGCAGCGCCTCT
The DNA here is from genome assembly GCA_032464435.1 of Aegilops umbellulata. Taxonomy (NCBI): domain Eukaryota; kingdom Viridiplantae; phylum Streptophyta; class Magnoliopsida; order Poales; family Poaceae; genus Aegilops; species Aegilops umbellulata. Next base: position 401,959,470 of record CP136054.1, read on the forward strand.
ACGCGCCCCTTCACGGCCTCGACAGCAGCAGCGGCGCCCTCGCCGCTCACCGGCTCCAGCAGGCTGTCAAGGTCGGCGCTGGGGTCGCGGAGGTAGACATGGGCGAAGACCCGCGTCAGCGCGGCGGAAGACAGGACACGCGCCTCGGCTTCGACCGTGGGGACGAGTCCGAGGGCGACATCTCCAAGAGCCTTCACCAAGAAGGGAAGCAGTTTGGCGGGGCCGTCCCCGTCGCCAGCCAGCGGGCAATCCAGGCCACTCTTGTAAAGCGTCTTCAGCGAAGCGCGAGCATCCTTCTCCATGTCCGCGAAGGCCACGTGATCCTCGGCAAGGACCCTGGCCTTGGCGTCCAGCTTGGCCTTCGTCGTCTCCAGCTCCTTCTTCAACGCACCTTGGTGGCTGCGGCGCTTCTTGAGCTTCGCCTCCCGGTCCTCGAGCGCCGCCTCGCGAGCCTTCACCCCCTTCTCCTGCTCTTGGCGAAGGAGGGTCTCCTCTGCACGCTGATCATGAAGGCCTTGCAACTCGTCCTCCAGCTCCTTGCAGCGGCCGCGGATGCCAACCGCCTCTCCCAGGGCCGCGTCACGGGCAGCCTTCACCTCGAGGGTAGCCTCCCTCTCCTCTTCACAGGCCGTCGAGGCCTGAACCAGCGCTGCCCAGATCGAGGCGTCATAGCGAATCCATCCCGAGGCCAGTTCCAGGCGCCCGGCCACCCAGCGAGGGTCGGCGCCTAGAAGATCCTGCCGTAGCCGGTCCAGTCCAGCAACAGCTCTCTCCAGGATGGAAGAAGAAGGCAGAGAAGCATCAGTGCGCTTCAAGGCAGCAGGAGGAGTCGCGGAACCAGCAGCCGGCGGAACAGGAGGAGAAGGTAGCGGCGGCGAGACTGCAGTGTCCCGAGATGGAGTCTGCTGCGAATCCCCAGCCGTAGCAGCAGCACCAGGCAAGGGCACCTCTGGGGTTGATCGAGCCATGGGGGCTGACGCCCCGGCCAGCTCGGCCAAGCCCCGCAAGGACGAGTGGGCAGGAGAAGCCCGCGCGTCGCGGTCGCCCTCCCCTGCAGGTGGAGGTGTCGTCACAGCTGGGGACTCAGGAGCCCCCTTCAGCTTCTTCACCGCAGGCGCCAGCCTGCTCAGGAGAAGTAATCGTCAAGCCTCGTCAGCGGAACAAGAAACCAGGGATCAAGGAACAAGAAAGCTCCAGCGGTCTCCTGCCAAACTTGAAGCCGGAGAGCCGGCTGGAGGGGTCGACCTCGGAAGCAGAAGGCGCGTCAGCGGTTCGCCCCGGAGTCAGGGCGGACCCGCGGGGGATCAACCCGGTCCTGCCCTTCTTCGGGACCAGGGGCGAGCTCCCGCTGCCCAGCACGTCGTCGTCATCATCATCATCACTCAGTGAAAGGCGGAGAGCACGGGGCTTGCGCTGGAGCGTGGGAGCCCTCGACACTCCGTCAGTCGCCTCGGAGTCGGGGCCTGCCTCCTGCTCCTCCTCGCCCCCGTCTCCGCTGGAGTCGCCGGAAGACACATTCACCAGATCGTCGGGAGCCACCACGGGCACGAGCCCGTCCCCGTTGAACACGGGCATGGACTCCACCACTCGCTCCCAATCGTCGCGGAGGAACAGGGGCGAAGGCGCGCCCTCCAGCCTTGCTGCCTCGCCCCCGACCAGGTACTGGACAATCGCGGTCACGTCCTCTTCGCCCACGGCTGCAGGGCTCGGGTGAGGCCTCCACATCAGGGGAGAGTACTGCCGAAGCCGAGCCAGCTGGTGCTCCAGGAACTCCCTCAGCAACGATGCCCCGGTCAGCTTCACCGTCGCCATGTTGGCTGGCTTCAGATCGGCGTCCATCTTCGCCAGCATCGACTTTGCGCGGGGATCCGTGAGCTCCGCCCGGCACCAGTCTTCCGAGCTCACGGCCGGCTCCGTGGGAAGGGCCAACCAAGGGTCGACACACCCGGCGTCAACCAATACCCACTTGCTCCGGAAGCCCTCGATCCTCTTCCCTGGATTCGAGATGGCCATGGAGCTGCCGCACGCGACGAAGCCCGCCCACGCAGAAGGAGAACCTTTGGAGGTCCGGAGGTAGAAGTAGTGGCGCAGCAAGGCCACTAAAGGCTGCACCCCCACATGCGCCTCGCAGTAGTAGGCGAAGGTCGCCGGGAGAAGGACGGGGTTGGGGTGGAGATGCAAAGCTTGCAAGTTGTAATGGCGGAGAACGGCGAGGAAGAACTCAGAGAAAGGAGGCACCAGGCCCGCTGCAATGGAGCTCACGAAGAAAGGATAGAAGGTGCTCCCTTGGCCTTCAGGGGCATCGGAGCCGACCTTGAACATCTGCGCCCCGTCAATGCCCTGCGCCGCAGCCATCCGGTGCAGTAGGGCGAGGCTCGCCTTCGACACGTTGGGCGAATCCAAAGCAGGCGAGAACCAAGCTTCGGCCGGGGCCCGGTGAGGTGCCATGGCTACCTGGGTCGAGCGGGTGGAGCAGATCTGGAAGCTTGGAGGAAGGAAGGAGAAGCGCAAGAAAGGGGATCTGGGCAGCGGATGAAGAAGGAGAAGAACAAAACCCGAGCAAATGCCACGCCTTTAGTATCCTGCGTAGTTGCAAAAGCACCCACGTCCAATCAACCGCCACGCGGCGCCCAAGGCCGCAGGCTGTTAGGGCCCGCGGTGCTTCGCCCTTGCCCTTCCGCCTCTCGGCACGGCCAAGTCCGTGCGCGCCTTGGGCCCGGGGGCTACTGTCGGCGTTCTGGGAACGGGGGTCCCCAGACTTGCCTGCCTGCGGCCTGCGGCGTGGCTCAAATGGGGGCCCAGCGTGGCCCATCTTCATCAACACAAGGTTTAAGACCCTCGTGAGGGGCCAGGCCTCGCGAGGCGGACGACACGGCGCTTCCTCAAGCACGGCCTCCTTAGGCTGGCTCGCGAGGAGGCGGAGCGATCAAGGTGGGGTATCTCACGAGGTGCCCATGACGCAAGCCATGACGACCAAGGGTGCCAGGCGGGCGCCAGCCCGTGCGGCGTTTCCCTTTCCTCTTTGGTGCAAAGGGGGCAAGCGCAGGCGAGAGGATCAAGCAAAGGCATCCATTTCGGTGCAACGAGACCAAGACCAGTCCAACGGTGGGAAGGAGGTCACCATGGAGCCCAGGATGGCGTCACCACAGGGCCTTTGGCAGGCGAAGACCAACTTTAGTCAGGATAAGTGTACCAGATGTTCCCCTTCAAATTGGCCAATTGTTGGCGCCCTTCCCGCTCAATATTTGGGAAGAGGCCCAGGGCCTTTGCCTATAAATAGGGCTAGCCACCCCCAGGGTAGAAGCATCTAGAATCCGATCTGATCGAGTACCAAGGAACCAGTAGAAGCAAGTAGAGAGAGAGAAGGGCGATCGAACTCCCCCTAGAAGTTCATCCCCTAGCCAAGAACAGACCCTCGCGAGGTCGTTCTGCCTTGTATTGTTCTTCCTCATCAGCCCAAGAGGCAATCCACCCACCACACTGGAGTAGGGTATTACACCACAATGGTGGCCCGAACCAGTATAAACCCAGTGTCTCTTGTGTTGTTCTTGCAGTAGTTTAGATCCTCGCGAGACGGAGAGGTAGTGGGCACGATCTCCGCGCGCACCCCAGAGTTCGAACCTTAAGGGTCTGCCGGAACCCGTGATCCGACAATAACATTCACAGGAGTCTAATAGAATTAAGTCAATATGTGTATGCAGGCTTCGTTGCTAGCCTCTGCCGCACTGACTGCAGAGGTGGATGCGCGGAAGCAGAGCCTTGAGTGGTCCGAGCAAGAGCTCGGCCTTGCCAAGAAGGAGCTCGGGAAAAAAGAAGGTAAGTAATACCTTGTGGAGTATAATATAAAAAGATGCAGTTGCAAAAAATGACAGGATCGCTATAGGTGTCATAGGGGCCACGACTGAGGTGGCGACCCTTAGGCAAGTGTTGTCCGAGGCCGAAAAGAGGGCAGCCACAGAGCGCACCGAGCGGGAGAAGCATGAGGCGTGGGTTGGCGAGGTGCAGCAAGAGCTCCAGGCTCTCGTGAAAAAACACAAGACTTTGGAGCTTGACTCAATGACGCGAGAGTTCGAGCTCGTGACGGCCCTTAAAAGCGCCAAATCTGCCAAGGCCGAAGCCTAGAAAGCCCTCCAGGAAGTTGAGGCGATGAAGAAGATAGTGGCCGGTAAGGCATTCTTTATGCAAAGCAAGCACGTGAAAGTGAATTACTTGTTACTTACCCGAGTTCGGAGTTCTCCAGGAGCATTCGCAGATTTGCCCCGTAGCGTGTCAGATACCGCCGCTTTCTACCAAGCCGAGGAGGGCAGCTCGACGGAGAAGGTGTTCTGGTCTCAGTACGCTGAGACCGGACACACGGTGCCTTTGAGCGACCAGTTGAAGCAACTGGTCGAGCTCCACAAGGTGGCCGAAACAGCCATGAAGGGCTTTATAGTTCGGCTGTGGCCTGGAGAGGCCCTGCCTGGGAGCTATTTCGGGCTGGTGAGGCGGCTGGTGGATGCCTGTCCATGGCTTGAAGTCATCAAGCGCTCCGTCTGCATCGAGGGTGCCCGTAGGGCGCTTGCCCATGCTAAAGTGCACTGGGGCAAATTGGATGCTGTGAAGCTTGTGAAGGACGGGCCGCCGCCGGGCAAGGAGCATCGCCACCCCGAGATGTACTATGAGGGCGTCCTGAAGGGCGCCCGCCTTATGGTGGACGAATGTTCGAAAGATGTAATATTTGAGTGAAACTTGTTCGCTTTATCCTGTGCGCTGAAAACTTGTTCATGTGCGCTATGTAACGCTTGTTTAATTTAAAATATTACCTTCTATGCGGTCGTTTATTAAATTTGAGAGATAGCGAGTCATCAGCTTCTGCCCCCATGCCACGAGTGCTGGGGTGTTCGGGATAAATCTGAGCACTCTTTTTCCCATTCTTGGGTCCTTTGAGGGAGGTGCTCAGCACAACGAACAAGGCAATCGGACTATAATGCATTATCACTCTCACTTAGCTAGAGAATTCTATAATTTTAAATTTCGGCGAAGCCCCTAGTGTTCGGAAGACCGAGTTCGGGGCGCTATACACGCCTAGGCTGGACAAAGCCGACTCCTCGCTCTAAGCGGCATAAGTCTTTAAGGACTCGAAACCTCCCGAACAGCGACCAGCTCTAGCCCTATCATGACAGTCAGTTTTAGCTTTCTCTACGGAGGTGCTTAGCCCAGCTCAAGTGGGGCACAATCGCAGTAGTTCTCCCAGCGCTACCTTAGCCGATATAGCGGAACGTAAGGTACCAAAACATGGGAGCCGGGCAAACCCAACTATTGACCAAAGACATGATTCGGAGCTGATGCATATAATGCTATAAGTTCAGAGGGTTGCACTTGTGGAAGTGTTCGGACTTCTCACGTCGTATTATGGGGTGCTTGAGCCCCTGGCGTATTGGCCGTACCAAAGTGTACGGGTGCTAAATGTCATAACTGAACATATATATTAAAAAAGGAATTAATAGGGAATGCAATAATAAGCTGAAGCTAGGCATTGTATATTTTGAAATGCTGCTGTAAAAGCAGAACGATACAAATAGCGCGATAAGCAAGAGATGGGACTATTTGACATGTCCCCCTCCAGGGGCAAGCTGCGAGACGATATGTAAGACAGGTATTTTGCTCGTTATAGAGACCACCTGGGAATTCGACGTAGCTTTCTACCTCCTTGGTTTTTGCATCGTGTGTTCGGCGATTGTATTGCCGGACAGGCCTTCCAGGTGATGGAGTCCTGAAAGTAAGAAAAAATGACGAAATCGGGAGCCCCTAGTGCGGTTGAGCCGCATTTAGGGCATGTCGTGCCCGTGCCCCTCCCCCTGTGCCCATGGAATTGTCAAAGCGTAGTTATGTACGCGTGGTACTGATTTCGCAGTTTCGCGAGGGCTGGGGTTGGGGACGCATTGCTACGCTTGCTCGGGACGTGCCAGGCGGTCTTGTTGTAGGTTACTCCGGGCGCGCTTGATGGTGTCCGGACGTTTAATAGCCGGACTAGAGAATTGCCTTGAGAGGTTGCTTTGTACTTCCGCTGCCAGGGCCGCCATATGCTCCTCCGTTCGGAGAGAGCGTTCGATGTTTCCATTGACCGTAATGACTCCTTGAGGGCCTGGCATCTTGAGATTAAGGTATGCTTAGTGCGGCACTGCATTGAACTTTGCAAATGCGGTTCGTCCGAACAGTGCGTGATAGCCACTGCGGAACGGGACTATGTCGAAGATTAACTCCTCGCTTCGGAAATTATCCGGGGATCCGAAGACCACCTCAAGTGTAGCTGAGCCTGTATACTTGGCCTCTACACCTGGTATGATGCCTTTAAAGGTCGTTTTTGTGGGTTTAATCCTTGAGGGATCTATGCCCATTTTCCGCACTATATCCTGATAGAGCAGGTTCAGGCTGCTGCCGCCGTCCATAAGGACTCTAGTGAGGTGAAATCCGTCAATGATTGGGTCTAGAACCAATGCGGTGAATCCACCGTGACGGATGCTAGTGGGGTGGTCCCTTCGATCAAAAGTGATCGGGCAGGAGGACCATGGGTTGAACTTTGGGGCGACTGGCTCCAACGCGTAGACGTCCCATAATGCACGCTTCCACTCCCTCTTGGGGATGTGGGTTGCGTATATCAATTTCACCATTCACACTTGTGGGGGGAAGCCCTTCTGTCCACTGTTGTTCGGCGGCCAGGCCTCTTCGTCCTCGTCGCTGTGCAGCACCTTGTCTTTATTTTTGCTATTTAACTTACCGGCCTGCTTGAACACCCAACAATCCCTGTTGGTGTGATTGGCTGGCTTTTCGGGGGTGCCATGTATTTGGCATGAGCGATCGAGTATACGGTCCAAACTGGACGGGCCCGGAGTATTTCTTTTGAATGGCTTTTTCTGCTGACCAGGTTTAGAGCCTCTGAATCCGGCATTAACTGTCGTATCCTCAGCACTTTCGCTGTTAATGCGGCGCTTGTGCTTGTTGCGATGCGACCTGCCATTGCTGTCCTTGGTATCCGAATTACCAGGGCTCTTTGTCATGTTCTTGCTACGAGCCAGCCAGCTGTCTTCTCCCGCGCAAAAGCAGGTCATGAGTGTCGTGAGGGCTGCCATAGATTTCGGCTTTTCCTGTCCGAGGTGTCGGCAAGCCACTCGTCACGGATGTTATGCTTGAAGGCTGCTAGGGCCTCGGCGTCTGGACAGTCGACGATTTGATTTTTCTTGGTTAAGAACCGTGTCCAGAATTGTCTGGCAGATTCATCTGGCTGCTGAATTATGTGGCTCAGGTCATCGGCGTCTGGTGGTCGCACATAGGTGCCCTAGAAATTGTCGAGGAATGCGGCTTCCAGGTCCTGCCAACAACCAATTGATTTTGCTGGCAAGCTGTTAAGCCAATGCCGAGATGGTCCTTTAAGCTTGAGTGGGAGGTATTTGATGGCGTGTAGATCATCACCGCGGGCCATGTGGATGTGAAGGAGATAGTCCTTGATCCATACTACAGGGTCTGTTGTGCCATCGTATGATTCGATGTTTACGGGTTTGAAACCCTCTGGGATTTGATGATCCATTACTTCATCTGTGAAGCATAGTGGGTGTGCGGCACCTCTGTATTGGGCTATATCGCGACGTAGCTCAAATGAGCTTTGTCTGCTGTGTTCGGCCTGACTGGATTTACTGTATCCGGTGTGACGATTATCGTCACATGTCGTGGGGTGCCCACGCGATCCATAGATCGATCTTGTTTGCCTTGCCTTGTCCTCCAACATATCGCGTAGGTCTGGCGCGTTTCCCCGTGCCTTGGTATGTTTTGAGCGACGCCGGGGTGCGGCTTGAGTGGAGAGCCGAGAGGCCTCTCTGTCGCGGCCGCGAGGTGGCCGATCAGCCGCCTCATGCACTGGTGATGTAGGTTTAAGTGCTTCCTCCTCCAATCGGGGTAGCAACTTGTGCTTTGGGTAGCTCTTGGAGGGGCGTTCGAGTTCGTATTCCTCGACTGCAAGGATTTCAATCCATCTGTCGGCTAGCAAATCTTGATCAGCTCTAAGCTGTTGCTGTTTTTTCTTAAGGCTACTCGCCGTGGCCATAAGCCTGTGCTTAAAACGCTCTTGTTCGACGGGATCCTCAGGCACGACAAATTCATCGTCGCCGAGGCTTGCCTCGTCTTCGGAGGGAGGCATGTAGTTATCATCCTCTTCCTCTCTGTCTGCCGCCCTCTCAGGGGGGCTGGCCTCTCCATCCTCCTGTGCTGAGTCTTGCTAGAGGGAGTTGTCTTCGGCACTGTCCGGGGTGTTATTATCTCCCGTGTCGGTATCACCGTTTTTGCTTTGGCGGGACTTAGAGTGGCGCCGTCGACGCCGGCGCTTGGGTTGCTTCTTGGAGGGGTCATCCCCCGTTGTTCCGTCTCCATTGCCTTCTTTGGTTGTGTCCACCATATATATGTCATATGACGAGGTGGCTTTCCAGTGCCCTATAGGCGCTGGTTCATGTTCGTCTCCTACATCATTATCCATACCGTCGATGTCTTCAGAGTCGAAGTCTAGCATGTCGGTTAAATCATCGACAGTGGCTACGAAGTGGGTGGTGGGTGGGCATCGAATTTCTTCGTCGTCCGCATCCCAATCCTGTTGGCCATAATCCGGCCAGGACTCTCCTGACAAAGAGAGAGACCTTAGTGAATTCAGAGTATCGCCGAAGGACGAGTACTAAAAGATATCCGCGGCGTTGAATTCCATGATCGGCGCCCAATCGGATTCGATTGGCAGGGGCGCGGAGGGTCCGGAGTCCGGATAAGAGTCCGGCACCTTGGAGTCACGGGCTTCACAGAGGATAAGGCTGGTGTTTGGCTCGATCGCCTTTGAGACTGCAGCCCCCGAGGCGGTGTCTAGCCACCCGTCCTCGATCAGCGCAGTTGGCTCTGAGCTAAGGGTCGGAGCTAACGCGGGTGCGCCCTCCAGGGCACTGTTCGGTGGCAGAGTTAGGTCATGCCCATCATGACAGTGCGGCGCGCCCGGCTGCGGCTCGAATCCGTCGAAGATCAAGTCTCCACGAATGTCAGCCGTGTAGTTCAAGCTTCCAAATCTGACCTGGTGGCCAGGGGCGTAGCTTTCAATCTGCTCCAGATGGCCAAGCGAATTGGCCCGCAGTGCAAAGCCGCCGAATACGAAGATCTGTCTAGGGAGAAAAGTCTCACCCTGGACCGCATCGCTGTTGATGATCGGAGAAGCCACCGGGCCTAAAGATGACGACACAGAGGAACTCTCAATGAAAGCACCAATGTCGGTGTCAAAACCGGTGGATCTCGGGTAGGGGGTCCCGAATTGTGCGTCTAGGCGGATGGTAACCGGAGACAAGGGACACAATGTTTTTACACAGGTTCGGGCCCTCTCGATGGAGGTAAAACCCTACTCCTGCTTGATTAATATTGATGATATGGGTAGTACAAGAGTAGATCTACCACGAGATCAGAGAGGTTAAACCCTAGAAGCTAGCCTATTGTATGATTGTTGTTCGTCCTATGGACTAAAGCCCTCTGGTTTATATAGACACAGGAGAGGGCTAGGGTTACACAGAGTCGGTTACAATGGAAGGAGATCTACATATCCGTATCGCCAAGCTTTCCTTCCACGCCAAGGAAAGTCCCATCCGGACACGGGACGAAGTCTTCAATCTTGTATCTTCATAGTCCAACAGTCCGGCCAAAGGTTATAGTCTGGCTATCCGGACACCCCCTATTCCAGGACTCCGTCAGGCGGCAATAGCCCCCGCACCTCTCCGGCCCGGTCACCCTCACAAGGCCTAGAGGACCGACCCCAGGAGAAAGCGACCTCCACAGCCAAGCCGGCTCCAGAGGCGCCTGCTCTCAACTCGCTAGCCGAGGTCCCACAAGCTCAGGAGCCCCCGGTTTCTTCTTCCGCTGCCACCAGCTCGCAGACCTTGGCGATGACGCTGCCTCCTCCTCCTCCCATCACGCCGCTGGCTCGTGATCCTTTTGCTTCTCCCAACGCTCTGGAGGAGGCTCTTTCCGCGCTGACCCAGGTTCAGGATGACCTCCAGGGTGCCGACCGGCGCCTAGCGTCAGGGCGCCTGGAGTTGGTCACGGGGTGGCTGCGATCCGACGCATCTGTGAGAGCGGCCTGGGGTCAGGCTGTGGCGGCTTCCGAGGAGGGCAAGCGGGCGGTCGGCCAGGCCGCGGTCGCCCGTGGGGTGGCGTTGAAGGATGCCGAGGCCGCTAAGGAGCGCTGCCGGGTGGTGGAGGTCGAGCTGGAGAACCTACGGAAGGAACACGTTGCCGCGGCTCGCCAGCTCGAGGCGCGGGAGGAGAAGATGAAGGCTCAAGAAGAAGCGGTCACCGGCCGCGATGCTGAGCTGGAGCAGCTGGCGCAGGCGCAGTCCGTGGAACGCGACCGCCTGGAGAAACTGGAGAAGAAGGTGGAAGCGAGGAAGGTCTAGCTGGAAACCAAGGCGAATGTTCTTGCTGAGACCGCGAGGCCTTCAAGTCTCTTGAGGTGAGGTCCCGCGAGGCGCTGCAGGAACTTTATGAGAAGGGCTTGGAGAAGTCGTTGGTGACTTATGATGAGGGCCCCGCCCAGCTACTTCCTCAGCTCGTCACGACGCTTGAGGATGTCCTCAACGAGATCGGCCCCATGGTGGAGGCGGAAGCGCGTGCGCTCTCCTCGTCGGCCTTGACGCGCGTCCTCAGCCGCCTTTATCTTCGCGACCCTGATGCCGACCTTGGTGCCCTGCTCGAGCCTATGGATGAGGAGCGTTGCGCAGCTGCCGCCAAGGTCGTGAAGGGCCAGTTGGAGGCTCTGCTGAAGAAGTTCCTTCCCATCGACCCTGCACCTCCGGCTGATGGTGCTGCCGGTCCCGCGACCACGGCTGACGACACGGGCGACGGCGATGCCGCCAACGGGAAGGCGCTCCCTAACGACAGCGCCCAAGGCTGAAGAGGAGGCTTGCTGGTGGACGGTGGTGCTCCTTCCCATTTTTACTTTCATGTGAACTTCCCTGCGATATGCAACATGCCTCATGGAGGCATCAAAACTTCTGTTTGGTGTTTGAAGAACAATATGTTTTGTAATATTTTATTAAGATTCCGTGATTTCCTTCCCATTAGCTTGATGTTGTACGTCGGCAGGGCCCGACCCCACGCATACCTCAGCCACCGTTGGGCCGTCCGGATCACCAGGACGGGGCCAAGGGGTGAGGGGCTACGTGGCCAGTTTGGCTCCCGAGTCGCGATGCTCAGGAGTCCCCCTTGACGCGCAAACGGCCTGCGGGAAGGAGATGAGAAAGTAGGCCTTTGTCGGATTTCGGGTTCCGGCAGACCTTTGAGGTTCGAACTCTGGGGTGCGCGTGGAGATTACGCTCTCTACCTCTTCGTCTCGCAAAGATCTAAACTACTGGAAGAACAACACAAGAGACACAAGGTTTATACTGCTTCGGGCCACCGACGTGGTGTAATACCCTACTCCAGTGTGGTGTGGTGGATTGCCTCTTGGGCTGATGAGGATGAACAATACAAGGAAGAACAGCCTCGCGAGGGTCTGTTCTTGGCTGAGGCGATGAACTGCTAGAGGGGTCCAGTCGCCCTTCTCTCTCTCTCTCTCTCTGTCTGATCCTCTTCTCTTGGGGGTGGCTAGTCCTATTTATAGGCAAAGGCCCTGGGCCTCTCCCCAAATATTGAGCGGGAAGGGCGTCAACAGTTGGCCATTTTGAAGGGGGACATCTAGTACACTTATCCTGACTAAAGTTGGTCCTCGCCTGCCAAAGGCTCTGGTGATGACGCTGGCTTGGGCTCCACGATGACTCCCTTCTTGTCGCGGAGCTGGTCTTGGTCTCGTTGCACCGAAGTGGATGCCTTTGCTTGATCCTCTCGCCTGCGCTTTCCCACTTAGCACCAAAGAGGAAAGAGAGGACACTGTGCAGGCTGGCGCCCGCCTGGCACCTTTGGTTGTCATGGCTTACGTCATGGGCACCTCGTGAGGTACCCCGCCTTGATCTCTCCGCCTCCTCGTGATCCAGCCTGACGAGGCCGTGCTTGAGGAAGCGATGTGTCGTCCGCCCCGCGAGGCTTGGCCCCTCGCGAGGGTCTTGGGTCTTGTGTTGATGAAGATGGGTCGTGCTGGGCCTCCTTCAAGCCACGCTGCAGGCCGTAGGCAGGCAAGTCTGGGGACCACCGTTCCCAGAACGCCGACAGTAGCCCCCGGGCCCAAGGCGTGCCCGGACTTGGCCGTGCCGAGAGGTGAAAGGGCAAGGGCGAAGCGCCGCGGGCCCTAACAGCCTGCGGCCTTGGGCACCGCGTGTCGGTGTACTAAAGTAGGGGTACTCTAGTATCCCGAACTTGTGCACGGGCAGTCGCAGCACCCCGCGGCAAGGCCCGCCAGGTGATCACCAAGGCTCTCTATGGTTCCTTCGGAGCCATTCAAGAACAAAGTATTTAAGTCAAGGAGACAAGTCCCCGGCAAGAGGAGCTTGCCGGGAAGGCCATTCAAGGTACAAGACCCCGGGAAGAGGAGCTTGCCGGGAAGCCCAACAAGAGAATCTCAAAGAACCTGCCGCAGCGCGCCACGCATCCCGGCAGGACCCGGCGAGCCACAAGTTCCCGGGCGCGACAAGACAACGGCCGCGGCAAGGCACTTGCCGCGGCAGGCAGCCACTTGTACCCGTGCTCCAGCTCACCCACCTACGTGTCGCTCCGGGACCCTTCCCAGCGTACGTGGCGGGAGGCTGTGCAGCCAGGGGTACACTATGGCATGCAGCGCTGACAGGATCGCCATCGTGGCGAGCGATGGCGCCCCTGACGGTCCCTTTTCTGCACCGTCTGGGCGACGTAGACGGGCATTTAATGCCTTTGTCCCCTGCCGTCAGGGTTAGGTATGATACACTGTGTAGGTAGCTGTACCTACCGCAGCATATTTACACTTTTGCCCTTACCTACGTTGCCACCTGTTGGAGACCCCTTGAACATATAAAAGGAGGCCCATGCGCAACGTAGGGAAGGGATCGATCCTCAGGAAGCGCTCGGTCTCGTTAGCTGCTCGAGTGTACTGTAGCACTCGGCGCTCCCGAGCAAGAACTCAATACAATCCACAAAGCAGCAGTAGGAGTGTTATCTCTCTGGAGAGCTCCGAAGCTGGGTAAAAACCTTCCCCCGCGTGCCTCGCCTCGATCCGCTCTTCGCGCGACCTCCGCCCCCCGACGAACCAAGAAGGGGCTCCGTCCCCATAGGTGCTCGGGGAGCCCAGGAAACCCCGGCATCTCTGGCGCGCCAGGTAGGGGGCGCCGAGGTTGTGTGAACCTGATCAGGCGTTCACGCGAGCTGAATCTTCATCGACTTCATCGACATGCCGCCGAAGAAGAAGGCTTCGGAGGCGGCTGCGCCGTCCGCGTCGAATCCACCACCGCCGCAGCAAACGGCCGGAGGGGAGAACGCCGGCGGTGGAACGGGCGCCGACGAGGGAGCCCACGGTGCCAACAAGTCCAAGGACAAGACCGCGCTGCCCGCAGGCGGCGTAGTCGGCTCCCACGACGACCGGGCGTCCGTAGACGCACCGCGCCCATCTCAAGAGGCGCAGGACCGACAGCGTCGTGGTACTCACTGTACCATACGCTCGCTGGACCCAAATCGAGCTAGCGGATCCCGGGACGCTCAAGGCCAACATGCACGCCGACGTGCTGGCGCGAGCGAGGCACGGTCGCCTGGACGGAATACTGCTCCTTCCAACATCGTTGGGAGCCCGAGCATATCCCGCTCCTCGCACCGTTCACCACCAACTGGACAGAGCAGGAAGAGGAAGTTGATTTCTGGTGACTATCTTCTGGCTGAGCTTCCCGAAGCCGCCGCCAAGAAGGTCCCCAAGATCAACGCCAAGAGTGCTGAGGAGCAGTCTGCTCCGACAAGCCCCAAGGTTTGTTTCGTTGAAGCAGACGCTCCCGACAAGTTTCGCTCCGACAAACTTGCCGGGGATCATCAAGCTCTGGCTGAACCGCGGGTTCTCGCCGTAGAAGCGGATGTTCCCGCAGTAGCAGATATGCCTTTAGTCCTTGTTGTCGAGCCTCAGGCTCCAGCATGGGCACAGCAGATCGTCCGTTTCCTCAAGTCAGGAGAACTTCCCGAAGAGCCAGAAGAAGCGGAAAGAGTAGCCCGGCAGTCTAGTATGTACTAGTTCGTTGACAACGCACTGTACATAAGAAGGCTCAACGGAGTGAAATTGAAGTGTATTCCCCGGGAAGATGGACAGAAGCTGTTGGCAGAGGTGCCTGGAGGCATATGTGGTCATCACATTGGCGCCAGAGCACTTGCCGGCAAAGTGTTCCGGCAAGGTTTCTTTTGGCCGACAGCCCTCCAGGATGCAACTGCACAAGTAACCAAGTGTGAAGCGTGCCAGTTCCATTCCAAGCAGATACACCAACCAGCTCAAGCTCTCCAGACAATCCCTCTATCCTGGCCATTTTCGGTCTGGGGGCTCGACATCCTCGGCCCTTTCCCCCGAGCAGTCGGGGGCTTTGAGTACTTGTACGTCGCAATCGACAAGTTCACAAAGTGGCCAGAAGTGGAACCAGTGAGGAAGGTGACAGCATAGTCAGCAGTCAAGTTCTTCAGGTCGATTGTTTGCCGCTTCGGAATCCCTAACAGGATCATCACCGACAACGGTAAACAATTCACGAGTCGCAACTTCATGCAGTACGTCCAAGACCTTGGCACCAAGGTCTGCTTTGCTTCTGTTGCTCACCCCAGGAGCAACGGTCAAGCAGAGAGGGCAAATGCTGAAGTGCTGCATGGACTCAAGACCCGGACTTTCGACAGGCTGCACAAGTGCGGAAGAAACTGGATTGAGGAGCTGTCGGTGGTTCTTTGGTCGATCAGGACGACGCCAAATCGAGCCACTGGCCAGACACCTTTCGCTCTAGTCTATGGAGCAGAGGCAGTTATCCCCACGGAACTCGTATACGGGTCACCTCGAGTGCTCGCTTATGATGAGCTTGAGCAAGAGCAGTTGCGACAAGATGACGCGCTGCTCCTTGAGGGGGACCGTCTTCAGGCTGTTGTACGAGCTGCTCGATACCAGCAAGCTTTGCGCCGCTACCACAACCGCAAAGTTAAAGCCAGAAGTCTCGAGGAAGGCGACCTTGTTCTTCGGCGTGTTAATTCCGCCAAGAATTCCAACAAGTTGACGCCAAAGTGGGAAGGCCCTTATCGGGTGAAACGAGTCACGAGGCCTGGCGCTGTCCGCCTTGAGACCGAGGATGGCATTCCGGTGAGCAACTCCTGGAACATCGAGCATCTTCGTAAGTTTTACCCGTAAGGCGCGGTTGTCGGACCCTGTTCGGCAACCACCATTTTGTACAAGTCTTGTCGCTGTTGCATGTAATCCTTTGTACAAAGCCAGGCGCAGACCCTGAGCGAAGATAAAGCGCTGGCGCCCTGAGTTTTAGCATGCATGCTGAGTCGAGTCTCGTCCTTGGTTAGGGTTGATAGTGCTTAGTGGTGGCTAACCCCTAACTTAGAGGTCGAGCGTGCGTCCCTTTGCCGTTATTTCGTTTCCCTGGTTCGCATGACTCACCATATCCTTGCCGGACCACTTGAGGACGAAAAGGAGAAGGAGGACGGACCAACATCTGGACCCCGGCAAGCCAGTGTTGCCGGGGGCTTCAAGACCCCGGCAAGCCAGTAATGCCGGGGGCTGCAAGTGCAAGGATCAGCCCATGGCGAACCAGAGTTGCCAGGGGATGCTATCTCAGATAAGTTTTTCATCCCTTATCATTCATTCTCTTATGGATTGAGGTATGAGAAACCTCGTTTCTTCCTAAAAGTTACCATGCTCCCTTAACTCTAGGCCCTAGGGCTCGTCCCCAGGGCCAGGTAAGGTCGTAGTCGCGGTAGCTAAGGGACGAAGCGAGGAGCCTGATCCCGCCTCCTCCCTGCCTCCGCCAAGAGCGTGAGAAAGGGCGAGCGACGTGGGAAGAAGGCAGGGCCTGCTGCCGGGAAAGAAAGTGTCTATCTTAAAAGATATAAAGGATTCGCTCCTTGACGTGGGTTCCACCCGCAAGACAAGTGACCTGGCAAGCATCCCCTTTTCATTAAAAAGCATTCCACTCAGGTAAAATTCATAAGAAGATGAAGAACATGAATAATGGGATTACAAGTTTTAAACGCAACTAAGGCCCGAGGGCTTACAAACTAAAAAGAGATAAGGTGACTGTAATCCCTCTCTTGTCCCTATCTTCAGGAGGCAGGTCAAGGAGGCGAAAAGGGCAAAAGGGGCGCCTAGATGAGCTACGGGTGCCAGAAGACACCAACAGAACGTCTCGGCAGCATGGTGATGGCGGCGCCGGAGGCAAAAGCTTGAAGACGAGGCGGCAGGACGTCAACACGCTGTCGAGGGCGTCGTGCCCTCGTACTCCGAGTTGACGGCCTTGTTGCCTGCCCTCTTCCTCTTCCGCAGCCTCCCTACGCCAGCCGCCCCAGGAGACGACCCCGAGAAGCTCCAGGAACCAGCGACGCGGATGATGGGGTCGCCGGTGCCCCGCGGAGCGGCGCCCAACACCTAGTCGGACCCGTCATCCCGCCGCCCGTTACCCTCATCGCCGCTGTGCTGTCCTCCTTGTCACTCCCGCTCGAGGAGGAGCCTTCACTATCGGAGGAGCTCTCCACGCAGCACCGTGCCCGAGTCCCGAAGCACCCGAAGACCTTGACGGAGAGGAGACCGCCCTCCATCAGCTTAAAATGGAGGGTGAGGCCCGCCGTCAAGCTGTGGATGCGGGTGAACGTCTTCCACCCTCGACCAAGATACATCACATCAGGGGCCGGGAAGTCGACGCGGACTCGGGTACCGCTGATTCCGCAGCCCCTCATATGCAACCTCAGTGTCTCGGGCGGATCCAACTCCATCACACTCGCAAATGGAGTCGGGAGACAAAGGCGACGACGAGGCGGCCGACGCATCCTGACGAAGAACTCGCAAGGGTCGTCCCCGATGTGGTCCGCCACGGGGAGAGGATCTGTTGGCAGAGGCGAGGCCGGCGAGCTGCCTCGTCCGCCTCTTCCCCGACCGCCTCGGCCTCGCCCTCGACCTCGCCCGTGGCCTCGTCCCCTCCCTCTTCCCCTTGCGGCTGGCTCTGCCGCCACGGGTGCGGAGGGAGGAGGAACGCGTTGCCTAGCGGCAACCCTCGTCGCTACCGTTGAAGGACCAGGGTTCCCTTTCTCCATGGCGGATGGAAGAAAGAGGAGCAGAAACTGAAGAAATGAGGGATGGGGGCGGACGTTTCGCCTCTCCGAGTAAAGGAACCACCCACGACCTCCCCCACGACACCGCAATCGACGCGTGCCGTTCGGGAGGGCGTGGTGGATGCGGAGCAAGGTGCAACGCGACCCATGTCGTGCGTGCCCGTGCCCTGTTTTGGGCCTGGCCCAACAGCGCTCGGCACCGTGTGTGGCCCAGGCCCGGGGGCTCCTGTCGGTGTACTAAAGTAGGGGTACTCTAGTATCCCGAACTTGTGCACGGGCAGTCGCAGCACCCCGCGGCAAGGCCCGCTAGGTGATCACCAAGGCTCTCTATGGTTCCTTTGGAGCCATTCAAGAACAAAGTATTTAAGTCAAGGAGACAAGTCCCCGGCAAGAGGAGCTTGCCGGGAAGGCCATTCAAGGTACAAGACCCCGGCAAGAGGAGCTTGCCGGGAAGCCCAACAAGAGCATCTCAAAGAACCTACCGCAGCGCGCCACGCGTCCCGGCAGGACCCGGCGAGCGACAAGTTCCCGGGCGCTTCAAGACAACGGCCGAGGCAAGGCACTTGCCGCGGCAGGCAGCCACTCTGTACCCGCGCTCCAGCTCACCCACCTACGTGTTGCTCCGGGACCCTTCCCAGCGTACGTGGCGGGAGGCTGTGCAGCCAGGGGTACACTATGGCATGCAGCGCTGACAGGATCGCCATCGTGGCGAGCGATGGCGCCCCTGATGGTCCCTTTCCTGCACCGTCTGGGCGACGTAGACGGGCATTTAATGCCTTTGTCCCCTGCCGTCAGGGTTAGGTATGACACACTATGTAGGTAGTTGTACCTACTGCAACATATTTACACTTTTGCCCTTACCTACGTTGCCACCTGTTGGAGACCCCTTGAACATATAAAAGGAGGCCCATGCGCAACGTAGGGAAGGGATCGATCCTCAGGGAAGCGCTCGGTCTCGTTAGCTGCTCGAGTGTACTGTAGCACTCGGCGCTCCCGAGCAAGAACTCAATACAATCCACAAAGCAGCAGTAGGAGTGTTATCTCTCCGGAGAGCTCCGAAGCTGGGTAAAAACCTTCTCCCGCGTGCCTCGGCTCGATCCGCTCTTCGCGCGACCTCCGCCCCCCACCGAACCAAGAAGGGGCTCCGTCCCCATAGGTGCTCGGGGAGCCAGGAAACCCCGGCACCGCGTGGCAGTTGATTGGACGTGGGCGGTACTGTTCCCCCACGCCCCCTTATTCCGCATCGTGCCAGGCGGACCCGTAGTTGTACACAGCTGCTTTCTTCCCTTTGCTCGTGCGCCCTCTGTCCTTCCTCTTCTCGAACTCCAGCTCCTGCTCTCGACCCAATCTCAAACCATCTCTCCCTCTTCCCATCGCCATGCCTCCGACGAAGAAAGGAAGAGGGAAGCAACCCACGCTTCCGCCGTCGGTGGCCCCCGCCGTCGGCCGGTCGATCATACTCAATCAGGAGGGCCTGGGCAAGGTCAGCTCGGCTCTGGCTACTACCTTCAACGAGTGTGGGAGGACGCCGGCCTGGCCCATGTCTCACTTCCCCACTGATAGGATAATCACCGAGGTCCATTACTTCGCTGATGCCCTGTGGGCGGGTCTGGTTCCCCACTTCTCTAATTTCTTCAGGGCCGTTCTTTCCCATTACCAGATCAATATGATGCATCTGGGTCCCGAATCCATCGCCCTTCTCTCCGTCTTTGCTTCTGTCTATGAAGCAATGATGGGTATCGCTCCGTCAGTTGCCTTGCTGCGCCACTTCTTCTCCCTACGCCTCGTCGACTCTACCCAGTGCTCGACGTGCATGAGCTTTGTCGCCGCGCCCAAGACAGCAGCCTCGGGGATCGACTTTGGGCTCCCTTCGCCTTCGGCTGGGTTCCGCGAGCGGTGGCTGTATGTAGATGTTGGGGTGCCCAGCCCCCTCTGTCGAGGCCAACCTCGCCCGCTGTCCCCAATTCCGGCTGGGGCCAGGAGACGCTCGAGAGCCCCCGGCTCGCCTTTGTCTGGCGTCGCTTCACGTTCTTGAAATCGAACAGCGTGACCGCGCCCAAGGTGGTGAAGGAGTTCCTGTTACGCCGTATTGCTCCTCTCCAGCGCCACTCCCGTCGAATGTGGACCTTCAGCGGGCACGGTGATCATATGAGGCTCCAGGAAGGGGATTTGACGCCTGAAGTGCTGAGGACGGTGCTCTTGGTCTTGACTGGTGACCCCAACCCGGGCAGCGTCCAGCAGGGAGGGGCCCTGTTGTACCTTTGCAAGAACAAGGACGACTTTGTGAAGCAGATGCCTATCTTCGACGAGTGGGGGCTGCACCCTGCTGGCCTCTAGGGGCCTCGCGAGAACCCAGTGACGGTGACTGCCCTTTCAGTCGGCCAAGGCAGCTCTTCCTCAAGTGGCGGAGCAGGGAGGCATGAGGAGCCGGAGGCCAAGGGGGCTCCTGATGAGGTGGCAGCACCGGGCGATGATCTTGAGGGAGCGGCCCCCGGGGCCCATGCCGCTGAGGCTGAGGGTGGCCAGCAGCCGCCCTTGGCGCCTGGGGCGGAGGCTCCCGAGGCCCTAGGCGCGACTTCTGGCGAGGCGATTGGCAGTACGCGTCAGGCAGGCGCCCTGGACGCGGGTCGCCCCGACACTCCGTCTTCGTTGCAGGTCGATCCCTGCGCTCTTCTCTTGGGTCGTTTCCGCATGGACTTTGAGGCCCTCCGGAGGAAAAGGGAGGCCCTGGGTGAGGACTTCCCTTGTCGCCGGCTGAAGCGCAGGAAGTACTTCGCCACCGATGAGTAAGTTTTCTCCTTTTCCAGCCTATGACCCTCTTGTTGCCTTTACTGGGCCTGCGGAGGGCTGAACTCGCAGAAGCAGCTGAGGTGCCGCCTCCTTTGGCTTCGCCTCCTCCACCGCCCCCTAGTGCCCCGAGCAGCACTGCTCTTGTGGTGAGGGCGATCGGAGGGGCGGACCGTCCCGAGGCGCGCTGCTGCTCTTCACTCCCCGAGATCTTCCTCCGCGGGCCCTCTCGTGGCATAGCCAGTCTACCGTGGGCTTCTCGCCTGGTTGTGGACTACGATTGGCTGGGGCGCCCCCCCGAGCCCTTCATCTGGAGGCGAGCTGGCTCCAGGTCGGGCTTCTGGCGCGGCGCGCCAGGCCGTCGCGAGGGCGCCAGCCCCCAGCCCCCTGCCCGGAGGGGGAACGATGATCTGTGGCCCCCGGCGCCTGCTTAGGGCAGATGGTGGCGTGGAAGACGTGCTCGAGCGCGCCCGGGAGCATCGCGCTCGCCGCCAAGGGTTTCTCCGAAGGGCGACTGACGCGGTGGACCTACTCGGAGAGGAGCTCGCCGACGAAGACGCGCGCCTGGAGGCCAGGGTCTTCGTCTGGCCGCAGGAAGGCACGAGTTGGAGGCCGCCATCGCCCTTGCACGCCATCAGCGCGACCTTGATGATGAAGAGGCGAAGGCGTCACTGGAGGCCTCCCGGGTGGCCCGATCCCAGGCCGTTGAGGAGGCCCAGGAGGCTGACCGACGGCGAGAAATGGCGGAGGAGCAGGCTCGGGAGCTCCTATCCCGGTGCCACTTACTGGAGGAGCAAGTAGAGCTGCGCGAGGCAGCCCTTGCGTCGATGAAGGTGGCCTCAGGCGACCCGGCTGGGCTCCAGAAGCGTGAGGAAGCATTGACGCTGGAGGCCGCCGAACGCACCCGTGAGTACGAGCGGCTGGAGACGAGGGAGCGCCTGGTAACGCGGGCGGAGGAGGATGTCGCCGCACGGGAGGCCCGCGTCCTGGAGGAGGTTGGACGTCGAGTGGCGATGGCGCACCAAGACCTCGAGCGCGAGCTCGAGAGGAGACTGGAGTTGGTCTGGGTCGAGGCGGAAGGAAGGACCGCGGCCTTGAGGGCCAAGCAGGAGGAGGCAGTGCGGCGGTCCGATGCCTCTCGGGCTGCCCTTGAGGCTGCGCAGGGGGAGCTAGTCGCCTCTCAGGCCGAGATGCTCCATCTTCGCTAGTGGGTCGAGGAGGCTGAGGCCGTCGCGCGCCAGAACGCGGACGAGATACGCCAGCGCCAGGTCCTGGAGCACGTGCACACTCCCATGCTCGCCACGCTCCGGGAGAGGGCTAATGCGGCCCTGGACAACATCTGCGAGGCGGCTGTCGGCGAGCCGCACACGATCAATTATGCTGGCAACCTTCAGTTCTTCACCGCCGTGGTGACGCAGCTGGAGGGGCGGTCGGTCAGGGCTGACAGGTTGGTGGAGGAGCGGAGCCACGCCCTGCTCGGGCATGCCTTTTCCCATGTCTTCAGCCATCTCCGGAACATGGATCCCAACTTCGACTTCGACGCCGCCATCGCCCAGTTCCCCAGGCCGTCCGAGACGACCTGGCACACTGGGTTGAAGACAACGTGGATGATCTTGTTAGGGCCTTCGCTTCGGATGACGACGACGTGGTCGCGGCCGCTGACGAGGGCGGCGTGGTGAATGGCCTTGACGCCGCTGGTGGCGACGCAAACGGCGATGGCGAGTTCAGCGACGCTAGCGACGGCTCGGGAGGCGCTCCTGAGGACGCATTGGGGGATTTGTCAGACTAAGCACATGTCGCTCCTGTCTTTTTACCCTGCAAAAATAGAACTCAGGTCTTGGCCTGACGGCTGTGAGAGCATTTTGGGAGGGGGTGCCCCTTATGTAAAATTTGTGCTCGTTGTTTCAGTAGTTGTTACATTGCGCGTGCGCCCTCGCCCGGTTGTCAGCTGGTTTACCTTTGTCTTGCATAGGCTCCCGAGGCAGCCCGTGGGAGAGAGAGTCTCCTTGGGCGTTCTTTGGCTGAATCCGTAGGACACGAGAGCGTCGCTCACGGGGAGCTTCACAGGCGTTGGCCTTCTTCACAGGCTCCGGGCCTTTTCCCGAATGCGATAGCTTCACAGGCATTCGCCTTCTTCACAGGCTCTGGGCCTTTTTCGAACGCGATAGCTTCACAGGCATTCGCCTTCTTCACAGGCTCCGGGCCTTTTCCCAAACGCGATAGCTTCACAGGCATTCGCCTTCTTCACAGGCTCCGGGCCTTTTCCCGAACGCGATAGCTTCACAGGCATTCGCCTTCTTCACAGGCTCTGGGCCTTTTCCTGAACAGGATAGCTTCACAGGCATTCGCCTTCTTCACAGGCTCCGGGCCTTTTCCCGAACGTGATAGCTTCACAGGCATTCGCCTTCTTCACAGGCTCCGGGCCTTTTCCCGAATGCGATAGCTTCACAGGCATTCGCCTTCTTCACAGGCTCCGGGCCTTTTCCCGGACGCGATAGCTTCACAGGGCATTCGCCTTCTTCACAGGCTCCGGGCCTTTTCCGAGACGTAATAGCTTCACAGGCATTCGCCTTCTTCACAGGCTCCGGGCCTTTTCTTAAAAGGACAACCTCCGCAGGTACCAAAAAATCCTCCTGAGATGGAGCGACAGCGGCAGTCCGGGTCACGCACGAGCCGGGCCTGACCCGTCCCGCGAGGGGCTCGCGAGGGGAGGCAGCTGTGGTGAGGCGGTAACCAGAACGCGAGAAATGGTCCGAACGAGACTAAGCACCCCTTCCCCGAACACACGCAAATCTCAAATTCGAATCCAACTTAAATCCAGCGGGGGAAAAGTTACAACCAAAGGAAAAGGCAATGAAAGCAGACAAAAGGCCGCGTCCGGCACCTAATCTAGTCTTGGACGTCTTCTCACCAGCGCGGAGCTAAGTGCTGTCCACTAGGCGTGGGAGGGAGCCCCAGGGCCTCAGGCCGGCACCCCTGAGACTCCGGGGCGTGTACAGCCCCACTCATTATTACGTGAGAGTGTCACAGGGCGGCGAGCTTCACAGGCACTGGGCCTTCTTCACTGGTACCGGCCTTGCTTCATATCGCCAGACGAGGGACCCGCCTTGCGCCACACTCTAGTGCCACCAACGACGACCGGAAACCAGGACGCCGCCGGTGGGATAGAGTGGTCGCCAGCGGTTCCCCCGACGACCACGGGTCCTCCTCCAGGGGCAGGCCCTTAGGGGCCTCCTCAGCGGAGGGCCTACCTCCTGAGGATGCCTTGCTCCGAATGCCGCGGTGGTGATGTCGGATCTCCGCCCCTCTCCTGCAGCCCCCTGCGCCCTCCTCCCGAGGGGTAGGAGACCGTGGGAGCGGGACAGCTGCTCGCTGCGGCGACCTGCACTTCCTGCGATCCATGGTTAGCGTGCGCCTGCTCCTGAGAAATTAGCGGTACCCGGTAATCGTCGTCCCCAGTGCGGCCGGCGGGGCCGTCCCGGGGCTCCAGGAAGAGCTCAGCTCCTGGTGTCTCGTCCTCCCAGCTCGGGCTGAGGAGCGAGCCTTGCTCGCCCTCGCGAGCGGATCCTTGGTCCACCATGTGTGGCACGTATTCTTCTGGCGCCGTCATCCCGAAGGCTACACCGTAATGCTCTGCATGCCAGGCTGCTCTGCTTGTCGTGCCCACCGTGGGGTGGTAGCGTGGCTGCCCGCTGGAGCCGAGGGCCGCGCCGAGTCCCTCTCCTTCGCGCGCTGGGGGCAGGGTAGCACCACTGCCAGTCCGGCGCCCGCGGCTTCACTGGCATTGGGGTAGTCTTGGGGCCTGTGGGCGCGCGCAGGGCCCCTGCGCATGCCGCCCTGGGCTTGAGACGGGAGCTGGATGCATAAGGGGTGAGCCACCGAGGCGGCAAAGCCTAGGAGCTCGGCGACCCACTCCAGCAGCACATCGCGGCCGCCCTCCATCAGCCTGCACTGCAGCAGCTCTCACGCCACCATGAGTGCGGCCCTCGAGTTCGCCTGCTCCCGGCGGGTGTACGGTGTCGTGGTCGCGGCGTGATTGGAGGCCCTTGCTGCCGACCGTACTTGCCGCGGCGTGAGGGTTGTTGAAGTCTGTCCGCGCCGCCCGCGGCCCGCAGCGCCCTGCGGACCGTGAGCTGCCTGGGGTGCGGGGTCGCCCGAGGCGAGCGGCTCTACACGGGCAGGCCACGCCGCCCATGGATCTTGATTGCCCGTCTGGTCGCTGGACATGGTGGGGACGATGCGACGGGACGCGAAGTGCTAGAAAGGTGGATCCCGGCGCACCCCTACCTGGCGCGCCAAATGTCGGATTTCGGGTTCCGGCAGACCCTTGAGGTTCGAACTCTGGGGTGCGCGCGTAGATTACGCTCTCTACCTCTTCGTCTCGCAAAGATCTAAACTACTAGAAGAACAACAAAGGAGACACAAGGTTTATACTGCTTCGGGCCACCGACGTTGTGTAATACCCTACTCCAGTGTGGTGTGGTGGATTGCCTCTTGGGCTGATGAGGATGAACAATACAAGGAAGAACAGCCTCGCGAGGGTCTGTTCTTCGCTGAGGCGATGAACTGCTAGAGGGGTCCAGTCGCCCTTCTCTCTCTCTGTCTCTCTGTCTGATCCTCTTCTCTTGGGGGTGGCTAGTCCTATTTATAGGCAAAGGCCCTGGTCCTCTCCCCAAATATTGAGCGGGAAGGGCGCCAACAGTTGGCCATTTTGAAGGGGAACATCTAGTACACTTATCCTGACTAAAGTTGGTCCTCGCCTGCCAAAGGCTCTGGTGATGACGCTGGCTTGGGCTCCACGATGACTCCCTTCTTGTCGCGGAGCTGATCTTGGTCTTGTTGCACCGAAGTGGATGCCTTTGCTTGATCCTCTCACCTGTGCTTGCCCCCTTAGCACCAAAGAGGAAAGGGAGGACACTGTGCAGGCTGGCGCCCGCCTGGCGCCTTTGGTCGTCATGGCTTACGTCATGGGCACCTCGTGAGGTACCCCGCCTTGATCTCTCCGCCTCCTCGTGAGCCAGCCTGACGAGGCCATGCTTGAGGAAGCGCTGTGTCGTCCGCCCCACGAGGCTTGGCCCCTCGCGAGGGTCTTGGGTCTTGTGTTGATGAAGATGGGCCGTGCTGGGCCTCCTTCGAGCCACGCCGCAGGCCGCAGGCAGGCAAGTCTGGGGACCCCCGTTCCCAGAACGCCGACAGCATTAGTGTTCTACGTCGGCAGGGCCCAACCCCACTCATACCTCAGCCGCCGTTGGGCCGTCCGAATCACCAGGACGGGACCAAGGGGTGAGGGGCTACGTGGCCAGTTAGGCTCCTGAGTCGCGATGCTCATGAGTCCCCCTTGACGCTCAAACAGACCTCCATACCAGTCCTCACCAAGGTCCCGCTCGAGAGGGGTGCGCGACGACCAGGTCCGAGGGACCTGGTAGGGTGGCGTACGCTAGGCGTGACCTGAGCGTAGCCCCCGTGCCCAGCCCCCTCACGCGACTCTCCCGAGGGGAAAGCATTGCGGTGAGGCTGGACACTGAGCCAGGTGGCTCCCTGAGGTTGATGCGGCCTTGGAGCTGCCCTCAGTTGTTTATCACCAGCACGGAGCATAGCGCTTCCTGCAACCTTGAGCACTGCGTTGGATTTCCTTAAAGAGGAAAAGGTGATGCTGCAGAGTAGAGTAAGTATTTCCCTCAGTTTTTGAGAACCAAGGTATAAATCTAGTAGGAGGCTACGCGCGAGTCCCTCGTACCTACACAAAACAAATAGCTCAACGCAACCAACATGATTAGGGGTTGTCAATCCCTTCATGGTCACTTACGAGAGTGAGATCTGATAGAGATGATAGATAATATTTTTGGTATTTTTGGTATAAATATGCAAAGTAAAATAAAAGGCAGAGTAAAAAAGCCAAACAATAATAAAGTGATGGAAGATTGATATGATGAGAATAGACCCGGGGGCCACAGATTTCACTAGTGGCTTATCTCAAGAGCAAAAATATTCTATGGTGGGTGAACAAACTACTGTTGAGCAATTGACAGAATTGAGCATAGTTATAAGAATATCTAGGTATGACCATGTATATAGGCATCACGTCCGAGACAAGTAGACCGACTCCTGCCTGCATCTACTACTATTACTCCACTCATCGACCGCTATCCAGCATACATCTAGAGTATTAAGTTCAAGAAAACAGAGTAACGCCTTAAGCAAGATGACATGATGTAGAGGGATAAATTCATGCAATATGATAAAAAACCCATCTTGTTATCCTCGATGGCAACAATACAATACGTGCCTTGCTGCCCCTACTGTCACTGGGAAAGGACACCGCAAGATTGAACCCAAAGCTAAGCACTTCTCCCATTGCAAGAAAAACCAATCTAGTAGGCCAAACCAAACTGATAATTCGAAGATACTTGCAAAGATAATCAATCATACATAAAAGAATTCAGAGAAGATTCAAATATTGTTCATAGATAATATTGATCATAAACCCACAATTCATCGGTCTCAACAAACACACCGTAAAAACAAGATTACATCAAATAGATCTCCACGAGAGAGGGGGAGAAGATTGTATTGAGATCCAAAAAGAGAGAAGAAGCCATCTAGCTACTAACTATGGACCCGAAGGTCTGGGGTAAACTACTGACACTTCATCGGAGGGGCTATGGTGATGATGCAGAAGCCCTCCATGGTGGATTCCCCTTCCGGCGGAGCTCCAAAACAGGCCCCAATATGGGATCTCGTGGATACAGAAGGTTGCGGTGGTAGAATTAGGTTTTTGGCTCCGTATCTAATCGTTTGGGGGTATGTAGGTATATATAGGAGGAAGGAGTACGTCGGTGGAGGAAAGGGGGGACCATGAGGCAGGGGGGCGCCCTCCACCCTCGTGGCCACCTCCTTTCTTTCTTGAAGGGGGTCCAAGTCTCCTGGATCATATTCGGTGAGAAAATCACGTTCCCGAAGGTTTCATTCCGTTTGGACTCCGTTTGATATTCCGTTTCTTCGAAACACTGAAATAGGCAAAAAAACAGCAATTCTGGGCTGGGTCTCCGGTTAATAGGTTAGTCCCAAAAGTAATATAAAAGTGGAAAATAGAGCTCAATATGGTCCAAAATAGTAGATAATATAGCATGGAGCAATCAAAAATTATAGATACGTTGGAGAGCATTGGGTTGCCTCGCAACAAGCGCTATCGTTTAACGCCCCTAGCTAGGCATAAAAGCGAGGATAGATCTAGGTATTGCCATCTTTGGTAGGCAATCCATAAGTGGCTCTCATAATAGATTCATATGGTAGTTTTATTTTCTTCCTAGGGAAGTGTTCCATGCCCTTCTTCAATGGAAATTGGAATCTAATATTCCCTTCCTTCATATCAATAATTGCACCAATCGTTCTAAGGAAAGGTCTACCAAGAATAATAGGGCAAGAAGTATTGCAATCTATATCAAGAACGATAAAATCTACGGGCACATAATTCCTATTTGCAACAATAATAACATCATTAATTCTTCCCATAGGTTTTCTTAATAGTGGAATCCGCAAGGTGCAAGTTTAGATATCAATCATCAAAATCACGGAAATCTAGCAAATCACACAAAGTTTTGGAAATAGTGGAGACACTAGCACCCAAATCACATAAAGCATAAAATTCATGATCCTTAATCTTAATTGTAATAGTTGGTTCCCACTCATCATAAAGTTTTCTAGGGATAGAAACTTCCAACTCAAGTTTTTCTTCATAAGATTGCATCAAGGCATCAACGATATGTTTAGCAAACGCTTTATTTTGACTATAAGCATGAGGAGAATTTAGCACGGATTGCAACAAGGAAATACAATCAATTAAAGAGAAACTTTCATAATTAAATTCCTTGAAGTCCAAAATAGTGGGTTTAGCAACATCTAGGGTTTTATTCTTTTCAATCCCACTTTTATCAATTTCATCATCAAGATCTAAAAACTCCAAAAATTTTGGAACGCCTTCTAGGTAAAGGTGGATCATATTCAGTCTCATCAAGATTCATATTGCAAAACAAAGATTTAATAGAGGATACATCAATAACTTTTAGATCTTCATCTTGATTTTCATAGGAATTGGAATAACACGCTTTAATAAAGGCATCTTTTGTAGCACGCATCCTAGCGGTTCTTTCCTTGCACTCATCAATGGAAATTCTCATGGCTTTGAGAGACTCATTGATATCATGCTTAGGAGGAATAGAGCTAAGCTAAAGAATCAACATCAAGAGAAGTTCTATCAACGTTCCTAGCCAATTCATCAACTTTAAGCAATTTCTCTTCAAGCAATGCATTGAAATTCTTTTGTGAATTCATAAAATCTTTAACACTAGTCTCAAATTCATAGGGCATCCTATTAAAATTTCCATAAGAATTGTTGTAGGAATTTCCATAATTATTAGAAGGATTACTAGGATAAGGCCTAGGATTAAAGTTCCCTCTATACGCGTTGTTACCAAAATTATTCCTACCAACAAAATTCACATCCATAGATTCATTATTATTCTCAATCAAGGTAGACAAAGGCATATCATTAGGATCAGAAGAAACACTCTTAGTAGCAAATAATTTCATAAGTTCATTCATATTTCCACTCAAAACATTGATTTCTTCTATCGCACGCACTTTTTTATTAGTAGATCTTTCAGTATGCCATTGAGAATAATTAACCATAATATTATCTAAAAGATTTCTAGAAGCAAAATTCAATCTGGCATAAATTTTTTGTATAATCATCCACAAATTCAAACCATGAGTAGGACAATTAGTAGCATTAATTTCATTCTCTCCCAAGCTTGTGCAACATGTTCATGATCAAGTTGCTTAAAATTCATAATGTCGTTTCTAAGAGCGATAATCTTAGCGGGAGGAAAATACTTAGAGATAAAAGCATCTTTGCACTTGTTCCAAGAATCAATACTATTTTTAGGCAAATACGAAAACCAAGCTTTAGCACGATCTCTAAGCGAAAAAGGAAATAGCTTCAACTTAATGACATCATTATCGACATCTTTTTTCTTTTGCATATCACATAAATCAAAGAAGCTATTAAGATGAGTAGCGGCATCTTCACTAGGAAGGCCGGCGAATTGATCTTTCATAACAAGATTCAACAAAGCAGTATTGATTTCACAAGATTTAGTATTGGCAAGAGGAGCAATCAGAGTGCTAAGGAAATCATTATTATTGGTATTGGTGAAGTCACACAATTTGGTAGCATCTTGAGCCATCGCGATAAACAAGCAATCCAACACACGAGCAAACAAAAGGCAAGCGAGAAAAAGGCAAACGGAAAAAAGAGAAGGAGAAGGAGAAGGAGATTGGGAAAGAGAGGGCAAATAAAATGGCAAGGGTGAAGTGGGGAGAGGAAAACGAGAGGCAAATGGCAACTAATTTAATGCGAGAGATAGGGATTGTGATGGATACTTGGTATGTTGACTTTTTGCGTAGACTCCCCGGCAACGGCGCCAGAAATTCTTCTTGCTACCTCTTGAGGTTGCGTTGGTTTTCCCCGAAGAGGAGGGGATGATGCCGCAGAGTAGCATAAGTATTTCCCTCAGTTTTTTAGAACCAAGGTATCAATCCAGTAGGAGGCCACGCTCAAGTCCCTCGTACCTGCATGTAACACCCCCAGTGTCATGCTACAATAATCCCCTGTTAATGGGGCCATGTCATCATGTTATTGTTGCTAATCTTCACTTGATCCAAATCACGATTCAAATTCGAATCCAATCTAAAGTCAAAAATTCATATTTGTCCGACATGAAATCTAAAATGTTCATCATGTGGCAATTATTCTTTTGATAATATTGGCAGTGAACTAACTTTTTCCAAAATGTCTAAGTGCCCTAAACTAGTTAAAACAGTGGCTAAAGCATATAAATTAATTGCTTTTTAAGTTAAAAATGCTAAGCTAATGTATTATAATGTTAAGCTTAATGTGGCAGTAGCCTAAGTTACTATTATGCTAAGTGTAAGTTTTATAAATTATAAAAATGTTTTGCTTTTTCAAAATAAAAGAAAGCAGAGAAGTTTTAAAAGAAAGCTAGAAACAAAAAAATATGTGAAAAGGCCCACTGCCCCTGGGCCTAGACCACCCCCCAGCCCAGCTAAGCCTCGGGCCAGCCAGGCCAGCCCACCCTGTTGCCTCCTTATCGCCTCCCAGCCTCCCACTCCCGTGACCTAAACCGCTACCCCCACTCCCCACGCACTCCCCCCACTCGCTCCTCCCACATTCCCCTCTCTCCCTCATCTCCTCCCCTCGTCTGGATCGAGGCAGGGGAGCCAGATCCCGCGTCGCCCCGATGCCCGTCGCCTCCTCGACCTTAACGTGCTACCTCGTCGCTAGCCGGACTGCCCCGCCGCCGCTCGGAACCCCCCCCCTTGCCGGACTGCCTTCCTGCCAAGCGTCTCCTCGTCCTCGACCTCCTCCCCAACGGCTCCCCGATGCCAACGCCGTTCGCCGTTGCCGCCACCTCGCCCCGCCGCCGTTCCGCCTCGCCGGATCTCCCCAGGCCTCGCCGCACCATTCCCCGGCACCCGGGGTGAGCTCACGCGCCCCGCTTCCCCCTCCCCCCTCGTCTCCATTGTCGAGCGTGGCCACCGCTCCCCGTTGCAGATGCTGCCCGGCCCGTGCTCCCGTGCATCCCCGTGTCGTCTCGCGGTCGTCGTGCCCTGGTCCGCCGTGGCCGCGCCGCCCACGCCCTCTCACACTACACAGCCGCCTGCCGCTCCGCCCCACACACCGCATTGTGCGCATGCTCATCACTGGCTATGCCCTTTCGTTGTTTGCTCCGCACCGACGACCATCCTCGATTCACCCTGGCCGCCGGCCAGCGCCGCTGGCCTCTGCTGTGGCCGCTACCGCGCCCCTGGGCGTGTGCCCAAGCGAGCTGGCGCCCAAGCGCCCGCACCCGACGCCCAGTACCCGCGGCCCCCTCGTTGGTCGCCGCCCCAGCCCTCGCCGCTCCGGCCGGCCCCGCCGTGGCCGCCGGCGCGCGCCCTCCTAGGCGCCCGAGTGCTCCCCACCCCCTGGTGGCCTCGGGCACGCACGCCCGCACCCGTGCTCCCGCACCCGTCGCCCGCTAAGCCACTAAGGTCTGTGACACCGGGGCCCCACGCCCCTGGAACGTTTTTTTAAGAAAAATAAATAATTAAAGTTAATAATTAATTAATTAGTAATGTAATTAATTAAATTAATTAACCTTGCTTAATAAACCTAATTACATAATTAGTCTTAAATAAATTGTTAGGTTAGGTGAGGTGACAATGACAGATGGGCCCCATTGACCAGTCAACCTAGTCAGAGTTGACTGTTGACTCTGCTGACATTAGAATGACATCATGCTAGCGCAATAAGTCCATTTTTTTGAGTTAAAGATAATCCTAGAAATTGTTTAAATCTTTGAAAATTCATAGAAAATAATCCGTAACTCAGATGAAAATGTTTTCTACATGAAAGTTGCTCAGAACGACGAGAAGAATTCGAATATGTGGTCCGTTCATCTGTCAGATGCCTCTAAATATCTTAACATGGAACTTTCCGGCATAAATTTTTTGTATAATCATCCACAAATTCAGACCATGAGTAGGGCAATTACGTATCATTAATTTCATTCTCTCCCAAGCTTGTGCAACATGTTCATGATCAAGTTGCTTAAAATTCATAATGTCATTTCTAAGAGAGAGATCTAAGCGGGAGGAAAATACTTAGAGATAAAAGCATCTTTGCACTTGTTCCAAGAATCAATACTATTTTTAGGCAAAGACGAAAACCAAGCTTTAGCACGATCTCTAAGCAAAAAAAGGAAATAGCTTCAATTTAACAATATCATTATCGACATCTTTCTTATTTTGCATATCACATAAATCAACGAAGCTATTTAGATGAGTAGCGACATCTTCACTAGGAAGGCCGGCGAATTGATCTTTCATAACAAGATTCAACAAAGCAGTATTGATTTCACAAGATTCGGTATTGGTAAGAGGAGCAATTGGAGTGCTAAGGAAATCATTATTGTTGGTATTGGTAAAGTCACACAATTTGGTATTATCTTGAGCCATCGTGACAAGCAAGCAAACCAACACACATGCAAACAAAAAGCAAGCGAGAAGAAGGCAAACGGAAAAGAGAGGGCGAATAAAACGGCAAGGGTGAAGTGGGGGAGAGGAAAACGAGAGGCAAATGGCAAATAATGTAATGCGAGAGATAAGGGATTGTGATGGGTATTTGGTATGTTGACTTTTGCATAGACTCCCCGGCAACGGCGCCAGAAATCTTCCTGCTACCTCTTGAGCACTGCGTTGGATTTCCTTGAAGAGGAAAGTGTGATGCAGCAGAGTAGAGTAAGTATTTCCCTCAGTTTTTGAGAACCAAGGTATCAATCCAGTAGGAGGCTACGCACGAGTCCCTCGTACCTACACAAAACAAATAGCTCAACGCAACCAACGCGATTAGGGGTTGTCAATCCCTTCACGGTCACTTACGAGAGTGAGATCTGATAGAGATGATAGATAATATTTTTGGTATTTTTGGTATAAATATGCAAAGTAAAATAAAAGGAAAATTAAAAAAGCAAAACAATAATAAAGTGATGGAAGATTGATATGATGAGAATAGACCCGGGGGCCATAGATTTCACTAGTGGCTTCTCTCAAGAGCATAAGTATTCTATGGTGGGTGAACAAATTACTATTGAGCAATTGACATAATTCAGCATAGTTATGAGAATATCTAGGTATGATCATGTACATAGGCATCACGTCTGAGACAAGTAGACTGACTCCTGCCTGCATCTACTACTATTATTCCACTCATCGACCGCTATCCAACATGCATCTAGAGTATTAAGTTCAAGAAAACAGAGTAACGCCTTAAGCAAGATGACATGATGTAGAGGGATAAATTCATGCAATACGATAAAAACCCCATCTTGTTATCCTCGATGGCAACAATACAGTACGTGCCTTGCTGCCCCTACTGTCACTGGGAAAGGACACCGCAAGATTGAACCCCGAGCTAAGCACTTCTCCCATTGCGAGAAAAACCAATCTAGTAGGCCAAACCAAACTGATAATTCTAAGAGCCTTGCAAAGATAACCAATCATACATAAAAGAATTTAGAGAAGATTCAAATATTGTTCATAGATAATCTTGATCATAAACCCACAATTCATCGATCTCAACAAACACACCGCAAAAAGAAAATTACATCGAATAGATCTCCACGAGAGAGGGGGAGAACATTGTATTGAGATCCAAAAAGAGAGAAGCCATCTAGCTACTAACTATGGACCCGAAGGTCTGAGGTAAACTACTCACACTTCATCGTAGGGGATATGGTGATGATGTAGAAGCCCTCCGTGGTGGATTCCCCTTCCGGCGGAGCTCCAGAACAGGCCCCAAGATGGGGTCTCGTGGATACAGAAGGTTGCGGCGATGGAATTAGGTTTTCGGCTCCGTATCTGATCGCTTGGGGGTACGTAGGTATATATAGGAGGAAGGAGTACGTCGGTGGAGCAAAGGGGGGCCCACGAGGCAGGGGCGCGCCCTCCACCCTCATGGCCACCTCCCTTCTTTCTTGACGTGGGGTCCAAGTCTCCTGGATCATTTTCGGTGAGAAAATCACGTTCCCGAAGGTTTCATTCCATTTGGACCCCGTTTGATATTTCGTTTCTTCGAAACACTAAAATAGGCAAAAAAGCAGCAATTCTGGGCTGGGCCTCCGGTTAATAGGTTAGTCCCAAAAGTAATATAAAATTGGAAAATAAAGCCCAATATGGTCCAAAACAATAGATAATATAGCGTGGAGCAATCAAAAATTATAGATACATTGGAGACGTATCACTTCCGCACTTGCATGGGCATAGCCGCTCCTCGACCGTGTCGACTGCCAGCACGGAGCATGGTGCTTCCGCTGAAGCATGGGTGAGGGCTACCTCTGAGTGGAGCCCCCGGGGCATGTACAACCCCGCCCTGACACATGGCTTGCACGGCAGGGCTAGACGAGGTGTGCCCGGGCACTCGTGAGCCAGCACGGGACTCACGAGGCCCTACCTCAAGGCGGGTTGCGCCTGGTCTTGGTTCCTGACTGCTGTGGTGCCCCTGCGAGATGGTTAGGTAACCTGCATCGGGCGAATCTCCTCAAGTGATCACATGAGAAGGCCAAACACCAACAACCCCATGAGGTGACATGAACAGGGCCGGCCCGCCAGACAGAGCTCAGCCGTTTGGTTTATCGACGTTGCAGGGACGGACCCGAGCACAGACATCGTGCCTAGTCTTCTCATGCAAAAAATCCTGAAGAAAGATGACCGGCGGGTGGCTCTCGCGGTGGTGAGGCACCGGGTCGTGCGCACTGGCTTGTCCGTCCGCGATTAGCTCATGCGAGAATAAGGCAGCAAGGACCATGGGAGGTGACATACACGGGAGCTGGCCCGCGAGCGAGAGCTCAGCCTTTTGGGTTTAGCAACGCTGCGGGGACGGAACCGAGCACATATGTCGTGCCAATCCTTAATCTTGAGGCTGCCGTAGGTGGGCGAGCAAGGGCGCATGACGATTATGGTACCAAAGTACCGGACAGGCAGGTGACAATCATATGGTAAATCATGCAAGGAGGCAAGCTAGTTCAGATAGATGCAAGAAGGATACATGCCACTGGGACAGACCCGAGCGGCCTGGGGATAATGCAGCCCGAGGGGCGCCCCCAACAGAGTAAGCTAAATATGTAAAAGGATACACGTCGCAGGGACATGCCCGTGCGACTTCGGGATAATGTTGCCCGAGGGGCGCTGTCGGTGTCAAAACCGGCGGATCTCGGGTAGGGGGTCCCGAACTATGCGTCTAGGCGGATGGTAATAGGAGACAAGGGACACGATGTTTTTACCCAGGTTCGGGCCCTCTCGATGGAGGTAAAACCCTACTCCTGCTTGATTAATATTGATGATATGGGTAGTACAAGAGTAGATCTACCACGAGATCAGAGAGGCTAAACCCTAGAAGCTAGCCTATGGTATGATTGTTGTTCGTCCTATGGACTAAAGCCCTCTGGTTTATATAGACACCGGAGAGGGCTAGGGTTACACAGAGTCGGTTACGATGGAAGGAGATCTACATATCCGTATTGCCAAGCTTGCCTTCCACGCCAAGGAAAGTCCCATCCGGACACGGGACAAAGTCTTCAATCTTGTATCTTCATAGTCCAAGAGTCCGGCTAAAGGTTATAGTTCGGCCATCCCGACACCCCCTAATCTAGGACTCCCTCAATAGCCCCTGAACCAGGCTTCAATGACGATGAGTCCGACACGCAGATTGTCTTCGGCATTGCAAGGCGGGTTCCTCCTCCAAATACTTCATAGAAGATTTTGAACACAAGGATAGTGTCTGGCTCTGCAAAATAAGTTCCACAGACCATGTAGAGAGAATAATATTTACACAAATCTAATCTGCTGACGTATTCTGTAGCATGATATCACACCACAGCCAAGCCTTTATTCGAATTGTTTTTACTGTCCCACCTCAGCGCGTTTCGCGAGGCGGTTTCCTTGGCACGTCTTTGTCGAAGCGGAGATCATGTCCCCTTTATTTACAGGATCCTCATCATCACGGACATGGGTAACCCAATCGTGCCCGTTGGTATATCTCCTCAATCAAAGGTAAGTCCCAAACGGTCACGGGGAGGGCTCTTGGAATCCAACCTCTTATAAAGAGACCAAGGCCTCACTCCCTTCTTTCGATCTCAATCGAATCCGCCTCTCGCCTCGAGTTCCAACACCCAAAGCCCCAGATTTTAGGTGCTTCGGACCTTCGATGATGTCCGATTCCGACCTTCGAGGCCGATGGGTGCCACCAGACGTGCTAAAGCTGAGAGAGGCCAGGTTTTTAACAGGCGAAATCTCGCATAGGCTGCCTGCTCAAGGGCAGGTTATTCCCACGCCCAAGCCTGGTGAGAGCGTGGTGTTCGTGTCTCACTTCCTCCAAGGGCTAGGCTTCGCGACGGATCCCTTCGTGAGGGGACTCATGTTTTATTATGGGCTGGAATTTCACGACTTGGCTCTGGAGTCCATCCTCCATATTTTGTCGTTCATCGTTGTGTGCGAAGCCTTCCTCCGTATTACTCCTCACTTTGGACTGTGGCTTAAGACCTTTAAAGTAGAACTGAAGATGATCGAGGGATAGCACGCGGAGTGCGGAGGCGCTGTTATAAGCAAGAATGCTGACGCTCCCTGGCACGAGGGCTCTTTTCAAGAGGAGTTCAGCTTATGGCAACACGAGTGGTTTTATATCACAGCTCCCAGGGGTACTGTCGGGGATATACCCCGCGGTGTAAACCGGCCGGAAGTTAACCCGGCCGGACTTGGCGGTTTATCTGAAGACCCCGCTGACACTTGGCTAGTTACTGGCGACCCGCCCTGACCTGGCGATTTACAAGCAACCCACCTGGTCATTGTGACTCACTGGTGATCCGGCGCGCGGGACAGATGGATGACAAGGCCCAAGGCCTAGAAGGCCGGTTCATGTTTAATGGTGGGCCGGTTTAAGAGGAAAGGCATGAGGAATATTTACCTTACAAGGAGTTAAGACCAGGACTTGTATCCGGTTTGTATTAGAGATAGAGTAATCCTAATCCAACTAGGACTAGTCATGTAAACCGCCCCTTCAACATATATAAGGAGGGGCAGGGCTCACCAAAGAGGAGAAAGCTACAGGCAACAAGAAACAATCTCTAGGGCTAGACACAACTAGAGAAGAGTCGGTTTACCGGCGACCCCCTCATGAGCATAATGAGACCTAGCCACAAACAGCATGTATGGCTATTACCGGATGATGTTTCCCGGGGCCCGAAGCTGTCTAAATCTTCGTCTTGTGTGTTGATCCGCCTCGCGTCTCTCATCCCACTCAACCCCTCTCAAGCTACCACATAGATGCGTTGGCCCTGCGACTAAGTCCTGACACTAAGGACATCTGCCGTGACAAAACCACGACAGTTGGCGCCCACCATGGGGCTTGCGCACGGTGGTGTTGAGTTCTTGGAGGGATATCTCCAAGGATCGTGGAGCTCGCGATCCAACCCGATGAAGAAAAAGAATGGCTCAAGAAGATGCTGAAAGATCGCACGGGGAGAGCCGGCAACAGGAGCTTGCAAATTCATCATTTTGTGATCAAAGATCGTGATTAATCCGGAGCTGGCATGTACAAGATTTGATCAAGATTTGAGATCAAGAAGTTAGGGTTCCATCGTCCGCGCCGCCGGACGTAACGAAGCAATCCGTCAAAACCGTGTATATGCCAAGACCAAGATCGACAAGGAGTTGATCCGCTGTGCATATGCGTTGAAATTGTTCAAAGGTTATGGCCCGGTCTGTCAAGTCCCGAGAAGGCCAGACGTGACGAGGCAATCAGCGATAGTCCAAGTTTACCCGTGTACAACCGGGCCAACCATCGGATCTCCGCGGTCAATCTCGATCGGTTGTTGAAAAAAGAAATTAAAAAAATGGCCATGACCCGGAAACGAAGGCGGCCACAATCCGGATTCCACCTGCGCCCACGACCTTGTTTCGAGGCGCCCATCTCCACTGCCCTGAGCGGCCAGGCCTTCCCCGCCCGCTCGCTGATAGCGTGCGATTCGTCCGCATCCGCATCTGATCCGCCCAGTCGTCTCCCCTGCACCGCGTGCCTGCTACGCTTCAGACCACAATCTCCATGAGCCCCCCGTGGCCTCCGCCACCTCTTCAACTGCGGTCCAAAACCGAGCCGCCTCTGTGCTGTTCCAACTAGCCAGTCTCCGTGGAAGCAACCCGCTTCCTTCAAGATTCATTATCTGAGCTAGACACACACACACGCACAAGGAGTACTACCAGCTGCTGATAATGGCAGAAGTAAACTTGGTCGAAACCATTTGATCAGAAGGAATACAAAGAAGAAGGGAGCAGCTGGACTTGTTAAAGCAACCATGACCCGGAAAAGAACGAAGACTTGATTCTGCCGCAACCACGGCCGTACCACGCCAGCATATCTCCGCTACCGGGCCTCACCTTATTGACCCGTCGGTGCGCTTCATACTCGCCTGCGCCTCCTCGGTTTGGCCGCGCCCGGGTTTTCTCCAGCACCCATGCGCCTGCGACGCTCGCCCCGGTGGTTTCGCCGCCCGTTTTTGCACATATACATGGAGATCAAGTGCACGCTAATGGCCGCGCCCACACACGTGCGAAAAATACCAGGTGCTATTTACCATATTTATTTTTAAGTACATATTAATTCATCCAAGCAAAACTACTTTGCCCTGTTGTATTTTATATGCAGGAGAATTATTCATTACAAAATGCCATTATACCGCAGAGATGGAGGCGTGCCAACATCATTCGGCACGGGTGGTCGCTGTTATTCAAAGGACTCTCACACCAGGTTCCAACTCTGTGGCCGTCTCTCGCGACCGCGCCGGTTTACAACGTTGTGGCTGTCTGCCGCAGCTGACCCGCCCGTGAGCGATTTCAACTTCACCTAGTGATCATCAATCTCATGACGGATTATTTCCGGTCTGGCACATCAGGTGATATCCATCTAAAATATATTTTGTTGGCACATGTTATTTTTGTCAAAGAGCAGTTTATCTTTGCCTTGGTCTGCAATATTATATGCAGGACAATTATTCACTGCAAAAGCTATGGCTGTGTCATGGATGTATAAACTCGCGCCACCATTATGAATGCGCTAGTATCTTACCATGCCATCAAGCTCGACGAATACATATGCGAACTGCCATTCTGCAGACTGGTTTACATCAATATGACGTGGCTAATTCGCCCGTCCATGCCGGTTTACAACGCCGCGGCTGACTCAACTGTCGGAGCCGCCACTGATGTTTCGGTCATCTCTGTTGTCCGTCTCTCGCGGCCTGGTCTACATCAACACATCGGGCCGCACCTGACTGCATGAGCTCTTTATTGGGTATGAGCAAGTCACAGCTTGGGTAGCCCGGTTTTCTTTCAAATTGGAAGTAAATTATCATCAACCGCCGTCTGCACTGGATGGTTCAATTGGCAGGCACACAAGTCGCCGCCACTACAGTCTTGGTTAACTTCAAATCACCAGTTGGAAGGAACCATTGGCCGAGTTGCTGACACAGCTCGTACGGGATCATTTATAACTCGCCGCAGTCACCTCAACCTTCTATGAATTCACATCATGCTATCAACACCAATGATATACAAGTTACGCCGGTTTATATCACGGTCAAATATGAAGAGTCTCAAGCCAACTCCTCGAGTCACCTTTGAGACTCGGGGGCTACGATGACATGACTCAGCAATTCTTGCCAGTTTCAGCCGGTTTAAGAACCCCAGGACGATGGAGGGAAAGATAACCCGATCCCGGAGGCTACTGTTATATTGATGAAAATTTAAAGGCCATCAGAAAATGTCCGGCTTAGAAAGTATATGACAGTTACAAAATCCCGGTTCAATGAAGAAGTTTCGGATCATCGGAAAGGATTCCGGTTTGAAATCTGGCTGAAGGGAAGTCAGTCTCACTGAAGCTCTCAAATATCCGGTTTACAATCCGGTTCAAGGGAAATCTGTTCTCCCACAAAGCTCTGAAGCGCTCAAATCTGGTTTAACAATGTCCGGTTCAAAAAGGAATTAACTTCTCGCAAGTTCGAGTTTAAAGGCCGTCAGAAAATTTCCGCCTGAAAATGAAGATTCCGGTTTAAAATCCGGTTCAAGGGAAAGATGAATCCCACAAGGCTTTTAAGCTCTCAATATCCGGTTCAAGATATCGGTTCAAGAAGAATTTATCTCTTGCAAAAAAGTTAAAAATTACCGAAGAGGACCTGCTGCCATGATGCGCGGTTCAAACATGGGTATCCCGCCTTATTGGCCTAACATATTATTGATCACATGGGGGCTTCTGCTTCATAAAGCGGGGTCTCTGTTCTTTTTTACATCATGCGTGGTTACACAGAGGTTCTGTCTTAAAGCGGCCTCCGGTTTACCCCTTGGGTTCGCTTTTCAAAGCACCATGTTATGTCACTTGGGGGCTTGGTCGTGTCCGAACCAATGCAACACCTTTTGATAGGCGAAAGCCACCAGATCACTCGGGGGCTTGGTCATGTCCGAACCGATGCAACACCTTTTGATCAGCGAAAGCCACCAGATCACTTGGGGACACGGTCAAGTCTGAACCGGTCACGCCTCTTGATCAGCCTAAAGGCCATGGAGTCACTTGGGGGCTTGGTCGAACCCGAACCATTGCCATGCCACTTGACCGGCATAATGCCACGGTTTCATTTGGGGACCTGGCTGACTTGAACCATAGCTACACCTATTGGGAGCTTGGTCGTGTCTGACCATGGTAACACCATCTGATCGGCTCAGTAAAGCCCTCTTTTTTCAAATGGTTTTTATCATTGCCTTTGCTTCAATATCTTTTCTTGATAAAATGGCTTTTTTGTTTTGGTTGCGTTCTTAAACCGACCACATTTTACACTGTTTCAAACAACCAAATTAGTGGAACACGGTCCATTTTTAGACCGGAGATTATCTGCCCGGTTTGATTTTCTGTTACCATCCTATTATGGAGTAAACCGGTGGTTATCAACCCGGCTCGGTTTTCAACTACAAGTTGTCAGTACACGATCAAGTTATAATCCGGAGACTATCAGCCCGGTCTGGTTTGACTACAAGTCACCAGTATTATATATGGTTAATCCGGTGTTTATCACAACCCGATACGGTTTTATCATAAACCGGCACAATATGGAAAGAGTTATCAGTACTCAAGATTGGGATTATTGCCCTTACTACAAAAAAGTTGGTAAACCAACGATGTGATTCAATATCACAGAAATAGGTTGAATAAAGTATGATGATAAATTGTCCGGTGTTTATTAAATCGACCTGGCTTTCGACTATATGTCGCCAGTATGATGATAAATTATCCGGTGTTTATTAAACCGGCCTAGCTTTAAGATGATAAATCGCCAGTCTATGATGAGAAATTGTCCGGTGTTTATTAAACCGGCCTGGCTTTGGACTATAAGTCACCAGTATATATATTTGGATTGCGCCATTGGAATCATGCGCTTATAAATCATTGGATTATATTATTTAAATCTTTAAATAGCCAACATGGCTGGATTTTATTATGGTTATCAATAACAAGTATTATGATTGAGGATTTCAAAGTCGCTTTAGCGCAATGGTTATTATTTTATCAATGGATATGACTTATTTTACAATTGAAGGAATAGTCCCGAGTCGCTGCAGGCTTACAACCCGACACTTGGGGGCTACATTATTCAAAGTTGAGATTATATCAAATATGCAAGTCTCATGTCGCTGCAAGCATGCACCATGACACTTGGGGGCTAATGCAAAGTCATTTTTTTGCTCATCTTATTGAAGACCCAACTCATCACATCGTAATGAGCTGGCCCTTGGGGCCTACCAATTGCTCCTGTCAACAAATTAAAGGTACAAAGCTTTTTATCCATTACATTGAAGGGTTCACTGCTCAGTTGGTAAAGCACAAGGCTCTTAAATTGTGGACATGGATTCAAGACCCATGATGGGGGTTATATCATATGATGTCATTTTCATTGAAGTATATATCAAAGTCCCAGCTCAATCTTATTTTACTGAGCCGGCCCTTGGGGGCTACACGTTGCTGTTCAAATCTATATGATCATATCTACAAAGTCCCTGCTCATTATTGCATAATAACCTGGCCCTTGGGGGCTACGTTGGTTGAAGTTTTTATGAGTATAAGGCAATTACAAGTCCCAGGTTGCTGCAAGCATAACAACCCGACACTTGGGGGCTACATATGTGGAATATTCAGTTGTGACTAGTAACTGAGATGAACAATCTGGATTTCTTCAAGGTTGCAACATTTATATTGACACAAGTCTTAAGCTATCATTATGTTCTCCTCTTAAGACTTGGGGGCTACAGGTAATATGCATATAAAGGAGGAACATCTTCAAATTCTCAGTTTTTGGCAAGTCAGGAAGATTAATTGTGTGATCCGGCGTTGGCAACAATCATAACCCGGCGTCTATAAACGGTCATAATCCGGGATCATCAGTTTTTATAACCCGGCCATTTTTGTTAATGTTAAACCGGCAAGTTTTTACATCTTCAAACCGGCGGAATATCAGATGAATACTTCAAGACCAATATTTCTTAAACCGACGCTTTGGAAGCCGACTCAAGTGGATTATTCTTCACAATATTTTTCTGTGAGAAACCAATGTCAGCAAATTGAATCTGACGCTGGCTTATTGACCTGGATTTTCTAGAAGGAGGAAATGACAAGGACTTAAGGATGATCAGGTGCCGGTTTACAAGAATTCTTAACCCGGAGCACAACCTGTCAAGTTTGTTCTTGTTTTTATTTTACAGGATCAGTTTAACATGGATAAATCCAAATTAAACTGGGGGCTAATGTCGGGGATATACCCCGCGGTGTAAACCGGCCGGAACTTAACCCGGCCGGACTTGGCGGTCTATCTGAAGACCCCGCTGACACTTGGCGAGTTACTGGCGACCCGCCCTGACCTGGTGGTTTACAAGCAACCCATCTGGTCATTGTGACTCACTGGTGATCCGGCGCGCAGGACAGACGGATGACATGGCCCAAGGCCCAGAA
Organism: Aegilops umbellulata; assembly: GCA_032464435.1. Lineage (NCBI taxonomy): Eukaryota > Viridiplantae > Streptophyta > Magnoliopsida > Poales > Poaceae > Aegilops > Aegilops umbellulata. The sequence goes on from CP136054.1 coordinate 402,002,140, forward strand.
GGCCGGTTCACGTTTAATGGTGGGCCAGTTTAAGAGGAAAGGCATGAGGAATATTTACCTTACAAGGAGTTAAGACCAGGACTTGTATCCGGTTTGTATTAGAGATATAGTAATCCTAATCCAACTAGGACTAGTCATGTAAACCGCCCCTTCAACATATATAAGGAGGGGCAGGGCTCCCCAAAGAGGAGAAAACTACAGGCAACAAGAAACAATCTCTAGGGCTAGACACAACTAGAGAAGAGCCGGTTTACCGGCGACACCCTCATGAGCATAATGAGACCTAGCCACAAACAGCATGTAGGGCTATTACCGGATGATGTTTCCCGGGGCCCGAAGCTATCTAAATCTTCGTCTTGTGTGTTGATCCGTCTCGCGTCTCTCATCCCACTTAACCCCTCTCAAGCTACCACATAGATGCGTTGGCCCTGCGACTAAGTCCTGACACTAAGGACATCTGTCGTGACAAAACCACGACAGGTACCAAGTGGGTGGCGCCGCCTGTTTTCCGCTCAGGTCCCCCACCACGACTAGCGTCATGGGTCAATAAGGGGTTGGATTGGGGGCCGGCAAAGGACGTGCCCCTGTTGCAGGGCCGCATCCGAGATCTCCTAGAAAGAGACATCAGTCTGGTCATGGTGACGCAGTTTATGTTAATTCGCCGAGTTCTGCCCTGCAAACGTCGCCCCCTCCGCCTGTGGGAGTTCAATCCGAAGGGACCGCGAGCTCTCCAACATTTTCTTGGCATGATGCCTGTGGAGATATACAAGTTTTTCTTCGGACCACAAGTAGTGTGTCCGGATTCTACGGAGGACGCAGGTCTGAGCTGCAATCGTCTAGATACTCAAGTAAGTAACCCTGTGCCCGGACACACCATCCGTTCATTTATCACAACATCGCCCTAAAAAGAGTTGCCCTTGAAACAGGAGTGGGTAGCAAAGGCGAAGTTAATCAGGTGTCCGGCCCCCCTTCCTGAGACCTGGCCGGATTCCGTGTTAACCAGGATGCTGGAGATCGCGCCTTCGGAAGAAAGCGAAGGGGGGACAAGGAAGCTACTGCCTCCCCAAAGGAGGCCGTCCGGAAAGGAGGAATCGAAAGTTCCTTTACTCCGGGGAAGAAAAGGACCGCCTCTGAAGACCCGGAGACCATGGTCTCAAAGCAGGGGAAGAAATCTTCGCCAGAGGGTCCTGTGTCGGGGGATACCTCGGCCGTACTGTGCCCTCAAGGGGATCAGCCCTCCACCGAGCCGTATGTATAGAGGACGTTTTAATAATGAGAGAAATCTTTGCTTTTAATTCTGAGAAAAATAACCGAAAATTTGCCTTGTAGTTCGGACCTTAGCCCTTCTCGGCAGAGCTCGTCTTCGGGGGATCTTCTTCCGGAGATGATGGAGAGCGGAGAGCCTCCCCCTGCCATACCGACTCATGAGGCGGGCGACCCTGAGGTGTCCTCGCGGAGGGTTTCTCCTGATCCAGTAAGGCCGGAAGGTAGTAATACGGCCACCCGAAGCCCTCCGAGTCCGGCTTTCGAAAAAGGTGATCGGACGAGTCCGGCACCGTCTGGTGCACGGTCGGAGGCACTGAAGGATCTGCTAGGGCAAGCGCTTATCTCAGAGGAGCACCGTACGTTGATGTGTATGGTGATTGAAAAGATTTCATCCGCGGAAAGCGGGTTGCATGAAGCTGTCGTGAGTCTGCTGACGGGCTTTGAGGTACGTGAAATGATGCACCTTTTTTGGAAAGTGCCGCATATTTTAAGATGCACCCCGTATAGGTAGTAGCCCCTGAGACTCTAGGGAGGATCATAGTCCCAGGTATAATTTTGCCGCCTTCATATGCAGGTGGCGAAGTGTCCGGTGGCCAGCCGGACTGATGAATTTGCCGAGCTAGAGCGGCAACTTGACGTGGCAGATGCCGACATCGCGCTTGTCAAGAAGCGGCTTGACGAGGCACAAGGTATGTAAGTTCTCCGGAGACACCTGGTAAGAGGAGCTTGATGCCAGTATCTTATAATGCGTGTGCTTGACGCAGATGGGGCTGCCGCCATGGAGAAACTTCGGGCAGAGCTTGCCCAAGCCAAGGAGCAAGCTAGAAAAAGTGATGCGACTGCCTTAAAGGCGGTTGAAGAGCTGAAAGCCGAACAGGCTGCTCACTGCCGAAGCAAGAAGGAAATGGCCGAGATGGCTGTGAAGTTGAAGAGCGCTGCTGACCGTTGCAAGCTTCTTGAAAAAAACAGACGGACCTGGAGAAGGCCACTACAGCGGCCAAGGATGCTCGCTCTGCGATGAGGGAGATGAAGGAGGAGCTACGCCAAGCCGGAGATATCATGGCTGGAAAGCCCTTTATGCTGCGGATGAAGTTCGGGGATCCTAAATATGCTCCATTGGACCGGATGTGGAGTTCGGCGGACGCGTATCTGGATTTAGCGGCGAGTACCGCTGATGCGGTCGAACACTTCCAAGATCAGGAGGATCGCGAAGTGGAAAAGCTTTTCTGGACACAGTTCCACAATCCAGAACGTCGCTTTCATTAACCGATCGTTTGGCCGAATGGGCCGAGCTGAATAGGTTATCCCGATTCGCCATGAAGTATGTCGTGGATCATCTGTGGCTGAAAAGGCCAAAGCCGAACAGTTATTTTAGCTTGGTGCAACAGTTCCTTGGTGCGGTGCCGTATATCAACGCGATGAAGAGGTCAGCGTGTGTGGAGGGTGCGCGGATGGCCCTTGCCCATGTCAATACATACTGGGCGGAGATGGAGGCCACCGCTGTTGCAGCCCAAGATTCGGGTGAAAGCCGAGTACCTGCCGAGCACTACTTTCAAGAAGTCCTGGAGGGCGCTCGTTTAATAGAGACGCAGTGCTTGAAGGATATTATGTTCGAATAACATGTATTTTCATTGAAAACAGTATTTTGCTGAAATGTAGAAGCTTTTTGTACTTCTGCTTGCAAGAATTATAATGCCTCCTGTGCGGCTGTTTACGTATATGTATATATAACCTGAAAGATTGCAGTCGTTGGCTTCAGCCCCCACGCATATAATGCGGGGGTATTCACAAACAGGCGCATCATCACACTTGATCCAACGTCTTGGTCCATTAAGGAGGTGGTAGCGCAGCGAACTAGGCAACCAGACTATAACGCTTTATCACTTTCACTTAGCCATAGGAGTTTGACCGTGGAGCTACTATATAGCCCTTGGTGGCACCGCGCTCGCCCGAACTCGGGGCGCGTGTGTGCCTGGCCGGGAAACGGCCCTTCGTCACTTTTACCTAGTATGTTTCAGATAAGTTCAACAATGGAGTGGCATGGACTAGAGGATGTGGAACCCCTTCAAGATGCTAAGGACAAAAGATTGGCTCAAGCTTCAAGATCAAGACTCTACATTTTATATTTTAGTGATCCAAGATCACATTGAGTCTATAGGAAAAGCCAATACTATCAAGCAGAGATGAGGTGTTGCTTAATGAGCCTCTTGCTTCATGTGCTTAGTGATATGCTCCAAAACCCTCAACTATCTTCTCGCATCCACATATGACCTAAACCAAAAGTCAAACTCGGCCTCACGGATTCTTTCTATCCGGCGCCACCGAGTTTCACATGTCATAGCCACTGCCACAAACCCTAGCAAATCGGTTTCACCGATAGGGATCTCGGTCTCACCGAGATGGGATTGTAATCTCACTGTGTATGTCCATTGCCAAAATCGATCTCACCGAGTTTGAGCAATCGGTACTACCGAGATTACAATGCGACCTCTCTGGTTAGCTTATTACCAAAATCGGTTCCACCGAGTTTGTGTAATCGGTATCACCGAGTTTGCCTGACCAACTCTCTGGTTAGCTTATTACCAAAATCGGTCCCACTGAGTTTGTGTAATCGGTCACACCGAGATTAACTTATGCCCTAACCCTAACCATATCGGTCCTACCGAGTTGCATCTCAGTCCCACCAAAAATCCTAACGGTCACTAGGTTTGCTGAATCGGTCCGACCGAGTTTAACCATTCAGTCCCCACCGAATTTGGCAGATTGTGTGTAACGGTTAGATTTTGTGTGGAGGCTATATATACCCCTCCACCCACTCTTCATTCGTGGAGAAAGCCATCAGAACATACCTTCACTTCCAATACACATTTTCTGAGACAGAACTACCTACTCATGTGTTGAGCTCAAGATAGTCCATTCCAACCATATGAATCTTGATCTCTAGCCTTCCCCAAGTTGCTTTCCACTCAAATCTTCTTTCCACCAAATCCAAATCCTGTGAAAGAGAGTTGAGTGTTGGGGAGACTATCATTTAAAGCACAAGAGCAAGGAGTTCATCCTCAACACACCATTTGTTACTTCTTGGAGAGTGGTGTCTCCTAGATTGGCTAGGTGTCACTTGGGAGCCTCCGACAAGATTGTGGAGTTGAACCAAGGAGTTTGTAAGGGCAAGGAGATCGCCTACTTCGTGAAGATCTACCGCTAGTGAGGCAAGTCCGTCGTGGGCGACGGCCGTGATGGAATAGACAAGGTTGCTTCTTCGTGGACCCTTCATGGGTGGAGCCCTCCGTGGACTCGCGCAACCGTTACCCTCTGTGGGTTGAAGTCTCCATCAACGTGGATGTACGATAGCACCACCTATCAGAACCACGCCAAAAACATCCGTGTCTCCAATTGCGTTTGAATACTCCAAACCCTTCCCCTTACATTCTTGCAAGTTGCATGCTTTACTTTCCGCTGCTCATATACTCATTGCATGCTTGCTTGATATGTATTGTGTTTGTCAAAGTTATGCTTAAACTCCACCTAAATTTAAGAATCTTAAAAAATGCAACTTTTGGCACTTAGTGTCTAATCACCCCCCCCCTCTAGACACCTCTTCTTGATCCTTTCAATTGGTACCAGAGCTTTGGTCTCCATTGCCTTGGTTTAAACACCTTTGGAGGAAGATGGATGTGTCTACTTTAGGGAGTCTTAGACATAGAGTGCCCATTCTTGATGAAGAGTATTTTCATGAGTGGAAAAATGAAATGCTTGATATTTTCAATGAATATCATTTGAACAAGTACATTGGTTGGCCATGTGCACCTCATATTGATCCTTTGCACCCTACCCTAGATGAAGATATTGACATGATTCGTAATATTAGAACTGTTAAGTGCATCATTAGAGGATTGCCCAAAAATTTGATTGCTAGTTTGCCTACTCTTGATTGTGCCTATACTATATGGAAAATTCTTGAGGAACGATTTCCAAGTTATTCCTTGAAACACCTAGATGAAATTCTCCATAAGTCAATTGCGTTGAGCAAGATGAATTCTAGTGATCCTAATCTTGGTGATTGTCTATTTAAGCTTACCAATCTCATGCGCGCTAAAGGAAACATTGGAATCATTAGCAATATCATATCCGAAGCTATTAGAATTCATAAAGGTAACCATTGTGATGATCATTTATCTAATGAATTACCCTCTCTAGGAATTGATCAATCACAAGATGATGTTGAACATGGATACTATGATGAAGATGATGATAGTGACCATGATCTTGATGATGCAATGAGGCATTTTGGTCCTATGGCAAATCTTTGCGGCTACATGGCTGGAGGAAAGGAATGGGTACATCCTTGATAGTGGATGTACTGATCATATGAACGGAGATGAAGATATGTTCAATGAGCTTGCTGAAAACGACGGCCCTCGAAAATATGTCACTTTTGGTGATAATTCAAATGGTAAGGTGGTTGGCCTTGGTAAGGTGGCCATCTCACATGATAGCTCCATACAAAATGTCATGCTCGTTGAATCCCTTGGATACAATTTACTTTCAGTTTCTAGACTTGTAGATTTCGGTTTTAATGTCTTATTCACTGAAGTAGATTGCCAAGTGTTTCATAGAGACAATCATAAAATGGTCTTTACCGGTATACGTAGAGGAGATCTTTACATTGTTGACTTCACTAAAAGGGCTAAACCTAAAACTTGCTTAATTGCTAAATCTTCTAAAGGCTGGCTGTGGCATAGAAGACTAGGTCATGTTGGAATGCGAAATCTTGATAAGCTTATTAAAGGTGATCATATCCTTGGAATAAAAGATGTCGTATTTGACAAGGATAGACTTTGTAGCGCTTGTCAAGCAGGGAAACAAGTTGGAGGAAGCCACCGCGCGAAGAACATCATGACCACAAGAAGACCACTCGAGCTACTTCACATGGATCTCTTTGGTCCAAATGCATACAAGAGTCTCGGTGGTAACTCATTTGGTCTAGTCATAATTGATGATTTTTCGAGATTTACGTGGGTGTTCTTTCTTGATGACAAATCACAGGTCCAAAGGATCTTCAAAAACTTCGCTAGGAAGGCCCAAAATCAGTTTGACATGAAGATCAAGAAGGTTCGAAGCGACAATGGAACGGAGTTCAAGAACGCAAATGTGGACACCTTTCTTGACGAAGAAGGGATTTCACACGAGTTCTCGGCTACATACACACCTCAACAAAATGGAGTTGTTGAGAGGAAGAACCGGACTCTTATCGAGATGGCAAGAATGATGCTTGATGAGTACAAGACGCCAAAGCACTTTTGGGCGGAAGCAGTTGAGACAGCTTGTCATGCAACAAATCGCTTGTATCTTCATAAGCTACTCGGCAAGACGGCATACGAGCTCCTCACCGGTAACAAACCCCAAGTTGGATACTTTCGAGTATTCGGCTCAAAGTGCTACATTCTTGATAAGCATCGTCATTCTAAATTTGCTCCTAAGTCTCATGAAGGTTTCCTACTTGATTATGGCTCAAACTCTCACACTTACCGTGTCTACAACAATTTCACCCGAAAGGTTGAAGAGACGGTAGATATGAAGTTTGATGAATCTAACGGCTCGCAAGTAGAGCAACTGCCAATTGATGTAGGAGACAAAGACCCTTCAGAAGCAATTCAAGACTTGTCCATCGGCAAGATTCGTCCAACGGAAATGAAGGAGATTACCTCGTTCGTCCAAGTGGAAGCTTCTACCTCACGACAAGGTGAACCAAGAGTTGATACGGAAGCATCCACAAGTGGGACACGCCAAGATGAAGAAAACGAGAAAGTACACCAAGATGAGCATCAACAACCTCCTTCTCCACCACGACAAGAGAACAACAACGTCAACAATGAAGAAAGCCAAGAAGAAGAAGAAGAATAAGATGAAGAGGATGTTCCACCCTGACCCAAGCAAAAGCTTTCACGAGTTCGAGCAAGAATTGCCAAAGATCATCCCGTTGAGCAAATCTACAATGATATCCAAACCGGGAGAATCACTCGCTCTAAAACTCGTTTAGCTAACTTTTGTGAACATTACTCATTCATCTATAGCATTGAACCTATGAAGGTTGAAGAAGCATTGGAGGATCCGGATTGGATAAATGCTATGCATGAAGAGCTACCCAACTTTGAGAGAAATCAAGTGTGGACATTGGTCGAGAAGCCCGACAAAAACCACAATATCATTGGTACCAAATGGGTGTTTCGCAACAAGCAAGATGAAGATGGACAAGTGGTTCGCAACAAAGCACGTCACGTCGCCCAAGGCTACACACAAGTTGAAGGTATGGACTATGGTGAGACATATGCTCCCGTTGCTAGACTTGAGTTCATTCGCATCTTACTTGCCTATGCTAATCACCATGATATCACCTTGTACCAAATGGACATTAAAAGTGCTTTTCTAAATGGCAAAATTGAGGAGGAAGTTTATGTTAGGCAACCTCCCGGATTTGTCAATCCTAAGAAACATAAGCATGTTTACAAACTTCACACAGCTCTTTACGATCTTAAACAAGCTCCTAGAGCATGGTATAAATGCTTGAACAAGTTCCTTATTGAAAAAGGCTTTGAAATTGGTAAAATTGACTCTACTCTTTTCATTAAAAGGGTTAATGGAGAACTATTTGTGTGCCAAATTTATGTTGATGATATCATATTTGGTTCAACTAACCCTCAATTTAGTGAGAAGTTTGGCAAGCTAATGTCGGAGAAGTTTGAGATGTCTATGATGAGTGAACTCAAATTCTTTCTCGGTTTGCAAATCAAGCAAACTAAGGAAGGTACCTTTGTCTCTGAAACAAAGTACACCAAAGACTTATTCAAGAAGATCAATATGCAAGAATGCAAAGGTATGACTACACCCATGCCTACTAGTGGACATCTTGATTTGACCAAAGATGGTGAACCGGTTGATCAAAAAGTTTATCGCTCTATGATTGGTTCATTGTTATATCTATGTGCCTCTCGTCCTGATATTATGCTAAGTGTGTGCATGTGTGCACGATATCAAGCTGCTCCTAAAGAATGTCATCTTAAGGCTGTGCAAAGGATAGTGAGATACCTAATCCATACACCAAATTTTGGCATTTGGTATCCTAAGAGGTCCTCTTTTGATCTTGTCGGCTACTCCGATTCGGACTATGCCGGAAACAAGGCTGATAGAAAGTCCACTTCGGGTACTTGTCAATTCCTTGGTAGATCTCTTGTATCTTGGTCTTCCAAGAAACAAAACTTGGTATCCTTATCCACCGCCGAAGCGGAATACATTCCCGCTGGTTCATGTTGTGCTCAATTACTTTGGATGACCCAAACTCTTAAAGATTATGGGATATATGTGAAACATGTTCCATTGCTTTGTGACAATGAAAGTGCTATTAAGATTGCTCACAATCCAGTGCAACACTCTCGAACTAAGCATATCGAAGTTCGTCATCATTTCATTCGAGATCATGTTGCAAAAGGGGACATTGACATTAAGCATGTTCGCACCGATAAGCAATTAGCGGATATATTCACTAAACCACTTGATGAGAAATTGTTTTGCAGGTTGAGAGGTGAATTGAACATCATCGATGCTTCAAACTTGGAGTAGGAACTCCATTTGATACATGCAGGGCATGAGCATTTGACTAATCCTCGATATTTCTCTTATGGTGTCTTTCATATGTCTTGGATACATTTGTACCTTGCATGTTATCTAACCCGTGTAGGTACTTGGTTGAATCTAAATCTATGAGGTTGCAACTCACTCACATCTTGAGCAATCTCTACATCACCAAGTCTCTACACAATGGTGGTTGAAGACAAGGAAGCACGAAACCATTCAAACATATCCTTTGACAAATTCTATGTTGAGTCTCATGATTGTCATTTTGGATACACAAGTGCTCTTCCTTGCAAAGCTAATCCATGTAGGTAGATGAACTCAAACTCCAAGTGGTGCTCCCAACTCTTGATGAACTACATCAACCTTGAGCAACCCACACAAGTTCAACTACATGAGCAAGATCAACACCCCCCCAAGGTATGTTATTCCATCTTAGAGAAGCTTTACTCCATGCCATGAGTCAAAGCAACTCGACAAGATGTGAATACATCAAGATGCTTAAACGAAAAATGGAAACCCCATTTTGAGCTTAAACGATGAGTATGACCTATGATCAAGTGTTCTCACTTGACTCCTAAGTCAATATACTCTAACATAGGTGACTTTGTCGCCGCCCAACTCTAGATGAAGTTCTTTTGTGTTCTTTTCTGTGTTATTGCATTTGTCTCTTGCATATTTGTTTCCCCTTTTCAAAAAAAAACTTCATCTAGATCTTTTAGTTTCTTTTCTTTTTCTTTTTGTTCTGCATTTTCTGCATCCAATTCATTGCAAATCTTTCAGTTAATTCCTTGCAAATCCTTGTGAGATCTTACTTGTCTAGTGAGCTGAGGTGACAAGTAGTTTCACTCTGATGGACTCGGTCCCACCGGTTTGTTTTCTTCGGCTCAACCGAAACCTTTTGGTGCAACCGAAGCACACAACTCGGAGTCACCGATTCGACCAGAGGACAACCAACTTGCCACTTATTCCTGATTTCTATTTGCTCCAGCTCCACTTAATGATTCTTGTCCTCTACCAGCATCATATTAGACATGCTGCTTTGCTCTGTGACTCAAGGACCGACCCATTTGTATCACATGTCCAGAAGAGCCCTTCTTGGAAATTGATGTCAAAGGGGGAGAGAGAGATCACATCAAAGCTTAATCTTTCCTATAGGGGGGGGGGAAGAGAGAATACTCAGGGGGAGAAAGTAATATCATCAAAGACCCCAGATGCTTGGTGTTCAAGAGGAGAGATGTCACATGTCTTTAAGAGGGGAAAGACATGTTTGTTTGCTTGCTTTAGCTCAAGCTCTGTTGTTTATTTTCTATTGCTCTGATTTTCTGTTCCCTGTCTTCTCCCAATATCCCATGCAGATTCAGGGGGAGCAAGACGTCTAAGGGAAGGAAATCTCTGATTTTATTGCATATCTTTACCTTTGGGGACATGTCTATATCCAATGTGGTACTTAGTACTCACTCTACATGTCATCCCAGTCTTGGTTCTCTTGTGGTTTCTCTTGTTTGCTCTGGTTAGTAGATGCATCTGTGTTATTTAACCTTGTTTGCGCAGGTTCATCCCATCCTAAGCCAACTCAAGACCACAAGGTAAGTATATGCATCTCAGTCATGTGAATGAGAAATTCTTGCTGATGTGCATACTGTTTGCAAGAAGGACTCATGAGCATGCAGGTACATTTCTCATATTCATATCATTTGCTCTGATGCATATAGCCAAGATACATGTAACACATTGCTTACTCTGTCATGCTTATGCACTCACATGCTCCTATATTCAATATTCACATGATTGCATACATGTAGGGTGAGCCTATGCATGTTACATGTCTTTCCAAAGCTTTACTTGCTATTCTCTATATCTTTATCTAAAGCTTTGATGTATGTTGTCATCAATTACAAAAAGGGGGAGATTGAAAGCACAAGTGCTCCCTGGGTGGTTTGGGTAATTAATGTCAACATATCTCTTGTTGGACTAACACTTTTACCTAGTATGTTTCAGATAAGTTCAACAATGCAGTGGCATGGACTAGTGGATGTGGAACCCCTTCAAGATGCTAAGGACAAAAGATTGGCTCAAGCTTCAAGATCAAGACTCTACATTTTATATTTTAGTGATCCAAGATCACATTGAGTCTATAGGAAAAGCCAATACTATCAAGGAGGGATGAGGTGTTGCTTAATGAGCCTCTTGCTTCATGTGATTAGTGATATGCTCCAAAACCCTCAACTATCTTCCCACATCCACATATGACCTAAACCAAAAGTCAAACTCGGCCTCACCGATTCTTTCTATCCGGCGTCACCGAGTTTCACATGTCATAGCCACTGCCACAAACCCTAGCAAATTGGTTTCACCGATAGGATCTCGGTCTCATCGAGATGGGATTTTAATCTCACTATGTATGTCCATTGCCAAAATCGGTCTCACCGAGTTTGAGCAATCGGTACTACCGAGATTACAATGCAAACTCTCTGGTTAGCTTATTACCAAAATCGGTTCCACCGAGTTTGTGTAATCGGTATCACCGAGTTTGCCTGACCAACTCTCTGGTTATCTTATTACCAAAATCGGTCCCACCGAGTTTGTGTAATCGGTCACACCGAGATTACGTTATGCCCTAACCCTAACCATATCGGTCCTACCGAGTTGCATCTCAGTCCCATCGAAAATCCTAACGGTCACTAGGTTTGCTGAATCAGTCCGATCGAGTTTAACCATTCGGTCCCACCGAGTTTGGCAGATTGTGTGTAACGGTTAGATTTTGTGTGGAGGCTATATATACCCCTCCACCCACTGTTCATTCATGGAGAAAGCCATCAGAACATACCTTCACTTCCAATACACATTTTCTGAGAGAGAACTACCTACTCATGTGTTGAGCTCAAGATATTCCATTCCAACCATATGAATCTTGATCTCTAGCCTTCCCCAAGTTGCTTTCCACTCAAATCTTCTTTTCACCAAATCCAAATCCTGTGAAAGAGAGTTGAGTGTTGGGGAGACTATCATTTGAAGCACAAGAGCAAGGAGTTCATCATCAACACACCATTTGTTACTTCTTGGAGAGTGGTGTCTCCTAGATTGGCTAGGTGTCACTTGGGAGCCTCCGACAAGATTGTGGAGTTGAACCAAGGAGTTGGTAAGGGCAAAGATATCGCCTACTTCATGAAGATCTACCGCTAGTGAGGCAAGTCCTTCGTGGGCGACGGCCGTGATGGAATAGACAAGGTTGCTTCTTCGTGGGCCCTTCGTGGGTGGAGCCCTCCGTGGACTCGCGCAACCGTTACCCTCCGTGGGTTGAAGTCTCCATCAACGCGGATGTACGATAGCACCACCTATAGGAACCATGCCAAAAACATCCGTGTCTCCAATTGCGTTTGAATACTCCAAACCCTTCCCCTTACATTCTTGCAAGTTGCATGCTTTACTTTCCGCTGCTCATATACTCATTGCATGCTTGCTTGATATGTATTGTGTTCGTCAAAGTTGTGCTTAAACTCCACCTAAATTTAAGAATGTTAAAAAATGCAACTTTTGGCACTTAGTGTCTAATCACCCCCCCCCCTCTAGACACCTCTTCTCGATCCTTTCAGATGTGGATCAACAGAAGATAGTAAAAAAGGTTTACGCAGGGTCTTAATCTAAAAAGAATCCTTGGAGCGGGTCCCTGCTGCACGTCTGCGCCTGTGTCTCCATTGTGCCGTGTCCTGGACGGGTATAGCATGGTGTTCATCTGAAAAAGAGAGGAACTTAGCTGAAAAAGGTCGTGCAGAATGTATGTTATACTAAATAAACAAAGTATAATTCAAAATGGGTAAAAATAAGCCTTATTGTCCCTTGTTGTACATGCGCGGAGCCCCTTGTACAGGGGTATGCGGCCATTAAGCCTTTATCAATGGTATGTTTGCGCCGGACTCGTCTAGCCACGTCCGTGGTCTTAACGACCTGTTTAGGTGCTTTGATTGGTAAAGCTATTTTAATGTGTGGCTGTCAAGGCAGCCGCACAGTCCTCCACGCAGGAGAAACACTCAATATTTCCCTTTAGTGACATGATGCCCCGTGGACCGGGCATCTTAAGCGTGAGAGATGCATAATGTGGTATTGCGTTAAAGCGGGCGAATGCTTCGCGTCCCAGTAATGCTTGATAGCCACTTGAAAATGGGGCGATGTGGAAGGTTAGCATTTCGCTACGGAAGTTATCGGGAGAACCAAACATAACTTCTAGTAAGAGGGAACCCGTGCAATGGGCATCTGGGCCTGGCGCTACTCCTTTAAAGGAAGTGTTGCTATGGCGAATTTTTGTTGGTTCTATCCCCATTTGGTGGATTGTGTCCTAATATAGCAGGTTTAAACCACTGTCGCCGTCCATCAGGACTCGTGTAAAGTGGAATCCGTCAATTATCAGATCTAATAGCAAGGCAGCCCAGCCTGCGTGTCGGATACTTCCGGAGTAATCCTGATGGTCGAAGGTGATCGGTTTTAACAACCAGTGGCGATACTCCTTTGTGATAGGCCGTATGGCGCGTATCTATATAGGTGCCACCTCGTCTTTCCCTTTTGTCACGTGAAGTGAATTTACTGTTTTAACTTCTTGTGGGAAATTCTTTTGTTTCCCAGTGTTGTGTTTGTGGTATTCATCATCGTCCTCACTTGGTGTATCCAGCCCCTTGTGTTCGGCATTGAGTTTGCCGGATTGCTTGAAGACCAAACATTCTCTGTGGGTATGGTTTGCAGGCTTCCCAGGGGTGCTGTGGATTTGACATATCTTGTCCAGGATTATATTTAAGTTGGACAGTTCGTCCCTATTATCTTTGAGGGGCAGCTTCTGCTTACCCCGCCGAGAGCTTTTGAATCCGGCGTTGAGTGCCGTGCTCTTCGGACTATTTCTCTTATTCCGGCGCTGGTCTTTGCTGTGACATGGCTTCCCATTTCCATCCCTGGCTTCGGACGTGCTTGGGTCGCTGGTGCTGTGTCTTGCCAACCAGCTGTCCTCTCCCACGCAAAAGTGAGTATGAGGCTTGTTAATGCGGCCATTGTTCTTGGCTTTTCTTGGCCGAGGTGTCTGGCGAGCCATTTGTCTCGGACGCTGTGCTTGAAAGCTGCTAAGGCTTCGGCGTCCGGGCATTCGACTATCTGGTTCTTTTTAGTAAGAAATTTGTTCCAGAGCTTCCGGGCTGACTCTCCGGGTTGTTGAGTTATATGACTTAAATCGTCTGCATCTCGTGGTCGGACATAAGTCCCTTGAAAATTTGCCCAAAAAGCGTCCTCGAGCTCTTCCCAGCTTCCAATGGCGTTTTCGGGAAGGCCTTTAAGCCAATGTCGGGTTGGCCCTTTGAGCTTGAGGGGTAGGTATTTCACGGCGTGGAGGTCGTCTCCTCTGGCCATGTGTATGTGGAGGATATAGTCCTCAATCCAGACTCCAGGGTCTGTTGTTCCGTCATATGCCTCTATGTTTACGGGTTTGAATCCCACAGGGAATTCATGGTCCAGCACCTCGTTGATGAAACATAGGGGGTGTGTGGCACCCCTGTATTTGGGTGTGCAGTTGTCTTCGGATATATGCTGTGCTGAATTGCTTGCTAGAGCTTGCTTTCTTGGCCCGTAGATAGATCTGGCTGGGCCATCTTTTTGATGCAAATCCTCGCGTGGATCACATGCTGGCTTGTGTGCGGCATTGTTTGCCGCTCTGTTTTGGCCATGAGGTTGTCTATCCGACCGGGTGGTTGCTTTGTTTTTTGACTGCGGGGGCTCTAAGGCCTTCTCATCAAATTCAGGCAATAGCTTTCGCTTCGGGTAGCTCTTTGTATGGCGACTATCGCCATATCTATCTGTGGAGTTGAGTACTTTTCTCCATCTGATTCTGAGTGCATCTTCCGCAGTTTTGAGCTTCCGCTTCTGCTTTTTCAGGCTACGCGCGGTGGTGACGAGCCTTTTGTGGAGGTTCTTCTGCTCCAGGAACTTGTCCGGCGTGAGGTTGTCCGGACTGTTATCTTCGTCGGGGACGGGTTGTGTGGTTTGGTTATCTAAGTTGCCTTGTTCGGACGGTTGCTTACTGCCATGTTCGTCGTCCGCTGGCTCGCCCTGCTCTATGGACGGGTCTGTATGACTGCTCCCTCTGTCGAGGCAGGGTTTCGAGCGGCGCTTACGCCGCCGCTTTGACTGCTTCTCGAAGGAACAATCCTTCGTTGTGTCCTCCCGTTCCTCGTTATTGCTTCCTTTGGGTGTATCTACCATGTATATGTCGTGGGATGAGGTGGCTGTCCAGTGCCCTGTAGGCGCTGGTTCCTGTTTGTCTCCTGCATCGTCGTCCATACCGTCGATGTCTTCGGAGTCGAAGTCGAGCATGTCAGTTAAGTCATCGACGGTGGCTATGAAATGGGTGGTGGGTGGGCGTCGAATTTCTTCATCGTCCGCATCCCAATCCTGCCGGTCATAATCCAGCCAGGACTCTCCTGACAAAGAGAGAGACCTTAGTGAATTCAGGATGTCACCAAAGGGCGAGTGCTGAAAGATATCTGCGGCGGTGAATTCCATGATAGGCGCCCAATCGGATTCGATTGGCAGGGGCGCAGAGGGTTCGGAGTCTGGAGAAGAGTCTGGCACTTTGGAGTCATGGGCTTCGCAGAGGATAAGGCTGGTGTTCGGCTCGATCACCGTCGAGACTGCAGCCCCCGTGGCGGGGTCTAGCCACCCGTCCGCGATCGGCGCAGTTGGCTCCGAGCTAAGGGTCGGAGCTGATGCGGGTGCGGCCTCCAGGGCTCTGTTCGACGGCAGAGCTAGATCATGCCCATCGTGATAGTGCAGCGCACCCGGCTGTGGCTCGAATCCGTCGAAGATCAAGTCCCCGTGGATGTCGGCCGTGTAGTTCAAGCTTCCAAATCTGACCTGATGCCCAGGGACATAGCTTTCAATATGCTCCAGATGGCCAAGCGAATTAGCCCGCAGTGCAAAGCCGCCGAATACGAAGATCTGTTCGGGGAGAAAAGTCTCACCCTGGACCGCATCGTTGTTGATGATCGGAGGAGCCATCGGGCCTAACGACGACGACACAAAGGAACTATCAATGAAAGCACCAATGTCGGTGTCAAAACCGGCAGATCTCGGGTAGGGGGTCCCGAACTGTGCGTCTAGGCGGATGGTAACATGAGACAAGGGACACGATGTTTTTACCCAGGCTCGGGCCCTCTCGATGAAGGTAAAACCCTACTCCTGCTTGATTAATATTGATGATATGGGTAGTACAAGGGTAGATCTACCACGAGATCAGAGAGGCTAAACCCTAGAAGCTAGCCTATGGTATGATTGTTGTTCGTCCTATGGACTAAAGCCCTCCAGTTTATATAGACACCGGAGAGGGCTAGGGTTACACCGAGTCGGTTACAATGGAAGGAGATCTAGATATCCGTATTGCCAAGCTTGCCTTCCACGCCAAGGAAAGTCCCATCCGGACACGGGACGAAGTCTTCAATCTTGTATCTTCATAGTCCAAGAGTCTGGCCAAAGGTTATAGTCCGGCCATCCGGACACCCCCTAATCCAGGAATCCCTCAGGCGCCCCCAACTGAATGAACCGGAAAGAGTCACCTGATACCGTTCCTGGGGTGGTGTTGGAGTAGCTGAAAGCACAAGTGCTCCCTGGGTGATTTTGATAATTAATGACAACATATCTCTTGTTGGACTAACACTTTTACCTAGTATGTTTCAGATAAGTTCAACCATGAAGTGGCATGGACTAGAGGATGTGGAACCCCATCAAGATGCTAAGGACAAAGGATTAGCTCAAGCTTCAAGATCAAGACTCTACATTTTCTATTTTAGTGATCCAAGATCACATTGAGTCTATAGGAAAAGCCAAGACTATCAAGGAGGGATGAGGTGTTGCTTAATGAGGCTGTTGCTCAAAATGCTTAGTGATATGCTCCAAAACCCTCAACTACCTTCCCACATCCACATATGACCTAAACCAAAAGTCAAACTCGGCCCCACCAATTCTTTCTATCCGGCGCCACCGAGTTCAGATGTCATAGCCATTGCCACAAACCCTAGGCAAATCGGTTTCACCGATAGGGATCTCGGTCTCACCGAGATGGGATTGTAATCTCTCTGTGTATGTCCATTACCAAAATCGGTCTCACCGAGATTGAGCAATCGGTACTACCGAGATTACAATGCAAACTTTCTGGTTAGCTTATTAACAAAATCGGTCCCACCGAGTTTGTGTAATCGGTCTCACCAAGTTTTCCTGACCAACTATCTGTTTGACTATTACCGTCCCACTGAGTTTGTGTAATCGGTCTCACCGAGATTACGTTATGCCCTAACCCTAACCATATCGGTCCTACCGAGTTGCATCTCAGTCCCACCGAAAATCCTAACGGTCACTAGGTTTGCTAAATCGGTCCGACCGAGTTTCTCAATTCGGTCTCACCGAGATTGGTAAATTGTGTGTAACGGTTCGTTTTTGTGTGGAGGCTATATATACCCTTCCACCCACTCTTAATTCGTGGAGAGAGCCATCAGAACATACCTACACTTCCAATACACATTTTCTGAGAGAGAACCACCTACTCATGTGTTGAGGCCAAGATATTCCATTCCCATCATATGAATCTTGATCTCTAGCCTTCCCCAAGTTGCTTTCCACTCAAATCTTCTTTCCACCAAATCCATATCCTGTGAGAGAGAGTTGAGTGTTGGGGAGGCTATCATTTGAAGCACAAGATCAAGGAGTTCATCATCAACACACCATTTGTTACTTCTTGGAGAGTGGTGTCTCCTAGATTCGCTAGGTGTCACTTGGGAGCCTCCGACAAGATTGTGGAGTTGAACCAAGGAGTTTGTAAGGGCAAGGAGATCGCCTACTTCGTGAAGATCTACCACTAGTGAGGCAAGTCCTTCGTGGGCGATGGCCATGATGGGATAGACAAGGTTGCTTCTTCGTGGACCCTTCGTGGGTGGAGCCTTCCGTGGACTCGCGCGACCGTTACCCTTCGTGAGTTGAAGTCTCCATCAACGTGGATGTACGATAGCACCACCTATCGGAACCACGACAAAAACATCCGTGTCTCCAATTGCGTTTGAATTCTCCAAATCCTTCCCCTTACATTCTTGCAAGTTGAATGCTTTACTTTCCGCTGCTCATATACTCTTTGCATGCTTGCTTGATATGTATCGTGTGTGTTAAACTTGTGCCAAAACTCCACTTCAACTTAAAGAAATTAAAAACTGCAACTTTTGGTACTTAGTGTCTAATCACCCCCCTCTAGACACCTCTTCTCGATCCTTTCAATTGGTATCAGAGCTTTGGTCTCCATTGCCTTGGTTTAAACACCTTTGGAGGAAGATGGATGTGTCTACTTTGGGGAGTCTTAGACATAGAGTGCCTATTCTTGATGGAGAATACTTTCATGAGTGGAAAAATGAAATGCCAGAGATTTTCAATGAATATCACTTGAACAAGTACATTGCTAGCCCTTGTGCACATCATATTGATTCCTTGCATCCCACACCCCAAGAGGATCTTGGCATGATTCACAATCTTAGAACCATCAATCTTATCATAAGAGGATTGCCCAAAAATTTGATTGCTAGTTTGCCTACTCTTGATTGTGCCTATACTATATGGAAATTTCTTGAGGAATGATTTCCAGATTATTCCTTGAAAAATTTAGATGAAATTCTCCATAAGTCTATTGCTTTGAGTAAGATGAATTCTATTGATGCTAGCTTTGGTGATTGTCTATTTGAGCTTACCAATCTCATGCGTGCCATAGAAATGTTGGGATCATTAGCGATATCATATCCGAAGCTATTAGAATTCATAAAGGTGACCATTGTGATGATCATTTGTCTAATGAGTTACTCTCTCTAGGAATTGATCAATCACAAAATGATGTTGAACATGGATACTACGATGAGGATGATGATAGTGACTATGATCTCGATGATGCGATGAGACACTTTGGTCTTATGGCAAATCTTCGCGGCTCCATGGCTGGAGGAAAGGAATGGGTCCTTGATAGTGGATGTACTGATCATATGACCGTAGATAAAGACATGTTCTGTGAGCTTGCTGGAAACGATGGCCCTCGAAAGTATGACACTTTTGGTGATAATTCAAAGGGTAAGGTGGTTGGCCTTGGTAAGGTGGCCATCTCACATGATAGCTCCATACAAAATGTCATGCTCGTTGAATCTCTTGGCTACAACTTACTTTCAGTATCTAGACTTGCTGATTTCGGTTTCAATGTCCTATTTACTGAAGTAGACTGCCAAGTATTTATCATAACCGTATTGTGATAAACATAATCCAATCATGTCTATGCTCAACGCAAACACCAAAGCAAACAACATTTATCTGGGTTCAATACTAATCCCGAAGGTAGAGGGAGCGTGCGATGGTGATCATATCATCCTTGGAAACATTTCCAACACACATCGTCACCTCACCCTTAGCTAGTGTCCGTTTATTCCGTAGCCTTTTATTTCGAGTTACTAACACTTAGTAATTGAACCGGTATTTTTAATACCCTGGTGCTACTAGGAGTACTAGTGAAGTACACATTATAATGTATATCCAATATACTTCTGTCGACCTTGCCAGCCTTCTTATCTACCGAGTATCCAGGGTAGTTCTGATTCAGTGACCGTTCCCCTCATTATAGAAGCACTTAGTCTCGGGTTTGGGTTCAACCTTGGGTTTCTTCACTAGAGCAACAACTGATTTCCCGTTTCATGAAGTATCCCTTCTTTCCCTTGCCCTTCTTGAAACTAGTGGGTTAACCATCAACAATTGATGCTCCTTCTTGATTTCTACTTTCGCGGTGTCAAACATCGCGAGTTGCTCAAGGATCATCATGTCTATCCCTGATATGTTATAGTTCATCACGAAGCTCCAATAGCTTGGTGGCAGTGACTATGGAGAACCATCACTATCTCGTCTGGAAGATTAACTCCCACTCGATTCAAGCGATTGTAGTACTCAGACAATCTGAGCACATGCTCAACGATTGAGCTTTTCTCCCTTAGTTTGCAGGCTTAAGAAACTTGTCAGAGGTCTCATACCTCTTGATGGTGGCACTAGTCTGAAATTCCAATTTCAGTCTTTCAAACATCTCATATGTTCTGCGACATTTCAAAAAAGTCTTTGGTGCCACAATTCTAAACCGATAGTATTACACACTGAACTATCACGTAGTCATCAAAACGTGTATGTCAGATGTTTCCCAACATCTATAGACGACGCTCGAGGTTCAACAAACTGAGCGGTGCATTAAGGACATAGCCCTTCTGTGCAGCAATGAGGACAATCCTCAGTTCACGGACTCAGTCCGCATAATTGCTACTGTCAACTCTCAACTAAATTTTCTCTAGGAACATATCTAAAACAGTAGAACCAAAGCGTGACCTACGACATAATTTGCAAAGACCTTTTTTACTATCTTCATGATAATTAAGTTCATCTAATAAAATTATTCAATGAACTCCCACTTAGCTAGACATCCCTCTAGTCATCTAAGTGATACATGATCCGAATCAACTAGGCCGTGTCCGATCATCACGTGAGACGGACTAGTCATCATCGGCATGTTGATCTTATCTACTATACGACTCATGTTCGACCTTTCGGTCTCTTGTGTTCCGAGGCCATGTCTGTACATGCTAGGCTCGTCAAGTCAACCTAAGTGTTTCGCATGTGTAAATCTGGCTTACACCCGTTGTATGCGAACGGTAGAATCTATCACACCCGATCATCACGTGGTGCTTCGAAACAACCAACCTTCGCAATGGTGCACAGTTATGGTGAACACTTTCTTGAAATTTTAGCGAGGGGCCATCTTATTTATGCTACCATCATTCTAAGCAAATAAGATGTAAACATGACAAACATCACATGCAAATCATAAAGTGATATGATATGGCCAATATCATGTTGCGCCTTTTGATCTCCATCTTCGAGGCGCGACATGATCACCTTTGTCACCGGCATGACACCATGATCTCCATCATCATGATCTCCATCATCGTCTCTTCATGAAGTTGTCTCGCCAACTATTACTTCTACTACTATGGCTAACGGTTAGCAATAAAGTAAAGTAATTACATGGCGTTTTTCATTGACACGCAGGTCATACAATAAATTAAGACAACTCCTATGGCTCCTGCCGGTTGTCATACTCATCGACATGCAAGTCGTGATTCCTATTACAAGAACATGATCAATCTCATACATCACATATATATAATTCATCACATCCTTTTGGCCATATCACATCACATAGCATACTCTGCAAAAACAAGTTAGACGTCCTCTAATTGTTGTTGCATGTTTTACGTGGCTGCTATGGGTTTCTAGCAAGAATGTTACTTACCTATGCAAAAGCCACAACGGTGATATGCCAATTGCTATTTACCCTTCATAAGTACCCTTTTCATCGAATCCGATCCGACAAAAGTGGGAGAGACAGACACCCGCTATCCACCTTATGCAACTAGTGCATGTCAGTCGGTGGAACCTGTCTCACGTAAGTGTACGTGTAAGGTCAGTCCGGGCCGCTTCATCCCATGATGCCGCTGAATCAAGATAAGACTAGTAACGGCAAGTAAATTGACAAAAATGACGCCCACAACAACTTGTGTTCTACTCGTGCATAGAAACTACGCATAGACCTAGCTCTGATATCACTGTTGGGGATCATTGCAGAAATTAAAATTTTCTACGCATCACCAAGATCAATCTATGGAGAGACTAGCAACGAGAGAGAGGGAAGTGCATCTTCATACCCTTCAAGATCGCGATGTGGAAGCGTTACAAGAACACGGATTAAGGAGTCGTACTCGTAGTGATTCAGATCGCGGTTGATTCCGATCTAAGCGTCGAACAACGGCGCATCCGCGTTCTACACACGTACAACCCGGGGACGTATCCTCATTCTTGATCCAGCAAGGGGAGAGGAGAAGTTGAGGGAGAGCTCCGGCAGCACGACAGCGTGGTGGTGGAGCTTGCAGTTCTCCGGCAGGGCTTCGCCAAGCACTACTACGGAGGAGGTGTTGGGGAGGGAGAGGGTTGCGCCAGGGGAAGGGGTGTGGCTCCCATGCGCCTCCCCACTATATATAGGGGTGGAGGGGGCTGGTTTCTTGCCCTCCAAGTCCATTGGGGCGTTGGCAAAGGCGGGGGAAAGAAATCCCATCATTTCCCTTCCCCACCGATTGTTATCCCCTTTTTTAGGGATCTTGATCTTATCCCTTCGGGATATGATCTTATTCCTTCTAAGGGGGGATCTTGGTGCGCCTTGAACAGGAGTGTGGGGCCTTGACCCCACTACCCACGTTCATGTGGGTCCCCCATGCAGGTGGGCCCCACTCCGGAACCTTCTAGAACCTTCCCGGTACAATACCGAAAAATCCCGAACATTTTCCGATGGCCAAAATAGGACTTCCCATATATAAATCTTTACCTCCAGACCATTCCGGAACTCCTCGTGACGTCCGGGATCTCATCCGGGACTCCGAACAACATTCGGTAACTGCACACTAATTCCCATAACAACTCTAGCGTCACCGAACCTTAAGTGTGTAGACCCTACAGGTTCGGGAATCATGCAGACATGACCGAGACAGCTCTCTGGCCAATAACCAACAGCGGGATCTGGATACCCATGTTGGCTCCCACATGTTCCACGATGATCTCATCGGATGAACCATGATGTCGGGGATTCAATCAATCCCGTATACAATTCCCTTTGTCTATCGGTATGCTACTTGCCCGAGATTCGATCGTCGGTATCCCTATACCTTGTTCAATCTTGTTACCGGCAAGTCTCTTTACTCGTTATGTAACGCATGATCCCATGGCTAACTTATTAGTCACATTGAGCTCATTATGATGATGCATTACCGAGTGGGACCAGAGATACCTCTCCGTCATACGGAGTGACAAATCCCAGTCTCGATTCGTGCCAACCCAACAGACACTTTCGGAGATACCTGTAGTGCACCTTTATAGCCACCCAGTTACGTTGTGAAGTTTGGTACACCCAAAGCATTCCTACGGTATCCGGGAGTTACACAATCTCATGGTCTAAGGAAATGATACTTGACATTAGAAAAGCTCTTAGCAAACGAACTACATGATCTTGTGCTATACTTAGGATTGGGTCTTGTCCATCACATCATTCTCCTAATGATGTGATACCGTTATCAATGACATCCAATGTCCATGATCAGAAAACCATAACCATCTATTGATCAACGAGCTAGTCAACTAGAGGCTTACTAGGGACATGTTGTGGTCAATGTATTCACACATGTATTACGGTTTCCAGTTAATACAACTATAACATGAACAATAGACAATTATCATGAACAAGGAAATACAATAATAACCATTTTATTATTTCCTCTAGGGCATATTTCCAACAGTGGCATCATGAGCTAGGTCTATGCATAGAAGGTATGGACTATGGTGAGACAGACACAAGTCGAAGGTATGGACTATGGTGAGACATATGCTCCCGTTGCTAGACTTGAGTCCATTAGCATCTTACTTGATTATGCTAATCACCATGATATCACTTTGTACCAAATGGACATTAAAAGTGCTTTTCTAAATGGTGAAATTGAGGAGGAAGTTTATGTTAAGCAACCTCCCGGCTTCATAAATCCTAAGAAACCTAATCATGTCTACAAACTTCACAAAGCCCTTTATGGTCTTAAACAAGCTCCTAGAGCATGGTATAAATGCTTGACCAAGTTCCTCATTGAAAAAGGCTTTGAAATTGGAAAAATAGATTCTACTCTTTTTACTAAAAGGGTTAATGGAGAACTATTTGTATGCCAAATTTATGTCGATGATATTATATTTGGATCAACTAACCCTCTTTTAGTGAAAAGTTTGGGAAGCTAATGTCGGAGAAGTTTGAGATGTCTATGATGAGTGAACTCAAATTCTTTCTTGGTTTGCAAATCAAGAAAACTAAGGAAGGTACCTTTATCTCTCAAACGAAGTACACCAAGGACTTATTCAAGAAGTTCAATATGCAAGAATGCAAAGGTGTGACTACACCCATGCCTACTAGTGGACACCTTGATTTGACCAAAGATGGTGAACCGGTTGATCAAAAGGTTTATCACTCTATGGTTGGTTCATTATTATATCTATGTGCTTCACGTCCCGATATCATGTTAAGTGTGTGCATGTGTGCACGATATCAAGCTGCTCCTAAGGAATGTCATCTTAAGGTCGTGAAAAGGATAGTGAGATACTTAATACATACACCAAATTTTGGCATTTGGTATCCAAAGAGGGCTTCCTTTGATCTTGTTGGCTACTCCGACTAGGACTATGCCGGTGACAAGGTTGATAGAAAGTCCACTTCGGGTACTTGTCAATTCCTTGGTAGATCTCTTGTGTCTTGGTCTTCCAAGAAACAAAAGTCGTTATCCTTATCCACCGCCGAAGCGGAATACATTGCCGCTGGTTCTTGTTGTGCTCAGTTACTTTGGATGACCCAAACTCTTAAAGACTATGGGATATATGTGAAACATGTTCCATTACTTTGTGACATTGAAAGTGCTATCAAGATTGCTCACAATCCCGTGCAACACTCTCGAAGAAAGAATATTGAAGTTCGTCATCATTTCATTCGAGATCACGTTGCTAAGGGTGACATAAACCTTAAGCATGTTCGCACCAATAAGCAATTAGCGGATATATTCACTAAACCACTTGATGAGAAAGTGTTTTGCAGGTTAAGAGGTTAATTGAACATCATTGATGCTTCAAACTTGGAGTAGGAACTCCATTGGATACATGCAAGACTTGAGCTTACGACTAATCACTTGATATTTCTCCTATGATGATTATCTTATGTCTTGAAAATTTGCATCTTGCATGTTATCTAACCCTTGTAGGTACTTGGAAGAATCTAATTCTATGAGATTGCAACTCACTCACATCTTGAGCAATCTCTACATCACCAAGTCTCTACACAATGGTGGTTGATGACAAGGAAGCACGAAACCTTTCAAACACATCCTTTGACAAATTCTATGTTGAGTTTCATGATTGTCATGTTGGATACACAAGTGCTCTTCCTTGCAAAAACTAACCCATGTAGGTAGTTGAACTCAAAATCCAAAGGGTGCTCCCAAATCTTGATGGGCTACGTCAACCTTGAGCAACCCACACAAGTTCAACTACATGATCAAGATCAACACCGCCACCCAAGGTATGTTATTCCATCTTAGAGTAGCTTTACTCCAAGTCATGAGTCAAAGCAACTCGACAAGATGTGAATACATCAAGATACTTAAACAAAAAATGGTAACCCCATTTTGAGCTTAAACAATGAGTACGACCTATGATCAAGTGATCTCACTTGGCTCCTAAGTCAATGCACTCTAACATAGGTGACTTTGTCACCGCCCAACTCTAGATGAAGTTCTCTTGTGTTTCTTTCTGTGTTCTTGCATTTGTCTCATGCATATTTGTTTCCCCTTTCAAAAAAACTTCATCTAGATCTTTTAGTTTCTTTTCTTTGCTTTTTGTTCTGCATTTTCTGCTTCCATTTCATTGCAAACCTTTGTGAGATCTTATTATTCTAGTGAGCTGAGGTGACAAGTTTTTTTCTGTGTGATGAACTCGGTTCCACCGGTTTCATGTCTCCGGTCTAGCCAAAGATTTTCGGAGCAACCGAAGCATACAACTCGGTGACACCGATTTCACAACAAGAAAAACATTTTGTCATTTATTCCTGCTTTATTCTTGATCTAGCTCCACTCAATGAATCTTGTCCTCTACAAGCATCACATTTTCCTTAATGCTTTGTACTGTGATTCAAGGACTGAACCCATTAACAACAAATTCCAGAAGACCCTTCTTGGAAATTGATGTCAAAGGGGGAGAGAGAGATCACATCAAAGCTTAATCATATCTCTAGGGGGAGAGATCTCTAGGGGGAGGGAATACTCCAGGAAAGAGTAATCTTCAAGGATCCCAGATGCTTGATGTTCAAGAGGAGAGATGCCACATGTCTTCTTGGGGGAAAGACATGTTCATATGTGCTTATTTGCATTAGCTCTGTTCATTTGTTTCTTTGAGCTTTGATTTTCTGTTCCCTATCTTCTCCCAGTATCCCATGCTAGATTCAGGGGGAGCAAGACATCCAAGGGAAAGAAAATTATCAAATTCTTTTCATATCTTTCTCTTTGGGGACATGTCAATATCTATCGGGGTACTCTGTACTCACTCTACATGTCATCCCAGTCTTGGTACTCTTGTGGTTTCTTTTGTATGCTCTAGCTAGTAGGTGCATATGTGTTATCTAACCTTGTTTACACAGGTTCATCCCATCCTAGCCAACTCAAGACCACAAGGTAAGTATATGCATCATAGTCATGTGTATGAGAAATTCTTGCTGATGTATATACTGTTTGCAAGAAGGACTCATAGGCATGAAGGTACATTTCCCATATTCACATCCTTTGCTCTGATGCATATAGCCAAGATACATGTAACACATTGCCTACTCTATCATGGTTATGCTTTCACATGCTTCTATATTCCATATTCACATGATTGCATACATGTAGGGGGATCCTATGCTTGTTACATGTCTTTCCAAAGCTTCACATGCTATTCTCTTTATCTTTATCTAAAGCTTTGATGTATGTTGTCATCAATTACCAAAAAGGGGGAGATTGAAAGCACAAGTGCTCCCTGGGTGATTTTGATAATTAATGACAATATATCTCTTGTTGGACTAACACTTTTACCTTGTATGTTTCAGATAAGTTCAACAATGAAGTGGCATGGACTAGAGGATGTGGAACCCCTTCAAGATGCTAAGGACAAAGGATTAGCTCAAGCTTCAAGATCAAGACTATACATTTTCTATTTTAGTGATCCAAGATCACATTGAGTCTATAGGAAAAGCCAATACTATCAAGGAGGGATGAGGTGTTGTTTAATGAGGCTCTTGCTCAAAATGCTTAGTAATATGCTCCAAAACCCTCAACTACCTTCCCACATCCACATATGACCTAAACCAAAAGTCAAACACAGCCCCACCGATTCTTTCTATCCGGCGCCACCGAGTTCAGATGTCATAGCCACTGCCACAAACCCCAGGCAAACCGGTTTCACCGATAGGGATCTCGGTCTCACCGAGATGGGATTGTAATCTCTCTGTGTATGTCCATTACCAAAATCGGTCTCACCGAGATTGAGCAATCGGTACTACCGAGATTACAATGCAAACTTTCTGGTTAGCTTATTACCAAAATCGGTCCCACAGAGTTTGTGTAATCGGTCTCACCAAGTTTGCCTGACCAACTCTCTGTTTGACTATTACCAAAATCGGTCCCACCGAGTTTGTGTAATCGGTCTCACCGAGATTACGTTATGCCCTAACCCTAACCATATCGGTCCTACCGAGTTGCATCTCAGTCCCACCGAAAATCCTAACGGTCACTAGGTTTGCTAAATCGGTCCGATCGAGTTTCTCAATTCGGTCTCACCAAGATTGGTAAATTGTGTGTAACGGTTAGTTTTTGTGTGGAGGCTATATATACCCCTCCACCCACTCTTCATTCATGGAGAGAGCCATCAGAACATGCCTACACTTCCAATACACATTTTCTGAGAGAGAACCACCTACTCATGTGTTGAGTCCAAGATATTCCATTCCCATCATATGAATCTTGATCTCTAGCCTTCCCCAAGTTGCTTTCCACTCAAATCTTCTTTCCACCAAATCCATATCCTGTGAGACAGAGTTGAGTGTTGCGGAGACTATCATTTGAAGCACAAGAGCAAGGATTTCATCATCAACACACCATTTGTTACTTCTTGGAGAGTGGTGTCTCCTAGATTCGCTAGGTGTCACTTGGGAGCCTCCGACAAGATTGTGGAGTTGAACCAAGGAGTTTGTAAGGGCAAGGAGATCGCCTACTTCGTGAAGATCTACCGCTAGTGAGGCAAGTCCTTCGTCGGCGATGGCCATGATGGGATAGACAAGGTTGCTTCTTCGTGGACCCTTCATGGGTGGAGCCCTCCGTGGACTCGCGCAACTGTTACCCTTCATGGGTTGAAGTCTCCATCAACATGGATGTACGATAGCACCACCTATCGGAACCACGACAAAAACATCCGTGTCTCCAATTGTGTTTGAATTCTCCAAACCCTTCCCCTTACATTCTTGCAAGTTGCATGCTTTACTTTCCGCTGCTCATATACTCTTTGCATGCTTGCTTGATATGTATTGTGTGTGTTAAACTTGTGCCAAAACTCCACTTCAACTAAAAGAAATTAAAAACTGCAACTTTTGGTACTTAGTGTCTAACCACCCCCCCCCCCTCTAGACACCTCTTCTCGATCCTTTCAGTAGCTGAAGATGCGTGCTGGAGAAGTTGCTCCTCACGAGTCGCCGGGGTCCTGAGCCTCGGGAGGCTCTGGGGGCTCGGTCGGCTCATGAAGAACCGTCGCCCTCTCTGCCAGGATTGTGTGATGCCTAGCCTACTGAGCCTCCAGAATGCTCCGTAGGTGCGCTGGAAGGTGACAGCCGCGTTTGGCAAGCCGAATGGCATGCGAAAATAATTGTGAGGTGGACCCTCGCACCATCCAACACGCGAAGGCCAGAAACTTCCCTGAGATGCGGCCCTGTTGAACCCTGGAATGTCGAGGCAGACGCGCAGCCCGCTGTCCTCGCCAGGATGGGGAGCTGCGTCGGGTGCTGGGTGGCGGTCGCCGTGTATGGTCCTTGCCTCTTGGAGCTCCTGGGTCACCTTGGTGATGAACTCCTGAGCACCAGGCGCTCCATGCCTTGTGCCCTCTTGGGGGAAACGTGCAGCGAAGCACGCCTGCACGTGGTGCCCGAGCGCCTCCCTCGTGGTGTTGGCTAAGTCTGAGGCCCTCCAGAAGAGAGCCCCCGAGCCCATACTGAGGAGGGCGCCGGGTGCACCTTCCTATGCGAGGGAGGGAGGCGCCCCGTCCGTGGGCGCAAGTCCCGGGGTGGTGCCGCTGGAAACTCCGCTCTCCTGAGGCCCTTGGTGGAATAGCTGCTTCTTCTTCTTGGGGATGGCCTCAGGAGGGGACAGGGCGCCTTCGCTGTCTGGGTCTTCGACTGCTGCCGCCTGGTGTCGGTGTCAAAATCGGCGGATCTCGGGTAGGGGGTCCCGAACTGTGCGTCTAAGGTCGATGGTAACAGGAGACAGGGGACACGATGTTTACCCAGGTTCGGGCCCTCTCAATGGAGGTAATACCCTACTTCCTGCTTGATTGATCTTGATGAATATGAGTATTACAAGAGTTGATCTACCCGGTCATTATTTCGAACCATTTTTCGGCTTGCCGCGTTTTGAGATGCGGTTTCATTGGCACGTCTTGTCAAAGCAGAGATCGTGTCCCCTTTATTACGGGATTCTCATCAATATGGGCGTGGGTAATCCAACCGCGCCATCTGCGCGGCCCTTGGGAAACAGGCGAGTTTTAAGGCGAGTGGGGAGGCGCTTGATATTCCCTGCCTTTATAAAGGGATAAGGATTCACCCCATTTCACCCATGCCTTCTCTCTCTCTGCCCACCCATTCTCGAGCTCCAGCGCCCAAGTCCTCATCTCTGCCGCCTCAAGAAAGCACTCTGATCATGTCCGGATCTGGAGCGCAAGGCAAGTGGATGGTCTCCTCCGTCAAGGAGAAGGACATCACCCAGCTCCGGGAGGCCGGATATTTGGCCAAGGAGGTCGCCCACCGGCTTCCAACCGAGGGACAGATCGTCCTTACCCCGGAGCCCCATGAGAGGGTAGTGTTCATCCCCCACTTCGTCCGCGGGCTGGAGTTTCCACTCCACCCATTCGTCCGTGGACTTATGTTCTACTATGGGGTGGATTTCCATGATCTGGCCCCCAACTCCTTCCTCAACATCTCGGCATTTATTGTTGTGTGCGAGGCCTTCCTCCGCATCTCACCCCACTTCGTATTGTGGTTGTAGATCTTCAATGTGAAGCCGAAGGTGGTGGACGGCCAACACGCAGAGTGCGGAGGCGCCATGGTGAGCAAGATGCCCAACGTCGTATGGCCCAAAGGCACTTTTGTGGAGACTGTCAAAGGGTGGCAAAACAGTGGTTCTATGTCATAGAGCCCCGCGACACCACCTCGGCCGAGGCTCCCAACTTCAGGTCCGGGGCCCCAATGCGGCTCACCTCCTAGCTAGAGAAGGGCCTAGACTGGGCCTCGTCGGACAAGCTGACAGCACTGTAGACGCGCATAAAGCGCATGGTCGACAAGAACATCAAGCTTGTCAATGTGATCCAGGTGATGCTCTTTCGCCGAATCCTTCCATGCCAAAGCCAGACCTGCAATTTGTGGGAATTCGATCCGGCCAAGCACCAGACCCTGCAACACTTCTTCAGCATTACGCACGAAGGTATTTGGAATGTGCTCTTCAAGGCTGACAAGACATGGCCGAAGGAGACCGAAGATCGTGGGTACAACCTGACCCACCCAGGCACTCCGGTTTTCAAGGTGTATCCTTTTCTTACATACTCAAGGGGCATGTCTAAGCTTCCCCGTCTTTACTTTTTCACGGCTGGACGAAGAAGACGGAGCTGATCAAGAGTCCGGCTCCGCTGCCCGAAGACCCAGCAATTCCTCTTCTGACGAAGATGCTGGTTCCGGCACCTACCATGCGCCGGAGAAGAAGGCCAAGGGGTCCAGAGGTGGCCTCCGTCACAAGGGCACTTCGGACATGACGTCCAAAGACACCGAGACCCAGTCCTCACCCGCCATCGACAACGGGGAGGAGGAGGAAGAAGAAAGCAACTCCCCCCTGCAAGGGGAAGGAAGAAAAAGGCAGCCTCCACGTGTCTGGAGGCTGAAGCGTCCAAGAGGGGGAGAGCCTCCCTCGCATATGACACCACGCCAGACACCGACAACAGCTCGGAGTGGCGCCCCAGGGAGAAGCCCCCGGCCGGATCGTAAGTATTCGAAGGCTCTGACGCTCTTATATGCCCGACTCCCTTATTTCGTAATTCTGATGTGTTGAATCACGCGCTGCAGTCTGGCCCACGACAGGTCCTAGCGATCCTCATCGGGGGATTCGCTGGATCTGAAGGCCATGGATAGTGATTCACTGTCGACAGCCACTTCTCCAAGGCCACGGATGATGCCGAAGCAGTGTCCTGAAGGACTTTCACGGGCCCGGGAGAGGCGCGAGAGGCCATCAAAGGGGCGCCGGAGGGTGAAACCTCAGCAGCCAGAAACCTGGGGGAGCAGATCCCCCTGGAGACTGGCAATGGGGGCATATCCAACTCGGCCCCCAGCCAAATACTGTTCTGGAGACCCATAAGGCTCCGGAATTAGGCATGCAACCTCCTTTGAAAGAAGGAGGGGCACCTATCCCCCCGGTGACCTCTGTCCATCCAGAGGCATCGGGTACTTTAATGGAAGCGCTGCAAGGCGCTTCTATCATGGAAGAACACCGCATCCTTATGGGTACGGTGATTGAAAGGGTTCAGTCTGTTAAGAGTGGACTGACCAAAGCCTACACCAGCCTTCTGACAGGTTTTGAGGTAAGCGATGTAATTATATAGAAATTCATAGTATAGATAGTAGCCCCTGAGACTCTGTCCGATGTTCGGAAAGAAGAGCCGAACAGAGGATCAAATAGTTTTTCACGGGAGACTAACCATATATGTCTATGTGAATAAGCATGCGTCACTGCTAGCCATGACTTCTCATGTTGCCGAAGTCTCCGGACTGAAGCAGAGGCTAGAGCGGGTCGAGGAGGAGCTCGGCCAAGCAAGGAAACAGCTGGAGGATAAGCAAGGTATGTAATGAACTGTTGTATATCAGAAAGGATTGATGATTTATGTTGACTATAGTGCCATGGTGTTTGTAAGAGTGGCGACCGAGGTAGAGACCCTCAAGAAGGCGCTGGCCGAGGCCGAGGAGAGAGCGGCCAAGGAACAAGCCGCTCGCGAAAAACACGAGGCCAGGGTTAGTGAGGTCCAGCAAGAGCTCCAGGACTCCGTGAAGAAATGGCAGTCCTTGGAGCGCAATATTGCGGATCAAGAGACCGAACTCGCCAAGGCTCGCCAAAGTGCACAAGATGCCTGGGTTGAAGCCAAGGGCGCTCTCCAGGAGATTCAAGAGGCCAAGAAGATTGTGGGGGGTAAGGCCTTCATTATGCATAACAAATATGTGAAGAAGAGGTATCTCTTACTAACCCTGATTTGGAGTTCTCCAGGAGCGTTTGCGGATTTGCCGCGCAGTGTAGCCGACGCTGCATAGTTCTTCCGAGCCGAAGAGGGGAGCTCGACAGAGAAGCTGTTCTGGTCACAATACCTTGCGCCAGAACATCCGGTGCCCTTTAGCGACCAGCTAAAACAGCTGGTCGAACTGCATAGGGTGGCCGAACTAGCCATGAAGGATTTAATAAGCCGGCTATGGCATGCCGAAGCTATACCCAGCAGCTACTTCGGGCTTGTGAAGCGGCTGGTCAATGCCTGCCCTCGGCTTGACGTCATCAAGCGGTCGGTCCGCATCGAGGGTGCGCGGATGGCCTTCGCCTGCGACAAGGTGTAGTGGGCGAAGATGAACGCCATCAAGCTCACGACCGAGGGGCTGCCCGCTGGCAAGGAGCACCGCACACTAGAATGTTATTTTGATGATGTCCTGGAGGGATCCCGCACTGTGGCGGAGCAATGTGCGAAGGACATTATCTTTGAATGAATACATTCATGTTATCCTATCTTGTATGGTGAAACAAAGCTAATATATAATATAATGCTTGTTATTTATTTTAAATTTTTACCTCCTGTGCGGCGGTTTTTATTAAATTTGAGAGTTGGCCAGTCGTCGGCTTCAGCCCCCACGTAGGTAGTACGGGGATATTCGGGATAGAATCTAAACACTCTTGATCCAAAATTTTGGTCCTTGAAGGAGGTGTTTAGCGCAACGAACCAGGCAATCGGACTATGTGGCTTTATCACCCTCACTTAGCCATAGGAGTTCGACAATAAAAATGTAGGCGCAGCCCCTAGTTAGCATTTAATCCGCACTAGGGTGTTGTAAACACCTGTTCGGACTGAGGCCGATCCGTTGCATAATGCGGAAAAATCACAAAAGATTTGTAACCTCCGAACAGCTGACCGGCTCACGCCGCACCATGACAGTCAGTTTTTGGCTTTCTCTACTGAGGTGCTCATCTGGATAATCAGGACACAATCGCAGTAGTTCTCCCTTTACTACCCTAGCCGATAGAGCGGAACGTAAGGTAGTAAGCACAGGAGCCATGCAACCCAACTATTGACCAAAGACATGATTGAGAAGTGTTCGGACTTTGTTGCCATAGTATGGAGCGTAGTGAAGCCCCTGGCCAATTAAAGCGTACCAAAGTGTACGTGTGCAATCGATAAGAATAACGAAATAAAATGAAATTGTAAGGTAGTGCCACATAAGTTGGGTCGCGAACAGTTCGCGTTATAATTTGATTGATACGTCAAAACATATTTGTACAAATAGTGCGATAAGCAACCTGGCTATTTAACATCCCAAGACCAAGGGGAGCTGCGTGCGGGTCCTGAAAACAGGTAGGATGATCGTCGAAGAGAACGCCTAGAGATTCCCCCATATGTATGTGCCGCCTGCTACCTTGGTGTATCCGTCCTTCGAAAGGGCTGATGATCAGACCGCTGCTAGGGGCCTATGGAAAAAGAAACCTGAAAAGGAAAAAAGAAAAGTGAAAGTATGTGTGTCCGGGGAAGGTCGAGCCGTATTATGGACCACAATCTGGTTATGCCTCCGTCTCTGTCCATGGTATTTTCAGTGCGTAGTTATGTACGCGTGGTATGTATGCTGCCACTTGGTCGGGACTGAGACGGAGGTCGAATTGCTAGTCTAGCTCCTGATGAGCCAGATTGTCATGCCGCGGAGTAGTCCGGACTCGTTTGACAGTGTCTGGGAGCTTGGTCGTTGAATTAAAATTTTGTCTTAGAAGGCCGCTCTGTTCTTCCACTGCCAGGGCCGCGGTGTGCTCCTTGGTACGGAGGGAGCGCTCCGTGTTTCCATTGACTGTTAACTGTTATGACGTTGCGTGGTCCGGGCATCTTGAGCTTGAGATAAGCATAGTGTGGCACCACATTGAATCAATCAAATGCGGTTCGTCTGAGCAGTGAGTGATAGCCACTGCGGAAGGGGACAATATCGAAGATCAACTCTTTGCTTCTGAAGTTGTCTGGGGATCCAAAGACGACCTCCAATGTGATTGAGCCCGTGCAGCGGGCCTCTACACCTGGTATAACTCCTTTAAAGGTAGTTTTTGTGGGCTTGATCCTTGATGGATCGATGCCCATTTTGCGCACTCTATCCTGATAGAGCAGGTTGAGGCTGCTGCCACCATCCATGAGGACTCCATCAGGTGGAATCCATCAATTATTGGGTCGAGGACTAGTGCGGCTGAATCGCCATGACTGATACTGGTCGGATGATCCCTGCAATCAAAGGTGATCGGGCATGACGACCATGGATTAAATTTTGGGGCGACTGGCTCTACCGCATAGACGTCCCTGAGCACGCGCTTGCGCTCCCTCTTGGGGATATGGGTAGCGTATATCATGTTCACCGTTTTGACCTAAGGGGGAAACTTCTTCTGTCCCCCTGTGTTCAGTGGACGGGGCTCCTCGTCATCGTCATCGCTTTGCGACCCTTTCTCCTTGTTTTGGGCGTTTATCTTGCCGACCTGTTTAAAAACCCAGCAACTCCTGTTGGTGTGATTGGTTGGTTTATCGGGGGTGCCATGTATCTGGGATGGATGATCAAGTATGCGGTCCAAGCTGGATGAGCCCGAATTAATTGTTCCTTTTGAACGGCTTCTTCCGCTGGCCGGACTTGGAGCCACTGAATCCGGCGTTGACCGCCATGTCGTCGGTATTATCACCGTTGCTTCGACGCTTGTGTCTGTTGCGTCGGGGCTTGCCGTTGCTATTTCTGGCTTTTGAAGTGCCAGGTTCGCTTGCATTGTTATTGCTACGGGCTAGCCAACTATCTTCGCCCGCGCAAAAGCGGGTCATAAGCGTTGTGAGGGCTGCCATGGACTTCGGCTTTTCTTGGCCGAGGTGTCGGGCGAGCCATTCGTCCCGGATGCTATGTTTAAAGGCTGCTAGGGCTTCGGCATCTGGACATTCGACGATCTGGTTCTTTTTGGTTAAGAACCTAGTCCAGAATTTCCTGGCTGACTCTCCGGGCTGTTGAATTATGTGACTTAAGTCGTCGGCATCTGGAGGTCGAACATATGTACCTTCGAAGTTGTCAAGGAAGGCTTCTTCCAAGTCCTCCCAGCTGCCAATGGAGTTTTTGGGCAGACTGTTCAACTAGTGCCGAGCTGGTCCTTTGAGTTTTAGTGGGAGGTATTTGATGGCATGGAGATCATCACCGCGCGCCATATGAATATGGAGAAGAAAATCCTCGATCCATACCGCGGGGTCTGTTGTCCCATCATATGATTCGATGTTTATGGGTTTAAACCCCTCTGGGAATTCGTGCTCCATTACCTCGTCAGTGAAGCAAAGGGGGTGTGTGGCGCCTCTATATCGGGCCACGTCGTGACGTAGCTCGGATGGAGTTCGTCTGCGGTTCTCGGCCCGGACGTGATTATGATTGTTGCGTCCGACTAGATAGCCATTGTCGCGTGTCGGGGCACACCCCCGCGATCCATAGATCGATCTGTTCTGACCTGCTCTACTGTCCAAGTCCTGCCGCAGGTCATATGTATGCCCCCGAGCTGTTTTATCTCTGCCTTTACGGTGAGGTAGTACAGGCTGGTGTTCGGCTTGAGTTGTCGCTTTCTCCCGGCCACGTGGTGGTCGGTCAGCCGCATTGCACGATGATGGTACGAGCTCTAGTGCCTCGTCATCGAACTAAGGTAGCAATTTGCGCTTCAGATAACTTTTGGCTGGGCGCTCGAGGACGTATTCCTCGGCTCCCAGGACGTTAGTCCGTCTATCGTTGAGCAGATTTTGGTCAGCTTGAAGCTGCTGCTGCTTCTTTTTCAGTCTCCTTACAGTGGTTATTAGCCGGCGCTTGAAGCGCTCCTGCTCGAGAGGTTCCTCAGGCACAATAAAATCCTCGTTGCCGAGGCTCATCTCATCCTCGGAGAGCGGAAGATAATTACTATCCTCCGAGTCTTCATTTATGGCCTGTTCATCAGGGCTAACTTGCCCGTCTTCCAGTTTGTCCTGTTCGGAAGTTGGCTCAACGGGGTCTTCATTGTCTTTGGCATCGTCCGGAGTATTGTTTTCTCCTGTGCCGATATTGCTGTCTTTTCCACAGCGTGACTTGGAGCGACACCGCTAATGTCAGCGCTTTGGTTGTATCTCAGGAGGTTTATCCTCAACTGGGTCTTCCTTATCGTCGCCGCTATTCTCTTTGGGTGTATCCACCATGTACACGTCATACGAGGAAGTGGTCGTCCAGTGTCCGGTAAACGGCAGGTTTTGGGCCTCCTCTTCTCCGGCATCGTCGTCCATACCGTCAATATCTTCAAAGCCGTAATCGAGCATGTCGGTTAAGTCCTCGACAATGGCTATGAAGTGGGAGGTGGGTGGGAAGCGAAATTCCCCATCATCAACCCCTAGTTCGAATCGGATATAATTCGGCTGTGAGTCCCCTGCTAAGGAGAGGGTTTTTAATGAGTTCAGCACATCGCCTAAAGGTGAGTGCCGGAAGATGTCCGCGACACAGAATTTGACGACTGATGCCTGATCAGGCTCGACAGACGAAGGCGCGCGTGGTTCGGAACCTGTGGCTGGAGATGAATCCGAGGTTCCGGTGAAACAGGTCATGCTCGAGGTTTGGTATGTGCGCGGATCCAGCGTTGCTGAGTCTGCGGCTCTTGTGGCTGGGTTGAGCTTCCCGTCCTTGGATGGCGCAATCTTCTCTGGGTCTAGGGCCGGAGCACTTACACGTGCTATCTCCTGGGTATGGTCCGATGACAGATTTAGGTCGTGCTCATCGCGGTGGCAGGGAGCGGCTACCGTGGGCTCGAATCCAACAAAAATCAAGTCTCCACGGGTATCAGCAATGTAGTTCAAGCTTCCAGACCTGACTTGATGGCCAGGGGCGTAGCTGCCGATCTGCTCTAGATGGCCAAGCGAGTTGGCCCGCAGTGCGAAGCCACCGAATACGAAGATTTGTCCGGGAGAAAAACTTCCCCCTGGACAGCATTGTTGTAGATGATTGACGGGGCCGTCGAACGTCTTGAGGACGATGCAGCGGAACTCTCAATGAAAGCACCAATGTTGGTGTCAAAATCGGTGGATCTCGGGTAAGGGGTCCCAAACTGTGCGTCTAAGGTCGATGGTAACAGGAGACAAGGGACACGATGTTTACCCAGGTTCGGGCCCTCTCTATGGAGGTAATACCCTACTTCCTGCTTGATTGATCTTGATGAATATGAATATTACAAGAGTTGATCTACCACGAGATCGTAATGGCTAAAACCCTAGAAGTCTAGCCTATATGATTATGATTGTCCCTATGGACTAAACCCTCTAGTTTATATAGACAAGGAGGGGACTAGGGTTATACAAAGTCGGTTACAGAGAAAGGAATCTTCATATCAGAATGCCAAGCTTGCCATCCACGCCAAGGAGAGTCCCATCCGGACACGGGTGAGAGTCTTCAGACTTGTATCTTCACAGCCCATCAGTCCGACCCACGTCCAACAGGCCAGACGTCCGAGGACCCCTTAGTCCAGGACTCCCTCACCTGGTAAGCGTGCTTGAGAGAGCACACCACGTCCCTTTCCTCACAGGTGACCGTGATGATGCCGCTGCTCCCTGGCATCTTGAGGACGTTGTAGCCGTGATAGGGCACCTCCATAAACTTGGCCAGGGCTGGATACCCAAGGATGCGTTGTACGGCAGACGTATGTGGGCGACGTCGAAGTCAATGAGCTCGGTGCGGTAATTGTCACGCTGGCCGAATGTGACAGGGAGGCGAACCTGCCCAATTGGGATGGTGGAGCCGTCGGTCACTCCTGAGAATGGCTTGGTAGGCTGTAGCTGATCGTATGGCACTTGGAGGCGGTCGAACGTCTCAACGGACAGAACATTGAGCCCTGTGCCGCCGTCGATGAGGGTCTTGGTGACTTGGACATTGCCGATGATGGGAGAGCAAAGCATCAGGAGGGTGCCGGAAGTTGCCACGCACTTTGATATGTCTCCAACGTATCTATAATTTTTGATTGCTCCATGCTATATTATCTACTTTTTTGGACCATATTGGGCTTTATTTTCCGCTTTTATATTATTTTTGATACTAACCTATTAACCGGAGACCCAGCCCAGAATTGTTGTTTTTGCCTATTTTAGTGTTTCGAAGAAACGGAATATCAAACGAAGTCCAAACGGAATGAAACCTTCGGGAACGTGATTTTCTCACCGAACATGATCCAGGAGACTTGGACCCTACGCCAAGAAAGCTCCAAGGTGGGCACGAGGTAGGGGGGCGCGCCCTACCCCCCAGGCGCGCCCCCACCCTCATGGGGCCCACGAAGCTCCACCGACGTACTTCTTCCTCCTATATATACCTACGTACCCCCAAACGATCAGATACGGAGCCAAAAACCTAATTCCACCGCCGCAACCTTCTGTACCCACGAGATCCCATCTTGGGGCCTGTTCCGGAGCTCCGCCGGAGAGGGCATCCACCATGCAGGGCTTCTACATCATCATAGCCCCTCCGATAAAGTGTGACTAGTTTACCTCAGACCTTTGGGTCCATAGTTAGTACCTAGATGGCTTATTCTCTCATTTTGGATCTCAATACAATGTTCTCCCCCTCTCTCGTGGAGATCTATTCGTTGTAATCTTCTTTTTGCGGTGT
This sequence comes from Aegilops umbellulata, assembly GCA_032464435.1. Taxonomy (NCBI): domain Eukaryota; kingdom Viridiplantae; phylum Streptophyta; class Magnoliopsida; order Poales; family Poaceae; genus Aegilops; species Aegilops umbellulata. The sequence continues at coordinate 402,040,919 of CP136054.1, forward strand.
GTTTGTTGAGACCGATGAATTGTGGGTTTATGATCAGGATTATCTATGAACAATATTTGAATCTTCTCTGAATTCTTTTATGTATGATTGGCTATCTTTGCAAGTCTCTTCAAATTATCAGTTTGGTTTGGCCTACTAGATTGGTTCTTCTTGCAATGGGAGCAGTGCTTAGCTTTGGGTTCAATCTTGCGGTGTCCTTTCCCAGTGACAGTAGGGGCAGCAAGGCACGTATTGTATTGTTGCCATCAAGGATAACAAGATGGGGTTTTTATCATATTGCATGAATCTATCCCTCTACATCATGTCATCTTGCTTAAAGCGTTACTCTGTTTTCTTGAACTTAATACTCTAGATGCATGCTGGATAGCGGTCGATGAGTGGAGTAATAGTAGTAGATGCAGGCAGGAGTCGGTCTACTTGTCTCGGACGTGATGCCTATATACATGATCATACCTAGATATTCTCATAACTATGCTCAATTCTGTCAATTGCTCAACGGTAATTCGTTCACCCACCGTAAAATACTTATGCTCTTGAGAGAAGCCACTAGTGAAATCTATGGCCCCCGAGTCTATCTTCATCATATTAATCTTCCAACCCTTTTTTATTGCCTTTGCTTTTTTACTTTGCTTTTATTTTACTTTGCATCTTTATACCCAAAATACCAAAAATATTATCTATCATCTCTATCAGATCTCACTCTCGTAAGTGACCGTGAAGGGTTTGACAACCCCTTATCGCATTGGTTGCGAGGAGTTATTTGCTTTGTGCAGGTACGAGGGACTCGCACGTAGCCTCCTACAGGATTGATACCTTGGTTCTCAAAAACTAAGGGAAATACTTACGCTACTTTGCTGCATCATCCTTTCCTCTTCAAGGAAATCCAACGCAGTGCTCAAGAGGTAGCAAGAAGAATTACTGGCACCGTTGCCGGGGAGTCTATGCAAAAGTCAACATACCAAGTACCCATCACAATCCCTTATCTCCCGCATTACGTTATTTGCCATTTGCCTCTCGTTTTCCTCTTCCCCACTTCACCCTTGCCGTTTTATTCGCCCTCTCTTTTTTGTTTGCCTCTTTCTCGCTTGCTTGTCATTATGACTGAATTTGGGGAAATTATTGCCGATATGGGCAATAATAATATCATGGAAAATTCTAATGCTCCTGCTGAAGAACCCCCTACCTTGCATACAAAAAAAATTTGAGTTGGTAGTGGTAATATTATTGGAAAAGGAGTTATTCAAGATTTCTTTACTTGTGCCGGTGCTTTGCCTTCTATGGGCGGTTCTATTCTTCATAGAACTAGTAGTCTTGCGGACGCTATTGCCATGCTTATAGTCGAACTTGAAAGGCAGTTTATGCACATGCATCCTTGCATACAAAGAATTTTCTTAGAATTTTCTAATATTGAGCATTCTTCTGTTAAGCATACCGCCACTATCTTTTTGGCTCATGAGTTTAGATTTATAATAAAAGGGGCCAAAGAAATCTTTGCGCATTATAGGGTAGATGCTAGTCATCCTCCCATCGAAGCTATCCTTTTTAATCAAGAAGACATCATGCGTTTACAATCTTTAGATCATATTGCTTATAATGAAAATCTTAGGAAAAAGGTTCGTGCCGATGTTCTAGTTGATAAAATTTCCGAGCTTAATGATGATTTTGATATTCAAAATAATGGACTATGTTTTCCTCTTGAACAAAGGCTTGTAGCATTTTGCCAAAAGAATGCTCTTAATGATGAGTTGGCTGTGCAATACAAAGGGCCTAGGGAGGAACCCATACCTCCCGAGATTGATCTTGGGGACTTTTGCACCATTAAATTTAGCACTTTTGATTATTTTTGCTTGCCTCAAAGAAAAATTGCTGCTGAACGTAGATAATATGAGAGAAGTTTTCATGATTTGCCATACCACTATTATGGCAATACCTAGATCTATCCTTGCTATTATGCCTAGCTAGGGGTGTTAAACGATAGCGCTTGTTGGGAGGCAACCCAATTTTATTTTTAGTTTTTTTGCTTTTTGCTACTGTTTAGGAATAAATCTTTGATCTAGCCTCTGTTTAGATGTGTTTTTATGTTTTAATTAGTGTTTGTGCCAAGTTAAACCTATAGGATCTTCTTGGATGATAGTTATTTGATCTTGCTGTAATTTCCAGAAACTTTCTGTTCACGAAAACAATTGTTAAAAATCACCAGAAAGTGATAAAATACTGCTTCCAATTGATGCTGATCAATAAAAAAATTGTATAGGTCATCCTATTTTGGTAGATTTTTTGGAGTTCCAGAAGTTTGTGTTAGTTACAGATTACTACAGACTGTTCTGTTTTTGATAGATTCTGTTTTTTGTGTGTTGTTTGCTTATTTTGATGAATCTATGGCTAGTAAAATAGTTTATAAACTATAGAGAAGTTGAAATACAGTAGGTTTAACACCAAAATAAATAAAGAATTAGTTCATTACAGTACCTTGAAGTGGTCTTTTGTTTTCTTTCGCTAACGGAGTTCATGAGATTTCTGTTGAGTTTTGTGTTGTGAAGTTTTCAAGTTTTGGGTGAAATATTTTGATGGATTATGGAACAAGGAGTGGCAAGAGCCTAAGCTTGGGGATGCCCATGTCACCCCCAAGATAATCCAAGGACACCAAAAAGTCAAAGCTTGGGGATGCCCCGGAAGGCATCCCCTCTTTCGTCGACTTCCATCGGTAACTTTACTTGGAGCTATATTTTTATTCACCAGATGATATGTGTTTTGCTTGGAGCGTCTTGTATTGTTTGAGTCTTTGTTTTTTAGTTTACCACAATCATCCTTGCTGTACACACCTTTTGAGAGAGCCATACATGATTTGGAATTTGATAGAATACTCTATGTGCTTCACTTATATCTTTTGAGCTATATAGTTTTGCTCTAGTGCTTCATTTATATCTTTTAGAGCATGGTGGTGGATTTGTTTTATAGAAACTATTGATCTCTCATGCTTCACTTAGATTATTTTGAGAGTCTTAAATAGCATGGTAATTTGCTTAATAAATTTAATATGCTTGGTATTCAAGATTTGTAAAACTTTCTTTTGAGTGCGTTGAATACTAAGAAAAGTTTGATGCTTGATAATTGTTTTGAGATATGAAGATGGTGATATTAGAGTCATGCTAGTTTAGTAGTTGTGAATTTGAGAAATACTTGTGTTAAAGTTTGTGATTCCCGTAGCATGCATGTATGGTGAACTGTTATGTGATGAAGTCGGAGCATGATTTATTTATTGATTGTCTTCCTTATGAGTGGCGATCGGGGACGAGCGATGGTCTTTTACTACCAATATATCCCCCTAGGAGCATGCACGTAATACTTCTCTTTGATAACTTGTAGATTTTCGCAATAATTATATGAGTTCTTTATGACTAATGTTGAGTCCATGGATTATACGCACTTTCCTTCCTTCCCCCTTTGCTAGCCTCTCTCATACCGCGCACCTTTCGCCGGTATCTTACACCCACCATATACCTTCCTCAAAACAGCCACCATACCTACCTATCATGCCATTTCCATAGCCATTCCAAGATATATTGCCATGCAACTTTCCACTGTTCCGTTTATTATGACACGCTCCATCATTGTCATATTGCTAGCATGATCATGTAGTTGACATTGTATTTGTGACAAAGCCACCGTTCATAATTCTTTCATACATGTCACTCTTGATTCATTGCATATCCCGGTACACCGCCGGAGGCATTCATATAGAGTCATATTTTGTTCTAAGTATCGAGTTGTAATTGTTGAGTTGTCATAAAATAAAAGTGTGATGATCATCATTTTTAGAGCATTGTCCCAAGTGAGGAAAAGGATGATGGAGACTATGATTCCCCCACAAGTCGGGATGAGACTCCGGACGAATATGAAAAAAGGAAGAAAAAAATGAGAGAAAAAAGAGAGAAGGGACAATGTTACTATCCTTTTACCACACTTGTGCTTCAAAGTAGCATCATGATCTTCATGATAGAGAGTCTATCATTTTGTCACTTTCATTTACTAGTGGGAATTTTTCATTGTAGAACTTGGCGTTTATATTCCAATGATGGGCTTCCTCAAAATGCCCTAGGTCTTCGTGAGCAAGCGAGTTGGATGCACTCCCACTTAGTTCCTTTTGTTGAGCTTTCATATACTTATAGCTCTAGTGCATCCGTTGCATGGCAATCCCTACTCACTCACATTGATATCTATTGATGGGCATCTCCATAGCCCATTGAAACGCCTAGTTTATGTGAGACTATCTTCTCCCTTTTTGCCTTCTCCACAACCACCATTCTATTCCACATATAGTGCTATATCCATGGCTCACGCTCATGTATTGCGTGAAGATCAAATTTTTTTTGAGAATGTCAAAAGTATGAAACAATTGCTTGGCTTGTCATCGGGGTTGTGCATGATTCAAATACTTTGTGTGGTGAAGATAGAGCATAGCCAGACTATATGATTTTGTAGGGATAACTTTCTTTGACCATGTTATTTTGAGAAGACATGATTGCTTTGTTAGTATGCTTGAAGTATTATTATTTTTATGTCAATATGAACTTTTGTCGTGAATCTTTCGGATCTGAATATTCATACCACAATTAAGAAGAATTACATTGAAATTATGCCAAGTAGCACTCCGCATCAAATTTTTTTATCATTTACCTACTCGAGGACGAGCAGGAATTAAGCTTGGGGATGCCTGATACGTCTCCAACGTATCTACAATTTTTTATTGCTCCATGCTATATTATCTACTGTTTTGGACCATATTGGGCTTTATTTTCCACTTTTATATTATTTTTGGGACTAACCTATTAACCGGAGGCCCAAACCAGAATTGCTGTTTTTTGCCTATTTTAGTGTTTTGAAGAAACAGAATATCAAACGGAGTCCAAACGGAATGACACCTTCGGGAACGTGATTTTCTCACCGAACATGATCCAGGAGACTTGGAACCTACGTCAAGAAAGCTCCGAGGTGGGAACGAGGTAGGGGGCACGCCCTACCCTACCCCCCCCCCCCCCCAGGCGCGCCCCCACCCTCGTGGGGCCCACGAAGCTCCACCAACGTACTTCTTCCTCCTATATATACCTACGTACCCCCAAATGATCAGATACTGAGCCAAATTCCACTGCCACAACCTTTTGTAGCCACGAGATCCCATCTTGGGGCCTGTTCCAGAGCTCCGCCAGAGAGGGCATCCACCACGGAGGGCTTCTACATCATCATAGCCCCTTCGATGAAGTGTGAGTAGTTTACCTCAGACCTTCGGGTCCATAGTTAGTAGCTAGATGGCTTCTTCTCTCTTTTTGGATCTCAATACAATGTTCTCCCCCTCTCTCGTGGAGAGCTATTCGATGTAATCTTCTTTTTGCGGTGTGTTTGTTGAGACCGATGAATTGTGGGTTTATGATCAAGATTATCTATGAACAATATTTGAATCTTCTCTGAATTCTTTTATGTATGTTTGGTTACCTTTGCAAGTCTCTTTGAATTATTAGTTTGGTTTGGCCTACTAGATTGGTTCTTCTTGCAATGGGAGAAGTGCTTAGCTTTGGGTTCAATCTTGCGGTGTCCTTTCCCAGTGACAATAGGGGCAGCAAGGCACGTATTGTATTGTTGCCATCGAGGATAACAAGATGGGGTTTTTATCATATTGCATGAAACTATCCCTCTACATCATGTCATCTTGCTTAAAGTGTTACTCTGTTTTCTTGAACTTAATACTCTAGATGCATGTTGGATAGCGGTTGATGAGTGGAGTAATAGTAGTAGATGCAGGCAGGAGTCGGTCTACTTGTCTCGGACGTGATGCCTATATACATGATCATACCTAGATATTCTCATAACTATGCTCAATTCTGTCAATTGCTCAACAGTAATTCGTTCACCCACCGCAAAATACTTATGCTCTTGAGAGAAGCCACTAGTGAAATCTATGGCCCCCGGGTCTATCTTCATCATATTAATCTTCCATCCCTTTATTATTGCCTTTGCTTTTTTCTTTGCTTTTATTTTACTTTGCATCTTTATACCCAAAATACCAAAAATATTATCTATCATCTCTATCAGATCTCACTCTCGTAAGTGACCGCGAAGGGATTGACAACCCCTTATCGTGTTGGTTGGGAGGAGTTATTTGCTTTGTGCAGGAACAATACAAAATTATAGATACGTTGGAGACGTATCACGCTTCGTCCCGAAAGCCCTCTCCTTATTTTTTTTTCTAGGTCAAAATGACTTATATACCATAAGATGGGCACCAGAGGTGGGCCAAGGAGGGCACAACCCACTAGGGTGCGCCTGCGCTCCCTGGCGCGCCCAGGTGGGTTGTGCCCACCTGGTGGGCCCCCTCTGGTTGTCATTTGCTCCAATAATTCTTATTTGTTCTATAAAAAATCCCCGTGAGGTTTCAACTCATTTGGAGTTGTGCAAAATAGGTGGCCTGGCGTAGCTTTTTCAGGTCCAGAATTCCAGCTACTGGTATTTTCCCTCTTTGTGTGAACCTTGCATGTTATGAGAGAAAAGGCATTAGAATTACTCCAAAAGGCATTATTATGCATAAAGGCATTATAAATAACAGTAGGTAAACATGATGCAAAATGGACGTGTCATCTAGCACCTAAGTCACATAAACCATGATAACAATGATCTCCTATTTTAACTGAGACAACAAGCATGCCAACAACAGGTCTATGTTTATCTTTTTCATCGGGTTTGACAATTTTGGCAGCTTCATCACAGAAGTAAATAACATGCCCATCAATATTTTATACCAAGAAATCTTTAACCATAGCAACACTAGGTTCCACTTTAATTTGTTCAGCAAGTTTAGGTGCTCTAATATGACTTTTATTGACCACAGTTGAAACCTTAGCATGTTCCTTTATCCTAACAGTGGAAGGTGGTTTTTCAATATAAGTAGTAGGAACACTGGGTCAACATTGTAAATGATAGTTTCATCTTTAGCTATGTTGGGTTCTTTAATTTCTTCTTTAATAGGTGGGTGATATTTAAACCACTTCTCCTTCGGGAGATCAGCATGAATAGCAAATGATTCACAAAAGGAGGCTACTATCTCAGAGTCAAGTCCATATTTAGTGCTAAACTTGTGAAAAGCATTGGTATTCATAAAATATTTAACACAATCAAATTCAAGCTTAATACCTGACTCTTTACCTTTGTCGAGTTCCCAATCTTCAGAGTTGCATTTAATTCTTTCTAAAAGATCCCACCTGGATTCAATAGTCTTCTTCATAAAAGAACCAGTACAAGAAGTATCGAGCATGGATGGATCCTCATGAGAAAGTCGAGCATAAAAATTCTGAATAATAATTTCTCTTGAGAGCTCATGGTTGGGGTATGAATATAACATTTACTTAAGCATCCCCCGAGCAAGAGCGATACTTTCTCCTTCACGATGCCAAAATTTATATATATAATTCCGATCACGATGAACTAGATGCATAGGACAATTTTTTTGGTGGAATTCCAATTTCAATCGATTCCAGTTCCAAGATCCAATATCATCGCATAGCCTATGCCATGGCAATGCTTTTCCCTTCAAAGATAAAGGGAATACATTCTTCTTAGCTTCATCTCCGGGCAAACCTGTAAGCTTAAATAATCCACAAATTTCATCCACATATATCAAGTGCACATCAGGATGTTTGGTTCTTGCATAAGGATTAGCTAGCAGTTGTTCTATCATACCCAAAGGAATTTCCTAACCAATATTTTCAGTAGGTGCAGTAGGTTGAGGGGTAAATAGTTGTGGTTTCGGTCAAGGTGAAGATACCCTGAACAAACCCCTCAAAGGATGATTCTCCATAGTAACAAGTGACAATAAATTTCAACACGTAGTAATAATTTTTCCTTACCAATTTCCACTTACCAAGAGCGTTTCACTCCCCTGCAACGACACTAGAAAAGAGCCTTGATGACCCCCAAGTATAGGGGATCAATCATAGTCCTTTCTATTGGTAAGAGTGTCAAACCCAACGACGAGCAGAAGGAGATGACAAGTGGTTTTCGGCAAGGTATTAACTGCAAGCACTGAAATAGTCGGTAACAAGTTGGTTGATAGCAAGATAATTTGTAACAAGCAATTAACGATAACGGTAACAAAAGTGCAGCAAGGTAGCCCAATCATTTTGAGGCAAAGGACGGGCCAAAACAGTCTCTGATAATAAGCAAAGTGTTCTGGAGGTCACACGGGAATTTCATCATATAACTTTCATCATGTTGGCTTGATTTGTGTTCACTACTTTGATAATTTGATATGTGGGTGGATCGGTGCTTAGGTGTTGTTCTTACTTGAACAGACCTCCTACTTATGATTAACCCCCTCGCAAGCACCCGCAACTACGAGGAAAGTATTAAGACAAAATCTAACCATAGCGTTAAACTTTTGGATCCAAATCGGTCCCTTACAAAGTAGCACATAAACTAGGGTTTAAACTTTTGTCATCTAGAAACCCATCATCTAATAACTACTCCACAATGCATTCCCTTAGGCCCTAATAAGGTGAAGTTCCATGTAGTTGACGTTCACATGACACCACTATACATATCATCAAAATATCGAACACATATCAAGTTCACATGATTACTTACAACATGACTTCTCCCCTGACCTCAAGAACAAAAGTAACTACTCACAAATGATAATCATGCTCAAGATCAGAGGGGTATTGAATAGCATAATGTATCTGAACATATAATCTTCCACCAAATAAACCATATAGTAATCAACTACAAGATGTAATCAACCCTACTAGTCACCCACAAGTACCAATCTAAGGTTCCGGTACAAAGATTGAACACAAGTGATGAAGTGGGTTTTGAGAGGAGATGGTGTTGTTGAAGATGTTGATGGAGATGGCCCTCCCAAAGATGGGAGATTTGTTGGTCATGACGATGACAATGATTTGCCCCTCGGGGGGGAGGGGGGAGTTCCCCCGGCGGAATCGCTCCGCCGGAGGGCAAAAGTGCTCATTCCCAAGTTCCACCTCGAGACGGCAGCGCTTCGTCCCGAAAGTCATGTCCTTATTTTTTTCTAGGTCAATGTCGGTGTCAAAACCGATGGATCTCGGGTAGGGGGTCCCGAACTGTGCGTCTAGGCGGATGGTAATAGGAGACAAGGGACACGATGTTTTTACCCAGGTTCGGGCCCTCTTGATGGAGGTAAAACCCTACTCATGCTTGATTAATATTGATGATATGGGTAGCACAAGAGTAGATCTACCACGAGATCAAGGAGGCTAAACCCTAGAAGCTAGCCTATGGTATGATTGTTGTTCTTGTTGTTGTCCTACGGACTAAACCCTCCGGTTTATATAGACACCGGAGAGGGCTAGGGTTACGCAGAGTCGGTTACAATGGTAGGAGATCTACATATCCGTATCGCTAAGCTTGCCTCCCACGCCAAGGAAAGTCCCTTCCGGACACGGGACGAAGTCTTCAATCTTGTATCTTCATAGTCCAAGAGTCCGGCCGAAGGTATAGTCCGGCTATCCGAACACCCCCTAATTCAGGACTCCCTCAGTAGCCCCTGAACCAGGCTTCAATGACGACGAGTCCGGTGCGCAGATTGTCTTCGGCATTGCAAGGCGGGTTCCTCCTCCAAGTACTTCATAGAAGATTTTGAACACAAGGATAGTGTCCGGCTCTGCAAAATAAGTTTCCACATTGCCATAGAGAGAATAACATTTACACCAATCTAATCTGCTGACGTATTCCGTAGCGTGACATCACACCATGGCCAAGCCTTTATTCGAATCATTTTATTATCCCACCTCAGCGTGTTATGCGAGGCGGTTTCCTTGGCACGTCTTGTCAAAGCAGAGATCGTGTCCCCTTATTCCGAGATTCTCATCCATACGGGCATGGGTAACCCAACCGCGCCATCGATTACGGCGCTTGGGAGATAAGCGGGTTTTACCAGGCTGGTGGGGACACGTAGTCGCGTCCGCCCATATAAGGAGATAAGGATCCATCCTTCTCATCCATGCCTTCTTCCTCCTTTGCCTATCCATTCCCACGCACTCGAGCTCCAGCGCCCAAGTCCGCACTCCCCACCTCAACCTACTCCAGCCATGTCCGGTGCGGGAGGCAAGTGGATGGTCTCCTCCGTTACGGAGGGACACATCAAAAAGATGAGGAAGGCCGGATACTTGTCTGACGACATCGCGCGCCGGCTTCCCAAAGAGGGGCAGCTCATCCCCACCCCTAGGCCCCATGAGAGGGTGGTGTTCCTCCCCCATTTCCTCCGTGAAGTGGGCTTCCCTCTCCACCCATTTGTCTGGGGCCTCATGTTCTACTATCGCCTAGATTTCCACGATCTGGCCCCGAACTTCATCCTCAACATCTCGGCGTTTATCGTCGTGTGCGAGGCTTTCCTCTGCATCCGCCCCCATTTTGGCCTATGGCTCAAGACTTTCAATGTCAAGCCAAAGGTGGTGCGCGGCAACCAGGCAGAGTGCGGAGGAGCCATGGTGGGCAAGATGCCCAACGTCCTATGGCTCGAGGGCTCCTTCGTGGAGACCCTGAAGGGGTGGCAATCGGGGTGGTTCTACATCATCGAGCCGCGTGACCCTGAATGGGTCGCAGCCCCCGAGTTCCGATCCGGACCCCCTACGCGGCTCACGTCCTGGAAAGAGACGGGCCTGTCGTGGGGCAACAAAGGAGAGGTGACTGGACTGCAAACATGCATCCAAACCTTGGTGAACAAGAAGCTCAAACTTGTCAACATAGTCCAGGTTATGCTCATCCGCCGGATCCTCCCGTGTCAACAACGGGCTTTCAACCTGTGGGAGTTCGACCAGCGCAGCACCAGACTCTAAGCAGGCTCTTTGACACGACGTACGAAGATGCCTGGAAGGTGCTATTCAAGGGCGCCGAGGCTCCCGCATCCGCTACCGAGGATCGCGGATTCAGCACGCAGCGTCACGCTAGTGCGGTAAGCTATTTTTACCTTTTATAGGGTATTAGCTTTTCATAGTTTGACTCTATGCGGGATCTAAGCTCCCTTACCTTTGACAGGATTGGCAGGCGAAGTCCGGACAGATCAATTGTCCAGCTCCTTTGCCCGAAGACCCAGCAGATGCTCGCTTGGCGAAGCTGCTGGTTCTGGCACCCTATGTGGTGCCGGAGAAGAAGGCCATAGGGACTCGAAAGAGTGCCCGGCGTGTGGTGGTGTTGGATTCGTCATCCGACGACTCCGAGATGCAATCCTCCTATGAAGACGAGGAGGAGGAAGAAGAGACCTCTCCCCCTCCAGTGGGGGAAGGAAAGAAAAGGAAGGCCACCCCAACTGGGGAGGCCGGAGGGTCCAAGAAGGGGAAAACCCTTCTTCCGGACTACTCCACCAACGCCGACGACGGCGAAGAGGAGAGGCCGCCCAGGGCCAAGCCCCTGGCGAAATCGTAAGTATCCGAATACCAGAGTAAGTCATAGTATTCCTTCATTGCACGGCTTTTCCTTACGTCGAATATGATTATGAAATCCACCCAAAGACCGGCTCGACGTGTCGTCAAGCGGTTCCCTGGACTCGTCGGATGTAAACTCTCTTCCGATGGCTACCTCCCCCCGCCCTACGGATGACGCCGAGGTGGCGTCCCAGGAGGTTCCAAGCCAGGAGGAGGTGGTCCTGGAGGCGCCGCAAGGCGACCTTCCGGACTCCAGGCGCCAAGGGGATAGAACCCCTAAGGGCTCCAAGTCCGGCCCTAGGCCGGACACCGCTCCGGAACCTTTAAAGGTTCCGGGAGTCCGGCAGGCGACCTCCTTCCAAGAGGAGCAAGCCTACTGAGCCGGTGGCCCCCGTCCAATCGGAGGCGCCGGACAATCTTCTAGAGGTGCTTAACGGCGCCTCCACAGACGAGGAGCACCGTGCTGTGATGAGTACGGTGATCCAGAAGGTTCAGTCCGCCAAGAGCGGACTGACTGAAGCCTGTGCCAGCCTTCTAACAGGCTTTGAGGTAAGTAAAGGATATTAAAAATATTACCGCATAGACAGTAGCCCCTGATGCTCTGTTCAGCGTTCGGAAAGAAAAGCCGAATAGAGGATCTAATAATATTCGCAGGAGTCTAACATAATTAAGTCAATATGCGTATGCAGGCTTCGCTGCTGGCGTCCGCCGCAATGACTGCGGAGGTGGACACGCTGAAGCAGAACCTCGAGCAGTCCGAGCAGGAGCTTGGGCTTGCCAAGAAGCAGCTCGAGGACAAGGAAGGTAAGAAATACCTTATTTAAATATATAAAAGGTGCAATTGCAAAAAGTGACAGGATTAATGTGGCTATTGTAGGGGCCACAACGGAGGTGGCGACCCTTAAGCAAGCGCTGTCCGAGGCCGAGAAGAGGGCGGCCACGGAGCGCACCGAGCGGGAGAAGTATGAGGCGCAGGTTGGCGAGGTGCGGCAAGAGCTCCAGGCTCTCATGAAAAAACATGAGAGTTTGGAGCTTGACTCAAAGACGCGAGAGTCCGAGCTCGCGGCGGCCATTGAGAATGCCAAGTCTGCCAAGGCCGAAGCCCAGAAGGCCCTTCAGGAGGTTGAGGCGATGAAGAAGATAGCGGCGGGTAAGGCTTTCTTTATGCAAAGCAAGCATGTGAAAGTGAATTACTTGTTACTTACCCGAATTCGGAGCTCTCCAGGAGCGTTCGCAGATTTGCCCCGCAGCGTGTCCGATGCCGCCGCATTCTATCGAGCTGAGGAGGGCAGCTCGACAGAGAAGGTGTTCTGGTCTCAGTATGCTGAGGCCGGACTCCCTGTGCCCTTGAGCGACCAGCTGAAGCAACTGGTCGAACTCCACAAGGTGGCCGAACAGGCCATGAAGGGCCTCATAGTTCGGTTGTGGCCTGGAGAGGCTCTGCCTAGGAGCTACTTCGGGCTGGTGCGGCGGCTGGTGGAGGCCTGTCCAAGGCTAGAAGTCATTAAGCGCTCCGTCTGCATCGAAGGTGCCCGTAGGGCGCTTGCCCGTGCTAAGGTGCACTGGGGCAAGCTGGATGCAGAGAAGCTTGTGAAGGATGGGCCGCCGCCGGGCAAGGAGCATCGTCACCCCGAGATGTACTATAAGGGCGTTCTAAAGGGCGCCGGCCTTATGGCGGACGAATGCTCAAAAGATGTAATTTTTGAGTAAAACATGTTTATTTTGTCCTGTGCGCTGAAAACTTGTTCATGTGCGCTAAGCAATGCTTTTTGAATTTAAAATATTACCTTTTGTGCGGCCGTTTATCAAATTTTGAGAGATGGCGAGTCGTCGGCTTCTGCCCCCATGCCACGAGTGCTGGGGTGTTCGGGATAAACTTGAGCGCTCTTTTTCCCATTCTTGGGTCCTTTGAGGGAGGCGCTCAACACAACGAACAAGGCAATCAGACTATAATGCTTGAACACTCTCACTTAGCCATAGAATTCTATAATTTTAAATTTCGGCGAAGCCCCTAGTGTTCGGAAGACCGAGTTCGGGGCGCTATCCACGCCTAGGCCGGACAAAGCCGACTCCTCGCTCTAAGCGGCATAAGTCTTTAGGGACTCAAAAACCTCTCGAACAGCGACCAGCTCTCGCCTCATCATGACGGTCAGTTTTAGCTTTCTCTACTGAGGTGCTTAGCCCAGCTCAACCGGGGCACAATCGCAGTAGTTCTCCTAGCGCTACCTTAGCTGATACAACGGAACGTAAGGTACCAAAACATAGGAGACGGGCAAACCCAACATTTGACCCAAGACATGATTCGGAGCCGATGCATATAATGCTATAAGTTCGGGGTGCCGCACTTGTGGAAGTGTTCGGGCTTCTCAAACCGTGTTGTGGGGTACTTAAGCCCCTAGTGTATTGGTCGTACCAAAGTGTACGGGTGCAACATGTCATTAATGAACATATATTCTTTAAAAAAGAGTAATACAATAATAGACAAAAGCTATGCATTGTTTATTTGAAAAAGCTGCGATCAAAGCAGAACGATACAAATGGTGCGATAAGCAAAAGGTGGGACTATTTAACATGTCCTTTTCAGGGGCGGGCTGCAGAATGATATGCACAACAGGTATGCTGCTCGTTATAGAGACCACCTGAGAGATCCATAGTGCGGCGTGGCTTTCTGTTTCCCTGGTTCTTGCATCATTTGTGCGGCAACTGTACTGCCGTTAGGCCTTCCGAAGAATGGAGTCCTGAAAATAAGATAAAAGTGAGAAACCGGCAGCCCCTAGTGCGGTTTAAGCCGCGTTTTGGGCGTGCCGTGATGGTGCCCCTCCCCCTGTGCCCATGGTATTTCCAGAGCGTAGTTATGTATGTGCGGCACTGGTTTCGCAATTTCACGAGGGCTGGGGTTGGGGCTTTATTGCTATGCTTGCTCGAAACATGCCAGGCAGTCTTGCTGTAGGTTACTCCAGGCGCGCTTGACGGTGTCCAGACGTATAGTGGCCGGACTGGAGAATTGCCTTGAGAGGCTGCTTTGTACTTCCGCTGCGAGAGCCGCCGTATGCTCCTCCGTACGGAGAGAGCGTTCGGTGTTTCCATTGACTGTAATGACTCCTCGAGGGCCTGGCATCTTAAGCTTGAGGTATGCGTAATGCGGTACCGCATTGAACCTGGCAAATGCGGTTCGCCCGAGAAGTGCGTGATAGCCACTGCGGAACGGGACTATGTCGAAGATTAACTCCTCGCTTCGGAAATTATCCGGAGATCCGAAGATCACTTCAAGTGTAATTGAGCCTGTACAGTTGGCCTCTACACCCGGTATGACGCCTTTAAAGGTTGTTTTAGTGGGTTTAATCCTCAAAGGATCGATGCGCATTTTTTGCACTGTGTCCTGATAAAGCAGGTTCAGGCTACTGCCGCCGTCCATAAGGACTCTAGTGAGGTGAAATCCGTCAACAATCGGGTCTAGAATCAATGCGGCAAATCCACCGTGACGGATGCTAGTGGGGTGGTCCCTTCGATCAAAAGTGATCGGGCAGGAGGACCATGGGTTGAACTTCGGGGCGACTAGCTCCATCGCGTATACGTCCCTTAACGCACGCTTTCGCTCCCTCTTGGGGATGTGGGTTGCGTATATCATGTTCACCGTCCGCACTTGTGGGGGGAATCCCTTCTGTCCACTACTGTTTGGCGGCCGGAGCTCCTCCTCGTCGTAGCTATGTAGCCCCTGGTCTCTGTTTTTGGCATTTAGTTTGCCGGCCTGCTTGAACACCCAACAGTCCCTGTTGGTGTGATTGGCTGGCTTTTCGGGGGTGCCATGTATCTCGCACGAGCGGTCAAGTATTCGGTCCAAACTGGACGGGCCCGGACTATTTCTCTTGAATGGCTTTTTCCGCTGACCGGGTTTAGAGCCTCTGAATCCGGCATTAACTGCCGTATCCTCAGCATTGTCGCCGTTAATGCGGCGCTTGTGCTTGTTACGACGCGACCTGGCACTGTTGTCCTTGGTATCCGAATTACCAGGGCTC
This sequence comes from Aegilops umbellulata, assembly GCA_032464435.1. Lineage (NCBI taxonomy): Eukaryota > Viridiplantae > Streptophyta > Magnoliopsida > Poales > Poaceae > Aegilops > Aegilops umbellulata. The sequence goes on from CP136054.1 coordinate 402,056,379, forward strand.
TTGGTTATGTTATTGCTACGAGCCAGCCAGCTGTCTTCTCCCGCACAAAAGCGGGTCATGAGTGTCGTGAGGGCTGCCATAGATTTCGGCTTTTCCTGTCCAAGGTGCCGGGAAAGCCACTCGTCGCGGATATTATGCTTGAAGGCCGCTAGGGCTTCTGCGTCCGGACAGTCGACGATTTTATTTTTCTTGGTTAGGAACCATGTCTAGAATTGCCTGGCCGATTCCTCTTGCTGCTAAATTATGTGGCTTAGGTCATCGGTGTCTGGTGGTCGCACATATGTGCCCTAGAAATTGTCGAGGAATGCGGCTTCCAGGTCCTCCCAACAACCAATTGATTCTGCTGGCAAGCTGTTAAGCCAATGTCGAGCTGGTCCTTTAAGCTTGAGTGGGAGGTATTTGATGGCGTGTAAGTCATCACCGCGGGCCATGTGGATATGGAGGAGATAATCCTCGATCCATACCGCAGGATCTGTTGTGCCATCGTATGATTCGATGTTTACGGGTTTGAAACCCTCTGGGATTTGATGGTCCATTACTTCATCTATGAAGCATAGTGGGTGTGTGGCACCTCTGTATTGGGCTATATCACGACGTAGCTCAAACGAGCTTTGTCTACTATGTTTGGCCTGGCCGGATTTACTGTATCCTGATCGTCTCATGCATCAGCGCCCATACCGTCGATGTCTTCGGAGTCGTAGTCGAGCATGTCGGTTAAATCATCGACAGTGGCTACAAAGTGGGTGGTGGGTGGGTTTTGAATTTCTTCATCATCCACATCCCAACCTTGCTGACCGTAGTCCGGCCAGGGCTCTCCTGATAAAGAGAGAGACTTTAGTGAATTCAGAATATCACCGAAGGGCGAGTGTTGAAAGATGTCCGCGGCGGTGAACTCCATGATCAGCGCCCAATCGGATTCGATCGGCAGGGGTGCAGGGGGCTCGGAGTCCGGAGAGGAGTCCGGCACCTTGGAGTCACGGTCTTCGCAAGGGACAAAGTTGGTGTTCGGCTCGATCGCCGTAGAGATTTCAGCCTCCGAGGCGGCGTCCAACCACCTGTCCTTGATCGGTGCAATCGGCTTCGAACTAATGGTCGGAACTGACGTGGGCGCGACCTCCAGGACACTGTTCGGTGGCAGAGCTAAATCATGCCCTTCGTGACAGTGCGGCGCGCTCAGCAGTGGCTCAAATCCGTTAAAGATCAAGTCCATCCGTGGATGTCAGCCGTGTAGTTCAGACTTCCAAATCTGACCTGATGGCCAGGGGCGTAGCTTTCAATCTGCTCTAGATGGCCAAGCGAATTGGCCTGCAGTGCAAAGCCGCCGAGTACGAAGATCTATCCGGGGAGAAAAGTCACACCCTGGACCGCATCGCTGCTGATGATCGGAGGAGCCATCGGGCCTAAAAGTGACGACACAGAGGAACTCTCAATGAAAGCACCAATGTCGGTGTCAAAACCGGCGGATCTCGGGTAGGGGGTCCCGAACTGTGCGTCTAGGCGGATGGTAACAGGAGACAAGGGACACGATGTTTTTACCCAGGTTCGGGCCCTCTCAATGGAGGTAAAACCCTACTCCTGCTTGATTAATATTGATGATATGGGCAGTACAAGAGTAGATCTACCACGAGATCAAGGAGGCTAAACCCTAGAAGCTAGCCTATGTTATGATTGTTGTTCTTGTTGTTGTCCTACGGACTAAACCCTCCAGTTTATATAGACACCAAAGAGGGCTAGGGTTACGCAGAGTCGGTTACAATGGTAGGAGATCTACATATCCGTATCGCCAAGCTTGCCTCCCACACCAAGGAAAGTCCCTTCCGGACATGGGAAGAAGTCTTCAATCTTGTATCTTCATAGTCCAGGAGTCCAGCCGAAGGTATAGTCCGGCTATCCGAACACCCCCTAATCCAGGACTCCCTCAGTCAAAATGACTTATATACCAGAAGAGGGGAACCGGAGGTGGGCCGAGGAGGGCACAACCCACCAGGGGCGCATGGGCTCCCTGCCACGCCCAGGTGGGTTGTGCCCACCTGGCGGGCCCCCTCTAGTAGTTATTTGCTCCAATAATTCTTAAATAATCCATAAAAAATCTCTGTAAAGTTTGAGATTATTTGGAGTTGTGTAGAATAGGTAATTCTGACGTGCTTTTTCAGGTCCAGAATTCCAGTTGCCGGTATTCTCCCTCTTTGTGTAAACCTTGCATATTATGAGAGAAAAGGCATTAGAATTACTACAAAAAGCATTATTATGCATAAAAACATTATAAATAACAGTAGGAAAACATGATGCAAAATGGACGTATCAGGCTTCACCGAGCACTACGATAATTGTGACCGAGGACGAACTAGAGGGAGAGGGGCGCTGCACACGGCTTGGGGATCATGGTGTGTGTTGCCCCTCTCCCTCCTCACATATATATAGGCGGAGGGGGAGGGGAGGCAGCCCTAGGGGCGCCCCAAGGTGGCATGCGGCCACCCTGGACTCCTGCCCTAGGCGCCTCCCCCTTTCCTTATTTAGGGGTGGAGGAGATGGCAGGGGAGGGGCCGGCGGCTGCCCTGCCCTGGCGCCCCCCTTTTCCTTCCTTGGCACGTGACCAGGGGAGGTGGAGTGCGCCCAGCCCCTTAGTGGGCTGGTGCGCCTCCCTCCTTTGGCCCATGAAGCCCACCAAGCACCGGTGGCCTCTCGAAACCCTTTTGGCATTCCGATAAAACTTTGGTGCATTCCGAAACCTTTCCGAAGACCAAATAGTATCACCCTATATAACAATCTTTACCTCTGGACCATTCCGGAGCTCCTCGTCATGTCCGTGATCTCATCCAGGACTCCGAACAACATTCGGTCACCAACTCACATAACTCATATAATACTATATCATCAACAAATGTTAAGCGTGAGGACCCTATGGGTTCGAGAATGATGTATACATGACCGAGACACTTCTCTGGTCAATAACCAATAGCAGGACCTGGATGCCCGATGACCCACAAGTATATGGGATCAATCATAGTCCTTTCGATAAGTAAGAGTGTCGAACCCAAAGAGGAGTAGAAGGAAATGACAAGTGGTTTTCAGCAAGGTAATTTCTTCAAGCACTGAAATAGTCGGTAATAGGTAGTTTGATAGCAAGATAATATGTGACGAGCAAGTGACAGTAATGGTAAATAAAGTGCAACAAGGCAGCACAATCCTTTTTGTGACAAAGGAGAGGCCAAAACGGTCTCTTATGATAAGCAAAGCGTTCTTGAGGGTACACGGGAATTTCACCATATCACTTTCATCATGTTGGTTTTATTCGTGTTCGCTACTTGATAATTTGATACGTGGGTGGACCGGTGCTTAGGTGTTGTTCTTACTTGAACAAACCTCCTACTTATGATTAACCCCCTCACAAGCATACGCAACTACGAGAAGAGTATTAAGATAAAATCTAACCATAGCATTAAACTTTTGGATCCAAATCGGTCCCTTACGAAGTAGCTCATAAATTAGGGTTTAAGCTTCTATCACTGAGGGAGTCCTGGATTAGGGGGTGTTCGGATAGCCGAACTATATCTTCAGCCGGACTCCAGGACTATGAAGATACAAGATTGAAGACTTCATCCCGTGTCCGGAAGGTTCTTTCCTTGGCGTGGAAGGCAAGCTAGGCATGCGGATATTCAAGATCTCCTACCAATGTAACCGACTCTGTGTAACCCTAACCCTATCCGGTGCCTATATAAACCGGAGGGTTGTAGTCCGTAGGACGAACACATCATAACCTTCATCATACCCATAGGCTAGCTTCTAGGGTTTAGCCTCCTTGATCTCGTGGTAGATCTACTCTTGTACTACCCATATCATCAATATTAATCTAGCAGGAGTAGGGTTTTACCTCCATCGAGAGGGCCCGAACCTGGGTAAAATAAAGTGTCCCTTGTCTCCTGTTACCATCCGACCTTGACGCACAGATCGGGACCCCCTACCCGAGATCCGTCGGTTTTGACACCGACATTGGTGCTTTAATTGAGAGTTCCTCTGTGTCGTCGCCTTTAGGCCCGATGGCTCCTTTGATCATCAACAACGATGAGGTCCAGGGTGAGACTTTTCTCCCCGGACAGATCTTCGTCTTCGGCGGCTTCGCTCTGCGGGCCAACTCGCTTGGTCATCTGGAGCAGATCGAGAGCTACGCCCCTGGCCATCAAGTCAGGTTTGGAAGCCTAAACTACACGGCAGATATCCGCGGAGACTTGATCTTCGACGGATTCGAGCCACAGCCAAGCGCGCTGCACTATCTCGAGGGGCATGATATAGATCTGCCTCCGAACAGTGTCCTGGAGGCCGCATACGCTCCGGCCCCGATCCTCGATTCGGAGCCCGCTGCGTTCTTTGAAGATGAACGGTTGGACGTCACCTCGGGGGATGCGATCTTAAAGGCCATTGAGCCGAACGCGAGCCCCACGCTCCGCATGGCCTGTGACTCCAAGGAGCCGGACTCTTCTCCGAACTCCGAACCTCCCGCGCCCCTGCCAATCGAATCAGATTGGGCGCCGGTAATGGAGTTCACCGCCGCGGACATCTTTCAGCATTCACCTTTTGGTGATATTCTGAATTCTCTCAAGTCTCTCTCTTTGTCAGGAGAGCCCGGGCCGAACTATGGCCTGCGAGGTTGGGATTCGGACGACGAAGAAATTCAAAGCCCACCCACCGCCCACTTAATAGCCACTGTCGATGATATATCCGACATGCTCGACTTTGGCTCCGAAGACTTCGACGGTATGGACGACGAAGGAGGAGACGAGCAAGAACCAGCACCTGTAGGGCGCTGGACCGCCACCTCGTCATACGACATATACATGGTGGATGCTCCAAAAGATGGAGATGGCGATGGAACAGCGGAGGATGGCACTTCGAAAAAGCCTCCAAAACACCGACGTCAGCGGCGCTGCTCCAAATCCCGCCACAGTCGCCCCAAAGTTCAACCCATGGTCCTCTTGCCCGATCACCTTCGATCGAAGGGACCACCCCACTAGCATCCGTCACGGCGGTTTTGCCGCATTGGTTCTTGACCCGATCATTGACGGATTTCACCTTACAAGAGTCCTCATGGACGGCGGCAGTAGCCTGAACCTACTCTACCAGGATACAGTGCAGAAAATGGGCATAGATCCATCAAGGATCAAGCCCACAAGGACGACCTTTAAAGGCGTCATCCCAGGTGTAGAGGCCAATTGCATAGGCTCCATAACACTTGATGTGGTCTTCGGATCCCCGGACAACTTCCGAAGCGAAGAGTTAATCTTGGACATAGTTCCGTTCCGCAGTGGCTATCATGCTCTGCTTGGACGAACCGCATTCGCTAAATTCAATGCGGTGCCGCACTACGCATATCTCAAGATCAAGATGCCAGGCCCTCGAGGTGTAATCACGGTCAGCGGAAACACCGAACGCTCCATCCGTACGAAGGAATACACGGCGGCCCTCGCAGCAGAGGTACAAAGCAGCCTATTAAGGCAGCTCTCGAGTCCGGCCGCTACAAAGCAGGACAAAGCAAAACGCGCCCGGAGTAACCCGCAGCAAGACCGACTGGCGCATTCAGAGCACGCGTAGCAATACGGCCCCAACCCCAGCCATCGCTACATAGCGGAGCTAGTACCTCGAGTACACAATTACGCCCTTACAATTCCATGGGCATAGGGGAAGGGGCAGATAAAACGGCATGGCAACAATACGGCGTCAAACGTACTAGGGGCTGCCGGGTTCTTTTTTTCTTTCAGGACTCCATACTCTGGATACAGTGTTCGGCCTCGCTGCCGCACAGACGATACAAGGCCCAGGAAAGCAGACAAAACAACACCGCATCATGGAACTCTCAGGTGGTCTCTATTTCGAGCAATATATTTGTTTCTAAATTCCGCGGCCTGCGCCTGGTCAAGACATGTTAAATAGTCTAAATTTTTTTCGCACTACTTGTATTGTTCGGCTTGAATAACAGCCTCCTCATAAATAATGCATAGCTTTTCGTCTATTTTTTGCATTATCTTCTTTTAATATACATATGTTTAATCAAATAACATGATCGCACCCGTACACCATGGTACAGCAAACCACGCCAGGGGCTTTATTACCCTTCTATCTGGTGTGAGAAGTCCGTCCACTTTCACAAGTGCGGCACCCCGAACTTATAGCATTATATGCATCGGCTCCGAGTCATGATTTTGGTCATATGTTGGGTTTGCCCGGCTCCTATGTTTTGGTGCCTTACGTTCCGCTCTATCGGCTAAGGTAGCACTAGGAGAACCACTGCGATTGTGCCCCAGATCAGGTGGGTGAGCACCTCAGTGGAGAAAGCTAAAATAGACTGTCATGATAAGGCGCGAGACCGGTCGCTATTCGAGAGGTTTTTCGAGTCCCTAAAGGCTTATGCCGCTTCGAGCGGAGAGCTGGTTAAGTCCGGCTAAAGGCGTGGATAGTGCCCCGAATTCGGCCTTCCGAACTAGGGGCTTCGCCGAAATTTAAAATTATAACGTTCTATGGCTAAGTGAGAGTGTTCAAGCATTATAGTCCGATTGCCTGGTTCGCTGTGCTGAGCGCCTCCCTCGAAGGACCCAACTATGGGAACAAGAGCCCTCAGGTTTATCCCGAACACCCCAGCACTAGTTGCATGGGGGCAGAAGCCGACGACTCTCCATCTCTCAGTTATTGATAAACGGCCGCACAGAAAATAATATTTTAAATTCAGAAAGCATTTCTTAAGCGCATATGAACAAGTTTTCAGCGCACAGGATACAAACGAGCGAGTTCATTGAAATATTACATCTTTGGCACACTCATCCGCGACAAGGCGAGCTCCAGCGAGAACTTCCTTGTAGTAGTTCTCGGGCTTGCGATGCTCCTTCCCCTGCGGCGGCCCGTCCTTCACCAGCTTCTCTCCGTCCAGCTTGCCCCAGTGTACCCTTACACGGGCAAGGGCCCTCCGGGCACCTTCTATGCAGACGGAGCGCTTGATGACCTCAAGCCATGGATAGGCCTCCACCAGCCGCCGCACAGCCCGAAGTAGCTCCCAGGCAGGGCCTCTCCAGGCCACAGCCGAACTAGTAAGCCCTTCATGGCCTGCTCGGCCGCCTTGTGGAGCTCGGCCAGCTGCTTCAGCTGATCGCTTAAGGGCACAGGGTGTCCGGCCTCAGAATACTGAGACCAGAACACACTCTCCGTCGAGCTGTCCTCTTCAGCTCGGTAGAATGCGGCGGCGGCGGATGCGCTGCGGGGAAGATCGAAGAACGCCCCTGGAGAACTCCGGATTCGGGTAAGTAATAGGTATTTCACCTTTATATTCCTACTTTGCATTAAGAATGCCTTACCCGCTGCTATCTTTTTCACATCCTCCAACTCTTGGAGGGCCTTTTGGGCTTCGGCCTTGGCACTCTTGGTGGTCTCAACAGCCGAGGCGAGCTCGGATGCTTGCGTTTTTGCCTCAAGCTCCAAACCCTCATGTTTCTTCATGAGAGCTTGCAGCTCTTGCTGCACCTCGCCGACTTGGACCCCAAGCTTTTATCGCTCGGCGCGCTCCTCGGCCGCTTTCTTCTCGGCCTCAGCCAGTGCCTGCTTCAGGGTTGCCACCTCGATTGTGTCCCCTACAATAAGCAGTACAATCCTATTATTTCTTTTTGCAATGAAGCCTCTCTATAGGCACCTTTTTTTTTACCTTCCTTTTCCACGAGCTGCCTTTTGGCAAGGCCGAGCTCTTGCTCGGACCGCTCGAGGTCCTTTTTTAGGACTTCCACCTGCGCAGTCAGTGCGGCGGTGGACAACAGGGAAGCCTGCATACGCATATTAGACTTTTTATTAGACTCCTGCGAAAATTGTTGGATCCTCTATTCGGCTTTTCTTTCCGAACACCGAACAGAGCATCAGGGGCTACTGTCTATGCGGTAATGAATTTAGCATATTTTTTGCTTACCTGGAAGCCTGTTAGAAGGCTAGCGCAAGCTTCATTCAGTCCGCTCTTGGCGGACTGAACCCTTTGGACCACCGCACTCATAACAGTACGGTGCTCCTCGTCGATGGTGGCGCCTTCAAGCGCCTCCAACAGACTATCTGGCGCCTCTGGTTGGACAGAGGTCGCCGGCTCAGACGGCTTACTCCTCTTGGAAGGAGTTCGCCCACCGCGAGCCAGGACGGTTGAGTCCGGCGCGGTGTCCGGCACAAAGCCGGACTGGGAGCCCTGGGGGGTTTCATCCCCTTTACTCCTGGGGTCCTGAGGATTGCCTTGCGACTCCTCCAGGACCACCTCCTCCTGCCCTGTTCGGCGGGACGCCGCTTCGGCGTCGTCCGCCCCGCTGGGGGAGACTGCGGGCAGGACAGAGTTCATGTCCGACGAATCCAGGGAGCCGCTCGATGAATCATCGAGTGCGGCTCGGGGCGGGCTGCGCAAATAGCATTCGACATTAGGGTAAGCTACGCACTTGAAGATACTATGAGTCATTCTGGTATGTGAATACTTATGATGTCGCCGGACGCTTGGTTCTGTCCGGCCACTCCTTTCCGCCCTCTTCGGCGTTGGGGGAGCAGTCCGGCGGAGGGGTCTTCCTTTTCCTCGACCCCTCGGCCTCCCCTGTTGGGGCGGCCTTCTTCTTTTTCGCTCCCCTCGCTGGAGGGGGAGAGCTTCCTTGTTCCTCCTCCTCGTTTTCACGAGAGGAGGGCGTCGCAGACTCGCCAGATGACGATCTCGACACCACCACATTGAGGGCACTCTTTCGAGTCCCGGTGGTCTTCTTCTTCTTGACCTTCTTCTCCGGCACCACATAGGGCGCCGGAGCCAGCAGCTTCTCTAAGAGAGTTGGGGTTGGGTCTTCGGGCAGAAGAGCCGGATAGTTGATTGGTCCGGCTATCATCAGCCACGCCTGTCAAAGGCAAAGGGAGTTTTTAGATCCCACATAGAGTTAATATATGTAGAAAAGCTTAACGAACCTGTGAAAGGTATAAATAGCCTACCTCGCCAGCGTTGCGCTGCGAGCTGTATCCGCGGTCCTCGGAAGCGGATGTGGGGCACTCGGCGCCTTTGGTTAGCACCTTCCAGACGTCTTCATACGTCGTGTCGAAGAGCCTATTGAGGGTTTGGTGCTGCGCCGGGTCGAATTCCCACAAAGTGAACTCCCGTTCTTGGCACGGGAGGATCCGGCGAACGAACATGACCTGGATGATGTTGACATGCCGGATGGGCTTGTTCATCAGGGACCGGATGCAAGTTTGCAGTCCGGTCACTTCTTCTTTGTTGCCCCACGATAGGCCCGTCTCTTTCCAGGACATGAGCCGCGTGGGGGGTCCGGATCGGAACTCAGGGGCCGCGACCCATTTCGAGTCGCGTGGCTCGGTGATGTAAAACCACCCTGCCTGCCACCCCTTTAAAGACTCCACAAAGGAGCCATCGAACCAGAGTGCGTTGGCCATTTTGCCGGCCATAGCACCTCCGCACTCCGCCTGGGTGCCGGACACCACCTTGGGCTTGACGTTGAAGGTCTGGAGCCAGAGGCCGAAGTGGGGGCGGATGCGGAGAAAGGCCTCACACACGATGATAAACGCCGAGATATTGAGGATAAAGTTCGGGGCCAGATCGTGGAAGTCCAGGCCGTAGTAGAACATGAGCCCCCGGACAAAAGGGTGAAGTGGAAAAACCCAGTCCGCGGAGGAAATGGGGGAGAAAAACTACCCTCTCATGGGGCCTTGGGGTGGGAAGAAGCTGCCCCGCCTCGGGAAGCCGGTGCGGGATGTCCTTGGACAGATATCCGGCCTTCCTAAGCTTTTTGATTTGACCCTCCGTAACGGAGGAAGCCATCCACTTGCCACCCGCTCCGGACATCGCTGGAGCAGGTTGGGGAAGAAAGAGCGAACTTGGGCGTTGGAGCTTGAGTGCGCAGGAGATGGATGGGCAAAGGAGGAAGAAGGCGTAGGTGAAAGAGGTGGATCTTTATCCCCTTATATAGGCTGATGCCGTTATGCGTCCCCACCTACCTAATAAAACTCGCTTGCCGCTCACACACCGTGGTAAATGGCACGGTTGGGTTACCCACGTCCGCATTAATGAGAATCCCGTTAAAAGGGGCACACGATCTCTTCTTCGACAAGACGTGCCAAGGAAACCGCCTCGTTGAACATGCTGCGGTGGAACAACAAAAAATAATCCATACAGAAGGCTTGGTCGCAGTGTTATGACGCACTGCAGAATACGTCAGCAGATTTGATTTGTGTTTGTATTATTCTCTATATGGCAATACGTGGAAACTTGTTTTGCAGAGCCGGACACTATTTTTTGGTGTTTATTATCTTCTTAAAGAATTAGGAGGAGGAACCCGCCTTGCAATGCCGAAGACAATTTGCGCGTCGGACTCGTCGTCATTGAAGCCTGGTTCAGGGGCTACTGAGGGAGTCCTGGATTAGGGGGTGTTCGGATAGCCGAACTATATCTTCAGCCGGACTCCAGGACTATGAAGATACAAGATTGAAGACTTCGTCCCGTGTCCGGAAGGTTCTTTCCTTGGCGTGGAAGGCAAGCTAGGCGTGCGGATATTCAAGATCTCCTACCAATGTAACCGACTCTGTGTAACCCTAACCCTATCCGGTGCCTATATAAACCGGAGGGTTGTAGTCCGTAGGACGAACACATCATAACCTTCATCATACCCATAGGCTAGCTTCTAGGGTTTAGCCTCCTTGATCTCGTGGTAGATCTACTCTTGTACTACCCATATCATCAATATTAATCTAGCAGGAGTAGGGTTTTACCTCCATCGAGAGGGCCCGAACCTGGGTAAAATTAAGTGTCCCTTGTCTCCTGTTACCATCCGACCTTGACGCACAGATCGGGACCCCCTACCCGAGATCCGCCGGTTTTGACACCGACAATCACTCTAGCAACCCATCATGTAATAACTACCCCCACAATGCATTCCCTTAGGCCCGAATATGGTGAAGTGTCATGTAGTCGACGTTCACATGACACCACTAAGGGAATCACAACATACATATCACCAAAATGTCGAACACATATCAAGTTCACATGATTACTGAAGGAAATATGCCCTAGAGGCAATAATAAAGTTATTATTTATTTCCTCATATATCATGATAAATGTTTATTATTCATGCTAGAATTGTATTAAGCCGGAAACATAATACATGTGTGAATATATAAACAAACAGAGTGTCACTAGTATGCCTCTACTTGACTAGCTTGTTAATCAAAGATGGTTATGTTTCCTAACCATGAACAAAGAGTTGTTATTTGATTAACGAGGTCACATCATTAGTTGAATGATCTGATTGACATGACCCATTCCATTAGCTTAGCACCCGATTGTTTAGTATGTTGCTATTGCTTTCTTCATGACTTATACATGTTCCTATGACTATGAGATTATGCAACTCTCGTTTATCGGAGGAACACTTTGTGTGCTACCAAACATCACGACGTAACTGGGTGATTATAAAGGTACTCTACAGGTGTCTCCAAAGGTACTTGTTGGGTTGGCGTATTTCGAGATTAGGATTTGTCACTCCGATAGTCGGAGAGGTATATCTGGGCCCTCTCGGTAATGCACATCACATAAGCCTTGCAAGCATTACAACTAAAATGTTAGTTGTGAGATGATGTATTACGGAACGAGTAAAGAGACTTGCCGGCAACGAGATTGAACTAGGTATTGGATACCGACGATCGAATCTCGGGCAAGTAACATACCGATGACAAAAGGAACAACGTATGTTGTTATGCGGTCTGACCGATAAAGATCTTCGTAGAATATGTAGGAGCCAATATGGGCATCCAGGTGCCGCTATTGGTTATTGACCAGAGACGTGTCTCGGTCATGTCTGCATTGTTCTCGAACCATAGGGTCCGCACGCTTAACGTTACGATGACAGTTATTATGAGTTTATACATTTTGATGTACCGAAGGTAATTCGAAGTCCTGGATGTGATCACGGACATGACGAGGAGTCTCGAATTGGTTGAGACATAAAGATTGATATATTGGAAGCCTATATTTGGACATCGGAATCGATCCGGGTGAAATCGGCATTTTACCGGAGTACCGAGGGGTTACCGGAACCCCCCGGGGTGTTAATGGGCCTTCATGGGCCATAAGGGAGAATAGAGGGGCCGGCCAGGGCAGGCCGCGCGCCCCCTCCCCCCCTACTCCGAATAGGACAAGGAAGGGGGGCGGCGCCCCCCTTTCCTCTTCTCCCTCCCCATTTCCTTCTCCAACAAGGCAAGAGAGGGGGAGTCCTACTCCCGGTGGGAGTAGGACTCCTCCAGGCGCACCCCTTGGGGGCCGGCCGCACCTCCCCCTCCCTCCTTTATATACGGGGGCAAGGGGGCACCCTAGAACACACAAGTTGATCTTCGTGATCGTTCCTTAGCCATGTGCGGTGCCCCCCTCCACCATATTCCACCTCGGTCATATCGTTGCAGTGCTTAGGCGAAGCCCTGCGTTGGTAGAACATCATCGTCGTCATCACGCCGTCGTGCTGACGGAACTCATCCCCGAAGCTTTGCTGGATCGGAGCCCGGGGAGCGTCATCGAGCTGGACGTGTGCTAAGAACTCGGAGGTGCCAGAGTAACGGTGCTTGGATCGGTCGGATCGGGAAGACGTACGACTACTTCCTCTATGTTGCGTCAACGCTTCTGCTTCGGTCTATGAGGGTACGTAGACAACACTCTCCCCTGTCGTTGCTATGCATCACCATGATCTTGCGTGTGCGTAGGAAAATTTTGAAATTACTACGTTCCCCAACAGTGGCATCCGAGCCTAGGTTTTTATGGTTTGATGTTATATGCACGAGTAGAACACAAATGAGTTGTGAGCGATATAAGTCATACTGCCTACCAGCATGTCATACTTTGGTTCGGCGGTATTGTTGGATGAAGCGGCCCGGACCGACATTACGCGTACGCTTACGCGAGACTGGTTCTACCGCCGTGCTTTGCACACAGGTGGCTGGTGGGTGTCAGTTTCTCCAACTTTAGTTGAACCGAGTGTGGCTACGCCCAGTCCTTGCGAAGGTTAAAATGGCATCAACTTGACAAACTATCGTTGTGGTTTTGATGCGTAGGTGAGACTGGTTCTTGCTTAAGCCCGTAGCAGCCACGTAAAACTTGCAACAAACAAAGTAGAGGACGTCTAACTTGTTTTTGCAGGACATGTTGTGATGTGATATGGTCAAGGCATGATGCTAAATTTTATTATATGAGATGATCATGTTTTGTAACTGAGTTATCGACAACTGGCAGGAGCCATATGGTTGTCGCTTTATTGTATGCAATGCAATCGCCCTGTAATGCTTTACTTTATCACTAAGCGGTAGCGATAGTCGTAGAAGCATAAGATTGGCGAGACGACAACGATGCTACGATGGAGATCAAGGTGTCCTGCCGGTGACGATGGTGATCATGACGGTGCTTCGAAGATGGAGATCACAAGCACAAGATGATGATGGCCATATCATATCACTTATATTGATTGCATGTGATGTTTATCTTTTATGCATCCTATCTTGCTTTGATTGACGGTAGCATTTTAAGATGATCTCTCACTAATTATCAAGAAGTGTTCTCCCTGAGTATGCACCGTTGCAAAAGTTCTTCGTGCTGAGACACCACGTGATGATCGGGTGTGATAGGCTCTACGTTCAAATACAATGGGTGCAAAACAGTTGCACACGCGGAATACTCAGGTTATACTTGACGAGCCAAGCATATACAGATATGGCCTCGGAACACGGAGACCGAAAGGTCGAGCGTGAATCATATAGTAGATATGATCAACATAGTGATGTTCACCATTGAAACTACTCCATCTCACGTGATGATCGGACATGGTTTAGTTGATGTGGATCACGTGATCACTTAGAGGATTAGAGGGATGTCTATCTAAGTGGGAGTTCTTAAGTAATATGATTAATTGAACTTAAATTTATCATGAACTTAGTCCCTGATAGTATCTTGCTTGTTTATGTTGATTGTAGATAGATGGCCCGTGCTGTTGTTCCGTTGAATTTTAATGTGTTCCTTGAGAAAGCAAAGTTTAAAGATGATGGTAGCAATTACACGGACTGGGTCCGTAACTTGAGGATTATCCTCATTGCTGCACAGAAGAGTTATGTCCTGGAAGCACCGCTGGGTGCCAGGCCTGCTGCAGGAGCAACACCAGATGTTATGAACGTCTGGCAGAGCAAAGCTGATGACTACTCGATAGTTCAGTGTGCCATGCTTTACGGCTTAGAACCGGGACTTCAACGATGTTTTGAAAGTCATGGAGCATATGAGATGTTCCAGGAGTTGAAGTTAATATTCCAACAGAATGCCTGGATTGAGAGATATGAGGTCTCCAATAATTTCTATAGCTGCAAGATGGAGGAGAATAGTTCTGTTAGTGAGCATATACTCAAAATGTCTGGGTATTGTATTCACTTGATTCAACTGGGAGTTAATGTTCCGGATGATTGCGTCATTGACAGAATTCTCCAATCACTTCCACCAAGCTACAAAGGCTTCGTGATGAACTATAATATGCAAGGGATGGATAAGACGATTCCCGAGCTCTTCACAATGCTAAAGGCTGCGGAGGTAGAAATCAAGAAGGAACATCAAGTGTTGATGGTCAACAAGACCACTAGTTTCAAGAAAAAGGGCAAAGGGAAAAAGAAGGGGAACTTCAAGAAGAACAGCAAGCAAGTTGCTGCTCAAGAGAAGAAACCCAAGTCTGGACCTAAGCCTGAAACTGAGTGCTTCTACTGCAAGCGGACTGGTCACTAAAAGCGGAACTGCCCCAAGTATTTGGCGGATAAGAAGGATGGCAAGGTGAACAAAGGTATATATGATATACATGTTATTGATGTGTACCTTACAAATACTCGCAGTAGTACCTGGGTATTTGATACTGGTTCTGTTGCTAATATTTGCAACTCGAAACAGGGACTACGAATTAAGCGAAGATTGGCTAAGGACGAGGTGACGATGCGCGTGGGAAATGGTTCCAAAGTCGATGTGATCGCGGTCGGCACGCTACCTCTACATCTACCTTCGGGATTAGTTTTAGACCTAAATAATTGTTATTTGGTGCCAGCGTTGAGCATGAACATTATATGTGGATCTTGTTTAATGCGAGGCGGTTATTCATTTAAATCCAAGAATAATGGTTGTTCTATTTATATGAGTAATATCTTTTATGGTCATGCACCCTTAAAGAATGATCTATTCTTATTGAATCTCGATAGTAGTGACACACATATTCATAATATTGAAGCCAAAAGATGCAGAGCTGATAATGATAGTGCAACTTATTTGTGGCACTGCCGTTTAGGTCATATCGGTGTAAAGCGCATGAAGAAACTCCATACTGATGGACTTTTGGAACCACTTGATTATGAATCACTTGGTACTTGCGAACCGTGCCTCATGGGCAAGATGACTAAAACACCGTTCTCCGGTACTATGGAGAGAGCAACAGATTTGTTGGAAATCATGCATACAGATGTATGTGGTCCAATGAATATTGAAGCTCGTGGCGGATATCGTTATTTTCTCACCTTCACAGATGATTAAGCAGATATGGGTATATCTACTTAATGAAACATAAGTCTGAAACATTTGAAAAGTTCAAAGAATTTCAGAGTGAAGTTGAAAATCATCGTAACAAGAAAATAAAGTTTCTATGATCTGATCGTGGAGGAGAATATTTGAGTTACGAGTTTGGTCTACATTTGAAACAATGTGGAATAGTTTCGCAACTCACGCCACCCGGAACACCACAACGTAATGGTGTGTCCGAACGTCGTAATCGTACTTTACTTGATATGGTGCGATCTATGATGTCTTTTACAGATTTACCGCTATCATTTTGGGGTTATGCTTTAGAGACGGCCGCATTCACGTTAAATAGGGCACCATCGAAATCCGTTGAGACGACGCCTTATGAACTATGGTTTGGCAAGAAACAAAAATTGTCATTTCTAAAAGTTTGGGGCTGCGATGCTTATGTCAAAAAGCTTCAACCTGATAAGCTCGAACCCAAATCGGAGAAATGTGTCTTCATAGGATATCCAAAGGAAACTATTGGATACACCTTCTATCACAAATCCGAAGGCAAGACTTTTGTTGCTAAATTCGGAAACTTTCTAGAGAAGGAGTTTCTCTCAAAAGAAGTGAGTGGGAGGAAAGTAGAACTTGATGAGGTAACTATACCTGCTCCCTTATTGGGAAATAGCACATCACAGGAACCGGTTTCTGTGACGTCTAAACCAATTGGTGAGGAAGTTAATGATGATGATCATGCAACTTCAGATCAAGTTACTACAAAACCTCGTAGATCAACCAGAGTAAGATCCGCACCAGAGTGGTACGGCAATCCTATTCTGGAAATCATGCTACTAGATCATGGTGAACCTACGAACTATGAAGAAGCGATGGTGAGCCCAAATTCCGCAAAATGGCTTGAAGCCATGAAATCTGAGATGGGATCCATGTATGAGAACAAAGTGTGGACTTTGGTTGACTTGCCCGATGGTCGGCAAGCAATTGAGAATAAATGGATCTTCAAGAAGAAGACTGACGCTGACGGTAATGTTACTGTCTACAAAGCTCGACTTGTCGTAAAAGGTTTTCGACAAGTTCAAGGGATTGACTACGATGAGACCTTCTCACCCGTAGCGATGCTTAAGTCTGTCCGAATCATGTTAGCAATTGCCGCATTTTATGATTATGAAATTTGGCAGATGGATGTAAAAACTGCATTCCTGAATGGATTTCTGGAAGAAGAGTTGTATATGATGCAACCAGAAGGTTTTATCGATCCAAAGGGAGCTAACAAAGTGTGCAAGCTCCAGCGATCCATTTATGGACTGGTGCAAGCCTCTTGGAGTTGGAATAAACGCTTTGATAGTGTGATCAAAGCATTTGGGTTTGTACAGACTTTTGGAGAAGCCTGTATTTACAAGAAAGTGAGTGGGAGCTCTGTAGCATTTCTGATATTATATGTGGATGACATATTACTAATCGGAAATGATATAGAATTTCTGGATAGTATAAAGGGATACTTGAATAAGAATTTTTCAATGAAAGACCTCGGTGAAGCTGCTTACATATTGGGCATCAAGATCTATAGAGATAGATCAAGACGCTTAATTGGACTTTCACAAAGCCCATACCTTGACAAAGTTTTGAAGAAGTTCAAAATGGATCAAGCAAAGAAAGGATTCTTGCTTGTACTACAAGGTGTGAAGTTGAGTAAGACTCAATGCCCGACCACTGCAGAAGATAGAGAGAAAATGAAAGATGTTCCCTATGCTTCAGCCATAGGCTCTATCATGTATGCAATGCTGTGTACCAGACCTGATGTGTGTCTTGCTATAAGTTTAGCAAGGAGGTACCAAAGTAATCCAGGAGTGGATCACTGGACAGCGGTCAAGAACATCCTGAAGTACCTGAAAAGAACTAAGGATATGTTTATCATATATGGAGGTGACAAAGAGCTCATCGTAAACGGTTACGTTGATGCAAGCTTTGACACTGATCCGGACGATTCTAAATCGCAAACCGGATACGTGTTTACATTAAACGGTGGAGCTGTCAGTTGGTGCAGTTCTAAACAAAGCGTCGTGGCGGGATCTACATGTGAAGCGGAGTACATAGCTGCTTCGGAAGCGGCAAATGAAGGAGTCTGGATGAAGGAGTTCATATCCGATCTAGGTGTCATACCTAGTGCATCGGGTCCAATGAAAATCTTTTGTGACAATACTGGTGCAATTGCCTTGGCAAAGGAATCCAGATTTCACAAGAGAACCAAGCACATCAAGAGACGCTTCAATTCCATCTGGGATCTAGTCCAGGTGGGAGACATAGAGATTTGCAAGATACATACGGATTTGAATGTAGCAGACCCGTTGACTAAGCCTCTTCCACGAGCAAAACATGATCAGCACCAAAACTCAATGGGTGTTAGAATCATTACTGTGTAATCTAGATTATTGACTCTAGTGCAAGTGGGAGACTGAAGGAAATATGCCCTAGAGGCAATAATAAAGTTATTATTTCTTCCTCATATATCATGATAAATGTTTATTATTCATGCTAGAATTGTATTAAGCCGGAAACATAATACATGTGTGAATATATAAACAAACAGAGTGTCACTAGTATGCCTCTACTTGACTAGCTTGTTAATCAAAGATGGTTATGTTTCCTAACCATGAACAAAGAGTTGTTATTTGATTAACAAGGTCACATCATTAGTTGAATGATCTGATTGACATGACCCATTCCATTAGCTTAGCACCCGATCGTTTAGTATGTTGCTATTGCTTTCTTCATGACTTATACATGTTCCTATGACTATGAGATTATGCAACTCCCGTTTATCGGAGGAACACTTTGTGTGCTACCAAACGTCACAGCATAACTGGGTGATTATAAAGGTACTCTACAGGTGTCTCCAAAGGTACTTGTTGGGTTGGCGTATTTCGAGATTAGGATTTGTCACTCCGATAGTCGGAGAGGTATCTCTGGGCCCTCTCGGTAATGCACATCACATAAGCCTTGCAAGCATTACAACTAAAATGTTAGTTGTGAGATGATGTATTACGGAACGAGTAAAGAGACTTGCCGGCAACAAGATTGAACTAGGTATTGGATACCGACGATCGAATCTCGGGCAAGTAACATACCGATGACAAAAGGAACAACGTATGTTGTTACGCGGTCTGACCGATAAAGATCTTCGTAGAATATGTAGGAGCCAATATGGGCATCCAGGTGCCGCTATTGGTTATTGACCAGAGATGTGTCTCGGTCATGTCTGCATTGTTCTCGAACCGTAGGGTCCGCACGCTTAACGTTACGATGATAGTTATTATGAGTTTATACATTTTGATGTACCAAAGGTAATTCGGAGTCCCGGATGTGATCACGGACATGACGAGGAGTCTCGAATTGGTCGAGACATAAAGATTGATATATTGGAAGCCTATATTTGGACATCGGAATCGATCCGGGTGAAATCGGCATTTTACCGGAGTACCGAGGGGTTACCGGAACCCCCCGGGGGGTTAATGGGCCTTCATGAGCCATAAGGGAGAAGAGAGGGGCTGGCCAGGGCAGGCCGCACGCCCCCTCCCCCCCTAGTCCGAATAGGACAAGGAAGGGGGGGAGGCGCCCCCCTTTCCTCTTCTCCCTCCCCCTTTCCTTCTCCAACAAGGCAAGAGAGGGGGGAGTCCTACTCCCGGTGGGAGTAGGACTCCTCCAGGCGCACCCCTTGGGGGCCGGCCGCACCTCCCCCTCCCTCCTTTATATACGGGGGCAAGGGGGCACCCTAGAACACACATGTTGATCTTCGTGATCGTTCCTTAGCCGTGTGCGGTGCCCCCCTCCACCATATTCCACCTCGGTCATATCGTTGTAGTGCTTAGGCGAAGCCCTGCGTCAGTAGAACATCATCATCGTCATCACGCCATCATGCTGACGGAACTCATCCCCGAAGCTTTGCTGGATCGGAGCCCGGGGAGCGTCATCGAGCTGGACGTGTGCTAAGAACTCGGAGGTGCCGGAGTAACGGTGCTTGGATCGGTCGGATCGGGAAGACGTACGACTACTTCCTCTACGTTGCGTCAACGCTTCCGCTTCGGTCTACGAGGGTACGTAGACAACACTCTCCCCTCTCGTTGCTATGCATCACCATGATCTTGCGTGTGCGTAGGAAAATTTTGAAATTACTACGTTCCCCAACAATTACTTGCAACATGACTTCTCCCGTGACCTCAAGAACAAAAGTAACTACTCACAAATGATAACCATGCTCAATATCAAAGGGGTATTAAATAGCATAATGGATCGGAACATATGATCGTCCACCAAATAAACCATATAGTAATCAACTACAAGATGTAATCAACACTACTAGTCACCTACAAGTACCAATCTGAGGTTCCGGTACAAAGATTGAACACAAGAGATGAACTAGGGTTTTAGAGTAGATTGTGTTGTTGAAGATGTTGATGGAAATTTCCCTCCCAAAGATGGGAGAGTTGTTGGTGATGACGATGACGATGATTTCCCCCTTCGGGAGGGAAGTTCCCCTGGCGGAATTGCTCCGCTGGAGGGAAAAATTGCTCCTGCCCAAGTTCCTCCTCGAGATGGCGGCGCTCCATACCGAAAGTCATCTCTTTATTTATTTTTTCTAGGTCAAAATGACTTATATACCAGAAGATGGGTACCGGAGGTGGGCTGGGCGGAGCACAACCACCAGGGAGCGCCTGGGGGGCCTAGCGCGCCCAAGTGGGTTGTGCCCACCTGGTGAGCCCCCTCCAGTAGTTATTTGCTCTAGTATTTTTATATATTGCAAAATAACTATTCGTTAATTTTCAGCTCATTTGAAGATGTGCATAATAGGTAACTCTGACGTAGCTTTTTCAGGTCTAGAATTCCAGCTGCCAGTCTTCTCCCTCTTTGTGTAAACCTTGCATATTATGAGAGAAAAGGCATTAGAATTACTCCAAAAAGCATTATTATGCATAAAAATAATATAAATAACAATAGGAAAACATGATGCAAAATGGACGTATCAACTCCCCCAAGCTTAGACCTCGCTTGTCCTCGAGCGAAAAACTGAATTGATAAACATGCCCACATGCTTAGAGAGAGAGGTGTCGATAAAAACAAAATACGGACATAGAAGCATCATGTTTATTATTATAGCAGCAAGGAACTTTAACATAACTTTATCACACAACTTTTAGCATATAGCTTCTCATGAACAAGTAATAATTCATCACAACATTGAAGTATAAAGCATAAACCTTATTGAAAACCAACAAACTATGTTCTTGGTCAACTTTGCAACTACAATTCATCATATTTTCAGGAAGGGTCACTTATCGGAGCCTTCAGGCAAGTCCACATACTCAACCATAATTTAATCTTCTATGATTTCTAACACTCACAGCATACCCATGAGCAAAAAGTTTCAACCGGACGCATAGGAAGATAGGGGCTTATGGTTTCACCTTCCATCGTATTCACCTCAAGGGTGATGTCAACAACAATAATTCATGCTCACTCATATCCAACTGGATATATGTGCCTAGATCTTTCCTCACCACATGACGCTTGCAAAAGAGAAAGTAAAAAGGAATAGGGGAGAATACTTTGACTCTTACATGAAAGTAAATGCATAAAAGTAAAAGATAGGCCCTTCGTAGAGGGGAGCAGAGGTTGCCATGCGCTTATTTGTTTGTATGCCAAATCCCTTAATGCAAAAGAACGTCACATTATATTGCCCCTTATGATAGCAACCTTTATTATGTAGTTCGTTGCTTATATAACTTTGCCATCACAAGTTCGTACAACACTCAATTTTCTCTTACACTAAATGATCCAACACATTTAGAAGCAATTTTTATCGCCTTATTGCACCGATGACAACTTACTTGAAGGATCTTACTCAATCCATATGTAGGTATGGTGGACTCTCAAAATAAGATTTTGGGTTTAAGGGTTTTTGGATGCACAAGTAGTATCTCTACTTAGTGCAGAGTTTTTGGCTAGCAAAGATATTGAGCAAGCACCACATGTTGAAGGATCTACGACAACATAACTTCTATGTGAATATGAACAAACATAAATCATTATGTTGTCTTCCTTGTCCAACACCAACAATTTTGACACATAATGTTTAATGGGGGCACACAATCATAAAAGATGTCCAAGATAGTGTATTTGCATGTGAATCTTCTCTTCCCTTATAAATTCTTTCATGAATTGCATCATTGACCAATGATATGTTTGTCAATCTCCAATAAATTTTAGCACTTATACTTTTCCTTATGTGATGTCGTTACTTACCATAAGATTAGCATATGATCTTCCTCATTTATTTTCCTTTCTTTTTATTGAAACATAAAAGTAAAGAAACAAAACTCAAACTACTCTTTATTATATATCTTGCACATGATTACATAGATAGATAGATCAGTAAGCAAGCACTCGAAAAGAAAGGATCAAACTAAACTTTTATTCAACTAAATCATAGGATAGCTAAAGATCGGACTAAAATAGATAAAGGCAAAGCTAGTGGTGGTGATACGATACTGGGGCACCTCCCCCAAGCTTGGCACAAGCCAACGGGAATGCCCATACCATGAACTCAAGTCTCCTTTGGCGGGGAAGATGATGACGGTGGTGGTGAAGTATGAGTGTTCTTCTTCTTCAACTTACGCTTGTGGATGGAATTTTCTTCCCTCAAGTCATCGATCTCCTGCTCAAGCTTTAATATCTTTTTGCATAATTTTTTTTTGTCTTCCTGCAAGAGATGAAGAGGGATAAACTAGATCTTAGATTTCTTTGATTTATTAGGGAGACTTGACTTCTTGAATTCCACGTGCATGTCCCCAGGTTGAGGTAATGGAACTTCCTCTTCATCTGAGCTTGTCTCTTCCTTCCTTTTTGGATCATAGTCTTCTTCTTCCTCTGTGGTCCAACCATAATGTTCTACATCTCCGTAGACCTTGGGTTTGCAATGTAATCAGCAACATAGCTCTCACCCTCTAAATCTTGAGATGACATATTTTCGGATCTGCTAGAAAAACAACACGAAAGAAGAACAGAAGATTTCTCCGCGATACAATGGTTAATACGTTCGGGGGTATATAAAGATTTTTTTTATCTTGGGAAACAAGCAAATGGGAGGAAAACGGAGTCGAGAAGGTTCCTGAGGTGGGCACAACCCACCTGGGCATGCCAGGGGGACCAGGCGCGCCATGGTGTCTTGTGCCCTCGTCGGTTGCCTTCCTAGTTTTTTCTTATTTTCCTAATATTTAAAATATTCCAAAACTGGCAAAAAATATTTTTGCAAATTTTTCAGAGTTCGTTTACTTACTGTATCACGTACCTCCTCTTTTTTAGTACTCTTGAGTGTTTCGGAAGGTTTCTTTTATGTGTTCCTCCGGTGTCATGGTTTGAATAATATTGCTTTCAACATTAATAGGCGTACCTGAGATATAGTGTTTAATTCTTTGCCCATTGACCACCTTAGGGTTAGTACCTTCAGCATTATTGATCTCGGTAGCTCCAGAGAGATAAACCTCGGCGTTAATATATGGTCCTTCCCATTTAGAGAGAAATTTTCCTCCAAAGAATCTGAAACAAGAGTTGTACAAAAGAACATATTCTCCAACTTTGAATTCCCACTTTTGGATTCTTTTGTCATGCCATTTTTTAACGTTTTCTTTGAATAATTTGTCATTTTCATGATCTTGGGTTCTCCATTCATCTAAAGAGCTAATATCAAATAACCTCTTTTCACCGGCAAGTCTGAAATCATAGTTAAGTTCTTTAATTGCCCAATATACTTTATGTTCTAACTCTAGAGGCAAATGCCAAGCTTTTCCATAAACCATTCTATAGGGAGACATACCCATAGGATTTTTATATGTTGTTCTGTAGGCCCAAAGTGCATCATCCAATTTCTTAGACCAATTCTTTCGGGGCCTATTAATAGTTTTTTGTAAAGTTTTATTTCTCTATTGCTAGGCTCAACTTGACCACTAGATTGAGGATGATAGGGTGATGCAATTCTATGGTTAACATCGTATTTAGCAAGCATTGTACGGAAAGCACAATGCATAAAGTGTGAACCACCATCAATCATTAAATATCTAGGGACTTCAAACCTGAGGACAATAACTTCTTTAAGCATTCTAATGGAAGTGTTATGATCAGCACTACTAGTTGGAATAGCTTCTACCCACTTAGTAACATAATCAACAGCAACCAAAATATGTGTATACCCATTAGAGGAAGGAAATGGTCCCATATAATCAGAAACCCAAACATCAAATGGTGCAACAGCAAGTGGATAATTCATAGGCATTTCTTAACGCTTACCGATATTACCAATTCTTAGACATTCATCACAAGATAAAACAAACTTACGGGCATCCTTGAAGGGAGTAGGCCAATAATAACCAGATTGTGATACCTTATGAGCAGTTCTATCTCCCGCATGATGTCCTCCATAAGCTTCAGAGTGACATTTTTGTAGGATTTTTCATGTTCATGCTCGGATACACAATGTCTAATAAGACCATCTACTCATTCTTTATAAAGATGTGGGTCATCCCAAAAGTAATGTCTTAAATAATAGAAGAATTTTGTTCTTTTGTTGTATGTGAAACTAGGTGGTATGTATTTAGCGACAATGTAATTAGCATAGTCAGCATACCAAGGAGTATTATGAGAAACATTTATTGCAGTTAGTTGTTCATCAGGAAAGCTATCATCAATAGGTAGTGGCCTAGTGGGTCATCAAGGATGTTCTCTAACCTAGACAAGTTATCAGCTACGAGGTTCTCAACTCCTTTTCTATTAGTAATATATAAATCAAATTCTTGTAGCAAGAGAACCCACCTAATGAGCCTAGGTTTAGCATCTTTCTTTTTCATAAGATATTTAATAGTAGCATGATCGGTGCAAACAATTACTTTGGAATCAACAATGTATGATCTGAATTTATCACAAGCAAACACAACTACTAAAAATTCCTTTTCAGTAGTAGCATAATTTATTTGGGCACTGTCTAGAGTTTTGCTAGAATAATGAATAGCATTCAATTTCTTATTAACTCTTTGTCCTATAACAACACCAACAACATAATCACTAGCATCATACACAATTTCAAAAGGAAAATTCCAATCAGGTGTTTGAACAATAGGTGCAAAAGTTAAGGCTTTCTTAAGTGTTTCAAAGGCTTCTACACAATCATCATCAGAAACAAATGGAACATCCTTTTGTAAAAGATTTGTAAGAGGCCTAGAAATTTTAGAGAAGTCTTTAATAAACCTCCTATAGAAACCAGCATGACCAAGGAAACTACGAATACCTTTAATATCTATAGGACATGGCATTTTCTCAATTGCATCAACTTTAGCTTTATCCACCTCAATACCTCATTCAGAAATTTTTATGCCCCAAGACAATACCTTCGTTAACCATAAAGTGGCACTTCTCCCAATTTAAGACAATATTAGTTTGCTCACATCTCAGCAAAACTCGATCAAGGTTGCTCAAGCAATCATCAAAAGAAGTTCCATAAACAGAAAAATCATCCATGAAAACCTCAACTATGTTTTCACAAAAATCTAAGAATATGGCAGTCATACATCTTTGAAAGGTAGCAGGTGAATTGCATAACCCAAAAGGCATACATCTATAAGCATAAGTTCCAAAAGGGCAAGTAAAGGTGGTTTTTTCTTGATCAGGTTGTGAAGCAGGTATTTGAGAAAAACCATAATATCCATAAAGAAAACAAAAGAGTGTGTGTGATTGGATAGTCTTTCTAACATTTGATCAATAAAAGGCAAAGGGTAATGATCCTTTCTAGTCGCTTTATTTAATTTTGTGAAATCAATTACCATTCTATAGCCAGTAACTATTCTTTGTGGGATAAGTTCATTTTCATCATTAGGAACAACAGTAATACCTTCCTTCTTTGGGACACAATAAACGGGACTTACCCATCTACTATCAGCTATGGGATAGATTATACCTGCTTCCAGAAGCTTTAATATGTTAGTTCTTACCACCTCTTTCATTTTAGGATTCAATCGTCGTTGATGATCAGCAACAAGTTTAGCATCAGGTTCCATATTAACCTTGTGCTGACAGAGAGTGGAACTAATGCCCTTAAGATCATCAAGAGTATATCCGATAGCAGCATGTTGCTTCTTCAGAATTTTTAATAATCTTTCTTATTCATGTTATGAAAGGTTGGCACTAATAATAACAGGATATATCTTTTTCTCATCAAGATAAACACATTTCAAAGTGTCAGGCAATTGTTATAATTCAAACACGGGGTCACCCTTAGGTGGAGGAGGACCTCCTAGAGTTTCTATAGGCAAATTGTGTTTGAGCAAAGGTCATGGTTTAAAGAAAATTTTATCTATCTCATTTCTTTCATGCATATGCATATCATTTTCATGGTCTAGCAAATATTGTTCTAGTGGATCCGTAGGAGGCACAACAATAGAAGCAAGACCAATTATTTCATCCTTACTAGGTAATTCTTTATTATGTGGTTGTCTATTAAACTTGGGGAAATTAAATTCATGAGATTCATCACCAAAGAGAACACTGGCAGTTTGTTTATGGCAATCTATAGTAGCATTGACAGTGTTTTAGAAAGGTCTACCAAAGATAATGGGACAAAAGTCATCTTGTGGGGAACCAAGAACTAGAAAATTAGTAGGGTATTTTATTTTCCCGCACAAGACTTCAGTATCTCTAACTATCCCAAGTGGTGTGATGGTGTCTCTATTAGCAAGTGAATAGTGACATCTATGTCTTCTATTTCAGCGGGTGCTATGTCATTCATAATTTCTTGGTATAAGGTAAAAGGAATAGCACTCACGCTAGCACCTAAGTCACATAAGCCATGATAACAATGATCTCCTATTTTAACTGAGACAACATGCATGCCAACAACAGGTCTATGTTTATCTTTTCATCGGGTTTGGCAATTCTAGCAACTTCATCACACAAGTAAATAACATGCCCATCAATATGTTCAACCAGGAGATCTTTAATAGCAACACTAGGTTCTACTTTAATTTGTTCAGTGGGTTTAGGTGCTCTAATATTACTTTTGGGAACCACATTTGAAACCTTATCATCTTCCTTCATCCTAACATGGAAAGGTGGGTTTTCAATATAAGCAATAGGCACAACTGGATCAACATTGTAAATAATAGTTTCATCTTTAAGTATGTTCGGTTCTTTAATTTCTTCTTTAATAGGGGGATGATATTTAAACCACTTCTCTTTAGGGAGATCAACATGAGTAGCAAATGATTCACAAAAGAGGCTACTATCGAGAGTCAAGTCCATATTTAGTGCTGAACTTGTGAAAAGCATCAGTATTCATAAAAGATTTGACACACTCAAATTCAAGCTTAATACCTGACTCTTTACCTTCTCGAGTTCCCAATCTTCAGAGTTGCGTTTAATTCTTTCTAAAAGATCCCAACTGAATTCAATAGTCTTCTTCATAAAAGAACCAGTACAAGAAGTATCGAGCATGGATTGATCATCACGAGAAAGCCGAGCATAAAAATTCTGAATGGTAATTTCTCTAGAGACCTCATGATTGGGACATGAATATAACATTGACTTAAGCCTCCCCCAAGCTAGAGTGATACTTTTTCCTTCACGAGTCCAAAAATTATATATATAATTCTGATCACGATGAACTAGATGCATAGGATATATTTTTTGGTGAAATTCCAATTTCAATCGATTCCCGTTCTAAGATCCAATATCATCGCATTGCCTAAACCATGTTAATGCCTTTTCCTTCAAAGATAAAGGGAAACCCTTCTTCTTAGCTTCATCTCCAGATAAACCTGCAAGCTTAAATAATCCACAAATTTCATCCACATATATCAAGTGCATATCATGATGTTCAGTTCCGTCTCCTGCATAAGGATTAGCTAGCTCTTGTTCTATCATTCCCGAAGGAATTTTGTAACCAATATTTTAAGTAGGTGCAGTAGGTTGAGGGGCAAATAATTGGGCTTCCGGTCGAGGTGAAGATACCCCGAACAAACCCCTTAAAGGATGGTTCTCCATTGTAACAAGTGACAATAAATTCCAGCATGTAGTAATAATTTTTCCTTACCAA
The DNA here is from genome assembly GCA_032464435.1 of Aegilops umbellulata. Classification (NCBI taxonomy): domain Eukaryota; kingdom Viridiplantae; phylum Streptophyta; class Magnoliopsida; order Poales; family Poaceae; genus Aegilops; species Aegilops umbellulata. Next base: position 402,084,078 of record CP136054.1, read on the forward strand.
TTTCCACTTACCAAGAGCGCTTCACTCCCCAGCAGCGGAACCAGAAAATAGCCTTGATGACCCACAAGTATAGGGGATCAATCATACTCCTTTCGATAAGTAAGAGTGTTGAACCCAACGAGGAGCAGAAGGAAATGAAAAGTGGTTTTCAGCAAGGTAATTTCTGCAAGCACTGAAATAGTCGGTAACAGGTAGTTTGATAGCAATTAACGGTAACGATAAATAAAGTGCAACAAGGTAGCTCAATCCTTTTGTGACAAAGACAGGCCAAAATGGTCTCTTATGAGAAGCAAAGCGTTCTTGAGGGTACATGTGTGACGTCCGGATAATTAAGCTAAAGTAACCCTCTATGATTAAGCTAATCATGTTGCTAAGCAGTTCTTGATCCCATTGAAATAAGATCTCTTATCAAATTCCAGCTCCAATTGAAAGTCAAATACGAGGTGAAAATAAAAGTTGTCCCAATCCAGGATCTAAAAAGTTCATAATTTTGAAAATATTCCATTATGAATTATGTTCAGGGTACCAACATCATCTAAAGTCCCTAGATGACTCTAACATCTTGAAAACAGAGCCAACAACCCCCTTTTAGAATTTTTTAATGCAATGCAAAATTCAAATGAGATTATATTACTCCCAAACTTTTTGTAGTAGTGTAGTAAATTGCATCATAATTATTTGGCCTGGTTGGACATTTTTCACAAAATTTTTGGCAGCCAAACAATTTGCAAAAAAAAGAAATAGCCAAAAAAGGGAAGGGCCTATTCTACTGGGCACTTTGGCCCAACTAGTCAAATGATCGGCCCAGCCCACCTCTCCTCTCCTTCAACCTGCTACAGGGAGACCAGGGAATCGTGGCGCCCATCCGCCGGCCATGCCGTGCGTGGCGGACATCCCTTGCCTCCCCAATGACTACAAGGGCAACCCCAAGCCCCCCTCTCTTCCCAGGTCAAACCCTAGCCGCCACTTCTTCCTCCCTCCCACCGTTGCTCGCTCCCCCACACAGCCGAGCGCCATCAACGTCGGGCCACCACCGATCCCGTGGCCGCAGCCCATCTCTCGAAGCCCCACCCTGTCGAGGTGCTCCGCGGGAGTCATCTTCATCGACTCAACTTCTGGATCGGAGCTGGGAGGTTGCAGCTCGTCATCTTCACCCCCGTCTTCTCCTTCTTCCTCGGCCCCGACGATCATCCCCGTCGATTCTGGCAGCGTCGAGCCGTCCCCGAGCATGCTAAGCTGCTCTTCGTCTCTGTTGTGAGCTCCCTCACGAAAACCCCCTCTGTTCCCCTCGCCCCGAATCCCGTAGGCCGTCGTCTTCGTCGTGCCCGAACCTCGCGTACGTGTACGTGCGTACGGTTGATGTCGCCTGTCCTGCCGCCGCTGCTCCACATGCTGCTGCTCGTGGCGCCCACTCGCACGTCCGCTCCCTGCTGCCTCTTGCGCCCTGTCGCGTGCGCCCGCCCTAGCCTCACCTCCGACTACCGCTAGCTCGTCCGCCGTCGTCTGCTGCCAACCGCCCCGTGCGCGACCTCGCGCACCGCGCCCAGTCCCGTGTCCACTACGCCCCGGTGCACTGGCTTGCCCGGCCGTCCACCCGCTCGCTCGGCCGCACGCTCACGCGTGCCGCACGGCAGTCGCCCGCGGCCTTGCCGCTGTGTTGCTGCTCCCTGTACTGCTGTTGCTTTTGCGTACTGCCATGGCGTCGCGTCCGCACACTGCTGCTCTGTTTCTGCTGCTTCCGCCATGTTGCTGCTACTCTACTTCTTACTCTGCATACTATACTGCTCTTGTTGTTGCCTCCCCTTGCCTACTTGTTGCTGCTGTTTGCGCCACAGCGACTGCACCGCTGCCGCCGCGGCCGCTTGCTGTTGATGCTGCTGATGCGCTCCTGCTACTTGCTGCTCCGCGTGAGCCCTGGCCGCTCCCATACGTTGCTCGTGCCATGGCCATGGCCACCATGTGCGTTGCGTGCACATGTGTGTGAGGCACGGCTGTGCCTTTGGCATGTGCGGCCGGTCGGTTTAATTAGTCCTAGGATTTAATTAGACATGACCTAAATTTTAGTGTTAGTTAGCTCATTGTGCCAATAGCCACTGGGCCCAATATGTTTAGATTATACCTCATTTAGTTTAATGATGGTGTGACTATGACGTGTGGACCCCAAGCCCCTGTTGACTGGTCAACCATTGACCGGGTCAACCCAGCCCTTGGCCCCACCAGTGATACACAGTGGCTAGGTGTTGTTGTGTACAAAAAGTATTAACTGTTTTTAACTCGAATTAAAAGTAACCAAAAATTCCAAATTATTGTTAGAACTTCGAAAAATCATATAAAATAAACCGTAACTGGGATGAAAAAGTTTTATACATGAAATTTGCTCAAAACGACGAGACGAATCTAAATACGCAGCCCGTTCATCCACCACATATACCTATCATAGCAAACACACAACTTTCCCCCTCCGGTTCATTTGTCCGAAAACGCGAAACACCGGGGGTACTTTCCCGGATATTTCCCCACCTTCATCGGTATCACCTCCTACCGCGTTAGGGCATACCTACACCGCGAATTGCCTCGTTATGTTTTGTTATACTTTGTTTGCTCCGTATTTACTATTTCTCCCCCCTCTTCTCTCGCTAGACACCGAGAATGACGCCGCCGCTACCCAGTATGATTACCGAGTTCACGACCCCTCTCTCTTGCCAGAGCAACCAGGCTAGCCCCCCCCCCTTGATCACCAGATATCGCCTATTCTCTTTTATACTGCTTGCATTAGAGTAGTGTAGCATGTTACTGCTTTCCGTTAATCCTATCCTGATGCATAGCATGTCTTTGCTACTACTATTGTTACCTTTACCTGCAATCCTACCTGCTTAGTGTAGGATGCTAGTTTTCCATCAGTGGCCCTACATTCTTGTCCGTCTGCTGTGCTATACTATTGGGCCGTGATCACTCGGGAAGTGATCACGGGTATATACTATATACTTTATACATGATACCTGTGGTGACCAAAGACGGGTCGGCTCGTAGGAGTACCCGCGAGTGGATCTTTGAGGCGGAGCGACAGGGCAGGTTGAGACCACCTAGGAGAGAGGTGGGCATGGCCCTGCTCGGCGTTCGCGGATACTTAACATGCTTAACGAGATCTTGGTATTTGATCTGAGTTGGGTCGTTGACCTTATACGCACTAACCAACTACGCGGGAAAGATATGGGCACTCGACGTTGTGGTATCAGCCAAAGCCTTCGTGACGTCAGCGACTGAGCGGCGCGCGCCGGATTGGAACGTAAGCCTGCTCTTGTATTAAGGGGGCTAGTTCTACTTCCGGCCACCCACCCAACATGCAGGTGTGCTAAGGGCGATGGGCCCAGACCCCTGTGCGCTTAGGTTTAGACCGGCGTGCTAACCTCTCTGTTGTGCCTAGGTAGGGCTGCGACGTGTTGATCTTCCGAGGCCGGGCATGACCCAGGAAAGTGTGTTCGGCCAAATGGGATCAAGCGTGTTGGGTTATGTGGTGCACCCCTGCAGGGAAGTTAATCTATTCGACCTTTTGACAACTAGAACCGGATACTTAATAAAACACACCCTTCCAAGTGCCAGTTACAACCCGGTGATTGCTCTCCAACAGGGCATCCAGGAGGGGATTGCCGGGTAGGATTATGCTATGCGATGCTACTTGGAGGACTTCAGTCTACTCTCTTCTTTATGCTGCAAGACAGAGGCTGCCAGAAGCGTAGTCTTCGACAGGATTAGCTATCCCCCTCTTATTCTGGTATTCTACAGTTTAGTCCACTGATATGGCCCTTTACACATATATCCATGCATATGTAGTGTAGCTCCTTGCTTGCGAGTACCTTGGATGAGTACTCACGGTTGCCTTGTTTCCCCTTTTCCCCATCTCTCTATCCGATTGCTGCGACCAGACGATGGAGCCCAGGATCCAGACGCCACCTTCGACGACGACTCCTACTACTCTGGAGGTGTCTACTACTATGTGCAGCCCGCTGACGACGACCAGGAGTAGTTAGGAGGATCCCAGGCAGGAGGCATGCGCCTCGTTCGATCTGTATCCCCGTTTGTGCTAGCCTTCTTAAGGCAAACTTGTTTAACTTATGTCTATACTCAGATAATGTTGCTTCCGCTGACTTGTCTATGATCGAGCACTTGTATTCGAGCCCTCGAGGCCCCTGGCTTGTATTATGATGCTTGTATGACTTATTTATGTTTTAGAGTTGTGTTGTGATATCTTCCCGTGCGTCCCTGATCTTGATCGTACACATTTGCGTGCATGATTAGTGTACGATTGAATTGGGGTCGTCACAAGTTGGTATCAGAGCCGACTGCCTGTAGGAATCCCCCTTCCACACTCCTTGGCCGAAGTCGAATCTAGACATTGCACAAACTTTACTAACATGGCTGTGTGGCTTACAGGCCCATGTCACCATTGGGTGGTAGTAGGATCTTTTATTCCTTGTCTATACTCTGGGACTCTCATCTCTCTTCTATTTGGGTTAAATGATTTTACTAACTCTGACTCTAGGTTCTCGTAATTACTTCCTCCCGGAGAGCCCTTCACTCCCGATGATCGATTGGTGCACCAGAAGATTCCGAAGATACTCTATGATGTTCTCTCGAGACTTTGTGCCCACCGCTTTTGCTATTCCCGACCACCGTTAAATCCTTATGGATAACTTCTTACCCTGGCCATTCTTACATTCATCCCTAGCTGCTCTTGTTAATACAAGATGCATCGAATTGTTCTTCGGCTTTTAAGAATCTCTTGAGCCATTGCATTACAAATCTTTGCCGCCTGAATACCCCTATGGATAATTCTTGCATTTATTGAGTATCCGCTCATCCCTAGATGATTCATGTATTTCACAAAATTCTTTGAAATATCATTCGGTCTTCCAAAAATCCTGAGCAACCTATTGCTCCTGAAATTCTTGCTTGCTTGCATTATGGTTAATCCCATAAGTATAATAAACTTATTGGCAACCTTTGTCAATATCATTTTGAGTCAATTGATTCAATATGTAGCGAATGCTCGCAATCCTCACTCAGATCCTAGAATGCATCCTTTTGGCTTAGACGTCATTTTAAATATGAGCAGAATCTCGACCAATCAAATTGTTGTCGAATTTACCCCTAAGCTTACTCAACTTATCCATCCTTAATCAGAGCGTTTGCTTCTGATCCTTTGGTTTGGAAATCATAATTCCTTTACATGTGAGCTTTGAATTAGCCAGTTGCTTCTATAATCCAATGCCTTCACATTGTTTCTTCCTCTGGTTGTGTGCCGATGCTCACATCAGCTTCACTATGGACCGTCGGATCCTTTGTTGAAGTATCATCCGGCAGTGTCCTTTGTATAAAAAAACCTCGAGAAGTTCTTTCCCTGAACATAATGCCTTCGGTAAATTGTATCCTCTCGTTTTGTCACCCATGCTCTACTATCGAGTTTGTGTTATTTACTATTGAAGCTTGTGGTATAAGTTTCCAAGATGCCCCGAGGGGTTGAACCAACGCCTTCCCTAGTCTGTGTGAACCCGAAAGATTTCACGGGTCATACTTACTTATCTGGTATTGCACCAGGTAAAACTTTCAACAACTAATGTCATTTTGAAATACGAGAGGTGAATGGAAGGTTATGCATTGAGGAAGTGGGAGTCGACCTTGAACCTTTGTGTTCATGCCCATGGACACGATGTAGATCCTATCATGGAAGCTTCTTGTAATAATAACTATTTCCTTGATATAATATCCTTTGGTATCGGTGAATTGACCCTTTGCAATCATGATTCCGACCATGATTGTTCTCCTTTGATTCTATTTCTCAGACAAGTAAAGTACTTGCCTTATACAAATCAATACATCTCCGCCACCTCTATTTTGATCTGCCTTCGAGTATTACCCCTGGTATCTCGAGAATATGAAAGAACCGTGTTGCTTCCTATGAGTCTTCATCTAGAATTGCTTCTCATCAATTTTTGATTTTTCCCGAGTTCTGAGTTATTAGTCACTCAAGAACACCAATAAGTGAATCGATTCCGCCCTCCGATTCAATAACTCTAAGTAATTTTCATTGCTTACGAGTTTAATAATCCTGCAATTCATTCCTAGCCTGAATGGCTACATCATTATCGTGCTAATTTTAACTGTGCTACCTGGTCTTTCTTCCCGGAGTACAAATTTCGATGGTGAGCTAATCTTACGTCGATCTTCCTCGTCATATCATTTCTCCATGAACAACAAACTTGATTTTGAGTTTATGCCGTGCCCATGGTTCCAATAGCCACTGGCTTCATCATTCCTTTGACTTGATGCCATCTCCAATCGATTACATCTTCATGGAATCTCTCGACAAATGTGTCGTGATCGTCATCAGCATTCTGAGCTCTTCCAGGATATCAATTGAATTCATGATGAGAAATACCATCCTTGCCCTCGATGATTTGTGTTATCATCGACCACGCCTTCCGTTCAACACAAACTTGTTCGTGTTTTGTGTTATACCTTGAGATCCCTTCTACCCAACATTGTTCTTCTTTACCTTGGAGTATTGCCATCTTTTATGTCAAGAATGTTGTGAGAATTTCACCACCCCTTAAGAATTCTTGATACAGGTGATACCTTCTGCCATATCCGTTCATTCCTTGGTCCCCGTGTTGTTTTCAACCGGAATACCGACAATTGAGCTATGACGTGTGAATTCAAAACTTCTAGCAACCCTATTGCTTTGAAGTGAATGGGCGATAGTTCATTCTAAGTCTTTCGATAATTGAATCACCATTCTAACATTGGCCGTGCAACCCAGCCCATATTTCGGGTACACCTTTCAGCCAATGTTTAATTATGTATGTTTTCCTCGAGCATATCTCATTATATCACTTGATCTAACAAATGTTATCTCCTTGTTCACATAATTGTGGAAATCCATCCTTCCAAATTCTCGATGAATTATTGCTGAGTCCATCAGCCACCTCCTCATCCTCCTCTTGGTTTACTAATGTACTCTTGCTTCGGAACTCGCTTCCATAGTTCATTTCCCGAGAATCTTATAATGTCTTCTCGTCAATTTGTCGCACCTTTTCTTCTCAGGCATCCTGAGTCTAAGGTATCCTAACACCAATCAAATCTGAGTCTCGGTCAGACATGATGGTGGGAACATATTTACAAGAGTTATAACGTTGGTCTTTATATGACCCCGTAAGGTGATGACATGACTAGCACACCTGGCCGGAGGACCTATTGTAATAGTTTCCTTTTTGGCAAGGTTACTCATTCTTCCATGAGGAAATTGTAAGACTTATTCTATAAGTTGTTCCTGATGGATCCTTTGTGTATCCAAAGTCTGATCTTTGCTTGAAGACCATGCCAATGCTATCTCTAATCATGTCTGTGGTACTCTGATTTTCAACAAGAACATTTGAAGTCCAATGCTAAATGTTTCTTGCCTCAATTATCCAAACACCGTTGTATGGGTAATGTCATGAAATTTCTCTCCCCTTACCTAAAGGTTTTTCTACATTATCTCCTGTCGTGGATATCTTGCTCTGCTTCCCCTTGGGAAGGATATACTCCCAATTCTTGTGTGTAAACAGATTTTCCTTTCCATTGGTCTGATTAATCCGATAATTTCATTTTCCTTTCCATTGGTTTGTTTAACCTTCTTGTGATCTATATGATATACGCAGAAATAATTCCCTTCTTATAAAACACCCCGATGTACAACTCTGTGAGCAAGACCCTGTTACTATTGTTGATGAAATTTCGGTAACCACCGATGGACGAGAACCTTGCCTATTGGTCCTCCTCGTTTAACGAGCAGGAAAATGGTTCTCTTCGTCCCTTGGTACCAATGTTGTTGCCAACATAATTGGCATGCTATTCTTTGACATTCCTCGCTATCAGGACCATGGAAGATGTCAGCGCCCTTCGTACTTTTAACCCACATGGTGGGCCCATAACCCACAGTTTCACAGGATCGGAACCTGACTCTCATGTACATCCCTGTTTTCCAAAATTGTTCCTCACGCTTGGCTTCATATGTAATTCACGAGCCACCTTCTTGTGATCTGTTCTGGTATCAGATGCAATACTTATTCTCGATGCTCTGAACCCCTTTCACACTCTATTTTAGACATCGAACGATTGTCCATCCGCTTGAAGCTTCTTATTGCACCTTCTTACCTTGCTCTTGATCACTTTCTTAAATTTCAACCCGAGAGATGCCTCTATGCCACGTTCACTGAGATAGCCCCCACGTACCAAACCTGTGTTGAGCTCCGTCCTTCTCGAGTCTTTCCCCCTTACTTCACCCCTTAAATCTCGGGACGAGATTTCTTGTAGTGTAGGAGAATTGTGACGTCCGGATAATTAAGCTAAAGTAACGCTCTGTGATTAAGCTAATCATGTTGCTAAGCAGTTCTTGATCCCATTGAAATAAGATCTCTTTTCAAATTCCAGCTCCAATTGAAAGTCAAATATGAGGTGAAAATAAAAGTTGTCCCAATCCAGGATCTAAAAAGTTCATAATTTTGAAAATATTCCATTATGAATTATGTTCAGGGTACCAACATCATCTAAAGTCCCTAGATGACTCTAACATCTTGAAAACAGAGCCAACAACCCCCTTTTAGACTCTTTTAATGCAATGCAAAATTCAAATGAGATTATATTACTCCCAAACTTTTCGTAGCAGTGCAGTAAATTGCATCATAATTATTTGGCCTGGTTGGACATTTTTCACAAAAGTTTTGGCAGCCAAACAATTTGCAAAAAAAAAGAAATAGCCAAAAAAAGAGAAGGGCCTATTCTACTGGGCACTTTGGCCCAACTAGTCAAATGATCGGCCCAGCCCACCTCTCCTCTCCTTCAACCTGCTACAGGGAGACCAGGGAATCGTGGCACCCATCCGTCGGCCATGCCGTGCGTGGCGGACATCCCTTGCCTCCCCAATGACTACAAGGGCAACCCCAAGCCCCCCTCTCTTCCCAGGTCAAACCCTAGCCGCCACTTCTTCCTCCCTCTCGCCGTTGCTCGCTCCCCCGCACAGCCGAGCGCCATCAACATCGGGCCACCATCGATCCCGTGGCCGCAGCCCATCTCTCGAAGCCCCACCCTGTCCAGGAGCTCCGCGGGAGTCATCTTCATCGACTCAACTTCTGGATCGGAGCTGGGAGGTTGCAGCTCATCGTCTTCACCCCCGTCTTCTTCTTCTTCCTCGGCCCCGACGATCATCCCCGTCGATTTTGGCAGCGTTGAGCCGTCCCCGAGCATGCTGAGCTGCTCTTCGTCTCCCTTGTGAGCTCCCTCACGAAAACCCCCTCTGCTCCCCTCGCCCCGAATGCCGTAGGCCGCCGTCTTCGTCGTGCCCGAACCTCGCGTACGTGTTTGTGCGTACGGTTGATGCTGCCTGTCCTGCCGCCGCTGCTCCGCATGCTGCTGCTCGCGGCGCCCGCTCGCACGTCCGCTCCCTGCTGTCTCTTGCGCCCTGTCGCGTGCGCCCGCCCTGGCCTCACCTCCGACTACCGCTAGCTCGCCCGCCGTCGTGTGCTGCCAGGCGCCAGCCGCCCCATGCGCGACCTCGCGCACCGCGCCCAGTCCCGTGTCCACTACGCCCCGGTGCGCTGGCTTGCCCGGCCGTCCGCCCGCTCGCTCGGCCGCACTCTCACGCGTGCCGCGCTGCAGTCGCCCGCGGCCTTGCCGCTGTGTTGCTGCTCCCTGTACTGCTGTTGCTTTTGCGTACTGCCATGGCGTCGCGTCCGCTCGCTGCTGCTCTGTTTCTGCTGCTTCCGCCATGTTGCTGCTACTCTACTTGTTGCTCTACACACTGTACTGCTCTTGCTGTTGCCTCCCCTTGCCTACCTGTTGCTGCTGTTTGCGCCACAATGACTGCGCCGCCGCCGCCGCGGCCGCTTGCTGCCGATGCTGCTAATGCGCTCCTGCTGCTTGCTGCTCCGCGTGAGCCCTGGCCGCTCCCGTACGTTGCTCGTGCCATGGCCATGGCCACCATGTGCGTTGCGTGCACATGTGTGTGAGGCATGGCTGTGCCTTTAGCATGTGCGTCCGGTCGGTTTAATTAGTCCTAGGATTTAATTAGACAGGACCTAAATTTTAGTGTTAGTTAGCTCATTGTGCCAATAGCCAGTGGGCCCAATCTGTTTAGATTATACCTCATTTAGTTTAATGATGGTGTGACTATGACGTGTGGACCCCAAGCCCCTGTTGACTGGTCAACCATTGACCTGGTCAACCCAGCCCTTGGCCCCACCAGTGATACACAGTGGCTAGGTGCTGCTCTGTACAAAAAGTATTTACTGTTTTTAACTCGAATTAAAAGTAACCAAAAATTCCAAAATATTGTTAGAACTTCAAAAAATCATATAAAATAAACCGTAACTCGGATGAAAAAGTTTTATACATGAAAGTTGCTTAGAACGACGAGACGAATCCGAATATGCAGCCCGTTCGTCCACCACACATCCCTATCATAGCAAACACACAACTTTCCCCCACCGGTTCATTTGTCCGAAAACGCGAAACACCGGGGGTACTTTCCCGGATATTCCCCCCCCCCCTTCGTCGGTATCACCTCCTATCGCATTATGGCATACCTACACCGCGAATTGCCTCGTTATGTTTTGTTATACTTTGTTTGCTCCATATTTACTGTTTCTCCCCCTCTTCTCTCGCTAGACACCAAGACCGACGCCGCTGTTACCCAGTACGACTACGGAGTTGACGACCCCTCTCTCTTGCCAGAGCAACCAGGCAAGCCCCCCCCCCCTTGATCACCAGATATCGCCTATTCTCTTCTATACTGCTTGCATTAGAGTAGTGTAGCATGTTACTGCTTTCCGTTAATCCTATCCTGATGCATAGCCTGTCTTTGCTACTACTGTTGTTACCTTTACCTGCAATCCTACCTGCTTAGTATAGGATGCTAGTTTTCCATCAGTGGCCCTACATTCTTGTCCGTCTGCTGTGCTATACTATCGGGCCGTGATCACTCGGGAGGTGATCACGTGTATATACTATATACTTTATACATGATACATGTGGTGACCAAAGACGGGTCGGCTCGTAGGAGTACCCGCGAGTGGATCTTTGAGGCGGAGCGACATGGCAGGTTGAGACCACCTAGGAGAGAGGTGGGCATGGCCCTGCTCGGCATTCGCGGATACTTAACATGCTTAACGAGATCTTGGTATTTGATCTGAGTTGGGTCGTTGACCTTATACGCACTAACCAACTACGCGGGAAAGATATGGGCACTCAGCATCGTGGTATCAGCCGAAGCCTTCGTGACGTCAGCGACTGAGCGACGCGCGCCGGATTGGAACATAAGCCTGCTCTTGTATTAAGGGGGCTAGTTCTGCTTCCGGCCGCCCACGCAACGTGCAGGTGTGCTAAGGGCGATGGGCCCAGACCCCTGTGCGCTTAGGTTTAGACCGGCGTGCTGACCTCTCTGTTGTGCCTAGGTAGGGCTGCGACGTGTTAATCTTCCGAGGTCGGGCATGACCCAGGAAAGTGTGTCCGGCCAAATGGAATCAAGCGTGTTGGGTTATGTGGTGCACCCCTGCAGGGAAGTTAATCTATTCGAATAGCTGTGATCTTCGGTAACAGGACGACTTGGAGTTGTACCTTGACCTTATGACAACTAGAACCTGCTACTTAATAAAACACACCCTTCCAAGTGCCAGATACAACCCGGTGATTGCTCTCCAACAGGACATCGAGGAGGGAATTGCTGGGTAGGATTATGCTATGCAATGCTACTTGGAGGACTTCAGTCTACTCTCTTCTTTATGCTGCAAGACGGAGGCTGCCAGAAGCATAGTCTTCGACAGGATTAGATATCCCCCTCTTATTCTGGTATTCTGCAGTTCAGTCCACTGATATGGCCCTTCACACATATATCCATGCATATGTAGTGTAGCTCCTTGCTTGCGAGTACTTTGGATGAGTACTCACGGTTGCCTTGTTTCCCCTTTTCCCCATCTCTCTACCCGATTACTGCGACCAGACGATGGAGCCTAGGATCCAGATGCCACCTTCGACGACGACTCCTACTACTCTGGAGGTGCCTACTACTACGTGCAGCCCGATGACGACGACTAGGAGTAGTTAGGAGGATCCCAGGCAGGAGGCCTGCGCCTCGTTCGATTCGTATCCCCGTTTGTGCTAGCCTTCTTAAGGCAAACTTGTTTAACTTATGTCTGTACTCAGATATTGTTGCTTCCGCTGACTCGTCTATGATCGAGCACTTGTATTCGAGCCCTTGAGGCCCCTGGCTTGTATTATGATGCTTGTATGACTTATTTATGTTTTAGAGTTGTGTTGTGATATCTTCCCGTGAGTCCCTGATCTTGATCGTACACATTTGCGTGCATGATTAGTGTACGATTGAATCGGGGGCGTCACAACATGGGAATTTCACCATATCACTTTCATCATGTTGGTTTTATTCGTGTTTGCTACTTTGCTAATTTGATATGTGGGTGGATCGGTGCTTAGGCGATGTTCTTACATGAACAAACCTCCTACTTATGACTAACCCCCTCGCAAGCATCCAACACTACGAGAAAAGTATTAAGAAAAAAATCTAACCGTAACATTAAACTTTTGGATCCAAATCGGTCCCTTACGAAGTAGCGCATAAACTAGGGTTTAAGCTTCTGTCACTCTAGCAACCCATCATCTAATAACTACTCCACAATGCATTCCCTTAGGCCCAAATATGGTGAAGTGTCATGTAGTCGACGTTCAGATGACACCACTAAGGGAATCACAACATACACATATCATCAAAATATTGAACACATATCAAGTTCACATGATTACTTGCAACATGACTTCTCCCATAACCTCAAGAACAAAAGTAACTACTCACAAATGATCATGCTGAAGATCAGAGGGGTATTAAATAGCATAATGGATCTGAACATATAATCTCCCACCAAATAAACCATATAGTAATCAACTACAATATGTAATCAACACTACTAGTCACCCATAAGTACCAATCTAAGGTTCCGGTACAAAGGTTGAACACAAGATATGAACTAGGGCTTGAGAGGAGATGGTGTTGTTGAATATGTTGATGGAGATTGCACTCCCAAAGATGGGAGAGTTGTTGGTGATGATGATGGCGATGATTTCCCCCTCCGGAAGGGAAGTTCCCCTGGCGGAATCGCTCCGACAGAGGGCAAAAGTGCTCCTGCTCAAGTTCTACCTCGAGACGGCGGCGCTTCGTCCCAAAAGTCCCCCCTTGGTTTTTTCTATGTCAAAATGGCCTATATACCAGAAGATGGGCACCGGAGGTGGGCTGGGCTGAGCACAACCCACCAGGGCATGCCTGGGGGCCTCGCACGCCCATGTGGGTTGTGCCCACCTAGTGAGCCCCCTCTGGTAGTTATTTGCTCAAGTATTTTTTATATATTGCAAAATAATTCTCCGCAAATTTTCAGCTCATTTGGAGATGTACAGAATAGGTAACTCTGACGTAGCTTTTTCAGGTCCAGAATTCCAGCTGCCGGTATTCTCCCTCTTTGTGTAAACCTTGCATATTATGAGAGAAAAGGCATTAGAATTACTCCAAAAAAATATTATGCATAAAACCATTATAAATAACAGTAGTAAAACATGATGTAAAATGGACGTATCAATGCCCATATTGGTTCCTACATATTCTACAATGATCTTTATCAGTCGAACCTTTATGACAACATACGTAATTCACTTTGTCTGTCGGTATGTTACTTGCCCGAGATTCGATCGTCGGTATCTCCATACCTAGTTCAATCTCGTTACCGGCAAGTCTCTTTACTCGTTCCGTAATACATCATTTTGCAATTAACTCCTTAGCTACTTTGCTTGCAAGCTTCTTGTGATGTGTATTACCGAGAGGGCCCAGAGATACCTCTCCGATATATGAAGTGACAAATCCCAATCTCAATTCACGCCAACTCAACAAACACCTTCAGAGATACCTGTAGAGCATCTTTATGATCACCCAGTTACGTTGTGACATTTGATAGCACACAAGGTATTCCTCCGTTACCTCGGAGTTGCATGATCTCATGGTCGAAGGAATATGTATTTGACATTTAAGAAAGTAGTAGCAATAAACTAAACAATCATATGCTAAGCTAACGAATGGGTATTGTCCATCACATCATTCTCCTAATGATGTGATCCCGTTATCAAGTGACAACTCATGTCCATGGTTAGATAACCTTAACCATCTTTAATCAACGAGCTAGTCTAGTAGAGGCTCACTAGGGACAGGATATTTGTTTATGTATCCATACATGTATTTAAGTTTCCAATCAATACAATTATATCATGAATAATAAACCTTTTATCATGATTATGGAAATATAATAATAACAACTTTACTAATGCCTCTAGGGTATATTTCCATCATACGTATCATAGGCGCCTCCCATACAATGAGTGGATGACATCTGTCCCAACACTGAGCCGACACGTGGACCCTCCGGCGAATGAGAATTTTACATGTGAAAAATCCCCATTGGTCCTGGCTGTTAACTAGTTATCAGATCCAAACCGGAACCCGATAGCTTAACAGCGACCCATTATGGTGGATGCCATGTCTCGGTTACCCTTGACGAAAACACTTCCATGACGCGCCAATTGTCGTCATGGAAGTGGGCACTTCTATGATGATAATTTTGGTATTGTCATGGAACACTTCTATGACAACACATGTATTACTATCTTGATTCTGTCATAAAATCGTCATGGATGTACATGCATGACAGAAAACGTGACCTACTATGACAAACATGTATCATCATGGAAGTGTATTTTTTTTTGTAGTGATCAGGCTTGTCAACTAATTAGTTAGTGCATCCTAATCTATGTGGGCTCATAATGGCCCAATCAACTAGGCCCGTTAGAAATAGTGGATTTCGTCCTCGAATGTGGGCCCATCGTAAAAAGGGCTCTTACCAGGCCGAAAGCTTAATAGGGCCTCCATGATGAGACGGCTCGCGGGCCTCTAGCAGGCCGAAATAAGCGTCAATTTTGTCTCAGCCCATTTCCACGTCGGGCCATAAAGAGGCCTAAAGCGTTTTGGGCCAAAAGGGGCCCAATGTACAACATAGGCTATTAACAGGCCGAAAGTCGGGTCTAGCTGGAATTGTGCCATGGAGCATGTGGGCCGCTAAATGGACCCAAAGTCAGGTGGGACCGTCAAACGCCCAACTGTTGTGCTGGCCGTGAACAGGCCGAAAGATAAAAAACGGGCTAGAAATTGGCCCAAGTATCGAATGGGTTGACAAAAGGCCGAAAGATGTACCTGCGTGATATTGGCCCATCTCTATAATGGGTTGCTAACAGGCCGAAAGAAACTTGGGCTGCAATTGCGCCCAAAGACATAGCAGGCTATTAACGGGCTGGAACTAACGATGGCCCAGGATGGTGTCAAATCTATAATGAGCCTTTGACGGGCCGATTTTGCGTACCTTCTATGGGCTGTGGTTTTGAATGGGTCAGACGCAAGCAGGTCGGTAATGGGCCGGCCCACTTATTTTGACAGGCCCGACCTTTTAACCTAAATGGGATACTGTTGGGCCTTGCCACGTGTCGACGTATCATAGGCACCTCCTTTGCATTGGACGATTGACATCTGTCGCGGCGAGGAGCTGACGCATGGTTCCATCGGCTAATGAGAATTTTACACATGGAAAATCGTCATTGGTCCGGGCTATTATCGGGTTATCGGATCCAAAATCGGCCCCGATAGCTTAACGGCGACCTGTTACGGTTGATGCCATGTGTCGGTTACCCTTGACGAAACCACTTCCATGACACGTCAATTATCGTCATGGAAGTGGCCACTTCCGTGATGACAATTTGAGTATTGTAATGGAACACTTCTACGACAGTACATGTATGACTATCTTGATTCTGTCATAAAATCATCATGGATGTACATGCATGACAGAAAACGTGAGCTGCTGTGACAAACACATATCATCATGCAAGTGTTTTTTTGTAGTGTCTTGCCAAATGAAATGACACAAGCTCAAAGCATATCTTCAAGAATTTTGTTGACTCGCTCGACTTGACCTTGGGACTGGGGGTGATAAGTTGTGTTCCAAGTTATATGAGTTCCCATAGCTTCTTGGAAACTTTCCCAGAACTTTGAGGTGAAGAGGTTGCCACGGTCTGAATTGATCTCCTTCGGAATACCGTGGAGGGTCACAATTCTGGAGATATACAAGTATGCTAAGTGGCTAGCAGTGATCGTCTCCTTGACTGGCAGAAAATGTGCAACTTTGGAAAGTTGGTCGACGATAACAAGAATAGCATGGTGACCCCTTTTTGATCTGGGAAGGCCAGTGATGAGATCCATTTGAATCTTATCCCATTTTCATTCAGGTATAGGAAGTGGTTGCAGAAGTCCAGCAGGGTTTTGACGTTCTTCTTTGACGTGACGACAAACGTCACTTTTAGCAACATATCGAGCAACATCTTGCTTCATCTTAGTCCACCAGTATCTCTGGCAAATGTCTTGGTACATCTTGGTACTTCTCGGATGAATAGACAAAGGTGTGTCATGTGCTTCTTTCATAACTTTCTCTGTCATGTTGTCGAATTGGGGTACCACATGGTGATCTCTGAAGAAAAAAGCTCCACCTTCATCAAGCGAGCAATCTTTGGCCTTATCAGCGGCAAGATCACTCTTAATCTGATGAACTTCAGTGTCTTTCTCTTGCACTGACTTGATAGCTTTCTCGAGAGTTGGTTCCAGGACAAGGGTATTAAGAGAACCCTGTGGAACAATGTGAAGGTTCAACTTGCGAAGTTCTTCGTGAAGGAGGGGTTGAGCTTGCTGAACCATGAGGTTATTGCAATAAGACTTGCGGCTCAAAGCATCAACCATAACATTAGCCTTACCAAGGGTATATGAAATACCCAAGATATAGTCTGAGATTGCCTCCATCCATCTTTGTTGAGGAATGTTCAAATTCGGATGAGTGAATAGGCACTTCGGACTTTGGTGATCAGTGTAGATCTCATGATGATTACCGAGGAGGTAATGTCACCCCAACTTTGGTGCATATATAGCTGCAGCAAGTTCAAGATCATGTGTTGGATAGTTCTCTTCATGAGGACGCAACTGGCGAGAGCCATAAGCAATCACTTTACGCTCTTGCATCAGGACACAACCTAAGCCTTGCCGAGAGGCGTCGCAATGAATCACGAAGTCTTTGTGAGTATCTGTGGGAGCAAGCACTGGGGCAGAAGTCAATTTGTCTTTCAGAGTTTGGAAACATTCCTGACATTTGTATGTCCACTCAAACTTCTTGCCTTTGCGGAACACGTTAGTCAATGGCTTTGCAATCTTGGAGAAGTTCTCGACAAATACCAGGGGATTATTTATAATATTGTAAACATTTTTGTTTGACCATTTGAAGAAATGTTTTCTCAATTGCAATTTAAATTGGATTTTTTGAGTTGATTTGGAATAAGTGGCAATTAGCATAGTATTCATGATGACGTGGCCACCATTAGTCTGAGATCGCTTTAGCATGATTATTGGGGTGTTATAGGCTCCCTCCGGCAAATCTTTGCTTCAGTATTTTTATTTATTTTAAAATAAGTGTCCGTAAAGTTTGTTCCAATTCTGAGTACTTTTATCCCTGCACAAGAAAATAACACCAAGGTAGTTCTGCTCAAAACAACATCTCGAGTTAGTTTTACTCAAATCGTACAAATTAGAGGACAAAACAAGAGCAAAAGTGCTTGGCAAGGTAGATACGATGGTGACGTATCGGTATTCCATATCCTAGTGATAGAATAGGGACAAGGCACGTATTTTTTATTGTTGCTACTAAGGATAAAACGATGGGGTTTAATTTTGTTGCTAGATTTCTTTCTGTTTACATTATGCCATCTTGCTTATCGCGTTGCTCTGTGTTTTATAAACTTAATACCTTATCATGCATGTTGGATATCGGTTTCGGAGTGGAGTAACAATAATAGATGCAGTTGGATACCAATCTACTTATCACAGACGTAATGCCTATGCAAGATTATGTCATGAATGATCATAAGCATGAATGTTGCTTTTTCTATCAGTTGCCCAACAGTAATTTGTCTACCAGGCCATTACCTGCTTTCGAGAGAGATACCACTAGTGAAGCTATGCCACTGGGTCTATTCTCTATCTGCTTTTACAAAATTGCTATTTTATTTGTGTTCATTATTTTGCCGCTTAAATATACCATTATCTATCCACTATTTGTGTTTATCCTTTTAACTAACAAGACAAGGGGATTGACAAGCCCCTTGTCAAGTTGGGTCCAAATGTTTATTTTGTTTAACATGTGCTACTTATCTTGTTAGCTTGTTGACTTCTACTGGTTTGATTAAACCTTAGTTCTTAACTGGGGAAATATTTTTGCTTCTGTACTACATGACCCTTCCTCTTCAAGGAATCTAACAACTCCTACAGGAGTAGCAATGTTGGATTTGTTACTCACCGGGTTGTGGTGGGAGTTGTCCATCGTTCTTGTGTTTTGTGACGCCCCCGATTCAATCGTACACTAATCATGCACGCAAATGTGTACGATCAAGATCAGGGACTCACGGGAAGATATCACAACACAACTCTACAAATAAAATAGTCATACAAGCATCATAATACAAGCCAGAGGCCTCGAGGGCTCGAATACAAGTGCTCGATCATAGGCGAGTCAGCGGAAGCAACAATATCTGAGTACAGACATAAGTTAAACAAGTTTGCCTTAAGAAGGCTAGCACAAACTGGGATACAGATCGAAAGAGGCGCAGGCCTCCTGCCTGGGATCCTCCTAACTACTCCTGGTCGTCGCCAGCGGGCTGCACGTAGTAGTAGGCACCTCCAGTGTAGTAGGAGTCGTCGTCGACGGTGGCGTATGGATCCTGGGCTCCATTGTCTGGTTGCGGCAACCGGGTAGAAGGGAAAAGGGGGGAAAAGGGGGAGAAAAGCAACCATGAGTACTCATCCAAAGTACTCGCAAGCAAGGAGCTACACTACATATGCATGGATATATGTGTAAAGGGCCATATCAGTGGACTGAACTGCAGAATGCCAGAATAAGAGGGGGATAGCTAGTCTTATCGAAGACTACGCTTCTGGTCGCCTCCGTCTTGCAGCATATAGAAGAGAGTAGACTGAAGTCCTCCAAGTAGCATCGCATAGCATAATCCTACCCGGCGATCCCCTCCTCGATGCCCTGTCAGAGAGCGATCACCGGGTTGTATCTGGCACTTGGAAGGGTGTGTTTTATTAAGTATCCGGTTCTAGTTGTCATAAGGTCAAGGTACAACTCCGGGTCGTCCTTTTACCGAGGGACACGACTATTCCAATAGATAAACTTCCCTGCAGGGGTGCACCACATAGCCCAACACGCTTGATCCCATTTGGCCGGACACACTTTCCTGGGTCATGCCCGGCCTCGGAAGATCAACACGTCGCAGCCCCACCTAGGCACAACAGAGCGGTCAGCACGCCGGTCTAAACCTATGCGCGCAGGGGTCTGGGCCCATCGCCCTGAGCACACCTGCACGTTGCGAACGCGGCCGGAAGCAGACCTAGCCTAGTGGCGTTCCAGTCCAATCCGGCGCGCGCCACTCAGTCGCTGACATCAAGAAGTGCTTCGACTGATACCACGACGCCGAGTGCCCATATCTTTCCCGCGTAGTTGGTTAGTGCGTATAGACCAAATGGCCAGACTCAGATCAAATACCCAAATCTCGTTAAGCGTGTTAAGTATCCGCCAACGCCAACAGGGCCAGGCTCACCTCTCACCCAGGTAGCCCCGAACTGCCCTGCCGCTCCGCCACAAAGATCCACACAGAAGGCCGTCGGGACAAAGGTCCTTTCAGCCCCCAATCCGTGAATCACTCGCGGGTACTCCTCGAGCCAACCCGACTTTGGTCACCACATGTATCATGTTTAAAGTATAGTATATATCCATGATCACCTCCCGAGGTGATCACAGCCCAGTAGTATAGCATGGCAGACAGACAAGAGTGTAGGGTCACTGATGGAACACTAGCATCCTATACTAAGCAAGTAGGATTGCAGGTAAAGGTATCAACAGCAGTATCAAAGACAGGCTATGCATCAGGATAGAAATAACGAAAGCAGTAACATGCTACACTTCTCTAATGCAAGCAGTATAGAGAAGAGTAGGCGATATCTGGTGATCAAGGGGGGGGCTTGCCTGGTTGCTCTGGCAAGAAGGACGGGTCGTCAACACCGTAGCCGACCGGGGCACCAACAGCGGCGTCAGTCTCGTAGTCTACCGGAGAGAAGAGAGGGAGGAAGCAATGAATACAATGCAAACAGATGCATAACGATGCATGACAAGACAAGTAGCGGTGCTAAGTGTGCCCTAACGCAGTATGAGGTGATACCGGTGAAGGAGGGAAAACATCCGGGAAAGTATCCCCGGTGTTTCACGTTTTCGGACAAAGGAACCGGGGGAAAAGTTGCGAGTTCGATAGGTTAGGGATGTCTGGCGGACGAATGGGCTGCGTATCCGGATTCATCTCGTCGTTCTGAGCAACTTTCATGTATAAAACTTTTTCATCCGAGTTACGGTTTATTTTCTATGATTTATCAAAGTTTTAGGCATTTTTGAAATTTATTTAATTATTTAAGTTGAACATTATCCATAACAGTGAAAGGTGATGTCAGCATGACATCACCATGACGCCAGCGGGTCAAACCCAGCTGACCAGAGTCAAACCTGGCCCGTGGGTCCAGCGGGACCCACCTGTCATCCTCTGTTTAGGTTAATTAGGGTTTAGCTAATCCAGTTACTGTTTAATAAAACTAACTAATTAATTAGGTTAGTTAAATAGGATTAATTAACTTAATTAATTCACTAATTAATTAATTTAATTAATTAATTCATTTTATTTTATTTTTCATTTTCTTTTAAAACGTTCTGTGGGCTGGGCCCCTCTGGTCAGTGGCCCGAAGGGGCCTTAGCGAGCGTGTGGGCGTTGCGGGTGCGGGCGTCGGGTCACCTGGACGCAGCCGTAACGGGTGCGGCCCAGCGCCGCGGGGCGCCGGCGGCCACGGCACCGGCAGGTGGCCGGAACGGCGCGGAGACGGAGGGGGCCGTGCGGCTCAAGGCGGCGACGATGAGAGCGCGCGCGGGGAACGGCTCGGCGCTGGTTAGGCGAGGGGCAGTGGGGAGCGGCGCGATGGCATGGCCACGAGGGTCGGGCGGCACAGAGGCGGGCGGGGGGCGCAGCTCGTGTGCACGGGCGACGGGACGCCGGCGACTACGGCGGGCCGAGTGCGGCTTGCGGGGCTGGCGCGCGGGCATACACGGGGAAGGGGAGGCGCGAGCGCGCACATGGCGCGCGCGTGGCACGGAGCAGCCGCGAGCTGGGGAGGTTCGAGGCGCGGCCGACGCGAGTGGTGGGGCGGAGCGAAGCGGGGAAGCCAGCGCGGGCGCCTGCGGATCAGGGGAGCAGGCGGCAACGGACGAGCGGGACGCGGCTGTGGCCGTGTGGGTGCGTGCGTGCACGACTGCGGGGCGGCGTGAGGAGCAGAGAAGGAGGAGGGACCCACAGGGGGTGTAGGGCACGCGGCAGTGGGGGACGAGGAGGGTGACGGGGACGATTCGGCGCGACGGCGATGACGTAGAGGACGACGGGGAGGCAGGCCGGTGGCGGAGCGCCGGCGAGATCCAGGCGGGGAGGGGGCGACGCCATTCGACGGCGACGAGAGTCTCCTCCTCGATCCCGATCCAATCGGGGAGAGGGGGAGATATTTTCGTGGGGGGGGGGATGGGGTGTCGGTGGCGGTTCGGGCCCTGGGGGAGTGGATAAGGGGAGTGGGGGAGGGAGTGGCCGGCTGGGCCGGTTTGGGCCTGCCCAGTTGGGCCAGTGGCCTGCTGGGTTTTCTTTTTTTTATTTGTTTTTTCCTTTAGCTTTTTCTTTTATTTATTTCTCTTTTCTGTTTTAATTTAATGTAAAGCACCTAGGCACTTTTTAAAATTATGTTTTCTTCCCTATAACTACCTAAGTGATATTAGGCACTAGCCGAACATTTTCGTTATATCTTTCGAAAACTTTTATTGTTGACATTAATTTGAATTTGAATGAATGAAACGGTTCCGAATTAACGCGAGATTAGCAACAGTAATCGAGGTGGCGTGGCATCAATAGCAGAGGTTTACTGTAGCTTAAATATCCGGGCGTCACAATTCTCCTCCACTACAAGAAATCTCGTCCCGAGATTTAAGAGGTGGAATAAGGGGGAAAGGTCTGGTTACGAAATCCTAACGAATCTTCTTAGTCTTGGTTGCTCTTCTCGAGGTGGTCGATCCATAGCGCTGACGTCTTCATTCCTCTGATTCATTTCATCATGATGAAGTTGTCGTCCTTCCTTCGGGAACTTCACCGTACTTACGAAAAGATAAGAGGGGAAAAACTCTATAAGGACGGATCCAAATCAACTTGAGCATCGGACGGTTAACTCAGGGGAAGAAGCATAAGTATCTCTCGAATTGAAACTTAAGAAGATATCGAGAGCAAATTAAGAAGGTACCATAAGAAGTTTCAAACGGATGGGCAATCGTTCGATGCCTAATCAGAAGGTGAAAGGGTTACAGGGCAACGAGAATAGGTATTGCGTCTCATACCAGAATAGATCACTAGACAGGTGGTCCGTGAATTACGAAGTCAAGCGCGAGGAACAACCTTGGGAACAGGTGGTGTACAGAAGAGTCAGGTTTCGATCCTGTAGAACTGTGGGTTATGGGCCCAACATGCCGGATAAAAGTAGGAGGAGTGGTGACATCTTGCATGGTCATGATAGGCATGTCAGAGGGTAGCCTGTCGGTTATGTCGGCAACAATGTTGGTACCAAGGGCGAGGGACGAAGAGAACCATTTTCCTGCTCGTTGCTACGAGGCGGACCAATAGGCAAAGTTCTCGTCCATCGGTGGTTACCGGAATGTCATCAACAAAAGTAACATGGTCTTACTGACAGAATTGTACACCGAGGGGTTTACATAAACAGGGAATTAATACTGCTTAGGACATAATGATCACCAGGAAGGTTCAACCAAATAATGGAAAGGAAAATAGGATTATCAGATATTTCAGGGGTATACCCTTCCCACGGACAACTAGGGCATGATATCCATGACAGGATATAGAGTAGAAAACTCTTTAGGTAAGAGGAGAGAAACTTCATGACATTACCCATACAACGGTGTTTGGGTAATTGATAATGAGAATTTAGCCTTTGTGCTTTCAATGTTTTTATTGAAAATCGGATTACCACAGACATGCTTCGAGATAGCATTGACATGGTCTTCAAGCAAAGGTCAGACTTTGGATACACAAAGGATTCATCAGGAACAACTTATAGAATAAGTCTTACAATTTCCTCATGGAGGAAAGGTTAACCTTGTTAAAAGGGAACCAAAACAGCAGGTCCTCCGACCAGGTGTGCTAGGCATGACATCACCTTAATGGTTCATATAAGGACCAATGTTATGACTCTTGGAAAATATCCGAACCATCATATCTGACCGAGTTTCAGATCTGGTTGGGGTCATGATACCTCAGACTCAGGATGCCTGAGAAGAAAAGGTGCAACACAATTGTCAAGATGATATTTTAAGATTCTCCAGAATTGAACTATGGAAGCAAGTACAGAAATAGGAGTTCATCAGTAAACCAAGGAGAGGATGAGGGGGTGGCTGATGGTCTCAGTGACAATTCCTCGAGATTTCCAAAAAGATGGATTTCCACAATCATGTGATCAAGGAGATAACGTTTGTCAGATCAAATGATATAATGATGTATGCTGAGGAAAACATACGCAATTGAACAGTGGGTGAAAGCTGCACCCGAAATATGGGCTTAGGTAGCAAGATCAATGTTAGAATGGTGATTCGATAACCAATGGTCTAAGAATGAATTATCGACCATTAACTTCAAAGCAATAGGGTTGCTAGAAGTTTTGAAGTCGCGCATAATAGTTCAATGGTCGGTTCTCCGGTTAGAACAACACGAGGACCAAGGGAGGAACGCATATGGCAAGAAGTATCACCTATTTCAAGAAGTCTTAAGAGGTGGTGAAATTCCCATGACATTCTTGACATAAAAAGATGGTAATAATCCAAGGTAAAGGAGAACAAATGCTGGATAGCAAGGATCTCAAGGTATACACAAAACACGAACAAGTTCGTGTTGGGGGAAGGCAAGAATGTTGTCGATGATCACACAAATCATCGAGGGGCAAGGATGGTATTTCTCATCACGGATTCGATTGATTTCCTATAAGAGCTCAGAATGTTGATGATGATCACGACACAATTGTCGAGAGATTTCGTGAAGATGTAATCAATTGGCGATGACATCAAGTCAAAGGAATAATGAAGCAAAAGGTTATTGAAACCATGGGTACGACACAAACTCCAAAGCAAGCTTGCTGCCCAAAGCGAAATGATATGATGAGGAAGATCGACGTAAGCTTAACTCATCGTCAAAAGTTGTGCTCTGGGAAGAAGGACCAGGTAGCACAGTTAAAATTTAGCACGATAATGATATAGCCGATCAGGCTTGGGATGACTGGAAGGATTATTAACTCGTAAGCAACGAAAATTACTTAGAGTTACTGAATCAGAGTGCGGACTTGATTCACTTATCGGTGTTCTCGGTTGACAAACAACCCAGAACCCATGAAGTGACCAAGACAGGGAAAGGTAGTACTTCATCGAAAATTCATAATATGTAGTGCAATGGCATGATATCCTCGAGATACCAGGGGGTAATACTCGACGAAAGATCATAGTAAAGGTTGGACTGGTGTATTAATCCACAAAAGACAAGTGCTTAAACTTGCACGAGAAATGGTATTTAAAGAAGAACATGGTCGGAACCACGATTGCAAAAGGCCAGATCACAGATATAAGATGAACTTATACCAAAGGAATAATTAATTTAAGAGAAGCTTAAATGATAAGATCTACATCGTGTCCATGGGCATGAACACAAAGTTCAAGGTCGACTCCCACTTCTTCAATGTATAACCTTCCATTCACTTTTCGCTTTGATAAAGGCATTAGGGTTGAAAGTTTTACCTGGTGAAATACCAGATGAGTATGACTCGTGAAAACTTCCGAGTTCACACACATAAAGGAAGGCATCGGATCAACCCGTTATGGTATCGTGGAAACATATACCACAATCTTCAAGAGTAGATATCACCAGCTCGAAAGCAGAGCATGGTTGGCCAAATCAGAGAATAGGATTTACCAACGGCATTATGTATTAGGGAAAGAACTTCCAAAGTGAGTGAATATGAGGGACGTTGTCGGATAAAATCCAACAAAGGATCCGATGGTTCTCAAGGGATCTGATGTAAGCATCGGTACTCAAACAGAGGAAGGAACAATGCAAAGGCATTGGATTCTAGAAACAACTAACTAATTAAAGCTTAATGCAAAGAAATTTTATGATTTCCAAATCAAGGGATCATAAGCAATCATTCTGATTGGAAATGAATAAGTTCAATAGACTTAGAAGCACAACCGATCAAGGCATTGATTGGTCAAGTACCAGCTCATGTTTAAGACGTCTGAGCCGGACGGATATTTTAAAAGGATCAATTGATGATTGTGTGCATTCGCACTCATGTTGAATCAAATGATCAAATGACGGTGTCAAAGGAGACTAATGAATATTGCCTGACATATGGAGAGCGTCCATAATGCAAGCAGACAAGTGTTTGCAGAGCAATAAGCTGCTAGGGATTTTCGGAGGATCAAATAGTATTTCGAAGACTTTTGCGAAACACAAACAACTAGGGATAAGCGGATACTCGGCAAGTGCGAGAAATTATTCGTAGGGATATTCATGTGGTAAAAACTGAAAGGCAGTAAGGCACAAAGGATTATCGAAACAACGATGAGTATTTCGGGGTATCTTGTAGTAACAAGACCAACTAGGGATGAATGTAAGAATGACAACTGCATGTAGTTATCCATAAGGGTTGACGGTCGAAGGGGAATTGCAAACGCGATGAACACAAGTTCTCGGGTTAACAACGGAGAGTATCTTCAGGGTCTTCTGGTGCAGCAGGCGATCATCTGAAGTGAGGGGCTCTCCGGAAGAAAGTACTTGCGAGAACCTAAAGTTAGTTTTGTTTTTAGCAAAATCATTTAACCCGAATAGAAGAGAGCTCAGAGTCCCAGAGTATAGGCGAGGAATAAAAGATCCTAATACCACCCAATGGCGACGTGGGCCCGTAAGCCGCACAACCATGTTAGTAAAAGTTTTTCAATGACTAGACTCGACTTCGGCCAAGGAGTGTGAAAGGGGGATTCCTACAGGCAGTCGGCTCTGATACCAACTTGTGACGCCCCTGATTCAATCGTACACTAATCATGCACGCAAATGTGTACGATCAAGATCAGGGACTCATGGGAAGATATCACAACACAACTCTACAAATAAAATAGTCATACAAGCATCATAATACAAGCCAGGGGCCTCTAGGGCTCGAATACAAGTGCTCGATCATAGACGAGTCAGCGGAAGCAACAATATCTGAGTACAGACATAAGTTAAACAAGTTTGCCTTAAGAAGGCTAGCACAAACTGGGATACAGATCAAAAGAGGCGCAGGCCTCCTGCCTGGGATCCTCCTAACTACTCCTGGTCGTCGCCAGCGGGCTGCACGTAGTAGTAGGCACCTCCAATGTAGTAGGAGTCGTCGTCGACGGTGGCGTCTGGATCCTGGGCTCCATCGTCAGGTTGCGGCAACCGGGTAGAAGGGAAAAGGGGGGAAAAGGGGGAGAAAAACAACCGTGAGTACTCATCCAAAGTACTCGCAAGCAAGGAGCTACACTACATATGCATGGATATATGTGTAAAGGGCCATATCAGTGGACTGAACTGCAGAATGCCAGAATAAGAGGGGGGTAGCTAGTCTTATCAAAGACTACGCTTCTGGTCGCCTCCGTCTTGCAGCATATAGAAGAGAGTAGACTGAAGTCCTCCAAGTAGCATCGCATAGCATAATCCTACCCGGCGATCCCCTCCTCGATGCCCTGTCAGAGAGCGATCACCGGGTTGTATCTGGCACTTGGAAGGGTGTGTTTTATTAAGTATCCGGTTCTAGTTGTCATAAGGTCAAGGTACAACTCCGGGTCGTCCTTTTACCGGGGGAGACGGCTATTCCAATAGATAAACTTCCCTGCAGGGGTGCACCACATAGCCCAACACGCTTGATCCCATTTGGCCGGACACACTTTCCTGGGTCATGCCCGGCCTCGGAAGATCAACACGTCGCAGCCCCACCTAGGCACAACAGAGCGGTCAGCACGCCGGTCTAAACCTATGCGCGCAGGGGTCTGGGCCCATCGCCCTGAGCACACCTGCACGTTGCGAACGCGGCCGGAAGCAGACCTAGCCTAGTGGCGTTCCAGTCCAATCCGGCGCGCGCCACTCAGTCGCTGACGTCAAGAAGTGCTTCGACTGATACCACGACGCCGAGTGCCCATATCTTTCCCGCGTAGTTGGTTAGTGCGTATAGACCAAATGGCCAGACTCAGATCAAATACCCAAATCTCGTTAAGCGTGTTAAGTATCCGCGAACGCCAACAGGGCCAGGCTCACCTCTCACCCAGGTAGCCCCGAACTGCCCTGCCGCTCCGCCACAAAGATCCACACAGAAGGCCGTCGGGACAAAGGTCCTTTCAGCCCCCAATCCGTGAATCACTCGCGGGTACTCCTCGAGCCAACCCGACTTTGGTCACCACATGTATCATGTTTAAAGTATAGTATATATCCATGATCACCTCCCGAGGTGATCACAGCCCAGTAGTATAGCATGGCAGACAGACAAGAGTGTAGGGCCACTGATGGAACACTAGCATCCTATACTAAGCAAGTAGGATTGCAGGTAAAGGTATCAACAGCAGTATCAAAGACAGGCTATGCATCAGGATAGAAATAACGAAAGCAGTAACATGCTACACTTCTCTAATGCAAGCAGTATAGAGAAGAGTAGGCGATATCTGGTGATCAAGGGGGGGGCTTGCCTGGTTGCTCTGGCAAGAAGGACGGGTCGTCAACACCGTAGCCGACCGGGGCACCAACAGCGGCGTCAGTCTCGTAGTCTACCGGAGAGAAGAGAGGGAGGAAGCAATGAATACAATGCAAACAGATGCATAACGATGCATGACAAGACAAGTAGCGGTGCTAAGTGTGCCCTAACGCAGTATGAGGTGATACCGGTGAAGGAGGGAAAACATCCGGGAAAGTATCCCCGGTGTTTCACGTTTTCGGACAAAGGAACCGGGGGAAAAGTTGCGAGTTCGATAGGTTAGGGATGTCTGGCGGATGAACGGGCTGCGTATCCGGATTCGTCTCGTCGTTCTGAGCAACTTTCATGTATAAAACTTTTTCATCCGAGTTACGGTTTATTTTCTATGATTTATCAAAGTTTTAGGCATTTTTGAAATTTATTTAATTATTTAAGTTGAACATTATCCATAACAGTGAAAGGTGATGTCAGCATGACATCACCATGACGTCAGCGGGTCAAACCCAGCTGACCAGAGTCAAACCTGGCCCGTGGGTCCAGCGGGACCCACCTGTCATCCTCTGTTTATGTTAATTAGGGTTTAGCTAATCCAGTTACTGTTTAATAAAACTAACTAATTAATTAGGTTAGTTAAATAGGATTAATTAACTTAATTAATTCACTAATTAATTAATTTAATTAATTAATTCATTTTATTTTATTTTTCATTTTCTTTTAAAACGTTCTGTGGGCTGGGCCCCTCTGGTCAGTGGCCCGAAGGGGCCTTAGCGGGCGTGTGGGCGTTGCGGGTGCAGGCGTCGGGTCACCTGGACGCAGCCGTAACGGGTGCGGCCCAGCGCCGCGGGGCGCCGGCGGCCACGGCACCGGCAGGTGGCCGGAACGGCGCGGAGACGGAGGGGGCCGTGCGGCTCAAGGCGGCGACGATGAGAGCGCGCGCGGGGCGCGGCTCGGCGCTGGTTAGGCGAGGGGCAGTGGGGAGCGGCGCGATAGCATGGCCACGAGGGTCGGGCAGCACAGAGGCGGGCGGGGGGCGCAGCTCGTGTGCACGGGCGACGGGACGCCGGCGACTGCGGCGGGCCGAGTGCGGCTTGCGGGGCTGGCGCGCGGGCATACGCAGGGAAGGGGAGGCGCGAGCGCGCACATGGCGCGCGCGTGGCGCGGAGCAGCCGCGAGCTGGGGAGGTTCGAGGCGCGGCTGACGCGAGTGGTGGGGCGGAGCGAAGCGGGGAAGCCAGCGCGGGCGCCTGCGGCTCAGGGGAGCAGGCGGCAATGGACGAGCGGGACGCGGCTGTGGCCGCGTGGGTGCGTGCGTGCACGACTGCGGGGCGGCGTGAGGAGCAGAGAAGGAGGAGGGCCTCACAGGGGGTGCAGGGCACGCGGCAGTGGGGGACGAGGAGGGTGACGGGGACGATTCGGCGCGGCGGCGATGACGTAGAGGACGACGGGGAGGCAGGCCGGTGGCGGAGCGCCGGCGAGATCCAGGCGGGGAGGGGGCGACGCCATTCGGCGGCGACGAGAGTCTCCTCCTCGATCCCGATCCAATCGGGGAGAGGGGGAGATATTTTCGTGGGGGGGGGAGGGGGTGGGGTGTCGGTGGCGGTTCGGGCCCTGGGGGAGTGGATAGGGGAGTGGGGGAGGGAGTGGCCGGCTGGGCCGGTTTGGGCCTGCCCAGTTGGGCCAGTGGCCTGCTGGGTTTTCTTTTTTTTATTTGTTTTTTCCTTTAGCATTTTCTTTTATTTATTTCTCTTTTCTGTTTTAATTTGATGTAAAGCACCTAGGCACTTTGTAAAATTATGTTTTCTTCCCTATAACTACCTAAGTGATATTAGGCACTAGCCGAACATTTTCGTTATAACTTTCGAAAACTTTTATTGTTGACATTAATTTGAATTTGAATGAATGAAACGGTTCCGAATTAACGCGAGATTAGCAACAATAATCGAGGTGGCGTGGCATCAATAGCATAGGTTTACTGTAGCTTAAATATCCGGGCGTCACATGTTTTACCCTCCGCCTTCTATAAAGCTAAGGCGAGTGACAATCACACGGAGGCGTGAATGCAAGATGCGAGCGGAATGATTGACCGGACAGAAGCCAGGGAATCGGAAATGGTGGTACCACCATAAGTAGGCTTGCAAGTGAATGGGGTCGGTGCATGGTGAACAGAAGAAGCGAAACCTATTGCCAAGAGATCGATTAAGTTCAGTAGCCTAAAAAATCCCACTCATATTCAAGAAAATGTTCAGTAGCCTCAAAGCCGTTAAGACCCTAAGACGCCATAACAACCCACGCAATTTGTGTGCCTCGAAATAAAGGTCGTGATTGTGGTGATTTTATGCATTTCACTCGGATCAACGTCCAAGATGACATGGTGGTGTATACAATATATATAGACCTCTTATCTCCCTACAACGTCTAGAGATGAACATGAAACATGTTGCTACTACGAATTATCTCTTAACGTTATCTCTATTAGTTAGCCCACACATGCCTCCAAAGTTATTTGACATTGAAAAATTAATCAAACAATGTATGACTAAGAAAATGATACCAGATATTATGAAGAAAGATATTTTTCCTTAGGCATGCGGAGATTTCATTTAACTAGTTGAAGATGGCACCCTCTCTTGTTCAAGCCATCAACATTTTTTTAGTGGATCCATCAACATTATTTAGTGATATATCACCAGTTAATATTTTACATTTTTCTGAGCATTACTTAATACGTACTATCCCGTCCTGATTTATTAGTCCCCTCATACTTAGTGTCATACCTGGACCATGCTTTTAACTAATAAAATATAAGTTATACATACCAGAAATAACATCATCGAAATATATGTTCAAATACAAATCAAACGATATAATTTTTTGTGACATGCATTAGTATTTTATTAGTTAAATCTATGGTCAAATTTTCACACAAAATGTATAAAGCCAGACGGAGGTAGCATTTGACACGTGTGCCGTGGAGTGCCTTAGCACGCTAGTATTTCCCTCGTGTGCTCTAAAATTGTCAGCGCTCGGACTAGAAAAATGCTGAACCACGTGCGTTGTCCGTGAATGTGGTCAACACTATAACCGAAAGCCCCAAGGTCAACTATCGGAAGAAAACACACACTCCAAACGGAAGGCCTACCCGCGTCCATCCAACAAAAGGCGGACAACGCCCGTCTGGGACCGGTTTCAAGAAAAAAGAAGGACGGACCGTGTCGACACGATGAGACCATATCGGCACATCCCCTCCCGTCCGCCCGCGTCCCAATCCGATCCCCACCGCCCAGATACCGATCCGATGGCCAGCGCTCGCCTCCCGCTACGGCGGTCGCTGTCGTATAACGGCAGCAACAGGACGGGGGTCAGCGCGTCCGCGCGTGCGTGTCGAACACCCGGTCGCTGACACGGCGGGCCCCACGCCGGCGTCGCTGTGGCTTCAAGGTTCGCCCACTCGCCAAACCCCGCACTGCGCCAGCGCCCGCGCAGTCTCCCTCACGGCGTCACGCCGTCACCAACCGCACGCCGAACGCGAGGGCCCCACGCGCCAGCAGTAGCGCGCCTGGCCCCGGCCGTCCTACGCCGCTCACCAACCATTACTACCTCCTCCCCCGACGAGACCACCAATTCGCTCGCCCTCGTCGCCTCGCCGTCCGCCTCCCCCTCCCCCTTCCCCACGTTCGACGCCTCCGCGGAACCGCGAACGAGACCCCGCGTCGCGGGAGCCGGTCGCGCGTGCGGGCGCGCCCGCGCGTGGTTTTTTGGGGTTAGGGCTTGGCGCTCGTGGGCGAGGTTTTCCAGGAAATGGACGCCTCCGACTCCGGCGGGGGCGGCGCGGCCGCCGATGCGGGGGAGCCCGTCTGGGACTGGGACAACCTCCTTGACTTCACGATCCCGGAAGACGATTCCCTGCTCCTCCCGTGGGATGACCCCCTCGGGATCGAGGGCGATCCCACCGCCGAGGCGGCCCTGCTCCCCGCCCCGCCTCCGCCGCAGCCGGTGGAAGCGGAGCCGGCGCCACCGCCGCCGTCTCCGCCTGTTGAGGCCGGGACAAGCAGACGCGGCGTCAGGAAGCGCGACCCGCGGCTGGTGTGCCCTAACTACCTCGCGGGGATTGTGCCCTGCGCGTGCCCCGAGTTGGATGAGATGGCGGCCGCCGCGGAGGTCGAGGAGGTTGCCGCGGAGGCGCTTGCCGGCCCTAGGAAGAAGCCCAGGGCTGCCAGCCGGGGTAGCAGCGGGGCTGTAGTCAAAATTGGTGGTGCTGGTGGTGGCAGTGGAGTGGCTGGCCGTGGGGGAGCAGCAGAAATGAGGTGCCAAGTGCCGGGTTGTGAGGCGGATATACGGGAGCTGAAAGGGTACCACAAGCGGCACCGGGTGTGTCTGCGTTGTGCGCATTCTTCTGCCGTCATGATCGACGGCGTCCAGAAGCGCTACTGCCAGCAGTGCGGCAAGTAAGCCACATTCGCCCCTTGTTAGTTGTTGAATACAAGTTCCATTGTGATCAGTATAGGATACTAAATTAAATACGTGAAATGATCGCTTCATTAAGTTATAGTTCTTCGCTAAGACTGGATGTTGGATCGTTATTTCCAATTTCCTTCATTCAAGCTGTCGATTGTATGTTAAGGACCGGTACAAACTCTGAATTTTTTATTTTTGGAGTAGAGTTCCTCAGGCATGCTGTCACGGTTGATTTGTTGGAAGGTTCTTCAAGATTTATACAGTAATTGTATTTTATTTGCCTTAAATTTATCTCAAGAAGACATTTGCAGCACAATTTTGTAGGTGTAATGGAGTAATTGTGTGAAAACCGATCAGCCTACCATGCTAGAGGAATTTTCCCCTTAAAGTAGGCTGTACTAGTGCGGTGACATGCAATATTTGACGTATGAGCCCCCTGCATTGAAATGCAGGTTCATTTTAAAGCAATGCCACTTATAGATTTTTGGTTTGGACCCAGGGTTCCGTCATCCTGGCGAAACTCATCTAGGATTTGTCGGGACTCATGTGTTATTTCTAGTGAATTGATGAATTCTATTTTCAAGTAGAGTTAATACTCCCTCCGATCCGATCCATATTAATTGACGCTGCTTAAGTAAGCAGCGTCAATTAATATGAATCAGAGGGAGTAACATTTTTTTTCCCTATGACATGGTAGACACACAAACACACGCTTACACCATGCACACGCACACACGCACGCCACATGTGTGTGTGTCTCCAAGCACATGCCTAGAATTAGTGGAGGCCGGGAATACATCCGCTATCCCATGAAGTTTCCACTAAAGCACATCCGCGTGAGCGAAAATGCGGGTGCTAGGATTTAAGCACTGGTGGGTGGAGTCATACACCCACAACTCCACCAGGAGGTGGTTCTGGAGTTAGTATGTTGTAAATGGTCGAGAACTTTCCTGGGGTTCACTGGTAGGCACACATGGTTGTGAATCTCTTCATTTTTGTAAAATGTCATTAAACTTTGCAAGCAAATAACATTTAGTTATAATTGTAATACAGCTTATTTTATGAGTACTGTATGTGGTTTTAACATGATGTTGTTGGCCACTTTTATCAAAATAATGCAAATGCGTACGTCCTTGCTTATGTTTGCATACCCCTTTCGAGTTTTTTTTTCATTTATTTTTAGCAACTGTTTAAAAATTATTAGTCTTTAATACTTAAGATGATTACTTCCCCGGACAATCTATTATTGATTATTCTTATGTCCAGTCTAACAATTGTGCTGGTTGTTTATGCTGTTCCTGCTGATTTGTAGTAATAGTTTACTTTGGTGTGCTATAATCTCTCTCTCTCTGTCTCTCTCTCTCTCTCTCTCTCTCTCTCTCTGAACATACTTCTGTTGCAGATTCCATATATTATTAGATTTTGATGAAGACAAAAGGAGTTGTAGAAGAAAGCTGGAGAGGCACAACAAAAGAAGACGAAGGAAACCTGATTCAAAAGGCACATTGGAGAAAGAGATAGATGAACAATTGGATTTGTCAGCTGATGGTAGCGGCAGCGGTGAAATAAGAGAAGGTAGGACCAAAAGTAACTTTTCCAGCTTTGTCAGGCAAAATCCATTTCTTTTGCATATTTAGCCATCTTACAGTGTTAACTTTAAATCTTGTTGTAGTTGCTCTGTTACAAGCTTTCCATAACATGCTAAAGCGATTATTTATGTGCATAAAGCGTAAGTTGTCCCTTAGATAACCTACAAAGAACAATCAAGTTTCCCAAACTTATTTTATCTATTTCCTCTGGTAGAAGATTTTATATTTCAAGTAGAAGGCGCAGGGTTTTCCTTTAGATATGACTATTGACCAGAATTATGTAATACCAGGGAAAAGTTTATTCCTAAATCCATTGTGGCTCAGTATTTGTTTTGGATACATGTTATTCATAGGTTACATTCCTTTATTGTTGCAATTGACATTTGAATAAACCAGTTCCTTCCATGGATGTGAACATCAATATTCTTTATGCAACTTGAAACCTTCTAGCAGAAGACGAGAACAAGGAAACATCCCAATTTTTGTGAACTTTTGCGACAAGAGCATCTTATAGGCAGGAAACTGGGTTCTTCACAAAGTTTAACCACCAGAAATTCAAGGCCAACATCTTTTACCACTTAAAACAAATTCATAAACACCACAACCAACAAAAAGCAAGAATTTAGTTGTTACATCCAACTTAAAGGGCCACCTTACCTTTAAGCGCTTATGCCGAGTTTGCAGCCTTGATATGCAGACGTGGATGGATTACATTCAACACTTCCTGGGGTGCATATTAGGGATGTGGGCTAAGGGGTACAACTGGACCTAGCCAACCAAATAAGGATAATCCTATTGCTAGGAAGCTAGTGATGAGTTTCTATACACGGAAGCTGCCAGCCATATGTTATATTATCATTATGCAATGTGAAGGAACAAGAAGGAAATAATCTAGTCTCTCTCTAGGTTCTTCATTGCAGTCCAGATCCAGTCCTTTTCCTGAGCCCTTCCTCCTCAGTGCGCTACTCAAGATGGTATCAGTTCGGTGCCAACAGCGTGGCGTTACAGACAAGAGCAACAGTGGGGACAGCTTGCATGTGGAGAAAATACATGGACTTGAGCCATTGCTTCTGTGCTGGCTGCACCAACCATAGCACCGTATTCGACAGCTATTTTTCCTATTCAACGCCATCAGATAGAACTGCAGCACTGAGCCTGTAACCAGCAGCAGCGGTATCTGCTCATCAAAAGGCGGTGACTACTCATGTTCCAGGCTTCCAGCAATCGTGGTGATCCACCATGGGACACTGCACGTCTAGTCGTTTCCCATGCACACAACTTCCTCCAAACTCAAACCTGCAGATGTGCTTGTGCCTCAGTGGCTCAGTCCAAAACCAGGCCAGACGTTCCTTCATTTAGTGCTCAAGCCAAGCCCTCCGCAGTGGGTCTTGGCCTGGCCCTTAGTAACAAGCTCAAAATTAGGCAATAGCTTGGCACTGTTACCACACCCACACATGGAGGCAATGGTCTTTGAAACATCAGCTTACTCATCTAGCCAGAATCTCTGCATCCCATGAATGTGGGGGGTATCAGGGATTTCAGCTAGGGATGAACAAATACTGGTTCAAACCGTAAGCAAGCTGCATTGAATTTTGTCAACATGGCATCAAGTCCATAGGAACTAAGAACATTGCAGCAAGCTCAGCAAACTCGGTAAACCAGAGGAATTCTACTTGTACAGTCTTAACTTGAGCCCTAGATATCATTTTGCACTTGAGAATGAACTGCTTATCCAGGAGGAGCGGAGGGTTAGGCCTAACCTAGGTGGTAGCCGGCAGCATGAAGAAAGTGTCGGCAGCTGGCCCTAATCAGCTTCAACTAAGTGTGGATATGTATCCTATTGTTAGCGAATCTGAGAATAGTTGATTGAGATTAGATACCTTAGGGGTAGACCCATCTATAATGAGACAGGCCTTGATATTACCATCAAGCACTTCTTCAGTTCTTCTACCTAAGGCTCCTCCCTCACCATGACATCATTTTCTGGTGGTGTTTACCCTCATATCAGCATAAATAAATAAACCATTTCATAAATTTGAAGTCGTTTCTCAACAAATCAACAGCCTCACTTCAACGTAGGCAAGGTTTAGTTTGTAGCAATAAAAAAAGAACAATCCGAAGTGAAATAAAACAAGTTAAACACCCTCTAGCCATTTGTTTAGAGCATCTGCATATTTGTTGCAATTCTAAGTTTGACCCAAATTGAGCTCCAGTATGAGCATTATCTTTATATGCTTGTTTGCTGGGGTACTTTTAAAATGCATCTGTTAATGTCCAGCTCCCTTCTAATGTTCCTTTTTGTGCACTCTGTAAATATGTGCTGTCTAATCTGGAATATCTTTGTTAATATCTTTTGATATACAGAGAATATAGATGGCGCTACCTGTGACATGCTTGAGACTGTTCTTAGCAACAAAGTTTTAGACAGAGAAACTCCAGTGGGATCTGAAGATGCCCTTAGTTCTCCAACTTGTACACAACTCAGCTTGCAGAATGACCGAAGTAAAAGCATAGCGACTTTTGCAGCTTCTGCTGAAGCCTGCCTTGGTGCAAAACAGGAAAATGCTAAACTTACCAATTCTCCGGTGCATGACAGCAAGAGTGCTTATTCATCCTCAGTGAGTTTTTTCCCCATACAAATTTGTTTGTTTACTTCAATGTGATCATTATGCATTATTATTTCCAGTTTGGTGAAACTTTCCCCCTCCCTCCCTCGCCCCCTCTGCAATTGTCGTGATAATGTTGTATCACCATTCTAGTGCCCCACAGGACGCATTTCGTTCAAGTTGTACGACTGGAATCCCGCAGAGTTTCCTCGGCGTCTACGTAACCAAGTATGTAACTGGCTATGGCCTATAAGTTTCTAATGCTGGATGATATTTTTATGTCAAAGAAATTGTTCTAAGTCAGTGGTACGTTTGAAATATGCAGATATTTGAGTGGTTGTCTAGCATGCCTGTTGAATTGGAGGGCTACATTCGTCCTGGCTGTACAATTTTAACTGTATATATTGCAATGCCACAACATATGTGGGACAAGGTATGGATGTTTATGCTAAAACAAAATCATCAATTACTTCAAACTGAATGAAGACTTTTGCACACATCCAAATAAAGACAAAGTATCAAGATTTAGGCTGTGTTTGGCAGCAAAGTGTTGTAAAAAACAAAGTATTGAAAAACTACAGTATTTTAGCATGATGATATGAGATACCACGTTTTTTTTTACATATTGAAGTATTTTGAAGCATTGATAATACATAGGACCTGTCTGGCTAGAGCTGTGAGCAGCGATGTAAAAATTATGGCTAGCCGTTAGCTGTTGCAAACACGGACATTTTAAGCTAGCTAGCCATTGCATGTAGGCCACACTTATTTACCATACACATCCGCGAAGAATGGCCAAGCATAAACTAACTAAATGGCTATGCATAAACTGAACGCCCATGCACAAGGCTTGTATATTACCAATAAGGATGTTCCCTTGGGATCGAGCCATGGAGAGCTGGGCCTAGGCTAGCTGCGTCGAACTAGTCGTCAATCCCTCCACGAGCGGATCGACCAGAAAGAGGGGTAATGGCAGGGCCGTGTGGAAACTGCTTCAAAGAGGGATAACAACCCACACGTTGTTATCCCTCTCCATGGTTCTCGTTTTACTCGCCTGCTTAGTTTTAAAAAAGGAGAGCCCCAGGGTTCTTTTTATTACAGAGAAATTACTCTGATTTTGAGAATACTCTAGTATTAATACTATACTTTTTATTGGTAGCCAAACAAGTCACAGTAATTAAAACTGTAGTAATTAGAAAGATTGCAGTATTCCTCAAACACTTAGAAAATACTCCCTCCGTAAAGAAATATAAGATCGTTTAGATCACTACTTATATAAGAGCGTTTAGATCACTAAAGTAGTGATCTAAACGCTCTTATGTTTCTTTACAGAGGGAGTACTTTGCTATCAAACACAGCCTGGTTTTTAAAATATCATTTTGTACTGTGTAACTTATGCGAACTGATAACTGTAGTATTACCACAGTCCAGAATTGATGTCTCTATAGCTTGTGCAAGTCAATTTTAACCACTTATGGGAGTTGACCACTTCAAAAGGAAATTGTTGGATTTGCCGTGAAATTATATCATAACCTTTTTAGCTTTCTTCAACATATCATTGAGTGCCTGCAATTCATATCTGCATTTCTCTTGACAGTTATCAGAAGATACAGCAAATCTTGTCAGAAACTTGGTAAATGCTCCGAGCAGTCTTCTATTGGGTAAAGGGGCCTTTTTTGTTCATGTCAATAACACAATATTTCAAGTATTGAAAGGTGTGTTCCATGTACTTTTCAGTTCCATGACATATTTCAAGTATAGTAATATTTGTATATCGAAGGGGAGCCTTGGCGCAGTGGTAAAGCTGCTGCCTTGTGACCATGAGGTCATGGGTTCAAGTCCTGGAAACAGCCTCTTACAGAAATGTAGGGAAAGGCTGCGTACAATAGACCCAAAGTGGTCGGACCCTTTCCCTGACCCTGCGCAAGCGGGAGCTACATGCACTGGGTTGCCCTTTTTTTTAATATTTGTATATCATTCTTGAACTATATTGTTCGTACACAACGTATGTAGTCCCTCCTTTGCTGAATGCATACTGTTTTAGGAATTTACTCTGCAACAAAGATGTATGCAGAATAGATTGTATCACCCCCTTTATTGGACAACTTATCACATATGAAAGATGTGTGTTACTCTAGTCCATATTAACAGATGATTCAAAATAGTCAAAGATGGATATGCAATGGAAAATTGGTGTAAGGTTATCTTGAAATATTATTAAAATGACATGTATTCAGGAACAAAATTTGACTTTGGAATGACATGTGTTCAGGAACGGAGGGAGTAGCACTATTTGCATGTGCTACTAGTCTACTATATGCTGTAGAGCCTTTGAATTATGTATCTGTCCAGAAGAATTTTCTCATGAGAAGATAGCCCCTTTGTTTTCAATTGTTTGATGCAAGGATCCTTGTCACATACTCCCATTCCACTTACGTGCGCAGTTTTAATCTATAATCATGAACTGTTCAAAGATTTGAGCTTGTCCCAGTTAATGTGGGAACTATTGCCATTTAAACTTATATATTATTGCATCTTTTGTTTTAAACTTTTCATGACAAAAGTATCTGATTATTAACTGAGGGTTTTTAATATCTGTACTAAAGATGGAGCAACATTGATGAGTACCAGATTAGAGGTACAAGCCCCCAGGATACATTGTGTTCATCCAACATGGTTTGAAGCAGGAAAGCCTATTGAACTCCTCCTTTGTGGAAGTTCTCTTGATCAGCCTAAATTCAGGTATAATATGCCCTTGGACGTTGTGTTGATTTCTGCTGGCTGTTTTTCTACCATGTATATGCGGTACAACATTTCTTGTTTGAAACTTCTGCTGTATGTATTATTTTCTAACCTTAGTGTCTATTGTCACAAATTTGTGATGTGGGCTTTCCAGAGTCTCTGCGGTAAAATTTGATCGTAGCTTCTACTAAAGTAAATATGTACCGTTTCCCCATAACCTCGTGTTTTATATTTTTATTAAGTGATCTTGTTTAGTTTGTCAAGTTATTAAATGAACCATTTCTGGATTTTAGCCTATTCCTGTCACTTGGAGGAATAACTAAGTGAATGTGAGTGCAATGTGGCTTCAGTATGCATTTTTGTTTTGTTTTGTTAGTTTCAGGCACAAACTGTCACGGCACGCACAATTTCTGCATGAAATAGCTTTAGCGTCCAAGTAAAAAAAATGTCATTTATCTCTTTTGATAATTGTTGATCATCGGGAGAACACTCTGGTTTATGATGGATGCCCTTCTATCGTTATACTTTATGCATCTTAAGTGCTCATTTGTGGATTTAGTTTTCCTGGTTCCAACATTAAATTTGTGCATGAAGTGAATCCACATGAGACAGTTCGTTATAAGCTTCATAGATGAACACTTCTTATGAATTTGCGTGGGGTTCACAATGCTCTATGGGTGCTTGAATCACCATTCAATTTATGTTTCTCATGGCAGATCACTTGTCTCGTTTGATGGAGAGTACTTGAAGCATGATTGTTGCCGTCTAACGTCTCGTGAAACCTTTGGTTGCGTGAAAAATGGTGCTCCTACATTTGATTCTCACCATGAAGCTTTCCGGATAAACATCACTCAAACAAAGCCGGATACTCATGGACCTGGTTTTGTGGAAGTAAGTGAAGCTTGCTACAAAACCAATCGAATTCCTCAATACTTTAGAGTCTGGTGCATATTAACTACATTTTTTCTAGTGGCATCCATCTAGGGTGCATGTGTTTGACATTAGTTCGGTTATGATTTTTCAGTCCTATGTAGATAGTTATTAGTGTGCACAAACTTAAGCTATACTTTTAAATTCTTAGCCATGACCAGCCTGACAGTTGTACCGATCAATAGAAAACCCTGCTTAGGCTTAAGCTTAAGCCATCCCTTCCAAACAGTGTGATGTTGAACTTATTCCTCAAATAGGGCATCAATACTCAAAGAGACATTAGCTGCTCTACATCGCACACAGGGTTTTTGGGCACTTCGGTTCATATGCACCAACTTTGGTTTGTGCACTTCAAGAAGTGAAAACTAACGTCATAGAAGCTGGACAATAATTGCAAGTTTCTGTACAATAGTAAGATCATATGCGCCCTTTGCAGTAAACACGGGCAAACCAGATTTGCATCACGAAATATGTTCATCACAAAGTACTTGACGATGGAAAACCATAGGAAGCAAGTTGCATAGTGGGGATTTATGGTTCATGCTTAATTTCTCCTGTGATAAAGATACACAGCATCCATATGACATTTGTATTTGGAACAATTTCAGCAAAGATAATGTACTTGTTTGGCATAACAAAACTGGCTAGTGAGCTACTATTGTTATTGGCGCTAAAAGTATAGGTGTATAAAACCGGATATTCACATCAGCACCCAAGAGCATATGCTCCTGGGGTGAAACAAATGATGATGCCCTTAATGTCAAACAAATTTGTTGTGTCCTATGTGTGCATGTTAATTTTCATGGAAAAAAGATGAATTTTGTGGCCTGTGCGAAAAAAAAAACAAATTTCGCTTTTGTAGAGCACCAATTTTTGTTTTTTTGTCCATGGCGCAAAATATGTCCATGAAACTTTGCAAGCAGATAAAAGATATGGACAGGTATATTGTAAATAAAAACAGTGTTGTTTGAATTTTTATAACATTTTAAATAATTTTACTGTTCATTTGGGAGCATATGCTTCACAGGAGCTGAAACGCTGCCTGAAAAGAAGAGCCAAAATTTACACCTTGAAGTAACATAGCAAAAGACGACAAAAACCCATTATTTATGCTATATTTGTAATATTTAAGGCGTTCCAAAGTGGTTCACTGTT
Organism: Aegilops umbellulata; assembly: GCA_032464435.1. NCBI lineage: Eukaryota > Viridiplantae > Streptophyta > Magnoliopsida > Poales > Poaceae > Aegilops > Aegilops umbellulata. The sequence goes on from CP136054.1 coordinate 402,125,668, forward strand.
GCAAGAATAGCAACTACAGTACCATTTATCTAACCGCATGACAGTTCAGCTTATGTTGTCATTCTTTGACACTTTCTGTAGTTATATATGATGATCGTCGATTGCAGTTCTATATTTTCAGTTTTTTTTCCTTCTACAGGTGGAAAATGTGTTTGGGCTATCAAATTTTGTCCCTATCCTTTTCGGTAGCAAACAGTTGTGTTTTGAACTAGAGAGGATACAAGATGCTCTTTGTGGTTCTTCCAAGTACAAGAGTGCAAATGGAGAGTTCCCTGGTATTACTTCTGATCCTTGCGAGCACTGGAAGCTTCAACAAACTGCAATGTCAGGATTCCTGATAGAGATTGGGTGGTTAATAAAGAAGCCTTCTCCAGATGAATTTAAAAATTTACTGAGTAAAACAAATATTAAGAGATGGATATATGTGTTGGAGTTCTTGATACAAAACAATTTTATCAATGTTCTTGAAATGATTGTGAAGTCATCGGACAACATCGTAGGCTCTGAGATGCTTTCTAACCTGGAAAGTGGGCGGTTGGAACATCATGTCACAGCATTTCTTGGATATATAAGACATGCTCGAATCATTGTTGATCAGAGAGCTAAGCACAATGAAGAAACACAGCTTCAAACAAGGTGGTGTGGTGATAGCGTTTCAGACCAGCCAAGCTTGGGCACTTCTGTGCCACTTGGTAAAGAAGTAAGTGCTATTGTGGTGCAAGCCCTATTAATTCCATGCTAAATATTCTTCTCGAACTCTGCTAATGCTAGAATCTCTGCATGTTTATGTTTTTTTTACATTAAATCAGTTGCAAGTTTTTGATAAGCAGAGCAAGTTCAATAGATAACATTATTTTGAATTTTCAGTTGTGCGTTTTATTGAGAATTTCTTCTTTTCTTCTGAAAAAGTAACCATCAGCTCATTACCATTGCGCGCTACAAGCATGCAATTCATGGTCAGTAGTACAGAAAATCAGGGGAAATCGTGATACTGGCCACGGTTCTTAGATAAACATCTATGTATAGTCCTATTTTGGTTATTTTAGCTTCCATCTGTCTATGTTGATTGTTTAAGAAGATAATCATTTTTAGTTTGGAGGCACTTAAATCTGGAACCATTCTGTTCTCATGTAGAATTAGTTTTACAAATTATGTTTCAACATTGAGTTGGTCCTAGGGTTGTCATGGCAGAGGATGTGTGTCTTTATGAAAATGTAAACAGCTTAGGAGCATCAGTATCACGTTTATCTGTAACCTTTTGGAGTGGCATCATCATTCAGTCATTTTGCATATGGCTAACTGAACTATAACGATGTTTTGTAATCTTTTTGCAGAATGTCACTGCCAGTGATGATTTCCGTTTGCCCTCAACCAATGCCGAGCTTGAAGAGGAAGAAAGTGTGCCGCTTGTGACTAATGAAGCTGTGTCACACAGGCAGTGCTGCCCCAGTGAGATGAATGCTAGATGGCTTAATCCCGTCCTGGTTGCTCCTTTTCCAAGTGGTGTGATGAGAACGCGACTCGTCGCGACTGTGTCAGTGGCTGCTATATTGTGTTTCGCGGCCTGTGTTGCCGTGTTCCACCCAGATAGAGTAGGGGTGCTTGCAGCTCCAGTAAAGAGGTACTTGTTTAGGGACTGCCCACCATGGCACCATAGTGGATGTTAGATTAGATGAACTTTCTTAACTTGGTGACTTTCTTGACTTCTTGTTGTTTTCCCCTGTGCCATGTGTATACCGTTGTGTTGACTCATAGATTGTGTATCAAGGATAAAATACCTTTTCCAGTGGACAATGCAAACTTGCATCTTTTTGACAGAAACTATGGGCGTATATGCATGAAATTCTGAACCACCTGGTGTATCAGAGGGTTTGATAGGATTGCTTCAATGGAAATAAAAAGACTGGGTCTCAATTTTTTTTTGTTCGCTACAAGTGGGAAGCTTGGAGGAATCCAACTTGAACATTTTCCCAAATCCCGAGTAAGAAGATTCATCTGATTTGGGGCCTGAATATGATCTGAAGAGTACCTCTCTGTTTCATATTACTCCCTCCATTCCAATGAAGGCGCATCCCAAAATTCAACTTTGATGATATTAATTTAAACCTACCAAATGTTGGTTATATGTGATAAATATTATACCATTGAACAAAAGAACTTTTCAATAGTATAATTTTCAAGTCACAAAAATATGTAGTATTGGTTTAATTTATGGTCAAAATTTAATTTGGGGATGCGTGCGTGCCTTATTCATTGGAATCAAGGGAGTATGTTAAGTTCTAGCATTGTCTTCAAGGTTTTTTTTTGTGAAGATTGTTTTCAGTTCAAACTTACATAGGTCTTCTTTAGATTGTAGAATTGTGAAACACGGGAATAGTGCAAAACATGGGTTTACAAACACAGGAGAACTATATGAATAGTTGTTTGGATGGAATAGAGGAAAAACACCTTGGTCCAACGCGATTGAGTCCAAGCGGTTGGACACTTGGACTAGATGTTCAAATTTCGATGAAATTGAGGCAAATGAATCCATTATGTGGTTAAGTGCCACCAATCCTTAGGAAGAATCCAAAAGTTTAGAGTCTACAAATTTATACAGAATTTATGCAATTCAAAGAGGACCTTAAGTTTAACCAAGTACATAGAACAATATATTAACATCTACAATACCAAATTAGCTTTATTAGATTTGTCATAAAATATATTTTTATAATCCGTATATTTAATATTTTAGTTATTAGCAATTTAGCATGCTTTTTTATATTTGATCAACATTACATAAATGACTTAGGATAAATATAATTTCAAGTAATCTGAAATGGAGAAAATACTTAGCACCTTACAATATCAAACCTCGAAGAATTACATCATCATGCAATGGTTTCTGTTAGTGCTATCATCTCGAATTGGCAATTGCAGAGACGCAATGTGTTGTTTTGTATGCAAACGATGCTTGCAGGCACATTCCTAATTCAGAAAAAGAAGTGTTACCTAATCCCGAGCACAAACGCACCACCATGAACAATAAATTTTAAAAATAATATAAAGGGAATAAAAAATTGTGTGGATGAACATCAACAAGTATTTTAGTTTTCTGCAAAAAATTGCCACAAAAAACATCCGCATGATGATTTTGCTAGTTCTCTACATGAAGGTAATGAAAATGATTTCACACTTCACCCGTCCAGGATTGCAGCTTGGGTCTAAAACATAAACTTATTTGTCTACTTTTAATTTGAATATTTATTTACTTCGTTTATTTTTTACTTTTTTCGAGACATTTTTTTAAACTGTAACTCTGGATTTCTTTGATTACATGGGTCAGGCCTGCAGGACCCTGACCCACATATCACCCAATGACACGTGGGGATATGTCTCGCTTTATGCAAGACGAATGATGCTTAAAATTCTTTAAAATGACAAGTGGCCAACCTAACTCGGCATTAATATTTTTTCCGTTCTTCTAAAAAAATAGAATATATTGTAAATACTATTCAAGAAAACTTAATGTGCTTAAGATTCTTTAAAATGTTCATCACAAATTTGAAAAATGTTAACACAGTATAATTTAAGAAAATATTGATAGCATTCAAGAAAAAAATTCATGAGGTTTAGAAAATGTTCATGCGACAATTTTGGAAAATGTAATGCAATGTAAAAAAATGCCATGTAATTCAAGAAAAAAAATGTTTCAGACCATTCAAAAAATGTGCGTTGCGTTTTTAAAAATGTTCACGCATTTTGAAAATATGTTCTTGACATTTGAAAAAATATCCGTACAATGTAAAAGAAGTTCTTATAGTTTAATAAAATGTTCTGTATCATTCAAAAGAATGTTTGAACGTGTATTTGAAAAATGTTTAACACATATTCAAAAATATTCAATAATATGTATTTGAAAAATATTAAACATGTATAAAAAATATTTTATATGTATACAAAAAATGGGGAAGTATCTGGTGCACCGGTGCTTGTGGTGCTATATGTGCACCGGACGCCGCAACGCGTTCAAAACTGTTTCAAAAAATCTGAAACAAATGTAGCACATTGACACAACATCGGTCTATGTTGTCACAAAAAATCAAATAAAAATTCGAAACATTGCGTGGGATAAAAAATGGCAATTTTGGAATCAATGTGATAATAGGCAAAATCTAAAGCCCAACTTATGTTGTGTACTATTCAGTGTCAATTTTGTGATTTTTGTACCTCGAGCAATGTTTCAAATTTTGAGTTGAAATTTTGCGACAAATAAGACCGATGTTGTGAGGATGAGCTAAATTTATTTTTTCAAATTTCTTCAAACATTTTTAAATACGCTATGGGCGTTCGGTACACCGGTAGCACCACAAGCACCAGTGCACCAGATACTTTCCCACAAAAAATGTACAATATGTATGAAAAATTGACATCAAAATCTATATTCGAAGTTCTAAAAAAATATAGCAAATAGACGTGCATAGCATAGGTTTTTGGCCTTCTTGTGTTAGTTTTACGTATCGTTGGCGGGGTGTCCTTTCAATGGTGGAGTCAGTGGCGCGTGGAATGATGATCTCCTCACTACATCCCTGTTTCAGCGCACGACCGCAAATGGACGTCTGTTTTGTCCGCTTGGGGGTGGCAATGGGATCGTGTCCGCCCAAATTTCTAGATGCGGTGGGCATGCATCCAACGCATGGCCGCATTTCGGCCGCATCTCGTCCGTTGTGCATATCAACCAACATATGCATATCAAATGGTTCAAATCAAACATAGCAAATAGTTATACGTCTGAAATAGTCTTTACAACCCAACCGAAAGAAAACAATATCAAATAGTCTTACAGCCCAATCGAAATTTGTTTGCATGAAAAGAAATTAAACTGATAGATCTACTGGTTGCCAGTGTGAGTCCACATGTGCTCAACCAAGTTATCTTGGAGCTGGACATGAGTACGCCAATCCCGCAATTCACGATGAAAATGGACAAACTATTCGAAGTTTGCAGGAGGTGGCTGCTCAGGCTCAACATTTTCACCCTGAAAATCAAACCCTTGGTCGTAGATGCTTTCATCACGCTCATGCTCCACGATCATGTTGTGCATGATCACATATGCAGTTATCACCTCCCAAAGCTTCTGAGTGCTCCATGTCAATGCAGGGTTTTGAACGATACCCCATCAAGACTGAAGCACACCGAAAGCACGCTCCACATCCTTCCCAGCACTCTCCTGCATTTGGGCAAACCTCTCTCTCTTCTCTCCTTGCGGATTGGGTATGGTCTTCACAAGAGTGGACCACTGTGGATAGATACCATCAGCAAGGTAATATCCCTTGTTGTACTGGTGGCCGTTGACCTCAAAGTTGATCTCCGGACAGTGGACTTCTGCAAGCCTTGCAAACACTGGAGAACGCTGAAGAACACTGATATCATTGTGAGAACTAGCAATGCCGAAGAAAGAATGACATATCCACAAATCTTGTGAAGCCACTGCTTCAAGTATGACAGTAGCACCTTTCATATGCCCCTTGTACTGCCCCTGCCAAGCAAATGGACAGTTTTTCCACTTCCAGTGCATACAATCAATACTACCAAGCATGCCCGGAAAGCCCCTCTCGGCATTGACAACCAACAACCTCTCTGTATCAGCGGTAGTTGGCTCTCTCAGGTACTCAGGGCGAAACACCGCCACCACGTTCTTGCAGAAACTATACATTGAGAGGAGACATGTGGACTCACTCATACGAACATACTCATCGACAAGATCACCAGGAATTCCATATGCAAGCACGCGGATAGCCGCAGTGCATACTCACGGGATTATCCCGGGCCACCCCCCCTGAAAAATTCCCGATGCACTGTTTGGTGGGCTGGTTTCCAAGTGTGCAGCCCCATCGATCCCCCGCAAACCCTCACCCTCCCGTAAACTCAACACCCCCCCTTCCCCCTCATGTATTCTCTTCCCAAGTGCAACTCTAGTGCAAATTAGGAGGGGTTGAGAGGATTGGGTGAAGGGGAGGGGTTCACAAGATCCCTTCTCATTCCGAATCCCTTTGGCGCTGGAAAAACCGGAGTGCCAAACAAGGCCTTAGGTATATTGTAAGGCATGGTCTTCTGTGAATTCTTTATCGGGTGCATAGAAGAACATGAAGATGCAATTGGCGAAGATAGAGATGGCAACTTTAAATTGCTTTGATGTGGTGCCAATGTATTTTTTTCTGTTGATCGCTTTTGTTTCGATTCTTTAATCTACTCCCTCTGTAAATAAATGTAAGAGCCTTTAGATCATTAAAGTAGTGATCTAAACACTCTTATATTTTTTACAGAGGGAGTAATTAATAAAGTCAGATCAGTATCATGGCTTCCTAAAAAAAGGTAAGAAAGGAAAATATTCATTCACGGAGCCGGTCCTACTTTGGGACTCATTAAAGCAGACTAGTGCAAGTGAAGTGTAGTTTACTCTACCTGATACCCTCTCGAACCACGCATCCACAAAGTTGTATCCCATGGATAAATATATCCAACATCTATGTAGTATATGATTGAAACAGATGTGAAACACTCGGCCGTTCGTACGCCGTCACTGGACAAAAACTACAAACCAGAAGTGGAGACCAAACAACGGCAGCAGCGGAAAACGATGGTCCAGGCGTCGAGAACTTGTGCAACACACCTGATCACAAGAGAATCGCAACAAGATGTGGCAGTTGGTGCTTTGTTGGTACTGACACTTGATGACAAGTCAACAACCATCGATAATTTGGTCCAGCTTGTCAGAAGACTCCAGATAACCAACCCTTATAATTGCTACCCAATTCAAATGACAAACTCTCTGAAACAAACAGCGCAATCATAGACCAGCTCTTCCGTCAAAACCATTGCCAACACACAAAGTAGCTCCATGGATGCAATCCTTAATATATACAGGCCCCATTAAGGTCATCGATAAATGCTGGTATTGATCTGTAACCTCCTGCTCAATTACAAGCTTCCTTCCTTGCATTGTGCTGTAAGGGCAGCGAAAAGCAAGTTGCAAAACCCCTCCTTCCAAGAACCGGCGGTATCAAGCGTGCCATTTGCTCAAATGGACAAATTAATTTACAGATTACAATGTTGAAGTTACATCCAAGTGCATGGAGGCCGGAGATGAAGAGAAGCGAAAAAAGCTCCATGGCCACCTTGTTTCATCCTCACTACTACCTAGAATGCTTAGTTTAATCTTCTAATGACTTGCTTCGTTTGGCATGGTAGGGGGGCTCTTCCTAAATGCATGCTTTCTGCAGCGCTCGAAAATGCCGTCATACAGCAAATCAAACTGCACTCCAGCTCTTTCCCGATTTACAATGAAAAGAATGTGATCACCCTCAATGATCTTGTGATACCTACAAATCAACGGAAAAAAATTAGGAAAGCACAAGTATAGTTTTACGTGAACAAAGCACAAAAATGGGTGATGTCTCTTCAACGCCACCCAGGATATCGTCCATTTGAATTTAGTCTCGAATTTGGTTAGTATTGTCGAAACAAGAATTCATGCATAACAGTATTTTTATCAGATTAAAAGGAAAGGGATATATGTCGTTCCAGTAAGAACTTCACAGCAAGACTTGGTAACATGGTACTAACCATATCCCAGGTTGCAAAGGATTGCAGTCAGAATCATCCACTACAAAACGGTTAGGATGCTCTATGGGAATGCGAGGGTGCGTCATGGAGATTGTGTTCAAAGCCCCATCATTATCTTCCCAATCTTCATCCCTGAGTATCATGAGTAAGAAGATTAATTACATGCACGAATAATGCATTGTAAGGTTTTCTACAAGATAAAAATGGGGAAATGTAAGCAGCATAAGAACTTGGCTTTGGAGCAGAGGATTTCACCTGTATCCTTTGTAAGGTAGAGGCGCGTTTTGAGGGTGCCGCCACATACACATCTGGAGAACTCTGAGAAAGAGCATCGGGTGAACTCCAAGGACGCTTGATGGTACTGTAATTCCAAATAGCTTCCGAGTTCTCTTTGTAGCATAACTGAAGTAGAATGTATTGGGAAAGGTCTTGAGGGTAGAGTTAATTTTGAGAGATCCTTGAATTGTGAGGTCAGGGAGAATCCAGTCTCCTGAGGAAAACGGCCCAGTATTCCCTAGCAGGAGATCAACTAAACCAGAAAAACCAACTTTCCTCCATGACATTTCAAAGTGATCAAAACCGAAATTGTAGTAATTCTTCAGCCAAGGAATGTCCAGCCAATCATAGACAATGACTCCAAGCCGGCAGAGCTGAAGAAGACAAATTGATTTCATGGATCTCCCATCTTCAGCCCTGAAATTAATAGGAAGTGAAACATGATGACAATGGTATGGAGACACACAATATGGATCACATTGCCTTTTGAAAAATAATAGTATGATATCACATTAATTTTACGAGTTCAAGTCAACACTTACAGCATGCCGTCGTAGTAAGTCCGTGTGGTTCCATTAAGGGCGCCTGACAAGGAAGTAAGGCTCAGAACCCAGTCTTCAGAAGTATCATGCCCAGGGAAAGCCTGACATTGGTATTTAATAGTGTGTTAGAATTATAACATCCATATCTATAATTTAATCAGAAAATCTTCCTAATTAGATGGCCAAAATTGTTGGACCCTTACTCCCAAATAACAGTGTGCTATATCCAATTATTACTTTCTCCTGCAAGGCCATAATTCTATTTGAATTTTAACACTTATTTAAAATTAGTGAATATTGGGTACAACATTGTCCTGTGAAATTTCGTCATATTTTGGCAGCACGAATTTCTCATGCAAGATGGGCATAGCTAGTGTTCGCTAGAGCAGCATGCCACCAAGCTCTCGGCATAGAATAGAAACGCAACAAGCAAGACCCGCAAGCCACATGCGCAAAGCCAAAAAAAAGGGCCCACGCAATCAAACAGAGATGCCCATTTTAGCTGCAAAGTTGCACTGCAAACAACATAATTAAAAGAAAAGAAAAAATAACAATGGATGCTGCCAACATTAAAAACAGATTATTTGGACCATCCACAGAAAAGCGCTTTAAGCTTCATGCAAATGCAGTGATGCTAATTTGGGTGCTTCGAACCTGCACTCCTGATCACAAGAAAAGCCCCTCGGAAAGGGAACTGGATCCTCTAACATTGAGAAGGAAAAGTTAGAGAAGCTACAGTCCTCTAACTTTCCTTCTTGCAATCCATATGATTAAGGCTAAAATGATTTAAATTCATTTGCAAAGTATAGATTAAATGTCTACACTCATAATCATTACATACGAACAATTTGATGGTGAAATAAAATTAATTTTAGATTATTTATATCTACAGTAAATATCAATAGTAAATAATCTGCTAAACATCTCTAACATTCCTTCTTCATTTTACACTAGCATTACACTGTAGCAGCGTGACATTGCTTCTCTAAGTTAAGGATCCGGCTCCCTCGGAAAGCATAGGATAAGCATGAACATTCTACCACCAACAGGCAACAACAAAGAGCTATCGTTTCAGAGAAAGATCTGAAATCTCTTGTTGTACCTTCTCAGCGAGCATCTGATGCAGCACCCTCACAACCTGCGCGCCGGCCGAGTGCCCCACAAAGTGCACAGGGTTCTGCTCGTCCCACACCGGATAATGCCCTGCGCACGATCAGAATCCCAAATGAAGAACTCTAAATCCAAACTCATGCGAGGCCATAGTGCGACAGTGATGTTCTGTTCGTCCAAATCCTCACCAGTGTCATAGATCCTCCCGAAGCGCGTGTGCCCATAGACCTGGCTGTGCTCCACGCCGTAGTCCACCTGTCCCCCCTTGAGGTAGTAGAACAGCTCCCGCGCCCTGCAGAACCACCAGATTCCCCAACAATCAAATTCCACCCAATATAGTATACTACTAGCTAGATTTAATAATGATAAGCGAAATCAGGATAGCTCGTCGAGATTTAAATGGGTGTCCAACCACCAAACGATGAAACAACTTTGGTAATTTTCCCACACACCCACCTGTCATGGATGCTGGTGAGCGACCCCAAATCCGGCACGAGCACGCGGTCGTCCTTCTTCTCGGCGCCGGCGAAGTAGGACATCCCGCCGAGCCTCTGCGCGCGGATAAACAAACAAAAAAACAGGAACGCGTGAGCACGCCTCGCCGGCATTTCACCGAACACCCGCCCGCCCCCGCCAGCCAGAGGTATGCACGTACCCCCTTGCCGAAGCCGAATATGCCGTGGACGAGGACGATGGGCGGCGGCGAGCCGTCGAGCACGACGCCCCTGCGCTGGTCCTCCTCCTCGGCGGCGGCGGCTACGTCGACGAGCCCCGGGGCCGGGGGCGGGCGGCGCAGCAGCGGGCACCCGGACGCGGCGGCGGCCTGCGAGATGTCCGCCGCGACGGCCGTGCTGAAGACGTAGAAGCCGAAGAGCAGGTGCACGGCCGCGCTGACCCCGAGCTCCACCAGGCCCAGGATGAACCTCGCCATCGCGCCCCGTCAACGAGCCGCGGTGGGCGGGCGCCGCGCCTCCCCCCTCCCCCTCCTCCTCCCCCTCCCTCCCCACAGGAAGAGGAAGAGGATGAGTCGGAGAAGGGCCGGTCACGCCTCCGGGTCGGGGTCGGGGCCGGGGGGCGCCCTCGTTTTATCTCCCTCCTCTCTTTCCTCCCTTCCGTCGCTGGCAAGGCAGACCGCTGGCGAGCTGTCGCGCGCTCCTCCCAGCGTCGTCGCCGTCTCACGCTGGCGCGGTCCGTTCTCCGTCCTTCCTTCCTTCCTTCCCCTTGCGCGTCGCTAACTTTGGGGGCTGGGCTAGCCTATAATCATACGGTTTTGCTATTTATAAACGGACGCGTCGCGTCGACGATGTGTGTGACGGGGGGCGAGCGTCCTGGCGCCCGCGGGTGTGAGCCGGACGCGGGTGGATTTTGATTTTAATCGCGGCGCGGGTCGGAGCGGCTGGCGCTTGGCTGGGGAGGCATGGGGGCCGCCTCGCCGTGTGGCTGCCCGGTTGGTTGGTTGGTGGCTGGCGGGTGGAGCCTCGCCTCGTCCCGTCTCGGGGGCTTGGCGTCGCAGCAGCCTTTGGCTGGCGCGGATTGCGCGGCCAGTGGCCAATAGGGTGTGCTCGCGTGGCACCAGTTGGCGCTTGGTGGGGCCGGGCGCCAGTCGGGTCCCTCGGCGTCGCGTTACTGTTGGGCCATTTGTGTGGCGGGGGGCAGTGGGTCCGTTTCCTCTTTTCTTCCATGGCTGGGAATTTCAGTTATGTTTTCCCCGGTGGGCGAGAAGGTTCTCGAGGAACCACGAGTTTGGTAGAGCCACGAATCCAATTTTTACACGTGAAGGGGTGAGGCAGACAGGCAGTACTACTTTTCTTTTTAGGGAAGCAGTACAACTACTTGAAAAACATATATAGGCCAAGAATCATAGCGTGCTACACACTGTCATGTAAAAAAATCATAGCGTGGTACACGTGAGCAGCCCATTCAGTTAGAGCAACTCCAACGGGCCGACCCAAACGGACGGCGTTTTTGTCCGCTTTTTGTTCGTTTGGATCGGCCGCCCGCCCGCCGTCCGCCCTCTTTTAGTTTTGGGTCGGCAGTGCGCCCAACGGGCCGACCCATATCATGACCGCGCGCGTTTAACATCATGTCGTCGCCCTGATTTTGGCGCTCCAGCGTGCAGGAAAGGTTCGCGCGCCCGGGGGAAAGCGGCCTAGCGCGCGCTGGTTTTGGCGCTCCAGCGCGCGGGAAAGGTTCGCGCGCGCGCCGCGGCCGGCGCTCGCTATAAAGAAGGCGCTCCCTCCACACTCTATCCGCCGCCCACTCTCGCCGCCTCTGCGCCACCATGTCGATCCGCCGTCTGGGCGCTTCGGATTTTCGCGGAGTCCGCGAGCACCGCTCCGGCGCCTTCTCTACCGAGATCTGGTTTCACGAGAAACGTCTCGTTCTCGGCACCTTCGACACCGCGGAGGACGCGGCCCGCACGCACGATGCGGCGGCGTGGCGCCTCCTGAGGCCTCGTCGGGATATGAATTTTCCCAACGTGTCGAGCCAGCGGGCGTAGGATCTGGCGCCTCTCCCGTGGCTTTTCACCGACGAGGATCGTCGTGTCCACCAGAGGCGGCAGCGTCGCCTCGCCATCGCATAGAAGGACGTGGAAGCCTTGGTGGTGTGGCGCGGAGGCTTCCCGCAGGACATCATCGACGAGTGCCAGTTCTACAAGCAATTGAGATCGGAGAGGGACGCGAGGAGGAGGGAGCGAGCCGCCTATCGGGAGGACAAGCGTTCGCGGAAGCAGGCAACTCAATTGAAACTGAAGCTACAAGAAACGTCGGGTTGGGACTTTGAAGACGAGCAGCTTGCTGACGCCTACCTTCAGACGTCGGAGGAGGACATTACCGAGTCGGAGTCAGAAATCGACGATTAGTGGTCTTTTTCTTTTATATGTGTACGCTAGAACTATCTATGTATCCATTTTAATCTGAAAAATGGTCGGCGGCATCGGCGACGTAGCAGGCGGGCGAGGGTGTGAATCCACTGTGCCACCGACCAGCGGGCCCGGTGAGGAAAGATGGCAAGCGCGCGCGCGTCCGTCTTGTGTCCGCGCCGACGCAAATCAGGCTAAAAATGGGTCGGGAATGGGTCGGCAGGCGGACGAAAGCGGATGCGCGTTCGTTTGGGTCGGCGCGTTGGGCCGGCTTTTTTGTCCTCGCCGACCCAAACGGACGCCCGCGGACGAAATGGCTCGCCCCATTGGAGTTGCTCTTAGAAAAAAAAGGTATTTCTAACGACAGCTGGAAGTCTTTCATACACAGTCTTCGGTGTTGAACTCCTGAATATATCTACACCAAATCTCGCCACCTCGTCCTCCTCCAAAAAAAAGTTAGGGTTTGTGCCTCTCGCCGGCGCCGGCGTAGGTCGCCTCGTCTCCGGTGGCCCTAGGGCCATGGAGGGGCGGTGGATCTTGGCAAGGGTCGGCGGGAGGGCTCCGTTTTTAGTCTTTTTTTTTTCAATCTTGTTAGGATTTGTGTCCTGCTCAGGAAGGCGAGACGGCGGCGGCTCCTTGAAGATGGAGTAAAGGTCTCCCTGCCTGCTCTCGTTCTGGCGATGTGTCTAGCATCATTGATGTGCGTGTAGTGGTGTCTCTCTGGCAGATCTATCTTCGGTGGATTTGCTCGGATCTCGTCGTTGTGCGTCTACGTTCGTGTGTCTTCGGTTTGGATCCTTCCGATCTACGTTATTTTTCATCGGCGGCGGGTGATGTTCTGGGGTGCTGGTCCTATGGGGCCTTAGCACGACGACTTTCCGATTGTCTACTACAACAAGTTGTGCTCGAATCCGGCGATGGAGGGGCGATGACGGCAGCGCGCCTTCGGCTCGCTTCAGTGCTTGTAGTCGTCGCCAGGTAGTCTATGGATGTAGATGTAATTTTTATTTTTGATGTTCGTTGTACTGCCATGATTGAAAATGAATAGATTGAAAGTTTTCTCGCAAAAAAAATCTCCCCACCTGACAAGAAACCCCAACCTCAGCGCGCCAAGGAGATGGCCAGAATCTACGCTGGAGCTCTATCGACTACGTTCAGATGAACGAGCTCGAGGAGGATCGGAGCCCGGAATAAAAACTCGAAGAAAAAGCGTCGCCATCCATCCGAGCGCTACACCTATGAGGACTTAAAACCCCTAACCTAAACTACTAACCGGAGCAGAGGCACCGGAATTTCCCTCGCCGCCACCGGCCACCGGAACAGCAGGCAGAGGGAAGACGAATCCACAGACTCATCGATGAAGTCTGGAGGGGAGAGTTTACTCTAGCCACCAAGGGATAGGGGAGGAAAAAGGAAACCCTAGGTTGGTTTAAGCTACACAACATATTAATGGATTACTTTGAGTTACTCACTCTGTAAATAAATATAAGACTTTTTAGATCATGATTATTTCTTTCCCACTTATAAATGATAGAGTTATGGTGAGTTCACATATGGAACCACACAAATAAACAAGCGTACTTCTACCCATATGTGGGACCAAACATAAATAAACAACTGCTATTTTTACAAGGTGTGAGACATCCAAAATAAACAAATACACTGCTACCTTGACGTGAGAATAACACTATTGAAAAAACACAAATTATAAATGCAAGTATGTGATTTTAACTCAAAATCATGGTCTTATTTTAGCTTCTCTACCCAAGCAATTCTTCCAATTCCTTGTCATAGCAGATGAGGGCAATCAAATTCAATTTCGACGCGGTGATAGATTTTGTCCTCCTATCTAATCCAAGATCTTGTGCATTCAACTTACTCGTACCACTAAAAAAACTTACTCGTGCCTATTCTAATATGTTTCAAATTCAAAATGTTATGTCACTATAAACCTTGCAAAGGACCTACTATGATCTCTCGAGACTCTTTGATGACAACAACACGATCTTTCATTATATTTCCACTCACTTTCCAATCGCGAATCATGCAACGGACGCAAGATTCCACATCATTTGACGATCTCCTAAGCCGGTGATAAGTCCTTGTTTCTTGTCGCTTCGTATCATTATATTCCCGCTCTCTTTTTAATCGTGAATCATGCAACAGATGCAGCATACCATCATTTTTTGATGATCTTCTAAGTCGGTGATAACTCCTTGTTTCTTGTGGCTTCGTATCATTGTATTTCCACTCTCTTTCTAATCATGAATCATGCAACGGACACAAGATACCATCATTTGACGATCTCCTAAGCCAGTGATAACTCCTTGATTCTTATGGCTTCGTAGCAATGCACGGACATTATGCTACTACCTAAAATGTCTTATATTAGTTTACATAGGGAGTATTTGATTAGGAATAAGTGACATGGGACTTCATGACACAACATGATACAATATTTTTTGGGTTAAAAGACATAACATAATGTACAATGACATACTCTTTATAGTGGCAACGGTTGATGATACAATCTTATCTTAATCCTGCCATGTAATCTAGAGATGACAAATAAAGATGTACAATGTTTTTCAATAGAAACTTGTATTACTCAAACACGAATAGGATTACAATCAGCAATAGCTATCTCAATAAGACGCAATGCGTGAGGCCTGACTTTGATCACTGACGTGTCGGATACGTAGAAAAACATTTTGTTTGTTAAGTGTAAGAGACTGGATACACCTGAACCTATGACCATTATTGTATTTTATCTACCTTTGGAGATTGATACATCTCCAACATATCTATTTTTTTTATTGTTTCATGCTGTTATATTATCATTCTTGAATGTTTTACAATTATTCTATAGCAACTTTATATCATTTTTTGGGACTAGCCTATTGACATAGAGCACAATGCCAGTTGTGTTTTTTGCTTGTTTTTTACTTCGCAGAATATCACTACCAAACGGAGTCTAAATGCAATGACACATTTTGAAGATTTTTTTGGACCAGAAGACACCTTGGGGGCCAAGAAATCACCTGGAAGGAGTCCCGTGGGGACCACAAGACACCAGGGCACGCCTAGGAGCCCAGGCGTGCCATAGTGGGTTGTGGGGCCCACGAGGCTCTCCTGCACCGCCTCTTCGCCCTATAAATTTCCAAATATTCCAGAAACCCTAGGAGAGCAGACGAAAAACAATTCCAACCGCCGCAAGTTCCCAAACCACGAGATCCAATCTAACACCATGATGGAGGGGTTCATCATCTCATTGGTGCCTCTCCGATGATGCGTGAGTAGTCCACCATAGACCTAAGGGTCCACAGGCAGTAGTTAAATGGCTTCCTCTCTCTCTCTCTCTCTCTCTCTCTGATTTTCAATACAATGGTGTCTTGGATATCTATTTCATGTAACTCTTTTTGCGTGTGTTTGTTGGGATCCGATGAACTTTGAGTTTATGATCAGATCTATATCCATGCATATTATTTGAGTTTCTTTGATCTCTTATATGCATAATTATTTATAGCCTCGTATTTCTTCTTCGAATCTTTGGTTTAGTTAGGACAACTAGATCAACTTTTCTTGCCATGGGGAAGAGGTGCTTTGTGATGGGTTCGATCTTGCGGTGTCCTCTCCCAGTGACAGAAGGGGCAACGAGGCATGCATGCATCGTTGCTATTAAGGATAACAAGATGGGGTATATTCCTACATGAATAGATCTTGTCTAGATCATGTCATCGTTCTTATTGCATTACTCTGTTTCTCCGTGAACTTAATACACTAGATGCATGCTGGATAGTGGTCGATGTGTGGAGTAATAGTAGTAGATGTAGGCAGGAGCCGGTCTACTAATCTTGGACATGATGCCTATATATTGATCATTGCCTTGGATATCGTCATGATTATTCGATCTTCTATCAATTGCCCAACAGTAATTTGTTTACCCACCGTATGCTATTTTCGTGAGAGAAGCCACTAGTGAAATCTACGGCCCCGGGTCTATCTTTTATTATATTGCTTTCAGATCTATTCTCCATCGTCTTTGTTTTCTGATCTATTATTCAAAAAACCCAAAAATAGCCTGCTGCGTTTTTTCTTTCTTTATTTTATTTCGCATTTTATCGAAATCTATTTATCCAAACTCATACAAAATTATCTATGTTTTTACTAAGGAGGGATTGACAACCCCTCTTATGTGTTGGGTTGCGAGGATTTGTTCTTTGTGTGCAGGTACCGCTTACATAGTATTGCTTGGTTCTCTTACTGGATTGATACCTTAGTTTCATAACTAAGGAAAATACCTACCGTCGCTATATTGCATCATCCCTTACTTTTTGGGGAAATACCGACGCAGTCTCTAGCCGCATCAGAGATGCATATAAAGTACACCATATAAATATAACCGTCCATGGAAAATAATTTCATAGTTTCACTCATATAAGTCAAACGAGCTTTTTCTATTTTTTTTCTTTGAGAACACGCACGAGAATCGCGTGTCTTTGTATTGATAGAAAGAGGAGAAAATGTTACAAGTCTTTATTACATCGGCCAACCTGAAAGTTATCACCTCCACCCTAACAAACCTACACCGGCTACTCGCGGTATACTCCGCTCTTACGTGCCTCTGCCCTGCTACTTGTGAGCTGCGTTGGGGTTTTTCCCAAAGAGGAAGGGTGAAGCAATATAGTAGCATATAGTATTTCCCTTGATAGAGAACCAAGGTTATCGAACCAATAGGAGATCCAATCAAACAACTGTCGACGGTACGTACAAACACAAGAGCAAATACTTGCACCCAAGGCGGGCAAGAGAGTTGTCAATCCCCTTGTACTCATTAATTGCAAGTATCAAATCTGATAATATGTGATAGATAAATTACAAAATAAAATAGAAGTAAATAAATTACAGCAAAGTATTTTTGGTTTTAGTAATATGATTAAAATAGACCCCGGGCCATAGTTTTCACTAGAGGCGTCTCCCATAGAAATAGTATACGATGAGTAAACAAATTACTGTTGGGAAATGAAAGTGCGTTATATCGACTAGAGGGGGTGAACAGGCAATTTTTATGAATTCTTCACTGAGGAATTTCAGGGCGAGGAAATTCCTAAGCGAAGAACGACTTGCAGCGGAATAAGTACTCAGATGCGAACATGACAGAACATAAGCATGGTCATCATGATGGAATGAAGACTAGCACAGAGTACAGAAAGCGTAAATACAGGATAACATAGGATGAAGACAAACAGACTAAAGAAAATGAAGTGAGGAAATTGAGAAAGTCTTCAGTCAAAGTCTTCGAACAGATATGAATAGGCACACAACACAGTAACGAGGAAATGAATGAGTTGAGGAAATAGAACCAGTAAGCTTGGTGAAGACAATGATTTGGTAGACCAGTTCCAACTATTGTGTTAGTTGTACGTCTAGTTGGAGCGACTAGGTATTTAAACCCGAGGACACATAGTCTTCACCGTATTCTCCTTGAGCTAAGGTCAGACAGACCTCGCCCAATCACTCGTGGTAAGTCTTCAGGTGACTTCCAAACCTTCACAAACTCGGTCACTCGGCGATCCACAATTTCCTCTTGGATGCTTTAGACCATGACGCCTAACCGTCTGGAAGAAGCACACTCTTCAAAGGTAACAAGCGTCGGATCCACGCAGGGTTTGTAGGTGTTTGGGTTTGGGTTTTCCTCACTTGATGATTTTCGCTCAGAGTCCTCGGAGGATGGGATGCTCTCAAATGACAAGTGTTAGTTTTCTCTCGGAGCAGCAAACCAGCTAGTGGTTGTAGGGGCGGGTATTTATAGCCTAGGGAGCAGTCCGACATGATAAGACAAAAATGCCCTTCAATGATATGACCGTTAGGTGGGTAGATATTTTGGGACAGCTGGCGCGTAGCACAACAACGGTCGGAAATTTGAGTATCAAATTCCTCAGGGCTATCATATTCCTCACTGTGTAGGCAATCCGCACTGGCGAATTTCTAACTCCTCAGTCAGAACAAATTCCTCAGAGACCAGAAGAACGTTGTCTCTGTCACTGAAGAAATTAACTGAGCTGTATGAGATTTCCAATGGCTTCACTCGAAGGGATTGGTAGGTGTAGGATTTGAGTTGAGCTGTTGGGGAACGTAGTAACTTCAAAAAAATTCCTACGCACACACAGGATCATGGTGATGCATAGCAACGAGAGGGGAGAGTGTGTACACGTACCCTTGTAGACCGAAAGCGGAAGCGTTAGCACAACGCGGTTGATGTAGTCGTACGTCTTCATGATCCGACCGATCCAAGTACCGAACGCACGGCACCTCCGAGTTCAGCACACATTCAACTCGATGACGTCATGCAAACTTCGGTCCAGCAGAGCTTCGCCGAAGAGTTTCATCAGCACGACGGCGTGATGATGGTGATGATGATGCTACCGATGCAGGGCTTTGCCTAAGCAGTGCTATGATATTATCGAGGTGGATTATGGTGGAGGGGGGACACCGCACATGACTAAGAGATCAATGATCAATTGATGTGTCTCCAAGGGGTGCCACCTCCCTGTATATAAAGGAGTGGAGGAGGGAGAGGAGGCCGGCCTCCCTAGGCGCGCCCCATGAGGATTCCTACTCCCACTGGGAGTAGGACTCCCCCCTTCCAAGTAGGAGTAGGAGAAGGGAAGGAAGGGATAGAGGAAGAGAAGGAAAAAGGGGGGCGCCGCCCCCTCCCCCTCCTTGTCCAATTCAGACTAGAGGGGGAGGGGGCGCGCGGCTGCCCTGGACGCCCCTCCTCTTCTCCCACTAGGGCCCATGAGGCCCAATTAACTCCCCGGGGGGTTCCGGTAACCCCCCGGTACTCCTGTATATGCCCGAAACCTCCCGGAACCCTTCCGGTGTCCAAACATAGTCGTCCAATATATCGATCTTTACGTCTCGACCATTTCGAGACTCCTCGACATGTCCTTGATCATATCCGGGACTCCAAACTACCTTCGGTACATCAAAACACATAAACTCATAATACCGATCGTCACTGAACGTTAAGCGTGCGGACCCTACGGGTTCGAGAACTATGTAGACATGACCGAGACACGTTTCCGGGCAATAACCAATAGCGGAACCTGGATGCTCATATTGGCTCCTACATATTCTACGAAGATCTTTATTGGTCAAACCGCATAACAATATACGTTGCTCCCTTTGTCATCGGTATGTTACTTGCCCGAGATTCGATCGTCGGTATCTCAATACCTAGTTCAATCTCGTTACCGGCAAGTCTCTTTACTCGTTCCGTAATGCATCATCCTGCAACTAACTCATTAGTCACATTGCTTGCAAGGCTTATAGTGATGTGCATTACCGAGAGGGCCCAGGGATACCTCTCCGACAATCGAAGTGACAAATCCTAATCTAGATCTATGCCAACTCAACAAGTACCATCGGAGACACCTACAGAGCACCTTTATAATCACCCAGTTACGTTGTGATATTTGGTAGCACACAAAGTGTTCCTCTGGTATTCGGGAGTTGCATAATCTCATAGTCATAGGAACATGTATAAGTCATGAAGAAAGCAATAGCAACATACTAAACGATCAAGTGCTAAGCTAATGGAATGGGTCAAGTCAATCACATCATTCTCTAATGATGTGATCCCATTAATCAAATGACAACTCATGTCTATGGCTAGGAAACTTAACCATCTTTCATTCAACGAGCTAGTGAAGTAGAGTCATACTAGTGACACTCTGTTTGTCTATGTATTCACACATGTACTAAGTTTCCGGTTAATACAATTCTAGCATGAATAATGAACATTTATCATGAAATAAGGAAATAAATAATACTTTATTATTGCCTCTAGGGCATATTTCCTTCATGAGCATCACATGGAAATTTTTCCTTAGTATTTCCTCGACCCCCTTTAACAGTACGGTGTTTCCTATGACTCAAGAAAGAGAAAATGAAACTACAAAAACAAAAGTCTTCACGCTTCATGTTCACCGAATGAATACCAAGTCTTCAAGGTCACACCAATTTCTTCACTTTCAAAGTCTTCAGAAAGTCTTCAGAAAACCAAAATCTTCAGTCGAAGATATTCATTTTTAGGGGTCGACTTTCTCTGTAAATATCAAACTCCTCATAGACTTATAGACCTGTGTACACTCATAAACACATTAGTCCCTTAACCTATAAGTCTTCAATACACCAATATCACTAAGGGGCACTAGATGCACTTATCTCCCCCTTTTTGGTGATTGATGACAATATAGGTTAAGTTTTCAACGACGATAAACATATGAAGTGTAAGTACTGATATTGAGGAATTTGATTGCAAGATATAGAAGAACTCCCCCTGAAGATGTGCATAGTGAGGATTTTGCTTTTGAGGCAATGCACACTTTAAGAGTAGAATCATGGAGATCCCCCCGTATATCTTGTAATTCATACACGCATTTGACATATAATATGAAGAATTTGAAATGCATGATGAAATATGGTGACTGATGTAATTCAGCATGCGTGCATTAACATTAACGAGGAATAAGCATGCAGAAGAACATAGCAAAAGTATCAGACCACCATAGAGTTTAAGTTTACAACTCGATCCAGCAAAGTCTTCAAAAGAACGAGAGTTGTAACTTAGCAAAAAAACACCCATATAGGTAGACCCGCTTGAAGACTAACTCAATCTCTCCCCCTTTGTCATCGAATGACCAAAATGATCGAAAAATGAGGAGTAATGCTCCTGAAGAATATCAAGATGATGAAGGAGCGCCAGCATTGTTGGGGTCGTTTGCTGATGAAGGGCCTGCCGCAGTGTCGTCCAAGTCTCCATGCACATCGGTTTCGCGTGATGAAGAGAATGAGCTGGCCACCAAGGAAGGAACCTTGACCTTCTTGAATTTCTTGGGTGGAGGAGCAGACCAGACAAAATCCTCCTTGAGACCCATTTGCTTCAGATCTTCTTCACCATATAGATGTGACAGAATAGCCCATGTGTGACCGAAGACTTCATGGAGCTAGTAATAGTTTTTCTTCATTGCATTGTGTATAGCAGTCATGTTGTGAAGAATAGAACCAAACTGACGCTTAACCCATTTGTGGTTTCGATCCACCTTTTGGTGAAGGCTAAGCAGAAGCTCACGGTCAGTCATCACTCTTGGAGCTGTGGCTTGAGGATTTGGCTTTGAAGCATGTGCAGCAGAGTCATGAGTGGCAGAGTCATCATTGATGGAGTAAGATGCAGCTTTGCGGAACTAACCATCCAATGGACGAATGCCTTCATCTATAACTGCAGCAGCCTTGCCCTTTTCATCAGCTGAGGAATATGTCCGCTTGAGGACTTCAATGGGGGGAAAGTAGCTGCAATGGTTGAGAGTGTCAACCTTGTAGTTGAGTGAAGACCTTGTTCTGAGGAATCTCATAATCCAAGGAGCATAAGGCTTCAACTCAAACGGAGAGAGTGCAACATTTGCCAGAGTCCTCATGAAGAAATCATGATAGTTGACAGGAATGTCGTGCATGATATTAAACAACAGATTCTTCATGATGCCAACGACTTCTTCATCAGTTGAGTCGTGGCCTTTGATAGGACTCAAGGTCTTTGTCAGAATGCGATAAACTGTTCTTGGCACATATAGCAATTCCTTCACGAGGAATTTGGTCCTTGGGCCCTGACCGGGCTTCAGAGGCTTCATGAGCACTTGCATGAAATGGGCAGTGAGTTCAGGCTCATGGTACAGGCAACGAGCTCCTACAAGGGGAGGACTGATTGGCAGGGCGTGAAGCAATTTAGAGGCCGGTGCTTTATAATGAGTATTTTCGGTCATCCAGTCCAATACCCAAGAGTTGATATCATCAGCATCTCCTGTGACGTGCAGAGTTGCATAGAATTGAAGAATGAGCTCTTCATTCCAATCGCAAATATCCGAGCAAAAGTTGAGTAGGCCTGCATCATGAAGCACACTGAGTACTGGGGTAAAGCAAGGCAGTGATTCCATGTCCACATGAGGAATATGCTCATGGTCGAAGTCTTTGTCCTTGTTGAAGAGCAGTGAAGAATAGAAATTTGCTTGGCTGGCAGTCCAGAAGCGCTTCCTTCTAAGATGAGCAGAGTCATAGGGATTATAGTCTGTGAAGAACACATGCTCGCCGAAGAAGTCATCAGCCTTGAATTTCTGCTTCTTCGAGAAGGGATCCTTTGGCTTGGGCTGAGGAGTATCAGTCAATTGCATTACTACTTCGGGAATCGCAATCTCAGGTTCCACATGCTGAGGAATTTCAGCTTCTGCGTCAGTGGCAGCCTGGGTCTTCATTTCTTCATTAACAATTTCTTCAGCACTAGTGGCTGGAATTTCTTCATGGACAGACAGTGTGGCATGAGGTTCTTCAGATCCCATTTGTACTTCAGTATTCACAGGGGACTGAGGAATTTGTTGTAGGGGTGTGAACAGTGGAGAATTGGGGTGTTGACTTGCCCAAAAATCATCGTTCAACACTGGAGTTGTGCACCCAATGTCCACATCTTCTTCTTCACTCTTTTCTTCAACACCGGCCTCTTCAGCAGTGAACTGAGGCATGGGCGATGAGACAATTGGGGTTGAAGGGATTGCATCCGCTTCAATTTCTTCATCCAACTGCTCTGACGTAGTACCAGAAGGAATTTCTTCATATGATCCACTTGGAATCACATATTCTTCATCAAAAGGAACAAGGTCCTTTGATGGCATGGATGAGACCGGAATAGCATCAATTGGATTTTCAAAAGAGCTGGTCAATGGCTTCATCTTCTTCGGAGTTGAAGAATCTGATGAAGTTGATGCTTTCTTTTCTTCACAGCTGCACGCTCTGCAGCCTTGGTCTTCTTCACATCTGATGCAGATGAAAGAATTGGAGTTGGGATAGGTGCAGGTGGAGCAGAGGAAATTAGGGCATTTACTTCAAGCTCATTAGCAGAAGCTTCAGCTGGCCTGACAGTTTCTTCAGGTGCAACACTAGTGGTTGCCCTGGCAATTTCTTCAGTGGCTGGAATGCAGTCATCATCCCTGGTACTCTGAGTTTCATCAGCGGTGCTGGCATGATCTTCAGTCGGTTGAGCAGATGCCTCAGCCTGAGAAATTTCTTGTTGCATTGGGGCTGCAACATTGGAAGTGAACTTCTCAGTTAAATTCACAAACCTGACTTTGGCTCCAAGCCAGTCAGTGCGGTATACGTCAAATTCATCACTGAGTTTCTTAATCTTAGATTGAATAGTGATAAGTTCTTCAGTTGTCATAGAGACAATGTTTTTCTTCAGGAAACACTCCTTCATGTACTGCGCTTTCTTCAACTACCTGGCGTTCTCAAATTTCCATTTTTTCTTCCTGAATAAAGGAATTCAGTATATGACTTTGGCCAAGAGTCAACTTGAAGTCAGGCATAGGAGTGTTGGGGTCCTTGTGCCAGAGACCAATGTAATCAAGGATCAATTTTGGATCCAAAAGTAGAGGCACATTTGTGCCTTTGGCTCTAGTGGCCTTGAGCTGCCTGTCTCTGATGATTTCAGCAAGTTCTTCATCATCAACTTCGTCTTCATCAGACGGCACTTGAAAGGCAACCTGCTTCTTGTGAGGACTTGGTCGAGAGCCTCGTCCAGCAGTGGCCTTTTTCTTCAGCAAAGAGGGGCCAGTTGATGAATTTGGTGGAGCTGAAGAACTAGCAGAAGCTCCTGAGGCAATAGAGATGTCTGTTGTCCTTTGGCACGTGGCGAGATGCACAAGTGCTGAGGATTTTGTCAGAGGATCTGAGGACTTCGGAGGAGCTGGAGCAGCTTGAGGAGTTGGCCGTGAGGGCTTTGAAGAGTCTGGCCGTGAGAGCATTGCTGAGGAACTTGGACATGAGTGAATTTGGGGTGAAGCACTTGGCTTAGGAGCAGACTTCTTTGCCATGGCCTTCTTTGGCTTACTTGCAGAGGCCTCAGCAGTGGTAGCAGCAGCAGAGTCTTCATTAAATTTCCTCACTACTTCCTTAGCTATTTTGGCTAGCTTGGCCTGGCGCTTGGCCCATTCATCAGGATAGTCCTCACCACGCTTGAGGCTGGTGGGATTAGCTTCTTGGCCAGGTGCCAATGGAGGTCTTGGGCATGGAGGATTTAGAGCAAATTTCTTCATATACTTGGGAGTAACATATCTGTACTCCCTCCATTCCCGTGCCCATCTCCTCTCTATCCTTTGTATGCGCACCTTGCGCTGATTTTTGTCCTCCTTGCCAAACTTGGCCTCATCAGGAGTGCAAAAATCATTGTATATGTCATCAGGGATCTCGAAAGCAGTATTGACCTCAGGCCTCTGTCCTCCCTTCTGTGGCTTTTTACCGTCAGCCATTTTCTTTAGCTGAGGAATATGAACAACAGAATTTTCTAAAGAGGTGTGCAACTTTTCTTCGAGGAACGCTGCAAATGAGTTAAGTTGATGAGAACTTAGTGATTCAGCAGCAGACATGAGTACCTGTGAACAGAGTATAGTTGCGAGGAATTTGGGGAGGTCATATGCGTTCTCAGAAGTTTTTCAAAAAGAACAAGTTTGAGGAATTTGACCAGATAAGTCTTGAAGAATTTCACTAAGCGTTCTTTGACTTAGGTTCCAGAGTTGTACAGATTGAAAAATCCACACAACTGAGGAATCTTGAAGAAAAAATGTTGCTTAGGGAAACAGATCAAGAGCAGATGTTATGAGAGGTGTTCAGTGTGTGAAGATTTGAGAAATAAACACCTTTGAAGATTTTGTAGAAAACATTTGAATCAAAGAGGGCAGTAAAAGTAACATTTAATTACCCTTGATGAAGAACACGACAAACTGGGAAGTGTAGATGTGAAGTTCATCAGTTCAGATCTTCCACGCCCTAACTTGCAGAGGAAGACAGCTACGGCGGCGGCGGAGTGAAGAAATCCGCAGTCGTCGCGAGTACGACGGCGAAGAGGTCAAGGCAGTGAAGCTCTTCCTTGCCGGCGATGATGGAAGTAGCGGTGGCGCTAGGGTTTGAGAAGCTCAAGCGAGGGAGTGAGGTCGAGCGGAGTAAAAACGAAGTGAGGAAGGGGAGGGGTATTTATAGCTGAAGTGAAAAACTGTTCGCCCGAAGAATTTGGACGAACGTGCCCCTGTCCCTTCTCCTTCGCTTGACATGTGTCACCCACGTACTGAGAGGTGGCGATCGTGTGAGATCGTGGGTGAATAGATAAGTATTATCGTGGATTGTGGAACGGTTTGAGCGGCAAACGCCGAAAATTCAGATAAGGTAAGTTTTAAAAGTTTCGTTCGCAAATTCTTCAGCTGACAAGGACACAGTGAAGATTTTGAACGAGTTTCAAATAGAACGCACATGAAGAAATAGTGAATAGACTGGGTTGAGTTTAGCATAGAGTGGGAAGGGTCCGATCACATTCACTAAGCAAAAAAAACTAGAAGAAATAGCAATAAGTGAATGCTGTAGAGGACATAAACTCACATATATATATATAGCATAGAGTTTGCTTCATCCATAATAGTTGAGCACAACAAGAACCAGCAGCAATGTACTCAGCTTCAGCAGTAGACAGTGATACGCAGTTCTGTTTCTTCACGGACCAACAGACCAAAGATCGTCCGAGGAAATGGCATGTGCCTGATGTTTTTTTTTTGCGGGTGAAAACTTGTATTACTCAATCACAAGATCCTTACAATCATCAAAAGCTAAAGACAAAGCAACTTCTGGGCCAGACCCTAACCAAGTCATAGTTCTGCCCTCACCTCTAGCAAACTTAGCTAAACTATCACTAACATTATTTTGAGTACGATTAACATGAGTAATACTTGTGGTCCACACGATCACTGGCATAGTTAGAGTCTGAATATTCAATGAGATCAAAAGCCGAGCCCTTGGGGTACCATAATCCAAGTGTTGGTGTCTGAGGTAGATATCGAAGAATATGCTTCATAGCCTTATGGTGTGATTCCTTCGGTGTACCTTGAAAGCGGGCACACATGCAAACACTAAGCATAATATTCGGCCTAGATGCACATAAATACAATAAAGAACCAATCATGGAGTGGTATACCTTTTGATCGAAGTCAATACCATTTTCATCAGTGCATAGATGGTGAGCATAGGAATTTTGACCCCTTTGCAATCTTGCATGCCGAATTTTCTCAGTACATCCTTGAGGTATTTCTCCTGAGATATGAATATGCCATTGCGCAGTTGACGAATTTGAATACCTAAGAAGAATTTCAATTCTCCCATCATAGACATCTCATATTCCTCTCTCATCATATAACCAAATTCATCAGTGTAACGTTGGTCAGTACAGCCAAAGATAATATCATCAACATATATTTGGCACACAAACAATTCACCATCATAAGATTTAGTGAAAAGAGCAGGGTCAAGTGAACCGGGTTTGAATCCTTTCTTCATGAGGAATTCCTTCAAAGTATCATACCACGCCCGAGGGGCCTGCTTGAGGCCATAGAGGGCCTTATTGAGTCTGAAGACTTTGTCAGGATGCTTCGGATATTCAAAACCTAGGGGTTGAGCAACATATACTTCTTCCTCAAGCTTACCATTGAGGAATGCAATTTTCACATCCATTTGATATAAAGTGATATCATGATGGTTAGCATAAGCAAGTAATATGTTAATAGCCTCAAGTCTAGCAACAGGTGCAAAAGTTTCATAGAAATCAATTCCTTCAACCTGTGTGTACCCTTGAGCTACAAGCCATGCCTTATTCCTCATCACAAGGCCATTTTCATCTTGCTTGTTGCGGTAGATCCACTTTGTGCCAATGATATTGTGCTTGCGAGGATTTGGACGTTTGACCAGTTCCCAGCCGTTGTTGAGCTCAAACTCAGGCTCCAGAAATGCTTCATCTACCTTAGTGGGCTCTGTGATAGAGACGAAAGCAAAGTGCCCACAAAAGTTAGATAATTGTGAAGCTTTTGAGCGTGTGAGAGGACCTAGAATGTTGATGTCACTGATGATTTTCTCAATATGCACTTCGTTTGCAACACGAGGTTGAGCGAGTTGTCGTCGAGGAATTTTATCAGCATTTTCTTCATCACCGTTTTCTTCAGGTGCATCAGCATGACGTTCTTCACGTTCTGGAATGATTTCTTCAACAGATTCTTTGGTAGGAATGACATCCTCAGTAGCCTTGAACTTGATGGTTTCCTCACATGACTGTTTATCTAACACAGAAGGTAGGTGCTATCTTTGCGAGCCATTAGTTTCATCGAACCGCACATCTACAGTTTCAACAACTTTGTGGAGGACGTTGTTGAAGACTCTGTAGGTGTGCGAGCCCTTTCCGTAACCAAGCACAAAACCTTCATGTGCTTTTGGTGCAAATTTAGAATTGTGATGAGGATCTCTAATCCAACATTTAGCACCGAAGACTTTGAAATAACTCACATTGGGTTTCTTGTCAGCGAGGAGTTCATAAGCAGTCTTCTTGAAGAATTTGTGAAGATATACCTTGTTGATGATGTGGCATGCAGTATCAATTGCCTCAATCCAGAAACGACGAGGCGTCTTGTACTCATCAAGCATAGTATGAGCCATCTCAACAAGAGTCCTATTCTTGCGCTCCATGACGCCATTCTGCTGAGGAGTATAGGGAGCAGATAACTCATGAGTAATACCAGGTTCATCAAGATAGTCATCAAGACCAGAATTCTTGAACTCGGTTCCATTGTCACTTCTGATGTTCTTGATCTTCACACCAAAGTTGGTTGAAGCCCTCGAGTAAAATCGTTTGAAGACTTCTTGCACCTCATGTTTGTAAGTGACAATATGCACCCATGTGTAATGAGAGTAATCATCAACAATAACAAAGCCATATAGAGATGCATCATTTGTAACTGCAGAATAATGATTAGGACCAAGGAGATCCATGTGAAGCAATTCAAATGGTTGAGTGGTAGTCATGATTGTCTTTGCCGGATGTTTGGCCTTGGTCATCTTTCCAGCTTCGCAGGCTCCACAGAAGTGATCCTTGAGGAATTTGACATTCTCAACGCCAATGACATGCTTCTTCTTTGCGAGCGTGTGTAGATTCCTCATGCCAGCATGACCAAGTCGTCGATGCCATAGCCAGCCTTCTGATGCTTTTGCAAGTAGACATACAGCTGGTTGAGGTCCTGTAGAGAAATCAACAATATACAAGTCTCCTCTCCTAAAGCCTTGAAAGACTTTGGAATTGTCAGCTTCCATGATCACAACACAACGATGCTTGCCAAAGATGACAACCATATCAAGATCACAAAGCATTAAGACTGACATGAGGTTGTATCCTAAGGACTCGACAAGCATGACTTTGTCCATGTGTCGATCCTTTGAGATCACAACCTTACCTAGACCCAAAACCTGACTTTTGCCTTTGTCAGCGAAGATGATATGCTTCAGATGCGATGGTGATAAGGGAACATCCATCAATCAATTCTTGTCACCAGTCATGTGATTTGTACATCCATTATCGAGGACCCACTCATTGGCTTTGGGTTGATCATCCTGCAGATGAATTAGTGCAGCTTACGAACTCATATACTTCATCAGTGAAGAATATGCCATCAATTTCATCAGATCAATTTCATCAAGCAATAAAGCAGATAAGACATAATGAGGACGTGAGAAATGAAAGTTCATTTCTTCATGATTAGCCTGCATCCTTTCAGGCAACTTCAGGTCTCCAGCAATTTCTTTAGACGTTCAAGCACGTCCGGAGACCTGACCCTGCAGAAGAAATTAGTTCTTTTTCTTCACCACCCACATCTGAAGGGGTGGCAAAGAGTTCATTACTCTGCGAAATCCATACGAGAAAGGTGGCATAGAAGCCAGTCCACTTCGTTTCACATAATTGGAGTTAGGATAAGTATATGAATAAGTAGAGAAATTCTTCGAGGACTTATGAACATAATGGTTAGAATAATAATGCTCATATTCATAGCACTTAGCTTTTCCCTGCGAAACAGAGGTGTTAGCATGATGATGTTCATATGAGGACTTTGATCCTCTTGAGGAATTTGATCCACGTGAGGAATTTGGTCTGTATGAGGACTTGGATCCATATGAAGAATTTGGTCCGTATGAAGAATTTGATCTGGGGTTCCTATTCTTCACAGGTGGTGCCGTGATGACATTCACCTAAAGATTTTCAAGGCACCTTTTGGGAACCCAGATTTTCTTCATGGGGGAACCGTTCCTGCAGTTAGTGCCAACATATCTAGCAAATACTTCACCATTCTGCTTTTTGAACAGTTTATAGTTGGAGTCAAATGACTCATCAGCAGAATGAGGAGAATCACATGTAAAGCCAAATAGATTAGATGGATCTACTGGAGGTCCCTTTGCAGCAACCCATGAGGTTTTGGGGTACTGCTCAGGCTTCCAATATGTTCCGTCAACATTGATTTTTCTCTCAAAGGCAATACCCTCTTTCCTAGGGTTCCTATTGAGGATTTGCTTTTTAAGCACATCACAAAGAGTCTGATGCCCTTTGAGGCTTTTGTACATGCCTGTCATGTACAATTCCTTCAACCCTGCATCATCAGTGATACTAGCAATGTCCTTAGATGAGGAATTAGTGATAGCAGAGACAAGTGAAGAATTTGTAGCATTAGAAGCATTTGAACATTCAGGTGAAGAATTAGCAGATTCACGTTCAATGCACTTCAAACATGGAGGAACAAATCCTTCCTGAGTAGTGCTGATTTGTTGAGCAAGAAGTGAATCGCGCTCCTTCTGAAGATCTTCATAACTCACTCTTAGCTTTTCAAGATAGTGCTTTCTTTGAAGAAGTTCATAAGAAAGCTTCTCAGGATCAGATAAGAGAGTGTTATGACGACCTTGAAGGTTGCCAAACCTAGACTAAAGTCTTTGAAGATTTTCAGTCAAGGTTTTAGTGCGATCAATTTCTTCACCCAACATATCATCACTTTTGTCTAGAATGTTTTGAACCTTTTCAAAAGCCCTTTATTGTTTCACAACAATCTTAGCAAGTTTAGAATAGCTCGGCTTGAGGTTTTCATCAGATTCATCCTCACTTGATTTAGAGGAGGGGTATTTGAGTACCTTGGCACCCTTTGCGATGAAGCAATAGGTGGGAGCGTAGTCATCATTGCCTTCATCATCCTTGTTGGTGAAGCCATTTTCTTCAGAGTTGAAGATGGACTTGCTGACGAATGCAGTAGCAAGAGCTAGACTCGCCACACTAGATTCGGACTCCTCAGATGCCTCCTCTTCCACATGTTCCTCAAATTCAGCCTCAGAGTCCATTTCCTTGCCAATGAATGCCCGAGCCTTCTTGGAGCTGATCTTCTTGTGAGATGAAGACTTTGAGGATTTTGATGATGAAGAATTTGAAGATTTCTTCTTCTTCTTCTTAGCATCATAAGAACTATAATCCTTGTATTTCTTCTTCTTTGATTCCTTTTCCCACTGAGGACAATCTTGAATGTAGTGACCAGGTTTCTTGCATTTGTGGCATGGCCTCTTCTTATAGTCACTGGACGAGGAATCGTTACTCCTTGAGGATTTTCCAAAGCAACCACGTCTTGAGAACTTCTGAAATTTCTTCACGAGCAGTGCTAGCTCCTGGCTCAGTTCTTCAGGATCACCAAGGTTGCTACCAGAATCTTCATCTTCAGATTCAGAGACTGCCTTGGCCTTCAGAGCACGTGATCTGCCATAGCTCGAACCATAGAGATCTCTCTTCTCAGCAAGCTGGAACTCATGAGTGTTTAGCCTCTCGAGGATATCAGCGGGATCAAGTGACTTATAATCTCCACGTTCTTGTATCATCAGTGCCAGAGTATAAAATGAGGAATCAAGCGATCTCAGCAGTTTCTTCACCACCTCATGGTCAGTGATGTCAGTGGCACCGAGTGCTTGAAGCTCATTTGAGATATCAATGAGGCGATCGAGGGTTTGTTGAACATTTTCATTGTCGAGTCTTTTGAAACAGTTGAAGAGATTGCAAAGAACGTCAACTCGAGAATCACGCTGAGTTGAGACTCCTTCATTGACTTTGGATAGCCTATCCCAGATAAGCTTAGCAGTTTCCAAAGCACTCACTCTTCCATACTGCCCTTTGCTCAGATGGCCACATATGATGTTCTTCGCTTGAGAATCGAGTTGCTTGAATCTCTTCACATCAGCAGCATTCAGAGAAGGTGTGACAGAGGGAACACCATTTTCCACAACATACCAGAGATCGTTATCAATTGCCTCAAGATGCATTCGCATCTTATTCTTCCTGTAGGGGTAGTCCATCCCATCGAAGGTGGGACAACCAGCAAAGACCTTGATCATACCTGCGGTCGACATAACTAAAACTCCAGGCGGTGAAACCAAAATCACACAGAACAAGGGAGTACATTGCTCTGATACCAATTGAAAGTGCGTTATATCGACTAGAGGGGGGGGGGTGAATAGGCGATTTTTATGAATTCTTCACTAAGAAATTTCAGGGCGAGGAAATTCCTAAGCGAAGAATGACTTGTAGCCAAATAAGTACTCATATGCGAACATAACAGAACATAAGCATGGTCATTATGATGAAATGAAGACAAGCACAAAGTACAGAAAGCGTAAACACAGGATAACACAGGATGAAGACAAACAGACTGAAGAAAATGAACTGAGAAAATTGAGAAAGTCTTCAGTCAAAGTTTTTGAACAGATATGAACAGGCACACAACACAGTAATGAGGAAATGAATGAGTTGAGGAAATAGAACCAGTAAGCTTGGTGAAGACAATCATTTGGTAGACCAGTTCCAACTGTTGTGTCAGTTGTACGTCTGGTTGGAGTGGCTAGGTATTTAAACCTGAGGACACACAGTCCTCACCATATTCTCCTTGAGCTAAGGTCACACAGACCTCGCCCAATCACTCGTGGTAAGTCTTCAGGTGACTTCCAAACCTTCACAAACTCGGTCACTCGGCGATCCACAATTTCCTCTTGGATGCTCTAGACCATGACGCCTAACTATCTGGAAGAAGCACAGTCTTCAAAGGTAACAAGCATCAGATCCATGCAGGATCAATCTCTTCAGTGATGCTCAATCACTTTGGGTTTGTAGGTGTTTGGGTTTGGGTTTTCCTCACTTGATGGTTTTCGCTCAAAGTCCTCAAAGGATGGGATGCTCTCAAATGACAAGTGTCAGTTTTCTCTTGGAGCAGCCAACTAGCTAGTGGTTGTAGGGGGCGGGTATTTATAGCCTAGGGAGCAGCCCGACATGATAAGACATAAATGCCCTTCAATGATATGACCGTTAGGTGGGTAGATATTTTGGGACAGCTGGCACATAGCACAACAACGGTCGGAAATTTGAGTGTCAAATTTCTCAGGGCTATCATGTTCCTCACTGTGTAGGCAATCCGCACTGGCGAATTCCTAACTCCTCAGTCAGAACAAATTCCTCAGAGACCAGAAGAACTTCATCTCTGTCACTGAAGAAATTGACTAAGCTGTATGATATTTCCAATGGCTTCACTCGAAGGGATTGGTAGGTGTAGGATTTGAGTTGAGCATCACATGGAAATTTTTCCTTAGTATTTCCTCGACCCCCTTTAACAGTACGGTGTTTCCTTTGACTCAAGAAAGGGAAAATCAAACTATGAAAACAAAAGTCTTCATGCTTCATGTTCATCGAATGAATGGCAAGTCTTCAGGGTCACACCAATTTCTTCACTTTCAAAGTCTTCAGAGAACCAAAATCTTCAGTCAAAGATATTCATTTTTAGGGGTCGACTTTGTCTGTAAATATCAAACTCCTCATAGACTTATAGACCTGTGTACACTCATAAACACATTAGTCCCTTAACCTATAAGTCTTCAATACACCAAAATCACTAAGGGGCACTAGATGCACCTACAGGAAACTGATAGATAAATCACATAGTTATGACGTTATTCATGGCATGATCAATACATAGGCATTACATCCGTGACAAGTAGACCGACTCCTGCCTGCATCTACTACTATTACTCGACCAATCGACTACTATCCAGGATGCATCTATGGTATTAAGTTAATGACAAACAGAGTAACACTTTAAGTAAGATGATATAATATATGCAGAATAAAACCAAACAATATGATTAAACCTTGTCATTTTCCCATTAGTAGAAACAATACAAATATGTGTCTCGCTACCCCTCCTGTCATAGAGTGAGGACACCTCAAGATTGAACCTACTACTATGCACCACTTCCACTGAAGATAAATCAATCTAGTTGGTCAAACCAAACGGATAGATTAGAAAACATTATATAGCTATAACAATCACATATGATAAATTTCAGACAAGACTCAATTACTTTCAATGAATAACCTGATCATCAACCCACAATTCATCGGATCCCAACAAATGCACCGCAGAAGAAGATTACATCGAATGAAATTCTAAGGAGAACATTATATTGAAGATCAGAGAGAGAGAGAGAGAGAGAGAGAGATCTAGCAAATCCCTATGGACCCATATCTCCCATGGGAACTACTCACGCATTATCGGGGGTGTGACAAGGTTGATGTAAAAGACCTCCGTGATGCATCCCCCCTCGGGCAGAGTGCCAACAAAGGCCTCCGGATGGGAATACGGAAGAACAGAAACTTGCGACGGCGGAAAAGTTTTTTCATTGGTGCTTCTAGGGGTTTTCAATATTTTAGAATATATAACACTCAAATTAGGTCAGACAGTGCCACGAGGGGCCCAAAAGACATTAGGACGCGTCTACCCCCAGGGCGCGCCCTGTTGTCTTGTCGTCTCCTCGTTTCTCTTCTGGACTCCCTCCGAAATTTCTAGAGTCTCTTATGTTCCAAAATTATCATCAAAAGTTTTTGTAGTGTTTTGATTTTGTTTAGTATGGATTTTCTATAAAACCAGAAACAAGCAGAAAATAGCAACTGGCAGTGGGCACTAGGTTAATAGGTTAGTTCCCAAAAATAATATGAAATTGCATATAAAGTATAAAAGATTGATGATATAATATCCCCCAAAACAAAGCTCATATATGGCTAAATAATAATGGGTTTTTATTATTTATGCCACTAGTCGTGTTCTACTACTCATTTTTGCCACTATGAGTTTCAACTTCTCGAAAAAGCCGCGGGTGCATGCTAAAAATGCCACCACATGTCATTAGTATTAGCTCAAAGCCTGTTTACGATATTATATGACCAAAATACCCATGGACAAAAATGTCAGCTTTCCCTCTATCTCACTATGATAAAGTGTGGATTCCTGGAAGAGGAGTTGTATATGATGCAACAGGAAGGTTTTTGTAGCGACCCGACCCGAATGGATCAAGTCTCTGTGCTTAAGTGTCATCCCTGGATCGGTATGCTGACACACACAGTACTCGAAGGATTTATAACAGAGGTAAATCACATGTATAAAGAAACGTAAATACTATTACCTCAATCCATATAGCGGAAGCAACAAGGTTGTGGATTCCCATCAACACCAACGGCAAAGTTGAGTGTAGAAATCGTAACCCTAACGTATCACTTACTCGTCGTAAGAAACCTGCAACATGAGACGTTGCAGCCCGAAACGGGTCAGTACATTGAATGTACTGGCAAATTCACACCATAGAGAAAATGATGAACAATGGCTATCACTACATGCATATATGGCTGGTGGAAAAACTCTATGGTTATAATGTTTTTGCGAAAAGCCAATTTTTCCCTACTGCAAAGGAATAAATTTTATTTAACTATCATGGTGGTTGTTAAACATTGAGAATGGTTGACAGCATTCTCAATCCCAATTAAGTATCATCATTAGAACCCAATAAAATTAATTAAAGTAACATGATGAGATCAACATGATAATCCAAGAACTAGATACTCAAGATTGTCCATAACCGGGGACACGGCTAATCATGATTAGTTTGTACACTCTGAAGAGGTTTGCGCACTTTTCCCCACAAGACTCGATCGCCTCCATTGGATTTCTCGCACTACATGGTGTTTGAGAAACGGATGACCGAGACATAGTCTTTCAGAAGCGCTAGCACCTTATGATGTGATAGACCGTACCAACCTACATCCCCTACATCTGCTAGTCTACCACTCTAAGAGTTCGCACGACTTAGTCAACTATGCCACAGCCCATAATGGCTTGTGGCTACACACGGAAGTTTCTAGTATGAATAATCTCATGATCCCTTTGAGCCTGGGTGGCGATCCATAAAAAAACAGGCAATCCTGGAGTACCCAGGTACCTAGACAGGCAATCCTGGAATACCCAGGTACCTCAATCCACCCAGATGTGTGTTTAAGTTGCCACCTTAAATAAACCATTAATTAACAATCTCACATCTGTCATGGATACTCTCAAAACCCAATCCACGTCTACGAGCATACCATGGCAAAGTAAGCATAACGTAATAGTAACTCCCAAGGGTTTGATAATAAACAGGTAATAGGTACTACCTCAACTACTTCCCATCCCACAACTTAATTAGATCCTAATCATGCAATGTTTGAGGATTGATCTAATGCAATAAAAACTGGGCATGAAAGGGATATGATCAAAGTGTGAACTTGCCTGCAATGTTGATGAAGATGATTCGCACTCATAACTCTTGATAGATCTACTCGTCACCCTCTGGTCAATCTATCGTAAGCAAGCAATAGTAACCACACATAAGCAATCACTCAAAAGACCAGAAACATCGAAGAGGTTGATTCGGAAAACATCAAAACCAAGCAATTAGCTCTTGCAACATAAAACAATTTCTAACAGTACCAAAATTATGTGAATTTGGCCTTATCAGAAAGTTTAGGTCAAGAGCTTCGATTTGCAAAAAGAATCAACTAAATCGGAGTTATAAAACTCAAGTTATGATCAAACGAAGTTTGAATTCAAATCTGGTCTAATTCAAATTTTAAATTTTCAAAAACATGTTTGAGTTGGATTACTGGATAGAGGGGATCATAACGAAGAAGTGGGAATTGGTTTCGTCTAATTCCGACTAACGAGCAAAAAGTTATAGTCGTTTGAAGTCCAAGGGCTAATCTGTAAATAAAATATTCACACACGGGTCCCTGGCCGAAAATAAAAAGAAGAAAAAAGAAAAATCTAAACAACGAACGTTCGCTACAGAAGCATACGTGACGAAAACCGTTCACTACCGAACCTAATCTGATGAACGCTCACTAAACAAACTAAACTGAATAATACACCGGAAACGAAAAAAAAACCGGCGAACCGGGCCGGTTCGGTTTAACTAAACCCTAAGAAAAACTAAACCGATCTGTTCTAATAAACCTAACACTACGATGACAGAGATAAAAAGAAACGAACGGAGGGAGGCGCTTACAGAGGGCATGGTCGCCGGCTCAGGCAACGACTTAGGCAAGGCAGGCGAAGGCAGGAGGGGCGGCGGGTCGCGAGGCGAGGGTCGGCGGCTCTGGCGTGGGGTCGGGCAGGAGGCGACGCTGGTGGAGTTCAGGCGAACCGTGGCTCCAGCGAGGTAGCTTCTGTCATGGACGACGGTGACGAGGCGGTGGCTCCGGTGGTCCTCCGTCTCGTACGAGAGCACGAGGAGGTACGGCGCGGCAACGCGGACGTGATGGTGGTGGCAGAGGTGATCGGAAGGGGAGGGTGGAGGCGCGGCAAGGCGGCGGAGCTCGGTGAAGTTTTGCGAACTCCGGCGAGATCGGGAGGACTCCCTAGGGCACGGTAGATCGAGGTTTTCGCGAAAATCGGACGAGGAGGAGGTGGGAAGTATTCATAGGGGGTTGGGCTTGCGCGAGGGGCAACAAATGGATCGAACCGGGAGAGATTTGGGATCGAGGCTCTCTGTCCATGATGAACACGAAAGAAAGAGACAGAGGAGGGGGATGACAGGCGGGGTCCACCCGTCAGTGGCAGCGGGGAAAGGGGCGCGGGTCGGGCGGCCGTCTCGACGGGGCCTCGGGCGCGTGTGAAGCAGCTGGGCTGGGCTTTGGCCTGGCCCACTCGGCGGAGAAAGGTTCCTTTTTTTAAGACATTTTTTCCAGATAAACAAAAAAGTAAAAAGAAACAAATAAAAAGAATACTATATAGGCATATTATATATCAAAATTTTCAGAAAAAGATTTTCTACAACATGGACATATTTAAAATGCCAAATAAAATCCACACAAATTCAGATAATTCAAAGAGTGCTACTGCCCTATTAAAATCCAATAAAAATCATTTTAAAAATACCAAAATTAATTCATATTTATTTCTCTCCAATTTTCTGTTGTAGGGAATCATGTTACCCTAATTTCCATATATTTTATTTTTGGAGAAAAATAATTTGAATAAAACTCAAATAACTCCAAATTGAAAATAAATTCAAAAGAACTTTGAATTTAATTCTTTTAAAACTTCCAACTCATATTTCATATATTTTGAAGAAGTCATATTATCTTCTTTCGTGAAAATCATTGAGTTGCTTAAAGTTTCTGAATTGGAAATATTCTCAAATGGAATTCAAATATTTTCAACACCCCTTGTCATTTAAATAAATGGAAGAAGTCATGTCATCTTCTCTCCAGGGTTTCGTGATGAAAAGAATTTGAATTCACGGAGATCTTAAAATGCAAAAATGAAAGTTTGGGAAAGTCCTTTTATTCCCTCTCATTTAACTTTCAAAAAGTTTCGAATTTCACTCAATCAATCACACAACAATCAAACAATCAGTCAAATCTATCTATTTATTATAACATTCCAAAATTTAGAATTTTGGGATGTTACAAATCTACCACCCTTAAAATGAATCTCGTCCTTGAGATTCGGAGAGGCTAGAAAGAAATAGGTTATGTTTGGGGTCTTCTCAAAATCCATCGATCATCATAGGGGGTCTGGGGTGCTACCACCCTTAAAATCATTGTTACGGTTCCATCAAAACTCATATGCTCCATCCTTATTCTTGACAGTGTCGGTCTTCTCAAATCCTCGGGAAAATTCCTTCTCTGGGCTTTTCTAGTAGTGGCATATCCTTTTCCGCAATTCTTCTGTCCTTTCATCCTGGTAAGGTTATTCCGAGACTGGGTCTTCTTAGCTGACGGGTCTAGCGCCAATACTAACTAACTATTGATATCTCATGGTGGTCAACAATTTATGGTTTCTCTTGCAGGAAATGGGTCTGGGTTGATCCTCACCGTATAACCTACGGTTGGCAAAAACTGCCTTGTACAAGGGGAAAAATTCTTATACCATTCTAAGGTTCAAACAAGGTTTAATATCGTCGTCTCTCTACTATAGGCAAGTCACTCAGATTTACCATCCCATATAGCAAGGCGAATAATAAGAGTAAGTCGGTATGGTGATCAATCCATCCCGCACCCAAATCATTACCTTGTATACGGTTTAGCGAATCTCGCATTCTAACACTCGGTCATCCTCACAAGCATTGCAGAATTTCTCTTGTCGACGAACCAAGTTCGGATAAATCCATGGATTTTGCAAGCCAAACAAACATCTATCGTTCCTTCCCAACCCTCAGGTTTTGCATAAACTCCTATAGAATCGTCTGTCGACAAAGGTATATCCTCTTCCAGGGTTTTTCCTTCAGCAAGAATGAGCTTGCTTCTTGGCAGGTCATGGGGCCTGTGGGTTATGGCCCATTTAATCACTTGTAAACCTTGAACTCATCCTCTGGGCAACTGACCATTATTCCAACTTCCAACTTCTTGGCATACTTAAAATCCATCCTATTGTACTGTCTCTTTCCCTTATATTTGCACCAAACTAAGACGTCATTACCCAGACTCATCATAGAGTCACACTTGCTCCATATTACCAACATTATACCTCCTTTATATCCAATAGTACTTTATCTCCTCATACTCCTAGGGTATCCCACATATCGAGATAAAACTTATACTTATGAAGTCCATACTCCACTTCGTGGAACATCACTATCCTTTCCAGGGCCAAGCATCCTTACAGGGGAATATTGGTCATCTCTGCATGGCACTTCTTCAACAGGGAAACGTGAAACACATCATCAACTCCTGACAGTCCTTCGGGTGACTCCAACTTGTTGGCCACTTCTCCCATACGCTCCAAAACTCGGTATGGTCCTACAAATCTCGGGGCTAACTGTCCCTTAACTCCAAATCATTTAACTCCTTGCAGAGGGGATACACGAAGACATGCTTTATCTCCAATTTCATAGACTACCTCCTTGCATTTTTGAGTCTGCATAACTCTTCTGCCTGGACTGAGCTACCTTCAGCCTATCTCGAATCAACTTAACATTCTCTTCTGACTCCTTGATCACATTTGGTCCAAACAACTGACGGTCTCCAACTTCATCCCACATCAACGGTGTCTGGCTCCTTCTCCCATACAAAGCTTCAAAAAGGGCCATCTTCAAACTGGCTTGGTAACTGTTGTTGTATGAGAACTCTGCGTAAGGTAGATTATCATCCCTACTAGATCCATAATCCAGTGCACACGCTCTCAACATGTCCTCCTGAATCTGATTGACTCTCTCGGTCTATCCATCTGTCTGCGGATGAAAGACTGTACTGAACTCTAGCCTAGTACTCAAAGCCTGGTGCAGCTGATTCCAAAACTTTGAGGTAAACCGTGTTCCTCTATCTGATATGATGGTCCTCGGAACTCCATGCAGACATACGATCTTGGTCATATATATCTTGGCCAACTTTGCACTTGTATAAGTTGTTCTCACTGGGATAAAGTGAGCCACTTTGGTCAAGCGATCAACTACTACCCATATAGAATCATATCCTAATTTGGTCCTGGGTAATCCGGTGATAAGATCCATGCCAAGTTTATCCCACTTCCATTCGGGTATCGGCATAGGCTGTAACAATCCGGCTAGCTTTTGATGCTCTGCTTTTACTCTCTCTGGCATACATCACCTACGACTACATACTCCGCAATATCCTTCTTCATACCAGTCCACCAGAAACGCTCCTTCAAATCCAAATACATCTTGGTGTTACCAGGGCGAATCGAGTATGGTGAGTCATGAGCCGCCTGAAGTATTAACTTCCTGATCTTTGCATTATTGGGCACATATACACGGTCCTCGAACCATAAGGTGTCGTGCTCATCCTTACGAAAACCTTTGGCCTTTCCTTTGCTCATTCTCTTTTTTACCTCGCCAATATCTTTGTCATCCTTCTGAGCTTCACGAATCTTTCCCAATAATGTAGACTGAACTTCCATTGCTGCAACAAAACCTTTGGGAACAATCTCCAACCGAAATTCCTTGAGATCCTCGGTTAACTCCTTTGGCAATCCTCTGCTTATGAGGGTATTCGTCCTTGTTTTCTTTATGGTTGTGTCCTATTTCTCCACAAAGCTTGCATGCACCAGTTGAGGGAGTCCTGGATTAGGGGGTGTTCGGATAGCCGGACAATACCTTCAGCCGGACTCCAGGACTATGAAGATACAAGATTGAAGACTTCGTCCCGTGTCCGGATGGGACTTTCCTTGGCGTGGAAGGCAAGCTTGGCGATGCGGATATTCAAGATCTCCTACCATTGTAACCGACTTTGTGTAACCCTAACCCTATCCGGTGTCTATATAAACCGGAGGGTTCTAGTCCGTAGGACAACTTCATCATACAACAATCATACCATAGGCTAGCTTCTAGGGTTTAGCCTCCTTGATCTCGTGGTAGATCTACTCTTGTACTACCCATATCATCAATATTAATCAAGCAGGAGTAGGGTTTTACCTCCATCGAGAGGGCCCGAACCTGGGTAAACTTCGTGTCCCTTGTCTCCTGTTACCATCCGGCCTAGACACACAGTTCGGGACCCCCTACCCGAGATCCGCCGGTTTTGACACCGACATTGGTGCTTTCATTGAGAGTTCCACTGTGCCATCGCAATCAGGAAGGATGCCTCCTCTCGTCTTTAAAGACGGCGCCGTCACTAAGGGAGCCTTGGCTGTCGGCCAAACTCTCCGGCTAGGTGGTTTCCTCATGACCGCCTGTTCGGCCGTTGCGCCGACGGTGACCTCTCGGGTCATCAAAAGCAACCTTCACGTCAGCTCGGAACTTGTCGAGCAGCTAGATCCGATGGAGCTCTCTTCCGTAAACGAGCTCTTGGATCGCATCGCCGCCCTGGGGGTCGCCACGGATTACGACCAGCTTGGGCTTAAACCCGATCTAAGAGAAATTAAATCTCCCCAGGTCACCCACCACGTCGCCGTGGTAGAGGCGCAGTGCGGCGACCCTTCATCTATTTTAAGGACTAGCTACGTCCGAATTCCCGACCCCTCAAGCCGGATACTCGCGGAGGGGATGATGTAACTCAAGACCTGGGCATAGAATCAGGTAACGGGCTAGACTCATTGGACAACATCCAAGAATCCGAACTTCAGAGTTCAGAAGCTCTTCGGCCTCTGAATCTTATATTGGGTGAGGTTTCAGATTCAACGCCACCCGCCCACCCGAACATAAGCGATCTCTCCCAAATCAGGCAACAGCCCGAGGAAATAGTACATCATTACTGGGCCAGATTCCTCCTGGTTATGAACAGGATAAAGGACTGCCGTGAGGGAGACACAATCTCAATCTTCTGCAGTAATTGCACGGACGAGGGAATCCTTAACGCCATAAGTCGTCGTGATATTACACGCTTCGCTGACTTGGCGTCCATAGTACAAAAGTACTGTGCGATGGAAAGCGCCTGGACAACCGAAATAAAATTTTGGGATAATCCGGCCCTGAACAGCAATCTCGTCCGAACTAAGAGGGTGCATCATGGTAAGACACCCGGGTCAAACACCAAAAAACCAAAATCCTCTACAGAGCATGGAACCGTACTGGAAAGATGGCTTGATGGACCCTGTAAAATCCATAGTACAGAGGGCGCCACACCAACTCACAGCCTTAGAGCATGTTGGATACTCCGGCAGGTGGCCAAAATTGGCGAGGACCACTTAATTACGGAGGCCGCAGAAAGCCATCCCGGGGACACCAGTACCGTTCTCACAGTCTTCGAGACTTTCGCATCAAACAATATGCGAAAAAGAACACTCCGCAGCCTTGCCGAAGTCTATCAGATAGCAACAATAAACCCATGGAGCGACACAACTGTTACCTTCAATGCAAGCGATGAACCTAAATTCCGAACAGCCCGAGCACCAGCTGCGTTGGTCCTCAGTCCAATAGTGGACGGCTTTCGCCTTACCAAGGTACTCATGGATGGAGGCAGCGGATTGAACCTCATTTACGAGGAAACCCTTCAAAAAATGGGATTAGACTGGAACCGCATCGAGCGAAGCAGCACAACCTTTAGAGGAATAATCCCCAGTCGGGAAGCACGCTGCACAGGAAAAATCACACTAGATGTGGTGTTCGGCACGCCGGATAATTACAGGTCTGAAGAGGTCACGTTTCAGGTGGCCCCGTTCAGTAGCGGATATCACACCCTACTAGGGCGGGATGCATTTACAATCTTCCAAGCAATACCCCATTACGGGTACATGAAGCTCAAGATGCCCGGGCCGAACAGAATTATCACTCTCGCTAGTGATCCGGACATAGCGCTCCACGCCGAAAACAAGACAGCCGCATTGGCCCTTGAGGCACTATCCGAAGCCTTAGCGGCTGAGGAACTAACTGCGCTGCGCTCCACGGTTAACAGGGATGATGTGATACTCGACAAGAGATCCAAGTCCACATCCTTCAAGCCAGCGGACGAAATAGTCAAATTCCAGGTCCATCCAATAGACCCCAATAAAACAGCTTCCATCGGGGCACGATTAAACCCTGATGTGGACGCTGCACTGCGAGAATTTCTGCGCAAAAATTGGGACATCTTCGCCTGGCACCCTTCAGACATGCCAGGAATCCCATGCAGACTGGCCGAACACAGCTTAAATTTCCTAAAAGGATTCAAACCTGTCAAACAAGCCCTTCGGCGTTTTTCCGAACCCAAAAGACAGGCCATGGGAGAGGAGCTAGCCAAGCTATTGGAGGCCGGATTCATTAGAGACATAAAACATCCGGACTGGCTAGCAAACCTAGTGATGGTACCAAAAAAGGACAAATCCTGGCGCCTGTGTGTTGATTTTAAGGACCTTAACAAGGCTTGCCCCAAGGATCCCTTCCCCCTCCCCCGCATCGATCAAATTATCGATGCCACCGCAGGACACGATTCGTTGTGTTTCCTCGATGCATACTCCGGTTACCATCAAATAAAGATGGCGGAATCAGACCAAGCTGCAACGACATTCATCACACCATACGGCCCATTCTGCTTCAACACAATGCCCTCCGGGCTGAAAAACGCCGGCGCAACTTATCAGCGCATGATTCAGACATGTCTGGCAAACAAGATCGGCAAGACAGTAGAGGTGTACGTGGATTATGTGGTCCTCAAAACAAGACATGTCGAATCTCTAGTAGACGACTTGAGGCTAACATTCGACAACGTCCGAAAATACGACATCAAGCTCAACCCGGAAAAATGCGTTTTCGGCGTTCCAGCCGGAAAGCTTTTGGGCTTCATTGTATCCGGTAGAGGAATTGAAGCAAATCTGGCCAAGATCCGAGCTTTGTCGCAACTGGATATCCCAAAGGACCTCAAACAAATACAAAAATTAACCGGATGCGTGGCGGCTCTAAGCCGCTTTATCTCTCGCTTGGGAGAAAAGGCACTGCCCCTTTATCGCCTCCTTCGGTGCACCGAACACTTCGAGTGGACGGATGCTACCACGGCCGGACTCGATGAAATAAAAGCCATATTGGCAACAAACCCAGTCCTGGCCGCGCCAAACACCGGTGAACCAATGCTATTGTACATTGCAGCAACTCATCAAGTTGTCAGCGCAGTGCTCATCATCGAGCAGGAAACGGATGGACACAAACTCCCCCTTCAAAGGCCGGTCTACTACGTGTCCACTGTCCTCACTCCATGCAAATAACGATACCCACATTATCAAAAGATTGCATGCGCGGTATTCATGGCATCCCGGAAGCTACGACACTACTTTCAAGAGTGTTCCATAACAGTAGCCTCGGAAGTACCACTCAACGATATTATCAACAACCGCGATGCAATGGGCCGGATCGCAAAATGGGACATCAAGCTCCTCCCGTTCGATATAACCTATAAGCCACGGCGAGCTATTAAGTCGCAAGTTTTGGCCGACTTCGTCGCAGAATGGACGGAGGCCGAACTCCCTAAAGAGTACGACACATATTCAAAATGGATCATGCATTTCGACGGCTCCAAAATGTTGGCCGGACTAGGGGCTGGCGTCGTCTTGACGTCCCCCACAAGAGACACAGTTCAATATGTGCTCCAGATCATGTACACGGACTCCAACAATGCAGCCGAATATGAGGCCCTCCTACATGGTCTCCGGATGGCAGTATCCATGGGCATTCAACGCCTAGAGGTACG
This sequence comes from Aegilops umbellulata, assembly GCA_032464435.1. Taxonomy (NCBI): domain Eukaryota; kingdom Viridiplantae; phylum Streptophyta; class Magnoliopsida; order Poales; family Poaceae; genus Aegilops; species Aegilops umbellulata. Next base: position 402,170,450 of record CP136054.1, read on the forward strand.
CGGGGACTTGAACCTCGCGATATCCCAAATAAACGGAGACTTCGACCCCAAGGATCCAAAAATGGCAGCTTACTGCAACGCCGTCCTAAAAATGTCAGCTCGGTTCAAAGGGTTGGAGTTTCATCACATAACCCGAGAAAACAATCAGGCAACGAATGTCCTGGCACGCATTGGAGCAAAACGCGATGCAGTCCCCCCCAACATCTTTTTAGGAAGACTGTTCAAGCCATCCGTAGCATGGGAGGGGAACCCGCAGATAACAACCTGGACCTAACCGCACCACTAGAGGCCGAACAATCTGACATAATTGGAGGCTCTGCCACCGAAATTACACCTTCAGCCCACGTAATAATGGCAGTCATCGCCCCGTGGACAGAACCATTCCTTGCCTACCTTACTAGGCAGGAACTCCCAGAGGACCAAAACAAGGCACGCTGCATTGTGCGGCGATCTAAAGCCTATAAAGTCCACGAGTGAGAGCTTTATAACAAAAGCACTACCGGAGTCCTTCAAAGGTGCATCTCCGAAGAGGAAGGGCGGAACCTGCTGGCTGAAATTCATGCCGGACTCGATGGCCACCACGCTGCAGCTCGGTCCCTTGTAAGCAAGGCGTACATGCTTTTACTGGCCGATGGCCCGAGCAGACGCTCAGTACTTGGTCCAACGATGCGTCGGTTGCCAGCTTTTTGCAAACCAAAGCCATATGCCACCCACCACCCTCCGAACTATCCCCATCACTTGGCCTTTCGCGGTCTGGGGGCTTGACATGGTTGGACCCCTTAAAGGCGGAACCCACAAGCAAAAATACTTACTGGTCATGGTGGATAAGTTCACCAAATGGATAGAAGCCAAGCCTGTTAAGACGGCCGAATCCGGACTTGTGATAGACTTCATATCCGGGGTTGTACACCGTTACGGCATCCCCCACAGCATCATCACTGATAACGACACAAACTTCACCGCCGACGAGGTAAAACTCTGGTGCAAAAACATGGGCATCAAGCTCGACTATGCTTCCGTCTATCACCCACAAACTAATGGCCAGGTCGAACGTGCAAATGGTCTTATCATGAGCGGTATTAAACAAAGACTAGTGCGGTCCCTCAAGGAATCTAACACGCACTGGGTAGAGGAGCTCAACTCCATACTCTGGGGGCTGCGGACCACGCCGAATCGTACCACCGGATACACACCATTCTTTATGGTGTACGGCACAGAGGCAGTTCTGCCTTGCGACATAATTCATGACTCACCTCGAGTGCGCATGTACGAAGAAAGAGAAGTCGAGCTCGATCGGCAGGACAACTTGGACGCCTTGGAGGAGGAGCGTAACGTGGCAAAAGCCCGTTCCACATTTTATCAACAGCAGGCTCGAAGATATCAAAGCAGAGAAGTACGGGCCAAAAATTACAATGTTGGCGAACTAGTTCTATGCCTGCCGGATAAGAAAAAGGACAAACTCAAGCCCAAGTGGGAAGGTCCCTTCATAATCGACCAAGTCCTGACCGGTGGAGCGTTCCGCCTGCGAGATGCGTCGGATAACCGACTCGAGCCGAACCCATGGAACGCCGCCCGTCTCCGAAGATTCTATGCCTAGCGCTGGACTCTGTGTTTGTCTCCTTCCTCTGTCCATTTTTTACATTTTCTGTCTTACATTTCTCTTCTTCCCCTCTTTTCTCTTATAGCCCTTAAAGGCCCATTAAGTGATACGCTACCACGCTCGTAAAACCTGGGGGCTTCTTTAACAGAAGCTTATCTATATGGGCTTCACGCCCAACACATGCGTCAAACTTCCGCATGTACCTTTTCTTCACCATTATATGCATCGATATGACTTAAGTTTCGGCCAAGCTGGGTTGCCTGGCTCCTGTGCTTACCCCTATGTTCCCGATTGTTCGGCTAGGCGGTAAAGGGAGCACCTCTGCGATTGTTACTGCCAGATCAGCCGGATGTGTACCTCAGACTGGGTGAAGCCGAAAGCTAGCGTTCTTAAGGGAATATTCGGTTGGTGAACTAAAAGACGACCTTTTTTACTTATTTATATACATGCCCCCAAATGATTTTCCTGCATTTGCAGTCCGGACATGCACTTTAGGGCATGCCTCCCAGAGAAAGGAACCCTTAACGGAACTATTCTCTCTGGAAGACGTTTCTTACTAACCATGTAATATAACATAACTAGTTGGGCACTTGTCTGATAAAGCACTAATGACCCCTACGCCTGGTCTCCATGCATACCCCGGTTCCTACATAATCGGTAGGGTATTCAGACACACTCCGAACCGTCAGGTCCCGAGGTAGAAGCGAAAAGGTCGGCAATGACAAACGATCTACAATCCGGCTAGAAGGCATTACACATGTCAATTAAATTACATAGTCACTCTGACTGATTGTATTCCTCTTCTATACCATCTAACAGGCTGTCTAATTTACAGTCCTGCTGGGAATACTTTGCGGCCAATTCTACTTGGCCGTATACTAAGCTTACATGGATCTCCTTCCCATCAGGCCCCACAGGTCCGACCTCGGCCATGTGGTTTGGGTCAGACTTCGTAAACCGGGTCTTCACCATGGCCCAGGCCTCCCTAGCGCCTTGTCGTCAGGCCGATATCTTCCACAGCCGGAAGCGCCGCCGAGCTCCCTTAAGCTTCTCCACAAGCTCTCCAAGGCCGTCGGGCATGGAGTGGGAAGGCCATAAGGCTTGGGCAACGCCTCGCATCGCCTGCCGAACTCGCTCGTGCAGTTGCGAGAGCTCGGGAAGAAGGTCACCCGTAGAACCGGGCATCTCCTCTGCAGGACGACCTGTTAGCATACCTACAGACATTACTCTGTTAGTCGACTTCCTCGCCGAACTTTTTTTTCAAAGTTCGTTTAAGCACTTACTAAGAGCCTGTTCGGCAGCCCTCGGCTCCGCAACATCGCTCCTGGAGCTGCCAGTGTGGCACCGAACACGTCAGCTTCACGCTTTCCTCGAAGCGGAGCGGAGCGGCCAGCAGGCCATTTTCTCGGAGCGGCCAAAGTGACGCTCCGCGCGCTCCGAGCAGGGAGTTGAGAAATGAGGAGCAGAGGGCTGCCGAACAGGCCCTAAATATGCCGCGTCGAAGCCGCTGATTCTCCTTCGTGGAGTACGACAGCTGGCCACGAACATCTTTCAGTTCAACGTCCAGCTTGGTGTTGGCATCCTGAAGATCATTCTTCTCCTGCCTCACCCTTGTCAGCATACTGTCACCGGCCTTTAGCCGGCGTAAGAGTTGTTGCCTCTCCGGATCAATTCCGGCGCCATCTACAATATGATTTGTTAGATTTACACCCACGCCGCACTTCGCAACACATTTATCTTTCGAAGCATGGATTACCAGAGGGGGCCTCTTTGGGCTCCCCTGCCGCGGCTCGTGCGGCCTCAAGTTGGGCTTTGCACTCTTCTAGCTCCTGGGACAGTAGGGTATTCTTTTCTGTAAGAACCTGCATAACAAATGATCCTTAAATCAGTTGTTCTAACTGTTTCAAGTCTCGGGGGCTACTGGTATATACATATATTTACCAAAATTTTCTTACCCGTATGTCTTTTACATATTGCTCCGTGGCTCTGGCTAAACCATTTTGAGCGGCATGGAGGTACGCATCTCCCGAATTGAAGGCATTCAATGCCTCTTGGGAGAAACAAGCGTCGCGAAGAACTGTCCGGCGACGCCTGTGGTTCATGGCACTCTCCACTTCGGAAATGGTGGCAGACAGCCTGTCCGCATCCTCTGTCGGAGGAGCGTCCGGTGCGCGCCTTGTGTTCGCCGCCGCTTCCGGGCCAGACGTCGGAGCCTGGCTAGTGGAGGCGCGATTGGCAACCTCCCCGGATATAGTCCGGCGAGGTCTCTTCGTCCTAAAGAGAGCAGGAGCGTTAGTATGCCCTGAAGAGATAACACCAGAGATATAGATGGTGCGCTATACCTTTGCGCCGACGCCTCAGTCCAGACTACATTTCTTTTTACCCCACGGGGCTCCGCGGCCCCTCGTTGGCTATCCGCCGCAGGTTCGGCCTCTCGCCTCAGAAACCTTCCCTGCAAAACATGGTTATCGTCAGAAAAACTGAAATGCGTGAGAATGGAATCCTTCTCAAGGGAATGAGGCTTCGGTCTTTGTCACCTGGGAGGCCGGGATTAAACCTGGGTAGTCGGCCATAATGGCCACCAAGGTATTATCCTTGCTTAGCTGACAAAACACCCCGTCAATTAGCTCCACCGATATGTCCGGATCCTCTTCAGAGTCCGGATCGAGGGATCGTTCTGGATCCTCGGGCTGTGGAGGACGGCTGCTTATATCCTTTACTTCCTGACGCAGTTCCTGCATCAAAGTCGTTAGACTACATATTTAATCACGGGAGTATAAAGCGGATGGGCGAGCAAAATCGTCCACTCACCCAACTCGGAGGGTTATACATAGTAAATCTGCCCTGCGGGTCAACGCGGAGGAATTCCTCCTCTTCTCCCTTGTACAAAGAGGATAAGATCTTCACTAGAGCGGCAGCCGAGGCCGGCCCCTTACGACCGTAACGGGTGGCATCGTCCTCCCTGTTAAAATCCCACATGGGGTGGCTTCTATATTGAAGCGGCTGCACCCCCCGCATAATGCATGCGGCCATGACTCCAATCATGGTTAGTCCGGAATGAGCCAATAGTCTTATCCGGCCTATCAGGTAAAGGACGTCCCTGTCGCTTTCCCTTTGAGAGCTCCGCGGACGCCAGCTTAGGCGTTTCTTTAATGGGGCACTGTTGAACTCGGGGAGACCGACCCGGACAGGGTCCGGTAGCGGGACGTCATCTATATAAAACCATTCCGAAGGCCAGTCCTCAGACGCCTTCTTTGGGGTTCCGGATAGGTATCCGGTCCCGGCGATGCGCCACACTTCGGCTCCGCCTACTTGATATATAGACCCCTCTTGAGAACGGGGCACCAGGCATAATATCCTCTTCCACAGCGCGAAATGAGCCTCGACACCAAAAAATAACTCGCAAAGGGCGACGAAGCCCACGATATGCAATATAGATGCAGGCATGAGATTGTGTAGCTGGAGGCCATAGAACTCCAGAAGCCCACGGAGAAATGGATGAATTGGAAATCCCAGTCCCCTTATTAGATAAGGGACGAGGCACACCCGCTCTCCTTTGGAGGGATTGGGGGAGCTCTCCGCTTGTTTTCCGCCATTATAGGTGGCGAATCCGGCTCGGACCGGGACCATATAGGCCTGAGGGAGAAATCCCTTGGCCTGAAGCGACACTAACTCGCTGTGCAGGATGGAGCAACTCTCCCAGTCTCCAGGTTTAGGACTGGATGGGCGAGAGAAGGAGCTGTGACAGCTAGCCATGCTGGAATGGACCTTTGCTGGAAGCGCTCTAATGATTACTCGCGGAGAGGAGAAGGTGTGGTTTGGATCTTGATCCCCATCACATTAAATAGGTGGCTCGTTTATGCGGCTAGGGGTGTGGATGTAAAAACGCCCCGGCTTTTCGCATTCGTTTGACACGTGGAAGACGACCATTATTGGGCGTAGAAGCCAAGGAGAGCTACATTACAAAAATCGGACATTATTTCAACAGGTATACAGAATTTGGAGAAGAACCCGCCTTGCAATGCCGAAGATAATCTGCGCGCCGGACTCGTCGTCATTGAAGCCTGGTTCGGGGGCTACTGAGGGAGTCCTGGATTAGGGGGTGTTCGGATAGCCAGACAATACCTTCAGCCGGACTCCAGGACTATGAAGATACAAGATTGAACACTTCGTCCCGTGTCCGGATGGGACTTTCCTTGGCGTGGAAGGCAAGCTTGGCGATGCGGATATTCAAGATCTCCTACCATTGTAACCGACTTTGTGTAACCCTAACCCTATCCGGTGTCTATATAAACCGGAGGGTTCTAGTCCGTAGGACAACTTCATCATACAACAATCATACCATAGGCTAGCTTCTAGGGTTTAGCCTTCTTGATCTCATGGTAGATCTACTCTTGTACTACCCATATCATCAATATTAATCAAGCAGGAGTAGGGTTTTACCTCCATTGAGAGGGCCCGAACCTGGGTAAACTTCGTGTCCCTTGTCTCCTGTTACCATCCGGCCTAGATGCATAGTTCGGGACCCCCTACCCGAGATCCGCCGGTTTTGACACCGACACCAGTTTTCTCCATGTCATTTCCATAAGGCTTCAACTTCTGGGACACAAGCCGAGACTTTACCAGACTCAACTTAAATTCTTCCCAAGCGGTTACTCCTTGCCATCCATTGATGGTTTGGTACATCCTCCACCAAGTAGCAGCACCTCTTTCAAAGCACTCAAGAGCATGCTGGGTCATATCCTTTCTGGCTATAGGGTCATTCTCCATATGATCCTCCATGTTCTGAATCTATCAGTCTGTCTCCAATTGAATCATCGGTCCAGAAAATATGGGTTCATCTCCATTCATGCTCTATTGGGTCCATGGGTTTTGGGGTGGGATAGGAGAGATCGAGAGGGATGCACACAATACAAACAATGGATTTGAAAAGACAGGTTTTATTGTGGCTGTCGGAAAAACATCAAACAAATGACAGCTCACAATCGTCGCATCTAACGTAAGTATATACAGGGGTTTGGTCTTCTAAAGGTCAATAAATCTTCAAAGTCTTCAAACTCTTCAAGTCTTGTTCATGTCTCCGATGGCTTCTTCTGATCATGCTTGACCTTCTAAAATTCTTTTGTCAAATCATCTCTGTTGACGCGAAGTCTCTCGTGGCGTCCTTTAATATTTCTGGAGTTGCGTTCCAAACTTCCGGGTTTCAACATCCTTGACATGAACCATGGCACTACGGTCCTTCAATTCCTGACGAATCTCTTGTATCTCGAGGTTTTGCTCCTCCAGCTTGGCTACTCACATCTTCAGGGTCCAGAGTTCTTCATGAAACACTTCCTTATTAATATACGGCTTCCTGAAGGTCCATTTTAAACTTCTTAATGTAACACTCCAGATCCTGGTGATACACCGGCTAAAGTTAAAACTTCATCTTGCTGATAGGTGCTCCATCAGCCTTCTACCATCCAATCCTTCCATGCATATGCATGCTTAACTTTGCACAGTGACAATAGCATAAGCGGGCGATAACATCATGGATAGCTGTGTTTCTACTCTTGTCATTTCCATGAGCTATCTCTCCATAGTTGATGTCTCCTGCCTTAGGGTTTTCTTTGACAGAACTTTGAGTTTTTAACTCTCCATGCTCCGGTCTTTCTCCAACACACTTTGATCTCGGGTATTGACAGCTTCCTTAATCTGTCAAGTTCCATAAGGATAGCCTTACTAGGTCATACAAATCTGGGAATTCTTCAGAGCCTTCAAATTCTCCTAGTCTTCGGAATCTTCAACCACTGTAGTTTCCATTATCATAATGTATGGTAAAATCTCCTTGATTCCGAATGGTCTTAGTTATCCGATATCTTGTACTTCTTGAAGTGGTCTCATCAGTCGAATCTTCGAGTGGTCAAAAGGGAACAAGGGGTATGGTCTCACTAAAAGGGAATATTTGAATAAGCTCAGAAGAGAAGAGAGGTAAAAGGTTTTTTTGAAAAGGAAAGTTGTAGAGAAAATCTTTCCTATGGGCTTGCCAGTTTCTAGGGCCACGTCCTATAGTCAACACGTGCTCTGATACCATCTTGTAGCGACCCAACCCGAATGGATCAACTCTCTGTGCTTAAGTGTCATCCCTGGATCGGTATGCTGACACACACAGTACTCGAAGGATTTACAACAGAGGTAAATTACATGTATAAAGAAACGTAAATACTATTACCTCAATCCATATAGCGGAAGCAACAAGGTTGTGGATTCCCATCAACACCAACGGAAAAGTTGAGTGTAGAAATCGTAACCCTAACGCATCACTTACTCGTCGTAAGAAACCTGCAACTTGAGACGTTGCAGCCCGAAACGGGTCAGTACATTGTATGTACTGGCAAATTCACACCATAGAGAAAATGATGAACAATGGATATCACTACATGCATATATGGCTGGTGGAAAAACTCTATGGTTATAATGTTTTTGCGAAAAGCCAATTTTTCCCTACTACAAAGGAATAAATTTTATTTAACTATCATGGTGGTTGTTAAACATTGAGAATGGTTGACAGCATTCTCAATCCCAATTAAGTATCATCATTAGAACCCAATAAAATTAATTAAAGTAACATGATGAGATCAACATGATAATCCAAGAACTAGATACTCAAGATTGTCCATAACCGGGGACACGGCTAATCATGCTTAGTTTGTACACTCTGCAGAGGTTTGCGCACTTTTCCCCACAAGACTCGATCGCCTCCATTGGATTTCTCGCACTGCATGGTGTTTGAGAAACGGATGACCGAGACATAGTCTTTCAGAAGCGCTAGCACCTTACGATGTGATAAACCGTACCAACCTACATCCCCTACATCTGCTAGTTTACCACTCTAAGAGTTCGCACGACTTAGTCAACTATGCCAGAGCCCATAATGGCTTGTGGCTGCACACGGAAGTTTCTAGTATGAATAATCTCATGATCCCTTTGAGCCTGGGTGGCGGTCCATAAAAAAACAGGCAATCCTGGAGTACCCAGGTACCTAGACAGGCAATCCTGGAATACCCAGGTACCTCAATCCATCCAGATGTGTGTTTAAGTTGCCACCTTAAATAAACCATTAATTAACAATCTCACATCTGTCATGGATACTCTCAAAACCCAATCCACGTCTACGAGCATAGCATGGCAAAGTAAGCATAACGTAATAGTAACTCCCAAGGGTTTGATAATAAACAGGTAATAGGTACTACCTCAACTACTTCCCATCCCACAACTTAATTAGATCCTAATCATGCAATGTTTGAGGATTGATCTAATGCAATAAAAAACTGGGTATGAAAGGGATATGATCAAAGTGTGAACTTGCATGCAATGTTGATGAAGATGATTCGCACTCATAACTCTTGATAGATCTACTCGTCACCCTACGGTCAATCTATCGTAAGCAAGCAATAGTAACCACACATAAGCAATCACTCAAAAGACCAGAAACATCGAAGAGGTTGATTCGGAAAACATCAAAACCAAGCAATTAGCTCTTGCAACATAAAACAATTTCTAACAGTACCAAAATTATGTGAATTTGGCCTTATCAGAAAGTTTAGGTCAAGAGCTTCGATTTGCAAAAAGAATCAACTAAATCGGAGTTATAAAACTCAAGTTATGATCAAACGAAGTTTGAATTCATATATGGTCTAATTCAAATTTTAAATTTTCAAAAACATGCTTGAGTTGGATTATTGGATAGAGGGGATCATAACGAAGAAGTGGGCGTTGGTTTCGTCTAATTCCGACTAACGAGCAAAAAGTTATAGTCGTTTGAAGTCTAAGGGCTAATCTGTAAATAAAATATTCACAGACGGGTCCCTGGCCGAAAAAAAAGAAAAATCTAAACAACGGACGTTCGCTACAGAAGCATACATGACGAAAACCGTTCACTACCGAACCTAATCAGATGAACGCTCACTAAACAAACTAAACTAAATAATAAACCGGAAACGAAAAAAAACCGGCGAACCGGTCCGGTTAGGTTTAACTAAACCCTAAGAAAAACTAAACCGATCTGTTCTAATAAACCTAACACTACGATGACAGAGATAAAAACAAACAAACGGAGGGAGGCGCTTACAGAGGGCATGGTCGCCGGCTCAGGCGACGACTCAGGCAAGGCAGGCGAAGGCAGGAGGGGTGGCGGGTCGCGAGGCGAGGGGCGGCGGCTCTGGCGTGGGGTCGGGCGGCGCTGGATGACGGGGTCGGGCAGGAGGCGGCGTTGGTGGAGTTCAGGCGAACCGTGGCTCCAGCGAGGTAGCTTCGGTCATGGACGACGGTGATGAGGCGGTGGCTCCGGTGGTCCTCCGTCTCGTACGAGAGCACGGGGAGGTACGGCGCGGCAACGCGGACGTGATGGTGGTGGCGGAGGTGGTCGGAAGGGAAGGGTGGAGGCGCGGCAAGGCGGCGGAGCTCGGTGAAGTTTTGCGAACTCCGGCGAGATCGGGAGGACTCCCTAGGGCACGGTAGATCGAGGTTTTCGCGAAAATCGGACGAGGAGGAGGTGGGAAGTATTCATAGGGGGTTGGGCTTGCGCGAGGGGCAACAAACGGATCGAATCGGGAGAGATTTGGGATCGGGGCTCTCTGTCCATGATGAACACGACAGAAAGAGACAAAGGAGGGGGATGACAGGCGGGGTCCACCCATCGGTGGCAGCGGGGAAAGGGGCGCGGGTCGGGGGGCCGTCTCGACGGGGCCTCGGGCGCGTGTGAAGCAGCTGGGCTGGGCTTTGGCCTGGCCCACTCGGCGGAGAAAGGTTCCTTTTTAAGACATTTTTTTCAGAAAAACAAAAAAGTAAAAAAACAAATAAAAAGAATACTATATAGGCATATTATATATCAAAATTTTCAGAAAAAGATTTTCTACAACATGGACATATTTAAAATGCCAAATAAAATCCACACAAATTCAGATAATTCAAAGAGTGCTACTGCCCTATTAAAATCCAATAAAAATCATTCTAAAAATACCAAAATTAATTCAAATTTATTTCTCTTCAATTTTCTGTTGTAGGGAATCATGTTACCCTAATTTCCATATATTTTATTTTTGGAGAAAAATAATTTGAATAAAACTCAAATAACTCCAAATTGAAAATAAACTCAAAAGAACTTTTAATTTAATTCTTTTAAAACTTCCAACTCATATTTCATATATTTTGAAGAAGTCGTATTATCTTCTCTCGTGAAAATCATTGAGTTGCTTAAAGTTTCTGAATTGGAAATATTCTCAAATGGAATTCAAATATTTTCAACACCCCTTGTCATTTAAATAAATGGAAGAAGTCATGTCATCTTCTCTCCAGGGTTTTGTGATGAAAAGAATTTGAATTCACGGTGGGAAAGTCCTTTTATTCTCTCTCATTTAACTTTCAAAAAGTTTCGAATTTCACTCAATCAATCACACAACAATCAAATAATCAGTCAAATCTATCTATTTATTATAACATTCCAAAATTTAGAATTTTGGGATGTTACGGTTTTCTCGATCCAAAGGGAGCTAACAAAGTGTGCAAGCTCCAGCGATCCATTTATGGACTGGAGCAAGCCTCTTGGAGTTGGAATAAACGTTTTGATAGTGTGATCAAAGCATATGGATTTATACAGACTTTTGGAGAAGCCTGTATTTACAAGAAAGTGAGTGGGAGCTCTGTAGCATTTCTGATATTATATATGGATGACATATTGTTGATTGGAAATGATATAGCATTTCTGGATAGCATAAAAGGATAATTGAATAAAAGTTTTTCAATGAAAGACCTCGGTGAAGCTGCTTACATATTGGGCATCAAGATCTATAGAGATAGATCAAGACGCTTGATAGGACTTTCACAAAGCACATACCTTGACAAAGTTTTGAAAAAGTTCAAAATGGATCAAGCAAAGAAAGGGTTCTTGCCTGTGTTACAGGGTGTGAAGTTAAGTCAGACTCAATGCCCGAGAACTGCAGAGGATAGAGAGAAAATGAAAGATGTTCCCTATGCTTCAGCCATAGGCTCTAACATGTATGCAATGTTGTGTACCAGATTTGATGTGTGCCTTGCTATTAGCCTAGCAGGAAGGTACCAAAGTAATCCAGGAGTGGATCACTAGACAGCGGTCAAGAACATCCTGAAATACCTGAAAAGGACTAAGGATATGTTTCTCATTTATGGAGGTGACAAAGAGCTAGTCGTAAATGGTTACGTCAATGCAAGCTTTGACACTGATCTGGACGATTCTAAATCGCAAACCGGATACGTTTTTACATTGAACGGTGGAGCTGTCAGTTGATGCAGTTCTAAACAAAGCATTGTGGCGGGATCTACGTGTGTAGCGGAGTACATAGCTGCTTCGGAAGCAACAAATGAAGGAGTCTGGATGAAGGAGTTCATATCCAATCTAGGTGTCATACCTAGTGCATTGGGACCAATGAAAATCTTTTGTCACAATACTGGTGCAATTGCCTTGGCAAAGGAATCCACATTTCACAAGAGAACCAAGCACATCAAGAGACGCTTCAATTCCATCCGGGATCAAGTCTAGGTGGGAGACATAGAGATTTGCAAGATACATACGGATCTGAATGTTGTAGACCCATTGACTAAGCCTCTTCCACAAGCAAAACATGATAAGCACCAAAACTCCATGGGTGTTAGAATCATTACTGTGTAATCTAGATTATTGACTCTAGTGCAAGTGGGAGACTGAAGGAAATATGCCCTAGAGGCAATAAGAAATTATTATTTATTTCCTCATATCATGATAAATGTTTATTGTTCATGCTAGAATTGTATTAACCGGAAACATAATACATGTGTGAATACATAGACAAACATAGTGTCACTAGTATGCCTCTACTTGACTAGCTCGTTAATCAAAGATGGTTGAGTTTCCTAACCATAGGCATGAGTTGTCATTTGATTAACGGGACCACATCATTAGGAGAATGATGTGATTGACTTGACCCATTCCGTTAGCTTAGCACTTGATCGTTTAAATTTACTGCTATTGCTTTCTTCATGACTTATACATGTTCCTGTGACTATGAGATTATGCAACTCCCGATTACCGGAGGAACACTTTGTGTAATACCAAACGTCACAATGTAACTGGGTGATTATAAAGGTGCTCTACAGGTGTCTCTGATGGTACTTGTTGAGTTGGGATAGACCGAGACTAGGATTTGTCACACCAATTGTCGGAGAGGTATCTCTGGGCCCTCTCGGTAATGCACATCACAATAAGCCTTGCAAGCAATGTGAATAATGAGTTAGTTGCGGGATGACGCATTACGTAACGAGTAAAGAGACTTGCAGGTAACGAGATTGAGCTACGTATTGAGATACCGACGATCGAATCTCGGGCAAGTAACATACCGATGACAAAGGGAACAACGTATGTTGTTATGCGGTTTGACCGATAAAGATCTTTGTAGAATATGTGGGAGCCAATATGAGCATCCAGGTTCCGCTATTGGTTATTGACCGGAGACGTTCTCGGTCATGTCTACATAGTTCTCGAACCCATAGGGTCCGCACGCTTAAAGTTTGGTGACGATCGATATTATGAGTTTTTGTGTTTTGATGTACCGAATGTAGTTCAGAGTCCCGGGTATGATCACGGACATGACAAGGAGTCTCAAAATGGTCAATACGCAAAGATCGATATATTGGACGACTATATTCGGACACCGGAAGTGTTCCGAGTGGTTTCGGAGAAAACCGAAGTGCCAGAGGGTTACCGGAACCCCCGAGGAGAAATAGTGGGCCTTATGGGCCTTAGTAGAGAGAGAGAGAGAGGGCTGGCCTAGGGCAGGCCGCGTGCCCCTCCCCCTCTTGTCCGATTTGGACTAGGATAGGGGGGGGGTGACGCCCCCCTTTCCTTCTCCCTCTCCCCCTTCCTTTCCCCCTCCTAGTAGGAGTAGGAAAGAGGGGAGTCATACTCCTACTAGGAGGAGGACTCCTCCTCCTGGCGCGCCTACAGGGGCCGGCCGGACTCCCCTTTGCTCCTTTATATACGGGGCAGGGGCAGTCTAGAACACACAAGTTGATCTGTTGATCTCTCCCGGCCGTGTGCGGTGCCCCCCTCGACCATAATCCACCTCGATCATTTCGTAGCGGTGCTTAGGCGAAGCCCTACGTCGGTAGCATCATCATCACTGTCGTCACGCCGTCGTGCTGACGAAACTCTTCGGTGAAGCTTTGCTGGATCGGAGCTCGCGGGACGTCATCGATTTGAACGTGTGCTGAACTCGGGGGTGCCAGTTCGGTACTTGGATTTGTCGGATTGTGAAGACGTACGACTACATTAACCGCGTTGTGCTAACGCTTCCGCTTAACGGTCTATGATGGTACATGGACAACACTCTCCCCTCTCGTTGCTATGCATCACCATGATCTTGCGTGTGCATAGGAAATTTTTGAAATTACTACGTTCCCCATCAGTGGCATCCGAGCCAGGTTTATGCGTAGATGTTATATGCACGAGTAGAACACAAGTGAGTTGTGGGCGATACAAGTCATACTGCTTACTGGCATGTCATACTTTGGTTCGGCGATATTGTTGGATGAAGCGGCCTGGACCGACATTACGCGTACGCTTACGCGAGACTGGTTCTACCGACATGCTTTGCACACAGGTGGTTGGCGGGTGTCAGTTTCTCCAACTTTAGTTGAACCGAGTGTGGCTACGCCCAGTCCTTGAGAAGTTTAAAACAACACTAACTTGATGAACTATTGTTGTGGTTTTGATGCGTTGGTAAGAACGGTTCTTGCTCAGCCCGTAGCAGCCACGTAAAACTTGCAACAACAAAGTAGAGGACGTCTAACTTGTTTTTGCAGGGCATGTTTTGATGTGATATGGTCAAGACATGATGCTATATTTATTGTATGAGATGATCTTGTTTTGTAACGGAGTTATCGGCAACTGGCAGGAGCCATATGGTTGTCGCTTTATTGTATGCAATGCAATCGCCCTGTAATTGCTTTACTTTATCACTAAGCGGTAGTGATAGTCGTAGAAGCAATAGTTGGCGAGACAACAACGATGCTACGATGGAGATCAAGGTGTCGCGCCGGTGACGATGGTGATCATGACGGTTCTTTGGAGATGGAGATCAAAGGCACAAGATGATGATGGCCATATCATATCACTTATATTGATTGCATGTGATGTTTATCCTTTATGCATCTTATTCTGCTTTGTTTGACGGTAGCATTATAAGATGATCTCTCACTAAATTTCAAGGTAAAAGTGTTCTCCCTGAGTATGCACCGTTGCCAAAGTTAGTCGTGCCGAGACACCACGTGATGATCGGGTGTGATAAGCTCAACGTTCATCTACAACGGGTGTAAGACAGTTTTGCACATGCAGAATACTCGGGTTAAACTTGACGAGCCTAGCATATGCATATATGGCCTCGGAACACTAAGACCGAAAGGTCGAGCGTGAATTACATAGTAGATATGATCAACATAGTGATGTTCACCATTGAAAACTACTCCATGCACGTGATGATCGGTTATGGTTTAGTTGATATGGATCACGTGATCACTTAGATGATTAGAGGGATGTCTATCTAAGTGGGAGTTCTTAAGTAATATGATTAATTGAAATTAAATTTATCATGAACTTAGTACCTGATAGTATTTTGCTTGTCTATGTTGTTGTAGATAGATGGCCCGTGCTGTTGTTCCATTGAATTTTAATGCATTCCTTGAGAAAGCAAACTTGAAAGATGATGGTAGCAATTACACGGACTGGGTCCGTAACTTGAGGATTATCCTCATTGATGCACAAAATAATTACGTCCTGGAAGCACCGCTAGGTGCCAGGCCTGCTTCAGATGCAACTGACGATGTTAAGAACGTCTGTCGGATTTCGGGTTCCGGCAGACCCTTGAGGTTCGAACTCTGGGGTGCGCGCGGAGATTACGCTTCCTACCTACCTGTTCCCCTCCGCCTCGCAAGGATCTAAGCTTCGAGAAGAACAACACAAGAGACACAGAGTTTATACTGGATTGGGCCACCGATGTGGTGTAATACCCTACTCCAGTGTGGTGGTGTGTGGATTTCCTCTTGGGCTGATGATGAACAATACAAGGAAGAACAGCCTTGCGAGGGTCTGTTCTTGGCTGGGGCGATGAACTGCTAGAGGGGTTCAGTCGCCTTTCTCTCTGGATCCCAGCTGGTTAGATTTCTTGGTCTCTAGATGCCTCTACCCCGGGGGTGGCTAGTCCTATTTATAGGCAAAGGCCCTGGGCCTCTTCCCAAATAGTGAGCGGGAAGGGCGCCAACAATTGGCCAGTTTGAAGGGGAACATCTGGTACACTTATCCTGACTAAAGTTGGTCCTCGCCTGCGAAAGGCTCTGGTGATGACGCTGGCTTGGGCTCCACAGTGACTTCCTCCTTGTCACGGAGCTGGTCTTGGTCTCGTTGCACCGAAATGGGTGTCTTTGCTTGATTCTCCCGCCTGTGCTTGCTCCCTTTGCACCAAAGAGGAAAGGGAGGACACTGCGCGGGCTGGCGCCTGTTGGAAATATGCCCTAGAGGCAATAATAAAAGGATTATTATATTTCCCTGTTCATGATAATTGTCTATTGTTCATGCTATAATTGTATTGTCCGGAAATCATAATACATGTGTGAATACATAGACCACAATATGTCCCTAGTAAGCCTCTAGTTAACTAGCTCGTTGATCAATAGATAGTCATGGTTTCCTGACTATGGACATGGGGATGTCATTGATAACGGGATCACATCATTAGGAGAATGATGTGATGGACAAGACCCAAACCTAAGCATAGCACAAAAGATCGTATAGTTCGTTTGCTAGAGCTTTTCTGAATGTCAAGTATCATTCCTTAGACCATGAGATTATGCAACTCCTGGATACCGTAGGAGTGCTTTGGGTGTATCAAACTTCACAACGTAACTGGGTGACTATAAAGGTGCACTACAGGTATCTCCAAAAGTGTCTGTTGGGTTGGCATGAATCGAGACTGGGATTTGTCACTCCGTATGACGGAGAGGTATCCCTGGGCCCACTCGATAAGACATCATCATAATGAGCTCAATGTGATCAAGGTGTTGTTCACGGGATGATGTGTTACGGGAACGAGTAAAGATACTTGCCGGTAACGAGATTGAACAAGGTATCGGTATACCGACGATCGAATCTCGGGCAAGTATCGTACCGCTAGACAAAGGGAATTGAGTACGGGGTTGATTAAGTCCTCGACATCGTGGTTCATCCGATGACATCATCGAGGAGCATGTGGGAGCCAACATGGGTATCCAGATCCCGCTGTTGGTTATTGACCGAAGAGTCGTCTCGGTCATGTCTGCATGTCTCCCGAACCCGTAGGGTCTACACACTTAAGGTTCGGTGACGCTAGGGTTATTAGGAAGACTTGTATGTGATTACCGAGTGTTGTTCGGAGTCCCGGATGAGATCCCGGACGTCACGAGGAGTTCCGGAATGGTCCGGAGGTGAAGATTTATATATGGGAAGTTGTCATACGGACACCGGGAAGTTTCGGGGGCATATCGATATTGTACCGGGGCCACCAGAGAGGTTCCGGGGGTCCACCTTGAGGGGACAGCCCTCTCGGAGGGCCTCATGGGACACAAGGGGCAGGGAACCAGCCCCTGGAGGGCTGGGCGCGCCCCCTTCCCTTGGGCCCATGCGCCTAGGGTTGGGGGGAAACCCTAGTGGGGGCGCCCCCCTTGCTTGGGGGGCAAGCCCCCTCCCTGGCCGCCGCCCCCCCTCTAGATCTCATCAAGAGGGGGCCGGCCCCCTTGCCCCTTCCCCTATAAATAGTGGGGGTGAGGGGAGGGCAGCAACACACAACAAGGCGCAGCCCCTCCCCTCCCCAACACCTCTCCTCCTCCGTCACGCGCTTGGCGAAGCCCTGCCGGAGTACTACTTCTTCACCACCACCACGCCGTCGTGCTGCTGTTGAAGTCTTCTTCCTCAACCTCTCCTTCCCCTTGCTGGATCAAGAAGGAGGAGATGTCGATCGTCCCGTACGTGTGTTGAACGCGGAGGTGCTGTCCGTTCGGCACTAGGTCATCGGTGATTCGGATCACGGCGAGTACGACTCCATCATCCACGTTCTCCTTGAACGCTTCCGTTGCGATCTACAAGTGGTATGTAGATGCTCTCCTATGCCCTCGTTGCTATAATACTCCATGGATAGATCTTGGTGATGCGTAGGAAAATTTTAATTTCTGCTACGATCCCCAACAGTGGCATCATGAGCTAGGTCTATGCGTAGTTTCTATGCACGAGTAGAACACAAAGTAGTTGTGGGCGTCGAATTGTCAATTCTTCTTGCCGTTACTAGTCCTATCTTGGTTCAGCGGTATTGTGGGATGAAGCGGCCCGGACCAACCTTACGCTTACGCTTACGTGAGACCGGTTCCACCGACTGACATGCACTAGTTGCATAAGGTGGCTGGCGGGTGTCTGTCTCTCCCACTTTAGTTGGATCGGATTCGATGAACAGGGTCCTTATGAAGGGTAAATAGAGATTGACAATTCACGTTGTGGTTTTAACGTAGGTAAGAAACGTTCTTGCTAGCAACCTATAACAGCCACGTAAAAACTTGCAACAACAATTAGAGGACGTCTAACTTGTTTTTGCAGCAAGTGCTTTGTGATGTGATATGGCCAGAAGTTGTGATGAATCATGTATGTGATGTATGAGATGATCTTGTTATTGTAATAGGAATCACGACTTCCATTCGATGAGTATGACAACCGGCAGGAGCCATAGGAGTTCTCTTTATTTATTTATGACCTGCGTGTCAACTTAAATCGTCATGTAATTACTTTACTTTATTGCTAAAGCGTTAGCCATAGTAGTAGAAGTAATAGTTGACGTGACAACTTCACGAAGACACGATGATGGAGATCATGATGATGGAGATCATGGTGTCATGCCGGTGATGACGATGAACATGGCGCCCCGAAGATGGAGATCAAAGGAGCGAAATGATGTTGGCCATATCATGTCACTATTTGATTGCATGTGATGTTTATCATGTTTTTACATCTTATTTGCTTAGAACAACGGTAGCATAAATAATATGATCCCTCATTAAAATATCAAAAATGTGTTCTCCCTAACTGTGCACCGTTGCTAAGGTTCGTCGTTCCGAAGCACCACGTGATGATCGGGTGTGATAGGTCCTTACGTTCGCATACAACGGGTGTAAGCCAGATTTACACACGCAATACACTTAGGTTGGATTGACGAGCCTAGCATGTACAGACATGGCCTCGGAACACGGAGGACCGAAAGGTCGAACATGAGTCGTATAGAAGATACGATCAACATGGAGATGTTCACCGATGATAACTAGTCCGTCTCACGTGATGATCGGACACGGCCTAGTTGACTCGGATCATGTATCACTTAGATGACTAGAGGGATGTCAAATCTGAGTGGGAGTTCATTCATTAATTTGATTAGATGAACTTAATTATCATGAACTTAGTCTAAATCTTTACAATATGTCTTGTAGATCAAATGGCCCACGCTAATGTCACCCTCAACTTCAACGCGTTCCTAGAGAAAACCAAACTGAAAGATGATGGCAGCAACTATGCGGACTGGGTCCGAAACCTGAGGATCATCCTCATAGCTGCCAAGAAAGATTATGTCCTAGAAGCACCGCTAGGTGATGCACCATTCCCAGCAAACCAGGACGTTATGAACGCCCATCAGTCTCGTGCTGATGATTACTCCCTCGTTCAGTGCGGCATGCTTTACAGCTTAGAACCGGGGCTCCAAAAGCGTTTTGAGCAACACGGAGCATATGAGATGTTCGAGGAGCTGAAATTGATTTTCCAAGCTCATGCCCGGGTCGAGAGATATGATGTCTCCGACAAGTTCTTTAGCTGCAAGATGGAGGAAAATAGCTCTGTCAGTGAACACATACTCAAGATGTCTAGGTTGCACAACCGCTTGACTCAGCTGGAAGTTAATCTCCCGGATGAGGCGGTCATTGACAGAATCCTTCAGTCGCTCCCACCTAGCTACAAGAGCTTCGTGATGAACTACAATATGCAGGGGATGGAAAAGACCATTCCCGAGTTGTATTCAATGTTGAAATCTGTAGAGGTGGAGATCAAAAAGGAACATCAAGTGTTGATGGTGAATAAAACCACTAAGTTCAAGAAAGGCAAGGGTAAGAAGAACTTCAAGAAGGACGGCAAGGAGGTTGCCGCGCCTGGTAAATCAGTTGCCAGGAAGAAGTCAAAGAATGGACCCAAACCTGAAACTAAGTGCTTTTATTGCAAGGGAACTGGTCACTGGAAGCGGAATTGCCCCAAGTACTTAGCGGATAAGAAGGCCGGCAACACTAAAGGTATATGTGATATACATGTAATTGATGTGTACCTTACCAGTGCTCGTAGTAGCTCCTGGGTATTTGATACCGGTGCCGTTGCTCATATTTGTAACTCAAAACAGGAGCTGCGGAATAAACGAAGACTGGCGAAGGACGAGGTGACGATGCGCGTCGGGAATGGTTCCAGGGTCGATGTGATCGCCGTCGGCACGCTACCTCTACATTTACCTACGGGATTAGTTTTAAACCTCAATAATTGTTATTTAGTGCCAAGTTTGATCATGAACATTGTATCTGGATCTCGTTTAATGCGAGATGGCTACTCATTTAAATCCGAGAATAATGGTTGTTCTATTTATATGAGTGATATGTTTTATGGTCATGCTCCGATGGTTAATGGTTTATTCTTAATGAATCTCGTACGTGATGTTACACATATTCATAGTGTGAATACCAAAAGATATAAAGTTAATAACGATAGTCCCACATACTTGTGGCACTGCCGCCTTGGTCACATTGGTGTCAAGCGCATGAAGAAGCTCCATGCTGATGGACTTTTAGAGTCTCTCGATTATGAATCATTTGACACGTGCGAACCATGCCTCATGGGCGAAATGACCAAGACTCCATTCTCAGGGACAATGGAGCGAGCAACCAACTTGTTGGAAATCATACATACAGATGTCTGTGGTCCAATGAGCGTTGAGGCTCGCGGAGGCTATCGTTATGTTCTCACTCTCACTGATGATTTGAGTAGATATGGGTATGTCTACTTAATGAAACACAAGTCTGAGACCTTTGAAAAGTTCAAGGAGTTTCAGAGTGAGGTTGAGAATCAACGTGACAGAAAAAATAAAGTTCTTACGATCAGATCGTGGGGGAGAATATTTAAGTCACGAATTTGGCACACACTTAAGAAAATGTGGAATCGTTTCACAACTCACGCCGCCTGGAACACCTCAGCGTAACGGTGTGTCCAAACGTCGTAATCGCACTCTATTGGATATGGTGCGGTCTATGATGTCTCTCACAGATCTACCGCTATCATTTTGGGGATACGCTCTAGAGACAGCCGCATTCACTTTAAATAGGGCACCGTCTAAATCCGTTGAGACGACACCGTATGAATTATGGTTTGGAAAGAAACCTAAGCTGTCGTTTCTGAAAGTTTGGGGTTGCGATGCTTATGTCAAGAAACTTCAACCTGAAAAGCTCGAACCCAAATCGGAAAAATGCGTCTTCATAGGATATCCCAAAGAAACAGTTGGGTATACCTTCTACCTCAGATCCGAAGGCAAGATCTTTGTTGCCAGGAACGGGTCCTTTCTAGAGAAAGAGTTTCTCTCGAAAGAAGTAAGTGGGAGGAAAGTAGAACTTGATGAAGTACTACCTCTTGAAAATCAGAGTAGCGCAGCTCAGGAAAATGTTCCTGTGGTACCTGCACCGATTAATGAGGAGGTTAATGATGATGATCAAGATACTTCTGATCAAGCTCCTACTGAACTTCGTAGGTCCACAAGGACGCGTTCCGCACCAGAGTGGTACGGCAACCCCGTCCTGGAAATCATGTTGTTGGACAATGGTGAACCTTCGAACTATGAAGAAGCGATGGCGGGCCCAGATTCCGACAAATGGCTAGAAGCCATGAAATCCGAGATAGAATCCATGTATGAAAACAAAGTATGGACTTTGAATGACTTGCCCGATGATCGGCGAGCCATAGAAAATAAATGGATCTTTAAGAAGAAGACAGACGCTGATGGTAATGTGACCATCTATAAAGCTCGACTTGTCGCTAAGGGTTATCGACAAGTTCAAGGGGTTGACTACGATGAGACTTTCTCTCCCGTAGCGAAGCTGAAGTCCGTCCGAATCATGTTAGCAATTGCCGCATACTATGATTATGAGATATGGCAAATGGACGTCAAAACGGCATTCCTTAACGACTTTCTTAAGGAAGAATTGTATATGATGCAGCCGGAAGGTTTTGTCGATCCTAAGAATGCTAACAAAGTATGCAAGCTCCAGCGCTCTATCTATGGGCTGGTGCAAGCATCTCGGAGTTGGAACATTCGCTTTGATGAGATGATCAAAGCGTTTGGGTTTATGCAGACTTATGGAGAAGCCTGCGTTTACAAGAAAGTGAGTGGGAGCTCCGTAGCATTTCTCATATTATATGTGGATGACATACTATTGATGGGAAATGATATAGAATTCTTGGAAAGCATAAAGGCCTATTTGAACAAGTGTTTTTCAATGAAGGACCTTGGAGAAGCTGCTTATATATTAGGCATCAAGATCTATAGAGATAGATCGAGACGCCTCATCGGTCTTTCACAAAGTATGTACCTTGACAAGATTTTGAAGAAGTTCAAAATGGATCAGTCCAAGAAGGGGTTCTTGCCTGTATTGCAAGGTGTGCGATTGAGCACGGCTCAATGCCCGACCACGGCAAAAGATATAGAAGAGATGAGTGTCACCCCCTATGCCTCAGCTATAGGGTCTATTATGTATGCCATGCTGTGTACTAGACCCGATGTAAACCTTGCCTTAAGTTTGGTAGGTACGTACCAAAGTAATCCCGGCAAGGAACACTGGACAGCAGTCAAAAACATCCTAAAGTACCTAAAAAGGACTAAGGATATGTTTCTCGTTTATGGAGGTGCCGAAGAGCTCGTCGTAAAGGGTTACGTCGACGCCAGCTTCGACACAGATCTGGATGACTCCAAGTCACAAACCGGATACGTGTATATTTTGAATGGAGGGGCAGTAAGCTGGTGCAGTTGCAAGCAAAGCGTCGTGGCGGGATCTACGTGTGAAGCAGAGTATATGGCAGCCTCGGAGGCAGCACAAGAAGCAGTCTGGGTGAAGGAGTTCATTACCGACCTAGGAGTCATACCCAATGCGTCGGACCCGATGACTCTCTTCTGTGACAATACTGGAGCAATTGCCCTTGCGAAGGAGCCCAGGTTTCACAGGAAGACCAGGCATATCAAGCGTCGCTTCAATTCCATTCGTGAAAGTGTTCAAAATGGAGACATAGATTTGTAAAGTACATACGGACCTGAATGTGGCAGATCCGTTGACTAAACCTCTCCCTAAAGCAAAACATGATCAACACCAAAATTCCATGGGTGTGCGATTCATCACAATGTAACTAGACTATTCTCTCTAGTGCAAGTGGGAGACTGTTGGAAATATGCCCTTGAGGCAATAATAAAAGGATTATTATATTTCCCTGTTCATGATAATTGTCTATTGTTCATGCTATAATTGTATTGTCCGGAAATCATAATACATGTGTGAATACATAGACCACAATATGTCCCTAGTAAGCCTCTAGTTGACTAGCTCGTTGATCAATAGATAGTCATGGTTTCCTGACTATGGACATGGGGATGTCATTGATAACGGGATCACATCATTAGGAGAATGATGTGATGGACAAGACCCAAACCTAAGCATAGCACGAAAGATCGTATTGTTCGTTTGCTAGAGCTTTTCTGAATGTCAAGTATCATTCCTTAGACCATGAGATTATGCAACTCCCGGATACCGTAGGAGTGCTTTGGGTGTATCAAACGTCACAACGTAACTGGGTGACTATAAAGGTGCACTACAGGTATCTCCGAAAGTGTCTGTTGGGTTGGCATGAATCGAGACTGGGATTTGTCACTCTGTATGACGGAGAGGTATCCCTGGGCCCACTCGGTAAGACATCATCATAATGAGCTCAATGTTATCAAGGTGTTGTTCACGGGATGATGTGTTACGGGAACGAGTAAAGAGACTTGCCGGTAACGAGATTGAACAAGGTATCGGTATACCGACGATCGAATCTCGGGCAAGTATCGTACCGCTAGACAAAGGGAATTGAGTACGGGATTGATTAAGTCCTCGACATCGTGGTTCATCTGATGACATCATCGAGGAGCATGTGGGAGCCAACATGGGTATCCAGATCCCGCTGTTGGTTATTGACCGAAGAGTCGTCTCGGTCATGTCTGCATGTCTCCCGAACCCGTAGGGTCTACACACTTAAGGTTCGGTGACGCTAGGGTTATTAGGAAGACTTGTATGTGATTACCGAATGTTGTTCGGAGTCCCGGATGAGATCCCGGACGTCACGAGGAGTTCCGGAATGGTCCGGAGGTGAAGATTTATATATGGGAAGTTGTCATACGGACACCGGGAAGTTTCGGGGGCATATCGGTATTGTACCGGGGCCACCAGAGAGGTTCCGGGGGTCCACCTTGAGGGGCCAGCCCTCTCGGAGGGCCTCATGGGACACAAGGGGCAGGGAACCAGCCCCTGGAGGGCTGGGCGCGCCCCCTTCCCTTGGGCCCATGCGCCTAGGGTTGGGGGGAAACCCTAGTGGGGGCGCCCCCCTTGCTTGGGGGGCAAGCCCCCTCCCTGGCCGCCGCCCCCCCTCTAGATCTCATCAAGAGGGGGCCGGCCCCCTTGCCCCTTCCCCTATAAATAGTGGGGGTGAGGGGAGGGCAGCAACACACAACAAGGCGCAGCCCCTCCCCTCCCCAACACCTCTCCTCCTCCGTCACGCGCTTGGCGAAGCCCTGCCGGAGTACTACTTCTTCACCACCACCACGCCGTCGTGCTACTATTGAAGTCTTCTTCCTCAACCTCTCCTTCCCCTTGCTGGATCAAGAAGGAGGAGACGTCAATCGTCCCGTACGTGTGTTGAACGCGGAGGTGCTGTCCGTTCGGCACTAGGTCATCGGTGATTGGATCACGGCGAGTACGACTCCATCATCCACGTTCTCCTTGAACGCTTCCGGTGCGATCTACAAGTGGTATGTAGATGCTCTCCTATGCCCTCGTCGCTAGAATACTCCATGGATAGATCTTGGTGATGCGTAGGAAAATTTTAATTTCTGCTACGATCCCCAATAGCGCCCGCCTGGCGCCCTTGGTCGTCATGGCTTGCGTCATGGGCACCTTGTGAGGTACCCCGCCTTGATCTCTCCGCCTCCTCGCGAGTCAGCCTGATGAGGCCGTGCCTGAGGAAGCTCCGTGTCGTCCGCCCCGCGAGGCTTAGCCCCTCGCGAGGGTCTTGGGTCTGTGTTGGTGAAGATGGGCCGTGCTGGGCCCCCTTTGAGCCACGCCGCAGGCCGCAGGCAGGCAAGTCTGGGGACCCCCGTTCCCAGAACGCCGACAGTAGCCCCCGGGCCCAAGGCGCGCCCGGACTTGGCCGTGCAGAGAGGCGAAAGGGCAAGGGCGAAGCGCCGCGGGCCCTAACAGCCTGCGGCCTTGGGCGCCGCGTGGCGGTTGATTGGGTGTGGGCGTCTCCGCTCCCCCACGACGCCTCGGCATCCGCACGGATTGGATAAGTCCCTGCATGCAAAGCGGGTCATGATTACCTGAGATCATGGAGGCCGACGGTTGGCCTTCACCGGCTATAAGTACGGAACGGCAAGCGCCCTTCCAGTCCATCCCTCCTTGCTTCTCCTTCTTCCCGATCCTTGCTCCGTCTTGCAGCGATGGCTCCGATCCGTTGGTTCTCGGCGGCAGAGTAGGGAAAGGCCCCCCGAGAGGAACCAGACCGCTCCTGCCGAAGAAACGGCTCGCCCTCCGCCGTCGGGACGAGGGGACTCTTCAGGTGGTGTCGAGGCCCTGGGGCGAGCGGGCACCGCCGGGGTTCCCGCTCCCCTTGTATGCCCACATCGAGGGCTCTGACGGGGTGGATGCCGATCGCCATGGGCAGCGCCGTCGTCGGCGCCGACGGGTCACGAAGGTGTGGGTCGTCCCCCCTGGGGTCCATGCCGAGGGCTCCTCCGGAGAGTTCGTGCTCCACGCCGCCATGCCTCCTTAGTCTTGGATTCGCTTTCCTCCCTTCTTCGCCTCCATCATCCCGCAGGGAGAACTCCTGGAACTGTGGTTGCAGCACGCCGGTTGCAGCACCCTTGCGACCGAGGCGGAGGTCGCAGTCGTTGCCCCGGGCGAGGTCTTCATGACTCGTGGCTGGGGCGAAATCACCCGGGTTTGCAGGACAAGAGGCGCCTTCGTGATCCACTTGGAGTACAACGGTGCCTCGGTGATGTTCTTCAAGGTCTTTGACGCGAACGGGCGCCGGCTGGAGTGCTGCCCCAGGAGAGGTGGTCGAGACCCTACCACGGCGAGGACCGGGCCCGCCGACCGCCCCCTTGGCGGCTCCTCGGGCGACGGAGGCGTCAGAGGATCCAGCGACTCCGGCGAACTCTTTGTGACTCCGGAGACGAGCGACGACAACTACGAGCCCCCGAGCCGGCGCCGCTCCAGGAGCAGGGCGGGCTCGTCTGGTCGTCGCCGACTCTGATCTGGATGGGGTTGGCGCCGGTGCTTGACGGCCCACTGTTGATGATGGCGTCTTTTGCAGGGGCGCGTGTAGTTAGCGTCCCTCTAGGATCCGTTCCCTGCGAGGAATCAAAGTCGCGCCCCGCGGGGGCTTGTAAGGTGTCTGTGATCCTGTTTATTAATACAACCCTTGTCGTAGAATTGTGCGAGTTGCTCATTCTGTCTTAGCTCAGTCCTTCCTTTCGAACCTCACGAGGGCTTGGTGCTCTGCGCCGACAGGTCCCAGTCCCAAGGCGGCTTCAGCCGTCGCTGGTATGCCAGGTCGTGATGCCGTGGTCAAGGCCAGGAGGTGAGCGACCCGAGTTCCGGTAAGAGCCCCTGAGTCGCGATGCTCAGGAGGTCCCCCTTGGCGCTCAAGCAGCCATCGTCCGGTGAGAAAGGAGAGCGGCGTTGCTAACACGGGATTGCATTAGGTGCGGGGACAGTGCCACAGTAGCTGGTACTTCCGGGTAGTGACTTATCTAGAGAATAAGGGACCGCCCCCTGGTGTGTCGCCGGGTCCGTGCATCGACATGAGTGAGTTTGCTCGACGAGGTCCTCGCGTGTCCCTCCCCTCTTGCCTTTGCTCCCCTTTCTGCTATACGTCCTCGGGTCCCGGCCCTCGAGCTGGTCTCAGCCATCGCTGGTATGCCAGGTCGCGATGCCGTGGTCAAGGCCAGAGGGTGAGGGCTGGAGAGCCAGTAGGAGCCCTGAGTCGCGATGCTCAGGTACCCCCCTTTAACATGCAAGCGGTTCGCGCGGTTGAGAGTGAAGGAGGCTCCGCGAGGGCCTCGCCTGACGCAGCTCCTTCAGGGGATCCTGCAGACCATCATAGAAAGAGCGAGGGGTTGCCATGGCAATTGACAGTCAGCCGTTGGTTGCTTCCAAGGGGCGGTGAGGCACTGAAGGCTTGACGAGGTGGCGCAGTGCGGGGCTGATGCGGCCAGCGCTCAGCCACTCAGGTTTGTCGGCGTTGCAGGGACGGACCCATGCGCAAACGTCGTGCCATTTTGGGAGCAGCTCCGTCAGTTGGCGTTAGTTGAATGGGCAACTAGATCAAACACATTAGCCGCGAAGGAGTGGATTCATTCAAATGGATGCTAGGAAGGCAGGCGTCACTAGATCAGGCCCGAGCGACTTGGGGATGATGCAGCCCGAGGGGCGCCCCCAACAAAGTAAGCTAACAACATGAAAATAAAAGGGATACATGCCGCAAGGACGGACCCACGCGGCCTGGGAATGATGCAGCCCTGGGGGGCGCTCCCAGCCGGAAATGAAACTTAAAAGATGTCACCTGATGATGTTGAAGACGAACAAGTGTTGGTGCAGTAGACTCGGTGGGCTGCAGAAGCCGATCCTCATGAGCCCCCAGGCCCTGGGGCCTCGGGAGGCTCCGGAGGCGCTGGTGGCTCCTCGCGGACCATCTCCATCTCTGCCAGGGCTGCGGAACACCTAGCCTCTTGAGCTTCCATGATGCCCCTCATGAGGCGCTGGTACGTGGCGGCCACGCTCGGCAGGCCGTAAGGCATGCGAACGTAGATGTGGGGTGGACCTTCGCAACGCCCCACTTGCGAGGGCCAGAGGCGCTCCAGAGTGGCGATTCGATTGAGCCCTGGTATGTCGATGCAGACGCGCAGCCCACCATCCTCGCCTGGATGGGGAGCCACAGCTGGTAGGCGGCGGCCGCCTCTCATGACTCTTGACTCCAGTAGCTCTTGAATGGCCTTGCTGACGAACTCCTGAGGGTCTGGCCCCCCTTGCCTTACTCCTTCTTGAGGGAAACATGCTTCGAAACACGCCTCCACGTGGTGCCCAAGCGCCTCCCTCGTGACCTTAGCCAAGTCGGTGGCCCTCCAGGGGAGAGCCCCCGAGCCCTGCCTGAGGAGGGCACCGGGCGCGTTTTCCTATGCGATGGAAGGAGGTTCCCCCTGGGCAGGCACGGGCCCTGAGGGGCCTGCCTCCTGAGGGACCGGGCCAGACGACGTCTTCTTCTTCTTGGGGGTGGTCTTGGAGAGCCTCCTGCTTCCACGATCCGGGTCTTCCAGTGATGCGGCCTGAAAGGCTCGTTCCAGGGAACACACCGTGTCCTTCTCTTCACAGGGCACCGTGATGACTCCGTCCGCTCCCTGGCATCTTGAGGACGTTGTAGCCGTGGTGAGTCACGGCCATGAACTTGGCCAGCGCTGGGTACCCGAGGATGGCGTTGTACGGTAGGCGAATGTGAGCGACGTCGAAGTCGATGAGCTCGGTGCGGTAGTTGTTGCGTGCTCCGAAGGTGACAGGGAGGCAGACCTGCCCGATCGGGACCGTGGAGCCGTCAGTGACTCCGGAGAAAGGCTTGGTTGGCTGAAGCTGATTGTAGGGCACTTGGAGATTGTTGAATGTTTCCACGGACAGGACGTTGAGCCCTGCCCCGCCATCGATGAGGGTCCTGGTGACCACCACGTTGCTGATGATTGGGGAACAAAGCATTGGGAGGACTCCGGCTGTGGCTGCACACTTGAGCTGATCCGCTGAGCTGAACGTGATCGCGCACGGTGACCACCTGAGTGGGCGTGTGGCTTCGAGCTTGGGGAGGACTGCATTCACTTCGCGGGCGAACTGCTTGAAGATGCACTGAGAGGCTAGGGCTTGAGCTCCGCCCAGGATGCAGGCGATTGCGTGTGGCTCCTCGAAGCCCCCAGCCCCCTCGTCCTGGTGGCGGTCTTCGTTTCTCCTTGGCTGAGGCGGCAGCGGAGGGAGGCCTGCGTTACCTTGTGGGCGATCCTCGCGAGGCTGATCCCTCCAGTCTTCCTCGCGAGGCGGGTCCTGCCAGCGGTCCTCGCGAGGTCGATCGCGCCACCCTTGGCGTGGGCCACGGTCTTCCCAGCGTCCTGCGTTCCTTCCTCCTCCTCGACCGTAGCCCCGGTCGACGCGGTCGGGGCGATGGCCGATCCTTCCTTCCCGTACGGCTCGGAGCTCTTGGCATTCGTTGGTGTTGTGGGTGTGGAGGTCGTGGTACACACAGTACCGACTGCCCTTGGAAGATTCGGGCTGATCTCTGCCCCGCTTGGTATCCGGTTCTGCCGCGAGCACGGCAGCCCCCTTGTGCTTCACGTCCTTGGCCTTGGACTTCTTCTCTTCTGGGTCTGCGGCAGGCAGCTCGAGGAGGGAGAGACGCCCTTCCTCAGCCCTGGCGCACTTGGTCGCCAAGTTGAACAGCTCCAAGGAAGTGCACAGGTCTTCATGCATCGCCAGCTCCTCCTTCATCTTGACGTCACGCACGCCGTCAGAGAAGGCTGATATGATGGCCTCCTCGGACACCCTGGGAATCTTGAGGCGTGCGCTGTTGAAGCGCTAGATGTACTTTTGTAGGGTCTCTCCGGGTTGTTGCTTGATGCGGCGCATGTCGCTCACAGCGGGTGGCCTGTCGCGAGTACCTTGGAAGTTGGCGATGAAGCGGGTGCGCATCTCGTCCCAGGAGGAGATCATGCCTGGGGCCAGGTTCAGGAGCTAGGTGCGGGCTCCGTCCTTGAGCGCCATGGGAAACCAGTTCGCCATGACCTTCTCATCCCCGTTGGCAGCTTCGATGCCCAGCCCATAGAGCTGGAGGAACTTCGCAGGGTCGGCCGTGCCGTCGTAGCGAGGAGGTAAGTCTGGCTTGAACTTGCCGGGCCACGCGACGCTGCGCAGCTCAGTGGTGAAGGTGCGGTAGCCCGCCGTGGCCACGGGAGGCCTTGGGTGACGGAGAGCTTGGTCTTGCAGGTCCCCGCGCGCTGCAGCTGGGAGCAGTGCGGGGTCTTGACGTGAGGGAGCAGGAGCGTGGCCGCGACGTGCCGGAGCGTGAAGCGCCCAGGCGGCTTCTTGCGGGAGAGGGACTTCTTGGCAGCTCTGCTCTTGCCGCGCTGGTGCCTGGCGGAGCGGGTTCCAGCCAGGGGCCACGCGCCTTGCGGCCGGGGCGTCTTCTTGGTGAGGAGGCGGCTGGGGCGCCTCCAGAGCTTCGTCGCCCGCGCGGGGCGGGGTGCGGTGCAGTGGGACGGACGGCGCAGGCGAGCCCCCCGCGGCGCGGACGAGCTCGGCGACGCGGTCGAGCCACTCTTCGTAGACGTCGTCGACGAGACGGTAGCGCAGGAGCTCGTTTGCCGCGATGAGCGCAACTCGAGCCCCCAAGGGCGCACGGAGCGCGCGGGACGAAGAACCAGCCGGGGTGAGCGAGGAAGTAGCGGTGCGGCCGTCTCGCCGCATGGAAGGATGCTGAGACGATGCTTGCTGCTCGTTCCCCGCCGGGCCGGTGGCGGCTTTGATGGCAGGCGACGGGGAACAGTGAGGACGCCCGCCGACAGGGGCCGTCTGGGCGATGCGGGAAGCGAGAGCGGCTCGGCGCTCGGTGCGGGCCCGACGAGCGTCAGATATGGACGCGATGGTCGGAGAAGAACGGGGCCGATGGAAGACGAATTCCGGCGCCCCCTACCTGGTGCGCCAAATGTCGGATTTCGGGTTCCAGCAAACCGTAGAGGTTCGAACTCTGGGGTGCGCACGGAGATTACACTTCCTACCTACCTGTACCCCTCCACCTCGCAAGGATCTAAGCTACGAGAAGAACAACACAAGAGACACAGAGTTTATACTGGTTCGGGCCACCGATGTGGTGTAATACCCTACTCCAGTGTGGTAGTGTGTGGATTGCCTCTTGGGCTGATGATGAACAATACAAGGAAGAACAGCCTCGCGAGGGTCTGTTCTTGGCTAGGGCGATGAACTGCTAGAGGGGTTCAGTCGCTTTTCTCTCTGGATCCTAGCTGGTTAGATTTCTTGGTCTCTAGATGCCTCCACCCCGGGGGTGGCTAGTCCTATTTATAGGCAAAGGCCCTGGGCCTCTTCCCAAATATTGAGCGGGAAGGGCGCCAACTGGCCAGTTTGAAGGGGAACATCTGGTACACTTATCCTGACTAAAGTTGGTCCTCGCCTGCCAAAGGCTCTGGTGATGACGCTGGCTTGGGCTCCACAGTGACTTCCTCCTTGTCGCGGAGCTGGTCTTGGTCTCGTTGCACCGAAATGGGTGCCTTTGCTTGATCCTCCCGCCTGTGCTTGCTCCCTTTGCACCAAAGAGGAAAGGGAGGACACTGCGCGGGCTGGCGCCCGCCTGGCGCCCTTGGTCGTCATGGCTTGCGTCATGGGCACCTCATGAGGTACCCCGCCTTGATCTCTCCGCCTCCTCGCGAGCCAGCCTGATGAGGCCGTGCCTGAGGAAGCTCCGTGTCGTCCGCCCCGCGAGGCTTGGCCCCTCGCGAGGGTCTTGGGTCTGTGTTGGTGAAGATGGGTCGTGCTGGGCCCCCTTTGAGCCACGCCGCAGGCCGCAGGCAAGCAAGTCTGGGGACCCCCGTTGCCAGAACGCCGACAACGTCTGGCAGAGCAAAGGTGATGACTACTCAATAGTTCAGTGTGCCATGCTTTACGGCTTAGAATCGGTGCTTCAACAACGTTTTGAATGTCATGGAGCATATGAGATGTTCCAGGAGTTGAAGCTAATATTTCAAGCCAATGCCCGGATTGAGAGATATGAAGTCTCCAATAAGTTCTAAAGCTGCAAAATGGAGGAGAATAGTTCTGTCAATGAACATATACTCAAAATGTTTGGGTATAACAATCACTTGATTCAATTGGGAGTTAATCTTTCGGATGATAGTGTCATTAACAGAATTCTGCAATCACTGCCACCAAGCTACAAGAGCTTCGTGATGAACTATAATATGCACGGGATGGATGAGACAATTCCTGAGCTCTTCGCAATGCTAAAGGCAGTGGAGGTAGAAATCAAGAAGGAGCATCAAGTGTTGATGGTCAACAGGACCACCAGTTTCAAGAAAAAAGGCAAAGGGAAGAAGGGGAACTTCAAGAAGAACAACAAACAAGTTGCTGCTCAAGAGAAGAAACCTAAGTCTGGACCTAAGCCTGAAACTGAGTGCTTCTACTGCAAAACAGACTGGTCACTGGAAGCGGAACTGCCCCAAGTATTTGGCGGATAAGAAGGATGGCAAGGTGAACAAATGTATATGTGATATACATGTTATTGATGTGTACCTTACTATAGCTCGCAGTAGCACCTGGGTGTTTGATATTGGTTCTGTTGCTAATATTTCTAACTCGAAACAGGGACTACGGATTAAGCGAAGACTGGCTAAGGACGAGGTGACGATGCGCATGGGAAATGGTTCCAAAGTCGATGTGATCGCCGTCGGCACGATACCTCTACATCTACCTTCGGGATTAGTTTTAATAATTGTTATTTGGTGCCAGCGTTAAGCATGAACATTATATCTGGATCTTGTTTGATGCGAGACGGTTATTCATTTAAATTCGAGAATAATGGTTGTTCTATTTATATGAGTAATATCTTTTATGGTCATGCACCCCTGAAGAGTGGTCTATTTGTATTGAATCTCGATAGTAGTGATACACATATTCATAATGTTGAAGCAAAAACATGCAGAGTTGGTAATGATAGTGCAACTTATTTGTGGCACTGCCGTTTGGGTCATATTGGTGTAAAGCGCATGAAGAAACTCCATACTGATGGACTTCTGGAATCACTTGATTATGAATCACTTGGTACTTGCGAACCATGCCTCATGGGCAAGATGACTAAAACGCCATTCTCTGGAACAATGGAGCGAGCAACGGATTTGTTGGAAATCATACATACTGATGTATGTGGTCCAATGAATATTGAGGCTCGCGGCGGGTATCGTTATTTTCTCACCTTCACAGATGACTTGAGCAGATATGGGTATATCTACTTAATGAAACATAAGTCTGAAACATTTGAAAAGTTCAAAGAATTTCAGAGTGAAGTAGAAAATCATCGTAACAAGAAAATAAAGTTTCTACGATCTGATCGTGGAGGAGAATATTTGAATTATGAGTTTGGTCTACATTTGAAACAATGCGGAATAGTTTCGCAACTCCCGCCACCCGGAACACCACAACGTAATGGTGTGTCCGAACGTCGTAATCGTACTTTACTAGATATGGTGCGATCTATGATGTCTCTTACTGATTTGCCGCTATCGTTTTGGGGTTATGCTTTAGAGACGGCTGCATTCATGTTAAATAGGGCACCATCGAAATCCGTTGAGACGACGCCTTATGAACCGTGGTTTGGCAAGAAACCAAAGTTGTCGTTTCTTAAAGTTTGGGGCTGCGATGCTTATGCGAAAAAGCTTCAACCTGATAAGCTCGAACCCAAATCAGAGAAATGTGTCTTCATAGGATACCCGAAGGAAACTTTTGGGTACACCTTCTATCACAGATCCGAAGGCAAGACATTTGTTGCAAAAAATGGATCCTTTCTAGAGAAAGAGTTTCTCTCGAAAGAAGTGAGTGGGAGGAAAGTAAAACTTGATGAGGTAACTGTACCTGCTTCCCTATTGGAAAGTAGTTCATCACAGAAACCGGTTCCTGTGACACCTACACCAATTAGTGAGGAAGCTAATGATGTTCATCATGAAACTTCAGATCAAGTTACTACCAAACCTCGTAGGTCAACCAGAGTAAGATCCGCACCAAAGTGGTATGGTAATCCTATTCTGGAGGCCATGTTACTTGACCAAGGCGAACCTACGAACTATGAAGAAGCGATGGTGAGCCTAGATTCCACAAAATGGCTTGAGGCCATGAAATCTGAGATGGGATCCATGTATGAGAACAAAGTGTGGACTTTGGTTGACTTGCCCGATGATCGGCAAGCCATAAAGAATAAATGGATCTTCAAGAAGAAGATTGATGCTGACGGCAATGTTACTATCTACAAAGCTCGACTTGTTGCAAAAGGTTTTTGACAAGTTCAAGGGGTTGACTATGATGAAACTTTCTCACCCGTAGTGATGCTTAAGTCTATCTGAATCATGTTAGCAATTGCCGCATTTTATGATTATCAAATTTGGCAAATGGATGTCAAAACTGCATTCCTGAATGGATTTCTGGAAAAGGAGTTGTATATGATGCAAGAGGAAGGTTTTGTCAATCCGAAGGGAGCTAACAAAGTGTGCAAGCTCCAGCAATCCATTTATGGACTCGAGCAAGCCTCTCGGAGTTGGAATAAACGTTCTGATAGTGTGATCAAAGCATATGGATTTATACAGACTTTTGGAGAAGCCTGTATTTACAAGAAAGTGAGTGGGAGATCTGTAGCATTTCTGATATTATATGTGGATGACATATTGCTGATTGGAAATGATATAGAATTTCTGGATAGCATAAAAAGATACTTGAAAAAAAGTTTTTCAATGAAATACCTCGGTGAAGCTGCTTACATATTGGGCATCAAGATCTATAGAGATAGACCAAGACGCTTGATAGAACTTTCACAAAGCACATACCTTGACAAAGTTTTGAAAAAGTTCAAAATGGATCATGCAAAGAAAGGGTTCTTGCATGTGTTACAAGGTGTGAAGTTGAGTCAGACTCAATGCCCGAGCAATGCAGAAGATAGAGAGAAAATCAAAGATGTTCCCTATGCTTCAGCCATAGGCTCTATCATGCATGCAATGTTGTGTACCAGACCTGATGTGTGCCTTGCTATTAGCCTAGCAGGAAGGTACGAAAGTAATCCAGGAGTGGATCACTAGACCGCGGTCAAGAACAGCCTAAAATACCTGAAAAGGACTAAGGATATGTTTCTCGTTTATGGAGGTAACAAAGAGCTAGTCGTAAATGGTTACGTCGATGCAAGCTTTGACACTGATCTGGACGATTCTAAATCGCAAACCGGATACGTGTTTACATTGAACGGTGGAGCTGTCAGTTGGTGCAGTTCTAAACAAAGCGTCGTGGCGGGATCTACGTGTGAAGCGGACTACATAGCTGCTTCAGAAGCAGCAAATGAAGGAGTCTGGATGAAGGAGTTCATATCCAATCTCGGTGTCATACCTAGTGCATTGGGACCAACGAAAATCTTTTGTGACAATACTGGTGCAATTGCCTTGGCAAAGGAATCCAGATTTCACAAGAGAACCAAGCACATCAAGAGACGCTTCAATTCCATCCGGGATCAAGTCCAGGTGGGAGACATAGAGATTGTTGGAAATATGCCCTAGAGGCAATAATAAAATGTTTATTATTGTATTTCCTTGTTCATGATAATTGTCTATTGTTCATGCTATAATTGTATTAACTGGAAACCGTAATAATGTGTGAATACATAGACCACAACATGTCCCTAGTGAGCCTCTAGTTGACTATCTCGTTGATCAATAGATGGTCATGGTTTCCTGACCATGGACATTGGATGTCATTGATAACGGGATCACATCATTAGGAGAATGATGTGATGGACGAGACCCAATCCTAAGCATAGCACAAGATCGTGTAGTTCGTTTGCTAAAGCTTTTCTAATGTCAAATATCATTTCCTTAGACCATGAGATTGTGTAACTCCTTGATACCGTAGGAGTGCTTTGGGTGTACCAAACGTCACAACGTAACTGGGTGGCTATAAAGGTGCACTACGGGTATCTCCAAAAGTGTCTGTTGGGTTGGCACGAATCGAGACTGGGATTTGTCACTCCGTATGACGGAGAGGTATCTCTGGGCCCACTCGGTAATGCATCATCATAATGAGCTCAATGTGACCAAGTAGTTAGTCACGGGATCATGCATTATGGAACGAGTAAAGTGACTTGCCGGTAACGAGATTGAACGAGGTATTGGGATACCGACGATCGAATCTCGGGCAAGTAACATACCGATTGACAAAGGGAATTGAATACGGGATTGATCGAATCCCCGACATCGTGGTTCATCCGATGAGATTATCGTGGAACATGTGGGAGCCAATATGGGTATCCAGATCCCGCTATTGTTTATTGGCCGGAGAGGTGTCTCGGTCATGTCTGCATGGTTCCCGAACCCGTAGGGTCTACACACTTAAGGTTCGGTGACGCTAGAGTTGTTATGGGAAATAGTATGTGGTTATCGAAGGTAGTTCGGAGTCCCGGATGAGATCCCGGACGTCACGAGGAGTTCCGGAATGGTCTGGCGGTGAAGATCGATATATTGGACGAAGGGTATTGGAGTCCAGAAGTGTTCCGGAGGTACCAGGCTATGGCCAGCATGACCGAAAGGTGTTTCGGGAGCCCCGGCAAGTGTTGGAGGGCCTCATGGGCCAAAGGGGAAGGGGCAAACCAGCCCACAAAGGGTTGGTGCGCCCCCCACACCCTTTGCCACGTTACTTGGGGAGGTGGGGTGCCTCCACCTGGCTTGGGAGGCAAGCCTCCACCTGCTTGGCTTGGGGGGCAAGTCTCCCTAGGATTTTCCCTAGGGAGATCCAATCTGCCTAGCCGCCCCCCCTAGGGGAAACCCTAGGGCGCCTCCCCCTCTCCCCTTGCCCCTATATATAGTGGAGGGGTGGGAGGGCAGCCGTGACCTCTTCCCTCGTGCAGCCCTCCCTCCTCCTACCTTCTCCTCCTCCTCCTCCATGGTGCTTGGCGAAGCCCTGCCGGAGAACCACGAGCTCCACCACCACCATGCCATCGTGTTGACGGAGCTCTCCCTCAACTTTTCCTCTCTCTTGTTGCTAGCATCTGCTAGATTGATCTTGGTGACACGTAGGAAAATTTTGAATTATTGCTACGTTCCCCAACAATGGCATCATGAGCTAGGTCTATTGCGTAGATTCTATGCACGAGTAGAACACAAGTAGTTGTGGGCGTTGGTTTTGTTCAATATGCTTACCGTTACTAGTCGTATCTTGTTTCGACGGTATTGTGGGATGAAGCAGCCCGGACCGACCTTACACGTACACTTACGTGAGACAGGTTCCACCGACTGACATGCACTTGTTGCATAAGGTGGCTAGCGGGTGCCAGTCTCTCCCACTTTAGTCGGATCGGATTCGATGAAAAGGGTCCTTATGAAGGGTAAATAGCAATTGGCATATCACGTTGTGGTTTTGGCGTAGGTAAGAAACGTTCTTGCTAGAAACCTATAGCAGCCATGTAAAAACTTGCAACAACAATTAGAGGACGTCTAACTTGTTTTTGCAGCATATGTCGTGTGATGTGATATGGCCAAGAAGGATGTGATGAATGAAATATATGTGATGTATGAGATTGATCATATTCTTGTAATAGGAATCACGACTTGCATGTCGATGAGTATGACAACCGGCAGGAGCCATAGGAGTTGTCTTTAATTATTGTATGACCTGCGTGTCATTGAATAACGCCATGTAATTACTTTACTTCATTGCTAAACCGTTAGCTATAGTAGTAGAAGTAATCAGTTGGCGAGACAACTTCATGGAGACACGATGATGGGGATCATGATGATGGAGATCATGGTGTCATGCCGGTGACGATGATGATCATGGAGCCTCGAAGATGGAGATCAAAAGGAGCAAAATGATATTGGCCATATCATGTCACTATTTGATTGCATGTGATGTTTATCATGTTTATGCATCTTATTTGCTTAGAACGATGGTAGTAAATAAGATGATCCCTCATAATAATTTCAAGAAAGTGTTCCCCCTAACTGTGCACCGTTGTGAAAGTTCATTGTTTCGAAGCACCACGTGATGATCGGGTGTGATAGATTCTAACGTTCACATACAACAGGTGTAAGCCAGATTTACACATGCAAAACACTTAGGTTGACTTGACGAGCCTAGCATGTACAGACATGGCCTCGGAACACAAGAGACCGAAAGGTCGAACATGAGTCGTATAGTAGATACGATCAACATGAAGATGTTCACCGATGATGACTAGTCCGTCTCATGTGATGATCGGACACGGCCTAGTTGACTCGGATCATGTATCACTTAGATGACTAGAGGGATGTCTATCTGAGTGGGAGTTCATCAAATAATGTGATTAGATGAACTTAATTATCATGAACATAGTCAAAAAGGTCTTTACAAATTATGTCATAAGCTCGCGTTTTAGTTCTACTGTTTAGATATGTTCCTAGAGAAAATATAGTTGAAAGTTGATAGTAGCAAATATGCGGACCGGGTCCGTAAACAGAGGATTGTCCTCATTGCTGCGCAGAAGGCTTCTGTCCTTAATGCACCGCTCGGTGTGCAGAACCTCGAACGTTGTCTGTGGATGTTGCGAACATCTGACATACACGTTTTGATGACTACGTGATAGTTCAGTAATGTTAAACGGTTTAGAATTGAGGCACCGGAGACGTTTTGAAACGTCGCGGAACATATGAGATGTTCCAAGGGCTGAAATTGGGATTTCAGGCTCGTGCCCACGTCAAGAGGTATGAGACCTCCGACGAGTTTCTTAGCCTACAAACTAAGGGAGAAAAACTCAGTCGTTGAGCTTGTACTCAAATTGTCTGGGTACAACAATCACTTGAATCGAGTGGGAGTTAATCTTCCAGATGAGATAGTGATGTTTCTCCAAAGTCACTGCCACCAAGCTACTAGAGCTTCATGATGAACTATAACATATCAGGGATAGACATGATGATCCTTGAGCAATTCGCGATGTTTGACACCGCGAAAGTAGAAATCAAGTAGGAGCATCAATTGTTGATGGTTAGTAAAACCACTAGTTTCAAGAAGGGAAAGGGAAAGAAGGGATACTTCATGAAATGGCAAATCAATTGCTGCTCTAGTGAAGAAACCCAAGGTTGAACCCAAACCCGAGACTGAGTGCTTCTTTAATAAGGGGAACGGTCACTGGAGCAAAATTACCCTAGATACTTGGTAGATAAGAAGGCAGGCAAGGTCGACAGAAGTATATTGGGTATACATTATATTAATGTGTACTCTACTCCTAGTAGCACCAGGGTAATAGATACCGGTTCGGTTGCTAAGTGTTAGCAACTCGAAATAAAAGGCTACGGAATAAACAGAGACTAGCTAAAGGCGAGGTGACGATATGTGTTGGAAGTATTTCCAAGGTTGATGTGATCAAACATCGCACGCTCCCTCTACCATCGGGATTGGTGTTAAACCTAAATAATTGTTATTTGGTGTTTGCGTTGAGCATAGACATGATTGGATTATGTTTATCGCAATACGGTTATTCATTTAAGGAGAATAATGGTTAATCTGTTTATTTGAGTAATACCTTCAATGGTCTTGCACCTAAAATGAATGGTTTATTGAATCTCGATCGTAGTGATACACATGTTCATGCTAAAAGATATAAGATAGTAATGATAGTACCACATACTTGTGGCACTGCCATTTGAGTCATATTGGTATAAAACGCATGAAAAAGCTCCATGGTGATGGATCTTTGGACTCACTCATTTTGAAAAGATTGAGATATGTGAACCATGTCTATTGGTAGATATGCATGAAGAAACTCCATACAGATGGATCGTTTGGACTCACTTGATTTTAAATCACTTGAGACATGCAAATCATACCACATGAGCAAGATGACTGAAAAGCCTCATTTTCAGTAAGATGGAACAAGAAAGCAACTTGTTGGAAGTAACACATTTTTATTTGTGCAGTCCAATGAGTGCTGAGGCATGCAGTGGATATCGTTATGTTCTTACTTCACAGATGATTTGAGTGGATGTTGAGTATATTTACTTGATGAAATACAAGTATGAATTATTGAGTAATTTTAGAGTGAAGTTGAAGATCTTCGTGACAAGAGGATAAAATGTCTATGATATGATCATAGAGATGAATATCTGAGTTGCGAGTTTGGTACACAATTGAGACATTGTGGAAATTGTTTCACAACTAACACCACCTGGAACACCATACTGTGATGGTGTGTCCGAACATCATAGATGCACCCTATTGGATATGGGGCATACCTTGATGTCTCTTATCGAATTACCATTATCGTTCATGGGTTAGGCATTAGAGACAACCGCATTCACTTTAAATAGGGCACCACGCAATTCCGTTGAAACAACATCGTATGAACTATGGTTTAGAGAAACCTAAGCTGTCGTTTCTTAAAAGTTTGGGGCTATGACGCTTATGTGAAAAGGTTTCAGGCTGATAAGCTCGAACCCAAAGCGGATGAATGCATCTTCATAGAATACCCAAAAATAGTTGGGTATACCTCCTATCTCAGATCCGGAAGCAAAAGTGATTGTTTCTAGAAACGGGTCCTTTCTCGAGGAACAGTTTCTCTCGAAAGAATTGAGTGGGAGGATGGTGGAGACTTGATGAGGTTATTGAACCGTCACTTCAACTAGTATGTAGTAGGGCACAGGAAGTTGTTCCTGTGGCACCTACACCAATTGAAGTGGAAGCTTATGATAGTGATCATGAAGCTTCGGATCAAGTCACTACCAAACCTCATAGGTCGACAAGGATGTGTACTACTTCAGAGTGGTACGTAATCCTGTCTTGGAGGTCATGTTGCTAGACAACAATGAACGAACCTACGAGCTATGGAGAAGCGATGGTGGGCCCGGATTCTGACGAATGGCTCGAGGCCATAAAATCCGAGAGAGGATCCATGTATAAAACAAAGTGTAGACTTTGGAAGAACTACTTGATGGTCGTAAGGCTGTTGGGTACAGATGGATTTTAAAAGGAAGACAGACAATGATGGTAAGTGTCACCATTAAGAAAGCTCGACTTGTCGTTAAGATGTTCTCCGACAAGTTCAAGGAGTTGACTACGATGAGACTTTTCACTCGTAGCGGTGCTAAGAGTCTGTTGGAATTATATTAGTAGTTACTGCATTATTTATGAAATCTTGCAGATAGGATGTCAAAACATTGTTTCCTCACGTTTTTCTTGAGGAAAGGTTGTGTGTGATACAACCAGAAGGTTTTGACAATCCTGAAAGATGCTAACAAGTATGCAAAGCTCCAGCAATCCTTCTAAGGACTGGAGTAAGCATCTCGGAGTTAGAATATACGCTTTGATGATGATCAAAGATTTTGGGTTTATACAAAGTTTATGAGAAACTTGTATTTCCAAAGAAGTGAGTGGGAGCACTATAGAATTTCTGATGAGTATATGTTGTTGATATATTGTTGATCGGAAATGATGTAGAATTTCTGGAAAGCATATAGGGTTGTTTGAAAAGTGTTTTTCAATGGAAAACCTGGATTAAACTACTTGAACATTGAGCATCAAGATCTATAAGGATAGATAAAAAAACGCTCAATAATACTTCCAAATGAATACATGCCGTGACAAGATTTTGAAGAAGTTCAAAATAGATCGGCGAAGAAGGAGTTCTTGGTTGTGTTATAAGGTGTGAGTATTGAGTAAGACTCAAGACATGACCTCGGCGGAAGAGAGAGAATGGACGAAGGTCGTCCCCTATGCTTCAGACATAGGCTCTATAGTATGCTATGCTGTGTACCGCACCTGAAGTGTGCCTTGCCATGAGTCAGTCAAGGGGTACAAGAATGATCCAGGAATGGATAACAAGACAACGGTCAAACATATCCTTAGTAACTTGTGGACTAAGGAATTTTCTTGATTATGGAGGTGGTAAAAGAGTTCGTCGTAAAGGGTTACGCCGATGCGAACTTTGACACTAATCCGGATTATTCTGAGTAGTAAACCGGAATCGTATAGTAGAACAGTTATTTGGAATAGCTCCAAATAGAGCGTGGTAGCTGCATCTAGGAGATTACATAGAGATTTGTAAAGCACACACGGATCTGAAAGATTCAGACCCGTTGACTAATAACCTCTCTCACAAGCGAGATATGATCAAACCCCATGGGTGTTGAATTCATTACAATCACATAGTGATGTGAACTAGATTATTGACTCTAGTGCAAGTGGGAGACTGTTGGAAATATGCCCTAGAGGAAATAATAAAATGGTTATTATTGTATTTCCTTGTTCATGATAATTGTCTATTGTTCATGCTATAATTGTATTAACTGGAAACCGTAATACATGTGTGAATACATAGACCACAACATGTCCCTAGTGAGCCTCTAGTTGACTAGCTCGTTGATCAATAGATGGTCATGGTTTCCTGACCATGGACATTGGATGTCATTGATAACGGGATCACATCATTAGGAGAATGATGTGATGGATGAGACCCAATCCTAAGCATAGCACAAATCGTGTAGTTCGTTTGCTAAAGCTTTTCTAATGTCAAGTATCATTTCCTTAGACCATGAGATTGTGTAACTCCCTGATACCGTAGGAGTGCTTTGGGTGTACCAAACGTCACAACGTAACTGGGTGGCTATAAAGGTGCACTACGGGTATCTCCGAAAGTGTCTGTTGGGTTGGCATGAATCGAGACTGGGATTTGTCACTCTGTATGACGGAGAGGTATCTCTGGGCCCACTCGGTAATGCATCATCATAATGAGCTCAATGTGACTAAGTAGTTAGTCACGGGATCATGCATTATGGAACGAGTAAAGTGACTTGCCGGTAAGGAGATTGAACGAGGTATTGGGATACCGACGATCGAATCTCGGCCAAGTAACATACCAATTGACAAAGGGAATTGAATACAGGACTGATTGAACCCCCGACATCGTGGTTCATCCGATGAGATTATCGTGGAACATGTGGGAGCCAATATGGGTATCCAGATGCCGCTATTGTTTATTGGCCGGAGAGGTGTCTCGGTCATGTCTGCATGGTTCCCGAACCCGTAGTGTCTACACACTTAAGGTTCGGTGACGCTAGAGTTGTTATGGGAAATAGTATGTGGTTATCGAAGGTAGTTCGGAGTCCCGGATGAGATCCTGGACGTCCCAGGAGTTCCGGAATGGTCCGGCGGTGAAGATCGATATATTGGATGAAGGGTATTGGAGTCCGGAAGTGTTCCGGAGGTACCAGGCTATGGCCAGCATGACCGAAAGGTGTTTCGGGAGCCCCGGCAAGTGTTGGAGGGCCTCATGGGCCAAAGGGGAAGGGGCAAACCAGCCCACTAAGGGTTGGTGCGCCCCCACACCCTTTCCCACGTTTGGCTTCGGGGGCAAGTCTCCCTAGGATTTTCCCTAGGGAGATCCAATCTGCCTAGCCGCCGCCCCTAGGGGAAACCCTAGGGCGCCTCCCCCTCTCCCCTTGCCCCTATATATAGTGGAGGGGTGGGAGGGCAGCCGTGACCTCTTCCCTGGCGCAGCCCTCCCT
This sequence comes from Aegilops umbellulata, assembly GCA_032464435.1. NCBI lineage: Eukaryota > Viridiplantae > Streptophyta > Magnoliopsida > Poales > Poaceae > Aegilops > Aegilops umbellulata. The sequence goes on from CP136054.1 coordinate 402,213,794, forward strand.
CCTCCTACCTTCTCCTCCTCCTCCATGGTGCTTGGCGAAGCCCTGCCGGAGAACCACGAGCTCCACCACCACCATGCCGTCGTGCTGACGGAGCTCTCCCTCAACTTTTCCTCTCTCTCATTGCTAGCATCTCCTAGATTGATCTTGGTGACACGTAGGAAAATTTTGAATTAGTGCTACGTTCCCCAACAGAGATTTGCAAGATACATACGGATCTGAATGTTGCAGACCCGTTGACTAAGCCTCTTCCACGAGCAAAACATGATCAGCACCAAAACTCCATGGGTGTTAGAATTATTACTGTGTAATCTAGATTATTGACTCTAGTGCAAGTGGGAGACTGAAGGAAATATGCCCTAGAGGCAATAATAAATTATTATTTATTTCCTCATATCATGATAATGTTTATTATTCATGCTAGAATTGTATTAACCGGAAACATAATACATGTGTGAATACATAGACAAACATAGTGTCACTAGTATGCCTCTACTTAACTAGCTTGTTAATCAAAGATGGTTGAGTTTCCTAACCATAGACATGAGTTGTCATTTGATTAACGGGATCACATCATTAGGAGAATGATGTGATTGACTTGACCCATTCCGTTAGCTTAGCACTTGATCGTTTAAGTTTACTATTATTGCTTTCTTCATGACTTATACATGTTCCTATGACTATGATATTATGCAACTCCCGATTACCGGAGGAACACTTTGTATGCTACTAAACGTCACAACGTAACTGGGTGATTATAAAGGTGCTCTACAAGTGTATCCGATGGTACTTGTTGAGTTGGCATAGATCGATACTAGGATTCATCACTCCAATTATCGAAGAGGTATCTCTGGGCCCTCTCGGTAATGCACATCACAATAAGCCTTGCAAGCAATGTGACTAATGAGTTAGTTACGGGATGATGCATTACTTAACGAGTAAAGAGACTTGCCGGTAATGAGATTGAGCTAGGTATTCAGATACCGACAATCGAATCTTGGGCAAGTAACATACTGATGACAAAGGGAACAACGTATGTTGTTATAGGGTTTGACCGATAAAGATCTTTGTAGAATATGTGGGAGCCAATATGAGCATCCAGGTTCCGCTATTGGTTATTGACCGGAGACGTGTCTCGGTCATGTCTACATAGTTCTTGAACTCGTAGGGTCCGCACGCTTAAAGTTCGGTGACGATCGGTATTATGAGTTTTTGTGTTTTGATGTACTGAAGATAGTTCGGAGTCCCGGATATGATCATGGACATGACGAGGAGTCTCGAAATGGTCCCGGATATTGGACGACTATATTCGGACACCGAAAGTGTCCCGAGTGGTTTTGGAGAAAACCAAAGTGTCGGAGGGTTACCGGAACCCCCCCCCCCCCGGGAGAAATAGTGGGCCTTAGTGGAGAGAGAGGGCTGGCCTAGGGCAGGCCGCGCACCTGAAAGTGCAACTATCCCTGGGTGGTTTTGGTAATTCCTAACAACATATAGCTCATTGAGCTAACATTATTCCAAGATGAATATTTCAGGAAAAGCTCAATGGATGGCATGGCATGGATGAGGAAAGTGGATCCCTCAAAATTATAAGGACAAAGGATTGGCTCAAACTTCAAGATCAAGACTCTACATTTTATATTTTAGTGATCCAAGATCACATTGAGTCTATAGGAAAAGCAAATACTATTAAGGAGGGATGAGGTGTTGCTTAATGAGCCTCTTGCTTCATGTGCTTAGTGATATGCTCCAAAACCCTCAACTATCTTCCCACATCCACATTTGACCTAAACCAAAAGTCAAACTCGGCCCCACCGATTCTTTCCATCCGGCGCCACCGAGTTTCACATGTCATAGCCATTGCCACAAACCCTAGCAATTCGGTTTCACCGATAGGGATCTCGGTCTCACCGAGATGGGATTGCAATTTCTCTGTTTCCCTTCGTAACGTTTTGGTCTAACCGAATGAGCGATCGGTCCCACCGAGATTGCAATGTAAACTCACTGTTTACTTTTCGTAACATTCCGGTCTCACCGAAAAGAGCGGATCGGTCCCAGCGAGTTTACCTGACCAACCCTTGGTTAGCTTATTACCAAAATCGGTCCCACCGAGTTTGTGTAATCGGTCGCACTGAGATTACATTATGCCCAAACCCTAACCATATCGGTCCTACCGAGTTGCATCTCAGTCCCATCGAAAATCCTAACAGTCACTAGGTTTGCTGAATCGGTCCGACCGAGTTTAATGATTCGGTCCCACCGAGTTTGGCAGATTGTGTGTAACGGGAAGATTTTGTGTGGAGGCTATATATACCCATCCAGCCACTCTTCATTTGTGGAGAGAGACATCAGAACACATCTACACTTCCAATACACATGTTCTAAGAGAGAACCACCTACACTTGTGTTGAGCTCAAGATATTCCATTTCTACCATATGAATCTTGATCTCTAGCCTTCCCCAAGTTGCTTTCCACTCAAATCTTCTTTCCACCAAATTCAAATCCCGTGAGAGAGAGTTGAGTGTTGGGGAGACTATCATTTGAAGCACAAGAGCAAGGAGTTCATCATCAACACACCATTTGTTACTTCTTGGAGAGTGGTGTCTCCTAGATTGGCTAGGTGTCACTTGGGAGCCTCTGACAAGATTGTGGAGTTGAACCAAGGAGTTTGTAAGGGCAAGGAGATCGCCTACTTCGTGAAGATCTACCGCTAGTGAGGCAAGTCCTTCGTGGGCGACGGCCATGATGGAATAGACAAGGTTGCTTCTTCATGGACCCTTCGTGGGTGGAGCCCTCCGTGGACTCGCGCAACCGTTACCCTCCGTGGGTTGAAGTCTCCATTAACGTGGATGTACAATAGCACCACCTATCGGAACCACGCCAAAAACATCCGTGTCTCCAATTGCGTTTGAATCCTCCAAACCCTTCCCTTTACATTCTTGCAAGTTGCATGCTTTACTTTCCGCTGCTCATATACTCTTTTGCATGCTTGCTTGAATTGTGTGAAGATTGCTTGACTTGTGCTAAGATAGCTAAAATCTGCCAAGAACTAAAATTGGGAAAAGGATAGATTTTTATTTGGTCAAGTAGTCTAATCACCCCCCCTCTAGACATACTTCCGATCCTACAAGTGGTATCAGAGCTTTGGTCTCCATTTGCTTTGATTTCCATAGCTTTTGGTGGTCATAGCCTTGGTTTCACAACCTAGGAGAGTATGGCGTCAAGCGAGGGAAATTACCACCGTAGAGGTCCCTACTTTGATGGTACTAATTTTGCTAGTTGGAAGCATAAGATGAAAATGCATATTCTTGGACATAACCCCGCCTTGGGCTATTGTGTGTGTTGGCTTGCAAGGTGACTTCTTTGATGGAAAAGAACCAAACCGTGAAGCTACCACGGAAGAGTTGAAGATGCTGCAATACAACGCTCAAGCTTGTGATATCCTCTTCAACGGATTGTGCCCCGAAGAATTCAACAAAATCATCCGTCTTGAGAATGCAAAGGAAATTTGGGATACTTTGACTGATATGCACGAAGGTACCGACTCCGTCAAGGAATCCAAATTGGATGTGCTTCAAAGTCAACTTGACAAGTTCAAAATGAAGGATGGTGAAGGTGTCGCTGAAATGTACTCTAGGCTTGCTCTTATCACAAATGATATTACCGGCTTAGGGAGTGAAGAGATGACCAATAGATTCATCATCAAGAAGATCCTAAGAGCCTTGGATGGAAAATATGATACCGTGTGCACATTGATCCAAATGATGCCCAATTACAAAGATCTCAAGCCAACGGAAGTCATTGGAAGAATTATTGCTCATGAGATGTCACTCAAGGATAAAGAGGAACTTCACAACAAATCAAGTGGTGCTTACAAAGCCTCATGTGAAGCCCCCACATCATCAAATGATAAGCAAACCTTCAATGAAGAATTGAGCTTAATGGTGAAGAACTTCAACAAGTTCTACAAGAGTAGAAGCAAAGATAGAAGCTCCAAGTCAAGGTCCTACAATGACAAAAGATCTTCTAGTCGAGAGCGAAACTGCTACAATTGTGGAAGGCCCGGACACTATTCCAATGAGTGTACGGCTCCCTACAGTAGAAGAGAAGAATCACCATCTAGAGAAAGAAGGGGTAGAGATGATCGTTATGAACGAAGACACTCATGGAGAAGCAAGGATTCGGAAAGAAAATAAAAGTCATCAAGGAGCTACACAAAACGAAGACATCAAGCTCATGTTGGTGAATGGGTATCCGGCTTCGACTCCGACAACCACTCCGAGAGAAGCTATCACTCTGATTCCGAATATACTCAAGATGAAGGTGTTGCCGGTCTAGCACTTGTGTCAACCAACTCCTACGACATATTTGACTCACCAAATGAAGGAGTTGGAACATGCTTCATGGCTAAAGGCCCAAAGGTATCACATCCCGAGTATGTTGATTTCAATAGTGATGAAGATGACTTGTTAGGTGATGATGATTTACTTGTTGACAACTCTAGCGATGAATACTATGATGAAACGTCAATTAATCATGCTAATCAAGATAAAACGAATGACAATGATAAGGAGAATATTGAGTCTCTAACTAAATAACTAAACACTCTTAAGCTAGCTCATGAAACTATCTTAGGAGATCATCGAGAACATTTAAGGACACATGAGAAATTACGCTTTGAAAAGCTCAACCTTGAGCAAGAGCATTAGTTCTTAAAAGCAATCAATGATGATCTTTGTAAGAAAAGTTCTTCTTACATTGCCAAGCGTTTACTCTTATCCACTTACATGTCTCAAGTCAAGTCTAGTAACAAGAACAAGAAAGATTCGTCCTCTAGTAGTAACAATGATCATGTTAAATCCAATGTTGTTGCTTCTAGTAGTTCTCTTGATTCCACTAATGATTCTCTTAGCCAAGTTACACTTGACCAAGAAAATAGCCTATTGAAAGGAATTATAGAGAAAGGAGTTTACAAGAGCCTTGCCGGAAGTAAGCAATTCGAGGAAATTGTACGCAAGCAAGGAAGGCACCGGAAGAATCAAGGTGTTGGTTTTGAACGAAAGTTCAATGCCAATGGAGTTGAGTGGGAAGAAGATCAATACCCAAAGACAAAGTTTGTTCCTCAACAAGAGAAGTATGATCCCACTTCTTTCAAAGGGACACAAGCTCAAGATGATCTTCCACCACAAGACTACAAGCAAAAAGGCAAGGACAAGCTTCAAGAGGAAATTGATGCATTTGAAGAAGCTCCTAAGACCTTAGTCAAGTGGATTCCCAAGACTACTTCAAGTTCCACTTCATCAAGTACAACTACAACTCCAAGGATTCCCATCAAGATGGTGTGGATCCAAAAGAAGAAGAACTAGAGAGTTCTTGAGGGTGACTCTGCCAACATACTTCACTCTTATCATTTTGGCAAGAACAAGTGCAATCAACTTCCACATCTTGCACTAGTTCAAGGAGTCACAAACCCTCTTGTTGGTAAGACAAGGGACAAGGTAACCTAAAAGCTTTCATAGACATCATCTTGTGTGTGCATCGCTCTATGTCTATGGATATTCTTGCTTGTTCCTTGTGGGACTAACCCATGTAGGTATTGAAAGTGCAACTCACTCCAATGGATAGCTCCAATTGATCTACATCAACATTGAGCATCCACATCTTCAACATCTACATGAAGTCATCATCGACAAAACCCAAGGTTAGTTCATCCCTCTTAGGGGGGATATCACATCTAGGGGGAGCTTTACTCTAAGACTTGAGGTAAAGCAACTCTAATGGTGTGAACACAACAATGCTTTATGTAAAAGTGGTAACCCCACTTGTGCTTAAACGATGAGTATGACCTATGATCAAATGTTCTCATTTGACTCCTAAGTCAATATACTCATATATAGATGACCTAGTCATCACCAATGGCTTGATAGATGCTAGAATTGGTTGTGCATGCTTTGCCACATATTTCAATTGCCATTTTATTGTGTGAGCATGTTGGTTGCATATTTTACTCATTCGAGGACATCCACTTGTTTTTTTGATTGATTGGTTTTCTTTTCTTTTGCCAAGTGGATGGACAAGAATGCCTAAGAACCCTCTCTAGCTATCTATGCTTTTCTCGTCTCAAACACTATTCATGCTACATCACAAAATTTGATCAAGTCAGATTCAAACCACTCTGTGTGAGGAGCACTCGGAGTCCCCGATTTGTCATAGACTTAAACTTCCAAAACTTCTTTGTGATTTTCGGTCTGACCGATTCCTCCATTTCGGTCATACCGAGATCACTAAGTCGATCTAGGTTTTCACCTCAGTGCAACCGATTTGAACTTTTCGGTCACACCAAGTTGCTATAACTGTCAACAGTTATGCATCTCGGTGCCACCGAGTTGTTCCACTCGGTCACACCGACAGGGTCGGGCTATATATACTCACGGGCAAAATTTTGGAAATTTCTCCAAAACCTCTTCGCCCGCGCATAGCTCGCTCTGCCTCCTGGGTCTCCTGATTGTCCTCCTCGTCGCCAGCCGTCTCCTGTCGCTGGTCTCCATCACCGTCAACGGATTTCGTCTCCGCCGTTGCCGCCGTAGCGAGTCTACCGCCGAACTAGGGTATGGACTCGATCACAATGCTATCCCCGTCTGATTCCTAGCACATTGTATTCATTATGATTCTTGCTACTATTGAAACACTCCTATCCAGTCAAATCAATCCGTAGAATAGTTGCGATTCGAAAATTTAGGTTTAGGTTTCCGCCAAAACAATCTCGGAGCCACCGGGTTGCAGAACTCGGTTCCACCGATTCGGCCACGACCATTGCACATGTGATTATCGGTCTGACCGAGAATTACAAATCGGTGAGACCGAGTTCAGGACTTTGTGAAACCCTAGCAGTCTTGGTGCCACCGAACTGTGACTCGGTCTGACCGAGTTCACTAGTGTTGGTTCCAAAAGCTTCTTCGGTATCACCGAGTTTGCAAATCAGTTGATCCAAAATGCTTTCTGTGGAAAACTAAAAATAAGTTTTTGACTCATTCTTTTGCAAAAATCTTTTGATTTTGTGATGCTCATCCACTCTATCTCATCTATAATCTATTCACAGGGTCAGCAGTCAGAGTTTGCAACATGTCTGATCAGAGTGACAGCCAGAACAAATCTGAGGAGCACGTTCATATGAGTGAGGGCACTAGTCCCTCTAGCAGCTCTGATGAGGGTAGCAGGAGCACCCCAAGCAACTTGCCTAAGGCTGCCACTAGAGCTAGCAAGAAGAGAACTTCTGAGTCAGAGGATGAGGATTATGTGGCAGAAGAGGAAGCCACATCTAAGAAGAAGGTGCTCAAGAAAGAGTATGGGTCAGCTGCAGTCACAAAACCTCGAATGCACAAAAAGGCGCCTGCAAGGAGAGTTCCTACTTCTAAGCCTAGGAAGGCTGTAACTGAAGAAACCATAAAGTTCACCATGGAATCTGAAGAGGAAGCATGTGGCCAAGATAAGAAGAAGAAGAGAGCCAGAACTACCACTGCCAGAGTTCTTGGCAAACCCTCCATGAGGAGAGACTCTAAGGGAGAAGAAGAGGAAGAGATTGCTGCACCAGCACCCAAGGCACAGAAGCTTATGGGTGATGCCATAAGGACAGGGGCTACTTCATCTAAGCCAAGGAAGCACCCAAAGCTGCCTCCAAGCCCAAGAGTGCACCTAAGAGGAACACCAGGAATATATCTGCTGCTGAAAAGAACAAGGCCCCAGTGCATGATATTGCTGACATCAAAGCCACCATTTCTGCACCAGCTACACCCTCAGTTCCACCAGCTCCAGCTCCTACCCCAGCAGCTCCAACCACTTCTACTGAAGCCTTCGTCCTTGGTGTCATCCGGACTCCACCAACTGAAGACCAAGCCTGAGAGTCGTTTAGTACTATGCATTTTCTATGAACTTTTTGGTAACTTGTTGCCAAAGGGGGAGAAAAATGTATAGATCATAGGCTTCGAGAGAGAGAGTTTGCATTTTGTTCTCTCTTGTATTCTTGGTTGAAACTTTATTTGCTTTTGAGTGCTTGAGATACTATGCCTTAATCTGTGAGACATTGATGATCATGTGTTTGATCATAAGCTACACTTAATGCTTGTTGGATGTTACTATCAGTTTATCCTTATTTTGATCATTCACTTTGCTTGGTGATGAGTGCAAGTATTTAATTCTTATCATTTTGAGCGCTCCACCAAGATGTATGTGACATGGAAGAGTAACCCATGATCCTAACTCATTGTGCATTTGCAGTCCAAAGCAAATCTTAAAATATGCACAAATTTAGGGGGAGCTCTTGCTTATCACATACTTCTCAAAGCGACGATATCTTTCACTCTTATTATCATTTGTCGAAGCTTTGATCTATATGTTGTCATCAATTACCGAAAAGGGGGAGATTGAAAGTGCAACTATCCCTGGGTGGTTTTGGTAATTCCTAACAACATATAGCTCATTGAGCTAACATTATTCCAAGATGAATATTTCAGGAAAAGCTCAATGGATGGCATGGCATGGATGAGGAAAGTGGATCCCTCAAAATTATAAGGACAAAGGTCAAACTTCAAGATCAAGACTCTACATTTTATATTTTAGTGATCCAAGATCACATTGAGTCTATAGGAAAAGCCAATACTATTAAGGAGGGATGAGGTGTTGCTTAATGAGCCTCTTGATTTATGTGGTTAGTGATATGCTCCAAAACCCTCAACTATCTTCCCACATCCACATTTGACCTAAACCAAAAGTCAAACTCGGCCCCACCGATTCTTTCCATCCGGCGCCACCGAGTTTCACATGTCATAGCCATTGCCACAAACCCTAGCAATTCGGTTTCACCGATAGGGATCTCGGTCTCACCGAGATGGGATTGCAATTTCTCTGTTTCTATTCGTAACGTTTCGGTCTAACCGAAGTGAGCGATCGGTCCCACCAAGATTGCAATGTAAACTCACTGTTTACTTTTTGTAACATTTCGGTCTCACCGAAAAGAGCGGATCGGTCCCACCGAGTTTACCTGACCAACCCTTGGTTAGCTTATTACCAAAATCGGTCCCAACGAGTTTGTGTAATCGGTCACACCGAGATTACGTTATGCCCAAACCCTAACCATATCGGTCCTACCGAGTTGCATCTCAGTCCCACCGAAAATCCTAACGGTCACTAGGTTTGCTGAATCGGTCCGACCGAGCTTAACGATTCAGTCCCACCGAGTTTGGCAGATTGTGTGTAACGGTTAGATTTTGTGTGGAGGCTATATATACCCCTCCACCCACTCTTCATTCTCGGAGAGAGCCATCAGAACACATCCACACTTCCAATACGCATGTTCTAAGAGAGAACCACCTACACTTGTGTTGAGCTCAAGATATTCCATTTCTACCATATGAATCTTGATCTCTAGCCTTCCCCAAGTTGCTTTCCACTCAAATCTTTTTTCCACCAAATTCAAATCCTGTGAGAGAGAGTTGAGTGTTGGGGAGACTATCATTTGAAGAGTTCATCATCAACACACCATTTGTTACTTCTTGGAGAGTGGTGTCTCCTAGATTGGCTAGGTGTCACTTGGGAGCCTCCGACAAGATTGTGGAGTTGACCAAGGAGTTTGTAAGGGCAAGGAGATCGCCTACTTCGTGAAGATCTACCGCTAGTGAGGCAAGTCCTTCGTGGGCGACGGCCGTGATGGAATAGACAAGGTTGCTTCTTCGTGGACCCTTCGTGTGTGGAGCCCTCCGTGGACTCGCGCAACCGTTACCCTCCGTGGGTTGAAGTCTCCATCAACGTGGATGTACGATAGCACCACCTATCGGAACCACGCCAAAAACATTCGTGTCTCCAATTGCGTTTGAATCCTCCAAACCCTTCCCTTTACATTCTTGCAAGTTGCATGCTTTACTTTCCGCTGCTCATATACTCTTTTGCATGCTTGCTTGAATTGTGTGAAGATTGCTTGACTTGTGCTAAGATAGCTAAAATCTGCCAAAAACTAAAATTGGGAAAAGGCTAGATTTTTATTTGGTCAAGTAGTCTAATCACCCCCCCTCTAGACATACTTTCGATCCTACAGCACCCCTCCCCCTCTGGTCCGATTTGGACTAGGAGAGGGGGGCCCATTTCCTTCTCCCTCTCCCCCTTCCTTTCCCCCTCCTATTGGAGTAGGAAAGAGGGGAGTCCTACTCCTACTAGGAGGAGGACTCCTCCTCTTGGCGCGCCTACAGGGGCCGGCTGGCCTCCCCCCTTGCTCCTTTATATACGGGGGGCAGGGGCACCCTAGAACACATTAGTTGATATGTTGATATCTCCCAGCCGTGTGCGGTGCCCCCCTCCACCATAATCCCCCTTGATCATATCGCATCGGTGCTTAGGCAAAGCCCTGCGTCGGTAGCATAATCATCACCATCATCACGCCGTCGTGCTGAAAATCTCCGGCGAAGCTTTGCTGGATCGATGCTCGCGGGATGTCATCGAGTTGAACGTGTGCTGAACTCGGAGGTGTCGTACGTTCGGTACTTGGATCGGTCGGATCGTGAAGACGTACGACTACATCAACCATGTTGTGCTAACGCTTCCGCTTAACGGTCTACGAGGGTGCGTGGACAACACTCTCCCCTCTCGTTGCTATGCATCACCATGATCTTGCGTGTGCGTCGGAAAATTTTGAAATTACTACGTTCCCCATTAGTTGGGGTGCCACCCTGTGGCGTCATTTGAGAGAAATCGGTGTGCACGTTTTTAGTCATCTCCTTGTCTAAAAAATATCTCAAAAAATCATCACTTTCATCTAAAACAGAAGTAAAAAAGAAAAAATTACCACCGTAGTCTATCAGCGAGTGCCACTTTACATAACCCTCCATTTAAATACTAGAGGTCCTCACCTCCATCTAAAAAATAATCTACACCTTCATTTAAAAAAAATCCAAAAGATTTCTCACTACAGCCAACCAGCCTGCGCCACGGGGCATAGCTAGTTGGCCACCCTTCATGCGTAGCTTAGAGCAACTCTAGCAGACCCCGCATCCCGCCGGCCCTCAAAACGCGCTTGCAGTTCGCGGAAAACGGCCTTTGTGGGCCGGCGCGGACGTCCACACATGCACACCCCCAAAAGGACCCGTATAAAAGTATATTCGCGGAATATGCTTTTTTACGAGTCGGCTTTGCGGGGTCTGCTCTTTGCGTTGCTGCATCCCGCATCTCATCGGCCCGCAAATATCAAATCCAACATAATTCAACAAACAAAAGCAAACAAAATAATTATTCAAATCAAACATAATACAATAATCATCCACATTACAAATAATTATTCAAATCACCGAAGCAAACTTAAATAACGCAATACAAAACTTGTCATGAATACAAATACAAATGAATACAAAAATGGGTCACTTGTCAGTCAACTATACCGCTCGCAAATATCACAAAAACAAACACTAACCGGCGGCGGATGCGGCGGGTGATCCCGGGCGGCGACGAGGGGGCGAGCTTGACGGTGGTCGATCCCCGGCGACGGCATCAACGAGGGGCGGCTCTTCTCGCCAGATCCGGGAGGGGGGGTGCAACGTATCAGCACAGGAGGGTGGGGGACGACCTCGCGGTGCGATTCCACCCGCAGATTTGGCCGGAATCGCCGACGGCGGACCGGCGGAAGCAAGGTCGGTCGGCGGCGGAAGGAGGTGGGGAAAGGTGCATGGGCTGAAATGTCCCTCCCGCCAACTGTTTCTCTATGATGCAAGGCACCGCAGCGGCGAGGGGGAAACCCGTGTATTCACGGGTTGGGGCCGATATTTTGCCGTGCCCCTTAAAATATTTTGCGGGTTGAGGCGGGATGCGGGGTCTGATCGGGCAGGTTTTTACACCCCTACCCGCATTTTGGCGGTTATTTTCCGGGTCGGGGCCGGATGCGGGGTCTGCTAGAGTTGCTCTTAATGGGTTTATGTCCCCTATACTACATTGACAATTGATGAATAGATAAATTTTCTTGAAAAAAAATGTCATGACCACACAAAGAAAACTTGTGTTCTATAAAAAACTGTGTTGACTTGGTCACCACAAGAGGCTGCTGATTGAAATCCATATATACTTTTGTGGATAACGTCTGTATGCGTGATGAATGCGGAGTTGCGGACCGTGGTCTTCCGAACGGATTGATATAAATATATCCGGGATCCGGACGGAATCCACTTTCTCACATGACTCCTGTCGGACGAGTTAAATCCACACAACCACTACATTCGTGTCACGATTAGCAGAAAACCATCACTTTGATATTCATGATATTTTGCATCGAACCGAATTTTTGACGGAGGCAACAAACACTAAGGGAAAATGCTAAACGTTTTGCTGACGCCACCAATATTTATATATTGCGTCTTCCCTCCTTGACGACCACCGATAGGAATGGGATGAAGACAAGGTCGCTGAATCATCACACCGCCCTATCTGAAGGATGCGTGGACTCAACACATGTTTTGTTTCGTGCACTCCATTAACCATTATCATGGTGGGGACTGGGAGCAACTAATGCTTCTCCCCAGACAATCAGTTTAGTGTGAAAATGTTGATAATCAACTTTTCTACCCCCATGTCATAATGCAGTGGTGTCTTAATTTAGTGTTTTAATCTCTCAAGTTGAGTGCTTGATTATTGAGTTGATGCTAGAAAAAAAAGATATATATGCTGCATTAGCAATGCTATCTCAAATTAGCGTTTTAATCCAGCAAATTGAGTGTGTGATTTGGATTGATGCAACTAAATACTCCCTCCGGTCCTTTTTACTCTGCATATAAGAATTGTCTAAAGTTAAAGTTCGTAAAGTTTGACCATATTTATATAAAAAAAATATTAACATCTACTACAATGCTAAGTTTATACAATATGAAAACTAAAATCATGACGCATCTAATGTTGTTGATTTCGCATTCTGAATGTTGGTATTTTTTTATATAAACTTGCTCAAAGTTTATGAAGTTTGACTTCAGACAAATCTTATATGCAAACTAAAAAAAGCCGGAGGGAGTAAATAAAGAAAGAAAAGATATGGAAATCGCGTTATGAAGATTTTGTGTTCGTGCACAGTCGTTGCGACATTCATATGCACGGAAAAGCTAGTTTATTGTAGCGACCCGACCTCAGATGGTCAAGTCTCCGTGCTTAAGTGTCATCCCTGGATCGGTATTGCTGACACACAGAATACTCGAGGATTTATAATATAGTTCAATCACACACTTATTACATCGAGTGTCTCAACAAGAGTACTTATTACAATAATATGGCTGAAGGCCATCTAAAATAAGATAACTGCAGAAGTGCTACCACTTGAGCACTGCGTTGGATTTCCCCGAAGAGGAAAGGATGATGCAGCAAAGTAGCGTAAGTATTTCCCTCAGTTTTTGAGAACCAAGGTATCAATCCAGTAGGAGGCTACGCGCGAGCCCCTCGTACCTACACAAAGCAAATAACTCCTCGCAACCAACACGAATAGGGGTTGTCAATCCCTTCACGGTCACTTACGAGAGTGAGATCTGATAGAGATGATAGATAATATTTTTGGTATTTTTGGTATAGAGATGCAAGGTAAAATAAAAGGCAAACTAAAAAAGCAAAGCAATAATGAAGTGATGGAAGATTAATATGATAGAGATATACCCGGGGGCCATAGATTTCACTAGTGGCTTCTCTCAAGAGCATAAGTATTTTACGGTGGGTGAACAAATTACTATTGAGCAATTGACGGAATTGCGCATAGTTATGAGAATATCTAGGTATGATCATGTATATTTAGCATCACGTCCAAGACAAGTAGACCGACTCCTGCCTGCATCTACTAGTATTACTCCACTCATCGACCGCTATCCAGCATGCATCTAGAGTATTAAGTTAAAAACAGAGTAACGCCTTAAGCGAGATGACATGATGTAGAGGGATAGTTTCATGCAATATGATAAAAACCCCATCTTGTTATCCTCGATGGAAACAATAAAATACGTGTCTTGCTGCCCCTACTGTTACTCGGAAAGGACACCGCAAGATTGAACCCAAAGCTAAGCACTTCTCCCAATGCAAGAAAAACCAATCTTGTAGGCCAAACCAAACTGATAATTCGAAGAGACTTGCAAAGATAACCAATCATACATAAAAGAATTCAGAGAAGATTCAAATATTGTTCATAGATAGACTTGATCATAAACCCACAATTCATCGGTCTAAATAGACACACCGCAAAAAGAAGATTGCATCAAATAGATCTCCACGAGAGAGGGGGAGAACATTGTATTGAGATCCAAAAAGAGAGAAGAAGCCATCTAGCTACTAACTATGGACCCGAAGGTCTGAGGTAAACTACTCACACTTCATCGGAGGGGCTATGATGATGTAGAAGCCCTCCATGGTGGATGCCCTCTCCGGCGGAGCTCCGGAACAGGCCCCAAGATGGGATCTCGTGGGTATAGAAGGTTGCGGCGGTGGAATTAGGTTTTTGGCTTCGTCTCTGATCGTTTGGGGTACGTAGGTATATATAGGAGGAAGAAGAACGTCGGTGGAGCAAGGTGGGGCCCACGAGGGTGGGGGCGCTCCTGGGGGGTAGGGCGCGCCCCCTACCTCGTACCCACCTCCTGACTTTCTTGACGTAGGGTCCAAGTCTCCTGGATCATGTTCGGTGAGAAAATCACGTTCCCGAAGGTTTCATTCTGTTTGGACTCCATTTGATATTCCGTTTCTTCGAAACACTGAAATAGGCAAACAACAACAATTCTGGGTTGGGCTCCGGTTAATAGGTTATTCCCAAAAGTAATATAAAAGTGGAAAATAAAGCCCAATATGGTCCAAAATAGTAGATAATATAACATGGAGCAATCAAAAATTATAGATACATTGGAGACGTATCAGGCATCCCCAAGCTTAATTCCTGCTCGTCCTCGAGTAGGTAAATGATAAAAAAGAATTTTGATGCAAAGTGCTACTTGGCATAATTTCAATGTAATTCTTCTTAGTTGTGGTATGAATATTCAGATCTGAAAGATTCAAGACAAAAGTTCATATTGACATAGAAATAATAATACTTCATGCATACTAACTAAGAAATTATGTCTTCTTAAAATAACATGGCCAAAGAAAGTTCATCCCTACAAAATCATATAGTTTAGTCATGCTCCATTTTCGTCACACAAGAATGCTCTCATCATGCACAACCCCGATGACAAGCCAAGCAATTGTTTCATAGTTTTAGTAATCTCAAACTTATAAACCTTCACGCAATACATGAGCGTGAGCCATGGATATAGCACTATGGGTGGAATAGAATAATGATGATGGGGATTATGTGGAGAAGACAAAAAAGGAGAAAGTCTCACATCAACGAGGCTAATCAATGGTCTAGGTAGATGCCCATCGATTGATGTTAATGCAAGGAGTAGGGATTGCCATGCAACGGATGCACTAAAGCTATAAATGTATGAAATCTCAACAAAAGAAACTAAGTGGGTGTGCATCCAACTTGCTTGCTCACGAAGACCTAGGGCACTTGAGGAGGCCCATTGTTGGAATATACAAGCCAAGTTCTATAATGAAAAATTCCCACTAGTATATGAAAGTGACAAAACAAGAGACTCTATATCATGAAGATTATGGTGCTACTTTGAAGCACAAGTGTGGAAAAAAGGATAGTAGCATTGCCCCTTTTTATTTATCTTTTTTTGGGGCCTTTTTTTTTCTTTTTGGCCTTTTTTTATTGGGACAATGCTCTATTAAATGATGATCATCACACTTCTATTTATTTAAAACTCAATGATTACAACTCGATACTAGAACATAGTATGACTCTATATGAATGCCTCCGGCGGTGTACCGGGATATGCAATGAATCAAGAGTGACATGTATGAAAGAATTATGAATGGTGGCTTTGCCACAAATACTATGTCAACTACATGATCATGCTAAGCAATATGACAATGATGAATGTGTCAAGACAAACGGAATGGTGGAAAGTTGCATGGCAATATATCTCGGAATGGCTATGGAAATGCCATAATAGGTAGGTATGGTGGCTGTTTTGAGGAAGATATAAGGAGGCTTATGTGTGAAACAGCGTATCATATCACGGGGTTTGGATGCACCGGCGCAGTTTGCACCAACTCTCAATGTGAGAAAGGGCAATGCACGGTACCGAAGAGGCTAGCAATGATGGAAGGGTGAGAGTGCGTATAATCCATGGACTCAACATTAGTCATAAAGAACTCATATACTTATTGCAAAAATCTACAAGCCATCAAAAACCAAAGCACTACGCGCATGCTCCTATGGGGATAGATTGGTAGGAAAAGACCATCGCTCGTCCCCGACCGCCACTCATAAGGAAGACAATCAAAGAACACCTCATGTTTCAAATTTGTCACATAATGTTTACCATACGTGCATGCTATGGGACTTGCAAACTTCAACACAAGCATTTCTCAAATTCACAACTACTCAACTAGCACGACTTTGATATTATCACCTCCATATCTCAAAACAATTATCAAGTATCAAACTTTTCTTAGTATTCAACGCACTCAAAAGAAAGCTTTACAAATCTTGAATACCAAATTTTTTAAAGAAAATTACCATGTTATTTAAGACTCTCAAAATAATCTAAGTGAAGCATGAGAGATCAATAGTTTCTATAAAACAAATCCACCACCGTGCTCTAAAAGATATAAGTGAAGCACTAGAGCAAAACTATATAGCTCAAAAGATATAAGTGAAGCACATAGAGTATTCTATCAAATTCCAATTTATGTATGGCTCTCTCAAAAGGTGTGTACAGCAAGGATGATTGTGGTAAACTAATAAACAAAGACTCAAATAATACAAGACGCTCCAAGCAAAACACATATCATGTGGTGAATAAAAATATAGCTCCAAGTAAAATTACCGATGGAAGTAGACGAAAGAGGGGATGCCTTCCGGGGCATCCCCAAGTTTTGACTTTTTGATGTCCTTAGATTATCTTGGGGGTGCCATGGGCATCCCCAAGCTTAGGCTTTTGCCACTCCTTGTTCCATAATCCATCAAAAGATCTCACCCAAAACTTGAAAACTTCACAACACAAAATTCAACACAAATCTCGTGAGCTCCGCTAGCGAAAGAAAACAAAAGACCACTACAAGGTACTATAATGAACTCATTCTTTATTTATATTTATGTTAAATCTACTTTATTCCAACTTCTCTATGGTTTATAAACTATTTTACTACCCATAGATTCATCAAAATAAGCAAACAACACACGAAAAACAGAATCTGTCAAAAACAGAACAGTCTGTAGTAATCTGTAACTAACGCAAATTTCTAGAAGTCCAAAAAATCTACCAAAATAGGACGACCTAGAAAATTTGTTTATTGATCCGCAGCAATTCGAATCAGTATTTTATCATGTTCTAGTGATTTTTAACAATTGTTTTCGTGAACAAAAAGTTTCTGGAGATTACAGCAAGATCAAATAACTATCATCCAAGAAGATCCTATAGGTCTAACTTGGCACAAGCACTAATTAAAACATAAAAACACATCTAACCAGATGCTAGATCAAATATTTATTCCTAAATGGAAGCAAAAATAAAAAAAAGTAAAAATATAATTGGGTTGCCTCCCAACAAGCGCTATCGTTTAATGCCCCTAGCTAGGCATAAAAGTAAGGATAGATCTAGGTGTTGCCATCTCTGACTTTCAACTTTTTAGCGGGATCAAGCTCGAATCCGGGAGGTTCTTTATGTTTCCCTTCATATTCTGAAATTTTAAGATCTAAAGAATCCAACCGCTTATTGCAAAGAGTAATCAACATATTCATGCGGTGGATATTCCCACTAACGTTCTTAAGTGGTTCAAGAGACTTCTATAAAATCCTAGTAACTTCACAAATTTTTTCATAAACTTGTGTCTCTTCCTGGTTAGGATGAGGCCCCTTTTGTTGAGGTAGTGTTTCTACTACACCTTCTATAATTTCAAGCGCAATATGGGCAACACAATCCAAAAGTTGTCTATGAGACATACTTAATCCAACATAAAATTGCGAAGCAAAATTCTCAGATTTACTTCAAAGGTACAATTATGATAAGACTCCATTATTCTCAACCAGGCATCTTTTAAGTTTTCTCCTTGTCTTTGTTTGAAGTGAAAGACTTCAAACTCGGGGGACAACGGAGTGGATAAGGGACTAGCCATAATGACAAGCAAGCGAGAAAAGGCAAACGAAAAAGAGAGGGCGAATAAAACGGCAAAGGTGAAGTGGGGTAGAGGAAAACGAGAGCAAATGGCAAATAATGTAATGCGAGAGATAATGGATTGTGATGGGTACTTGGTATGTTCAGTTTTGCGTAGACTCCCCGTCAACGGCGCCAGAAATTCTTCTTGCTACCTCTTGAGCACTGCGTTGGATTTCCCCGAAGAGGAAAGGATGACGCAGCAAAGTAGCATAAGTATTTCCCTCAATTTTTGAGAACCAAGGTATCAATCCAGTAGGAGGCTACGGGCGAGCCCCTCGTACCTACACAAAGCAAATAACTCCTCGCAACCAACGCGAATAGGGGTTGTCAATCCCTTCACGGTCACTTACGAGAGTGAGATCTGATAGAGATGATAGATAATATTTTTGGTATTTTTTGTATAGAGATGCAAGGTAAAATAAAAGGCGAAGTAAAAAGCAAAGCAATAATAAAGTGATGGAAGATTAATATGATAGATATAGACCCGGGGGCCATAGATTTCACTAGTGGCTTCTCTCAAGAGCATAAGTATTTTACGGTGGGTGAACAAATTACTATTGAGCAATTGACAGAATTGCGCATAGTTATGAGAATATCTAGGTATGATCATATATATATGCATCACGTCTGAGACAAGTAGACCGACTCCTGCCTGCATCTACTAGTATTACTCCACTCATCGACCGCTATCCAACATGCATCTAGAGTATTAAGTTAAAAACAGAGTAACGCCTTAAGCAAGATGACATGATGTAGAGGGATAGTTTCATGCAATATGATAAAAACCCCATCTTTTTTATCCTTGATGGCAACAATACAATGCGTGCCTTGCTGCCCCTACTGTCACTGGGAAAGGACACCGCAAGATTGAACCCAAAGCTAAGCACTTCTCCCAATGCAAGAAAAACCAATCTAGTAGGCCAAACCAAACTGATAACTCGAAGAGACTTGCAAAGATAACCAATCATACATAAAAGAATTTAGAGAAGATTCAAATATTGTTCATAGATAGACTTGATCATAAACCCACAATTCATCGGTCTCAACAAACACACCGCAAAAAGAAGATTACATCAAATAGATCTCCACGAGAGAGGGGGAGAACATTGTATTGAGATCCAAAACGAGAGAAGAAGCCATCTAGCTACTAACTATGGACCCGAAGGTCTGAGGTAAACTACTCACACTTCATCGGAGGGGCTATGATGATGTAGAAGCCCTCCTTGGTGGATGCCCTCTCTGGCGGAGCTCCGGAATAGGCCCCAAGATGGGATCTCGTGAGTACAGAAGGTTGCGATGGTGGAATTAGGTTTTTGGCTCCGTCTCTAATCGTTTGGGGGGTACGTAGGTATATATAGGAGGAAGAAGTACATCGGTAGAGCAAGGTGGGGCCCACGAGGGTGGGGGTGCGCCTGGGGGGTAGGGCGCGCCCCCTACCTCGTGCCCACCTCCTGGCTTTCTTGATGTAGGGTCCAAGTCTCCTGGATCATGTTCGGTGAGAAAATCATGTTCCCGAAGGTTTCATTCCGTTTGGACTCCATTTGATATCCCGTTTCTTCGAAACACTGAAATAGGCAAAAAACAGCAATTCTGGGCTGGGCCTCCGGTTAATAGGTTAGTCCCAAAAGTAATATAAAAGTGGAAAATAAAGCCCAATATGGTCCAAAACAGTAGATAATATAGCATGGAGAAATAAAAAATTATAGATACGTTGGAGACGTATCAAGAAGCATCGAAGATAAATGAGTCCATCCAACTCCGTGGCAATACTGAGTGCATGACAACGACCTAGTGCACCTTACTCTTCGTCTGAGAATTCTGCAACATAATACGTTGCAAGCGTGTAGGTCAGCACATGAAATATGATGACAAGATAACACTATAGAGCAATGAACAAATAACAGCTATCACTACATGCATATTTGGCTAGTGGAGGCTGTACGGTTATCATTTGCATAAAGCCAATTTTTTCCAACAACAAAGGAATAAATTTTATTTAACTACCAAGTTTATGTCATTATTGAGAAGATTTCTCTAACTCAATCCCAAAGTAATAATTATAACCTTACAAATTTTATTAAATAAAGTGGTGAGATCAAATCAATAATTCAAGAACCAGATACTCAAGATGTCCATAATCGGGGACACGACTAACCATGATTAGTTTGTATACACTGCAGATGCTTGCGCACTTTTCCCCACAAGACTCGATCTCCTCCATTGAATTTCTCGCACTACATGATGTTTGAGAAACGGATGACCGAGACACAGTCTTTCCGAAGCATTAACTCTTTACTCTGTGTAGACAATACCACCTACTTCCCCTACATCTGCTAGCCTACCACTAAAAGAGGTCACACAACATACTCAACTATGCCAGAGCCCATTATGGCTTGTGGCTGCACACAGAAGTTTCTAGCATGAATATTCTTATGATCCCTTTGAGCCTGGGTGGCAAACCATAGGATGATCACACGGGTACTGGAGGATATCCTAGGACAACACTGGATTGCTCCAGGTGCCCGCAACCAATCCACCCAGATGTGTGTTTTAAGTAGCCACCTTAAGTTTCCCTTAGTTAAAAACTCTCACATCTTGCATGAACCTCACATACCAATCCACGTCTACGAGCATAGGATTGTAGTATAAGCATAACGTAGTAACACCCAGGGTTTGAATATAAGACAATAGATTCCTACCTCATCAACTACTTCCCAAATACCCACATGTTATCAAATCCTACTCATGCAATGTTTGAGGGTTGAAACTAATGCATACAAACTGGGTAATAAAGGGATATGATCAAAGTGTTACTTGCCTTGCCGACGACCGGAAAACCCTAGAGATTCGTAGTAGCAAGCCTCGCACTCCGAAAACTCTATCATGAATAAACAATAGCATACATAAGCACTCAAGCATAATATGCAAAGGTAAAACCAAAAGAAAAGATCTAAACAGAAAGTACAAGTGAAGAGCTTCGATTTGCAAAAAGAATAAATCGAAACTGAGTTACGAAACTCAAACTACGATCAAAAGAAGTTTGAAACCAAATCTGCTTGAAACCAAATTTTAAATTTTCAAAATCATGTTCAAGTTGTTTATCTGAATAAAGCGACCGAGACGAAGATTTTGGCGTTGATTTCACTGGATTTGGATAACCGAGCAAAAAGTAGTGAGGGTTTGAAGATCAGAGACTAATCTGTAAGAAAACTATTTGCGGATAGGTCCCTGGCTGAAACTAAACAGAAAAAGAAAAATCTATCGGACGAACGTTCGTTAACAGAGACTAACAAACGAATTCATTTGTTAACAAATCTAAACTAGTGAACGGTCGCTATTTAATCCAACCGAATAAAACTAAACCGATCTAAAAGAAAAACAAAAAAAACTAAAGAACCAGATCGTTTTTTTACCGGTTCGATGGTTTTCGGCGAAAACCGGCGCCGGATCGGAAACGACGGCGGTGGCGGTGAACTCTGGCGAGCGGGGCGGCGGGCGTCGGCGCGACGCGGCTCCGGCGTCGGCGGGAGGCGGCGTGCGACTGCGGGGTGCGACGCGGGCGGCATGGTATGGGGGCGGCGCACGCAGCGTGCGGCAGCAGCTGCGGCGAGCAGCGACGGCGGCGCGACGGCGGCTTGGAAGCGGGGCTGCGGTGGTGGCTTGGTGGGGAGGATATAAGGAGGGGGCGAGGCCAACTTGGGGAAGGGGCGAGGCCGAGGTGGCGGCGGCTCGGACTCCTGCCGGCGTCCGGCTCGGGGACGGCGGCGGTGGCGGTTGCGAGTTGGGCAGGCCCAGGAACTTTTTTAAAATAATTATTTAGCCGAACGGAAAAATCTACAAAATAAAATAAACAAAAATCCTAAAATCGCAACAATAATTTTCATTGTCCTCTCCTAATATTTAGGACAACGTGAACATTTTTCTGGGCTAAAATGAAATTGTCAAAATGCAATTTTTCCAAATTTAACCGAATAAAATCTCAAATAAATTCAAACAGAAAAATATATATTTATTCAAAATTAAATTTCCATTATTTTGAAGAAGTCATATTATCTTCTCTCCTTATTTTATTTATTTTGAAATAATTGAAAAAAAATCAAATAAAAAATCACTTTGATCCAATTTACCAAATCTTGAAAATTCAAAAATGGATTTTTATGGAAACCTCCAACTCTCTCAATTGGTCCTTGAGTTGCTTAAGGTCTGTTAGGATCAAAATGTCCAAATAAAATCAAATTCAAAATGTAAGAATCATGGATGCATATGATGACCTAATGATGAAAATTGGGATGTTACATTTATCCGATCCGCTTGCTTTGCGCTAAACCAGTGAGCCTCTATATCCAGTAGTACGTTGACGTGCGACGCGAGAACTTTAAGCTTTCATTTTCCAGTAACAAGAAGAATCCTGCATTGAGCTACGGCGTCCTCAAGAACTAGGACGGACGTGCTGCATCCCGTCTCAGAAAACAAAACAAGGGGAATCACGCCATCGACGCACTCTTGTTCTGACCGAGGTCTGTCCCACGGTCCGCTCATCGTGGCTTCGCTGTCGACTCCTGTCTTGATCTCCTCAACCTCAAAACGAGCGAGCGAGGCAAGAAAACCTGCAAGTTGAACTGAGCCAGAAATCTTGTGAACCAGATCTTTCTATTTTTCTTTATTTTATTTTTTTAGCTGAAGAGAATCGGCTATTTAAGTGGGTCAAAATTGGTTCACCACCCACCCAAACCCACGAGTGATGAGCAGCTTAATTAACTCGCAGCTGACACATGGGCCCCTTATCCCGACGCCTCTCAGATGAGATGAACCAAGATTGTGCCATTGTGGCGCAGTCGTCTCAGAAGAACGAAGAGCAGCCGCGTACGTCAGTGCACATGCAAGCTCAGGTCGCCAATGGCAAAGACCCAAATAAAAAAAGGGTCGAACATGCATCATGAGCGGGACGCACAATAGGAGTACGTAGACACGTAGTAGTATACAATATCATGATTGGCAGTAAATACGCGACGCTGATAGGATTAATCTGGTCCTTCTACGTCGGCCTAATTCTAATTAGCAAGTGCAGTGCAGATAGTTTGACCTCGCTACGGTCCCACTATGGCAATGGCATGTCAAGGAAACTTCGCCGGCGATACAAGGAACTCCGCCCGCACTGCGTTGACCAGCGGTGGGCAATGGCGTCGTCGCCACGAGTAGGATGGGCGCATTGAAAACCCCTCCCATCCCGCCGCCGTCACCGGCGTTCGTCAATACTGACGGGACGTCTTATTAGTTTCCGCCATGCCTTTGTCTTTCTCCAGAGTTATTGGTGCAGCAGCAACTCATCAGCAGTCAGCACGGCACTGCTGTTTTTCTTGTGGATTGGATTTGGTAGGTGACATGGGGTCCTACGACATACATGATCCTCCCGACTGCAACATCTAACTGCTGTTTTAAATTCCCCTTTCCCTCGTGGCCAATTTGATGCAAGTAGATAGAGATATGGATCACCGTACTGACTGCGCCGTGCAACTTGGTGCTGTAGCTTTAAGTAGGAGTGGCGTCCTCTGATGGTGATTTGATTTTCCTTTTGAGCAACTCGTGGTAATCCGATGTGGAGATGCATCTTCAAGGACGAGTGCCTAAATCGAAATTTCCATATGTCCATGAAATAAGTATACGTTAAGACATGTCCGCGGACATTGGTAGGCCGAATACCATTTGTCTAGCTCTCCAATGGTGTCAATATTTCGTACCTTCTCATTTGTCCGAACTATCTTGTTTACCCTTTTCAATTATTTTCATCACACATTCAAAAATAAATATTGCACACAAATAATCAACAAGTCAAACAACCGACAATTAAAACAAGATTCACACAAAAAGAAATTCAACAAATCCATACATAGTCAATAAAACAAATGAACCGAATGCTTGTCTTGCGCGCATTGATGTCTTTATGCATGAGGGTGAATCACTATTGGGCATCGTCATCCACCGCAGCGAAGCTAGGATTGGGCTACCCCCCATGTCAAGAGCAAAGCTACAATGATAAACAGTGCCTACAAAGATGAATAGTGCCGCAGTGAATGAAGGAGAGAATAGCCACGACCCGGGCCAAGGCCCTCGTTGCCTGGGGCCTAGAGCTGCCATCGGTCATCCATGAGCCTAGTGTCATCCAACATGATCAACTCTCGAAAATGTCATCCCAGTGAAGCGGTTCCCTGCTTCCAAATCAGAGGGGCTTATCTCACAATAAAATAAGTACTAATCAAAGAGGGTTCGTCCTCGTTGCCTTGTTGCGCACAACATTGATGCTAGTTGTTAGTTCTACACCTTTGTGCCAACTTGTCACTGTCCATGCATAGACGAGGGAGGTGGAGATTGAGCGCAGATTAGCTAGAACAATTGAAAGGATCAAATTAGGAATCTCAGCCGAATGAAAATCGCAACAAGAAGAGGGTTAAGCTAATAGTCAAACAATTACCAGCGGGATGGATTTGTTAAGGATGTTTAATAGCAACAATCAACATGTACCGGTGTTTAATTACTACTCTCTCCGTTTCAAAATACTTGTAGTGATTTTAGTTCAAATTTTTAATTACTACTCCCTCTATTTCATATACTTGTCGTGGTTTTAGTTTAAATTTTTAATTACTACTCCATCCATTCTAAAATACGAACTTTTGGAACGGATGGAGTAGTTGGTAGTTTAACCAACTCAACAAGAATTTGTCGTGGCGGGATTTAAAAATATCCAGCCGTTGTCAAGTATGCATGGAGTGTGTGGTCTAGCTTGTTCTCCGATAGGGGTGCAAACAAGTCGAATTTCAGGAATCTAGAGTAATCTCGACTCCGATTGTATTATATCACTAGCAAGCTTAATTTGACTCGAGCTAGAGATCTCGATGCAAATTAAGTTGAGAAGTTGACTCATACCTGGTTTTAGTGATCATGAGACACATACAATTTTTTCCTCGCTATTGTCTTTTGGAATGGGCAATGGAATATCTCAGTCCATATATCATTCACGACAGGAGAAATGACAACTTGGCGGGTGGGGCGCGGTGGTGAGCGTGCATGACCTGATGTGCCATTGTGCCCCATGAACAAGGCCAAAGAACCGCCGGACTTCGATCAGAACGAATGACGAGCGCATTCTGAATCGTATGGTCGGGTCGACCCTACGCACATGTGACGGTCGATCATTTCTTCCTTCTTATCCGGGCGTAGATGGGGAAATATGCAAGTGTGCAGTCCACGTCAACAATTAATTACTAGTATTAGGTCCACCTACAGGTTCTTTTTCTCTCCGAATTATCTGGAATATGTGTGCACAAGAAATTTGTATGCGTTGTCATTTTAATTTGGTGGTACGTGCAAGCAACACATTTGTGTTTCACCGCTCATGGACGCCAGGACGCACGCATACCGGCATCTTGCGCTACAGTTTTGCTCCAGCAGCACCGAAAGCATCTTCGACGCCAATTCTCAAACCGACTGCATAACTTCGGACCGCGGAAGCCATTCAACGTGGATTTGTATCGGTATGCAAGTGGTTCGGAAGGACTTTCTCACGCAAAACAGGAACAAGCGTGGGGCGTTTTACGGGCGTCCGGACAACAACCACGCCCGCTTCCGATCACCCTGGCCCACCCAATCCCCTACTCACTCGCCCACGTGCGTTCCCACCCGGCTCCAGCCGTCTGCATTTATGCCGCTGTAGAGCGCACCGCTCCACATTAAAGACGGCTCAGAACGGACGCGACCTCTCACTGCCTCCCCATTGAAGCGGCGCGCAGGCCGAGGGCGCGTCTCCTATGTCCGCGCCTGTCCAATGCCGGCGACACGTTATGGATGGGCCAGGACGAATATCTACCACGCCCGTTGAATGCCCCGTCCGTCAGTATGCCGCCATTAAGCAGGCTCGCCGGCCGAAAAACCCACTCAGGCCCCGCACATTGACGCATCCGGACGCCTTGCCTCACCGGAATCCGCTATTTAAATGCGGTCACACCCGGCTAACTCCACGCCACAACACAAGCTGCTTCCCATGCTCCTCCCTTGCACTGCATCCACCATGACTGCAGGCGGAGAAACTCTGTGGGAGAGCCTTTCGACGAAGATGAAGCACGAGGTGGCCGCCCTTGCCATCGCCTGGCAGTGCCGCCGTGCCAGGCGGATCGAGATCGGCTTGTCGGCCAGTTCGCCCGAGGTCTCCGACGACGAGGACGATCCCATGATGAAGACGGGCTTCCGCGACACCGCACCGGTTCCCGCGCCTGTGCACGCCGGCTTCACCTTGGAGAAGGCGCACTGCAACGCAGCCATGGCGGTAGTGCAGCCTGCGCCGACGCCTTTATCAGCGTTCCAGCAGGCGTAGGAGGAACATCGGTATAACATGTTCCTCCTAGAGCAACACCGGCTGACGGAGGGCCAGATCTACAGCGAGCGAGGAGGCCGTGGCGGCCATGGCCGCCGCGAACTCTAATTTCTCGCGGAGCAACGTGCCATCTACGATGTCGTCTGTTCTCAAGCCGCCGCTGGCCAGGAAGCGGCCAACGCTGTGGCGCAGCTCCAGGCGATCGCGGAGGAGAACAATGCTAGCTGCGCCTTCTACGCGCCGCCGATGAACTATCCGACGGCCCGGGCAACGACAGTGCGGGCGCCATCATTTTCATCATGGACCTCAGGTCCACCTACGACAGACAAGGTGTGGACTCTTTCGAGGAGGAATAGGGCACGGGAGGCGGCAGTGTGTTGTGTCCCATGTGGGCCAGCCCGTCTCCCGTGTTCCACTCTTCCTCGCCGGAGACAGCAGGTTCACTTCATCGGTCTTATCGCCGGTGCTCATGGAGACGCTGGATGGAGGATGACAAGGGCTTGGATGTTGGGGAACGTTGCAGAAAACAAAAATTTTCCTACGGTTTCACCAAGATCCATCTAGGAGTTCATCTAGCAACGAGTGATCGGATGCATCTACATACCTTTGCAGATCGCAAGCGGAAGCGTTCAAAAGAACGGGGATGAGGTAGTCGTACACGACGTGATCCAAATCACCGGAGATCCTAGCACCGAACGGACAGCACCTCCGCGTTCAACACACATACGGTCAGCGTGACGTCTCCTCCTTCTTGATCCAGCAAGGGGGAAGGAGAGGTTGATGAAGATCCAGCAGCACGACGGCGTGGTGGTGGATGCAGGGCGTCACAACAGCAGGGCTTCGCCGTGCACTATGAGAGGGAGAGGTGTAGCAGGGAGAGAGGGAGGCGTCAGGGGAAAGGGTGCGGCTGCCCCTCCCTCCCTCCCTTTATATAGGCCCCATGGGGGGGCGCCGGCCCCTGGAGATCCAATCTCCAGAGGGGGCGGCGGCCAAGGGGGGTGTAGTGCCCCCCAAGGCAAGTGGGTGCCCCCCCCACCCTAGGGTTCCAACCCTAGGCGCAGGGGGTGGGCCTTGGGGGGCGCACCAGCCCACTAAGGGCTGGTCCCCCTCCCACTTCAGCCCATGGGGCCCTCCGGGATGGGTGACCCCACCCGGTGGACCCCCGGGACCCATCTGGTGGTCCCGGTACAATACCGGTGACCCCCAGATCACTCCCGATGGCCGAAACTGCACTTCCTATATATAATTCTTCACCTCCGGACCAATCCGGAACTCCTCGTGACGTCCGGGATCTCATCCGGGACTCCGAACAACATTCGGGTTACTGCATATACATATCTTCACAACCCTAGCGTCACCGAACCTTAAGTGTGTAGACCCTACGGGTTCGGGAGACATGCAGACATGACCGAGACGGCTCTCGGACAATAACCAACAGCGGGATCTGGATACCCATGTTGGCTCCCACATGCTCCACGATGATCTCATCGGATGAACCACGATGTCGAGGATTCAATTAATCCCGTATACGATTCCCTTTGTCAATCGGTATTTTACTTGCCCGAGATTCGATCGTCGGTATCCCAATACCTCGTTCAATCTCGTTACCGGCAAGTCACTTTACTCGTACCGTAATGCATGATCCCGTGATCAACCACTTTGATCACATTGAGCTCATTATGATGATGCATTACCGAGTGGGCCCGGTGATACCTCTCCGTCATGCGGAGTGACAAATCCCAGTCTCGATCCGTGTCAACCCAACAGACACTTTCGGAGATACCCGTAGTATACCTTTATAGTCACCCAGTTACGTTGTGACGTTTGGCACACCCAAAGCTCTCCTACGGTATCCGGGAGTTACACGATCTCATGGTCTAAGGAAAGGATACTTGACATTGGAAAACTCTAGCAAACAAACTATACGATCTTGTGCTATGTTTAGGATTGGGTCTTGTCCATCACATCATTCTCCTAATGATGTGATCTCGTTATCAATGACATCCAATGTCCATAGTCAGGAAACCATGACTATCTGTTGATCAACGAGCTAGTCAACTAGAGGCTTACTAGGGACATGTTGGTGTCTATCATTCACACATGTATTACGATTTCCGGATAACACAATTATAGCATGAATAAGGACAATTATAATGAACAAGGAAATATAATAATAATGCTTTTATTATTGCCTCTAGGGCATATTTCCAACATTGGACACCAAGCACCGCTGCCGTAGGATAGGTTTAGGGCCGGGTCGATTTTTCTCTCCAAATGTTTCAATCTAACTGTGTTTGCATGAATGTCGTCCTGTTTATATAAAATATGCCCGTGTTTGCATGAATTTCATATAGTTAGTTGAAAAAGTGTTTGAAATGCATGTGGATAGTGTTGGATAATGATCTTCTGTATTTAAGTCCGCGGATAGATGTAGAAGGAAATTTACGGGTTGACGTTGGAGATGCCCTGACAAAATAACAGTTCGCCGAAATATCAGTAGGTGCACCGATGACATATGAGCTGTCAAATCCTGTAGTGGAATCACTTCGTGCCGCCTGTTGGTTCACTGTTACTAAAAATTGTTCTCCCCGCCCCCCCAAAAAAAATTTGTTCTTTTTTTGACGGGAATGTTACTACTAAAAATTGTTAATGCACACACAACTCCCCCCGCTCCTGCCCCCCCTCCCCCGCCGCGCACCACTCCGGTGCTGGCGTCCACCCACTCCCCGCCTCCCTGCCGTGCACCACCCCGGTGCCGGCGTCCACCCTCTCCCGCCGTCAGCCACTCTGGCCTGGCGCTCCCGTTCGGCCTCCCCTGCCCCCCCTTTCTTAGCGCGACGTCCGCCGACGCCATGGCCAGCCCGCAGTCGGCTTCGTCTGCCTCCTGGCGGCGCGAGGAGAGGCCTGTGGTCTCTGGGCTCGGGCTTTCCGGTAGCTCGGAGGCGCCGGGTTTCGGGGGTCGGCATCTGCAGAGGCAGACGGTGAATCCCAGCCCGTGGCTGCCTTTGTCCAGCCTAGGCCTTCCAAGAGAGAGATTTGGAGACAGCGCCAAGCGAAGCGGGATCTTGCCCGGCAGGGCGGGGCCCCGGCGCCGGTGCGGCGTGAGGTGTCGCCGGACATGGATGGAAAGTGCTTTCGATGTCTCAAGGAGGGCCACTTCAGGAACGACTACACCAACTCCATCGTTTGTTTCCGGTGTGGTCAAGAGGGTCACCAGTCCAAGGAATGCAAACGGCCACGAAGTCCCTCGTCAGAGGAGGAGCTACGGCGTCAGGCTCTGGCCAAGGTGGCTCGGCGCGAGCAAGAGGCGCTGAGGGGTCGTGCGGACCCGGCGAGGCTCCCTCCGCCGCCACTACCGCCGCTTCCGTCGCGGAGCGCTCCGGGCGCACCTGTCTGGCCTTGCCTCCCTTCATCGGGCGCCCGGAGAGACGTCGATGCAGAGGAGTTTGACCCAGCCGACCTCTTTATCGTTCGCCGCACTCGATCCATGGAGGACCTGGAGCAGAAACTGAGATTTGCCATGGTGGCATACGTGGGCGGTGCGTGCCATGATCTGCAGCCTGAGTTCATCCTAGAGGCGCTGAAGGAGATCTTGAACATTGATCCGTGCTGGGTGTCAGTCCATCGGTTCAGGCCGGAGGATTTCTTGGTCGTGTTCGCTTCAGCAGAGCATCGCAACAGAGTCGGCAATCGGCCGCCGCTGGAGCACCGTGGAGTGAAGCTGTTCTTCAGGCAATGGAACCGTCAAGCGCTTGCGGTGCATTCCATGCTCAGCAGCAGAGTCTCGCTAGTGATCGAGGGGTTCCCGCCGCATACTTGGGATAGGGAGACTGCAGAGGATCTGTTGGGCACGTCTTGCCTTGTCGACACCATTGCGCCAGATACAAGCTCCAGAAGGGATCTTTCTTCTTTCAAGCTCTCGGCTTGGACTGCGAACTCGGACGCCATCCCCTCCCTGCGCTGGCTCGTGGTGCCGGAGCCAGGTCTCACGGCCCCGCTGCATGAGCCAACCTTGCTGCAATACAAGGTGTTAATCCATTTGGATGAGGTGGTGGATTTCGGGGATTTCGTCGAGCCGCCATGGGGCGTCGAGGTCTCATCCGACATCGGCCAGAGCGGGCTGCCGTCACCATCTTCGAGCGGCGGGTTGAGCTCCGACATTTCTCGTCGCCGGCCAAGCTGGCAGTTTGGGGTTAGAGATCACAGAGGGGCGGTTGGCTCTTCACAGTCTACGAGGGCCAACTCGCCAGTGATGGAGGCGCCACTGGCGACATCGGAATGGAGGTTGCCACCGATGGAGTCAAGAACTTGGACCACGCCTGTGGGACCGCCCCAGCTTGTGAAAGAGAGGCTTTCAGTCAGGAAGGCGGCCTTTGACCGCTGACGGGGCTGGTGGGGCCTGCAGGTGGTTCGAGAGGTGAATTTCAAATCAGAGAGCGCCAAACGGAGAGATCTCAACGATTGGAGCTGATGGGATGTCTACGCAAAACCAGAGGCGGTCGGGGCAAGGAGATACCAGAAACCAGAGCCAGACCATGCCTAGGATCCTTCAAAGGCCAGTATCGTCGTCTCGGAGCCAGAGCCCGGGGCGTGCAGAAACCGCGACTCTGCCTAGAGGGGGCCCGGAATGTGCGGTTGTACTACAGCCAACTGGCGCCTTGGGTGCTGCGGTCATCCAGTCACAGCCAATCACGTTGTAGCATGGGGATCCGTCTCGACCAACTATACTTGAGGGGGCCACTAAGCGTGGACAGCCTGTGGGGCCGTTGTCGAGGCGGGTGCCAATCCTGGGCGACGGCGAGGATGTGGCCCTAGCTCTGCTGGCCCCCAACCTGGTCTCTGCGACCGAATCTGACCCCACCACCGAGACGCTCACCTAGGTGCATGATGCTCCAGTCCAAGCTCAAGCGAACACGTGTACGGCGATGGTTGTTTCTGTGAACCACGAGGTGGATCGTGCGCATGGTAATCCCGAGGACTCCCTGGAGGGCCCGTTGCATGGAGAGGTGACTACGTGCGGGGCTCAGCCATGCAACGTGTCTACATCGTCCACCGCTGCACCTTTGGCTCTAGAAATTGGGGAGGCACAGGACCCGATCGAGCCGAGCGAGACTTCAGGAAATGAGGAACCGGTGATACACAGGGATGAGCCGCCGGAAGGACTGACCCCCCGGAAGCCATTGCTTATGCTAAGCTCAAAACCTTTTGTGCTAACATCATGAAGAAGCTGGCGAACCACCAGAGCAGCTAAGCGTGCTGTAGGTCTTGGCACTCCCAAGGCGATGCCGGCGAAGAGTGTCTTGCTTCGTGCTTTGGGATTGGCGCCCAACGATCTTCAGGTTGATGAGCAGATGGTACAAGACCTTAAGGGGATGTTTGACTCGCCGCTTCGGGAACAACCCATTCATGTCATTGCGTCCCTGTTTGGCAAGTCAATGTCGATCAGTGGAGATTTGGGAGCCGGGAGCTCGGTGGTGGTGCGCTAAGCATGTGCTTAGTAGGAGGGATGGTGCTCATAGGTTCCTATGAATCCAAGTCCATATATACTTTGCTGGAACGTGAGGGGATTAAATAGCTCGGCCAAGAAAGACGCGGTCAGAGAGTTTGTAGCCACCATCAAAGTGAACGTAGTCTGTCTCCAGGAGACAAAACTGGATGTAATTGATCGATACAATGTTTTGCAATGTTTAGGGCCGTCCTTCGACGACTTTACTTATGTGCCAGCGGTGGAGACTAGAGGTGGCATCCTACTAGCTTGGGATTCGACCATCTTGGAGATCAATCATTTTCAGCGTGATGCAGATTTCATCACGGGCCAGGTCCACACCCGTTCAGGGGCGAGTTGGTGGCTATCTGTGGTCTATGGACCGCAAGGAGACGCACTTAAAATTGCCTTCCTAGAAGAGCTACATGCTAGGAGAGCGTTGTGTCCGGGGCCTTGGATGCTGTTAGGTGACTTCAACATGATTTTACACGCCTCGGAAAAAAATAACACCAATCTCAACAGAAGAATGATGGCCAAGTTTTGGAGTTTTGTGGACAACAACGAATTGAAAGAAATGTACATGCATGGCAGGAGGTTCACATGGTCCAACGAGCGTGATGTTCCAACCATGACGAAGATTGACCGTGTGTTAGTGTCGGTTGATTGGGGCTTGGAGTACCCTAATTGTATATTGCAAGCTTTGTCTTCCGGAGTTTCGGATCATGCCCCCTACATCTGAGTGAAGTAAATATGCCCTAGAGGCAATAATAAAGTTATTATTTATTTCCTTATATCATGATAAATGTTTATTATTCATGCTAGAATTGTATTAACGGGGGAAGAACTATATGGGCCTTATTGGGGCTTTGGAGGAGAGGAAGAGGCAGGCCGCGCGCCCCCCATTGACTAGTCCGAATTGAACTAGGGGGAGGGGCGGCGCCCCCTCCTTCCTTCTGTTCCCTCTTCCCCTTCCTTGTCTCCTACTCCTACTACTTGGAAGGACTCCTAGTTGGACTAGGAAAGGGGGAATCCTACTCCTTCCCGGTGGGAGTAGGACTCCCCTAGGGCGCGCCATAGAGAGGGCCGGCCCTCCCCTCCTCCACTCCTTTATATACGGGGGCAGGGGGTACCCCATAGACACACAAGTTGATCTTCATGATCGTTCTCTTAGCCGTGTGCGGTGCCCCCATCCACCATAATCCTCGATAATATTGTAACGGTGCTTAGGCGAAGCCCTGCGACGGTAGAACATCAAGATCGTCACCACGCCGTCGTGCTGACGGAACTCATCCCTGACACTTTGCTGGATCGGAGTCCGGGGATCGTCATCGAGCTGAACGTGTGCTAGAACTCGGAGGTGTCATAGTTTCGGTGCTTGACCGGTCGGGCCGTGAAGACGTACGACTACATCAACCGCGTTGTCATAACGCTTCCGCTATCGGTCTACGAGGGTACGTAGACAACACTCTCCCCTCTCGTTGCTATGCATCACCATGATCTTGCGTGTGCGTAGATTTTTTTTTGAAATTACTACGTTCCCCAACAGTGGCATCAGAGCCTGGTTTTATGCGTTGACTTAATATGCACGAGTAGATGAGTTGTGGGCGATATAAGTCATACTGCTTACCAGCATGTCATACTTTGGATCGGCGGTATTGTTGGATGAAGCGGCCCGAATCGACATTACGCATATGCTTACGCGAGACTGGTTTTACCGCCGTGCTATGCACACAGGTGACTAGCGGGTGTCAGTTTCTCCAACTTTAATTGAACCGAGTGTGGCTACGCCCG
Organism: Aegilops umbellulata; assembly: GCA_032464435.1. Classification (NCBI taxonomy): domain Eukaryota; kingdom Viridiplantae; phylum Streptophyta; class Magnoliopsida; order Poales; family Poaceae; genus Aegilops; species Aegilops umbellulata. Next base: position 402,247,684 of record CP136054.1, read on the forward strand.
GTCCTTGCGAAGGTTAAAACAGCACCAACTTGACAAACTATCGTTGTGATTTTGATGCGTAGGTAAGATTGGTTCTTGCTCAGTCCGTAGCAGCCACGTAAAACTTGCAACAACAAAGTAGAGGACGTCTAACTTGTTTTTGCAGGGCATGTTATGATGTGATATGGTCAAGACATGATGAGATATAAGTTGTTGTATGAGATGATCATGTTTTGTTAAAGTTATCGGCAACTGGCAGAAGCCTTATGGTTGTCTCTTCATTGCATAAGATGCAAGCGCCAAATAATTGCTTTACTTTATCGCTATGCGATAGCAATAGTTGCAAGAGCAATAGTTGGCGAGACGACCATGTGACGACACATTGATATAGATCAAGATGATGGAGATCATGGTGTCATGCCGGTGACAATAGAGATCATGGCGGTACTTTGGAGATGGAGATCAAAGGCGCAAGATGATCATGGCCATATCATGTCACATATTTTGATTGCATTTGATGTTTATCTTTTATGCATCTTATCTTGCTTTGTTTGACGGTAGCTTTATAAGATGATCTCTCACTAAATTTCAAGATAAAAGTGTTCTCCCTGAGTATGCACCGTTGCCAAAGTTCGTCGTGCCCAGACACCACGTGATGATCGGGTGTGATAAGCTCTACGTCCATCTACAATGGGTGCAAGCCAGTTTTGCACACGCAGAATACTCAGGTTAAACTTGACGAGCCTAGCATATGCAGATATGGCCTCGGAACATTGAGACCGAAAGGTCGAGCATGAATCATATAGTAGATATGATCAACATAGTGATGTTCACCATTGAAAACTACTCCATCTCACGTGATGATCGGACATGGTTTAGTTGATTTGGATCACGTGATCACTTAGAGGATTAGAGGGATGTCTTTCTAAGTGGGAGTTCTTAAGTAATATGATTAATTGAACTTAAATTTATCATGAACTTAGTCCTGGTAGTATTAGCATATCTATGTTGTAGATCAATAGCTCGCGTTGTTGCTTCCCTGTGTTTATTTTGATATGTTCCTAGAGAAAATTGTGTTGAAAGATGTTAGTAGCAATGATGCGTATTGGATCTGTGATCTGAGGTTTATCCTCATTGCTGCACAGAAGAATTATGTCCTTGATGCACCGCTAGGTGACAGACCTATTGCAGGAGCAGATGCAGACGTTATGAGCGTTTGGCTAGCTCAGTATGATGACTACTTGATAGTTTAGTGCACCATGCTTAACGGCTTAGAATCGGGACTTCAAAGACGTTTTGAACGTCATGGACCATATGAGATGTTCCAGGAGTTGAAGTTAATATTTCAAGCAAATACCCGAGTTGAGAGATATGAAGTCTCCAACAAATTCTATAGCTAAAAGATGGAGGAGAATCGCTCAACTAGTGAGCATGTGCTCAGATTGTCTGGATACTACAATCGCTTGAATCAAGTGGGAGTAAATCTTCCAGATAAAATAGTGATTGACAGAATTCTCTAGTCACCATCACCAAGTTAGTAGAACTTCGTGATGAACTATGATATGCAAGGGATAAATTCCCAAGCTCTTCGTAATGCTGAAATTGACGAAGGTAGAAATCGAGAAAAACATCAAGTGTTGATGGTAGACAAGACCACTATTCAAGAAAAGGGCAAAGGAAAAAAGGGGAACTTCAAGAAGAACAGCAAACAAGTTGCTCCTCAAGTGAAGAAGCCCAAGTCTGGTCCTAAGCCTGAGACTAAGTGCTTCTACTGCAAAGGGACTGGTCACTGGAAGCGGAACTACCCCAAGTGATTGGCGGATAAGAAGGATGGCAAAGTGAACATAAGTATATTTGATATACATGTTATTGATGTGTACTTTACTAGTGTTTATAACAACCCCTCAGTATTTGATACTAGTTCAGTTGCTAAGATTAGTAACTCAAAACGGGAGTTGCAGAATAAACAGAGACTAGTTAAGGGTGAAGTGACAATGTGTGTTGGAAGTGGTTCCAAGATTGATATGATCATCATCGCACACTCCCTATACTTTCGGGATTAGTGTTGAACCTAGATAAGTGTTATTTGGTGTTTGCGTTGAGCATGAATATGATTTGATCATGTTTTTTGCAATACGGTTATTCATTTAAATTAGAGAATAATTGTTGTTCTATTTACATGAATAAAACCTTCTATGGTCATACACCCAATAAAATGGTTTGTTGGATCTCGATCGTAGTGATACACATATCCATAACATTGAAACCAAAAGATGCAAAGTTAATAATGATAGTGCAATTTTTTTTGGCACTGCCGTTTAGGTCATATTGGTGTAAAGCGCATGAAGAAACTCCATGATGATGGGATTTTGGAATCACTTGATTATGAATCACTTGATGCTTGCGAACCATGCCTTATGGGCAAGATGACTAAAGACGCCGTTCTCTGGAACAATGGAGCAAGCAACAGATTTGTTGGAAATCATACATACTGATGTATGTGGTCCGATGAATATTAAGGCTTGCAGCGGGTATCATTATTTTCTGACCTTCACAGATGATTTGAGCAGATATGGGTATATCTACTTAATGAAATAGAAGTCTGAAACATTTGAAAAGTTCATATAATTTCAGAGTGAAGTGGAAAATCATCGTAACAAGAAAATAAAGTTTCTATGATCTGATCGTGGAGGAGAATATTTGAGTTACGAGTTTGGACTTCAATTAAAGCAATGTGGAATAGTTTCACAAACTCATGCCGCCTGGAACACCACAGCATAATGGTGTGTCCGAACGTCATAATCGTACTTTATTAGATATAGTACAATCTATGATGTTTCTTACCGATTTACCAATATCGTTTTGGGATCATGCATTAGAGACAGCTGCATTCACGTTAAAAAGGGGCACCACCTAAGTCCGTTGAGATGACACAATATGAACTATGGTTTGGCAAGAAACCAAAGTTGTCGTTTCTTAAAGTTTGGGTTTGCGATGCTTATAAGAAAAGGTTTCATCATGATAAGCTCAAACCCAAATCGGAGAAATGTGTCTTCATAGGATACCCAAAGGAGACAGTTGGGTACACCTTCTATCACAGATCCGAAGGCAAGACATTCGTTGCTGAGAATGGATACTTTCTAGAGAAGGAGTTTCTCTCGAAAGAAGTGAGTGGGAGGAAAGTAGAACTTGATAAGGTAATTGTACCTTCTCCTTATTGGAAAGTGGTTCATCACAGAAATCTGTTCCTGTGACTACTACACCAACTAGTGAGGAAGCTAATGATGATGATCATGTAACTTCAGATCAAGTTACTACCGAACCTCGTAGGTAAACCAGAGTGAGATCCGCACCAAAGTGGTACGGTAATCCTGTTCTGGAGGTCATGTTACTTGACCATGATGAACCTACGAACTATGAGGAAGCGATGATGAGCCCAGATTCCGTGAAATGGCTTGTGGCCATGAAATCTGAGATGGGATCCATGTATAAGAACACTTATGGACTTTGATTGACTTGCCCGATGATCGGCGAGCCATTGAGATTAAATGGATCTTCAAGAGGAAGACGGACGCTGGTAGTAGTGTTACTATCTACAAAGCTAGAATTGTCGCAAAGGGTTTCGACGAGTTCAAGGTGTTGGCTACGATGAGATTTTCTCACTCGTATCGATGCTTAAAGTCTGTCCGAATCATGTTAGCAATTGCCGCATTTTATGAAATCTGGCAAATGGATAACAAAACTGCAATCCTTAATGGATTTCTTAAAGAAGAGTTGTATATGATGCAACCAGAAGGTTTTGTCAATCCTAAAGCTGCTAACAATATATGCAAGCTCCAGCGATCCATGTATGAACTGGTGCAAGCATCTCGGAGTTGGAATATACACTTTGATAAGTTGATCAAAGCATATAGTTTTATACAGACTTGCGATGAAGCCTGTATTTACAAGAAAGTGAGTGGGAGCACTACAACATTTCTGATAAGTATATGTGATTGACATATTGTTGATCAGAAATAATGTAGAATTATTTTGCAAAGCATAAAGGAGTGTTTGAAAAGAGTTTTTCAAAGAAAGACCTCGGTGAAGCTGCTTACATATTGATCATCAAGATCTATAGAGATAGATCAAGACGCTTGATAAGTTTTTCAATGAGTACATACCTTGACAAGGTTTTGAAGTAGTTCAAAATGGAACAGTCAAAGAAAGAGTTCTTGTCTGTGTTACAAGGTGTGAAGTTGAGTAAGACTCAAAGCCCGACCACGGCAGAAGATAGAAAGAGAATGAAAGTCATTCCCTATGCCTCAGCCATAGGTTCTATAAAGTATGCCATGCTGTGTACCAGATCTATTGTATACCCTACACCGAGTTAAGCAAGGGAGTACAATAGTGATCTAAGAGTAGATCACTGGACAGCGGTCAAAATTATCCTTAGTGGAATAAGGAAATATTTCTCAATTATGGAGGTGACAAGAGGTTCGTCGTAAAAAGTTACGTCGAAGCAAGTTTTGACACAAATCTGGATGACTCTAAGTCTCGATCTAGATACATATTGAAAGTGGGACCAATTAGCTAGAGTAGCTCTGTGCAGAGCATTGTAGACATAGAATTCGCAAAATACTTACGGATATGTATGTGACAGACCCGTTGACTAAAATTATCTCACAAGCAAAACATGATCACACCTTAATGCTCTTTGGGTGTTAATCACATAGCAATGTGAACTAGATTACTGAATCTAGTAAACCCTTTGGGTGTTGGTCACATGGCGATGTGAACTATGGGTGTTAATCACATGATGATGTGAACTATCGATGTTAATCACATGGTGATGTGGTCTAGATTATTGACTCTAGTGCAAGTGGGAGACTGAAGGAAATATGCCCTAGAGGCAATAATAAAGTTATTATTTATTTCCTTATATCATGATAAATGTTTATTATTCATGCTAGAATAGTATTAACCGGAAACATAATACTTGTGTGAATACATAGACAAACTAAACGTCACTAGTATGCCTCTACTTGACTAGCTCGTTGATCGAAGATGGTTATGTTTCCTAACCGTAGACATGTGTTGTCATTTCATTAACGGGAACACATCATTAGGAGAATGATGTGATTGACATGACCCATTACATTAGCTTAGCACCCGATCGTTTAGTATGTTGCTATTGCTTTCTTCATGACTTATACATGTTCCTATGACTATGAGATTATGCAACTCCCGTTTGCCAGAGGAACACTTTGTGTGCTACCAAACATCACAACGTAACTGGGTGATTATAAAGGTGCTCTACAGGTGTCTCCAAAGGTACATGTTGGGTTGGCGTATTTCGAGATTAGGATTTGTCACTCCGATTGTCGGAGAGGTATATCTGGGCCCTCTCGGTAATGCACATCACTTAAGCCTTGCAAGCAATGCAACTAATGAGTTAGTTGCGAGATGATGTATTACGGAACGAGTAAAGAGACTTGACGGTAATGAGATTGAACTAGGTATTGAGATACCGACGATCGAATCTCGGGCAAGTAACATACCGATGACAAAGGGAACAACGTATGTTGTTATGCGGTCTGACCGATAAAGATCTTCGTAGAATATGTAGGAGCCAATATGAGCATCTAGGTTCTGCTATTGGTTATTGACCGGAGACGTGTCTCGGTCATGTCTACATTGTTCTCGAACCCGTAGGGTCCGCACGCTTAAGATTTCGATGACAATTATATTACAAGTTTATGAGTTTTGATGTACCGAAGGAGTTCAGAGTCCTGGATGAGATCGGGGATATGACGAGGAGTCTCAAAATGATCGAGACATAAAGATCAATATATTGGACGACTATATTCGGACATCGGAAAGGTTCTGAGTGGTTCGGGTATTTTTCGGAGTACCGGGGAGTTACGGGAATACGGGGGAAGAAGTATATGGGCCTTATTGTGCTTTGGAGGAGAGGGAGAGGCAGGCCGCGCACCCCCCCCCATTGACTAGTCCGAATTGGACTAGGGGGAGGGGCGGCGCCCCCTCCTTCCTTCTCTTCCCTCTTCCCCTTCCTTTTCTCCTACTCCTACTACTTGGAAGGACTCCTAGTTGGACTAGGAAAGGGGGAATCCTACTCCCGGTGGGAGTAGTACTCCCCTAGGGCGCACCATAGAGAGGGCCGGCCCTCCCCTCCTCCACTCCTTTATATACGGGGGCAGGGGGCACCCCATAGACACACAAGTTGATCTTCGTGATCGTTCTCTTAGCCGTGTGTGGTGCCCCCCTCCACCATAATCCTCGATAATATTGTAGCGGTGCTTAGGCGAAGCCCTGTGACGGTAGAACATCAAGATCGTCACCACGCCGTCGTGCTGACGGAACTCATCCCCGACACTTTGCTGGATCGGAGTCCGGGGATCGTCATCGAGCTGAACGTGTGCTAGAACTCGGAGGTGTCGTAGTTTCGGTGCTTGATCGGTCGGGCCGTGAAGACGTACGACTACATCAACCACGTTGTCATAACGCTTCCGCTATCGGTCTACGTGGGTACATAGACAACACTCTCCCCTCTCGTTGCTATGCATCACCATGATCTTGCGTGTGCGTATAATTTTTTTGAAATTACTACGTTCCCCAACACTAAGCACCGGAGCTATGGGATGTCCTAAGAAACGTTTCAGATTCGAAAACTTTTGGTTGTGACTTGAGGGCTTTGATGATGCGGTGAGGGAGGCCTGGACCTGTAGTGATCTGATCGTGGATCCTTTCAAGAGGCTTGACACACTCTTTAGAAATGCGGCCGCCTCATTGCAAGCATGGGGACAGGGGACAACGGGCAATATCAAGCTTCTCATGGCGGTGGCTACTCTGGTTATATTTCGACTGGACAAGGCACATGAGGGCAGAATCCTTACGGATCAGGAGCTTTGGCTGAGACGCACCTTGAAATTGGCTTTGATGGGAATGGCATCCTTAGAGCGCACCATCGAGCGTCAAAGATCAAGAATGAGATGGGTTAAAGAGGGGGATGCAAACACGAAGCTGTTCCAAGCTTTTGCTAATGGAAGGAGGGCCAAAAGTTTCATCCCCAATATTAAAATCGGTGAGGAGATTGTCACAGACCAGGCGCTGATTGAGGAAGCCTTCTCCTCCACGTACCAAGAGTTGATGGGGACCGAACAGGCTAGAGACGCTACGCTAGACCTTAAATTCCTCAGCATCCAACCGACTGACCTACACGAGCTTGACGAGATCTTCACGGAAGATGAGGTTTGGCGGGTCATCAAAGAGCTTCACCCGGACAGAGCGTCGGGCCTGGACAGATTTACTGGTGCATTCTATCAACGAGCTTGGCCGACTATAAAACATGACATCATGGCTGCGATCATGAAACTGTATGTCTGCGATGGGAGGGGCTTTGCAAAACTAAACCGAGCGCTCATGGTCCTTATTTCGAAGAAATGTGACGCAGAAGAAGTCGGAGACTATCGACCTATAAGCCTGCCACACAGCTTCTCGAAGCTTTTCTCCAAGATGATGGCCTCTAGAGTTCGAAGAAGGATGAAAGAGCTGGTCAATGTTAATCAATCCGCGTTTATCCAAGGAAGAAACCTTCACAACAACTTCCTCCTTGTGAGGCGGGTTGCTAGAAAGATTCATGCCAGAAAAGCCCCAAGGATTTTTCTGAAGCTTGACATCTCGCGTGCTTTCGACTCCATCCCGTGGCCGTTTCTGTTTGAAGTCCTCGCTGCGAAAGGATTCGGACACTAGTTCTTGAGATGGACAGCAATTCTTCTCCAATCGGCGACTACCAAGATCATTGTCAATGGAGCCCAAGGTCGTAGATTCTCTCATGCCAAAGGGTTGCGTCAAGGAGATCCCAGCTCCCCTTTACTCTTCGTCATTGCCATGGATGCCTTGTCCGCTCTCATCTGCAAGGCATCTAGAGAGGGCGTGCTTTCCTCCTTCAACAGAATCAAGGCAAATCAGAGATTGTCATTATACGCCGATGATGTGGCTCTCTTCATCCCGCCTACAGCCCAGGACCTTTCTTGTGTGAGAGAAATGCTTCAGGTGTTTGGTCACGCTTCTGGACTGCGTGTAAACTACAGTAAAACTTCAGCCATACTGATACAAGGGCAGCAGGAAGATGGACAGAGGGTTCAACATTATTTGAACTGCCGGATGGAAGATTGGCCATGCAAATATCTTGGCGTTCAGCTTAGTGTCCATCAGCTAACTCGAGTGGATTGGCAGCCCATGCTTGATCAGGCCAAGAAATTCATTCCATCTTGGCAAAGGGGCTTGATTCAGAGGCCTCACAGACTTGTGCTCGTCAAGAGTGTGCTTTCGGCATGGCCAGTACATCATCTGCTAGTCATGGACGTGCCTCAGTTGGTTTTCGATGAGATCGACAAATGGATGCGTGCCTTTTTCTTGGCAGGGAAAGATTCTGTGAACGGTGGGCAATGTATGGTGGAATGGCAAACTATTTGTAGACCAACCTGCTTTGGCGAATTGGGAGTCAAGAACCTGCAATTGCAAGGACTAGCCATGAGAGTGCGATGGGAGTGTTTGAGGAGGACTGATTTCACTCACCCTTGGCAAGGCCTGCAACTCATGGTGGATCGGGAGGCGAGGGCAGTCTTTGAGAGCATGGTGCTAATCAAGGTAGGAGAAGGCAGCAGGGTCTTGTTCTGGACAGATAGATGGTTACACGGGTTCACCGTCGGTGACATTGCCCCCTTGATCGCTAGCATGGTGGACGCCAGAACAAAAAGAAAGAGAACAGTCCAGCAGGCTCTAACGGAAGACGAGTGGCTACACGACATAAGAGACAAGCTATCATTCACGGCACACATGCAGTTAATCCACCTGCAACAGGCAATTGCAACGGTTGACAGGGATGTCTCGGAGGAGGATCAGTTCACCTGGCCTTGCGACACCTCAGGTGTTTACACCACGAAATCCACTTACAGTCGTCTTTGCCAGGGTTTAACGCGGCATGTCGCAGCCCAAAGGATTTGGCGTAGCTGGGAACCCCTCAAGTGCAAAATCTTTGCCTGGCTAGTTTCCCAAAACAGGTTGTGGACATCTGATCGGAGAGCGAGGCACGGTCTGCAGGACGCTCCTTCCGCATGTTACATGTGCAATCAAGAGGAGGACAACGCGGACCACATCTTGGCACAATGTGTCTTTGCGAGGCAAGTGTGGCACGGATGCTTCGATTACCTTCAAGTCAACTTGCACTTACCGAACCATGATGCAACTTTCATGGATTGGTGGGGAAGGACTCGGGCTACTTTGCAAGGTATGGATAAGCGAGGGCTTGACTCCTTCATCATCGCGACAGCTTGGCAGCTTTGGAAGCAAAAGAATGCGAGGGTGTTCAATCGGTTTGATCAGATCAGAACACCGGAAAACCTAGTGCATCAAATGTTCGAGGACATCAAGCTTTGGAAATGTGCGGGAGTAGGAGTTGTGGGCTTAGCTAGATTTGTGAGAGATTAGCTTTTCTTTCTTGTATGAGCTGGTGTAATCGTGATGATATTCGCATCACTCATGAATCTTGTAAAAAACTGCTTCTCTCTTTTATAAAAATATGGTACGCATTTTGCGTACTCTCGACAAAAAATTGTTAATGCGATGCATCTGCGTGTAGCATGATGCGTGCGTCTGAAGAAAGCAGTTACGATGGACGTCCCATGCCGCCCGCCATTCTGCATGACCACGCATGCATAATGCGTTATCATCTCGATCGTTCCCCTCGCGAACATAGACGATAGACCAGACCCAAAACACGGTGGTTAAGCTACGCACGAAAACACGGGAAAAGATCAATGAAGTTCTTTTTAGATCGAGATCACACGGTTGGATCCGATCTCATCTCGCGCAAGTAGCGCCCAGCCCCAGCCTACTCTACTGCTACACGCCAGCTTGTTGTAAGAATCCAACTCCAAGCACTAGTACCAGGCACCCAGTAGTCTAGTACCACTCGTGGTGTTGGACTCCTAATCCTAGGCATGGCAGGCAGGACAAAATAAAGCGGGGAGCACCACACGGTGCTGGATCGGGCTCGTGGTGCACGCGGCCCGCCATTTTCTAACCAAGCCGTCGCGGACGTGCTGTCACGTCGCAGCACGGGAGGCGCAGGCAAAACGCGTTGCCAAATTTTTCTCCGGCGAGCACGAGGCCGACGCGTGCGTTGTCGACCTGTTTTTCTTTTCTTTTTTTTTTTTGCTTTGCTCGAGAAATATCTGTACAGCTTCGGGGAGCATTTCAACCTTTTAGCTCGTAGCAGCAGCAAGTGGCTGCCAGAAAACCGTGCACGGCGCATGACCGCAGCTGCGGCGACGAGGCAACCTGGAACGCCGCGCTCCGCGATGCCACCCTCCGCTTCTGCGGGCTCGGCATCTGGTGATGGCTTGATGGTTTCAACTGTGGTACTCGTATGGGAAACTAGGTGCGGCAAGGTGTTTGTAGGGCCCATCGTCAACCTCCATCCAGGCAAGGGGGAGCATCCTCATACGGTGCCTTTCGATCTAAGGCGAGGGGGAAGGGAGCCCCTTTCGATGATGAGATTGGCTGGTGTTGATATGTCATGCTTGGCGGCTAACGGATGGTGAAGACACTGCCTCCTGTGCCGGCTAGTCTCCCCATCGAGATGACCTTGTTGTTGGCTTTGATTTCCATATCCCGGATGAAGGCTCTAATGGCTACAGGCCAGCTTGTTGTAATATGGGTTGTGTTGTGGTCATGCAGGGTATCTTGCCTCTTTCCTTCTCTTCTTCTCTTTCTTTGTTGTGGTATTGCTCTTGATGCAAGGGCGTCACTTATGTAACGCTGGGCCTCAGGCCTTCTTTCTAAAAAATCATGTGATAAGGTAATCATGAACTTGTAAAAGGCAAACACAACTTGTGGTCGGATGAATGGTTAAAAGGATAGTGGTATCCCCAACTCATCAGGATTCAAATCCTATACTTAACACTGTTGACTTTTGAAAAAATACAAAAAAACTGGAAAATATTGCAAACAAATATTACAAAAATCTTCACGAATTTTAGAAAACTTAAAAAACATCATTTTTTACGAATTTCAGAAAAGGTTCATCATTTTAAAAAATCATTAGATTCAATCTTTTTCATTGATTTTTGAAAATTCATCAAATATGAAAAAATCCATAGAATTTTAAAAAAATTCATCAATTTTGAAAAAGGTTCAGACATTTGAAAAAATCATCAATTCTAAAAAATTCATCAAACTTTTTAGAAAAATCATAAATTTTAAAAAAGTTAATCGAATTCGAAAAAAGTTTAGGGAATTTGGTTTATCGATTTTGGAAAAAAAAGTTCATCAAATTTGAAAGAAAATTCATCGATTTTGAAAAAAAGTTCACAAAATCAAAAAAATATCATCAAATTTGAGAAAGTTCGTGCAATTTCAAGAAAAAAGAAAGAAGGAATGAAACGAAAAAAAGTTGAAATCCCAGATGGAAATTGGAAGAACAGAAAAGAAATAGGCCGGCCCTGCGCCCTGTACCGGTTAACCTTTAAGCGGCGCTTAAGGTGCCGTTTAGGAAATGCCTTGTTTCGTACTGCCTGACTTATATTGTTTAGGGTTGGATCCTATTTGCCATCCGCAGGCGGCAAATAGAAGAGCCTTTCTAAGGGCAAAATGGGCCGGCTCAGGTGGCAGCTTGCGGGTCCGTTCCTGGTTTCATTTCTCAAAAGAAAAGGAGTTAGTTTTCTTTCGTTTTTGTGTAGTGCAATGATACCCTAAAAGCACAAAATCATGCAACTATGTAGTGTATGGCTATTGCATTGCAGCACACAAATCCGTTGGTAATTATATAGTCGGATTCCATAGAAGCTCCACCCATCTTCTATCGTGATGGACTCGCACGCTTGGCGTATAGACATCTTGTTCAGGAGATGAAAGCTTTGATGACCGTCAGGGAGTTTGTTCCACAGAAACTTAGTAGGAACTAAAATAGAGTGGCCGATCAATCGGCAAGTTATAGTCACACGGACCATACCACACTTGCGTGGTTGCACCAAGGACCACGATGTATTGAGGATCTTTTGACTGTAACTCTATAACCATTGAATAAAACTACTTTTTCTTCGCAAAAGAAAAAGGAAAAAAGGTGTCGACTGGTTTTCACGGTATTGAGAAGGTTCTAGCAATTATTGCTGTTTTTTTTCTTCTTTTCTTTGTTTCTCTACCAATTCTAAAGTTCTTCTTTGATTTTTTTTCATGTTTTTCTTCTTTTCTTGTTTGTTCTTCTTCTTTTTAATTTATTTTTCTCTCTTTTATTTTTCACATTTTAATTCATGAGCATTTTAAAATTCCATGAACATTTTTAAAAAATCATGAAACTTTTCTAAATTCATGGACACTTTTAAAGTCTGTGAACATCTTCAAATTTGTGAACATTTGTTCAACGTTAAAAAGATTGTTTGAAATACAAGATTTTTCTAAAATTCATGATTATTTTTAGAAAAGTGGGTTTTAATTTGAATATTTTTTAAATCTAGATTGTTTGAAATTTTGTGAACATCTTTTGATTTAATAAACCTTTTCAAATAAAAGTTATTGTTGTTTTTTGGAGCTAGCAGTGGGGCAAGCAGAAAAAAAGAAGTAAAGTGAGCGAGTGGAGCAGGGAGCCTTGCCAAGACATTAAGAGCTTCATGGGCCTACCATGTGAACGTTAGGCCAACTCCACTGCGCGATCCTATTCTGTCCGCCCCCGTCCGTTTGGGGTAAAAGGGAAAACGAGACGGCCCAGCGCGTGGGCGTAAACGGACTTTTGTCCGCTTTGTGTCTACTTTCGACCCATCCCCGGCCCAAGTTTGCGCTGGTTTTGGGGGAAACGGACAGCGCGCGGACGGGCAGGACGCGCGCACTTGTCCTCCCCTGGCCCGCCTGTCGGTGGGAGAAACCAACCCCCCTCACGCCCATTTGGCGCCATTTTCCCCAAACCCTTCCACGTCCCTCCCGCCGCCCCCTCTTTCCCCCGTCCATGGCCGACGCCCCGCCGAGTTCCGGCGGCCTGGCCGTCGACCCGTTCGCAAAGGTGAAGAAGAAGGCGCCAAGGAAGCCGCGGTCGGAGTGCACGCCGAAGGAGATCGCCAAGTTGGACGCGGATTCGGCGAAGAGGAGGGAACGGAGAGCGGTCATCAAGGTCAATGCCGCCGCGGCTAAGTTCGCCGCCCAGCGCGAGGAGCTGGAGGCCGCGCGGCGCAAGGCCGTTGCCGACGAGAAAGAGGACCTCGTCAACAAAGCGCACGCCATCCTCATGCTTGGCTTGGGCCGTCCAGCGGGGTTCCATGCAGCGGCCGTCAGCCCGGCGAGCACAGGCTCGTCGGTCGCCCGGCCTACGCACTGCCAGTCGCCGACGTCGCGCATCGCGCCCATGTCGCCCGGCTTTCCTCCGCCAAGGCACGACGGCCAGACCCGTTTCTCGGCGTCGCCGGACGTGGGCTTGTTCGCGCCGTCCACACCGCGCCCCGCGGCCGTCATCGACCTCAACGTCACGCCTGGGTCCAGCAGCAGCGGGCGGCCGTCCGTCAAGATGCAAAGAAAGCAGGCGCGGGCACCGTTCATGGGCACCATGCCGGCCCCCCGCGTCTTGTTTGACGGAATGCCAACCCCAACGCCAACGGTCGACGACCCCTTCTACAACCAGTACATGGAGAACGTGATCTTCGAGGGTGGGCATCGCCGTGCCTACGACCCCGATGAGACCCAAAGCCAGGATGGTCGCGCCCAGTACGTCCCCGATGAAGAGGCCGACGACTGTGCTGACTACGACCATGGTGACTCGTGGCATGAAGACGATGACATCTATGTCGAAGGTGATGGTGATGAAGACGAAGGCAATGACGTTGATATTAGTGGCGAGCCATTGTTCATCGACGAGCTCACCCAAAGAGCGGAAGCACAAAAGAAGCGGAAGAGCATTCGCACGGATTCATATACACAAGATGAGGACAAGTTGATTTGCCAAGCTTGGATGGAGATTAGCCAAGATCCGAGGACCGGCGCGCAACAAAAGGGCATTGTTTTTTGGACGAGAGTCCACAAAACATTCCATGAAAGGAAGATGTTTGAGCCCTACCAAATTACAAGCAACCGTGGCATCGGCTCGATTCAAAAAAGATGATTGTTCATCCAACAAGAGTGCAACAAGTATTGCGCCGCATTTGAGAGCGTTGAAGCACGTCCCGTGAGTGGTCTCGGCGTTGGGGACATGGTATGCTCTCCTCTTTCTTGCCCTTTCCGTTGCTACGGCCATGAGACTTCGGCCGTGTATATGTTTGCATGTTCGCTTGTTGTTGATCATGTGGTGTAGGCATTTCAATCTTTGGAGGCATTTAAGGCCCGGCACAATGACAAGCAATTCACTCTTACGCATTGTTGGACGATCATCAACAATTGCCCTAAGTTCAAGGACCAATACCGTGAACTACAAAGGAAGAGAGGACTGAAGACGGCCAAGTTCGCCGGAGGTGGAGATGGCGAGGGGTTGAAGAGGCCGCGGGGCAAGACCAACTCCAAGGTTGATGACATACGTGATGCCTCATCCATGGCATTGCATGACACTTTTGCATGGCATGATGTCTCAAAAGGATGCGTGGGACGAGCAGAAGCGACAAAGCAAGGACGAGCAAATGAAGCAATACCTAGACCTTCAAAGAAAGAAGCTTGAGATGGAGAAGGCGGCGAAGAAGAGGAAGATAGACATGGAGGAGGTGGCCCGGCAAAGGCAGCTCGACATGGAAGAGGCCGCCCGGCAAAGGCAGCTCGACATCGAGGCCGACAACGTCAAGGCCAGGCAGAGGCAGCTCGACATCGAGGCCACCAATGCTGCCACCAAAGCGAAGGATGTGGCCCTTGCGATCATGAGCGTGGACTTGTCGAAGATGAGCGACAAGACGAGGGCCTGGTTCGAGGCCAGGCAGAAGGAGATGCTCGACGCCGAAGGCCTGAACTAGGTCGTCCGATCGGCGTGGCCGTTCTTTTTGGAGGCTGGCATGGGTGCCGCCCGCCCGCTGGGCCGCTGGCAGTGTGCCGGCGAGAAAAGCTGTGTTGCCGGCCGCTGGCTGTGTTGCCGGCGAGGACAACTGTTCATTTTGGAGGCTGGCTATGTTGCCAGCTGCTGGCCGATGCCGGCGATGGACATGTAGGCCGTTGGCTTTGTTGCCGGCCTGATGAACTGGGGTCGTGAACTGATGCTTGGCATTTGAAACGTCGCTTTTTTTTAAATAGACGCGGACAAGATGGGGCAAAAGGATGCGGCCGCGCGCTGGCCGCACGGCCACCGCATCCCAGGACACGCCCGGACACGACCACAAATCCCTACCCAAAGGGACAGAAACTGGACAAAACGGACGTCTGTTTGGGATCGCGCGGTGGAGTTGGCCTTATAGAAGCAATTCCACAAATCTCAGCATGCAATAGGAGCTCTCAAGAGGATCACACAACCACCATCACACTGGCGCTGAAACATATAAGGACAACACAATATGCACCGTCTTACTCTACTATGATCTCAAAACAAATGCGGTATCCAATAACAACCCAACACGATATACGAATAGAATAACAACGTCAAAACATAATTAAAACCCAAGTCAACACATATAAAACCAAAACAAAACAACCGACCGTGATATCCTGCTAGAGAAAACAAATGTTAATCTCACGAGTGAAAAACGGCGTGGCGAAACGCGTGATAGCCTCTTATAGTATCCATATAGTGCCGAGTTCCGACCAACCCGAAAAGATACTCGGTAAGCTTCTAGGAGCACATCACATTTTTTTTAGCTTACATGACAGTTTTCTAGGGAAGGCAGTGCAGTACAATGTTGGCAGATCAACACGCAACGATCGATCACAATCTTGTAGTAACTGTGTGGTGGGCATAAACAGGCAGGCACGCACATGCTGCGATCAGCAGAGAAGGTGCGCGCGCATAGTCCACGAGGGGACACGGGTTGCATGGGTAGGAGGAACGAAGCGGAAAACGACGTCCCAATCCCACCCGGACACCCGGCAATCTCCTCCTCTTCTCCGCTAGCTCGATCTCCCCCCACCCTACGCGATCGGCGCCGGTGTTTAGGCGGGCCGCCCGTACGTCCACCTCACTCGCGCATATCGTCAAGCTAGGCCTCTCTCATTGCCGGTGCATGCACATACGAGTATGCCCGCGTGACCAGTGAGCGCCGATTCGCGAAACAAGATGCGTCCATGCGCGTCCGTCTGCCCTGCTTGCTGTTTCGACATGCCCATCCGCCCCCCTTGCTACATGATGAAGTGGACAGTTCGACATGGCCATCTCATCTCAGAATAACCCGATGATATTGTAGCAGCTCGAGCAATTGGTGTATGATATAAATATATGCCCATCCACTCTCGGAAATGCACCACAGTACATGTTAACACGGTGGGATATCAGGTGCGATCTTAGACTTACTGCGTGTTCGACAGATACCATCATAGCAACCACTTTCGGCTCGGTCGTCAAATCAAGCTGAATATAACCCGTCGAACTTTTCAATCACCTGTTTTACTTTTGCAGCAGGACGTCCTCATAAGATGAATATCCGGGCTGTCCAATGTCCACTGGATCCACCACCATTCAGCATTCAGGCAATAGCTTCCATATCAGCAACAGTTACTCCGGCAAAGTAACCGTACATGATCTTTACAATAAGGCTATTCATAGTGGGAGTAACATAACTAGTAACATAGATGCCACGTAAGCAAAAAAGATGATGTGTCATGTAGTTAAAGAGGAGAAAGACAAATAGAGTAACATAATATGTTACCATCACCTAGCGGTTTCCAATGTAAAATGAGTCTACAAAGCAATAAATGAAGATATGTATGTTACTACACCTATGACACTTCCCACTATGAAGGTGGTAACATGGACTAGTAACATATGTATGTTACTAGTCTAAGGGGGTGTTTGTTTGAGAAGTCCTAGGACTTTCTAGTCCCAGGGACTAATCAAAAAAGACTCTCCAATAGAGTCTTTTTCTAGTCCCTGTAGAAAAAGTCCCTCCTGTTTGGTTCCTAGGGACTTTTTAGGGACCTTTTCTAGTCTCTGAGACTAAAAAGTCCCTGAACCAAACACCCCCTAAGTTACTCCCCACTATGACTAGCCTAATCCACACATCCGTGATGCATGTTGTTCGAGGCGCCAACCTCATCACCGAGAAGCCTAAAAAGCAGCAATTAGGCTGCAAAACGACGATACCTATCTTCTCCCGCGAAACCTGCTTCGGATCCACCAAAGCTAACACAAACTGCAAAACTAAACCCACAATTTGCATTGTGATGATACGGCATGATGAGCCTTAATCACGAGTATACATTCGATCTCCATTCCGTTTGTTTATGTACCTAACAGTAACCCTACGCCATTATTCGGCACGCGGGCCCACCAAAGCCATCGCCATCCACACGAATCTGACACCAGTACTTGCAACTGGAGACCGGGACACACGAGCACGTCCAAACGCACGTCCCGTACGCGGGCCGCGCGCTCTGGTCCAGCCGGCGCTGTCACGCACAGCCGCCGCTGTCTCCCGCCATCCTCTCTACCGCGCGCCACAGGCGCCGGGTCTCGGCGAGCGCGTCCTCCGCGGGCAGCTCGGCGCGGCAGCACGGGCAGGTGTTGCGGCGCGCCAGCCACCGCAGCGCGCACGCCCAGTGGAACCGGTGCCCGCACGGCCGCAGCACGCACACCCCGCCGCGCCCGGGCGCCATCTCCTCCCTGCAGATCGCGCACGGGGTCCCGTCTCCGGGCGCGGTCGGCAGCGCCAGCACCGTCGCGTGCGACGCGCCTCCGCGCCCCACGCTGTTTTTGTTACCATCGCCGCCGATGCCGGCCACGGCGCGGTCCTCCGACACGACGTCCGCGAACCGGCGGCACTTGGCGGCCGCGTCGAGGTAGGGCGCCACGGTGGCCCAGGGCGTGCCGCCGAGGCCGGAGATGGAGAGCGCGTTGCGCACCACGTCGTCGACGAGCAGCGCGTGCCAGTCCACGGGTGACGCCGAGGAAGCGGCCGGCGAGTAGGAGTCGCACATGGCCACGAGCAGGAGCGCGGCGTCGAGGTCGGGCGTCGGGAGTCGTAGAAGGTGGTGCGAGCCGTCGGGGGAGAGCGCCGGGAGCAGCATGAGGAGTGAGCGGAGGAGCACGCGGCCGAGCAGCGCGGCCTTGGCTGGGAGAGGCATGGAGCGGAGCCGCGCGAGGGCGCGGGCGAAATGCGGCGGGGAGAGGAGGAGGAACGCGAGGCGGCCGCGCTGCCGGCGCGCGTCCGCGGCAAGCGCCCGGACGAGCGAAGGGAGCCGCACGGCGGGAACGGATGAGAGGAGGGCGGCCATTATGGTTCCGGACGAGGAAAGGGTCGGCGAGTGGGCATGGCTGGCCTCCATCGGGATCGCGGGCAGCTTTGGAGGGAGTGGAGTGAGATGGTGGGAAATCTCCTTTTGCAGGGCATTTATACACACTTGAAAGTTTTGGAGGGCAATGCAGCGTGTCTATGGGAACTTGTGTAAACCTGGACTGTAGCACGTGTGGCCTTGGATCGATCCAATGTTCTCTAGGCACAGTCGAAATCGTGGATCCTGATATCATAAATCTGCACAGAAGTGATTCTATGAGTAAGATCTGCACAGTCGAAATCGTGGATCCCTCCATCCAGTGCATCGAGCATCCCGCAAACTTAAACCCATCTCAAATGCCCGGACAGTCCGGTCATTCATCTGTCATAAAAATTTGATTCAGACGAATGCTTCAAACATGCCTCAAACGACCAGTCTGACTGCACCTTTTATATCCAGCCTAAATATGAGACGGATGATAGAGGCGCCCGGGCACGTTGGAGTGGCGATGGGGTCCCACACGGAATCGCCTGGAAACCCGGCATTCCGGCGGACGTCTCCTCCTGTAGGGAGTGTGAACGTCATGTGACGCCGCTCCGGCTCGCCGCCCAAGGTCTAGAGCGGGGGAGCCAGCGTAAAATCCTCCATACTACTACGCCGCCAAGCAGCTCGGAACCCCCGCTGGTAAGGTGCCTTACATCGTCAACATTAATATAGCACCACTCTTCTCTGAGGGCCAGTTCTTTTGCCAGCTTTTTCCATAAGCCGCCTCCTCCCTAGCTTTTTTCATAAGCCACCTCTCTTATTTATTTGGGCTTCTAAACTAGTTATGGAATAACTAATTTGAAGTCTCAACAAATTTTGGCGGCGGCTTATTTTTTAAGCTGGGGAGAGGCAGCTTATTTTTTAAGCCGCCCAAAAAACTGGCCCTGAGTATTCTTCGCCGCAGCTCATTCAGGCGCGGATGGCGGGCGAGGAGCAGATGGGTGCCCCTGCGTTGTTCGCTGCAATGCCTAGAGCGGGGGAGCCGGCGTACGACGACCAGGACAGGGATATGCTCGACATCGTCCACGATGTAGGTGAAGGAGAAGGAGGGGGCTATGAGGACGGGGCGGTGGAAGACTCGGATTGCACCCAATCCGGCAGCCACCATTAGTAGCAGTCCTATATCTAGATGGCCACAGATCAGTCCTACACCCAGACAGGCTTGGACACACATCAATAGCAACATTGGACCACCGGACAGCAGCAGCAAGAGGGGGAGGACGATGATTCGGCTGATACAGCTGGCGATCCAAAGAAAGAAGGGTAGAGGAGAAAGCTTCAACATGCGGGAGGACGAGCTGTTTGTGCGATGCATGGTTGGCCACTAGCTTTGATCCTCTCCATGTCATGGAGCAAAAGGGCACAACCTTTTGGAACAACATTCACATATGGTTCTATGAACACAAGCATTTCACGCCCTACTCCGACGAGGTCATCTGCAACCATGAATGGAAGTCTCTCAACCATCGATGCTACACCATCCAAGAGGCCATGTCCAAGTATTGCGGGCACTTGAAGCATCTCATCGCATGGTGGCCTAGCGGTGCACAAATCACCAAGAAAGTAAGTTGATCACTAGCCGGACATGCATTCTTTTGTTGCTCACTAGCCGGATATACATAGTTTTGTTGCTCACTAGCTGGATATGCATTTGTTTTGTTGCTCACTAGCTGGATATGCATTTTTTGTAGCCTTATCGTGATTGTTTGTTGTACAGGAAGTTGGACAAGAAAAACTTCACCATCATGCATTTTGGTTGAAGTTGAACGAGCAACCGAAGTGGAACCTTTTCATAGCCAAGACCGCCTCCCAAGCCAACGACGAAGAAACTGGTGACCCTACCAATCCAACCCAAGAACCACCCAAAAAGGTTAGAAGAAATTTACGGGGGAAGAAGTGGGAGGAGAAGAGGGCAAAGCGAGAAGGTGCGGTGGCGAAGCTCACAGAGAGGTTCAAGGACATCTTGACGAAGAAGGATGAGGAATGTGTGAAGCGCCTGGACATTAAGGAGGAGAAGAAGGTGGAGAGGTTCAAATTGTTGATGGAGGCGACTGACAAGAAGCTCAAGCTCGAATAGAGGAGGACCATGATCGAAGAGAGGAAGGTCATGCTCGAGGAAAATAAGGTGAAGATCGCCGCCAATGCGGAGGACGCCAAGATGTTGACCTTGAATGTGGACTCTTTGGATGCAGAAACGCCGCTAGGCTTTCTCTCTCTCTAGTTTTCTCGTAGTTCTTCTTCCCGGCCGCTGAAACTCTGCCGGACTACTACTTCGGAAAGCGCGGATACCTCGGAGGGGTTGTTTACTTTGACTCTCATCTCGGGGAACATTCTCGCGTCTGGGAGGTGTAACCTAGCCGCGGGAATCGGCGGGATCGTTGCGCTGCACCAACACTTCAGTACTTTGGCTACTCTACTCGTCGATGAGTTTGATCGTTACCATCATCTTAATAGTGTTTCTGGGTGTGATTGTGTAACATAAATTTTTGTTGCGTAGCACGTTCTCTTAAGAATTGCGTTACTGTTAGTGTCGTGGTATACAATTGCGTTGTTGTTTATCCGGGTCCTCGAGCTCGCCAGCGCTTCACATCCGCGTGGACAAGGCCATGGCCTTGCTCTGCTCCATCACCCACAAGTGGGTCATCATCGACTTCGACCTTGAACGAGCTCAGTGAGTTGGTTGCTGAAAGTGCAACTAATCCCTGGGTGGTTTTGGTAATTCTTAACAACATATAGCTCATTGAACTAATATCCTTTCAAGATGATTATTTCAGAAAGTTCAATGATTGGCATGGCATGGACTAAGAGATGTGGACCCCTCAAAATGCTAAGGACAAATATTGGCAAAAACTCAAGACTCTTCATTTCTATTTTAGTGATCCAAGATCACATTGAGTCCATAGGAAAGCCAATACTATGAAAAGGGGATGAGGTGTTGCTTAATGGTCTACTTGCTCAAAATGCTTAGTGATATGCTCCAAATCCCTCAACCACTTTCTCATATCCAAATCTGTCCTAAACCTAAAGTCAAACTCAGCCCCACCGATTTGATGCATCCGGCGCCACCAAGTTCACTTGACATAGCCATTGCCACGAACCCTAATCAGTTCGGTCTCATCGATAGGGATCTCGGTCTCACCGAGATGGGATTGCAAACTCTCTGTTTCCCTTCGTAATGTTTCGGTCTCACCGAAATGAGCGATTGGTCCCACCGAGTTCACAATGCAAACTCTCTGTTTCTCTTTCGTAGTGTTTCGGTCTCACCGAAAGGAGCGATCGGTCCCACCGAGTTTGCCTTACCAACTCTCTGTTTGCTTGTTACTGAAATCGGTCTCATCGAGTTGAAGTAATCCGTCAAATCAAGATCAAGTTTTGCCCTAACCCTAGCTCATCGGTCCCACTGAGTTGATCGTGTCGGTCCCACCGAAAACTCTAACATTCACATTTTGAACTGAATCGGTCTCACCGAATTCACATATTCGGTTTGACCGAGTTGGCTCTTTTGTGTGTAACGGTTAGATTTTGTGTGGAGGCTATATATACCCCTCCACCCTCCTCTCCATAAGTGAGAGATCCATCAGAACGTGCCTACACTTTTAGCATTCATTTTCTGAGAGAGAACCACCTACTCATGTGTTGAGACCAATACATTCCAATCCAACCTCAAGAATCTTGATCTCTAGCCTTCCCCAGGTTGCTTTCCACTCAAATCATATTTCCGCCATAGCCAAATTTGTGTGAGAAAGTTGAGTGTTGGGGAGACTATCATTTGAAGCACAAGAGCAAGGAGTTCATCATCAACACACCATCTATTACCTTTTGGAGAGTGGTGTCTCCTAGATTGGTTAGGTGTCACTTGGGAGCCTCCAACAAGATTGTGGAGTTGAACCAAGGAGTTTGTAAGGGCAAGGAGATCGCCTACTTCATGAAGATCTACCCAAGTGAGCCAAGTCCTTCGTGGGCGATGGCCATGGTGGGATAGACAAGGTTGCTTCTTCGTGGACCCTTCGTGGGTGGAGCCCTCCGTGGACTCGCGCAACCGTTACCCTTCGTGGGTTGAAATCTCCATCAATGTGGATGTACGATAGCACCACCTATCGGAACCACGCCAAAAATCTCCGTGTCTACATTGCATTTGCCACTCCGACCCCCCCTTTACCTTCATATACAATGATTTACATTCCGCTGCTATACTCTTAAAATTGCAAGTGTAGGTTGATTGCTTGACTTGTGCTAAGTTGTTAAAATCTGCCAAGACTTAAAATTGGAAAAATACTAGACTTTTATTTGGTTAAGTAGTCAAATCACCCCCCTCTAGACCTACTTTCGATCCTACAAGTGTTATTAGAGCTTTGGTCTCCATTTGCCTTGATTTCCATAGCTTTGGTGATCATAGCCTTGGTTTCACAACCTAGGAGAGTATGGCCTCTAGTGAGGGAAATTACCACCGTAGAGGTCCTTACTTTGATGATACTAATTTTGCTAGTTGGAAGCATAAGACAAAAATGCATATTCTTGGACATAACCCCGCCGTTTGGGCTATTGTGTGTATTGGTTTGCAAGGTGAATTCTTTGATGGAAGAGAACTGAATCATGAAGCAACCGCGGAAGAATTGAAGATGTTGCAATACAATGCTCAAGCTTGTGATATCCTCTTCAACGGATTATGCCCCGAAGAATTCAACAAAATCATCTGTCTTGAGAATGCAAAGGAAATTTGGGATACTTTGATTGATATGCACGAAGGTACCGACTCCGTGAAGGAATCCAAATTGGATATGCTTCAAAGTCAACTTGACAAGTTCAAAATGAAGGATGGTGAAGGTGTCGCTGAAATGTACTCTAGGCTTGCTCTCATCACAAATAAGATTGCCGGATTAGGAAGTGAATAGATGACTTACAGATTCGTCATCAAGAAGATCCTAAGAGCTTTTAATGGAAAATATGACACAGTGTGCACATTGATCCAAATGATGCCCAATTACAAAGATCGCAAGCCAACAAAAGTCATTGGTAGAATTGTTGCTCATGAGATGTCACTCAAGGATAAAGAAGAGCTTCACAACAAGTCTAGTGGTGCTTACAAAGCTTCATGTGATACTCCTACATCATCAAGTGAGAAACAAGTCTTCAATGAGGAATTGTGCCTAATGGTGAACAACTTCAACAAGTTCTACAAGAGTAGAAGCAAAGAAAGAAGTTCCAAGTCAAGGTCCTACAATGACAGAAGATCTTCTAGTCGTGATCGCAATTGCTACAATTGTGGAAGACCCGGACACTACTCAAGTGAGTGTACGGCTCCCTACAGAAGAAGAGAAGACTCACCTAAAAGGAGAATCAAAAGAGAAGAATCACCACCAAGAGAAAGAAGGAGTAGAGATGATCGTTATGAACGAAGATCCTCTCGCAGAAGCAAGGATTCGGAAAGGAAGGACAAGTCATCAAAGAGCTACACAAGACGAAGAAATCAAGCTTATGTTGGTGAACGGGTATCCATTTCCGACTCCGACAACCACTCCGAGAGAAGCTACCACTCCGACTCTGAATATAATCAAGATGAAGGTGTTTCCGGTCTTTGCACTTGTGCCATCCAACTCCTACGACATGTTTGATTCATCAAATGAAGGGATTGGAAGATGCTTCATGGCTAAAGGCCCAAAGGTATCACATCCCGAGTATGTTGATTTCAATAGTGATGAAGATGATTTGCTAGGTGATGATGATTTACTTGTTGAGAACTCTAGTGATGAAAACTATGATGAACTTGCTATTAATCATGCTAATCAAGATAAAACGAATGACAATGATAAGAAGGAGATTGAGCGTCTAACTAAAGAACTAAACACTCTTAAGTTAGCTCATGAAACTACCTTAGAAGATCATCGAGAGCTTTTAAAGACTCATGAGAAGCTACGCTTTGAAAAGCTCAATCTAGAGCAAGAGCATGGGTTCTTAAAAGCAATCAATGATGATCTTCGTAAGAAAAGTTCTTCTTACATTGCCAAGCGTTTACTCTTGTCTACTTACATGCCACAAGTGAAATCTAGGAACAATAACAAGAAAGATTCTTCTAGTAGTAACAATAATCATGTTAAATCCAATGTTGTTTCTTCTAGTAGTTCTCTTGATTCCACTATTGATTCTCTTAGCCAAGTTCCACTTAAGCAAGAAAATAGCTTATTGAAGGGAATTATAGAGAAAGGTGTTTACAAAAGCCTTGCCGGAAGTAAGCAATTTTTTGGAAATTGTACGCAAGCAAGGAAGGCACCGGAAGAATCAAGGTGTTGGATTTGAACGCAAGTTCAATGCCAATGGAGTTGAGTGGGAAGAAGATCAATACCCCAAGAAGAAGTTTGTTCCTCAGCAAGAGAAGTATGATCCCACTATTTTCAAAGGAACACAAGCTCAAGATGATCTTCCACCACAAGACCACAAGCTAAAAGGCAAGGACAAGCTTCAAGAGGAGATTGGTGCATTTGAAGAAGCTCCTAAGGCCTTGGTCAAGTGGGTTCCCAAGACTACATCAAGTTCTACTTCATCTAGTACGACCACAACTCCAAGGATTCCCATCAAGGTGATGTGGATCCTGAAGAAGAAGAACTAGAGAGTTCTTGGGGGTGAATCCGCCAACATACTTCACTCATATTCATTTGGCGAGAACATGTGCAATCAACTTTCACGTCATGCACAAGTTCAAGGAGTCACAAGCCCTCTTGTTGGTAAGACAAGGGACAAGGTAACCTAATGCTTTCATGGACAACATCATGTGTGAACTTCACTATATGTCTGTGGATATCCTTGTATGTTCCTTGTGGGACTAACCCATTTAGGTATTGAAAGTGCAACTCAGTCCAATGGATTGCTCCAAATGATCTACACCAACATTGAGCATCTACATCTTCAACACCTACATGAAGTCATCATCGACAAAACCCAAGGTTAGTTCATCCCTCTTAGGGGGGATATCACATCTAGGGGGAGATTTGCTCTAAGAATTGAGCCAAAGCAACTCTAATGATGTGAACACAACAATGCTTAATGTAAAAGTGGTAACCCCACTTGTGCTTAAACGATGAGTATGACCTACAATCAAATGTTCTCATTTGACACCTGAGTCAATATACTCATATATAGATGACCTACTCATCGCAAATTGCTTGATAGATGCTAGAGTGTTTATGCATGCTTTGTCACATATTTCATTTGCTATCTTGTTGTGTGAGCATGTTGATTGCATATTTTTCTCATTCGAGGACATCCATTTGTTGCTTTGGTTGTTTGGTCTGTTTCTTTTGCCAAATGGATGGACAAGAATGCCTAAGTACTCCCTCTAGCTATCTATGCTCTTCTCGTCTCAAACTCTATTCATGATATATCACAAAGTTTGAACAAGTCGAATTCGGACCCTCCGAGTGAGGAGCACTTGGAGTCACCAATCCGTGAAGGGCTTAACTTCCAAAATCTCTTAGTGTATTTCGGTCTGACCGGCCCATTCCATTCGGTCATACTGAGTTCATTAAGTTGATCTAAGTTTTTGATCTCGGTGCAACCGATTAGAACCCTTTGGTCTCACCGAGTTGCAGCAACCGCTTGCGATTCTGCATCTCGGTGCTACCGAGTTGTTCCACTCGGTCACACCGATAGTGTCTGGATATATATACCTGAGTTGAAAAATTGGAAATTTCTCCAAACCCCTTCGCCCGTGCCTATCCAGCTCTGCCGACTCGTGGTCTCTGGATCGTCTCCACGTCGCCCGTGACCTCCTATCGCCGGTGTTCTCCGCCGTCAACGGGAATCTTCACCATCGTTGCCGCCGTAGTGAGTTGATACGTCTCCAACGTATCTATAATTTTTTATTGTTCCATGCTATTATATTATCTGTTTTGGATGTTTAATGGGCTTTATTATACGCTTTTATATTATTTTTGGGACTAACCTACTAACTGCTACCTCTTGAGCACTGCGTTGGATTTCCTTGAAGAGGAAAGGATGATGCAGCAAAGTAGCGTAAGTATTTCCCTCAGTTTTTGAGAACCAAGGTATCAATACAGTAGGTGGCTACGCACGAGTCCCTCGTACCTGCACAAAGCAAATAACTCCTCGCAACCAACACGATAAGGGGTTGTTAATACCTTCACGGTCACTTACGAGAGTGAGATCTGATAGATATGATAGGATAATATTTTTGGTATTTTTATGATAAAGATGCAAAGTAAAATAAAAGCAAAGTAAAAATCAAAGGAAATAACTAAGTATTGGAAGGTTGACATGATGAATATAGACCCGGGGGCCATAGGTTTCACTAGTGGCTTCTCTCAAGAGCATAAGTATTTTACGGTGGGTGAACGAATTACTGTTGAGCAATTGACAGAATTGAGCATAGTTATGAGAGTATCTAGGTATGATCATGTATATAGGCATCACGTCCGAGACAAGTAGACCGACTCCTGCCTGCATCTCCTTCTATTACTCCACTCATCGACCGCTATCCAGCATGCATCTAGAGTATTAAGTTCAAGAAAACAAAGTAACGCTTTAAGCAAGATGACATGATGTAGAGGGATAGATTCATGAAATATGATAAAAACCCCATCTTGTTATCCTCGATGGCAACAATACAATACGTGCCTTGCTGCCCCTACTGTCACTGGGAAAGGACACCGCAAGATTGAACCCAAAGCTAAGCACTTCTCCCATTGCAAGAAAGATCAATCTAGTAGGCC
Source organism: Aegilops umbellulata (assembly GCA_032464435.1). NCBI lineage: Eukaryota > Viridiplantae > Streptophyta > Magnoliopsida > Poales > Poaceae > Aegilops > Aegilops umbellulata. The sequence continues at coordinate 402,274,809 of CP136054.1, forward strand.
AAACCAAACTGATAATTCGAAGAGACTTGCAAAGATAACCAATCATACATAAAAGAATTCAGAGAAGATTCAAATATTGTTCATAGATAATCTTGATCATAAACCCACAATTCATCGGTCTCAACAAACACACCGCAAAAAGAAGATTACATCGAATAGATCTCCATGAGAGAGGGGGAGAACATTGTATTGAGATCCAAAAAGAGAGAAGAAGCCATCTAGCTACTAACTATGGACCCGAAGGTCTGAGGTAAACTACTCACACTTCATCGAAGAGGCTATGGTGATGATGTAGAAGCCCTCCGTGATGGATGCCCCCTTCGACGGAGCTCCGGAACAGGCCCCAAGATGGGATCTCGTGGGTACAGAAGGTTGCGGCGGTGGAATTAGGTTTTTGGCTCCGTATCTGATCGTTTGGGGGTACGTAGGTATATATAGGAGGAAGGAGTACGTTGATAACACACAAGTATAGGGGATCAATTGTAGCCTCTTTCGATAAGTAAGAGTGTCGAACCCAACGAGGAGCTAAAGGTAGAACAAATATTCCCTCAAGTTCTATCAACCACCGATACAACTCTACGCACGCTTGACGTTCGCTTTACCTAAAACAAGTATGAAACTAGAAGTACATCGTAGGTGTTTTTAGATAGGCTTGCAAGAAGATAAAGAGCGCGTAAATAAAAGCTAGGGGCTGTTTAGATAAAGACACAACTAAATTAGTTTTAGTAAAGAGCTTTTGTCAACAAGAAAGTTATTTGTCCCTAGGCAATCGATAACTAGACCGGTAATCATTATTGCAATTTTATTTGAGGGAGAGGCATAAGCTAACATACTTTCTCTACTTGGATCATATGCACTTATGATTGGAACTCTAGCAAGCATCCGCAACTACTAAAGATTCATTAAGGTAAAACCCAATCATAGCATTAAAGTATCAAGTCCCCTTTATCCCATACGCAAACAATCTACTTACTCGGGTCTGTGCTTCTGTCACTCACGCCACCCACCATAAGCAAATCATGAACATATTGCAAACCCTACAACGGGGATCCCTCACGCTTGCGCGACACGGAGAGCACCATAGGACAACACCAATAATAAAACATGCAACTCAAACCAATCTTGATCATCAAATAGCCCATAGGACAAAATAGATCTACTCAAACATCATAGGATAGCCATACATTATTGGGAAATAATATATAGCGTTGAGCACCATGTTTAAGTAGAGATTACAGCGGGTAAGAGAGAGGTTACACCGCTGCATAGAGGGGGGAAGAGTTGGTGATGATGGCGGTGAAGTTGTTGGTGAAGATTGCGGTGATGATGATGGCCACGGCAGCTTTCCGGCACCACCGGAAGAGAAGGGGAGAGGGGGCCCCTTCGTCTTCTTCTTCCTTGACCTCCTCCCTAGATGGGAGAAGGGTTTCCCCTCTGGTCCTTGGCCTCCATGGCGTGGGAGGGGTGAGAGCCCCTCCGAGATTGGATCTATTTCTCTGTCTCTCTCTGTTTCTGCATTTTGTTCTGTCTCTGTTTCACCGTTTCGTGTATATATGGAGATCCGTAACTCCGATTGGCCTGAAACCTTCGCCGTGATTTTTTCCCCGAAAATTAGCTTTCTTGCGGCAAAAGAAGAGCATCAACCGCCTTACGGGTGGCTCATGAGGGTAGGGGGCGCTCCCTAGGGGGGCGCCCCCTACCTCGTGACCACCTCGGACACTGGTTCGTGTTGATTTTCCTTTCAGATTTTCCATATTTTCCAAAAATAAGCTCCGTCCGTTTTTATCCCGTTTGGACTCCGTTTGATATGGGTATTCTGTGAAACCAAAAACATGCAACAGACAGGGACTGGCACTGTGCACTGGATCAATATGTTAGTCCCAAAAATAATATAAAAAGTTGCCAAAAAGTATTTGAAAGTTGAATAGTATTGGCATGGAACAATAAAAAATTATAGATACGACGGAGACGTATCAGCATCCCCATGCTTAATTCCTGCTCGTCCTCGAGTAGGTAAATGATAAAAAAGATAATTTTTGATGTGGAATGCTACCTAGCATAATCTTGATCATATGTATAATCATGGCATGAATATTAAGACACGAGTGATTCAAAGCAATAGTCTATCCTTTGACATAAAAATAATAAAACTTCAAGCATACCAACCAAGCAATTATGTCTTATTGAAATAACACAGCCAAAGAAAGCTCATCCCTACAAAATCATATAGTCTGGCTATGCTCCATCTTCACCACACAAAATATTTACATCATGCACAACCCCGATGACAAGCCAAGCAATTGTTTCATACTTTTGACGTTCTCAAACCTTTTCAATTTTCACGCAATACATGAGCGTGAGCCATGGACATAGCACTATAGGTGGAATAGAATATGATGATGGGGGTTATGTGGAGAAGACAAAAAGGGAGAAAGTCTCACATCAACTAGGCGTATTAACGGGCTATGGAGATGCCCATCAATAGATATCAATGTGAGGAGTAGGGATTGCCATGCAATGGATGCACTAGAGCTATGCGTATATGAAAGCTCAAACTGAAACTAAGTGGGTGTGCATCCAACTTGCTTGCTCATGAAGACCTCGGGCATTTGAGGAAGCCCATCGTTGGAATATACAAGCCAAGTTCTATAATGGAAATTCCCACTAGTATATGAAAGTGATAACTCAAGAGACTCTCTATATGAAGAACATGGTGCTACTTTGAAGCACAAGTGTGGTAAAAGGATAGTAACATTGCCCCTTCTCTCTTTTTCTCTCATTTTTTTGGTGGGCTTCTTTGGCCTCTTTTTTTTATTTGGGCTTCTTTGGCCTCTTTTATTTTTGTAAAATCCGGAGTCTCATCCCGACTTGTGGGGGAATCATAGTCTCCATCATCCTTTCCTCACTGGGGCAATGCTCTAATAATGATGATCATCACACTTTTTATTTACTTACAACTCAATATTACGACTCGATATCTAGAACAAAGATATGACTCTATATGAATGCCTCCGGCGGTGTACCGGGATGTGCAATGATCTAGCGTAGCAATGACATAAAAAAACGGACAAGCCATGAAAACATCATGCTAGCTATCTTACGATCATGCAAAGCAATATGACAATAAATGCTCAAGTCATGTATATGATGATGATGGAAGTTGCATGGCAATATATCTCGGAATGGCTATCGAAATGCCATGATAGGTAGGTATGGTGGCTGTTTTGAGGAAGATATAACGAGGCTTATGTGTGACAGAGCGTATCATATCACGGGGTTTGGATGCACCGGCGAAGTTTGCACCAACTCTTGAGGTGAGAAAGGGCAATGCACGGTACCGAAGAGGCTAGCAATGATGGAAGGGTGAGAGTGCGTATAATCCATGGACTCAACATTAGTCATAAAGAACTCACATACTTATTGCAAAAATCTATTAGTCATCAAAACAAAGTACTACGCGCATGCTCCTAGGGGGATAGATTGGTAGTAAAAGACCATCGCTCGTCCCCGACCGCCACTCATAAGGAAGACAATCAATAAACACCTCATGCTCCGACTTCGTTACATAACGGTTCACCATACGTGCATGCTACGGGACTTGCAAACCTCAACACAAGTATTTCTCAATTTCACAGTTACTCAACTAGCACGACTCTAATATCACCACCTTTATATCGCAAAACTATCGCAAGGAATCAAACATATCATATTCAGCGATCTACAAGTTTATGTAGGATTTTATGACTAACCATGTGAATGACCAGTTCCTGTCATCTCTCTAAATAGATATAAGTGAAGCAAGAGAGTTTAATTATTTCTACAAAAGATATGCCCACGCTCTAACAAATATAAGTGAAGCAAAAGAGTATTCTACAAATGGCGGTTGTCTAAGTAAAGAGAAACAGGCAATCCAAACTTCAAATGATATAAGTGGAGCACATGAAGCATTCTATAAAGCCATACTCAAAAGATATAAGTGAAGTGCAATGAGCATTCTATAAATCAACCAAGGACCATCTCATACCAGCATGGTGCATGAAATAAAAATAAAAACCTAAATGCAAAAGACGCTCCAAGATTTGCACATATCACATGAATGAAACGAATCCGAAAACATACCGATATTTGTTGAAGAAAGAGGGGATGCCTTCCCAGCATTCCCAAGCTTAGACGCTTGAGTCTCCTTGAATATTTACTTGGGGTGCCTCGGGCATCCCCAAGCTTGAGCTCTTGCCTCTGTTCCTTCTTCTCACATCGAAACCTTCTCAATCATCGAACACTTCATCCACACAAAACTTCAACAGAAAACTCGGTAAGATCCGTTAGTATAATAAAGCAAATAACTACTCTAAGTACTGTTGCAAACCAACTCATATTTTGTTTTTGCATTGTGTCTACTGTAATATAACTTTTTCATGGCTTAATCCACTGATATAAATTGATAGTTTCATCAAAACAAGCAAACTATGCATCAAAAACAGAATCTGTCTAAAACAGAATAGTCTGTAGCAATCTGAACATTAACCATACTTCTGATACTTTACAAATTCTCCCAAAATTATGAAAAATAAAAAATTTGTACAGCAAGACAGTGCAAAAAGAACCAGAACCATTTGACACTCCAGTAAAAAATTAAAATTCGCGCACTACAGCCAAAGTTTCTGTCCTGCACCGCACAAACCAACAAGTATTGTAAACATCCTAAAGGCAAACCTTGGCACATTATTTTTATAATACAATGGAATTGTACAAGGGGATAATTATTTTTGTTGAAGAGTTTCTGTAATTAAGATTCACAAAGTTCCCATGGGCATGAACAAAGTTCAAGGACGTCCCCCATTTTCACAATGCTCGTCTCTCTCACTTTCACTTTTCTTTTTGAAAAAGTTTTGGGTTCCCCTCTTTATTTTTGTTATTTTTAAACTATATGAAAGCACTCAACAGAAATAAATGACTCTCTAAAACTTCCGGGTTGTCTCCCTGGCAGCGCTTTTCTTTAAAGCCATTAAGCTAGGCATTTAGTGCTCAAGTAATGGATCCACCCGGATCCCAAGGTATATCAAAGCCAATTTTAATTAACAATGATTTGTAATTTAGTAGTGAGCACAAAGCAACATATATCATGCAATAACGAAGTCTAACTCTCTTCCTATGCATCGGCATGTCATAAAAGAACAATTCATGCACACCAAGTAAAGGCCAATGCATAGTATAAGCAGTTTCTTGCAATTCTATCATATTGGAAACATAGAGAGGTGGAGATATAGTTCCTCTCTCATAATAATTGCAAGTAGGAGCAGAAAGCACATGCATATTATATCTATCAAAATCATCCTGTGCAACGGTAAAAGGCAACCCATCAGTGTAATCCTTAATAAGCACAAACTTCTCCGATATAGTGTAGTTGGGAGAATTCAAAAAGATAATAGGACTATCATGCGTGGGTGCAATAGCAACAATTTCATGTTTAACATAAGGAACTATAGCAAGTTCATCTCCATAAGCATAATTCATATTGGCATCTTGTCCACAAGCATAGCAAGCATCATCAAAAAGGGATATTTCAAGATAATCAACAGAATCATAACAATCATCATAGCAATCATCCTTCGGTAAGCACGAAGGGGAATTAAGTAATGTATGAGTTGAAGAGTTACTCTCATTAGAAGGTGGGCACGGGTGATCAATCCACTCTTCCTCCTTTTGTTCTTCGCTCTCCTCATCATCTTTTTCATCCAATGAGCTCACAGTTTCATCAATTTCTTCTTCCATAGCTTCCTGCAAAATATTAGTCTCTTCTTGCACAGCGGAGACTTTCTCAATAAATGCATTAATATAGTAATTGTATTCATAATTTTCATATCAATATCTAAGTATAGCAAGATTATCAGGCCTATAAACATCACCATCTAAAGCTTCATATTTTTCAAACAAAGATTCAATTTCATAAGCAGCCTTAAAAGCAACAAATTCTTCTATTTGTTCCACATCATAGTAATCATATATACCATTAGCATAAGAAGCTAAGGTTTCATTATCATTAAATTTGCATGAAAAAGGAAGGTGTGGAGCCTTCATCCTAGAGCAACAAGTAATATCATATCTCAAGCATAGATCCCGGGCATACCAACGCAACATAATAAATTGGTCCCATAATAGTTTCCATTTTTATGTCAAGCGATAATCCCTAAAGTATTCACGTTGATCCAACGTGTCTCCCATTATAAAGTTGAATGGGGTTTTCTCAGGATTATCAAAGTAGTACATAATATCTTTCACATAATGAGAATCGAGGGTTTTAGGAGTTACCCCATCTCCATGAGTAGCAAGTACACCTAATTTTTTTGGTATTTTGCTTTCCATATCCATAACTAAAGATAGAAAACAACTTAGAACAGCAAATAAAAATTACTTAGTGATAAAGCAAACAAGCACACACGAGAATATTCACCCCACGCTATTGCTCCCCGGCAACGGCGCCAGAAAAAGGTCTTGATAACCCACAAGTATAGGGGATCAATTGTAGCCTCTTTCGATAAGTAAGAGTGTCGAACCCAACGAGGAGCTAAAGGTAGAACAAATATTCCCTCAAGTTCTATCGACAACCGATACAACTCTATGCATGCTTGACGTTCGCTTTACCTAAAACAAGTATGAAACTAGAAGTAGTTTGTAGGTGTTTTTGGATAGGCCTGCAAGAAGATAAAGAGCGCGTAAATAAAAGCTAGGGGCTGTTTAGATAAAGACACAACTAAATTAGTTTTAGTAAAGAGCTTTTGTCAACAAGAAAGTTATTTGTCCCTAGGCAATCGATAACTAGACCGGTAATCATTATTGCAATTTTATTTGAGGGAGAGGCAAAGCTAACATACTTTCTCTACTTGGATCATATGCACTTATGATTGGAATTCTAGCAAGCATCCGCAACTACTAAAGATTCATTAAGGTAAAACCCAACCATAGCATTAAAGTATCAAGTCCCCTTTATCCCATACGCAAACAATCTACTTACTCGGGTCTGTGCTTCTGTCAGTCACGCCACCCACCATAAGCAAATCATGAACATATTGCAAACCCTACAACGGGGTTCCCTCACGCTTGTGCGACACGGAGAGCACCATAGGACAGCACCAATAATAAAACATGCAACTCAGACCAATCTTGATCATCAAATAGCCCATAGGACAAAACAGATCTACTCAAACATCATAGGATAGCCATACATCATTGGGAAATAATATATAGCGTTGAGCACCATGTTTAAGTAGAGATTACAGCGGGTAAGAGAGAGGTTACACCGCTGCATAGAGGGGGGAAGAGTTGGTGATGATGGCGGTGAAGTTGTTGGTGAAGATTGCGGTGATGATGATGGCCACGACAGCGTTCCGGTGCCATCGGAAGAGAAGGGGAGAGGGGGGCCCTTCGTCTTCTTCTTCCTTGACCTCCTCCCTAGATGGGAGAAGGGTTTCCCCTCTGGTCCTTGGCCTCCATGGCGTGGGAGGGGCGAGAGCCCCTCCGAGATTGGATCCATTTCTCTGTCTCTCTCTGTTTCTGCGTTCTGTTCTGTCTCTGTTTCACTGTTTCGTGTATATATGGAGATCCGTAACTCCGATTGGCCTGAAACCTTCGCCATGATTTTTTCCTGAAAATTAGCTTTCTTGCGGCAAAAAAGAGCATAAACCGCCTTGCGGGTGGCTCACGAGGGTAGGGGGCGCACCCTAGGGGGGGGGCGCCCCCTACCTCGTGACCACCTCGGACACTGGTTCGCGTTGATTTTCCTTCCAGATTTTCCATATTTTCCAAAAATAAGCTCCGTCCGTTTTTATCCCGTTTGGACTCCGTTTGATATGGGTATTCTGTGAAACCAAAAACATGCAACAGACAGGGACTGGCACTGGGCACTGGATCAATATGTTAGTCCCAAAAATAATATAAAAAGTTGCCAACAAGTATTTGAAAGTTGAATAGTATTGGCATGGAACAATAAAAAGTTATAGATACGACGGAGACATATCAGCATCCCCAAGCTTAATTCCTGCTCGTCCTCGAGTAGGTAAATGATAAAAAAGATAATTTTTGATGTGGAATGCTGCCTAGCATAATCTTGATCATATGTATAATCATGGCATGAATATTAAGACACGAGTGATTCAAAGCAATAGTCTATCCTTTGACATAAAAATAATAACACTTCAAGCATACCAACCAAGCAATTATGTCTTATTGAAATAACGCAGCCAAAGAAAGCTCATCCCTACAAAATCATATAGTCTGGCTATGCTCCATCTTCACCACACAAAATATTTACATCATGCACAACCCCGATGACAAGCCAAGCAATTGTTTCATACTTTTGACTTTCTCAAACCTTTTCAATTTTCACGCAATATAAAAAGTTGCCAAAAAGTATATGAAAGTTGAATAATATTGGCATGGAACAATCAAAAATTATAGATACGACGGAGACGTATCATATGTCGGTGGAGCAACAGGGGGCCCACGAGGGTGGAGGGCGCGCCTGTGGGGGGGGGGGGGTAGGCGCCCCCCTAACTCGTGGCCTCCTCTTTTGTTTCTCGACTAGGGTCCAAGTCTCCCGAATCATAATCTTCCTAAAAATCACGTTCCCGAAGGTTTCATTCCGTTCGGACTCCGTTTGATATTCCTTTTCTGCGAAACTCTGAAATAGGCAAGAAACATCAATTCTGGGCTGGGCCTCTGGTTAATAGGTTAGTCCCAAAAATAATATAAAAGTAGATAATAAAGCCCAATATTTTCCAAAACCTTAGATAATATAGCATGGAGCAATCAAAAACTATAGATACGTTGGAGACGTATCACTAACCGAAGGCCCAGTGCAAATTGCTATTTTTTTGCCTATTTCAGTGTTTCGCAGAAAAAGGAATATCAAACGGAATCCAAACGGAATGAAACCTTTGGGAGAGTTATTTGTGGAACATACGTGATCCACGGGACTTGGAGTGGATGTCAAGAAAGAAGTGAGCAGGCCACGAGGCAGGGAGGCGCGCCCCTGATACGTCTCCATCGTATCTATAATTTTTGATTGTTCCATGCCAATATTATACAACTTTCATATACTTTTGGCAACTTTTCATACTATTTTTGGGACTAACATATTGATCCAGTGCCCAATGCCAGTTCCTGTCTGTTGCATGTTTTTTGTTTCACAGAAAACCCATATCAAACGGAGTTCAAACAGGATAAAAACTGATGGAGATTTTTTTGGAATATTTATGATTTTTGAGAAGAAGAATCAACGTGAGACGATGCCCGAGGGGGGCCACAAGGCAGGGGTCGCGCCCTGGACCCTCGCGGCCACCCTGTAAGGCGGTTGGAGCCCTTCTTTTGCTGCAAGAAAGCTAATTTTTGGGTAGAGATCGTGTCCAAAATTCAGCCCAATCGGAGTTACAGATCTCCGGTTATAAAAGAAACGGTGCAAGGGCAGAATCAGAGAGCGCAGAAACAGAGAGAGACATAGAGACATATCCAATCTCGGAGGGGCTCTCGCCCCTCCCACACCATGGAGACCATGGACCAGAGGGGAAACCCTTCTCCCATCTAGGGAGAAGGTCAAGGAAGAACAAGAAGGGGGCCCTCTCCCCCTCTCTCCCGGTGGCACCGGAGTGTCGCCGGGGCCATCATCATCACCGCAATCTACACCAACAACTTCACCGCCCTCATCACCAACTCTTCCCCCCTCTATGCAGCGGTGTAACCCCTCTTTTACCCGATATATTATTTCCCAATGATGTATGGCTATCCTATGATGTTTGAGTAGATCCGTTTTGTCCTATGGGTTAATTGATGATCGTGATTGGTTTGAGTTGCATGTTTTATTATTGGTGTTGTCCTATGGTGCCCTCCGTGTCGCACAAGCGTGAGGGATTCCCGCTGTAGGGTGTTGCAATACGTTCATGATTCTCTTATAGTGGGTTGCATGAGTGACTGAAACACAAACCCGAGTAAGGGGGTTGTTGCATATGGGATAAAGAGGACTTGATGCTTTAATGCTATGGTTGGGTTTACCTTAATGATCTTTAGTAGTTGCGAACGCTTGCTAGAGTTCCAATCATAAGTGCATATGATCCAAGTAGAGAAAGTATGTTAGCTTATGCCTCTCCCTCAAATAAAATTGCAATATTGATTACCGGTCTAGTTATCGATTGCCTAGGGACAAATAACTTTCTCATGATAAAGAGCTCTTTACTAAAACTAACTTAGATGTGTCTTCTTATAAACAGCCCCTAGCTTTTTTTTACGTGCTCTTTACTTTCTTGCAAACCTACCTACAACACCTACAAAGTACTTCTAGTTTCATACTTGTTCTAGGTAAAGCAAACGTTAAGCGTGCGTAGAGTTGTATCGGTGGTCGATAGAATTTGAGAGAATATTTGTTCTACCTTTAGCTCCTCGTTGGGTTCGATACTCTTACTTGTCGAAAGAGGCTACAATTGATCCCCTATACTTGTGGGTTATCAGCCCCCCACCCTCGTGGGCCCCTCGCAGCTTCACCGACCTACTTCTTCCTCCTATATATACCCATATACCCCAAAAACATCGAGGAGCACCACGAAACCCTATTTCCACCGCCGCAACCTTCTGTACCCGTGAGATCCCATCTTGGGGCCTTTTCTGGCACTCCGCCAGAGGGGGAATTAATCACGGTGGGCTTCTACATCAACACCATAGCCTCTCCGATGATGTGTGAGTAGTTTACCATAGACCTTCGGGTCCATAGTTATTAGCTAGATGACTTCTTCTCTCTCTTTGGATCTCAATACAAAGTTCTCCTCAATCTTCTTGGAGATCTACTTGATGTAATTCTTTTTGTGGTGTGTTTGTCGAGATCCGATGAATTGTGGGTTTATGATCAAGATTATCTATGAACAATATTTGAATCTCCTCTAAATTCTTTTATGTATGATTGGTTATCTTTGCAAGTCTCTTCGAATTATCGGTTTGGTTTGGCCTACTAGATTGATCTTTCTTGCAATGGGAGAAGTGTTTAGCTTTGGGTTCAATCTTGCGGTGTCCTTTCCCAGTGACAACAGCGGCAGCAAGGCACGTATTGTATTGTTGCCATCAAGGATAAAAAGATGAGGTTTATATCATATTGCTTGAGTTTATCCCTCTACATCATGTCATCTTACCTAATGCGTTACTCCGCTCTTATGAACTTAGTACTCTAGATGCATGCTGGATAGCGGTCGATGTGTGGAGTAATAGTAGTAGATGCAGAATCATTTCGGTCTACTTATCGCGGACGTGATGCCTGTATACATGATCATGCCTAGATATTCTCATAATTATGCACTTTTCTATCAATTTCTCAACAGTAATTTGTTCACCCACCGTAATAGTTATGCTATCTTGAGAGAAGCCACTAGTGAAACCTATGGCTCCCGGGTCTGTTTTCCATCATATAAGTTTCCAATCTATTTTATTTTGCAATCTTTACTTTCCAATCTATATCATAAAAATACCAAAAATATTTATCTTATTATCTCTATCAGATCTCACTTTTGCAAGTGGCCGTGAAGGGATTGGCAACCCCTTTATCGCGTTGGTTACAAGGTTCTTATTTGTTTGTGTAGGTACGAGGCGACTTGCGTGTAGTCTCTTACTGGATTGATACCTTGGTTCTCAAAAACTAAGGGAAATACTTACGCTACTTTGCTGGATCACCCTTTCCTCTTCAAGGGAAAAACCAACGCAAGCTCAAGAGGTAGCAAGAAGGATTTCTGGCACCGTTGCCGGGGAGATCTACGCCAAGTCAAGTCAAGTCAAGACATACCAAGTACCCATCACAACTCTTATCCCTCACATTACATTATTTGCCATTTGCCTCTCATTTTCCTTTCCCCCACTTCACCCTTGCCGTTTTATTCGCCCTCTTTTTGTGTTCGTCTCTTTTCGCTTGCTTCTTGATTGCCTGTTTGCCCTAATGGCCCTCCCTAAAAATGTTGATCCTTACCTTAAAAGGTTGGAAGAAATTGAAAACAACGTCAGAAGCTTTATGACTTTGCAATTTGAGCATAATAATTTCTTTAGAAACGAGCTTAAAGAACAAAAAAGCTTTATGGAGTACATGAATAAGGAGCTTGATGATATGTCTAAGGAATTTTATGGTTTGAAATCTCAGTTTGCTCATCTTGAAAAATTAATAGCCCAAATTTCGGATAGGCAGACCACCTTAGTCAATAAGATGGCCGTCAAACCGGAAGATCTAGAAGGTAATAGGGATGAACATATAAAAGTGATTGATGTGTCCCCTATTAAATCTTTGTTTTTCAATATGAATCTTGATAATGATGGGACTGGAGATGAGTCAACTTTAGTTAAAAGGCGTCCCAATGATTCAGAGTTTTTAGATCTTGGTGCAAAAATTGGTAAAAGTGGGATTGAAGAGGTCAACACTTTACATAGCAATAAACCCACTATTTTGGATTTCAAGGAATTTAATTATGATAATTGTTCTTTAATATATTGTATTTCCTTGTTGCAATCCGTGTTAAATTCTCCTCATGCTTATAGTCAAAACAAAGCTTTTACCAAACATATAGTTGATGCTTTAATGCAATCTTATGAAGAAAAGCTTGATGTGAATGCTATGCTTTATGTGATGAGTGGGAACCTACTATGAAAATTAAGATTAAAGATCATGAATGCTATGCTTTATGTGATTTGGGTGCTACTGTTTCCATGATTCCAAAAACTTTGTGTGATGTGTTAGGTTTCCATGAATTTGATGATTGTTCTTTAAACTTGCACCTTGCAGATTCCATCATTAAGAAACCTATGGGAAGAATTAATGATGTTCTTATTGTTGAAAATAGGAATTATGTGATCGTAGATTTCATTGTTCTTGATATACATTGCAATCCTACATGTCCTATTATTCCTGGTAGACCTTTCCTTAGAACGATTGGTGCAATTATTGATATAAAAGATGGAAATATTAGATTCCAATTTCCGTTAAGGAAAGGCATGGAACACTTTTCTAGAAAGGAAATTAAATTACCTTATGAATCTATTATGAGATCCACTTATGGATTGCATACCAAAGATGGTAATACCTAAATCTATCCTTGCCTTTATGCCTAGCTAGGGGCATTAAACGATAGCGCTTGTTGGGAGGCAACCCAATTTTATTTTTGTTTCTTGCTTTTTGGTTCTGTTTAGTAATAAATAATTCATCTAGCTTCTGTTTAGATGTGGTTTATGTTTTAAATAGTGTTTGTGCCAAGTAGAACCTTTGGGAAGACTTGGGTGAAGTCTTTATGATCTTGCTGTAAAAAAAAGAAACTTTAGCGCTAACGAGATTAGCTACAACTTTTTACCGGAGAGTGATATTTAGTTGATTATTTTTGAAGACGATTAATAGACAAATTCCTCACGTCCATCAATTTATTTCATAATTTTTGGAGTTACATAAGTATACGTTTGATCCAGGTTACTACAGACTGCTCTGTTTTCGACAGATTCTGTTTTTCGTGTGTTGTTTGCTTATTTTGATGAATCTATGGCTAGTATTGGAGGGTATGAACCATAGATAAGTTGGAATACAGTAGGTTTAACACCAATGGTTAGTAATAAATAAAGAATGAGTTCATTACAGTACCTTATGGTGGTGATTTGTTTTCTTATAATAACGGAGCTCATAAGATTTTCTGTTGAGTTTTGTGTTGTGAAGTTTTCAAGTTTTGGGTAAAGATTTGATGGATTATGGAATAAGGAGTGGCAAGAGCCTAAGCTTGGGGATGCCCAAGGCACCCCAAGGTAAAATTCAAGGACAACCAAAAGCCTAAGCTTGGGGATGCCCCGGAACACATCCCCTCTTTCGTCTTCGTCTATTGGTAACTTTACTTGAGGCTGTATTTTTATTCATCACATCATATGTGTTTTGCTTGGAGCGTCTTGTATGATTTGAGTTTTTACTTTTTAGTTTACCACAATCATCCTTGCTCTACACACCTTTTGGGAGAGACACACATGAATCGGAATTTATTAGAATACTCTACGTGCTTCACCTATATCTTTTGAGCTAAATAGTTTTTGCTATAGTGCTTCACTTATATCTTTTAGAGCGCGGTGGTGGTTTTATTTTATAGAAATTATTGATATCTCATGCTTCAGTTATATTATTTTGAGAGTCTTTTAGAACATCATGGTAGTTTGCTTTGGCTATAAAATTAGTCCTAATATGATAGGCATCCAAGATGGGTACAATAAAAACATTCATAAAAAGTGCATTGAATACTATGAGAAGTTTGATACTTGATGATTGTTTTGAGATATGAAGATGGTAATATTAGAGTCGTGCTGGTTGAGTAATTGTGAATTTGAGAAATACTTGTGTTGAAGTTTGCAAGTCTCATAGCATGCACGTATGGTAACCGTTGTGTAACAAATTTGAAACATGAGGTGTTCTTTGATTGTCCTCCTCATGAGTGGCGGTCAGGGACGAGCGATGGTATTTTCCTACCAATCTATCCCCCTAGGAGCATGCGCGTAATGCTTGGTTTTTGATGACTTGTAGATTTTTGCAATAAGTATGTGAGTTCTTTATGACTAATGTTGAGTCCATGGATTATACACACTCTCACCTTTCCATCATTGCTAGCCTCTTTGGTACCGTGCATTGCCCTTTCTCACCTTCAGAGTTGGTGCAAACTTCGCCGGTGCATTCAAACCCCATGATATGATACGCTCTATCACCAATAAACCTCCTTATATCTTCCTCGAAACAGGCACCATACCTACCTATTATGGCATTTCCATAGCCATTCCGAGATATATTGCCATGCAACTTTCCATCGTTTCATTTATTATGACACGCTTCATCATTGTCATATTTGCCTTGCATGATCATGTAGTTAACATCGTATTTGTGGCAGAGCCACCATGCATAATTTATCATACATGTCACTCTTGATCTCGGTATACTAATAACCCACAAGTATAGGGGATCGCAACAGTTTTCGAGGGTAGAGTATTCAACCCAAATTTATTGATTCGACACAAGGGGAGCCAAAGAATATTCTCAAGTACTAGCAGTTGAGTTGTCAATTCAACCACACCTGGATAACTTAATATCTGCAGCAAAGTAAAACTGAAGTAACGATAACGTGGTAAAAGTAACAGTGATAGTTTTGTAGTGATTGTAACAGTAGCAACGGGAAAGTAAATAAGCAAAGAACAATATGTGAAAAGCTCGTAGGCATTGGATCGGTGATGGAGAATTATGCCGGATGCGATTATTCATGCAACAGTTATAACATAGGGTGACACAGAACTAGCTCCAATTCATCAATGTAATGTAGGCATGTATTCCGAATATAGTCATACGTGCTTATGGAAAAGAACTTGCATGACATATTTTGTCCTAACCTCCCGTGGCAGCGGGGTCCTATTGGAAACTAAGGGATATTAAGGCCTCCTTTTAATAGAGTACCGGACCAAAGCATTAACACATAGTGAATACATGAACTCCTCAAACTACGATCATCACCGGGAGTGGTCCCGATTATTGTCACTTCGGGGTTGCCGGATCATAACACATAGTAGGTGACTATAGACTTGCAAGATAGGATCAAGAACTCACATATATTCATGGAAACATAATAGGTTCAGATCTGAAATCATGGCACTCGGGCCATAGTGACAATCGTTAAGCATAGCAAAGTCATAACAACATCAATCTTAGAACATAGTGGATACTAGGGATCAAACCCTAACAAAACTAACTCGATTACATGATAAATCTCATCCAACCCATCACCGTCCAGCAAGCCTACGATGGAATTACTCACGCACGTCGGTGAGCATCATGAAATTGGTGATGGAGGATGGTTGATGATGATGATGGCGACGGATTCCCCTCTCCGGAGCCCCGAACGGACACCAGATCAGCCCTCCCGAGAGAGATTAGGGCTTGGTGGCGGCTCCGTATCGTAAAACGCGATGAATCCTTCTCTCTGATTTTTTCTCCCCGAACGTGAATATATAGAGTTGGAGTTGAGGTCGGTGGAGCACCAGGGGGGCCACGAGGCAGGGGGCGCGCCCAGGGGGGTAGGCGCGCCCCCACCCTCATGGACAGGGTGTGGGGCCCCTAGCCTTGATTTTTTCGCCAGTATTTTTTATTAATTCTAAAAATAATCTCCGTTGATTTTCAGGTCATTCCGAGAACTTTTATTTCTGCACAAAAATAACACCATGGCAATTCACCGATATTGGGAAGTCTCTTCCCTTTCATTAGTACTCTCTTCATCCTATATTTGTTTTCTTTTATTTATGTAATTGGCAATATAAGGATTATAAATGCAATTCACCGTACAATACATATAAATTTTCTCTAGATCTAAATGAAGAACTTTATCAAGGGCAAATTTTGGAATATCCTTAATTCTACGTTTAATTTCTTCATAACCCAAAAGCAAACTAAGTTCATTATGATGTGCAAGGGAAATCAAGTCATCACAATTTTTGGACACGATACGATCATGAAACAATTTGCATTGGGCAATAAATGATCACGTTCATTGCAAAGTTCACAAGTAGGGCTAAGAAATAATAAATTTTCAGCACATTCATCTAGCTCTTCTTGCAACAATAAATATCGTGAAGGCTATGTTGATTTGTTTCAACTACATGTGTGAATGATATCTACTACACAACCTTCTTCTTGTAGACGTTGTTGGGCCTCCAAGTGCAGAGGTTTGTAGGACAGTAGCAAATTTCCCTCAAGTGGATGACCTAAGGTTTATCAATCCGTAGGAGGCGTAGGATGAAGATGGTCTCTGTCAAGCAACCCTGTAACCAAATAACAAAGAGTCTCTTGTGTCCCCAACACACCCAATACAATGGTAAATTGTATAGGTGCACTAGTTCGGCGAAGAGATGGTGATACAAGTGCAATATGGATGGTAGATATAGGTTTTTGTAAACTGAAAATATAAAAACAGCAAGGTAGCAAGCGGTAAAAGTGAGCGTAAACGGTATTGCAATGATAGGAAACAAGGCCTAGGGTTCATACTTTCACTAGTGCAAGTCCTCTCAACAATGATAACATAATTGGATCACATAACTATCCCTCAACATGCAACAAAGAGTCACTCCAAAGTCACTAATAGCGGAGAACAAACGAAGAGATTATGGTAGGGTACGAAACCACCTCAAAGTTATTCTTTCCAATCAATCCGGTGGGCTATTCCTATAAGTGTCACAAACAGCCCTAGAGTTCGTACTAGAATAACACCTTAAGATACAAATCAACCAAAACCCTAATGTCACCTAGATACTCCAATGTAAACTCAAGTATCCGTGGGCATCATTATACGATATGCATCACACAATCTCAATTCATCTACTCAACCAACACATAGAACCTCAAAGAGTGCCCAAAGTTTCTACCGGAGAATCACGACGAAAACATGTGCCAACCCCTATGCATAGGTTCATGGGCAGAACCCGCAAGTTGGTCACCAAAACATACATCAAGTGGCACGTGATATCCCATTGTCACCACAGATACGCACGGCAAGACATACATCAAGTGTTCTCAAATCTTTAAAGACTCAATCTGATAAAATAACTTCAAAGGGAAAACTCAATCCATTAGAAGAGAGAAGAGGGGGAGAAGAAACATAAGATCCAACTATAATAGCAAAGCTCGCGATACATCAAGATCGTGCCAAATCAAGAACACGAGAGAGAGAGAGATCAAACACATAGCTACTGGTACATACCCTCAGCCCCGAGGGTGAACTACTCCCTCCTCGTCATGGAGAGCGCCGGGATGATGAAGATGGCCACCGGTGAGGGTTCCCCCCCTCCGATAGGGTGTCGGAACAGGGCCCCGATTGACTTTTGGTGGCTATAGAGGCTTGCGGCGGCGGAACTCCTGATCTAATCTCCGTTCTGGAAGTTTTAGGTTACATAGGTATATATGGGTGCAGGAGGTACGTCGGTGGAGCTTCGGGGGCCCCACGAGGCAGGGGGCGCGCCCCCCACCCTCGTGGCCAGCTCCCGTATCTTCTGACATAGAGTCCAAGTCTATCCGGTAGGTTTCCTTCCAAAAATAACTTCTCCAGTTGATTTCATTCCCTTTCGACTCCGTCTGATATTCCTTTTCTTCGAAACACTGAAATAGGCAGAAAACAACAAATCTGGGTTGGGCCTCTGGTTAATAGGTTAGTCCCAAAAATAATATAAAAGTGAATAATAAAGCCCAATATTGCCCAAAACAGTAGATAACATAGCATGGAACAATCAAAAATTATAGATACGTTGGAGACGTATCAAGCATCCCCAAGCTTAATTCCTGCTCGTCCTCGAGTAGGTAAATGATAAAAAAGATAATTTTTTATGTGGAATGCTAGTTGGCATAATTTCATTGTAATTCTTCTCAATTGTGATATGAATATTCAGATCCGAAAGACTCAAGACAAAAGTTCATATTGACATAAAAATAATAATACTTCAAGCATACTAACTAAGCAATTATGTCTTCTCAAAATAACATGGCCAAAGAAAGTTCATCCCCACAAAATCATATAGTTTAGTCATGCTCATTTTCATCACACAAGAATGCTCTCATCATGCACAACCCCGATGACAAGCCAAGCAATTGTTTCATACTCTAGTAATCTCAAACTTATAAACCTTCACGCAATACATGAGCGTGAGCCATGGATATAGCACTATGGGTGGAATAGAATATGATGATAGGGGCTATGTGGAGAAGACAAAAAAGGAGAAAGTCTCACATCAACGAGGCTAATCAATGGGCTATGGAGATGCCCATCGATTGATGTTAATGCAAGGAGTAGGGATTGCCATGTAACGGATGCACTAGAGCTATAAATGTATGAAAGCTCAATAAAAGAAACTAACTGGGTGTGCATCCAATTTGCTTGCTCATGAAGACCTAGGGCATTTGAGAAATCCCATCGTTGGAGTATACAAGCCAAGTTCTATAATGAAAAATTCCCACTAGTATATGAAAGTGACAACATATGAGACTCTCTATATGAAGAATGGTGCTACTTTGAAGCACAAGTGTGGAAAAAAGGATAGTAGCATTGCCCCTTTTTATTTTCTTTTTTTTTGGGCCTTCTTTTTTTCTTTGACCTTTATCTTTTTTTGGGGACAATGCTCTATTGAATGATGATCATCACAATGCTATTTATTTACAACTCGATGATTACAACTCGATACTAGAACAAAGTATGACCCTATATGAATGCCTCCGGCGGTGTACCGGGATATGCAATGAATCAAGAGTGACAAGTATGAAAGAATTATGAACGGTGGCTTTGCCACGAATACAATGTCAACTACATGATCATGCTAAGCAATATGACAATGATGAATGTGTCATGAAGAACGGAATGGTGGAAAGTTGCATGGCAATATATCTCGGAATGGCTATGGAAATGCCATAATAGGTAGGTATGGTGGCTGTTTTGAGGAATATATAAGGAGGTTTATGTGTGAAAGAGCGTATCATATCACGGGGTTTGGATGCACCGGCGAAGTTTGCACCAACTCTCAGTGTGAGAAAGGGCAATGCACGGTACCAAAGAGGCTAGCAATGATGGAAGGGTGAGAGTGCGTATAATCCATGGACTCAACATTAGTCATAAAGAACTCATATACTTATTGCAAAAATCTACAAGCCATCAAAAACCAAAGTACTACGCGCATGCTCCTAGGGGGATAGATCGGTAGGAAAAGACCATCGCTCGTCCCCGACCGCCACTCATAAGGAGGACAATCAAATAACACTTCATGTTTCAAATTTGTTACATAATGTTTACCATACGTGCATGCTACAGGACTTGCAAACTTCAAGGCAAGCATTTCTCAAATTCACAACTACTCAACTAGCACAACTTTTATATCACTACCTCCGTATCTCAAAACAATCATCAATCATCAAACTTCTCTTAGTATTCAACACACTCATAAGAATTCTTACAAATCTTGTATGCTTAGCATATTAGGATTTTAAGCAAATTACCATGCTATTTAAGACTCTCAAAATAATCTAAGTGAAGCATGAGAGTTCATCTATTTCTTCAAAATACAACTACCACCATGCTCTAAAAGATATAAGTGAAGCACTAGAGCAAACAACAAACTACTCCGAAAGATATAAGTGAAGATCAATGAGTAATCGGATAATTATGCAACTACGGAAGACTCTCTAACATTTAAGAATTTCAGATCTTGGTATTTTATTCAAACAGCAAGCAAATCTAAATAAAATAAAACGACACTCCAAGCAAAACACATATCATGTGGTGAATAAAAATATAGCTCCAAGTAAAATTACCGATGAACGAAGACGAAAGAGGGGATGCCACCCGGGGCATCCCCAATCTTAGACGCTTGGTTATCCTTGAATATTACCTTGGGGTTCCTTGGGCATCCCCAAGATTAGGCTCTTTCCACTCCTTATTCCATAGTCCATCGAATCTTTACCCAAAACTTGGAAACTTCACAACACAAAACTTAACAGAAAACTCGTGAGCTCCGTTAGTGAAAGAAAACAAAACAACACTTAAAAGTAATGTAATGAACTCATTCTTTGTTTATATTGGTGTTAAACCTACTGTATTCCAACTTCTCTATGGTTTATAAACTATTTTAATAGCCATAGATTCATCAAAATAAGCAAACAACACAATGAAAACAGAATCTGTCAAAAACAGAACAGTCTGTAGTAATCTGTAACTAACGCAAACTTCTGGAACTCCAAAAATTCTAAAATAAATTGGTGGACCTGAGGGATTTGTCTAGTAATCATCTGCAAAAATAATCAACTAAATATAACTCTCCAGTAAAAAGTTGAAGCTAATCTCGTGAGCGCTAAAGTTTCTGTTTTTTACAGCATGATCATAAAGACTTCACCCAAGTCTTCCCAAAGGTTCTACTTGGCACAAACACTAATTAAAACATAAAACCACATCTAAACATAATCTATATGGATTATTTACTCCTAAATAGAACCAAAAAGCAAGAAACTAAAATAAAGTTGGGTTGCCTCCCAACAAGCGCCATCGTTTAACGCCCCTAGCTAGGCATGATGATTTCAATGATGCTCACATAAAAGATAAGAATTGAAACATAAAGAGAGCATCATGAAGAATATGACTAGCATATTTAAGTCTAACCCACTTCCTATGCATAGGGATTTTGTGAGCAAACAACTTAAGGGAACAAGAATCAACTTGCATAGGAAGGTAAAACAAGCATAACTTTAAAACTTTAAGCACATAGAGAGGAAACTTGATATTATTGCAATTCCTACAAGCATATATTCCTCCCTCATAATAATTTTCAGTAGCATCATGAATGACTTCAACAATATAACCAGCACCTAAAACATTCTTTTCATGATCTACTAGCATAGAAATTTTATTACTCACCACATAAGCAAAATTCTTCTCATTCGGAATAGTGGGAGTATCATAAGAGACTTGAATACAATAAATTGTTTCCACATTAAAAGAGTAATGTTCAGAGAAAGGGTACTCATAATCATGACAAGTTTTATAAATATAATCATCACTACTCTTTATAGCATAAGTTTTATCACAATAATCATCATAAGTAGCAACTTTGTTCTCATCATAATCGATTGAAACCTCTTCCGAAATAGTGGATACATCACTAAATAAAGTCATGACCTCTCCAAATCCACTTTCATAAATATTATAAGATTCAACATCCTCCAAAATAGTGGTATCATTACTTCCTAAAGTTGACACTCTTCCAAACCCACTTTCATCAATATATTCATCATAGGTAGAAGGCATGCTATCATCATAACTACTTTGCATATCAAAACTTGAGAGGCTAAAAATATCATCATTATTAAACATAGCATCCCCAAGCTTGGGACAAACATTAATTTCAGCAAATATATTCTCAAATATGTCATCTTCATCAAACATAGTTTCCCCAAGCTTGGGCCTTTTCATATCATAAGCATAATCACTCTCATCATTAATAGTTTTGATAGCACCAATAGTATAGCAAACATTATTATCATATTCTTCCAAGCAAGTGCCAAAAAGATTTTCAAGATCATAAGGGGTATAATTATCTTCCCAATCATAATCATCACAACAAGCAATAGGCATAACGAGATCATCATCAAGTGTATCATCTTCATTTTCATGAGGCACAACAATAATAGGAGCAACTTTATTTGGGAGAGATACATTTTTACCTCTCTTCCTTTTTTTATTTTCTTCTTCTTCACCACATCATGTGTGGGTTCAATCCTCTTTTTGGAGCTCCTTATTAATGAGATTGGTTGAATAGAAGGCTCCTCCTCGTTACCTGATTCATCATAAGAAATAATAGGAGGATATTGGGAAGTCTCTTCCCTTTCATTAGTACTCTCTTCATCCTATATTTGTTTTCTTTTATTTATGTAATTGGCAATATAAGGATTATCAATGCAATTCACCGTACAATACATATAAATTTTCTCTAGATCTAAATGAAGAACTTTATCAAGGGCAAATTTTGGAATATCCTTAATTCTACGTTTAATTTCTTCATAACCCAAAAGCAAACTAAGTTCATTATGATGTGCAAGGGAAATCAAGTCATCACAATTTTTGGACACGATACGATCATGAAACAATTTGCATTGGGCACTAAAATGATCACGTTCATTGCAAAGTTCACAAGTAGGGCTAAGAAATAATAAATTTTCAGCACATTCATCTAGCTCTTCTTGCAACAATAAATATCGTGAAGGCTATGTTGATTTGTTTCAACTACATGTGTGAATGATATCTACTACACAACCTTCTTCTTGTAGACGTTGTTGGGCCTCCAAGTGCAGAGGTTTGTAGGACAGTAGCAAATTTCCCTCAAGTGGATGACCTAAGGTTTATCAATCCGTAGGAGGCGTAGGATGAAGATGGTCTCTGTCAAGCAACCCTGTAACCAAATAACAAAGAGTCTCTTGTGTCCCCAACACACCCAATACAATGGTAAATTGTATAGGTGCACTAGTTCGGCGAAGAGATGGTGATACAAGTGCAATATGGATGGTAGATATAGGTTTTTGTAAACTGAAAATATAAAAACAGCAAGGTAGCAAGCGGTAAAAGTGAGCGTAAACGGTATTGCAATGATAGGAAACAAGGCCTAGGGTTCATACTTTCACTAGTGCAAGTCCTCTCAACAATGATAACATAATTGGATCACATAACTATCCCTCAACATGCAACAAAGAGTCACTCCAAAGTCACTAATAGCGGAGAACAAACGAAGAGATTATGGTAGGGTACGAAACCACCTCAAAGTTATTCTTTCCAATCAATCCGGTGGGCTATTCCTATAAGTGTCACAAACAGCCCTAGAGTTCGTACTAGAATAACACCTTAAGATACAAATCAACCAAAACCCTAATGTCACCTAGATACTCCAATGTAAACTCAAGTATCCGTGGGCATCATTATACGATATGCATCACACAATCTCAATTCATCTACTCAACCAACACATAGAACCTCAAAGAGTGCCCAAAGTTTCTACCGGAGAATCACGACGAAAACATGTGCCAACCCCTATGCATAGGTTCATGGGCAGAACCCGCAAGTTGGTCACCAAAACATACATCAAGTGGCACGTGATATCCCATTGTCACCACAGATACGCACGGCAAGACATACATCAAGTGTTCTCAAATCTTTAAAGACTCAATCTGATAAAATAACTTCAAAGGGAAAACTCAATCCATTAGAAGAGAGAAGAGGGGGAGAAGAAACATAAGATCCAACTATAATAGCAAAGCTCGCGATACATCAAGATCGTGCCAAATCAAGAACACGAGAGAGAGAGAGATCAAACACATAGCTACTGGTACATACCCTCAGCCCCGAGGGTGAACTACTCCCTCCTCGTCATGGAGAGCGCCGGGATGATGAAGATGGCCACCGGTGAGGGTTCCCCCCCTCCGGCAGGGTGCCGGAACAGGGTCCTGATTGACTTTTGGTGGCTACAGAGGCTTGCGGCGGTGGAACTCCTGATCTAATCTCCATTCTAGAAGTTTTAGGTTACGTAGGTATATATGGGTGTAGGAGGTACGTCGGTGGAGCTTCGGGGGCCCCACGAGGCAGGGGGGCGCGTCCCAGGGGGGTGGGCGCGCCCCGCACCCTCGTGGCCAGCTCCCGTATCTTCTGACGTAGAGTCCAATTCCATCCGGTAGGTTTCCTTCCAAAAGTAACTTCTCTAGTTGATTTCGTTCCGTTTCGACTCCGTCTGATATTCCTTTTCTTCGAAACACTGAAATAGGCATAAAACAGCAAATCTGGACTGGGCCTCTGGTTAATAGGTTAGTCCCAAAAATAATATAAAAGTGGATAATAAAGCCCAATATTGCCCAAATTGTAGATAACATAGCATGGAACAATAAAAAATTATAGATACGTTGGAGACGTATGAGTGAATATGTGCCAAGTCCAGTCACTTGAATCATTCAAAGGAGGATACCGCCCTATCATACCACATCATAACCATTTTAATAGCATGTTGGCACGCAAGGTAAACCATTATAAACTCCTAGCTAATTAAGAATGGCATAAACAACTATAATCTCTAATTTTCATTGCAAACATGTTTATTCATAATAGGCTGAATCAGGAACGATGAACTAATCATATTTACAAAAACAAGAGAGGTCGAGTTCATACCAGCTTCTCTCATCTCAATCAGTCCATCATATATCGTCATAACTGCCTTTCACTTGCATGACCGAATGATGTGAATAATAATAGTAGTGCACGTGCATTAGACTAAGCTGGAATCTGCAGGCATTCAATAAACAGGAGAAGACAAGATAATATGGGCTCTTGGTTAAATCAACAATAATGCATATAAGAGCCACTTCAACATTTTCATTATGGTCTTCTCCTCTCGACCCCAAAGAAAAGAGAAGAAATAAAACTATTTACACGGGAAAGCTCCCAACAAACAAAAGAAGAACAGGAAATCTTTTTGGGTTTTCTTTTAGTTATTACTACTACAGGCAAGGAAAGTAAACTAGCTAAAAGCTACAACTATTTTTTTGTTTTTCTTAAGGTTTTTCAAACACACAAGAAGAAAGCGAGAAAAAGAAAAAATAAACTAGCATGGATAGTACAATGAAAAAGTATGAACACCGACAACTAGCATGAGTGTGTGAACATAAATGCAACGTCGGTGAGAAATACGTACTCCCCCAAGCTTAGGCTTTTGGCCTAAGTTGGTCTATTGCCACGGCTAGCCTGGCAGATATCCAAAGTTGTAGTTGGGGTCGTACTGAGATGCAGCGGCTATCGCATCGTGGGCTGCAGCTTGGAGGCGAGCTGTCTCAGTCCTCCACTCATACTCGTTCGCCTCCTCCCTGGTTATAACATGTCTCCCTTTTGCCTGAAAGTCAAAGAAAGTAGGAGCAGGGAGAGCGACGTGATAGGTTCATCGTCTGTCAAAGACTACTCGGTACTAGAGGAACTGATCGTTCCTCTCAACAAACTGATGACGAACCATAGCCTCATAATCTAAATAAATAGGAGGCAACTCAACATCATACTCACGTATGGGTATATCAAGAAAATTAGCTAAACGGGTTGCATAAATTCCACCAAAGAAATCTCCATTAATTCTATTATTATGTAACCTACGTGCAACAATGGCTCCCAAATTATAATGTTCATCTCCTAATACAGCACTCCTGAGAATACTAAGGTCAGGGACACATATGTGACATGCTTCATCCTTACCATTTATGCACCTACCTATGAAGAGAGCAAAATAATGTATAGCAGGAAAATGAATGCTCCCTATGGTAGCTTGTGTTATATCTCTAGACTCCCCCACAGTTATACTAGCAAGAAAATCTCTAAACTCATATTTGCGAGGCTCACTAGTGCTACCCCATTGTGGAAGTTTGCAAGCAGTATTAAAATCCTCTAAGTCCATAGTATAAGAATTTTCATAAAGATCAAACGGGACAGTTTGAGAATTGCGTGATGATGAAAATTCAAACCTTCTCACAAAGAAATCAGTGAGATAGTGGTACTGACGGCACTTATCTGCCTCGAAGCTCTCAAGATTAGCGTTACGCACATATGCGTCAAATTCCTCCTTGATTCCTGCTCGAACCATAAAGTCCTCTGACGGCCATTCACAAGCCCGCACTTGGGCTTCCCTCGGTGGTTCATCGTTCGCATCGCGAATTGCGAGCATGGGTCCTTGCTTCCTTGAAGGACCACCTTGGTACATTTTCCTAAACATAATTCTTCCTCTGAAAAATTTCTGAAAATTTTAGTAACTTCAAATAAAAGTGAACCAAACTCAATAAAATTGATAGCAACTACTCACACAAGTGCCTAGAGGCCATATCATGCATTAGAACTACTTTTGACCACATAAATTTGACATGCAAGCTCAAGAACAGGGTCACCTAAGTAGCAAAAATTTGCAATGAATAAAGCACTAGAACAAAAACTAATTGGACCATTGGAGGACTCACATACCGAAGAACAATCCCCCAAAGCAGTTTCATGGGTGGACCTTTGAACAAGGAGATCGAAAATCGCAGCAAAGTGAGCTAGAACTCGTGCTTGAGCTGGTTGGTGATTTTTTTGGGAGGAAGAAGGAGTGTGTGGTTGCTGGCATAAGTGGAGGGGAGCCACCATGGGCCCACGAGGCAGGGGGCGCGCCCTGGACCCTCGTGGCCAGGTGCTTGCTCCCCCTGTTGTGTTCTCAGTGCCAGATATTCTCAAATATTCCAGAAAATATCATATTTCATTTTCGGGGCATTTGGAGAACTTTTATTTTCGGGTTTTTTTATTGCACGGATAATTCACAAAACAGACAGAAAATAATATTTTTGCTTTATTTAATCTAAATAACAGAAATTAAAAGGAGGGTATAGAAGCTTGTGCTTTCTAACTTCATCCATCTCATGCTCATCAAAAGGAATCCACTAACAAGGTTGATCAAGTCTTGTTAACAAACTCATTTCGAATAACATGGAACCATAGAAATTTCGAATAACACTATGTTACCTCAACGGGAATATGCACATACCCAACAATAAGAATATCATATCTCTTTTTGACAGTAGGAAGAGGAAATTCAAAACCTCCAATGGTAATAGTTGGAATTTTTCCAATAGAATTGATACTGTGGGCTTGAGGTTGTTTCCTCGGAAAGTGTACCGTATGCTCATTTCCATTAACATGAAAAGTGTCATTGCCTTTGTTGCAATCAATAACAGCCCCTGCAGTATTCAGAAAGGGTCTCCAAGAATAATAGACATACTATCGTCCTCGGGAATATCAAGAATAACAAAGTCCGTCAAGATAGTAGCGTTTGCAACAACAGGCACATCCTCACAAATACCGATAGGTATAGCAGTTGATTTATCAGCCATTTGCAAAGATATTTCAGTAGGTGTCAACTTATTCAAATCAAGTCTACGATATAAAGATAGAGGCATAACACTAGCACCGGTTCCAAGATCACATAAAGCAGTTCTAACATAATTTCTTTTAAAGGAGCATGGTATAGTGGGTACTCCTGGATCTCCAAGTTTCTTAGGTATTCCACCCTTAAAGTATAATTAGCAAGCATGGTGAAAATTTTAGCTTCCGGTATCTTTCTCTTATTAGTAACAATATCCTTCATATACTTAGCATACAAATTCATTTTAAGCATATCAGTCAAACGCATACGCAAAAACATAGGTCTAATCATTTTAGCAAAGCGCTCAAAATCCTCATCATCC
Source organism: Aegilops umbellulata (assembly GCA_032464435.1). Taxonomy (NCBI): domain Eukaryota; kingdom Viridiplantae; phylum Streptophyta; class Magnoliopsida; order Poales; family Poaceae; genus Aegilops; species Aegilops umbellulata. The sequence continues at coordinate 402,302,629 of CP136054.1, forward strand.
TTTTTCTTGGATGGTTTGGGAGGAAAAGGCATGGGCTTCTGAACCCATGGTTCTCTTTCTTTACCGTGCTTCCTAGCAACAAAGTCTCTCTTATCATAACGTTGATTCTTTGATTGTGGGTTATCAAGATCAACAGCAGGTTCAATTTCTACATCATTGTCATTGCTAGGTTGAGCATCAACATGAAAATCATCATTAACATTATCACTAGGTTCTTGTTCATCACCAGATTGTGTTTCAGCATCAGAGATAGAAATATCATTGGGATTCTTAGGTGTGTCTACAACAGGTTCACTAGAAGCATGCAAAGTCCTATCATTTTTCTTCTTCTTCTTCTTCTTAGAAGGACTAGGTGCATCTACATTAGCTCTCTGAGAATCCTGCTCAATTCTCTTAGGGTGACCTTCAGGATACAAAGGTTCCTGAGTCACTTTACCCCCTCTAGTTGCAACTCTAACAGCAAAGTCATTATTCTTACTATTCAATTCATTGAGCAAATCATTCTGAGCTTTAAGTACTTGTTCTACTTGAGTGGTAACCATAGAAGCATGTTTACTAATGAGTTTAAGTTCACCTTTAACTCTAGACATATAATCACCCAAGTGTTCAATAATATAAGCATTGTGTTTTAATTCTCTACCAAAATAAGCATTGAAGTTTTCTTGCTTAACCATAAAGTTATCAAACTCATCCAAACATTGGCTAGCAAACTTAGTAGGAGGGATTTCAACTTTATCATATCTATAGAGAGAGTTTACCTTTACTACCTGTGTCCGGTTTCAAGACCGTGTGTTTCTTCAATAGGTGATGAATTAATACCATGTATTTCTTCAACAAGAGGTAAATTCTTAACATCTTTAGCTTTAATACATTTTTCCTTCATAGATTTCTTTGCCTCTTGCATATCTTCAGGACTGAGAAATAGAATACCCCTTTTCTTCGGAGTTGGCTTAGGAGTTGGTTCAGGAAGTGTCCAATTATTTTCATTAGTCAACATATTATTCAATAGAATTTTAGCTTGATCAACAGTTCTTTCCCTAAAAACACAACCAGCACAACTATCCAGGTGGTCTCTGGAAGCATTGGTTAGTCCATTATAAAAGATATCAAGTATTTCATTTTTCTTGAGAGGATGATCAGGCAAAGCATTAAGTAATTGGAGAAGCCTCCCCCAAGCTTGTGGGATACTCTCTTCTTCAATTTGCACAAAATTATATATTTCCCTTAAAGCAACTTGTTTCTTATGAGCAGGGACATATTTAGCACAGAAGTAATAAATCATATCCTGGGGACTACGCACACAACCAGGGTCAAGAGAATTAAACCATATCTTAGCATCACCCTTTAATGAGAACGGAAATAATTTAAGGATACAATAGTAGCGAGTTTTCTCATCATTAGTGAACAAGGTGGCTATATCATTTAATTTAGTAAGATGTGCCACAACAGTTTCAGATTCATAGCCATAAAAAGGATCAGATTCAACCAAAGCAATTATATCAGGATCAACAGAGAAATCATAATCCTTATCAGTAACAAATATAGGTGAAGTAGCATAAGCAGGATCATATTTCATTCTAGCATTCAGAGTTTTTTCTTTCAGCTTAGCTAATAATTTCTTAAGATCACTTCTATCATTGCAAGCAAGAAAGTCTCTAGCAGTTTCTTCATCCATAACATAACCCTCAAGCACAACAGACAATTCATATCTAGGGGGAGAATCTTCATCATCACTTTCATCAATATTATCAGTTTCAATAATTTCATTCCCTCTAGCCCTAGCCAGTTGTTCATCAAGAAATTCACCAAGTGGCACGGTAGTATCAAGCATAGAAGTAGTTTCATCATAAGTATCATGCATAGCAGAAGTGGCATCATCAATAACATGCGACATATCAGAATGAATAGCAGAAGCAGGTTTAGGTGTCGCGAGCTTACTCAAAACAGAAGGTGAATCAAGTGTTGAAATAGATGGCAGTTCCTTACCTCCCCTCGTAGTTGAGGGATAAATCTTGGTTTTTTCGTCTTTCAAGTTCTTCATAGTGACCAGCAAATATAAATCCCAAGTGACTCAAAGAATAGAGCTATGCTCCCCGGGGACGGTGCCAGAAAATAGTCTTATAACCCACAAGTATAGGGGATCACAACAGTTTTCGAGGGTAGAGTTTTCAACCCAAATTTATTGATTCGACACAAGGGGAGCCAAAGAATATTCTCAAGTACTAGCAGTTGAGTTGTCAATTCAAGCACACCTGGATAACTTAATATCTGCAGCAAAGTATTTAGTAGCAAAGTAATATGGAAGTAACGGTAACGGTGGTAAAAGTAACAGTGATAGTTTTGTAGTGATTGTAACAGTAGCAACGAGAAAGTAAATAAGCAAAGAACAATATGTGAAAAACTCGTAGGCATTGGATCGGTGATGGAGAATTATGCCGGATGCGATTATTCATGCAACAGTTATAACATAGGGTGACACAGAACTAGCTCCAACTCATCAATGTAATGTAGGCATGTATTCCGAATATAGTCATGCATTCTTGTGGAAAAGAACTTGCATGACATCTTTTGTCCTACCCTCCCGTGGCAGCGGGGTCCTATTGGAAACTAAGGGATATTAAGGCCTCCTTTTAATAGAGTACTGGACCAAAGCATTAACACATAGTGAATACATGAACTCCTCAAACTACGCTCATCACCGGGAGTGGTCCCGATTATTATCACTTCGGGGTTGCCGGATCATAACACATAGTAGGTGACTATAGACTTGCAAGATAGGATCAAGAACTCACATATATTCATGGAAACATAATAGGTTCAGATCTGAAATCATGGCACTCGGGCCCTAGTGACAAGCGTTAAGCATAGCAAAGTCATAGCAACATCAATCTTAGAACATAGTGGATACTAGGGATCAAACCCTAACAAAACTAACTCGATTACATGATAAATATCATCCAACCCATCACCATCCATCAAGCCTACGATGGAATTACTCACGCACGGCGGTGAGCATCATGAAATTGGTGATGGAGGATGGTTGATGATGACGACGGCGACAGATTCCCCTCTCCGGAGCCCCGAATGGACTCCAGATCAGCCCTCCCGAGAGATATTAGGGCTTGGCGGCGGCTCCGTATCGTAAAACGCGATGAATCCTTCTCTTTGATTTTTTTCTCCCCGAACGTGAATATATAGAGTTGGAGTTGAGGTCGGTGGAGCACCAGGGGGCCCACGAGGCAGGGGGCGTGCCCATGGGGGGTAGGCACGCCCCCACCCTCGTGGACAGGGTGTGGGCCCCCTGGCCTTGATTCTTTCGCCAGTATTTTTTATTAATTCCAAAAATAATCTCCATTGATTTTCAGGTTGGGCACGCCCCCACCCTCGTGGATAGGGTGTGGGCCCCCTGGCCTTGATTCTTTCGCCAGTATTTTTTATTAATTCCAAAAATAATCTCCATTGATTTTCAGGTCATTCTGAGAAGTTTTATTTCCGCACAAAAATAATACCATGGCAATTCTGCTGAAAACATCGTCAGTCCGGGTTAGTTCCATTCAAATCATGCAAGTTAGAGTCCAAAACAAGGGCAAAAGTGTTTGGAAAAGTAGATACGACGGAGACGTATCATATACCGCCGGAGGCATTTAGATAGAGTAATATTTTGTTCTAGTATCGAGTTGTAATCATTGAGTTGTAAATAAACAGAAGTGTGATGATCATCATTAATAGAGCATTGTCCCAAAAAAAGAGAAAGGCCAAAAAAAGAAAGGCCCAAAAAAGAAAAAGAAAGAGAAAATAAATAAAAAGGGACAATGCTACTATCCTTTTTTTCACGCTTGTGCTTCAAAGTAGCACCATGATCTTTATGATAGAGAGTCTCTTGTTTTGTCACTTTCATATACTAGTGGGAATTTTTCATTATAGAACTTGGCTTGTATATTCCAACAATGGGCTTCCTCAAATGCCCTAGGTCTTCATGAGCAAGCATGTTGGATGCACACCCACTTAGTTTCTTTTTGTTGAGCTTTCATACATTTATAGCTCTAGTGCATCCGTTGCATGACAATCCCTACTCCTTGCATTGACATCAATTGATGGGCATCTCCTTAGCCCGTTGATTAGCCGCGTCAATGTGAGATTTTCTCCTCTTTTGTCTTCTCCACATAACCCCCATCATTATATTCTATTCCATGTATAGTGCTATATCAATGGCTCATGCTCATGCATTGCGTGAAAGTTGAAAAAAGTTTGAGATTACTAAAGTATGAAACAATTGCTTGGCTTGTCTCGGGGTTGTGCATGATGAGAACATTCTTGTGTGATGAAAATGGAGCATGACCAAACTATATGATTTTGTAGGGATGAACTTTCTTTGGCCATGTTATTTTGAGAAGACATAATTGCTTAGTTAGTATGCTTGAAATGTTATTATTTTTTACGTCAATATTAAACTTTTTTCTTGAATCTTTCGGATCTGAACATCCATGCCACAATAAACAAAATTACATTAATAATTATGCTAAGTAGCATTCCACATAAACAATTCTGTTTTTATCATTTACCTACTCGAGGACGAGCAGGAATTAAGCCCGAGGATGCTTCATACGTCTCCAACGTATCTATAATTTTGGATTGTTCCATGCTATTATATTATCTGTTTTGGATGTTTAATGGGCTTTATTATACACTTCTATATTATTTTTGGGACTAACCTACTAACCGAAGGCCCAGTGCAAATTGTTGTTTTTTTGCCTATTTCAGTGTTTCACAGAAAAGGAATATCAAACGGAATAAACCTTTGGGAGAGTTATTTTTGGAACAAACGTGATCCAGGGGACTTGGAGTGGACGTCAAGAAAGAAGCGAGGAGGCCACGAGGCAGGGAGGCGCGCCTGCCCCCCTGGGCGCGCCCCCACCCTCGTGGGCCCCTTGCAGCTCCACCGACTTACTTCTTCATCCTATATATACCCATATACCCCAAAAACATCGAGGAGCACCACGAAACCCTATTTCCACCGCTGCAACCTTCTGTATCCGTGAGATCCCATCTTGGGGCCTTTTCCGACGCTCCGCTGGAGGGGGAAATCATCATGGAGGGCCTCTACATCAACACCATAGCCACTCCGATGATGTGTGAGTAGTTTACCACAGACCTTTGGGTCCATGGTTATTAGCTAGATGGCTTCTTCTCTCTCTTTGAATCTCAATACAAAGTTCTCCTCGATCTTCTTAGAGATCTATTCGATGTAATTCTTTTTGCGGTGTGTTTGTCGAGATCCGATGAATTGTGGGTTTATGATCAAGATTATCTATGAACAATATTTGAATCTCCTCTGAATTCTTTTATGTATGATTTGTTATCTTTGCAAGTCTCTTCGAATTATCAGTTTGGTTTGGCCTACTAGATTGATCTTTCTTGCAATGGGAGAAGTGTTTAGCTTTGGGTTCAATCTTGCGGTGTCCTTTCCCAGTGATAGCAGGGGCAGCAAGGCACGTATTGTATTGTTGCCATCGAGGATAAAAAAGATCGGGTTTATATCATATTGCTTGAGTTTATCCATCTACATCATGTCATCTCGCCTAATGTGTTACTCTGTTCTTATGAACTTAATACTCTAGATGCATGCTGGATAGCGGTCAATGTGTGGAGTAATAGTAGTAGATGCAGAATCGTTTCGGTCTACTTGTCGTGGACGTGATGCCTATATACATGATCATGCCTAGATATTCTCATAATTATGCACTTTTCTATCAATTGCTCGACAGTATTTTGTTCACCTACCGTAATACTTATGCTATCTTGAGAGAAGCCACTAGTGAAACCTATGGCCGCCGGGTCTATTTTCCATCATATAAGTTTCCAATCTATTTTATTTTGCAATCTTTACTTTCCAATCTATATCATAAAAATACCAAAGATATTTATCTTATTATCTCTACCAGATCTCACTTTTGCAAGTGGCCGTGAAGGGATTGACAACCCCTTTATCGCGTCGGTTGCAAGGTTCTTATTTGTTTGTGTAGGTAACAGGCGACTTGCATGTAGTCTCCTACTGGATTGATACATTGGTTCTCAAAAACTGAGGGAAATACGGACGCTACTTTGCTACATCACCCTTTCCTCTTCAAGGGAAAAACGAACACAAGCTCAAGAGGTAGCATGAGTGCACCACCAAGCAAGGATATCAACTCGACCCTTTGTGCTTTCCCTACTTTGATTCTTAGCGTAAAGATCAATGCCTATATTCTTGCCACGATTGAAACGACTCTATCCTCTGCAAAACCCCATAAGATTAGATTTGATGCAAAAAAATAGGTTTTGATTTCCGCCGAACTCATCTCGGACCGAACGATATTAGGATTTCGGTCTCACCGATTTGGCCCAGGCCATTGCACGTGTACTACTCGATCTGACCGAAGTGTATGAATCGGTGTGACCGAGTTTACTTACTTAGTGAAACCCTAGCTTCTCGGAATCACCGAACCGTGTGTTGGTCTAACCAATTTCACCAGTTTAGACTCTAAAGCCGCTTCGGTGTCACCGAGTTTGTAATATCGGTAGCTCCGAAATGCTTTATGTAGAAAACTAAAACTAAGTTTTTGACTCATTTGTTTTTCAAAATGGCTGTGCTTTGTGATACTTATCTACTCCATCTCAACCTATCTATTCACAGGGTTAGCTTTCAGTGTCAGAGATGTCAGACCAGAGTGACAGCCAGAACAAGTCTGAAGAGCATCAAAATATCAGTGAGGGCACTAGTCCCTCCAATAACAGTTATAATGAGGGTAGAAAAAGCACCCCAAGCAACCTGCCTAAGGCTGCAACTAGGCAGACAGTTAAGAGAACCTCAGAATCTGGAGATGAGGATTATGTTGCTAATGAAGAGGTCACTTCCAAGAAGAAGTTGATCAAGAAAGAGAAAGTTGCTGCTGCTGCTGGCATTAAGCTAGGCATGAAGAAGAAGGCTCCTGTTCAGAGGAGGCCTATGTTAAAATTCAGAGCTTCAACTCCGTAAACTATGGAATTCTCTCTTGAACCAAGAGAAGAAGAAGCCGCTAGAGGCAAGAAGAGGAAGGAAAGGGTAAGAAAGACCATTGCCAGGGTCATTGGCAGATCCTCACTGATGAGAGACCCAGCTGAGGATGAGGAAGAAGATGAAGAGAGAGAAGGCTAAGGCAGACAAAGCTTCAAAGATTCCAAATCCCTCAGCAGTCAATCTCAAGACCAAGTAGGACCAGCTCAGCTATCTGCTTGAGGCCACAGTGAGAATAGAGAAAGGACTAGCTACCCTGACGCGAAATCAAGAGAGCCTTTAGAGGATCTTTGAGACAAAGCTGCATGACTTGGATACCAAAGTCACTGAGATTCAGACTTCAGTTGAGAAGATACAAGAAGATCTTGAGGACATGAATGACAGGACAACCACAGATTCTTATTAGAGGGTGCCTAGAGCACAAAGGTCTGCAGCTGTGCCAGTGAGTGACACTAGGGCCACTACTTCAGCTCCTGCAGCAACAACCTCTGTTGCCCCTCCAGTGTCAACCTTTCCAGTTCCTCAGACGTCAGCCGAAGTTTTCGCAGATGCTATCTCTCCACGCCATCTTCGCACTCCAGAGCTCCCAGAGATCGTGCTTAGAGTGTCGTATAACGCTATGCGTTTTCAAGCTTTTTGGTAACTTGTTTCCAAAGGGGGATAAAATGTATAGATCATAGGCTGAGAGAGAGAGAGAGATAGAGAGAGAGAGAGAGAAGAGAGTGTGTGTTTTGCTTCTTTTTGGTCTCTCTTGCTACTTATTTGCTCGTTTTGCTTGTGTTTGCTACAATATTCATGCTTGTGTGTGAGATACTTCTATGATCATGTGGTAGATCATACTACACTTTATTATGCTCTGCTTGAATGATGTTATCCCTTATATCTTGTGTATGATCTATCATATTTGTCTAGGTGATGAGTGCATTTGTATGTGTTATCATTTTCAGCGCTCCACCAAGATGTATGTGACATGGAAGAGTGACCCACGATCCTAATCGATTGTGCATTTGCATTAAAAAGCAAATCATAAATAATGCACAAATTTAGGGAGAGCTCTTGCTTATCACATACTTCTCAAAGCGAGGATATATTTCATTCTTATTATCCTTTGTCAAAGCTTTGATCTATATGTTGTCATCAATTACCAAAAAGGGGGAGATTGAAAGTGCAACTAATCCCTGGGTGGTTTTGGTAATCCTTAACAACATATAGCTCATTGAAATAATATCCTTTCAAGATGATTATTTCAGAAAGTTCAATGATTGGTATGGCATGTACTAAGAGATGTGGACCCCTCAAAATGCTAAGGACAAATATTGGCAAAAGCTCAAGACTCTTCATTTCTATTTAGTGATCCAAGATCACACTGAGTCCATAGAAAAGCCAATACTATTAAAAGGGGATGAGGTGTTGCTTAATGGTCTACTTGCTCAAAATGCTTAGTGATATGCTCCAAATCCCTCAACCACTTTCTCATATCCAAATTTGTCCTAAACGTAAAGTCAAACTCGGCCCCACCGATTTGATGCATCCGGCGCCACCGAGTTCACTTGACATAGCCATTGCCACAAACCCTAATCAGTTCGGTCTCACCGATAGGGATCTCGATCTCACCAAGATGGGATTGCAAACTCTCTGTTTCCCTTCGTAACGTTTTGGTCTCACCGAAATGAGCGATCGGTCCCATCGAGTTCACAATGCAAACTCTCTGTTTCCCTTTCGTAACGTTTCGGTCTCACCGAAAGGAGCGATCGGTCCCACTGAGTTTTGCCTGACCGACTCTATATTTGCTTGTTACTGAAATCGATCTCACTGAGTGGAATTAATCGGTCAGACCGAGATCAAGTTTTGCCCTAACCCTAGCTCATCGGTGCCACCGAGTTGATCGTGTCGGTCCCATTGAAAACTTTAACGTTCACATTTTGAACTGAATCGGTCTCACCGAGTTCACATATTCGGTCTGACCGAGTTGGATCTTTTGTGTGTAACGGTTATATTTTGTGTGGAGACTATATATACCCCTTCACCCTCCTCTCCATAAGTGAGAGAGCCATCAGAACGTGCCTACACTTCCAGCATTCATTTTCTTAGAGAGAACCACCTACTCATGTGTTGAGACCAAGACATTCCAATCCAACCTCAAGAATCTTGATCTTTAGCCTTCCTGAAGTTGCTTTCCACTCAAATCATCTTTCCACCATAGCCAAATCTGTGAGAGAGAGTTGAGTGTTGGGGAGACTATCATTTGAAGTACAAAAGAAAGGAGTTCATCATCAACACACCATCTATTACCTTTTGGAGAGTGGTGTCTTCTAGATTGTTTAGGTGTTACTTGGGAGCCTCCGACAAGATTGTGGAGTTGAACTAAGGAGTTTGTAAGGGCAAGGAGATCGCCTACTTCGTGAAGATCTAACCAAGTGAGCCAAGTCCTTTGTGGGCGATGGCCATGGTAGGATAGAGAAGGTTGCTTCTTCGTGGACCCTTCATGGGTGGAGCCCTTCATGGACTCGCACAACCGTTACCCTTCGTGGATTGAAGTCTCCATCAACGTGAATGTACGATAACCTATCAGAACCACGCCAAAAATCTCCGTGTCTACATTGCGTTTGCCACTCCTAACCCCTTTATTTACCTTCATATGCAATGATTTACATTCTGATGCTATACTTTTAGAATTGCATGTGTAGGTTGATTGCTTGACTTGTGATAAGTTGTTAAAATCTGCCAAGACTTAAAATTGGGAAAATGCTAGACTTTTATTTGGTCAAGTAGTCTAACCACCCCCCTCTAGACCTACTTTCGATCCTACAGTTGCCGAAGTTCGCAACTTGAGTACATTGATTTACTGTTGCAAACTACTTCTTAGAAATGTCTCGCAAATAAATATATTAGTCGTTTAAAAAATCATTTAGGCTTCTTGAAAACTTGGTTTTATATGTTCACAAGTTAGTTAGATACCTAGATAATCCAAATAATGTTCTAGATTGTTGGCTACAAATTATGTTTAAGAAAAACTATTTAAGACTATACTTACCGATGCGGGTGCATTTTTTTCAATCGTCCTACTTCGCTTGCGCTAACTCTAACCACACAATCGATATTATGGAAACGCGCGCGTGAGCACGTTGCAAGATCATATTGGGGCCGACCACAAAATAAAAAGTTTGGAGATCTTAGACTCAACAACAACAATAAAGTGGCCTCGGATGAAAAACAAAAAACCTGTCAAAAAACAATTAAAAAAAGGAACAACTTTTGGGATCTTAAATACCGGTCAAACCAAAGAGCTCATGGGTCATTCGGACCCCTAAACCCCAAACCCAAAAACCCTATTCCCCCTCCGCCGCCTAGCCGCCATGGGCTCCGCCTCCGCCTCCTCGCTCCCGACATCCGCCGGCGCTGGCGAGAACTTGGTCCTCATCCTCGACTTCGGCTCGCAGTACACCCAGCTCATCACCCGCCGCGTCCGGCAGCTGGGAGTCCTCTCACTGTGCGTCTCCGGCACCGCGCCGCTCTCCTCCCTCACCGGGCTACGTCCCCGCGCCGTCATACTCTCCGGCGGACCCCACTCCGTCCACGCCTCGGGTGCGCCCACCTTCCCTGCAGGATTCCTCGATTTCGCTGCCGACGCGGGCGCGCACGTTCTGGGCGTGTGCTACGGTATGCAGCTCCTAGTTCAGTCCCTCGGCGGCGCCGTCGAGGCTGGCGAGCGGCCGGAGTACGGCGATATGGAGATAGAGACTACCGCTCCGTCCTCGGCGCTGTACGGGGAGAGCGGGGTGGGGAACAGACAGTCGGTGTGGATGAGCCACGGCGACGAGGTGGTCAGACTGCCTCAGGGGTTCGAGGTTGTGGCACGAAGTGTGCAGGGCGCAATCGCAGCCATCGAGCATCGGGAGAAGCGTTTTTATGGACTCCAGTACCACCCGGAGGTAGCTACCATTTACTGTTTTATTCTGTCATCTTGGATAGATGGAGATGGATTTAAACTAAGATTATTATGCTAATAAGTTCAGTTGCGTTTGTTGGTTAGCTTATTTTGCGAGATTGTGAGACACACATTTTGTTTGAACTGCAGGGCGACCTGCCCTTTTTCCGTAAGTGATAAGTGAAATATAAGTGAGGCTATTTTCTAAGTTAAGCTACAAATTACTTGGGTTTCTTGGGATGGAACAAGCCTTTGGGGTAACGGGTTGTGTCTTTACGTGAGTGTTTGTTTTGGTAAGGAAGATGAGGATGTAAGGTCATCTGTATGGATCACACTGATCACAGCTTGCATATTACTGATTGTGTATTTACTAGTTTGGGTTTGCAGTGCATACCGAAGTACACATGCTTTTTCATAAAATTGTTTATACCTTAGCATGGTTGTCATAAACTTTTCAATCATCTGATTATACAAGGTGACACATTCGACCCAAGGAAAGGAAACATTGCGCCGCTTTCTTTTTGATGTTTGTGGGATTAAAGCTGATTGGAAGATTCAGGATGTGCTGGATGAGGAAATTAAGACCATCAAAAGTATGGTTGGGACTGATGAACATGTGATTTGCGCATTATCAGGCGGAGTTGATTCGACAGTTGCAGCCACACTCGTTCACAACGCCATAGGTGATAGGCTCCATTGTGTTTTTGTTGACAATGGTCTATTGAGGTAACCGTTCCTTCAGCATGTTCTGTTTCGAAATCAGTATGCAGTAAACTAACATATGATCTTATCTGCAGATACAAGGAGAAGGAACGAGTAATGTCAACCTTTAATAGTGACTTGCACCTTCCTGTCACATGTATTGATGCCTCTGAGCAATTTCTTAGCAAGTTAAAAGGAGTCAAAGACCCAGAGATGAAAAGAAAGATTGTTGGCAAAGAATTCATAGCTGTCTTTGATGAATTTGCTCACATGTTAGAACAGCAGACAGGAAAAAGACCTGAATATTTAGTTCAAGGAACATTATACCCTGATGTGATTGAATCATGCCCACCCCCTGGGAGTGGTATGACACATTCCCACACCATCAAAAGCCATCACAATGTAGGTGGTCTTCCTAAAGATATGAAATTGAAGCTCATTGAACCACTGAAGCTCCTATTTAAGGATGAGGTATTGATCTGCATCTATACATCTATGTACTGAAAGATACCTCATACTGATACTTCATACATTTATTGATACTTCACTTTGCTCATACTGGGAAATTATTTCTGTTTTGATTTCGAAGAAAATATTCCTATCACTTATTGTTTGTCAAATTTATGTCCTGCGAAAGGTGCGGAAGTTGGGCAGTATCTTAAATATCCCAGAGTCATTCTTAAAGCGACACCCATTTCCCGGGCCTGGTCTTGCTGTACGTATCCCATCAGGTGATGTTACAGAAGGCAATGCTTTGGAGGTTCTTCGTCAGGTTTGATCTTTTTGAACCATTGGCTTCTAAATCACCTTTGATATATGGTGTTAATTGTGGACTGCTCTGTTTACGTCTTCTAGGCGGATGAGATATATGTTCAAGCCATTAGAGATGCAGGACTCTATGATACAATTTGGCAAGCTTTTGCTGTGCTTTTGCCTGTCGAAACAGTTGGGGTCCAGGGTGACCAGAGAACTTACGGCTATCCGGTTACTTTAAAGGCAATTACCAGTGAGGATGGCATGACTGCTGATTGGTATGCTGCATTGAACCTACCGCTCTATCATATCCCCTTTGCAACTTTATGATGCAATCGTACTCTAATGGTGCACTAGATGGCGATATTTTGTTGCAGTTGTGAGATAATAAGAAGTCTGCAGCAAATACTGTTCTGTTTGCTTTTTAGCTCAGTGTTCTGGAACAATACTTGGGCTTCCCGCCACCCCTTTGGTTGCTCGGTTCCCGCTACAGTAGTTTGTGAATACTACTAGTTTGACTTAGACAATTCAGCATTCACCTATGTTACATTGCCTGTTGGCCTTCCCGTTTTAGGCCGAGCCCAAAATCCATAAGTTTCCTCAGTTGTAATGTACAGTTACAGTTTGCCAAGCTATGTTATTCTAAGCTATCTAATCAAGTCTCAACTGGTATCCCTAAGTTCGTGGACAGTTTGTTAATTGTTCGATGGTGTGTATTTATTCATGTATTAGTTGCCTTTCTGATGCCCTTTGTCCATGTGGTCTTGGTATAGGATTGTTACGCATTGTTGTGTACATAAATGTGTTCTCTCTCTTCCTCTCATTTGATTAACAAGCGTTGATTACTGATGTTTCTGTTATTTGGTAACTCTCTCATTTTGTTAACGAGTGTTGGTAATTAGGGATGTCACTATTATGTGGTAAAATCTAGTTTTCTTTTGGGAGTTTATTGATACTATGTTGAATATTTTGACTGATGTTTCTTTTATTTCTGTCAGGTATTATTTTGAACGCAAGTTTCTGGCCGATGTGTCGAATAGGATCTGCAACAATGTGCGAGGCATTAACCGTGTTTGCCTGGAGATAACATCGAAGCCACCAGCGACAGTGGAGTGGGAATAGCCTGATAGTTCACTAAAGGACCAGGAATCGCAAATCATGCTTCGATGTCGCATCATTTGAGTGGATGTTCTTATGCTGTGATCGTTTAACACGTAACACCGGTTACTAGATCATTGTCTAGGGCTCCTAGATCAAAGCTTTGAAGCTGCACTTATAACAGTTCTTTTTATTCTTAAATTATATTTTCCCGACTTTCTAGATCCTTTTGGACGGTCATATCTTGCAATTTCATAGCAATACCACATATGTAATGCGAGCGTAATAGTATATGTTGGCAGTAATGGTTTTAGCAAATGCGAAGTTTCTTGTAAACCATTTTGATACCACTTTTGATGGCACTATGTTGGTCTAATGACAACTATCAGTGCACTCCTAACAGACGCTGGCTGGGCTTAGGGCGCTCCCAATACATCAATTAAAGAAAGAGAATGGAGTTGTATGTTAGCGGAGATATGGCTTTTAGCATGTTTCTCTCCACAGTATAATTAATGCTCTGATTTGGCCTTTTTCCTTGTATTTTTCTCTTTCACTTCTACAACTAGCCTACATGAAGATGCACACATGTGATCTCTAAACCAATTGCATGCAACATCACTTAAAAACAACACCTAAAAGACAATGCATTGGTTTTTTTTCCTTTTGCGAAAAGGTCTAACACACCAAACATTCGACCCGTTTGAAATGGACGGACGATATTGATGCTAAGCGGATGATATTTGTTAAATTTAGATATACTTACAACTACATGGACGAAATTCAACAAAGCGGTGGACCCATCGTAGAGGCTGATTGGCCTCAGAGTCTTGATGCAGTCTGGGTTCTTCACCTTCAGGATTTTCCATTTGAAAAGGTTAAAACTTCACTGGTGATCTTGTCATCCTCCTCCTCCTCCCAATAATGTGTTAAAAACATCCTCCCGATAATAATACATGTAAAACGAAGCAGACATACCATCCATGAGCAGTTGGGGCTATAGGGTTGTCGGGTGCATCGACATGTCCCAGTGGGAAACAGGCAGTCCTGGTAGTGGTGTGTCAGTCATAGTCTATGGGGAGTGGTACTGTGTTGCTTGCTCTGACAACAGATGGGTCATGCGGCATTGCAAGATGGGTCGTGCAGCATTGCAGCTCAAGGACGGGAGTAGTATGTCAGAGCGACGACCCTGGAAGGTTGTGTCGACGGTTTGCATATGACGTAGAGTGGCTGGAAGTCAGGCCAGCGACCCCCATACTATGGCAACATCGAGGGTGTTCACCTTGTGTTGTGTGGGTAACGAGCTTGTCTTTGATGTTGGTTGGGCATCACGTTTGGCGCTAGGTTTTGTGTAGTGTCGGCTTCTTCGCTTCCGCGGAAGGCGTCCAAGTTCGTGGGCGCTCCTCCCATGGAAGTCACAACTTCTTCTATCCGGCAGTGTTGGGTGGATGACTTGTTCACGATAAGTTTCCAATTGGTCCGTGTGTGCAACGACGGAGCTTAGTGCATTGCTGGGGAGCCCCCTCCCTCAGGTTTGGCACATGCAGGCATAAATATTTTAGACAGAGAGCTTATATATTCTATTTGCCCCCATCCACCCCCTCCCCCAAAAGAATTTGGTCAAACTTCGCCACTGTGTGTGTTTGTTCGGCGTCTTCGGTTGCGTTTTGCATTCGGTGAGAGTGGGTTTTGGTCTTGGTTGTGTCGTCGCTCATTTTTTTCATAATTAACTAGGCAACACTATTGTCTATTCTTGTTTTTCTTCCCTAACCCTAGCCGGCTGGTCAAACTTTCCCCTCCAAACCACCGGCGAGCCCGTGGATTCGCCTCCCCTCTACCTGTCATTCCGGCAGCCGGTGGCGAGGAGGGGAATCCCGGTGCCTCCGCTCCGGTTAGTAGTTTAGGTTAGGGTTTTTTTGTACTCGCAGGTGCGGTGCTCGGGCGGATGGCTGCGCTATTTCTTCGAGTTTGTCTTCCAGACTCCGATATTCCTCGCGTTCGTCCATCTGGACTTAGTCGACGGAGCTCCGGTGTAGATTCCTGCCGCCTCTTTGGGGCGGTGAGGTTATGGTTTCTCGTCTTGTGGCTAGATTTGGTGTCAGGTGCTTCAGATCTATGCAAGGGTTCAACGGCGATGACTACGGCTCTAGGTCGCTGGTCTTTAGGGGCACGTGCATGGCGACTTCGCGGTTGTCATCGACAAGGTCAAGCCGGCTCCGATTGGGGAGAAGCGACAGCGGCGCGTCGACGGCTCGTTCTGGCGGCAGTAGTGGTATGTTCGAGATTCTTTATACTTCCGTTGATCTTTGATAATAGATTTGGATCATTTTCGCAAAAAAAAAACTAGGCAACAATATTCTTCTTAATTAATGGAAAATACAAAGCTTGCCCCGGTTTAAAACAAAATATACAGAAAGCATCACAATTCCAAACAACAGCGACTCGTGCTCCCTGTATAAGCGGGTCCTAGTCGTCAAGAATCTATGAACATACGTACACATTTCACAGATACAAAGACAAACGTATGTGTCCACTCCACGATCAATTAACCATGTACATCAACGTCAGTGCACCAAAGAACGAAAACTACCAACGTTTCCCCTGATCAGGATCATTTAATTTTCTGACGCCGACTTATCTCTCTGAATCACCTAACGACCAAAATGTACAAGGTTCTCTATAGGAGGCAGCACACTGGCTCTAGGCATTCTGCACCGTCATGATGGCGAGGGCCTCTCTCGCCTGCCCAAGGATGTTGAACACCGTCGCGGCGATGTGCGACGGCGTCAGCCCGGCCTCCACCAGCTGATCGGCCGGCGATCCATGGTCGATGTACTTGTCGGGAAGCACCACCGGCCGCCACTGCACAACCCAAAAGAAAAATTCACCATCAGTCACTCACGCAATCAGTGTTGGTTTCTGACATTCTGTCCGTCTGTCTGTCTGACCAATTGACAATATTGATTTGATCGATCGATTACCTTGAGTTTGCCGTCGAGAAGGCCATCCAAGGCCATGAACTGAGCCACGTGTGAGCCGAAGCCGCCGATGGAGCCTTCCTCGACGGTGATGATCACCTCGTGGGACTTGGCGAGGCTCCTGATGAGGGCGTGGTCCAACGGCTTGCAGAACCTGGCGTCGGCGACGGTGACCCTGAGCCCGTGCTGCGCCACGATGGACGAGGCGGCCATGCAGTACTGCACCGCCGACCCGTACCCCAGCAGCGCCACCCTCTCGCCCTCGATCATGATCCTGCCTTTGCCGACCTGCCAGACATACGTGGATCAGTCAGTCGTCAGTCGCGGACACAGTCTCTCTCTAATTTGCTCTCGGCCGGAGTTATGAGCTCGAGATCGAAACGCACCTCGATGGCGGTGCCTTTGTAATTTTCCGGCAACGGGACGCCGATGCCGTTGCCCCTCGGATAGCGGAAGCAGGAGGGGCGGTCGTCGATGGCCGCGGCGGTGGCCACCATGTTCAGCAGCTCGGCCTCGTCGGACGGGGCCATGACGACCATGTTGGGCAGGCACGCCATGAACGCCACGTCGAAGGCCCCGCAGTGGGTGGGCCCGTCGGCGCCGACCAGCCCCGCCCTGTCCATGGCGAACCTCACCGGGAGCTTCTGGAGGTCCACGTCGTGCACCACCTGGTCGTAGCCTCTCTGCAGGAACGAGGAGTAGATGGCGCAGAAGGGCTTGAGCCCCTCGCAGGCCAGGCCGGCCGCGAAGGTCACGGCGTGCTGCTCCGCGATCCCGACGTCGAAGCACCGGTTGGGGAAGCGGCGGAGGAAGTAGTTGAGCCCCGTGCCGCCCCCCATGGCCGCGTGGATGGCCACGATCTTGCTGTCCTGCTCCGCCTCGGCTATGAGCGCCTCCGCGAAGTAGTTGGTGTAGGACAGCGTCTTGGCCGGGACCTTGAACTGCCTCCCCGTCGCCGGATCGAACTTGGCCACGCCTGCGCCATGGATCGATCACATACACTAATTAACCTCCCCTGTATATGATGCATATGATCCATCCATGTATGTTACCTACCGTGGTACTTGTCGGAGGCTCGCTCGGCGTAGGGGTAGCCACGGCCTTTCTCGGTGATGACGTGGATGAGCACGGGCCCGGTGGTCTTGGTGCCCTTGACCTCCCGGAGGATGGTGATGAGGTCGTCGATGTTGTGGCCGTCGACGGGGCCGATGTAGTACAGCCCGAGCTCTTCGAAGAGTGACGAGCCGGAGCCGCTGATCATGCCGCGGGCGTACTCGTCCACCTTGGCCGCGATCTCGTGCACCGACCCGCCGATCTGCTTCGTCACTCCCTGATGAGCAGACAAAACACGCGGGAAAGGAAATCAGTCGAATATCTGGGCCCTTTTCCCTCCGCTCGGCCCAGCAATGAGATGCTGGTTAGCCCAGCCCAGCCCAGTAAGATTTGAGCTATCAAGTGATCAGATTTGAAGTGAAGATAAATTATCATTCGACTCAAATCCAGGAGGATTAGAAAAGAGATACACCTCTGTCCTTGCTGTCAGATTGTGCTTGCGCCACGTCACTTGTTTTTAAAATTATAAGCCACATCGCTTGTTAAGATACTCCCTCCCCTGAACCGAGCTCTTTTGCTGAAGACAAAAACGCTAGTGGGCAGCACTAGATATGCTACTCTAGGTTTCATCGCCATTTCTGGTGGATACATAGCTAGAGCCACGCACTACACCTGGCACTGATAGAGTATGCGTGCGCTGCATCTGGAAGAAAACAGCTAGTACAATTTTGGCATGTACCATACAAAAATTTAAGATTTAAAACTCGGAGGCGTACTCCCACGGCGACACTGACACGTTTGGTTCGATTTTAAAAACTGTTGTTCTGATGACGATTTCCTGTCATTTCATCCACTGTTTCAAATTTGTTTGTAGTTTTCAGTTGAAGCATGCGCACACGACTTGTTATCTCTTTTTCTTAACAAACCTATCACGCAGCAAGTTGGAATTTGATTCACGCCACTGCTTTCAAGTCAACGTGGCTTTTGCCGTACTATCTATGGAGTGTGCAGTGTAGGAGGTGCATTTGTGAGGCTGTACCTTTGCCACCTCCCTGAGCTCCCTGAGCGGCCGGCTGGACTGCAGCTTGCTGAGGGCGCCGCTGAGCGCGCCCACCGGCGGCGCCGGCCCGTCGAGCGTCGCCGTCGGCAGCGACACCTGCTTGTTGTCGTTGAGGATGACGATCATGTCCGAGTCGAGGTACCCGGCGTTGTTCATCGCCTCGTACGCCTGCCCGGCCGTCATGGCCCCGTCCCCGATCACCGCCACCACGTTGTTCTTGGCGCCCTTGAGGTCCCTCCCGACGGCCATCCCTGACAACCACACGCACACACTCAGATTTTTCACGAGCAGATTAAGTGCTTCTTAATCAGATGCGGAGGTAGTTGGTTACCGAGGGCGGCGGAGATGGTGGTGGAGCTGTGGCCGGTGCCGAAGCTGTCGTACTCGCTCTCGGAGCGCTTGACGAAGCCGGACAGGCCGTTGGTCTGCCGCATCGTCGGCATCTTATCGCGCCGCCCCGTCAGAATCTTGTGCGGGTACGACTGCATCGAATAAACAAACCCAAACCGCACGGTCCATCAATCGGGCCGGTCTCCGAGCTGCGCAGCACCTCACATGGCGCGGGCACGTTACCCCAATCCGGGGCCACGCCGGCGGATCACTGGGCGGGCCAGGTGTGCATTGTTAATTTGTCGAGCTTGCTTGCTTACCTGGTGGCCGACGTCCCAGAGGAGCTTGTCCTGCGGGGTGTTGAAGACGTAGTGCAGCGCGACGGTGAGCTCGACGACGCCCAGGCTGGACCCGAGGTGGCCGCCGGTCTTGGAGACGTGGAAGATGACGTCGGAGCGCAGCTCGTCAGAGAGCTGCTGCAGCTCCTTGAGGGACAGGTTCTTCATGTGGATGGGGTAGTTCACGGTGTCCAGCAGCGGCGTCGGCGGCCGCTGCGAGTGGTACTCTGCCTCCCTCTCCGACAGCGACGCAGAAATGCCGGATGTCCTCCTCCTCGGCGTCTGCTCGCCAAATCGATACAGCATTGGCCATGGAGACAGCAGCGACGATTACGGTTTGCAAAGAGGACGAGCAGGAACAGAGCACTAGCTAGCTAGCGGCCATCGAATTACTCGAACCGGCAAGAACAAGAACATAGAAGAATCGGCCATGGCGAGAGAAGAGCAGAGGAGGCGTATGCTGACTACTAACCTTGAGCGGCCTGGCCTGGAGCTCGACGGCGGGAGCGAAATGGTGCTCCTGAGGCAGCACGCCGAGGAAGCCTCTGGGGAGGGAGAAGGTCAAGGAGAGCGCCATTGTTTCTCCTTCTCAAGATTGCAACGGCTCAGCTCCCCCCTATCCTCTGCTTGGGATCAAGCGGGTGAATCCAAAAATGAGCGTCCCAAGCGCGTCCAAGAGCCGAGAGCAAGTGGCGGGCTGACACACTATGCGGAATATGGGTGGGGATCTGGGAAGGGGAGTGGACCGCGAGAGTGACGAGGTGCTCCGTGCCCGGGGCTAGGGGTGTGCCCCGGCGCGTTCTATAGTGGTGGCGAGGGGTGATGGATGGGGGTGAGGTGAGGTCGGATGGCGATGGGCTGTGCGGAAGACCACCGAGGCCATTGCCCGCTGCGTGGGCGTGTGGCTGGTATTCGTTCGGCCGTGCCTGAGCCTGAGCCTCTGGGTCTGGGTGCTCGCTTTTTCGTCCGTCGCTGGCTGCACGAGCGAGCGATCGGGGGGAGGGGCCGGGCAGCGGAATGGGTGCCTACCTATCCGGAATCCCATTGGACCAGCTCGGCATAGTGTATCACGAGAAGATAATGGGATAGGAGCTATCGCTGGGAACATCTCAATTACGGAGAAGAAAATAGAGAAGAAGGGGGGCAGGAAATGATGGGCTTTCACAACTTTTGGTGCTTCACCTCCATTTGTAGTGTTCCCCACATTATGAGAGCCCACTAATGACGAGCCTCGGTTTTTCTTTTCGAGAAAATTTCCGATCTATTTATCTTCAATCATGGCAGTACAACGAATACCAGAAATAATAATAATTACATCCAGATCCATAGACCACCCAGCGACGACTACCAGCACTGAAGCGAGCCGAAGGCGCGCCGCTGTCATCGCCCCTCCATCGCAGGAGTCAGGCACAACTTGTTGTAGTAGACAGTCGGGAAGTCGTCGTGCTAAGGCCCCGTAGGACCAGCACACCAGAACAGCAACCGCCGCAGATGAAGAATAACGTAGATCAGAAAGATCCAATCCGAAGACACGCGAACGTAGACGAACAACGGCGAGATCCGAGCAAATCCACCAAAGATAGGTCCGCCGGAGACACACCTCCACACGCCCACCAACGGTGCTAGACGCGCCGCCGGAACGGGGACTAGGCGGGAAGACCTTTATTCCATCTTCAGGGAGCCGCCGCCGTCTCGTCTTCCTGAGCAGGACACAAACCCTAGCAAAACTGAAAGAAACGACTAAAAACGGAGCCCTCCCGCCGGCCCTTGCCGAGATCCACCACGCCCCCATGGCCCTAGGGCCACCGGAGAGGAGGCGGACCTGCGGCGGCGGCGGCGGGAGGCAGAAACCCTAACTTTTTAATGGAGAAAGGAGGAGGACACTAATGACGAGCCTCGGTTGCTCGTGGCCGCCCCTGTTTAGAGAGAGTGTGTCATTGGCAAATTCAGCTCGCCCTACAGAAATGATGCTGTTAGTTTTGTTGTGTCCTTGTGGGCATCGCCGGTAGCGCTAGCCTAGTTTCTTTGGCCTTCAGGGCTGCTTTGATTCAAAGGATTTTCATAAAAAAATTATAGGATGAAAATACTTAAGATAATACTTAAGATTTTTTCTATGCAAGTCGTTTGATTCATAGTATTGAATCATATCGGAATACTTTTTCTAAGGATTCCCTTTTCTGAATTCTATAGGAATGTTAGGGCTTCTTTGAATTGAAGAAAATTCAGAATGCTTTTTCTAAGGATTCCTTTGTACTGAGTTCTATAGGAATGTTAGGGCTTCTTTGAATTGAAGAAAATTCAGAACGTGGGAACAAAAAACATAAAATTGAGATGCCACATAGTGTGAATTCCAATAGGATTTGAAAACACTAAGAATTTTGTAAGATATATCTTTGGATGATGCACACGAGAAGCACAAAAAAAATAGAGGATTCATAAGAGAGTCGAGAGAGGTAGAGTGGAAATGCATTGGACTTCTCAAAGGAAAAAAATGAGGTTTGAGCTCATGTTGAGATTCCTATGGAATGGAGGGCATAGGAATTGATTCCATTGTAATTTGGTGAGCCCAATCCCACAATCCAAAGTATTTCCTTAGAAAATAATCCTTTAGACTGGAATCCTAAAAAATTCCTTTGAATTTCCAGTGGGCACTAATTTAATAGGTTAGTCTGAAAAAATAATATAAATTGCTACAAAAAGTACATAAAATGATAATGTAATAGCATGAATCAAAATTATATATACATTCGAGACGTATCAAATGCCATGTGGTCCCGTGGATAAGACCGATCTGGATTGTTAGAACCAAGCTGGATAAGCATCACGATGGTGTACGGAAAACTTCGCGTTAGCAGGCCAGTTGTGCGGGAAATCTTTTCCAGTGTATAGCTCGACCAAGTTCTTTTGACACTTGTAAGAAACCGAGTACGTATTGGTCACCTTGGATGTAGTCCAGCGTTAAAGCTTGACTGCAAGGGGATGCTTTCGTTGAACCAGTTTCATGACCAGCGACCGAAGTAGATCAACTATTCAGGCAAGCCGAGGTTCTTCTAGCTTGAAGAACGATTCAAGGGTTACTAATGGGGTTCGGCTAAGGGGCCTCTCACCATGTTGACTCCTAGCCTGGTGGGCCGGGTTAAGAACCCCTTGTCGGTTCCATCCTAGGCTGCATCGTGACAACCGGAAAAAGCTACTGAAACATGTTGTCGTGGCAGGAGAAATCACTATCGTGGCAAACTATTTTGCTAATGTGGAGGAAATTTTCTGTCTTAGCCTGTTTCTTGAACTTTTCTTCACCGGAGAACTCCTTCGCGTATGGCTTTTGCGTTGGGGTCCACCACCCCAAAACTTGTCACCACCATGTATTTGCAATGAACAATATCACTATCTCTATAAGTAATAAATAAAATGCATTACATGTAATTTGACACATGGGTCATAAAAGTAACAATCATATGGCTCCGGCCATTGTTCTACCATGACATGCAGGTCAAGCAAATTAATTATGACATATAGCATCTAAAAGTGCAACTAATCCCCGGGTGATTTTGGTAATTCATAACAGCATATACATCATTGAACTAATGCCTACTCAAAGAATATTTCAGGAAAGTTCAATATAAGTATGGCAATGGGATGTGAATGTGGACCCCTCAAAATGCAAAGGACATGTGTTAGCAAAGATTCAAGACTCTACATTTCTTGGTTAAGTGATCCAATATCATATCGAGTCAATAGGAAGGCCAATACTACTAAAAGGGGATCAGGTTCTGATGATGGTCTAACTGCTCAAGTGCTTAGAGATATTGCTCCAACGAAAAAAAACTAAAGTCCATATCGGTCCCACCGTAACACATCCCGCCGGACTCATCGAGATACACTTGACATAGCCATGGCCGAAACCCTAGCGTTTCAGTTTCATCGAGTTGGCCCTGCGGTCCCACCGAAGAGAACTTGCCAACCTTATGTCGTAAACTGAAATTCGATCGAACTTTCCGAATGGTTTCAGTCGGTGGTACCAAAGTGTGGAAAGTGCTTACATCAGCTTGACTCGGTTCCACCGAGAGTTTTCATCCGGTCCCACTGAAAATCCTATATTTCAAACCTTTGGTACAGGTAGGTCTCACCGAGTGGTTTCATCCAGTCCCACCGAAGTGTGCATAAAGGTGCGTAACAGTTGGATTTTTAGTAATGGTTATAAATAGCCCCCACCCATATAGCAACTCTCATAGAGCAACTAGTTCAAAGCATACACTTCCCATATCCATTTTCTGAGAGAGAACCACCTATTTTTGTGCCGAGATCAATGGTTTCTACTCCAACCATAGAAGTTTGATCTCTAGCCTCCCCAAGTTGTTTTACACTCCAATTCCTCTCCTACCACATAGCCAAATTTGCAAGAGAGTGTTTAAGTGTCGAGGAGACTATCTTTTGAAGCACAAGAGCAAGGAGTTTATCATCAACAATATCTATTACCTTTTGAAATTAGACTACTTGACCAAATAAAAATCTAGCCTTTTCCCAATTTTAAGTCTTGGCAGATTTTAGCAACTTATCACAAGTCAAGCAATCAACCTACTTTAGCAACGGGCGAAGAGGTTTTGGAGAAATTTCTAAATTTGACCCGTCGGTATATATATCCTGACCCTGTCGGTGTGACCGAGTGGAACAACTCGGTGGCACCGAGATGCAGAATCGCAAGCGGTTACTGCAACTCGGTGTAACCGAATGGTTCTAATCGGTTGCACCGAGATTGAAAACCTAGATCAACTCGGTGAACTCGGTATGACCGAAAAGGATGAATCGGTTAGACCAAAATGCAGAGAGAGGTTTTGGAAGTTTAAGTCTATGACGAATCGGTGACTCCAAGTGCTCCTCACCCAGAGGGTTTGAATCTAACTTGATCAAACTTTATGATGTAGCATGAATAGAGTTTGAGACAAGAAAAGCATAGATAGCTAGAGGAAGTTCTTAGGCATTCTTGTCCATCCATTTGGCAAAAGAAGAAGAGCCAAACAATCAAAGCAGCAAATGGATGTCCTCGAATGAGAAAAATATGCAATCAACATGCTCACACAATGAGATGGCAAATGAAATATGTGGCAAAGCATGCACAAACACTCTAGCATCTATCAAGCAATTGGCGATGACTAGGTCATCTATATATGAGTATATTGACTTAGGAGTCAAATGAGAATATTTGATCATAGGTCATACTCATCGTTTAAGCGCAAGTGGGGTTACCACTTTTACATAAATCATTGTTGTGTTCACACCATTAGAGTTGCTTTAGCTCAATTCTTAGAGTAAAGCTCCTCCTAGATGTGATATCCCCCCTAAGAGGGATGAACTAACCTTGGGTTTTGTCGATGTTGACTTCGTGTAGATGTTGAAGATGTGGATGCTCAATGTTGATGTAGATCATTCGGAGCAATCCATTGGAGTGAGTTGCACTTTCAATACCTACATGGGTTAGTCCCACAAGGAATAAACAAGGATATCCATAGACATAGAGTGAAGGTCACACAAAGTGATGTCCATGAAAGCATTAGGTTACCTTGTCCCTTGTCTTACCAACAAGAGGGTTTGTGACTCCTTGAACTAGTGCAATATGTGGAAGTTGTTTGCACTTGTTCTCGCCAAGATGTTATAAGTGAAGTATGTTGGTGGAGTGACCCTCTAGAACTCTCTAGTTCTTCTTCTTCGGGTTCCACATCAACTTGATGGGAACCCTTGGAGTTGTAGTCGTACTTGATGAAGTGAACTTGCTGTAGTCTTGGGAACCCACTTGACCAAGGCCTTGGGAGCTTCTTCAAGTGCATCAATCTCCTCTTGAAGCTTGTCCTTGCCTTTTTGCTTGTGGTCTTGTGGTGGAAGATCATCTTGAGCTTGTGTCCCCTTAAAAGAAGTAGGATCATTCTGTTGGGGAATGCAATATTTCAAAATTTTCACCTACGATCACGCAATATCCATCTAGGTGATGCATAGCAACAAGCTGGGAGAGTGTGTCCACGTACCCTCTAGACCGAAAGCGGAAGCGTTTAGTAACGCGGTTGATGTAGTCGAACGTCTTCGCGATCCAACCGATCCAAGCACCGAACGTACGACACCTCCGCGATCAGCACACGTTCAGCTCGATGACGTCCCTCGAACTCTTGATCCAGTTGAGGCCTAGGGAGAGTTCCGTCAGCACGACGGTGTGATGATGGTGATGATGAAGTTACCGGCGAAGGGCTTCGCCTAAGCACTACGACGATATGACCGAGGTGTGTAACTGTGGTCTGTGGAGGGGGGCACAACACACGACTGAGAGAAGACTTGACGTGTCTTTGGGGTGCCCCCTCCCACGTATATAAAGGGGGGAGGAGAGGTGGCCGGACCAAGGGGGGGCACGCCATGGGGGGAGTCCTACTTGGACTCCCGGTCCAAGTAGGATTCGGTCCCCTCCCTTTCCTATTCCAAGTAGGAGAAGAAGGGAAGGTGGAAGAGGAGAGAAGGAAGGAGGGGGGGCGCCGCCCCCACCCCTTGTACATTTTGAACTGGGCAAGGGAGGCGCATGCCACCTCCTGGCTAGCCCTCTCTCTTCTCCACTAAGGCCCATGAAGGCCCATGAACTTCCGGGGGGGGGGGGGGGTTCCGGTAACCCCCGGTACTTCAAAACTCATCTGAAACGACCCGAACCATTCCGGTGTCCGAATGCAACCTTCCAATGTATGAATCTTTATGTCAAAACCATTTCGAGACTCCTCGTCATGTCCGTGATCTCATCCGGGACTTTGAAGAATCTTCATTCATCAAATCACATAACTCATAATACAAATCGTCATCGAACGTTAAGCGTGCGGACCCTACGGGTTCGAGAACTATGTAGACATGACCGAGACACATCTTCAGTCAATAACCAATAGCGGAACCTGGATACTCATATTGGTTCCTACATATTCTACGAAGATCTTTATCGGTCAAACCTCACAACAACATACGTAGTTCCCTTTGTCATCGGTATGTTACTTGCCCGAGATTCGATCGTCGGTATCATCATACCTAGTTCAATCTCATTACCGTCAAGTCTCTTTACTCGTTCCGTAATACATCATCCCGTACCTAACTCATTAGTCACATTGCTTGCAAGGCTTATATTGATGAGCATTACCGAGAGGGCCCAGAGATACCTCTCCGATGCACGGAGTGACAAATCCTAATCTCGATCTATGCCAACTCAACGAACACCATCGGAGACACCTCAGAGCATCTTTATAATCACCCAGTTACGTTGTGACGTTTGATAGCACACAAGGTGTTCCTCCGGTATTCGGGAGTTGCATAATCTCATAGTCAGAGGAACATGTATAAGTCATGAAGAAAGGAATAACAATAAAACTAAACGATCATAATGCTAAGCTAACGGATGGGTCTTGTCCATCACATCATTCTCTAATGATGTGGTCTCGTTCATCAAATGAAAACACATGTCTATGGTCCGGAAACATAACCATCTTTGATTAACGAGTTAGTCAAGTAGAGGCATCCTAGGGACACTCTGTTTGTCTACGTATTCACACATGTACTAAGTTTTCGGTTAATACAATTCTAGCATGAATAATAAACACTTATCATGATATAAGGAAATATAAATAACAACTTTATTGTTGCCTCTAGGCATATTTCCTTCAGTTTCCCACTTGCACTAGAGTCAATAATCTAGTTCACATCGTCATGTGATCTAACACCAATAGTTCACATCTTTATGTGATTAGTTCATATCTACATGTGACTAATACCCAAATGGTTTACTAGAGTCAATAATCTAGTTCACATTGCAATGTGATTAACACCTAAAGAGTGATCATGTTTTGCTTGAGAGAGAGAAGTTTAGTCAAAGGGTTTGCTACACTCAGAGCCGTATGTATTTTGCAAATTTTCTATGTCTACAATGCTCTGCACTGAGCTACTCTAGCTAATTGCTCCTACTTTCAATATGTATCCAGATTGAGACTTAGAGTCATTTGGATTAGTATCAAAGCTTGCATCGACGTAACCTTTTACGACGAACTCTTTATTACCTCCATAAACGAGAAACATATCCTTATTCCACTAAGGGTAATTTTGACCGTTTTCTAGTGATTCACTCCTGAATCACTATTGTACCCTCTTGCTAAACTCATGGTGAGGTAAACAATAGGTCTGGTACACAACGTAGCATACTTTATAGAACCTATGACTGAGGCATAGGGAATGATTTTTCATTCTCTTTCTATTTTCTGGCATGGTCGGGTTTTGAGTCTTTACTCAACTTCACACCTTGCAACACAGGCAAGAACTCTTTCTTTGACTGTTCCATTTTGAACTACTTCAAAATCTTGTCAAGGTATGTACTCATTGAAAAAACTTATCAAGCGTCTTGATCTATCTCTATATATCTTGATGCTCAATATGTAAGCAGCTTCACCGAGGTCTTTCTTTGAAAAACTCCTTTCAAACACTCCTTTATGCTTTCTAGAAAATTCTACATCATTTCCGGTCAACAATATGTCATTCACATATACTTATGAGAAAGGCTGTAGTGCTCCCACTCACTTTCTTGTAAATACATGCTTCACTGTAAGTCTGTATAAAATTATACGCCTTGATCAACTCATCAAAGCGCATATTCCAACTCCGAGATGCGTGCACCAGTTCCATAGATGGATCGCTGGAGTTTGCACACTTTGTTTGTACCTTTAGGATCGTCAAAACCTTTGGTTGCATCATATACAACTCTTCTTTAAGAAATCTATTAAGGAATGCAGTTTGGATATCCACTTGCCAAATTTCATAAGATGCGGCAATTGCTAACATGATTCAGACAGACTTAAGCATCGCTACGAGTGAGAAAATCTCATCGTAGTCAACACCTTGAACTTGTCGAAAACATTTTGCGACAATTCGATCTTTGTAGATAGTAACACTACTATCAACATCCGTCTTCCTCTTGAAGATCCATTTATTCTCAATGGCTCGCCGATCATCGGGCAAGTCAATCAAAGTCCATACTTTGTTCTCATACATGGATCCCATCTCAGATTTCATGGCCTCAAGCCATTTCGCGGAATCTGGGCTCACCATCGCTTCCTCATAGTTCGTAGGTTCGTCATGGACTAGTAACATGTCTTCCAGAATAGGATTACCGTACCACTCTGGTGTGGACCGTACTCTGGTTGACCTACGAGGTTCGGTAGTAACGTGATTTGAAGTTTCATGATCATCATCATTAGCTTCCTCACTAATTGGTGTAGGAATCACTGGAACTGATTTCTGTGATGAACTAATTTCCAATTCGGGAGAAGGTACAATTACCTCATCAAGTTCTACATTCCACCCACTCACTTCTTTCGAGAGAAACTTCTTCTCTATAAAGGATCTATTCGAATATCTCGCCTTCGGATCTGTGATAGAAGGTGTACCCAACAGTTTCCTTTGGGTATCCTATGAAGACACATTTCTCCGATTTGAGTTCGAGCTTATCAGGTTGAAGCTTTTTCACATAAGCATTGCAGCCCCAAACTTTAAGAAACGACAACTTGGGTTTTTGGCCAAACCACAGTTCATATGGTGTCGTCTCAACGGATTTAGATGGTGCCCTATTTAATGTGAATGCAACCGTCTCTAAAGCATAACCCCGAAACGATAGCGGTAAATCAGTAAGAGACATCATAGATCGCACCATATCTAATAAAGTGCGGTTACGACATTCAGACACACCATTACGCTGTGGTGTTCCAGGTGGCGTGAGTTGCGAAACTATTCTGCATTGTTTCAAATGAAGACCAAACTCATCACTCAAATACTCACCTCCACGATCAGATCGTAGAAATTTTATTTTCTTGTTACGATGATTTTCCACTTCACTATGAAATTATTTGAACTTTTCAATTGTTTCAGACTTATGTTTCATCAAGTAGATATACCCATATCTGCTCAAATCATCTGTGAAGGTCAGAAAATAACGATACTCGCAGCGAGCATCAACACTCATCGGACCGCATACATCAGTATGTATTATTTCCAATAAGGCTGTTGCTCGCTCCATTGTTCCGGAGAACGGAGTCTTAGTCATCTTGCCCATGAGGCACGGTTCACAAGCATCAAGTGATTCCAGAAGCCCATTAGCATGGAGTTTCTTCATGCGCTTTACACCAATATGACCTAAACGGCAGTGCCACAAATAAGTTTCACTATCATTATTAAACTTATATCTTTTGGCTTCAGTACTATGAATATGTGTATCACTACTATCGAGATTCAACAAAAATAGACCACTCATCAAGGGTGCATGACCATAAAAGATATTACTCATATAAATAGAACAATCATTATTCTCTCATTTAAATGGATAACCGTCTCGCATCAAACAAGATCCAGGTATAATGTTCATGCTTAACGTTGGCACCAAATAACAATTATTCAGGTCTAAAACTAATCCCGAAGGTAGATGTAGAGGTCGCGTGCCGACGGAGATCACATCAACTTTGGAACCATTTCCCACGCGCATCGTCACCTTGTCCTTAGCCAATCTTCGCTTAATTCGTAGCCCCTATTTTGAGTTGCAAATATGAGCAATAGAACCAGTGTCAAATACCCAGGCGCTACTACGAGCATTAGTAAGGTACACATCAATAACATGTATATCTAATATACCTTTCACTTTGCCATCCTTCTTATCCGCCAAATACTTGGGGCAGTTCCGCTTCCAGTGATCAGTCCCTTTGTAGTTAAAGCATTCAGTCTCAGGCTTAGGTCCAGACTTGGGTTTCTTCACTTGAGCAGCAACTTGCTTGCCGTTCTTCTTGAAGTTCCCCTTCTTCCCTTTTCCCTTTTTCTTGAAACAAGTGGTCTTGTTAGCCATGAACACTTGATGCTCCTTCTTGATTTCTACCTCCGCAACCTTTAGCATCGCGAAGAGCTCGGGAATTGTCTTATCCATCCCTTGCATATTATAGTTCATCACGAAGCTTTTGTAGCTTGGTGGCAGTGATTGAACAACTCTGTCAATGACACTATCAACAGAACGATTAGTTGAGTCAAGTGATTGTGGTACCCAGACATTCTGAGTATCTGTTCATTGACAGAACTATTCTCCTCCATTTTGCAGCTGTAGAACTTATTGGAGACTTCATATCTCTCAATCCGGGCATTTGCTTGTAATATTAACTTCAACTCCCGAAACATCTCATATGTTCCATGACGTTCAAAATGACGTTGAAGTCCCGGTTCTAAGGCGTAAAGCATGGAAAACTGAACTATCGAGTAGTCATCAGCTTTGCTCTGCCAGACGTTCATAACGTCCGGAGTTGCTCCTGTAGTGGGTTTGGCACCCAACGGTGCTTCGAGGACGTAATTCTTCTGTGTAGCAATGAGGATAATCCTCAAGTTATGGACCCAGTCCGTGTAGTTGCTACCATCATCTTTCAACTTAGCTTTCTCTAGGAACAATTCAAAGGAACAGTAGCTCGGGCCATTTATCTACAACAACATAGACAGGCAAAATACTATCAGGTACTAAGTTCATGATAAATTAAAGTTCAATTAATCATATTACTTAAGAACTCCCACTTAGATAGACATCCCTCTAGTCATCTAAATGATCACGTGATCCAAATCAACTAAACCATGTCCGATCATCATGTGAGATGGAGTAGTTTTCAATGGTGAACATCACTATGTTGATCATATCTACTATATGATTCACGTTCGACCTTTTGGTCTCAGTGTTCCAAGGCCATATCTGCATATGCTAGGCTCCTCAAGTTTAACCTGAGTATTCTGCACGTGCATAACTGGCGTGCACCCGTTGTATGTGAACGTAGAGCTTATCACACCCGATCATCACATGGTGTCTCGACACGACGAACTATAGCAACAGTGCATACTCAGAGAGAACACTTATACCTTGAAATTTAGTGAGGGATCATCTTATAATGCTACTTCCGTACTAAGCAAAATAAGATGCATAAAGGATAACATCACATGCAATCAAAATATATGACATGATATGGCCATCATCATCTTGTGCCTTTGATCTCCATCTCCAAAGCACCGTCAAGATCTCCATCGTCACCGGCTAGACATCTTGATCTCCATGGTATCATCGTTGTCGTCTGATACATCTCCAACGTATCTATATTTTTTATTGTTCCATGCTATTTTATTATCAATCTTGGATGTTTTATAGTCATTTTATATCATATTTTGGTACTAACCTATTGACATAGTGCCAAGTGCCAGTTGCTGTTTTTTCCCATGTTTTTTACATCGCAGGAAATCAATATCACATGGAGTCCAAATGCCCCGAAATTTTACGAAGAATTTTTATGGGCCAGAAGGAACAAAACGGGCCCTGGTTGCACCTGGGGGTGTCCCGAGGAGGGGACAACCCACCAGGGCACGCCAGGAGGCCCAGGCGCGCCCTGGTGGGTTGTGCCCACCTTGGGTGCCCCCCGGACCGCCTCTTTGCTCTATAAATACCCCCAAAATACCAGAACCCTAGGGGAGTGGACGAAATATTCATACAGCCACCGCAGAGTCCAGAACCATACCCCCAAAATACCAGAACCCTAGGGGACTGGACGAAATATTCATACAGCCGCCGCAGAGTCCAGAACCACCAGATCCAATCTAGACACCATCTCGGATGGGGTTCACCACCTCCATTCTTGCCTGTCCGATGATGTGTGAGTAGTTCTTTGTAGACCTTCGGGTCCGTAGTTAGTAGCTAGATGGCTTTCTCTCTCTCTCTCTCTCTCTCTCTCTCTCTCTCTCTCTCGCTGAATTCTCAACACAATGGTCTCTTGGAGATCCATATGATGTAACTCTTTTTGCGGTGTGTTTGTTGGGATCTGATGAACTTTGAGTTTATGATCGGTCATATCTTTTTATATCCATGAAAGTTATTTGAGTTTCTTTGATCTCTTATATGCATGATCTCTTATAGCCTTGTATTTCTTATCCGATATTTGGGTTTTGTTTGGCCAACTTGATCTGTTTATCTTGCAATGGCAAGAGGTGCCCGATAGTGGGTTCGATCTTACGGTGCTTGATCCCAGTGACAGAAAGGGAACTGACACGTATGTATCGTTGCTACTAAGGATAAAAGGATGGGATCTATATCTATGCAATAGATAAATGGATCTTGTCTACATCATGTCATCGTTCTTATTGCATTACTCCGTTTTTCCATGAACTTAATACACTAGATGCATGCTGGATAGCAGTCGATGTGTGGAGTAATAGTAGTAGATGCAGGCAGGAGCCGGTCTACTAATCTTGGACGTGATGCCAATGTAATGATCATTGCTTGGATATCGTCATAATTATTTGAGGTTCTATCAATTTCCCAACACTAATTTGTTTACCCACCGTTTGCTATCTTTCTCGAGAGAAGCCACTAGTGAAACCTACGGCCCCCGGGTCTTCTTTCTCATATATTTTCTTGCGATCTACTTTTCCTTTGCATTTTTAATCACATCTATTAAACCAAAAATACAAAAAATACTTTGCTGCACTTTATTTTATTTGCGATCTATTATTTCCATCTACAAATTCTGGCATCGTTACTCGAAAGGAATTGACAACCCTTTAACCCGTTGGGTTGCGAGGTGTTGTTATTTGTGTGCAGGTGTTGTTTACGTTGTGTTGCTTGGTTCTCCTACTGGTTTGATAACCTTGGTTTCTTCACTGAGGGAAATACCTACCGTCGCTGTGCTGCATGATCCCTTCCTCTTTGGGGAAATACCAACGTAGTCCTAGCAGACAAGAGCTTTTCTGGCGCTATAGTCAGTGAGTAATCAAAAGGAATTTCTGGCGCCGTTGCCGGGGAAGATCTTCAACATAACCAGGTTCCTAATCACAAATATCATCTCCTTGCAATTTACATTATTTGCCATTTGCCTCTCATTTTCCTCTCCCCCACTTCACAAAAATTTACCGTTTTATTCACCCTCTTTTTCGTTTGCCTTTTTCTCATCCGATCTTTTGTTTGCTTGTGTTGCCATGTGCCTTCTATATGCTTGCATCTTCGCTTGCTAAAAATCTATTGATATGGATCCTCATCCACTTGCTAATCTTTTCAAAAGATCTAATTATGATGAACCAATTGCTAATGGCTTGAGTTCACTAGATTATCTTTATGAAGTTTTGCTTGAGAATCGTGAATCTGAAAATTGTGATGAAGAAATTTATGAAGTGATTCATGATAGCTCCTTGAACGAAAGCATGATTGCAATAATTTTACTATAAATTCCATTAATGTCAATTGTGCTAATAATATGCAAAACCCCAAGCTTGGGGATGCTTGTTTTGTCATGTCCGCTACTTATTGCAATGATCATGATTGGGGTGATAATGTTTCTTATGATCTTGAAAATTTATTTAAGCCTCATGATGAATATGTTTGCGATAATATTGGAAGTGGTTTTGGAAGAGTGTCACCTTTAGTTAAAGATAATACCACTATTTTGGAAGAGTGTCAACGTTGCATGCATGTGGATTATATAGAGAATTTGTTATGTGGTAGCTATATTGTTGAATTTGCGTATGATCACACATATAATTTTGGTTGTTGAAATTTTCATGCTACTAAAGTACCTCTCTTCATGTTGAGACTGTCTATGTTTTATTCTTCTTCCTTGCATATGCTAGTCTTTGCTTATTTTGATAATTTGTTTGCTTATAAAATGCCTATGCATAGGAAGTATGCTAGACTTAAATGTATTTTCACATGCTACATGATGCTCTCTTCGTGTTTCAATTATTATCTTTCGTGTGAGCATCGTTGAAATCTTATGCCTAGCTAAGGGCATAAAACTATAGCGCTTGTTGGGAGGCAACCCAATGAATAAATTTTATTTTTGCTTTTTGCTTTCTATTCTTGTGTGTTTACACAATTATGTTACTGTTATGATTGTGTTTTTTGTGTTTTAATTAGTGTTTGTGCCAAGTAGAACCGATAGGATCTTCTTGGGTGATAGTTGTTTGATCTTGCTGAAAAAGACAGAAACTGTGCGCTCACGAAAATAATTCTCATTTTTTTTATCAGAAAAAGAGCTTTTCCCCTGATTCTTTTTGCAGAATATTAATATACAAATTATGTAGTTCGTCCTATTTTTCAGAATTTTTGGAGTTCCAGAAGTTTTCGTTTAAGTCACATTGCTACAGACTGTTCTGTTTTGACAGATTCTGTTTTCTTTGGGTTGTGTGCTTATTTTGATGGCTCTATGGTTTTCTTTGATGAGTTTTTGCCATAGAAAAGTTGGAATACAGTAGATATAATACAAAAACAAAAAATGAATTTGTTTGATACAATACTTATAGTAGTGGTTTACTTTCTTACACTAACGGATCTCACAGAGGTTTTGTTGAGTTTTGTGTGATTGAAGTTTTCAAGTTTTGGGTTATCTTACGATGGATGAAAGATGGATAGAAGAGCCTAAGCTTGGGGATGCCCCGGCATCCCAAGCTATTATCCAAAAATTAGCAACCAACTAAGCTTGGGGATGCCCCCTAGTGGCATCCCCTCTTTCTTCCAACAACTATCGGTATTTTACTTGAAACTATATTTTTATTCGTCACATGATATGTGTTTTGCTTGGAGAGTCTTGTATGATATGAGTCTTTGCTTGTTTTATTTTGTGTTTTAGGTCATCAATCCTTGCTGGACACACGTATTTGAGAGAGCCAAAATTATATCATGACTTCTTAGAATTGCTCTCTATGCTTCACTTAAATTTTTATGAGCAATGGACTTGCTCTAGTGCTTCACTTATATCTTTTTTAGCACGGTGTGCTTAGTATTTTTGGAGAAATTCTCTCTTGCTTCACTTAAATTATTTTGAGAGAAAGAAAATTTGTTATGCTCATAATCTTCACTTATATTTGTTTGAGCTTATGAAAAGCAACACATGAAAATTAGTCCCAAGGTGATAGATATCCAAGAAGGATAAAGAAAGAAAAAAATGTCATGAAGATCACTGGACAAAATAAACTTGGTTCTTAGTAATAGTTTTGAGATATGATGATGTGATATGTGAGTTATGTTGGTGAGTAATTATGCTTTACTAAGAATATTGGTGTTAAGGTTTGTGATTCCCTATGCAAGTACGAAAGTCAATAGTCATGCAATGAAATTATATCCTACTTGTGGTGCATTATTCGGTGTTATTTATGCTTAATGCTTGCTTATGAGATTATCCGTTTCTTGGTTGGTCGCTTCCCAATCTTTTGCTAGCCTTCATTTTGTACTAAGTATGATCTCTACTTGTGCATCCAAAATCTTTAAACTAGTTTTTCCACATGAGTCCACTATATCTACCTATATGCGGTATTCTTTTGCCGTTCTAAGAAAATTTGCATGTGCCATCTCTAATTTTCAAAATAAACTTCTCTTTTGTGTGTTGTTTCGCTCGCGAAACGGTAACGAGTGTCTAATATTTTCCATGTTGGATGTGTTATTCTCAAGATGAGTGTTTATTCACTTGTCATTGCACGAGAGTAAGGCAAAGGTTTTAGGGATGCCCAGTCCCGAAATGCAAAAAAATGAATTTACTTTATGTTGTCAAATAAGAAAGTTCTTGGAAAGTGTTGGTATGGAGGGCACCTGTGGATACAGTTAGCCATGGAAAGTGAAAGAATGGTGGAAAAAGGAATAAACTTTATTTTCTGTTTGGGAACCGCCTATGGCATATCTAGCATGGAAAGTGTTCGAAACTCTAAGCCGTTTTCGTTGGTGGGATGGATACACCTCCCAAAATGTTTTTATCTCTAAGTTTTTCGCTTTGAGCTCTGGCACCTCTACAAATCCCTACTTCCCTCTGCGAAGGGCCTTTCTTTTACTTTATGCATTTTTTATTTTTGAATTTGAGTCTCCATCTCCTCTCATAAAATGCACCAACTAGGAGGCAATATGATCGTACTTAAGTATTGGGTGTACCTAATACTCGAGTGTGTTTCATGAATGGATCAATGTTTGAGCATGATGGGCTAGGGATAACTTATTTTAGCATTGATATTTTGAAAGACATGGTTGCTTGTTGATATACTTGAGTATCTAAATTATCATGTCAAAACTAGACTATTGCTTTGAATCACATAAAAGTCCAAATGTCCATGCTATAAATAAAATAATATGATATGACATGATGAGCATCACTCCACATCCAAAATTCTGTTTTTATCACTTACCTACTCGAGGACGAGCAGGAGTTAAGCTTGGGATGCTAATACGTCTCCAACGTATCTATAATTTTTGATTGTTCCATGCTGTTTTATTATCAATCTTGGATGTTTTATAATCATTTTATAGTCATTTTATATCATTTTTTGGTACTAACCTATTGACATAGTGTCAAGTGCCAGTTGCTGTTTTTTCCATGTTTTTTACATTGCAGGAAATCAATATCAGACGAAGTCCAAATGCCCCGAAACTTTACGGAGAATTTTATGGGCCAGAAGGAACACAACGGGCCCTGGTTGCACCTAGGGGGTGTCCTGGGAGGGGGGACAACCCACTGCTACCTCTTGAGCACTGCGTTGGATTTCCCCGAAGAGGAGAGGATGATGCAGCAAAGTAGCGTAAGTATTTCCCTTAGTTTTTGAGAACCAAGGTATCAATCCAGTAGGAGGCCACGCGCAAGTCCCTCGTACCTACACAAAACAAATAGCTCAACGCAACCAACGCGATTAGGGGTTGTCAATCCCTTCACGGTCTCTTACGAGAGTGAGATCTGATAGATAATATTTTTGGTATTTTTGATATAAAGATGCAAGGTAAAATAAAAGGCAAAGTAAAAAAGCAAAGCAATAATAAAATGATTGGAGATTGATATGATGAGAATAGACCCGGGGCCATAGATTTCACTAGTGGCTTCTCTCAAGAGCATAAGTATTCTACGGTGGGTGAACAAATTAATGTTGAGCAATTGATAGAATTGAGCGTAGTTATGAGAATATCTAGGTATGATTGGGACGCCCGGATAATTAAGCTACAGTAACCTCTGCTAATAATGCCACGTCACCTCGATTACGGTTGCTAATCTCGCGTTAGTTCGAAACTGATTCAAATTCTAATTCAAAAGAAAAGCAAACAACAAAAGTTTTCAAAAAAAAGAAATTAATTAAAACTAAAATGTTCAGAGTGTGCAATTAAATGCCAGGGTAATTATAATAAGGCAAACACATTTTTATAAAATGCCTAAATGATTTAAAATGAAATAAAACAGAAAAGAAAAGAAAATACAAAAGAGAAAACTAAACTAACAAAAAAAACAAACAAAGAGAAAGCCCACCCCCCACTGGGCCAAGTGGCCCAGCTGGCCTCCGCCTTCCGAATGGGCCGGCCCAACTGGCCCAGCCGGCCACGCCTTATCCCGGCACCCCCGCACCCCCGCAAACCCTAATCCCCACGCCCTCACTCCACCCCCTCTCGCCCCCCTGGTGGATCTGGATCGGGGCACGATGCCCCGACTCCACCGCCCGACGCCGCGTCACTGCCGACGCTGCCCCGCCGCTCGACGCCTGGAACCGAACCACCCCGCCGCCCCGGTCGCAGGATCCTCGCCGCCCGGAGCTCGACGCGCCTCCACCTCGCCGGAGCCTCCCCCCGCCGAACTGCCTCCTCCTCTCCGCCGGGTCGTCCCCATCGACCACCCCGACCGAACTGCTCACCGGCTTCTCCACGCTCGCCGCCTCTTCCCTCCTCGCACGTGAGCGGCTCCCCTCTCCTCTCCCCCTCTGCCCCCGTTGCCGGATCTAGCCGCACTGCGCCGCTATCGCCCCGGCCGCCACCGCACGCGTGTCGCGCGCTAGCCTCGCTGGCCTCGCCCGCTACGCCGCTCGCCGCCCCTCCCTGCACGCGCCCACCCGTGCCCCATGGCCGCGCCCTGCCTCGCCACGGCCTCCCCTGCTCGACGCGCACCTGCGCCACCGCGCGCGCACGTGCTCGCCGAGCCGCGGCCCGCTCTACCCGCGCCCAGTACGCGCGCTCCCCACGCCGCCCGTGCCCGACCCGTGCGCCCCCGCCGGCGCCCTTCGTCTCCACCGCGCCGCCCCCCCTCTTCCCGCCGCTGCTGGGGCTGCTTCTGCTGGCCCCGCGCGCCGCTGGTGGCGCTCTGCTGCCTCCGGCCGGCGTCCCTCTCCGGCAATCGCCCGGCCTCGCCGGCCTCGTTGCCGTGACGCCCCTGGATGGGCGCCCGATTGGCCGCGCCCGAAACCCGTCGCCCGCACCCCGTTAGGCCCCTGTGGGCCTATGACAGATGGGGGCCACGCCCCAGAACTTTATAAAAAAAGGAATTAAAAATAATTAATTAATTAATTAATTAATAATTACATTAATTAATTAATCAATAAGTGAATTAATTAAGTTCATTAATCTAGTTTAATTAGTCTAATTAACTAGTTAGTTTAATTAAATAGTAATTAGTTTAACTAAGACCTAATTAATTTAAACAACGTATGACAGGTGGGTCCCACTGGACCCACATGTCAGTTTGACCCAATCAACTGAGTTGATTGCTGACTTCAGCATGACATCATGCTGATGTCATTAATTCATTTTCGAATTAATTTAAATAATTAATTAAATACCAGAAATTAATAAAACTTTTATAAAATCATATCTTTTAATCCGTAACTCGGATTAAAATATTTTCAACATGAAAGTTGCTCAAAACGACGAGACGCTTCCGGATACGCAACCCGTTTGTCCGCCACACCCCCCTAACCTATCGAACTCGCAACTTTCCCCCTCCGGCTCCTCTGCCCGAAAATGCGAAACACCGGGGATATTTTCCCGGATGTTTCCCCCCTTCACCGGTATCATCCCATACCGCGTTAGGGCACCTCTAACGCCGTTACTTGTCATGTCATGCATCACCATGCATCTGCTTTCTTAAATATTTATTGTTTCTTCCCCCTCTTCTCTCGCTAGACACCGGGACCGACGCTGCTGCTGCCCTGTTCGACTACGGAGTTGACGATCCCCCTCCTTGTCTGAGCAACCTGGCAAGCCCCCCCCTTGATCACCAGATATCGCCTATTCTTCTCTATACTGCTTGCATTAGAGTAGTGTATCATGTTACTGCTTTCCGTTAATCCTATACTGCTGCATAGCCTGTCCTTGCTACTATTGTTGTTACCTTTACCTGCTATTCTACTGCTCAGTATAGGATGCTAGTGTTCCATCAGTGCCCCTACACTCTTGTCCGTCTGCCATGCTATACTACTGGGCCGTGATCACTTCGGGAGGTGATCACGGGCATATACTATATACTTTACACTGTTACATTACATGTGATACTGTTCGGAGATGGGGGCTGAAGGGGCAGGTGGCTCCATCCCGGTAGAGGTGGGCCTGGGTTCCCGACGGCCCCCGACTGTTACTTTGTGGCGGAGCGATAGGGCAGGTTCAGACCACCTAGGAGAGAGGTGGGCCTGGCCCTAGTCGGCGTTCGCGATACTTAACACGCTTAACGAGATCTGGGTATTTGATCTGAGTCTGGCCATTTGGTCTATACGCACTAACCACCTACGCGGGAGTAGTTATGGGTATCCCGACATCGTGGTATCAGCCGAAGCACTTCGTGACGCCAGCGACTGAGCGGCGCGCGCCGGGTTGGACCGCGTAACGTGACTTCCTTTGAAATGGAGGTTGCTAGGTCTGCTCTCCGGCCGCGTACGCAACGTGCAGGTGTGCTCAGGGTGATGGGCCCAGACCCCTGCGTGCTTAGGTTTAGACCGGCGTGCTGACCGCTCTGTTGTGCCTAGGTGGGGCTGCGACGTGTTGATCTTCCGAGGCCGGGCATGACCCAGAAAAGTGTGTCCGGCCAAATGGGATCAAGCGTGTTGGGCTATGTGGTGCACCCCTGCAGGGAAGTTTATCTATTCGAATAGCCGTGTCCCTCGGTAAAAGGATGACCCGGAGTTGTACCTTGACCTTATGACAACTAGAACTGGATACTTAATAAAACACACCCTTCCAAGTGCCAGATACAACCCGGTGATTGCTCTCCAACAGGGCTTCGAGGAGGGGATCGCCGGGTAGGATTATGCTATGCGATGCTACTTGGAGGACTTCATTCTACTCTCTTCTATATGCTGCAAGGAGGCTGCCAGAAGCATAGTCTTCGACAGGATTAGCTATCCCCCTCTTATTCTGGCATTCTGCAGTTCAGTCGACTGATATGGCCTTTACACATATATCCATGCATATGTAGTGTAGCTCCTTGCTTGCGAGTACTTTGGATGAGTACTCACGGTTGCTTTTCTCCCCCTTTTCCCCCTTTCCCTTCTACCCGGTTGCCGCAACCAGATGCTCGAGCCCAGGATCCAGAGGCCACCGTCGACGACGATTCCTTCTACTCTGGAGGTGCCTACTACTACGTGCAGCCCGCTGACGACGACCAAGAGTAGTTAGGAGGATCCCAGGTAGGAGGCCTGCGCCTCGTCCGATCTGTATCCCAGTTTGTGCTAGCCTTCTTAAGGCAAACTTGTTTAACTTATGTCTGTACTCAGATTTTGTTGCTTCCGCTGACTCGTCTATGATCGAGCACTTGTATTCGAGCCCTCGAGGCCCCTGGCTTGTATTATGATGCTTGTATGACTTATTTTTATTTGTAGAGTTGTGTTGTGATATCTTCCCGTGAGTCCCTGATCTTGATCGTACACATTTGCGTGCATGATTAGTGTACGATTGAATCGGGGGCGTCACAAGTTGGTATCAGAGCCGACTGCCTGTAGGAATCCCCCTTCCACGCTCTTGGCCGAAGTCAAGTCTAGACTTTGCAAAAACTTTTACTAACATGGTTGTGTGCCTTACGGGCCCACGTCGCCATTGGGTGGTATTAGGATCTTTTACTCCTCGACCTTTACTCTGGACTCTGAACTCTCTTCTATTCGGGTTAAATGAATTTTGCTAAATCTAACATTAGGATCTCGTTATAACTTTCACCCGGAGGGCCCCTTATTACTGGTGATCGTCTGTTGCACGTGAAGACCCTGAAGATACTCTCCGCTGTTAACCCAAGAACTTTTGTTCATCGCGTTTGCAATTCCCCTTCCACCGTCAACCCTTATGGATAACTACTTGCAGTTGTTATTCTTACATCCATCCCCAATTGGTCTTGATATTACAAGATACCCCGAAATACTCGTCGTTGTTTCGATAATCCTTTGAGCTTACCGCCTGGCTGTTCTTTGTCACCTGAATACCCCTATGGATAATTCTCGCACTTATCGAGTATCCGCTCATCCCCCAGTTGTTCATGTGTTTCATAGTGGTCTTCGAAATACTATTCGATCCTCCCAAAAAAAATCCTTAGCAGCTTATTGCTCTGCAATACTTGTCTGCTTGCATGGATGCTATCCATATGTCTGGCAATATTCGTTAGTATCATTAGGCGCCGTCATTTTGATCCTTTTGATTCAACATGAGAGCGAATGCACGCAATCAGCAGTTGACCCTTTTAAATTATCTTTCCGGCTCAGACATCATTTTAAGCATGAGCTGGTTCTCAACCAATCCAATTGCCGTCGATTGTACCCCTAAGGCTATTCAACCTATCCATCCCTAATCAGAACATTGCTTCTGATCCCTTGATTTGAAAATCATAATTCCTTTGCATTGGAGCTCTGGATTAGTCAGTTGTTTCTATAGTCCAATGCTTGCATTGTTACCTCCTCTGGTTGTGTGCCGATGCTCACATCGGCTCTGTTACAGACCGGCAGATCCTTTAATGGATTTTACCCGACACCGTCCTTCATAATCAATTAACTTATGAGCCTTTCATCGGATACATAATGCCTTTGGTAAATTGTATCCCCTGCTTTGACAACCATGCTCTACTTTCGAGCTTGTGTTAGTTACTGCTGAAAGTTTGTGGTATATGTTTCCACGATGCCCCGATGGGTTGAACCTATGCATTCCTTAATATGTGTGAACTCGAAAGCTTTCATGAGTCATACTCTTCTGGTATTTTGCTAGATAAAATTTCAACATTACGACCTCTTCGAAAATGAGAAGTGAATGGAAGGTATACATTGAAGAAGTGGGAGTCGACCTTGAACTTTGTGTTCATGCCCATGGACACGATGTAGATCCTACCATAGGAGCTTCTTGTAATAACAACTATTTCCTTGATATAATATCCTTTGGTATCGGTGGATTGATCTTTTGCAATCGTGGTTCCGACCATGTTCTCCTTTAAATGACCTTTCTCGTGCAAGTTTAAGCCTTTGTCTTCTACAGAGCAATACCCTAGTCCAATCTCTACTTTGATCTGTCGTCGAGCATTACCCCCCTGGTATCTCGAGATTATCATGGAACTGCATAACCTCTTATGAGTTCTTCATCAGGTATTACATTCTCACGGACTTCAATTTTTCACGGGCTTTGAGTTATGAAACACTCAAGGACACCGATAACGGAATCGAGTTTGCACGGTGATTCAATGAGGATTAGAGATCTTCATCGCTTACAGGTTTAATACTCCATGTCTGTCCTAGCCTGAACGGATACATAATTATCGTGCTAATGTTAGTCATCAGCATTCTGAACTCTTCAAGGATATCAACTGAATTCATAATGAGAAATACCATCCTTGCCCCCGATGATTTGTGTTATCATCGGCCACTTTATTGCCTTCCCTCCAACACAAACTTGTTCATGTTTTGTGTTATACTTCGATTCCCTTGCTATCCAGCATTTGACCTTCTTTACCTTGGAATATTACCACCTTTTATGTCAAGAATGTCGTGGTAATTTTACCACCCCTTGAGAATTCTTGATATAGTAATATCTCTCGCCATTTGCGTTCATTTCTTGGTCTCCGTGTTGATTCTAACCGGAATACCGACAAATGGTCTGTGATGTGTAAATTCTAAACTTCTAGCAACCCTATTGCTTTGAAGTTATTGGTCTACAGTTTCGTTATAAGTCTATTGCTTATTGAGTCATCATTCGAACATTGATCGTGCTACCTAGTCCAGGTTCCTGGGTGCACCCTTCTATCATTGTTCAGTTGAGTATGTTTCCCTCAAGCATACATCATTATACCATTTGATCTGACAAATGATATTTCCTTGTTCACATAATTGTGGAAATCCATCTTTTGGAAATCTCGAGGAATTGTCACTGAGTCCATCAGCCACCTCCTCGTCCCCTCCTTGGTTAAATGATGAACCCTTGTTTTGGAACTCGCTTCCATAGTTCAATTCCAAGAATCTTACATTATCATCTCGTCAATGTGTGTTACACCTTTTCTGCTCAGGCACCCTGAGTCTGAGGTATCCTAAAACCGGCCAGATCTGAATCCCGGTCAGATATGATGGTTGGAATATATTTGCAAGGATAATAACAATGTTCTTTCATGACCCGGTAAGGTGA
Organism: Aegilops umbellulata; assembly: GCA_032464435.1. NCBI lineage: Eukaryota > Viridiplantae > Streptophyta > Magnoliopsida > Poales > Poaceae > Aegilops > Aegilops umbellulata. Next base: position 402,346,308 of record CP136054.1, read on the forward strand.
TGTCATGCCCGGCACACCTGGCCGGAGGACCTACTGTTATAGTTTTCTTTAGCAAGGTTATCCATTCGTCCATGGGGAAATTGTAAGACTTATCCTATAAGTTGTTTCCGATGAATCCTTTGGGTTTCCGAAGTCTGACCTTTGCTTGAATACCCTGTCCATGCTATCTCGAAACATGTCTGTGGTACTCTGATTTTCGATAAGAATATTTGAAGCCCAATGCTAAATGTTTTCTTGCTCAATTATCCAAACACCGTTGTACGGGTAATGTCATGAAAATTCTCTCCCTTTTTCCTAAAGGATTTTCTACGTTATATCCTGTCATGGATATCTGACTCTGCTTGTCCTTGGGAAGGATATACCCTTGAAATATGTGTTAAACACATTTTCCTTTCCATTGTCCTGTTAATCTGATGATCACAATTCCTTTACATTGGTTTGTTTAACCTTTCCGATGATCTGTATGATCTAAGAAGTAGTATTCTTCTGCTTATGTAAACACCTTGATGTACACCTCTGTCAGTAATACCCTGTTACTATTGTTGATGACATTCCGGTGACCACCGTTGGACGAGAACTTTGCCTATTGGTCCGCCTCGTTCAACGAGCAGGAAAATGGTTCTCTTCGTCCCTCGCCCTTGGTTCGATGTTGTTGCCGACATAACTAACAGGCTACCTTCTGACATGCCTTGCTATCGTGACCGTGCAAGATGTCACCGTCCTTCCTACTTTAAACCACATGGTGGGCCCATAACCCACAGGTCCCAGGATCGAAACCTGACTCTCCTATACACCCCCTGTTCTTAAGGTTGTTCCTCGCACTTGGCCTCGTATGTAATTCACGAGCCAGCTTCCGCGAGATCATCAATTCTGGTATCAGACATAATACTTATTTCCGTCGCCTTGAACCCCTTTCGCCCTCTGTTTTAGGCAACGAACGATTGTCTATCCGATTGAAACTTCTTATGGTACCTTCTTACTTGGCTCTCAATATGTGTCATTCGTTCAACTCAAGAGATACTCATGTGTTCATTCCTGGGATAACCCCAAATGAATCTCCCCTTATATCATTCTATTGTTGTAGAGCATCCCCTTACCTATTCGTAAGTACGAAGGAATTTTCGAAGATAGGAGGACGACTTCATCATGATGACCTGGAGAAGAGGAATGAAGGCATCAATTTAATGGATCGACCTCTTGGAGAAGAGTAACCAAGACCGAGAAGATTCGTTAGGATTTCGTAACCAGACGTTTCCCCCTTATTACACCTCTTAAATCTCGGGACGAGATTTCTTGTAGTGGAGGAGAATTGTGACGCCCGGATAATTAAGCTACAGTAACCTCTGCTAATAATGCCACGTCACCTCGATTACGGTTGCTAATCTCGCGTTAGTTCGAAACTGATTCAAATTCTAATTCAAAACAAAAGCAAACAACAAAAGTTTTCAAAAAAAAATTTAATTAAAACTAAAATGTTCAGAGTGTGCAATTAAATGCCAGGGTAATTATAATAAGGCAAACACATTTTTATAAAATGCCTAAATGATTTAAAATGAAATAAAACATAAAAGAATATAAAATACAAAAGAGAAAACTAAACTAACAAAAAAAAAAAAAAGAGAAAGCCCACCCCCCCGCTGGGCCAAGTGGCCCAGCTGGCCTCCGCCTTCCGAATGGGCCGGCCCAACTGGCCCAGCCGGCCACGCCTTATCCCCGCACCCCCGCACCCCCGCAAACCCTAATCCCCACGCCCCCACTCCACCCCCTCTCGCCCCCCTGGTGGATCTGGATCGGGGCACGATGCCCCGACTCCACCGCCCGACGCAGCGCCACTGCCGACGCTGCCCCGCCGCTCGACGCCTGGAATCGAACCACCCCGCCGCCCCGGTCGCAGGATCCTCGCCGCCTGGAGCTCGACGCGCCTCCACCTCGCCGGAGCCTCCCCCCGCCGAACTGCCTCCTCCTCTCCACCGGGTCGTCCCCATCGACCACCTCGACCGAACTGCTCGCCGGCTTCTCCACGCTCGCCGCCTCTTCCCTCCTCGCACGTGAGCGGCTCCCCTCTCCTCTCCCCCTCTGCCCCCGTTGCCGGATCTAGCCGCACCGCGCCGCTATCGCCCCGGCCGCCACCGCACGCGTGTTGCGCGCTAGCCTCGCTGGCCTCGCCCGCTACGCCGCTCGCCGCCCCTCCCTGCACGCGCCCACCCGTGCCCCATGGCCGCGCCCTGCCTCGCCACGGCCTCCCCTGCTCGACGCGCACCCGCGCCACCGCGCGCGCACGTGCTCGCCGAGCCGCGGCCCGCTCTACCCGCGCCCAGTACGCGCGCTCCCCACGCCGCCCGTGCCCGACCCGTGCGCCCCCGCCGGCGCCCTTCGTCTCCTTCGCGCGGCCCCCTCTTCCCGCCGCTGCTGGTGCTGCTTCTGCTGGCCCCGCGCGCCGCTGGTGGCGCTCTGCTGCCTCCGGCCAGCGTCCCTCTCCGGCAATCGCCCGGCCTCGCCGGCCTCGTTGCCGTGACGCCCCTGGATGGGCGCCCGATTGACCGCACCCGAAACCCGTCGCCCGCACCCCGTTAGGCCCGTGTGGGCCTATGACAGATGGGGGCCACGCCCCAGAACTTTATAAAAAAAAGGAATTAAAATTAATTAATTAATTAATTAATTAATTAATAATTACATTAATTAATTAATCAGTAAGTGAATTAATTAAGTTCATTAATCTAGTTTAATTAGTCTAATTAACTAGTTAGTTTAATTAAATAGTAATTAGTTTAACTAAGACCTAATTAATTTAAACAGCGTATGACAGGTGGGTCCAACTGGACCCACATGTCAGTTTGACCCAGTCAACTGAGTTGACTGCTGACGTCAGCATGACATCATGCTGATGTCATTAATTCATTTTCGAATTAATTTAAATAATTAATTAAATACCAGAAATTAGTAAAACTTTTATAAAATCATATCTTTTAATTCGTAACTCGGATTAAAATATTTTCAACATGAAAGTTGCTCAAAACGACGAGACGCTTCCGGATACGCAACCCGTTCGTCCGCCACACCCGCCTAACCTATCGAACTCGCAACTTTCCCCCTCCGGCTCCTCTGCCCGAAAACGCGAAACACCGGGGATATTTTCCCGGATGTTTCCCCCCTTCATCGGTATCATCCCATACCGCGTTAGGGCACCTCTAACGCCGTTACTTGTCATGTCATGCATCACTATGCATCTGCTTGCTTAAATATTTATTGTTTCTTCCCCCTCTTCTCTCGCTAGACACCGGGACCGACGCTGCTGCTGCCCTGTTCGACTACGGAGTTGACGATCCCCCTCCTTGTCTTAGCAACTAGGCAAGCCCCCCCCTTGATCACCAGATATCGCCTATTCTTCTCTATACTGCTTGCATTAGAGTAGTGTAGCATGTTACTGCTTTCCGTTAATCCTATACTGCTGCATAGCCTGTCCTTGCTACTACTATTGTTACCTTTACCTGCTATCCTACTGCTTAGTATAGGATGCTAGTGTTCCATCAGTGCCCCTACACTCTTGTCCGTCTGCCATGCTATACTACTGGGCCGTGATCACTTCGGGAGGTGATCACGGGCATATACTATATACTTTACACTGTTACATTACATGTGATACTGTTCGGAGATGGGGGCTGAAGGGGCAGGTGGCTCCATCCCGGTAGAGGTGGGCCTGGGTTCCCGACGGCCCCCGACTGTTACTTTGTGGCGGAGCGACAGGGCAGGTTCAGACCACCTAGGAGAGAGGTGGGCCTGGCCCTAGTCGGCGTTCGCGATACTTAACACGCTTAACGAGATCTGGGTATTTGATCTGTGTCTGGCCATTTGGTCTATACGCACTAACCACCTACGCGGGAGTAGTTATGGGTATCCCGACGTCGTGGTATCAGCCGAAGCACTTCGTGACGTCAGCGACTGAGCGGCGCGCGCCGGGTTGGACCGCGTAACGTGACTTCCTTTGAAATGGAGGTTGCTAGGTCTGCTCTCTGGCCGCGTACGCAACGTGCAGGTGTGCTCAGGGTGATGGGCCCAGACCCCTGCGCGCTTAGGTTTAGACCGGCGTGCTGACCGCTCTGTTGTGCCTAGGTGGGGCTGCGACGTGTTGATCTTCCGAGGCCGGGCATGACCCAGAAAAGTGTGTCCGGCCAAATGGGATCAAGCGTGTTGGGCTATGTGGTGCACCCCTGCAGGGAAGTTTATCTATTCGAATAGCCGTGTCACTCGGTAAAAGGACGACCCGGAGTTGTACCTTGACCTTATGACAACTAGAACTGGATACTTAATAAAACACACCCTTCCAAGTGCCAGATACAACCCGGTGATTGCTCTCCAACAGGGCTTCAAGGAGGGGATCGTCGGGTAGGATTATGCTATGCGATGCTACTTGGAGGACTTCATTCTACTCTCTTCTATATGCTGCAAGGAGGCTGCCAGAAGCGTAGTCTTCGACAGGATTAGCTATCCCCCTCTTATTCTGGCATTCTGCAGTTCAGTCGACTGATATGGCCTTTACACATATATCCATGCATATGTAGTGTAGCTCCTTGCTTGCGAGTACTTTGGATGAGTACTCACGGTTGCTTTTCTCCCCCTTTTCCCCCTTTCCCTTCTACCCGGTTGCCGCAACCAGATGCTCGAGCCCAGGATCCAGAGGCCACCGTCGACGATGATTCCTTCTACTCTGGAGGTGCCTACTACTACGTGCAGCCCGCTGATGACGACCAAGAGTAGTTAGGAGGATCCCAGGCAGGAGGCCTGCGCCTCGTCCGATCTGTATCCCAGTTTGTGCTAGCCTTCTTAAGGCAAACTTGTTTAACTTATGTCTGTACTCAGATTTTGTTGCTTCCGCTGACTCGTCTATGATCGAGCACTTGTATTCGAGCCCTCGAGGCCCCTGGCTTGTATTATGATGCTTGTATGACTTATTTTTATTTGTAGAGTTGTGTTGTGATATCTTCCCGTGAGTCCCTGATCTTGATCGTACACATTTGCGTGCATGATTAGTGTACGATTGAATCGGGGGCGTCACAATGATCATGTATATAGGCATCACGTCCGAGACAAGTAGACCGACTCCTGCCTGCATCTACTACTATTACTCCACTCATCGACCGCTATCCAGCATGCATCTAGAGTATTAAGTTCAAGAAAACAGAGTAACGCCTTAAGCAAGATGACATGATATAGAGGGATAAATTCATACAATATGATAAAACCCCCATCTTGTTATCCTCGATGGAAACAATACGTACGTGCCTTGCTGCCCCTACTGTCACTGAGAAAGGACACCGCAAGATTGAATCCAAAGCTAAGCACTTCTCCCATTGCAAGAAAAACAAATCTAGTAGGCCAAACCAAACTGATAATTCGAAGAGACTTGCAAAGATAACCAATCATACATAAAAGAATTCAGAGAAGATTCAAATATTGCTCATAGATAATCTTGATCATAAACCCACAATTCATCGGTCTTAACAAACACACCGCAAAAATAAGATTACATCGAATAGATCTCCACGAGAGAGGGGGAGAACATTGCATTGAGATCCAAAAAGAGAGAAGAAGCCATCTAGCTACTAACTATGGGCCTGAAAGTCCGAGGTAAACTACTCACACTTCATCGGAGGGGCTATGGTGATGATGTAGAAGCCCTCTGTGGTGGATTCCCCTTCCGGCGGAGCTCCGAAACAGGCCCCAAGATGGGATCTCGTGGGTACAGAAGGTTGCTGCGGTGGAATTAGGTTTTTGGCTCCGTATCTGATCGTTTGGGGGTACGTAGGTATATATAGGAGGAAGGAGTACGTTGGTGGAGCAAAGGGGGGCCCACGAGGCAGGGGGGGAGCGCCCTCCACCCTCGTGACCGCCTCCCTCCTTTCTTGACGGAGGGTCCAAGTCTCCTGGATCATATCTGTTGAGAAAATCACGTTCCCGAAGGTTTCATTCCGTTTGGACTCCGTTTGATATTCCGTTTCTTCGAAACACTGAAATAGGCAAAAAAAATCAATTCTGGGCTGGGCCTCCGGTTAATAGGTTAGTCCCAAAAGTAATATGAAAGTGGAAAATAAAGCCCAATATGGTCCAAAACAGTAGATAATATAGCATGGAGCAATAAAAAATTATAGATACGTTGGAGACGTATCACCCACCAGGGCACGCCAGGAAGCCCAGGCACGCCCTGGTGGGTAGTGCCCACCTCGGGTGCCCCCCGCACCACCTCTTTGGTCTATAAATACCCTAAAAATACCATAATCCTAGGGGAGTCGACAAAATATTCATCCAGCGGTCGCAGAGTCCAGAACCACCAGATCCAATCTAGACACCATCTCGGATGGGGTTCACCACCTCCATTGGTGCCTCCCCAATGATGCATGAGTAGTTCTTTGTAGACCTTCGGGTCCGTAGTTAGTAGCTAGATGGCCTTCTCTCTCTCGCTGAATTCTTAATACAATGGCCTCTTGGAGATCCATATGATGTAACTCTTTTTGCAGTGTGTTTGTTGGGATCTAATGAACTTTGAGTTTATGATCAGTCATATCTTTTTATATCCATGAAAGTTATTTGAGTTCCTTTGGTCTCTTATATGCATGATCTCTTATAGCCTTGTGTTTCTTCTCCGATATTTGGGTTTTGTTTGGCCAACTTGATCTATTTATCTTGCAATGGGAAGAGGTGCCCGGTAGTGGGTTCGATCTTACAATGCTTGATCCCAGTGACAGAAAGGGAACCGAAATGTATGTATCGTTGCTACTAAGGATAAAAAGATGGGATCTATATCTACGCAATAGATAAACGGATCTTGTCTACATCATGTCATTGTTCTTATTGCATTACTCCATTTTTTCCATGAACTTAATACACTAGATGCATGTTGGATAGCGGTCGATGTGTGGAGTAATAGTAGTAGATGCAGGCAGGAGTCGGTCTACTAATCTTGGACGTGATGCATATGTAATGATCATTGCCTGGATATCATCATAATTACTTGAGGTTCTATTAATTTTCCAACACTAATTTGTTTACCCACCGTTTGCTATCTTTCTCGAGAGAAGCCACTAGTGAAACCTACGGCCCCGGGGTCTTCTTTCTCATATATTTGCTTGCGATCTACTTTTCCTTTGCATTTTTATCACATCTATTAAACCAAAAATACAAAAATACTTTGCTGCACTTTATTTTATTTACGATCTATTATTTCAATCTACTACAAATTTCTGGCATCGTTACCCGAAAGGGATTGACAACCCCTTTAACACGTCGGCTTGCGAGGTGTTGTTATTTGTGTGCATGTGTTGCTTACGTTGTGTTGCTTGGTTCTCCTACTGGTTCGATGAAGGAAATATGCCCTAGAGGCAATAATAAAGTTATTATTTATTTCCTTATTTCATGATAAATGTTTATTATTCATGCTAGAATTGTATTAACCGGAAACATAATACATGTGTGAATACATAGACAAACAGAGTGTCACTAGTATGCCTCTACTTGACTAGCTCGTTGATCAAAGATGGTTATGTTTCCTAACCATAGACAAAGAGTTGTTATTTGATTAACGGGATCACATCATTAGGAGAATGATGTGATTGACTTGACCCATTCCGTTAGCTTAGCACTCAGTCGTTTAGTATGTTGCTATTGCTTTCTTCATGACTTATACATGTTCCTATGACTATGAGATTATGCAACTCCCGTTTGCCGGAGGAACACTTTGTGTGCTACCAAACGTCACAACGTAACTGGGTGATTATAAAGGAGCTCTACAGGTGTCTCCAAAGGTACATGTTGGGTTGGCGTATTTCGAGATTAGGATTTGTCACTCCGATTGTCGGAGAGGTATCTCTGGGCCCTCTCAGTAATGCACATCACATAAGCCTTGCAAGCATTGCAACTAATGAGTTAGTTGCGAGATGATGTATTACGGAACGAGTAAAGAGACTTGCCGGTAACGAGATTGAACTAGGTATTGGATACCGACGATCGAATCTCGGGCAAGTAACATACCGATGACAAAGGGAACAACGTATGTTGTTATGCGGTCTGACCGATAAAGATCTTCGTAGAATATGTAGGAACCAATATGGGAATCCAGGTCCCGCTATTGGTTATTGACCGGAGACGTGTCTCGGTCATGTCTACATTGTTCTCGAACCGTAGGGTCCGCACGCTTAAGGTTTCGATGACAGTTATATTATGAGTTTATGAGTTTTGATGTACCGAAGGAGTTCGGAGTCCCGGATGAGATCGGGGACATCACGAAGAGTCTCGAAATGGTCGAGACGTAAAGATCGATATATTGGACGACTATATTCGGACATCGGAAAGGTTCTGAGTGGTTCGGGTATTTTTCGGAGTACCGGGGAGTTACGGGAATACGGGGGAGAAGTATTGGGCCTTATTGGGCCATACGGGAAAGAGAGAGGGGCTGCCTAGGGCAGGCCGCGCGCGCCCCCAAGGCCTAGTCCGAATTGGACTAGGGGGAGGGGCTGCGCCTCCTCCTTCCTTCCCTTCTCTTTTCCCCTTCCTTGTCTCCTACTCCTAATACTTGGAAGGACTCCTTGTTGGACTAGGAAAGGGAGAATCCTACTCCCGGTGGGAGTAGGACTCCCCTAGGGCGCGCCATAGAGAGGGCCGGCCCTCCCCTCCTCCACTCCTTTATATACGGGGGCAGGGGGCACCCCATAGACACACAAGTTGATCTTCGTGATCGTTCCTTAGCCGTGTGCGGTGCCCCCTCCACCATATTCCACCTTGGTCATATTGTTGCGGTGCTTAGGCGAAGCCCTGCGTCGGTAGAACATCATCATCGTCATCACGCCGTCGTGCTGACGGAACTCATCCCCGAAGCTTTGCTGGATCGGAGCCCGGGGAGCGTCATCGAGCTGGACGTGTGCTAAGAACTCGGAGGTGCCGGAGTAACGGTGCTTGGATCGGTCGGACCGGGAAGACGTACGACTACTTCCTCTACGTTGCGTCAACGCTTCCGCTTCGATCTACGAAGGTACGTACACAACACTTTCCCCTCTCGTTGCTATGCATCACCATGATCTTGTGTGTGCGTAGGAATTTTTTTAAAATTACTACGTTCCCCAACAGTGGTATCAGAGCCTAGGTTTTTATGGTTTGATGTTATATGCACGAGTAGAACACAAGTGAGTTGTGGGCGATATATGTCATACTGCTTACCAGCATGTCATACTTTGGTTCGGCGGTATTGTTGGATGAAGCGGCCCGGACCGACATTGCGCGTACGCTTACGCGAGACTGGTTCTACCGCCGTGCTTTGCACACAGGTGGCTGGCGGGTGTTAGTTTCTCCAACTTTAGTTGAACCGAGTGTGGCTACGCCTGATCCTTGCGAAGGTTAAAACAGCACCAACCTGACAAACTATCGTTGTGGTTTTGATGCGTAGGTAAGATTGGTTCTTGCTTAAGCCCATATGTCGGTGTCAAAACCGGTGGATCTCGGGTAGGGGGTCCCGAACTGTGCGTCAAGGTCGGATGGTAACAGGAGACAAGGGACACTTTATTTTATCCAGGTTCGATCCCTCTCGATGGAGGTAAAACCCTACTCCTGCTAGATTAATATTGATGATATGATTAGTACAAGAGTGGATCTACCACGAGATCAAGGAGGCTAAACCCTAGAAGCTAGCCTATGGTATGATTGTGTATGATGATGGTTGTCCTACGGACTACAACCCTCCGGTTTATATAGACACCGGATAGGGTTAGGGTTACACAGAGTCGGTTACAATGGTAGGAGATCTCGAATATCCGCACGCCTAGCTTGCCTTCCACGCCAAGAAAAGATCCTTCCGGACACGGGACGAAGTCTTCAATCTTGTATCTTCATAGTCCTGGAGTCCGGCTATCCGAACACCCCCTAATCCAGGACTCCCTCAGTAGCCCCTGAACCAGGCTTCAATGACGACGAGTCCGGCGCACAGTTTGTCTTCGGCATTGCAAGGCGGGTTCCTCCTCCAAGTTCTTCAAGAAGATTATAAACACCAAAAATAGTGTCCGGCTCTGCAAAATAAGTTTCCACATATTGCCATATAGAGAATAATATTAACACAAATCAAATCTGCTGACATATTCCGCAGTGCGTCATAACACTGCGACCAAGCCTTCTATATAAATTGCTTTCATTGTTCCACTTTAGTGCGTTTAGCGAGGCGGTTTCCTTGGCACGTCTTGTCAAAGCAGAGATCATGTGCCCCCTTTAACGAGATTCTCATTAATACGGACGTGGGTAACCCAACCGCACCATTTACCACGGCGCTTGGGAGGCAAGTGAGTTTCATTAGGTAGGTGGGGACGCATAACCGCACCCGCTTATAAAAGGGATAAGGATTCACCTTTTTAACCTACGCCTTCTTCCTCCTCTGCCGATCCATCTCTCGCGCACTCAAGCTCCAGCGCCCAAGTCCGCTCTTCCTTCCTCAACCTTCTCCAACAATGTCCGGAGCGGGAGGCAAGTGGATGGTTTCCTCCGTCACGGAGGCTCAAGTAAAAAAGTTAAGGAAAGCCGGATACTTGTCCAAGGACATCCCGCATCGGCTTCCTGAGGAGGGGCAGCTTCTTCCTACCCCAAGGCCCCATGAGAGGGTAGTTTTTCTTCCCCACTTCCTCCGCGGACTGGGCTTTCCACTTCACCCTTTTGTCCGGGGGCTCATGTTCTACTACGGCCTGGACTTCCACGATCTGGCCCCGAACTTTATTCTCAATATCTCGGCGTTTATCATCGTGTGTGAGGCCTTTCTCCGCGTCCGCCCCCACTTTGGCCTCTGGCTCAAGACCTTCAACGTCAAGCCCAAGGTGGTGTCCGACACCCAGGCGGAGTGCGGAGGTGCTATGGCTGGCAAGATAGCCAATGTCCTCTGGTTCGATGGCTCCTTTGTGGAGTCCCTAAAGGGGTGGCAGGCCGACCGGTTTTACATCACCGAGCCACGCGGTCCGAACTGGGTCGCAGCCCCTGAGTTCAGATCCGGACCCCCCACGCGGCTCATGTCCTGGAAAGAGACGGGCCTGTCGTGGGGCAATGAGGAGGAAGTGACTGGGTTGCAAACGTGCATCTAGTCCCTGGTGAACAAGCCAATCCGGCTTGTCAATATAGTCCAGGTTATGCTCGTTCGCCGGATCCTCCCGTGCCAACAACGGGATTTTACTTTGTGGGAATTCGACCCGGCGCAGCACCAAACCCTCAGCAGGCTCTTCGACACGACGTATGAAGACGTCTGGAAGGTGCTGACCAAAGGTGCCGAGTCCCCCACATCCGCCTCCGAGGATCGCGGATACATCTCGCAGCACAACGCTAGCGAGGTAAGCTATCTATACCTTTGACAGGTTCGTTAAGCTCTTGTTCATAGATTAACTCTATGCAGGATCTAAACTCCCTTTACCTTTGACAGGCTTGGCAGAAGGTATCCGGACCAATTAACTGTGCGGCTCCTCTGCCCGAAGACCCGGCCCCAGCTCTCTTGGTGAAGCTGATGGCTCCGGCACCTTACGTGGTGCCGGAGAGGAAGGCCAAGAAGAAGAAAACCACCGGGACTCGAAAAAGTTCCCGCAACATGGTGGCGTCGGACTCGTCATCTGACGAGTCCGCGACGCTCTCCTCTCGTGAAAACGAGGAGGAGGAACAAGGAAGCTCTCCCCCCCAGTGAGGGGAGAAAAGAAGAAGAAGGCCGCCCCAACGGGGGAGGCCGAGGGGTCGAGGAAAAGGAAGACCCCTTCGCCGGACTACTCCCTCGACGCCGAAGAGGGCGGAGAGGAGCGGCCGTACAGAACCAAGCGTCCGGTGAAATCATAAGTATTTATATACCAGAGTGACTCATGATATTCTTTTAATGCGCGGCTCTCCCTAATATCGCTCGTGTTTTATGCAGCCCGCCCCGGGCCGAACTCGACGATTCATCGAGCGGCTCCCTGGATACGTCGGACGTGAACTCAATTCCGCCCGCTGCCCCCCCCCCCGCACTGCAGACGACGCCGAAGTGGCGTCGCGACAAGCTCCGGGCAGGAGGAGGTGGTCCTGGAGGAGCCGAAAGGCGACCTCCCAGACCCCAGGAATAAAGGGGATGAAACCCCCCAGGGCTCCAAGTACGGCTTTGTGCCGGACACCGCGCCGGACTCGACAGTCCTGGTCCATGGTGGGCGAACTCCTCCCAAGAGGAGTAAGCCATCTGAGCCGGCGTCCTCCGTCCAACCAGAGGCGCCGGACAATCTGCTGGAGGTGCTTGAGGGCGCCACCATCGACGAGGAGCACCGTACTGTTATGAGTACGGTGATCCAAAGGGTTCAGTCCGCCAAGAGCGGACTGACTGAAGCTTGCGCTAGCCTTCTAACAGACTTCCAGGTAAACAGAAATATGTCAAATTATTTACCGCATAGACAGTAGCCCCTGATGCTCTGTTCGGTGTTCGGAAAGAAAAGCCGGATAGAGGATCTAGTAATTTTCGCAGGAGTCTAACAAAAAAAGTCAAATATGCGTATGCAGGCTTCGTTGCTGTCCACCGCCGCACTGACTGCGCAGGTGGATGTCCTTAAAAAGGACCTCGGGCGGACCGAGCAAGCTCGGCCTTGCCAGACGGTAGCTTGAGGAGAAAGAAGGTAAGAAATACCCTAAAAAGAAAAAAGGTGCCTATAGAGAGGCTTGATTGCAGAAAGAAATAACAGGATTGTACGCTTATTGTAGGGGCCACAACCGAGGTGGCAACCCTGAAGCAGGCGCTGGCTGAGGCCGAAAAGAAAACGGCCGAGGAGCGCGCCGAGTGAGAAAGGCTTGGGGTTCAGGTCGGCGAGGTGCAGCAAGAGCTGCAAGCTCTCATGAAAAAACATGAGGGTTTGGAGGTTGAGTCAAAAGCGCAAGCATCCGAGCTCGCGTCGGCCATCGAGACCGCCAAGAGTGCCAAGGCCGAAGCCCAAAAGGCCCTCCAAGAGTTGGAGGAGGTGAAAAAGATAGCAACGGGTAAGGCATTCTCAATGCAAAGTAGGAATATAAAAGTAAACTACCTATTACTTACCCAAATCCGGAGTTCTCCAGGGGCGTTCGCCGATCTTCCCCGCAGCGTATCCGACGCCGCCGTGTTCTACCGAGCTGAAGAGGGCAGCTCGATGGAGAGTGTGTTCTGGTCTCAATATTCTGAGGCCGGACACCCTGTGCCCTTAAGCGATCAGCTGAAACAGCTGGTCGAGCTCCACAAGGCGGCCGAACAGGCCATGAAGGGCTTACTAGTTCGGCTGTGGCCTGGAGAGGCCCTGCCTGGGAGCTATTTCGGGCTAGTGCGGCGGCTGGTGGAGGCCTGTCCACGGCTTGAGGTCATCAAGCGCTCCATCTGCATTAAAGGTGCCCGGAGGGCCCTTGCCCGTGTAAGGGTACACTGGGGTAAGCTGGACGGAGAGAAGCTGGTGAAGGATGGGCCGCCGCAGGGGAAGGAGCATCGCAAGCCCGAGAACTACTACAAGGAAGTTCTTGCCGGAGCCCGCCTTGTCGCAGATGAATGTACTAAAGATGTACTATTTGAATGAACTCGCTCGTTTGTATCCTGTGCGCTGAAAACTTGTTCATATGCGCTAAGCAATGCTTATTGAATTTAAAATATTATTTTATGTGCGGCCGTTTATCAAAAATTGAGAGATGGCCAGTCGTCGGCTTCTGCCCCCATGCCACTAGTGTTGGGGTGTTCGGGATAAACCTGAGGGCTCTTGTTCCCATAGTTGGGTCCTTCGAGGGAGGCGCTCAGCACAACGAACCAGGCAATCGGACTATAATGCTTGAACACTCTCACTTAGCCATAGAACGTTATAATTTTAAATTTCGGCGAAGCCCCTAGTTCGGAAGGCCGAATTCGGGGCGCTATCCACGCCTTTGGCCGGACATAGCCAGCTCCTCGCTCGAAGCGGCATAAGCCCTTAAGGACTCGAAAAACCTCTCGAACAGCGACCGGTCTCACGCCTTATCATGACAGTCTGTTTTAGCTTTCTCCACTGAGGTGCTCAACCCACCTGAACTGGGGCACAATCGCAGTGGTTCTTCTAGTGCTACCTTAGCCGATATAGCGGAACGTAAGGCACCAAAACATCGGAGCCGGGTAAACCCAACATGTGACCAAAATCATGACTCGGAGCCGATGCATATAGTGCTATAAGTTCGGGGTGCCGCACTTGTGAAAGTGTACGGACTTCTCACACCAGATAATAGGGTAATGAAGCCCCTTGCGTGGTTTGCCGTACCATGGTGTACGGGTGCGATCATGTTATGTAATAAACATATATATATTCAAAGAGGATAATGCAAAAAATAGACAAAATGCTATGCATTGTTTATAAAGAGGCTATTTATCAAAGCCGAACGATACAAGTAGTGCGATAAGCAAAAAAGATATTAGACTATTTAACATGTCCTGACCAGGCGCAGGCCGCGGAATTTAAAAACAGATATATCGCTCGAAATAGAGACCACCTGAGAGTTCCGTAATGCGGCGTAGCTTTGTCTGCTTTCCTGGATCTTGCATCTTTTGTGCGGCAACAAGGCCGAACAGGTTATCCAGAGTATGGAGTCCTGAAAGTAAAAAAGAAAAATCCGGCAGCCCCTAGTATGTTTGACGCCGTATAGTAGGCATGCCGTTAATGTGCCCCTCCCCCTGTGCCCCTGGAATTTTAAGGGCGTAATTGTGTACTCGAGGTACTTGCTCCGCTATGTTGTGATGGCTGGGGTCCGGGCCGTATTGCTACCCTTGCTCTGAACGTGCCAGGTGGTCTTGCTCCAGGTTACTCCGGGCGTGCTTTGCATTGTCCGGCTTTTTAACGGCCAGACTGGAGAGTTGCCTTGAAAGGCTGCTTTGTACTTCCGCTGCGAGGGCCGCCGTGTGCTCCTCCGTACGGATGGAGCATTCTGTGTTTCCGTGACCGTAATTACTCCTTGAGGGCCTGGCATCTTGAGCTTGAGATATGCGTAGTGCGGCACCGCATTGAATTTAGCGAATGTGATTCGTCCGAGCAGGGCATGATAGCCACTGCGGAACGGGACTATATCGAAGATTAACTCTTCGCTTTGGAAGTTATCCGGAGATCCGAAGACCACATCAAGTGTTATCGAGCCTATGCAATTGGCTTCTACACCTGGTATGACGCCTTTAAAGGTCGTCCTTGTGGGCTTGATCCTTGATGGATCTATGCCCATTTTCCTCACTGTATCCTGGTAGAGCAGGTTCAGGCTACTGCCGCCGTCCATGAGGACTCTTGTAAGGTGAAATCCGTCAATGATTGGGTCAAGAACCAATGCGGCGAAACCGCCGTGACGGATGCTAGTGGGGTGGTCCCTTCGATCGAAGGTGATCGGGCAAGAGGACCATGGGTTGAACTTTGGGGCGACTGGCTCCATCGCGTATACGTCCCGTAGCGCACGCTTCCTCTCCCGCTTGGGAATATGAGTCGCGTATATCATGTTCACCATCCGCACTTGTGGGGGAAACCCCTTCTGTCCGTTGTTGTTCGGCGGCCTGGGCTCCTCTTCGTCATCGCTGTCTAGCCCCTTGTCTTTGTGTTCGGCTCTTAACTTGCCTGCCTGCTTGAACACCCAACAATCCCTGTTGGTGTGATTGGCTGGCCTTTCGGGGGTGCCGTGAATCTGGCACGAGCGGTCGAGTATTCGGTCCAAACTGGACGGGCCCTGGGTATTCTTTTCGAATGGCTTTTTCCGCTGACCGGATTTATTGCCTCTGAATCCGGCGTTTACTGCCGTATCTTCATTGCTGTCGCTGCTGACGCGGCGTTTCTGTTTATTCCGTCGCGACCTGCCACTTTTGTCCTTGGTATCTGAATTACCTTGCTTCTTCGATAAGTTGTTGCTGCGAGTTAGCCAGCTATCTTCGCCCGCGCAAAAGCGGGTCATGAGTGTCGTGAGGGCTGCCATGGATTTCGGCTTTTCCTGTCCCAGGTGCCGGGCAAGGCACTCGTCACGGATGTTATGCTTGAAGGCTGCTAAGGCCTCTGCATCCGGACAATCGACTATCTGATTTTTCTTTGTTAGGAACCGTGTCCAGAATTGCCTGGCCGATTCTTCTGGCTGCTGAATTATGTGGCTTAGGTCGTCGGCG
Source organism: Aegilops umbellulata (assembly GCA_032464435.1). Taxonomy (NCBI): domain Eukaryota; kingdom Viridiplantae; phylum Streptophyta; class Magnoliopsida; order Poales; family Poaceae; genus Aegilops; species Aegilops umbellulata. Next base: position 402,362,428 of record CP136054.1, read on the forward strand.
TCCGGTGGCCGCACATAGGTCCCCTGGAAGTTGTCGAGGAATGCGGCTTCCAGGTCCTCCCAAGAACCAATTGAGTCCGCTGGTAGGCTGTTAAGCCAGTGACGGGCTGGTCCTTTGAGCTTAAGGGGTAGATATTTGATGGCGTGTAGATCGTCGCCACGTGCCATGTGGATGTGAAGGAGATAATCCTCAATCCATACTGCCGGATCTGTCGTACCATCGTACGACTCGATATTGATGGGTTTGAAACCCTCTGGGATTTTATGATCCATTACTTCGTCTGTGAAGCATAGTGGGTGTGCGGCGCCCCTGTACTGGGCTATGTCACGACGCATCTCGGAAGAGCTGTGCTTGTTGTGTTCGGCCCGGCCGGATTTATTGTGTCCGGAGTGAAGTTCATCATGCGTCGTCGGGCGTCCGCGCGATCCATAGATCGATCTTGTTTGCCTTGCTTTATCCTCCAGTATGTCTCGCAGGTCTGGCTCGTTTTCCCGTGCCTTAGTTGAACGGCACCGGGGCATGGCTTGTTTAAGGGTTCGACAGGCCTCTCTGTCGCGGCCGCGGGGTGGCCGGTATGCCATGTCATATGTTTCCCCCTCTGATTGGGGTAGCGGCCTGCGCTTAGGATAATTTTTGGAGGGGCGCCTGAGTTCATACTCTTCGGCCGCGAGGACTTTAGTCCATCTGTCAGCTAGCAAATCTTGATCAGCTCTAAGCCGTTGCTGCTTTTTCTTTAGGCTGTTCGCCGTGGCTAGAAGCCTGCGTTGAAAACGCTCTTGTTCGGCGAGGTCTGATGGTACGACGAATTCGTCATCGTCGAGGCTTGCCTCGTCTTCGGAGGGAGGCGTGTAGTTATCATCCTCAACCTCTCGCTCTGCCGCTCTCTCATGAGGGCTGGCTTTTCCATCTTCCTGCGACGGATCTTGCTGGTTCTGGTGTTCTTCGGCGCTGTCCGGGGTAGTATTATCTCCCGTGCTGGAATCACCGTTTCTGCTGTGGCGGGATTTAGAGCGGCGCCGTTGGCGCCGGCGTTTTGGCGGTTTTTTCGAGTTGTCGTCTTCCGCTGTTCCATCGCCATCTGCATCCTTTGGAGCATCCACCATATATATGTCATATGACGAGGTGGCGGTCCAGCGCCCTACAGGTGTTGGTTCTTGTTCATCTCCTCCTTCGTCGTCCATACCGTCGAAGTCTTCGGAGCTGAAGTCAAGCATGTCGGTTAAATCGTCGACAGTGGCTATTAAGTGGTAGGTGGGTGGGCTTTGAATTTCTTCGTTGTCCGAATCCCAACCTCGCAGACAATAGTCCGGCCTGGGATCTCCTGATAAAGAGAGAGACTTGAGAGAATTCAGGATATCACCGAAAGGTGAGCACTGAAAGATGTCCGCGGCGGTGAATTCCATTACAGGCGCCCAATCAGATTCGATTGGCGGGGGCACGGAAGGACCGGAGTTCGGAGAAGAATCCGACTCCTTGGAGTCATGGGCCGTGCAGAGTGCGGGGCTGGCGTTCGGCTCGATCGCCTTTGAGATTGCAGCCCCCGAGGTGACGTCCAACCGTTCATCCTTGAAGAACGCATCGGGCTCCGAGTCAAGGATCGGGGCCGGAGCGTGTGCGGCCTCCAGGGTACTATTCGGAGGCAGAGCTATATCATGCCCCTCGAAATAGTGCGGCGCGCTTGGCTGTGGCCCGAACCCGTCGAAGATCAAGTCTCCGCGGATATCTTCCGTGTAGTTTAGGCTTCCAAACCTGACTTGATGGCCAGGGGCGTAGCTTTCGATCTGCTCCAGATGACCAAGCGAATTGGCCCGCAGAGCGAAGCCGCCGAAGACGAAGATTTGTCCGGGGAGGAAAGTCTCACCCTGGACCTCATCGTTGTTGATGATCAAAGGAGCCATCGGGCCTAAAAGCGACGACACAGAGGAACTCTTAATGAAAGCACCAATGTCGGTGTCAAAACCGGCGGATCTCGGGTAGGGGGTCCTGAACTGTGCGTCAAGGTCGGATGGTAACAGGAGATAAGGGACACTTTATTTTACCCAGGTTCGGGCCCTCTCGATGGAGGTAAAACCCTACTCCTACTAGATTAATATTGAGGATATGGGTAGTACAAGAGTGGATCTACCACGAGATCAAGGAGGCTAAACCCTAGAAGCTAGCCTATGGTATGATTGTGTATGATGATGGTTGTCCTACGGACTACAACCCTCCGGTTTATATAGACACCGGATAGGGTTAGGGTTACAAAGAGTCGGTTACAATGGTAGGAGATCTCGAATATCCGCACGCCTAGCTTGCCTTCCACGCCAAGAAAAGATCCTTCCGGACACGGGACGAAGTCTTCAATCTTGTATCTTCATAGTCCTGGAGTCCGCCTGAAGGTATAGTCCGGCTATCCGAACACCCCCTAATCCAGGACTCCCTCACCATAGCAGCCACGTAAAACTTGCAACAAACAAAGTAGAGGACGTCTAACTTGTTTGTGCAGGGCATGTTGTGATGTGATATGGTCAAGACGTGATGAGATATAAGTTGTTTTTATAAGATGATCATGTTTTGTTAAAGTTATCGGCAACTGGCAGAAGCCTTATGGTTGTCTCTTTATTGCATAAGATGCAAGCGCCAAATAATTGCTTTACTTTATCGCTATGCGATAGCAATAGTTGCAAGAGCAATTGTTGGCGAGACAACTATGTGACGACACATTGATATAGATCAAGATGATGGAGACCATGGTGTCATGCCGGTGACGATGGAGATCATGACGATGCTTTGGAGATGGAGATCAAAGGCACAAGATGATGATGGCCATATCATGTCACATATTTTGATTGCATGTGAGGTTTATCTTTTATACATCTTATATTTGCTTAGTTCGACGGTAGCTTTATAAGATGATCTCTCACTAAATTTCAAGATAAAAGTGTTGTCCCTGAGTATGCACCGTTGCCAAAGTTCGTCGTGCCCAGACACCACGTGATGATCGGGTGTGATAAGCTCTACGTCCATCTACAATGGGTGCAAGCCAGTTTTGCACACGCGGAATACTCAGGTTAAACTTGACGAGCCTAGCATATGCAGATATGGCCTCGGAACACTGAGACCGAAAGGTCGAGCGTGAATCATATAGAAGATATGATCAACATAGTGATGTTCACCATTGAAAACTACTCCATTTCACGTGATGATCGGTTATGGTTTAGTTGATTTGGATCACGTGATCACTTAGAGGATTAGAGGGATGTCTATCTAAGTGGGAGTTCTTAAGTAATATGATTAATTGAACTTTGATTTATCATGAAATTAGTCCTGGTAGTATTAGCATATCTATGTTGTAGATCAATAGCTCGCGTTGTTGCTTCCCTATGTTTTTGATATGTTCCTAGAGAAAATTGTGTTGAAAGATGTTAGTAGCAATGATGCGTATTGGATCCGTGATCTGAGGTTTATCCTCATTGCTGCACAGAAGAATTATGTCCTTGATGCACCGCTAGGTGACAGACCTATTGCAGGAGCAGATGCAAACATTATGAACGTTTTGGCTAGCTCAATATGATGACTACTTGATAGTTTAGTGCACCATGCTTAACGGCTTAGAATCGGGACTTCAAAGACGTTTTGAACGTCATGGACCATATGAGATGTTCCAGGAGTTGAAGTTAATATTTCAGCAAATACCCGAGTTGAGAGATATGAAGTCTCCAACAAGTTCTATAGCTAAAAGATGGAGGAGAATCGCTCAACTAGTGAGCATGTGCTCAGATTGTCTGCGTACTACAATCGCTTGATTCAAGTGGGAGTTAATCTTCCAGATAAAATAGTGATTGACATAATTCTCTAGTCACCATCACCAAGTTAGTAGAACTTTGTGATGAACTATGATATGCAAGGGATAACGGAAACGATTCCCAAGCTCTTCATAATGCTGAAATTGACGAAGGTAGAAATCGAGGAAAACATCAAGTGTTGATGGTAGACAAGACCACTAGTTTCAAGAAAAGGGCAAAGGGAAGAAGGGGAACTTCAAGAAGAACAGCAAGGAAGTTGCTGCTCAAGTGAAAAAGCCCAAGTCTGGTCCTAAGCCTGAGACTAAGTGCTTCTACTGCAAAGGGACTGGTCACTGGAAGCGGAACTACCCCAAGTGATTGGCGGATAAGAAGGATGGCAAAGTGAACATAAGTATATTTGATATACATGTTATTGATGTGTACTTTACTAGTGTTTATAGCAACCCCTCAGTATTTGATACTAGTTCAGTTGCTAAGATTAGTAACTCGAAACGGGAGTTGCAGAATAAACAGAGACTAGTTAAGGGTGAAGTGATGATGTGTGTTGGAAGTGGTTCCAAGATTGATATGATCATCATCGCACACTCCCTATACTTTCGGGATTAGTGTTGAACCTAAATAAGTGTTATTTGGTGTTTGCGTTGTGCATAAATATGATTTGAACATGTTTATTGTAATACAGTTATTCATTCAAGTAAGAGAATAAATTGTTGTTCTGTTTATATGAATAAAACCTTATATGGTTACACACCCAATGAAAATAGTTCATTGGATCTCGATCGTAGTGATACACATATTCATAATATTGAAGCCAAAAGATGCAAAGTTAATAATGATAGTGCAACTTATTTGTGGCACTGCCATTTAAGTCATATTGGTGTAAAGCGCATGAAGAAACTCCATGCTGATGGGATTTTGGAATCACTTGATTATGAATCAATTGATGCTTGCGAACCATGTCTCTTGGGCAAGATGACTAAAACGCCGTTCTCCGGAACAATGGAGCAAGCAACAGATTTGTTGGAAACCATACATACAATGTATGTGGTCTAATGAATATTAAGGCTTGCAGCGGGTATCATTATTTTTTGACCTTCACAGATGATTTGAGCAGATATGGGTATATCTACTTAATGAAATAGAAATCTGAAACATTTGAAAAGTTCATATAATTTTAGAGTGAAGTGGAAAATCATCGTAACAAGAAAATAAAGTTTCTACGATCTGATCATGGAGAAGAGTATTTGAGTTACGAGTTTGGTCTTCAGTTAAAACAATGTGAAATAGTTTCACTACTCATGCCACATGGAACACCACAACATAATGGTGTGTCCGAATGTCATAACCGTACTTTATTGGATATAGTGCAATCTATGATGTTTCTTACCGATTTACCACTATCATTTTTAGGGTTGTGCATTAAAGACAGCTGCATTCACGTTTAAAAGGGCACCATCTAAGTCCGTTGAGATGACACAATCTGAACTGTGGTTTGGCAAGAAACCAAAGTTGTCGTTTCTTAAAGTTTGGGATTGTGATGCTTATATGAAAAGGTTTCATTCTGATAAGCTCAAACCCAAATCGGAGAAATATGTCTTCATAGGATACCCAAAGGAGACTGTTGGGTACACCTTCTATCACAGATCCGAAGGCAAGACATTCGTTGCTAAGAATGGATCCTTTCTAGAGAAGGAGTTTCTCTCGAAAGAAGTGAGTGGGAGGAAAGTAGAACTTGATGAGGTAACTGTACCTGCTCCCTTATTGGAAAGTAGTTCATCACAGAAATCTGTTCCTGTGACTACTACACCAATTAGTGAGGAAGCTAATGATGATGATCATGTAACTTTAGATCAAGTTACTACCGAACCTCGTAGGTAAACCAGAGTGAGATCCGCACCAGAGTGGTACGGTAATCCTGTCCTGGAGGTCATGTTACTTGACCATGACGAACCTACAAACTATGAGGAAGCGATGATGAGCCCAGATTCCACGAAATGGCTTGAGGCCATGAAATCTGAGATGAGATCCATGTATGAGAACAAAGTATGGACTTTGATTGACTTGTCCAATGATCGGCGAGCCATTGAGATTAAATGGATCTTCAAGAGGAAGACGGACGTTGATAGTAGTGTTACTATCTACAAAGCTAGAATTGTTGCAAAAGGTTTTCGACAAGTTCAAGGTGTTGAATACGATGAGAGTTTCTCACTCGTATCTATGCTTAAGTCTGTCCGAATCATGTTAGCAATTGCCGCATTTTATGAAATCTGGCAAATGGATAACCAAAACTGCATTCCTTAATGGATTTATTAAAGAAGAGTTGTATATGATGCAACCAGAAGGTTTTGTCAATCCTAAAGGTGCTAACAAAATATGTAAGCTCCAGCAATCCATCTATGGACTGGTGCAAGCATCTCGGAGTTGGAATATACACTTTGATAAGTTGATCAAAGCATATAGTTTTATATAGACTTGCGGTGAAGCCTGTATTTACAACAAAGTGAGTGGGAGCACTACAACATTTCTGATAAGTATATGTGAATGACATATTGTTGACCGGAAATAATGTAGAATTATTCTGCAAAGCATAAAGGAGTGTTTGAAAGGAGTTTTTCAGAGAAAGACCTCAGTGAAGCTGCTTACATATTGAGCATCAAGATCTACAGAGATAGATCAAGACGCTTGATAAGTTTTTCAATGAGTACATACCTTGACAAGATTTTGAAGTAGTTCAAAATGGAAAAGTCAAAGAAAGAGTTCTTGCCTGTGTTACAAGGTGTGAAATTGAGTAAGACTCAAAACCCGACCATAGCAGAAAATAGAAAGAGAATGAAAGTCATTCCCTATGCCTCAACCATAGGTTCTATAAAGTATGCCATGCTGTGTACCAGATCTATTGTATACCCTACCACTGAGTTTGGCAAGGGAGTACAATAGTGATCTAGGAGTAGATCATTGGACAACGGTCAAAATTATCCTTAGTGGAATAAAGGATATGTTTCTCGATTATGGAGGTGACAAAAATGTCGTCGTAAAGGGTTACGTCGATGCAAGTTTTTGACACTAATCCAGATGATTCTAAGTCTCAATCTGGATACATATTGAAAGTGGGAGCAATTAGCTAGAGTATCTCCGTGCAGAGCATTGTAGACATAGAATTTTGCAAAATACATACGGATCTGAATGTGGCAGACCCGTTGACTAAGATTCTCTCACAAGCAAAACATGATCACACCTTATTACTCTTTGGGTGTTAATCACATAGCGATGTGAACTAGATTACTGACTCTAGTAAACCCTTTGGGTGTTGATCACGTATCGATGTGAACTATGGGTGGTAAAACACATGGTGATGTGAACTATTGGTATTGAATCACATGGTGATGTGAACTAGATTATTGACTCTAGTGCAAGTGGGAGACTGAAGGAAATATGCCCTAGAGGCAATAATAAAGTTATTATTTATTTCCTTATTTCATGATAAATGTTTAATATTCATGCTAGAATTGTATTATCCGGAAACATAATACATGTGTGAATACATAGACAAACAGAGTGTCACTTGTATGCCTCTACTTGACTAGCTCGTTGATCAAAGATGGTTATGTTTCCTAACCATAGACAAAGAGTTGTTATTTGATTAACGGGATCACATCATTAGGAGAATGATGTGATTGACTTGACCCATTCCGTTAGCTTAGCACTCGGTCATTTAGTATGTTGCTATTGCTTTCTTCATGACTTATACTTGTTCCTATGACTATGAGATTATGCAACTCCCGTTTGCCGGAGGAACACTTTGTGTGCTACCAAACGTCACAACGTAACTGGGTGATTATAAAGGAGCTCTACAGGTGTCTCCAAAGGGACATGTTGGGTTGGCGTATTTCGAGATTAGGATTTGTCACTCCGATTGTCGGAGAGGTATCTCTGGGCCCTCTCGGTAATGCACATCACTAAGCCTTGCAAGCATTGCAACTAATGAGTTAGTTGCGAGATGATGTATTACGAAACGAGTAAAGAGACTTGCCGGTAACGAGAATGAACTAGGTATTGGATACCGATGATCGAATCTCGGGCAAGTAACATACCGATGACAAAGGGAACAACGTATGTTGTTATGCGGTCTGACCGATAAAGATCTTTGTAGAATATGTAGGAACCAATATGGGCATCCAGGTCCCGCTATTGGCTATTGACCGGAGACGTGTCTCGGTCATGTCTACATTGTTCTCGAACCGTAGGGTCCGCACGCTTAAGGTTTCGATGACAGTTATATTATGAGTTTATGAGTTTTGATGTACCGAAGGAGTTCGGAGTCCCGTATGAGATCGGGGACATGACGAGGAGTCTCGAAATGGTCGAGACGTAAAGATCGATATATTGGACGACTATATTCGGACATCGGAAAGGTTCTGAGTGGTTCGGGTATTTTTCGGAGTACCGGGGAGTTACGGGAATACGGGGGAGAAGTATTGGGCCTTATTGGGCCATACGGGAAAGAGAGAGGGGCTGCCTAGGGCAGGCCGCGCCCCCCCAAGGCCTAGTCCGAATTGGACTAGGGGGAGGGGCTGCGCCTCCTCCTTCCTTCCCTTCTCTTTTCCACTTCCTTGTCTCCTACTCCTAATACTTGGAAGGACTCCTAGTTGGACTAGGAAAGGGGGAATCCTACTCCCGGTGGGAGTAGGACTCCCCTAGGGCGCGCCATAGAGAGGGCCGGCCCTCCCCTCCTCCACTCCTTTATATACGGGGGCAGGGGGCACCCCATAGACACAGAAGTTGATCTTCGTGATCGTTCCTTAGCCGTGTGCGGTGCCCCCCTCCACCATATTCCACCTTGGTCATATCGTTGCGGTGCTTAGGAGAAGCCCTGCGTCGGTAGAACATCATCATCGTCATCACGCCGTCGTGCTGACAGAACTCATCCCCGAAGCTTTGCTGGATCGGAGCCCGGGGAGCGTCATCGAGCTGGACGTGTGCTAAGAACTCGGAGGTGCCGGAGTAACGGTGCTTGGATCCGACGGACCGGGAAGACGTACGACTACTTCCTCTACATTGCGTCAACGCTTCCGCTTCGGTCTACGAGGGTACGTAGACAACACTCTCCCCTCTCGTTGCTATGCATCACCATGATCTTGTGTGTGCGTAGGAATTTTTTTGAAATTACTACGTTCCCCAACATTCGATAACCTTGTTTCTTCACTGAGGGAAATTCCTACCGTCGCTGTGCTGCATCATCCCTTCATCTTTGGGGAAATACCGACGTAGTCCTAGCAGACAAGAGCTTTTTTGGCGCTATAGTCAGAGAGCAATCATCGTCTCGCCAACTATTGCTTCTATGACTATCGCTACCGCTTAGTGATGAAGTAAAGCAATTACATGGCGATTGCATTTCATACAATAAAGCGACAATCATAAGGCTCCTTGTGACGCCCGGATAATTAGACTACAAAAAAACTCTGCTAATGATGTCGCGTCACCTCTGTTACTGTTGCTAAGCCCTTGTTAGTTCAAAAACCGATTCATAAATCAAATTCCAAATATGGCATACAACAAAAGTTTTCAAACAATAAAACAAAAATGTTTGGTTTGTGCCAAATAATTCATAAATAATATTGGTGGATAAACCAAGTCTTTATAAAAAGTTTAAATGCACTTAACTAAATAGAATAGTAGCAAAACAATTATTTGAATGCTTTTAAATTAATAAACAATTTTTAAACTAGTTTATGTAGTCACCAAACTTTTTAAGGCCGTGGGTTATTCAGAGACATTAATTTAGGAGCTATTGTCATATTTTACTAAACTAAAGAAATCAAAAGTAAAATAAAACAGAAATGGAAAAATAAATAAAAGAAAAGAAAACACAAAAAACAGAAGACTATCAAAAAAATAACCCCCCCCGCGCTGGGCCAAGTGGCCCAGCTGGCCCCAGCCGCCCGGATGGGCCGGCCCACCCCGACGCCCTACTAGGTTGCCCCGACCCCCCTGGTCAAACCCTAACTGCTACCCCCTCCCCACGTCGCCACTCCTCCCGATCGGATCTGGATCGGCATCGATCCCGTGCCCCCGCCGCTCGACGTCAGGGCTTGGTCCACCGTGCCCTCCGGTCGCCCCCGACACCAGCACCGATGGACCACGCCGCCGTCACCCGGAACGCTGCCTCGCCGTCTTCCTCCTCGACAGCACGCCATGGCCGTTCGCCTCCCCGTCGCCCGGTCGTCCCCGTCGTCCTCCTCACGCCCCGCTGCCCAGTTTCCTACGTCCCACCTGTGAGCTCCCCTTCCCCTCGCCCAGTCACCGCGCGACCGCACCGTCCCACACGTGCACGCTGCGCCTAGCCCGCTCCCTGACGCACGGCTCCTCCTTCGGCCTCCCTCTGCTTTCCTGCCTCCGACACGCTCCGACCGCGTCCTGGCAGCGCGCCCCCGCGCCGGCCCGCGCCCTCCTGGCCTTGCCCCGCGTTGCTATGGATTGCAGCCGCCCGTGCCCTCCTACCCCCGGTCGCTCCTGCTTCTGTCCCCCCCGCGCCGCACTGCATTCGCCTACGCCGGCCCGCAACGACGCTCGTCGCTGCTCCCGACCGTCCCGTGCGTCGCGTCCCGCAAGCAGGAGCGTCGCCGCCGCCCCGCTCAACGCCACCGCCTCTACGCTCCACCTCCAACTGCCCCACGACCACCACCCGATTCACCGTTGAACGGGATTTCCAACGCCGCCACCCATGTGAGCTCCCGTGGCCGGAGTCGGCCTACCGGCGATCGCCGGAGCCGCCGGATTAGCACCGGTGGTTACTGAACCCATTAACACCCCCACTGCCACAGACATGTGGGCCCCCACCATTGTTAATTACTTAATTAAAAGAACACAATCCCTAACCTGAGTCTATGACAAACTGGGCCCACTAACTAATTAGACTATTTTAAATAAATAAAACCTGTTAACAAACTGTCTCACTAACAGTGGGGACCCATTGGTCAGTTTGACCAGTCAATAGTCAAAGTCAAACTTTGACTGCTGACTGGGCTGCTGACGAAGACCCCCTGTCCCCACCTGACATACCCATACACACTTCTGGGTACACTTCCTGTGTACCCATAGCATTTAAATACTAATCTATTTTCGAATTAAATTAAATCCAGAAATTAGGAAATCGTTTTAAAACTTTGAAAATTCATATAAAATAAACCGTAATTCGGATGAAAATACTTTCTACATGAAAGTTGCTCAGAACGACGAGACGAATCCGGATACGCAGCCCGTTCATCCGCCACACACCCCTAACATATCAAACTCGCAACTTTCCCCCTCCGGTTCATCTGTCCGAAAACGCGAAACACCGGGGATACTTTCCCGGATGTTCTCCCCCTTCGCCGGTATCACCTAGTACTACGTTAGGGCACACCTAGCACCGCGTATTTCCGTGTTATGCCTTGTGTTGCTTTGATTGCTCTGTTATTTATTGTGTTCCCCCTCCGTTACTTCTTTCCGGTAGACCCCGAGACTGCCGGCGACCCCCAGTTCAACTACGGTGTCGACGACCCCTCCTTCTTGTCTGAGCAACCAGGCAAAGCCCCCCCCTTGATCACCAGATATCGCCTATTCTTCTCTATACTGCTTGCATTAGAGTAGTGTAGCATGTTACTGATTTCCGTTAATCCTATACTGCTGCATAGCCTGTCCTTGCTACTACTGTTGTTACCTTTACCTGCTATCCTACTGTTTAGTATAGGATGCTAGTGTTCCATCAGTGGCCCTACACTCATGTCCGTCCACCATGCTATACTACTGGGCCGTGATCACTTCGGGAAGTGATCGCGGGCATATACTATATAATTTACACTGTTACATTACCTGTGATACTGTTCGGAGATGGGGGCTGAAGGGGCAGGTGGTTCCACCCAGGTAGTGGTGGGCTTGGGTTCCCGACGGCCCCCGACTGTTACTTTGTGCCGGAGCGACAGGGCAGGTTCAGACCACCTAGGAGAGAGGTGGGCCTGGCCCTGGTCGGCGTTCGCGGGTACTTAACACGCTTAACGAGATCTGGGTATTTGATCTGAGTCTGGCCATTTGGTCTATACGCACTAACCATCTACGTGGGAGTAGTTATGGGTATCCCGGCGTCGTGGTATCAGACGAAGCACTTCGTGACGTCAGCGACTGAGCGACGCGCGCCGGGTTGGACCGCGTAACGTGACTTCCTTTGTAATGGAGGTTGCTAGGTCTGCTCTCCGGCCGCGTACGCAACGTGCAGGTGTGCTCAGGGCGATGGGCCCAGACCCATGCGCGCTTAGGTTTAGACCGGCGTGCTGACCTCTCTGTTTTGCCTAGGTGGGGCTGCGACGTGTTGATCTTCCGAGGCCGGGCATGACCCAGGAAAGTGTGTCCAGCCAAATGGGATCAAGCGTGTTGGGTTATGTGGTGCACCCCTGCAAGGAAGTTAATCTATTCGAATAGCCGTGATCTTTGGTAACAGGACGACTTGGAGTTGTACCTTGACCTTATGACAACTAGAACCGGATACTTAATAAACACACCCTTCCAAGGGCCAGATACAACCCGGTGATCGCTCTCTAACAGGGCATCGAGGAGGGGATCGCCGGGTAGAATTATGGTATGCGATGCTACTTGGAGGACTTCAGTCTACTCTCTCCTATATGCTGCAAGACGGAGGCTGCCAGAAGCGTAGTCTTCGACAGGATTAGATATCCCCGTCTTATTCTGGCATTCTGCAGTTCAGTCCACTGATATGGCCCCTTACACATATATCCATGCATATGTAGTGTAGCTCCTTGCTTGCGAGTACTTTGGATGGGTACTCACAGTTGCTTTCTCCCCCCTTTTCCCCCTTTCCTTTCTTCTGGTTGTCGCAACCAGATGTTGGAGCCCAGGATCTAGACGCCACCGTCGACGACGACTCCTACTACACTGGAGGTGCCTACTGCTACGGGCAGGCCACTGACGACGACCTAGAGTAGTTAGGAGGATCCCAGGCAGGAGGCCTGCGCCTCGTTCGATCTGTATCCCAGTTTGTGCTAGCCTTCTTAAGGCAATCTTTGTTTAACTTATGTCTGTACTCAGATATTGTTGCTTCCGCTGACTCGTCTATGATCGAGCACTTGTATTCGAGCCCTCGAGGCCCCTGGCTTGTATTATGATGCTTGTATGACTTATTTTATTTGTAGAGTTGTGTTGTGATATCTTCCCGTGAGTCCCTGATCTTGATCGTACACATTTGCGTGCATGATTAGTGTACGATTGAATTGGGGGCGTCACAAGTTGGTATCAGAGCCGACTGCCTGTAGGAATCCCCTTTTCCAACTCCTTGGCCGAAGTCGAGTCTAGACTTTACAAAACTTTTACTAACATGGCTGTGCGGCCCATGGGCCCACGTCGCCATTGGGTGGTATTAGGATCTTTTATTCCTCGTCTATACTCTGGGATTCTAATCTCTCTTCTATTCAGGTTAAATGATTTTACTAACTCCGACTCTAGGTTCTCGTAATTACTTCCTCCCGGAGAGCCCCTTATTACAGACGATCACCTGCTGCACTAGAAGTTTCCGAAGATGCTATTTGATGTTTTACCGAGACACTTGTGCCCACCGCCCTTGCAAATCCACTACCACCGAGACATCCCTCTAGATAACTACTTATACTTGCCATCCATACCTTTATTCTCGATTACTCTTGTTAGTACAAGATACCCGAAACTGCTTCGCGCTATTCCGAGAATCCTTTGTACTTACTGCCTTGCAGTCTCTTTGCCACCTGAATACCCCTAAGTATAATTCCTCCCACTTATCGAGGATTTGTTCATCCTTAGTTGTTCATGTGGTTCATAAAATTCTTTGGAATACTAATCGGTTTTCCGAAAATCCTCAGCAGCCTATTGCTCTTGAATTCCTGCATTATGGTTAATTCCATATTTCTAGTAATCTCCGTTGACATCCTTTGTCACTATCATTTTGAGTCCATTGATTTGACATGTTGCGAATGCTCGCACTCCTCGATCAGATCCTAGAATTCATCCTTCCGGCTCAGACGTCATGTTGAACATGAGCTGGTCCTCGATCAATCAGTTGTCGTCGAATGTACCCCTAAGTCTACTCAACTTATCCATTCTTAATCGGAGTGTTTGCTTCTGATCCTTTGATTTGGAAACCACAATTGCTTTACATGTGAGCTTTGAATTAGTCAGTTGCTTCTATAATCCAATGCCTTCGCATTGTTTCTTCCGCTGGTTGTGTGCCGATACTCATTTCAGCTCTATTATGGACCGGCAGATCCTTTAATGGATTTTATCCGACGACGTCCTTCATATTCAATAACTTTGTGAGACTTCCCTCGGATACATAATGCCTTTGGTAAATTGTATCCTCTATTTTCTCAACCATGCTCTGCTTTCGAGCTGGTGATATTTACTCTTGGAACTTGTGGTATATGTTTCTAAGATATCCCGATGGGTTGGACATATGCCTTTTCTAATCTGTGTTAACCCGGAAACTACTACGGGTCATACTCTACTGGTGTTATGTCAGATAAAATTTCAACACCACAACTTCGTTGAAGGCGAGAAGTGAATGAAGGGTTATGCATTAAAGAAGTGGGAGTCGACCTTGAACTTTGTGTTCATGCCCATGGACATGATGTAGGTCCTATCATGGAAGCTTCTTGAGATAATAACTATTTCCTTGATAACTATCATCTGGTATCTGTGAATTGATCCTTTGCAACCGTGGTCCCGACCATGATCTTTCTTCCTTGATCCCATTTCTCGGACAAGTTAAAACATTTGTCTTCCGCAGATCAATGCGTCTGCCCGACCTCTATTATGATCTACCTTCGAGTATTACCCCTGGTATCTCGAGATTATCATGGAACTGCATAACTTATGAGTTCTTCATCAAGTGCTACCTTCCCACTGATTCCAATTTTTCACAGGCTCTGAGTTAATTAAACACTCAAAGACATCGATAACTGAACCGAGTCCACACTACGGTTCAACAACTCTTCAGTAAGCTTCTATAAGTACGAGTTTGTACCCGATCACTCCATTCCTAGCCTGTTTGGCTATATCATTGTCGTGATGATTCTAATTGTGCTACCTGGTCCTTATTCTCGGAGCACCAAATTACGACGATAGCTAAGCTTACGTCGATTTTTCCTCATCATACCCTTTCACCTCAAACAACAAGCTTGAGTTCGAGTTTGTGTCCTACCCATGGTTCCAATAACCTTCCGCTTCATCATTCCTTTGACTTGATGTCGTCGCTGATTGATTACATCTTCATGAAATCTCTCAACAAATGTGTCTTGATCATCATCAACCTTATGAGCTCTTCCAGGATATCAATTGAGTTCATGATGAGAAATACTATCCTTGCCCCCAATGATTAATGTTATCTTAGACCACTTTATTGCCTTCCGTTCAACACAAACTTGTTCGTGTTTTGTGTTATACCTTGAGATCCCTACTATCCAGCATTTGTTCTTTTTTACCTTGGAGTATTGCCATCTTTTAAATATCAAGGCTGTTGTGAGGACTGATCCACCTCTTAAGTAATTCTTGGTATTGTGATGCTTCTCACCATCACCGTTCTTTCTTGGTCCTCGTGTTGATTCCAACCGGTGTACCAACAAGTGAGCGGTGCTGTTTGGATTCTGCCCTTCTAGCAACCCTCTTGCCTTGAAGTTAATGGTCGACCGTTCATTCTTAGACTATTGATTATTGAATCACCATTCCGACGTTGGTCGTGCAACCCATCCCATATTCGGGTGCACCTTTCAACCAATGTTTAATTGTGTATGTTTCCTCGAGCATACATCATTATACCATTTGATCTGACAAATGTTATCTCCTTGTTCACATGATTGTGGAAATCCATCTTTCTGGAAATCTCGATGAATTATCACCGAGTCCATCGGTACCTCCTCATCCTCTCTTGGCATGATGAACTCATTTTTTCGAAACTCGCTTCCATAGTTCATTTCTCGAGAATCTGACATCTCGTCAATTTGTGTTGCACCTTTTCCTCTCGAACACCCTGAGTCTGGGGTATCATGACACCAATCGAATCTGAATCTCGATCAGATATGATGGTTGGGACATCCTTCCGAGAGTTATGATGTTGGTCCTATGATGACCCAGTAACATGATGTCATGCCTAGCACCCCCCCGGCTGGAGGGCCTATCATGATAGTTTCCTTTTTAATAAGGTTAACCATTTTTCCATGAGGAAATTGAAGGCCTTGTTTAATAAATTTATCCTGATGGATCCTTTGTATATCCAAGTCCGACATTTGGTTGAAGATCATGTCAATGCTATCACGAAGCATGTCTGTGGTACTCCGAATTTCAATAAGAACATTTGAAGCCCAATGCTAAATGTTTCTTGCTCAATTATCCAAACACCACTGTATGGGTAATGTCATGAATTTTTCCCCCTTACCTAAAGAGTTTTCTACATTATATCCCATCATGGATATCATGCTCTGCTTGTCCTTGGGAAGGATATACCCCTGAATTATGTGTTTAGACACATTTTCCTTTCCATTGTTCTGTTTGATCTAATAATCACATTTTCCTTTCCATTGTCTTGTTTAACTTTTCTTGTGATCTAAATGATCTAAGCAATAATATTTTCTGCTTATGCAAACACCTCGGTGTATAACTCTGTCAGTAAGACCCTGTTACTATTGTTGATGACATTCTGGTAACCACCGATGGACGAGAACTTTGCCTATTGGTCCGCCTCGTTCAACGAGCAGGAAATTGGTTCTCTTCATCCCTCGCCCTTGGTACCGATATTGTTGCCGACATAACTGATAGTCTCTTCTCTGACATGCCTTGCTCTCATGATCGTGCAAGATGACAACACCCTCCCTGCTTTTAACCCACATGGTGGGCCCATAACCCACAGCTTCACAGGATCGAAACCTGACTCCTGTACACCCCATGTTTCCAAGGTTGTTCCTCGCGCGTGGACTCGTATGTAATTCACGAGCCACCTTCAGGTCTGATATCAAACACAATACTTATTCCCATTGCTTTGACCCTTTCACGCCCTATAACAGGCATCGAACGATCGCCTGCCCGCTCGAAACTTCCCAGGTTACCTCCTTACTTTGCTCTCGATATTTTCTTAAGTTTTGATTCGAGAGTTACTTTCCGCCACCTTCCTCGATGTTGTCGACCCGATAGTCAACCTTGCCGAGGTCCGTTCTCCTAGAATGCCCACCCTTTATTCTTTCGTAAGTACGATGGAGTTCCTGAAGAAAGGATGCCAGCTTCATCATGATCACTGAAGCTTAGGGATGAAGACATCAATGTAATGGATCAACCTCTTCAAGAAGGGCAACCCGGACCGAGAAGATTCGTTAAAATTTCGTAACCAGAACTTCCCCCTTACTCCCCTCTTAAATCTCAGGATGAGATTTCTTGTAGTGGAGGAGAATTGTGACGCCCGGATAATTAGACTACAAAAAACTCTGCTAATGATGTCGCGTCACCTCTGTTATTGTTGCTAAGCCCTCGTTAGTTCAAAAACCGATTCATAAATCAAATTCCAAATATGGCATACAACAAAAGTTTTCAAACAATAAAACAAAAATGTTCGGTTTGTGCCAAATAATTCATAAGTAATATTGGTGGATAAACCAAGTCTTTATAAAAAGTTTAAATGCACTTAACTAAATAAAACAGTAGCAAAACAATTATTTGAATGCTTTTAAATTAATAAACTATTTTTAAACTAGTTTATGTAGTCACCAAACTTTTTAAGGCCGTGGGTTATTCAGAGACATTAATTTAGGAGCTATTGTCATATTTTACTAAACTAAAGAAATTAAAAGTAAAATAAAACATAAAAGGAAAAATAAATAAAAGAAAAGAAAACACAAAAAACAGAAGACTATCACAAAAATAACCCCCCCCGCGCCGGGCCAAGTGGCCTAGCTGGCCCCAGCCGCCCGGATGGGCCGGCACACCCCGACGCCCTACTAGGTCGGCCCGACCCCCCTGGTCAAACCCTAACTGCTACCCCCTCCCCACGTCGCCACTCCTCCCGATCTGATTTGGATCGGCATCGATCACGTGCCCCCGCCGCTCGACGCCGGGGCTTGGTCCACCGCGCCCTCCGCTCGCCCCCGACACCAGCACCGATGGACCACGCCGCCGTCACCCGGAACGCTGCCTCGCCGTATTCCTCCTCGACAACACGCCGTAGCCGCTCGCCTCCCCGTCGCCCGGTCGTCCCCGTCGTCCTCCTCATGCCCCGCTGCCCAGTTCCCTACGGCCCCCCTGTGAGCTCCCCTTCCCCTCGCCCAGTCAATGCGCGACCGCACCGTCCCGCACGTGCACGCCGCGCCTAGCCCGCTCCCTGCCGCGAGGCTCCTCCTTTGGCCTCCCTCTGCTTCCCTGCCTCCGACACGCTCCGACCGCGCCCTGGCAGCGCGCCCTCGCGCCGGCCCGCGCCCTCCCGGCCTTGCCCCGCGTTGCTATGGATTGCAGCCGCCCGTGCCCTCCTACCCCCGGTCGCTCCTGCTTCTGTTCCCCCCCCCGCGCCGCACTGCATTCGCCTACGCCGGCCCATAATGACGCTCGTCGCTGCTCCCGACCGTCCCGTGCGTCACGTCCCGCAAGCAGAAGCGCCGCCGCCGCCCCGCTCAACGCCACCGCCTCTACGCTCCACCTCCAACCGCCCCACGACCACCACCCGATTCACCGTTGAATGGTATTTCCAACGCCGCCACCCATGTGAGCTCCCGTGGCCGGAGTCGGCCTACCGGCGATCGCCGGAGCCGCCGGATTAGCACCGGTGGTTACTGAACCCATTAACACCCCCACTGCCACAGACATGTGGGCCCCCACCATTGTTAATTACTTAATTAAAAGAACACAATCCCTAACCTGAGTCTATGACAAACTGGGCCCACTAACTAATTAGACTATTTTAAATAAATAAAACCTGTTAACAAACTGTCTCACTAACAGTGGGGACCCATTGGTCAGTTTGACCAATCAATAGTCAAAGTCAAACTTTGACTGCTGACTGGGCTGCTGACGAAGACCCCCTGTCCCCACCTGACATACCCATACACACTTCTGGGTACACTTCCTGTGTACCCATAGCAATTAAATACTAATCTATTTTCGAATTAAATTAAATCCAGAAATTAGGAAATCATTTTAAAACTTTGAAAATTCATATGAAATAAACCGTAATTCGGATGAAAATACTTTCTACATGAAAGTTGCTCAAAACGACGAGACGAATCCGGATACGCAGCCCGTTCGTCCGCCACACACCCCTAACATATCAAACTCGCAACTTTCCCCCTCCGGTTCATCTGTCCGAAAACGCGAAACACCGGTGATACTTTCCTGGAAGTTCTCCCCCTTCGCCGGTATCACCTAGTACTGCTTTAGGGCACACCTAGAACCGCGTATTGCCGTGTTATGCCTTGTGTTGATTTGATTGCTCTGTTATTTATTGTAGACCCCGAGACTGCCGGCGGCCCCCAGTTCAACTACGGTGTCGACGACCCCTCCTTCTTGTCTGAGCAACCAGGCAAGCCGCCCCCCCTTGATCACCAGATATCGCCTATTCTTCTCTATACTGCTTGCATTAGAGTAGTGTAGCATGTTACTGATTTCCGTTAATCCTATACTGCTGCATAGCCTGTCCTTGCTACTACTGTTGTTACCTTTACCTGCTATCCTACTATTTAGTATAGGATGCTAGTGTTCCATCAGTGGCCCTACACTCATGTCCGTCCACCATGCTATCCTACTGGGCCGTGATCACTTCGGGAAGTGATCGCGGGCATATACTATATAATTTACAACGTTACATTACCTCTGATACTGTTCGGAGATGGGGGCTGAAGGGGCAGGTGGTTCCACCCAGGTAGAGGTGGGCCTGGGTTCCCGACGGCCCCCGACTGTAACTTCATGGCGGAGCAACAGGGCAGGTTCAGACCACCTAGGAGAGAGGTGGGCCTGGCCCTGGTCGGCGTTCGCGGATACTTAACACGCTTAACGAGATCTGGGTATTTGATCTGAGTCTGGCCATTTGGTCTATACGCACTAACCATCTACGATGGAGTAGTTATGGGTATCCCAGCGTCGTGGTATCAGCCGAAGCACTTCGTGACGTCAGCGACTGAGCGGCGCGCGCCGGGTTGGACCACGTAACATGACTTCCTTTGTAATGGAGGTTGCTAGGTCTGCTCTCCGGCCGCGTACGCAACGTGCAGGTGTGCTCAGGGCGATGGGCCCAGACCCCTGCGCGCTTAGGTTTAGATCGGCGTGCTGACCTCTCTGTTGTGCCTAGGTGGGGCTGCGACGTGTTGATCTTCCAAGGCCGGGTGTAACACCCCGGATGTAACTTGCCATATTTGTAATCCAACTCTTGCCATTTTCGGCATTGTGTTATGATATTCTCTCCGTGGTTGGGTTTCCCTCCGTTTCGCATTTTTTTCACGTCATGCATTTCATATCATGTCATCATGTGCATCGCATTCGCATACGTGTTCGTCTCATAAATCCGAGCATTTTCCCCGTTGTCCGTTTTGTAATCCGGCGCTCCTATGTTCCCCGGCATCCCCTTTTACGTTTCTTCGTGAGCGGGTATTAAACATTCTCGGATTGGACCGAGGTTTGCCAAGCGGCCTCGGTATAGCACCGGTAGACCGCCTGTCAAGTTTCGGGTCAATCGGAGGTCGTTTGGTACTCCAACGGTTAACCGGGTAACCGTGAAGGCCTCGTGTGTGTTGGAGCCCAACACCCCTTCAAAACAGCCCAATAACCCATCTAAGACACTCCCATGTCCACCGCCGTTCGATCACGATCGCGTGGCCGAAAACCGCTCTCCATTTGGAGCTTCCTAGCCCCCTCTATGCCTATATATAGACCCCCCCATTTCAATCCCGGGTCGAAACCACCCCTAACCCTAGATTTTCGTCCCCCGCCGCCACCGGACGTGTCCGGTCCGCGCCGGACACGCCCGCGCCGCCGCTCGCGCCCAATCAGGGGGCGACACCTGTCGCGCCGCCGCCCGTACCGCGCAGGCCCGCCGGGGCCCGTGGCCGGCCCCCGCGGCCCGCCACCGCCGCCGCCCGGGCCCGCACTTCCCCGCGCCCGATCCGGCCGCCGCCGCCGCTGCGCCCCGTCGCCGCTCCGCCGCTCCCCGCCGCCGCCTCGCCGCGCCGGAGCTCCTCTCCGCCGCTCCCCGCCGCTACCCGTCGCCGCGTTGCCCCGCCACCGCACCGCGCCGTCGCCCCGCGCCGTCACCGTGCCCTGCTCGCCGGCCCCGCGCCTCCGCCGGAGTCGCCGGAGCTCGCCGATCCAGATCCGCGGCGACTAGGGGTTGACTTCTCCTCCCCCCAATTTTTCTCTAAGTCCTTTATTTTTGCATCATCTTCGCATGTTCATTGCATCGTAACTTTGCATACATAGCTCCGTTTCATGCATATAATATGTCAGATTGTTCGCCCCGAAGAGTAAATCATTTCGTTCCATTGTATCATTTTCATTTGAGGTCATCTTGGTGCCCGAAATGCTGTTAGAAGAGGGCTATGTGATGTTAGTTTCTGAATCTTATCTGAACATGCACTTTTGTCATTTTTGCCATGATTGACGTGTACCTTCTATGAAGTTGAGTCCTACATGAGTTTTGTAATATTCCATGTTACCTTTCCAGATAATTATCCCATATATTTTTTTGATCTTTGTGGTGACTAGCACAAGCATGCAAACTAGGGCACTTGATGTTGCTGATTTCAGAGACTTTGTATTTTCACCAAGTCCCTGCCTGCTGTTATTTTTATGCCATGTGTTCATGTTGTTTTCGAGAGATCTATGCATATTTTGAGCATGATCAGTAAGAGTGTTTTGAACTTGAGGATTTTCTCTATCCATCCATGCCTTTGTTTGTATTTATGCAGTGCCATAACTTGAGCCAATCGAACTATACTTTTGCTATAAATTGTTGCTGGCAGATGGTTTACATGTTATTCGATTTTGCCAAGCCTGGTGTAGTTGATCCTTGCATGCTATGATGTTATTCTTGCCATGTCTAGTTTCCATGCCACTTCTTCTTGATGTATGTATGATTAGTTTATCATGCAATGCTCTGTAGTGAGCGCATCGAGCTCACGAACATGCCTACTCGTTATCTGTTTTTGACATGTCCAGTTTTCTGCTAAGTCTGAAACCTGTAATGAAACTTGATTAATTGACATGGGTGTAATCGTATTTTCTGTTCCTTTTTGGCTTATGGTCAGTAAGGGACTTTTGTCAAGTGCTTTGATTAGATTCATGCCATAGCTTACTTTGCTATGTCCTGATCCTGTAGCATGTTGTTTCATTGCTCTAAACATGTCATCCTGATGTTAATTTCTGCTATGTTGAAGTTTTCACCAAGTCTGAGAACCTGTTATCTTTTGCACTTTTGCCATGCTTGTTTGAACCTGTTGTGGTGTGATTTAGCCATAGCTCAGTGTTCATATTTTGTCGATCATCTTGAGTAGATTACTGTCATATGCTTTGTTGATATGTTTGGGTACAGTAGCTTAATTTCTCATTGCTTGCTAAGTAGCATCATGCTGTTATTGGCAGATTATTGTCATTCTTGTATTGCTTGCCATTTGCAAACCGTGCATCCGATTCCGGTGATCTTTATATCGATTTCAAACGAAATCACCTCACCTATCCAGTGGCATACTTGGTTTGCCAAGATTATGCCTTGTTCATCCTTGTCCTTCCGGAGCATGCATATGCATTGCATATCACATCTCGCATATCATGCCATGTTTTGCATCATGTTGCTTGCGCATTGCATCGTGATTGATATTTGTCCTCTTTGCTTGTGTTCTTGCTTTGGGTAGAGCCGGGAGACGAGTACGTGAACGAGGAACCTGTTGAGAACGCTTTCGAGGACCAAGCTTTCGACAACTCTGAGAACCTTGCAAGCAAGATGACCATACCCTCGAAATCACTTCTATCTTTGCTTGCTAGATGCTCGCTCTTTTGCTATGCCTTTGTTGCGATACCTACCACTTGCTATATCATGCCTTCTATATTGCCATGTCATCCCCTAACCATCCATGTCCTAGCAAACCGTTGATTGGCTATGTTACCGCTTTGCTCAGCCCCTCTTATAGCGTTGCTAGTTGCAGGTGAAGATGAAGTTTGTTCCTTGTTGGAACATGGACCTTGTTGTTCCTTGTTGGAACATGTTTACTTGTTGGGATATCACAATACCTCTTATTTAATTAATGCATCTATATACTTGGTAAAGGGTGGAAGGCTCGGCCTTATGCCTGGTGTTTTGTTCCACTCTTGCCACCCTAGTTTCCGTCATACCGGTGTTATGTTCCCGGATTTTGCGTTCCTTACACGGTTGGGTGATTTATGGGACCCCCTTGACAGTTCGCTTTGAATAAGACTTTTCCGGCAAGGCCCAACATTGGTTTTACCATTTGCCACCACCTACTCCTTTTTCCCCCGGGTTTTCGCGAGCCCGAGGGTCATCTTTATTTTAGCCCCCCCGGACCAGTGCTTCTCTAAGTGCTGGCCCGAAACGAGCAGACTGCGGGGCCCCCTTGGGGAAACTCGAGGCTTGGTTTTACTCGTAGGATGTCTCATCGGATGTGCCCTGAGACCGAGATATGTGCAGCTCCTATCAGGATTTGTCGGCACAATTGGGCGGCTTTGCTGGACTTGTTTTATTGTTGTCGAAATATCTTGTAGTCCGGGATTCCGAGATTGATCGGGTATTCCCGGTAGAAGGAATATCCTTCGTTGACCGTGAGAGCTTATCATGGTCTAAGTTGGGACACCCCTGCAGGGTATTATCTTTCGAAAGCCGTGCCCGCGGTTATGAGGCAGATGGGAATTTGTTAATGTCCGGTTGTAGAAAACCCGAAGTTGACCTTAACTAAAACACATCAAACGCGTGTGTAACCGTGATGGTCTCTTCTCGGCGGGGTCCGGGAAGTGAACACGGTGTTGGAGTTATGTTTGACGTAGGTTGTTTCAGGATCACTTCTTGATCACTTCTAGCTTCACGACCGTGCTTTGCCTTCTCTTCTCGCTCTCTTTTGCGTTGTAGCCACCATATATGCTAGTCGCTTGCTGCAGCTCCACCTCACTATCCTTTCCTACCTATAAGCTTAAATAGTCTTGATCTCGCGGGTGTGAGATTGCTGAGTCCCCGTGACTCACAGATATTATCACAACAGTTGCAGGTACCAACGATGCCAGTACAGATGACGCGACCGAGCTCACTTGGGAGTTCGACGAGGAACGTGGCCGTTACTATGTTTCTTTTCCAGATGATCAGTAGTGGAGCCCAGTTGGGGTGATCCGGGGATCTATGTAGCAGTTGGGGTAGTCTTCTTCATTTTGGTACCATAGTCGGACCTTGAGTGTAATTTGAATGATGAATGTTTATTTATGTATTGTGTGAAGTGGCAACTGTAAGCCAACTATGTATCTCTTTCCCCTTATTTATTACATGGATTGTGTGAAGATTACCTCACTTGCGACATTGCTTTCAATGCGGTTATGCCTCTAAGTCGTGCCTTGACACGTGGGATATATAGCCGCATCGAGGGCGTTACAAGTTGGTAATCAGAGTCTTTCCCCGACCTTAGGAGCCCCCACTGTTTGATCGTCTTTAGTGGCCGAGTTGTGTCTAGAAAAATGTTTTGAGTCAATTAGGAATTATATATCGGAGAGTTTAGGAATTCTTTTTACTTCCCAGTCTCCTCATTGCTCTGGTAAGGCATCCTGACGTAGAGTTTTGACACTTCTCTTCTCAAATTTCACTAAATTTTTTTTAGGATCACGCGGGTATATTAGAATCGTTCCGATGGTTTTATGATGACAACATTGTCTTGGTTGCCTCCCGTCAACAGGGGTTTTAGAGGAGGTGTCCCGGGGAGTTGAGCTCCGAGGTGTTGTCGTCATAATTTTATTGTTGCGGTTTTGGAATACCTGAGTTTAGTACGCCGACATCGAAAATCTCTTTTATACAGTTGTTGGTGAGATAACCCTGATAGCCCAGTACTGAGGCGAGTGCGGGAGTATTGCCATGACTTGTATAACGGATGCTTTTCGAAGGTTGAGGTAGATGATTTCCGAGAATTTCTTGGTTATGTGTTGAAGGATGGATACAGCTGGATCTAGGTATTGTTAGTTTGGGTGATATATTTTTGTGTCCCCTGTATCCCCAACACCTGATTGCATAACCAGAAAGTTTCGGGAGTTTATAAGTGGGAATTCATGTAGCTCTAGTATTTCTTCCGCAAATATTTGGTTTGTGATTGGGTAATCCTTACCAAGTATTTGTTCACATCCGTACCTTGTTGATTTTATTCCATACCTTGTTCTAAGTGGCTTCTCAGCTTATGGAAGTGTGATGTTTTACTTTGGAATTCATTTGTTCATTCTCGTTCGAATGTTTATTGTGAAGACTATATGTTGCAATTTCGTTCCTTTGATTCAGCTTCAATATATCTCTGTCAAGATGCTAATGGATGTCACCCTCTTCAGGATGGCTCCGCCAACGCGTCAGAATCCGGAACGCAATGAAGGAAATCAGGCTAACCCTCCGCCACCACCTCCGCCTCTGGAGGCATGGCAAGCCCTGATGACCGCCACTAATGCCAACGCTCAAATTCTGATTCAGCTCTTGCAAGATCGCAACCAAGGGCAAGCTAATCAAGAGAATCAAGGCCAAGGAAACAATCAGCCGCACTTCGCTTCACTTAACCAGTTCCTTGCTAATCAGCCAAAGACCTTCAGCTACTGTGCCGAGGCCACAAACGCAGATGATTGGCTCGTGGACATCAGCAAGCATTTCGAGTGCAGCAATGTCAGACCCGAGGACTTTGTCAACTTTGCCTCTTTTCAACTCAAGGATCAAGCTGCTGAATGGTTCCAGCAATACAAAGATTCCAGAGGAGGTCGTGTGATTACCTGGGATGATTTCCGTCGTGACTTCAGAGCTCACCACATTCCAGAAAGTGTTGTTGAGAGTAAGCGTGAGGAATTCCACAATCTCAAGCAAGGCACCATGTCTGTCTATCAATACAACACTCAGTTCCAGAAGCTCTCTCGTTTTGCAAGGCAAGACATCCCTGATGAGAATAGTATGATCTACCAATTCAGGCGTGGTCTCAGAGAAGATCTGCAACTTGCTCTCGTGCTTTTCGAGCCATTAAAGCATGATGAATTCTACAACATGGCGCTGAAACAAGAAGCTGCTCAGATCAAGTGTGAGGCATCTAAGAAGAGAGTCAGAGACGCAGCTCAGTCTTCTTCTTCTTCACTTGTGGCAGCTAAGCAACAGAAGTTCTGGTTGCCTCCTCCTCCTCCGTTCCGTCAGTCTTATCAGCAGAAGAACTCAAGTGGTCGTGGATCTTCCCACCCACCCAACCCTGGCTATCAGAACAAGTCTCAGAACCAAGCTCCAAGGCCAAGTGCTCCTTACTATCGTCCGCTCTCTGAGGTGACTTGCAGGAAATGTCAGCAAAAGGGTCACTATGCGGACAAGTGCTTCAACCAAAGGCGCCTTCCGCCTCCTCCTCCTGTGAAATCTTCCAGCAATTCAGTGGTCAAACATAATCCTAAGCATGCCAAGGTGAATATGATGAATGCAGCTCAAGCGGAGGATTCTTCTGAAGTGATAATGGGTAACCTTCCTGTTAATGATATTCCTGCAAAAGTCTTATTTGATACCGGTGCATCGCATTCTTTTATGTCATATCCTTTTGCATCTAAGCACAACGTGGACACAGAGATTTTGTCCAAAGTTATGCAAGTTGTTTCTCCTGGAAAGCTATTGACTTCTAGTTTGGTTGCTCCCGATGTTTCTATCAAGATGGGCGACTATAGATTCTTGTCTAAACCAATTGTTCTTGGTGACTCTGATTTTGATCTTATTCTCGGGATGGACTGGCTTTCTAAGCACAAGGCTCAGCTTGATTGTGCTGCCAGGGAAATCAAATTGACTCACTCTTCTAACGATGTGATCATCTATGCTTCTCGTGATGATACCATTCGGTTGTTTTCTCTCAATGAGAATGGTGAAATGGAGGCTATCTCTCAGATTCCAGTCGTTTGTGAGTACCAAGATGTCTTTCCAGAAGAGCTTCCGGGTATGCCTCCCCGCCGGCCAGTTGAATTCGTTATTGATCTTGAGCCTGGCACGGAACCCGTTTGCAAGCGTCCTTACAAGCTGGGACCAGATGAGTTGAAGGAATTGAAGATACAACTCGATAAACAAGAGCGTCTGGGTCTGATCAGACCGAGTTCTTCTCCTTGGGGTTGTGGTGTTCTTTTTGTCCGGAAGAAGGATGGCACGGACCGGCTTTGCGTCGACTACCGTCCATTGAACAAGAAGACAATCAAGAACAAGTACCCACTTCCTAACATCAATGAGCTATTTGAGCAACTTAAAGGTGCTAAGGTGTTCTCCAAGCTTGACCTTCGTATGGGGTATCATCAGATTCGCATTCGTGAAGAAGATATTCCCAAGACAGCATTCAGAACAAGCTTTGGTTCTTATGAATATACTGTCATGTCATTCGGCCTTGTCAATGCTCCTCCAGGTTTCTCTCGCTTGATGAATTTCATCTTCAACCCTTACATCAACGAATTTGTCCTGGTCTATCTCGATGATATTTTGGTCTTCTCCAAGAATATAGAGGATCATGCCAAGCATTTGCGATTGGTACTCGACAAGCTCAGAGAGTACAAATTATATGCGAAGTTCTCCAAATGTGAATTTTGGCTTGATGAAGTTCTTTATCTTGGCCATATCATCTCTGCCAAGGGCATCGCTGTTAATCCTGAGAAGGTGTCTGCAGTTGTGAATTGGGAACCACCTCAGAATGTCAAGCAGCTTCGCAGTTTTCTTGGACTTGCTAGTTATTGCCGAAGATTCGTTGAGAATATCTCAAAGATTGCAAAGCCTCTTTCCAACCTCCTCCAGAAGCATGTGAAGTATGTCTGGTCTCCTGAGTGTGACGTTGCTTTCAACACTCTCAAAGAGAAACTCGTCACTGCTCCAGTTCTGACTCCTCCTGACGAACCCAAGCCTTATGAAGTATTCTGTGATGCTTCTCTTCAGGGCCTCGGTGCCGTGCTAATGCAAGAGAAGAAGGTTGTTGCCTATACCTCTCGCCAGTTGAAGCCCAACGAAAGGAACTACCCCACTCACGATCTTGAGTTGGCGGCATTGGTCCATGCTCTTATAACGTGGAGACATCTCCTGTTGGGAAGGAAAGTGGATATTTTCACCGATCACAAGAGTCTCAAGTACATCTTCACTCAGCCCAACCTCAACCTCAGGCAAACTCGATGGGTCAAAATGATTCAAGAGTATAATCCGAGTATTGAATATACTCCAGGCAAGGCTAATGTGATTGCAGACGCATTGAGCAGGAAGGCTTATTGCAACAGCTTAATCCTTAAGCCCTTTCAACCGGATCTCTGTGAAGCTTTCCGCAAGTTGAATCTCCAAGTTGTCCCTCAAGGTTTTCTTGCCAACCCCATCGTCTCTCCTACTTTGGAAGATCAGATTCGTGAGGCACAACTGTTGGATACCATGGTGAAGAAGGTGAAACGTGGTATTGACAAGGGCATTTCCAAATACAAGTGCTATCGAGTTGATGACAGAGATACTCTTTTCTTCGAGGACCAGATCGTGGTTCCAAAGGGTGATCTTCGTAAAGTCATTATGAACGAAGCGCACAACTCTCTTCTGTCAATTCATCCTGGAAGTACAAAGATGTACCATGACCTCAAGCAGTCGTATTGGTGGACTCGAATGAAGCGAGAGATTGCTCAATTCGTGAATGAGTGCGATGTCTGCAGAAGGGTGAAAGCAGAACACCAACGACCAGCTGGTCTTCTCCAACCTCTTGCTATTCCAGAATGGAAGTTTGATCATATTGAAATGGACTTCGTGACTGGTTTTCCTAAGTCCAAGCGTGGAAATGATGCTATCTTCATCGTCATCGACAAGCTCACCAAAGTGGCTCATTTTCTTCCTATCAAAGAGTCCATCACAGCAGTGCAGCTGGCAGAGCTCTACACCTCCAGAATTGTCTCCTTGCACGGCATTCCACAATTGATTTCTTCAGACCGTGGCAGCATCTTTACCTCCAAGTTTTGGGATTCTTTTCAGAAGGCCATGGGCACCAACATTCGCTTCAGCACAACTTTCCACCCTCAGACTAGTGGACAAGTCGAGCGTGTCAACCAAATTCTTGAAGATATGCTCAGAGCTTGTGTTATCTCTTTCGGCATGAAGTGGGAGGATTGCCTTCCTTATGCTGAATTCTCTTACAACAACAGTTTTCAAGCCAGCTCGGGCAAAGCCCCATTCGAGATTCTCTATGGCAGAAAGTGCCGTACTCCTCTCAACTGGTCTGAAACCGGTGAACGCCAATTGCTCGGCAATGATTTGATCTCAGAGGCTGAGGCTATGTGCAAGGTCATTCGTGAGAGCCTCAAAGTCGCGCAATCGCGCCAGAAGAGCTATTACGATAGCAAACACCGAGATTTGGCATTCGAGATCAGAGACCATGTCTACCTCCACGTCTCTCCAATGAAAGGAACTCGTCGCTTCGGTATCAAGGGGAAACTTGCCCCTAGATACGTGGGCCCTTTCAAGATCATCGGTAAACGAGGCGATCTCGCATATCAGCTTGAGCTTCCCTCCAACTTTGCAAATGTGCACGATGTCTTCCACGTGTCACAGCTTCGCAAGTGCTTCAAGACTCCTGAGCGCACCATCAACTTCGAAGAGATTGATCTTCAAGAAGATTTGTCCTATCATGAGCACCCCGTTGCTATTCTTGAAACAACTGAGCGCAAGACTCGCAACAAGTCAATCAAATTCCTGAAAGTGAAATGGTCACACCATTCAGACCGAGAAGCCACCTGGGAGCGTGAGGATCACCTACGTTCCGAGTACCCGGAGTTCTTTCAGTCCTAGATCTCGGGACGAGATCCTCTCGTAGTGGTGGAGTGTTGTAACACCCCGGATGTAACTTGCCATATTTGTAATCCAAATCTTGCCATTTTCGGCATTGTGTTATGATATTCTCTCCGTGGTTGGGTTTCCCTCCATTTCGCATTTTGTTCATGTCATGCATTTCATATCATGTCATCATGTGCATCGCATTCGCATACGTGTTCGTCTCATAAATCCGAGCATTTTCCCCGTTGTCCGTTTTGCAATCCGGCGCTCCTATGTTCCCCGGCGTTCCCTTTTACGTTTCTTCGTGAGCGGGTATTAAACATTCTCGGATTGGACCGAGGTTTGCCAAGCGGCCTCGGTATAGCACCGGTAGACCGCCTGTCAAGTTTCGGGTCAATCGGAGGTCGTTTGGTACTCCAACGGTTAACCGGGTAACCGTGAAGGCCTCGTGTGTGTTGCAGCCCAACACCCCTTCAAAACAGCCCAACAACCCATCTAAGACACTCCCATGTCCACCGCCGTTCGATCATGATCGCGTGGCCGAAAACCGCTCTCCATTTAGAGCTTCCTAGCCCCCTCTATGCCTATATATAGACCCCCCCCCATTTCAATCCCGGGTCAAAACCACCCCTAACCCTAGATTTTCGTCCCCCGCCACCGCCGGATGTGTACGGTCCGCGCCGGACACGCCCGCGCCGCCGCCCGCACCCAATCAGGGGGCGACACCTGTCGCGCCGCCGCCCGTACCGCGCAGGCCCGCCGGGGCCCGTGGCCGGCCCCCGCGGCCCGCAACCGCCGCCGCCCGCTCCGCCCGCGGCCCGCCACCGCCGCCGCCCGGGCCTGCGCTTCCCCGCGCCCGATCCGGCCGCCGCCGCCGCTGCGCCCCGTCGCCGCTCCGCCGCTCCCCGCCGCCACCTCGCTGCGCCGGAGCGCCCCGCCGCGCCGGAGCTCCTCTCCGCCGCTCCCCACCGCTCCCCGTCGCCGCGTTGCCGCGCCACCGCACCGCGCAGTCGCCCCGCGCCGTCACCGCGCCCTGCTCGCCGGCCCCACGCCTCCGCCGGAGTCGCCGGAGCTCGCCGATCCAGATCCGCGGCGACTAGGGGTTGACTTCTCCTCCCCCCAATTTTTCTCTAAGTCCTTTATTTTTGCATCATCTTCGCATGTTCATCGCATCGTAACTTTGCATGCGTAGCTCCGTTTCGTTCGTATAATATGTCAAATTGTTCGCCTCGAAGAGTAAATCATTTGGTACCATTGCATCATTTTCATTTGAGGTTATCTCGATGCCCGAAATGCTGTTATAAGAGGGCTATGTGATGTTAGTTTCTGAATCTTATCTGAACATGCACTTTTGTCATTTTTGCCATGATTGATATGTACCTCCTACGAAGTTGAGTCCTACATGAGTTTTGTAATATGCCATGTTACCTTTCCATAGAATTATGCCATGTATTTTTGTGATCTTTGTGGAGACTAGCACACGCATGCAAACTAGGGCACTTGATGTCGCTGATTTCAGAGACTTTGTATTTTCACCAAGTCCCTGCCTGCTGTTATTTTTATGCCATGTGTTCATGTTGTTTTCGAGAGATCTATGCATATTTTGAGCATGATCAGTAAGAGTGTTTTGAACTTGAGGATTTGCTCTATCCATCCATGCCTTTGTTTGTATTTATGCAGTGCCATAACTTGAGTCAATCGAACTCTACTTTTGCTATAAATTGTTGCTGGCAGATTGTTTACATGTTATTCGATTTTGCCAAGCCTGGTGTAGTTGATCCTTGCATGCTATGATGTTATTCTTGCCATGTCTAGTTTCTATGCCATTTCTTCTTGATGTATGTATGCTTAGTTTATCCTCAAATGCTCTGTAGTGAGTGCATCGAGCTCACGAACATGCCTACTCGTTATCTGTTTTTGACATGTCCAGTTTTCTGCTAAGTCTGAAATCTGTAACGAAACTTGCTTAATTGACATGGGTGTAATCATATTTTCTTATCCTTTTTGGCTTATGGTCAGTAAGGGACTTTTGTCAAGTGCTTTGAGTAGATTCATGCCATGCCTGACTTTGCTGTGTCCTGATCCCGTAGCATGTTGTTTCATTGCTCTAAACATGTCATCCTGATGTTAATTTCTGCTATGTTGACATTTTCACTAAGTCTGAGAACCTGTTATCTTTTGCACTTTTGGCATGCTTGTTTGAACCTGTTGTGGTGTGATTTAGCCATAGCTCAGTGTTCATATTTTGTCGATCATCTTGAGTAGATTACTGTCATATGCTTTGTTGATATGTTTGGGTACAGTAGCTTAATTTCTCGTTGCTTGCTAAGTAGCATCATGCTGTTGTTGGCAGATTATTGTCATTCTTGTATTGCCAAGATTATTGGCAGATTATTGGCAGATTATATCGATTTCAACCGAAATCACCTCACCTATCCAGTGGCATACTTGGTTTGCCAAGATTATGCCTTGTTCATCCTTGTCCTTCCGGAGCATGCATATGCATTGCATATCACATCTCGCATATCATGCCATGTTTTGCATCATGTTGCTTGCGCATTGCATCGTGATTGATATTTGTCCTCTTTGCTTGTGTTCTTGATTTGGGTAGAGACGGGAGACGAGTACGTGAACGAGGAACCTGTTGAGAACGCTTTCGAGGACCAAGCTTTCGACAACTCTGAGAACCTTGCAGGCAAGATGACCATACCCTCGAAATCACTTCTATCTTTGCTTGCTAGATGCTCGCTCTTTTGCTATGCCTTTGCTGCGATACCTACCACTTGCTATATCATGCCTTCTATATTGCCATGTCAGCCCCTAACCATCCATGTCCTAGCAAACCGTTGATTGGCTATGTTACCGCTTTGCTCAGCCCCTCTTATAGCGTTGCTAGTTGCAGGTGAAGATGAAGTTTGTTCCTTGTTGGAACATGGACCTTGTTGTTCCTTGTTGGAACATGTTTACTTGTTGGGATATCACAATACCTCTTATTTAATTAATGCATCTATATACTTGGTAAAGGGTGGAAGGCTCGGCCTTATGCCTGGTGTTTTGTTCCACTCTTGCCACCCTAGTTTCCGTCATACCGGTGTTATGTTCCCGGATTTTGTGTTCCTTACACGGTTGGGTGATTTATGGGACCCCCTTGACAGTTCGCTTTGAATAAGACTTTTCCGGCAAGGCCCAACATTGGTTTTACCATTTGCCACCACCTACTCCTTTTTCCCCCGGGTTTTCGCGAGCCCGAGGGTCATCTTTATTTTAGCCCCCCCGGACCAGTGCTTCTCTAAGTGCTGGCCCGAAACGAGAAAACTGCGGGGCCCCCTCGGGGAGACTCGAGGCTTGGTTTTACTCGTAGGATGTCTCATCCGGATGTGCCCTGAGACCGAGATATGTGCAGCTCCTATCAGGATTTGTCGGCACAATCGGGCGGCTTTGCTGGACTTGTTTTATTGCTGTCGAAATGTCTTGTAGTCCGGGATTCCGAGATTGATCGGGTCTTCCCGGTAGAAGGAATATCCTTCGTTGATCGTGAGAGCTTATCATGGGCTAAGTTGGGACACCCTTGCAGGGTATTATCTTTCGAAAGCCGTGCCCGCGGTTATGAGGCAGATGGGAATTTGTTAATGTCCGGTTGTAGAAAACCCGAAGTTGACCTTAACTAAAACACATCAACCGCGTGTGTAACCTTGATGGTCTCTTCTCGGCGGGGTCCGGGAAGTGAACACGGTGTTGGAGTTATGTTTGACGTAGGTTGTTTCAGGATCACTTCTTGATCACTTCTAGCTTCACGACCGTGCTTTGCCTTCTCTTCTCGCTCTCTTTTGCGTTGTAGCCACCATATATGCTAGTCGCTTGCTGCAGCTCCACCTCACTATCCTTTCCTACCTATAAGCTTAAATAGTCTTGATCTCACGGGTGTGAGATTGCTGAGTCCCCGTGACTCACAGATATTATCACAACAGTTGCAGGTACCAACGATGCCAGTACAGATGACGCGACCGAGCTCACTTGGGAGTTCGACGAGGAACGTGGCCGTTACTATGTTTCTTTTCCAGATGATCAGTAGTGGAGCCCAGTTGGGGTGATCCGGGGATCTATGTAGCAGTTTGGGTAGTCTTCTTCATTTTGGTACCGTAGTCAGACCTTGAGTGTAATTTGAATGATGAATGTTTATTTATGTATTGTGTGAAGTGGCGACTGTAAGCCAACTATGTATCTCTTTCCCCTTATTTATTACATGGATTGTGTGAAGATTACCTCACTTGCGACATTGCTTTCAATGCGGTTATGCCTCTAAGTCGTGCCTCGACACGTGGGAGATATAGCCGCATCGAGGGCGTTACACCGGGCATGACCCAGGAAAGTGTGTCCGGCCAAATGGGATCAAGCGTGTTGGGTTATGTGGTGCACCCCTGCAGGGAAGTTAATCTATTCGAATAGCCGTGATCTTCGGTAACAGGACGACTTGGAGTGGTACCTTGACCTTATGACAACTAGAACCGGATACTTAATAAAACACACCCTTCCAAATGCCAGATACAACCCGGTGGTCGCTCTCTAACAGGGCATCGAGGAGGGGATCGCCGGGTAGGATTATGCTATGCGATGCTACTTGGAGGACTTCAGTCTACTCTCTCCTATATGCTGCAAGACGGAGGCAGCCAGAAGCGTAGTCTTCGACATGATTAGATATCCCCCTCTTATTCTGGCATTCTGCAGTTCAGTCCACTGATATGGCCCCTTACACATATATCCATGCATATGTAGTGTAGCTCCTTGCTTGCGAGTACTTTGGATGGGTACTCACGGTTGCTTTCTCCCCCCTTTTCCCCCTTTCCTTTCTTCTGGTTGTCGCAACCAGATGTTGGAGCCCAGGATCCAGACGCCACCGTCAACGACGACTCCTACTACACTGGAGGTGCCTACTGCTACGGGCAGGCCGCTGACGACGACCTGGAGTAGTTAGGAGGATCCCAGGCAGGAGGCCTGCGCCTCATTCGATCTGTATCCCAGTTTGTGCTAGCCTTCTTAAGGCAATCTTGTTTAACTTATGTCTGTACTCAGATATTGTTGCTTCCGCTGACTCGTCTATGATCGAGCACTTGTATTCGAGCCCTCGAGGCCCCTGGCTTTTATTATGATGCTTGTATGACTTATTTTATTTGTAGAGTTGTGTTGTGATATCTTCCCGTGAGTCCCTGATATTGATCGTACATATTTGCGTGCATGATTAGTGTACGATTGAATCGGGGGCGTCACACTCCTGCCAGTTGCCGATAACTTTTACAAAACATGATCATCTCATACAACAATTTATATCTCATCATGTCTTGACCATATCACATCACAACATGCCCTGCAAAAGCAAGCTAGACGTCCTCTACTTTGTTGTTGCAAGTTTTGCGTGGCTGCTACGGGCTTCTAGCAAGAACCGTTCTTACCTACGCATCAAACCACAATGCTTTTTCGTCAAGTGTGTTGTTTTAACCTTCAACAAGGACCGGGCATAGTCAAACTCGATTCAACTAAAGTTGGAGAAACAGACACCCGCTAGCCACCTGTGTGCGAAGCACGTCGGTAGAACCAGTCTCAAGAACGCGGTCATGTAATGTCGGTCCGGGCCGCTTCATCCAACAATGCCGCCGAATCAAAGTAAGACGTTGTTGGTAAGCAGTATGACTATTATTGCCAGCAACTCTTTGTGTTCTACTCATGCATATAATATCTACGCATAGACCTAGCTCTGATACCACTGTTGGGGAACACAGTATTTCAAAAAAAATTACCTACCATCACGCAAGATCCATCTAGGAGATAGATAGCAATGAGCGGGGCGAGTGCGTCCACGTACCCTCATTGATTTAAAGAGAAAGCGTTTAGTAATGTGGTTGATGTAGTCGAACGTCTTCGTGATCCAACCGATCCTAGCACCGAACATACGGCACCTCCGCGATCAGCACATGTTCAACTCGATGACGTCTCTCGAAATCTTGATCCAGTTGAGGCCTAGGGAGAGTTCCGTCAGCACGACGGCGTTGCGACGGTGATGATGAAGTTACCGGCACAGGGCTTCGCCTATGCACTACGACGATATGACCGAGGTGAATAACTGTGGAGGGGGGCACCGCACACGGCTACGAGAAGACTTAGTGTGTCTTTGGGGTGCCCCCTCCCACGTATATAAAGCGGGGAAGGAGAGGTGGCCGGCCCAAGGGGGGCACGCCATGGGGGGAGTCCTACTTGGACTCCTGGTCCAAGTAGGGTTCAGCCCCCCCTTTCCTATTCCAAGTAGGAGAAGAAGGAAAGGAGGAAGTGGAGAGAAGGAAGGAGGGGGACACCGCCCCCACCCCTTGTCCAATTCGGAATGGGCAAGGGGAGGCGCGCACTACCTCCTGGCCAGCCCTCTCTCTTCTCCACTAAGTCTTGAACCATTCTGGTGTCCGAATGCAACCTTCTAATATATGAATCTTTATGTGTCGACCATTTTGAGACTCCTCGTCATGTCTGTGATCTCATTCGGGACTCCGAACAATCTTCGGTCATCAAATCACATAAGTCATAATACAAATCATCGTCAAACGTTAAGCGTGCGGACCCTATGGGTTCGAGTACTATGTAGACATGACCGAGACACAACTCCGGTCAATAACCAATAGGGAACCTGGATGCTCATATTGGTCCTACATATTCTACGGAGATCTTTATCGGTCAAACCGCACAACAACATACGTAGTTCCCTTTGTCATCGATATGTTACTTGCCCGAGATTCGATCATCGGTATCATCATACCTAGTTCAATCTCGTTACCAGCAAGTCACTTTACTCGCTCTGTAATACATCATCCCATAACTAACTCATTAGTCACATTGCTTGCAATGCTTATATTGATGAGCATTACCGAGAGGGCCCAGAGATACCTCTCTCTGATACACGGAGTGACAAATCCTAATCTTGATCTATGCCAACTCAACAAACACAATCGGAGACACCTGTAGAGCATCTTTATAATCACCTAGTTACGTTGTGACATTTGATAGCACACAATGTGTTTCTTCGGTATTCGGGAGTTGCATTATCTCATAGTTTGAGGAACATGTATAAGTCATGAAGAAAGCAATAGCAATAAAACTAAACGATCATAATGCTAAGCTAACGGATGGGTCTTGTCCATCACATCATTCTCTAATGATGTGATCCCGTTCATCAAATGACAACACATGTCTATGGTCAGGAAACATAACCATCTTTGATTAATGAGCTAGTCAAGCAGAGGCATACTAGGGACAATCCGTTTTGTCTATGTATTCACACATGTACTAAGTTTCCAGTTAATACAATTCTCGCATGAATAATAACCATTTATCATGATATAAGGAAATACAAATAACAACTTTATTATTTCCTCTAGGGCATATTTCCTTCACATACTTCTCTAGTTGAGGAACAAACTTCGTCTTGGGGTATTGATCTTCTTCCCACTCAACTCCATTGGCATTGAACTTTCGTTCAAAACCAACACCTTGATTCTTCCGGTGCCTTCCTTGCTTGCGTACAATTTCCTCAAATTGCTTACTTCCGGCAAGGCTCTTGTAAACACCTTTCTCTATAATTCCCTTCAATAAGCTATTTTCTTGCTCAAGTGTAACTTGGCTAAGAGAATCATTAGTGGAATCAAGAGACCTACTAGAAGCAACAACATTGGATTTAACATGATTATTGTTACTACTAGAAGAATCCTTCTTGTTATTGTTCCTAGATTTCACTTGTGGCATGTAAGTAGACAAGAGTAAACACTTGGCAATGTAAGAAGAACTTTTCTTACGAAGATCATCATTGATTGCTTTTAAGAACCCATGCTCTTGCTCTAGATTGAGCTTTTCAAAGCGTAGTTTCTCATGAGTCTTTAAAAGCTCTTGATGATCTTCTAAGCTAGTTTCATGAGCTAACTTAAGAGTGTTCAGTTCTTTAGTTAGACGCTCAATCTCCTTCTTATCATCATCATTCGTTTTATCTTGATTAGCATGACTAATAGCAAGTTCATCATAGTTTTCATCACTAGAATTGTCAACAAGTAAATCATCGTCACCTTGCAAATCATTCATCACTATTGAAATCAACATACTCGAGGTGTGATACCTTTGATCCTTTAGCCATGAAGCATCTTCCAATTCCTTCATTTGGTGACTCAAATAAGTCATAGGAGTTGGTTGACACAAGTGCTAGACCGACAACACCTTCATCTTGAGTATATTCAGAGTCAGAGTGATAACTTCTCTCGGAGTGATGGTCGGAGTCGGAGCCGGATACCCATTCACCAAAGTGAGCTTGATGTCTTTGTTTTGTGTACCTACTTGATGACTTGTCCTTCCTTTTCGAATCCTTGCTTCTGCGAGAGGTTCTTCGTTCATAACGATCATCTCTACTCCTTCTCTCTCTTGGAGGTGATTCTTATCTTCTACTTCTCCTTTTAGGTGAGTCTTCTCTTCTTTTATAGGGAGTCGTACACTCATTGGAGTAGTGTCCGGGTCTTCCACAGTTGTAGCAATTACGCTCACGACTAGAAGATCTTTTGTCATTGTAGGACCTTGAATTGGAACTTCTTTCCTTGCTTCTACTCTTGTAGAAGTTGTTGAATTTCTTCACCATTAGGCTCGGTTACTCATTGAAGGCTTGTTTCTCACTTGATGATGTGGGAGCATCACATGAGGCTTTGTCAGCACCACTAGACTTGTTGTGAAGCTCTTCTTTATCCTTGAGTGACATCCCATGAGCAACAATTCTACCAATGACTTCAGTTGGCTTGAGATCTTTGTAGTTGGTCATCATTTGGATCAATGTGCACACGGTATCATATTTTCCATCCAAGGCTCTTAGGATCTTCTTGATGATGAATCTGTCGGTCATCTCTTCACTTCCTAAGCCGGCAATATCATTTGTGATGAGAGCAAGCCTAGAGTACATTTCAGCGGCACCTTCACCATCCTTCATTTTGTACTTGTCAAGCTGACTTTGAAGCACATCCAATTTGGATTCCTTGATGGAGTCGGTACCTTCGTGCATATGAATCAAAGTATCCCAAATTTCCTTTGCATTCTCAAGACGACTGATTTTGTTGAATTCTTCGGGACACGATCCATTGAAGAGGATATTGCAAGCTTGAGCATTGCATTGCAACATCTTCAATTCTTCCGCGGTAGCTTCACGATTCGGTTCTCTCCCATCAAAGAATTCACCTTGCAAGCCAATACACACAATAGCCCAAACGGCAAGGTTATGTCCGACAATATGCATTTTTCATCTTATGCTTCCAACTAACAATATTAGTACCATCAAAGTAAGGACCTCTACGGTGGTAATTTCCCTCGCTAGACGCCATACTCTCCTAGGTTGTGGAACCAAGGCTATGATCACCAAAGCTATGGAAATCAAGGCAAATGGAGACTCAAGCTCTGATACTACTTGTAGGATCGAAAGTATGTCTAGAAGGGGGTGATTAGACTACATGACCAAATAAAAATCTAGCCTTTTCCCAATTTTAAGTCTTGGCAGATATTAGCAACTTATCATAAGTCAAGCAAGCAACCTTCACATGCAAATCTCAGAGTATAGTAGCGGAATGTAAATCATTGCATATGAAGGTAAAGGGGAGGAGTTTGGAGAGAGCAAACACAATGTAGACACGGAGATTTTTGGCGTGGTTCCGATAGGTGGTGCTATCATACATCCACATTGATGGAGACTTCAACCCACGAAGGCTAACAGTTGCGCGAGTCCACGGAGGGCTCCACGCACGAAGGGTCCACGAAGAAGCAACCTTGTCTATCCCACCATGGCCATCGCCCACGAAGGACTTGCCTCACTATGGTAGATATTCACGAAGTAGGTGATCTCCTTGCCCGTACAAACTCCTTGGTTCAACTCCACAATCTTGACGGAGGCTCCCAAGTGACACCTAACCAATCTAGGAGACACCACTCTCCAAAAGGTAATAGATGCTATGTTGATGATGAACTCCTTGCTCTTGTGCTTCAAATGATAGTCTCCCCAACTCTCAACTCTTGGATTTGGTGGAAAGATGATTTGAGTGGAAAGCAACTTGGGGAAGGCTAGAGATCTAGATTCTTGTGGTTGGAATGGAATATCTTGGTCTCAACACATGAGTAGGTGGTTCCCTCTCAGAAGATGAATGCTGGAAGTGTAGGCATGTTCTGATGGCTCTCTCCACGAATGGAGGAAGGGTGGAGGGGTATATATAGCCTCCACACAAAATCTAACCATTACACACAATCTACCAAACTCGGTGGGACCAAATACTCAAACTCGGTCAGACCGATTAGTTCAAAATGTGAGCGTTAGGATTTCCGATGGGACCAACTTGTCAACTCAGTGGGACCGATTTCATTAGGGTTAGGGCATAACGTAATCTCGGTGAGACCGATTTCAGTAATAGGCAAACAGAGAGTTGGTCAGGCAAACTTGGTGGAACCGATCACTCATCTCGATGAGACTGAAATGTTACGAAAGGGAAACAGAGAGTTTGCATTGCGGACTTGGTGAGACTGATCGCTCATCTCGGTTAGACCGAAACGTTACGAAGGGAAACAAAGAGTTTGCAATCCCATCTAAGTGAGACCGAGATCCCTATCGGTGAGACCGAACTGATTAGGGTTTCTGGATATGGCTATGTCAAATGAACTCGGTGGTGCCGGATAGATAAAATTAGTGGGGCTGAGTTTGACTTTTGATTTGGGACATATGTGGATATGAGTAAGTGGTTGAGGGCTTTTGGAGCATATCACTAAGCATTTTGATCAAGCAAGCCATTAAGCAACACCTCATCCCCGTTTAATAGTATTGGCATTTCCTATGGACTCAATGTGATCTTGGATCACTAAAATGAAACTCTAGAGTCTCGAGCTTGAGCCAATATTTGTCCTTAGCATTTTGAGGGGTCCACATCTCTAGTCCATGCCATGCCAATCATTGAAATTTCTGAAATGATCATCTTGAAAGAGTATTAGTTCAATGAGCTATATGTTGTTAAGAATTACCAAAATCACCCAGGGATTAGTTTCACTTTCAATCTCCCCCTTCTTGGTAACTGATGACAACATATAGATCAAAGCTTCGACAAATAATAATAAGATTGAAATATATTGTCGCTTTGAGAAGTATGTGATAAGCAAGAGCTCTCCCTAAATGTGTGCATTGTTTAAAATTTGCTTTTGAATGCAAATGCACAATGGATTAGGATCATGGGTTACTCTTCCATGTGACATACATCTTGGTGGAGTGCTCAAAATGATAGAATATGAAATATGCACTCATCACCAAGGCAAAGTGAATGATCATACATGAGAGATAAATAAAATCATCATCCAAGCACAAGCATTAAAGTATGATATGATCAAACACATGATCATACAAGTATATCACACACATAAGTATCATCCAAACAAGCACACAAATAAGTATCAAACATGTAGCAAAAGAGATAGCAAAAAGAAGCAAATCTCTCTCTCTCTCTCTCTCTCTCTCTCTAAGCCTATGGTCTATACACTTTCTCCCCCTTTGGAGACAAGTTACCAAAAGTCTCTAAATGCATAGTGTTATGCGTCTCTCTAGGCTTGATCTTCGGGAGGTGGCGTTGGGAGGACTCCAAGGACGAATGCATCTGTTGAAGTTGTTGGAGCTGGTGGAGTGGCAACTGGAGGGGCTACTGAAGCTGTAGCTGTAGGCGCTGACATAGTAGCTTGTGTGTATGTCACAGGCATTGCTGCAGATCTCTGTGCCCAAGGCACTCTCTGAAAAGCATCTATGGTAGCTTTTCCTTTCCTCTCTTCAGCTTCTTACTGGAGTTGCTGAATAGTTGTCTACATCTGTCACCTTCAAGTCAAGATCATAAAACTTTGTCTCAATGATCCCCTCCAGGCTCTCTTGATCCTAAGTTAGGGTGGACAATCCTTTATCAATCCTCAAAGTGGCATGAATAAGATATCCAAGTTGATCTTGCTTAGACTTGAGGAAAACTTGTGAAGCCTCTTCAGCATTTGGCTGCCTTCTCAGCTTTTGCTTTGTCCCTCTTCTCTTGAGCCTCTACTGATGTGGGATCTTCATCATTCATGACAACTGGATTGTCCTCAATGTCAGGCCTCAAGGGAAGGTGTTCTTTATCCAACAAGTATGTGCATGTGCCCATCTTGGAGTTGATGAGCATCTGGATGTGTGGAGCATACCCACATGATCTCTTCTGGTTTGCAGCTATCCTCTTTATTGTATCAACAATCAAACTCATCACTTTAAACTTCTGGGGCACATCAAACAACTACATCAAATTTATGGAGTGGCCTCTGATCATCCTGTGATCTCCTGATTTGGGCAACAAGGTGTGCCTCAAGATGGTGTTAATAGTGGCCAATCCAGAAAGCAGATAATACACAAAGCCTAGCT
Source organism: Aegilops umbellulata (assembly GCA_032464435.1). Classification (NCBI taxonomy): domain Eukaryota; kingdom Viridiplantae; phylum Streptophyta; class Magnoliopsida; order Poales; family Poaceae; genus Aegilops; species Aegilops umbellulata. Next base: position 402,404,669 of record CP136054.1, read on the forward strand.
TATGAGTCTCCAAGGCTTTGTCAGGAATTTCCTTATCCATGTTGGCCATGGAGTTGTGGTCTTTCTTCCTCTTGGCATAGACATCTATGTCATCCTCAAGCTCTGCAGGGGCATTGATCAGCTTGGCCCACTCAGCAACTGTTGATTGGTACCTTGTACCTTCACACATCCAAACAATCCTTCCTTCAGGATAGAAATGAGCTATAGAGTAGAATTTCATAATGAGCTCATCATTCCACTTGGTTAGTTTCTGACCCACAGAAGTGTCTACTCCATTGAGTCTGAAACTTTCCTGCACTTCTGGAAAGCGGTCTTCATTGTTGTCGATGTATTTCCAGTCTACCCACTTCATGTCACACACTATGGGCTTCTTATCCAATAGAATAGTCTCACAGAAGTCCTGCTGCTCCTTTGTGTGAAATCTGTAGTCCACAGTAGTCCTTCTCCTCACAACATATGGATCTGATTCTCTCCATAATATGAGACATGCATCCTTTCTGATCCTCATGTTCTCCGCCACTGGATGATTGTCATCATGGTCAGGGATCTTGGGCTTTAGCTTCCTGAGCACTTGGGCTTCCTCCTCATCTTCTTCTTCAATCTAAGGCAATGGGGCCTTGTTCTTCTCAGCAGTTGGTAGGTTTCTTGTGCTCCTATTTGGTGCAGTCTTGGGGGCTGGAGCAGAAGCTTTGGGGGCAGCCTTGGGCTTTGAAGGAGCAGCCCAGACTTGATGGCATCCCCCGTCAGCTTTTGAGCTTTAGGTGCTGGTGCAGCATCCTCTTATTCATCTTCTTCATCCTCGGTTGGGTCTCTGATACGTCTCCAACGTATCTATAATTTTTTATTGCTCCATGCTATATTATCTACTGTTTTAGGCAATATTGGGCTTTATTATCCAGTTTTATATTATTTTTGGGACTAACCTATTAACCGGAGGCCCAGCCCAGATTTGCTGTTTTATGCCTATTTCAATGTTTCGAGGAAAAGGAATATCAGACGGAGTCAAAACGGAACGAAATCAACTGGAGAAGTTATTTTTGGAAAGAAACCTACCGGATAGATTTGGACCCTACGTCAGAAGATGAAGGAGGTGCTCACGAGGGTAGGGGATGCGCCCACCCCCCTGGGGCGCGCCCCCTCCCTCGTGGCCCCCCCTTCGCTCCACCGACGTACCCTTTGCACCCATATATACCTACGTATCATAAAACTTCCAGGACGAAGATTAGATCGGGAGTTCCGCCGCCGCAAGCCTTTGTAGCCATCAAAAACCTAATCAGGACCCTGTTCCGGCACCCTGAAGGAGGGAGGAACCTTCACCGGTGGCCATCTTCATCATCCCGGCGCTCTCCATGACGAGGAGGGAGTAGTTCACCCTCGGGGCTGAGGGTATGTACCAGTAGCTATGTGTTTTATCTCTCTCTCGTGTTCTTGATTTGGCACGACCTTGATGTATCGCGAGCTTTGCTATTATATTTGGATCTTATGTTTCTTCTCCCCCTCTTCTCTCTTGTAATGGATTGAGTTTTCCCTTTGAAGTTATCTTATCGGATTGAGTCTTTAAAGATTTGAGAACACTTGATGTATGTCTTGTCGTGCGTATCTGTGGTGACAATGGGATATCACATGCCACTTGATGTATGTTTTGGTGACCAACTTGCGGGTTCCTCCCATGAACCTATGCATAGGGGTTGGCACACGTTTTCGTCGTGATTCTCCGGTAGAAACTTTGGGCACTCTTTGAGGTTCTATGTGTTGGTTGAATAGATGAATCTGAGATTGTGTGATGCATATCATATAATTATACCCACGGATACTTGAGGTGACATTGGAGTATCTAGGTGACATTAGGGTTTTGGTTGATTTGTATCTTAAGGTGTTATTCTAGTACGAATTCTAGGGCTGTTTGTGACACTTATAGGAATAGCCCAACGAATTGATTGGAAAGAATAACTTTGAGGTGGTTTCGTACCCTACCATAATCTCTTCGTTTGTTCTCCGCTATTAGTGACTTTGGAGTGACTCTTTGTTTCATGTTGAGGGATAGTTATATGATCCAATTATGTTATTATTGTTGAGAGGACTTGCACTAGTGAAAGTATGAACCCTAGGCCTTGTTTCCTATCATTGCAATACCGTTTACGCTCACTTTTACCGCTTGTTACCTTTCTGTTTTTATATTTTCAGTTTGCAAAAACCAATATCTACCATCCATATTGCACTTGTATCACCATCTCTTCGCCGAACTAGTGCACCTATACAATTTACCATTGTTTTGGGTGTGTTGGGGACACAAGAGACTCTTTGTTATTTGGTTGCAAGGTTGCTTGAGAGAGACCATCTTCATCCTACGCCTCCTACGGATTGATAAACCTTAGGCCATCAACTTGAGGGAAATTTGCTACTGTCCTACAAACCTGTGCACTTGCAGGCTCAACAACGTCTACAAGGAGAAGGTTGTGTAGTAGACATCAAGCTCTTTTCTGGCGCCGTTGCCGGGGAGGCTAGGTAAGTGAAGGTATATGTTTAGATCTTGCAATCGAATCTTTTTGTTTCTTGTTTTAGCACTAGTCTAGTTTATAAAAGAAAATTACAAAAAAATGGAATTGAGTTTGTCTCATACGCTTCACCTCTTTAATATCTTTCGTGAGTATGATGGAAAGGAAAATTGTGCTCAAGTGCTAGAAGAAGAATTACATAGAATTCTTGGCATAAAATATGTGAATGATGAGCATGATTGCAATGTTGTTAGTATGAATTCCTTGAATATCTATGATGCTAATGATATGCAAAGCCACAAGCTTGGGGAAGCTATGTTTGACGAAGATGATATTTTTTGTCCCCCAAGATTTGATGAGCAAATTTACTATGATGAAACATGCCTCCTATCTATTATGACTATTGTGATGACACATATGCTTTAAAGAATAATGATAACCTCGAAACTTGTCATCTTGATCTTAATTTTCAATCACATGATAGTTATTTTGTTGAGTTTGCTCCCACTATTCCGAATGAGAAGAATTTTGCTTGTGTGGAGAGTAGTAAATTTTCTATGCTTGTAGATCATGAAAAGGATGTTTTAGGTGCTGGTTACATTGTTGAATTCATTCATGATGCTACTGAAAATTATTATGAGGGAGGAATATATGCTTGTAGGAATTGCAACAATATCAAGTTTCCTCTTTATGTGCTTAAAATCTTGAAGTTATGCTTGTTTTGCCTTCCTATGCAAGTTGATTATTGTTCCCATAAGTTGTTTGCTCACAAAATCCCTATGCATAGGAAGTGGGTTAGACTTAAATGTGCTAGTCATATTCTTCATGATGCTCTCTTTATGTTTCAATTCTTATCTTTTATGTGAGCATCATTGAAATCATAATGCCTAGCTAGGGGCGTTAAACGATAGCGCTTGTTGGGAGGCAACCCAATTTTATTTTCGTTTCTTGCTTTTTGGTTCGGTTTAGGAATAAATAATCCATCTAGCTTCTGTTTAGATGTGGTTTTATGTTTTAATTAGTGTTTGTGCCAAGTAGAACCTTTGGGAAGACTTGGGTGAAGTCTTTATGATCATGCTGTAAAAAAATAGCAACTTTAGCGCTCACGAAATTAGCTTCAACTTTTTACTGGAGAGTGATATTTAGTTGATTCTTTTTGCATATGATTACAAGACAAATTCCTCAGGTCCACCAATTTATTTTAGAATTTTTGGAGTCCAGAAGTTTGCGTTAGTTACAGATTACTACAGACTGTTCTGTTTTTGACAGATTCTGTTTTTCGTGTGTTGTTTGCTTATTTTGATGAATCTATGGCTAGTAAAATAGTTTACAAACCATAGAGAAGTTGTAATACAGTAGGTTTAACAACAATATAAATAAAGAATGAGTTCATTACAGTACCATGAAGTGGTGTTTTGTTTTCTTTCGCTAACGGAGCTCACGAGTTTTCTGTTAAGTTTTGTGTTGTGAAGTTTTCAAGTTTTGGGTAAAGATTCGATGGACTACGGAATAAGGAGTGGCAAGAGCCTAAGCTTGGGGATTACCAAGGCACCCAAAGGTAATATTCAATGATAACCAAGCGTCTAAGCTTGGGGATGCCCCGGAAGGCATCCCCTCTTTCGTCTTCGTTCATCGGTAACTTTACTTGGAGGTATATTTTTATTCACCACACGATATGTGTTTTCCTTGGAGCGTAATTTTATTTTATTTTGTTTTGCTTTCTGTTTGAATAATGTACCAAGATATGAAATTCTTAAATTTTATAGAGTCTTCACATAGTTACATAATTATTTAACTACTCATTGATCTTCACTTATATCTTTTGGAGTAGTTTGTTGTTTGCTCTAGTGCTTAACTTATATCTTTTAGAGCATGGTGGTAGTTTTATTTTGAAGAAATAGATGAACTCTCATGCTTCACTTATATTATTTTGAGAGTCTTAAATAGCATGGTAATTTGCTTAAAATCCTAATATGCTAAGCATAAAAGATTTGTAAGAATTCTTTTGAGTGTGTTGAATACTAAGAAAAGATTGAAGCATGATAATTGTTTTGAGATATGGAGGTGATAATATTAGAGTCATGCTAGTTGAGTAGTTGTGAATTTAAAGAATACTTGCGTTGAAGTTTGTGACTCCCGTAGCATGCACGTATGGTGAACCGTTATGTGACGAAGTCGGAGCATGATTTATTTATTGATTGTCTTCCTTATGAGTGGCGGTCGGGGACGAGCGATGGTCTTTTCCTACCAATATATCCCCCTAGGAGCATGCGCATAATACTTTGCTTTGATAACTTCTAGATTTTTGCAATAAGTATATGAGTTCTTTATGACTAATGTTGAGTCCATGGATTATATGCACTATTTCCCATCCTTCCACCATTGCTAGCCTCTCTAATACCGCGCACTTTTCGTCGGTATCATACACCCACCATATATCTTCCTCAAAACAGCCACCATACCTACCTATCATGGCATTTCCATAGCCATTCCGAGATATATTGCCATGCAACTTTCCACCATTCCGTTTATTAGACACGTTCCATCATTGTCATATTGCTAGCATGATCATGTAGTTGACATCGTATTTGTGGCAAAGCCACCATTCATAATTCTTTCATACATGACACTCTTGAGTCATTGCACATACCGGTACACCGCCGGAGGCATTCATATAGAGTCATATTTTGTTCTAAGTATCGAGATGTAATTCTTGAGTTGTAAGAAAAATAAAAGTGTGATGATCATCATTTTTAGAGCATTTTCCCAAGTGAGTAAAGGATGATGGAGATTATGATTCCCCCACAAGTCGGGATGAGACTCCGGACGAAAAATAAAAAAAAGAAAAAAAGAGGCCATAAAAAAGAGGAGAAAAGGCCCAAACAAAAAAAATGAGAGAAAAAGAGAGAAGGGGTAATGCTACTATCCTTTTACCACACTTGTGCTTCAAAGTAGCACCATGATCTTCATGATAGAGAGTCTCCTATGTTGTCACTTTCATATACTAGTGGGAATTTTACATTATAGAACTTGGCTTGTATATTCCAATGATGGGCTTCCTCAAAATGCCCTAGGTCTTCGTGAGCAAGCGAGTTGGATGCACACCCACTTAGTTTCTTTTGTTGAGCTTTCATATACTTATAGCTCTAGTGCATCCGTTGCATGGCAATCCCTAATGACTCACATTGATATCTATTGATGGGCATCTTCATAGCCCGTTGATACGCCTAGTTGATGTGAGACTATCTTCCACTCTTTTTGTCTTCTCCACAACCACCATTCTATTCCACATATAGTGTTATATCCATGTCTCACGCTCATGTATTGCGTGAAGATTGATTTTTTTTAAATGTTAAAGTATGAAGCAATTGCTTGGCTTGTCATCGGGGTTGTGCATGATTTAAATAGTTTGTGTGGTGAAGATGGAGCATAGCCAGACTATATGATATTGTAGGGATAACTTTCTTTGGCCATGTTATTTTGAGAAGACAGAATTGCTTTATTAGTATGCTTGAACTATTATTATTTTTATGTCAATATGAATTTTTGTCTTGAATCTTTCGGATCTGAATATTCATATCACAATTGAGAAGAATTACAATGAAATTATGCCAACTAGCATTCCACATCAAAAATTATCTTTTTTATTATTTACCTACTCGAGGACGAGCAGGAATTAAGCTTGGGGATGCTTGATACGTCTCCAACGTATCTATAATTTTTGATTGCTCCATGCTAAATTATCTACTATTTTAGGCAATATTGGGATTTACTATCCACTTTTATATTATTTTTGGGACTAACCTATTAGCCGGAGGCCCAACCCAAATTTGCTGTTTTATGCCTATTTCAGTGTTTCGAGGAAAAGGAATATCAAACGGAGTCAAAACGGAACGAAATCAACTGGAGAAGTTATTTTTGGAAGGAAACCTACCGGATAGACTTGGACCCTACGTCAGAAGATGAAGGAGGTGCTCACGAGGGTAGGGGCATGCCCACCCCCCTGCGGCGCCCCCCTGCCTCGTTCCCCCTCTTCGCTCCACCGACGTACCCCTTGCACCCATATATACCTACGTATCGTAAAACTTCCAGAACGGAGATTAGATCGGGAGTTCCGCCGCGGCAAGCCTCTGTAGCCACCAAACACCTAATCGGGACCCTGTTCCGGCACCCTGCCGGAGGGGGGAACCTTCACCGGTGGCCATCTTCATCATCTCGGCGCTCTCCATGACGAGGAGGGAGTAGTTCACCCTCGGGGTTGAGGGTATGTACCAGTAGCTATGTGTTTGATCTCTCTCTCTCTCTCGTGTTCTTGATTTGGCACGATCTTGATGTATTGCGAGCTATACTATTATATTTGGATCTTATGTTTCTTCTCCCCCTCTTCTCTCTTGTAATGGATCGAGTTTTCCCTTTGAAATTATCTTATCGGATTGAGCCTTTAAAGATTTGAGAACACTTGATGTATGTCTTGCCGTGCATATCTGTGGTGACAATGGGATATCACGTGCCACTTGATGTATGTTTTGGTGACCAACTTGCGGGTTCCTCCCATGAACCTATGCATAGGGGTTGGCACACGTTTTCGTCGTGATTCTCCGGTAGAAACTTTGGGCACTCTTTGAGGTTCTATGTGTTGGTTGAATAGATGAATCTGAGATTGTGTGATGCATATCGTATAATCATACCCACGGATACTTGAGGTGACATTGGAGTATCTAGGTGACATTAGGGTTTTGGTTGATTTGTATCTTAAGGTGTTATTCTAGTACGAACTCTAGGGCTGTTTGTGACACTTATAGGAATAGCCCAACAGATTGATTGGAAAGAATAACTTTGAGGTGGTTTCGTACCCTACCATAATCTCTTCGTTTGTTCTCCGCTATTAGTGACTTTGGAGTGACTCTTTGTTGCATGTTGAGGGATAGTTATATGATCCAATTATGTTATTATTGTTGAGAGGATTTTCTCTAGTGAAAGTATGAACCCTAGGCCTCGTTTCCTATCATTGCAATACCGTTTACGCTCACTTTTACCGCTTGTTACCTTGCTGTTTTTATATATTCAGTTTACAAAAACCAATATCTACCATCCATATTGCAGTTGTATCACCATCTCTTCGCCGAACTGGTGCACCTATACAATTTACCATTGTATTGGGTGTGTTGGGGACACAAGAGACTCTTTGTTATTTGGTTGTAGGGTTGCTTGAGAGAGACCATCTTCATCCTACGCCTCCTACGGATTGATAAACCTTAGGTCATCCACTTGAGGGAAATTTGCTACTGTCCTACAAACCTGTGCACTTGCAGGCCCAACAACGTCTACAAGGAGAAGGTTGTGTAGTAGACATCAGTCTCTCATCATAGATGATCTGCGAATTACTCTGGCCATGGTCTTCTTGACCCTTTCCTTCCTCTTCTTGCCCTCACCAGCCTCTTTTCGTTCAAGAGTGTACTCAATAGTTTCCTATGTTGAGGCTCTGGATTTGGATATGGGCACTCTCTTTGCAGGAGCTTTCTTGTTCAAACTAGGCTTGGTTGATGCAGTTGTGCCAAATTCCTTCTTAACAACCTTCTTTTTAGAGTTGACCTCCTCCTCAGCAGCAACATAATCTTCATCCTCTGATTCGGAATTTCTCTTCCTCCTGTGCCTAGTTGCCGCCTTAGGTAGGTTGCTCGAAGTACTTCTGCTGCCTTCATCATAACTGCCAGAGGGACTAGTGCCCTCACTCAGATTCACTTGATCCTCAAACTTGTTTTGGCTATCACTCTGATCAGACATTCTGACACTACAAACTGAGAGCTGACCCTATGAATAGTTATAGATGAGATAGAGTGGATGAGCATCACAAATTGCAGAGGTTTTGCAAAACAAATGATTCAAAAACTAAGTTTTAGTTTACCACAGAAAGCAGTTCAGAGATACCAATTTGTTAAACTTGGTGACACCGAAGCAACTTTGGAGTCTAAACTAGTGGAATCGGTCAGACCGAGACACATTTTAGTGACTCCGAAATTGCTAGGGTTTCACTAAGAGTTGAACTAGGTCACACCGATTTGTAAGTTACGGTCAGACCGAAAATTACAAGTGAAATGGCCTAAGCCAAATCGATGAGACCGATTTCCACAACTCGGTCGGTCCGAGATGAGTTCGGCGGAAACCTAACCCTAAATTTTCGAGTCAAAACTAATCTAAAGAAGGTTTTGCCGGATAGGATGATCTCCTACATGGTAAGAATCATGGCATTGACTTTGTGCTTAGAATCAGAGGTAAGGATTGCACAAAGATTCGAACTCATACCCTAACTTGTCGATGAGCTCGCTACGGCGGCAACGGTGGTGAAGATTCCCGTTGACGGCGACGGAGACCAGCAGCGGGAGGTCGCTGGTGACGAGAGGACGATCCAGAGACCCGAGTTGGAAGAGGGTTTGGAGAAATTTCCAAAATTTGACCCGTCGGTATATATATCCTAACCCTTTCGGTGTGACCGAGTGGAACAACTCAGTGGCACCGAAATGCAGAATCACAAGCAGTTACTACAACTCATTGTGACCGAATGGTTCTAATCGGTTGCACCGAGAATGAAAACCTAGATCAACTCAGTGAACTCGGTATGACCGAAAAGGGTGAATCGGTCAGACCAAAATGCACAGAGAGGTTTTGGAAGTTTAATTCTATGACGAATTGGTGACTCCAAGTGCTCCTCACCCAGAGGGTTTGAATCTGACTTGATCAAACTTTGTGAGTAGCATGAATAGAGATTGAGACAAGAAAACATAGATAGCTAGAGGAAGTTCTTAGGCAGTCTTGTCCATCCATTTGGCAAAATAAGAAGGGCCAAACAATCAAAGCAACAAATGGATGTCCTCGAATGAGAAAAATATGCAATCAACATGCTCACACAATAAGATGGCAAATGAAATATGTGGCAAAGCATGCACAAACACTCTAGCATCTATCAAGCAATTGGCAATGACTAGGTCATCTATATATGAGTATATTGACTTAGGAGTCAAATGAGAACATTTGATCATAGGTCATACTCATCGTTTAAGCGCAACTGGCTTACCACTTTTACATAAAGCATTGTTGTGTTCACACCATTAGAGTTGCTTTAGCTCAGTTCTTAGAGTAAAACTCCCCCTAGATGTGATGATCCCCCCTAAGAGTGATGAACTAACCTTGGGTTTTGTCGATGTTGACTTCGTGTAGATGTTGAAGATGTGGATGCTCAATGTTGATGTAGATCATTCGGAGCAATCCACTGGACTGAGTTGCACTTTCAATACCTACATGGGTTAGTCCCACAAGGAACAAACAAGGATATCCATAGACATAGAGTGAAGTTCACACAAAGGTCCATGAAAGAATTAGGTTAACCTTGTCCCTTATCTTACCAACAAGAGGGTTTGTGACAACTTGAACTAGTGCAAGATGTGGAAGTTGTTTGCACTTGTTCTCGCCAAGATGTTATAAGTGAAGTATGTTGGCGGAGTCACCCTCAATAACTCTCTAGTTCTTATTCATCGGGATCCACATCAACTTGATGGGAATCCTTGGAGTTGTAGTCGTATTTGATGAAGTAGAACTTGATGTAGTCTTTGGAACCCACTTGACCAAGGCCTTGGGAGCTTCTTCAAATGCATAAATCTCCTCCTGAAGCTTGTCCTTGACTTTTTGCTTGTGGTCTTGTGGTGGAAGATCATCTTGGGCTTGTGTCCCCTTGAAAGAGGTAGGATCATACTTCTCTTATTAAGGAACAAACTTCGTCTTGGGGTATTGATCTTCTTCCCACTCGACTCCATTGGCATTGAACTTTCGTTCAAAACCAACACCTTGATTCTTCCGGTGCCTTCCTTCCTTGCGTACAGTTTCCTCAAATTACTTACTTCCGGCAAGGCTCTTGTAAACACCTTTCTCTATAATTCCCTTCAATAAGCTATTTTCTTGCTCAAGTGTAACTTGGCTAAGAGAATTATTAGTGGAATCAAGAGAACTACTAGAAGCAACAACATTGGATTTAACATTATTATTGTTACTACTAAAAGAACCGTTCTTGTTCTTGTTGCTAGATTTCACTTGTGGCATGTAAGTAGACAAGAGTAAACGCTTGCTAATGTAAGAAGAACTTTTCTTACGAAGATCATCATTGATTGCTTTTAAGAACCCATGATCTTGCTCTAGATTGAGCTTTTCAAAGCGTAGCTTCTCATGAGTGTGTAAAAGCTCTCGATGATCTTCTAAGGTTGTTTCATGAGCTAACTTAAGAGTGTTTAGTTCTTTAGTTAGACGCTCAATCTCCTTCTTATCATAGTCATTCGTTTTATCTTGATTAGCATGATTAGTAGCAAGTTCATCATTGTTTTCATCACTAGAGTTGTCAACAAGTAAATCATCATCACCTTGCAAATAATTCATCACTATTGAAATCAACATACTCGGGGTGTGATACCTTTGGGCCTTTAGCCATGAAGCATCTTACAATTCCTTCATTTGGTGACTCAAATATGTCATAGGATTTGGTTGACACAAGTGCTAGACCGGCAACACCTTCATCTTGAGTATATTAGGAGTCGAAGTGATAACTTCTCTCGGAGTGATGGTCGGAGTCGGAGCCGGATACCCATTCACCAATGTGAGCTTGATGTCTTCGTTTTGTGTAGTTGATGTCTTTGTTTTGTGTAGCTCCTTGATGACTTGTCCTTCCTTTTCGAATCCTTTATTCTGCGAGAGTTTCTTTGTTCATAACGATCATCTCTACTCCTTCTCTCTCTTAGAGGCGATTCTTCTCTTCTACTTCTCCTTTTAGGCGAGTCTTCTCTTCTTTTATAGGGAGTCGTACACTCATTGGAGTAGTGTCTGGGTCTTCCACAACTATGGCAATTATGCTAACTACTAGAAGATCTTTTGTCATTGTAGGACCTTCACTTGGAACTTCTTTCCTTGCTTCTACTCTTGTAGAAGTTGTTAAAGTTCTTCACCATTAGGCTCAATTCCTCATTTAAGGCTTGTTTCTCACTTGATGATGTCGGAGCATCACATGAGGCTTTGTAAGAACCACTAGACTTGTTGTGAAGCTCTTCTTTATCCTTGAGTGACATCTCATCTACAAATATTCTACCAATGACTTCGGTTAGCTTGAGATCTTTGTAGTTGGGCATCATTTGGATCAATGTGCACACAGTATCATATTTTCCATCCAAGGCTCTTAGGATCTTCTTGATGATGAATCTGTCGGTCATCTCTTAACTTCCTAAGCAGGCAATATCATTTATGATGGGAGCAAGCCTAGAGTACACTTCAGAGACACCTTCACCATCCTTCATTTTGCACTTGTCAAGCTGACTTTGAAGCACATCCAATTTGAATTCCTTGACAGAGTCGGTAGCTTCGTGCACAATCAAAGTATCCCAAATTTCCTTTGCATTCTCAAGACAACTGATTTTGTTGAATTTTTCGGGACACGGTCCGTTGAAGAGGATATCGCAAGCTTGAGCATTGTATTGCAACAACTTCAATTCTTCTGTGGTAGCTTCGTGATTCGGTTCTCTCCCATCAAGCAATTCACCTTGCAAGCCGATACGCACAATAGCCCAAATGGTGGGGTTATGTCCAAGAATATGCATTTTCATCTTATGCTTCCAACTACCAAAATTAGTACCATCAAAGAAGGACCTCTACAGTGGTAATTTCCCTCGCTAGACGCCATACTCTCCTAGGTTGTGAAACCAAAGGCTATGATCACCAAAGTTATGGAAATCAAGGCAAATCGAGACTCAAGCTCTGATACCACTTGTAGGATCTAAAGTATGTCTAGAGGGGGGGGGGGTGATTAGACTACCTGACCAAATAAAAGTCTAGCGTTTTCCCAATTCTAAGTTTTGGCAGATTTTAGCAACTTATCACAAGTCAAGCAATCACCCTACACATGCAAATCTAAGAGTATAGCAGTGGAATGTAAATCATTGCATACGAAGGTAAATGGGAGGAGTTTGGAGGGAGCAAACACAATGTAGACACGGAGATTTTTGGCGTGGTTCCGATAGGTGGTGCTATCGTACATCCACGTTGATGGAGACTTCAACCCATGAAGGGTAACGGTTGCGCGAGTCCACGGAGGGCTCCCCCCATGAAGGGTCCACGAAGAAGCAACTTTGTCTATCCCACCATGGCCATCGCCCACGAAGGACTTGCCTCACTAGGGTAGATCTTTACGAAGTAGGCGATCTCCTTGCCCGTACAAACTCCTTGGTTCAACTCCACAATCTTGACGGAGGCTCCCAAGTGACACCTAACCAATCTAGGAGACACCAGTCTCCAAAAGGTAATAGATGGTGTGATGATGATGAACTCCTTGCTCTTGTGCTTCAAATGATAGTCTCCCCAACACTCAACTCTCTCTCATAGATTTGGATTTGGTGGAAAGATGATTTGAGTGGAAAGCAACTTGGGGAAGGCTAGAGATCAAGATTCTTGTGGTTGGAATGGAATATCTTGGTCTCAACACATGAGTAGGTGGTTCTCTCTCAGAAAATGAATGCTGGAAGTGTAGGCATGTTCTGATGGCTCTCTCCACAAATGGAGGAAGGTGGAGGGGTATATATAGCCTCCACACAAAATCTAACCGTTACACACAATTTACCAAACTCGGTGGGACCGAATACTTAAACTCGGTCAGACTGATTTAGTTCAAAATGTGAACATTAGTATTTCTGGTGGGACCGACATGTCAACTCGGTGGGACCGATTTCATTAGGGTTAGGACATAACATAATCTCGGTGAGACCGGCCTCATGAAATCGGTGAGACCGATTTCAGTAATAGGCAAACAGAGAGTTGGTCAGGCTAACTCGATGGGACCGATCGCTCATTTCGGTGAGACCGAAATGTTATAAAAGGAAAACAGAGAGTTTGCATTGCGAACTCAGTGGGACTGATCGCTCATCTCTATTAGACCGAAACGTTACGAAGGGAAACAGAGAGTTTGCAATCCCATCTAGGTGAGACCGAGATCCCTATTGGTGAGACCGAACTGATTAGGGTTTCTGGCTAGGGCTATGTCAAATGAACTCCGTGGCGCCGGATAGATCAAATCAGTGGGGACTGAGTTTGACTTTTGATTTGGGACATATGTGGATATGAGAAAGTGGTTGAGGGCTTTTGAAGCATATCACTAAGTATTTTGAGCAATCAAGCCATTAAGCAACACCTCATCCCCTTTTAATAGTATTGGCTGTTTCTATGGACTCAATGTGATCTTGGATCACTAAAATTGAAATGTAGAGTCTTGAGCTTGAGCCAATATGTGTCCTTAGCATTTTGAGGGGTCCACATCTCTAGTCTATGCCATGCCGATCATTGAACTTTCTGAAATGACCATCTTGAAAGAGTATTAGTTCAGTGAGCTATATGTTGTTAAGAACTACCAAAACCACCTAGGGATTAGTTTCACTTATACTGGTGTCTTCTAGATTGTCTACGTGTCACTTCGGAGCCTCCAATGCTTGTGGAGTGAACCAAGGAGTTTGTAAGGGCAAGGATATCGCCTACTTCATGAAGATCTACCCGAGTGAGGCTACTCCTTCGTGGGCGTAAGCTGTGATGGCATAGGAAAGGTTGCTTCTTCATGGACCCATTGTGGGTGGAGATCTATGTGGACTCTCGGAGACGTTACCCTCCACGGATTGAAGTCTCCATCAACGTGGACGTACTATAGCAGCTCCTCTCGAAACCATGGCAATAATCACATGTCTTCATTGCGTTTGATTATTTCCAAACCCTTCCCCTACTTACTTACATGTGCAAAGTATTTGCTTTCCGCTGCTACTCTGCTAGACTTGCATGTGCAGGGTGTTAGTAGACTTGCTAGAATTGCTAAAATTTGCCGAGAACTAGAGTTGAGAAAAGGCAATGTTTTTTGGGTCAAGTAGTTTAATCACCCCCTCCAGACCTACTTTCGATACTAAAACATTTCTTATAGATCTCATCAATATGATGAAGGCTATACCACATCACATGCACATCCTGCAAAACCAAGTTAGATGCATCTAATCGGTTTATCCAAATTTTATCGTACATGCTCTAGCGTTTGGTTGCAAACCGTTAGCTACCTACGTTCATCATGAAATATGATTATTCAAGTTGCTAGTTTAACATGTGGGGTGTATAGTCAAATTAAATTCAACTAAAGTGGGAGAAACAGACACCCGCCAGCCACCTTTATGCAAAACAGGTTGCATGTCAGTCAGTGGAACCGGTCTCATGTATGTGAACATGTAAGGTTGGTCCGAGCTGCTTCATCCCACAGTACTGCTAAATCAAAATAATACATAGGTGGTAAGCAATATGAACATCAACGCCCACAAATCCTTTGTGTTCTACTCGTGCATATCACCGACGCATAGACCTGGCTCATGATGCCACCGTTGGGGAACGTTGCATGGAAAACAAAAAAAATTCTATGCACACGCAAGATCTATTCATGGAAATGCATAGATACGAGAGGGGAGAGCATCTACATACCCTTGTAGATCGCTAAGCGGAAGCGATTATCAATGTGGTAGATGTAGTCGTACACCTTCACGATCCGTTTTGATCAAGCACTGTGCGTACGACACCTCCGCGTTTAGCACACGCTCAGCTCGATGACGTCCTCGCCTTCTTGATCCAGCAAGATGGGCGAAGTAGTAGATGAGTTCCGACAGCACGAGGGCATGGTGATGGTGGTGGTGAAACTATTTCCGCAGGGCTTTGCCAAGCACAACGAATTCAGAGCAGAGGATGAACTAGAGGGAGGAGATTAGAACCACATGCTACTTCTGGAGCTTGCGTTGATTTTTTCCTTGAAGAGGAAAGGGCGATGCAGTAAAGTAGAGGTAAGTATTTCCCTTAGTTAAGAACCACGGTATCAATCCAGTAGGAGGCATAAGCAAGTCTCCAATTTATGCACGTGTGATGTCTGCTAGAACTACATCGGTATTTCCCCAAATGGGAAGGGATGATGCAGCACATCAACGATAGGTATTTCCCTCAGTGATGAGATTTAGGTTATCAAACCAGTAGGAGAATCACGCAACACTACGTGAACGGCACCTGCACACAAATAACAAATACTCGCAACTCGATGTGTTAAAGGGTTGTCAATCCCTTTCGGGCAACAGCGCCAGAAATTGGCAAACATACGTGAGAAAGTTGTAATAATTTGATAGATGGATCTCGCAGGAACGCGAGATAAAACAAATTACAGCAAGGTATTTTTGTATTTTTGGTTTAATAGATCTGAAAATAAAAGCAAATAAAAAAGATTGCAAAGGCAAATATAATAAAGAAGAGACCGAGGGGGCGTAGATTTCACTAGTGGCTTCTCTAAAGAAAAATAGCAAACAATGGGTAAACGAATTACTGTTGGGCAATTGATAAAACTTCAAATAATCATGACGATATCCACGCAATGATCATTATATAGGCATCACGTCGAAGATTAGCAGACCGACTCCTGCCTGCATCTACTACTATTACTCCACACATCGACCGCTATCCAGCATGCATCTGGTGTATTAAGTTCATGGAGAAACAGAGTAATGCAATAAGAACGATGACATGATGTAGACAAGATCTATTTATGTAGAAATAGACCCCATCTTGTTATCCTTAATAGCAATGATACATAGTGTCTGTTCCCCTTCTGTCATTGGGATCAAGCACCGTAAGATCGAACCCATCACAAAGCACCTCTTCCCATTGCAAGATAAATAGATCAAGTTGGCCAAACAAAACCCAAATATCGGAGAAGAAATACGAGGCTATAAGCAATCATGCATATGAGAGTTCAGAGAAGACTCAAATAACTTTCATGGATAAAAAGATAGATCTGGTCCCAAACTCAAAGTTCATCCCATCCCAAAAAACACACCGCAAAAAGAGTTACGTCATATGGATCTCCAAGAGACCATTGTATTGAGAATCAAAAGAGAGAGAGAGAGAGAGAGAGAGAGAGAGAGAGAGAGAGAGAGAGAGGAAACCATCTATCTACTAACTACGGACCCGTAGGTATACAATGAACTACTCACGCATCATCGGAGAGGCACCAATGGACATGATGAACCCCTCCGTGATGGTGTCTAGATTAGATCCGATGGTTCTGGAACTTGCGGCGGCTGGAATTGATTTTCGTCGACTCCTCTAGGGTTTCTAGAATATTGGTGTATTTATAGAGTAAAGAGGAGGTTCGGGAGGCAACCGAGGTGTGCACAACCCACCAGGGCGCGCCTAGGCCTCCAGGCACGCCCTGGTGGGTTGTGCTCCCCTCGGAGCACCCCCCCAAGTGCTTCTTCGGCCCACTGGATGTCTTCTGGTCCAAAAAATTCCACAAAACGTTTCACTGTGTTTGGACTCCGTTTGGTATTGATTTCCTGCGATGTAAAAAACATGCAAAAAACAGCAACTGGCACTTGGCACTATGTCAATAGGATAGTACCAAAAGTGATATAAAATGACTATAAAATGATTATAAAACGTCCAAGAAGGATAATATAACAGCATGCAACAATAAAAAAATTATAGATACGTTGGAGACGTATCAGTATCCCCAAGCTTAATTCTTGCTCGTCCTCGAGTAGGTAAATGATAAAAACAGAATTTTTGATGTGGAATGCTGCCTAACATGCTCATATTCATGTGTTGCTTTTGATAAGCTCAAACAAATATATGTGAAGATCATGAGCATAATTTTTTCTTTCTCTCAAATTAATTTAAGTGAAGCAAGAGAGAATTTCTTGAAAATTTTACTGACTCTCAAATAAATCTAAGTGAAACAAGAGATCATTTCTTCAAAAATATTAAAGCACACCGTACTCAAAAAGATATAAGTGAAGCACTAGAGAAATTCCAGAGCTCATAAGGATTTAAGTGAAGCATAGAGAGCAATTCTAACAAGTCATGTCACAATTTTGGCTCTCTCAAATAGATGTGTCCAGCAAGGATTCAAGACTTAAAACAAAAATCAAATCAAGAAAAGACTCATATCATACAAGACGCTCCACGCAAAACTCATAGTATGTGACGAATAAAAATATAGCTTCGAGTAAAATACCGATGGTCGTTAGAAGAAAGAGGGGATGCCACTCGGGCATCGCCAACCTTAGACTCTTGCCCTCTTTGGATAATAGCTTGGGATGCCATGGGCATCCCCAAGCTTAGACTCTACTTACTCCTTATTCCTTCATCCATCGTAACATCATCCAAAACTTGAAAACTTCAATCACACAAAACTCAACAAAACCTTCGTGAGATCCATTAGTATAAGAAAGCAAATCACTACTGTAAGTACTGTTGCAACCCATTCATATTTTATTCTTGCATTATATCTACTGTATTCCAACTTTTCTATGGCAAAAACTCTTCAAAGAAAACCATAGAATCATCAAAACAAGCACACAACACAAAGAAAACAGAATCTATCAAAAACAGAACAATCTGTAGCAATCTGGATATTTAGAATGCTTCTGTAACTACAAAAATTCTGAAAAATTAGGAAAACCTGAGCAATTTGTATATCAATCTACTATAAAAAATTCAGATTTTTTCGTCGCTTCTGTGATTTTCAAAAATTGTAACTCTGGACGCAAAAGTATCTGTTTTTCAGCAAGATCAAAGCAACTATGACCCAAGAAGATCCTAAAGGCTTTGCTTGGCACAAACACTAATTAAAACACAAAAGACATAATCATAACCGTAGCATAATTGTGCAAACACTCAAGAACAGGAAGCAAAAGGCAAAAATAAATTTTATTCATTGGGTTGCCTCGCAACAAGCGCTATTGTTTCACGCCCCTAGCTAGGCATAAAGTGAGGATCTAAGTATTGTCATCCTTCTCCTATCAAACACTTAGAATTCTTCAAAGATTTAGCATAAAGATTTTCAATGACAATACTCCTAGGGACAAATTTAAAGAATTCATTCTTGCCCAAGGGATCTCTTATAACTTCAACAAAATCCAGGCAATGATCATTATATAGGCATCACGTCCAAGATTAATAGACCGACTCCTGCCTGCATCTACCACTATTACTCCACACATCGACCGCTATCCAGCATGCATCTAGTATATTAAGTTCATGGGGAAATGGAGTAATGCAATAAGAATAATGACATGATGTAGACAAGATCTATTTATGTAGAAATATACCTCATCTTGTTATCCTCAATAGCAACGATACATACGTGTCGGTTCCCCTTCTGTCACTAGGATCAAGTGCCGTAAGATCGAACCCATCACAAAGCACCTTTCCCATTGCAAGATAAATAGATCAAGTTGGCCAAACAAAACCCAAATATCGGAGAAGAAATATGAGGCTATAAGCAATCATGCATATAAGAGATCAAAGAAGACTCAAATAACTTTCATGGATAAAAAGATAGATCTGATCATAAACTCAAAGTTCATCGGATCCCAACAAACACACCGCAAAAAGAGTTAGATCATATGGATCTCCAACAGATCATTGTATTGAGAATGAAAAGAGAGAAAGGAAGCCATCTAGCTAGTAACTACAGACTCGTAGGTCTACAATGAACAACTCACGCATCATCGGAGAGGCACCAATGTACATGATGAACCCCTCCGTGATGGTGTCTAGATTGGATCTGGTGGTTCTGGGACTTGCGGCAGCTGGAATTGATTTTCATCGACTCCTCTAGGGTTTCTGGAATATTGGGGTATTTATAGAGTAAAGAGGCGGTTCGGGAGGCAACCTAGGTGGGAACAACCCACCAGGGCGCGCCTGGGCCTCCAGGCTCGCCCTGGTGGGTTGTGCTCCCCTCGGAGAACCCCCGAGGTGCTTCTTCGGCCCACTGGATGTCTTCTGGTCCAAAAAAATCCACAAAAAGTTTCACTGCGTTTGGACTCCGTTTGTATTAATTTCATGCGATGTAAAAAACATGCAAAAAACTGCAACTGGCACTTGGCACTATGTTAATAGGTTAGTACCAAAAAATGATATAAAATGATTATAAAACATCCAAGAATGATAATATAACAGCATGGAAGAATAAAAAATTATAGATACGTTGGAGACATATCAACGTGCACAAACTAACAAACACTTGCACACAACGCGAAAAAGGGGTTGTCAATCCCTTCACGGTCATGGAGAAGAGTGAGATATAATAGAGATATGTATAAAAGATAAATAAAAGATCAAACTAAAGTAAATATAAATAAATTGCAGCAAGGTTTTTTTGGGTTTTTTGGTTTATAGATCTGAAAATATATGATGGAAAATAGACCCGGGGGCCATAGGATTCATTAGAGGCTTCTCTCTTGAAAATAGAATACGGTGGGTAAACAAATTATTGTTGAGCAATTGATATAAAAGCGCATAATTATGACGATATATAAGGCAATGATCATGAATATAGGCATCACATCCGTGACAAGTAGCCCAAAACAATTCTGCATCTACTACTATTACTCCACACATCGACCGCTATCCAACATGCATCTAGAGTATTAAGTTCATAAGAACGGAGTAAGGCCTTAAGTAAGATGACATGATGTAGAGGGATAGACTCAAGCAATATGGTATAAACCCCATCTTTTTATCCTTGATGGCAACAATACAATACGTGCCTCGCTACCCCTTCTGTCACTGGGTGAGGATACCGCAATATTGAACCCAAAACTAAGCACCTCTCCCATTGCAAGAAAAACCAATATAGTTGGCCAAACCAAACCGATAGTTCGAATAGAAATACAAGATATCTTAATCATGCATAAAAGAGTTCAAATAAGACTCAAATAATATTCATAGATAATCTGATCATAAATCCACAATTCATCAGATCTTAACAAACGCACCGCAAAAGAAGATTACATCGAATAGAACTCCAAGAACATCGAGGAGAACATTGTATTGAAGATCAAAGAGAGAGAAGAAGCCATCTAGCTACTAGCTATGGACCCGTAGGTCTGTGGTAAACTACTATCGCATCATCGGAAGGGCAAAATGGATGATGTAGAGGCCCTCCGTGATCAAATCCCCCTTCGGCAGCCGAAAAAGGCCCCAAGATAGGATCTCACGGGAACAGAGGCTTGCAGCAGCGGAAAAGTATTTTGGTGGACGCTTATGATGTTTGGGGAATATTTGAGAATATATAGAGGTGGAGTTATGGTTAGGGGACTCCCGAGGAGCCCACAAGCCAGCCCCCCCTCTAGGGCGCGCCTGAGGGCTTGCGGCATCCTCGTGACTCCTCTGGCCCTCTCCCCAAGTCTTCTGGGTGTATTCTGGTCCAATAAAAATTATCGTAAAGTTTTATTCGGTTTGGACTACGTTTGATATTCCTTTTGTGTAAAAGTCAAAAATAAGGAAAACACACAAACTGGCACTAGGCTCTAGGTTAGTAAGTTACTCGCAAAAAATAATATAAAAGAGCATATTAATGCATATAAAACATCCAAAATAGATAATATAATAGCATGGAACAATAAAAAATGATAAATACGTTGGAGACCTGTCAAGCATCCCCAAGTTTAATTTCTGCTCGTCCTCGAGTAGGTAAATGATAAAAACAAATTTTTTGATGTGGAATGCCACCTAACATATTTATCAATGCAATTTTCTTTATTTTGGCCAGAATATTTAGATACATAAGCTTCAAAACAAAAGTTTATTATTGACATAAAAACAATAATACTTTAAGCATACTGATAAAGCAATCATGTCTTCTCAAAATAACATGGCCAAAGAAAGTTATCCCTACAAAATCATATAGTCTAGCTGTGATCCATCTTCATGACACAAAGTATTCCATCCTGCACAACCCCAATGACAAGACAAGCAATTGTTTCATACTTCTGGTGTTCTCATACTTTTTCAACTTTCACGCTATACATGATTGTGAGCCATAGATATAGCACTATAGGTGGAATAGAATATGGTGGTTGTGGAGAAGACAAAAAGAAGGAGAAAGTCTCACATCAACTAGGCAAATTAATGGGCTATGAAGATGCCAATCAATTGATATCGATGCAAGTGAGTAGAGTTTGCCATGCAACAGATGCACTAGAGCTATAAGTGTATGAAATCTCAAAAACAAACTAAGTGGGTGTGCACCCAACTTGCTTGCTCACAAAGACCTAGGGAAATTTGAGGAAGCCCATCATTGGAATATACAAGCCAAGTTCTATAATGAAAAATTCCCACTAGTATATGAAAGTGACAAAATATGAAACTCTCTATCATGAAGATCATGGTGCTACTTTTAAGCACAAGTGTGGAAAAAGGATAGTAACATTGCCCCTTCTCTCATTTTTTTATGGGCTTCTTTGGCCTCTATTTTTATTTGGGCTTCTTTGGCCTCTTTTATTTTTTATAAAGTCCGGAGACTCATCCCAACTTGTGAGGAAATCATAGCTTCCATCATCCTTTCCTCATATGGGACAATGTTCTAATAATGATGATCATCACACTTTTATTTACTTACAACTCAAAATTACAACTCGATACTCGAATAAGATATGACTTTATATGAATGCCTCCGGCAATGTACTCGGATGTGCAATGATCAAGAGTGACATGTATAAAAAATATGAACGGTGGCCTTGCCACAAATACTATGCCGACTACATGATCATGCAAAGCAATATGACAATGATGGCATGTGTCATAATAAATGGGATGGTGTTGCATGGCAATATATCTCGGAATGGCTATGGAAATGCCATAATAGGAAGGTATGGTGGCTGTTTTGAGGAAGGGTATATGGTGGGTTTAATGCACCGCAAAACTTGCGCGGTACTAGAGAGGCTAGCAATGGTGGAAGGGTGAGATTGCGTATAATCCATGGACTCAACATTAGTCATAAAGAACTCACATACTTATTGCAATAATTTATTAGCCATCAAAACGAAGTACTACATGCATGCTCCTAGGGGTATAGATTGGTAGGAAAAGACCATCGCTCGTCCCCGAATGCCACTCATAAGGAAGACAATCAAAAAATAGATCATGCTCCGACTTCATCACATAACGGTTCACCCTACATGCATGCTACTGGAATCACAAACTTTAGCACAAGTATTTCTACCAATCCACAATTACTCACTAGCATGATGATACGTCTTCGTCGTATCTATAATTTTTTATTGTTCCATGCCAATATTCTACAACTTTTATATACTTTTGGCACCTTTTTATACTATTTTTGGGACTAGAATATTGATCCAGTGCCCAGTGCCAGTTCCTGTTTGTTGCATGTTTTTTGTTTCGCAGAAAATCCATATCAAACGGAGTCCAAACGAGATAAAAACTGACGGAGATTTTTTTGGAATATATGTGAATTTTGGGAAGTGGAATCAATGCGAGACGATGCCCGAGGGGTCCACGAGGGTGAGGGGCGCGCCCCAAGGGGTCAGGCATGCCCTAGGCCCTCGTGGCCACTCCATAAAGCTGTTGGTGCCCTTCTTTAGCTGCAACAAAGCCAATATCCGGATAAAAATCGTGTCCAAATTTCAGCCCAATCGGAGCTAAGGATCTCCGGAAATTTAAGAAACGGTGAAAGGGCAGAATCAGGAATGCGTAAACAGAGAGAGATAGAGAGACAGATCCAATCTCGGAGGGGCTCTCGCCCCTCCGCCACCATGGAGGCCATGGACTATAGGGGAAACCCTTCTCCCATCTGGGAGAAGGTCAAGGAAGAAGAAGAAGGAGGAGGAGGGGGGCCCTCTCCCCTTCTCTCCCGCTGGCGCCGGAACGCCGCCCGGGCCATCATCATCACCGCAATCTATACCAACACCTCCATCATCTTCACCAACATCTCCATCACCTTCCCCCATCTATCTATAATGGTCCACTCTCCCGCAACCCGCTGTACCCTCTACTTGAACATGGTGCTTTATTATTCATATTATTATCCAATGATGTGTTGCCATCCTATGATGTCCGAGTAGATTTTTGTTGTCCTATCGGTAATTGGTGAACTGCTATGATTGGTTTAATTCGCTTGTGGTTATGTTGCTGTCCTTTGGTGCCCATCATATGACCGCGCGCGTGGATGACACCATAGGGTTAGTTGTATGATGATAGGACTATGTATTGGAGGGCAAGAGTGACAGAAGCTTCAACCTAGCATAGAAGTTGATGCGTACGGGATTGAAGGGGGGCCAATATATCTTAATGCTATGGTTGGGTTTTACCTTAATGAACGTTAGTAGTTGCGGAAGCTTGCTAATAGTTCCAATCATAAGTGCATAGAATTCCAAGTCAGGGATGACATGCTAGCAGTGGCCTCTCCCACATAAAACTTGCTATCGGTCTAGTAAAGTAGTCAATTACTTAGGGACAATTTCGCAACTCATACCATCACTTTTCCACACTCGCTATACTAACCATATTGCTTCTTTACTTGAAACAGCCCCTAGTTTTTATTTACGTGCTCTTTATATTCTTGCAAACCTATCCCACAACACCTAGAAAGTACTTATAGTTTCATACTTGTTCTAGGTAAAGCGAACGTCAAGCGTGCGTAGAGTTGTATCGGTGGTCGATAGAACTTGAGGGAATATTTGTTCTACCTTTAGCTCCTCGTTGGGTTCGACACTCTTACTTATCGAAAGAGGCTAAAATTGATCCCCTATACTTGTGGGTTATCACATGACTCTAATATTACCATCTTCATATCTCAAAAAATGCAAGGAATCTAACTTCTCATATATTCAATGCTCTTTATATGAAAGTTTTTATTATATCCCTCTTGGATGCCCATCATACTAGGACTAAATTCATAACCTAAGAAAATTACCATGCTGTTTAAGACTCTCAAAATAATATAAGTGAAGCATGAGATTTCAACAATTTCTATAAAATAAAGCCACCATCGTGCTCTAAAAATATATAAGTGAAGCACTAGAGCAAACTGCCTAGCTCAAAAGACATAAGTGAAGCACATAGAGTATTCTAATAAATTCATGATTAATGTGTGTCCCTCTCAAAAGGTGTGTACAGAAAGGATGATTGTGGCAAACTAAAAAGCAAAGACTCATATCATACAAGACGCTCGAAGCAAAACACATATCATGTGGTGAATAAATATGTAGCCTCAAGTAAATTTACCGATGGATTGAAGACGAAAGAGGGGATGCCATCCGGGGCATCCCCAAGCTTAGATGCCTGTTTGTCCTTGAATATTACCTTGGGGTGCCTCGGGCATCCCCAAGCTTAGACTCTTGCCACTCCTTATTCCATAGTCCATGAAATCTTTATCCAAAACTTGAAAACTTCACAACACAAAACTCAACAGAGAACTCGTAAGATCCGTTAGTACAATAAAATAAATCACCACTTTAGGTACTATTGTGAACTCAATCTAAA
Source organism: Aegilops umbellulata (assembly GCA_032464435.1). Classification (NCBI taxonomy): domain Eukaryota; kingdom Viridiplantae; phylum Streptophyta; class Magnoliopsida; order Poales; family Poaceae; genus Aegilops; species Aegilops umbellulata. The sequence continues at coordinate 402,429,535 of CP136054.1, forward strand.
TTTATATTGGTGTTATATCTACTGTATTCCAACTTCTCCATGGTTCATACCCCCCTATACTACCAATAGATTCATCAAAATAAGCAAACGACACATAGAAAACAGAATCTGTCAAAAACAGAACGGTTTGTAGTAACCTGGAAATTTCGTATACTTATGTAACTCCAAAAGTTGTGAAAAATTAGTACAACCTGGGAAATTTGTATATCAATCTGGTGTAAAAAAATTAGATCAAAAGCACGTTTCTGTGATTTTCTAAAATTCTAGCAATGAGTGCAAAAGTTTTTGTTTTTCAGCAAAATCAAATCAACTATCACCATAGACCATCCCAAAGGTCTTACTTGGCTCTAACACTAACTAAAACACCAAAAACAATTACTACCTAGGTAATAATGTGTATACTCATAAAAAAAGAAAACAAAAGTATTGGTTTGTCTCCCAACAAGCACTTTTCTTTAAAGCCTGTTAGCTAGGCAATGATAACTTTAGTGATGCTTACATGAAAAATAGCAATCGAAACACTAAGAGAGTATCATGTAGCATGTGAAAAGAAAGTTTAAGTCTAACATACTTCCTATGCATAGGCATTTTATAAGCAAACAAATTATCAAGACAAGCAAAAACTAGCATATGCAAGGAAGAAGAACGAAACAATAGCAATCTCAACACAACGAGAGGTAATTTAGTAACATGAAAATTTCTACAACCATATTTCCCTCTCTCATAATAATTACATGTGGGATCATATTAAAATTCGAAAATATAGCTATGATATAAAAAGTTATCTTCATGATCCACATGCATTCAAAGTTGACTCTCTTCCAAAATAGTGGGATTAACATAAAATAAAGTCATTACTTCTCCAAGCCTACTTCTATCAAAAATTTCATAAGATTGATCATACTCCAAAGTAGTGGGATCATTATTACCTAGAGTTGACACTTCCAAACCCATTTTCAATATTATCGCAAACATATTCATCATGAGGCTTAAATAAAATTTAAAGATCATAAGAAGCATTATCACCCCAATCATGATCACTTCAATAAGTAGTGGACATAGAAAAATTAGCATCCCTAAGCTTGGGGTTTTGCATATTATTAACACAATTGACATTGATAGAATTTATAATAAAACTGTTGCAATCATGCTTTTCATTCAAGGAGCTATCGTGAATCACTTCATAAATTTCTTCTTTTAGCACTTCATAACAATTTTCAGATTCACGAATTTCAAACAAAACATCATAAAGATAATCTAGTGCACTCAACTCATTAGCAATTGATTCATCATAGTTGGATCTTGTAAAAAGATTAGCAAGTGGATGAGGATCCATAAACTTTTTGCTTTATGATTTTCAATAAACACACAATTATACCAAGCGAACAAGCAAACAAACCAAGTAAGACATAACACTACAAAAAAAATACACTTCTGTGATGATACGTGTTTGTCACAGTAGGTCGCATTTTTTGTCATGCATGTACATCCATGACAAATTTATGACAGAATCAAGATAGTCATACCTGTGCTGTCGTAGAAGTGTTCCATGACATTATCAAAATTATCACCACGGAAGTGTCCACTTCCATGACGATAAATCGCGCGTCACAGAAGTGCTTTCGTCAAGGGTGACCGACACGTGGCATCCACCGTAACGGAACGCCGTTATGCTATCGGGTCGGGTTTTGGATCTGATAACCCGTTAACAGCCCCGACCAATGGGAATTTTCCAAGTGTAAAATTCTTATTGGCCGGACGAAACACGTGTCAGCTCGTCAGTGGGTCAGATAGGCGCCTATGATATGTCGACACGTGGCACGACCCAATAGTGGCCCATTTAGCTTACAAAGCCGGCCCGTTTGACTTGGTCAAAAGTTAACGGGCTGGCCCATGAAAAGCCTGTTAACGATCTCTTCGCGAATAGCCTATTTTACGGCCCGTTAACTCACGGCCCGTTAGGCCCTAAAGGAAATCGGCCCAACAACATCATGTGGGCCGTTGAATATAATACCAGCCCATTTCACTTTTGGCCCATGTATGGCCCACGATGTCTTTCGGCCCATATGAGGCCTTCGTATCTTTCGGCCCATTACAGGCCCACGGTGACACTAGCCCATAATGAACAGTAATTTTCTCTATACCTGTTAACGGCTCGTGATTTACATGGGCCGTTTCTAGCCCGTGTTAGCTTTCGGCCTATTGACGGCCCATACGTTCTTGGGCTCCTTTTCGGCCCTCGATTACTTCTGGCCCATTACTGGCCTGTTCTCCTAAATGGGCCAAATTCGGCCCATGGCAAGAGTCGGCCCGTTACTGGCCTGTTCCACTAATGGGCCAAATTCGGCCCATGGCAAGAGTCGGCCCGTTACTGGCCTGTTACCCTAATGGGCCAAATTCGGCCCATGGCAAGGGTCGGCCCGTTTCTGGCCTGTTAACCCGTTGCGCCATTTCCAGTCCGTCCTATATTCTGGCCCATTAACGACCCGTTATGCCTGTGAAAGAATTAAGCCTTTGCTGTCCTACAGCCTGTTAATGGCCTGTTACCGTGCTGGGACGATACCAATTACGCCTGATTATGGCCCATGTAAACCCATTTATCCGACGGCCCGAGGCACACCGATTACAGGCCCATTTATCGACGGCGCGTAGGAGACCCATGGATCCTACGGCCCGTATATGGCCCATGGTAGTTGCGGCCACTAGCAAACCAGGGAAAAAGAAGACTAGGAAATAAATAAGGCCGAAACTAACGCTAGGCTATTAAGGCGATTGCATAGATTACATCCACTCGGCATCAAAGATCGCCACCAGTGCAAATATAGGGTACACCCTACACTATACAAAAATGGCTTGCTATTTTCTTCAGGCGGTGGCTGCACGTTAAGAATAAATTTTGTATCGCACCAAAACAAATTACAACTATATAACAAAAGGAAGGTTGGCATAAAACTTAACAGTCTAGCAGATAAATGCACCACCAGAAGTTCAGAAGCTCAGTTCATTTGACCTGACTATTACGTTTTCATGTTGTATTGTCCGATGGAGCACCATAACCCTCGCCTTCATTTCCCCTAGGCTCCTGAACAACATAGCAAATGTCCGATTGTCTGGTTTCAAAACCATGCATATCTTGACGACATTGAGCAATGTTTCCCCATGTTTCACAAAGGGTCTCTGTTAGGGAATGGACTTGTGTCTAGAGCGCAGATACAACATTGCTTTCAGCTTGCATATCTTGATCATGAGGCAGTTTGGACGATATTGCCTTAAAAACAAACCCAGTATTACGCAAGAACGTGCTTTTGGCACTGTTAGTGGACAGTTACTGACCCACTGCAGCAAGAGCTGACATTGCGGTTATAGTTGCATCGCCACCTTCAGAAGGTGGCGGTTCCACCATTTTTTCCATAGCTCGCTGAAAAGTTGAGGTTTTACATTAGTAGTACCAGAACAGAAGATATTAAGGAGGCAGCAAAACCAAACAAAATAGCTTTGGTCTATATACAGAACTTATTCTGGTGAACCCATGTAAAATATTAGTTGTATTTTATTGCAAACTACATAATAAAACCAGGTTCCAAACATATGACCATGTACCATCGCTAATGTATTGTCTATTTCTTCACATTGTATTGAGGGCTAAGGATAAAGAGACGAAGTTTATAATACGGTAAGCATAGTATGACGTCATTCATATCACAAAACAACTGAGAACAGACAAACAGGCAATTGTAACGTTGTGTGGGCAAGTCCAGCACGGAACTAGATTACGGGTCAAGATCAAAGGAACATCACTCCTCTCTTTTAAACCTTGTAAGGTGCAATGATACGCTAAGACAATTGTGTATAAAATTGAAAAGAGTAATAGACATTGGCTGCAAACCATGCAGTTCAAGGCACAAGTCAGAGTAAGTAGTAGTTAAAAGGCATGAGGATTAAGGACTTACAACAGCGGCTTTGACTGGTGTAGTCATGCCCTTCTTCTTGCTGGTGTGACAGTCCTTGAAGATTTCCACAACATTTGGTTTAGGTACTTTTTGGTCCTTGCGGGCTTTCCTCTGCATTTGGAACAAGTCAATATAGATCTGATAATATGGTACAGTGAAAAGAGTGAAACAACAGCTAATTACAAGAGCCTCGCAGTGTGCAATATAGCTACGAGATCCTGTCGTCTGTTGGAATTTCACTTTCGTATGGTTGGCCTTGTTCTTTGAACAGTTCACCTACAAGAAGATAGATTTGTGTGGCACATGCGTAAATAGGAATTCAACATGTGATCTGATGACATATATATAATGTACCTGATACTTCGGATCGGACCAGTGTTTAATGAGGCCTCTCCAGTCTTCATCAGATATATTTTCCACTGGAGATGTTCGGGCAAGTTTACTATTAGCCTTGCCTTCAAAATGAGTTTTCCTCAAGTTATACCGATACTGTCGCAGAGCAGACTTGAAAACATGGGTGCAAGCTTGTCTCGTTGCATCATCTTGGCTATCCAACTTGAACCTCATCTGTTGAAAATTATGGGAGTCTCATTATCAGCAACCTAGAAAGTATTGGACAGAGCAAGACGATATTACTAGTTTCCATACATAACCATACTTACAGATAAATGGCCGAGGAAGATGTTGAACTGGGTTTCGTCTTTGTCATTCCTGTACTGAATCCATGTTGGGAGGATACGTACATGACACCTAACAACAACCGTTGCCTCTGATACTAACCTGGCTGACTCTGTAGCATCACATGGCCTTTTTAAACCTGCCTCAAAACGGATCTCCATTCTTCCTCCTCTAGATTTAGTTAATCTATCGAGCATTATCCCTGATGTTTGTTTCCTCTTGCGCCTAGGTGCTAGTCCAACAACAAACATAGGAAGTGTTAGTGTACATCAAACTGTGAGACTAAATATAAAGTAGCATGCAACTGTAACTTGACTCCAGCAACTACCTTCTTGCTGTTGAAGCTCACAAGGTTCATCTGATATTGCCAACTCGTCTTGTGTCAAGAGTGCTTGGGAAGTAGTGTCAGGTGGCAAGGGAGCTTGGGAACGTGCTCCTAGCTCAGTTGACGCACGAGTACGTCGTGCAGCTGGTAGTATTGTGGTAGGTGTTGCAAGAACTAGGGTTGTCTCTGCTTGTTTGGTGGCAGCTATTTGTTTCTGTTTGTCTTTTTTTGCAACTCGTGTAGCATGGGATGCCGTGTTTGTAGAATTTTCTGCTGGACTTTGACCTTCTATTGCACCATCAGTACCGGCAGAATCTGCAGGATTCATCCGCTTCTCATTCCCTGCCATTCTATGTTTCTTCCTCTTTCTCTGTGCCATGTTAAGTCAAGCCGGCAAGAAAAATGAATAGCAATTTAGTTCTTCAGAACAAATTGATGCGTGATGCAGACGAACTGAACTTTGATGTTAGACAACCACATGATAGGAGGATGTAATATGTATGAAAAATAGGACAGAAGAGATAACCAGAACTATGATGTGTAAACTAAGAAGAAGACATTTCACCAAATTAGAAGCATTGCAATGGAAGGTAGACACCATTTGAAAGATTCTACAAATATCGCTCTGCCAAGTTAACAGTGTCATCATAAATGGCGTTTAAACAAATGTGAAGCAGTACAAGAAATAAATCATATGCAAGATGCAAACAACATCACACTACCATGTTAGAGGTCTCTCGTCATTAGTGACATTGCATATTCACAGCATTGCATATTCACAGCTTATGATGTGTAAACTAAGGAGAAGGCATTTCAACAAATTAGAAGCAACGAAAGCTAGACACCATATGAAAGATGCAACGATTATCACTCTACCAAGTTCAAATTGTCTCGTCATAAGTGCCATTTCAACAAATTAGTAGTACAAGCTAGAAAAGAATGTGAGATGTAACCTATATCACACTCTGAAGTCAAATGTGTCTTATGATAAGTGATTGTTGCAGGTTACACAACAGTAGTAATTTGATGTAAGAAGATGGTGTGATAGACAGATATTGTATGTTGTAGAAACAGGAACACGTGTCTTATTCAAGTATAAGGTGTAAAGTAAGCAGATGGAATTCAACAAAATTAGAAGCAATACAAGCTAGACATCACACATAACATGCAACCACATATAACAGTGCCAAGTTAGAGGGAGCACCGGTGATGCTGCACTAGGGGAGACGTGCTCATCATAAACACAGCTTTGTTGAGTGTCTATGCATGTGTTGTCTTGGAAATCATCTTGGGGGTGTGGAGGAGTACAAACTGTAGAGGCCCTCTATTCGGAAGGAGCACCTTTATCTGCTGCCTTGCTAACTTCCTTCCGCTTTATTGATTTTGAATTGTCAAGTAAAACCGACAAGAAAAAGCAATAAAATTCTCTCTTCAGAACTCATTCATGCATGATACTGACAATCACTACTTTGATGTAATGCAAACACATGATACCAGGATGGAATATGTACGAAAAACAGGACGACATGGCATGTTCGCAACTGTTTGTGTAAACTAAGCAGAAACCATTCCAGCAAATAAGAAGCAATGGAAGCTAGACACCACATGAAAGATGCAACCAATATGACTCTCCCAAGTTAGAAGTGTCCCATCATAAATGGAATTTCAACAAATTAGAAGCAGCGCATGCTATAAATCATATGAAAGATGCAACTAATATCACACTGCATATACTAAAGGTGTCTCGTCATGTTGATTGATGCGGGATACAAAAAAACAATAGTTTTATGTAAGGACATGCTTAATAGACAGATGTACTATGTGAAAGTGCGTTATATCGACTAGAGGGGGGGTGAATAGGAGATTTTTATGAAATTCCTCACTGAGGAGTTTGCTCGTGAGGAAATTCCTTAGCGAAGAACTACTAGCAGCGGAATAAGTACTCAGAGATAAACATAGCAGAATACATGCATGGTCATCATGATGAAGTGAATACACAGACAGAGTACAGAAAGCGTAAACATAGGATAACTCTAGATGAAGACAACATGGACTGAAGAAATTGAACTGAGGAAATTGTGAAAGTCTTCAGTCAAAGTCTTCAAGCACAGATATGAACAAACAGACAACACAGTAATGAGTAAATGAAAGTGTTGAGGAAATAGAACCAGTAAGGTTGATGAAGACAATGATTTGGTAGACCAGTTCCAACTGCTCTCTTAGTTGTACATCTGGTTGGAGCGGCTGAGTATTTAAACTCGAGGACACCTAGTCCCGGACACACAGTCATCACCGTATTCTCCTTGAGCTAAGGACACACAGTCCTCGCCCAATCACTCGTGGTAAGTCTTCAGGTGACTTCCAAACCTTCACAGACTTGGTCACTCGGCGATCCACAATTCCTCTTGGATGCTCTAGACCATGACGCCTAACCGTCTGGAAGAAGCACAGTCTTCAAAGGTAACAAGCGTCGTATCCACGCAGGATCAATTTCTTCAGTGATGCTCAGTCACTTTGAGTTTGTAGGTGTTTTGGGTTTGGGTTTTGGATTTTCCTCACTTGATGATTTTCGCTCAAAGTCCTCGGAGGATGGGTTGCTCTCAAATGACAAGTGTCAAGTTCTCGCGGAGCAGCCAACCAGCTAGTGGTTGTAGGGGGCGGCTATTTATAGCCTAGGGAGCAGCCCGACATGATAAGACATAAATGCCCTTCAATGATATGACCGTTAGGTGGACAAGATATTTTAGGACAGCTGGCGCGTAGCACAGCAACGGTCGGAAATTTGGAGTACAAATTCCTCAGGGCTATCATGTTCCTCACTGTGTAGGCAATTCGCACTGGCGAATTCCTAACTCCTCAGTCAGAGCAAAGTCCTCAGTGACCAGAAGAACTCCGTCTCTATCACTGAAGAAATTGACTGAACTGTATGAGATTTCCAATGGCTTCACTCGAAGGGATTGGTAGGTGTAGGATTTGAGTTGAGCATCACATGGAAATTTTCTCCTTAGTATTTCCTCGACATTCTTTAACAGTACGATGTTTCCTATGACTCAAGAAAGAGAAAATGAAACTACGAAAACAAACGTCTTCACGCTTCATGTTCCTCGAATGAATACCAAGTCTTCAAGGTCACACCAATTTCTTCACTTTCAAAGTCTTCAGAAAGTCTTCAAAATATCAAAGTCTTCAGTTGAAGAACTTCATTTTTAGGGGTCGACTTTCACTGTAAATATCAAACTCCTCATAGACTTATAGACCTGTGTACACTCATAAACGCATTAGATACTTAACATATAAGTCTTCAATACACCAAAATCACTAAGGGGCACTAGATGCACTTACAGTCTCCCCCTTTTTGGTGATTGATGACAACATAGGTTAAGTTTTCAACGGGGATAAATATATGAAGTGTAGAAACTGATATTGAGGAATTTGATTGCAAGATATAGAAGAACTCCCCCTGAAGATGTGCATAGTGGGGAATTTGCTTTTGAAGCAATGCACACTTGAAGAGTTGAATCATGGAGATCTCCCCCTATATCTTGTAATTCATCCACGCATTTGATATATATACTGTGAAGAATTTGAAATGCATGATGAAATATGGTGCCTGATGCAAATCAGCATGCGTGCGATAATATTAATGAGGAATAAGCATGCAGAGTAGCGCATCAAAAGTATCAAAGCATAGTGCAACAAAAGTATTAGAGCACCGAGCACCATAGGGTTTAAGATTACAATTCGATCCAATAAAAGTTTCGGAAGAACGAGAGTTGCAACTTAAAAAAATGTCCTTATTATAGACCCGCTTGAAGACTAACTCAGATTTCTCCCCCTTTGTCATCAAATGACCAAAAGGATCGAAACTGAGGACTAACGCCCCTGAAGATATTCAAGTTGATGGAGGAGCGCCAGCGTTGTTGGGGTCGGTTGTTGAAGTAGGGCCTGCTGCAGTGTCGTCCAAGTCTTCATTTTCATCAGTGTCGCGCGATGAAGAATATGAACTGGCCACCAGAGAAGGAACCTTGACCTTCTTGAATTTCTTCGGCGGAGGTGCCGACCAGGCAAATTCTTCTTTGAGGCCCATGTTCTCCAAATCTTCAGCACTATAAACTTGAGATAGAACAGCCCAGGTGCGGTTGAGGGTTTCATGATGGTAGTAATGGTTTTTCTTCACTGCATTATGTGTGGCAGTCATGTTGTGAAGAATTGAACCAAACTGACGCTTGACCCATTTGTGATTGCGATCAACCTTTTGATGAAGACTGAGGAGTAACTCACGATCAGTCATCACCCTGGGTGCTGTGGCTTGAGGATTTGTCTTGGCAGTATTAGCAGCAGAATCATGTGTGGCAGAGTCATCATTGGTGGAATAAGAGGCAGCCTTGCGAAATGGACCATCCAATAGACGAATGCCTTCATCTATCACAGCAGTGGCCTTGCCCTTTTTGTCAGCTGAGGAAAATGTCCTTTTGAGGACTTCAATAGGAGGCAAGTAGCTGCAGTGGTTGAGAGTTTCAGCCTTGTAGTTGAGTGAAGACCTTGTCCTGATGAATCTCATAATCCAAGGTGCATAAGGCTTCAGCTCAAATGGTGACATAGCAATGTTGGCCAGAGTCCTCATGAAGAAATCATGGAAGTTTATGGGAACGCCATGTATGATGTTGAAAAGCATATTCTTCATGATGCCAACAATTTCTTCATCAGAAGAATCGTGTCCTTTGATGGGACTTATTGTCTTCGTCAGAATGCGATAGACAGTCCTAGGCACATACAACAATTCCTTGACGAGGAATTTGGTACGAGGTGATTGCCCTGGCTTCAGAGGCTTCATCAGCACTTGCATATAGTGGTTTGACAGCTCAGGTTCATCATACACACAGCGCGCATCTTCAGTGGGTGGACTCAGAGAAAAGCAGCGAAGCAATTCAGATGCTGGGGCCTTGTAGTGAGTATTTTCAGTCATCCAGTCCAGAACCCATGAATTGACATCTTCAGAGTTGCCAGTGATGTGCAGTGTAGCATAGAACTGAAGAATGAGTTCTTCATTCCAATCGCATATATCAGTGTAGAAATTAAGCAGCCCAGCGTCGTGAAGAACACTGAGGACTGGCGTGAAGCACGGCATAGACTCCGTATCCACGTGAGGAATATGTGCATGGTCGAAGACTTTGTCTTTGTTGAAAAGTACTAAGGAATAGAAATTTTCTTGGCTGGCTGTCCAGAAATGCCTCTTCCTTATGCGAGCAGAGTCATAAGGATTGTATTCAGTGAAGAATACGTGCTCGCCATAGAAGTCTTCAGCCTTGAATTTTTGTTTCCTTGAGAATGGATCCTTTGGCCTTGGCAGAGGAGTGTCAGTGAGTTGCATCACAAACTCAGGACTCACGAGCTCAGGTTCTTCAGGCTGAGGAATTTCTGGTTCCTCCTCAGGTGCAGTCACCTTTTCAGTTTCAGCAGCAGTTTCTTCAGCACTAGTGGCTGGAATTCCTTCATTTACAGGTGCAGTAGGATGAGTTTCTTCAGAGCCCATTTGAACAGTTTATGCAGGGGAGTGAGGAATTTGCTGCAGTGGGGTGAAGAGTGGGGAATTTGGATGCTGACTTTCCCAAAAGTCGCCATTCATTACAGGAGTTGTGCTTCCAATATCCACATCTTCATCATCAATTTCTTCAACACCAGCCTCTTCAGCATCAAACTGAGGCATTGGTGATGAGACCATTGGGGTTGAAGGGATTGTATCCACTTCAATTTCTTCATCAATCTGCTCTGAGGAAGCAGCAGACTGAGTTTCTTCATCAGATCCACTTGGGATCGCATAATCTTCACCAAAAGGAACAAGGTCCTTTGATGGCATGGAGGAGATAGGAATGGCATCAATAGGATTTGCAAATGAGCTTGTCATTGGTTTCATCTTCTTGGGAGCTGAAGATTCTGAAGCAGCTGATGCCTTCCTTTTCTTCACAGCAGCTCGCTCTGCAGCCTTGGTTTTCTTCACATCTAAAGCAGAGGGAAGAATTGGAGTTGGAGTTGGTGCAGGTGGAGCTGAGGAATCTGGTTCATTTTCTTCAGGCACAACTGATGCAGTTGCCCTGATCTCTTCATTTTCTTCAGGCGCACAACTAGTGGATGCCCTGGCAATTTCGTTAGTGGCTGGAGCAGAGTCATCAGCCTTCGAGCTGGCATTTTCTTCAGCAGTCTGAACATCGTCAGCAGTGCTGGCATGTTCTTCAGTGGGTTGGACAGATGCTTCAGCTTGAGGAATTTGTGTTGAGGCTTTGCCCTTGGTGAAAGTATCAGTTAGCCTCACAAATCTGACCTTGGCTCCTTGCCAATCAGCATCGTACGAGTCAAAGTTGTCACTGAGGGCTTTGATCTCAGCTTGCATCTTGACAAGTTCATCAGAAGTCATCTTAACAACATTTTTCTTCAGTAACTTCTCTGTGCGGTACTGGGTCTTCTTGATCTCTCTGGCCCGATCATATTTCCACTTCTCCTCTTGGATGAAGTGAGTCATCATGTGACTTTGGCCAGGTGTCAGCTTGAAGTCAGGCATAGGTGTGTTGGGATCCTTGTGCCAGAGATCAATATAGTCTAGGATCGCCCTTGGATCCAAAAGCAGGGGCACATGTGTGCCTTTGGCTTTAGCAGCCCTTTCTTGGCGGTCCCTGATGATTTCAGTGAGTTCTTCTTCATCATCATCATCATCAGACGGAACAGAGAAGATCACTTGCTTCTTAGGACTTGGGCGAGTGCCGCGTCCAGCGGTAGCCTTTTTCTTCAGCAAGGAAGATCCAACTGAGGAATTTGGTGCAGCCGAAGAACGAGCGGAGACTCCAGTGGCAATAGAGATGCCTGTAGTCTTTTGGCATGAGGCCAGATGCACAGGAGCTGAGGACTTTGTGGGAGCAGGAGCAGCATGAGGAATTTGCTTTGAAGATTTTGAAGATTCTGGCCGTGAGGGCGCAGTTGAGGAACTTGGCCGTGAGGGCATTGAAGGTGAAGCACTTGGCTTACGAGCAGGCTTCTTCATCATTGATTTCCTCGGCTTGGCAGAAGCCTCAGTGGCAGCAGCAGCAGCAGATTCTTCATTGAATTTCCTCACTGCATCTCTTGCTTGCCTTTGCAGTTTTGCTTGGCGCTTGGCCCATCCCTGAGGAAAATCCTCGCCGCGTCTGATGCTAGTGGGATCAGCCACTTGGCCAGGTGCCAATGGAGGGCGTTGACATGGAGGGTTTACGGCGAATTTCTTCATGTACTTAGGAGTAACATATCTGTACTCCCTCCATTCTCTTGCCCATCTCCTTTAAATCTTCTGTATGCGCACCTTGCGCTGATTTCTATCTTCTTTAGGAGGTGTGCAGTACCCAGCATAAATGTCCTCAGGGATTTCAAATGCAGTCATGACCTCTGGTCTCTTTCCTCCTTTCTGTGGCCTTTTACCTTCAGCCATTTTCTTCATATGAGGAATTTGAACAATGGAATTCTCTGAAGAAGTATGCAACTTTTCTTCGAGGAACGCTGCAAATGAGTTAAGTTGATGAGAACCTAAGGATTCAGCAGCGGACATGTGTACCTGTGAACAGAGTATAGTTGCGAGGAATTTGAAGAGGTCAGATGCGTTCTCAGAGGGTTTTTCAGAAAGAACAAGTTTTGAGGAATTTGACCAGATTCGTCTTGAGGAATTTCACTAAGCTCCATATATATCTTAGGTTCCAGAGTTGTATAGATTGAGAATCCACACAATTGAGGAATCTTGAAGAAATTTAGACTTAGGGAAATGAATCAAGAACAGAGAACAAGTGAGGTGTTTTGTGTGTGAGGATTTGAAGAATAAAAACACCTTTGAAGATTTTGTAGAAAAACTTCGAATCAAAGAGGGCAGTAAAAATAGCTTTTAATTACCCTGAATGAAGAACACGACGAACTGTGAGTTGGAACAGTGAAGTTCGTCAATGCAGATCTTCCACGCCCTAACTTGGCGGAGGAAGACGTCTACGGCGGCGGTGGAGGTGAAGATTTCCGCTGTCGGCGCGAGTACGTCGGCGACGAGGTCGAGGCAGTGAAGCTCTTCCTCACCGGCGACGATGGAGTAGCGGCGGCGCTAGGGTTTGGAAGCTCGAGCGGGGGAAGTGAGATCGAGCGGGGTAAAGGAAGTGAGGATGGCGACGGAGGGGTATTTATAGCCGCAGTGAAAAACTGCTCGTCCGAAGATTTAGGACGAACATGCCCCTGGCCGTTCTCCTTCACTTGACATGTGTCACCCACGTACTGTGTAGTGGAGATCGTGTAAGATCGTGGGTGAGTAAAATAATCCATCGTGGGAAGTGGAACGGTTTGAGCGGCAAAAACGAAAGTTTGGATAAGATCAGTTTTAACGTTCCGTTCGCAATTTCTTCAGCTGACAAGGACACAGTGAAGAATTTGAACGAGTTTCAAATAGAACGCACGTGAAGAATTTGTGAATAGACTGGATTGAGTATAGCATAGAGGGGAAGGGTCCGATCACATTCACTTAGCAGAAAAGATTCAACTTGAAGAAAAAGCTATAAGTGAATGCTGTAGAGGACATAAACTCATATATATATATATATATATATATATATATATATATATATATATATATATATATATATATATATATATATATATATATATATATATATATATAGCCAATGAAGAAAAACGACGGCAAAAATGAAGAATTTGCGAAGTTGAAGAATTTGAAAAACTGAGGAATTTCAAAAATGAGGAAAAACTCAAATTGAGGATTTTCAACTTTTGTGGTGGCGTGATCCACCGTGTAAGAATGATGATTTCAGACACCGCGTACAATTGTTGTAGGGTTCTGAGAATCAAATTCTTCATTAATTTCTTCACACTTAGAGTGTTATTCTTCATTGATTGAAGAAAAACGTTTCTTCATGTGTTGCACATCTAAGTCATCAATTATGCATAAGTGTTAGGATGAGTGCATTTTCAAAGTACATTCGAAGATTCTAAGATATTTAGCTCACACCGCAACTTGCTAAATCTCTTCTCATCCAAGGGCTTAGTGAAGATATCGGCTAGCTGTTCTTCAGTCTTCACATGCTCAATAGAAATGTCGCCCTTCAACACATGATCACGAAGAAACTGATGACGAATCTGAATGTGCTTTGTCTTCGAGTGCTGAACTGGGTTGTGAGCAATCTTGATGGCACTCTCATTGTCACAGAGGAGAGGCACATTCTTGACGTTGACTCCATAGTCCTTGAGTATTTGCTTCATCCATAGTAGTTGAGCACAGAAAGAACCAGCAGCAATGTACTCAGCTTCAGCAGTAGACAGTGATACACAGTTCTGTTTCTTCGAGGACCAACAGACCAAGGATCGTCCGAGGAAATGACAAGTACCAGATGTTGACTTGCGATCCACACGGTCACCAGCATAGTCAGAATCAGAATATCCAATGAGGTCAAAGTCTGAGCCCTTGGGGTACCACAATCCTAGCGTTGGTGTGTGAGCTAGATATCAAAGAATATTCTTCACAGCCGTATGGTGTGATTCCTTCGGTGCAGCTTGAAATCGTGCACACATGAAAACGCTAAGCATTATATCTGGTCTAGATGCACATAAGTACAATAAAGAGCCAATCATGGAGCGGTATACCTTGTGATCGAAGTCAGTACCACTTTCATCAGTGCATAGATGACCATTTGTGGGCATAGGAATTTTGAGACCTTTGCAATCTTGCATGCCGAATTTCTTCAGGACATCCTTGAGGTATTTCTCCTGAGATATGAATATCCCATCGTGCTGTTGATGAATTTGTAGACCTAAGAAGAATTTCAATTCTCCCATCATAGACATTTGATATTCTTCACTCATCATATAGGCAAATTCATCACTATAACGTTGGTCAGTACAGCCAAAGATGATATCATCAACATATATTTGGCACACAAACAGTTCACCATCATATGATTTAGTAAAAAGAGTGGGATCGAGTGAACCGGGTGTGAAGCCTTTCTTCATGAAGAATTCCTTCAATGTGTCATACCACGCCCGTGGGGCCTACTTGAGGCCATAGAGGGCCTTGTTAAGTCTGAAGACTTTGTCAGGATGTTTTGGATCTTCAAAACCTGGGGGTTGAGCAACATATACTTCTTCCTCAATCTTACCATTGAGGAATGCACTTTTCACATCCATTTGGTATAAGATGATATCATGATGGTTAGCATAAGCAAGTAATATGCGAATAGCTTCAAGTCTAGCAACAGGTGCAAAAGTTTCATCGAAATAAATTCCTTCAACCTGTGTGTAGCCTTGAGCTACTAGTCGTGCCTTATTCCTCACCACAACACCATTTTCATCTTGCTTGTTGCGGTAGATCCACTTTGTACCAATGATGTTATGCTTGCGAGGATTGGGACGATTGACCAGTTCCCATACGTTGTTGAGCTTGAACGGATGTAATTCTTCTTGCATGGCCTGAATCCACTCAGGCTCCAGAAATGCTTCATCTACCTTAGTGGGCTCTGTGATAGAGACAAAAGCAAAGTGCCCACAAAAGTTAGATAGATGTGAAGCTTTTGAGCGTGTGAGAGGACCTGGTGCTCTAATGTCATTGATGATCTTCTCCACTTGCACTTCTTTTGCAACGCGAGGGTGAGTTATTTGTCGTTGAGGAATTTGATCAGCAATTTCTTCAGCATCAATTTCCTCAGCATTTTCTTCAGGTGCATCAGCTCGACATTCTTCACGTTCTGGAACGAATTCTTCAGCAGATTCTTCAGTAGGAATGATATCTTCAGTAGCCTTGTGCTTGATCGATTTCTCAGGTGCTGGTTCATCTAACACAGAAGGTAGGTGCTCTCTTTGCGAGCCATTAGTTTCATCGAACCGCACATCTACAGTTTCAACAATCTTGTGAAGAACATTGTTGAAGACTCTGTAGCTGTGCGAGTCCTTTCCGTAACCAAGCATGAAACCTTCATGTGCTTTCGGTGCTAATTTAGAGTTGTGATGAGGATCTCTAATCCAGCATTTAGCACCGAAGACTTTGAAATAACTCACATTGGGTTTCTTTTCAGTGAGGAGTTCATAGGCAGTCTTCTTGAAGAATTTGTGAAGATATACTCTGTTGATGATACGGCACGCAGTATCAATTGCATCAACCTAGAAACGACGAGGGGTTTTGTACTCATCGAGCATAGTGCGAGCCAGCAAGAGTCCTGTTCTTGCGCTCCACGACGCTATTCTGTTGAGGAGTATAAGGAGCAGATAATTCATGAGTAGTACCAAGTTCATCAAGATAGTCATCGAGACCCGAATTCTTGAACTCAGTGCCATTGTCACTTCTGATGTGCTTGATCTTCACACCAAAGTTAGTTGAAGCCCTCGAGGAAAATCGTTTGAAGACTTCCTGCACTTCAGTTTTGTAAGAGACAAGGTGTACCCATGTGTAACGAGAGTAATCATCAACAATAACAAAACCATATTGAGATGCTTCATTAGAGACAGAGGAATAATGGTTAGGACCGAAGAGATCCATGTGAAGCAATTCGAATGGACGAGTAGTGGTCATGATAGTCTTTGCTGGATGCTTGGCCTTGGTCATCTTTCCAGCTTCACAGGCACCGCATAAGTGATCCTTGAGGAATTTGACATTCTCAATGCCGATGACATGCTTCTTCTTCGCAAGCGTGTGCATATTCCTCATGCCTGCATGACCAAGTCGTCGATGCCATAGCCATCCTTCTGAAGCTTTTGCAAGTAGGCACACGGCAGGTTGTGAATCTGCAGAGAAATCAACAATATACAAGTCTCCTCTCCTAAAGCCTTCGAAGACTTTGGATTTGTCAGCTTCCATAATCACAACACAACGATACTTGCCGAAGACAACAACCATATCAAGATCACAAAGCATTGAGACAGACATAAGATTGTATCCTAAGGACTCAACAAGCATGACTTTGTCCATGTGTCGATCCTTTGTGATAGCAACCTTACCTAGACCCAATACCTGACTTTTGCTTTTATCAGCGAAGATGATATGCTTCATGTGTGATGCTGATAAGGGAGCATCCATCAACAGATTCTTGTCACCGGTCATGTGATTTGTACATCCACTATCAAGTACCCATTCAGTGGCTTTGGGTTGATCATCCTGCAGATGAATTAGTGCAACTTACGAACCTCATATACTTCAGTAGTGAAGAATATGATATCACAATTCATCAGATCAATTTCATCAAGCAGTAGAACCGATAAAACAGAAGGGGGCGTGTGAAATGAAAGTTCATTTCATCATGGTTAGCCTGCGTCCTTTCAGGCATTTTTGTCAGGTCCCCAGCAAATTCTTCAGACGTTACAGCACGTCTGGAGACCTGGCTCTGCAGAAGAGATTAGTTCTTTTTCTTCACCACCCACATCTGAAGGGGTGGCAAAGAGATCATCATTCTGCGAGCTCCATATGAGAATGGTGGCCAAGCAGCCAAACCATTTCGTTTCACATAAGAGGGGTTAGGGTAAGCATATGAATAAGCAGAGAAATTCTTCGAGGACTTATGAACATAATAATTTGAAGAATAATGCTCATATTCATAGCCCTTGACTCTTCCCTGCGAAACAGAGTTGTTAGCACGATGATGTTCATATGAGGACTTTGATCCATGTGAGGAATTTGATCCTCTTGAGGAATTTGGTCTGTATGAGGACTTGGATCCATATGAAGAATTTGGTCCACATGAGGAATTTGATCTGGGGTTCCTTTTCTTCACAGGTGGTGTCATGAGGACATTCACTTGAAGACTTTCAAGGAAACTTTTGGGAACCCAGATTTTCTTCATAGGAGAACCGTTCCTGCAGTTAGTGCCAACATATCTAGCAAATACTTCACCATTTTGATTTTTGAACAATTTATAGTTGGAGTCAAATGACTCATCAGAAGAATGAGAAGATTCACATGTATAGCCAGATAAATTAGATGGATCAACTGGAGGTCCCTTTGTAGCAACCCATGTGGTTTTGGGGTACTGCTCAGGCTTCCAATATGTACCATCAGCATTGAGTTTCCTCTCAAAGGCAATACCCTCTTTCCTAGGGTTCTTGTTGAGGATCTGCTTTTTAAGCACATCACAGAGAGTCTGATGCCCTTTGAGGCTTTTGTACATGCCTGTCATGTACAATTCCTTCAGTCCTGCATCGTCAGTAATACTAGCAATGTCCTCAGATGAGGAATTAGTGATAGCAGAGACAGGTGAAGAATTTGTAACATTTGAAGCATTTGAACATTCAGGTGAAGAATTAGCAGATTCTCGTTCAATGCATTTGAGGCATGGAGGAATGAATTCTTCCTGAGCAGCGCTGATTTGTTGAGCGAGTAATGAATCGCGCTCCTTCTGAAGATCTTCATAACTTTCTCTTAGCTTCTCAAGATCTTGCTTATTTTGAAGATATTCATAAGAAAGCTTCTCATGATCAGATAAGAGAGTGTTATGATGACTTTGAAGGTTGTCAAACCTGGTCTGAAGTCTCTGAAGATGTTCAGTTAAGGCCTTAGTGCGATCCATTTCTTCACCCAACATATCATCACTTTTGTCTAGCATGTTTTGAACCTTTTCAAAAGCCTTTTGTTGTTGCACAGCAATCTTAGCAAGTTTAGAGTAGCTAGGCTTAAGATTTTCATCAGATTCATCCTCACTAGACTCAGAGGAGGCGTATTTGAGTACCTTAGCACCCTTTGCCATGAAGCAATAGGTGGGAGCATAGTCATCGCTGCCTTCATCAGCCTTGCTGGAGAGATCACTTTCTTCAGTGTTGAAGATAGACTTGCTGACGAATGCAGTAGCGAGGGCTAAGCTTGCCACACCAGATTCAGAATCCTCAGACGCTTCTTCTTCCTCTTGTTCCTCAGATTCAGCTTCAGAGTCCATTTCCTTGCCAATGAATGCCCGAGCCTTCTTGGAGCTGCTCATTTTGTGAGATGAAGATTTTGAGGATTTTGACGATGAAGATTTTGAGGACTTCTTCTTTTTCTTCGTATCATCAGAACTGTAATCCTTGTATTTCTTCTTCTTTGATTCCTTTTCCCACTGAGGACAATCTTGAATGTAGTGTCCTGGTTTCTTGCATTTGTGACAAAGCCTCTTCTTGTAGTCACTGGATGAGGAATCACTGCTCCTTGAGGGTATTCCAAAGCGATCACGTCTTGAGAACTTCTGAAATTTCTTCACAAGCAGTGCTAGATCATGACTCAGTTCTTCAGGGTCACCAAGGCTGCTACTAGAGTCTTCATCTTCGGATTCTGATACTGCCTTGGCCTTCAGTGCATGTGATCTGCCGTAGCTCGAACCATAGAGATCTCTCTTTTCAGCAAGCTGGAACTCATGAGTGTTAAGACTCTCGAGGATATCAGCGGGGTCAAGTGACTTGTAATCAGCACGCTCTTGAATCATCAGTGCCAGAGTGTCAAATGAGGAATCAAGCGATCTCAGCAATTTCTTCACCACCTCATGGTCGGTGATGTCAGTGGCACCAAGTGCTTGAAGCTCATTTGAGATGTCAGTGAGGCGATCGAAGGTTTGCTGAACATTTTCATTGTCGAGTCTTTTGAAGCGGTTGAAGAGATTGCGAAGAACATCAACTCGAGAATCACGCTGAGTTGAAACTCCTTCATTGACTTTGGACAGCCTATCCCAGATAAGCTTAGCAGTTTCCAAAGCACTCACTCTACCATACTGTCCTTTACTCAGATGGCCACATATGATATTCTTCGCTTGGGGTCGACTTTATCTGTAAATATCAAACTCCTCATAGACTTATAGACCTGTGTACACTCATAAACGCATTAGATACTTAACCTATAAGTCTTCAATACACCAAAATCACTAAGGGGCACTAGATGCACTTACACTATGTACTAAATACAGGAAGGCATGTCACATTAACAGGTATAATGTATAAGCTAAGCAGACTAGCACATGCAGTTTAACCAGATTGGAAGAATTACAATCAAGACACCATATGCAACATGCAACCACATATCACGTTGCCAAGTTAGAGCAAGCACCTGCGATGCTAGTGTAGGGGAAATGCTGTAATCAACTACAGAGCTACGTTCACTATCTTCATCTAGCATTTCTGTTTCTTGAGAATCATGTCGGGAGGCTGATGCTGCATTCTTTAAATGAGGAGTAGTCCCCTTGCCTACCTGCCTCATCATAAGTGATTGATGAGGGATACACAAGAACATTAGTTTTATGTAAGAACATGGTTAATACACAGATGTACTAGTATGTACCAAAAACAGAAAGGCATGTCATATTCAAAGGTATAATGTGTAAGCTAAGCAGATGCAATTTAACCAAATTGGAAGCAATACAAGCTAGACATCTGGCTGGAGTGGTGAGCATGATCATCTAGGACCTGAGAGCCTGGTGGGAGGCGGGCTGCTTTGCCACCATCGCAGCTTTTTAGTTGGCTTCCATTGATGCGTATCTTTGCTGGGCTTGTCACTGGCTCGGCCAGTGCCCTGACTAGCTATTTGTCTTCTGGTGCTCACGGGATGGTGGTTCATGTAAAAGAATATCTTTCCTTATCTTACCGACTTCGGCCTTTCGAATACAAGCTAGACACCATATGGAACATGCAACCACATATGACACCGCGAAGTTAAAGCAAGCACCTGGGATGGTGGTTCATTGCGAGCGAGGTCATCAACTCCAAAGCTACGTTCCCCGTCTCCATCTGCTGACACTACATCCTTTAAAGCATTGAAACGTGTCTTGCCTAGCCGCACACAAAACTGGAGCGACTTCTCTCTTTTCTTTTTAGCTTCTCTCATGGCAGCAGAGTCTGAAATACCCTTGCATAAAAACACAATAGTGAGAGTAAGGATGAAGTGTGTGCAGAACTAGTGCACTGTAAAAGTAGCAGATAGCAGGTGGCTGAAAAATAAATGACATGAGACATATGATAGCTCTACAACATTGCATGGCAAACAAAATTAGATTCTACTCTGTATGATTTTGTAATATATGAGCACAGGAAATGCAAGTACTCCTCCAGCACACCACCAAATGTGGTCATATCTAAGATAACAGTCGACTGAAAATAAATAGGTCAGTCAATTTTTTTCATGAACCATCCGATCTATAAGTAACAGGCAGATGGCCTTCGTCTACCTCCCGCAAGTCACTGTTGACGATCTTTCTCGAACCGCCAGCGACCATCGGCCCAGACCCTGCCTCCGTCGCCCCGTCCTCCCATCGACCTCACACAACCGCCCTGCTTGGCAGCGCCCCCAGGCCATCCCTTTAATCCCGGCCGACCTCCAGATCGGGCGCCAGTAGCTCTAGGCCACACAGGCCCCTAAGATAAACACCAAGGCGCTGCTTCCCCGGTGTAATAGGCGTACTAGCGCCTGTTACGCAGGGGAATGCTTCCGTTAATTGGGAATCAAGTGGCCAGAAATTGAAATTCAGGGGGGCGACGGACCTCTAGCTAAGGTGAAATAGTATATGAGGAGAAACCTTGTGCATCGCGAGTTACTAGGAACATCTAGTATCAAGAAGAAGCGGTCAACTAGTGTCTTCTGTGGGATGAATACCGTGCAAGCAGAGACGTAAGATTTGCATGAATAAGGGAAGAGGAGTACCTTTTTCGGTTGCCGGTGTGGTCACCTCCGCATGTCGCGCCGATTTTCTTCTTTTTACCGGGGAAACCGATGTTCTGGAGGGTGCAGGCTTGGACGAACCCATGGCCAAATTGTTGACTGTGTTGCCGTCGTCGTATGTTGGCGGAGGGGAAGCAGATCCGAGGCGGCGAAGTACGGTGTAGCAGGAATAACTCCGGTGTGGTGGAGGGTTGCGAAGTTAGAGCGGCAGCGGTGAGGCGCAGGACGGCGTGGTTGAACTAGCTCGGGTACGGACGGCTCGGCCTCGGCTTCAACTACTAGCCGTGGAGGGCGTTGCGGTTGAGGTTGCGGTGGACGACGACGTCGGGGTATCGGCTCCGGCGTGATGGAGGAGGGCGGCGGTTGATGGGTGGGATGGGGTGGCGGATGGAGGACTCCTGGGTTTCGCGGCTGGTGGAGAGGTAGTTTTGGCGCCCACGGAGTACGAATGGGGAATCGTACGGGTGGGGCGGAACCATGTTTCGGTCTAGGACGCTCTTGTTTTTGGCTTTTTTGAACAGAAGATGGGACGCGCTTGTTTGAAATTTGGGGAAAGTACAAACTTTGCCCCCCTCTTAAATTTCGGACCTACTGCGGGTCGGGGTAGAATGGTAATCCCAGGTGTCCCAAATAGTGGGCGGGAGCGATTTCGGCCGCGTGCATGTGTGCTTAGGCGGCCATTGTGTATGAATGTTTTTCGGATGCGGTTGCGTGACGTCTAGATGAAGCTACAAACCTACCCAGGTTTAGACCTTTGGACGTCGGGCCGGTAGGTTTCACGGGTCGGAGTTATTAGAAAAGTAATTTCCTTGGACTACCAAACATTGGTCTCACGCGGTTTCGGGCGAGTAGAGGCTCTTTTCGCGCTTCGTTTGAAATTTTGAAACACAAGCATTCACGTTTAGAGTACTCTTGAACTATGAGGATTGACCTAAATATACAACGTTATATTTGACCTTGTATGTTTGAAAACCTCATTAAATTATCCGCTTCTTTTTGAAATTTTGACACTTGAAAATCCTATAACTACGATTATTTTGGAATGGAGGAGCTAAATTTGAATCTATTTTGTACACGACTACATATGCTATTATGTACAAAATCAGAGCAAAGATTGGTGCCCCCATAATTTAGGTACGGTTTACAAGTGCCATGATATCAAATTCAAATAATTGAATGGACTTCATGTTGAATTCGATTTTTTGAACCACCTTAAGTTGAATTCAAATGTATGCTAGTTCATAGGTAGTAGCTATTTATAATGTCCATTGTGTAACTTTCGTATGTATAATGTGCTTTACACACAAAAAATGAACTGTACTCACATTTATATTTGATTGCTAAAGTGATGCATTGTCTGGAGTTCAAAATACTAACTATGTGGATCAATTGTGTCGAATAATAACATAGACATGCTCAAATTCAATAGAATCTAGATGTCTGATGGATCAATGACCGCTCCTTACGCGAATTGCAAATATCATGATCCATTCCTAATATTTGGATACAGTTTATATCTTTAATCAATGTGTAGAGCAGTCTTTTACGTGTAGTTTCACTCTCCATCGGTGGTATCTCACACATGCTCACACACTCTCTCCCGAGGTGTCTTTCTCGCACACATGCTCTAGATATAACCCTCCCTCCCTCTCGTAACCATTCACAAATGTTTTCACTAACCTTTATCACAAGCACTCTTCCTCTCGCAAACATACACACGCACAATCCTCATCGACCCTTTCTATATACATGGACCTGCCTACGTGTCTCATGTACGCACATTATCTTTATGCTTGTATCTCACGCATTGTATCACACCTCTCTTCCTAATCGACGAGTATGATTCTAGCAGAGCATTCTGTAGGATGCCCCTTAAAGTTAGGTTGGATGAATAGTAATATCAGAGATAAAGGGGTTACCTTAGTCCGAGAACCTAGGGTTACAAATCCTAGCTGGCTTTGTCAGTGGACACAGAGTCCTTCACAATTATGCTATCTTTGTTTTGTACGACTAGTCATCCATGGGTCTTCCTAAATGCGTCACGGGCCGACCAATGTGGCGCAGGACGGAACAGAACGAAGGGCCTCACCTCGACCCACCGGACCTCACGCGGTGACACACCCTCTGCCCCCATGTCTCATTATCTTCTCACACCCACACATACCAACACAAACACCACACACACCGAAAGTTTCTCCTGGTGCCTCTATTCCCTCCCCCCTTGCATATACAGACTCAAGGGAATGGAATCTCTTGTCGTGACGTCATATTCGTCTCTCTCTCTCTAGACCACTCTCATTTCTCGTGCTATCTCTCCCACGCCCCTCCCCCGTCGGCCCATCTATCCATACCTCTCTCGAATACGTAATACACACACATACCTCTCTAGGCCCCGCCAAATGCATCAACTACACATTCACACATGTTACATCACGTACCCCATTGATCTAAAAATCCCTCTCTTCATGTTTATTTCGCATACAACATTCCTTTTGAATAAAGTGTGGCCAACAAATTATTTTAGAGTTTCTACATATGTACAACATTACAAAGTTATATGGAGGAGTACGAACGCTAATTTGCATTGCATGGTGCCCACAATGATATTTATTCCGCACTGTGAATTTGTATATTTTTATACTATATACAAAGTTAGTCCTAATAAAGAGAAACGAAGAGCATCTGTCTCTCCATCGCATACCCCCTGTACGCCCCTTTCACGTATGCACACAAAACTATCTCCAGGTCCTCTAAAAGTAAGCCCCCTGAAAATTCACGCATGTTTCATCTTTCTCTCGCGATATATGCAATGACGATCATTGTATTTGAAGCGAAAGCACGATACGTACATTGGACTTCAGAATCCACTCATTACGGTCACCATTTACGTTTAGTGGTTATTATGCAGTCACGGGCTCACCGTACAACTCTGTATTTGCTCATGACATGACAAGTTGATTGGTTAAACGCTCCACGTGGCACCTCTAGTGTTGTATCACATTATCTCACTACCATCGTGCCCACCTGTCGACTTGTATCTACTCTACATCTACACTCTTATAAAATACATAAAATACACACTCTTATAAAAAATAGAGTTGGTGATGATGGTGTGCCTGCCATCCTGCAATATAGGCCGTCCGATTTATATCTGACGGATAGGAAAGAAACTATGGCAATTTTGCAAAATGGTACCCACACACCTCTCCACATTTGCAAATAAGGCCTTCCCTCGTTCATCCTTTTCTCTCACAAGATAAACAAGTCATACAAATGCATTTTGATGTTATGTGCAACGCACGGGCATCTTGCTAGTAAGAATGAAAACAAACGACAAAAAATATTTGGACGGTGGTTCGAAGTCATGACCGCGAGCACAACGGACAAGGTGGCCTTGTATTGGTATGTTGAGCCGTCTGTTTTAACACATAGGAGCTAGTGTGGTGATTATACACACACGCACACATGCACACGAGCTGCATCCACGTAGCACTCACACAAACACATGCACCCATACACGCACGCAACACTCACACGTACACACGCAGCCACGCACGCACACAACACTCACACGCACACACGCACGCACGCATGCACACACCAGTACACCACACGACCAACACACACTCTCACGCTCAAGTGCTCAACCTACACGTGCATGCGCACACATCAGGCCCTGACAGACACATACACAACCAGGTGATTCCCGCGCACGGGTTGGAGCCTTGTCGCGCCTGCGTAAATTTGTGTTTATCTAACCTTTTACCTATGCGAACTGACAGGTGGGACCCACAACAAACATGGTCAATTTAACTAGTCAACATGGCGCCACGCAGACTATTTGGCCGGTCAACAGAGTGCAATCTGATGCTGAGCTGTGAGCAAGTGACCGTATAATCACTGCAAAACGTATATAGTGATCGTAATCAGTTTATTCTGAAGTTCGGTGACCGTATTACGCTTTTCTCTCTGTAGGCCCTCCAAAACTACATATCTACACATTCTGCATGTTACATCTAACTATGCAATACAACACTACTACTACACTCTAACACAATAAATCATATGTGTTTTTAGTTTTACTAGATATCATATTGTTACTTATAATTATTCTGTTTGCATACATTAAAATTGCCTTTGAAATGTATGGCCAGTATCATCTATCGTGCGGGAAAAATCCCGCCCTTTCCTGTCTAATCGGGTTTGTATCGATGGATCGTGCGAAACAGCAAAACTATAGTACTATATAGTACAAGTGATAGTTCACTGGGCCGTCGTGTCATCTACTCCTGCGTCGTAAGAGTGGAGCGTTCGCTTTCATAAATCTTCTAGTCCCTTTCACCGACATGTGGGACATCAAGCTACCGGTTCCACGTGCCATACCGGAATACAGTGCAGAGCAGCCGGGGTGAAGCACCCCAGTCATGGCGTCGGCGTAGTAATGAGCAATGAGGCGTCAAATCACAAAGCTGCACCTTTCCTGCAGTTAAGTTGGAGGGACGAAGCAACCATCATTTCACTCGTTGCTAAATCCGCTTCTCCCTCATCTTCTTCAACTTAGCCACGTGTTGCTTCTGTCGTTGTTCTGCCTCATGTGGGACGCGAATCGGCTTGGTAAAGCACTGACACGTGGGACCGCATGTTAGCAAACCGCCAGGATAACGTTCTCCGAAAATAAGAAGCCTAATCCTAGACTTACAAAGGGCTACGTAGCTGCTACGTATACTTTCCATCTAATTTATATATGCCCCCCCCCCTGATTTTCAGGTGGGGTGGGCCTAATCCTCTCCTTTAATCCAATCAAATAGTCCCACATCACATCAGTTCATAACTTTACATAAACCATTACGTGGATCTAGCATTTCTCAAATAAGAAACCTCCCCCGCCATCCACGCGGCAAAATCACCTCCTTTTTACTAATCTCGATTCTATAATTTTTTAGATCAATATAATTGAGATTTGTATAGATAGCACACAAGAGCAAAACCAAGTGGTACAGTTAAGGGCATCCACAATGTGTAGCCAAATGTGAAAATAGCTTTTGGCATTGTGGGAACCATTGTGGACGGTGTTGCCAAAGCCAAAAAGATGGAACCGAAGCTCCCTGATTGATTGATTGAAGGAATAGAAAAATGCAATGTCTCTCCTCTTTCTCCCATGCTTGGACGCATGTAGTACAGTATAGAGCACAGAGTCTACTCCCCTGTCCCTTCTATCACAAATCACAAAGCAGTGAGGCATCAAATCACAAAATCACATACGAAGCAACCATCATTTCACTCTTCGCTGACTCCGCTTCTCCATCGTCTTCTTCGAGAAGCCATCTCACCGCATTAGTTACTCCTGGTAGTACTAGTAAATGACTTCCTGGATGAAATAAGGTGGTTGTCTTGGCTTGCAGGCGGCACTTGCGAACGACTTACCGTGGTCTCCCTCAATGGTGTTCTCCGTCGAACGCACTTCGCCAAACCACCAAAAAAATAAAAATATCATCGACGTACGCAATGGGGAAGGAAGTCAAATATAGTTACTACCTCCATTTTTTTGTACACAAGGCCAGTATATCCAAATTACAATTTGCAAAGGGCCACTAACACTAATCGAGGCAAAATTGATGGGGTTAGCAACCAAGGACATTAATATCCCCTGCATGCATGCGGAAGTGAGAAGGTTGGTTTGCATGGCGCTGCATTAATCAAGCGATGAGGAGTGAGATGGTTAGCTCTTTGGTCTTTGTAGAGAAAAATACACATTAATTGACACGTGAAACGAGGATTTGTATCGATTAAATCCCGCGAAGGAAAACCCAGCCTTTCTTTTTTTAACACTAGTACTCCTAGTACGTACGTACTTATCCTGTTTGGGTCTAGGCCTTGCATTGCCAAACTTTGCCACACATTTTTGCCAAGCTTGCCTAAAGTTTTCAAAATGAGAAGGAGGTACACTTGCGCACGGCTATCGCGGTCGCACCGCACCCTCACACGGTCGCTCCTGCACGCCGCGGTCGCACCGCACCCTCACACCGTCGCTCCTGCACGCCGCAAACCCAACCAAGGTAACGCACCCTCACTAACACGTGTTGTCGCATGTGAACACACCAAACTCAGCCATCCTATCGCTGACACATAATTTTCGTTCATAGAGTATGTTTATCCAACCGCATGTTGGGGAGTATCCGTACGACCCGTGCGGTGGTCTGTTGGGGAAGAAGAAGAGGTGAGGAAGAAGGAAAGAAGGGTTAGGAGACGTAGGATATTCATCCAACCGCCTAAAATGGTAGACTGAACCAAGTCAGGCGACTTGCATAACAAATATAAGTTTTTACACAGCAAAAGATCCATAAAAACAACAACATAAAGAAAAACTATCACTGCTCGCGAAAATAGATGGCCTCGTCGTCTTTGGCTGCCGGCACGAACCAGCCGACGTGTGTCTCCGCACCGTGGTTGTCCTCGGCCTCCAGCTACTCGTTCAAGCGGACCGTGCGGGCGCTCTGCACTAACGAGAGCACAGCCCGGTTCAAGTCGAGGACGTCCGGTTCCGCCTGCAGGAGGGCCTCGATGGCAGCGGCATCCAAGCGCTCCGCGTCAAGTCGAGCCTCCGCCGCCCGGTTCAAGTCCAGGACGTCCGGTTCCACCTGCAGGAGGGCGCCGATGAGAGCGGCATCTGTGCGCTCTACGTCGAGTCGAGCCTCTGCCGCCCGGTTCAAGTCCAGGATGTCCGGTTCCGCCTGCAGGAGGGCCTCGATGGTAGCGGCATCCGCGCGCTCCGCCTCAAGTTGAGCCTCCACCGCCCGGTTCACATCCACGACATCTGGTTCCGCCTGCAGGAGAGCCTCGATGGCAGCGGCATGCGCGCGCTCTGCGTCGAGTTGAGCCTCTGCCTCCCGGTCCTCCTTTAGTATCGCCATGTTGAACCGCTGGTCCGCCTGCACCATGGGGGACTCAGATGCCAGCACGAAGTCGACGACCATCGTCTCATACCCATCGGGGGCCTTCTGCACCGCGACCTCCGCCATGAACATTGGATCGGCTTCCTCCTCCTCGTAGCTTGGCTCCAGAGAACTCGGGGATTGGCCCGGCAAAGCGAGCTTGGGAACGGAGGTCTATGGCGCCAACCGCCGCCACGATTTCTGCGCAGCGCTCCGGCGTCAGCATCTTGTAGTAAGTGATCTTGCGGCACACCATGGCTTTTCGGCAAACTAGGGGACGCTTGATGCGGGCTAGGGGATCGAAAGGTGGGGGATGGGCTAGAGATTTGGTGTGGTTTTAGGGCAATGGCTGGTGTAGGCCGAGCAGCGAAGGTTCTGGTGTGAATAGTGGTTCCGATGACGACCGGTCAATCGTTTTTGACTGTACATCGCTCTTGTCGCGTTCGCGTTGCAGCCCGGCACGCTGGACCCACCACGTCCCTCACCGAATGGAACGCGCTTCGTCTTGCGTTTTCGCTCGCTTGTGGGACCGCAGTTGAGAGCAAACCGACGTCCCTCCCCCTCCCCGCCCGCGTCATTTATTATACCACCACTCCCTCCGTTTTATGTGGAGTAAATAAAAACAGAGGGAGTATACTACGGATGAGGATCCCCTGACATGGCCGAACCCATTGAGTAACTGACATGCGGGGCCTAGCAAGCATGGGGTCCGCCAGTAGGTGACCGAAAGGGAGGTTAAGGCAGGGATACCTACGTCAGAGGATCCACTTCCACTATACTACTTTGACCAAATGTTAGAGTAATAATATATGACATGCAACTTACACAAATGTTAGAGTAATAATATATGACATGCAACTTACACAAAGCATACAGGGTCTAATGCGTTTTTCGAGGCTAACTTTGACCAAATGTTAGAGTAATAATATATGATATGCAACTTACACAAAGCATACGGTCAAATTCGTATGTGAAAGGAGTTTCGGATGATATAATTTTCACATTATACATCTCATGTACTATTAATCTTGTCAATAGTCAAATTGGAAACCATCTCGAGTACAAATCTAGGAGTACGTACGAATCTAACAATATTGATTGGGCGTTGTTGAATGTTGATACCTTTTTTTATCAAAGTAGATATACTTTGACTACACATAAAACTTATATGTAAACTAGAAAGGATAGGAGGGAGTATATTGTACGTTCAAAAACGAAACGAACATTGAATACCCTTTATATATGATTTGCAAATGCTATGATCACCGGTTCAAAATTTTGAATCCGCCTTACATATCACGTGCCCCCACTCGTTCCCTCTCGATTTCATCTCGGGGTCCGGAGATCTATTGAAAGAGGACTAGGGCGGGTACATGCGAATGATACTCGGCGGAATGTTCAAATGAGGCATGCGGGAGGATGGACTTGACTGGAGGGCGACATGATCGATGGAGAAGAGGGTTGGAGAGGAATGAGAAATAAGCAAACGCCACATGATTATACTTGAACGGCTCAAATAAACAATAAGTTGTCTCGCTTGGCCTAGATAGTGAAAGATTTAATGAGCAAGGCGGAGCACTGATGCTCGAATATGGCCGGGAAAACAGGGAAACAGACATGTGGGGCACACCCGTCGGGACGACGTAGCGCAGACTAGTCCAATGGAGGAGCTGGCCCACGACCTCCTCGCCACCGACAACCGTTCATGTGGGTCGCTGGGGCCAACAACGGGGCGCAGCTCCAGCACTGCCTCTGGACACGGCGGCCGCGGTGAGTGACACGCTCATATCGTCGCTAGACATGGTCGATTTCAGTTTGCCGAGGGTGGCGTTAGTGCTGTGGCACGAGCAACGGTATGTTTGGTTTGTGCCCAAGGTTGTCCCATCAAAGCATTGGGTAGCCAAAATTTTGGTTGAGGTATTGGTTGCCCATGATTTGGCCGACATTGGCAAGAAAAATGAACTTGAGTTGGCTAGAGTTCATTAGCATGCCAAAGAAATGGCAACCATCCAAACAAAGACCAATCTTTTGGTCATGACCAAAATTTTGGCAAGATGCACTTTAGCCACAATCCAAACACACACCCAACACCCGGCTCATCGAGGATGCATGGGGCGCCGTGACGCGTCCGCGGAGTGGTGTAGCGCGGCCAACTGCATCCTGTGGACCTGAGACCATGCCGGGTCGTCTTGCTCTTTCAATGACATGCGGGGATCGCATGTGAGCAAACGACATCTCCAACGTTGCCACGACCGCAGCCGACTACCCCTGGCACACCAAAACCCTCGTCCCTCGCGTCGTCTCGCGGTGCGTTCCCAACCGGCACCAACTGCCCGCATTCATGCCGTCCGTTCGTATGTCCTCGTTAAGATGCTCGGTGCCCGAGGAACCAACTCCGGCGACTTAATGACGCACCCGGACGCTTGGCCTCACCGGAATGCGCTACTTAAAGCGGCAACAGCCAGTAACCTCCACACCATAGCGCATCGTCCTCCTACCTGGAACCACATCCGCCATGACCGCAAGCGCGAACGCTCTGCGGGAGAGCTTGTCTTCGGGGATGGAGCTTGAGGTCACCGCCCTCGCTCAAGTCGCCACACAAGCGGTGGCCACGTTGGTGGCCGATGACGGGAGCACCGTCAGCCACGCGTCCTACTTGTCGCCGTCCAACGTCTGGCACCGCCGATGTCGGGGACTCCTCCGAGGATGAGTAGGGCATGGGAGGCGGCAGGGCATGGTGTGCCAACTGGCCAGTCCGTCTCCCGTGTTCTAGTTTTCCTCGCCGGAGACCGCACCTTCACTTCACGGGTCTTGAACCCCGCCCCCGTACATGGAGATCACAGATGGAGGACGTCGGCCGCCGCTGTAGAATAGGTTTAGGGTCGGGTTTCCTTTATTTTTTTGTCCTATAAAAGTTCGAAATGTAGTGAAAATCTGTCGTGTTTGCATTAATCTCGGCCGGTGTATATGAACTTTCACAATAATATACATATTGTAGGAGTACTAGCAAGATGCCCGTGCGTTACACGGAAGATCAAGATCTTGTGGGAGAAAAGGATGAACGAGGGAAAGCCTTATCTGCAAATGTGGAGAGGAGCGCGGGTAAATTGTCATAGTTTCCTTCCTATCTGTTAGATATAGATCGGACGGCCTATATTGCAGGATCGGGCACATCTTTCTACATCTACGGGAACCTACGAAAGGGTTAACGTAAATTGCCTCTCTCTCTCTCTCTCCTCCCCTGATTTTCATGGTGGTGGGCCCCTCCCTCCCCCCAATCTACAATCAACAGCTCACACGTTTCACGCTACGTTAATTATGTAACTGGGATTACGTAGGTGTAGCATTACTTGTCCTAAAAAACCCAGCTAAGCCAACCTCCCAGCATATCGTGCGGGAAAAGACCCTGCCGCACCGTTTTAGTCGGGATTACCGGATTACTAGTAGTAGTATCGATGGATCGCGTGAAGCAACATATTTTTTTTGAGGGGGCGAAGCACCTAGTTTAAAAGGAAAAAATGCGTACACTCACAGCACTCCTGTCGCGGTCGCATTGCATCCCACACATGTTCGGTCCTGCACACGGCTCACGCAAACGGAACGCGCTTCGGCTTGCTTCTTCACTGACACGTGGGACTGCACTTGGAGAAACCGACCATGCGCCAAACTCCCCCCGCCCACCGCGCGAAAATCCTCCCCCCCCCCCACACACCCAAAAATTCGCCCCAAATCCAATTCAACCGCCCTTCAGCCAACTAGCCAATAATATTCCCCAAAGCCCCCTCCCTCCTGTCCCCCTCCACTCCATTCGCTCCGCCAAAGCCGCCCTCCCCGTCGAGCCGATACGTCGGCGCCGCGGTTCGGCTATCCTCTCGCTCCCACAGTACGCTCTCGTAGACTTCCGTCCTCTAGCCGCGCCGCCACCTCTGGCTACGTTCTTGTGGAGGCACACGGTGGTCAGCGCCGCCACTGCTGGCGACGGTCGTGTGGAGACGCACGGCGGTCAGCTTCTCCCACGGTATGCGCATTCTAGACTAAGGCCCCGTTCATGTCGGTGTAGCGCTGAATGTTAGCTGATAGGCGTTGTTAATCTCACTGTTTGCCGAAGTAGTTTACTGTCAATATGCTCTGCTTAAGAAGCTTCCTTGCCCCGTTCTGCACTCAATCTGCTTAGCTGAGATGGCATGCCAAGGCCGATTAGTTGCTAAAATATCCTGCCATATATTTATTGTGACGTAGATTGCCATGGTCTAGTAGCCAATCTGTTAGGTGAAATGGCTCTACACCGTTTTATACTCGATCTTTGTTGCTGCGATGGCCTTCGATAGTTCGATGGCTGTGTGCTCGGCCTCATTGACTGCTGAAACAGCCTGCCATAATTTGGCACTCAAATCTGTTTGCTGAATTAGCTTTACATATATTTCGTTACTTAGATCTGCTCGTCCAAATATCTTGCCATAGCTTTAGACATCGACGTAGGTATTTTTTCCTGGACTTCATAAAAATGCATATATGTTTTTCCTGTAATATCTAGTAGAAGAACTAATTTGTATGTCTAACAGATGGACAGGACTTGGATACCTTCTGCTCGAAGATTCTCCGCTGCATATGCCGAGGGGGTTGAAAACTTCATGACCTTTATCAGAGCTGAGTACGGTGGTCCGAAATCAGATGTGCTCTGCCCGTGTAGCAGTTGTATGAATTCAGTTACAAGACCCCAGTAAACTGTGCAAACTCATCTACACTTGTATGGGATGTCGGTCACATATACTAGGTGGGTTCATCATGGTGAAGTTGTGAACGTCAATGTTATTGACTACGTGGAAGCAGCAGATCACCATCTTGATCTGCCTGATGCTCAGGTGGAAGAGGAGGAGGAGGTGGTGGTGGCAGAGCCCGAGAGTTTGACCAACATTGAAACAATGCTACGAAATGCTCGTGCATTCCGTGAACTTTCACCTGCAGAAGAAAAACGGTGGGCCCGCATGTTGGAACAATGCAACATTGCTGTCACCCCAGGAAATAAGCTGTCAGTATTCTCAGCTATGGTCACCTTTCTTCAGGTGAAGACATCTGAGCGGATGACCAACAAATCATTCGATGCGATGTTGGCTGCTTTTCGCGAATCTTTCCCAGATGCGTCTGAGCTGCCACACACACCTATAGTAAAATGAAGAATTTCCTTCGTGCAGTTGGAATTGGATATGATATGATCCATGTTTGTAAGAATAATTGTGTTCTGTTCCGGAAGGATTATGCCAACTTAAATGAATGCCCGAAATGCAAATCATCAAGATGGAAAGATGGCGATGTTGTGAAGAGGATTCCTCATAATGTTCTGAGACATTTTCCAATTACACCAAGATTGCAGAGGTTGTTTCATGATGCTGAAACAAGAGAGGATGTACTGTGGCATTCTAGGAACCAGGAGTACAGAGATCAGAATGTAATGAGCCATCCATCTCATGGTAGTGAGTGGAAAAGCTTCAATGATAAACACAAAGAGTTTGCTGCTGACCCGAGAAACATTAGACTTGGCTTAGCTTCAGATGGATTTAACCCATTTGGCCACCAGAGCGCCACATATAGCATGTGGCCAGTGCTTGTTATCCCTTACAACATGCCTCCAAATGTCTGCACCAAAGAATCAAATTACATGATGGCCTTGCTCATCCCAGGTCCAAAAAGTCCTGGAAAGGATTTTGATTTGTTCATGGAGCCTCTTGTGGAGGAACTTCAACAGCTATGGAAGGGTGTTCTCACTCGAGACCTATATAGCAGCCCACCAACTGATTTCTTTCTGCGTGCTGTTATAATTTGGTGCATCCATGATTATCCGGCTTTGGGCACTATGTCAGGGCGAACGACACATGGTTACAATGCATGTGTTCGCTGTGGCAGGAATCCGCTGTCATACGCAATACTTCGCAAGATCTGTTACATTGGACACCGCCGCTTCCTTGCCAAGGACAAGCCACATCCTAGAAAATACCGAAGACATGTGTTCAATGCAAAGCATGAAAACCGTGATGCGCCAAAGAGGCTCACCACCGATGAGTTGCAAGTGGAATTAGAGAAGGTCAGGCATATTACACCAGGAAACCATCCTGGTAATGGTAGCGGGAAAAGGAAGCGTGGCAGGGTAGAAGAGAGATTACTGTTTACCCGCGGGTCCACTTTGTGGGACTTGGAGTATTGGAAAGATTTGGATCTGCGGCATAATCTTGATGTGATGCACATCGAGAAAAATATATGTGACAGCATTATCGGCACACTTCTTAATATTGAAGGCAAGACGAAAGATACCTTAAAATCTAGGATTGATTTGACACACCTGGGTATCAAAAAGGATTTGCAGGTGCAAGATAAAGGTAAACCACGGGATATGGCACTAGCTGTGTACGTCTTGGACAAGGTAAAAAGAAAAGAATTCTGCGAGGTCCTGTCATGTGTGAGATTCCCACATGGATTTGCTTCCAACCCTGAAAGGAGAGTCAGTGCAGATGGAAACAAGGTACAAGGGTTGAAAACTCATGATTGCCACGTCCTACTTCAAAGGATTTTACCTGTTATCATTAGAGGATTGGGCCGCCCTGACTTATACAGAGCAGTTGCAGAGTTGGGACAATTCTTCAGGGAACTCTGCAGTAGGAATATCAGGATAGATGCTTTGGAGCGTCTTAGAGACAAGATACCAACTATCCTATGCGACCTTGAGAAGATATATCCTCCAGCCTTCTTTGATGTGATGGCGCATTTGGTTGTTCATCTACCTGATGAGGCACTACTTAGAGGTCCAGTACAGTATGGCTGGATGTACCCTATTGAAAGGCGGCTAGGCACTTTCAAGGGCTATGTTAGGAACAAAGCTAGACCCAAGGGTTCCATTGCAGAGGCCTACATTGCTATAAAAGCGTTGACATTCTGCTCAAAATACATTGAAATAGCTGATCAGCTTAGCAAAGAGGTGGGTGAAGACAATCCCGGGCTCAATGTTTTCGATTATTCTGTTCGAGTTACAGGGAAGAGTCGACAAGAGGACAAACCTAAAGATTTGGACAAAATGGTTTGGTATGTGTTGAATAACTGTCCTGAGATACTACCTTATATCAAGTAAGTGTGGTACTGCAGCTTATACATCGAAATCTACTAAACTTGCAGCACATTCTTATATATTTAGATGGTTGACGCGATCACTATGTTGTGCAGCATCTACAAAGAGGAGTTACTACCGCAAAATCCAAGAAACATTGACAAACTGGTTATGGCAGGATTTGCGAAATGGTTCAAGAACCATGTAAGCTTTTGAAGTGCACTGTCAGTTTTTTTAATATATTGAGTACATAAGATGATCAGCTTGTCTATTTTCTAACCATAGGTTCAGAAGATGCGAGAGGATGGGCAGGCAGTTGATGATGCCCTTTACT
This sequence comes from Aegilops umbellulata, assembly GCA_032464435.1. NCBI lineage: Eukaryota > Viridiplantae > Streptophyta > Magnoliopsida > Poales > Poaceae > Aegilops > Aegilops umbellulata. The sequence continues at coordinate 402,465,507 of CP136054.1, forward strand.
CACTAGCAATGGGTCCTGATACTCGGGTAAGACATTATGAATCTTACGTTGTTGGAGATGTGCGCTACAATACCCTTGCACGAGACGAAGGCAGGAAGACACAAAACAGTGCCATCATGAGCACAGATACATATGACAAAGAGACAACTGAAATGTATGCTAACATAACAGACATTATTCAGTTGCAGTATATCTCCAGTTTCAAGGATCATCGGTGTGTGGTTCTGTTCTGCTATCGTTGGTATAACCTGTTTTCCAGGATCGCAAAACCCAGAGCTGATGATTATTTCAAATCCATCAATGTCAAGGCGGTGTACCAGACCAACGAGCCTTTTATTTTGGCAAATCAAGCAGCACAGATATTTTTCTTGGAAGACACATTTGCACGTAACGATGACTGGAGAGTATTGCAAAGGTTTGAGCAGAGGAATTCGTTTAATGAAGTTGCACAACAAGATGATGCTTACACTGCTCCTGATGTACAAGATAACACAGATGTCCCTAATATCTTTGAGAACCATCACGTCAATGACACCGGCGAAAAGATTGCATGTCGTGTTGTGGACATACAAGAGTTGATCAAGAAGAAGCCAACGTTCGAGGACGTTGAGGACGAAGAAGAAGATGACACCATGGGGAATTACGATTCAGACTGATACACATGGCGAAGATGTTGACGCTGCTGCTGCGGATGATGATTACATTGCTTTTGTCGTATTTGCCTGTCTGAAGACGTTTTTTTATCTACTATTTGAAATTGTGTTTGCTATGACAACTGAAACCTGATGAACAGGTTGTTTAGTATTTTCCTGTGAGAACATCACTCGTTATGTATGCTGATTTGTGTTTGGTGATTGTATGACAACTAAAACATGATGACATAGTTATTTAGTTATACTCATATTTGGCTGTGAAACTTGAATTTGATGACATAGTTTGCTGTTGGACTGCAATTTGCTCGACGTCTTTGAATGAGAACAAAGCTGACCCGACAGGGCCTCTGCTATTTATTTATTTATATGAGCAAAAGGGGATACCCCCTGATTTACGTTAATAGAAAGCATTAGATGTTCACAACACTACGCCCAGCCTGCTAGACAGGTTTCATTCATTACTAGTTTTAGCAAAGTCCTCATGTCGTAGCCACTGAATACAACACGAGTGATACATAGACTACAAATAAAGAGACAATCATCCTACAGAGCACATCGATTTTGCCCATTATCTTTACAAGCTCTTTCATCTCCTCATTGCTGTCAAGGTCGTTCAGCAGCTGTTGCTTGGCCATGGTCAGGGGAACTGTATCTTTAACCTTGTGCTCTGCATCTTCCTCTTCTGATGTTCCTTCAGTTACTTGTCCAACACCCCAACCTGCTGGTATTGGGATTCCTCGGCTAACCAAATAATCAGCGTAGTTGCATTCCCCCACATCAGCAACTTCCCAGAAATACAAATCACATGAATCTTCCCTTTTCTGCACGAATCAAATTGGTAGATCATCAACCAAACTAATAAAAAATCAGCAACTTAAAGCAGCAGAACAACACTTAAACATATTATTACCCCATGATTCGGGCATTTGTAGAAGACTCGGCCAGGGTTGTGGATTGTGGTTGAGACGCGGCGGATGACTTTGCGTGATTTGCAGCAGTGGCACCACACCAACGGCAGCGGGTTGCGATGAGCAATCGGCTGCGGTGCGCGTGCCGGCGAGGGTCTGATGAGACCCACATGCGATGGTACGGGTTGCGACTTGGCGCATATCTAGTTGTTGCCTGCTGAAGAGCAGGTGGACGAGCAGCCAGCGAACATGGTTGCTGCGGCCAGTTTCATTACTTGCAGAGTAGCATAGCACCATATATAGTCATAGTCTAGGTTTGGATTCGAACCAGCTACAGGAGCACGTCTTTCTTTTTTCTAAAACTCGGCAACATCTCTTTACTGGTACACTAGCTTGTTATGTATGCCTTCCCAAGTCTTTGATTTTCTTTCCCTATTTTTTTGCGAGGAAGGAAGGAGGACAAAATTGAGAGTTCCTGGGACTCGAACCCAGGACCTCTCGGTTGAAAACCAAGGGTGCTAGTCACTTATGTGGCGGACGTTCCCTGTGAGGAGGACGGCAGACGAACGCATTTTCCTCGCAGTTTTCTTCCTATATATAGAAAAGTATGCTACTTGGTGTCCGCTTAGTCAACAAACGATTGTGCCAACCTTGACCGTTGGATTGACATTCAACGTCTGTCGCGTTTGTTCATTCTCTTCTTCCTCGAGCCACCAAAGCCAAACCAGCGCCGGCGGGACTGCCTGCTCCAGCCTCCCACGGCTGGTTGTGATCTGCACCGGCTCCTGTTCGTTCCCGTCCGAGGCCTCACCATCGTCCTCCGCCTTGGTTCGCTCATCGCAGCGCCGCCCTCCGGTGTTGTCAACATGGTCAACAACCGAGAGGAATAAGGAGATGACTGTACATGGTGAGGATGACAGTAGGGACCCAGCAGCGCGCGCAGTAATTTTGTTTTTTCGGGACGGAGAAGGGTATCAACTGGGTTGTGCGGGACACGTGGCCCGTCTAGCCCAGGCTTTTATTTCATATGTTTAGCACATAACCAGCCCAGTTTGTTTTTTTCCTTTCTGAAAATTGCTAGCCAGCTATTTTGTTTTTTGCAGAATAACCAACGTAGGCCTACTTGCTTTTCTACGCCCTGCTGGGCCGGAAATCTTTCAAGACGAGGAGGGATGCATTTTGCCCAGAAAATGGGCTATAAGTAATAAGAAATGGGTTGTAAAATGAAAAAAATACAGCAAACAGACAATTAGTTCCAAAATACTGTTTTCTTTTGGATTTTGATATTTTAAATTTCATTGTTTTTGTGCGGGTAAAATTTCATTGAATTTAAATTAAGGTATATTTAGATTTAAAATTAATTTGAATCTGGCTAGAAATTTCGGGTTGTATGCTGTTTGGGACAGATTTGGAGGCTGACTTGTGGGTCTACTAGGTTGACGTGTACTTTGGCTTTGTCAACTTAGTCCACAAACGATTCTAGCAGCAATGACTGTTGGATGTTAATCCAACGGCCGTGCTGCTTCTTCAATATCTGATCTTCTTGCTCAAGCCCAAACCAGCTCCGGTGGGACTGCCTGCTCCCGCCTCCCATGGCCGGCTGTGCTGCCGCACAGGACGCACCGCCCCACCCTACTTCATTGCTGGCCAGGCCATTCCTCTACTCACCCACACCTCCTATTATTTTCCGGCGACGGCAGCCGGACCAGTAAACCCTCGTACTCCCCACCGCATGGGCAACCGTTGCCGAGTCTTCCCCGGCTCTGTGTCGTTCCCTTCCTAGGCCTCGCCATCGTCCACCGCCATGGTGCTCTCGGCGCGGCCTAGTCAACTTGGTCAACGAACGACATCCATCGGTCGTGGACTGTACGCGCAAAATAATTATTCCTCCACCTGACAGGTGGGACCCACCAGAAGGGCCTCTGTATTTCCCGAAAAAAACGTTCCCCCCGCTGACATGTCGGACCCACCAGCTATATCTTCGCACGCAAGGAAGTGCCTCCTTATTACGCACAAAAAAATGAATACCGCTGCTAGCTGGGACCCAGATGACTTGTGGGCCAACAAAGTTGACGGGGACGGAGGGCTTTGTCAACTTAGTCAATATGAACGATTCTAGCTCCAGTGACCATACGATGTCCATCCAACGGCCGTAGTGCTTCTTCAACCTCTGGTCTTCTTGCTCCAGCCGCCCAAAGCAGTGTCGGTCGTGCCGCATGCTCCTGCCTCCCGTGGCCGGCTGTGCTGCCGCGGAGGCCTCACCGCCACCTACTATTCCCATCGCTGGCCAGGCCCTGCGGCGACGGCAGCCTCACACCGCAGCCGAACCAGTGAACCCTCGTACTCCTCTCCGGGCGGGCTTCCGCTGCCGCGTCTTCTCCGGCTCCGTGTCGTCCCCTTCCTAGGCCTCGCCGTCGTCCACCACCATGGTGCTCTCCGTGCGGCGTGGTCAACATGGTCAAGGAACGACTTCCATCAGAAGAGTACTGTACGTGGAGAGGCTGACAGCTGGGTCCACGGCCACTTCCTAGTTTTTTTGTGATTTGCCAAGTAAGTCGCTTTGTCACGCTTGTTGGGCTGCAAATCTTTCAAGACGAGGAGAGCTTTCATTCGGCTGGCCGAGAAAATGGCCCATCAGTAATGAGAAATGGGTTGTACATTTTTAAAACACATCAAACCGGCAATTAGTTTCAAATATCTTTTTTTATTTCAAGATTTTAAATTAAATTAATTTTTATGCATGGAGAATTTGTTGGATTTTATGTTGAGATACATTTATTTTTAAAATCAGTTTTAATGTGAGTCGAAATTTTGGGATTAAAAACAGTTCGGACCGCACCGAAATATGCAAAATTTCGTATAATTGTTTAACCATGGCCACAAAAAGAATATGGGCTCCAAATAAACCTTAAGAATTCGCAAATGGGCTGAAAATTATTAGAAATAATGACAGATGGGTTGTATGCTGTTTTCCACATATTTGAGGCTTTCCTAAAAAAAGGTTGACGCACAAGCAGTGACTGTTGGATGTCCATCCAATGGCCGTCGTGCTTCTTCAATCTCTGTTCTTCCTGCTCCAACCCCTCAAACAAGCGCCAGTGGGACTGCCTGCTCCCTCCTCCCCACGGCCGGCTGTGCTGCCGCGCAGGCCTCACCACCCCACCGTACTCCCATCGCTGGCCTAGCCATCCCTCTACTCACCCACACCTGTTGTTATTCTCCGGCGACTGCAGACGAACCAGTAAACCCTCGTACAGTCGTACTCCCCTCCGCGTGGGAAACAACTGCCGAGTCTTCCCTGCCTCCGTGTCGTTCCCTTCCTAGGCCTTGCCGTCGTTCACCGCCCTGGTGCTCTCGGCGCGGCCTGGTCAACGTGGTCAACGACCGACATGCATCTGAAGTGGACTGTACGTGGAGAGGCCGACAGCTGGGTCCACGGCCGCACGCAAGGAAATGCCTCCTTATTACGCACAAAATAATAATTCCTCCACCTAACATTAGGGACCCACCGAAAGGGCCTCTGTATTTCACGAAAAAAACATTACCGCCGCTGACCGCTCGGACCCACCAGCTATATCTTCGCACGCAAGGAAGTGCCTCCTTATTAAGCACAAAAATAATGAATACTCCCCCTGTTAGCTGGAACCGAGTATAGTGGCAGGCTGACTTGTGGGCCTACTAAGTTGACGGGGACGGAGGGCTTTGTCAACTTAGTCAATATGCACGATTCTAGCTCCAGTGACCGTATGATGTCCATCCAACGACCGTGGTGCTTCTTCAACTTCTGGTCTTCTTGCTCCAGCCGCCCAAACCAGCGCCGGTCGTGCCTCGTGCTCCTGCCTCCCGTGGCCGACTGCGATGCGGTGGAGGTCTCACCGCCCCCTACTACTCCCACCGCTGGCCAGGCCATCCCTCTACACACCCACACCCCCTGTTACTCTGCGGCGACGGCAGCCTCACACCGCAGCGAACCAGTGCCCTTGTACTCTACGCGTGGGCATCCACTGTCGCGTCTTCCCCGGCTCCGCGTCGTCCCCTTCCTAGGCCTCGCCGTCGTCCATCGCCCTGGTGCTCTCGGCGCGGCATGGTCAACGTGGTCAAGGAACGGCTTCAATCAGACATGGCCTGTACGTGGAGAGGCTGACAGCTGGGTCCACGACCGCAGCAAGGAAGTGCCTCCTTATTACATGCAAAATAATTATTCCTCCACCTGACAGCGGGGACCCACCGGACGGGCCACCGTATTTCGCCCCACTGACTGCTGGGACCCACCAGCTACATCTTCGCACGCAAGGAAGTGCATGACAGTCGGGACCCACCTGGTCAAAGCGTACGTAGCATTGTCATTCTGGTCATGAACGTGTACGTACATATATACTGGTGGATGTAGAGGCGTGCACGTGTCGTAGTAGAGGCGCGCACATAGCATGTACACGTACGTACAGCGGCCAGGGTGCTAGAAAGAAAATACGGCCATGTATGTGTATATACGGACGGAGTCTCGAACGCCTACTCGCGCATACGTACAGCTAGGGCTCCTGTACATGGCTGGGTCGGAACGGCGAAATAGTGTCGTCGTCGTGTTCATGGGGAGGCAACAGAATGCGTCGTGTTCATGGGGAGGCAACGGAATGCGTCGTGTTCATGGGGATGCAACGGAATGCATCGTGTTCATCGGGAGGGCTTGGACAGAACAGGCGATGGAAACGAGGCCTGGCGTACCACAGAACGGAGGAAACGGCCTTGTGTTCGACCGGCCACGTTCGAAACGGGATCGTGTTCATCAGGAGGGGTATGGCGTACTGCAAATCGGAGGAAACGGACCTCCTACGGTCGAAACGGGGGTCCTGTTGATCAGGAGGGGTGTGGCGTACCGTAAAACGAAGGAAACGGACTTGTGTTGGAGCGCTACGGTCGAAACGGGGGTCCTGTTCATCGGTGGGGTGTGGCGTACCGCAAAACGGGACTCCACGGGATACTGTTCATCTCCACTGTCGACCCCCTCCAGCCTCCACGAGCTACTGTTCATCCACCGTCGACCTCCCCCAGCTTCCTCCTGCAACTGTTCATCCACAGGCTCCTGTTCATCCAGCCTCCACCGGGCGCTACTCCACCGGCTACTGTTCAACCAGCCCTCTCCACGGGCTCCTATTCAACCACCCCTCCACAGGCTACTGTTCATCCTGCCCTCCACCGTCTACTGTTCATCCTGCCCTCCACGGGGTGGTCCTGTTCATCCAGCCCTCCACGGGGTCTTGTTCATCCAGCCCCAACTGGCTCGATCGATCGGGGTCTTGTTCATCTAGAGGCAACACCACGGGGACCTGTTCATCCACCCCCACCGCTCACTGTTCATCCAACCCCCCTCGCAACACTCACTGTTCATCCAGAGGCAGCATCGATCAGCTTTAGTTAGCAGCAGTAGCGAAGGAATCGCTCGATCGGGTTCAGTTAACAGCCATCGATCGATCGCTCGGGTTCAGTAACGCATAGCCTGCAGTGCAATCGCTCGGGTTCAGTAAGAGCCCAACGCCGCTCGGGTTCAGTTAGAGCCAACGCCTCGCACACATGCACGTACGTGTACGAGAGAAACGCGCATCGCTCGGCCCCCGACCTCCCACCGTAACTGGGAACTCCCCGAAATTTTCCTCCCCTTGCTTCTACCACGGTTTTTTCCGTCATGGACGACCCAAAGAATGTCATGCAGCTGCGTCTCCGACCCGCCCAGGACGAAAAGCCCATTTTCTGTCATGATTTTTTGTCATAGAAGTAGGAGCCCACCACATCTATGATGATATCGGGTTTTGTCACAATTATCGTCATAGAAGTGTCATATGTATGACAGAAAAAAAATTCGTTCGGCCCAAAATGTCACGGATGTGTCTTTTTTTTGTAGTTTAAGGGCAAACGAAAAGAAGGCAAATAAAAAGGCAAATATTTTTGTGTTTTTCTGAAAACGTTTTAGAAGTGGGGGAGAGGAAAACGAGAGGCAAATGGCAAATAATGTAGTGCAAGAGATGAGAGTTTATGATAGGTACTTGGTAGGCTTGATGTAGAACCTCCCCGGCAACGGCGCCAGAATTTCTTCCTGTTACTTCTTGAGGTTACGTTGATTTTTTCCTTTAAGAGGAAAGGGTGATGCAGCAAAGTAGAGATAAGTATTTCCCTCAGTTAAGAACCAAGGTATCAGTATAGTAGGAGGCATAAGCAAGTCTCCAATATATGCACCTGCACAAACTAACAAACATTTGCACACAACGCGAAAAAGGGGTTGTCAATCCCTTCACAGTCACGAACAAGAGTGAGATCTAATAGAGATATTTATAAAAGATAAATAAAATAGCAAACTAAAATAAATATAAATAAATTGCAGCAAGGTATTTTGGTGGACGCTTCTGATGTTTGGGGAATATTTGAGAATATATAGAGGTGGTGTTATGGTTAGGGGACTCCCGAGGGGGCCACAAGCCAGGGGTGCCCCCCCTGGGGCGTGCCCTGAGGGCTTGTGGACTCCTTGGGACTCCTCTGGCCCTCTACCCAAGTCTTTTGGATGTCTTCTGGGTGTCTTCTGGTCCAAGAAAAATCATCGTAAATTTTTATTCCGTTTGGACTCCGTTTGATATTCCTTTTCTGTAAAAGTCCAAAACAAGGGGAAAACAAAAATTGGCACTGGGCTCATGGAACAATAAAAATTATAGCTATGTTGGAGACATGTCTCCGCACTGGGCTTCTAATTATGGGTTTTAGAGGTAGCTAGGGCTAGCTCTAATTACTCAACTAGGACCAACTAGAACTAGATCAACTAGAGGAGGCTCAGAAACTTTTTTTCTAGGGGCTAGCCCTGCTCCTCTATTTATATGTTGAGCCCTAGGGTCGTTACTTGGGGAGAGGGCCTCCCCAAAGTCGGCTTGGAACGCAAGGAAGAGTCCTTCTCAGATTCCAGCATCAGACGCCAAGGTCCTTGGCGTCTGGCCCAGGGCCAGACGCTAGGGTCCCTGGCGTTTGGTCCGCGACCTCCGCAAAACTTCATTTTGCATCGAACTAAAGCCCCATGAGCCTTACCCCTTGGCCCAACCATCATCATGCACATCAATCTTTACCTCCGGACCATTCCGGAGCTCCTCGTCAAGTTCGTGGTCTCATCTGAGACTCCGAACAACATTCGGTCACCAACATACATAACTCATATAATACTATATCGTCAACGAATGTTAAGCGTGCAGACCGTATGGGTTTGAGAATGATGTAGACATTACCGAGACATTTCTCCGGTCAATAACCAATAGCGGGACCTGGATGTCCATGTTGGTTCCTACATATTCTATGAAGATCTTTATCGGTGGAACCTTTATGACAACATACATAGTTACCTTTGTCCATCGGTATGTTACTTGCCCGAGATCCGATCGTTGGTATCTCCATGCCTAGTTCAATATCGTTACCGGCATGTCTCTTTACTCGTTCCGTAATACATCATCTTGTAACTAACTCCTTAGTCACTTTGCTTGCAAGCTTCTTGTGATGTTGTATTACCGGGAGGGCCCAGAGATACCTCTCTGTCATACGGAGTGACAAATCCCAATCTCGATTCACACCAACTCAACAGACACCTTCGGAGATGTTGGGAAACGTAGCATACAATTTCAAAAAACTCCTACGTTCACACAAGATCTATCTAGGAGATGCATAGCAACAAGAGGGGGAGAGTGTGTCCACGTACCCTTATAGACCGAAAGCGTAAGTGTTTGACAACTTCTTCTCATTCCAACCGATCAAGCACCAAACGTATGGCACCTCCAAGTTCTGCACACGTTCAGCTCGATGACGTCCCTCGAACTCTTGATCCAGCAAAGTGTCGAGGGAGTGTTCTGTTAGCATGATGGCGTGGTGACAGTGATGGTGAAGTAATCCGCACAGGGCTTCGCCTAAGCACTACGAAGATATAACCGAAGGTGTAATCTGTGGAGGGAGGTGCCGCACACGGCTAACAGATGTTGTTGTGTGTTCTAGGCGCCTCCCCCCTCATATATATATATATATAGGTGGGAGGGAGAGGGAGCAGCCAAGGGGGTGACCAAGTAGGAGGAATCCTACTTGGGCCCTATTCCTATCCGCCCCCACCCCCTTACCATATTTCACAGAGGGGTAAGGAAGGAGGAGGGAGGAGGGAAGGAAGGGGGAGGCTGAATCCCTCCCCTTCCTTTCTCTCTTCCCTTCTCCTCCAGGTTCGGCCTATATGGGGGGCGCAGCAGCCCATGCTGGCTGCTGTGTTTCCCCTCTTGGCCCATTAGGCCCATATAGTTGCCGGAGGGTTGCCCGGAACCCCTACCGGTGACCCGATATGTACTCGGTACCCCCCCCAGAACACTTCTGGTGTCTGAATATCATCGTCCTATATATGAATCTTTACCTCTCAGCCATTTCCAGACTCCTCGTCATGTCCGTGATGTCATCCGGGACTCCGGACAACATTCGCTCACCAAATCACATAACTCATATTATACAAAATCGTCATCAAAATTTATGTGTGCGGACTCTACGGGTTCGAGAACTATGTCGACATGGCCGAGACACCTCTCCGGTCAATAACCAACAGCGTAACCTGGATGCTCATATTGGTTCCCACATATTCTATGAAGATCTTTATCGGTCGTACCGTAATGACAACATACGTTATTCCCCTGTCATCCGTATGTTACTTACCCGAGATTCGATCGTCGGTATCTTCATACCTAGTTCAATCTCGTTACCAGCAAGTGTCTTTACTTGTTCCGTAATACATCATCCTGCAACTAACTCATTAGTCACATTTCTTGCAAGGCTTCTTATGATGTGCATTACCGAGAGGGCCCAGAGATACCTCTCCGATACTCGGAGTGACAAAACCTAATCTCGATCTATGCCAACCCAACAAATACCTTCAGAGATACCTATAGAGCATCTTTATAATCACCTAGTTACATTGTGACGTTTGATAGCACACAAGGTATTCCTCCGGTATCCCGGAGTTGCATAATATCATTGTCAAAGGAATATGTATATGACATGAAGAAAGCAATAGCAGTAAAACTGAACAATCAATATGCTAAGCTAACGAATGGGTCTTGACCATCACATCATTCTCCTAATGATGTGATCCCGTTCATCAAATGACAACACGTGTCTATGCTTAGGAAACTTAACCATCTTTTATTAATGAGCTAGTCTAGTAGAGGCTTACTAGGGACATGGTGTTTACTCCATGTATCCACACATGTATCAAGTTTTCGGTTAATACAATTCTAGCATGAATAATAAACATTTATCATGATATAAGGAAATATAACAACTTTATTATTGCCTTAAGGGCATATTTCCTTCAGTCTCCCACTCGCACTAGAGTCAATAATCTAGTTCACATCGCCATGTGATTTAACACCAATAGTTCATATCGCCATGTGACCAACACCCAAACGGTTTACTAGAGTTAATAATCTAGTTCACATCGCTATGTGATTAACACCCAAAGAGTACTAAGGTGTGATCATGTTTTGCTTGTGAGAGAAGTTTAGTCAACGGGTCTGCCACATTCAGATCCATATATATTTTGCAAATTTCTATGTCTACAATGCTCTACATGGAGCTACTCTAGCTAATTGCTCCTACGTTCACTACGTGTCTAGATTGAGACTTAGAGTCATCTAGATTAGTGTCAAAGCTTACATCAACGTAACTCTTTACGACAAACTCTTTATCACCTCCATAAGTGAGAAACATTTCCTTAATCTTCTAAGGATAATTTTTACCGATGTCCAGTGATCTACTCCTGGATCACTATTGTACCTCCTTGCCAAACTCATGGCAAGGTCCACAATAGGTCTGGTACATAGCATGGCATACTTCATAGAATCTATGGCTGAGGCATAGGGAATGACTTCCATTCTCTCTCTATCTTATGCCGTGGTCGGGGTTTGAGTCTTACTCAACTTCACACCTTACAATACAAGCAAGAACTCCTTCTTTGATTGATCCATTTTGAACTCCTTCAAAATCTTTTCAAGGTATGTACTCGTTGAAAAAATCTTATCAAGCGTCTTGATCTATCTTTATTGATCTTGATGCCTAATACATAAGCAGCTTCACCGAGGTCTTTCGTTGAAAAATTCTTATTCAAGTATCCTTTTATGCTATCTAGAAATTCTATATCATTTCCAATCAACAATATGTCATTCTCATATAATATCATAAATGCTACAGAGCTCCCACTCACTTTCTTGTAAATACAGGCTTCACTATAAGTCTGTATAAAACCATATGCTTTGATCACCTTATCAAAGCGTATATTCCAACTCCGAGATGCCTGCCTTAGTCCATAGATGGATCCCTGGAGATTGCACACTTTGTTAGCACCTTTAGGATCGACAAAACCTTTTGATTGCATCATATACAACTCTTCTTTAAGAAATCCATTAAGGAATGTAGTTTTGACATCCATTTGTCAAATTCCATAAAATGTGGCAATTGCTTACATGATTCGGACAGACTTAAGCATCACTATGAGTGAGAAAATCTCATCATAGTCAACACCTTGAACTTGTCGAAAAACCTTTTGCAACAAAGTGGAGCTTTTTAGATTGTAACACTGCCATTAGCGTCCGTCTTCCTCTTGAAGATCCATTTATTCTCAATGGCTTGCCGATCAACGGGCAAGTCCACCAAAGTCCACACTTTATTCTCATACATGGATCCTATCTCAGATTTCATGGCCTCAAGCCATTTATCGGAATCTGGGCTCATCATCGCTTCTTCATAGTTGCTAGGTTCATCATGGTCTAGTAACATGACTTCCAGAACAGGATTACCGTACCTCTCTGGTGTGGATCGTGCGTTGGTTGATCTACGAGGCTTGGTAGTAACTTGATCTAAAGTTTCATGATCATCATCATTAGCTTCCTCTCTATTTCGTGTAGGCATCACCGGAACGGTTTTCTGTGATGAGCTACTTTCCCATTCGAGAGAAGGTACAATTACCTCATCAAGTTCTACTTTCCTCCCACTCACTTCTTTCGAGAGAAACTCCTTCTCTAGAAATGTTCCATTCTTGGCAACAAAGATCTTGCCTTCGGATCTGTGGTAGAAGGTGTACCCGATAGTTTCCTTAGGGTATCCTACGAATACGCACTTCTCTGATTTGGGTTCGAGCTTATCAGGCTGAAGCCTTTTGACATAAGTGTTGGAACCCCAAACTTTAAGAAATGACAGCTTAGGTTTCTTGCAAAACCAAATTTCATACAGTGTCGTCTCGACGGATTTAGATGGTGCCCTATTTAACGTGGATGGAGCTATCTCTAATGCATAACCCCAAAATGATGGTGGTAAATCGGTAACATACATCATAGATTGCACCATATCTAATAAAGTATGGTCACAATGTTCGGACACACCATTACGTTGTGGTGTTCCAGGTGGCGTGAGTTGTGAAACTATTCCACGTTGTTTTAAATGAAGGCCAAACTCGTAACTCAAATATTCGCCTCCGTGATTAGATTGTAGAAACTTTATTTTCTTGTTACGATAATTCTCCACTTCACTCTGAAATTCTTTGAACTTTTCAAATGTTTCAGACTTGTGTTTCATTAAGTATATGTACCCATATGTGCTCAAATCATCTGTGAAGGTCAGAAAATAATGATACCCCCCGCGTGCCTCAACACTCATCGTACCGCATACATCGGTATGTATTATTTCCAATAAGTCATTAGCTCGCTCCATTGTTCTGAAGAATGCAGTTTTATTCAGCTTTCCCATGAGGCATTGTTCGCAAGTATCAAATGATTCATCATCAAGTGATTCCAAAACTCCATCTGCATGGAGTTTCTTCATGCGCTTTACACCAATATGACCTAAACGGCAGTGCCACAAATATGTTGCACTGTCATTATCAACTTTCGATCTTTTGGCATCAATATTATGAATATGTGTATCATTATGATCGAGATTCAATAGACCATTCACATTGGGTGTATGACCATAGAAGGTTTTATTCATGTAAACAGAACAACAATTATTCTCTGACTTAAATGAGTAACTATATTGCAATAAACATGATCCAATCATATTCATGCTAAACGCAAACACCAAATAACATTTATTTTCGGTTCGACACTAATCCCGAAGGTAAAGGGAGTGTGCGATGGTGATCTTCTCAACCTTGGAATCACTTACAACACAAATCGTCACCTCACACTTCACTAGTCTCTGTTCATTTTGCATCTCCTGTTTTGAGTTACTAATCTTAGCAACTGAACCGGTATCAAATACCCTGGGGTTAATATGAACACTAGTAAAGTACACATCAATAACATGTATATCAAATATACCTTTATTCACTTTGCCATCCTTCTTATCCGCCATGTATTAGGGTAGTTTTGCCTCCAGTGACCATTCACTTCGCAGTAGAAGCACTTAGTTTTAGGTTTAGGTCTAGCTTTGGGCTTCTTCACGGGAGAGGAAACTTGCTTGTCATTCTTCATGAAGTTCCCTTTCTTTTCCTTTGCCCTTTTTCTTGAAACTAGTGGTCTTGTTGACCATCAACACCTGATGCTCTTTCTTGATTTCTACCTTCGCCGATTTCAGCATCGCGAAGAGCTCGGGAATCTTTTCCATTAACCCTTGCACATTATAGTTCATCACGAAGTTCGAGTAGCTTGGTGATAGTGACTAGAAAACTCTGTCAATCACTATCTTATCTGGAAGATTAACTCCCACTTGATTCAAGTGATTGTAGTACCGAGACATTCTGAGCACATGCTCACTGGTTGAGCTATTCTCCTCCATCTTGTAGGCAAAGTACTTGTCAAAGGTCTCATAGGGCATGAGTCTAAACTACCAATTTCAGCTCTTGGAACATCTCACATGCTCCGTGGCGTTCAAAACGTTTTTGAAGTCCCGATTCTAAGCCGTAAAGCATGGCGCACTAAACTATCAAGTGGTCATCATATTGAGCTTGTCAAACGTTCATAACATCTGCATCTGCTCCTGCAATAGGTCTGTCACCAAGCGGTGCATCAAGGACATAATCCTTCTGTGCAGCAATGAGAATAATCCTCAGAACACGGATCCAGTCTGCATCATTGCTACTATCATTTTTCTACTTAGTTTTCTCTAGGAACATATCAAAAACATAGTGGAGCTACAACACGAGCTATTAATCTATAACACAAATATGCAAATACTATCAGGACTAAGTTCATGATAAATTAAGTTCAATTAATCAAATTACTTAAGAACTCCAACTTAGATAGGCATCCCTCAAGTCATCTAAGTGATACGTGATCCAAATCAACTAAACCATATCCGATCATCACGTGAGATGGAGTAGTCTTCAATGGTGAACATCTCTATGTTGATCATATCTACTATATGATACACGTTTGACCTTTCGGTCTCTCCAGTGTTCCGAGGCCATGTATGTACATGCTAGGCTCGTCAAGTTTAACCCGAGTATTCCGCATGTGCAAAACTGTCTTGCCCCCGTTGTATGTGAACGTAGAGCTTATCACACCTGATCATCACGTGGTGTCTCAGCACGACGAACTGTCGCAACGGTGCATACTGAGGGAGAACATTTATACCTTGAAATTTTATTAAGGGATCATCTTATAATGCTACCGATGTACTAAGCAAATAAGATGCATAAAAGATAAACATCACATGCAATCAAAATATGTGACATGATATGGCCATCATCATCTTGTGCCTTTGATCTCCATCGTCACCAGCTTGACACCTTGATCTCCATAGTAGCGTTGTGGTCGTCTCGCCAACTATTGCTTCTACAACTATCGCTAACGCATAGTGATAAAGTAAAGCAATTACGTGGAGTTTGCATTTCATACAATAAAGTGACAACCATAAGGCTCCTGCCAGTTGCCGATAACTTTTACAAAACATGATTGACTGTGTCCTGGAGTAGGGGGTACTCACCACGTCGTCTCCCGATCAATTAGATTGGGCCGAGGACCCCATGGCCGCATACTCATGGGCCAGTTCGGACAACCCCTGCCGCATACAAGGAAGATTCCACAAGACTTGGCGCCCAAGACAAGGACTCTCCTAAACCCTAGGCCTCCGGTGTCTTATATAAACCAAGGCCAGGCTAGTCAATAGACAATCTCATATTCATTACTACAATCTCGTGGTAGATACGTGTACTCTGTACTACACCCATATGAATACAATCAAAATCAGCATGTAGGGTATTATCTCATCAAGAGAGCCCGAAGCTGGGTAAAACCCCGTGTCCATGTTACCATCGCTTAGGACCCCTACTACGAGATACGCGGGATATTGAACCGACATTGGTGCTTTCATTGAGAGCCTGCTGGGTGATCGCCGCGGATCGATGGGATGATCAGGTGATATTTTTTCAGTCAGATCTATTTCATGTAAATTTTCTCTCCTGCAAAATCGTCGCTGCCGCGTTGTGCTATTAGTTTGCAATCAGATCGGATCCGTGCTCTCTGGTGGTATGTCGGATCCGGGCTAGCGCAACGCGCTCGTAAATAGCAGCATAGATGGCGAAGTTGCTACTAGGTCAAACCCGGAATTAACAAAGAAGGGCAATTTAATCGGCGGCGACCCAGCTGAGGAGATGCGCCCGTACTGCCCACATAGTGCGGCAGAGGCAGACCAGCTGACAGGCACCCAGATCGGCAGCAACAGGGAGGCTCTCTTCCTTCTCTTTCCCTTTCTTTAATCTGCTAGTGTTTGCTTGTCATCTGCTACTTTCGACCAGACATGCATAAGACAAATATTAGTACTAATTTGCAGCATGTTTTTCAAGGTTTGATTGATTAAAGGTGGAGCTGGTTCTGCACATAACGTAAAGGGAAAAACAAGGCGCCAGCATATCCATATTGTCATCAGATTTGCAGGTCCCGGATCAGTCTTTTGCTGCTCTCCTGCAGCGCTGACTCCCAGCCGTCGGGGCTGCTGCTGCCCCACGCGTCCCACAGCCGTACATGATACGAACTCAAGCGGCCACGCATCCAGATCGGCCGTATTGTACACTGGCCAACCCGACGCAGTTTCGAGGCACTCCGGCCAGGACGTCCCGCGTCTATAATCGCCTTATCCGTCATCAGTTTGGACATTGTCGGATAAATCACCAGGTGAAATTGTTCTAGTTATTCATATTGTGCATATTAATAATATTTCAAAAGGTATTTTTCTGCTCGTCAATGATTGTTCGTACTGCAGGTTTTGCAGTCTGGTAGACCTTGAGACCGTCGTCTTAGGGCGGTCCGATATGCCGTCGTTTTCCCGCACTCATCTTTCCGTAAACCGGGCGACCCTGCGAATTTGGATTTTGTCACCTCGTCACGCCGACGCCTTGCGACACATCGGCCTCGCGCCAGGCCAAATCTCCTTTAATAATTTATTTTACATAAAAAATTGTAAAGAAATTTTCTTTTCTTTATTTTGTTTTTATCATCTGTTTTGTGCTACTTCATGCATTTAGACAGTGTCATGGCGGGCCGATATCATCATCCTGCCTGCGTCGACCAAGTTTTGGGGTCACCTCAGCGCGCGTCCCTCTGCCGGCTTCTCCGCGTAGCCACTCCGCCGTGTCGACCTCGGTGCTCAGGCCATGTTTATTTAATTATTTACTTCGCTCGAGTTAAATAAGCAGAATAACCTTTTTTTAAAAGGGGGTATATTATTACTATCATTACATATTAGTACCTTTGTCTTGCACTATTTTTATGTGCACAGGTAATCAACTTCGACTGCGTCACGTGGTCAACTCTATGGGACGATGTCGTCGTCCTACCTGCACCGATCAAAATGTGGTGTCGCTTCAATGCGTGTCCCTAGGTGAACCAACTTCAACCGTGACGTGTCGCCACTTCGTCAAGTCGAGCTCTTTTCTCGGACACTTCAGAATCGGCCTGGGGGCTAGGACCTCGGCCAGGCCGAGGACTATGTCTTTGTCCTGCCATGAGTCCGGACTGCGTCATCAATTCCAAACACATTAACCAGCTAAGTCGCTTTGACGCTCAAAAACTCCCAGTTTTAAATTTTGTTCGATTCGACCAAGCATTATACCTTTTTGGCAAAAAGTGGCTTGTGAACAACTTCCTTGTCGAAACTTTATTTGTGACACACAAATTCAAATATCCCGTTTACTTGGGGGCTTCCTTTATGAAGCTTTTCCTCTTGCATATGATTATACTTGTACGGCTTTGTTCCTTGTTCGTGTATTATGCCACAATACGCACCATATTGACTTAAGCGATTTGCAAGCTGGGTTGCCTCGCTCCTATGTTTACCCCTACGTTCCCGATTGTTCGCCTAGGGAGTAAAGGGAGCACCTCTGCGATTGTCACGATTGGGTCATCCGAGCCGGACCTCAGACTGGGTGAAGCCGAAAGCTAGCGCTCTTATTGTTTTCAATTATGGTCGGCACACAACGGAACTCATGAGTACAAAAAATCTATTGCACAAGTCTCATAGTAACAATGAGCACTGAAGAAAGGTATCAGTGGGGGTACTATTTTCTTCGAAGATACTTCTTACACTTCGTCAGTAATATAGCATAAGTTCCCTGAGCGCGCTTTGTCTGTTACAGCCTTATGGCCTGATTGCCTTGTTATCGGAAGCACCGTCGATATTCTCGATAGGTGGAGTACATAACACTTTTCGGTCCTTAACCGAAGAGGGAGAAGCCGACGGTCGGTTAAGACGCGTATAAATTTTGGGTGAACACAGATATGATATAAGTACTTCGGTACATACAATCATTATACATAAAATTCTTTTACCCAAGTCACTTGGGGGCTCTTAAATTTGCATGAGCCGTTTTACAATAAATTTTTCTTCTCGGTCGCTGCAAAGTCTTTTTCTATCACTCCTTTTTCGACGCGAGTGTGTGGTCAATAGCCGGGTAGCCTGAGTTCTCTCTCAATCCGCTCGGGTTTTACTTCGCTAAACTGGCCTAATGAGAAACACCCCGCCTTCAGGATAGGGAGGTTGAAGCCGAAGGCTGGCCCGCTTGAAGTCCTGAGATAGGACGCGTCATGTTAAAGCACGAAAGAAGCACCTTTTTTGTCTCTCTCTAAGACCAATTTTTTGGATTGGCACCGAACACTCGATCTAGTTCGGACGTCAAGTTTTTACTGACATTTTTTGGTTTTCCAAGCTTATGGCAGTTTTAAACTATTTGCGCGTTTCCCGCATAAGTCTCGCAGTGCAACGCCGAACACCTTTAGAGATTCGGCAAAAACATTCTCGGATATTACTATATATGCATTGGTTTCGAATTGTGTCTTCGGTCAATAGTTGGGTTGCCCGGCTCCTGTGCTTGACCGCCTACGTCTCGCTTTGTTCGGCTAGGTGTGCAAAAGGAGAACCACTGCGATTGTGCTTCCAGCTCGCATGGTTAAGCACCTCAGTGGAGAAAGCCGAAAACTGACTGTCACAATAACCGTAAACTGGTCAGCGATCCGATGACTGTATTAAATGACGGGCCGTTCATAACATTGGCCGAAGTGTTTACGGCTTGATCTCGGCTGTCGTCGAACACTAACCGGGGTCTCATAGCTAGCTTCTCCAATTTAAAACTCCTCTGACTAAGTGAAAGTTATAAATCCCACATATCTGATTGCCTCGTTTCCGCTAACACAACCGCCTTCGGGCATCGAGACGTCGGCTAAGGGTTGTCTTGTTATTGCGGAAACACCCTGCGTAGTATCTACAAAGGGGTAGAAGCCGACGATGGGCCACTTTCAACTGATAAACGGTCGCAACGGAGTCAAAATAAACATATCACCGGCATTTGTATTTTACTTTGGATATCGATCCTTAATTCGGCCACCCGTGCCCACATTAAGGCTCGGGGGCTACTGGGCTTCGTGCTTATTATTTACAAACATTAAAGGGGTACATCGATCCCCTGATCTGGTGTTGCCACCCGACCAGTGTCTCGGGGGCTACTGCATTGACAATCCAATGCAGAAAATTTAAAGTGCAATATAGTTTTCGAGGAGATTATTATCCTCAGGTTGGTCGGCCACACCCAACCTGAGTCTCCAGGACTTTGCACACCGTGTTTCTATTCCTAAGTATGCTCCCGAGCTGGGAATTGATCCTCAGGCTGATTTTATGAATCAACCTGAGTCTCAGGGGCTACTAGGGTCAGCGGTTTGATTTTTTCCTTCAGGAGCATCTCGGATATTAGGCCAACACGCACCTTGAGGGCTACTAGCTATACATCTCAGCAGAGATTACTTTGCACAATTCGAAATTAAATTCATAAAAATCAGCCCATGTTCGAGCTGGTGTACTACCTCGGATATAGTCCGGCGTTGGTGCTCGATTACAATAGACACCACGGAAGCAGTCCGGCATACAGCTCGGACGCTAGTGGTTGGCTCCGTAGAGAGCATTTCTGGCATTAAGCTCGGCTAAACTCCTTTGACTTTTTTGAGCCAAGGTGATCTATGACACCTCAGGTATAGTCTGGCGTTGGAGCTCGGATACTCTCCAGTGTTGGAGTTTGGATTCAGTCCGGCGTTGGAGCTCGGATACAGTCCGACGTTGGTGCTTGGCTGCCAAAGATACCTCAAATACAGTCCGTCGTTGGAGCTCGGATGCAAGAGGACACCGCCGCATGGGGACAACTTCAAACCCGAGGTGGGCGTGAAAATAACAAGGCATTAATAAAGGCCGGAAACTTAAAGGGGCTCCTCGGATACCCAACGTGTAAACTCTTCGGATGTACTTTGGCGATCCTCAAGATCGAAGATGGGAAGACTTGTTGAACCAGTTTTCAAGACCGACGACCGAAGATGAAGAACCGTTAGGAAGAGTCGAGGAGCGTCCCCATCTTGAAGAACGGTTCAGGGGGCTACTGACGGTGTCCTGGACTAGGGGGTACTCACCACGTCGTCTCCCGATCAGTTAGATTGGGCCGAGGACCCCATGGCCGCATACTCATGGGCCAGTTCAGACAACCCCTGTCGCATACAAGGAAGACTCCACAAGACTTGTCGCCCAAGACAAGGACTCTCCTAAACCCTAGGCCTCCGGTGTCTTATATAAACCGAGGCCAGGCTAGTCAATAGACAATCTCATATTCATTACTACAATCTCGTGGTAGATACGTGTACTCTGTACTACACCCATATGAATACAATCAAAAGCAGCATGTAGGGTATTATCTCATCAAGAGAGCCCGAAGCTGGGTAAAACCCCATGTCCATGTTACCATCGCTCCAAGACTCCTAGCTTAGGACCCCTACTACGAGATACGCCGGATATTGAACCGACAATGATCATCTCATACAATTACGTATATCACATCATCTCTTGACCATTTCACATCACAACATGCCCTGCAAAAACAAGTTAGACGTCCTCTACTTTGTAGTTGCAAGTTTTACGTGGCTGCTACGGGCTTCTAGCAAGAACAGTTCTTACCTACGCATCAAAACCACAACGGTGATTTATCAAGTTTGCTATTTTAACCTTCAACAAGGACCGGCCGCAATCAAATTCGATTCAACTAAAGTAGGAGAAACAGACACCCGCTAGCCACCTTTATGCAAAACTAGTTGCATGTCTGTCGGTGGAACCGGTCTCGTGAACGTAGTCATGTAAGGTTGGTCCGGGCCGCTTCATCCAACAATACCGCCGAATCAAAATAAGACATTGGTGGTAAGCAGTATGACGATCACCGCCCACAACTCTTTTTATTCTACTCGTGCATTGTTGGGGAACGTTGCAGAAAATAAAATATCTCTACGCTTCACCAAGATCAATCTATGGAGTCATCTAGCAACGAGAGAGAGGAGTGCATCTACATACCCCTGTAGATCGCGAGAAAGCGTTCAAGTGAACGGGGTTGAGGGAGTCGTACTCGTCGTGATCCAAATCACCGATGACCAAGTGCCGAACGGACGGCACCTCCACGTTCAACACACGTACGGTTGGTGAAGACGTCTCCTCCTTCTTGATCCAGCAAGGGGGAGGGAGAGGTTGATGGAGATCCAGCAGCATGACGGCGTGGTGGTGGAAGTAGCGGGATGCCGGCAGGGCTTCGCCAAGCGCAAGCGGGGAGGAGAGGTGTTACGGAGGGAGAGGAAGGCGCCAGGAGCAAGGGTGCGGCTGCCCTCCCTCCCCCCTCTTTATATAGGGGCCTTGGGGGGCGCCGGCCCTAGGAGATGCAATCTCCAAGGGGGGCGCCGGCCAAGGGGTGGCTTCCCCCCCAAGCCAAGTGGGGCGCCCCCCACCCCTAGGGGTTTCAACCCTGGGTGCAGGGGAGCCCCAAGGGGGGCGCACCAGCCCACCAGGGGCTGGTTCCCCTTCCCACTTCAGCCCATGGGGCCCTCCGGGATAGGTGGCCCCACCCGGTGGACCCCCGGGACCCTTCTGGTGGTCCCGGTACAATACCGATGACCCCCAAAACTTTCCCGATGGCCGAAACTGGACTTCCTATATATATAAATCTTTACCTCCGGACCATTCCGAAACTCCTCGTGACGTCCGGGATCTCATCCGGGACTCCGAACAACTTTCGGGTTACCGCATACTAATATCTCTACAACCCTAGCGTCACCGAACCTTAAGTGTGTAGACCCTACGGGTTCGGGAGACACGCAGACATGACCGACACGACTCTCCGGTCAATAACCAACAGCGGGATCTGGATACCCATGTTGGCTCCCACATGCTCCTCGATGATCTCATCGGATGAACCACGATGTCTAGGATTCAAGTAATCCCGTATACAATTCCCTTTGTCAATCGGTACATTACTTGCCCGAGATTCGATCGTCGGTATCCCAATACCTCGTTCAATCTCGTTACCGGCAAGTCACTTTACTCGTACCGTAATGCATGATCCCGTGACCAAACACTTGGTCACATTGAGCTCATTATGATGATGCATTACCGAGTGGGCCCAGAGATACCTCTCCATCATACGGAGTGATAAATCCCAGTCTCGATCTGTGTCAACCCAACAGATACTTTCGGGGATACCTGTAGTATACCTTTATAGTCACCCAGTTACGTTGTGACGTTTGGCACACCCAAAGCACTCCTACGGCATCCGGGAGTTACACGATCTCATGGTCTAAGGAAATGATACTTAATATTGGAAAAGCTTTAGCAAACGGACTACACGATCTTGTGCTAGGCTTAGGATTGGGTCTTGTCCATCACATCATTCTCCTAATGATGTGATCCCATTATCAATGACATCTAATGTCCATAGTCAGGAAACCATGACTATCTGTTGATCAACGAGCTAGTCAACTAGAGGCTCACTAGGGACATGTTGTGGTCTATGTATTCACACATGTATTACGATTTCCTGATAACACAATTATAGCATGAACAATAGACAATTATCATGAACAAGGAAATATAATAATAATCATTTTATTATTGCCTCTAGGGCATATTTCCAACATGCATATCATCTACGCATAGACCTGGCTCTGATGCCACTGTTGGGAAACGTAGCATGCAATTTCAAAGAAATTCCTACGCTCACGCAAGATGTATCTAGGAGATGCATAGCAACGAGAGGGGGAGAGTGTGTCCACGTACCCTCGTAGACCGAAAGCAGAAGCGTTTGACAACGCGGTTGATGTAGCCGAACTTCTTCTTGTTCCGACCGATCAAGCAACGAACGTACGGCACCTCCGAGTTCTGCACACGTTCAGCTCGATGACGTCCCTCGAACTCTTGATCCGGCAAAGTGTCGAGGGAGAGTTCCGTCAGCACGACGGTGTGGTGAAGGTGATGGTGAAGTAATCCATGCAGGGCTTCGCCTAAGCACTAGGAAGATATGACCGGAGGTGTAATGTGTGGAGGGAGGCGCCCCACACGGCTAATAGACGTTGTTGTGTGTTCTAGGCGCCTCCCCCCCTCATATATATAGGTGGGAGTGTGATATGTCCATTTTGCATCATGTTTACCTAGTGTCATTTATGTTATTTTTATGCATAATAATGCTTTTTGGAGTAATTCTAATGCCTTTTCTCTCATAATATGCAAGGTACACACAAAGAGGGAGAACTCCCGCAGCTGGAAATTTGGATCTGGAAAAGCTATGTCAGGCCACCTATTCTGCAAAACTCCAAACAAGCTGAAACTTCACAAGGAATTTTATGGAATATATAAGAAATATTGGAGCCAATAAGTACCAGAGGGGGGCACCAGGTGGGCACAACCCACCTGGGCGTGCCAGGGAGCCCAGGCGCGCCCTGGTGGGTTGTGCTCCCCTCGGCCCACCTCCAGTGCCCATCTTCTAGTATATAAGTCATTTTGACCTAGAAAAAAATAAGGAGAGGACTTTCGGGACAGAGCGCCGCCGTCTCAAGACGGAACTTGGGCAGGAGCACTTTTTCCTCTGGCGGAGCGATTCCGCGGGGGGAACTTCCCTCCCGGAGGGGGAAATCATCATCATCATCATCACCAACAACTCTTCCATCTTGGGGAGGGCAATCTCCATTAACATCTTCAACAACACCATCTCCTCTCAAACCCTAGTTCATCTCTTGTGTTCAATCTTTGTACCGGAACTATAGATTGGTGCTTGTGGGTGACTAGTAGTGTTGATTACATCTTGTAGTTGATTACTATATGGTTTATTTGGTGGAAGATTATATGTTCAGATCCAATATGCTATTTAATACCCCTCTGATATTGAGCATGATTATAATTTATGAGTAGTTACTTTTGTTCTTGAGGTCACAGGAGAAATCATGTTGCAAGTAATCACGTGAACTTGATGTGTGCTTGATATTTGATAATATGTATGTTGTGATTCCCTTAGTGGTGTCATGCAAACGTCAACTATATGACACTTCACCATATTTGGGCCTAAGGAAATGCATTGTGGAGTAGTTATTAGATGATGGGTTGCGAGAGTGACAGAAGCTTAAACCCTAGTTTATGCGCTATTCCGTAAGGGGCCGATTGGATCCAAAAGTTTAATGCTATGGTTAGAATATATTCTTAATACCTTTCTCGTAGTTGCGGATGCTTGCGAGGGGGTTAATCATAAGTAGGAGGTTTGTTCAAGTAAGAACGGCACCTAAGCACCGGTCCACCCACATATCAAATTATCAAAGTAGAGAACCCAAATGGAATCAACATGATGAAAGTGATTAGATGAAATTCTTGTTGGGGAACATAGCAAAAATTCAAAATTTTCTACGCAACACCAAGATCAATCTATGGAGTAATCTAGCAACGAGGGAAGGAGAGTGAATCTACATACCCTTGTAGATCGCTAAGCGGAAGCGTTCAAGTGAACAGGGTTGATGGAGTCGCACTCGTCGTGATCCAAATCACCGATGATCCTAGTGCCGAACGGACGGCACCTCCGCGTTCAACACACGTACAACCCGGGGACGTCTCCTCCTTCTTGATCCAGCAAGGGGAGAGGAGAAGTTGAGGGAAAACTCCAACAGCACGACGGCATGGTGGTGATGGAGCTCGTGGTTCTCTGGCAGGGCTTCGCCAAGCACTACGGAGGAAGACGAGGTGTTGGATGAGGGAGAGGGCTGCGCCAGGGGAAGGGTGCGGCTGCCCTCTATCTTCCTCACTATATATAGGGGTAAGGGAGGAGGGGGGGCACCCTAGGGTTCCCTAGGGGAGGGGCGGCGGCCACAGGGGAAACCCTAGATGGGTTTGGGCGCCCCCACCCCCTAGGAAACTTGCCCCCCAAGCCGGGAGGGCGGCTGCCCTAGGGGTGGCGCCCCCACCTCTCTGGTTACGTGAGATGGGGTTGGGAGGGGCCCTCAGCCCCTTAGTGGGCTGACGTGCCCTCTTCCCTTGGCCCATAAGGCCCCCCAACGCTTGCCGGGGCCTCCGAAACCCCTTTCGGACACGCTGGTCATCACCTGGTACCCCCAGAACAATTACGGACTCCAATACCCTTCGTCCAATATACCGATCTTCACCTCCGGACCATTCCGGAGCTCCTAGTCATGTCCGGGATCTCATCCGGGACTCCGAACAACCTTCGGTAACCACATACTATTTCCCATAACAACTCTAGCGTCACCGAACCTTAAGTGTGTAGACCCTACGGGTTCGGGAACCATGCAGACATGACTGAGACAACTCTCTGGCCAATAACCAACAGTGGGATCTGGATACCCATGTTGGCTCCCACATGTTCCATGATGACCTCATCGGATGAACCACGATGTCGAGGATTCAATCAATCCCGTATTCAATTCCCTTTGTCTAGCGGTATTGCACTTGCCCGAGATTCGATCATCGGTATCTCGATACCTTGTTCAATCTCGTTACCGGCAAGTCTCTTTACTCGTTCCGTAACACATCATCCCGTGATCAACTCCTTGGTCACATTGCGCATATGATGATGTCCTACCGAGTGGGCCCAAAGATACCTCTCCGTTACACGGAGTGACAAATCCCAGTCTCAATTCGTGCCAACCCAACAGACACTTTCGGAGATACCTGTAGTGTACCTTTATAGCCACCCAGTTACATTGTGACGTTTAGTACACCCAAAGCATTCCTACGGTATCCGGGAGTTGCACAATCTCATGGTCTAAGGAAATGATACTTGACATTAGAAAAGCTTTAGCATATGAACTACACGATCTTTGTGCTAGGCTTAGGATTGGGTCTTGTCCATCACATCATTCTCCTAATGATGTGATCCCGTTATCAACGACATCCAATGTCCATGGTCAGGAAACCGTAACCATCTATTGATCAACGAGCTAGTCAACTAGAGGCTTACTAGGGACATGGTGTTGTCTATGTATCCACACATGTATCTGAGTTTCCTATCAATACAATTCTAGCATGGATAATTAACGATTATCATGAACAAGGAAATATAATAATAACTAATTTATTATTGCCTCTAGGGCATATTTCCAACATTCTCCCACTTGCACTAGAGTCAATAATCCAGTTCACATTGCTATGTGATTATCACTCAAGGTCACATCCCCATGTGACTAACACCCAAAGAGTTCTGGGTTTGATCATGTTATGCTTGTGAGAGATGTTATAGTCAACGGGTCTTGAACCTTTCAGATCCGTGTGTGCTTTACAAATCTCTATGTCATCTTGTAGATGCAGCTACCACGCTCTATTTGGAGCTATTCCAAATAACTGTTCTACTATACGAATCTGGTTTACTACTCATAATCATTCAGATTAGTGTCAAAGATTGCATCGGCGTAACCCTTTACGACGAACTCTTTTACCACCTCCATAATCGAGAAAATTCCTTAGTCCACTAGTTACTAAGGATAACCTTGACCGTTGTCCTGTGATCCATTCCTGGATCACACTTGTACCCCTTGACTGACTCATGGCTTGGCACACTTCAGGTGCGGTACACAACATAGCATACTTTAGAGCCTACGTCTAAAGCATAGGGGACGACCTTCGTCCTTTTTCTCTATTCTGCCGTGGTCAGTTCTTGAGTCTTACTCAACACTCATACCTTATAACACAGCCAAGAACTCCTTCTTTGCCGATCTATTTTGAACTCCTTCAAAATCTTGTCATGGTATGCGTTCGTTTGAAAGTACTATTAAGCGATTTTGATCTATCCTTATAGATCTTGATGCTCAATGTTCAAGTAGCTTAATCCAGGTTTTCCATTGAAAACACTTTTCAAATAACCCTGCATGCTTTCCAGAAATTCTACATCATTTCTGATCAAAAATATGTTAACAACATATACTTATCAAAAATTCTATAGTCCTCCCACTCACTTCTTTGGAAATACAAGTTTCTCATAAACTTTGTATAAACCTAAAATCTTTGATCAACTCATCAAAGTGTACATTCCAACTCCGAGATGCTTACTCCAGTCCTTAGAAGGATTGCTGGAGCTTTGCATACTTGTTAGCATCTTTCAGGATTGACAAAAATCTTCTGGTTGTATCACATACAACCTTCCCTCAAGAAAATCAAGGAAACAATATTTTGACATCCTATCTGCAAGATTTCATAAATAATGCAGTACCTGCTAATATAATTCCGACAGACTCTTAGCATCGCTACGAGTGAGAAAGTCTCATCGTAGTCAACTCCTTGAACTTGTCGGAAAACATCTTAACGACAAGTCGAGCTTTCTCAATGGTGACACTTACCATCATTGTCCGTCTTCCTTTCAAAATCCATCTGCACCTAACAGCCTCACGACCATCGAGTAGTTCTTCCGAAGTCTACACTTTGTTTTCATACATGGATCCTCTCTTGGATTTTATGGCCTCGAGCCATTTTTGGAATCCGGGCCCACCATCGCTTCTCCATAGCTCGTAGGTTCATTGTTGTCTAGCAACATGACTTCCAAGAAAGGATTACGTGCCACTTTGAAATAGCATGCATCCTTGTCGTCCTACGAGGTTTGGTAGTGACTTGATCCGAAGTTTCATGATCACTATCATAAGCTTCTACTTCAATTGGTGTAGGTGCCACAGGAACAACTTCATGTGCCCTGCTACACACTAGTTGAAGTGATGGTTCAACAACCTCATCAAGTCTCCACCATCCTCCCACTCAATTCTTTCGAGAGAAACTTTTCCTCGAGAAAGGACCCGATTTCAGAAACAATCCCTATTGCTTTCGGATCTGAGACAGGAGGTATACCCAACTGTTTTGGGTGTCCTATGAAGATGCATTTATCCGCTTTGGGTTTGATCTTATCAGCCTGAAACATTTCACATAAGCGTCGTAGCCCCAAACTTTTAAGAAACAACAGCTTAGGTTTCTCTAAACCATAGTTCATACGGTGTCGTCTCAACGGATTTGTGTGGTTCCCTATTTAAAGTGAATGCGGTTGTCTCTAATGCCTAACCCATAAACGATGGTGGTAATTCGATAAGAGACATCATGGTATGCACCATATCCAATAGGGTGCAGTTATGATGTTCGGACACACCATCACAGTATGGTGTTCCCGGCGGTATTAGTCGTGAAACAATTTCCACAATGTCTTAATTGTGTGCCAAACTCGTAACTCAGATATAAATCTCTATGATCATATCATAGACATTTTATCCTCTTGTCACGACGATCTTCAACTTCACTCTGAAATTACTTGAACCTTTCAATAATTCAGACTCGTGTTTCATCAAGTAAATATACTCAACATCTACTCAAATCATCTGTGAAGTAAGAACACAATGATATCCACTGCGTGCCTCAGCGCTCATTGGACCGCACACATCAAAATGTAGTACTTCCAACAAGTTGCTTTCTTGTTCCATCTTACTGGAAACGAGGTCTTTCAGTCATCTTGTCCATGTGGTATGATTTGCATGTTTCAAGTGATTCAAAATCAAGTGAGTCCAAATGATCCATCTGTATGGAGTTTCTTCATGCATATTTACCAATAAACATGATTCGCATGTCTCAATCTTTTCAAAAATGAGTGAGTCCAAAGATCCATCAACATGGAGCTTCTTCATGCGTTTTATACCAATATGACTCAAATTGCAGTGCCACAAGTATGTGGTACTATCATTACTATCATATATATTTTGGCATGAACATGTGTATCACTACGATCGGGATGGTATTATTCAAATAAACAGAGTAACCATTATTCTCCTTAAATGAATAACCATATTGCGATAAACATAATCCAGTCATGTATATGCCCAACGCAAACACCAAATAACAATTATTTAGGTTTTAATACCAATCTCGATGGTAGAGGGAGCGTACGATATTTGATTACATCAACCTTGGAAACACTTCCAACACATATCGTCATCTCACCTTTAGCTAGTCTCCGTTTATTCCGTAGCCTTTTATTTCGAGTTACTAACACATAGCAACCGAACCAATATCTAATACCCTGGTGCTACTAGGAGTACTAGTAAAGTACACATTATAATGTATATCGAACACACTTCTGTTGACCTTACCAGCCTTCTCATCTACCAAGTATCTAGGGTAATTCCGCTCTAGTGACCGTTCCCCTTATTACATAAATACTTAGTCTCGGGTTTGGGTTCAACCTTGGGTTTCTTCACTAGAGCAGCAGCTGAGTTGCCGTTTCATGAATAATCCCTTCTTGCCCATGCCCTTCTTGAAACTAGTGGTTTTACTAACCATCAACATTTGATGCTCCTACTCGATTTCTACTTTCGTGGTGTCAAACATCGCGAATTGCTCAAGGATCATCATGTCTATCCCTGATATGTTATAGTTCATCACGAAGCTCTAATAGCTTGGTGACAGTGACTTTGGAGAACCATCACTATCTCATCTGGAAGGTTAACTCCCACTCGATTCAAGCGATTGTTGTACTCATACAATTTGAGCACATGCTCAATGATTGAGCTTTTCTCCTTAGTTTGCAGGCTTAGGAAACTTGTCAGAGGTCTCATACCTCTTGACGCGGGCACTATCCTGAAATCCCAATTTTAGTCCTCGAAACATCTCATATGTTCTGCGATGTTTCAAAAACGTCTTTGGTGCCTCAATTTTAAACCATTTAGCATTACGCACTGAACTATCATGTAGTCATCAAAACGTGTATGTCAGATGTTCGCAACATCCATAACCCACGTTCGAGGTTCAGCTCACTGAGCGGTGCATCAAGGACATAATCCTTCTGCGCAGCAATGAGGACAATGCTCAGTATACAGACCTAGTCCGCATAATTGCTACTATCAACTTTCAACTAAATTTTCTCTAGGAACATATCTAAACAGTAGAACTGAAGCGCGAACTATGACATAATTTGCGAAGACCTTTTGACTATGTTCAGGATAATTAAGTTCATCTTATGAACTCCCACTCAGATAGACATCCCTCTAGTCATCTAAGTGATTACATGATCCGAGTCAACTAGGCCGTGTCCGATCATCACGTGAGACGGACTAGTCATCATCGGTGAACATCTTCATGTTGATCGTATCTACCATACGACTCATGCTCGACCTTTCGGTCTCTTGTGTTCCGAGGCCATGTCTGTACATGCTAGGCTCGTCAAGTCAACCTAAGTGTTTCGCGTGTGTAAATCTGTCTTACACCCGTTGTATGTGAACGTTAGAATCTATCACACCCGATCATCACGTGGTGCTTCGAAACGACGAACTTTCGCAACGGTGCACAGTTAGGGGGGACACTTTCTTAAAATTTTAATGAGGGATCATCTTATTTACTACCGTCGTTCTAAGCAAATAAGATGCAAAAACATGATAAACATCACATGCAATCAAAAGTGACATGATATGGCCAATATCATTTTGCTCCTTTTGATCTCCATCTTCGGGGCTCCATGATCATCATCGTCACCGGCATGACACCATGATCTCCATCATCATGATCTCCATCATCGTGTCTCCATGAAGTTGTCCTGCCAACTATTACTTCTACTACTATGGCTAACGGTTTAGCACTAAAGTAAAGTAATTACATGGCGTTGTTCATTGACACGCAGGTCATACAATAAATTAAGACAACTCCTATGGCTCCTGCCGGTTGTCATACTCATCGACATGCAAGTCGTGATTCCTATTACAAGAACATGATCAATCTCATACATCACATATCATTCATCACATTCTTTTGGCCATATCACATCACATAACATACCCTGCAAACACAAGTTAGACGTCCTCTAATTGTTGTTTGCATGTTTTACGTGGCTGCTATGGGTTTCTAGCAAGAACGTTTCTTACCTACGCAAAAACCACAACGTGATATGTCAATTTCTATTTACCCTTCATAAGGACCCTTTTCATCGGATCCGATCCGACTAAAGTGGGAGAGACAGACACCCGCTAGCCACCTTATGCAACTAGTGCATGTCAATCGGTGGAACCTGTCTCACGTAAGAGTACGTGTAAGGTCGGTCCGGGCCGCTTCATCCCATGATGCCGCCGAATCAAGATAAGACTAGTAACGGCAAGTAAATTGACAATATCGACGCCCACAACTACTTTGTGTTCTACTCGTGCATAGAAACTACGCATAGACCAAGCTCATGATGCCACTGTTGGGGAACGTAGCAGAAATTAAAAAATTTCTACGCAACACCAAGATCAATCTATGGAGTAATCTAGCAACGAGGGAAGTAGAGTGCATCTACATACCCTTGTAGATCGCTAAGCGGAAGCGTTCAAGTGAACAGGGTTGATGGAGTCGTACTCGTCGTGATCCAAATCACCGATGATCCTAGTGCCGAACGGATGGCACCTCCGCGTTCAACACACGTACAACCCGGGGACGTCTCCTCCTTCTTGATCTAGCAAGGGGAGAGGATAAGTTGAGGGAAAACTCCGACAGCACGACGGCATGGTGGTGATGGAGCTCGTGGTTCTCCGGCAGGGCTTCGCCAAGCACTACGGAGGAAGACGAGGCGTTGGAGGAGGGAGAGGGATGCGCCAGGGGAAGGGTGCGGCTGCCCTCTCTCTTCCTCACTATATATAGGGGTAAGGGAGGAGGGGGAGGCGCCCTAGGGTTCCCTAGGGGAGGGGCGGCGGCCACAGGGGAAACCCTAGATAGGTTTGGGCGCCCCCACCCCCTAGGAAACTTGCCCCCCAAGCCGGGAGGGGCGGCTGCCCTAGGGGTGGCGCCCCTACCTCTCTGGTTTCATGAGATGGGGTTGGGAGGGGCGCTCAGCCCCTTAGTGGGCTGATGTGCCCTCTCCCCTTGGCCCATAAGGCCCCCCAACGCTTGCCGGGGCCTCCGAAACCCCTTTCTGACACGCTGGTCATCACCTGGTACCCCCAGAACAATTACGGACTCCAATACCCTTCGTCCAATATACCGATCTTCACCTCCAGACCATTCCGGAGCTCCTCGTCATGTCCGGGATCTCATCCGGGACTCCGAACAACCTTCGGTAACCACATACTATTTCCCATAACAACTCTAGCGTCACCGAACCTTAAGTGTGTAGACCCTACGGGTTCGGGAACCATGCAGACATGACCGAGACAACTCTCCGGCCAATAACCAACAGCGGGATCTGGATACCCATGTTGGCTCCCACATGTTCCATGATGATCTCATCGGATGAACCACGATGTCGAGGATTCAATCAATCTCGTATTCAATTCCCTTTGTCTAGCAGTATTGCACTTGCCCGAGATTCGATCATCGGTATCTCGATACCTTGTTCAATCTCGTTCCGTAACACATCATCCCGTGATCAACTCCTTGGTCACATTGCGCATATGATGATGTCCTACCGAGTGGGCCCAAAGATACCTCTCCGTTACACGAAGTGACAAATCCCAGTCTCGATTCGTGCCAACCCAACAGACACTTTCGGAGATACCTGCAGTGTACCTTTATAGCCACCCAGTTACGTTGTGACGTTTGGTACACCCAAAGCATTCCTACGGTATCCGGGAGTTGCACAATCTCATGGTCTAAGGAAATGATACTTGACATTAGAAAAGCTTTAGCATATGAACTACACGATCTTTGTGCTAGGCTTAGTATTGGGTCTTGTCCATCACATCATTCTCCTAATGATGTGACCCCGTTATCAACAACATCCAATGTCCATGGTCAGGAAACCGTAACCATCTATTGATCAACGAGCTAGTCAACTAGAGGCTTACTAGGGACATGGTGTTGTCTATGTATCCACACATGTATCT
This sequence comes from Aegilops umbellulata, assembly GCA_032464435.1. NCBI lineage: Eukaryota > Viridiplantae > Streptophyta > Magnoliopsida > Poales > Poaceae > Aegilops > Aegilops umbellulata. The sequence goes on from CP136054.1 coordinate 402,498,693, forward strand.
GAGTTTCCTATCAATACAATTCTAGCATGGATAATAAAGGATTATCATGAACAAGGAAATATAATAATAACTAATTTATTATTGCCTCTAGGGCATATTTCCAACAATTCTCGTGTACCCTCAAGAACGCTTTGCTTATTATATGCGACTGTTTTGGCATGTTCTTTGCCTCAAGAGGATTGGGGTATCTTGCTGCACTTTTCTTACTATTATCGTTACTTGCTCCTTACAAATTATCTTGCTATCAAACTACTTTGTTACTTACAATTTCAGCACTTGCAGATATTACCTTGCTGAAACCACTTGTCATTTCCTTCTGCTCTTCGTTGGGTTCGACACTTGATAACCCACAAGTATAGGGGATCAATTGTAGCCTCTTTCGATAAGTAAGAGTGTCGAACCCAACGAGGAGCTAAAGGTAGAACAAATATTCCCTCAAGTTCTATCGACCACCGATACAACTCTACGCATGCTTGACGTTCACTTTACCTAGAACAAGTATGAAACTATAAGTAATTTGTAGGTGTTGTTGGATAGGTTTGCAATATAATAAAGAGCGCGTAAATAAAAACTAGAGGCGGTTTAGATAAAGACACAATAAAGTTAGTATAGCGAGTGTGGAGAAGTGGTGGTAGGAGTTGCGAAATTGTCCCTTAAGCAATTGACTATGATACTAGACCGATAGCAAGTTTTATGTGGGAGAGGCCACTGCTAGCATGTCATCCCTGACTTGGAATTCTATGCACTTATGATTGGAACTATTAGCAAGCGTCCGCAACTACTAACGTTCATTAAGGTAAAACCCAACCATAGCATTAAGATATATTGGTCCCCCTTCAATCCCGTATGCATCAATTTCTATGCTTGGTTGAAGCTTCTGTCACTCTTGCCCTCCAATACATTGTCCTATCAACATACAACTAACCATATGGTGTGATCCACGCACACGCTCATATGATGGGCACCAAAGGAAATCAACATAACCACAAGCAAATTAAACCAATCATAGCAATTCACCAATTACCGATAGGACAACGACAATCTTCTCAGACATCATAGGATGGCAATACATCATTGGATAATAATATGAAGCATAAAGCACCATGTCCAAGTAGAGGGTACATCGGGTTGCAGGAGAGTGGACCGCTGTAGATAGAGGGGGGAAGGTGATGGAGATGTTGGTGAAGATGATGGAGGTGTTGGTGTAGATCGCGGTGATGATGATGGCCCCAGCGGCGTTCCGGCGCCACCGGGAGAGAGGGGGAGAGAGCCCCCCTCCTTCTTCTTCTTCCTTGAACTTCTCCCTAGATGGGAGAAGGGTTTCCCCTTTGGTCCATGGTCTCCATGGCGTGGGAGGGGCGAGAGCCCCTCTGAGATTGGACCTGTCTCTCTGTCTCTCTCTATTTCTGCGCTCTGGGATTCTGCCCTTTCACCGTTTCTTATATATCCGGAGATCCGTAACTCCGATGTGTTGAATTTTGGACACGATCTCTATTCGGAAATTAGCTTTCTTGCCGCGAAAGAAGGGCTCCAACCGCCTTACGGGGTGGCCACGAAGGTCCAGGGTGCGCCTAACCCCCTGGGGATGCCCCCTGCCTCATGGCCCCCTCGGGCATCGTATCGCGTTGATTCCTCTTCCCAAAAATCACATATATTCCAAAGAAAAATCTCCGTCAGTTTTTATCCCGTTTGGAATCTGTTTGATATGGATTTTCTGCGAAACAAAAAACATGCAACAAACAGGAACTGGCACTGGGCAGTGGATCAATATGTTAGTCCCAAAAATAGTATAAAAAGTTGCCAAAAGTATATGAAAGTTGTAGAATATTGGCATGGAACAATCAAAAATTATAGATACGACGGAGACGTATTAGCATCCCCAAGCTTAATTCCTGCTCGTCCTAGCATAATCTTGATCACATAATCTAATCATGGCATGAATATTAAGACACGAGTGATTCAAAGCAATAGTATATCATTTGACATTAAGACAATAATACTTCAAGCATACCAACCAAGCAATTATGTCTTATCAAAATAACATAGCCAAAGAAAGCTCATCCCTACAAAATTATATAGTCTGGCTATGACCCATCTTCACCACACAAAGCATTCAAATCATGCACAACCCCGATGACAAGCCGAGCAATTGGTTCGCGCTTCAACCTTTTCAACCCTCACGCAATACATGAGCGCAAGCCATGGACATAGCACTATAGGTGGAATAACATATGATGATGGAGGTTGCGTGGAGAAGATAAAAAGGGAGAAAGTCTCACATCGACGCGGCCAATCAACGGGCTATGGAGATGCCCATTAATTGATGTCAATGTGAGGAGTAGGGATTGCCATGCAACGGATGCACTGGAGCTATAAGTATATGAAAGCTCAAATTGAAACTAAGTGGGTGTGCATCCAACTTGCTTGCTCATGAAGACCTAGGGCATTTGAGGAAGCCCATCATCGGAATATACAAGCCAAGTTATATAATGAAAATTCCCACTAGTATATGAAAGTGATAACTCAAGAGACTCTCTATATGAAGAACATGGTGCTACTCTGAAGCACAAGTGTGTTAAAAGGATAGTAACATTGTCCCTTCTCTCTTTTTCTCTCATTTTTTTGTTTTTCTCTTTTTTTTCTTTTTTTGGTGGGCTTCTTTGGCCTCTTTTTTTATTTGGGCTTCTTTGGCCTCTTTTATGTTGAAAACCTCACATGGGACAATGTTCTAATAATGATGATCATCACACTTTTATTTACTTACAACTCGATACTAGAACAAAGATATGACTCTATATGAATGCCTCCGGCGGTGTACCGGGATGTGCAATGATCTAGCGTAGCAATGACATCAAGAAATGGACAAGCCATGAAAACATCATGCTAGCTATCTTACGATCATGCAAAGCAATATGACAATAAATGATCAAGTCATGTATATGATGATGATGGAAGTTGCATGGCAATATATCTCGGAATGGCTATGGAAATGCCATGATAGGTAGGTATGGTGGTTGTTTTGAGGAAGATATAATGAGGCTTGTGTGTGATAGAGCGTATCGTATCACGGGGTTTGGATGTACCGGCGAAGTTTGCACCAACTCTCGAGGTGAGAAAGGGCAATGCACGGTACCGAAGAGGCTAGCAATGATGGAAGGGTGAGAGTGCGTAAAATCCATAGACTCACATTAGTCATAAAGAACTCATATACTTATTGCAAGCCCTCGAAGAAAAGTACTACTACGCATGCCCCTAAAGGGATAGATTGGTAGGAAAAGACCATCGCTCATCCCCGACCGCCAATCATAAGGAAAGCAATGAAAGAACACCTCATGCTCCAACTTCATTACATAACGGTTCACCATACGTGCATGCTACGGGACTTGCAAACCTGAACACAAGTATTTCTCAATTTCACAATTAGTCAACTAGCACGATTCTAATATCACCACCTTTATGTCGCAAAACTATCGCAAGGAATCAAACATATCATATTCAGTGATCTACAAGTTTTATGTAGGATTTTATGACTAACCATGTGAATGACTAGTTCCTGACATCTCTCTAAATAGATATAAGCGAAGCAAGAGAGTTTAATTCATTCTACAAAATATATGCTCACGCTCTAACAAATTTAAGTGAAGCAAAAGAGCATTCTACAAACGGTGGTTTTCTATGTGAAGAGAAACAGGCAATCCAAACTTCAAATGAAATAAGTGAAGCACAAGAAGCATTCTATAAAGCCATACTCCAAAAATATAAGTGAAGTGCAATGAGCATTCTATAAATCAACCAAGGACTATCTCATACCAGCATGGTGCATAAAAGAAAAATGAAAACTAAATGCAAAAGACGCTCCAAGATTGCACATATCGCATGAACGAAACGAATCCGAAAACATGCTGATACTTGTTGAAGAAAGAGGGGATGCCTTCTGGGGCATCCCCAATCTTATACGATTGAGTCTCCTTGAATATTTACTTGGGGTGCCTTGGGCATCCCCAAGCTTGAGCTCTTGCCTCTCCTTCTTCTCCTCACATCGAGACATCCTCGATCTTCGAACACTTCATCCACACAAAACTTCAACAGAAAACTCGGTAAGATCCGTTAGTATAATAAAGCAAATCACCACTCTAAGTACTATTGCAAACCAATTCATATTTTGTTTTGGAATTGTAGCTACTGTAATATAACTTTTCCATGGCTTAATCCACTGATAGAAATTGATAGTTTCATCAAAACAAGCAAACTATGCATCAAAAACAGAATCTGTCTAAAATAGAACAATCTATAATAATCTGAACATTCACCATACCTCTAGTACTCCAAAAATTCTACCAAAATTAGGAAAATAAACAATTTGTATATAAAGACATTGCAAAAAATTTTGGGTTCCCCTCTTTATTTTTTGGGTTTTTAAACTATATAAAAGCACTCAACAGAAATAAATGACTCTCTAAAACTTCCGGGTTGTCTCCCTGGCAGCGCTTTCTTTAAAGCCATTAAGCTAGGCATATAGTGCTCAAGTAGTGAATCCACCCGAATCCCAAGGTATATCAAAGCCAATTTGAATTAACAATGATTTGGCATTTAGTAGTGAGCACAAGGTAACATATATCATATAATAACGTAGTCTAACTCTCTTCGTATGCATCGGCATGTCATAAAAGAACAATTCATGCACACATAGTAAAGGCCAATGCATAGTATAAACAGTTTCTTGCAATTTTATCATGTTGGAAACATAGAGAGGTGGAGATCTAGTTCCTCTCTCATAATAATTGCAAGTAGGAGCAGCAAGCACATGCATATTATATTCATCAAAATCATCATGTGTAGAGTAGAACGCAACCCATCAATATAATCCTTAATAAGGGCAAACATCTCCGATATAGTGTAGTCGGGAGAACTCAAAAAGATAATAGGACTATCATGCGTGGGTGCAATAGCAACAATTTCATGTTTAACATAAGGAACTATAGCAAGTTCATCTCCATAAGCATAATTCATATCGGCATCTTGGCCACAAGCATAGCAAGCATCATCAAAAAGGGATATTTGGAGAGAATCGACGGGATCATAACAATCATCCTTCGGTAAGCATGAAAGGAAATTAAACAATGTATGGGACAAAGAGTTACTCTCATTAGAAGGTGGGCACGGGTGATCAATCCGCTCTTCCTCCTTTTGTTCTTCGCTCTCCTCCTCATCTTTCCAATGAGCTCACAGTTTCATCAATTTCTTATTCCATAGACTCCTGCAAAATATTAATCTCTTCTTGGGCAGCGGAGACTTTCTCAATAAACGCATCAATATCGACATTGTATTCATAATTATCATAGCAATATTTGAGGATAGCTAAATTTTCAGGTCTATGAACTGAGTCATCAAAATCTTCAAATTCTTTAAACAAAGATTCAATTTCACATGCCCCCTTAAAAGCAACAAATTCTTCTATTTGTTCCACATCATAGTAATCATATATACCATTAGCATAAGAAGCCAAGGTTTTATTATTGTTAAATTTGCATAAAAATGAAGGTGTGGAGCCTTCATCCTAGAGCAACAAGTATAATCATATCTCAAGCATAGTTGCCTAGCATACCACTTCAACATATAAATTTGATCCCATAATAGTTTCCCTTTTTGAGTCAAGCGATAATCCCTAAAGTATTCACGTTGATCCAACGTGTCTCCCATTACCAGATTGAATGGGGCTTTCTCAGGATTATCAAAGTAGTACATAATATCTGTCACATAACGAGCATCGAGGGTTTTAGGAGGTTCCCCATCTCCATGAGTAGCAAGTAAACCTATTTTTTTTGGTATTTCGTGTTCCATATCCATAACTAAAGATAAAGAACAACTTAGAATAGCAAATAAAAATTACTTAGTAATAAAGCAAACAAGCACACACGAGAATATTCACCCCACGCTATGACTCCCCGGCAACGGCGCCAGAAAAATGTCTTGATAACCCACAAGTATAGGGGATCAATTGTAGTCTCGTTCAATAAGTAAGAGTGTCGAACCCAACGAGGAGCTAAAGGTAGAACAAATGTTCCCTCAAGTTCTATCGACCACCGATACAACCCTACGCACGCTTGACGTTCGCTTTACCTAGAACAAGTATGAAACTAGAAGTACTTTGTAAGTGTTGTTGGATAGGTTTGCAAGATAATAAAGAGCACATAAATAAAACTAGGGGCTGTTTAGATAAAGACACAATAAAGTTAGTATAGCGAGTGTGGAAAAGGGGTGGTAGGAGTTGCGAAATTGTCCCTTAAGCAATTGACTACGTTAATAGACCGATAGCAAGTTTTATGTGGGAGAGGCCACTGCTAGCATGTCATCCCTGACTTGGAATTCTATGCACTTATGATTGGAACTATTAGCAAGCGTCCGCAACTACTAACGTTCATTAAGGTAAAACCCAACCATAGCATTAAGATATATTGGTCCCCCTTCAATCCCGTATGCATCAATTTTTATGCTAGGTTGAAGCTTCTGTCACTCTTGCCCTCCAATACATAGTCTTATCAACATACAACTAACCCTATGGTGTGATCCACGCGCGCGCTCATATGTGAAGGAAATATGCCCTAGAGGCAATAATAAAGTTATTATTTATTTCCTTATATATCATGATAAATGTTTATTATTCATGCTAGAATTGTATTAACCGGAAACATAATACATGTGTGGATACATAGACAAACAGAGTGTCACTAGTATGCCTCTACTTGACTAGCTTGTTAATCAAAGATGGTTAAGTTTCCTAACCATAGACAAAGGAGTTGTCATTTGATTAACAAGGTCACATCATTAGTTGAATGATCTGATTGACATGACCCATTCCATTAGCTTAGCACCCGATCGTTTAGTATGTTGCTATTGCTTTCTTCATGACTTATACATGTTCCTATGACTATGAGATTATGCAACTCACGTTTACCGTAGGAACACTTTGTGTGCTACCAAACGTCACAACGTAACTGGGTGATTATAAAGGTGCTCTACAGGTGTCTCCGAAAGTATTTGTTGGGTTGGCGTATTTCGAGATTAGGATTTGTCACTCCGAATGTCGGAGAGGTATCTCAGGGCCTTCTCGGTAATGCACATCACATAAGCCTTGCAAGCATTGCAACCAATGACTTAGTTGTGAGATGATGTATTAAGGAACGAGTAAAGAGACTTGCCGGTAACGAGATTGAACTAGGTATTGGATACCGATGATCGAATCTCGGGCAAGTAACATACCGATGACAAAGGGAACAACATATGTTGTTATGCGGTCTGACCGATAAAGATCTTCGTAGAATATGTAGGAGCCAATATGAGCATCCAGGTCCCGCTATTGGTTATTGACCGGAGAAGAGTCTTGGTCATGTCTACATTGTTCTCGAACCGTAGGGTCCGCACGCTTAAGGTTTCGATGACAGTTATATTATGAGTTTATGCATTTTGATGTACCGAAGTTAGTTCGGAGTCCCAGATGAGATCACGGACATGACGAGGAGTCTCGGAATGGTCGAGACATAAAGATTGATATATTGGACGACTATATTCGGACATCGGAATGGTTCCGAGTGGTTTCGGATAATAACGGAGTACCGGGGGGGTTACCGGAACCCCCCCTGGGGGTTAATGGGCCCATATGGGCCATAAGGGAAAAGAGGAGGGGCAGCCAGGGCAGGCCGCGCGCCCCCTCCCCCCTAGTCCGAATAGGACAAGGAAGGGGGGGCGGCGCCCCCCTTTTTTCCCTCCCCCTCTCTCCTTCCTTCTCCTACAAGGAAAGGGAGAGGAGTCCTACTCCCGGTGGGAGTAGGACTCCTCCTTGGCGCGCCCCTCTAGGCCGGCCGCCCCCTCCCCCTTGCTCCTTTATATATGGGGCCAGGGGGCACCCTAGGACACACAATTGATCAACGTGATCGTTCCTTAGCCGTGTGCTGTGCCCCCCTCCACCATATTCCACCTCGGTCATATTGTCGCGGTGCTTAGGCGAAGCCCTGCGTCGGTAGTACATCAAGATCGTCACCACGCCGTCGTGCTGACGGAACTCTTCCCCGAAGATTTGCTGGATCGGAGCACGGGGATCGTCATCGAGCTGAACGTGTGCTAAGAACTCGGAGGCGCCGGAGTAACGGTGCTTGGATCGGTCGGATCGGGAAGACGTACGACTACTTCCTCTACGTTGCGTCAACGCTTCTGCTTCGGTCTACGAGGGTACGTAGACAACACTCTCCCCTCTCGTTGCTATGCATCACCATGATCTTGCGTGTGCGTAGGAATTTTTTTGAAATTACTACGTTCCCCAACAATATGATGGGCACCAAAGGACAGCAACATAACCACAAGAAAATTAAACCAATTATAGCAATTCACCAATTATCGATAGGACAATGAAAATCTACTCAGACATCATAGGATGGCAACACATCATTGGATAATAATATGAAGCATAAAACACCATGTTCAAGTAGAGGGTACAGCGGGTTGCGGGAGAGTGGACAGCTGTAGATAGAGGGGGGAAGGTGATGGAGATGTTGGTGAAGATGATAGAGGTGTTGGTGTAGATCGCAGTGATGATGATAGCCCCGGCGGCGTTCCGGCGCCACCGGGAGAGAGGGGAGAGAGCCCCCCTCCTTCTTCTTCTTCCTTGACCTTCTCCCTAGATGGGAGAAGGGTTTCCCCTCTGGTCCATGGTCTCCATGGCGTGGGAGGGGCGAGAGCCACTCCGAGATTGGATCTGTCTCTCTGTCTCTCTCTGTTTCTGCGCTCTGGGATTCTGCCCTTTCACCGTTCCTTATATCTGGAGATCTGTAACTCCGATTGGGATGAATTTTGGACACGATCTCTATCTAGAAATTAGCTTTCTTGCGGCAAAACAAGGGCTCCAACCGCCTTACAGGGTGGCCACGAGGGTCCAGGGCGCTCCTGACCCCCTGGGGCGCGCCCCCCTACCTCATGGCCCCCTCGGGCATCGTATCACGTTGATTCCTCTTCCCAAAAATCACATATATTCCAAGAAAAATCTCCGTCAGTTTTTATCCCGTTTGGACTCCGTTTGATATGGATTTTATGCGAAACAAAAAACATGCAACAAACAGGAACTGGCACTGGGCACTGGATCAATATGTTAGTCCCAAAAATAGTATAAAAAGTTGCCAAGAGTATATGAAAGTTGTAGAATATTGGTATGGAACAATAAAAAATTATAGATACGACGAAGATGTATCAACACTCATACTTATTGAAAAGGCTACAATTGATCCCATATACTTGGGGCCAAGGGGAGAGGGGGCAGCCAAGGGGCGCCCAAGTAGGAGGAATCCTACTTGGGGCCCTAGTGCTATTCGCACCCCCCCCCCCCCCGGTACCATATTTCCCAAAGGGGGAAGGAAGGAGGAGGGAGGAGGGAAGGAAGGGTGAGGCCGAATCCCTCCACTTACTTTCTCTCTTCCCCTCTTTGCTTTCCCTCTTTGCTTCCCCTCTAGGTTCGGGCTATATGGGGGGCGCAGCAGCCCATGATGTCTGCTACGTTTCCCCTCTTGGCCCATTAGGCCCATATAGTTGCCGGGGGGTTGCCCGGAACCCCTTCCGGTGACCCGATATGTACCCCTTACCCCCAGAACACTTCCGGTGTCCGAATACCATCGTCCTATATATGACCCTTTACCTCTCGACCATTTTGAGACTCCTCGTCATGTCCATGCTATCATCCGGGACTCCGAACAACATTCGGCCACCAAATCACATAACTCATATAATATTAAATCGTCATCAAACGTTAAGCGTGCGGACCCTACGGGTTCGAGAACTATGTGGACATGACCGAGGCACCTCTCCGGTTAATAACCAACAGCGGAACCTGGATGCTCATATTGGTTCCCACATATTTTACGAATATATTTATTGGTCGTACCGTAATGACAACATACGTTATTCCCTTTGTCATCGGTATGTTACTTACCCGAGATTCGATCGTCGGTATCTTCATACGTAGTTCAATCTCGTTACCGGCAAGTCTCTTTACTCGTTCCATAATACATAATCCCACAACTAACTCATTAGTCACATTGCTTGCAAGGCTTCTTATGATGTGCATTACCGAGAGGGCCCAGAGATACCTCTCTGATACTCGGAGTGACAAATCCTAATCTCGATCTATGCCAACCCAACAAACACCTTCAGAGATACCTGTAGAGGAACTTTATAATCACCCAGTTATGTTGTGACGTTTGATAGCACACAAGGTATTCCTCCGGTATCCCAAAGTTGCATCATCTCATAGTCAAAGGAATATGTATATGACATGAAGAAATCAATAGCAATAAAACTAAGCGATCAATATGCTAAGCTAACAAATGGGTCTTGACCATCACATCATTCTCCTAATTATGTGATCCCGTAAATCAAATGACAACACATGTCTATGGTTAGGAAACTTAACCATCTTTGATTAACGAGCTAGTCTAGTAGAGGCTTACTAGGGACACAGTGTTTTGTCTATGTATCTGCACATGTATCAAGTTTTCGGTTAATACAATTCTAGCATGAATAATAAACATTTATCATGATATAAGGAAATATAAAATAACAACTTTATTATTGCCTCTAGGGCATATTTCCTCCAGGAGATACCTGTAGAGCACGTTTATGATCACCCAGTTACGAAGTGACATTTGATAGCACACAAGGTATTCCTCCGGTATCCGGGAGTTGCATGATCTCATGGTCGAAGGAACATGTATTTGACATTAATAAAACAGTAGCAATAAACTGAATGATCATATGCTATGCTAATGATGTGATCTCATTATCAAACGACAACTCATGTCTATGGTTAGTAAACCTTAACCATCTTTTGATGAACGAGCTAGTCTAGTAGAAGCTTACTAGGGACTTGGTATTTGTTTATCTATTCACACATGTATTTAACTTTCCGATCAATACAATTGTAGCATGAATAATAAACCTTTATCATGATTGAGGAAATATAATAATAACCACTTTATTATTGCCTCTAGGCCATATTTCCAACAAAAAATACATCCTAATGTGCACTTGATATCTATAGATAGATGAAATTTGTGGGTTGTTTAAGCTTGCAAGCTTACTAGATCTTTCTACTGGTTCAAGATTTTCCTTATCTTTGAGGGAAAAGGCACAGTAGTATAATTTTTGGCCTCGTGAAGGAGAAAGTATCGCTCAAGATTGGGGGAGGCTTAAATATATGATCCACACATACCCCAATCATAAGCTTCCTAGAGAGATGATTATACAAAACTTTTATGTTTGGCTTTCTCATAATGATTGATCAATACTTGACACTTCTTCTACTGGTTCCTTTATGAAGAAAACTATTGAATTCAAATGGGATCTTCTTGGAAGAATCAAACACAACTCTAAAGATTGGAATGAAACTAATTTGCATGATTTGAATGAAACTAACCCGTACTGACATTCTTTTAAGCAGAATTGCGATGGTGTTGTTTTTGTGCAGAAATAAAAGTTTTTGGATTGAGCTAAAAATCTATAGAGAATATTTTCAAAAAATATAAAAAATATTGGCGAAGAGAACTACTCGAGGTGGGCCACCCAGGAGCCACAAGCTTAGGGGGCGCGCCTGGTGGGCTTGTGGGCCCCTAGAGCCTCCGGCAACCCTAACTCCAACTCCATATATACCTATTCTTGGAGAAAAAATCAGAGAGAAGGAATCATCGTATTTTACGATACGGAGCCACCGCCACCTCCTGTTCTTCATTAAGGGGGCTGATCTGGAGTCCGTTTGGGGATCCAGAGGGTGGAATTCATTGTCGTCGTCATCATCAACCCTTCTCCATCAACAATTCCATGATGCTCGCCACCGGGAGTTGGTAATTCCTTCATAGGCTTGCCGGATGGTGATGGAGTTGGATGAGATTTGTCATGTAATCAACTCAATTTGTTAGGGCTTGATCCCTCCTATCCACTGTGTTCTGAGATTGATGTTGCTATGACTTTGCTATGATTAATGCTTGTCACTATGGCCCGAGTGCCATGATTTTGTATATGAACCTTTTATGTTTTCATGAATATATTTGAGTTCTTGATCCTATCTTGCAAGTTATATGCACCTATTACATGTTATGATTCGCATACCCCAAAGTGACAATAATTGGGATTCTTTCCGGTGATTACCGTAGTTTGAGAGTTCATGTATTCACTATGTGTAAATGCTTTGTTCATGTTCTCTATTAAACGAAGGCCTTAATATCCCTTAGATTTCCTTATGGACCGTGCTACCATGGGAGGGTAGGACAAAACATGGCATGCAAGTTCTTATTATAAGCACGTATGACTATATACAGAATACATGCCTACATTACATTGACGAGTTGAAGCTATTGTGCATCGCTCTAGGTTATGACTATTATATGATGAATGTCATCCAACACAAATATCCATCACTGATCCAATGCCTAAGCTTTTCTCATATTGGTCTTTGCTAAGTTACTTTCGTTGTTGCTGTTGTTCCAATCACTACAAACTGCTACTATTAGTGTTACCATTACCATTGCTATTGTTACCACCAATATCAAACTATCATACTACTGTGTTGCTAAACACTTAGCTGCAGATATTTGATTCTCCAGGTGTGGTTGAATTGACAACTCAACTTCTAATACTTGCAAATATTCTTTGGCTCCCCTTGTGTCGAATCAATAAACTTGGGAGAAATACTACCCTCGAAAACTATTATGATACCCTACGCTTGTGAGTTATCAACAACCAGCATAGTATGGGTAACATAGAAGGATCGTGGATTGCCAGTACTTTGTAACAAAACACCACCATGCCACTAAGAGCGAAAAAATCACAAATTCAATGGAAGCACAAGAACATCAAGTAATAGATCACATCTGCTACCCACACAAGAACAATTGTACAATATCCGCACATCTCATGTGCTCTGGATCGAAACTTGCATCTACTCATAGTGATGCTACTATTGGGAAAACATAGCAGAAAAAATCCATCCTACGAAGGGGCGGGCAGCCTGGCAGCGGGGCGATTTCATGGGAGAGAGTGAGAGATGCGGAAGCCTTCGCGCATAAAGAGATGCGTTTGGAGGGGGATGACCCTCTCCATATAGGTGCATCGAAGGGACCATTCAGTTGCCCCACCCCCCAACTTGGGCCTTGCCTTGGGGAATTTTGGGAGGCTTCGGAATCTTTCGAACCTTCCGCTTTCCAGAGTACTTTTTGGGGCCTTCGAAACCTTTATATTTCACCGGAACTTTTATGGTTTTCTTTCGAAACACTTCCGGTTTTCTCCAAAATACTTCTGATTCTCTCTTTGAAACATTTTTTTATATTCCAGAAACTTCTCCAAATAATTTCTCTCAAGCTCCTAAAACTTCCAGTACTCAACAAATTAGCAAACCTTAAGCCTGTGACCCCGCAGGTTTGGTAAAGTGCATACATAGCCCAGAACTCCTTCCGACCAATAACCAATAGCGGGTGTTGGGCATCCATATTGACTCCTACGCACTTACATGAATCATTATATATTGAACCTATTGTCCCCTACACAATTCCCTTTGCTTCACGATATAACAAAACCCGAGGCAAGGCTTTCGGCATCCTTGTGAAGCAACAACTTGTTCACTATACCAAGTTACCCTCGTTACTGGTTTTTTTCTTCTTCTTGTTTACGTATTCCGGCATCCCTGTGATCACATCATGCTGTGTCTGGCCAGATGATGATGGATACCGCAATACCGAGAGGGCCCAAAGAATATGTCTCCATCATCGGAGGAGAAAAATCTCAATCTCAAGCTCAAGTCCCTTGACATACTTTTTTGATGCACCTGAAACTTGTCGTTATAATCACCCTATCTCATGTAACGTTTGACGAACCCTAAAGTACACCATCCAGCATTAAGGTACTTGATACTCTCATGTTTTGAGGAAGTGAGCATACATTAAAATATGTATGATAACACTAATAACTCGTCACGATGTATTCTCATGGTATATGAATCGGTTGGGTCTGTTGAATGCCATTGTTCCACCAACAATGTGCTCCTATTGTTGCCGGCGTCCTTGTTACTTTAACTATGTCCTACGATTAGGAAAATGGGACCATCATGCAACACATGAGCTAGTCTTAGAGGCGAGACTAAGAACTTATTTGGTGTTTACGTTTCCACATATGCAATTGAATTTTCTTCTGATCTCATATTCAAGAACCATTGCAGTTATAACACGGAAAGTAAGCATTAATTATAGACATGAAAATAGATAATAATATTATTATTGCCTCTATGGCCTATTTTCAACATGCCCTATTCGAGTTAACATTCAATTAAATTAATGGCGTAATGATAACTTGAAAGCAACAAAAGATACCAGCTCTCTTGAAATCGACAAGCCCATACCAATCTATCCCATTTAACAAGCCAAGGCCATAATTTATTTATTTTTGAACCATGGAGGGGGACTGGATGTAATATATTAAGAGAAGGGGAAGAAAACACAACCGCCCGATACAAAACACCTTGTCCAGATCAATAAGAAAACCCTAACCTCTAACTAAGAGTAAAACAAAAGGTCACAAGATGCAAACATCTGTGCAGAAATTGCTTTTGGAGGCCGAGCACCATGAAGGCCTCCAAATGCACAATTCAAAATTCATGAAAATCATATAGAAAAATATACATGCATACATGAAGGCCTAATGCACAAGTACGTAAATTTTTAGCGCAAAATACGTTGAAATGAGGGTTGTGTAAAAAAAATCTGGGTTTTTTTTGCAAGATAAATCTAGGGTTTTTTAACACATGATAGTACTCTTCATCCTCACAGATCATGAATTTGCCTCTTTTGTACAGGTCGTATTTCATCCTGTAATTTTACACACATATACACCTCACATCCTTATTTATTTGTTAAAAACATAGCTTTTTTAAAACTGAAAATTTTGATTTTTTTTTTTTTTTGAATTTGGCTTCCATGGGTGATCCAAAACGCCATACTCTCATCAGTGCGCAAACCACCCCGACGGGGAATGGTGAAAACGAGGACATCCAAACAAGACAACTCAACACACACACTGGAGCACACGACCTAGACTAGCGACAGCCCATTGCCTAACATCCTCTTCGATCTGATCAATCACAAGCAGCGTACGTGTAGGCATTGTCAAAGACCCTTGCATTTCTCTCCATCTAAAACACATGATCAAAGCCATAATTTCTTCGCGTGCAAATCAACTATGCAGCCTTTTCTTTGATCTGGTTGCCAAAACACATGATCGATGGTGCCATCTCATTCCACGAGGGCCGATCATTGCTGGTGTGGCTTCGTGGGCATGGAGCCATGGACAGGGACCGTACATGCCCGAAGCATAAAAGAACACATGGGATGTGGCCGATCCCGAGCAGCATGTACGTCGACCGTCGACCGATACGTACGTGCATGCACTACGCCCGCGTGGCCGAACCACAGCCCGAGGCAAAGGATGCACGCGCTTCCAGGGCGGGGGCTCGATCAGCCGCGCGACTCACGTCGCATCGCATCGCATCGCGTCCGCGACGCGCTGACCGGCCGGGAGAAGCGCGGGCGGCCACCGTCCGGTCGATCGGCACTAGGCAGGCGCGGCGGCAACCTCGGCCGTCGCGCCGCGTGGCCGCCGGTGCACGTCGCGGTCGCGTACGTACGTCCGCCGGGTGCGCGCGTACGTGTCGCGGCGCGATGCGCCCGCCTCGCGGTCGCCCCGGTCGGCGTCGTGCCGTGCCACTTTGGGAGGCCACCGATGGGCCAGGGCGTCACGTACCTGCCGGGCAAGCTCGCGGGAGTGAGTGGGGCGGCCAGTCGATCGGTCTTGGTACGCACGTACGTTACGTACGTACGTGGGTCTGTGCGCGCTGTGCGTGGTCGCCTGGTGGGCATCGCACGACGCGGATGTTTCAGGTGCGTTCGGTTAAAATATCTACCAGCTCGTTTCCATGGGCAAACTATCGTGGCCCGCTGGATAGTGCGTTTGCAGAAAGAATACAGTTTGCCCCCGCAAAAAAAAAAAAAAAAAGAAAGAATACAGTTTGAAAACGAGTGCCCGTGTTGTTGCTACGCGCCAACAAGTTGGCCCGAAGAAAACAAGTGCGCCACATTTCAAGTTGCTTGCCACATCAATCAGCTCATACGGTAGAAAGTGAGAGTATATGAAATGAGCCAGATCGTACATCATGCGAGATGTCTCGATATTTTAAAATATGATAATTGAAATAGACTCCAGTGTAATACAACAAGTGGCTCTTCGAGAGATGTTCTAGTGTTTCTAATCGTCAAAATCAAGCTTCTCTGTAAGAACAGATATTCCAAGATTAAACTCCCAAAGGAATTTAAACTCCCTTGAGAACTTGCGTACATTGGGTGGCTAGGGAGATGGTTGTATCCATATAATAAAACATGTGGTTTGATGTCATGCGCGCATGGTGTGAAAAATAGACGTGACGTCACTCTCGACAATGAGGCATTTGTAGTGACTATGTCAACAATTAACCTTCACAATTTTCAAATCTTGGTATGGATTGTACATACATGTAGTGATGTACTGTACATGTTTATGCACGCATGATAACTATGTTCATCGGTCAATAGTGAGGCCGGAGATTTCATCCCTCTTTCCGAAAGAAAGAAAATGCTCATGTGCCTTTATATCTTTGAGAGCACGGATCCCTCCAAGCTGGAGAGCCTCGTTCTGCCCACGTTCTACTTTGACACCACAGGAGGTAGCTCGTCCTCGAGCTGGATCTAGAGTGCGCCTCACCACCCCACCACCACCCCGTGGCTGGCCGGCGCTGGTGACCCCTCGGATGAGTAGTCCTTCGGAGACAATGATGATTAGGGTGACCCGCCATGTTCTCAACAGACGGCCTCCGCCTCCGCCAGCACCGCACTCCCTCCTAAATGTTGATGCTTGCGCCACTAGCTCTACTTTTGAATCTATTATTGAGGAGAACTAAGCTCTAAGAGCCCAACTAGAGAAACGATTCATGTCGTGTGTTCAAGGAGAAAAGATCCTCAATGAAATATTGAATCAACACAAAGAGGTGGTTGCCAATGAAGGACTTGGTTTTGACCCAATCCCTAGCAATAAGGATGCTACTCCTCAAAAGAGCTCAACTCCTCTAAAAGAGACATTTGTGCTTGGAGGGCACAAGGAGAAAAGAAAAGACAAGGTTGATGTAATTGTGGGATGACCACAAGGGGCAAGCCCGCTCCCAACAAGGCAAAATAAGTTATGCCTACATCCTATATGCTTTGTAAGGCAAAGGATGGAGATGTTTATACTAAATTTGTTGGTCCTCTCAATGCTTTCCATTATTATGCTAATTTGAGAGTTTGAAAGATAATGGTGCCCCCATGTTTGGTTTTGATAATTAATGACAATCCCTATGAACTAATGGTTGCCTTGAGTTACATTTGAAGGGTTTTGTCCGTAGGCTTTGCTTCCCTATGGACTAATGGTTGCCTTGAGTTACATTCGAAGGGTTTTGTCCACAGGCTTTGCTTGGAGATCATTCGTTGGTTTCAAGGCTATAAGTAGAAGATTATGTGTTGACCAAGGTGGTATTCAAGGATCCAAAGATTGGTCATGTGAGAGTTGAGTTTATTGCAAGCATGTCTTGAAGAAGAAGATTGTGTGGGCATTCATGTTTACCTTCAAGACATCATCTTTATGAAGGGAGAAGATATCACACAAAGCTAGAAGATGTACTGAGTGGGATCGAGTGATCCCATGCTATGATAAGCATTGTCCATTACGCTTCGTGCACCAACCCATGATCCATGTGACTTTTGGTTGTGGGGTTAGGTATGTTTCCATGGGCGCGCATCAAAAGGAAGATATCATATAACACATGGAGGATGACATCAAGTGGTGATCGTCATCAAGATTGCGGTATGTAAGTTCAAGTGGAGCATCACGAAGAGATCATGCTTGAAGCTTGTCGTCCAATGTGGTGATAATGGACTTGTGAAGATGTACCAAAGAGTGGCCCACCCATAGTGAAGTATGGGGGAGAAATCTATTAGTCTTCACCGAGCCAGCGCAATCAAGAAAGGTGGTCCAACTTGAGGAGGTCAAGATCATCATCATCTAGCTCAAGTGGATTATGCGCAAGGCAAAGGTTTGTCCTTCATAGGTTTTCTATTTTACCGGTCTCATGGTGTTAGTTGGGAGACCGGGTTATAGGATCGACAGCCTGTATTATCAAGGGGGGCTCTTGAGTGAGTAGCTTGATCGTGTCATTAGTAGAGAGCTCAAACATTTGCATCCTTGGCATCATATTTCTTGGTTCTTGTTTAGCTTTTCTCTGTGTGAGTTTTGGAGCTTGTGTTCATCTTCATGACAAGCTCAAGTCCTTCGAATACGGATTTCGTACACATCTTCTATTGTGTTTTCGATGTTGGAGTTTATGCCGGTTTCTTCATCGATGGAGGTTTCAAACCTCTTTATCATAGGCATAGCTCTCCTGCTCTTGTCGTTGGCTTTCTATCAAGCTTGAGTTCGTCGAAATCTGTAGGATCGGAAGTATGTCTAGAGGGGGGGTGATTAGACTACTTGACCAAATAAAAACTTAACCTTTTCCCAATTTTAGTTCTTGGCAGATTTTAGCAACTTTAGGACAAGTCAAGCAATCATCACACAATTCAAGCAAGCATGCAAAGAGTATATAGCAGCGGAAAGTAAAGCATGCAACTTGCAAGAATGTAAAGGGAAGGGTTTGGAGAATTCAAACGCAATTGGAGACACGGATGTTTTTCCCGTGGTTCGGATAGGTGGTGCTATCCTACATCCACGTTGATGGAGACTTCAACCCACGAAGGGTAATGGTTGCGCGAGTCCACGGAGGGCTCCACCCACGAAGGGTCCACGAAGAAGCAACCTTGTCTATCCCACCATGGCCATCGCCCACGAAGGACTTGCCTCACTAGCGGTAGATCTTCACGAAGTAGGCGATCTCCTTGCCCTTACAAACTCCTTGGTTCAACTCCACAATCTTGTCGGAGGCTCCCAAGTGACACCTAGCCAATCTAGGAGACACCACTCTCCAAGAAGTAACAAATGGTGTGTTGATGATGAACTCCTTGCTCTTGTGCTTCAAATGATAGTCTCCCCAACACTCAACTCTCTCTCATAGGATATGGATTTGGTGGAAAGAAGATTTGAGTGGAAAGCAACTTGGGGAAGGCTAGAGATCAAGATTCATATGGTAGGAATGGAATATCTTGGCCTCAACACAAGGGTAGGTGGTTCTCTCTCAGAACATATGAGTTGGAAGTGTAGATGTGTTCTGATGGCTCTCTCCACGAGTGAAGAGGAGGTGGAGGAGTATATATAGCCTCCACACAAAATCCAACCGTTACACACAATTTACCAATCTCGGTGGGACCGAATCAACAAACTCGGTCGGACCGAAATAGTAAACCTAGTGACCGTTAGAGATTTTCGGTGAGACTGACATGCAACTCGTAGGACCGATACGGTTAGGGTTAGGGCATAACGTAATCTCGGTGAGACCGATTACACAAACTCGGTGAGACCGATTTGGTAATTGGCTAACCAGAGAGTTGATCAGGCAAACTCGGTGGGACCGATTTGCTCTTTCGGTGAGACCGAAAAGTTACAAAAGGGAAACAGAGAGTTTACATTGCAATCTGGGTGGGACCGATTTGCTCTTTCGGTGAGACCGAAAATTTACAAAAGGGAAACAGAGAGATTTCAACCCCATCTCGGTGAGACCGAGATCCCTATCGGTAGAACCGATTTGCTAGGGTTTGGCAGTGGCTTATGACAAGTGAAACTCGGTGGCGTCGGATGGAAAGAATCGGTAGGACCGAGTTTGGCTTGGAGTTTAGGTCATTTGTGGATATGGGAAAGTAGCTGAGGATTTTGGAGCATATCATTAAGCACATGAAGCAAAAGGCTCATTAAGCAACACCTCATCCCTCCTTGGTAGTATTGGCTTTTCCTATGGACTCAATGTGATCTTGGATCACTAACATGTAAAAAAAAAAGAGTCTTGAGCTTTTGAGCTTGAGCCAATCCTTTGTCCTTAGCATTTTGAGGGTTCCACTTTCACCATCCATGCCATGCCAATCATTGAGCTTTCCTGAAATAATTGTCTTGGAATAGCATTAGCTCAATGAGCTATATGTTGTTATGAATTACCAAAACCACCTAGGGATAGTTGCACTTTCAATCTCCCTCTTTTTGGTAATTGATGACAACATATAGATCAAAGCTTCGACAAATGATAATAAGAATGATATATATCGTCGCTTTGAGAAGTATGTGATAAGTAAGAGTGTAACGCCCCCGATGTATCTTGCCATATTTGTAATCCAACTCTTGCCATTTTCGGCTATGTGCTATGAGATATTCCCTCCGTGGTTGGGTTCTCTCCGTTTTGCATTTTGGTCATGTCATGCATTTCATATCATGTCATCATGTGCATCGCATTCGCATACGCGTTCGTCTCATAAATCCGAGCATCTTTCCCGTTGTCCGTTTTGCAATCCGGCGCTCCTATGTCTCCCGGCGTCCCCTTTTACATTTCTTCGTGAGTGGGTATTAAACATTCTCGGAGTGGACCGAGGTTTGACATGTGGCCTCGGTATAGCACCGGTAGACCGCCTGTCAAGTTTCGGGTCAATCGGAGTTCGTTTGGTACTCCAACGGTTAACCGGGTAACCGTGAAGGCCTCGTGTGTTGCAGCCCAACACCCCTTCAAAACAGCCCAATAATCCATCTAAGTCTCAACCATGTCCTCCGCCGTTCGATCACGAACGCGTGGGCGCAAACGGCACTCCGTTCGGAGCTTCCTAGCTCTTCCTACGCCCGGAAACGTCCGATCGAGATCCGAGGGTTCGAAAACGGAGCAAAAACCCCTAACCCTAGCCCCTTTCTATATATAGACGTCTCCCCTGCCATTTTTGGCTTCCTACCTACCCCTCCTCCTCAATTTCCGCACCCAGCCGCCGCCCCCACCATCGTTTTCAGCGCCGGCGCTCTTCCCCGCCTCCACTTGTCGCCGCCAGCGCCACTCAACGCCGCTGCCACGTCATCAGCGCCGCCACCCGCAACCAATCGCGGCGCGCCACACGTCCCGGGCCTCCCCGCGCCGCCGCGGCCCGCCCAGGCCCGGGTCGGGCCCGCGAAGCCCATCGGCGCGCCCGCGCCCGGCTCGCGTTCCAGCTCCCTCGCCGGTGTGCGCCCGCCTCGACCGCCGCCGCCTCTCGCCTCCTCGCCCCACTCCGCCACCGCGCGCGCCTCCGACCACGCCGGCCGGCTCCGCCGTCGCCCGCCATCGCCGCCGCCCGCGGACGCGCCACCCCGCGCCCGTGTCGGCCTCCGCCGCCTCTCTCCACGCCGCCCCGAGCTCTCCGCCGCTCCTCCGCCGTGCCCGCGTCTCGCCGGGGCCGGATCCGGCCAGATCCGGCCCGCCCCGACCCTCCTACTCCTTCTCCGGCCGGCCGCCGGCCAGATCCGCGGCGAACCTCGAATTCCGCGCCAAACGTTGACTTCTTCCCCCTCTCATAATATTTCTAAGTCCCCAAGTTTGCATATTATCATCGCATCTTTGACATGCCATAACTTTGCATCTGTAGCTCCGATTCGCACGTATAATATGTCATTTTGTTCGTCTCGAAGAGTACATCATTTTGTTCCATTGCATCATTTTCATTTGGAGACATCTTGATGCCCGAAATGCTGTTAGAAGAGGGCTAGTTGATGTTTATTGCTGAATCTTATCTGAACTTGCACTTTTGTCATTTTTACCATGATTGATGTGTACCTCCTATGAGGTTGAGCTATACATGTGTTTTGTAATATGCCATGTTACCTTTCCAGGGAATTTTACTATGTATTTTTGTGATGCTTGAGGTGGCTAGAAATTGCATGCAAAGTAGGGATGGTGATATTGCTGTTTTCAGAGACTTAGTGATTTCACTAAGTCCCTGACTTTTGTTATTATCATGCCATATGTTCATGTTGTTTCTGAGAGATCCATGCATAATTTGAGCATGATCAGTAAGGGAGTTTTGAACTTGAGTATTTGCTTAATCCATCCATGCCTTTGTTTGCAATTTTGGAGTGCCATAGCTTGAGTCAATCGAGCTCTACTTTTGCTTCAAAATATTGCTGGCAGATTGTTTACATGTTATTCGATTTTGCCAAGCTTGGTGTAGTTGATCCTTGCATGATATGATGTTATTATTGCCATGTATTGTTGCTATGCCATGTCTTCTTGATGTGTGTATGCTTAGTTTTTCTTGAGATGCTCTGTAGTGAGTGCATCGAGCTCACGAACATGCCTAGTCGTTAACAGTTTTCTGACATGTCCAGTTTTCTGCTAAGTCTGAAACCTGTAACGAAACTTGCTTATTTGACATGGGTGTAATCATATTTTCTGATCCTTTTTGGCTTATGGTCAGTAAGGGACTTTTGTGAAGTGCTATGTGTAGATTCATGCCATGTCTTATTTTGCTATGTTCTGAACCTGTAGCATGTCGTTTCATTGCTCTGAACATGTCATCCTGATGTTGTTTTCCTGACTTGTTGTTATCTCACTAAGTCTGTGAATCTGTTTTAAGTTGCACTTTTGCCATGATGGTTTGGACCTGTTATGATGGGATTGAGCCGTAGCTCAGTGTTCATCTTTTGTCGTGCATCTTGAGTAGATTACTGTCATATGCTTTGTTGCCATGTTTGGGTGCAGTAGCTTAATTATTTGTTGCTTGCTAAGTAGCATCATGCTGTTTATGGCAGTTTCGTGTCATTCTTGTATTGCTTGCCATTTGCAAACCGTGCATCCGATTCCGGTGATCTTTATATCGATTTCAACCGAAATCACCTCATCTATCCAGCGGCATGCTTGGTTTGCCAAGATTATGCCCTGTTCATCCTTGTCCTTCCGGAGCATGCATACGCATTGCATATCACCTCTCGCATATCATGCCATGTTTTGCATCATGTTGATTGCGCATTGCATCGTGGTTGATATTGGTTCCTTTGCTTGTTCTCTTGTCTTGGGTAGAGCCGGGAGACGAGTACGTGAACGAGGAACCCGTTGAGAACGCTTACGAGGACCAAGCTTTCGACAACTCTGAGAACCTTGCAGGCAAGATGACCATACCCTCGAAATCACTTCTATCTTTGCTTGCTAGATTGCTCGCTCTTTTGCTATGCCTATGCTGCGATACCTACCACTTGCTATATCATGCCTCCTATATTGCCATGTCAGCCCCTAACCATCCATGTCCTAGCAAACCGTTGTTTGGCTATGTTACTGCTTTGCTCAGCCCCTCTTATAGCGTTGTTAGTTGCAGATGAAGATGAAGTTTGTTCCTTGATTGGAACATGGACTTGTTGTTCCCTGTTGGAATATGTTTACTTGTTGGGATATCACAATACCTCTTATTTAATTAATGCATCTATATACTTGGTAAAGGGTGGAAGGTTCGGCCTTATGCCTGGTGTTTTGTTCCACTCTTGCCACCCTAGTTTCCGTCATACCGGTGTTATGTTCCCGGAGTTTGCGTTCCTTACACGGTTGGGTGATTTATGGGACCCCCTTGACAGTTCGCTTTGAATGAGACTTTTCCAGCAAGGCCCAACATTGGTTTTACCAGTTGCCACCTAGCCTTTTTCCCTTGGGTTCTGCAGACTCAAGGGTCATCTTTATTTTAAACCCCCGGGCCAGTTCTCCTTCGATTGCTGGTCCAAACTAGAGCCCTTTGCAGCGCCACCTCGGGGCAACTCGAGGGCTGGTTTTAGTTGTACGGACTGCTCATCCGGATGTGCCCTGAGACCGAGATATGTGCAGCTCCTATCAGGATTTGTCGGCACAATCGGGCGGCTTTGCTGGACTTGTTTTATTGCTGTTGAAATGTCTTGTAGTCCGGGATTCCGAGATTGATCGGGTCTTCCCGGTAGAAGGAATATCCTTCGTTGACCGTGAGAGCTTATCATGGGCTAAGTTGGGACACCCCTGCAGGGTATTATCTTTCGAAAGCCGTGCCCGCGGTTATGAGGCAGATGGGAATTTGTTGATGTCCGGTTGTAGAAAACCCGAAGTTGACCTTAACTAAAACACATCAACCGCGTGTGTAATCGTGATGGTCTCTTCTCGGCGGGGTCCGGGAAGTGAACACGGTTGTTGGAGTTATGCCTGACGTAGGTTGTTCAGGATCACTTCTTGATCATTTCTAGCTTCTCGACCGTGCTTTGCCTTCTCTTCTTGCTCTCTTTTGCGCTGTAGTCAACACATGCTAGTCGCTTGCTGCAGCTCCACCTCACAAACCCCCTTTCCCACCTTTAAGCTTAAATAGTCTTGATCTCGCGGGTGTGAGATTGCTGAGTCCCCGTGACTCACAGATATTATCACCTCAGTTGCAGGTACCAACGATGTCAGTGTAGATGACGCGACCGAGCTCACTTGGGAGTTCGATGAGGAACGCGGCCGTTACTATGTTTCTTTTCCAGATGATCAGTAGTGGAGCCCAGTTGGGTGATCCGGGGATCTGTTTAACATTTGGGGTAGTCTTCTTTCATTTTGGTGCCGTAGTCGGACCTTGAGTGTAATCTGATTGATGGATGTTATTTATGTACTTGTGTGAAGTGGCGATTGTAAGCCAACTATGTATCTCTCCCCTTTATTTATTACATGGATTGTGTGAAGATTACCTCACTTGCGACATTGCTTTCAATGCGGTTATGCCTCTAAGTCGTGCCTCGACACGTGGGAGATATAGCCGCATCGAGGGCGTTATAAAGAGCTCCCCCTAAATTTGTGCATATTTAAAATTTGCTTTGGACTGCAAATGCACAGAGAGTTAGAATTATGGGTTACTCTTCCATGTCACATACATCTTGGTGGAGCGCTCAAAATGATAATAATGAAATACATGCACTCATCACCAAGGAAAAGTGAATGACCACAAAAGATAGATAAGATATATCAAGCATGCATAAGTGTAGCTTATGATCAAACACATGATCATCAATGTCTCACAAGCATATCAAAGTATCTCGACCAAAAGCAAACAATGTTTGAAAAACCACCAAATAAAGCAAGAGAGAAAAAAGCAACACTCTCTCTCTCTCTCGAAGCCTATGATCTATACATTATTCTCCCCCTTTGGCAACAAGTTACCAAAAAGTTCCTAGAAAATGCATAGTGCTAGATCGACACTCAGGCTTGATCTTCTGGTGGTGGTGGAGTCCGGATCACTCCAAGGACGAAGGCTTCCGTAGACGTGGTTGGAGGTGGAGCTGAAGTGGATGCTGGAGCTGGTTGGGCTGGTGTTGTGGCTGGAGCTGAGGCGGTGGCTCTTGTGTCAGGAACTGGCACTGCACTGGACCTCTGAGCTCGTGGCACTCTGGCAAATGCATCAGTGGTAGTCTTCCCTTTCCTCTCCTGCATGTCATCTTGGAGTTGCTCCACTGCAGTCTGAATCTCTGTCACCTTGATATCCAAGTCATAGAACTTTTGTTCTACGATTCTCTCTAAGCTTGCCTGGTTCTGAGTTAGGGTGGCCAGTCCTTTCTCAATCCGCAGGATGGATGCAATCAAGTAGCTGAGCTACTCTTGCTTGTTCTTCAAGAAGTTCTCAGATGCCTCCTCTTGAGTTGGCAACTTGGCAGCTTTCTCCTTCCTTGCCTTCTCCTTCTTGGCTTGTGCTTGGGCTGATGATGGTTCATTCTCATTCATCACAACTTGGTTGTCCTCGAAATCTGGATGAATAGGCAAATTTTCCTTGTCCAACAAGTATGTGTCTGTGCCCATTCTTGAGTTAATCAACATCTGGATCTGAGGGGCATAACCACAGCTCCTCTTCTGATCTGCTGCAGTCCTCTTGATAGTCTCTACTATGAGACTCATAACCTTAAATTTCTGAGGCACATCAAAGATATGTAGCAGGTTGATGGCATGACCTCTGATCATCCTGTGATCTCCAGACTTGGGCAAAAGTGTGTGCCTAAGGATCCAGTTGATCGTAGGCAGACCTGACAACAAGTGTTTTACAGACCCAAACTGGTGAGTGTCAAGATCATCTGCTAGAATCTCCTTGTACATATTTGCCATAGTGTTATGATCCATCTTTTTCTTGGAATAGACATCCAAGTCATCTTCATTTTCCTCTGGGGCATTGATCAACTTTGCCCATTCCTGAACAGTTGAGTGGTACCTTGTACCTTCAGACATCCATGTGATCCTTCCATCTGGATAGAAGTGCGCTGTGGAGTAGAACTTCATGATCAGCTCTTCATTCCACTTTGTGAGCTTCTGCCCAACAAAGTCAGCTACTCCACATGCCTTGAAGCTGTCTTGCACTCCAGGGTAGTGCTCTTCATTGTCCTTGATATATTCCCAGTCGACCCATCTCATATCACACACAACAGGCTTCTTGTCCAACAAGACTGTCTCATAGAAGTCCTGTTGTTCCTTAGTGTGGAACCTGTAGTCAACAGTTGTCCTTCTCCTGGTAGCATATGGATCCTCTGCTCTCCACTTTCTTAGCCTAGAATCTCTTCTGATCTTCATATCCTCAGCCACAGGATGAGCATAATTGTGGTCTGGGATCTTGGGCTTCAACTTTCTCAGCACTTGGCCTTCCTCTTCTTCTGGAGTGTCAGGCACTGGGGCCTTGTTCTTCTCAGAAGCTGGGATGCTCCTTGTATTTCTCTTTGGTTTTGGCTTTGGAGCTGGCTTGGCCTTGGAAGCAGCCTTGGGGGCTTCCTTGGGCTTAGATGCAGTTGCCCCTGATCTTATAGCATCACCCATCAGTTTGGGTGCCTTAGGTGCTGGTGCAGCAACCTCTTCTTCTTCCTCTTCTTCATCAGAAGAATGTTGTTCAAATTCAGCCATGGGATCAACTTTCTTGCACCATCTGCCTCTTTTCTTTTCCTTCTTCCCTTCAGCAACAGCTGGCTCTTTGGGTGCAGGCTTCTCAGGAATCTTTGTTGAGGCTCTGGCCTTTGGCATGGGCTGCCTGCCTGCTGGCCTTTTGATCTTTAAGCCTGGCTTGGTGCTCTGTCTTGAGCCATGCTCTTTCTTGAGTTCAACTTTCTTGGAAGTTGCTTCCTCCTCTGCCACATAGTCCTCATCCTCCGATTCTGAGGTTCTCTTCTTCCTTTGTCTTGTGGCAGCTTTGGGCAGGTTGCTGGGGGTGCTCTTGCTGCCTTCATCTGAAGAGCTGGAGGGACTAGTGCCCTCACTCATCTGCACTGGCTGTTCTGACAAGTTCTGGCTATCACTCTGGTCTAACATGATGAACAAGCTGACTGCTGACCCTGTGAATAGTTTATAGATGAGGTAGAGTGGATGAGCATCACAAAATGCAGAGATTTTTGCAAAAGAATGATTCAAAAACTTAGTTTTAGTTTCCCACAGAAAGCATTTCGGATCTACCGATTTTCAGACTCGGTGATACCGAAGCAGTTTTTGGAACCTAAACTAGTGAAATCGGTTGGACCGAGTCACAGTTCGTTGGCACTGAGACTGCTAGGGTTTCACAAAGTTCCAAAATCGGTCACACCGATTAGCAATACTCGGTCAGACCGAGTCTTACTTGTGCAATGGCATAAGCCAAATCGGTGGGACCGAGTTTTTCAACTCGGTGGGTCCGAGATGGTTTCGGCGGAAACCTAACCCTAAAATTTTCGAATCAAACCTATTCTACGAGTTCATTGACTGGATAGGAGTTTATCAAACGTGGCAAGAATCATTATGATCACAATGTGCTAGGAATCGGATTGGGGAATAGCATAAAGATCGAGTCCATACCCTAGTTCGGCAGAGACTCGCTACGGCGGCAACGGCGGGGTTGATTCCC
The DNA here is from genome assembly GCA_032464435.1 of Aegilops umbellulata. Taxonomy (NCBI): domain Eukaryota; kingdom Viridiplantae; phylum Streptophyta; class Magnoliopsida; order Poales; family Poaceae; genus Aegilops; species Aegilops umbellulata. The sequence continues at coordinate 402,526,586 of CP136054.1, forward strand.
GTTGACGGCGACGGAGACCAGCGACTGGAGGTGGCTGGCGGCGAGGAGACGATCCGGAGACCACGTTGGCGGAGCGAGCTATCGCGGGGGCGAAGGGGTTCGGAGAAATTTCCAAATTTTTGCCCGTGTCTATATATAGCCCGACCTTGTCGGTGTGACCGAGTGGAACAACTCGGTGGCACCGAGATGCAAAACTGTATATAGTTATTGCAACTCGGTGTGACCGAATGGTTCAAATCGGTTGCACCGAGATTGAAAACATAGATCAACTTAATGATCTCGGTAAGACCGAAAGTGAGGTATCGGTCAGACCGAGAATCACAAAGAGGTTTTGGAAGTTTAAGTCTATGACGAATCGGGGACTCCGAGTGCTCCTCACACAGAGTGGTTCGAATCTGACTTGATCAATTTTGTGATGTAGCATGAATAGAGTTTGAGACGAGAAAAGCATAGATAGCTAGAGGAGGTTCTTAGGCATTCTTGTCCATCCACTTGGCAAAAGAAAAATAAAGCCAAACAATCAAAACAACAAGTGGATGTCCTCGAATGAGTAAAATATGCAACCAACATGCTCACACAATAAAATGGCAATTGAAATATGTGACAAAGCATGCACATCCAGTTCTAGCATCTATCAAGCAATTGGCGATGACTAGGTCATCTATATATGAGTATATTGACTTAGGAGTCAAATGAGAACATTTGATCATAGGTCATACTCATCGTTTAAGCTCAACTGGGGTTACCACTTTTACATAAAGCATTGTTGTGTTCACATCATTAGAGTTGCTTTAACTCAAGTCTTAGAGTAAAGCTCCCCCTAGATGTGATATCCCCCCTAAGAGGGATGAACTAACCTTGGGTTTTGTCGATGATGACTTCATGTAGATGTTGAAGATGTGGATGCTCAATGTTGATGTAGATCACTTGGAGCTATCCTTTTGAGTGATTTGCACTTTCAATACCTACATGGGTTAGTCCCACAAGGAACAAACAAGAATATCCATAGACATAGAGTGATGCACACACAAGATGATGTCTATGAAGGCTTTTAGGTTACCTTGTCCCTTGACTTACCAACAAGAGGGTTTGTGACTCCTTGAACTAGTGCAAGATGTGGAAGTTGATTGCACTTGTTTTTTGCCAAAATGATAAGAGTGAAGTATGTTGGCAGAGTCACCCTCAAGAACTCTCTGGTTCTTCTTCTTTTGGATCCAAACCATCTTGATGGGAATCCTTGGAGTTGTAGTCGTACTTGATGAAGTGGAACTTGAAGTAGTCTTGGGAATCCACTTGACTAAGGTCTTAGGAGCTTCTTCAAATGCATCAATTTCCTCTTGAAGCTTGTCCTTGCCTTTTTGCTTGTAGTCTTGTGGTGGAAGATCATCTTGAGTTTGTGTCCCCTTGAAAGAAGTAGGATCATACTTCTCTTGTTGAGGAACAAACTTTGTCTTGGGGTATTGATCTTCTTCCCACTCAACTCCATTGGCATTGAACTTTCGTTCAAAACCAACACCTTGATTCTTCCGGTGCCTTCCTTGCTTGTGTACAATCTCCTCGAATTGCTTACTTCCGGCAAGGCTTTTGTACACTCCTTTCTCTATGATTCCCTTCAATAAGCTATTTTCTTGCTCAAGTGTAACTTGGCTAAGAGAATCATTAGTGGAATCAAGAGAACTACTAGAAGCAGCAATATTGGATTTAACATGATCATTGTTACTACTAGAGGAAGAATATTTCTTGTTCTTGTTATTGGACTTGACTTGAGGCATGTAAGTGGATAAGAGTAAACGTTTGGTAATGTAAGAAGAACTTTTCTTGCGGAGATCATCATTGATTGCCTTTAAGAACTCATGCTCTTGCTCAAGATTGAGATTTTCAAAGCGTAACTTCTCATGAGCTCTTAAAAGTTCTCGATGATCTTCGAAGATAGTTTCATGAGCTAACTTAAGAGTGTTTAGTTCTTTAGTTAGAGCCTCAATTTTCTCCTTATCATTGTCATTCGTTTTATCTTGATTAGCATGATTAATTGACGTTTCATCATAGTATTCATCACTAGAGTTGTCAACAAGTAAATCATCATCACCTAACAAGTCATCTTCATCACTATTGAAATCAACATACTCAGGATGAGTTACCTTAGGACCTTTGGCCATGAAGCATCTTCCAATTCCTTCATTTGGTGAGTCAAATATGTCGTAGGAGTTGGTTGACACAAGTGCTAGACCGGCAACTCCTTCATCTTGAGTATATTAGGAATCGGAGTGATAACTTCTCTCAGAGTGGTTGTCGGAGTCGAAGCCGGATACCCATTCACCAACATGAGCTTGATGTCTTCGTTTTGTGTAGCTCCTTGATGATTTTTCCTTTCTTTCCGAATCCTTGCCTCTCCATGAGTATCTTCGTTCATAACGATCATCTCTACTCCTTCTCTCTCTTGATGGTGATTCTTCTCTTTTGCCTCTTCTTTTTGGAGAATCTTCTCTTCTTTTGTAGGGAGTCGTACACTCATTGGAATAGTGTCCGGGTCTTCCACAATTGTAGCAGTTTCGCTCTCGACTAGAAGATCTTTTGTCATTGTAGGACCTTGACTTGGAGCTTCTATCTTTGCTTCTACTCTTGTAGAACTTGTTGAAGTTCTTCACCATTAAGCTCAATTCTTCGTTGAAGTTTTGTTTCTCACTTGATGATGTGGGGGATTCACATGAGGCTTTGTAGGCACCACTTGATTTGTTGTGAAGTTCCTCTATCCTTGAGTGACATCCCATGAGCAACAATTCTACCAATGACTTCAGTTGGCTTGAGATCTTTGTAGTTGGTCATCATTTGGATCAATGTGCACACGGTATCATATTTTCCATCCAAGGCTCTTAGGATCTTCTTGATGATGAATCTGTCGGTCATCTCTTCACTCCCTAAGCCGGCAATCTCGTTTGTGATGAGAGCAAGCCTAGAGTACATTTCAGCGACACCTTCACCATCCTTCATTTTGAACTTGTCAAGTAGACTTTGAAGCACATCCAATTTGGATTCCTTGACGGAGTCGGTACCTTCGTGCATATCAATCAAAGTATCCCAAATTTCCTTTGCATTCTCAAGACGGTTGATTTTGTTGAATTCTTCGGGGCATAATCCGTTGAAGAGAATATCACAAGCTTGAGCATTGTATTGTAACATCTTCAACTCATCCGCGGTAGCTTCACGGTTTGGTTCTTTCCCGTCGAAGAAGTCACCTTGCAAACCAACACACACAATAGCCCAAACGGCGGGGTTATGTCCAAGAATATGCATTTTCATTTTATGCTTCCAACTAGCAAAATTAGTGCCATCAAAGTAAGGACCTCTATGGTGATAATTTCCCTCGCTAGACGCCATACTCTCCTTCATGACAAGCTCAAGTCCTTCGAATACGGATTTCGTACACATCTTCTATTGTGTTTTCGATGTTGGAGTTTATGCCGGTTTCTTCATCCATGGAGGTTTCAAACCTCTTTATCATAGGCATAGCTCTCATGCTCTTGTCGTTGGCTTTCTATCAAGCTTGAGTTCGTCGAAATCTGTAGGATCGGAAGTATGTCTAGAGGGGGGGTGATTAGACTACTTGACCAAATAAAAACTTAACCTTTTCCCAATTTTAGTTCTTGGCAGATTTTAGCAACTTTAGGACAAGTCAAGCAATCATCACACAATTCAAGCAAGCATGCAAAGAGTATATAGCAGCGGAAAGTAAAGCATGCAACTTGCAAGAATGTAAAGGGAAGGGTTTGGAGAATTCAAACGCAATTGGAGACACGGATGTTTTTCCCGTGGTTCGGATAGGTGGTGCTATCCTACATCCACGTTGATGGAGACTTCAACCCACGAAGGGTAATGGTTGCGCGAGTCCACGAAGGGCTCCACCCACGAAGGGTCCACGAAGAACCAACCTTGTCTATCCCACCATGGCCATCGCCCACGAAGGACTTGCCTCACTAGCGGTAGATCTTCACGAAGTAGGCGATCTCCTTGCCCTTACAAACTTCTTGGTTCAACTCCACAATCTTGTCGGAGGCTCCCAAGTGACACCTAGCCAATCTAGGAGACACCACTCTCCAAGAAGTAACAAATGGTGTGTTGATGATGAACTACTTGCTCTTGTGCTTCAAATGATAGTCTCCCCAACACTCAACTCTCTCTCATAGGATATGGATTTGGTGGAAAGAAGATTTGAGTGGAAAGCAACTTGGGGAAGGCTAGAGATCAAGATTCATATGGTAGGAATGGAATATCTTGGCCTCAACACAAGGGTAGGTGGTTCTCTCTCAGAACATATGAGTTGGAAGTGTAGACGTGTTCTGATGGCTCTCTCCACGAGTGAAGAGGAGGTGGAGGGGTATATATAGCCTCCACACAAAATCCAACCGTTACACACAATTTACCAATCTCGGTGGGACCGAATCAACAAACTCGGTCGGACCGAAATAGTAAACCTAGTGACCGTTAGAGATTTTCGGTGGGACTGACATGCAACTCGGTAGGACCGATACGGTTAGGGTTAGGGCATAACGTAATCTCGGTGAGACCGATTTGGTAATTGGCTAACCAGAGAGTTGGTCAGGCAAACTCGGTGGGACTGATTTGCTCTTTCGGTGAGACCGAAAAGTTACAAAAGGGAAACAGAGAGTTTACATTGCAATCTGGGTGGGACCGATTTGCTCTTTCGGTGAGACCGAAAATTTACAAAAGGGAAACAGAGAGATTTCAACCCCATCTCGGTGAGACCGAGATCCCTATCGGTAGAACCGATTTGCTAGGGTTTGGCAGTGGCTTATGACAAGTGAAACTCGGTGGCGTCGGATGGAAAGAATCGGTAGGACCGAGTTTGGCTTGGAGTTTAGGTCATTTGTGGATAGGGGAAAGTAGCTGAGGATTTTGGAGCATATCATTAAGCACATGAAGCAAAAGGCTCATTAAGCAACACCTCATCCCTCCTTGATAGTATTGGCTTTTCCTATGGACTCAATGTGATCTTGGATCACTAACATGTAAAAAAAAAGAGTCTTGAGCTTTTGAGCTTGAGCCAATCCTTTGTCCTTAGCATTTTGAGGGTTCCACTTTCACCATCCATGCCATGCCAATCATTGAGCTTTCCTGAAATAATTGTCTTGGAATAGCATTAGCTCAATGAGCTATATGTTGTTATGAATTACCAAAACCACCTAGGGATAGTTGCACTTTCAAAATAAGAGTTCATTTGCAGAAGTCATAGCAGTTTTGGTCTTACTTGCTTCATCACTTTTGCTTGGGCTATTTTGTAGTACTCTAGCAGTTGTACTGCCTTGGGTAGTGGTCACAATCCAGTGCCTCGGGCACTACCGCTTGTTTTTTGGGCTACTGGACTCTTTTTCTCTTCAGTGGTAGTAGGACGGCAGTTGGGCACGGTAGTGCCATTTCAGACGATAGTACCGCCCCTGCCCCAGCGGTAGTACCGCTTGACAGGTACCTCCGCTGCCTACTACCATCACGCTTCTGCTTATATTTTGCTTCTGTAGCCCCTCACAGCTTTCACGGTACTAGGGCGGTAGTACTGCCCGATAGTACCACTTCAGGAGGTACTACCGCTCTGTTGACCAACTTAGTACAGCAGTACTCTCTGGTACTTGTTGGGTTACGTAGTAATTTCAAAAAAAATCCTACGCACACGCAATATCATGGTGATGCATAGCAACGAGAGGGGAGAGTGTTGTCTACGTACCCTCGTAGACCAAAGCGGAAGCGTTGACGCAACATAGAGGAAGAAGTCGTACGTCTTCCCGGTCCAACCGATCCAAGCACCGTTACTCCGGCACCTCCGAGTTCTTAGGACACGTCCGGCTCAATGACGCTCCCCGGGCTCCGATCCAGCAAAGCTTCGGGGATGAGTTCCGTCAGCACGACGGCGTGATGACGATGATGATGTTCTACCGACACAGGGCTTCGCCTAAGCACCGCAACGATATGACCGAGGTGGAATATGGTGGAGGGGGGCACCGCACACGGCTAAGGAACGATCACGAAGATCAACTTGTGTGTTCTAGGGTGCCCCCCTGCCCCGTATATAAAGGAGGGAGGGGGAGGTGCGGCCGGCCCCAAGGGGTGCGCCTGGAGGAGTCCTACTCCCACCGGAAGTAGGACTCCCCCCTATCTTGCCTTGTTGGAGAAGGAAAGGGGGAAGGAGAAGAGGAAAGGGGGGCGCCCCCCCCCCTTCCTTGTCCTATTCGGACTAGGGAGGGAGGGGGCGCGAGGCCTGCCCTGGCCGGCCCCTCTCTTCTCCCTTATGGCCCATGAAGGCCCATTAACCCCCCGGGGGGTTCCGGTAACCCCTCGGTACTCCGGTAAAATGCCAATTTCACCCGGAACGATTCCGATGTCCAAATATAGGCTTCCAATATATCGATCTTTATGTCTCGACCATTTCGATACTCCTCGTCATGTCCGTGATCACATCCGGGACTCCGAACTACCTTCGGTACATCAAAATGTATAAACTCATAATAACTGTCATCGTAACATTAAGCGTGCGGACCCTGCGGTTCGAGAACAATGTAGACATGACCGAGACACGTCTCCGGTCAATAACCAATAGCGGGACCTGGATGCCCATATTGGCTCCTACATATTCTACGAAGATCTTTATCGGTCAGACCGCATAACAACATACGTTGTTCCCTTTGTCATCGGTATGTTACTTGCCCGAGATTCGATCGTCGGTATCCAATACCTAGTTCCATCTCGTTGCCGGCAAGTCTCTTTACTCGTTCCGTAATACATCATCTCACAACTAACATATTAGTTGCAATGCTTGCAAGGCTTATGTGATGTGCATTACCGAGAGGGCCCAGAGATACCTCTCCGACTATCGGAGTGACAAATCCTAATCTCGAAATACGCCAACCCAACAAGTACCTTTGGAGACACCTGTAGAGCACCTTTATAATCACCCAGTTACGTTGTGACGTTTGGTAGCACACAAAGTGTTCCTCCGGTAAACGGGAGTTGCATAATCTCATAGTCATAGGACCATGTATAAGTCATGAAGAAAGCAATAGCAACATACTAAACGATCGGGTGCTAAGCTAATGGAATGGGTCATGTCAATCAGATCATTCAACTAATGATGTGACCTCGTTAATCAAATAACAACTCTTTGTTCATGGTTAGGAAACATAACCATCTTTGATTAACGAGCTAGTCAAGTAGAGGCATACTAGTGACACTCTGTTTGTTTATATATTCACACATGTATTATATTTCCGGCTAATACAATTCTAGCATGAATGATAAACATTTATCATGATATATGAGGAAATAAATAATAACTTTATTATTGCCTCTAGGGCATATTTCCTTCAGTACTGCCCCTGGAAGCGGTAGTACCGCTTTACTGCGAGTTGTGGCATAATGGTTGGATTTGTCCCCACCTATATAAGGGGGTCTGCTTCCCCAATGGATCTTATACTTTGAGCTCGTGTTTGCCTCTCATTGTTGACCTTCTTTGAGCTTGCTATCTCTCACTCCCTCCAATGATTCTTGTTCATTCTTGAGGGAAAATAGAGAGGTGATCTAGATCTACATTTCCACCAATCACTTTCTCCTCTATGTGAGGGGAACCCCTTGGATCTAGATCTTGGAGTTCTTTGTGTTCTTCTCTTTGTTCTTCCTATTATATTCCTCCATAGCATTAGTTGCTGTGGTGGTATTTGGGAAAGAAGGACATGGGCACTATGTGTGCCCTTGCCATTGCATTTGGTGCATAGGTTTGACTCTCCACGCTGATATGTGGAAGTTGAGTAGCTTATTACTCTTGGGTGCTTGGTACCCTAGAGCTTTTTCCTCTTGGGTGCTTGGGCGCCCTAGACGGTTGGTGGTATCTCAGAGCTCAATCATTGTTATGTAAAGCTCTGGGCAAGCATCAGGGTCTCCAATTAAGTTGTTGAGATTGCCTTGAGCAATTTGTACGGGTTCCAGTGACTGCTCCCAAGGGTTGCCAATCATATGGGTTCCGATGACCGCCCCTAAGGGTTGCCAATTGTACGGGTTCAGTGACGGCCCTCAAGGGTCCCATAGTAGAATCACGGTATCTTGCATTGTGCGAGGGCATGAAGAGATTACGGTGTCCCTAGTGGCATTTTGGGGGAGCATTGTGCCTCCACACCACTCCAAACGGAGATTAACATCCGCAAGGTTGTGAACTTCAGGATACATCGTCGTCTCCGCGTGCCTCGGTTATCTCTTACTCGAGCCCTTTACTTATGCATTTTACTTTGTGATAGTCATTGTGTTTCATGTTATATATCGGGCTACCACTTAGTTGTTTATCTTGCTTAGCATAAGTTATTTGTGCACATAGGTGAGCCTAGTTGTTTTAGGTTTTGTGCTTGAAAAATTAAACCGTAGTTTTATCCCGCATTTGTTCAAGCCTAAACCGTAATTATTTTAAAGTGCCTATTCACCACCCCCTCCTCTCTATGCGACATCCATGATCTTTCAGAGTTCCCATTGCAAAATGGGTGCCTCTAATAAAGACCTTAATTGTGTCTACGGTGCCTTCTCCGGTTGAGTCAAATGGGTCATCTATATATGGTGGATGCACCAACCATACGACGAAGATGTCAAAATGCTCATAGACTTCATGGATGCTATCAAACCATATATGAGCATTGTGTTAGGAGGAGGATCAAAGGATAGATACTTGGGTTGGGCAAGGTGGCTATTGCTAATGACATGTTGCTTGCAAATGCCATTCTTGTCCAATCCTTAAATCTCATTTGTTTACCACTCGCCAATTGGGTTTCGTTGGTTATGATAAACTATTTGGAGTAAAGGAAATGAAAGTATTTAGGAGAGATACTCTCAAAGTGACCTTTTTTGGAGAGTTGGATGGCAACCTTTACACGATTAATTTATCAAAAGAGAGCACTTACCATGCAACTTGTCTAATGGCCAAGGCCGACAAGGGGTGGCTATGGCATCACCGCCTAGCCCATGTCGGCATGAGAAATCTTAAAGATCTCCTAAAGGGTGCATGCATAGCTGGCAAGAAACATCAAGCAAAGCACCCGTCCCAAGAATGTTTTATCAACCTCCTTCATATGGATCTCTTTGGTCCTTCGTCATGGGATAGTCTTGGAGGGAAGAAGTATGGTCATGTCACTGTTGATGATTACTCAAGATACATGTAAGTGTTCTTCCTCAAGTCCAAGGATGAGACGAAGACCACCTTAATTGATTTTCTGAACCTTGACCTTCATTGATTTTGACAAGCAAGATCAACAAAGAGATCTTGGCAATAACAAGCGATGATGTCTCCTAGTTCAAGAACTAAATCTTGGAAGAGTTCCTTAGTGACGAGGGGATTGAGCATCACTACTCCGCACCCTACACCCGTCAACAAAATGGTGTAGCCAAGAGGAAGAACCGAACAACTGTTGAGATGGCAAGGTCCATGATGGATGGGTTCAAGTCGTCAACACCGCTTGTGATGCATCCAACCGAATCTACTATCGCAAGATCTTCGAAAAGACCCCATATGTGCTCCTAACCGGAACAAGCCAAACGTCAATTACTTTCGAGCATTCGGTTGTAAGTGTTTCATTATCAACAGGAAAAAGTTTGGTTACAAAAATTTCAATCCAAAAAAATTGAGGGTATATTTGTTGGTTATGGGTCAAACTCCCATGGCTATAGGGTCTACAATAGAATGGATGTGTTCTAGAAACTTGTGATGTGGTGTTTGATGATTTTATGGGCTCCCACGGGGATCAAGTTGATCTAAGTGATGTATGTGATGAAGACCCCTCACAAGACATCTTGGCCATGGGTGTTAGTGCACATCTTCCCATGGAACAACTGCCTCATGAAGATGATGGAGTCACAAGCACAATCCATGTCTAAGAAACTACAAATTCTACACCATCACAAGATCACATTGCTCATGATGAGACCATCACCCAAGAACAAGAACAAGACCCTCCACAAGCAAATGTGCAAGATTCCCAAGATGCTCAAGGTCAATATGATGCACAGGTGGATGATCATCCTCCACCTTTGGATAATCATGTTGATGAAGATGACGGAAATGAAGTTGAACCATGATAAAATAAATCTCCATATTACCTAAAGTGGTCATGCGCGTGGATGTTGAGAACATCCTTACAGGATTGTCACGTGGTAGGGTCACTCGTAAACAATTTATGAATTTTTGTCCTCACTACTCATTTTTCTTCTAGTATTGAGCCATCCAAGGCATAAGGGGCATTGATGGATGATACATCCCAAACATATCTATAATTTTTCATTTTTCCATGCTATGTATTATCACTTTTGTACACTTTTTATAGCATTTTATAGTATTTGTTTGGACTAACTTGTTAATCTATTTCCCAGTGTCAGTTGTTGTTTCTTGCGTGTTTTTGGTTTTAGAGAAAATCCATATCTACTGAGGTTAAAATGCCTTGCCAATTTAATACGATTTTTGGGGGGCACGAAGGACCCAGGAAGCTTCAGGGGAGAACGAGAGGAGGCAAGGTGAGCCCACACGGCCACTTGGCATTCCTAGGCCCTAGGCGCCCTGACTGGCCATGTGGGCCCCAACTACACTGCCTTTTGTCCATTCCGCCGCCATAAATTCCTATAAATAGAGAAACCCCCGGCCATATTCATATACGATTTTTTCAGCCGCTGCAAGTTCTTGTTTCGCGAAGATCCAATCCGGAAGCCTGTCCCGGTGCTCTGTCGTAGGGTAAACCATTGCCGGAGGCTTTTTCATCAATATTGTTGCCTCCATGATCATGTTTGGGTAGTTTCCGTAGAACCTTAGGGTCCATAGCAGTAGCTAGATGGCTCTCTCTCTCTCTCTCTCTCTCTCTCTTGCTTTGATCTTCAATACCATGTTCACCTGATCTGCCTCACATGATCCGGATCAGTTCAATGTAATCGGTGATGTGTCTATTGGGATATGATGAATTGTCACTTTATGATCAAATTATGCATTGAATACAATTGAATCTTTTGAGGTTTTCTTGTTGTATAATTAAATAGCTTTGCACGCTCTCCAATTTATCTATATTCAATCTTGCAGTGTTTGATATCCCAGTGATAGAAAGGGACAAGACATGTATTATATTGTTGCAACTAACGGTAAAACAACAGTGACTCATCATATTGATTGATATTTTGATGTCTACAATACATTATGTCATTGATACGTCTATTTTGCATGATGTTTTCCTACTCATATTTATAATGTGTTTTGATCATTGGAACACTTTGTGATGCAATTCTAATGCCTTTTCTCTCTTAATTTGCAAGATTTACATAGAGAGGGAGATTGCCGGCAGCTGGAATTCTGGACCTAGAAAAGCTACATCAGAGATACCTATTCTACGAAACTCCAAATGACCTAAAATTTCATGGAGAATTTCATGGAATATATAAAAAATACCGGAGCAAAGAAGTACCACAGGGGGCCCACCAATTGCCTACAAGGCAACAGGGCCTGGCCACCCCCTTGGGCGTGCACTGATGCCTTGTGGTGCCCACAGCTGGCCTTCGGCCCCCATCTTCTGCTATATGAAGTGTTTTGACCTAGAATAAATAAAGAGAGGACTTCTGGGACGAAGTGCCACCGCCTCCAGGCAGAACATGGGCAGGAGCACTTTAGCTCTCCGGCAGAGCGATTCCGCAGAGGACACTTCCCTCCGGGAGGGGGAAATCAAAGTCATCGACATCACCAACAACCCTCTCATCGTGGGAGGACAATCTTCATCAACATCTTCACCAGCACCATCTCATATCAAACCCTAATTCATCTCTTGTATTCAATCTTTGTCTCAAAACCTCAAATTGGTAACCATGGGTTGCTAGTAGTGTTGATTACATGTCGTAGTTGATGCTAGTTGGTTTATTTGGTGGAAGATCATATGTTAAGATCCTTGATGATATCCAATACCCCTCTGATCTTGAACATGAATATGAGTTGTGAGTAGTTACTTTTGTTCTTAAGGACATGGGAGAAGTCTTGTTATAAGTAGTCATGTGAATTTGGTATTCGTTCGATATTTTGATGATATGTATGTTGTTGCTTCCTTTACTGGTGTCATGTGAACGTCGACTACATGGTACTTCACCATACTTGGGCCTAAGGGAAGGCATTGTGGAGGGAGTAGATGATGGGCTGCTAGAGTGATAGAAGCTTAAACCCTACTTTATATGTTATTCCATAATGGGCCGATTTGGATCCATATGTTTCATGTTATGATTAGATTTATCTTAATTCTTCTTTTGTAGTTGCGGATGCGTGAGAGAGGGGGTAATCATATGTGGGAGGCTTGTTCAAGTAAGAATAGCACCCAAGCACAGGCAACCCACATATCAAATTATCAAAGTAGCGAACGCGAATCAAATAAACATGATGAAAGTAACTAGATGATAATTCACATGTGTCCTCGAGAACACTTTGCTTGTTATAAGAGAATATTCCGACCTCTCCTTTGTTATAAAAAGGATTGGGCTACCTCGCTCCACATTTTCTACTATTGTTACTTGTTACTCGTTATGAATTACCTTGCTACAAAACTATCTGTTACCGATATTTTCAGTGCTTGCAGAGAGTACCTTGCTGAAAACCGCTTGTCATTTCCTTCTGCTCCACGTTGGGTTCGACACACTTACTTATCGAAAGGACTATGATTGATACCCTATACTTTCAAGTCATCAGTCATCATGCTTATTGTGATGTTTTGTTTCTTGTAAACTTTATACTTTGAGATGCATGCTGGATAGCAGTCTTAGAATGAAGTATTAGTAGTAGATGCAGTTAGATTAATGGTCTACTTACCACGGACGTAATTCATATATGAAATTATGCCATGAATGATCATAGTCACAAATATAAATATTCAGTTTAATCGCTGCACAACTATAATTTGGAATTTTTTTTGCAAAATATTATCAACATTTTAACAAATTTCGAAAATATATGACCTAATATGAAATTTTCAAAAATATTAGCCCGTGGGCCTCGCTCTGGCCGAAGAGGCCATCTTCGGCCGCACTTAGACCGAAGTACGGTCTTCAATCAGGTTTGAGCCGAGGAGTGGCTTGGTGTAGGCCGAAGACTGCTCTTCGGTCAGGAGGAAGCCCACCAGGAACCCCACGGACAGTGAGTTCGTCATATTATATCTGCTTCAAAAATGCATCGTATTCCATGAAGCTAGCATGCCTCCGAGAGTACATGCATGCATGCAGATGAATAGTCTACTACGTAATTTGTTAGTAATTCTAGCATGCCTCTGGTATGGATTCAGTAGGAGAATGATATCGGCCTGAGCTGTAGCACATACATACTCTTGCAGTAGCACTTGCGCCGGAGGCGGCGCGTGTTGCACCCGCTGTCGGGGAAGTCCTCCGTCTTGCACACGCTGGCGCAACTGCTGTAGCTGAAGCAGGTGCCCTCTTCGGCTTGGTGTAGGCCGAAGACAGCTCTTCGGCCCAAAACGACCACTCCTCGGCCGAAGCGTGACCGAAGACCCAACTTCGGTCTAAGCGCTGCCGAAAAGTGCCTCTTCGGCCTGAGCGAGGCTGACGGGCTAATATTTTTGAAATTTACAAATTAGGTCATACATTTTTAGAATTTGTTAAAATAATAATGATACTTTAAAAAATATTCTATAATTTGTTCATCATACCACTTGCCTGCTTAAGTGAGATGCCACTATTGAACCTATGCCCCTAGGTCAATTCTCCTTCACTGAAAACAAATATTTTCTTTGTTGCTTTTACCTTTTACTTTGTTACCAATTATTTCTATCTCTTGACTTTTATCTTGTAACTAGTAGGACAAGGGGCTTGAGAACCCTCTTGTTGTGTTGGGGACAAGTTTGTTCTATGTATTGTGTGCATGTACTGCTTACTTTGTTCGTTGGGAGTGCTCCTACTGGATTGATAACCTTGGTTCTCTAGCGAAGAGAAATACTTGCAATAATATATGTGACTTCCTTAAATGTGATTTATGTGAGTTCCTTAAATGTTGAGCATGATTTGCAATGATATTAGTATGAATTCTATGAATATCAATTGTGCTAATGATATGTAAAGCTATAGGCTTGGGGGTGATGAGTTTGATGAACATGATCTTTTTAGTCCCCTTACTAATGAAGATGTTATTAAAAAAAGTATGATTGGGATAGACATGATAATCTTTATGACTCAGGTGATGATGATACACTTGATGAAAATATTATTTTCTATGATGAACTATATCTATAGGCACTACTGGGGATGATTTTGTTATGCTTACTACTTATTATGATGATCATGATTGAGGTGATAATTATGATGCTTCTTCTCATCTTGAAAATTTACTTGAGCCTCATGATGAATCTATTATTGATAATAATGTTTGTAATACTATTGAAAATGGGTTTGAAGAGTGTATGTTAAGGCATATCTCTCTCAATGTGGTTTTGGTGATTGATGACAACATGTTTGCGGACTAATCGTGTGCTTTGAGCATTTCAGAGATTCATCCTTGGCACGAGACGATTTCTTTCCCTCGGAGTATCATTCAAGACGGTGTAGCTCTTCCGTTTCTTTTTCGGTGGACTAGTTTCGTAGAGAGCATTGTACTAACAAGAGGGGATCCGCTTTGGTAAGGCTAGAGTGGAATCAACACGTACACATCCGTTTCACACCCTCTGAGCCTTTCCGCTTCAATGGAGAGCTCTTCCCTCCCTCATTGGGCTTTGTCTGGTCCCAGCGGTAGTACCGCAGTACCCAGCGGTAGTACCGCTTAGGGGTCATAGGCGGCAGTACCGCCCCGCAGCCGTAGTACCGCTGGTGTGCCAGGCCCCTACTGCGTCGATTCGAGGGGTCATTTCATGTGTCGGATTGTGCGGTACTTCGCAGCGGCAGTAGAGCGGCAGTACCGCTCATAAGCGGCAGTACCGCCCTACCACCGCGGCAGTACCGGTCGGGTCCCTTTCCCCCCTTGCCTTTCAGTCTGCGCGGCAGTACCGCCGAGGGGAGTGGTAGTACCGCTGAGCCTAGCGGTAGTACCGCTGCCTCCCGCGGTAGTACCGCCCTCTGCGGGGCTGTTTGGGGGGGAACGGTTGGATTGTTCCCCCCACTATATAAGGAGGTCTTCTTCCCCAAAGTTGACCCACCTCTTCCCCCAAAAGCTCCATTGTTGCTCCAAGCTCCATTTTCGCCCGATCTCTCTCCCTAGCCAATCAAACTTGTTGATTTCCTCGGGATTGGTTGAGAAGGCCCCGATCAACACTTCCACCAAGAGAAATTTGATTCCCCCCACTAATCCCTAGCGGATCTTGTTACTATTGGGTGTTTGAGCACCCTAGACGGTTGAGGTTACCGTGGAGCCATAGTCCATTGTGGTGAAGCTTCGTGGTGTCATTGGGAGCCTCCAATTAAGTTGTGGAGATTGCCCCAACCTTGTTTGTAAAGGTACGGTTGCCGCCTTCAAGGACACCAATAGTGGAATCACGGCATCTCGCATTGTGTGAGGGCGTGAGGAGAATACGGTGGCCCTAGTGGCTTCTTGGGGAGCATTGTGCCTCCACACCGCTCTAACGGAGACGTACTTCCCCTCAAAAGGAAGGAACTTCGGTAACACATCCTCGTCTCCGCCGGCTCCACTCTTGGTTATCGCATCCCTTTACTTGTGCAAGCTTATTTGTGTTATATCAATTGCTTGCTTGTGTGCTTGTTGTTGTTGCATCATATAGGTTGCTCACCTAGTTGCATATCTAGACAACCTACTTTGATGCAAAGTTTAAATTGGTAAAGAAAAGCTAAAAATTGTTAGTTGCCTATTCACGCCCCCCCCCCCCCTCTAGTCAACTATATCGATCCTTTCAATTGGTATCAGAGCCTCGTCTCTTTATTAAGGACTTTACCGTCCGAAGAGTATGGTTGACACCGTAGACGAAGCGGAGGAGCACTCCGGTGTGAATCCCATCTTGTCTACGTCCGATGGGGAAACCGCGGTCTCTCATGAGGAATTCAATGTGGCTTTGGAAACATTGAAGACCTCCATGACGACCGAGGTTGAAAGCATGTTTAATAAATTCATAGAAGGGCTTAAACTTTCCACTGCACCTTTGAAAGTGGGTGATCCCGCTAACAAGGTGACGGATGCTAACCCCGACAAGGGGGAAGCTACTAGTGAGAAAGCCCCTTCTACTAGTGGCAAGAATGGCACCGACATCTTTGCCCATGTGGAACCTCCACCGGTTTATGGTGGACCGATTCCTTCTACTCACTTGAATCATGCCGGTCCTCCCCCCCAAGATAGTAAAAGGGAGGATTTTGATTCTTGGGTCTGTCGTTTTAAACGTCATTTAAATCATGTGAACACTAATCTTTGGAGAATTATTGAAGAAGGTTTTTATCCGCTTGACGGAAGCAACTTCACTCCTAGAGAAGCCACGGATAATCAAATCAATGAGAATGCTCTCTTCATCATCCAAGATGCAATTCCTCTCGAAGATCTTCCTCACCTCCGGCCCTACGCCATGGCCAAGGATGCATGGCTCCAAGTTGTATCCCTCTACCGAGGGAGCGCAAACATTCAACGCTCCAACTATGAAGTGGTGCAAGATGAGGCCGACGAGTTCGCAATGAAAGAGGATGAAGAACCACGTGAACTTTATCGAAGAGTAACCAAACTCGCGGTCTCACTCCGAGATCACGGGAGCAAGGACACGGATGACAATTGGATCAAGCACAAATTCCTCAAGGCAATGATGCCTTACCACAAGGCCATGTCCTCCGTCATTCATCAAAGGCCGGACTTCCACAACTTGACCTCAAGTGAGGTGTTAGATGAGTTTGTTGCTATGATCATATTGGACAAGACCGCCGACAACGCGGTTCTTCGCTCTCAAAGAGCAAAGAAGCCCAACCTTGCATTGAAGGCCAAGGTTTGTGTTGAAGAAGAGGAAGAAGAGGAGAGCAATCCCGAAGATACAAAGTATGACTATCATGAACACATGGCCCTTGCTTCTAGGCAATTTTGGAACAAGAAGAGTTCATGTCCCAACTTCAACAAAAGCAACTTAAGTGGTGCTAAGGTCAAGCAATGTGTGAGAACTTGCTATAATTGTGGCAATGTGAGTCACCTTGTTGCGGAATGCCCTTATGAGAAGAGGGAAGACAATGGTGGCAAGCTCATCCGAAAGGACAAGGCCAAGTCTTTCCCCAACAAGAGCAACTTCACCAAGAAGACTCCTCACAAGGCTTTGGTGGTACAAGAAGAGTACAATGAGGATGATGATGATGATGAAGATGGTGGGTCGGTTGCCATGGCCTCCGTTTCCATTGCGACGACTCCACAGGTATCTCTCTTCGATTCTCCTAATGAGAGCATCACCGCCAAGTGCCTCATGGCTAAAGCCACCAACAAGGTAACCCCCAATGTCAAAACTACCTTCATTGATCATCCTTATTTGACGTATTGCATTGATGGACATGATGGATCTACTATGGAGGAGAATGAGTTTGAGTACTTTATGGGTAAACTCAAGGGTAAATCCAAGAAGAACTTCGTTGCTCTCTTGGAACAACTTGGTGAAGCCAATGACATGATCGAGGCTCACGAAGATACCATCTCTAAGATGGAGGGGCATAGTCAAGACTATGCTGACGAGATTTCGGATCTTTCCAATGCTATTGAGGAAGAGTGTGGTCTTCGTTTGGCTCTTGAGGGGTCACACAACGATGATCATGCTAAATTAAAGAAAGATCTTGATCATGCTCTTGTTGTTTCTCGTGTGCTAAATTTCGAGAAGGCCAAACTTGGGGTTGATCTTGCTAGACTCAAGGAGGAGTTTGATATACTTGACAAGGCTCACAAGGCCTTGAAGGGTATTCATGCTAGTCTCAAGGAGTCTCATGATCTACTCCAAGTGAAGCTAACTAAGGAGAGAGCCAATTTTCCTCATATGGTTTTAATTGATAATGCAAATGCTACTAACCCTTGTTGTGAGCATGTGCATCTTATTGAGGAAAATGCTAAGTTGATGGAGCAACTTGAGAAAGGCCTTGTGTCATGCATAAAAGGTGAGAAGAACCTCAACGGCCTTTTGAGCAATCAAAAGGAAGTTGTGGCCAAGGAGGGGATTGGGTTCGCACCCAAGCCCAAGAACAAGAAGGAGAATGGCAAGACCAAATGACCTCCTCCTCTCAAGCAAACTTTTGTGAAGGAGGGAGAGGTTGATTCCAAGGAGAAGAAGAACAATGCGAAGGGTGCTGGTGCCAAGAAGGGCAATGCCACCCTTCCCAACAAAGCCGACGACTTTAACCCTTCTTATGTGTTATGTCGTGCTAGTGATGGGCATGTTTATGCCAAATTTGTTGGTTCTCCTTATGAGTACATTGAATGGTCTATTTGGGTTCCTAAGAACCTTGTCACTAACATCAAAGGACCCATTACAAAATGGGTACCTAAAACCAAGCATTGATCTCTTGTAGGTGTTTGCTTCCGGTGGAGGATCATGGTTGCTTGATAGTGGAGCTACGAATCATATGACCGGAAGCAAGGACTTGGTGGTGGACGTTCTCAAGACTCCATCTATGCCCACCAATGTCGAGTGAGGTGATGCCTCATCTTCTAAGGTATTGGGACTCGACAAGTTTGTCATTTCTCATGATCTCACGATTGAGAAGGTCATGCTTGTTGAGTCCCTTGCATACAATTTACTTTCCGTTCGTCAACTTGCAATCATGGGCTTTGCCACTTTCTTTGATATTGATACCGTGGCCCTCTTGTGGATCAATACTCTTAAAGTAGCCTTTGTTGGGCATGTCGAGAACGGTCTATATGTGATTAACTTTTCGGAGCGACCCACTAAGACCGCGACATGCCTAATGGCTAAAGTTGACGTGGGATGGCTTTGGCATCGCTGTTTAGCCCGTGTCAATATGAGATCTTTGCAAAGTCTTCTCAAGGGGGACCATGTCTGTGGACTAACAAATGTTAGTTTTGCTAAAGATCGTGCTTGCAGTGCTTGTATCGAAGGAAAGCTACATGAGAAGGCTCACCCTCCCACGACTATCATTTACTCGAAGAGGCCTTTGGAACTCCTTCATTTGGATCTCTTTGGGCCTCCATCCTTTGATAGTCTTGGGGGTAGAAAGTATTGCTTGGTGATTGTGGATGACTATTCAAGATACACTTGGGTGTATTTCTTCAAGAGGAAGAGCGAGACCCAACAAACCGTCATTGACTTTGCAAATGAAGCCCAACGTCAACACAATGCGAAGATCTTGACAATAAGAAGTGACAACGGCACCGAGCTCAAGAACTACACCTTGGATGAGTTCCTTAGTGATGAGGGGATCAAGCATCAATATTCCGCACCTTACACCCCTCAACAAAATGGTGTTGCAGAGAGGAAGAATCGGACGTTGATGGATGCGGTAAGGACCATGATGGCGGAGTTCAAGTCTCCCTACAACTTTTGGACCGAAGCCATCAACACCGCGTGCCATGCTTCAAACCGGCTCTATCTCTGCAAAGGCTTGAACAAGACTCCATATGAGATACTCACCGGTAACAAGCCCAGCCTCAAGTACTTTCGGGTGTTAGGGTGTAAGTGTTTCATTCTCAAGAAAGGTGTTCGTTTCTCTAAATTTGAGGCTAGAGCTTATGAGGGCATATTTGTTGGTTATGCTACAAACTCTCATGCTTACCGTGTTCTCAATAAGTCCACGGGGCTTATTGAGGAAACGTGTAATGTGGAGTTTGATGAAAATAACGGCTCCCAAGTGGAGCAAAGTGGTACTTGTGATGTATGAAATTCCTCCCCAAGCCATAAGAAGAATGGTTGTTGGCTTTATCCTACCCATTGAGGAACCCCTTGTGGCCGAAGGAGAAGGACAATGTTCCACTCAAGTGGAACCATCACCAACTCAAGACCCACATGCTTCCGAAGAACATAGTGAAGGCCCTCAACCAAATGAACAAGACCAAGGGCGAGATCTCTATCAAAATGGTGGTGAATCACCACATGATGCCCAAGGTCAAGTTCTCTCCTCCGAGCAAGATCAAGATCAAGAGCAAGCTCAATATCAAGATCAAGCTCATGACGACGCTCAAGATGATCAAGTTTCCACCTCTCCTCATCTCACTTCCGAGGAGGAATTGGAGCGTCGTGCCGCAAAGATTGCTTCCAATCTCACCACCTTACCGAGTTGCTACAAGATCATGGATTTGAAGTTGGGCTAATCGACCCCATTCTTTTTACCAAGAAGGTCAAAGGGGAGTTGTTTGTGTGCCAACTATATGTTGATGATATTGTCTTTGGTTCCCCTAACAAAGTTTTCAATGAGGAATTTGCCAATCTCATGACCTCAAAGTTCAAGATGTCTTCCATGGGAGAGTTGAAGTTCTTCCTTGGATTCGAAGTGAAGCAAAGAAGAGAAGGAACCTTCATCAACCAAGCCAAATACACTCAAGACATGCTCAAGAGATTCAAGCTAAGCGATGTCAAGCCGGCTTCCACTCCAATGCCCACCAAGTGCCAACTTGACATTGATCCCAATGGTAAAGCGGTGGATCAAAAGGTATATCGTTCCATGATTGGCTCCTTTCTTTACCTTTGTGCATCTAGACCGGATATCATGTTGAGTGTGGGAATTTGTGCACGGTTTCAAGCCGCACCGAAGGAAAGCCACTTTGTGGCGGTCAAGCGAATCTTTCGATATTTGGCTCATACCCCAAACTTTGGCTTATGGTACCCAAGAGGAGCAAACTTCAAGCTTGTAGGATATTTGGACTCCGATTGGGCAGGAGAAAAAGTGGATAGGAAGTCCACTTCTGGAGGATACCAATTCCTTGGTTTCTCTTTGGTGAGTTGGTCTTCCAAGAAGCAAAGTTGTGTGTCTCTCTCGTCCACCGAAGCGGAGTATGTGGCGGCCGGTAGTTGTTATGCACAACTCTTATGGATGAGGCAAACTTTAAAGGATTACGGTGTCATTTGTGAAAAAGTGCCTCTTTGGTGTGACAATGAAAGTGCCATCAAGATTCCTCTCAACCCGGTGCAACACTTCAAGACGAAGCATATTGAGATTCGGTATCACTTCATCTGGGATCACATTAGGCAAGGGGAGATCGAGCTCAACTATGTCAACACTCATGATAACCTTGCAGATATCTTCACGAAGCCTTTGGATGAAGCAAGATTTCGCGAGTTAAGGCATGAGCTAAATATCATTGATTCGAGCAATGTTGCTTGAACCCTTGCACTCCCCACCATACTCAACTTGTTATCTTGTGTACGTGTAGGCATCGATATAGAGGGAGTGGTGTTCTCTCAATGAACTCCCCCCCCCCCCCGTTATGCATAAATTGATCAACTCTTTCACATTAGCCATTTTTGATGGTACCTGTGCTTCAAAGACGAGTTTTGGTCATTTGGGGAATCCTGGATTAGGGGGTGTCCGGATGGCCGGACTATACCTTCACCCGGACTCCTGGACTATGAAGATACAAGATTGAAGACTTCGTCCCGTGTCCGGATGGGACTTTCCTTGGCGTGGAAGGCAAGCTTGCCGATGCGGATATTTAGATCTCCTACCATTGTAACCGACTTTGTGTAACCCTAACCCTCTCCGGTGTCTATATAAACCGGAGGGTTTTAGTCAGTAGGACAAGAATCCAACATACAACAATCATACCATAGGCTAGCTTCTAGGGTTTAGCATCCTTGATCTCGTGGTAGATCTACTCTTATACTACCCATATCATCAATATTAATCAAGAAGGACGTAGGGTTTTACCTCCATCAAGAGGGCCCGAACCTGGATAAAACATTGTGTCCCTTGTTTCCTGTTACCATCCGCCTAGACGCACAGTTTGGGACCCCCTACCCGAGATCCGCCGGTTTTGACATGGACATTGGTGCTTTCATTGAGAGTTCCTCTGTGTCGTCACTCTTAGGCCCCATGGCTCCTTTGATCATCAAAGACGATGCGGTCCAGGGTGAGACTTTTCTCCCCGGACAGATTTTCGTCTTCGGCGGCTTCGCACTGCGGGCCAATTCGCTTGGCCGCCTGGAGCAGATCGAAAGCTACGCCCCTGGCCATCAGGTCAGGTTTGGAAGTTTGAACTACACGGCTGGCATCCGTGAGGACTTGATCTTCGACGGGTTCGAGCCACAGCCGAGCGCGCCGCACTGTCTCGATGGGCATGATCTAGCTCTGCCGCCGAACAGTGTCCTGGAGGCCGCACGCGCATCGGTTCTGACCCTTAATTCGGAGCCTGCTGCGCCGATCGAGGATGAGCGGTTGGACGCCACCTCGGGGGCTGCGATCTTAAAGGCGATCGAGCCGAACACCAGCCCCGCACTCTGCATGGCCCGTGACTCCGAGGAGCCGGATTCCTCTCCGGACTTAAAGCCCCCCGCGCCCCTGCCGATCGAATCCGATTGGGCGCCGATAATGGATTTCACCGCCGCGGACATCTTTCAGCACTCGCCCTTCGGCGACGTCCTGAATTCACTAAAGTCTCTCTCTTTATCAGGAGAGTCCTGGCCGGACTACGATCAGCAAGGTTGGGATACGGACGATGAAGAAATTCAAAACCCACCCACCACCCACTTCGTAGCCACTGTCGACGATTTAACCAACATGCTCGACTTCGACTCCGAAGACATCGAAAATATGGACGATGATGCAGGAGACGAACAAGAACCAGCACCTGTAGGGCGCTGGAAGGCCACCTCGTCATACGACATATATATGGTGGACACTCCAAAAGATGGAGAAGGCGATGGAACAGCGGGGGATGACACCTCTAAGAAACATCCCAAGCGTCGGCGTCAGCGGCGCCGCTCTAAATCACGCCAAAGCAAAAACGGTGATTCCGGCACGGGAGATAATACTACTCCGGATAGCACCGAAGAACACCCCCTCTAGCAAGATTCAGCACAGGAGGATGGAGAAGCCAGCCCTCATGAGAGAGCGGCAGACCGAGAGGTTGAGGATGACAATTATATGCCTCCCTCCAAAGACGAGGCAAGCCTCGACGACGACGAATTCGTCGTGCCATCAGATCCTGCCGAACAAGAGCGTTTTAAATGCAGGCTTTTAGCCACGGCAAGCAGCCTCAAGAAAAAGCAGCAACAGCTTAGAGCTGATCAAGATTTGCTAGCTGACAGATGGACTGAAGTCCTTGCGGCCGAAGACTATGAACTCAAACGCCCCTCCAAGCGTTACCCAAAGCGCAGGCTGCTACCCCGATTAGAGGAGGAAGCACCTACATCACCAGCGCATGACATAGCCGACCGGCCATCTCGTGGCCGCAACAGAGAGTAGGCCCTCCACTCAAGCCATGCCCCGACGCCGCTCAAAACATGCTAAGGCACGGGAAAACGCGCCAGACCTGCGAGATATACTGAAGGACAAGGCAAGGCAAACAAGATCGATCTATGGATCGCGCGGGCGCCCCACGGCACGTGACGATGATCATCACTCCGGATACAACAAATCCGGCCGGGCCGAACACAATAGACAAAGCTCCTTTGAGCTGTGTCGTGATATAGCCCAGTACAGAGGCGCCGCACACCCACTATGCTTCACAGATGAAGTAATGGATCATAAAATCCCTAAGGGCTTCAAACCCGTAAACATCGAATCATACGATGGCACAACAGATCCTGCGGTATGGATCGAGGATTATCTCCTTCATATCCACATGGCCCGCGGCGATGATCTACACGCCATCAAATACCTCCCGCTCAAACTTAAGGGACCGGCCCGGCATTGGCTTAACAGCTTGCCAGCAGATTCAATCGGTTCTTGGGAGGACCTGGAAGCCGCATTCCTCGATAATTTCCAGGGTACCTATGTGCGACCACCGAACGCCGATGACCTAAGCCACATAATTCAGCAGCCAGAGGAATCGGCTAGGCAATTCTGGACGCGGTTCCTAACAAAGAAAAACCAAATAGTCGACTGTCCGGACGCAGAGGCCCTAGCGGCCTTCAAGCATAATATCCATGACGAGTGGCTCGCCCGGCACCTGGGACAGGAAAAGCCGAAATCTATGGCAGCCCTTACGACACTCATGACCTGCTTTTGCACGGGAGAAGATAGCTGGCTAGCTCACAGCAACAACTTAACCAAGAGCCCTGGTAATTCGGATACCAAGGACAAAAGCGGCAGGTCGCGCCGGAACAAGCAGAAATGCCGTGTTAACAGCGACAGCAACGAGGATACGGTAGTCAATGCCGGATTCCGAGGCTACAAATCCGGTCAGCAGAAAAAGCCATTCAAAAGAAATACTCAGGGCCCGTCCAGTTTGGACCGAATACTCGACCGCTTGTGCCAGATACATGGCACCCCCGAAAAGCCAGCCAATCACACCAACAGAGATTGTTGGGTGTTCAAGCAGGCGGGCAAGTTAAATGCCGAAAACAAAGACAAGGGGCTGAATAGCGACGAGGAGGAGGAGCCCAGGCCGCCGAACAACAACGGACAGAAGGGTTTCCCCCACAAGTGCGGACGGTGAACATGATATACGCAACCCACATCCATAAAAGGGAACGGAAACGTGCATTACGGGACGTATACGCGCTGGAGCCAGTCGCCCCAAAGTTCAACCCATGGTCCTCCTGCCCGATCACCTTTGATTGAAGGGACCACACTAGCATCCGTCATGGCGGGTGCGCCGCATTGGTTCTTGACCCAATCATTGACGGATTTCATCTCACAAGAGTCCTTATGGACGGCGGCAGCAGCCTGAACCTGCTTTACCAGGATACAGTGTGGAAAATGGGCATAGATCCCTCAAGGATCAAGCCCACCAAAACGACCTTTAAAGGCGTCATACCAGGTGTAGAGGCCAACTGTACAGGTTCAGTCACACTTGAAGTGGTCTTCGGATCTCTGGATAACTTCCGAAGCGAGGAGTTAATCTTCGACATAGTCCCGTTCCGCAGTGGCTATCACGCACTGCTCGGGCGAACCGCATTCGCAAAGTTCAATGCGGTACCGCACTATGCATACCTCAAGCTCAAGATTTTAGGCCCTCGCGGAGTAATTACGGTCAACGGAAACACCGAACGCTCCCGTCGAACGGAGGAGCACACGGCAGCGCTCGCAGCAGAAGTACAAAGCAGCCTCTCTAGGCAGTTCTCCAGTTCGGCCCTTAAAAAGCCGGACACTGTCAAGCGCGCCCGGAGTAACCTACAACAAGACCGCCTGGCACATTCCGAGCTAGCGTAGCAATGCGGCCCCAACCCTAGCCCTCGCGATATAGCAAAACCAGTGCTTCGCGTACATAACTACGCTCTTGAAATACCATGGGCACAAGGAGAGGGGCACCATCACGGCACGCCCAAAACACGGCTTAAACCGTACTAGGGGCTGCCGAATTCTTTTTCAAATTTTCTCTTACTTTCAGGACTCCACACTTCGGACGACCTGTTCGGCAATTCAACTGCGGCACAAACGATGCAAGATCCAGGAAAGCAGACAAGCCATGCCGCATTATGGAACTCCCAGGTGGTCTCTATTACGAGCAAGTATACCTGTTTTGAATACAATTCCGCGGCCTGCCCCTGGCCAGGACATGTTAAATAGTCCAATTTCTTTTGCTTATCGCACAATTTGTATCGTTCTGCTTTGATAGCAGCCTTTCTATAAACAATGCATAGCTTTTGTCTATTTTTTGCATTATCCTCTTTTTATATATATGTTTATTAATGACATGTTGCACCCGTACATTGTGGTACGGCAAAATACGCCAGGGGCTTAAGTACCCCTCAATATGGTGTGAGAAGTCCGAACACTTTCACAAGTGCGGCACCCCGAACTTATAGCACTATATGCATCGGCTCCGAATCATGATTCGGGTCAATAGTTGGGTTTGCCCGGCTCCTATGTTTTGGTGACTTACGTTCCGCTATATCGGCTAAGGTAGCACTAGGAGAACCACTGCGATTGTGCCCCAGTTGAGCTGGGCTGAGCACCTCAGTAGAGAAAGCTAAAACTGACTGTCATGATGAGGCGAGAGACCGGTCGCTGTTCGAGAGGTTTTTCGAGTCCTTAAAGACTTATGCCGCTTAGAGCGAGGAACCGGCTTTGTCCGGCCAAGGCGTGGATAGCGCCCCAAACTCGGTCTTCCGAATACTAGGGGCTTCGCCGAAATTTAAAATTATAGAGTTCTATGGCTAAGTGAGAGTGTTCAAGCATTATAGTCCGATTGCCTTGTTCGTTGTGCTGAGCGCCTCCCTTGAAGGACCCAAACATGGGGAAAAGAGTGCTCAGGTTTATCCCGAACACCCCAGCACTAGTGGCATGGGGGCAGAAGCCGACGACTGGCCATCTCTCAATTTTTTGATAAACGGCCGCACAGAAAGTAATATTTTAAATTCAACAAGCATTGCTTAGCGCATATGAACAAGTTTTCAGCGCACAGGATAAACATGAGCGAGTTCATTCAAAAGTTACATCCTTGGTACATTCATCCGCCACAAGGCGGGCACCCGCCAGAACATCCTTATAATAGTTCTCGGGCTTGCGATGCTCCTTCCCCCGCGGCAGCCCGTCCCTCACAAGCTTCTCACCGTCCAGCTTACCCCAGTGCACCTTTGCACGGGCAAGGGCCCTACGGGCACCTTCGATGCAGACGGAGCGCTTGATGACCTTGAGCCTTGGACAGGCCTCCACCAGCCGCCGCACCAGCCTGAAGTAGCTCCCAGGCAGGGCCTCTCCAGGCCACAGCCGAACTATGAAGCCCTTCATGACCTGTTCGGCCGCCTTGTGGAGCTCGACCAGCTGCTTCAGCTGGTCGCTCAAGGGCACAGGGTGTCCGGCCTCAGCGTACTAAGACCAGAACACCTTCTCCATCGAGCTGCCTTCCTCGGCTCGGTAGAATGCGGCGGCATCGGATACGCTGCGGGGAAGATCTGCGAAGGCCCCTGGAGAACTCCGGATTCGGGTAAGTAACAAGTAGTTTACTTTTATATGTCTGCTTTGCATAAAGAATGCCTTACCCACCGCTATCTTCTTCACCGCCTCCAACTCTTGGAGGGCCTTCTGGGATTCGGCCTTGGCAGACATGGCAGTTTCAAGAGCCGCCGCAAGCTCGGACGCTCGCGTCTTCGAGTCAAGCTCCAAACTCTCATGTTTTTTCATGAGAGCCTGAAGCTCTTGCTGCACCTCACCGACCTGGGCCTCAAATTTCTCTCGCTCGGTGCGCTCCATGGCCGCCCTCTTCTCGGCCTCGGACAGCACCTGCTTGAGGGTCGCCACCTGAGTCATGGCCCCTACAATAAGCAGTACAATCCTGTCATTTTTTTTTTTGCAAATTGCATCTTTTTTGTATATATTTTTCTATAAGGTATCTCTTACCATCCTTCTCCTCGAGCTGCCGTTTGGCAAGGCCGAGCTCTTGCTCGGTCCACTCGAGGCCCTTCTTTAGGGCACCCACCTCTGCAGTCAGTGCGGTGGTGGCTAGCAACGAAGCCTGCATACGCATATTGACTCCTTTTTGTTAGACTCCTGCGAAATTTAATAGATCCTCTATTCGGCTTTTCTTTCCGAGCGCCAAACAGAGCATCAGGGGCTACTGTCTATGCGGTAATGTTTTTACATATTTTTACTCACCTCGAAGCCTATTAGAAGGCTGGCACAAGCTTCAGTCAGTCCGCTCTTGGCGGACTGAACCTTCTGGATCACCGTACTCATAATAGTACGATGCTCCTCGTCGATGGAGGCGCTGTTAAGCACCTCCAGCAGATTGTCCGGCACCTCCGGTTGGACGGAGGCTGCCGGCTCAGAAGGCTTGCTCCTCTTGGAAGGAGTTCGCCTACCGCTGTCCAGAACTGTTGAGGATTCCGGCGCGATGTCCGGCTCAAAGCCGGACTTGGAGCCCTGGGGGGTCTTGTCCCCTTTACTCCTGGAGTCCGGGAGGTCGCCTCGCGGCTCCTCCAGGACCACCTCCTCTTGCCCCGGAGCTTGTCGCGACGCCACTTCGGCGTCGTCTGCAGTGCGGGGGGAGACAGCGGGCGAAACTGAGTTCACGTCCGATGAATCCAGGGAGCCGCTCGACGACTCGTCGAGTCCGGCCCGGGGCGGCCCGCATAATTATATTCGACATTAGGGAAAAGTTGTGCAACAACAGGGATATTATGAGTTACTCTAGTATCCAAATACTTACGATTTCGCCGTACGCTTGGCTCTGTCCGGCCACTCCTCTTCGTCGTCGTCGGCGTCGGCGGAGTAGTACGGAGGAAGGGTTTTCCCCTTCTTGGACCCTTCGGCCTCCCCTGTTGGGGCGGCCTTCCTCTTCTTTCCTCCCCCCGCTGGAGGGGGATAGGATTCTTCTTCCTCCTCCTCGTCTTCACAGGAGGAGCGCGTCTCGGATTCGTCGGACAACGAGTCCGACACCACCGTATGACGGGAACTCTTTTGAGTCCCCGTGGCCTTCTTCTCCGGCACCACGTAAGGCGCCGGAGCCAGCAGCTTCAATAAACGAGCGTCTGCTGGGTCTTTGGGCAAAGGAGCCGAACAGTTAATTGGTCCGGACTTCACCTGCCATTCCTGTCAAAGGTAAGGGAGTTTAGATCCCGCATAGAGTCAAACTATGAGAAACAAATGTCCTGTAAAAGGTAAAGATAACTCACCGCACTAGCTGAACGCTGCGTGCTGAATCCGCGATCCTCGGATGCAGATGCGGGAGCCTCGGCGCCTTTGAGAAGCACCTTCCAGGCGTCTTCGTACGTCGTATCGAAGAGCCTATTCAGGGTTTGGTGTTGCGTCGAGTCGAACTCCCACAGATTGAAGTCCCGTTGTTGACACGGGAGGATCCGGCGGACGAGCATAACCTGGACTATATTGACAAGCTTGAGTCGCTTGTTCACCAGGGACTGGATGCATGTTTGCAGTCCGGTCACCTCTCCCTCGTCGCCCCATGACAGGCCCGTCTCTTTCCAGGATGTGAGCCGCATAGGGGGTCTGGACCAGAACTCAGGGGCTGCGATCCATTCCGGATCGCGCGGCTCAGTGATGTAAAACCACCCTGACTGCCACCCCTTCAAGGTCTCCACAAAGGAGCCCTCGAGCCATAGGACGTAGGCCATCTTGCCCACCATGGCGCCTCCGCACTCCGCTTGGCTGTCGTGCACCACCTTCGGCTTGACGTTGAAAGCCTTGAGCCAAAGGCCAAAATGGGGGCGGATGCGGAGGAAGGCCTCGCACACGACGATAAACACCGAGATGTTGAGGATGAAGTTTGGGGCCAGATCGTGGAAATCCAGGCCATAGTAGAACATGAGCCCCCGGACAAATGGGTGGAGAGGAAAGCCCAGTCCGCGAAGGAAGTGGGGAAGGAATACAACCCTCTCATGGGGCTCTGGGGTGGGGAGAAGCTGCCCCTTTTCAGGGAGCCGGTGCGTGATGTCTTTGGACAAGTATTCGGCCTTCCTCAGCTTTTTGACATGGCCCTCCGTGATGGAGGAGGCCATCCACTTGCCTCTCACTCCGGACATTGCTGGAGAAGGTTGAGGTGGGAAGTGCGGGCTTGGGCGCTGGAGCTCGAGTGCGTGGAAGATGGATAGGCAAAGGAGGAAGAAGGCGTAGGTAAAAAGGTGGATCCTTATCCCCTTATATGGGCGGATGTGGCTGTGCGTCCCCACCAGCCTAGTAAAACTCGCTTGCCTCCCAAGCGTCGTGATAAATGGCGCGGTTGGGTTACCCACGTCCGTGTTGATGAGAATCCCGTAAATGGGGGACACGATCTCTGCTTTGACAAGACGTGCCAAGGAAACCGCCTCGCAAAACGCGCTGAGGTGGAGAAGCGAAAACGATTCGAATAAAGGCTTGGCCATAGTGTGATGTCACGCTACGGAATACGTCAGCAGATTAGATTTGTGTTAATTTTATTCTCTCTATGGCAATATGTGGAAACTTATTTTGCAGAGCCGGACACTACTCTTGGTGTTTACAATCTTTTATGAAGAACTTGGAGGAGGAACCCGCCTTGCAATGCCGAAGACAATCTGCGCGCCGGACTCATCGTCATTGAAGCCTGGTTCAGGGGCTACTGAGGGGGTCCTGGATTAGGGGGTGTCCGGATGGCCGGACTATACCTTCAGCCGGACTCCTGGACTATGAAGATACAAGATTGAAGACTTCGTCCTGTGTCCGGATGGGACTTTCCTTGGCGTGGAAGGCAAGCTTGGCAATGCGTATATTTAGATCTCCTACCATTGTAACCGACTTTGTGTAACCCTAACCCTCTCCAGTGTCTATATAAACTGGAGGGTTTTAGTCCGTAGGACAAGAATCCAACATACAACAATCATACCATAGGCTAGCTTCTAGGGTTTAGCCTCCTTGATCTCATGGTAGATCTACTCTTGTACTACCCATATCATCAATATTAATCAAGAAGGACGTAGGGTTTTACCTCCATCAAGAGGGCCCGAACCTGGGTAAAACACGGTGTCCCTTGTTTCCTGTTACCATCCTCCTAGACGCACAGTTCGGGACCCCCTACCCGAGATCCGCCGGTTTTGACACCGACAGTCATGGGCCCAAGGATAGTTCTTCGCGGTGCCATGCCAATTGACTCAAACATAGGTGGCCTCGGCCACCACCCTCTCATATATCCTTTGCTTAGATTGTTGGACTATAAAATATAGGGGGAGTGTTGATCCTAATGTGTGCGTCGTGCTTTCCAGAGCCACTCCTTTCTAGATGCACACATTCAGGGGGAGCCCGTCTATATTTGTAGTCCTAATTATCTTTGTAGTCCTAAGTATCTTTACTTTCTTGTCTTATTCTTGTGCAAATCCCTGGTTGTCATCAATCCACCAAAAGGGGGGAGATTGTTACGGCATATCTCTCTCGATGTGGTTTTGGTGATTGATGACAACATGTTTGCGGACTAATCGTGTGCTTTGAGCATTTCAGAGATTCATCCTTGGCACGAGATGATTTCTTTCCCTCGGAGTATCATTCAAGATGGTGTAGCTCTTTCGTTTCTTTTTCGGTGGACTAGTTTCGTAGAGAGCACCGTACTATCAAGAGGGGTCCGCTTTGGTAAGGCTAGGGTGGAATCAACACGTACACATCCGTTTCACACCCTCTGAGCCTTTCCGCTTCAATGGAGAGCTCTTCCCTCCCTCATTGGGCTTTGTCTGGTCCCAGCGGTAGTACCATGGTACCCAGCGGTAGTATCGCTTAGGGGTCAGAGGCGGCAGTACCGATCCACAGCGGTAGTACCGCCGATGGCTCCTCAGCCGTAGTACCGCTGGTGTGCCAGGCCCCTACCGCGTCGACTCGAGGGGTCATTTCCTGTGTCGGATTGTGCGGTACTTCGCAGCAGCAGTACCGCTCATAAGCGGCAGTACCGCCCTACCACCGCGGCAGTACCGCTCGGGTCCCTTCCCCCCCCCCCCCTTGCCTTTCAGTCTGCGCGGCAGTACCGCTGAGGGGAGCGGTAGTATTGCTGAGCCCAGCGGTAGTACCACTGCCTCCCGCGGTAGTACCGCCCTCTGCGGGGCTGTTTGGGGGTAACGGTTGGATTGTTCCCCCCACTATATAAGGAGGTCTTCTTCCCCAAAGTTGACCCACCTCTTCCCCCAAAAGCTCCATTGTTGCTCCAAGCTCCATTTTCGCCCGATCTCTCTCCCTAGCCAATCAAACTTGTTGATTTGCTCGGGATTGGTTGAGAAGGCCCCGATCTACACTTCCACCAAGAGAAATTTGATTCCCCCCACTAATCCCAAGCGGATCTTGTTACTCTTGGGTGTTTGAGCACCCTAGACAGTTGAGGTTATCGTGGAGCCATAGTCCATTGTGCTGAAGCTTCGTGGTGTCGTTGGGAGCCTCCAATTAAGTTGTGGAGATTGCCCCAACCTTGTTTGTAAAGGTACGGTCGCCGCCTTCAAGGGCACCAATAGTGGAATCACGGCATCTCGCATTGTGTGAGGGCGTGAGGAGAATACGGTGGCCCTGGTGGCTTCTTGGGGAGCATTGTGCCTCCACACCGCTCTAACAGAGACGTACTTCCCCTCAAAAGGAAGGAACTTCGGTAACACATCCTCGTCTCCACCGGCTCCACTCTTGGTTATCTCATCCCTTTACTTGTGCAAGCTTATTTGTGGTATATCAATTGCTTGCTTGTGTGCTTGTTGTTGTTGCATCATATAGGTTGCTCACCTAGTTGCATATCTAGACAACCTACTTTGATGCAAAGTTTAAATTGGTAAAGAAAAGCTAAAAATTGTTAGTTGCCTATTCACCCCCCCCCCTCTAGTCAACTATATCGATCCTTTCAGTGTCAACTTTAGGTAAAAACAATCTCACATGTTCTGAGAGTGTTCGATCTTATTAATTTTTTGATAAAAATGGGTTTGGAGAGGTGATGACTTTAGTTGATGTTAATCGCACTATCTTGGAATATTGTAAACCATGAGAGGGAGAATTATTCTTCCTTGCGTATGGTAGGTATTGCTTGTTTCGCCAGAGGATATGTGTAGTTCCTTTGATAAGGACTTATCACACTTCTTCTAGCAAGCGATGGATGGGCTTCATAAATACCACATGGTCAAGTGGGCACATATCTGCTTGCCCAAGGAGGGGGGGTCTAGGTATTCCTGCATACCGCTGTGTGAACGTGGCCCTCATGTTGAGATGGGTTTGGAGGATCCTCACAGAGGATGGGAGTTGTGGCTGGAGTTTTTAAAAAACAAAGTATTTCTAGGGCTCTCTCCTTCTTGCTTGTGAACATAGGGCGGGGTCCCAATTATAACAGTCGATCAAGCATGAGATTCAACTAGGGATTTCTGTCTCCATAGGCAGCAGAGAGGGGGGCCCTCTTCTGGATGGATCCTTGGATGCACTACTCTCCGCTATTGTGATGAGTCCCCAGACTTGTTCGCTATAATCTCAGACCCAATATTGTTGGTGTCCTCGACCATCCATACTGAAATTGGACTGTCTCGTTCTGATGATCATTTGGTCGTGAGGAAACCGTTGTTTGGGCCAGTCTCCGGGCAGCCCTTCCCGTGATGTGTCTGGGTTATCCGTATGCCATATCTTGGCACCTGACCCCTTCGGGGCTCTTCTGTGTTAGCTCGGCATGCCATGACATATGTCGGCAATCTATTCTTGCGTGGAACACACTTTTGTTGAAAGCGCCCTTACCACAGAAGATCAAGATCTTTGTGTGGCAACTCCTACGGGATCGCCTCCCATTAGGGAAGGTGGTGGTCAAGCGAAATGGGTCTAGCAATGGTTTATGCTCCCTTTGTGGTGTTTGGGAGATTGTGACCCACATCTCTTCGCATGCCCCGCTCCTCTTTTTTTGGTGCTTTGTCTCTAAGGCTTTGGGGGATGGTTAGGAGGCCCTCAACTTGGCTGGGTTTCTTGAAACTCAGACCAAATAGAACGAGAGGAGGAGGCGCCCCTTCTGGTTAGTACTTGCATCAATAACTTGGACCCTTTGGATGACGTGCAACAAGATGGATCACATTCAATGATTAAATCATCATCTATTCAGATTCAAAGGTGCATTGAATCGCTGTGTGCAATGATTAAATCAAAATACACCAATGTTAGAATTAATCGGCTTGACCCATATGCGTTTCAAAAATTCCTAAATAAATTGCAAAGGAGCATGTATAAATAGAAGAGGTGGAGGTGCCATATTTAGTCATGCTGCTAGTCGAGGTGGTGTGAGAATCATAGAGTGTGAAGTCTCACCACTCCACTAAGTAGTCGGTCCGAGGAGAGATGGAAAACACCACAAACGTGTGCTCGCCTCGCCTTGTGTCGCAGGAAACAGGCCAGGGGTGAAGAGCGCGAGTGTGCGCATGTGCGTGAATGGTTTGTGGCCTCGCATGAGCGCAACTTCCGTGGTGGTTTTCATGCTTCGCCATAGTGATCTTAAGTTTCGATAAGTTGGTTTATCTCTGTTACCTCCGAAAGTCTGGCGGCAGTACAAATCTGGGATCTATAACGACTCGTTTACAGTCTGGGAGTAGTTGTGGGAAGAGTGACGAGGCGTAGTTATTGTGTGCATGCGCTGCCACTTGCTTGACACGCCGCCCCGCACCCATGTCTGCATTGACGCAGCACAAGATTTTGTAGCTCCATCGACAGGGAAGTCCAAGATACCGGTCTACTCCCGCTGATTGGCTCTTGTCGGTATCATATGCCCTGATATGACCGTATCAGGCGTATTTGCTGATGGGTATTAATTTGCGGATTGCAATTCTAGCACGTAGTATGATCAATACATCTAGGAGTATCACACACGATTAATAGGACATCTATTGTGACAATATATACCATGTGCAGGTGCAGCAGACTGCTCTCCCCCTTTTGGTTTATATAAAAGGGTCTACCTTAATTAATTTGATTTCACTTTGTTTCTTACTTCTCTTCATCATCTATTCAGATTCAAAGGCGCATTGGATCGCTGCGTGCAATGATTAAATCAAAAGACACCAATGTTAGAATTAATCGGCTTGACCCATATGGATTTGAAAAATTCCTAAATAAATCTCAAAGGACAATGTATAAATAGAAGAGGTGGAGGTGCCATCTTTAGTCAGGCTGCTAGTCGAGGTGGTTGAGAATCATAGAGTGTGAAGTCTCTCCACTCCACTAAGTAGTCGGTCCGAGGAGAGATGGAAAACACCACACACGTGTGCTCGCCTCACCTTGTCTCGCCGGGAACATGCCAGGGGTGAAGAGCGCGGGTGTGCGCATGTGCGCGAATGGTTTGTGGCCTCACATGTGCACTAAGTAGTCATGTGTGTGAATATATAAAAATACTAGAGCAAAGAAGTACCACAGGGGGCCCACCAATTGTCTACAAGGCAACAGGGCCTGGCCACCCCCTTGGGCGCGCCCTGATGCCTTGTGGGGCCCACAGCTGGCCTTGGGCCCTCATCTTCTGCTATATGAAGGGTTTTGACCTGAAAAAATAAAGAGAGGACTTCCGGGACGAAGTGCCACAGTCTCGAGGCGGAACATGGGCAGGAGCACTTTAGCTCTCCGGCAGAGCGATTCCGCAGAGGACACTTCCCTCCGGGAGGGGGAAATCGAAGTCATCGACATCACCAACAACCCTCTCATCTTGGGAATATGAATCTTCATCAACATCTTCACCAGCACCATCTCATCTCAAACCCTAATTCATCTCTTGTATTCAATCTTTATCTCAAAACCTCAAATTGGTACCCGTGGGTTGCTAGTAGTGTTCATTACATCTCGTAGTTGATGCTAGTTAGTTTATTTGGTGGAAGATTATATGTTAAGATCCTTCATGATATTAAATACCCCTCTGATCTTGAACATGAATATGATTTGTGAGTAGTTACTTTTGTTCTTGAGGACATGGGAGAAGTCTTGTTATAAGTAATCATGTGAATTTGGTATTCGTTCGATATTTTGATGATATGTATGTTGTTGCTTCCTTTACTAGTGTCATGTGAACGTCGACTACATGACACTTCACCATACTTGGGCCTAAGGGAAGGCATTGTGGAGGGAGTAGATGATGGGTTGCTAGAGTGATAGAAGCTTAAACCCTACTTTATATGTTATTCCATAATGGGCTGATTTGCATCCATATGTTTCATGTTATGATTAGATTTATCTTAATTCTTTTTTCATGGTTGCGGATGCGTGCGAGAGGGGGTAATCATATGTGGGAGTCTTGTTCAAGTAAGAACATTACCCAAGCACCGGTCCACCCACATATCAAATTATCAAAGTAGCGAACGCAAATCAAATAAACATGATGAAAGTAACTAGATGATAATTCCCATGCTTCCTCGAGAACACTTTGCTTGTTATAAGAGAATGTTCCGACCTCTCATTTGCTATAAAAAGGACTGGGCTACCTTGATCCACCTTTTCTACTATTGTTACTTGTTACTCGTTATGAATTACCTTGCTACAAAACTATCTTTTACCAATAATTTCAGTTCTTGCAATACCTTGCTGAAAATCGCTTGTCATTTTCTTATGCTCCTCATTGGATTCGACAATCTTACTTATCGAAATTACTACGATTGATCCCCTATACTTGTGAGTCATCAGTCGTCATGGTTATTGTGATGTTTTTTTTCTTGTAAACTTAATACTTTGATATGCATGTTGGATAACAGTCTTAGAATGGAGTATTAGTAGTATATGCAGTTAGGTTACAGTCTATTTACCACGGAAGTAATTCATATATGAAATTATGCCATGAATGATCATAGTCACAAATATGAATATTCACTTTATTCGCTGCACAGCTATAATTTGTTCATCATACCACTTGTCTGCTTAAGAGAGATGCCACTAGTGAACCTATGCCCCTAGGTCTATTCTCCTTTACTGAAAACAAATATTTTCTTTGTTGCCTTTATCTTTTACTTTGTTACCAATTATTTCTATCTCTTGACTTTTATCTTGTAACTAGCAAGACAAGGGGCTTGAGAACCCTCTTGTTGTGTTGGGGACAAGTTTGTTCTATGTATTGTGTGCATGTACTGCTTACTTTGTTCGTTGGGAGGGCTCCTACTGGATTGATAACCTTGGTTCTCTAACGAAGATAAATACTTGCTGCTAGGCTACATCACCCTTGCACTTGGGGGGTCCCAACCACCCCTGTGGGAGCAAGCAAGATCTCTGGCGCCGTTGTCGGGGAGTCTTCTACAAACAAATAGGTACATGCACACTACCGCATTACTTCCTTATTTATTTTCATGCTAAAAAATGAAGTTGAGTGCACTTCTTTATCTTTATAAAGTTTATCTTTGAAAACTGTGAATCTGATAATTTTTATGAAATGTTAAAAGAAGAATTTTATAATGTGATTTATGTGAGTTCCTTAAATGTTAAGCATGATTTGCAATGATATTAGTATGAATTCTATGAATATCAATTGTGCTAATGATATTTAAAGCTATAGGCTTGGGGTGATGAGTTTGATGAACATGATCTTTTTAGTCCCCGTACTAATGAAGATGTTATAAAAGAAAAGTATGATTGGGATAGACATGATAATCTTTATGACTCAGGTGATGATGATACACTTGATGAAAATATTATTTTTTATGATGAACTATATCTATAGGCACTACTGGGGATGATTTTGTTATGCTTACTACTTATTATGATGATCATGATTGAGGTGATAATTATGATGCTTCTTCTCATCTTGAAAATTTACTTGAGCCTCAAGATGAATCTATTACTGATAATAATGTTTGTAATACTATTGAAAATGGGTTTAGAGAGTGTTAACTTTAGGTAAAAAGAATCTCACATGTTTTGAGTGTTGGGGAACGTAGTAATTTCAAAAAAAATCCTACGCACACGCAAGATCATGGTGATGCATAGCAACTAGAGGGGAGAGTGTTGTCTACGTACCCTCGTAGACCGAAAGAAGAAGCGTTAGCAAAACACGGTTGATGTAGTCGTACGTCTTCACGATCCGATCGATCAAGTACCGAACGCACGGCACCTCTGAGTTCAGCAC
Source organism: Aegilops umbellulata (assembly GCA_032464435.1). Classification (NCBI taxonomy): domain Eukaryota; kingdom Viridiplantae; phylum Streptophyta; class Magnoliopsida; order Poales; family Poaceae; genus Aegilops; species Aegilops umbellulata. Next base: position 402,564,117 of record CP136054.1, read on the forward strand.
ACGTTCATCCCGATGACATCCCTCGAACTCTGATCCAGCCGAGTGTTGAGGGAGAGTTTCGTCAGCACGACAGCGTGGTGACGATGATGATGTTCTACCGATGCAGGGCTTCGCCTAAGCACCGCTATAGTATTATCGAGGTGGACTTTGGTGGAGGGGCACCGCACACGGCTAAAAGATCAAACTATCAATTGTTGTGTCTCTAGGGTGCCCCCTGCCCCCGTATATAAAGGACCAAGGGGGAGATGCGGCCGGCCAGGAGGAGGCGCGCCAAGAGGAATCCTACTCCCACCGGGAGTAGGACTCCCTCCCTTTTCCTTGTTGGATTAGGAGTGGAGGGGGAAAGAGGTGGAGGAGAAGAAGGAAAGGGGGCGCCGCCCCCTCTCCTTGTCCTATTCAGACTAGGGGGCAGGGGCGCGTGGCCCTTTCCATGGCCGCCTCTCATCTTCTCCACTAAGGCCCACTATGGCCCATTAAGCCCCCAGGGGGTTCCGGTAACCCCTCGGTACTCCGGTAAAATCCCGATTTCACCTGGAACACTTCCGATATCCAAATATAGGCTTCCAATATATTAATATTCATGTCTCGACCGTTTCGAGACTTCTTGTCATGGCCGTGATCACATCCGAGGCTCCGAACAACCCTCGGTACATCAAAACTCATAACCTCATAATATAACCATCATCGAAACTTTAAGCGTGCGGACCCTACGGGTTCGAGAACTATGTAGACATGACCGAGACACGTCTCCGGTCAATAACCAATAGCGAAACCTGGATGCTCATATTGGCTCCCACATATTCTATGAAGATCTTTATCGGTCAGACCGCATAACAACATACGTTGTTCCCTTTGTCATCGGTACGTTACTTGCCCAAGATTCAATCGTCGGTATCTCAATACCTAGTTCAATCTCGTTACCGGCAAGTCTTTTTACTCGTTCTGTAATACATCATCCTGCAACTAACTCATTAGTTGCAATGCTTGCAAGGCTTAAGTGATGTGCATTACCGAGAGGGCCCAGAGATACCTCTCCGACAATCGGAGTGACAAATCCTAATCTCAAAATACGCCAACCCAACAAGTACCTTCAGAGACACCTGTATAGCACCTTTATAATCACCCAATTATGTTGTGACGTTTGGTAGCACACAAATTGTTCCTCCGGTAAACGGGAGTTGCATAATCTCATAGTCATAGGAACATGTATAAGTCATGAAGAAAGCAATAGCAACATACTAAACGATCGAGTGCTAAGCTAACGGAATGGGTCAAGTCAATCACATCATTCTCCTAATGATGTGATCCCGTTAATCAAATGACAGCTCATGTCAATGGCTAGGAAACATAACCATCTTTGATCAACGAGCTAGTCAAGTAGAGGCATACTAGTGACACTCTGTTTGTCTATGTATTCACACAAGTATTATGTTTCCAGTTAATACAATTCTAGCATGAATAATAAAAATTTATCATGATATATAAGGAAATAAATAATAACTTTATTATTGCCTCTAGGGCATATTTCCTTCAGTCTCCCACTTGCACTAGAGTCAATAATCTAGATTACACAGTAATGATTCTAACACCCATGGAGCCTTGGTGCTGATCATGTTTTGCTCATGGAAGAGGCTTAGTCAACGGGTCTGCAACATTCAGATCCGTATGTATCTTGCAAATTTCTATGTCTCCCACCTGGACTAGATCCCCGATGGAATTGAAGCGTCTCTTGATGTGCTTGGTTCTCTTGTGAAATCTGGATTCCTTCGCCAAGGCAATTGCTCCAGTATTGTCACAAAATATTTTCATTGGACCCGATGCACTAGGTATGACACCTAGATCAGATATGAAATCCTTCATCCAGACATCTTCATTCGTTTCTTCCGAAGCAGCTATGTATTCCGCTTCACACGTAGATCCCGCGACGACGCTTTGTTTAGAACTGCACCAACTAACAGCTCCACAGTTCAATGTAAACACGTATCCGGTTTATGATTTAGAATCGTCCGGGTCAGTGTCAAAGCTTGCATCAACGTAACCATTTACAATGAGCTCTTTGTCACCTCCATAAACGAGAAACATATCCTTAGTCCTTTTCAGGTATTTCAGGATGTTCTTGACCGCTGTCCAGTGATCCACTCCTGGATTACTTTGGTACCTCCCTGCTAGACTTATAGCAAGGCACACATCAGGTCTGGTATACAGCATTGCATACATGATAGAGCCTATGGCTGAAGCATAGGGAACATCCTTTATCTTCTCTCTATCTTCTGCAGTGGTCGGGCATTGAGTCTTACTCAACTTCACACCTTGTAACACAAGCAAGAACCCTTTCTTTGCTTGATCCATTTTGAACTTCTTCAAAACTTTGTCAAGGTATGTGCTTTGTGAAAGTCCAATTAAGCTTCTTGATCTGTCTCTATAGATCTTGATGCCCAATATATAAGCAGCTTCACCGAGGTCCTTCATTGAAAAACTCTTATTCAAGTATCCCTTTATGCTATCCAGAAATTCTATATCATTTCCAATCAACAATATGTCATCCACATATAATATCAGAAATGCTACAGAGCTCCCACTCACTTCCTTGTAAATACAGGCTTCTCCAAAAGTCTGTATAAAACCAAATGCTTTGATCACACTATCAAAGCGTTTATTCCAACTCCGAGAGGCTTGCACCAGTCCATAAATGGATCGCTGGAGCTTGCACACTTTGTTAGCTCCCTTTGGATCGACAAAACCTTTTGGTTGCATCATATACAACTCTTCTTCCAGAAATCCATTCAGGAATGCAGTTTTGACATCCATTTGCCAAATTTCATAATCATAAAATGCGGCAATTGCTGACATGATTCGGACAGACTTAAGCATCGCTACGGGTGAGAAAGTCTCATCGTAGTCAATCCCTTGAACTTGTCGAAAACCTTTCGCAACAAGTCGAGCTTTATAGACAGTAACATTACCGTCAGCGTCAGTCTTCTTCTTGAAGATCCATTTATTCTCAATGTCTTGCCGATCATCGGGCAAGTCAACCGAAGTCCACACTTTGTTCTCATACATGGATCCCATCTCAGATTTCATGGCCTCAAGCCATTTTGCGGAATCTGGGCTCACCATCGCTTCTTCATAGTTCGTAGGTTCGTCATGGTCTAGTAACATAACCTCCAGAACAGGATTACCATACCGCTCTGGTGCGGATCTTACTCTCGTTGACCTACGAGGTTCAGTAACAACTTGATCTGAAGTTCCATGATCATCATCATTAGCTTCCTCACTAATTGGTGTAGGCGTCACAGGAACTGGTTTCTGTGATGAACTACTTTCCGATAAGGGAGCAGGTACAGTTACCTCATCAAGTTCTACTTTCCTCCCACTCACTTCTTTCGAGAGAAACTCCTTCTCTAGAAAGGATCCATTCTTAGCAACGAATGTCTTGCCTTCGGATCTGTGATAGAAGGTGTACCCAACTGTCTCCTTTGGGTATCCTATGAAGACACATTTCTCCGATTTGGGTTCGAGCTTATCAGGTTGAAGCTTTTTCACATAAGCATCGCAGCCCCAAACTTTAAGAAACGGCAACTTTGGTTTCTTGCCAAACCATAGTTCATAAGGCGTCGTCTCAACGGATTTCGATGGTGCCCTATTTAACGTGAATGCAGCCGTCTCTAAAGCATAACCCCAAAACGATAGCGGTAAATCAGTAAGAGACATCATAGATCGCACCATATCTAGTAAAGTATGATTATGACATTCGAACACACCATTACGCTATGGTGTTCCAGGTGGCGTGAGTTGCGAAACTATTCCGCATTGTTTCAAATGTAGACCAAACTCGTAACTCAAATATTCTCCTCCACGATCTAATCATAGAAACTTTATTTTCTTGTTACGATAATTTTCAACTTCACTCTGAAATTCTTTGAACTTTTCAAATGTTTCAGACATATGTTTCATTAAGTAGACATACCCATATCTGCTCAAATCATCTGTGAAGGTGAGAAAATAACGATATCCGCCACGAGCCTCAATATTCATCGGACCACATACATCTGTATGTATGATTTCCAACAAATCTGTTGCTCTCTCCATAGTTCCGGAGAACGGCGTTTTATTCATCTTGCCCATGAGGCACGGTTCACAAGTACCAAGTGATTCATAATCAAGTGGTTCCAAAAGTCCATCTGTATGGAGTTTCTTCATGCGCTTTACACTGATATGACCTAAACGGCGGTGCCACAAATAAGTTGCACTATCATTATCAACTCTGCATCTTTTGGCTTCAACATTATGAATATGTGTATCACTACTATCGAGATTCATCAAAAATAGACCACTCTTCAAGGGTGCATGACCATAAAAGATATTACTCATATAAATAGAACAACCATTATTCTCAGATTTAAATGAATAACCGTCTCGCATCAAACAAGATCCAGATATAATGTTCGTGCTCAATGCTGGCACCAAATAACAATTATTTAGGTCTAATACTAATCCCAAAGGTAGATGTAGAGGTAGCGTGCCGACGGCGATCAAATCGACTTTGGAACCGTTTCCCACGCACATCGTCACCTCGTCCTTGGCTAGTGTTCGCTTAATCCGTAGTCCCTGTTTCGAGTTGCAAATATTAGCAACAGAACCAGTATCAAATTGTAACATCCCAAATTTTCAATTTTGAATGTTATACATTAGATCATCATGCATATCATATTTTCTTGCATTTTGGTCGATCCTAGAAAATTTCACGCAACTCAAGGACCCTCGGAGAGAGTTGGAGATTTCGTTATTTTCTTATTTGAGTTTTCTCAAATTTTGAAAAGAGGATCATTTGATTTTATTTTATTTTATCTTCAATTATTTTTCCAATAACAAAAATATGAGAAGGGAATAATATGACTTTCCCAAATTTAGGAAAAATAAAAGATTTCATAAATAAAAAAAATTGGATTTTTCGGAGTTTATTTGTATTTTATTTGAATTAGGGAAAAATGCGTGTTTTAAAAATATTGCATTTAGGCCCCGAATAAAAGTTTTATTTGTTCGACTCATTTTTAGGAGTCGGGGAAAATTAACTACGGAAATTTTGGAGTCTGATTAGATTTTATTTTATTTACTTTTCTACACGCGAAACTATTTAAAAAAACGGCGCAGCGCCCGACTGGGCCAAAGGCCCAGCCGAGCCGGCCCAGCCCCGCAGTCTCCCCGCGCGCGCGCGCCCGCGCAGCCGCGCCGCCGCCGACGCCGAGACCGAGGAGGACTCCTCCTCCTTTGCTTGCCCCCTCCCCCAAGCAACCCCCCCTCCCCTATTTATATACCCCCCTCTCCCCCTCTCCTCCCCAAGCCGCCGCCGCCGCACCCCGCAGCAGCAGCAACAGCAACAGCGTAGCGCCCCGCCGCCGCCGCCCGCGCCGCTCGCCGCCGCCAGCGCCCGCGCCGCTCGCCGCCGCCGCGCCGCTCGCCCGCCGCCAAGCCCGCCGCCCCGCCGGAGCCCCGTGCCGCCGACGAGGTAGCCCGCGCCGCGCCACCCTCCCCCTCGTTCAGTTTTTTTTTTAAAACGTTCCGGTTTATTTTTTTTCTTAGTTTCGGTTTTTTTCAAACCCTAGATCGGTTTTCGTTTTTCTTTTGGTTTATTTGTTTAGCGAGCGTTTGCCGGACCGTTCGTTTTAACGAACGTGTTCACCGGTTAGTCTCGGTTAACGAACGTCCGTTCGTATAACCATTCGTCGTTTTCTTTTTCGTCGGATTTATTCCGCGATTTTCTGAATCGCGATTTCAGATCCGATCTTCTTTCTAGTTTATCTTCTCGCTCGTTTATCGGAATCAGGTGATTCAAGCGCCTGGAGTTTCGTTTCGAAACCGCCGTTCCGACTAATCAACTTAAACAAGATTTTGCTATTGTAAAATTTGACCTAGTTCCAAATTGCTAGAACGAAGTTGATTTCTTTCGCCGTTTGATTTCTTTTGCTTCGTTCGATTTGATTCTTTTGCAAACCAGGGTTCTTAAGTTGAACTTTCTGGTTCGATTTTCCGTTCGAGTTTTACCTGTGCATTAGATGAGTACTTATTGTATGCTTGTTGTTTGTCTGCGATAGATCACCCGGAGTGCGCCGCCTGTTATTTCGAAGCTCTAGGTTTCGCGGATCGTCAGCAAGGCAAGTAACACTTTGATCATACCTTCTCATTGCCCAGTTTTATTGCATTAGATCAATCTTCAAACATTGCATGATTAGGATCTAATTAAATTGTGGGATGGGAAGTAGATGAGGTAGTACCTATTACCTGTTTTACTTATGAAACCTTTGGGAGTTACTTCTATGTTTGCTTATTATGCCATGCTATGCTAGTAGACGTGTATTGGGTGAGTGATATCCATGACAGATGTGAGTATTGTTAATTAATGGTTTTATCTAAGGTGGCAACTTAAACACACATCTGGGTGGATTGAGGCACCTGATTTCTATCAGGACTTGCCTGTTTTTCTTTGGACCGCCACCCAGACTCAAAGGGATCATAAGATCATTCATGCTAGTAACTTCCGTGTGCAGCCACAAGCCATTATGGGCTCTGGCATAGTTGATTACGTCGTCCGAACTCTTACAGGGTAGACTAGCAGATGTAGGGGAAAGTAGGTGTATCGGTCTATCCAAACGTAAGGTGCGAGCGCTTCTGAAAGACTATGTCTCGGTCATCCGTTTCTCAAACAGCATGTAGTGCGAGAAACCAAACGGAGGCGATCGAGTCTTGTGGGGAAAAGTGCGCAAACCTCTGCAGAGTGTACAAACTAATCATGATTAGCCGTGTCCCCGGTTATGGACAACTTGAGTATCTAGTACTTGAATATCATGTGAATCTCATCATGTTACTTTAATTAATATTGTTGGGTTTATAATTGTTCACTTAATTGGGATCGGAATGCTGTCAACCATTCTCGATGTTTCAACCACCATGATAGTTAAATAAAAAAATCTATTTTGTTTGCAGTAGGGAAAAATTGGCTTTACGCAAAATTGTAACCATAGAGTTTTTCCACCAGCCATATATGCATGTAGTATAGGCTTATCATTCATTATTCTCTATGTGTTACATTGCCAGCATATTCCATGTGCTGACCCGTTTTTGGGCTGCAACTTTCATGTTGCAGACTTTTCAGACGACGAGTAAGGTGCCTTTTAGGTCGTGGTTCTATACTCAGTGATGCCGTTGGAATTGATGGACTCACTTATCTTCCAAGTCTTCCGCTGTTATCATTATTAGATGGCCTTAAGCCATATTTATTGTAATAAGTTCTCTTTGAGACATCGATGTAATAAGTGTGTGATTGCTACTCACTACAAGAAATATGTCAACTTGTGACCACCACTATTGGTCACTGAAAGGTCACAAATTTCCATTTGCGACCTTTTTGTGACCAAAAACAGAAGGTCAAAAGTTGGCCGTCATAAACTGACTATAGCGACCTTTCTTCTGGAATGGTCGAAGACGTTTACGACCAAAATAAGCCTACTGTGGCGTTTTGGTCACTAGCAGCCTCCCCAGGCCACGTAGGCATCCAGCGTGGCAAGCTGATGTGGCACAGGATTCAGCCCGGTCCAATTCGGTTTTCTACATGGGCCTAGCCCAACAATTCGGCCTATTTATGTTTTTTTCTCATATTAATTTTGGCTAGGTAGATGGGCCAAGCCCAACAATTAAGCCTTATCATTTTGGGGCCGTGGCCTTTTCTGCTAGAAAGTTTTAGTTTTTTTGTAATATAAAAAAGGTTCACTAGTCAAATGGGTCCCAGATGTCAGGTTTAGGTATGTGGGTCCCAACTAGCAAGTTCTTATTCTTCATATTTCAATTTAACAGTAAATAAATAACCAGTATTTAAATTGGCACAAACAAAACACACACATAATACTCCAAATATTATCAGCCAGATTCAGTACAGAGCTCCTATTGTACAAATAACATATACTTTACAAGCTCTACACATTATAAGCTCTAACATATACAAGCTCTACAAGCTCTACACGTGATACATTTACAAGCTCTATACATATACAAGCTCTATAAGCTCTACAAGCTCTACAAGCTGCCCTGGTGTTAACCCTGGTGCTCTTCGATCTTCTTCAACATGGAGCTCCTTCGGTAGCGAGCACAAACTGGGCACCTGCATCATCACAGGAAGGCAATTTTAGATCATAAAAACGAATGTTCCAAGCACAGTTTAGAGGAAATAACCAAGTAAATTTGCCCTCAATCATACAAACAAAGTTTAGAGAAAACCAAACATGAACAAGCACTTATTATGCAGTTTTTAAAGTTTTTAATACATTTATTTTCTATTAGCAAAACTGAATATTCTACTTCCTGATTCATGGCTGCATAGTCCAGCTAGCTACACCAGCTTGCTCTCATGCAAAAATTAGAAAGAAAAAAATAATAACAAATAAATCAACACTGATTTCTCTAACACATACAGTAACTTGCTGATATAACTTGTATAACTTGTATATTTGTCGATGGAAAACGGGATGCAAAATCATGTTTCAGTCTAGATTAATCTATCATGAGAAAACATGTATAACTCCCACTAGAATTTTTTAATGCAGTTGCGAATTATCCTGAAAACGTGTGCACTTAATGATGGTTAGATCCATCTTACAAAATAGTCAGCTTCCAATATAAGTTAGGTACAGAATAGAATGTATAAGCACGAAGTAAGATAGGCCATGCATCAAACACAGAATACTTTTGAGCCCTTCACTGTCATGTACTACTACCTAACTGGCTAACTCAGCAGCTGTGACTGATGGTACACTGCACCAAGTTCCATAATGAATTCCATAACGAGTAGCATCAACAGCAGCAGTGCAAGAGTAGCAGCAGCAGCGAGTAGCTGCGGCATCTGGCGAGCAGCAGCAGTATGCGCAGGAGCAGCGGCAACAGTACGCGAGCGAGGGGGCTACATGCAAATAGGAAAGCACCAAGATTGGTTTCTGTACTCACAATAGCATTGTTGGCCTGTGATAAGGAACTATTAAGTAACTTGAGATGCCTTTATATCAGTTCTGTGAAGCAAATCTACATATCATATTTCTAGAATGGGCGCACCCAGTTGCTCACAAGTAGATTCAAACCCAACTTGTAATGCAATGATGTTTCTTGTACAGTATTACTATAGTTACCTAAATTGCCACGGGAATACTGACAGCAGAAACAGGGGAACGAGAAGTAAGTTAAATTAGAGCTAGCGGTTCCAAACAATCACTAAAAACAGCAGCAAAAGTAGACACAGGATGGTGCTTTTAGTTTACTTGATTCATCATACTATAAGAGTTGACACAACAGGAGCATCACAATGTAGTGCACAAGTTGATTGATCACCTTGAAGTCCTGGGCAATTTCCCTAACAAGCCTCTAGAATGGAAGCTTCCTGATGAGCAGCTCCGTGCTCTTCTAGTACTTGTGGATCTCACTGCAAAGTCAAGCACAAAATTTACTCATTTGAGAATACTTCAAAACAAACTATAACACATGCTAGAATAGGTTGGAAGATTTTACACACCGAAGAGCAACAGTTCCAGGGCGGTAACGGTGAGGCTTCTTCATTCCTCCAGATGTGGGAGCAGACTTACGGGCAGCCTGTCAAAAAGCAAAGTAGAGCACATGGTCAAATTAACAATAATACCATGATAGTCCATATACATCAGTAGGATATCTGGTCATAAGCTGGCAATGAAGGTTGAGGTTCAAATTATACCCAGTTCAATTTACCTAAACCATAAATAAAGACATGGCATAGGTAAACTATCAATATTGCAGTCACAAACCTTGGTGGCTAGCTGCTTCCTAGGAGCCTTTCCTCGAGTGGACTTACGAGCAGTTTGCTTAGTACGATCCATGAGCAAAACCTTGGTTTACCTGAAGCAAAAAAAAACATAGTCAATTCTATAAATTGAATATCACAATAACACAACTATAGTCTTCTCATAACCAGTAAATTGCGCCTGGCACCTTGTTGCTAGCAAATCCATTCAATAACTATAGAGTCCCAACAATCATAAGCCTAGAATACCTACCAAAATTTTGTACATCAAAAACTAACAACATCATACAACACAGCTATACACCCCTTCAGATAGAAAGCAGTGTATTTCTAACTAAAACTTTTCATTCAAAAGATCAGACCCAAGATAGAATTCCACTTCAGATGAAAGTCCTGATCTACCTTTAGCATAGTTTGTTCACTCGAAAGACACATATAAAGATGACACACTAAAAAATTGCAGCCTAGTACTTTTTTTAACACTAAAGAAAACAAGGCTACCATGATCGCCTAATTTTGCAAACAGAAGCAAGAAAAGAAATAGCAGTCCACTGATAAAAATTTGCTTCCTAGTTATCACATGTAATGGTTGAACATCAACTTCACATAGTTATGTGCATATGATTTTAGTAATTAGCTAACTGGCAAGTTGATACAATTCAGATACAATAAATGTGAATGTGCATGTACTAAGAAGCCAAGAACACTGAAGAATTTACTGAATGTGCATGTACTGTGACTAGTATGTGTGTCTATCTACAAGTGATAGTAGTAGCTAATATGTGCAATCCAGATGTATAGCACGAGGACACGGTCCCAGTCCTAGCTAGCGCTATCGGAATCTGCCCAGAATTGCTCCCTGCCCCGAACCAATCTGGCAATTGTGCTATCTACTGTAACTAATAGCACACCAAAACACGATTCAGACACGCACCTGGATTCTGGAACTCCTGACGGCGCGGTCCGAGCCGGCGACGGGCACGGAGAAAGCCACCTGCAAAGAGTGAGGGAAAAGGTGAGAACATGGAAGCCGTCGCCCAGGAGCGGTACGGGGTCGGCGCGGACGTACCTGGGACGACCTCGCGGACGAAGACGGTGATGTGCGGCGCGGAGGAGGAGGAGTGGTCGAGCGGGACGGTAAAGCGGTGGTCGCGGAGGCTGAGGTCCGGCACCACGTACCACGGCCCGGCCTGGTGCGGTGCGGGCGCGGCCGCGGGCGCGGCGGCGCTGGCGGCCTGCGAGGACTACGACATGGACATCCTCGTCGGGATCCGGTGGCGCGGGAAGCGGAGGCCAGGATGTAGTCGTCCCTGTCGACGAGGATGGAGCGCTCGGGCGTGGCGGATCTGGCCCCATTCCCGTCGACGAAGTCGGATCTCCTGGCGGCGGCCTCGGCGGAGCAGGAACCGGGGCGAGGGAGGAGGAGGTAGGTGGTGGCGGCGATCTGGAAGGGGAGGGGAGCAGGCAGCTGGGGCGAGGAGGGAGGGAGGAGGATTGGATCTGGCATTGGGAGAGGGGTTCCGGTTGAGGATGGATCAATGGATGTGGGATCTTGCCTGAGGGGAAGGAGGGAGGAGCAGAGCACGGCGATCTTGCCGGAGGAGAAGGAGGGAGGAGTAGATCACGGCGATCTTGCCGGAGGGGAAGGAGGGAGGGGAAGGATGGATCTGCCAGGGGAGGGGCGGGTGGCGGTGAGGGGAGGGATCTGCGAGCGCTAGGGTTAGCTGAGAGAGCGGAGGGGTGGATGGACGGACGGATGGATGGATGGGTGGACAGATGTTTGCCATGTCACTGATCCATGCCACATCTGGTTCCACCAATAAGAATTAAGCATTTTTGGTTTTTTCTCTTATAGTTTGTACCCTCTTATTCAGGCAAACATTTAACCTCTTATAGGTAGTTTAAATAAACTAATATTTTGTACATGTGTGTATTTAGGCATGACAAACAATGTTGATTTGGGAGGTTTTCATTTTCTTTGCTCAAAGAACCATTTTTCATTTTCTGAGTGACCAAATGTGTTTTTTTGTGAAGGACCTACCATATGTTTCTTGCAAAATTGGACTAAATCATTTTTCTAAAATACTAGGCCATATTTAATGCACATTTGACCAAATGGTTGGGTGTAAAAAGTTTTGATCCACCTCTCATGAAAAAGACAAATTTTCACCGATTCAGCTGGAAGCGGGTCAAATTTGAACTGTAGCTGCCTTATAGTTTGCTCTTTATTTTTTCCAAAAATCATTTCTAGGTACATAATTACCTATTTAATCAGAGAAACGCCAAAAAAATTTCAAGATTCAATCACTAGCTAGGAACGGTCATTCCCGCCGTTTTGACCGCATTTTGAAACGGGCATAAAAAATTCAAAAAAAATCAACAAATTGGGAAACCTTCGCATTGTGTCATTATATGTGGCCAAGTTCCCAGGAAAAATAACAAACTTGTAATACGGCAATTATTTTAAAGAAGTGTTCTCAGAAACGAGTTATCACGTGTGGAGATCAATGGCTTTCAAGCCAAATGATCAATCTTATGGCCACATTCATGGCATAGTTTGTTCAAATGATCTCATACTGTGCACAAGAGTGCATATTGGAATGGCAAATAATGTTGCCTAAGGAAGTTTTCATTTTCTTTGGACGAAAAAACCATTTTTCATTTTTCGAGTGCCCGAAAGGAGGTTTTTTTGTGAAGGACCTCCCAAATAATTGTTGCAAAATTGGACCAAATCATTTTTATAAAATACTAGGCCATATATAATGCACAATTGACAAAATGGTTGGGTGAAAAAAGTTTTGATCCACCTCTGGTGAAAAAGACAAATTGTCGTCGATTCAGTTGGAAACGGGTCAAATTTGAACTGTAGCTGCCTCATAGTTTGCTCTTTATTTTTTCAAAAAATCATTTATAGGTACATAAGTATCTATTTAATCATAAAAACACCAAAAAAATTCCAAGATTAAACCACTAGCTAGGAACGGTCAAGCCCGCCGTTTTGACCGCATTTCGAAACGGGCATAAAAAATTCAAAAAAAAATCAAAAAATTGGAAAACCTTCGCATTGTGTCATTATATGTGACCAAGTTTCCAGGAAAAATAATAAACTTGTAATACGGTAATTAGTTTAAAAAAGTGTTCTCAGAAATGAGCTATCAAGTGTGAAGATTCATGGCTTTCAAGCCAAATGATCAATCTTATGGCCACATTCATGGCATAGTTTGTTCAAATGATCTCATATTGTGCACAAGGGTGCATATTGGAATAGCAAACAATGTTGCCTAAGGAAGTTTTCATTTTCGTTGGACGAAAAAACCATTTTCCATTTTTCGAGTGCCCGAAAGGAGGTTTTTTTGTGAAGGAACTACCAAATAATTGTTGCAAAATTGGACCAAATCATTTTTATAAAATACTAGGTCATATTTAATGCACAATTAACAAAATGGTTGGATGCAAAAAGTTTTGATCCACCTCTCGTGAAAAAGACAAATTCCCGCCGATTCAGTTGGAAGCGGGTCAAATTTGAACTGCAGCTGCCTCATAGTTTGCTATTTATTTTTTCCAAAAATAATTTCTAGTTACATAAGTACCTATTTAATCATAAATACATGGTTTGGTGGCGATACGTCGAGGTTTGGGCGGTGGCCGAGGGCCCCAACTCTAGAGCGCGTAAGCTCGCATGCCCGTCGCGTGGTCACCGTGTGACCGTGGCGTTGCCATGTGTTCTGGGTGGCCTAGACATGTCTAGTGCGTTGGGCACTCCCCATGTAGGTGCTAGAAAGAAAATTACAACATAAGATTCTCACGAGGAGACCGATCGGTGCTCAAACATGAATTAGCAGCCAAGTATTTGATTAGCAGTACAGGAAATGTACATGGCTAATGGGCGTGAGTTTTGGCTGAGGATGATCAGTTACTAAGAAGACCGTCTTCACAAATTTTCAGATCAAAAGGAGGAGCCTAGCTGGTACTTGCTTTGCAAACCACCACACTGGACATAAATACGAATGTTGAAGCTCGGCTCAAAATAATGAATGGATTGGGCTGGCATTTGGTGGAGGATGGTTATTTGGGCATAGGAAAGCACTGTAGAAAATGGATACTATTTGGACATGCCAAAGTGGTACTTCCTTCACAAACTGTTACTCTGAACAAAATAGGAAAATGAATATTTTTGAATTATTTTTGAACTAGGCAAGGAAGGTTTTTACATATTTGATGAAGATATGACCCAAAGAATTTATGAGATTTTTTGGGAATTTTGGGAATGACAGAAATATAGGTTGCTTCACAACCTAGGGCAAAAACTGCCACATGGACATGCCACATAGGCAAAACTGATGAGGTGGCGCCTAGTCATAGCAACTCACCACAATTTACAAGGCTATGACCATCTATATTGGTCGTTAACAACTAGAAATAAGGCAGCGGACTAGCGCTGTTTGCTTTATGACCTTTTCGTGTGAGGAAATTACGACCTTTCTGACCAAAATGGTCGCAATGGTTTAGGGTTTGGAGCCCCCCGAACAGCTTTTAACCAATTGGTCTGAAATGGTCATAGATCTATGACCAATTCTTCCAGGGTCACTGACAGAAGGTCATAAGTTGACATATTTCTTGTAGTGACTCTGTTATAAATCCTTCGAAGTACTGTGTGGTGTCAGCATTACTGATCCAGGGATGACACCGGAGCACAGAGACTTGACCATCTGAGGTCGGGTCGCTACAAAGATGGTATCAGAGCACACGCTGGCTGTAGGACACGACCACTAAGTTAAAGCCATAGACCACTATTCTCCTCTCATTTTCTAACTCCTCATCTTTTCTACTCTTTTAGGATGAAAGACGCGAAGATCAAGTACGCTCAACCGGATGAAGGCACACCTTTTGGATTTCACTTGGAGGAAGTCACCAAGTACCTGAACATTGGACTACCAAGCTTCACCGGGACTTTCAACGCCACTCTGCCTGAAGAGGAGCGCTGGAAGATTCAAGCTCACGTTCCGGGAAGGACATTCGCGCCAATCACGAAGCCCATAGATAGTGTTTTCAGTGCACCAACCTGGAGTCTGGGAAAGAGCATGGCAGCTCATATCACCATGGGACGCATTGGAGAAGTTTATCAAGAAGACCTCAAGAACACTATCTACCAGATTTGCGGACGCCGAGATGAACAATGGGAGATAGTCAGCACCAAGAAGGATAGATCCATTGCAGCTTTCATCCAGGAGTTAAACCAGCACATTCGACGCCTAGAGAACCAGATGTGCAATGATATGATAGAGTTGAAGAATGCGGAGGCAAGGATCATCGAGCTAGAAGGAGAACTGAAGAGTACACGCAAGGACTACATGGACGAAATCGTAGCTCTAGCAAGGCACAATCACGATCTCAAGCAGGAGATTGAAGAACTCAAGGAGAGATTAGCATCCAAGAAGGAAGACAAGTACGTCACATGTCCGGACAACTACATCATCATCGATGACACCGATTCGGATCCAAGTGAACCCGACTTTGAAGACGAAGCTGGAGCAGACATCATGGAGTCTTCCACCGATTCAAATTTCTAGATGACCACCCAATATTAGTAGTATTTTCCCCCATGTACACATTATAGTTCGAGCACTTTTGCGATAGTTCTAGACGGTTTGAATGAAGTGATTTTGTGTGATTTTGTCTCATGTGCATTTGGGTAGTGTTTTCTCTTAGACCTCACTCTATTCTTAATTCTCATCTTTTCTAAACCCTCAGATGCCTCCGAGACGTGACAATGGATTCCCACCGGAACTCACTCAGTTGATCCAGCAGCAGAACCAATTGATGCAGTTATTAGTCCAGAATCAGCAGAACAACAACAACAACAACAACAACAACAACAACCCTCCGCCGCCGCCACCTGTTGATCACCTAGCCCGTTTCCTTAGGCTGAATCCGCCGGTGTTTTCCAGTAGCACCGAGCCGATAGTAGCAGACGATTGGCTCCGCAAGATAGGAAGGGAGTTGACCACTGCAGGATGCACAGATGTTGAGAAAGTGAAGTTTGCCGCACATCAGCTTGACGGACCCGCGGCAGCATGGTGGGAGAATTCCACAGCCACTTACCCAGTCGACACTGTCACATGGGATCAGTTTCAGCAAGCTTTCCGCACTGCCCATGTTTCAGCAGGAGCTATGGCCATGAAGAAGCGTGAGTTTCGCAACTTACGCCAAGGAGGAAGGACAGTTGGCCAGTACGTTGACGACTTCAGCAAGTTAGCACGTTATGCCCCAGATGACGTTGCTACAGATGCAGCTAAGTAGGAGAAGTTTCTAGAAGGACTGAATGATGAGCTAAGCATGCAGTTGATGGTAGCAAGTTTCAACAACTACCAGGAGTTGGTAGATCGTGCCATCATGATTGAAGGGAAGCAACAGCAGATTGAGAACCGCAAGAGGAAGTATGGACAGGGGAAGTATAACTCTGGAGCCCAGTAGAAGCCCCGTTTTACCCCTAAACCGGGAGTTCAGTTTCAGCATACCCATGGAGGAAGTGGTTCGCACAACCATAATGGCCACAAGAATGGTAATGGGAATGGAGGAAGCAACGGCCAGAACCGTACCACCCCATCAACCCCAGCCAAGAGAGATCTGAGTCAAGTCACCTATTTCAAGTGTTCCAAGACCGGACATTATGCCAATGAATGTCCCGAAGGCCAAAATGGAAATGGAAGCTCTGGAAAGAAGCCAAACCCTTTCAATAGGGGACAGGTGAACCACGTTAATGTGGAGGAGGTTGAAGCTCAGCCTGATGCAGTAATCGGTAAGTTTTTGGTTAAGTCATTTACTGCACTCGTTCTTTTCGATACTGGTGCATCGCATTCATACATATCAAGGGGATTTGTGGAAAAGTATAACCTGCCCACTAAGATTCTTAAAACACCTATGCTAGTAAGCTCGCCAGGAGCAGAGTACATGGCCAGACAAGGATGTTTTCAAGTGCCACTAAGTATAGGGAGGCATGTTTTCCCAACGGATTTAATCATTCTGGAATCCCAAGGTCTGGATGTGATTCTCGGTATGGATTGGCTATCGATGTATGGAGGAAACATCGATTGCGCCAACAAGACAATTTTGCTTACAACGCCCGAAGGAAGAAGGATCAAGTATGTATCTCGACATACGCCAAACAGGACACAAGTAAATTCTTTATCAGGAGTTGTGCAGGAAGAAGTACCAGTGGTGAAGGATTTCCCTGATGTATTTCCTGAGGAATTGCCAGGAATGCCACCTGATAGAGATATTGAGTTTTGATTGAGCTTTTGCCAGGCACTGGGCCAATATCAAAGAGACCATACAGGATGCCAGCACAGGATTTGGTGGAAATTAAGAAGCAGATTAAGGAGTTATTGGATAAAGGTTACATTCGCCCAAGTTCTTCGCCTTGGGGATCACCCGTACTTCTAGTGGAGAAGAAGGATGGATCATTAAGGATGGTTGTTGATTACCGTGGATTGAATGCAGTAACCATCAAGAACAAGTACCCACTGCCAATGATAAATGATCTGTTTGATCGTTTGCAAGGAGTTAAAGTGTTTTCCAAGATCGACTTGCGATCAGGGTACCATCAGTTGAAGATTCGAGAGCAGGACATACCTAAGACAGCTTTTACCACGAGATACGGATTGTATGAGTATACCGTTATGTCATTTGGACTGACTAACGCACCTGCCTATTTTATGAACCTGATGAACAAAGTATTTATGGAGTTTTTGGATAAGTTCGTCGTAGTGTTCATTGATGACATTCTGATTTTCTCAAAGAATGAAGAAGAGCATAAGGAACATTTGCGTATGGTTTTGGAGAAACTAAGGGAACATCAGTTATATGCCAAATTCAGCAAATGTGAGTTTTGGTTAAAGGAAGTTGGATTTCTTGGACATGTTATATCCAGAGAAGGGATAGCAGTTGACCCCAAAAAGGTTGGGACCGTAACCGAATGGGAAGTGCCAACGACAGTTGGAGAGATCCGGAGTTTTCTTGGACTCGCAGGATACTACCGGAGATTCATTGAGAATTTCTTAAAGATTGCAAAGCCTATGACTGAATTATTAAAGAAGGATACCAAGTTCATTTGGACTGAGGAATGTGAGGCCAGTTTTCAGGAGTTGAAGAAACGATTGGTTTCCTCACCAGTGTTGATTCTGCCAGATCAGACCAAGGATTATGAGGTGTATTGCGACGCTTCACGTCGAGGACTTGGAGCAGTGCTTATGCAGGAAGGAAGAGTTGTTTCGTATGCCTCACGACAACTGAAACCTCATGAACTAAATTATGCTACACATGATTTGGAGTTAGCAGCCGTAGTGCATGCATTGAAGACATGGAGACATTTCCTCATTGGAAATCATTGTGAAGTATATACGGATCACAAGAGTTTGAAGTATATTTTCACGCAGAAGGAGTTGAACCTCAGACAAAGGAGATGGTTGGAGCTCATCAAGGATTACGATATGAGATTGCATTACCATCCAGGAAAGGCTAATGTTGTAGCTGACGCATTGAGTCGTAAAAGCCATGTCAATACACTGATGACGGGAGAAATACCAAGGGAGTTAGCCCAGGACCTTCGAGAACTATGCTTGGAGATAGTCTCGAGAGGCTATGTAGTAGCATTGGAGATTCAATCAACATTGATGGATAAAATCAGAGAGGCTCAGAAATCTGACAAGGAGATTGCAGACATAAAGAAGAAAATGAGTGAAGGAAAAGCAAAGGGATTTCGTGAGGATGAGCACGATACCCTATGGTTTGAGGACCGTGTGTATGTGCCCAATGACCCGGAGATCAGGAAGTTGATTCTGCAAGAGGCACATGATTCACCCTATTCGATTCACCTAGGAAATACCAAGTTGTATTTGGATTTGAAGGAAACATTCTGGTGGACCGGAATGAAGAAGGATATTGCAGCATATGTAGCAGTTTGTGATGTGTGTCAAAGAGTGAAGGCAGAACATCAGAAGCCAGCCAGATTGTTACAACCATTGCCGATACCCGAATGGAAGTGGGATAAGATAGGCATGGATTTTATCACAGGACTACCCAGGACAAAAGCAGGCTATGACTCGATATGGGTAGTAGTTGATCGTTTGACGAAGGTAGCACATTTCATCCCAGTTAAGACCACTTACACCAGTGCTAAGTTGGCAAAGATATACATGACTAGGATCATTTGTTTGCATGGAGTTCCGAGGAGTATCGTATCAGATAGAGGAACACAATTTACCTCAAAGTTTTGGAATCAATTGCATGAAACTTTAGGAACCAGACTAGAGTTCAGCACAGCTTTTCACCCACAGACGGATGGACAGACTGAGAGAGTCAATCAGATTTTGGAAGATATGCTGAGAGCCTGTGCACTAGACTATGGTTCTAGTTGGGACGATAACTTGCCGTATGCGGAGTTTTCTTATAACAACAGTTACCAAACCAGTTTGAAGATGGCACCTTTCGAAGCCTTATACGGAAGGAGGTGCAGGACACCGTTGTCATGGGACGAAGTTGGAGACCGTCAGTTCTTTGGACCAGATTTGATCAAGGAGTCTGAACGGAAAGTTAAGCTGATTCGCGATAGGCTCAAGGTAGCCCAATCCCGACAGAAGAGTTACGCAAATTCTAAACGCAAGGAGACAGTTTACGAAACTGGAGACAGAGTTTATCTTCGAGTATCCCCACTTCGAGGAGTTAAGCTCTTTGGAGTTAAGGGAAAGTTAGCACCGCGTTTCGTTGGACCGTATAAGATTTTGCAACGTATGGGAGAAGTCGCTTATAAGTTGGAATTGCCAGAGGGACTGTCAGGAGTTCATGATGTATTCCACGTTTCTCAGTTGAAGAAATGCCACGCCGAGATGGCAGAGGTGCCGCTGAGAGATACAGTGCCGCTTGAAGCGATTCAGTTGAAGGATGACTTAACGTACGAAAAGAAACCAGTCAAGATTCTCGATTTTGCCAGCAGAGTTACCCGCAGCAAGGTTATCAAGTTTTGCAAAGTTCAGTGGAACCATCACTCAGAGGATGAAGCCACCTGGGAAAGAGAAGAAGATTTGCTCAAGGACCACCCTCACCTATTTTCTAGCCAACCCGAATCTCGAGGGCGAGATTCATCTTAAGGGGGGTAGGTTTGTACCATCCCAAATTTTCAATTTGGAATGTTATACATTAGATCATCATGCATATCATATTTTCTTGCATTTTGGTCGATCCTAGAAAATTTCACGCAACTCAAGGACCCTCGGAGAGAGTTGGAGATTTTGTTATTTTCTTATTTGAGTTTTCTCAAATTTTGAAAAGAGGATCATTTGATTTTATTTTATTTTATCTTTAATTATTTTTCCAATAACAAAAATATGAGAAGGGAATAATATGACTTTTCCAAATTTAGGAAAAATAAAAGATTTAATAAATAAAACAAATTTTGGATTTTTCGGAGTTTATTTGTATTTTATTTGAATTAGGGAAAAATGTGTGTTTTAAAAATATTGCATTTAGGCCCCGAATAAAAGTTCATTTTGTTCGACTTATTTTTAGAAGTCGGGGAAAATTAACTACGGAAATTTTGGAGTCCGATTAGATTTTATTTTATTTATTTTTCTACGCGTGAAACTATTTAAAAAAATGGCGCAGCGCCCGACTGGGCCAAAGGCCCAGCCGAGCCGGCCCAGCCCCGCCGTCTCCCCGCGCGCGCGCGCCCGCGCAGCCGCGCCGCCGCCGACGCCGAGACCGAGGAGGACTCCTCCTCCTTTGCTTGCCCCCTCCCCCAAGCAACCCCCCTCCCCTCTTTATATACCCCCCCTCTCCCCCTCTCCTCCCCAAGCCGCCGCCGCCGCACCCCGCAGCAGCAGCAGCAGCGCAGCGCCCCGCCGCCGCCGCCCGCGCCGCTCGCCGCTCGCCCGCCGCCAAGCCCGCCACCCCGCCGGAGCCCCGTGCCGCCGAAGAGGTAGCCCGCGCCGCGCCACCCTCCCCCTCGTTCGGTTTTTTTTTTAAAACCGTTCCGGTTTATTTTTTTCTTAGTTTCGGTTGTTTTCAAACCCTAGATCGGTTTTCGTTTTTCTTTCGGTTCATTTGTTTAGCGAGCGTTCGCCGGACCGTTCGTATTAACGAACGTGTTCACCGGTTAGTCTCGGTTAACGGACGTCCGTTCATATAACCGTTCGTCATTTTCTTTTTCGTCGGATTTATTCCGCGATTTTCTGAATCGCAATTTCAGATCCGATCTTCTTTCTAGTTTATCTTCTCGCTCGTTTATCGGAATCTGGTGATTCAAGCGCCTGGAGTTTCGTTTCGAAACCGCCGTTCCGACTAATCAACTTAAACAAGATTTTGCTACTGTAAAATTTGACCTAGTTCCAAATTGCTAGAACGAAGTTGAATTCTTTCGCCGTTTGATTTCTTTTGCTTCGTTCGATTTGATTCTTTTGCAAACCAGGGTTCTTAAGTTGAACTTTCTGGTTCGATTTTCCGTTCGAGTTTTACCTATGCATTAGATGAGTACTTATTGTATGCTTGTTGTTTGTCTGCGATAGATCACCCGGAGTGCGCCGCCTGTTATTTCGAAGCTCTAGGTTTCGCGGCTCATCAGCAAGGCAAGTAACACTTTGATCATACCTTCTCATTGCCCAGTTTTATTGCATTAGATCAATCCTCAAACATTGCATGATTAGGATCTAATTAAATTGTGGGATGGGAAGTAGATGAGGTAGTACCTATTACCTGTTTTACTTATGAAACCTTTGGGAGTTACTTCTACGTTTGCTTATTATGCCATGCTATGCTAGTAGACGTGGATTGGGTGAGTGATATCCATGACAGATGTGAGTATTGTTAACTAATGGTTTTATCTAAGGTGGCAACTTAAACACACATCTGGGTGGATTGAGACACCTGGTTTCTATCAGGACTTGCCTATTTTTCTTTGGACCGCCACCCAGGCTCAAAGGGATCATAAGATCATTCATGCTAGTAACTTCCGTGTGCAGCCACAAGCCATTATGGGCTCTAGCATAGTTGATTACGTCATGCGAACTCTTACAGGGTAGACTAGCAGATGTAGGGGAAAGTAGGTGTACCGGTCTATCCAAACGTAAGGTGCTAGCGCTTCTGAAAGACTATGTCTCGGTCATCCGTTTCTCAAACACCATGTAGTCCGAGAAACCAAACGGAAGCGATCGAGTCTTGTGGGGAAAAGTGCGCAAACCTCTGCAGAGTGTACAAACTAATCATGATTAGCCGTGTCCCCGGTTATGGACAACTTGAGTATCTAGTACTTGAATATCATGTGAATCTCATCACGTTACTTTAATTAATATTGTTGGGTTTATAATTGTTCACTTAATTGGGATCGGAATGCTGTCAACCATTCTCGATGTTTCAACCACCATGATAGTTAAATAAAAAAATCTATTCCTTTGCAGTAGGGAAAAATTGGCTTTACGCAAAATTGTAACCATAGAGTTTTTCCACCAGCCATATATGCATGTAGTATAGGCTTATCATTCATTATTCTCTATGTGTTACATTGCCAGCATATTCCATGTGCTGACCCGTTTTCGGGCTGCAACTTTCATGTTGCAGACTTTTCAGACGACGAGTAAGGTGCCTTTTAGGTCATGGTTCTATACTCAGTGATGTCGTTGGAGTTGATGGACTCACTTATCTTCCAAGTCTTCCGCTGTTATCATTATTAGATGGCCTTAAGCCATATTTATTGTAATAAGTTCTCTTTGAGACATCGATGTAATAAGTGTGTGATTGCTACTCTGTTATAAATCCTTCGAAGTACTGTGTGGTGTCAGCATTACTGATCCAGGGATGACACCGGAGCACAGAGACTTGACCATCTGAGGTCGGGTTGCTACACAAATACCCAGGTGCTACTGCGAGCTCTAGTAAGGTACACATCAATAACATGTATATCACATATACCTTTGTTCACCTTGCCATCCTTCTTATCCACCAAATATTTGGGGCAGTTCCGCTTCGAGTGACCAGTCTGCTTGCAGTAGAAGCACTCAGTCTCAGGCTTAGGTCCAGACTTGGGTTTCTTCTCTTGAGCAGCAACTTGCTTGTTGTTCTTCTTGAAGTTTCCCTTCTTCTTCACTTTGCCCTTTTTCTTGAAACTGGTGGTCTTATTGACCATCAACACTTGATGCTCCTTCTTGATTTCTACCTCCGCAGCCTTCAGCATTGCGAAGAGCTCGGGAATCGTCTTATCCATCCCTTGCATGTTATAGTTCATCACGAAGCTCTTGTAGCTTGGTGGCAGTGATTGAAGAATTTTGTCAATGACGCTATCATCCAGAAGATTAACTCCCAGTTGAATCAAGTGATTGTTATACCCAGACATTTTGAGTATATGCTCACTGACAGAACTATTCTCTTCCATCTTGCAGCTGTAGATCTTATTGGAGACTTCATATCTCTCAGTCCGGTCATTTGCTTGAAATATTAACTTCAACTCCTGGAACATCTCATATGCTCCATGACATTCAAAACGTCGTCTGAAGTCCCGGTTCTAAGCCGTAAAGCATGGCACACTGAACTATAGAGTAGTCATCAGCTTTGCTCTGCCAGACGTTCATAACATCTAGTGTTGCTCCTGCAGCAGGTTTGGCACCTAGCGGTGCTTCTAGGATGTAATTCTTCTGTGCAGCAATGAGGATAATCCTGAAGTTACGGACCCAGTCTGTGTAATTGCTACCATCATCTTTCAACTTTGCTTTCTCAAGGAACGCATTAAAATTCAATGGAACAACAACACGGGCCATCTATCTACAATCAACATAGACAAGCAAGATACTATCAGGTACTAAGTTCATGATAAATTTAAGTTCAATTAATCATATTACTTAAGAACTCCCACTTAGATAGACATCCCTCTAATCCTCTAAATGATCACGTGATCCAAATCAACTAAACCATAACCGATCATCACGTGAAATGGAGTAGCTTTCAATGGTGAACATCACTGTGTTGATCATATCTACTATATGATTCACGCTCGACCTTTCGGTCTCAGTGTTCCGAGGCCATATCTGCATATGCTAGTCTCCTCAAGTTTAACCTGAGTATTCTGCGTGTGCAAAACTGGCTTGCATCCGTTGTAGATGGACGTAGAGCTTATCACACCTGATCATCACGTGGTGTCTGGGCACGACGCTTTGGCAACGGTGCATACTCAGGGAGAACACTTTTATCTTGAAATTTAGTGAGAGATCATCTTATAATGCTACCGTCAATCAAAGCAAGATAAGATGCATAAAAGATAAACATCACATGCAATCAATATAAGTGATATGATATGGTCATCATCATCTTGTGCTTGTGATCTCCATCTCCGAAGCACCGTCATGATCACCATCGTCACCGGCGCGACACCTTGATCTCCATCGTAGCATCGTTGTTGTCTCGCCAATCTTATGCTTCTACGACTATCGCTCCCGCTTAGTGATAAAGTAAAGCATTACAGGGCGATTGCATTGCATACAATAAAGCGACAACCATATGGCTCCTGCCAGTTGCCGATAACTCGGTTACAAAACATGATCATCTCATACAATAAAATTTAGCATCATGCTTTGACCATATCACATCACAACATGCCCTGCAAAAACAAGTTAGACGTCCTCTACTTTGTTGTTGCAAGTTTTACGTGGGTGCTACTGGGCTTAGCAAGAACCGTTCTTACCTACGCATCAAAACCACAATGATAGTTTGTCAAGTTGGTGTTGTTTTAACCTTCGCAAGGACCGGCCGTAGCCACACTCGGTTCACCTAAAGTTGGAGAAACTGGCACCCGCCAGCCACCTGTGTGCAAAGCACGTCGGTAGAACCAGTCTCGCGTAAACGTATGCGTAATGTCAGTCCGGGCCGCTTCATCCAACAATATCGCCGAACCAAAATATGACATGCTCGTAAACAGTATGACTTATATCTCCCACAACTCACTTGTGTTCTACTCGTGCATATGACATCTACGCATAAAACCCGGCTCGGATGCCACTGTTGGGGAACGTAGTAATTTCAAAAAAAAAATCCTACACACACGCAAGATCATGGTGATGCATAGCAACGAGAGGGGAGAGTGTTGTCTACGTACCCTCGTAGACCGAAAGCGGAAGCGTTAGCACAACGCGGTTGATGTAGTCGTACGTCTTCATGATCCGATCGATCAAGTACCGAACGCACGGCACCTCCGAGTTCAGCACACGTTCATCCCGATGACGTCCCTCGAACTCTGATCCAGCTGAGTGTTGAGGGAGAGTTTCGTCAACACGACGGCGTGGTGACGATGATGATGTTCTACCGACGTAGGGCTTCGCCTAAGCACCGCTACGGTATTATCGAGGTGGACTATGGTGGAGGGGGCACCGCACACGGCTGAAAGATCAAACAATCAATTGTTGTGTCTCTAGGGTGCCCCTGCCCCCGTATATAAAGGAGCAAGGGGGAGGTGCGGCCGGCCAGGAGGAGGCGCGCCAGGAGGAGTCCTACTCCCACCGGGAGTAGGACTCCCTCCCTTTTCCTTGTTGGATTAGGAGTGGAGGGGGAAAGAGGTGGAGGAGAAGAAGGAAAGGGGGGCGCCGCCCCCTCTCCTTGTCCTATTCGGACTAGGGGGGAGGGGCGCGCGGCCCTTGCCCTGGCCGCCTCTCCTCTTCTCCACTAAGGCCCACTATGGCCCGTGAGCCCCCGGGGGGTTCCGGTAACCCCTCGGTACTCCGGTAAAATCCCGATTTCACCCAGAATACTTCCGATATCCAAATATAGGCTTCCAATATATTAATCTTCATTTCTCAACCATTTCGAGACTTCTCGTCATGTCCGTGATCACATCCGGGACTCCGAACAACCTTCGGTACATCAAAACTCATAAACTCATAATATAATTGTCATCAAAACTTTAAGCGTGCGGACCCTATGGGTTCGAGAACTATGTAGACATGACCGAGCCACGTCTCCGGTCAATAACCAATAGCGGAACCTGGATGCTCATATTCGCTCCCACATATTCTACGAAGATCTTTATCGGTCAGACCGCATAACAACATATATACGTTGTTCCCTTTGTCATCGGTATGTTACTTGCCCGAGATTCGATCGTCGGTATCTCAATACCTAGTTGAATCTCGTTACCGGCAAGTCTCTTTACTCGTTCTGTAATACATCATTCCGCAACTAACTCATTAGTTGCAATGCTTGCAAGGCTTAAGTGATGTGCATTACCGAGAGGGCCCAGAGATACCTCTCCGACAATCGGAGTGACAAATCCTAATCTCAAAATACGCCGACCCAACCTTCAGAGACACCTGTAGAGCATCTTTATAATCACCCAGTTACGTTGTGACGTTTGGTAGCACACAAAGTGTTCCTCTGGTAAACGGGAGTTGCATAATCTCATAGTCATAGGAACATGTATAAGTCATGAAGAAAGCAATAGCAACATATTAAACGATCGAGTGCTAAGCTAACGGAATGGGTCAAGTCAATCACATCATTCTCATAATGATGTGATCCCGTTAATCAAATGATAACTCATGTCAATGGCTAGGAAACATAACCATCTTTGATCAACGAGCTAGTCAAGTACAGGCATACTAGTGACACTTTGTTTGTCTATGTATTCACACAGGTATTATGTTTCTGGTTAATACAATTCTAGCATGAATAATAAACATTTATCATGATATATAAGGAAATAAATAATAACTTTATTATTGCCTCTAGGGCATATTTCCTTCATTGAGGGTGTTCAATCTTATTAAATTTTTGATAAAAATAGGTTTGGAGAGGTCATGACTTTAGTTGATGTTAATCGCACTATCTTGAAAGATTGTAAACCATGAGAGGGGGAATTATTCTTCCTTGCGTATGGTAGGTATTGCTTGTTTCGCCAGAGGGTATGTGTAGTTCCTTTGATAAGGACTTGTCACACTTCTTCTGGCAAGCGACGGATGGGCTACATAAATACCACATGGTCAAGTGGGCACATATCTGCTTGCCCAAGGAGGGGGGGTCTAGGTATTCCTGCATACCGCTGCCTGAACGTGGCCCTCATGTTGAGATGGGTTTGGAGGATCCTCAGAGGATGGGAGTTGTGGCTGGAGTTTTCAAGAAACAAAGTATTTCCAGGGCTCTCTCCTTCTTGCTTTTGAACGTAGGGCGGGGTCCCAACTATAGCAGTCGATCAAGCATGAGATTCAACTAGGGATTTTTTGTCTCCATAGGCAGCGGAGAGGGGGGGACCTCTTCTGTATGGATCCTTGGATGCACTACTCTCCGAAATTGAGTCCCCGAACTTGTACGCTATAATCTCAGACCCAATGTTGTTGGTGTCCTCGACCATCCATAATGAAATTGGACTATCTCGTTCTGACGAACATTTGGTCCTGAGGAAACCGTTGTTTGGGCCAGTCTTCGGGCAGCCCTTCCCGTGATGTGTCTGGATTATCCGTATGCCATATCTTGGCACCTGACCCCTTCGGGGCTCTTCTGTGTTAGCTCAGCATACCATGCCATATGTCGGCAATCTATTCTTGCGTGGAACACACTTTTGTTGAAAGCGCCCTTACCGTGGAAGATCAAGATCGTTGTGTGGCAACTCCTACGGGATCGCCTCCCATTAGGGAAGGTGGTGGTCAAGCGAAATGGGTCTAGCAATGGTTTATGCTCCCTTTGTGGTGTTTGGGAGATTGTGACCCACATCTCTTCGCATGCCCCGCTCCTCGTTTTTTGGTGCTTTGTTTCTAAGGCTTTGGGGGCTGGTTGGAGGCTCTCAACTTGGCTGGGTTTCTCGAAACTCAGACCAAATAGAACGAGAGGAGGAGGCGCCCCTTTTGGTTAGTGCTTGCGTCAATGACTTGGACCCTTTGGATGACGTGCAACAAGATGGATCACAAATGCTATATTCAAATCTCTGACCTTTTTGCAACATGATGAACACGATGAATGTGGCAGGGCATTGCCTTGCCCCTCCCTATAACCACTGATGTACTGATCGCTCAGTGACATTTTTTTTCATTTTCTAGGGCATGTTTGTGTCGTTGTTCCAGTGGACTTCCTTTTACTTTTATAACATTTAAACTTACTATAGAGACATGATGATTGCTTTATCTATCTATAAAGCCGAGCTATATCTTGTTTCGAACTGCATTTATATAAAGAAACGAAAACACCCAAGAGGATCAGACCGTGAGCCATCGTCGCGTCTCTTAGGGACGTAAAGACAAAGCGGAAGCATTGACATGATGCCTCCTTTGCGAATCAAAGATCCTTGGGACGGATCCCAGGAAGCCTCACGCGTCGTCGCTGGATTCTCTTTTTCTCTGAAGTTGGATCCCCTACTCGTAGCCGCACATATATTCGAGCGGAGGCGTGGAAGCATCCCTGCCCGAATGAGGGCGAACATGCTACATGCCCCAGCTCCTGACTGATTGTGTCACCCTGTAGTTTATGTTCGCACCTACGCACAGCTAGGTCTCGCTCGACCTTTCGTCTCACCACCGCATAAAGAAAAAGAAAAAAAGACTGGGAATCGTGTAACTCGTGTGCTAGAAAATTCCTGGGCGAAATTCCCCTTTCGTGCCAGTAGAAACGAACGCATGGTCGCCTGTGAAATTCCGAGGACATCATCGGGTGTGCTCCTGAATACGCCAGTCAAGATGGAATAAAGCTGCATACACAGTGCTTTCGGGCTCTTCCAACACTGCGGCGTCGCACTGTTGAGTACCGGCAGTTCCAGTCCAGGAAACAGGTACGAATCGATGCGCGTCCAAGCTGAGATGCGTTTAGACGTGCGTGCGTGCCTGCCATGCCGACGCCCCGGGGTGCAGGTGTCAGGCGTGAAGGAATATAAAAGTCACGACGGCCGCTGGCTATGGCTATGGGTAGCTCGTAGGCGGTGGCTAGAGGTGCACCGTGCACATGTACCAGCGGCAATGGGCGATGGATCTTATCAAGGCCGGCGAGTCGTCTTATCAGGTTTGATTGACAGGAGAAGCAGACGTCTTTGGACTTCGGCTGCTGCAAAGCTTTGGCACAAGGGACGGAAATGTCTTCGTTTCGAGAAGACGGAATGTTCGCCTGTAGGCCCATTCATTCTCGAGCGATCCCGAGTCAAGGACCTTTTAGCTAGGGAAGAGCGCCGCACTTTCCGATCACCGTAGGTAGGTAGGCAGCCCCTTTGGCGGGCACCACAGGAAGTTCGGCCGAGCAGGTCGCTCATTCAGCGATTGTTCTCGACTAGTATCACATCGCACAGATGTTATGGCTAATCGCAGCTTTATCTCCAGCAATCCGGAATACTACGGAAAAGATAAATCCCAAAAGTTAGGCTTTGGTTCATAGCAAAATTAAACATTTTTTATGATAATTTTAATTGATGCAAACGAGGCAACTATTGTTGACAAGCAATTTTCTGGCAACAAGCAAACAACGGACAGAATTGACATGCTTCACTACTAAACTTGCCATCCTCACATCAACTAAAGTTACCATAAAAGACATTCAATTTGCCATGAGCAAAATCGGATCCAGAAAAATATGTATACGCTTTCTCAACCTTTATAAACGGATAATGGATCGGACTGAAAACCTCGAGTATGCTACATACTGGCCAGTTCTTTTGGCGGCTTATTTCCCCAGCTTTCCCCATAAGTCATCTCTTTCATTCATTGGGGCTTATGAACAAGTTATGGGATAACTAGTTTAGAAGCCTCAACAAATTTAAAGAGGCTTATTTCTAAGCTGGGAGAGGCAGCTTATTTTTTAAGCCGCCCAAAATAACTGGCCACTACTAAGAGAGAAAGCGTCCATCCATTTCAGCAAAGACAGCTTCAATTTCTTTCTTCATTTGCATGCACATGGACTCCATAGAATGAAGACTTATCTCGGCCAACAGTCAAAGGTACACAAACACGGTTCAATACACAAGAAGTAAAACTCTTTTCAACCAACTCCAACGAGACAAAAACAAGAACAGAAACAAATGACATCTTTTACTTTTTTCTTATTCAATGACTTCTTTCTTACCTACAGGGTTCCGGAACTAGGAAGATCCTCCCCTGCAGAAAGAAGGCCACTCATAAGGGCGGGGTGATGGAGCAGGCTCCATTGGAAGACCACTGCTGCTCTCATGCAACCCATTCATGCCTCCCGCACCACCAAGGCCAAGGTTCCCCCCAGCAGGCCTTGTGGATCTGCCGCCCATGAACATGGTTGACCATGTGTCAGACAGCCATTCGCTCTTCGCTGCAGGGTTTAACAATGTTGTGTCGAGGCTCCAATCTATTGAAGTGTAGTCGCATGGTGCTGGCGCATTGCTTCTCCAATCAGCATGAGATAAAGCTGAAGACGGCTCGGATGAGCTCCATCCTCCTCCTCTGAACGTCCCATGTGCCGACACCCCAGCCTGGGAAGATGATGCACCTCCAGGACCCCATGTACCACCCCAACCATTAGCAGCCAGCTCCACAGGATTGGAAACAAAACTTTGTTGATGGTTTGCATGCATGAACTGCTGCTTGGCAGAATTAGCATTCTCCAAACTCATATTACGTAGTCCATGCCCTAAACCACCATTCAACATCATATCCACCCCTGATGCGCCATTCATGTACCATTCCCTTGAAGGTGGCTCTGATGCAAACATACTATGGCTTGTGGATGGTAGACTTTGCTTGGCAGCTGCGGATTGAGGACGCTGCATTACAACTACCGGATCTCGCAAGCTTCCATTATGCATTGCACTTTTCATCTCATTGCCTGCTACCACATGTCGTGTTTCTGCCTTAATTTGTGGGACTGCAACAGGCACCGGAGATGATGTCACATAAGGAGCTGATGGAACCGAATTGGCAATAACCCGCCTCTTCTCGGGTTGAAAAAATTGTTGACGGACCAAATCTGACTTCACTGTTGTGGCCAATGGTTGAAACCCTTTAACTGCGGGTTCTTTTGGGCCACTACCATTTACTAAAAGCTTGTAGTTTGGGTCCTTCTCATCTCTCCTCATTTGCTGAGGCCCTACTGAAGAGAACCCATTTGTTTGAGGCCTTGCTGGGTTCTGCGCAAGCATGACCTGCTGCTTGTTAACCAAGCCACTTGAATCACCAGACACTTCAGGCTTAGATGCGGTTGTTGCTGATTCCTGCTTCTGTGTCTTCAAGGCCTCCTCAGCCTTTTCTAGATCACCCTCGGAAGAAACAATAGCCCTTTCTACCTCTTGCTTTGTACACTTAAATTTCGCCTCCAGGATCACAATCTTTGCGAGCTCATCAGTTATATCAATCTTCAAATTAGCTCCAGACTGTTGAGCTGCTGCAGCTTGCTGCTTCGTTTCATCACTGCCATCAAAATTACATAGCCAGGCAACAGACTCCTCAAGACAGCCCTCGTTATGTATAAGGGCCATCGTTGCCTGGTCTGATGAGAAACCCATTGCAACAAGCTTCTGAGCAAGTGTCTCCAACTTTCTGGACATTAGGTATCCCTTGCAACGCTCGTGCAATTCCTGGGCGCGCCTCTCCTTCTGCCTTTGATGCTTCTTCTCATTCTTTTGTCTGATCTTCTCACGTTTATCAAGATCACATCCAGGAATAGAGTCCACTCGAGGCGCAGTGCTGGTTGATTTTTCCTTTGTATCTTCTGACTCTCCAGAACAGCTACCATTATTTGAGATGCAATCAAAGTCCCCTGTACCATGCGAGCTACGAGAATGCTCGTCTATTTCATCTGTATTCCTCAACTTTTCGTTACCCTGGCTACCAAGCAAAGAGGATGATGGCTCCAAAAGATGAAATTTTCCAGAGAGGCTATTAAAAGTACTTGCACCGGTGCCATTCCCCACTGGCTTGACAGCCACCTTAGGTTGCTCTTTTGCTGCTTTGAAAGCAGCTGCCCTATCCTTTGCCTTGGATTTGGATGCAGACGGCATTTCCAAAACGAACAGCCAAAAGATTCTTTACCTGCAGCCAAGTTTCAACAAAAATTATCACTTTAGTAAAATATATATAGGTTATTTTCTACCAAAAATGATAAATATGCCCATCTAAGCACACCTTAATTCCAAGAATAAAAGTTTATAGACAAAAACTCCAGAAAATTGTTTAAGAAGTTGTCATCTGAATAATCGCTATATGCCTGGTTGACAATGAGTGGAGTATGAGATTTTCAATGGAACACAAGTTGATCATAGAGATCCAAGAAATGTACTACGATCCTAGCATTTGGCCCAGTATTTATTAGCGCTCCTCACCTTAACATGCTTATCAATAGCATCACAACCTGTGCTTGGATAAGCACAGCTCTATTAGTTACGCTTAGAAAGTATTCAGCTGACCCAATAGGGTTTCTAAGAATCAAAATACTACCAACTATTCAGGATAACAGGGAAGCTTTGCCCTCAAACAAAGTAGAAACATTCAAACTGTTGCAACTAAACTAAGTGCCTCTTCCTGGCAGTGGCTCTAGATAAGCAGATGTTGATAAAAGCGGATGCATGTCAAAAATCATGAAAACTAATGCAGCTCATCAAAAACCTCTCGAAATCAAATAATAATAATAATAAATTTCATTCCAGTGACTCATATTTACAGTTGCATTACTTCCTTATTATTGTTGCTTATTTTGCATTAGGCATATCCAAGGCAACCTTTTTCCATTTTATCTACCAGAGCAAATAAGTCATAAATTTATAGTTTACACACACCGGAGCACAAAGTAGGAACTAGATAAACCGTGAAGTGACAGAATCTGTTCACCTACCCCAGTCTACAAGTTCCAAACAGCAAGGCTGACCCAAGCGTCCGTTACATACAAAAATAAATTCACTAGCGTCTATATTACAGCTGACGTCACAGCAATTAAGAGGCACGATAAGCCGCTAGCGGAAGCATACTAAGTTGCCCACATGGCAAGTACTGCAGAATTACTTTGCTATATATAAAGCAAGCTACATAAGCTGAATTAGTATGGCGCCACTTCGGTTTGACCTCAATCTCTTCGTATCGTAGCCTTTCTTCCGACATACAAGCAACATTAAATTGTGATTGGTTATCATAATCAACTAACAGAATACGACAATTGACCTCAATCTCTTCGTATCGTAACGTTTCTTCTGACATACAAGCTACATTAAATTGTGATTGGTTATTATAATCAACTAACGGAATACGACAATTGACCTCAATCTCTTCGTATCGTAACGTTTCTTCTGACATACAAGCTACATTAAATTGTGATTGGTTATCATAATCAACTAAGGGAATACGTCAATTGACCTCAATCTCTTCTTATAGTAACCTTTCTTCTGACATACAAGCTACTTTAAATTATGACTGGTTATCATAATCGGCTAACGGAATACGACAACCGACGCATAACGACAAGGCTAGCGGCCAACATATTTACTACAACACATAACGCGACAACTCGTTTCGCCGTACGAGTTGCTTGCACCAGTAGCTTTAAAACCAGCTTCTGCATCCCCATGGTCCTATAAAACCTAGCACCAAATCTTCAGCCAGCAAAAAACAGGGAAACTATCATCTCCTCCTATGAAACAGGAACAGCCCAGCAGCACAACAGCACCATGGCCCCCCCAATACATGACGAACAGAGGGGAACCCCTGGAATCCAAGCACCTCCGAAATTCACAACAACTACCGACGTGGGGCATCAGCCGAGCCCGAGTGGCATGCGCCCATCGGCCTCCGACGCCGCCAGGCCGCCGGAAAGCACGATCCCGTGGCGCC
Source organism: Aegilops umbellulata (assembly GCA_032464435.1). Classification (NCBI taxonomy): domain Eukaryota; kingdom Viridiplantae; phylum Streptophyta; class Magnoliopsida; order Poales; family Poaceae; genus Aegilops; species Aegilops umbellulata. The sequence continues at coordinate 402,597,708 of CP136054.1, forward strand.
GGACCGCCCAGGCCGACCGAATTCAGCGGCGGGCACGGCGCCCGGGCACGCGCCGGGCGCCGGGCGCCGCCCCACGACGGGCCGCATTCCGCCGCGCCCCTAGATCAAACCGCGGGGCGAGACGCCACGCTCCGAACCGAATCGAGACACGTAGGGATCAGGGGGTAGGGGAGAGGCGTGCGGAGGGGCTTACCGGAGGCAGCAGCGGGAGGGGCGTAGGGTTTTGGCGGCGGCGGCGGCGAGATCGAGGGGCGGGGAGGGATTTGGGGGTGGGGCGAGTTAGGGTTTGGTTGACGCGGGTGGGGGAGGGGTCGAGGCGGGGTGGAAGACGAGGGAATGACAGAGGAAGGAGGGGATCGATCGGGTGGGGGCTTGCGGCTGGCTTGCGTCGCCTGGCTGTGCTTTTGGGTTGGGTTGGTTCGGTCTGGTCTCGTTTGTTTCGCGTGTGGCCGTGTGATTGTGGGTGGGGCTGGGGAGACGCATGCGTCTCCTCCCGCGCCTGCCACAGCAGCGTCCAGAGCCGTAGATCTCGGGTCCTCGGGTGGGTGAAGAAAGAAATTGGCGAGAAGGAAAAATGGGTGTTTTTTTTTGTGCGTGTGTGGTGGAAGGATCGGGTCCAGCCCGCTCCATATTGGACACGCACCGGCCCAAAAGACAAACAGGCTCGATGTTGCTTGGGCTGGATGGATTAGGGAGTGGATCAGTGGAACATCCTAGAAAAAGTAATGATGATTCTCTTTTCTCAAAACAAAAAAAGTATTGATGTTCTTAAAAAAGAAGTAATGATATTCCTAAGCGAGGGTTTACTTAGGGCTTTGTCTAAAAAAAACTTAGGGCTGAAGCCGCATCCGCCAAAAGAGAATTTTTTGTCCCCTCGCCTCCGGCTGCCATCTTGGCGCTGAGAGATGGGGGACCTCGCATCTTTAAGAGTTCTATATTATTCGTCATCGACTAGTGATCATCTTTTTTGTGAGAATAATTTTACTCTCATTCTTTTGGTGGTGCCATGAAGGGTTTTTTTTTGCAGGAAAATGTGGGTTTTATTCCTCAAAAAGGGAATTACACTCAGATAGTACAAAATGAATAACATTGTCCGACACCGGCGCAACCACCAAGCCGGGCTACCACCAAATCTACCAATACTAGCTAAACTGTGAGCAACTCTATTTTGATGATGCTCAACTTTCAATGGAATAAACCGACATGAATCCAGAGTCTTTTGATCTCTAACATGAGATTACCGTATACAGAGCGGTTCAGCGAGTCAGCAGATAAGGCATCAACAACATTTGCGTTCTCGGATTGGATCAGAATTGACAATTCGGACCGTTGTATACTCATCGACAATTCTTCCAGAATAGCATTAATCTCTGCTTAAAGGGTGAGGGAGTCCTGGATTAGGGGGTGTCCGGATAGCCGGACTATACCTTCGGCCGGACTCCTGGACTATGAAGATACAAGATTGAAGACTTCGTCCCGTGTTCGGAAGGGACTTTCCTTGGCGTGGAAGGCAAGCTTGGCGATACGGATATGTGGATCTCCTACCATTGTAACCGACTCTGTGTAACCCTAGCCCTCTCCGATGTCTATATAAACCGGAGGGTTTTAGTCCGTAGGACACAACAAGAACAACAATCATACCATAGGCTAGCTTCTAGGGTTTAGCCTCCTTGATCTCGTGGTAGATCTACTCTTGTATTACCCATATCATCAATATTAATCAAGCAGAAGTAGGGCTTTACCTCCATCGAGAGGGCCCAAACCTGGGTAAAAACATCGTGTCCCTTGTCTCCTGTTACCATCCGCCTGGACGCACAGTTCGGGACCCCCTACCCGAGATCCGCCGATTTTGACACCGACATTGGTGCTTTCATTGAGAGTTCCTCTGTGCTGTCGCCATCAGGAAGGATGCCTCATCCCGTCTTTAAAGACGGCACCGTTGCTAAGGGAGCTTTGGCTGTCGGCCAAACTCTCCGGCTAGGTGGTTTTCTTATGACCGCCTGTTCGGCTTCTGCGCCGACGAAGACCTCTCGGGTCATCAAAAGCAATCTTCATGTCAGCTCGAAACTTGCCGAGCGGTTAGATCCAATGGAGCTCTCTTCTATAAACGAGCTCTTGGATCGCATAGCCGCCCTGGGAGTCGCTACGGATTACAACCAGATCGGGCCTAAGCCCGATCTGAGAGAGATCAACTCTTCCCAGGTCACCCATCACGTTGCCGTGGTAGAGGGACAGTGCGGCGACCCTTCATCTATCTTAAGGACTAGCTACGTACGGATTCCCGATCCCTCCAAGCCGGATACCCGCGGAGGGGAGGACATCACTCAAGACCTGAACTTAGAGTCGGGCAACGGGCTAGATTCATTGGACAACATCCAAGAATCCAAACTTTCGAGTTCGGAAACTCCTTGGCCTCTGAGTCTCAGATTGGGTGAGGTTTCGGATTTAATTCCACCCACCCACCCAAACATATGCGATCTATCCCAAATTAGGCAAAAGCCCGAAGAAACAGTACATCATTACTGGGCCAGATTCCTCCTGGTTATGAACAGGATCAAGGACTGTCGTGAGGAAGACGCAATCTCATTCTTCTACAATAATTGCACGGACAAGGGAATCCTCAAAGCCATAAGTCGTCGTGATATTACACGCTTCGCTAACTTGGCGTCCATAGTACGAAAGTACTGTGCGATGGAAAGCGCCTGGAAAACCGAAATAAAATTTTGGGATAATCCGGCCCTGAATACGAACCCAGTCTGAAATAAAAGGGTGCATCATCGCCAGACACCCGGGTTAAACACCAAAAAGCAAAAACCCTCTACAGGGCATGGAACCGTACTGGAAGGATGGCTTAATGGACCCTGTAAAATTCACAGTACAGAGGACGCCACACCAACTCATAGCCTTAGAGCATGTTGGATACTCCGGCAGGTGGCCAAAATTGGCGAAGATCTTCTAATTCCGGAGGCCACAGAAAGCCACCCCAGAGAGGCCGGTACGGTATTAACAGTCTTTGAGACTTTCGCATCAAATAATATGCGAAAAAGAACACTCCGCGGCCTTTCCGAAGTCTACTAAGTAGCAACAATAAACCCATGGAGTGACACGGCTATTACTTTCAATGCCGGTGATGAACCTAAATTCTGAACAGCCCGAGCACTAGCCGCATTGGTCCTCAGTCCAATAGTGGACGGCTTTCTCCTTACCAAGGTACTCATGGACGGAGGCAGCGGATTGAACCTCATTTACGAGGAAACCCTTCAAAAAATGGAAATAGACTGGAACCGCATTGAGCGAAGCAGCAGAACCTTTAGAGGAATATGTAACGCCCTCGATGCGGCTATATCTCCCACGTGTCGAAGCACGACTTAGAGGCATAACCGCATTGAAAGCAATGTCGCAAGTGAGGTAATCTTCACACAGCCCATGTAATACATAAGGGAAAGAGATACATAGTTGGCTTACAATCGCCACTTCACACAATACATGAGTAAAGCATTACATCAAACAGATACAAACAAGGTCCGACTACGGAACCAAAATAAAAGAAGACTACCCCAAATGCTACACAAATCCCCGATCGACCCCAACTGGGCTCCACTACTGATCAACTGAAATGAAACAACACAATGAACAAGATCTTCATCGAGCTCCTCCTTGAGCTCGGGTGCGGCACCTGCACGGTTTCATCGGCACCTGCAAACTGGTTTTGGATGTATCTGTGAGTCACGGGGACTCAGCAATCTCACACCCGCGAGATCAAGACTATTTAAGCTTATAGGTAGGGTAAAAGGTATGAGGTGGAGCTGCAGCAAGCGACTAGCATATATGGTGGCTAACATACGCAAATGAGAGCGAGAGAAGGCAAAGCACGGTCGATGAACTATGATCAAGAAGTGATCCTAGAACAACCTACGTCAAGCATAACTCCAACACCGTGTTCACTTCCCGGACTCCGCCGAGAAGAGACCATCACGGTTACACACGCGGTTGGTGTATTTTAATTAAGATCAACTTCGGGTTTTCTACAACCGGACATTAACAAATTCCCATCTGCCACATAACCGCGGGCACGGCTTTTGAAAGTTCAAACCCTGCAGGGGTGTCCCAACTTAGCCCATGATAAGCTCTCGCGATCAACGAAGGATATTCCTTCTCCCCGGGAAGACCCGATCAGTCTCGGAATCCCGGCTACAAGACATTTCGACAGTAATAAAACAAGTCCAGCAAAGCCGCCCGATGCGCCGACATCCTGATAGGAGCTGCACATATCTCGTTCTCAGGGCAACACCGGATGAGCAGTACGTACAACTAGAACCAGACCTCAAGTTTCTCTGAGGTGGCGCTGCAAGTGGCTCTAGTTTGGACCAACACTTAGACAAGCGTTGGCCCGGGGGGGCTAAAATAAAGATGACCCTCGGGATGCGCGACTCCCAAGGAAAAAAGGGCATAGGTGAGGCAAATGGTAAAACCAATGTTGGGCCTTGCTGGAGGAGTCTTATTCAAAGCGAACTGTCAAGGGGGTCCCATAAATCACCCGACCGCATTAGGGACGCAAAATCCGGGAACATAACACCGATATGACGGAAACTAGGGCGGCAAGAGTGGAACAAAACACCAGGCATAAGGCCGAGCCTTCCACCCTTTACCAAGTATATAGATGCATTAATTAAGTAAGATATATTGTGATATCCCAACAAGTAAACATGTTCCAATCAAGGAACAACATCTCCACGTTCCAACAAGGAACAAACTTCATCTTCACCTGCAACTAACAACGCTATAAGAGGGGCTGAGCAAAGCGGTAACATAGCCAAACAACGTTTTGCTGGGACAAGGTGGGTTAGAGGCTTGGTTTAACAATATGGGAGGCATGATAAGCAAGTGGTAGGTATCGCAGCATAGGCATAGCAAAAGAGCGAGCAATCTAGCAAGCGAAGATAGAAGTGATTTCGAGGGTATGGTCATCTTGCCTGAGATCCCGCTAGGAAGAAGAACGAGTCCATGAAGAAGACAAACGGACGTAGTCGAACGAATCCTCACAACTCCGGAACGAAACCGAAGCTAACGAGAGAAGCAACCCGGAAAGAAACCAACAACATAGTAAACAACCACCACATACACCTGGCACGATGCACAAACAAGAATGATGCATGTCCGTTTTAAAGACTCATGGCATGGCAAAGTGCAACAAGCAATACTACAAGTTAAGTGGAGCTCAATATGCAACGGGTTGCATATTGGAGAAACACCACATCAATTATTTAGTTCTCTCTCGGTTATGAACAAGACAAGATTAAATGTTGGTTAACATGGCAAGAGGTGAAACATAAATAAGCTAACTATTTAGGCAAGTTTAAATGAGGCCGGAAACACAAACAACAATTCCGGAAAATCCCCACATGCCTTTAGCAATTTGGTGCAACAACAATTTTGAACATTTTCAGATGTTGTTATCATGATGCGGATGACAATGCAAGTTTTAAGCAATTTTATGAAAATGTTGACATGAGCATGATATGAGGCATTTGTCGCCATGGCGGAAGGAAAAGGGTGCCACGGCGGTGAAACGGAAATGGTGCCACAGCAACATTCCGATGATCCAACAACTCATTGAGATACCGGTGCAAAAGAGCAAGCGTGCGGATGCGCGGAACATGCTAGAGATGGTGGGGTGATCCCGACTACCGGGTTCCCACGAGTTAGTGGCATGGAAACGAGTGACAATTCGGATACGGTGCAAACAGTGCATCTCATACAACACATGCATTCGGTCCACGGCGGTCGTCTCGGCGGTTATACCTTCGAAGCGTGCATTTTCGGAACGGATCGAGTTCGTCGAAGGATGTAGTGGTACACGGGCCGTAGTGGAAGTAGGGGTACACGTCGACGGTAGTTGTACACGGGTCTTCGGCGATGGTAGTTGTACACGGTCGTAGAGGAACTTGGCGTATCCGAAGGGTACTTGACGGGTCCGAGGTCTTGGCGGTGTAGATGTACATGTTGTCAGGGTACTTGTCGCATCACCGGGTGTAGTCGTACACGCACGTAGATGAACTTGACGGGTCCCATGAGTAGTCGTACTCGGCGAATCCGCGTAGTTGCACATATCTTTGTGCTGTAACCGAACTTGATGAAAACCCACGGTGACGGTAGACGTACAGGTTGGCTTGATGGAACTTGGCGGTGGTCTCCTCGGGTCAACAGTGATGTGCAAGGGCTAGAACGCCCGGCGGCTTGGGCTGCTCAAGGCCATGGGGATGACAGGCAGCAGGAGGCTGCTAGTGGAGGCAGAGCCACGACGAGGAGGTCCTGCTCCGGCAGCTGCAAGGCTTCGGGCGGAGTCAATGGGCGCGGTCCTCTGTCTGTCAGGAAGGAGAGCAGCGGCAGCGAGGAACTTGCCGGTCGGCGCGCGACGGAGTAGGCCTGGACGGTGAGGTCGCCGGGGCCCTGGGCGGCGAGGAGGCGTCGGAGATGGCCGGGTCGGGCCAGGTCATGTCGGGGAGGCAAGGAGGCAGGGGCTCGTCCTTGTCCTCGGAGCTCGCAGAAGCAGGGGAGGCGGAGACGGGATGCAGGGGAGCGGCGGCGGCGAACTGATGGTCAGCGCGGCTGCAGGGTCGCGGGCACGGGGGCTCGGCGGCCCTCCTGTTACCGATCGAGACGAAAAAGGGAGGACCACGGGCGCGCGAGGAGGCACTGCCTCGCGGTTGTGGACGCGAGCGAGGGGGAGGCTCACGGGGAACTCCGGCGACGGCGGAGGTGTAGGAGAGGTCCGGCGGAGATCTGGGGAATCGGGCACGGGGCTCTTGCGTTGGTGGCGGCGCTATCGGGAGGGAGATGGGGACGCTGCGGGAGGGAAAGGGTGAGATCGAGAGAGAGGCGGCGGCGGGGGAGAGATCGAGAGGAGGGAGCGCTCGGGCTAGGGTTAGGTGCGCCCAAGAGGCCGGCTGGGCTTCAGGTGGCGTAGGGCGCGGCCCAGGTAAGTGGGCTCTGCCCAGTTCTTCCCACCTCTGTTTATTTTCTTTAAGAAAATAGACAGAATTACAAGGAAAAGGATCCGTGGTTTGGGAAGGAAAAACTCAGAGATAAAGATATATAAAGAGTCCTGGATTTATGCAGTATTTGAATAAATAGTCTTTGGCAATTTTTAGGGGTAGAAAAATAAATCAAGTTTGAATTTAATTCAAACTTGCTCCATTTTTGAACCCACCCAAAACAACTCCAAAATGGATGAAATTTGATAGAGAGGCATAAGGCATGGAGTATGAACATCAGGAAATAAATGAACATTAATGGAGGCACAAATAATGCCACTTGGCATGAAAGCCAAGATTTGAAAGAAAGGAAGAAGTGGTAAGGTTTGCACGTGGAGAAAGGTCTTGATGAAAAGATGAAGATACGAATGACCATAGGAGGAGGGGAAGGGTGATGCAAGGGGTGATCATGCATGAAACACACAATGCACATGATGAGCATGATGAAATGCAACATTACAAGAAGCACAAATGCAACACTTGAAATGATCACAACGCAAACATGGATGACAAAAGCAAAACATTAAAGGAAATGGCAAAGTTGGAGATCAAGAATTAAGATAACAAAGGCATTAGGATATTTTGTAAGTGTGTTATGGTTAATTCCAAATAAATGGAATATTTACTATAGCTCTCTAAATATCGAGAGGATATGTTATAAAGAGAATCACCACGTGAATTCCCTCGGTTTAAATGGACCGAAGATCCATGCAATTTAATTGGTTGAGTTGCAAAATTTAGTGGCATGATGACATGATGCAATGCAAAAGATGCAAAGATGGAAGCAACGAACAAAACAAATCACACGACGGAACCCGGAATATATGGAAGTCTTCTCGAGCATCGGTCTCGGGGCGTTACAGAATAATCCCCAGTCAAGAAGCGCGCTGTACAGGAAAAATCACACTAGGTGTGGTGTTCGGCACGCCGGATAATTACAGGTCCGAAGAAGTCACGTTCCAAGTGGCCCCGTTCAATAGCGGATACCACGCTCTGCTAGGGCGGGAAGCGTTTACAATCTTCCAAGCAATACCCCATTACGGGTACATGAAGCTCAAGATGCCCGGGCCGAACGGAATTATCACTCTCACTAGTGATCCGGACATAGCACTCCATGCCAAAAATAAGACAGCCGCACTGGCCCTTGAGGCACTATCCGAAGCCCTAGCGGCTGAGGAGCTGACTGCGTTGTGCTCCACGGTGAACAGGGATGATGTGATACTCGACAAAAGATCCAAGTCCACCTCCTTTAAACCAACAGACGAAATAGTCAAATTCCAGGTCCATCCAACGGACCCCAATAAAACAGCTTCCATCGGGGCACAATTAAACCCCGGTGTAGACGCCGCACTGCGAGAGTTCCTACGTGAGAACTGAGACATTTTCGCCTGGCACCCTTCAGACATGCCAGGAATCCCACGCAGGCTGGCCAAACACAGCTTAAATATCCTAAAAGGATTCAAACCCGTCAAACAGGCTCTCCGGCGTTTTTCCGAACCTAAGAGACAGGCCATGGGAGAGGAGCTAGCCAAGCTATTGGAGGCCGGATTCATCAGAGATATAAAACATCCGGACTGGCTAGCAAACCTGGTGATGGTACCAAAGAAGGACAAATCCTGGAGCCTGTGCGTTGATTTTAAAGACCTTAACAAGGCTTGCCCAAAGGATCCCTTCCCCCTACCCCGCATCGATCAAATTATCGACGCTACCGCAGGACACGATTCGTTGTGTTTCCTCGATGCATATTCCGGTTACCATCAAATCAAGATGGCAGAGTCCGACCAAGCCGCAACGGTATTGATCACACCATACGGCCCATTCTGCTTCAACACAATGCCCTTCGGGCTCAAAAACGCCGGCGCAACATATCAGCGCATGATTCAGACATGTCTGGCAAACCAGATCGGCAAAACAGTGGAGGCATACGTGGATGACGTGGTCGTTAAAACAAGACATGTCGAATCTCTAGTAGACGACTTGAGGCTCACATTTGATAACCTCCAAACATATGATATCAAGCTCAATCCGGAAAAATGCATTTTCGGCGTTCCAGCCGGAAAACTCTTGGGCTTCATTGTATCCGGTAGAGGAATTGAAGCAAATCCGGCCAAGATCCGAGCTCTGTCACAATTGGATATCCCAAAGGACCTCAAACAAATACAAAAATTAACCGGATGCATGGCGGCTCTAAGCCGCTTTATCTCCCGCTTGGGAGAAAAGGCACTACCCCTCTACCGCCTCCTTCGGCGCACTGAACACTTCGAGTGGACGAATGCCGCCACGGCCGGACTCGACAAAATAAAAGCCGTATTGGCAACAAACCCAGTCCTGGCCGCGCCAAACATTGGCGAACCAATGCTATTGTACATTGCAGCAACCCATCAGGTTGTAAGCGCAGTGCTCGTCGTCGAACGAGAAACGGACGGACACAAATTCCCCCTTCAAAATTCGGTCTATTATGTGTCCACTGTCCTCACTCCGTGCAAATCACGGTACCCGCATTATCAAAAGATTGCGTACGCGGTATTCATGGCATCCCGGAAGCTGCGACACTACTTTCAAGAGTGTTCAATAATAGTAGCCTCGGAAGCACCACTTAACGATATTATAAACAACCGCGACGTGACGGGCCGGATTGCAAAATGGGCCATTGAGCTCCTCCAGTTCGACATAACTTATAAGCCACGACGAGCTATCAAGTCGCAAGTTTTGGCCGACTTCGTCGCAGAATGGACGGAGGTCGAACTCCCTAAAGAGCACATATTCAAACTGGATCATGCATTTCGACGGCTCCAAAATGTTGGCCGGTCTAGGGGCTGGCGTCATTTTGACGCCCCCCACAGGAGACACAGTTCAATACGTACTCCAGATTATGTACACTGACTCCAACAATGCAGCCGAATATGAGGCCCTTTTACATGGTCTCCGGATGGCAGTATCCATGGGCATTCAACGCCTAGAGGTGCGCGGGGTTTCGAATCTCGCGATATCCCAAATAAATGGAGACTTCGATGCCAAGGATCCAAAAATGGCAGCTTACCGCAACACCGTCTTGAAAATGTCAGCTCGGTTCGAAGGGCTCAAATTTCACCATATAGCCCGGGAAAATAATCAGGCGACAGATGTCCTGGCACGCATCGGTGCAAAAAGCGATGTAGTCCCCCCCCCCAACATCTTCTTGGAAAGGCTGTTCAAGCCATCCGTAGCATGGGAAGGGGAACCCGGCAATAACAGCCCGGACCCAACCGCACTGCCCGATACCGAACAATCTGACATAATTGGAGGCTCTGCCAATGAAATCACACCTTCATCCCACGTAATAATGGCCGTCATCGCCCCGTGGATAGAACCTTTCCTAGCCTACCTTACTAGGCAGGAACTCCCCGAGGACCAAAACGAGGCACGCTGCATAGTGCGGCGATCTAAAGCCTACAAAGTCCATGAGGGAGAGCTTTATAAGAAAAGCACTACCGGAGTCCTTCAAAGGTGCATCTCCGAAGAGGAAGGGCGGAACCTTCTGGCTGAAATTCATGCCGGGCTCGGTGGTCATCACGCCGCAGCTCGGTCCATTGTAAGAAAGGCCTTCCGTACAGGCTTTTATTGGTCGACGGCCCGGGCAGACGCCCAGGACTTAGTCCAACGATGCGTCGGTTGCTAGCTTTTTGCAAACCAAAGCCATATGCCACCCACCACCCTCCAAACTATCCCCATCACTTAGCCCTTTGCGGTCTGGGGGCTTGACATGGTTGGACCCCTTAAAGGCGGAACCCACAAGAAAAAATACTTACTGGTCATGGTGGATAAGTTCACCAAATGGATAGAAGCCAAGCCTGTTAAGACGGCCGAATCTGGACCGGTGATAGACTTTATATCCGGGGTTGTACACCGTTACGGCGTCCCCCACAGCATCACTGATAACGACACGAACTTTATGGCCGACGAGGTAAAACTCTGGTGCAAAAACATGGGCATCAAGCTCGATTATGCTTCCGTCTATCACCCACAAACTAACGGCCAGGTCAAACGTGCAAATGGTCTTATCATGAGCGGCATCAAACCCAGATTAGTGCGGTCCCTTAAGGAATCTAACACGCACTGGGTAGAGGAGCTCGACTCCGTACTCTGGGGGCTGCGGACCACGCCGAATCGCACCACCGGATACACACCATTCTTCATGGTGTACGGCGCAGAGGCAGTTTTGCCTTGCGGCATAATTCATGACTCACCTCGAGTGCGCATGTACGAAGAAAGAGAAGCCGAGCTCGATCGGCAGGATAGTTTGGACGCCTTGGAGGAGGAGCGTGACGTGGCAAAAGCCCGTTCCGCATTCTATCAACAGCAGGCTCGAAGATACCAAAGCAGAGAAGTACGGGCCAAAAATTACAACGTTGGCGAATTAGTTCTACGCCTGCCGAACAAGAAAAAGGACAAACTCAAGCCCAAGTGGGAAGGTCCCTTCATAATTGACCAAGTCCTGACTGATGGAGCGTACCGCATGCGAGATGCATTGGATAACCGACTCGAGCCGAACCCATGGAACGCAGCCCGTCTCCGAAGATTCTATGCCTAGCGCCGGACTCTGTGTTCGTCTCCTTCCTCTATCCATTTTTTGTATACTGTCTGTCTTACATTTCTCTCCTTCTCCCCTCCCTTTCTTTTATAGCCTTTAAAGGCTCATCAAATGACGTGCTATCCGCACTCATTAAACCCGGGGGCTTTTTTTAACAGAAGCTTATTTATACGGGCTTTATGCTCAACACATGTGTCACACTTCCGCATGTACCTTTTATTTCACCATTATATGCATCGATATGACTTAAGTTTTGGACAAGCTGGGTTGCCTGGCTCCTGTGCTTACCCCTACGTTCCCGATTGTTTGGCTAGGTGGTAAAGGGAGCACCTCTGCAATTGTTACTTCCGGGTCAGCCGGATGTGTACGTCAGACTGGGTGAAGCCGAAATCTAGCGTTCTTAAGGGAATATTCGGTCGGTGAACTAAAAGATGATCTTTTCACTTATTTATTTATGCGCCCCTAGATGCTTTTTCCTGCGTCTTCTTCGCAGAATGGACATGCACTTTAAGGCATGCCTCCCAGGGAAAGGAACCCTTAACGGAACTATTCTCCCTGGAAGATGTTTCTTACTAACCATGTAATATAACATAACTAGTTGGGCACTTGTCTGTTCAAGCACTAATGACCCCTAAGCCTGGTCTCCATGCATGCCCCGGTTCTTATATAACCGCGAGGGTATTCGGACACACTCCAGACCGTCGGGTCTCGAGGTTGAAGCGAAAAGGTCGGCCATGACAAGCGATCTACAATCCGGCTAGAAGGCATTACAAATTTCAATTAAAATTATATAGTCATTCTGACTGATTGTATTCCTCTTCAATACCATCTAATAGGCTGTCTAGTTTACAGTCCTGCTGGGAATACTTTGTGGCCAATTCTACTTGGCCGTATACTAAGCTTACAGGGATCTCCTTCCCATCGGGCCCCACAGGTCCAACCTCGGCCATGTGGTTGGGGTCAGCCTTCGTGTACCGCGTCTTCACCGTGGCCCAGGCCTCCCTAGCGCCTTGACGGCAGGCCGATATCTTCCACAATCGGAAGCGCCGCCTTGCTCCCTTCAGCTTCTCTGCAAGCTCTCCAAGGCCTTCGGGCATGGAGATGGATGGCCACAAGGCCTGGGCGACGCCTTGCATCACCTGCCGAACTCGCTCGTGCAGTTGCGAGAGCTCGGGAAGAAGGTCACCCGTAGAACCGGGCATCTCCACTGCAGGACGACCTGTTAGCACACCTACAGACATTACTCTGTTAGTCGACTTCCTCGCCGAACTCTTTTTTTTCAAAGGTTCGTTTAAGCACTTACTAAATATGCCGCGCCGAAGCCGCTGATTCTCCTTAACGGAGTCCGACAGTTGTGCATGAACATCTTTCAGTTCAACGCCCAGCTTGGTGTTGGCATCTTGGAGATCATTCTTCTCCCGCCTCACCTTTGTCAGCACGCTCTAACCAGCCTTTAACTACCGTAGGAGTTGTTGCTTTTTCGGATCTAATCCGGCACCATCTGCAATTTCATTTGTCAGATTTGCACACGCACCGCACTTCACAAAATACTTATCTTTTTGAAGCATATATTACCAAAGGGGGTCTCCTTGGGCTCCCCTGTTGCGGCTAGTGCAGCCTCAAGTTGGGCTTTGCACTCTTCTAGCTCCTGGGACAGTTGGGTATTCTTTTCCGCAAGACCCTGCATTATTAAATGATCCTTAAATCAGTTCTTCTAACTGTTTCAAGTCTCGGGGGCTACTGATATATATAACCATTAAATTTTCTCACCCGTATGTCTTTTACATATTGCTCCGTGGCTCTGGCTAGACCATTTTGAGCGGCACGGAGGTACGCATCTCCCGAATTGAAGGCATCCAACGCCTCTTGGAGAAACAAGCGTCGCGAAGAACTGTCCGGCGACGCCTGTGGTTCATGGCACTCTCCACCTCGGAATTGGTGGCAGACAGCCTGTCCGCATCCTCTGTTGGAGGAGCGTCCGGTGCACGCCTCATGTTCGCCTCCGCCTCCGGACCAGGCTTTGGAGCCTGGCTGGTGGAGGCGCGATTGGCAGCCTCTCCGGATATAGTCCGGCGAGGTCTCTTTGTCCTGAAGAGAGCACGAGTGTTAATATGCCTTGAAGGAATAACACTTGGGAATAAGAGGGTGCGCTATACCTCTGCGCCGGCGCCTTGGTCCGGACTGCACTTCTTTTCTGCCCATGGGGCCCTGCCGCCCCTCGTTGGCTAGTCGCCGCAGGCTCGGCCTCTCGTCTCAAGAACCTCCCCTGCAAAACACGGTTGTTATCAGGAAACTACAAACACGCGAGGGTGGATCCCTTTTCGAGGTGTTGGGACTTCGGTCTTAGTTACCTGGGAGGCCAGGAGTAGCCCTGGGTAATCGGCCGTAATGGCCACCAAGGCGTTGTCCTTGCTCAATTGATGGAACACTCCATCAATCAGCTCCATAGATAAGTCCGGATCCTCTTGGGAGGCCGGGTCGAGGGACCGTCTCGGATCCTCGGGTTGTGGAGGAGGGATGTTTATTTCTTTAACAGCCTGGCGCAGTTCCTGCATTGAAGTCGTTAGACTGTATACTTAAATGACGGGAATATAAAACGGATGGGCAAGTAAAAGTGTCCACTTACCCAACTCGGAGGATTGTACATAGTAAATCCACCCTGTGGGTTGACGCGAAGAAATTCCTCCTCTTCTCCCTTGTACAAAGCGGACAAGATCTTTATTAGAGCGGCAGCCGAGTCCAGCCCCTTACGGCCGTGACGGGTGGCGTCATCCTCCCCGTTGAAGTCCCACATGGGGTGGCCTCTATACCGAAGCGGCTGCACCCCCCGCATGATGCATGTGGCCATGACTCCGATCATGGTTAGTCCGGAATGAGCTAATAATCTTATCCGGCCCATCAGGTAAAGGACGTCCTTGTCACTTTCCCTCTGAGGGCTCCGTGGACGCCAGCTTAGGCGCTTCTTCAGGGGAGCAGTGTCGAACTCAGGGAGGCCGATCCGAACAGGATCCAGCAACGGGACGTCCTCTATATAAAACCATTCGAAGGCCAACTCTCGGACGCCTTCTTTGGGGTTCCGGATAGATATCCGGTCCCAGCGATGCGCCATACTTCGGCCCCGCCCACTTGATATATTGACCCCTCCTGAGAACAGGGCACCAGGCAGAATAGCCTCTTCCACAGTGCGAAATGAGCCTCAACACCCAAAAACAGCTCGCAGAGGGCTACGAAGCCCGCGATATGCAATATGGAGGCAGGCGTGAGGTTGTGCAGCTGGAGGCCATAGAACTCCAGGAGCCCCCGGAGAAACGGATGAATTGTCCGAGCCCTCTTATTAAATAAGGGACAAGGCATACCCGCTCTCCTTGGAGGGATTGGGGGCGCTCTCCGCTTGCTCTCCGCCATTATAGGTGGCAAGTCCGGCTCGAACCGGGACCATATAGGCCGGAGGGAGAAATCCCTTGGTCTGGAGCATCACAAGCTCGCTGTGCGGGGTGGAGCATCTCTCCCAATCTCCAGGCTGAGGGCTGGAAGGGCGAGAGGAGGAGTTGCGACGGCTGGCCATGGTGGGATGGACCTTTGTCGGATGCACTCTGATGAATACTCGCAGAGGGGAGAAGGTGTGGTTTGGATCTAAATCCTCGTCCCTTTAAATAGGCGGCTCATTTACGCGGCTAGGGGTGTGAATGTAAAAACACCCAGACTTTTCGTATTCATTTGACACGTGGAAGACAGCCATTATTGGGCGTAGAAGCCAAGGAGCACTACATTTACAAGAGACCGGACATTATTCAACAGGTACACGGAATTTGGAGGAGAACCCGCCTTGCAATGCCGAAGACAATTTGCGCACCGGACTCGTCGTCATTGAAGCCTGGTTCGGGGGCTACTGAGGGAGTCCTGGATTAGGGGGTGTCCGGATAGCCAGACTATACCTTCGTCCGGACTCCTGGACTATGAAGATACAAGATTGAAGACTTCATCCCATGTCCGGAAGGGACTTTCCTTGGCGTGGAAGGCAAGCCTGGTGATACGGATATGTGGATCTCCTACCATTGTAACTGACTCTGTGTAACCCTAGCCCTCTCCGGTGTCTATATAAACCGGAGGGTTTTAGTCCGTAGGACACAACAAGAACAACAATCATACCATAGGCTAGCTTCTAGGGTTTAGCCTCCTTGATCTCGTGGTAGATCTACTCTTGTACTACCCATATCATCAATATTAATCAAGCAGGAGTAGGGTTTTACCTCCATCGAGAGGGCCCGAACCTGGGTAAAAACATCGTGTCCCTTGTCTCCTGTTACCATCCGCCTGGACGCATAGTTCGGGACCCCCTACCCGAGATCCGCCGGTTTTGACACCGACAAAGGGCATCTTTGACGTTAAATAGGTATCGGTACGCTAAGAAAATAACCTCACCCTCGGTGTCCCTAAGTACCACGCCAGACCCAGCTAGTCATGTTTCCTTCACAAATGATCCATTTGTAGATAGTGCAACCCAACCTACAAGGGGTTTTGTCCAGGGTGTACGTTGTATAGTAACGGGTGCCGATGCAACCACATGCTCATCCACCGGCATTTTTCTTTGATGATATCATCGATGCTGAACTTCTGGGCTTGATCTAATGAAGATTGATAGTTGCATAAAAACTCTTCTATAATCTGAAGGGGTGGAACAACTTTGTGGTGCAACTGATCATTCGGTAAGTACCATATGCGCCACATCAACATGATTATCATGGCACGAATCGCCTCTGATTTATCAGCTAACATGGACATCAACCATTCCGAGCCAGTATTAATTAACTCATCGATAGGTGGCAGCGGCCAGACTTGTCGCATCATATTCCAGATAGATAGAGCCTAGACAAGTAATCATGAGGTTAGAGAGTTTTCTGTTCTCGCAGAGCCGATTATTCAGATATGATGAGTTTATGTTGGTGTGTCAATCTTCTTTTGTTGTTTTGATTCTTTGTGGAGTTCAAATCTTGTGTCGACACCATGGTGAACATAGTGTGATCCGACAGCCTGCACTTCTAGGGGGTCTTCCCTGGCCCAAATAAGTTCATCGATCAAGGCTTCCGATCTTTTTGGCGACTCAAGGTGCATTCAAAAACCAATATTGGTAATGTTTGTGCGGGTGAAAGACTCACAACATCGTTGCTCCAGTCCAATTACAGCCTGGTGTATTTCTTCTAGTGGAGATTGACACAACTAAGAAGATGTTTCCAAGAGATCTCATTATAATTCTTAGTCCTAGCAGTTATACTTTCTATTTTCTTGGATCTTAGATCCAAATCCGTGTACTTGTAATTGTTATGAGTATGAATAAAACTATAGGTGCTTTCCAGAAAAATGGGTAATGATATTGAGCGAAGCGGGTGAGATTTGCCTATGTTTTTCGTGGCATTTTATGTTACAGGGACACGGTAATTCCTTCAAGTGAACACGGCAAATTTCACAGCAAAATCCCTTGTTTGCAGAATTTGTCATGTGTACCTGAGGAAATCGCCATGCGTGTTTGTTGAATTTGTGCCATGCTCCCATGAACGTTCGTTGGCTATTGCGGTCTGATACGTCTCCAACGTATCTACTTTTCCTAACGCTTTTCGTCTTGTTTTGGACTCTAATTTGCATGATTTGAATGAAACTAACCCGAACTGACGCTGTTTTCAGTATAACTACCATGGTGTTGCTTTTGTGAAGAAATAAAAGTTCTCGGAATGGAACGAAACTTTGCGAGGATTTTTATACAGTAAAAGGGAATTTCTGGAGCCAAGAACCACCGGAAGGGGGGCACCTGGGTGGGCACAACCCACCAGCGTGCACCTTCCCCTACAGGCGCGCCCAGATGGGTGATACGTCCATTTTGCATCATGCTTTTATATCGATATTTATTGCATTATGGGTTGTTATTACATGTTATGTCACAATACTTATGCCTATTCTCTCTCTTATTTTACAAGGTTTACATAAGGAGGGAGAATGCCGACAGTTGGAATTCTGGGCTGGAAAAGGAGCAAGTATTAGAGACCTGTTCTGCACAACTCCAAAAGTCCTGAAACTCCACGAAAGTCATTTTTGTAAATAATAAAAAATATCCAGCGGAAGAAGTTCACCAGAGGGGGGCCCACCTGTCCACGAGGGTGGGGGCGCGCCCCCTACCTCGTGGGCCCCCTGTTGGCTCTCCGATGCCCATCTTCTGATATATGAGGTCTTTCGATGAGAAAAAAAACCATAAGCAACCTTTCGGGACGAGACTCCGCTGCCATGAGGCGGAACCTTGGCGAAACCAATCTAGGGCTCCGGCAGAGCTATTCTGCCGGGGACACTTCCCTCTGGGAGGGGGAAATCATCACCATCGTCATCACCAACGCTCCTCTCATCGGGTGAGGGTAATCTCCATCAACATCTTCACCAGCACCATCTCCTCTCAAAACCCTAGTTCATCTCTTGTATCCAATTCTTGTCTCCAAGTCCGGGATTGGTGCTAGTAGGTTGCTAGTAGTGTTGATTACTCCTTGTAGTTTATGCTAGTTGGTTTACTTGGTGGAAGATCATATGTTCAAATCCTTTATGCATATTAATACCCCTCTGATTATGAACATGAATATGCTTTGTGAGTAGTTAGGTTTGTTCCTGAGGACACGGGAGAAGTCTTGCTATTAGTAGTCATGTGAATTTGGTATTCATTCGATATTTTGATGAGATGTATGTTGTCTAGCCTCTAGTGGTGTTATGTGAACATCGACTACATAACACTTCACCATTATTTGGGCCTAGAGGAAGGCATTGGGAAGTAATAAGTAGATGATGGGTTGCTAGAGTGACAGAAGCTTAAACCCTAGTTTATGCGTTGCTTCGTAAGGGCTGATTTGGATCCATATGTTTCATGCTATGGTTAGGTTCACCTTAATACTTTTGTTGTAGTTGTGGATGCTTGCAATAGAGGTTAATCATAAGTGGGATGCTTGTTCAAGTAAGAACAACACCCAAGCACCGGTCCACCCACATATCAAATTATCAAAGTACCGAACGCAAATCATATGAACGTGATGAAAACTAGCTTGACGATATTCCCATGTGTCCTCGGGAGCGCTTTTCCTTATATAAGAGTTTGTCTAGGCTTGTCCTTTGCTACAAAAAGGATTGGGACACCTTGCTGCACTTTATTTACTTTTGTTACTTGTTGCTCATTAGAAATTATCCTATCAGAAAACTATCTGTTACCACTTATTTCAGTACTTGCAGAGAATACCTTGCTGAAAACCGCTTATCATTTCCTTCTGCTCCTCGTTGGGTTCGACACTCTTACTTATCGAAAGGACTAAGATAGATCCCCTATACTTGTGGGTCATCAAGACTCTTTTCTGGCGCCGTTGCCGGGGAGTGAAGCGCCTTTGGTAGGTGGAATTTGGTAAGAAAAAAATTTATATAGTGTGCTGAAATTTACTGTCACTTGTTGCTATGGAAAGTAATCCTCTGAGGGGCTTGTTCGGGGTATCTTCACCCCGACCAGTAGAGAAAAGAGTTGCTCCTCAACCTACTGAACCTATTGAAAATGAAATTATTCCATTTGAAGTTCCTTCGGGTATGATGGAAAAACTGCCAGATAATCCTTTTACAGGAGATGGAACAAAGCATCCTGATGAGCACCTAATATTTGTGGATGAAGTTTGTGGATTATTTAAGCTTGCAGGTATACCGGATGATGTTGTTAAGAAGAAAGTCTTCCCTTTATCTTTGAAGGGAGATGCATCAACATGGTATAGGCTATGTGATGATATGGGATCATGGAACTATAAACGAATGAAGCTGGAATTTCATCAAAAATATTATCCTATGCATCTTGTTCATCGTGATCGCAATTATATATATAATTTTTGGCCTCGCGAAGGAGAAAGCATCGCTCAATCTTGGGGGAGGCTTAAATCAATGTTATATTCATGCCCCAAACATGAGCTCCCAAGAGAAATAATTCTTCAAAGTTTTTATGCTCGGCTTTCTCATAATAATCAAACCATGCTCGATACTGCTTGTGTTGGCTCTTTTATGATGAAGACTATTGAATTCAAATGGAATTTATTGGATAGAATTAAACACAACTCTGAAGATTGGGACCTCGACGAAGGTAAGGAGTCAGGTATGACACCTAAGTTTGATTGTGTTAAATCTTTTATGGATACCGATATTTTCCGTAAATTTAGCACTAAATATGGACTTGAATATGAGATAGTAGCTTCTTTCTGTGAATGTTTTGCTACTTCTGTTGACCTCCCCAAGGATAAGTGGTTTAAATATCACCCTCCCATAGAAGTAAAAGAAGTTGCACCTACTAAAGTTGAAGAAAAGACTGTCACTTATAATGATCCTATTGTTCCTACTTCTTATGTTGAGAAACCACCTTTCCCAGTTAGAATAAAGGATCATGCTAAAGCTTCAACTGTAGTTCGTAAAAGCAATATTAGAACTTATACACCTCCTAAGCAAGTTAAAGTTGAACCTAATATAGCTATTGTTAAAGATCTCTTGTCTGATAGTATTGATGGGCATGTTATTCAATTTTGCGGTGAAACTGCTAGAATTGCTAAATCTGGAGCTAAAGATAAACATAGACTTGTGGTAGGCGTGCCTGTTATTTCTGTTAAAATAGGAGATCATTGTTATCATGGCTTATGTGATATGGGTGCTAGTGCTAGTGTTATACCTATTACCTTATATGAAGAAATTAAGCATGAAATTGCACCTGCTGAGTTAGAAGATATCGATGTCACAATTAAGCTTGCCAATAGAGATACTATATCAGCGATGGGAATTGTTAGAGATGTTGAAGTCTTGTGTGGGAAAACCAAATATCCTGCTAATTTCCTTGTTCTTGGTTCTCCACAAGATAGCTTTTGTCCCATTATATTTGGTAGACCCTTCTTGAATACTGTTAATGCTAAGATAGACTGTGAAAAGAATGTTGTTACTGTTGGCATAGATGATATGATTCATGAGTTTAATTTCTCTAAATTTAGTAAACAACACCGTGAAGAAGAGTTGCCTAGTAAGGATGAAATTATTGGTCTTGCTTCTATTGTCGTACCTCCTAGTGATCCTTTAGAACAATATTTGCTAGACCATGAAAATGATATGTTTATGAATGAAAAAAGGGAAATAGATGAAGTATTCTTCAAGCAGGAACCTATTCTGAAACACAATTTGCCTGTTGAAATCCTAGGGGTCCTCCTCCACCCAAGGGTGATCTCGTGTTTGAGCTTAAACCGTTGCTTGATAATCTTAAATATGCTTATCTTGATGAAAATAAGATATATCTTGTTATTATTAGTGCTAACCTTTCAGAGCATGAAGAAGAAAGATTATTGAAAACTTTGAAGAAGCACCGTGCTACTATTGGATATACTCTCGATGATCTTAAGGGCATTAGTCCCACTCTATGTCAACATAAAATAAATTTGGAAGAAGATGCCAAACCGGTTCGTGATCCTCAATGACGTGTGAATCCTAAAATGAAAGAAGTGGTAAGAAAAGAAATACTAATGCTTCTGGAGGCAAGTATAATTTATCCCATTGCCGATAGTCAGCGGGTAAGTCCTGTCCATTGTGTCCCTAAGAAGGGAGGTATTACTGTTGTTCCTAATGACAAAGATGAATTGATTCCAAAAATAAATATTACATGTTATAGGATGGTAATTGATTTCCGTAAATTAAATAAGCCTACTAAGAAAGATCATTACCCCTTACCTTTTATCGATCAAATGCTAGAAAGATTATGCAAACATACACACTACTGCTTTCTAGATGGTTATTCCAGTTTCTCTCAAATACCTGTGTCGGCTAAAGATTAATCAAAGACTACTTTTACTCGCCCTTTTGGTACTTTTGCTTATAGACGTATGCCTTTTGGTTTATGTAATGCACCTGCTACCTTTCAAAGATGCATGATGGCTATATTCTCTGACTTTTGTGAAAAGATTTGTGAGGTTTTCATGGACGAATTCTCCATCTATGGATCTTCTTTTGATGATTCCTTGAGCAATCTTGATCGAGTTTTGCAGAGATGTGAAGAAACTAATCTTGTCTTGAATTGGGAAAAGTGCGACTTTATGGTTAATGAAGGTATTGTCTTGGGGCATAAAGTTTCTAAAAGAGGTATTGAAGTTGATAAAGCCAAGGTTGATGCTATTGAAAAGATGCCATGTCCCAAGGACATCAAAGGTATAAGAAGTTTCCTTGGTCACGCCGGATTTTATAGGAGGTTCATTAAGGACTTCTCAAAAATTTCTCGGCCTCTGACTAATTTATTACAAAGGATATACCATTTGTCTCTGATGATGATTGTGTATAAGCATTTGAAATACTTAAGAAAGCATTGATCTCTGCACATATTGTTCAGCCACCTGATTGGAATTTACCCTTTGAAATTATGTGTGATGCTAGTGATTATGCTGTAGGTGCTGTTCTAGGGCAAAGAGTTGATAAGAAATTAAATGTTAACCATTATGCTAGTAAGACTCTAGACAATGCTCAAAGAAATTATGCTACCACTGAAAAAGAATTCTTAGCAATTGTATTTGCTTGTGATAAGTTCAGACCTTATATTGTTTATTCTAAAGTAACTATTCACACTGATCATGCTGCTATTAAATACCTTATGGAAAAGAAAGATGCTAAACCTAGACTTATTAGATAGGTTCTCTTGCTACAAGAATTTGATTTGCATATTGTTGATAGAAAGGGAGCTGAGAACCCCGTTGCAGACAACTTGTCTAGGTTAGAAAATGTTCTTGATGACCCACTACCTATTGATGATAGCTTTCCTGATGAAAAATTAAATGTTATACGTACTTCTCGTAGCATTTCATGGTATGCTGATTATGCTAATTACATTGTTGCTAAATTCATACCACCTAGCTTCACATACCAGCAAAAGAAAAAGTTTTTCTATGATTTGAGACATTACTTTTGGGATGACCCACATCTTTATAAAGGAGTAGATGGTGTTATTAGACGTTGTGTACCTGAGCATGAACAGGAACAGATCCTACGCAAGTGTCACTCCAAAGCTTATGGAGGACACCATGCGGGAGATAGAACTACACATAAGGTATTGCAATCCGGTTTTTATTGGCCTACTCTCTTCAAGGATGCCTGTAAGTTTGTCTTATCTTGTGATGAATGTCAAAGAATTGGTAATATTAGTAGACGTCAAGAAATGCCTATGAATTATTCACTTGTTATTGAACCATTTGATGTTTGGCGCTTTGATTATATGGGACCTTTTCCTGCCTCTAATGGATATACACATATTTTAGTTGCTGTTGACTACATAACACTTCACCATTATTTGGGAAGTAATAAGTAGATGATCGGGTGTGATAGGCTCTACGTTCAAATACAATGGGTGCAAAACAGTTGCACACGCGGAATACTCAGGTTAAACTTGACGAGCCTAGCATATAACAGATATGGCCTCGGAACACGGAGACCGAAAGGTCGGGCGTGAATCATATAGTAGATATGATCAACATAGTGATGTTCACCATTGAAACTACTCCATCTCACGTGATGATCGGACATGGTTTAGTTGATTTGGATCACGTGATCACTTAGAGGATTAGAGGGATGTCTATCTAAGTGGGAGTTCTTAAGTAATATGATTAATTGAACATAAATTTACCATGAACTTAGTACCTGATAGTATCTTGCTTGTTTATGTTTGATTGTAGATAGATGGCCCGTGCTGTTGTTCCGTTGAATTTTAATGCATTCCTTGAGAAAGCAAAGTTGAAAGATGATGGTAGCAATTACACGGACTGGGTCCATAACTTGAGGATTATCCTCATTGCTGCACAGAAGAATTACGTCCTGGAAGCACCGCTGGGTGCCAGGCCTGCTGCTGATGCAACTGACGACGTTAAGAACGTCTGGCAGAGCAAAGCTGATGACTACTCGATAGTTCAATGTGCCATGCTTTACGGCTTAGAACCGGGACTTCAACAACGTTTTGAACGTCATGGAGCATATGAGATGTTCCATGAGTTGAAGTTAATATTTCAAGCAAATGCCCGAATTGAGAGATATGAAGTCTCCAATAAGCTCTATAGCTGCAAGATGGAGGAGAACAGTTCTGTCAGTGAGCATATACTCAAAATGTCTGGGGTATAATGATACGTCCATTTTGCATCATGCTTTTATGTTAATATTTATTGCATTATGGGTTGTTATTTCACATTATGTCACAATACTTATGGCTATTCTCTCTTATTTTACAAGGTTTACCATGAAGAGGGGGAATGCCGGAGTTGGAATTCTGGCTGGAAAAGGAGCAAATATTGAAGACCTATTCTGTGAAACTCCAAAAGTCCTGAAACTCCACGGAATATCTTAAAATAAATAAAGAAAAATCATCGCCAAAGATGAAGGCCAGGGGGCCCACACCCTGCTCACGAGGGTAGGGGCGCCCCCCTGGGCGCGCCCCCTACCTCGTGGGCCCCCTAGTGGCTCTCCGACGCCCATCTTCTCCTATATGAAGTCTTTCGATGAGAAAAAAATCATAAGCAACCTTTCGGGACGAGACTCCGCCGCCACGAGGCGGAACCAATCTAGGGCTCCGGCGGAGCTGTTTTGCCGGGGACACTTCCCTCCAGGAGGGGGAAATCATCGCCACCATCATCACCAACGCTCCTCTCATCGGGAGAGGGCAATCTCCATCAACATCTTCACCAGCACCATCTCATCTCCAAACCCTAGTTCATCTCTTGTATCCAATTCTTGTCTCTAAGTCCGGGATTGGTGCTAGTAGGTTGCTAGTAGTGTTTGATTACTCCTTGTAGTTGATGCTAGTTGGTTTACTTGGTGGAAGATCATATGTTCAGATCCTTTATGCATATTATTACCCCTCTGATTTTGAACATGAATATGCTTTGTGAGTAGTTACGTTTGTTCCTGAGGACAAGGGAGAAGTCTTGCTATTAGTAGTCATGTGAATTTGGTATTCGTTCGATATTTTGATGAGATGTATGTTGTCTAACCTCTAGTGGTGTTATGTGAACGTCGACTACATAACACTTCACCATTATTTGGGCCTAGAGGAAGGCATTGGGAAGTAATAAGTAGATGATGGGTTGCTAGAGTGACAGAAGCTTAAACCCTAGTTTATGCGTTGCTTCGTAAGGGGCTGATTTGGATCCATATGTTTCATGCTATGGTTAGGTTTACCTCAATACTTTTGTTGTAGTTGCGGATGCTTGCAATAGAGGTTAATCATAAGTGGGATGCTTGTTCAAGTAAGAACAGCACCCAAGCACCGGTCCACCCACATATCAATTTATCAAAGTACCGAACGCGAATCATATGAGCGTGATGAAAACTAGCTTGACGATATTCCCATGTGTCCTCGGGAGCGTTTTTCCTATTATAAGAGTTTGTTCCGGCTTGTCCTTTGCTACAAAAAGGATTGGGCCACCTTGCTGCACCTTATTTACTTTTGTTACTTGTTGCTCATTAGAAATTATCCTATCAGAAAACTATCTGTTACCACTTATTTCAGTACTTGTAGAGAATACCTTGCTGAAAACTGCTTATCATTTCCTTCTGCTCCTCGTTTGGTTCGACACTCTTACTTATCGAAAGGACTACGATAGATCCCCTATACTTGTGGGTCATCAAGACTCTTTTCTGGCGCCGTTGCCGGGGAGTGTAGCGCCTTTGGTATGTGGAATTTGGTAAGGAAAAATTTATATAGTGTGCTGAAATTTTCTGTCACTTGTTACTATGGAAACTGAATCTCTGAGGGGCTTGTTCGGGGTATCTTCACCCCGTCCAGTAGAGCAAAAAGTTGCTCCTCAACCTACTGAACCTATTGAAAATGAAACTCCTTTTGCATTTCCTTCGGGTATTATGGAAAAACTGCTGGCTAATACTTTTACACGAGATGGGACAAAGCATCCCGACGAGCATCTACGCTATTTGGATGATATTGGTGGATTATTTAAGCTTGCAGGTATACCCGATGATGTTGTTAAGAAGAAGGCTTTCCCTTTATCTTTGGAGGGAGACGCATCGACATGGTATAGGCTATGTGATGATACGAGATCATGGAACTATAAAAGAATGAAATTGGAATTTCATCAAAAGTATTACCCTATGCATCTTGTTCATCGTGATCGCAATTATATATATAATTTTTGGCCTCGCGAAGGAGAAAGCATCGCTCAAGCTTGGGGGAGGCTTAAATCAATGTTATATTCATGCCCCAATCATGACCTCTCAAGAGAAACAATTCTTCAGAATTTTTATGCTCGGCTTTCTCATAATAATCAAACCATGCTCGATACTTCTTGTGCTGGCTCTTTTATGATGAAGACTATTGAATTCAGATGGAATTTATTGGATAGAATTAAACGCAACTCTGAAGATTGGGACCTCGACGAAGGTAAGGAGTCAGGTATGACACCTAAGTTTGATTGTGTTAAATCTTTTATGGATACCGATATTTTCCGTAAGTTTAGCACTAAATATGGACTTGACTCTGAGATAGTAGCTTCTTTCTGTGAATCTTTTGCTACTTATGTTGATCTCCCCAAGGAGAAGTGGTTTAAATATCATCCTCCCATAGAAGTAAAAGTAGTTGCACCTATTAAAGTTGAAGAAAAGACCATCACTTATAATGATCCTATTGTTCCCACCTCTTATGTTGAGAAACCACCTTTCCCTGCCAGAGTAAAGGATCATGCTAAAGCTTCAACTGTTGTTCGTAAAAGCAACACTAGAACTTATACACCTCCTGAGCAAGTCAAAGTAGAACCTAATATTGCTATTGTTAAAGATCTCTTGTCTGATAACATTGATGGGCATGTCATTGCATTCTCTGGTGAAATAGCTAGAATTGCTAAACCCTATGATAGAGATAAACATAGACCTGTGGTAGGCGTGCCTGTTATTTCTGTTAAAATAGGAGATCATTGTTATCATGGCTTATGTGATATGGGTGCTAGTGCTAGTGTTATACCCATTGACTTATATAAAGAAATTATGCATGATATGGCACCTGCTGAGTTAGAAGATATTGATGCTGTCGGATCGTGGGTTCCGGTAGACCCTTAAGGTTCGAACTCTGGGGTGCGCGTGGAGATTCTGGCCTCTACCTCTCCGTCTCGCAAGGATCTAAAACTACCAAAGGAACAACACAAAAGACACAGAGTTTATACTGGTTCGGGCCACCGGTGTGGTGTAATACCCTACTCCAGTGTGGTGGGTGGATTGCCTCTTGGGCCGATGAAGATGAACAGTACAAGGGTGAACAGCCTCGCGAGGGCGTGTTCTAGCTGGGACGATGAACCGCTAGGGGAGTTTAGCCGCCCTTTTCTCTCTCTCTTTGGCCGGATTCTGGATACTAGGTCGGATGAACACCCGATGTCCTTTCCCTTTTTTTCTCTACCTTGGGGGTGGCTAGTCCTATTTATAGGCGAAGGCCTTGGGCCTCTTCCCAAATATTGAGCGGGAAGGGCGCCAACAATCGGCCAATTCGAAGGGGAACATACAGTACACTTATCCTGACCAAAGTTGGTCCTCGCCTGCCAAAGGCCCTGTGGTGACGCCGCTCTGGGATCCACGATGAGCTCATTCCCACCGTTGGACTGGTCTTGGTCTCGTTGCACCGAAATGGATGCCTTTGCTTGATCCTCTCGCCTGCCCTTGACCCCTTTGCACCAAAGAGGAAAGGGGAGGACACTGTGCGGTCTGGTGCCCACCTGGCACCCTTGGTCGTCATGGCTTGCGTCATGGGCACCTCGCGAGGTACCCTGCCTTGATATCTCCGCCTCCTCATGAGCCAACCTGAGGAGGCCGCGCCCGAGGAAGCATTGCGTCGTCCTCCCCGCAAGGCTTGGCCCCTCGCGAGGGTCTTGAGTCTTGCGTTGATGAAGGTGGGCCGTACTGGACCTCCATTTGAGCCACGCCGCGGGCTGCAGGCAGGCAAGTCTGGGGACCCCCGTTCCCAGAACGCCGACAGTAGCCCCCGGGCCCAAGGCGCGCCCGGACTTGGCCGTGCCGAGAGGCGAAAGGGCAAGGGCGAAGCGCGGCGGGCCCTAACAGCCTACAGCCTCGGGTGCCGCGTGGCGGTTTGACAGGACGTGGGCGTCTCCGCTTCCCCACGACGCCTCGACGATCGCGTGGATTGGACAAGTCCCTGCATGCAAATCGTGTCATGATTACCTGTGATCGTGGAGGCCGACGGTTGGCCTCCGCTGGCTATAAGTACGGCACCGCGCGTGCCCTCCCAGTCCATCTCTTCTTGTTTTCTCCTTCGCCTTGACTCTTGCTCCCTCTTGTCGCGATGGCCCCGATTCGCCGGTTCTCTGCGGCGGAGAAGGGAAAAGCTCTCCAAGAAGTGCCAGACCCACTCCCGCCGAAGAAGTGACTTGCTCCTCGCAGCCGAGACGAAGGAGATCACCAGGTGGTATCAAGGCCTTGGTACGAGCGGCCTCCGCCGGGGTTTCCGCTTCCCTTGTTTGCCCACGCTGAGGGCCTTGGAGGGGGCGACGTCGATCCCAGCAGCAGGCGCCGTCGCCGCCGAGTCACGAAGGTGTTGGTCGTTCCGCCTGGAGTCCATGCCGAGGGCTCCTCCCGCGAGCTCGTGCTCCACGCCGCCATGCCTCCGTGAACTTGGATTCGCTTTCCTTCCTTCTTCGCCTCCGTCTTCCCACAGGGAAGACTCCTGGAGTTGTGACTGCAGCACGCCGACTGCAGCACCCCCGCGACCGAGGCAGAGGTCGCGATGCTCGCCTTGGGCGAGGTCTTCATGACTCATGGCTAGGGCGAGATCGCTCGGGGCTGCAGAGCAAGGGGCGCCCTCATGATCCACCTGGAGTACGATGGCGCTTCGGTGATGTTCTTCAAGGTCTTCGACGCGAGCGGGCGCCGGCTTGAGTGCTGCCCCAGGAGAGGTGGCCAGGACCTCGCGATGGCGACGGCTGGGCCCACCAACCGTCCCCTGGACAGCTCTACAAGCGGCGGAAGCGCCGGAGGATCCAGCGACCCCAGCGAGGTCTTCGCGACTCCGGAGACGAGCGACGACAGCTACGAGCCCGCGAGCCAGCGCCGCTCCCGGAGCAGGGCGGGCTCGCTCGGCCGCTGCTGACTCTGATCTGGATGGGGTTGGCGCCGGTTCCTGACGGCCCACTGTTGATGATGGCGTCGTCTACTGGGGCGCATGTAGATAGCATCCCTTAGGATCCGTTTCCTGCAAGGAATCATACTGCGCCCCGTGGGGGCTCGTAAGGTGTTTGTGATCCTTTCTGTAAATATGTGACTTTTGCTAAGGAACCGTGCGGGTCGCTAATTCCGTCATAGCTTAGTCTTCCCTTTCGAACCTCATGAGGGCTTGGCGCTCTGCGCCGACAGGTCCCAGTCCCAAGGCGGCGTCAGCCGTCGCTGGTATGCCAGGTCGCGATGCCGTGGTCAAGGCCAGGAGGTGAGCGACCCGGGGTCCGGTAAGAGCCCCTGAGTCGTGATGCTCAGGAGGTCCCCTTTGGTGCCCAAGCAGCCGTCGCTTGATGAGAAAGGGAAACGACGTCGCCGGTACGGAATTGCATTGGGTGCGGGGGTAGTGCCATGGTAGCCAGTGTTTTGGATGGTGACCTATCTGGAGGATCAGGGGTCGTCCCCAGCGCATCGTCGGGTCTGCGGTGTAGTTAGAACAAAGTTGCCCGGCGTGGTCCTCGCGTGTCCCTTCTCCCTCGCCTCTGCTCCCCTTTCCGCTCTACGTCCTCGGGTCCCGGCCCTCGAGTTTGTCTCAGCCGTCGCTGGTAGGCCAGGTCGTGATGCCGTGGACAAGGCCAGAGGGTGAGGGCTGGAGAGCCGGTAAGGGCCCTGAGTTGCGATGCTCAGCCACCCCCCTTTAACGCGCAAGAGGTTTGCGCGGGCGAGGGTGAAGAAGACTCCGTGAGGGCCTCGATTAGCGCAACTCCCTCCATGGATCCTGCAGACTCATCACAAAAAGAAGAAGGGGCTGCCTTGACAGTCATTAGTTGACTGTTAGTCGCTTAAAAGCTCGCTGGTTGGGGTAGGTGAGGTCTATCTGGGCGCCCGTGAGCCAGCGCGGGACTCACGAGGCCCTGCCTCTAGGCGGGTTGCGCCTGGCACTGGGCCGTATCTTGAGATGTGTTCCTGCAAAATTTGGTTAGATGCCGACACTCTACGTCTTCGGGTCCCGGCCCTCGAGCTTGTCTCAGCCGTCGCTGGTATGCCAGGTCGCGATGCCGTGGACAAGGCCAGAGGGTGAGGGCTGGAGAGCCGGTAAGAGCCCTGAGTCGTGATGCTCAGGCACCCCCCCTTTAACGTGCAAGTGGTCGACATGGAGAAGAAAAGTTGTAGTGGACAGGCATCAAGTGATCAAGCATGATAGGCGAATGCATAGTTGGAAATAAACGCAAGGGAGATACGCGCCGCTAGGCCTAGCCCATGCGGCTTGGGGATGATGCAGCCCGAGGGGCGCCCCCAACAAAGCAAGCTAACGATCGAAAACTAAAAAGGGATACACGCCGCAGGGACGGACCCACGCGGCCTGGGAGTAATGCAGCCCTAGAAGGGCGCCCCCAGTTGGGAATGAAGCTTGAAAGATGTCACCTGAAGATGTCGACGACGAAATGGCGTTGGTGCGGCAGACTCGGTGGGCTGCGGGAGGAGATCCTCACGAGCCCCCAGGCCCTGGGGCCTCGGGAGGCTCCGGAGGCGCTGGTGGCTCCTCGCGAATCATCTCCATCTCCGCCAGGACTGCGGATCGCCTGTCTTCCTGAGTCTCCATGATGCCCCTCATGAGGCGCTGGTACGCAGCAGCCACGCTCGACAAGCCGTAGGGCATGCGAACATAGCTGTGGGGTGGACCTCCGCAACACCCCACTTGTGAGGGCCAGAGGCGCTCTATCGTGGCGACTCGATTGAGCCCTGGTACGTCGATGCAGACATGCAGCCCACTATCCTCGCCTGGATGGGGAGCCACAGCCGGTAAGCGGCGGCAACCTCTCATGATTCTTGACTCGTGTAGTTCTTGAATGGCCTAGTTAACGAACTCCTGCCGGTCTGACTCTGCTTGCTTCGCTCCTTCTTGAGGGAAACGTGCGTCGAAGCACGCCTCCACGTGGTGCCCAAGCGCCTCCCTCGTGACCCTGGCTAGGTCGGTGGCCCTGAAGGTGAGAGCCCCCGAGCCCTGCCTAAGGAGGGCGCCGGGCGCGCTTTCCTATGCGATGGAAGGAGGGTCCCCCTGGGCAGGCTCGGGCCCTGAGGGCCCTGCCTCCTGAAGGGCAAAGCCTGACGACGTCTTCTTCTTCTTGGGTGTGGTCTCGGGAAGCCTCCTGCTCCCGCGATCTGGGTCTTCTAGCGACGCGGCCTGAAAGGCTCGCTCCAGGGAACACACTGCATCCCTCTCTTCACATGGCACCGTGATGACGCCGCCACTCCCTGGCATCTTGAGGACATTGTAGCCGTGGTGAGTTACGGCCATGAATTTGGCCAGCGCTGGGTACCCAAGGATGGCGTTGTACGGCAGGCAGATGTGAGCGACGTCAAAGTCGATGAGCTCGGTGCGGTAATTGCTGCAGGTCCCGAAGGTGACAGGGAGGCGGACCTGCCCGATCGGGATTGTTGAACCGTCGGTGACTCCGAAGTAAGGCTTGGTTGGCTGAAGCTGGTCATAGGGCACTTGGAGTTTGTCGAGTATTTCCACGGACAGGACGTTGAGCCCTGCTCCACCATCGATAAGGGTCCTGGTGACCAGCACGTTGCTGATGATTGGGGAGCAAAGCATCGGGAGGACCCCGGCTGTGGCCGCGCACTTGAGCTGATCCGCTGAGCTGAACGTGATGGCGCACGCCGACCACTTGAGGGGGCACGTTCCCTCGAGGTTGGGGAGGACTGCATTGACTTCACGGGCAAACTGCTTGAAGATGCGTTGGGAGGCTGGGGCTTGAGCTCCGCCTAGGATGCAGGCGATCGCGCGCGGCTCTTGGAAGCCCCCAACCCCTTCGTCTTGATGACGGTCTTCGTTCCTCCTTGGCTGAGGCGGCAGTGGAGGGAGGCCCGCATTGCCATGAGGGCGGTCCTCATGAGGCGGATCCCTCCAGTCCCCCTCGCGAGGCAGGTCCCGCCAGCGGTCCTCGCGAGGTTGGTCCCTCCAGTCCCCCTCGTGAGGCAAGTCCCGCCAGCGGTCCTCGCAAGGTTGGTCGCGCCACCCCTGGCGCGGGCCGCGATCTTCCCAGCGTCCCGGGTTTCTTCCTCCTCCTCGGCCGTAGCCCCGGTCGGCGCGGTCAGGGCGACGGCCGATCCTTCCTTCTCTCACAGCGCGGAGTTCTTGGCATTCATTGGTGTTGTGGGTGTGGAGGTCGTGATACACACAGTACCGGCTGCCCCTGGCGGATTCGGGCAGATCTTTGCCCCGCTTGGTGTCCGGTTCTGCCGCGAGTACGGCAGCCCCCTTGCGCTTCACGTCCTTAGCCTTGGGCTTCTTCTCTTCTGGGTTTGCGGCAGGCAGCTCGAGGAGGGAGAGACGTCCCTCCTCAGCCCTGGCGCACTTGGTCGCCAAGTTGAACAGCTCCAGGGAGGTGCAGAGGTCTTCATGCATCGCCAGCTCCTCCTTCATCTTGACGTCGCGCACGCCATCGGAGAAGGCTGAGATGATGGCTTCCTCGGACACCTTGGGGGTCTTGAGGCATGCACTGTTGAAGCGCTGGATGTACTTTTGCAGGGTCTCCCCAGGTTGCTGCTTGATGCGGCGCATCTCGCTCACGGCGGGCGGCCGGTCGCGAGTACCTTGGAAGTTGGCGATCAAGCGGGTGCGCATCTGCTCCCAGGAGGAGATCGTGCCTGGAGCGAGATTCAGGAGCCAGGTGCGAGCTCCTTCCTTCAGCGCCATGGGGAACCAGTTCGCCATGACCTTTTCATCCCCGCTGGCAGCTTCGATGCCCAGCTCGTAGAGCTGGAGGAACTCTGCGGGATCAGTCGTGCCGTCATAGCGGGGAGGCAGGTCCGGCTTGAACTTGCCGGGCCACGCGACGCTACGCAGCTCGGTGGTGTAGGCGCGGCAGCCCGCGATGGCCATGGGAGGCTTTGGTTGAAGGAGAGCTTGGCCTTGCGGGCCCCCTTGCGCTGCAGCTGGGAGCAGCGCGGGGTCTTGACGTGCCGGAGCTGGAGCAAGGTCGCGGCGAGCCGGAGCAGGGAGCGCCTGGGCAGCCTCTTGCGGTCGAGGGACTTCTTTGCAGCTCCGTTATTGCTGGGCTGGCGCCTGACGGAGCGGGTTCCGCCCAGGGGCCATGCGCCTTGGAGCCATGGCGTCTTCTTGGAGCGGAGGTGGCTGGTATGCCCCTGGAGCTTCATTGCCCGCGCGGGGCGGGGTGCGGCGCAGCGGAGCGGACGGTGCAGGAGAGCCCCCTGCGGCGCGGACGAGCTCGGCGACGCGGTCGAGCCACTCTTCGTAGACGTCGTCGACGGGACGGTAGCGCAGGAGCTCGTTTGCCGCGATGAGTGCAGCTCGAGCTTCCAAGGGCGCGCTGAGCGCATGGGATGAAGAGCCAGCTGGCGTGAGTGACGGAGTAGCGGTGCGGCCGTCTCGCCACACGGATGGGTGCTGAGATGACGCTTGTTGCTCGTTCCCCGCCGGGCCGGTGGCGGCGTTGACGGCGGGCGACGGGGAACGACGAGGACGCCCGCCGATGGGAGCTGTCTGGGCGACGCGGGAAGCGATGGCGGCCCGGCGCTCGGCACGGGCCCGGCGAGCGTCAGACATGGATGCGACGGTCGGAGGAGAACGAAGCGGTGGAAGACAGATTCCGGCGCACCCCTACCTGGCGTGCCAAATGTCGGATCATGGGTTCCGACAGACCTTTAAGGTTCGAACTCTGGGGTGCGCGCGGAGATTCTGGCCTCTACCTCTCCGTCTCACAAGGATCTAAAACTACCAAAGGAACAACACAAAAGACACAGAGTTTATACTGGTTCGGGCCACCGGTGTGGTGTAATACCCTACTCCAGTGTGGTGGGTGGATTGCCTCTTGGGCTGATGAAGATGAACAGTACAAGGGTGAACAGCCTCGCGAGGGCGTGTTCTAGCTGGGACGATGAACCGCTAGGGGAGTTCAGCCGCCCTTCTCTCTCTCTCTCTCTCTCTTTGGCCGGATTCTGGATACTAGGTCGGATGAACACCCGATGTCCTTTCCCTTTTTTTCTCTACCTTGGGGGTGGCTAGTCCTATTTATAGGCGAAGGCCTTGGGCCTCTTCCCAAATATTGAGCGGGAAGGGCGCCAACAATCGGCCAATTCGAAGGGGAACATACAGTACACTTATCCTGACCAAAGTTGGTCCTCGCCTGCCAAAGGCCCTGTGGTGACGCCGCTCTAGGCTCCATGATGAGCTCATTCCCACCGTTGGACTGGTCTTGGTCTCGTTGCACCGAAATGGATGCCTTTGCTTGATCCTCTCGCCTGCCCTTGCCCCCTTTGCACCAAAGAGGAAAGGGGAGGACACTGTGCGGTCTGGCGCCCGCCTGGTACCCTTGGTCGTCATGGCTTGCGTCATGGGCACCTCGCGAGGTACCCTGCCTTGATATCTCTGCCTCCTCATGAGCCAACCTGAGGAGGCCGCGCCCGAGGAAGCGTTGCGTCGTCCTCCCCGCGAGGCTTGGCCCCTCGCGAGGGTCTTGAGTCTTGCGTTGATGAAGGTGGGCCGTACTGGGCCTCCATTCGAGCCACGCCGCGGGCCGCAGGCAGGCAAGTCTAGGGACCCCCGTTCCCAGAACGCCGACAGATGTTACAATTAAACTTGCCAATAGAGATACTATATCTGCAATGCGAATTGTTAGAGATGTTGAAGTCCATTGTGGGAAAACCAAATATCCCGCTGACTTTCTTGTTCTTGGTTCTCCACAAGATAGCTTTTGTCCCATTATTTTTGGCAGACCCTTCTTGAATACTGTTAATGCTACGATAGACTGCAAAAAGAATGTTGTTACTGTTGGCTTGGATGATATGGTTCATGAGTTTAATTTCTCTAAATTCAGTAAACAACATCGTGGGGAAGAATTGCCTAGTAAGGATGAAATTATTGGTCTTGCTTCTATTGCCGTGCCTCCTAGTGATCCTTTAGAACACTACTTGCTAGATCATGAAAATGAGATGTTCATGAATGAAAGAAGGGAAATAGATGAAGTGTTCTTCAAACAGGAACCTATTCTGCAACACAATTTGCCTATTGAAATCTTAGGGGATCCTCCTCCACCCAAGGGTGATCCCGTGTTTGAGCTTAAACCGTTGCCTGATAATCTTAAATATGCTTATCTTGATGAAAAGAAAATATATCCTGTTATTATTAGTGCTAACCTTTCAGAGCATGAAGAAGAAAGATTATTGAAAACTCGGAAGAAACACCGTGCCGCTATTGGATATACTCTGGATGATCTTAAGGGCATTAGTCCCACTCTATGTCAACATAAAATAAATTTGGAAGCGGACGCCAAACCAGTTCGTGATCCTCAACGACGTTTGAATCCTAAAATGAAAGAAGTGGTAAGAAAAGAAATACTCAAGCTTCTGGATGCAGGTATAATTTATCCCGTTGCTGATAGTCAGTGGGTAAGTCCTGCCATTGTGTCCCTACGAAGGGAGGTATTACTTTTGTCCCTAATGATAAAGATGAATTGATTCCGCAAAGAATTATCACAGGTTATAGGATGGTAATTGATTTCCGCAAATTAAATAAAGCTACTAAGAAAGATCATTACCCCTTACCTTTTATTGATCAAATGCTAGAAATATTATGCAAACATACACATTATTTCTTTCTAGATGGTTATTCTGGTTTCTCTCAAATACCTGTGTCGGCTAAAGATCAATCAAAGACTACTTTTACATGCCCTTTTGGTACTTTTGCTTATAGATGTATGCCTTTTGGTTTATGTAATGCACCTGCTACCTTTCAAAGACGCACGATGGCTATATTCTCTGACTTTTGTGAAAAGATTTGTGAGGTTTTCATGGATGACTTTTCCGTCTATGGTTCCTCTTTTGATGATTGCTTGAGCAATCTTGATCGAGTTTTGCAGAGATGTGAAGAAACTAATCTTGTCTTGAATTGCGAAAAGTGCCACTTTATTGTTAATGAAGGTATTGTCTTGGGGCACAAAGTTTCAGAAAGAGGTATTGAAGTTGATAAAGCCAAGGTTGATGCTATTGAAAAGATGCCTTGTCCCAAGGACATCAAAGGTATACGAAGTTTCCTTGGTCATGCCGGATTTTATTGGAGGTTCATTAAGGACTTCTCTAAAATTTCTCGGCCTCTGACTAATTTATTACAAAAAGATGTACCATTTGTCTTTGATGATGATTGTGTAGAAGCATTTGAAATACTTAAGAAAGCATTAGTCTCTGCACCTATTGTTCAACCACCTGATTGGAATTTACCCTTTGAAATTATGTGTGATGCTAGTGATTATGCTGTAGGTGCTGTTCTAGGGCAAAGAGTTGATAAGAAATTAAATGTTATCCATTATGCTAGTAAGACTCTAGACAATGCTCAAAGAAATTATGCTACTACCGAAAAGGAACTTTTAGCAGTTGTGTTTGCTTGTGATAAATTCAGACCCTATATAGTTGATTCTAAAGTAACTATTCACACTGATCATGCTGCTATTAAATATCTTATGGAAAAGAAAGATGCTAAACCTAGACTTATTAGATGGGTTCTCTTGCTGCAAGAATTTGATTTGCATATTGTTGATAGAAAAGGAGCTGAGAACCCAGTTGCAGACAACTTATCTAGGTTAGAGAATGTTCTTGATGACCCACTACCTATTGATGATAGCTTTCGTGATGAACAATTAAATGTCATAAGCACTTCTCGTAGCACTCCATGGTATGCTGATTATGCTAATTATATTGTTGCTAAATTTATACCACCTAGCTTCACATACCAACAAAAGAAAAAGTTCTTTTATGATTTGAGACATTACTTTTGGGATGACCCACATCTTTATAAAGAAGGAGTAAATGGTGTTATTAGACGTTGTGTACCTGAGCATGAACAAGAACATATCCTACGCAAGTGTCACTCCGAAGCTTATGGAGGACACCACGCTGGAGATAGAACTGCACATAAGGTATTGCAACCTGGTTTTTATTGGCCTACTCTCTTCAAGGATGCCCGTAAGTTTGTTTTGTCTTGTGATGAATGTCAAAGAATTGGTAATATTAGTAGACGTCAAGAAATGCCTATGAATTATTCACTTGTTATTGAACCATTTGATGTTTGAGGCTTTGATTATATGGGACCTGTTCCTGCTTCTAATGGATATACACATATTTTAGTTGCTGTTGATTACGTTACTAAGTGGGTAGAAGCTATTCCAACTAGTAGTGTTGATCATAACACTTCTATTAAAATGCTTAAGGAAGTTATTTTTCCGAGGTTTGGAGTCCCTAGGTATTTAATGACTGATGGTGGTTCACATTTTATTCATGGTGCTTTCCGTAAAATGCTTGCTAAGTATGACGTTAATCATAGAATTGCGTCTCCTTATCACCCATAGTCTAGCGGTCAAGTAGAATTGAGTAATAGGGAACTCGAATTAATTTTGCAAAAGATTGTCAATAGGTCTAGGAAGAATTGGTCCAAGAAACTTGATGATGCATTATGGGCCTATAGAACTACATATAAAAATCCTATGGTATGTCTCCATATAAAATGGTTTATGGAAAAGCATGTCACTTACCTCTCGAACTAGAACATACAGCATATTGGGCTATTAATGAGCTCAACTATGATTTCAAACTTGCCGGTGAGAAGAGATTATTTGGTATTAGCTCACTTGATGAATGGAGAACCCAAGCTTATGAAAATGCCAAGTTGTTTAAAGAAAAGGTCAAAAGATGGCATGATAAAAGGATACAAAAGCGTGAGTTTAATGTAGGTGATTATGTATTGCTATACAACTCCCGTTTAAGATTTTTTGCAGGAAAACTTTGCTCTAAATGGGAAGGCCCCTACGTTATCGAGGAGGTCTATCGTTCCGGTGCCATAAAAATCAACAACTTCGAAGGCACAAATCCGAAGGTGGTGAACGATCAAAGAATCAAACATTATATCTCAGGTAATCCTATAAATGTTGAAACCAATGTTATTGAAACCGTAACCCCGGAGGAATACATAAGGGACACTTTCCATAATGTTTCAGACTCCGAAAAGGAATAGGTATGTGGTACAGTAAGTAAACCGGCTCCAAAACAGCTTTTAAGGCAATATTTCTCCATTTTGGAATATTTAGAAAAATAAAAAAATAAGTAGCAGTCCGGGAAGGACACGAGGGCCCCACGAGGGTGGAGGGCGCGCCCTACCCCCCTGGGCGCGCCTCGCTACCTCGTGGGCACCTCGTGTGCCTTTCAGACTCTGTTTTCTTGCACGATACATATTTTGGTTGGTAAAAATTCATTATATATTCTCCCGAAGGTTTTGACTCCCGTATCACGCAAATATCCTCTGTTCTTGTTTTGAGCTGTTCTCTGTCAGGATTGTCAAGGCCAGGCATCATGTCGTCCCCCCTCCTCCAACAATGGTGACAAAGACGCTTAGCTAATAAAGATAGAGCTGAAGAGGGAAGAACCCATGGAGATCAACAAGGATGAAGGGATCAAGAAGACCACGGAGAACCAAGCTCCGGCAGCAGAAGACATCCTTCAACTTGATCACAATCTTCTTTCCCCAACTGAGATCGAAGCTTTCAAGATGATTGAGTTAGCTCATATTCAAAACAGGTATCTCACAAGTGAAAATATTTTGTTGAAGGAACATATGGTTGCACTCAAGGGCATTATCCGCAAGTTGGAGGACCTCTTACGCTCGATGTGCGACTATCCATCACCACCATCTTCTCCACCAACAAAGAAGGAGACATAATCACATGGGTATGGGCACTCCCCTTGGCAACTGCCAAGCTTGGGGGAGGTGCCCCGGTATCGTATCACCATCACAACTCCTATCTTTATCGCTTTTCTTAGTTCGATCCTATTAGTAGTATCTTGATCTAGTAGAATAAAGTTTATGGCATGATCTAGTTTTGAGTTTTGCTTTATGATCCCTTTATGTAATCAAGTCCATGAGCTATATATAATAAAGATTAGTGTTGAGTCAAGGGCTTGATTATTTTGCTATGATCTTGAGTGAATAAAAGAAAAGAGAAAAGAATAAAAGAAAACAAGGAGTTCATATTGATCTTATTGAGAGTAATGCCTTCACATAAAAAGAGTGTGATGATTAAAAGTTGTTGGGAGTTGGCAAACGTAGCTTTGGTCATCGTTGCAATTAATAGGAAGTAATAAGGAAAGAGAGGTTTCACATATAAATATACTATTATTGACATCTTTTATGATTGGGAGCACTCATTAAAATATGACATGCTAAAGAGTTGATGTTGGACAAGGAAGACAACGTAATGAGTTATGTTTTCTTATATCTGAGATAAAGTATGTTGTCATGGATCCTCCAACATGTTGATCTTGCCTTTCCCCCTCATGGTAGCCAATTCTCAGCACCAAGTAGAGATACTACTTGCGCTTCCAAAAACCTTTAAACCAGTTTTGCCATGAGAGTCCACCATATCTACCTATGGATTGAGCAAGATCCTTCAAGTAAGTTGTCATCGGTGCAAAGCAATAAAAATTGCTCTAAATATGTGTGATTGATTGGTGTGGGAGAAATAAGCTTTATACGATCTTGTGATGTGCAAGTAATAAAAGCGACGAACTGCATAATAAAGGTTCATATCACAAGTGGCAATATAAAGTGACGTTCTTTCGCATTAAGATTTTGTGCATCCAACCATAAAAGCGCATGGCAAACTCTGCTTCCCTCTGCGAAGGGCCTATCTTTTATTATTATCTTCTACCTTATGCAAGAGTCATGGTGATCTTCACCTTTCCTTTTTCATTTTATCCTTTGGCAAGCACAGTATGTTGGAAAGATCCTGATATATATATCTAATTGGATGTAGGGGAGCATGAGTTATTATTGTTGACATTACCCTTGAGGTAAAAGGTTGTGGGGCGAAACTATAAGCCCCTATCTTTCTCTGTGTCCGATTAAAACTCCGTAACCACAATTATTGCGTGAGTGTTAGCAATTATGAGAGACTAGATGATAGTTGAGTATATGGTCTTACTTTTAAGCTCTGACATAGACTCTTTCTGATGTTACGATAAATTGCAATTGCTTCAATGACTGAGATTATAGTTTGTTAGTTATCAATAAAGTTTATAATTCGTACTCTGCATTGTGAGTGGTCTGTTACTTGAGTATAAGAAATCATATGACAAAATCTATGTATGTTGTTGTTATGAGAATAATCATGATGCCTTCATGTCCGTATTTTATTTTTATCGACACCTCTACCTCTAAACATGGGGACATATTTATCGTTATCGGCTTTCGCTTGAGGACTAGCAAGGTCTAAGCTTGGGGAGTTGATACGTCCATTTTGCATCATGCTTTTATATCGATATTTATTGCATTATGGGCTGTTATTACATGTTATGTCACAATACTTATGCCTATTCTCTCTTATTTTACAAGGTTTACATAAGGAGGGAGAATGCCGGCAGCTGGAATTCTGGGCTGGAAAAGGAGCAAATATTAGAGACCTATCCTACACAACTCCAAAAGTCCTGAAACTCCACGAAAGTCATTTTTGGAAATAATAAAAAATATCCAGCAGAAGAAGTTCACCAGAGGGGGACCCACCTGGCCACGAGGGTGGGGGGGCGACCTACCCCCCAGGGCGCGCCCCTACCTCGTGGGCCCCCCGTTGGCTCTCCGATGGCCATCTTATGCTATATGAGGTCTTTCGATGGGAAAAAAATCATAAGCAACCTTTCGGGATGAAACTCTGCCGCCATGAGGCGGAACCTTGGCGGAACCAATCTAGGGCTCCGGCAGAGCTGTTCTGTCGGGGACACTTCCCTCCGGGAGGGGGAAATCATCGCCATCGTCATCACCAACGCTCCTCTCATCGGGAGAGGGCAATCTCCATCAACATCTTCACCAGCACCATCTCCTCTCAAAACCCTACTTCATCTCTTGTATCCAATTCTTGTCTCCAAGTCCGGGATTGGTACTAGTAGGTTGCTAGTAGTGTTGATTACTCCTTGTAGTTGATGCTAGTTGGTTTCTTGGTGGAAGATCATATGTTCAGATCCTTTATGCATATTAATACCCCTCTGATTATGAACATGAATATGCTTTGTGAGTAGTTAGGTTTGTTCCTGGGGACATGGGAGAAGTCTTGCTATTAGTAGTCATGTGAATTTGGTATTCGTTCGATATTTTGATGAGATCTATGTTGTCTAGCCTCTAGTGGTGTTATGTGAACATTGACTACATAACACTTCACCATTATTTGGGCCTAGAGGAAGGCATTGGGAAGTATTAAGTAGATGATGGGTTGCTAGAGTGACAGAAGCTTAAACCCTAGTTGGGAAGTAATAAGTAGATGATCGGGTGTGATAGGCTCTACGTTCAAATACAACGGATGCAAAACAGTTGCACACGTGGAATACTCAGGTTAAACTTGACGAGCCTAGCATATAACAGATATGGCCTCGGAACACGGAGACCGAAAGGTCGGGCGTGAATCATATAGTAGATATGATCAACATAGTGATGTTCACCATTGAAACTACTCCATCTCACGTGATGATCGGACATGGTTCAGTTGATTTGGATCGCGTGATCACTTAGAGGATTAGAGGGATGTCTATCTAAGTGGGAGTTCTTAAGTAATATGATTAATTGAACGTAAATTTATCATGAACTTAGTACCTGATAGTATCTTGCTTGTTTATGTTTGATTGTAGATAGATGGCCCGTGCTGTTGTTCCGTTGAATTTTAATGCGTCCCTTGAGAAAGCAAAGTTGAAAGATGATGGTAGCAATTACACGGACTGGGTCCGTAACTTGAGGATTATCCTCATTGCTGCACAAAAGAATTACGTCCTGGAAGCACCGCTGGGTGCCAGGCCTGCTGCTGATGCAACTGACGATGTTAAGAACGTCTGGCAGAGCAAAGCTGATGACTACTCGATAGTTCAATGTGCCATGCTTTACGGCTTAGAACCGGGACTTCGACGACGTTTTGAACGTCATGGAGCATATGAGATGTTCCATGAGTTGAAGTTAATATTTCAAGCAAATGCCCGGATTGAGAGATAAGAAGTCTCCAATAAGCTCTATAGCTGCAAGATGGAGGAGAACAGTTCTGTCAGTGAGCATATACTCAAAATGTCTAGGGTATAATGATACGTCCATTTTGCATCATGCTTTTATGTTAATATTTATTGCATAATGGGCTGTTATTTCATGTTATGTCACAATACTTATGGTTATTCTCTCTTATTTTACAAGGTTTACCATGAAGAGGGGGAATGCCGGCAGCTGGAATTCTGGCTGGAAAAGGAGCAAATATTGAAGACCTATTCTGCGCAACTCCAAAAGTCCTAAAACTCCACGGAATATCTTAAAATAAATAAAGAAAAATCGTCGCCAAAGATGAAGGCCATGGGGCCCACACCCTGCTCACGAGGGTGGGGGCGCCCCCCTGGGCGCGCCCCCTACCTCGTGGGCCCCCTGGTGGCTCTCCGGTGCCCATCTTCTGCTATATGAGGTCTTTCGATGAGAAAAAAACCATAAGCAACCTTTCGGGACGAGACTCCGCTGCCATGAGGCGGAACCTTGGCGGAACCAATCTAGGGCTCCGGCGGAGCTGTTTTGCCGGGGACACTTCCCTCCGGGAGGGGGAAATCATCGCCATCATCATCACCAACGCTCCTCTCATCGGGAGAGGGCAATCTCCATCAACATCTTCACCAGCACCATCTCATCTCCAAACCCTAGTTCATCTCTTGTATCCAATTCTTGTCTCTAAGTCCGGGATTGGTGCTAGTAGGTTGCTAGTAGTGTTGATTACTCCTTGTAGTTGATGCTAGTTGGTTTACTTGGTGGAAGATCATATGTTCAGATCCTTTATGCATATTATTACCCCTCTGATTTTGAACATGAATATGCTTTGTGAGTAGTTACGTTTGTTCCTGAGGACAAGGGAGAAGTCTTGCTATTAGTAGTCATGTGAATTTGGTATTCGTTCGATATTTTGATGAGATGTATGTTGTTAACCTCTAGTGGTGTTATGTGAACGTCGACTACATAACACTTCACCATTATTTGGGCCTAGAGGAAGGCATTGGGAAGTAATAAGTAGATGATGGGTTGCTAGAGTGACAGAAGCTTAAACCCTAGTTTATGTGTTGCTTCGTAAGGGGCTGATTTGGATCCATATGTTTCATGCTATGGTTAGGTTTACCTTAATACTTTTGTTGTAGTTGCGGATGCTTGCAATAGAGGTTAATCATAAGTGGGATGATTGTTCAAGTAAGAACAACACCCAAGCACCGGTCCACCCACATATCAAATTATCAAAGTACCGAACGCGAATCATATGAGCGTGATGAAAACTAGCTTGACGATATTCCCATGTGTCCTCGGGAGCATTTTTCCTATTATAAGAGTTTGTTCCGGCTTGTCCTTTGCTACAAAAAGGATTGGGCCACCTTGCTGCACCTTATTTACTTTTGTTACTTGTTGCTCGTTACAATTTATCTTATCACAAAACTATCTGTTACCACTTATTTCAGTACTTGCAGAGAATACCATGCTGAAAACTGCTTATCATTTCCTTCTGCTCCTCGTTGGGTTCGACACTCTTACTTATTGAAAGGACTACAATAGATCCCCTATACTTGTGGGTCATCATATAATAATCACTTGATTCAACTGGGAGTTAATCTTCTGGATGATTGCGTTATTGACAGAATTCTCCAATCACTGCCACCAAGCTACAAGAGCTTCGTGATGAACTATAACATGCAAGGGATGGATAAGACGATTCCCGAGCTCTTCGCAATGCTAAAAGCTGCGGAGGTAGAAATCAAGAAGGAGCATCAAGTGTTGATGGTCAACAAGACCACTAGTTTCAAGAAAAAGGGCAAAGGGAAGAAGAAGGGGAACTTCAAGAAGAACAACAAGCAAGTTGCTGCTCAGGAGAAGAAACCCAAGTCTGGACCTAAGCCTGAAACTGAGTGCTTCTACTG
This sequence comes from Aegilops umbellulata, assembly GCA_032464435.1. Classification (NCBI taxonomy): domain Eukaryota; kingdom Viridiplantae; phylum Streptophyta; class Magnoliopsida; order Poales; family Poaceae; genus Aegilops; species Aegilops umbellulata. The sequence goes on from CP136054.1 coordinate 402,641,496, forward strand.
CAAGCAGACTAGTCATTGGAAGCGGAACTGCCCCAAGTATTTGGCGGATAAGAAGGATGGCAAGGTCAACAAAGGTATATGTGATATACATGTTATTGACGTGTACCTTACTAGAGCTCGCAGTAGCACCTGGGTATTTGATACTGGTTCTGTTGCTAATATTTGCAACTCGAAACAGGGACTACGGATTAAGCGAACACTGGCGAAGGACGAGGTGACAATGCGCGTGGGAAATGGTTCCAAAATTGATGTGATCACATTCGGCACGCTACCTCTACATCTACCTTCGGGATTAGTATTAGACCTAAATAATTGTTATTTGGTGCCAGCGTTGAGCATGAACATTATATCTGGATCTTGTTTGATGCGAGACGGTTATTCATTTAAATCAGAGAATAATGATTGTTCTATTTATATGAGTAATATCTTTTATGGTCATGCACCCTTGAAGAATGGTCTATTTTTGTTGAATCTCGATAGTAGTAATACACAAATTCATAATGTTGAAGCCAAAAGATGCAGAGTTGATAATGATAGTGCAACTTATTTGTGGCACTGCCATTTAGGTCATATCGGTGTAAAGCGCATGAAGAAACTCCATACTGATGGACTTTTGGAACCACTTGATTATGAATCACTTGGTACTTGCGAATCGTGCCTCATGGGCAAGATGATTAAAACGCCATTCTCTGGTACTACGAGAGAGCGACAGATTTGTTGGAAATCATACATACAGATGTATGTGGTCCGATGAATGTTGAGGCTCGTGGCGGATATCGTTATTTTCTCACCTTCACAGATGACTTAAGCAGATATGGGTATATCTACTTAATGAAACATAAGTCTGAAACATTTGAAAAGTTCAAAGAATTTCAGAGTGAAGTTGAAAATCATCGTAACAAGAAAATAAATTTTCTACGATCCGACCGTGGAGGAGAATATTTGAGTTACGAGTTTGGTGTACATTTGAAACAATGCGGAATAGTTTCGCAACTCAAGCCACCCGGAACACCACAACGTAATGGTGTGTCCGAATGTCGTAATCGTACTTTACTAGATATGGTGCGATCAATGATGTCTCTTACTGATTTACCGCTATCGTTTTGGGGTTATGCTTTAGAGACGGCCGCATTCACGTTAAATAGGGCACCATCGAAATCCGTTGAGACGACGCCTTATGAACTGTGGTTTGGCAAGAAACCAAAGTTGTCGTTTCTGAAAGTTTAGGGATGTGATGCTTATGTGAAAAAGCTTCAACCTGATAAGCTCGAACCCGAATCGGAGAAATGTGTCTTCATAGGATATCCAAAGGAGACTATTGGATACACCTTCTATCACAGATCCGAAGGCAAGACTTTTGTTGCTAAATTCGGAATCTTTCTAAAGAAGGAGTTTCTCTCGAAAGAAGTGGGTGGGAGGAAAGTAGAACTTGATGAGGTAATTGTACCTGCTCCCTTGTTGGAAAGTAGTTCATCACAGAAACCGGTTTCTGTGACACCTACACCAATTAGTGAGGAAGTTAATGATGATGATCATGAAACTTCAGATCAAGTTGTTACTGAACCTCGTAGATCAACCAGAGTAAGATCCGCACGAGAGTGGTACGGTAATCCTGTTCTGGAAGTCATGCTACTAGATCATGGTGGACCTATGAACTATGAAGAAGCGATGGTGAGCCCAGATTCCGCAAAATGGCTTGAAGCCATGAAATCTGAGATGGGATCCATGTATGAGAACAAAGTGTGGACTTTGGTTGACTTGCCCGATGATCGGCAAGCAATTGAGAATAAATGGATCTTTAAGAAGAAGACTGACGCTGACGGTAATGTTACTGTCTACAAAGCTCGACTTCTCGCAAAAGGTTTTCGACAAGTTCAAGGGATTGACTATGATGAGACCTTCTCACCCGTAGCGATGCTTAAGTCTGTCCGAATCAAGTTAGCAATTGCCGCATTTTATGATTATGAAATTTGGCAGATGGATGTTAAAACTGCATTCCTGAATGGATTTCTGGAAGAAGAGTTGTATATGATGCAACCGGAAGGTTTTATCGATCCAAAGGGAGCTAACAAAGTGTGCAAGCTCCAGCGATCCATTTATGGACTGGTGCAAGCCTCTCGGAGTTGGAATAAACGCTTTGATAGTGTTATCAAAGCATTTGGTTTTATACAGACTTTTGGAGAAGCCTGTATTTACAAGAAAGTGAGTGGGAGTTCTGTAGCATTTCTGATATTATATGTGGATGACATATTACTAATCGGAAATGATATAGAATTTCTGGATAGCATAAAGGGATGCTTGAATAAGAGTTTTTCAATGAAAGACCTCGGTGAAGCTGCTTACATAGTAGGCATTAAGATCTATAGAGATAGATCAAGACGCTTAATTGGACTTTCACAAAGCACATACCTTGACAAAGTTTTGAAGAAGTTCAAAATGGATCAGGCAAAGAAAGGATCCTTGCCTGTATTACAAGGTGTGAAGTTGAGTAAGACTCAATGCCCAACCACCGCAGAAGATAGACAGAAAATGAAAGATGTTACCTATGCTTCAGCCATAGGCTATACCATGTATGCAATGCTGTGTACCAGACCTGATGTGTGCCTTGCTATAAGTCTAGCAGGGAGGTACCAAAGTAATCCAGGAGTGGATCACTGGACAGCGGTCAAGAACATCCTGAAGTACCAGAAAAGGACTAAGGATATGTTTCTCGTATATGGAGGTGACAAAGAGCTCATCGTAAATGGTTACGTTGATGCAAGCTTTTGTTGGGGATCGTAGCAGAAATTAAAATTTTCCTACGCATCACCAAGATCTATCCATGGAGTATTCTAGCAACGAGGGGATAGGAGAGCATCTACATACCACTTGTAGATCGCAACGGAAGCGTTCAAGGAGAACGTGGATGATGGAGTCGTACTCGCCGTGATCCGAATCACCGATGACCTAGTGCCGAACGGACAGCACCTCCGCGTTCAACACACGCACGGTCGGGATGACGTCTCCTCCTTCTTGATCCAGCAAGGGGGAAGGAGAGGTTGATGAAGATCCAGCAGCACGACGGCGTGGTGGTGGATGCAGCGGAGTTCCAGCAGGGCTTCGCCAAGCTTCTGTGGAGAGAGGGAGAGGTGTAACGAGGAGAGGGAGGCGCCAATGCAGCAGGGGTGCGGCTGCCCTCCCTCTCCCCCTTTTATATAGGCCCCCTAGGGGGGGGCGCAGCCCTAGAGATGGATCTCCAGGGGGGCGGCGGCCAAGGGTGGGGGGCTTGCCCCCCAAGCAAGGGGGGCGCCCCCACTAGGGTTTCCCCCCAACCCTAGGCGCATGGGCCCAAGGGAAGGGGGCGCGCCCAGCCCTCCAGGGGCTGGTTCCCTGCCCCTTGTGGCCCATGAGGCCCTCCGAGCGGGCTGGCCCCTCAAGGTGGACCCCCGGTGCCTCTCCGGTGGCCCCGGTACAATACCGATATGCCCCCGAGACTTTCCGGTGTCCGTACAACAACTTCCCATATATAAATCTTTACCTCCGAACCATTCCGGAACCTCTCGTGACGTCCGGGATCTCATCCGGGACTCCGAACAACCCTCGGTTTGCTGCATATTCATATCTTCACAACCCTAGCGTCACCGAACCTTAAGTGTGTAGACCCTACGGGTTCGGGAGACATGCAGACATGACCGAGACGATCTTCGGTCAATAACCAACAGCGGGATCTGGATACCCATGTTGGTTCCCACATACTCCTCGATGATCTCATCGGATGAACCACGATGTCGAGGACTTTAATCAATCCCGTACTCAATTCCCTTTGTCCATCGGTACGATACTTGCCCGAGATTCGATCGTCGGTATACCGATACCTTGTTCAATCTCGTTACCAGCAAGTCTCTTTACTCATTCCCGTAACACATCATCCTGTGAACAACACCTTGATCACTTTGAGCTCATTATGGTGATGTCTTACCGAGTGGGCCCAGAGATACCTCTCCGTCACACGGAGTGACAAATCCCAGTCTCGATTCATGCCAACCCAACAGATACTTTCGGAGATACCTGTAGTGCACCTTTATAGTCACCCAGTTACGTTGTGACATTTGATACACCCAAAGCACTCCTACGGTATCCAGGAGTTGCATAATCTCATGGTCTAAGGAATGATACTTGACATTCGGAAAAGCTCTAGCAAACGAACTATACGATCTTTTGTGCTATGCTTAGGTTTGGGTCTTGTCCATCACATCATTCTCCTAATGATGTGATCCCGTTATCAATGACATCCCCATGTCCACAGTCAGGAAACCATGACTATCTATTGATCAACGAGCTAGTCAACTAGAGGCTTACTAGGGACACATTGTGGTCTATGTATTCACACATGTATTATGATTTCCGAACAATACAATTATAGCATGAACAATAGACAATTATCATGAACAAGGAAATATAATAATCCATTTGTTATTGCCTCTAGGGCATATTTCCAATAGTCTCCCACTTGCACTAGAGACAATAGTCTAGTTACATTGTGATGAATCGCACACCCATGGAATTTTGGTGTTGATCATGTTTTGCTCTAGGGAGAGGTTTAGTCAACGGATCCGCCACATTCAGGTCCGTATGTACTTTACAAATCTCTATGTCTCCATTTTGAACACTTTCACGAATGGAGTTGAAGCGACGCTTGATATGCCTGGTCTTCCTGTGAAACCTGGGCTCCTTCGCAAGGGCAATTGCTCCAGTGTTGTCACAGAAGAGAGTCATCGGGTCCGACGCATTGGTATGACTCCTAGGTCGGTAATGAACTCCTTCACCCAGACTGCTTCTTGTGCTGCCTCCGAGGCTGCCATATACTCTGCTTCACATGTAGATCCCGCCACGACGCTTTGCTTGCAACTGCACCAGCTTACTGCCCCTCCATTCAAAATATACACGTATCCGGTTTGTGACTTGGAGTCATCCAGATCTGTGTCGAAGCTAGCATCGACGTAACCCTTTATGACGAGCTCTTCGGCACCTCTATAAATGAGAAACATATCCTTAGTCCTTTTCAAGTACTTCAGGATGTTTTTGACCGCTGTCCAGTGTTCCTTGCCGGGATTACTTTGGTACCTACCTACCAAACTTACGGCAAGGTTTACATCGGGTCTGGTACACAGCATGGCATACATAATAGACCCTATAGCTGAGGCATAGGGGATGACACTCATCTCTTATATATCTTTTGCCGTGGTCGGGCATTGAGCCGTGCTCAATCGCACACCTTGCAATACAGGCAAGAACCCCTTCTTGGACTGATCCATTTTGAACTTGTTCAAAATCTTGTCAAGGTACGTACTTTGTGAAAGACCGATGAGGCGTCTCGATCTATCCCTATAGATCTTGATGCCTAATATATAAGCAGCTTCTCCAAGGTCCTTCATTGAAAAACACTTGTTCAAATAGGCCTTTATGCTTTCCAAGAATTCTATATCATTTCCCATCAATAGTATGTCATCCACATATAATATGAGAAATGCTACGGAGCTCCCACTCACTTTCTTGTAAACGCAGGCTTCTCCATAAGTCTGCATAAACCCAAACGCTTAGATCATCTCATCAAAGCGAATGTTCCAACTCCGAGATGCTTGCACCAGCCCATAGATAGAGCGCTGGAGCTTGCATACTTTGTTAGCATTCTTAGGATCGACAAAACCTTCCGGCTGCATCATATACAGTTCTTCCTTAAGGAAGCCGTTAAGGAATGCCGTTTTCACGTCCATTTGCCATATCTCATAATCATAGTATGCGGCAATTGCTAACATGATCCGGACGGACTTCAGCTTCGCTACGGGAGAGAAAGTCTCATCGTAGTCAACCCCTTGAACTTGCCGATAACCCTTAGCGACAAGTCGAGCTTTATAGATGGTCACATTACCATCCGCGTCTGTCTTCTTCTTAAAGATCCATTTATTTTCTATGGCTCGCCGATCATCGGGCAAGTCATTCAAAGTCCATACTTTGTTTTCATACATGGATTCTATCTCGGATTTCATGGCTTCTAGCCATTTGTCGGAATCTGGGCCCGCCATCGCTTCTTCATAGTTCGAAGGTTCACCGTTGTCCAACAACATGATTTCCAGGACAGGGTTGCCGTACCACTCTGGTGCGGAACGCGTCCTTGTGGACCTACGAAGTTGAGTAGGAGCTTGATCAGAAGTATCTTGATCATCATCATTAACCTCCTCTTGAATCGGTGCAGGTACCACAGGAACATTTTCCTGAGCTGCGCTACTCTGATTTTCAAGAGGTAGTACTTCATCAAGTTCTACTTTCCTCCCACTTACTTCTTTCGAGAGAAACTCTTTCTCTAGAAAGGACCCATTCTTGGCAACAAAGATCTTGCCTTCGGATCTGAGGTAGAAGGTATACCCAACTGTTTCTTTGGGATATCCTATGAAGACGCATTTTTCCGATTTGGGTTCGAGCTTTTCAGGTTGAAGTTTCTTTACATAAGCATCGCAACCCCAAACTTTCAGAAACGACAGCTTAGGTTTATTTCCAAACCATAATTCATACGGTGTCGTCTCAACGGATTTAGACGGTGCCCTATTTAAAGTGAATGCGGCTGTCTCTAGAGCGTATCCCCAAAATGATAGCGGTAGATCTGTGAGAGACATCATAGACCGCACCATATCCAATAGAGTGCGATTACGATGTTCAGACACACCGTTACGCTGAGGTGTTCCAGGCGGCGTGAGTTGTGAAACGATTCCACATTTTCTTAAGTGTGTGCCAAATTTGTGACTTAAATATTCTCCCCCACGATCTGATCGTAAGAACTTTATTTTTCTGTCACGTTGATTCTCAACCTCACTCTGAAACTCCTTGAACTTTTCAAAGGTCTCAGACTTGTGTTTCATTAAGTAGACATACCCATATCTACTCAAATCATCAGTGAGAGTGAGAACATAACGATAGCCTCCGCGAGCCTCAACGCTCATTGGACCACACACATCTGTATGTATGATTTCCAACAAGTTGGTTGCTCGCTCCATTGTCCCTGAGAATGGAGTCTTGGTCATTTTGCCCATGAGGCATGGTTCGCACGTGTCAAATGATTCATAATCGAGAGACTCTAAAAGTCCATCAGCATGGAGCTTCTACATGCGCTTGACACCAATGTGACCAAGGCGGCAGTGCCACAAGTATGTGGGACTATCACTATTAACTTTACATCTTTTGGTATTCACACTATGAATATGTGTAACATCACGTACGAGATTCATTAAGAATAAACCATTAACCATCGGAGCATGACCATAAAACATATCACTCATATAAATAGAACAACCATTATTCTCGGATTTAAATGAGTAGCCATCTCGTATTAAACGAGATCCAGATACAATGTTCATGCTCAAACTTGGCACTAAATAACAATTATTGAGGTTTAAAACTAATCCCGTAGGTAAATGTAGAGGTAGCGTGCCGACGGCGATCACATCGACCCTGGAACCATTCCCGACGCGCATCGTCACCTCGTCCTTCGCCAGTCTCCGTTTATTCCGCAGCTCCTGTTTTGAGTTACAAATATGAGCAACGGCACCGGTATCAAATACCCAGGAGCTACTACGAGCACTGGTAAGGTACACATCAATTACATGTATATCACATATACCTTTAGTGTTGCCGGCCTTCTTATCCGCTAAGTACTTGGGGCAATTCCGCTTCCAGTGACCGGTTCCCTTGCAATAAAAGCACTCAGTTTCATGTTTGGGTCCATTCTTTGACTTCTTCCTGGCAACTGATTTACCAGGCGCGGCAACCTCCTTGCCGTCCTTCTTGAAGTTCTTCTTACCCTTGACTTTCTTGAACTTAGTGGTTTTATTCACCATCAACACTTGATATTCCTTTTTGATCTCCACCTCTGCAGATTTCAGCATTGAATACAACTCAGGAATGGTCTTTTCCATCCCCTGCATATTGTAGTTCATCACGAAGCTCTTGTAGCTAGGCGGGAGCGACTGAAGGATTCTGTCAATGACCGCCTCATCCGGGAGATTAACTTCCAGCTGAGTCAAGCGGTTGTGCAACCCAGACATCTTGAGTATGTGTTCACTGACAGAGCTATTTTCCTCCATCTTACAACTAAAGAACTTGTCGGAGACATCATATCTCTCGACCCGGGCATGAGCTTGGAAAATCAATTTCAGCTCCTCGAACATCTCATATGCTCCATGTTGCTCAAAACGCTTTTGGAGCCCCGGTTCTAAGCTGTAAAGCATGCCGCACTGAACGAGGGAGTAATCATCAGCACGAGACTGATGGGCGTTCATAACATCCTGGTTTGCTGGGAATGGTGCATCACCTAGCGGTGCTTCTAGGACATAATCTTTCTTGGCAGCTATGAGGATGATCCTCAGGTTCCGGACCCAGTCCGCATAGTTGCTGCCATCATCTTTCAGCTTGGTTTTCTCTAGGAACGCGTTGAAGTTGAGGGTGACATTAGCGTGGGCCATTTGATCTACAAGACATATTGTAAAGATTTAGACTAAGTTCATGATAATTAAGTTCATCTAATCAAATTAATGAATGAACTCCCACTCAGATTTGACATCCCTCTAGTCATCTAAGTGATACATGATCCGAGTCAACTAGGCCGTGTCCGATCATCACGTGAGACGGACTAGTCATCATCGGTGAACATCTCCATGTTGATCGTATCTTCTATACGACTCATGTTCGACCTTTCGGTCCTCCGTGTTCCGAGGCCATGTCTATACATGCTAGGCTCGTCAATCCAACCTAAGTGTATTGCGTGTGTAAATCTGGCTTACACCCGTTGTATGCGAACGTAAGGACCTATCACACCCGATCATCACGTGGTGCTTCGGAACGACGAACCTTAGCAACGGTGCACAGTTAGGGAGAACACATTTTTGATATTTTAATGAGGGATCGTCTTATTTATGCTACCGTCGTTCTAAGCAAATAAGATGTAAAACATGATAAACATCACATGCAATCAAATAGTCACATGATATGGCCAACATCATTTCGCTCCTTTGATCTCCATCTTCGGGGCACCATGTTCATCGTCGTCACCGGCATGACACCATGATCTCCATCATCATGATCTCCATCATCGTGTCTTCGTGAAGTTGTCACGTCAACTATTACTTCTACTACTATGGCTAACGCTTTAGCAATAAAGTAAAGTAATTACATGACGATTTAAGTTGACACACACGTCATAAATAAATAAAGACAACTCCTATGGCTCCTGCCGGTTGTCATACTCATCGACATGCAAGTCGTGATTCCTATTACAATAACAAGATCATCTCATACATCACATACATGATTCATCACAACTTCTGGCCATATCACATCACAAAGCACTTGCTGCAAAAACAAGTTAGACGTCCTCTAATTGTTGTTGCAAGTTTTTACGTGGCTGTTATAGGTTGCTAGCAAGAATGTTTCTTACCTACGTTAAAACCACAACGTGAATTGTCAATCTCTATTTACCCTTCATAAGGACCCTGTTCATCGAATCCGATCCAACTAAAGTGGGAGAGACAGACACCTGCCAGCCACCTTATGCAACTAGTGCATGTCAGTCGATGGAACCGTTCTCACGTAAGCGTACGTGTAAGGTTGGTCCGGGCCGCTTCATCCCACAATACCGCTGAACCAAGATAGGACTAGTAACAGCAAGAAGAATTGACAATTCGACGCCCACAACTACTTTGTGTTCTACTCGTGCATAGAAACTACGCATAGACCTAGCTCATGATGCCACTGTTGGGGATCGTAGCAGAAATTAAAATTTTCCTACGCATCACCAAGATCTATCCATGGAGTATTCTAGCAACGAGGGGATAGGAGAGCATCTACATACCACTTGTAGATCGCAACGGAAGCGTTCAAGGAGAATGTGGATGATGGAGTCGTACTCACCGTGATCGAAATCACCGATGACCTAGTGCCGAACGGACAGCACCTCCGCGTTCAACACACGTACGGTCGGGATGACGTCTCCTCCTTCTTGATCCAGCAAGGGGGAAGGAGAGGTTGATGAAGATCCAGCAGCACGACGGCGTGGTGGTGGATGCAGCGGAGTTCCAGCAGGGCTTCGCCAAGCTTCTGTGGAGAGAGGGAGAGGTGTAACGGGGAGAGGGAGGCGCCAATGCAGCAGGGGTGCGGCTTCCCTCCCTATCCCCCTTTTATATAGGCCCCCTAGGGGGGGCGCAGCCCTAGAGATGGATCTCCAGGGGGCGGCCAAGGGTGGGGGGCTTGCCCCCCAAGCAAGGGGGGCGCCCCCACTAGGGTTTCCCCCCAACCCTAGGCGCATGGGCCCAAGGGAAGGGGGCGCGCCCAGCCCTCCAGGGGCTGGTTCCCTACCCCTTGTGGCCCATGAGGCCCTCCGAGAGGGCTGGCCCCTCAAGGTGGACCCCCGGTGCCTCTCCGGTGGCCCCGGTACAATACCGATATGCCCCCGGACTTTCCGGTGTCCGTACAACAACTTCCCATATATAAATCTTTACCTCTGAACCATTCCGGAACCTCTCGTGACGTCCGGGATCTCATCCGGGACTCCGAACAACCTTCGGTTTGCTGCATACTCATATCTTCACAACCCTAGCGTCACCGAACCTTAAGTGTGTAGACCCTACTGGTTCGGGAGACATGCAGACATGACCGAGACGATCTCTGGTCAATAACCAACAGCGGGATCTGGATACCCATGTTGGTTCCCACATGCTCCTCGATGATCTCATCGGATGAACCACGATGTCGAGGACTTTAATCAATCCCGTACTCAATTCCCTTTGTCCATCGGTACGATACTTGCGCGAGATTCGATCATCGGTATATCGATACCTTGTTCAATCTCGTTACCGGCAAGTCTCTTTACTCGTTCCCGTAACACATCATCCCGTGAACAACACCTTGATCACTTTGAGCTCATTATGATGATGTCTTACCGAGTGGGCCCAGAGATACCTCTCCGTCACACGGAGTGACAAATCCCAGTCTCGATTCATGCCAACCCAACAGATACTTTCGGAGATACCTGTAGTGCACCTTTATAGTCACCCAGTTACGTTGTGACGTTTGATACACCCAAAGCACTCCTACGGTATTCGGGAGTTGCATAATCTCATGGTCTAAGGAATGATACTTGACATTCAGAAAAGCTCTAGCAAACGAACTATACGATCTTTTGTGCTATGCTTAGGTTTGGGTCTTGTCCATCACATCATTCTCCTAATGATGTGATCCCGTTATCAATGACATCCCCATGTCCATAGTCAGGAAACCATGACTATCTATTGATCAACGAGCTAGTCAACTAGAGGCTTACTAGGGACACATTGTGGTCTATGTATTCACACATGTATTATGATTTCCGAACAATACAATTATAGCATGAACAATAGACAACATGAACAAGGAAATATAATAATCCATTTATTATTGCCTCTAGGGCATATTTCCAACAGCTTTGACACTGATCCGGACGATTCTAAGTCGCAAACCGGATACGTGTTTACATTAAACAGAGGAGCTGTCAGTTGGTGCAGTTCTAAACAAAGCGTCGTGGCGGGATCTACATGTGAAGCGGAGTACATAGCTGCTTCGGAAGCAGAAAATGAAGGAGTCTGGATGAAGGAGTTCATATCCGATCTAGGTGTCATACCTAGTGCATCGGGTCCAATGAAAATCTTTTGTGACAATACTGGTGCAATTGCCTTGGCGAAGGAATCCAGATTTCACAAGAGAACCAAGCACATCAAGAGACGCTTCATTTCCATCCGGGATCTAGTCCAGGTGGGAGACATAGAGATTTGCAAGATACATACGGATCTGAATGTTGTAGACCCGTTGACTAAGCCTCTTTCGCGAGCAAAACATGATCAGCACCAAGGCTCCATGGGTGTTAGAATCATTACTGTGTAATCTAGATTATTGAATCTAGTGCAAGTGGGAGACTGAAGGAAATATGCCCTAGAGGCAATAATAAAGTTATTATTTATTTCCTTATATCATGATAAATGTTTATTATTCATGCTAGAATTGCATTAACCAGAAACATAATACTTGTGTGAATACATATACAAACAGAGTGTCACTAGTATGCCTCTACTTGACTAGCTCGTCGATCAAAGATGGTTGTGTTTCCTAACCATAGACATGTGTTGTCATTTGATTAATGGGATCACATCATTAGGAGAATGATGTGATTGACATGACCCATTCCATTAGCTTAGCACCCGATCGTTTAGTATGTTGCTATTGCTTTCTTCATGACTTATACATGTTCCTATGACTATGAGATTATGCAACTCCCGTTTGCCGGAGGAACACTTTGTGTGCTACCAAACGTCACAACGTAACTGGGTGATTATAAAGGAGCTCTACAGGTGTCTCCAAAGGTACATGTTGGGTTAGCGTATTTCGAGATTAGGATTTGTCACTCTGATTGTCGGAGAGGAATCTCTGGGCCCTCTCGGTAATGCACATCACATAAGCCTTGCAAGCATTGCAACTAATGAGTTAGTTGTGAGATGATGTATTACGGAACGAGTAAAGAGACTTGCCGGTAACGAGATTGAATTAGGTATTAAGATACCGACGATCGAATCTCGGGCAAGTAACATATCGATGATAAAGGGAACAACATATGTTGTTATGCGGTCTGACCGATAAAGGTCTTCGTAGAATATGTTGGAGCCAATATGAGCATCCAGGTTCCGCTATTGGTTATTGACCGGAGACGTGTCTCGGTCATGTCTACATTGTTCTCGAACCCGTAGGGTCCGAACGCTTAACGTTACGATGACAGTTTCATTATGAGTTTATATGTTTTGATGTACGGAAGGTTGTTCGGAGTCCCGGATGTGATCACAGACATGAGGAGGAGTCTCAAAATGGTCGAGACATAAAGATTGATATATTGGACGACTATATTCGGACACCGGAAATGTTCTGGGTGATTTCGGAGAAAACCGGAGTGCCGGAGGGTTACCGGAACCCCCCGGGAGAAGTAATGGGCCTTATGGGCCTTAGTGGAGAGAGAGAGGGGCAGCCAGGGTGGGCCGCGCGCCCCTCCCCCTCTGGTCCGAATTGGACTAGGAGAGGGGGGGGGGGGGGGCGACGCCCCCCTTTCCTTCTCCCTCTCCCCCTTCCTTTCCCCCTCCTAGTAGGAGTAGGAAAGAGGGGAGTCCTACTCCTACTAGGAGGAGGACTCCTCCTCCTGGCACGCCTAGCAAGGGCCGGCTGGCCTCCCCCCTTGCTCCTTTATATACGGGGGCAGGGGGCACCCCATAGATACAACAATTGATCATTGATCTCTTAGCCGTGTGCGGTGCCCCCCTCCACCACAATCCTCGATAATATTGTTGCAGTGCTTAGGTGAAGCCCTGCGACGGTAGAACATCAAGATCGTCACCACGCCATCGTGCCGACGGAACTCATCCCCGACACTTTGCTGGATCGGAGTCCGGGGATCTTCATCGAGCTGAACGTGTGCTAGAACTCGGAGGTGCCGTAGTTTCGGTGCTTGATCGGTCGGGCCATGAAGATGTACGACTACATCAACCGCGTTGTTATAACGCTTCCGCTTTCGGTCTACAAGGGTACATGGACAACACTCTCCCCTCTCGTTGCTATGCGTCACCATGATCTTGCATGTGCGTAGGAATTTTTTTGAAATTACTACGTTCCCCAACATACTTAACAACTTGGAAATATAGAAATTGTATTCGTTTCTCATGTATTTAGTACAACTAAATTCGATTTATTCCTCACATGGTATACAATAACAGAATGCACCCACAACTATTGAACATCGCATTGCATAATTGAACCAAACAATTAACGAAACACCATAACACAAAGGAACCAAACATTAACTAAGCACCACATTGCACAATGTATAACCAAACCAAGCATGCTTGACAACTTGGAAATATAGCAATTGTATTCGTTTCTCATGTATTTTGTAAAGATAAATTCGATTTATTTCCTACATGGAAGACAATACAAAATTGCAGCCTGAAGAATTGAACATCACATTTGCAGAATTGAACCAAACAGTTAACTAAAGACGACAACTAATTAACCAAGCAGTTAATAAGTGAGCACCACATTGCACGACATATAGAACATATACACTAGAGCAACTGATTGCATGGTAAAATTAGATAGCACAGTTCACTAGAATTTGTTAAGGAAAGGCAGGAGTAGCACACGCAACGGGTAAACCAAGCATGCTTAACCGGCGTAGCTAGAGAATGGCAAGGTGCTCCTCCAAGATCTGGGGGTCGGCATGAATGGCAGCCATCGCGACCTCATCCGCGTGTGTGGCCGCGATTTGCTTCTCTGCTGCCAAATGCTCCTTGAGATCCTGGCTATACTACGTGCACCATGGCTTAGGGCGGTGCTAATTTGGTGGAGGGGTCGGTGATTTGGGTGGAAGGCGTCGCGTTGACGGTCGGGGCATGTGGGATGTGGAAGGAGGAGGAGGCCGATCAGCGTGAAGGAGGGTCGCCGGCAAGGAGGCGGCACTGCAAGCAAGGAGTGAAGGTTTCAACTTGGAAAGGAAGGTGGAAACAGGGGAAATGTGGCTTTTGGTAAGCGGGGGCGGGGAGGTAAATATTTTCGCGGAAGCTAAAAATTTGGAATCGCTTCAGCGAAAAAACTGGCGCGCAAAGTGTCATCAGACACTGTCCCTTATTCAGAATTGTGTACGATATGTGAACATCACAAACGATTCAGATAGCTTAACCCGTGTATGATGAGTTTGAATGTCAAAAAATTTGGTTCGAATTTCCCTAGTTACAGTGGTCATCCACGTCATTGCATAATTTGGGTACGCAAAGGAGACTACAGCACACCCACACTTCTTAATCGAGCAAGTTCAGCAATTAAAAGAGCCAGCTGACCTAAACATTACTCTAACAAATTAAAGGTCGGTACTAAGGCTGGTGCTCGTCGATCTCCGCCGCCGCCACAATGTCCAGCTCGCGCCCGACGGTCTCCCGGGGAAGGGGCTCCATGGCATCCATCGCGACATACTCGGCAAGCATCTCGCCATCTGCGTCCGCCATCTCTTTGGAAAAGGTTGTCACGAGCTGGGCGTGGGCGGCCGAAGTTTGGGCTTGGACGGGCTCCGTCGTCACAAGGTATGCGGTGGAGGAACGGACAGCTGCTCAAATACTCTCGGCGATTGCCAACTCTTTGGTCATGGGTTGCCGACCATTGTCAAAGAAGCTTCGTTCGATTTGTGCGGTGACCGCGACGAGCTGGGCGTGGGCGGCCTCGACATGGTCGTGGGAGGCCTCCATCAGGGCTAAAGCCGCCGCTGCGGAATGGATAGCTGTTGTGCCGCTCTTGACAATTGCTATCCCTGAGGCAGATGTTGTTGCCGCCACCTGAGAAGCAACAACGGTCATTTTGGCTGCCTTGGTCGCTCGGTCGCAGATTGCGGCCACGCTCATGCACCTTGTTAGCACACGCATGGCGGCTGCAGCCGCGCTCTCGCCGGAGTGGGCCACCGAAGTTGCCCTCACGATGCGGGTCCACGTGCCCATCTTTCACCGACGACGATTGAACAGTGAAATGATATTTGGGGAGCGAGCTAGTGTGCTTGAGATGCCGGCTGTGGACTGTAGACGACGCACCTTCTCGCGTAAGCCATAGGCGTACTATACACCGACGGTGCTCCAGGATATTTTGTGCTGCATCTCACACGATTGGTGATGATACGTCTCCAACGTATCTATAATTTTTGATTGTTCCATGTTGTTATATTATCAATCTTGGATTTTTTATAATAATTTTATAGTCATTTTATATCATTTTTGGTACTAACCTATTGACATAGTGCCAAGTGCCAGTTGCTATTTTCTGCATGTTTTTTACATCGCAGGAAATCAATATCAGACGGAGTCCAAATGCAACGAAACTTCACGGAGATTTTTTATGGACCAGAAGGAACGTAATGGGCCTGGCTGCGCCTGGGCGTGCCCCGAGGGAGGCACAACCCACCAGGGCGCGCCAGGAGGCCCAGGCGCGCCCTGGTGGGTTGTGCCCACCTCGGGTGCCCCCGGACCGCCTCTTTGCTCTATAAATACCCCAATATTCCCAAAACCCTAGGGGAGTCGACGAAATATTCATCCAGCCGCCGCAGAGTCCAGAACCACCAGATCCAATCTACACACCATCTTGGATGGGGTTCACCACCTCCATTGGTGCCTCTCTGATGATGCGCGAGTAGTTTTTTGTAGACCTTCGGGTCCGTAGTTAGTAGCTAGATGGCTTTCTCTCTCTTGCTGAATTCTCAATACAATGGTCTCTTGGAGATCCATATGATGTAACTCTTTTTGCAGTGTGTTTGTTGGGATCTGATGAACATTGAGTTTATGATCAGTTATATATTTTTATATCCATGAAAGTTATTTGAGTTTCTTTGATCTCCTATATGCATGATTGCTTATAGCCTTGTATTTATTCTCCTATATTTGGGTTCTGTTTGGCCAACTTGATCTATTTATCTTGCAATGGGAAGAGGTTCTTTGTAGTAGGTTCGATCTTACTGTGCTTGATCCCAGTGATAGAAGGGGAACCGACACGTATGTATCGTTGCCACTAAGGATAAAACGATGGGGTCTATCTCTACATAGGTAGATCTTGTCTACATCATGTCATCGTTCTTATTGCATTAATTTGTTTCTCCATGAACTTAACACTAGATGCATACTGGATAGCAGTCGATGTGTTGAGTAATAGTAGTAGATGCAGGCAGGGGTCGGTCTACTAATCTTGGACGTTATGCCTATATAATGATCATTGCGTGGATATCGTCATGATTATTTGAAGTTCTACCAATTGCCCAACAGTAATTTGTTCACCCACCATTTGCTATTTTTCTCGAGAGAAGCCACTCATGAAATCTACGGCCCCTGGGTCTCTTTCTGGATTTGTGGCAGGTTTGGGTATAAGCTTCTCATAAACCAGAGCTTCTCACAACAAGTGTGATGGTTTCGGTAGGGAATGTTTCACCTTTCTAGATGAAACAATATCCGTTGCCTCTTCTCGATTTCATTTTTTTTCCTAGTGTCAACATAGAACAACAGGAGTGTTGTGCCAATTTTTTAGATTTTTTGGGGTTCGCTTGGACATTTTTATACGTTAACTGAGTTGTCTATGCATTCATGTGCATAATTAAAATTTGAACTACACGCACATGCTCTAATGCATATAAATTAGTAGAAAATCCAAATTTGTGTCCTTGGTTGCATGCTTAGGTCCCATGCAAGAAATGGGAATGAATGTCAAACACCCTGCCACCGTCACTCGGCCTTAAACATTGAGATACCTGATTTTTAAATTCTAGTAAATCCAAAGCTCGTCTGAAATTCATGAAACTTGGCATGCTGTCATGGAGCGGCATCAACATGCCATGGTAATTTTTTTGTCCCATTTGGGGCAGGTTTGGGAATATGCTTCTCACAAACCAGAGCTTCTCACAACAAGCCTGATGGTTTCGGTAGGGAACGTTTCACCTCTCTCGACGAAATGATATCCACTGCCTCTTCTCGATTTCAATTTTTTTCCTAGTGTAAACATAGAACAACAGGAGTGTTTGTTCAATTTTTGGAATTTTTCGGGGTTCGTTTGGACATTTTTTATGCATCAATTGAGTTTTCAATGCATTTATGTGCATAATTCAAATTTGAACTACATACACATGCTCTAATGCATATAAATTGGTTGAAAATTCAAATATGTGTCCTTGGTTGCATGCTTAGGTCCCATGCAAGAAATGGGAGTGAATGTCAAACACCGCCACCGTCACTCGGCCGCAAACATTGAGATAACTGGTTTTTAAATTCTAGTAAATCCAAAACTCATCTGAAATTCATGAATCTTGGCATGCTATCATGGAGCGACATCAACATGCCGTGGTAAAATTTTTGTCCCATTTGGGGCAGGTTTGGGTATATGCTTCTCACAAACTAGAGCTTCTCACAACAAGCATGATGGTTTCGGTAGGGAATGTCCCACCTTTGGGGACGAAACGATATCCATTGCCTCTTATTGCGTTCAAATTTTTTCTCGTGTCAACGTAGAACAACATGAGTGTTGTGTCAATTTTTGTGACTTTTTGGGGTTCTTTTGGACATTATTATGCATTAATTGAGTTTTCAATGCATTCATGTGCATAATTTAAATTTGAACTACATGCACATGCTCTAATGCATATAAATTGGTTGAAAATTCAAATCTGTGTCCTTGGTTGCATGCTTAGGTCCCATGCAAGAAATGGGAATGAATGTCAAACACCCTGCCACCTTCACTCAGCCGCAAACATTGAGATACCTGGTTTTTAAATTCTAGTAAATCCAAAGGTCGTCTGAAATTCATGAAACTTGGCATGCTGTCATGGAGCAGCATCAACATGTCGTGGTAAAATTTTTGTCCCATTTGGGGCAGGTTTGGGGATATGCTTCTCACAACAAGCCTGATGGTTTCGGTAGGAACGTTTCACCTTTCTGGGCGAAACGATATCCATTGCCTCTTATTGATTTCAAATTTTTCCCTGGTGTCAACATAGAACAACATGATTGTTGTGTCAATTTTTGGGATTTTTTGGGTTCGTTTGGACATCTTTATGCATTAATTGATTTTTCAATGCATTTATGTGCATAGTTCAAATTTGAACTAATGCACATGCTCTAATGCATATAAATTGGTTGAAAGTCCAAATTTGTGTCCTTGGTTGCATGCTTAGGTCCCATGCAAGAAATGAGAATGAATTTCAAACAATAGGGCACCGTTGATTGCTGGCAAAACGTTGAGATACTTTGTTTTTAAATTCTAGTAAATCCAAAACTCGTTTGAAATTCATGAAATTTGCATGCTATCATGGAATGGCGCCCGACATGCTATGGTATTTTCTGTGTCCATTTTGAGAGAAGGCGCACTCGAATAATAGCCAACAAAGGCATTTTGAAAAAATAGCTGCCATTTTAATATCTCAAACGTTTGTATAATTCAAACCGTGTGTGTTCTGTTAACCATTCATGTGATGCCATGTGTCTTGGTTTTAATGGCTATAGGAGGTGTCGTGCGAATAGATGCTTGACCTTGACTGAACGGGAAGCGTGCGAGCGCGGTCCGGTGGCGCAGTCTGACCGAGAGGCGTGCAAGCTATCCTCCAATGTGCAGGCTCACCAGGAAGCGTGCGAACTGTACGCTGCCCAAGCTCACTAGAAAGCGAGCCCTTTGATTGCCATGGCCGCCCGCCTTCCTCTCCATTAATGGCGCCCGAGCCGCTGCTTAATACGGGCGGCCTTACTGTTCGCCTCCCATTCCCCTCCCTCCCGTAGACCTCCACCAACACCATGGCGCAGAAGGATCATCTGCCACTAGTCTTCAAGTTTGGTGAAGTCGACTCCGAGCTGGAGGAGATAGAAAATAAGGAGGAATGGGGCCTCAGGGACATGACCCAGAACAAGCTTGCTGTGGCGGTTGCTGGCCCCGCTCCCGTCCCAGCTCCCATCCCCGCGCCCGCGCCAGCGACCATCCCCGTAGCATTGACGGGCTGGTCGCCGAGCACTACCACAGAGCTGGAATCCATGGGCGTCAGCGAGGTCTCCGCGGACCCACGCGAGCTCGTGTACATGCCAGCGCCAGCGCCCGTTGATACGTCCATTTTGCATCATGCTTTTATATCGATATTTATTGCTTTATGGGCTGTTATTACACGTTATGTCACAATATTTATGCATATTCTTTTTTATTTTACAAGGTTTACATGAAGAGGGAGAATGCCGGCAGCTGGAATTCTGGGCTGAAAAACGAGCAAATATTAGAGACCTATTCTGCACAACTCAAAAAGTCCTGAAACTCCACGGAAGTTATTTTTGGAATTAATAAAAAATATTGAGCGAAGAAAGTACCAGAGGGGGGCCACCCACCATCCATGAGGGTGGGGGCACGCCCCCTGCCTCGTGGGCCCCCTGGCAGAAGACTTGGGTGAAGTCTTTATGATCATGCTGTAAAAAACAGAAACTTTAACGCTCACAAGATTAGCTTCAACTTTTTAATGGAGAGTGCTATTTAGTTTATTGTTTTTGCATATGATTACTAGACAAATTATTCAGGTCCACCAATTTATTTTAGAATTTTTGGAGTTTCAGAAGTATGCGTTTGATACAGATTACTACAGACTGTTCTGTTTTTGACAGATTCTGTTTTCATTGTGTTGCTTGCTTATTTTGATGAATCTATGGCTAGTAAAATAGTTTATAAACCATAGAGAAGTTGGAATACAGTAGGTTTAACACCAATATAAATAAATAATGAGTTCATTACAATATCTTGAAGTGGTGTTTTCTTTTCTTTCGCTAATGGAGCTCACGAGATTTTCTGTTAAGTTTTGTGTTGTGAAGTTTTCAAGTTTTGGGTAAAGATTCGATGGACTACGGAATAAGGAGTGTCAAGAGCCTAAGCTTGGGGATTCCCAAGGCACCCCAAGGTAATATTCAAGGACAACCAGAGCCTAAGCTTGGGGATTCCCTAGAAGGCATCCCCTCTTTCGTCTTTGTTCATCGGTAACTTTACTTGGAGCTATATTTTTATTCACCACATGATATGTGTCTTTCTTGGAGCGTCAATTTATTTTTCTTTAGCTTTGCTTTCTGTTTGAATAAAGTATCAATATATGAAATTCTTAAATGAGAGAGAGTCTTCACTTAGCTACATAATTATTTAACTACTCATTGATCTTCACTCATATCTTTTGGAGTAGTTTGTTGTTTGCTCTAGTGCTTCACTTATATCTTTTAGAGCACGGTGGTGGATTTGTTTTATAGAAACTATTGATATCTCATGCTTCACTTAGATTATTTTGAGAGTCTTAAATATCATGGTAAGTTGCTTAAATCCTAATATGCTAGGTATTCAAGATTAGTAAAAACTTTCTTATGAGCGTTTTGAATACTAAGAGAAGTTTGATGCTTGATGATTGTTTTGCGATATGGAGGTGATAATATCAAAGTCGTGCTAGTTGAGTAATTGTGAATTTGAGAAATGCTTGCGTTGAAGTTTGCAAGTCTCGTAGCATGCACGTATGGTAAACGTTATGTAACAAATTTGAAACATGAGGTGTTCTTTGATTGTCCTCCTTATGAGTGGCGGTCGGGGACGAGGGATGGTCTTTTCCTACCAATCTATCCCCCTAGGAGCATGCGCGTAGTGCTTGGTTTTTGATGACTTTTAGATTTTTGCAATAATTATGTGAGTTCTTTATGACTAATGTTGAGTCCATGGATTATACGCACTCTCACCTTTCCATCATTGCTAGCCTCTTCAGTACCGTGCATTGCCCTTTCTC
This sequence comes from Aegilops umbellulata, assembly GCA_032464435.1. Taxonomy (NCBI): domain Eukaryota; kingdom Viridiplantae; phylum Streptophyta; class Magnoliopsida; order Poales; family Poaceae; genus Aegilops; species Aegilops umbellulata. Next base: position 402,662,881 of record CP136054.1, read on the forward strand.
ACATTGAGAGTTGGTGCAAACTTCGCCGGTGCATCCAAACCCCGTGATATGATACGCTCTTTCACACATAAACCTCCTTATATCTTCCTCAAAACAGCCACCATACCTACCTATTATGGCATTTTCATAGCCATTCCGAGATATATTGCCATGCAACTTTCCACCATTCCGTTTATCATGACACGTTCATCATTGTCATATTGCTTAGCATGATCATGTAGTTGACATAGTATTTGTGGCAAAGCCACCGTTCATAATTCTTTCATACATGTCACTCTTGGTTCATTGCATATCCCGGTACACCGCCGGAGGCATTCATATAGAGTCATCTTTTGTTCTAGTATCAAGTTGTAATCATTGAGTTGTAAATAAATAGAAGTGTGATGATCATCATTTTCTAGAGCATTGACCCAAGTGAGGAATAAAAATAATAAAGAGAAAGGCCATAAAAAAAGAGAAGGCCCAAAAAAAAGAGAAAGGCCAGAAAAAAAAGAGAAGGCCCAAAAAATGAGAGAAAAAGAGAGAAGGGACAATGTTACTGTCGGATTTCGGATTCCGGCAGACCCTTAAGGTTCGAACTCTGGGGTGCGCGCGGAGATTACGCCCTCTACCTCTCCGTCTTGCAAATATCTAAACTACTAAAAGAACAACACAAGAGACCCAGGGTTTATACTAGTTCGGGCCACCATTGTGGTGTAATACCCTACTCTAGTTTGTGGTGGGTGGATTGCCTCTTGGGCTGATGATGATGAACAGTACAAGGAAGAACAGCCTCGCGAGGGCCTGTTCTTGGCTGGGAGGATGAACTGCTAGGAGGAGTTCAGCCGCCCTTCTTTCTCTCTGTCTCTCTCTGGATTCTAGCTCGCTAGATACCGAATGTCCCTACCCTGGGGGTGGCTAGTCCTATTTATAGGCAAGGGCCCTGGGCCTCTTCCCAAATATTGAGCGGGAAGGGCGCCAACAGTTGGCCATTTTGAAGGGGAACATCTGGTACACTTATCCTGACTAAAGTCGGTCCTCGCCTGCCAAAGGCTCTATGGTGACGCCGTCCTGGGCTCCACGGTGACCTCCTTCCCGCCGTTGGACTGGTCTTGGTCTCGTTGCACCGAAATGGATGCCTTTGCTTGATCCTCTCGCCTGCGCTTGCCCCCTTTGCACCAAAGAGGAAAGGAGGACACTGCGCGGGCTGGCGCCCGCCTGGCGCCCGCCTGGCGCCCTTGGTTGTCATGGCTTACATCATGGGCACCTCGTGAGGTACCCCGCCTTGATCTCTCCGCCTCCTCATGAGCCAGCCTGATGAGGCCGCGCCTGAGGAAGCTCTGCGTCGTCCGCCCTGCGAGGCTTGGCCCCTCGCGAGGGTCTTGGGTCTTGTGTTGATGAAGATGGGCTGTGCTGGGCCCCCTTCGAGCCACACCGTAGGCCGCAGGCAGGCAAGTCTGGGGACCCCCATTCCCAGAACGCCGACAGTAGCCCCCGGGCCCAAGGCGCGCCCGGACTTGGCCGTGCTGAGAGGCGAAAGGGCAAGGGCGAAGCACCGCGGGCCCTAACAGCCTGCGGCCTTGGTCGCCGCGTGGCGGTTGATGGGACGTGGGCGTCTCCGCTTCCCCACAACGCCTCGATGATCGCGCGGATTGGACAAGTCCTTGCATGCAAATCGTGTCATGATTACCTGCGATCGTGGAGGCCGACGGTTGGCCTTCGCCGGCTATAAGTACGGAACTACGCGTGCCCTTCCAGTCCATCTCTCCTTGCTTCCCCTTCTTCCCCATGGCTCCGTCGAGGAGGTTCTCGGCTGCAGAAAAGGGGAAAACCCGCCAGGTTGAGCCTGCCTCTCCCCCGCCCAAGCGCCGCCGAGGGCGCCCCCGGAAGCATCCCGTGGCCGCCACGGCTGCGTCCCGCGGTCGTGGAGGTGGTCCCCAGGGTGGTGACGGGCGAGCTGCTATGGCCGGGGGACGCACTTTGGTCGCGCGCTCCCCCAGGCCGTGCTTTCGCGTCGCGGAGGTGCTGCCGGAGTTCGTCGTATGGTCGGCGTGTTGGGGAACGTAGTAATTTCAAAAAAATTCCTACGCACACGCAAGATCATGGTGATGCATAGCAACGAGAGGGGAGAGTGTTGTCTACGTACCCTCGTAGACCGAAAGCGGAAGCGTTATAACAACGCGGTTGATGTAGTCGTACGTCTTCACGATCCGACCGATCCAAGTACCGTTACTCCGGCACCTCCGAGTTCTTGGCACACGTTCAGCTCGATGATGATCCCCGGGCTCCGATCCAGCAAAGCGTCGGGGAGGAGTTCCGTTAGCACGACGGCATGGTGACGATCTTGATGTTCTACTGTCGCAGGGCTTCGCCTAAGCACCACTACAATATGACCGAGGTGGAATATGGTGGAGGGGGGCACCGCACACGGCAAAGGAACGATCACGAAGATCAACTTGTGTCTCCATGGGGTGCCCCTGCCCCCGTATATAAAGGAGCAAGGGAGGGAGGAGGCCGGCCCTAGGTTTGGCGCGCCAAGGGGAGTCCTACTCCCACCGGGAGTAGGATTCCCCTTTTCCTAGTCCAACTAGGAATCCTTCCATGTAGGGGGAGTAGGAGAGAAGGAAAAGGAAGAGAGAAGGAGAAGGAAGGAAGGGGGCGCCCCCCTTCCCTAGTCCAATTCGGACTAGAGCAAGGGGAGGGGCGCGGCCACCTTTTGGTCCCTTTCTCTCCTTTCCCGTATGGCCCAATGAGGCCCAATACGAATTCCCGTAACTCTCCAGTACTCCGATAAATACCCGAACCACTCATAACCTTTCCAATGTCCGAATATAGTCGTCCAATATATCGATCTTTACGTCTCGACCATTTCGAGACTCCTCGTCATGTCCCCGATCTCATCCGGGACTCCGAACTCCTTCGGTACATCAAAACTCATAAACTCATAATAACTGTCATCGTAACCTTAAGCGTGCGGACCCTACGGTTCGAGAATAATGTAGACATGACCGAGACACGTCTCCGGTCAATAACCAATAGCGGGACCTGGATGCCCATATTGGCTCCTACATATTCTACGAAGATCTTTATCGGTCAGACCGCATAACAACATACGTTGTTCCCTTTGTCCATCGGTATGTTACTTGCCCGAGATTCGATCGTCGGTATCCAATACCTAGTTCAATCTCGTTACCGGCAAGTCTCTTTACTCGTTCCGTAATACATCATCCCGCAACCAACTCATTGGTTGCAATGCTTGCAAGGCTTATGTGATGTGCATTACCGAGAAGGCCCTGAGATACCTCTCCAACATTCGGAGTGACAAATCCTAATCTTGAAATACGCCAACCCAACAAATACTTTCGGAGACACCTGTAGAGCACCTTTATAATCACCTAATTACGTTGTGACGTTTGGTAGCACACAAAGTGTTCCTACGGTAAACGGGAGTTGCATAATCATAGTCAAAGGAACATGTATAAGTCATGAACAAAAGCAATAGCAACATACTAAACGATCGGGTGCTAAGCTATTGGAATGGGTCATGTCAATCAGATCATTCAACTAATGATGTGATCCCGTTTAATCAAATAACAACTCTTTGTTCATGGTTAGGAAACATAACCATCTTTGATTAACGAGCTAGTCAAGTAGAGGCATACTAGTGACACTCTGTTTGTCTATGTATTCACACATGTATTATGTTTCCGGTTAATACAATTCTAGCATGAATAATAAACATTTATCATGATATAAGGAAATAAATAATAACTTTATTATTGCCTCTAGGGCATATTTCCTTCAGTCTCCCACTTGCACTAGAGTCAATAATCTAGTTCACATCGCCATGTGATTTAATAGCAATAGTTCACATCACCATGTGATTAGCATCCAAAAGGGTTTACAAGATTCAGTAATCTAGTTCACATCGCTATGTGATTAACACCCAAAGAATACTAAGGTGTGATCATGTTTTGCTTGTGAGAGAATCTTAGTCAACGGGTCTTTCACATTTAGATCCATTATGTATTTTGCAATTTTCTATGTCTACAATGCTCTGTACGGAGCTACTCTAGCTAATTGCTCCCACTTTCAATATGTATCTAGATCGAGACTTAGAGTCATCCAGATCGGTGTCAAAACTTGCATCGACGTAACCCTTTACGACGAACCTTTTGTCACCTCCATAATCGAGAAACATATCCTTATTCCACTAAGGATAACTTTGACCGCTATCCAGTGATCTACTCCTAGATCACCATTGTACTCCCTTGCTTAACTCAGTGTAGGGTATACAATAGATCTGGTAAACAGCATGGCATACTTTATAGAACCTATGGCCGAGGCATAGGGAATGACTTTCATTCTCTTTCTATCTTCTGTCGTGGTCGGGCTTTGAGTGTTACTCAATTTCACACCTTGTAGCACAGGAAAGAACTCTTTCTTTGACTGTTCCATTTTGAACTACTTCAAAATCTTGTCAAGGTATGTACTCATTGAAAAAAAACTTATCAAGCGTCTTGATCTATCTCTATAGATCTTGATACTCAATATGTAAGCAGCTTCACCGAGGTCTTTCTTTGAAAAACTCCTTTCAAACACTCCTTTATGCTTTGCAGAATAATTCTACATTATTTCTGATCAACAATATGTCATTCACATATACTTATCAGAAATGCTGTAGTGCTCCCACTCACTTTCTTGTAAATACAGGCTTCACCGCAAGTCTGTATAAAACTATATGCTTTGATCAACTTATCAAAGCGTGTATTCCAACTCTGAGATGCTTGCACCAATCCATAGATGGATCGCTGGAGCTTGCATATTTTGTTAGCACCTTTAGGATTGACAAAACCTTCTGGTTGCATCATATACAACTCTTCTTTAATAAATCCATTAAGGATTGTAGTTTTGTTATCCATTTGCCAGATTTCATAAAATGCGGCAATTGCTAACATGATTCGGACAGACTTAAGCATAGATACGAGTAAGAAACTCTCATCGTAGTCAACACCTTGAACTTGTCGAAAACCTTTTGCGACAATTCTAGCTTTGTAGATAGTAACACTACTATCAGTGTCCGTCTTCCTCTTGAAGATCCATTTATTTTCTTTGGCTTTCCGATCATTGGGAAAATCCATCAAAGTCCATACTTTGTTCTCATACATGGATCATATCTCAGATTTCATGGCCTCAAACCATTTCGCGGAATCTGGGCTCATCATCGCTTCCTCATAGTTCGCAAGTTTGTCATGGTCTATTAACATGACTTCCAGAAAAGGATTACCGTACCACTCTGGTGCGGATCTTACTCTGGTTTACCTACGAGATTTGGTAGTAACTTGATCTGAAGTTACATGATCATCATCATTAGCTTCCTCACTAATTGGTGTAGTAGTCACAAAGAACAGATTTCTGTGATGAACTACTTTCAAATAAGGGAGAAGGTACAATTACCTTATCAAGTTCTACTTTCCTCCCACTCACTTCTTTCGAGAGAAACTCCTTCTCTGGAAAGTATCCATTCTCAGCAACGAATGTGTTGCCTTCGGATCTGTCATAGAAGGTGTACCCAACTGTCTTCTTTGGGTATCCTATGAAGACATATTTCTCCGATTTGGGTTTGAGCTTATCAGGATGAAACTTTTCACATAAGCATCACAACCCCAAACTTTAAGAAACGACAACTTTGGTTTCTTGCTAAACCATAGTTCAGATTGTGTCGTCTCAACGGACTTAGATGGTGCCCTTTTAAACGTGAATGCAGCTGTCTCTAATGCATGATCCCAAAACGATATTGGTAAATCGGTAAGAAACATCATAGATTGTACTATATCCAATAAAGTACGGTTATGACGTTCGGACACACCATTATGCTGTGGTGTTCCAGGTGGCATGAGTTTGTGAAACTATTCCACATTGTTTTAATTGAAGACCAAACTCGTAACTCAAATATTCTCCTCCACGATCATATCGTAGAATCTTTTTATTTTCTTGTTACGATGATTCTCCACTTCACTCTGAAATACTCTGAACTTTTCAGACTTATGTTTCATCAAGTAGATATACCCATATCTGCTCAAATCATCTGTGAAGGTTAGAAAATAACGATATCCGCCACGAGCCTCAACATTCATCGGACCACATACATCTGTATGTATGATTTCCAACAAATCTGTTGCTCTCTCCATAGTACTGGAGAACGGTGTTTTAGTCATCTTGCCCATGAGGCACGGTTCGCAAGTGCCAAGTGATTCATAATCAAGTGACTCCAAAAGTCCATCAGTATGGAGTTTCTTCATGCGCTTTATACCGATATGACCTAAACGGCAGTGCCACAAATAAGTTGCACTATCGTTATCAACTCTGCATCTTTTGACTTCAACATTATGAATATGTGTATCACTACTATCGAGATTCATCAAAAATAGACCACTCTTCAAAGGTGCATGACCATAAAAGATATTATTCATATAAATAGAACAACCATTATTCTCTGATTTAAATGAATAACCGTCTCGCATTAAACAAGATCCAGATATAATGTTCATGCTCAACGCTGGCACCAAATAACAATTATTTAGGTCTAATACTAATCCCGAAGGTAGATGTAGAGGTAGCGTGCCGACCGCGATCACATCGACTTTGGAACCGTTTCCCACGCGCATCGTCACCTCGTCCTTTGCCAGTGTTCGCTTAATCCGTAGTCCATGTTTCGAGTTGCAAATATTAGCAATAGAACCAGTATCAAATACCCAGGTGCTACTGCGAGCTCTAGTAAGGTACACATCAATAACATGTATATCACATATACCTTTGTTCACCTTGCCATCCTTCTTGTCCGCCAGATACTTGGGGCAGTTCCGCTTGCAGTGACCAGTCTGCTTGCAGTAGAAGCACTCAGTTTCAGGCTTAGGTCCAGACTTGGGTTTCTTCTCTTGAGCAGCAACTTGTTTGTTGTTCTTCTTGAAGTTCCCCTTCTTCTTCCCTTTGCCCTTCTTCTTGAAAATGGTGGTCTTATTGACCATCAACACTTGATGTTTTTCTTGATTTCTACCTTCGTCGATTTCAGCATCACGAAGAGCTTGGGAATTACTTTCGTCATCCCTTGCATATTATAGTTCATCACGAAGTTCTACTAACTTGGTGATGGTGACTAGAGAATTCTGTCAATCACTATCTTATCTGGAAGATTAACTCCCACTTGATTCAAGCGATTGTAGTACCCAGACAATCTGAGCACATGCTCACTAGTTGAGCGATTCTCCTCCATCTTTTAGCTATAGAACTTGTTGGAGACTTCATATCTCTCAACTCGGGTATTTGCTTGAAATATTAACTTCAACTCCTGGAACATCTCATATGGTCCATGACGTTCAAAACGTCCTTGAAGTCCCGATTCTAAGCCGTTAAGCATGGTGCACTAAACTATTAAGTAGTCATCATATTGAGCTAGCAAAATGTTCATAACGTCTGCATCTGCTCCTGCAATAGGTCTGTCACCTAGCGGTGCATCAAGGACATAATTCTTCTGTGCAGCAATGAGGATAAACCTCAGATCACGGATTCAATCCGCATCATTGCTACTAACATCTTTCAACACAATTTTCTCTAGGAACATATCAAAATAAACATATGAAATCAACAACGCGAGCTATTGATCTACAACATAGATATGCTACTACTACCAGGACTAAGTTCATGATAAATTAAAGTTCAATTAATCATATTACTTAAGAACTCCCACTTAGATAGACATCCCTCTAACCTTCTAAGTGATCACGTGATCCAAATCAACTAAACCATAACCGATCATCACGTGAAATGGATTAGTCTTCAATGGTGAACATCATTATGTTGATCATATCTACTATATGATTCACGCTCGACCTTTCGGTCTCCGTGTTCCGAGGCCATATCTGCATATGCTAGGCTCGTCAAGTATAACCCGAATATTCCGCGTGTGCAAAACTGGCTTGCACCCGTTGTAGATGGACGTAGAGCTTATCACACCCGATCATCACATGGTGTCTGGGCACGACGAACTTTGGCAACGGTGCATACTCAGGGAGAACACTTCTTGATAATTTAGTGAGAGATCATCTTATAATGCTACTGTCAATCAAAGCAAGATAAGATGCATAAAATATAAACATCACATGCAAATCAATATAAGTGATATGATATGGTCATCATCATCTTGTGCTTCGTGATCTCCATCTCTGCAGCACCATCATGATCACCATCGTCACCGGCGAGACACCTTGATCTCCATCGTAGCATCGTTGTCGTCTCGCCAATCTTATGCTTCTACAACTATCGCTACCGCCTAGTGATAAAGTAAAGCATTACAGGGCGATTGCATTGCATACAATAAAGCGACAACCATACGGCTCCTGCCGGTTGCCGATAACTCGGTTACAAAACATGATCATCTCATACAATAAAATATAGCATCATGTCATGACCATACCACATCACAACATGCCCTGCAAAAACAAGTTAGACGTCCTCTACTTTGTTTGTTGCAAATTTTACGTGGCTGCTACGGGCTGAAGCAAGAACCAATCTCACCTACGCATCAAAACCACAACGATACTTCGTCAAATAGACTCCGTTTTAACCTTCTCAAGGACCGGGCGTAGCCATACTCGGTTCAACTAAAGTTGGAGAAACTGACACCCGCCAGCCACCTGTGTGCAAAGCACGGCGGTAGAACCAGTCTCGCGTAAGCGTACACGTAATGTCGGTCCGGGCCGCTTCATCCAACAATACCGCCGAACCAAAGTATGACATGCTGGTAGGCAGTATGACTTGTATCGCCCACAACTCACTTGTGTTCTACTCGTGCAAAACATCAAACCATAAAAACCTAGGCTCTGATGCCACTGTTGGGGAACGTAGTAATTTCAAAAAAATTCCTACGCACACGCAAGATCATGGTGATGCATAGCAACGAGAGGGGAGAGTGTTGTCTACGTACCCTCGTAGACCGAAAGCGGAAGCGTTATAACAACGCGGTTGATGTAGTCGTACGTCTTCACGATCCGACCGATCCAAGTACCGTTACTCCGGCACCTCCGAGTTCTTGGCACACGTTCAGCTCGGTGATGATCCCCGGGCTCCGATCCAGCAAAGCGTCGGGGAGGAGTTCCGTCAGCACGACGGCGTGGTGACGATCTTGATGTTCTACTGTAGCAGGGCTTCGCCTAAGCACCGCTACAATATGACCGAGGTGGAATATGGTGGAGGGGGGCACCGCACACGGCAAAGGAACGATCACGAAGATCAACTTGTGTGTCCATGGGGTGCCCCCTGCCCCCGTATATAAAGGAGCAAGGGAGGGAGGAGGCCGGCCCTAGGTTTGGCGCGCCAAGGGGAGTCCTACTCCCACCGGGAGTAGGATTCCCCTTTTCCTAGTCCAACTAGGAATCCTTCCATGTAGGGGGAGTAGGAGAGAAGGAAAAGGAAGAGAGAAGGAGAAGGAAGGAAGGGGGCGCCCCCCTTCCCTAGTCCAATTCGGACTAGAGAAAGGGGAGGGGCGCGGCCACCTTTTGGTCCCTTTCTCTCCTTTCCCGTATGGCCCAATGAGGCCCAATACGAATTCCCGTAACTCTCCGGTACTCCGATAAATACCCGAACCACTCATAACCTTTCCGATGTCCGAATATAGTCGTCCAATATATCGATCTTTACGTCTCGACCATTTCGAGACTCCTCGTCATGTCCCCGATCTCATCCGGGACTCCGAACTCCTTCAGTACATCAAAACTCATAAACTCATAATAACTGTCATCGTAACCTTAAGCGTGCGGACCCTACGGTTCGAGAATAATGTAGACATGACCGAGACACGTCTCCGGTCAATAACCAATAGCGGGACCTGGATGCCCATATTGGCTCCTACATATTCTACGAAGATCTTTATCGGTCAGACCGCATAACAACATACGTTGTTCCCTTTGTCCATCGGTATGTTACTTGCCCGAGATTCGATCGTCGGTATCCAATACCTAGTTCAATCTCGTTACTGGCAAGTCTCTTTACTCGTTCCGTAATACATCATCCCACAACCAACTCATTGGTTGCAATGCTTGCAAGGCTTATGTGATGTGCATTACCGAGAAGGCCCTGAGATACCTCTCCGACATTCGGAGTGACAAATCCTAATCTTGAAATACGCCAAGCCAACAAATACTTTCAGAGACACCTGTAGAGCACCTTTATAATCACCCAGTTACGTTGTGACATTTGGTAGCACACAAAGTGTTCCTACGGTAAACGGGAGTTGCATAATCTCATAGTCAAAGGAACATGTATAAGTCATGAACAAAAGTAATAGCAACATACTAAATGATCGGGTGCTAAGCTATTGGAATGGGTCATGTCAATCAGATCATTCAACTAATGATGTGATCCCGTTTAATCAAATAACAACTCTTTGTTCATGGTTAGGAAACATAACCATCTTTGATTAACGAGCTAGTCAAGTAGAGGCATACTAGTGACACTCTGTTTGTCTATGTATTCACACATGTATTATGTTTCCGGTTAATACAATTCTAGCATGAATAATAAACATTTATCATGATATAAGGAAATAAATAATAACTTTATTATTGCCTCTAGGGCATATTTCCTTCACGGCGGAGCCGACTAGCGCCCGGCTCCAACTTCCTCGCTTCCTCCTTGGTGAGCTCCCGGGCAGCCTCTGGCTTCAGGCGGATGGCTGCTGCGGCCGGGCCTCATTGGCCGCACTGGAGGTCTCCGCCACTGGGAGCTTGGCCTTGACTCGTGGTTGGCAGGCGTTCGCCCGTGCTCGCGGCCTGGGGCGCTGGTGCACCCTGCACTTTAAGTTTGACGGCGATGCTACCCTCTACGTGAGGGTGTTTGGGGAAGATGGTCGCCGCGCAGGGTGTTGCCCTGAAGATGACGACCGCGGCCGGGGACCCAGCCCCGACGACGATGGAGGAGACAGCGCCCGCGTGGTTGGCGGCGCTCAAGGCTCCCCAAGCTTCATCGACTCTTCTTCAAGCGACTCTTCCAGCGGTGGGCACAGTCAGCCCCCACGCCGTCGAGCCTGCTTGGGAGGCGGCAGCACGTCCGCCCGCCGTCGCGCCCCGGTGAAGCGCGAGAGGGAGTCTGCTTGAGCCCCTGAGGCAGCCCGAGCCTCCTCCGCAGGCTGGTGCGAGGCGAGTCGCGCCTGACATGTCCTTTCTTTCCTTTTGTTTCTTGCGTAAAAGAAAACAGCTGCGTGGAGCCCCGTGGGGGCGTGTTCGGGGTTATTGCTGTTAACCATTACCTTGATTCCGTTTTCGCGCCCTTCGGCTATGTGTCTGCGCGTAAATAGTTCCCGGCCCCAGCCGTGGGGGGCGACCGACCCAGGCCCTGTGCGTGTCGCGGTGCCCGAGGGGCACGGACTGGAGGGGTGCTCCTGTAACATGCCCAGGTCGTGAAACCTTCGAATGACTAGAGTAGGAACACTCGCGAGGGCGCTCGGCTATCCTCCCTCGCGAGGCCTCGCATAAGAGAAATCAAAGCGGGGGGAGTAAAAATCGACGAACCACAAACAAACGACGACAATAGTTTCAACAAGACTTCAAATGCGAACAAACAAGCCAACTGCGGAAAGCAAATGAAAAAGCCGCGTCCAGCACCTAATCTAGTCTTCGACGTCTTCTCACCAGCGCGAAGCTAAGTGCTGCCACTGGGCGTGGGAGGGAGCCCCAGGGCCTGAGGCCGGCGCTCCTGAGACTCCGGGGCGTGTACAACCCCAACTCATTATTACGTGAGAGTGTCATGGGCGGCGAGCTTCACAGGCGTTGGCCTTCTTCACAGGCTCCGGGCCTTTCTTCTTAGGGGAAACGAGCTTCACGGGCATTTTCCCTCTTCACAGGCTCCGGGCCTTTTCCAAGACGCGACTGCTTCACAGGCACTCGCCTTCTTCACAGGCTCTGGGCCTTCTTCAAAAAGCGTAATCTTCACAGGCGTTTGCCTTCTTCACAGGCTCTGGGCCTTCTCCAAAAAAGGATAATCTTCACAGGCGTTCGCCTTCTTCACAGGCTCTGGGCCTTCTCCAAAAAAGGATAACCTTCACAGGCGTTTGCCTTCTTCACAGGCTCTGGGCCTTCTCCAAAAAAGGACAATCTTCACAGGCGTTCGCCTTCTTCACACGCTCTGGGCCTTCTCCAAAAAAGGATAATCTTCACAGGCGTTCGCCTTCTTCACAGGCTCTGGGCCTTTTAGGGGTAAAACCTCCGGAGGTGCTGGATGTTCCATGCTTTCTGGATCGGCTCCCCCTCCTGAGTCTCCAAGCGCACGGAGCCAGGCCTGGAAACATGAACAACCTTGAACGGGCCCTCCCACATGGGAGAGAGCTTGTGCAGCCCCTCCCTGGAGAGAACCCGCCTGAGCACAAGGTCTCCTACCTAGAGAGTCCTGGGGCGAATGTTGCGGCAGTGATATTGTCGTAGAGCCTGTTGGTACCTCGCCGCTCATAACGCGGCTTCTCGGCGGCGTTCCTCCCCCAGCACGAGGTCCATCCCCCGCATGGCGTCCTGCTGTGCCTCATCGAACGCCAGGACCCGCGCGGAGCGACGTCTGACCTCGTGAGGGAGGACTGCTTCGGCTCTGTAGACGAGGAAGAACGGGGTCTCTCCAGTTGGCTTGGTTGCGGTTGTGCGGATGGACCACAACACGGACTGGAGCTCATCGTACCAACCTCTGCCACAGGCCTCCAGCTTCTTCTTGAACGTCCTGGTCTTGAGGCCCCTCAGGACCTCTGCGTTGGCTCGTTCGGCCTGGCCGTTGCTTCGTGGGTGCGCCACCAAAGCGTAGCATATCTGCGTTCCAAGGTTAGCACAGTATGTTCTGAAAAGGTTACTGGTGAACTGCAAACCGTTGTCTGTGATGATGCGGTTCGGCACCCCGAACCGGCTCACGATGCCTGTGATGAACTTGACCGCGGAACCCGCGGGGATGGTGCGGACGGCCTCTACTTCTGCCCACTTGGTGAACTTGTCAATGGCGACGTAGAGGTAGCGGTAGCCCCCTGGCGCCCGAGGGAACGGGCCCAGAATGTCTAGCCCCTAGACTGCGAATGGCCACGAAAGGGGGATAGTGTGCAGGCCTCCCGCCGGCTGATGGATCTGCTTGGCGTGAAATTGGCAGGCTTCACAAGCCTTGACCAGTTCGACAGCGTCGTTGAGCGCGGTGGGCCAGTAGAACCCACTACGGAATGCCTTGCCAACGAGGGTCCATGATGATGAATGATGCCCACAGTCCCCGCCGTGTATGTCCCCCAGCAGTTCCTTTCCTTGCTCCCTGGAGATGCAGCGCAGCGATATGTCGTTTGGTCGCTTCCAGTAGAGCTCTCCATCCCTGATGCAGTATGTCGTGGCCTGCCGCGCCACACGCTCCGCTTCCTCCTCCTTCTCTGGCAGGGTCCCTTGTGTTAAATAACTCTGAAGTTCCGTGATCCAGCACTCCTCCTGGGGTTCCATTGTCAGGAGCAGGCGTGCTCCTGAGGCCGGGCCGCAGACCGGGGCTCCCGAGGCAGGTGGTTGGGGGCTTGAAGAGCCGCTCTTCGAAGACGCCAGGTTCCTGAGGTAACCGCCGGGACGCTCGTCCGGTGATGTCATCGACCTCCTGATTGGTGTCGCGGGGCACATGCTTCAACTCCAACCCCCAGAACTGCTTCTCCATTCTACGGACCTCCGCTAGATAGGCTTCCATGTGCTCATCTTTTGGCTCATACACCTTGTTGGAGAAGTTGACAAGGAGCTACAAATCGCCCTTGACGGTGAGGCGTTTCACCCCCAGGGCGGCTGCGGCCTTCAAGCCCGCTATTAGACCTTCATACTCCGCTATGTTGTTGGAGACCTTTTCACCATGCTGGAAACAGAGCTGTACAGTGTAGTAGAGCTTGTCCTGAGTGGGTGATATCAGCACCGCACCAGCCCCAGCGCCGTGCCTGGAGAATGCCCCATCGAAGTACATGACCCAACCTTCCGGCGCCTCGCTCCCTGGGGAGAGGGACCGATCCTCGTCGTCCTTGAGGCCTGGTGCCTCCGTCCATTCTGCCATGAAATCCACTAATGCTGCTCCCTTGATGACCCTGGTCGTGCTGAACTCGAGCTGAAACGCCTGCAGTTCTATGTTCCATTCAGCGACCCTTCCGGCTGAGTTAGGGCTCCTGAGCACTCTTTCCAAGGGGTATGAAGAGACGACCTTGATGGGGTGACCCTGGAAATAGTGACGTAGCTTACGCGAGGCCACCAGTAGTGCGAGGAGGAGCTTCTGAGGCATGGGATACCGTGCCCTCGCGTCCCGTAACACCGTGCTAACGAAGTATACTGGGTGTTCCACAAGGCTGAGTGCATCAGCGCTCGCGGCGCCCTCCGGAGGCAAGGGCGCCTCGTGAGGCGACGAGGCCTCTGAAGGCGGACCATCCAGGTGGGCGGCCTCTCCCGCTTCCGGCGCACCCTTCTGCGGCTGATCTTCGTCAACCGCGGATGTAGCTTCCGTGGGCCTTCCTTGTTCCTGTTTTGCCTTGTCTCGAGCTGCTGCTGTGGTTCTGATTTGGCGCCCCTCCCTAACCGCCACCAGGGCTGCGCTAGCGGAGTAAGGAGTGGCGGCGAGGTAGAGAACCAGCGGCTCTTGAGGGCGCGGAGCCACCATGACCGGGGGGCTGGTCAGGTATTTCTTGAGATCTTGAAACGCTTTGTCTGCCTCTTCAGTCCATTCAAATGGCCCCTTTTTCTTCATTAGCTGGAAGAAAGGCAGCGCTCGCTCCCCCAGCCTGGAGATGAAGCGCCCTAGCACGGTCACACGTCCGGTGAGCTTCTGCATTTCTCTGAGGGTCTTCGGCGGGCTCATGTCCTCGACCGCCTTGACCTTTTCCGGGTTAGCCTTGATGCCTCGATGGGACACGAGGAAACCCAAGAGCTTGCCTGAGGGGACTCCGAACACACACTTCTCTGGGCTGAGCCGCAGGTTCACTGCGTCGAGGCTCGCGAAGGTTTCCTCCAGGTCTTGTATCAGGGTTTTGGCCTCCCGAGACTTCACCACAATGTCGTCAACGTAAGCTTCGACATTCTTCCCAAGCTGTGGGCCCAAGGTGATGTGCATCAGCCGCTGAAAGGTTGCCCCTGCGTTACGCAGCCCAAATGGCATGTATGTATAGCAGTACACCCTGCAGGGGGTTAGGAAGGTGGTCTTCTCGATGTCTTCTACCGCCATCTTGATCTGGTGATACCCAGAGAAGGCATCCAGGAAGCATAGCAGGTCGCACTCTGCGGTGGAATCGACGATCTGGTCGATGCGGGGGAGCGGGAGCGGATCTTGCGGGCATGCCTTGTTGAGGTTGGTGAAGTCGACACACATGCGTTCCTTCCCTCCCTTCTTGGGCACAACGACAGGGTTGGCCAACCAATCCGGGTATCGGACCTTGCGAATGACCCCAGCGGCTTCTAGCTTGCGGGTTTCTTGGACGATGAAGGCCTGCTTCTCTGTGGACTGCCGCCTGGCCTTCTGCTTCATGGGGCGCACGTTTGGGCACACGTTGAGGTGATGCTCGATTACGCTCCTGGGGATCCCTGCCAACTGATCAGGCTCCCAAGCGAATACCTTCCTGTTTGCGCGCAGGAACCTGATTAGGGCCTCCTCCTGCTCAGGCTCAAGGTTGGCGCCTATGGTGAAAGTGGCACCGGAGGTCCCGTCCTCGTCGACAGGTATCTGCTTGGTTTCTACCTTGTCTTGGGTGAACAACTGCTTCTTCTAGGCGGGCGCAGCCCCCTTGGGCTCTGGGTCCCTGAGTCGGCGGGCTGTGCCAATGCCGCCATCTTGAAGGCGAGCTTGAGCACTCGCAACGCGTCCCCTGTGTCCCCGTGCACGGTGAGGACACCGCTGCTCCCAGGCATCTTCATAAGGTTGTACGCCGGGTGCGTGGCGGCCATGAACTAGGCCAACGCTAGGTAGCCGAGGATGGCGTTGTAGGGGAGGCCGATGGGGGCAATGTCGAAGTCAACCATCTTCATGCAGATGTTGTCGTAGGTGCCGAAGGTTACTGGGAGCCGGATCTGTCCCAAGGGGCTGGATGACCCGTCCCCAACGCCTGAGAAGGGCCGACTGGGTTGCAGCCGTTCCAGAGGTATGCGGAGGAGATTGAAGGCCTCAACCGAAAGCACGCTGAGGCCCGCGCCACCATCGATGAGAGTTCTGGTGACGACCACCTGGCAGATGGTGGGGGTGCACAACATGGGGAGCGCGCCCGAGCTAGCCGAGTTGGAGGGGTGGTCCTCCGAGCTGAAGGTCAAGCCGGCCTTGTGCGTCGCCCGGTCCGGGGGAGCCCCCTGCCGCGCGGAGGCGGCGCTGACCTGGCGGGCAAACGGCTTGACGTGGCGACTTGTGGGCGGCGCCTGCGAGCCGCCCAAGAGGGCCGCAACGACCGGGGGTGTTGGTGTGGTGGCGCGGCCGTCCTGCCGCGCGGACGGATGCTGAGACGACGCTTGCTGCTCATCCCCCGTCGGGCCGGTGGCGGCGCTTACGGCGGGTGGCGGGGAACGACGAGGACGCCCACCGACGGGAGCCGTCTAGGCGACGCAGGAAGCGATGGCGGCCTGGCGCTCGGCGCGGGCTCGATGAGCGTCAGACATGGATGCGACGGTCGGAGGAGAGCGGAGCGATGGAAGACAAATTCCGACGCACCCCTACCTGGTGCGCCAAATGTCGGATTTCGGGTTCCGGCAGACCCTTAAGGTTCGAACTCTGGGGTGCGCGCGGAGATTACACCCTCTACCTCTCCGTCTCGCAAAGATCTAAACTACTGAAAGAACAGCACAAGAGACACAAGGTTTATACTAGTTCGGGCCACCATTGTGGTGTAATACCGTACTCTAGTTTGTGGTGGGTGGATTGCCTCTTGGGCTGATGATGATGAACAGTACAAGGAAGAACAGCCTCGCGAGGGCCTGTTCTTGGCTGGGAGGATGAACTGCTAGGAGGAGTTCAGCCGCCCTTCTTTCTCTCTGTCTCTCTCTGGATTCTAGCTCGCTAGATACCGAATGTCCCTACCCTGGGGCTGGCTAGTCCTATTTATAGGCAAGGGCCCTGGGCCTCTTCCCAAATATTGAGCGGGAAGGGAGCCAACAGTTGGCCATTTTGAAGGGGAACATCTGGTACACTTATCCTGACTAAAGTCGGTCCTCGCCTGCCAAAGGCTCCGTGGTGACACCGTCCTGGGCTCCACGGTGACCTCCTTCCCGCCGTTGGACTGGTCTTGGTCTCATTGCACCGAAATGGATGCCTTTGCTTGATCCTCTCGCCTGCACTTGCCCCCTTTGCACTAAAGAGGAAAGGAGGACACTGCGCGGGCTGGCGCCCTCCTGGCGCCCTTGGTCGTCATGGCTTACGTCATGGGCACCTCGTGAGGTACCCCGCCTTGATCTCTCTGCCTCCTCGTGAGCCAGCCTGATGAGGCCGCGCCTGAGGAAGCTCTGCGTCGTCCGCCCCGCGAGGCTTGGCCCCTCGCGAGGGTCTTGGGGTCTTGTGTTGATGAAGATGGGTCGTGCTGGGCCCCCTTCGAGCCACGCCGCAGGCCGCAGGCAGGCAAGTATGGGGACCCCCATTCCCAGAACGCCGACAGTTACTATCCTTTTACCACACTTGTGCTTCAAAGTAGCACCATAATCTTCATGATAGAGATTCTCTTGTTTTGTCACTTTCAGATACTAGTGGGAACTTTTCATTATAGAACTTGGCTTGTATATTCCAACAATGGGCCTCCTCAAGTGCCCTAGGTCTTCATGAGCAAGCAAGTTGGATGCACACCCACTTAGTTTCTTTTGTTGAGCTATCATACATTTATAGCTCTAGTGCATCAGTTGCATGGCAATCCCTACTCCTCGCATTAACATCAATCGATGGGCATCTCCATAGCTCATTGATTAGCCTCGTTGATGTGAGACTTTCTCCTTTTTTGTCTTCTCCACATAACCCCCATCATCATATTCTATTCCACCCATAGTGCTATGTCCATGGCTCGCGCTCATATATTGCGTGAAAGTTTATAGGTTTGAGATTACTAAAGTATGAAACAATTGCTTGGCTTGTCATCTGGGTTGTGCATGATGAGAGCATTCTTGTGTGACGAAAATGGAGCATGACTAAACTATATGATTTTGTACGGATGAACTTTCTTTGGCCATGTTATTTTGAGAAGACATAATTGCTTAGTTAGTATGCTTGAAGTATTATTATTTTTATGTCAATATGAACTTTTTTCTTGAATTTTTCGTATCTGAATATTCATACCACAATTAAGAAGAATTACATTGAAATTATGCCAACTAGCATTCCACATAAAAAATAATCTTTTTTATCATTTACCTACTCGAGGATGAGCAGGAATTCAGCTTGGGGATGCTTGATACGTCTCCAACGTATCTATAATTTTTGATTGCTCCATGCTATATTATCTACTGTTTTGGACAATATTGGGCTTTATTATCCACTTTTATATTATTTTTGGGACTAACCCATTGACCCAGAGCCCAGTGTCAGTTCCTGTTTTTCCCTTGTTTCAGTGTTTCGAAGAAAAGGAATATCAAACGGAGTCGAAACGGAATGAAACCTTCTGGAGAAGTTATTTTTAGAAGGAAAGCAACCCGGGAGACTTGGAGTCCACGTCAAGAAAGAAACGAGGGAGCCACGAGGTAGGGGGCGCGCCCACCCCCTAGGGTGCGCCCTCCACCCTCGTGGGCCCCTCGTGGCTCCCCTGACGTACTTCTTCCTCCTATATATACCCATATACCCTAAAACTTTCGGGGAAGAGAATAGATCGGGAGTTCCACCGCCGCAAGCCTCTGTAGCCACCAAAAACCAATCGGAACCCTGTTCCGGCACCCTGCCGGAGAGGGGAACCCTCACCGGTGGCCATATTCATCATCCCGGCGCTCTCCATGACGAGGAGGGAGTAGTTCACCCTCGGGACTGAGGGTATGTACCAGTAGCTATGTGTTTGATCTCTCTCTCTCTCTCTCTCTCGTGTTCTTGATTTGGCACGATCTTGATGTATCATGAGCTTTGCTATTATAGTTGGATCTTATGTTGCTTATCCCCCTCTACTCTCTTGTAATGGATTGAGTTTTCCCTTTGAAGTAATCTTATCGGATTGAGTCTTTAATGATTTGAGAACACTTGATGTATGTCTTGCCGTGCGTATCTGTGGTGACAATGGGATATCACGTGATTCACTTGATGTATGTTTTGGTGATCAACTTGCGGGTTCCGCCCATGAACCTATGCATAGGGGTTGGCACAAGTTTTCGTCTTGATTCCCCGGTAGAAACTTTGGGGCACTCTTTGAGGTTCTATGTGTTGGTTGAATAGATGAATATGAGATTGTGTGATGCATATCGTATAATCATACCCACGGATACTTGAGGTGACATTGGAGTATCTAGGTGACATTAGGGTTTTGGTTGATTTGTGTCTTAAGGTGTCATTCTAGTACGAACTCTAGTGTTGTTTGTGACACTTATAGGAATAGCCCAACGGATTGATTGGAAAGAATAACCTTGAGGTGGTTTCGTACCCTACCATAGTCTCTTCGTTCGTTCTCTGCTATTAGTGACTTTGGAGTGACTCTTTGTTGCATGTTGAGGGATAGTTATATGATCCAATTATGTTATTATTGTTGAGAGAACTTGCACTAGTGAAAGTATGAACCCTAGGCCTTGTTTCCTAGCATTGCAATACCGTTTACGCTCACTTTACCGCTTGTTACCTTGCTGTTTTTATATTTTTAGATTACAAAAACCTATATCTACCATCCATACTGCACTTGTATCACCATCTCTTCGCCGAACTAGTGCACCTATACAATTTACCATTGTATTGGGTGTGTTGGGGACACAAGAGACTCTTTGTTATTTGGTTGCAGGGTTGCTTGAGAGAGACCATCTTCATCCTACGCCCCCATGGATTGATAAACCTTAGGTCATCCACTTGAGGGTAATTTGCTACTGTCCTACAAACCTCTGCACTTGGAGGCCCAACAACGTCTACAAGAAGAAGGTTGCGTAGTAGACATCAGGGGTCAATCTCCATCAACATCCTCACCAGCACCATCTCCTCTCAAAACACTAGTTCATCTCTTGTATCCAATTATTGTCTCCAAGTCCGAGATTGGTACTAGTAGGTTGCTAGTAGTGTTGATTACTCCTTGTAGTTGATGCTAGTTGGTTTATTTGGTGGAAGATCATATGTTCAGATCCTTTATGCATATTAATACCCCTCTGATTATGAACATGAATATGATTTGTGAGTAGTTACGTTTGTTCCTGAGGACATGGGAGAAGTATTGCTATAAGTAGTCATGTGAATTTGGTATTCGTTCGATATTTTGATGAGATGTATGTTGTCTTTCCTCCAGTGGTGTTATGTGAACGTTGACTACATGACACTTCACCATTATTTGGGCCTAGAGGAAGGCATTGGGAAGTAATAAGTTTATGATGGGTTGCTAGAGTGACAGAAGCTTAAACCCTAGTTTATGAGTTGCTTCGTAAGGGGCCGATTTGGATCCATATGTTTCATGCTGTGGTTAGGTTTACCTTAATACTTCTTTTGTAGTTGTGGATGCTTGCAATAGGGGTTAACATAAGTGGGATGCTTGTCCAAGAAAGGGCAGTACCCAAGCACCGGTCCACCCACATACAAAATTATCAAAGTAACGAACGCGAAACATATGAGCGTGATGAAAACTAGCTTGACGATAATTCCCATGTGTCCTCGGGAGCGCTTTCCTTTATATAAGATTTTGTCCAGGCTTGTCCTTTGGTACAAAAAGGATTGGGCCATCTTGTTGCACCTTATTTACTTTCATTACTTGTTACCTGTTACAAATTATTATCACAAAACTATCTGTTACTGATAATTTCAGTGCTTGCAGAGAATACCTTACTTATAACCGCTTATCATTTCCTTCTGCTCCTCGTTGGGTTCGACACTCTTACTTATCGAAAGGACTATGATAGATCCCCTATACTTGTGGGTCATCAAGACTCTTTTCTGGCACCGTTGCCGGGGAGTGAAGCGCCTTTGGTAGGTGGAATTTGGTGAGGAAAAATTTATATAGTGTGCTGAAATTTACTGTCACTTGTTACTATGGAACATAATCCTTTGAGGGGATTGTTCGGGGTATCTTCAACCCGACCAGTGGAGCAAAGAGTTGCTCCTCATCCTACTAAACCTACTGAAAATGTTTACTTTGAAATTCCTTCGGGTATGATAGAGAAATTGCTAGCTAATCCTTTCACAGGTGATGGAACATTACATCCCGATTTGCACCTAATCTATGTGGATGAAGTTTGTGGATTATTTAAGCTTGCAGGTATGCCCAAGCATGTTATCAAGAAGAAGGTCTTCCCTTTATCCTTGAAGAGAAAGGCATTGACAGGGTTTAGGCTATGTGATGATATGGGATCATGGAACTACAACCGATTGAAATTGGAATTTCATCAGAAGTTTTATCCCATGCATCTTGTTCATCGTGATCGTAATTATATATATAATTTTTGGCCTCGCGAAGGAGAAAGCATCGCTCAAGCTTGGGGGAGGCTTAAGTCAATGTTATACTCATGCCCCAATCATGAGCTCTCAAGAGAAATTATTATTCAAAAAATTTATGCTCGGCTTTCTCTCAATAATCGCTCCATGCTCGGTACTTCTTGTACTGGTTCTTTTATGATGAAGACTATTGAATTCTAATGGGATTTATTAGAAATAATTAAATGCAACTCTGAAGATTGGGATCTCGACGAAGGTATGGAGTCAGGTATAACACCTAAGTTTGATTGTGGTAAATCTTTTATGGATACCGATGTTTTCCGTGAATTTAGCACTAAATATGGACTTGACTCTGAGATAGTAGCTTCTTTCTGTGAATCCTTTGCTACTCATGTTGATCTCCCTAAGGAGAAATGGTTTAAATATAATCCTCCCATTGAAGTAAAAGTAGTTGCACCTATTAAAGTTGAAGAAAAGACTATCACTTATAATGATCCTGTCGTTCCTACTGCTTATATTGAGAAACCACCTTTCCCTGTTAGAATAAAGGATCATGCTAAAGCTTCAACTGTGGTCAACAAAAGTAATACTAGGACACCCAAACCCCCTAAGCAAATTAAAGTTGAAGCTAGTATTGCTATGGTTAAGGATCTCTTGGCTAATAATATTGATGGGCATGTTATTTACTTCTGTAATGAAGCTGCTAGAATTGCTAGACCTGATATTAAAAATAAACATAGACCTGTTGTAGGCATGCCTGTTATTTCTGTTAAAATAGGAGATCATTGTTATCATGGCTTATGTGATATGGGTGCTAGTGCAAGTGCAATACCTCATTCTTTATACAAAGAAATTATACATGATATTGCACCTGCTGAGTTAGAGGAAATTGATGTTACAATTAAGCTTGCCAATTAGACCTGGCCAAACCTCGGGCCGGGCCGGGCTTCAGGCCGGGCCTAGCCAAGCCCGACGAAAAAAACCCAGGCCCGAGCCCGGCCCGGCCCGACCATCGGGCCTGTTTTCTGGGCCCGAGCCCGGCCCGAACATGCAAAAGCCCGCCGGGCCTCGGGCTGGCCCGGCCCGCCCTTCAGAAATTTGCAAAAATAACGGGCCCGGGCCCGGCCCGGCCTGGCCACCGGGCTCAAAATCGAGGCCCGAGCCCGGCCCGGGGGCAGCGTCGGGCCGAGCCGGGTCGGGCTTTTTCGGGCCCGGTCGGGCCGGGCCGGCCGGGCCGGGCTGCCCATGGCCAGGTCTATTGCCAATAGAGACACTATTTCACCAGTTGGGATTGTTAGAGATGTTGAAGTCTTGTGTGGAAAGTTAAATATCCTGCTGATTTTCTTGTTCTTGGTTCCCCACAAGATGACTTCTGTCCCATCATATTTGGTAGACCCTTCTTGAATACTGTTAATGCTAGAATAGACTACGAAAAGGATGTTGTTACTATTGGTTCGGGGGATATGTCTCATGAGTTTAACTTTGCTAAATTTCATAGACAACCCCGTGATGAGGAATTGCCTAGTAAAGATGAAATTATTGGTCTTGCTTCTATTGTCGTGCCTCCTAATGATCCTTTAGAATAATATTTGCTAGACCATGAAAATGACATGTTTATGAATGAAAGAAGGGAAATAGATGAAGTATTCTTTAAACAGGGACCTATTTTGAAACACAACTTGCCTGTTGAAATCCTAGGGGATCCTCCTCCACCCAAGGGTGATCCTGTGTTTGAGCTTAAACCATTACCTGATACTCTTAAATATTCTTATTTTTATGAGAAAAAGATATATCCTGTTATTATTAGTGCTAACCTTTCAGAGCTTGAAGAAAAGAAATTATTGAAAACTCTGAAGAAGGACCGTGCTGCTATTGGATATACTCTTGATGATCTTAAGGGCATTAGTCCCACTCTATGCCAACACAAAATAAAATTGGAGAAAGACGCTAAACCATTTGTTGATCACCAACGACGATTAAATCCTGAGATGAAAGAAGTGGTAATAAAAGAAATACTAAAGCTTCTGGAGGCAGGTATAATTTATCCCGTTGCTGATAGTCAGTGGGTAAGTCATGTCCACTGTGTCCCTAAGAAGGGAGGTATTACTGTTGTTCCTAATGGTAAAGATGAATTGATCCCACAAAGAATTATTACAGGTTATAGAATGGTAATTGATTTCCGCAAATTAAATAAAGCTACTAAAAAGGAACATTACCCTTTACCTTTTATTGATAAAATGCTAGAAAGATTATCCAAACATACGCATTTTTGCTTTCTAGATGGTTATTCTGGTTTCTCTCAAATACCTGTGTCAAAAGAGGATCAAGAAAAGACCACATTTACTTGCCCTTTTGGTACCTTTGCTTATAGACGTATGCCTTTTGGTTTATGTAACGCACCTGCTACCTTTCAAATATGCATGATGGCTATACTCTCTGATTTTTGTGAAAAGATTGTTAAGGTTTTCATGGATGATTTCTCCGTTTACGGAACTTCTTTTAATGATTGCTTAAGCAACCTTGATCGAGTTTTGCACAGATGTGAAGAAACTAACCTTGTCTTGAATTGGGAGAAGTGCCACTTTATGGTTAATGAAGGTATTGTCTTGGGGCATAAAATTTTTGAAAGAGGTATTGAAGTTGATAAAGCTAAAGTTAATGCTATTGAAAAGATGCCGTGTCCCAAGGACATTAAAGGTATAAGAAGTTTCCTTGGTCATGCCGGTTTTTATAGGAGGTTCATTAAGGACTTCTCTAAAATCTCCAAGCCTCCGACTAAACTCTTACAAAAAGATATTCCTTTTGTCTTCGATGATGATTGTGTAGAAGCATTTGAAATACTTAAGAAAGTTTTGATTTCTGCACCTATTGTTCAGCCACCTGATTGGAATTTACCCTTTGAAATCATGTGTGATGCTAGTGATTATGTTGTAGGTGCTGTTCTAGGACAAAGAGTTGATAAGAAATTAAATGTTATACAATATGCTAGTAAAACTCTAGACAATGCCCACAGAAATTATGCTACTATTGAGAAAGAATTTTTAGCAGTGGTGTTTGCTTGTGATAAGTTCAGACCTTATATTGTTGATTCTATAGTAACTGTTCACACTGATCATGCTGCTATTAAATATCTTATGGAAAAGAAAGATGCTAAACCTAGACTTATTAGATGTGTTCTCCTACTACAAGAACTTGATTTGCATATTATTGATAGAAAGGGAGCTGAGAACCCCGGTGCAGACAACTTGTCTAGGTTAGAGAATGTTCTTGATGACCCACTACCTATTGATGATAGCTTTCCTGATGAACAATTGGCTGTCGTAAATGCTTCTCGTGCTGCTCCATGGTATGCTGATTATGCTAATTACATTGTTGCTAAATTTATAACACCTAGTTTCACCTACTAGCAAAAGAAAAAGTTTTTCTATGATTTAAGACATTACTTTTGGGATGACCCACACCTTTATAAAGAAGTAGATGCTGTTATTAGACATTGTATACCTGAGCATGAACATGAACAGTCCTACGCAAGTGTCACTCCGAGGCTTATGGAGGACACCACGCTGGAGATAGAACTGCACATAAGGTATTGCAATCCGGTTTTTATTGGCCTACTCTCTTCAAAGACGCCTGTAAGTTTGTTTTGTCTTGTGATGAATGTCAAAGAATTTGTAATATTAGTAGACCTCAATAAATGTATATGAATTATTCACTTGTTATTGAACCATTTGATGTTTGGGGCTTTGATTATATGGGACCGTTTGCTTCCTCTAACGGGTATACACATATTTTAGTTGTTGTTGATTACGTTACTAAGTGGGTAGAAGCTATTCCAACTAGTAGTGCTGATCATAACACCTTTATTAAGATGCTTAAAGAAGTTATTTTTTCGAGGTTTGGAGTCCCTAGATATTTAATGACTGATGGTGGTTCACATTTTATTCATGGTGCTTTCCGTAAAATGCTTGCTAAGTATGATGTTAATCGTAGAATCGCATCTCCATATCACCCGCAGTCTAGTTGGCAAGTAGAATTGAGTAATAGAGAGCTCAAATTAATTTTGCAAAGACTGTTAATAGGTCTAGAAAGAATTGGTCCAAGAAACTTGATGATGCATTATGGGCCTATAGAACTGCATATAAAAATCCTATGGGTATGTCTCTGTATAAAATGGTTTATGGAAAAGCATGTCCCGTACCTCTCGAACTAGAACATAAGACATATTGGGCCATTAAAGAGCTCAATTATGATTTCAAACTTGCCGGTGAGAAGAGGCTATTTGACATTAGCTCACTTGACGAATGGAGAACCCAGGCCTATGAGAATGCCAACTATTTAAAGAAAAAGTTAAAAGATGGCATGATGATACGTCCATTTTGCATCATGCTTTTATATCGATATTTATTGCATTATGGGCTGTTATTACACGTTATGTTAGAATACTTATGCCTATTCTCTCTTATTTTACAAGGTTTACATAAGGAGGGAGAATGCCGGCAGCTGGAATTCTGGGCTGGAAAAGGAGCAAATATTAGAGACCTATTCTACACAACTCCAAAAGTCTTGAAACTCCATGAAAGTCATTTTTGGAAATAATAAAAAATATCCAGCGGAAGAAGTTCACCAGAGGGGGACCCACTTGGCCACGAGGGTGGGGGCGTGCCCTACCCCCACAGCGCGCCCCCTACCTCGTGGGCCCCCCGTTGGCTCTCCGATGGCCATCTTCTGCTATATGAGGTCTTTCGATGGGAAAAAATCATAAGCAACCTTTTGGGACGAAACTCCGCCACCGCGAGGCGGAACCTTGGCGGAACCAATCTAGGGCTCCGGGAGAGCTGTTCCGCCGGGGACACTTCCCTCCGGGAGGGGGAAATCATCGCCATCGTCATCACCAACGCTCCTCTCATCGGGAGAGGGCAATCTCCATCAACATCTTCACCAGCACCATCTCCTCTCAAAACCCTAGTTCATCTCTTGTATCCAATTCTTGTCTCCAAGTCCGGGATTGGTACTAGTAGGTTGCTAGTAGTGTTGATTACTCCTTGTAGTTGATGCTAGTTGGTTTATTTGGTGGAAGATCATATGTTCAGATCCTTTATGCATATTAATACCCCTCTGATTATGAACATGAATATGCTTTGTGAGTAGTTACATTTGTTCCTGAGGACACGGGAGAAGTCTTGCTATTAGTAGTCATGTGAATTTGATATTCGTTCGATATTTTGATGAGATGTATGTTGTCTAGCCTCTAGTGGTGTTATGTGAATGTCGAATACATAACACTTCACCATTATTTGGGCCTAGAGGAAGGCATTGGGAAGTAATAAGTAGATGATGGGTTGCTAGAGTGACAGAAGCTTAAACCCTAGTTTATGCGTTGCTTCATAAGGGGCTGATTTGGATCCATATGTTTCATGCTATGGTTAGGTTTACGTTAATACTTTTGTTGTAGTTTCGGATGCTTGCAATAGAGGTTAATCATAAGTGGTATGCTTGTTCAAGTAAGAACAGCACCCAAGCACCGGTCCACCCACATATCAAATTATCAAAGTACAGAAAGCGAATCATATGAACGTGATGAAAACTAGCTTGACGATATTCCCATGTGTCCTCGGGAGCGCTTTTCCTTATATAAGAGTTTGTCCAGGCTTGTCCTTTGCTACAAAAAGGATTGGGCCACCTTGCTGCACTTTATTTACTTTACCTCGTGGGCACCTCGTGTGCCTTCCGGACTCCGTTTTCTTGCACGATACATATTTTGGTCGGTAAAAATTCATTATATATTCTCCCAAAGGTTTTGACCCCCGTATCACGCAATTGTCCTCTGTTCTTGTTTCAGCTGTTTTTCTGACAGATCTAGATTCTCAATGACGTCCCCAAGTGCCTCCAAGGACAAGTTCTTCGAGAAGGTTATCAACCCTTATCTCGCGGAGGTGCTGCGACACCCTCAAACCATTGAGATGCGTGATGGGTTGCTGCACATCTGCGATGAATTGGGGCCCAATGGGATTGGAAGCGTGGAGACGAGTCTCGAAGCAGTGGAACAACGAGTTTTCAAGTGTCAAGGGATGGTGGAACGTGGATTCAACTCCATCCATATGATGATCGCGGAGTTCACTAGCAACCACAAGTTGGATGCTGACAACATCGGGGAGGCCATCTTCAAGCTTCATGAGAAGATCGAGCACCTTCAAGCCCAAATCTATGACCTGCAAAACCAAAACTGTGAGTATGAATATAGATTCAAAAGGATGAGTTTGGCTGCAGATTTGAGGATTCCGGAGACTCGATCATCATTCTATGATGGTGAGCATATGCCGTGGAAGATGGACGACAAGCCCGCATCATCGACAACACCTCCACCATCTCCAACAACAAAGAAGGAGGCATAATCACATGGGTATGGGCACTCCCCTTGGCAACTACCAAGCTTGGAGGAGGTGCCCCGGTATCATATCACCATCACACTCCTATCTTTACCGTTTTTCTTAAGTTCGATCCTATTAGTAGTATCTTGATCTAGTAGAATAAAGTTTATGACATGATCTAGTTTCGAGTTTTGCTTTATGATCTCTCTATGTAATCGAGTCCGTGAGCTATATATAATAAAGATTAGTGTTGAGTCAAGGGCTTGATTATTTTGCCATGATCTTGAGTGAATAAAAGAAAGAGAAAAAGAATAAAAAGAAACAAAGAGTTCATATTGATCTTATTGAGAGTAATGACATCACATAGAAAGAGTATGATGATTAAAAGTTGTTGTGAGTTGGCAGACATAGCTTTGGTCACCATTGCAATTAATAGGAAGTAATAAGGAAAGAGAGGTTTCACATATAAATATATTATCATTGACATCTTTTATGATTGGGAGCACTCATTAAAACATGACATGCTAAAGAGTTGACGTTGGACAAGGAAGACAATGTAATGGGTTATGTTTTCTTATATCTGAGATAAAGTATGTTGTCACGGATCATCCAACATGTTGAGCTTGCCTTTCCCCCTCATGCTAGCCAAATTCTCAGCACCAAGTAGAGATACTACTTGTGCTTCCAAAACCCTTAAACCAGTTTTGCCATGAGAGTCCACCATATCTACATATGGATTGAGTAAGATCCTTCAAGTAAGTTGTCATCGGTGCAAAGAAATAAAAATTGCTCTAAATATGTATGATTGATTGGTGTGGGAGAAATAAGCTTTATACGATCTTGTGACATGGAAGTAATAAAAGCGACGGACTGCATAATAAAGGTTCATATCACAAGTGGCAATGTAAAGTGACGTTCTTTCGCATTAAGATTTTGTGCATCCAACCATAAAAGCGCATGGCAACCTCTGCTTCCCTCTATGAAGGGCCAATCTTTTATTATTATTATCTTCTACCTTATGCAAGAGTCATGGTGATCTTCACCTTTTCCTTTTCACATTTTATCCTTGGGCAAGCACAGTATGTTGGAAAGATCCTGATAGATATATCTAATTGGATGTAGGGGGGCATGAGTTATTATTGTTGACATTACCCTTGAGGTAAAAGGTTGGGAGGCGAAACTATAAGCCCCTGTCTTTCTCTGTGTCCGATTAAAACTCCATAACCACAAGTATCATGTGAGTGTTAGCAATTATGAAAGACTAAATGATAGTTGAGTATGTGGACTTGCTATTAAGCTCTGACATAGACTCTTTCTGATGTTATGATAAATTGCAATTGCTTCAATGACTGAGATTATAGTTTGTTGGTTCTCAATAAAGTTTATGATTCGTACTCTGCCTTGTGAATGGATTATTACTTGAGCATAAGAAATCATATGACAATATCTATATATGTTACTATTATGAGAATAATCATGATGCCTGCATGTCCGTATTTTATTTTTTTATCGACACCTCTACCTCTAAACATGGGGACATATTTATCGTTATCGGCTTTCGCTTGAGGACAAGCGACGTCTAAGCTTGGGGGAGTTGATACGTCCATTTTGTATCATGCTTTTATATCGATATTTATTGCATTATGGGCTGTTATTACACGTTATGTTACAATACTTATGCCTATTCTCTCTTATTTTACAAGGTTTACAGAAGGAGGGATAATGCCGGCAGCTGGAATTCTGGGCTGGAAAAGGAGCAAATATTAGAGACCTATCCTGCACAACTCCAAAAGTCCTGAAACTCCACGAAAGTCATTTTTGGAAATAATAAAAAATATCCAGCAGAAGAAGTTCACCAGAGGGGGACCCACCTGGCCACGAGGGTGGGGGGCGCCCTACCCCCACGGCGCGCCCCCTACCTCGTGGGCCCCCCGTTGGCTCTCTGATGGCCATCTTATGCTATATGAGGTCTTTCAATGGGAAAAAAAATCATAAGCAACCTTTCGGGATGAAACTCCGCCGCCATGAGGCGGAACCTTGGCGGAACCAATCTAGGGCTCCGGCAGAGCTGTTCTGTCGGGGACACTTCCCTCCGGGAGGGGGAAATCATCGCCATCGTCATCACCAACGCTCCTCTCATCGGGAGAGGGCAATCTCCATCAACATCTTCACCAGCACTATCTCCTCTCAAAACCCTACTTCATCTCTTGTATCCAATTCTTGTCTCCAAGTCCGGGATTGGTACTAGTAGGTTGCTAGTAGTGTTGATTACTCCTTGTAGTTGATGCTAGTTGGTTTATTTAGTGGAAGATCATATGTTCAGATCCTTTATGCATATTAATACCCCTCTGATTATGAACATGAATATGCTTTGTGAGTAGTTACGTTTGTTCCTGAGGACACGGGAGAAGTCTTGCTATTAGTAGTCATGTGAATTTGATATTCGTTCGGTATTTTGATGAGATGTATGTTGTCTAGACTCTAGTGGTGTTATGTGAACATCGACTACATAACACTTCACCATTATTTGGGCCTAGAGGAAGGCATTGGGAAGTAATAAGCAGATGATGGGTTGCTAGAGTGAAAGAAGCTTAAACCCTAGTTTATGCATTGCTTCGTAAGGGGCTGATTTTGATCCATATGTTTCATGCTATGGTTAGGTTTACCTTAATACTTTTGTTGTAGTTGCGGGTGCTTGCAATAGAGGTTAATCATAAGTGGGATGCTTGTTCAAGTAAGAACAGCACCCAAGCACCGGTCCACCCACATATCAAATTATCAAAGTACAGAAAGCGAATCATATGAACGTGATGAAAACTAGCTTGACGATATTCCCATGTGCCCTCGGGAGCACTTTTCCTTATATAAGAGTTTGTCCAGGCTTGTCCTTTGCTACAAAAAGGATTGGGCCACCTTGCTGCACTTTATTTACTTTTGTTACTTGTTGCTTGTTACAAATTATGTTATCACAAAACTATCTGTTACCACTTATTTCAGTACTTGCAGAGAATACCTTGCTGAAAACTGCTTATCATTTCCTTCTGCTCCTTGTTGGGTTCGACACTCTTACTTATCGAAAGGACTATGATAGATCCCATATACTTGTGGGTCATCACATGACAAAAGGATACAAAAGCGTGAGTTTAATGTAGGTGATTATGTGTTGCTATTCAACTCTCGTTTAAGATTTTGTTCAGGAGTACTTCTCTCTAAATGGGAAGGTCCTTACGTTATCGTGGAGGTCTATCATTCCGATGCCATAAAAATCAACAACTTCGAAGGCACAAATCCAAAGGTGGTGAACGGTCAAAGAATCAAACATTATATCTCAGGTAATCCTATTCATGTTGAAATGAATGTTATTGAAACCGTAACACCGGAGGAATACATAAGGGACACTTTCCAGAAAGTTTTAGACTCCGAAAAGGATTAGGTACGTGGTACGGTAAGTAAACCGTCTCCAAAACAATTCTAATGGCAATTTTTCTCCGTTTTGGAATATTTAAGAAAATAATAAAATAAGAAGTATTCCGGGAGGGACACGACGCGTCCACGAGGGTGGAGGGCGCGCTCCCTACCTTGTGGTCACCTCGTGTGCCCTCCGGACTCTATTTTCTTGCACGATACTTCTTTTGGTCGGTAAAAATTCATTATATAATCTCCCGAAGGTTTTGACCACCGTACCACGCAAATATCCTCTATTTTTGTTTCGAGCTGCTTCTGCCGCAGATTAGAGCAAGATGTCTTTGGAAGAGTCAGTCGGGGAGAGCCGGGTGTCTAATCTGACACCGGGACCAAGAGCAAACAGTGATGCTGACCACTTTGGGCCATCAACGGAGGAAGAGATGAAGGCCGACTTGAAAAGGATAGATGCCATGGAGGAGGATCAAGAAGTTACTTCCCGTTTCCGAGCCGGATCCACGATGGGGGAACTACAGTGCTCGGCTATTCCAAACTCGGTCATCCCCTCCAATGTTAAATTTCTCTCTTATGAAAATATGAAAAAGAGTGTTACTTGTTCTCCTGCAGCTATGCAACATCCATGGGTGCAAGGAGGTTTAGCCATCACAGGTAAGCTCCGTAAGGAAATACTGGACCTCAAGCAACAAGTTAATAACCTCGAGGAAGAGAATCGTATCCTGAGGGGCATCATCGCCAAGAATATCACATCACCACCTCCAAAGAAAGAGGCGTAAACACATGGGTATGGGCACTCCCCTTGGCAATTGCCAAGCTTGTGGGAGGTGCCCCAGTATCGTATCACCATCACACTCCTATCTTTACCGTTTTTCTTAGTTCAATCCTTTTTGGTAATATCTTGATCCAGTAGAATAAAGTTTTAGTATGATTTAGTTTTGAGCTTTGCTTTATGATCCTTCTATGTAATCGAGTCTGTGAGCTATATATAATAAACATTAGTGTTGAGTCAAGGGCTTGATTATCTTGCTATGATCGTGAGGGAATTAAAAAGAAAAGAGAAAGAATAAAAAGAAGTAAACAGATCATATTGATCTTATGGAGAGTAATGACTTCACATATAAAGAGTATGATGAATAAAAGTTGTTGAGAGTTGACAAACATAGTTTTGGTCATCGTTGCAATTAATAGGAAGTAATAAAGAAAGAGAGGTTTTCACATATAAATATACTATCCTGGACATCTTTTATGACTGTGAGCACTCATTAAAATATGACATGCTAAAGAGTTGATGTTGGACAAGGAAGACAACATGATGGGTTATGTTTTCTTATATCCGAAATAAAGTATATTGTCATGGATCATCCAACATGTTGAGCTTGCCTTTCCCCTTATGCTAGCCAAATTCTTTGCACCAAGTAGAGATACTACTTGTGCTTCCGAATATCCTTGAACCCAGTTTTGCCATGAGAGTCCACCATACCTACCTATGGATTGAGTAAGATCCTTCAAGTAAGTTGTCATGTTGCATGCAATAAAAATTGCTCTCTAGATATGTATGATTTATTAGTGTGGAGAAAATAAGCTTTATACGATCTTGTGATGTGGAAGCAATAAAAGCGACAGACTGCATAATAAAGGTCCATATCACAAGTGGCAATATAAAGTGACGTTTTTTTGCATTAAGATTTCGTGCATCCAACCTTAGAAGCACATGACAACCTCTGCTTCCCTCTGCAAAGGGCCTATCTTTTACTTTTGTCTTATACCTTATGCAAGAGTCATGGTGATCTTCACCTTTCCTTTTTACATTTTATCCTTTGGCAAGCACCTTGTGTTGGAAAGATCCTTGTCTTATATTGAGTCTTTCCGATGCTATGATAAATTGCAATTGCTTCAATGACCGAGATCATAGTTTGTTAGTTTTCAATGAAGCTTCTGAGTCATACTTTACATTCTGAATAGATTGTTACTTTGGCATAAGAAATCATATGACAATATATATATGTTGTTGTTATAAGAATGATCATGATGCCCTCATGTCCGTAGTTTATTTTATCGACACCTCTACCTCTAAACATGTGGACATATTTTTCGTTATCGGCTTCCACTTGAGGACAAGCGAGGTCTAAGCTTGGGGGGTTGATACGTCCATTTTGCATCATGATTTTATATCGATATTTATTGCATTATGGGTTGTTATTACACGTTATGTCACAATACTTATGCCTATTCTCACTTATTTTACAAGGTTTACATGAAGAGGGAGAATGCCGGCAGCTAGAATTCTCGGCTGGAAAAGGAGCAAATATTAGAGACCTATTCTGCACAACTCCGAAAGTCCTGAAACTCCACGGAAGTTATTTTTGGAATTAATAAAAAATACTGAGCGAAGAAAGTACCAGAGGGGGGCCACCCACCATCCACGAGGGTGGGGGGCGTGCCCCCTACCTCGTGGGCCCCCTGGCAGGCCTCCGGTGCCATCTTCTGCTATATGAAGTCTTTTACCCTGAAAAAAAACATAAGCAAGCTTTCGGGACGAAACTCCGCCGCCACGAGGCGGAACCTTGGCGGAACCAATCTAGGGCTCCGGCGAAGCTATTTGCCAGGGAAACTTCCCTCCGGGAGGGGGATATCATCACCATCGTCATCACCAACGATCCTCTCATCGTGAGGGGGTCAATCTCCATCAACATCTTCACCAGCACCATCTCCTCTAAAACCCTAGTTCATCTCTTGTATCCAATCTTTGTCCCAAAGCCTCAGATTGGTACCTGTGGGTTGCTAGTAGTGTTGATTACTCCTTGTAGTTGATGCTAGTTGGTTTATTTGGTGGAAGATCACATGTTCAGATCCTTTATGCATATTAACACCCCTCTGATTATGAACATGAATATGATTTGTGAGTAGTTACGTTTGTTCCTGAGGACATGGGAGAAGTCTTGCTATAAGTAGTCATGTGAATTTGGTATTCGTTCGATATTTTGATGAGATGTATGTTGTCTTTCCTACAGTGGTGTTATGTGAACGTTGACTACATGACACTTCACCATTATTTGGGCCTAGAGGAAGGCATTGGGAAGTAATAAGTAGATGATGGGTTGCTAGAGTGACAGAAGCTTAAACCCTAGTTTATGAGTTGCTTCGTAAGGGGCTGATTTGGATCCATATGTTTCATGCTATGGTTAGGTTTACCTTAATACTTCTTTTGTAGTTGCGAATGCTCGGGTTAATAATAAGTGGGATGCTTGTCCAAGAAAGGGCAGTACCCAAGCACCGGTCCACCCACATACCAAATTATCAAAGTAACGAACACAAATCATATGAGCGTGATGAAAACTAGCTTGACGATAATTCCCATGTGTCCTCGGGAGCGCTTTACTTTATATAAGAGTTTGTCCAGGCTTGTCCTTTGCTACAAAAAGGATTGGGCCATCTTTCTGCACCTTATTTACTTTCATTACTTGTTACCCATTATAAATTACCTTATCACAAAACTATCTATTACCGATAATTTCAGTGCTTGCAGATAATACCTTACTGAAAACCGCTTTATCATTTCCTTCTGCTCCTCGTTGGGTTTGACACTCTTACTTATCGAAAGGACTATGATAGATCCCTATACTTGTGGGTCATCACCTGTGCCCGTGCACGTGCGCGCCCCTCCACCTACCGCAGCGCCGGTCCCCGTGCGTTTGGCTGCACCGGCACACCCGTGCCCATGCACGCCCCCACCGTCGACCGCTACCTCTCAGGCCGACAGTTGCTGTCCTCCCGCGCCCCGCTTGTCGATCACGCGACGGCATGATGTTTGATTTACAAGTGAAGAACATTTTGTGCTGCATTTAAGACTTCAACGACGGCGTCCTGGAGGACGACAACGACAACGACGGCGCGACACGCCGCCTCCGACGCCGCCGGAAATATTTTTTTCTTGGGTTTAATATTGTATCTCGATCATATGAATATAAATTTGCAGTATGACTGAATAAAAGATATGGTTTGAGCGAACATGCATTTTTCTCTCTTAATGTACAGACATATCAAACGATTTTCTTTTGAAAAAAATGTCAATGGTTTTTAAATATAAAACACTCATCGCAAACGTTTTAGTTAGAACACCCATATGTAAACCAACAACTCCCCCAGAAAGCCAAGGGAAAATGTCCCGAGCAGGATTTGTCAAAATATGAAGCTAAAAATCACTAGCAGTATCTAATTTTTGCAACTAAGATTCAGTAATTAAGCATAGATTTCATTCATAGATTAAGCAGTCGTTCTTAATTTATATAAACAGTTCAACTCGAGAGCTGAACCGACCAAACTTTTCCCCAATTGTTGCCAACCACGTACTGAAATAGCTAGTTCAACTATATATACTAGCTAATTTTAAGTACGTTGTACAGTTCCACCACATCTATAGTCACATGAACTGAACAAAATAGCCCCTAATACTACTACTATGGAGGGCTTTGTACTACTTCCGGTTGCCTCTCCTCTGTCGAGCGTGCTCAGTAAGAGGCAGAGGAGGAGGAGCTTACCGATGAGCTGGCCAATTACAATTCGGTGCCTGCCGCTGCTGCAGCTTAGGTGAAGCTCACCTCGAACGCCCTCTGCCACTCCAGACGACCCCTCTCGAAGTGGTGGTTCTCCTCATAGATCTCCTGATTCCTTGCCTCTAAGGCAGCGTGTGTCGCGGCCATGGCGGCGGTAAGGCTCTTTACATGCTCAACGAGGCGCTCCTCCTCCCGCAGGAACTTGGCGTAGCGCACAAGGTCACCGATGCACGTGCGGGCATCCACCTCCGCCTCCCGCCTTCGGGCAGAGGTGGCGGAGCGGGTGATGACCCCGGCGGTCAAGGGTGGGCTGGCGGCCACGACGGCCAACGATGGGGTGGCGGCCACGACCACCACCTCCCGCCTTCGGGCCGCGGTGGCAGAGCGGGTGATGGCCATGGTGGCCCGTAGTGGGGTGGCGGCCACGACGGCCACCTCCTGCCTTCAGGTCACGGCGGCGGAGCGGGCGATGGCCCTGGCTTTTGATGGTGGTATGGCAGCAATGGCGGCCGGCAATAGCTACCGACGGGAAGCAGCAGCGGAGCGTGTGGTGGGTGTTCCGCGCACACCCAACAAGGACGCCACGCACACTACACTATGCCGGGAACTGCATCGCCGCCGCGGTGTAGCCTCCCAGCTGGAGCTGTCCTCTGATGACGGCGGAGTGGCTGAGCGACGACGATGGACTGGTGCCATTGGCGATTGCGGGAGAAGCAGACGAGATAGGTTACAGGGAGGGAGGGGAAAATGCGACGCGGGACTCGCCGGCTGTGAAGGTTTATATAGCAGGCCAGTAAGCATTGGGATTTTGGGGGATTTCACCGAGTCGGGCGGGAAGCTTGTGTGGGAACCTGCAAGGTTGCGTGGGAACGGGCTCATCAAGGATTCATTGGCGCCACCGTTTGGCCAAAAGAACGCCCCCACGCGCTGCACAAGCTTGCGTTGCAAGCCGTCTGCGGTAGCAGGGTGACAAGACGTGCGAGAGGAGGACGAATGGCCACGTACACATACGGTTAAGAAAAAAAGTTTACGACTTAATTACCTATTATACTCTTGTCCTGGTTTATAAGTATGATTTAATTAATAAAATACAAATGCATGCCGCCAAAGATTATATAGTTGGATTCGTATTTGAACATAGTTTCCATTATATGATTTTTATAACATGCATTAACATTTTGTTGGTTAAATTTGAGGGCAAAGTATGGCAAAGAATATAAAGGGGACTATAGACTAGACGGAGGTAGTAGCACACGGCCGCTCTCTACGCAGCGACGCAACTGTCGGTCGGCTTGTAGGCAACCATTTCCTACATGTTCAACTGCTCTATGCGTGTGGTTGCTTGTGGTTCAGGCGGCTGTGGCACACTCTGCTCGCGTCCTATCGTGCGCGCTCTGCTCTCCCATCCCCCCAGGTGCTCTTTGTCATTGGTGCAAACAATAAAAATTGCTCTCTAAATATGTATGATCTATTAGTGTGAAGAAAATAAGTTTTATACGAACTTGTGATATGAAAGAAATAAAACCGACAGATTGCATAATAAAGGTCCTTATCACAAGCGGCAATGTAAAGTGACGTTCTTTTGCATTAAGATTTTGTGCATCCAACCGTAAAAGCGCATGACAACCTCTGCTTCCTTCTGCGAAGGGCCTATCTTTTACTTTTATCTTCTACCCTTATACAAGAGTCATGATGATCATCACCTTTCCTTTTTACACTTTTTCCTTTGGCAAGCACTACATGTTGGAGAGATCCGTATATATATCCACTCGGATGTAGGTTTTCATAAAGTATTATTGTTGACATTACCCTTGAGGTAAAAGGTTGGGAGGTGAAACTATAAGCCCCTATCTTTCTCTGTGTCCGATTGAAACTTTGAACCCATAAGTATCGCGTGAGTGTTAGCAATTATGAAAGATTAAATGATAGTTAAGTATGTGGACTTGCTGAAAAGCTCTTATATTGACTCTTTCCGATGTTATGATAAATTGCAATTGCTTCAATTACTGATATCATAGTTTGTTAGTTTCAATGAAGTTTTTGATTCATACTTTACCTTGTGAACGAATTGTTACTTTATCATAGGAAATTATATGACAATATATGTTGTTGTTCTAAAGTTGATCATGATTCACTCATGTCCGTATTTTATTTTATCAACACCTCTATCTCTAAACATGTGGACATATTTTTCGATATCGGCTTTCGCTTGAGGACAAGCGAGGTCTAAGCTTGGGGGAGTTGATACGTCCATTTTGCATCATGCTTTTATATTGATATTTATTGGATTATGGGTTGTTAGTACATATTATATCACAATACTTATGCCTTTTCTCTCTTATTTTATAAGGTTCGCATGAAGAGGGAGAATGCCGACAACTGGAATTCTGGACTGGAAAAGGAGCAAATATTAGAAACCTATTCTGCACAACTCCAAAAGTCCTGAAACTTCACAGAGCATGTTTTTGGAATATATACAAAATATTGGGCGAAGAAAATACCAGAGGAGGGCCACCAGCTAGCCACAGGGGTGGAGGGCGCGCCCTACCCCCCTGGGCGCGCCCCCCGTCCTTGTGGGCCCCTTGGCATCCCTCCGACGCCCATCTTCTGCTATATGATGTGTTTTGACCTGGAAAAAAGAAGAAGGAACCTTTCAGGACGAAGCGCCGCCGTCTCGAGGCGGAACCTGGGCAGAACAAATCTAGGGTTCCGGCGGAGCTGTTCTGCCGGGGAAACATCCCTCCGGGAGGGGGAAATCAAAGCCATCGTCATCACCAACGATCCTCTCTTCGAGAGGGGGTCAATCTCCATCAACATCTTCACTATAGCCATCTCCTCTCAAACCCTAGTTCATCTCTTGTATTCGATCTTGGTCCCAAAACCTCAGATTGGTACCTGTGGGTTGCTAGTAGTGTTGATTACTCCTTGTAGTTGATGCTCGTTGGTTTATTTGGTGGAAGATTATATTTTTAGATCCTTAATGATAATTAATAATCCTCTGATCTTGATCATTAATATGCTTTGTGAGTAGTTATGTTTGTTCCTGAGGACATGGGAGAAGTCTTGTTATAAGTAATCATGTGAATTTGGTATTCGTTCAATATGTTGATGAGATGTATGTTGTCTTTCCTCTAGTGGTGTTATGTGACCGTCGACTACATGACTCTTCACCATTATTTGGGCCTAGGGTAAGGCATTGGTAAGTAATAAGTAGATGATGGGTTGCTAGAGTGACAGAAGCTTAAACCCTAGTTTATGCGTTGCTTCGTAAGGGGCTGATTTGGATCCATATGTTTCATGATATGGTTAGGTTTACCTTAATTCTTATTTTGTAGTTGCGGAAGCTTGCGAGAGGGGTTAATAATAAGTGGGAGGCTTGTCCAAGTAAGGGCAGCACTGGTCCACCCACATATCAAATTATCAAAGTAACGAACGCGAATCATATGAGCATGATGAAAACTAACTTGACAACAATTCCCATGTGTCCTCATGAGCACTTTGCATTATATAAGAGTTCATACAGGCTTGTCCTTTTCTAAAAAAAGGATTGGGCCACCTTCCTGCACCTTGTTTTCTTTTATTACTTGTTACCCGTTACGAATTATCTTATCACAAAAACTATCTGTTACCGATAATTTCAGTGCTTGCAGAGAATACCTTGATGAAAACCACTTCTCATTTCCTTTTGCTCCTTGTTGGGTTCGACACTCTTACTTATCAAAAGGATGACGATAGATCCCCTATACTAGTGGGTCATCACGCATCAAGATCTATAGAGATAGATCAAGATGCTTAATAGGACTTTCACAAAGCACATACCTTGACAAAGTTTTGAAGAAGTTCAAAATGGATCAGTCAAAGAAAGCGTTCTTGCCTGTGTTGCAAGGTTTGAAGTTGAGTCAGACTCAAAGTCCGACCACTGCAGAAGTTAGAGAGAAAATGAAAGTCATTCCCTATGCCTCAGCCATAGGTTCTATCATGTATGCTATGTTGTGTGCCAGACCTAATGTGTGCCTTGCCATAAGTTTGGCAGGGAGGTGCCGAAGTAATCCAGGAGTGGATCACTGGACAGCGGTCAAGAACATCCTAAAGTACCTGAAAAGGACCAAGGATATGTTTCTCATTTATGGAGGTGACTGCTACCTCTTGAGCATTGCGTTGGATTTCCTTGAAGAGGAAAGGGTGATGCAGCAGAGTAGAGTAAGTATTTCCCTCAGTTTTTGAGAACCAAGGTATCAATCCAGTAGGAGGCTACGCGCGAGTCCCTTGTACCTACACAAAACAAATAGCTCAACGCAACCAACGCGATTAGGGGTTGTCAATCCCTTCACGGTCACTTACGAGAGTGAGATCTGATAGAGATAATAGATAATATTTTTGGTATTTTTTATATAAAGATGCAAGGTAAAATAAAAGGCAAAGTAAAAAGAAAAGCAATAATAAAGTGATGGAAGATTGATATGATGAGAATAGACCCGGGGGCCATAGATTTCACTAGTGGCTTCTCTCAGGAGCATAAGTATTCTACGGTGGGTGAACAAATTACTGTTGAGCAATTGACAGAATTGAGCATACTTATGAGAATATCTAGGTATGATCATGTATATAGGCATCGCGTCCGAGACAAGTAGACCGACTCCTGCCTGCATCTACTACTATTACTCCACTCATCGACCGCTCTCCAGCATGCATCTAGAGTATTAAGTTCAAGAAAATAGAGTAACGCCTTAAGCAAGATGACATGATGTAGAGGGATAAATTCATGCAATATGATAAAAAAAACCATCTTGTTATCCTCGATGGCAACAATACAATACGTGCCTTGCTGCCCCTACTGTCACTGGGAAAGGACACCGCAAGATTGAACCCAAAGCTAAGCACTTCTCCCATTGCAAGAAGAACCAATCTAGTAGGCCAAACCAAACTAATAATTCAAAGAGACTTGCAAAGATAACCAATCATACATAAAAGAATTCAGAGAAGATTCAAATATTGTTCATAGATAAACTTGATCATAAACCCACAATTCATCGGTCTCAACAAACACACCGCAAAAAGAAGATTACATCGAATAGATCTCCACGAGAGAGGGGGAGAACATTGTATTGAGACCCAGAAAGAGAGAAGAAGCCATCTAGCTACTAACTATGGACCCGAAGGTCTGAGGTAAACTACTCACACTTCATCGGAGAGGATGTGGTGATGATGTAGAAGCCCTCCGTGGTGGATTCCCCTTCCGGTAGAGCTCCGGAACAGGCCCCAAGATGGGATCTCGTGGGTACAGAAGGTTGCAGTGGTGGAATTAGGTTTTTGGCTCTATATCTGATTGTTTGGGGGTACGTAGGTATATATAGAAGGAAGGAGTACGTCGGTGGAGCAAAGGGGGGCCCACGAGGCAGGGGGCGTGCCCTAGGGGGGTGACCTCCACCCTCGTGGCCGCCTCCCTCCTTTCTTGACGGAGGGTCCAAGTCTCCTGGATCATATTTGTTGAGAAAATCACGTTCCCGAAGGTTTGATTCCGTTTGGACTCCATTTGATATTCTGTTTCTTCGAAACCCTGAAATAGGCAAAAAACAGCAATTCTGGGTTGGGCCTCCGGTTAATAGGTTAGTCCCAAAAGTAATATAAAAGTGGAAAGTAAAGCCCAATATGGTCCAAAATAGTAGATAATATAGCATGGAGCAATCAAAAATTATAGATACGTTGGAGACGTATCAGGCATCCCCAAGCTTAATTCCTGCTCGTCCTCGAGTAGGTAAATGATAAAAAGTGAATTTTTGATGCGGAGTGCTACTTGGCATAATTTCAATGTAACTCTTCTTAATTGTGGTATGAATATTCAGATCCGAAAGATTCAAGACAAAAGTTCATATTGACATAAAAATAATAATACTTCAAGCATACTAACAAAGCAATTATGTCTTCTCAAAATAACATGGCCAAAGAAAGTTATCCCTACAAAATCATATAGTCTGGCCATGCTCTATCTTCACCACACAAAGTATTTAAATCATGCACAACCCCGATGACAAGCCAAGCAATT
The DNA here is from genome assembly GCA_032464435.1 of Aegilops umbellulata. NCBI lineage: Eukaryota > Viridiplantae > Streptophyta > Magnoliopsida > Poales > Poaceae > Aegilops > Aegilops umbellulata. The sequence goes on from CP136054.1 coordinate 402,704,814, forward strand.
GTTTCATACTTTTGACATTCTCAAAACTTTTTCAATCTTCACGCAATACATGAGCGTGAGCCATGGATATAGCACTATATGTGGAATAGAATGGTGGTTGTGGAGAAGACAAAAAGGGGAAGATAGTCTCACATCAACTAGGCGTATCAACGGGCTATGGAGATGCCCATTAATAGATATCAATGTGAGTGAGTAGGGATTGCCATGCAACGGATGCACTAGAGCTATAAGTATATGAAAGCTCAACAAAAGAAACTAAGTGGGTGTGCATCCAACTCGCTTGCTCACGAAGACCTAGGGCATTTTGGGGAAGCCCATCATGGGAATATACAAGCCAAGTTCTATAATGAAAAATTCCCACTAGTATATGAAGGTGACAGAACAAGGGACTCTCTATCATGAAGATCATGGTGCTACTTTGAAGCACAAGTGTGGTAAAAGGATATTAACATTGTCCCTTCTCTCTTTTTCTCTCATTTTTTTTATTTGGGCCTTTTCACCTTTTTATGGCCTATTTTTTTTATTTTCTCTTTTTTTTCGTCCGGAGTCTCATCCTGACTTATGGGGGAATCATAGTCTCCATCATCCTTTCCTCACTTGGGACAATGCTCTAAAAATGATGATCATCACACTTTTATTTTCTTACAACTCGATACTTAGAACAAAATATGACTCGATGTGAATGCCTCCGGCGGTGTACCGGGATATGCAATGAATCAAGAGTGACATGTATGAAAAAGTTATGAATGGTGGCTTTGCCACAAATATGATGTCAACTACATGATCATGCTAGCAATATGACAAGGATGGAGCGTGTCATAATAAACGGAACGGTGGAAAGTTGCATGGCAATATATCTCGGAATGGCTATGGAAATGCCATGATAGGTAGGTATGGTGGCTGTTTTGAGGAAGGTATATGGTGTGTGTATGATACCGGCGAAAAGTGCGCGGTATTGGAGAGGCTAGCAATGGTGGAAGGATGGGAAAAGTGCGTATAATCCATGAACTCAACATTAGTGATGAAGGACTCATATACTTATTGCAAAAATCTAGAAGTTATCAAAGCAAAGTATTACGCGCATGATCCTAGGGGAATAGATTGGTAGGAAAAAACCATCGCTCGTCCCCGACCGCCACTCATAAGGAAGACAATCAATAAATAAATCATGCTCCGACTTCATCACATAACGGTTCACCATACGTGCATGCTACGGGAATCACAAACTTTAACACAAGAATTTCTCAAATTCACAACTACTCAACTAGCATGACTCTAATATCACCATCTTCATATCTCAAAACAATTATCAAGCATCAAACTTTTCTTAGTATTCAACGCACTCAAAAGAAAGTTTTACAAATCTTGAATACCAAGCATATTATTATTATTTAGCAAATTACCATGCTATTTAAGACTCTCAAAATAATCTAAGTGAAGCATGAGAGATCAATAGTTTCTTTAAAACAAATCCACCACCGTGCTCTAAAATATATAAGTGAAACACTAGAGCAAAACTATATAGCTCAAAAGATATAAGTGAAGCACATAGAGTATTCTAACAAATTCCAATTCTTGTATGGCTCTCTCAAAAGGTATGTACAGCAAGGATGATTGTGGCAAACTAAAAAGCAAAGACTCAAATCATACAAGACGCTCCAAGCAAAACACACATCGTGTGGTGAATAAAAATATAGTTCCAAGTAAAATTACCGATGGAAGTAGACGAAAGAGGGGATGCCTTCCGGGGCATCCCCAAGCTTTGACTTTTTGGTGTCCTTGGATTATCTTGGGGGTGCCATGGGCATCCCAAAGCTTAGGCTCTTGCCACTCCTTGTTCCATAGTCCATCAAAAGATTTCACCCAAAACTTGAAAACTTCACAACACAAAACTCAACAGAAATATCGTGAGCTCCGTTAGCGAAAGAAAACAAAAGACCACTTCAAGGTACTGTAATGAACTCATTCTTTATTTATATTGGTGTTAAACCTGCGGTATTCCAACTTCTCTATGGTTTATAAACTATTTTACTAGCCATAGATTCATCAAAATAAGCAAACAACACACGAAAAACAGAATCTGTCAAAAACAGAACAGTTTGTAGCAATCTGTAACTAACGCAAACTTCTGGAACTCCAAAACTTCAGAAAAAATAGGACGACCTAGGCAATTTGTTTATTGGCCAGAAGCAATTGGAATCACTATTTTATCACGTTCTGGTGATTTTTAACAATTGTTTTCGTGAACAGAAAGTTTCTGGAAATTACAGCAAGATCAAATAACTATCATCCAAGAATATCCTATAGGTTTAACTGGGCACAAACACTAATTAAAACACAAAACCACATCTAAATAGAAGGTAGATATATTATTTATTCCTAAACATAAACAAAAGCAAAAAACTAAAAATAAAATTGGGTTGCCTCCCAACAAGTGCTATCGTTTAACGCCCCTAGCTAGGCATAAAGCAAGGATAGATCTAGGTATTGCCATCTTTGGTAGGTAATTCTTCAATGAGGCATCTACCTTCCTTAGAAATTTCTTTCTTTCTAGTAATTATCAAACTTTTAGGCACAAGATCGAAAAATTCATTTGTAGCAAATGGTTCCTTAATGATAGCAAAAAGATTGGGATGAATACTTATAGATTTAAGATTCGCGGTTTCCTTACTAGAGGATTCACCCTTATTTTTAGGAACATACATAACCTTGGCAATTTTAGTAGGAGGACTTGGAGTATTCTTTACGGAAGAAAAAGCGGTTCCCAAGTTGGTAATGATACCCTCAAGTTTATCGATTCTAGTGGAATCTTGATTTATTCTCTCATTAACCATGGGTTCCTTTTCCTTAATATTTTTCAAAGTTACTCCTACCTTAGATCCATATTGGGTAATTTGATTGTGGATCTTTTTATCTAGGTTTTCAATTAAATCAACGGTGGCAACTTTATTTTTAATAATTTAGAGTCTTTGCATTACATGCTCCAAAGTTAACATAGTTTCATTAACCAAAAGAGGGGGTGAGCCAAATAAATCTATCATAGCATTATAAGAATCAAAAGTATGGCTACCCAAGAAATTCCCTCCGGTAATGGTATCAAGGATATATCTATACCAAGGATTAGCACCTACATAAAAATTGCGGAGAAGAACTGAAGTAGATTGCTTCCTGGTAGATCTATTTTGAGCATTGCAAATTCTATACCAAGCGTCTTTTAGATTTTCTCCCTCCCTTTGCTTAAAATTTATAAATTCATTATCGTGAGATAACGGAGAAGATATAAGACTAGCCATGACAACAAACAAGCGGAAAAAGGGCAAACGGAAAAGAGAGGGCGAATAAAACGGCAAGGGTGAAGTGGGGGAGAGGAAAACGAGAGGCAAATGGCAAATAATGTAATGCAGGAGATAAGGGATTGTGATGGGTACTTGGTATGTTGACTTTTGCGTAGACCTCCCCGGCAACGGCGCCAGAAATGGCTCGTTGTCGGGAGTCCAAATCTTGACTTGACCTTGCGTAAGCCTCCCCGGCAACGGCGCCAGAAATCTTCCTGCTACCTCTTGAGCACTGCGTTGGATTTCCTTGAAGAGGAAAGGGTGATTGTCGGTGTCAAAACCGTCGGATCTCGGGTAGGGGGTCCTGAACTGTGCGTCTAGGTGGATGGTAACAGGAGACAAGGGGCACGATGTTTTTACCCAGGTTCGGGCCCTCTCGATGGAGGTAAAACCCTACTCCTGCTTGATTAATATTGATGATATGGGTAGTACAAGAGTGGATCTACCACGAGATTAGAGAGGCTAAACCCTAGAAGCTAGCCTATGGTATGATAGTTGTTGTTGTGTCCTACGGACTAAACCCTCGGTTTATATAGACATCGGAGGGGGCTAGGGTTACACGGAGTCGGTTACAAGGAAGGAGATCTACATATCCGTACTGCCAAGCTTGCCTTCCACGCCAAGGAGAGTCCCATCCGGAAACGGGACGAAGCCTTCAATCTTGTATCTTCATAGTTCAACAGTCCGGCCAAAGGTTATAGTCCAGCTATCCGGATACCCCCTAATCCAGGACTCCCTCAGTAGCCCCTGGAGCAGGCTTCAATGACGATGAGTCCGGCGCGCAGATTGTCTTCGGCATTGCAAGGCCGGTTCCTCCTCCGAATACTTCATAGAAGATTTTGAACACGAGGATTGTGTTCGGCTCTGCAAAACAAGTTCCACATACCACCGTAGAGAGAATAATATTTCCACAAATCTAATCTGCTGACGTATCCCGTAATGTGACATCACACCACAGCCAAGCTTTTATTCAAATTGTTTTTTTACAGCCAACCTCAGCGCGTTTTGCGAGGTGGTTTCCTCGGCACGTCTTGTCAAAGCAGAGATCGTGTCCCCTTATTGCAGGATTCTCATCAATACGGACGTGGGTGACCCAGCTGTGCCATCAATTACGGCGCTTGGGGGACGAGCGGGTTTTACCAGGCTGGTGGGGACGCATAGTTTCGTCCGCCCATATAAAGGGATAAGGATTCACCTTTTTCCATCCACGCCTTCTTCCTCCTTTGCTCATCCATTCTCGCACACTCGAGCTCCAGCGCCCAAGCTCTTCCTCAACCTTCTCCAACCATGTCCGGAGCGGGAGGCAAGTGGATGGTCTCCTCCATCACGGAGGGACACATCAAGAAGCTGAGGGGAGCCGGATACTTGCCCGGCGATATCGCACACCGGCTCCCAGATGCGGGGCAGCTAATCCCCGCCCCTAGGCCCCACGAGAGGGTAGTGTTCCTTACCCATTTCCTCCGCGGACTGGGATTCCCTCTCCACTCATTCGTCCGGGGGCTCATGTTCTACCACGGCCTGGATTTCCATGATCTGGCCCCGAACTTCATCCTCAGCATCTCGACGCTTATCGTCGTGTGTGAGGCCTTCCTCCGCATCAAGCCCCACTTCGGCCTATGGCTGAAGACTTTTAATGTTAAATCGAAAGTGGTGCGCGGCCAGCAGGCGAAGTGCGGAGGCCATGGTGGGCAAGATGCCCAACGCCACATGGCTCGAGGGCTCCTACGTGGAGACCATAAAGGGGTGGCAATCGGGGTGGTTCTACATCACCGAGCCGCGTGACCCCAAATGGGCAGCGGCCCCGAGTTTCGATCCGAAATCCCCACGCGGTTCACCTCCTGGAAAGAGAAGGGCCTGGCCTGGGGTAGTCCGGGAGAGTTGACCAGACTCCAAACCTGTATCCAAAACATGGTGAGCAAGAAGCTCAAGCTTGTCAACATAGTCCAGGTCATGCTCATCCGCCGGATCCTCCCGTGTCAACAATGGGCATTCAAATTGTGGGAGTTCGACCCGGCCCAGCACCAAACTCTGAGCAAGCTCTTCGACACAACACACGAGGATGCTTGGAAGGTGCTATTCAAGGGCGCCGAGGTTCCCCCTCCCCTTACCGAGGATCACGGATTCAGCGCGAAGCGCCAAGCCAGCGCGGTAAGCTGTTTTACCTCTTATAGGGTATTAGTTTTTAATAGTTTAATCATATGCGGGATCTAAGCTCCCATACCTTTGACAGGAATGGCAGGAGACGGCCGAACAAATTGACTGTCCGGCTCCTCTGCCCGAAGGCCCAGCCGACGCTCGCTTAGCGGAGCTGCTGGTTCCTGCACCTTACGTGGTGCCAGAGACGAAGGCCAAGAAGAAGGCCACGGGAACCCGAAAGAGTTCCCGGCGCCCGGTGGTGTCAGACTCATCGTCCGATGACTCCGAGGTGCACTCCTCCCACGAAGATGAGGAGGAGGAAAAAGAAGCTTCTTCCCCTCCAGCAGGGGGAGAAAAGAAAAGGAAGGCCGCCCCAACCGGGGAGGCCGGAGGGTCCAAGAAGGGAAGGACCCTTCCTCCGGACTACTCCACCAACGCCACCGACAGCGAAGACGAGTGGCCACCCAGGGCCAAGCCCCTGGCGAAGTCGTAAGTATTCAGACACCAGAGTGACTCATAGCGTTCCTTTATTGCACAGCTTCTCCTAACGCCGAATATAATCATGCAGTCCGCCCCGAGCCCGCGTCGACGTATCGTCGAGCGGTTCCTTGGATTCATCGGAGGTGAATAGCTTTTCACTTCCGACCGCCTCCTCCCCTCGCCCTATGGACAATGCCGAGGTATTGTCTCAAGGGGTTCCAAACCGAGGGGAGGTAGTCCTAGGGGCGCCTCAAGGCGACATCCCGAACTCCAGGCGCAAAGGGAGCAAGGCTCCCAAGGCCTCCAAGTCCGGCCCTCAGCCGAACATCGTGCCGGAACCTACAGTGGTTCCGGACTCTGCCAGGCGACCCCTTCCAAGAGGGGCAAGTCGCCCGTGCCGGTGACCTCCATCCATCTGGAGGCACTGGACAATTTGCTGGAAGTGCTTAACGGCGCCTCCATTGACGAGGAGCACCGCACTATTATGAGTGCGGTGATCCAGAAGGTTCAGTCCGCCAAGAGCGGGCTGACTGAAGCCTGTGCCACCCTTCTAACAGGCTTTGAGGTATGTATTAAAAATATATGAAAATATTACTGCATAGACAGTAGCCCCTGATGCTCTGTTCGGTGTTCACAAACAAAAGTTGGATAGAGGATCTAATAATATTCGCAGGAGTCTAACATAATTATGTCGATATGCGTATGCAGGTTTCGCTGCTGACCTCTGTCGCACTGACTGCGGAGGTTGATGCGCTGAAGCAGAACCTCGAGCGGTCCGAGAAAGAGCTCGGCCTTGCCAAGAAGCAGCTCGAGGAGAACCAAGGTATGTAATGCCTTGTTTATGTTTGTATATATAAAAAAGATGCAGTTGCAAAAATGGTATGATCGTTATTGTTGTGCTAGGGGCCACGACCGAGGTGGCGACCCTGAAGCAAGCACTATCCGAGGCCGAAAACAAAGCGGCCACGGAGTGCAGCGAGCGGGGGAAGCAAGAGGCGCGGGTTGTCGAGGTGCAGCAAGAGCTCCAAGCTCTCATGAAAAAGCATGAGAGTTTGGAGCTTGACTCGAAGACGCAAGAGTCCGAGCTTGCCTCGGCCCTTGAGAGTGCCAAGCATGCTAAGGCCGAAGCCCAGAAGGCCCTCCAGGAAATTGAGGCGATGAGGAAGATAGTGGCGGGTAAGGCATTCATTATGCAAAGCAAGCATGTGAAAGTAAATTACTTGTTACTTACTCGAGTCCGGTGTTACTTACTCGAGTCCGGAGCTCTCCAGGAGCATTCGCAGATTTGCCCCGCAGTGTGTCGGATGCTGGAAAGCACTACCGAGCCAAGGAGGGGAGCTCAACGGAGAAGGTGTTCTGGTCTCATATACTGAGGCCGAACACGCGGTGCCCTTAAGCGACCAACTGAAGCAATTGGTCGAGCTCCATAAGGCGGCCGAACAGGCCATGAAGGGTCTTATAGTCCGGCTGTGGCCTGGAGAGGCCATGCCAGGGAGCTACTTCGGGCTGGTGAGGCAGCTTGTGGATGCCTGTCCTTGGCTTGAGGTTATCAAGTGCTCCGTCTGCGTCGAGGGCGCCCGCAGGGTGCTTGCCCATGTTAAAGTGCACTGGGGCAAGATGGACGCTGAGAAGCTGGTGAAGGATGGGCCACCGCAGGGCAAGGAGCATCGCCACCCTGAAATGTACTATGAGGGCATCCTGAAGGGTGCCCGCCTTATGGCGGATGAATGTTCCAAAGATGTAATATTTGAGTGAACTCGCTCGTTTTGATCATGTGTGCTGAAAACTTGTTCATATGCGCTATGCAACGCTTGTTTGAATTTAAAATATTACCTTATGTGCGGCCGTTTATTAAATCTGAGAGATGGCGAGTCGTCGGCTTCTGCCCCCATGCCACGAGTGTTGGGGTGTTCGGGATAAACCTGAGCAGTTTTTTTCCCATTCTTGGGTCGTTCGAGGGAGGTGCTCAACACAACGAACAAGGCAATCGGACTATAATGCTTTATCACTCTCACTTAGACAGAGAATTCTATAATTTTAAATTTTGGCGAAGCCCCTAGTGTTTGGAAGACCGAGTTCGGGGCGCTATACATGCCTAGGCCGGACAAAGCCGACTCCTCGCCCTAAGCGGCATAAGTCTTTAGGGACTCGAAACCTTTCGAACAGCGACCAGCTCTCGCCCTATCATGACAGTTAGTTTTATCTTTCTCTACTGAGGTGCTTAGCCCAACTGAACCGGGGCACAATCACAGTAGTTCTCAAAGTGCTACCTTAGCCGATATAGCGGAACGTAAGGTACCAAAACATGGGAGCCAGGCAAACCCAACTATTGACCCAAGACATGATTCGGAGCTGATGCATATAATGCTATAAGTTCGGAGTGCCGCACTTGTGAAAGTGTTCGGACTTCTCACGCCGTATTATGGGGCGCTTAAGCCCCTGGCGTATTAGCCGTACCAAAGTGTACGGGTGCTAAATGTCATGAATGAACATATATACATAAAAAGGAAGGAATAGAGAATGCAATAATAGACTAAAGCTATGCATTGTTTATTTGAAAAAGGTGCATTAAAAGCAGAACGATACAAATAGTGCAATAAGCAAGAGATGGGACTATTTGACATGTCCCCTCCAGGGGCGAGCTGCGGAATGGTATTTAAAGCAGGTATTTTGCTCGTTATAGAGACCACCTGGGAGTTCCATAGTGTGACGTAGCATTCGGCCTCCCTGGTTGTTGTATTGTGTGTTCAGCGATTGTACCGGCGAACAGGTCTTCCGAAGAGTAAAGTCCTGAAAGTGAGAAAAAATGACAAAATCGGGAACCCCTAGTGCGGTTGAGCCGCATTTTGGGGCGTGCCGTGGTCGTGCCCCTCCCCCAGTGCCCATGGTATTTTCAGAGCGTAATTATGTACGCGTAGCACGGATTTCGCTGTTTCGCTGGGGCTGGGGTTGGGGCCGCATTGCTACGCTTGCTCGGAACGTGCCAGGCGGTCTTGTTGTAGATTACTCCGAGCGCGCTTGACGGTGTCCGGCCGTTTTGTCGCCGGACTGGAGAATTGCCTTGAGAGGTTGTTTTGTACTTCCGCTGCGAGGGCCGCCGTGTGCTCCTTCGTTCGGAGACAGCGCTCAGTGTTTCCATTGACTGTGATGACTCCCCGAGGTCCTGGCATCTTGAGCTTGAGGTATGCATAGTGCGGCACCGCACTGTATTTTGCGAATGCGGTTCGCCCGAGCAGTGCATGATAGCCACTGCGGAACGGGACTATATCGAAGATTAACTCCTTGCTTCGGAAATTATCCAGGGATCCGGAGACCACCTCCAGTGTGACTAAGCCTGTGCAATGGGCCTCTACACCAGGTATGATGCCTTTAAAGGTCGTTTTTGTGGGTTTAATCCTTGAGGGATCTATGCCCATTTTGCACACTGTATCATGATAAAGCAGGTTCAGGTTGCTGCCGCCGTCCATAAGGACTCGAGTGAGGTGAAATCCGTCGATAATTGGGTCTAGAACCAATGTGGCAAATCCGCCATGGCGGATACTAGTGGGATGGTCCCTGCGATTGAAAGTGATCGGACAGGAGGACCATGGGTTAAACTTTGGGGCGACTGTCTCCAACGTGTATACGTCCCTTAACGCACGCTTCCGCTCCCTCTTGGGGATGTGGGTTGTGTATATCATGTTCACCGTCCGCACTTGTGGGGGGAAACCCTTCTGTCCTCTGTTGTTCGGCGGCCGGGGCTCCTCCTCGTCGTTGCTGTGTAGCCCCTTGTCTTTGTTTTCGGCATTTAACTTGCCGGCCTGCTTGAACACCCAACAATCCCTGTTGGTGTGGTTGGCTGGCTTGTCGGGGTGCCATGTATCTGACATGAGCGATCGAGTACACGGTCCAAACTGGACGGGCCTGGAGTGCTTCTTTTGAATGGCTTTTTCCGCTGACCAGACTTAGAGCCTCTGTATCCGGCATTAACTGTCGTATCCTCAGTATTGTCGCTGTTAATGCGGCGTTTGTGTTTGTTGCGACGTGACCTGCCATTGCTGTCCTTGGTATCCGAAGTACCATGGCTCTTTGATATGTTATTGTTGCGAGCCAGCCAGCTGTCTTCTCCCGCGCAAAAGCGGGTCATGAGTGTCGTGAGGGCTGCCATAGATTTCGGCTTTTCCTGTCCAAGGTGCCGGGCAAGCCACTCGTCGTGGATGTTATGCTTGAAAGCTGCTAGGGCCTCTGCATCCGGACAGTCGAAGATTTGATTTTTCTTTGTTAGGAACCGTGTCCATAATTGCCTGGCCGATTCCTCTGGCTGTTGAATTATGTGGCTCAAGTCATCGGCATCTGGTGGTCGCACGTAAGTGCCCTGGAAGTTATCGAGGAATGCGGCTTCCAGATCTTCCCAACACCCAATGGATTCTGCTGGCAAGCTGTTGAGCCAATGTCGAGCTGGTCCTTTAAGCTTGAGTGGGAGGTATTTGATGGCGTGTAGATCGTCGCCACGGGCCATGTGGATATGAAGGAGATAGTCCTCAATCCATATCGCAGGATCTGTCGTACCATCATATGATTCAATATTCACGGGTTTGAAACCCTCTGGAATTTGATGATCCATTACTTCATCTGTGAAGCATAGCGGGTGTGCGGCACCTCTGTACTGGGCTATATCACGACGCAGCTCGAATGAGTTTTGTCTGCTATGTTCGGCCCGACCGGATTTACTTTTGCTGTATCCGGCGTGACGGTTATCGTCTCGTGTGGTGGGGCGCCCATGCGATCCGTAGATCGATCTTGTTTGCTTTGCTTTGTCCTCCAATATGTCTCGCAGATCTAGAGCATTTCCCCGTGCCTTGGTATTTTTTTAGTGACGCCGGGGTGCGGCTTGAGCTGTGGGCCGAGAGGCCTCTCTGTCGCGGCCACAAGGTGGCCGGTCAGCCACGTCATACACTGGAGATGTAGGTTTAGATGCTTCCTCCTCTAATCGGGGTAGCAACCTGCGCTTTGGGTAGCTCTTGGAGGGGCGTTCGAGTTCATATTCCTCGGCCGCATGGACTTTAGTCCATCTATCAGCTAGCAAGTCTTGATCAGCTCTAAGCTGCTGCTGCTTTTTCTTAAGGCTATTCGCCGTGGCCATAAGCCGGCGCTTGAAGCGCTCTTGCTCGACGGGATCCTCAGGCATGACAAATTCGTCGTCGTCGAGGCTTGCCTCGTCTTCGGAGGGAGGCATGTAATTATCATCCTCTACCTCTCTATCTGCCGCTCTCTCAGGAGGGCTGGCTTCTCCATCCTCCTGCGCTGAATCTTGCTGGAGGGGGTTGTCTTCGGCACTATCCGGAGTGTTATTATCTCCTGTGCCGGTATCACTGTTTTTGCTTTGGTGAGACTTAGAGCGGCGCCGCTGACGCCGGCGCTTAGGTTGAGGGGTCATCCTCCGTTGTTCCATCGCCATTGCCCTCTTTGGGTATGTCCACCATATATATGTCATATGATGAGGTGGCTATCCATTGCCCTGTGAGCGGTGGTTCCTGTTCGTCTCCTACATCGTCGTCCATACGTCGATGTCTTCGGAGTCAAAGTCGAGCATGTCGGTCAAATCATCGACAGTGGCTACGTAGTGGGTGGTGGGTGGGCGTCGAATTTCTTCGTCATCCGCATCCCAATCCTGCCGGTCATAATCCGGCCAAGACTCTCCTGACAAGGAGAGGGACCTTAGTGAATTCAGTATGTCGCCGAAGGGCGAGTGCTGAAAGATATCCGTGGCGGTGAACTCCATGATTGGCGCCCAATCGGATTCGATTGGCAGGGGCGCGGGTGGATCGGAGTCCGGAGGAGAGTCCGGCAATTTGGAGTCACAGGCCTCGCGAAGGGTAAGGCTGGTGTTCGGCTCAATCACCGTTGAGGTTGCGGCCTCCATGGCGGGGTCTAACCACCCGCCCACGGATGGCGCAATTGGCTCTGAGTTAAAGGTCGGAGCGGTTGCAGGTGCGGTCTCCGGAGCACTGTTCGGCGGTAGAGCTAAATCATGCCCATCGTGACAGTGTGGCGCACTCGGCCGGGGCTCGAATCCGTCGAAGATCAAGTCTCCGCGGATGTCGGTCGTGTAGTTTAAGCTACCAAAACTGACCTGATGGCCCGGGGCGTAACCCTCGATCTGCTCCAGATGGCCAAGTGAATTGGCACGCGGTGCAAAGCCGTCGAATACAAAGATCTGTCCAAGGAGAAAAGTCTTACCCTTGACTGCATCGCTATAGATGATCGAAGGAGCCATCGAGCCTAACGATGACGACACAGAGGAACTCTCAATGAAAGCACCAATGTCGGTGTCAAAACCGGCGGATCTCGGGTAGGGGGTCCCGAACTGTGCGTCTAGGCGGATGGTAATAGGAGACAAGGGGCACGATGTTTTTACCCAGGTTTGGGCCCTCTCGATGGAGGTAAAACCCTACTCCTACTTGATTAATATTGATGATATGGGTAGTACAAGAGTGGATCTACCACGAGATCAGAGAGGCTAAACCCTAGAAGCTAGCCTATGGTATGATAGTTGTTGTGTCCTACGGACTAAACCCTCCGGTTTATATAGACACCGGAGGGGGCTAGGGTTACACAGAGTCGGTTACAAGGAAGGAGATCTACATATCCGTACTGCCAAGCTTGCCTTCCACGCCAAGGAGAGTCTCATCCAGACACGGGACGAAGTCTTCAATCTTGTATCTTCATAGTCCAACAGTCCGGCCAAAGGTTATAGTCCGGCTGTCCGGATACCCCCTAATCCAGGACTCCCTCAGTGATGCAGCAGAGTAGAGTAAGTATTTCCCTCAGTTTTTGAGAGCCAAGGTATCAATCCAGTAGGAGGCTACGCGCGAGTCCCTCGTACCTACACAAAACAAATAGCTCAACGCAACCACCGTGATTAGGGGTTGTCAATCCCTTCACGATCACTTACGAGAGTGAGATCTGATAGAGATAATAGATAATGTTTTTGGTATTTTTGATATAAAGATGCAAGGTAAAATAAAAGGCAAAGTAAAAAAGAAAATCAATAATAAAGTGATGGAAGTTTGATATGATGAGAATAGACCCGGGGGCCATAGATGTCACTAATGGCTTCTCTTAAGAGCATAAGTATTCTACGGTGGGTGAACAAATTGCTGTTGAGCAATTGACAGAATTGAGCATACTTATGAGAATATCTAGGTATGATCATGTATATAGGCATCACGTCCGAGACAAGTAGACCGACTCCTGCCTGCATCTACTACTATTACTCCACCCATCGACCGTTATCCAGCATGCATCTAGAGTATTGAGTTCAAGAAAACAGAGTAACGCCTTAAGCAAGATGACATGATGTAGAGGGATAAATTCATGCAATATGATAAAAAAAACCATCTTGTTATCCTCGATGGCAACAATACAATACGTGCCTTGCTTCCCCTACTGTCACTTGGAAAGGACACCGCAAGATTGAACCCAAAGCTAAGCACTTCTCCCATTGCAAGAAGAACCAATCTAGTAGGCCAAACCAAACTGATAATTCGAAGAGACGTGCAAAGATAACCAATCATACATAAAAGAATTCAGAGAAGATTCAAATATTGCTCATAGATAAACTTGATCATAAACCCACAATTCATCGGTCTCAACAAATACACCGCAAAAAGAAGATTACATCGAATAGATCTCCGCAAGAGAGGGGGAGAACATTGTATTGAGATCCAAAAAGAGAGAAGAAGCCATCTAGCTACTAACTATGGACCCTAAGGTCTGAGGTAAACTACTCACACTTCATCGGAGAGGCTATGGTGATGATGTAGAAGCCCTCCGTGGTGGATTCCCCTTCCGGCGGAGCTCCGGAACAGGCCCCAAGATGGGATCTCATGGGTACAGAAGGTTGCGGCGGTGGAATTAGGTTTTTGGCTCCATATCTAATCGTTTGGGGGTACGTAGGTATATATAGGAGGAAGGAGTACCTCGATGGAGCAAAGGGGGGCCCACGAGGCAGGGGGCGTGCCCTAGGGGGGCGCCCTCCAGCCTCGTGGCCGCCTCCCTCCTTTCTTGACGGAGGGTCCAAGTCGCCTGGATCATATTTGTTGAGAAAATCACGTTCCCGAAGGTTTCATTCCGTTTGGACTCCGTTTGATATTCTGTTTCTTCGAAACACTGAAATAGGCAAAAAAAACAGCAATTCTGGGCTGGCCCTCCGGTTAATAGGTTAGTCCCAAAAGTAATATAAAAGTGGAAAATAAAGCCCAATATGGTCCAAAACAGTAGATAATATAGCATGGAGCAATCAAAAATTATAGATACGTTGGAGACGTATCAGTGACAAAGAGCTCGTCGTAAATGGTTACGTGCTAGCTTTGACACTGATCCGGATGACTCTAAGTCACAAACCGGATACATATTTATATTGAATGGTGGAGCTGTCAGTTGGTGCAGTTCCAAGCAGAGCGTCGTGGCGGGATCTACGTGTGAAGCGGAGTACATAGTTGCTTCAGAAGCAACAAATGAAGGAGTCTGGATGAAGGAGTTCATATCTGATCTAGGTGTAATACCTAGTGCATCGGGTCCAATGAAAATCTTTTGTGACAATACTGGAGCGATTGCCTTGGCAAAGGAATCGAGATTCACAAGAGAACCAAACACATCAAGAGACGCTTCAACTCCATCTGTGAACAATTCAAGGAGCGAGACATAGAGATTTGCAAAATACATACAGATCTGAATGTAGCAGACCCGTTGACTAAGCCTCTTCCGCGAGGAGAACATGATCATCACCAAGACTCCATGGGTGTTAGATTCATTACAATGCAATCTAGATTATTAACCCTAGTGCAAGTGGGAGACTGAAGGAAATATGCCCTAGAGGCAATATTAAAGTTGTTATTTTATATTTACTTATTCATGATAAAGTTTTATTGTTCATGCTATAATTATATTGATCGGAAACCTAAATACATGTGTGAATACATAAACAAACACCGTGTCCCTAGTGAGCCTCTACTTGACTAGGTAGTTGATCAAAGATGGTTAAGGTTTCCTAACCATGGACATGAGTTGTCATTTGATAACGGGATCACTCCTAATGATGTGATGGACAAGACCCATCCGTTAGCTTAGCATTATGATCGTTCAGTTTTATTGCTATTGCTTTCTTCATGTCAAATACATATTCCTTCGACTATGAGATTATGCAACTCCCGGATACCGGAGGAATGCCTTGTGTGCTATCAAACATCACAACGTAACTGTGTGATTATAAAGATGCTCTACAGGTATCTCCGAAGGTGTTTGTTGAGTTGGCATAGATCGAGATTAGGATTTGTCACTCCGAGTATCGGAGAGGTATCTCTGGGCCCTCTTGGCAATACACATCATAAGCTAGCAAGAAAACAACTAAGGAGTTAGTCATGAGGTGATGTATTATGGAACGAGTAAAGAGACTTTCTGGTAACGAGATTGAACTAGGTATGAAGATACCGACGATCGAATCTCAGGCAAGTAACATATCGATAGACAAAGGGAATTACGTATGTTGTCATAAAGGTTCGACAGATAAAGATCTTCATAGAATATGTAGGAGCCAATATGGGCATCCAGGTTCCGCTATTGGTTATTGACCGGAGAGGTGTCTCGGTCATGTCTACATAGTTCTCGAACCCGTAGGGTCCTCACGCTTAACGTT
Organism: Aegilops umbellulata; assembly: GCA_032464435.1. NCBI lineage: Eukaryota > Viridiplantae > Streptophyta > Magnoliopsida > Poales > Poaceae > Aegilops > Aegilops umbellulata. The sequence continues at coordinate 402,720,441 of CP136054.1, forward strand.
CGTTGAGGATATAATATTATATGAGTTATGTATGTTAGTGACCGGATGTTGTTTGGAGTCCCGGATGAGATCACAGACATGACGAGGAGCTCCATAATGGTCCGGAGGTAAAGATTGATATATAGGATGACATGGTTAGGCCAAGGGGTAAGGCCCACGGGGCTTTAAGTCGGTGCAAAACGAGTTTTGCGGAGGCCAGGGGGCCAAACGCCGGAGACCCTGGTGTCTGGCCCTGGGCCAGACGCCAAGGCTGTGGCGTCTGGTCCTGGAAGTCTGAGAAGGACTCTTCCTTGCGGGCAAAACCGACTTTGAGGAGGCTTTTACTCAAAGTTTCGACCCCAAGGCTCAACATATAAATAGAGGGGCAATGCTAGCACCCAAGAGACATCAAGATTCACCAAGCCGTGTGTCGGCAAGCCCCGTCCCTCTAGTTTATCCTCTATCTAGTTTTTGTAGTGCTTGGCAAAGCGCTGCGGAGATTGCTCTTCATCACCAACCGTCACCACGCCGTTGTGCTTCCGGAACTCATCTACTACTTCGCCCCTCTTTTTGGATCAAGAAGGCGAGGATGTCATGGAGTTGTACGTGTGCTAAACGCGGAGGTGATGTACGTTCAGTACTTGATCGGGATGGATCGTGAAGGTGTACGACTACATCAACCACATTGATAAACGCTTCCGCTTCCGCTCTACGAGGGTACGTAGACACACTCCCCCCCTCGTTGCTATGCATCTCCATGGATAGATCATTGCGTGTGCGTAGAATTTTTTTTGTTTTCCATGCAACGATTCCCAACAAATGGTACCTGCACACAAAGAACAAATATTTGCAACCCGGCGCGTATGAGGGGTTGTCAATCCCTCTTCGGGTAACAGCGCCAGAAATTGTCAAGTTAATGGGATAAAAATTATGATAGATTGGATAAATAGATCTCGATAAAACGTGAAAATAAAAGATGCAAATAAAAAGTGTAGCAAAGTGTTTTGTGGTTTTTGGAATAATAGATATGAAAATAAAAGTGGCAAATAATAGATCAGAAAGCAAATATGATAAAAAATAGACACGGGGTCGTAAATTCACTAGTGGCTTCTCTCAAGAAATAGCACACACTGGGTAAACAAATTATTGTTGGGAAATTGATAGAAAATCGAATAGTTATGACGATATCCAAGGCAATGATCAATATATAGGCATCACGTCCAAGATTAGTAGACTGACTCCTGCCTGCAGCATCTACTACTATTACTCCACACATCGACCGATATCCAGCATGCATCTAGTGTATTAAGTTCATGGAGAAATGGAGTAATGCAATAAGAACGATGGCATGATGTAGATGAGATCTATTCATGTAGGAATAATCCCCATCTTGTTATCCTTAATAGCAATGATACATGCGTGTCTTGCTGCCCCTTCTGTCGGAAAGAAAACCACATTATTGAACCCATCACAAAGCACCTCTTCCCATGGCAAGAAAAATCGATCTAGTTGGCCTAACTAAACCAAAGATTCGAAGAAGAAATACGAGGCTATAAATAACCATGCATATAAGAGATCAAAAGAAGACTCGATAATATTCATAGATATAGATCTGATCGTAAACTCAAAGTTCATCGGATCCCAACAAACACATCGCAAAAATAGTTACACCAAATATATCTCCAAGAGACCATTGTATTGAGAATCAAAAGAGAGAGAGGAAGCCATCTAGCTACTGCCTACATACCCGTAGGTCTATGATGAACTACTTATGCATCATCGGAGAGGCACCAATGAGGATGATGAACCCCTCTGTGATGGTGTTTAGATTGGATCTCGTGGTTCTGGAACTTGCGGCGTCTGGAATTGTGTTTCACCAACTCCCCTAGGGTTTATGGAATATTTGGGATTTATAGGGTGAAGAGATGGTGCGGGAAGCCACCGAGGTGGGCACAACCCATCAGGGCGCGCCTGGGCCTCCTGGCGCGCCCTGGTGGGTTGTGCTCCCATCAGGCCCCCCTCTGGTACTTCTTTGGCCCAGTGGATGTCTTCTAGTTCAAAAAAATCTCCAAAAAGTTTCGGTGCGTTTGGACTCCGTTTGGTATTGTTTTTCTGTGAAGTAAAAAGACAAGAAAAAACAGCAACTGGCGGTGGGCACTATGTCAATAGGTTAGTCCCAAAAAATGATATATAAAGTTGGTATAAAATGACTGTAAAACATCCAAGAATGATAATATAACAACATGGAACAAGCAAAAATTATAGATATGTTGGGGACGTATCAGTCTCTCCTCAAGGCGGAGCATTGGACAAAGCTGCTCAAGCAAGTTCTCAACAAGCTGATCGACTTGACATCGTAGAGCACTAGGCAAGTGGAGGCACTTGTGTGGTTGCTGTCCCAAGCGGGCGAGATCGAGAAGAGGACAGGAGGATCTGGAGGCCAAGGCGTCGTTCCCTCCCTCACCATCATCACCACCCCAACCACCATAGTCACTTTTGTTCTTCCTCTATTCAGTTCACTTTAGTTCTTCCTCCATTCTGTTATGTTGTTGTTCTGTGTAATCTGTTTTCTCCGAAGAACATTCATTTCTGAAGAAATTGTCGAATCTCCCATTCACCCCCTTGGTCGATATATGATCATACAAATACATCAAACGCACATGTCCCATGAATAATGTGTGGTATTTGAAAGGCACCATGGCAAATAGTTGTTGTTCCTCACTCCCTTACCTTTCCGATATGGGTTTTTAAACATAAATCTTGATAAGTTTCAAACTTCTTTTGGTATAGTGGAACCCTCTCAAACAGTCAAAAAATGTTCAATTAATTGTAAATTTTGTTTCTTGAACATTTTATGTTTCCTTGTAATTGGGGGGGGCACATTTATTCCTAGCTTGAAGGGCTTCTTTGACCGCTAGGATTATAAAAACATATGAATATGAAATGCTTGATTAGAATGGCATGCTCACTCGAATCTTACATGATTTGAGTTACTCGATCATGCTTTCAGTATTGCTAAACTTTCTATCATAGTTAATGCAAAGAAATACCTAATGAATAATTCCTTTGAGTTCCAATCATATGAATCAAACAACCAATAAATGAATTATTCCTAAAAAAGCATTATTTCAAAATTCGTATAATAGTGCTTAGAATCAAAGAAGCTCGAGTATGTCTATTAGACTCGGTTAAATCTTTATTTTTCACTATGGATTACTTATAAATTTATTTTCCCTACATATTCTAAATTTTCATCATTTTCCATATATTTTGATTTTCTTTTTCTGGTGCTTTTTTTCTACAAATACTTCAGGCCCATTTATCGAACTTGCCTGGCTACCACTCGTGCAACAACCACTACTAATTGACCGGATACCACCTTGTAGCAAGATCCGACGCACTTTAATTCAAGGGTATTCAGCTAAAAAGCTAATTTTTAGAAGAACCTATGTCTTAGCATTCCATATATAATATCGACAATATTTAGAAGAACTTATGTGTTAGAATTTTTATAAACATTTATTTAAATAATAAACACATTAATATGAGCAATTAAATCACGGGCCAACACACTTAAATATTTATACCCGTTGCAACGCACGGACAATTATCTGTCTATTAAAGACAAACTAGAATACCTTCATAGTTGATATGTAGTAGTTTGATTGGTAAGTTTAGCATTTTTGTTTGTTTATATGTTAGTTTTGAATACCAACCTTTATCTAGGACCCGCGCCTGCTTTGCAAAAGTCTCAGAGGTGAAATATAAACAGTTTGAAGAGTTTAGCGTATTTAGATTTTTGGTTCTAGACCTGAAGGCTGCAATCTACATTTTTCTTGCAGGAGAATATCATATGGAAACCATATTCACATGGTAAGATGATGTTCTTCTATTGCCATGCAAAAATCCAAGTTCAAACACATTAAGCGATGTGAGCTATGGAGAAACAAAATCGGCATTCACTAGTGTCGAATAGTAACATCACTATTTATCATTGAATTTGTTTTTTTTTCATAACTCGCATCCCGTAATGTGTTTCAACTTTGAATTTTGCATGCCAATAGACACTTCACCCTATTAACATCCATTATTTTTTAGTTTTTTTACTTTTAAATGTGGTTTCCATGAAGCTTTTATACAATGCTGGTTTCCATGTGATATTCTCCCCTTTTTCACACCTTTCATTTCTCTACCTAATAATAAAGTGCCTATTGCTTCTGGTAGTACCTCGTCGACATTTTTGCAGAAAAGACCCTACTGTTTGTTGAAATTAACCCGCACTCCAAGTTTTAGTTAGTCCAAAAAAACGTTTCGTTTTCATAGAAAACACCCTGTACTTTGCGGAAATTAACCCGCCATCCTATTTTAAGTGAGAGAAAAAGTATTCGCTGATTTTCAGTAAACCCTCCGTTCTTTTGCTTAATCAACCCGAGGTTCTATTTTAAGTGAGTTTAAAGACTTTTTTTAATAGTCATGTCTTTTAAAACGTAACTCCAATTTTGACATGTTATATATAAAATTGATTAGAAAGATATGTAGAATTTGAATATGATATTGTTTTTACATGCTAAACATGTATTGAAATTTTATTTATGATGCAATGTTAATGAACTGTGCACTATCCGTCTTGATTTTGTTCCGGTATAGATCCATATAAATATCAACACCTCAGCAAAATCTGTTTTGAGAGAAAAAAAACCCATCGATACCCATGCATACACGCCTCAGCAAAACATCCACGTGAAAAAACAAAGTACAATTTTCATCTTATGCGGAGAGAGAGAGAGAGAGAGAGAGAGAGAGAGAGAGAGAGAGAGCGCCTTAAAATTTACTACATTCAAACGTGTTGTGATTATGTGACCACCGAGGCACCCGTTGAAGAGGGTGTAAAGGGGTGTGAAGGAGGATAAGCGGCAACGATATAGGATACATGTGGACATGTTGGGTCTTCCGTCATGGTTATTATGTAGAGACGTGTGACATTTTTTTTATCCCGTTACAACGCACGAGCTCTTTTGCTATAATAATAAAGGGACTATTTCTTCATCGAAATTGCCCCTAAAGTTGCAAAATATTATCAACCGATGCCAGCCTATAAGTGATAAAAAATCATTTAACACAGGGGAAAATCTCCGCCTGTGCCGGCCCATGCAATAGGAACCTTCTATACTGTGCTTTCCACGCTGGGAGAAGACACACCGCGCCTGTTTGGGCCGGCCCACGTCCCGGCGGCCTGCTTTTTAAATTTCATTTTTCATTTTTTGTTTTCCTTTTCCTTTTTTGTTTTTTTCTACTTTAAATAATTCAGGAATTAAAAAAATTCCAAAAACTTCAAAATTGAGAATTTTGAAATAAATGTTTAATAATTCATAAATGTTGTGGGTTCAGAAAATATCCACAATTTCTATAAAAATGTTTGCAATTTTGAAAAAAAAAATCGGAAAATAAAAAATGTTCATGATTTTTTTAAAAAAGTTTGTGTGTTAATTTTTTAATGAAATTGAACAAAATTTTGCAAATTCCAAAAATGTTCATGAATTGAAAATATCCTAAAAAGTCACAAACTGTCCGTGCCTTACAAAATAATTTATTGATTCATAAATTGTTCGCTGATTCAATAATGTTCGTTAAATCAAAGAAATGTTTGTGAATTATAAAAATTGTTCCACCAATTTCCAAAAAATGTTCGCCTATTCAAGAAAAATGTTCACAATTTTTTAAAAAATGATTGCAAATTGTATAAGATATTCATGAATTCAAAAAATGTTCATGATTTAATAAAATGTTCGAAAATCTGTTAAAATGCTCACGAATTTGAAAAGTGTTCATGATTTCAGATATGTTCACGAGTTCAAAAAAATATTTATTTTTTTCAAAAATTATTCATGATTTCACGAAAATGAGAGTGATATTGTATCTTGATGATGCAACAAAATGTGATTATGATCACTGAAGATTATGGTTTTTTTTCATTGCAACGCACGGGCCATTTTCCGTTTTGCTAGTTTTTAACAGAGGTGAGAGAAAGCAGGAATTCGAAAGCGGTTGGCACGAAGACTAATGACATAATAATCAAAAGAAAGAGAAAGCAAAAGCCCCGAAAGAGAAAAGCAAATGATGCCTCCGAGCTCTTCACCAAAAGCAAGCAAGGAATCGATCCGTGCTGCTTTGTTGCTTAACTAGAATGCCGGTGTTCTAGCCACACTCGATCTTCTTGTACCAGCTACCACACACACACTTGGCCATCTCGCAAGCCGTGACAGCGCAATCAATGGCGCTCCTCCGTCCGCGCCTAGCCGCCCTGCTCGCTCTGTGCGCGTGCGCCATGGCTGCGCCGGCGGCCGCCGCCAACGTGTCGATCACGACGTGCCGGTCCTTCTGCGGCAACATCACGGTGGACTACCCGTTCGCGCTGCACGCCGGGTGCGGCCACGCGGGGTTCCGCGACCTGCTCTACTGCATCGACCGCACGCTCATGCTGCACCTCCCCTCGGGCTCCTACCGCGTCCTCGACGTCGACTACGCCTACCGCGGCCTCACCCTGCACGACCCGGCCATGTCCGACTGCCGCGCCATCGACCGCTCCCCGGGCGGCCGGGGCAACGGGTTCGTCGTCGAGCCGTGGCGCGCGCCATTCCTGGCGCCGGACCCGGACAACGTCTTCCTCCTCCTCGGCTGCCGCGCCAGCTCGCCGCTCTTCCAGGGCTTCCCCGACCGCCACCTGCCGTGCCGGAACGTGTCCGGGATGGGGTGCGGCGACTACTACGGCTGCCCCGCGTGGGACGACTACGGCCGCCGGCCGTCCGGCGCGGCGTACGGGTCGGCCGTGCCGCCCGAGTGCTGCGCGGTGTCGTGGGGCGCCATCCGAGCGGTGAACGTGAGCCGGCTCCAGTGCGAGGGGTACAGCAGCGCGTACAGCCTCGCGCCGGTGCGCGCGGAGGGGGCCGGCGGCTGGGCGTACGGCATCCGGGTGGCGTGGGCGCTGCCGGAGGCGAACCGAGGGTTCTGCGGCGCGTGCCGCGCCACGGGCGGGGTGTGCGGCCACGACGTGGAGAGCCGCGGCGACCTGTGCCTCTGCGGTGACTGGAACTCCACCTCCAACTGCGACTCCTCGGCGGACGCCGTGACGTCAAGCGCCGCGCCGCGTGGCGCCGCCGTTGCCGCTCTTCTCTTGGCCTTTCTCGCCTCAGGTAACATACTGACGTAGTACATTTCAGTACTCTCTTGCTTCATCTCATAAATTTTGACCATGCATTTAGCAACCTCGATCACCTCACGATGTGGTTAATTGACCAACTAAACGCAGCAGGCCGATCTGAATTTCGATGTCGTTTCTAGTTCTTTGTGCCTCTCATTTCATTTTCTGATAGAGATGTCACTACCTCTGGTGCAGGATTGTCGTCCGGATCAATAGCCAAGATGTGACGGCGTCACGAGTTCATCCAACAGTGACCACTGACGAGCTGTTCGTGCCGCCATGATTACCTCTGCCGTTGGTGTACCGCCGTAATACTTTTGTGTAGACAAAAACTAGTGCTGCTGAAATGTTTATCTGCAACATAAATCTTTGATTAGGAAATCAGTGTCATACTGTATTACATTTGAAGTGTACCTACAAAACCTATGCGACTTAGAATTGGTGTGTTCTGTGAGCTTGCTCGATTCATTATGCTTATTCGACTTTGATGTGGCTCAATTTGTGAGTGATGCGTTGCGCGCTGGGAGGAGGGTGTGCCCGTTTGTGCCGGCCCATTTGCGGAGCCCTCTATTTTTTTAACTTCGAGTTTTCCCCCTTTTTTTCTCTGTTTTTTCTATTCTAAATAATTTGGAATTACAAAAAAACTTAATTCTTTTTTAAATGTGCATTCGGAAAAACAAGTATTCAAGAAATCATAGAATGTTCGCAGATTTAAAATTGTTTGTGATTTTACAAAAATGTTCCTATATTAAAAAGTGTTCATGATTTTGAAAAACAAGTTTTGGATAATGAAAATTTGTTCATGATTTTGAAAAAATGTTTGTGTATTCAAAAAATGTAATGAAATTGATATTTTTCACAAATTCAAAATTGTCCCATGAATTTGTAAAAATATTCAGAAAATTAAAAACAAATTCATGAGCTAGAAAAAAGGTTCAGCGATTTAAAAAATGTTCGCTGATAAAAAAACATATATTCGAAAAATGCATGTCAAAACAAAAAAATGCTTTGTGAATTAAAAAAAGTGTTCCACCAATTTCTAAAAAAGATCGCAGGTTCAAAAAATGTTCAGTGAATCAAAACAAATGTTCAAGGGTTTCAAAAAATATTTTCACTTTTTTCAAAAGGTTTGCGGATATAAAAAATGTTCAATTTTTTCAGAAAAAATATTAGAGAAATTGAAAATACTCATGATCTAGAAAAATCAACACGAGTTCAAATAATGTTCATGATTTTCAAAAATTGTTCATGTTTGGGAAAATATGTTCACAAATTTGAAAGATGGCCGCAGAAAAAGGAAATAAAAAGAACAAATAAAGAATAAAGGAAAGAAAGAAAAAGAAAATCAGAAAAAAAAGGAAAAAATGAAAGAAAAATTAAAGAAAAACAGTTCTGGGAATCCTGAAATGGGCCGGCCCAAAAATGAGCTAACGGTGTAGGGGATACACGCCAGCTCGCAATTTGGCGACTTACGTGCCAAATTTCAGAAAAGTTTTTTTTGAAGTGGAAACCTCAAGGCCAAATATGGCAGGAGTGGCCTTGCGGCCCTTGCGAAGGCCTAACATGTTTTGCCCAGAAATCGGTACCGAGCCCAAGAAAACTGGAAAAGGCCCATAAAAAGCCCAAATATGTACTCGCATGCATATAATTGACCATGTTATATAATTGACCGCTAAGGTCATTCTCCCGAAGATCATCTCTCCAACCTAGTCTGTGTTCATGTCGGGGTGCTTGATCACGAATAATGTCTTGTTCGCATATGGAATCACACATATGATACATAAAAGAGGACGACCATGATGGTATGGTGGCAATAAAACTTGACATGAATAAGGCATACGACCAGGTTAGGGCGGAACTTTTGGGGCATATTATGTTTAAAATGGGATTCTCCACAGCTTAAGCCTCCGACGGGGCGACCCATTGCCACTGTACCTCTTTATCCTTTCCACGCATGCGTTCTCGATCTTGATGCAGCGTGCGGAGTTGGACCATTCAATTGAAGGTATACAAATCTTTCCGGGGGCGCACCGTATTAATCAATTGTTCTTCGCGAATGACTCCCTAATAGTCATGAAGACTATTGTTGCAAGTACCGAGAGACTACAGCAGATTTTAGCTCTAAATGAAGCCCGGTCCGGACATATGGTAAACAAGGATAAACTATCAGCGTGTTTTCAGCGAGGATACATGTTTGCATAGGAAGCAAGTACTACAGGCGCTAGGTATTCCAACTGAGTCCTGAAATGAGAGATATCCCGGTTTGTCGGTTCATCAGGGGCCAGCAAGGAGTTTGAATGTCTCAAAGAGAAAATTTGGCTGCACCTTCAGGGGTGGAAGGAAAAGCTTCTCTCGAAGGCACACAAGGTGATTCTTGTCAAAAGTCGTAGCTCAGGCTATCCTGACCTATGCCATGTCGTGTTCGACCTCACAAAAACGCTTTGTGAGGAGATCGTCCACATGATTTGTATATGCCGATGGAGCCAACATGTTGGGAAAGATAATTTTCAGTGGGTTGGATGGAAAAGGATAACGAAATCAAAGCGTGGAGGTGGTCTCGGCTTTCGAGACCTACACATCTTCAATATGGTAATGTTGGTGAGGCAGAGCTAGCGGCTGCTGCGGTACCCCGACTCCTTGTAAGCCATGGTTCTGAAGGCTAAGTACTATATCTGGAATGCTCTCTTCTGGAGGCCACGAGCAAGCTGGGTATTTCATATGTATGGCGCAGTATCCTCTGTGGTTGTGTTCTCTTAAAGGAAGGAGTTGTGTGGATAATTGGAGATAACTTCTCGGTTCAGGTGTGATTCGACGCATGGATTCCCATGGGGACTAGACGATCGGTGGCAATGGCATACCATGGGTTGTCAATAACTTCCAAAGTAGTTGAACAGATGGACCTGTTACGGAGAGCTGGAATGTGGAACTTGTCTGTGAGCTTTTCACCGAGGAAGATGCTCATTTGGCCCTCTCAATTCCTACCAGGCCAGGCATGTAAGACTTTATATCATGGCATTACGATAAAAAGGGGATATTTTCAGTCAAAACGAAGTATCAGCTAGGGGGCGGCATAGGGACAAGAATCCGAATCATGTTGCTAGCACATCGGTTGTTCCAACCTCCAGTGACTCGATAAGGAACAAGATACGGTAGATGCAAGTCTCAGGTAAATTCAGGTTGTTTAATTGGTGTCTTGCTCACAAGAGAATGCCTAGGAGACTCAGTACAAAGAGAAAACAAGCTAGGTACCAGCGGAGCCAGAAAATTTAGCCATTGGGTTCGCTCATTGACTTAGTGTAAGGAATTGTGATGAATTAATTAACTATAAAGTCCAGTTTTAGACCATCGAATGACAATAGTATATCACTCAAAGATAACATAACAGAAAGAAATATAATACTCCTTCCGTCCCGAAATACTTGTCGAAGAAATTGACAAAAATGGATGTATTTAGAACTAAAATATGACTAGATACATCCATTTCTCCGACAAGTATTTCCGGGCGGAGGGGGTACCAACTGTAGGGAACATACCAGCTGGATAATTATAAAACCAATTTACATATTGTAAAACGGAGTAGTGCAAAAATAACTTCATAGCTTCCAGTACCATTTCTCGTCCTCTTGAAAACATCTGAAAAAATAGCAAATTTTAAAAAAGCACCATCAAGCAAAAAAGCATGTAAAATCATCACATTTATAGTGTCCCCTTTCAGTTTTTTCGTCGTCTAAAGAATATATTTTGGATTAGTTTGGATTGCTTACCACATATGCCATCTAAAGAATTTAAATACATAATCATTAGAAACATATCTTTCTTCACATAGCAAATTAGACAATCAATTGTAAACTGATAACCCATTTTATTACAGAATTCTTTTTTTTTTTACAACATTCAAAGCTGAAAATAATCTTTCCACTGATATCGTGGCAACTGGCAATAAACATCACACTAGCTTTAGAAATCGATAGACAAGAGTATAGAGAATTTTGTATTAAATCTTCATGGAGCATCCCCAATGATCCTCAACGGATAACTAAAATCAGGTGGTGACACGAAAGGCCCCCTGGTTAAATATCTTCACCTAATTTCATTTTACTTCTTAGTGAGATCATCTAAATTATTTTCTCTATGAATGGAAGGCTCTGAGGGATTGCTTGCAATTTACCGGTATCTAACGGGTGGCTCTGAACCACTATCTAAATGTGGCGATTGGTTTATTTTTGAGAAATAATAATAGTCCATAGACTAGATTAAAGTTTCTAAAAAATCAATAAAATGAATGTATCTAGCACATGGTTAGATACATCTGTTTGAGCGACACTTAATATAGGACAAAGGGAGTATATTATACTATTATAGGTTATATTGGACATGCACAAGACGAATTTGGAAAGAAGATGTAATGATGTGACCACGTACCTTGAATTTGGACCGTAGTTGCTTTGCCGTAGCCGGCTAGCCGAGCGGCGGCGATCGGCAGATGGGTGAAGGGAGCGGCGGAAGGAAGAGACGAGAGTCTGCCGATAGGGAGTAACCGATCGCGTCAATTCTGGAGACGTGCGGCGTGGTGCGTTGCATTCCGTCCATTGTGGATGGTATCGAGTAAATCTTGCGATGGGGTTCAGCTTTATAATACGTCAAAATGGGCTAGTCACGTTAAGAAGATTAATGGGCACAGAGACAATTAACTTGTGGGCTTCTGGGCCTTTCGATGGGGTCAGCTTTGATTTTTTATGGGTTCAAACCACTAAATACCTGTACGTATAGACGTGGCAGCCAAAAGTCGGTGGGTTCAACTGAACCCAATGACTATGCGCTGGCTCCGCCCTACCATCTGCCCTATGTGTATGCGGTTGGATGAAGATGGGGATCATCAATTTCATTAAATGTAAGATCTTGAAGGCTTTATTGTGCGGGCAGAATCTTGAAGACATCAGGCGGCAACTATATAAGTGTCTTACCACACACTAAGTCTTGCACCAGTTTTGTTTTTCCTCTTTTTTCCAAGTACAAGTTGATTTTTTAGATACGCGCCACACATTTTTCATATAAATGTGAGACATTATTCGGATACATGATGAACTTTTCTTCCAATAAATTATTACCTTGTTTTTAAATATATGTTTGAACATTTATTAATACACGTTAATTTTTAAATGCATGTTGAATAATTTCTTTGAAAGGTACGAAACAGTTTTTACATCATTTTTTTTCTTAAAATGTCATGAACGTATTTTTGAAACACGCGAACAGTTTTTTAAAATGTCACAACCATTCTTTGAATGATGCAGACATTTTTAATATGACAGACATTATTAAATGTCATGAAATTTGATTTTGAATGGTACAAACATCTATTAAAATTGGCCGGCCAAAATTTTGACTTCCATTAACACTATTTAAATGTGTTGTCAAATCTTTTTTAAAAATTTAAGTGAAGTAATTATTTTCATATACATGTGTAAAAAAATAAATATGAATAAAAGAAAACAAGTTTGAAGAATGAAAGTTCAGCTTCTAACGCACATCTCGCACTGTTGGGCCTAGCCCTTTTAGGTCTCGCTACAAAGACGGCGCCCAAGCAAATGCAATCATCTCGAAATCACAAGTTGAGGAGTACTCGTTGCAAAGATCACTTCAACTCCTCATGTTGCGACAAGTGGCGCACATGCAGCTCGTCACTTGTCGCAACCTGGGAGTTTTTCCTTTTTTCATAGATCCGTTTATTCAAAACGTTTTATCTCTCAAACCGTGCGTCCAAATCTCAAACCGCCTTCACCGTTGGATTTCTCGCGTCGAGATCTTCAAAACTAGATCCTATGTTGATAGATTTTGACGAACTTTTTTTTCACGAAAAAAATCGGACGAAAAAACCAAACCGGGAGCACGGGTTTTTTCCCTTTCTGAAAGAGGCACGCCCGTGCCTCTCACGAAATCACAACCGTGCCTCTCGCGGAAGCAAAACCGTGCCTCTCGCGAAAGCAAAACCGTGACTCTCGCGGAAGGAAAAAAGGAGTAAACGCGTTTTTTTTCGTTTCCGAAGAGGCACGACCATGACTCTCGCGAAAGCACACCCGAGCCTCTCGCGGAAGCAAAACCGTGACTAACGCAAAAGGAAAATAAAAAACAGAAAACGCGTATTTTTTGTTTCCGAGAGGCACGGCCATAACTCTCGCGAAAGCACAACCGTGCCTCTCGCGGAAGCAAAACCGTGACTCTCACCAAAGAAAAAAATTTAAAAAAACATGTTTTTTCGTTTCCTAAAGACACGGCCGTGACTCTCGCGAAAGCAAAACTATGCCTATCGCGGAAGCAAAGCCGTGACCCTCGCGAAAAAAACGTGTTTTTTCACGCAAAATTTTTTTTTTGAAAACTTTTTTTTGGTGGAAAAGCTAAGGAAGACCGGTGGAAAACAAAAACGTCTAAAAAACCCGAAAAACCCGTTTAAATAGCCGAAAACGCGTGCAAAAAAATAAAAAGTAAAATCCGAAGGAAGCGCCTAGAGCGCGATATATGGTGAATGGCTGAGAGCGCACCAAGTGACTTTGTTCGTTGCGAGGCTCCCGAAGGAGCGCTCATTAACTAATGGCTCCCCAATCATCTACCTTAAGTGCATCCCCTAAAACAACTTAAGTGCAAATTGACCCCGGGACGCTTGAAGGCCAACTTCGTGTGTCGGCCCATGTTGACATTCTTTTTTACTAGATATTTGCCCGATCATTGGTATTGGTATAAATATTCTAGGAGTATTATATTAGCACATTATTTACTTATCCATATTATATGATTGTGTAAAAAAATATTTATCAAATCCTATCCATGATTTTATATTGCAATCACTTATTTACTTACCAAAAAAATAGTTTCTTTGGTAAGTCAATAAAAAATGGGACAATTAAGGTGGTTTTCAAGGAATGATCATCAGGAAAAATATGGAATGTTGGACGAAGCACTCCGCCTGACAATAAAAGGAATGCTATTTGTTAAGTGGTATAGATATTCTAATTTTCTTCCCGTCTTTTTATTTTTTAACATTTTTATATATTATTTTATCATTTACCTTTTTATTTTTGGGTGCTGGGGTGAATACCTGAGCATTTTTCTTCAAAGCATGAACAATTATTTGGAATACGCAAACTCCTTTTTCAAAAACAAACAAGCATTTTGTAAGACACTATTTTTTTTCTGTACACAAGAACGTTTTTAAAAATGTGAGGTGGACAGTTCATTTTAAATATATGAAGATTTATATTAAGGTACAAGAATACTTTGGCGGTTTTACAAGATATGGAAGATTTCATTTATTCTAAACCGGTTCTAGTAATATTTTTAATTAATTGGATAAGAACATATCACCCCCAAAAAAATATAAACTATGATGTGATCGGGTCGTGCTAGTGCCTGCTAGGGAGCTTTCATGTGTTTGTATGATAAAATCCATCATTGCGAGCATGGAACAAGAGGTTGCTTATGTTCAATTTTTTAAAATAAACAAAAAAGATGGGAATTAATGAGTTTTTGGATAAAACTCCAGGTGCGACGATTTGGTGTCTCTTTTATGCGAATTACCTTTTTAGTGGGAGGCGCCTATGATGGCTTTGTCAATTTTAGAGCTCCACAACTCGAATCGGATCTTGAGTAGGCATTGTATGTGTCTGTAGTGGTGTGAGTTGCACACATGTCCGTTTATTTTGTAATCGGTGTTTAAAAAAATCCAGTAAACTCAGGAAAATCATTGTGCTATTCGGTTTTTCAGTTCTTTAAAAAAATATGAAACTGGGAAACTAAGATTCTTTTTTGGCAATTATGCAACTAAAAAACTGAGAGAACTCATTGCATGTTTTTAGTTTTCCAGACTATCAAAATTAACAAAGAAACTTTTGTGTGAGTTTTTCTGTATTTTTAGTTTTTGATACACAAATATGTTCACTACGGTTCAACAAGTCCAGCATATGTATATATCTTTTTTTGAGAATCTGCAGCATATGCATATGGTCGTCTTGTAAACAACTCTGGCTGTCACACTTGTTGGCCCAGCTAAAGCATTTACGATCATTCTTGTCCAAAACAAACCTTGAATTTGTAGGCGAAAGCTAAATCAAACCCCGGACTCTCAATCCTTGAAATCAGCACATCAAACTCTTTAATTCCTGAATTTTAAACTCTTTAATCCCTGAAATCACCCTTCGTGTTTCTTTTTGTCGCTGATGCATTATCCGTTCTTTTACATGGTGTTGTACAAGAAAGAGGTCTTGAGGGTATAAAAATCTGCTGGGGCGCTCCGGCTATCTCACACTTATTGTTTGCGGATGACTCCTTGCTCTTTTTTTGGGCTTCCTCGGATCAAGCGAGGATTGTCAGGGATGTTTCGAACACTTATGCTTTAGCTACGGGTCAACTTATCAATCCTTCAAAGTGTTCCATCCTGTTTGCTGACAGCTGCCCTCCTCTGGTGGTTGAAGACCATTCTGCAAATCACTCAACAGGAGTTCGAACCCAAGTACCAAGGCCTTCCTGTACCGGAAGGTCGTATGCACAAGGGCCGGTTTGAGTCATTACAATCCAGATTGAGTAAGAGGTTAATTGACTGGAGCGAAAGGTATTCATCACAAGCCAGCAAAGAAGTATTAATCAAGTCTGTTGCACAAGCCATCCCAGTTTATGTCATCAGCATATTTAAACTTCCTTTCTCCGTGTGCGATGATCTAACAAAAATGATGAGACAATATTGGTGGGGGTTGGAGATGAAGGGAATATGCCCTAGAGGCAATAATAAAGTTATTATTTATTTCCTTATATCATGATAAATGTTTATTATTCATGCTAGAATTGTATTAACCGGAAACATAATACTTGTGTGAATACATAGACAAAACTAAACGTCACTAGTATGCCTCTACTTGACTAGCTCGTTAATCGAAGATGGTTATGTTTCCTAACCATAGACATGTGTTATCATTTGATTAACGGGGTCACATCATTAGGAGAATGATGTGATTGACGTGACCCATTCCATTAGCTTAGCACCCGATCGTTTAGTATGTTGCTATTGCTTTCTTTATGACCTATACATGTTCCTATGACTATGAGATTATGCAACTCCCGTTTGCCGGAGGAACACTTTGTGTGCTACCAAACGTCACAACGTGACTGGGTGATTATAAAGGTACTCTACAGGTGTCTCCAAAGGTACATGTTGGGTTGGCGTATTTCGAGATTAGGATTTGTCACTCCGATTGTCGGAGAGGTATCTCTGGGCCCTCTCGGTAATGCACATCACTTAAGCCTTGCAAGCAATGCAACTAATGAGTTAGTTGCGATATGATGTATTACGGAACGAGTAAAGAGACTTGCCGGTAACGAGATTGAACTAGGTATTGAGATACCGACGATCGAATCTCGGGCAAGTAACATACCGATGACAAAGGGAACAACGTATGTTGTTATGCGGTCTGACCGATAAAGATCTTCGTAGAATATGTGGGAGCCAATATGAGCATCCAGGTTCCGCTATTGGTTATTGACCGGAGACGTGTCTCGGTCATGTCTACATTGTTCTCGAACCCATAGGGTTCGCACGCTTAACGTTACGATGACAGTTTCATTATGAGTTTATATGTTTTGATGTACCGAAGGTTGTTCGGAGTCCCGGATGTGATCACGGCATGACGAGGAGTCTCAAAATGGTCGAGACATAAAGATTGATATATTGGACGACTATATTCGGACACCGGAAGTGTTTCGGGTGATTTCGAAGAAAACCGGAGTGCTGGAGGGTTACCGGAACCCCCCAGGAGAAGTATGGGCCTAATGAGCATTAGTGGAGAGAGAGAGGGCGGCCAAGGTGGGCCGCGCGCCCCCTCCCCCTCTGGCCCGAATTAGACTAGGAGAGGGGGGGGGCGGCGCCCCCCCCCTTTCCTTCTCCCTCTCCCCCTTCCTTTCCCCTCCTAGTAGGAGTAGGAAAGAGGGGAGTCCTACTCCTATTAGGAGGAAGACTCCTCCTAGTGCGCCCTGCTAGGGCCGGCCGGCCTCCCCCCTTGCTCCTTTATATACGGTGGCAGGGGGCACCTCTATACACACAAGTTGATCTTCGTGATCGTTCTCTTAGCCGTATGCGGTGCCCCCCTCCACCATAATCCTCGATAATATTGTAGCGGTGCTTAGGCGAAGCCCTGCGACGGTAGAACATCAAGATCGTCACCACGCCATCGTGCTGACGGAACTCATCCCCGACACTTTGCTGGATCGGAGTCCGGGGATCGTCATCGAGCTGAACGTGTGCTAAAACTCGGAGGTGTCATAGTTTCGGTGCTTGATCGGTCGGGCCATAAAGACGTACGACTACATCAACCGCGTTGTCATAACGCTTCCGCTATCGGTCTACGAGGGTACGTAGACAACACTCTCCCCTCTCGTTGCTATGCATCACCATGATCTTGCGTGTGCGTAGGAAAATCTTGAAAATACTACGTTCCCCAACAATGGCATCCGAGCCTGGTTTTATGTGTTGATGTTATATGCACGAGTAGAACACAAGTGAGTTGTGGGCGATATAAGTCATACTGCTTACCAGCATGTCATACTTTGGTTCGGCGGTATTGTTGGATGAAGTGGCCCGGACCGACATTACGCGTACGCTTACGCGAGACTGGTTCTACCGACGTGCTTTGCACACAGGTGGCTGGCGGGTGTCAGTTTCTCCAACTTTAGTTGAACCGAGTGTGGCTACGCCCGGTCCTTGCGAAGGTTAAAACAGCACCAACTTGACAAACTATCGTTGTGGTTTTGATGCGTAGGTAAGATTGGTTCTTGCTTCAGCCCGTAGCAGCCACGTAAAATTTGCAACAAACAAAGTAGAGGACGTCTAACTTGTTTTTGCAGGGCATGTTGTGATGTGATATGGTCAAGGCATGATGCTAAATTTTATTGTATGAGATGATCATGTTTTTTAACCGAGTTATCGGCAACTGGCAGGAGCCATATGGTTGTCGCTTTATTGTATGCAATGCAATCGCCCTGTAATGCTTTACTTTATCACTAAGCGGTAGCGATAGTCGTAGAAGCATAAGTTTGGCGAGACGACAACGATGCTACGATGAAGATCAAGGTGTCGCGCCGGTGACGATGGTGACCATGAAGATAATTCGGGGATGGAGATCACAAGCACAAGATGATGATGGCCATATCATATCACTTATATTGATTGCATGTGATGTTTATATTTTATGCATCTTATCTTGCTTTGTTTGACGGTAGCATTATAAGATGATCTCTCACTAAATTTCAATATAAAAGTGTTCTCCCTGAGTATGCACCGTTGCCAAAGTTCGTCGTGCCCAGACACCACGTGATGATCGGGTGTGATAAGCTCTACGTCCATCTACAACGGGTGCAAGCCAGTTTTGCACACGCAGAATACTCAGGTTAAACTTGACGAGCCTAGCATATGCAGATATGGCCTCGGAACACTAAGACCGAAAGGTCGAGCTGTTGGAAATATGCCCTAGAGGCAATAATAAAAGCACTATTATTATATTTCCTTGTTCATGATAATTGTCTTTATTCGTGCTATAATTGTGTTATCCGGAAATCGTAATACATGTGTGAATAACAAACAACAACGTGTCCCTAGTAAGCCTCTAGTTGACTAGCTCGTTGATCAATAGATATTCATGGTTTCCTGACTATGGGCATTGGATGTCAATGATAACGAGATCACATCATTAGGAGAATGATGTGATGGACAAGACCCAATCCTAAACATAGCATAAGATCGCATAGTTCGTTTGCTGAAGTTTTCCAATGTCAAGTATCCTTTCCTTAGACCATGAGATCGTGTAACTCCCGGATACCGTAGGAGTGCTTTGAGTGTGCCAAACGTCACAACGTAACTGGGTGACTATAAAGGTATACTACGGGTATCTCTGAAAGTGTCTGTTGGGTTGACACGGATCGAGACTGGGATTTGTCACTCCGCTTGACAGAGAGGTATCACCGGGCCCTCTCGGTAATGCATCATCATAATGAGCTCAATGTGATCAAAGTGTTTGATCACGGGATCATGCATTACGGTACGAGAAAAGTGACTTGCCGTTAACGAGATTGAACGAGGTATTGGGATACCGACGATCGAATCTCGGGCAAGTAAGATACCGATTGACAAAGGGAATCGTATACGGGATTAATTGAATCCTTGACATCGTGTTTCATCCGATGAGATCATCGTGGAGTATGTGGGAGCCAACATGGGTATCCAGATCCCGCTATTGGTTATTGTTTGGGAAGAAACCTAAGCTGTCGTTTCTAAAAGTTTGGGGATGCGATGCTTATGTCAAGAAACTTCAACCTGAAAAGCTCGAACCCAAGTCGGAAAAATGCGTCTTCATAGGATACCCTAAAGAAACTATTGGGTATACCTTCTACCTCAGATCCGAAGGCAAGATCTTTGTTGCCAAGAATGGATCCTTTCTAGAGAAAGAGTTTCTCTCGAAAGAAGTAAGTGGGAGGAAAGTAGAACTTGATGAAGTGTTACCTCTTGAACCGGAAAATGGCGAAACTCAAGAAAACGTTTCTGAGGTGCCTGCACCGACTAGAGAGGAAATTAATGATGATGATCAAGATACTTCTAATCAAGCTCCTACTGAAATTCGAAGGTCCACAAGGACACGTTCCGCACCAGAGTGGTACGGCAACCCTGTCTTGGAAATCATGTTGTTAGACAACGGTGAACCTTCGAACTATGAGGAAGCAATGGCGGGCCCGGATTCCGACAAATGGCTGGAAGCCATGAAATCCGAGATAGGATCCATGTATGAAAATGAAGTATGGACTTTGACTGACTTGCCCGTTGAGCGGCGAGCCATAGAAAATAAATGGATCTTTAAGAAGAAGACAGGCGCGGATGGTAATGTGACCATCTATAAAGCTCGGCTTGTCGCTAAGGGTTATCGACAAGTTCAAGGAATTGACTACGATGAGACTTTCTCACCGTTAGCGAAGCTGAAGTCCGTCCGAATCATGTTAGCAATTGCCGCATTCTACGATTATGAAATATGGCAAATGGACGTCAAAACGGCATTCCTTAATGGTTTCCTTAAGGAAGAATTGTATAGGATGCAGCCGGAAGGTTTTGTCGATCCTAAGAAGGCTGACAAGGTGTGCAAGCTCCAACGCTCGATTTATGGGCTGGTGCAAGCATCTCGGAGTTGGAACATTCGCTTTGATGAGATGATCAAAGCGTTTGGGTTTACGCAGACTTATGGAGAAGCCTGCGTTTACAAGAAAGTGAGTGGGAGCTCTGTAGCATTTCTCATATTATATGTAGACGACATACTTTTGATGGGAAATGATATAGAACTCTTGGACAACATTAAGGCCTACTTGAATAAAAGTTTTTCAATGAAGGACCTTGGAGAAGCTGCTTATATATTAGGCATCAAGATCTATAGAGATAGATCAAGACGCCTCATAGGTCTTTCACAAAGCACATACCTTGATAAGATATTGAAGAAGTTCAATATGGATCAATCTAAGAAAGGGTTCTTGCCTGTGTTACAAGGTGTGAAATTGAGCTCAACTCAATGTCCGACCACGGCCAAAGATATAGAAGAGATGAGTGTCATCCCCTATGCCTCAGCCACAGGGTCTATTATGTATGCCATGCTGTGTACCAGACCTGATGTAAACCTTGCCGTAAGTTTGGTAGGAAGGTACCAAAGTAATCCCGGCAAGGAACACTGGACAGCGGTCAAGAATATCCTGAAGTACCTGAAAAGGACTAAGGAAATGTTTCTCGTTTATGGAGGTGACGAAGAACTCGTCGTAAAGGGTTACGTCGACGCTAGCTTCGACACAGATCTGGATGACTCTAAGTCACAAACCAGATACGTGTATATTTTGAATGGTGGGGCAGTAAGCTGGTGCAGTTGCAAGCAGAGCGTTGTGGCGGGATCTACATGTGAAGCGGAGTACATAGCAGCCTCGGAGGCAGAACATGAAGCAATTTGGGTGAAGGAGTTCATCACCGACCTCGGAGTCATACCCAATGCGTCGGGGCCAATCAAACTCTTCTGTGACAACACTGGAGCTCTTGCACTTGCCAAAGAGCCCAGGTTTCACAAGAAGACCAGGCACATCAAGCGTCGCTTCAACTCCATTCGTGAAAATGTTCAAGATGGAGACATAGAAATTTGTAAAGTACACACGGATCTGAATGTCGCAGATCCATTGACTAAACCTCTCCCTAAGGCAAAACATGATCAGCACCAGAACTCTATGGGTGTTCGATTCATCACAATGTAACTAGATTATTGACTCTAGTGCAAGTGGGAGACTGTTGGAAATATGCCCTAGAGGCAATAATAAAAGCATTATTATTATATTTCCTTGTTCATGATAATTGTCTTTATTCGTGCTGTAATTGTGTTATCCGGAAATCGTAATACATGTGTGAATAACAGACAACAACGTGTCCCTAGTAAGCCTCTAGTTGACTAGCTCGTTGATCAATAGAGAGTCATGGTTTCCTGACTATGGGCATTGGATGTCAATGATAACGAGATCACATCATTAGGAGAATGATGTGATGGACAAGACCCAATCCTAAACATAGCATAAGATCGCATAGTTCGTTTGCTGAAGTTTTCCAATGTCAAGTATCCTTTCCTTAGACCATGAGATCGTGTAACTCCCGGATACCGTAGGAGTGCTTTGAGTGTGTCAAACGTCACAACATAACTGGGTGACTATAAAGGTATATTGCGGGTATCTCTGAAAGTGTCTGTTGGGTTGACACGGATCGAGACTGGGATTTGTCACTCCGCTTGACGGAGAGGTATCACCGGGCCCTCTCGGTAATGCATCATCATAATGAGCTCAATGTGATCAAAGTGTTTGATCACGGGATCATGCATTACGATACGAGAAAAGTGACTTGTCGTTAACGAGATTGAACGAGGTATTGGGATACCGACGATCGAATCTCGGGCAAGTAAAATACCGATTGACAAAGGGAATCGTATACGGGATTAATTGAATCCTTGACATCATGGTTCATCCGATGAGATCATCGTGGAGTATGTGGGAGCCAACATGGGTATCCAGATCCCGCTGTTGGTTATTGCCCGAGAGTCGTCCCGGTCATGTCTGCATGTCTCCCGAACCCGTAGGGTCTACACACTTAAGGTTCAGTGACGCTAGGGTTGTGAAGATATGTATAAGCAGTAACCCGAATGTTGTTCGGAGTCCCGGATGAGATCCCGGATGTCACGAGGAGTTTCGGAATGGTCCGGAGGTAAAGAATTATATATAGAAAGTGCTGTTTTGGCCATCGGGACAAGTTTCGGGGTTATCGGTATTGTACCGGGACCACTGGAGGGTCCCGGGGGGTCCACCGGGTGGGGCCACCTGCCTCGGGGGGCCACATGGGCTCTAGGGGGTGCGCCTTGGCCTGCATGGGCCAAGGGGAACCAGCCCCTAGAGGCCCATGCGCCTAGAGGGGGGAAACCCTAAAGAGGGGGGCGCCCCCTTGCTTGGGGGGCAAGCCCCACCCCTTGGCCGCCGCCCCCCTAGGAGATTGCATCTCCTAGGGCCGGCGCCCCCCCTTAGGGGGCTATATAAAGGGGGGAGGGGAGGGGGGCAGCTCACCCTTGCTCCTGGCGCCTCCCTCTCCCTCTCCAACATCTCCTCCTCCTCCGTAGAGCTCGGCGAAGCCCTGCCGGAGTACTGCAACTCCACCATCACCACGCCGTCGTGCTACTGCTGGAGCCATCTTCCCCAACCTCTCCTTTGCCTTGCTGGATCAAGAAGAAGGAGACGTTACGCTGACCGTACGTGTGTTGAACGCGGAGGTGCCGTCCTTTCGGTGCTAGGATCTCCGGTGATTTGGATCACGTCGTGTACGACTACCTCATCCCCGTTCGTTGAACGCTTCCGCTCGCGATCTACAAAGTGGTATGTAGATGCAATCTCTCTCCCATGACTCATTGCTAGATGAACTCATAGATGGATCTTGGTGAAACCGTAGGAAAATTTTTAATTTTCTGCAACGTTCCCCAACACGAGCGTGAATCATATAGTAGATATGATCAACATAGTGAACAAAGGTATATGTGATATACATGTTATTGATGTGTATCTTACTAGAGCTCGCAGTAGCACCTGGGTATTTGATACTGGTTCTGTTGCTAATATTTGCAACTCGAAACAGGTACTACGGATTAAGCGAACACTGGCAAAGGACGAGGTGACGATGCACGTGGGAAATGGTTCCAAAGTCGATGTGATCGCGATCGGCACGCTACCTCTACATCTACCTTCGGGGTTAGTTTTAGACCTAAATAATTGTTATTTGGTGCCAGCGTTGAGCATGAACATTATATCTGGATCTTGTTTGATGCGAGACGGTTATTCATTTAAAACAGAGAATAATGGTTGTTCTATTTATATGAGTATCTTTTATGGTCATGCACCTTGAAGAGTGGTCTATTTTTTATGAATCTCGAAAGTAGTGATACACATATTCATAATGTTGAAGCCAAAAGATGCAGAGTTGATAATGATAGTGCAACTTATATGTGGCACTGCCGTTTAGGTCATATCGGTGTAAAGCGCATGAAGAAACTCCATACTGATGGACTTTTGGAACCACTTGATTATGAATCACTTGGTACTTGCGAACCATGCCTCGTGGGCAAGATGACTAAAACGCCATTCTCTGGTACTATGGAGAGAGCAACAGATTTGTTGGAAATCATACATACAGATGTATGTGGTCCAATGAATGTTGAAGCTCGTGGCGGATATCATTATTTTCTCACTTTCACAGATGATTTAAGCAGATATGGGTATATCTACTTAATGAAACATAAGTCTGAAACATTTGAAGAGTTCAAAGAATTTCAGAGTGAAGTTGAAAATCATCATAACAAGAAAATAAAGTTTGCACGAGCTGATCGTGGAGGAGAATATTTGAGTTACGAGTTTGGTCTTCATTTGAAACAATATGGAATAGTTTTGCAACTCACGCCACCCGGAACACCACAGCGTAATGGTGTGTCCGAACGTCGTAATCGTACTTTACTTGATATGGTGCGATCTATGATGTCTCTTACAGATTTACCGCTATCATTTTGGGGTTATGCTTTAGAGACGGCCGCATTCACTTTAAGTAGGGCACCATCAAAATCCGTTGAGATGACGCCTTATGAACTATGGTTTAGCAAGAAACCAAAGTTGTCATTTCTAAAAGTTTGGGGCTGCGATGCTTATGTGAAAAAACTTCAACCTGATAAGCTCGAACCCAAATCGGAGAAATGTGTCTTCATAGGATACCCAAAGGAGACTGTTGGGTACACCTTCTATCACAGATCCGAAGGCAAGACATTTGTTGCTAAGAATGGATCCTTTCTAGAGAAGGAGTTTCTCTCGAAAGAAGTGAGTGGGAGGAAAGTAGAACTTGTTGAGGTAACTATACATGCTCCCTTATTGGAAAGTAGTACATCGCAGAAACCGGTTTCTGTGACACCTACACCAATTAGTGAGGAAGCTAATGATGATGATCATGAAACTTCAGAACAAGTCACTACTGAACCTCGTAGATCAACTAGAGTAAGATCAGCACCAGAGTGGTACGGTAATCCTGTTCTGGAAGTCATGCTACTAGATCATGGCGAACCTACGAACTATGAAGAAGCGATGGTGAGCCCAGATTCCGCAAAATGGCTTGAAGCCATGAAATCTGAGATGGGATCCATGTATGAGAACAAAGTGTGGACTTTGGTTGACTTTCCCAATAATCGGCAAGCAATTGAGAATAAATGGATCTTCAAGAAGAAGACTGACGCTGACGGTAATGTTACCGTTTACAAAGCTCGACTTGTCGCAAAAGGTTTTCGACAAGTTCAAGGGATTGACTACGATGAGACCTTCTCACCCGTAGCGATGCTTAAGTCTGTCTGAATCATGTTAGCAATTGCCGTATTTTATGATTATGAAATTTGGCAGATGGATGTCAAAACTGCATTCCTGAATGGATTTCTGGAAGAAGAGTTGTATATGATGCAGCCGGAAGGTTTTGTCGATCCAAAGGGAGCTAACAAAGTGTGCAAGCTCCAGCGATCCATTTATGGACTGGTGCAAGCCTCTCGGAGTTGGAATAAACGTTTTGATAGTGTGATCAAAGCATTTGCTTTTATACAGACTTTTGGAGAAGCCTGTATTTACAAGAAAGTGAGTGGGAGCTCTGTAGCATTTCTGATATTACATGTGGATGACATATTACTAATCGGAAATGATATAGAATTTTTGGATAGCATAAAGGGATACTTGAATAAGAGTTTTTCAATGAAAGACCTCGGTGAAGCTGCTTACATATTGGGCATTAAGATCTATAGAGATAGATCAAAACGCTTAATTGGACTTTCACAAAGCACATACCTTGACAAAGTTTTGAAGAAGTTCAAAATGGATCAGGCAAAGAAAGGATTCTTTCCTGTGTTACAAGGTGTGAAGTTGAGTAAGACTCAATGCCCGACCACTACAAAAGATAGAGAGAAAATGAAAGATGTTCCCTATGCTTCAGCCATAGGCTCTATCATGTATGCAATGTTGTGTACCAGACCTGATGTGTGCCTTGCTATAAGTCTAGCAGGGAGGTACCAAAGTAATCCAGGAGTGGATCACTGGACAGCGGTCAAGAACATCCTGAAGTACCTGAAAAGGACTAAGGATATGTTTCTCGTATATGGAGGTGACAAAGAGCTCATCGTAAATGGTTACGTTGATGCAAGCTTTGACACTGATCCGGACGATTCTAAATCGCAAACTGGATACGTGCTTACATTAAACGGCGGAGCTGTCAGTTGGTGCAGTTCTAAACAAAGTGTCGTGGCGGGATCTACATGTGAAGTGGAGTATGTAGCTGCTTCAGAAGCAGCAAATGAAGGAGTCTGGATGAAGGAGTTCATATCCGATCTAGGTGTCATACCTAGTGCATCGGGTCCAATGAAAATCTTTTGTGACAATACTGGTGCAATTGCCTTGGCAAAGGAATCCAGATTTCACAAAAGAACCAAGCACATCAAGAGACGCTTCAATTCCATCCGGGATCTAGTCCAGGTGGGAGACATAGAGATTTTCAAGATACATACGGATCTGAATGTAGCAGACCCGTTGACTAAGCCTCTTCCACGAGCAAAACATGATCAGCACCAAAGCTCCATGGGTGTTAGAATCATTACTGTGTAATCTAGATTATTGACTCTAGTGCAAGTGGGAGACTGAAGGAAATATGCCCTAGAGGCAATAAAAAGTTATTATTTATTTCCTTATATCATGATAAATGTTTATTATTCATGCTAGAATTGTATTAACCGGAAACATAATACTTGTGTGAATACATAGACAAAACTAAACGTCATTAGTATGCCTCTACTTGACTAGCTCGTTAATCGAAGATGATTATGTTTCCTAACCATAGACATGTGTTGTCATTTGGTTAACGAGATCACATCATTAGGAGAATGATGTGATTGACGTGACCCATTCCATTAGCTTAGCACCCGATCGTTTAGTATGTTGCTATTGCTTTCTTCATGACTTATACATGTTTCTATGACTATGAGATTATGCAACTCCCGTTTGCCGGAGGAACACTTTGTGTGCTACCAAACGTCACAACGTAACTGGGTGATTATAAAGGTACTCTACAGGTGTCTCCAAAGGTACATGTTGGGTTGGCGTATTTCGAGATTAGGATTTGTCACTCCGATTGTCGGAGAGTTATCTCTGGGCCCTCTCGGTAATGCACATCACTTAAGCCTTGCAAGCAATGCAACTAATGAGTTAGTTGCGAGATGGTGTATTACGGAACGAGTAAAGAGACTTGCCGGTAACGAGATTGAACTAGGTATTGAGATACCGACGATCGAATCTCGGGCAAGTAACATACCGATGACAAAGGGAACAACGTATGTTGTTATGCGGTCTGACATATAAAGATCTTCGTAGAATATGTGGGAGCCAATATGAGCATCCAGGTTCCGCTATCGGTTATTGACCGGAGACGTGTCTTGGTCATGTCTACATTGTTCTCGAACCCGTAGGGTCCGCACGCTTAACGTTACGATGACAATTTCATTATGAGTTTATATGTTTTGATGTACGGAAGGTTGTTCGGAGTCCCGGATGTGATCACGGACATGACGAGGAGTCTCGAAATGGTCGAGACATAAGGATCGATATATTGGACGACTATATTAGGACACCAGAAGTGTTTCGGGTGATTTCGGAGAAAACCGGAGTGCCGAAGGGTTACTGGAACCCCCCGGGAGAAGTATGGGCCTAATGGGCCTTAGTGGAGAGGGAGAGGGGCGGTCAGGGTGGGCCGCGCGCCCCCTCCCCCTTTGGTCCGAATTGGACTAGGAGAGGGGGGCGGCGCCCCCCCTTTCCTTCTCCCTCTCCCCCTTCCTTTCCCCTCCTAGTAGGAGTAGGAAAGAGGGGAGTCCTACTCCTACTAGGAGGAGGACTCCTCCTCCTAGCGCGCCCTGCTAGGGCCGGCCGGCCTCCCCCCTTGCTCCTTTATATACGGGGGCAGGGGGCACCTCTATACACACAAGTTGATCTTCGTGATCGTTCTCTTAGCCGTGTGCGGTGCCCCCCTCCACCATAATCCTCGATAATATTGTAGTGGTGCTTAGGCGAAGCCCTGCGACGGTAGAACATCAAGATCGTCACCACGCCGTCGTGCTGACGGAACTCATCCCCGACACTTTGCTGGATCGGAGTCCGGGGATCGTCATCGAGCTGAACGTGTGCTAAAACTCGGAGGTGTCGTAGTTTTGGTGCTTGATCGGTCGTGCCGTAAAGACGCATGACTACATCAACCGCGTTGTCATAACGCTTCCTCTATCGGTCTACGAGGGTACGTAGACAACACTCTCCCCTCTCGTTGCTATGCATCACCATGATCTTGCGTGTGCATAAGAAAATTTTGAAATTACTACGTTCCCCAACAGGAGAATGGCAGGCAGAAAATGGCATGGACTGCATGGGACAAGCTAATCTTATCCAAGTCGAAAGGAGGTCTCGGTTTCAGAGATATGAGGGCTTATAACCAGGCGTTGCTTGCTAAGCGAGCCTGGCGACTCCTGACGACACCGGATTCTCTATGTGCTAGACTCCTTCGAGCTAAATATTTCCCCAATGGTAGCTTGGTTGATACAGTGTTTCCAGGAAAGTCTTCGGCAGTGTGGAAAGGAATTGAGCATGGCCTGGAACTAGTGAAGAAAGGCATGTTATGGCATGTTGGCAATGGTGCTAATATTCACGTTTGGAGGGATCCATGGATTCCACGTGGTCCGCCGTACACACCCATTACTCCCAAGAGGAACTGTCGCCTCAACAGAGTAAGTGATTTCCTAGATGATCGGGGTAACTGGAAGGTGGAGCTGGTACAACGACACTTTTGGCAGCCGGATGTGGACTCCATCTTCAAGATCAGAACATCTACGAGGCAACGAGAGGACTTTATTTCTTGGCCTTGGGAGAAATTAGGCATGCTGACAGTAAAAAAACGCTTATCATGTGGCGATGGCGGACCATTATGAACAGTTTTGTCCAGGTTCGTCCATCAGTCAACCATCAGGAGATAGATCTCTCTGGCGTTTAGTGTGGAATGCTGCGGTTCCACCAAAATTCAAGAATTTCGCTTGGCAAGTGGCCTCTAGCGCCGTGCCAACGGATGCTAAAAAGAGAAGAAGGCATTTTGATCTGAATGGGTGCTGCAGACTATCTGATCGGGAGCAGGAATCATCATTTCATGCGCTCATATCCTGCCCAAATGCTGCTAATCTTTGGGATTTAATGCTGAATCACTGGCCTCTACCGAACAGATCCTTGATCAAGTGGACAGGGACTGAATGGTTGTTTCACCTCCTTGCAGAATCACATGAGTCTATCAGGAGCAGAATTATCATGGTCTTATGGAGAGCATGGCATCTCCAGAATGAGCTGGTACATGGTAAATCAATACCACCACCAGAGGTATCATGCTCATTCCTCCTCAGCTACCATAATACATTCAGTCAGATCTCATGTGGGGTGGATGAGATAATCAAGGGCAAGTCTCCGATGTTCTCTGAAACCTTTGCCGAGGGAGAGGCTCGTATAAACCCCATGTATCGTGTGCCTTGGCCACCCCCTGGGATAGGTGCGGTGGCGCTGTCAGTGGACGGTTCATTTAATGTTACAGATGGCTCGGCTGGTTCGGGTATGATCTTGAGGAACGCAGGCGGTGGTGTAATCTTTGCTGCTTACCGCAAGTTATTCCATTGCAACGAGGCCCTTGAAGCGGAGCTACATGCTATACTAGAAGGAGTTAAACTGACAGTGGAGCACTCCAATTCAACGATCATAATACAATCACATTGTGCTTCAGCCCTTAAAGCTATATCTGATGCATCCATGGATAGATCGGCTTTCGGCCATATGATCCAGGAGATTAAATTTCTCTTAATTGATAGGCTTTCTGTTCCTATAAAAATTTCTCGTGATCAAAATAAGGTTGCAGATTGCTTAGCGAACTTTGGACGGTGTGGAGACAGCACAACATGCTGGCTGGGGCAAGCTCCTCCGTGTGCCAGTGATTTAGTCGCTGAGGATTGTAACTCTATTATCTTGAAATAAAATCTCTATGACTTCCCGCAAAAAAAAGGTCTATTTTAAACCTTGAGAAGACTAGGCCGGTATTTGCTGAATTGGGCCGGCCTAGTACCGCAATCACTCGCGCGCACCCTAATCTGGTTTTTCTTAGTTTTTTTTTTCATTTTTACACATATCTAATTTTTCTCAGTACCCAATGTACATTTTTAACGCACACATTAAATATTTTTTGATAAACTTTTAATATTTTCAAATACATTATTTACATTTTCAAATTAAATCTTTTCAAAACTTTTTTGAATACATGGTAACAATTTTCCAAAAACATGTTTTAACATTCTTTTAGTGGCAATAAACATTTTATAAAACTATACGAACAGTCTTTTACATGGTTCAACATTTTTAAATTTGCATTCACTTTTTTCAAACACATTTTTTGAAACTTGTGAACATTATTGAAATGTTACATTTTTTGAATGTGCGAAACATTTTTTCCAATCACACAAATATTATTATACATTGTATAAACATTTGTTTGGATTGGCCCATACATTTTTTTTAAAACTTTTGATATTTTTTAGATGTCACACAATATTTTCAGGTTTCAGCAAACCTTTATGTATCAAAAAGTGTTTGCACATTAAAATTTTGTTCAGGTTTCAGAAAAAAATTATGTTTCAAAAAGTGTTTGCATTTTAAAATTCTGTCCAGGTTTCAAATAATGTTTATGTTTCAAAAGGTGTTCGCCTGCCTCCGCCTGCCGTCGACACCTGCCTCCGCCGGCCAGCAACGTCACGCCGTCATCACGTTCGTCATCGGAGGAAATGGATCCGGCTGAAATCCTCGCCGCCGTGCAATAGGTTGGTTTCAGACATTGTTGTGGTTGATAAGATAGTTGTTTTAGGGATGATGTTACACGGCGTTTGATTCATCGTATATTTTTTTAACTATATATAGTTAGAGGAGGAGGGAGATTATGATGGCGATGATTACGGTGAGGACAACGAAACCTCGTCACGGAATATGGATGAACCCCGTGAGGAGAACTACATGAGTTTGGATGAATCTTATAGTGGCAATGTAAGTGTGATCAATGTTGATAAAACAATAAATATGAGGGGGTAAATATGATAGACCGCACGGAAAATTTAATAATTTTTTGCATGATGCACGACATGGCGATGATGATGATGATATGGATATAGATAATTCATTTGCCGAAAGTGCACTCTGGGTATGTTATTAATAAAATCAGAGAAGAAATGACATAATAACCATATGAGCGCTTACATGTTTTTTTTGCAATGCGCGCAGATGGATGAGGACGGGGACTTTGTGAGGAATATTGTGGACGATGAAAGTGACAAATCGCACGTTGATGCATCTCATGATGACAGCTCCAACAAAGTAAGTTTTGAAACTTACATCACTACAGTACATTTTAAAATTATAACTGACTGACATAAATGGTTTAATGCATTAATTTACAGGGAGATGTAGATGATACAAGCGGGAATGATGAGCATGTTGGTGGTGATCTGTTTAATTTTGATATCGAATTTGAGGAATATCAGCAAGAATCATTGGACATGCATTGGAAGGTCATGAGGAAGATGTTCAAGTCACTAGGAGATGCTTACAATTTCTATAATCAGTATGCGTACGAGCGTGGTTTCAGCGTAAGAAAGGACTCACTGAAATATTCGAAAGGTCCTGAGGCAACTAAGCGCTTGAGAAAGTATGTGTGTGCGAGAGCCGGGAAACGACAGGCAAAACGTTGTACAATGGAAGGCAAGACCCGCAGGCTGAGAGGGGAGACACGTTGCTTCTGCGATGCGCATATAACTTTGAAACTTGATAAAGAGCGTGATGTTCTAGCTAGACCGGATGAAGTCACGTTTCTTCGGTCTCACAATCAGATAAAAGAATATCAGAAGGCTGAGATCTTAACCATGGCAGGTGCTGGAATTAGGAAACATATGATTTATGATCAACTCGTTGCGCGCTCCGGGTCATATGCAAAGGCTGGTTTTGGGAGGAAGAAGCTTTATAACATGTGTTATAGAGAAAAAATGAAGTTGCTTGCACAAGGTGATGCAGACACTGCCATTGGGATCATGATGACCAGAAAAGAGAAAGATCCAGATTTCTTCTTTGAGCACACCGTCGATGATGAAGGAAGGCTGAAAAACATATTCTGGTGTGATTCTCAATCACGTCGAGACTATGTTGACTACGGTGATGTGACAGTCTTCGACAACACATACAAGATGAATAGGTATGGCATGCCATTTATACCTTTTGTCGGTTTGAACAACCACCGTTGCACCACGGTATTCGGTTGTGCTCTTGTGTCTGACGAGACAGAAGATACATATGTCTGGCTGCTTCAGACGTTTTTGAGGGCTCACTGTCAGAAGAGACCCAGGTCAGTAATTACTGATGGAGATGCAGCTATGATTAAGGCCATAAGAAAGGTACTTTCGGAGGTTTGGCATCGTCTTTGCTCGTGGCATATTGAGAAGAACATGCAGAAACACCTTCATCATAAGTCTCTAAAGGAGTTCAGGTCTCTACTTTATTATGCCACTTCAAAAAAGGTATTTGAGGAGAGGTGGGCAACGTTTACCGCCAAATGGTAGTCGGAGAAAACAAAGACATGGTTACGTAGGATGTACAAGAAGAAAAGGCTTTGGGCTGCATCATACCTGTCAGGTGGGTTTTTCTTAGGTATGCGAAGTAACGAGCGAAGTGAGAGTCTGAATTCATGCCTTCACTTGCATCTAGACTCCGGTATGACTATTGTTGATATGATTGTGCACTATGAGAACTGCATAGTTCGTCTCCGTGAGAATGAGGCGCATGGCGATTACACAAACTCACAGACAGTTCCAGTACCGGTATTGGATGAGTGTAAAGATATTGAGAAATCAGCTGCCCGTGAGTTCACTACGACAAACTTTTATATCTTGCAGGAAGATATGAAGAAGGCACGGGAGCTAGAGGTCCTTGAGAGACTGAGAGGAGCAGACACTCACAGATTCATACTGACATGGAAGGAAAATAGAGATATCAGATTCACTGTGGACTACACCCCAGGTAACTTAGAAGAAACTGTGAAGTGCAGTTGCAGAAGCATGTATCGCAAAGGACTTCCTTGCAAACATATTCTTCATGTTCTGATTCATCTACGCTTACGTGAGATACCTAAGTGTTTAGTACTGCGGAGGTTGAGCCAAGTTGCAAGGGGTGGACTTCCCGTGAAGCGCACTAGCGATCTGTTTGCATGGGGATGGGCAGGTGCATTGGACAGAGCTAGGTACATTGAGTTGACTATCTTATCTGCTGAAGCAACTCATAAAGCATGCCATAAACCATTTTTATTCGACAAGTTGAAGGCGGCTCTGAGGGACATAATAGATAATGATTACACTGAGCAGGATGAGCCTGGTGCGGAGGTACAGTTTGTGAACGACGATGAAACGCCCTCGATGCGGCTATATCTCCCACGTGTCGAGGTACGACTTAGAGGCATAACCACATTGAAAGCAATGTCGCAAGTGAGGTAATCTTCACACAAACCCATGTAATTCATAAGGGAAAGAGATACATAGTTGGCTTACAGTCGCCACTTCACACAGTACATAAATAAACTTTCATCATCCAGATTCCACTCAAGGTCCGACTACGGAACCAAAAATGAAAGAAGACTACCCCAAATGCTACACAGATCCCCGAATCACCCCGACTGGGCTCCACTACTGATCATCTGGAAAAGACACATAGTAACGGCCACGTTCCTCGTCGAACTCCCAAGTAAGCTCGGTCGCGTCATCTGCACTGGCGTCGTTGGTACCTGCAACTGTTGTGGTAGAATCTGTGAGTCACGGGGACTCAGCAATCTCACACCCGCGAGATCAAGACTATTTAAGCTTAAAGGTAGGAAAGGGTTGTGAGGTGGAGCTACAGCAAGCGACTAGCATATATGGTGGCTAAAACGCAAAAGAGAGCGAGAAGAGAAGCAAAGCACGGTCGTGAAGCTAGAAGTGATCAAGAAGTGATCCTAGAACAACCTACGTCAAACATAACTCCAACACCGTGTTCACTTCCCGGACCCCGTCGAGAAGAGACCATCACGGTTACACACGCGGTTGATGTATTTTAGTTAAGGTCAACTTCGGTTTAACTACAACCGGACATTAACAAATTCCCATCTGCCTCATAACCGCGGGCACGGCTTTCGAAAGATAATACCCTGCAGGGGTGTCCCAACTTAGCCCATTATAAGCTCTCACGGTCAACGAAGGATATTCCTTCTACCGGGAAGACCCGATCAGTCTCGGAATTCCGGACTACAAGACATCTCGACAGTAATAAAACAAGTCCAGCAAAGCCGCCCGATTGTGCCGACAAATCCTGATAGGAGCTGCACATATCTCGGTCTCAGGGCACATCCGGATAAGCTAAGCGTACAGGAACCAACATAACCCAAGTTGCCAAGGGACGGTCCCGCACGGTGCTCTAGTTTGGACCAGCAATCGAAGGAGAACTGGCCCGGGGGGGTTAAAATAAAGATGACCCTTGAGTCTGCAGAACCCAAGGGAAAAAGGCTTAGGTGGCAAATGGTAAAACCAATGTTGGGCCTTGCTGGAGGAGTCTTATTCAAAGCGAACTGTCAAGGGGGTCCCATAAATCACCCAACCGTGTAAGGAACGCAAAAATCAAGGAACATAACACCGGTATGACGGAAACTAGGGTGGCAAGAGTGGAACAAAACACCAGGCATAAGGCCGAGCCTTCCACCCTTTACCAAGTATAAAGATGCATTAATTAAATAAGAGGTATTGTGATATCCCAACAAGTAAACAAGTTCCAACAAGGAACAACAAGTCCATGTTCCAACAAGGAACAAATTCCATCTTCACCTGCAACTAGCAACGCTATAAGAGGGGCTGAGCAAAGCGGTAACATAGCCAAACAACGGTTTGCTAGGACATGGATGGTTAGGGGCTGACATGGCAATATGGGTGGCATGATATAGCAAGTGGTAGGTATCGCAGCATAGGCATAGCAAAAGAGCGAGCATCTAGCCAGCAAAGATAGAAGTGATTTCGAGGGTATGGTCATCTTGCCTGCAAGGTTCTCAGAGTTGTCGAAAGCTTGGTCCTCGAAAGCGTTCTCAACAGGTTCCTCGTTCACGTACTCGTCTCCCGGCTCTACCCAAAGCAAGAACACAAGCAAAGGGGACAAACATCAATCGCGATGCAATGCACAACCAACATGATGCAAAACATGGCATGATATGCGAGATGTGATATGCAATGCATATGCGTGCTCCGGAAGGAAAAAGATGGACAAGGCATAATCTTGGCAAACCAAGTATGCCACTGGATAGGTGAGGTGATTTCGGTTGAAATCGATATAAAGATCACCGGAATCGGATGCACGGTTTGCAAATGACAAGCAAAACAAGAATGACAATAATCTGCCATTAACAGCATGATGCTACTTAGCAAGCAACAAGGAATTAAGCTACTGCACCCAAACATATCAACAAAGCATATGAAAGTAATCTACTAAAGATGCTTGACAAAAGATGAACACTGAGCTACGGCTAAAACACATCACAACAGGTTCAAACAAGCATGGCAAAAGTGCAAAAGATAACAGGTTCACAGACTTGGTGAAAATAACATGCCAGAAATCAACATCAGGATGACATGTTTAGAGCAAGCAGACAACATGCTACAGGAACAGGAAATAGCAAAACAAGGCATGGCATGATTCTACTCAAAGCACTTAACAAAAGTCCCTTACTGACCATGAGCCAAAAAGTACCAGAAAATACAATAACACCCATGTCAATTAAGCAAGTTTCGTTACAGGTTTCAGACTTAGCAGAAAACTAGACATGTAAAAAACAGATAACGAGTAGGCATGTTTACGAGCTCGATGCACTCACTACAGAGCATTTCATGATAAACTAAGCATACATACATCAATAAGACATGGCATAGAAGCTAAACATGGAAAGAACAACATCATAGCATGTAAGGATCAACTACACCAAGCTTGCCAAAATTGAATAACATGTAAACAATCTGCCAGGAAATATTTTATAGCAAAAGTAGAACTCGATAGACTCAAGCTATGGCACTCCATAATTACAAACAAAGGAATGGATGGATAGAGAAAATCCATATGCTCATAACACTCTTACTGATCATGCTCAAAAGAGGCATAGATCTCTCTGAAACAACATGAACACATGGCATAAAAATAACAGTAGAACATGACTTAGTGAAAATACTAAGTCTCTGAAATCAGCAACATTAAGTACCCTAGTTTGCATGCTTGTGCTAGCCACCACAAAGATCACAAAAATACATGGCATACACCTATGGAAAGATAGCATGGCCTATTACAAAACACATGTAGGACTCAACTTCATAGGATGTACACATCAAATCATGGCAAAAATGACAAAAGTGCATGTTCTGATAAGAATCAGAAACTAACATCACATAGCCCTCTTCTAAAAGCATTTCGGGCATCAAGATGAGCTGAAATGAAAATGATGCAATGGAATGAAATGATGTACTCTTTGATACGAACAATTTGATATATTATACGCACGGAACGGAGCTATATACTATAGGTTATGATGCGATGAACATGCGACAATTATGCAAAATTTCCGGGACTTAGCAGATTTCGAGGGGGGAGTAAAGTCAACCGTGCGGTTCCAGATCTGGGCTCGAGGTCGCCGGAGTAGGGAGGAGCGGCGGCCGGAGGGGAGGAAGACGGCGGCCGGCGAGGTCCTCCGCGCCGGATCCGGCCTTCCCGCGGCCGGATCTGGCCGGGGCGACGACGAGGGCGTGGGGCGGCGCCGGGCAGAGGCGGCCGCGATGGAGGGCGGTGGCGGCGCGGCAGGCGGCGGCCGGCGCGGCGCGGGGCGGCGGCGCAGGAGGCGGAGAGGCGAGGCGCGGGCGGGCGGCGGAGCGGCTCGGGCCAGGGGCGCGCGGCGCGGGCCTGCCTTGGGCCAGGCGGGCCGGTGGCGAAGGTGGCAGCGGCGGGCCACGTGGCGCACGCAGGTTGGTGCGGAGGCAGCGGCGGACGCGTCTGCCTCGGGTCGGACGTGTCCGCTGGCGGCGGGGGAGGATTTTTAGGGTTAGGGGTGGTTTTCATCCGGGATTTCGGGGGAGAGGGGTATATTTATATGTAGAGGGGGCTAGGAAGCTCCAAATGGAGTGCGGTTTTCGGCCACGCGATCGTGATCGAACGGCGATGGACATGGGAGTGTCTTAGATGGGTTATTGGGCTATTTTGGAGGGGTTTTGGGCTGCAACACACACGAGGCCTTTACGGTTGCCCGGTTAACCGTTGGAGTATCAAACGACCTCCGAATGACCCGAAACTTGACAGGCGATCTACCGGTGCTATACCAAGGCCACTTGACAAACCTCGGTCCATTCCGAGAAGGTTTAATACACGCTCACGAAAAAAGGTAAAAGGGGACGCCGGGGGACATAGGAGTGCCGGATTGCAAAACGGACAACGGGGAAAATGCTCGGATTCATGAGACGAACACGTATGCAAATGCGATGCACATGATGACATGATATGAAATGCATGACATGAACAAAATGCAAAACAACAGAAAACCCAACCACGGAGGGAATATCATATCACATAGCCGAAAATGGCAAGAGTTGGAGTTACAATTATGGCAAGTTACATCCGGGGCGTTACAACACTCCACCACTACGAGAGGATCTCGTCCCGAGATCTAGGACTGAAAGAACTCCGGATACTCGGAACGTAGGTGGTCCTCACGCTCCCAGGTGGCTTCTCGGTCTGAATGATGTGACCACTTCACTTTCAGGAATTTGATTGACTTGTTGCGAGTCTTGCGCTCAGTTTCTTCAAGAATAGCAACGGGATGCTCATGATAGGACAAATCTTCTTGAAGATCAATCTCTTCGAAGTTGATGGTGCGCTCAGGCGTCTTGAAGCACTTGCGAAGCTGTGACACGTGGAAGACATCGTGCACATTTGCAAAGTTGGAGGGAAGCTCAAGTTGATAGGCGAGATCGCCTCGTTTTCCGATGATCTTGAAAGGGCCCACGTATCTAGGGGCAAGTTTCCCCTTGATACCGAAGCAACGAGTTCCTTTCATCGGAGACACGCGGAGGTAGACATGGTATCCGATCTCGAATGCCAAATCACGATGTTTGCTATCGTAATAGCTCTTCTGGCGCGACTGCGTGGCTTTGAGGTTCTCACGAATGACCTTGCACATAGCCTCAGCCTCTGAGATCAAATCGTTGCCAAGCAATTGGCGTTCACCGGTTTCAGACCAGTTGAGAGGAGTACGACACTTTCTGCCATAGAGAATCTCGAATGGGGCTTTGCCCGAGCTGGCTTGAAAACTGTTGTTGTAAGAGAACTCAGCATAAGGAAGACAATCCTCCCACTTCATGCCGAAAGATATAACACAAGCTCTGAGCATATCTTCAAGAATTTGGTTGACACGCTCGACTTGTCCACTAGTTTGAGGGTGGAAAGTTGTGCTGAAGCGAATATTTGTGCCCATGGCCTTCTGAGAAGAATCCCAAAACTTGGATGTAAAGATGCTGCCACGGTCTGAAGAGATCAATTGTGGAATGCCATGCAAGGAGACAATTCTGGAGGTGTAAAGCTCTGCCAGCTGCGCTGCTGTGATAGACTCTTTGATAGGAAGAAAATGAGCCACTTTGGTGAGCTTGTCGATGACGACGAAGATAGCATCATTTCCACGCTTGGATTTGGGAAAACCAGTCACGAAGTCCA
Organism: Aegilops umbellulata; assembly: GCA_032464435.1. Taxonomy (NCBI): domain Eukaryota; kingdom Viridiplantae; phylum Streptophyta; class Magnoliopsida; order Poales; family Poaceae; genus Aegilops; species Aegilops umbellulata. Next base: position 402,759,112 of record CP136054.1, read on the forward strand.
TTTCGATATGATCAAACTTCCATTCTGGAATAGCAAGAGGTTGGAGAAGACCAACTGGTCGTTGGTGTTCTGCCTTCACCCTTCTGCAGACATCACATTCATTCACGAATTGAGCAATCTCTCGCTTCATTCGAGTCCACCAATACGACTGCTTGAGGTCATGGTACATCTTCGTACTTCCAGGATGAATTGACAGAAGAGAGTTGTGCGCTTCGTTCATAATGACTTTACGAAGATCACCCTTTGGAACCACGATCCGGTCCTCGAAGAAAAGAGTATCTCTGTCATCAACTCGATAGCACTTGTATTTGGAAATGCCCTTGTCAATACCACGTTTCACCTTCTTCACCATGGTATCCATCAGTTGTGCCTCACGAATCTGATCTTCCAAAGTAGGAGAGACGATGAGGTTGGCAAGCACACCTTGAGGGACAACTTGGAGATTCAACTTGCGGAAAGCTTCACAGAGATCCGGTTGAAAGGGCTTGAGGATTAAGCTGTTGCAGTAAGCCTTCCTGCTCAATGCGTCTGCAATCACATTAGCCTTGCCTGGAGTATATTCAATACTTGGATTATACTCTTAAATCATTTCGACCCAACGAGTTTGCCTGAGGTTGAGGTTGGGCTGAGTGAAGATATACTTGAGGCTCTTGTGATCGGTGAAAATGTCCACTTTCCTTCCCAACAGGAGATGTCTCCAAGTTATTAGTGCGTGGACAACTGCCGCCAACTCAAGATCGTGAGTGGGGTAGTTCTTTTCGTTGGGCTTCAACTGATGAGAGGTATAGGCCACAACCTTCTTCTCTTGCATTAAGACGGCACCGAGGCCCTGAAGAGAAGCATCACAGAAAACTTCATAAGGCTTGTCTTCGTCAGGAGGAGTCAAAACTGGAGCAGTGACGAGTTTCTCTTTGAGAGTGTTGAAAGCCACGTCACACTCAGGAGACCAGACATACTTCACATGCTTCTGGAGGAGGTTGGAAAGAGGCTTTGCAATCTTAGAGAAATTCTCAACGAATCTTCGTCAATAGCTTGCAAGTCCAAGAAAACTGCGAAGCTGCTTGACATTCTGAGGAGGTTCCCAATTCACAACTGCAGACACCTTCTCAGGATTAACAGCGATGCCCTTGGCAGAGATGATATGGCCAAGATAAAGAACTTCATCAAGCCAAAATTCACATTTGGAGAACTTCGCATATAATTTATACTCTCTGAGCTTGTCGAGTACCAATCGCAAATGTTTGGCATGATCCTCCTTGTTCTTGGAGAAGACCAAAATATCATCGAGATAGACCAAGACAAATTCGTTGATGTAGGGGTTGAAGATGAAATTCATCAAGCGAGTGAAAGCTGGAGGAGCATTGACAAGGCCGAAAGACATGACAGTATATTCATAAGAACCAAAGCTTGTTCTGAATGCTGTCTTGGGAATATCTTCTTCACGAATGCGAATCTGATGATACCCCATACGAAGGTCAAGCTTGGAGAACACTTTAGCACCTTTAAGTTGCTCGAATAGCTCATTGATGTTGGGAAGTGGGTACTTGTTCTTGATTGTCTTCTTGTTCAGTGGACGGTAATCGACGCAAAGTCGGTCCGTGCCATCCTTCTTCCGGACAAAAAGAACTCCACAACCCCATGGAGAAGAACTCGGTCTGATCAGACCCAGATGCTCTTGTTTATCGAGTTGTTTCTTCAATTCCTTCAACTCATCTGGTCCAAGCTTGTAAGGACGCTTGCAAACGGGTTCCGTGCCAGGCTCAAGATCAATCACGAATTCAACTGGCCGGCGGGGAGGCATACCCGGAAGCTCTTCTGGAAAAACATCTTGGTACTCACAAACGACTGGAATCTGAGAGATAGCATCCAATTCACCATTCTCATTGAGAGAAAACAACCGAATGGTATCATCACGAGAGGCATAGATGATCACATCGTTAGAAGAGTGAGTCAATTGAATTTCCCTGGCAGCACAATCAAGCTGAGCCTTGTGCTTAGAAAGCCAGTCCATCCCGAGAATAAGATCAATATCAGAGTCACCAAGCACCATTGGTTTAGACAAGAATCTATAGTCGCCCATCTTGATAGAAACATTCGGGATCATTGTGGTAGCCCTCATAGGCTTGCCCGGAGAAACAACCCCCATGGGTTTTTCCAACAATTCCGAAATGAAGTCATGCTTTGAAACAAATGATCTCGACATGAAACAATGCGATGCACCAGTATCAAATAAGACTTTTGCAGGAATATCATTAACAGGAAGGTTACCCATGATCACTTCGGAAGAATCCTCCGCTTGAGCTGCATTCATCATGTTCACCTTGGCATGCTTAGGATTATGCTTGACCACTGCATTGCTGGAAGATTTCACAGGATGAGGAGGCGGAAGGCGCCTTTGGTTGAAGCACTTGTTCGCATAGTGACCCTTCTGCTGACATTTGTTACAAGTCACCTCTGAGAGCGGACGATGATAAGTAGCACTTGGCCTTGGAGCTTGATTCTAAGACTTGTTATGATAGCCAGGGTTGGGTGGGTGGGAAGATCCACGACCACCTGAGTTCTTCTGCTGATAAGGCTGACGGAACGGAGGAGGAGGAGGCAACCATAACTTGTGTTGCTTAGCTGCCACAAGTGAGGAAGAAGAAGACTGAACTGCGTCTCTGACTCTCTTCTTAGATGCCTCACACTTGAGCTGAGCAGCTTCTTGTTTCAGCGCCATGTTGTAGAATTCATCATACTTTAACGGCTCAAAAAGCACGAGAGCAAGTTGCAGATCTTCTCTGAGACCATGCCTGAATTGGTAGATCATACTCTTCTTATCGGGGATGTCTTGCTTCGCAAAGCGAGAGAGCTTCTGGAACTGAGTGTTGTATTGATAGACAGACATGTTGCCTTGCTTGAGATTGCGGAACTCCTCACGCTTACTCTCAACAACACTTTCTGGAATGTGGTGAGCTTTGAAGTCACGGCGGAAATCATCCCAGGTAATCACACGACCTCCTCTGGAATATTTGTATTGCTGGAACCACTCAGCAGCTTGATCCTTGAGTTGAAAAGAGGCAAACTTGACAAAGTCCTCAGGTCTGACATTGCTGCACTCAAAATGCTTGCTGATATCCACGAGCCAATCATCGTCGTCTGTGGCCTCGACACAGTAGCTGAAGGTCTTTGGCTGATTAGCAAGGAATTGGTTGAGTGAAGCGAAGTACGGCTGATTATTGCCTTGGCCTTGATTCCCTTGATTCCCTTGCCCTTGGTTGCGATCTTGCAAGAGCTGAATCAGAATCTGAGCGTTGGCATTTGTGGCAGTCATCAGGGCTTGCCATGCCTCCGGAGGCGGAGGTGGTGGCGAAGGGTTAGCCTGACTTCCTTCATTGCGTTCCGGATTCTGACGCGTTGGCGGAGCCATCCTGAAGAGGGTGACATCCATTAGCATCTTGACAGATATATATTCAAGCTGAATCAAAGGATCGAAATTGCAACATATAGTCTTCACAATAAACATTCGAACGAGAATGAACGAATGAATTCCAAAGTAAAGCATCACGCTTCCATAAGCTGAGAAGCCACTTAGAAAAAGGTATGGAATAAAATCAACAGGTACGGATGTGAACAAATACTTGGTAAGGATTACCCAATCACAAACCAAATATCTGCGGAAGAAGTACTAGAGCTACATGAATTCCCACTTATAAACTCCCGAAACTTTCTGGTTATGTAATCAGGTGTTGGGGATACAGGGGACACAACATATCACCCAAACTAACAATACCTAGATCCAGCTGTATTAATCCTTCAACACATAACCAAGAAACCTTCGGAAATCATCTACCTCAACCTTCGAAAAAGCATCCGTTATACAAGTCATGGCAATACTCCCGCACTCGCCTCAGTACTGGGCTATCAGGGTTATCTCACCAACAACTGTACAAAAGAGATTTTTGATGTCGGCGTACTAAACTCAGGTATTCCAGAACTGTAACGATAAAATTATGACGACAACACCTCGGAGCTCAACTCCCCGGGACACCTCCTCTAAAACCCCTGCTGACGGGAGGCAACCAAGACAATGTTGTCATCATAAAACCATCGGAACGATTCTAAGATACCCGCGTGATCCTAAAATTTTTTTTAGTAAAATTTGAGAAGAGAAGAGTCAAAACTCTACGTCAGGATGCCTTACCAGAGCGATGAGGAGACTGGGAAGTAAAAAAGAATTCCTAAACTCTCCGATATATAATTCCTAAATGACTCAAAACATTTTTCTAGACACAACTCGGACACTAAAAACAATCAATCAGTGGGGGCTCCTAAGGTCGGGGAAGGCTCTGATTACCAACTTGAAACGCCCTCGATGCGTCTATATCTCCCACGTGTCGAGGCACGACTTAGAGGCATAACCGCATTGAAAGCAATGTCGCAAGTGAGGTAATCTTCACACAAACCCATGTAATTCATAAGGGAAAGAGATACATAGTTGGCTTACAGTCGCCACTTCACACAGTACATAAATAAACTTTCATCATCCAGATTCCACTCAAGGTCCGACTACGGAACCAAAAATGAAAGAAGACTACCCCAAATGCTACACAGATCCCCGAATCACCCCGACTGGGCTCCACTACTGATCATCTGGAAAAGACACATAGTAACGACCACGTTCCTCGTCGAACTCCCAAGTGAGCTCGGTCGCGTCATCTGCACTGGCGTCGTTGGTACCTGCAACTGTTGTGGTAGAATCTGTGAGTCACGGGGACTCAGCAATCTCACACCCGCGAGATCAAGAATATTTAAGCTTAAAGGTAGGAAAGGGTTGTGAGGTGGAGCTGCAGCAAGCGACTAGCATATATGGTGGCTACAACGCAAAAGAGAGCGAGAAGAGAAGCAAAGCACGGTCGTGAAGCTAGAAGTGATCAAGAAGTGATCCTAGCACAACCTACGTCAAACATAACTCCAACACCGTGTTCACTTCCCGGACCCCGCCGAGAAGAGACCATCACGGTTACACACGTGGTTGATGTGTTTTAGTTAAGGTCAACTTCGGGTTAACTACAACCGGACATTAACAAATTCCCATCTGCCTCATAACCGCGGGCACGGCTTTCGAAAGATAATACCCTGCAGGGGTGTCCCAACTTAGCCCATTATAAGCTCTCACGGTCAACGAAGGATATTCCTTCTACCAGGAAGACCCGATCAGTCTCGGAATCCCGGACTACAAGACATCTCGACACTAATAAAACAAGTCCAGCAAAGCCGCCCGATTGTGCCGACAAATCCTGATAGGAGCTGCACATATCTCGGTCTCAGGGCACATCCGGATAAGCTAAGCGTACAGGAACCAACATAACCCAAGTTTCCAAGGGACGGTCCCGCACGGTGCTCTAGTTTGGACCAGCAATCGAAGGAGAACTGGCCCGGGGGGTTAAAATAAAGATGACCCTTGAGTTTGCAGAACCCAAGGGAAAAAGGCTTAGGTGGCAAATGGTAAAACCAATGTTGGGCCTTGCTGGAGGAGTCTTATTCAAAGCGAACTGTCAAGGGGGTCCCATAAATCACCCAACCGTGTAAGGAACGCAAAAATCAAGGAACATAACACCGGTATGACGGAAACTAGGGTGGCAAGAGTGGAACAAAACACCAGGCATAAGGCCGAGCCTTCCACCCTTTACCAAGTATAAAGATGCATTAATTAAATAAGAGGTATTGTGATATCCCAACAAGTAAACAAGTTCCAACAAGGAACAACAAGTCCATGTTCCAACAAGGAACAAATTCCATCTTCACCTGCAACTAGCAACGCTATAAGAGGGGCTGAGCAAAGCGGTAACATAGCCAAACAACGGTTTGCTAGGACATGGATGGTTAGGGGCTGACATGGCAATATGGGTGGCATGATATAGCAAGTGGTAGGTATCGCAGCATAGGCATAGCAAAAGAGCGAGCATCTAGCCAGCAAAGATAGAAGTGATTTCGAGGGTATGGTCATCTTGCCTGCAAGGTTCTCAGAGTTGTCGAAAGCTTGGTCCTCGAAAGCGTTCTCAACAGGTTCCTCGTTCATGTACTCGTCTCCCGGCTCTACCCAAAGCAAGAACACAAGCAAAGGGGACAAACATCAATCGCGATGCAATGCACAACCAACATGATGCAAAACATGGCATGATATGCGAGATGTGATATGCAATGCATATGCGTGCTCCGAAAGGAAAAAGATGGACAAGGCATAATCTTGGCAAACCAAGTATGCCACTGGATAGGTGAGGTGATTTCGGTTGAAATCGATATAAAGATCACCGGAATCGGATGCACGGTTTGCAAATGACAAGCAAAACAAGAATGACAATAATCTGCCATTAACAGCATGATGCTACTTAGCAAGCAACAAGGAATTAAGCTACTGCACCCAAACATATCAACAAAGCATATGAAAGTAATCTACTCAAGATGCTTGACAAAAGATGAACACTGAGCTACGGCTAAAACACATCACAACAGGTTCAAACAAGCATGGCAAAAGTGCAAAAGATAACAGGTTCACAGACTTAGTGAAAATAACATGCCAGAAATCAACATCAGGATGACATGTTTAGAGCAAGCAAACAACATGCTACAAGAACAGGAAATAGAAAAACAAGGCATGGCATGATTCTACTCAAAGCACTTAACAAAAGTCCCTTACTGACCATGAGCCAAAAAGTACCAGAAAATATAATAACACCCATGTCAATTAAGCAAGTTTCGTTACAGGTTTCAGACTTAGCAGAAAACTAGACATGTCAAAAACAGATAACGAGTAGGCATGTTTACGAGCTCGATGCACTCACTACAGAGCATTTCATGATAAACTAAGCACACATAAATCAATAAGACATGGCATAGAAGCTAAACATGGAAAGAACAACATCATAGCATGTAAGGATCAACTACACCAAGCTTGCCAAAATTGAATAACATGTAAACAATCTGCCAGGAAATATTTTATAGCAAAAGTAGAGCTCGATAGACTCAAGCTATGGCACTCCATAATTACAAACAAAGGAAAGGATGGATAGAGCAAATCCATATGCTCATAACACTCTTAATGATCATTCTCAAAAGAGGCATAGATCTCTCTGAAACAACATGAACACATGGCATAAAAATAACACCAGAATATGACTTGGTGAAAATACCAATTCTCTGAAATCAGCAACATTAAGTACCCTAGTTTGCATGCTTGTGCTAGCCACCACAAAGATCACAAAAATAAATGGCATACACCTCTGTAAAGATAGCATGGCCTATTACAAAACACATGTAGGACTCAACTTCATAGGATGTACACATCAAATCATGGCAGAAATGACAAAAGTGCATGTTCTGATAAGAATCAGAAACTAACATCACATAGCCCTTTTCTAACAGCATTTCGGGCATCAAGATGAGCTGAAATAAAAATGATGCAATGGAATGAAATGATTTAATATTCGAGGCGAACAATTTGATATATTATACGCACGAAACGGAGCAATATACAGCAGGTTATGATGCAATGAACATGCGACAATTATGCAAAATTTCCGGGACTTAGCAGATTTCGAGGGGGGAGTAAAGTCAACCGTGCGGTTCCAGATCTGGGCTCGAGGTCGCCGGAGTAGGGAGGAGCGGCGGCCGGAGGGGAGGAAGACGGCGGCCGGCGAGGTCCTCCGCGCCGGATCCGGCCTTCCCGCGGCCGGATCTGGCCGGGGCGACGACGAGGGCGCGGGGCGGCGCCGGGAGGAGCGGGGCGGCGCCGGGCAGAGGCGGCCGCGATGGAGGGCGGCGGCGGCGGCCGGCGCAGCGCGGGGCGGCGGCGCGGGAGGCGGAGAGGCGAGGCGCGGGCGGGCGGCGGAGCGGCTCGGGCCAGGGGCGCGCGGCGCGGGCCTGCCTTGGGCCAGGCGGGCCGGCGGCGGAGGTGGCAGCGGCGGGCCACGTGGCGCACGCCGGTTGGTGCGGAGGCGGCGGCGGACGCGTCTGACTCGGGTCGGACGTGTCCGGTGGCGGCGGGGGAGGATTTTTAGGGTTAGGGGTGGTTTTCATCCGGGATTTCGGGGGAGAGGGGTATATTTATAGGTAGAGGGGGCTAGGAAGCTCCAAATGGAGTGCGGTTTTCGGCCACGCGATCGTGATCGAACGGCGATGGACATGGGAGTGTCTTAGATGGGTTATTGGGCTGTTTTGGAGGGGTTTTGGGCTGCAACACACACGAGGCCTTTACGGTTGCCCGGTTAACCGTTGGAGTATCAAACGACCTCCGAATGACCCGAAACTTGACAGGCGGTCTACCGGTGCTATACCAAGGCCACTTGACAAACCTCGGTCCATTCCGAGAAGGTTTAATACCCGCTCACGGAAAAAGGTAAAAGGGGACGCCGGGGGACATAGGAGCGCCGGATTGCAAAACGGACAACGGGGAAAATGCTCGGATTCATGAGACGAACACGTATGCAAATGCGATGCACATGATGACATGATATGAAATGCATGACATGAACAAAATGCAAAACGACGGAAAACCCAACCATGGAGGGAATATCATATCACATAGCCGAAAATGGCAAGAGTTGGAGTTACAATTATGGCAAGTTACATCCGGGGCGTTACAGACGATGCATTCGAGCCTAATCAAGATCATGGTCTTGTTCGTGATCCCGCAAAAGTTAACACCAAAGGCGCACCAAAACAGAATGTTAAAGGCCGCGGTAAGGATTGTCCTGATGTCACTAAAAATGGGCGACCAAAAGCTTTTGATGAGAAAAGCAAACGTCAATGTGGACTGTGCGGTGTTACGGGTCATTATCAGTCCACGTGCCCTCAAAATCCTAAGTATGATTTTCTTATGTTATTGTATATGTTATTGTTCAAACCGAATTTATTTGTTCACTGTGAATTAACACATATCTTATTATTATGTAGGAACTTTGCTTAACTTGTGGAGTATGGAAGATTGGTTCACCCTTTGATTGAAGACAATTTTATTATGGACGGCTATGGAAGATCGCTCCACCCTTTCATTGAAGATAGTTTTTTAATGTTCTATACATTTGATCTTGAATAATTGTTATAATAAGTTATATGAACTTATTTTACTTTGTTGATGTCAGACTATTTGCTACGATAACGACATAAGTATTTGTTTTGATGACAGACTATGCAATGCTAGAAGGAGTTTTACTTTGTTTATTTTGATATGCTCATTCTGCACGTAGTGCCGTCGCTGTTTACTGTTAATTTTCTACACTGTACGGTCGTCGTCGTTTATTTTGACGTGCTCATTTTTTCACAGTAGTGCCGTCGCTGTTTACTGTTAATTTACCCCGTCGTTATTATTATTTTTGGGAAAAAAACCCGACAAGTGCGCCGGCGGCACTGTCACACAGGGCAGCGTCGGCCGGCAGCACTGTTCCATAGGGCAGCTTCGGACGGCGGCACTGTCCCACAGGGCAGCGTCGGATAGCGGCAGCAGTAAGAGGTAATCAGAGGAGTTCAACAGCTTATGTGCCGCCGGGTATATAAGCCGGTCGTCGCGCGCTCCGTCGGGCGAGGTGGGACTAAACATTTCTTGTCGCCCCGCGTGGAACTTGGGCCATCGTCGCGCTGCGTGCTACTTGGGCCGTCTTCGCGCCGCGGGCGGAAACAATGGTATTGGGCCGGCCCACGCGGTCACGCGCGTCGCTGCAAGCACGGCGGCTGCGATAGCTAAGTTTTAGTCCCACCTCGCCCGATGGAGCGCGCAACGACCGGCTTATATACCCGGCGGCACATAGGCTGTCGAGCGTCCTCGATTAGTTATGCCCTGTCGTCCGACGTCAGACTGGCCGGCGCACTTTTTTGTAGAAAAAGAAATTACGAACGTCGGTGTTATAATAAGCGACGGCGACAGTATTTTAAAGTGCATAATAAATACATGTACATTTTTTTTAACATTCAACAGTATAGGAAAACAATTTGACGACTACACAACTATAAATACGAAGATTTCAAATGTAAAGACAACGGCATGAAGACAACATAATAATCCAAATGTCATTCTCGACTTAAATATTCAAAATAGTAGTGTATTCTTCATCACAAGACATGATAGTCGAAATAAATGTAAACATTATTTGAGCCTACAAAATTTTCTTGTATAAAATTTTTGCCACATTTATTTCTTCTTTGCAAGCCGGGTAACTTTGTCCTTCACATCGTTGAGCGTATTTCTCTCCGAAATAATAAGCTGCGCAATCATTAAGTCCCTCGATTTATCAATTGACCCCTGTTAGAACTTCATATTAGTACAATTCAAATAGTATTACATTATGAATTTAATTGAATATAAGCATTTGAAATAAAACCAGACCTGAGAAAAATGGCTTGTCCATTCTTCACCGTTCCAATATTGAAAGCATCGAAGAACAAATATTCCACATGAATTGCTGGTCCGTACAAACAACGGTTCATAAGTTCGCGTTTGAGGTAAGATATTAAAACAATATGAACGTATTTACTCACCCGTCTTCTTGTTGTGGGATGTTATACGTTTTGATAGGCCAGGTAGACACATCCGGAAAATTCACAGCGCCGCTCGCATTCGCATCACGTATGTCATATCCAAGTTGATTTTTCTGTTCATATACATGATAGCACGAATAGAATTTAACATAGTTCAGTTACTAAATGATAATTTCAATATGCTCATGTAAATTTATGCCGTGCCAGGTCCTCAACTTTTTCTATAATTTTACTGTCAAGTTCGGGTCCCATCAAAGAATCAAGAACCTGGAACTCTTCCTTCGGGCGATGCATGACAACCGAAACCCAGTGGGTATTTCCCTTATTAAGAGGAATATAAAACTACATCACAACGAAAATATGTTGCAATCAACACATACCCTTGAAACTATCGAAATATTCAGGTGTGCAATAATAAGGTGTCTTCTCTTCAGAATCATTAATATCATCTTCATCATCCTCTTGCACATTCTTTTTTCCCGGTGTTTTGAAATTGTCCACGTCAGGATTATATACAAATTCCTTATGAGGTTTTCCACCATAGTTTCTACTTTCACTATTTTCACCATACTCATTCTCTTCTTCTTTTTCACTATCACCGGCTTTGTAAAATACTGCGCTTTTGTTCAATTTCTCTATGACCCTCTATGATTAAAAATTAGTTGTAATTAGTTATGTGACACATCGAAAACCATTGTGAACGGCAAAATCAGAAAACTTGTACCTGTGCGCATAGCTCCGGCATACGAAGCATATCCTTACGAATGTGCTTCAGCTCAGTCAAAATCCAATCCATAATAGGGTTCTGGGTAGCTGAAGCCTCAGATGTACTCACGCCTGTTCTCCTTCCAGTAATGTTAGACTTTCTCGTACTGGATTTCTTGTTCTTTTCAGCCTGTTCCATTCTTATTTTGTTTAAGCGGTACTCTTCAGTAATGGTGTCATCGATCTACAACATAAAGAATCATATCATCATATTTATTTAATAATTAATTACAGACTTTACATGAAAAAATAAATAGTTAACGTATTACCATTCCAACACCACGACCATTTTGAAAGTCGTACTTGTCTCTTTTCTCCGCTGCCGCTTCTGTCCAATTCCTCATCAAGGGGCTCAACAACGCTAAAGGATCATACTTTGGACCGGTGCTTGGCTGCACCTTCTCCCAATATAGATACTGCAAAACAAACAAACAACCAATTAGCATGTGTTACACTATTATTACATAATACAACTATTCAATTTAAAAAATATATCATACCTGCAGAAGTGAAAGGTTGCCACGTGGCCATTCCCTAACACGACCGGGCTGCAAGACCGTACCAATCTCCGACAAACAAAACCGCAAAGTGAATGCGTTCCAGTTGAACTTTTTTATCTGCCTGACATCTTGCACTAGTGCATAATAATTCTTCGGAATGTACTCATCAGACACTGGTGCAATTATAGTCCCTAACAGGATGAGAAATGCCATCCGAACAAATTCATCGTCCGCGTTTTTATTTCTCACAATCTTCTCAATAAGATCATCAATCAATATTTTACCATTCTTCTTGTTAACAAAACTAGCTGGAATTTTTTTATTGCTTTGCCTTGGTCCATACTCAAAAAACTAGAAACATCAACTCCTTCATTCTTCAAACCAAATATAGCAAACACATCATCAGGCCTCAGTGAAATCAACCCTTTTTTTTCGGCTGCCTCTTGCACTATGAATTTTTTACTACTAGGATTGTAACCTTGAATCATAAGCGCAAGCAAATTATCACGCATCTTGACCGAAGGTATTCGTAACATGCCCTCCATCTCCGTAAAACGTAAATCGCTGACTTGATGTTAACTTATTAACAAGAGTAACCCATTTTTCTACAGAACATGCAATCACACCATCGATGTCCATATTACATATAAAAATATCTATGTGACGTTGCATGTAGCTAATGTGTTATATAATGTTCAAAATTTTAAAATATATACCTGCCCGACGGCGACTAAAGCGGGCGACGGCGATCACAGCGGCTGACGGCGGCGTCTAACGGCGTGTTCAGAACCGGCGCTGACGGCGAGTGCTGACATCGGCCGTTGACGACCGGCGCTGACGGAGGGTGGTGACGTCAGCTATTGCTAGGTGACGACGGGCGTTGACGACCGGCACTGACGGCGGGTGGTGACGTCGACTAGTGCAGGCTGACGGCGGCGCGACGCTGTCGGGCGGGGAACGACAGTGCGGGCGGCGACGGGCGACGGGATTAGATCGGGCGCGTCGTCGGCACGATGGACGCAAAAAGGGCATGCGCGACGTGATTGGGCAACGTGATTGGGCGACGTGAGCGTTTGTCGGGAATATTCCCTCGGATAGCGACGACTCGTGCTGCGTCGGGCCCACGGCGATTATTAAGTGGGCGACGGCAATATGTAGTTATTTATTTGTATATTTTTGTCATTTAATGTATTTTTTATAAACTTTGCACGAAAAACAAACATGTTTTCTGCCCATTTTTTTTCATAGGCCACAGTGACCATGCAGGACACGCATGCAAAACTTTGTCGCGTTTCGAGTCCGTATGAATTTTCTACGATTTTCCGGGCCGAAAACCCATAAAATACTGCCCGGACGTGACGCAACTAGCGTTCGTTGTCGGATTTCGTTCATTTCGGCCGTGGGGTGCCCGGGTGGGGCCCCACACACGCTGACAAAAGTTGGGCGCATTCCGTGAAACCGCACTGGTACTTGCTGTGGAAGGGGGTGGTTTCGGTATGGCCAGAGGGGACCCTCGGTCGCGCGTCTTCGCTTCGCACCCGCCAAACTTGCCCAATTTTTTTTCACGGCCCACAGTGACCATGCAGGGCACGCACGCAAAACTTTGTCGCGTTTCGAGTCCGTATGGATTTTCTACGATTTTCCGGGCCGAAAACCCATAAAATACTGCCCGGACGTGACGCAACTAGCGTTCGTTGTCGGATTTCGTTCATTTCGGCCGTGGGGTGCCCGGGTGGGGCCCCACACGGGCTGGCAAAAGTTGGGCGCATTCCATGAAACCGCACTGGTACTTGCTGTGGAAGGGGGTGGTTTCGGTATGGCCAGAGGGGACCCTCGGTCGCGCGTCTCCGCTTCGCATCCGCCAAACTTGCCCAATTTTTTTTCACGGGCCACAGTGACCATGCAGGGCACGCACGCAAAACTTTGTCACGTTTCGAGTCCGTATGGATTCTCTATGATTTTTCGGGCCGAAAACCCATAAAATACTGCCCGGACGTGACGCAACTAGCGTTCGTTGTCGGATTTCGTTCATTTCGGCCGTGGGGTGCCCGGGTGGGGCCCCACACGCGCTGGCAAAAGTTGGGCGCATTCCGTGAAACCGCACTGGTACTTGCTGTGGAAGGGGGTGGTTTCGGTATGGCCAGAGGGGACCCTCGGTCGCGCGTCTCCGCTTCGCATCCGCCAAACTTGCCCAATTTTTTTTCACGGTCCACAGTGACCATGCAGGACACGCACGCATAACTTTGTCGCGTTTCGAGTCCGTATGGATTTTCTACTATTTTCCAGGCCGAAAACCCATGAAATACTGCCCGGACGTGACGCATTCCGGCAAACCGCACTGGCACTTGCTGTGCAACCTGGTGGTTTCGGTGCGAAAATATTTATACCGAACACTTTTCTTTCTGTAACTTACAAACATGCCCAAATTTTTTTATCGCCTTCTATCTACATGAGAATCATGAGTGCCAATTTTATGTGCATTTTGGGTCTGTTTGCATTTTCTACGGTTTTCGGCTTCGACAGTCCTAAAACACTGTTTTTAATTCAAAATTATTTGAAACTAATTTTCTTAAAAAAATTACAAATTCCTTCTTCGAATTTCATTTTATACTTTTTCCTTTCTTCCTCTCTTCATTTTTTTTCAATTATACCGGTAAACTATTTAATTTTAATTTCTTTCGGGCTACTTTAATTTTATAAAATGATTTACTTTTTGTCCATAATATTTCATACTAATTTTCATTCCAACATAACGATAAACGATAGTTCATTCAACATAACGACGGTTCATTTTACATTAAAACATAAAAAACTTAATTAAACATGACTTAACTAAACTTAATTAAAATAACAACTTAATTCTAATCTACTCATCGTTGTCGGAGTCGGCGAGGTCCACGATCTCCCCCGCACCGACGTCACCGTCGTTGTCGTCGCCGCTGTCACTGCTCTTGCCGCCGTCGTCCCAGTAGCCGTCGTCGCCCTCCTCCGGAGCCACCTGCGGCTGCACCGCTTCGATGGCCGCCGCCGCATCCAGTGCGGCCTGCAGCTCGGCGGCCTCTGCTGCCGCCGCCATAGCCGCCGCCGCATCCAGTGCGGCCTGCAGCTCGGCGGCCTCTGCTGCCGCCGCCATAGCCGCCGCCGCATCGAGTGCGGCCTGCAGCTCGGCGGCCTCTCTCGCCTCCGCGGCCGCCGTCGCGGCCGCCGCTTCTGCCTGCGACACCCGTAGTGCGATGAGATAGCCGGGGCAGTCGTCGGGGTCGCCGTCCTCGCGCAGTGCGAACTGCTCCGGCGGGATCTCGACGACGGGAGGGGAGGCGGGCCAGGCGATGGCGGGAACCGGACGGCGGGACGAGCTCGGAGACGGCGCGGCCGCCGGAGGGGGACGGCAGGGTCGGCGCAGGGCGGAAGACGAGCTTGGAGACGGCGCGGCCGCCGCAGGGGCCCAGCGCGGGGCGGACGACGAGCCGCGCGCGGCACGACGAGCCGCCCGTCCGCAACTCCCGGCGAGCCTGCGCGACGACGACCCAGTAGTTCTTGCCCTCCCAAAATCTCGTGCGGCCGGCGATGTTCCACCGGCCGCCCACGTGCTGGCGGAGCTCATCCGGGCTCGCCCCGGGCCCCCTCGTCGGGTACCCGTCGGCAGTGATGTGGAACGCATGAGGCAGACGGCAGCCCGGCGGCACCATCAATCCGAGACGGATGAGCTTGTCTGTCTCCGGCGTGCCCAGGCTCGTCGGCCATGATCTGCCGCCGCCGCCGCCGCAGTCGGACGCCATGGAGGCCGCCGGGAAGGGGAGCTCGTCGGTGGGTGGGGTGAGCGGGTCAAGGCGCGTCGAGTGGACTGGAGGGAGGCAGACGGGGTGACGAGCGGCGTTTTAAAGGCAGGCGTCGGTGGGTGGGGGAGGCCGTCCGGTAGGTGACCGACGCCCGGCTTAACGCCGGCATTAATGGCGCATCGGGTCGGCGACCGTGTCGCGAGCCGCCCTTGACCGACGCTTATACGGCACGCAACCGCCCGTCGTGTCGTCTCGTCCCCACACGTCGCGTCGTCTTTTTTTTTCGTCCGGCCGACGCCACGTCGCCACGAGTACGTCGCTCGACAGGCCGCGTCGTTTTTTTTCTTTGGTCGTCGTTGTACGTACGCGGACGAGCGCGCGTACGGATAGTCGGCGTAGAGCCCCGTCGCGCGGGTACAGCCCCGTCGCGTGGGCGGCGGCTTTTTATGTGCTGGGACGATCCTGCCCTTTTTAATGAAGGGGTACGGTGCGATCTCAGCCGTTGAAGTGTTTAGGGGTTGTACCGAAGAAGAAGTGTAGTTTGGTTTATGTTTTTTTTCTTCTGTTTGATGGAATTGGAGGGTGAAATCCACGCCCTGTAAGGAAATAGCTGATGATTCTCTTACGCAAGGTAGTTTTGCGGTATGATGATAGAGGATTCTGAAATTCCAGAGGTAGTATGGTTCAAAACATTGCATATGCTGAATTTGGCATGATTTGGTAACCCCTTGGAATTTGACGGTGCTCGCAGAACCATGGCAACTGACGTCGTGTCCAGTCCATATCCTGAGAACCAGCAGACCACCTTGGGTCATCAAATCCAATTGTTAAGGACATGCTCATATAGTATTTGAATGTTAACATCACATATTCAAGCTATGCCCAGGGATGAGATCTCCTGTTGTCGCCATCACGACTTCACAAATCACAACAACGGCCGTAGCAGATCTCGGGCTCCTGCCTCCATTTTTTTTAGAAGAACGTACAGTTTTTATTTCAGCACGAGTGCACTGCGTGGCAGAGAATCCAACAGATCCGCCCTCCTAGGCAGCAGAGTCCAGCGCAGCCAAGATTTGAATTTCGAAATCCGGATCACCGGCGCGCTTACGTTAGTTATAAGCCACGAGCCCACGACCCTGAAACTCTTCCTACTAACCGTCGGTTAAGAGCGTTCCCCGATCGGACGGCCACGGAGCGACCTCGCGAGTCGCGTCCGCGTCCAGAAAGAGAAACCCTCCCCCCACGCTCCGCCGGCCGCCGCTTCTTCCCCTTCCACTACCGTGCCCCCGCCCAAACCCTCCCCCCTCGAGGCCTCGACCCCCCATCCCGCTGGTATCTTCCGTCGGGCCGCCCCACCTCCCATCCACGCGGCCGGCCTCGCTGGAAGCTGCCGCCTCTCGCCTCGAGTCCGTCGCCGCGGCCGTTGTCCCTCAAGTTTGCCGCCGTCTGGATCCAAGGTAAGGAGAGTGGGCACCTTATTTCTGCGTTGGTTCGTCTGCAAATCCTTCTTATTGCTTTTCAAACCAAAGGAATGTGTATAAATTTGGTTGTCCCGTATGATCTTTTTTAGGGTTGTCCCGTATGTTTCTATGTCCCCGCTGACACGGGCATTGGGCGGGGGCGGTAACGTTTATGTGCTGAACGAGTTACTTATATTTCACTAATCCATGTCTGGAGTAGTTAGACGCCGTGTATGTGTTTGGATTAGTTTCATCCTCATTTTTTGTCCCGCTCAAGTAAGATTAGAGATGCGACGAGATCTGAGTTATTTATGTTTTAGCCGATTGAACCGGCACTCTTAAATCACAATCCATACTTATATAGAGTACAAACAAGAAGCTGGAGCGAATGCATGGCTTTGGCCTTTGGGAGACTACAATTTGCAGTTACTTTAAGCTTTGCTTGATCAAATAGATCTCAAGGTTCTGCCCAATAGTTGGTTATCGTGTTTTGAAAGCAATATCTGCCCATTAGTACTACTGGTTCTATACTAGTGCTATGCTACCAATCTTACTTGTCTTCTGGCACTCTTAAATCACAATCTATAGTAGTGTTCTGAAAGCAGTATATGATATACAATGATAGCAACCGTAGTAACATCACACATTGTTATTCTCGTGCTAGGCTGAACTCCTGTTATTCTGTAATTGCTAATTGTACCCTTCGTTTCCTCTGTAAACTGACCAGTTTGAGCAAAATACGAATCGATCAAGTTGTTGTTCTCCGTTTTCTTGAATGAAAATGGGGGCCATGTGCCCACTTTAAGAAGAAGAAAAATGATGTTGTTGTTACACTGCAGACTTAACTATGTTTTGCTAACTGGCGTTTAGTTGTATCCTTGTTGGTGCTAGTGTTTGCTACTTCAGGGACAGGTCCTCCAATTGCTCCACTAATTTCGTTGTTTACTCAATATTGTATTGCTTTCTGCAATTTGGGATCATGCTAATGCCTATTCTGGGTGATTTACCAGTAGGTTGCTGTGTGAAGTGCCACCTTTCCACATGGAATCAACAGCGGAAGATTTCCAGCCCCGAACATTCTCCGTCAAACTGTGGCCACCGAGTGAAAGCATTCGTCTGATGCTTGTAGAGAGGATGACCAAGAACCTGTCCGCCGAGTGCATCTTCTCTCGCAAGTATGGCGTTTTGAGCAAAGAAGAGGCTCATGAGAATGCTAGGAGGATCGAAGAGGTGTGCTTTGCTTCTGCAGAGGAGCATTTCAAGAAGGAGCCTGATGGTGATGGTAGTTCTGCTGTCCAGCTATACGCAAAAGAAACTAGCAAGCTGATGCTTGAAGTCCTGAAAAAAGGCCCAAGGACAACCGAGGAACCAGAAGCACCTGTTGTTGATACACCTCTTGAGCCTGCTGATACTGTGTTTGACATATCTGGTGGCAAGCGCGCTTTCATTGAGGCAGAAGAAGCAAAGGAACTTCTCAGTCCACTAACAAAACCAGGAAACTCGTATAAAAGGATTTGTTTCAGCAACAGGAGCTTTGGTATTGGTGCTGCCAATGTTGCTGGCCCAATTCTTGAATCAATAAAATCGCAGCTCACAGAGGTAGATATCTCAGATTTTGTCGCTGGAAGACCCGAGGACGAAGCCCTTGATGTGATGCGCATATTCTCCAAAGCTTTAGCAGGGTCTGTACTGAGTTACCTGAACATCTCTGACAATGCTTTAGGTGAGAAGGGTGTGAGGGCATTCACAGAGCTGCTGAAATCACAGGGCGACCTGGAAGAGCTATATGTTATGAACGATGGCATATCAGGGGAAGCTGCAAAAGCTCTATCTGAGCTTATTCCTTCAACTGAGAAGCTTAAGGTTCTCCACTTCCACAACAATATGACTGGTGATGAAGGTGCTATGCCAATTGCTGAGATGGTGAAGCGTTCTCCAAACCTAGAGAGCTTCAGGTGCTCTGCGACAAGGATAGGATCTGATGGTGGAGTGGCATTGGCTGAGGCATTAGGTACATGTACTCATCTGAAGAAACTTGATATCAGGGACAACTTATTTGGTGTGGAGGCAGGGGTAGCTCTCAGCAAAACCCTTCCAAAGCTTGGTGGCCTCGTTGAGCTCTATCTCAGTGACCTCAATCTTGAGAATGAGGGTACAATAGCAATTGTGAATGTCCTCAAACAGTCAGCGCCTCAGTTGGAGGTCCTCGAAATGGCAGGAAATGAAATAACCGCCAAAGCAGCCAAAGCTGTAGCAGAATGCTTAACGGCAATGCAGTCGCTCAAGAAGCTGACCTTAGCTGAGAATGAGCTGAAGGATGATGGGGCGGTGACAATCGCAAAATCTCTGCAGGAAGGCCACCCAGGTCTGAAGGAGCTTGACGTGAGCACGAATCTGTTTCAGAGGTCTGGAGCCCGGTGCTTTGCTCAGGCAGTTGCAAACAAGCCAGGTTTCGCGCTGCTGAACATCAATTCGAATTTCATCTCCGATGAAGGGGTCGATGAGGTGAAGGAGATCCTGAAGGGAGGCAAGAACTCGCTGGAGGTGCTTGGCCCGCTGGATGAGAACGACCCCGAGGGGGACCCTGAAGATGGCGAGGAAGAGGAGGATGGGGATGATGACGATGACGAGGAGAAGGACGGGGACGATAACGGCGACGGTGGCCTGGGCTCGAAGCTGCAGGGCTTGAAGGTGGAGGAGGAGGACTAGTCGTGTTCTAGGGTTGTGGCAAGATTAGCTCCTGTCTTTTGCTCCGGTTAGCTTCTGAAATATTCGCCGTACGGGCTAAAATTTTCACATGAAGAGAACTCACCGTGGCTCAATTGTTTTGAACCGAGTCAAGCACAAGCACTTCTGTACCAACTTCCGTTGAACATTTTTTTCCTTCATGTTTTTAACACTGTCGCTGAGATATTTTGGGAACCTACACTATGCCGTGATGTGTCATCCGTTGGATCCATGAGTTGACTAAGATGCGGCCGATGTCGGCAGTGGCAGACTGATCCAAGCACCGTGTGCGTGTGGTTTCTATCTATCTACAGATACAGAATAATGATATGATACAGCCTGCATGGGCACTGTTCGCTGAGGTGGACGAGGCAACGGCCTGGAGCGACAGTTCGCCTTTTGTATTCTCCGCCGTAAAAGGTTGTATACATGTGGTAGATTGTTCTATATGTTGGTACTACTACGTACTCCTACTTCCTTCGTGGCTAAGACATGATTAATGCCGCCGCGGCTCTCCCGTTCACACGTCCCGTCGCCCTCTTCCGTTTCCTTGGATCAAGCAGCTGCATGCTCTTTCTTTGTTGAGTGCTGCTATGCATACGACGATGTTCAGACGATCTGTGGACGACAGCGTATATCAGTCCGTCTATGCATAGCAGTCAAGTGCAGTCGACGGCTGGATCGGGCATCGTCCCGCTGTCGTGCATGCTGTGTCGTTTGCACAGCAGTTTCGTTCTTTGTTTGGAGTAATCAAAATTTGCGACCGGGACCTTCCTCCGAGCTCCATTTCATGATTTCAGTATGTGGTGCTTTGATTTGTTCCAAAATTGTCCTTGGAGAAAAACACAATGGCGGTCCGATTCAGTCACCTGTATTCTTTTTCGAGACCAGTCCTTCACCTTTACTTGTCATGTACTGTTACGCAGTTTTCTTCTTGAGAAAGAAATCTTATTTCTAAGTCAATTGGGGCAATCTTATTTTCCAAGTTTTGCGACTAGTTGTATATTTAGAAATATACTGTGCTAACTTTAGTTGACCAGGGAATCACTAATTGTTACTGTTACCTTTGTTCCCAATTATGAGATGTTTTGGATATCTCAATATGAACTACAGACTGAAATGGGTGAACAAATAAATTAAAACGTGCAGATATTTGATTCTGGAAAAAAATTAGAACATCTCATACAATACTATTCGAAACGGATGGAGTATATTATGAAAAGAGGATACAAGGAGGGCCTAAACGTAAAACCCAAGCGCTGCCCAGCCGGTAAAACCACACCGCTCGAGCCTGAACGGGTCTCTCTCGGCCTCTATCTCGGGTGCAGCCTCCTCTCTCGCTCGCCTTCTTCACTCCACCTCGCCTCCTCCCCTCCCTCCCCTCCAATCCCGCGATCAGAGGAATCCCCCAAACCCTAATCCCTCTCCCGTCCGCGCAGCCGGAACCATCCACCTGTTGCCCGGGGTTCCTCTGCTTCATAGCCGATCCTGGTTCCTTGGCTTCTAGGGTTCGGAGATGGGCGACCACATGACCGTCTTCCGCTCACTCCGCGAGCTATTCCCCCAGGTACGCCCGATCCGCCTTTCCGTCTCGCATGGGGGATATCGGTGTTGCTCGGATGAGGAACGGGGGACGATTGGAATTTTTTTGTTCGGCGGCGATGCGAGGGTTTGGGTCATTGGTAATTTCACCTGCGGGAGGAAACTTGTTACAGATTGGGAATAGTGGATTCCCATTCGGACGCACTAGGATTTTACCGTGAGGCGGGGCGGGGTCCGATTCTAGTCTCCTGCGGAACTACTAGGATTATTTCTAGATCGATTCATATACCTCCTCTGGAAGAGTTTGATTATTCTTGTTAGGGGAAATTGTTGTGTCTTCTGCATGGGTAATCCGCCATTCAGTGTTCCATTTGTTCATGGCTGCGGTCGAAGCAGTGACACCTTTTGTTTGCCCTTTCTGCAGGTTGATCCCCGCATGCTGAAGGCTGTCGCGATAGAGCACCATAAAGATGCCGATTCTGCCGTGGTCGCCGTCCTTGACGAAGTCATGCCATCTATGATAGGTTCGGTCGAAGTCTCTAGCCTCCATCAGGAGGCTGCGGTATCTAAGGATGATTTTTTCAGAAGCTTATCTGCGAATCAGGCTGCGCGTGAAACAGGAAGTTCATCATCTGCTGGTAAGTATAAAGACTGATATTGGTTGATCCTTGTATGCTGAAGGCTCTCGCTATAGAGCGCCATAAAGATGTTGATTTCACGGTGGCAGCTGTCCTTGATGAAGTCATGCTATCTATGACAGGTCCAGTCGGAATTTCTGGTGCCCATCATGAACCTGCGGAATTTACGAAAGATTTATTCAGAAATTTGTCTGCTAATCATACTGTGGGTGAGACAGGAACTTCATCATCTGCTGGTAAGTAAAAAGATTGAGATTATGGGCCAATCTATGCTTAGTGTAAAAGACGCTCCATCAGGGTGCTTCTATTGATTATCTTAGATCTAATCGAAATGTTTGCATGCATAGGTTTTATCGTTGTGTAGGGATAGTGTTTGGGATCTTCTGGGTTTAGGATAAGCTGTGGGCCCAAAGTTAACTCATGTAGCAGTAAGCACTTGGTGGTTTGGGTAGAAACATAGTGGTGGTTTGGGTAGAAACATAGTACTGCCAGTTTTGCAATTTACTTATTACAATTATACAAGTGTTAAGTAACGACCCAAAGGCTGTGTTATATGGGCTTTCTTATTCTTGACTTAAATTTCTATCTTGCTCATTGAGCTCATGTGGGTTTAACTTCAGTGCTAATCTGTACAAAGTCCTTATCTTCAATAAATTGCAAGAACATTTTCTCTGATATATAATACTCATTAGAACCTTTCCCGTTTTCTGAAGTTATGCTAATGAATGGAGTCAAATCAGGTTCTGATATTCATGTTGATGAAGCTAATGGAAATGTTGATTCTGCAATCACAACTGACGTGCAAGAAAATGTTGTGGGTGAACTAGATGTGACTTCATCATTACAATTGATGAATGGACAACTAGATTTCCCTTCCTGTTCTGTGCCTGCACTTAATGATAAGCAGTGTGATTTGGCCGTTCAAGATTTTTTAAACGCATGTAATGGTCGGTCTTTGTGGAGTGAATACATTGATGAATCACTCCTGGGGAAAAATGGCAATGACAGCATAAATCTTAATGTTGCTCAAGTCCATGCGCATGATGTGGACATCACAGGCCCATTTGGGGAATCCATCTCTGACGCTGAACATCAGCAGCGCACTATGACCCTTGAAGATTTCTTAAAATCGTGTTACTCAGATCATTCAGCTAATCAAGTTGGAAATGGTGGATCTTTATCAAGTGAATATATTGTTCAATCACTCATGAGGGAAAATGGGAGCGACAGCATACATCTTAATGTTGCACAAGTCCAAGAGCAAGATTTTGATATCACAGTCCCAGTTGGCGATTGCATTTCCCAGGATAATCCTTTGAAGCTTCCTTGTTGTCATGCAGATGTGGATAACTCCTTTTGTTCCAAGACTTCTACTGGTGTTCCTGAATGTGTAGTCTCACCTAAATTTCTCAGTACTGAAAAAGACACCCTTGCACCTGCGCTGGATTTTCCTATTCCAGACACCCAAGAATCCTTTGTTGGTTCTGGTGGAGTCTTAGTACACATGGATAACAATTGTTCTGACATTGATTACAACTCCGAGGATAGAGTTGAGCATGGTGACACATTCTTGTCTTCTTCAAGTGAGTTGATACCTGATTTGAATTCGAATCACTTTGCCTCCATGGCTTCAACTCATTCAAGCCACTCTGTTAGTATTGAGTCACTTGAGGATTCCATTGCTGATGCAAAAAACAAAAAGGTACTCCAATTATGTGAACTCCCATCATGCTGGCTTTTTTCGAAACATTTGTTGTATATACACTTTCTTGGGCACATTACTCTCATGTGGTTGCATGCGTGTATGGTTACACGTGCCTGTGGTTATGTGGATTATACTTAGTTGCACACCCTTTCTTGAAAAAATTGCATGGCATGAATATTTACATCTAGGTTGATGACTTGCTTACCAAATGTAAGAAGAAAAATGAAGCCACTTTGGCATTTTGTGTTAGTAGTAGTATATAGATCAAATTGGCAGGTTAGACATGAAGGGCACTGTGTTAAAAGAGAAATGTTTTGCTTTAAACTCACAAGCTAACCTCAATAGATTATGTTTCATGCACTGAATAACTGAAATGAAGTGAAAGAAGGATCATGCTAAAAATACCATTTGAGTCAACGGATTCAGAAGCACTTATAGCAGAAATGAGTAGCAGGAATTACTGATATGATTGTATGGAGATTCAGCTGCATTTCTTGAAGCAATGTGCATTTGGTGCTAGCTGACTTGTTGTAGTCACTAGTCAAGTCCAGGCTGTAGTAGGTTGACTGGAATCACTTTGGGTCATTGTCAGTGATTCTCGGCATATTAGCCACTTGCATCCCCTTAGGATGGCATGCCAAACTTATAGTAGAAAATAAACTGCCTTATTGCTGGTCTAGGAGCCACACTTTGATCCATCCTAGACTAACTTTTTGCAAGCCGCATTCTACCTACAGTTTCCTCATATTTTGAACAGTTAACAGCTCTTTCAGTGTCTAAGGAGCTAAAAACTAGGCACTGGCACCCTTAAGGTCTGTACTAGTGTACTAGGGAGATATAATCTTAAAACTTTCTGAAGTTGCCATAGAGATAATCATTTGCCACATCAATTTTTTTCCTGTGCAAGAAACTGAATCGACCATGATTTATCTGTTTAAGTTTACTCTCTGAATTAAAAAAAACTATGTACACTGATTAATTTAAGATGCAAAATGCACCTTGTATATTATAGTGACTGATTCGCCGATAACTGCTGAAGTTGGACACTTACTGCTGTGACATTAATGCAGAACGATCTGTTACCCTCACTTGAGCTGGTTACTAAGATGATAGAGGATGTAGAACTTCTTGAAGAAAAAGCTAAAGTAGCCAAGCGTGAATCATCTATTTCTGGTACAAGCATTCTCACCAAAGTTGAGGAGCTCAAAGAAATGTTGAATCATGCAAAAGAAGCAAATGATATGGTTTGTCCTTTTATCCCCTGATCAAACTTTATAAAAGAGAGAACTCTTTAGTTGCCTAGCCTATAGGAGTCATCAATTGTGCTATATGCAGCATGCTGGTGAGGTTTTCGGCGAGAGATCTATTTTGACCACGGAGGCGCGGGAGCTCCAATCTCGACTTCAGAGGCTGTCAGACGAGAGGAATAGTTATCTAGTTGTTATTGAAGAGGTATTATCTTAATGCTTTGTTTGATGGTATTTTCTTCATCTACTGAGCTTCCTGACAGAACATGGAATGGATGGTCCATCATGTTTTATTTGTCTTCAGTTGTTTGTCCTTTATTGATGTTGTTACACAAAATAATTTTATGAGAAAGCATAATTACATAGTACAAGTTAAAAAAATTAAAGTTCATATTGGATATATTGAGTTGCAGAAGTATTTTTAGATTATAAAAGTTGAGTTGCATCTAAACACATCTCCGATCTGATCTATATAGATACGGCAAACTCTCGAGGAAAGATTGGTTGCTGCACAACAGGAATATGAAGCAGCTGTGAAGGAAAAAGACGAAAAGGAAGCTTCTGCTCAGGCACTACTTAGTGAACAGGAAAAGGAGATGAATTCCATTGTTGAAGAATCAAGAAAGTTGCAGAAAGAAGCGGAGGAGAATTTGAAGGTATTTCCGTGCAGCCTTTATATGCTTTACCTTTGTGTCTGTAACTTTCCTTCCTAATAATATATAATATAAATTTGGACTGCTATCAACATCTGATACTGAATATCATTATTTACTGTATAATAAAATCTTTTATGGGTACTGCTCAAAGTGTCTCTTAATTAAATCTACAGAGCAATAGTTAATCCCTTTAAAGGTAAAAATGCTTCTTTATGTTTGATACTCCCTCCATTCCATATTAAGCGTCGCTGATTTAAAGTTTGTACTAAATCAGTGACACTTAATATGGAACAGAGGGATTACTGATTATCATTATTTATGAGGTCTTAGAAAAGGTTTTATGGGTAGTGTTGTTCTTATGGAGTTTATACACATCTGTCTTTTAGCACTGCTAGAAGTAGTATGTGTTGGGAGCCCATATTATGAATTAGTTTGAAATTGATTTCAATTGTTAATGGTGCATTTGTATTGTTGGATGTGCAGCTGAAGGAGTTCTTGGTTGAGCGGGGTCGAATTGTTGATACACTACAGTAAGTTATCATTTCATGTCAGCTACTTCGTGTCACTAAAGTTTTCCATAGCAAGACTGCCCTATAGCGTATTTAACTAATTATCTCTGAAATTAAACTGAATTTCGATGACTCTGGAACTTCAGATTATCTTGTGCCATCTTTGGAAGTTAACAACATGCTTACTACTCTTGCACCTTTTAATGTCAGCATTATGCTTATGTAGTTTGGCCATTTTTCAGACAATATATAATAGTCTTCTCAGTGAAGCAAGAAATGACATTGTAAATAAGATGATTCTTGTATAGCACTTCTGTTCAGAAATAAGTGACATTTTAGAACTCATGCATTCAAACTCCCCTGGGTGGACAACTAATATACCACCTCTTTACACTAATATGAATTGAACTGCAAAAACGTCTTACATTAGCTTACAGAGACAGCAAAAACTTTTTTTTTTGCAAACTATTCTTTCTGAGAAGGCAAGGGGAATATGTTCTATTAGAGTTTTCATGCAAACTATTTTTGCAATATTATCGCCCCGACATATTAGTACAAAGAATAACGTTAAAGTTAGACATTGGGAAGTGGGAACCATGCCCATGTTTTCAACATCATCTATTTACAAATCGTGAGTATTCCATTTGTTTTTTGTTTGTTTGTTATTTCAGTGTGATGTTTGCAACTGTTCAGGCATCTAATCTGAAGGATCAGTCAAACTATAAATATTTAGATTCTTGATTGATAATGCTGTGTCAGTTTATAGACGGAGGACTGAAACATATCCTTGTCCTTATGCAGAGGTGAAATGGCTGTCATTTGCGAGGATGTGTCTCAACTCAAGCAAATAGTGGATGAGCGCTTATCTTGGAGCAAGTTGCAGCGATCAACAATGTCAAGTCTCTCCTCTTCGCTGCATTCTTCGCTTCACAGGAGTGCTAGTTCGTCAGACAGGACCACTGAAGCCATTGCGTCTAAAGATAAACATACAGTCGCTGAAGTTGCAAGGCCTGTGGCTGAGGATCCGGATGTCGACGGGAGAAAGGTTGAAATGTTAGATGGCTGTGACAGTGAAGGTGCAAGCTCAGTGGGTGAAGACAACAGCAAGCAGCGGGGTTCCAACGAGGATGGCTGGGAACTGTGCTGAACTGAAGATGGCGGATCGTCAGGGTTTGCCTGAGTTTGCTCCATATAAATAAATAAAAATGGCGGTAATAATCATTTAGAACGTCTCTATTTTGTGCGAGCAAAATTGGTGAACTTGCGGGACTTGTCATGGAATTGATTTGCCTTTTGGGAGGCGACTGAATATCAGTATTTGAGATAAGTTAAAATGGTGCTGACATGATATGTATATACCGAGATTCTAGCTTAATCTATAGTATAAATAAATGATTAGTGCCATGTCAATGCCAATTTTACTGCACAGTCGCTTAGGCTGAGCACATGGAAGCTTTACACAGAGTACTCATTGCGTTCCCATTTTATTTATTGTAGCAGTACATGAAGTTCTAGCTTTGTCCTAACTCAGACTCCTTTTATGAAAATATATGTAGTGAGTATGTTTTCTATAAACTTGAATCAAATGTAACAGAATTTTACCTAAGAAAAAGAACTTTAAGCGAATTGAATGAGTAATTTGAAATTGGCGGGAGGGGAGAGGGTATCACCTCTGTACCTTGTACCCACACGGGCTGTGTGTGTGTTCAGATTACAAATTGTAAAGGCTTTTACATCTTTTTAATTGTAGCCGATACCTTTAAGCTACATATTTTCTACCATTTTTACTGTAGCATGATCCTACAAATTCTATACCTTGTAATTTGTGTTTGTGTGTCATGGAGTCGTGCACTCAGGCCCCAAGAAGCCCCCGCCCCGCCTTTTTGGACGCCTGCGGGCAAAAAACGCCCGGCAAACCAGCCGGGAACGCCGACATTTCTTTTTCGCATGCAACGGCCCACTTGCCAGCTCCTCTCTCTTCCCTCTCCTTTCCTTTCTCTCTTCTCTTTCTCCTTTCACCACGGCACCACCTACCACACACAGCCGGAGCGGGGCTCGCGCGGCCGTGGCGGCGCGCGCATGGCCGGGGTGGGACTCGCGCTCGCGCGGCCGGAGCGGAGCATGGTCGGGGAGGGGCTCGTGCTCGCGCGGCGGGGCGCGCATGGCCAGGGCGGGGAGGGGCTCGTCTTCTTCGTCCTTGCAGTGGCCGTCTCCGCCCGCGCACTCCACGGCGCCCTCGCCGGGCATACAGACAACAGCTGGAGGCGGGCCAGATGGGTAGCCATGGCGGCGCGGCGGCGAGGGCGCCGCTGGTGCTCGAAGAGTTCATCCCGACACCAGATGGGGAGCCATGGCGGCGCGGCAGCGTGGACGCCCGCTCCAGGTCCAGGGGCGCGCCAAGGCTGCCGTTGGGAAGCGCGGCTGGGCGCCGTCCCGGGTCTCGCTGCCGCGGGCCGCCTCAGCGGCCGCACGCTAAGTCACCGGACGCTGCGGACCGCCTCCGTGCCATGCCAGCATCGCCTCGAGCGCCATCAGTGGTCCTCCCGCGCCAAAGCCGGCCCCATCGAGCTCTGCCTCATGCTCTCCATTTTGAGTCGCTCGCGGCACACTCCGATCCGCGATCCGTCGCCGTTTCCGCGGCCTCGCTCCGCCGGACGCCGCTGCTGCCGCCTGCTTCCAAAGCCGCCCTGCAGCCTTCGCCAAGTCCGGCCCCAGTCGGTTTCGCCCCCAAGCACGGGATCAACCTCCTTGAGCATCCCGCACGCTGCCAGCTGAGCCGGGCCTCGCCTCCACCCATGCGCGTCCGCGCCTTCGCCGGTTTGCGAGTCACCGGCAAGCTGCCCCGGCCTCAAGTTGCCTCCGCTGTCGGGCTTCAGTGTTTTTTCTTCAAGATCAGCAACATCGCCCCCCCCCCCCCGCCGTGCGCGGGCGTCGTCTTCCCCATGGTCACCCCACGAGTCACGCCCGCGTCCACGCACGCCGGGGTCCTCACCGGGCTCGCGGGGCACAAGGACGGAGCGGCGGTGGTCGAGCTCGGTGGCCGCGTGCGCAGGTCGTTCGTCGGTTGGGTGGGGGGGGGAGGGGTGCGGCTGGAAAATTTGTTCTCCCCGGTGCAAAAAATCCGCCGGTGCCTCCCAGGAGGCCGAAAAAACGCCTCCCGAGGGGGCAAAACGGCTGGAGATGCTATGAGGAGTTAAAAGCCACTATCTTCCCGCTCCATGAAGTAGGAGCGTAGCCCTGCCGTCCTTTTCTGTGATTAAGATCAAGAACGGATGTCATATGTATGCGAGCGTCTGCGTCTATACAATATTTAAAATAAAATAAAATCAAGATCACATGCATGTATCAGCTGTGTTGTCATTTGAATCATTCACGGAGGATCTCCTGCAATGTCTCGATCATGCTTATTAGGAGCGGTTGGAGAGAGTGCGGGGAGGAGCAGGCGTTCGATGGCCACCGAAGTCTTCAACCGGATGGGAAAAAGGGTGCATTTGATGGCGGGGTTGAATAGTCACTTCATTTTCTTTTATCCATGTGATGAAGTGACTAGGCAACATTCATCAAACCCACGGAGACAACACTAGTTATTAGGGAGAAAATACACTCTTTTTAAAATTAATATAAAAGACGACCAAAATCATGAAGTTTCAAATTTAATAAAACCACCATCTCACCCCAAGCGCGTCGCAATCGACTAGAAGACGTTAACTTGCACTAAAAATACTCCGCGTGAACCAAACACGAGAATTGCGGGGCAAGTCGCGTCCGTATCGTTCCCATCCACCGCACGATCCAGGCCGTGGGCGTACGGGATGCCTCGACCCGTCGCTGTCTCCCCCGCGCCAACCGAGCCTGCCCCACTCTCGCTTTCCCCTCCCCCGACCCAAGAAGCAACGCGACGCAAGCAGCCAGACAGCCACCACACGCCGACGCCAAACTCGCGGACCAATCGAAGGCTCGGGAGGAGCGACGATGGCCCGCCGCTGCGGCTGCTCCGTCGGCGCCTCGCTCCTCGCCCTCTCTCTCGCCGTCCTCCTCGCCGTCCCCGGGGCCGCCGGGTTCCACCTCGGCGGCGACGAGAGCGGCCTCGTGCGGGGCATGCTCGCCGCCGTCCGCGAGCGGGCCGAGGCCGAGGACGCCGCGCGCTTCGCCGTCGCCGAGCATAATAGGAAGCAGGTGCGCCGCGGTTACCGTCCCTCGCTC
This sequence comes from Aegilops umbellulata, assembly GCA_032464435.1. Classification (NCBI taxonomy): domain Eukaryota; kingdom Viridiplantae; phylum Streptophyta; class Magnoliopsida; order Poales; family Poaceae; genus Aegilops; species Aegilops umbellulata. The sequence continues at coordinate 402,789,355 of CP136054.1, forward strand.
GCTCGAGTCCGAATTATTCGGTCGATGTGAATCGCGTCGTCGGAGTAAGCTGTGTCGCCCTACGGCGTGTTACGGTTAGGTGACCATGAGTCGAAGAAGAAGCAAGTGCTCTGCGTAGGTTCGATCTGTGCTAGTTTAAGGACATAATGATGCACGATACTATGCAAGTCAGGGATCTACTTGTCGATTTCCAAATTTCGTTGACTAAAGTGAAACGTGTGCAGATATAGCAATTCTACTATTTATTCCGCGTTTTAAGCGCCCACCAGCATGTTTTGAGACCTAATTGCTAAATTGCAGAGCTTGTTGGCTTCAGATCAGCGGAAACATAAGCAGCTTTTAGAAACCACTTTTTTATACTATGCATACGTTTTAAACAGCTAGGATCCATCGCTGCGTCTTTCATGATCCAGTCATTGCAGTTTCGCGTGCCTTTTATTGCTCATGAATATATCTGATGGTGCGGCATCGAGCTTTGCTCACGGCGCACCGTCGAGGGATGCAGAAGGAAGATGGTGCTGAACTTTTCAAGGACTTATGTTTTACTTCTTTTTGTAAGGATGTTCTTGTAAGGGCTCGTTTCAGATAATATATGGCTTTATGCCTTTTCCGCAAAAAAAAGAAAAGAAAAAAAACTGATCATGAATCGAGTTGCTCCCTGACACGTTTTTTGGATCATCATGAGATACTCCCACAGCCCCCCTTTTCGAAAAAAAAATGAGATACTACCACAGTACTATGGGAACTTGAATATTTCCAGATTTTGTCATTATATGGGATTTTTTTTAATGTTTGCTTATATTCTCTGATAGGGAGCGTTCTTCGTCAAAATATATAATGCTCAAGTTCCTCTGCTGCTAATGTTGCTGTGCAGCCTTCATGGAAACATGTTAGATTTCCTCTGATGTTAATTTTGCTGTGCAGGGTTCTGCATTGGAGTTTACACGGGTTGTGAACGCGAAAAGGCAAGTGGTTGCTGGGACCTTGCACGACCTGATGGTGGAGGTAGTGGATTCTGGAAAGAAAAGTATGTACAAGGCAAAGGTCTGGGTGAAGCCATGGCAAAATTTCAAGGCGGTTGTCGAGTTTCGTCATGCCGGGGACTTCCAGTCTGAGTCTTCCGTTGCTTCTGATGGTAGCACTGGGCAAGGTATTCTTGGTCTCACTAGCTTTCTTAACATCTAAGGTGATAGTGTTAAATGTTATCAAGTACTACCTCCGATCCATAAAAAGTGTCGCAGTTTTGGACTAACCCCAGTTCAAAACTAATTCAAAATTGCGACAGTTATTTTGGATCGGCGGGAGTACTATCTAGTTCTGAAAGTATTTCAATGCTGATGATTTGTCTTGTCGCATAGTCTGAATAACTTCTTTAATGTTGGAAAACATGTCCTGTTCAGCAACACCTGGATTGGGCCAGATAAAATGAAAATAATCCAGCAAGAGAACTCTGCAAAGATCAAATTATCACATCCGTGTATACACATTTATCAAATACTTCATGATTTGGTAATTAATTAGTTCAACCTATTAAGAAAGATGATTTCTGCTTATAAAAGTAAAATTTCCCAGCTATCCTCAAGCTGTCTCTTCAAACCGACATGGCACCGAAGATGCAAAGCAACGAGAATACTGGACTTTCTGTTGACTCATCCTCTTCTCAGGTCTGTTTGATCATCCCTTCTCATGTTCAACTCATCACAATGCCTTTTCCAGTCATCACCAAAATGTCAAGGAGTAGTTCATATTCATGGGCTAATATGTCTTATGCTTGATGATTAACTCACCTAGGGCTAAGAAATAAATAAGGACTTATCATGTTGTCTTGCTACTGCAGAATTTTTTTTTGACAGACATCCCAAACCAAATTAGTTTGCTGTCGCAAGTGTATTATCCACTTACTGTGAATATGAAAGATCTAAGCATTTGCAATCAACCACCACCTACTGACACTCACTTTTCTGTTTCGGTTTGAAGAAAGTATAATCAATGATACACCAGTACCAGGCCTTCCCCATGACATCATTTGCAACTCGCAGTGATGACATAATTTATCCATTTTTTGAGTAACCTATTTTCAAGATGCTGGAAGGGGATCCTTGGCGCAGCAGTAAAGCTGTTGCCTTGTGACCATGAGGTCGTGGGTTCAAGTCCTGGAAACAGCCTTTTGCAGAAATGCAGGGAAAGACTGTGTACAAAAGACCCAAAGTGGTCGGACCCTTCCCTAGGCCCTGCGCAAGCGGGAGCTACGTGCACCAGGTTGCCCCTATTTTCAAGATGCTGGTGCCATGGCGTTCCGGAAAGTAGCCACTACTCTCGGGTGTACTACACCCGAGTTTGTAAAAAATTGGAAAAACGTGATCAAACCAGATCCAAAAAAATTGAAAATTTGAGACATAAACGATATCAAATGCTCAAGATTCTTGCAAAAAAATTCAGCCAAAAATAACATCCGAGGAGCTCCCACAAAAATAAAATAAAATATCAATGCTTAAAAAGTGCACAAAACTTTGAACATTGATTTAGTTTTTTTCAGTGAGAGCTCAGATGTTATTTTTAGCTGAACACTTGCAAGATGCTCGAACATTTGATAAGGTTTGATGTCTCAAATTTTCAGATTTTTCGGATTTGGTTTGATCACGTTTTTTCAGTTTTCTGCAGACTCGGGTGTAGTACACCCGAGAATAGAACATCCACTCTCATGTCGTTCTATTATCCTTCACAGTAGATTTTCAAAATATTGATATTCTGAAATGTGTTAGAAGCCAGTAAATAATTGATCATTTGATAAGGTTTGATGTCTCAAATTTTCAGATTTTTCGGATTTGGTTTGATCACGTTTTTTCAGTTTTCTGCAGACTCGGGTGTAGTACACCCGAGAATAGAACATCCACTCTCATGTCGTTCTATTATCCTTCACAGTAGATTTTCAAAATATTGATATTCTGAAATGTGTTAGAAGCCAGTAAATAATTGATATAATGTTATGATTCACGTCGCCAGACGTACTTAAAGTTGCCCATCTATATGTTTGAAACTATCTAGATGGGAAATGTGAAATATGCCACTAGACTTGTCATTAGAAATGCTTCAATATTTTTTTATCCACACGAACACAAAAATACAAGAAATAGTGCTCAAAGTATAAAAAAAAGTCAACAACATCATTCACAGCATGCTTTGACACTTATGATGTTTTCCTTCCTAAATTATTTGCATTTTCCCTAACCGCATGGTGAAATTTCCGAAAATACCCGTGTTAGTTATAATACTCCCTCCGTCCCAAGATAAGTGTCTCAACTTTGTACTAAGGTTAGTACAAAGTTGTCGGAAATTCGCAATGGCTCCTAGGTTGTACTAAAGTTGAGACACTTATTTTGGGACAGAGGGAGTACCCATCATGGTACACTTTATACCTGATTGCTGGTGCTTGTGGGTTATAAGAGGTATTTTGTCCAGATTGATTTAAGCACTCTTCTGTTATTGGGGGTATAACCACAACAACTAAGTCGTAATCGAGCATTACTTATTTGCTCCATTTGTTTATTTGTGAGCACATTGTGGCAAAATATAACCCAATTTTGATTTCTAGGCACACACGGTGTGAAGGTTCCTTCCATGGAGTATGGAACTGGAAGGCGTGAAGGTCGGAACATGAGGTTCTGAAATGTAGCTGCCAGCAACCTATGAACTCAAGTACTACTAGTAGTTTCCCCTGTGCAAAGTTTTTATCCACCGTTAGTCTGTTTATCAAATGGCATCTAGTCCCATCTTCATCCCCTGTTAGATAGTACTACTATATTGCTGTCACGCGGACATGCTTTGAACCTTTGACAGTTTGACGTCTGAATTCTGTATATTTTGTTTTGAAACGTGGGGACTCTGTATATTGTATACAGTTCATGTTCAGGTATGTACATTATGGCATTATTAGTGTTGCCTTCATTGTTCATTCATGTGTCCAAGGACAAGGCATGTGGTTCGGCGAATCTACATACATACAAGTCACTACTCCCTTTGTATCAAAATATAAGACCTTTTTTGACACTATGACATTGTCAAAACACGCCTTTACATTTTGATACGGAGGGAGGACTAAAGAACTTCGTCAAAACTCAATACAAAACCAAGATCTTAACATAATTGAATATGTTAAATGCGTTTTGCATTTTTATTTTTATTTTGCGAAAGTTGCTTGCATTCAAATCACGAAATAATACAAAGTTCTTGACCCATACAACACACCCTAACACGCACAATGAACCAAGAAAATAGAGAGCATCCAGAGCTTTGTGTCATCATTCCCGAACCTTGCGAGAAGACCCCTGCAACAAAAGACTCTGCAACCAGACCCAAGTAGGGCATCATCTTCAACCACGACATAATCGCCGCCGCTTTGCTCCCCTTTTCTTCGCACTGGCGCCGAAAAGACAAGGACACACATGCGCATCCAACATGCCTGCACCAGCCTTCACCATTTGTGGCTTTGTGTACTGCTATATGTGTCCCTTTCACATGGAAGAGAACTAGGATCCGGTTCCGGCGCCGTGTTCGGGCCAAAATCCTTCATTCCCCATGTCTGTGACACTCTTCAGCTTATCAAGGAAAATGACAAAGGAAAAATCACCTGTTGTGCCTGAACAAGTTGCACCTGCTCAAGCACCGAAGATTAAGCGGACAGTAGTTGAGATTTCTCATGATGAAAATCCCTCTCTGTATGAGATTTGTATTCGAACACAACAATCACTTGAAAGGCATATCAAAATGGACGGAAAAGAAAATTTTCATCTAGCAGTTGAGCCGAATTATGTTCAGAGCACTGATCGCCATGCGTTGCTTGTGGTGAAGGAGGAGAAGAAGCGCTCTTGGTTACTTCTTCGGAAGTTTTACACCAGAGATGAACTCAAAGCCAAGGGCATTGAAAATACGTATAACTACATTGATGCTTTTGAGATTGATCGCAGACACCATGATACTCCAGTTCTTCCAGCCAGATCTTCTTCAACAGATTTCTTATTTCTTGAGCCTGATGTCGTCTTGACAGAGATTCAGATGTGACCTTACCAAAATTCTAGGACGACGTAACCAATGCCACCGAAGATTTACCTGCCGGTCTGTCTACTCGCGTTGCTCCTGAATATCAAGCCAGAGGAAGTTCAACTGTTGCTGGCACAACTTCTTCAACGGGCAACATCTTTGGCGAGGGCTGGATCTCCTTCTTCGAGCGGCTCCAGTTCTTCCTCATCTTCCTCAGAAGAGTGGCTCCTCTTGCTCTTCTCGTACCTTTTTGCCACTTGTTGACAAAAAAGGGGTGATGACATTGAGAGGTAGATGTGTGGGTTTATTTGCCAGGGCTGGGTCATTTGCCATTTGGTTCTTCTTCTAAACATTTGCTTCTTTCGTCGTCAAATAGTTTAAGTTTTCGATTGTGTGAACTTTAAAGTACTGCATGTGGTACCGGTTAAAACTCTTGTTATACTGTTAAATAACCCCCCTCATTATTATCGCTATTGTATCTGTTTTCCAAGAGAAAATACTATCAAAGTTTGTGAATCTCTGAAATATCTTGCTCATAGTTCTTTGTTGTAATGTTTCTCAAAAAATTTGTTTTGTAGGAGAAATTAGTATCACAAATCACTCTAAAATCTTGCATGAACTCATGTGACAAAATTACATTGAATTCCCGTCATATTTTCTCCGAAGACTTTGTTTTGCAAGAATCATTTTTATCAAAGTTCACTGGGTGCATTGAAATACTCCTAAGACACTCTTTCTAAATGCAACCCATCATCTTTGAAGATATAAATATCCGTACATTGTCTTACTCTAACACATGCAGGGTATCTGATGACCCACAAGTATAGGGGATCAATCTTAGTCCTTTCGATAAGTAAGAGTGTCGAACCCAATGAGGAGCAGAAGAAAATGACAAGCAATTTTCAGCAAGGTATTCTCTGCAAGTGTTATAAGTAACAGTGGTAAGTAGTTTTGTAGCAAGATACTTTGTAACAAGTAGCAATAGTAATAAAGGTACAGCAAGGTCGCCCCATCCTTTTTATAGCAAAGGACAAGCCTGAAAGTTCTCTTATATAAAGCAAAGCGTTCTCGAGACACATGGGAATTATCGTCTAGTCACGTTCATCATATTTAGTTGATTCGCGTTTGTTACTTTGATAATTTGATATGTGGGTGGACCGGTGCTTGGGTGTTTGTAACACCCCCAGTGTCATGCTACAGTAATCCCCTATTAATGGTGCCATGTCATCATGTTACTGTTGCTAATGTTCACTTGATCCAAATCACAATTCAAGTTCAAATCCGATCTAAAGTCAAAAATTCATATTTGTCAGACATGAAATCTAAAATGTTCATCATGTGGCAAATAATCATTTGTTACTATTGGTGGTGAACCAACTTTTTATAAGGTGTTTCACTGCCCTAAACTAAATAAAACAATGTCCTAGTCGACAATTTAATTGCCTTTCTAATTGGTAAAAATACTAAACTACTTTATTTTGGTGCCAAGTTAGTTATAGCAGTGGCCTAAGTTAAATTGGTATTTTAGGTGCAAGATTAGTATTTATAAAACTATTTTTCTTTCTAAAAATAAAATAAAACAGAAAAGTTAAAAAAAAATGTAAAAGAAGAGGTGAGAGAGAGAGAGAGATCCACCCCCCTGCCCCTGGGCCTTAGCCGGCCGAATCGGTCCAGCGGCCCAACACCTCCCCCTCCCTTGTCGTCTTCCCCCTTCTCTTCTGTTCAACCGACCGAGGGCGCACTCCCCTCGCCGTCCCCGCCTGACCTGCTCGCCGCCCCACGCCGCCAGATCGCCGAGGGGATAAGGACAAGTCCCCTCGGCCTCGTCGACATCCCTCGAGATCTCCCCCCCGCCTGCTCCTCTCCCTCGCCTTTCCATCCCGCCCGAACACTATCATCGCCGCCGTTCGCCATTGACGCGGCCACCATGCTCCCCGCGCCTCGCCGATGAGTCCAACAGCTCCGCCTGCTTCCTCTACTCCATCTCTAACCTAGGGTTCTAGCTCGGCGCCACCACAGCCCCGGAATCGAGTTCTTCCGCGCCTACGGTCGCCGGCGCTCCTCCGCAGATTGCCGACGCCCTGCTGCTCCTAAGCCACCACCGGGCCTTCGTGTGCCTCCCCGGTGAGCAGTCTCTCCTTTCCCCTCTCTCAGCGCTGCTCGTAGACGCCCGTAGCCGCCACTTCCATTTCCACCCGAGCTTTGCTCCGCCGCGGTGCTTGTCGCCGTCGCTACCAGTAATAAAGTGCTCAACCGAGCTCATAGTCATGCTCCGGGCACCTCTAGGACCCCGTAGGACCCCTCTTTTGGGCATGTCGCAGCCTCTGTCGTTGTTCGCGATGACACCAGAACTCCGGCGTCCGCCACAGTCGACACCGCCGTCAATGTAGCCCTCCTCCGCTCGAACCGATGCCGCAGATCGACGCCCGTTGCGCCCCCGACAGCTGCTGCTATGCTGCTTTCTGCCGCCGCCCGCTCGCGTCGGCCGTCCCGCTCCTCCCCGCGCCACGCCGCTGTGCCCCGGTGCCTGCTCGCGCACCGTGTTGCTGCTGCTCCCCGCGCCCGCCTGCAGAAGCCCGCCGACACTCACTGCTTCTGTCGCTATCGCAGCACCGCGACGCCGCTGCCGTGCTGCCTTTCCTCGCCGCGCTGGGGCTGCGCCTTCGCCACCGCACGCGCGCCCCGCGCCCATGCCTCTGCACGCGGCCGCTCGCCCCATTCCCCCGAACGCCGCCCCACGCTGCCACCATCGCCGCTTCTCCCCCTCCCAGCGGCTCCGTCCGGCGACTCCCCCATTGCCGGCGACCTCGCCCCGGGGGCCGCCATCGGCCGAGGCCATGGCCTCGACGACCCTGCTGGGCGAGCGCCCGAGCGCCCGTGCCCCCGCCCGATAGCCTGTGCCCGCTATGGCCTATGGGCCTTTGACAGCGGGGCTCCACGCCCCCTTTCCTGTAAAAAAGTAAAATAATTAAAATAATTAATAAATTAATTTAAAAGTTAATTAACTTAATTAACTAATTATTTAATCTACAATTAGTTATTTGAGCCTATGATAGGGGGCCCACCCCCTATTGACCAGTCAAACATTCACTGGTCAACAGGGACCCCCTGGACCCACCTGTCAGTCACTGTGTACACTTTGTGTACACTGTGCTAGGTGCATCTAGCATTTAAGCATTGTTTAGTATTAATTTCAGAATATTGTTAAATCTTTGAAAAATCGTAGAAAATGATCCGTAGCTCGGATGAAAAAGTTTTATATATGAAAGTTGCTCAGAACGATGAGACGAATCCGAGTACGCGGTTCGTTCGTCCGCCACACATCCTTAGCATAACGAACATCGACCTTTTCCCCTCCGGTTCATCTATCCGAAAATGCCTAACTCCGGGAAAACTTTCCGGATGTTATCACCCTTCACCGGTATCGTGTAGTACCGCGTTAGAACACGTCTAGCTCTGCCTATTGTCCTGTTTATGCACTTGCTTGCTATGTATTTACTATTTCTTCCCCCTCTTCTCTCCGGTAGACCCCGAGACCGATGATGCCCCTGTGATCAACTACGTCGATGACGACACTTCTTCCTTTTCAGCAGAGCTTCCAGGCAAGCCCCCCCTTTGATCATCCCGATATCGACCATTCCGTTCTCTCATGCTTGCATTAGATTTTTCTACTGTAATTGATTGCTCCTATTCTGATGCATAGCCTGCTTTTGTAACCTGCTTACTGTTACCTACCTGCTTATCCTAAACTGCTTAGTATAGGTTGGTTAGTGATCCATCAGCGACCCCCACCTTGTCCTTGTTGCCCTTGCTTCATCATCAAAGACCCATTCAACGGGATCGAAGACCAGAGCCCGACACCTCACATCACATCACACCCCTTTTGTTGCTTGACTCTGCAGAGTTACCATCGAGTGCCGAGGGTGGAACCTCATACATCACTCGCGATGAGATCTCTGTAGTGTAGCTATCCGGTCGTGGTCATCGAGGGTGATTTCCTCCTTAAACACTTCTGATACGGCTCTGTCGTGCAACCCCTCAAGTGTGAACCTCGAGGGTGGATCCTCTTACGTTCACCTTGATGATTACATCGAGTGGAATTCACCGGGGGTGATTCCTTGGGTTTTCCCCTTGATGTTTGGACACACGGATACTTCGACTTTACAACTGTTACTTGGAAAGGCGGGTCGACCCTGAGGGGTACCCGCGAGTGATGTGGAGACGGGTTGACCTAGAGGGTGCCCGCGAGATAATTCCGAGGCGTGGTCGGGCATTCCTAGCCCTTGCCGCAAGTCCTCGAGACGGGGCAACGGGGTCACATCTTTCATGAGTCTCTGCTTGTTACCACGCATTCCTAATCCAATACAATTTGGGTATTTGATCCGAGGGGCCTCTAGCCTGATAGCACTAACCATCATGTGGGCATAGTATGGGCGTTCTGCATCGTATGCATCAGCCGAAGCTTAATAGACGTTAGCGACTGAGCGGCGCGTGCCGGGTTGGACTGCGTAAGCACTTGCCTTTTTAAGGAGGTAACTAGGTCTGCTCACCAGCCGCCCTCGCAACATGCAGGAGTTCCCGGGGCGATGGCCCATGACCCCTGGGGGCATAGGTTTAGTCCGGCGTGTTAACCTCTCTGTTAGGCCTAGGTCGGGTTACGGCGTATTGTTTAGCCGAGGCCGGGCATGACCCAGGAAAGTGTGTCCGACTGGAGTTAATCGAGGTGGTGGGTAAGTTCGTGCACCCCTGCAGGGAAGAAAACATCTATCGATAGCCTGTCCTACAGTAACAAACACTTGGAGTTGTATCCCGATCGATACAACTAGAACTAGATACTTGTGGTGATAACTGGATAATATGACTCTGGGATTGCTTTCTCGCAGGGAGTCGAGAAAGGATCTCTGGCTGAGGTTGATAACACTACTACTACTCTACTTTATGCTCCTCTTATCTCTTCTGATGCTGCAAGACGCTTGAAGATGCTAGTCTTCGATAGGACTAGCTATCCCCCTCTTATTCTGGCTTTCTGCAGTTCAGTCCACATATACTACCCCTTTTCATTGACACAGATGCATATGCAGTGTAGATCCTTGCTTGCGAGTACTTTGGATGAGTACTCACGGTTGCTTTGCTCCCCCCTTTTCCATTCTTCTCGGATGTCGCAACCAAATGGTGGAGCCCAGGATCTAGACGCCACCTTCGACGACGACTGCTACTACACTAAGGGTGCCTACTACTACATGGATGCCGCCGATGGCCAGGAGTAGTTAGGAGGCTCCCAGGCAGGAGGCCTTGCCTTTTTGATTGATGTTGCTTTTGTGCTAGCCTTCTTAAGGCAGACTTGTCTAACCTATGTCTGTACTCAGATATTGTTGCTTCCACTGGCTCTTGTGTATTCAAGCTTATGTATTCGAGCCCTTGAGGCCCCTGGCTTGTAATATAAAGCTTGTATTATTTTAATTTGTGTCTAGAGTTGTGTTGTGATATCTTCCCGTGAGTCCTTGATCTTGATCGTACACATTTGCGTGTATGATTAGTGTACGATTGAATCAAGGACGTCACAGTGTTGTTCTTATTTGAACAAGCAACCCACTTATGATTACCCCCTCTCGCAAGCATCCGTAACTACGAAAGAAGAATTAAGATAAATCTAACCATAGCATGAAACATATGGATCCAAGTTAGCCCCTTATGGAATAACACATAAACTAGGGTTTAAAATTCTGTCACTCTAGCAACCCATCATCTACTTATTACTTCACAATGCCTTCCCTTAGGCCCAAGTATGGTGAAGTGTCATATAGTCAACATTCACATGACACCACTAAAGGAAGCAACAACATACATATCATCAAAATATCAAACAAATACCAACATCACATGATTACTTATGACAAGATTTCTCGCATGTCCTTAAGAACAAAAGTAACTACTCACAAATCATATTCATGTTCAAGATCAGAGGTGCATTTAATATGCTTAAGGATCTGAACATTGAACCTTCCACCAAATAAACCAACTAGCATCAACTACAAGTTGTAATCAACATTACTAGCAACCCACAGGTACCAATCTGAGGTTTTGGGACAAAGATTGAATACAAGAGATGAACTAGGGTTTGAGATGAGATGGTGATGGTGAAGATGTTGGTGAAGATTGGTCCTCCCATGATGAGAGGATCGTTGGTGACGTCGATGGCTCCGATTTCCCCCTCTCGGAGGGAAGTATCCCCGGCGGAATCGCCCCCCCCCCCCCCGCGGAGAGCAAAAGTGCTCCTGCCCAGGTTCCGCCTCGAGACGGCGGTGCTTCGTCCCGTAAGTCTTCTCATTATCTTTTCTAGGTCAAAACCCCTCATATAGCAGAGGATGGGCACCAGAGGCCAACTATGGGACCCACAAGGCATTAGGGCGCCGCGGAGGGGGGGGGGGGGGTGGCCACGCCCTGTTGCCTTGTGAGCAGCTGGTGGCCCCTCTGGTATTTTTTGCTCCAGTATTTTTTATATATTGAATGAAAAATCTCCGTGAAGTTTTAGGTCATTTGGAGTTCTGTAGAATAGGTATCTCTGTTGTAGCTTTTTCAGGTCCAGAATTCCACCTTTCGGTAATCTCTCTCTTCATGTAAATCTGGCAAAGAATTGCACCATAAGGTGGAATAATCAGCAAAAACAATATAAATAACAGTAGGAAATCATGATGCAAAATGGACGTATCAGTATCAAACTTCAAATCTTTCAGGAGCTGCATACAATTAGGGGGAGTGTATTTTATCTTCGATTTACTTTCTGCATGTTATCGATTACCTTTTAATCCACTCGTTGTTGATTATTTGTTTTGTCAATAATCGTCCAAAAGGCGGGAGATTGTTGTAGCAATGTCTTGCCCCCTTGTGTTTTGGATATTGTTTCCAGAAACGGTATGGGACTGATTTTGTTTGCTAGTGCATACAGAGAGAAATAGTCCCTGGAGTATTGAGAATAATGTTACATTCTGATGAGAAGTTTGAGATAAACTTCACCAAGAAGTATTTGTGCAGCGGCGAAGATAGAGATGTTTCGAGAAGAAACAATATCCAGAAGATTGTGCGACGGAGTTGACCCCTCAAAATATTGCTGAAGTGAAGCAATTTGTACTCGAGGTGTCTGAGAAGAAATTACTACTATCGAGAAGATTGAAGGCGAAGCGAAGTCGTAGCATTTTTTCGTCGTTCTTTTTTCTCTTATTTGTGTCATAGGACCACCATACTACTAAGGGGGTATAAGTATTTCGAGACTTATGTGTGTTGTGATGCTTAACCGAAACCTTTGAGAGTTGAGAGAAATCTCCTAATTTGTGATCCGAAACATTACTTGCCAGCCTAAGACATTGATCTTCTAGGCTGCAAGAGATATGGTTCGAACCGAGGAGTTAGCTTTACTTGTTCCTCAAATAACGTGGCCATGTGCCCAAGATTCCGATTGTTGAAAACGTGTCGGTTGGCCATTGGCTGGACCGCGTTCCCTAGATGGTCATTTCCCTTCTGGGAAGGTTGCGGCTATAAATAGCCACCTTGCATCAATGTGATTCATTGGCTGCTCTGCTTGAGATCCGAGAAGATTGTTCGAGCATCCCCCTTCAAGATATATGAGTTTAAGATCCACTATGAGATAACCAAGAGCCGAGACTTAGATAGTGATTGAGCATCGCAATAGATCTAAGTTTAGAGTTCTTGTGCTTATTGCTCTTGAGAGCTGCCAACTCTCTAGATGGTTAGGTGTCGGCTTGGGTGACGAAGAGTAATTGTCCTCACCAAGTCAAAGTCTTCAACAACAAAGAGTAAATTTGGTTCACGAAGCAAGTCTGTTGAAGGTTTGGAGATCGCCAAAAAGAATCTACTAACTAAAGTCTAATGAGCTTCACGTCAAGGAGAATGGGACGAATACAGGTTTGCTCCTATGTTCAATCGCAAGTCCCACCAACCAGATGTAGCTCTTTTGTAGAAGAGTGAACTGGTCTACCAAATCATCTGTTGCTATTGAGCACCACTGTTCACTTATACCCTACCACAATTTCTTCAATAGTTTATTGTTAGTGTTCTTGCTTCTGATAAATATTCTCTGATCACATTTATCTTCCCAATTCTTTATCAGCATTGTAACAATGTCTTGTAGCATATTTATGTTTGTTGTACTACTTAAGGTTGTTTGTCTCCATGTTCGTATATTGTTTATCTGGTGCTATCTAGTTGTTCACCTGAGTCTCACTCGATGAACATCTCTCATTAGCGTGCACGTGTTTCATGTTTTGTTTCGTGCACCTCATATCATTCATGTTGTTTCATTGTTTGTTTTGTTTGCATTCTATGTCACCATCATCATTGTGAAAGTGTTGTGCCACTATACCAAGAAGATTATCATCCCTTTCATTGAAAGTTTTGCTTAATCTCTTTGGTTCATTCACTTTACCTTCGTGTGCTTGTCTCAGTTTTGTTTCAGTGTTCCTGTTTAGGTTTATTTCCGCTGTGATGTACTGTGAGAATTGAAGTTTTGCAAGAAATTTTAAATCTTCCATGCACCCCCTACAACACTACTAGGAAAAGGCATGCTAGTGGTGCACCAGTTTTGCCTACTAATGGCGCACTACTGGTGCGCCACTAGCACCACACCATTAGAATTAAATACTAATGGCGCACCCCTGGTGCGCCATTAGAATCTGGTGTACTAATGGCGCACCACGCCGTGCGCCATTAGTATAGCCCACAGTGCGCCATTAGTTTGCCTCCCAGGGGGCCATATGTATCCATGTGCTTTGGCATACTAATGGCGCACTACTGGGTGATGCGCCATTAGTGTCATTTTTACAGTGCGCCATTAGTGTCTTGAGTGGTGCGCCACTAGTATGAATATTATGGATTTTTTTCTTTTCTGATATTTTCACAGGTTACAAAATATATTATTGGACATAATTTAGACGATACCACACAGCAACAGCAGATTCATCGAATACAATAGAAGATTAGTCTCCGAATACAAATCATCATATTAGTCTCCGAATTCAAAAGACCGAACAAAGATAGAACATTACAAGTCTCGAGACCGCGAGTAGCGAGTTTGTCTTCATATTACAGGTCAATATCGATCATCTAAACTACCATCACATAGAAGAGAGCCGCGGTCATCACGATGAGCATAATCCCGATGAAACTGGTCTTCATCCGGTTCCTCCAACGCTTCCTCCTCTCTCCCGCTAGATAGCGCGCGTATCAAGATTCCGCCTCCGCCCTAGTGGTGTACCCTTTGTAACTGTTACCGCTGAAACGGTGAACCTGTCTCCGACACTCCTCCCAGTCGTCGTAGACTCCGGGAACCTTACCCTTGTACACGACATACGACGGCATCTCTATGCACTAGCCAAACAAAACGTTAGTAGCAATTCACAGACAATACATAAGCAATATATAAGTATGCAACAAAAGGATCGAAAGAGAAAAGCAAGACATTAATAGCATCGATTACATCTAAGTTGAATGACTGTCCAAACCAAAGAGACATACAAGTTCATTAAAGTTTAATTACAACATGAGCCAATCGATGTTTCAGAACTACACAGACTCGACTCAAGGGACCGGAGCGTGGATGAAGCCGCCGTCTCTCGTGATGGTCATGAAATCGCGGGCGTTGTCAGCCTGCATTTGTAGCATTGTGTCTATCTCACTGTTGGACGGTTGATTTCTGAGGTTGAACTGCCCCGAGGTATGAAGGACATCTTGATGGATGATTTCCGCAAACTCCGACTGGATGCGAAAGAATTCTTGTCTGATGTCCGCGTCCTGGATTGCCGACAAGTTCTCGGCCCAATCTTTGAGATTATTTGGTAGCAGAAGGTGATTATGGTCCCGTACGATCGCCCGCATGTGATGGAGGGTGTAGTAGGCATCCTTCTGACCGCCAAGCGGCTGCTTGACGCAGCAGAACGTTGTATTGTGGGTGAACACGTGCTTGCCGTACTTACGAACTGCCCTGGTGAAGGCGCCTCCAGATTTGGCGTAGCCGGGGAGAACATCATCAAGAACTTTCTTGACATTTGTGTAGTCTTTCTTCGACTGACGGTCTGAGTCGAAATACGTGGCCATGGAATATTTCGGGCTTAAGAGGATGAGTGTGCAATGTGTGTCACCGCACAAAACACGGAATGCAAAAAAAACCCGATCAAAATTTGAGGGGACGACTTACTCGGGAAAGTAAGGCACGAGGAAGTTATCCTTATCTGGGTTTGCCAGAATGACGCATTCGAGGTAAGAACTCGCGACTTGCCGGTCCCCAGCGCTGCCCAAGATCTTGGCACGCATGTAGAAGGGGTCGACTATCACGATGTCCGGGGTCTTGTCTCTAATGATCCGCATCTCCATACTCAGCGAAAATAGCCGAACGAAGGTGTAGTGCAGCGGATGAAGGTTAAACATAGCGAAGATGTCATCAAACTGCAAGACAATCGTACCCCCGATGGAGTTATCCACAAAGCCCTTGCCCTCTGGCACCTTGGCCACGAAAACCGGGTATGCCACGTCATTCTCTCTGAGACGCCGCTTCTCCAAAGAAAGAACACTGTCATGGAGACTCCGCATAGCACCGGTTGCAGCATTGAGCATATTAGGTGGTAGCATCGGCCTACCCGCCACATGCACCCTCCTCGAGATATCCTTAGGTGAAGGTGGCCCGTCCTGAGCACGGATCGTACTCGGTGCCGGCTGGCTCACACCCTTGTTACTCTTTCTTTTCTGTCCCTTCTTCTTCTGCTATAATGGGACCGAGTTCTGCTCACAGACCGCCTTCTTGATTGTGTTGGGGCTGATAATATTTCGCACCTCGGCTATCTGAGGCTCGGTGAAGTCGGCAGCTGGAGGCGTCTCCTGAGAACTGAACGCCAGACGACGCCTGTTGCAATTGGGTTTCTCCGTGGTACTAGCTAGATCTCGATCGTCTTTTGTAGGGTTGGGTTCTTGAGAAGGAGGCCCCAAGAATTCTTCATCGTACCCATGTTCGGCAAAGTACTTATCGACGTTGGTAAATGTACCGTCGTCGTTGTCATCATCGTTCGGATCCTGTGCCATATGCATGTTCGGATCCTGTTCCATAGGGATGTCCGACATGTCTGGTAGTGTTGCGGCGGTCTTGCCATGGCTTGGCGCCGGCACAAATGGCAGTGTTGTCTTTAGGGTGGTGTCCCCCGCCCCCAAACGAATATGGCTCTTCGGCCAAAGCAGGGGCCAGCTTAGGCAGGCACTGAGGGTCATCAGATCATCTTTGTCGGCCCCGGCGGGTCGAATCGGAGGTAACAACTTGTCGCAGCCTGGCAGCACCCGAACTAGTTGAACCCTATACACGGTGGGTGGCATCGGATTACCGTGGAACACGGGGTTGCCCGGTTGAACGATTTTTCCCTTGGCGACATCGACCAACTCGTCGTTCACGAAGTGTAGGAGAGTGCACGGAATGTCGGCGGCGCCCTGCGAAAACATGTAGGGTGTCAGGGATGCCTAGTCAAAGGCAAGGAGATGAAGTCCTCGGCCGAGAGGCTTAATTAGTTACCGTGATGATGGCATCGAGCTCGGCTAATGTCGAGGCACCGCCAACGGCGGGCGTGCAATTGACGGAGGGGCCGCTTGCTGCCGAGGTGCCGGCCGGCGTAGACCCGGGTGCATTAAGCTCCAATGCTCATGCCGGCGTCGGAGACACCAATACCGCCGCTGCTGGAGACACCAATGGCGCCGCCTGCGCATTGTGCGAGTTGCTGGCCGTGAAGTTGGGAATCGGGGGTGGCCCCTATTGGCCGCCCGCAATCCACGTCGTCAGCCCATGAATCAAGGTAGGCATAATGCTGGTGAGCGTCGATCCCAGTTGTTGTTGCACTTGCTCTTGGACAATCTCCGGAATCCGCACCACTTGTGCCTTGAGTTCTTGAACCTCACGCGACTGGCTTTCCGAGCTGGTCTTTCTCTCCTTTCACCCACCAGCGTTATAGTATGACGACCATTTTGTGGACAAGCCTTTGCCGGCCACACGACCAGCTGACGACGGCTTACTGAGCTTATCCTTGTTTTTCATTACGTTCAACGCCCTATTTAGAGTGCTGTCCCAAGGGGTGCTCTGAGACGACCCCGCGCTACTGCTTTCAGTCTCCTTCGCCAGAACAATCTCAAGTGCCCTGGTCTTCGGATCCATGGTAAGCTCCTTTGTTACCGGGTCCTCCTTGTACCGGGCCCTGACATAGTTCCTCGTCTGCTTGTCACGGTATTTCTCGAAGCGGGGCTGTAGGCCTTGCTCGGCACGCTCCGCGTCCTCCTTGTCCCATATAGGCTCCGCCAGTCTGTAACCGCCGGGACCGAGATTGTGTTCCCCTAAGTTCAACTCCCACATTTCTTTCCCCCACTGACTTGATTCGGAGGTTGCGCTGCTCTCGCACTTGATCTTGAACTCCTTGTAGTCATCTTCGCTGATCGAAGGATTTTTCGCCTTGATCTTCTCATAACTATCACCTTTGCCAATCATTCTCTTCACCGCGCTTCTCCAAGTAGACAGGGCCGTGCTCATCCTCGTGAGGGCGGCACTGTTCACTTTATTCCCTGAGGGCCGTGTGTTTTCAAATTCAGCGGGGAACTTGTATCGTTCATGCAGCTTCGTAAAGAGGAGGTTGCGCAAATTCCGTCGGTCCTTATGCCTTAGGTTCTCGGTGTTAATCGAGACGGTGCTCCGGAGAATGCACCCGAGCTGAACCGAGTACCCCTTGACTATATGTTTGGGCTCTGTTGGATGCCCGTCGGAGTCCACTTGAGTAAATTCCTCCTTGACGGTGCGGAGCGCGTTCGGGCGCCGGTCCTTCCGTTGCCTCTTCGGTTGGCTGCCATCTGTGCGTGCGCTGCCATCATCAGTGGTGGCATCCTCGGCGGCACCATCAGTGGTGTCATCCCCGACGCCACTATGGGTTGTGTAGTCAGGATGGCTGTCTTCCGCGGCGTCCTCATAGCGGTGAGGTTGTTCCTCCATCTCCTGGGACAGCTCCCAGAATTGCTTGCCGCCCGAACCGCCGGCCTCATCGTTGTGGGCCATGTTTCGCTCTAAATAGGAAAAAAGTTTGGTCAAAAAGTTGGTTATTGTCAATGAACAAGATCATGGTCTCATCATTTAGGGTTTGTTGACTCCGAGGCATCCTAAAAGCCAAGCTTTTATCATTTAGGGTTTGTCGACGCCGAGGCACCCTAAAAGCCTAAGCTTTCATCATTTAGGTTCTTATCGACACCGAGGCAAGCCAAGGTTTTATCATTTAGGGTTTGTCGACGCCGAGGCCCATGCATAACACAAGAGGCAGTTGATCCTACTTAATTAAGTACTAAGATACCCCGGCCCATGCATTAGTAGCAAGTACCCCATATGTCTGATTTTTAGCAAAGTCATGCTAAAATTCACGGAAAATTTCAGCATGACCTTTGCTAAAAATAGGACATATGGGTACCCGAATTTGCCAGAACGGAAGTTAATCGACATTCCGGCAAACTCAAGGGCCTCTCGGGGTACCTGCAAAATCATCACGCCACGATGGTCGGAGACAAAACCCAGCAAACTAGCACCACGATGTGCCTCTACTTTCATATGGATGAAAAGGCCACAGACCATATGGTCCTCTGCTTTCATATGGACAAAAATCAGCTCAACTTATGTGAGCTTCCATTACAGATCTAATAGGTCACCCAACAAAAAATCATCAATAGTTTTAGCTGGAAAAAAATCATGGATTGCTGTTAACTGAAAATTAGTGAAAGAAACTGTTGCTGATCATGGATTACTGTTAATTAAAAATAGAGCATCTGGCTTGTCTTATCATGTTCATTAAGTCCACAAAAATGAATAGGTTCAGTAAAATTAAGCTCTGAGCAAGTTTACTGCTTATTGTAAGATGACTTACACTAGTAGAGCAGTTGTACACTAAACATGATTAAACTCTGAGCAAGTGTACTGTTATGGTCAAAACTGAATGTTGATTGCTTGCATCATCTACTCTGAATGATTTGATAATTAATACTGACAACTTCAGCATCTATAGACTTTGTGTTGTGGCAGCAGCCAAAAACCCTACATCTTGTCTCTCTATTTATTAAAGCTGCTGTTTATGTGTCAAGTTTGACATCAACTTGACTGAATATCAACTTGATAGATCAAAAGCTGATAGAAATTGACAGGTTTTCAGCATCAAGAGATCTGAATGCAGTTAACTTGTTTTGAAAATCACAGAAGGCTAACGTTGACAGATTGTGGTCAGGGCCATACTAGTTTGATTTTACACTAGAATAAGCTCACTACACTACACTACACTACACTACACTACATTACACTACACATGCTTAAACTCTAAACATAAACAAACACCAGCAATGCAATATGTAAACTACCTCTGTTTCTAGGCAACAAGAGTTATCATCAATGCTTTTGAGTTTATTAAGTACCTTCAGTTCTGAGCTTTAAGTGTCAAAAGAGCTTCACAGAATCTTGAATCCTCCAAATCACTCTTAACAGTTCTGCATTGCACAAAGGCAGCAATGAGCCAATGATATCAGTAGCAATAATAGGTGCTTACATTCTCAAAGTGAACCTACAGAGTTCTAGTACAGTGAGTAACTCCCAATTCTTTTAACAGAAGCACAATTAATATCAGAACAAAAATAACGAAATAATAGATGTGATTTTAATACAAATAACTGTTGGTGATATTGCCAGTCACTTAATTAGTTGGGTAACAACTTCAAAACAAACTAGTTATTATTATTTTTCTTGCCAAGTTTAAAATATAATAAAGGGTTGTAGTGAATATCTAGCAGAAAGTGTCTCACATGGTCACATATGCACATAATTTCAGTCAAGTATTTGTAATATACTACTCCAAAATAAAGTACAACCACATGCTTCACTTTCAGAAAAATAGGCGGCGATGTAAAACAAATGTAAGCACTGCTGCATGATGTTGACAGGAATGAATGATCTTCGTCTCTTTTCTGCTTAAAAAATGACCTTCACAATGTTCAGGACTTCAGATGGAAGTGGGGAAAGAAGGTAGTTTTTCGTGCGGCTTTCTCTCTTTGCAGAGATTCAAGCAGAAACTTGAGAGAGGACAGTGAGATCTGCGAGGGGATATGCGAATGCTTCAACATGAAAGAATTTAAATCTGCAAAATTCGTCGACGCTAGATCGAACGGATGCCGGTCTGTTCTTGTTTAAGATCACAGTCAGCAGGACCACCTTCTTGCTCAAGAGATTAAGGTAATGTATCATAAACTAGCTAGCAAGCACACAGGAACATTGATAGATATGATTTTCATATATCAAGGACACTATGATAGCAGAAGAAAAAAATCGATTAGACATGACAAATACATGCTCTATAGTTCAGTCGACAGAACCAAATACACCGTCTGTAATCAGCATGAATGAATCCCTTTCAATAATTTCTCATTGTAACCAAAAATAGAGATCGACCCCTCCTATGGACCACTGCCTAGTGAAATGGTAAATCCGCAACAATGGCTAAAAGAGACAACAAATGTACAGGATGGGAGGGGTGCTCGCCCATGGGCAGGGAGTGGGGAGGAAGGGTGGAGAGGGAGGAAGGAGGAAGGAGGAGAGGTACCTGGGCGGGCGCGGCCGGTCGCCGGAGGGGTCGGGGTTGGGGTCGGCGGCGGCGGCATCGAAGGGATGCCTCGGTTGGTCGTGGGGAGGCCGGCGGCGGCGCAGGGCAGGGCCGACGCGGGAAGGCTGTCGGCGACGGCGAGGTCGCGGAGGCGTCGACGATGGCGGAGCTGAAGTGGTGGGGGCCACGGGGGCGCGGGGGCGGCGGCGTCGTGGGTCAGGGCAGAGCTAGGGGGGAAGTGGATCTGGCGAGAGGGAGGGACGAAGGGGTCGGGGGAGTTAGAGCTAGGGGGAAGATTACTAATGGCGCACCCCCGAGCGGTGCGCCATTAGAATGTTTTTTTACATAGCAATGGCGCACCCCCGAACGGTGCACCATTAGAATGTTTTTTTAATTATTTTTTGTCGCTATTTTTAATATTAAAAAAACAGTAATAATTTTTTTATAAAAACAGTAATATTTTTTTTATGAATATGAAAAAATATCATCAAATTTGTTATTTGAAAATGGGGGTGCTCGGCGGCGGTGGAGCGGGGGAGGGTGCGGGGGGTGCTCGGCGGCGGTGGGTCGTCGACGACGGTGGAGCGGGGGAGGGTGCAGGGGGTGCTCGGCGGCGGTGGAGCGGGCCAGGGAGGGTGCGGTGGGTCGTCAGCGGCGGTGGAGCGAGGGAGGGTGCGGGGGGTGCTCGGCGGCGGTGGAGCGGGCCGGGGAGGGTGCGGTGGGTCGTCGGCGGCTGTGGAGCTAGCGGGGGAGGGTGTGTGTGTGTGTGGGGATCGAGATCGAGATGGAGGGGGATAGCAATCGATATGGAGGGGGATAGAGATCAAATTTGAAAAAATATTCATGAATTCAAAAAGTGCCCATGAAATTTAAAAATATTCATGATCGAGTTCAAAAAGTGCCCATGTAATACAATCGAGAAATGAAGACTACGATTTAAATACAATCGATCTTAGCTAGCTATCTGTTCACAATCTTCTTGCCCTTCTTTTTTCGCAAACGGAGTTCTTCTGTGGAATGGACGTCCTTTAGGTAGGGTGGTCCTGCTTCTTCTTGTGGTGTATGCTGCTACTTCATCATCGTCGTCATGTTCCATCTTTGGGTCGCCTTACTTCTCGAAGTCTTGCTCATTGGCGACTCCATCCATTCCGATGATCTTCCTTTTGCCTCTCCTCACGACAACATGACTGGGCTTTGACGGGTCGGTAATGAAGAAGCATTGGTCCACTTGGGAAGCCAGTACCCATGGCTCATTTTTCGCGGTGACGTTTGCGCCCGCGGTCTTGGATTTGGCTTCGGGTATAACCATGGTGGTGAAATTGAAGGAAATATGCCCTAGAGGCAATAATATAGTTATTATTTATTTCCTTATATATCATGATAAATGTTTATTATTCATGCTAGAATTGTATTAACCGGAAACATAATACATGTGTGAATACATAGACAAACAGAGTGTCACTAGTATGCCTCTACTTGACTAGCTTGTTAATCAAAGATGGTTAAGTTTCCTAACCATAGACAAAGGAGTTGTCATTTGATTAACAAGGTCACATCATTAGTTGAATGATCTGATTGACATGACCCATTCCATTAGCATAGCACCCGATCGTTTAGTATGTTGCTATTGCTTTCTTCATGATCTATACATGTTCCTATGACTATGAGATTATGCAACTCCCGTTTACCGTAGGAACACTTTGTGTGCTACCAAACGTCACAACGTAACTGGGTGATTATAAAGGTGCTCTACAGGTGTCTCCGAAAGTATTTGTTGGGTTGGCGTATTTCGAGATTAGGATTTGTCACTCCGAATGTCGGAGAGGTATCTCAGGGCCTTCTCGGCAATGCACATCACATAAGCCTTGCAAGCATTGCAACCAATAAGTTAGTTGCGAGATGATGTATTACAGAACGAGTAAAGAGACTTGCCAGTAACGAGATTGAACTAGGTATTGGATACCGACGATCGAATCTCGGGCAAGTAACATACCGTTGACAAAGGGAACAACGTATGTTGTTATGCGGTCTGACCGATAAAGATCTTCGTAGAATGTGTAGGAGCCAATATGGGCATCCAGGTCCCGCTGTTGGTTATTGACCAGAGATTTGTCTCAGTCATGTCTACACTATTCTCGAACCGTAGGGTCCGCACGCTTAAGGTTACGATGATAGTTATTATGAGTTTATGCATTTTGATGTACCGAAGGTTGTTCGGAGTCCCGGATGTGATCACGGACATGACGAGGAGTCTCGAAATGGTCGAGACATAAAGATTGATATATTGGACGGCTATATTCGGACACCGGAATTGTTCCAAGTGGTTTCGGAGAAAACCGGAGTGCCGGAGGGGTTACCGGAACCCCCCGGGGAAGTATTGGGCCTTAGTGGGCCTGAGGGGAGAGAGAGGGCAGCAGCCCAGGAGGTGGCGCCCCCCCTCATTTGGAGTCCGAATAGGACTAGGAGGGGGGGGGGCGCCCCCCCTTTCCCTCTCCCTCTCCCTCTCTTTCCTTCCCCCTCTCTCTTCCTAGTTAGACTAGGAAAGGGGAGTCCTACTCCTACTAGGAGGAGGACTCCCCCTCCCTTTGGCGCGCCCCATAGGGCCGGCCAGCCTCCCCCTCCCTCCTTTATATACGGGGGCAGGGGGGCACCCTAGGACACACAAGTTGATCTTCGTGATCGTTCCTTAGCCGTGTGCGGTGCCCCCCTCCACCATATTCCACCTCGGTCATATTGTTGCAGTGCTTAGGCGAAGCCCTGCGTCGGTAGTACATCAATATCGTCACCACGCCATCGTGCTGACGGAACTCGTCCCCGAAGCTTTGCTAGATCGGAGCCCGGGGAACGTCATCGAGCTGTACGTGTGTTAAGAACTCGGAGGCGCCGGAGTAACGACGCTTGGATCGGTCAGATCGGGAAGACGTACGACTACTTCCTCTACGTTGCGTCAACGCTTCCGCTTCGGTCTACGAGGGTACGTAGACAACACTCTCCCCTCTCGTTGCTATGCATCACCATGATCTTGCGTGTGCGTAGGAATTTTTTTGAAATTACTACGTTCCCCAACAGTGATATCAGAGCCTAGGTTTTTATGGTTTGATGTTATGCACGAGTAGAACATAAGTGAGTTGTGGGCGATATAATTCATACTGCCTACCAGCATGTCATACTTTGGTTCGGCGGTATTGTTGGATGAAGCGGCCCGGACCGACATTACGCGTACGCTTACGCGAGACTGGTTCTACCGCCGTGCTTTGCACACAGGTGGCTGGCGGGTGTCAGTTTCTCCAACTTTAGTTGAACCGAGTGTGGCTACGCCCGGTCCTTGCGAAGGTTAAAACGGCATCAACTTGACAAACTATCGTTGTGGTTTTGATGCGTAGGTAAGATTGGTTCTTGCTTAAGCCCGTAGCAGCCACGTAAAACTTGCAACAAACAAAGTAGAGGACGTCTAACTTGTTTTTGCAGGGCATGTTGTGATGTGATATGGTCAAGACATGATGCTAAATTTTATTGTATGAGATGATCATGTTTTGTAACCGAGTTATCGGCAACCGGCAGGAGCCGTATGGTTGTCGCTTTATTGTTTGAAATGCAATCGCCCTGTAATGCTTTACTTTATCACTAAGCGGTAGCGATAGTCGTAGAAGCATAAGATTGGCGAGACGACAACGATGCTACGATGGAGATCAAGGTGTCGCGCCGGTGACGATGGTGATCATGACGGTGCTTCGGAGATGGAGATCACAAGCACAAGATGATGATGGCCATATCATATCACTTATATTGATTGCATGTGATGTTTATCTTTTTATGCATCTTATCTTTCTTTGATTGACGGTAGCATTATAAGATGATCTCTCACTAAATTATCAAGAAGTGTTCTCCCTGAGTATGCACCGTTGCCAAAGTTCGTCGTGCCCAGACACCACGTGATGATCGGGTGTGATAAGCTCTACGTCCATCTACAACGGGTGCAAGCCAGTTTTGCACACGCAGAATACTTGGGTTATACTTGACGAGCCTAGCATATGCAGATATGGCCTCGGAACACGGAGACCGAAAGGTCGAGCGTGAATCATATAGTAGATATGATCAACATAATGATGTTCACCATTGAAGACTAATCCATTTCACGTGATGATCGGTTATGGTTTAGTTGATTTGGATCACGTGATCACTTAGAGTATTAGAGGGATGTCTATCTAAGTGGGAGTTCTTAAGTAATATGATCAATTGAACTTTAATTTATCATGAACTTAGTCCTGGTAGTATTTTGCAAATTATGTTGTAAATCAATAGCTCGCGTTGTTGCTTCCCTATGTTTATTTTGATATGTTCCTAGAGAAAATTGTGTTGAAAGATGTTAGTAGCAATGATGCGGATTGGATCCGTGATATGAGGTTTATCCTCATTGCTGCACAGAAGAATTATGTCCTTGATGCACCGCTAGGTGACGGACCTATTGCAGGAGCAGATGCAGACGTTATGAGCGTTTTGCTAGCTCAATATGGTGACTACTTAATAGTTTAGTGCACCATGCTTAACGTCTTAGAATCGGGACTTCAAAGACGTTTTGAACGTCATGGACCATACGAGATGTTCCAGGAGTTGAAGTTAATATTTCAAGCATATACCCGAGTTGAGAGATATGAAGTCTCCAACAAGTTCTATAGCTAAAAGATGGAGGAGAATCGCTCAACTAGTGAGAATGTGCTCAGATTGTTTGGGTACTACAATTGCTTGAATCAAGTGGGAGTTAATCTTCCAGATAAGATAGTAATTGACAGAATTCTCTAGTCACCATCACCAAGTTAGTAGAACTTCGTGATGAACTATAGTATGCAAGGGATGACGAAAAAGACTCCCGAGCTTTTCATGATGATGAAATCGATGAAGGTAGAAATCAAGAAAGAGCATCAAGTGTTGATGGTTGACAAGATCACTAGTTTCAAGAAAAGGGCAAAGGGAAGAAGGGGAACTTCAAGAAGAACGGCAAGCAAGTTGCTGCTCAAGTAAAGAAGCCCAAGTCTGGTCCTAAGCCTGAGACTAAGTGCTTCTACTGCAAAGGGACTGGTCACTGGAAGCGGGACTACCCCAAGTGATTGGCGGATAAGAAGGATGGCAAAGTGAACATAAGTATATTTGATATACATGTTATTGATGTGTACTTTACTAAGTGTTTATAGCAACCCCTCAGTATTTGATACTAGTTCAGTTGCTAAGATTAGTAACTCAAAACAGGGAGTTGCAGAATAAACAGAGACTAGTTAAGGGTGAAGTGACGATGTGTGTTGGAAGTGGTTCCAAGATTGATATGATCATCATCGTACACTCCCTATACTTTCGGGATTAGTGTTGAACCTAAATAAGTGTTATTTGGTGTTTGCGTTGAGCATGAATATGGTTTGATCATGTTTATTGTAATACGGTTATTCATTTAAGTTAGAGAACAATTGTTGTTCTGTTTACATGAATAAAACCTTCTATGGTCATACACACCAACGAAAATGGTTTGTTGGATCTCGATTGTAATGATACACATATTCATAATATTGAAGCCAAAAGATGCAAAGTTAATAATGATAGTGCAACTTATTTGTGGCACTGCCGTTTAAGTCATATTGGTGTAAAGCGCATGAAGAAACTCCATGCTGATGGGCTTTTGGAATCACTTGATTATGAATCACTTGATTCTTGCGAACCATGCCTCATGGGCAAGATGACTAAGACTCCGTTCTCCGGAACAATAGAGTGAGCAACTAACTTATTGGAAATAATACATACTGATGTATGCGATCCGATGAATGTTGAGGCTCGCAACAAGTATCATTATTTTCTGACCTTCACACACGATTTGAGCAGATATGGGTATATCTACTTAATGAAGCATAAGTCTGAAACATTTGAAAAGTTCAAAGAATTTTAGAGTGAAGTTGAAAATCATCGTAACAAGAAAATAAAGTTTCTACGATCTGATCGTGGAGTAGAATATTTGAGTTACGAGTTTGGTGTACAATTAAAACAATGTGGAATAGTTTCACAAACTCATGCCACCTGGAACACCACAGCATAATGGTGCGTCCGAACGTCGTTACTGTACTTTATTGGATATAGTACAATCTATGATGTCTCTTACCGATCTACCACTATCATTTTTGGGGTTATGCATTAGAGATAGCTACATTCACGTTAAATAGGGCACCATCTAAATCCGTTGAGAAGACACTATATGAACTGTGGTTTAGCAAGAAACCAAAGTTGTCGTTTCTTAAAGTTTGGGGTTGTGATGCTTATGTGAAAAGTTTCATCCTGATAAGCTCAAACCCAAATCGGAGAAATATGTCTTCATAGGATACCCAAAGGAGATAGTTGGGTACACCTTCTATCACAGATCCAGAGGCAAGACATTCGTTGCTGAGAATGGATACTTTCTAGAGAAGAAGTTTCTCTCGAAAGAAGTGAGTGGGAGGAAAGTAGAACTTGATAAGGTAATTGTACCTTCTCCCTTATTGGAAAGTAGTTCATCACAGAAATCTGTTCCTATGACCACTACACCAATTAGTGAGGAAGCTAATGATGATGATCATGTAACTTCAGATCAAGTTACTACCGAATCTCGTAGGTAAACCAGAGTGAGATCCGCACCAGAGTGGTACGGTAATCCTGTTCTGGAAGTCATGTTACCAGACCATGACGAACTTGCGAACTATGAGGAAGCGATGATGAGCCCAGATTCCGCGAAATGGTTTGAGGCCATGAAATCTGAGATATGATCCATGTATGAGAACAAAGTATGGACTTTGATGGATTTGCCCGATGATCGGCAAGCCATAGAAAATAAATGGATCTTCAAGAGGAAGACGGACGCTGATAGTAGTGTTACTATCTACAAAGCTATAATTGTCGCAAAAGGTTTTCGACAAGTTCAAGGTGTTGACTACGATGAGAGTTTCTCACTCGTATCTATGCTTAAGTCTGTCCGAATCATGTTAGCAATTACCGCATTTTATGAAATCCGGCAAATGGATAAACAAAACTGCATTCCTTAATGGATTTATTAAAGAAGAGTTGTATACGATGCAACTAAAAGGTTTTGTCGATCCTAAAGGTGTTAACAAAATATGCAAGCTCCAGCGATCCGTCTATGGACTGGTGCAAGCATCTCGGAGTTGGAATACACGCTTTGATAAATTGATCAAAGCATATAGTTTTATACAGACTTACGGTGAAGCCTGTATTTACAAGAAAGTGAGTGGGAGCACTACAACATTTCTGATAAGTATATGTGTATGACATATTGTTGATCGGAAATAATGTAGAATTATTCTGCAAAGCATAAAGGAGTATTTGAAAGGAGTTTTTCGAAGAAAAACCTCGGTGAAGCTGCTTACATATTGAGTATCAAGATCTATAGAGATAGATCAAGACACTTGATAAGTTTTTCAATGAGTATATACCTTGACAAGATTTTGAAGTAGTTCAAAATGGAACAGTCAAAGAAAGAGTTCTTGCCTGTGTTACAAGGTGTGCAATTGAGTAAGACTCAAAACCCGACCTCGGCAGAAGACAGAAAGAGAATGAAAGTCATTCCCTATGCCTTGGCCATAGGTTCTATAAAGTATGCCATGCTGTGTACCAGATCTATTGTATATCCTACACTGTGTTTAGCAAGGGAGTACAATAGTGATCTAGGAGTAGATCACTGGACAGGGGTCAAAATTATCCTTAGTGAAATAAGGATATGTTTCTCAATTATGGACGTGACAAAAAGGTTCGTCGTAAAAGGTTACGTCGATACAAGTTTTCACAACTAATCTAGATGACTCTAAGTCTCAATCTAGATACATATTAAAGGTGGGAGCAATTAGCTAAAGTAGCTCCGTGCAGAGCATTGTAGACATAGAAAGTTACAAAATACATACGGATCTGAATTTTGGCAGACCCGTTGACTAAGCTTCTCTCACAAGCAAAACATGATCACACCTTAGTACTCTTTGGGTGTTAATCACATAGCGATGTGAACTAGATTACTGACTCTAGTAAACCCTTTGGGTGTTGATCACATATCGATGTGAGCTATGGGTGTTAATCACATGGTGATGTGAACTATTGCTGGTAAATCACATGGCGATGTGAACTAGATTATTGACTCTAGTGCAAGTGGGAGACTGAAGGAAATATGCCCTAGAGGCAATAATATAGTTATTATTTATTTCCTTATATACCATGATAAATGTTTATTATTCATGCTATAATTGTATTAACCGGAAACATAATACATGTGTGAATACATAGACAAACAGAGTGTCACTAGTATGCCTCTACTTGACTAGCTTGTTAATCAAAGATGGTTAAGTTTCCTAACCATAGACAAAGGAGTTGTCATTTGATTAACAAGGTCACATCATTAGTTGAATGATCTGATTGACATGACCCATTCCATTAGCATAGCACCCGATCGTTTAGTATGTTGCTATTGCTTTCTTCATGACCTATACATGTTCCTATGACTATGAGATTATGCAACTCCCGTTTACCGTAGGAACACTTTGTGTGCTACCAAACGTCACAACGTAACTGGGTGATTATAAAGGTGCTCTACAGGTGTCTCCGAAAGTATTTGTTGGGTTGGCGTATTTCGAGATTAGGATTTGTCACTCCGAATGTCGGAGAGGTATCTCAGGGCCTTCTCGGTAATGCACATCACATAAGCCTTGCAAGCATTGCAACCAATAAGTTAGTTGCGAGATGATGTATTACAGAACGAGTAAAGAGACTTGCCAGTAATGAGATTGAACTAGGTATTGGATACCGATGATCGAATCTCGGGCAAGTAACATACCGATGACAAAGGGAACAACGTATGTTGTTATGCGGTCTGACCGATAAAGATCTTCGTAGAATGTGTAGGAGCCAATATGGGCATCCAGGTCCCGCTGTTGGTTATTGACCAGAGATTTGTCTCAGTCATGTCTACACTGTTCTCGAACCGTAGGGTCCGCACGCTTAAGGTTACGATGACAGTTATTATGAGTTTATGCATTTTGATGTACCGAAGGTTGTTCGGAGTCCCGGATGTGATCACAGACATGACGAGGAGTCTCGAAATGGTCGAGACATAAAGATTGATATATTGGATGGCTATATTCGGACACCGGAATTGTTCCAAGTGGTTTCGGAGAAAACCGGAGTGCCGGAGGGGTTACCGGAACCCCCCGGGGAAGTATTGGGCCTTAGTGGGCCTGAGGGGAGAGAGAGGGCAGCAGCCCAGGAGGTGGTGCGCCCCCCTCATGGGGAGTCCGAATAGGACTAGGAGGGGGGGGGGGCGGCCCCCCTTTCCCTCTCCCTCTCCCTCTCTTTCCTTCCCCCTCTCTCTTCCTAGTTAGACTAGGAAAGGGGAGTCCTACTCCCACTAGGAGGAGGACTCCCCCTCCCTTTGGCGCGCCCCATAGGGCCGGCCGGCCTCCCCCCTCCCTCCTTTATATACGGGGGCAGGGGGGCACCCTAGGACACACAAGTTGATCTTCGTGATCGTTCCTTAGCCGTGTGCGGTGCCCCCTCCACCATATTCCACCTCGGTCATATTGTTGCAGTGCTTAGGCGAAGCCCTGCGTCGGTAGTACATCAAGATCGTCACCACGCCGTCGTGCTGACGGAACTCGTCCCCGAAGCTTTGCTGGATCGGAGCCCGGGGAACGTCATCGAGCTGTACGTGTGTTAAGAACTCGGAGGCGCCGGAGTAACGGCGCTTGGATCGGGAAGACGTACGACTACTTCCTCTATGTTGCGTCAACGCTTCCGCTACGGTCTACGAGGGTACGTAGACAACACTCTCCCCTCTCGTTGCTATGCATCACCATGATCTTGCGTGTGCGTAGGATTTTTTTTGAAATTACTACGTTCCCCAACAGAAATGTAACACCCCCAGTGTCATGCTACAGTAATCACCTGTTAATGGTGCCATGTCATCAGGTTACCGTTGCTAATCTTCACTTGATCCAAATCACCATTCAAATTCAAATCCAATCTAAAGTCAAATATTCTTTTTGTCAAACATGAAATCTAAAATGTTCATCTTGTGGCAAATAATCATTTGTTAATATTGGTGGTGGTCCAACATTTTTTGCAAAGTGTTTAAATGGCCTAAACCAATTAAAGAAGTGGCTAAAACAATAGATTAAATGGCTTTTTAATTTATAAAAATTGTTACCTTTTTCACAAAGCCTCACAATATTTTTGTGGCAATGCAAAATAATTATTTGGGATTGTTTTAGCCAGTGGCATAATTTTGCAAAGTTATTAATGGATAAAAGAAAAATGCAAAAGCTGCTGGAAAAAGAAAAAGGCCCCACTGTGCACTTGGGCCACAAGTCCACAGTAACAGGCCGAATCCCCCCAAGCCAACTTTCCCCCTGCCTCCTTCTTCCTCTGTTCACAGAGACCTCGTGGACGAGCACGCCGCGTCCATCACTTGGATAGCCACGCGCCGGCCATCCCGCCGTCTCCCCGTGTGGATAAGGCCCCCTCGAACCCCCCTAGAAAACCCTAGCCCTCCAGTAACCCCCCTCCCTCGCTCTCTCATTCCAGATCGAGCCGTCGCCCGAAGCTCCGTCGCCGGTGCCGCCTCGTAGCCGTGCTCTGGGACCTCCCCGAGCCACGTGAAGACATCCAGGAGATCCGCCCGTCTCATATTCGTCGGGTACAAGCAACAGATCAAGCGGGGAAGCATCACATCGCCTCCATCAAGGCATCTTGTCCGCGCACCGCCGCGACACCAAGCCACCGATTGTGTCACCTTCGAGCCATCTCCGGCCTCCTCGATCGCGTCACCGAGCTCCATGGTGAGCTGTGCTTCCTCCCACCCAGTTTCCCTTTGGTTCGGTCATCGTTTTCCGTCTCCCGTAGCTCGCCATGGCCGTCGGAGCCCGAGCTCCTACGCGCCCGCTGTCTTGGCCGTGCGTGCCCGCCTCGCCTGCGCGCACCCTCCCCAGTTGCGACCTGTATCGCCCGCGACCTGCTCCCGTCGCCGCGCGCGGCCTCCCTTCCGCCTTTCGCCGCTCGTAACAGCTGCTGCTGCTTCTACCAAGCAGTTGCTCTGCTTGTGCCGCTGACGCCGCCACAGTCCTGCTCGCCCGCCCGGCCGCGCCGGGGCTGCACCCTGCCTGGCCGCGCCGACCGCAACCGCGCCCTACTGCCCAGCCCCCGCGCGCGCCCACCTACCGCCGCTGGCACCCCGCGACCGCCTCGCGCTCGCTTCGCTGCGCCGCCCACCCCCGCCGCTGCAACCCGTCGCCGCACCCTGGCCGCCGCGCGCAGCCCCGCCTCTGCCCGGCCACGCTCCGACGCCGCCGTCGCCGCTCCCCGGCGTTCCAGCCTCCTGCCGCTGGCCGCGGCCCCCTCCACCCCGTGCTTGCCGGTGGCCTCCCTGGAGGCCGCGCCCAGCCGCGGCGCCCGACCCCCTGGTGTCGTGCGTGCCCGGTTCTAGCCTCGCCCGATAGCCAGTGCCCGGTATGGCCTTGTGCCACTGGGCCGTGGGGTCCAGCCCCCCTTTTTTTAAAAGGAAATAAAAATATGATAATAGAAAAATAAATAAATAAATTAGTTAGCTAATTAATTAATTAACTTATTTAACTTGGCTTAATTATCCTAATTAACTGGGTTAGTTAAAATCAAAAGCTGTTTAGTTATCAGCTATGGCAGGATGGACCCACCTGTCAGTTTGACTGGTCAACAGGTCAACATTGACTGCTGACGTCACCCTGACATCATGCTGATGCAGTATTTTCCTTTTTAATAATAATTTCAGAATATTATTTAAATCTTTGAAAATTCATAGAAAATAATCCGTAACTCGGATGAAAATGTTTTCTAAATGAAAGTTGCTCAGAACGACGAGAAGAATCCGGATACACTCTCCGCTCACCTGTCATATGCCTCTAGCATAGCGGACATGCAACCTTCCCCCTCTGGTTCGTCTGTCCGAAAATGCCAACTTCGGGGAAACATTCCCGGATGTTCTCCTCCCTTGCCGGTATCGTGTAGTGCCGCGTTAGAACACGTCTAGCTCTGCCTGTTGTCCTGTTATGCACTTCCTTGCTATGTATTTACTGTTTCTTCCCCCTCTTCTCTTCGGTAGACCCCGTGGCGGCTGCCGATGCCGCTGTGATTGACTACGTCGCCGATGACCCCTCCTTCTTGTCTGAGCAACCAGGCAAGCCCCCCCTTTGATCATCCCGATATCGCCCATTATATTCTCTCATGCTTGCATTAGATTTTGCTATTGTTATTGTTTGCTCCTATTCTGATGCATAGCCTGCTTTTGTATCTGCTGTTGTACCTTACCTGCTTATCCTAAACTGCTTAGTATAGGTTGGTTAGTGATCCATCAGTGACCCCCACTTGTCCTTGTTGCCCCCGCTTCATCATCGATGACTCGATCTACGTGATCGAAGACCAGGCCCCGACCCTGCACATCACTTCCCCTTAGTTGCTCGACACTACTGGGTTACTATCGAGTACCGAGGGTGAACCTCTTCAGCACTTCTGATGTTAACCCTGTAGTGTAGACATTCGGTCGTGGTCATCGAGGGTGATTTCCTCCTTAACCACTTTCGATACGACTCTGTCGTGCAACCCCTCAAGTGTGAACATCGGGGGTGATTCCTCTTACGTTCACCTTGATGATTACATCTAGTGGAATTCATCGGGGGTGATTCCTCGGGTTTCCCACTTGATGTTTGGACACACGGATACTTGTACTTTACCACTGTTACTTGGAAAG
Source organism: Aegilops umbellulata (assembly GCA_032464435.1). Taxonomy (NCBI): domain Eukaryota; kingdom Viridiplantae; phylum Streptophyta; class Magnoliopsida; order Poales; family Poaceae; genus Aegilops; species Aegilops umbellulata. The sequence continues at coordinate 402,822,826 of CP136054.1, forward strand.
ATGGGTCGACCGTGAGGGGTACCCGCGCGAGCTTAATTGCGAGTGATGTGGAGTCGGGCGGACCTGGAAGGTGCCCGCGAGATAATTACGAGGCGTGGCCGGGCATTCCTAGCCCTTGCCGCAAGTCCTCGAGACGGGGCAACGGGTTCACATCTTTCGTGAGTCTCTGCTTGTTACCGCGTGTTCCTAATCCACTACAATTTGGATATTTGATCCGAGGGGCCTGATAGCACTAACCATCACGTGGGCATAGTATGGGCGTTCTGTGTCGTATACATCAGCCGAAGCTTAATAGACGTCAGCGACTGAGCGGCGCACGCCGGGTTGGACTGCGTAAGCGCCTGCCTTGTTGAAGGAGGTAGCTAGGTCTGCTCACCGCCCGCCCTCGCAACGTGCAGGAGTTCCCGGGGAGATGGCCCATGACCCCTGGGGGCATAGGTTTAGTCCGGCGTGCTGGCCTCTCTATTAAGCCTAGGTCGGGTTGCGGCGTATTGTTTGGCCGAGGCCGGGCATGACCCAGGAAAGTGTGTTCGGCCGGAGTTAATCGAGCGTGGTGGGTAAGTTGGTGCACCCCTGCAGGGAAGAAAACATCTATCGATAGCCTGTCCTATGGTAACGGACACTTGGAGTTGTATCCCGATAGATACAACTAGAACTGGATACTTGTGATGAGAACTGGATGGTGATGAGAATTGGATTGTGATGATAACTGGATAGTATGGCTCTGGGATTGCTTTCTCACAGGGTGTCGAGAAAGGATCTCTGGCCGAGGTTGATAACACTACTACTACTTTACTTTATGCTACTCTACTCCCTCCTGTTGCTGCAAGATGGTGGTTTTCAGAAGATGCTAGTCTTCGATAGGCTAGTCTTTCCCCCTTCTCTTCTGGCATTCTGCAGCCCAGTCCACATATACAGCCTTCCTTTGATAATGTTGCATATGTAGTGTAGATCCTTGCTTGCGAGTACTTTGGATGAGTACTCACGGTTGCTTTGCTTCCCCTTTTCCCCTTCTTTCTTCTTTCTGGTTGTCGCAACCAGATGGTGGAGCCCAGGATCCAGACGACACCACCGACGACTACTACTACCCCGAGGATGCCTACTACTACGTGAAGACCGTCGACGACCAGGAGTAGTTAGGAGGCTCCCAGGCAGGAGGCCTTGCCTTTTCGAATGTTGTTGCTTTTGTGCTAGCCTTCTTAAGGCAAACTTGTCTAACTCATGTCTGTACTCAGATATTGTTGCTTCCGCTGACTCTTGTGTTTCCGAGCTTATGTATTCGAGCCCTCGAGGCCCCTGGCTTGTAATATAAAGCTTGTATTATTTTAATTTGTGTCTAGAGTTGTGTTGTGATATCTTCCCGTGAGTCCTTGATCTTGATCGTACACATTTGCGTGTATGATTAGTGTATGTTTGAATCGAGGGCGTTACATGAAATACCGGTCTTCTTTTAGGACGCTCTTGGCCCATCTGACACGGAACATCGGGACCTTCTCTCCAGCGTAGCTCAGCTCCCAGATCTCCTCGATCCTTCCGTAGTATCTATCCTTGTCGTTAACGGTGTAGGATTCCATCGTTACCCCGGAGTTCTGATAACCATCGCTCTTCATGTCCTTGTCCTCGGTGTAGAATGTGTAGCCGTTGATATCGTACGCCTCATAGGTCATCAGATTGTGCTCGACGCCCTGTGACAAGGCGAATATGAGTTGTTCTTCCGCGGAAGAATCCTCATGTAAAGGGTATGACAGAAGCTTCTGCTTGAACCAACGCGTGCAACATGAGTTGTGCTCTTGGATCATAGCTCTGTCCGTCCTCTGTTGGCCTTGGTCATTGTACGTCTTCTCAATAAAGGTTTTGTGCTCTACCACCCAAGGACCGACCATGTCTATGTGTTGTAGCGCGACTAGGTTTGCTCTTTCAAAGTCGGCAAGTCGACCCTCGAAGTCAACATGCATTTCGCGGCGCCCCTCACAGTGACCCCATCCAGCGAGCCTGCCGAGGTGCCTGTTGACGGGCAGACCAACGGGGTTCTCGATGCCTACATAATTCATGCAGTAGGAGATGCACTCTTCGGTCAGAAAGCCCCTGGCTATGCTTCCCTCTGGACGTGACATGTTGCGAACGTATCCTTTGATGACACCATTCATCCTTTCGAACGGCATCATGTTGTGCAGGAACATCGGCCCGAGTTGGAAGATATCCTACACGATATGGACCAGCAGATGCACCATAACGTCGAAGAATGCGGGCGGGAAGTACATCTCAAGCTCGCATAGTATCACTACGATATCTTCCTATAGCCTTCCGAGTTGCCTCACGCCAACCGACTTCCGAGAGATGACGTTGAAAAAGTTGCATAGGCCAAATAGTGTTTCACGGACGTGCGCGTCCATGATCCCATGGATTGCAACTGGAAGTATCTGCGTCATCAGCACGTGACAGTCGTGAGACTTCATCCCGCTGAACTTCTTCTTCGCTGGGTCTAGGTATCTGCTTATCTTCCCCGCGTAACCGTAAGGAAGTTTTACTCCTACGAGGCAGGTGAAAAACTGCTCGATCTCCTCCTGACTTAGAATGAAGCACGCGGGAGGGTAGTCATTTCCGGTCTTCTTGGCCTTTTTTCCTTTGCGACGACTTTCTGTGTCCTGCTTCGCCTCATCATCATCATCATTAGCGTGAAGCTCCTCCCTGATGCCCATTGATTTCAAGTCTGCCCTTGCTTTCGACCCATCTTTGGTCCTCTCTGGCATGTTGGGCAGGGTACCAAGCAGACTCTCGCACACGTTCTTCGTGATATGCATGACATCAAGGCTGTGAGGCACATGGTGGATCTTCCAGTACGGCAAGTCCCAGAAAACAGACCTCGTTTTCCATACCTTCAGCAGCGGCTCTGGCGCCTTTCGCTTCTTTCCCGGCTCTGGCACCTTTTGCTTCTTTCCCGGCAGTGGGCAATCTTTCCAATTTTTCAACAGCTCGTCTATTTCCTCGCCGCTCCTCGTACGCGGGCGTCTTCGGGGTTCGTTTTCACCATCGAACAGATCCTTGCATTTTCTCCATGGGTCATCATCGCGAAGCCACCTTTGATGTCCCATGAACACGGTTTTCGAAGACCCGGGATCTCTATCTAGATGGCGATACGTTGTGTCATCCATGCAACTGACGCATCCAGAAAATTCATGGACCACCTGCCCCGCGAGATATCCGTAACCGAGATAGTCATGCACTGTCGTGAGTAGTGCGACTCTCATAGGGAAATATTCTTTCTCTGCGGTGTCCCACGTATTGGCTGGCGTTTTCCACAACGTGTCTAGCTCCTCTTTCAGCAGCCCCAGATACAGATTGATGTCGTTCCCTGGTTGTTTCGGCCCTTCAATTAGCATACTCATGTGAATGTACTTCCTCTTCATGCACAACCAGGGGGAAGGTTGTACATCCACACAAACACAGGCCAGGTGCTATGTGTGCTTCGCTGGATGCCAAACGGATTGACTCCATCGGTGCTCGCGCCCAGCACGATGTTCCTTGGATCGTTCCCAAATTCTGGGTCTTTGAAGTTCAACGCTTGCCACTGGCTCGCATCCTTAGGGTGACTCAGCATCTTGTCTTTTTTATTTATCTCCAGATCATTTCCGTCATTTTCCCGCTTCTTCTCCTCCCTATCCACGTGCCAACGCAGGAGCTTTGCTACCTTAGGGTCCGTGAAATACTGTTGCAGACGAGGAGTGATCGGAAAGTACCACACCACTTTTCAAGGAGCTTTCTTCCTCTTCTTGTATCGAGTGACGCCGCACACTGGACATATGGTAGACTCCGCGTGCTCGTCCCGATAAATGATGCAATTGTTCATGCACAGATGGTATTTCACGTGCGGTAAATCCAAAGGACACACGATTTTCTTCGCCTCCTTGAAACTGGTCGGGCACTTGTTCCCCTTGGGAAGACGTTTGTGCCGGAATGACATGTTCTCGTCGAAGCATGCGTCGATCATTTTGTGTTTTCCCTTCATCTCTAGAGCCATGAGCGTTACTTTCAGGAGGGTATCCTCGGGCCTGTAAGCTTCATACAATGGAGTAACCGCGTCTATCTCCAGTTGATCCAGCTTGGCTTTCTCTCGGGCGGCAGCTCTTGCGTTATCCGTCTACTTGAGAAGCAACTCTTGAATATGAGGGTCCTGCACCCAGCCTCCATCGTCGTCTGCTCCGGCATCTTCATCTTCATGATCATGCCCTTCGTCTTGATCTTCCTCATCATCATGTCCGGCATCTTCTACATGATGACTGTGTACAACATCACCATCATGATCATGTCCTGGAGATTCTTCGTCTTCTTGCCCGCCCTCGCCGCGGTGGTTGTCTTGCTGCCCTTCATCATTTCTTGCCCGACCCCCATGGACGACTTCATAGTCATCTTCATCACCTTGCCACCGATAGCCATCCATGAAACCATGCAAGAGCAGGTGGTCCCACACCTGCCCGGAATCCGAGTCCGCAATAAGGCTCTTCAGCTTGCATCTTTGACACGGACATCTTATCTCCGTCTCGTTCTTTTGAATCATCTCGGCCTTCGCGGAGCTCAAAAACCTATGCACGATGCCTTCGGTCATCGTGCAGACCATGGTCGCCTGAGGGGTAGAGCAAAACGATATTTTAGAACCAAGAAAAAAAATTTGGCATGACTTTCCCTAAAAATAGGACAAAAAATAATGCATAGTGCCAAAATTCTCGCCGAAACGGAAATGAATCAACATTCCGGCAAAATATTGGCAAGTATCGCATTTCAGATACCGGTACCTGCAAACACAAACATATATGCAACACCACAAACATATGCAACACCACAAACATACATAGATCTAGCAAGGCCATAAAAAGTGCATGTGCATGTTGTTGGAGCGAGCTAGGGAGAAAAAAAAGTAGATCTACAACATAAAGATAGCTTTCCCCTTACTTACCTATCAAAAAAAGGTAATTTAACCACTTAATTTTGATGAATCTATGGTGCAAATGAGGTGAGGAGGAGGAGGCAGCCGACACAAGCTTGGAGGAGGAGGTGGAGAGAATAAAGTGGGGAAAGTGAGTGTGTAGGTGTGGCTGTCCAAAATATCTAGCTGGTCCCAGGTTACTAATGGCGCAGCACAGACAGATGCGCCATTAGTAACCATTGTTACTAATGGCACACCAGCTTGTGGTGCGCCATTAGTAGTTTTGCAAAAAATATAGTAGTGGCGCACTGGGCTGGCGGTGCGCCATTACTAGTTAAACTAGTAATGGCGCACTCTTCCGTGGTGCGCCATTAGATTTTTTGGAAAAAAAAATGTTACTAACGGCGCACCATGGGTCTGGTGTGCCATTAGTGTCTACCACACTAATGGCGCACCGACTCATGGTGCGCCATTACTATATAGTAGTGGCGCACCACATGTCTGGTGCGCCATTAGTGGCCATATCATCTATAGCCCTTTTCCTAGTAGTGCAAACAATTTCGTCTTATGTTCTCCGCTAGATAGGAACTTTGGAGTGATTCTTCATCGATGTTGAGGGATGGTTATATGATCCAATTATATTAGCATTGTTGAGAGATTGCACTAGTTCAAGCATTGCGATACCGTTTGTGCTCACTTTTGTTACTTGCTACCTTGCTGTTTTTATTGTTCCTATTAGAAAAATCAATATCTACTATCATTACTACACTTGTATCACCATCTCTTCACCAAACTAGTGCACCTATACAATTTACCATTGTATTTGGTGTGTTGGGGACACAAGAGACTCTTTGTTATTTGGTTGCAGGGTTGTTTGAGAGAGACCATCTTTATCCTACGCCTCCCATGGATTGATAAACCTTAGGTCATCCACTTGAGGGAAACTTGCTATTGTCCTACAAAACTCTGCGCTTGGAGGCCCAACACGAGTCTACAAGAACAAGTTGTATAGTAGACATCAATGCGTGTCACGACGCCTCCCTACTATAGGTAGAAGAAAACCAGTGTGGGCTGGCCTTCTAGCCCCACTTGGCCCCGCTTTTTTTGTTTTCAGTAGTTTCTTTAATCTCTTCTTTTTCTGTTTTCTATTACTCCCTCTCTTTCCAATCTATTTTGAATCTAGTCAAGTGACCAAATGATTGTTACAGATAAAACTTTGCTAAAAAATCCGAGGCATCATTTCCAAACAACACACAAAGTTCCACGACACTTTGTAACGTTTGAAATTACCTTTTGAATTTAATGGCCCTATTTAATACTATAGGTCCACTTTAATTTTTGCTAGAGTCAAATTAAAAAATTCATTTGATGTGGGTTTCTTCATGACAAAACCTTAGTGAATATTTCCAACCCAACAAACATTTTTGTTTTACCGTTTAAAGAAATATTATTTTGACTTGAAATTTGACTTTGACTTTTATTAAGTGGCAATTTGCATAGTAATCAAGATGACATGGCCACCATTAGGGAGAGATTACTGTAGCATGATTCTCAGGGGGCCATAACTGATTGCAATCCAAGTTGAGGATGAATTGCCCGAAAAACCGTGTCCTCCATTTTGCCATTTGGATAATATTTACTTTTGAACAATCTTGCACACAAGCTATATGGTCTAGTTAACAATATCCATGCCTTTCTAGCTAGAAGGGTGGTCGAACAAGCGATAATCTCTGCACCCTGTACCACCCTTGCTCTTTCGTAGTTGTAATTTCTGCCAAGATTCCCAGTGTACTTTACGTTGTCCTTTGGCAGCTCCCCAATAGAAATTCCTGACCATCTCCGTGAGATCATCGCAAACAACAAAAGGTAGTTTAAAAACTCCCATGATGAAAACAGGTCGTGCCTCAGCCACAGATTTAATTAACACTTCCCTGCCAGGCTGGGCAAGATGTCCACCCCCATTGGATTAGTCTCTTCATAAGCTAAGCTCGTAGATTTTGAAAGCGGCCTTTAGACATTCTGCCATTAGGGGCTGGAAGCCCTAGGTACTTCTCCTCAAAGCATGTAACTGCCAGATTTAGAACTCCTCGCATCCTGCTGAGAGTTGACCGAACATGCCTCCCCAAACATATGATAGAGCATTTATAATAATTTAGTAGTTGACCAGTGGCATTTGCATAAAGATCAAGGCAGGATTTAACTTGTTCGGCTTGCGCCCGTGATGCCTCAAAGAACAAAAGCATGTCTGTGAAATACCGGGTGCACATCGACAAATCTTTATTGGATTAATCAATCCCACTTCTACATTCTGTCTTAGAATTGCAGAAAGACCGTCACCAACGAATAGCAACAAAAAAGGGGAGAGTGGATCACCTTGCCAAAGACCACACGACAGTGCAAATGAATCCAAGAGGGACCCACTGAATCTCATAGAATATCTCACCGATGCGACACAAGTCATAATCCAGTCAATCCATCGATGGGAAAAACCCAACTTTTGCATCACTTGCCTCAAGAAGTTCCAAACTACCCAATCGTAAGCTTTTGACAGGTCCAGTTTGTATGCACAAAAACATTTTGTTGGATCTTTTTCCTACTTGATGTAATGAATGCATTCAAAGGCAATCAGTGAAGGAAATATTCCCTAGAGGCAATAATAAAGTTATTATTTATATTTCCTTATATCATGATAAATGTTTATTATTCATGCTAGAATTGTATTAACCAGAAACTTAGTACATGTGTGAATACATAGACAAAAAGAGTGTCACTAGTATGCCTCTACTTTGACTAGCTCGTAAAGATGGTTAAGTTTCCTAGCCATAGACATGTGTTGTCATTTGATGAAGGGGATCACGTCATTATAGAATGATGTGATTGACTTGACCCATCCGTTAGCTTAGCACTATGATCGTTTAATTTATTGTTATTGCTTTCTTCATGACTTATACATGTTCCTATGACTATGATATTATGCAACTCCCGAATACCGGAGGAACACTTAGTGTGCTATCAAACGTCACAACGTAACTGGGTGATTATAAAGATGCTCTACAGGTGTCTCCGATGGTGTTTGTTGGGTTGGCATAGATCGAGATTAGGATTTTTCACTCCGTGTTTCAGAGAGGTATCTCTAGGCCCTCTCGCTAATGCACATCACTGTAAGCCTTGCAAGCAATGTGACTAATGAGTTAGTTGTGGGATGATGCATTACGGAATGAGTAAAGAGACTTGCTGGTAACGACATTGAACTAGGTATAAGGATACCGACGATCGAATCTCGGGCAAGTAACATACCGATGACAAAGGGAACAACGTATGCTGTTATGCGGTTTGACCGATAAAGATCTTCGTAAAATATGAACCAATATGAGCATCCAGGTTCCGCTATTGGTTATTGATCGGAGAGGTGTCTCGGTCATGTCTACACAGTTCTTGAACCCGTAGGGTCCGCACGCTTAACGTTCGATGACCATTGGTATTATGAGTTTATGTGATTTTATGTACCGAAGGTTGTTCGGAGTCCCGGATGTGATCACGGACATGACGAGGAGTCTTGAAATGGTTGAGACATAAAGATTGATATATCGGAAGGTTATATTCGGACACCAGAAGGGTTTCAAAGTGTATCGGGTATTATTCGGAGTACCGGGAGGTTACCGGAACCCCCCGGGGAGTCTATGGGCCTTATTGGGCCCTAGTGGAGAAAGAGGGCAACAAGCAAGGTGTGGGGCACGCCCCCCTAGGCCCAAACCGAATTGGTTTAGGGTTTGGGGGCGACCGCCCTTTCCTTCTCTCCTCCTCCTCTTTCCTCCTTCTCCTAGTAGGAATAGGAAAAGGGGGGCCAAACCTACTTGGAGTAGGATTGCACCCCCTTGGCGCGCGCCTCCTCCCAGGTCGGCCTCGTCCTCCCTCCCTCCTTTATATATGGGGGAGGGGCACCCCATAGACACACAAGTTGATTGTTTAGCCGTGTGCGGTGCCCCCTCCACATATTTCCAGCTCGGTCATATCGTCATAGTGCTTAGGCAAAGCCCTGTGCCGGTAACTTCATCATCACCGACATCACGCCGTCGTGCTGACGAAACTCTCCCTTGGCCTCAGCTGGATCTAGAGTTCGAGGGACGTCACCGAGCTAAACGTGTGCAGATTGCGGAGGTGTGGTGCGTTCGGTAGTTGATCGGTTGGATCGCGAAGACGTTCGACTACATCAACCGCGTTACTTAATGCTTCCGCTTTCGGTCTACGAGGGTACGTGGACACACTCTCCCGCTCACTGCTATGCATCACATAGATAGATCTTGCGTGATCGTAGGTAAATTTTTTGAAATACTGCGTTCCCCAACAGTGGCATATGAGCCAGGTCTATGCATAGATGTTATATGCACGAGTAGAACACAAAGAGTTGTGGGCGATGATAGTCATACTGCTTACCAGCATGTCATACTTTGATTCGGCGGTATTGTTGGATGAAGCGGCTCAGACCGACATTACGCGTACGCTTACGCGAGACTGGTTCTACCGACGTGCTTCGCACACAGGTGGCTAGTGGGTGTCTGTTTCTCCAACTTTAGTTGAATCGAGTGTGACTACACCAGGTCCTTGTTGAAGGTTAAAACAACACACTTGATGAAAAATCGTTGTGGTTTTTGATGCGTAGGTAGGAACAGTTCTTGCTAAACCCGTAGCCACGTAAAATTTGCAACAACTAGTAGAGGACGTCTAACTTGTTTTTGCAGGGTATGTTGTGATGTGATATGGTCAAGACGTGATGATATATAAATTGTTGTATGAGATGATCATGTTTTGTAATAGTTATCGGCAACTGGCAGGAGCCTTATGGTTGTCGCTTTATTGTATGAATTGCAATCTCCATGTAATTGCTTTACTTTATCACTAAGCGGTAGCGATAGTCGTGATAGCAATAGTTGGCGAGACGACAACGATGCTTCGATGGAGATCAAGGTGTCAAGCCGGTGACGATAGTGATCATGATGGTGCTTTGGAGATGGAGATCAAAGGCACAAGATTATGATGGCCATATCATATCACTTATATTGATTGCATGTGATGTTTATCCTTTATGCATCTTATTTTTCTTAGTGCGGCGCTAGCATTATAAGATGATCTCTCACTAAATTTCAAGGTACAAGTGTTCTCCCTGAGTATGCACCGTTGCGACAGTTCGTCGTGCCGAGACACCACGTGATGATCGGGTGTGATAAGCTCTATGTTCAAATACAACGGGTGCAAGCCAGTTTTGCACACGCAGAATACTCAGGGTTAAACTTGACGAGCCTAGCATATGCAAATATGGCCTCGGAACACTGAGACCGAAAGGTCGAGCGTGAATCATATAGTAGATATGATCAACATAGTGATGTTCACCATTGAAAGCTACTCCATCTCACGTGATGATCGGACATGGTTTAGTTGATATGGATCACGTGATCACTTAGATGATTAGAGGGATGTCTATCTAAGTGTGAGTTCTTAAGTAATATGATTAACTGAACTTTAATTTATCATGAACTTAGTCCTGATAGTATTTTCATAAACTATGTTGTAGATCAATAGCTCGCGATGTAGCTCCCCGTTTATTTTTTGATATGTTCCTAGAGAAAAATAAGTTGAAAGATGTTAGTAGCAATGACGCGGACTTGGTCCGTGATCTGAGGATTATCCTCATTGCTGCACAAAAGTATTATGTCCTTGATGCACCGCTAGCTGACAGAACTATTGTAGGAGCAGATGCAGACGTTATGAACGTTTGACAAGCTCAGTATGATGACTACTTTATAGTTTAGTGCACCATGCTGTACGGCTTAGAACCGGGACTTCAAAAATGTTTTGAACGCCACAGAGCATATAAGATGTTCCAAGAGTTGAAATTGGTATTTCATACTTATGCCCGTGTCGAGAGGTATGAGACCTCTGACAGTACTTTGCCTACAAGATGGAGGAGAATAGCTCAACCAGTGAGCATGTGCTCAGATTGTCTGGGTACTACAATTGCTTGAATCAATTGGGAGTTAATATTTTAGATAATATAGTAATTGACAAAGTTCTCTAGTTACTATCACCAAATTACTAGAACTTTGTGATGAACTATAATATGCAAGGGATGACGAAAGTAATTCCCGAGGTCTTCGCAATGTTGAAATCGGCGAAGGTAGAAATCAAGAAAAGCATCAACTATTGATGGTTGACAAGACCACTAGTTTCAAGTAAAAGGGCAAGGGAAAGAAAACATAACTTCAAAAAGAATGGAGAGCAAGTTGTCACTCCCGTGAAGAAGCCCAAAGCTAAGACGTGAGCCTGAAACTGAGTGCTTCTACTACAAAAGGGAATAAACACTGGAAGAGGAACTACCCCAAATAATTGGCGGATAAGAAGGATGGCAAAGTGAACACAAGTATATTTGATATACATGTTATTGATGTGTACTTTACTAGTATTTATAGCAACCCCTTGGTATTTGATACTAGTTCAGTTGCTAAGAGTAGTAACTCGAAACGGGAGTTGCAAAGTGAACAGAGACTAGTTGAGGGTGAAGTGATGATGTGTGTTGGAAGTGGTTCCAAGATTGATATGATCATCATCGCACACTCCCTATACTTTCGGGATTTGTGTTGAAACCTAAATAAATGTTATTTGGTGTTTGCGTTGAGCATGAATATGATTTGATCATGTTCATTGCAATACGGTTATTCATTTAAAGTCAGAGAATAATTGTTGTTCTGTTTACGTGAATAATACCTTCGATGGTCATACACCCAATGAAAATAGTTTGTTGGATCTCGATCGTAGTGATACACATATTCATAATATTGAAGCCAAAAGATGCAAAGTTAATAATGATAGTGCAACTTATTTGTGGCACTGCCGTTTAGGTCATATCGGTATAAAGCGCATGAAGAAACTCCATGCCGATGGACTTTTGGAATCACTTGATGCTTGTGAACCATGCCTCATAGGCAAGATGACTAAAACTCTGTTCTCCGGAACAATGGAGCGAGCAACTGAGTTATTGGAAATAATGCATACTGATGTATGCGGTCCGATGCGTGTTGAGGCTCGTGGCGGGTATCATTATTTTCTAACCTCCACAGACGATTTGAGCAGATATGGGTATATCTACTTAATGAAACATAAGTCTGAAACATTTGAAAAGTTCAAATAATTTCAGAGTGAAGTAGAAAATCATCGTAACAAGAAAATAAAGTTTCTATGATCTGATCGTGGAGGAGAATATTTGAGTTACGAGTTTGGTCTTCATTTGAAACAATGCGGAATAGTTTCACAACTCACGCCACCCGGAACACCACAGTAATGGTGTGTCTGAATGTCGTAACCGCACTTTATTAGATATGGTGTGATCTATGATGTCTCTTATGATTTACCGCTATCGTTTTGGGGTTATGCATTAGACTGCATTCACGTTAAATCGGGCACCATCTAAATCCGTTGAGACAACACCATATGAACTGTGGTTTGGCAAGAAACCTAAGTTGTCGTTTCTTAAAGTTTGGGGTTGCGATGCTTATGTGAAAAAGGTTCAGCCTGATAAGCTCAAACCCAAATTGGAGAAGTGCGTCTTCATAGGATACCAAAAGAAACTGTTGGGTACACCTTCTATCACAGATCCGAAGGCAAGATATTCGTTGCTAAGAATGGATCCTTTCTAGAGAAGGAGTTTCCCTCAAAAGAAGTGAGTGGGAGGAAAGTATAACTTGATGTGGTAACTGTACCTTCTCTCGAGTTGCAAAGTAGTTCATCATAGAAATCAGTTCTAGTGATGCCTACACCAATTAGTGAGGAAGTTAATGATGATGATCATGAAACTTCAGATCAAGTTACTACCAAACCTCGTAGGTCAGCCAGAGTAATGTCCGCACCAGAGTGGTACGGTAGTCCTGTTCTGGAGGTCATGTTACTTGACCATGATGAACCTACGAACTATGAGGAAGCGATGATGAGCCCAGATTCCGCGAAATGGCTTGAGGCCATGAAATCTGAGATGGGATCCATGTATGAGAACTAAGTATGGACTTTGATTGACTTGTACGATGATCGGCAAACCATTGAGAATAAATGGATCTTCAAGAGGATGACGGACGATGATGGTAGTGTTACTATCTACAAAGGTCGAATTGTCGCAAAAGGGTTTTTGACAAGTTCAAGGTGTTGACTACGATGAGATTTTCTCACTCATAGCGATGCTTAAGTCTGTCTGAAGCATGTTAGCAATTGCCACATTTTATGAAAACTGGCAAATGGATGTCAAAACTACATTCCTTAATGGATTTCTTAAAGAAGAGTTGTATATGATGCAACAAGAAGGTTTTGTCAATCCTAAAGGTGTTAACAAAGTGTGCAAGCTCCAGCGATCCATATATGGATAGGTGCAAGCATCTCGGAGTTGGAATATACGCTTTGATGAATTGATCAAAGCACATAGTTTTATATAGACTTGCGGTGAAGCCTGTATTTACAAGAAAGTGAGTGGGAGCACTAGAACCTTTCTGATAAGTATATGTGAATGACATATTGTCGATCGGAAATGATGTAGAATTTTTCTGGAAAGCATAAACGAGTGTTTGAAAGGAGTTTTTCAAAAAAAAAAAACCTCGGTGAAGCTGCTTACATAGTGAGCATCAAGTTCTATAGAGATAGATCAAGACGCTTGATAAATTTTTTCAATGAGTACATACCTTGACAAGATTTTGAAGTAGTTATAAATGAAATAGTCGAAGAAAGAGTTCTTGCCTATGTTGCAAGGTGTGAAGTTGAGTAAAGACTCAAAACCCGACCACGGCAAAAAATAGAAAGAGGATGAAAAGTCATTCCCGATGCCTCAGTCATCGGTTCTATGAAGTATGCTATGCTATGTACCAGACCTATTGTGTACCTCACCATGAGTTTGGCAAGAGGGTACAATAGTGATCCAGGAGTGGATCACTGGACATCGGTCAAAATTATCCTTAGTAGAATAACGATATGTTTCTTAGTTATGGAGGTGACAAAAAGTTCGTCGTAAAGGGTTACGTCGATGCAAGCTTTGACACTGATCCAGATGACTCTAAGTCTAAATCTGGATACATATTGAAAGTGGGAGCAATTAGCTAGAGTAGCTCCGTGCAGAGCATTGTAGACATAGAAATTTGCAAAATACATATGGATCTGAATGTGGCAGACCCGTTGACTAAACTTCTCTCACAAGCAAAACATGATCACACCTTAGTACTCTTTGGGTGTTAATCACATGGCGATGTGAACTAGATTATTGAATCTAGTAAACCCTTTGGGTGTTGGTCACATGGCGATGTGAACTATGGGTGTTAATCACATGGTGATGTGAACTATTGGTGTTAAATACATGGTGATGTGATCTAGATTATTGACTCTAGTGCAAGTGGGAGACTGAAGGAAATATGCCCTAGAGGCAATAATAAAGTTGTTATTTATATTTCCTTATATCATGATAAATGTTTATTATTTATGCTAGAATTGTATTAACCGGAAACTTAGTACATGTGTGAATACATAGACAAACAGAGTGTCAGTAGTATGACTCTACTTTGACTAGCTCGTTAATCAAAGATGGTTAAGTTTCCTAGCCATAGACATGTGTTGTCATTTGATGAACGGGATCACATCATTAGAGAATGATGTGATTGACTTGACCCATCCGTTAGCTTAGCACTATGACCATTTAGTTTATTGCTATTGCTTTCTTCATGACTTATACATGTTCCTATGACTATGAGATTATGCAACTCCCGAATACCGGAGGAACACTTAGCGTGCTATCAAACGTCACAACGTAATTGGGTGATTATAAAGATGCTCTACAGGTGTCTCCAATGGTGTTTGTTGGGTTGGCATAGATCGAGATTAGGATTTGTCACTCGGAGAGGTATCTCTGGGCCCTCTCAGTAATGCACATCACTATAAGCCTTGCAAGCAATGTGACTAATGAGTTAGTTGCGGGGTGATGCATTATGGAACGAGTAAAGAGACTTGCCGGTAACGAGATTGAACTAGGTATAAGGATACCGACGATCGAATCTCGGGCAAGTAACTTACCGATGACAAAGGGAACAACGTATGTTGTTATGCGGTTTGACCGATAAAGATGTTTGTAGAATATGTAGGAGCCAATATGAGCATCCAGGTTCCGCTATTGGTTATTGATGACGGACATAACGAGGAGTCTCGAAATGGTCGATACATAAAGATTGATATATTTGAAGGTTATATTCAGAGACCGGAAGGGTTCCAAAGTGTATCGGGTATTTTTCGGAGTACCGGGAGGTTATCGGAACCCCCCAGGGAGTCTATGGGCCTTATTGGGCCCTAGTAGAGAAAGAGGGCAACAAGCAAGGTGTGGGGCGCCCCCTAGGCCCAAACCGAATTGGTTTAGGGTTTGGGTGGCGCCCCCCCTTTCCTTCTCCCCTCCTCCTCTTTCCTCCTTCTCCTAGTAGGAATAGGAAGGGGGGGGGGAACCTACTTGGAGTTGGATTACCCCCCCCCCTTGGCGCGCGCCTCCTCCTAGGCCGGCCTCCTCCTCCCTCCCTCCTTTATATACGGGGGAGGGGGCACCCCATAGACACACTAGTTGATTGTTTAGCCGTGTGCGGTACCCCCCTCCACATATTTCCACCTCGGTCATATCATCGTAGTGCTTAGGCAAAGCCCTGCACCGGTAACTTCATCATCACCGTCATCACGTCGTCGTGCTGACAAAACTCTCCCTTGGCCTCAGCTAGATCTAGAGTTCGAGGGACGTCTCTGAGCTGAACGTGTGCAGATCGCGGAGGTACCATGCGTCCGGTACTTGATCAGTCTGATCGCGAAGACGTTCGACTACATCAACCACGTTACTTAACAATTTCGCTTTCGGTCTATGAGGGTACGTGGACACACTCTCCCGCTCGTTGCTATGCATCACATAGATAGACCTTGCATGATCGTAGGTAAATTTTTTAAAATACTGCGTTCCCCGACAATCAGTGCATTATCTGTGATCATCCTGCCGGATACAAAGGCACTTTGTTTTGGTGAGATAATAGCATCCAACAAAGGCCACAACCTGTTCACAAGACATTTGGAGACTGATACGCCCATTTTGCATCATGTTTTTCTACTATCATTTATATTGTTTTTATGCATAATAATGCTTTTTGGAGTAACTCTAATGCCGTTTCTCTCATAATATGCAAGGTTCACACAAAGAGGGAAAATACCGACAGCTGGAATTCTCGACCTGAATACGTCAGACCACCTATTCTACACATCTCCAAATGAGCTGAAACTTCATGGGGGATTTTTATGGAATATATATGAATTATTGGAGAAAATAACTACCATAGGGGTCCCACCAGGTGGGCACAACCCACCTGGGCGTGCCAGGGAGCCCAGGCGTGCCCTGGTGGGTTATGCCCTCCTTGGCCCACCTCTGGTGCCCCTCTTATGGTATATAAGTCATTTTGACCTAGAAAAAATAAGGAGATGACTTTTGGGACGAAGCGCCGCCGTCTCGAGGCGGAACTTGGGAGGAGCACTTTTGCTCTTCGGTGGAGCGATTCCACAGGGGAACTTCCCTCCCGGAGGGGGAAATCATTTTCATCATCATCACCAATAACTCTTCCATCTTTGGGAGGGCAATCTCCATCAACATCTTCAACAACACCATCTCCTCTCAAACCCTAGTTCATCTCTTGTGTCCAATCTTTGTACCGGAACCTTAGATTGGTGCTTGTGGGTGACTAGTAGTGTTGATTACATCTTGTAGTTGATTACTATATGGTTTATTTGGTGGAAGATTATATGTTTAGATCCATTATGCTATTTAATACCCCTCTTATATTGAGCATGGTTGTCATCTGAGAGTAGTTACTTTTGTTCTTGAGGTCACGGGAGAAATCTTGTTGCAAGTAATCATGTGAACTTGATATGTGTTTGATATTTTGATGGTATGTATGTTGTGATTCCCTTAGTGGTGTCATGTGAACATCGACTACATGGCACTTCACCTTATTACGGCCTAAGGGAATGCATTGTGGAGTAGTTATTAGATGATGGGTTGCGAGAGTGACAGAAGCTTAAACCCTAGTTTATGCGCTACTTTGTAAGGGACTGTTTTCGATCCAAAAGTTTAATGCTATGGCTAGATTTTATCTTAATACTTTTCTCATAGTTGCGGATGCTTGCGAGGGGGTTAATCATAAGTAGGAGGTTTATTCAAGTAAGAACAACACCTAAGCACCGGTCCACCCACATATCAAATTATCAAAGTAGCAAAAACAAATCAAACCAACATGATGGAAGTGACTAGATGAAATTCCCGTGTACCCTCAAGAACGTTATGCTTATCATAAGAGACCATTTTGGCCTGTCCTTTGCCTCAAAAGGATTGGGCTACTGATACGTACAATTTGCATCATGTTTACCTACTGTTATTTATAATGTTTTTATGCATAATAATGCTTTTTGGAGTAATTCTAATGCCTTTTCTCTCATAATTTGCAAGGTTCACACAAAGAGGACGAATTCTGGCAGCTGGAAATCTGGACCTAGAAAAGCTACGCCAGGCCACCTATTCTGCACAACTCCAAATGAGCTGAAACTTCACGAGGAATTTTTATCGAATAAATAAGAAATACTGAGCAAATAACTATCGGAAGGGGGCCACCTGGTGAGCAGAAGACACCAGGGCACGCCTGCCCCCCCAGGCGCGCCCTGGTGGGTTGTGCTCAGCCCAGCCCACCTCTGGTGCCCATTGATGTCTACTAGAACTACGTCGGTATTTCCCCAAAGAGGAAGGGATGGTGCAGCACAACAATCATAGGTATTTCCCTCAGTGATGAGACCAAGGTTATCGAACCAGTAGGAGAACCAAGCAACACTACGTAAACAACACCTGCGCACAAATAACAAATACTCGCAACCCGACATGTTAAAGGGGTTGTCAATCCCTTTCGGTTAACAGTGCCAGAAATTGGCAAACGGACATGAGAGAGTTGGAAATATTGATAGATCTAACGCCAAATAAAATAAAGTGCAGCAAGATATTTTTGTATTTTTAGTTTAACAGATCTGAAAATAAAAGCAAATAAAATAGATCGCAAAGGCAAATAATATGAGAAAGAGACCCGGGGGCCGTAGATTTCACTAGTGGCTTCTCTCGAGAAAAATAGCAAACAGTGGGTAAACAAATTACCGTTGGGCAATTGATAGAACTTCAAATAATCAAAATGATATCGAGGCAATGATCATTATATAGGCATCATGTCCAAGATTAGTAGACCAACTCCTACCTGCATCTACTACTATTACTCCACACATCGACCGCTATCCAACATGCATCTAGTGTATTAAGTTCACGGAGAAACGGAGTAATGCAATAAGAACGATAACATGATGTAGAAAAGATCTATTTATGTAGAAATAGACCCCATCTTGTTATCCTTAATAGCAACGATACAAACATGTCGGTTCCCCTTCTGTCACTGGGATCAAGCACCGTAAGACTGAACCCATCACAAAGCACCTCTTCCAATTGCAAGATAAATAGATCAAGTTGGCAAAAAAAAACCCATATATCGGAGAAGAAATACGAGGCTATAAGCAATCATGCATATAAGAGATCATAGAAGACTCAAATAACTTTCATGGATAAAAAGATAGATCCGATCATAAACTCAAAGTTCATCAAATCCCAACAAACACACCGCAAAAAGAGTTACATCATATGGATCTCCAAGAGACCATTGTATTGAGAATCAAACGAGAGAGAGGAAGCCATCTAGCTACTAACTACGGACCCGAAGGTCTAAAGGAGACTACTCACGCATCATCGGAGAGGCACCAATGGACATGATGCGCCCCTCTGTGATGGTGTCTAGATTGGATCTAGTGGTTCTGGACACTGCGGCGTCTGTAACTGATTTCCGTTGACTCCCCTAGGGTTTCTGGAATATTGGGGTATTTATAGAGCAAAGAGTCGGTTCAGGGGGCACCCGAGGTGGGCACAACCCACTAGGGCGTGCCTGGGCCTCCAGGCGCGCCCTGGTGGGTTATGCTCCCCTCGGAGCACCCCCAGGCGCTTCTTCGGTCCGCTGGATGTCTTTTGGTCCAAAAAAATCCACAAAAAGTTTCGCTGCGTTTGGACTCCGTTTGGTATTGATTTCCTGCGATGTAAAAAACATGCAAAAAACAACAACTGGCACTTGGCACTATGTCAATAGGTTAGTACCAAAAAATGATATAAAATGACTAAAATGATTATAAAACATCCAAGAATGATAATATAACAGCATGGAACAATTAAAAATTATAGATACGTTGGAGACGTATCAGCATCCCCAAGCTTAATTCCTTCTTGTCCTCGAGTAGGTAAATGATAAAAATAGAATTTTTGATGTGGAATGCTTCCTAACCTGTCATCTCATATTCTTTTCTTTATAGCATGGACATTTGGAATTTTATATTGTTCAAAACAATAGTCTAGTTTTGACATGAGACTTAAATACTCAAGCATATCAACAAGCAACCATGTCTTTCAAAATATCAATGCTAAAATAAGTTATCCCTAGCCCATCATGCTCAATCATTGATCCATTCATGAAACACATTCGCATATTAGCTACACCTTGTGCTCAAGTACGATCATAATGCCCCCTAGTTGGTGCTTAACGTTCGATGACGATTGGTATTATGAGTTTATGTGATTTTATGTACCGAAGGTTGTTCAGAGTCCCGGATGTGATCACGGACATGACGAGGAGTCTCGAAATGGTCGAGACATAGATATTGATATATTGGAAGGTTATATTCGCACACCAGAAGGGTTCCAAAGTGTATCGGGTATTTTTAGGAGTACCGGGAGGTTACCGGAACCCCCCGGGGAGTCTATGGGCCTTATTGGGCCCTAGTGGAGAAAGAGGGCATCAAGCAAGGTGTGGGGTGCGCCCCCTAGGCCCAAGCCAAATTGGTTTAGGGTTTGGGGAGCGGCCCCCCTTTCCTTCTTGCTGGGGAACGTAGTAATTTCAAAAAAAATCCTACGCACACACAGGATCATGGTGATGCATAGCAACGAGAGGGGAGAGTGTGTCCAACGAGAGGGGGAAGGAGGAGGGAGAGAGGAAGGAAAGGGGGGCGCCGCCCCTCCTTGTCCAATTCGGACTAGAGGGGGAGGGGCGCGCGGCGTGCCCTGGCCGCCCCTCCTCTTCTCCACTAAGGCCCATGTAGGCCCATTATACCCCCGGGGGGGGGGGGGGTTCCGGTAACCCCCGGTACTCCGGTAAAATCTTGATTTCACCTGGAACACTTCCGATATCCAAATATAGGCTTCCAATATATCAATCTTCATGTCTCGACCATTTTGAGACTCCTCGTCATGTCTGTGATCACATCCGGGACTCTGAACTATCTTCAGTACATCAAAACACATAAACTCATAATATAACCATCATCTAACTTCAAGCATGCAGACCCTACGAGTTCGAGAACTATGTAGACATGACCGAGACATGTCTACGGTCAATAGCCAATAGCGGAACCTGGATGCTCATATTGGCTCCCACATATTCTACGAAGATCTTTATCTGTCAAATGGCATAACAACATACGTTGTTCCCTTTGTCATCGGTATGTTACTTGCTCGAGATTCGATCGTCGGTATCTCAATACCTAGTTCAATCTCATTTCGGCAAGTCTCTTTACTCGTTCCGTAATACATCATCCCGCAACTAACTTATTAGTTGCAATGCTTGCAAGGCTTATAGTGATGTGCATTACCGAGTGGGCCCAGAGATACCTCTCCGACAATCGGAGTGACAAATCCTAATCTCGAAATACGCCAAACCAACAAGTACCTTCGGAGACACTTGTAGAGCACCTTTATAATCACCCAGTTACGTTGTGACATTTGGTAGCACACAAAGTGTTCCTCCGGTAAACGGGAGTTGCATAATCTCATAGTCATAGGAACATGTATAAGTCATGAAGAAAGCAATAGCAGATTACTAAACGATCGAGTGCTAAGCTAACGGAATGGGTCAAGTCAATCACATCATTCTTCTAATGATGTGATCCCGTTAATCAAATGTGTGCCGGCTCAAGAATTGAGGATGATTCCAATTACTTGGCCGTTTGCAACTTGGGGGCTGGATATGGTTGGGCCTTTCAAAAGGTCCAAAGACAAGAAAACCCATCTCTTGGTGGCAGTTGACAAGTTCACAAAGTGGGTGGAGGCAGAGCCCATTAGCAAGTGTGACGCGGCCACGGTGGTTCCATTCATCAAAAAGATGATTTTCTGGTTTGGCTTTCCACACAACATCATCACTGATAATGGTACCAACCTGTCCAAGGGTGCTATGAAGGAGTTATGTCAACGTGAGCACATCCGGCTTGACGTCTCATCAGTGGCTCACCCATAGTCCAATGGCCAAGTCGAGAGGGCTAATCAAGAGATCTTGCGAGGCATCAAACCCCGGCTTATGGTTCCTTTACAGCAGACGCCGGGTTGTTGGGTTGGGGAGTTACCATCTGTATTATGGAGCATCAACACCGCACCCAACAGATCGACAGGGTACACGCCGTTCTTCATGGTTTATGGAGCGGAGGTAGTTCTCCCCCGCGATATCCATCATGACTCACCTCGCGTAACGACATATGTTGAAGCGGACAACGAGACAACACGACAGGACGCTTTGGACCTGTTGGACGAAGAGCGTGACATAGCGGCTGCCCATTCGGCGATTTATCAGCAAGATCTCCGTCGCTATCACAGTCGCCGAGTCGGAACCAGAACCTTTCAAGAAGGAGATTTGGTGCTTCGGCTCATCCAAGATTAGACCGATATGCACAAGTTATCCCCACCTTGGGAGGGACCTTTTGTGGTCAGCAAGAATTTGCACAACGGGTCATACTACCTGATCGATATTCGAGAGCACAAAGACTCACGTACATCAGAGGAGGAGACCAACAGGCCGTGGAACATAGCTCATCTTCGGCCTTATTATACTTGAGCCATAGGCTCTACTTATGTACATATTATGACAATGTATATATTATGATCAATGCAATAAACTGGAGCCTCAGCTAAAGCGGGGTCTCTGTTCTTTTTACATCATGTGTGGTTACACGGAGTTTCTGACTTAAAGCGGCCTCCGGTTTACCCCTTGAGTTAGCTTTTCAAAAGCTTTATATCATATAACTTGGGGGCTTGGTCGTGTCCGAACCACAGCAACACCATTTGGTAGGCGAAAGCCACAACATCACTTGGGGACTTGGTCAAGTCTGAACCATAGTCACGCCTCTTGATCAGTCTAAGGACCACAACATCACTTGGGGGCTTTGGTCGAACCCGAACCATTGCTACACCTCTTTATCAGCGTAATGCCAATGCATCATTTGGGGACCTGGCTGACTCGAACCATAGCTACGCCTTTTGGGGGGCATGGTCTTGTCCGACCATGGTAATGCCACTTGATCGGCTCAAAGCCTCATTTGCAAATGGTTTTATCTTTGCCTTTGCTTGAATTCTGTTCTTTTTGTTCAAACCTTTTTTTACTCTTTTTTGCACCGACATTGTTAAACCGGTTCAATTGTCAATCACAAATTGACGGAACACGGTCAAATCTTAATCTGGAGACTAACTGCCCGGTTTGATTTTTTATTACCATCCTATTATGGAGTAAAACCGGTGTTTATTGTAACCCGGAGCAGTTTACATTGTAAACTGGCCTTTTGTAAACAGGAGCTGTTTTCTCCTCCAACAGTGTGGGTTTATTAAACTCCGCTCAAGATTGGCTAAGCCAATTTCATGCCCAACGATGGCAGGTATTATGTATCTCAATATTTAATCATATGCTAAAATCTAAAGCTATTCTCTTTGGTTTTACATGCATAGATATCATAACCCGCCCGGTGGCAAACCGCCAGGGCGCTTTAAGTTTTTGGCTGCAGAAAACAGTTTGGAGATACATAATTCAAAAGAAGCAGCAATTGCAGTAAATATGCATGAAGGCATATCCAGACCAAGTGTGTCAGCTAGCCTATTACAAGGCAACACAGTGCCCAAATAAGATCATTGTCTTTTATGTCATAGCATGCAGTGTTTAAACTGGCTTCCGGTTCATTCTTGGTCACCAACTTGACCTAATGGTTGCGGGTCATCTCGCGCCGGTTCAGCCTCTTCCTCCCTACCCAGTGGCTGGAAATCAACAGTTGCCCAGTCGATTCCAGTTAACACTTGAAAAACAGCTTCATCGCTGATCAGCAACGACGGTTCAAGGTCAGGGGCGTAAGTATGCTTACGGATTGGAGGTATAAGGTTTTCCGCTTCAGGAATTGGTGCAGCCACTCGTTTGTTTTTATCATCATATTGGGCTCGATAGTGGGACAAATCTGCTTCTTCAACCAATTGACAAGCCAGAGGGCGCACTTCCCGGTTTATAGCTCGGAGATCCTCTTCGCTGAACTCTGTCCCGTCTTCCTTCAAGCTGGGGTAGCCTTGGGCCGCTTCAACATGATCAAAATCCGGCACCCACGCTTTTGCCCAGATTAAGGCATTTATAGCGCCGGTTCTAGCAGCAGATTTCTTCAGCTCTTCAACCCGGGCAGGAAGCATAGACAACCTTTTAATAGTGTCCTAGATCAAAGTGGGCGGCGGGTTGTTGTGGGAAGCAGTGAAGATGATCTGTTCAGCACCAGTATACAGTTGTTCTATCAATGTATAGGCGGCTTTCAACTTCTTCCGCACGTCTGATCCCAAGTGACCAATGCGTGTTCCTACATCATCACATGGGTTATTAAACCTGCAGATACATATAAAAGGACTGCTCGAATCATAAGGACAAGGATACTTACCAAAGATAGCATCAGTCATGGCATGAACCTAGTGCTTCACACTGATTAGCTCGTCAACCACCGGTTTAAGAGCGGCTTCGGCCTTCTCTGCCCTCTGAGTTAAAACGGCTTTTTCAGTGGCCCAATCCGCCCGCTCCTTGTTGAAGCCTTCCTTCAATTGCTCCATGACACTAAAGCGCTGGTTAATTCCTCTTTTGCCTTAGAGGTTTCAGCTTGTTGGGACTTCAGATTTTCTTGCAGATCGGCGGTTTGGCTGTCTCTTTTGCTCAACTCAGCCTGCATACAAAAAATTATGTGATGAAAATCACGATATAGATTTGAAGTACCAACCACATAACAAGTTATGCCCTTGGTACTTGGGGGCTAATGCATATTTGCTCGTCATCATACAAATTCTATACAGTACCTAGCTCAATACAAGTATTCAACTTGGTACTTGGGGGCTAATGGCTATTTGCTCAATGACTATTGGTATTGGAATTTTTATTATCTAAAAGTCCCGGTTTAACTGCACCCAGTTGAACCGGCCCTTAGGGGCTACATCAGCAATGTACATATGAGCTAAAATTACATTGGAAAGTCCCGGTTTAAGTTGCAATTTTAAAACGTCACTTGGGAGCTTCAGTGACTTCGTCATACCTGTCCTTCATCATGTTGACCAGACTAGCTTCATAATCACGGCTGGTATATAGCTGGTTTAGATAACCGGAATGAAGTTCTTGGGCGTTCAGAGTGGCATAAGTGGATAAATCAGCATTCCACTTGCCTTTACCAATTGCAACAAATTCATCTTTGGCAGTATGCCTGGATAAAGCGATAGGATTGCTTGGCTCGGTACAACCAATGCCAGTGATAATGACCTCATCATCTTTTTCTTCACCAGTTCGTACTGGGGTCGCCGGTTTGTCAGTATTCTTTGACGGACTAGTTGTTTTGTCAATCAGGACAGGGCTCATTGGCTAATTAGTAGGGCCTGTGATATCAACATTTGCCTCTTCAGCGACAATGTCATGGTCTTGCACGTCATCATGATGGGCTTCTTCAGGATCTGGGATTTTATCCGGTTCAGCAACGGCATTCTATTCTGCCGTATTGTTCAGGCGAGCTTTCTTGCTTGGTCTGGGTTTGGCCCTGAAAAAGAAGATTAAGAAGGGTCAAGACAGTTTTCTGTTTGAAGTAATATATCAAAGATACAAGATGGAATATAACTTACCCAAGCACCGTTTTTAGTGGTGGAAGTTGGGTGGCTGACGACTCGCCGGAGGATGAATGAGAAGTGCCCTGATAATCGGAGTCAGACAAATTAAGAGGTTGACGAAAACAACCCGCTTTAGGGCAAGCATTAACAAGAGAGTTAGAGACCTCTGAACGGCGTTTCCGAACCGGACTGTTCGGTAAACCAGCGGAGGTAACTACCTGGCCGCTATGCCGGGTTGTGCGGCGAGCTTCGTGCTGTTGTGTCTTCACAAGAAAGTGTGGGTCCAAATAAGCAAGAGGATGAGAAAATCTAACTTTCCGGTTTGCTCGATGGATTTTTAGTGAAGGCAAAGGATTTGACTCGAAGGAAAGAACGATTACCTCCACACCATCAGCATGACTGAATTCAGCGTCATCCTGACAATAATCATCATCAATAAGACGTATGAAATATAAACCAAGTGAGTTAAGATCTACCTCAAGATCCGGGTTACCCACATCACCGTCAGCTGGTGGATCGGAAGATGCAGTGGTTCTTTTTCTATTGGCAGGTTTCTTCACAACTCTGGTTTTCGCCCGAGTTGGCTTCTCCGGCCGAGTTGGCTTCTCCGGTTTCTCTTGTGGGGGCTTCTTGCTCCAAAACGGATCATTGCCCTGTTGGAAAGATGTTAATGTCAACAAAGGATATTTTGGACAGAGAAAGATTCAACAAAAGCATAAAGGTACGAGACTTACAACTGGCGGTTTGTTAAGAGCGTAGAAAGGAGGTAGGCCGGTTTGAGCACAGACAGCTTCCAGTTCATTCAATATCTTTTTCACAGCTTCAGTGACTTCGTCATCTGTGAGTTGGATATCAATGTGTCGTTGAGGGTCCTTTACATTTCCTGTATATTCACACATCAATCCGGGGCGCTGGCTTAAGGGTAGTATGCTCCAAGATATCCAGCATCGAGCAAAGTCAACCCCGGTCAACCCATTTTCCATGAAGGCCCTCAGTTTGGATAATTGAGGAGAATACTTGAGTCTCTCCTTAGCAGTCAGCCTCTGTGGGAAAGGATGTGTATTGCTCAGACGTTCCGGATGGTAACCCGACAGGGGATTTTCTTCAGAAGGGGAAGTGTCTTTGCAATAAAACCATGTCTGATTCCATTCTTTGGGGTGGCTGTGAAGTTTTGCGTGAGGGAAGGTGACTTCTTTCCTCTTCTGAAATGCCATACCGCCCAGTTCAGTATTGGGTCCATCTGCGAACTCAGTACGGCGGTTCAGGTGAAAGCAATCCCGGAACAACTCTATGGTAGGTTCTTCTTGACGGTACACCTCACAGAACACTTGAAAGTGGCAAATATTGGTCACGGAGTTTGGACCAGTGTCTTGAGGACGCAGTTGGAAGTTGGCTAAGACGTCCCGATAAAACTTTGAACCGGGGGGGTTGAAACCCCAGGCTAGGTGATCAGCAAAAACTACAACTTCCCCTTCTCGAGGTTTTGGAGGACATTCTGGGCCAGGGACCCTCCAGTGAATGACGTCTTGCTTACTTAAAGCACCACTTCTGACCAAGTTGTTCAAACCGGCTTCGGTCACTCGAGAGGGGACCCAGTTGCATTCATATGCTTGTTTAGCCATGGCAAGATCTACAAACAGTAACTACCGGTTCAAGAACATGTTGGAAAGATATATGCTAATACATACTTTGTTAAACCGGAGGCAATCCTTTATAAATCAGAGTTTTACAAAGCGACAGTGCCTGGTTAAAGGATTCTGGCTGTTCAGCAAGGGGACTAATGGTATATACCGGTTTGACAATTTTTTCTACAAAGTTATACCGCCAGGTTTAGCATTGGAAAGTCAAGATTGCAGATGAGTAAGTACGCAGAAACAAATTTCACAAAGTTACACTACAATTTTGGATCTGGAACGTGGTCAGAAAAGAGATAAATATTCAAGGTCCAAAAAAGAGCAGTATTGAATCAATGAGCAAAGGTACAGGTAGATCTATGGCCTTGAGATGCATAAGTAAAGATGGAGGATAAACAACTACCACTACACAGAGCGAGGATTTGCAGATTCATCTAAGATCTATCGTATAAACAAGATGATAAACACTGAAGAACTTGGAAACCCTAGAACAGATCTGTGGTGGAAAGGATAGAAGGCTTACCGGAGCTGAGGAAGAAGTGGAAGGTCGCCGCGATGCTCTGGTGCGCTCAGGGTGATGCAGCGGCCAAGGTTGGAGTAGAAGTTGACGGCGGCGGCGGAGCTCCGAAGCTGGTCGGCGCGAGGAAGACGAAGGAGAAGGGCACGAAGGAGGAAAAGAAATGACCCTTCGGTCCTATTTATAAAGCAAGGGACATGTGTCAGGTGCGAAAATCAAGGGGCCGCAACTTTGGAAACAGAGTTGTCGCCTCGATTATCGCAGATCTATTAAACAAGAAGGTATCATGGATAGTTTCTTTATGACAGATGATGTCACGCCGGTTTACAACGATCCGAGAAGATGACGTCACGGCGGTTCACCAAATTACAAGAAGATATTGAAGATGAAGTTTTTTGCTAAGGATTGACATGAACCTGTTCAAATCGATCTGGGGCCTAATGTCGGGGATATTACTACTGGGCGTAAACCGGCCAAGACAGGCCGGGTTAACTTCATCAGTAGTTGAGTATGATAAAGCCCATGAAGGCAGATGAGGGCTAAAGGACCATAACCGGTTTAAGGCCTGTAGCTGTAAAACCGGCGTCGGTATGTAAATTGTGTTATAAGTCAGGAATAGTGGAGACCGAACCGGAGACATCTATGAGCCGGTATCGGGACTCTGTAAACTGACGGGCGTCACCCATGTATATAAGGGGACGACCCGGCGGTGGTTCAAGGACAACAGACAACAACCCGAGACTTAGGCGAAGCTTGTTTGCTCCCTAGTCATCGAAACCCCATTAATTCCATCACAACTAGACGTAGGCTTTTACCTTCATCGAAGGGGCCGAACTAGTATAAACTCTCTTGCATCCCTGTGTCCGCTTTAACCCCTTCAAGCTAACACGTAGCAATGGCTCCACGACTAAGTCCTTTCATGAGGACATCTGCCGTGACAAAACCACGACAGATTTCATGGCCTCAAGCCATTTTGCGGAATCTGGGCTCACCATTGCTTCTTCATAGTTCGTAGGTTCGTCATGGTCTTGTAACATAACCTCCAGAACAGGATTATTGTACCACTCGGGTGCGGATCTTATTCTGGTTGATCTACGAGGTTCAGTAACAACTTGATCCGAATTTCCATGATCATCATCATTAACTTCCTCACTAATTGGTGCAGGTGTCACAGGAACCGGTTTCTGTGATGAACTACTTTCCAATAAGGGAGTAGGTACAGTTACCTCATCAAGTTCTACTTTCCTCCCACTCACTTCTTTCGAGAGAAACTCCTTCTCTAGAAAGGATCCAAATTTAGCAACAAAATTCTTGCCTTCAGATCTGTGATAGAAGGTGTGCCCAACAATTTCCTTTGGGTATCCTATGAAGACACATTTCTATGATTTGGGTTCAAGCTTATCAGGTTGAAGCTTTTTCACATAAGCATCGCAGCTCCAAACTTTAAGAAACGACAACTTTGGTTTCTTGCCAAACCACAATTCATAAGGTGTCGTCTCAACGGATTTTGATGGTGCCCTATTTAACGTGAATGCAACCGTCTCTAAAGCATAACCCCAAAATGATAGCGGTAAATTAGTAAGATACATCATAGATCGCACCATATCCAGTAAAGTACGATTACGACGTTCGGACACACCATTACGCTGTGGTGTTCCAGGTGGCGTGAGTTGCGAAACTATTCCGCATTGTTTCAAATGAAGACCAAACTCGTAACTCAAATATTCTCCTCCACGGTCAGATTGTAGAAACTTTAGTTTCTTGTTACGATGATTTTCAACTTCACTATGAAATTCTTTGAACTTTTCAAATGTTTCAGACTTATGTTTCATTAAGTAGATATACCCATATCTGCTCAAATCATCTGTGAAGGTGAGAAAATAACGATACCCGCCACAAGCCTCAACATTCATCGGACCACATACATCTGTATGTATGATTTCCAACAAATCTGTTGCGCGCTCCATAGTTCCGGAGAACGTTGTTTTAGTCATCTTGCCCATGAGGCAGGGTTCGCAAGTACCAAGTGATTCATAATCAAGTGGTTCCAAAAGTCCATCAATATGGAGTTTCTTCATGCGCTTTACACCAATATGACCTAAACGACAGTGCCATAAATATATTGCACTATCATTATCAACTCTGCATCTTTTGGCTTCAATATTATGAATATGCGTATCACTACTATCGAGATTCAACAAAAATAGACCACTCTTCAAGGGTGCATGACCATAAAAGATATTACTCATATAAATAGAACAACCATTATTCTCTGATTTAAATGAATAACCGTCTCGCATCAAACAAGATCCAGATATAATGTTCATGCTCAACGCTGGCACCAAATAACAATTATTCAAGTCTAAAACTAATCCCGAAGGTAGATGTAGAGGTAGCGTGACGACCGCGATCACATCGACATTGGAACCATTTCCCACGCGCATCGTCACCTCATCCTTAGCCAATCTTCGCTTAATTCGTAGTCCCTGTTTCGAGTTGCAAATATTAGCAACAGAACCAGTATCAAATACCCAGGTACTACCGCGAGCATTAGTAAGGTACACATCAATAACATGTATATCACATATACCTTTGTTCACCTTGCCATCCTTCTTATCCGCCAAATACTTGGGGCAGTTCCGCTTCCAGTGACCAGTCTGTCTACAATAGAAGCACTCAGTCTCAGGCTTAGGTCCAGACCTGGGTTTCTTCTCTTGAGCAGCAACTTGTTTGCTGTTCTTCTTGAAGTTCCCCTTCTTCTTCCCTTTGCCCTTTTTCTTGAAACTGGTGGTCTTGTTGAGCATCAACACTTGATGCTCCTTCTTGATTTCTACCTCCGCAGCCTTTAGTATTGCGAAGAGCTCGGGAATCGTCTTATCCATCCCTTGCATGTTATAGTTCATCACGAAGCTCTTGTAGCTTGGTGACAGTGATTGAAGAATTCTGTCAATGACGCTATTGAGGGAGTCCTGGATTTGGGGGTATCCGAACAGCAGGACTATATCCTTTGGCCGGACTGTTGGACTATGAACATACAAGATTGAAGACTTCGTCTCGTGTCCGGATGGGACTCTCCTTGGCGTGGAAGGCAAGCTTGGCGATACGGATATGTAGATCTCCTCCCATTGTAACCAACTCTGTGTAACCCTAGCCCCCTCCGGTGTCTATATAAACCGGAGGGTCTAGTCCGTAGGACAACAACAATCATACCATAGGCTAGCTTCTAGGGTTTATCCTCTATGATCTCGTGGTAGATCAACTCTTGTACTACTCATATCATCAAGATCAATCAAGCAGGAAGTAGGGTATTACCTCCATCATGAGGGCCCGAAGATGGGTAAACATTGTGTCGCTTGCCTCCTGTTACCATCCGCCTTAGACGCACAGTTCGGGACCCCCTAACCGAGATCTGCCGGTTTTGACACTGACATTGGTGCTTTCATTGAGAGTTCCACTGTGTCGTCGCCGTAAGGCTCGATGGCCCCTTTGATCATCGACAATGATGCGGTCTAGGGTGAGGTCTTCCTCCCCGGACAGATCTTGTATTCGGCGGCTTCGCACTGCGGGCCAACTCGTTTGGCCATCTGGAGCAGATCGAGAGCTACGCCCCTGGCCATCAGGTCAGGTTTGGAAACTTGAATTACACTGCCGATATCTGCGGAGACTTGATCTTCGACGGATTTGGGCCCATGCCTAGTGTGCCGCACGATCACGACGAGCACGATATAGCTCTACCATCGGACAGTGTTCGGGAGATCACGCCAGCAACTACTCCGGCCTTCAGTCCGGAACCGATTGCGCCATCCGAGGACAGAGGATAGACCCCGCCTCGGAGGCCGCACCCTCAGTGGTGATAGAGCCGAATACTGACCTTACCCCTCACGAGAGCCATGTCGCCGAACTACTGGACTCGTCTCCGGTCACGAACTCCAAACCGCCTGCGCCCATGCCTATCGAATCCGATTGGGCGCCGATCATGGAGTTCGCCTCCGCGGATATATTTCAGCACTCGCCCTTAGGCGATATGCTGAACTCGTTAAGATCTCTCTCCCTGTCAGGAGAACCTTGGCCGAACTATGTTCGGCTAGGATGGGATGCGGATAACGAAGAAATTCACTCCCCACCCACCACCCACTTAGTAGCCATTGTCGATGATCTAACTGACATGCTCGACTTCGACTCCGAAGACATCGACGGTATGGACTACGATGCAGGAGACGAACAGGAACCACCGCCAACAGGGCGCTGGACTGCCACTTCATCACATGACATATACATGGTGGATACACCCAAAGAAAATAATGACGCGGAATGGAAGGATGCAGCGAGGGATAGCTCCCTCGACAAGCAATCAAAACAGCGCTGTAGGCGCCGCTCCAAATCCCGCCTTGGCAAAAACAGCGATAACAGCGCAAGAATAAGCCAAATTGACCCAACGATAGAGCAGGGTGAGCCAACGGATGACGAACAAAGTGCGGAGCCGCTGTCCGAACACGGCGACGCCAGGCGTCAGGCCAATCAACCCGCCTTCGAAGAAGAAAACAGTCCGGATGACGACGAACGCATCATCCCGGAAAGGCAGCTGGAGCAAGAAAGGCTCATCACCACCGCAAGAAGTCTGAAGAAGCAGAAACAAAGGCTCAAGGCCGCACAAAACACACTCAATAGTAGATGGAACAAGGTGCTCGACACGGCAGAAAAGTATGGTGGCAGCCGCCACACGAAGAGCTACCCAAAGCGAAAGCTGCTGCCTAAATTCGACGATGAGGCCTTAGAGCCCCCGCAGCCAAAAAATAAAACCGCCGACCGGTCAGATCGACGACCTCGTGGCCGCGATAGATCGGCCAACGAGGCCGCACATAAGTCAGTACATGACCCACGCGAAGACTCGCATCAAATGGCCGGTGCAACCAGATCCATCTATGGATCAAGGAAACACGCTCCAGCACTCAGCCAACACCAAATATCACAACCGTCCGAACGCCATGATATAGCCAAATACAGGGGTGCCGCACACCCCCTATGTTTCACTGACGAGGTACTAGACCATGAATTTCCAGAAGGATTCAAACCAGTGAACATAGAGGCGGACGACGGGACCACAGACCCAGCGGTCTGGATTGAGGACTTTATCCTCCATATTCATATGGCTCGCGGAGACGATCTCCATGCCATCAAATACTTGCCCCTCAAGCTCAAAGGACCAGCTCGACACTGGCTAAAAAGCCTCCCTAAAAACTCCATTGGAAGTTGGGAGGAGCTCGAGGACGCTTTTCGGGCCAATTTTCAAGGGACTTATGTCCGACCTCCGGACGCAGACGATCTGAGTCATATAATTCAATAGCCCGGAGAGTCAGCCCGAAAGCTCTAGAACAGGTTTCTCACTAAAAAGAACCAAATTGTCGACTGTCCGGACGCCGAAGCCTTAGCAGCTTTCAAACACAGCATCCGAGACGAATGGCTTGCCAGACACCTCGGCCAAGAAAAACCGAGAACAATGGCAGCCCTAACAAGCCTCATGATCCGCTTTTGCGCGGGTGAGGACAACTGGTTAGCCCGAAGTAGCACCAGCGACCCAAGCACATCCGAAGTTAGTGATGGCAATGGAAAACCACGACGCAGTAAAAACAAGCATCAGAATAAAGAAGACAACCCAGATAACACGGCGGTAAACGCCGGATTCAGGGGCTCTCGACCGGGTCAGCGGAAAAAGCCCTTTAAAGGCAACATAGATGGACCGACCAGCCTAAACAAGATTTTAGACAAACTATGTCAGATCCACGGCACCCCCGGCAAACCTGCAAATCATACCCACAGAGAATGCTAGGTCTTCAAGCAGGCCGGCAAGCTAAACGCCGAACACAAGGGGGAGGCCACTCTGAGCGAGGACGAGGATGCGCCTCGCTAGCAGGACACGGGGGGACAGAAAAAATTCCCACCAGAAGTTAAAACAGTAAATGTGACCCATGTGACAAAGAGGAGAGGCAAATATGCACTCCAAAATACACAAGCCGTAGAGCCCGTCACCCGTGAGTTCTACCCCTGGTAGGCCTTCCCGGTCACTTTTGATCGCAGGGATCACCTAATAGGTATCCGACATGAAGGATCCACGACCCTGGTGCTGGACCCAATAATAAATGGATACCATCTCACACGAGTCCTTATGGACGGCGGCAGTAGTCTAAATCTGAT
The DNA here is from genome assembly GCA_032464435.1 of Aegilops umbellulata. Classification (NCBI taxonomy): domain Eukaryota; kingdom Viridiplantae; phylum Streptophyta; class Magnoliopsida; order Poales; family Poaceae; genus Aegilops; species Aegilops umbellulata. The sequence goes on from CP136054.1 coordinate 402,856,167, forward strand.
ATATCAGGACAGTATCCGCAAAAATGGGCATAAACCCAACAAAAATCATCCACAGTAATACTACCTTCAGGGGAGTAATACCAGGCACAAAGGCCCGCTGCACGGGCTCTCTAGTACTAGAGGTTGTTTTCGGCTCGCCCGACAACTTCCGAAGCAAAAGGTTAACCTTCGACATTGCTCCATTCCGAAGTGGCTATCAAGCACTACTCGGACGAGAGGCTTTCGCTCGTTTTAATGCAATACCACATTAAGCTTTACTCCAGCTTAAAATGCCTGGTCCGCGCGGCACCATCATAGTACATGGGAATGTTGAGCGCTCCTTACGAGCAGAAGAAGGCACGGCTACTTTAAGAACCAAACACTAGACGGCCTCACCACCAGAACAGATGACCGGTCGTTAGGACCGCGGACACGGTTAGCCGAGTCCGGCTAACCATGGGATAGATATTGGTTCGATGGTTATACCCTTATAGACGGTACCAGGGGCTTCACAGCGATAATTCGGCTCAACCTTACCCATCTCGACTTTTACATGGTTTATTTAGAATAACCAATTTTTTGCACAACAACTTTTCACTAAGTACCTCTCTTTTACAGATGACAATCGTGCTACACCCATCCAGGATACGGCGCAACAGAGACACAGGCGCAGACGTGCAGCAGGGACCCGTTCAAAGGTTTCTCTTTAGATTAAGACCCTGCGTAAACCTTTTTTTACTGTCTTTTGTTGTTCACATCCTCCAGATTATCAATACAACCGAGAAGGATGCTGACGTTTTGGCATGTGGCCACGTCAGAATATTGCTCGTACCCTAACACTAGGGGCTCATTATCCAAGGGCATCATTTAAGCCCAGTATATATTTCAAAGATCGAACAACTTAGGGAGTGTTCGGCGTCGCGAGTTAGGCCTTATATGCATCAGCTCCGAATCATGTCTTTGGTCAAATGTTGAGTTTGCCCGGCTCCTGCATTTTGCTACCTTACGTTTCGCTCTATCGGCTAATGCGGCAACAAGAGAACTATTGCGATTGTGCCCTGGTTTGGCCGGACGAGCACCTCAGTAGAGAAAGCCGGAAACTGACTATCATGATAAAGCGCGAGACTGGTCAACCACTCGATGACCTAGTGGAATCTTCGGGATTCCTCCGCATTAATGAAGGGCCTTTTCCCGGCCAGGCATGTACGCGCCCCGTATTCGGAAGAGCGCGGAGCCACCAGGGGCTATATAGTAGCCCCACTATCAAACTCCTATGGCTAAGTGAAAGTGTTAAAGCAATATAGTCCGATTGCCTAGTTCGCTGCGCTATCACCTCCTTAATGGACCAAGACGTTGGTTCAAGTGTGAACACACGTCTTCTACGAACACCCCAGCATTATATGCGTGGGGGCTGAAGCCGACGACTGCAAACTTTCAGGTTATATACATATATACATAAACGGCTGCACATGAGGCATCACAATACTTTCAGCCAAAAGTATAAAAATAGCATTTATAATTCATTAAAACATTGTTTTCCAATGAAAATACATGTCACTAGAACATAATATTTTTCGAGCACTGTGCTTCTATTGAACGAGCGCCTTCAAGGACCTCGTCAAAGTAGTGCTCGGCAGCTACTCGGCTAACTGCCGAACTCGGGGTTGCAATTGCGATGGCTTCCATCTCCGCCCAGTACGTCTTGACACGGGAAAGTGCCATCCGCGCACCCTCGATGCACGCCGACCTCTTCATAGTGTCGATGCGCGACACAACACCAAGGAACTGCTGCACCAAACTAAAGTAACTGTTCGGCCTTGGCCCTTCCGGCCACAGGTGATCCACAACAGACCTCATGGCGAGTCCGGACAACCTATGGAGCTCGGCCCATTCGGCCATCCGCTCGTTCAAAGGAAGCGGACGCGCTGGACCATTAAATTGTGACCAGAACAGCTTCTCCACTTCGCGATCTTTTTGATCTTTGAAGTACTCAGCCGCATCAGCGACACTCGCTGCCAAATCCAGATAAGCGTCTGCAGAACTCCACAGCCGGTCCAGAGGAGCATACTTAGGATCTACGAACTTCATCCGCAGCATAAAGGGCTTCCCAGCCGCGATATCCCCGGCGTGACGCAGCTCCTCCTTCATCGCTCTAATTGTAGAGCGGGCGTCCTTGGCTGCCACCCTGGCCTTCTCCAGGTCCGTCATCTTCGCTCGATCTTCCTTTTTGAGAAGCTCGTAACGACCGGCGGCATCCTTCAACTCCACATCCATTTTGGCTATTTCCTTCTTGCTTTGGCAATGAGCAGCCTTTTTGGCCCTCAGATCCTCGACCGCTTTCAGGGTGGCCGCATCACTTTTTCTGGCTTGTTCTTTGGCCCGGGCAAGTTCTGCTCGAAGGGTCTCCACGGCCGCAGCTCCATCTGCAGGCGCAACATATTAAAGACACTGGCACCATGCTATTCTTATTATGTATTAATCATTGGAGAAATCACATACCCTGTGCCTCGTCAAGCCGCTTGTTGACAAGCACGATGTCGGCATCCGCCACATCCAGTTGCCGCTTTAGCTCGACAACCTCTCCATTCCGGCTAGCCACCGGACCTCCTGCCACCTGCATGTGAGGGCGGCTGGATTATTACTTGGGACTATGATCCTTTGTTTGCTGCCGTTTTCGGCAGCAACCAGAGTCTCAGGGGCTACTATCTGCATAGGGCACACCTTAACGTGTGCGGTACTGTAAAAAATACACGCTATTTCACGTACCTCAAAACCTTTCAGTGGACTCATAAAGGCTTCATGCAACCCGCTTTTAGCGGATGAGATCCTCTCAACCACCATACCCATTAGCGTACGCGAAAGTGCGTTATATCGACTAGAGGGGGGGTGAATAGGCGATTTTTATGAAATTCTTCACTGAGGAATTTGCTCGTGAGGAAATTCCTTAGCGAAGAAATACTAGCAGCGGAATAAGTACTCAGAAGTAAACATAACAGATTACATGCATGGTCATCATGATGAAATGAAGACAAACACAGAGTACAGAAAGCGTAGGCACAGGATAACTCTAGATGAAGACAAACAGACTGAAGAAATTAAACTGAGGAATTTGTGAAAGTCTTCAGTCAAAGTCTTCAAACACAGATATGAACAAACAGACAACACAGTAATGAGGAAATGAAGGTGTTGAGGAAATGGAACCAGTAAGCTTGGTGAAGACAATGATTTGGTAGACCAGTTCCAACTGCTGTCTCAGTTGTACGTCTGGTTGGAGCGGCTGAGTATTTAAACTCGAGGACACACAGTCCCGGACACCCAGTCCTGAGCACGCAGCTCGGGACACCAAGTCCTCACCATATTCTCCTTGAACTAAGGACACACAGTCCTCGTCCAATCACTCGTGGTAAGTCTTCAGGTGACTTCCAAACCTTCACAGACTTGGTCACTCGGCGATCCACAATTCCTCTTGGATGCTCTAGACCTTGACGCCTAACCGTCTGGAAGAAGCACAGTCTTCAAAGGTAACAAGCGTCGGATCCACGCAGGATCAATTTCTTCAGTGATGCTCAATCACTTTGGGTTTGTAGGTGTTCAGGGTTTGGGTTTGGATTTTCCTCACTTGATGATTTTCGCTCAAAGTCCTCGGAGGATGGGTTGCTCTCAAATGACAAGTGTCAAGTTCACGTGGAGCAGCCAACCAGCTAGTGGTTGAAGGGGGCGGCTATTTATAGCCTAGGGAGCAGCCCGACATGATAAGACATAAATGCCCTTCAATGATATGACCGTTAGGTGGACAAGATATTTTAGGACAGCTGGCGCGTGGCACAGCAACGGTCGGAAATTTGGAGTACAAATTCCTCAGGGCTATCATGTTCCTCACTGTGTAGGCAATTCGCACTGGCGAATTCCTAACTCCTCAGTCAGAGCAAGGTCCTCAGTGTTCAGAAGAACCGCGTCTCTGTCACTGAAGAAATTGACTGAAATGTATGAGATTTCCAATGGCTTCACTCGAAGGGATTGGTAGGTGTAGGATTTAAGTTGAGCATCACATGGAAATTTTCTCCTTAGTATTTCCTCGACCCCTTTAACAGTACGGTGTTTCCTATGACTCAAGAAAGAGAAAAATGAAACTACGAAAACAAAGTCTTCACGCTTCACGTTCCTCGAACGAATACCATGTCTTCAAGGTCACACCAATTTCTTCACTCTCAAAGTCTTCAAAAAGTCTTCAGAATATCAAAGTCTTCAGTCGAAAAACTTCATTTTTAGGGGTCGACTTTTACTGTAAATTTCAAACTCCTCTTAGACTTATAGACCTGTGTACACTCATAAACACATCAGATGCTTAACCTATAAGTCTTCAATACACCAAAATCACTAAGGGGCACTAGATGCACTTACAATCTCCCCCTTTTTGGTGATTGATGACAATATAGGTTAAGTTTTCAACGGGGATAAATATATGAAGTGTAGAAACTAATATTGAGGAATTTGATTGCAAGATATAGAAGAACTCCCCCTTAAGTTGTGCACAGTGAGGAATTTGCTTTTGAAGCAATGCACACTTGAAGAGCTAAAACATGGAGATCTCCCCCTATATCTTGTAATTCATACACGCATTTGATATATGATATGAAGAATTTGAAATGCATGATGAAATATGGTGCCTGATGCAATTCAGCATGCGTGCGATAACATTAATGAGGAATAAGCATGCAAAATAGCGCATCAAAAGTATCAGAGCTCAAGCATGTATCAAAGTATCAGAGCACCGAGCACCATAGGGTTTAAGATTACAACTCGATCCAATAAAAGTTTCGGAAGAACGAGAGTTGCAACTTAAAAAATATGCCCTTATTATAGACCCGCTTGAAGACTAACTCAGATTTCTCCCCCTTTGTCATCAAATGACCAAAAGGATCAAAACTGAGGACTAACGCCCCTAAAGATATTCAAGTTGATGGAGGAGCGCCAGTGTTGTTGGGGTCGGTTGTTGAAGTAGGGCCTGCTGCAGTGTCGTCCAAGTCTTCATTTTCATTAGTGTCGCGTGATGAAGAATATGAACTGGCCACCAGAGAAGGAACCTTGACCTTCTTGAATTTCTTCGGCGGAGGTGCCGACCAGGCAAATTCTTCTTTGAGGCCCATGTTCTCTAAATCTTCAGCACTATATACTTGAGACAGAACAGCCCAGGTGCGGTTGAAGGTTTCATGAAGGTAGTAATGGTTTTTCTTCACTGCATTATATGTGGCAGTCATGTTGTGAAGAATTGAACCAAACTGACGCTTGACCCATTTGTGATTGCGATCAACCTTTTGATGAAGACTGAGGAGTAACTCACAATCAGTCATCACCTTGGGTGCTGTGGCTTGAGGATTTGTCTTGGCAGTATTAGCAGCAGAGTCATCATTGGTGGAATAAGAAGCAGCCTTGCGAACTTGACCATCCAATGGACGAATGCCTTCATCTATCACAGCAGTGGCCTTGCCCTTTTCATCAGCTGAGGAAAATGTCCTTTTGAGGACTTCAATAGGAGGCAAGTAGCTGCAGTGATTGAGAGTTTCAGCCTTGTAGTTGAGTGAAGACCTGGTCCTGATGAATCTCATAATCCAAGGTGCATAAGGCTTCAGCTCAAATGGTGACATAGCAATGTTGGTTAGAGTCCTCATGAAGAAATCATGGAAGTTTATGGGAACGCCATGTATGATATTGAAAAGCATATTCTTCATGATGCCAACAATTTCTTCATCGGAAGAATCGTGTCCTTTGATGGGACATATTGTCTTCGTCAGAATGTGATAGACAGTCCTAGGCACATACAACAATTCCTTGATGAGGAATTTGGTACGAGGTGATTGCCCTGGCTTCAGAGGCTTCATGAGCACTTGCATATAGTGGTTTTACAGTTTAGGTTCATCATACACGCAACGCGCATCTTCAGTGGGTGGACTAAGAGAAAGGCAGCAAAGCAATTCAGATGCTGGGGCCTTGTAGTGAGTATTTTCAGTCATCCAGTCTAGAACCCATGAATTGACATCTTCAGAGTTGCCAGTGATGTGCAGTGTAGCATAGAACTGAAGAATGAGTTCTTCATTCCAATCGCATATATCAGTGCAGAAATTAAGCAGCCCAGCGTCGTGAAGAACACTGAGGACTGGCGTGAAGCATGGCATAGACTCCATATCCACGTGAGGAATATGTGCATGGTCGAGGACTTTGTCTTTGTTGTAAAGCACTGAGGAATAGAAGTTCGCTTGGCTGGCGGTCCAGAAACGCCTCTTCCTTATGCGAGCAGAGTCATAAGGATTGTATTCAGTGAAGAATACATGCTCGCCATAGAAGTCTTCAGCCTTGAATTTCTGTTTGCGTGAGAATGGATCCTTTGGCCTTGGCAGAGGAGTGTCAGTGAGTTGCATCACGACCTCAGGAATCACAAGCTCAGGTTCTTCAGGCTGAGGAATTTTAGGATTTTCCTCAGGTGCAGTCACCTTGTCTGTTTCAGCAGCAGTTTCTTCAGCACTAGTGGCTGGAATTTCTTCATTCACAGAAGCAGTGGGATGAGTTGCATCAGCGCCCAAATTTACGGTTGGTGAAGAAGAGTGAGGAATTTGCTGCAGGGGAGTGAAGAGAGGGGAATTGGGATGCTGACTTTCCCAAAAGTCGTCATTCATTACTGGAGTTGTGCTTCCAATATCCACATCTTCATCATCAATTTCTTCAACACCAGCCTCTTCAGCATCAAACTGAGGCATTGGTGATGAGACTATTGGGGTTGAAGGGATTGTATCCACTTCAATTTCTTCATCAATCTGCTCTGAGGAAGCAACAGACTGAGTTTCTTCATCTGATCCACTTGGGATCTCATAATCTTCACCAAAAGGAACAAGGTCCTTTGATGGCATGGAGGAGATAGGAACAACATCAATTGGATTGGCAAATGAGCTGGTCATGGGCTTCATCTTCTTTGGGACTGAAGATTCTGAAGCACTTGATGCTTTCCTTTTCTTTACTGCAGCTCGCTCTGCAGCCTTGGTTTTCTTCACATCTAAAGCAGAGGGAAGAATTGGAGTTGGAGTTGGTGCAGGTGGAGCTGAGGAATCTGGTTCATTTTCTTCAGGCACAACTGATGCAGTTGCCCTGGTCTCTTCATTTTCTTCAGGCGCACCACTAGTGGATGCCCTGGCAATTTCATCAACGGCTGGAGCAGAGTCATCAGCCTTGGAACTAGCATTTTCTTCAGCAGCCTGAACTTCATCAGTGGTGCTGGCATGTTCTTCAGTTTGCTGAACAGATGCTTCAACTTGAGGAATTTGTTGCTTTGAGGCAGTACCCTTGGTGAAGGTATCAGTCAGCCTCACAAATCTGACCTTGGCTCCTTGCCAATCAGCATAGTACGAGTCAAAGTTGTCGCTGAGGGCTTTGATCTTAGCCTGCATCTTGACAAGTTTCTCAGGCTTCATTTTGAGAACATTTTTCTTCAGTAGCTTCTCTTTGCGGTACTGGGATTTCTTGATCTCTCTGGCCCTATCATATTTCCACTTCTCCTCTTGGATGAAGTGAGTCAGCATGTGACTTTGGCCAGGTGTCAGCTTGAAATCAGGCATAGGAGTGTTGGGATCCTTGTGCCATAGATCAATATAGTCTAGGATCGCCTTTGGATCCAAAAGCAGGGGCACAGGTGTGCCTTTGGCTTTAGCAGCCCTTTCTTGGCGGTCTCTGATGATTTCAGCGAGTTCTTCTTCATCAGCTTCATCATTATCAGATGGCATAGTGAAGACCACTTGCTTCTTTGGACTTGGGCGAGTGCCGCGTCCAGCGGTAGCCTTTTTCTTCAGTAACGAGGGTCCAGCTGAGGATTTTGGTGCAGCTGAGGAACTAGCTGAGACACCAGAGGCAATAGAGATGCCAGTTGTCCTTTGGCATGAGGCGAGATGCACAGGAGCTGAGGACTTTGTGGGAGCAGGAGCAGCATGAGGAATTTGCTTTGAAGATTTTGAAGATTCTGGCCGTGAGGGCACAGCTGAGGAACTTGGCCGTGAGGGCACAGCTGAGGAACTTGGCCGTGAGGGCATTGAAGGTGAAGCACTTGGCTTACGAGCAGGCTTCTTCATCATTGACTTCCTCGGCTTGGCAGAAGCCTCAGTGGCAGCAGTGGCAGCAGATTCTTCATTGAATTTCCTCACTGCTTCTTTTGCTTGCTTTTGCAGTTTACGCTGGCGCTTGGCACATTCTTGAGGAAATTCCTCACCTCTTCTGATGCTAGAGGGATCAGCCACTTGGCGAGGTGCCAATGGAGGGCGTTGACATGGAGGGTTTACGGCGAATTTCTTCATATACTTAGGAGTAACATATCTGTACTCCCTCCATTCTCTTGCCTATCTCCTTTCAATCCTCTATATGCGCACCTTGCGCTGATTTCTATCTTCTTCAGGAGGTGTGCAGTACCCAGCATAAATGTCCTCAGGGATTTCAAATGCAGTCATGACCTCTGGTCTCTTTCCTCCTTTCTGCGGCCTTTTACCTTCAGCCATTTTCTTCAGATGAGGAATTTGAACAATGGAATTCTTTGAAGAAGTATGCAACTTTTCTTCGAGGAACGCTGCAAATGAGTTAAGTTGATGAGAACCTAAGGATTCAGCAGCGGACATGTGTACCTGTGAGCAGAGTATAGTTGCGAGGAATTTGAAGAGGTCATATGCGTTCTCAGAGGGTTTTTCATAAAGAACAAGTTTTGAGGATTTTGACCAGATCCGTCTTGAGGAATTTCACTAAGCTCCATATATATCTTAGGTTCCAGAGTTGTATAGATTGAGAATCCACACAACTGAGGAATCTTGAAGAAATTTAGACTTAGGGAAATGAATCAAGAACAGAGAACAAGTGAGGTGTTTTGTGTGTGAGGATTTTAAGAATAAAAACACCTTTGAAGATTTTGTAGAAAAACTTCGAATCAAAGAGGGCAGTAAAAATAGCTTTTAATTACCCTGAATGAAGAACACGACGAACTGTGAGTTGGAACAGAGAAGTTCGTCAATGCAGATCTTCCACGCCCTAACTTGGCGGAGGAAGACGTCTACGGCGGCCGCGGAGGTGAAGATTTCCGCTGTCGGCGCGAGTACGTCGGCGGTGAGGTCGAGGCAGTGAAGCTTTTCCTCACCGGCGACGATGGAGTAGCGATGGCGCTAGGGTTTGGAGAGCTCGAGCGAGGTAAATAAAGTGAGGATGGCAACGGAGGGATATTTATAGCCGCAGTTAAAAACTGCTCGTCCGAAGATTTAGGACTAACATGCCCCTGGCCGTTCTCCTTCACTTGACATGTGTCACACACGTACTGTGTAGTGGAGATCGTGTAAGATCGTGGGTGAGTAAAATAATCCATCGTGGGAAGTGGAACGGATTGCGCGGCAAAACCGAAGGTTTGGATAAGATTAGTTTTAACGTTCCTTCGCAATTTCTTCAGCTGACAAGGACACAGTGAAGAATTTGAACGAGTTTCAAATAGAACGCACATGAAGAATTTGTGAATAGACTGGATTGAGTATAGCATAGAGGGGAAGGGTCCGATCACATTCACTTAGTAGAAAAAAAATTCCAACTTGAAGAAATAGCTATAAGTGAATGCTGTAGAGGACATAAACTCGTATATATATATATATATATATATATATATATATATATATATATATATATATATATATATATATATATATATATATATATATATATATATATATATAGCAAATGAAGAAAAACGACGGCATTAGTGAAGACTTTGTAAAGTTTGAAGAATTTGAAAAACTGAAGAATTTCAAAAGTTGAGGCAAACTCAAATTGAAGATTTTCAACTTTTGTGGTGGCGTGACCCACCGTGTAAGAATGATGATTTCAGACACCGCGTACAAATGTCGTAGGGTTCTGAGAATCAAATTCTTCATTAATTTCTTCACACTTAGAGTGTTATTCTTCATTGATTGAAGAAAAACGTTTCTTCATGTGTTGCACATCTAAGTCATCAATTATGCATAGGTGTTAGGATGAGTGCATTTTCAAAGTACATTCGAAGATTCTAAGATATTTAGCTCACACCGCAACTTGCTAAATCTCTTCTCATCCAAGGGCTTAGTGAAGATACCGGCTAGCTGTTCTTCAGTCTTCACATGCTCAATAGAAATGTCGCCCTTCAACACATGATCACGAAGAAAATGATGACGAATCTGAATGTGCTTTGTCTTCGAGTGCTGAACTGGGTTGTGAGCAATCTTGATGGCACTCTCATTGTCACAGAGGAGAGGCACATTCTTCACGTTGACTCCATAGTCCTTGAGTGTTTGCTTCATCCATAGTAGTTGAGCACAACAAGAACCAGCAGCAATGTACTCAGCTTCAGCAGTAGACAGTGATACGCAGTTCTGTTTTTTCGAGGACCAACAGACCAAGGATCGTCCGAGGAAATGACAAGTACTAGATGTTGACTTGCGATCCACACGGTCACCAGCATAGTCAGAATCAGAATATCCAATGAGGTCAAAGTCTGAGCCCTTGGGGTACCATAATCCTAGTGTTGGTGTGTGAGCTAGATATCGAAGAATATGCTTCACAGCCATATGGTGTGATTCCTTCGGTGCAGCTTGAAATCGTGCACACATGCAAACACTAAGCATTATATCTGGCCTAGATGCACATAAGTACAATAAAGAGCCAATCATGGAGCGGTATACCTTGTGATCGAAGTCAGTACCATTTTCATCAGTGCATAGATGACCATTTGTGGGCATAGGAATTTTGAGACCTTCGCAATCTTGCATGCCGAATTTCTTCAGGACATCCTTGAGGTATTTCTCCTGAGATATGAATATCCCATTGTGCTGTTGACGAATTTGTAGACCTAAGAAGAATTTCAATTCTCCCATCATAGACATTTGATATTCTTCACTCATCATATAGGCAAATTCATCACTATAATGTTGGTCAGTACAGGCAAAGATGATATCATCAACATATACTTGGCACACAAACAGTTCACCATCATATGATTTAGTAAAAAGAGTGGGATCGAGTGAACCGGGTGTGAAGCCTTTCTTCATGAAGAATTCCTTCAATGTGTCATACCACGCCCGTGGGGCCTGCTTGAGGCCATAGAGGGCCTTGTTAATTCTGAAGACTTTGTCAGGATGTTTTGGATCTTCAAAACCTGGTGGTTGAGCAACATATACTTCTTCCTCAATCTTACCATTGAGGAATGCACTTTTCACATCCATTTGGTATAAGATGATATCATGATGGTTAGCATAAGCAAGTAATATGCGAATAGCTTCAAGTCTAGCAACAGGTGCAAAAGTTTCATCGAAATCAATTCCTTCAACCTGTGTGTAGCCTTGAGCTACTAGTCGTGCCTTATTCCTCACCACAACACCATTTTCATCTTGCTTGTTGCGGTAGATCCACTTTGTACCAATGATGTTATGCTTGCGAGGATCGAGACGATTGACCAGTTCCCATACGTTGTTGAGCTTGAACTGATGTAATTCTTCTTGCATGGCCTGAATCCACTCAGGCTCCAGAAATGCTTCATCTACCTTAGTGGGCTCTGTGATAGAGACAAAAGCAAAGTGCCCACAAAAGTTAGATAGATGTGAAGCTTTTGAGCGTGTGAGAGGACCTGGTGCTCTAATGTCATCGATGATCTTCTCCACTTGAACTTCTTTTGCAATGCGAGGGTGAGTTGGTTGCCGTTGAGGAATTTGATCAGCATTTTCTTCAGCATCAATTTCCTCAGCATTTTCTTCAGGTGCATCAGTTCGACGTTCTTCACGTTCTGGAACGAATTCTTCAGCAGATTCTTCAGTAGGAATGATATCTTCAGTAGCCTTGTGCTTGATCGATTCCTCAGGTGCTGGTTCATCTAACACAGAAGGTAGGTGCTCTCTTTGCGAGCCATTAGTTTCATCGAACCGCACATCTACAGTTTCAACAATCTTGTGAAGAACATTGTTGAAGACTCTGTAGGTGTGCGAGTCCTTTCCGTAACCAAGCATGAAACCTTCATGTGCTTTCGGTGCAAATTTAGAGTTGTGATGAGGATCTCTAATCCAGCATTTAGCACCGAAGACTTTGAAATAACTCACATTGGGTTTCTTGTCAGTGAGGAGTTCATAGGCAGTCTTCTTGAAGAATTTGTGAAGATACACTCTGTTGATGATATGGCACGCAGTATCAATTGCATCAACCCAGAAACGACGAGGGGTTTTGTACTCATCGAGCATAGTGCGAGCCATCTCAGCAAGAGTCCTGTTCTTGCGCTCCACGACGCCATTCTGTTGAGGAGTATAAGGAGCAGATAATTCATGAGTAATACCAAGTTCATCAAGATAGTCATTGAGACCCGAATTCTTGAACTCAGTGCCATTGTCACTTCTGATGTGCTTGATCTTCACACCAAAGTTAGTTGAAGCCCTCGAGGAAAATCGTTTGAAGACTTCCTGCACTTCAGTTTTGTAAGAGACAAGGTGCACCCATGTGTAACGAGAGTAATCATCAACAATAACAAAGCCATATTGAGATGCTTCATTAGAGATAGAGGAATAATGGTTAGGACCGAAGAGATCCATTTGAAGCAATTCGAATGGACGAGTAGTGGTCATGATAGTCTTCGCTGGATGCTTGGCCTTGGTCATCTTTCCAGCTTCACAGGCACCGCATAAGTGATCCTTGAGGAATTTGACATTCTCAATGCCAATGACATGCTTCTTCTTCGCAAGCGTGTGCAGATTCCTCATGCCTGCATGACCAAGTCGTCGATGCCATAGCCATCCTTCTGAAGTTTTTGCAAGTAGGCACACGGCAGGTTGTGAATCTGCAGAGAAATTAACAATATACAAGTCTCCTCTCCTAAAGCCTTCGAAGACTTTGGATTTGTCAGATTCCATAATCACAACACAACGATACTTGCCGAAGACAACAACCATATCCAGATCACAAAGCATTGAGACAGACATAAGATTGTATCCTAAGGACTCAACAAGCATGACTTTGTCCATGTGTCGATCCTTTGTGATAGCAACCTTACCTAGACCCAATACCCGACTTTTGCTTTTATCAGCGAAGATGATATGCTTCATGTGTGATGCTGATAAGGGAGCATCCATTAACAGATTCTTGTCACCGGTCATGTGATTTGTACATCCACTATCAAGTACCCATTTAGTGGCTTTGGGTTGATCATCCTTGGCACCCTTTGCCATGAAGCAATAGGTGGGAGCGTAGTCATCACTGCCTTCATCAGCCTTGTTGGTGAGATCATTTTCTTCAGCGCTGAAGATGGATTTGCTGACGAATGCAGTAGCGAGGGCTAGGCTCGCCACACCAGACTCAGAGTCTTCAGATTGTTCCTCTTCCTCATTTTCTTCAGATTCAGCCTCAGAGTCCATTTCCTTGCCAATGAATGCCCGAGCCTTCTTGGAGCTGCTCTTCTTGTGAGACGAAGACTTCGAGGATTTTGATGATGAAGATTTTGAGGATTTCTTCTTTTTCTTCGCATCATCAGAACTGTAATCCTTGTATTTCTTCTTCTTTGATTCCTTTTCCCACTGAGGACAATCTTGAATGTAATGTCCTGGTTTCTTGCACTTGTGACAAAGCCTCTTCTTATAGTCACTGTTTGAGGAATCGTTGCTCCTTGAGGATTTTCCAAAACGACCACGTCTCGAGAACTTCTAGAATTTCTTCACAAGCAGCGCCAGATCATGACTTAGTTCTTCAGGATCACCAAGGCTGCTATCAGAGTCTTCATCTTCGGACTCAGATACTGCCTTGGCCTTCAGTGCACGTGATCTGCCATAGCTCGAACCGTAGAGATCTCTCTTCTCAGCAAGCTGGAACTCATGAGTGTTTAGCCTCTCGAGGATATCAGCGGGGTCAAGTGACTTGTAATCAGCACGCTCTTGAATCATCAGTGCCAGAGTGTCAAATGAGGAATCAAGCGATCTTAGCAATTTCTTCACCACCTCATGGTCGGTGATGTCAGTGGCACCAAGTGCTTGAAGCTCATTTGAGATGTCAGTGAGGCGATCAAAGGTTTGCTGAACATTTTCATTGTCGAGTCTCTTGAAGCAGTTGAAGAGATTGCGAAGAACATCAACTTGAGAATCACGCTGAGTTGAAACTCCTTCATTGACTTTGGACAGCCTATCCCAGATAAGCTTAGCAGTTTCCAAAGCACTCACTCTACCGTACTGTCCTTTGCTCAGATGGCCACATATGATATTCTTCGCTTGGGAATCAAGTTGCTTGAATCTCTTCACATCGGTAGCGTTCAGTGAGGGTGAGACGGAGGGAACACCATTTTCCACAACATACCAGAGATCGTTATCAATTGCCTCAAGATGCATGCGCATCTTGTTCTTCCAGTAGGGGTAGTCCGTCCCATCAAAGGTAGGACACCCAGCAGAGACCTTGATCATACCTGCGGTCGACATAACTAAAACTCCAGGCGGTTAAACCAAAATCACACAGAACAAGGGAGTACCTTGCTCTGATACCAATTGAAAGTGCGTTATATCGACTAGAGGGGGGGTGAATAGGCGATTTTTATGAAATTCTTCACTGAGGAATTTGCTCGTGAGGAAATTCCTTAGCGAAGAAATACTAGCAGCGGAATAAGTACTCAGAAGTAAACATAACAGATTACATGCATGGTCATCATGATGAAATGAAGACAAACACAGAGTACAGAAAGCGTAGGCACAGGATAACTGAAGACAAACAGACTGAAGAAATTAAACTGAGGAATTTGTGAAAGTCTTCAGTCAAAGTCTTCAAACACAGATATGAACAAACAGACAACACAGTAATGAGGAAATGAAGGTGTTGAGGAAATGGAACCAGTAATCTTGGTGAAGACAATGATTTGGTAGACCAGTTCCAACTGCTGTCTCAGTTGTACGTCTGGTTGGAGCGGCTGAGTATTTAAACTCGAGGACACACAGTCCCGGACACCCAGTCCTGAGCACGCAGCCCGGGACACCAAGTCCTCACCGTATTCTCCTTGAACTAAGGACACACAGTCCTCGTCCAATCACTCGTGGTAAGTCTTCAGGTGACTTCCAAACCTTCACAGACTTGGTCACTCGGCGATCCACAATTCCTCTTGGATGCTCTAGACCTTGACGCCTAACCGTCTGGAAGAAGCACAGTCTTCAAAGGTAACAAGCGTCGGATCCATGCAGGATCAATTTCTTCAGTGATGCTCAATCACTTTGGGTTTGTAGGTGTTCTGCGTTTGGGTTTGGATTTTCCTCACTTGATGATTTTCGCTCAAAGTCCTCGGAGGATGGGTTGCTCTCAAATGACAAGTGTCAAGTTCACGCGGAGCAGCCAACCAGCTAGTGGTTGAAGGGGGCGGCTATTTATAGCCTAGGGAGCAGCCTGACATGATAAGACATAAATGCCCTTCAATGATATGACCGTTAGGTGGACAAGATATTTTAGGACAGCTGGCGCGTGGCACAGCAACGGTCGGAAATTTGGAGTACAAATTCCTCAGGGCTATCATGTTCCTCACTGTGTAGGCAATTCGCACTGGCGAATTCCTAACTCCTCAGTCAGAGCAAGGTCCTCAGTGTTCAGAAGAACTACGTCTCTGTCACTGAAGAAATTGACTGAACTGTATGAGATTTCCAATGGCTTCACTCGAAGGGATTGGTAGGTGTAGGATTTGAGTTGAGCATCACATGGAAATTTTCTCCTTAGTATTTCCTCGACCCCCTTTAACAGTACGGTGTTTCCTATGACTCAAGAAAGAGAAAAATGAAACTACGAAAACAAAGTCTTCATGCTTCACGTTCCTCGAACGAATACCATGTCTTCAAGGTCACACCAATTTCTTCACTCTCAAAGTCTTCAGAAAGTCTTCAGAAAGTCTTCAGAAAGTCTTCAGAATATCAAAGTCTTCAGTAGAAAAACTTCATTTTTAGGGGTCGACTTTTACTGTAAATTTCAAACTCCTCTTGGACTTATAGACCTGTGTACACTCATAAACACATCAGATGCTTAACCTATAAGTCTTCAATACACCAAAATCACTAAGGGGCACTAGATGCACTTACAGTACGATGCGCTTCTGGGATAGTCTCTTGCTCTAGCAAATCCTCCAGTGCGTCCCACCGCATAACAGATGGTGCCGGACTCCTTCGGTTGCTCTCTTCAAGAGCCGAATACTGGGGACTTCGGGCAGCCAAAGGATTATCCTCTGGCCTTGCCGGACCAGGAGAAGCCCTCCGCGACAACACCTCGGGGTTGCTCGCCTCGTAAGGCGGGAGGGCATGGGGAGGCGTTTCGCTCTCCATCATCTCCGGAAGAAGATCCCCCGAAGACGAACTCTATTGAGAAGGGTTATGACCCGGACTACAAGATAGACATTTCAGTTATTTTTCTCAGAAGCTAAGCGGGACGTTTTGCATTGAACTTCCCTTTCTACTTACTATTCGATTGAAGGCTGGCCCCCTTGCGGGCATTGTGCGGCCGGGGTATCCCCCGGGGCAGGACCCTCTGGCGAAAATTTCTTCCCCTGTTTGGAGACCATTGTCTCCGGGTCTTCAAAGGCGGTCCTCTTCCTTCCTTGGGAAGGTGGAATTTCAGTTTCTTCCCTCCGGTTATCCTCCTTCGCGGAGGCGCTAGCCTTTTTCTGCCCCCTTCTTCTTCCCCTGAGGGCGCTTGATAAGGCGCGAGCTCCAACATCCTTGTCAGTACGGGATCCGGTGAGACCTCGGGGAGGGGGCCAGACACCTGATCATCTTCGCCTTTGTTACCCAGTCCTGGGAAAAGAGCGACCTTTCAGAATGATGTTTTGATAAATAAATATACAACATGTTCGATCACAGGGCTACATACTTGGGTATCTGGACGGTTGCAGTTCAAACCCGCATCCTCGGTGGTGTCCGGACACATTATTTGTGGTCCGAAGAACAATTTGTACATCTCCTCGGGCGTCATGCCGAGGAAATGATGGACAACTCACGGTCCCTCCGGGTTGAACTCCCACATGCGGAGGGGACGACGTTTGCAGGGCAGGACTCGACAAATTAACATGACTTGCATTACCGTGACTAGACTGATATCTCTCTCTAGGAGATCTCGGATGCGGCTCTGCAATATTGGCACATCCTTTGTTGGCCCCCAGTCTAGCCCCTTATTAACCCATGACACTAGTCGAGGCGGGGGGCCCAAGCGAAAAGCAGGGGGAGCCACCCACTTGGTACCCCTGGGAGCTGTGGTATAAAACCACTCTTGTTGCCATAAGCTGGACACTTCTGGGAAAGAACACTGGGGCCATGGGGCATCGGCACTTTTGCTTATTGCGGTGCCTCCGCACTCTCGGTGTCGCCCCTCGATCATCTTTGGCTCCACCTTGAAGGTCTTGAGCCACAGGCTGAAGTGAGGGGTAATACGGAGGAAGGCTTCACACACGACGATAAACGACGAGATGTGGAGGAGAGAATCCGGAGCCAGATCATGGAAATCCAGCCCATAGTAGAACATGAGCCCCCTCACAAAGGGGTCTAGAGCGAGGCCTAGCCCTCGGAGGAAGTGGAATACGAACAGGATGCTCTCGCCAGGTTTGGGAGTGGGAATGACCTGCCCTCGAGCAGGCAGCTGGTGCGCAATCTCGCCAGTCAAAAACCTGGCCTCCCTTAAATTTTTGACGTCCTCCTCCGTGACGGAGGAAGGCATCCACCGACCTTGAAGGTTGGATCCGGACATGGTTGAAGGTCCGAAGCGCCTGACCTGAGCTTCGGGAGTTGGAACTCGAGGCGGGGGAAGGATTCGATTGAGTTCGAGGAGTAAAACATGATAGGCCTTGGTCTCTTTATAAAGAGGCTGGATACCAAGCATCCTCCTCATGACCGTTTGGGATTTGCCTGCAATTGAGGAGTCATACCAGCGGGCATGATTGGGTTACCCACGTCCGTATTGATGAGAATCTCGTGATAAGGGGACACGATCTCTGCTTTGACAAGACGTGCCAAAGAAACCGCCTCGCGATTTACGCCAAGGCTGGCTAAGAAAAACAGTTCGAATAATGACCGGGCCGTGGTGTGATGTCATGAAATTAAGTGCGTCAGCAGATTAGATTGGTGGAAATATTATTCTCTCTACGGTGGTATGTGGAATTTGTTTTGCAGAGCTGGACACTATCCTTGTGTTCAAGATCTTCTATGGAGTATTCGGAGGAGGAACCCGCCTTGCAATGACGAAGACAATCTGCGCGTCGGACTCATCGTCATTGAAGCCTGGTTCAGGGGCTACTGAGGGAGTCCTGGATTAGGGGGTATCCGGACAGCCGGACTATATCCTTTGGCCGGACTGTTGGACTATGAAGATACAAGATTGAAGACTTAGTCTCATGTCCGGATGGGACTCTCCTTGGCGTGGAAGGCAAGCTTGGCGATACGGATGTGTAGATCTCCTCCCATTGTAACCGACTCTATGTAACCCTAGCCCCCTCCGGTGTCTATATAAACCGGAGGGTCTAGTCTGTAGGACAACAACAATCATACCATACTCTAGCTTCTAGGGTTTAGCCTCTACGATCTCGTGGTAGATCAACTCTTGTACTACTCATATCATCAAGATCAATCAAGCAGGAAGTAGGGTATTACCTCCATCGTGAGGGCCCGAACCTGGGTAAACATTGTGTCCCTTGCCTCCTGTTACCATCCGCCTTAGATGCACAGTTCGGGACCCCCTACCCGAGATCCGCCGGTTTTGATACCGACAGCTATCATCCGGAAGATTAACTCCAACTTGAATCAAGTGATTGTTATACCCAGACATTCTGAGTATATGCTCACTGGTAGAACTATTCTCCTCCATCTTGCAGCTATAGAACTTATTGGAGACTTCATATCTCTCAATCCAGGCATTTGCTTGAAATATTAACTTCAACTCCTGGAACAGCTCATATGCTCCATGACATTCAAAACATCGTTGAAGTCCTGGTTCTAAGCCGTAAAGCATGGCACACTGAACTATCGAGTAGTCATCAGCTTTGCTTTGCCAGACGTTCATAACATCTGGTGTTGCTCCTGCAGCAGGTCTGGCACCTGGCGGTGCTTCCAGGACGTAATTCTTCTGTGTAGCAATGAGGATAATCCTCAAGTTACGGACCCGGTCCGTGTAATTGCTACCGTCATCTTTCAAGTTTGCTTTCTCAAGGAACGCATTAAAATTCAACGGAACAACAGCACGGGCCATCTATCTACAATCAACATAGACAAGCAAAATACTATCAGGTACTAAGTTCATGATAAATTTAAGTTCAATTAATCATATTACTTAAGAACACCCACTTAGATAGACATCCCTCTAATCCTCTAAGTGATCACGTGATCCAAATCAACTAAACCATGTCCGATCATCACGTGAGATGGAGTAGTTTCACTGGTGAACATCACTATGTTGATCATATCTACTATATGATTCATGCTCGACCTTTCAGTCTCAGTGTTCCGAGGCCATATCTGCATATGCTAGGCTCGTCAAGTTTAACCTGAGTATTCCGCATGTGCAACCGTTTTGCATCCGTTGTATTTGAACCTAGAGCCTATCACACCCGATCATCACGTGGTGTCTCAGCACGAAGAACTTTCTCAACGGTGCATACTCAGGGAGAACACTTATACCTTGATAATCTAGTGAGAGATCATCTTATAATGCTACCGTCAATCAAAGCAAGATAAGATGCATAAAAGATAAACATCACATGCAATCAATATAAGTGATATGTTATGGCATCATCATCTTGTGCTTGTGATCTCCATCTTCAAAGCACCGTCATGATCACCATCGTCACCGGCGCAACACCTTGATCTCTATCATAGCATCGTTGTCGTCTCGCCAACTTATGCTTCTACGACTATCGCTACCGCTTAGTGATAAAGTAAAGCATTACAAGGCGATTGCATTGCATACAATAAAGTGACAACCATATGGCTCCTGCCAGTTGCCGATAACTCGGTTACAAAACATGATCATCTCATACAATAAAAATATAGCATCATGCCTTGACCATATCACATCACAACATGCCCTGCAAAAACAAGTTAGACGTCCTCTACTTTGTTGCTGCAAGTTTTACGTGGCTGCTACAGGCTGAGCAAGAACCGTTCTTACCTACGCATCAAAACCACAACGATAGTTTGTCAAGTTAGTGCTGTTTTAACCTTCTCAAGGACCGGGCGTAGCCACACTCATTTCAACTAAAGTTGGAGAAACTGACACCCGCCAGCCACCTGTGTGCAAAGCACGTCGGTAGAACTAGTCTCGCGTAAGCGTACGCGTAATGTCGGTCCGGGCCGCTTCATCCAACAATACCGCCGTACCAAAATATGACATGCTAGTAAGAAGTATGACTTATATCACCCACAACTCACTTGTGTTCTTCTTGTGCATATAACATCTACGCATAAAACCTGGCTCGGATGCCACTGTTGGGGAACGTAGTAATTTCAAAAAAGTTCCTACACACACACGGGATCATGGTGATGCATAGCAACGAGAGGGGAGAGTGTGTCCATGTACCCTCGTAGAACGAAAGCGGAAGCGTTAGCACAACGCGGTTGATGTAGTCATACGTCTTCACGATCCGACCGATCCATGTACCGAACGTACGGCACCTCCGAGTTCAGCACACGTTCAACTCGATGACGTCCCTCGAACTCCGATCCAGCCGAGCTTTGAGGGAGAGTTCCGTCAGCATGACGGCGTGGTGGCGACGATGATGTTCTAGCGACGCAGAGCTTCGCCTAAGCACCGCTATGATATTATCGAGGTGGACTATGGTGGAGGGGGCACCGCACACGGCTAAAAGATCAATGATCAATTGTTGTGTCCATGGGGTGCCCCTGCCCCCGTATATAAAGGAGCAAGGGGGTAGAGGCGGCCGACCAGGAGGGGGCACGCCAGGAGGAGTCCTACTCCCACTAGGAGTAGGACTCCCTCCCTTCCTAGTTGGAGTAGGAGAAGGGGGAAGGAGGAGGGAGAGAGGAAGGAAAGGGGGCGCCGCCCCCTCCTTGTCCAATTCGGACTAGAGGGGGAGGGGGCGTGCGGCTTGCCCTAGCCGCCCTCCTCTTCTCCACTAAGGCCCATGTAGGCCCATTAAACCCCCGGGGGGGTTCCGGTAACCCCCGGTACTCCGGTAAAATCCCGATTTCACCTGGAACACTTCCGATATCCAAATATAGGCTTCCAATATATCAATATTCATGTCTCGACCATTTCGAGACTCCTCGTCATGTCCGTGATCACATTAGGGGCTCCGAACTATCTTCGGTACATAAAAACACATAAACTCATAATATAACCGTCATCTAATTTTTAAGCGTGCGGACCCTACGGGTTCGAGAACTATGTAGACATGACCGAGACATGTCTCCGGTCAATAACCAATAGCGGAACCTGGATGCTCATATTGTCTCCCACATATTCTACGAAGATCTTTATCGGTCAAACCGCATAACAACATACGTTGTTCCCTTTGTCATCGGTATGTTACTTGCCCGAGATTTGGTCGTCGGTATCTCAATACCTAGTTCAATCTCGTTACCGGCAAGTCTCTTTACTCATTCCTTAATACATCATCGATGTGCATTACCAAGTGGGACCAGAGATACCTCTCCGACAATCGGAGTGACAAATCCTAATCTCGAAATACGCCAACCCAACAAGTACCTTTGGAGACACCTGTAGAGCACCTTTATAATCACCCAGTTACGTTGTGATGTTTGGTAGCACACAAAGTGTTCCTGCGGTAAACGGGAGTTGCATAATCTCATAGTCATAGGAACATGTATAAGTCATGAAGAAAGCAATAGCAGATTACTAAACGATCGAGTGCTAAGCTAACGGAATGGGTCAAGTCAATCACATCATTCTTCTAATGATGTGATCCCGTTAATCAAATGACAACTCATGTCAATGGTTAGGAAACATAACCATCTTTGATTAATGAGCTAGTCAAGTAGAGGCATACTAGTGACACTCTTTTTGTCTATGTATTCACACAAATATTATGTTTCCGGTTAATACAATTCTAGCATGAATAATAAACATTTATCATGATATAAGGAAATAAATAATAACTTTATTATTGCCTCTAGGGCATATTTCCTTCACTTCTCCCCTCCTCCTCTTTCCTCCTTCTCCTAGTAGGAATATGAAACGGGGGGGGGGGCAAACCTACTTGGAGTAGGATTGCCCCCCCTTGGCGCGCGCCTCCTCCTAGGCCAGCCTCCTCCTCCCTCCCTACTTTATATACGGGGGAGGGGGCACCCCATAGACACACAAGTTGATTGTTTAGCCATGTGCGGTGCCCCCCTCCACATATTTCCACCTCGGTCATATCGTCGTAGTGCTTAGGCAAAGCCCTGCGCCGGTCACTTCATCATCACCGTCATCACGCCGTCGTGCTAACGAAACTCTCCCTTGGCCTCAGCTGGATCTAGAGTTCGAGGGACGTCACCGAGCTGAACGCGTGTAGATCGCGGAGGTGCCGTGCGTTCGGTACTTGATTGGTTGGATCGCGAAGACGTTCGACTACATCAACCGCGTTCGGTCTACGAGGGTACGTGGACACACTCTCCCGCTCGTTGCTATGCATCACATAGATAGACCTTGCGTGATCGTAGGTAATTTTTTTGAAATACCGCATTCCCCAACAATCAGTGCATTATCTGTGATCATCCTGCCGGATACAAAGGCACTTTGTTCTGGTGAGATAATAGCATCCAACAAAGGCCGCAACCTGTTCACAAGACATTTGGAGACTGATACGCCCATTTTGCATCATGTTTTTTTACTATTATTTATATTGTTTTTCTGCATAATAATGCTCTTTGGAGTAACTCTAATGCCGTTTCTCTCATAATATGCAAGGTTCACACAAAGAGGGAGAATACCGACAGCTGGAATTCTCGACCTGAAAAAGCTACGTCAGGCCACCTATTCTACACATCTCCAAATGAGCCGAAACTTCACAGGGGATTTTTATGGAATATATAAGAGTTATTGGAGCAAATAACTACCAGAGGGGTCCCACCAGGTGGGCACAACCCATCTGGGTGTGCCAGGGAGCCCAACCGCGAGTTGGTGGGTTGTGCCCTCCTCGGCCCACCTCTGGTGCCCCTGTTCTGGTATATAAGTCATTTTGACCTAGAAAAAAAAATAAGGAGAGGACTTTTGGGACGAAGCGCCGCTGTCTCGAGGCGGAACTTGGGAGGAGCACTTTTGCTCTTCGGCGGAGCGATTCCGCCGGGGAAACTTCCCTCCCGGAGGGGGAAATCGTTGTCATCATCATCACCAAATACTATCCCATCTTTGGGAGGGCAATCTCCATCAACATCTTCAACAACACCATCTCCTCTCAAACCCTAGTTCATCTCTTGTGTTCAATCTTTGTACGGTACCTTAGATTGGTGCTTGTGGGTGACTAGTAGTGTTGATTACATCTTGTAGTTGATTACTATATGGTTTATTTGGTGGAAGATTATATGTTTAGATCCATTATGCTATTTAATACCCCTCTTATCTTGAGCATGGTTATCATTTGTGAGTAGTTACTTTTGTTCTTGAGGTCATGGGAGAAATCTTGTTGCAAGTAATCATGTGAACTTGATATGTGTTTGATATTTTGATGGTATGTATGTTGTGATTCCCTTAGTGGTGTCATGTGAATGTCGACTACATGGCACTTCACCTTATTACGGCCTAAGGGAATGCATTGTGTAGTAGTTATTAGATGATGGGTTGCGAGAGTGACAGAAGCTTAAACCCTAGTTTATGCACTACTTTGTAAGGGACTGTTTTCGATCCAAAAGTTTAATGCTATGGCTAGATTTTATCTTAATACTTTTCTCATAGTTGCGGATGCTTGCGAGGGGGTTAATCATAAGTAGGAGGTTTATTCAAGTAAGAACAACACCTAAGCACCGGTCCACCCACATATCAAATTATCAAAGTAGTAAACACAAATCAAACAAACATGATGAAAGTGACTAGATGAAATTCCCGTGTACCCTCAAGAACGTTTTGCTTATCATAAGAGATCGTTTTGTCCTGTCCTTTGCCTCAAAAGGATTGGGCTACTGATATGTCCAATTTGCATCATGTTTACCTACTGTTATTTATAATGTTTTTATGCATAATAATGCTTTTTGGAGTAATTCTAGTACCTTTTCTCTCATAATTTCCAAGGTTCACACAAAGAGGGCGAATTCTGGCAGCTGGTAATCTGGACCTGGAAAAGCTACGCCAGGCCACCTATTCTGCACAACTCCAAATGAGCTGAAACTTCACGAGGAATTCTTATCGAATAAATAAAAAATACTGGAGCAAATAACTACCGGAGGGGGCCACCTGGTGAGCAGAAGACACCAGGGCACGCCTGGCCCCCAGGCGCGCCCTGGTGGGTTGTGCTCAGCCCAGCCCACCTCCGGTGCCCATTGATGTCTACTAGAACTACGTCGGTATTTCCCCAAAGAGGAAGGGATGATGCAGCACAACAACGATAGGTATTTCCCTCAGTGATGAGACCAAGGTTATCAAACCAGTAGGAGAACCAAGCAACACTACATAAACAACACCTGCACACAAATAAAAAATACTTGCAACCTGACATGTTAAAGGGGTTGTCAATCCCTTTCGGTTAACGATGCCAGAAATTGGCAAGTAGACGTGAGAGAGTTGTAAATATTGATAGATCTAATGCCAAATAAAATAAAGTTCAGCAAGATATTTTTGTATTTTTAGTTTAATAGATCAGAAAATAAAAGCAAATAAAATAGATCGCAAAGGCAAATAATATGAGAAAGAGACCCGGGGGCCGTAGATTTCACTAGTGGCTTCTCTCGAGAAAAATAGCAAACAATGGGTAAACAAATTACCGCTGGGCAATTGATAGAACTTCAAATAATCAAAATGATATCAAGGCAATGATCATTATATAGGCATCATGTCCAAGATTAGTAGACCAACTCCTGCCTGCATCAACTACTATTACTCCACACATCGACCGCTATCCAGCATGCATCTAGTGTATTAAGTTCAGGGAGAAATGGAGTAATGCAATAAGAATGATGACATGATGTAGACAAGATCTATTTATGTAGAAATAGACCCCATCTTGTTATCCTTAATAGCAATGATACAAACATGTCGGTTCCCCTTCTGTCACTGGGATCAAGCACCGTAAGATTGAACCCATCACAAAGCACCTCTTCCAATTGCAAGATAAATAGATCAAGTTGGCCAAACAAAACCCATATATCGGAGAAGAAATATGAGGCTATAAGAAATCATGCATATAAGAGATCAAAGAAGACTAAAACAAATTTCATGGATAAAAAGATAGATCTGATCATAAACTCAAAGTTCATCAAATCCCAACAAACACACCGCAAAAAGAGTTACATCATATGGATCTCCAAGAGACCATTGTATTGAGAATCAAACGAGGGAGAGGAAGCCATCTAGCTACTAACTACGGACCCAGAGGTCTACAAGAGACTACTCACGCATCATCGGAGAGGCACCAATGGACATGATGCACCCCTCCGTGATGGTGTCTAGATTGGATCTGGTGGTTCTGGACTCTGCGGCGTCTGGAATTGATTTCCGTTGACTCCCCTAGGCTTTATGGAATACTGGGGTATTTATAGAGCAAAGATTCGGTTCAGGGGGCACCCGAGGTGGGCACAACCCACGAGGGCGCGCCCTGGTGGGTTGTGCTCCCCTCGGAGCATTCGGTCCGCTGGATGTCTTCTGGTCCAAACAAATCCACAAAAAGTTTCGCTCGTTTGGACTCCATTTGGTATTGATTTCCTGCGATGTAAAAAACATGCAGAAAACAACAACTAGCACTTGGCACTATGTCAATAGGTTAGTACCAAAAATGACTAAAATGATTATAAAACATCCAAGAATGATAATATAACAACATGGAACAATAAAAAATTATAGATACGTTGGAGACGTATCAGCATCCCCAAGCTTAATTCCTCCTCTTCCTCAAGTAGGTAAATGATATAAACAACTTTTTTGATGTGGAATGCTGCCTAACATGTCATCTCATATTATTTTCTTTATATCATGGACATTTGGACTTTTATATTGTTCAAAGCAATAGTCTAGTTTTGACATGAGACTTAAATACTCAAGCATATCAACAAGAAACCATGTCTTTCAAAATATCAACGCTAAAATAAGTTATCCCTAGCCCATCATGCTCAACCATTGATCCATTCATGAAACACATTCACATATTAGCTACACCTAATGCTCAAGTACGATCATAGTGCCCCCTAGTTGGTGCTTTATAACAGAAGATGGAGTCTCAAATTAAAAATAAAATTGCATAAAGTAAAAGAAAGGCCCTTAGCATAGGGAAGTAGGGATTTGTAGAGGTGCCAGGGCTTAAAGGAAAAATTGAGAGATAAAAACATTTTGAGAGGCATACTTTTCCCACCAACGAAAACGACTTAGAGCTCCCAACACTTTACATGCTAGATATATCATAGGCGGTTCCCAAATAGAAAATAAAGTTTATTCCTTTTTCCACCATACTTTCACTTTCCATGGCTAATTGTATCCATGGGTGCCTTCCATACCAACACTTTCCAAGGAATTTATTATTTGACAACATAAAGTAAATTCAATTTTTCATTTCGGGACTGGGCATCCCTAATACCTTTGCCTTACTCTCGTGCAAGGACAAGTGAATAAACACTCATTGTGAGAATAACACATCTAGCATGGAAAATATTAGCCACCCTACACCGCCTCGCGAGCGGTACGAGCACACAAAAGAGAAATTTATTTTGAAAATTAGAGATGGCACATACAAATTTGCTTAGAATGACAAAAGAATACCGCATATAGGTAGGCATAGTGGACTCATGTGGCAAAACTAGTTTAAAGGATTTTGGATGCACAAGTAGTGATCATACTTAGTGCAAAATTAAGGCTAGCAAAAGATTGAGAAGCGACCAACCAAGAAATGAAAAATCTCATAAGCAAGCATTAAGAATAATTAACACCAAATAATGCACCACAAGTAGGATGTAATTTCATTGCATGACAATTGACTTTCGTGCTTGCATAGGGAATCACAAACCTTAACACCAATATTCTTACTAAAGCATAATTACTCATCGACATGACTCACATATCACATCATCATATCTCAAAACTATTACAAGGAATCAAGCTTATTTT
Organism: Aegilops umbellulata; assembly: GCA_032464435.1. Lineage (NCBI taxonomy): Eukaryota > Viridiplantae > Streptophyta > Magnoliopsida > Poales > Poaceae > Aegilops > Aegilops umbellulata. The sequence goes on from CP136054.1 coordinate 402,883,410, forward strand.
GTCCAATCATCTTCATGAAAGTTTTTATTATATCCTTCTTGGATATCTATCACTTTGGAACTAATTTTCATGTGTTGCTTTTGATAAGCTCAAACAAATATAAGTGAAGATCATGAGCACAATATTTCTTTCTCTCAAATTAATTTAAGTGAAGCAAGAGAGACTTCCTTGAAAATTTTACTAACTCTCAAATAAAGAAAGAGAGCAATTCTTTAAAAATTCTAAGCACAGCGTGCTCAAAAAGATATAAGTGAAGCACTAGAGCAATTGCATAGCTCACAAAGATTTACGTGAAGCATAGAGAGCAATTCTAACAAGTCATGGCATAATTTTGGCTCTCTCAAATAGGTGTGTATAGCAAGGAATTAAGATTAAAAACACAAAGCAAAACAAGTAAAGACTCATATCATACAAGACGCTCCAAAAAATCATAGTATGTGACGAATAAAAATATAGCTTCGAGTAAAATATCGATGGTCCTTAGAAGAAAGAGGGGATGCCACTCGGGGCATCCCCAAGCTTAGTTGCTTGCTTCTCTTTGGATTATGGCTTGGGATGCCATGGACATCCCCAAGATTAGGCTCTTCTTACTCCTTATTCCTTCATCCATCGTAGCATCACCCAAAACTTGAAAACTTCAATCACACAAAACTCAACAAAACCTTTGTGAGATCTGTTAGTATAAGAAAACAAATCACTACTATAAGTACTGTTGCAACCTATTCATATTTTATTCTAGCATTATATCTACTGTATTCCAACTTTTCTATGGCAAAAACTCAGCAAAGAAAACCATAGAATCATCAAAACAAGCACACAATGCAAGGAAAACAGAACCTGCCAAAAATAGAACAGTGTGTAGAAATCTGAATTGTTCGAATACTTCTGTAACTCCAAAAATCCTGAAAAAATAGGATGACCTGAGCAATTTTTATATCACCCAAGAAGATCCTAAAGGCTTCTGTGAAATTGTAAAAAAAATCAGAGTTTTTTGTTGCTTCTGTGAAATTTAAAAGTTGTAACTCTGAACGCAAAAGTTTCTGTTTTTTCAGCAAGATCAAACAACTATCACCCAAGAAGATCCTAAAGGCTTTACTTGGCACAAACACTAATTAAAACACGAAAAACACAATCATAACAGTAGCATAATTGTGCAAACACTCTAGAACAGAAAGCAAAAAGCAAAAATAAATTTCACGCCCCTAGCTAGGCATAAAGAAAGAATCTAAGTATTGTCATCTTTATTTCTAGATCCATAAGATGCCCTCATGATTGATTCATATGGTGGACTAATTCTTGTTCTAGGGAAGTGTTCCATACCATTCCTTAGTGGAAATTGAAACTTAATATTGTCTTCTTTCATATCAATCACGGCACCAATAGTCCGTAAAAACGGTCTACCAACAATAATTGGACAAGACGGATTGCAATCAATATCAAGAACAATAAAATCTATGGGCACATAATTCCTATTTACAAGAATAAGAACATCATTTATTCTTCACATAGGCTTTTTAATAGTAGAATCCGCCAAGTGTAAATTTAAAGAGCATTCTTCAATATCGGTAGGACCAAGCACATCACATAAAGATTTCAGACTTGTCGAAACACTAGCACCCAAGTCACATAAATCAAAACACACATAATATTTAATCATGACTTTGATAGTAGGTTCCCACTCATCATGTAATTTTCTAGGAATTGAAACTTGTAATTCCAATTTTTCTTCTAAGGCTTTCATCATAGCAACAACAATATGTTTAGCAAAAGCTTTATTTTGTTCATAAGCATGGGATGAATTTATCATGGATTGCAACAAATAAATACAATCAATCAAAGAGAAACTATCATAATTAAAGTCTTTGTAATCCAGAAGAGTGGGCACATCACTAGTTAAAGTTTTGACATCTTCAAACCCACTTTTATCAATTTTCTCAACAAGATTTTCACCCTCCGAATTATCTAGACGCCTTCTAGCTAAATTTGACTCTTCTCCAGTCCCTTTTCATCAATCTTAATTTTACTAAACAAGGAATCAATAGAATAAACACCAATCATTTTAAGATCTTCATCACTTTTATGAAAGCAATCACTTGAAAATTCTTTTTCTAAAAATTCTCTTCTAGCTCTAAGCATAGCGGTTATTTTCTTACTTTCATCCATAGAAACATAAAGAGCTTTAATTGATTCCTCAAACTTAGGCACAGAAATTTTCATCTTGAGATTTTCTACATCATGAGAAATTCTATCAACACTTCTAGACAAATCATCAATCTTATTCAACTTTTCTTGCATTGTAGTGTTGAAATTTTTTTGTGTGTTGATAAATTATTTAATATTATTCTTAGATCAGAGGTGTTCCTTTTATTATTATTATGTCGGTGGAAAATGACACCTATGGGATCACTAGAGTCCCTTCTACGGTTGGCGGGCGCGGGGTTGTGCAAAGAGCAGGTCTGGTAGCCAGCACAAAGATCATTTACCTAGTTTGGGCCGCAAGGATGAGTAATACCCTAATCCTGCTTTAGTGTATATTTGAATGTTCTTGAGCTCTCGAACTAGCTGCGGTGTGTGCGTAGTCCAAAAGGTCTGAATCCTTCTCCAGTACGCCTCGGGCCTCCTTTTATAGTCAAAAAGGGGTCGCCACAGTGGCACACAGGAGGTGGAAAGGTATACAGTGTACAAGCTTATCGCTTGCCATTACAAGACAAGGTGCATTAAATGCGCTTCTTAGGTGTCCCTTTGCTTTATTGGGGACGACAACGAGGCTCGTCCCACCCGTCGCCGCTCCGCCTCGCTCCGACACGTGTCCAGGCCAACAAGGCATGCAGCGCCACGTAGGCTGGCTGGCTGCTGAGATGGCGTGGTGGTATGGTCTTCACGAAGATCTGCATCCCACCACATAGGTGCTTGCTGAGTTGGCCTGGAGGCCGCACGTTGCCACGCAGGTGCCTGCCCAGTTGGTTGGGCTGGCAGCTGTATGGGAATGGCGGTGGAGTCTTGGCAGACATGGGTCTGGTTGTGGCCCCGCAGGTGTCCTCGGCAAGGGTCTTGTCGTGGCAACGTGGTCGTCCCCGGCAAGGATCTTGCCGGGGGTCTCGTGGATTTCCTCGGCAAGGATCTTTCCGAGGATCATCGTCTTCTGGTCCCCATCTGATCTTGTGTGCTTATGATCTTCACAAAGATCTGCATGTCACCATGAGGTGCCTCCCGAGCCTTGGTTCCAATGTGGTTTATGGTGTTGGGACCCTTGGGCTCAAGGGTGGCGCGCTCTGCCGGCATTGGGCAAGTTGCCCCGACAAGGCTCTTGCCGGGGCTGCGGAGGCCGCCCCTGCGAGGGTCTTGCCGGGGAAAAACCCGTTTTGCTACTCCGTCTTCTGTGTCCCTGGCTGGAGCACTGCTCTGGTATTCTTGTGCTTCTGCTTCCTCCCTTTGCCCTGCTAAGTGTGGCCGCATGTGCGGCTCTGACTGCCCGTGCACAAGTAGAGGGGTAAAAAGGGGAGCCCCTACTTTTGTACACCGGCAGGAGCACCTGGCCCTGGGCCACACATAAGCGCAACGCGTTGTTGGGCCAGGCCCAGAACGATGTGCGGGCACGCGGGGCAGAGTTTTACTGCGGTAATTCCCTCGCCCGTTGCGCTTCCCCATGACCCGTGTTGAATGCGTGACGTGGGGGTCGTGTGCGGAATGACCGCAACATGCTTGCATCATCCATGGTGAACAGTAAAGAGGCGGCTTGCATGTTCCCTCAAAACAGAGCCGCCGCTCATTTACCCTCTCTGCCTTGGAACCGTCGTTCCACGTTTCCCACTACGCCTGCTCCTTATGCCACGTACGCCGCATGCACGGCGCGGGGTAGGTGACAGAAGCATGGAATATGGGAAGGCGCGCGGAGGATGATACTCACGTGCCTTTGATTGGGCAGGGAGGGCGGTCGATGGCCTCGCTTGCTGCCACTTTAATGAGCTAGATTCGAGCGGGCTCTTTAGGGGCGTAGAGCTAGTCTTTCGGCCTCCCCTTCCCAACTATAAAAAAGGAACTCAGGGGTAGGAGGAAGAGCATCTTCCTGCGTCTCCCCTTTGTCTCCAACCCCACCCACGGTCATGGCGAGAGGGCGCGGCCGCGACCATTCTTCTATGGAGGCGACCAGGTCCTCCTCCCGCCAGAGAGCTGCAGTGGTCAAGGAAGAGCTAGATGCCAGGGGTGAAGGCCATGCTCGAGGGGGGCCGCTGGACGGGGCCGCGGTTGGCGAGGCGGTCAAGGTAGAGGCGGCCGAGGCAGAGGTGGGCGTGGAAGGGGGATGACTGCATTGTCTCCGTCTTCGTCACCATCTCCCCCGCCAACTCCTCCTGCTTCACCGAGTGGTCACGTTGGGGACTCGGCGCTCGAGTTTATCCTGCAGCTGCATGGGCCGCTGCGTCGCCACCTTCATCTTCCCCGGGCGTTCGCGAGGGTGCTGGAGATCGACCAGCTACCGCGGCTGAGGCTTCACATGAAGGGGTGTTTCCCTTGAGACATGTGGGTGAACATAGGGTTCCCCGCCCCTCAAGTGATGCTCCTTCGCCGGGGCTAGAAAACCTTTGCACGCGCCCATTGCTTGATGAATGGGCACGTCCTCTGCTTCAAGCTAGCGGAGAGCGATTTTCTCTCCATCAAGGTCTTCGAGTGCTCGGGACACAGGCTAGGGTGCTATGCGGAGAGCTCAACTGATGGCGAAAGCTCCTCTTCAGGTGAGAGTGGCGAGGAGGATAGCGACAGTGACGACGAGGGTAGCGGGCGGGAGGATGATGGGTTCGACTAGGCGTTTGGCACACCGTTCCTAGGTGACGCCGGCATCACCATCATCTGCATCGCCAGCTCCTTGAACTTCTCGGGGTCGTCGCCTTGGGCGGCTGGCGTTGGAGGGACAGGAAAGATGAAGAAGGCGGGTGGCGGACCATCAAGTCACAGTACGATGGCCTCGACGCCTTCGTCGCGTATTGTCGGGCCGCTGCCTCGTCTTTCGGCTCTTCCTCCGGCACCGTCATCATCGGCCTGCTTCCGGACGATTGCCAATATGTTCTCTTGGCGTCTTCTGCTGCTCGTACCTCGCCTAGGCACTCCTTTTGCCCTTCCGCCATCTTGTTTCGTTTCCTGAGGAGAGGGACAAGAAAGGGATTACAGACATCTTATCTCTTTCTATTTTTTAAGCCTACGGGCCTTTGTAAGATTTAAATCTCGTAACCCCCTTGCTCATGTATGCATTCCGTATGAATTGTACTTGTTAGCTATGTATTAATGAGGAGAAGGGTGTTTTCCGGTTTTGTTTGCGCGTGGTGAGGGCAACACCAAGGAACGAGTCCTCGTTATATTAAGATAAACACTGTACCTCGGCAACATGCCTTGCCGTCTTCTTGCTCTATAGCTCGGCTACACTCACGCCCTTGGCGGAGGTAGGGGCCGAGTAGGATTAGGCCCTTCGCTTGTCCCCTCCCCATCGCACTACAACCAAGTTCCGGCCCAAAGTAAGGTTTTCTGACATGGGACAGAGGGAGCAAGATGGTATGAGAGCGAGCGGAGTCTCGTACGTTCAAGTTTCATACAGAGGTACAGAGTGGGGGATAAGGACTTATCTAATGTCGTAGCCCCCGGCAACCTTGGCTTGCCATGACCGGATCCTTAGACCTGTAGCCCCCGGCAACCTTGGCTTGTCGGGGTCGGGGCGTCGGCCTGTTCTCTTCCTTCCAAAATAGCTCAGCAGAAATGTCCATGCACCCTGTGAACCAAAAAGGACGGGAAGGAACTGAGAGATGCATACTCGACCTCTATGCTAAGGGTTAGTCGCCGCCAAGCACTATCAACCCTAACACAGAGAGAGACTCAACCTAGCATGCATGCTCAAACTTAGGGTGCCAGCGCTTCATTTATTTATGCTCAGGGTCTGCGCCTGGCTTTGTACAAAGGGTCACATGCCTTGCCGGCAAGGCTTGCACAAAAGGGTGGTTTGCCGGGGAGCCTGGCAACCGCGCCTTATGGGTAAAACTTGCGAAGATGTTTGATGTTCCAGGAGTTGCCCACTAGAATACCATCTTCGGTCTCCAGGCGGACTGCGTCGGGCCTCCTGACTCGTATTACCCGATAAGGGCCTTCCCACTTTGGCGTCAACTTGTTGGAATTCTTGGCCGACTAAACATGCCGAAGAACAAGGTCGCCTTCCTCAAAGCTTCGGGCATGAACCTTGCGGCTATGGTAGCGGCGCCAGGCTTGCTGGTAGCATGCTGCTCGCACAGCCGACCGAAGACGATCTTCCTCAAGGAGCATTGCGTCATCTTGCCGCAACTGCTCTTGCTCAAGCTCATCATAAGTGAGCACTTGAGGTGACCCATGCGTGAGTTCCGTGGGGAAAACTGCTTCTGCCCCGTAAACGAGGGAGAAAGGTGTCTGGCCGGTGGCACGATTTGGTGTCGTTCTGATTGACCAAAGAACCGCTGGCAATTCATCAATCCAGTGTCGTCCGCACTTGTGTAGCCTATCAAAAGTTCTTTTCCGGAGGCCTCGCAATACTTCAGCATTCGCCCTCTCAGCCTGGCCGTTGCTTCGTGGGTGTGCAACAGAAGCAAAATAGACCTTGCTACCGAGGTCCTGGATGTACTGCATGAAGGTGCGGCTCATGAACTGTGTGTCGTTGTCGGTGATGACTCTATTTGGCACACCAAAACGACAGACTAGTCCCTTGAAGAATTTGACGGGTGACTGTGCTGTCACCTTTCTCAGTGCCTCCACCTCCGGCCACTTTGTGAACTTGTCGATTGCAATGTACAAGTACTCAAAGCCCCCGACAGCATGGGGAAAGGGGCCCAGTATGTCAAACCCCCAGACCAAGAATGGCCAGGAAAAAGGGATTGTCTGGAGAGCTTGAGATGGTTAATGAAACTTCTTTGAATGGAACTGGCATGCTTCACACTTGGTTACTAAGGCCGTTGCATCCTGGAGGGCAGTGGGCCAGAAGAAACCTTGCCGGAATGCCTTGGCGGCAAGGGCCCTTTACCCTATGTGGGAGCCACATATGCCTCCGTGGATCTCTGCCAACAGCTCCAGTCCTTCCTCCTGGGGAATGCACTTCAATTTCACACTGTTCGGCCTTTTCTGTACAGAACGTCGTCGATGAACTGATACATGGCAGATTGGCGGGCTACTTTCTCCGCCTCTTCCTGCTCCTCAGGAAGTTCCCCTGTTTGGAGTAATCGGACGGTATGTTGTGCCCATGCCGGAGCCTGAGGCTCGACGACAAGGGCTAAAGGCGTTTCCTCTGCCACGGGAGTGGCTGTCTCTACGGTCAGGGCTTGACACCCTGCCGAAGTCTGTTACCCCATGGCAGGCTCAGTGTCCACAGGAACATCTTTGCCGGCGGCTCCTGGGAGCTCGGCGGGAAAGTACTTGCCGGGGCCTGATTTCCTCCGCTTGTTCTACCCTGTCGATTGTTCAACGGATGGTTGAGTTAATCGAAGCACAAAATTACCTGGTTCCATAAGCAATTTGAAGGCAGCACGTTTCGACAAGTAGTCGGCGATGCCGTTCTCCACTCGGGGAACATGCTCCGCTTGTATACCGTCAAAACGCTCTTCCATCTTCCTCACTTCATCTACGTAGGCCTCCATCAATGGGCCTTTATAATCTTTGTTAACTTGCTTGACGACAAGCTGTGAATCACCCCTAACGATTATCTTCTTGATTCCGAGGTCTGTCGCGATCCTGAGACCGGCAAGCAACCCCTCGTATTCAATAGTGTTGTTTGTTGACATCTCCCTGGGAAAGTGCATCTGGACTACATACTTGAGGTGGTCTCTGGTGGGTGCGACGAGCAGCACACCAGCACCGGCGCCTTGCAGCGAGAAAGCCCTGTCAAAGTACATAATCCAGTCGCGACTTGTTTCCTTGCCGGGGAGAGCGGTCTCCTAAATCTCTTCGGCGGGCATTGAGATCCACTCCGCAATTAACTCCGCTAAGACTCTACTCTGAATTTTCGAAGTGCTTTAAAACTTCAAACCAAAGCTCGACAGTTCCAAAGCCCATTCCACAATCCTCCCGGTTGCGTCTGGGTTGTGCAATATTCTTTGCAACGGGAAGCGGGTGACGATGGTGATTTTGTGTGCTTGGAAGTAATGACGCAGCTTCCTCGATGCCATAAGGAGGCCGAAGAGCAATTTCTGCACACCGGAGTACCTTGACCTAGCCCCCTGCAAAGGGAGCTGACAAAGTAAACCGGGTGCTGCGTCATCTTCTTCTTCTACACTATTTCATTTGGTTGCGTCGCTTTTGCTTCGCCAGCGTTGGACTCTGCCGGGGGCCTTGCCTTACCGGCACCAGGCCCTGCCGGGGGGAGCGCTGGTTTGCCAGCCGCCAGCCCTGCCGTTGCCACTGCCTCTTCGTCAACCTCCCTCTGTGCCACTAGCGCAGCGCTGACCACTTGGTTTGTTGCCGCTAGATATAGCAGCAACGGTTCTTGTGGTTTAGGTGCAACCAGTATTGGCGTAGAGGAGAGGTACTTCTTCAAATCCTGCAGGGCTGCCTCGGCCTCTGGGGTCCATTCCATTGGGCCGCCTTTTTCAAGATTTTGAAAAAAGGAAGGGCATGTTCAGCAGACTTGGAGATGAATCTGCTCATGGCGGCAATGCAGCCAGCGAGCCGACGTACATCCTTGATCCGCCTAGGTGCCTCGATCTGCTCAATGGCCTTGATTTTGTCTGGATTCACCTCGATCCCATGCTGTGACACAAAGAACCCGAGAAGTTTGTCAGACGGAACGCTGAAGACACACTTCTCAGGGTTCAGCTTGAGGCTGATCTTGCGCAAATTTGCAAACGTCTCTTCTAAATCTTGTATGAGTGTTGCCCCGTCCTTGGTTTTGACCACTATGTCATCCATATAAGCTTCCATATTTCTATGTAGCTGGGTCTCAAAACCAATTTGGACTGCTCTTGCAAATGTTGAGCTAGCACTCTTCAACCCGAAAGGCATTTGTAAAAAACAATACGTACCACATGGGGTGATGAATGTTGTCTTCTCTTCATCTTCTCTCAAAGATCAGGTGGTATCCTGAGTAGGCGTCAAGGAACGATAACAAGTCACACCTGGCCGTGGAGTCGACAATCTGTTAAATGCGCGGCAACGGGAAAGGGTCCTTCGGACAAGCCTTATTGATATCTGTGTAATCAATACACAGCCTCCACTTCCCATTTGCCCTGCGCACCACCACCAGATTGGCCAACAACGTCAGATGAAGTACTCCCCTCACCAATCCTACCGCTTCTAACTTCCTGATCTCCACCGCGATGAACTCCTGCCGTTCCAAAGCTTGCTTCCTGACCTTCTGCTTGACGGGTCAGGCATGAGGACAGACAGCAAGATGGTGCTCAATCACCTCCCTGGGGACGCCGGGGATGTCAGATGCTTGCCATGCAAACACATCGACATTCGCCCACAAGAAGGTGATGAGCGTGCCTTCCTATTTGCTATCAATGGAGGAGCTTATGGTGAAAGCCCCTCTCGTGACATCCTCCTTGACGGACACCTTCTTGGTCTCTAGTGGTGCATCTCTGGATTTCTTGCTCTTCCGGTGGAGCTCTCTGGCACGTCCTCGACGGGAGCACAACACTCCGAAGAGGTGCACTTGCTGGAGTGGGTGCGGGAGGTCTTGCCGGTCTTCTTCCCTCCCGGGGCTTCAGCGGCAGGAGCAAGTGCCTTGGCAGCAGTCGCTGCAACTGCCTCCTAGTAGAGTTTGTCAGCGTAGATCAGCGCATCCTTCTTGTCGAAGGGGACGGTGATGATGGTCATCGGCCCAGGCATCTTCAGCATGTTGTAGGCATAATGTGAGGCCGCCATGAACTTGGCTAGTGCTGGGCGGCCGAGGATCCTGTTGTAGGGCAAGGGGATCTCGGCTACATCGAAAACAATCCTCTCTGTCCTGTAGTTCAACTCGCCTCCAAATGTCACGGGCAACGTGACCTTACCCTTCGGCTGACTCCTTCCCGGGTTCACCCCTTGAAATGTGCCCGTCTCTTCGAGGTCTCCATCAGGAATCTGCAGCCTTTTGATCACAACAGGCGAGATCAAGTTCAGACTGGCCCCGCCATCAACCAGCATTTTCGTCACCTTGAGGTTGCGTATTCTTGGTGAAACCAACAGCAGCAAACACCCGACCGCAGTTGTGTGATCAGGGTGGTCCTCGGTGTAAAAAATGATAGGCGTTCTGGACCACTTCAGTGACCTTTGAGCATCGAACGATGGTTCTGCTGCTGTGATCTCACGCGCCCACTGCTTGAGCTGGCGGTGAGAGGTGTGTACCGAGGCGCCACCATCGACGCACATGGCCTCTGTAGCTTTCTGGAACTCATGCTCGCCGGACTCGTCATCCTCGTCACGATCATCGTCTTCTTGCTTCTTGTTGCGGCCCCGAGCGGGCCTCTCTTGCTGGTTATCCTTGCCGCGGGGACCTCCTTGGCTGCCACGCTTCTTGCCTGATCCCTCAGCACCATCCTAACCTTCCTCCTTGTCCCGCCTCTCATACTCAGCCTTTTGCTTCTCAGCAAGCATCTCAACTTGTTGGCAATTCTGGAGGTCGTGGCCCTTGGTGTGGTGGATCTCGCAGTACTGCTTGTGAGAGCCTCCTAGCTTGTCAGCAGCAGCCAAGGCCCAGCAAGCGGCGCACCCGGCAATTTCCTTGCCGGGTCGTCTGGCTTGGCCTTCTTGGCAGCGCCGGTGTCCTCGGATCCCTCGACGGCAAGCACGGTCTTGCCCTTGCGCTTCCTGTTGCAGCACCGACCCTTCTTTATCGGGGCGGCGGTGTCTTCGTCTGTGGAGTCGGTTTCCGCACCGGTGTCTTCATCAGGGTACTTCCTCCCCTCTTCAGCTCGAGCGCATCTATCGGCCAAAACATAAAGTTCGATCACATCTTTGACCTTGTTCATCGCCAACTCTTCACGCATCTTGCGGTTGCGCACATTCTGATGGAATGCGCTAATCACGGTGGCGGGACGAACATCTTTGATGTTGTACTGCACCCGGCTGAATCTCTGTATGTACTTGCGCAGGTTTTCACCTTCTTTGTGGGGGATAATATGCAAATCGCTTGCCTGGCCATGAGCTTGGTGGCCCCCCGTAAAGGCGCCAACAAACTCATGGCACAAATCCAACCAAGAAGAAATAGAATCCACTGGAAAGTGCATCAACCATGACATGACGTTGGGTTTAAGTGCCAACAGAAAGTAATTGGCAAGCACCTTGTCGTCGCGAGCTCTGGCAGCTTGGATCGCAATGGTGTAGATGCTGAGGAACTCCGACGGGTGGGCCTTGCCGTTGTACTTCTCGCCAACATCAGGCTTGAACGTGCGCTGGGAGGGCCACTGGAACTGCCGCAGCTCATGGGTGAAGGCTGGGCAACCCACCTCATAAGGTAGGCCACCGGAGCCCCCGGAGCTGGGTGGTCCGTAGTGGGCCCTGCTCGCCTATCTGATGGCGGCTTTGCGCCGCCGCTCGATGGTGGTTCGAGCATCTTTATGGGCTTGCTCCCGAAGAACTTGGCGCTGATCGCGGTGGGTCTATGGATCGGACGACGCTATGAAGGTGTTATAACAAGCGTCATCACGATGGACCGGCACCCATGGTAGCTGACGTGAGGGAGGAGAATGCACCGTGGTTGCAGCACCTCCGATCCTTCCACCACTGGCATGCGGTGGCTCGATGGAGCGTCGGCCTAAGGGCCCCGCTGGTCGCAGCTCATCTTTGTTGGCAACGCCGACGAGGCTCCAGATGGTGGTTCTCCACTCGTCGAGCTTTCCCGCAGCAGGAGGAAAGTCGAGGAGCAACTGTGTGTGCGCCAAAGCTTCTGCTGGCTTGGGTGGCGGCAAAAGCTGCATGGACCGTGACGTGCTCCGACTTCTAACCACGTTAGAAGGAGCTCTATCACGGCCTTGCAGCTGTGCGCCATTTGCATCAGCGCCTCGGCGTGCATGCTGGCCTTCTACGTCCCGCGAATGAGGCACAAGACTCTTCCCACGGCGGCGCCCGGGGTCACCAGCGTGGTGACGCTGCTCGTCGCGCATAACCTGGGAAGAGCGCGTCGTGGGCATTGGCGTAGGCGTCTTGGAAGTCACCGCGCCGCCCATGGGTGGCACGACGCCGCCCTTGGAGGGCCCCGCACCGCCTGCGGGGGGGGGGGGGGGGGCTCCGTCTTTGGATTTGGCGGCGTGCGGCCTGTCATCTCACGCACGAACGACGCCGCTCGCCAGGCTTTGACTGCCAGAGCGATGTGGGTGTTCGCGGGCCGCGCCTCGGCTCCCGATGAACCGATCGCCGTGATCGTCTTCTTCTTGGGAGCCATGGCGATGAAGAACTGCTAAACTAACTGCTAGACCGGATTTTCACAACTGCGCCCCCTACCTGGCGCGCCAAAGATGTCGGTGGAAAACGACAACTATGGGATCACTGGAATCCCTTCTATGGCTGGCAGGCACGGGGTTGTGCAAAGAGCGGGTCTGGTAGCCAGCACAAAGATCGTTTACCCAGGTTCGGGCCGCAAGGATGCGTAATACCCTAATCTTGCTTTAGTGTATATTTGAATGTTCTTGAGCTCTCGAACTAGCTGCAGTGCGTGCATAGTACAAAAGGTCTGAATCCTTCTCTAGTACGCATCGGGCCTCCTTTTATAGTCAAAAAGGGGTCGCCACAGTGGCACATAGGAGGTGGAAAGGTATACAGTGTACAATCTTATCGCCTGCCATTACGGGACAAGGCGCATTAAATGCGCTTCTTAGGTGTCCCGTTGCTTTATTGGGGACGACAATGAGGTCCGTCCCGTCCGTCGCCGCTCCGCCTCGATCCGACATGTGTCCAGGCCAACAAGGCATGCAGCGCCACGTAGGCTGGCAGGCTGCTGAGATGGCGTGGTGGTAGGGTCTTCACGAAGATCTGCATCCCACCACGTAGGTGCTTGCTGAGTTGGCCTGGAGGCCGCACGTTGCCACGCAGGTGCCTGCCCAGCTGGTTGGGCTGGCAGCTGTATGGGAACGGTGGTGGAGTCTTGGCAGACGTGGGTCTGGCTGTGGCCCCACAGGTGTCCTCGGCAAGGGTCTTGCTGGGGGCCCGACAAGGGTCTTGCCGTGGCATCGCAGTCGTCCCTGACAAGGATCTTGCCGGGGGTCTCCTAGATTTCCTCGGCAAGGATCTTGTCGAGGATCGTCGTCATATGGTCCCCATCTGATCTTGTGTGCTTATGATCTTCACAAAGATCTGTCTGCCACCATGGAGGTGCCTCCCGAGCCTTGGTTCCAATGTGGTTGATGGTGTTGGTACCCTTGGGCTCAAGGGTGGCGCGCTCTGCCGGCGTTGGGCAAGTTGCCCCGGCAAGGCTCTTGCCAGGGCTGCGGAGGCCGCCCTGGCAATGGTCTTGCCGGGGAAAACCCTGTTTTGCTGATCCATCTTCTGCGCCCCTGGCTGGAGCGCTGCTCTGGTATTCTTGTGCTTCTACTTCCTCCCTTTTCCCTGCTAAGTGTGGCTGCAGGTGCGACTCTGACTGCCCGTGCACAAGTAGAGGGGTAAAAGGGGAGCCCCTACTTTTGTACACCGACATATTATAAGAAGGATTTCCATAGGAATTACCATAATTATTAGAGGAATTGCTAGGAAAATGCCTAGGATTAAAATTACCTCTATAAGCATTGTTATTGGAATTGTTTCGCGAGATAAAATTCATATCTACGGCATCACTATTTTGCTCAATCAAAGTAGACACGGGCATATCACTGAAATCAATAGGAGCACTTTTACTAGCAATCAATTTCATAAGAGCATCAACTTTTTCACTCAAAGAAGAAATTTCTTCAACCGAATTAACTTTTTTACTAGTAGGAGCTCTTTTTTTTGACAGAAAGACTGTAAGGGAACCCCCTACAGTATAATTGGTGCAACAAACCCAAATTGCAAGTACCATGCTTGAAGCTGGGTGGGCGGGAAGGCATCAGCCCCTTCCCACCACTAGGCTATGCCTTAGTCTGAAGTAGGAGCTCTTTCTGTATGCCATTGCGAATAATTTGTCGTAATATTATCAAGCAATTCGGTGGCTTCACCCAAAGTAATTTCCATAAAAGTACCACCTGCGGCTCTAAAATATTACGAGAAACAAAATTCAACCCCGCATAAAAAAATTGTATGATCATCCAAAGATTTAACGCATGAGTTGGGCAATTCCTTAGCATTATTTTCATCCTTTCCCAAGATTGTGTAGCATGCTCATGTTCAAGTTGCTTGAAATTCATGATCTAGGTTCTAAGGGAATTTTTGTGAAGTGGGGAAGAAGAAAATGAGAGGCAAATGGAAAATAATGTAATTGCGAGGAGATGAGATTTTGTGATTAGGAACCTGGTAGATGTTGATGATCCTCCCCGACAACGGCGCCAGAAATTACTTTTGATGTCTACTAGAACTATGTCGGTATTTCCCCAAAGAGGAAGGGATGATGCAGCACAGCGGCGGTAGGTATTTCCCTCAGTGATGAGACCAAGGTTATCAAACCAGTAGGAAAACCAAGCAACACTACGTAAACAGCACCTGCACACAAATAACAAATACTCGCAACCCAACGTGTTAAAGGGGTTGTCAATCCCTTTCGTGTAACGGCGTGAGAAATTGGCAAACGGACATGAGAGAGTTGCAAATATTGATAGATCGAACGCCAAATAAAATAAAGTGCAGCAAGATATTTTTGTATTTTTAGTTTAATAGATCGCAAAGGCAAATAATATGAGAAAGAGACCCGGGGGCCATAGATTTCACTAGTGGCTTCTCTCGAGAAAAATAGCAAATGGTGGGTACACAAATTACTGCTGGGAAATTGATAGAACTTCAAATAATCATGATGATATCCAGGCAATGATCATTATATAGGCATCACGTCCAAGATTAGTAGACCGAATCCTGCCTGCATCTACTACTATTACTCCATACAAAGACCGCTATCCAGCATGCATCTAGTGTATTAAGTTCATGGAGAAACAGAGTAATGCAATAAGAACGATGACATGATGTAGACAATATCTATTTATGTACAAACAAACCCCATCTTGTTGTCCTTAATAGCAACGATACATACGTGTCGGTTCCCCTTCTGTCACTGGGATCAAGCACCGTAAGGTCAAACCCATCACAAAGCAACTCTTCCCATTGTAAGATAAATAGGTCAAGTTGGCCAAACAAAACCCAAATATCGAAGAAGAATTACGAGGCTACAAGCAATCATGCATATAAGAGATCAAAGAAGACTCAAATAACTCTCATGGATAAAAAGATAGATCTGATCATAAACTCAAAGTTCATCCGATCCCAAGAAACACACCGCAAAAAGAGATACATCATATGGATCTCCAAGAGACCATTGTATTGAGAATCAAACGAGGGAGAGGAAGCCATCTAGCTACTAACTATAGACCCGAAGGT
The DNA here is from genome assembly GCA_032464435.1 of Aegilops umbellulata. Taxonomy (NCBI): domain Eukaryota; kingdom Viridiplantae; phylum Streptophyta; class Magnoliopsida; order Poales; family Poaceae; genus Aegilops; species Aegilops umbellulata. The sequence goes on from CP136054.1 coordinate 402,898,878, forward strand.
CTACAAGAGACTACTCACGCATCATCGGAGAGGCACCAATGGACATGATGCACCCCTCCGTGATGGTGTCTAGATTGGATCTGGTGGTTCTGGACTCTGCGGCGGCTGGAAATGATTTTCGTTGACTCCCCTAGGGTTTCTGGAATATTGGGGTATTTATAGAGGAAAGAGTCGGTTCAGGGGGCACCTGAGGTGGGCACAACCCACCAGGGCGCGCCTGGGCCTCCAGGCGCGCCCTGGTGGATTGTGCTCCCCTCGGAGCACCCCCATGTGCTTCTCCGGCCCACTGGATGTCTTCTGGTCCAAAAAATCCACAAAAAGTTTCGTTGTGTTTGGTCTCCGTTTGATATTGATTTCATGCGATGTAAAAAACATGTAGAAAACAGCAACTGGCACTTGGAATTATGTCAATAGGTTAGTACCAAAAAATGATATAAAATGATTGTAGAACATCCAAGGATGATAATATAACAGCATGGAACAATAAAAAATTATAGATACGTTGGAGACGTATCACCCATCTTCTGGTATATAAGTCATTTTTACCTTAAAAATAAGGAGAGGACTTTCGGGACTGAGCGCGACCGTCTCGAGGCAGAACTTCGGCAGGAGCACTTTTGCCCTCTGGCGGTGCGATTCCGCCGATGGAACTTCCCTCCCGGAGGGGCAAATCATCATCATCATCATCACCAACAACTCTCCCATCTTGGGGAGGGCAATCTCCATTCAACATCTTCATCAGCACCATCTGCTCTCAAACCCTAGTTCATCTCTTGTGTTCAATCTTTGTACCGGAACCTCAATTGGTACTTCGGGGTGACTAGTAGTGTTGATTACATCTTGTAGTTGATTACTATATGGTTTATTTGGTGGAAGATTATATGTTCAGATCCAATATGCTATTTAATACTCCTCTGATCTTGAGCATAATTATCATTTGTGAGTAGTTACTTTTGTGCTTGAGGTCACGGGAGAAATCTTGTTGCAAGTAAACATGTGAACTTGATATGTGTTCGATATTTTGATAGTATGTATGTTGTGATTCCCTTAGTGGTGTCATGGGAACGTTGACTACATGACACTTCACCATATTTGGGCCTAAGGGAATGCATTGTGGAGTAGTTATTAGAAGATGGGTTGCGAGAGTGACAGAAGCTTAAACCCTAGTTTATGCGCTATTCCGTAAGGGACCGATTGGTTCCAAAAGTTTAATGCTATGGTTAGAATTTATTCTTAATACTTTTCTCGTAGTTGCAGATGCTTGCAAGGGGGTTAATTATAAGTAGGAGGTTTGTTCAAGTAAGAACAACACCTAAGCACTGGTCCACCCACAAATTATCAAAGTAGCGAAAACGAATCGAACCAACATGATGAAAGTGACTAGATGAAATTCTCGTTTACCCTCAAGAACGCTTTGCTTATTATAAGATACCGGTTTGGCCTGTCCTTTGCCTCAAAAGGATTGGGCTATCTTGCTGCACTTTTGTTACTACTATCCTTACTTGCTCGTTACAAATTATCTTGCTATCAAACTACTCTGTTACTTACAATTTCAGCACTTGCAGATATTACCTTGTTGAAAACCACTTGTCATTTCCTTCCGCTCCTCGTTGGGTTCGACACTCTTACTTATCGAAAAGGCTACAATTAGTCCCATAGACTTGTGGGTCATCATCTACCTTGCTGCAATTTTTTTACCGTTACCGTTACTTGGTCATTACAAATTATCTTGCTATCAGACTACTCGTTACTTATAATTCCAGTGCTTGCGGAGAATACCTTGCTGAAAACTACTTGTCATTTCCTTATGCTCCTCGTTGGGTTTGACACTCTTACTTATCAAAAGGACTATGATTGATCCCCTATACTTGTGGGTCATCAAGGTTCTTTTCTGGCGCCATTTCCGGGGAGTGAATCACTCTTGGTAAGTGGAAATCGGTAAGGAAAAATTATTACTACATGCTGAAATTTATTGTCACTTGTTACTATGGAGAACAATCCTTTGAGGGGTTTGTTCGGGGTATATTCACCTCGACCGGAACCACAATTAGTTACCCCTCAACCTACTACACCCACTGAAAATATTGGTTATAAAAATCCTTCTGGTATGATAGAACAACTGCTAGCAAATCCTTATGCAGGAGATGGAACTGAACATGCTGATATGCACTTGATATATGTGGATGAAATTTGTGGTTTATTTAAGCTTGTAGGTTTACCCGGAGATGAAGCTAATAAGAAGGTTTTCCCTTTATCTTTGAAGGTAAAAGTATTGGCATGGTATAAGCTATGTGATGATATTGGATCTTGGAACTGGGACCGATTGAAATTGGAATTTCACCAAAAAAAATCCTATGCATCTAGTTCATCGTGATCGGAATTAAATATCCTATGAATACCAATGCTTTTCAAAAGTTTAGCACTAAATATGGACTTGACTCTGAGATACTAGCCTCCTTTTGTGAATCACTTGCTACTCATATTGATCTCCCTAAGGAGAAGTGGTTTAAATATCACCCATCTGTTAAAGAAGCAATTAAGGAACCAATAATAGCTAAAGATGAAACTATTATTTATAATGTTGATCCAGTTGTTCCTACTGCTTATATTGAAAAACCACCTTTCCCTGTTAGGATAAAGGAACATGCTAATGTTTCAACTGTGGTCAATAAAAGTTATATTAGAGCACCTAAACCTGCTGAACAAATTAAGGTAGAACCTAGTGTTGCTATGGTTAAAGATCTCTTGGTAGAAGATATAGATGGGCATGTTATTTACTTCTCTGATGAAGCTGCTAGAATTGCCAAACCAGATGAAAAGGATAAACATAGACCTGTTGTTGGCATGCCTGTTGTATCAGTCAAAATAGGAGATCACTGTTATCATGGTTTATATGACTTAGGTGCTAGCATGAGTGCTATTCCTTTTACCTTATATCAAGAAATTATGAATGATATAGCACCCGCTGAAATAGAAGACATAGATGTTACTATTAAACTTGCTAATATAGAGACACCATAACACCACTTTGGATTGATATAGATGTTGAAGTCTTGTGGGGGGAAATAAAATATCCTACTGATTTTCTTGTTCTTGGTTCCCCACAAGATTACTTTTGTCCCATTATGTTCGGTAGACCTTTCTTAACCATCGTTAATGCTAAAATAGATTGTGAGAAACAAACTGTCGGTGTTAGTTTTGGTGATGAGTCTCATTAGTTTAATTTTTCCAAGTTCAATAGAAAGCATCATAAGAAATAATTGCCTAGTAAGGATGAAATAATTGGTCTTTCTTCTATTGTCGTGCCTCCTACTGATCCACCAAAACAATATTTGCTAGACCACGAAAATGATATGCATATGTATGAAAGAAATGAGATAGATAAAATTTTCTTTGAACAACGACCTCTACTTAAACACAATTTGCCTATTGAAACTCTAGGAGGTCCTCCTCCACCTAAAGGTGATCCTGTGTTTGAAAAAAAACAATTGCCAGACGCTTTGAAGTATGCTTATCTTGATGAGAAAAAGATATATCTTGTTATTGTTAGTGCTAACCTTTCAGAACACAAAGAAGAAAGATTATTTAAAATTTTGAAGAAGCACGGAGCTGCTATTGGAGATACTCTTGATGATCTTAAGGGCATTTGTCCCACTATTTGTCCGCACAAGATTAATATGGAACCTGATGCTAAACCCGTTGTTGATCACCAATAACATTTAAAACCTAAATGAAAGAAGTGGTAAGAACTAAAATACTGAAGCTTCTAGAAGCAGGTATAATTTATCCCATAGCTGATAGTAGATGGGTAAGTCCCGTTGATACGTCTCCAACATATCTATAATTTTTTATTGTTCCATGCTGTTATATTATCATTCTTGGAGCTTCAAGGGGAGCACAACCCACCAGGGGAGCTTTGAGGGGAGCACAACCCACCAGGGCACGCCTGGGGCCCCAGGCATGCCCAGGTGGGTTGTGCCCACCTCGGTGGCCTCCCGCACCGCCTCTTTGCTCTATAAATACCCCAATATTCCAGAAACCCTAGGGGAGTCGATGAAAATCAATTCCTGCCGCCGCAAGTTCCAGAACCACCAGATCCAATCTAGACACCATCACAGAGGGGTTCATCATCCTCATTGGTGCCTCTCCGATGATGTGTGAGTAGTTCATTGTAGACCTACGGGTCCGTAGTTAGTAGCTAGATGGCTTCGTCTCTCTCTTTGATTCTCAGTACAATGGTCTCTTGGAGATCTATTTCATGTAACTCTTTTTGCGGTGTGTTTGTTGGGATCTGATGAACTTTGAGTTTATGATCAAATCTATGTTTTTATCCATGAAAGTTATTTGAGTCTTTTGATCTCTTATATGCATGATTATTTATGGCCTCATATTTCTTCTTCAAATCTTTGGTTTAGTTAGGCCAACTAGATAAATTTTACTTGTCATGGGAAGATGTGCTTTGTGATGGGTTCGATCTTACGGTGCTTGATCCCAGTGACAGAAGGGGAACCGACACGTATGTATCATCTCTATTAAGGATAAAAAGATGGGGTCTGTTTCTACATAAATAGATCTCGTCTACATCATGTCATCGTTCTTATTGCATTACTCCGTTTCTCCATGAACTTAACACACTAGATGCATGCTGGATAGCGGTCGATGTGTGGAGTAATAGTAGTAGATGTTGGCAGGAGTCGGTCTACTAATCTTAGATGTGATGCCTATATAATGATCATTGCCTGGATATCATCATGATTATTTGAAGTTCTATCAATTGCCCAACAGTAATTTGTTTACCCACTGTATGCTATTTTTCTAGAGAGAAGCCACTAGTGAAATCTACGGGCCCCGGGTCTCTTCTTTATTATATTTGCCTTCACGATATATTTTTATTTGCTTTTATTTTCAGATCTATATTTCCAAAAACCCAAAAAAATACCTTGCTGCACTTTATTTTATTTTGCTTTTATTCGAGATCTATTTATCCAATCTATCATATTTTTATCCCGTCTACTTGACAACCCCTTTAGTACGTCGGGTTGCGAGTATTTGTTATTTGTGGGTGTCGTTCACGTAGTGTTGCGTGGTTCTCCTACTGGTTCGATGACCTTGGTCTCATCACTGAGGGAAATACCTACCGTAGCTGTGCTACATCATCCCTTCCTCTTTGGGGAAATACCGACGTAGTTCAAGCCGCATCAAAAGGAATTTCTGGCGCCGTTGCCGGGGAGACATCACCAACATCTACCAGGTTCCTAATCACAAATCTCATCTCCTTGCAATTTACATTATTTGCCTTTTGCCTCTTGGTTTCCTCTCCCCACTTCACAAAAATTTGCCGTTTTATTTGCCCTCTTTTTCGTTCGTCGTTTTTCTTGTTAGATCTATCTTTTTGCTTGCAATCATGAGTGATTTCTGTATGGAAGAAACAGATGATGGCCTAACTCCTAAAATTGGACGGTCTGGCAATCTGGATGCTAAAACTTTTGTTTTGGGGCAAGGGGATGTTATAGGAAAAGAACGTATCCACAAATTTTTCAATTGTGTTGGAAATTTAAGTCTTGATGATGTTCCTATACTTTAGAGAACTAAATCTTATGCGGAATCTATTTCAGCACTAGTTCTGAAACTTGAAAATAAATTTATCCGTACTCATCCTACCTTGCAAAGATTATTTTCTGAGCTACCCATTATAAAGAACCCCAAAGCTAAAAGGTTGGCTACTCTTGTTCTTATGAATGAATTTGAATACATAATACGGGAAGCTAGGGAATCTTTGTTTTTTATGGTATGAATTGTGGAAAACCCGTGATAGACAAAATTCTTTATAACAGTGATTATGCGTTAAGACATTTTCTTGGGGATAATCAAATATTTGATGGCAATCTTAAAAAGGAAGTCCCTGTTTTAGATATAATCCAACAAGTTTTCAATGATGTTCATCAACATTAGTCTTGTATTGTTGCCGAAAACCAGAGAGGTTAGGATGATTAGCAACTTCATCGTGCTAAGGTTTCGATGGTTAATATGTTTTACATTGTTTTTTTAAAACCTCCTAACAAAAACACCTCTACGGAAATTAAGGAGAAAGATGATGAAAGCACAAGTGCTCCCTGGGTGGTTTTGGTAATTAATGTCAACATATCTCTTATTGGACTAACACCTTTACCTAGTATGTTTCAGATAAGTTCAACAATGGAGTGGCATGGACTAGAGGATGTGGAACCCCTTCAAGATGCTAAGGACAAAGGATTGGCTCAAGCTTCAAGATCAAGACTCTACATTTTCTATTTTAGTGATCCAAGATCACATTGAGTCTATAGGAAAAGCCAATACTATCAAGAGGGGATGAGGTGTTGCTTAATGGCTTGCTTGCTCAAAGTGCTTAGTGATATGCTCCAAAACCCTCAACTACCTTCCCACATCCACATATGACCTAAACCATAGTCAAACTCGGCCCCACAGATTCTTTCTATCCGGCGCCACCGAGTTTCAAATGTCATAGCCACTGCCACAAACCCTAGGCAAATCGGTCTCACCGATAGGGATCTCGGTCTCACCGAGATGGGATTGTAATCTCTCTGTTTCCCTTCGTAACGTTTCGGTCTTGCCGAGATGAGCAATCGGTCCCACCGAGATTGCAATGTAAACTCTCTGTTTCCCTTTTGTAACATTTTGGTTTCACCGAGATGAGCGAATCGGTCCCACCGAGTTTACCTGACCAACTCTCTGGTTAGCTTATTACCAAAATCGGTCCCACCGAGTTTGTGTAATCGGTCACACAGAGATTACGTTATGCCCTAACCCTAACCATATCGGTCCTACCGAGTTGCATCTCAGTCCCACCGAAAATCCTAACGGTCACTAGGTTTGCTGAATCGGTCCGACCGAGTTTAACCATTCTGTCCCATCGAGTTTGGCAAATTGTGTGTAACGGTTAGATTTTGTGTGGAGGCTATATATACCCCTCCACCCACTCTTCATTCGTGGAGAAAGCCATCAGAACATATCTACACTTCCAATACACATTTTCTAAGAGAGAACTACCTACTCATGTGTTGAGGTCAAGATATTCCATTCCAACCATATGAATCTTGATCTCTAGCCTTTCCCAAGTTGCTTTCCACTCAAATCTTCTTTCCACCAAATCCAAATCCTGTGAGAGAGAGTTGAGTGTTGGGGAGACTATCATTTGAAGCACAAGAGCAAGGAGTTCATCATCAACACACCATTTGTTACTTCTTGGAGAGTGGTGTCTCCTAGATTGGCTAGGTGTCACTTGGGAGCCTCCGACAAGATTGTGGAGTTGAACCAAGGAGTTTGTGAGGGCAAGGAGATCGCCTACTTCGTGAAGATCTACCGCTAGTGAGGCAAGTCCTTCGTGGGCGACGACCATGATGGAATAGACAAGGTTACTTCTTCGTGGACCCTTCGTGGGTGGAGCCCTTCGTGGACTCGCGCAACCGTTACCCTCCGTGGGTTGAAGTCTCCATCAACGTGGATGTACGATAGCACCACCTATCAGAACCACGACAAAAACATCCGTGTCTCCAATTGCGTTTGAATACTCCAAACCCTTCCCTTTACATTCTTGCAAGTTGCATGCTTTGCTTTCCGCTGCTCATATACTCATTGCATGCTTGCTTGATATGTATTGTGTTCGTTAAACTTGTGCTTAAACTCCACTCAAACTTAAGAATATTAAAAATTGCAACTTTTGGCACTTAGTGTCTAATCACCCCCCTCTAGACACCTCTTCTCGATCCTTTCAATTGGTATCAGAGCTTTGGTCTCCATTGCCTTGGTTTAAACACCGTTGGAGGAAGATGGATGTGTCTACTTTGGGGAGTCTTAGACATAGAGTGCCTATTCTTGATGGAGAGTATTTTCTTGAGTGGAAAAATGAAATGCTTGAGATTTTCAATGAATATCATTTAAACAAGTACATTACTAGCCCTTGTGCACCTCATGTTCATTATTTGCACCCTACCATAGATGAAGATCTTGACATGATTCGCAATCTTAGAACCATCAGTCTTATCATAAGAGGATTGCCGAAAAATTTGATTGCTAGTTTGCCTACTCTTGATTGTGCCTATACTATATGGAAATTTCTTGAGGAACGATTTCCAGATTATTCCTTGAAAAATTTATACGAAATTCTCCATAAGTCTATTGCCTTGAGTAAGATGAACTCTAGTGATCCTAGCTTTGGTGATTGTCTATTTGAGCTTACCAATCTCATGCGTGCTAAAGGAAATGTTGGAATCATTAGCGATATCATATCCGAAGCTATTACAATTGATAAAGGTAACCATTGTGATGATCATTTATCTAATGAATTACCCTCTCTAGGAATTGATCTATCACAAGATGATGTTGAACATGGATACTACGATGAGGATGATGATAGTGACTATGATCTCGATGATGCGATGAGACATTTTGGTCTTATGGCAAATCTTCGCGGCTACATGGCTGGAGGAAAGGAATGGGTCCTTGATAGTGGATGTACTGATCATATGACCGGAGATGAAGATATGTTCCTTGAGCTTGCTGAAAAGACGGACCTCGAAAATATGTCACTTTTGGTGATAATTCAAAGGGTAAGGTGGTTGGCCTTGGTAAGGCGGCCATCTCACATGATAGCTCCATACAAAATGTCATGCTCGTTGAATCCCTTGGATATAATTTACTTTCAGTTTCTAGACTTGCGGATTTCGGTTTCAATGTCTTATTCACTGAAGTAGATTGCCAAGTGTTTCGTAGAGACAATCATAAAATGGTCTTTAACGGTATACATAGAGGAGATCTTTACATTGTTGATTTCACTAGAAAGGCTCAACCTAAAACTTGCTTAATTGCTGAATCTTTAAAGGCTGGTTGTGGCATAGAAGACTAGGTCATGTTGGTATGCGAAATCTTGATAAGCTTATTAAAGGTGATCATATCCTTGGAATAAAAGATGTCATATTTGACAAGGATAGACTTTGTAGTGCTTGTCAAGCAGGGAAACAAGTTGGAGGAAGTCACCACGCGAAGAACATCATGACCACAAGAAGACCACTCGAGCTACTTCACATGGATCTCTTTGGTCCAAATGCCTACAAGAGTCTCGGTGGTAACTCATTTGGTCTAGTCATAGTTGATGATTTTCAAGATTTACGTGGGTGTTCTTTCTTGATGACAAATCGCAGGTCCAAAAAATCTTCAAAAACTTCGCTAGGAAGGCCCAAAATCAGTTTGACATGAAGATCAAGAAGGTTCGGAGCGACAACGGAACGGGGTTCAAGAACGCAAATGTGGACACCTTTCTTGACGAAGAAGGGATTTCACACGAGTTCTCGGCTACGTACACACCTCAACAAAATTGAGTTGTTGAAAGGAAGAACCGGACTCTTATCGATATGGCAAGAACGATGCTTGATGAGTACAAAACGCCAAAGCACTTTTGGGCGGAAGCGGTTGAGACAGCTTGTCATGCAACAAATCGCTTGTATCTTCACAAGCTACTCGGCAAGACAGCATACGAGATCCTCACCAGTAACAAACCCCAAGTTGGATACTTTCGAGTATTCGGCTCAAAGTGCTACATTCTTGATAAGCATCGTCGTTCTAAATTTGCTCCTAAATCTCATGAAGGTTTCCTACTTGGTTATGGCTTAAACTCTCACACTTACCGTGTCTACAACAATTTCACCCGAAAGGTTGAAGAGACGGTAGATGTGAAGTTTGATGAATCTAACGGCTCACAAGTAGAGCAATTGCCAATTGATGTAGGAGACAAAGACCCTTCGGAAGCAATTCAAGACTTGTCAATTGGCAAGATTCGTCCAACGGAAGTGAAGGAGAGTACCTCGTCCGTCCAAGTGGAAGCTTCTACCTCACGACAAGGCGAACCAAGAGTTGATACGGAAGCATCCACAAGTGGGACACGCCAAGATGAAGAAAATGAGGAAGTACACCAAGATGAACATCAACAACCTCCTTCTCCACCACAACAAGAGAACGACAACGTCAACAATGAAGAAGGCCAAGAAGAAGAACAAGATGAAGAGGATGTTCCACCCCGACCCAAGCAAAAGCTTTCACAAGTTCGAGCAGGAATTGCCAAAGATCATCCCGTCGAGCAAATCTACAATGATAACCAAACCGGGAGAATCACTCGCTCTAAAACTCGTTTAGCTAACTTTTGTGAACATTACTCATTCATCTTTAGCATTGAACCTATGAAGGTTGAAGAAGCATTGGAGGATCCGGACTGGATAAACGCTATGCATGAAGAGCTACACAACTTTGAGAGAAATCAAGTGTGGACATTGGTCGAGAATCCCGACAACAACCACAACATCATTGGTACCAAATGGGTGTTTCTCAACAAGCAAGATGAAGATGGACAAGTGGTTCGCAACAAAGCATGTCTCGTCACCCAAGGCTACACACAAGTTGAAGGTATGGACTATGGTGAGACATATGCTCCCGTTGCTAGACTTGAGTCCATTCACATCTTACTTGCTTATGCTAATCACCATGATATCACCTTGTACCAAATGGACATTAAAAGTGCTTTTCTAAATGGCAAAATTGAGGAGGAAGTTTATGTTAAGCAACCTCCCGGCTTCGTCAATCCTAAGAAACCAAATCATGTTTACAAACTTCACAAAGCCCTTTATGGTCTTAAACAAGCTCCTAGAGCATGGTATAAATGCTTGACCAAGTTCATTATTGAAAAAGGCTTTGAAATTGGTAAAATTGATTCTACTCTTTTCACTAAAAGGGTTAATGGAGAACTATTTGTGTGCCAAATTTATGTTGATGATATCATATTTGGTTCAACTAACCCTCATTTTAGTGAGAAGTTTGGAAAGCTAATGTCGGAGAAGTTTGAGATGTCTATGATGAGTGAACTCAAATTCTTTCTCGGTTTGCAAATCAAGCAAACTAAGGAAGGTACCTTTGACTCTCAAATGAAGTACACTAAGGACTTATTCAAAAAGTTCAATATGAAAGAATGCAAAGGTATGACTACACCCATGCCTACTAGTGGACATCTTGATTTGACCAAAGATGGTGAACCGGTTGATCAAAAGGTTTATCGCTCTATGATTGGTTCATTGTTATATATATGTGCCTCACGTCCCGATATTATGCTAAGTGTGTGCATGTGTGCACGATATCAAGCTGCTCCTAAAGAATGTCATCTTAAGGCTGTGAAAAGGATAGTGAGATACGTAATCCATACACCAAATTTTGGCATTTGGTATCCTAAGAGGTCCTCTTTTGATCTTGTTGGCTACTCCGATTCGGACTATGCTGGAGACAAGGTTGATAGAAAGTCCACTTCGGGTACTTTTCAATTCCTTGGTCGATCTCTTGTGTCTTGGTCTTCCAAGAAACAAAACTAGGTATCCTTATCCACCGCTGAAGCGGAATACATTGCCGCTGGTTCATGTTGTGCTCAGTTACTTTGGATGACCCAAACTCTTAAAGATTATGGGATATATGTGAAACATGTTCCATTGCTATGTGACAATGAAAGTGCTATTAAGATTGCTCACAATCCCGTGCAACATTCTCGAACTAAGCATATTGAAGTTCGTCATCATTTCATTCAAGATCATGTTGCAAAAGGGGACATTAACCTTAAGCATGTTCACACCGATAAGCAATTGGCGGATATATTCACTAAACCACTTGATGAGAAAATGTTTTGCAGGTTTAGAGGTGAATTGAACATCATTGATGCTTCAAACTTGGAGTAGGAACTCCATTTGATACATGCGGGGCATGAGCCTATGACTAATCCTCGATATTTCTCTTATGATGCTATTCATATGTCTTGGATATATCTGTACCTTGCATGTTATCTAACCCGTGTAGGTACTTGGTTGAATCTAAATCTATGAGATTGCAACTCACTCACATCTTGAGCAATCTCTACATCACCAAGTCTGTACACAATGGTGGTTGAAGACAAGGAAGCACGAAACCATTCAAAAATATCCTTTGACAAATTCTATGATTAAATCTTATAATTGTCATTTTGGATACACAAGTGCTCTTCCTTGCAAAGCTAACCCATGTAGGTAGATGAACTCAAACTCCAAGTGGTGCTCCCAACTCTTGATGAACTACATCAACCTTGAGCAACCCACACAAGTTCAACTACATGAGCAAGATTAACACCAGCACCCAAGGTATGTTATTCCATCTTAGAGAAGCTTTACTCCAAGTAATGAGTCAAAGCAACTCGACAAGATGTGAATACATCAAAAGGCTTAAACGAAAAAATAGTAACCCCATTTTGAGCTTAAACGATGAGTATGACCTATGATCAAGTGCTCTCACTTGACTCCTAAGTCAATATACTCTAACATAGGTGACTTTGTCGCCGACCATCTCTAGATGAAGTTCTCTTGTGTTCTTTTCTGTGTTATTGCATTTGTCTCTTGCATATTTGTTTCCCCTTTCAAAAAAAACTTCATCTAGATCTTTTAGTTTCTTTTCTTTGCTTTTTGTTCTGCATTTTCTGCATCCAATTCATTGCAAATCTTTCAGTTAATTCCTTGCATATCCTTGTGAGATCTTACTTGTCTAGTGAGCTGAGGTGACAAGTGGTTTCACTCTGATGAACTTGGTCACACCGGTTTGTTTTCTTGGTCTCAACCGAAACCTTTCGGTGCAACCGAAGCACACAACTAGGAGTCACCGATTCCACCACAGGAAAACCAACTTGCCACTTATTCCTGATTTCTGTTTGCTCCAGCTCCACTCGACGATTCTTGTCCTCTACCAGCATCATATTAGACATGCTGCTTTGCTCTGTGACTCAAGGACCAACCCATTTGTATCACATGTCCATAAGAGCCCTTCTTGGAAATTGATGTCAAAGAGGGAGAGAGAGATCACATCAAAGCTTAATCTTTCCTATAGGGGGAGAAAGAGAGAATACTCAGGGGGAGAGAGTTTCTCGACAAGGAGAAAGTAATATCATCAAAGACCCCAGATGCTTGGTGTTCAAGAGGAGAGATGTCACATGTCTTTAAGAGGGGAAAGACATGTTTGGTTGCTTGCTTTAGCTCAAGCTCTGTTGTTTCTTTTCTGTTGCTCTGATTTTCTATTCCCTATCTTCTCCCAATATCTCATGTTAGATTCAGGGGAGCAAGACATCTAAGGGAAGGAAATCTCTGATTTTATTGCATATCTTTACCTTTGAGGACATGTCTATATCCAATGTGGTACTTAGTACTCACTCTACATGTCATCCCAGTCTTGGTTCTCTTGTGGTTTCTCTTGTTTGCTCTGGTCAGTAGATGTATCTATGTTATTTAACCTTGTTTGCGCAGGTTCATCCCATACTAAGCCAACTCAAGACCACAAGGTAAGTATATGCATCACAGTCATGTGAATGAGAAGTTCTTGCTGATGTACATACTGTTTGCAAGAAGGACTCATGAGCATGAAGGTACATTTCTCATATTCACATCATTTTCTCTGATGCATATAGCCAAGATACATGTAACACATTGCTTACTCTGTCATGCTTATGCATTCACATGCTCCTATATTCCATATTCACATGTTTGCATACATGTAGGGGGAGCCTATGCTTGTTACATGTCTTTCCAAAGCTTTACTTGCAATTCTCTATATCTTTATCTAAAGCTTTGATGTATGTTGTCATCAATTACCAAAAAGGGGGAGATTGAAAGCACAAGTGCTCCCTGGGTGGTTTTGGTAATTAATGTCAACATATCTCTTGTTGGACTAACACCTTTACCTAGTATGTTTCAGATAAGTTCAACAATGGAGTGGCATGGACTAGAGGATGTGGAACCCCTTCAAGATGCTAAGGACAAAGGATTGGCTCAAGCTTCAAGATCAAGACTCTACATTTTCTATTTTAGTGATCCAAGATCACATTGAGTCTATAGGAAAATCCAATACTATCAAGAGGGGATGAGGTCTTGCTTAATGGCTTGCTTTCTCGAAGTGCTTAGTGATATGCTCCAAAACCCTCAACTACCTTCCTGCATCCGCATATGACCTAAACCATAGTAAAACTCGGCCCCACCGATTCTTTCTATCCGGCGCCACCGAGTTTCAAATGTCATAGCCACTGCCACAAACCCTAGGCAAATCGGTCTCACCGATAGGGATCTCGGTCTCACCAAGATGGGATTGTAATCTCTCGGTTTCCCTTTGTAACGTTTCGGTCTTGCCGAGATGAGCGATCGGTCCCACCAAGATTGCAATGTAAACTCTCTGTTTCCCTTTTGTGACATTTCGGTCTCACCGAGATGAGCGAATCGGTCCCACCGAGTTTACCTGACCAACTCTCTGGTTAGCTTATTGCCAAAGTCGGTCCCACCGAGTTTGTGTAATCGGTCACACCGAGATTACGTTATGCCCTAACCCTAACCATATCGGTCCTACTGAGTTGCATCTCAGTCCCACCGAAAGTCCTAATGGTCACTAGGTTTGCTGAATCAGTCCGACCAAGTTTAACCATTCGGTCCCACCGAGTTTGGCAAATTGTGTGTAACGGTTAGATTTTGTGTGGAGGCTATATATACCCCTCCACCAACTCTTCATTCATGGAGAAAGCCATCAGAACATATCTACACTTCCAATACACATTTTCTGAGAGAGAACCACCTACTCATGTGTTGAGGTCAAGATATTCCATTCCAACCATATGAATCTTGATCTCTAGCCTTTCCCATGTTGCTTTCCACTCAAATCTTCTTTCCACCAAATCCAAATCCTGTGAGAGAGAGTTGAGTGTTGGGGAGACTATCATTTGAAGCACAAGAGCAAGGAGTTCATCATCAACACACCATTTGTTACTTCTTGGAGAATGGTGTCTCCTAGATTGGCTAGGTGTCACTTGGGAGCCTCCGACAAGATTGTGGAGTTGAACCAAGGAGTTTGTAAGGGCAAGGAGATCGCCTACTTCGTGAAGATCTACCGCTAGTGAGGCAAGTCCTTCGTGGGCGACGGCCATGATGGAATAGACAAGGTTGCTTCTTCGTGGACCCTTCGTGGGTGGAACCCTCCATGGACTCGCGCAACCATTACCCTTCGTGGGTTGAAGTCTCCATCAACGTGGATGTACGATAGCACCACCTATCGGAACCACGACAAAAACATCCGTGTCTCCAATTCTGTTTGAATACTCCAAACCCTTCCCTTAACATTCTTGCAAGTTGCATGCTTTACTTTCCGCTGCTCATATACTCATTGCATGCTTGCTTGATATGTATTGTGTTCATTAAACTTGTGCTTAAACTCCACTCAAACTTAAGAATATTAAAAACTGCAACTTTTGGCACTTAGTGTCTAATCACCCCCCCTCTAGACACCTCTTCTTGATCCTTTCAGATGACAACACTTAGATCCTTGCGTTATGCCTACCTGAGGGCGTAAAATGATAGCGCTCGTTGGGAGGCAACCCAACTTGTATCTTTTTTCTTTTTGCTTTTCTTGTTGTTTTCAATAAAATACCCAATTATGCCTCTGTTTAGATGTGTTTTATGGTTTAAATTAGTGTTTGTGCCAAGCAAAGCCTTTGGGATCATGTTGGGTGATAGTTGATTTGATCTTGCTGAAAAACGGAAAATTTTGCATCCAAAACAATAATTTTTTAAAAACACAGAAGCGATGAAAAATTCTGAATTTTTACAGTAGATTGATATACAAATTTCTCATGTTTTCCTAATTTTCACGTTTTTTGGAGTTACAGAAGTATTTGAAATATCCAGATTGCTACAGACTGTTCTGTTTTTGACAGATTCTGTTTTCTTTGCGTTCTGTGCTTGTTTTGATGATTCTATGGTTTTCTTTGAAGAGTTTTTGCCATAGAAAGTTGGAATACAGTAGATATAATGCAAAAATAAAATATGAATGGGTTTGCAAAAATACTTATAGTAGTGATTTTTTTTCTTATACTAACGGACCTCACGAAGATTTTGTTGAGTTTTGTGTGATTGAAGTTTTCAAGTTTTGGGTGAGATCGCGATGGATGAAGGAATAAGGATTAGCAAAAGGCTAAGCTTGGGGATGCCCATGGCACCCCAAGATAATATTCAAGAAGTATGAAGCAACTAAGCTTGGGTATGCCCCCGAGTGGCATCCCCTCTTTCTTCTAACAACCATCGGTATTTTACTTGGAACTATATTTTTATTCGTCACATATTATGAGTTTTGCTTGGAGCGTCTTGAGTCTTTGCTTGTTTTTCCTTTTTAATTTTCAATAAGTGTCCTTGCTGGACACACCTATTTGAGGGAGCCAAATTATGCTATGCCTGCTCCTATGCTTCACTTAAATCTTTATGAGCTATGGAATTTCTCTAGTGCTTCACTTATATCTTTTTTAGCATGGTGTGCTTTGTTATTTTTGAAAAAATTCTGTCTTGCTTCACTTAGATTAATTTGAGAGGAAGAGATATGATGCTCATGTTCTTCACTTATATTTGTTTGAAATTATTGAAAGCAACATATGAAACTAGTTCCAAAGTGATAGATATCCAACGAGGATATAATAAAAACTTTCATGAAGATCATTGGACAAAATAAACTTGATTCTTTGTAATAGTTTTGAGATATGATGATAGTGATATGTGAGTCATGTTGATGAGTAATTATGCTTTAGTAAGAATATTGGTGTTAAGGTTTGTGATTCCCTATGCAAGCATGAAAGTCAATAGTTATGCAATGAAATTACATCCTACTTGTGGTGCATTATTCGGTGTTAGTTATGCTTAATGCTCTCTTATGAGATTTTTTTGTTTCTTGGTTGGATGCTTCTCAATCTTTTGCTAGCCTTCATTTGAACTAAGTATGATCACTACTTGTGCATCCAAATCCTTTAAACCAGTTTTTGCCACATGAGCCCACTATACCTACCTATATGCAATATTCTTTTGCCCGCCAAAGAAAATTTGCATGTGACATATCTAATTTTCAAAATAAACCTATCTTTTGTGTGCTCGTACCGCTCATGAAACGGTAGGGGGTGGCTGATATATTTCCATGATAGATATGTTATTCTCAAGATGAGTGTTTATTCACTTGTCATTGCACGAGAGTACAGCAAAGGTATTAGGGATGCCCAGTCCCGAAATGAAAAATGAATTTACTTTATGTTGACAAATAATAAATTCCTTGGAAAGTGTTGGTATGGAAGGCACCCGTGGATACAGCTACCCATGGAAAGTGGGAGTATGGTTGAAAAAGGAATAAACTTTATTTTCTGTTTGGGAACCGCCTATGATATATCTAGGATGGAAAGTATTGGTAACTACTCGATCATTTTCGTTGACAAGAAAAGCATGCCACCCAAAATGTTTTATCTCTATCCTTTTTTCTTTGAGCTCTGGCACCTCTACAAATCCCTACTTCCCTCCATGAAGGGCCGTTCTTTTACTTTATGCAATTTTTATTTTTTACTTGAGTCTCCATCTTCTCTTATAAATCACCAACTAAGGGGCACTATGATCATACTTGAGCATTGGGTGTAGCTAATATGCGAGTGTGTTTCATGAATGGATCAATGATTGCACATAATGGGCTAGGGATAACTTATTTTAGCATTGATATTTTTAAACACATGGTTGCTTGTTGATATCCTTGACTATTAAAGTTCTCATGTCAAAACTAGACTATTGCTTTGAACCATATAAAATTCCAAATGTCCATGCCACAAAGAAAAGAATATGTGATGAACATGTTAGGCAGCATTCCACATCAAAAATTCTGTTTTTATCATTTACCTACTCGAGGACGAGCAGGAATTAAGCTTGGGGATGCTGATACGTCTCCAACGTATCTATAATTTTTGATTGTTCCATGCTGTTATATTATCATTCTTGGATGTTTTACAATCATTTTATAATAATTTTATATCATTTTTGGTACTAACCTATTGACATAGTGCCTAGTGCCAGTTGATGTTTTCTGCTTGTTTTTTACATCATAGAAAATCAATACCAAACGGAGTCCAAACGCAGCAAAACTTTTTGTGGATTTTTCTGGACCAGATGACACCAGATGGGCCAAGAAAGTACCCGAGGGGTGCTCTGAGGGGAGCACAACCCACCAGGGCACCCCTGGGGGCCCAGGCGCGCCCAGGTAGGTTGTGCCCACCTTGGTGGCCTCCCGCACCGCCTCTTTGGTCTATAAATACCCCAATATTCCAGAAACCCTAGTGAAACCCTAGAAAAATAGCATACGGTCTATAATTTGTTTACCCACCGTATGCTATTTTTCTCGAGAGAAGCCACTAGTGAAATCTACGGTCCCCGGGTCTCTTCTTTATTATATTTGCCTTCGCGATCTGTTCTTATTTGCTTTTATTTGCAAATCTATTAATCCAAAAATACAAAAATACCTTTCTGCAATTTTTATTTATTTATTTATTTACTTTATCTCGCGTTCCTGCGAGATCTATTTATCCAATCTACTACAATTTTACCTATCTTTTTACCCGTGAGGGATTCATAACCCCTCTCTTACGTCGGGTTGCAAGTATTTGTTCTTTGTGTGCAGGAGTTGTTTACGTTGTGTTGTGTGGTTCTCCTGCTGGTTCGATAACCTTGGTCTCATCACTGAGGGAAATACCTAGCGTAGTTGTGCTGCATCATCCCTTCCTCTTTGGGGAAATACCGACGTAGTTCAAGCCACGTCAAAAGGAATTTCTGGCGCCGTTGCCAGGGAGACATCACCAACATCTACTAGGTTCCTAGTCACAAATCTCATCTCCTTACAATTTACATTATTTGCTATTTGCCTCTCGTTTTCCTCTCCCCCACTTCCGAAAAAATTGCCGTTTTATTCGCCCTCTTTTTCATTCACCGTTTTCCCGTCGGATCTCTTACCTTGCTTGTCATCATGAGTGATTTTGGTATGGCAGAAATAGATGATGGCCTGACTCCTAAAATTGGAAGATCAGGGAATCTGGATGTTAAAACCTTTGTTTTGAGACAAGGGGATATTATGGGGAAAGAGCGTATCCAAGAGTTCTTTAATTGTGTTGGAAATTTGACTCTTGATGACACCCCGATACTCAAAAGGACAAAATCTTATGCGGAAGCTATTTTAGTGCTAGTACTGGAACTTGAGAATAGATTTATTCGTACCCATCCTACCTTGCAAAGATTGTTTTTTGAGCTACCCACTTTAAAGGACCCCAAAGCTAAAAAGTTAGCTACCCGTATCCTTATGAATGAATTTGATTACATATTATGGGAGGCTAGGGAAATTTTTTATTTTTATGGTATGAACCGTGGAAAACTGGTTATAGATGAGATCCTCTACAATAGTGATTTTATGTTGCGACACTTGCTTGGTAATAATCAATTTTTTGATGAAAATCTTAAGAAGGAAGTCCCCGTTCTAGATATAATCCAGCAAGTTTCTAATGATGTCAATCAACAATACTCTTGCATCATGGCCGGAAATCAAAGGGGGTATAAAGTCGGGCAACTTGAAAATGCTAAAATCTCTATGGACAATGTTTTTCAAGTTATTTTTGCTAAGCCGCATGATGAGAATGGAAAATAAGGACAAAGATGACAATACTTAGATCCTTCACATTATGCCTAGCTAGGGGCGTAAAATGATAGCGCTTGTTGGGAGGCAACCCAACTTGTATCTTTTTTTTGCCTTTTGGTTTTCTTACTATTTTCAATAAAATACCCAATTATGCCTTTGTTTAGATGTGTTTTTGTGGTTTAAATTCGTGTTTGTGCCAAGCAAAGCCTTTGGGACCATGTTGGGTGATAGTTGGTTTGATCTTGTTGGAAAATAGAAACTTTTGTGTCTAGTGAAATAATTTTTAAAAATCACAGAAGCGACAAAAAATTCTGATTTTTTTACATAAGATTGATATACGAATTGCCCACGTTTTACTAACTTTTCAGAATTTTTGGAGTTACAGAAGTATTCGTAATATTCAGATTGCTATAGACTATTCTTTTTTTGACAGATTCTGTTTTCGTTGTGTTATGTGCTTGTTTTGATGATTCTATGGTTTCTGTCGGTGTACAAAAGTAGGGGCACTCCTTTGTACCCCTTTACTTGTGCACGGGCAGTCGGAGCCACGCGTCGCGGCCACACTAAGCAGGGCAGGGGAGGGGGTCGGAGAGAAGCCGAAGCCCGAGGCAACGCCAAGGACAAGAACACAAGGGACAGGAGGGTGAAGCAGGCTCCCCCGGCAAGAGCCTTGCCGGGGCAGCACGCCCAACGCCAAAAGAGTGAGCCACCCTTGAGCCCACGGGTTCGAACCCAACCAACTACGTTGGAACTAGGGCTCGAGAGGCACCTCCGTGGTGGCATGCAAATCTTTGTCAAGACCATGGATACATGAGATTAGATGAGAACCAACAGACGGCGACCCTCAGCAGGATCCTTGCCGAAGAGATCCACAAGACCCCCGGCAAGCGCCTTGCCAGGGACGACTGCAATGCCACGGCAAGACCCTTGCCGGGCCCCCGGCAAGGACCTTGTCGAGGGCGTCAGCAGGGCCACAGCCAGGGCCGCGTCGACCAAGACTCCACCGCCGTCCCCCAAGCAGCTGCCAGCTGGGCAGGCACCTGGGTGGCGACAGGCAGCCTTTATGCCAACTCAGCAAGCACTTGCGTGGTGGCATGCAGATCTTCGTGAAGACCCTACCACCGCGCCACCTTAGCTGCCTACCTGCCTACATGGCGTCGCATGCATCGCTGGCCTGGGCGCGTGTCGAAGCTAGACGAGGCGGCAACGGACGGGACGGGCCTCGCTCCCGTCCCCGATAAAGCTAAGGGACACCTAAGCAACGCATTAAATGCATCTTGTCCTGTAATACATGCGATAAGCTCAGGCACTGTAGAGCTTTCCACCTCCTGTGTGCCACTGTGGCAACCCCTTTTGCCTATAAAAGGAGGCCCAAGGCGACCAGGAGAGGGATTCTGCTTTTTGGAACTACGCAACCACCGTGGCTAGTTTGAAAGCTCAAGAACACTCAATACATCCACCAAAGCAAGACTAGTGTTTTATGTATCCTCGTGGCCCGAACCTGGGTAAACGATCCTTATGCTGGCTCCTGGACCTGCTCTCCTCACAACCTTGTGCCCGCCGACAGTAGAAGGGATTCCAGTGATCCCATAGGTGTCATTCTCACCGACATCTTTGGCGCGCCAGGTAGGGGGCGCAGATTGTGAGGATTTGGTTTAGCAACCAGCTTAGCAGTTTCCTCGTGGCCATGGTTCCTGAGGAAGAAGATGGCCGAGAGAACAGTGCTGCCTGCAGGTGCGAAGGGCGCCAGTGCGGCAACAGGAAAGCTAAGTCATTCCAAACTTTAAATAATTCCTTTTTATATAAGGTTATTCCCTCGGAGATCTCGTTCTTTGCATGGAAAACCTGCACGCAAAGGGGCCCTCCCATGATTGGCAACGCCTTTGTTCTGTTTCGAGTCTTCTCAATAGCTCCGGCCGCGTCGAGAGTGGTAGGGTAGCCTTCCGCAATTGGCAACGCTCTCGATTCTGACTCGAGTTGTGACAGCCTGATTTTTTGCCATCTCTTATTTGCGTGATTTTCATTTGGCTTTATTTTGAAATTTGGAGTTTTTGAACCTTTTCATATGGACTTAAACACTTGGGTACCCTTGGCTTTCACCCAAGTGCATCATTCCCCTCTCTAATCATCATTCCCCTTCTGATCCACCTCAAAATAATCTTGGGAATATTTTTCTTAAATGAAAAACATTCATTTTTCCTCTCTAAAACCCTAGCTAGTTCAATGAGCTCCAAAGCAACCCTAATTTTTCTTGCCCACAAAAATCTGAGAAAATTCACAAATATTCTTTGAACCCTAGGGCACCTTCGTGAGCAAAAATATTTCATCACTTTTTGGAATATTTTTGCTATAGAAAATATTTTCTGTTCTGGACAGAAATGGTGGTTTCTACAGCAACTACCATTTTACTTGCTCCATTGTGCCTGAATTTTCTTGTGCATCATCACCTTAGTAGATGATGGCTAGCCTCCAAAGCACAGCCCCCAACTCCCAGCCATTTGACCTCAGTAATCTCTCAAAGTTACTGATCAGAAACTTACCTGGCTTGTAAAACCTTCTCTACTGCATCTGGAGCCAAACCAAAGCGTGGTAATCATCAAAACTACCACGAACAACAAGCCAGACATGATCTTTGGACGTTGGTCGGCCTGAGGGGAGAGTTCACGCGGTGACCACGCGTGTCCATGATGCCAGCATGCGTATCGACGCGCTCTGAGTCCCGCCGAGCGCTCTGTTCGCGCGTGCTCGCTTCCCCCGTCTGCCCGAGCGTGCCAAACTTCGCCACCATCCTCGTCTCAACGCCATTAACTCCCCCTGGCGCTCGCCGACACCGGAGCTCGCCACAGCGAGCACGGACGCGGTCCGGCCAACGCCATAGTGCGCTCTGCACTGTGCTCGTCGCCTTCCTCTTGATCCTGTGTTCATCCCCGTTCACCCACAGCCCCCGCGTGAGCTGCATCGCCTTCTCCCCCTCTCACTAACACCGCTCGTCACCGGGCGTGGCGTCCAGGTGTCATCGGCGGAGCCCCGATCCACCCCCGACGCTCGCCTATAAAAGGAGCAACCCCCAGCCTCCTCGAGTACCATCCTCCACTCCCACACACTCCAGAAGCGTGTAGATAGCCGTAGCCCGACCGGGCAGGCCGCGGGCCGCCGTCCCCGAGCTCGAGCTCGCCGGCGATCCCCTCGGGTCGTCGCGGTAGCTCCAGCCCCTCCCAGGCCAGGGCAAACTGACGGTGTCCTGGACTAGGGGGTACTCACCACGTCGTCCCCCAATCGGTTAGATTGGGCCAAGGACCCCTAGGGCTGCATACTCATGGGCCAGTCCGGACAGGTGCCGCATACAAGTAAGATTGCACAAGACTTGGCGATCAAGACAAGGACTCCTCCCCCACCGGCGTATTCGGCTAGGACTCTTGTTATCCTGGGCCTCTGGTGCATTATATAAACCGAGGCCAGACTAGTCGATAGATGATTATGAGATGACTCATCATACCTCTAGGGTTTAGACCACAACATATGATCTCGAGGTAGACCAACTCTGTATTACCCCATATGAATACAATCAAAAGCAGCATGTAGGGTATTATCTCATCAAGAGAGCCCGAAGCTGGGTAAAACCCCGCGTACATGTTACCATCGATCCTAGACGCATAGTTCGGGACCCCCTACCCGAGATCCGCCGGTTTTGACACCGACGTTGGTGCTTTCATTGAGAGTTCCGCTATGTGATCGACAAAAGGATCGATGGCTCGCCTGCAGATCAACTA
Source organism: Aegilops umbellulata (assembly GCA_032464435.1). Lineage (NCBI taxonomy): Eukaryota > Viridiplantae > Streptophyta > Magnoliopsida > Poales > Poaceae > Aegilops > Aegilops umbellulata. The sequence goes on from CP136054.1 coordinate 402,922,202, forward strand.
CGACTTCAGGCATCTTCGTCACTAGCTCGACTGGTCACCTTGGTTCGACCAAGGAATACGCCCCGTGTTCGAATCACCATGTTCGGACGAGGGCCTTCATCAAACATCAACTCTGATCTCTATCAAGATCACGGAGGAATCATCCATGAAGCTCGGGGGCTCAATGTCAACATTGCCCTCAAGCGACCGTGTTGTTTTTCTGGACAGCGAACACGTATCTTCTGCCGCCACCTCCTCGAGTATCGCTTTGACGATCGCTTTGGTGGAATTGTGCGGAATTGAGTCTACAACAACCCTGGAAAATTTCGTCGAGTTCCGATGGAGGTCTCTGGCAATCTATAATATACCGGAGCCCTGTCAAATCTGGACGGGAATCTGGACGAGTTTAGGGCGTGGTGTCCAGCTTGTAGCTCGGGCGTCCTTTGGAAGATCCAACCGTTGATCGGCTGCGGAATTACTATATCTACCACCCTTCAAAATTTCAGCTCGATCCGACCGTCCGAACTCCGTCCGACAATATTGCTCCACGGCTGTCGACCTGTGCTAGACACGTCGTCACTTTGTTGAGCCGAGCTCAACTTCTTCGGATCATCATCTCGGCAAGCCGAACAAGAGTCCGGCATCGCGAAGGACAAATCATCACCAACATCGCCGCCCCACGGATTACACGGAGCGGGCATACCGGCATCACCGCACGGTCGCTTCACCAAGCCAACATCTACCACGTCACGACCTGCATCGGCAGGGCCGCACCATTGCCCCTTCAAGCCGGTGTCCATCACGCCGAACTACTTCGACTCATCGACTGGCCTCGAGGCTTCGACATCTCGGCTGGACCGGAGGATTCATCATCTCTTCATCAACCTACTCCGGACACTTCGGCGTCACTAGCCGACCAGCTTCGTCACGATTGGCCGAACTGAGGGCTTCGCCTCGGCGAGCCAACCTTTGCCAGCATCATCTTCCTTTGGATTACTGCAACAAATAAACCAGGTGCTATTAATCCTAATATTTTTTGCATGTCTGGGTTCATTTTTTCCAAGGAATTATTACTCTGGTTTGTCCATCATATGTTCATAGGTCTATCAAATGGTGGCCGTATTAACGACGGTCGCATGCTGGTTCGGTCAGTCTCCGTACATAGTCCGGCGAACGCCGCATCCGGAGCGCGGACCGACCTGTGAATTCAGGCTTTGCCACGCCTTTACCGCATCACGCCGACGCCCTGCATCGACATCGACTTCGGCGTCAGGCCATATTTCTTTTATTACTCCCTTTGCATAAATTATTCATTATGCAACGATTTTTTATTTATCATTATTACCATTATCTCCCGTTTGCACTATTTTTTGTGCACAGGAAAATGATCCGGGGACTTCGGCGTCACTCTGCCGGTCTGCATCGAACGTGCTATATCACCACTTCAGCGTGTCGAGCTCTCCGCTCCGCCACCTTGGGACTAGCTTGGGGGATAGAACCTTGTCCCGCATCAAGCTCGGACTACGAACACATTAACCAGCTAAGTCACTTTCATGCTCAAAGCTTTAATTTCTAACTTGTGTTCGGTTCGATCAAGCGTTATACTTTTTTGAAAAAAAAGTTGCTTGTAAAAAAATTTCTTGTCCAAACTTTGTTCACACATACTTGACGCGCTACCCGCGCTCATTATACCTGGGGGCTTCTTTAACAGAAGTTTATTTATATGGGCTTCATGCCCAATACATGTGTCAAACTTCCGCATGTACCTTTTCTTCACCATTATATGCATCGATATGACTTAAGTTTTGGCCAAGCTGGGTTGCCTGGCTCCTGTGCTTACCCCTACATTCCCGATTGTTTGGCTAGGTGGTAAATGGAGCACCTCTGCGATTGTTACTGCCGGGTCAGCCGGATGTGTACCTCAGACTGGGTGAAGCCGAAAGCTAGCGTTCTTAAGGGAATATTCGGTCGGTGAACTAAAGATGACCTTTTTTCTTATTTATTTATATGCCCCCAGATGTTTTTTCTGTGTTTGCAGTTCGGACATGCACTTTAGGGCATGCCTCCCAGAGAAAGGAACCCCTAACGGAACTATTCTCTCTGGAAGATATTTCTTACTAACCATGTAATATAACATAACTAGTTGGGCACTTGTCTGATAAAGCACCGATGACCCCTACGCCTGGTCTCCATGCATACCCCGGTTCTTATATAACCGTTAGGGTATTCGGACACACTCCGGACCGTCAGGTCCCGAGGTCGAAGCGAAAAGGTCGGCAATGACAAACGATCTACAATCCGGCTAGAAGGCATTACACATGTCACTTATAATTATATAGTCACTCTAACTATTCGTATTCCTCTTCAATACCATCTAACAAGCTGTTTAATTTACAGTCCTACTCAGAATACTTTGTTTGTGACGCATAAATTCGAATACCTCGTTTACTTGGGGGCTTCCTTTATGAAGCTTTTCCTGTTGCATATGATTATACTTGTACGGCTTCGTTCTCTGTTCGTGTATTATGCCAAAATATGCACCATATTGACTTAAGCGATTTGCAAGCTAGGTTGCCTCGCTCCTGTGTTTACCCCTACGTTCCCGATTGTTCGGCTAGGGAGTAAAGGGAGCACCTCTGCGATTGTCACGATCGGGTCGCCCGAGCCGGACCTCAGACTGGGTGAAGCCGAAAGCTAGCGCTCTTATAGTTTTCAATAATGGTCGGCACACAACGGAACTCATGAGTACAAAAAATCTATTGCACAAGTCTCATAATAAACAATGAGCACCGAAGAAAGGTATCGGCGGGGGTACTATTTTCTTCGAAGATGCTTCTTACACTTCGCGGTAATATAGCATAAGTTCCCTGAGCGCGCTTTGTCTGTTACAGCCTTATGGCCTGATTGCCTGGTTATTGGAAACACTGTCGATATTCTCGACAGATGGAGTACATAACACTTTTCGGTCCTTGACCGAAGAGGGAGAAGCCGACGGTCGGTTAAGACGCGTTTAAAGTTCGGTTGAACATAGATATGATATAAGTACTTCGGTACATGGAATCATTCTCCTACCCAAGTCACTTGGGGGCTCTTAAGCTTATTTAAGCCGTTTTATAATAAGTGTTCTTCTTCTTAGTCGTTGCAAAGTTTTATTATTATTATTTATCACTCCTCTTTTCGACACGAGTGTGTGGTCACTAGCCGGGGAGCCTAATTTCTCTCGCAAAAGCCGCTAGAGTTTAGTTTGCTAAACTGGCCTGATGAGAAGTACTCCGCCCTCGGGATAGGAGGTTGAAGCCGTAGGCTGACCCGCTCGAAGTCTTGAGATAGGATGTATCATGTTAAAGCACGACAGAAGCACTTCTTTTTTCTAAGACCAATTTTTAGATTGGCACCGAACACTTGATATTGTTCGGACGTCATGTTTTTACTGAAGTTTCTTGGTTTTCCAAGCTTTTTGGCACTTTTAAACTATTTGTGCTTTTCCAGCATTAGTCTCGCAGTGCAACGCCGTACACCTTTATGGATTCGGCAAGAACATTCTCAGATATTGCTATATATGCATCGGTTTCGAATTGTGTCTTCGGTCACTAGTTGGGTTGCCCGGCTCCTGCACTTGTTTCCTACGTTCCGTTTTGTTCGGCTAGGCGTGCAAAGGGAGAACCACTGCGATTGTGCTTCCAGCTCACATGGTTAAGCACCTCAGTGGAGAAAGCCGAAAATAGACTGTCACAATAAGCGTAAACTGGTCAGCAATCCGATGACTATGTTAAAAAACAGGCCGTTCATTACATTGGCCGAAGTGTTTACGGCTTGACCTCGACTGTCGCCGAACACTACCGGGGGCTATTAACTAGCCTCCCAGACTAAATCCTCGATATTTTGCTCTTACATTGGAGCTGAGGTTTTATGATCATGCTTAGCATGAAAACCCAAAGAAAGGAACCGATAGCGGGACTATTTTCTTTGGAAGACATTTCTTCTGTTAAACAGTAATATAACATATCTCTCCGTGTACCTTTGTTTATAAAACCGTATGGCCAGATTGCCTTGTTTGTCATAAATCTTTGCCCTCATAAAGGCTCTATAAAGTAAGACAAAGACTCCTCGGCTACTGGCCGAGGAGGTGGAAGCCGATGGTCGGTCAACAAAGTTTTGTACAATATGGATCCGAGCATTAATGACGTAAAGTACTTGGATACATAGAGTCATTACACACAATTTGTGATTTTACTATGGATATCGATCCTTAATTCGGCCACCCGTGCCCGCATTAAGGCTCGGGGGCTACTGAGCTTCGGGCTTACTATTTAAACATATTAAAGGGGCACATCGATCCCCTGATCTGGTGTTGCCACCCGACCAGTGTCTCGGGGGCTACTGCATTGCTTGTCCATTGCAGAAAATTTTATGTGCAATATAGTTTCCGAGGAGATTTTGATCCTCAGGTTGGTCGGCCGCACCCAACCTGAGTCTCGAGGACTGAGCACGCCGCTTTTTGTGTCCCAAAGTATTCTGCCGAGCTAGGACTTGATCCTCAAACCGATTTTGCAAATCAACCTGAGTCTCAGCGGCTACGGGGATCAGCGGTCTTATGTCATCCTTCATGTGCACCTCGGGTTTTAGACCGATACCCACCTTGAGGGCTACTGGCTATATATTTCGGCAGAGAATAAATTGCAGCGATCAATAATATTGACAAAAATCGGCCCACATTCGGGGTGGTGCACCACCTCGAAAGCAATCCGGCATAAAGCTCGGGCGCTAGTGGCTGGCTCCATAGAGGGCATTTCCGGCATTGAGCTCGGCTAAAACTCCTTCAAACTTCTTTTAACCAAGGTGATTTACGACACCTCGGATACAGTCCGGCGTTGGAGCTCGGATACATAGTCCGGCGTTGGAGCTCGGATACATAGTCCGGCTTTAGAGCTCGGAAGCAGTCCGGCATTGGTGCTCGGCTGCAAAAAATACCTCAAATGCAGTCCGGCGTTAGAGCTCGGATGCAAGAGGGAACTGCCTCCCGGGAACAACTTCAAACCCGAGGTGTGGCATAAAAATAACAAGGCATTGATAAAGGCCGGAAACTTAAAGGGGCTCCTCGAATACCCGACGTGTAAACCCGTCGAATGCATTTCGGCGATCCTCAAGATCGAAGATAAAGAAGATTCGTTGAACCAGTTTTCAAGACAGACGACCGAAGATGAAGAACAGTTCGGAAGAATTGAGGAGGGTCCCTAACTTGAAGACCGGTTCAGGGGGCTACTGACGGTGTCCTGGACTAGGGGGGACTCACCACGTCGTCCCCCAATCGGTTAGATTGGGCCGAGGACCCCCAGGGCCGCATACTCATGGGCCAGTCCAGACAGGTGCCGCATACAAGGAAGATTCCACAAGACTTGGCGATCAAGACAAGGACTCCTCCCCCACCGGCGTATTCGGCTAGGACTCTTGTTATCCTGGGCCTCTGGTGCATTGTATAAACCGAGGCCAGACTAGTCGATAGATGATTATGAGATGACTCATCATACCTCTAGGGTTTAGACCACAACATATGATCTCGAGGTAGACCAACTCTGTATTACCCCATATGAATACAATCAAAAGCAGCATGTAGGGTATTATCTCATCAAGAGAGCCCGAAGTTGGGTAAAACCCCGTGTACATGTTACCATCGATCCTAGACGCATAGTTCGGGACCCCCTACCTGAGATCCGCCGGTTTTGACATCGACAGCGACCCTTCCAGAGCCTCCGCCTCTCTCCGGTGAAGCCATCCCGTCCCCTTGGAGCCCCTGAAGTTGCCTCTGCTCGTCGTCTTCCTCGTCTCCGGCGACCGCCGCCCTCTGCCTCCGCTTGCGAGGTTGATTCCGACGCTGTCCGACCACCCCTAGCTACGCTACGGGTACGGGCAGGTGCGCTGTAACGCCCTCGATGCGGCTATATCTCCCACGTGTCGAAGCACGACTTAGAGGCATAACCGCATTGAAAGCAATGTCGCAAGTGAGGTAATGTTCACACAACCCATGTAATACATGAGGGAAAGATATACATAGTTGGCTTACAATCGCCACTTCACACAATACATGACTAAAGCATTACATCATACAGATACAATCACGGTCCGACTACGGAACCAAAATAAAAGAAGACTACCCCAAATGCTACACAGATCCCCGATCGACCCCAACTGGGCTCCACTACTGATCAACTGAAATGAAACACCACAATGAACAAGATCTTCATCGAGCTCCTCCTTGATCTCGGGTGCGTCACCTGCACGGTTTCATCAGCACCTGCAAACTAGTTTTGGAAGTATCTGTGAGTCACGGGGACTCAGCAATCTCACACCCGCGAGATCAAGACTATTTAAGCTTATGGGTAGGAGAAGGTAGTGAGGTGGAGCTGCAGCAAGCGACTAGCATATCTGGTGTCTAACATACGCAAATGAGAGCGAGAGGAGAAGGCAAAAGCACGGTCGAACAACTATGATCAAGAAGTGATCCTGAAACTACTTACGTCAAACATAACTCCAACACCGTGCTCACTTCCCGGACTCCGCCGAGAAGAGACCATCACGGTTACACACGCGGTTGATGTATTTTAATTAAGGTCAACTTCGGGTTTTCTACAACCGGACATTAACAAATTCCCATCTGCCACATAACCGCGGGCACGGCTTTCGAAAGTTCAAACCCTGCAGGGGTGTCCCAACTTAGCCCATGATAAGCTCTCGCGATCAACGAAGGATATTCCTTCTTCCCGGGAAGACCCGATCAGTCTCGGAATCCCGGCTACAAGACATTTCGACAGTAATAAAACAAGACCAGCAAAGCCGCCCGATGCGCCGACATCTTGATAGGAGCTGCGCATATCTCGTTCTCAGGGCAACACCGGATAAGTCAAGCTACGAGTAACCAGGCCTCGAGTTTCCCCGTGGTGGCCCCGCAGGTTGCTCGGTTCGAACCAGCACTTAGAGAAGCACTGGCCCGGGGGGGCTAAATAAAGATGACCCTCGGGCTGGCCGACCCAAGGGAAAGGCATAGGTGGTAGGCAAATGGTAAAACCAATGTTGGGCCTTGCTGGAGGAGTCTTATTCAAAGCGAACTATCAAGGGGGTCCCCTAAATCACCCAACCGCGTTAGGGACGCAAAATCCGGGAACATAACACCGGTATGACGGAAACTAGGGCGACAAGAGTGGAACAAAACACCAGGCATAAGGCCGAGCCTTCCACCCTTTACCAAGTATATAGATGCATTAATTAAATAAGATATATTGTGATATCCCAACAAGTAAACATGTTCCAAACAAGGAACAACATCTCCATGTTCCAACAAGGAACAAACTTCATCTTCACCTGCAACTAACAACGCTATAAGAGGGGCTGAGCAAAGCGGTAACATAGCCAAACAACGGTTTGCTTGGACAAGGTGGGTTAGAGGCTTGGTTTAACAATATGGGAGGCATGATAAGCAAGTGGTAGGTATCGCAGCATAGGCATAGCAAAAGAGCGAGCGTCTAGCAAGCAAAGATATAAGTGATTTCGAGGCTATGGTCATCTTGCCTGCAAGGTTCTCAGAGTTGTCAAAAGCTTGGACCTCGTAAGCGTTCTCAACAGGTTCCTCGTTCACGTACTCGTCTCCCGGCTCTACCCAAAACAAGAGCACAAGCAAAGGAACAACTATCAACCACGATGCAATGCGCAAGCAACATGATGCAAAACATGGCATGATATGCGAGATGTAGTATGCAATGCATATGCGTGCTCCGAAAGGAAAAGGATGAACAAGGCATAATCTAGGCAAACCAAGTATGCCACTGGAAAGGTGAGGTGATTTTGGTTGAAATCGATATAAAGATCACCGGAATCGGATGCACGGTTTGCAAATGACAAGCAAAACAAGAATGACATATTTCTGTATTTAACAACATGATGCCACTTAGCATGCAACAAGAAATTAAGCTACTGCACCCAAACGTACCAGCAAAGCATATGACAGTGATCTACTCAAGATGCTTGACAAAACATGAACACTGAGCTACGGCTAAATCACACCATAACAGGTTCAAACAAGCATGGCAAAAGTGCAAAAAGATAACAGGTTCACAGACTTGGTGAAAATAATATGCCAGAAATTAACATCAGGATGACATGTTTAGAGCAAGGAAACAACCTGCTACAGGGACAAAATATAGCAAAACAAGGCATGGCATGAATCTACTCACAACATAGAACAAAAGTCCCTTACTGACCATGAGCTAAAAAGGAACAGAAAATATAATAGCACCCATGTCAATTAAGCAAGTTTCGTTACAGATTTCAGACTTGGCAGAAAACTGGACATGTCAAAAACAGATAACAAGTAGGCATGTTTACGAGCTCGATGCACTCACTACAGAGCATTTGATGATAAACTAAGCATACAACCACCAAGAAGACATGGCATAGAAGCTAGACATAGCAAGAATAACATCATAGCATGCAATGATCAACTACAACAAGCTTGGCAAAATCGAACAACATGTAAACAATCTGCCAGTAACATTTTATAGCAAAAGTAGAGCTCGATTGACTCAAGCTATGGCGCTCCATAATTAAAAACAAAGGCATGGATGGATAGACCAAATCCATATGTTCAAAACATCCTTACTGATCATGCTCAAAAGAGTACTGATCTCTCTGAAACAACATGAACACATGGCATAAAAATAACAGCAGGGAATGACTGAAAATACCAAGTCTCCGAAATCAGCAACATTGAGTAAGTTACTTAACATGCTTGTGCTAGTCACCACAGAGATCACAAAAATACATGGCATACACCCCTGTAAGTATGGCATGGCATATTACAAAACACATGTAGGACTCAACTTCATAGGGTGCACACATCAATTATGGCAAAAATGACAAAAGTGCATGTACTGATAATAATCTGGAACTAACATCACATAGACCTCTTCCAATAGCATTTCGGGCATCAAGATGAGCTCAAATGAAAATGATGCAATGAGACGAAATGATGTACACGTCAAGACGAACAATTTTATATACTACACGCACAAAACGGAGACACGGATGCAGAGTTATGGCATGAAGAACAGGGCAACAAAATGATATAGGGAAAGGACTTAGACGAAAATTACCCTCCGGATCTGGGGTTGACCCAGCACGCAGGAACGAGGCGGCGGCGGATCTCGCCGGATCCCCGCTGGAGAAGTGGCTGGAGCAGGCCGGGGAGGGCAGATCCGGTCGCCGGCGAGCAGACCGGGCCGGATCCAGGCGGCGGCGGAGGCGGGCGACGTCGCCGGGCGGCGAGGAGCAAGGGGCGAGGCGGCGGCGCGTGCAGGGACTCGCGGGGCGCCGCGACGGCGGGCGATGGCGGCAAGGCAAGACGGCGGAGGGTGCACGCAGGCGGAGCGTTGGCGGGGTGGCGGCGCTCGCACGGGGAGCAGGGCGCCCGGGTGCGCGGGGGAGGTGAGGCCCGTTCGGCCCAGGGCGGGCCTTCCCTGGGCCCAGGCGGGCCGCGGCGGCTGGGTGCCGGCCAGGGACGCGTGGCGCGCCCTGGTTGGCTGCGGATGGCGGCGCGGATGACGTGACGGCGGCGCTGAGTTGTGCTGGCGGCGACAAGTGGCAGCGGGAGAGCTGGCCGGCGCTGAAATTGAGGTGGGTAGGTGGCTGGAGGTAGGTGGAGACTAGGGGATGCCGAATTTGGAAGGAGGGTGTCCATATATAGCAAGAATTGCTAGGGTTAGGGTCTAGGGATTGTTTCTAGACCCTCCGATGCCGATCGAACGATTCCGGACGTGAGGGGGGTGGCTGGGCCTAGTGGATGATAGTGGGCTGTGAGAGAGAGGCTTGGGCTGAGAGGAGAGGGGAAAAAACAGCCCAACAAGGTTTTTCGGAGACCAAAACACCCGACGAATACACCGGCTATATTGCGGTTGTATGAATAACGGCTGGGCTATCAAACGAGCTCCGAATGCGACGAAACTTGACAGGCACTCTGTCTACACTATAATAAGACCGCTCGCCAAGCTTCAATCCATTCCGAGAACATTTCTCGGCCACTCACGAAACGAGGTAAAAGGGGGGCGCCGGAGGACATAGGAGTGCCGGATTGCAAAACGGACAACGGGGAAAATGCTCGGATGCATGAAACGAACACGTATGAGAATGCGATGCACATGATGACATGAAATGCATGACAAGGACAAAATGCAAAATGAAGGGAAACCCAACCACGGAGGTAATATCATATCACATTGCCGAAAATGGTAAGAGTTGGAGTTACAATTATGGCAAGTTACATCCGGGGTGTTACATGCGCCTCCGTCCCCTCTCTCAATCCCTCCCTCTTGTTTTGGCCAAGGAGCCCTCGTCGCCGGCGAAGCCGCGACCCCCTCGGTTTCCTTCTCCCCTCCACCTCACCTGACTAGCGGGCCCCGGTAGTCAGCCACTCTGTACGCGCGTGAAGCGGTACGAGTGGTGGCGCCCTGAGGCTTTACGCCTTCGACGTCACCCCCCTTAGTCTGTTTTATTTAAATTCAAATTCAATTAATTTCCAGAGAGCTTCAAACAGCTATAACTCTTCAACCAAAAGTCCAAATGAATTAATTCTTTTTGCATTGTGTTCTTTGCAAATAAGTCTAGCAGCTCACCAAATATGAGATTTTTCTGAGGTCTCTAGAATTTCTGGTGATTTTTATAAGTGTTCTTGATCTTTTCTTCTTGTGCTTAAATTCATTTTCAGAGGGTGAGGCTTGTCTTGAGGATCACCAGAAGGCTTGTGAACCTCGTCTGCACTAAGGCAAGCCACAACAACATTTTGATGGTGTCATTTCAATATTTATGATTTTCTTACTTGAATGAAATGATTAATCCATGCATTTAAATAACTATTATGTTATTTATATTCTGTTAAGTGTTTGTTAGTTATTATGCTTGATTTACAGAATGTTGAAACTAGTTTAGTTGGTAAAGTAAAGTTAAGATCTACTTGTGGAAATGATAAAATGATTTGTTATGCATATGAGTAATTACTTAAAGTTATTTTCTTGCACAAATAAAATAGTAAAATTTGATAGAAAATATTCTGTTAAGTGCTTGTTTAGCCATTTTACTTGACTTACAGAATGTTTGAACCTAACTTGGTTGGTAAAGAAATTAGGATTTGCTTGTGGTGATGATAGTATAATTTTTGCTTTGCATATGAGGAATTAATCGAAGTTATTTTCTTGTATGAGAAAATAATAAAACTTGTTACAAAATATCTTGTTAAAGTAAGAGTTACCCTAACCACGAAAGTAATATAAATTGTTGATGTTTATGCTTATTGAGAATATGGTTAACATCAGTCATTTTCGTTAATATGTGATGCATGTGTAGTATTGCATTGCATGGCATGCTATGACACCAGTCATTTTCAGTTTAAGTTGAACCTGAATATAACTCAACTTTAATATATCATTGACTGGGTCATGGTGCCGCTGAATCGAGTTTTTCCTAGTGCAACCACATTTGCCTTTGTGGGAAGGCCTTGATTCGGTCCATTGACATGCCTCTGGTCGGTACCTCCAACTAGGGAAGGTTATGGCATGCTTACCCTGGCCCGGTAAGCAGGCATAATCTTGTGTGCCCGTTATTGATATTATGGTACCGGGTCCTCGAGTGGAATCGTTTTGGCCACGACGGTGGTCGTTGTGTCTTTGGTAGACACGGGGCCACCCAGGACTAGCCCATTGGGATTTGGTAGGAGTGGCCGGGAGAGTGTCATGGCAATGGAAGGGTTTTGTCGGAATGCCATTGGTCCACCCAAATGGGAATGCGAGTCCATGGGTTCTGTGGTGTGGATACAGTGTGCTACCTCTGCAGAGTGTATAATCTATCGATAGCCAAGTCCACGGTCATGAACGCCTCGTAGTAGGTCCCACCATGAGTCAATGTTTAATAAACTTGCACACTAAGTGAACTTTGCACTGTTGATGATGGCGGAAAGGCCATCGAGATGTTCGAGACCAAATATTGCTCGTGGTTGCGATCGCTGTAAGGATCACGAGTTACTCTGGTCAAGACCATGATGCTGGTTTGTTTGTGATCCGAGAACGATCACGGTTGGTAAGTCGGTCCCGAGGGACGTTTATCACAAGAGCATGATCACATCATGTCGGAACATTATTGCATTATTAATTGGTTAATTATCATGATATTGCTTGTCATTATGATTATGCCTATTGTGAACTTGCAAGTACATTCAATGTACTGGCCTGGCGTGTCATGCCAGATTTAAGGAAAGTCTCGTTGGAAAGGAGTGCTGCTCGAGTCTAGATCGTGTCCACATCGGTGTCCCTGTGCTATGGAGTTTCCGCTACGACGTTGTTCCGCTGCCGCGTAGTTGTTATTATCGAGGCCCTTTATGTTCACTAAATAATGTACATATTGTTCAGCCGCACCGTGTGTGCCACTTGGCCTCGACCCCTGTTGCATATCCCGGTACACCGCTGGAGGCATTCTTATAATCATTGAGTTGTAAATAAATAGAAGTGCGGTGATCATCATTTAATAGAGCATTTTCCCAATAAAAAAAGGCCAAAAGAAAAAAAGAAGGCCTGAAAAAAAAACATAAATAAAAAGGGGCAATGCTACTATCCTTTTTTTCCACACTTGTGATTCAAAGTAGCACCATAATCTTCATGATAGAGAGTCTCTTGTTTTGTCACTTTCATATACTAGTGGGAATTTTTCATTATAGAACTTGGCTTGTATATTCCAATGATGGGCCTCCTCAAGTGCCCTAGGTCTTCGTGAGCAAGCAAGTTGGATGCACACCCACTTAGTTTCTTTTGTTGAGCTTTCATACATTTATAGCTCTAGTGCATCCGTTGCATGGCAATCCCTACTCCTTGCATTAACATCAAACGATGGGCATCTCCATAGACCATTGATTAGCCTCATTGATGTGAGACTTTCTCCTTTTTTGTCTTCTCCACATAACCCCCATCATCATTATTCTATTCCACCCATAGTGCTATATCCATGGCTCACACTCATGTATTGCGTGAAGGTTTATAAGTTTGAGATTACAAAAAGTATGAAACAATTGCTTGGCTTGTCATCGGGGTTGTGCATGATGAGAGCATTCTTGTGTGACGAAAATGGAGCATGACTAAACTATATGATTTTGTAGGGAGGAACTTTCTTTGGCCATGTTATTTTGAGAAGACATAATTGCTTAGTTAGTATGCTTGAAGTATTATTAGTTTTATGTCAATATGAACTTTTGTCTTGAATCTTTCGGATCTGAATATTCATACCATAGTTAAGAAGAATTACATTGAAATTATGCCAAGTAGCACTCCGCATCAAACATTCTTTTTTTATCATTTACCTACTCGAGGATGAGCAGGAATTAAGCTTGGGGATGCCTGATACGTCTCCAACGTATCTATAATTTTTGGTTGCTCCATGTTATATTATCTACTGTTTTGGACCATATTGGCTTTATTTTCCACTTTTATATTATTTTTGGGACTAACCTATTAACCGGAGGCCCAACCCAGAATTGTTGTTTTTTTTTGCCTATTTCAGTGTTTCGAAGAAACGGAATATCAAACGGAGTCCAAACGGAATGAAACCTTCGGGAGCGTGATTTTCTCACCGAACACGATCTAGGAGACTTGGACCCCACGTCACAAAATAAGGGAGGTGGCCACGAGGGTGGTGGGCGCGCCCACCCCCCTAGAGCGCGCCCCCCTACCTCGTGGGCCCCCCGTTGCTCCACCGACGTACCCCTTCCTCCTATATATACCTACGTACCCCCAAACGATCATAAACGGAGCCAAAAACCTAATTCCACTGCCGCAACCTTCTGTACCCACGAGATCCCATCTTGGGGCCTGTTCCGGAGCTCCACTGGAGAGGGCATCCACCACGGAGGGCTTCTACATCATCATAGCCCCTCCGATGAAGTGTGAGTAGTTTACCTCAGACCTTCAGGTCCATAGTTAGTAGCTAGATGGCTTCTTCTCTCTTTTTGGATCTCAATACAATGTTCTCCCCCTCTCTCGTGGAGATCTATTTGATGTAACCTTCTTTTTGTGGTGTGTTTGTTGAGACTGATGAATTGTGGGTTTATGATCAAGTCTATCTATGAACAATATTTGAATCTTCTCTGAATTCTTTTGTGTATGATTGGTTATCTTTGCATGTCTCTTCGAATTATCAGTTTGGTTTGGCCTACTAGATTGGTTTTTCTTGCAATGAGACAAGTGCTTAGCTTTGGGTTCAATCTTGTGGTGTCATTTCCCAGTGACAGTAGGGGCGACAAGGCACGTATTGTATTGTTGCCATCGAGGATAACAAGATGGGGGTTTTATCATATTGCATGAAACTATCCCTCTACATCATGTCATCTTGCTTAAGGTGTTACTCTGTTTTTAACTTAATACTCTAGATGCATGCTGGATAGCGGTCGATGAGTGGAGTAATAGTAGTAGATGCAGGCAGGAGTCGGTCTACTTGTCTCGGACGTGATGCCTATATACATGATCATACCTAGATATTCTCATAATTATGCACAATTCTGTCAATTGCTCAACAGTAATTTGTTCACCCACCGTAAAATACTTATGCTCTTGAGAGAATCCACTAGTGAAATCTATGGGCCCCGGGTCTATCTTTATCATATTAATCATCCATAACTTTATTATTGCTTTGCTTTTTTTACTTTGCCTTTTATTTTACTTTGCATCTCTATACCAAAAATACCAAAAATATTATCTATCAGATCTCACTCTCGTAAGTGACCGTGAAGGGATTGACAACCCCTATTCGCGTTGGTTGCGGGGAGTTATTTGCTTTGTGTAGGTACGAGGGACTCGCGCGTAGCCTCCTACTGGATTGATACCTTGGTTCTCAAAAACTGAGGGAAATACTTACGCTACTTTCGTGCATCATCCTTTCCTCTTCAGGGAAATCCAACGCAGTGCTCAAGAGGTAGCAGTATCAGAGCCGCGCTGACTGTAGGCCATGCTAGACTACGATGTGTTAACGGGACGTTAGATACGAGTTCAAGTTGGGTGCCGGTAGCAATAGGAGCTAATTGTTGCATTGCATGCACTTGATTTATATTTTTATGCTAACCTGCTAATGGTTGTGAGTGTAGATGGCTCCGGTGCCGTATCCTTGCCAGTTGCAGCTGATGCCGTACACGTCACCGCACCTCCTTCACAACGTGTGGCATCGGCTGTACCCCCTCGGAGACGATCCAGTCTATCGTGTGTACCGGGAGCATCTAGCTGATTCAGTGTATGAGTATCACGCAGTTGTTACTCTACGCACTAGTTCCGATTCCAGCTCTTACACTCGTACTTCTCAGAGCGGTTACGCCTCTACCGCTTCTCAGGCTGTCCAGTTTGCTGCATTCGAGGTCCTTGTCGAGCTTCACTACAACGAGGTCCGAATGCAGAACCACCCAGGTTTCTATTACTACCCTTCTCTGCACGACAATGGTCGTGTCCGTTTCCCTATCATTGATCCGGAGTCTGATAGTGTTGCTAGCCACCTTGCTCGTTATGTCACTGCTAGCTATCTTATGATCCACGAGCTGGCTCGAGGGCTGACTCGTGCCCGTACTGCTTTAACCGCTGCTTTAGTCACTACTAGATCTGCCACTACTCCATCCTCTCTGGGATTTACTCCTTATATTCCAGCCAGTTCTAGTCCCCTATTTCGCCGGTTACTCCTCCGAGTAGCACGGGCGTCTCGGCCGTGAATCCTCTCAGTACTCCTGCCGAGTGGGTTTCACTTCTCACTACTCCTGTAGCTCCGATGATTCACCCTACCCCTGCCCCTGAGGGAGAGCCCTCGAGGCAGCGTCGTCATGTTACATTTAACCCGGATTTCCCAGATTTCCAAACTCTGGCGAACAAGGCTTTCATTGTTGAACTGGAGCACAAGCTTATATCAGATAATAGGCCTGTTAACAACGACAACAAGCGTAAGTTTGAGCCAAAGAAGGATGGACAACCAGTGCAAAAGGCTCGTACCTGGCAGCAGACTCAGGTGGAATACAAGCCCAATTGGCAACAAAATGTTAACAAGACCACCACTCAAGTCAAGAATGTCGTGACCAACCCAGTGCACGAGGAGCGTCAGCGCAATAATTCTTGCTTCGGTTGTGGGCAGAACGGACATTATGCCAGACAGTGCCCCAAGAACAACAAGGCGAATGCCCCATTCAGACCACAAGTCAACTTTATAGAGTCATGCCCGACCCAGCAAAACTTTACTGGGCACGTGCATCATCTCTCAACCAACGAAGCCCAAGAGAACCCCGAAGTCGTCATTGGTATGTTTTATGTTAATGACATACCTGCCGTAAATTTATTTGACTCTAGGGCTTCCCATTCTTTTATTTCTCGGAGTTTTGCTGACCAAAACAAATTTCCTTGTTCGCTTTTGGGCAAAAATATGCTGGTACAAACCCCGGGATCTTTAATCAAGAGCAATCTGGTCTGTCGTGATCTGGAAATCAATATCAACGGAGTCTACTTTCCAACCTCTCTGATAATTATTGAGTCTGAAAAGTTGGATATTATATTGGGTATGAATTGGTTGACCCAATATCAAGTTTGCATAAAGTGCGCAACAGGAGAAGTCACTTTGACCAGTCTGAATGGGCAGACTACAAAATTCTATGCTCGCAAGAACATACCCAAGCAAGAATTGGTTTTCATGGCTGTGGCTGAGTTAGAATTAATTCCTGTGGTCAGCGAGTACCCTAATGTATTTCCAGAAGAACTGCCAGGCATGCCACCAGATCGAGAGCTGGAATTTGCAATAGATCTTGTGCCCGGAACTGCACCATTATACAAGAAGTATTACCGGATGCCCTCATCAGAATTAGTAGAGCTAAAGAAATAGCTTGATGAATTGCTCCAGAAAGGATATATTCGTCCGAGCTCTTCACCATGGGGATCACCTGCTATTTTCGTGGACAAAAAGGATGGCAGCCTCCGCATGTGCGTAGATTACCGCCAGCTGAATGAGGTCACCATCAAAAATAAATATCCGCTGCCAAGGATTGATGATCTGTTTGATCAGCTCAATGGGGCTAAAGTATTCTCTAAGATCGACTTACAAACCGGATATCATCAGCTCAAGATTAAAAAGGCAGATATTCCTAAGACCGCATTCACTACTCAGTACGATCTTTATGAATATACAGTGATGTCCTTTGGTCTCACCAATGCCCCTGCTTTCTTCATGCATATGATGAACAAAGTATTCATGGAATTCCTCGACAAATTTGTGGTAGTCATCATCGATGACATCCTCATTTACTCCAAGGGTGAAGAAGAGCACAAGGATCACCTCCGAGCAGTGCTACAACGACTCCGCGACCATCAGCTATACACCAAATTTAGTAAATGCGAAGGCTCAAGCAAGTTGGGTTTCTCGGGCATGTAATATCCGCCGAAGGTATAGACGTGGACCCGAGCAAAGTAAAGGATGTGCTCGATTGGTTGCCGCCCACGACCGTGATGCAGATCCGGAGTTTTCTCGGATTAGCTAGATATTACCGTTGTTTCATTGAAGGGTTTTCCAAGATTGCTAAACCCATGACGGAGCTGCTCAAAAAGGATAAGAAGTTTGAATGGACAGAGGACTGTGAGAAAAGTTTCAATGAGCTAAAGATACGGCTGACAACCGCAACTGTATTGACTCTTCCAGACATTTATCGCAGTTTTGATGTGTATTGTGACGCCTCCAAGCAAGGCCTTGGTTGCGTATTGATGCAAGACAACAAGGTAGTAGCATATGCATCGCGACAGCTACGACCCCACGAGGGAAATTATCCTACTCATGATTTGGAATTGGTTGCGGTGGTTCATGCGCTAAAAATTTGGAGACACTGCCTCATTGGAAAAAGGTGCCAAATTTTTACCGATCACAAAAGTCTTAAATACATATTTACTCAGCCGGATTTAAATCTCTGCCAACGAAGATGGCTAGAGTTGGTCAAGGATTATGATCTTGGAATAAATTACCACCCGGGTAAGGCCAACGTGGTTGCCGATGCACTCAGTCGAAAGGCTGTTAGCTTAAATCTCTTATTGAAATCCTTGCCTCCCAAACTCCAAGAGGAGATCGCTCAGCTCAACCTGGTCATAGTGGATGCTGGCCTCGCTAATATTTTGGAAGTCACACCCACACTTGAGGAAGAGATCCGCAAGGCCCAGCCAGCTGACATCAAGCTGCAAAAACGTGCCAAGAGCCAGATGGCAGAGCAGACCCCAGATTTCTCCAAGGACACATTCGGTACCCTCTGATTCCGTGCATGGATTTGTGTACCCAATCAGCCGGACTTAAAGAAGAAAATCCTGTCGAAAGCACACGAATCCTCATATTCCATTCACCCGGGAGGTACGAAAATGTATGAGGACCTTAGAAAAATATTCTGGTGGGATGGAATGAAGAAAGACATTGCCTATTTTGTGGCCTATTGTGACATATGTAACAAGGTGAAGGCAGAGCATCAGAAACCAGCCGGACTCCTCCAACCACTGCTGGTTTTGCAATGGAAATGGGATGACGTTTGTTTGGATTTCATTACGGGATTGCCTAAGACTCAACAAGGCAAGGATGCAATCTGGGTCATAGTGGACACCCTAACCAAGGTTGCTCACTTCATTCCGATCAGCACCAGATATCGAGAAAATCAACTGGCACAGCTGTATGTATCCAGAATAGTCAGTCTGCATGGAGTACCCTGAACTATCACCTCCGACCGAGGATCCTTGTTTACCTCCGCTTTTTGGTCACGTCTCCATCAAGCCTTGGGGACAGCGCTGAAATATAATACTGCTTATCATCCTTAGGCGGATGGACAGACAGAGCGGGTAAATCAAATACTCGAAGATATGTTGCGAGCCTGTGCTTTAGCCCAAGGACCTAAATGGGAAGACTGTTTGCCATATGCCAAGTTTTCTTATAACAACAGCTTCTAGACCAGTCTAAAGATGTCACCGTATGAAGCTCTGTATGGTCGTAAGTGCCGCGCTCCTTTAAATTGGTCTCAAACCGGAGATATTCGTATCTTCGGAACAGATCTCATGATGGAAGCTGAGAAACAAGTTAAGGAAATCAGAGATAGATTACAATTGGCCAAATCTTGACAGAGAAGTTATTATGATGCAAAGCACCGGCAGGTCAGTTTTGAACCCGGAGAACACGTATACCTCTGAGTCACTCCTATGAAAGGAGTCAAGTGATTTCAGACTCGTGGAAAGTTGGCACCTAGATTTATTGGTCCATTTCCAGTTATGTCCCGAGTGGGTACTGTTGCATATCAGTTGGAACTACCCGCTGAACTAGCAGACGTGCATAACGTGTTTCATGTTTCACAATTAAGACGTTGCATATCCCCGCCTTAGAAAAGGACTGCTATGGATGAGGTAGAATTGGCAAATGATTTGACCTATGAAGAAAGACCGTTTAGAATTTTGGATCAGATGGAAAAGGTCACTCGCAGTAAAGTAAGAAAATTCTACAAAGTTCAGTGGGGGCATCACACAGAGTCAGAATCAACTTGGGAGCGGGAAAAAAATTTACAGTCACATTATCCAAAGTGGTTTTACCAAGCAACTGAATCTTGAGGACGAGATTCATTCTAAGTGGGGGAGGTTTGTGACAGCTTGATTTTTTGCCCTCTCTTATTTGCCTAATTTTCATTTGGCTTTATTTTGAAATTTGGAGTTTTTGAATCTTTTCATATGGACTTAAACACTTGGGTATCCTTGGCTTTCACCCAAGTGCATCATTCCCCTCTCTAATCATCATTCCCCTTCTGATCCACCTCAAAATAATCTTGGGAAATGAAAAATATTCATTTTTTCCTCTCTAAAACCCTAGCTAGTTCAATAAGCTCCAAAGCAACCCTAATTTTTCTTGCCCACAAAAATCTAAGAAAATTCATAAATATTCTTTGAACCCTAGGGCACCTTCCGGAGCAGAAATATTTCATCACTTTTTGGAATTTTTTTGCTACAGAAAATATTTTCTGTTCTGGACAGAAATGGTGGTTTCTACAGCAACTACCATTTTACTTGCTCCATTGTGCCTGAATTTTCTTGTGCATCATCACCTTAGTAGATGATGGCTAGCCTCCAAAGCACAGCCCCCAACTCCCAGCCATTTGACCTCAGTAATCTCTCAAAGTTACTGATCAGAAACTTACCTGGCTTGTAAAACCTTCTCTACTGCATCTGCAGCCAAACCAAAGCGTGGTAATCTTCAAAACTACCACGAACAACAAGCCAGACATGATCTTTGGACGTTGGTCGGCCTGAGGGGAGAGTTCACGCGGTGACCACGCGTGTCCATGATGCCAGCATGCGTGTCGACGTGCTCTGAGTCCTGCCAAGTGTTCTGTTCGCGCGTGCTCGCTTCCCCCTTCTGCCCGAGCGTGCCAAAATTTGCCACCATCATCGTCTCAATGCCATTAACTCCCTTTGGCGCTCGCCGAAGCCGGAGCTCGCTGCAGCGTACACTGGCACGGTCCGGCCAACGCCACAGTGCGCTCTGCACTATGCTCACCGCCTTCCTCTTGATCCTATGTTCGTCCCCGATCGCCCACAGTCCCCGCGTGAGCTGCGTCGCCTTCTCCCCCTCTCACTGACGTCGCTCGTCGCCAGGCGCAGCGTCCAGGTATCGCCGGTGGAGACCCGATCCACCCCGGACGCTCGCCTATAAAAGGAGCAACCCCCAGCCTCCTCGAGCACCATCCTCCACTCCCACACACTCCGCAAGCGTGTAGATAGCCGTAGGCCGGTCGGGCAGGCGGCGGTCCGCCGTCCCCGAGCTCGAGCTCGCCGGTGATCCCCTCGGGTCGTTGTGGTAGCTCCAACCCCTCCCAGGCCAAGGCGGCCCTTCCAGAGCCTCCGCCTCTCTCCGGTGAAGCCATCCCATCCCCTTGGAGCCCCTGATATTGCCTCTGCTCGCCGTCTTCCTCGTCTCCAGCGACCACCGCCCTCTACCTTCACTTGTAAGGTCGATTTCGACGCCGTCTAACCACCCCTAGCTACACTACGGGTACGGGCAGGTGCGCCTCCATCCCCTCTCTCAATCCCTCCCTCTCGTTTTGGCCAACGAGCCCTCGTCGCCGGGGAGAGCTCCGGCGAAGCCGCGAGCCCCTCTGTTTCCTTCCCCCTCCACCTCACCTGACTAACGGACCCCGCAAGTCAGCCACTCTCTACGCGCGTGAAGCGGTACGAGTGGTGGTGCCCTGAGGCTTTACGCCTTCGACGTCACCCCCCTAGTCTGTTTTATTTAAATTCAAATTCAATTAATTTCCAGAGAGCTTCAAACCGCTATAACTCTTCAACCATAAGTCCAAACGAATTAATTCTTTTTGCATTGTGTTCTTTGCAAAGAAATCTAGTAGCTCACCAAAGATGAGATTTTTCTGAGGTGTCTAGAATTTCTGGTGATTTTTAGAAGTGTTCTTGATTTTTTCTTCTTGTGCTTAAATTTATTTTCAGAGGGTGAGGCTTGTCTTGAGGATCACAAGAAGGCTTGGGAACCTCATCTGCACTAAGGCAAGCCAGAGCAACATTTTCATGGTGTCATTTCAATATTTATGGTTTTCTTACTTGAATGAAATGATTAATCCATGCATTTAAATAACTATTATGTTATCTATCTTTTGTTAAGTGTGTGTTAGTTATTATGCTTGATTTACAGAATGTTGAAACTAGTTTAGTTGGTAAAGCAAAGTTAAGATCTACTTGTGGAAATGATAAAATGATTTGTTGTGCATATGAGTAATTACTTAAAGTTATTTTCTTGCACAAATAAATAGTAAAATTTGATAGAAAATATTCTGTTAAGTGCTTGTTTAGCCATTTTACTTGACTTACAGAATGTTTGAACCTAACTTGGTTGGTAAAGAAATTAGGATTTGCTTGTGGTGATGATAGTATAATTTTTGCTTTGCATATGAGGAATTAATCGAAGTTATCTTCTTGCATGAGAAAATAATAAAACTTGTTACAAAATATCTTGTTAAAGTAAGAGTTACCCCGACCAGGAAAGTAATATAAATTGTTGATGTTTATGCTTATTGTGAATATGGTTGACATCAGTCATTTTCGTTAATATGTGATGCATGTGTAGTATTTCATTTCATGGCATGCTATGACACCGGTCATTTTCAGTTTAAGTTGAACCTGAATATAACTCAACTTTAATATATCGTTGACTGGGTCATGGTGCCGTTGAATCGAGTTTTTCCCAGCGCAACCTGTCGGATCACGGGTTCCGGCAGACCCTTAAAGTTCGAACTCTGGGGTGCGCGCGGAGATCGAGCCCTCTGCCTTTCCGTCTCGCAAGGATCTAAACTACTGCAAGAACAACGCATGAGACACGGGGTTTATACTGGTTCGGGCCACCATTATGGTGTAATACCCTACTCCAGTGTGGTGGGTGGATTGCCTCTTGGGCTGATGAGGAAGAACAGTATAGGTGAACGGCCTCGCGAGGGCCTGTTCTCGGCTAGGGGATGAACTGCTAAGGGGAGTTCGATCGCCCTTCTCTCTCTCTCTCTCTAGATGCTGGATTCTACCTCTGGTTCTCCATCCTCCTTCTCCCCTGGGGGTGGCTAGCCCTATATATAGGCAAAGGCCCCGGGCCTCTTCCCAAATATTGAGCGGGAAGGGCGCCAACAATTGGCCAATTTGAAGGGGAACATCTGGTACACTTATCCTGACTAAAGTTGGTCTTCGCCTGCCAAAGGCTCTGGTGATGACGCCGGCTTGGGCTCCACAGTGACTTCCTCCGTGTCGCGGAGCTGGCCTTGGTCTTGTTGCACCGAAATGGGTGCCTTTGCTTGATCCTCTCGCCTGCGCTTGCCCCCTTTGCACCAAAGAGGAAAGGGAGGACACTGTGCGGCTCGCGCCCGCCTGGCACCCTTGGTCGTCATGGCTTGCGTCATGGGCACCTCGTGAGGTACCCCACCTTGATCTCTCCGCCTCCTCGCGAGCCAGCCTAAGGAGGCCGTGCTTGAGGAAGCGTCGTGTCGTCCGCCTCGCGAGGGTCTTGAACCTTGTGTTGATGAAGATGGGCCACGTTGGGCCCCCACTCGAGCCACGCCGCCGGCCGCAGGCAGGCAAGTCTGGGGACCCCCGTTCCTAGAACGCCGACACAACCACATTTGCCTTTGCAGGAAGGCCTTGATTCAGTCCATTGACATGCCTCTGGTCGGTACCTCCAACTAGGGAAGGTTATGGCATGCTTACCCTGGCCCGGTAAGCAGGCATAATCTTGTGTGCCCGCTGTTGAGATTATGGTACCGGGTCCCTGAGTGGGATCGTTTTGGCCACGACGGTGGTCGTTGTGTCTTTGGTAGACACGGGGCCACCCAGGACTAGCCCGTTGGGATTGGGTCGGAGTGGCCGGTGTTGGGGAACGTAGTAATTTCAAAAAAAATCCTACGCAGACGCAAGATCATGGTGATGCATAGCAACGAGAGGGGAGAGTGTTGTCCACATACCCTCGTAGACCGAAAGCGGAAGCGTTAAAACAACGCGGTTGATGTAGTCGTACGTCTTCACGGCCCGACCGATCAAGCACCGAAACTACGGCACCTCCGAGTTCTAGCACACGTTCAGCTCGATGACGATCCCCGGACTCCGATCCAGCAAAGTGTCGGGGATGAGTTCCGTCAGCACGACGGCGCGATGACGATCTTGATGTTCTACCGTCGCAGGGCTTCGCCTAAGCACTGCTACAATATTATCGAGGATTGTGGTGGAGGGGGGCACCGCACACGGCTAATAGATCTCAAGGATCAATTGTTGTGTCTAGAGGTGCCCCCTGCCCCCGTATATAAAGGAGCAAGGGGGAGGGGGCAGCCGGCCAGGAGGAGGCGCACCAGGGAGGAGTCCTACTCCTACCTGGAGTAGGACTCCCTCCTTTCCTTGTCCAACTAACGGAGGGGGAAGGAAGGAAGAGAGGAGGGGAAGGAAAAGGGGGGCGCCGCCCCCCCCCCCTCCTTGTCCAATTCGGACTAGAGGGGGAGGGGGCGCGCGGCCTGCCCTGGCCGCCCCTCCTCTGCTCCACTTTGGGCCCATGAGGCCCATTAACCCCTCAGGGGGTTCCGGTAACCCCCCGATACTCCGTTCTATATCCGATAACCCCCGGAACCATTCATGTGTCCGAATATAGTCGTCCACTATATCAATCTTTATGTCTCGACCATTTCGAGACTCCTTGTTATGTCCGTGATCACATCTGGGACTCCGAACAACCTTTGGTACATCAAAACATATAAACTCATAATGAAACTGTCATCGTAACGTTAAGCGTGCGGACCCTACGGGTTCGAGAACAATGTAGACATGACCGAGACACGTCTCCGGTCAATAACCAATAGCGGAACCTGGATGCTCATATTGGCTCCTACATATTCTATGAAGATCTTTATCGGTCAGACCGCATAACAACATACGTTATTCCCTTTGTCGTCGGTATGTTACTTGCCCGAGATTCGATCGTCGGTATCTTAATACCTAGTTCAATCTCGTTACCGGCAAGTCTCTTTACTCGTTCCACAATACATCATCTCACAACTAACTCATTAGTTGCAATGCTTGCAAGGCTTATGTGATGTGCATTATCGAGAAGGCCCAGAGATACCTCTTCGACAATCGGAGTGACAAATCCTAATCTCAAAATACGCCAACCCAACATGTACCTTCGGAGACACCTGTAGAGCTCCTTTATAATCACCCAGTTACGTTGTGACGTTTGGTAGCACACAAAGTGTTCCTCCGGCAAACGGGAGTTGCATAATCTCATAGTCATAGGAACATGTATAAGTCATGAAGAAAGCAAAAGCAACATACTAAACGATCGAGTGCTAAGCTAATGGAATGGGTCATGTCAATCACATCATTCTCCTAATGATGTGATCCCGTTAATCAAATGACAACACATGTCTATGGTTAGGAAACACAACCATCTTTGATGAACGAGCTAGTCAAGTAGAGGCATACTAGTGACACTTTGTTTGTCTAAGTATTCACACAAGTATTATGTTTCTGGTTAATACAATTCTAGCATGAATAATAAACATTTATCATGATTTAAGGAAATAAATAATAACTTTATTATTGCCTCTAGGGCATATTTGCTTCAGTCTCCCACTTGCACTAGAGTCAATAATCTAGATTACACAGTAATGATTTTAACACCCATGGAGCCTTGGTGCTGATCATATTTTGCTCGTGGAAGAGGCTTAGTCAACGGGTCTGCAACATTTAGATCCGTATGTATCTTGCAAATCTCTATGTCTCCCACCTGGACTAGATCCCGGATGGAATTGAAGCGTCTCTTGATGTGCTTAGTTCTCTTGTGAAATTTGGATTCCTTTGCGAAGGCAATTGCACCAGTATTGTCACAAAAGATTTTCATTGGACCCGATGCACTAGGTATGACACCTAGATCGGATATGAACTCCTTCATCCAGACTCCTTCGTTTGCTGCTTCCGAAGCAGCTATGTACTCCGCTTCACATGTAGATCCCGCCACGACGCTTTGTTTAGAACTGCACCAACTGACAGCTCCACCGTTTAATGTAAACACGTATCCGGTTTGCGATTTAGAATCGTCCGGATGAGTGTCAAAGCTTGCATCAACGTAACCATTTACGATGAGCTCTTTGTCACCTCCATATACGAGAAACATATCCTTAGTTCTTTTCAAGTACTTCAGGATGTTCTTGACCGCTGTCCAGTGATCCACTCCTGGATTACTTTGGTACCTCCCTGCTAGACTTATAGCAAGACACACATCAGGTCTGGTACACAGCATTGCATACATGATAGAGCCTATGGCTGAAGCATAGGGAACATCTTTCATTTTCTCTCTATCTTCTGCAGTGGTCGGGCATTGAGTCTTACTCAACTTCACACCTTCTAACATAGGCAAGAATCCTTTGTTTGCCTGATCCATTTTAAACTTCTTCAAAACTTTGTCAAGGTATGTGCTTTGTGAAAGTCCAATTAAGCGTCTTGTTCTATCTCTATAGATCTTAATGCCCAATATGTAAGCAGCTTCACCGAGGTCTTTCATTGAAAAACTCTTACTCAAGTATCCCTTTATGCTATCCAGAAATTCTATATCATTTCTAATTAGTAATATGTCATCTACATATAATATCAGAAATGCTACAGAGCTCCCACTCACTTTCTTGTAAATACAGGCTTCTCCAAACCAAATGCTTTGATCACACTATCAAAGCGTTTATTCCAACTCTGAGAGGCTTGCACCAGTCCATAAATGGATCGCTGGAGCTTGCACACTTTGTTAGCTCCCTTTGGATCGACAAAACCTTCCGGTTGCATCATATACAACTCTTCTTCCAGAAATCCATTCAGGAATGCAGTTTTGACATCCATCTGCCAAATTTCATAATCATAAAATGTGGCAATTGCTAACATGATTCGGATAGACTTAAGCATCACTACGGGTGAGAAGGTCTCATCGTAGTCAATCCCTTGAACTTGTCGAAAACCTTTTGCGACAAGTCGAGCTTTGTAGACAGTAACATTACCGTCATCGTCAGTCTTCTTCTTAAAGATCCATTTGTTCTCAATTGCTTGCTGATCATCGGGCAAGTCAACCAAAGTCCACACTTTGTTCTCATACATGGATCCCATCTCAGATTTCATGGCTTCAAGCCATTTTGCGGAATCTGGGCTCACCATCGCTTCGTCATAGTTCGTAGGTTCACCATGATCTAATAGCATGACTTCCAGAACATGATTACCGTACCACTCTGGTGCGGATCTTACTCTGGTTGATCTACGAGGTTCAGTAACAACATGATCTGAAGTTTTATGATCATCATCATTAACTTCCTCACTAATTGGTGTAGGTGTCACAGAAACTGGTTTCTGTGATGAACTACTTTCCACTAAGGGAGCAGGTACAATTACCTCATCAAGTTCTACTTTCCTCCCACTCACTTCTTTCGAGAGAAACTCCTTCTCTAGAAAGTTTACGAATTTAGCAACAAAAATCTTGCCTTCGGAAATGTGATAGAATGTGTATCCAATAGTCTCCTTTGGATATCCTATGAAGACACATTTCTCCGATTTGGGTTCGAGCTTATCAGGTTGAAGCTTTTTCACATAAGCATCGCATCCCCAAACTTTCAGAAACGACAACTTTGGTTTCTTGCCAAACCACAGTTCATAAGGTGTCGTCCCAAAGGATTTCGATGGTGCCCTATTTAACGTGAATGCGGTCGTCTCTAAAGCATAACCCCAAAACGATAGCGGTAAATCAGTAAGAGACATCATAGATCGCACCATATCTAGTAAAGTGTGATTACGACATTCGGACACACCATTACGTTGTGGTGTTCTGGGTGGCGTGAGTTGCGAAACTATTCCGCATTGCTTCAAATGTACACCAAACTC
Organism: Aegilops umbellulata; assembly: GCA_032464435.1. Taxonomy (NCBI): domain Eukaryota; kingdom Viridiplantae; phylum Streptophyta; class Magnoliopsida; order Poales; family Poaceae; genus Aegilops; species Aegilops umbellulata. Next base: position 402,949,663 of record CP136054.1, read on the forward strand.
GTAACTCAAATATTCTCCTCCACGATCAGATCGCAGAAACTTTATTTTTTTTGTTACAATGATTTTCAACTTCACTCTGAAATTCTTTGAACTTTTCAAATGTTTCAGACTTATGTTTCATTAAGTAGATATACCCATATCTGCTTAAGTCATCTGTGAAGGTGAGAAAATAACGATATCCGCCATGAGCCTCAACATTCATCGGACCACATACATCTGTATGTATGATTTCCAACAAATCTGTTGCTCTCTCCATAGTACCGAAGAACGGCGTTTTAGTCATCTTGCCCATGAGGCACGGTTCGCAAGTACCAAGTGATTCATAATCAAGTGGTTCCAAAAGTCCATCAGTATGGACTTTCTTCATGCGCTTTACACCGATATGACCTAAACGGCAGTGCCACAAATAAGTTGCACTATCATTATCAACTCTGCATCTTTTGGCTTCAACATTATGAATATGTGTATCACTACTATCGAGATTCAACAAAAATAGACCATTCTTCAAGGGTGCATGACCATAAAAGATATTACTCATATAAATAGAACAACCATTATTCTCTGATTTAAATGAATAACCGTCTCACATCAAACAAGATCCAGATATAATGTTCATGCTTAACGCTGGGACCAAATAACATTTATTTAGGTCTAAAACTAATCCCAAAGGTAGATGTAGAGGTAGCGTGCCGACTGCGATCACATCGACTTTGGAACCATTTCCTACGCGCATCGTCACCTCGTCCTTTACCAATCTTCGCTTAATCCGTAGTCCCTGTTTCGAGTTGCAAATATTAGCAACAGAACCAATATCAAATACCCAGGTGCTACTGCGAGCATTAGTAAGGTACACATCAATAACATGTATATCACATATAACTTTGTTCACCTTGCCATCCTTCTTATCCGCCAAATACTTGGGGCAGTTCTGCTTCCAATGACCAGTCTGCTTGCAGTAGAAGCACTTAGTTTCAGGCTTAGGTCCAGACTTGGGTTTCTTCTCCTGAGCAGCAACTTGCTTGCTGTTCTTCTTGAAGTTCCCCTTCTTCTTCCCTTTGCCCTTTTTCTTGAAACTAGTGGTCTTGTTGACCATCAACACTTGATGCTCCTTCTTGATTTCTACCTCCACAGCTTTTAGCATTGCGAAGAGCTCGGGAATCGTCTTATCCATCCCTTGCATGTTATAGTTCATCACGAAGCTCTTGTAGCTTGGTGGCAGTGATTGGAGAATTCTGTCAATGACGCAATCATCCGGAAGATTAACTCCCAGTTGAATCAAGTGATTATTATACCCCAGACATTTTGAGTATATGCTCATTGACAGAACTGTTCTCCTCCATCTTGCAGCTATAGAACTTATTGGAGACTTCATATCTCTCAATCCGGGCATTTGCTTGAAATATTAACTTCAACTCCTGGAACATCTCATATGCTCCATGACGTTCAAAACGTCGTTGAAGTCCCGATTCTAAGCCGTAAAGCATGGCACATTGAACTATCGAGTAGTCATCAGCTTTGCTCTGCCAGACGTTCTTAACATCATCAGTTGCATCAGGAGCAGGCCTGGCACCCAGCGGTGCTTCCAGGACGTAATTCTTCTGTGCAGCAATGAGGATAATCCTCAAGTTACGGACCCAGTCCGTGTAATTGCTACCATCATCTTTCAACTTTGCTTTCTCAAGGAACGCATTAAAATTCAACGGAACAACAGCACGGGCCATCTATCTACAACCAAACATAAACAAGAAAGATACTATCAGGTACTAAGTTCATGATAAATTTAAGTTCAATTAATCATATTACTAAAGAACTCCCACTTAGATAGACATCCCTCTAATCCTCTAAGTGATCACGTGATCCGAATCAACTAAACCATGTCCGATCATCACGTGAGATGGAGTAGTTTCAATGGTGAACATCACTATGTTGATCATATCTACTATATGATTCACGCTCGAACTTTCGGTCTCCATGTTCCGAGGCCATATCTATTATATGCTAGGCTCGTCAAGTTAAACCTGAGTATTCTGCGTGTGCAACTGTTTTGCACCCGTTGTATTTGAACGTAGAGCCTATCACACCCGATCATCACGCGGTGTCTCAGCACGAAGAACTTTCGCAACGGTGCATACTCAGGGAGAACACTTATACTTTGATAATTTAGTGAGGGGTCATCTTATAATGCTACCGTCAATCAAAGCAAGATAAGATGCATAAAAGATAAACATCACATGCAATCAATATAAGTGATATGATATGGCCATCATCATCTTGTGCTTGTGATCTCCATCTCCGAAGCAACGTCATGATCACCATCGTCACCGGCGCGACACCTTGATCTCCCTCGTAGCATCGTTGTCGTCTCGCCAATCTTATGCTTCTACGACTATTGCTACCGCTTAGTGATAAAGTAAAGCATTACAGGGAGATTGCATTGCATACAATAAAGCGACAACCATATGGCTCCTGCCAGTTGCCGATAACTCGGTTACAAAACATGATCATCTCATACAATAAAATATAGCATCACGTCTTGACCATATCACATCACAACATGCCCTGCAAAAACAAGTTAGACGTCCTCTACTTTGTTGTTGCAAGTTTTACGTGGCTGCTACGAGCTTAGCAAGAACCGTTCTTACCTACGCATCAAAACCACAACGATAGTTTGTCAAGTTAGTGATGTTTTAACCTTCGCAAGGACCGGGCGTAGCCACACTCGGTTCAACTAAAGTTGGAGAAACTGACACCCGCCAGCCACCTGTGTGCAAAGCACGTCGGTAGAACCATTCTTGCGTAAGCGTACGCGTAATGTTGGTCCGGGCCGCTTCATCCAACAATACCGCCGAACCAAAGTATGACATGCTGGTAAGCAGTATGACTTATATCGCCCACAACTCACTTGTGTTCTACTCGTGCATATGACATCTACGCATAAAACCAGGCTCGGATGCCACTATTGGGGAACATAGTAATTTCAAAAAAAATCCTACGCACACGCAAGATCATGGCGATGCATAGCAACGAGAGGGGAGAGTGTTGTCCATGTACCCTCGTAGACCGAAAGCATAGGTGTTATAACAACGTGGTTGATGTAGTCGTACGTCTTCACGGCCCGACCGATCAAGCACCGAAACTACGGCACCTCCGAGTTCTAGCACACGTTCAGCTCGATGATGATCCCTGGACTCCGATCCAGCAAAGTGTCGGGGATGAGTTCCGTCAGCATGACGGCGTGATGACGATCTTGATGTTCTACTGTCGCAGGGCTTCGCCTAAGCACTGTAACAATATTATCGAGGATTGTGGTGGAGGGGGGCACCGCACACGGCTAATAGATCTCAAGGATCAATTATTGTGTCTAGAGGAGCCCCCCTGCCCCCGTATATAAAGGAGCAAGGGGGAGGGGCGGCTGGCCAGGAGGAGGCGCGCCAGGGAGGAGTCCTACTCCTACCGGGAGTAGGACTCCCTCCTTTCCTTGTCCAACTAGGAGAGGGGGGAGGAAGGGAGAGAGGAGAGGAAGGAAAAGGGGGGCGCCCCCCCCCCTCCTTGTCCAATTCGGACTAGAGGGGGAGGGGGGCGCGGCCTGCCCTGGCCGCCCCTCCTCTGCTCCACTTTGGGCCCATGAGGCCCATTAACCCCCCGGGGGGTTCCGGTAACCCCCCGGTACTCCGTTCTATATCCGATAACCCCCGGAACCATTCCTGTGTCCGAATATAGTCGTCCAATATATCAATCTTTATGTCTCGACCATTTCGAGACTCCTCGTTATGTCCGTGATCACATCCGGGACTCCGAACAACCTTCGGTACATCAAAACATATAAACTCATAATGAAACTGTCATCGTAACATTAAGCGTGCGGACCCTACGGGTTCGAGAACAATGTAGACATGACCGAGACACGTCTCCGGTCAATAACCAATAGCGGAACCTGGATGCTCATATTGGCTCCTACATATTCTACGAAGACCTTTATCGGTCAGACCGCATAACAACATACGTTATTCCCTTTGTCATCGGTATGTTACTTGCCCGAGATTTGATCATCGGTATCTTAATACCTAGTTCAATCTCATTACCGTCAAGTCTCTTTACTCGTTCCATAATACATCATCTCACAACTAAATCATTAGTTGCAATGCTTGCAAGGCTTATGTGATGTGCATTACCGAGAAGGCCCAGAGATACCTCTCCGACAATCGGAGTGACAAATCCTAATCTTGAAATACGCCAACCCAACATGTACCTTCGGAGATACCTGTAGAGCTCCTTTATAATCACCCAGTTACGTTGTGACGTTTGGTAGCACACAAAGTGTTCCTACGGCAAACGGGAGTTGCATAATCTCATAGTCATAGGAACATGTATAAGTCATGAAGAAAGCAAAAGCAACATACTAAACGATCGGGTGCTAAGCTAATGGAATGGGTCATGTCAATCACATCATTATCCTAATGATGTGATCCCGTTAATCAAATGACAACACATGTCTATGGTTAGGAAACACAACCATCTTTGATGAATGAGCTAGTAAAGTAGAGGCATACTAGTGACACTTTGTTTGTCTATGTATTCACACAAGTATTATGTTTCCGGTTAAAAAAACTCTAGCATGAATAATAAACATTTATCATGATATAAGGAAATAAATAATAACTTTATTATTGCCTCTAGGGCATATTTCCTTCAGGCGGGAGAGTGTCATGGCAATGGAAGGGTTTTGTCGGAATGCCGTTGGTCCACCCGAATGGGAGTGCGAGGCCATGGGTTCCGTGGTGTGGGTACAGTGTGCTACCTCTGCAGAGTGTATAATCCATCGATAGCCGAGTCCACGGTCACGGACGCCTCGTAGTAGGTCCCACCATGAGTCAAGTTTTAATAAACTTGCACACTAAGTTATGAACTTTGCACTGTTGATGATGGCGAAAAGGCCATCGAGATGTTCGAGACCAAATATTGGTCGTGGTTGTGATCGCCGCAAGGATCACGAGTTACTCTGGCCAAGACCACGATGGTGGTTTATTTGTGATCCGAGAACCATCACGATTGGTAAGTCGGTCCCGAGGGACGTTTATCACAAGAGCATGATCATAGCATGTTGGAACATTATTGCATTATTAATTGGTTAATTATCATGATATTGCTTGTCATTATGATTATGCCTGTTGTGAGCTTGCAAGTACATTCAATGTACTGACCTGGCATGTCATGCCCGATTTCAGGAAAGTCTCGTTGGAAAGGAGTGCTTCTCGAGTCTAGATCGTGTCCACATCGGTGTCCCTGTGCTATGGAGTTTCCGCTACAACGTTGTTCCGCTGCCGCGTAGTTGTTATGATCGAGGCCCTTTATGTTCACTAAATAATGTACATATTGTTCAGCCGCACCGTGTGTGCCACTTGGCCTCGACCCCTGTTGTAATATAAACTGGGGGCGATGCATGGTAAACCGGTCGCTCTGAGCCGGGGTGCCACACGAGTCAATCTCGACAGTTCGAGCGGTCACGTTAAGGGCGGTAAGGTGGTTCGCCCGGCAGCAAGCACACCCGACAGGCCATTGGGGATCCGTCCTCAAGACACCGCCCTGGGTTTACGCATTGGCAAGCCTACCCAATAAACGTAGGGTGGACATACAAAGAGAGGTCGAACAGGAAAATAACATGCCTAATAACAAAAGTACTGCAGAGTTATGTTACATCAAATTCTTGATGCGGTTCTAACGAAAGATATAAATTGTCTTGGTCATGAACCTGCAGCGGCGATAAGAAACGGGGTGCCTAATCCCGGCGCTGGCCCTCCACCCTTTGAATTCCATCGATGAGGCTGATGATGGGCTCGATACGCTCCTTGAGCGGCGCAATGTCAGTACCCTCCGGGAGGCTCTCTAGTGCGGCGTCGAAGTCAAGGGTGGGGTTCCAGTATGCCACCTTGGTGAGGACCTTGGTCATGGCACCCCGGCAGAGCCTTCGGTTCTCGTCGGCTAGTGAAGCCGCCCTGTTGGAGTGGAACTACTCCAGGGCTCCGAAAATGCTCTCGAAGAACAGGGTCAGCTTGGCGCTGGTGGTCCCACTGCGCTCTAGGGCGTACCTCACATTTGGCATCCCCATGGTAGCTAGTTACGCGGTGATCCTTCCGGCGACGTCCACAAGACGGCTGAGCCAACGGTTCTGGCTGTCCACAACATCCTTGTGGTTGGCGGCTCATTGTTCCGCAGCTGCTTCTCGTTCTCCAGATCCTTGGCCAGGATCTCCTCCCGAGCCTTGCTCTCTGACAGCATCCCCTCGAGACCCTCCAGCTTTAGTTTGAGGTCTTTGATGGAGTTGTTCGCCTCGGAGAGCTCCCCGGCCCTGTTGACGGCCACGCCCTGCGCCTCCGTCAGGGTGCCGTTGAGCGTGTCCTTCTCCTGGGATAGCTTCAAGGCCTGGTCCTTCAGCCCGTCCCACTCCACCTCCAGCTCCTTCACCTTGCCGGCGTGAACCAGAGCCTGGGCATCGAACGCCTCCCTGTGCCTCTGCTCCAGCACTTGGTTCCGCTGCACGACGAGCTTCTCCACCTCCTCATCCTTGCCGTGGAGCGTTGCGGCAAGCTTCTCCCCACGCGCAGCACGGTCCTCCTCCTGGGAGTCCAGCGCGGCCTGGTGCTGGGTTCGAGCGGCCTCGGCCGCAGCAACCAAGTTCTCCATCGTCTCCTGGGCCTTCTCAATGTCGGGCCGCTTCATGGTGAGCTCCACCTCACGCTTGGCCAGCTCGCCCTGGGCGGCCTTCAGGTCCGCAAGCCTGGCGAAACCAGTCCTGCATCTCGGCGACGCGCTTCTGGAGGTCCGCCTCCGCCTTCTCCGCCACCGCCATCCTGGACTTAGCTTTGTCCAAGCGGGCGCGGTGGAGCGCCTGGAGCTTCCGGAAGCTGGCGCCCATGGCGTGGAGGAGCCGTTCTTCCTGGGAGCCATCGCCACCAGTGTTCGGCTCGTCAACGACCTCGAGCCCGGCAGCGGCAAGCACCTCGTCGTCGAACACCTCTCCCTCGACGGGAGTCCTGGTGCTCGACGCGCCTGGGAGGTGGACGAAGAGGTCGTCACTCGCCTTCAGGTACCTGCCAGAGCTAGAGGCAGCGGAGGAGGAAGGCTGGTCATCAACCACCTCTTCCTCGACAGCGGACTTGCAGGCCTCCCCGGCAGGCCCCTTGTCGGCCTCCCCGGCAGACTCCTTGGCGGCGTCCTCAACAGCACCCTTGGCGGCCTCCTCGGCGGCGATCTTCTCGGCCTCTGCCTCAGCGGACTTGCCGACATCCTCGATGACGGTGTTGATGTCCTCTGGGTCTGCCGAGGGGGGATCTAAACACCGAGGAGAGGATGAGGCGAGGCCAAGACCAAGAGTTAGAAAAAAAAACAAAAAAGGAATGGAGACGAAGGGCGAGTAACCTACCCGTGCCGGGCTGAGAAGCAGAAGTCCCCTCCCCGCCAACATTTTGCACCGAGGCGAAGCCACTGGCGCCCGAGTTCGCCTCCTCCTTCTCCGTGTGCATGGGCTCGGGGCTTGGCGCCCTTGCCGGGGACGCCCCTCGGGGCGGCGTGGTCGATGGGGGTGGCCCGTTGGGGGCCTCTGTGGCTCCTCCTGCTGCTGTTCTCCTCCCGCAACCACGGCAAGGTCAGCGCCAACTGATCGTAACCCCAACACACGTTGGCGGAGGGCAAGTGGTGGACTCACGCTGGGGGCTGGGCCGGGGGCTGCTGTCCAGACTGCTCAACACCACCAGTGGTGTGCCAGAGGCGCCTGCCGGGGCTGGCCGCTCGTCGAGGTCCTGGCCCTCTTCACCCTCTGGGCCAGCGTCTCCACGTCCCTGCAAAATGAAAATAATTCAAGATAGGCGGCACTGTTTGAGGAAACGGAGATGACAAAAAGGGGAAGCAAAGCTTACTCCTCCTCCAACTCCTCCTCTGTTGCCTTCCTCTTCCTTCGCGGGCTGAGGGACCCGAAGTCAAAGACGACCCCCACCTCAACGTCCGACGAAGGAGGGGAAGGAGGTGGGGTATGGGTGCGTCTGGACGAAGAGGAAGCGGATGCTTTCTTCTTTGCCACCGCGGCCTTCACCACTTTCTTCGCTGCCGCGGCCCTCGTCTGGCGCGCGGACATCTCCTGGGCCTGCTGCAGTTGCACGGCCCTGTCGGGCCGGACCGGCTCGCCGGAGGTGGACCGCCGCAGAATTCGCCCTCTCCCCGTGGCCGGAGGGTCGACGGCCTCCTCCTCCGACGACGACTCGTAAACCACATCTTCGACGAGAGGAGCCCCGGTGCCGGCGTTGCTGGCTTCCCCAGCGGCCTCTGCCCACTGGGCAAGCTCTTTCTCCTCCGCTTCTTCCGCGGCCTTGTCCTCCACGCCACCTGCGCTGCTGGCCTCCTCGGCGAGCTTCGCCTCCGCCGCCCTGGCGGCTGTAGTCCAGCTCTGCCTGGGTGGTGTCCTGGACGAGCTGCGGCTCAGCGGTGACGTACCCCTCACGCAAGGTGTCGAAGAACTCCTGCACCTGAATTTCCTCCGACTCGACCCAGCTCGGGTCAAGGCCATGTGTGTTGAAGTCCGGCATCATGGCGATGACGTCGGTCCGGCGCAAGTTGTTGCTCAGCGGAACCACTCCTGCCGGCAACTTGAACAAGGGCCCCTTGGCGACCTTTCCGGCCTTCGCGGCGGCCCTCGCGGCCTTGCCGGTCCGCTCAACCTCGCCGTCGCGGTTCACGTCGAGCTAGAAGAGCTGCTAGCAGAAGTGGGCATGCCCCATCACCGTGAGGTTGTGGTCGAGGCCGGGGCGAAGCCTCATGATGTCGGCGGCGTTCGTGAAGAGCCAGGCCGGCCTCCCCTTGTTATGCAGCGGAGCGATTCAGCGCTGGATGAAGTCCACCCCGATCATCTCAAGGGTGAGCCCGGCCTCGGTGAGCGGAAGGATCCTGGTGGTGGCGATCGTGAGCTTCTCGTCGTTGACATCGACATCGCTCCAATCGCTTCTGCGGACCGGCGGCGCCTGGCGAACCTCGCAGAATGCTGGCGGATCCTTCTCTTCGATCCAGCACCATCGGCCCCGCCATTCTTCTCACCTCTCCTTCATGGCGCCCTCCGGGTACGCCCCCTTGGCCCTTGGGATCCAGGCGACGCAACCAGAGATGGTGCCCCCCGGTTGGATCCGAGGGAAGAAGTAGTGGCGGAAGAGTGCCTTGTTGGGATGCACCCCGGCGAAGCCCTCGTAGAGGTGCGCGAAAAGAGCCATGCAGGACACGGCATTTGGAGTAAAATCCAAAAGGTGGAAGCCGTAGGTGTGCATGACGTCAATGAAGAAATCGGAGAAGGGGGGACAGAGCCCACAGGAGAAGTAGTCGACGAAAAAAGGGTACCAATTTGGGGTGGCCTCGACGCAGTTGGCGGGGATAACACGTGTGGCTGGATGCCCCGTTGTCTCTCCCCCCGTCTTTACCCCCCACAGGGGTTTGAAGGCCTCCCAGAGCTTGAACACGTTGACCGTCGAAGGGAAGTAGGCGCGCTGCATCCGCTGCGCCGCCAACGCACTCTTCGGCGGCTCCGTCGCCCCAGCATATTTGGCCACTCCCTTGCCCTTGGTGGATTTGGGAGCCATGGCGGCTGCGAGGAGCAAGGGGCAGAGGATGGCGAAGGCGCGGCAGACGAAGAGTTACTGTGGTAAAAATCCGCCCCGCCTGCCCGCGCACCGTTTTGGGCCTGGCCCAACAACGTGCTGCGCTTATGTGTGGCCCAGGCCTGAGGGCTCCTGTCGGTGTACAAAAGTAGGGGCACTCCTTTGTACCCCTTTACTTGTGCACGGGCAGTCGGAGCCACGCGCCACGGCCACACTAAGTAGGGCAGGGGAGGGGGGCCAGAGAGAAGCCGAAGCCGAGGCAACGCCAAGGCCTAGAACACAAGGGACAGGAGGGTGAAGCAGGCTCCCCCGGCAAGACCCTTGCCGGGGCAACCTCGGCAGCCCCGGCAAGAGCCTTGCTGGGGCAGCACGCCCAACGCCAACAAAGTGAGCCACCCTTGAGCCCACGGGTTCCAACCCAACCAACTACGTTGGAACTAGGGCTCGGGAGGCACCTCCGTGGTGGCATGTAGATCTTTGTCAAGACCATGGATATATGAGATCAGATGAGAACCAGAAGACGGCGACCCTCGGCGGGATCCTTGCCGAAGAGATCCACAAGACCCCCGGCAAGCGCCTTGCCGGGGACGACTGCAACGCCACGGCAAGACCCTTGCCGGGCCCCCGGCAAGGCCCTTGCCAAGGGCGTCAGCAGGGCCACAGCCAGGGCCGCGTCAACCAAGACTCCACCGCTGCCCCCAAGCAGCTGCCAGCCCAACCAGCTGGGCAGGCACCTGCGTGGCGACAGGCGGCCTCTACGCCAACTCAGCAAGCACCTGTGTGGTGGCATGCAGATCTTCGTGAAGACCCTACCACTGCGCCGCCTCAGCTGCCTACCTGCCTACATGGCGCCGCATGCATCGCTGGCCTGGGCGCGTGTCGAAGCTAGGCGTGGCGGCAACGGACGGGACGGACCTCGCTCCCGTCCCCGATAAAGCTAAGGGACACCTAAGCAACACATTAAATGCGTCTCATCCTATAATACGTGCGATAAGCTCACACACTGTAGACCTTTCCACCTCCTGTGTGCCACTGTGGCAACCCCTTTTGCCTATAAAAGGAGGCCCGACGCGGCCAGGAGAGGGATTCGGCTTTTTGGAACTACGCAGCCATCGTAGCTAGTTTGAAAGCTCAAGAACACTCAATACATCCACAAAGCAGGACTAGGGTTTTACGCATCCTCGCGGCCCGACCCTGGGTAAACAATCCTTGTGCTGGCTCCTGGACCTGCTCTCTTCACAACCTTGCGCCCGCCGACCGTAGAAGGGATTCCAGTGATCCCATAGGTGTCGTGCTCACCGGTAGTTTCCTTTGAAGAGTTTTTGCCATAGAAAAGTTGGAATACAATAGATATAATGCAAAAATAAAATATGAATGGGTTTGCAATGATACTTAAAGTAGTGATTTGCTTTCTTATACTAACGGATCTCACGAAGTTTTGTTGAGTTTTGTGTGATTGAAGTTTTCAAGTTTTGGGTGGGACGCGATGGATGAAGGAATAAGGATTATCCAAAGGCTAAGCTTGGGGATGCCTGAGGCACCCCAAGATAATACTGTAGAAGTATCAAGCAACTAAGCTTGGGGATGCCCCAGAGTGGCATCCCCTCTTTCTTCTAACAACCATTGGTATTTTACTTGGAACTATATTTTTATTCGTCGCATATTATGAGTTTCGCTTGGAGCGTCTTGTATGATATGAGACTTTGTTTGTTTTTCTTTTTAATTTTAATAAGCATCCCCTCTGTACACACCTATCTTGGAGATCCAAATTATGCTATGCTTGCTCCTATGCTTCACTTAAATTTTTATAGCCTTGGAATTGCTCTAGTGCTTCACTTATATCTTTTTGAGCACGGTGTGCTGTGTTATCTTTGAAGAAATTCTCTCATGCTTCACTTAGATTAATTTGAGAGAAAGAAATATGATTCTCTTGTTCTTCACTTATATTTGTTTGAGCATATTAAAAGCAACATATGAAACTAGTTCCAAAGTGATAGATATCCAAGGAGGATATAATAAAAACTTTCATGAAGACTATTGGACAAAATAAACTTGATTCTTTGTAATAGTTTTGAGATATGATGATAGTTATATGTGAGTCATGTTGATCAGTAATCATGCTTTAGTAAGAATATTGGTGTTAAGGTTTGTGATTCCCTATGCAAGCACGAAAGTCAATAGTTATGCAATGAAATTACATCCTACTTGTGGTGCATTATCCGGTGTTAGTTATGCTTAATACTCGCTTATGAGATTTTTTGTTTCTTGGTTGTATGCTTCTCAATCTTTTGCTAGCCTTCATTTGCACTAAGTATGATCACTACTTGTGCATCCAAAATCCTTTAAACCAATTTTTGCCACATGAGTCCACTATACCTACCTATAGGCGGTATTCTTTTGCCGTTCTAAGCAAATTTGTATGTGCCATCTCTAATTTTCAAAATAAATTTCTCTTTTGTGTGCTCGTACCGCTCATGAAACGGTAGGGGGTGGATGATATACTTCCATGCTAGATGTGTTATTCTCAAGATGAGTGTTTATTCACTTGTCATTGCACGAGAGTACGACAAAGGTATTAGGGATGCCCAGTCCCGAAATGAAAAATGGATTTACTTTATGTTGTCAAACAATATATTCCTTGGAAAGTGTTGGTATGGAAGGCACCCGTGGATACGGTTAGCCATGGAAAGTGAAAGTATGGTGGAAAAAGGAATGAACTTTATTTTATGTTTGGGAACTGCCTATGATATATCTAGCATGGAAAGTATTGGGAACTACTCGATCATTTTCGTTGACAGGAAAAGCATGCCACCCAAAATGTTTCTATCTCTATCTTTTTCGCTTTGAGCTCTGGCACCTCTACAAATCCCTACTTCCCTCCGCGAAGGGTGTTTCTTTTACTTTATGCAATTTTTATTTTTATTTGAGTCTTCATCTTCTCTTATAAAGCACCAACTAAGGGGCACTATGATCGTACTTGAGCATTGGGTGTAGCTAATATGTGAGTGTGTTTCATGAATGGATAAATGATTGAGCATAATGGGCTAGGGATAACTTGCTTTAGCATTGATATTTTGAAAGGCATGGTTGCTTGTTGATATCCTTGAGTATTGAAATCTTTAGGTCAAAACTAGACTATTGCTTTGAATCATATAAAAGTCCAAATGTCCATGCTACAAAGAAAAGAATGTGTGATGAACATGTTAGGCACCATTCCACATCAAAAATTCTGTTTTTATCATTTACCTACTAGAGAACGAGCAGGAATTAAGCTTGGGGATGCTGATACGTCTCGAACGTATTTATATTTTTTGATTGTTCCATGCTTTTATATTATCATTCTTCGATGTTTTACAATCATTTTATAGCAATTTTATACTCCCTCCGTTCCTAAATATAGGGTGCATAGTTTTTGGCACGAAAATTAAAGAACGCAAGTGGAGGGAAAATTTCACAAGTTTTGGGCGATATTACTCCTAACTATTTGACATGAGAAAATAGAGGAGATTACCTAATATAAGGAAATGTAATCAAATCCCATAAAAAATTATCCAAACGAGTGGTGCAATGCGATACACCTTATATTTTGGACTTTTTCTCAAAAATCTATACACCTTATATCAAGGAACGGAGGGAGTGTCATTTTTTGTGACTAACCTATTGACATAGTGCCCAGTGCGAGTTGCTGTTTTTTTGCTTGTTTTTTACTTCGCAGAAAATCAATACCAAACGGAGTCCAAACGTAGCGAAATTTTTTTGGTGATTTTTTCTGGACCAGAAGACACCTGTTGGGCCAAGAAAATACCTGAGGGGAGCTCCAAGGGGAGCACAACACACCAGGGCATGCCTGGGGGGCAGGCATGCCCAGGTGGGTTGTGCCCACCTCGGTGGCCTTCCGCACCGCCTCTTTGCTCTATAAATACCCCAATATTCCAAAAACCCTAGGGGAGTCGATGAAAATCAATTCCAGCTGCCGCAAGTTCCAGAACCACCAGATCCAATCTAGACACCATCACAGAGGGGTTCATCGTCCTCATTGGTGCCTCTCCAATGATGCGTGAGTAGTTCATTGTAGACCTACGGGTCCGTAGTTCGTAGCTAGATGGCTTCCTCTATCTCTTTCACGTAACTCTTTTTGCGGTGTGTTTGTTGGGATCTGATGAACTTTGAGTTTATGATCAGATCTATGTTTTTATCCATGAAAGTTATTTGAGTTGTTTGATCTCTTATATGCATGATTACTTATAGCCTCATATTTCTTCTTCAAATCTTTGGTTTAGTTAGGCAACTAGATCAATTTTTCTTGCCATAGGAAGATGTGCTTTGTGATGGGTTCGATCTTACGGTGCTTGATCCCAGTGATAGAAGGGGAACCGACACGTATGTATCATTGCTATTAAGGATAACAAGATGGGGTCTATTTCTACATAAATAGATCTTGTATACATCTTGTCATCATTCTTATTGCATTACTCTGTTTCTCCATGAACTTCATACACTAGATGCATGCTGGATAGCAGTCGATGTGTGGAGTAATAGTAGTAGATGCAGGCAGGAGTCGTTCTACTAATCTTGGACGTGATGCCTATATAATGATCATCGCCTGGATATCATCATGATTATTTGAAGTTCTATCAATTTCCCAACAGTAATTTGTTTACCCACCATATGCTATTTTTCTCGAGAGAAGCCACTAGTGAAATCTACGGTCCCCGGGTCTCTTCTTTATTATATTTGCCTTCGTGATCTGTTTTTATTTGCTTTTATTTGCAAATCTATTAATCCAAAAATACAAAATACCTTTCTGCAATTTTTATTTATTTATTTATTTATTTTATCTCGCGTTCCTGCGAGATCTATTTATCCAATCTACTACAATTTTACCTATCTTTTTACCCGTGAGGGATTGACAACCCCTCTCTTACATCGGGTTGCAAGTATTTGTTCTTTGTGTGCAGGAGCTGTTTACGTGGTGTTGTGTGGTTCTCCTACTGGTTCGATAACCTTGGTCTCGTCACTGAGAGAAATACCTATTGTAGCTGTGCTTATGGAAATACTGACGTAGTTCAAGACACATCAATACCTTGCTGAAAACTACCTGTCATTTCCTTCTGCTCCTCATTGGGTTCGACACTCTTACTTATCGAAAGGACTACGATTGATCCCCTATACTTGTGGGTCATCAGAGACCACCTTGCAAATCACATTTCACAGACTAATGGGCCTAAACTCAGAAAGCTTCATGGGATTAGCAATTTTTTGGATAAGACAATAGAATTATAATTAACCCCCTCCGGCATCACTCCCGTCCTGAAAAGTATTTGACTGCCTTACCAATATTTTATTTCAAAACATCCCTGTTGCGTTGAAAAATCTCGTTGGGAAAAGAGAATTAGATATGTCCTGATCGGAGAAGTGAGCACAGAGTTTGTCATTTTCATCATCTGTTATTACCACATGAAAAAGGTCCACAACCACTGAGGCATTTAACGATGGATCAGTTGTGAAGATGTTTTTAAAATAAGAAGTGGCCATGTTACACATAGTTTCAGTGTCTGTGAATACATTACCATCATTGTCATGAAGCCCTCTAATTTTATTTTTCCTAGCTCTCCAAACCGACTTTGCTCTGGAATTTTGTGTTCCTATCGCCATCCTTGAGCCACATGATACGGGACTGTTGTAGCCATAACATCTCTTCTTTATAAAGAAGTTCATTAAGCTTGTCAGAAATCTTTCTTATCTCCTGCATGTCAGCATTCATTCTCATCAGCTCCTCTAGCCGAGTACGTGATTTATTTATTTCCCTGGTGATATTCCCAAACCTCTTGTTGCTCCATGATCTAAAGGGATGCCATGATAGATCTCAGAGCATCATTAACCAGACCCAAGTTTTCCATAGCACCAAAGGCAGTCCAAGCATTCTTTACAAAATCCAGTAACCTTGCATCCTGTTCCCAAATATCTCATATCTTCTTGCCTTTGATTGGGGACTCTCCTGCTCCGCAGAGAATTTCAAAAGAAGCGACACATCGTCTGAGCAGGGGGGCGCTAGATGCTATACAAAGGTAAATGCAAACATGTTTCTCCATTCATTGGATGCAACAACATGATCTAGGTGTACACGTACAATAGGAGAGGTTGCATGCATGTTATCATATGTATAAGGGACTCCAATAAAACACAAATCAACCAATTCACATGTCATGAGCACTCATCATGGAATGCCGCCATTTGAGCTTCAGGTCTAGAGGTCAAGGGCATGTTCTCAAAATTCTACGAAGCCTCATTAAAGTCTTCAATAACCAACCACGGTAAATCCGATACTTGCTTCAAAGCCTGCAGCTTAGACCACATCAAATGCCTATTTTCCACTCGAGGTTTGCCATAAATGGCAGTTAATATCCATTGATCACCTCCCGGGGAGGTGACCGAGATGCCAATGAAGCGTTTATCTTTCCCAAGAACAGAAACCTGATATGATTCATGCCAAAAAAGAGCTAATCCTCCACTAAGTCCATTGCTATCAACACCCTCAAATCCTTGGAGCCAGAGACGCCCTCTAATCCTCTACATTTTACTTGCTTTTTGTCTAGTTTCACATAAGAAAACAAACATGGTGGGACTGTACAAGTGTCACAACATCACGAACTGTCCGGGGGTTCCCCCAGCAGTTCTAACTTAGTAGATTCATTGGGACGGGTGGTCCTCTGACTAGGAGGCCGCCAAAACATTCACAAAAGAACTATCCACCGCCCTCCATCTTCAGCTCTCAATTTCTTTCGGTTTGCATTTTTCTGTGGTGTACCAACCACATCATTCTTTCCGGGATCCTCATCTGAACCCTCAAACTGCTCCACCATCATAGAAGTGTTATCAGTAGGTACTATGGCTCCACTATTGCCCGTTGAACCACTTCTCGACAAGGCCAGGATCGTCGAGTCCATCGCTACCCTCTTGCCCAGAGTCAGCAGGTCCTCCTTGGCCCCTACATGATCAGAGATATTTTCATCGGTTGCCTTTCCCACATCCACATTCATTTGATTTCTCGCATTGAAGCGCCAGCTCTATGTCATCAACTGGCCATCTTTAGCCATATTTTCCGAATCTTCTCTTATGAATAATAGGTACCATTGTGCCCCCATTTTTGCTGTCGTGGCCCTGTTCTTCCAACACCTCGCCCTCTCACATATGTTCCATTCGGGTCATCCCCAGGATAATACTCGCCTCTCCCAAATCCTCGACCTGTACCATGACCAGAAGCATGGCCCCGTCCTCCACGCCCCTTTCTGGGAGCCAAGACGAATGACCCCATTCCATCTCTTCAACATTGTGTTCTCCGGTGCCACACTCTTCGTGACAATGCCCAAGCAAACAACACTTATAGCAAAAAATTGGCAATTTCTCAAACTTGACTTCATAAAATTCAGTTTCACCCGCCTTAGTAAAGCTCACAAACCTTGTTAATTTCTTGTTGACATCTATCTGAACCCTTGCTCTTACAAACTTTCCCACAAATCCATTAGGCAGTACTACTTGGAGTTCTAGCACTTCACCAATATGCTCAGCCATGGACTTCACAAATATCTCTCGCTCCCCGGGAGCTTGCGGATTTGACACCAGGTTTCAATCCTATCAAGCTTTACTGTTTCTGTTTTTTTAACTCATCATACTCAGCAATCAGAAGGGCCATACCCTTGAAATCCCATGGTCCTTGATGCATTGCTCTGTTCCAATCTGCCAGACACTGAAACTGCACCAAGAACATGTTGGAGTTAATTCTACGCCAGATAACTTCACATGATGGGTTCCATGCAACCTTCATATCCGTGATCAGAGCCCCTTGGCCAAAAGATTTTTCTGTTAGAACCCTAGCAAGCGAGAGCCACTTGGGCCTCTCTTCAGGTTCTTCTACTTCGTCCTCCCAGACTAAATTGTCGAGTTTGTCATCTTCTAGATGCAACCTTTCCAGAAGAACACTCGGATCCGCTGAATCCTTTCCTCTACCAGCACTTGCATCCATAGAAGTGTTGGGGAACGCAGTATTTCAAAATATTTACCTACGATCACGCAAGATCTATCTATGTGATGCATAGCAACGAGCGGGAGAGTATGTCCACGTACCCTCGTAGACCGAAAGCGGAAGCGTTTTATCAACGCGGTTGATGTAGTCGTACGTCTTCACGATCCGTGAATATAGCCTTCCAATATATAGATCTTTACCTCTCGACCATTTCGAGACTCCTCATCATGTCCGTGATCTCATCCAGGACTTCGAACAAGCTTCGGTCATCAAATCACATAACTCATAATACAAATCCTCATCGAACGTTAAGCGTGCGGACCCTACGGGTTCGAGAACTATGTAGACATGACTGAGACACATCTCTGGTCAATAACCAATAGCGGAACCTAGATGCTCATATTGGCTCCTACATATTCAACGAAGATCTTTATCGGTCAAACCGCATAACAACATACGTTGTTCCCTTTGTCATCGGTATGTTACTTGTCCGAGATCGATCATCGGTATCACCATACCTAGTTCAATCTTGTTACCGGCAAGTCTCTTTACTCATTCTGTAATGCATCATCCCGTAACTAACTCGTTAGTCACATTGCTTGCAAGGCTTGTAGTGATGTGCATTACCGAGAGGGCCCAGAGATACCTCTCCGACAATAGGAGTGACAAATCCTAATCTCGATCTACGCCAACTCAACAAACACCATCGGGGGCACCTGTAGAGCATCTTTATAATCACCCAGTTACGTTGTGATGTGTTTGATAGCACACTAAGTGTTCCTCCGGTATTCGAGAGTTGCATAATCTCATAGTCAGAGGAACATGTATAAGGCATGAAGAAAGCAATATCAATAAACTAAACGGTCATAGTGCTAAGCTAATGGATGGGTCTTTTCCATCACATCATTCTCTAATGATGTGATCCCGTTCATCAAATGATAACACATGTCTATGGCTAGGAAACATAACCATCTTTGATAAACAAGCTAGTCAAGTAGAGGCATACTAGGGACACTCTGTTTTGTCTATGTATTCACACATGTATCAAGTTTCCGGTTAATACAATTCTAGCACGAATAATAAACATTTATCATGACATAAGGAAATATAAGTAACAACTTTATTATTGCCACTAGGGCATATTTCCTTCTGTCTCCCACTTACACTAGAGTCAATAATCTAGTTCACATCGCCATGTGATTTAACACCAATAGTTCACATCACCATGTGATTAGTTCACATCGCCATGTGACTAATACCCAAAGGGTTTACTAGAGTCAATAATCTAATTCACATCGTTATGTGATTAACACCCAAAGAGTACTATGGTGTGATCAAGTTTTGCTTGTAAGAGAAGCTTAGTCAATGGGTCTGTCACTTTCAGAGCCATATGTATTTTGATAATTTTCTGTGTGTACAATGCTCTGCATGGAGCTACTCTAGCTAATTGCTCCCACTTTCAATATGTATCCAGATTGAGACTCAGATTCATCCGTATCGGTGTAAAAGCTTGCATCGACGTAACTCTTTACGACAAACTCTTTGTCACCTCCATAACCGAGAAATATTTCCTTAGCCCACTAAGGATAATTTTTGACCAATGTCCAGTGATCTACTCCTAGAGCACTATTGTACTCCCTTGCCAAACTCAGGGCAGGGTATGCAATAGGTCTGGTACACAACATGTCATACTTTATATAACCTATGGCTGAGGCATAGGGAATGACTTTCATTCTCTCTCTATCTTCTGCCGTGGTCGGGCTTTGAGTCTTACGCAACTTCACACCTTGCAATACAGGCAAGAACTCCTTCTTTGACTGTTCCATTTTGAACTACTTCAAAATCTTATCAAGGTATGTATTCATTGAAAAATCTTACCAAGCGTCTTGATCTATCTCTATAGATCTTGATGCTCAATAAGTAAGTAGCTTCACTGTGGTCTTTCTTTGAAAAACTCCTTTCAAACACTCCTTTATGCTTTCCAGAAAATTATACATCATTTCAGATCAACAATATGTCATTCACTTTCTTGTAAATACAGGCTTCACCATAAGTCTGTATAAAACCATATGCTTTGATCACACTATCAAAGCGTATATTCCAACTCTGAGATGCTTGCACCAGTCCATAGATGGATCGCTGGAGCTTGCACACTTTGTTAGCACCTTTAGGATTGACAAAACCTTCTTGTTGTATCATATAAAAATTTTCTTTAAGAAATCCATTAAGGAATGTAGTTTTGACATCCATTTGCCAAAAAGGACAAACTTAAGCATCGTTACGAGTGAGAAAATCTTATTGTAGTCAACACCTTGAACTTGTCAAAAACTTTTTGCGACAATTCGAGCTTTGTAGATAGTAACACTACTATCAGCGTCCGTCTTCCTCTTGAAGATCCATTTATTCTCAATGGCTCACCGATCATCGGGCAAGTCAATCAAAGTCCATACGTTGTTCTTATACATGGATCACATCTCAGATTGCATGGCCTCAAACCATTTTGCGGAATCTAGGCTCATCATCGCTTGCTCCTAGTTCGTAGGTTTGTCATGGTCAAGTAACATGACGTCCAGAACAGGATTACCATACTACTCTGGTGCGGATCTTACTCTAGTTGACCTACGAGGTTCGGTAGTAACTTGATCAAAAGCTTCATGATCATCATCATTAGCTTCCTCATTGATCGGTGTAGGAATCACTGGAACTGATTCCTGTGATGAACTACTTTCCAATGACGGAGTAGGTACAATTACCTCATCAAGTTCTACTTTCCTCCTACTCACTTCTTTCGAGAGAAACTCTTTCTCTAGAAAGGATCCATTCTTAGCAACGAATATCTTGCCTTCGGATTTGTGATAGAAGGTGTACCCAACAGTCTCCTTTGGGGTATCCTGTGAAGACACATTTCTCCAATTTGGGTTCGAGCTTATCAGGTTGAAGCTTTTTCACATAAGCATCAGAACCCCAAACTTTCAGAAACGACAACTTGGGTTTCTTGCTAAACCACAGATCATATGGTGTCGTCTCAACGGATTTAGATGATGCCCTATTTAACATGAATGCAACTGTCTCTAATGCATAACCCCAAAATGATAATGGTAAATCGGTAAGAGACATCATAGATCACACCATATCCAATAAAGTACCGTTATGATGTTCGGACACACCATTACG
Source organism: Aegilops umbellulata (assembly GCA_032464435.1). NCBI lineage: Eukaryota > Viridiplantae > Streptophyta > Magnoliopsida > Poales > Poaceae > Aegilops > Aegilops umbellulata. The sequence goes on from CP136054.1 coordinate 402,970,492, forward strand.
CTGTCGTGTTCTAGGTGGCGTGAGTTGTGAAACTATTCCACATTGTTTCAAATGAAGACCAAACTCATAACTCAAATATTCATCTCCACGATCAGATCGTAGAAACTTTATTTTCTTATTACGATGATTTTCCACTTCACTCTGAAATTCTTTGAACTTTTTTCAAATGTTTCAGACTTATGTTTCATTAAGTAGATATACCCATATCTGCTCAAATCATCTATGAAGGTCAGAAAATAACGATATCCGTCGCGAGCCTCAATACTCATCGGACCGCATACATCATTATGTATTATTTCCAATAAGTCAGTTGCTCACTCCATTGTTCCGGAGAATGGAGTTTTAATCATCTTGCCCATAAGGCATCGTTCGCAAGTATCAAGTGATTCCAAAAGTCCATCAGCATGGAGTTTTTTCATGCGCTTTACACCAATATGACCTAAACGGCAGTGCCACATATAAGTTGCACTATCATTGTTAACTTTGCATCCTTTGGCTTCAATATTATGATTATGTGTATCACTACGATCGAGATTCAATAAATCATTTATATTCAGTGTATGACCATAGAAGGTTTTTATTCATGTAAATAGAACAAAAATTATGCTTTGACGTAAATGGATAACCGTATTGCAATAAACATGATCCAATCATATTCATGCTCAACGCAAACACCAAATAACATTTATTTTAGGTTCAACACTAATCCTGAAGGTAAAGGGAGTGTGCGATGGTGATCTTATCAACCTTGGAATCACTTCCAACACACATCATCGCCTCGCCCTTAACTAGTCTCTGTTTATTTTGCAACTCCCGTTTCGAGTTACTACTCTTAGCAACTGAAGCAGTATAAAATACCGAGGGGTTGCTTATAAACACTAGTAAAGCACCCATCAATAATATGTATATCAAATATACCTTTGTTCACTTTGCCATCCTTCTTATCCGCCAAGTATATAGGGTAGTTCCACTTCCAGTGACCGTTCCCTTTGTAGTAGAAGCACTCAATTTCAGGCTTAGGTCTAGATTTGGGCTTCTTCACGGGAGTGGAAACTTGCTTGCCATTCTTATTGAAGTTACCTTTCTTTCCCTTGCCCTTTTACTTGAAACTAGTGGTCTTGTCAACCATCAGCACTTGATGCTTTTTCTTGATTTCTACCTTCGCCGATTTCAACATCGCGAAGAGCTTGGGAATAGTTTCCATTATCCGTTGCATATTATAGTTCATCACGAAGTTCTAGTAACTTGGTGATAGTAACTAGAGAACTCTGTCAATCACTATCTTATCTGGAAGATTAGCTCCCACTTGATTCAAGTGATTGTAGTACTCAGACATTCTGAGCACATGCTCACTGGTTGAGCTATTCTCCTCCATCTTGTAGGCAAAGTACTTTGTCAGAGGTCTCATACCTCTTAACACGGGCATGAGTCTGAAATACCAATTTGAACTCTTGGAACATCTCATATGCTCCGTGGCGTTCAAAACGTTTTTTAAGTCCCGGTTCTAAGACGTAAAGCATGGCGCACAAAACTATCAAGTAGTCATCACACTGAGCATTGTCAAACGTTCATAACGTCTGCATCTGCTCCTGCAATAGGTCTGTCACCTAGCGGTGCATTAAGGACATAATTCTTCTGTGCAGCAATGAGGATAATCCTCAGATCATGGACCCAGTTTGCATCATTGCTACTATGATCTTTCAACTTAGTTTTCTCTAGTAACATATCAAAAAATAAAACGGGGAACTACATCGCAAGCTATTGATCTACAACATAATTTGCAAATACTATCAAGACTAAGTTCATGACAAATTAAAGTTCAATTAATCATATTACTTAAGACCTCCCACTTAGATAGACATCTCTCTAGTCATCTAAATGATCACGTGATCCAAATCAACTAAACCATGTCCGATCATCACGTGAGATGGAGTAGTTTTCAATGGTGAACATCTCTATGTTGATCATACCTACTATATGATTCACGTTCGACCTTTTGGTCTCCAGTGTTCTGAGGCCATAACTGCATATGCTAGGCTCGTCAAGTTTAGCCCGAGTATTCCGCGTGTGCAAAACTGGCTTGCGCCCGTTATATGTGAATGTAGAGCTTATCACACCCGATGATCACGTGGTGTCTCGGCACGAAGAACTGTCGCAATGGTGCATACTCAGGGAGAACACTTATACCTTGAAATTTTAGTAAGGGATCATCTCATAATGCTACCGTCGTACTAAGCAAAATAAGATGCATAAAAGATAAACATCACATGCAATCAAAATATGTAACATGATATGGCCATCATCATCTTGTACCTTTGATCTCCATCTCCAAAGTACCGTTATGATCTCCATCGTTACCGGCATGACACCATGATCTCCATCATCTTGATCTCTATCAACGTGTCGTCACATGGTCGTCTCACCGATTATTGCTTTTGCAACTATTGCTATCGCATAGCGATAAAGTAAAGCAATTATATGACGCTTGCATCTTATGCAATAAAGAGACAACCATAAGGCTCCTGCCAGTTGCCGATAACTTCAACAAAACATGATCATCTCATACAACAATTTATATCTCATCACGTCTTGACCATATCACATCACAACAAGCCCTGCAAAAACAAGTTAGACGTCCTCTACTTTGTTGTTGCAAATTTTACGTGGCTGCTACGGGCTTAGCAAGAACCATTCTTACCTACGCATCAAAACCACAACGATTTTTCGTCAAGTGTGCTGTTTTAACCTTCAACAAGGATCGAGCGTAGTCACACTTGATTCAACTAAAGCTGGAGAAACAGACACCCACTAGCCACCTGTGTGCGAAGCACGTCGGTAGAACCAGTCTCGCGTAAGCGTACACGTACTGTTGGTCTGGGTCGCTTCATCCAACAATACCGCCGAATCAAAGTATGACATGCTGGTAAGCAGTATGACTATTATCGCCCACAACTCTTTGTGTTCTACTTGTGCATATAACATCTACGCATAGACTTGGCTCGGATGCCACTGTTGGGGAACGCAATATTTCAAACAATTTACCTACGATCACGCAAGATCTATCTATGTGATGCATAGCAACGAGCGGGAGAGTGTGTCCACGTACCCTCATAGACCGAAAGTAGAAGCGTTTTATCAACGCGGTTGATGTAGTCATATGTCTTCACGATCCGACCGATCCAAGCACCGAACGTACGACACCTCCGTGTTCAGCACACGTTAGCTCAATGACGTCCCTCGTACTCTTGATCCAGTTGTGGCCGAGGGAGAGATCCGTCAGCACGACGGCGTGGCGATGGTGATGATGAATTTACAGGTGCAGGGCTTCGCCTAAGCACTACGACGATATGACCGAGGTGTGTAACTATGGAGGGGGGCACCGCACACGGCTAAGAGAAACTTTAATGTGCTATTGGGGTGCCCCTGGCCATGTATATAAAGGAGGGGAGGGAAGATGTGGCCGGCCCAAGGGGGGCGCGCCAGGTGTGGGGAATCCTACTAGGACTCCCCAGTCCAAGTAGGATTCCCCTCCTCTTTCCTATTCCTAGTAGGAGAAGGAGGGAAGGAGGAAGAGGGGAGAAGGAAGGAGGGGGCGCCACCCCCTCCTAGTCCAATTCGGACCAGCCCATGGGGGGCGCGCGGCCACCCCTTGAGGCCCTTCTCTCCTTTCCCATATGACCCATTGTCGGTGTCAAAACCGGCGGATCTCGGGTAGGGGGTCCCGAACTGTGCGTCAAGGTCGGATGGTAACAGGAGACAAGGGACACTTTATTTTACCCAGGTCCAGGCCCTCTTGATGGAGGTAAAACCCTACTCCTGCTAGATTAATATTGATGATATGGGTAGTACAAGAGTGGATCTACCACGAGATCAAGGAGGCTAAACCCTAGAAGCTAGCCTATGGTATGATTGTTTATGATGATGGTTGTCCTACGGACTACAACCCTCAGGTTTATATAGACACCGGATAGGGTTAGGGTTACACAGAGTCGGTTACAATGGTAGGAGATCTCGAATATCCGCACACCTAGCTTGCCTTCCACGCCAAGAAAAGATCCTTCCGGACACGGGATGAAGTCTTCAACTTTATATCTTCATAGTCCTGGAGTCCGGCTGAAGGTATAGTTCGGCTATCCGAACACCCCCTAATCCAGGACTTCCTCAGTAGCCCCTGAACCAGGCTTCAATGACGACGAGTCCGGCGCGCAGATTGTCTTCGGCATTGCAAGGCGGGTTCCTCCTCCAAGTTCTTCAAGAAGATTATAAACACCACAGAATAGTGTCCGGCTCTGCAAAATAAGTTTCCACATATTGCCATACAGAGAATAATATTAACACAAATCAAATCTGCTGACGTATCCCACAGTGCGTCATAACACTGCGGCCAAGCCTTCTATATAAATTGTTTTCATTGTTCCACCTCAGCTCGTATAGCGAGGCGGTTTCCTTGGCACGTCTTGTCGAAGCAGAGATCGTGTGCCCCCCTCTAACGGGATTCTCATTAATACGAACGTGGGTAACCCAACCAAGATTATTAGGTAGGTGAGGACGCCTAACCGTACCTGCTTATATAAAGGGATAAGGATTCACCTTTTTAACCTATGCCTTCTTCCTCCTTTGCCAATCCATCTCTCGCGCACTCAAGCTCCAGCGCCCAAGTCCGCTCTTCTTCCTCAACCTTCTCCAACAATCTCCGGAGCGGGAGGCAAGTGGATGGTCTCCTCCGTTACGGAGGCTCAAGTAAAAAGGCTAAGGAAAGCCGGATACTTGTCCAAGGATATCCCGCATCGGCTTCCTGATAAGGGGCAACTTCTTCCTACCCCAAGGCCCCATGAGAGGGTAGTTTTTCTCCCCCACTTCCTCCGCGGACTGGGCTTTCCACTTCACCCATTTGTCCGGGGGCTCATGTTCTACTACGGCCTGGATTTCCACGATCTGGCCCCGAACTTCATCCTCAACACCTCGGCGTTTATCGTCGTGTGTGAGGCCTTTCTTCGCGTCCGCCCCCACTTCGGCCTCTGGCTCAAGACTTTCAACGTCAAGCCCAAGGTGGTGTCCGGCACCCAGGCGGAGTGCGGAGGCGCTATGGTTGGCAAGATAGCCAACGTCCTCTGGTTCGATGGCTCCCTCGTGGAGTCCCTAAAGGGGTGGCAGGCTGGGTGGTTTTACATCACCGAGCCCCGCGATCCAAAATGGGTCGCGGCCCCTGAGTTCAGATCCGGACCCCCCACGCAGCTCATGTCCTGGAAAGAGACAGGCCTGTCGTGGGGCAACGAGGAAGAAGTGACTGGGTTGCAAACATGCATCCAGTCCCTGGTGAACAAGCCAATCCAGCTCGCCAGCATAGTCCAGGTCATGCTCGTTCGCCTGATCCTCCCGTGCCAAGAACGGGATTTTACTTTGTGGGAATTTGACCCGGCGCAGCACCAAACCCTCCGTAGGCTCTTCGACACGACGTATGAAGACGTCTGGAAGGTGCTAACCAAAGGCGCCGAGTCCCCCACATCCTCCATCGAGGATCACGGATATAGCTCGCAGCGTATCGCCGGCGAGGTAAGCTATCTATACCTTTGACAGGTTCGTTAATCTCTTCTTCATAGATTATCTCTATGCGGGATCTAAACTCCCTTTTACCTTTGATAGGCTTGGCTGAAGATATCCGGACCGATTAACTGTCCGACTCCTCTGCCCGAAGACCCAGCCCCAGCTCTCTTGGTGAAGCTAATGGCTCCGGCAGCTTACGTGGTTCCGGAGAGGAAGGCCAAGAAGAAGAAAACCACCGGGACTCAAAAAAGTTCCCGCAATATGGTGGTGTCGGACTCGTCGTCCGACGAGTCCGCAACGCCCTCCTCTCGTGAAAACGAGGAGGAGGAACAAGGAAGCTCTCCCCCTCCAGTGAGGGGAGCAAAGAAGAAGAAGGCCACCCCAACGGGGGAGGCCGAGGGGTCAAGAAAAAGGAAGACCCCTCCGCCGGACTACTCCCACGACGCCGAAGAGGGCGGAGAGGAGTGGCCGGACAGGACCAAGCGTCCGGCGAAATCGTAAGTATTTATACAGCAGAGTAACTCACGATACCCCTTTTTTTAGTGTGCGGCTTTCCCTGATATCGCACGTATTTTATGCAGCCCACCCCGGGCCGAACTCGACGACTCGTCGAGCGGCTCCCTGGACTCGTCGGACGTGAACTCTGTTCCGCCCGCGGTCTCCCCCCGCGGGGCGGACGACGCCGAAGTGGCGCCCCGCCAAGCTTCGGGGCAGGAGGAGATGGTCCTGGAGGAGCCACAAGGCAATCCTCCGGACCCCAGGAGTGAAGGGGATGAAACCCCCCAGGGCTCCAAGTCCGGCTTTGTGCCGGACGCCGCGCCGGACTCGACAGTCCCGGTCCGCAGCGGGCGAACTCCTTCCAAGAGGAGTAAGCCATCTGAGCCGGCGGCCTCCGTCCAACCGGAGGCGCCGGACAATTTGCTGGAGGTGCTTGAGGGCGCCACCATCGACGAGGAGCACCGTGCTGTTATGAGTACGGTGATCCAAAGGATTCAGTCCGCCAAGAGCGGACTGAATGAAGCTTGCGCTAGCCTTCTAACAGGCTTCGAGGTAAAAAAATGTGCCAATTTATTTACCGCGTAGACAGTAGCCCCTGATGCTCTGTTCGGTGTTCGGAAAGAAAAGCCGGATAGAGGGTCTAATAATTTTCGCAGGAGTCTAACAAAAAAGGTCAAATATGCGTATGCAGGCTTCACTGCTGTCCACCGCCGCACTGACTGCGCAGGTGGATGTCCTGAAACAGGACCTCGGGCGGACCGAGCAAGAGCTCGGCCTTGCCAAACGGCAGCTCAAGGAGAAGGAAGGTAAGAAATACCTAAAAACAGAAAAAGAAGAAAAAAGGTGCCTATAGAGAGGCTTGATTGCAGAAAGAAATAACAGGATTGTGCTGCTTATTGTAGGGGCCACAACCGAGGTGACAACCCTGAAGCAGGCGCTGGCTGAGGCCGAGAAGAAAACGGCCGAGGAGCGCGCCGAGCGGGAGAGGCTTGGGGTTCAGGTCGGCGAGGTGCAGCAAGAGCTGCAAACTCTCATGAAAAAAAAACATGAGGGTTTGGAGCTTGAGGCGAAAGCGCAAGCATCCGAGCTCGCGTGGGCCATTGAGACCACCAAGAGTGCCAAGGCCGAAGCCCAAAAGGCCCTCCAAGAGATGGAAGATGTGAAAAAGATAGCAACGGGTAAGGCATTCTCAATGCAGAGTAGGAATATAAAAGTAAACTACCTATTACTTACCCGAATCCGGAGTTCTCCAGGGGCGTTCGCCGATCTTCCCCGCAGCGTATCCGACGCCGCCGCGTTCTACCGAGCTGAAGAGGGCAGCTCGACGGAGAGTGTGTTCTGGTCTCAGTATTCTGAGGCCGGACACACCGTGCCCTTAAGCGATCAGCTGAAGCAGCTGGTCGAGCTCCACAAGGCGGCCGAACAGGCCATGAAGGGCTTACTAGTTTGGCTGTGGCCTGGAGAGGCCCTGCCTGGGAGCTATTTCGGGCTGGTGCGGCGGCTGGTGGAGGCCTGTCCACGGCTTGAAGTCATCAAGCGCTCCGTCTGCGTTGAAGGTGCCCGGAGGGCCCTTGCCCGTGTAAGGGTACACTGGGGTAAGCTGGACGGAGAGAAGCTGGTGAAGGACGGGCCGCCGCAGGGGAAGGAGCATAGCAAGCCCGAGAACTACTACAAGGACGTTCTTGCCGGAGCCCGCCTTGTCGCGGATGAATGTACTAAAGATGTAGTATTTGAATGAACTCGCTCGTTTGTATCCTGTGCGCTGAAAACTTGTTCATATGCGCTAAGCAATGCTTGTTTAATTTAAAATATTATTTTCTGTGCGGCCGTTTATCAAAAATTGAGAGATGGCGAGTCGTCGGCTTCTGCCCCCATGCCACTAGTGCTGGGGTGTTCGGGATAAACCTCAGGGCTCTTGTTCCCATAGTTGGGTCCTTCGAGGGAGGCGCTCAGCACAACGAACCAGGCAATCGGACTATAATGCTTGAACACTCTCACTTAGCCATAGAACGTTATAATTTTAAATTTCGGCGAAGCCCCTAGTTCGGAAGGCCGAATTCCGGGTGCTATCCACGCCTTTGGCCGGACATAGCCAGCTCCTCGCTCAAAGCGGCATAAGCCTTTAAGGACTCGCAAACCTCTCGAACAGCGACCGGTCTCGCGCCTTATCATGACAGTCTGTTTTAGCTTTCTGCACTGAGGTGCTCAACCCACCTGATCTGGGGCACAATCACAGTGGTTCTCCTAGTGCTACCTTAGCCGATAGAGCGGAACGTAAGGTACCAAAACATAGGAGCCGGGCAAACCCAACATGTGACCAAAATCATGACTCGGAGCCGATGCATATAGTGCTATAAGTTCGGGGTGCCGCACTTGTGAAAGTGTACGGACTTCTCACACCAGATAAAAGGGTAATGAAGCCCCTGGCGTGGTTTGTCGTACCATGGTGTACGGGTGCGATCATGTTATATCATAAACACATATATTCAAAGGGGACAATGCAAAAAATAGATAAAAGGCTATGCATTGTTTTATAAAGAGGCTATTTATCAAAGCCGAACGATACAAGTAGTGCGATAAGCAAAAAAAGATATTAGACTATTTAACATGTCCTGACCAGGCAGAGGCCGCGGAATTTAGAAACAGATATATCGCTCGAAATAGAGACCACCTGAGGGTTCCGGAATGCGGCGTAGATTTGTCTACTTTCCTGGATCTTGCATCGTCTGTGCGGCAACGCTGCCGAACAGGTTGTCCAGAGTATGGAGTCCTGAAATTAAAAAAGAAAAAATCCGGCAGCCCCTAGTACGTTTGACGCCGTGTTGTAGGCATGCCGTTAATGTGCCCCTCCCCCTGTGCCCATGGAATTTTAAGGGCGTAATTGTGTACTCGAGGTACTTGCTCCGCTGTGTTGCGATGGCTGGGCTCGGGGCCGTATTGCTACGCTTGCTCTGATCATGCCAGGTGGTCTTGTTGCAGGTTACTCCGGGCGCGCTTCACATTGTCCGGTTTTTTAACGGCCGGACTGGGGAGTTGCCTTGAAAGGCTGCTTTGTACTTCCGCTGCTAGGGCCGCCGTGTGCTCTTCTGTACGGATGGAGCGTTCTGTGTTTTCGCTGACCGTAATTACTCCTCGAGGGCCTGGCATCTTGAGTTTGAGATATGCGTAGTGCGGCACCGCATTGAATTTAGCGAATGCGGTTCGTCCGAGCAGGGCATGATAGCCACTGCGGAACGACACTATATCGAAGATTAACTCTTCACTTCGGAAGTTATCCGGAGATCCGAAGACCACATCAAGTGTTATCGAGCCTGTGCAATTGGCCTCTACACCTGGTATGACGCCTTTAAAGGTCGTCCTTGTGGGCTTGATCCTTGATGGATCTATGCCCATTTTCCGCACTGTATCCTGATAAAGCAGGTTCAGGCTGCTGCCGTCGTCCATGAGGACTCTTGTGAGATGAAATCCGTCCACGATTGGGTCGAGGACCAGTGCGGCAAAACCGCCGTGACGGATGCTAGTGGGGTGGTCCCTTCGATCGAAAGTGATCGGGCAGGAGGACCATGGGTTGAACTTTGGGGCGACTGGCTCCATCGCGTATACATCCTGTAGCGCATGCTTCCTCTCCCGCTTGGGAATGTGGGTCGCGTATATCATGTTCACCGTCCGCACTTGTGAGGGAAACCCTTTCAGTCCATTGTTGTTCGGCGGCCTGGGCTCCTCCTCGTCGTCGCTATTCAGCCCCTTGTCCTTGTGTTCGGCTCTTAACTGAAGGAAATATGCCCTAGAGGCAATAATATAGTTATTATTTATTTCCTTATATATCATGATAAATGTTTATTATTCATGCTAGAATTGTATTAACCGGAAACATAATACATGTGTGGATACATAGACAAACAGAGTGTCACTAGTATGCCTCTACTTGACTAGCTTGTTAATCAGAGATGGTTAAGTTTCCTAACCATAGACAAAGGAGTTGTCATTTGATTAACAAGGTCACATCATTAGTTGAATGATCTGATTGACATGACCCATTCCATTAGCATAGCACCCGATCATTTAGCATGTTGCTATTGCTTTCTCCATGACTTATACATGTTCCTATGACTATGAGATTATGCAACTCCCGTTTACCGTAGGAACACTTTGTGTGCTACCAAACGTCACAACGTAACTGGGTGATTATAAAGGTGCTCTATAGGTGTCTTCGAAAGTATTTGTTGGGTTGGCGTATTTCGAGATTAGGATTTGTCACTCCGAATGTCGGAGAGGTATCTCAGGGCCTTCTCGGTAATACACATCACATAAGCCTTGCAAGCATTGCAACCAATAAGTTAGTTGCGAGATGATGTATTACAGAACGAGTAAAGAGACTTCCCGTTTACCGCCCCCCCCCCCTTATGGGGAGTCCGAATAGGACTAGGAGGGGGGCGCGGCCCCCCTTTCCCTCTCCCTCTCCCTCTCCCTCTCTTTCCTTCCCCCTCTCTCTTCCTAGTTGGACTAGGAAAGGGGAGTCCTACTCCCACTAGGAGGAGGACTCCCCCTCCCTTTGGCGCGCCCCATAGGGCCGGCCGGCCTCCCCCCTCCCTCCTTTATATACGGGGGCAGGAGGGCACCCTAGGACATACAAGTTGATCTTCGTGATCGTTCCTTAGCCGTGTGCGGTGCCCCCCTCCAGCATATTCCACCTCGGTCATATTGTTGCAGTGCTTAGGCGAAGCCCTGCGTCGGTAGTACATCAAGATCGTCACCACGCCGTCGTGCTGATGGAACTCGTCCCCGAAGATTTGCTGGATCGGAGCCCGGGGAACGTCATCGAGCTGTACGTGTGTTAAGAACTCGGAGGCGCCGGAGTAACGGCGCTTGGATCGGTCGGATCGGGAAGACGTACGACTACTTCCTCTACGTTGCGTCAACGCTTCCGCTTCGGTCTACGAGGGTACGTAGACAACACTCTCCCCTCTCGTTGCTATGCATCACCATGATCTTGCGTGTGCGTAGGAATTTTTTTGAAATTACTACGTTCCAAACAGTGGCATCCGAGCCTAGGTTTTTATGGTTTGATGTTTTGCACGAGTAGAACACAAGTGAGTTGTGGACGATACAAGTCATATTGCCTACCAGCATGTCATACTTTGGTTCGGCGGTATTGTTGGATGAAGCGGTCCGGACCGACATTACGCGTACGCTTACGCGAGACTGGTTCTACCGCCGTGCTTTGCACACAGGTGGCTGGCGGGTGTCAGTTTCTCCAACTTTAGTTGAACCAAGTATGGCTACGCCCGGTCCTTGAGAAGGTTAAAACGGAGTCTATTTGACAAACTATCGTTGTGGTTTTGATGCGTAGGTGAGATTGGTTCTTGCTTCAGCCCGTAGCAGCCACGTAAAACTTGCAACAAACAAAGTAAAGGACGTCTAACTTGTTTTTGCAGGGCATGTTGTGATGTGATATGGTCAAGACATGATGCTAAATTTTATTGTATGAGATGATCATGTTTTGTAACCGAGTTATCGGCAACCGGCAGGAGCCGTATGGTTGTCGCTTTATTGTATGCAATGCAATCGCCCTGTAATGCTTTACTTTATCACTAAGCGGTAGCGATAGTCGTAGAAGCATAAGATTGGCGAGACGACAACGATGCTACGATGGAGATCAAGGTGTCGCGCCGGTGACGATGGTGATCATGACGGTGCTTCGGAGATGGAGATCACAAGCACAAGATGATGATGGCCATATCATATCACTTATATTGATTGCATGTGATGTTTATCTATTTATGCATCTTATCTTGCTTTGATTGACGGTAGCATTATAAGATGATCTCTCACTAAATAATCAAGAAGTGTTCTCCCCGAGTATGCACCGTTGCCAAAGTTCGTCGTGCCCAGACACCACGTGATGATCGGGTGTGATAAGCTCTACGTCCATCTACAACGGGTGCAAGCCAGTTTTTGCACACGCAGAATACTCGGGTTATACTTGACGAGCCTAGCATATGCAGATATGGCCTCGAAACACGGAGACCGAAAGGTCGAGCGTGAATCATATAGTAGATATGATCAACATAATGATGTTCACCATTGAGAACTAATCCATTTCACGTGATGATCGGTTATGGTTTAGTTTGATTTGGATCACGTGATCAATTAGAAGATTAGAGGGATGTCTATCTAAGTGGGAGTTCTTAAGTAATATGATTAATTGAACTTAAATTTATCATGAACTTAGTCCCTGATAGTATCTTGCTTGTTTATGTTGATTGTAGATAGATGGCTCGTGCTGTTGTTCCGTTGAATTTTAATGCGTTCCTTGAGAAAGAAAGTTGAAAGATGATGGTAGCAATTACACGGACTGGGTCCGTAACTTGAGGATTATCCTCATTGCTGCACAGAAGAGTTACGTCCTGGAAGCACCGCTGGGTGCCAGGCCTGCTGCTGGAGCAACGCCAGATGTTGTGAACGTCTGGCAGAGCAAAGCTGATGACTACTCAATAGTTCCGTGTGCCATGCTTTACGGCTTAAAACCGGGACTTCAACGACGTTTTGAACATCATGGAGCATATGAGATGTTCCAGGAGTTGAAGTTGATATTCCAACAGAATGCCCGGATTGAGAGATATGAAGTCTCCAATAAGTTCTATAGCTGCAAGATGGAGGAGAATGGTTCTGTCAGTGAGCATATACTCAAAATGTCTGGGTATTATAATCACTTGATTCAACTGGGAGTTAATCTTCCGGATGATTGTGTCATTGATAGAATTCTCCAATCACTTCCACCAAGCTACAAAGGCTTCGTGATGAACTATAATATGCAAGGGATGGATAAGACAATTCCCGAGCTCTTCGCAATGCTAAAAGCTGCGGAGGTAGAAATCAAGAAGGAGCATCAAGTGTTGATGGTCAACAAGACCACTAGTTTCAAGAAAAAGGGCAAAGGGAAGAAGAAGGGGAACTTCAAGAAGAACAGCAAACAAGTTGCTGCTCAAGAGAAGAAACCCAAGTCTAGACCTAAGCCTGAAACTGAGTGCTTCTACTGCAAGCAGACTCGTCACTGGAAGCGGAACTGCCCCAAGTATTTGGCAGATAAGAAGGATGGCAAGGTGAACAAAGGTATATGTGATATACATGTTATTGATGTGTACCTTACTAGAGCTCGCAGTAGCACCTGGGTATTTGATACTGGTTCTGTTGCTAATATTTGCAACTTGAAACAGGGACTACGGATTAAGCGAACACTGGCAAAGGACGAGGTAACGATGCGCGTGGGAAACGGTTCCAAAGTCGATGTGATCGCAGTCGGCACGCTACCTCTACATCTACCTTCGGGATTAGTATTAGACCTAAATAATTGTTATTTGGTGCCAGCGTTGAGCATGAACATTATATCTGGATCTTGTTTGATGCGAGACGGTTATTCATTTAAATCAGAGAATAATGGTTGTTCTATTTATATGAGTAATATCTTTTATGGTCATGCACCCTTGAAGAGTGGTCTATTTTTGATAAATCTCGATAGTAGTGATACACATATTCATAATGTTGAAGCCAAAAGATGCAGAGTTGATAATGATAGTGCAACTTATTTGTGGCACTGCCGTTTAGGTCATATCGGTATAAAGCGCATGAAGAAACTCCATACTGATGGACTTTTGGAACCACTTGATTATGAATCACTTGGTACTTGCGAACCGTGCCTCATGGGCAAGATGACTAAAACACCGTTCTCCGATACTATGGAGAGAGCAACAGATTTGTTGGAAATCATACATACAGATGTATGTGGTCTGATGAATATTGAAGCTCGTGGCGGATATCGTTATTTTCTCACCTTCACAGATGATTTAAGCAGATATGGGTATATCTACTTAATGAAACACAAGTCTGAAACATTTGAAAAGTTCAAAGAATTTCAGAGTGAAGTTGAAAATCATCGTAACAAGAAAATAAAGTTTCTACGATCTGATCGTGGAGGAGAATATTTGAGTTACGAGTTTGGTCTACATTTGAAACAATGCGGAATAGTTTCGCAACTCACGCCACCCGGAACACCACAACGCAATGGTGTTTCTGAACGTCGTAATCGTACTTTACTTGATATGGTGCGATCTATGATGTCTCTTATAGATTTACCGCTATCGTTTTGTGGTTATGCTCTAGAGACGGCCGCATTCACGTTAAATAGGACACCATCGAAATCCGTTGAGACGACGCCTTATGAACTATGGTTTAGCAAGAAACCAAAGTTGTCGTTTCTTAAAGTTTGGGGCTGTGATGCTTATGTGAAAAAGCTTCAACCTGATAAGCTCGAACCCAAATCGGAGAAATGTGTCTTCATAGGATACCCAAAGGAAACTGTTGGGTACACCTTCTATCACAGATCCGAAGACAAGACATTTGTTGCTAAAAATGGATCCTTTCTAGAGAAGGAGTTTCTCTCGAAAGAAGTGAGTGGGAGGAAAGTAGAATTTGATGAGGTAACTGTACCTGCTCCCTTATTGGAAAATAGTACGTCACAGAAATCTGTTTCTGTAGCACCTACACCAATTAGTGAGGAAGTTAATGATGATGATCATGCAACTTCAGATCAAGTTACTACAGAACCTCGTAGATCAACCAGAGTAAGATCCGCACCAGAGTGGTACGGCAATCCTGTTCTGGAAATCATGCTGCTAGATCATGGTGAACCTACGAACTATGAAGAAGCGATGGTGAGCCCAGATTCCGCAAAATGGCTTGAAGCCATGAAATCTGAGATGGGATCCATGTATGGGAACAAAGTATGGACTTTGGTTGACTTGCCCGATGGTCGGCAAGCAATAGAGAATAAATGGATCTTCAAGAAGAAGACTGACGCTGATGGTAATGTTACTGTCTACAAAGCTCGACTTGTCGCAAAAGGTTTTCGACAAGTTCAAGGGATTGACTACGATGAGACCTTCTCACCCGTAGCGATGCTTAAGTCTGTCCGAATCATGTTAGCAATTGCCGCATTTTATGATTATGAAATTTGGCAAATGGATGTAAAGACTGCATTCCTGAATGGATTTCTGGAAGAAGAGTTGTATATGATGCAACCGGAAGGTTTTATCGATCCAAAGGGAGCTAACAAAGTGTGCAAGCTCCAGCGATCCATTTATGGACTGGTGCAAGCCTCTCGGAGTTGGAATAAACACTTTGATAGTGTGATCAAAGCATTTGGGTTTGTACAGACTTTTGGAGAAGCCTGTATTTACAAGAAAGTGAGTGGGAGCTCTGTAGCATTTCTGATATTATATGTAGATGACATATTACTGATTGGAAATGATATAGAATTTCTGGATAGCATAAAGGGATACTTGAATAAAAGTTTTTCAATGAAAGACCTCGGTGAAGCTGCTTACATATTGGGCATTAAGATCTATAGAGATAGATCAAGACACTTAATTGGACTTTCACAAAGCACATACCTTGACAAAGTTTTGAAGAAGTTCAAAATGGATCAAGCAAAGAAAGGGTTCTTGCCTGTGTTACAAGGTGTGAAGTTGAGTAAGACTCAATGCCCGACCACTGCAGAAGATAGAGAGAAGATGAAAGATGTTCCCTATGCTTCAGCCATAGGCTCTATCATGTATGCAATGCTGTGTACCAGACCCGATGTGTGCCTTGCTATAAGTTTGGCAGGGAGGTACCAAAGTAATCCAGGAGTGGATCACTGGACAGCGGTCAAGAATATCCTGAAGTACCTGAAAAGGACTAAGGAGATGTTTCTCGTGTATGGAGGTGACAAAGAGCTCGTCGTAAACGGTTACATTGATGCAAGCTTTGACACTGACCCGGACGATTCTAAATCGCAAACCGGATACGTATTTACATTAAACGGTGGAGCTGTCAGTTGGTGCAGTTCTAAACAAAGCGTCGTGGCAGGATCTACATGTGAAGCGGAGTACATAGCTGCTTCGGAAGCAGCGAATGAAGGAGTCTGGATGAAGGAGTTCATATCCGATCTAGGTGTCATACCTAGTGCATCGGGTCCAATGAAAATCTTTTGTGACAATACTGGTGCAATTGCCTTAGCAAAGGAATCTAGATTTCACAAGAGAACCAAGCACATCAAGAGACGCTTCAATTCCATCCGGGATTTAGTCCAGGTGGGAGACATAGAGATTTGCAAGATACATACGGATCTGAATGTAGCAGACCCGTTAACTAAGCCTCTTCCACGAGCAAAATATGATCAGCACCAAGACTCCATGGGTGTTAGAATCATTACTGTGTAATCTAGATTATTGACTCTAGTGCAAGTGGGAGACTGAAGGAAATATGCCCTAGAGGCAATAATATAGTTATTATTTATTTCCTTATATATCATGATAAATGTTTATTATTCATGCTAGAATTGTATTAACCGGAAACATAATACATGTGTGGATACATAGACAAACAGAGTGTCACTAGTATGCCTCTACTTGACTAGCTTGTTAATCAAAGATGGTTAAGTTTCCTAACCATAGACAAAGGAGTTGTCATTTGATTAACAAGGTCACATCATTAGTTGAATGATCTGATTGACATGACCCATTCCATTAGCATAGCACCCGATCGTTTAGTATGTTGCTATTGCTTTCTCCATGACTTATACATGTTCCTATGACTCTGAGATTGTGCAACTCCCATTTACCGTAGGAACACTTTGTGTGCTACCAAACGTCACAACGTAACTGGGTGATTATAAAGGTGCTCTACAGGTGTCTCCGAAAGTATTTGTTGGGTTGGCGTATTTCGAGATTAGGATTTGTCACTCTGAATGTCGGAGAGGTATCTCAGGGCCTTCTCGGTAATAGACATCACATAAGCCTTGCAAGCATTGCAACCAATAAGTTAGTTGCGAGATGATGTATTACAGAACGAGTAAAGAGACTTGCCGATAACGAGATTGAACTAGGTATTGGATACCGACGATCGAATCTCGGGCAAGTAACATACCGATGACAAAGGGAACAACGTATGTTGTTATGCGGTCTGACCGATAAAGATCTTCGTAGAATGTGTAGGAGCCAATATGGGCATCCAGGTCCCGCTGTTGGTTATTGACCAGAGATTTGTCTCAGTCATGTCTACACTGTTCTCGAACCGTAGGGTCCGCACGCTTAAGGTTACGATGACAGTTATTATGAGTTTATGCATTTTGATGTACCAAAGGTTGTTCAGAGTCCCGGATGTGATCACGGACATGACGAGGAGTCTCGAAATGGTCGAGACATAAATATTGATATATTGGACGGCTATATTCGGACACCGGAATTGTTCCAAGTGGTTTCGGAGAAAACTGGAGTGCCGGAGGGGTTACCGGAACCCCCCGGGGAAGTATTGGGCCTTAGTGGGCCTGAGGGGAGAGAGAGGGCAGCAGCCCAGGAGGTGGCGCGCCCCCCCTCATGGGGAGTCCGAATAGGACTAGGAGGGGGGGCGCGGCCCCCCTTTCCCTCTCCCTCTCCCTCTCTTTCCTTCCCCCTCTCTCTTCCTAGTTGGACTAGGAAAGGGGAGTCCTACTCCCACTAGGAGGAGGACTCCCCCTCCCTTTGGCGCGCCCCATAGGACCGGCCGGCCTCCCCCCTCCCTCCTTTATATACGGGGGCAGGGGGCACCCTAGGACACACAAGTTGATCTTCGTGATCGTTCCTTAGCCGTGTGCGGTGCCCCCCTCCAGCATATTCCACCTCGGTCATATTGTTACAGTGCTTAGGCGAAGCCCTGCATCGGTAGTACATCAAGATCGTCACCACGCCGTCGTGCTGACGGAACTCGTCCCCGAAGCTTTGCTGGATCGGAGCCCAGGGAACGTCATCGAGCTGTACGTGTGTTAAGAACTCGGAGGCGCCGGAGTAACGGCGCTTGGATCGGTCGGATCGGGAACACGTACGACTACTTCCTCTATGTTGCGTCAACGCTTCCGCTTCGGTCTACGAGGGTACGTAGACAACACTCTCCCCTCTCGTTGCTATGCATCACCATGATCTTGCGTGTGCGTAGGAAATTTTTTGAAATTACTACGTTCCCAACATTAACTTGCCTGCCTGCTTGAACACCCAACAATCCTTGTTGGTGTGATTGGCTGGCCTTTCGGGGGTGCCATGAATTTGGCACGAGCGATCGAGTATCCGGTCCAAACTGGACGGGCCCTGGGTATTCTTTTTAAATGGCTTTTTCCGCTGACCGGATTTATAGCCTCTGAATCCGGCATTGACTGTCGTATCCTCATTGTTGTCGCTTCTAACGCGACGCTTTTGATTATTTCGATGTGACCTGCCACTTTTTTCCTTGGTATCCGAATTACTGGTCTTCTTTGATAAGTTGTTGTTGCGAGCTAGCCAGCTATCTTCGCCCGCGCAAAAGCGGGTCATGAGTGTCGTGAGGGCTGCCATGGTTTTCGGCTTTTCCTGTCCCAGGTGCCGGGCAAGCCACTCGTCACGGATGTTATGTTTGAAGGCTGCTAGGGCCTCTGCGTCCGGATAATCGACTATCTGATTTTTCTTTGTTAGGAACCGTGTCCAGAATTGCCTGGCCGATTCTTCCGGCTGCTGAATTATGTGGCTTAGGTCGTCGGCATCCGGTGGCCGCACATAGGTCCCCTGAAAGTTGTCGAGGAATGCGGCTTCCAGGTCCTCCCAAGAACTGTTTGAGTCCGCTAGTAGGCTGTTAAGCCAGTGTCGGGCTGGTCCTTTAAGCTTGAGGGGTAGATATTTGATGGCGTGCAGATCATCGCCACGTGCCATGTGGATGTGAAGGAGATAGTCCTCAATCCATACTGCCGGATCTGTCGTACCATCGTACGACTCGATATTGACGGGTTTAAAACCCTTTGGGATTTTGTGATCCATTACTTCGTCTGTGAAGCATAGTGGGTGTGCAGCGCCCCTGTACTGGGCTATGTCACGACGCAGCTCGGAAGAGCTGTGCCTGCTGTGTTCGGCCCGGCCGGATTTATTTTGTCCGGAGTGACGATCATCACCTGTCGTCGGGCGTCCGCGCGATCCATAGATCGACCTTGTTTGCTTTGCTTTATCCTCCAGTACGTCTCGCAGGTCTGGCTCGTTTTCCCATGCCTTATTCGAGCGGCACCGGGGCATGGCTTGCTGAGGGGCTCGACAGGCCTCTATGTCGCGGCCACGGGGTGGCCGGTCTGCCATGTCATATGCTTCCCCCTCTGATTGGGGTAGCGGCCTGCGCTTATGATAAATTTTGGAGGGGCGCCCGAGTTCATACTCTTCGGCTGCAACGACTTCAGTCCATCTATCAGCTAGCAAATCTTGATCAGCTCTAAGCTGTTGATGCTTTTTCTTTAGGCTGTTGGCCGTGGCTAGAAGCCTGCATTGAAAACGCTCTTGTTCGGCGAGGTCTGATGGTACGACGAATTCGTCGTCGTCGAGGCTTGCCTCGTCTTCGGAGGGAGGAATGTAGTTATCCTCCTCAACCTCTTGCTCTGCCGCTCTCTCCTGAGGGCTGGCTTTTCCATCTTCCTGCGCCGAATATTGCTGGTTCTAGTGTTCTTCGGTGCTATCCGGGGTAGCATTATCTCCCGTGCCGGAATCACCGTTTCTGCTGTGGCGGGATTTAGAGAGGCGCCGTTGGCGCCGACGTTTTTGCGGTTTTTTCGATGTGTCGTCTTCTGCTGCTCCATCGCCATCCGCATCCTTTGGAGCATCCACCATATATATGTCATATGACGAGGTGGCGGTCTAGCGCCCTACAGGTGCTGGTTCTTGTTCGTCTCCTCCTTCGTTGTCCATACCGTCGAAGTCTTCGGAGCCGAAGTCAAGCATGTCGGTTAAATCGTCGACAGTGGCTATTAAGTGGGTGGTGGGTCGGCTTTGAATTTCTTCGTTGTCCGAATCCCAACATCGCAGACCATAGTCCGGCCTGGGCTCTCCTGATAAAGAGAGAGACTTGAGATAATTCAGGATATCACCGAAAGGTGAGCACTGAAAGATGTCCACGGCGGTGAACTCCATTACAGGCGCCCAATCAGATTCGATCGGCGGGGGCGCGGCATGCTCGGAGTTCGGAGAAGAGTCTGGCTCCTTGGAGTCCTGGGCCGTGCGGAGTACGGGGCTGGCGTTCGGCTCGATCGCCTTTGAGATCGCAGCCCCCGAGGTGACGTCCAACCGTTCATCCTCAGAGAACGCAACGGGTTCCGAGTCAAAGATCGGGGCCGGAGCGTGTGCGGCCTCCAGGGTGCTATTCGGAGGCAGAGCTATATCATGCCCCTCGAAGTAGCGCAGCGCGCTTGGCTGTGGCTCGAACCCGTCGAAGATCAAGTCTCCGCGGATATCAGCCGTGTAGTTTAAGCTTCCAAACCTGACTTGATGGCCAGGGGCGTAGCTTTCGATCTGCTCCAGATGACCAAGCGAATTGGCCCACAGAGCGAAGCCGCCGAAGACGAAGATCTGTCCGGGGAGGAAAGTCTCACCCTGGACCTCATCATTGCTGATGATCAAAGGAGCCATCGGGCCTGAAGGTGATGACACAGAGGAACTCTCAATGAAAGCACCAATGTCGGTGTCAAAACCGGCGGATCTCGGGTAGGGGGTCCCGAACTGTGCGTCAAGGTCGGATGGTAACAGGAGACAAGGGACACTTTATTTTACCCAGGTTCAGGCCCTCTCGATGGAGGTAAAACCCTACTCCTGCTAGATTAATATTGATGATATGGGTAGTACAAGAGTGGATCTACCACGAGATCAAGGAGGCTAAACCCTAGAAGCTAGCCTATGGTATGATTGTGTATGATGATGGTTGTCCTACGGACTACAACCCTCTGGTTTATATAGACACCGGATAGGGTTAGGGTTACACAGAGTCGGTTACAATGGTAGGAGATCTCGAATATCCGCACACCTAGCTTGCCTTCCACGCCAAGAAAAGATCCTTCCGGACACGGGACGAAGTCTTCAACTTTATATCTTCATAGTCCTGGAGTCCGGCTGAAGGTATAGTTCGGCTATCCGAACACCCCCTAATCCAGGACTCCCTCACCCATTAAGGCCCACTACTTCCCCCGGCGAATTCCCGTAACTCTCCGGTACTCCAAAAAATACCCGAATCACTCGGAACCTTTCCGATGTCTGAATATAGCCTTCCAATATATCGATCTTTACCTCTCGATCATTTCGAGACTCCTCGTCATGTTTGTGATCTCATCTGGGACTCCGAACAAGCTTCGGTCGTCAAATCACATAACTCATAATACAAATCGTCATCGAACGTTAAGCGTGCAGACCCTACGGGTTCGAGAACTATGTAGACATGACCGAGACACATCTTCGGCCAATAACCAATAGCGGAACCTGGATGCTCATATTGGCTCCTAAGTATTCTACGAAGATCTTTATCGGTCAAACCGCATAACAACATACGTTGTTCCCTTTGTCATCGGTATGTTATTTGTCCGAGATTCGATCGTCGGTATCACCATACCTAGTTCAATCTCGTTACCGGCAAGTCTCTTTACTCGTTCCGTAATGTATCATCCCGTAACTAACTCATTAGTCACATTGCTTGCAAGGCTTATAGTGATGTGCATTACCGAGAGGGCCCAGAGATACCTCTTCGACAATCGGAGTGACAAATCCTAATCTCGATCTATGCCAACTCAACAAACATCATCGGAGACACCTGTAGAGCATCTTTATAATCACCCAGTTACATTGTGACGTTTGATAGCACACTAAGCCTTCCTCCGGTATTCGGGTGTTGCATAATCTCATAGTAAGAGGAACATGTATAAGTCATGAAGAAAGCAATAGCAATAAACTAAACGATCATAGTGCTAAGCTAACGGATGGGTCTTGTGTTGGGGAACGTAGCAGAAATTCAAAATTTTCCTACGTGTCACCAAGATCTATCTATGGAGAAACCGGCAACGAGGGGAAAAGAGAGTGCATCTACATACCCTTGTAGATCTCTAAGCGGAAGCGTTCAAGTGAACGGGGTTGATGGAGTCGTACTCGTCGTGATCCAAATCACCGATGACCAAGTGCCGAACGGACGGCACCTCCGCGTTCAACACACGTACAGCCCGGTGACGTCTCCCATGCCTTGATCCAACAAGGAGAGAGGGAGAGGTTGAGGAAGACTCCATCCAGCAGCAGCACAACGGCGTGGTGGTGGTGGAGGAGCGTGGCAATCCTGCAGGGCTTCGCCAAGCACCGCGGGAGAGGAGGAAGGAGAGATGCAGGGCTGCGCCATAGAGAGGTCCTAAACTCATATGTTGGCTGCCCCAAACCCTCAAGTATATATAGGGGGAGAGGGGAGGCTGCGCCCCCACCTAGGGTTCCACCCTAGGGGCGGCGGCCAGCCCCAAAACCCATCTAGGGTGCGGCCAAGGGGGGGAAGAGGGGAGACTTGCCCCCCAAGTTAGGTGGGTGCGCCCCCTTCCCCAAACCCTAGGCGCCATGGGCCCTTGTGGGGGGGGGGCGCACCAGCCCACCTGGGGCTGGTCCCCTCCCACATGTGGCCCATGCAGCCCTCCGGGGCCGGTGGTCCCACTTGGTGGACCCCCGGGACCCTCCTGGTGGTCTCGGTACGTTACCGATAAAACCTGAAACTCTTTCGGTGACCAAAACAGGACTTCCCATATATAAATATTTACCTCCGGACCATTCCGGAACTCCTCGTGACGTCCGGGATCTCATCCGGGACCCCGAACAACATTCGATAACCACATACGAACTTCCTTAATAACCCTAGCGTCATCGAACCTTACGTGTGTAGACCCTACGGGTTTGGGAGACATGCAGACATGACCGAGACGTTCTCCGGTCAATAACCAACAGCGGGATCTGGATACCCATGTTGGCTCCCACATGTTCCACGATGATCTCATCGGATGAACCACGATGTCAAGGACTTAATCAATCTCGTATACAATTCCCTTTGTCTATCGGTACGATACTTGCCCGAGATTCGATCGTCGGTATCCCGATACCTTGTTCAATCTCGTTACCGGCAAGTCTCTTTTACTCGTTCCGCAACACATCATCCCGTGATCAACTCCTTGATCACATTGTGCACATTATGATGATGTCCTACCGAGTGGGCCCGGAGATACCTCTCCGTCACACGGAGTGACAAATCCCAGTCTCGATTCGTGCCAACCCAACAGACACTTTCGGAGATACCTGTAGTGTACCTTTATAGCCACCCAGTTACGTTGTGACGTTTGGCACACCCAAAGCACTCCTACGGTATCCGGGAGTTGCACAATCTCATGGTCTAAGGAAACGATACTTGACATTAGAAAAGCTTTAGCATACGAACTATATGATCTTGTGCTAGGCTT
The DNA here is from genome assembly GCA_032464435.1 of Aegilops umbellulata. Classification (NCBI taxonomy): domain Eukaryota; kingdom Viridiplantae; phylum Streptophyta; class Magnoliopsida; order Poales; family Poaceae; genus Aegilops; species Aegilops umbellulata. The sequence goes on from CP136054.1 coordinate 402,993,851, forward strand.
AGGATTGGGTCTTGTCCATCACATCATTCTCCTAATGATGTGATCCCGTTATCAACGACTTTTAATGTCCATGGTCAGGAAACTGTAACCATCTATTGATCAACGAGCTAGTCAACTAGAGGCTTACTAGGGACATGGTGTTGTCTATGTATCCACACATGTATTTGAGTTTCCTATCAATACAATTCTAGCATGGATAATACGATTATCATGAACAAGGAAATATAATAATAATCAATTTATTATTGCCTCTAGGGCATATTTCCAACATCTTGTCCACCATATCATTCTCTAATGATGTGATCCCGTTCATCAAATGACAACACATGTCTATGGCTAGGAAACATAACCATCTTTGATAAACAAGCTAGTCAAGTAGAGGCACACTAGGGACACTCTGTTTTGTCTATGTATTCACACATGTATCAAGTTTCCGGTTAATACAATTCTAGCATGAATAATAAACATTTATCATGATATAAGGAAATATAAATAACAACTTTATTGTTGCCTCTAGGGCATATTTCCTTGAAGAAGAAGCCATGCCGACGACCTCCTGTGTTTTCAGGAGCCCAGACGAGTTCCAATCTGAGATGTTCGAGGGCGAACCCAAGCCTGCGTGCAGAGCACAGTCTTGGGGACAGGGCGTAGCGCCGATCGACGCTGTCCGACGACTACGAAGGGGGAAACCCACAGCGGTGCGCCGGGAGGACTAGGAAACCCTAGGTCGTAGCCTTAGGGGACTTCTTTTTTATGTCTGAGAGTATTTCCCTTGTCCCACATGTAAGTGACACATGCAACGAGGGTTAAAAATGTCCACAGAATGTTTTGGACATGGTCAAACCCCTTTGACTAGACGAAAACGACATAGAGGGGTATTTTCATAAGTGCACGAGACTGAAAGAGGGGCAAAGTTAATCACCTGATTCTTTTTAGGGACAAAGATAAGAGTGGGCGCAAATTAGGGGAAAGAATGGAATTGTCCTTAATTCTTATATTACTCACATTTGTTATAGCGCTAATTATGCTAGTCGCGCAAACTCTGGTAGGTCCCAATGTCGTACTGCTGCGTGGCTTGGTTCCAGTGCAGAAGGAGCCATAGACATTATCAGGTGGGATTATAATCCTTAAATCATGACTAATACTTCCTCCATGGTGCTCAAGTAGATGTACGTAGCAAAGTCGGCGAGAACGCCGCACCCGCTTTCAAATCCCCTCCCCCTTCGTCGTCCCAACGTTCCCCTTCCTCCTCCTCCCGCTCCTCCCCTTTCAAACCCCTCCCCCCTCCCTATAAACCTAGGCGAGGGAGCGCCCGCAGGCCACCCATCAGAGCCCAGATCTATCCAACCCCTCTTCGATCGCCCCGGCGTCCTCGTCCATGGCGACTCCGCCGTCGCCGCCGCCGCCCACGCGCGCCTCCTGCGGCTCTTTTCTCCAGGAACTGCAGGTACGGTTCCGACTCTCCTGTGATTCCATTTCTTGGCGCACGACTTAGTTGCTAGTTTCTTGGGGAAAGGGCCGACCCGGTCTAAGTCTCGTCGCGTTCGTGATGCGTCGTTCGCCGGAAAGTTGTGGCGACGGTGGTCGTAGTCGCCGCGGAAGGGAGTCGGGGCACTTGCTTGAAACGGTTGGATGCGTGCTGGGGTTCAAAATGTACGTCTGTGGGAGGGATCGTGCTCCTATCGTTGTGTCTTGTGGTTCCTAACTGCGTGCTGGAATCGGGGGGTAGATTCTGCGTTTCTTGATGCTTTCTTGGTTAAAAGATCTTGGTTATTTCGCTGCTTAGTCCCTGAATTCGGCTGTGACCTGCGCATCTCTTGATGTTTTCTTGGTCTTGGTTATTTTGCTGCATAACCCCCGAATTCGGTTGTCACATTGCATCTCTCGGTGCTTACTGATGGTTGTTGTACTGCTTGTGGTAGTTAATTGGCCCGTGATTATGATTCTGGTAAGCCGTTGCCCAAAATTTCCCCTTTTCATGTTTGCCTCATTGTCTGCTGGTGCTAACTGCTAAGTATCCAGTTTTCTTTGATCCTTTTGTGTCTTTAAGCATCACTTCTCATGTCATTGCCGTATGTACTGTCAGCCTTTTGCTGAAGATTGCATCTGTTGATTCAGGAACTATGGGGAGAGATAGGCCCGGATGAACTGGAAAGAGATAGGATGATCTTGCAGTTGGAGGAGGACTGCCTCAATGTTTACAGGAAGAAAGTGGAACAAACTAGAAAGCAAAAGGCAGACCTGCTTCAAGTGATGTCCTTGGGCGAAGCTGAGATAGAAAAGATACTTTCTGCTCTGGGAGAGCGTGAATCCTTTTCTAGGGTCAGTGAATTCTTTTCCTGATCCTTTCAAATAAAAATATTATTTCCTGATCCCTTCCATGCCTTTTGCTGATATCATGCTCCAGTCTTATGTTTATGTTTGACTTTTGTTCTTTAGGTGGAGAAGCTTGGGGGTACATTAATGGAACAACTTACAAAACTAGAGCCAGTTCTGGACGATCTGAGACGACAGAGAGATGAGCGCATAAATGAATTTCTGGCTGTTCAGCTGCATATAGTTCGTTTACAAGCTGAGATTTCAGGAACTATTAATCATGGGGATCCTGCAGCTCCTTTAGTGGATGAGACTGACCTATCTACAGGAAGACTAGCTGAACTGAAAACCCAGCTTAATGAGCTCCAGACAGAAAAGGTTAGGAGGCACCTGGTATAAGCCCATCATTTCCTGAATCTTTCAACTCTGAAGCTTAAATTGTTTTACCTGATGTTTTCAGAATCTCAGACTGCAAAGGATTGATGCTCAGATCAAGTCTATTAATGAAATGTGCAACATGATGTCTCTTGATCTTAAGAAGACATTATATGAAGTTCATCCCAGCTTTGTTGAATTGGAAAGAATCAAATCCATGAGTATAAGTGATAGCACACTTGATAGGCTTGCAGGAAAAGTTCATGCACTAAATCAAGAAAAGAAACAGAGGCTCCGGAAGGTACTGATGTTTGCTGTTCATGCTAGTCATTTAACAAAAGTATGGGTCTGTGTGTATCTTTAATGTATTCACCTTAGTGTATATTTTTTTACTGTTGACCTCCAGTATGGGCCTGGCATTGTGTTTTAGTAGTTGACCTGATAATATGATTCAGCTTAGCAAATCATATCATGATTTATTTTTCTGAACTGTCGAATATGTTTGATTGTCACTGTTATGATTCAATGTACCTGTACATTTAATAAAAGCAGGAGTCTGCATGTATCTTACTTCAATGCTTTCACCTTGGCGTATATTGTTTTACTATTTGATCTCCAGTATGCTAGTCACTGAATTTGAGACTTGACATTATAACCGATTCAGCCTAGCAATGCATATTATGAATTTTTCTAAACCTTTTGCAGTACGATATCTTTGGTTTTATGTCATGCTATTATGATTCACATACACTATACATGACATGGTTTGCCATTTGTCTTTTTGTTTATTGGGCAGTGCTCAAAATTCTTCAATCAATCATACGTTCATACTGTAATTGCCATCCTAATGCAGTTTAATTCATGACCAGTGTATGGTTTACGGACTTGTGCACTTTAGCATGCTTTCCTTTCAACTCCTGCTAAATATTGGTCCATATTTCTTTGTATCAAAGATCCACATTGTTGAAATTTGCATTATCTATTGCAGCTACAAGATCTTGGAAGCACACTCATTGAGTTATGGAGTCTAATGGACACACCATTAGATGAACAGAAATGCTTTGATCATGTTACTTCTTTGATTTCAGTCTCACCCAATACAGTGATGCCCCAAGGATGCCTTGCACATGACCTTATTGAGAAGGTTACAATTGATTGTCTATTTATTTACTTCTTTTCTTTCGATTTTCATCAAGCTAATTTCTTCAAATTATACTAATTTTCATGTAAAGTTCCTTTCCCCCCTTGTTTAGGTAGAGGTTGAGGTCAAGAGACTGAAGCATTTGAAAGCTAGCAAAATGAAAGAGCTTGTCTTAAAGAAAATGACTGAGCTTGAAGAAATCTACAAAAGTGTTCACATGCATATTGACAGCGATCATGAGTGGCGGATTCTCACTGAACTTATTGATTCTGGTTCACTTCTTTCCCATGCCTTTCATCCTGAAGATACATAACTGAAGTTATTATATACAGTTTTGTTTCCATTAAGAACTACCTGATGCATGATTTGACTGGTGCTCCTAGTTATATAACGTTGCCGTTTTTGTTTCACCTTAATATTCTGTGAATTTCTTAGTCAAATGAAATGGTTGGTTCTGCAACTGTCTTTCAACTTTGCGTCTTCTAGTATCAGCTTGAATATTTAGGCATATCAATTTTGATTCAAAAATTGAATAAGCTCTTATGAAAACTAAATGAGCATGCACTAATGGGCGGTCGGGTGAGAAAATTGCTGTTCTGTTGAAATGCTGGTTTGGCTCGTTCCTTAATTTTGTATGCACTATTCTGTTTAAAAGCTGTCTTTTTTCTTTCATTAAGTTTTTTGAGCTATTGTTCTGGATTTGTTGGCACATCAGACACAAGTTTTAAACTTGGAAGACTCAGTTCCTTTACTTTTAACATATCCACCATAGCAGCTTATTTTCCTTGGCAATTGACCCAGCACAATTGCATAGTTCAACTAGACTTGAAGCATTAAGGCTTAAATGTCATGGAGCTTTAATCATGATAAAAAAACATCTCCAGAAACAACTGGATTTAATCATAAAAGTCGTCTATGGTAATGTGGAAAATATTATTGACATACAAAAAGTCAATAGTCTAAAATAAATGGCAATGCTTAATTGTAGAAGTAAAAGCTGATAATACTCAAACAGTGGCATTTTTTGAAATGATGGTGACATGAGGTTATTTTTAGAAGTACTCAGTTGTTTTTACTAAGTATTTCAACGGTAGTTTCCTAAAGGAAGATATTTTACTGTTACCAAATCGCTCTTAGTTTATTCCCTAATGACACAGTAGTGTTATCTGTTGAATTTGACAATGTATAAACTTTGTTTTGTAGGTAGAGCAGATCTCTCAGAGCTGCTTACAGATATGGATGACCGAATTACAGACGCAAGAGATCTTGCTCTAAGCAGAAAGGAGATTCTAGAAAAGGTGGAAAAATGGACATCAGCAACTGAAGAGGAGGGTTGGCTCGGTGAATATGAGGGGGTAAATTGATTTTTTTCCTTAGCTTTAAATGCTCTTTGGTCTAAGCTTGTTCCAATGGTTAATCGATCAGCTAGTTATCTTGTCAAAATATTACATTGTTGCATCTGCCATAGATCATTTATATGGTTCAGGATCAAAATCGCTATAATGCTGGTCGAGGAGCTCACATAAATCTCAAGCGCGCGGAGAAGGCAAGGGTATTGGTCAGCAAAATTCCAGGTACGCCTCTATACTTTTGTGTGTGTTTCTACTGGAAATTTCTATTGTTTGGACGAGCCTTCACGTGATTATGTAGAATTTTGGATTGCTTGGACAATAGCTGAGAGTATGTAGAATTTTACCTGCTGCTTACTTTGTTCTAGATGAATCATGAATACTATAGTTGGACGTAACTGATGCTTTATTTATATTTAACAATGTGAAATCTTCTGGAAACATGCTTATGGGTCATTTGATGCACCTGTTAGTCAAAGTACACCCAGTTAGTTAAATTTACAATGAGCACGGTAATTATAACATTTTGACTATCTCTGACACTCATTTCCTTCTGTTTTCTGGTGTTTGTCCTACTGATATTTAGGTTTGATTTCCCTAACAGAAGCTTTTGTTGATACCTCTGTTTCTCAACTTCAATATTGTTTTACCATGTAGCCCTGCTGGAGAATTTGACTACTAAAGTTAAAGCTTGGGAAAAGGAGAAGGGCATGCTATTTATGTATGATAAGGCAAGTTCAGTTACCAAATGCTCTTTTCAAACGAATATGTTTCAATTTGCTAATTTCATCTTAATTATGTAACATTTGCCGGATTCATTTACAGATGAGGCTTTTGGATAGCTTAGAAAAATACACCTCTGAAAGACAACAAAAGGAAGAGGAAAAACGTCGATCACGGGTTGGTTCATATTTTCCATGCCTCTTGTTCCACTCAATCTTGTTCATCAGTGTGTCCGGTCATTGTGGGTTGCCTCTTTTTTTAGCTTTATTGAGAACATTTCTGGATATATATATTCTAACCTTGCTCAGTACCATGAATACAAATGATACAACAAGGAAGTAATAGTTGGTTCATATTTTCCATGCCTCTTGTTCCACTCCATCTGTCACATTCTTCAGTGTGTTTATCTGGTGTCTTTGTAGGTTCCCTCTTTAGCTTTCTTGAAATCTTCTCTTGATAACATTTCTGGAGATATATATATTCGAATCTGGCTCAATATCATGAGTACAAATGATCAAAATGGAAGCAATAATTGAGCCACTCCCTCGTTAGGATAGTTCAAATTGCCTCTTACAATTCTCATTCACCATATCACATGTTAGATGTATTGTTCTCTTCTCCACATACTTATTTGGGGAGTTGATAGGAGAGTCAGGATGGGTGTGTTACCTTGTAGGTTGGGTTTCCTGCTACAAATTTCAACTCTAATGAGTTGCTGAAATGTTTTAACTATCTTCAGGAACTTAAGAAACTACAAGAGCAGTTTGCAGCAGAACAAGGTGCACCATATGGAGCGAAGCCTAGTCCTATGCGCCCGCTTTCGGCAAGGAAACCTCTTGGGCAGAGTACTAATGTCAACATTGTTGGTGGAACTCCTAACAGCCGGCGTGTGTCTACCCCAGTTTCGCGCAAGGGAGGCTTATCTTGTGGAAAAATGAAGGATACTGGCAAGACAGCTGCTTCTATACCGGCAAATTATGTTTCTCTTCCCAAGGATTGCTCAGACAATTCTTACATGTGAAAATGTAACCACCTCCGACAAGTTGGCCTCTAGGCTCTAGCCTGTACTTTCATACGTTTGGTCTCATATAGGTTAACTGTTTGTTAATGCTTGAATTGTTCGAATAATTGATCTTAACTTCTGATGCAAAAGCTGTTTCTGCTCCTGTACAATGCTTCTGCTCCTTTTCCTGCCTATCTGTGCTGCATTTAGCTTCTGCAGAATAGCAATTCGATCCATATCTCAGATATTTGTGCTGAAGAAGCATTCTGTTTTATATAATATGCGTCAATTATATATAGCTATTTTGGTCTCTGGATTATCTTTTTGTGAAAAAAAAAACCCACACTTCTTGCTGGTCCAGTCAGGATCAGGATTCAGCAGTTTGTTCCCTTATCCAAAAGCCTATCTCATGTTTAGAAACTCTTACCTTCTAGTGTCAATGTTTAGTGACTAAAAGTCATCAACAAAAACTGTTGGGAATATTTGGAAATATGCCATAGTGTGAATTTGAGATTTGCCATCACATGACCGAACAATCTCATGTTCCTTCTGAGTTGTAGCTCTTTTCCCTTATGCGCAGCCTTCATTAGTAGCCTGTGCTCAGTGTGCCTTGCCTGGTCATTCCATGTTAGTGTGCCTTGCCTGGTCATTCCATTGATTCTAAAGGCAGCTTTGGTGCTTCATGTCTCCTCTCCTCTTTACTCTCTTGTTGCTAATCCAGCAGGTAAAGTCACAGTAAATCTCCAGCTAAAGAATTCAGTGACATATGCCCCCAAGATCTGATCCCAAAGTAGCATTGATCTAGTTGGCATTTTAGTTGAAGTTATGGGTGTTTCTTCAGTGCGAACTTAATAAAATGCGACCTTGGAACCAAGAATAGTGCTCATTGTTAATTACAACTAGGTCTCTGTTATTATCCTCGAGCACAGCAGCAGCCAGGTGGTTTTCAACTTAGAAAGTGGAAGAAATTACTCCTTCCCTCGCAAGACGACGCGCCTGAACTACCTACTGACTGACTTTTCTAAAAGACAGCGGTGATGTTAACAGGGGGTGAGGGGGGGGGGGGGGGGTGCTTAGATTGGATTTTTTGTGGCATGTAGGTCTTGAACTGTACTGCGACACATGATGTAACAAAGTTCAGGTTTATTTCACACCAGCGGCAAACCAAAGTGTAACACACAATATGTAACATGAACAACTAGTTCACACCATAGTTCAGGTATAACATGGAAATAAAACCAATTAGGGAGTCTGCTACCGCTTCACATAGAACTATTGACGGCGAATACCGAGTCGGATGAGCAGAAAATCGGTCATCTCACTGCCTCGGGTGCCCGAGAAGTCGACGGTGGTGTTAATATCGACAAATACTCAACAGAAAGTGCTTTACATGTTAGTTAAAGCACTGAGCATAAGCTGTTCTGGTAATTTTTCGCAAAGTTAAATCACGAGGGTTCTTGATGTTACTTGGCGTGTTAAAAATCAGTTGTTGGTTAAAGTACAAAAGTTCCACCAATTGTGACAATTTGTTTCTATCCTTGGTTGAATGTTGGCTTGGTCATCTATGAATCTCTTCTTTTATTGGCTCCGGGTGATACGGATATCTCAATTATAGATGGGGCCACAATTTTTTTCACCTCTGAACCTGTGCTGGAGCTTATGATACACCAGACATACATGCTGTTTAGAGCACCCATGATGCCTGTTTACAACATATCAGGATATCAAGAGACAAAAACCAAGGTGGTGATTCGGGTTTATGGGTATCGTATATTTGCAATTTGAGGGGGGTGACATGGTTTGGCCTTTGGCATATCACCATCTGACAATTCGCTCTTATTTTTATGCCCATGCCGTATCATTTTCTGGTTTGGAACAAGGTATCTTAGTAAGATCACGGCCTACTCTCTTTATTCTATTAGCATTTTTGCCCCTGTTTTTAGCATTCTGCTGAGGTTACCTACTTGCCATACAGCGAGTTTCATTGGTTTTCGGAGATTAAGCGAATTGCTGCGTGTGGGCTGAGTGTAGAAACACTAATTTATGAGTGTGGTTGGCTTTATGCTACGCATTGCTTCTCTGCACATAGAAGGCTTTCGGTTATTCCAAGACGTCGACCGATGTTCGGTATGATCGCTTTCCCTGGCTGATTACAGGGGGATAAGCTCGGAGACTCGCTAATCGTCTACTTGTAAAACCAACTGGAGCAAGCATCTTACACGCCAAGTGGTCAGATAAGTCACAAGCGTGCGTTTTTTGGTGCTGTCCTAGCTGAAAAAAGGAGCTAATAAAGCAGAATTACAATTTGAAACGTATCTTGCATGTGTAGGCATAGCCAATGCGTTTTCCAACAATTTGAGCACGCATTTTATTTGTCGTCTTGCAATGTCTTCCCAAGACGCTATGTCGATCGATCATGACATGTTGCGTGATTAAAAACTTGCCATTATATGTACTGTTATTGTTGCTGTTGTTCTTCTTCTTCTTTAGGTAATGATCTGTCTGAAAACATGATTAACTAGAGCCAGGGCAAGAAGTGATATATACCCATCACCTTGGACAATTTGCAGCGCGACACGTGTTTTTCGGTTTCCAAGTAGCCAGTGATGTAGAATCCATTAACTTGCAGTGGCACATCTCAGTCTCGTCTGCAACCTGTTATTCCCCCCAAGGCAATGGAAGCCAGGGGGGTGGAGGGAGGGAACCTACGAGGGCTTGTCGACCGACCGGGTCCGCCATGCCGTGCCCAGGATCGACACCGCGAAAAGACGGAGCATGAGAAAGGTGGTGGTGGAGGAGGAGGGGGCAGGCAGGCAGGGGGCACATGATTCAGATAACTGTTCTTGTTCCTGGCCCCGGGGCTTTGGCGGGGATGGGATCTCGGATTCGAATCTTTATTCCCGGCTAAAAGAGATTCATGCTGGTTTAAGACTTGACACTGAATCTTTGCGAGTGCGCGCTAGGTAGGATTCCATGCCTTTTCTTTTCTGGGGGAATGTTTATTCCTAGCTCCTTCCAGCTCTCATCACTTGTTAATAACACTGATTCTTTAAGGCCATAGTTGCCAATTACTTAAGACAGAGGGTTCTTGGAATCACTAGCACATACATCACATGTATGGTGGGAGCATTATCTTAACTAACCTCTCAAGATGCAATGGGGGTAAAGTTGATGAATAATGTAAGATACATACGGCTATGCGCCAACCGCCGCATCCGAACGATTACGTGGCGAAAACGCACATTTGACAAATATATAGAATTGAAAAGATATGGGAAATGCAGAAAGAGATATGGTTATTTCTCTTTCGGAGTTTGAGGAGTGCTGCCTGCTTGCCTGCCCACAAATCCCACGTCCAATCAGTCATGTGAGCACAAAGACTATGATTCCTTTTGTGCACTGGGCGAGGAGTTGGGAAGCAGGATAGCCTGACATGATCAAGCACTTTCCTCATATAGGATTGGAAGAGCTAGCTGAGGTATGGCATGCATAATCATGGTTCATATGTCATAATTAACTTCTGAAGGGGGTAGCTGATACAAGAGATGCAGATAGATAAGACAGGCTACCACAGAAAAGCATGGGCTTAATTAGCTAGAGACGTTACAAAGCTCTCCCTCACAGCATATGTTTTACCAGGTCCAGGTCACCACCAGTTACTCTTACTGTCACTACCACCACTGCTCAGACCTCAGAGCACTAGACCACCACACCACCACAGCATCAAGATCCACCCGTCTCTTGCTCCAGCGATCAGTTCTCGTCGTCGCGCTGCATGCCGGCTTCCCCGGCGCCGGCGGGCACCGAGATGGTGATCGCCTTGCCGTTGGCCTGGGCCTTCTCCAGCTCCACCTCGTCCAGCTCCACCATGTCCATGATCCTGCCGTTGCCCTCGACGCCCTTGATCGCCACGGGGATCTCCGTCGCCTCGATCTCCTTCTTCTCCACGTCCTCCTTGTGCTTCCCCCAGAGCACCGAGTAGAGGCCGGCCACTATCAGGACGGACCCGATGATCCTGAAAATCCCAAACGGCACGAATGTACTGACTGTTGCTCGATCTTGTCTCTCATGGTGATTCATATCATAGAGATGAGGATTGATGCACGTACCCTCCGAGGTAGATGTTCTCGGCGAGGATGAAGGAGCCCATGATGGCCACCACGATCATCATCAGCGGGCTGAAGGCCGAGGCGAAGACGGGGCCTCTGCTCTGGATCACCAGCCCTTGCACGTAGTAGGCAATGCTCGACGTCACGATACCCTGCACACATACATATTCACAGAGATTCATGGTCAGTACCATGCCATGTTTAATTATTGTCTCGATCTGATGGTGCTAGTATGGTTTGTGGTGAGGCTTACGGCGTAGGCCGCGGCGAGGAGGTTCATGTCGAAGCCGATCTTCCAGACGTCGGTGGTGTGCTCCATGGCCAGGGTGACCACGATGGCCTGCAGGGTGCCCACGAAGCAGATAAGCGTCGTCAGGGTCAGCGGCGCGTTGTACCTCGTCAGCGTCGGGCCCTGCATGCACGAAACACCAGCCGTTAGGATTCTCAGTTCATGCACTCTCAGTTCATGCATGCATGGTCGCATGGACGGGATCACGGGAGGGAAGCGAGCTAGGTATATATAGACCTGGAGGATGAAGAGGGAGGCCCATGCGAGGGTGGCGATGATGAGGAATATGGAGCCCTTGAACCAGTCCTTGGCGGCGGCGGCGGCGTCCTGGTGCGGGCCGGGGAGGTGCGCGTGCCTGGACCAGATCATCTCCACGGCGCGGCCCTTGTAGAGCGTCATGAGCATGGCGCCGGCCACCGTGACGAGCGTGCCGGCCACCTTGGCCATGCACCTGGGCTTCTTGAGGTCCACCTTCTCCATCCGGAAGATGACCGCCATGACGAAGGTCATGGCGGGGAGCATGTTGCTCATGGCGCAGGAGAAGGTGGGCGAGGTGTACTTGAGCCCGGCGTAGTAGAAGTTCTGGTCGATGACGGGGCCCATGAGGGCGAGGAGGAAGATGTTGAGGAAGACGAGCGGGGTCATCCGCGGCGGGCGGGCCTTGCCGCGCTCCAGGAAGAGCGCGAAGGGCGCGATGGAGAGGGTGGCGAAGGCGTGGCGGTACACCACCAGCACGTAGTGGCTCATGCCGTGGTTCAGCGACACCTTGGTGATCACGTTCATCCCGGCGTACCCGAACTGCAGCGAGATCATCGCCACGTACGGCTTGCACCGCTGCATCAGCGTCTCCCCGTCGCCGCCCGGCTGCATTGCCATTGCTGGCTGGCTGGGTACGTACGTGAAGTGCTGGCGGGGAGTGGAGTGGAGTGGAGGAGTGGTGTGGTGTGTGCCCGTTGCTCCTTCGCCTGAGGGAATACAAGCGGCGCGGGCTCGTATTTATAGCCGTTCCCCGGGGTTGTGGGGGCCGGAGCTTACGTAGGTGGCGGGGCCGGCGGCTTCGCTCGCTGCATGGATGCTCTTATTCCCACACTGGTGCGGGTGCTCGCGTGCCACTGGTGTGTTGTGAGTAGCTAGTTGTTTGCTACTGTGCTTGAATAGAAGAAGGGTCTATCTAGGACACATCTAGATGTGGTATAGTTATGTCACATCTAAACTAATGTCCACTCTGTTTGTGGTTTATTTTTTTGTTCTAGTTTTTTTTGTTTCTTGTTGCTGCATTATATATTTATGGGAGCTTAGGTGTGACATCCTTAAAAACCATCTAGATGTGAATTAGTCAAACTGATAGAAGAAGATGGATCCGTTGATCGGGTGAACTTATCCATGGTTGCCGTGATGTGCATGGTTGGCGGGGTCTCGAGGCTTGGATGCCAGGGCGGCGGCCCCGGATGGTGGTCCCCATGTTTCGCTCTTCCGCGGGATTCATGGCGGCGGTGGTGACTATGCCTCTTGGTCGTGGGGCGACGAGGGCTATAGCGCGGGTGTCTCGGTCACGTTCTCTATCGCTGGCAGTGACGGGGTCCAGATCCGGATATGGAGGTATGTGCTCGTTGCGGTTGTCCTAGGGGCCTCTTGCTGTCATGGGTGAACTGCCGGGTAAAAGCCCCGTGCTTCGACGCTGGCGATGGCGACGCCCGTGGGCATCATTGGGTTCTCCTCTTTGTGTCAGGGTTCCGGGGTGAAGACCCTGTTTATTTGGACCCGACAGCAATGACGCTTTGCGTCGTTTTCACTTCCGAGGGTGTTGTCGTGGAGCTTAGGTGTCCTAGGGAGTGGGGGTGGCGTAGTCTTCAGTCCCTCCGGTTTTTTTGTTTCCGACAACATAATCGTGTGTGTATGTCTTGATCAGTTATCCTGGGATTTTCTGTGTAAGAGAGCCCCCTCACTACCTTGTATTCTTCTCGTCGTGTACTGTTTATGTGTTTTATCTATAATATAAAGTGGGGTGAGAGCCGATAATTCAAGTTTGAGCTTGGGTTCATCTGCATCCGATGAATAATAAATTAAAAAATTCAAAGAAATTATTTGGCTTCGAAGATGCTCAGGTGCGCAAGGAGGTCCCTGGATGTCCAAACTGCTTGAAACATTGCACACACATCTCGCATTCGATCATCTTTGCCGGGCGATGTGGACTCAGCTGGTGCGCCGTGACGCCGCCGCCCGCGAGGCTTTGCCGTTCGCTCCCGTGTCTGCGCGGCATTGGCCCGGCTGCATGAGGAGGCGGCACAGCGGTTCCCCCGCTCGCGCGCCTTTTGTCAGCGTCTGTGTGACACGAGAAAAAAACCAATTGAAGGCAGAAGCTGCTGACACGGCCGGTGACAGGCTGAGACAGCTTGGAAAATCAGCAGAGAAAGCATGTAGCGGCACCAGGAACCACTCAGGAACACTGCTGGATGTAGAAATCATCATGTCTGTTGTTGATTGCGAGTGTTTCTTTAAATTGCATTGCCAATGAACATTACGAGGCTGCATATTTGGAAGACCCCAAGGGCCACAAAGCATGCAGTGGAGCTCAAAGTAGCACGGTGCGAGCACTCATGCATCAACTTGAGAAACAATACACAAGTGGACGTGTGACGTGTTATCTACGATGCGATGCGATGGCTGTTCCGGCCAGCGTGGAAGCTACATATGTGGCTGATAAGCATGCACGACCAGCACTATTTAACAACACGTATCTGCAACGGATAAAGCTCGCGCGACGGCGATTATATTCATCCGCGGCAATTTGCAGGGTTCTTGGCGCCAAAAGTTGCACCGAAAGGTCAGTATAATACTCACCCTTGCACTTGCAAATGTTAATCTCTGCATGCATATGCAGCGGCTACAAGCCTACAACTGCATGTATTGCATGCATGCATGCATGCCCAGGTATGCAGGGCCACAGTTTTATCCTTGGGCCTCCCGGTCCCGCTTGAAAATTCCTCTCGCAGCCGTGTATTGTCCCCACATCACTTGGCTTAGCAGAAATTGACAAAACCATTAGGATTCCTTGACGAATATATACGGCACGGGGTTCATCTATATCAGTGACATTCTTGGCCTACCAAAATTCAAGTCCTAATTTAACATTGATGCTCGCATTTTCTTGAATTTATTTCTGACCTTCTGATGATGTGCGTCTAGTGAGATAAAATGTTTTCGTCGACTACGAATACGTTTGTGGCTTTCGTCAATCTTAAGATGATGTGTCAGACCAGTCTTTCAAAGATACTCATAAGTGTAGGGGGTGCGTGCGTTCATAGGGATGAGTATATGTGTGTATGTAGGTGTGTTAAAAAAAATCTATATCTGTGATCAAACTAATATGCTCTTTCGTTGCAACATCTGCGTTTATTATTCGCCACTCGCAAGAAAAGTAAGAAACAGAAATGAAATAATGGATCTCCCCCGGCGCGCAGATGTTGGAAATTAACAAGATCTGTGTGCTACGTACCTAGATACCCAGCTAGATATTGAGCACGTCAGATTCGATCGGTGCTGACGGAGCACGCATTCGATGCCTTGCTGGTACTCCTTCGTTCGGAATTACTTGTCGCAGAAATAGATGTATCTAGACGTATTTTAGTTCTAGATACACCTATTTTTAAGACAAGTAATTTCAAACGGAGGGAGTAGTTGCATGTGCCCATCAGACGTGCATGCAGATATGGGAACCGCCGTCAGGATTTTCAGCGCAGATGTCGATCGTGTGTAATTTGATGGGACAAAATTCCAGCTTGGATTCGATATGTGAGATATGGCGACAGCACACGCCACACGCTTATGGAAAATAATACTCCTATATATCTGCGGAATCCATTTGCACGGTCCGATTCAAAGGGTACGTCGACATCCTTTAATAATTTATTTACACCAAAATATACTCCGGTCGAGCAAACGGATTGCAAATCACTTGTGTTGTGCTTGCAGGGGATACAAGCATATTAGTGCAAATGTAGTGTGGGGTTTGTAGATGTTAGTAAAAAGTAAACATTAGTGGTAATCCAGACGACTTCATCCGCTCCCCGCTCCCGCTAGGGTCCCCCCCCCTCCCCCGCCGCCGGCGGGCCCTAGGCCCTTTCCGCCGCCGTCGCTCGGCCGCCGCGGCGCCCTGCTCCCGCAGCAGCCGCCCGCCCGGCGCTGGCTCCCCGCCCCGCCCCGCGCCCCCCTCTCCCCTCCTCCCCATCCTACTGCCTCCGCCATCTTCCCGGGAGGTGGTCGGGGCGGCACCCGACCTCCTTCTGCCTCGTCCGCCCCTTCTCCGTCCTCCCTCACCCCCCCCCCCCCCCGCCGCCGGCGGCGGTCGCCCCCGGATCTGGCCGGTGGTGTCGGCGGCGGCGGGCCGTTCCCTACCCACGCGCGCTCCTCCTTCCCGGGGTGGGGGGAGGCGGCGGTGATGCTCAGCCGGTGGCGGTTTGGCGTCCTGGTGCGGAGGCCGACGGCGCTCGCCGTGGTGGTGCCGCTTCTTGGCGGCGAGGCGGTCCAGTGGTGCTGGTCGGTCGGTGGCCTGTCCCCGGCCCAGATCTGGGCCCGTAGGGTCCCTTCTGGGTCCTTGCGGGTCGGCTCCGGCGCGACCGCGACGCCCTCTGTATGGGGAGGCAGGGGAGTGGCTTGGACTGAGACAGCGACGCCGACGGCGTGCCAGCTGCTGCGCGGAGGCGGGAGCTGTCCGGGCCTTTGAGGGCCTGGCCGGGCCTGTGGGGCCACGGGCCCGATAGGCTCCTGCTATGGCGTCCGGTCGGCTACCGTCGTGGATGGTGGAGGTGGGGCCCTCTCGTACTGTGACGCCCGGATAATTAGGCTATAGTAATCCCATGTTAATGATGCCACGTCACCGCTGATACTGTTGCTAATATTTCGTTAGTTCAAAACCGATTCAAAAATTAATTCAAAATATGGCAAACAACAAAAGTTTCAAACATTAAAACTAAAATGTCCAAAGTGAACCAAATAATGCATAGGTAATTATGATGAAGAGACCACACCATTTTAAAACATTTAAATATTATTAGGCGAATAAAACAGTAATGAAAACTATTATTTAAATGCTTTTAAATATTAAATAATTACAAAACTATTTTAGTTTGGGTAACAAGTTAATGTGGCAGTGACATATTTATTAACATCAAATTAGGTGCCATTGTGGTATTTTTCTAAAACAAAAATAAAAGGTAACTAAAAGAAAACACTGAAGAATAGTGAAAATAAAACGAAACAGATAACAAAATAGAAAAAAACACACACAAAAAAAAGAAACACCCCCCATTGGGCCTTGGCCCAGTTGGCCTAGCGGCCGAGCGGCTTGCCGGCCCACCCCCGCACGCTCCTGGCCTACTTGGCCTCCCTCCCCCCCATCAGAAACCCTAGTCCGTCTCACCCCCCCACTACGCTCTTCCCCCGATCCGATCTAGATCCGGGTTGACCCCAACTGGCCCGACCGATACCCACTCCCTCTCGTTCTCCAACACCAGGCCCCTGCGCCCCATCCCCATCCCCTGCCGCGCCAGAGCCCCACCGCCGCCGCCGTCCCTGCGCCCGCGCCCGGGGATCCACCACCTATCGTCGTTCTTGTGCCACCGTCTTGCAGAAGCTCCTACCATGGTCGCACCCGCCTGGTCCTCCGCGTCCGTGCCGCGCCAAGCCGCCTCCTCGCCGGAGAGGGACGGACCCCGGAGGCCTCGTCGCGGATCCGGCCTCCCTCGCCTCGCTCTCCTCGCCGGACGCCCTCGTCGCCTCCTCCCCCGCGTCGCCGTCGTCCTCGTCGACCACCCCGAGCCCCACTGCCCATTCCCTACAGCCGCCGTGAGCACCTCCCGCTCCTCCTCTCCCCTCTGTTCCTCACCCACGCACTGCTCGACGTCGCCCGCGGCCACGCCCGGAGCATTGCTCCCGCGCACGATTGTGCCCCCTCGGCCACGACCCGCTGCCGCCCAGCGCGCGCCCACCTTGCTGTTGCCTCCCGCTCCGCCCGCTGCCTATCGCCGCCGCACCCGCTGCTAACCGCCGCCCTTCGCCCCTCTGCGTCGCGGCCTTCGCCTGGATGCCGCCCCTCGCCGCCGGTTCCTGGCACCCGCACATGTACCGGCCGCCCCGGTCGCGCCTGGCGTCCTCGCCCACCCACCGGCACACACGCGACGCCCCGGGTCTGCCCAGCCGGGCTGCTCCCGCTCCAGGCGCTCGCGCCCGTTTGCCCGCAACGCCCGTGTGCCCGTTAGGCCCCGCTGGCCCTATGACAAGTGGGCCACTCTCCCAGAAAGTTTTTTAAATAAAATAATAATAAATAAATAAATAATAAATAAAATGATTAAAATATTAATTAATTAATTAAATGATTAATTAACTTAATTAATCCTAATTAGATTGACTAAATGACTAATTAAACTAATTAACCTGTTTAGTTAATCGCAGTTAATGACATGCAGGACCCGCATGTCGGTTTGACTTAGTCAACCCCTGTTGACTGCTGATGTCAACATGACATCATGCTGATGTCATTAATCCAATTTCTAATTAAATTAAGTGATTAATTAAATTCCAGAAATTAGTAAATCTTTAGAAAATCATATCTTTTAATCCGTAACTCGGATTAAATTATTTTCAACATAAAAGTTGCTCAGAACGATGTAACGAACCCGGATACGCAACCCGTTCGTCTGCCACGCATCCCTAGCATAGTGAACACGCAACTTTCCCCCTCTGTTTCATATGACCGAAAACGTGAAACAACGGGGATACTTTCCCGGATGTTTTTCCCTTCGTCGGTATCACCTCCTACCGCGTTAGGGCACACCTAGCACCACGCATTGTCTTGTCATGCACTGTCGTGCTTATGTTTGCATTATATTTATTGTTTCTTCCCCCTCTTCTCTCGTTAGACACCGAGACCGACGCCGCGGCTACCCAGTACGACTACGGTGTTGACGACCCCTCCTACTTGCCAGAGCAACCAGGCAAGCCCCCCCTTGATCACCAGATATCACCTATTCTTCTCTATACTGCTTGCATTAGAGTAGTGTAGCATGTTACTGCTTTCAATTAATCCTATACTACTGCATAGCATGTCCTTGCTACTACTATTGTTACCTTTACCTGCTATCCTACTGCTTAGTATATGATGCTAGTGTTCCATCAGTGGACCTACACTCTTGTCCGTCTGCCATGCTATACTACTGGGCCGTGATCACTTCGAGAGATGATCACGGGCATATACTATATACTTTACACTGTTACATTACCTGTAATACTGTTCGGAGATGGGGGCTGAAGGGGCAGGTGGTTCCACCCAGGTAGTGGTGGGCCTGGGTTCTCGATGGCCCCCAACTGTTACTTTGTGGCGGAGCGACAGGGTAGGTTGAGACCACCTAGGAGAGAGGTGGTCCTGGCCCTGTTCGGCGTTCGCGGATACTTAACACGCTTAACGAGATCTTGGTATTTGATCTGAGTCTAGCTACTGGCCTATACGCACTAACCAACTACGCGGGAACAGTTATGGGCACTCGACGTCGTGGTATCAGCCGAAGCACTTCGTGACGTCAGCGACTGAGCGGCGCGCGCCAGATTGGACCGCGTAACGTGACTTCCTTTGTAATGGAGGTTGCTAGGTCTATTTCCGGACGCCCACGCAACGTGCAGGTGTGCTAAGGGCGATGGGCCCAAACCCCTGTGCGCTTAGGTTTAGACCGGCGTGCTGACCTCTCTGTTGTGCCTAGGTAGGGCTGCGACGTGTTGATCTTCCGAGGCCGGGCATGACCCAGAAAAGTGTGTCCGGCCAAATGGGATCAAGCATGTTGGGTTACGTGGTGCACCCCTGTAGGGAAGTTATGTTGGGGAACGTAGTAATTTCAAAAAAAAATCCTACGCACACGCAAGATCATGGTGATGCATAGCAACGAGAGGGGAGAGTGTTGTCTACGTACCCTCGTAGACCGAAGCGGAAGCGTTGACACAACATAGAGGAAGTAGTCGTACGTCTTCCCGATCCAACCGATCCAAGCACCGTTACTCCGGCACCTCCGAGTTCTTGGCACACGTTCAGCTCGATGACGATCCCCGGGCTCCGATCCAGCAAAGCTTCGGGGAGGAGTTCCGTCAGCACGACGGCGTGGTGACGATCTTGATGTTCTACTATCGCAGAGCTTCGCCTAAGCACCGCTACAATATGACCGAGGTGGAATATGGTGGAGGGGGGCACCGCACACGGCTAAGGAACGATCACGAAGATCAACTTGTGTGTCTATGGGGTGCCCCCTGCCCCCGTATATAAAGGAGCAAGGGGGAGGGGGCAGCCGGCCAGGAGGGGCGCGCCAGGGAGGAGTCCTAGTCCTATCGGGAGTAGGACTCCCTCCTTTTTCCTTGTCCAAGTAGGAGAGGGGGAAGGAAGGTGTAGGATCTAGAAGTAGGTGTGTCTAGAGGGGGGTGATTAGACACTTAGTGCTAAAGTTGCAATTTTTAAACTTTTTCGGTTTGAGTGGAGTTTTAGGCACAATTTCAACATACACAATACATATCAAACAAGCATGCAAAGAGTATATGAGCAGCGGAATGTAAAGCATGCAACTTGCAAGAATGTAAAGGGAAGGGTTTGGAGAATTCAAACGCAATTGGAGACACGGATGTTTTTCCCGTGGTTCGGATAGGTGGTGCTATCCTACATCCACGTTGATGGAGACTTCAACCCACGAAGGGTAACGGTTGCGCGAGTCCACGGAGGGCTCCACCCATGAAGGGTCCACGAAGAAGCAACCTTGTCTATCCCACCATGGCCATCGCCCACGAAGGACTTGCCTCACTAGCGGTAGATCTTCACGAAGTAGGCGATCTCCTTGCCCTTACAAACTCCTTGGTTCAACTCCACAATCTTGTCGGAGGCTCCCAAGTGACACCTAGCCAATCTAGGAGACACCACTCTCCAAGAAGTAACAAATGGTGTGTTGATGATGAACTCCTTGCTCTTGTGCTTCAAATGATAGTCTCCCCATCACTCAATTCTCTCTCACAGGATTTGGATTTGGTGGAAAGAAGATTTGAGTGGAAAGCAACTTGGGGAAGGCTAGAGATCAAGATTCATATGGTAGGAATGGAATATCTTGGCGAGTGATTCTCCCGGTTTGAATATCATTGTAGATTTGCTCGACGGGATGATCTTTGGCAATTCTTGCTCGAACTCGTGAAAGCTTTTGCTTGGGTCTTCGTTGAACATCTTCTTCATCTTGTTCTTCTTCTTGGTCTTCTCCATTGTTGACGTTGTCGATCTCTTGTCGTGGTGGAGAAAGAGGTTGTTGATGTTCGTCTTGATGCATTTCCTCGTTTTCTTCATCTTGGTGTGTCCCACTTGTGGATGCTTCCGTGTCAATTCCGGGTTCACCTTGTCGTGAAGTAGAAGCTTCCACTTGGACGGACGAGGTACTCTCCTTCACCTCCGTTGGACGAATTTTGCCAATAGACAAGTCTTGGATTGCTTCTGAAGGGTCTTTGTCTCCTACATCAATTGGCAATTGCTCTACTTGCGAGCCATTAGATTCATCAAACTTCACATCTACCGTTTCTTCAACCTTTCGGGTGAAATTGTTGTAGACACGGTAAGTGTGAGAGTTTGAGCCATAACCAAGTAGGAAACCTTCATGAGATTTAGGAGCAAACTTTGAACAACGATGCTTATCAAGAATGTAGCACTTTGAGCCGAATACTCGAAAGTATCCAACTTGGGGTTTGTTACCGGTGAGGAGCTCGTATGCCGTCTTGCCGAGTAGCTTGTGAAGATACAAGCGATTTGTTGCATGACAAGCCGTCTCAACCGCTTCTGCCCAAAAGTGCTTCGGCGTCTTGTACTCATCAAGCATCGTTCTCGCCATTTTGATGAGCGTCCGGTTCTTCCTCTCAACAACTCCATTTTGTTGAGGTGTATACGTAGCCGAGAACTCGTGTGAAATCCCTTCTTCGTCAAGAAAGGTGTCCACATTTGCGTTCTTGAACTCCGTTCCGTTGTCACTCCGAACCTTCTTGATCTTCACGTCAAACTGATTTTGGGCCTTCCTAGCGAAGTTTTGGTAGATCTTTTGGACCTGTGATTTATCATCAAGAAAGAACACCCACGTAAATCTTGAAAAATCATCAAATATAAATAGACCAAAAGAATTTCCACCGAGACTCTTGTAGGCGTTGGGACCAAAAAGATCCATATGAAGTAGCTCGAGTGGCCTCCTTGTGGTCATGATGTTCTTCACGGGATGCCTTCCTCCAACCTGTTTACCTGCTTGACAAGCACTACAAAGTCTATCCTTATCAAATATGACATCGTTAACTCCAAGGATATGATTTCCTTTAATAAGCTCGTCAAGGTTTCTCATGCCAACGTGACCTAGACGTCTATGCCACAACCAACCTTTTGAGGATTTAGCAATAAAGCAAGTTTTAGGTTGTGCCTTTTTAAAGAAATCGACAATGTAAAGGTCACCTCTGCGTATGCCGGTAAAAACCATTTTATGATTGTCTCAACGAAACACTTGGCAATCTACCTCAGTAAATAGAACATTCAAACCGAAATCAGCAAGTCTAGATACTGAAAGTAAGTTGTAGCCAAGAGATTCAATGAGCATGACATTTTGAATGGAGCTATCGTGTGAGATGGCCACCTTACCAAGGCCAACCACCTTACCCTTTGAATTATCACCAAAGGTGACATATTTTCGAGGGACGTCATTTTCAGCAAGCTCACGGAACATCTCTTCGTCTCCGGTCATATGATCAGTACATCCACTATCGAGAACCCATTCCTTTCCTCCTGACACATATCCTCGAAGATTAGCCATAAGACCAAACTGTCTCATTGCATCATCAAGATCGAAGTCACTATCATCATTCTCATCGTAGTATCCATGTTCAGCATGATCTTGTGATTCATCATTTCCTAGAGAGAGTGATTCATTAGATAAATGATCATCAAAGTGGTCACTTTTATGAATTCTTATAGCTTCGGATATAATATCACTAATGATTCCAACATTTCCTTTAGCATGCATGAGATTAGTAAGCTCAAATAGACAACCACCAAAACTAGGATCACTAGAGTTCATTTTACTCAAGGCAATAGATTTATGGAGAATTTCATCCAAATTTTTCAAGGAATAATCGGGGAATCGTTCCTCAAGAAATTTCCATATAGTATAGGCACAATTTAGAGTAGGTAAACTAGCAATCAAGTTTTTGGGCAATCCTCTAATGATGAGCTCAACGGTTCTAAGATTGCGAATCATGTCAATATCTTCATCAAGGGTGGGATGCATAGAATCAACATGAGGTGCACAAGGACTAGCAATATACTTGTTCAAATGATATTGATTGAAAATCACAAGCATCTCATTTTTCCACTCATGAAAATACTCTCCATCAAGAATAGGCACTCTTTGTCTAAGACTCCCTAAAGTAGACACATCCATCTTCCTCCAATGGTGATTAAACCAAGGCAATGGAGACCAAAGCTCTCCAACAAGGAAAGTTATGTTGGGGAATGTAGTAATTTCAAAAAAAATCCTACGCACACGCAAGATCATGGTGATGCATAGCAACGAGATGGGAGAGTGTTGTCTACGTACCCTCGTAAACCGAAGCGGAAGCGTTGACACAACATAGAGGAAGTAGTCGTACGTCTTCCTGATCCAACCGATCCAAGCACCGTTACTCCGGCACCTCCGAGTTCTTGGCACACGTTCAACTCGATGACGATCCTCGGGCTCCGATCCAGCAAAGCTTTGGGGAGGAGTTCCGTCAGCACGACGGCGTGGTGACGATCTTGATGTTCTACTGTCGCAGAGCTTCGCCTAAGCACCGCTACAATATGACCGAGGTGGAATATGGTGGAGGGGGCCACCGCACACGGCTAAGGAACGATCACGAAGATCAACTTGTGTGTCTATGGGGTGCCCCCTGCCCCCGTATATAAAG
The DNA here is from genome assembly GCA_032464435.1 of Aegilops umbellulata. Lineage (NCBI taxonomy): Eukaryota > Viridiplantae > Streptophyta > Magnoliopsida > Poales > Poaceae > Aegilops > Aegilops umbellulata. The sequence goes on from CP136054.1 coordinate 403,017,138, forward strand.
GAGCAAGGGGGAGGGGGGCGGCCGGCCAGGAGGGGCGCGCCAGGGAGGAGTCCTACTCCTACCAGGAGTAGGACTCCCTCCTTTTTCCTTGTCCAAGTAGGAGAGGGGGAAGGAAGGTGTAGGATCTAGAAGTAGGTGTGTCTAGAGGGGGGGTGATTAGACACTTAGTGCTAAAGTTGCAATTTTTAAACTTTTTTGGTTTGAGTGGAGTTTTAGGCACAATTTCAACATACACAATACATATCAAGCAAGCATGCAAAGAGTATATGAGCAGCGGAATGTAAAGCATGCAACTTGCAAGAATGTAAAGGGAAGGGTTTGGAGAATTCAAACGCAATTGGAGACACAGATGTTTTTCCCGTGGTTCGGATAGGTGGTGCTATCCTACATCCACGTTGATGGAGACTTCAACCCACGAAGGGTAACGGTTGCGCGAGTCCACGGAGGGCTCCACCCACGAAGGGTCCACGAAGAAGCAACCTTGTCTATCCCACCATGGCCATCGCCCACGAAGGACTTGCCTCACTAGCGGTAGATCTTCACGAAGTAGGCGATCTCCTTGCCCTTACAAACTCCTTGGTTCAACTCTACAATCTTGTCGGAGGCTCCCAAGTGACACCTAGCCAATCTAGGAGACACCACTCTCCAAGAAGTAACAAATGGTGTGTTGATGATGAACTCCTTGCTCTTGTGCTTCAAATGATAGTCTCCCCAACACTCAATTATCTCTCACAGGATTTGGATTTGGTGGAAAGAAGATTTGAGTGGAAAGCAAATTGGGGAAGGCTAGAGATCAAGATTCATATGGTAGGAATGGAATATCTTGGCCTCAACACAAGGGTAGGTGGTTCTCTCTCAGAACATATGAGTTGGAAGTGTAGATGTGTTCTGATGGCTCTCTCCACGAATGAAGAGGAGGTGGAGGGGTATATATAGCCTCCACACAAAATCCAACCGTTACACACAATTTACCAATCTCGGTGGGACCGAATCAACAAACTCGGTCGGACCGAAATAGTAAACCTAGTGACCGTTAGAGATTTTCGGTGGGACTGACATGCAACTCGGTAGGACCGATATGGTTAGGGTTAGGGCATAACGTAATCTCGGTGAGACCGATTACACAAACTCGGTGAGACCGATTTTGGTAATAGGCTAACCAGAGAGTTGGTCAGGTAAACTCGGTGGGACCGATTTGCTCTTTCGGTGAGACCGAAAAGTTACAAAAGGGAAACAGAGAGTTTACATTGTAATCTTGGTAGTACCGATTGCCTAAACTCGGTGAGACCGATTTTGACAACGGACATACACAGTGAGATTGCAATCCCATCTCGGTGAGACCGAGATCCCTATCGGTAAAACCGATTTGCTAGGGTTTGGCAGTGGCTAATGACATGTGAAACTCGGTGGCGCCGGATAGAAAGAATCGGTAGGTCCGAGTTTGACTTTGGGTTTAGGTCATATGTGGAAGTGAGAAAGTAGCTGAGGGTTTTGGAGCATATCATTAAGAACATGAAGCAAAAGGCTCATTAAGCAACACCTCATCCCTCCTTGATAGTATTGGCTTTTCCTATGGACTCAATGTGATCTTGGATCACTAAAAATGTAAAATGAAGAGTCTTGAGCTTGAAGCTTTAGCCAATCCTTTGTCCTTAGCATCTTGAAGGAGTTCCCACAACCTTTAGTCCATGCCACTCCATTGTTGAACTTATCTGAAACATGCTAGATAGAAACGTTAGTCCAACAAGAGATATGTTGACATTAATTACCAAAACCACCTGGGGAGCCCTTGTGCTTTCAGAAGGGAGAGATGAGAGGAAGGAAGGGGGGCGCCGCCCCCCTCCTTGTCCAATTCGGACTAGTGGGGGAGGGGGCGCACGGCCTGCCCTGGCCGCCCCTCCTCTTCTTCACTTCAGGCCCATAAGGCCTATTAACCCCCGGGGGGTTCCGGTAACCCTCCGGTACTCCGGTTTTCTCTGAAATTACTCGGAACACTTCTGGTGTCCGAATATAGCCGTCCAATATATCGATCTTTATGTCTCGACCATTTCGAGACTCCTCTTCATGTCCGTGATCACATCCGGGACTCCGAACAAACTTCGGTACATCAAAATACATAAACTCATAATGAAACTGTCATCGTAACGTTAAGCGTGCAGACCCTACGGTTCGAGAACAATGTAGACATGACCGAGACATGTCTCCGGTCAATAACCAATAGCGGAACCTGGATGCTCATATTGGCTCCTACATATTCTACGAAGATCTTTATCGGTCAGACCGCATAACAACATACGTTGTTCCCTTTGTCATCGGTACGTTACTTGCCCGAGATTCGATCGTCGTTATCTCAATACCTAGTTCAATCTCGTTACCGGCAAGTCTCTTTACTCGTTCTGTAATACATCATCTCGCAACTAACTCATTAGTTGCAATGCTTGCAAGGCTTATGTGATGTGCATTACCGAGAGGGCCCAGAGATACCTCTCCGACTATCGGAGTGACAAATCCTAATCTCGAAATACGCCAACCCAACATGTACCTTTGGAGACACCTGTAGAGCACCTTTATAATCACCCAGTTACGTTGTGACGTTTGGTAGCACACAATGTGTTCTCCGGTAAACGGGAGTTGCATAATCTCATAGTCATAGGAACATGTATAAGTCATGAAGAAAGCAATAGCAACATACTAAACGATCGGGTGCTAAGCTAATGGAATAGGTCATGTCAATCACATCATTCTCCTAATGATGTGATCCCGTTAATCAAATGACAACACATGTCTATGGTTAGGAAACATAACCATCTTCGATTAACGAGCTAGTCAAGTAGAGGCATACTAGTGACGTTTAGTTTGTCTATGTATTCACACAAGTATTATGTTTCCGGTTAATACAATTCTAGCATGAATAATAAACATTTATCATGATATAAGGAAATAAATAATAACTTTATTATTGCCTCTAGGGCATATTTCCTTCAAGTTAATCTATTCGAATAGCCGTGATCTTCGGTAACAGGACGACTTGGAGTTGTACCTTGACCTTATGACAATTAGAACTGTATACTTAATAAAACACACCCTTCTAAGTGCCAGATATAACCCGATGATCGCTCTCTAACCAGGCAACGAGGAGGGGATCGCCGGGTAGGATTATGCTATGCAATGCTACTTGGAGGACTTCAGTCTACTCTCTTCTACATGTTGCAAGATCGAGGCTGCCTGAAGCATAGTCTTCGACAGGATTAGCTATCCCCCTCTTATTCTGGCATTCTGCAGTTCAGCCCACTGATATGTCCCTTTACACATTTACCCATGCATATGTAGTGTAGCTCCTTGCTTGCGAGTACTTTGGATGAGTACTCACGGTTGCCTTGTTCCCCCTTTTCCCCTTTTTTTTACCCGATTGCTGCGACCAGACGATGGAGTCTAGGAGCCAGACGCCACCATTGACGATGACTCCTACTTCACCGGAGGTGCCTACTACTACGTGCAGCCCGCTGACGACGACCAGGAGTAGTTTAGAAGGATCCCAGGCAGGAAGCTTGTGCCTCTTTCGATCTGTATCCCAGTTTGTGCTAGCCATCTTATGGCAACTTGTTTAACTTATGTCTGTACTCAGATTTTGTTGCTTCCGCTGACTCGTCTATGATCGAGCACTTGTATTCGAGCCCTTGAGGCCCCTGGCTTGTATTATGATGCTTGTATGATTTATTTATGTTTTAGAGTTGTGTTGTGATATCTTCCCGTGAGTCCCTGATCTTGATCGTACACGTTTGCGTGCATGATTAGTGTACGATTGAATCGGGGGCGTAACACGTACGCCGATGGTGCTGCTACCCTAGTCCCGTCTCCTCTTCTTCGTTGTGCAGACCATCTTTGCGGTGTCGTGGTGAGACAGTGTGGGAAGCTTCATGTCCGTGTTGGCGCAGGGTGACGGTCGGTTTGGTGGCGATCTCCAAAGTGCCTGAGGTAGAGGCTGGGATTAGGAGAAATCCCTGTTGGCTTGGCCGACACCGATGCGGTGGCGCCTGAGGGTGCCACCGGACCTTCCTGGAGGGCCTCGGGGCTACCCTTCCTCTCTCCTCGCCGTGTATCGGGGGAAACCCTTGGCAGCAGCGTCGTCATCGTCGCGTTCCTTCTTGGAGGTGTTGATTGATACCGGCGCTTCGGAGTCTCGGAGCTTGGTGGGCGATCTCCGGTGGTCGCAGCGGTCACGAGGCTTCGTCGTTTTTGTCGATCCGCTGTTATCGACATTTGTTTCTTTTTTGTTTCTCTTTCATTTCTTTTGGGCGTGATTGTGCTGCTTCCGTCCCAGCTCCTATCGTTGGTTGTATCGGATGATTGCTTTGTAATATAAAGCGGGGGGAAACCCTTTTTCTTAAAGTAAACATTAGTGTAAATGTAGTGATATGGCCTGTAAATGCTAGTATGCAACCAGTCAATAGCAAACATTATTGCAAACATAGTGGTTGGGCTTGTAAATGTTAGTGAAAAGTAAACATTAAACTAAAGAAGTCTCGTACCCTCTTCGTCTCGACTAGGGTTTTTTCGACTCCCTTCGGTGCCGCCCGCCGGTTCGCCTTGCCTCCGATATTGGAGCCTTGGAAGCATGGTGGACCCCACCCTCTTGCTGACAGGAGGGATCTTGCTCCGTTTATGCTAAGAGTTTTGTGTTTGTGTCATGTTTAGGGCGATGAGGCGGCGACAATGGCACCGTGAAGACAAAATAATGCCCCGCCTAGTTCCCTCCCCGTCCCGATGGATTTGGTTGGATTTGGCGGTTTATGCAGGTGCTATTGGTGCCTATGCAATGGTTCGAGTGGTGGTGATAGCGCTTCGACTGGTTGCTCTGACGTCGATATGGTGGTTGGTGGAAGTTTTAGTGATGACTACGACGCGATGCTTTGCCTCCCTTCTTTGTCTTGATGGTGGAGGGGGCTGGATCTATGGGCAATGCTCGAATGCATCGGCTGGTGATCTTATGTGATTCCAACGATGGTTTCAATTCTGGGGTGTTGGTCTGTTAGGGTTGAAGTGCTGATGACTTCCCGTTCATCACAAAAAATATATGGTCGGCTTCGGCAGGGAGCAGCGGCGGCGTGCCGTATCCACTCGCTCTAGAGGTTGAAGACAATGGATTCCTGTTGGGCTCTCTTGTAATATTTTATTTTTGTACGGATGTTTCTATAATCCTAGAATTTAAAATGTATTGTGCCTTTTCCGCAGAAATGTGCAAAGGTAGTGACGGGGCTTGCAAGTTGTTATTGATCACCAGCTTCTACTTTGGTTTATAATCAAACTCATGAATTTGGATAGTTTGGCTATAACTCGAATTACATAGGAATCTCTATAGGTCAAACCATATGTGGAAATAAGTTTACATATTGTCGGCACTCCTCCGTATGGTGCAAAGCATGAGCCGATTTGATTGAATCACTATCGATAGTATTGTGATTCTCTTTTCTTTCTGTTTCTCCATATTTTTTTTTAAATAAATAGGCTTGCCTTTCAAAAGTTTGTCTACAACCTTTCAAGCACACACATAGTGAGATATTATGAATCTGAACATGAATTTTAGACATTTTAAACCCAACTTTTGACATTTTTTACACCAATTTCTACAAACCGAGCTTTCTAGTACTCAGGCCTAGCTATCAAAACAAAAGGTGTCAAAACAACATTCTCAAAAAGTTCATGAAAAATATCGGGATGTAAGTAGGGGTTGATTGCTAAGGAATGTTGGATCATTCTGCTCAATGCATGTATTTCTTGCATGGGGATTCACCACATGCTCGACTTGGATTTGCTGCCTTTGGTTGCTGAAAGCCATCGAAAAACTTCAGAGTGCATTCCTTTGGGCGGGCTTTTATCATGTTAGAGGCGGAAGGGCTTGGACGCTTTAGAGATGGTATGCGCACCGGTGGAATGTTGGAGTCTTAGGCTTTAGAATCTCAAAGCTGTTAACGATGCCTTGCATACCAAGTGGTTGTGAGCCTCTAGAATGAAGCCAGGACTTTCGTGAGTGAGAGAAAATCAAGCGGTGTCTGACTAGGCAATGGCCATGTTTGAGGCCTTAGCTAAGATCACATTAAACGGTGGAGAGTCTATGATTTTCTAGCAAGAACCCTGAATTGGGGGCATGGTCGTTAAGTATATTATGCATGTGTGCTCGAGATGGTCAAACCAAGGGCAGCTGGATTGAGGGCGGTGGTGCAAGCCCGGGATGGTTAAGGGATCTTTGTGGTCGCTTGCCGTCGCGTGCCATTATTTGGTTCTTGCATTTCTAGATTGTGGTCCAAATTAAGCTCCCTGCTTAGGAGAGATGTGAGAGACGTTTGGCAGTGGAAGTGGCCCGGATCAGGATTGTTGAGATGTTTTAGTCCACTTTTTGGATTATCGGATGCTAGAACATGTGGGGTGCGACAAACCACACTTCCTATCTAGTCAATGAAGAAGGCCATGTTGTTCCGACAACTAATGCAACCTGGAGAAGCATTCCATCAGATTCTAAATGGACTTGCACCTAGCTCCCTTGCCCGAAGACCGTGTACACAGAGCCCGGTGAGAAGCATCTAAATTGGACAGTTGGGCCAGTTGGAGACTTGAAGCCTTGATAACATAAAAGCTTCCTTGAAAGACCATACTTTGATGATCTTGTGAAGTTGTTCTTTTCTTGTTTACCTTTATCAGAAATTCCAAGGTCCATAGAATTATAGATAGTTAACTTTGTTATATCATGTGGTGTCAATGAACTAAAAATTTACGGAACTGATTGTAACTTTGTAATTGTATAAAGAAGAAAAACAATGAAATAAGTCTTCTTGTTATCTTGTGAACCTAAGAAATGAATTCAATTCTTACTGGTCACGAGGCTCGAAGCTAAGAAAAAAACAATAAACCAGTAGGGGGAGAAGCCCCTACGACTTTTATTAAGAGGAGAATGTGAGACAGCAAAGCCGACGCTCGAGTCTATGTCGGCCAGGAGACACAATTGCTCGCTGGCCACTAGGCTAGGAGCCCATCCACGAGGCTCTAAACTGATAGTTGATCCGCACTATCATTTTTTTATCATACTTTAAAAGTTATATTTCATCTGCTCCATCTCATTAAGTTTCATACTTCATACATTGAGGGCATGTGGTTTACAATCTTCAGAAGGTTCGCCTATTTGTTGCACGTGAGATGTTTTGGATTAGTTTATTTTGACAAAAGAGATAAGATGCACAAATTGATAGGTTGAGCCAGATTCAATTGAGGATTTCGTGTGTAAAATACAATGTACCACGGGAAACGCTTATAAAATCTAGCTTATTATGAGTGTTCCATTTGTGAAAAATAATACATGGTTTTACCACATAATCTACTTGATGCTGACACAGAGTGTTCTTTAACAACTTTGACTTTGAGAACATGGTTTGTTATATAGAGCTATCATTACATATTTGCACGCTTACACCAATGTATATATACATATATATTGCATGAATAGTATAAGTACAATCACCGTGGGTCATATATGACATTGTTTCTACTGCAATAACATAAATCTAGATATCTTTTTTGAGGGGCATAAATCTAGATATATAAGTGTTGGGATCCAGCTATAAGTTATGTATCGAGCCCTATTTATATATCTGGGTACCTCCATGATATACGTGGCTTCTTTTTTAGTTAATTCGTATACCATATTACTGGCATCTTGCATGCATGGCAATTGTCGGCGTCTAGGGGGAGGTCTTGGTGTTTTGACCGGCGTATGGCGGCGGGCCGGGTGCAGGCTTGGGGGGTGCCGGCTTGGGCGCGGGCGGCCCGGGTGGCGTTGGCGGCTTGGGAGCCGGCGGCGAGGGCGTGAGGCCGCAGCGGATCATGCAGACGATGCTCTTCTGGTTGCAGCTGATGACGCAGAGCGGCAGGTCGGGGCCCTTGCCCATGCACCCGAACGCGCAGCTCATCACCGACGTGAAGCACCCGAACATGCACTGCATCATCCCGTTCAGGTCCGGGTCCGCCTCGTCCGCCATTGGGTGCTCCGCCGTCATTGCCGCCATGGAGAAGTGCTCCGCGGCGTGAACGGGCCTCGCGGCGGCTGCGGCGGCCTGCAGGTCGGCGAGGCCGGCCAGGACGACGAGGGCGACGAGGAGGGCACAGCTGGTGGTAGCCATGCTGCTGCTGTGGTGTGGTGATCGGTCGATGGGTTTGTGAGTGAGCTGTTCACTGATGAGATGGTTTTTATAGGGGGCCTGGCTGGGTTTAGCGTGGCGTATCGCCCTCGGCTTGCATTTTTGGTGTGTTCTGCTGTTGCTTTTCCGCGCACGCACGCGCGCACACGCGATGCGGGTGACTAGCGTATGGGTGCATGCATGGAATATGTGTGAAGGAAGAAATATGTACCAGCAAATATTGTTTCTTGGACAATACTGGTGTATGATGCTATCACGTAAAACTGATACAAAATATGTACGTGCATATAATAGCAAATGGATTTGCAGGTCCGAGACACAATTTCACCTCATTTCTCTTCATCTCCCTATTTTATTCAGTTAATCAGCTAGCTCTCTCTCAAATAAAATGAAAACAACCAGCTCTCAAAACTTAGCAAACAGACCAGGTCTGAGGCTACAATTCAAACGGGCCAGGCAAGCATATGCCATTTATTTTGTCGTTGATTATGTCAAGTCATTTTATTGGAAATCTTACAAGATGTCGCCAAAACATACAACATCGAGGCAGTGTCGATCATCCTGTTCACCGAGGATGGCGAGAAGTTTGGCAACGGGGTCACTGGTCAGTGGCAGACTGGCAGGAAGGACGGCATCCATAGCAAGATCATTTTCTTAGAGTGAATTCCGGGTTTTATCTTTTATTTTTACATTTTTAACACTAATTACCCTATTTAGCAAGATTTCATCCATTTTATCGCATTTAGCAAAAGTGTTGCCACAGTTTACCATGTTTAAAATTTTATGAGCATTCTGACCGGTGGGTCATAATTGTCAGGTCTAGCTGGCATGCAACGTCGGTGGTTTTTCCTGCTTATTTTTCTCACTGCTGAATCAAGCCGCGCAAGGCACATCTTCTCCCGACCGGCACGGAGGTCGCTCACATCACGTCCAACGCACAACACCTGAGTCGGGCGCGCGCCGCGCTGGCCTCCAGTCGCTTCTAGCTTGTGTTGCCTGCCCCAATCGATTTCATCGCCAGACTTCCGACCGAGCGCACCCGTCAGGCTCGCTTGAACTTAGGGTTAGGTATTGTCAGGCATCGGTGACGGTGACACCAACGGCGGCAGCTGTGGATGTTGAGGGGCCGGCTGTGCGATTTCATACATCCACGAACAGGGCCGTATGGGCTGCGACATCAAGGTAGGAAATGACCCCATGGATTCCGATGGCTCCATCAAGCTCGCCGACATCGGGCTGGGCATGTCCATGTACGTGACCCGTTGCACTGAGTTCTTCTTCTTACTTTGGCGACATAGCAGGCACCCCATTGTTGGTTTTGAAATGCTAGATCGATTCACCAGGACCAACGTGCAAGCTAGCTAGACCAGGAAGCTATCACAGGTGGATTGATGAACAATGCCACGCACGCGTACGTGAACCTGGGCTTTACACTGTGGCTACATCCGATCGGTCGATCGCGATGCCGTCGGCAGAACATCTACCTAACTTGGCGATCGATGGAAGAAACTCTGATCGATAGATTGCAACAGGCTAGTCTCGAGCCTCACATTTCTTTATTGCTTTGATCTGGTGATATTAGAACGTGGTGTACAAAGATATACTCTCTTCATTCTTAAATATTTGTCTTTTTGAGATGTTAAATGGACTACCACATACGAATGTATATAGACATATTTTAGAGTATAGATTTACTTATTTTGCTATATATGTAGTCACCTGTTGAAATCTCTAGAAAGACAAGTATTTAAAAACGAGAGGAGTATATAGCACCTAGCCCTACCCAAACTAAGCCTATAGGTATCCTATGTGAGGACTGCCTCCTGCCGTAGTCGGATATGGACATCGTGGTTTATTCCAATAACCATAAGGCTGTGCTCAGTTGATGGCAGGTATGTGACGACGGTGCGACCATATCGGGCCTGGCTGGTCGGGACAAGCTAGGAGGACCGGTTCTTCAACAGGGGGAAAAATAGACAGGAAAAAACCGTCGATGTGGCATGCCAGTTAGACTTGACAATTGGGGCCCATCAATCAGAACGGATACAAAATTTTGAACGGGATAAATTATGATAACATTTTTGCTAAATGGGATAAAACGAATGAAAATGTGGTAATTAGTGACAAAAATGCCAAGATAAGGGGTAAAAATTGTAATTCACTTTTTTCAAGTCCTCCATAGCATGATTATGGCCCTCATGGGTTCGGCGTTCACCTAAGAGTATCTCCAACAGCCGCGCCAAAAGACGCGCGCGCGCGGTAAATTGGCTTTTTAGCACGCGCGGGATGTTTTCACGCGCTCCAGTGGTGGCGGGAAACTAGCGCGCGGGGGAAAAGGCAGCAGCTCGCGCGCTACATTTGGCGTGCCGCGTCCGGCGCGCCTATAAATTGCAGCGCCCTCTTCCGCTCTCTCCATCTGTCCATCGCCTTCTGTCGTGCTCTGCCGCCGACGCGCCACCATGCCGCCTCGCCGCCGGGGAGGTACGGGCTACCGCAGCGGCGTCCGTGTGCGTCCGTCCGGTACCTACTCCGCCGAGATTAGGTCGGGCGGCGGCATGCGGCTCCGTCTCGGAACCTTCGACACCGCCCAGGAGGACGCCCGCGGGTACGACGCTACGGCGTGGCGCCTCCTGCGGTCCCGTCAGGACATGAACTTCCCCGACGTGGCGACGCGGGAGCGCGCACAGGAGTTGGCGCCTTTCCCGCAGCTTCTCACTGACGAGGATCATCGCAAGCACCGGAAGCGGGAGCATCGTTTCAGGCTGGCCGAGATGGACGAGCAAGCCATAGCGCTGTGGAGCCATCGCTTCCCGGAAGACACCAACGAGGAACAGTTCTTCACCCAGAGGAGGGCGAAGAGGAGGAAGGAGCGAGCCGACTATCGCGAGGACAAGCGAACGCGGAAGGAGGTCGCTAAATACAACCAAGCGCTAGTAGATGCGTCCTCCACTCATCCTGGAACTCCAGCGACGAGGTTCCTTGATGCCTACGCTCCGACGTCGGAGGAGGACATCACCGAGACAGAGTCTGAGTCGGACGAGTAGTAGTAGTAGGAGAACTATCTACGAAACCAAATATGTATCGAATCGTAGTAGGAAAAAACTGAAATATAGCGCGCCTGCTGGAGCGGCGTGGGCGCGCTTTAATTTGTGGCGGCCGCTCGAGCCAGCGCACCGCCGCGCGCAAAAGCTGGCTAACCCGACATTGTATCGTGACTTTTAGGGCGCGGCGCGTTGCGCAGCTGTTGGAAATGCTCTAGAAAAAGAAGAGTGATGCCTGTTATCAATTAGGGCCAGCACCTGGCTATTACCGCCATTGGAATTAATTCCTTGTTCGCTGGAGTTCGTTTATCATTGTGAAGTTTGGATCTGATTGTGTTATTTTTTTTTCTTCGAAAAGGGGATTCCCCGGCCTCTGCATCAGAAAGATGCATACGGCCATATTTATAAATAAATAAATAAGTTCAACAGAGTCTTGCAGTCTGCTCCAAAAACAGAAACTGGCTCACAAAGAGCAACAAAAGCAAAAAAGGCCCAAAAGCCACAACCGGCTGGCATAAGATAGATAGGTAAACTAGTCGCCTATCCTATTACATGACCGCCATCCAAACCGGTTGAAGATATTCCGCGCTACCATCTCCCACCGGAGAGATCTAGTAACCAAACGCTCCCTGCAAAAAAACCTGCAAAAAATGAATAGTTGTTGTTCTGTTAAAAGCCAAATCATTTCTGCAGTTCCAAATTGCTCATAACAACGCACACGCTCCTACGCGAATTTGTCTAGCTGTTTCGGACTCTATCCCAACAAGCTACGTTCCAAATAACGACCTGACCGAATTCGGAGGAGTAATGTTAAAGGCAACTTGCACCAAGCGCCATAAGACCTTTGCCAACGGGCAATCAAAGAAGAGGTGCTTGATATTTTCATCCTGATCACAGAAACTACACCTAGTAGATCCTGTCCAGTTTCGCTTAACCAAATTATCTTTTGTTAAGATGACTTGTTTATGTACAAACCACATAAACACTTTGATTTTCAGAGGAACCTTCACTTTCCTGTAGCCCTATGTTTGCCCGTGCGTCTGGGGCGTCTCAATTTTGGCGCGATCTTGTTAAACTCCGGCCTACCTTTCAAGGCCTAGTCAAGTATGTTGTTGGCAATGGGAAATCTACTAGGTTCTGGCTCGATTGGTGGTGCGGGGCCTCTCCGCTGGCCTCTACTTTCCCTGTTTTATTCTCCTACTGTCCAAACCCTCAGATCTCTATCTCTGAGCTTGCGTCGAATAATTGGGACCTGCAGCTGTGCCGCTCCCTTTCTCCTGTAGAGTTGGAAGACTGACAGCATCTTGCTGCCCTCTTTCCTTCGCTCTCGGAGGAGGAAGACACAGTTGTTTGGCCCCATTCTACCTCTGGCCGCTTCTCGGTTAAATCCTTGTATAGCAAACTTATTGAGGGATCCATGACCTGCAAATTTAAGTGGATATGGAAAGCTCGCATCCCCCCTAAGATTAAAGTGTTTCTCTGGCAGGCCTCTCGTGGGCGTCTTCCTACGGGTGACCAAATCCGTAAACGTAACGGTCCGGGGTCTGACTGCTGTGTTCTATGTGGGACGAGAGAAGATACACCTCATTTTTTTTTAACTGCGTCCTGGCTAAGTTGTTTTGGTGTTGTATCAGATCATGGTTGCATGTCTCCTGGGCTCCGACCTCCTTTGCGGACTTACGAGCCTTGGCTAATTCTTTGGTTGGGGCCTAGAGGAGATTGTTCTGGGTCGGCTTTGCTGCCATGTGTTGGTCCTTATGGACGACAAGGAATAAATTTACTATCGAACATGTTTTTCCTGCTAAGCCTGCTGATTGCTTATTTAAGACTTGTATATTCCTGCAACAGTGGAGATTATTGACTAAGGAGTAGGACAGGGATGCATTTGACGCCATGTTGGCCAAGATCCGAAATTCTGCTATCTCCATCCTTCCAAACTAAGCGGGCCCATAGACGTCGTTGCGTTGCTACGTTATCTTATCCTCTTCCGGCCTGCGTGCCGTGTACTGGCCTGGGAGACATGTACTTAGACATCCTTCTTCGTTTTCTGGAGTGATACTTTGGTTTGTGTGTGCTGCTTATCTGGGTCCTTGTTAACTCTGCCTGGTGGCTTTATCTATAAAGTCGGGCTATGGCCTTTTATCTAAAAAAACGATTCGAAAATGTTGTAGGATGGAGAAGGCAGATATCACGTAATGAGGGAAATTAATTACCACGCCTTGAGGAAAGCCAACATACACAGGATTAACCTGAAGGTGGGTGGGTCTGCCTGTTTCCGAAATGACAACATGAAAGAGAAGGGCAGGAATGATATCAAGTAAATAACTTACTGCTTCATCCGCTGCGGTTTGTTAGCCCCCCAACCCCCCCCCCCCCCGCGCGCGTCCTCCCTCTTTTTGTCAAAATTTGATCGTAAATTTAACTAATAAAATGTAAATATACGTCATAAAAAATATATCATGAAAAACTTCTTTCATATGCATATCCAATATAGATGATCAAAGTTTAATCTAAAATACGAGGAGGCTTAATAAACCCATAAAGAGAAAGTATTATTTTCTCGTGTCTTTATATGTTGTTTGCATTACTAATAGTAATCGCAATGTGAATTTGTGATGATAGCTCAAAGGTTTTCAAGGCAAGAGGTTTTTTCCGGACAATGAAAGAGAGTTACATGTGCTCGATTATTACTTTTTATCACTCGACTCCCATTTTTGGAGTGGCCTTATGAAAGTGTAAGACGATCTTCATTTCCAAAGTGATACATTTTGACGTAAAAAGTGAGCGGTTGTACAATTTTTGGATGATGTTTGGGTTAATGGCCCTACGTTTAGTTTCTGATATCAACATAGATGAAGCATGCATTGAGCTCAGTTAGTCTCAACATGTAGGGGACTGATATCAATATAGATGCGTGCCCCTACATGTTCGTGTGATCAGTCCCCCTAAACATCTCCTTCAAAGAGCTCTTGCGAAAACATGTAGTGGCACGCAGGTGCGGGAGCACACAGGCATGCATACGCCCACACGTTTGTCTCAAGATTGGCGAAGTTGTTTAGATTTAAGCTCCTTAATTATTGTAGGGGTTCATGCATACTTCTGGCAGAGTTGCACGCCTCACCCACCCTATCCTCCAGGCTTCTCATTTTACCTCTAAACTGGAATTGATTACATCTTTTGAACCAAAAGTTCAAATTAAGTTTTGCTTGCATATTTGTGCTCGTTGCGACGAGAGTTTTCGAACAGACTGCCCTTGAATACATTTTGACAACTTTTAAATTTTTACTAAGTTTCAGATATTAAAACTTGATAGTTGTAATATAAGTTTTTATCAACTTTCACCAAGTTCTACGAAGTTTCATTTTTTAGTGTTTGGTGTGTAGGGTTTAGAGTCTAGGGCTTAGGGTTTGGGGGCTGGGGCTTAGGGTTTAAGTTTTAGTTTTGGAAACTTAGTGAATTTATCGTGCATTCCTATAAAGTATTAGTTGTTGAGACTTGGTGAAGTTTTTAAAACTTGTCAAGATGTAGTCAACAGTAGTCTTGTTTGAAAGCCCTCGTCGCAAGGAACACAAATATGCAAACAGAACACAAATTAAACTTTTGGTCAAAAGATATAACAGATTCAAATTTGAAAATCAAAATAAAACATTGGGATAAATGGAGCTGCCAAAAGCTACGGAAGTTGTATGCATGGACCTCATTTAAGGTAATTAAGGTCTAAAGCACATGCAATGATCAAACCAATTACCGAATCACAGGGCAATCTGACGGTCAGAAATCCATGTGCTCGCATGTCTACGTGTCGCAAATCCTCTCCCAGGGCTCTTGTTGGACCTCAGCTAGTCTCCTCTAGAGAGCTCCTATTGGACCTAAGTTAGTGGTGTGGAATTATTTAGTCCAACTAGTCGTCCCATTAAACTTGCTACCGGAATGGAAATGGGGTACAATGAAGGGCGCTAACATTATAGTCATGGTCCACTCCATACGTTCCCCTCCCCCACGTCGAATCTCCACTTCAACTAAAGATAATTGACGGGGTAGTGTGAATGTTGCTTTTGTTGTGATGATGAGATAATTCAACAATTCTCCTAGGATTGCCAATTAGCTTGTTTTGTTGGCATGAATCGATGTTGCTTCGAACTTCACTATTTTCCCACCCATAGTATCTTTTTTTTGTGTGAATTGACCGTTTGTGGGTAAGTGGGTTTGCTCACTCGTTAAATTGTTTGTGTCGCCTTTTGCTGGCTGCGGCTTTGCAGAAATGACATTATTTATTAACCAAAAAATAAGACTCTCCAATCCCTTGCAGGTTACCTATTTATGTGTTAACTATCATGGTCTTGATTTTTGTTGCATTGACATTAGTATTATTAATTGATAGCTTGTGTTGCCCAAAGGAAAGTCAATTGTCAGGGTTGTATGTCCCTATTGGCTGCTTCCTTTAACATGATTGATGTTTAATTTTATCATTTTGTTACTTGCCACTTTTTTCACCACTTGGTAGCATCCTTTCTGGCAATTCGGCTCCTTATTAGGGTGATACAACAAACATGAAACATGCAGAACATGTACTTAGCAAGCACAACTGTTTCTTTCAACATTGCATTGATCATCTACCATCTCATGTCTTGCCACACATGAAAAACTCGGTGGGTGATAAGCTAGTTCCTACCTCATGCATGGCCATATTTGTTCCGACCGAGGCCTCATTGCCTCATTGGAATTGAGTAAAAGAAACTAATTTGTGTCCATGATTTGAATTGAGCCACTAGTTTGTCACACGGCCTGTGCAAGTATTTCCGGCCAAGTGATCATATATGTGTTGTGGAATATTTGGAAGGAGTGGAATATGTGGATATTCAATGACACCACCCAATCTGTGCTTGACATTGCTTTTCTAGTCATGAAGGATATTAACCAAGTGCAGTTAGCCCATATTACCACCGGCGGAGCTTCAGCAAGGCTGAAAGGGCCATGGCCCGCTCTGGGTTGGAGGGAGAAAAGTTTTACATGAAGTGTTGCCCACAATAATGCATTGATTTTTAATCTGGTAGAACTATTTGTACTATTCGGGCTGCCTAACATTTTTTTTGTAGCTCCGCCACTGCATATTACGGAGATGTAATAGTCGGTGCAGTTTCTTTTTCCTTCTTATTTGTCACATAAATAACTTCTATATTCCGTTATTTCCTATCTTAATGAAATGGCCAGAGCACTTGCCTCCCAAGCCAAAAAAAAAAAGTTTTTGTCCATTGAAAAGCTATACTGAATCATGTTCTTGTATACATTCCTAAAGAGCATGATTGGGCAATGCATATCTACTCCTTAATCCCTGCTTCCACTGTTGCTGCCCCGTCCATGATGGATCGAAGAACTGCCTTTATTTTGCCTGCTTTTCTTGTGCCATTCCTTGAGCTAGAGCCTATACAGCATCACTACATGAGAACATCCTCAATCAAACCTTTATTTATTTATCCTTTGCCCTTGTGCCGTTGCCGGCGTGTCGATCAATCGTTCACTCTCTCGGCAGGTAGACACTAAAAGTTTGATGCATATGTGAATCCCTGGTCAAAGATTCATTCATCTTTGCTGCGCTACCAAAAAAAGCTAGGATCTTTAAGTTCAATCAGGCTCCCACTCAAGCTGGATGGTGCTCTCACTTTCTTGCTCTGATCTTGGAACAGAAAGAGAACTCTATGCATTTTGCATGGGCAGTTGTTTTCCATAGGCTGCCTTGTTCTGAATTTGCCATTGCTTGCATCACTGGCAAGTATACTAGCCTTCACCACCTATTGGTCTTTCTTCTTTAAGGCTATGGTATGAGCTAACCTACATCGCCTAGATAGCATTTGTAAAATGTGATGCATGGCTTTTCTCCCCACTGAAATGCGCACAGATGCCATGCCTAGCTAGCAAAGCGAGCAAGGCCTATCATGCAAAAGAAGGGTGCAGTAGTCTCAAACTAGAGAGGCATATCATAGGGCGCATTGGCTTGTCTGATTCCATTTGAGATGGCCTCTTTATTTCCCTGTCACGGGAAAGATTCATGAATGGTCGGGGCGGCAAAGTGCAGTCAGCGGCTAGCTAGCTGGTCGCTGTGCTCCACCGTGCATTACGCAAAGCGCAAGCGCAAGAGGTTGTCGATGGCAAAGAACTCTTGGCCGCCATTGGAGTACGTACGAAAGGCTCTGGTAAACTAACACAGAGTCCGTTGGGGCTGTATATGATTGGGACGGATGCATGATTGGGCATTGCCATAAGAAACGCCTTGGCTTTGTACCTGGTATGGTTATCAACTCGATCACCCGCAAAAGAGCTCAACCACGTTCGATCAGTTGGGAGCAACGGCTCAGCAGTCAGCATACGAGCTAGGTCGACGAACGAACGAGACAATCAGCACAAAGCCGTCGCGTAAAATAATTAAGCGGCTTTCCGCAAAGGCGAGCGAAAGATTAAAGGCGCTGCCGACAGCCGACGTACTCGCCGATGAGAGGCTCAGAGGGCGACGAGAGAGAAAACAAACGGGCCGGCGCACGCAGCCTTTCGTTCTGCTTGCGAGTCGCGTAAGAGAGAAAGAGAGAGATGAACCGACAGAGATTTAAGCAGGGTTCGAGGCCCCGGGACTAAAGAGCGGCAGAGATGGCGACCTCAGTGCGCTCGTGTGCCGTTGGTTAGACGAGCCACGGCAGCAGCACACAATACAAATTCCTGACGAGGCTAAATTGAAGACCTCCCAAGTCGTCGTATATATGGATCCTGAATGATCAAACAGATGGCACTAGGTATAGGTATATACCTCGGCATTATGTTGCACGTAGCGCACCTGGGCGCGTTATGTATACGCCCGTGAAAGTTCCTAGCGCATCTGGCTTTTGCATGTTTTGTGACACATTCTAATTCCATTCAAACATGAGTGTGAAAGCCAAAACCTTCTCTCTTTGCGGGCGAAATCCTCCCTTGAAGACCGGGTATCTGCATCTGGAAATCCTCCCTTGAAGACCGGGTATCTGCATCTGTTGTTTTGGTATGCTTCATCTCTGGTATCTGCATCTGTTGTGTCGACGTGTCAGTTTGTGTGTGTGCGCGTGCACGCTTCGCACACGAACACGTCACCATGTCGCCCTCGGCGCCGAGCACGATGCACATGACATGTCGTTGGGAGCGCGATACACAAGACATGTCGGCGAGGTCTTTTGAAGATTCGAAACCCCGCACGCCTGGAGGAACCCCTTTAGGAAGTACGGCGGTTATGGGCTACCCTATGTCAATCTGACCACTCTTAGGGCCTTTGAGGTTCACTGTTGTCGAACACAAAGAACGAGAAAGAAGAAAACAAGGGAGCAAGATAGATAAAAGATTTAAAAATATATAGATTGATTGGTCGATATTGTGTTGATCAATCGGCCATAACCTCTTATATATACGAGACAGATGGACTTCTTGTACAAGGAAACTACTTAAAATTCCGTCCAACAATTGAACAAACCTATTCTGACTCGAACAGAAAAATGTGATAATGTTAAGGTCAAACATAGGGTCGGAATATCGGACCTAGGTCTGTTAAAGTCAGATATTGGGTCGGATATTTAGTCAGATTGGCCGACATGATTTTTCAAGCTTCTGTCCTTGAGCTTGCTTCAGATTTATAGGTTGCGTACAACCTTGGATTAAGTTGATCCAAAAGGCAAAATTGTTCGTCTCGACATGTGAGGGAGTCCTAGATTAGGGGGTGTTCGGATAGCCGGACTATACCTTCGGCCGGACTCCTGGACTATGAAGATACAAGATTGAAGACTTTGTCCCGTGTCCGGAAGGGACTTTCCTTGGCGTGGAAGGGAAGCTTGGCGATACGGATATGTAAATCTCCTACCATTGTAACCGACTCTGTGTAACCCTAGCCCTCTTCGATGTCTATATAAACCGGAGGGTTTTAGTCCGTAGGACAGAACAACAGAACAACAATCATACCATAGGCTAGCTTCTAGGGTTTAGCCTCCTCGATCTCGTGGTAGATCTACTCTTGTACTATCCATATCATCAATATTAATCAAGCAGGAGTAGGATTTTACCTCCATCGAGGGGGCCCGAACCTGGGTAAAAACATCGTGTCCCTTGTCTCCTGTTACCATCCGCCTAGACGCATAGTTCGGGACCCCCTACCTGAGATCCGCCGGTTTTGACACCGACATTAGTGCTTTCATTGAGAGTTCCTCTGTGTCGTCACTTTTAGGCCCGATGGCTCCTCCGAT
Source organism: Aegilops umbellulata (assembly GCA_032464435.1). Taxonomy (NCBI): domain Eukaryota; kingdom Viridiplantae; phylum Streptophyta; class Magnoliopsida; order Poales; family Poaceae; genus Aegilops; species Aegilops umbellulata. The sequence goes on from CP136054.1 coordinate 403,036,614, forward strand.
CATCAACAGCGATGCGGTCCAGGGTGAGACTTTTCTCCCCGACAGATCTTCGTATTCGGCGGCTTTGCACTGCAGGCCAATTCACTTGGCCATCTAGAGCAGATTGAAAGCTACGCCCCTGGCCATCAGGTCAGATTTGGAAGTCTGAACTACACGGCTGACATCCGCGGGGACTTGATTTTCGACGGATTCGAGCCACAGCCGAGCGCGCCGCACTGTCACGAAGGGCATGATTTAGCTCTGACGCCGAACAGTGCCCTGGAGGCCGCGCCCGCGTCAGCTCCGACCCTTAGTTCGGAGTCGATTGCGCCGATCGAGGACGGGTGGTTGGACGCCGCCTCGGAGGCTGAAACCTCTTCGGCGATCGAGCCGAACACCAGCTTTGTCTCTTGCGAAGCCCGTGACTCCAAGGTGCCGGACTCCTCTCCAGACTCCGAGCCCCCCACGCCCCTGTTGATCGAATCCGATTGGGCGCCGATTATGGAGTTCACCGCCGCCGACATCTTTCAGCACTCGCCCTTCGGCGTCTGAATTCACTAAAGTCTCTCTCTTTATCAGGAGAGCCCTGGCCGGACTACGGTCAGCAAGGTTGGGATGCGGATGATGCAGAAATTCAAAACCCACCCACCACCCACTTTGTAGCCATTGTCTATGATTTAATCGACGTGCTCGACTACGACTCCGAAGACATCGACGGTATGGACGCCGATGCAGGAGACAATCAGGAACCAGCGCCTATAGGGAACTGGAAAGCCACCTCGTCATATGACATATACATGGTGGACACCCCAAAAGAGGGCGATGGCGATGGAACAGCGGAGGATGACCCCTCCAAGAAACAGCCTAAGCGCAGGCGTCAGCGGCGTCGCTCTAAATCCCGCCAAAGCAAAAACGGTGATTCCGTCATGGGAGATAATAACACTCTGGACAGTGCCGAAGAAAACCCCCTCCAGCAAAACTCAGCACAGGGGGATGGGGAAGCCAGCCCTCATGAAGGAGCGGCAGACAGAGAGGTCGAGGATGATAATTACATGCCTCCCTCCGAAGACGAGGCAAGCCTCAGCGACGACGAATTTGTCGTACCTGAAGATCCCGTCGAACAAGAGCGCTTCAAACGCAGGCTTATAGCCACGGCGAGCAGCCTCAAGAAAAAACAGCTACAGCTTAGAGCTGATCAAGACTTGCTAGCCGACAAATGGACGGAAGTCCTAGCGGCCGAAGAGTATGAACTCGAACGCCCCTCCAAGAGCTACCCAAAGCGCAGGTTGCTACCCCGATTAGAGGAAGAAGCACCTACATCACCAGCGCATGACGCGGCCGACCGGCCACCACGTGGCCGTGACAGAGAGGCCTCTCGGCCCTCCACTCAAGCCGCACCCCGGCGCCACTTTAAAAATACCAAGGCACGGAGGAATGCGCCAGACCTGCGAGATATATTGGAGGACAAGGCAAAGCAAACAAGGTCAATCTACGGATCGCGTTGGCGCCCCACGGCACGAGACAATAATCGTCACGCCGGATACAGTAAATCCGGCCGGGCCGAACACAGTAGACAAAGCTCGTTTGAGCTACGTCGGGATATAGCCCAATATAGAGGTGCCGCACACCCACTATGCTTCATAGATGAAGTAATGGATCATCAAATCCCAGAGGGTTTCAAACCCGTAAACATCGAATCATATGACGGCACAACAGATCCTGCGGTATGGATCGAGGATTATCTCCTCCACATCCACATGGCCCGCGGTGATGACTTACACGCCATCAAATACCTCCCACTCAAGCTTAAAGGACCAGCTCGCCATTGGCTTAACAGCTTGCCAGCAGAATCAATTGGTTGTTGGGAGGACCTGGAAGCCGCATTCCTCGACAATTTCCAGGGCACTTATGTGCGACCACCAGACGCCGACGACCTAAGCCACATAATTCAGCAGCCAGAGGAATCGGCCAGGCAATTCTGGACACGGTTCCTAACAAAGAAAAATCAAATCGTCGACTGTCCGGACGCAGAGGCCCTAGCAGCCTTCAATCATAATATCCGCGACGAATGGCTTGCCCGGCACCTTGGACAGGAGAAGCCGAAATCTATGGCAGCCCTCACGACACTCATGACCCGCTTTTGTACGGGAGAAGACAGCTGGCTGGCTCGTAGCAATAACATAACGAAGAGCCCTGGTAATTTGGATACCAAGGACAACAGTGCTAGGTCGCGTCGCAACAAGCACAAGCGCCGCATTAACGGCGACCATGCTGAGGATACGGCAGTTAATGCCGGATTCAGAGGCTCTAAACCCGGTCAGCGGAAAAAGGCATTCAAGAGAAATAATCCAGGCCCGTCCAGTTTGGACCGAATACTCGACCGCTCATGCTAGATACATGGCACCCCCGAAAAGCCAGCCAATCACACCAACAGGGATTGTTCGGTTTTCAAGCAGGCCGGCAAATTAAATGTCAAAAACAGAGACCAGGGGCTACATAGCGATGACGAGGAGGAGCCCCGGCCGCCGAACAGTGTGGACACAAGGGATTCCCCCCACAAGTGCGGATGGTGAACATGATATACGCGACCCACATCCCCAAGAGGGAGCGGAAGCGTGCGTTAAGGGACGTATACGCGATGGAGCCAGTCGCCCCGAAGTTCAACCCATGGTCCTCCTGCCCGATCACTTTTGATCGAAGGGACCACCCCACTAGCATTCGTCACGGCGGATTCGCCGCATTGGTTATAGACCCAATTGTTGACGGATTTCACCTCACTAGAGTCCTCATGAACGGCGGCAGCAGGCTGAACCTGCTTTATCAGGACACGGTGCGGAAAATGGGCATCGATCCTTCGAGGATTAAACCCACTAAAACGACCTTTAAAGGCGTCATACCAGGTGTAGAGGCCAACTGTACAGGCTCAGTCACACTTGAAGTGGTCTTCGGATCTCCGGATAATTTCCGAAGCGAGGAGTTAATCTTCGACATAGTCCCGTTCCGCAGTGGTTATCACGCACTGCTCGGGCAAACCGCATTTGCCAAATTCAATACGGTCCCGCATTACGCATACCTCAAGCTCAAGATGCCAGGCCCTCAAGGGGTCATTACGGTCAATGGAAACACCGAACGCTCTCTTCGTACGGAGGAGCATACGGCGGCTCTCGCAGCGGAAGTACAAAGCAGCCTCTCAAGGCAATTCTCCAGTCCGCCATTAAATGTCCGAACACCGTTAAGCGCACCTGGAGTAACCTACAGCAAGACCGTCTGGCACGTTTCGAGCAGGCGTAGCAATGCGGCCCCAACCCCAGCCCTCGCAGAATTGTGAAACCAGTGTTGCGCGTACATAACTACGCTCTAGAAATACCATGGGCACAGGGGGAGGGGCACCATCACGGCATGCCCAAAACACGGCTTAAACCGCACTAGGGGCTGCCGATTCTTCACTCTTATCTTATTTGCAGGACTCCATTCTTTGGAAGGCCTAACCGGCAGTACAATTGCCGCACAAACGATGCAAGAACCAGTGAAGAAGAAAACCACGCCGCACTATGGAACTCTAAGATGGTCTCTATAACGAGCAGTATACCTGTTTTGCATATCATTCCGCGGCACGCCCCTAGAAGGGACATGTTAAATAATCCCACCTTTTGCTTATCGCACCATTTGTATCGTTCTGCTTTGTTCGCAGCCTTTTTAAATAAACAATGCATAGCTTTTGTCTATTATTGTATTACTCTTTTTTAAGAATATATGTTCATTAATAACATGTCACACCCATACACTTTGGTACGGCCAATACACCAGGGGCTTAAGTACCCCACAACACGGTGTGAGAAGTCCGAACACTTTCACAAGTGCGGCACCCCGAACTTATAGCATTATATGCATCGGCTCCGAATCATGTCTTGGGTCAAATGTTGGGTTTGCCCGGCTCCTATGTTTTGGTACCTTACATTCCATTGTATCGGCTAAGGTAGCGCTAGGAGAACTACTGCGATTGTGCCCCAGTTGAGCTGGGCTAAAGCACCTCAGTAGAGAAAGCTAAAACTGACCGTCATGATAAGACGAGAGCTGGTCGTTGTTCGAGAGGTTTTCGAGTCCCTAAAGACTTATGCCGCTTAGAGCAAGGAGTCGGCTTTGTTCGGCCCAGGCGTGGATAGCGCCCCGAACTCGGTCTTCCGAACACTAGGGGCTTCGCCGAAATTTAAAATTATAGAATTCTATGGCTAAGTGAGAGTGTTCAAGCATTATAGTCTGATTGCCTTGTTCGTTGTGTTGAGCGCCTCTCTTGAAGGACCCAAGAATGGGAAAAAGAGCGCTCAAGTTTATCCCGAACACCCCAGCACTCGTGGCATGGGGGCAAAAGCCGACGACTCGCCATCTCTTAAAATTTGATAAACGGTCGCACAGAAGGTAATATTTTAAATTCAAAAAGCATTGCGTAGCGCACATGAACAAGTTTTCAGCGCACAGGACAAAATTAAACAAGTTTTACTCAAAAATTACATCTTTCGAGCATTCGTCCGCCATAAAGCGGGCGCCCTCCAGAACGCCCTTATAGTACATCTCGGGGTGGCGATGCTCCTTGCCCGGCGGCGGCCCGTCCTTCACAAGCTTCTCCGAATCCAGCTTGCCCCAGTGCACCTTAGCACGGGCACCTTCGATGCAGACGGAGCGCTTGATTACTTCGAGCCTTGGATAGGCCTCCACCAGCCGCCGCACCAGCCCGAAGTAGCTCCCAGGCAGAGCCTCTTCAGGCCACAGTCGAACTATGAGGCCTCTCATGGCCTGTTTGGCCACCTTGTGGAGCTCGACCAGTTGCTTCAGCTGGTCACTCAAGGGCACATGGAGTCCGGCCTCAGCATACTGAGACCAGAACTCCTTCTCTGTCGAGCTGCCCTCCTCGGCTCGGTAGAATGCGGCGGCATCGGACACGCAGCGGGGCAAATCTGCGAACGCTCCTGGAGAGCTCCGGATTCAGGTAAGTAACAAGTAATTTGCTTTCACATGCTTGCTTTGCATAAAGAAAGCCTTACCCGCCGCTATCTGTTTCATCGCCTCAACCTCCTGAAGGGCCTTCTGGGCTTCGGCCTTGGTAGACTTGGCATTCTCAATGGCCGCCGCGAGCTCGAACTCTCGCGCCTTTGAGTCAAGCTCCAAACTCTCATGTTTTTTCATGACAGCCTCGAGCTCTTGCCGCACCTCGCCAACCTGCGCCTCATATTTCTCCCGCTCGGTGCGCTCCGTGGCCGCCCTCTTTTTGGCCTCGGACAGCGCTTGCTTAAGGGTCGCCACCTTCGTTGTGGCCCCTACAATAGCCACATTAATCCTGTCATTTTCTTGCAATTGCACCTTATATATATATATATATATATATATATATTTCAATAGGTATTTCTTACCTTCTTTGTCCTCGAGATGCTTCTTGGCAAGGCCGAGCTCTTGCTCGGACCGCTCGAGGTTCTGCTTCAGTGTGTCCATCTCCGCAGCCAGTGCGGCGGACGCCAGCAGTGAAGCCTGCATACGCATATTGACTTACTTTTGTCAGACTCCTGCGAATTTTATTAGATCCTCTATTCGGCTTTTCTTTCCGAACGCCAAACAGAGCATCAGGGGCTACTGTCTATGCGGTAATATTTTTACATATTTTTTACATACCTCAAAGCCTGTCAAAAGGCTGGCACAGGCTTCGGTCAGCCCGCTCTTGGCGGACTGAACTTTCTGAATCACCGCACTCATAATGGTGCGGTGCTCCTCGTCGATGGAGGCGCCCTTAAGCACCTCCAGCAGATTGTCCGGCGCCTCCGGTTGGACAGGGGCCACCGGCTCAGTGGGCTTGCTCCTCTTGGAAGGAGGTCGCCCGCCGGACTCTGGAACCTTTGAAGGTTCCGGAGCGGTGTCCGGCCTAGGGCCGGACTTGGAGCCCTTAGGGGTTCTATCCTCTTGGCGCCTGGAGTCCGGAAGGTCGCCTTGCAGTGCCTCCAGGACCACCTCCTCCTGGCTCGGAACCTCCTGGGACGCCACCTCGGCGTCATCCGTAGGGCGGGGGGAGGTAGCCGTCGGAAGAGAGTTTACATCCGACGAGTCCAGGGAACCGCTCGACGACACGTCGAGCCGGTCTTTGGGTGGACTGCATAATCATATTCGACGTAAGGAAAAGTTGTGCAGTGAGGGAATACTATGACTTACTCTGGTATCCGGATACTTACGATTTCGCCAGGGGCTTGGCCCTGTGCGGCCACTCCTCTTCGCCATCGTCGGCGTTGGTGGAGTAGTCCGGAAGAAGGGTTTTCCCCTTCTTGGACCCTCCGGACTCCCCAGTTAGGGCGGCCTTCCTTTTCTTTCCTTCCCCCGCTGGAGGGGGAGAGGTCTCTTCTTCCTCCTCCTCGTCTTCACGGGAGGATTGCGTCTCAGAGTCGTCGGACGACGTCCGACACCACCACACGCCGGGCACACTTTCGAGACCCCGTGGCCTTCTTCGTGGCCTTCATCTCCAGCACCACATAGGGTGCCAGAACCAGCAGCTTCGCCAAGCGAGCATCTGCTGGGTCTTCGGGCAGAGGAGCCGGATAGTTGATCTATCCGGACTTCGCCTGCCAATCCTGTCAAAGGTAAGGGAGCTTAGATCCCGCGTAGATTCGAACTATGAAAAGCTAAAATACCCTGTAAAAGGTAAAAACGGCTTACCGCATTAGCGTGACGCTACGTGCTGTATCCGCGATCCTCAGTAGCGGATGCGGGAGCCTCAGCATCCTTGAATAGCACCTTCCACGCATCTTCGTACGTCGTGTCGAAGAGCCTGCTTAGAGTTTGGTGCTGTGCCGGGTCGAACTCCCACAGGTTGAAGGCCCATTGTTGACACGGGAGGATCCGGCGGATGAGCATAACCTGGACTACGTTGACAAGTTTAAGCTTCTTGTTCACCAGGGTTTGGATGCATGTTTGCAGTCCAGTCACCTCTCCTTTGTTGCCCCACGACAGGCCCGTCTCTTTCCAGGACGTGAGCCGCGTAGGGGGTCCGGATCGGAACTCGGGGGCTGCGACCCATTCAGGGTCACGCGGCTCGGTGATGTAGAACCACCCCGATTGCCACCCCTTCAGGGTCTCCACGAAGGAGCCCTCGAGCCATAGGACGTTGGGCATCTTGCCCACCATGCCGCCTCCGCACTCCGCCTGATTGCCGCGCACCACCTTTGGCTTGACATTGAAAGTCTTGAGCCATAGGCCGAAATGGGGGCGGATGCAGAGGAAGGCCTCGCACACGATGATAAACGCCAAGATATTGAGGACAAAGTTTGGGGCCAGATCATGGAAATCTAGACCATAGTAGAACATGAGCCCCCGGACAAATGGGTGGAGAGGCTGTTGGAAATATGCCCTAGAGGCAATAATAAAAGCATTATTATTATATTTCCTTGTTCATGATAATTGTCTTTATTCATGCTATAATTGTGTTATCCGGAAATCGTAATACATGTGTGAATAATAGACACCAACATGTCCCTAGTAAGCCTTTAGTTGACTAGCTCGTTGATCGACAGATAGTCATGGTTTCCTGACTATGGACATTGGATGTCATTGATAACGAGATCACATCATTAGGAGAATGATGTGATGGACAAGACCCAATCCTAAACATAGCACAAGATCGTATAGTTCGTTTGCTAGAGTTTTCCAATGTCAAGTATCCTTTCCTTAGACCATGAGATAGTGTAACTCCCGGATACCGTGGGAGTGCTTTGGGTATACCAAACGTCACAACATAACTGGGTGACTATAAAGGTAGACTACGGGTATCTCCGAAAGTGTCTGTTGGGTTGACACGGATCGAGACTGGGATTTGTCACTCCGCTTGACGGAGAGGTATCACCGGGCCCACTCGGTAATGCATCATCATAATGAGCTCAATGTGATCAAAGTGTTTGATCACGGGATCATGCATTACGGTACGAGTAAAGTGACTTGTCGGTAACGAGATTGAACAAGGTATTGGGATACCGACGATCGAATCTCGGGCAAGTAAAATACCGATATACAAAGGGAATTGCTTACGGGATTAATTGAATCCTCGACATCGTGGTTCATTCGATGAGATCATCGTGGAGCATGTGGGAGCCAACATGGGTATCCAGATCCCGCTGTTGGTTATTGCCCGAGAGCTGTCTCGGTCATGTCTGCCTGTCTCCCGAACCCGTAGGGTCTACACACTTAAGGTTCGGTGACGCTAGGGTTGTGAAGATATGTATATGCAGTAACCCGAATGTTGTTCGGAGTCCCGGATGAGATCCCGGACGTCACGAGGAGTTTCGGAATAGTCCGGAGGTAAAGAATTATATATAGGAAGTGCTGTTTCGGCCATCGAGACAAGTTTCGGGGTCATCGGTATTGTACCGGGGCCACCAGAAGGGTCCCGGGGGTCCACCGGGTGGGGCCACCCATCCCGGAGGGCCCCATGGGCCAAAGTGGGGAGGGGAACCAGCCCATAGTGGGCTGGTGCGCCCCCCTAGGCCCACCCCATGCGCCTAGGGTTGAAACCCTAGGGGTGGGGGGCGCCCCACCTTGGCTTGGGGGCCACTCCAGCCTTGGCCGCCGCCCCCCTGGGAGATCCAATCTCCTAGGGCCGGCGCCCCCCCTAGGGGGCTATATATATGAGGGGGGGAGGGCGCAAGAACACCTGAGTCCTGGCGCCTCCTTCCCTCCCTGCTACACCTCTTCCTCTCGCAGTACACGGCAAAGCCCTGCTGCTGTGACGCCCTGCATCCACCACCACGCCGTCGTGCTGCTGGATCTTCATCAACCTCTCCTTCCCTCTTTCTGGATCAAGAAGGAGGAGACGTTACGCTGACCGTACGTGTGTTGAATGCGGAGGTGCCGTCCGTTCGGTGCTAGGATCTCCGGTGATTTGGATCACGTCGTGTACGACTACTTCATCCCCGTTCTTTTGAACGCTTCCGCTCGCGATCTACAAAGGTATGTAGATGCATCCGATCACTCGTTTCTAGATGAACTCATAGATGGATCTTGGTGAAACCATAGGAAAAAATTTTTGTTTTCTGCAACGTTCCCCAACAGTGGCATCATGAGCTAGGTCTATGCGTAGTTCTCTATTGCACGAGTAGAACACAATTTGTTGTGGGCGTAGATGTTGTCAACTTTCTTGCCGCTACTAGTCTTATCTTGCTTCAGCGGTATTGTGGGATGAAGCGGCCCGGACCAACCTTACACGTACGCTTACGTGAGACCGGTTCCACCGACTAACATGCACTAGTTGCATAAGGTGGCTGGCGGGTGTCTGTCTCTCCCACTTTAGTTGGAGCGGATTCGATGAAAAGGGTCCTTATGAAGGATAAATAGAAGTTGACAAATCACGTTGTGGCTTTCACGTAGGTAAGAAAACATTCTTGCTAGAACCCTAATTCAGCCACGTAAAACTTGCAACAACAATTAGAGGACGTCTAACTTGTTTTTGCAGCAAGTGCTTTGTGATATGATATGGCCAAAGTTGTGATGAATGATGAATGATCTATATGTGATGTATGAGATGTTCATGCTATTGTAATAGGAATCACGACTTGCATGTCGATGAGTATGACAACCGGCAGGAGCCATAGGAGTTGTCTTTATTTTTTGTATGACATGCGTGTCATTGAGAAACGCCATGTAAATTACTTTACTTTATTGCTAAACGCGTTAGCCATAGTAGTAGAAGAAGTAATAGTTGGCGAGCAACTTCATGGAGACACGATGATGGAGATCATGATGATGGAGATCATGGTGTCAAGCCGGTGACAAAGATGATCATGGAGCCCCAAGATGGAGATCAAAGGAGCTATGTGATATTGGCCATATCATGTCACGTTTATTATTTGATTGCATGTGATGTTTATCATGTTTTGCATCTTGTTTACTTAGAACGACGGTAGTAAATAAGATGATCCCTCATAATAATTTCAAGAAGTGTTCCCCCTAACTGTGCACCGTTGCGAGAGTTCGTTGTTTCGAAGCACCACGTGATGATCGGGTGTAATAGATTCTAACATTCACATACAACGGGTGTAAGACAGATTTACACATGCAAACACTTAGGTTGACTTGACGAGCCTAGCATGTACAGACATGGCCTCGGAACACAGAAGACCGAAAGGTCGAGCATGAGTCGTATAGAAGATACGATCAACATGAAGATGTTCACCGATGTTGACTAGTCCGTCTCACGTGATGATCGGACACGGCCTAGTTGACTCGGATCATGTTATACTTAGATGACTAGAAGAGGGATGTCTATCTAAGTGGGAGTTCATTAATAATTTGATAGATGAACTTAATTATCATGAACTTAGTCTAAAATATTTACAATATGTCTTGTAGATCAAATGGCCAACGTAGTCCTCAACTTCAACGCGTTCCTAGAGAAAACCAAGCTGAAAGACAATGGCAGCAACTACACGGACTGGGTCCGGAACCTGAGGATCATCCTCATAGCTGCCAAGGAAGATTATGTCCTACAAGCACCGCTGGGTGACGCACCTGTTCTCCCTACAGAACAAGACGTTATGAGCGCTTGGCAGGCACGTACCGATGACTACTCCCTCGTTCAGTGTGGCATGCTTTACAGCTTAGAGCCGAGGCTCCAAAAGCGTTTTGAGAGACACGGAGCATATGAGATGTTCGAAGAGCTGAAAATGGTTTTCCAAGCTCATGCCCGGGTCGAGAGATATGAAGTCTCCGACAAATTCTTCAGCTGTAAGATGGAGGAAAATAGTTCTGTCAGTGAGCACATACTCACTATGTCTGGGTTACATAACCGCTTGACTCAGCTGGGAGTTAATCTCCCGGACGACGCGGTCATTGACAGAATCCTCCAGTCGCTTCCACCAAGCTACAAGAGCTTTGTGATGAACTTCAATATGCAGGGGATGGAAAAGACCATTCCTGAAGTATTTGCTATGCTGAAATCAGCAGAGGTAGAAGTCAAGAAGGAACATCAAGTGTTGATGGTGAATAAAACCACTAAGTTCAAGAAGGGCAAGGGTAAAAAGAACTTCAAGAAGGACGGCAAGGAAGTTGCCGCGCCCGGCAAGCAAGCTGCCGGGAAGAAGCCAAAGAATGGACCCAAGCCCGAGACTGAGTGCTTTTATTGCAAGGGAAGTGGTCACTGGAAGCGGAACTGCCCCAAATACTTAGCGGACAAGAAGGCCGGCAAAACAAAAGTTATATGTGATATACATGTAATTGATGTGTACCTTACCAGTACTCGTAGTAGCTCTTGGGTATTTGATACCGGTGTAGTTGCTCACATTTGTAACTCAAAGCAGGAGCTGCGGAATAAACGGAGACTGGCGAAGGACGAGGTGACGATGCACGTCGGGAATGGTCCCAAGGTCGATGTGATCGCTGTCGGCACGCTACCTCTACATTTACCTACGGGATTAGTTTTAAACCTCAATAATTGTTATTTAGTGCCAAGTTTGAGCATGAACATTGTGTCTGGATCTCGTTTAATTTGAGATGGCTACTCATTTAAATCCGAGAATAATGGTTGTTCTATTTATATGAGTGATATGTTTTATGGTCATGCTCCGATGGTTAATGGTTTATTCTTAATGAATCTCGTACGTGATGATACACATATTCATAGTGTGAATACCAAAAGAGTTAAAGTTGATAACAATAGTCCCACATACTTGTGGCACTGCCGCCTTGGTCACATAGGTGTCAAACGCATGAAGAAGCTCCATGCAGATGGACTTTTAGAGTCTCTTGATTATGAATCATTTGACACGTGCGAACCATGCCTCATGGGTAAAATGACCAAGACTCCGTTCTCAGGAACAATGGAGCGAGCAACCAACTTATTGGAAATCATACATACTAATGTGTGCGGTCCAATGAGTGTTGAGGCTCGCGGTGGCTATCGTTATGTTCTCACCCTCACTGATGACTTGAGTAGATATGGGTATATCTACTTAATGAAACACAAGTCTGAGACCTTTGAAAAGTTCAAGGAATTTCAGATTGAGGTTGAAAATCAACGTGACAGAAAGATCAAGTTTCTACGATTAGATCGTGGAGGAGAATACTTGAGTCACGAATTTGGCACACACTTAAGAAAATGTGGAATAGTTTCACAACTCACGCCGCCTGGAACACCTCAGCGTAATGGTGTGTCCGAACGTCGTAATCGCACTCTATTAGATATGGTGCGATCTATGATGTCTCTTATCGATTTACCGCTATCTTTTTGGGGCTATGCTTTAGAGACTGCCGCATTCACTTTAAATAGGGCTCTGTCGAAATCCGTTGAGACGACACCGTATGAATTATGGTTTGGGAAGAAACCTAAGCTGTCGTTTCTAAAAGTTTGGGGATGCGATGCTTATGTCAAGAAACTTCAACCTGAAAAGCTCGAACCCAAGTCGGAAAAATGCGTCTTCATAGGATACCCTAAAGAAACTATTGGGGTATACCTTCTACCTCAGATCCGAAGGCAAGATCTTTGTTGCCAAGAATGGATCCTTTCTAGAGAAGGAGTTTCTCTCGAAAGAAGTAAGTGGGAGGAAAGTAGAACTTGATGAAGTGTTACCTCTTGAACCGGAAAATGGCGCAACTCAAGAAAACGTTCCTAAGGTGCCTGCACCGACTAGAGAGGAAATTAATGATGATGATCAAGATACTTCCGATCAAGCTCCTACTGAAATTCGTAGGTCCACAAGGACACGTTCCGCACCAGAGTGGTACGGCAACCCTGTCTTGGAAATCATGTTGTTAGACAACGGTGAACCTTCGAACTATGAAGAAGCGATGGCGGGCCCGAATTTCGACAAATGGCTGGAAGCCATGAAATCCGAGATAGGATCCATGTATGAAAACGAAGTATGGACTTTGACTGACTTGCCCGTTGAGCGGCGAGCCATAGAAAATAAATGGATCTTTAAGAAGAAGACAGACGCGGATGGTAATGTGACCATCTATAAAGCTCGGCTTGCTGCTAAGGGTTATCGACAAGTTCAAGGGGTTGACTACGATGAGACTTTCTCACCGGTAGCGAAGCTGAAGTCTGTCCGAATCATGTTAGCAATTGCCGCATTCTACGATTATGAAATATGGCAAATGGACGTCAAAACGGCATTCCTTAATGGTTTCCTTAAGGAAGAATTGTATATGATGCAGCCAGAAGGTTTTGTCGATCCTAAGAATGCTGACAAGGTGTGCAAGCTCCAACGCTCGATTTATGGGCTGGTGCAAGCATCTCGGAGTTGGAACATTCGCTTTGATGAGATGATAAAAGCGTTTGGGTTTACACAGACTTATGGAGAAGCCTGCGTTTACAAGAAAGTGAGTGGGATCTCTATAGCATTTCTCATATTATATGTAGATGACATACTTTTGATGGGAAATGATATAGAACTCTTGGACAGCATTAAGGCCTACTTGAATAAGAGTTTTTCAATGAAGGACCTTGGAGAAGCTGCTTATATATTAGGCATCAAGATCTATAGAGATAGATCAAGACGCCTCATAGGTCTTTCACAAAGCACATACCTTGATAAGATATTGAAGAAGTTCAATATGGATCAATCTAAGAAGGGGTTCTTACCTGTGTTACAAGGTGTGAAATTGAGCTCAACTCAATGTCCGACCACGGCAGAAGATATAGAAGAGATGAGTGTCATCCCCTATGCCTCAGCCATAGGTTCTATTATGTATGCCATGTTGTGTACCAGACCTGATGTAAACCTTGCCGTAAGTTTGGTAGGAAGGTACCAAAGTAATCCCGGCAAGGAACACTGGACAGCGGTCAAGAATATCCTGAAGTACCTGAAAAGGACTAAGGAAATGTTTCTCGTTTATGAAGGTGACGAAGAGCTCGTCGTAAAGGGTTACGTCGACGCTAGCTTCGACACAGATCTGGATGACTCTAAGTCACAAACCGAATACGTGTATATTTTGAATGGTGGGGCAGTAAGCTGGTGCAGTTGCAAGCAGAGCGTCATGGCGGGATCTACATGTGAAGCGGAGTACATGGCAGCCTCGGAGGCAGTACATGAAGCAATTTGGGTGAAGGAGTTCATCACCGACCTCGGAGTCATACCCAATGCGTCGGGGCCAATCAAACTCTTCTGTGACAACACTGGAGCTATTGCACTTGCCAAGGAGCCCAGGTTTCACAAGAAGACCAGGCACATCAAGCGTCGCTTCAACTCCATTCGTGAAAATGTTCAAGATGGAGACATAGATATTTGTAAAGTGCATACGGACCTGAATGTAGCAGATCCGTTGACTAAACCCCTCCCTAGAGCAAAACATGATCAACACAAAAATTCCATGGGTGTTCGATTCATCACAATGTAACTAGATTATTGACTCTAGTGCAAGTGGGAGACTGTTGGAAATATGCCCTAGAGGCAATAATAAAAGCATTATTATTATATTTCCTTGTTCATGATAATTGTCTTTATTCATGCTATAGTTGTGTTATCCGGAAATCGTAATACATGTGTGAATAATAGACACCAACATGTCCCTAGTAAGCCTCTAGTTGACTAGCTCGTTGATCGACAGATAGTCATGGTTTCCTGACTATGGACATTGGATGTCATTGGTAACGAGATCACATCATTAGGAGAATGATGTGATGGACAAGACCCAATCCTAAACATAGCACAAGATCGTATAGTTCGTTTGCTAGAGTTTTCCAATGTCAAGTATCCTTTCCTTAGACCATGAGATAGTGTAACTCCCGAATACCGTAGGAGTGCTTTGGGTATACCAAACATCACAACGTAACTGGATGACTATAAAGGTAGACTACGGGTATCTCTGAAAGTGTCTGTTGGGTTGACACGGATCAAGACTGGGATTTGTCACTCCGCTTGACAGAGAGGTATCACCGGGCCCACTCGGTAATGCATCATCATAATGAGCTCAATGTGATCAAAGTGTTTGATCACGGGATCATGCATTACGGTACGAGTAAAGTGACTTGCCGGTAACGAGATTGAACAAGGTATTGGGATACCGACGATCGAATCTCGGGCAAGTAAAATACCGATTGACAAAGGGAATTGCTTACGGGATTAATTGAATCCTCGACATCGTGGTTCATCCGATGAGATCATCGTGGAGCATGTGGGAGCCAACATGGGTATCCAGATCCCGCTGTTGGTTATTGCCCGAGAGCCGTCTTGGTCATGTCTGCCTGTCTCCCGAACCCGTAGGGTCTACACACTTAAGGTTCGGTGACGCTAGGGTTGTGAAGATATGTATATGCAGTAACCCGAATGTTGTTCGGAGTCCCGGATGAGATCCCGGACGTCACGAGGAGTTTCGGAATAGTCCGGAGGTAAAAAATTATATATAGGAAGTGTTGTTTCGGCCATCGGGACAAGTTTCGGGGTCATCGGTATTGTACCGGGACCACCAGAAGGGTCCCGGGGGTCCACCGGGTGGGGCCACCCATCCCGGAGGGCCCCATGGGCCAAAGTGGGGAGGGGAACCAGCCCATAGTGGGCTGGTGCGCCCCCCTAGGCCCACCCCATGCGCCTAGGGTTGAAACCCTAGGGGTGGGGGCGCCCCACCTTGGCTTGGGGGCCACTCCAGCCTTGGCCGCCGCCCCCCCTAGGAGATCCAATCTCCTAGGGCCGGCGCCCCCCCCCTAGGGGGCTATATATATGAGGGGGGGAGGGGGCAAGAACACCTGAGTCCTGGCGCCTCGTTCCCTCCCTGCTACACCTCTTCCTCTCGCAGTACACGGCGAAGCCCTGCTGTTGTGACGCCCTGCATCCACCACCACGCCGTCGTGCTGCTGGATCTTCATCAACCTCTCCTTCCCCCTTGCTGGATCAAGAAGGAGGAGACGTTACGCTGACCGTACGTGTTGAACGCGGAGGTGCCGTCCGTTCGGTGCTAGGATCTCCAGTGATTTGGATCACGTCGTGTACGACTACCTCATCGCCGTTCTCTGAATGCTTCCGCTCACGATCTACAAAGGTATGTAGATGCATCCGATCACTCGTTGCTAGATGAACTCATAGATGGATCTTGGTGAAACTGTAGGAAATTTTTTTGTTTTCTGCAACGTTCCCCAACAGAGGGAAGCCCAGTCCACGGAGGAAAGGGGGAGGAACACCACCCTCTCATGGGGCCTTGGGGTGGGGACGAGTTGCCCCTCTTCGGGAAGCCGGTGCGCGATGTCGTTAGACAAGTATCCGGCCTTCCTCAGTTTTTTGATGTGTCCCTCCGTAACGGAGGAGACCATCCACTTGCCTCCTGCTCCGGACATGGCTGGAGAAGGTTGAGGTGGGGAGTGCGGACTTGGGCGCTGGAGCTCGAGTGCGCGGAAATGGATAGGCAAAGGAGGAAGAAGGCGTGGATGAGAAAGGTGGATCCTTATCCCCTTATATGGGCGGACACAACTATGCGTCCCCACCCGCCTGGTAAAACTCGCTTATCACCCAAGCGCCGTAATCAATGGTCGGTTGGGTTACCCACGCCCGTATTGATGAGAATCCCGGAATAAGGGGACACGATCTCTGCTTTGACAAGACATGCCAAGGAAACCACCTCGCATAACACGCTGAGGTGGGATAATGAAACGATTCGAATAAGGGCTTGGCTGTGGTGTGATGTCACGCTGCGGAATACGTGGCAATATTAGATTTGTGTAAATATTATTCTCTCTATGGCAATATGTGGGAACTTATTTTACAGAGCCGGACACTACCCTTGTGTTCAAAATCTTCTATGAAGTATGTGGAGGAGGAACCCGCCTTGCAATGCCGAAGACAATATGCACGCCAGACTCGTCGTCATTGAAGCCTGATTCAGGGGCTGCTGAGGGAGTCCTGGATTAGGGGGTGTTCGTATAGCCGGACTATACCTTCGTCCGGACTCCTGGACTATGAAGATACAAGATTGAAGACTTCGTCCCGTGTCCGGAAGGGACTTTCCTTGGCGTGGAAGGCAAGCTTGGCGATACGGATATGTAGATCTCCTACCATTGTAACCGACTATGTGTAACCCTATAGCCCTCTTCGGTGTCTATATAAACCAGAGGGTTTTAGTCCGTAGGACAGAACAACAGAACAACAATCATACCATAGGCTAGCTTCTAGGGTTTAGCCTCCTTTATTTCGTGGTAGATCTACTCTTGTACTACCCATATCATCAATATTAATCAAGCAGGAGTAGGGTTTTACCTCCATCGAGGGGGCCCGAACCTGGGTAAAAACATCGTGTCCCTTGTCTCATGTTACCATCCGCCTAGATGCATAGTTCAGGACCCCCTACCCGAGATCCGCCGGTTTTGACACCGACAACATGACTAAGAACTTTCATGTTGATCACTTTGCCATTGGAACCCATCTTGAGGATGTTTTTGTGAGATACAAAACTTGGTGTCAAACACATGCCCCTTTGAATTTGTCATAACGTTCTTGTCCGAGCTTCATTTTAGACCATTCTTTTATCCATTTTGATCTTCTTGGAGAGAGTTATCCAATGGTATACTTCAATCTTTAAATGGGCCTCATATTCATGTAGGTTCAAGCCATTCTTTGTGATTGTGCCACTTTTGAGTGTCTGAATATGCCCTTTCACCAGTTTTTCTGGCAATGCATGTGTTTCAAAAAATAACGTGCACAAAGTTTAATTCTATGGACGATGTCAAAACTTCATCTGCAATTTTATACCCAAGGCGATAATTAAGTATATATGTCGGCCATTGCCTATTTAGGCTCATGTAAACTCCATCCTCCAAAGCATTGCCGGAATAAACAAATGAATTAACAAATCAAATATTTTGACCATTTGGATCAACAAAAAAATTGTAGCTAATCAAATGTATAGCGATTTTGTAATAACCCTTCATAATGTAAGAAACTGTACAAAATAAGCCCATAAAATGTAAGCAATCATCCCTGAGATGAACTCCATGGCAAAGGCATCAATGTCATGGTTGAAGAATATGAATGATTTGCCAACCGGAGATTTTGTTGGGTAGATGCAAACCCTCGGCTTAGTCACTCACTAGATTCATTCTTCTCTTTTGTCACCTTTGTTGCACCTCTTGCAATAGAAGCTTGTACATTATTTCTATTTTGAGCCCTTGACCCATGCCATGTTCTTTTTTTAACTCTTGAGCATTGAGGTTTTCCAAGTTCTTATTTTGCCAACTTGATAAGCTAAGAGGATGCCTCAATTGTGATTCTTTTTTTAGCAATGGCAAATCTTTCTTGATCTTGTGCACCCTCAACTTCTTTTCTTCAAATTTGACACAATTGATTGTTTCGCATATTTGGCCTTAGTAGCCAATGTCAACACTTTGATTGACTCTTTATCGTTTAAAATCAAATCACATGGTGAATGTGAATAATAATTAGCATATGGGGGGTATTGATGACATCGACATTTTTTCGAAAGATCAAGACAGTAGGAAAGGCTCCTGTTGACGTATATTAGTAACACAAGGGTTTACATAGTCATGCACAATACCCTCCTAACTAGCTATCATCCATCCACCCCAACATGGGCGTGATTGGATTAGATAGGATAAGGGGAAGAGGGCAATTAACGATACTAGTTACAGTTTTTTAGACAATAGTGTTGAGAAAATTAGTTACAAAGTCTTCCGGGAAGGGTTTAACCATATGGACCAATAGACCAAAGTCAGTTTTGAGCTGCTGTCTCCATGATTCAAAGGAGGGTTGGATCCCTCTAAATATATTATTCTTAAGTTCCTTCCAAATGCTCCAGCCATCACAAATATTTCCATGAACATGGGGTGGGCCCAAAGCACCCGACCAGAGTGAATTATCCGCAGCCGATTATCATCAATCGTCCAACTGAAACCGAGGGCGGACCAGCATCTGTCGCTAAAAGGGAAGCAAAAGAACAAATGTTCCGCAGTCTTCCCGGATCCATTCGTGCAAAGTGCACAATTCACATCACTCCCAACGTTGTAATGTCTTCTTTGTAGCATGTTTCAAGTGTTCACCCTATCTACCAATAGGAACCAAGAGAACACATTTATGTTCATTGTGCATTTGGATTTCCAAATCCATTTAAATGCCTCATCTGCCACTACATCCTTCAAGTTATGTTTATAAAAATATGGCTGAAGAGTAAGTTGGGCACCAGGAGTAGATCCAGGCATCTTCCATTGCATCATCCGACACAGTTGACGCAATCAACATCTTGTTGGGGAACGTTGCAGAAAACAAAAAAAATTCCTACGGTTTCACCAAGATCCATCTATGAGTTCATCTAGCAACGAGTGATCGGATGCATCTACATACCTTTGTAGATCGCGAGCGGAAGCGTTCAAAAGAACGGGGATGAAGTAGTCGTACACGACGTGATCCAAATCACCGGAGATCCTAGCACCGAACGGACGGCACCTCCGCGTTCAACACACGTACGGTCAGCGTAACGTCTCCTCCTTCTTGATCCAGCAAGGGGAGAGGAGAGGTTGAGGAAGATGGCTCCAGCAGCAGCACGACGGCGTGGTGGTGATGGAGCTGCAGTACTCCGGCAGGGCTTCGCCGAGCTCTACGAAGGAGGAGGAGGTGTTGGAGAGGGAGAGGGAGGCGCCAAGGCAAGGGGTGCGGCTGCCCCCCTCCCCTCCCCCCTTTATATAGGCCCCTGGGGGGCGCTGGCCCTGGGAGATTGAATCTCCCAAGGGGGCGGCGGCCAAAGGAGGGTGGAGTGCCCCCCAAGGCAAGTGGGCGCCCCCCCCCCCCACCCTAGGGTTCCAACCCTAGGCGCAGGGGGTGGGCCTTGGGGGGCGCACCAGCCCACTAAGGGCTGGCCCCCCCCTCCCACTTCAGCCCATGGGGCCCTCCGGGATGGGTGGCCCCACCCGGTGGACCCCCGGGACCCATCTAGTGGTCCCGGTACAATACCGGTGACCCCGAGATCATTCCCGATGGCCGAAACTGCACTTCCTATATATAATTCTTCACCTCCGGACCAATCCGGAACTCCTCGTGACGTCCGGGATCTCATCCGGGACTCCGAACAACATTCGGGTTACTGCATATACATATCTTCACAACCCTAGCGTCACCGAACCTTAAGTGTGTAGACCCTACGGGTTCGGGAGACATGCAGACATGACCGAGACGGCTCTCGGGCAATAACCAACAGCGGGATCTGGATACCCATGTTGGCTCCCACATGCTCCACGATGATCTCATCGGATGAACCACGATGTCGAGGATTCAATTAATCCCGTATACGATTCCCTTTGTCAATCGGCATTTTACTTGCACGAGATTCGATCGTCGGTATCCCAATACCTCGTTCAATCTCGTTACCGGCAAGTCACTTTACTCGTATCATAATGCATGATCCCGTGATCAAACACTTTGATCATATTGAGCTCATTATGATGATGCATTACCGAGTGGGCCCGGTGATACCTCTCCGTCAAGCGGAGTGACAAATCCCAGTCTCGATCCGTGTCAACCCAACAGACACTTTCGGAGATACCCGTAGCATACCTTTATAGTCACCCAGTTACGTTGTGACGTTTGGCACACCCAAAGCACTCCTACGGTATCCGGGAGTTACACGATCTCATGGTCTAAGGAAAGGATACTTAACATTGGAAAACTCTAGCAAACGAACTATGCGATCTTATGCTATGTTTAGGATTGGGTCTCGTCCATCACATCATTCTCCTAATTTTGTGATCTCGTTATCATTGACATCCAATGCCCATAGTCAGGAAACCATGACTATCTATTGATCAACGAGCTAGTCAACTAGAGGCTTACTAGGGACATGTTGTTGTCTGTTATTCACACATGTATTACGATTTCCGGATAACACAATTATAGCACGAATAAAGAAAATTATCATGAACAAGGAAATATAATAATAATGCTTTTATTATTGCCTCTAGGGCATATTTCCAACAGTCTCCCACTTGCACTAGAGTCAATAATCTAGTTACATTGTGATGAATCGAACACCCATAGAGTTCTTGTGCTGATCATGTTTTGCCTTAGGGAGAGGTTTAGTCAACGGATCTGCGACATTCAGGTCCGTGTGCACTTTACAAATTTCTATGTCTCCATCTTGAACATTTTCACGAATGGAGTTGAAGCGACGCTTGATGTGCCTGGTCTTCTTGTGAAACCTGGGCTCCTTGGCAAGTGCAATAGCTCCAGTGTTGTCACAGAAGAGTTTGATTGGCCCCGACGCATTGGGTATGACTCCGAGGTCAGTGATGAACTCCTTCACCCTAATTTCTTCATGTGCTGCCTCCGAGGCTGCCATGTATTCCGCTTCACATGTATATCCCGCCACGATGCTCTGCTTGCAACTGCACCAGCTTACTGCCCCACCATTCAAAATATACACGTATTCGGTTTGTGACTTAGAGTCATCCAGATCTGTTTCAAAGCTAGCGTCGACGTAACCCTTTACGACGAGCTCTTCGTCACCTCCATAAACGAGAAACATTTCCTTAGTATTTTTCAGGTACTTCAGGATATTCTTGACCGCTGTCCAGTGTTCCTTGCCGGGATTACTTTGGTACCTTCCTACCAAACTGACGGCAAGGTTTACATCAGGTCTGGTACACAACATGGCATACATAATAGAACCTATGGATGAGGCATAGGGGATGACACTCATCTCCTCTATATCTTCAGCCGTGGTCGGACATTGAGCTGAGCTCAATTTCACACCTTGTAACACAGGTAAGAACCCTTTCTTAGATTGATCCATATTGAACTTCTTCAATATTTTATCAAGGTATGTGCTTTGTGAAAGACCTATGAGGCGTCTCGATCTATCTCTATAGATCTTGATGCCTAATATATAAGCAGCTTCTCCAAGGTCCTTCATTGAAAAACTCTTATTCAAGTAGGCCTTAATGCTGTCCAAGAGTTCTATATCATTTCCCATCAAAAGTATGTCGTCTACATATAATATGAGAAATGCTACAGAGCTCCCACTCACTTTCTTGTAAACATAGGCTTCTCCATAAGTCTGTGTAAACCCAAACGCTTTGATCATCTCATCAAAGCGAATGTTCCAACTCCGAGATGCTTGCACCAGCCCATAAATCGAGTGTTGGAGCTTGCACACCTTGTCAGCATTCTTAGGATCGACAAAACCTTCCGGCTGCATCATATACAATTCTTCCTTAAGGAAACCATTAAGGAATGCCGTTTTGACGTCCATTTGCCATATTTCATAATCGTAGAATGCGGCAATTGCTAACATGATTCGGACGGACTTTAGCTTCGCTACCGGTGAGAAAGTCTCATCGTAGTCAATTCCTTGAACTTGTCGATAACCCTTAGCGACAAGCCGAGGTTTATAGATGGTCACATTACCATCCGCGTCTGTCTTCTTCTTAAAGATCCATTTATTTTTTATCGCTCGCCGATCATCGGGCAAGTCTGTCAAAGTCCATACTTTGTTTTCATACATGGATCCTATCTCGGATTTCATGGCTTCTAGCCATTTGTCGGAATCCGGGCCCGCCATTGCTTCCTCATAGTTTGAAGGTTCACCGTTGTCTAACAACATGATTTCCAAGACAGGGTTGCCGTACCACTCTGGTGCGGAACGTGTCCTTGTGGACCTTCGAATTTCAGTAGGAGCTTGATTAGAAGTATCTTGATCATCATCATTAATTTCCTCTCTAGTCGGTGCAGGCACCTCAGAAACGTTTTCTTGAGTTTCGCCATTTTCCGGTTCAAGAGGTAACACTTCATCAAGTTCTACTTTCCTCCCACTTACTTCTTTCGAGAGAAACTCTTTCTCTAGAAAGGATCCATTCTTGGCAACAAAGATCTTGCCTTCGGATCTGAGGTAGAAGGTATACCCAACAGTTTCTTTAGGGTATCCTATTAAGACGCATTTTTCCGACTTGGGTTCGAGCTTTTCAGGTTGAAGTTTCTTGACATAAGCATCGCATCCCCAAACTTTTAGAAACGACAGCTTAGGTTTCTTCCCAAACCATAATTCATACGGTGTCGCCTCAACGGATTTCGACGGAGCCCTATTTAAAGTGAATGCGGCAGTCTCTAAAGCATAGCCCCAAAAAGATAGCGGTAAATCGGTAAGAGACATCATAGATCGCACCATATCTAATAGAGTGCGATTACGACGTTCGGACACACCATTACGCTGAGGTGTTCCAGGCGGCGTGAGTTGTGAAACTATTCCACATTTTCTTAAGTGCGTGCCAAATTCGTGACTCAAGTATTCTCCTCCACGATCTGATCGTAGAAACTTGATCTTTCTATCACGTTGATTTTCAACCTCACTCTGAAATTCCTTGAACTTTTCAAAGGTCTCAGACTTGTGTTTCATTAAGTAGACATACCCATATCTACTCAAGTCATCAGTGAGGGTGAGAACATAACGATAGCCACGGCGAGCCTCAACACTCATTGGACCGCACACATCGGTATGTATGATTTCCAATAAGTTGGTTGCTCGCTCCATTGTTCCTGAGAACGGAGTCTTGGTCATTTTACCCATGAGGCATGGTTCGCACGTGTCAAATGATTCATAATCAAGAGACTCTAAAAGTCCATCTGCATGGAGCTTCTTCATGCGTTTGACACCTATGTGACCAAGGCGGCAGTGCCACAAATATGTGGGACTATTGTTATCAACTTTAACTCTTTTGGTATTCACACTATGAATATGTGTATCATCACGTACGAGATTCATTAAGAATAAACCATTAACCATCGGAGCATGACCATAAAACATATCACTCATATAAATAGAACAACCATTATTCTCGGATTTAAATGAGTAGCCATCTCGAATTAAACGAGATCCAGACACAATGTTCATGCTCAAACTTGGCACTAAATAACAATTATTGAGGTTTAAAACTAATCCCGTAGGTAAATGTAGAGGCAGCGTGCCGACGGCGATCATATCGACCTTGGAACCATTCCCGACGCGCATCGTCACCTCGTCCTTCGCCAGTCTCCGTTTATTCCGCAGCTCCTGTTTTGAGTTACAAATGTGAGCAAATGCACCGGTATCAAATACCCAAGAGCTACTACGAGTACTGGTAAGGTACACATCAATTACATGTATATCACATATACCTTTGGTTTTGCCGGCCTTCTTGTCCGCTAAGTATTTGGGGCAGTTCCGCTTCCAGTGACCACTTCCCTTGCAATAAAAACACTCAGTCTCGGGCTTGGGTCCATTCTTTGGCTTCTTCCCGGCAACTTGATTACCGGGTGCGGCAACTTCCTTGCCGTCCTTCTTGAAGTTCTTCTTACCCTTGCCCTTCTTGAACTTAGTGGTTTTATTCACCATCAACACTTGATGCTCCTTCTTGATTTCTACCTCTACTGATTTCAGCATAGCATATACCTCAGGAATGGTCTTTACCATCCCCTGCATATTGTAGTTCATCACAAAGCTCTTGTAGCTAGGTGGAAGCGACTGGAGGATTCTGTCAATGACCGCTTCATCCGGGAGATTAACTTCCAGTTGAGTCAAGCGGTTGTGCAACCCAGACATTTTGAGTATGTGTTCACTGACAGAGCTATTTTCCTCCATCTTACAGCTAAAGAATTTGTCGGAGACTTCATATCTCTCGACCCGGGCATGAGCTTGGAAAACCATTTTCAACTCTTCGAACATCTCATATGCTCCATGTCTCTCAAAACGCTTTTGGAGCCCCGGCTCTAAGCTGTAAAGCATGCCGCACTGAACGAGGGAGTAATCATCACAGCGTGACTGCCAAGCGTTCATAACGTCTTGTTCTGCAGGGAGAATAGGTGCGTCACCCAGCGGTGCTCGTAGGACATAATCTTTCTTGGCAGCTATGAGGATGATCCTCAGGTTCCGGACCCAGTCCGTATAGTTGCTACCATCGTCTTTCAGCTTGGTTTTCTCCAGGAACGCGTTGAAGTTGAGGACTATGTTGGCCATTTGATCTACAAGACATATTGTAAAATTTTTAGACTAAGTTCATGATAATAAAGTTCATTTAATCAAATTATTTAATGAACTCCCACTTAGATAGACATCCCTCTTCTAGTCATCTAAGTATTACATGATCCGAGTCAACTAGGCCGTGTCTGATCATCACGTGAGATGGACTAGTCAACATCGGTGAACATCTACATGTTGATCGTATCTTGTATACGACTCATGCTCGACCTTTCGGTCTTCTGTGTTCCGAGGCCATGTTTGTACATGCTAGGCTCGTCAAGTCAACCTAAGTGTTTTGCGTGTGTAAATCTGTCTTACACCCGTTGTATGTGAACGTTAGAATCTATCACACCCGATCATCACGTGGTGCTTCGAAACAACGAACTGTCGCAGCGGTGCACAGTTAGGGGGAACACTTTCTTGAAATTATTATGAGGGATCATCTTATTTACTACCGTCGTTCTAAGTAAACAAGATGCAAAACATGATAAACATCACATGCAATCAAATAATAAATGTGACATGATATGGCCAATATCACATAGCTCCTTCGATTTCCATCTTGGGGCTCCATGATCATCTTGTCACCGGCTTGACACCATGATCTTCATCATCATGATCTTCATCATCGTGTCTCCATGAAGTTGCTCGCCAACTATTACTTCTACTACTATGGCTAACGCGTTTAGCAATAAAGTAAAGTAATTTACATGGCGTTTCTCAATGACACGCAGGTCATACAAAAATAAAGACAACTCCTATGGCTCCTGCCGGTTGTCATACTCATCGACATGCAAGTCGTGATTCCTATTACAATAGCATGAACATCTCATACATCACATATAGATCATTCATCATTCATCACAACTTTGGCCATATCATATCACAAAGCACTTGCTGCAAAAACAAGTTAGACGTCCTCTAATTGTTGTTGCAAGTTTTTACGTGGCTGAATTAGGGTTCTAGCAAGAACGTTTTCTTACCTACGTGAAAGCCACAACGTGATTTGTCAACTTCTATTTACCCTTCATAAGGACCCTTTTCATCGAATCCGCTCCAACTAAAGTGGGAGAGACAGACACCCGCCAGCCACCTTATGCAACTAGTGCATGTTAGTCGGTGGAACCGGTCTCACGTAAGAGTACGTGTAAGGTTGGTCCGGGCCGCTTCATCCCACAATACCGCTGAAGCAAGATAAGACTAGTAGCGGCAAGAAAGTTGACAACATCTACGCCCACAACAAATTGTGTTCTACTCGTGCAATAGAGAACTACGCATAGACCTAGCTCATGATGCCACTGTTGGGGAACGTTGCAGAAAATTAAAAATTTTCCTACGGTTTCACCAAGATCCATCTATGAGTTCATCTAGCAACGAGTCATGGGAGAGAGAGATTGCATCTACATACCACTTTGTAGATCGCGAGCGGAAGCGTTCAACGAACGGGGATGAAGTAGTCGTACACACCGTGATCCAAATCACCGGAGATCCTAGCACCGAAAGCACGGCACCTCCGCGTTCAACACACGTACGGTCAGCTTAACGTCTCCTTCTTCTTGATCCAGCAAGGCAAAGGAGAGGTTGGGGAAGAAGACTCCAGCAGCAGCACGACGGCGTGGTGATGGTGGAGCCGCAGTACTCCGACAGGGCTTCGACGAGCTCTACGGAGGAGGAGGAGGTGTTGGAGAGGGAGAGGGAGGCGCCAGGGCAAAGGGTGCGCAGCCCCCCTTCCCCTCCCCCCTTTATATAGCCCCTTGGGGGGGCGCCGACCCTAGGAGATGGAATCTCCTAGGGGGGCGGCGGCCAGGGAGGGGACTTGCCCCCCAAGCAAGGGGGGCGCCCCCTTTAGGGTTCCCCCCAAACCCTAGGCGCATGGGCCCTTGGGGGGAGGCGCAACATCCCACTTTGGGCTGGTTCCCTTCCTCATACAGCCCATGGGGCCCTCCGAGGCAGGTGGCCCCACCCGGTGGACCCCCCGGGACCCTCCGGTGGTCCCGGTACAATACCGATAACCCCGAAACTTGTCCCGATGGCCAAAACAACACTTTCTATATATAATTCTTTACCTCCGGACCATTCTGAAACTCCTCGTGACGTCCGGGATCTCATCCGGGACTCCGAACAACATTCGGGTTACTGCATATACATATCTTCACAACCCTAGCGTCACCGAACCTTAAGTGTGTAGACCCTACGGGTTCGAGAGACATGCAGACATGACCGAGACGGCTCTCGGGCAATAACCAACAGCGGGATCTGGATACCCATGTTGGCTCCCACATGCTCCACGATGATCTCATCGGATGAACCACGATGTCGAGGATTCAATTAATCCCGTATACGATTCCCTTTGTCAATCGGTATTTTACTTGCCCGAGATTCGATCGTCGGTATCCCAATACCTCGTTCAATCTCGTTACCGGCAAGTCACTTTTCTCGTACCGTAATGCATGATCCCGTGATCAAACACTTTGATCACATTGAGCTCATTATGATGATGCATTACCGAGAGGGCCCGGTGATACCTCTCCGTCAAGCGGAGTGACAAATCCCAGTCTCGATCCATGTCAACCCAACAGACACTTTCAGAGATACCCGTAGTATACCTTTATAGTCACCCAGTTACGTTGTGACGTTTGGCACACCCAAAGCACTCCTACGGTATCCGGGAGTTACACGATCTTATGGTCTAAGGAAAGGATACTTGACATTGGAAAACTCTAGCAAACGAACTATGCGATCTTATGCTATGTTTGGGTCTTGTCCATCACATCATTCTCCTAATGATGTGATCTCGTTATCAATGACATCCAATGTCCATAGTCAGGAAACCATGACTATCTGTTGATCAACGAGCTAGTCAAGGCTCACTAGGGACACGTTGTTGTCTGTTATTCACACATGTATTACGGTTTCCGGATAACACAATTATAGCACGAATAAAGACAATTATTATGAACAAGGAAATATAATAATAATGCTTTTATTATTGCCTCTAGGGCATATTTCCAACAGATCATTCATCATTCATCACAACTTTGGCCATATCATATCACAAAGCACTTGCTGCAAAAACAAGTTAGACGTCCTCTAATTATTGTTGCAAGTTTTACGTGGCTGAATTAGGGTTCTAGCAAGAACGTTTTCTTACCTACGTGAAAGCCACAATGTGATTTGTCAACTTCTATTTATCCTTCATAAGGACCCTTTTCATCGAATCCGCTCCAACTAAAGTGGGAGAGACAGACACCCGCCAGCCACCTTATGCAACTAGTGCATGTTAGTCGGTGGAACCGGTCTCACGTAAGCGTACGTGTAAGGTTGGTCCGGGCCGCTTCATCCCACAATACCGCTGAAGCAAGATAAGACTAGTAGCGGCAAGAAAGTTGACAACATCTACGCCCACAACAAATTGTGTTCTACTCATGCAATAGAGAACTACGCATAGACCTAGCTCATGATGCCACTGTTGGGGAACGTTGCAGAAAACAAAAAAAATTCCTACGGTTTCACCAAGATCCATCTATGAGTTCATCTAGCAACGAGTGATTGGATGCATCTACATACCTTTGTAGATCGCGAGCGGAAGCATTCAAAAGAACGGGGATGAAGTAGTCGTACACGACGTGATCCAAATCACCGGAGATCCTAGCACCGAACGGACGGCACCTCCTCATTCAACACACGTATGGTCAGCGTAACGTCTCCTCCTTCTTGATCCAGCAAGGGGGGAGGAGAGGTTGAGGAAGATGTCTCCAGCAGCAGCATGACGGCGTGGTGGTGATGGAGCTGCAGTACTCCGGCAGGGCTTCGCCGAGCTCTACGGAGGAGGAGGAGGTGTTGGAGAGGGAGAGGGAGGCGCCAAGGCAAGGGGTGCGGCTGCCCCCCTCCCCTCCCCCCTTTATATAGGCCCCTGGGGGGGCGCCGGCCCTGGGAGATTGAATCTCCCAAGAGGGCGGCGGCCAAAGGAGGGTGGAGTGCCCCCCAAGGCAAGTGGGCGCCCCCCCCCACCCTAGGGTTCCAACCCTAGGCGCAGGGGGTGGGCCTTGGGGGGCGCACCAGCCCACTAAGGGCTGGCCCCCCCTCCCACTTCAGCCCATGGGGCCCTCCGGGATGGGTGGCCCCACCCGGTGGACCCCCGGGACCCATCTGGTGGTCCCGGTACAATACCGGTGACCCTCAGATCATTCCCGATGGCCGAAACTGCACTTCCTATATATAATTCTTCACCTCCGGACCAATCCGGAACTCCTTGTGACGTCCGGGGTCTCATCCGGGACTCCGAACAACATTCGGGTTACTGCATATACATATCTTCACAACCCTAGCATCACCGAACCTTAAGTGTGTAGACCCTACGGGTTCGGGAGACATGCAGACATGACCGAGACGGCTCTCGGGCAATAACCAACAGCGGGATCTGGATACCCATGTTGGCTCCCACATGCTCCACGATGATCTCATCGGATGAACCACGATGTCGAGGATTCAATTAATCCCGTATACGATTCCCTTTGTCAATCGGTATTTTACTTGCCCGAGATTCGATCGTCGGTATCCCAATACCTCGTTCAATCTCGTTACCGGCGAGTCACTTTATTCGTATCGTAATGCATGATCCCGTGATCAAACACTTTGATCATATTGAGCTCATTATGATGATGCACTACCGAGTGGGCCCGGTGATACCTCTCCGTCAAGCGGAGTGACAAATCCCAGTCTCGATCCGTGTCAACCCAACAGACACTTTCGGAGATACCCATAGCATACCTTTATAGTCACCCAGTTACGTTGTGACGTTTGGCACACCCAAAGCACTCCTACGGTATCCGGGAGTTACACGATCTCATGGTCTAAGGAAAGGATACTTGACATTGGAAAACTCTAGCAAACGAACTATGCGATCTTATGCTATGTTTAGGATTGGGTCTCGTTCATCACCTCATTCTCCTAATGATGTGATCTCGTTATCATTGACATCCAATGCCCATAGTCAGGAAACCATGACTATCTATTGACCAACGAGCTGGTCAACTAGAGGCTTACTAGGGACATGTTGTTGTCTGTTATTCACACATGTATTACGATTTCCGGATAACACAATTGTAGCACGAATAAAGACAATTATCATGAACAAGGAAATATAATAATAATGCTTTTATTATTGCCTCTAGGGCATATTTCCAACACATCTGTTAATCTCAGACTTATCCCTCACATGTATTGACAATAGAAGATGAAAACCGTTCTGTAGATCAATCATCACCAGAAAGGTGGCCACTGAGGCGTCTTCAAGTTTTGTGAAAGAGAAAGCTCTGGGATTTATTCTTTGAAGGGTTGATCATGCTAGAGATCTTTCCAAAACAAAGAACCATCGCCTACATCCACTCTAGTGATTCCACGATAAATATTACTGAGGTTCACGATAGTATGTTGACCAGCTAAGGTTAACCCACGGCGTGTCACGTTTGTTATACATATTGTGAAGAAACTTCAGAAGAAATGTTGTGGTCTGAACTTTAATGTCTATAATACCGACACCACAATGATTTTTGTGGCGACAAAGAAGGTTCCAAGATGCTGGCGAGTTATAGGTCTCCCCTTGCTCATTTTTCTTACGCTAAAGACACGTTCTTCTGATCTTACTAAGATGCTCAATTAGTTTGGTGGAAAATTTAGTGTGCACATGGGAAAAATCATGATAGATGTGACCAGTGAATTTACAAGGTTCAACTTGTTCCCTTGATTCATCATACAGAGGGAGGAGGACAACTTACGGTCCGCTTGTTCGACAACTGGCATAAGATCGACCACCATAGGTTTGATGGTCCCCATCGGCAGTCTGAGGTAGGTGAAGGACATTGTTCCGTCAACGCACTATCATAAATGCGCCAAGTGTGTCATAAGGGATCCATCCACGTTGAGGGGCACAATCACTGACTTGTTGAAGTTAATCTTGAGGTCGATCGAATCAGCATAAACAATCAACAATTGCTTCATAACTTGTACTTGTTAGGGACATGTAGGCATCAAAAATATTGTATCATCAGCGTACTGCACTATGGGATAATCCGTCGTGCCACGGACATGTATGGGCAGCTCGATCACTTGTCTGTGCGCACATCATTAATGGTCATTGCAGTAGGTCGATCACGAGCACAAATATAAGGAGGAGAGCAGGTCTCCCTGAGGAACACCACATAGGGAGAGAAACTGACGGCCTATAGCTCCCCATTCAGTAGCACCAATGAAGTACCTGATTCAAATGTGCTTCATGATATCCAACATGGATGAGTGTTCGGTCGTGTCAAAAGCCTTCGTGAAGTCCAACTTCAGTAGAATGATGGGTTCTTTCAAGGCTTGACACTGGTGTATATACTCGAAAGCCCATGAGGCAATCTTGGATTGTACTGGAACAGAGGAAGCCATACTGACTTTTATGCATGATGCCCAAGATGAACTATTGTAGACAGTTGGCTAACACTTTTGATGACATCGGTATTGGCAGCCCAAAAGGCAGATACGTTCTTGTATTTCCAGACTTGCGCTTATTATTGTTGTGGATGTTTGATTTTTTATGTATTAGGAAGGTTTCGGAACAATCCAATTACATTTTTCAAAAAAAAAATGTTGTCTTGTCTTCTTCAGGATTTCCTTTTTCTTTTTCTTTTTTCTTTTTTCCTTTTTTCGTTTAATTTTTTCTAGCTTTTCTTTTTTTTCCTCTTTTTCGTTTTAAAAATTAGTGAAATATTTTTGAATTTGTGGTTCTGTAAATTCTACACATTTCCAAACTCACAAACATTCTTTTCAAATTCATGATTATATTTTCAATTCATGATTTTATTTTTTATTTCACGAACATTATTCGATTCAGAAATATTTTTTCAAATTCACAGGCATGTTTTAAAGTGTGAACTTTGCTTAATTCACAATTTTTGTTTCAAATCCACAATTCTTTTGCAATTTGCAAATTGAATTCGTGAACATTAGTTTTAATTCACGAACATTACTCAGATTCATGGAAAACACAAATCAAAACCATAGATAATTTTTGAATTAGTGAACCTTTTTCAAACTCATAAAATTTTCAAATTCATGCACATTTTCTAATATTCCCAAAATTCCATGAACATTGATTTTGCAAATTCATGAACATATTTTGAATGCGCGAATGTTTTTTCAATTCCGTGAACATTTTTTAAATCCTTGACTTTTTTATTTCAAACATTTATTAAATTTGAAATGCTTTTAAATTTACTAACCTTTAGAATTTATTTAAAACTTAAAATAAAAAGAAATGAATAAATAGAAAATAAACGAGAAAAAAAAAAGAAAGAGGAAACTAGGCTGGCCCATATCTTGCGGTGGGTGCACGTCTCGTTTCCCGGCACTGCCCTACACGCACGGGGAAGGTCGCGAAGACAGGAGCTCCTGTTCGGCGCCATAAGCGCCCGAACAGGTTGCTGCCACCGGTAGCAGCACCTTGTGGGCTGGCCCGCGAAGGCAAAACGCAGCTAACAAAAATCGGCATAAAAACACAAAAGGTGGCTTCTTCAGGAAAAGAACTCGCGTCGCCCGCGAAGGCAAGCCCACTTCTAGCTTAGCTGACCACCACAGCCGTTGCGCACTTGTGCTTTGATTACCGCTAACAGCGGATGAAGTAGTATGGCTGCGCTATTTAATTATCACATTGTTTATTTAAATACTTTTCTAAAAATCATGAATTTAATAACATTTATCGATTTTGAGACAAAAGTTCACACACTTCAAAAAAGTTTATCAGCCTGGAGAAATAGTTTCATCATTTTTTATATAAAGTTCATAAACTTAAAAAAGTGCACCCATTTTGGAAAGAATTATGAAAAAGTTGATCATTTCCGAAAGAAGTTCATCTGTTTTGAAAAAAGTTCACCGGTTTTGAAAAATGTTCATCCATTTTGGCAAAAAGTTCATCGACTTTGACAAAAAAAGTTCATCGATTTTGAAAAAAGTTCAAAAATTTGACAAGAAAAAATCATCAATCATAAACAAAGTTCATCTGATTTGGAAAAAGTCATCGAATCAAAAAAGTTTAGAGAATTTGAAAATAGTTCTTTGATTTAAAAAAGTTCATCAAATTTGAAAAACAATTCATCAAGTTTTAGAAAAATGGTCATCGGTTTCGAAAAAAGTTAGTTGATTTTTCACAAAATGTTCACCAAGTTTGAAAAAATAGTTCATCGAATTTTCAAAAACTTCAAAAATTTAAAGGAACAATTCATCAATCTTGAAAAAAGTTCATCAAATTTGGATTGGAAAAAAATTATCAAATTTGAAAAAAGTTCATTGAATTAGAAAAAAGTTCGTCAAATTTTTAAAAAGTTCATCCATTTTTAAAAATGTGGATGGATTTAAAAAACAATGAACGAGGAAGAAGAAAAAATAAAATAGAAAACAAAAAAACAAAAAATAGAAAAAGGAAAAAGAAGAAAAGGATAAGTAGAACAAGTGATGGAGCTTAGAGCATCCAGGTCCTGTGGCGGGGTAGTTACTACTGTGCGCCCTAAACCAGTGAGTCCTTGAGAGCTCCTCTTCGGCGCCCACAGCGCCGCTTAGGCTTAGTGGGCGCTCGAAGGCGCGCAGTAGTGGGCCGGCCCAGCATCGCTCCACGTCCCCACAACCAGATGCTTGAAAAACAAATGAAACATAAAATAGCGAAATGTAGGATTCGAACACAGATGCTGAAATTTATGGACTGGGCCCTGTAACCACTGCAGCACAATCACTTTGTGTGTTCTATCTGAAAAGAGATCTCTTTTATCCTTTCTCAGTTCTAGTACAAATTATTCACAAAAAGGAACGTAAAAATGAACAAGAATTCACGAGTTTTAAAATAAGTTCATTGTTTTTTTAAAAAGAGTTCACGGATTTACTAAAGAAATGTTCACAAAAAAAAGTTCATCAATATTCAAAAAAATTCACTGTACTTTAAAAAATCATGGATTTGAAAAAGTTCATCAATTTTGATTAAAAAAGTTCACAAGATTTTGAAAACAGTTCACGGATTTGAAAAAAGTTTATCAATTTTGATAAAAAAATCACAAATTTGAAAAAAGTTCATGGGATTTTGAAAAAGTTCATGGATTTGAAAAAAATTCACCGGATTTTGAAAAGGTTCATGAATTTCAAAAAGGTTCACAAATTTAAAGAAAGTTCACCGGATTTCGAAAAAATCCATTGATTTTTATATAAAACAAAAGCACACAAATTTGGAAAAAGTACATCATTTTTTAAAAAAGGTTCACGGATTTTCAGAAAAGGTTCTTGAATTCAAAGAAAGTTCATCAAGTTTTAGAAATTACTTCACAGGATTTTCAAAAAAAGGTTCATCCATTCTGATAAGAAAATTTCAATTTTTCAAAAAAAGAACGAAAAAGCAACAAGAAAAAACAAGGGAATGAAGAAAAGAAAAAAGAAAAGAAGAGAGAATAAAGGAAGTAAAAGAATGTAAGAAACCACATCGAGTTCGTGGTCCAGTTGGCTACAGAGATAACTCTGAACTAGGGGTCGATAGATCGATTGACAATCTCGCAGATATTTTGCAGCTCAAAAACAAAAATAAAAAGTAAACGGGTCGGCCCAGCGCGGAGTAGGGGTGTGCGCCCGTTTGCACCGATGCCTTTAACCGGCGCAACGGGCGCCGAATAGGATTTGGCTGAGTCCTTGGTTTGATTCCTAGATATGGCGGAAATTTTGCGCTTTGAATACGCTAGCGAAATAGCTAAACGGGCCGAGCCCAGCTAATGTGCATGCGCTGGTTTGCAGAAAACCAAAGAAACAGATGCCTGCAGCGCCAAATAGGTTTTGCCTGCGAAGACTAGGGAAGTCCTAAGTGGTGCCTTAAGTGCGAGCGCTATTTCTCGCATTAAGCGAGGCAGAAAGAAACTCTCGCATCGGATGCACAGTAACGGGCCAGCCCAATACGATGCACTTAAAAGAAATAATGAGAAAAAGGGAACGAGCAGAGGGGTCGACACAGGATTCAAACCTTGGTCTGCTCGATGAGGACTAGTGAAGGTAACACTAGGTTAGCACCGTGTTCTTGATAAATGCCGGGCTGTGCCCTACTTATAGATAAAAGAACAGGGTTTTCTCCACCTTTTTTGTTTTTTCGTTTTATTTCTTCTACGGGTTTTTTCATTTGTTTCTTCAGTTTTTTCATTTTCTTTTTCCTTTTGGTTTATTTTGTTTCTGTTTCGGTTTTCATTTTTTTTGTTTTTCTTTTTTTTTTGTTTTTCATTCTACATTCTTATATACATGATCAAAAATTCAAATACTTGTTCAAAAAATTTGTATATATGATTAACATTTTTTCAAATACTTGTTCAACCTTTTCTCAAATAATTGTTCAATTTATTAAAATACTTGTTCAACATTTTTCAAATATTTGTTTAACATTTGTTGATATACTTGTTCAACAATTCCAAATAATTGTTCCACATTTTTCAAATACTTGTTCAACAATTTTATATACAAGATCAATATTTTTTAATATACTTGTTCAGAAAAATTCGAATGTTTTTTTGTAATTAATATCTATATCAATATATATATGTAATATTTTAAAGTATAAACAAAAGTATAAAAATAAAAGCAAAACAGAAAAGAGAAAAGGTAAAAAAACAACAGGAAAAAGAGGTTCTGGCCTCCCGCGCTAGTGGCCTGGCCCTACTCGCTCACCCTTCAGCGAATCTGAAGCCAGGACTCGCGGAAGGCAAGACATAGTCGCGCCCCTCCTTAACCGCC
Organism: Aegilops umbellulata; assembly: GCA_032464435.1. NCBI lineage: Eukaryota > Viridiplantae > Streptophyta > Magnoliopsida > Poales > Poaceae > Aegilops > Aegilops umbellulata. The sequence continues at coordinate 403,072,314 of CP136054.1, forward strand.
ACTAGGAGCAACCGACGCCCATGTGCGCACCGTTCACGGGCCGTCCCACTCTGGCTTAACTCCCTCGCTCATGCTTTTCTTTGTTCTTTCGCTCTCGATCAACTCGGGTTGCTTTCTTTTCATTTTTTTCAGCCGATCTGCTGTTGTAGGGGAGAAAACGGCCCTTCTTTTTTTGCGATTTTGAATATGTTCATGAAGTATAAAAACGTGAATTTATTAAATATTCTTGGGTTTTACAATTCATATATATGAGAAAAATAACACAAAAAAATCATGAATTAAAAAAATCATCGGTTTCGACAAAACTACACGAAAAATGTTCATCAAGCTTGAAAAAATGTTCACTCATTTTTAAATTTTTTTATGGAATTTGAAAAGGTTCATCAAATTTGAAAAAAGTTGATCAATTTTTAAAAAATTCTTTTAATTTCAAAAAATTAAATAGCTCATTAAATTTGAGGAAAGTTCTTGATATTCTAAAAAAGTTCACGAATCTGAATAAAAAATTCATCAACTTTGGAAAAAGTCACAAATTTAAATAAAAGTTCATCGAACCAAGAAGTAGAAAAAAAGGCAAAAAAGGAAAAATAAAAAGAAAAAGGGAAAGTAAAAGGAAAAGAAAAGATGGAAAAAGAAAGGCAGAAAGAATGAAAGACCTAAAATGATGAAAGTACTCAGAGTACTCAGTGCCCGCTGGGTTGTGGGTTGGTTACTACAGCGAACCTTAATGCAAGGAGTCGGTGGTTTGAATCTAACCATGAGCACAATTTTTTGTGTTGTAAAAAGCAGGAAAAAAAACGATAAGTGGGCGGCCCATTGGGTGTGGGGAGGTATGCGCCCTGTACGGTTAACCTATAACGGGGGCTTAGAGCACCGTATAGGATTTGCCCGAAGACATCCCTTGCTTATTGTGAGACCGAACAAGTAATGTGTCGGCCTAACAATGGTTCCCTGTGGGGTTCTGAGAAGCTTCCATGTAGAGTAATGGTTTGTTTTGGAATCATCCATGCGTTTTTTTCGTTTTTCTTTGTTTCTTTATTTTTTTTTTGTTTTTTGTTTTCTTTCTTGTGTTCATTTTTACTAATTTTTTTTGCCTTTTTTGTTCCTTTTTCACTTTAGTTCTCTAAATACATGTCGACTTCTTAAAACTATATGGGGAAATTTTCATATAGGTTCAACATTTTTTAGATACACTTTGAATACTTTTCTAATATACTATGGACATTACCAAATACATCGTGTATTTGAAAAGTATTCGGCCGTCCCGCTGGAGCGTTCTTGGGGCATGAAACAAACGAATTGAGGGAAGAAACGAACAAAGATGCTACTTGGCCGTCCCGCTGGAGCGTTCTTGAGGCATGGCCGAGTATTACTTGTAATGAACGATCAGGTATATGGTTGCCCACTGGAGCTCTCCGAAATTTTATAAAATAAATATATGTTAAAAATTTGATGTTCAACTGTTTTTAGCACAACTCTCCAGGTTTTTATTGATCGATAATCATCGGAATACAAACTGGATCATAAGGTAGACCAAGTCAAGTGTGTTTACCCTAATCTAAAGAAGATGCAAACCTAGCTAGATTGCGGGCTTCATAGTTTGAGCAAAAGAAGATTACAGTGCTAAAATTTCCTTGACAATTACTTTATATTCCCCTCCTTGTCCAACAACAATGTCGTTCACCACAATCTGATAGGCTGATGCCACATGCAATCTCTGAAGATAGAGATCCTTAACCAAAGTGAGTCGCTCGCGACACGCCAACGCCTCAAGGCTAACATTTTTTGATGCCACATTTGTTGTCCAAAATTTTTTTTGAGGATTATTTGATGTCCAACCTTTTTTTGATAACTTGTTATATGTCCAACTGTGTTGTCCATTCCGGCCGAGCACAGAAAATGAGAGAAAAGGCCCAGCAACCCAAAAGTCTAACAGGCTTCCGCCAACTTCATTCTGTTGGTCCCTGCACAAAACAAGAAAACTCCACTCTGTTTAGTTGGCGAGCCCACTTCTCCTTCGTCTTCCCCTCAAAAAAAAAACTTCTCCTTCGTCAGGAAAAACTCCGCGCTCTTCGGTCTCAATCAGAAAGAAAGAAAACAAAAAAGACAAAAAGCTCGGCCGTTCGGACGAGACACGACGACCGGCGTTGGCTAACCGCTGTCGGCCGCACCGCATGCCGGCTCCCGCCACGCTCGCCTCCTTCAACGCCCTCGTCGCCTCGCTCGCGCGCTCCGGCCGCCCCTCGCAGGCGCTCCTCGCCTTCCGTGACATGCTCGCGCGGGGCTTCCCGCCCGACCACTTCACCCTGCCCCCGGTCCTCCGCTGCTGCGCGCTCACCGGCTCCGCCGCCCTGGCCGCCTCCTCGCACGCTCTATCCGTCAAGCTTGGCGCCCACGGGAACCTCTTCGTGGCGTCCGCGCTCGTGCAGTGCTACGCGGGCATGTCCAACCTCGCCGACGCGCGGAGGCTGTTCGACGGAATGCGCGAGAGGGATGCCGTTCTGTGGACGTCTATGCTGTCCGCGTACGCGCAGGGTGGGCAGCCGGAGGAGGCTCTGCGTCTGTTCCAGGGGATGGTGGTGGCCGAGGTGTCGCTGGACGCGGTGGTCATGGTCAGCCTTCTTCTCGCGTGTGGCCAGCTCGGGTGGCGGCGCCATGGGAGGAGCGTGCACGCGTGCTGCGTCCGGATGTTCCTGGGGATGCCGCTGTCTCTGGGGAACGCGCTTGTGGACATGTACGTCAAGTGCGGTGAGCTTGAATTCGCCGAACGCGTATTTTCGGCGATGCCCGGGCGGGATGTTATCTCGTGGAGCGCTCTGATTGTTGGCCATGGTTTGAATGGCCGTCCTGATGTCGCTTTGAGGCTCTTTGATGAAATGGTGGCCAAAGGAGTTGAACAGAACTCAGTCACCTTTCTTGGTGCCCTGTCGGCCTGTGCGCATTCAGGCATGGTGGACAAAGCGTATGCTATATTCGAGCAGATGAAACAGCGGGGCGTCAAGCGTGAGCTTAAGCATTACTCTTGCATGGCTGATGCGTTAGGGAGGGCAGGCCGTGTTGTTGAGGCAGTAAATCTCATAGAGGAGATGCCTTGTCAGCCTGACGAGGCTATCCTTGGTAGTGTATTAGCAGCTTGCCGAGTGCATGGTGAAATGGATGCCGCTGAACGGATTTCAAAGAGATTGATGAGCATGTCTCCTGCAAAGAGCGGCTACTACATGAGCTTGGCAAACATATATTCAGATGCTGGAAGGTATGGTGATGCAGAGAGAATAAGAGGCTTCATGAAGGAAGTTAAAGTCGACAAGCTTCCTGGATATAGTTCAGTTGAACTCGATGTTTCTGTCTCTGAGTCAAAAAATGTATAATTAGTTCCATATAGTGCGCAATGGACTTTGAAGCACTTGAGCTATTTGGCAAGCCTGGTGACATACACTCAGGTCAGTGTATGCTTTGAAGAAAAATATAGGCACATGGTGGATGGGAAGTGCAAATGAGATGACTTGGCAACTCAACAAGACAGTTTTGGGGAGGATTATAACATTACAGAGAGATGCTGAGTTAGTGCACTCATAGTGGAAGTGTTTGATTATGACATTAGTGACATGGTAGTTGCTGAGTTAGTGTTGTCAAATTGTGAAGTGCCAAGAGGTGTGGGGAAGGCATTTCTTCGAGCAGACAAAGGACAAGAGGCTGATGAAACAGCACATGATGATCACATACAGGATGCACAGTCCTCCTACATGTACTTCAGGTCTTCAGTCATGAGAGAATATATGGCTCGTGCTTGCTGAGTTGTTAATGTAACTAGATGATACCCCGCGCGTTGCTGCGGGAATTAGTAGATGAATATTTTAAAAAATATAGACAAAATTATATATGTAATATTGACTAACATAAAAGTATGTGATATCCACTAAACCATTTGCTACATACGTGATGGATTGCAGAGTAGGAAAAATGAATCCCATGTATAACAAATTAAGAACTAATTTGGATTTGCCCAATTAGAAACTTTGAATCAATAAAATTAACCACCAAAACAAATTTGGAACTGCATTAACCACAAAATGGCAATCTTTAAGTTTGTTACTATGCTTTACAAAAGAGAAATGTGAATAACAACATTTAATGACACAACATTTTTTTATGGTAAAACTAACTGAAGCTTGTTTTGGGTGTGAAGGACGACGTATCCTAAAGTATCGAGCAGCTGCATTGAACGCTAAAACTGCAGACAACATCTCGAACTGATATGTGGGAAATGTCTCACCTTAGTAATGGAGTCTCACAAACAAATATTGAATGTGTGACCTTTTCCACATTAGATATGATCCAAATGGGCAAGATTCAAATGGCAAGAAAAAAAGTGCCGGCAACTGAAAAATCAAGATTAGTTTGTACAATTAAAAATAATATGTCAAACAATTAACAGAGAAAAAGAAAACACATATGCATTTCATGAAAGTAATGTATTCGACCACCTCGGTGAATTATTTCATGAATCGGTTAATAGGCAAAGAAAAATAGTAGGTAAAACTTTAGCAGAATGAAATGGGCATATATTGAATTTTGATGCTTCTATATCTATCGTAGTCTCTATAAATACATACCAGTCAATGCTTAAAATTTCAGTTGTTATATAGTGACCTACATGGAGGAGCACTTTTACAGGAGAATGTTGGATGGACCAGAATGCAAACCTTTATACTAAAGTTGCCGAAAACATTATAGTTCCAAATTGAGAGGGAAGGAATTGCACCTTAGTGAGTATAATGCAACATAACATGCAACAAAGATAGTAAACTGAAAGGCTTAATTGGGGCGAAAAAATTCAGTCCGGCACCAAAACAAAACCTAGCCAAATGCAATGAAAAGAGGCATCACTAATACATAGAACATGCAGGTTGATAATTTTGGCAACTCCTTGGCAGGCATCTTGCAAATAGACATCAATACTTTTTTTATGGTGAATAAACATCAATACTACTGCTGAAAAGGCAAGAGAAAAACAACGAGATGTATTAGTAATCAAAACACTTGTGTGCGACCAATGGACAAAATCCAAATCTCACCGTATAATATAAAAAGGTATACGTTACCTGATCTCCGAGTGAAACTACAACTCCGTGAAGTCCATGCGGGATCATGTGGAGTTCATAGCGGAGTGTCGGAAGCCTGGTGCTCGGAGACACATATGACGCGGAATGCACGGTGGAGACTGGGAAGTAGGAATTGATCGTAAAGGCAGAACATAAATGATCGTACAACACAGAAGTATGTCAATCATGGTATAGAAGTACGTAACAATGGTATTCCTCATCTAACGTGAAACTAAGTGCTACAATGCTCACTGATAAGCTGATGTACCCGCCACAAATCAGGAGCCGATGGGATAGTCTCCTTTGCTGATTGAGGCGAACTCCGCGATGCTTGTGGTACCCGACGGCGGACATCGAACATAGTAGAGGCCTCGTCGGTTGTGCCTTAATCAACGATCTGTGATTCTAGGTTGTCGGCAACATAAAACAACCCGACTCATGTCCCAGTTGTCAGGACTGAACCGGTGTTGTCAAGTTCAGTTAACTGTACCATTTCAGGTGATAACGCTTCAGGCGAAATGGATGGTTGAGATGGCTCCTCACAATTACTGTTCGTCGCGAACCGTTAGATTGAGTTGTAGTTTTACCGTTATCAGTTACTGTTTCGTTTCACCCCGTTGCCGGGAGCTATCGCCTATATAACAGCCGGGCTGTGGCTGGCAAAGCATCGTGAATTCTGGGATTTGCCTCAATGGCCAAGTAAACCAAATACAAATAGAAATATCTGGATCTGGGCGACGTTTTTCCCCATTTCTTCCTTACAAATCCCTAGATCGATCTCTACTTACTTGCTGGGTCCTGACAAATTGGTATTCAGAGCAAGTGTTCCTTGGCGGCGATGAAGTTTTGGGGGCGGAAATTTTTCTTCCGAGCTATTCCCACCCTACTTCCCACCCTTTCCTTTTGATCGGCGGCGGAGACTGGCGGAGTTGGCGTCGGGGTTGAAGAACTGGAGGCGGTGTTGGTGGCGCAGGCGGCGGAGATCGTTCGGATACAGATCGGCCGAGCCGGAGTGGTTGGTCGAGTTCCCTGCTTGATCGGTAAAATCCCACGTCCGAGCACTGATCCGTGTACCTTGGCGGCGTGGATCGAGGCGGCGGCAGGATCTGAAGGTGAGCAAGGGTTGCTGGACCATCCAGTTGTAAAATTCCTCAGCTCTAATTCAGATCAAGGAGATGGGACGCGCAAAGGCAATTGATGAGGCCGATCTGCATGAGGTACTGTCTATGCGTGACAATTTGGGTGTTCTCCAGAAGGATCAAGCCCAGATGCAAGCGGATATGGCTAAACTGCATGACGATGTTCATTCAGTCAGTTCCAAGCAAGGAGAAATATCACTGCAAGTGGGCAACGTAGAGCAAGTGGTTTTAGACTTGGGCAAGCAATTATCCACTCTAAATGTAGTGCTACAGACCTTGGTTAAGGCTCCTTTACAAAGAGAAACCTCAGATCCAGCTTCGAGTTCACATCAGATACCCAAGTCCCCAACAATATCTCAAGAGCAATTGCAAAACCAAGCACTCAGGACAGAGCAACTCAAGAAACAACTTGAAGCTGAAAAAGATAAGACCAGACAGTTAGAAGAGCTACAAATGCAGAACTTACCTCCCATCAGAACAAACAAGCCTGCAGCTCCACCAAGATTCAATCAGCAAAGCAGAACAGAGCATGCTAGTCCCTTAGGAACCCCACTAACTGCCAAGCACAATGCTTATACTCCTGCATTTCAGCAGCACTACCAACAAAACAGAGACATACAGTTGTGGCAGGGCTATGCAAAAACTTATGAACAAGACATGCAATAAAAATGTCCCCATTCCAAGCCCTGTATGGTTTCCCCCCACCACTCATTTCAGAACTGGCCATTCCTGGTCCTGATGATCCTGAGGCTCAAGACTTTCTGTCAGCAAAACAACAAATGTTGCAACAGTTGAAGGCAAATTTGATATTAGCTCAAAACAGGATGAAGAAATATGCAGACACAAAGAGAGTGGAAAGAACTTTTCAAGTGGGAGAACCAGTCTACCTCAAAATGGCCCCTTATAGACTGGCAGCGTTTGGATTCAGAGGAGCAATGAAATTGCAAAACAAGTTTTATGGTCCATTCCTGGTGATTCAAAAAGTGGGAAATTGTGCCTACAAATTGCAACTGCCAAGTTCAGTGCAAATACACCCAGTTTTCCATGTAAGTCAGTTAAAAAGACATGTGGGAGACAAATCAATTCCAGGACCTAATCTACCATTGGTGAATGCGGACGGGACTGTTAAAACGGGACCAGCTGAAGTACTACAGGTGCGCCAAATTCCCCGCAACAATGCACCAGTTGTCCAGTGGCTTATCAAGTGGATCAACCTGCCTGTTGAAGATGCAACATGGGAAGACGCCGAATTCATTAAGTATACATTCCCAGAATTTTTCAGCACCACCACACGTGCGTGGCGAGGCAATCCAACAGCGCTGTGAGGACACGTCTGCTCTCAAGGGAGGAGCAATGTCAGGACTGAACCGGTGTTGTTAAGTTCAGTTAACTGTACCATTTCAGGTGATAACGCTTCGGGCGAAATGGATGGTCGAGATGGCTCCTCACAATTACTGTTCGTCGCGAACCGTTAGATTGAGTTGTAGTTTTACCGTTATCAGCTACTGTTTCGTTTCACCCCGTTGCCGGGAGCTATCGCCTATATAACAGCCGGGCTGTGGCTGGCAAAGCATCGTGAATTCTGTGATTTGCCTCAATGGCCAAGTAAACCAAATACAAATAGAAATATCTGGATCTGGGCGACGTTTTCCCCCAGTTCTTCCTTACAAATCCCTAGATCGATCTCTACCTACTTGCTGGGTCCTGACACCAGTTGCCAAAGAGACGGTGGTGTGGTAGACCATCCGGCGTGCCCTGTAGATTAGGAGCATAATAACGACCCGATTAGGCCGATTCGGCTGTGCCCTCAACGACGATCTGGGCGGCCGGCAACGAAACTGTGGTCTGGCCTGCGTAGAGAGGAGTTGCAGGTGAAGTAGACCGACGGTCGTGCGAGAGGACTGGACTTCAGGCAGAGATCGCCTGCCCGTCGATGGATCATAGCTAGGGGAAAGATTGGCTTAGTTTTTTCCACGATTGTGAGCTATCTGTTGGAAGAGGAAAACTGGCGTTTTATGTGGGTATGTCGGAGAGAGGCAGAGGGCCTTTTTTCTAAGGGAGCGCTTGTTCGGCTATTACTTTGGAAACGGAACCATTATGGCGTATGCGCTTTTATGGGAAACGAAGCAGCGTTCGTTTCGCTCAACTGTATTGGTGCGTACGCTTTGATGAAATCCCAAAGATTTTCATTTTTTCCTTGTAATATTTTATCAGGCCTAAGGAGGTGGGCTTCAATGGGACTGCATGAGGTGTGATGTGGCTGGATGTGACTGGATGATGAGGTGTCTATGCTGCATGTTGAGATAAATCAAGTAGTGGGGATGAACTTCTTAAATATACTAGGTGATTTCCCCGCACGTTGCCGCGGGATTTTAAATATTAATTTTTGATACATTCTATATGGATGAAATGATCTAAATTGAAAGCTATTATTTTCAGAAGTAATTATATGTGAACAATATGCATGTACATTGGACTATTGGAGATGGAGCAATTAAATTGGGGTATGCATGTGCTACAAAATAGTTCTAGTGGATGATGATGTGACGCATTTGGTGATGTGGAGGGCTGCATGTTGAGAGAATTAGATTTAGTGGGGATCAACTATTTATGTATTATAGATATAGGATGAGGTTCAAATAGCTTCTGAAACTGACACGGGATTATCATCAAATATGTGAGCATCTGACTAGCAAGGTGTAAATTAAGATCGATGTTGTATTCACAGGAAAGTCTAAGAAAATCTTTAAGAAAATGTGCTGGTACTACTGGCAATTGGTAAGGCTTATTCACTGGTAGAATTTCTCTGTTCAAAATATGATCTTACGATGGAACGGGACTACCAAAAGGAACGCAATGTGGTTTCTATTGGCCATGTCAATGATTGATTCGGTAATGGAGATTTTGTTCAAATTACATAGTATCAAGTGATTCTTAAGTCTTAACTATGAAAAGGTCCATATTACCCACCTGACTTTCAAGTTCATATGTTTCAACCACCTAAGAATTCCTCAAGGGAGGAGGCACTGGGAAAACTGAAGTAAAATATCTGCACGTCTATCCGAACAGACTTGTGTGAGGTACCGGGGAATTAGCACTGTTGAGGAAAGGAGGCGAAGTTGTTGGCAGCGAGGAAGCCGCTTGCCAAGTTCTTATTCTGACCACAGCAGGGACAGACAAGTTGTTAGCCGCTATTCAATTTGACTGTATAAGGCTTTGTTTGGCATTGGAGTTGATTGTGATAACCCGATTGGGTTTAGCTGGTTTTTGATTATTTCATACTCCCTCCATTCTAAAATAAGTGCCGTAAGTACTAACGTTAAGACACTTATTTTGGGAAGGAGGAAGTATTTCACTGCTGCCTACTACGTCCTGATTTTTGTACCGTAATGTTAACAATCAGATGTCAGATTTTTAACAATGGTAAATCGAACATTTTTTAGTTTAGTTGTTACGAGGATGGCAATTTTCTTTAGCAAGCATGACAAATCCTTGCCATAAAAATGTTTGATTTACCAATACTAGAAAAATCTGACGTTTGATTTGTAGCAAAATCCTTTTTATATGGTGCAAAAATGTTTGGTTGCCCTGGTATAGCAACTGACTTATATACGAGCTCGATTGACGCAGTGTGTTATGAGTTCAAACCACTGAAAACCCATTTTGACGTGACATGTCGCCAGAGGGTCATCCTGGAACTAGTGAGAAAGTGGTGATTTAGCAATGCATATGCAAGGTATCCAAACTTGTGCCACTCAATCAGTCATCGCTCCGGGACGCCGGACGCGTCCAATCGTGAAGCTAGTAGAAATTATCCTGATGTGACATATCACATATACTTGTAGCCATCTGCCGATCATGCACATCGGGACGCATTTACTCGTGAACCACGCAGAAATATACACCTCTTTGTTTTGAGGGGTAGAAATATACACCTACCTCTGATGTGATATGTCAGGGTCACGTCTACTTGCAGTCGTGTATCCCAACTTAAATCACGGTGCGCCCATGCCGCCGTGCCCGTGCGCGCCTGGCCAGCCCCGCGAAAATGCCCAGGACGATTCAATTCGTTCGCACCTGATGTGTCAAGCCCCACAAGCCAGAGAAGCCTTGCCTTGTTTTGTTTCACTTTTGCTGTTTTTTTTTTGCGGCTGTTGGTAGTGAGAAAGAAGTAATTGCCCGACCCGACTGAGACTGACCCAGGTGCAGTAGTCGAGTCCACGGCACGGTCTCGAACCCCAGTTCAAAGACATTTCAGACTGGGTAACGCGTGTTTACAAGATGACAAGGACGTACACGTCCACATCGATCATCTCGGTCGCGCTTCATCCAAGCTTAGCCCACACACCGTACCAGCTGCAACTGCACCGCCGTCTCCCGGTCTGCTGCCGTGACAGTTCTGCTCAAATTCCCTGCCACCCGCCGCGAAATTTCCCTCCAAAAAATTCAACGGCAAAGCGCGACGCGATCACCTTAACCGTCGCTCTGCTCCGCCACCACCACCGCCTATAAAATCCCACCTCCCCTCCGCTGTTGCCACCACCAAGCCATCACACTCTCACACGGTACTCTACAGTCTACACACGACCCCGCGCACTTGCCAGACCGCGCAACCCGCACCGTAGAGCGTGTAACATACACGACAGCGACGACCGATGGCCCCCGCCGCCGCCTCGCAGCACCAGGCGACGACCACCGTGGCGCCGACGAGCGGCCGTAAGGTGGTGGACGAGGTGTCCGGCTGGCTGCGCGTGATGGACGACGGCAGCATCGACCGCACCTGGACGGGCCCGCCCGAGGCCCTGCCTCTCATGGAGCCGGTGCAGCCCTACGCCGTGCCCCGCGACGGCCACACGCTGCACGACCTCCCCTGTGAGGGGGAGCCAAGCCTCCGGGTGTACCTCCCCGAGGTCGACGCGGGCAGCGCCGGGCGCCTCCCCGTCATCGTGCAGCTCCACGGCGGCGGCTTCTGCATCTCCCACCCGTCCTGGGTCCTGTACCACCACTTCTACGCGCGCCTAGCCTGCGCCCTGCCCGCCGTGGTCGTCACCGCCGAGCTACCCTTAGCCCCAGAGCACCGCATGCCTGCCCAGCTCGACGCCGGTATCGACGTGCTGCGCCGGCTGCGGTCCATCGCCATGTCCGACGAAGGCGCTCTCGACGACCCCGCGGCCGAGCTCCTCCGCGAGGCCGCGGACGTGTCCCGGGTCTTCCTCGTCGGGGACAGCTCCGGCGGCAACCTCGTCCACCTCGTGGCTGCGCGCGTCGGCGAGGACGGCGCGGACGCCTGGGCGCCCCTCCGCGTCGCGGGCGGCGTCCCGATCCACCCGGGGTTCATGCGAGCCACGCGGAGCAAGTCGGAGCTGGAGGAGACGCCGGACTCGGTGTTCTTCACGCTGGACATGCTGGACAAGTTCATGGCCATGGCGCTGCCGGAGGGGGCCACCAAGGACCACCCGTACACGTGCCCGATGGGCCCGAACGCGCCGCCGCTGGAGTCCGTTCCCCTGCCGCCGATGCTGGTGGCCGTCGGGGAGAAGGACCTCGTCCGCGACACCAACCTCGAGTACTGCGACGCGCTGCGCGCCGCCGGCAAGGAGGTGGAGGTGCTCATCAACCGCGGCATGAGCCACTCCTTCTACCTCAACAAGTTCGCCGTCGACATGGACCCTACCACCGGGGAGAGAGCCCAGGAGCTCATCGACGCCATCAAGAGCTTCGTCGCCCGCCACTAATAAAGCATAAAAAGCATACAGTATCCCACACGTGCCGTACTGCTTATCATGTGTTATGCGTTCTACTGTGAGTATCGGGTGTGTCTGCCATTAAGTTGATCGACCTACTGAGCTTGACGTCCATATATACTTGCTGGCTTCTGGATATGTATCATATCGCCTTCCCTATGAGTATTTAAAATTCAGTCATACGATGTGCAAGATATGTAGAGCTGCATTTATTGTACAAAATTCATAAAATAAGTCATTCTAAGAAAAACAAACTACAGTTGCATCGCTCATACCTAGCACAGCATATGGGATTGCGAGAATAAGAGCATCTCCAACACGCGCCCACAAAGAGCTCCGCACGCTAAAATTTATTTTTTTGACGCCGAACAGCTCCAACAGATGCTATAAAATATTACGCGCGCTAAAAAAATTTGGACACACGCTAAAAAACGCTATCACGCGCAGCATATTTTGGACTTCGGATTGCGCGCTTCACAATTTGCACTGCGTGCTTTTTTGGACGCGCGTTTTTTAGCGTCCGCTAAAGCAATGTTGCTCCCGGCGCATTAAAAGTGCTATAATGGCGCGCTATAATTTTTATTGAGCATGAAATTATTGCGCGGCTGTTGGAGATGCTCTAACTACACATATTGTCATTCAAAGAGGGTGGGGCAACTCCGACTAGTTTTTATTAAATTTCGAACTTATGCAAAGAGGGTGAGGTTTTTGCTCCAGTCCTCATGCTTTCCGAGAGAACACAAAAGTTGGCCGAATCAAATGACATTCCTTTTTTTTAGGAAAGAATCAAATGACATTCTTGAAAGTACACAATTCGAATCACATGGCAGTTCGGGAAAGTTGGAAGGGTAGGCTGAAATGGGATCCATTTTAACACCAAATGCAGTCGGTCAGAGGCCCAGTCCCACTACGTGGGTTGGATCTGCAGTTGGCCCATAGGTTCTGTTGAGCAATTTCCTATGTGGTGCCTAAGGAGCTGAATAAATCCGAAATTATCAATTAGAGGCATCTTTTACAACGCTATTGTTAGCTTCTCTCGTGATGACAGGTGACGCAATGCATGCGCGAGACAAATTATCACAACTTAGGAGTTTTGTGCTCTTTTCCATAGATTCTTTTGTCAAAATGTTTTGTCTCTTTAACCGTAAATTCAAATCATGAACTGTTTTCACCGTTGCATTTCTTGTGTCAAAATATTTGAAATTAGATCACATATTAATAGATTTGGATGTCTTTCCTCCCTATAACACCCCCCAAAAAATGAAACCCGAGAACAACGAAACAAAAACAAAACCGGAAGCATAATTGTGTTTTTCACATTTTGGGGAAACACGACTGTGCTTACTCACTTTTCGATGAGCACAATTGCGTTTTCACTTTTCAAGAAGCTCAGATGTACTCTTCACTTGCCGGAAAGCACAACTATTCTTTTCACTTTCAGGAAGCATAGTTGCATTTCACGTGAAAGCACAATTGTTCTTTGCCGTGAACCGCAACTTTTCTTTTTCACACAATGCGCTTCACTCCATATTTTTATTAGAAACCTAGGAAAACCAAGCAAACTTTAAAAATCTGGACTAAAAACATGCAGAAAAGAGAAAACAAGTGTTCACACGGGTGCTCCTAGCGCACAACATGTGGCGGCGGCCGGAGCGGCTCCCGCGCGCCTCCAAAGTGCCCGCTAGGATTCCCTAGAAGGGGTACACGTTAATTAGTCGCTCCAGAAATAAAGCTCATTTTGTGCAACGCGCACACCCTCAGATCGCTAATGGGCTGGCCCATGTAATGGACAAACAATATCGGCTTTCCTGGTTTTTATCCATGGTTTATATGATATATATACGTTTTTCATTTTCTTTTTGCTTTTAAAATTCACATAATTTTTCAAATTCAATAATATTTTATAGATCTATAAGAATTTTTAAATTCATATTTTTTAGAAAAATCATAATCTTTTTTGAATTCATGAATATATTTTCCAAATTCGTGCATTTTTTAATTCATGAACTTCTAAAAAAGTTGTGAACTTGTTTTTCAACTGCACATACTTTTTTCACAAATCCGTGCACACTTTTCAAATTTGTGAACTTTCTGTTCTAGTTCATGGGTTTCTTAAAAAGTCAATGGTTAACTTTTTTAATTCAGCTACATTTTTCAAATTCATTCATTTTTTTGAACTTGCATAATTTTTATTTAATTTTTTCCTACAAATTCGTGAACTTTTTGTGCAAATCAATGTTTTTAAGTCAATGGTCAACGGTTGAAGTTAAAGAAATAACAATTGAAAAAAGCCCAACAATTGAGCGACAAAGCGAACCTGGCGAAGGGAGTGATATGTTTTTGGGTTGGCCTATTCCAGAAGTGGTATATGATCAATGATTGTTTCCTAGTTTATGTAATTATGCATTGAGATGTACAATGTGACATTTAGTTACTTATGTCATGAATATTTGGTTTAGGTATGCAATGATGTTTTACAAGTGTATGTATATTGATGGACAAATGTGTTCTGGGCGGGAAGGGGGACAATGTTTGTCCATGATGTTTTATAAGTTCATATATATTGGTCCATCGTCATATCCATGTATATATTCCCTATACATGAACAAATGTTTCATACAAACCGGGTGTAGTTATTCTCGTTTTTGTTTCGTATGTTATATGTAGTATCTATCACATCGGAGTGTGTATATACACAGTATGTGGTATATAAGAATGTTCAGGTAGTATATATGCTACTTTTTAGATAGTATGTACCATATTTGGAGCACACTCTTTTTTATGTACAAATATGTATGTATTGCCAAAATATAATAAAATTATGGGCTCACTTGCAATTTTTCCGTATATCTCACTTTGGAGTATCCTAGATATAGCATATGAACATAATAAAAATAATAAAGTAATATATATACTATCACATGGCCCTATATGAGACATGAGTGTAACTACACCTGGTAGTAGGATGTATTGTTCCCTATACATATGCTATTGTTCTATAGACAAAGTATGTTGTTATTGTGTAGACAGAGCAAGTCACATCGCCATCGGTTCAACAACGGAACACTTGCGCAATGGTTACCACAATTGCAAAACTTCCTAGCAATCGTTTCTTGTGCAGGGGAGTCGTCTGTGTTATTTTCACTTACCACAAACGGTTATGCTGACAAAACTGTGTCGTATATAGTACACGCATCTCTTTATATATATCACACGATTTTATTTTTCTACTATTTGTGATGCCTGAATCGTACACAGTTCAGTTTAAGGGTGTGCGACAGGTGTGTTTTCATTGCAGGGTTCTGCACTAATGTTAGAAACTTAGTCCAAAATATGTAATTACATCATCTATGAGTACCATACAATTAAGAGATGATCTAAACGTGTGTGAGCACCATACAATTAAGAGATGGTCTAAACTTGTCAACATCTTTTCCACACCAGCTGAAACAAAGGCAGCAACCACAATGGCCCATTGTATGCATGTACAACACAACTCGCACAAGAAATCGGCCAGATCAGAAATCGTACAAGATTTGAAAAGCTATGTGTGGTATGTGTAGGCATTCTCAACCTTCAAGCTGGGGTGGCGACGATGTGTGCATCCACTGCCTCTTTAAATACCCTAAATAGATACCTCAGACTTAGAGGGAGAGAAAATTTCCTAAAGTTTCCACATGAAGCCCAAGGGACGGCTCGAATCTCCCACAAATGAAGTATTAGGGTGGTTTATTTAGAACTTACGCTAGGGAAATCTTGTCACTACTCCCTCAACTTGCAAAAAAGTCTTACATTGCAGGACGAGGGAGGAGCATTTTAGCGCACTTCCTTATTTTGTCCTATTGCCTTTTACAAATTCTAGATTGGGAACTTGATGTTGATATGCATAGCTTTGTCTCGAGAAGGTTGTCCAAATAATATAATCTTATTTGTCGTTACATATAGTACTACAGCAGAAACAAATGGACCTGTTTTGTAGACCGCATCATTATCTCAAACTTTGTGCTTGCAGCCTGTATTTTAATCCTACTATTGAAATTGATGATGTTTTGTACGAGTACACGTTTTTATTGCCTTCATGCTAGTAACTCCTTATACATTGATACATTAAAAACCCATGATATCCTCGCGTATATATCGTTCTATTCTTCTTTATCCTTGTGTATATATCCTAGGGAGCTTAGAAACTTAGAAAATTAGTCTAAAATATGTAATTGCAACATCTAAGAGCACCATACAACTAAGAGATGATCTAAACATGTCAACATCTTTGCCACGCCAGCTAAAACAAGGGCAGCAACCACAATGGCCCATTGTATACATGTACAACACAACTCGCACAAGAAATCGACCAGATCAGAAATCGTACAAGATTTGAAAAGTTATGTGTGGTATGTGTAGGCATTCTCAACCTGCAAGCTGGGGTGGCGACGACGTGTGCATTCCCTACCTCTTTAAATACCCTAAATAGATACCTCAGACTTAGAGAGAGAGAAAATTTCCTAAAATTTCCACGTGAAGCCCAAGGGACGGCTCGAATCTCCCACAAATGAGGCACTAAGGTGGTTTATTTAGAACTTACACTAGGGAAATCTTGTCACTACTCCCTCAGCTTGCAAAAAAGTCTTACATTGCGGGAAGGAGGGAGTAGCATTTTAGTGCACTTCCTTATTTTGTCCTATTGCCTTTTGCAAATTCTAGATTGGAAACTTGATGTTGATATGCATAGATTTGTCTCGAGAAGGTTGTTCAAACAATATAATCTTATTTGTCGTTACATATAGTACTACAGCAGAAACAAATGAACCCGTTTTGTAGACCGCATCATTATCTCAAATTTTGTGCTTGGAGCCTGTATTTTAATCCTACTATTGAAATTGATGATGTTTTGTACGAGTACACGTTTTTATTGCCTTTATGCTAGTAACTCCTTATACATCGATACGTTAAAAACCGATGATATCCTCGCGTATATATCATTCTACTCTTCTTTATCCTTGCGTATATATCCTAGGGAGCTTAGAAACTTAGAAAATTAGTCCAAAATATGTATTGCAACATCTAAGAGCACCATACAACTAAGAGATGATCTGAACATGTCAACATCTTTGCCACGCCAGCTGAGACAAGGGCAGCAACCACAATGACCCATTGTGTTCAATTGTATGCATGTACAACACAAACTCGCACAAGGAATCGATCAGATTGGAAAGCGTGCAAGATGTAGAAAACTATGTGTGGTATGTCGAGGCATTCTAAACTGGCAAGCTGGGGTGATGACGACATGTCCATCACCTGCCTCTCTAAATACCCTAAATAGATACCCCTGAGAGAGAGAGAGAGAGAGAGAGAGAGAGAGAGAGAGAGAGAGAGAGAGAGAGAGAGAGAGAGAGAGAGAGAGAGAGAGAGAGAGAGAGAGAGAGAGAGAGAGAGAGAGAGAGAGAGAGAAATCCCCAAAGTTTCCATATGAAACCTAAGGGATGGCATGAATCTCCCTCAAATGCGGCGCTAGGGTGGTTTATCAAGTAGAATTTACCCTAGGAGAACCTTGTCACTAGCCATTTAGTAGCCCCCTTCCTTGGTTATTTTGTCCTATTTCCTTTTGCAAATTCTAAACTAGAAACTTGATGTTGATATGCATATGCATGCATTTGTCTCGACAAGATTGTCAAAATAATAAAATCCTATTTGTTGGAGAGTGGCGTTTTGGCACATAGGAGGATATGCTCCTGGATTTTAAAATATGTTTTAAACATGTTCTGAAATATCACAAAATTCAGAAAAAATGATTCTCGCGCACATCTCAAAATTTTACGTGCATACAAACTTGTTTCGTGGAAAACCGACAACTTTTGTGTCACATGCAAAAATGACAAAATTTAGTGTTAGATAGGCTTTTCATGAGACATTTTTTTGTCTTTTTTACACAAGGCATATAAAATGTCGGGTTTTCACGACAGTTGGCATGCGTACATATAATGTTGAGATGTGCACGTCAAACTTGCGTTCGGAATTTTTTAACATTTCAAAATATATTTTTCGATGGCAGGAGCATATGCTCCGATGTGCCAAAGTGAATTTCCGTATTTGTCGTTCTATATAGTACAACAGAAACAAGTGGGCACATTTTGTAGACCATATCATCATCTCACATTTTGTGCTTGGAGACTATATTTACTCATTTGAAATTGATGATGTTATGTACGAGTACAAGTTCTTATTGCCTTCATACAAACTTGTAAAAAACTATGATATCCTTGCGTATATATCATTCTACTCTTCTTTTTTCTTCCCATTTTCCTCCTCTTCGCTCGAGCTGCTGCTGTCATCTTCCTCCTCGTCATCATCTTCGGTTCCCTCTTCGTGCTCTGCCCCGGCCAGTGCTTTGGCCAACGCTTCCTCCTTTGCTTCCTTGAGCGCTTTGACCAGCCTGCCCAGGGAGGTGTCCACATCCTTCTTTTTGGACTTGGGCATCAGGTTCTCTGCCACGTCGGCGGGGGTCATGTTGACCTCCCCTAGAAGTTGTCGGATTTCATGGAAGAGCTCGTGGTCGGCGACGTGCAGGTAGTTCTTGGCGAGCACCTTAAAGGACTCAAAGCAGCAGTATGACATCTCGATGTGCACGTCCATCCTGCCCCGTCGGATCAGTGCCGGGTCCAGCTTCTCCTTGTGGTTGGTGGTGAACACGATGATCCGCTCGCCGCCGCATGCTGACCACAGCCCGTCGATGAAATTGAGCAAACCCGACAGCGTCACCTTGTTTTCTTCGTCCTTGCCGGCGCCTGGCGCCGGTGGGGCCTTCTTCTTCTTGTCGCCGCTCTTGCTCTTCTTCTTGCTCGCTTTCTTCTTCTTCTTCTTGCGCTTGCCGGTGAGGTCGAGGGAGCAGTCGATGTCCTCGACGACGATGATGGACTTGCCCTTGGTCTCTATGAAGAGCCTCCGCAGCTCGGTGTTGCTCTTCACCGACGTCAGCTCGAGGTCGTACACGTCGTAGTCCAGGTACTTGGCCATGGCGGCGATCATGGTGGACTTGCCGGTGCCGGGGGGCCCGAACAGCAGGTAGCCGCGCTTCCACGCCTTGCCGACGGAGGCGTAGTAGTCCTTGCCGTCGCGGAACATGTCGAGGTCGTCGATGATGTCCCGCTTCTTGTCCGGGTCCATACCGAGCGTGGCGAAGGTGGAGGGGTGCTCCAGCTTGACATGGCTCCAGACGCGCGCCTCGTAGCCGGACCAGTCGCTGCTGGGGTTGTTGGTGAAGAGGCGGCGCTGGCGGTTCCTGACGGTGGCGGCGCGGCCCTCGGCGAGGACGTGCGGCAGGTAGAAGGCGTCGACGAGGCCGCGGTGGCGGCGGTGGAAGGTGAGGCAGTAGGTGCGGCGCTCCTCCTCGTGCGCGGACCAGCTGATGACGTTGCCGCGGGGGAGCGTCTTGGTCTTGCGCCACCAGAGCTTGGCGCCGCGGAAGTCGTCGACGACCTCCTCGTGGTCGTCCACGGCGACGCTCATGCGGTCGCTGTCGGCGGCGAGGTCGGCGCGGAGGCGGCGGGCGCCCGAGGCGCAGGTGGCGCTGAGGTAGGCCTCGGCGGCGAGGTAGGCCTCGCTGCGGCCGAAGGAGTCGGGGACGTGCTCGTCGATGGAGATGGTGACGTAGGGGGTGATGGCCGCTTGGAAACGGCGGGAGAGGGCGGAGAGGTACTCCTCGAGCTGGGCGGGGAGGTGCTGCTGCACCATGGACCAGAGGAAGATGAGGCTGGCCGCCGCCGACCACACCCCGGCCCAGCCGTAGCCGTGGGCGTGGACGTCGCCGGCGATCGCCTCCATATGCTCTGCTTTGGTCGATACTCTGTAGTGTAGCCCCTGTAGTGCTCTGCACTTTACTGAATTAACTCTGCGTCTCGGCCGTGTGCCTTTATAGCAACGACGACACACGCTTGTTGTTGCTATCGCTCAAACCAACCATTCTTCGGGGTTTTTCTTTTTTCTTCTTCTCATAAGCGTTTTGAATGAATTCCTGGTGTGATCTATAGCAACTTTATTCCTTCGTCGGGAAGGAATGTAACGAATCCGGCAAACTTTTTGGAAATAAAATGGCCCTTCACAAATATGGAACCAAAGCACACAAGAACTTGGCGGCCAAGTTTCCCATCGGTCCACAGGAACTTGGAGTACCGTGTGTTCACATTTCAAGAAATCATCGGGAAAGAGCCGGCCGGGACCTGCTCACGCGTCATTGGATTCAGCCGGCAGAGGACGCTGCGCCGCTGCCCATGTGTTAAATCCCCGATTATTTTATTATTATCATTTGAAAGATCCAGCAGATTGTTGGTTTCATTAGATTTGGCTTCATTGGATTTAACAGGTACTCCCTTCGTTAGAAAAATCTTGCCCCTCAAATAAATGTATCTAGCACATTTGAGAAACAAGGTTGGAACAAGTTTTTTGGGACAAAGGAAGTAGTAGATGAAACATTAAGGTGATCAAGTGATCACGATGGGAATGGCAAAGAAAAATTCAGAGAAAACAGAAAAGGTTGGAAGGGCACAATAGGGTACTATCTCTCTATAGCCTTTGCACCTGCCAGGCGCGATTGTTCTAACTCTCTTCTTATAACTTCGAAGACATTAGAAAGGCTTGGCATATTTCCTCGAAAGGTGCAGTCATTTATCTCCCTCCAGATTTCCCAAATGATGGTTAGGATCATGGTCTTTGTGCACTTATTGCAGCATGCTCCGCTCCCCTGACCATGGCGCCAACAGCCTCTCTTTTACTCCCTTCATTTCTAAATATAAGTCTTTTTAGAGATTTCAATATGAACTACAAATAGATAAACGTAGTTCAGAGTGTAGATTCACCCATTTTGCTCCGTGTGTAGTCTATATTGGAATCTCTAAAAAGACTTATATTTATGAACGAAGGGAGTAATCGTTTTCTCCTCGTCTTCTAGGAGCATCGATGTGTGGGCCCAGACCTGTCTGGAGAAGTCACAATTCCAGAAGAGATGAACTCTCCAAATTCCTTGTGCAGAGAGAGCAAAGTACCCGTTTGTCCACCCTCTTCGCTTAAGACGATCATTGCACCATAGGCGATCGCGGTGGAGCAACCATGACAAGACTTTGATCCTTGCCAGGGCCCATGGCTTTCAGATAGTGTCCTTGAGGCTAGCTATAGGGGCACCGGTGGATTGCATTAGATATGCAGAGCTCGTGGAGTATATACCAGAGCTTTCCCTTACTCCACCTGATGGAGTCTGACAACTCAATGTTGATTTTTGTGTCTGAAAAAACCAGCAGTTGTTTCAGTCTCACCACTTCAGTGACAATGTTCAAGGTGTTGCCATGCCACAGGTCGCGCAGACACTGATCATTGTGCAACGCCTCTCTCACCGATCGGTTCTTCTTGCGCGAGTGCCTGTAGAGGGTTGGGAAAGTGTAGCAGCTGCGCGGTCCTAGATTTCATTAGAGCCTCTCCAGTAGCAACATTGTTTTATGACACTAGAGGTTTTCAAGGCATTTGGAGCAAAAGAAACCTTCAACAACCGCCCAATTATAAAAATCTTGGGCAATTTTTTTTGGCAGCCTAAAAAAACATACCAGTGCCGGCAGCCACTGTAGTTCGCTGGTTTGTGGTTGTGTGCGGTTCGACTACTGAAATATCACCACTTGGCGCGTATCCTAGACATGGTTGTCCGTGCCAAGGAGGACTTAGACTGCGAGGTCAGACGAGAATGGAAGACACCACGTTTCTGCGCCCAAAAAAAACTTTTGATGCCAAAGTTTTTCACTCCAACCTCTTTTGATGCCCTATTATAGGGTTGTTATTTGAAGATGCTCTGAGAGAAAGAAAACAATGTCTTTGCTAGAGCGATGAGGTGTGTGTGTATGCGACGGAAAGCTACATGCTAAATAGGGTTTTCACGAAGTGATTATGCATGCGAGATAGAGAGCGATATGCGGGCCTTGAGGTGGGCTGGGGCTGGGTGAGGGTGTCAAAATGTGTGCGTTGATGCATGTGTTACATGCGATCGTGCGAGGGACGGACGAATCGAGAGAGATGGTTGTTGTGTTACGGATGCTCCTCTCTCTCTCTCTCTCTCACACACACACACACACACACAAGTACAAATAGAAGACCGTTCTCTCATGTATACACAACGTATCGACATTTCACTATGTCTCACTCATGCATGATCATTTGCACATTCACACCTCTCTATGTCTCTATCACACGCACAACGTCTCCACACTGCCCTTCCGCCACAGCACACATATGGACACATACGCACGTTCCTCTCGGTCACACACAAAATCAGTTTAAAAAAACAGGGCGCACCTAAAACGTCCAAATCCAAATAAACACGAACTGAAGCTAAATTCAAATATATGGAAATATTGTAGCGTGAAGAACTTTTCCAGGAAAAAAAGGTTGAGTAATATTCAGGGATTGTTTTCACACACACACAAAAAGGTTCGGTGGATGTCCTTCGAGCGCGACACGGTGACCAATCATAACTCTACATCATCCATTATAAAAAGCAAAATTTTGAACACATCCCAATGTGTGAATGACATGTGTAGAGAGAACTTGCGAAGATGGAGCAGATAGGGCGGGAAAGATTGTATGTATGTGGGCGAGAGAGTAGGAGACAAACCTAGAGAGAGAGAGAGAGAGAGAGAGAGAGAGAGAGAGAGAGAGAGAGAGAGAGAGAGAGAGAGAGAGAGAGAGAGAGAGAGAGAGAGAAGTTAGGTATGTGAGAAAGATGGAGACATGTAATATACGTGAGATGTGTGTGCATCCGAATTCCGTACACGTGGAAGGAGAAGAGACAACAGGTTTGATGAGAGAGCTGGAAAAATATGGACGAGAGGGGAAGGATCTCGTGGGTTGAGGGATTGATAATTTTGTGCGGGAGAGAGGGATTGGTAATTTTGTCCGGGAGAGAGGGGGGGAGGAGGCAGTCAGTCGTCGTCACATCATCCTGCTTCGAAATGGCCCTGCATTCTCTAGTCCAATGTGATCGCCGTCTTCGATCTCCTCGATGCCCTCTTTGAAGATTGAGTTGGTGTGCATGCTAGGGTGCAAAGAAGCACAAGCGGCAATGGTCTCTATATAACCTTAGATGGGAATGAATTGTGTGCACGGGGAGGGGGAGTGTGTGTGTGTGTGTGTGTGTGTGGATGCGGACTGTGGACTGTGGAGAGTGGTATCAACTATACGGTAGCAACGCTAATTCCTGATCGTCTGTTCCAAATGAACAAATTCCATTCTTGAGCTATTTCTCGTCTATTGTGGAAGATGGGTAGTCTCGTCTTTGGTGCGGCGCTACCGGACCAGCCCAGAACTAAAGCTGTCGCTTGAGTTTTTCCTTGTCTTTCTTGTTATCGGTTTTTCTCTGATTACTTTGGGGTTTTGTTTTTATTTTTTTCCTCTATTTTCTTTGTTACTTTCTTCACTTAATTAGGTTTTTTTATTCTTACTCCCTATTTATCTGCACATGTTTAAAATTTTCATATGCATTGTATATTTTTTGTATACATCGGAACATTTCTTATTACATGTTTATATTTTTTGAAATACATGATTATTTAAAAAAAATATGTTTTGGTATCTACTTCTTTTCCATACACATTATATATATTTTTATACACCTAACATAATTTTTGTACATGTTAGACCATTCTAAATACATGATTAATATTTTTTCAGCTACATGATTTTGAACATTTTTTTGTAAATCGGCTTAAAAAAAATTCAAAAAAAAACACGTCGAACCATTTTTTGAACGATGCAAAACATTTTAATGAAACTATGAGAACAATTGTTTCACATTGTAAATGTTTTTTTTGAAAATGGCACAAACACATTTTTGAAACACATGAACATTTGAAAAAATAACATACAAATTTCCGTGAATGGTACCTTTTTAAAATACCCACACATTATTTTGTATAATTTATTTTAAATGTCACGTACATTATTTTGAAACATGTGAACATTTCACATACATTTCTTTTCAATGGTACAAACATTTTTGAAAGTTGACTGATCATTTTTTTTCGACATTGCATGAACATTTTTAGAATGTGCAATGAAAACTTTAAAACAAATTAACTAAATTAGTTTTTCATC
Source organism: Aegilops umbellulata (assembly GCA_032464435.1). NCBI lineage: Eukaryota > Viridiplantae > Streptophyta > Magnoliopsida > Poales > Poaceae > Aegilops > Aegilops umbellulata. Next base: position 403,096,422 of record CP136054.1, read on the forward strand.
GTATATATATTTAGTATTGTTTTAAATATAAACAATATAAGATACTCATATGGTTATTGTGCCGGCCCACTATTGGCTCCCTGTAGGCGAGTAGAGCTACTGTCTAGCATAAAGGGAGACATAGTGGCGCCCCTAAATCAGTTCCAACAACTCCACTTATACCGAGAAAAATTCATGTGCTATTCAGCTCCGCAACGCTCGTCCATTGCTATAAGGCAATGACAGTAAACAAACTCATCTTTTCTTTTATGGTACAGTGAGATAAGAACTTTACTGATCCGATGCACCCCACCTCTGCGCTGCTGGTCCTATCAGTAACTACGAAAAAGTTGTTTATAAATAAGTGACGTGATTTTAGTTCGAATTAATGTAATTAAAAACTACTTTAGTCCTATAACAACTACTCTCTCCGTTCTAAAATACTAGACTCATATTTATCTAGACACGGATATATCTAGACACTAAACAAGGATAAATACATCCGTATTTAGACAAATTCAAGTCAACTAATTTGGAACGGAGAGAGTAGTAGAGTGCCCGTGCGTTGCTACGGGGTTATGAAAATAATATCATCTATTAATCTTCAAAATTATGTCCATGAACATATTATAAGCTAATAAAAGGAAGGATGAAAATAACATATTGCAATGTTCAATATCTTTTTTCATGGTAATGCTACTACTACTTGATGGTAATTTAGTTACAGCCATGCATGGAGCCAATTGCAATTAGCTGCTTCTTTGTACTTCCTCCGTAAATTTTTTAAAGAATGTTTAGATTATTAAAGTAGTGATCTAAACGCTTTCTTTACAGAAGGAGTATATAGGCAGAAATTGTATTACGATCAGGTATATGGCAATTTTTAGTAGCATGTAAATGTAAAAGGTTGAACTGTTTTTTATAAAGATGCAAATTAATGCATAATAAAACAATACTAATTAAGCAATTAAGTAATTTGTACAACAAGAAAAGGAAAAGTTCCAAAAATAAAAATTAAGTCATACTATATGAAACCTTTCTTACTTTTAAATTATACCAGATGTAGTAATTTATTTTCTTTTTTACATTGATTCTATTCTCTAATTTTTAGTATGCATTAATTTGTGTCTTGGTATAAGCAATAGTTCATCCATTTACATTTACATGCTATTAAAAATTGCCTTAAATCAAACCATAATGCAATTACTATCTACTCCAATTAAAAATGGACTTATATGTAGAAGTAGCTAATAGTAATTACGGTGCATTGATGTTAAATAGAGGGGAGTGAAGAATAGCTATTCCTCACCCAAGGTGACGAATAGTCAACCCCTATTCACCTCTTTCTTCTTAAAGGGTAATACCAATTTCAATAATTCATTCCATCTTAGGAAACATATTTTTTATTTTTATGTGTGTAAGCATAAATGCAAGTGTGAGATAGTACATGTGCAAATTATAGTAGCGAAATTTGCACTATTATATGCTTATCCTTTGTATATTTCAAAAAGTGCAATTTTAGTGCAAGTTTTTAAAGATTTTTTTATTTCTTTCTTTTTAAAGGGTTTCATTTTCCATAGAAAACTTCATTATTTTGATTTTGCTTTTTCTTTCTTTCTTCTGAAAGAGTAATACCAATGTCACGAATTCATTCTTCCTTACATTTTTTTTCATGTTTTTCTTTTGTAAGGGTAGTTTCTACGTTACTAATCCATTACTTTTTAGAGAACTTTTTTTTGAAAAGTTCATTATTATATTCTTATTTTTGCATTTTGTAATAAATAATGATCCATTACCGTGACTTGCATATTTCAGTAGTGTTATGCGTGTACTTCATAAACATGAGAAAATGTTTGAAAGCCATGAAAATATAGTGACATTGGTAGATGTGTCAAAGGAAGTAAGTTGCACGGTACGTAGGCATGCAGAGAGTATAACATGTAATAAAAACTAATGACACTGAAGGATAAGGTTTTTATACGGATAGAAATATAAGGGTCTGACAAGTCAAATTTCATGCGGTTGTATGCATATAGTGTAGCTAGATAAATTATCCCAAAAGCTTAAGAATGGCGGCCACCGAGGTCCCAATCTTCATCGATGCCCTTTGGGCAGGCCTGATTCCCCCATTCTCCGCCTTCTTCAACGCGGTGCTTGAACATTACCAAATCCATATGCTGCATCTCGACCCCCAATCCATGACTCTCCTCGTCGTCTTCGCCTTTGTGTGTGAAGCCATGGTGGGCATCGCTCCTTCTGTGGCCCTTCTCCGCCATTTCTTCTCATTGCATCTGACTGATCCCCGGCAAAGCTCGGGGTGCGTGAGCTTCTAGGCCGTGGCCGCGACGGCGGGTGCGGGGATCGACTTTGAGCTTCCTCCATCCACGCGCAAGTTCCGGACACGGTGGGTGTTTGTCGACGCCGGCGTGCTCAGCCCTTTGCTCCACTCCCCGTCAGCACCCGCTGTTCCCAACTCCCGGCTGGGGTCTGATACGTCTCCAATGTATCTATAATTTTTTATTGTTCCATGCTACATTATATTCTATTTTGGACATTATTGGGCTTTATTATACACTTCTATATTATTTTTGGGACTAACCTATTAACCGGAGGCCCAGCCCAGGATTGCTGTTTTTTGCCTATTTCAGAGTTTCGCAGAAAAAGAATATCAAACGGAGTCCAAACGGAATGAAACCTTCGGGAATGTGATTTTCGAAACGAACGTGATCCAGAGGACTTGGACCCTACGTCAAGACATCAACCATGAGGGCACAAGGTAGGGGGGCGCGGCTACCCCCCCCCCAGGCGCGCCCTCCACCCTCGTGGGCCCCACGTTGCTTCACCGACGTACTCCTTTCTCCTATATATACCTACAAACCACCAAACTACTAGATACAGTGCCAAAAACCTATTTCCACCGCCGCAACCTTCTGTACCCGTGATATCCCATCTTGGGGCCTGTTCCGGAGCTCCGCCGGAGGAGGCATCGATCATGGAGGGCTTCTACATCAACACCATAGCCTCTCCGATGATGTGTGAGTAGTTTACCTCAGACCTTCGGGTCCATAGTTATTAGCTAGATGGCTTCTTCTCTCTTTTTGGATCTCAATACAATGTTCTCCCCCTCTCTCGTGGAGATCTATTCGATGTAATCTTCTTTTGCGGTGTGTTTGTTGAGACCGATGAATTGTGGGTTTATGATCAAGTTTATCTATGTACAATATTTGAATCTCCTCTGAATTCTTTTATGTATGATTGGTTATCTTTGCAAGTCTCTTCGAATTATCAATTTGATTTGGCCTACTAGATTGATCTTTCTTGCAATGGGAGAAGTGCTTAGCTTTGGGTTCAATCTTGCGGTGCCCTTTCCCAGTGACAGTAGGGGCAGCAAGGCACGTATTGTATTGTTGCCATCGAGGATAACAAGATGGGGTTTATATCATATTGCATGAGTTTATCCCTCTACATCATGTCATCTTACTTAAGGCGTTACTCTGTTCTTATGAACTTAATACTCTAGATGCATGTTGGATAGCGGTCGATGTGTGGAGTAATAGTAGTAGATGCAGGCAGGAGTCGGTCTACTTGTCTCGGACGTGATGCCTATATACATGATCATACACTACAAAAAAAAGACACATCCATGACATTTTGGGCCGAACGAATTTTTTTCCTGTCATACATATGATACTTCTATGATGATAATTGTGACAAAACCCCGTATCATCATTGATGTGGTGGGCTCCTACTTCTATGACAAAAAATCATGACAAAAAATGGGCTTTTCGTCCTGGGTGGGCCGGAGACGCAGCTGCATGACATTCTTTGGGCCGTCCATGACAGAAAAAACCGTGGTAGAGTCGAGGGCGAGGAAAATTTCGGGGAGTTCCCGGTTACGGTGGGAGGTCGGGGGCCAAGCGGTGCGTGCTTCTCTCGTACACGTACGCGTGTGTGCGCGAGGCGTTGGCTCTAACTGAACCCGAGCGATTGCACTACAGGCTACGCATTACTAAACCCGAGCGATCGATCGATGGCTCTTAACTGAACCCGATCGAGCGATTCCTTCGCTACTGCTACTAACTGAAGCCGATCGATTGGATGAACAGTGAGCGTTGCGGGGGGGGGGGGGGGGGGTTGGATGAACAGTGAGCGGTGGCGTTGCCTCTGGATGAACAGGACCCCGTGGTGTGGTGGAGGGGTGGATGAACAGTAGACGATGGAGGGGTGCCCATGGAGGGGTGGATGAACAGGACCCCGTGGTGTGGAGGGGTGGATGAACAGGACCCCGTGGTGTGGAGGGCTGGATGAACAGTAGACGGTGGAGGGGTGCCCATGGAGGGGTGGTTGAACAGGACCCCGTGGTGTGGAGGGCTGGATGAACAGTAGACGGTGGAGGGGTGCCCGTGGAGGGGTGGTTGAATAGGACCATGTGGTGTGGAGGGCTGGATGAACAGTAGACGGTGGAGGGGTGCCCGTGGAGGGGTGGTTGAACAGGACCCCGTGGTGTGGAGGGCTGGATGAACAGTAGACGGTGGAGGGGTAGTTGAACAGTAGCCGGTGGAGTAGTGCGCGGTGGAGGCTGGATGAACAGGAGCCCGTGGAGGGTGGAGGAGGTCAACGGTGGAGATGAATAGTATCCCGTGGAGTCCCGTTTTGCGGTACGCCACACCCCTCCCGATGAACAGGACCCCCGTTTCGACCGTAGCGCTCCAACACAAGTCCGTTTCGTCCGTTTTGCGGTACGCCACACCCCTCCCGATCAACAGGACCCCCGTTTCGATCGTAGGAGGTCCGTTTCCTTCGTTTTGTGGTACGCCAGACCCCTCCCGATGAACAGGATCCCGTTTCGAACGTGGCCGGTCGAACACAAGGCCGTTTCCTCCGTTCTGCAGTACGCCAGGCCTCGTTTCCATCGCCTGTTCTGTCCAAGCCCTCCCGATGAACACGACGCATTCCGTTGCCTTCCCATGAACACGACGCATTCCGTTGCCTCCCCATGAACACGACGACGACGCTGTTTGTCCGTTCCGACCCAGCCATGTACACGAGCCCTGGCCGTACGTATGCGCGAGTAGGCGTTCGAGACCCCGCCCGTATGTACACATACGTGGCCGTATTTTCTTTATTGCACCCTGGCAGCCTCTACTACGACACGTGCGTGCCTCTACATCCACCAGTATATATGTACGTACACGTTCGCGACCAGAATGACAACGCTACATACGCTTCGACCAGGTGGGTCCCGACTGTCACGCACTTTCTTGCGTAGGAAGATGTAGCTGGTGGGTCCCAGCAGTCAGGGGGGCCGAAATATGGTGGCCCGTCTGGTGGGTCCCGCTGTCAGGTGGAGGAATAATTATTTTGCACGTAATAAGGAGACACTTCCTTGTTGCGGCCGTGGACCAAGCTGTCAGCCTCTCCACGTACAGTCCACGTCCGATGGAAGCCGTTCCTTGACCACGTTGACCACGCCGCGCCGAGAGCACCTGGGCGGTGGACGACGGCGAGGCCTAGGAAGGGGACAACGCGGAGCCGGGGAAGACGCGGCAGTGGATGCCCACGCGTAGAGGAGTACGAGGGTTCACTGGTTCGCTGCGGTGTGAGGCTGCCGTCGCCGCAGAATAACAAGGGGTGTGGGTGAGTAGAGGGATGGCCTGGCCAGCGGTGGGAGTAGTAGGGGGCGGTGAAGCCTCCGCCGCATCGCAGCCGGTCACGGGAGGCAGGAGCACGAGGCATGACCGGCGCTGGTTTGGGCGGCTGGAGCAAGAAGACCAGAGGTTGAAGAAGCACTATGGCCATTGGATGGACATCGTACGGTCACTGGAGCTAGAATCGTGCATATTGACTAAGTTGACAAAGCCCTCCGTCCCCATCAACTTAGTAGGCCCACAAGTCAGCCTGCCACTATACTGGGTCCCAACTAACAGGGGGAGTATTCATTTTTTTTGTGCGTAATAAGGAGGCACTTCCTTGTGTGTGAAGATATAGCTGGTGGGCCTGAGCTGTCAGCGGCGGTAACGTTTTTTTTGCGAAATACAGAGGCCCTTTCGGTGGGTCCCTGATGTCAGGTGGAGGAATCATTATTTTGCGCGTAATAAGGAGGCATTTCCTTGCGTGCGGCCGTGGACCCAGCTGTCGACCTCTCCACGTAAAGTCCACTTCAGATGCATGTCGGTCGTTGACAACGTTGACCAGGCCGCGCCGAGAGCACCAGGGCGGTGGACGACGGCGAGGCCTAGGAAGGGAACGACACGGAGGCAGGGAAGACTCGACAGTTGTTTCCCACGCAGAAGGGAGTACGACTGTACGAGGGTTTACTGGTTCGTCTGTCGTCGCCGGAGAATAACAACAGGTGTGGGTGAGTAGAGGGATGGCTAGGCCAGGGACGGGAGTACGGTGGGGCGGTGAGGCCTGCGCGCCAGCAGAGCCAGCCGCGGGGAGGAGGGAGCAGGTAGTCCCGCCGGCGCCTGTTTGAGCGGCTGGAGCAGGAAGAGCAGAGATTGAAGAAGCACGACGGCCGTTGGATGGCCATCCAACAGTCACTGCTTGTGCGTCAACCTTTTTTTAGGAAAGCCTCAAATCTGTGAAAAATAGCATACAACCCATCTGCCATTATTTTTAATAATTTACAGCCCATTTGCTAATTATTACGGTTTTTTTGGAGCCCATATTCTTTTTGTTAGCATTACAACCCATATTGTTGCCATGGTTAAAAAATTATACGAAATTTTGCATATTTCGGTGCGGTCCGAACTGTTTTTAATCCCAGAATTTCGACTCACATTCAAACTAATTTTAAAAATAAATGTATATCAATATAAAATCCAGCAAATTCTCCACGCATAAAAATTAATGTAATTTCAAATCTCGAAATAAAAAAAAGATATTTGAAACTAATTGCCGGTTTGATGTGTTCTAAAAATGTACATCCCATTTCTCATTACTGATGGGCCATTTTCTCGGCCAGCCAAATGAAAGCTCTCTTCGTCTTGAAAGATTTGCAGCCCAACAGGCCTGACAAAGCGACTTACTTGGCAAATCACAAAAAAATTGGGCTGTGGCCATGGACCCAGCTGTCTGCCTCTCCACGTACAGTACTCTTCCGATGGAATGTCGTTGACCACGTTGACCACGCCGCGCCGAGAGCACCAAGGCGATGGACGACGGCGAGGCCTAGGAAGGGGACGACGCGGAGCCGGGGAAGACGTGGTAGTGGATGCCCACGCGGAGAGGAGTACGAGGGTTCACTGGTTCGGCTGCGGTGTGAGGCTACCGTCGCCGCAGGGCCTGGCTAGCTGTGGGAGTACTAGGGGGCGATGAGGCCTCATCGGCAGCATAGCCGGCCACTAGAGGCAGGAGCAGGCGGTCTTCTCGGCGCTGGTTTGGGCGGCTGGTGCAAGAAGAGCAACGATTGAAGAAGCAGCAGGACCATTCGATTCAAATCCAACGATTACTGCTGCTAGAATCGTTTGTTGACTAAGTTGACAAGCCCTGCTTATGCGTCAACTTAGTAGGCCCACAGGCCAGCCTCCCAACCGGTGCGCCCCAGATGTTAGTGGGAGGAATCATTTTTTTTCGCGTAATAAGGAGGCAGTTGATTGCGTGCGGCCAGGCCAGTGGGGGGAGTAGGGTGGGCCGGGGAAGCCTGCGCGGCATCACAGCAGGCCACAAGAGGAGGGAGCAGGCAGTCCCGCTGGTGCTAGTTTAGGCGGCTGGAGCAGGAAGATCAGAGATTGAAGAAGCACGTCGGCCGTTGGATGGACATCCAACACTAACTGCTGCTAGAATCGTGTGTTCACTGACAAAGCCTTGCGTAAACAAGTCAGCCTCGAAATCTATGGCATGTACATCCCATTTGCTATTATTTTTATAATTTTTACTCATTTTCTACTTCATATGAAATTTATTGCAGCCCGTTTTCCATTTTTAGAATTGCTGGCCATTTTCTGGTCAGTACCAGGGTAAAAAATTAACTAAATATGTGAGAAATTTTGAAAATTCGCAAATTTTTGCTGGGGAACGAAATATTCTTAATCCAAAAATTAATAGCCATACTAAAACAAATTTAAAAATAAATTAGTACTATGTCATGTTAAATCCAATGAAATACGTATAAGATATCAGTGAAGAACAAAAACAAAAAAAGAAACTTATATCCCATTTGCTATATTTTTTTGGAATTTTCAACCCCTTTTGATATTACTTCTAACAAACATTGACCATACTCTTAAGCCAGGCCGGAATGCATCCCTCCTCGTCTTGAAAGATTTGCAGCCCAGTAATTCGGAGAAAACAAATAGACCTAGTTTGGTTATTCTTCAAAAAGAAATACTGGGCTACCTATTTTCCCAAAGAACTGGTGCATGAGCATTTAGCTTTATTTATTTACTTATTTATGTTTAGGGGACCATGAGCATGTACCTGGGCCGGATTCATGTGAGAGTCTCCCTTTCAGTTAATTATGGGCTTCTCTATTGGGGCTTCATCAGTGGGCTGCATGTTATCAACAAGTGGAAAATGTGTTCCGAGTTTTAAAAAAAAGTGTTCCGTACGATAAATAGTATGCGCTACGTACGGTACGGGGCACTAAAGGATCAAACCGTGCAACGACTTCCAAAATATTGTGTTTGTCGTTCTAACAACACATTTATTCAACCAACAGACGAAATATACTACTGATTGTACATTGAAAATATCAGCAGCAGCAACCAGGGCTGGGGGTGCAACAGAAGCAGTAAGCAGGCCAGAAGAGTGAAGACGCGGCTCTCTCTTCCTAACCAAACATTGGCCATCATTACAAAAGGGCTACCAAAAAAGAACAACTGTATGCATCAAACCAAATAAAGATCCTACTACACCAAGTGTACACATCTAACTAACTGGCTCAGTTAGACGTTACTATTTATTAAGCTATGAAGATTGGCTGACGGCTTTAACCAGATGGGTGCTTGACAGTATATACCTAGATATTCTCGTAACTATGCTCAATTCTATCAATTGCTCAACAGTAATTTGTTCACCCACTGTAATACTTATGCTCCCGAGAGAAGCCACTAGTGAAACCTATGGCCCCCGGGTCTATTTTCCATCATATTAATCTTCCAACACTTAGTTATATTTATTGCCTTCTATTTTACTTTGCATCTTTATCATAAAAATACCAAAAATATTATCTTATCATATCTATCAGATCTCACTCTCATAAGTGACCGTGAAGGGATTGACAACCCCTTATCGCATTGGTTGCGAGGATTTATTTCTTTGTGTAGGTGCGAGGGACTCGTGCGTGGTCTACTACTGGATTGATACCTTGGTTCTCAAAAACTGAGGGAAATACTTATGCTGCTTTACTGCATCACCCTTTCCTCTTCAAGGGAAAACCAACGTAGTGCTCAAGAGGTAGCAAGAAGGATTTCTGGCGCCGTTGCCGGGGAGTCTACGCAAAAGTCAACATACCAAGTACCCATCACAAACCCTTATCTCCCGCATTACATTATTTGCCATTTGCCTCTCGTTTTCCTCTCCCCCACTTCACCCTTGCTGTTTTATTCACCCTCTCTTTTCTGTTCGCCTTTTTCTCGCTCGCTTCTTGTTTGCTCGTGTGTTGGATTGCTTGCTTGTCACGATGGCTCAAGATAATACTACATTGTGTGACTTTACCAATACCAACAATAATGATTTCCTTAGCACTCCGATTGCTCCTCTTACCGATACTGAATCTTGTGAAATCAATACTAGTGAAGATGCCGCTACCTATCTAAATAGCTTCGTTGATTTGTGTGATTTGCAAAAGAAGAAAGATGTTGACAATGATATTGTTAAATTGAAGCTATTTCCTTTTTCGCTTAGTGATCGTGCTAAAGCTTGGTTTTCTTCTTTGCCTAAAAATAGTATTGATTCTTGGAATAAGTGCAAAGATACATTTATCTCTAAATATTTTCCTCCCGCTAAGATCATCTCTCTTAGAAACGATATTATGAATTTTAAGCAACTTGATCATGAACATGTTGCACAAGCTTGGGAGAGGATGAAATTAATGATACGTAATTGCCCTACGCATGGTTTGAATTTGTGGATGATTATACAAAAAATTTATGCCAGATTGAATTTTGCTTCTAGAAATCTTTTAGATTCGGCCGCGAGAGGAACTTTTATGGAAATCTCTTTAGGAGAAGCTACTAAACTCCTAGATAATATTATGGTTAATTATTCTCAATGGCACACTCAAAGATCTACTAGTAAAAAAGTGCATGCGATAGAAGAAATAAATGTTTTGAGTGGAAAGATGGATGAACTTATGAAATTATTTGCTACTAAGAGTGTTTCTTCTGATCCTAATGATATGCCTTTGTCTACTTTAATTGAGAATAATGATGAATCTATGGATGTGAATTTTGTTGGTAGGAATAATTTTGGTAACAACGCATATAGAGGAAACTTTAATCCTAGGCCTTATCCTAGTAATCCCTCTAATAATTATGGTAATTCCTACAACAATTCTTATGGGAACTTTAATAAGATGCCTTCTGAATTTGAGACTAGTGTTAAGGAATTTATTAATTCATAAAAGAATTTCAATGCTTTGCTTGAAGAAAAATTGCTTAAAGTTGATGAATTGGCTAGAAACATTGATATAATTTCTCTTGATGTTGATTCTTTGAAACTTAGATCTATTCCACCTAAGCATGATATCAGTGAGTCTCTAAAAGCTATGAGAATTTCCATTGATGAGGGCAAAGAAAGAACCGCTAGGCGTGCTAAGAAAGATTGCTTTTTGAAAGCGTGTTCTTCTAGTTTCTATGAAAATAAAGATGAAGATCTAAAAGTTATTGTGTGTCCCCTATTAAATATTGGTTTTGCAATATGAATCTTGATAATGATGGGACTGAATATGATCCACGTTTACCTAGAAGGCGTTCCAAAAATTCGGAGTTTTTAGATCTTGATGCAAAAATTGGTAAAAGTGGGATTGAAGAGATCAAAACTCTAGATACTAATGAACCAACTATTTTGGATTTCAAGAAATTTAATTATGATAATTGATCTTTGATAGATTGTATTTCCTTGTTGCAATCCTTGCTAAATTCTCCTCATGCTTATAGTCAAAATAAAGCTTTTACTAAACATATGGTTGATGTTTTGATGCAATCTTATGAAGAAAAACTTGAGTTGGAATTTCTATTCCTAGAAAACTTTATGATTAGTGGGAACCTACTATTAAATTTAAAATTAAAGATCATGAATGCTATGCTTTGTGTGATTTGGGTGCTAGTGTTTCCATGATTCCAAAAACTTTATGCGATTTACTAGGTTTCCATGAATTTGATGATTGCTCTCTAAACTTGCACCTTGCGGATTCCACTATTAAGAAACCTATGGGAAGAATTAATGATGTTCTTATTATTGCAAATAGGAATTATGTGCCCATAGATTTTATTGTTCTTGATATAGATTGCAATCCTTCATGTCCTATTGTTTTTGGTAGACCTTTCCTTAGAACGATTGGTGCAATTATTGATATGATGGAAGTGAATATTAGATTCCAATTTTTGCTAAGGAAAGGCATGGAACACTTCCCTAGAAAGAAAATAAAATTACCTTATGAATATATTATGAGAGCCACTTATGGATTGCCTACTAAAGATGGCAATACCTAGATCTATCCTTGCTATTATGCCTAGCTAGGGGCGTTAAACGATAGCGCTTGTTGGGAGGCAACCCAATTTTCTTTTTAGTTTTTTGCTTTTTGCTTCTGTTTAGGAATAAATATTTGATCTAGACTCTGGTTAGATCCCTTTTATTTTTTAATTAGTGTTTGTGCCAAGTTTAACCTATAGGATCTTCTTGGATGATAGTTATTTGATCTTGGTGATAATTCCAGAAACTTTCTGTTCACGAAAATAATTGTTAAAAATCACCAGAGCGTGATAAAATATTTATTACAATTTCTTATAATCAATAACCAAATTGTATAGGTCGTCCTCTTTTGGTATATTTTTTGGAGCTCCAGAAGTTTGTGTTAGTTACAGATTACTACAGACTGTTCTGTTTTTGACAGATTCTGTTTTTTGTGTGTTGTTTGCTTATTTTGATGAATCTATGGCTAGTAAAAGAGTTTATAAACCATAGAGAAGTTGGAATACAGTAGGTTTATCATAAATATAAATAAAGAATGAGTTCATTACAGTACCTTGAAGTGGTCTTTTGTTTTCTTTCGCTAACGGAGCTGACAAGATTTTGTGCTGAGTTTTGTGTTGTGAAGTTTTCAAGTTTTGGGTGAAAGATTTGATGGATTATGGAACAAGGAGTGGCAAGAGACTAAGCTTGGGGATTACCATGTCACCCCAAGATAATCTAAGGACACCTAAAAGCCAAATCTTGGGGATGCCCCGGAAGTCATCCCCTCTTTCGTCTACTTCCATCGGTAACTTTACTTGGAGCTATATTTTTATTCATCACATGATATGTGTTTTGCTTGGAGCGTCTTGTATGATTTGAGTCTTTGCTTTTTAGTTTACCATAATCATCTTTGGTGTACACACCTTTTGAGAGAGACACAGATGATTCGGAAATTATTAGAATACTCTATGTGCTTCACTTATATCTTTTGGGTTATATAGTTTTTGCTCTAGTGCTTCACTTATATCTTTTAGAGCATGGTGGTGGATTTGTTTTATAGAAACCATTGATCTCTCATGCTTCACTTGGATTATTTTGAGATTCCTACAAAACAACATGGTAATTTTCTTAAATTGAGAAATTTGTCCTAAGTTAATATGCATCTAAGATTAGTAAAAAAATTCTTATGAGTGTTTTGAATACTATGAGAAGTTTGATGCTTGATAATTGTTTTGAGATATAAATATGGTGATATTAGAGTCATGCTAGTTGAGTAGTTGTGGATTTGAGAATACTTGTGTTAAACTTTGTGATTCACGTAGCATGCACGTATGGTGAACCGTTATGTGATGAAGTCGGAGCATGATTTATTGATTGATTGCCTTCCTTATGAGTGGCGGTCGGGGATGAGCGATGGTCTTTTCCTACCAATCTATCCCCCTAGGAGCATGCGCGTAATACTTTGCTTTGATAAATTGTAGATTTTTGCAATAAGTATATGAGTTCTTTATGACTAATGTTGAGTCCATGGATTATACGCACTTTCTTCCTTCCTCAATTGCTAGCCTCTCTAATACTGCGCACTTTTCGCCGGTATCATACACCCACCATAAACCTTCCTCAAAACAGCCACCATACCTACCTATTATAGCATTTCCATAGCCATTCCGAGATATATTTCCATGTAACTTACCACCGTTCCGATTATTATGACACACTCCATCATTGTCATATTGCTTTGCATGATCATGTAGTTGACATCGTATTTGTGGCAAGGCCACCATTCATAATTCTTTCATACATGTCACTCTTAATTCATTGCATATCCCGGTACACCGCCGGAGGCATTCACATAGAGTCATATTTTGTTCTAAGTATTGAGTTGTAATTTATGAGTTGTAAGTAAATAAAAGTGTGATGATCATCATTTTTAGAGCATTGTCCCAAGTGAGGAAAGGATGATGGAGACTATGATTCCCCCATAAGTCGGGATGAGACTCTGGACTAAAAAAAAAGAGGCCATAAAAAGAGAGAGAAAATGCCCAAATAAAAAAAGAAAAAAATGAGAGAAAAAGAGAGAAGGGACAATGTTACTATCCTTTTACCACACTTGTGCTTCAAAGTAGCACCATGATCTCCATGATAGAGAGTCTCCTATGATATCACTTTCGTATACTAGTGGGAATTTTTTATTATAGAACTTGGCTTGTATATTCCAATGATGGGCTTCCTCAAAATGCCCTAGGTCTTTGTGAGCAAGCGAGTTGGATGCACACCCACTTAGTTTCTTTTGTGGAGCTTTCATATACTTATATCTCTAATGCATCCGTTGCATGGCAATCCCTACTCATTCACATTGATATATATTAATGGGCATCTCCATAGCCGTTGATACGCCTAGTTGATGTGAGACTATCTTCTCCCTTTTTGTCTTCTCCACAACCACCATTCTATTCCACATATAGTGCTATGTCCATGGCTCACGCTCATGTATTGCGTGAAGATTGAAAAAGTTTGAGAACACCAAAAGTATGAAACAATTGCTTGACTTGTCATCGGGGTTGTGCATGATTTAAATACTTTGTGTGGTGAAGATAGAGGATAGCGAGACTATATGACTTTGTAGGGATAACTTTCTTTGGCCATGTTATTTTGAGAAGACATGATTGCTTAGTTAGTATGCTTGAAGTATTATTATTTTTATGTCAATATTAAACTTTTGTCTTGAATCTTTCGGATCTGAATATTCATACCACAATTAAGAGAATTACATTGAGAATTATGCTAAGTAGCACTCCACATTAAAAATTTCGTTTTTATCATTTACCTACTCGAGGACGAGCAGGAATTAAGCTTGGGGATGCTTGATACGTCTCCAACGTATCTATAATTTTTTATTGTTCCATGCTAATTATATTATGTTTTGGACATTATTGGGCTTTATTATACACTTTTATATTATTTTTGGGACTAACATATTAACCGGAGGCCCAGCCCAGAATTGCTGTTTTTGCCTATTTCAGAGTTTCGCAAAAAAAAGAATATCAAACGGAGTCCAAACGGAATGAAACCTTCGGGAACGTGATTTTCAGAACAAACGTGATCCAGAGGACTTGGACCCTACGTCAAGACATCAACCAGGAGGGCACGAGGCAGGGGGCGCACCTACCCCCCAGGCACGCCCTCCACCCTCATGGGCCCCATGTTGCTCCATCAACATACTCCTTTCTCCTATATATACCTACGTACCCCCAAACTACCAGATACGGAGACAAAAACCTAATTCCACCACCGCAACCTTCTGTACCCGTGAGATCCCATCTTGGGGCCTGTTCCGGAGCCTCGCAGGAGGTAGGGGACTACATCAACACAATAACCTCTCCGATGATGTGTGAGTAGTTTACCTCAGACCTTCGGGTCCATAGTTATTATCTGATGGCTTCTTCTCTCTTTTTGGATCTCAATACAATGTTCTCCCCCTCTCTCGTGGAGATCTATTCGATGTAATCTTCTTTTGCGGTGTGTTTGTTGAGACCGATGAATTGTGGGTTTATGATGAAGTCTATCTATGAACAATATTTGAATCTCCTCTGAATTCTTTTATGTATGATTGGTTATCTTTGCAAGTCTCTTTGAATTATCAGTTTGGTTTGGCCTACTAGATTGATATTTCTTGCAATGGGAGAAGTGCTTAGCTTTGGGTTCAATCTTGCGGTGTCCTTTCCCAGTGACAGTAGGGGCAGCAAGGCACGTATTGTATTGTTGCCATCAAGGATAACAAGATGGGGTTTATATCATATTGCATGAGTTTATCCCTCTACATCATGTCATCTTACTTAAGGCGTTACTCTGTTCTTATGAACTTAATACTCTAGATGCATGCTGGATAGCGGTCGATGTGTGGAGTAATAGTAGTAGATGCAAGCAGGAGTCGGTCTACTTGTCTCAGACGTGATGCCTATATACATGATCATACCTAGATATTCTCATAACTATGCTCAATTCTATCAATTGCTCAACGGCAATTTGTTCACCCACCGTAATACTTATGCTCTCGAGAGAAGCCACTAGTGAAACCTATGGCCCCGGGTCTATTTTCCATCATATTAATCTTCCAACACTTAGTTATTTTTATTGCCTTATATTTTACTTTGCATCTTTATCATAAAAATACCAAAAATATTATCTTATCATATCTATCAGATCTCACTCTCGTAAGTGATCGTGAAGGGATTGACAACCCCTTATCGCATTGGTTGCGAGGATTTATTTCTTTGTGTAGGTGCGAGGGACTCGTGCGTGGTCTCCTACTGGATTGATACCTTGGTTCTCAAAAACTGAGGGAAATACTTACGCTGCTTTACTGCATCACCCTTTCCTCTTCAAGGGAAAACCAACACAGTGCTCAATAGGTAGTAGGGTCACGAGAGGCTCGCAAGCCCCCGTCTTGTCCCTGTCTGGCTCAGGCTGAGGAGGCTGAAGGACCGCGGCGTGACCGCGCCGATGGTGGTGAAGGAGTTCATCAAGCGCCGAGTCGCCCCGCTTCAGCGCCATTCTCGCCCAATGTGGACCTTGCTCAGCAGTCAGGATCATATGAGGTTTCAGGAGTCTGGGTCTCCCTTGGGACGCGACAAACGATGCTCGAGGTCCTGACAGGTGTCCCTTCGCCGGACGACTTGCCTGGGAAGAACTATTTGATGTACCGCTGCAAGAACAAGGCTGAATTTGTAGGGAGCATGCCTCCTTTTCACGAGTGGGTGCTGCGTCCGGACGGCCTGGAGGCACGAGTGCTGATGTGCAGACGACGCCTGGGGCCCCTGGAGCATCGCCCCTAGGGACCCGTGATTCTCCCTCTGAGATGTCTGTTGCTGAGGCGGCGTAGCACGCTGCTCCCAAGGCCGGAGCTCCGGAGGCCTCGGTAGGTCGCGGTGAGACGGCGCCCGACTGCTCTCCGCAGCCCGGCAGCCCTGAAGTTGTCCCCTCAATCACTTCTCCATCTGCACCTCGTGTTGGTTGCCACATCCAGCGCTTCAGTCGGCTTTGCGTGGACTTCGGGGAGCTTCGCAAGTGGAAAGGATCTCCGAGCGGCAGCGGTATCTTCGGGCCGTTGAAGCGACGAAAGTACATTGCCGTCGATGGGTAAGCACCGCACCGTATGATTCCTTGATTGCTGTTTTCCTCCCTGACGTTGGCTCTTCAGGATCCCTTCCGTCAAGGCCGTTGTATCTCGTGAGGAGCAGCTTCCTCCTTCCTCTTTTCCCCCGCTAGCCTTGAGCGCCCCGAGCCTGTGTGCCGCGCCCGGGGCAGGGCCAGCCGCGGAGGTGTGCTCGCCCTCATGGCGCTTCGACCCCGCGGCCCCGTCGCCCTTCCTTCATGGCCTGGCTTGGAGCTTGGCGGGCGTGCCCAGGACCCCTCCTCTGGTCATGGATAGTAGTTGGTCTGCCTCGGTCTTCGGTTCCTCTTCAAGCAGCAGGCCCCGACCGGCTGAGGCCCCTCGCGAGGCCGGGCTGGCGCCTGAGGCGGCACCAGCCCCCAGCCCCTGCTGAGGGGGGGGGGAGTGCGCCGCTTCACGTCCCGCCTGCGGCCCCCGTGGCAGAGGACGAGGCGGGCCGTGCGTTGGAGTTCAAGCGCGGGCGGAGCGTCGTTCGTCATGAGCTCTTCCAGGAGGCGATGGGCGCGATGAGCTGACTTGGCGAAGAACTCGTGGGTGTGGACTCGCGCCTTGAGGCCAAGGGTCTTCAGCTGGTGGAGGTACGACGTAAGTTGAAGGTGGCCATCAACCTTGGCATAATGCGAAGGCCGAGGCGTCCCTCAAGGTTTATCGTGAGGCTTGCTCCCGAGCTCTAGAGGAGGCTCGCAAGGCTGACCGCCGCCGCAAGGCTGCAGAGAAGCGCGCGTGGGAGCTCCAAGCCTGGAGTGCGTCCCTGGAGCAGCAGGTGGAGGCGCGCAAGGCCGCCTTGCGTCGCTGAGGGGGATGCCCACTAAGGAAGAAGAGATCCGGAAGCGCGAGGAGGCGCTGGCTCTGGAGGCCGTGGAGCGTAGCCTTGATCTTGAGCAGCTGGAGACGAGGGAGCGTCAAGTTGCCCAAGCAGAAGATGCCATTGGCGCACACGAGGCCAAGGCTCGAGAGGAGGTTGATCGCCGGGTGGCCAAGGCTTGTGCAGATCTGGAGGGTAGGTATGACTTGAAGTTGAAGCTTGCGGGGACGGAGGATGCGGATAGGGCCACCGCCCTCAGGCCCAAGCTGGCCGAAGTGGAGAGGCGCGAGGAGGCCGTGGCAGCCGTCCTGATTACGGCGCAGGCAGAACTGGCTCCCGGCCGCGCCAAGCTGCTCTCCCTTGAGAAGCGGGTTGATGACGCCGAGTCCGTCGCGCGGCAGAGTCGGGAGGGCTTGCTCCTGCGGCGGACGCAGGAGCGTGAGCACGCCCCATGCTCCAGGACCTCAGGGTCAGGGCCAACGCAACGTTGGGCCATGTCTATGACGAGAATGCTCTGCAGCCGCATTCGAACGACTACACCAATCATCTGCGCTTCTTTGGTGACGTGGTGACACGCCTGGAGGCTCAGTCCGATAGAGCTCGCGAGCTCGTGGAAGAGAGAAGCCGCGGCCTGCTCGGGCGTGCGTTCT
Organism: Aegilops umbellulata; assembly: GCA_032464435.1. NCBI lineage: Eukaryota > Viridiplantae > Streptophyta > Magnoliopsida > Poales > Poaceae > Aegilops > Aegilops umbellulata. The sequence goes on from CP136054.1 coordinate 403,114,648, forward strand.
CCCGCGTCTTCAGCCATCTCCGGAACACCTCCTGACTTTGACTTTGACGCCGCCATTGCCCCCGTACAGCAGGCCATCTGTGGCGACCTGGCGCGGTGGGTGGAGGACAATGTGGATGCGCTGGTCAGAGACTTCGCTTCCGAAGGCGATGCGGTGGTGGTCGCCGCAGACGAAGGCAACGTGGTCGACGATGGTGATGCCGGCGTTGATGAAGGCGGAGGCAACATCAACGAGGGTGGCTGATACGTCTCCGTCGTATCTATAATTTTTGATTGTTCCATGCCAATATTATTCAATTTCATATACTTTTTGGCAACTTTTTATATTATTTTTGGGACTAACATATTGATCCAGTGCCCAGTGCCAGTTCCTGTCTGTTGCATGTTTTATGTTTCACAGAATATCCATATCAAACGGAGTCCAAACGGGATAAAAATGGACGGAGCTTATTTTTGGAAAATATGGAAAATTCCAGACGAAAAATCCACGCGAGACGGTGCCCGAGGTGGTCACGAGGCAGGGGAGCGTGCCCCTCCCCCTGGGCGCGCTGCCTACCCTCGTGAGCCCACCGTAAGGCGGTTGATGCTCTTCTTTTGCCGCAAGAAAGATAATATTCGGAAAAAAATCACAGAAAAGGTTTCAGGCCAATCGGAGTTATGGATCTCCATATATATGCGAAACGGTGAAACAGAGCCAGAACAGAATGCAGAAACAGAGAGATAGATCCAATCTCGGAGGGGCTCTCGCCCCTCCCAAGCCATGGGAGCCAAGGAACAGAGGGGAAACCCTCCTCCCATCTAGGGAGGAGGTCAAGGAAGAAGAAGAAGGAGGGGGCCTCTCTCCCCCTCGCTTCCGGTGGCGCCGGAACGCCGCCGGGGGCCATCACCATCACCGCGATCTTCACCAACACCACCGTCATCTTCACCAACATCTCCATTACCTTCCCCCTCTATCTACAGCGGTCCACTCTCCCGCAACCCGCTGTACCCTCTACTTGAACATGGTGCTTTATGCTTCATAATATTGTCCAATGATGTGTTGCCATCCTATGATGTCTGAGTAGATTTCTATTGTCCTATCGGTGATTGATGAATTGCTATGATTGGTTTGAGTTGCATATTTTATTGGTGCTGTCCTATTGTGCCCTCCGTGTCGCGCAAGCGTGATGGATTCCCGCTGTAGGGTTTGCAATATGTTTATGATTTGCTTATGGTGGGTGGCGTGAGTGACAGAAACACAGACTCGAGTAAGTAGGTTGTTTGCGTATGGGATAAAGGGGACTTGATACTTTAATGCTATGGTTGGGTTTTTACCTTAATGAATCTTTAGTAGTTGCGGATGCTTGCTAGAGTTCCAATCATAAGTGCATATGATCCAAGTAGAGAAAGTATGTTAGCTTATGCCTCTCCCTCAAATAGAATTGCAATAACGATTATCGGTCTAGTAACATAGTCAGTTGCCTAGGGACAATTCCACAACTCCTATCACCACTTTTCTATACTCTCTATATTTACTTTAGTTGTGTCTTTACCTTAACATACCCTAGTTTTATTTTCGTGCTCTTTACTTTCTTGCAAGCCTATCCAAAAACACCTACAAAGTACTTCTAGTTTTATACTTGTTCTAGGTAAAGCGAACGTCAAGCGTGCGTAGAGTTGTATCGGTGGTCGATAGAACTTGAGGGAATATTTGTTCTACCTTTAGCTCCTCGTTGGGTTCGACACTCTTACTTATCAAAAGAGGCTACAATTGATCCCCTATACTTGTGGGTTATCAGTGGCAGCGACGCCAGTGATGCGTCTGAAGACGATGTGGAGGACGCGGCGAGCGACATATCTGGCTGATCCCTTGTTCCTTTACTGCTTTATCCTGTATGCAAAAACTTGGGCAAGGTCCCTAAGAATTGTGAGAGCATTTTTAGAGGGGGAGCCCCTCATGTAAACAAATCACAATTTTTACTCTTTTATGCTCAGCCAAGTGGGCGCCTTCATGGATCCTCGAGCCTGACGACAAGTTTCGATGCTGCGGCTTACCTTAGCTGGGGCGGCCCCCTAAGGATTGTAAGGTCAAGAGTTGCCGCGGAGCTCCTGAAGGGTCGGCTGATCCGCCCGAGCAGGCCTCGCGAGGATCTAGCGCCAACCGGAGCGTTTGGTGCGTGTGCCACGCCCGGCCCCGCTCGTGAGGGGACCGCGAGGGGGAGGCAGCGAGCGCGAGCTCCGGAACAAAGCAAGAACCAGATGGCAAGAAATTGCTTGAATGAGAAAAAGCACCCCCTGCGCGCATCGATAAAAACTCAACTTCAACTTAAATCCAAATCCAGAAGGCAAGGTTACAGAAAAGAGATCCAAAGCAAATGGCCACGTCCGGCACCTAGTCTAGTCTTCTTGTCTTCAAGTCTTCTCACCAGCGTGGAGCTAAGTGCTGCCACTAGGTGTGGGAGGGAGCCCCCGAGGCCCGAGGGCGGCTCTCCGGAGACTCCGGGGCATGTACAACCCCACTCATTATTACGTGAGAGTGTCACGGGCGGCGATCTTCACAAGCACTGGGCATTCTTCACAGGTACCAGCCTTGCTTCATATCGCCACACGAGGGCCCCGCCTTGCGCCGCCCTCGACCACCTTTGGGCCGACCGGCTGCCAGGACGACACAAAGGGGGAAAGGGGACGCAAGCGGCGCCCTTGGCGACCACGGGTCCACTGTCGAGGGTAGGCTTTTCAGCACCTTCCCAGCAGAGGGCCTACCTTCGGGAGGGGGGGGGGACCTTGCTCCATGCGGCGCGGCGAGGGATCTGGCTCCCGGCTTCTCTCCTGGTGCCCCCAGCACGATCCTCCTGGCGGGAGGGAGGTCGCCGAGCTAGGGCCGCCAGCCGCTGTGGTGACCTGATTCTCCTGCGACCCATGGTTAGCGTAAGCTTGCTCTTGAGGGATTAGTGGTACCCTGTATCTATTGTCGATGGCGCGGTCGGCGGGGCTCTCCGGCAGCTCCAGGAAGGCTTCAGCTCCTAAGGCCTCCTCCCCCCAACCTGGACCGAGGAACGAGCCAGGGTCATCCTCCGGCGTTGCTACCTCTTCAGCACTACGTTGGTTTTCCCTTGAAGAGGAAAGGGTGATCTAGTAAAGCAGCGTAAGTATTTCCCTCAGTTTTTAGAACCAAGGTATCAATCAAGTAGGAGTCCACGCATGAGTCCCTCGCACCTACACAAACAAATAAATCGTCGCAACCAACGCGATAAAGGGGTTGTCAATCGCTTCACGATCACTTACGAGAGTGAGATCTGATAGATATGATAAGATAATATTTTTGGTATTTTTTTATAAAGATGCAAAGTAAAATAAAAGGCAATAAAAATAACTAAGTGCTGGAAGATTAATATGATGGAAAATAGACCCGGGGGCCATAGGTTTCACTAGTGGCTTCTCTCGAGAGCATAAGTATTACGGTGGGTGGACAAGTTACTATTGAGCAATTGATAGAATTGAGAATAATTATGAGAATATCTAGGTATGATCATGTATATAGGCATCACGTCCGAGACAACTAGACTGACTCCTGCCTGCATCTACTACTATTACTCCACAACTCGACCGCTATCCAACATGCATCTAGAGTATTAAGTTCATAAGAACAGAGTAACACTTTAAGTAAGATGACATGATGTAGAGGGATAAACTCATGCAATATGATATAGACCCCATCTTGTTATCCTCAATGGCAACAATACAATACGTGCCTTGCTGCCCCTACTGTCACTGGGAAAGGACACCGCAAGATTGATGTCACATCCCTAGTTCTGGCATGCACTAGGATAGCCCTTCATGTGAGCATCATGGTTAAATTCAAATGAAATTTAATTGAGGAATTTTCAAAAGCCTCAGAAGACCTCTAAAATTAACCAACATTTAAATCTCATCAAATGAGTCCAAGAAAAATGTTCCTGTTAATCTCTCGAAATATTAGCAAGGGAGAAAATTCAAACTAATATTTCTAGAATCTCAGAGACAATTATTTTGGGCCTTTGAATTAATCCAATAAACATTTGAATTGGATCTATATTTTTTATATAATAAATATATGTTCAATAATTCTGGAAATTGTTGTGTAGCCTTGGATAAGTCCATTTAGTTCACACAATTATTTCCATGAATTTCGGAAATGGTTTGGTCATTGAACTAAATCAAAACATAATAGCAAAAATAGAAAAACAGAACAAATTAAATAAACAGAGAGAGAGAGAGAGTCACCTGGGCCACTTACCTGGCGCTGCTAGCTGGACGGCCCAGCCCACTGGCTGGAGCGGTTGTCTTCAACCTCTGCTAGTACGCAGAGGTGTGTCGACGCCTGCGCACCCGAGGCCTCCACCTCCTCTCTGCCTGCTCGCCTGGATGCCTCTGGACGGCGCAACGCACTCCCCCCGGGCCCCCTCCCTCTCTCTCGCGTCCATCCCCTCCTCTCCCTCGCTCTCTCCCACGACGGCCGGCGCGGCCATGGGAGCGCCGCCGTGAACCACCGCGCTCCCCGACCCCCTCTCGCCTTCCCGTGTTGCGTGGGAGCTCCGCCACCGTTGCCTACGCCTCCTGGACGACCCGCAGGATGCCGGACGCACCGCACCACAGATCGCCGACGACCGCACGCCGTCACCAACCCTTCCCCGAGCCCGCTGAGACACGTACTGCAACCGCCGTGAGCTCCTTCCCCGAACCCCCCCTCTTCTATGTCTCGTTTGCATGCCGTAGGGCCATTCCCCACCGTCACCGAAGCTCGCCGCCGATGCGCTTCGTCACCGTCATGGCTAGAGCCACAGTGGCTCGAAGCCAAGCACACCTCTGTGCTCAGCACGGCTCCAGGAGCCCGTAGCGCCCACCAGCTCCTCCTGCCTTGCACCGTAGTGCCGAACCCGTCGTTGCTCGAGCTGCGGTCGCCGCCACGAGCTCAACTCCGGCGAGCTCACTCCACCGCAGCCTCTCTCGCTTGCTCCAATAGATGCGTGAGAGTGTCAGCTCTCTATTGGTGGTCTCGGCCGCTAATTTGGTCGCCGGAGCGCAAAATCCGAGCCCCTCCGCCGTCTCGGCCTCGCTGGCGACTCAACGCCGGCAAGATTGACCCTACTGACTAGGAGTTTGACCCCCGTTGACCGAGTTGACCCGGGTGGGCCCAGTTTGACCCCCTGGTCCATGACAGATGGGACCCGCCTGCTAATTAAGTTAGGATTAGGATTAACTAAAAAAATAGTTAGACTTATGTCACTGACACGCGGGACCCACTGGTCAGGTTTGACCTTGACCGGCCCCGTTGACCGCCGACGTCACCCTGACGCATTAATTCAATTACCTGAATTATTCTTATACAGGAAATTCCAGAAAATAGTACAAACTTCTAAAATTCATAGAAATTCAACCATAACTCCAAATGAAATAATTTATATATGAAAGATGATCAGAAAAATCCAATCTATCCATCTATACTGGTTTCATGCATGTTAGAGCAACCTAACCTTGCTGTTTAGATGAAACATGATAATGCACTTATATGAGTTCATAGTTTAGGTTGTATTTGAATCCTTGATTCAAATAAGCTCAAACCTTCTGGTTGTAGTTGCATTAGCCCAACACACTCATTTTACCATGTCATGATCATGCATCATATTGTGCATTGCATTGATTGTGTTGTTTCTCTGTTGCCCGGTATTTGTCCCCTCTCGATAGACGTGGTTTCGACGATGAGGTCGATGACACCGATGAAGAGCTATAATATCTTCAGAAGTTCCAGGGAAGTACAACCCCCTTGTTCATTCCGATACAATCCCACTCTCTCGCTCCTACTCTCTTTTATTGCAATAGGACAACAACGATTCAACTGTTACATACTGCGGTAGTTGAACCCATTTCCTCTGCATGACCTGTCATTGCCACAATAAATAGATGAAACCCACTAGCATGAGTAGGAGTTGTTTGAGCCCTGATGTGCCTACTCATTCATGCTTGTTTGTCATGCCTGCTACTGCTTAGAGTTGAGTCAGGTCTGATTCATCGGGGATGAATTGGAATGTGGTGAACATGTCCTACTATTGAGAGCTAAGTGTGTGAACACGATTTGGTAAAGGTAGCGGTGAGAGGCCATGTAGGAGTACATGGTGGGTTGTCTCATTGCAGCCATCCTCAGGAACTGAGTTCTATGTTTGTGATCCATTAACAGTTACTACCACACATTGGGTTCTAGTAACTCGGCCCCTCTCGGCTTATTAACCAACTCGATCTCTGTCCAGGAGTTGCAACTAGTTTCTGGTGTTTGTAGGTAGTGTTAGTAGTCTACCAAGTGGCACCCGGTACAGGTGGGCTTGGGACAGACTAGGCACCGTGGCATGGTGTACCAAGCATAGATCCATCCGTCGAGGTGGGCTTGGGAACCCTGCACACATCGTTTGGGGCCGTGAGCGACACCCCGGCCGGATCTCCTTGCGGATGGAACCCGAATAGGCGATAAACCTGGACTAGAGACTTGTGTGGTTAGTCAGGTCGTGGACGACTCCCTCGCCAGGCTTCCGCTTGGAGGTTGCCGAGGTACATGACATGTACATGGTGGTAAGTGGCGAGAGCGTGTGTGAAGAAGTACACCCCTGCAGGGTTATCATTATCTATTCGAATAGTCGGATTCCTCAGATATGGAAACTTGGACCCCTTGCATAGTTCATAGACAAGTGAAAGTGGATACTCTAAAATGCGCAAGATAAGCGTGAGTGATATGGATGGCCTTCTCGTAGGGAGACGGGAGCGGATCCATAGTGGTGTATTGATAAGGTGAATATGTGGACTCGTGTGCACCACTTCAAAAGAGGTACTGGCAGTCGTAGTTCAGGATAGCCACCGAGTCAAAGCTGGCTTGCTGCAGTTAAACTCCACCACCCCTTTGTTGATACCGATGCATATGTAGATAGTTCTGATGTAAGTCTTGCTGGGTACATTTGTACTCACGTTTGCTTATTTTATGTTTTGGAGAGAGACTTCAGCCTCGCTAGTAGTTCCGCGTGGACTTCGACGTTTAGCTTGATACCTCAGCTACGATCTTGTGCCCTCGGCAGGATCTAGTGGATAGTCTGGCTTCTCAGCCTTTTTCATTTGTAGATGTCTGTACTCAGACATGTTAAGCTTCCGCATGTGCTTTGACTTGTATGCTCTGAATGTTGGGTCATGAGACCCATGTTTGTAATATCTCGCTCCCCGGAGCCTAATGCATAAATACTTGAGTCGTAGAGTTATGTTGTGATGCCATGTTGTATTTACACATATCGAGCATATTGTGTGTATGATTGAAATGCTTGGTATGTGTGGGATCCGACAACCTAGTTGTTTATCCTTGGTAGCCTCTCTTATGGGGAAATGTAGTCTTGTGCTTCCATGAGCCATAGTAGTCCGCTACAGCCCGGTTCACCGGAGTCCTGCTAGCCCACCACTACTGCTCTGGAACACTTGACTGGCCGGCATGTGTTTCACTTCGTTCCTGTGTCTGTCCCTTTGGGGAAATGTCACGCGGTGACATCCGGAGTCCTGCCTAGCCTGCTACAGCCTGGGTTCCCGGAGTCCTGTTAGCCCAGTGCTACAGCCCGGATTCACACGCTGCTGACCGACATGCGCGATGTTGTTTCATGTATGCATGTCCCTGTAAGTTAGTGCCACTTTGGGTTCACGACTAGTCATGTCGGCCCGGGTTCTTTGTCATATGGATGCTAGCAACAGTATCATATACGCGAGCCAAAAGGCGCAAACGGTCCCGGGCCAGGTAAGGTGGCACCCGTGGGAATACCGTGCGTGAGGCCGCAAAGTGATATGATGTGTTACATGGTAGATTGGTGTGACTTAGGATCGGGGTCCTGACAGTGTTGGTATCAGAGCCTGACTGCCTATAGGATTTCCAAGCCAACTGGTCGAAGTCGAGTCTAGAAATGCTTTAGTTATATAAGGGAATTGATATTGGATGGGAACGTAAGGCTCTTTTTACTCCTTTACCCTATGGCCTTCTAATCTGAGTCATCCTCTTCTCTTCTAAGGGGATTAAGAACTAGGATTCTCATCTTTCTATTAGGATCACGTGTTACTAATCCATAGACTCTTAGGATTGTTGGTTTCAAGCCTCAGTTCAGTTTCTATTACTTCCGTATGTTCATAGCCGGCCTCAGAACTTTGATATTGTGATTATGCCACCATTTTGCAGGATGTCTCAAATCATTTTGAGCATTTACAGCCGTTATGCTGTCCGAGTCATCCCAGGTTTCTAAATAGTCTGATGCATTTGCAAGTCCCTTCTTCCCGTTTCCGATGTCCTTTTGGGCCAGATTAAGCACACTAATCGGTGAGTTGAGGTACTCTATTGCCTCGACATATATGTTGGAGTTGTTATTATGACACTAGGGTATCTTAGAGTTAGTAATCTAGTCATGTTTAGTGTTCCCGTGTGATGATTCTGGCCACCATTCTCGAAAGCATCTCGTGATGTTATTTAGTTAGTAGGTATTCTATTCCTAGGTTCTTGAACCCGAGATTCACCCTACTTACTTCATGTTGATAGTGTTGCTAGTTCCTTTAGGATATTAGTAACCTTGCGACAGTCCTCGAGGTCCGTGGTATTTCCTTATTCCAAATACCATGAACCATTAAGGCAGAAGTTCTTTGAACCAAAAGATCACAATTAGAGTACTCTTGAGGAGTTCTCCATTCATAATTGTGATTCTGCCAGTTCTACCTTTCTGCATGGGTTATCTGGAAGAAACCTGTTGAACTTGTTTCGACATATCAATCTATGCATCCACAACTCAGAAAATCATATGTTCCTTGAGTTGACCCTCCTCAGCTGTATTCCGATCCTAGTCTATCAATTGATAGTCAGGAATAGTTGTGCATTCGTGTTCATCGATGCCTATTATTCTTGTGGTCCGTCAAGCCATTCTATTCCGGAATGACTAGGAGAAACAAGCTCCAGTACCTCATCCATTTCTAGGATTGGGTCAAAGCAGTTGTATTCCGCAGATCAAATGCCAATCCAGCATTTGCTCTGTTCTACCTTGGAGTGTTACCATCTTTATGTCAAGAATGTCATGAGAATTCCACCACCTCTTATGAATTCTTGACGCAGTAATACTCCTCGTTATCATTATTCATTCCTCGGTTCCATGTTATTGTAACCGTAACGCCGACAAGTGAATTGTGATGTGTGAAATCGATACTCCTAGCAACTCCGTTGCTTGGTAGTTAATGGACAATACTCTCATTCTTAGCGTGCTGGTTATTGAATTATCATTCTAAGACTGATCGTGCTACCTAGTCCTTATTTCTGGTGCACTTTTCGATCAATGAGATAGGATTATTCAATCCCTGCTTATTTGATCATATCGTCTTGCTCTGAAAAGCAAGATTGTTCTCGAGTTTAGTAACATATTGGTGGTTCATGATGTTCCGAATATCTTCTCGGAAGTATTACCAGGTTGTCACCTGACCGCTATGTTGAGTTCGTGATCATGTTGGTTTTCCTCCAAACCACCCATTCTCCAAGAATCTGTGTGGGATACCCCTGAGCTAGTTGGTTAAGCCAAACAACAACTTGGAGAGTTGGAAGCTAAAAGCTTGTCTGACTTAGTTCATGTTAAGGGATATCTTTTTGTGTGCGTGTATGTGTTGAAGAAAGATGATACCTCCATCGATTGGTCCTCGTGATCAGTTGTTGGATCTATTACATTGTCAAAACTTTGATTTGAGTATGGGCTATCGTCAAGTCAAATCAGAACCAACGATGTTCGTAATGTTGTCTTACTCGTGGCTGATCCCTCGAGCATACACCATTACATCTTTTGGGTCTGACCAATGCTATCCCCGTGTTCGCTTAATTGTGGAATTCCATCTATACGGAAGCAGGATGAACTGTTGTTGAGCCCATCGGCAACATTTCTATCTCCTCCATAATTCATGATGAATATTAAGCTAGCGTTGGAAATTTGTGTAAGCATTTTCTTCATGTCCCGTTCATGAAGCATATGTTTGGATGAAAGAAGTGACTTCCTCTAATTCATGTGCACTCGATGCAAGTTGCTGCCGTGGACTCGAGAAAGTTTGTTTTTGCTTCCTTTGGAATCATCCCAAGTCGGTCATGCACGTGCGAAGTATTTTGTGGTCTGTTAGACTGATCATCTTCGTTCCATATGAATTCCGTAGCACACCAAGCCACTGACTGGTTTGTTTGAGGAAAAGGAATTGCTGTGCGAATACTAGTTCATGCACAAGATCCCAATATCCTCGAAGATGGTTCCCCACCTGAACTCGGTAGTGTTTTATTATAAGACTACTACGTGATCATGCTTGTCTGGGACAGTGTGTTCACATGTATATAGCAGAACCAGCTCATGTTTTGGAGCTTGCTATCGTAGTTCATTTCCCGAGAATCTCGCAATGTCATCTCGTCGGTTTGTGTTGCAAACTTTCTTTTCCAGACATGCTGTCTGAAATATCCTGTTTCCAACCAGATCTGAATCTCAGGCAGATATGATGGTTGGAACATTCCCGACATTTGTTTGCTCCCAGCTTGCACCGCCTTGTGCCAATCTCCCTTGGACTGCCCTTCTCAGCAATTGTTGTTCAGGATCATCTTCAGAAGTGGTCCTACCATGGCTCCCTTCTATTTACGATGACAAGCAAAAATCATCCATTGCGTTGTCTTCAACAAGGTAGTCCACATCATCCATCCTAGTCGGAGTATGCCATTCTTTCGAACCCCTTCCAACGATCAATTGTGATTACCTCAGGCTGGTATAAAGAGCTTCAATGATCTTTGTATCAAAAGTAATTCTTTTTGCCACTTAAGGGAATAGCTCTACGAGTCACCTTTCCCTAAGCTTCCCTGTTACGGGATCATGACAATTATTTCCTCGCCACCTTGACACCATCCACCATCTTTCTAAGCGTGGAATTGTTGCCCACCAAATCAAACCCCGTCGTTCGTTCATCCATCCCTCTCGATGTGTTTTGTGTCTCAACTCGAGATGTTTCAACATCTCATTCCGTGAGTTGAGATTGTATAGTTCAATCTTTGAGAAGATCAATCCTAGTAAAGTTTCTTCCCATCGTGATCGCGTGGATGAAGATCTCAAAAGCGAGGATGTCAAGATCAACGTATGCAACGAATCAATAACCTTATGAGGTGCAACTTGGATCGTGATGATTGTGTTGGCCTTGTGCCCCCTCTGTCTTCTTACCTCACGTCTTGAATCTCGGGTTGAGATTCTTGTTTAGTGGGGGTGAGCTGTCACATCCCTAGTTCTGGCATGCACTAGGCTAGCCCTTCATGTGAGCATCATGGTTAAATTCAAATGAAATTGAATTGAGGAATTTTCAAAAGCCTCAGAAGACCTCTTGAAAATAACCAACATTTAAATCTCATCAAATGAGTCCAAGAAAAATGTTCCTGTTAATCTCTGGAAATATTGGCAAGGGATAAAATTCAAACCAATATTTCTAGAATCTCAGAGACAATTAATTTGGGCCTTTGAATTAATCCAATAAATATTCGAATTGGATCTATATTTGTTATATAATAAATATATGTTCAATAATCCTGGAAATTGTTGTGTAGCCTTGTATAAGTCCATTTAGTTCACACAATTATTTCCATGAATTTTGGAAATGGTTTGGTCTTTGAACTAAATCAAAACATAATAGCAAAAATAGAAAAACAGAACAAATTAAATAAATAGAGAGAGAGAGAGTCACCTGGGCCACTTACCTGGCGCGGCCAGCTGGACGGCCCAGCCCACTGGCTGGAGCGGTTGTCTTCAACCTCTGCCAGTAGGCAGAGGTGTGTCGACGCCTGCGCGCTCGAGGTCTCCACCTCCTCTCTGCCTGCTCGCCCGGATGCCTCTGACGGCGCCACGCACTCCCTCCGGGCCCCCTCCCTCTTTCTCGCGTCCATCCCCTCCTCTCCCTCGCTCTCTCCCGCGACGGCCGGCGCGGCCATGGAAGCGCCGCCGTGAACCACCACGCTCCCCGACCCCCTCTCGCCTTCCGGTGTTGCATGGAAGCTCCGCCACCGTCGCCTACGCCTCCTGGACAACCCGCAGGACGCCGGACGCACCGCACCACGACCATGGCGTCGTCTTCAACCTCTCGGCCGCCGACGATCGCACGCCGTCACCAACCCTTCCCCGAGCCCGCTGAGACGCGTACTGCAACCGCCGTGAGCTCCTTCCCCGAACCCCCCTCTTCTCTGTCTCGTTTGCATGCCGTAGCGCCATTCCCCACCGTCATCGAAGCTCGCCGCCGATGCGCTTCGTCGCCGTCGTGGCTAGAGCCACAGTGGCTCGAAGCCAAGCACACCTCTGCGCTCAGCACGGCTCCAGGAGCCCGTAGCGCCCACCAGCTCCTCCTGCCTTGCACCGTAGTGCCGAACCCTTCGTTGCCCGAGCTCCGGCCGCCGCCACGAGCTCGACTCCGGCGAGCTCACTCCACCGCAGCCTCTCTCGCTTGCTCCAACGGATGCGTGAGAGTGTCAGCTCTCTGTAGGTGGTCTCAGCCGCTAATTTGGTCGCCGAAGCGCAAAATCCGAGCCCCTCCGCCGTCTCGGCCTCGCCGGCGGGATTGACCCTGCTGACCAGGAGTTTGACCCCCGCTGACCGAGTTGACCCGGGTGGGCCCAGTTTGACCCCCCTGGTCCATGACAGATGGGACCCGCGTGCTAATTAAGTTAGGATTAGGACTAACTAAAAATAGTTAGACTTATGACACTGACACGCGGGACCCACTGGTCAGGTTTGACCTTGACCAGCCCCGTTGACCGCTGACGTCACCCTGACGCAACGCTGACGCATTAATTCAATTACTGGAATTATTCTTATGCAGGAAATTCCAGAAAATAGTACAAACTTCTAAAATTCATAGAAATTCAACCATAACTCCAAATGAAATAATTTATATATGAAAAATGATCAGAAAAATCCAATCTATCCATCTGTACTGGTTTCATGCATGTTAGAGCAACCTAACCTTGCTGTTTAGATGAAACATGATAATGCACTTATATGAGTTCATAGTTTAGGTTGTATTTGAATCCTTGATTCAAATAAGCTCAAAACCTTCTGGTTGTAGTTGCATTAGCCCAACACACTCATTTTACCATGTCATGATCATGCATCATATTGTGCATTGCATTGATTGTGTCCTTTCTCTGTTGCTGGTATTTGTCCCCTCTCGATAGACGTGGTTTCGATGATGAGATCGATAACACCGATGAAGAGCTATAATATCTTCAGAAGCGCCAGGGAAGCAGAACCCCCTTGTTCATTCCGATACAATCCCACTCTCTCGCTCCTGCTCTCTTTTATTGCAATAGGACAACAACGATTCAACTGTTACATGCTGCGGTAGTTGAACCCCTTTCCTCTGCATGACCTGTCATTGCCACAGTAAATAGATGAAACCCACTAGCATGAGTAGGAGTTGTTTGAGCCCTGATGTGCCTACTCATTCATGCTTGTTTGTCATGCCTGCTACTGCTTAGAGTTGAGTCAGGTCTGATTCATCGCGGATGAATTGGAATGTGGTGAACATGTCCTACTGTTGGGAGCTAAGTGTGTGAACACGATTTGGTAAAGGTAGCGGTGAGAGGCCATGTAGGAGTACATGGTGGGTTGTCTCATTGCAGCCGTCCTCAGGAACTGAGTTCTATGTTTGTGATCCATGAACAGTTACTACCACACATTGGGTTCCAGTAACTCGGCCCCTCTCGGCTTATTAACCAACTCGATCTCTGTCCAGGAGTTGCAACTAGTTTCTGGTGTTTGTAGGTAGTGTTAGTAGTCTACCAAGTGGCACCCGGTACAGGTGGGCTTGGGACAGACTAGGCACCATGGCACGTTGTACGAAGCATAGATCCATTTGTCGAGGTGGGCTTGGGAACCCTGCACACATAGTTTGGGGCTGTGAGCGACACCCCGGCCGGATCTCCTTGCGGATGGAACCCGAATAGGCGATAAACCTGGACTAGAGACTTGTGTGGTTAGTCAGGTCGTGGCCGACTCCCTCGCCAGGCTTCGGCTTGGAGGTTGCCGAGGTACATGACATGTACATGGTGGTAAGTGGCGAGAGCGTGTGTGAAGAAGTACACCCCTGCAGGGTTATCATTATCTATTCGAATATCCGGATTCCTCGGATATGGAAACTTGGACCCCTTGCATAGTTCATAGACAAGTGAAAGTGGATACTCTAAAATGCGCAAGATAAGCGTGAGTGCTATGGATGGCCTTCTCGTAGGGAGACGGGAGCAGATCCATAGTGGTGTATTGATAAGGTGAATATGTGGACTCGTGTGTGCCACTTCAAAAGAGTTACTGGCAGTCGTAGTTCAGGATAGCCACCGAGTCAAAGCTGGCTTGCTGCAGTTAAACTCCACCACCCCTTTGTTGACACCGATGCATATGTAGATAGTTCTGATGTAAGTCTTGCTGGGTACATTTGTACTCACGTTTGCTTATTTTATGTTTTGGGGAGAGACTTCAGTCTCGCTAGTAGTTCCGCGTGGACTTCGACGTTTAGCTTGATACCTGATCTACGATCTTGTGCCCTCGGCAGGATCTAGTGGATAGTCTGACTTCTCAGCCTTTTTCATTTGTAGATGTCTGTACTCAGACATGTTAAGCTTCCGCATGTGCTTTGACTTGTATGCTCTGAATGTTGGGTCATGAGACCCATGTTTGTAATATCTCGCTCCCCGGAGCCTAATGCATAAATACTTGAGTCGTAGAGTTATGTTGTGATGCCATGTTGTATTTACACATATCGAGCATATTGTGTGTATGATTGAAATGCTTGGTATGTGTGGGATCTGAAAACCTAGTTGTTTATCCTTGGTAGCCTCTCTTATGGGGAAATGTAGTCTTGTGCTTCGATGAGCCATAGTAGTCCGCTACAGCCCGGTTCACCGGAGTCCTGCTAGCCCAGCACTACTGCTCCGGAACACTTGACTGGCCGGCATGTCTTTCACTTCGTTCCTGTGTCTGTCCCTTCGGGGAAATGTCACACGGTGGCATCCGGAGTCCTGCCTAGCCCGCTACAGCACGGGTTCCTGGAGTCCTGTTAGCCCAGTGCTACAGCCTGGATTCACACGCTGCTGACCGACATGCTCGATGTTGTTTCATGTATGTCTGTCCCTGTAAGTTAGTGCCACTTTGGGTTCACGACTAGTCATGTCGGCCCGGGTTCTTTGTCATCTGGATGCTAGTGACACTATCATATACGTGAGCCAAAAGGCGCAAACGGTCCCGGGGCAGGTAAGGTGGCACCCGTGGGAATACCGTGCGTGAGGCCGCAAAGTGATATGATGTGTTGCATGCTAGATCGGTGTGACTTAGGATCGGGGTCCTGACAATTGAACCCAAAGCTAAGCACTTCTCCCATTGCAAGAAATATCAATCTAGTAGGCCAAACCAAACTGATAATTCGAAGAGACTTGCAAAGATAACCAATCATACATAAAAGAACTCAGAGAAGATTCAAATATTGTTCATAGATAAACTTGATCATAAACCCACAATTCATCGGTCTCAACAAACACACCGCAAAAGAAGATTACATCAAATAGATCTCCACAAGGGAGGGGGAGAATATTGTATTTAGATCCGAAAACAGAGAAGAAGCCATCTAGCTGATAACTATGGACCCGAAGGTCTGAGGTAAACTACTCACACATCATCGGAGAGGCTATGGTGTTGATGTAGAAGCCCTCCGTGATCGATGCCCCCTCCGGCGGAGCTCCGGAAAAGGCCCCAAGATGGGATCTCACGGGTACAGAAGGTTGCGGCGGTGGAATTAGGTTTTTGGCTCCGTATCTGGTAGTTTGGGGGTACGTAGGTATATATAGGAGGAATAATTACGTCGGTGGAGCAACGTGGGGCCCACGAGGGGGAGGGCGCGCCTGGGGGGTAGGCGCTCCCCCTACCTCGTGCCCTCCTGGTTGATTTCTTGACGTAGGGTCCAAGTCCTCTGGATCACGTTCGTTCCGAAAATCACGTTCCCGAAGGTTTTATTCCGTTTGGACTCCGTTTGATATTCTTTTTCTGCGAAACTGTGAAACAGGTAAAAAACAACAATTCTGGGATGGGCCTCCGGTTAATAGGTTAGTCCCAAAAATAATATAAAATTGTATAATAAAGCCCATTAATGTCCAAAACAAAATATAATACAACATGGAACAATAAAAAATTATAGATATGTTGGAGACGTATCAGGCGTGTACTCCTTGTCCATCATGCGGGGCACATAGGCTTCCGGGGCTGTCACCCCAAACACCTCGCCGTAGTTCCCCACACTCCATGTCGCCCAGCCCAGTGCGGCTTCTTGAAAATGGTAGCGCGACGCCACACTGGGACCATGGGGGCAACGCTCGTGCCCATGCTCATCGAAGGCGGCGTGGGGGCAACCGGGCCCCCAGCGCCACCGGCCGTCCTGGTGTCGATGAAGCCCTCGGGCACACCCAAAGGCGCGTAGTTGCGGCGAGGCCCGTCGTGAGGTCCAGTAGCGGCCCGGGAAGGGAGCAGATAGCAGAAAGGCGGCGCTCCTGACGCCGCTGCATCCAGCAACTCAGCGACACATTCCAGCAGTGCGTCGTGGCCGCTCTCCATCAGCCGACACCGCAGCAACTCCCGCGCCACCGTGAGCGCGGCCCGCATGTTCGCCTGCTCCCGCCGGGTGTGTGGCGCCGTAGCTGCGGCGTGGCTTGTGGCCCGTGTAGCGGCTCGCGCTTGTCGTGGAGTGAGGGTGGACGACGCCTGGTCGCGCCGCCCGCACCCCGCAGCGTTAGGTGGCGCTCGTGCCGCCTGGAGCGCGGGGTTGAGTTCTTCATGGGCAGGTGGTGCTGCCCGGGCTGGCCAGGCTACCCATCGGTCGGAGTTGGCCCTTGGGTCACCGGACATCTGGGCCGCGGAGTGTCGGCGGGTCGATTGGCGGGGAAGAGACTCCGGTGCACCCCTACCTGGCACGCCAAATGTCGGATCACGGGTTCCTACAAAACCCTTAAGGTTCGAACATCGGGGTGCGCGTGAAGATTTCCTCCCTACCGATCTACGCCCTAGCTCTCTAAAATCTCGTGGACGAACTCGACGAACTCACAACACAAAGACACAAGATTTATACTAGTTCGGGCCAGCATCGTGGTGTAATACCCTACTCCAGTGTGGTGGTGGTGGATTGCCTCTTGGGCTGATGAAGAACAATACAAGTGGAAGAACAACCTCCTGAGGTTGAGGTGTTCTTGTGCTTGGTGTGTGGCTAAGTGCTAGCTCTAGATGAGGTTAGCCTTCTACTGTGGTTCACCCCCTCCCTCTACTGTGGTGGTGGTGTTCTACGGAGGGAGTATATCTAATTGTAACCACCTTCTGCATAACAGGGTGTCACTGCTACATAATAGGTTGATTTTACTGGAGAGAAAACTGAGTCGTACAACTTATGTGCTGGTACAAATGTCCCTGTTGGACAGTCGTAAGAACCCATCTTTTGTAGTGCATGCATTACAGTCATTCCCTATTCCACCTACATTTACCCAGTAAAACCTCTACAGCCTGGACATTTTCTTTTAATATCAAACACACGTGCTCCCTTTTTAAGTGTGTGTTTGAAGCTTCAGAAAAATCAAAACGAATCTTACATGTACATGTCAGAGAGCACTATGTATCTTCAATGTTTTGTGAAGATACATCATTTGATTTGCCATCTGCACCAAAACGACAAGAACGAGAGGCTAAAAAGCAGCTTCATCTGCTCTATTTTTCGGTTACAAGTTTGCTCATGCTTTCAAATGTTAAAAAAATACGCTCATCAATGATTGATTATTCTGTGAACTTGCAAAGTCATAATAATGAACCATCGATATGTGTGAATTTTCTTGAAACATTTTGAAGCTGATGAAAGGGTTCATATAGAGAGGGGAAAGAGGCGGGCGTGAGAATACCCGCAGACACCACAACAGCTATATACACCTCGACACCATGTTGAGCATAGATAGTTCTTGATACCAAAATAAGGTAAATCTTAGTGTATTGACACTAAGAATTTTGGACATTAGTTGCGTCCACGATTATGTGATATCTACCCAACTTAAAAAAAGTGAGATAACACAAAAAGGGAGGCATACAGGAATCATTTCTTTTGCTGGAGGCAAAGAATTTAAGTCCTAATGGAGTAGGACGTTTTGGTGCCGAGGCTCATCTGCACCTGGTTAAAAAAAACGTAAAAAATTCAAAAAAAATTCAAAAAATTCCAAATAAAATTTGTGTGATAGAAAATTTGATGCGTGAGGGCCGCTACAAATTTAAAGTCATTTGAACATATGAGCAACTCTCAGCAAAAAAGAGAAATCAGGCCAAAACAGTACATGAACAGTAAACATTTTTACAGAGCCCCAATTTGTCTTTTTTCTGAGAGCTGCTCATATGTCCAAATGACTTGAAATTTGGAGTGGGCCTCACGCATCAAATTGTCTACCACGCACATTTTATCTGGAATTTTTTGATTTTTTATAGTATTTGTTTTGATTTTTTTCGTCGGCTCAAGTGCAGATGAGCTCGGGTGCAGAAATGGATTTTCGGTTCTAATGCCACTATCCCCCAATTCTCTCTCTCTTTCTTAGGAAATATGCATTCTATATAGAAAATAGGCCACTGGAATATAAGCAAAATAAAATAAATCATAACATCAAAATGAGGAACAAACGTGACTTTGTTAGAGAGAGAGATAATCCACCTTGTTCTTCACCAAAACCTTCCTCAGGATTCTTCTTCTTCTCTTCTTTCTCAGATCTACGCACATTGTGTAAAGAAAAATCAAGAAATTAAAATCAACTTTAGCTAGATGACAAGGTCTGGATGCATCAGGGAAAAGTTAACTCTGCTCTCCTATAGTGGGTTAATAAAGTTGAAGTTTGCTGACCATAAAAAACTTGCTGACTAACTCCATGAACACCAGTAGGGAACACTGCCATGGGAGGATCAACAGTTCGAGCCATTGAAACAGGCCGTGTTTGTGTAAACCGTTCCCGCAACAAACAATAATTCTAGTGCCCGAAAATCTAGTTGCTGCACAAAAGAGAAATCTGTGTAGTAGTATTCGAGAGATTTGTTTCATATGCATGCTTCAGGAAAGTATAGTGTAGGACGACATACGGGGCCATGGCGATGGCCTGCACCTGCACGCCCGCCATGGTGATCATCCTTCCATTTCCATTGTGATGGCCTGCCTGCAGAAACCAATCCAACCGCAGGGGTCATCCAGAAGAAGAAGAAGAAGAAGAAGAAGAAGAAGGGAGGGAGGGGAGGAGGATGGAGGGCGTGTGTGCCTACCTTTGAAGTCTAGGTGTTGCAGCCCATCACGGGTGTCGAGGGCCACCGCAAGTTTCGCTCCCCACACGACTGAGAGAAGGCCACCGTTGTCGTCATCCATGGGTGGGTGTGGGCCTAGGGTTCCGCCCCCATCCATCCATGGCCTTCCTCGAGGACCACGTGGACGATGGCGCGCTGGTGCTGGTGCCGCTGCGGATCTGGGCGTCGCTCCGCTCCTCGATCTGGGGCCTCCACTCCCCTTCCCTCCCCTTCCCTTGCTTTGGAGAGGCAGAAAGGTGTCACCCATGGCTCGCCATGCCGAGTTGAACGCCCGTCGTCCTTCTGCCAAGAGGAGAAAAACCGAGGGGAGGAGGAGGGCCATGGCGGCGGCGGAGTGCATGGGAGGAGGTGGAGTGGGGCGTGGGGTGCGGGGCTCGGGACGGAAGGGGCTTGGGGGCTAGGTTTTGACCGCACGCCCTGCAACCCACGATAGTTGCGGCCCATCCTCTTTTCGAGCTGAACACGCGCGCACACACTCACCGTGACTGTAACAGAGGGCCCATGCAGAAGGGTGGCCCGGGCGTCATCCACTGTAACCTGAACACACAATGTACATAAAAATGAACGCCCAGATATATACCAGCGAGATAAAAAGTACAACGTCAGTGGACAGCAAGGCAGATAGTGCGTGCAGGATGATTTCCAAACCGCGATGGCGCTGGTTTAGCGGGTACCATAGGAGGCTTTATATGTTAGATGTTGAGTCCATGGATTATACGCACTCTTACCCTTCCATCATTGCTAGCCTCTTCGGTACCGTGCATTGCCCTTTCTCACATTGAGAGTTGGTGCAAACTTCACCGGTGCATCCAAACCCTGTGATATGATATGCTCTGTCACACATAAACCTCCTTATATCTTCCTCAAAACAGCCACCATACCTACCTATTATGGCATTTCCATAGCCATTCCAAGATATATTGCCATGCAACTTTCCACTGTTCCGTTTATCATGACACGTTCATCATTATCATATTGCTTTGCATGATCATGTAGTTGACATCGTATTTGTGGCAAAGCCACCATTCATAATTTTTCGGACATGTCACTCTTGATTCATTGCTTATCCCGGTATAGCGCCGGAGGCATTTATATAGAGTCATACTTTGTTCTAGTATCGAGTTGTAATCATTGAGTTGTAAATAAATAGAAGTGTGATGATCATCATTCATAGAGCATTGTCCCAATAAAAAAAGAGAAAGGCCAAATAAAAAAGGGAGGCCCAAAAAAAGAGAAAATAAAAAGGGATAATGCTACTATCTTTTTTTCCACACTTGTGCTTCAAAGTAGCACCATGATTTTCATGATAGAGAGTCTCTTGTTTTGTCACTTTCATATACTAGTGGGAATTTTTTATTATATAACTTGGCTTGTATATTCCAAGTTTCCAACAATGGGCTTCCTCAAATGCCCTAGGTCTTCGTGAGCAAGCAAGTTGGATGCACACCCACTTAGTTTCTTTTGTTGAGTTTTCATGCATTTATAGCTTTAGTGCATCTGTTGCATGGCAATCCCTACTCCTTGCATTAACATCAATCGATGGGCATCTCCATAGCCTGTTGATTAGCCGTGTTGATGTGAGACTTTCTCCTTTTTTATCTTCTCCACATAACCCCCATCATTATATTCTATTCCACCCATAGTGCTATATCCATAGCTCACGCTCATGTATTGCGTGAAGGTTGAAAAAGTTTGAGATTACTAAAGTATGAAACAATTGCTTGGCTTGTCATCGGGGTTGTGCATGATGAGAGCATTCTTGTGTGACGAAAATGGAGCATGACTAAACTATATGATTTTGCAGGGATGAACTTTCTTTGGCCATGTTATTTTGAGAAGACATAATTGCTTAGTTAGTATGCTTGAAGTATTATTGCTTTTATGTCAATATTAAACTTTTATCTTGAATCTTTTGGATCTGAATATTCATACCACAATTAAGAGGGTAACAGTAAAAAATTATGCCAAGTAGCATTCCGCATCAAAAATTCTGTTTTTATCATTTACCTACTCGAGGACGAGCAGGAATTAAGCTTGGGGATGCTGAATTTTTTATTGCTTCATGCTATATTATATTCTGTTTTGGATGATCAATGGGCTTTGTTATACACTTTTATATTATTTTTGGGACTAACCTATTAACCGGAGGCCCGCCCAAATTGTTGTTTTTTTCCTATTTCAGAGTTTCGCAAAAAAAGAATATCAAACGAGTCCAAACGGAATGAAACCTTCGGGAACGTGATTTTCGGAACAAACGTGATCCAGAGGACTTGGAGTCTATGTCAAGAATTCAACCAGGAGAGCACGAGGCAGGGGGCGCGCCTACCCCCCTGGGCGCGCCCTCCACCCTCGCGGGGCCCATGTTGCTCCACCGACTTACTTCTTCCTCCTATATATACCTACGTACCCCCAAACCAACATAAGCATCCACGAAAACTTAATCCCACCGCCGCAACCTTTTGTACCCGTGAGATCCCATCTTGGGGTCTTTTCCGGCGTCCTGCCGGAGGAGGCATTGATCATGGAGGGCTTCTACATGAACAACATAGCCTCTCCGATGATGTGTGAGTAGTTTACCTCAGACCTTCGGGTCCATAGTTATTAGCTAGATGGCTTCTTCTCTCTCTTTGGATCTCAATACAAAGTTCTCCACGATTCTCGTGGAGATCTATTCGATGTAGTCTTCTTTTGCGGTGTGTTTGTTGAGACCGATGAATTGTGGGTTTATGATCAAGTTTATCTATGAACAATATTTGAATCTTCTCTGAATTCTTTTATGTATGATTGGTTATCTTTGCTAGTCTCTTCGAATTATCAGTTTGGTTTGGCCTACTAGATTGATCTTTCTTGCAAAGGGAGAAGTGCTTAGCTTCGGGTTCAATCTTGCGGTGTCCTTTCCCAATGACAGCAGGGGTGATAATCCCCAAGTGCAAGGAATCATCGTAGCACTTTCCAAAGAAGTGATAAGTATGGAGTGTCGAACCCACAAGGAGCTAAAGGTAAGATCAATATTATCTCAAGCCCTATCTGCCACTGATACGACTCTACGTGCACCAAACGTTTACTTCCAACTAGAAACGAGAAATAAAACTACGTTGTGGGTATGAAGAGGATAACTTTGCATGGTGTCGGAGAGCTAAAACATAAAAGTAGGTGCTGTTATCATAAAGTTAGAATATATTACTAAATAATATAAATAGCGAGTGTGGAATAATGGTGGATCGGTGTGCGGAATTGTCCTAGGCAATTGTTAACAAGACCGGTGATCACTATTGCAGTTTCATATGAGGGAGAGGCATAAGCTAACATACTTTCTCTACTTGGATCATATGTACTTATGATTGGAACTCTAGCAAGAATCCGGAACTACTAAAGATCATTAAGGTAAAACCCAACCATAGCATTAAAGCATCAAGTCCTCTTTATTCCCATACGCAACAATCCCTCTTACTCGGGTTTAAGCTTCTGTCACTCTAGCAACCCACTATAAGCGAATCATGAACGTATTGCAACACCCTATAGCGGGAATCCCTCACGCTTGCGCGACACGAAGGGCACCATAGGACAGCACCAAAGTGAAACATACAACTCATACCAATATATATCATCAATCAACCCAAAGACAAAAGACTCAAAACATCATAGGATGGCAACACATCATTGGATCATAATATGTGGCATAAAGCACCATGTTCAAGTAGGGATTACAGCAGTGTGCGGGAGAGTGGACCGCGTAAAAGAGGCGAGGATGGTGATGATGATGGTGATGTTGATGAAGACAATCACCGTGGCGATGATTCCCCTCCCGATGGCACTCCGGCGCCACTGGAAGAGAGGAGGAGAGGTTCTCCCCCTTGTGCTTCCTCCTCCATGGCCTCCACCCTCTGGTCCTTGGCCTTCATGATGATGATGGCCCCTTCGGGATACTCCTCCATGGCCACCGATGATGATGGCCCCCTCCGGCAGGGTGCCGGAGAGGGCCTAGATTGACTTCTCGTGGCTACAGAGGCTTGTGGCGGCGGAACTTCTGATCTAATCTCCGTTCTGGAAGTTTTAGGGTATGAGAGTATATATGGGTGCAGGGGGTACATCGGAGGAGCTTCGGGGCCCCAAGAGGCAGGGGGCGCGCCCTAGGGGGGTGGGCGCGCCCCCCACCCTCGTGAGCACCTCCCTTATCTCCTGACGTAGGGTCCAAGTCCATCCGATAGCTTCCCTTCCAAAAATAACTTCTCCAGTTGATTTCGTTCCGTTTCGACTCCGTTTGATATTCCTTTTCTTCGAAACACTGAAATAGGCAAAAAACAGCAATTCTGGGCTGGGCCTCCGGTTAATAGGTTAGTCCCAAAAATAATATAAAAGTGGATGATAAAGCCCAATATTGTCCGAAACAGTAGATAAAATAGCATGGAGCAATAAAAAATTATAGATACGTTGGAGACGTATCAGGCATCCACAAGCTTAATTCCTGCTCGTCCTCGAGTAGGTAAATGATAAAAAAGATAATTTTTGATGTGGAATGCTAGTAAGTGCTTAGGTTTGATCAATGACAATTCCAATCACTTTTTCTAGCATCATTACATATCATAACAATAGCTCATCTCATAAAACTTTTCATGATCAAGTAACAAGCAAGTCACACGTTTAAAGTATGGATTATAAACTTTCTTGAAAACTAACAAACAATATTCTCAGTCATCAAACAATTGCAATTCATCCTATTTTCAGGAAGAGCCTATGTCAGAGCTTTGATTTAGCAAACTTCACATACTCAACTATCATTTAGTCTTTTACAATGGCTAACAATCACGCAATACTTGTGGTTATGGAGTTTTAATCGGACACAGAGAAAGATAGGGGCTTATAGTTTCACCTCCCAACCTTTTAACTCAAGGGTAATGTCAACAATAATAACTCATGCTCCCCTACATCCAATTAGATATATATATCAGGTTCTTTCCAACATGCTGGGCTTGCCAAAGGATAAAATGAAAAAGGAAAGGTGAAGATCAGCGTGACTCTTGCATAAGGTAGAAGATAATAATAAAAGATAGGCCCTTCGTAGAGGGAAGCAGAGGTTGCCATGCGCTTTTATGGTTGGATGCACAAAATCTCAATGCGAAAGAACGTCACTTTATATTGCCCCTTGTGATATGAACCTTTATTATGCAGTCCTCCGCTTTTATTACTTCCACATCACAAGATCGTATAAAGCTTATTTCTCCCACACAAATCAATCATACATATATTTATAGCAATTTTTATTGATTTGCACCGATGACAACTTACTTGAAGGATCTTACTCAATCCATAGGTAGATATGGTGGACTCTCATGGCAAAACTGGTTTAAGGATTTGGAAGCACAAGTAGTATCTCTACTTGGTGCTAAGAATTTTGGCTAGCATGAGGGGGAAAGGCAAGCTCAACATGTTAGAGGATCCATGACAACATACTTTATCTCAGATATAAGAGAACATAACTCATTACGTTGTCTTCCTTGTCCAACATCAAATCTTTAGCATGTCATATTTTAATGAGTGCTCCCAATCATAAAAGATGTCCAGGATAGTATATTTATATGTGAAACCTCTCTTCCTTCAATATTCTTTCATGAATTGTTCAAGTGACCAATTCGACGTTTGCTAACTTGCAATAAGTTTAATACCTATACTTATTATGTGTGAAGTCACTACGCCCCATGTTATAAGCATATGAAACATATATAAATTCAGGTTTATGACATTCAATTTATTCAACCATTTACTCATAGGATATACATGAAGCACATGAGCAATTGACAAACTACTCCAGAAGATATGAGTGAAGAACACTGAGTAGTCAAATAATTAACTAGCCGTGGGAGGATTCTTTTCTTTCAATATTTCAGATCCAATGATTTTATTCAAACAGCAAGTAAAATCGAAAACACGCTCCAAGCAAAACACATATCATGTGATGAATAAAAATATAGCTCCGAGTAAAGTATACCGATAGTTTTGAAGACGAAAGACGGGATGCCTTCCCGGGCATCCCCAAGCTTAGGCGCTTGAGTCTTCCTTGAATATTACCTTGGGGTGCCTTGGGCATCCCCAATATTAGGGTCTTTCCACTCATTATTCTCCTCATATCGATATCTCACCCAAAACTTGAAAACTTCAATCACACAAAACTTAACCAAACTTCGTGAGATAGGTTAGTATGATAAAGAGCAAACCATTCACTTTGGTACTATCAAAGACAAGGTTCATAATTGTTCTCACACAATGCCTACTGTACCATCTCATTTCTACAATTTATATTGAGGAATATAAGTCATAGAAACTAGAAAACAAGCAAACTATGCAATGAAAACAGAATCAGTCAGAAACAGAACAGTCTGTAATGATCTGAACAATAACCATACTTCTGCTACTCCAAAAATTATGAAATAAATTGGTGGACGTGGGGAATTTGTCTATTAATCTTCTTCAAAAAGAATCAACTCAAAAGCACTCTTCTGTAAAAAATGACATATATTCTCGTGAGCGCAAAGTTTCTGTTTTTTACAGCAAGATCACATTAACTTTCACCCAAATCTTCCCAAAGGTCTTACTTGGCACTTTATTGAAACAAAAGCTGTAAAACATGATTAATCCAGTATCTTAATCATGTAAACACACAAAAACAGTAAGGGTAAATATTGGGTTGTCTCCCAACAAGCGCTTTTCTTTAATGCCTTTTAGCTAGGCATGATGATTTCAATGATGCTCGCATAAATGATAAGAATTGGAGCACAAAGAGAGCATCTTGAAGAATATGACTAGCACATTTAAATATAACTTACTTCCTATGCCTAGGGATTTTGTGATCAAATAAGAACAACATTCAACTAGCATAGGAAGGCAAAACAAGTATAACTTTAAAACTTTAAGCACATAGAGAGGAAGCTTGATATTATTGCAACTCCTACAAGCATGTATTCCTCCCTCATAATATTTTTTAGTAGCATCATGGATAGCAAATTTGTTCTCATACTCAATTGGAACCTCTTCCGAAATAGTGGAGTCATCACTAGCTAAAGTTGACACTCATCCAAATCCACTTTCAAAAATATCACACTAAGATTCAACACTTCCAAAATAGTGGGATTACTAATTCCTAAAGTTGGCACTCTTCCAAACCCACTTTAAATGATAGTATTATTCATACTCCAAAAGATATAAGTGAAGTTCATGGAGCATTCTACAACTAACCAATATCCAAGCTCAAAATATATAAGTGAAGCACATGAAGCATTCTATAAAACCATACTCAAAAGATTTAAGTGAAGCACAAAGAGCAATTCTATAAGATAAATACTTAAAAGGTTTAAGTGAAGCACATGAAGTATTCTATAAATCATTGAAGGGATATCTCATGCTAGCATGGTTCTTAAAGAAAAAGAAAACACAAAGGACACAAATCATGTGAACAGGGCAAAAACCGAGGTATACCGATGATCGTTGAAGAAGAAAGATGGGATGCCAACCGGGGCATCCCCAAGCTTAGATGCTTGAGTATACTTTGAAATATTTAGTTGGGTGCCTTGGGCATCCCCAATCTTGAACTCTTGCCTCTCTTTATTCTTCTCATATTGATAGCTCCTCGTCCTTCGGACACTTCATCCACACAAAACTTTAACAAAAACTTGTGAGATCTGTTAGTGTAATAAAAAAATCACTACCTTTACGTACTGTAATGAACTTATTATTTATTTATATTGGTGTTAAACCTACTGTATTCCAACTTCTCTATGGTTCATGAACTATTTTACTAGCCATAGATTCATCGAAATAAGCAAACAACACACGCAAAACAGAATCTGTTAAAAACAGAACAGTCTCTAGTAATCTGGAAGTTTGGCAAACTTCTGCAACTCCTAAAATTATAAACTAAATTTTAAAATTTGAAAAATTTGTACAGAAGTAATGTGCAAAAAATTTCATACCCATTTGACCTTCCATTAAAAAATGTAAACTCACGCACTACAGACAAAGTTTCTGTTTTTGTTCTGCACATAGTAAACAAGCAATCTAATCATCCTAAAAATGTAAACTCACGCACTACAGACAAAGTTTTTGTTCACGCACTATTGCAGTTTCATATGAGGGAGAGGCATAAGCTAACATACTTTCTCTACTTGGATCATATGTACTTATGATTGGAACTCTAGCAAGCATCCGCAACTACTAAAGATCATTAAGGTAAAACCCAACCATAGCATTAAAGCATCAAGTCCTCTTTATTCCCATACGCAACAATCCCTCTTACTCGGGTTTAAGCTTCTGACACTCCAGCAACCCACTATAAGCGAATCATGAACGTATTGCAACACCCTACAGCGGGAATCCCTCACGCTTGCGTGACAGGAAGGGCACCATAGGACAGCACCAAAGTAAAACATACAACTCATACCAATCTATATCATCAGTCAACCCAAAGACAAAAGATATCTACTCAAAACATCATAGGATGGCAACACATCATTGAATCATAATATGTGGCATAAAGCACCATGTTCAAGTAGGGATTACAGCGGTGTGCGGGAGAGTGGATCGCGTAAAAGAGGTGAGGATGGTGATGATGATGGTGATGTTGATGAAAACGATCACCATGGCGATGACTCCCCTCCCGATGGCACTCCGGCGCCACCGGAAGAGAGGAGGAGAGGTTCTCCCCCTTGTGCTTCCTCCTCCATGGCCTCCACCCTCTGGTCCTTGGCCTTCATGATGATGATGGCCCCTCCAGGATACTCCTCCATGGCCGCCGGTGATGATGGCCCCCTCCGGCAGGGTGCCGGAGAGGGCCTAGATTGACTTCTTGTGGCTACAGAGGCTTGTGGCGGCGGAACTTCCGATCTAATCTCCGTTCTGGAAGTTTTAGGGTACGAGAATATATATGGGTGCAGGGGGTACGTCAGAGGAGCTTCGGGGGCCCACGAGGGGGTGGGCACGCCCCCCACCCTCGTGAGCACCTCCCTTATCTCCTGACGTAGGGTCCAAGTCCATCCGGTAGCTTTCCTTCCAAAAATAACTTCTCCAGTTGATTTCGTTCCGTTTCGACTCCGTTTGATATTCCTTTTCTTCGAAACACTAAAATAGGCAAAAAAACAGCAATTCTTGGCTGGGCCTCCGGTTAATAGGTTAGTCCCAAAAATAATATAAAAGTGGATGATAAAGCCCAATATTGTCCGAAACAGTAGATAAAATAGCATGGAGCAATCAAAAATTATAGATACGTTGGAGACGTATCAAGGGGCAGCAAGGCACGTATTGTATTGTTACCATCGAGGATAACAAGATGGGGTTTATATCATATTGCATGAGTTTATCCCTCTACATCATGTCATCTTACTTAAAGCATTACTCTGATCTTTTGAAGTTAATACTCTAGATGCATGCTGGATAGCGGTCGATGTGTGGAGTAATAGTAGTAGATGCAGGCAGGAGTCGGTCTACTTGTCACGGACGTGATACCTATATACATGATCATACCTAGATATTCTCATAACTATGCTCAATTCTATCAATTGCTCAACAGTAATTTGTTCACCCACCGTAATACTTATGCTCTTGAGAGAAGCCACTAGTGAAACCTATGGCCCCCGGGTCTATTTTCCATCATATTAATCTTCCAACAGTTAGCTATCTTTATTTTTTTTATTTTACTTTGCATCTTTATTATAAAAATACCAAAAATATTATCTTATCATATCTATCAGATCTCACTTTCAAGGGATCGACAACCCCTTTATTGCGTTGGTTGCGAGGTTTTTATTTGTTTGTGTAGGTGCGAGGGACTTGAGCGTGGCCTCCTACTGGATTGATACCTTGGTTCTAAAAAACTGAGGGAAATACTTACGCTACTTTACTGCATCACCCTTTCCTCTTCAAGGGAAAACCAACGCAGTGCTCAACAGGTAGCACATGGGTACGAGAGCTTGACCCATCCGAGGTAGCCAGTGGATACCCAAGCTTAAAGGAAGATGGCACTCCGTTTGATCAGAAGGACTTCTCAGCTTGCGTAAAGGAAATACGTCCAGTGGCGACTCTGATTGCCAATGATTCTGATCTTGCAAAGTATCATCCGGCTTATAACCAGGAGAATCAGAAGATGTCTACCCCGGCTTATAAAGTGATGGATTTAATCCCCCCAATCCGTAAGCACACTTTCGCCCCTGAAGTTGAGCCGTCTGATCTTATAGATGACGAGGCTGAATTTCAAGCTTTATCTGGCATCGATTGGTCATCACTAAATTTTCAGCCGGCAGAAGAGGACGAAGAACCGGCAAGGGATGACGCAGAAGCCTGCAGTCAGCAAGGCCAGGAAGATTGAACCGCCGAGCGGTTTATATACTTGATCTTTTTGAAAAAACACTTGATCTCATTCGGCTCATGGAGCCATGTAATAGGGTAGTAAAAATTTGAATATGCAGTGCCATCGTGCATGTTTCTGCTTTTTGCTTAATACTGTTGATCCGCCGGTTTTGTAAAAAACCATTATGGGTATGACAACCTTTGATTTATGCATATATGAATGATTATTATCCTGCACACAAAGAAAATACAAGCGCCCTGGCGGCTTACCGCCGGGCGGGTCATGATATCCAATTGAAGCCACTTGGGAGAAATAGTCCATAACCAGGGCTAGTCTGACCGTAATGTTTAACATAAAATATCATACCTGTGGCTGTATGCTTAGACTGCCGGTTGAGCAACCTTATGCAGTTAGAGACGGTAGAGCTGTAATTGTAAACACAAGAGTATGATACTCTGGCGACTTAGAGTCTGCCATCCTGGCGGGTTATAGAGACCCGGAAGATGCTTTCAAATATGAGCCATAAATAGGGCAACTGGGCCCGACTTGTAAAAAAACAGAAGTCAAAAAATAAATCTTCGAATGAAAGATCAAAAGGAATTCGAGGCTTTTGTGGGCTGCCAAGCCAAAGTGTCTTCTTCAATGAAACTAGACGGAGCCACTGGATTGTTCGTGCGTTCCGTGAGCCTGACTCACAGTGTGCCCAATCGACATTTGAACCCTAGATAAAGTCTGGTCTCACTGAAAGACTTATCAGGAGTACGCGGGGCCAGAGTAACAGCATACATCACGGGCCGATTTATCCAAGTTTCAAGGAAGGCGGCTTATGAAGCCTGGATCTATCCTGACTATCTGTAAACCGTGATCTCGCATGACAAGCCGCCGTTTGAACCTTAACAATCTCAGATCTTGGTCGAATACGCCATAAGATTGATCATTTAAGAGTTCAACGGGTCAATCAGGATTACCCGATGGAGTTGAAGCAGCTGGCTACAGGTAGGATGACCCGGAAAGGTTATGTTCTCTTTGGTCGAATACGCCTATGTTTGGACAAACCTGGTCAAGAGGGTAGTAACGCTATGTTCTCTTTGGTCGAATATGTCTATGTTTGAACAGGAAGCCCCCAAGTGACATACTGACAAATGTGGCGTTGAGCCGGTCAAGAGGGTACCGACAGCTATGATTCGAATACGATCAGGAAGCCCCCAAGTGACACACTGACGAATCGCGCTTCACCAGGGACCTATGTTTGAGCTGTGCTGTGCATCCAACTCTCTTTGGTCCCTGTAATTTTTTGACTATGAATAGTAGGGTAAAACCCCACTGCAATTTTTATTAATTAAAAAAGGAGCAGTACAGAACAAAAACAGGAAAAGAGAACTATATAGCTAGCTAAGGAGGCTAGCTAAGACAAAAAAAAGAAATAAAGAAATACAAACAAGGGCTTGAGGTGAGCCCCTGAAAGGAAAACTAACACTGAAACTAAAGCTAAAGCTAAAAGAAGGACACCTCAAGAAAGTAGCAAAGTAGCCAGCCAGGTGTTGAATTCAGCAGCATATCTAGCCTTGATCCTGTGTGACAGTAACTTCAGTTCCTCAAAGTAAATGTGCTTCCATCCTTGGAAAGTAGGCTGAATGTTCTTAAAAACCTTGTTATTTCTTGTAATCCAAATAGCCCAAGAACCCAGGATGATGATATCCATGTAGAAAGGTACCCTCAACTTTTCCTTCAGGTCTTGGAAGGCCTCTAGCACAGACAAGTTAGGAGATCTTTGCGGACATATGAAATTCCAACAGATCCTAGAGAAATGACACCCCCAGAATAAATGATGAAGAGTTTCTTCTTGTTGGCAATTCATCACAACACAATTGTATTCTTCCAAGACCATAGTTTTCCTTCTCGGGAGGTTTCTTGTGTTCAGTCTATCATGAAGGAGCATCCAAAAGAACATTTTGTGTTTAGGTTGACATGAAGATTTCCAAATCCAGGCAAAGTGAGGTGGAACTTGTTTGACTCCTATGATCACTCTGTATGCCTTTGAAGCAGAGAAGGTCCCTGTAATTTGGGCGTCAAGCCTCTTAAAAGAATATCTAAGATGATGATAAAGACTCAACTTCGAGGAAGTGAAACGACAGAGGCCCTGAATTATCAGGGATGCCGGCTTTATTATACTCTCTATAATATATACATTATGTAACCATGTACATCATGAGAGCCAGTGGCTCAAGTATAGTAGGGCCGAAGATGAGCAATATTCCACGGCCGATGGGTCTCCTCCTCCGACTTACGTGAATCCTTGTGTTCTCGAACGTCAAAAAGATAATATGACCCGTTATGCAGATTCTTGCTGACCACAAAAGGTCCTTCCCAGGGCGGCGAGAGCTTATGCATGTCTGTTTGATCCTGGATGAGCCGGAGCACTAAGTTGCCTTCTTGAAAGGTTCTGGTTTTGACCCGGCGGCTGTGATAACGACGTAGATCTTGCTGGTAAATCGCTGAACGAGCCGCCGCGAGGTCACGCTCCTCATCCAACAGGTCAAGTGCATCTTGATGTGCCTTTTCATTGTCAGCTTCCACGTAAGCTGCCACCCGGGGTGAATCATGACGGATGTCACTAGGGAGAACCGCCTCTGCTCCATAAACCATGAAAAAGGGGTGTAACCCGTAGATCTGTTGGGGGTCGTGTTGATGCTCCATAATACCGAAGGCAACTTCCAAAGATATCTTACCCACCGGGTAGGCTGACTTACCCGACACCACACCATGGAAGACAGTGTTTGACGGCTTAAGGTTCTTATCTGTCAGTCCCATGTGATGGAAGGTCTCATAATAAAGGATGTTAATGCTGCTACCTCCATCCATGAGCACCTTAGTAAATTTATAGCCCCCAACCTGAGGTGCCACCACCAGAGCCAGGTGACCCGGATTATCAACCTGGGGCGGATGATCCTCATGACTCCACAAAATAGGCTGCTCTGACCACCGCAAATAAGGTGGCATTGCCGGCTCAATAGTATTGACTGCCCTCTTACGAAGCTTCTGATCTCGCTTACATAAGCTAGTGGTGAAGACGTGGTACTGTCCACTATTCAACTGCTTCGGGTTGCTCTGATAACCAGACTGATGCTGCTATTGATTCCCCTGATTACTCTGCTGATTGTAACCACCTTGGTTACCATGGCCTTGAAACCCGGAACTTGAACCGCCTCCTTCGTGACCCAGACCATTAGAACCGGATCCTGATCCGCCATTCGGACCATGTTGGCGCTGGATGGACTCCCTAAAGCTTCTCATTATCCTGCAATCTTTCCATGAATGAGTAGCCAGCTTCTGATCCGTTCCGTGTTTCGGACACGACTATTTTAACATTGCCTCAAGATCGAATCCTGTCCTTGGAGTCGGCTGCCCCTTACAATGCTGGTTATAATTGCGTGCACTGGTGTTAGCCACAAATTCATCAGCCTTGTGCTTACCGTTGGTACGATTGTGCTGCTGCCCCTTCATGCCGCTACTCTTCTTTCCCTTTCCCGATCTTTCATCCTCAGAATCGGAGTCCTTGGTACCATCAGAGTCGGCATACTTAACAAGAGCCGCCATTAGAGTACCCATGTCGTCGCAATGACGCTTGACCGTCCAAGCTTCTGCTTGAGTGGAGTAAAACGGCAATTTTTCTCCAACATCAGAATCGTTGAACCGACGTTTATGTTCTCTAAAGAATGTATGATAGTCGAGACCCGGCGTACCCAGCTGGTTGTTGACTCGCCCTCTGCTTGAACGCAAGAAACCAAATCCACAATCGACATGGGCTGCTTGCATGTATCTTTGAAATTCTGGATGAACCGGGCCTTCAGCTCCGCCCATGGCCCTATGGAATTAGCCAGCAGCCCCTTCAACCAGGTACGAGCCGTCCCCTCTAGCATCATGGTGAAGTACTTGGCGTACGCAACCTCACTAACATCCAACATCTCCATAGGCATCTCATAACTCTCCACCCAAGCCTTAGGGGGCTGATCTGCTGTGTAATTGGGCACCTTACGAGGGCCTTTTAAATCCTTGGGTAAACGCTCATTCCGTAGAGCTGCTGTTAGACACGGCACACCAAAAGCTCTAGAAGTTACCCCTGCCTCAACTGAAACCGTCGGGTAAACCGGCGCATGCTGATGAATCGCCAGCCGAGCCGCCAGCTCAGCCTCAGGGCGCGCCGGGTCATGACCATGAGGTTGGTTACGACGCCGCTCGGAACCCGAGACTGCTAGCGAGTCAATGTGCCACTGTAGCTCCGGCTTGGACGAGGGGTCGCATGAATCCGGTCATGACTATAGGAATAAGCCTGCTGCTGTACCAAAGCCGTTTGAAGAAGCTCCCTAGCCCTTCGTGTTTCAACCGTCGCGGGAGTTTCACCCTCGACTGGCAGAGCCACCAATCGCGTAGCTACAGCAATCATGATATCCAGAGGGGTAGAGTAATGACCCGACGGCATCACTACATGCTGAGGTGGGGTATTGTTCATATGCGGAGAGCCTGCTATGCACGGCTGACCTGACGCTCCACCCCCCGGCGCCTCAACCGGCGGGTTACTAGCCCCCGCTCCAGGTGTGTTGAAGAGGTTCCTTGACTCATAAATCTAGGGCAGACGACTCTGGCACTTTATCCTCAAGACCTCGTTTGAAGCATTCTGATCCACCATAAGCCGGTATGAATCTGCTTGAATCCGCTGTGTCTGGGCGTTTAAGACGGCCCGTTCTGCAGCCATCCTAGTATTTTCCGCTGCCAATTCTGCCTTAGCTTGCGCTATATCATCACGCAACTTAGCCACATCCACCTTATGCTGTTCCTGGTTGTCTGCGGTTACCACCACTCCCATCAGAGTCGCCAGATCGTCCAACAGATCCGTTAGAACTTGAGCCGCACTGGAGGTCATGGCCGCGGCGGCTGTTGAACCGAGAATCGGCTGGGTGCCAGCCATGAAAATCGCCACTCTGTTCGGTGGCTCAAGGGGGTCCGGAATATTGTCGCCATCGGAAGAGCCCCCAAACCGTTCGTCTTGCAGCTGATACATAGAATTGGTTTCACATGTGGACGACTCACCATCAAAGTAGATGGTCGTCTCACCCCCAGACATAGAGCCTTCCAATTCAGCCCCATGGATACATCCAACAAAGGCACGCTTCACAGCGGGTTGAACCCGGGCGGGTCGCGCACGCTGAGCCATCTCGATGATGTCCGGCTTAGGGCCCGGTTCGCCGATCTTGCCGATGAAGACGTGGATTCCGCCGAAGGGGACCCGGTACCCGTACTCAACTGAGCCGGCCTTCGGGCCCCAGCCTGCATCGTCGATGTAGAGCTTGCCGCAACGACTCTTGGTCATTCGGCCCATGGCATATCCCTTGATCCCTTCAAAGCTGCCCTTTAAGAACTCAAAACCACTGTGCACTGGCCCCACGGTGGGCGCCAACTATCGTGGAAGTGTCACGGCAGATGTCCTCTTAGAAGGACTTAGTTGCGGAGCCATTGCGACGGAGTTAGCTTAAAGGGGTTAAACCGGGACAAAGGACACGAGGAGTTTATACTGGTTCGTCCCCTTGCGGTGAAGGTAAAGGCCTAATCCAGTTTGAGGTGGTATTGCTAGGGTTTCGATGACCAGGGAGCGAATACGCTTTGCCTGGCTCTTGACTTGTTGTCTCTTTTTCTAAGCCGCTGCCGGGTCGTCCCCGTATATACACGGGTTGACGCCCTGCGACCTACAGAGTCCCGGTCGGCTCATACAACGTGTCCGGCTCGGTGACTTATCTTACATGCCTTACAATACAAATTTACATATACATGGCGGTTTATACTTGTGGGCCTTAAGCCGACTTCGGGTTTGGGCCCTCTAACAAGCCTGTCTATGAACCACCATCTTAATATACTCTTGGGCTTATGTAGATGAACCACCATAGGGATGAGCCGGCCCCTCCTGGGCGGGTCATATCTAATAGTCATATCCCCAACAGCGGGTATCGTTATTTTCTGACCTTCACAGATGATTTCAGCAGATATTGATATATCTACATGATGAAACATAAGTCTGAAACATTTGAAAAGTTCAAAGAATTTCATAGTGAAGTGGAAAATTATCGTAACAAGAAAATAAAGTTTCTACGATCTGACCGCGAAGACGAATATTTAGAGTTACGAGTTTGGCCTTCAATTAAAACAATGTGGAATAGTTTCACAAACTCATGCCACCTGGAACACCACAGCATAATGGTGTGTCCGAACATCATAACCGTACTTTATTGGATATAGTGCAATCTATGATGTCTCTTACCGATTTACCACTATCGTTTTGGTGTTATGCATTAGAGACAGTTGCATTCACGTTAAATAGGGCAACATCTAAATCCGTTGAGACGACACCTTATGAACTGTGGTTTGGCAAGAAACCCAAGTTGTCGTTTCTTAAAGTTTGAGGCTGCGATGCTTATGTGAAAAGGCTTCAACCTGATAAGCTCGAACCCAAATCGGAGAAATGTGTCTTCATAGGATCCCAAAAGAGACTGTTGGGTACACCTTCTATCACAGATCCGAAGGCAAGATCTTTGTTGCTAAGAAAGGATCCTTTCTGGAGAAGGAGTTTCTCTTGAAAGAAGTGAGTGGGAGGAAGGTAGAACTTGATGAGGTAATTGTACCTTCTCCCTAATAGGAAAGTATTTCTTCACTGAAATCAGTTCAAGTGATGCTTACACCAATTAGTGAGGAAGTTAATGGTGATGGTCATGAAGCTTAGGATCAAGTTACTACCGAACCTTGTAGGTCAACCGGAGTACGTTCCGCACCAGAGTGGTACGATAATTCTATTATGGAGTTCATGTTACTTGACCATGATGAACCTACGAACTATGAGGAAGCAATGATGAGCCCAGATTCCGCGAAATGGCTTGAGGCCATGAAATCTGAGATGGGATCCATGTATGAGAACAAAGTGTGGACTTTGGTTGACTTGGCCGATGCTCGGAAAGCCATAGAAAATAAATGGGTCTTCAAGAGGAAGACGGACGCTGATAGTAGTGTTATTATCTACAAAGCTAGACTTGTCGGAAAAGGTTTTTGACAAAGTTGAAGGTGTTGACTACGATGAGATTTTCTCACTCGTAGCGATGCTTAAATCTATCCGAATCATGTTAGCAAACTGCCACATTTTATGAAATCTGGAAAATGGATGTCAAAACTACATTCCTTAATGGATTTCTTAAAGAAGAGTTGTATATGATGCAACCAGAAGGTTTTGTCGATCCTAAAGGTGCTAACAAAATGTGCAAGCTCCAGCAATCCATCCATGGACTGGTGCAAAGCATCTCAGAGTTGGAATATACGCTTTGATGAGTTGATCAAAGCATATAGTTTAATACAGACTTGCGATGAAGCATGTATTTACAAGAAGGTGAGTGGGAGCACTACAACCTTTGTGATAAGTGTATGTGAATGACATATTGTTGATCAAAAATGATGTAGAATTTTCTGGAAAGTATAAAAGGAGTGTTTGAAAGGAGTTTTTCAAAGAAAGACCTCGATGAAGCTGCTTACATATTGAGCATCAAGATCTATAGAGATAGATCAAGACGCTTGATAAGTCTTTTCAATGAGTACATACCTTGACAAATTTTTGAAGTAGTTCAAAATGGAACAGTCAAAGGAGTTCTTGCCTGTATTGCAAGGTGTGAAATTGAGTAAGACTCAAAGCCCGACCACGGCA
Source organism: Aegilops umbellulata (assembly GCA_032464435.1). Classification (NCBI taxonomy): domain Eukaryota; kingdom Viridiplantae; phylum Streptophyta; class Magnoliopsida; order Poales; family Poaceae; genus Aegilops; species Aegilops umbellulata. Next base: position 403,152,115 of record CP136054.1, read on the forward strand.
GGAGATAGAAAGAGAATGAAAGTCATTCCCTATGCATCAACCATAGGTTCTATAAAATATGACATGCTGTGAACTAGATCTATTGTATACCCTACACTGAGTTTGGCAAAGGAGTACAATAGTGATCTAGGAGTAGATCACTGGACAGCGGTCAAAATTATTCTTAGTGGAATAAGGATATGTTTCTCGATTATGGAGGTGACAAAAGGTTCGTCGTAAAGGGTTACATCGATGCAAGTTTTGACACTGATCTAGATGAATCTAAGTCTCGATCTGGATACATATTGAAAGTGGGAGCAATTAGCTAGAGTAGCTCCGTTCAGAGCATTGTTGACATAGAAATTTGCAAAATACATACGGATCTAAATATGGCAAACCCGTTGACTAAAGTTCTCTCACAAGCAAAACATGATCACACCTTAGTACTCTTTGGGTGTTAATCACATGGCGATGTGAACTAAGATTACTGAATCTAGTAAACCCTTTGAGTGTTGGTCACATGGCGATGTGAACTATGGGTGTTAATCACATGGTGATGTGAACTATTGGTGTTAAATCACATGGCCATGTGAACTAGATTATTGACTCTAGTGCAAGTGGGAGACTGAAGGAAATATGCCCTAGAGGCAATAATAAAGTTATTGTTTATTTCCTTATTTCATGATAAATGTTTATTATTCATGCTAGAATTGTATTAACCGGAAACTTAGTACATGTGTGAATACATAGACAAAACAAAGAGTCCCTAGTATGCCTCTACTTGACTAGCTCGTTTATCAAAGATGGTTATGTTTCCTAACCATAGACATGTGTTGTCATTTGATGAACGGGATCACATCATTAGGAGAATGATGTGATGGACAAGACCCATTCATTAGCTTAGCATTATGATCGTTACAGTTCCATTGCTACTGCTTTCTTCATGACTTATACATGTTCCTCGGACTATGAGATTATGCAACTCCCCAATACCGGAGGAACACCTTGTGTGCTATCAAACGTCACAACGTAACTGGGTGATTATAAAGATGCTCTACAGGTGTCTCCGATGGTGTTTGTTGAGTTGGCATAGATCGAGATTAGGATTTGTCACTCAGTGTATCGGAGAGGTATCTCTGGGCCCTCTTGGTGATGCACATCACTATAAGCCCTGCAAGCAATGTGACTAATGAGTTAGTTGCGGGATGATGCATTACGGAACGAGTAAAGATACTTGCCGGTAATGAGATTGAATTAGGTATTGAGATACCGATGATTGACTCTCGAGCAAGTAACATACCGATGACATAGGGAACAACGTATATCGTTATGCGGTTTGACCGATAATGATCTTCGTAGAATGTGTGGGAGCCAATATGAACATCTAGGTTCCGCTATTGATTATTGACTGGAGACGTGTCTCGGTCATGTCTACATAGTTCTCGAACCCGTAGGGCCCGCACGCTTAACGTCTGGTGACGGTCGGTGTCGGTGTCAAAACTGACGGATCTCGGGTAGGGGGTCCCGAACTGTGCGTCTAGGAGGATGGTAACTGGAGACAAGGGACACGAAGTTTTTACCCAGGTTCGGGCCCTCTCGATGGAGGTAAACCCCTACTCCTACTTTATTAATATTGATGATATGGGTATTACAAGAGTTGATCTACCACGAGATCCAAGAGGCTAAACCCTAGAAGCTAGCCTATGGTATGATTGTTGTATCTTGTTGTTGTCCTACCAACTAAACCCTCCGGTTTATATAGACACCGGAGGGAGCTAGGGTTACACAGAGTCGGTTACAAAGAAGGAGATCTACATATCTGTATTGCCAAGCTTGCCTTCCACGCCAAGGAGAGTCCCATCCGGACATGGGACGAAGTCTTCAATCTTGTTTCTTCATAGTCCAACAGTCCGGCCAAAGGATATAGTTCGGCCGTCCGGATACCCCCTAATCCAGGACTCCCTTAGTAGCCCCCGAACCAGGCTTCAATGTCGATGAGTCCGGCGCGCAGATTGTCTTCGGCATTGCAAGGCGGGTTCTCCTCCAAACACTAAGTACCTATTAAATAGTGTCCGACTTCTCGTAAATGTTGCGCTTCTCGGCTTCTGCGCCCAATAATGGCCATCTTCCACGTGTCAAGCGAATGCGAGGAGCCAGGGCGTTTTTACATTTACCACCCTAGCTATGTGAATGAACTGTCTATTAAAGAGACGAGGATTCTCATATCCAAACGACACCATTTTCCCTCAGCGAGCATTCATCGGAGTGCGTCCAAAAAAAATCCATCCCAACATGGCCGGCCAGCGCAGCTCCTCTTCTCGCCCCGGTTGTCGGCGTTCTGGGAACAGGGGTCCCCAGACTTGCCTGCCTGCAGCCTGCGGCGCGGCTCAAAGGGGGCCCCAGCACGGCCCATATTCACCAACACAGACCCAAGACCCTCGCGAGGGGCCGAGCCTCGCGGGGCGGACGACCCGGAGCTTCCTCAGGCACGGCCTCGTCAGGCTAGCTCACGAGGAGGCGGAGAGATCAAGGCGGGGTACCTCACGAGGTGCCCATGATGCAAGCCATGACGACCAAGGGTGCCAGGCGGGCGCCAGCCCGCGCAGTGTCCTTCTTTCCTCTTTGGTGCAAAGGGAGCAAGCGCAGGCGAGAGCATCAAGCAAAGGCACCCGTTCCGGTGCAACAAGACCAAGACCAGCCCAACTGCAAGGAGGAAGTTATTGTGTAGCCCAAGCCAGCGTCACCACCAGAGCCTTTGGCAGACGAAGACCAACTTTAGCCAGGATAAGTGTACCATATGTTCCCCTTCAAAATGGCTAATTGTTGGCGCTCTTCCCGCTCAATATTTGGGGAGAGGCCCAGGGCCTTTGCCTATAAATAGGACTAGCCACCCCCAGGGTAGGGGGACGGAGAATGAGAAGGGAAGGGAGGCAGATCAAGAATCAGAGAGAGAGAAGGGTGACTGAACTCCTCCTAGCAGTTCATCGCCCCAGCCAAGAACAGACCCTCGCGAGGCTGTTCTTCCTTGTATTGCTCATCATCATTAGCCCAAGAGGCAATCCACCACACCACAAACTGGAGTAGGGTATTACACCACATCGGTGGCCCGAACCAGTATAAATCTTGTGTCTCTTGTGTTGTTCTTTTCATAGCTTAGATCTTAGGAAGGCGGTGGGGTTCAGGTAGGTAGAAGGCGAAATCTCCGCGCGCACCGCAGTGTTCGGACCTCAAGGGTCTGCCGGAACCCGAAATCCGACATTTGGCGCGCCAGGTAGGGGTGCGCCGGAATCCACCTTCTACCGCTTCGTGTCCCATCGCATCGTCATCACCATGTCCGGCGACCAAGCGGGCAACCCAGATCCTTGGGCGGCGTGGCCCACCCGCGCAGAGCCGCTCGCCTCGGGCGACCCCGCGCCCCAGGCAGCTCGCGGTCCGCAGGGCACTGCGGGCCGCGGGCGACGCGTACAGGCTTCGACAGCTCTCACACCGCGGTAGGTGCGGTCGGCAGCAAGGGCCTCCAATCACGGCGCGACCACGACACCATACACCCGCCGAGAGCAGGCGAACTCGAGGGCCGCGCTCACGGTGGCATGAGAGCTGCTGCAGTGCAGGCTGCTGGAGGGTGGCCGCGACGTGCTGCTGGAGTGGGTGGCAGAGCTCCTGGCTTCGCCGCCTCGGGGGCTCACCTCTTCTGCACCTAGCTCCCATCTCAAGCCCATGGCGGCCCGCGCGGGGGCTCCGCGCGCGCCTGCGGGCTCCAAGGCTACTCCGACGCCAGCGAAGCTGTCGGCACCGGATCGGCGGCAGCGCTGCCCCCGCTCCCGGTCCGCGAAGAAGAAGGACTCGACGCGGCCCACGGCCCTAGTGGGCAGCCGCGCTACCACCCCGCGGTGGGCGCGTCAAGCAGAGCTGCATGGCACGCGGAGCACTACGGCGTGGCCTTCGGGATGACGGCACCAGAAGAATACGTGCCCCACATGATGGACCAAGGGTACCCGCACGAGGGCGAGCAAGGCTCGCTCCTCAGCCCAAGCTGGGGGGACGAGGCGCCAGAAGCTGAGCTCTTCCAGGAGCCCCGGGGCGGTCCCACTGGCCACGCCGGAGGCAACGATTATCGGGAACCGCTGCTTCCTGAGGAGCAGGCATACGCTAATCATGGATCACAGGAGGTGCAGGTCGCCACAGCGAGCAGCTGCCCCGCTCCCACAGTCTCCTACCCCTCAGGAGGAGGGCGCAGGGGGTTGCAGGAGAGGGGCCGAGATCCAACATCACCACCGCGGCGTTCAGAGCAAGGCGTTCTCGAGAGGTAGGCCCTCTACTGGCGATATGAAGCAAGGCCGGTACCTGTGAAGAAGGCCCAATGCATGTGAAGCTTGCCGCCCCGTGACACTCTCACGTAATAATGAGTGGGGCTGTACACGCCCTGGAGTCTCAGGGGTGCCGGCCTCAGGCCCTGGGGCTCCCTCCCATGCCCAGTGGCAGCACTTAGCTCCGCGCTGGTGACAAGACGTCCAAGACTAGATTAGGTGTCGAACGCGGCCTTTTGTATGCTTTCATTGCTTTTCCCTTTGGTTGTCACTTTCCCTTGCTGAATTTAAGTTGGATTCGAATTTGAGATTTGCGTGTGTTCGGGGAAGGGGTGCTTAGTCTCGTTCGAGCAATTTCTCGCGTTTCGATTACCACTTCGCCTCAGCTGCCTCCCCTCGTGAGCCCCTCGCGAGCCGGGTCAGGCCTAGCTTGCGCGCAGCCCAGACTGCCGCCGCCGCATCCTCTCAGGAGGGTTTTTTACCGCAGACCCTACAGATTCTATCAGGGCCTGCATGGGACGAAGGTAAACTAGCCAACCAGCACGTCGCTTAGCCAACCACTTGGCGTGGGCGCATGAGCAATATAACATCTACTAATATGATGAACACAAGCTTTACATGAGGGGATCCCCCTCCCAAAATGCTCTCACCGCCATCAGGCCAAAACCTGAGTTCTATTCATGCAGGGTAAGGAAACAGGAACGATGCGTAATCAGTCGGATAAATCCCCCAATGCGTCCTCAGGAGCACCTCCCGAACCGTTGCTGGCATCGCTGGACTCGCCATCGCTGTCTGCGTTGCCGCCAGCGGCGTCAGGGCCGTTCACCACGCCACCCTCGTCGGCAGCCACGATCACGTCGTCATTGTCTGAAGCAAAGGCCCTGACAAGGGCATCCACCTTATCTTCCACCCAGTGCACCAGGTCGCCTTGGACGGCCTGGGGGACTGGGGCGATGGCGGCGTCAAAATCGAAGTGGGGATCCATGTTCCTGAGATGGCTGAAGACACGAGAAAAGGTGCACCCGAGCAGGGCGCGGCTCCTCTCCTCCACCAACCTGTCGCCCTGGCCGACCGCGCCTCCAGCTGTGTCACCACGTCGGTGAAGAATTGAAGGTTGCCAGCGTAGTTGACTGCGTGCGGCTCGCCAACAGCCGCCTCGTAGATGTTGCCCAAGGCTGCGTTAGCTCTCTCCCGGAGCGTGGTGAGCATGGGGCCGTGCTCATGCTCCAGGATCCGCCGCTGGCGTATCTCGTCCTCGTTCTGCCGCGCGACGGCCTCAGCCTCCTCCACTCGATGGCGAAGAAGGAGCACCTCGGCCTGGGAGGTGGTTGACTCCCCTTGCGCTACCTCAAGGGTGGCCCGAAAAGCATCGGCCCGCCGCGTCACTTCCTCCAGCTTGGCCCTCAAGGCAGAAGTCCTACCTTCGGCCTCGACCCGGATCAACCCCAGCCTCTCCTCAAACTCGCGTTCGAGGTTCGAGCGCGCCATCGCCACCCGGCGTCCGACCTCCTCCAGGACACGGGCTTCCCGTGCAGCGACATCATCCTCCGCCTGCGTCACCAAGCACTCCCTCGTCGACAGACGCTCGTACTCATCAGCGCCTCCTCACGCTTCTGGAGCTTTGCTGGGTCGCCAGAGGCCACCTTCATCGATGCAAGCGCTTCCTCGCGCAGCTCCCCTTGCTCCTCCAGTGAGTGGCATCGGGCCAGGAGCTCCCGAGCCCGCTCCTCTGCAGCCTCTCGCCGCCGGTCAGCTTCCCGGGCCTCCTCAGCGGCCCGAGATCGAGCCTCCCGAGAGGCCGCCAGCGACGCCTTGGCCCTTTCGTCGTCAAGATTGCGCTGACGGCGCGCAAGGGCGATGGCGCCCTCCAGCTCGCGCCTCTCTGCAGCCAGGCGCAGGCCCTCGGCCTCAAGGCGCGCGTCTTCATTAGCAAGCTCCTCACCAAGCAGGTTCACCGCGTCAGCCGCCCTTCGAAGGAATCCTTGGCGAAGAGCGCGACGCTCCCGAGCACGCTCGCGCACGTCTTCCACACCATCATCTGCCCCAAGCAAGCACCGGGGGCCACGAATCAGCGCTCCCCCTCCGGGCAGGGGGCTGGGGGCTGGCACCCTCGCGACGGCCGGACACGTCACGCCAGAAGCCCGGCCTGGAGCCAGCCCATCCCCAAACGAAGAGCGCTGGGAGCGCCTCAACCAATCACAGTCCACGACCAGGCGAGAAGCCCACGGCAGGCTGGCGATGCCGCGAGAAGGCCCGCGAAGGAGGCTCGCGAAGTGCGCGGGGTCCCGATGCGCCTCGGGACGGTTCGCCTCTCCGACCGCCCTCACCACAAGGGCTCTGCTGTCCGGAGCGCTTGACGACGGTGGAGGGGGCAAAGCCAAGGGGGATGGCACCTCAGCCATCTCCTCGAGCTCGGCTGGAAGGGGCCTACGGAGCAAGGGTCAGTGAAAGCAACAGAAAGATCGGGAGCTGGAAAAGGAGAAGGCTTGCTCATCAGTGGCGAAGTACTTCCTACGCTTCAGCAGGCGACAAGGGTAATCGTCGCCCAGGGCCTCCCTTTTCTTCCGGAGGGCCTCAAAATCCACGCGGAAGCGACCCAAGAGTTGAGCGCAGGGATCAACCTGCAACAAGGACGAAGCGTCAAGGCGATCCGCACCAGGGGTACCTGCCTGATGCGCACTACCAGTCGCCTCGCCAAGAGGAGCGGCTGGAGCTTCAGGGGCCTCAGCCGCCGGCACTGGAGGCAGCTGCTTGTCGCCCTCAGCCTCAGCGGCACGGGCCCCGAGAGCTGCTCCCTCATGAGCATCGCCCGGCGCTGTCACCCCGCCGGGAGCCCCCTCGGCCTCTGGCGCCTCATGCCTCCCTGCTCCGCCACTTGAGGAAGAGTCACATTGGCCGACTGGAAGGGCAGTCACCATCACTGGGTTCTCGCGAGGCCCCTAGAGGCCGACGGGGCGCGGCCCCCACTCATCAAGGATAGGCATCTGATTCACAAAATCGCTCCTGTTCTGGCAGAGATACAGCAAGGCCCCTCCCTGCTGGATGCTGCCAGGATTGGGGTCCCCAGTCAGGATCAAGAGCACTGTCCTCAGCACTTCAGGCGTCAGGTCCTCTTCCTGGAGCCTCATACGATCGCCGCGCCCGCCGAAGGCCCACATCCGGCGGGAGTGGCGTTGGAGAGGAGCAATGCGGCGTAGCAGGAATTCCTTCACCACCTTGGGCGCTGTCACGCCCAGCGACCTCAAGCACGCGAAGCGGAGCCAGATGAAGACGAGCCGGGGGCTCTCGAGCGTCTCCTGGCCCTAGCCCGAATTCGGGACGGCAGGTGAAGTTGGCTCTGATAGCAAGGGCTGGGCACCCCAACATCCACATACAGCCACCGCTCGCGGAACCCAACCGCGGGCGGAGGGAGGCTGAAGTCAATCCCCGAGGCCGCTGTCTCAGACGCGGCAGCGAAGCTCACGCACGCCGAGCATTGGGTAGGATCGACAAGGCGCAGAGAGAAGAAGTGGCACAGCAAGGCAACCGAAGGAGGGATGCCCATCATTGCCTCGCAAACAAAGGCAAAGACCGAAAGGAGGGTGATGGATTCAGGGCCCAGATGCATCATGTGGATCTGATAGTGGGAAAGCACGACATTGAAAAAATCAGAAAAGGGGGGAACCAGACCCGCCCACAGGGCGTCAGCAAAATACCGGACCTCGGTGATTATCCTGTCGATGGAGAAGTGAGACGCGGGCCAGACCGTCGTCCTCCCGCATTCGTTGAAGATGGTGGCTAGAGCCGAGCTGACCTTACCAAGCCCTCTCGATTGATTATAATCGACCGGTCGACTGCGGGGGCCACCAACGGCGGCTAGCGAGGCGGAGGCGTGGTTTCTTCCCTCTTCCCTTCTTCGTCGGAGCCATGGCGATGGGAAGGGGGGGGGAAGGTTCGAGACTAGGTTGAAAACAGGAGCTGGAGTGCGAGAGGAGGAAGGACAGAGGGCACTCGAGCAACAGAAAGGGGAGCGGCTGTGTACAACTACGAGTCCGCCTAGCATGGCGCAAAATAAGGGGGCGTGGGGTAACAGTGTTGCCCACGTCCAATCAACCGCCACGCGGCGCCCGAGGCCGCAGGCTGTTATGGCCCGCGGCGCTTCGCCCTTTCCCTTTCGCCTCCCTCCACGGCCAAGTCAGGGCGCGCCTTGGGCCCGGGGGCTACTGTCGGCGTTCTAGGAACGTAGGTCCCTAGACTTGCCTGCATGCGGCCTGCGGCGTGGCTCAAAGGGGGGCCCAGCACGGCCCATCTTCACCAACACAGACCCAAGACCCTCGCGAGGGGCCGAGCCTCGCGGGGCGGACGACGCGGAGCTTCCTCAGGCACGACCTCATCAGGCTGGCTCACGAGGAGGCGGAGAGATCAAGGCGGGGTACCTCACGAGGTGCCCGTGATGCAAGCCATGACGACCAAGGGCGCCAGGCGGGCGCCAGCCCGCGCAGTGTCCTTCTTTCCTCTTTGGTGCAAAGGGAGCAAGCGCAGGCGAGAGCATCAAGCAAAGGCACCCGTTTCGGTTTAACGAGACCAAGACCAGCCCAACGGCAAGGAGGAAGTCATTGGGGAGCCCAAGCCAGCGTCACCACCATAGCCTTTGGCAGGCGAAGACCAACTTTAGCCAGGATAAGTGTACCATATGTTCCCCTTCAAAATGGCCAATTGTTGGCGCCCTTCCCGCTCAATATTTGGGGAGTGGCCCAGGGCCTTTGCCTATAAATAGGACTAGCCACCCCCAGGGTAGGGGGACGGAGAATGAGAAGGGAAGGGAGGCAGATCAAGAATCAGAGAGAGAGAAGGGTGACTGAACTCCTCCTAGCAGTTCATCGCCCCAGCCAAGAATAGACCCTTGCAAGGCTGTTCTTCCTTGTATTTCTCATCATCATCAGCCCAAGAGGCAATCCACCACACCACAAACTGGAGTAGGGTATTACACCACATCGGTGGCCCGAACCAGTATAAATCTTGTGTCTCTTGTGTTGTTCTTTTCATAGCTTAGATCTTAGCAAGGCGGTGGGGTTCAGGTAGGTAGAAGGCGAAATCTCCACGCGCACCCCAGTGTTCGGACCTCAAGGGTCTGCCGGAACCCGAAATCCGACACCGGTAGCCCTAAGCACGGAGATTGGGAGAAGTGTTCCGTCCCGCACAGCCAATTAGTGAAGCTGCAGACCCAGGGATTTCTCCCCCCAGCGTATATGGTCCCGATCCGAGCCGGGCTCGCCACCTATAATGGCAGGGAGCAAGCGGAGAGCTTTCCCAACCCCTCTAAGGGAGAGCGGGTATGCCTAGTCCCTTATTTGTTAAGGCGACTCGGATTTCCAATCCATCCGTTTCTCCGAGGGCTCCTGGAGTTCTACGGCCTCCATTTGCACAACCTCACCCCTGCCTCCATACTGCATATCGCTGGTTTCGTAGCCCTTTGCGAACTGTTCTTGGGCTGCGAAGCTCATTTCGCACTGTGGAAGAAGTTGTTCTGCCTAGTGCCCAGTACACAGAGGGGATTAATATATCAAGTGGGCGGAGCCGAAGTATGGTGCATCGCCGGGACCGGATACCTATCCGGTACCCCAAAGAAGATGTCCGAAGATTGGCCTTCAGAGTGGTTTTATATGGAGGACGTCCCCCTTCCAGATCCTATTCGGATCGGCCTTCCTGAGTTTGATGATGCTCCCTTGAAGAAGCGCCTGAGCTGGCGGCCACGGAGCCCTCAGGAGGAAGATGATAGAGACGTTCTCTACCTGATGGGCCGGATAAAGGTGTTGGCCCAATCAGGACTGACCATAACCGAGGTTATGTCAATATTCCTTATGCGGGGGGTGTAGCCACTTCAACATCCGAGCCACCCTATGTGGGATTTCAACGGGGAAGATGATGCCACCCGCTACGGCCGCAAGGGGCCGGACTCGCCTACTGCCTTAGCAAAAATATTGTCCGGTCTGTACAAGGGAGAGGAAGAGGAGTTCCTCCGTATCAAACCACAGGATGGATTCTCCATGTACAACCCTCTGAGCTGGGTAGGCCGCTACTTTTTATGCCCACTAATTCCGCATTTCTACAGTTAAATATTTTACCTTGCAATTTCATCGTAGGAGCTGCGTAAGGCTGTAAGGGAGATAAGCAGCCCACCTCCACAACCAGAGGATCCTGAACGGGCCCTCGATCCCGGCCTCAGGGAGGATCCGGACATATTCGTGGAGTTGATCGATAGGATTTTCTATCAGTTAAGATGACGCCATGGTGGCCATTACAGCCGACTACCCTGGGCTACTCCCAGCCTCGCAGGTAAATGAGACTAGAGTCCCAACCTTTGAAATGGATTTTCTTTTACGCACTTCACCTACCGTATACAAACGGTGTTTTATAGGGAAGGCCATCGGGACGCCATGCCGAGCCCGTGGCGATTCGCCAACAAGGGGCTCCAAAGCCGGACAGGCTAAAAAGGAAGGCAGTCCGGACGAAGACGCCGGCGCAGAGGTATGATGCAACACCTCACTCCGCGGTTTGTCGTCTTTAAAAACATAATAACACCCGCGTTTCCTAGAAGGAAGAACGCTCGCCGGATAATATCTGGAGATATCGCCGATCACGCTTCTACCAGCCGGGCTCCAGGGACGGACACAAAGGCGGAAGCTAACACGAGGCACACGCCGGATGCTCCGTCTACAGAGGATGCGGATAAGATATCCGCTACAAATTCCGAAGTGGAGAGCGCCATGAATCACAGGCGTCGCCGAGCCGTACTCCGTGACGCTTGTTTCTCCCAATAGGCGTTTAACGCGTTCAACTCAGGAGATGCGTACATCCGTGCTGCTCAAAATGGTCTAGCCAGAGCCACGGACCAATATGTAAAGGATATACGGGTAAGAAAATTTGACGATTATATCTATCAGTAGCCCCTGAGACTTGAAGCAGTTAGAATAACTGATTTAAGGATCATGACTTGCGCAGGTATTGACAGAAAATAATACCCAATTATCTCAGGAGCTGGAAGAGTGCAAAGCCCAGCTTCAGGACCCACTTGCCGCAGAAGAGGAGTCCAAGAAGTCCCCCGCTGGTAACTACTGGGTTTATGCTGCGAATCGGTAGGTACCAGATATTTATGCGGCGTGCCTGCAAGTCTAACAATAGCTTGTGCAGATGACTCCGGAGTAAATCCGGAGGTCGTGCCAGGGAATGCGAAACGTGCTGATCGACAGCTAATGCTGGCGAGCGCGTGCTATCGCGCGTCATTGAGGAGAAGAATAATCTCCGAGACGCTAATACCCAGCTGAGTGTGGAACTGAAAGATGTTCGGGCCCAGCTTGCGGACTCCGTGAAGGAGAATAAGCGGCTTCGATGCGGCATTTTTAGTAAGTGCTTAAATGAACCCTTGAAAGAGTTCGGCGAAGAGGCCGTCTAACAAAGTTATGTCTGCAGGTATGCCAACGGGTCGTCCGGCGGAGGAGATGCCCGGGTCTGCGGGTGATCTTCTACCCGAGCTCTCGCAACTGCATGAACAAGTTCGGCAGGTGATGCAGGGTATTGCCCAGGCCTTGTGGCCATCCGTCTCCCTGCCAGCAAGCATTGGAGAGCTTGCGGAGAAGCTCAAGGGAGCGCGGCGGCGCTTCCGATTATGGAAGATATCGGCCTGCAGCCAAGGTGCCAGGGAAGCCTGGGCTATGGTGAAGACGCGGTATACCAAGGCTGACCCAAACCACATGGCCGAGGTCGGACCTATGGGGCCCGATGGGAAAGAGATCCCCGTTAGCTTAGTTTATGGGCAAGTAGAATTAGCCGCAAAGTATCCCCAACAGGATTGCAGGCTAGACAGCCTGTTGGATGGTATATAAGAGGAATTTAGTCAGTCTAAGTGACTATGTAATTAAAGTGACATGTATAATGCCTTCTAGCCGGATTGTAGATCATTTGTCATGGCGGACCTTTTCGCTTCAACCTCGGGACCCGATAGTCCGGAGTGTATCCGAATACCCGCTTAGTTATATAAGAACCGGGGTATGCGTGGAAACCAGGCGTAGGGGTCATTAGTGCTTGAACAGACAAGTGCCCAACTAGTTATGTTATATTACATGGGTAGTAAGAAACATCTTCCAGGGAGAATAGTTCCGTTAAGGGTTCCTTTCCATGGGTACGCATGCCCTAAAGTGCATGTCCGGACTGCGAAAAAGAAACACAAAAAAAAAACATCTGGGGGCACATATGGAAAATAAATAAAAATCATCTTTTTTTCACCGACCGAATATTCCCTTAAGAACGCTAGCTTTCGGCTTCACCCAGTCTGAGGTACACATCCAGCTGATCCGGCAGTAACAATCGCAGAGGTGCTCCCCTTATGCCCTAGCCGAATTAACGGGAACGTAGGGCATAAATACAAGAGCCAGGAAACCCAGCTTGGCCAAAACTTAAGTCATATCGATGCATATAATGGCGAAGAAAAGGTACATGCGGAAGAATAACGCGTGTGGGGGGCATGAAGCCCGGATAAATAATTAAGCTTCTGTGTAAGAAGCCCCCAGGTATAATGAGCGCGGTTAGCGCGTCAATAGTGTGCAAGCAAGGCACAAGATGGCCCTTGAAGGTTTTGCGAGAAAAAAGGAAAGAAAGAGAGAAAGGAAGGAAGAAAAGACAGATAATGTATATGCAAAAAATGGACAGAGGAAGGAGACGAACATATAGTCCGGCACTAGGCGTAGAATCTTCGGAGCCTGGCTGCGTTCCATGGGTGCGGCTCAAGTCGATTATCCGAAGCATCCCGCAGACGGTACGCTCCACCGGTCAGAACTTTGTCAATTATGAAGGGACCTTTGCATTTGGGCTCGAGCTTGGTCTTTTTCTTCTCCGGCAGGCGTAGAACTAGTTCGCCAACGTTATAAGTTTTGGCCCGTACTTCTCTGCTTTTGTATCTTCGAGCCTGTTGCTGATAGAATGCGGAACGGGCTTTGGCCACGTCGCGCTCCTCCTCCAGGGTGTCCAGACTGTCCTGCCAATCGAGCTCGGCTTCTCTTTCTTCGTACATGCGCACTTGAGGTGAGTCATGAATTATGTTGTAGGGCAGAACCGCCTCAGCGCCGTACACCATAAAGAAGGGTGTGTATCCGGTAGTACGATTCGGCGTGGTCTGTAGCCCCCAGAGTACGGAGTCGAGCTCCTCTACCCAGTGCCTGTTAGATTCCTTCAAGGACCGTACTAATCTGGCTTTGATGCCGCTCATGATAAGACCATTTTCTCGCTCAACTTGATCGTTAGTTTGTGGGTGATAGACAGAAGCATAATCGAGCTTGATGCCCATGTTGCTACACCAGGGTTTTACCTCGTAGGCCGTGAAGTTCATGCCGTTATTAGTGATGATGCTGTGGGGGACGCCATAGCGGTGTACAACCTCGGATATGAAGTCTATCACCGGTCCGGATTCGGCCGTTTTAACAGGTTTGGCTTCTATCCATTTGGTGAATTTATCCACCATGACGAGTAAGTATTTTTTTCTTATGGGTTCCCCCTTTAAGGGGTCCAACCATGTCAAGCCCTCAGACCGCGAAGGGCCAGGTAATGGGGATTGTTTGGAGGGCGGTAGGTGGCATATGGCTTTGGTTTGAAAAAAAGCTGGCAACCGACGCAACATTGGACCAAGTCCTGTGCGTCTGCCCGGGCCGTCGGCCAATAAAACCAGTACGGAAGGCCTTGCTTACAAGAGCCCGGGCTGCGGCGTGATGGCCGCCAAGTCTGGCATGAATTTCTGCCAGAAGCTTCCGCCCTTCCTCTTCGGAGATGCACCTTTGAAGGACTCCGGTGGTGCTTTTCTTGTAAAGCTCTCCATCATGGACCCTGTAGGATTTAGATCGCCGCACTATGCAGCGTGCCTCATTTTGGTCCTTGGGAAGTTCCTGCCTAGTTAGGTAGGCCAGGAATGGTTCTGTCCCGTGGGCGATGATGGCCATTATTACGTGGGCTGAAGGTGTTATTTCGGTGGCAGGGCCTCCGATTATGTCAGAGTTTTCGGTGTCGGGCCTTGTGGCTGGGCCCGGATTATTGTTACCGGTGTCCCCTTCCCATACCACGGATGGCTTAAACAGCTTCTCCAAGAAGATGTTGGGTGGGACCGCATCGCGTTTTGCGCCGATGCGGCCGAGCTGACATCTTGAGTATGGCGTTGCGATAGGCCGCCATTTTCGAATCCTTAGCATCAAAGTCTCCATTTATTTGGGATATTGCAAGGTTCGAATCCCCATGCACCTCCAGGCATTGAATGCCCATGGAAACTGCCATCCGAAGACCATGTAACAGGGCCTCGTATTCGGCTGCGTTGTTGGAGTCTGTATACATTATCTGGAGTATGTATTGAACTGTATCTCCGGTTGGGTATGTCAGGACAACACTAGCCCCCAGACCAGCCAGCATTTTGGAGCCGTCGAAGTGCATGATCCAATTGGAGTATGCGCCGTACTCTTTAGGGAGTTCGGCTTCCGTCCATTCAGCGACAAAGTCGGCCAATACTTGTGACTTAATGGCTCGTCGGGGTTTGTATGTTATGTCGAACGGGAGGAGCTCAATGGCCCATTTGGCAATCTGTCCCGTGGTGTCGCGGTTGTTTATAATATCGTTAAGTGGCACTTCCGAGGCTACTGTGATTGAACACTCTTGAAAGTAGTGTCGCAGCTTCCGGGATGCCATGAATACCACGTAGACTATCTTTTTATAATGCGGGTACCATGATTTGCATGGAGTGAGGAAAGTGGATACATAATATACCGGCTTTTGAAGGGGGTATTTGTGTCCGTCCGTTTCTCGTTCGACGACGAGCACTGCGCTTACAACCTGATGAGTTGCCGCGATGTACAACAGGATTGGATCGCTAATGTTTTGTGCGGCCAGGATTGGGTTGGTTGCCAATATGGCTTTTATTTCTTCCAATCTGGGTGTGGCGGCATCCGTCCACTCGAAGTGTTTGGTGCGCCGATGGAGGCGATAAAGAGGTAATGCCTTTTCTCCTAAGTGGGAGATGAAGCGGCTTAAAGCCGCCACGCATCCAGTTAATTTCTGGATTTGTTTGAGGTCCGTTGGTATAGCCAACTGTGACAGAGCTCGGATTTTGGCTGGATTTGCTTCGATTCCTCTACTGGAGACAATGAAGCCTAGTAGCTTTCCGGTCGATACGCCGAAAACGCATTTTTCCGGATTGAGCTTGATGTCGTATGTTCTGAGGTTGTCGAATGTGAGCCTCAAGTCATCTATTAGAGAGTAGACGTGTTTGGTTTTAACGACCACATCATCTACGTATGCCTCCACTGTTTTGCCGATCTGTTTTTCCACACATGTCTGAATCATGCGCCGATATGTTGCGCCGGCGTTTTTGAGCCCAAATGGCATTGTGTTGAAACAGAAGGGGCCGTACGGTGTGATGAATGTCGTTGCGTCTTGGTCGGACTCCGCCATCTTGATTTGGTGGTAGCCGGAGTATGTGTCGAGGAAACACAATGAATCGTGTGCTGCGGTAGCATTGATAATTTGGTCGATGCGTGGCAGGGGGAAGGGATCCTTTGGGTAGGCCTTGTTGAGGTCCTTGAAATCGACACATAGGCGCTAGGATTTGTCCTTCTTTGGTACCATCACCAGGTTTGCTAGCCAATCCAGATGTTTTATTTCTCTAATGAATCCGGCCTCCAATAACTTGGCTAGTTCCTCTCCCATAGCTTGTCTCTTGGGTTCGGAGAAACGCCGAAGAGCCTGCTTGACCGTCTTGAATCCTTTTAGGATATTAAGGTTGTGTTCAGCCAGCCTGCGTGGGATTCCTGTCATATCTAAGGGATGCCAGGCGAATATGTCCCAATTCTCGAACAGGAACTCTCGTAGTGCAGCGTCAACGGCGGGGTTTAACTGTGCCCCGATGGAGGCTGCTTTTGTAGGGTCCGTTGGGTGGACTTGGAATTTGACTATTTCATCCGCTGGTTTAAAAGAGGTGGACTTCGATCTTTTTTCAAGTATCACGTCGTCCCTGTCCACTATGGAGCGTAGCACAGTTAATTCTTCGGCCACAACGGCTTCGGATAATGCCTCGAGGGCCAATGCGGTTGTTTTGTTTTCGGCACGGAGTGCTGTGTCCGGATCACTAGAGAGAGTGATGATTCCGTTGGGTCCGGGCATCTTGAGCTTCATGTACCCGTAATGGGGTATAGCTTGGAAGATCGTGAACGCCTCCCGCCCTAAAAGGGCGTGGTATCCGCTACTGAACGGTGCCACTTGGAATGTAATTTCTTGGGACCTATAGTTCTCCGACGTGCCGAATACCACATCTAGTGTGATTTTTCCCGCGCAGCGTGCTTCCCGACTGGGGATGATTCCTCTGAAGGTTGTGCTGCTTTGCTTAATGCGGCTCTAGTCTATTTCCATTTTTGAAGGGTTTCCTCATAGATGAGGTTTAATCCACTGCCGCCGTCCATGAGTACTTTGGTGAGTCGAAAGCCGTCCACAATTGGACTGAGGACCAGTGCAGCTGGTACCCGGGCTGTTCGGAATTTAGGTTCATCACTGGCATTGAAGGTAATAGCCGTGTCACTCCATGGATTTATAGTTGCCACATGGCAGATTTCGGCAAGGCTGCGGAGTGTTCGCTTGTGCCTATTATTTGATGCGAAGGTCTCAAACACTGTTAATACCATATTGTTATCCCCGGGATGGTGCTCTGTGGCATCTGGGATGAGAAGATCCTCACCACTTTTGGCCACCTGCCGGAGTACCCAACATGCTCTAAGGCTGTGTGTTGGTATGGTATCCACTGTACTGTGAATTTTGCAGGGTCCGTTGAGCCATCCCTCCAATACGGTTCCGCGCCTTGTAGAGGGTCTTTGCTTCTTTGTGATTAGCTCGGGTGTCTTATGATAGTGCACCCTTTTACTTCGGACTGGGTGTATATTTGGAGACGGATTATCCCAAAATTTCGTTTCGGTTTTCCTGGCGCTTTCCATCGCACAGTACTTTCGTACTATGAACGCTAAGTCAGCGAAGTGTGATATATCGCGGCGACTTAAGGCGTTAAGGATTCCCTTGTCCATGCAATTATTGCAGAAAAATAGGATTGCGTCTTCTTCACGACAGTCCTTAACCTTGTTCATCACACGGAGGATTCTGGCCCAATAATGATGTACTGTTCCCTCGGGCTCTTGCCTGATATTGGAAAGATCGCTTATGTTTGGGTGGGTGGGTGGAATTGAGTCCGACCCCTTACCCAATCCGAGACCCAGGGGCCTAGGAATTTCCAATCTTGGAAGTTCGGGTTCCGGGATGTTGCCCGATAAGTCTAGCCCGCTGCCTGACTCTAGGTTCAGGGCTTGGGTGATGTCCTCCCGTAAACGGGTGTCCGTCTCGGAGAGCTCAGGATTCCGGACGTAGTTGGTCCTCGAGATAGAGGAAGAATCGCCGCATTGTTCCTCCACCACTGCAATGTGGTGGGTGACCAATGGAGAGTTAATCTCCCTTTGATTGGGTTTAAGCCCAATCCGATCATTGTCCATAGCGACTCCCAAGGCGGCGATGCGATCCAAGAGCTCGTTTAGGGAGGAGAGCTCCATTGGATCCATCTGCTCGGCAAGTTCCGAGTTGACGTGAAGGCTGTTTTCGATGACCCGAGAAGTCATCGTCGGGGCAGCAGACGAACAGGCGGTCATGATGAAACTGCCTATCCGGAGGGTTTGGCCGACAGCCAAGGCTCCCCCGGCGGTAATGTCGTCTTTAAGGACGAGACGAGACATCCTTCCTTGCGGCCACGACATAGTGGAACTCTCAATGAAAGCACCAATGTCGGTGTCAAAACCGGCGGATCTCGGGTAGGGGGTCCCAAACTGTGCGTCTAGGCGGATGGTAACATGAGACAAGGGACACGATGTTTTTACCCAGGCTCGGTCCCTCTCGATGGAGGTAAAACCCTACTCCTGCTTGATTGATATTGATGATATGGGTATTAAAAGAGTTGATCTACCACGAGATCCAAGAGGCCAAACCCTAGAAGCTACCCTATGGTATGATTGTTGTATCTTGTTGTTGTCCTACGGACTAAACCCTCCGGTTTATATAGACACCAGAGGGGGCTAGGGTTACACAGAGTTAGTTACAAAGAAGGAGATCTACATATCCGTATTGCCAAGCTTGCCTTCCATGCCAAGGAGAGTCCCATCCGGACACGGGACGAAGTCTTCAATCTTGTATCTTCATAGTCCAACAGTCCGGCCAAAGGATATAGTCCGGCCGTCCGGATACCCCCTAATCCAGGACTCCCTCAGTCGGTATTATGAGTTTATGTGTTTTGATGTACCGAAGATAGTTCGGAGTCCTGGATGAGATCACGGACATGACGAGGAGTCTCGGAATGATCGAGACATAAAGATTGATATATTGGATGACTATATTCGGACACCGGATAAATTCCGGGGGTCACCGGATAACTATCGGAGTGCCGGGGGGTTATCGGAACCCCCGGGGGAACTAATGGTCCAACATGGGCCCTGTGAGGAGGGAGCCATGGGCTGGCCACGCGCCCCCCTTGGGAGTCCGAATTGTACAAGGAGGGGGTGACGCCCCCTCTTTCCTCCCTCTCTCCCTCTCGTTCCTTCCCCCTTCCCCCTTCCTAGTTGGACTAGGAAAGGGGGAGTCCTGCTCCTACTAGGAGGAGAACTCCCCCCTCTCCTTGGTGTGCCCCAAGGGCCGACCGGCCTTCCCCTTGATCCTTTATATACGGGGGCAGGGGGCACCCTAGAACACACAATAGACATTGTACTTAGTCGTGTGCGGTGCCCCCCTCCACCATAATCCACCTCGGTCATATCGTTGCAGTGTAGGCCAAGCCCTGCGTCAGTAGCTTCATCATCACCGTCATCACGCTGTCGTGCTGACGAAGCTCTCCCTCGACACTCTGCTGGATCATGAGTTCGTGGGACGTCACTGAGCCAAACGTGTGCAGATCGCGGAGGTGCCGTACTTTCGATACTAGGATCAGTCGATCATGAAGACATACGACTACATCAACCGTGTTGTCATAATACTTCCGCTTACGGTCTACGAGGGTACATGGACAACACTCTCCCCTCTCGTTGCTATGCATCACCATGATCTTGCGTGTGCATAGGATTTTTTTTTGAAATTACTGCGTTCCCCAACAATTAATCATAAGTAGGATGTTTGTTCAAGTAAGAACAACACCTAAGCACCCGTCCACCCACATATCAAATTATCAAAGTAGCGAACATGAATCGAATCAACATGATGAAAGTGACTAGATGAAATTCCCGTGTACCCTCAAGAACGCTTTGCTTATCATGAGAGACCGTATATAGTCACCATATATAGTCATAGTCTAGGTTTGGATTCGAACCAGCTATAGGACCGCATCTCTCTTTATTCTAAAACTCAGCAACGTCCCTTTACTGGTACACCAGCTTGTTCTATACGCCTTCTCAAGTCTTTGATTTTCTTTTCTTTTTTGCGAGGAAGGAAGGAGGACAAAATTGAGAGTTCCCGGGACTCGAACCCAAGACCTCTCGGTTGAAAACCAAGGGTGCTAGTCACTTATGTGGCGAATGTTCCCTGGGAGGAGGACGGCAGATGAATGCATTTTCCTCGCAGTTTTAGTTGCAATACAAGATCGAGCGGTCGCAGTTTAGGGAATGGTATCAGGCAAACGAGCCGAGTTTTTCTTTTCTTCCTATATATAAAAAATTATGCTACTTGGTGTTGGCTTAGTCAACAAACGATTGTGCCAACCTTGACCGTTGGATTGACATTCAACGTCTGTTGTGTTTCTTCATTCTCTTCTTTCTCCAGCCGCCAAAGCCAAACCAGCGCTGGCGGGACCGCCTACTCACACCTACCACGGCTGGTTGTGATGTCGTGCATGCATCGTGGCCACATCGCACCCTAAGACTCTGTGCATCTTCCCCGGCTCCTGTCCGTTCCCTTCTGAGGCCTCACCATTGTCCTCCGCCTTGGTTCGCTCACCGCGGCGCCACCCTCCGGTGTTGTCAACATGGTCAACAACCGAGAGGAACAAGGAGATGAATGTACATGGTGAGGATGACAGTAGGGACCCAGCAGCGCGCGCAGTAATTTTATTTTTTCGGGACGGAGAAGGGTATCAACTAGGTTGTGCGGGAGCTGTGTCCCATCTAGCCTAGGCTTTTATTTCATATGTTTAGCACATGACCACTCCAGTTTTTTTTCTTTCTAAAAATGGCTAGCCCAGCTATTTTGTTTTTTGCAGAATAACCAACGTAGGCCTACTTGCTTTTCTACGCCCTACTGGGCCGAAAATCTTTCAAGACGAGGAGGGATGCACTTTGCCCAGAAAATAGGCTATAAGTAATAACAAATGGGCTATAAGTAATAATAAATGGGCTGTAAAATGAAAAAATACAGCAAACAGGCAATTAGTTCCAAAATACTTTTTTCTTTCGGATTTTGATATTTTAAATTTCATTGTTTTTGTGCGGGTAAAATTTTATTGGATTTAAATTAAGGTATGTTTAGTTTTTAAATTAATATGAATCTGGCTAGAAATTTCGGCTGTATGCTGTTTGGGACAGATTTGGAGGCTGACTTGTGGGTCTACTAGGTTGACGTGTACGAAAGGCTTTGTCAACATAGTCCACAAACGATTCTAGCAGCAGTGACCATTGGATGTTAATCCAACGGCCGTGCTTCTTCTTCAATATCTGATCTTGTTGCTCCAGCCGCACAAACCAGCGCCGGTAGGACTGCCTGCTCCCGCCTCCCGTGATTGGTTGTGCTGCCGCACAGGCTGCACCACCCCACCCTACTCCATTGTTGGTCGGGCCATTCCTCTATTCACCCACACCTCCTGTTATTTTCCGGCGATGGCAGCCGAACCAGTAAACCCTCATACTCCCCACCGCATGGACAACCACTGCCGAGTCTTCCCCGGCTCTGTGTCGTTCCCTTCCTAGGCCTCGCCGTCGTCCACCACTCTGGTGCTCTCGGCGCAGCGTGGTCAACGTGGTCAATGAACGACATCCATCGGAAGTGGACTGTAAGTGGAGAGGCTGACAGTTGGGTCCACAGCCGCACATAATGAAATGCCTCCATATTACGCGCAAAATAATGATTCGTCCACCTGACATCTGAGACCCATCGGAAGGGCCTTTGTATTTAAAAAAACATTGCCCCGCTAACAGGTCAGACCCACCAGCTATATCCTCGCACGCAAGGAAGTGCCTCCTTATTACACACACAAAAATGAATACTCCCCTGCTAGCTGGGACCCAGCATAGTGGGAGGCTGACTTGTGGGCCTACTAAGTTGACGGGGACAGAGGGCTTTGTCAACTTAGTAAATATGAACAATTCTAGCTCCAGTGACCGTACAATGTCCATCCAACGGCCATAGTGCTCCTTCAACCTCTGGTCTTCTTGCTCCAGCCGCCCAAAGTAGAGTCGGTCGTGCTGCCGTGGAGGCCTCACACCCCCCTACTACTCCCACTGCTAGCCAGGCCATCCCTCCACTCACCCACACCCCCTGTTATTCTACGACGACGGTAGCCTCACACCAAAGCCTAACCAGTGAACCCTCGTACTCCTCTCCGCATGGGCATCCACTGTCGTGTCTTCCCCGGCTCTGTGTCGTCCCCTTCCTAGGCCTTGCCCTCGTCCACCGCCTTGGTGTTCTCGGCGCGGCATGGTCAATGTGGTCAACGAACGACTTCCATCGAAAGAGTACTGTACGTGGAGAGGCTGACAGATGGGTCCACGGCTGCAGCAAGGAAGTGCCTCCTTATTACGCAGAAAATAATGGTTCCTCCACCTGACAACAGGGACCCACCGGACGGGCCATCGTATTTTGCGAAAAAAACATTTCCCCCCTGACTGCTTGGACCCACCAGATACATCTTCGCATGCAAGGAAGTGTGTCCATATTATGGGCAAAAAATGATTCACGCCTGACTGCTGGGACCCACCAGCTACATCTTCGCACACAAGGAAGTGCCTGACGGTTGGGACCCACCTGGTCGAAGCGTACGTAGCATTGTCATTCTGGTCGCGAACGTTTACGTACATACGATCGGTCGGTCTGCAGGCTGCAACGATGAATCGTGGCCGTGTAAGGAAGGGCACGTGTCGTAGTATAGGCGCACATGTGTCGTAGTAGAGGCGTGCACGTAGCATGTCACGCAGTCCCGTTAATATCATGTACACGTACATACAGCCAAGGTGCAACAAAGTAAATACGGCCACATACGTACATACGAGCGGGGTCTCGAACGCCTACTCGCGCATACTTAGGGCCAGGGCTCGTGTACATGGCTGGGTCAGAATGGAGAAATTGCATCGTCGTGTTCATTGGGAGGCAACGGAATGTGTCGTGTTCATCGGGAGGCAATGGAATACGTCGTGTTCATTGGGAGCCAACCGGCTTGGACGGAACAGCCGATCAAAACGAGGCCTGGCGTATCGCAGAACAGTGGAAACGGCCTTGTGTTCGACCAGCCACGGTCGAAACGGGATCTTGTTCATCGGGAGGGGTCTGACGTACCGCAAAATGGAGGAAACGAACTTCTCTTGGACCTCCTACGGTCGAAACGGGGTCCTGTTGATCGGGAGGGGTGTGGCGTACTGCAAAACGGAGGAAACGGACTTGTGTTGGAGCGCTACGGTCGAAACGGGGGTCCTGTTCATCAGGAGGGGTGTGGCGTAGAGCAAAACGGGACTCCATGGGATACTATTCATCTCCACCGTCGACTGCCTCCACGGGCTACTGTTCATCCACCGTCGACCTCCTCCATCCTCCACCCGCGACTGTTCATCCACGGCGTCTCCCCTCCTGCCTCCACCTGCAACTGTTCATCCACGGGCTCCTCTTCATCTAGCCTCCACCGCTCCTCCACCGACTACTGTTCAACCATCCCTCCCCACGGGGTCCTGTTGAACCACCCCTCCACAGGCTACTGTTCATCTAGCTCTCCATCGGCTACTATTCAACCAGCACTCAATGGGGTCATCCTGTTCATCCAGCCCACCACGGGGTCCTATTCATCCACCCCCAACAGGCTCGATCAATTGGGGTTCTGTTCATCCAGCGGCAACGGCCTCTACTACCACATGGTCCTGTTCATCCAACCCCCGCTGGGAACTGTTCATCCAACCCCCCCCCCCTCAACAACACTCACTGCTCATTAAGGGAAGGAGGCAGCAGGGTTCAATCGGCTTCACTTAGCAGCAGTAGCGAAGGAATCGCTCGATCGGGTTCAGTTAACAGCCAGATCGATCGATCGCTCGTGTTCAGTAACGCGTAGCCTGCAGTGCAATCGCTCGGGTTCAGTAGGCGAACGCCTCGCTCGGTTCAGTTAGAGCCCAACGCCTACCCACCGTAACCGGGAACTCCTCGATATTTTCCTCGTCCTCACTTCTACCACGGTTTTTTCCACCATAGACGGTCCAAAGAATGTCATGCAGCTGCGTCTCCGGCCCGCCTAGGACGAAAAGCCCATTTTCTGTCATGATTTTTGTCATAGAAGTAGTAGCCCACCACATCTATGATGATACCGGGTTTTGTCACAATTATCGTCATAGAAGTGTCATAAGCATGACAGAAAAAAATTGTTCAGCCCAAAATGTCACGGATGTGTCTTTTTTTGTAGTGTTGGACTAGAGTCCTGCATGCCTTCTACATCCACGAGAGCACAATAGGGCCATTCCGCTTCACCTTGTTCAGCAACCGGAATGTCTATCGCCTCTTTCTTTACCATTTGTAATAGTACAAGTATAAAACCCTGTTTCATCATTCTTTATTTGGTGCTTATGTAATTCTTAAACATATGTACCTATGAATCGAATAATGCATTAGTTGTTTGAACCTGATGGATATGAATAAAGCCATAGCCTACTTTCAATTTTAAATTAGGTACAATTTTAAATAGCAGCAATTAAATTAGGGCGAAATTACGGTGTGCGGGTCATTACGGCACACATGGTTGGTAAAACACAAACGTTTGTGATATACACCATAATCCGAGATGGTTCACAGAGAGGAAACATTTGCAAGCATGCACACAGTTGCCGTTTGCAAAGCGTGTGTGATGTCAGACACTATCACATACAGTGCGGTAAAACTAAATGCGTGTGATTGTCTACCTATCGTACACGGTTTATAATCATGAACTGTTTGTGATGTGCGAGGCATCGTAAAATTCCCGTGCCTGGAATATGCCTGGAAAGCTACTGTGCCTGGAATCTGCCTGGTTTTAGGTAAAACCACAAAACTCCAACTACGATGGCAATGCGAGCACAAATGAGTAGCAAGGATGAAGCGTTTGGGATATTCGAGATATGGGAAACGGTTATATAGGGACAACTATATGCATCAAGGATCCCCATCCCCGACGGTTTTTGGATTGTGTGGGAAGGACCCCCTATCACCGTCACTCACTAGGCGGCGGTTCCAAATGCCGTCATGGAAAGGGGTTAAAAACCAATTGTATAGAACCGACGCATACCAGTGAGAATGAACTTATTCCACAAAGAATTGTTAGAGGCTATAGAATGGTAATTGATTTTAGAAAATTAAACAAACCAATTAGAAAAGATCATTACCCTCTGCCTTTTATTGATCAAATGCTTGAAAGATTATCTAAGCACACACACTTTTGCTTCCTTGATGGGTATTCTGGTTTTTCACAAATACCTATTTCTCAACCTGATCAAGAAAAGACCACTTTTACTTGTCCTTTTGGAACCTATGCTTATAGACGTATGCCTTTCGGTTTATGTAACGCACATGCTACTTTTCAAAGATGTATGACTGTTATATTCTCTGACTTTTGTGAAAAGATTGTTGAGGTTTTCATGGATGACTTCTCTGTTTATGGGAAGTCTTTTGATGATTGTTTAAGTAATCTTGAGCGAGTTTTGCAGAGATGTGAACAAACAAATCTTGTCTTGAATTGGGAGAAGTGCCACTTTATGGTTAATGAAGGCATTGTCTTGGGTCATAAAATTTCTAAAAGAGGTACTGAAGTGGACAAAGGTAAGGTTGATGCAATTGACAAATTGCCATGTCCTAAAGATATAAAAGGTATTTGTAGTTTCTTAGGTCATGCTGGTTTCTATAGGAGATGTATCAAAGACTTTTCTAAAATTTCTAGGCCTCTTACGAGTCTTTTGCAAAAGGATATTTCTTTTGTTTTTGATGATGATTGTTTAGAAGCCTTTGAAACACTCAAGAAAGCCTTCATTTCTGCACCTATTGTTCAACTACCTGATTGGAACTTGCCTTTTGAAATTATGTGTGATGCTAGTGATTATGCTGTTGTTGTTGTTGTTCTAGGACAAAGAGTTGACAAGAAACTGAATGTTATTCATTATGCTAGTAAAACTCTAGAGAGTGCTCAAAGAAATTATGCTACTACTGAAAAAGAATTCTTAGTAGTGTTGTTTGCTTGTGATAAATTTAGACCTTATATTGTTAATTCCAAAGTAACTGTTCACACAGACCATGCTGCTATTAAGTATATTATGGAAAAGAAAGATGCTAAATCTAGACTTATTCGATGGGTTCTCTTGTTACAAGAATTTGATTTACATATCATTGGTAGAAAAGGAGCTGAGGACCCAGTAGCTGATAATCTATCTAGGCTTGAAAATGTGTCTGATGACCCACTACCTATTGATGATAGTTTTCCTGATGAGCAGTTAGTTGCAATAAATGTTTCTCATAATACTCCTTGGTATGCTGATTATGCTAATTACATTGTTGCTAAATATTTACCACCTAACTTTACATACCAACAAAGAAAAAATTATTCTATGATTTAAGACATTACTTTTGGGATGACCCACATCTTTATAAAGAAGGAGTGGATGGTATTATTATACGTTGTGTGCTTGAGCATGAACAGGGATAAATCCTACGGAAATGTCACTCCGAAGATTATGGAGGGCATCATGTTGGAGATAGAATTGCTCACAAGGTATTGCAATCAGGATTTTATTGGCCTACTCTCTTCAAGGATGCCCGTAAGTTCGTCTTATCTTGTGATGAATGTCAAAGAATAGGTAATACCGGTAAGCGTCAAGAAATGCCTATGAATTATTCACTTGTTGTTGAACCATTTGGTGTATGGGGATTTGATTACATGGGACCTTTTCCTTCCTCTAATGGGTATACACATATTTTGGTTGTTGTTGATTATGTTAGTAAATGGGTAGAAGCTATCCCAACCAGTAGTACTGATCACAACACCTCTATTAAAATGCTTAAGGAAGTTATTTTTCCAAGGTCTGGAGTCCCCGGATATTTAATAACTGATGGTGGTTCACATTTTATTCATGATGCTTTCCGTAAAATGCTTGCCAAGTATGATGTTAACCATAGAATTGCATCAGCTTATCATCCTCAGTCTAGTGGGCAAGTTGAACTTAGCAACAGAGAAATAAAATTAATTTTGCAAAAGACTGTTAATAGGTCTAGGAAGAATTGGTCTAAGAAATTACATGATGCACTTTGGGCTTATAGAACAACATGTAAAAATCCTATGGGTATGTCTCCATATAAAATGGTTTATGGAAAAGCTTGTCATTTTCCACTTGAGTTAGAACATAAAGCATATTGGGCCACCAAAGAGCTCAATTATGATTTTAAACTTGCTGGTGAAAACAGGTTATTTGATATAATCTCTTTAGATGAATGGAGAACCCAAGCTTATGAGAATGCAAAATTATTCAAAGAAAAGTTAAAAGATGGCCTAATAAAAGAATCCAAAAGCGTGAGTTTAAAGTCGGAGAATATGTTCTTTTGTACAACTCTCATTTTATATTTTTTGCAGGAAAACTCCTCTCAAAATAGGAAGGCCCCTATGTTATCGCGGAGGTTTATCGGTCTGGAGCCATCAAAATAAATAATTTTGAAGGTACTAACCCAAAGGTTGTCAATGGGCAACAAATAAAACATTATATCTCAGGTACGCCCATTAATGTTGAAAGTAATATTATCCAAACTTTGACACCGGAAGAACACATAAAAGAGTCCTTCCGGAACACTCCAGAATCGTGAAAATAAGGAGGTACGTGATATGGTAAGTAAACGGACTCCGAAAAATCCGCAAAAATATTTTTTATCAGTTTTGGAATATTTAAAAATGTAGGAAATAAAGAAACTTCCAGGAAGCGTACCCTGGTGGGCACAAGACACCAGGGTGCGCCAGGCTTGCTTGGCGCGCCCAGGTGGGTTTTTCCCACCTGGGACACTTTCCGGACTCCATTTTTCTACTGTATGCTTGTCCCCCCAAGATAAAAAAATCTATATATACTTACCAAACCTGTTAATCACCGTATCGTGGAGAAATCCTCTGTTCTCTTTTCTTGTTGTTTTCTGACAGATTCAGCTAGACCAACGTCATGTCTTCCTCACCTTTCAATAACGGAGAAGAAGACACAAGGGTGGTCCAGGAGGATCTAAGGAGAGATGAAGCTGGAGAGGCGGCTATGGAGGAAGAGGAGAGAATCCTTTTGGGGTTCACTCTCCGGTCTCCGAGAGGGGTACACTAGCCGGCATATCTACTCACCCCAATCCTAATCAAGCAATGGGATCTTCAAACAATCAAGCAAGCCTAGAAGTGCAAGAAGAAGCCCCTCCGAGCAGGCCTTTACACAGGTTACATAGTAACAATTTTCGCAATTTATTCATAATTATGGGTTCGAGAATACTTCTCGTAGGCACATACCATCCAATTGGGACATATCTCGGCCAAGAGAAATGGTGCAGGAACAAAACTGTGGGGCTCGGAGAACAAACACATAATGGCTGAGGTGAAGAAAAATAGTGAATTAATTCATCAAGCCATTCGGGAGATTCAAGGTTTGAAGGATCTACTCATGGTTATATTGGAGAATACTACTTCATCACCACCATCACCTTCTTCACCACCAAAGGAGAATTGAGTATCGGGTATGGGCACTCCCCTTGGCTTCCACCAAGCTTGGGGGAGGTGCCCCGGTATCGTATCATCCCACTATCTTTTTGCCTTTACTTATTTTAGTTCGATCTTTTTCTTAGATGAATAAAAGTTTAGTTCAATCTTTTCTTCTTTGAGAGTTTTCTTAGTGATCTATCCTCATAATCGTGTGCTAGTTACAATAAAGTTTAGTTTGAGTTTTTGCTTTCTTTACTTTCATGTTGCAAATAAAAGAAAAGAAAGAAGAAAGAAAAAGAGAAAGAAAATAAATAAAAGAAAGGAAATAAATAAACAAAAGATCATATACTCCCTCCGATCCGAAATACTCTGCGCATAACTTTTGTTGATTTTTTCCCCAATGCTCTGCGCGTACCTCTTTTTTCTCCATGCTTTCCTACTCTGCCCTCGTCACCCGCCTCCCATGCAACCAGTCATATGTGTGGGTTAATTGCAATGCTGGAATCGAGGAGTGCATGCGTGCATGCAAGGCTGTTTTTCAGCCGATTTGATAGAAAGGGCCAATCAGCTGCATGCAATTAATAACAGCAGTGTTCTATCCCACGCAAAAGCAGGGGCATATTGGTCCAGAATTAACAGATCCACTCTTTCCTTGGTATGCGTGTGAGAAGTTATGCGCAGAGTAAAAAAAATCGGAGGGAGTACTAATCTTATGGTAGGTGATGACACCACATAAGGAAAAGTATAAGTAGAAAATTTTATTAGAGACTGACAAACATAGCATTAGTCAATGATGCAATTCATGAATAAATTAATGAGGGAAGAAAAGATTCACATATAAATATACTATCCTAGAAATCTTTTTGTGAGTGTGAGCCCTCATCAAAATATTTTATGCAAAAATTGTTGACGTTGGACAAGGAAGATAACTTAATGGTTTATGTTTGTTTACATTCACATAGAAGTCATATTGTCATAGATCCTTTAACATGTGGTGCTTTCCCCCTATCTTTGGTAGCCAAAAATTCCGCACTAAGTAGAGATACTACTTGTGCATCCAAAAACCCTTAAACCCAAATCTCATTTTCAAGTGTCCACCATGCCTACCTAGAGATTGAGCAACATCCCTCAAGTAAGTTGTCATCGGTGCAAAAATGCAATAAAAATTGCTTCTAAAAGTGTGAGATCATTTAGTGTAAGAGAAAATTGAGCGTTGCACGAACTTGTGATGGTGAAGAATAAAAGCAACATGCTGCATAATAAAGGTCGCTATCACAAGGGGAAATGCAACATGACGTTCTCTTGCACTTAGGGGTTGAGCATACAAACAAATAAGCGCATGGCAACCTCTGCTTCCCTCTGTGAAGGGCTTATCTTTTACTTTTATGTATTTACTTTTATGCAAAGAGTCAAAGTTTTCCTTCCATCTCTTTTTATTTTTCTCCTTTGGCAAGCATCCTGTGGTGAGGAAAGATCTAGGCACATATGTTCAGTTGAATATAGATAGCATGATTTATTATTGTTGACATCACCCTTGAGGTGAATACGTTGGGAGGCAAAACTATAAGCCCCTATCTTTCTATGTGTCCGGTTGAAACGTTTTGCTCATGTGTACGCGGTGAGTGTTAGCAGCCATAGAATACTATGTGATGGTTGAGTATGTGGACTTTCCTAAAGGCTCTGATACGTGACCCTTCCTGGAAAGATGATGAATTGTAGTTGCAAAGTTGACTGGGAACATAGTTTGTTAGTTTTTAGTAGAGTTTTTGCTTTATACTTTGATTGTGTGATGAATTCTTACTTATTCATGAGAAGTATATGATAAAAGTATTATGTTTAATTTTGTTGTTGTTATAATAATCAACATGATGCTTCTATGTCCGTATTTTGTTTTTATCGACACCTTTCTCTCAAAGCATGTGGACATGTTTTTCGATTTCGGTTTTCGCTTGAGGACAAGCAAGGTCTAAGCTTGGGGGAGTTGATACGTGCATTTTGCATCACGTTTTGAGTAGTTCAAACGTGTTTTCTCTCATAATATGCAAGTTATACACAAAAAGAGAGAATTCCGGCAGCTGGAAATCTGGACTTGGAAAAGCTACGTCAGGCTACTATTCTACACAACTCCAAACAAGCTGAAACTTCAAGGAGATTGTTTGTGGAATATTTGAGGAATATTGGAACAAATAACTACTAGAGGGGGCCACCAGGTGGGCACAACCCACCTGGGCACGCCAGGGAGCCCAGGCGCGCCCTAGTGGGTTGCGCTCACCCAGGCCCACCTCTGGTGCCCATCTTCGGGTATATATAAGTCATTTTGACCTAGAAAAGATAAGGTGAGGACTTTCGGGATGGAGAGCCGCCATCTTGAGGCGGAACTTGGGCAGGAGTACTTTTGCCCTCCGGCGGAGCGATTCCGCTGGGGGAACTTCCCTCCCGGAGTGGGAAATCATCGTCATCATCATCACCAATAACTCTCCCATCTTGGGGAGGGCAATCTCCATCAACATCTTCAACAGCACCATCTCATCTCAAACCCTAGTTCATCTCTTGTGTTCAATCTTGTTACCGAAACTATAGATTGGTGCTTGTGGGTGACTAGTAGTGTTGATTACATCTTGTAGTTGATTACTATATGGTTTATTTGGTGGAAGATTATATGTTCAGATCCAATATGCTATTTAATACCCCTCTGATCTTGTGCATGATTATCATTTGTGAGTAGTTACTTTTGTTCTTGAGGTCACGGGAGAAATCATGTTGCAAGTAATCATGTGAACTTGATATGTGTTCAATATTTTGATAGTATGTATGTTGTGATTCCGTTAGTGGTGTCATGTGAACGTCGACTACATGACACCATATTTTGGCATAAGGGAATGCATTGTGGAGTAGCAATTAGATGATGGGTTGCGAGAGTGACAGAAGCTTAAACCCCAGTTTATGCGTTATTCCGTAAGGGACCGATTGGACCCAAAAGTTTAATGCTATGGTTAGAATTTATTCTGAATACTTTTCTTGTAGTTGCGGATCCTTGCGGGCGGGCGGGGGGGGGGGGGGTTAATCATAAGTAGGAGGTTTGTTCAAGTAAGAACAACACCTAAGCACCGGTCCACCCACATATCAAATTATCAAAGTACCGAACACGAATTAAACCAACATGATGAAGGTGACTAGATGAAATATCCGTGTACCCTCAAGAACGATTTGCTTATCATAAGAGACCGTTTTGGCCTATCCTTTGCCTCAAAAGGATTGGGCTACCTTGCTGCACTTTTGTTACCGTTACCGTTACTTGCTCGTTACAAATTATCTTGCTATCAAACTACTCCGTTACTTACAATTTCAGCACTTGCAGACATTACCTTGCTGAAAACCACTTGTCATTTTCTTCTGCTCCTCGCTGGGTTCGACACTTTTACTTATCGAAAAGACTACAATTGATCTCATATACTTGTGGGTCATCATGGCCCCTCGTCAATACGCAGGCTGGATCTTGTTTGACAGTATGCTGGATGGCCCCTTTATGTGGCGCAGAGGTGGCTAAGTGCAAGATTTGACTCGTCGTCCTGCCGATGGCGACGTGGACGGCTCCCGCATTGTGGTGGTGTTGCCACAACGTCGGGTTTGTGCGGTACGACGGGTTTGCAGATCAAGTTCAAGTTGTCCCACCCTGGCTTTTGTGATGAAAACGATAAATCTCAAGTCGCGTGGGAGTGTGGAGGGCGGCTGCTCCGAGCGACGGCCTGCCTGGCTTTTGCCGACGCTGACAATACGGCGCCCGTGGGTGGCGTTCTTATTTTCTGAAGGGTTGTCGTGGAGGTCTTTGTTCTTTTCCCACCCTTGGGATTCATTTTCGAATGAAGTCCTATGGCCCTGCTGCAAGGTTGGGGAACGACGTCGTCTTCACGTTGCCTCCCCCCTTGGGGCATGTCTTGAAGACCTGTTCCCCTCAACGCTTTCCTTGGGCTGGACATGCACGACATCACGGTTGGCCGGTGCCTAACCGGTGATGCGAGTGGTCGGCGTTGCTACTTGTGCAGCAATGGCGATGGTCGATGGGGGCGAGGGGAGCTGGGTCGCGGCTTGTCCTACTGACGTCGATTGTCCAGTGGGCCTATGCTTGTTCCTCATTATGACAACGAATCGGAGCTGCGTACGGTGGGGCCCCTGGCAACGATGACGCTATGAGGATGGTTTTGGCGGACGGTGCTATTTGGAGGTTGCACGGACTAGGTCGGCATGAAGGTTGCAACTATCTCATGTGAAATTCTTTGGCAAAATCGAAGTTGTCGTGTCCTTGACGCTCCGGTCGACCGTTTGGCGAAGCCGAAGTATGGAGGATGCCGGATGTTCCCGCCTGGCGCCTGTGATGGCTGTGTCGTGATCTTGTTAGTGGCTAGAACGTCCATGGATGGCCCTCGTGGGGTTTCTAATCTAGGTTTTCGTTCGGTACTTAAACCGGTCAATTTTCTTAGTAAACCGGTCAACTTTTTTCTTCTTAATTATGATGAAAACGATAAAACCTTTGCCTCGTTTAAAACGAAAATGCACAGCAGCAACCAACGCTACGCTTCCGAACGGAGTTGCCCAGCCCGGCACAGCCGAGCCACCCCACTGGAAACCCGTCACATGATGTGCAGTGCAGCAGGTCTCCGCTGGAGGGTTGCGGTGCAGAAGATCAAGTCCGGACGCGCGAAACAGGGAAGCGGTCAAAACCGGTTGCCGCGCCTTCACGTGCGTGTTCGCCCCGGATGGGCTACCCTGCGCAACTTCTGGCACCACCCGCCCTCCTCGCTCTGACACGCAGCGTTCGCCGAGACGAAGAAAAGGCCCGCGTCCCCGTCATCCTCGCCGCCGGGACAGCGGCCGCACTCCGCCACCCCGCCGTGCCGTCGCTCGCTCCCCGCTGCACGGACGGACTCCTGTTGCCCCGGCGCCGAGACTGAGCAAGAAAGGCAAGGCACGGAAGCGAGCGGGGAAAGGGGGGTGGGTCAGCTCGACCGTTTCAGTTTCGCTGGCATGATGGATGGATGGATGGATGGGATGGCGTCGATAAGTCGGACAGCAGCCAGCAGTTTCGCCAGTTCCCCACCCACTCCTCCCTTCCTCTTCCTTCCTTCTTCCCTCCCTCGGGCCGTGGAGCCCGGTCAGACGCACAAGGACACACGCAACGAGCCAGCACTGACGACCGCGTCTCTCCTCCTTCTCCTTCTCCTTCTCCGCCTCCGCTCATCTTCCACCACCACTGTCTCTTCCCTTGTTCCTTGCACGCCTCTTCGGTCTCCGCGCGTGTGTTAGGCACAGAGAGGCCGAGAGGAGAGGCGCGATGATGAAGGCGGGGGAGCGGCCCAACTCGAAGCTGCTCCGCGGCGGCCGGCAGGAGTCGCGGCGGTTCCGGATGCTGGCCATCGTCGTCGGCTTCTTCCTCGTCTCCCTCACCTTCGTCCTCGTCTCCAAGCCCGACGCCATCCTCTTCGGCCGTGAGTTTCCTTTCAAATTTCAATTCCGTCCTTATTCGTTTCTCGGGACTCTCAATTCTACTGGTCACAGCGCCGTCGTCTTCCTCTTGAAGAAGACGCTCGCTAACGAACTGTAACTAACCGACTGGCCCGTCTCTTCTCGCGCAGTGAACGGCAAGCTGCCGGCGGAGCAGGCGCCGGCGTCCATCCTGATCCAGCAGAAGGTCAACACGCCCGCCCAGAAGACCTCCACCGACGCCGTCATCGGTAATTAATCAATCAATCAATCAAAGCCAAAATTAATCTCCCCGTTAATCTTTGCCGTTTCTCCGGGCTCACTCACCCGGCCGTTTCCCCTTTCTTCCTCCAGGTGGAGACCCCAAAGTGGTCGACGATGAAACCTATGTAAAGCCAAAAGGTAAATCCCTACCCATCTTACCCGAAAGGCTTTTCGTGTTGGCCTCACACCAAAACTAAAGCCGCAGCTCCTTTACAGAGACCAGAGGCGGCGAGGAGGAGGACCATCGGGTGCTGAGCGAGCCGGACCCGGCCAGCGGGATGGCGGAGCCGGCCGCCAGCAAGGACGGCGACGCCCGTAAGTCGACCGAGGAGACGTTAGGTAGGTCAGCCGTCGCAGTTTGGCCCGTAATTAGGAAGCGTCTCTGTCCCATTTCGTTTTCCGAATCCGTGATTTGACACCCGGGCCGCGGGGCTGAAGCGTTGAATGTTCCTTAAGTGTGCTCGTGCTTCATTCGAACGTGGGGCTGAGATGAAATGGTTGGTTGTGTTTGTAGGTGGGGAGAGGAAGGATGACGACGGGGACGAGGGGGAGCGGGAGGAGGAGAAGCACGCCAAGGTCACGCTCCCGACCGTCTCCAATTACACCATTCATGACGCCGAGGACGCCGAGAATGCCAAGCAAGAAGGTACCACCTGCATTTATTCGATGTAGTTCCCAATTTTTGTGCATTGGCTGGCTGACACCCAGTCGTTCTATTCCCCGTTTCCATCTGCAATCTTCAGTTCAAAGAAGAACTTGATTCTGCTTCTAACGGCAGAACCGAAGCAGTACGACCACTAGTAATTTATGAAAAGAAGCGGTACTGTCAGAGTAGAACTGAAGTGTTGATGGTCTACTCTACTATGAGGCACAAACTAGAGCAATGTACGGCAGTGGTCTTTAGTTTAATCCGAGTTACCAGTAGAGTAGTGAAAATAGACGTCCAATTCAAGTTACTGTATCTTACCAATACTCCCACTTGGAGCATTGATTGCTTGGCATCACGTGTCAGAGCTCCTACTCCTACATGATCGTTGGCCCATTATTGCTAGAATTTTGATCCCGGTGATGCTCTGTACACTCACCCTGATCCAGCTGTTTTGCATCACGCCCAATTTTTAATCAACATACCGTCTTCAATTCCCCAGGCCTGAGCTTGAGCAACAACGTCCAGGAGCCGGAGCAGCAGCAGCAGGGGAGCAAGCCGCTGTGCGACTTCTCCAACTTCCGGGCGAACGTGTGCGAGATGCGCGGCGACGTGAGGGTGCACCCGAAGGCCGCCTCGGTGCTCTTCATGGAGCCCGAGGGGTCGCCGAGGGACGAGGTGTGGAAGATCAAGCCCTACCCGCGGAAGGGGGACGAGTTCTGCCTCAGCCACATCACGGAGCTGACGGTCAAGTCCAGCAAGGTGGCGGCGGAATGCACCGTGTACCACGACGTGCCCGTCGTCATCTTCTCGCTCACCGGCTACACGGGGAACCTCTTCCACGACTTCACCGACGTGATCGTGCCGCTCTTCACCACGGCCGCCCAGTTCGACGGCGAGGTGCAGTTCCTCGTCACGGACATGGCGCTCTGGTGGACGATCAAGTACCACACCCTGCTGCAGAAGCTGTCCAAGTACCCTCTGATCGATTTCAGCAAAGACGACCAGGTGCGCTGCTTCAAGCACGCCATCGTCGGCACGCACGCCTACATGGAGTTCACCATCGACGCCGCCAAGTCGCCGAACGGGGTCACCATGGTCGACTTCAACCGGTTCATGCGCGCCGCCTACTCGCTGCCCAAGGAAACCGCGGCGGCGCTCGGGGAGAGCCCGAAGGTCAAGCCCAGGCTGCTCATCATCAAGCGGCACCGGACGAGGATGTTCCTCAACCTGGAGGAGATCATCGGCATGGCCGAGGAGCTGGGGTTCGAGGTGGTGATCGACGAGGCCAACGTGAGCTCCGACATCAACGGCTTCGCCAAGCTGGTGAACTCGGTGGACGTGATGATGGGCGTGCACGGCGCCGGGCTCACCAACTGCGTCTTCCTGCCGCAGAACGCCACGCTCATCCAGATCGTGCCCTTCGGCGGCCTCGACTGGATCTCCCGCACCGACTTCGGGAACCCGTCGGAGATGATGGGCCTCCGCTACAAGCAGTACGCCATCACCGTCGACGAGAGCAGCCTCACCGACCACTACCCGAGGGACCACAAGATCTTCAGGGACCCCATCTCCTTCCACAAGCGAGGGTTCGAGTTCATCCGGCGCACCTTCATGGACAAGCAGAACGTGAGGCTCGACTGCAAGAGGTTCAGACCTGTGCTGCTGGAGGCACTCGACAACCTCAACCAGTAACTTTTTTTAAGGGGGAAACTGCTGGTCTTGCCGCCCATTTTTACCATTCGTTTCGTGAAATCTGATGTTCATTCTCTCATGGCGTGTATGTATGGTCTAAACTATAGAGATTTTGTCTAGGAATTACTCGTGTAAACTGTATAAATTAAATTGCCCGCCGCTGCAAAGATGGAACGAAATTCATTGAAATGATATAGGCGCTCACATTGTTTGTCAGGAATCTCATCGGCTGTTTTGTCATCCTGCAACGATATTTTATAGTTAATAAGTACTTTGACTTTCTGGTAACCAACCGTATGATAAACCAAGAGCAGCCAATCTGCTGAGGTGTGTTTTCATGTGAAAAATGCGCTGAGGTGTATCGGGATCCATCGAATTATTGGAACTGCCCCTGTTTTCACATGGTTTGTTGGCTAGAGAAGTTCTAAAATAATACTGTATGGTAGAACACTCTTCGAGAACATGGAATTGTACGCTGAGCATGTGATTGAGTAAGAAAACTGTGAGCATGTGAGTGTGTAAGCTGGATCAAATTTTGCTCGGTGGGGACCGAATCCGAATGTATGCTGGATCAACTAGACTGAAATGACCAATGATGGGTTTGGATTTAGTATATGAGAGCAACTTCAACACGCGGACCCATTTCGTCCGCGCGCGTCCGTTTGGGTCGGCGCATTGGGCCGACTAACTAGACTGAAATGACCAATGATGGGTTTGGATTTAGTATATGAGAGCAACTTCAACACGCGGACCCATTTCGTTCGCGCGCGTCCGTTTGGGTCGGCGCATTGGGCCGAAAAGTCGGCCCAACACGTTGACTCAAACGAACGCGTGTCCGCCTGCCGATCCATTCCCGACACACTTTTGAGCCCCATTTGCGTTGGCGCGGCGCCCGCCTACTCCCCCCGGGCCCGCTAGTCGGTGGCACATTGGCCATCCTCTCCCACCCCAAGATCGACAACAAACTCTCGCCCGCCTCCACCGCGTCGCCGCCGCCTATTTTCCGGTGCCTCTGCCAGCAGCCGGTGCCGACACATCCCCCCCCAAACGCCTCCACCTCCCATGTCGCCGCCACCACCGTCTCGCCGCCGGGGCACCGAAGCTTCCCACCTCACCTACGCCGCGAGCAGGAAGCTGCTTCGCCGCCCCGGCCAGCTCCTTCGTCCTGACCCCGGCACGATCGTCGAACGCCGCCACGCTCGTCGGATGCCTCCAGGCCAGCCACCTGGTCCAAGGGAGGCGCGCATCCCTTCGTCGGCCGGCTCCTTCGTCGACACCCGCAAGCTGTTCGACAGTTTGCCAAGGTACAAAATAGACTCGGCTGACGAGTTCTTTTTCCATAATTTCATTTGCGACTCGGACGATTCATCATCCGATGATGAAGAGGAGATCTTCGCTGCCGTGTTGGTTCATCGCCACCTTAATAGCCAGCGGCCGTTGTTCCGTGGCTCTATCCCGGGGCACCTTCCGGCGTTGAATCACAACCGAGGGAGCGGCCATTTTCTTCTTTGGAAGGACTACTTTGACACAACCAACCCGTTGTTCAAGCATCAGAAATTCTGGCGGCGTTTTCGTATGAGTAGGAATCTTTTCAACCGCATTAAAGAGGAGGTGGTCGGATATGATGACTATTTCGGCTCCAAAGAGGATGCCCTTGGAAAGATTGACTTCTCATCTTATCAGAAATGCACTTAAGCCGTCCGGATACTTGCATACGAAGTGCCCAGTGATCTCATTGATGAGTACGTCTGTATGAGCGAGTCTACATGCCTAGACTCCATGTACAAGTTCTGCAAGGCTGTTATGGATTTAACACGGGAGATGCCCTTGCGAAAGGACTTAGGTGTGGAGCCATCACAATGTAGGTTAGCTTAAAGGGGTTGAACGGGACAAAGGACACGAGGTTTACCCAGGTTCGGCCCCTCTCAACGAGGTAAAAGCCTACTCCTGCTCTTGTTTCGTATTGCTTGGGTATTGATTACAAGGGAGCGATCACACTTGGCCTAGCTCTCGATTGGTTGTTTCTTGAGTTAACCCGCTGCTGGTGTCACCTTTATATACACAGGTTGAGGCCATGGGGCTTACAAGAGTCCGAGCCAGATCATACATCGTGACCAGCTCGGTTTCTAAGTTGCCTTGCCTTACCAGGCAAGTCATCATCAGGCGGCTTACACTTCCGGCCCTTGGGCCATCACCAGGCCTGCCTCTTAAGCCGTCGTCTTCCTGCTTTGTCTTCTTGGGCCTTCTGCATATTGAATCGCCACCGGTGTAACTCGGCCCCTCCTGGGCGGGTCACACCTCGGGGTTATATCCCCAACATTAGGTCCCAAATTGATTTGAACTCGTTCATGTCAATCTTCACTGCTTCAATTGGCGAATTGTCTTCCAAAGCTTAATCCTTGAACTGTAACCCGCCATGACGTCACGCAAACTGGATCATTGTAACCCGCCATGACATCATGCGTAACCTCTTTCACTGTTCCCTTGAAAAGATTAATTGGTCGTCCGAGAATGAAGGCGCCCACACTGTTGAGATAATCATGTCGTCTCCTCGATTTTCGTGCATGCCATTTCACTGTTTCCTTATAAATAGGGACGTTGGTCCCCTCTTTTCGCTTTTACCCCGCCCTTCTTTCTTCTTCTTCCTCCTCACGTCGTCCACCACCGCTGCATCTCCGCCGCCCCAGTCGACCTTCCTCAACAGCTCCATCCAGGCCGCTGCATCAACCTGACCGTGACCAGAGATCGCGGCGCCCCACCGCTGTCCATCAGCATCAACAGGTAAAGCTATTTTCTTGACCCAGATCCACATTAGATTGAGCCCGTTCATAGGGTTCATCGGAGTTTATCGTGTTTGTTGGAGTTCATCTCAGTTGATCCATCATACCGCTTAGTTCAATACGAAGAAATGATGCCAAAACCTTGCGGTAGTAGTCACGGTATTTGCTTCAAATCGTAGATGTATCCCCTCTTCCTGAGATTCAATCCCATCTTGCATGTTCTTCCATTGCCATGCTTTAGGTTTAGCAATTATTTTTCATTTTTTGACTTACAATAGATCCAAAATCCTGGGCAGAAACCGCGAAACTTGTTTGTCCCATACTTAGGAAAATTTCCTCAATCCCGGATCTATAGATACCTGCCTTATTACTGTTGTTTAGGCGACTCGAATGATACCTTTGTAAACTGCCAGCTTCTAACCGGCTTAATTATGAACTTGTGAACCGCTAGCATCTGTCCAACTTTAACCATGTCTATATAACCCGCCGGCACCTTGCCGGTTTAATCAAAACTGTTTATTTCCATTCCTCATAGTGGTTAATCTCGCACCCAAAACCAGTTTTGTTCAGCAAAATTGCTTCTTTAACTATTAAGCGGTTTACCATCACAATATTAACCCGCCAATTCTTCACTCTCAGGCTTCAATCCGCAAAAAGGACTAAGACCACCACCTCTTGCGATTGGGTTGCTTCCACTATCACTGAACAATCTCTTAATGAGTATGTTGGGATGGGTGTCTTACCAGCAAAAAATGTCATCCATTGGCGAGTTCCAGAGGCTGAAATTAAGCCTCAACCTAAAGAAGGCGAAGTCATAATCTTTGCAGACCACCTCCTCTGTGGTTCGCCATAATCTTTGCAGACCACCTCCTCTGTGGTTTCTCACCACCCGGATCAAAATTCTTTCGGGATGTTATGAACTTCTCTCAGCTACACCCTCAAGATATTGGCCCCAACTCAGTTTCCAATATTTGCAACTTTCAAGTTTTTTGTGAGGTGTACCTTCAAGAAGAGCCCAGCGTTAATCTATTCAGAGAATATTATTACTTGAACCGCCAGACTGAGATGACGGACAGGCCTAGCCTTGAACTCGGTGGGATTTCAATCCAGAGGCGGAGGGACGTTATCTTCCCTGCAGCTGCACTACCCAGTCACCCCAAGGACTGGAACCAGACTTGGTTCTATTGCCAAGACACCCCTTCAGCGGGTGAAAATCCTCTGCCGGGTTTCCGCACCTGCCGGCTCAGCCCTAGACATCCACTCCCCGACCGGATCACTGCTACAGGGGGAGCCAAGTACGTACCTACCTTTTCAAGAATAAGGGCCTTATTAGCCAATCGCTTAACTGGTGTCGACCTGGTCCGATGCCGGGCTGCCTGGAAAATCTTGCCTTTGAGCTATCGTACCGTCTTATTGTACCAATACACATGTGATGTGAAAGATCCACAACGATATAGTCAAACACGTCTTGAGGACCAGGAAATCAATGGAATGACCAAGTCATTGCTCGGGGAGACCCTCGAAAGCTGCAGTAAAACGGGACTAAAACCTTTCTATGCTCCCAATCCGGCTCCCGAAGTAAGTATTTTAAGTCATTCTTTTAACTCATTTATCACTTTCTCATAAACTGCACATCTTCCCATTGGCATTTGTGTTTTCAGGCCAACACTCCCTTCTGGAACAAGAAACTGCAGGATAAGCCGGCCAAAAAGGCCAAAGGAAAGTCAAAGGCTCCAAAAAAGACTAAAGGAAAGAAACAAGATGTTGAAGACTTATTTGCCCTTGACAATGAGTCGGAGCTAGAACTCGATTCTCTTGGCTTTCTTTTTATGCAACTTATTGATGCTGACATCTCTCAGGACGATGCGGAGACCAGCCATGCGGACGCAGTAGAGGTAACCATAATATCCTCCGACTCAGAACCTTTGCCAAGACAAAAAAACTCGGCGGTTCTCCAGAAAAGTAAGATTTTCTCATCCTCTTGCTTATGTGGACCCAATTTTCTTTTGAAAAAATAGCAGCACGAAGCAAAGCGTACAACCCGGAGCAGTGGTGGTGGAGACCTTGCAACTGGCTTACAAAAACACCTACCCCTCGCAAATTCCGTAATGAGGTGCCTCAAAATCCACCCCTCTCCTTTCCAAAGGCGGGTCTCATTCGTCAACCACTTAACTCTTCCAACTCAAACTATCAGGGAACATCTCATTCATCCTCTGGCGACTCTTCCGGGACCCAGATGCCTGCCTTCAAGATTGCCCAGGGGTAAAAACTTTTTATTTGTTGGTTAATATTTTATGATGTTATGCTCATACTCTTATATCTTCATCACAAAGGCATAGCCAATGCAGGCAAGAAATTGAAAGTGTGCGGTTCTTCAAAGGATCCCAAAGCTAGTGAACCGGAGAAGCAAGCGCCAGCAGTCTCAGGGGCTTCGACTCAAAATCCTGAAGACCTTGCTAATGATATGCTGCCACAAACTGACACCACAACCTTTGATCCAATGAACACTTAAGTTGACCCGGCCATCACACATAACCTACCAAGTCCTAAATCTCCCAGCCCTGCCAAGCTGGCTGAAGAGGTTCCTCTTGACAAGACTGCTGAGGACGTCATCATCACAGGCACAGGCTATACAGAGCGAGGGAATACCACTGTCTTGGCCAAACACAACACCAGAGAAGAGCCGCCAGTGGAAGGCAAATTGAAGATGTATCTAGAGAGTTATGCCGCCCTCGACACAAGTGACATCCACGCGGGCTATCTGAACCGCCTTCATACTAGCCATGACCTAGAGGCCGGCTTAGTGAACCTTATGAAGGAACGCTATGAGGTATGTTACTGACCCCTTTCCATATATATTTATATAGCCGCCAAGTCTAGAGGATAGGAAAAGATTGAGTATGTTGTAGACTTAATAATAATCTTCAAACTGTAGCCTTTCAAGGCTGGCTTATCCTGCTAAGATGAGTCGGGTCTTTCAAATATTAACCCTTGAATGGACTTTATACAGCTTTTCAAGCATGATCTCATAATAATAAGATGAACCAGACTGCTAATTAACTCCAAGATCCAAATATGTAGCCCTCAAGGGCCGGCTTAACTTAACAAGATGAGCCGGGACTTATAGTCATTATACTTTGAAGAACTCCAATATGTAGCCCCCAAGGGCCGGCTTAGCTTAAAAAGATGAGGTGGGACTTATAGTCACTATACTTTGAAGAACTCCAATATGTAGCCCCCACGGGCCGGTTTAAACTGACAATTTGAACCGGGTTGTAATTTTTTTAAACAACCCACGTTAGCCCCCAAGTGCCAAGTATATTGCTTGTAATGTGCTTGGGACTTCAATTAATCTGCACCACAAAAACTTGTCGTCTTATGTTGGAACCATTATCTCACTGTTGTCTTTCAGGCGAAGTTGAGTATGAAGGAATCACAAGTAGGCGACTTAAGGAAAAACATCAAGATGCAACAAGCAGAAACTTCCCGAGCCAAGTTAGAATTGAAAACTTCTTTAGAAGAGATTGAAAAGCTGAAAGCTAGCTTTGCTGAAGAGAGAACCGCATAGGAAGCTAAGAAGGCTGCTCTAGCCAAGAAGGTCGAAGATGCAGAAAATGCTCTTAAGCTGGTCACTGACGAGTTGTCTGGTTTAAAACAACACATTAGTCAAATGACAGCCGCCATCTTCGGCAAGTAAAATTTAGTAAACCACCTGGCTTTATATACGCAGTGCTAACTCGCCCAACGAATGTTATATAACTTCTTAACAGGCCCCAGGAGTGCCAACCTTGGTCAAGACATTCTATTGAAGTCGAAGGCCATTTACTCTTTAACAGAACAGTTATACAACGGCACTCTCCGCAGTCTGGTGGCCTTAGGGGGTGGCAAAAAGCCGCCAAGCCAAATCAAGGCTGTGCTGGATCACTTGTCCACTTTCCCAAGCCAGATTGAAGAGCAAAGACTATCGGCCGCCCGAGCCGGAGCCGTTGTCGCTCTTGGTCGGGCCAAAGCCTGGCAGTCAGAGCTTGACCTGGAGGAGATAGCCACCGGGTGTCCGGAGTTCAAAGATGATCAGTCACCCTCTAAAGAGAGAGACTTCAATCGCTGCGTCCGGGAGATGCGGCATGTGGCCTGTAAACTTGTTGAAGAGTTGAACTTGAACAACTATACGACGGCTTATGACAACGACAGTCAGAAGATTAAACCGCCAGCCCATGACGTTGCCAATCTCATTCCCCCTCGGCATAAGCATATCTTCGCTCCTGACGTTGATCATTCAATTATACTCAATGATGAAGCCACTTTCGAAGCTTTAATCGGCATCGACTGGACAACGACTGATCTTCACATGATCAACGAGGAAGAACCAGCGCAGGATGATCCACAATCCTCAAGGCGGACGGAGGAAAGTTAAGCAGTGATAATGATCCGAGCGGCTCTCAGACCGACTTATGGGAGCATAGCTTCAAAGACATTTGAAGTTTAAAACTTTTGCGAACTCAAAGCAATGTCTTGTAATAGGATAGTTGAAAACAATGATCTGCCATGTCATGCCTTCATGCATGTTAAGCCTTTGATTTGTGAACCATCACTTTAATCTTTATGATCTACCTGATGTAACCACTCATATGGGTCGTACCAGTAATTGTATTTCCATTCAAAGTTTTGCATGTCCTGCACAAAGGTTAAACAATGTATGCCCTGGCGATTTAACATCAAAAGCCAGGGCAGGCAACAACCCAAGCATAATATAGTCTTATATAATTACGAAAAAGACTACAACCACGACTATTCAAACCAAAACATGTTGGTGACTTAAAGTCGAAAGCCAGGCGGGTTACCAAACCTCAAATATTCATATAATCATTGAAAACATACCTGTAAGTTTAGATCATATTGATGTCTTGAACATTGATATTCAAAGAGGGTGACAACCCAAAGGCGTGTAATCACATGACCTCAGTTGTTCAAACCAAAGCATATTGGTGAATTGAAATCCAT
This sequence comes from Aegilops umbellulata, assembly GCA_032464435.1. NCBI lineage: Eukaryota > Viridiplantae > Streptophyta > Magnoliopsida > Poales > Poaceae > Aegilops > Aegilops umbellulata. Next base: position 403,196,197 of record CP136054.1, read on the forward strand.
AGCCAGGGCGGGTTACCAAACCCAAAAATACTCAAACATGAGTCATACAATCGAAGCTTCATGACCCGGATTGCCAAAAAATACACTTAGCAAAAAAAATCTTTAGGAGACACAAATAAAAAACTCAAAAGCAAAAAGGTCAAAGAATCTCAAATAATTGCTTGGCTGGCTTACCAAAGCACGGCCAAACAAGTTGGCTCGTAGGGCCATGTGCTTTCAAAGGCCGCACAACCTTTGAGTTAATCCTAGCTCACTGTAAGACGACTCTCACGTGACACAAGCCGCCATTTAAACCTTAACGAGTTCAGGGTCTTAAAAGAGATTGACTGTTAAGAGTTCGACGGGTCACCTGGCGGAGTAGCAAGTTGCAAATAGGCAGGATAACTCAGGATTCGGCGTCCACGCCTGGTCAAGAGGGTATGAAAGCTAAACCCGGTGGGTCCTGGTGGGTTGGAAGCCCCCAAATGACCTTATGAGCAAATAATAAAGACTCAGATACACAGAAATGAAACGACAGAGGCCATGAGTTATCAGGGATGCCGGGTTTATTATGTTGATCATAATATATACACTGACAAATGTATGTACAATGACGTGAGTCAGTGGCTCAGGTGTAATAAGGTCGAAGATGAGCAATACTCCAGGGCCGGTGGGTCTCCTCCTCTGACTTGCGTGAATCCTTGTGTTCTCGTATATCAATGAGGTAATAAGACCCATTGTTCAGGTTCTTCCTGACCACAAAAGGCCCTTCCCAAGGTGGGGATAACTTATGCATATCTATTTGATCTTGGATCAGCCGGAGCACTAAGACGATGTCGGATTTCGGGTTCCGGCAAAACCCTTGAGGTTCGAACACCAGGGTGCGCACGAAGATCTCCCCCTACCTAATCGCACCCTCGGCCTCACCGCGATCTCAAGGCCTAGGTCAACGAACCTGCAACACAAGAGACACGAGATTTATACTGGTTCAGGCCACCGTTGTGGTGTAATACCCTACTCCAGTGTGGTGTGGTGGATTGCCTCTTGGGCTGAGGATGAACAGTACAAGGCGAAGAACAACCTCCTGAGGAGAGGTGTTCATGTGCTTGGTGAACTTGTGTGGTTGAGGGAGAGCTGAATGATCCGCCCCTCTCTATGGTGGTGGCTAGCCCTATTTATAGAGGCCCTGGTCCTCTCCCCAAATATTGAGCGGGAAGGGATCCAACAACGACCAAATTCGAAGGAAGAAAACTAGTACAAGTTATCCTGACTAAAGGTGGTCTTCGCCTGCCAAAGGCTTTGGTGGTGACGCCTTCTTGGGCTCCACGGTGACCTTCGTCCTGCCGTCCTGCTGCACTTGGTCTCGTTGCACCGATATGGAAACCTTTGCCTGATGCATCGGGACTCCTCGCCTGCGCTTGCCCCTTTAGCACAAAAGAGGAAACGAGGACACTGTGTGCGCTCGCGCCCGCCTGGCGACAGTCGTCATGGCTTGCGTCACAGGAACCTCGCGAGGTGTCCCTTGCCTTGATTTCTCCGCCCCTCGCGAGCCAGCCTGGTGAGGCCACTCCCGACGAGGTCTTGTGTCGTCCGCCTCACGAGACTTGCCCCTCGCGAGGGTCTTGAGTGTTTGCTGGTGAAGATGGGCCGTACAGGGTCGCTGGCAGCGCCGCGCCGTGGGCCGCAGGCAGGCAAGTCTGGGGACCCCCGTTCCCAGGACACCGACAGTAGCCCTCGGGCCCAAGGCGCACTCAGACTTGGTTTCGAGGCGAAGCCAAAGGGCAAGTGCGGAGCGACGCGGGCCCCAACGGCCTGGGGCCTTGGTCGAAGCGTGACGATTGATTGGACGTGGGCATCTCCGCTTCCCCACGCTGCCTCGACATCTGCCCGACTTGACGAGTCCCTGCTGCATGTAGAGAAATATCATCATTACCTATGATCGTGGGATCGCCGGTTGGCCTTTCTCCTGCTATAAATGATGAGGGGAGGAGCCCCCATTGCTCATCTCTTCCTGCTCGCTTCTCCTTCCTCGCCTCATTGCCAGCGGCGGCATCCATGGCGCCTGCGAAAAGGTTCTCGGCCACGGAGAAGGGGAAGGCTCGCCAAGAGGGGCCTGGCTCCCCGCCGCCCAAGCGCGGGCACGGCCATCCCTGCAAGCACACGGCGACCCCCGCAGTGGCCGTCCGCAGCCGTGACGGTGCTCCTTCGCGTGGCGGGAGTTGCCCTTGTCGTGGCAACCCCGTCGATGAGGGAAGACGCGCCATGGTCGTAAGGCCTCCCCGACTGTGCTTCCACTCGGCAGAGGTGCTGCCGGAGTTCGTCATGTAGTCGGAGAACCCAGCTGGCACCTAGCTTCAGCTCCCGCGCTTTTTCGTCGATGAGCTGCCGGACACAGGTCCAAGCGGGGTCTGGCTGCAGGCGGACGGCTGCTGCTGCAAGGCTTCATGGGCCGCAGTCAAGGTCTCTGTCGCAGGCAACGCAACCCAGGCCCGCGGGTGGCAGGCGTTTGCCCACGCGCGCGGCCTGGGCAGGCGGTGCACCCTCCACTTCAAGTATGATGGCAACGCGACCCTCTACGTGAGGGCGTTTGGGGAAGACGGCCGCCGCGTCGGGTGCTGCCCCGAGGACAACGACGGCGACGAGGTGCTTGGCCTTGGCGACGGTCGAGATGAGGGTGAGGATGGCCTTGCCTTTGGTGCTGGCCGCCGCTCGCCCAGCTACGTCGACTCCTCCTCTGGCGATAGCTCCAGCAGCAGCGGTTACAATCAGTCGCCACGCCGCCGTGCCCGCTTCGAGGGCGGTGAGTCCTCGATTATGGGGTCCTCGGACAGCCGGACTATATACTTTGGCCGGACTGTTGGACTATGAAGATACAAGATTGAAGACTTCGTCCCGTGTCCGGACGGGACTCTCCTTGGCGTGGAAGGCAAGATTGGCAATTCGGATCTGTAGATCTCCTCCCTTGTAACCGACTCTGTGTAACCCTAGCCCCCTCCGGTGTCTATATAAACCGGAGGGTTCAGTCCGTAGGAAAACAACAATCATACTCATGGGCTAGCTTCTAGGGTTTAGCCTCTACGATCTCGTAGTAGATCAACTCTTGTAATACTCATATCATCAAGATCAATCAAGTAGGAAGTAGGGTATTACCTCCATCGAGAGGGACTGAACCTGGGTAAACATTGTGTCCACCGCCTCCTGTTACCATCCGCCTTAGACGTACAGTTCGGGACCCCCTACCTGAGATCCGCCGGTTTTGACACCGACATTGGTGCTTTCATTGAGAGTTCCACTGCACCATCACCGTAAGGCTTGATGGCTCCTTCGATCATCGGTAACGATGCGATCCAAGGTGAGGTTTTTCTCCCGGGACAGATCTTCGTATTCGGCGGCTTCGCACTGCGGGCCAACTCGCTTGGCCATCTGGAGCAGATCGAAAGCTATGCCCCTAGCCGTTAGGTCAGGTTTGGAAGCTTAAACTATACTGCCGACATCCGCGGAGACTTGATCTTTGACGGATTCGAGCCCATGTCAGGTGCGTCGCACAATCACGACGAGCACAATTTAGCTCTACGGTCAGACGGTGTTCGGGAGATCACACCTGTGACTACCCCGACCCTCAACCCGGAGTAGATTGTGTTGTCCAAGGACGGGTGGATGGACCCCGCCACGGAGGCCACATACTCAGTGGCGATAGAGCCGAATACTGACTTCACCCCCTGCGAGACCCGTGCTGCCGAACCATCAGATTCGTCCCCGGCCGCGGGCCCCGAACCGCTTGTGTCGGTGCCTATCGAATCTGATTGGGCACCAATCATGGATTTTTCCTCCGCGGATATCTTTCAGCACTCGCCCTTGGGTGATGTGCTAAATTCATTAAAGTTTATCTCCTTGTCAGGAGGCCCTTGGCCGAACTGTGTCCGGTTTGAGTGGGAAGCGGACGACGAAGAAATTCGTTCCCCACCCACCACCCACTTAATAGCCACTGTCGACGATCTAACCGACATGCTTGATTTCGGCTTCGAAGACATCCACGACATGGACGATGATGTAGGAGAAGAACAGGAACCACCGCCCACAGGGCGCTGGACTGCCACCTCATCATATGATATTTACATGGTGGACACCCCCAAAGATGGCAAGGGCAAGGCAACAAAGGATAATCCCCTAGAGATGCAATCTAAGCATCGGCGTCAATGGCGCCGCTCTAAGTCCTGCCATAGCAAAAGCGGCGACACTGGCACAAGAAACAATAACTCTGCGGATAGTAACGAAGACGAAGACAATCCCCTCCAGCCAGGCCTCGAGCCGGAGGATGGGCAAGCTAGCCCTAAGGAACAGACAGCAAATGGAGAATCAGAGGATGACAATTACATGCCTCTCTCTAAAGATGAGGTGAGCCTCGGCGACAAAGAATTTATTGTGCCTGAGGATCCCTTCGAACGGGAGCGCTTCAAGCGCCGGCTTATAGCCACAGCAAAAAGCCTGAAGGAAAAGCAACAGCAGCTTCGAGCTGACCAAGATCTGCTAGCGGATAGATGGACTGAGGTCCTAGCGGCCGAGGAATACGAACTCGAGCGCCCAACCAAAAGTTACCCAAAGCGCAGGTTGCTAACCCAACTCGAGAAGGAAGCATTAAAGCCTATGCCTCCTGCGTACGACGCGGCTGACTGGCCACCTCGTGGCCGAGACAAAGCGGCATATCAGGCCGAGGTCCAGCCCGCACCCCGCCGCCAGTCAAACAAAAATACCAAGGCCCGGGGCAACACGCAGGACCTGCGAGACGTATTGCAAAACAAAGCAGGACATACAAGATCGATCTGTGGACCACGGGGGCGCGTCCCAACGCGTGACGATGACCGTCACGTCGGATATACTAAAATCAAATCCGGCCGGGCCGAATATAGCAGGCAAGACTCGTATGAACTGCGTCGTGATATAGCCCGGCACAAAGGCACCGCACACCCCCTATGCTTCACTGATGAAGTAATGGATCACGAATTCCCAGAGGGTTTTAAACCCGTGAACATTGAATCATACGATGGCAAAACAGACCCCGCGGTATGGATTGAAGATTTCCTCCTCCACATTCACATGGCCCGCGGTGACGATCTACATACCATCAAGTACATCCCATTAAAACTCAAAGGACCTGCTCGACATTGGCTCAATAGCCTGCCGGCAAACTCCATAGGTAGTTGGGAGAATTTGGAGGACGCATTCCTCGACAACTTCTAGGGCACTTATGTGCGACCCCCGGATGCCAATGACTTGAGCCACATAACCCAACAGCCAGGAGAATCAGCCGGGAAATTCTGGACCCGGTTCCTAACTAAAAAGAACCAAATTGTCGACTGTACGGATGCTGAGGCCTTAGCGGCATTTAAGCATAACATCCGTGACGAGTGGCTCGCCCGTCACCTCGGCCAAGAAAAGTCGAAGACCATGGCAGCCCTCACGACACTCATGACCCGCTTTTGTGCGGGCGAGGATAGCTGGCTGGCTCGCAGCAACGGTACACCAAGAAACCACGGCAATTCAGATGCCAAAGATAGCGACGACAGGCCACACCGCAATAGACACAAGCGCCGCAGCAACGGCGACAACACCGAAGACATGGCAGTTAATGCCGGATTCAGTGGCTCTAAATCCGGTCAGTGGAAGAAGCCGTTCAAAAGAAGCAATCCGGGCCCGTCCAACTTGGACCGCATACTCGATCGTTCGTGTCAAATACATGGCACCCCTGATAAACCAGCCAACCACACCAACAGAGAATGCTGGGTGTTCAAACAAGCCGGCAAGTTGAATGCCGAAAACTAGGAAAAGGGGCTGCATAGCGACGAGGAGGAGGAGCCCCGGCCACCGAACACAGGAGGACAGAAGAAATTTCCTCCCCAAGTGAAAACGGTAAACATGATATATGCAACCCATATCCCCAAGCGGGAACGGAAGCGTGCACTGAGGGACGTTTACGCGATGGAGCCAGTCGCCCCAAAGTTCAACCCATGGTCTTTTTGTCCGATCACCTTCGATCGCAGGGACCACCCCACCAGTATTCGTCATGGCGGTTCTGCCGCTTTGGTCCTGGACCCCATCATCGATGGATTTCACCTCACTCGAGTCCTTATGGACGGCGGCAGCAGCCTGAACCTGCTCTATCAGGATATAGTGCACAAAATGGGTATAGACCCCTCGAGGATCAAACCCACCAAAACCACCTTTAAAGGTGTCATCCCAGGTGTAGAGGCCTGTTGCACGGGCTCAATCACACTGGAAGTGGTCTTTGGATCTCTGGACAACTTCCGAAGCGAGGAGTTAGTCTTTGATATCGTACCCTTCCGCAGTGGCTATCACGCACTGCTCGGACGAACCGCATTTGCCAGATTCAATGTGGTACCGCATTATGCATACCTCAAGCTCAAAATGCCAGGACCTCGCGGGGTCATAACAGTCAATGGAAACACAGAACGCTCGCTCCGCACAGAGGAGCACACTACGGCCCTCGCAGCAGAAGCGCAAGGCAGCCTTATGAGGCAAACCGTCAATTCGGCGAAAAAGACGCCGGACACCTTCAAGCGGGTCCGGAGTACCCCGCAAGAGGATCTTCAGGCACGTTTAGAGCTCGCGTAGCAATTCAGCCTCCGTCCCAACCCCAGTCAAGCGGCGAAATTCGTGCCGCGCGTACATAACTACGCACTTAAGATACCATGGGCATAGGCGGAGGCACGATTATGGCACGCCCCACAATGCGGCTTAACCGCCCCAGGGGCCATATACCTTTGTAATTTTCTCTATTTCAGGACCTTACTCTCTGGAAGCCCTTTCCGGCAGTCGGATTGCCGACCCATTATGGGAAGGAAATACCAAGGAAGCAAGAAGCTCTGACGTACAAGGGAATTCCCAGGTGGTCTCTGCTAACGATCGATGTACCTGTTTTACATACCCATACGCAGCTTGCCCTTAGATAGGACATGTCAAATAGTCCTATTTTTTGCTTATTGCACTAATTGTACACCTACGCTTTGACGTATAATTTAAATAACATTGTATAATGTTAGCCTATTATTGCATTTCTTTTTTTCCTTGTCTACTTACTTACGACAAATGGCATCGTACATTCTGGTATGGCCAGTGCGCCAGGGGCTTCGCCGTACCCCATAACACGGCACGAAAAGTCCGAACACTTTCGACAGTGCGGCACCCCGAACTTATAGCATTATATGCATCAGCTCCGAATCATGTCTTGGGTCAATAGTTGGGTTTGCCGAGCTCCCATGTTTTGGTACCATACGTTCCGCTATATCGGCTAAGGTAGCACTAGGAGAACTACTGCGATTGTGTCCCAGTTCTTCCGGACGAGCACCTCAGTAGAGAAAGCCGAAAACTGACTGTCATGATGCAGCGAGAGCTGGTCGCTGTTCGAGAGGTCTCAAATCCTTAAAGATTTTTTCCGCTTCGAGCGAGGAGTCGGCCTTGTCCGACTTAAGCGTACATGGCGCCCCAAGTTCGGCCCTCCGAATACTAGGGGCTTCGCCAAAATTTAAAATTGTAGACTTCTATGGCTAAGTGAGAGTGATATAGCTTTATAGTCCGATTGCCTGGTTCGTTGTGCTGAACACCTCCTTCGAAGGACCCAAAATTGGGATAAGGAGTGATCAGGTTTATCCCGAACACCTCAGTACTAGTTACATGGGGGCAGAAGCCGATGACTCGCCAACTCTCAAATTTTATAAACGTCCGCACAGAAGGTAATATTTTAAATCAAAAAGCGTTATATAGCGCACATGAACTCGTTTTCATCTTATAGGATCACATGAGTACATTCATTCAAATATTACATCCTTAGCGCATTCCTCCGCCACAAGGCGAGTGCCCTTCAGGACACTGTCATAATATTTTTCCGGGTGGCGATGCTCCTTGCCCTCCGGCGGCCCCTCATTCACTAGCTTTTCGGCGTCCATCTTCGCCCAGTGCACTTTCGCCCGGGCAAAAGCCCTGCGTGCACCCTCAATGCAGACGGACCGCTTTATGACTTCAAGCCATGGGTAGGCGTTCACAAGTCGCCTTACCGGGCCAAAATAGCTGCCAGGCAGGGGCTCACCAGGCCACATCCGAACTATGAGGCCCCTCATGGCCAGTTCAGCCGCCTTGTGAAGCTCGACCAGTTGCTTCAGCTGGTCGCTCAAGGGCACCGGATGTTCGGTCCCAGTATACTGAGACCAGAACAACTTCTTCGTTGAGCTCCCTTCCTCGGCCCAGTAGAACACCGCGGCATCCGACACACTGTGGGATAGATCTGCGAACGCTCCTGGAGAGCTCCGAATTCGGGTAAGTAAAAGAAAAGTTTCCTTCACATGCTTGCTTTGCATAATGAATGCCTTACCCGCCGCTATCTTCTTAACCACCTCAATTTCTTGGAGGGCCTTTTATGCTTCGGCCTTGGCATTTTGTGCGTTCTCGCGGGCCTTTGCAAGCTCGGACTCTTGCGTCTTAGAGTCACACTCCAAGGACTCGTACTTCTTGACGTAGTCCTGGAGCTGTTCCTGCACCTCGCCGACTCGGGCCTCTTGCCTCTCGTGTTCGGCGTGCTCCTTGGCCGCTTTGCCTTCGGCCTCGGATAGCGCCTTCTTCAAGGCCTCCACCTCGGTCGTGGCCCCTAGCACAATTCACGACGATCCTATGATCTCACAATCATTTTTCTTTACCAATAAATAGACGAGGTATTATTTACCTTTGTTCTCTTCGAGCTGCCTCTTGGTAAGGCCAAGCTCTTCTTCGGACCGATCAAGGTGCCGCTTAAGTGCGGAGACCTCTGCCGTGCGAGCGGCAGCGGCCAGTAATGAAGCATGCTTATTCACATAAGACATATCCTAATTAGACTCCTGTGCTTATTATTTGATCCTCTGTTCGGCCTTTCTTTACGAACACCAAACAAAGCATCAGGGGCTACTGTCTATGCTATAATATTTCCTCATAATTTGATTACTTACCTCAAAGCCTGTTAGGAGGCTAGCACAGGCTTCAGTTAGTCCGCTTTTGGCGGACGGAACCTTCTTGACCACCACACTCATGATGGTGTGGTGCTCTTCGTCAATGTAAGCGCCGCGAAGCGCTTCCAACAAATTGTCTAACGCCTCTGGATGGACAGAGGTCATCGGCACAAACAGCTTGCCCCCCTTGGCAGGGGGTCGCCTGACAGAATCTAGAACTACTGGAGGTTCCGGTGCAGTATTCGGCTAGGGGCTAGACTTGCCACCCCCAGCATTAGGGCCCGTGGGGGTCTTGCCCCTCCTGTGCCTTGCGCCTGGAATGTCACCTTGGGGCGTCTCTGGAGCTGTCTCCCCTTGGTTCAGTGCCCTTTGAGACAACACCTCGATGTCGTCCGTAGGGCGGGGGGAGGAGGCGGTCGGGAGTGAATCACTATTCATCGCCGACGAGCCCAACGAATCATCCGAAGAGGATACGTCGATGTGGGCTTTGGATGGGCTGCATAATCATGTTTGGCATGATAAGAAGCAAGGAAATAAAACATACCAAGAACTATTATGGTATCCGAATACTTGCGACTTCACCAGGGGCTTGTCCCTAGGCAACCACTCCTCATCAATGAAAGCGGCTGTTGTGGAGCAGTCTGGAAGGAGGGTCCTTCCCTTCTTGGACCCCTCGGCCTCCCCAGATGGGGCGACCTTCCTTTTCTTGTCTCCCCAGACTGGGGGGAGAACTTTCCTCTTCCTCCTCCTCATTTTCATGGGAGGAGCATGCCTCGGTGTTTTTGGACGATGAGTCCGATATGACCTTGCACCGGAGACCCTTCCTGGTCCCTGTGGCCTTCTTCTTGGCCTTTTTCTCCGGCGCCTCATAAGGCGCTGGAACCAGCATCTCCGTTAGTAGAGCATCTACTGGGTCTTTGGGCACGGGGGGCTGGACAGTCGATCTGCTCCGCTGTCGCTACCCAATCCTGTTAAAGTGGCATGGAAGCTCAGACCCCTCACCCTATTATGATGGTCAAAGAAACATTTTGCGAGATATAAAAGACTTACCGGATTGGCAGGACGCTTCGCGCTGAGTCCGCGATCCTCCGTAAGAGGAGGTGGTACCTCGGCGCCCTTGAACAGCACCTTCCAGACATCTTTGTGCGTCGTGTCGAAGAGCTCTCGCAGCATCTGGTGCTTGGCTGAGTCGAACTCCCGACTTTGACACGGGAGGATCCGGTGGAAGAGCATGACTAGGACCACGTTGACAAGCTTGATTTTCTTGCTTATCATATTCCTGATACATTTCTGTAGTCCGGTCAGCTCCACCGACGAACCCCAGGACAGGCCCTTCTCTTTCCAGGAGGTAAGCCACATGGGGATGCCGGATCAAAATTCGAGGGCCGCCACCCAGTTGGTGTCACGCGGCTTGGTGATGTAGAACCACCCTGATTGCCACCCCTTTATCATCTCCACATAGGAGCCTTCGAGCCAGGTGATGTTGGGCATCTTGCCCACCATGGCGCCTCCGCACTCTGCTTGTTGGCCGACCACCACCTTCGGTTTAATGTTGAAGGTCTTCAACCATAGGCCGAAGTGGGGCCTGATGCGGAGGAAGGCCTCACACATGACGATAAACGCCGAGATGTTGAGGATGAAATTGGGGGCCAGATCATGAAAATCCAGCCCGTAGTAGAACATGAGCCCGCGGACAAATGGGTGAAGGGGAAATCCCAGCCCACGGACGAAGTGAGTGAGGAATACAACCCTCTCGTGAGGTTCAGGAGTAGGGACGATCTGCCCCACATCTGGGAGCCAGTGCGCGATATTTGCGACCAAGTATCCGGCTTCCCGGAGCTTCGTGATGTTCTCCTCCGTAACGGAGGAGACCATCCACTTGCCTCCTGCTCCGGACATGTTTGGAGTGGTTTTGCGGAGAAGATGCGAACTTGGGCGCTGGAGCTCGAGTGCGCAAGAATGGACGGGCAGTGAAGAAGAAGGCATGGGCAGAAAGGAGGAGTCTTTGTCCCTTTATAAGGGCGGAGGAGATTGTGCGCCTCCCCACCTGCCTGGTAAAATCGCTTGTTCCCCAAGCGCCGTGATTAATGGCGCGGTTGGGTTACCCACGTCCGTATTGATGAGAATCCCATGATAAGGGGACACGATCTCTGCTTCGACAAGACGTGCCAAGAAAACCGCCTCGCAATATGTGCAGTAGCTGGTTGAGAAAAACGGTTCGAATAACAACCGGGCCGTGGCATGGTGTCATGCTATGAAATTTGTCAGTAGATTAGATTTGTGGAAATATTGTACTCTCTATGGTGGTATGTGGAATTTTTTTTGCAGAGCCGGAAACTATCCTTGTGTTCAAAATCTTCTATGGAGTATTCGGAGGAAGAACCCGCCTTGCAATGCCGAAGACAATATGCGCGCGGGACTCATCGTCATTGAAGCCTGGTTCAGGGGCTACTGAGGGAGTCCTGGATTAGGGGGTCCTCAGACAGCCGGACTATATACTTTGGACGGACTGTTGGACTATGAAGATACAAGATTGAAGACTTCGTCCCGTGTCCGGACGAGACTCTCCTTGGCGTGGAAGGCAAGCTTGGCAATTCGGATATGTAGATCTCCTCCCTTGTAACCGACTCTGCGTAACCCTAGCCCCCTCCGGTGTCTATATAAACCGGAGGGTTTAGTCCGTAGGAAAACAACAATCATACTCATAGGCTAGCTTCTAGGGTTTAGCCTCTACGATCTCGTGGTAGATCAACTCTTGTAATACTTATATCATCAAGATCAATCAAGTAGGAAGTAGGGTATTACCTCCATTGAGAGGGCCCGAACCTGGGTAAACATTGTGTCCCCCGCCTCCTGTTACCATCCGCCTTAGACGCACAGTTCGGGACCCCCTACCCGAGATCCGCCGGTTTTGACACCAACAGGCGGCAGCGGGTCGTCTTGTCGCCGCGGCCCGGTAAAGCGCGAGGAGGGGTCCGGCTGAGCCCGTGAGAGTGCCATGGGTCCATCCTCGCGAGCTGATGCAGGAGCATGCGCCGCTTTTTTTTGTTCTTCCTTTCTTCCTGCATTAAGAGAGAGACAAGTATGTGGCCCCGCGGGGGCGTGCAACAAACTATGATTTCCAAGTCGTTATGCCGTGTTTATTGTTCCTGTGTCGCGTTGCAATATCAATGTCTTATATAGGCACGTAGGAAAAACTTAGCTTGACGCGCTTGAAGTAGTTTCCGCCTCACGAGGCACGCATTTCTCAGTACCTGGCGAGGCGTCTAGGAACTGCAAAAAAATTTTAGGAGATCCCGAGCCCTGGTCGCAGGCGCTGCTGGCCATGACCCAGCGCCTCGCATCGCGGTACCCGAGGGGCACGGATTGAGAGAGGAGCGCCAGCTTGTGGCTCGAACGAGAGTGCCTTGCGAAAAAATAGACGAGGCACTCACGAGGGCACCTATCCAGCCCCCTCGCGAGGGATGCGTGAGAGAGTACAGGTCAAACAGAGAACCAAAGGCAGAAACAGAAGCAGAAGGCGATGGAACAAGACCGGCGAGGAACACTAGAAATCAAGTTTTGATTGAAGACGGGCAAGCCAACTACGGAAAGCAAATGAAAAGCCGCGACCGACACCTAGTCTAGTCTTCTTGTCTTCTCACCAGCGCGGAGCTAAGTGCCGCCACTAGGATGTGGGAGGGAGCCCCAAAGGCCCGAGGGCGGCACTCCCGAGACTCCAGGGCGTGTACAGCCCCACTCATTATTATGTGAGAGTGTCACGAGCGGAGACCTTCACAGACACTGGGCCTTCTTCACAGGTGTTGGGCCTTTCTTCATGGGTAGAACTTCTGGAGGTGCTGGATGTTCCAGGCATTCTGGATGGGTACCCCATCCTGCGTCTCCAGGCGCGCGGCGCCAGGCCTGGAGACGTGGACGACCCTAAACGGGCCCTCCCACATGGGTGAGAGCTTATGCAGCCCTTCCCTGGAGAGCACCCGCCTTAGGACGAGGTCACCCACCTCGAGCATCCTGGTGCGGATGTTGCGATAGTGGTACTGTCGCAGCGCCTGCTGATGTCTTGCCGCCCGTAGCGTGGCTTCACGGCGGTGTTCCTCTCCCAGCACGAGGTCCATCCCCCGCATGGCATCCTACTGCGCCTCATCAAACGCCAGGACCCGCGCGGAGCGATGCTTGACCTCGTGAGGGAGAACCGCCTCTGCTCCTTAGACGAGTAAGAATGGGGTCTCGCCCGTTGGCTTGGTGGCGGTGGTGCGGATGGACCACAACACGGACTGGAGCTCGTCGTGCCAGCCCCTGCCGCAGGCCTCGAGCTTCTTCTCGAAGGTCCTAGTCTTGAGGCCTCTCAAGACCTCCGCATTGGCGCGTTCGGCCTGACCATTGCTCCGGGGGTGCGCCATCGAAGCGTAGCAGATCTGCGTTCCAAGGTTAGCACAATATGTCTTGAAGAGATTGCTAGTGAACTGTGAGCCTTTATCGATGATGATGCGGTTGGGGACCCCAAACCGGCTCACGAGAACTTTAATGAACTTGACCGCAGAGCCGGCCAGGATGGTGCGGACGACTTCTACCTCCGCCCACTTGGTGAACTTGTCGATGGCGACGTAGCGGTAGCCCAGGCGCTCGAGGGAACGGGCCCAAGATATCCAGCCCCCAGACCGCGAATGGCCATGAGAGTGGGATGGTGTGGAGGCCCTGAGCCGGCTGATGGATCTGCTTGGCGTGGAACTGACAGGCCTCACAAGACTTCACCAGCTCAGTCGCGTTGTTGAGTGACATAGGCCAGTAGAATCCACTGTGAAACACCTTGCCGACGAGGGTCCGTGATGACAAGTGGTACCCGCAGTCCCCGCAGTGTATGTCGGCTAGCAGCTCTTTCCCCTGCTCCTTGGAGATGCAACACAGGGAAACGTCATTTGGCCGCTTCCTGCATAACTCACCGTCCTGGATGCAGTATGCCGTGGCCTGTCGGGCCACACGCTCCGCGTCCTCCTCCTTCTCCGGCAGCGTCCCTGGCGTCAGGTATTCCTTGAATTCCTTGGTCCAGCACCCCTCGTGAGGCTCAAGCGCCAAGAGTAAGTGCGCTCCCGAGGTCGGGCCGCAGGCCGGGGCTCCTGAGGCAGGTGGTTGAGGGAGCTCCTCCCGAGGCTGCGCTGTTCTTGAAAGTGATGGTGTTGCCGATGGCTTGAAGAGCCGCTCCTCGAAGACGCCAGGCTCTTGGGGTAGCCCCTTGGATGATCTCCTGGCAATGTCGTCGGCTTCTTTGTTGGTGCCATGAGGCACGTGCTGCAATTCCAGGCCCAAGAACTGCTTCTCCATCTTGCGTCGCGCTCACGGATTTGAGCAAAGTAAGGATTGACGAGCCTAGTTGTAGTGCGGGCAAAGAAGAAGGGGAGCTGGGGGTTTTCTGTAGGAGTGAGGAAGAAGGGGAGCTGGGGTTTACTGTAGGAGTGAGGTGAGGAATTTGGGGGTACGAGTGGAGCGAGCTGACGTGAGGTGGGGGGCGGTGTGCTGGGTGTGGGTAGGGCCTCTCATTCAGTAAATATATGGACTTTTGAATTGATTTTACTATTTACTAGTGTGGATGGGCTGTTTTGTCTTGGGACCCGAGAAACAATTACTACTAGTACAGTGGAGACACTCTACATCTACCTAGAAAAACAATTACTACTAGTACAGTGGAGACACTCTACCGCTTCTGGCTCCTCCTAGGTCATTGAAACGTCTCCCTCTACTGAATGCCGTTATACTTTGGTTCACCGACATGCGGGCCATGCAACGCGTGGGCCCAAATGCCATCCACCACCTCCCCGCAGTCTAAGTTTGATGGACGAAGCAACCATCATTTCACTATTCGCTGAATCCCCTTCTCCCTCACCGTCTTCAAGAAAGGCAAACTTGCATCTGCCACTGTTCTTCTATCCGAATGAAGGGAAGGTAAGCAGATCCGTGATGTTGGTATATTTTCGTTCAGAGGAAAAACAAAAGAACTTTTGCAAAGCAGTAACCGATCCTCACTCTCTTTTTTGTTTCATTGTCATTGCGATTGTGTTTTCCTTTCAGTGGTCTCCTAGTATTCGTCAGTTTCATGATGGACCAAGGAGAACCAGGCAAAGATCTGCCGATATTGGATCAGATGCGGGAGGCTGATCCCCACGACACAGAGAGCTCCAATAAGATGGAGGCAACCACCGAGGCGACCCCAGATACTGAGATGGTCAACGCCCCGTTTGAGGTTACAGCCCCCGTGGCACTGCAGGAGCAGTTTTCCCCCTTCGAGGATGTGTCCCCCCCCCCCCGCTGAGCTACCCAAGGTGATTTCCTTCTTTGCAGATCTCGATTGTGGTTTTTCATGTAAGTATGTGGTGATTTTTTTAGAAAAGGAAGTATGTGGTGATTAATAATGCAAAATTTTATTAGCTTCGATGCCATGGTATACGTAGTGGTTTAAATAACTTGTGTTTCTTATACTGAAAAGTAATTCAGAATATGTTTCTGCTTCAATTAGAGCCCTGATGCAGACAAGGATTGTGTGGTTGTACATGTCACTCGCTATGAGGCGGACGGCCTGAATATACGCACTGGGAAAACAGAGTTCTTAGGCTGTTGGATCCTGGAAGCCATATGCGGTTATACCAATGAAGAGTTGTATTCCAGCCTCACTGTTGTCAGGCGTGTTGTCCAGGGTGTACTGAAGCACAAGAAGTTCAAAGCTACTCCTTCGTTTGTGAGGAATACTGTTCTTGTCAAGCTTACACAGGAAGATGATGTGGCATGCCTCCACAAACAAGTTTATTAGCGGCAAGGCCACAAGGTTGTCTTCATGAAGGTTCACAGGATTGAGCTGCCGCGGGACGTCCTCGATGATGTTCATGGCAAGGTCCGTCTTGTGTCCAGCCCAAATTAGATCGATGCATGAAATAGTTGCCCCAGCTAGTGTTTAATAGTAGTTTGGATTGTGTCTAATTATCCGAACCTTGCCTGTTATAGACCCCTCTAGGGCTAGTACTCTGTTTGAATCCGTCTATGAGAACTGCTGCTACTTTTTTGTGCCCGTGAATCATGTGAGAACCATCGTAATTGTTGCCGAAACAGATGCGTCCTCACTAGTATTTTCATGAATATGTTATGGTAAGACATAAGTTGTCACGGTTTATCATACGAGCATTGTGTGTTTTGATGAAATAGAGCACTCATTCGAGAATCGTGCGCCAATGTATACATAAGTACTTGTAAACACTGTTGGTGCTACCCCACTTGTAAGCAGTTGTGCAAAACACGACACATTGGCTCATCTCGCTTCAACACTAGGCTATCGACCAGCTAACAATCAACAATCTGCTGCCTGACATATAAGCAACTATGTATCTTGTTACAATGGTTCATGCAGTTAATTGAGGCCACAATGTAATAAATTCCAAACGTTCACACGCTAGTCCAGCGCTCATGTGGAACACTCACATTAAACTCGTCATCATAAAAAACTTGAAAAGCATAAGTTAAGCAATTTTATACATCTCAATGATTCATAGAACATAAAAAACATATACTAGTTCACAGCAAAAGACAAAGTTGTGAGAAGGTTTACAAATCAGGGGAAAACAAGCAGGCTTAAATTTCCTGGAGTTCACTCTGGTTTTTTCTTGTTGCCACCATTCAGGGTTAGGTTCTCTCATTCCAGAATAACCAATTATAATTTTGGTCTCTGCTGGAATGCTGAACTGAACCATGCAGTGTACTAACCAGCTGAAAGTCTTGTGCATTCCACTAAATTTAAGCACCGCTATTTGCAGAAATAAGCAGACCACAATGCCTCTTGTCCGCGCACCTGTCCAAAAAAACGCTGTGTAGCCATGCCAGCTAGTCCTTGGTCCATGGATGAACTGGTAGAAAGTGCATTCCGGACTAGGATGCAGTTGTTTTCGCTCGCCCCTGCACTGTAATCAGGAAGTAAAACGTACGAACCAGCTTCTTTTAGATTGCGTTGGTCATTCTACCTTAGTTACTACCAATGTAGGGATACCTTGAAGACGGGAGGTTAGACGACGGCAGCGAGGGATAGCCATCTCATTTTGCACAGTTGTACTAAAACTGAGGTGTGTGCTTTTGATTGCGCGGATAGAAACGATACGAAGACAGACATCCCGAAACGATATGGAGACAGACATCCCTGCTTGCGCAAATAAGAAATACGGTTATTTAAACAGTGACAGATATTACTACTTTCCCCCATTTCCTCTTAGAACCAAGTCCTAGATTCATGCTACAGCTTTCCCACTTTCTTCCCTGTTTGAACCAACGCATTAAGTCGACTGTATGAAATAGCTTTACTTATAATAATAGTAGAAGTCTAGGTGGCTTTGGAACAGCGGACGGAAGTAGAAAAGGATCCACACGAAGGGAGATGGGGCAGTAGAGCAAGGCAGGTTTTGAAGGAATATATACCTGAGGGTCGTCGGCATGTCGCAAAGACGATGTCGGGAGGCCGCATCTTGGCCACAATACTGCAGGGAGGAAGAAGGGGTCGGAGGCCCTCCCGAGCCGGCGCTCTCTCGGAGAGAATGGCACGGCTGCCGATCGGGACGCGCAGGCAGCCGTTGGTCTCCTCCCTCGCCGCCGATGACAGCGTGAACGATGCACCTACACCCCTGCCCCGGTCGAGGTTGTCCGGCCGGATTTGTGACTAGCCGTGAGCTGAGAGAGAGTGTGGCCACCTCTGTGTTGCTTAGATCTGGATAGCATGAGAGAGTGAACGAGAGGAACCCTAGTAAAGCAAGCGCTAAGGCTCCTGCTTTTATATATAGTGGAGTGATTTTGTTGTACCATCTTCAAAAAAATGCGCTCCTACGTGTACCCGCGAGTGGGTGTGAGAGAACTAGTACGTGCGTGCACCGCTTCTCTTCGTGAGAGTACAATATACTATGCCCAAAGAACGTTCGCCGCAAGAGTAATAGTAAAAGTGTGTGACGTGTGAGCTAAAAATAAAATGTGTGCGCCGTCTTTTGTTTTTTAGAAGTTCTGAGGGTAGGGTGTGAAGAGCACATATGTGCGTGACGTCTACTTGCAGATAGACGGTGGGTGCGACGTGCGAGTCTGTGAGAGGACTCGGGAGAGTTGTGACTCGTGAGGGTGCGTGTGCGTGAGAGAGAGAGGGGGCACGTATCAATGCAATGCATGTGTCCGTAAATCATTATCCGACAAACGTTCGCCACAAGCCTTTTCCTGATGAACGCCGTAAGAACCGTTAGATCGGCATCCGACAGTGTCAGTTTTGCCATGTCATTTAACAGAACAGCCACTCCTCCTACACACAAATCTTCCATGTGAGTGTTAGCAACTTTCGTATGCTCCCTCCATTCCGAAATGCAGTGCATATAGCTTTATTGAAAATTCGAACCTCGCAAACTTTTACCGAGTTTTCGTGTACCAAATTACACATGTAGAATACCATGTATATATGATTTCATTCATCTTCGAGAGGTAACTATAAAGTTGGGTGAGGAGTCTACAAAGAAAGACCATCGTATCACCCGCAGCAACTTCAAGCATCCTTTAGTGTCGAGGAATATCATAGGAACTCTATATGATACTCCCTCCATTTTTGTATACAAGGCCACAAACTCGGATTGCAGGTACCAATGTAAAATTTAATGCCTGCTTTACAAGTCAACTTTTCTTCTTGTTTACTGGGATCATTAATACTCCGCATGCATGCAAAGAAATTGAGTGGAGGAAGTAGCTGACTGTCATTATGACTGCATGCATGAAAGTATTAAACAGGTTGTTAGTACGAGAAAATATCATTAACTTTGCCTCGATTACCGTTGGTGGCCTTGTATAGATGCAAAATGTATATTCCATAATGGCCTTGTATATAAAAATGGAGGGAGTACGATTTTTATAGGATTTTTTTCCTTTAGAGCCAATTGGTTCATAGGAATAGATTCATATACTCCACATTTCAAAGGAAATAAACATGATATCATTTCTATAGCTTTAGAGCCACTTGGTTCATATGAATGGATTCCTATACTCCCTTAATTTCAAAGGAAAATAAACATTAGCGTATATTCAATAGAAAAGTTCCTATTATATGAACCAAATTACATCTCTTTTCTAATCCCTCCTCATAGGAATTGAGATACATGTCATCTCTAGATTCAATAGAAAAGTTCCTATGATGTGAACCAAATGACATCTCTTTTCCAATCCCTACTCATAGGAATTGAGATGCTCCATGTCATCTCTTTCCCTACAACTTCCATGTATACATCTTCTATTCCTAAATAGATAGTACAACCCACTAGTAGCTTTTTTCCAAAACATGCAACTATGGCACAAGAACTATATAGTGTGCCAATAACTTTGAAAGATGGTCGCTGGATGAAGCTAACCTGACAGTGCAGAGATAGGCAAATCCGAGCACTACTGGCCGTTGGATATCATCAACATTCCACCAGATCTGCCACATGTACAATTTAGAAGACTCCATGGTTGAACTTAAGCATAATGCACAAACCTCAAAACACAAGCACTTCTCCTTTGTTCTAGAATCTTTTGTATCATAATTGATTATTTTTTCTAAATGAATCGCCATTATTTGTTTTTTACTTTATGATTTACTCCCTCCGTTCCAAAATAGATGACCCAACTTTGCACTAACTTTGTACAAAGTTAGTGCAAAGTTGGGTCATCTATTTTGGAACGGAGGGAGTACAATGCACAACCCCATGAATCTTAACATTTTTATAAAACTTATTGATTTTGAATGAGATGAACTATAAGAACTAAACGAACATCTACATCATGCATATATGACTCAAAGCTTTACATGCTATAGTGTGTATTTATTCATAATTTGGTTTCGAAATCTCATGCGTTCAATACATGTGTACTTACTAGTTTGAGTAGAGTAGCAAATTTCACGCGGCCCCGGGTATATCAAAATGCAGGGCCCATGCATTATTGCCTTTTGGTCGAACCTACGTCCACAATTTTTTGTACGTACTATATCTCCACTGGTCCCCGAACCCAAAATGCTGCCTCGTTCCCGTAAAACCAAGCGGCCCACACATATTTAAGGCGTTGGCTCGAACCCGTTTACTACGATGTGGCCCCGCATGCCGTAGTACTCCTACAAACCCTACTGCCGCACTCATCATTGGTTTTCTTCAAGAGGACGAGGGAGAAGCCGATTTGTAGTGGAGGCGCTTTCAAAAAAAAGATCTGTAGTGGAGACCCCTACCCTAGGGTGCCCTAGGTAGCTGTTGTACGCATCATTGTTTTCTCTTTTCTTTATGCTCTTGCACCCTAGAGTGAAATGATGGTTGCTTCGTCCGTCTAGCTTAATGCGGGAAAGGTGGGGCTTTGTGATTTGACCCCTCATCGCTCATTTTCTACTACTGCGGCGCTACGACCGGGGTGCCTCCAATTCCAACCGCTGCTCCGAACTATAATTTGGTGCATCGCACGTGGAACAAGATAGTGGATGAGCCACATGTCGGCCAAAGGGGTCCTGTTAAGGGTGTCGCCATTTCGTGTGCAGACTGACCCTGCTTGAGTTACTACACCAACACGACAGGAGCAGCCTACCACTTGGTTTTGCTCCTTGGTGAATCCCGACTATATTGATCTAAAAAGATACATGCTGAACTACCCTCTCCGTCTCGGATTTTTTATTTTTAGGCGTCTCGGCTTATAGGGCCTGCAAGTAGTTCTAGGTCATCCATTTGACTAACTAAATATGAGTTACTATGTCACAAAAAGTATATCATTGGATTCTTAAGCGGATGTAGTTCTATTTAAAAGTCGAGGGCGGGGCTTTTCCTGCGCAGTAGGCGGCGAGGCAGTTCCGCCTAGTCGGTTCGACAGAGATGCGAGAAGACAAGGGAGTAGCCTGCTGCAAACGTAGGGCTGTGTGATTTGACAGCGAGTTACTGCTGGATAGGTGGGGCCCCATGATTTGACTTGCCATTATCATTTTAACTGCGGCGCTACGACCGGCGTGAGTGTCCCAGATTCCTGACCACCTCCATACATGTGCCTCTCCCAATGCTCCACCATGTAGTAGAGGCTGGCTCTTGCATGAGAGCCCACTTCTCCACTTTTTTCTTGCCTCTCTTTCCTCCACATATGCAAAAATGCCATGTAAAGCGCACTATTGTACTTACTTTTACTTGCTCCTACAGGTCCTTAAGCTTGCCACATAGGCATAAAGTCTGATGTGGCAAGTTAATCAAGAAGAGAGAGACTAGTTTGATGACCCAAGGAAGAAACGGTGCTAAGCGCGTGTACCTAGGTGAAAAGACAATTTTGAGTCTATAGCTAATTAAATGAAGCAAACATAGCAACACCATTTCATTGGAAGAGGTCACTCCTTGGCAAATGCAATAAATACACGCGCTTAGCACCGTTTCTTCCTTGAGTGCGAAGAAAGAGATAGAGAGGAGTAAAAAATACACTTATAGCCAACCTTGTTTTAGTATGAGTGACTAAGTGATGACTATGTATGACATGCCAACATCAGATAGCCTAACGCACCGTGTTAAATCTCCAAGGGCACGACCGCCCGAGCGATGCGACGGTCGTGGTAGGCGCGACCATGATACGGGCTGCTGGCAACCCTTGGATCTGAGATCAAACGGTCGCATGCTAAGTTGCTGAAAATTTGCAGAATAACCCTCCAGGATAGGATATTCACCCATAGGTCTAGAATCACGCCATGCAACCGTTCGATCTCAGATCCAAGGGCTCTCGGAAGCCCGTATCATGGGAGAATGGAAATCCACTACCCTGCCATTCGCACGCTGGCAGTTCACTCCTACTCGTCCCCGCACGTCCTTCAATACTATGGCGGTTCGCTCCTAGTCGTCCCGTCCATTCACATTACGACAGTTCCACTAACCTAACCCTCCTCCCAAATCCATGGCATCCCAAATCTCCACGATCGGCGGTGAGTACAAGGTTAGAACCATCACCAGCGATGAGTTCGACGCCATCTACACCCGTTCTTCCGCGACGGTGAAAGGATGCCTTTCTCGCTTCAGACGCATGTTCGAAAACTCAGATGATGAGTGGGTCGCTGGGCTAGATGTTGAGTACACCACAATCCTGGGACGAGAGAAGGATCTAAAGGACGAAGAGAGGAAGAAGCCCGCCGTGATCCAAGTTTGTGTACATAACGTTTGCTTGATCTACCACATATGCCATGCCGACATTGAGTGCCAGGATTTTAAGAACTTCCTCAAGGACAAAATAGTGAAATTCGTTACTGTAGACTTTACGAATGACGAAGAAGTCCTGTATCGGATAGGCCTCGTTGTAGGCAACCCCTTCGACCTCCATAAGAATCGGCTGGTGCCCTCTCGTCAGCCTTCAATGCTGACCCTGGCAGGAGCCATGGTTCATCCTCCATACGATAAACTGGAGAAACCTCCATACACGTTTCATCGTCATGCATGGCAGCGGAATGTACTAGAAATAGACCACATCCACTACGCTGCAATGGATGGCTACCTTTGTTTCAATATCTACAAGGGTTGGATGAAGAGCAACAGCCAAGTGTGCGGTTCAAGCAAAGAAGTATCGGCCAAGAGGAATAGGGACAAGGAAGAAGTTGAGGACGTGGACGAGGACTCCGAGTAAGGTGGCAGTGTTGTTGCTCATGGTGGTTCCAAACTTCTAATGTAGTGTCTACCGGATTAGTTGCATAATTTAATTTCAGGTGTGCTTAGTTTAATTTGAGGGGTGTGTTGTGCTGAGCCCCCAGCAGAACTATGCTATGTTTCTTCTCGTTACTTTAACTCTTCAGTATGTACATACTACTAGTATTTCTTTAATAAATTCAGCACCCCAATTAAGCACGCACTAGCTTTTTTAATAGCACTATATGCATAATTTGGCGACGAGCGCTCTCTATATGTACCACCTTTTTTTTTAATTTCAATTTTTGCTCGATGGCGCAATCCATCGATAGTACTACTGTACAAAAGTATACATTTTTTAAAAGGCTAGAGTACTGTTCATCACATATATAGCCAGTTAAATTCTCAACCTAGAACGACGTGCATGCCATGTAGTAAACCGATACGGAGGAAGTATAGTAAAAATGAGGTGATTTTACCGAGCGATCGGCGGGGGAGCTTGGCCTGTCACGCGGTCCCACGTGTCATGATGTACCAAGGCGATGCGCGTATCCCTCTTGAGGCAGAAGCAATACTAGTATGTGGTTTGAGATGATGGCGAACCGAAGTGTGAAATAATGGTTGCTTCGTCTGTCTGGGAAAGTGCGGCATTGTGATTTGACGTCTCATTGCTCATTACTACTACTGGGCCGGTACGAGTCGGGTGCATCCCCCTACTGTTCTGCACTGTTATTTGGTGCTTGACACATCGACCCGGTTGCTATATGTCCCACATGTTGGCAACAGGAAGTACAAAATTCATGAAAGGGAGCGTCGACGGAGGAGTATACTACAGAATTCATGAAAGGGAGCAACTTAGTTTTGGAAAAATCTGTTTTTACGGAGTACGTACCCACTAGGGTTTATAGGGCTCATCTAAAAAACATTCGTTTTTCCGTTTGATAAGTCTCAATTCTACTATACTAGTAGTAGTACCATTACATGTTGGATTTCGAGGTGCGTTAGATCACCCGACGCAAGCAGTGTCAAGAGGAAACTAACCAATGCATGTACAAGTTCATGGAAATTTAGTGGTCATTCATGCATTCGTTCTAATTAATGCCTCGGTAAACATAACTTCTTGAGAAAAACGAGCGTACTAATTACTTGTGCAAACTACGAAATTAATTCAACCACTCACCGTCTACCTTGGTTGGAGAGATTCTGAAATTGAGCCATAAACTGGAAAGGAGGGAGTAGTAACTTTTATCTCGATTACTATTTGTGGCCTTGTATAGATGCAAAATGTATTTTTTTATAGTGGCCTTGTATAAGTAAATGGAGGGAGTACTAACCAAAGTACGTAGTAGGGACGAGGAGTAAACGGAGGGAGTAGTAAAATTTTCTCCTCGTGCTGCGAGCCACCGCGCGCGTGGGCGAGGGAGCGGGCGTAAGGCGTAGTAAGCAAGCTTCACCTCATCCTGCGAGCCACCGCGCCCGTGGGCGGGGGAGACGGCGTACTAAGCAAGCTTCTCCTCGTTCTGCGAGTTGATGGGACACATCAAAAGTACTCCAGTGTATAGAGCCTTGCCTCTAAGGTAGGCCCCACATGGTTTGCCTCTTTTTTTTAATTTAACATAACGCGTCAAGTCGCAATTTGTTTGTTCACCTGTGGTAGACGATCCTCCCTCCACCAAGTGGACAACCAGTACACGTGCTAAATTACCACGTGGGCTGCCTTTTTCGTACAGAAATGAGCTCCACCGTGTATCCACGCGGGTGTGGTTGGGAAAGAGACGGGAGTACGTGCGCCGTGCGTGCACCTCTTCTCTTCGTGCATGTCCCCCACCTACGTGGGTGTGTGTGAGAGAGATACAAACCTAGACATAATGCACCGTCCATCCCCATGCCTCCGCCCAGTCCGACCACCAGTCATCACCACGCCCCACTCCTCCTCACCTTATCTCTCATCTTTCTCCCTCCATTTTTATATACAAGGGGCCACTATCGAAATTACAATTTGCAGATATACAAGGCCACTAACACTAATCGATGCAATATTAATGGTGTTTGCCTTGTGGTACTAGCAAAGGAGGACATTAATTATCCCTTGCATGCATGCGGGAGTTTGTAAAAAAATGCATCTTGATGTTCCGTGTAATGCACGGGCATCTTGCCAGTCCATGAAAACAACGCATGGCAAAATTCCACGGCGAACGAGGGATTTGAATCTATTGAGAGGGGCTGTTTGGATCTTGCCCGGGGTAGCCAAAATATTGGCGACCCTTTTGTCCACCGGTGCCTTTGCCACCGATGAACGAGGAATGGCTCGGGTGCTCATGCTGTCATGCATCCTCCAGCGCGCACGTTGGAGACGAGCTCGCACGAGCTGTGTTTTTTTGTCCCACAACGCCGCCCGAGCCGCCCGCAGACCGACCGGCGACCCGCAAATTACGCTATCCAACCGTAGTCGCACACATTATGACAACAACTCAACCAACCGGACGAAACTCATGCAAACACGTAGACAAACTGATATTTCATATAAACAACGACGGAAATCATATAAAATACCGGATTTTCATACAAACATGACGGACTTCATTACATTCAAATGAACTACGCGGTGCTAGTTCGGGACAGCACAGGTATATAATACCTGGCCTAAATGGTCGCCCGCAGATCGATTCGTGTTCCTCATGTCCAGTGGCACGATCACCGGACTGCCGGGAGCCCCGAAGGTATATGCTTCAGTGCAAAGGACGGCTCGCTTCCCCACTGCCCAACTGATATCATTGGCTGGTGCCGAAGATGACGGTGGCCGACACCGGTTCGAGTTCATCACCGGCCACTACTTCGCCATGGCCGACACCGGCTCGAGTTCATCCTAACATTCCCCTCTTCCGTGGAGCCCATGCGGGGTCGACGAAGGTCCTCGCAAAAAAAGATCTGGCAAGACACCTGTTGTGTACGACGACGTCGCCTCCGCGGTGGCCTTCATGGGACTCAAGCGGCGGCGGCCTCCCGTGTTCTACTTCTCCTCGATGATGGCGGCGGACGCGCAGGCGCTGGCCACCGACTCGTCGCTCTCCGCGCACCCTTCTTCTGTCGCTGCTTGCATGGCGTGGCCGCCGGCATGGGAGTCTCGGCCATAGAAACGGGAGACGCGGTACGAGGCGGTGACGTGGACGGCAGCAATGACGCCCGTGCGCCGCTCCTCGCCGAGCTGGCCTGGAGCGGCGAGTTGCTGAACCACGCGCCTGCTTGGGGCGGCAACTGCCTCCGTCGGGCGAGCGGAGGGAGGTGGATCAGCGATCTGCATAGCTCGTATCCAGCGGGCTACCCAGCGGGCTTGGATGCGGAATAACTACTCTTCGTAAGGCATTGTAAGAGTGGACAAAATGGTGGAGGAGATAGGGGAGCGGCGGAGGTGTGCGATTCTTGGCCGGCGTTTGGCCTCGTTTAAATAGGAGATTAAATAGATGGCGGACGGGAGGAGCTCGGTCGGCGTTGCGTTTAACGCCGGCCCGGTCATGAACGGACGTGTGTCCAGAGTGGGTTTCTCGGCTTCCAGACGGGCGGGTTTCATGGAGGCGTTTGAATGCGGCACGGAGGCGTGTTCAGCCAGGCGTGCCGCGAGTGGCGCCCTCAACTCTGACCTAGGACACCGCGTCGTTCTTCCACTGACATGTGGGCTCTTTGGGTGCATGGCATGCATGTCAGTGACCCAACGCAGGTAGCGCACAGCAGAGGAACCTTTGGTGGGCGAGGGCGGTCAGAAGCGGGCATTTCATAAACCGATGATTGTTAATTGAGTGCGACGTCATCTTTTTCATGTAGATAAGGGCATGGTTAATAAGAAAGCCAGCTACTGGCTGTATACCAATGCCATGTCACTTGGAGCCTTTATAATAGCCAGCTAGTATAATAGATGGGCTGTAAACTAGCTACTGGTATTTAATGCTTGCATGTGAAAGAAGAAAAGAAGGCACATGCTCATTGGTGGAAAGGAGAGGCGAGCAGGCTCACACGGCTGCATGCGGGCTGCATGCAGGTTCGATTTCTTGTTTCTTGCGCTCGAGCCGGCGATAGCTCAAGCACCCGCTCCCTCCTTTTCTCTTCATTCTCTCTCTTCCAGCTATGAATTTGATGACGCGGAACTGCTAATAGCCTGCTGACTGTGTACTATTGTACCTGCTCTAAGCCAACTATGTTGATAGCCCGTTCGATACGTTGTGATTCATAAAGACCGCTGCAAACATCAATGTTCTATTTATCACAGATAAGATTGATTAATAACCATAACAATCCATGTCCTTAACAAAGGGTGCATGCACGTATAGGTTGAACGTGTGTCTTGCGTCGTGTGCTGTGTGCATGCAGGCGTGCGAGTGTTGCATGCGTTCAAGGGTACTTTTCAGTGTTGCATGCATGGGTGCGTACGTGCGTGTGTTCGTGAGTGCATGTGTACGTGTCAGTGTTGCATGCCAGCATGCGTGCGTGTGTACGTGTTAGTGTTGCACGCCTACATGCGTGCGTGTCTTGCGTGCATGTCCTGCGTGCGTGCATGTGTACGTGCGGGGTGAGGCTACACGTCAGTCGACTGACTTTTTCATCTCTGGTCATTAGATTTTCCATCCGTTGGATACGAAATCAAGGGCCTCCAGTTTATCATCAAACTCCACCCCCCTGAGCCGTCAGCCACCACCGGCCGAACCGCCAGCCCTCGCCGCCCGCAGTCGGCCCGCCCTCCCTGAAACCACTCCCCATCGCCGGTCCGCCGCCACACCGGCCATCCCTCTAGCCCCCCCCCCCCCTCGCCGAGCTTTTTCTCCGGGGATCCCCACCCCACCGCTTAATGAACTCCCCCCAACCGCCGGTGACTGCCAACCAGAGGTCTCACGACTTCGAATACCCACTGACCACTAATTTGTTACCATTTATGTCCTTCATATACGCGCTGATGGGTGGGCCCTATGGTAATGTGCGCTGCTGAATGTGGACCGTTTGACTGGTCAATTGATCGTGTTATCAACAAATTACGGAGCTGTATGGTGAGCCAGTGACCGTATGATCACCCTAAAATGTACTCCTATTTTATTAACACAATACAAACTCAAACTACCATTTCTTTCTTTCATATACGGGCTGACAGGTGGGCCCCACGGTTACGCGCCCCGATGGTGCAACAGTAGTTGCGCCGCGTGGAACGTTTGACTAGTCAATTAATTGTGTCATCAACAAAATACGGAGTTGTACGGGTGAGCCAGTGACCGTATAATCATGATATGTATTTGTTTAACATGGTACATATGCAAGGGCTCATATATACGCGCAAGCACTCACCGCTATTGATGTCTACTACACAACCTTCTTCTTGTAGACATTGTTGGGCCTCCAAGTGCAGAGGTTTGTAGGATAGTAGCAAATTTCCCTCAAGTGGATGACCTAAGGTTTATCAATCCATGGGAGGCGTAGGATGAAGATGGTCTCTCTCAAGCAACCCTGCAACCAAATAACAAAGAGTCTCTTGTGTCCCCAACACACCCAATACAATGGTAAATTGTATAGGTGCACTAGTTCGGCGAAGAGATGGTGATACAAGTGCAATATGGATGGTAGATATAGGTTTTTGTAAACTGAAAATATAAAAACAGCAAGGTAGCAAGTGGTAAAAGTGAGCGTAAACGGTATTGCAATGCTAGGAAACAAGGCCTAGGGTTCATACTTTCACTAGTGCAAGTCCTCTCAACAATAATAACATAGTTGGATCATATAACTATCCCTCAACATGCAACAAAGAGTCACTCCAAAGACACTAATAGCGGAGAACAAACGAAGAGATTATGGTAGGGTACAAAACCACCTCAAAGTTATTCTTTCCAATCAATCCATTGGGCTATTCCTATAAGTGTCACAAACAGCCCTAGAGTTTGTACTAGAATAACACCTTAAGACACAAATCAACCAAAACCCTAATGTCACCTAGATACTCCAATGTCACCTCAAGTATCCATGGGCATGATTATACGATATGCATCACACAATCTCAGATTCATCTATTCAATCCAACACAAAGTACTTCAAAGAGTGCCCAAAAGTTTCTACCAGAGAATCAAGACGAAAACGTGTGCCAACCCCTATGCATAGGTTCATGGGCGGAACCTGCAAGTTGATCACCAAAACATATATCAAGTGAATCATGTGATATCCCATTGTCACCACAGATATGCACGGCAAGACATACATCAAGTGTTCTCAAGTCATTAAAGACTCAATCCGATAAGATTACTTCAAAGAGAAAACTCAATCCACTACAAGATAGAAGAGGGGGAGAAGAAACATAAGATCCAACTATAATAGCAAAGCTCACGATACATCAAGATCGTGCCAAATCAAGAACACGAGAGAGAGAGAGAGAGAGATCAAACACATAGCTACTGGTACATACCCTTAGCCCCGAGGGTGAACTACTCCCTCCTCGTCATGGAGAGCGCCAGGATGATGAAGATGGCCACCGGAGAGGGTTCCCCCCCTCCGGCAGGGTGCCGGAACAGGGTCCCGAGAGGTTTTTGGTGGCTATAGAGGCTTGCGGCAGCGGAACTCCCGACCTAATCTCTGTTCTGGAAGTTTTAGGGTATGTGAGTATATATGGGTGCAGGAAGTACGTCGGTGGAGCTTCGGGGGCGCCATGAGGCAGGGGGCGCGCCCTAGGGGGTGGGCGTGCCCCCACCCTCTTGGCTAGCTCCCTTAGCTCCTGACGTGGGGTCCAAGTCCATCTGGTAGCTTTCCTTCCAAAAATAACTTGTCCAGTTGATTTCGTTCCGTTTTGACTCCGTCTGATATTCCTTTTCTTCGAAACACTGAAATAGGCAAAAAAACAGCAAATCTGGGCTGGGCCTCCGGTTAATAGGTTAGTCCCAAAAATAATATAAAAGTGGATAATAAAGCCCAATATTGCCCAAAACAGTAGATAACATAGCATGGAGCAATCAAAAATTATAGATACATTGGAGACGTATCAAGCATCCCCAAGCTTAATTCGTGCTCGTCCTCGAGTAGGTAAATGATAAAAAAGATAATTTTTGATGTGGAATGCTAGTTGCATAATTTCAATGTAATTCTTCTTACTTGTGATATGAATATTCAGATCCATAAGATTCAAGACAAAATTTTAATATTGACATAAAAATAATAATACTTCAAGCATACTAACTAAGCAATTATGTCTTCTCAAAATAACATGGCCAAAGAAAGTTCATCCCTACAAAATCTTATAGTTTAGTCATTCTCCATTTTCATCACACAAGAATGCTCTCATCATGCACAACCCCGATGGCAAGCCAAGCAATTGTTTCATACTTTAATAATCTCAAACTCATAAACCTTCACGCAATACATGAGCGCGATCCATGGATATAGCACTATGGGTGGAATAGAATATGATGACGGGGGTTATGTGGAGAAGACAAAAAAGGAGAAAATCTCACATCAATGAGGCTAATCAATAGGCTATGGAGATGCCCATCGTTTGATGTTAATGCAAGGAGTAGGGATTGCCATGCAACGAATGCACTAGAGCTATAAATATATGAAATCTCAACAAAAGAAACTAAGTGGGTGTGCATCCAACTTGCTTGCTCATGAATACCTAGGGCATTTGAGGAAGCCCATCGTTGGAATATACAAGCCAAGTTCTATAACGAAAAATTCCCACTAGTATATGAAAGTCACAAAACAAGAGACTCTCTATCATGAAGATTATGGTGCTACTTTCAAGCACAAGTGTGGTAAAAGGATAGTAACATTGTCCCTTCTCTCTTTTTTCCACATTTTTTCATTTTTTTGGGGCTTCTCTTTTTTTTGGCCTTTCTCTTTTTTTAATTTTTTATATTTTTTTATTCCTCACTTGGGACAATGCTCTAGAGAATGATGATCATCACACTTCTATTTATTTATAACTCAATGGTTACAACTCGATACTAGAACAAAGTATGACTCTATATGAATGCCTCCGGCGGTGTACCGGGATATGCAATGAATCAAGAGTGACATGTATGAAAGAATTATGAACGGTGGCTTTGCCACGAATACTATGTCAACTACATGATCATGCTAGCAATATGACAATGATGATATGTGTCATAATAAACAGAACGGTGGAAAGTTGCATGGCAATATATTTCGGAATGGCTTAGGTAGGTATGGTGGCTGTTTTGAGGAAGATATAAGGAGGTTTATGTGTGAAAGAGCGTATCATATCACGGGGTTTGGATGCACCGGCGAAGTTTGCACCAACTCTCAATGTGAGAAAGGGCAATGCACGGCACCGAAGAGGCTAGCAATGATGGAACGGTGAGAGTGTGTATAATCCATGGACTCAACATTAGTCATAAAGAACTCATATACTTATTGCAAAAATCTACAAGCCATCAAAAACCAAAGCATTACGCGCATGCTCCTAGGGGGATAGATTGGTAGGAAAAGACCATCGCTCGTCCCCGACCGCCACTCATAAGGAGGACAATCAAATAACACCTCATGTTTCAAATTTGTTACATAACGTTTACCATACGTGCATGCTACGGGACTTGCAAACCTCAACTCAAGTATTTCTCAAATTAACAACTACTCAACTAGCACAACTTTAATATTATCACCTCCATATCTCAAAACAATCATCAAGCATCAAACTTTTCTTAGTATCCAACACACTCATTAGAAAGTTTTTACTATTCTTGAATACCTAGCATATTAAGATTTTTAAGCACATTACCATGCTATTTAAGACTCTCATAATAATATAAGTGAAGCATCATAGTTCATATATTTCTTCAAAATGAAACTACCACCATGCTCTAAAAGATATAAGTGAAGCACTAGAGCAAACAACAAACTACTCCGAAAGATATAAGTGAAGATCAATGAGTAGTCGTATAATTATGCAACTATGCGAAGACTCTCCCACATTTAAGAATTTCAGATCTTGATACTTTATTCAAACAGCAAGCAAAGCTAAATAAAATTAAATTACTCTCCAAGAAAAACACAAATCATGTGGTCAATAAAAATATAGCTCCAAGTAAAGTTACCGATGGATGAAGACGAAAGAGGGGATGCCTTCTGGGGCACCCCCAAGCTTAGTCGCTTGGTTATCCTTGAATATTACCTTGGGGTGCCTTGGTAATCCCCAATCTTAGGCTCTTGCCACTCCTTATTCCATATTCCATCGAATCTTTACCCAAAACTTGAAAATTTCACAACACAAAACTTAACAGAAAACTCGTGAGCTCCGTTATCGAAAGAAAACAAAACACCACTTCATGGTACTGTAATGAACTCATTATTTATTTATATTGGTGTTAAACCTACTGTATTCCAACTTCTCAATGGTTTATAAACTATTTTACTAGCCATAGAATCATCAAAACAAGCAAACAACACACGAAAAACAGAATCTGTCAAAAACAGAACAGTCTGTAGTAAACTATAACTAACGCAAACTTCTGGAACTCCAAAAATTTTAAAATAAGTTGGTGGACCTGAGTAATTTGTCTAGTAATCATCTGCAAAAAGAATCAACTAAATAGCACTCTCCAGTAAAAAGTTGAAGCTAATCTCGTGAGCGCTAAAGTTTCTGTTTTTCTTACAGCATGATCATAAAGACTTCACCCAAGTCTTCCCAAAGGTTCTACTTGGCACAAACACTAATTAAAACATAAAACCACATCTAAACAGAAGCTAGATGGATTATTTATTCCTAAACAGAACCAAAAAGCAAAGAACTAAAATAAATTTGGGTTGCCTCCCAACAAGCGCTAACGTTTAACGCCCCTAGCTAGTTATGATGATTTCAATGATGCTCACATAAAAGATATGAATTGAAACATAAAGAGAGCATCATGAAGAATATGACTAGCACATTTAAGTCTAACCCACTTCCTATGCATAGGGATTTTGTGAGCAAACAACTTATGGGAACAATAATCAAATTGCATAGGAAGGTAAAACAAGCATAACTTCAAAACTTTAAGCACATAGAGAGGAAACTTGATATTATTGCAATTCCTACAAGCATATATTCCTCCCTCATAATAATATTCAGTAGCATCATGAACGAATTCAACAATATAACCAGCACCTAAAGCATTATTTTCATGATCTACTAGCATAGAAATTCTATTACTCTCCACATAAGCAAAATTCTTCTCATGAATAGTAGTGGGAGCAAACTCAACAAAATAACTATCATGTGATTGAAATTTAAGATCAACATGACAAGTTTCATGGTTATCATTACTCTTTATAGCATAGGTGCAATCACAATAATCATCATAGATATGAGGCATGCTTTCATCATAGTAAATTTGATCATCAAAGCTTGGGGGACAAAAAATATCATCTTCATCAAACATCCCCGGCAACGATTCGATTGCAAGATCTAAAGATATACCTTCAATCACTAACCTCCCCGGCAACGACTGTCGGATCATGGGTTCCGGCAGACCCTTAAGGTTCGAACTCTGGGGTGCGCGCGGAGATCGAGCCCTCTACCTCTCCGTCTCGCTAGGATCTAAACTACTGCAAGAACAACACATGAGACACAAGATTTATACTGGTTCGGGCCACCATTGTGGTGTAACACCCTACTCCAGTGTGGTGGGTGGATTGCCTCTTGGGCTGATGAGGAAGAACAGTACAGGTGAACGGCCTCGCGAGGGCCTGTTCTTGGCTAGGGGATGAACTGCTAGGGGGAGTTCGATCGCCCTTCTCTCTCTCTCTCTCTACTTGCTCTAGATACTCAATCAGATCAGGTTCCGTCCCCCTACACTGGGGGTGGCTAGTCCTATTTATAGGCAAAGGCCCTGGGCCTCTTCCCAAATATTGAGCGGGAAGGGCGCCAACAATTGGCCAATTTGAAGGGGAACATCTGGTACACTTATCCTGACCAAAGTTGGTCTTCGCCTGCCAAAGGCTCTGGTGATGACGCCGGCTTGGGCTCCACAGTGACCTCCTCCTTGTCATCGAGCTGGTTTTGGTCTCGTTGCACCGAAATGGGTGCCTTTGCTTGATCCTCTCGCCTGCGCTTGCCCCCTTTGCACCGAAGAGGAAAGGGAGGACACTGCGCGGGCTGGCGCCCGCCTGGCACCCTTGGTCGTCATGGCTTGCGTCATGGGCACCTCGTGAGGTATCCCACCTCGATCTCTCCGCCTCCTCGTGAGGCAACCTAAGGAGGCTGTGCTGGAGGAAGCTCCGTGTCGTCCGCCTCGCGAGGCTTGGCCCCTTGCGAGGGTCTTAAGCCTTGTGTTGATGAAGATGGGCCATGTTGGGCCCCCACTCGAGCCACGCCGCAGGCCGCAGGCAGGCAAGTCTGGGGACCTTCGTTCCCAGAACGCCGACAGTAGCCCCCGGGCCCAAGGCGCGCACGGACTTGGCCATGCCGAGAGGCGAAAGGGCAAGGGCGAAGCGCCGCGGGCCCTAACAGCCTGCGGCCTCGGGCGCCGCGTGGCGGTTGATTGGACGTGGGCGTCTCCACTTCCCCACGACGCCTCGACGATCGCGCGGATTGGACAAGTCCCTGCATGCAAACCATGTCATGATTACCTGTGATCGTGGAGGCCGGCGGTTGGCCTCCGCCGGCTATAAGTACGGCACCGCGCGTGCCCTTCTAGTCCATCTCTTCTTGCTTCCTTCTCCGCCTTAGTTCTTGCTCCATCTTGGTGTGATGGCTCCGATTCGCCGGTTCTCCACGGCGGAGAAGGGAAAGGCTCCTCAAGAGGTACCTGACCCGCTCCCGCCGAAGAAACGGCCTGCCTTGCACGGCCGAGACGAGGAGAACCGCCTAGTGGTGATGAGGCCTTGGTACGAGCGGCCTCCGCCGGGGTTCCCGCTTCCCTTGCATGCCCACGCCGAGGGCTCTGGAAGAGGAGATGCCGATCCCCTCGGCCAGCGCCATCGGCGGCGCCGGAGGGTCACGAAGGTGTTGGTTGTTCCTCCTGGAGTCCACACCGAGGGCTCCTCCTGCGAGCTCGTGCTCCACGCCGCCATGCCTCCGCGGAATTGGATCCGCCTTCCTCCCTTCTTCGCCTCCGCCTTCCTCCCTTCTTCGCCTCCGCCTTCCAGCAGCGGAGACTCCTGGAGCTGTGGCTGCAGCACGCCGACTGCAGCACTCCTGCGACCGGGGCAGAGGTTGCGATCACCGCCCCGGGAGAGGTCTTCATGACTCGTGACTGGGGTGAAATCGCTCGGTGCTGCAGAACGAAGGGCGCCCTCACGATCCACCTGGAGTACGACGGCGCTTCGGTGATGTTCTTCAAGGTCTTCGACACGAACGGTCGCCGGCTGGAGTGCTGCCCCGGGGGAGGCGGCTAGGACCCTGCCACGGCGACGGTTGGGCCCGCCAATCGCCGCCTGGACAGCTCCGCAAGCGACGGGAGCGCCGGAGGATCCAGCGATCCTAGTGAGGTCTTCGCGACGCCGGAGACGAGCGACGACAGCTACGAGCCCGCGAGCCGACGCCGCTCCTGGAGCAGGGCAGGCTCGCTTGGTCGCCATCGATCCTGATCTGGATGGGGTTGGCGCCGGTGCGTGCCGGCCCACTGTTGATGATGGCATCTTTTGCAGGGGCGTGTGTAATTAGCACATTTTAGGATTCGTTCCCTGCGAGGAATCACATTGTGCCCCATAGGGGCTTGTAAGGTGGTTGTGATCCTTGTTGTTAATATGTAACCCTTGCTATGGATTTGTGCGAATCGCGAATTCCGTCATAGTTTGGTTCCCCCTTTCGCACCTCGCGAGGGCTTGGTGCTCTGCGTCGACAGGTCCCAGTCCCAAGGCGGCATCAGCCGTCGCTGGTATGCCAGGTCGCGATGCCGTGGTCAAGGCCAGGAGGTGAGCGACCCGGGGTCTGGTAAGAGCCCCTGAGTCGCGATGCTCAGGAGGTCCCCTTTGGCGCCCAAGCAGCCGTCGCTAGGTGAGAAAGGGAAGCAACGTCGCTAGTACGGAGTCGCTCTAGGTGCGGGGGTAGTGCCACGGTAGCCAACGCTTTGGATGGTGACTTATCTCGAGGATCGGAGATTGCCCTCAGCGTGCCGCCGGGTCTGGGGGGTAGCTTGAGTGGAGTCACTGGCCGAGGTCCTCGCGTGCCCCTTCTCCCTCGCCTCTGCTCCCCTTTTCTGCTCTACGTCCTCAGGTCCCGGCCCTCGAGTTGGTCTCAGCCGTCGCTGGTATGCCAGGTTGCGTTGCCGTGGACAAGGCCAGAGGGTGAGGGCTGGAGAGCCGGTAGGAGCCCTGAGTCGCGATGCTCAGGCACCCCCCCTTTAACGTGCAAGCGGCTCGCGCGAGCAAGGGTGAAGGGAACGCCGTGAGGGCCTTGGCTAGCGCGGTTCCCCCTATGGGCCCTGCAGATTCATCACAAAAAGAGAAGACGGGGTTGCCTTAGCAGCGATTAGTTGACTGTTAGTCGCTCAGGAGCTCGCCGGTTGGAGCGGGTGAGGTGTGTCGGGGCACCCGTGAGCCAGCGCGGGACTCACGAGGCCCTACCTCTAGGAGGGTTGCGCCTGGCACTGGGCCGTATCTTGAGATGTGTCCCTGCAAAATCTGGTTAGATGCCAGCACTCTACGTCCTCGGGTCCCGGCCCTCGAGCTTGTCTCAGCCGTCGTTGGTATGCTAGGTCGCGATGCCGTGGACAAGGCCAGAGGGTGAGGGCTGGAGAGCCAGTAAGAGCCCTGAGTCGCGATGCTCAGGCACCCCCCCTTTAACGCGCAAGTGGTCGACATGAAGAAGAAGAGGTGCCGCGGACGGCGTCGAGTAATGATGCATAATTGGAAATAAGCGCGGAAGGGACATATGCCGCTGGGCCTAGCCCGAGTGGCCTGGGGATGATGCAGCCTGAGGGGCGCCCCCAGCAAAGCAAGCTAGCGACTGAAAAGATAAAAAGGGATACATGCCACAGGGACGGACCCACGCGGCAGGGGAATGACGCAACCTTGGGAGGGCGCTCCCAGCTGAGAATGAAACTTGAAAGATGTCACCTGAAGACATCGTCGGTGCAGTGGCGTTGGTGTAGCAGACTCGGTGGGCCACGGAAGCTGATCCTCACGAGCCCCCAGGCCCGGGGGCCTCGGGAGGCTCCGGAGTCACTGGTGGCTCCTCGTGAGCAGCCTCCATCTTCGCCAGGGCTGCGGAACGCCTGCCTTCTTACGCCTCCAAGACGCTCCTCATGATGCGCTGGTACGCCGCAGCCACACTCGGCAGGCCATAGGGCATGCGAACATAGCTGTGGGGTGGTCCTCCGCAACGCCCCGCTTGTGAGGGCGAGAGGCGCTCCGCCGTGGCGATCTGGTTGAGCCCTGGTACATCGACGCAGACGCGCAGCCCACCATCCTCGCCTGGATGGGGAGCCTCGGCTGGTGGGCGACGGCAACCTCTCATGATCCTTGACTCCTGCAGCTCTTGTATGGCCTTGCTAACAAACTCCTGCTGGTCTAGCCTTCCTTCCCTGGCTTCCTTCCGAGGGAAGCGTGCTTCAAAACACGCCTCCACATGGTGCCCCAGCGCCTCCCTCGTGACCTTGGCAAGGTCGGTGGCCCTCCAGGTGAGAGCCCCCGAGCCCTGCCTGAGGAGGGCACCGGGCGCGCTTTCCTATGCGATTAAAGGAGGGTCCCTCTGGGCAGACGCGGGCCTTGAAGGGCCTTCCTCCTGAGGGTCTGAGCCTGACGTTGTCTTCTTCTTCTTGGGGGTGGTCTCAGGAAGCCTCCTGCTTCCGCGATCTGGGTCTTCTAGTGACGCGGCCTGGAAGGCTCGCTCCAGGGCACACACTGCATCCTTCTCTTGACATGGCACCGTGATGACGCCGCCGCTTCCTGGCATCCTGAGGACGTTGTAGCCATGGTGAGTCATGGCCATGAACTTGGCCAGCGCCGGGTACCCGAGGATGGCGTTGTACGGCAGGCGGATGTGGGCGACGTCAAAGTCGATGAGCTCGGTGCGGTAGTTGTCGTAGGTGCCGAAGGTGACTGGGAGGCGGACCTGCCCGATCGGGACTGTGGAACCGTCGGTGACTCCGGAGAAGGGCTTGGTTGGCTGAAGCTGGTCATAGGGCACTTGGAGGTTGTTGAACGTTTCCACGGACAAGACATTGAGCCATGCCCCTCCGTCGATGAGGGTCCTGGTGACCAGAACGTTGCTGATGACTGGGGAACAAAGCATCGGGAGGACTCCGGCTGTGGCTGCGCACTTGAGCTGGTCTGCTGAGCTGAACGTGATGGTGCAGGCCGACCACCTGAGGGGACGCGTTGCTTCAAGCTTGGGGAGGACTGCATTCACTTCGCGAGCAAACTGCTTGAAGATACGTTGAGAGGCTGGGGCTTGAGCTCCGCCCAGGATGCAGGCGATGGCGCGAGGCTCCTGGAAGCCCCCATCCCCCTCGTCTTGGTGGCGGTCTTCATTCCTTCTCGGTTGAGGTGGCAACGGCGGCAGGCCTGGGTTGCCATGATGGCGATCCTGACGAGGCTGATCCCTCCAGTCCCCTCGCGAGGCGGGTCGCGCCAGCGGTCCTCGCGAGGTTGGTCACGCCAGCCTGGACGTGGGCCGCGGTCTTCCCAGCGTCCCGGGTTCCTTCCTCCTCCTCGGCCGTAGCCCCGGTCAGCACGGTCAGGGCGTCGTCCGACTCTTCCTTCTCGCACGGCGCGGAGTTCTTGGCATTCATTGGTGTTGTGGGTGTGGAGGTCGTGGTACACACAGTACCGGCTGCCCCTGGAGGATTCAGGCAGATCCTTGCCCCGCTTGGTGTCCGGTTCTGCCGCGAGCACGGCAGCCCCCTTGCGCTTCACGTCCTTGGCCTTGGGCTTCTTCTCTTCTGGGTCTGCGGCAGGCAGCTCGAGGAGGGAGAGGCGTCCCTCCTCAACTCTGGCGCACTTGGTCGCCAGGTTGAACAGCTCCAGGGAGGTGCAGAGGTCTTCATGCATCGCCAGCTCCTCCTTCATCTTGACGTCGCGCACGCCATCGGAGAAGGCCGAAATGATGGCTTCTTCAGACACCCTGGGGATCTTGAGGCGCGCACTATTGAAGCGCTGGATGTACTTCGGCAGGGTCTCTCCAGGTTGCTGCTTGATGCGGCGCATGTCGCTCACGGCGGGAGGCCGGTCGCGGGTACCTTGGAAGTTGGCGATGAATCGAGTACGCATCTGGTCCCAGGAGGAGATCGTGCCTGGGGGCAGGTTCAGGAGCCAAGTGCGAGCACCTTCCTTCAGCGCCATGGGGAACCAGTTCGCCATGACCTTCTCGTCCCCGCTGGCAGCTTTGATACCCATCTCGTAGAGCTGGAGGAACTCCGTGGGATCAGTTGTGCCGTCATAGCGAGGAGGCAGGTCCGGCTTGAACTTGCCGGGCCACGCGACGCTACGCAGCTCGGGGGTGTAGGGGCGGCAGCCAGCGGTGGCCGCGGGAGGTTTTGGTTGAGGTATAGCTTGGCCTTGTGGGTCCCCTTGCGCCGCAGCTGGGAGCAGCGCGGGGTCTTGACGCGCTGGAGCTGGAGCAGGGTCTCGGCGAGCCGGGGCCGGGAGCGCCCGGGCGGCCTCTTGCGGCCGTGGGACTTCTTGGCAGCTCCGTTCCTGCTGGGCCGGCGCATGACGGAGCGGGTTCCGCCCAGGAGCTGCGCGCCTTGGGGCCATGGCATCTTCTTGGAAAGGTGGCGGCTGGAACGCCCCCGGAGCTTCATTGCCCATGCGGGGCGGAGTGCGGCGCAGTGGTGCGGAAGGCGCGGGAGAGCCCCCTGCGGCGCGGACAAGCTCGGCGACGCGGTCGAGCCACTCCTCATAGACGTCGTCGACGGGACGGTAGCGCAGGAGCTCGTTCGCCGCGATGAGCGCAGCTCGAGCCTCCAAGGGCGCGCGAAGCACGTGCGACGAAGAACCGGCTGGGGTGAGCGACGGAGTGGCGGTGCGGCCATCCCGCCGCACGGACGGGTGCTGAGAGGATGCTTGCTGCTCATTCCCCGCCGGGCCGGTGGCGGCGTTGACGGCGGGCGACGGGGAACGACGAGGACGCCCGCCGACGGGGGCCGTCTGGACGGCGCGGGAAGCAATGGCGGCCCGGCGCTCGGCGCGGGCCTGACGAGCGTCAGACATGGATGCGGTGGTCGGAGGAGAGCGAAGCAGTTGAAGACTGGTTCCGGCACACCCCTACCTGGCGCGCCAAATGCCGGATCACGTGTTCCGGCAGACCCTTAAGGTTCGAACTCTGGGGTGCGCGCGGAGATCGAGCCCTCTACCTCTCCGTCTCGCTAGGATCTAAACTACTGCAAGAACAACACATGAGACACAAGATTTATACTGGTTCGGGCCACCGTTGTGGTGTAATACCCTACTCCAGTGTGGTGGGTGGATTGCCTCTTGGGCTGATGAGGAAGAACAGTACAGGTGAACGGCCTCACGAGGGCCTGTTCTTGGCTAGGGGATGAACTGCTAGGGGGAGTTCGATCGCCCTTCTCTCTCTCTCTACTTGCTCTAGATACTCAATCAGATCAGGTTCCGTCCCCCTACCCTGGGGGTGGCTAGTCCTATTTATAGGCAAAGGCCCTGGGCCTCTTCCCAAATATTGAGCGGGAAGGGCGCCAACAATTGGCCAATTTGAAGGGGAACATCTGGTACACTTATCCTGACCAAAGTTGGTCTTCGCCTGCCAAAGGCTCTGGTGATGACGCCGGCTTGGGCTCCACAGTGACCTCCTCCTTGTCGTGGAGCTGGTCTTGGTCTCGTTGCACCGAAATGGGTGCCTTTGCTTGATCCTCTCGCCTGCGCTTGCCCCCTTTGCACCGAAGAGGAAAGGGAGGACACTGCGCGGGCTGGCGCCCGCCTGGCACCCTTGGTCGTCATGGCTTGCGTCATGGGCACCTCATGAGGTACCCCACCTCGATCTCTCTGCCTCCTCGCGAGCCAGCCTAAGGAGGCTGTGCTGGAGGAAGCTCCGTGTCGTCCGCCTCGCAAGGGTCTTGAGCCTTGTGTTGATGAAGATGGGCCACGTTGGGCCCCCACTCGAGCCACACCGCAGGCCGCAGGCAGGCAAGTCTGGGAACCCCGTTCCCAGAACGCCGACAACGACGCCAGAAAAGAGATTGATGTCTACTACACAACCTTCTTGTAGACGTTGTTGTGCCTCCAAGTGCAGAGGTTTGTAGGACAGTAGCAAATTTCCCTCAAGTGGATTACCTAAGGTTTATCAATCCGTGGGAGGCGTAGGATGAAGATGGTCTCTCTCAAGCAACCCTGCAACCAAATAACGAAGAGTCTCTTGTGTCCCCAACACACCCAATACAATGGTAAATTGTATAGGTGCACTAGTTCGGCGAAGAGATGGTGATACAAGTGCAATATGGATGGTAGATATAGGTTTTTGTAAACTGAAAATATAAAAACAGCAAGGTAGCAAGTGGTAAAAGTGAGCACAAACGGTATTGCAATGCTAGGAAACAAGGCCTGGGGTTCATACTTTCACTGGTGCAAGTCCTCTCAATAATAATAACATAGTTGGATCATATAACTATCCCTCCACATGCAACAAAGAGTCACTCCAAAGACACTAATAGTGGAGAACAAACGAAGAGATTATGGTAGGGTACGAAACCACCTCAAAGTTATTCTTTCCAATCAATCCATTGGGCTATTCCTATAAGTGTCACAAACAGCCCTAGAGTTCGTACTAGAATAACACCTTAAGACACAAATCAACCAAAACCCTAATGTCACCTAGATACTCCAATGTCACCTCAAGTATCCGTGGGCATGATTATATGATATGCATCACACAATCTCAGATTCATCTATCAATCCAACACAAAGTACTTCAAAGAGTGCCCAAAAGTTTCTACCGGAGAATCAAGACGAAAACGTGTGCCAACCCCTATGCATAGGTTAATGTGCGGAACCCGCAAGTTGATCACCAAAACATACATCAAGTGAATCACGTGATATCCCATTGTCACCATAGATACGCACGGCAAGACATACATCAAGTGTTCTCAAGTCATTAAAGACTCAATCCGATAAGATTACTTCAAAGGGAAAACTCAATCCATTACAAGAGAGAAGAGGGGGAGAAGAAACATAAGATCCAACTATAATAGCAAAGCTCGCGATACATCAAGATCGTGCCAAATCAAGAATACGAGAGAGAGTGAGATCAAACACATAGCTACTGGTACATACCCTCAGCCCCGATGGTGAACTACTCCCTCCTCGTCATGGAGAGCGCCGAGATGATGAAGATGGCCACCGGTGAGAGTCCCCCCCCCTCCGGCAGGGTGCCGGAACAGGGTCCCAAGAGGTTTTTGGTGGCTACAGAGGCTTGCGGCGGCAGAACTCCCGATCTAATCTCTGTTCTGGAAGTTTTAGGGTACATGAGTATATATGGGTGCAGGAAGTACGTCGGTGGAGCTTCGAGGGCCCCATGAGGCAGGGGGCGTGCCCTAGGGGGTGGGCGCGCCCCCACGCTCGTGGCTAGCTCCCTTAGCTGCTGACGTGGGGTCCAAGTCCATCTGGTAGCTTTCCTTCGAAAAATAACTTCTCGAGTTGGTTTCGTTCCGTTTCGACTCCGTCTGATATTCCTTTTCTTCGAAACACTGAAATAGGCAAAAAACAGCAAATCTGGGCTGGGCCTCCGGTTAATAGGTTAGTCCCAAAAATAATATTAAAGTGGATAATAAAGCCCAATATTGCCCAAAACAGTAGATAACATAGCATGGAGCAATCAAAAATTATAGATACATTGGAGACGTATCAGCTATAAGCGCACACACGCGAACCCAACCCCTATGAGCACCTTCGAGAGAGTGGGCCAGCATATATGATCTTGAGATTTTATGAAGTCACCATAGGTGCCTCGTAGTCGAGTGGAACGTCTCCTCCCACTGAATGTACGTCGCCGGAAAATACTGAAATTAACACAAGATAAATGCGAGCACCGGGACTTTAACCTTGGTGGGCTTGAGAAACCACTGTCCTCTAACCATCCAACCACATGTTGGTTAGCACGACAAAATGTATGTGGTGACCGTGATGAGCTTATTCTGAAGTCCAGTGACCATATTGTGCTTTCGCTTCAAATACAATGACCGTAAGTATCGTCAACAAAATACGGAGCACGCATCGAATGCAAAGTCCGTTAGTGTCATCAACAAAATATGGAGACGTATCGTGAGCTAGATACCGTTGTACTATTGTATATGCTTATTTTCTTAGTGGCCGATTGCGTGTGTGGTGTGGTGGGCACATCATTTCTAGTTGTGGTGGGTCAACATGAAGACTCATGGGTCGGTTCCACCCTGCGCCACATATAGGTTGGACCGAGACGTGTTATACGAAGACCCATGTGGAGGACTCGGCGTACAACACGAAGCTACCAGAGTCGCGGAGGACTCTATCCCCACTGGGGATAAGCCGACTATATATTATTTGTAACCCTAGGCCCTTAGTATGTTATACAAGCTTGGGGGCTAGTTCGTCGATAGTATACACACACGCACAATGCCTGGTATTCACGTGTACTTTGTACACACCCCTATCACTAATATACAGTACCAGGAGTAGGCTCTTTCTTCAACTGCAACTGAATTCTAGCATGTGCATGTGTTTATTTCATATTATCGATCCATAGAGTGAGAGCGGTTTGAAATACAGGCAATGGATGCTTTTGCAATTCATATATAAACATTAATTAGTGCACTCCATGTTGTTAGTGTGAAGCACTTTATACATTTGTCACTTGCATGGATACATTCCAAATTTCTAGCTACGAAATAGAATACATGTCGAATTCAACATAAAGGGGGTTTCGAAGATTCGAATTCATAGGAAGTGCATTCATCTATTTGAACCCGAGATAATGGCATTTGTAAATCAGATGTAAAAGGGGGCATCAATCTTTGTTGTGAGTTTGAACATGATATATATATATATATATATATATATATATATATATATATATATATATATATTAATACGCATATCTAACTTTTTTTTGCAACCAAGGAGATTATATCTGGAACCATGCATGAACTGAGGTAAGTTGCATATTTTTTAATATATACTCGTGTACAATGTATATTCAAATGTACCCCCTCCATTCCAAAATAATCGTAGCTTTAGGATTTTCAAGAGTAAAGATTTGTGAAGTTTGCCAAATCCTGAAAGTTCAATTCAAGAGAACCGAAAACGTTAATGCTTCTGCTCCCAAATATTGAACGAAGCGCCAAATAGGCCTCTAGTCACCCGAAACCGCGCGAGACTAATGTTTTGCTCGTAGGAAATTACTGTCCTGACTCTGGCTCGTGTAGCCTATTGGCCCGATGTCCAAAGGTCTATACCGGGGTAGGTTTGTAACTTCAGCAAGACGCCAGAGAAGCATTCATACGCCATGGGCGCCTACCCATGCGCTCGGCCGAAATCTATCCTGCCCACATTTGGGACACCTGACATGACTGTCCTACCCCCAACGCGCAATATGTCCGAAATTTTAGATGGGGGGAAAGTTTGTAACTAACTTTCCCCAAATTTCAAACAAGCGCGTCTCAAACCAAAACATTGTTCCCCCTTAGTTCCCCGCCTCCCTCCGTTTCCCCATTCATACTCCGTGGGCGCGAAAACACCCTCTCCACCAGCCGCGAAACCCCAGCCTCCTCCGTCCTTCATCCCATAGCGGCCAATCCACCGCCGCCCTCCTCCATCACGCCGGAGCCGGTACCCCAACGTCGTCGTCCAACGCAACCGCAACCGCAACAGCCTCAAGGACTTAGCATCTGAAGCCGAGGCAGAGCTGCCTCCACGACACCGACGCCGACGTGCGCCATACCAGAACCACTCCGACCACGCCGTCCTGCACCTCACTGCTGCGGCTGCACTGTCGCAACCGTCCATTGCACCGGAGCTGTTCCCGCTACGCCGTCGTTCGTCGCCTCGGATCTGCTTCCCTGCGGCCGACAGATGGCCACCGCACCACACTCAACAACTTGGCCATGGGTTCGTCCAAGGCTGCACCGTCCTCCACAACTTCTGGTTTCCGACGAACAACAAGAAGATCGTCGAAAAAAACAGAAGGAGGACACAACACTGCCAGCAGAAAGAGTACTCCTCTTCCCTTATTCGTGCAAATCTTACCTTCTCCGTTCACACCGTATTCATCCCACGAAAGAAACTAGTTGAGCGCTTCTTACTGCATCTTCTTCGTGATACTAAATGCACAAGGTTTCCTCCCTTTTACAATTTTACCTTTGCTAGAGGTCAGTAGCCTGCCTGGATTTCAATTCAGGGTCAGTCGAACCGCAATTAAAAGAAGCAACACCCGCTTAGGCGCGCGGAGCACCTAGTCCGCCTGTTCCCGGGGGAA
Source organism: Aegilops umbellulata (assembly GCA_032464435.1). Taxonomy (NCBI): domain Eukaryota; kingdom Viridiplantae; phylum Streptophyta; class Magnoliopsida; order Poales; family Poaceae; genus Aegilops; species Aegilops umbellulata. The sequence continues at coordinate 403,241,169 of CP136054.1, forward strand.
GCGGCGCATTGGTGTCTATCATAGGGGTGTGGGGCGCAGGAGCTGCTTGCGCCCGATCTGGAGGTCGGAGGGGCTTGAATGGATGGCCGGGGGCGGTGCGGTGAGGTCGAGGTGAGGGCGCAGGCAGGGGAGGAATACTGGGCCGGTGGTCGCTGGCGTTTCGAGGAAGATCGTCAACACTGACTCACTGGAGTTAGATGAAGGCGATCTGCCCGTTCTTTGTACATCGGACGGTGCAGAAAAAATGGACTGACCTATTTGCTTTCAGTCGACTGTTATTTTCATAGAATCCTGTAGTAATTTAGTGTGCCATGCATGTTGTAGATCTACCATATGTCTCCCATCATTTATTTCTCATCGACCTGCTATCTGCTACCTTTACACTATACTAATTGTGCACACACTTCACCCATACTCACACTATTGTTTTTTTATGCATGGGTATTTCAGACTCTGACGCAGTGTTGATGAATGCAGAAAAGAAAAGATAGAAGTTGCTCCAGTGTAATTCGAAGATAAGCACTAAGTGTTCCAGCGCTCTAACGGGTGCAGTGTCAGCAGTTGGAGACAGTAAACGTAGCTCTGCAATTGATGATCTCAATTGCCACACACAACCATCCAGGTGCTTGCTTTAACTTCACGCTGTCAAATGTGGTTGCATGTTGCATATGGTGTCTAGCTTGTATTGCTTCCAATTTGGTTAAATTGCATCTGCTTACTTTACACATTATACCTTTGATAATGGCATGCCTTCCTGTTTTTGATACATACTACATATGTCTATTAACCATGTTCGTACATCAGACTAATGCTCTTTTGTATACCTCGTCAATCACTTATGATGAGACAGTCACCCCGGTGGGTTTCTGTGAGACGCCATACTCGTTTAAAGAGTGCAGTGTCATCCTCCCCACATGATTCTCAAGAAACAACAAGGCTAAATGAAGATAGTCAACGTAGCTCTCTAGTTGATCACCGCAATTCCCCCACACCACCATCGCAGGTGCTTGCTCTTACTTGGCAGTGTGATATGTAGTGTTCGTCTTACATGAAAGTAGTGTTCGTCAGTATCATGCATCAATGAGTTCTGAAGAGAAAATTTTATTCCTTTTTCTTGTGGGTTTGACTTGACAAGGCAAAATCCAGAAAGAGGAAGGAAAAGAGTAAGGAAGGCGATGATGGTGGTCCTCTGCAGCAACATAAACGGAGCATCTATACTGATTCTCCTTGTACTGATAGTGCATTACAAGGTCCAAGTCTCCGCTCCCCTACTCCACCATCCAAGGTGCTTGCTCTAACTTGGCAGTGTGATATCTGGTTGCATGTTACATATGGTTTCTAGCTCGTATTTCTCATAATTAGTGTAAACTGCATCTGCTTAGCTTACACATGATACATGTGAATATGACATGCTTTCCTGTTTTTGGTACATACTATATCTTATGATAAGGCACCTTTAAGTCGCCACTGTGATATTGGTTGTGTCTTGCATATGATTTCTAGCGTGTACTACTTCTAATTTGTTGAAACGCCATACAGTTTGAACTTGGCAGAGTGATATTGGTTGCATCTTTCATATGGTGTCTAGCTTGCAGTGCTTCTAATTTGTTGAAATGTCTTCTGCTTAGTTACCACATCATAGGTGTGAATATGTCACACCATCCTGTTTTTCATACATATTCCCTCCTCGCATCATGTGTTTGCCTTTCATCCGAGTAGTGTTCATCAGTATCATGCATGAATGAGTTCTGAAGAACGAATTTTATTCCTTTTTCTTATCGGTTTGACTTCACAATGCAAAATCATTACATCTGAAGGAAATTAGTCCGGCAGTGAATGATGGTGATCCTTGAGAGCAACTCAAACAGGGGGTCTCTACAGATTCTACTCCGCCATCCTCCCAACAAGATTCGCAAGACAACACAAGGCTGGACAGTCAAGTAGCTGTGTAGATGATGAGCACATCTCCCCTACTCCACCATGACAGGTGCTTGCTCTAACTTGACACTATTATATGTGGTTGCATGTTGCGTATGATGTCTAGCTTGTATTGCTTCTAACTTGAATTGCATCTGCTTACTTTACACATAATGTCTGTGAATATGACACGTGTTCCTGTTTCTAGAACATATGTGTACATGATGAGCACATCTCCCCTACTCCACCATCACAGGTGCTTGCTCTTACTTGGAACTGTTATACGTGGTTGCGTTTCCGTATGATGTCTAGTTTGTATTACTTCTGATTATGTTGAATTGCATCTGCGTAGCTTACAACTTATACCTGCAATGATCACTTACCCATAAGACACATTTAACTTGGGACTGTGATGTAGGTTGCATCTTGCATTGTCTTCTAGCTTGTACTGCTTCTAATTTCTTGAAATGGCACTTACGACGAGACACTTTTTACCTGATAGAGTGATATTGGTTGCATGTTCATATGGTGCCTAGCTTTCATTTCTTCTAATTTTTTTGAAATGCCTTCCGCTTACTGTTTTTTCATCCATATTCCATCCTCCTATCCTGCGCTTGCCTTACATCAAAGTAGTGTTCGTCTGTATCATGCATCAACCAGTTATGCAGAGCTAATTTTATTCATCTTCTTGTGGTTTTGACTTCATAAGGCAATATCAGAAAATAGGAAGGAAAAGAGTAAGTTAGGGGATGTTGGTGGCCCTCCACACCGATGCAAACAGAGACTCTCTAGATTTGCCACTTCTACTGCTAATGAAGTTGAAGTCCCAAGTCTACATGATGAGTTCATCTCCCATACTCCACCATCGCAGGTGCTTGCTCTAAGTTGACAGTGTGATAATTGGTTTCATGTTGCATATGTTGTCTAGCCTGTATTTCTTCTATTTTGATTAAATTGCACCTACTGAGTTTATACGTTATACATGTTCATATGACATGGCTTTCTGTGTCTAGAATACACTGCATCTATCTATCATACCATGTTCTTACATCAAAGTACTGATGTTGTGTATCCCGCATCAGTCACTCATGATTGGACGCTTTTAACATGGCAGTTTGATAGTGGTTGCATCTTGCATTGATTTCTACGTTGTACTGCTTCTAATTTTTCGAATTGCCACTTATGACAAGACACTTTTAACTTGGCAGAGTAATATTGGTTGCATCTTTCATATGGTGTCTAGCTTGCATTACTTCTATTTTCTTGAAAATCCTTCTGCTTAGTTTGCACATCATAGCTGTGAATATGTCATGTCGTCCTGTTTTTATTACATATTCCATCCTCATATGGTTGTCTTACATCAAAGTATTGCTTGTCTGTATCATGCATCAATGAGTTCTGAAGAGTGATTTTATTCTGTTGTGTTGTGGGTACAGCTTGACATGGCAAAGTCAAAAAAGAGCAAGGAAAATAATATAGTAGGGAGTGCTGTTACTCGTCGGGTGAAACGGAAAAGATTCTGCCGTCGAGATTCTGCTGGTACTTATAGTGCAGTAGAAGGTCCAAGTCCACCGGCTAAATCTACAAACACAGTATCACCTGCTCCACCAGCTGCAGCATCTGCTTCAACTGTACCAGCATCTCAACCAGTTACTCGTTCGTTTGCTCCGGAACTGGCCAGTTCTCAAGCTACCTTCACACCTAACACTACTTCCGAAGCACTGCTGACACAACAGGACTTGGCAAGATCAGATGAACCTCATGAGCATCAACACCAAGACGGTACCTGACCGAGTCAAGTTGCAGTTGCATGCTCCTTTATATGTACTCTCACAGTTTGATGTACACTAACACTTTCCATATTCGTTGTTGAACTAGCACCACGGCGCAAGCGGAAACAGACATCAGGGATAATGCTTGACAGATTAACAAAATCTAAAGGAGGAAGAATGGAGATCCATTTTGAGGCAGGTTTAAGAAGGCCACGTGATGCTACAGAGTCAGCCAAGTTAGTATCAAAGGCAGCCATTGCCGTTAGGTGTCATGCACGTATCCTCCCAACGTGGATCCAGTACAGGAATAAGAAAGACAATACCCAGTTTAACACCTTCCTTGACCATTTATGCGTAAGTAATATTATTCATCACAATTAGTAATATTGTCTTGCTCTGTCCCATACTTTCTAGCTTCTCCTAATAAGACTCACATTCTTTTTTCAACAGATGAGGTTCAAGTTGGATACGAAAGATGATGCAACTAGACAAGCATGCACTCATGTTTTTCAGTCTGCTCTGCGACAGTATCGGTACCACCTTAGAAAATCTCACTTTGAAGGCAAGGCTAACAATGAAATCGCCCAAACACCTCTAGTGGAATATATTACAGATGAAGACTGGACAACCCTCGTTAAACACTGGTCTGATCCAAAGTATCAAGTAGGCTATATGTATTTGATCAGACCACATATTGAACTTGTATTTATGTATGTGCCTTACAAGTGTATCTTCTTCTAGGCTAACTATTTGAAGAACAAAACCAACCGTTCTAAAGTGAAATTCCAACAGACCACATGATGTCGTAGCTATATTGCACACTGCGAGGCTCTTGTAAATAGCTGTTACTTCCTTCTTTTTTGTGCCATATTATCGTACCTATATTGACTTGTTCCAAATACAGAGGAAATCCCGTGCGGACCAAAAAGAACCTGAACCGAATGCAGTGCAAATCTTCAAGTATTGCCACACCAGCAAGATGAAGGGCATGAGCACACCAGTTCAAGCTGCTGTTGTAAGTCCTTACTCCTCCTGCCTTGAACTGATTGGTACTGTGGTGTGTTCATTTAACTACTTGGTTAGCAGCCAATGTCAGTTACTCTGTTCACTTTTATTCACAGTTGTCTTAAGGTATCATTTCACCTTACATGGTTTAAAAGACATGAAGGATATTCTTTTGGTCTTGATCTGTAATCTAGTTGTTATGTTCACGTGCACACACAATGATAAAATAGCCTGTTTGTTTTATATCTGTTTGCCCATGATATGAATGATGTCATACTATGTTCATCCTACTTTAAACCATGTCTCTTTATCCTTAGATGTCAATGAATGTGAGGAAATAGACAATACAGTAGGCATGCTACATGGACATATGTTCCGAAAGTGATTTTATTATGTAGTTGGCACTACAATACATGCTAATGTATTACAGTAGTTCACCAAAATAAGTTATGTATAAACGTTTAACCTACTTTGTTTGTTTTTGTCTCATTAGTAACTTATCTGGTACACTAATCTACAAGTTCAAACTTTCAGGAAGCTATGGAACAAATGATTGAATAGCCACAACCACCTGAAGGTGACGAGGCTACTATAGGCACAATGTCACCTCTTGTTGCAGTGCGTCAGTATCTCTCCACTAATAGTGCAAAAGGCACCTTCCCGCGTAATTCTGGGTTGGTTGTCAAGGTAACCTCGTCCAAATCGCCTAATGAACAAAATCTTCCTGCTAGACAGAGTGATACATCTGTGCTCCAGACACAAGTCCAATCCCTAATGGACGTTGTTTCGGAAACAAGAATAGTGGTTGAGAAATGTCGTCAAGATATGAATGGTTTTGAAACTAGACTATCAGACATTCGCTTCGTTGTTCAAGAGCAATGGAGGAAAAAAGGTGGAGATCATGATGCTCCATCAGATTCTACAGCCTAAAACATTAGCACTCAGGTCAAATGATTTGTGCTTTTCTATACATCTGATGGTGCTTTTATCTGGAAGGACTGTAAACTTTATGCCAACAGGCCTTTTGTTGTATGGTTGGAATTTATTTTGTTGTCATACAACATTTATGATGCTGCCTCAGGGTGCAGTAATTATGACGCTATTGTTGTATAGTGTAGGATTATCTTAGTAATGTATTCGGCCGAAAGCTTCGTAGGAGCCCAACATGCCAACATTCGTCGGGCCCATTCCAATTGGGCTAAAAACGATTACGGGCCAAAATTGGCATGTAGCCCACTAAAAATATCTGGGCCTAAATCAGCATAAGCTTTCATATTTTTCTGGTAGGCCTGTGCCCATAGTGGGCCTTTAACAGGCCTAAACATAATTTGGGCCCTCAGTAAAAATAGGCCGTTTACAGGTGTAAATATCTCGAGCCCATAAAATACATGGGCCTTTAATAGACCAAAAGTGAGATTGGGCCCTGATTGTGCCAAATAACCCACTGGACTTTAACAGGCCGAAATTCGGACGGGCGGTAAATGCGCTGACCTAATACACGGGCCTTTAACAGGCCGGAACTTCGGCCGGGCTAGATTTTTATATGGGCCCGATATGACGTTGGGCCACATATGGCCCATGGTTTGCATCCGGCGTTAACAGGCCGAAAATGACAACAGGCCGAAAGTGGACCAAAGCTATAGTGGGCCTCTAACATGCCGAATGTCAGACATGGCCGAATATGACCCAAATCCTTCACGGTCGTTTATGGGCCGAAAGTTTTGATGGCCTGTAAATGGGCCCAAATGAAGCCGAACCTTTAATAGGCCAGAAATACACCGGGCCGTAATTCGGCCCAATTACTTAGCGGACTGTTAACGGGCCAGAAGTGACCATGGGCCGCGTTGATGACAAGTTTAGGACAGGCCGTTGACGGGCCGATTTGACAGATAATGTTGGGCCTTTAGCTGGGTCGGCCCATTATGGTCGGCAGAATCTTGTGGGCCTTTAGCTGGGCCGGCCCATTGTGGTCTGCAAAATCTTGTGGGCCTTTAGCTGGGCCGGCCCATTATGGTCAGCAAAATCGTGTGGGCCTTTAGCTGGGCCGGCCCATTATGGTCCGCTAAATTTTGTGGGCCTTTAGCTGGGCCGGCCCATTATGGTCTGCTAAATCTTATGGGCCTTTGGTTGGGCCGACCCATTTAATCTTTGTGGGCCACTTTTGTGTCGGTCCATGTGTCAACATATCATAGGCCCATCTCGACCGTTGGATGAGTGACACCTGTGCCAACGCAGAGCTGACACATGGATCCGTCAGCCAATGAGAATTTTACATCTGGAAAATCGGCATTGGTCGTGGCTGTTAACGGGTTATCGGATCCAAAATCCGACCCGATAGCTTAACGGCGTTCCGTTACGGTAGATGCCACGTGTCGGTCACCCTTGACGAAAGCACTTCTATGACGTGCGATTTATCATCATGGAAGTGGACACTTCCGTGATGATAATTTTGGCAATGTCATGGAACACTTCTACGACAGCACAGGTATGACTATCTTGATTCTGTCATAAATTTATCATGGATGTACATGCATGACAGAAAACGCAACCTACTGTGACAAACACGTATCATCACGGAAGTGTATTTTTTTGTAGTGTGTCGCCTTCTTGGAACGTCCGGGTCTTAACTCTGCGGCTATGATAGCGACGCAGGTCTTGTTGATATATCGCCGAACGAGCCGCCGCCAGGTCATGCTCCTCATCCAAAGCATCAAGTGCGTTTTGACGTGCTATTTCATTATCAGCTTCAACATAAATCGGCACACGAGGCAAGTCATGACGGATATCACTTGGAAGAACCGCCTCTGCCCCGTAGACCATGAAGAAAGGCTTATAGCATGTTGACCTATTGGGGGTGGTATTGATACTCTAGAGTACTGAAGGTAAATCCTCAACCCAACAACCCGGCGTTCGCTTCAAAGGAACCATAAGACAGGGTTTGATGCCTCTCAAAATTTCTTGGTTAGCCCTCTCACCTTGACTGTTAGACTATGGATGAGCCACAGAAGAAACATCAAGACGAATATGCTCTCGTTAACGGAACTCCTTCATAGCATCCTTAGACAAATTAGTGCCATTATCAGTAATGATACTATGAGGGTAACCAAAATGGAAGATAAGCTTTTTGACAAACTAGACTGCAGTCGCCGCATCACACTTGCTGTCCGGCTCTGCTTGAACCCACTTGGTAAATTTGTCAACAGCCACCAAGAGGTGGGTTTTCTTATCTTTAGACCTCATCCTCAATTCTTGAGAAGACACCTGAGCCCTTCGAGAAAATTTCTGATAGCCATCACACTTATTGACGATATCCTCTGCATCAGCGTGAGCCGTCAACCAATAAAACCCATGACGAAAAGCTTTGGCGACTAAATATTATGAGCCGGTGTGATGAACACAATCGCCTTCATGAATCTCATGGCCCTCTTTGGGAGAAACACAGTGTCGGGGCGGACGGGCGTCCCCCCGCGAGCACCTATGGGGCCGGAGCCCCTTTCGTTGTCCGGTGAGGGGGGCGGAGGGAGCACAGAGAGCAGATCGAGGCGGGCACACGAGCGGTTTACCCAGGTTCGGGCCGCGATGGACGCGTAAAACCCTACTCCTGCTTGGTTGTATTGAACTGGGGAGCTCGGGAGCTTGGGGAGCTAGCTGCACCGAGCGTATGGCTGTCTGGATGCCGAATCTCCGAACCGAACCCCCCCTACGTTGCACACGGGCCTCCTTTTATAGCGCAAAGGGGTCACCGACAGGTGTCAACGTAAGAGAAAGGGGTAAAAGCATAAAAGGGGTGGTAGCTGTAATAGTGTGGGAACGGTGGCGCTACAGTGCGGCACAGTGTTATCATACCTACTTCTGACGGTAGGGGACAAGGGCATTAAATGCCCGTCACGGTCGCCCGGACAGCACCGAGGCGGACCGTTAGGTGCGCCACCGTTCGCCACGATGGCGGCTGCATGCCACCGCATGCCCCAGGCTGCGCGGTGCCTCGCCACGTGCCCTCGGGGGAAGCCCCGGAGCGACGCGTGGCGGGCGAGCTGGAGCGCAGTCTTGAGGTGGCGATCTTGCCGCGGCAAGTGGCCTGCCGCGGGGGTCGTCTTCCTGTGCCTGATAGCGTGCCAGCTATCAGGCCTTGCCGGGGCGCTTGGCGCGCCACGGCGGGCTTCTCTTGTGGTGCCTGGGTTCGGCCTTCCCGACAAGCTCCTCTTGTCGGGGGCTCGATCTTCTGTCTCGTATACTTTGTTCCTGGATGGCCTTACATGGGCTCAGTCGTCCCGGCAAGCTCCTCTTGTCGGGGTCTTGTCTTCTTGGCCCGGCAAGCTCCTCTTGCCGGGGGCCTTGTCTTGAATGCTTGATCTTCTCTTGGCGCTTCCGGGGCGGGCCTTGCCGCAGGGTGCTACGACTGCCCATGCACAAGTCTGGGGTACTAAGGTACCCCTACTTTAGTACACCGACAGGAGCCCCCGGTCTTGGGCCACACACGGTGCCGAGCGTCGTTGGGCCAGGCCCTAACGGTGCACGGGCACGCATGGCCCTGGTCGCGCTACTCCTTAACTCCGCATCCGCCGCGCCTTCCCCAGGCGGCGCGCGCTTACCGCGGCGTCGTGGGGGCGGGGCGTGCGGGGTGAGCGTGACGTGGGTGGCGTGCGCGGGGCTGAACCGCACAGGCGCGCGTCACGTCGCGCACGATTTCTCGATGGCGAGAACGGAGTGGCCGCCCCTTCCCCATATAAGGCAGAGGAAGCGGGAGCGGCTCCCCTCCTTCGCCCTTACTGCGTCCTCTCTCTTCTCTAGAGATCCCATCTGCGCTCCGCCTCCATTTTTCCTCCGCCGCTCGCGCGCACTTGCGGAGCTACCGGATTCTTCGTCTCCCTTCCCTCGCCGCCTCCGCCATGGCCCCGAAGACTGAGAAGGCGAGGGCGGAGAAGACCAAGAAGGAGAAATCGGAGCACGCGGCGATGCTCACCTTGCTGCGGAAGCAGAACCTCGTCTTCGCGCCGAAGCTCGGCGCGCGGGAGCTCTGGAACAAGTACTACTTGTTCTGGGCCGAGGAGACCAAGGCGCATCCCCGCACCCGAGTCTATCCGGCCGCCGCCAAGGGCAACTACCCCGGCGGGTATTATTTCTTCGCAGCCTTCTTCCACTGCGGTCTTTGCCCTCCTTTTTCTGATTTCTTCTGCGACATAATGAACACCTTCGGCCTCCATCTTCTTGACTTCACTCCCAACGCCGTCCTCACGATGGCGGTTTTCGCGCATATGTGCGAAAACTATATTGGGGTGCACCCAAACGTCGCACTTTTTAGGCACTTCTTCATCCCTAGAGTAGAGGCCGGCGCCCCCCTCGCTGGAGGGATATCTTGGGTCTTCTGCCTGAACAAGAAGGATTCCTACTTGCCGGGGGAGCTCCGCGGCAAATGGGAGGAGTGGCGCGCCGACTGGTGCTGGGTCGTCGAGGACCAGCCGCAATCTTTCACCACGCCGCGCACAACACCTGTCATGCGCGGCAAGGATTGGAGCGAGCTGGATTCGGACGACGGCAAGCTCAACGCCGCCCTCATCAGGATTCTCCGTCTTCGGACAGCGAGGTTGTCCGTCGGAGAGGTGGGCGCAGACTTCCTCCGCCGCCGCATCGCCCCTCTTCAAGACAGGAAGAGGCCAGCCTGGGAGTATAGCAACGCGGCGGACATAATGAGGCTGCGCCCCGGGCTCAACTTCAACTTCACGTCGGTGGAGCTGAAGGGGATGGTCCGGGAGCTATTCAAGCATGACCCGGCCCACCCAGAGTGGTTCAGGGACCCCCGGGGAGTTGTGCCTCTTTGCAACAGCTCGGCCCGGGATTCCCTTCGCGCCATGATGCCCGCGTGCGACTCGCACGGCGTCGACCGCACGTGGATCCCGCCCGGGCCGGACGTCATCTTGAACTTCTTCGACAACCTGGCGGAGGTGGCGAAGAAGAAGGACGAGGCCCAGGGGCTGACGCGGGGCACCACCGCGCGAGAGGCAGCATGCATAGCTTCTTGGGCTGAAGAGGCCACCGCAGCCGCAGCGGCCGGGGAGTTTGGCTTCTCGCCCGAAGAGGCGGAGGCCGCGGAGGCGTCCCGCCAAGCGGAGGTGGCGGAGATCTGCGAACTGCTGAAGCTGCCCCCCGACGAGCTCGCCGGGGTTCCCTCTCTGAGGCACTCCGGGATCCAGGGGATCTTGATTGAGGCCGCGGCGAGGGCCACCACCGCCGGAGGACAAGGAGCCACAGCGCAGGACGCTGGGTCCAGCGGGCTCGCCGGGGCGGAGGAGGAGGACGGTGGTGACGACGACTCCGACGGATCCTTCGAGCTCTACGCCGATGACCTTCCCTCAGCGTCGGAGACCTCCTCGTCCCGTGTAAGCCCCCGGCGCTCTCCAGCGAAGCGTCTCCGCAGGACGGCTATGGGGGCAAGGGTGCCGGCCTCCCGGCAACAACCACCCCGTCAAGCGGCACGAGCCTCCCGGGGGAGCCAGGTTGCGACGAGGGCGCCCGGCGCGTCAGCTATGTCAGGGGCGCCCCGTGAGGCAGCGCCGCACGGAAAGGAGCCCTTGGAGGGTGGAGCGGCGGCTCCGCCCGCTCCCCGGGCCCCGGCAACCGTCGGGACCGCCAAGCGCCCGAGGGAGACCCAGCCGCCCGCTCCCCGCGTGGCCGCGCGTCAGGTGGAGTTTGATTTCTCCGCCCTGAGCGACGACGACGACGAGGATGAACGGGAGTAAGAGCTTTTGAGGTTTCGCATCTTCATGGACTTGGCCTTGACTGTCGCAGGCTCTGATCTTGTTTCTTGTCTTAACTTCAGGACCTTGGCGGAGCGAGCGGCGAAGAAAGCCAAGGCGCCCACGGTCGAGGTTGTGGGCGACTCGCCCACCGCGGCAACTGGGGGCGTGCCGGAGCCCAGCTCGCCGGATCCGAGCGCTGCTCCGAGGGGCAGCCCTCAGTGTAGCCCCCAGCGCGGCCCCCAGCGTAAGTCTGGGTTCCGTACTTTCGCTCGTCGGGCGCGTTTGAGGGATCGTCCCTGCGCTGGTATCTTGATAATACTGTCTCGTGCAGAGGTGGAGCCGCAGCCGCAGGAGCAGCCAGAAACCGCCCCCGAGGAGGCGCGGACCCCGCCGTCCCCGCCAAGGCCGAGTTCTCCGGTAAAGGGGAGCACCCCGCCAAGGGCGAGTACTCCGCCGAGGGCGAGTACCCCGCCAGGGGGGGGTAGCCCGGCGAGGGTGGTGACCCCGCCAAGGCAGAGCTCCCCGGCGAGGGAACCCGCCGCCGATGACGTCTGCCAAGGTAAGCTCTGCGACTTAGTCATCTTGGGTTCGCCTTTTCCTTTTGGATGTTTGCTTGAATTTCTTTTGCTCTCGGTTCTCCTTCTTCTAGACTCCCCTCCCCCCGAGCAGATGGAGACGGAAGTCATCATCATCGAGGAGGAGGAGGGCGCGCGCGGCGGCAGCGGCGACGCCCCTGTCGCCGAGGACGCGGCGGGAGCTGCCGAGTCATCCGCGCAGGAGACCGCCCCAGCGTCGGCCGCAACGGCCGGGGAGGGGGACGGCGGTCGCACTGCCGACCCGGAGGCAGCAGGAGCATCAGGTGCTGCGTTGGCCGCCGACCCCTCCGCCGAGAAGGAGCGGGCGGGCCATTACCTTGAAGCCCCCAACGGCATCTTCATCCAGGTGCCATGGGGCTCTCCTGCGCGGGCCCCCGCGGAAGGCGAGGCCCTTGATGGGGAGGTCCTTGCCTCCGCGGGCCTGAAGATCGTCGAGGGGCCCAGCGGGGCCGAAGAGCCCGAGGAGGAGAAGCTGCTTCGCCGGCTCCTGGCCCTTTACCGGGCTCGGCAGGCGAAGCTTGCTTCCCGGGAGGCCCTCGCTGCGGAGGCCGCCGTCGAGATGGAGAAGCGTGCGACGGAGCTCCGCGCTGCCAACCAAGCTGCCCTCCGCGGCGTGGCGGAGGAGCGCGAGAGGCTCGCCGGGGAGTACCAGGAGTGGGTGCTGCAGAAGGCCGACGCCGAAGAGCAGCAGCGGCTCGCCGGGGAGGAGCTGTCCCGGCGAGAGGGAGCGCTTGCCCAGCTGCAGGCCAATCTCAACTCCCACGAGGAGGAACTTGCCGCTCGGGAGCGGGCCCTTGGCGAGGAGCTGAAAGGGGCGAAAGCCGCCGCGGCTGCCGCGGAGGCCGCCAGGGAGGAGCTTGCCGCCAAGGTCACGCAGCTGGAGGAGTCGTTGAAGGCGAGCGCGGAGAGGGTCGGCGCGCTCAATGCGGAGCGGGAGAAGGACGCCCACGCCAACTCCGAACTCCAGGCGCGTCTCTCCAAGCAGGGCGACGAGCTGAAGGCCGCCAAGGACTCCATCGAGGCCCTGGAGCTAAAAGTCTCCGCGCTGGAGGAGGGGCTCCGCAAGGAGCGAAGCTTGGCGGAGAGCGCCAACACCGCGGCCGAAGACTTCCGTCGGACCGTCGCGGTGTGGACCGAGGACCTGGTGTCTTCTGCATCCAACATCGACCAGGAGTTGCTGGCGTTGAAGTTGGAACACCTCATCTACTCTCCGGACCCGGACCTCCCTCACAGCGCCAAGCTCAGCCTCTTCTTCAGAGGGGTCGCGCCGGCTCTTGCGGATCTTCGGAAGAAGATCCCCGCGCAACTGGCCGAGGAGACGCGCCGGGCCTGCGCGGGAACCTTGGAGCGCGTGCTGACGAAGATTGTATATCGCAACCCCGGTATAAATCTCATCAACGTTCTTCGCAGCCTGCCGGCCGACGCTGACATGGAGGCGCTGAAGGAGCAGGTCGCCGACATCATCGCCAGAGTGGGCAAGATTTCTAGGATCGAGGGTGACCGCGTAGACTAGGCCCCCCTTTATCTTATCTCTTTTTGTAGCTGCACACGACGTTATGAGCTCATTAGTCACTGTGACAGGTTACGTAAGGTTTCTACCTTAGCTGAACCAATCAGTGCATTGTTATCTTCCTTGTCCTGGCCCTTTGCTTTGTACGTTTTTCGCCCTACGCTCCCGGGGAACTTCTCGGCAAGGAGCCCTTGGGCTTATAGCAGCCTGCTGGCCAAGGCCTCACCGGGAAGCAACCTCGCCGCAGCCAGTCGCAATCGCGCTCCGCTTGTTGAGTGAGCTCGGAAACGAAACAAGGGCGCGACGCTCATCGCAGCTCGCTTGAATCGTTGAGCGTACTCGAAACAAGGTGAGGGTGCGGCTAGCCGCGGGTAGGCTCCTCCACGCACAGGTTTTCCGTACAAAGCGTGACCGTCCAAGGAAGACAACCGAAAATTAAGAATCTGAACTGCTCAAATTCTAATAACTTAGCTTATGCATAACGCTCGTCCCTCGACGAGGCTTCTTCTTCTCGGACAGCACTTGGTTCCAGCACTTGGTTCCTCTCCCATCTCCTTCCCCCGGCAAACTTTGTGCGCGAGGAAAATAAAGAGGGAAGCAAGCACATGGCCTTTCGGCGTGCTGATGCTCACTGGACATGCATGTTACGCAGGATGCCAAATAATACACGCAAATAACGAAGAGGAGCATGTAGAAGGCAAAAAGCGCAAAGCATAGGAGCTTTTGCTGATGTGCGGGGTCTGCGCCCGCCCCTTGCGCCAAGGATCACATGCAACTGCGGCAAGACTTGGGCAGGGAGGTTGGTTGGCGGAACGGGTTCCGGCAACCGCGCTGGCGAAACTCCTCCCACGGTCGGCGTCGACTCGTTTGGATCTTGGCGGACGAGGCGCGCCGAAGAACGAGGTCGCCTTTTTCGCGGCCTCCGGCGCTAACCACTGCGGCTACAGGAGCGGCGCAGGGTTCGCTGGAAGCGATCGATTCGCCCAGCGGCCGGAAGGCGGTCCTCCTCAAGGAGCAGCTGCTTCTTGCCCGAACTCTGCGTGAGTGGGTACTCGAGGAGGGCCGTGCACGATTCCGTAGGGAGGAATGCCTCCGCCCCGCGGAGCGGGGCGGAAAGGTACCTGTTCATACCTGAGCTTACCAGTGTTCGCCTGAATCAGATCCGCACAACCTCGACGCGCCCCCTACCTGGCGCGCCAAAGATGTCGGGGCGGACGGGCGTCCCCCCGCGAGCACCTATGGGGCCGGAGCCCCTTTCGTTGTCCGGTGAGGGGGGCGGAGGGAGCACAGAGAGCAGATCGAGGCGGGCACACGAGCGGTTTACCCAGGTTCGGGCCGCGATGGACGCGTAAAACCCTACTCCTGCTTGGTTGTATTGAACTGGGGAGCTCGGGAGCTTGGGGAGCTAGCTGCACCGAGCGTATGGCTGTCTGGATGCCGAATCTCCGAACCGAACCCCCCCCCTACGTTGCACACGGGCCTCCTTTTATAGCGCAAAGGGGTCACCGACAGGTGTCAACGTAAGAGAAAGGGGTAAAAGCGTAAAAGGGGTGGTAGCTGTAATAGTGTGGGAACGGTGGCGCTACAGTGCGGCACAGTGTTATCATACCTACTTCTGACGGTAGGGGACAAGGGCATTAAATGCCCGTCACGGTCGCCCGGACAGCACCGAGGCGGACCGTTAGGTGCGCCACCGTTCGCCACGATGGCGGCTGCATGCCACCGCATGCCCCAGGCTGCGCGGTGCCTCGCCACGTGCCCTCGGGGGAAGCCCCGGAGCGACGCGTGGCGGGCGAGCTGGAGCGCAGTCTTGAGGTGGCGATCTTGCCGCGGCAAGTGGCCTGCCGCGGGGGTCGTCTTCCTGTGCCTGATAGCGTGCCAGCTATCAGGCCTTGCCGGGGCGCTTGGCGCGCCACGGCGGGCTTCTCTTGTGGTGCCTGGGTTCGGCCTTCCCGACAAGCTCCTCTTGTCGGGGGCTCGATCTTCTGTCTCGTATACTTTGTTCCTGGATGGCCTTACATGGGCTCAGTCGTCCCGGCAAGCTCCTCTTGCCGGGGTCTTGTCTTCTTGGCCCGGCAAGCTCCTCTTGCCGGGGGCCTTGTCTTGAATGCTTGATCTTCTCTTGGCGCTTCCGGGGCGGGCCTTGCCGCAGGGTGCTACGACTGCCCGTGCACAAGTCTGGGGTACTAAGGTACCCCTACTTTAGTACACCGACACACAGCGCTGGAACACACCTGTTACGCTACATCGGCGTAACTCGCCATTGACAATAATCATAGACTTAGACCGCCAGGTTATCTGCCTGACCAAAGTTTCATCCTCAGGTAACTCACCCCGGGTCATATAAGCCAGGTAAGGCATATCCAATCTGGAATAGCATGGAGAGCCGCCACCAATTCTGCCTCCGGGCTAGGAATAGCCAAATCCTCCTCAGATGGTAATTTGATCGAGGGATTGTGTACGACATCAAGAAACACATTGGGAGGCACCGGCTTACGTTGAGAACCAAGTCGGCTTAAAGCATCAGCCGCCTCATTCTTCCTTCGATCCAGATGCTCCACCTGGTAAATCTTGAAGTGACCAGCAATGTTATCAACCGCCCGACGATAAGCCGCCATGAGCGGGTCTTTGGAATCCCACGTGCCTGAAACTTGTTGAGCCACCAGGTCTGAGTCGCCAAAGCACCTGACCCGGCTTAAATTCATCTCTTTGGCCATTCAAAGGCCGTGGAGTAAAGCCTCATATTCAGCTGTGTTGTTAATACAAGGAAACATCAGCCTTAAAACATAGCAAAATTTGTCACCTCATGGGGAAGTCAAAATAACTCCAGCCCCCGAGCCTTCTAGTTGCCTAGACCCATCAAAGTGGTTCGTCCAATATGTGTTATTAGGCTTCTCCTCAGGTGTCTGTAACTCTGTCCAGTCATTGATGAAATCCACCAGAGCCTGAGATTTGATAGCTGTTCTTGGCACATACTTTAGACCATGAGGTCCGAGTTCTATTGCCCACTTAGCAACCCTGCATGTGGCCTCCCTATTTTTAATAATGTCTCCTAACAGGTCAGAACTGACCACAGTAATAGGATGACCAAGAAAATGTTGTTTCAGCTTGCAACTCGCCATGAACACTTCATATACCAGTTTCTGCCAATGTGGGTATCGTTGTTTGGACTCAATCAGCAGCTCACTGACATAATAAGTCGGCCTCTCGACTGGGTACTCCTTACCCGTCTCCTTGTGCTCCACCACAATTGTCACACTGACAGCCTTACTGTTAGCCGCCACATACAGGAGCAAGGGTTCTTTCTCAATGGGAGCCGCAAGGATGGGAAGCTCAGCTAATTGCTTTTTGAGCTCCTCAAATGCCTCATCAGCAGCGTCACTCTAGACAAAATGATATGTTTTCTTCATCATCTGGTATAAAGGAATCGCCTTCCCACCCAGGAGGCTTATGAACCGGCTCAAGGCTGCAATACGACCCGCCAAGCGTTGGACGTCATTAACACACACCGGCTTAGCCAGTGAAGTAATAGCCTTAATTTTCTCTGGGTTAGCTTCAATACCTCTCTCTGAGACCAGAAAACCCAAGAGCTTGCCTGCAGGTACACCAAAAACACACTTGGGCGGGTTAAGCATCATCTTATAGACCCGGAGATTGTCAAAAGTCTCCCTTAGATCATCCAAGAGCGTCTCCTTTTTCCTGGATTTAACCACAATATCATCCAGATAAGCATGCACATTACGCCAAATTTGACTGTGAAAGCAATTCTGAACACAATGTTGATAAGTCGCATGTGCACTCTTGAGCCCAAAAGGCATAGAGATATAGCAGAAAGCTCCAAAAGGCGTGATGAAAGTTGTCTTCTCTTGGTCTTTAACTGCCATTTTGATCTGATGATAACCAGAATAAACATCAAGGAAACATAAGCTCTCACAACCCGCCATAGCATCAATAATCTGGTCAATGTGAGGGAGAGCAAATGGATCAGCTGGACAAGCCTTATTAAGATCAGTGTAATCAACACACATACGCCAGGTGCCCTTTTTCTTAAGTACCAACACCGGGTTAGCCAACCACTCAGGGTGAAACACTTCAATGATGAACCCAGCTGCCAAGAGCCGGTCCACTTCTTCTCCAATAGCCTTACACCGCTCCTCATTAAAATGACAAAGGAACTATTTGACCAGCTTAAATTTAGGATCGACATTAAGAGTGTGCTCAACGAATTCTCTCGGTACACCCGGCATGTCAGAAGGCTTCTAGGCAAAGATGTCCCGATTCTCACGGATGAACTCGATGAGCGCGCTTTCCTATTTAGGATCCATGTTAGCCCCTATTGTGAACTGTTGAGATGAGTCGCTAGTGACAAAGTCAACCTACTTAGTATCATCAGCTGACTTAAACTTCAACAAAGGGTCTTGCTCTGTGGTGGGCTTCTTCAAATGGGTCATATCAGCCGGGTCAACATTATCCTTATAAAACTTAAGCTCCTCAGTAGCACATGCTAACCCAGCATTGGCAGCATCTCCTTCCTCACATTCCAATGCAATTTTTCGATCACCATGGACTGTAATCGTGCCCTTACGCCCTAGCATTTTAAGCTGCAAAATAGACATAACAAGGCCGCGCCATAAACTTGGCGTAAGCCGGCCATCCAAACAAGGCATGATAAGGGCTCTTGATTTTAACCACTTCAAACCATAACGTCTCTGCTCTGTAATCATAGTCATCACCAAAAGCCACTTCCAAGGAAATCTTCCCCACTAGATATGCCGACTTACCAGGTACCACACCATGAAAGACTGTAGAAGACGGCTTAACCTCCGTATCAGTCAAATTCATTCGGCGAAAGGTATCATAATAAAGGATATTGATGTTGCTGCCACCATCCATGAGCACTTTAGTGAATTTGTATCCCCCCAACTCTAGGGGCTACCTCCAATGCTAGTTAACCCGGATTGTCAACCCAGGGCGGGTGATCCTCTCAACTCCATGTGATCGGTTGCTCTGACCACCGCAAATATTGAGGTATCGTCGGCTCAATTGTACTGACCGCACGTTTATGAACCTTCTGATCTCGTTTGCAAAGACTGGTGGTAAAAACATGATACTAACCCCCGTTGAGTTGCTTTGGATTGCTCTCGTACCCTGACCACTTCTGCTGGTTACCCTGACCAGACTGTTGGTTATAACCACCCTGGTTGCCCTGTCCTTGATATCCATAACTTGAGCCGCCATCGCAAAAGCCGAGACCGTGTGAGTGCTACTTCTTGAGCTTGCGTTGGTTTTTCCCTTGAAGAGGAAAGGGTGATGCAGCAAAGTAGAGATAAGTATTTCCCTCAGTTTGAGAACCAAGGTATCAATCCAGTAGGAGAAGAACATGCAAATCACCAATACCTGCACAAACAATCAAACACTTGCACCCAACGCGATAAAGGGGTTGTCAATCCCTTCACGGTCGCTTGCAAAAGTGAGATCTGGTAGAGATAGATAAATAAAAGATAAAATATTTTTGGGTTTTTTGGTTTATAGATCTGAAAGTAAAAGATTGCAAAGTAGTTGATTCGAAACTAATATGATGGAAAATAGTAGATCGGAAACTAATATGATGGAAAATAGACCTGGGGGCCATAGGTTTCACTAGAGAATTCTCTCATGAAGGCAAATAGTACGGTGGGTAAACAAATTACTGTCGAGCAATTGATAGAAAAGCGCAAAGTTATGATGATACCCAAGGCAATGATTATAGAATATAGGCATCACGTCTGTATCAAGTAGACCGACTCCTGCCTACATCTACTACTATTACTCCA
This sequence comes from Aegilops umbellulata, assembly GCA_032464435.1. Lineage (NCBI taxonomy): Eukaryota > Viridiplantae > Streptophyta > Magnoliopsida > Poales > Poaceae > Aegilops > Aegilops umbellulata. Next base: position 403,260,519 of record CP136054.1, read on the forward strand.
CACATCGACCGACTCCTGCCTACATCTAGAGTATTAAGTTCATAAAGAACAGAGTAACGCATTAAGTAAGATGACATGATGTAGAGGAATAAACTCAAGCAATATGATGTAAACCCCATCTTTTTATCCTCGATGGCAACAATACAATACGTGCCTCGCAACCCCTACTTTGTCACTGAGTGAGGACACCGCAAGATTGAACCCAAAGCTAAGCACCTCTCCCATTGCAAGAAAAACCAATCTAGTTGGCCAAACCAAACAGATAATTCGAAGAGAAATACAAAGATACCAAATCATGCATATAAGAATTCAGAGGAGATTCAAATAATATTCATAGATAAGCTAATCATAAATCCACAATTCATCGGATCTCGAGAAACACACCGCAAAAAACTATTACATTGGATGGATCTCCAAGAACATAGTGGAGAACATGGTATTGAGAATCAAAGAGAGAGAAGAAGCCATCTAGCTACTAGCTATGGACCCGTAGGTCTGTGGTGGACTACGTACTCACGCTTCATCGGAAGGGCAATAGAGTTGATGTAGATGCCCTCCGTGATCGAATCCCCATCTGTCAGGATGCCCGAAAAGGCCCCTAGATGGGATCTTATGGGAACAGAAGGTTGCGGTGGTGGAAAAGTGTTTTCGTGGATTCTTCTGGTGGTTTGGGAATATTTGCAAATATATAGGAGGAAGATCTAGGTCAGGGGGTCATCGAGGGGCCCACAAGGTAGGGAGGCGCGCCCTACCCCCTGGGCGCGCCCTCCACCCTTGTTGCCACCTCGTGACTCTTCTGACTTGCATTCCAAGTCTCATGTGTGTCTTCTGGTCCAAGAAAAATCATCGTGAAGTTTTATTACGTTTGGACTCCGTTTAGTATTCCTTTTCTGCGAAGCTCAAAAACAAGGAAAAAATAGAAACTGGCACTAGGCTCTAGGTTAATAGGTTAGTCCCAAAAATAATATAAAATAGCATATTAATGCATATAAAACATCCAAAATAGATAATATAATAGCATGGAACAATAAAAAATTATAGATACGTTGGAGACGTATCATGCATCCCCAAGCTTAATTCCTGCTCGTCCTCGAGTAGGTAAATGATAAAAACAGAATTTTTGATGTGCAATGCTACCTAACATATTTATCCATGTATTTTTCTTCATTGTGGCATGAATGTTCAGATCCATAAGATTCAAAAAAAAAGTTTAACATGGACATAAAAACGATAATACTTCAAGCATACTAATAAAGCAATCATATCTTCTCAAAATAACATGGCCAAAGAAAGCTATCCATACAAAATCATATAGTCTGGCTATGCTCCATCTTCATCACACAAAATATTCAAATCATGAACAACCCCGATGACAAGCCAAGCAATTGTTTCATACTTTTAGTGTTCTCAAACTTTTTCAACTTTCACGCAATATATGAGCGTGAGCCATGGACATAGCACTATAGGTGGAATAGAATATGATGGTTGTGGAGAAGAAAAAAAGAAGGAGATAGTCTCACATCAACTAGGCGTATAAACGGGCTATGGAGATGCCCATCAATAAGATATCAATATGAGTGAGTAGGGATTGCCATGCAACAGATGCACTAGAGCTATAAGTTTATGAAAGCTCAAAAAGAAACTAAGTGGGTGTGCATCCAACTCGCTTGCTCATGAAGACCTCTGGCATTTTGAGGAAGCCCATCATTGGAATATACAAGCCAAGTTCTATAATGAAAAATTCCCACTAGTATATGAAAGTGACAAAATAGGAGACTCTCTATTATGAAGATCATGGTGCTACTTTGAAGCACAAGTGTGGAAAAAGGATAGTAACATTGCCCCTTCTCTCTTTTTCTCTCATTTTTTTTTGGGCTTCTTTGGCCTCTTTTTTTATTTTTGTCCAGAGTCTCATCCCGACTTGTGGAGGAATCATAGTCCCCACCATCCTTTCCTCACATGGGACAATGCTCTAATAATGAAGATCATCACACTTTTATTTACTTACAACTCAAGAATTACAACTCGATACTTAGAAAAATATGACTCTATATGAATGCCTTCGGCGGTGTACCGGGATGTGGAATGACTCAAGAGTGACATGTATGAAAATTATGAACGGTGGCTTTGCCACAAATACTATGTCAACTACATGATCATGCAAATCAATATGACAATGATGAAGCGTGTCATAATAAACAGAACGGTGGAAAGTTGCATGGCAATATATGGCTATGTATAGGTAGGTATGGTGGATGTTTTGAGGAAGGTATATGGTGGGTGTATGGTACCGGCAAAAGTTGTGCGGTAGTAGAGAGGCTAGCAATGGTGGAAGGGTGAGAGTGCATATAATCCATGGACTCAACGTTAGTCATAAAGAACTCACATACTTATTGCAAAAATCTATTAGTCATCAAAACAAAGTACTACGCGCATGCCCCTAGGGGGATAGATTGGTAGGAAAAGACGATCGCTCGTCCCCGACCACCACTCATAAGGAAGATAATCAATAAATAAATTATGCTCCGACTTCATCACATAACCGTTAACCATACGTGCATGCTACGGGAATCACAAACTTTAACACAAGTATTTATAAAACACACAATTACTCACTAGCATGACTCTAATATTACCATCCTCATATCTCAAAACAATCATAACGAATCAAACTTCTCTTAGTATTCAAGGCACTTTATATGATTATATCCCTCTTGGATTCCCATCATATTAGGCCTAAATTCATAACCTAAGCAAATTACCATGCTGTTTAGAGAGACTCTCAAAATAATATAAGTGAATCATGAGAGTTAAACAATTTCTATAAAATAAAGCCACCGTCGTGATCTAAAAAGATATAAGTGAAGCACTAGAGCAAAATTGCCTAGCTCAAAATATATAAGTGAAGCACATAGAGTATTCTAATAAATCACGATTCATGCGTGTCCCTCTCAAAAGGTGTGTACAGCAAGGATGATTGTGGCAAACTAAAAATAAAAGACTCAAATCATACAAGACGCTCCAAGCAAAACACATATCATGTGGTGAATAAAAATATAGCCTCAAGTAAAGAGGGGATGCCTTCCGGGGCATCCCCAAACTTAGGCTCTTGGTTGTCATTGAATATTACCTTGGGGTTACTTGGGAATCCCCAATCTTAGGCTCTTGGCACTCCTTATTCCATAATCCATCAAATCCTTACCCAAAACTTGAAAACTTCACAACACAAAGCTCAACAGAAAATCTTATGAGTTCCATTAGTATAAGAAAATAAATCACCACTTTATGGTACTGTTATGAACTTATTATTTATTTATATTGGTGAAATATATACTGTATTCCAACTCATCCATGGTTCATACCCCCTGATACTACCCATAGATTCATCAAAATAAGCAAACAACACAAAGAAAACAGAATCTGTCAAAAACAGAACAATTTGTAGCAATCAGAGAACTTCGAATACTTCTGTAACTCTAAAACTTCTGAAAATTAGGACAACCTGGGAAATTTTATATCAATCTTGTGTAAAAAAATCATATCAAAAGCACTCTTCTGTGAATTATGAAAATTATTTTTCTGGGCGCAAAAGTTTCTGTTTTTCAGCAAGATCAAATTAACTATCACCGTAAGCCATCGCAAAGGTCTTACTTGGCACAAACACTAATTAAAACACAAAACACATCTAACCAGAGGCTAGATGAATTATTTATTGGAAAACATAACCAAAAAAGCAAAAACAAAAAAACTTGGGTTGCCTCCCAACAAACGCTATTGTTTAACGCCCTTAGCTAGGCATAAAACATAGATCTAGGTATTGTCATCTTTGGTATGCAATCCATAAGTAGCTCTCATAATAAATTCATATGGCAACTTAATTTTCTTTCTAGGAAAGTGTTCCATGTCTTTCCTTAACGGATATTGAAAACTAATGTTTCCTTCTTTCATATGAATAATTACACCAATCGTTCTAAGGAAAGGTCTGCCAAGAATAATAGGGCATGTAGGATTGCAATCTACATAGAGAACAATGAAATCTACAGGCACATAATTCCTATTTGCAACAATAAGAACATCATTAATAGTGGAATCCACAAGATGCAAATTTAAAGAACAATCATCAAATTCACGGAAACCTAAAACATCACATAAACTTTTTGGAATCGTGGAAATGCTAGAACCCAAATCACACAAAGCATGGCACTCATAATATTCAATCTTAATATTAATAGTAGGTTCCCACTCATCATAAAGTTTTCTAGGGATAGAAACTTCCAATTCAAGCTTTTCTTCAAAAGATTTCATCATAGCATTGATACGTCCATTTTGCATCATGCTTTTATATCGATATTTATTGCATTATGGGCTGTTATTACACATTATGTCGCAATACTTATGCATATTCTCTCTTATTTTACAAGGTTTACATAAGGAGGGAGAATGCCAGCAGCTGGAATTCTGGGCTGGAAAAGGAGCAAATATTAGAGACCTATTCTGTGCAACTCCAAAAGTCCTGAAACTTCACGGAAGTCAATTTCAGAATAAAAAGAATATTGAGCAGAAGAAGTACACCAGAGGGGGACCCACCTGGCCACGAGGGTGGGGGGCGCGCCCTACCCCCTAGGGTGCGCCCCCTGCCTCGTGGGCCCCCTGTTGGCCCTCCGATGCCCATCTTCTTCTATATGAGGTCTTTCGTCGAGGAAAAAATAATAAGCAACCTTTCGGGACGAGACTCCGCCGCCACGAGGCGGAACCTTGGCGGAACCATTCTAGGGCTCCGACAGAGCTGTGCTGCCGGGGACACTTCCCTCCGGGAGGGGGAAATCATCACCAACGCTCCTCTCATCGGGAGAGGGCAATCTCCATCAACATCTTCACCAGCACCATCTCCTCTCAAAACCCTAGTTCATCTCTTGTATCCAATTCTTGTCTCCAAATCCGGGATTGGTACTAGTAGGTTGCTAGTAGTGTTGATTACTCCTTGTAGTTGATGCTAGTTGGTTTATTTGGTGGAAGATCATATGTTCAGATCCTTTATGCATATTAATACCCCTCTGATTATGAATATGAATATGCTTTGTGAGTAGTTACGTTTGTTCCTGAGGACATGGGAGAAGTCTTGCTATTAGTAGTCATGTGAATTTGGTATTCGTTCGATATTTTGATGAGATGTATGTTGTCTAGCCTCTACTGGTGTTATGTGAACGTCGACTACATAACACTTCACCATTATTTGGGCCTAGAGGAGGGCATTGGGAAGTAATAAGTAGATGATGGGTTGCTAGAGTGACAGAAGTTTAAACCCTAGTTTATGTGTTGCTTCGTAAGGGGCTGATTTGGATCCATATGTTTCATGCTATGGTTAGGTTTACCTTAATACTTTTGTTGTAGTTGTGGATGCTTGCAATAGAGGTTAATCATAAGTGGGATGCTTGTTCAAGTAAGAACAGCACCCAAGCACCGGTCCACCCACATATCAAATTATCAAAGTGCCAAACGCGAATCATATGAACGTGATGAAAACTAGCTTGATGATATTCCCATGTGTCCTCGGGAGCGCTTTTCTCATTATAAGAGTTTGTCCAGGCTTGTCCTTTGCTACAAAAAGGGTTGGGCCACCTTGCTTCACTTTATTTACTTTTGTTACTTCTTGCTTGTTACCAATTACCTTATCACAAAACTATATGTTACCACTTATTTCAGTACTTCCAGAGAATACCTTGCTGAAAACCGCTTATCATTTCCTTGTGCTCCTCGTTGGGTTCGACACTCTTACGTATCGAAAGGACTACGATAGATCCCCTATACTTGTGGGTCATCAAACATCAACGATATGTTTAGTAAAAGCTTTATTTTGATAATAAGCATGAGGAGAATTCAACATGGATTGCAACAAGGAAATACAATCTATCAAAGAAAAAATATCATAATTAAAATCCTTGAAATCCAAAAGAGTGGGTTCATTGCTTCTTAAAGTTTTGATCTCTCCAATCCCACTTTTATCAAATTTTGCATCTAGATCTATAAACTCCGAATCATTGGGACGCCTTTTAACTAAAGTTGACTCATCTTCAGTCCCATCTTTATCAAGATTTATATTGAAAACAAGGATTCAATAGGAGTCACATCAATCACTTTAAGATCGTCACCATTATTTTCACAAAAACTAGAAGAGCACGCTTTTACAAACCAATCTCGTTAGCACACATCTTAGCAGTTCTTTCTTTACATTCATCAATGGAAATTCTCATAGCTTTTAGAGACTCATTAATATCATCCTTGGGTGGAATAGATCTAATTTTCAAATAATCAACCTCAAGATAAATTCTATCCATGTTCCTAGCAAAATCATCAATCTTAAGCAATTTTTCTTCAACCAAAGCATTGAAACTCTTTGGCGAAATCATAAATTCTTTAACACTATTCTCAAAATCAGAGGGCATCTTATTATAATTTCCATATGAATTATTGTAGGAATTACCATAATTATTAGAGGAATTACTAGGAAGCGGCCTAGGATTAAAATTACCTCTATGCGCGTTATTACCAAAATTGTTCCTACCAACAAAATTCACATCCATAGATTTATTATTATTCTCAACCAAAGTAGACAAAGGCATATCATTAGTGTGACACCTAGAGACCGTTGCTCTAGTTGCCTTCCATTTGTTTTCGTTGATGCTATGTGTTTCAGTTATTTGTTGCCATGATCACGATGAGTGCCATTGTCATATTTTCTCTTCTTGCATCATGTTCATCATTGGTTATATTGCATTGCCATGCCCATCTCTTTATCATATTGCATTATGTTGTTTCCATGATCATCTTGTGCATTGCCCCTTATATGTGTTGTGTGTTTCTCTAGTTGATGTGTGTGCATCACCCCTTGCCATCTCTCTCTCAAACCATGGCCATACATCATCACCTCTCCCTCGCTTCTTCTTTCATGTTTTTTGCAAGTTACACTATTCCCTCCTCCATTAATGTTCGTTTATTTCCTAATAATCTTACTCCCTGTCTACACCCTCTCTGCAAAACTTCACCTTATTTGGAGTTGTTTTGCTTAGGTTCAAAAATGTCTCAAGTTTGAATTATATTCAAACTTGTTTTATTTTTCTACCTCTAAAAATGCCCAACCCAATTTTGTATAATAGAGCATAACTCCAGGAGCTTGAGGATATTTTTATACCAACCCAATTAAACAAAAATTGAAAATAATAGGGGAAGCCTTACCTGGGCTGGCCTCCCAGAACGCCAGCCACCGCAGCCCACCTGGACCCGCGCGGCCTCCCTCTCCCTCCTTTTCTCACCCAAATACCCGCACACCCCCTTCTGTCTCCTCGACATGTGGTCGCGTCGGCCCCACCCGTCAGCGACCGTGCCCGCTAGCTCACCCACCTTTTCTTCCTCCTCGGCCCCCCTCGTCGCGCACGCACATGGCCACAGCCGCAACGACGGCATGCTCCACCCGTCGCCCTAGCCCCCTTTTAAACCCCTCTCCATGTCCCATGCCTCTCTAGGGTTTCCCTCTCCCATCCTACGCCGCTGCCAGGGGAGAAAACCCCCAGACCCGCCGCTACCCCCGTGTCCCGAGCGCGTCCAGGAGCACAGCCTCAATGCCGGCGTGTTTCTCGTCGCCCTCCGCCTCGCCAACCTTGTCGGTCTTCTTCCCCGTAGTCGACTACGTCCCCGTCGCCGACTACGTGGAGCCGAGGACCTCCTCCGCGCCATCTTCTTCCTCGTATTCAACTCCGATGTTCGATCGCCGCCATCGCCGTCTCCGTCCACCTCCCGACCAACGGAGCTCACTTCCGAGCTCCTGGTGAGCACACAGATCTCCCATCCATTTTTACCCTTCGCTAGCTCGCTCTGTCGCCGTTCGCCATAATCTCCGTACCCACCGCCATCGGACCTCGTTTCCAGCGAGTGCTCCGACCCCCTCTCGCTCGTTTCACCTATCCGGGGAGTTCCCTTCCTCGCATAGAGCCCAGCCGTAGAAGTTGCACCGTGTTTAGTCCCTCACCTCGCTGTGTTCGAATCTGTCGCCGCCGCGTGTGTCCCTCGTCGCAGGCATCGCCTCCGTCGATGTCTGGTGCGGCGAGATGCACACGCGGGTGCGGGGTCTTCCTGCGACCCCGATGCACCCGTCTGCCGCCCGTTTAGGCCACCAGAGACAACTTCGGCGAGTTCCTCTGCCGCACCGTGCCGTGTGCCGATGACCTCCCCTATTTCCTCTGTTTTGAAACCGCCGCGAGCCGCTGCCATGTGGGCCACAGCAGGACCCACTGGTCAGCCACACAGGGGACCAGGTCTACCTGTCATCCCCTCTTCCTCTGTTTTCTTTTTTTCTTTTATTTGTTTTAGTCCAGCGAATATTCCATTTCTGCTAAATGGAATCTTTCCCTTTTAGGCAGGTCCATTTCTGGACATTTCTCTTTAGGGAAATATGCCTATTCTGTCATATTCCATATTAGGCAGTTTTGCATTTGAGCATTTGTGGAGATTTTTCTATAGGAACCCCAACATATTATGTAAGTTTTTGGGGTAGAAAAATCCAAATAATGCATTGGTCGCATTAGTTTCATCATTGAGCAAGTTTGTGAACATGTTATTTTTACAACATATGCCATTTTATCATTGTTGTATGAATTTGTGTGATTTTCATATGAGCAATATCATGACTTGAATTGGAGCACAAACATGCCATCTTACTGCAAGTTTTTATTGCATGCCATGATATGTTTTGTAGTGAGTGAAACAAGTTTGCGAACATGCGCTACTCAAATCTGTTTTTGCCATACCATGTTATTTCACCAAGTCTGAAACTGCTTATATGACTTGCCATTTTGAATTGATGCTATCATCTTATCTATGTGATTCTGGAACATGTCCAGTAAGGGAGTTTTGTTAAGTGCATTTAGTACCTAAATGCCATGCTCTTGTTTGCCATAATAAGTTTCTGTTGCATGTAGTTTACTAGCCTTAAAAATTGCATCATGAATCTATCTCCTGCCATGTTCTGTGTTTTCAGTAAGTCTGTAAAAACTGTTATCATTTGCCATTTTGCCATGCTGTTTTGACGATGTTCTAGTGAGTTTTGGAAATAGATCACTAAGCATGTTTTGAAATAGATCATGCCATCTCATTTGTTTCCATTTAAGTTCTGCATCATATTTAAATATTGCATCCTAGTTGGCATGTTGCTGTTTTAAACAGCTTTACATTGCATTTTGTTTTGCTCATCATTTGCAAACTGTGCATCGGTTACCGGTGATCTTTATATCGATTTCAACCGAAATCTTCCAATTTTTCAAGTGGCATGCTTGGGTTACCGAGATTCTGCCCATATCCATCTTTTCTCCATCGTTTATTTCCCGTTGCCGTATCCCTCGTACCGGTAGCCCCATAGCTTCGTCTTTTGCATTCTTCATATACATTCTTGTTCCTCGTGCATGTAGCACGTGTTCTTTTCCATGTCATGTTTATGATTGTGTGTTTATCATGTTGTTACCTCTTCCCGGTTGTGCTTCTTCTTGATAGTACATGTTTCTTGCGATTGTGAGGATTCGTTCGACTATGCTTTGTTCGTCGACGCCCATTCGTCTTCTTCATGGACTCGGTCTTCTTCCGAGCGGGATTTCAGGCAAGATGACCGTCACCTTGGATCTCACTACTATCTTTGCTATGCTAGTTGTCTCGATGCTATTGCTATGCCGCGCTACCCACCACTTGTTTATCAAGCCTCCCAAATTTCCATGTTAGCCTCTAACCTTTTCCACCATCCTAGCAATCGTTGTTTGGCTATGTTACCACCTTGCTCAGCCCCTTTTACAGCTTTGCTAGTTGCAGGTGCAGTGCAGGGTGTTCCATGTTTGGGACATGGATATCATGGGATATCACAATATCCCTTATTTAATTAATGCATCTATATACTTGGTAAAAGGTGGAAGGCTCGGCCTTTTGCCTGGTGTTTTGTTCCACTCTTGCCGCCCTAGTTTTCGTCATACCGGTGTTATGTTCCTTGATTTTGCGTTCCTAACACGGTCGGGGTTTATGGTCCCCCCTTGACAGTTCGCTTTGAATAAAACTCTTCCAGCAAGGCCCAACTTTGGTTTTACCATTTGCCTAATAATAACTAAAACTTGCATAGGGACGGACTAGCACCCGAGGACACTTAATCAACAACCCGGGCCAGTGCTCCTCACGAGTATTGGTCCAAACTAGAGCACTGTGCGGGGCCGCCCCGGGGCAACCTAGGTTATTTTGGCACCTGTACGCATCGCTTATCCGATCGTGGCCTGAGACGAGATACACGCGGCTCCTATCGGGGTGTCGGCACGTCGGGAGGTCTTGCTGGTTTTGTTTTACCATTGTCGAAATGTCTTGTGAACCGGGATTCCGAGCTTGATCGGGTTGTTCCGGGAGGAGGATTTCCCTCTGTTGATCGTGAGAGTTTGTGATGGACTAAGTTGGGACACCCCTGCAGGGTTTAGACTTTTGAGAGTCGTGCCCGTGGTTATGTGGCAGACGGGAATTTTTAATATCCGGTTGTAGAGAACTTGACACCAGATCCGAATTAAAATACACCAACCGCGTGTGTAACCATGACCGTCTCTTTTCGAGTGAGTTCGGGAAGAGAACACGGTTGGGTTATGTTTGAACGTAAGTAGTTCAGGATCACTTCTTGATCATTACTAGTTTGAGACCGTCTGCGTAGTTTCTCATCTTATTCTTGTACTCGTAAGTTAGCCACCATACATTGCTTAGTGTTGCTGCAACCTCACCACTTATTCATTCCATTCCCATTAAGCTTTGCTAGTCTTGATACCCATGGTAATGGGATTGATGAGTCCTCGTGGCTCACAGATTACTACAACAGCAGTTGCAGGTACAGATAATGTGATGTCATGATGTGAGAGCGATGTTTACTTGTTTTGGAGTTCTTCTTATGCTTCTTCTTCGAACGAGGGATAGGTTCATGGTCGGCAGCCTAGGCTAGAAGGGTGGATGTCGTTTGAGTTCTTGTTTGTGTTTCATCCTTAGATGGATGTTGCTCTTTTTGAATGATGTTTGATGTATTGGTGAGGCAAGTGTATGGCTTTGTATATATCCCCATCTATTATGTAATGGTACGATGTGATAATATCCACCTTGCAAAAGCGTCTTCGATATGCGGCTCTATCCTTGGTGGGACCTTCGAGTTCCTCTCGGATATGATCGCATATTGGGCGTGACAATTAGGATCAATATGAGCACTCTTACTAGCAAATAATTTCATAAGTTCATCCATCTTTCCACTCAAAACATTAATTTCTTCAATCGCATGCACTTTTTACTAGTTAAAGATCTTTCGGTGTGCCATTGAGAATAATTAACCATAATATTATCTAGGAGTTTAGTAGCTTCACCTAAAGTAATTTTCATAAAAGTACCTCCCACGACCGAATCTAAAAGATTTCTAGAACCAAAATTCAATCCGGCATAAAAATTTTGTATGATCATCCATAAATTTAAACCATGAGTAGGGCAATTTCGTATCATTAATTTCATCATCTCCCAAGATTGTGCAACATGTTCATGATCACGTTGCTAAAATTCATAATCTTGTTCGTAAGGGAGATGATCTTAGCGGGAGGAAAATACTTGGAAATAAAAGTATCTTTACACTTATTCCATGAATCAATACTATTTTTAGGCAAAGATGAAAACCAAGTTTTAGCACGTTCTCTAAGTGAAAATGGAAATAGCTTCAATTTAACAATATCATTATCCACATCTTTCTTCCTTTGCATATCACACAAATCAACGAAATATTTTAGATAGAATGCGGTATCTTCACTAGGAAGGCCAGAAAATTGATCTTTCATAACAAGATTCAGCAAAGCGGCATTAATTTCAAAAGATTCCGCACTAGTGGCGGGAGCAATCGGAGTACTAATAAAATCATTATTATTAGTATTGGAAAAGCCATACAATTTGGTATTCTCTTGAGTCATCGTGACAAAGCAAGCAATCTAACACACGAGCAAAAAAGCAAACGAAAAGATGAACGGAAGAAGGGCGAATAAAAGGGCAAATCTTTTTGCTAGAAGTGGGGAAGAGAAAACGATAGGCGAATGCCGAATAAAGTAATGCAAGAGATGAGAGTTTTATGACGGGTGCTTGGTATGTCTTGATTTGGCATAGATCTCCCTGGCAGCGGCGCCAAAAATTCTTCCCGCTACTTGGCGGGAGACACAGATTTACTTTGCGTTGAGGCATGGATTTACTTTCGCAAGAGGCATGGTCGTGCCTCTCAGAAACGGACAAAAATGCGTGCCACTTTGGAAAGGGAAAAACGTGCTACCGGTTCAGTTTGTCTCATCTTGTATTTTTTATGAAAATAAAGTTCGTCGAAGCCTATCAACATGAGATCTAGTTTCGAAGATCTCGATGTGAGAAACTCGGCGGTGAAACAATTTGAGAACTGAATGCACGATTTAAGAGATAAAACATTTTGAATAACGAATCTACGGGAAAAAAATCCTTGAGTTGCGACAACTGGTGCACAAGCAGCGTGTCATATGTCGCAACCTGACAAGGTAAAAGTGATCTTTGCAAGAAGTAATTCTTAATTAATGATTTTGACGGGTGGTAGCATTGTAGTAGATGACATATAACCCTGGCTCGTCAAAGTGTCGTTCAAACGCAGAGAGACAAGCAAACGAGTAATTGGCCTGGCCCATTTTATATTTTTTGAGAAATATCTTATCTTAGCAGGGGTGACTATAGTACCTGGTTTGGATTGTAGAAAGTTTGTGAACCTGTTTTTTTTCTATCATTTTCTTTACCGATTTTATCAGTTTTTGTCCTATTTTGTTTGTTTGAGTTTTTTAGAAAATGCTTATTTTTCTAAAATTGTTTGGAATTTCTCTAATTGTTCACCTTTTCAAACAAAAAATTTGAAATTTGAAAAATCTCAGAATTTTATTCTACAAAATAAATTTTCAAATTTAAAAAATTGGTCACCAACTAAAAGTAAATACATATTCCTATTTTCTAAAACCAATCAATAATTACAAAATGAAAACTTAATATTTTAAAGAAATAGCGTAAAAACGCACAACAACAAAAAAACATGACGCAGCCTACATCGGAGGGTACAATAGAAGGCTAGCCACGACCCACGAGGGAGTAGTACTGCGGAGGCAGGCCCCATTCAATCTGTGTCATAGGGGCGCTCCCATATCTCGCTGAAGGGTGCGCGACTTGAGCTGGCCTAGGCGCATGGGAACAGGTGCTTCGTTATTTGTTTTGTGGGTTTTCAAAATTTTGTTCTCTACGTTTGTTTTCTTTTTTTATTTTATTTATAGTTAGATATATTCTAAATAAAACAATTGCAAAAATCACTCTACATAAAAAGATTTCAAAAATGTTGACTAAGCATTTGAAAATTGTTAAATGTTATAGAGAAAATGTTTATCACATATACAAAAAATGTATAAGAATAAAATAAATGTGTATGAAATAATTTTGATCATTTATTTAAAATATATTAATCAACCATTCAAAAAAATGTTTAACAGTTTTTTGAAAAATATTAGTTAAGCATTTCGAAAATTATAAATGTGTAAATAAAAAATGTGACCATTATTAAAAAGATAAAATAATTAATTATGTATAGAAAATATTAATCAAGCATTTGAAAAAATGTTGAACAAGCGTTTAAAAATGTTAATTAAGCATTTTAAAAATGTAAAATGTGTATATAAAAATGTTGACCATGTATTAAAATAATATGAAACTAATTGGCCATGTATATAAAAATGTTAATCGAGCATTTGATATAAAGTTGAAAAATATTAATCAAGCATTTGGAAAAAAATTATTTTGTAAAAATGTTGTCCATGTGTTAAAATATGTTAATATTGCATCTAAAAAATGTTAATCAACCATTTGAAAAAAATTAAATGTGCATAAAAAAAGTTGACCATGTATTAGAAAATGTTAATGTTGTGTTCCGAAAAAATGTTAATCAAGCATTTGAAGAAGTTTTGGAGTGTGTATGGGAAAAATGTTGATCGTGCATTCAAAAAATGGTAATCTTGTATTTGAAAAATGTTAATCAAGGATTTGAAAAAATATTTAAAATGTGCTTAGACAAAAGTTGACCATGTATTAAATAATGTCAAATTTTATTGGAAAAATGGTAAACATGTATAAGAAAAATGTTGTTGACATATAAAAAAATGTAGAATGGAAACCAGACGAAACAAAGCAAACCAAAAAAGTGAAAAAGAAAGTAGAATAGAAAAAAAGTAAATATAGTAAATATCCGGAGAAAGGCGGCTCGAGTCGCTTCAGCTAGGTGTCGCCCTTTCAATTAGGACGAACCGTGGACAGGTGCGGTGGCTAGTACCGTTGGATATATTCGCGGCAACGAGGGGTCAATCCCTCGTGCTCCTTTTTCCTTCTCTTTTTCTTTAACTGTGTAACGACCATGACCACAAAAACCTCGATGCGAGAATTTCTGTGACTCGTTCAATGCAAGATATTGTTGCCGTGGCGTCATAGGACCACCCTTGACAGAGGTCCTATTTGGCGCATAAGGCACCATGTTATCGGTTTGGCGCATAGGCTTGGCGCGAGATGGGCCAGCGAAAATGACTCGCTGCGTTAGCTCCTCGCATGTCCACTTGATCATTTTTTCACTCGCTTCGTTCGTCTCTCAGCGCAGCTGGTCCACTGTCATGGGGAGAAAACCGCCATTTCTTTAGTTTTGAAAGAAAAAATGGTGAAATAATAAAAGTTCATAGATTTGTAAAAAGATTTTTTTTAAAAATGAGGTTTGAAAAATGTTTGTGAAAAATAAAAAAAATATGAATTTGAAATAACTCTGCTAAGTTGAAATCATGTTTACGAGTTTGAAAAAAAATCATGTTTTCAGAAAAACTGATATAAAAATATTCTAAACAATGAAAAGTTTCATGAATAAATTTAGGAATTTTAAAATAAAAAAAGTTTTTCCTTGAAGAAGATCATGAATTTGGAAAAACTTCAGTAATCTAAAAATGCTTAAAAAAGAAACAGAGCAAAACCGAACGAAAATCGGCCAAAACACAAAAGGGAAAAAGACCGGCTGAAAAAGTATGCCGGAATATTCTGAAAGTTTCTTCAAAGCGCACTTGGAAGAGCAAACCGAGTGTAAATTCTCTAATCTTTCATAAACCGAGTGCATCGGCGAGGTTTATATGGACTGACCCATACAAAACTTTTTTTTGAGAACTACGAAACATGATGTTCACTACCATTAACACACGACGCCAAACAGGAAACACCTTTGCTTGTTCTTATTGTAGTTCCTTTGGTTCATTATTTTTTTATTTTCTCATTTCTCCTGCTTTTTGATCTTTTCATTTTGTTTATATATTTTTAATTTTAATAATAAGTAAAAAATCATGAATTTATAAAAGATGGTAATATATTCTGGTTTATTAAATTTGAAATTTTTTCATGATTTTTATTAAAAAATATGAACTTTATAAAATGTTCACAAAATTTTATTAAATCGTATAAAATGTTCAAAATTTCCGTAAATGTTCCCTTTTTTAATAAAATGTCAACTTCTAAAGTAAATAAACATCCATGCTTTTGTGTGAAACAAAGCAGAAGTCCTACCCAAATCCCATAAAAATTAAAAACCTAGAAAGGTTACCACTTAATCAAATTTGAGGTGTTTTCGTCCCCACGTATAGTATCGGAGGTGGTTTGCCTACTTTACAAGATTAGACTTAGGAAAAGAAATGTATGAAGTTTGAATTGCTGGTTTCATTCCATTAATAAAAAAGTGTATGTAGATTAAATAAATCTAGTGAAATAGAACTCGAGAAATTTTCATGAAAATTCTTCAATCTAAAGGCCCCATGTTTCAGTCCTTTGGATTTGGTTCCACTTCCAATATACTTTAACATGCGATGACATTGAATTATGCATCTATTTTATTCATTTGCTTTTAGTTGGTACATTCTAAACATGCTCTTTGTTAAGTTAGTTTAGAATAGTAAGAGTGAACACATTCAAGGACAAGGAGGAATGATCTTTATAGGGAGCACGTATGCATCATATACCTAAAATTTTGTTATGTTTCAGTCACATTGATCCTGATCCGTCAGATAAGGAATCAACTGACACGGAAGAAGACAGTGAAGGAAATATGCCCTAGAGGCAATAATAAAGTTATTATTTATTTCCTTATATCATGATAAATGTTTATTATTCATGCTAGAATTGTATTAACCGGAAACATAATACATGTGTGAATACATAGACAAACAGAGTGTCACTAGTATGCCTCTACTTGACTAGCTCGTTAATCGAAGATGGTTATGTTTCCTAACCATGAACAAAAGAGTTATTATTTGATTAACGGGATCACATCGTTAGAAGAATGATGTGATTGACTTGACCCATTCCGTTAGCTTAGCACACGATCGTTTAGTATGTTGCTATTGCTTTCTTCATGACTTATACATGTTCCTATGACTATGAGATTATGCAACTCCCGTTTACCGGAGGAACACTTTGTGTGCTACCAAACGTCACAACGTAACTGGGTGATTATAAAGGTGTTGTACAGGTGTCTCCGAAGGTACATGTTGGGTTGGCGTATTTCAAGATTAGGATTTGTCACTCCGATTGTCGGAGAGGTATCTCTGGGCCCTCTCGGTAATGCACATCACATAAGCCTTGCAAGCATTGCAACTAATAAGTTAGTTGTGAGATGATGTATTACGGAATGAGTAAAGAGACTTGCCGGTAACAAGATTGAACTAGGTATTGAGATACCGACGACCGAATCTCGGGCAAGTAACATACCGATGACAAAGGGAACAACGTATGTTGTTATGCGGTCTAACCGATAAAGATCTTCGTAGAATATGTAGGAGCCAATATGAGCATCCAGGTTCCGCTATTAGTTATTGACCGGAGACATGTCTTGGTCATGTTTACATTGTTCTCGAACCCGTAGGGTCCGCATGCTTAACATTACGATGACAGTTTCATTATGAGTTTATATGTTTTGATGTACCGAAGGTTGTTCGGAGTCCCGGATGTGATCACGGACATGATGAGGAGTCTCGAAATGGTCGAGACATGAAGATTGATACATTGGACGACTATATTCGGACACCGGAAGTGTTCTAGAAAAGTATTGGATTAAAATGGAGTACCGGGGGGTTACCGGAACCCCCGGGGGGTTAATGGGTCTCATGGGACCAAAGTGGAGCAGAGGAGGGGCGGCCAGGGCAGGTTGCACGCCCCCTCCCCCTCTAGTCCGAATTGGACAAGGAGGGGGGGCGGCGCGCCCCCTTTCCTTCCTCTCCTCTCTCCCTTCCTTCTCCCTCTCCTACTTGGACAAGGAAAGGAGGGAGTCCTACTCCCGGTAGGAGTAGGACTCCTCCCTGGCGCGCCTCCTCCTAGCCGGCCGCCCCCTCCCCCTTGCTCCTTTATATACGGGGGCAGGGGGGCACCTCTAGACACAACAATTGATCCTTGAGATCTATTAGCCATGTGCGGTGCCCCCTCCACCATAATCCTCGATAATATTGTAGCGGTGCTTAGCGAAGCCCTGCGATGGTAGAACATCAAGATCGTCACCACGCCGTCGTGCTGACGGAACTCATCCCCGACACTTTGCTGGATCGGAGTTCGGGGATCATCATCGAGCTGAACGTGTGCTAGAACTCGGAGGTGCCGTAGTTTCGGTGCTTGATCAGTCGGGCCGTGAAGACGTACGACTACATCAACCGTGTTGTTATAACGCTTCCGCTTTTGGTCTACGAGGGTACATGGACAACACTCTCCCCTCTCGTTGCTATGCATCAACATGATCTTGCGTGTGCGTAGGATTTTTTTTTAAATTACTACGTTCCCCAACAGTGGCATCCGAGCCTGGTTTTATGCGTTGATGTTATTTGCACGAGTAGAACACAAGTGAGTTGTGGGCGATATAAGTCATACTGTTTACCAGCATGTCATACTTTGGTTCGACGGTATTGTTGGACGAAGCGGCCCGGACCGACATTACGCGTACACTTACGCGAGACTGGTTCTATCGACGTGCTTTGCACATAGGTGGCTGGCGGGTGTCAGTTTCTCCAACTTTAGTTGAACCGAGTGTGGCTACGCCCGGTCCTTGCGAAGGTTAAAACAACACCAACTTGACAAACTATTGTTGTGGTTTTTGATGCGTAGGTAAGAACGGTTCTTGCTAAGCCCGTAGCAGCCACGTAAAACTTGCAACAACAAAGTAGAGGATGTCTAACTTGTTTTTGCAGGGCATGTTGTGATGTGATATGGTCAAGACATAATGCTAAATTTTATTGTATGAGATGGTCATGTTTTGTAACCGAGTTATCGGCAACTGGTAGGAGCCATATGGTTGTCGCTTTATTGTATGCAATGCAATCGCCCTGTAATGCTTTACTTTATCACTAAGCGGTAGCGATAGTCGTAGAAGCATAAGATTGGCGAGACGACAACGATGCTACGATGGAGATCAAGGTGTCGCGCCGATGACGATGGTGATCATTACGTTGCTTCGGAGATGGAGATCACAAGCACAAGATGATGATGGCCATATCATATCACTTATATTGATTGCATGTGATGTTTATCTTTTATGCATCTTATCTTGCTTTGATTGACGGTAGCATTATAAGATGATCTCTCACTAAATTTCAAGATAAAAGTGTTCTCCCTGAGTATGCACCGTTGCCAAAGTTCGTCGTGCCCAGACACCACGTGATGATCGGGTGTGATAAGCTCTACGTCCATCTACAACGGGTGCAAGCCAGTTTTTGCACACGCGGAATACTCAGGTTAAACTTGACGAGCCTAGCATATGCAGATATGGCCTCGGAACACTGAGACCGAAAGGTCGAGCATGAATCATATAGTAGATATGATCAACATAGTGATGTTCACCATTGAAAGCTACTCCATTTCACGTGATGATCGGTTATGGTTTAGTTGATTTGGATCACGTGATCACTTAGAGGATTAGAGGGATGTCTTTCTAAGTGGGAGTTCTTAAGTAATATGATTAATTGAACTTAAATTTATCATGAACTTAGTACCTGATAGTATCTTGCTTGTCTATGTTGATTGTAGATAGATGGCCCGTGATGTTGTTCCGTTGAATTTTAATGCGTTCCTTGAGAAAGCAAAGTTGAAAGATGATGGTAGAAATTACACGGACTGGGTTCGTAACTTGAGGATTATCCTCATTGCTTCACAGAAGAATTACGTCCTGGAAGCACCGCTGGGTGCCAGGCCTGCTGCTGATGCAACTGACGACGTTACGAACGTCTGGCATAGCAAAGCTGATGACTACTCGATAGTTCAATGTGCCATGCTTTACGGCTTAGAACCGGGACTTCAACGACGTTTTGAACGTCATGGAGCATATGAGATGTTCCAGGAGTTGAAGTTAATATTTCAAGCAAATGCCCGGATTGAGAGATATGAAGTCTCCAATAAGTTCTATAGCTGCAAGATGGAGGAGAACAGTTCTGTTAGTGAGCATATACTCGAGATGTCTGGGTATAATAATCACTTGATTCAACTGGGAGTTAATCTTCCGGATGATAACGTCATTGACAGAATTCTCCAATCACTTCCATCAAGCTACAAGAGCTTCGTGATGAACTATAACATGCAAGGGATGGATAAGACGATTCCCAAGCTCTTCGCAATGCTAAAGGTTGCGGAGGTAGAAATCAAGAAGGAGCATCAAGTGTTGATGGTCAATAAGACCACCAGTTTCAAGAAAAAGGGCAAAGGGAAGAAGAAGGGGAACTTCAAGAAGAACAACAAGCAAGTTGCTGCTCAGGAGAAGAAACCGAAGTATGGACCTAAGCCTGAGACTGGGTGCTTCTACTGCAAGCAGACTGGTCACTGGAAGCGGAACTGCCCCAAGTATTTGGCGGATAAGAAGGATGGCAAGGTGAACAAAGGTATATGTGATATGCATGTTATTGATGTGTACCTTACTAGAGCTCGCAGTAGCACCTGGATATTTGATATTGGTTCTGTTGCTAATATTTGCAACTCAAAACGGGGACTACGGATTAAGCGAACACTGGCCAAGGACGAGGTGACGATGCGCGTGGGAAATGGTTCCAAAGTCGATGTGATCGCGGTCGGCACGCTACCTCTACATCTACCTTCGGGATTAGTATTAGACCTAAATAATTGTTATTTGGTGCCAGCGTTGAGCATGAACATTATATCTGGATCTTGTTTCATGCGAGACGGTTATTCATTTAAATCAGAGAATAATGATTGTTCTATTTATATGAGTAATATCTTTTATGGGCATGCACCCTTGAAGAGTGGTCTATTTTTGATGAATCTCGATAGTAGTGATACACATATTCATAATGTTGAAGCCAAAATATGCAGAGTTGATAATGATAGTGCAACTTATTTGTGGCACTACCGTTTAGGTCATATCGGTGTAAAGCGCATGAAGAAACTCCATACTGATGGACTTTTGGAGCCACTTGATTATGAATCACTTGGTACTTGCGAACCGTGCCTCATGGGCAAGATGACTAAAACACCGTCCTCCGGTACTATGGAGAGAGCAACAGATTTGTTGGAAATCATACATACAGATGTTTGTGGTCCGATGAATGTTGAGGCTCGTGGCGGATATCGTTATTTTCTCACCTTCATAGATGATTTAAGCAAGATATGGGTATATCTACTTAATGAATCATAAGTCTGAAACATTTGAAAAGTTCAAAGAATTTCAGAGTGAAGTTGAAAATCATCATAACAAGAAAATAAAGTTTCTGTGATCTGACCATGGAGGAGAATATTTGAGTTACGAGTTTGGTATACATTTGAAACAATGCGGAATAGTTTCGCAACTCACGCCACCTAGAACACCACAGCGTAATGGTGTGTCCGAGCGTCATAATCGTACTTTACTAGATATGGTGCGATCTATGATGTCTCTTACTGATTTACCGCTATCGTTTTGGGGTTATGCTTTAGAGACGACCGCATTCACGTTAAATAGGGCACCATCGAAATCCGTTGAGACGACGCCTTATGAACTATGGTTTGGCAAGAAACCAAAGTTGTCGTTTCTGAAAGTTTGGGGCTGCGATGCTTATGTGAAAAAGCTTCAACCTGATAAGCTCGAACCCAAATCGGAGAAATGTGTCTTCATAGGATACCCAAAGGAAACTGTTGGGTACACCTTCTATCACAGATCCGAAGGCAAGACATTTGTTGCTAAGAATGGATCCTTTCTAGAGAAGGAGTTTCTCTCGAAATAAGTGAGTAGGGGGAAAGTAGAACTTAATGAGGTAACTGTACCTGCTCCCTTATTTGAAAGTAGTTCATCACAGAAAACGGTTTCTGTGACACCTACACCAATTAGTGAGGAAGTTAATGATGATGATCATGAAACTTTAGATTAAGTTATTACTGAACCTCGTAGATCAACAAGAGTAAGATCCGCACCAGAGTGGTACGGTAATCCTGTTCTGGAAATCATGCTACTAGATCATGATGAACCTACGAACTATGAAGAAGCGATGGTGAGCCCAGATTCCGCAAAATTGCTTGAAGCCATGAAATCTGAGATGGGATCCATGTATGAGAACAAAGTATGGACTTTGGTTGACTTGCCCGATGATCGGCAAGCAATTGAGTATAAATGGATCTTCAAGAAGATGACTGACGCTGACGGTAATGTTACTGTCTACAAAGCTCGACTTGTTGCGAAAGGTTTTCGACAAGTTCAAGGGATTGACTACGATGATACCTTCTCACCCGTAGCGATGCTTAAGTCTGTCCGAATCATGTTAGCGATTGCCGCATTTTATGATTATGAAATATGGCAGATGGATGTCAAAACTGCATTGCAACTAATAAGTTAGTTGTGAGATGATGTATTATGGAACGAGTAAAGAGACTTGCCGGTAACGAGATTGAACTAGGTATTGAGATACCGAAGATCGGATCTCGGGCAAGTAACATACCGATGACAAAGGGAACAACGTATGTTGTTATGCGGTCTGACCGATAAAGATCTTCGTAGAATATGTAGGAGCCAATATGAGCATCCAGGTTCCGCTATTGGTTATTGACCGGAGACATGTCTCGGTCATGTCTACATTGTTCTCGAACCCGTAGGATCCGCACGCTTAACGTTATGATGACAGTTTCATTATGAGTTTATATGTTTTGATGTACCGAAGGTTTTTCAGAGTCCCGGATGTGATCACGGACATGACGAGGAGTCTCGAAATGGTCGAGACATGAAGATTGATATATTGGACGACTATATTCGGACACCGGAAGTGTTCTGGAGAAGTATCGGATTAAAACGGAGTACCGGGGGGTTACCGGAACCCCCCGGGGGGTTAATGGGCCTCATGGGCCCAAAGTGGAGTAGAGGAGGGGCGGCCAGGGCAGGCCGTGTGCGCCCCTCCCCCCTAGTTCAAATTTGACAAGGAGGGGGGCGGCGCCCCCCCTTTCCTTCCTCTCCTTTCTCCCTTCCTTCCCCCTCTCCTACTTGGACAAGGAAAGGAGGGAGTCCTACTCTCCTCCCTGGCGCGCCTCCTCCTGGTTGGCCGCCCCCTCCCCCTTGCTCCTTTATATACGGGGCCAGGGGGCACCTCTAGACACAACAATTGATCCTTGAGATCTATTAGCCGTGTGCGGTGCCCCCTCCACCATAATCCTCGATAATATTGTAGCGGTGCTTAGGCGAAGCCCTGCGACGGTAGAACATCAAGATCGTCACCATGCCGTCGTGCTGACGGAACTCATCCCCGACACTTTGCTGGATCGGAGTCCGGGATCGTCATCGAGCTAAACGTGTGCTAGAACTCGGAGGTGCCGTAGTTTCAGTGCTTGATCAGTCGGGCCGTGAAGACGTACGACTACATCAACCGCGTTGTTATAACGCTTCCGCTTTTGGTCTACGAGGGTACGTGGACAACACTCTCCCCTCTCGTTGCTATGCATCACCATGATCTTGCGTGTGCGTAGGAATTTTTTTGAAATTACTACGTTCCCCAACAGACGGAAGAAAAAGGGGGGAAAGGCGATTGAATTATGTTTCTTTTTCAGTCGAAAAACCTAGGACCACAAAAACCAAGCTGGCAAACCAACCGGATTAAAGGTGTTATCTTTTAACCCGTTAAATTCGCAACACGCCAGCCTCTTCTTCCCCTTGACCCTATTTTTTCCCATTGTCCCAGATCACCCTGTTCCCCAGTCGCCACTGTTAACAACAAGGGAAAGATGGGTGAAGATGAAGAAATCCAGAAGATCTAAAAATTGAATGGGAAACAAATTGCAAAAGATGGATGAACCTATGACATGGACGGGCTGCTTACACAGGTTAGAATTCTCTTAAATCCTACCAACTAATGCCCTAGATGACACATGATCAAGGAAACAAGCTTATCTGTAAAAATGTACACCATAGAGACAATTAAAATAGTTGTTGCTCAATGCATCCACAAAATATAACTAGGCAATCATCATATGCTGCAAAAAAATATTCAAAAATGAACTATCGTCATTAAAAAAATTCCATAGAACTATGATAATATAGTTGCTCATGAATGTAAAGTGTAGGAACTATATACGCTTCTCATAGTATAGATTGGCTAACTTACTTCTATGCAGGAAAATGAGGCCAAAGAGCCCAGCAAAAAAAGAGAGAGAAATGAGAGAAAAATAGAGAAAGGACAATGTTACTATCCTTTTTTCACACTTATGCTTCAAAGTAGCACCATGTTCTTATGATAGAGAGTCTCCTATGTTCTTACTTTCATATATTGCTAGTGAGAATTTTTCACTATAGAACTTGGCTTGTATATTCCAATGATGTGCTTACTCAAATGCCCGATGTCTTCATGAGCAAGCAAGTTGGATGCACACCCACTTAGTTTTCTTTTGAGCTTTCATACACTTATACCTTAAGTGCATCCATTCCATGGCAATCCCTACTCACTCACATTGATATCAATTGATGGGCATCTCCATAGCCCATTAATTTGCCTAGTTGGTGTGATAATTTCTTTCTCCTTTTTGTCCACTACTACCTTCTATTCCACCCATAGTGTTATATCCATGGCTCACGCTCATGTATTGCGTGAGAGTTGAAGAAGCTGAAGCGAGCTAAAAAGTATGAACCAATTGCTTGGCTTGTCATCGAGGTTGTGCATGATAAATACTTTGTGTTAAGAAGGAGCATGACAAGACTATATGATTTTGTAGGGATAACTTTGTTTAGCCCTGATATTTTGAAAAGACATGATTGCTTTTTAGCATGCTTGACGTATTATTGTTTTTTTGTCATTATTAAACTTTTGGTTTGAACTTATGGATCTGAATATTCACGCCACGTAAAAGAAAGATTACTTGACAAACATGTTAGGTAGCATTCCACATCACAAATTCTGTTTTAATCATTTACCTACTCGAGGATGAGCAGGAATTAAGCTTCGGGATGCTTGATACGTCTCCAACGTATCTATAATTTTTTATTGTTCCATGCTATTATATTATTCATCTTGGATGTTTTATATGCATTATTATGCTGTTTTATATCATTTTTGGGACTAACCTATTAACCTAGTGCCAAGTGCCAGTTGCTATTTTCCTTGTTTTTGTCTTTTACAGAAAATCAATACCAAATTGAATTCAAAGGGAACAAAACTTTTTAAGGATTTTTGTTGGACCAGAAGACACCCAGGAACCTTCGGGAGGAGGTCACGGGGCCACCAGTTGGCGACAAGCTCATAGGGCACGCCCCAGGGGCGCCCTGCAAGCTTGTGGGCCCCCTGGCTCTCCTAACCCTAATCTCAGTTCTATAAATACCCAAATATTCCCCGTATACCAGAGGGCACACCAAAAATAATTTTCCGCCGCCACAAGCTTTTGTTCTCGTGAGATTCCATATAGGGGGCTTTTCCATCGGCGTCTAGGGGGGTTCGATTACAGAGGGCTTCTACATCAATCTTGCTACCCTTCCGATGATGTGTGAGTAGTTTACCATAGACCTATGTGTCCATAGCTAGTAATTGGATGGCTTCTTCTCTCTCTTTGATCTTCAATACAATGTTCTTCTCGATGTTCTTGAAGATATATTCGATGTAATCTTCTTTTGCGGTGCGTTTGTTGAGACCGATGCATTGTGGATTGGATTATCTATGAATATATTTGAGTCTTTTTTGAACTCTTTTATGCATGATTAAAATTGCTATGTATTTCTCTCCGATCTATTGATTTGGTTTGACCAACTAGATTGATTTTTCTTGAAATGGAAGAGGTGCTTTGCAGTGGGTTCAATCTTGCGGTGTGCTCACCCAGTGACAAAAAGGGTAGCGAGACACATATTTGTATTGTTGCCATTAAGGAAAAAATATGGGGTTTATATCATATTGCATGGATCTATCCCTCTACAGCATGTCATCTTGGTTAAGGCGTTACTCGGTTTTTGTTAACTTAATACACTAGATGCATGCTGGATAGAGGTCGATGTGTGGAGTAGTAGTAGTAGATGCATGCAGGAGTCGGTCTACTTGTTTCAGACATGATGCCTATATTCATGATCATTACCTTGAAAATCGTCATAACTATGCGTTTTTCTATTAATTGCTCAACAGTAATTTGTTTACCCATCATATGTGTTCTATCAAGAGAGAAGTCCTCGGTGAAAACTATGGCCCCCGGGTCTCTTTTTGTCATATTATTTTCAGATCTATAAAACCAAAAACACAAAAATGTTTTGCTGCAATTTATTTACCTTTACTTTATTTTGCATTTTTACTTATCTTTTATACCTATCTCTATGAGATATCATCCTTGCAAGTGACCGTGAAGGGATTGACAACCCTTTTTTTCGTATTGGATGCAAATATTTGTTTGTTTGTGCAGGTGCATCTATTGGGGACTTGTGTGTTCCTCCTATTGGATTGATACCTTGGTTCTTAACTGAGAGAAATACTTATCTCTACTTTGTTGCATCACTCTTTCCTCTTCAAGGGAAAGACCAATGCAAGCTCAAAAAGTAGCACCCGCCCCTAGAGCCTCGAGGATCGCTACCCTTTGACACAAAGAATGAGATATGTAAAAATTAGGATAAAAAGTAGTAGATTGATTTGTCGATTATGTGTTGTGCAGTCAACTGTCACCCCTTACATATATATGAGGCGGCTGGACTTCTCGTGCAAGAAAGTGTTTCATCTAGTTCTTCCTTACATGAAAATACATCATTTCACGTCTTAAAATTCTAGTTGTAGTCCAACTCGGATTCTGCCCGGATATGACCCGTACATGTGTCCTCCTCCCGGTGTTGGCTGCAGAATTCACATACGAACTCGGATCGAGATGATTTGAACATCAATTTTACGCGCCTCGACGAGACGGACAATTCTTCTAGTGATCAATTTTCCAAATAAGTCCACCTTGATGTCTCTATGAGTCGATCTTTAGCTTCAGGTCAGAACCCGTCACGGGTTCGACTGGACTGGTCGGTTCTTGTAGCGACTTTCTAGGTCACATATTAACTCAGATGATGATGACCCCAAATACAAAGTTGACTGTTTGGATGATATGCACAACTTCCATGTTGAACACCTTTTCATCCAAAGCCATTTTCTTGACTTTACATGCCCATCTCTTGCTTCTGGTCGGATTAGCCGACAACACTCGGATTTGGAAATCCTTCGGTCAGATTTTCATGTGCTTCACTCAGATTATCCGACATGATTCACTCGAGGAAAAAATGTTTTCACTTGGACGGCAATTTTCATTCGAATTACCTGATTGGATTTTTCAGTCTCATCTTTTTTTTTGACTCCACGGGTTGCATACAACCTCGGATTGAGAAGATATATATATATATATATATATATATATATATATATATATATATATATATATATATATATATATATATAAATATATAAATCTGCTCGACGAGATGAAGACATTGTATGTAGGGAAAGCCATTATATGAGGTCGTCTTGGAGGGTTAATCGGCCGAACGGTACTCTAAATACGAAAAGTCAGCATTTCGAGCACAACTTTGGGCCCCGAAATGGGACCGGACGACGATGACCAAAATATTGAAGTTGTTCATTCTGACAATACGGAACCTTTTAATATTGATAACTTTATTGGCCGAGGCCATCATACATACGTTTCTTGCCGCGCCAAAATCTGGTGTCAACACTACCGTATTGCGGATGGTACCTACGTGACGGCGAACGAACGAGAGGTGTGGACAGGCGGTGGAGGACAAGTGGCGTGGAGGCCCGATGTAGTAGTCAAGGTCGCGGAGGACGCTGAGGTCTGGCATGGGCTTGGCGTTGGCGGACGACCGGGGTGGTAAAGTGGCGGCGTCGACAAGAGAGAAAGCCGATGCAGAGAAAAAGGAAAAGATGGAGACGCAGGTTATGGAAGGGATTTTGGTGGGCCGTGGGTGTCGGAGTCCTACATGGCTGATGTTTGAAATTCCACAAAACCTTATAGTTTGGTTCTGATTTACGGTAAAACAGACATTCGGACTGGTCCGTGGACTGATGCAGAACATTGTTGGATGGTGAACTATGTACGCACGTTTGTGAGAGGTTTGAGGGTGTGCTTTGAAAATGCAAATGGCCTGAGTGTCGCTAATTTAGCGGCGATGGAAGAGAGGGAGTACCTAGCAAAATGATCCAAGCATCGGCGTCTAAGCCTGGATTCCGTTTGACCGAGTTAACCTAAAACATCTCATGGCAGAAGAAATCGATTTGGTGATTTGGTCCCATCGGTGTGGTCGTACAATTAAAGCCCCCCCCAAAAAAAAGTACAGTTTTTTTTTAAAGTTAGCAAGAGAGCTGCTAAGATTCCATTACAGAAGAAGAAGCCGATGGCTGAGACTGCTCGGTTTATCAAGGTAAACCAAGCGAAAACCTGTACAGAGGACACAACCATCCACAACACCTAGCTAAACTAGGTCTGAAGCACACAAGATATGCAAGAGCGCCAAAAGGCTAAGCCAACACAACACAAACCGAAAGGCACATCGCCGGCGAGGTCGGTGTCATCGTATATCACCATCCGCGCTCACGGCCTAGCGACTTCGACTTCACCGAGACATCACCCAAGAGGACCATTTCATCGTAATGATCATGACCGCCACAAGCATGTTGGAGGACCTCGTCGACATCGGAGAGAGAAGACATATCCGAAGAGGAGCGGGCATGTGCCGCTCCGATCCCGCGAGGACAACCAACCTGACTTGTCTGCCGCTGCCTGCATGTCAGGAGTGCTCCAAAGGCGCAACACCGCCAGCCAAGAGCTGCCCACAACCTGGTGCACCACCACAGACATCGCAACATTGGAAGCTCCCGGCAAACCACTCAACCACAAACAAGGTGCTCCTGCAAAGAGGTCAAATCTCCAAAATGATGCTTCCATCGAAGAAACGACGCCAAGAGCGCCGTCATCGCCGATCCGACAAGCAGATCAGGGTTTTCACCCGAAGACCGAACTCGAGCAGGGTAGATGCGAAAACTCCTCGGTGATGCCTTCAACAAGGAAGCAACATCCACAGGTGTTGCCATCACCGGCTAAAAGCCAGACTTTCGTCCGGAGAAATGCACGCCTACGCCAGGGACCTCGCCCCGGGCGCACCCACCACCGGATCTGGAGCCTGCCGCTCCTTCCATCTTGGCCGGAGCATGAATGGCGACGCCACTGCACCATCCGAGAACCCAGCGCCCGGACACAGAGTGCCTGGACCGGGACCCTCAGCGTTGCGGCCCGAACGAGCCAGATCTGGCCTGCCCGAGCCACCACCGTGCGCCCACCAGCGCAACTCCGCGCCGCCCCCGTGTTGACCCATCTAGCGCCACCACCGCCGGGACCACCGCGGCCAGATCCAAGGCCGCCGCCATGAATGGCGCGCTCGAGCCCAGATCTGGCCCAATCCGCCTACGACCACCTCCTCCTGCCCACCGTGCCGCAATACTACACCGTAGGACCGGCTCGACGGCCGCACACCGAGGACCGCAGCAGCCCTGGCCCGAGCATCCTTCGACGGCGACCACCAAGGCCGAGGCGGGCGCGCGCAGAAGGAGCGAGCAGGGGAATGCCCCGCCGCCGCCGTCACTGGAGCCAGTCCGGCTTCGCCGGCGGCGCCTCTGGCGGCGGCGAGACGAGGGAGGGGAGGGAAGGGGAGGGGAGGGAGGTGGCGGCAGCGGCTACTGTTTCGCCCCCCGTGTCGCCAGAGGAGGGCGACGCGAGGGGGGGGGGGGTGTGCCTCCTAGTGGAACCAAGAAAGTACAGTTAAAGTGCGAGGGATGAAAACACACGCATGAACAATCAGACGCCGAAATCGCTACAGTATTCGACAATGGCACAGCGACGCCACCATGTATATACCTGTGACCAGCATCGTGCCAGGCGTCTACCGAAGTCGACCACGCCTGTCGTCGCTCTCCAAACCCAAACCCATTCGAGAAGCCGTTCGGGCCATCCCGACGCCAACCACGTAATACGGGATTGCCGGCCACATGCCCCCACACGCCAACAGCAGCTCGTGGCGGTGACCGGTGAGGTCACGCCAGACGCCACCAGTTTTGTCCCGCCCGCGCCGCGAGCCCGGACGCGCATAAACAGATACAGCGACGTCCCCTCGCGCGCCCGTCCGGCGTGCACCGCCCAGCCCCCGCGCCGCTCGCCACGCACGGTGCACCAGCGCTCTATCATTCCACCCTATCTTCGGCCCCTCTCGTCCGTCTCTTTACGTGCGCGGCCGGAGCGAGCCGGCGGAAAAGGCCACCGGAGCGCGGGCGCCGAATCTGCCACGTCCGCGCCGCGCCGGTGCCCAACAAGCCGGAAGGCCCGGATACGGCGATGGGACGGCAGATCGCCGTAGATCGACACCACCGCGGCGCACCGCGCTGCGCTGAACACTTGTAAAGCGAGTTCGGTGCCCCAATCATGGAGAGCTCGTGAATGGGACCGGCAGATCGAGATGAGTTTGGACCAGCGCGCCAGCCAGGCCTTTGCTCGCCGCGGTCGCGGTCGCGCCCGCTGTGACCCGCAGTACTGGGCTGGCTGGCTACCGCCTTTGATCGGTAATTTGGACGTGCACGGTGCACCGCGCACGGACATCCCGGAGCGCACCTCCCATGATGGTGTATTCTAGTGCATTCCTGCTATACTACATTGATCACCTGCCGTGCTGGTGAATGATTATCGATTATCTACCGTGCGTGTGTCGTGTGCAAACTGCAACTCGTGTCTTTGTTATCGGCTAATAGATTACCGGTAGTACTCCAAGATACGAATCATCATACGTTAAGACAGAAGGAGAGGATAAGATTTGCAGCATCACTAGTTTTGTTCCGGAGGCCGATAGCCGGCACAACTGCATCATTTCGCACGACCGAAATTTTCAAATGGACGCCAACCAGGTCGACCGGAAGTCGCACAAAGTTAAGGCTCACTGGCTGAAGAGAGTGAGGGCCATCGCCATGACTCAAGGCTGGGGCGACCGGCCTGCCCACCCTAGGCGAGCACGGGCTGGCTATCGAGCATTGCGGCATGGGCAACAAACCGGAGCTTGAAGCAGTCAAACCACCGCCCATCCTAAGCGCAAGGCACGTGCCTGCCCGGTTGCGCCTGGCAGCATGATCATGCTGAGTTGCCACTTGATCGACAGCAAAAATAGAGAGCGGAATTCAACTTGGCTACGGACGCACCCGATGTGAACGAAGCAATCGATCGTGTAGCACCCGAGCCAAAAAGACAGGCAGCAAGAAGCAATCCTGTCGCACGCAGTCGCTAGGCACATGCGAGAAGCCGCGAATGACAACGTAAACAAGGAGACATGGGTTTGTGGGGCTGCGTCCTTTAGATTCATCCAGTCTTCGCCTCGTGATTTCATGCTAAGATGTTAACGTGGAATCCGAGCTTGTACCGGATTGTTAGACATAAATTCGTCAGGATCAAATAAGTCTTCGGACAAGAAAACCCCGATATTTCTTTTCGTAGGGATCTTCTGGGCACTCGTCTGGCAGCATGAAACGAATTACTCACTCGCCTGGAGGACATTCAACTGTCAGATGAGCCGGACACTTTTTGATGGAACTTGCATCAGAATGGCAAATCTTTAGTCAAATCAATGTATGATGCAGTGGTTCATTGTGATGTTCCAGTTGATAATAGAAAATTGTGGAAGTTAAAAATTCCTTTAAGAGTGAAGATTTTCCTCTGGTTTCTAAACAAAGGAGTCATCCTAACCAGAGATAACCTGGCACGACGAAACTGGCATGGGTCCAAGACATGTATCGTTTGCCAACATGACGAGACTATTAAACACTTATTTTTCGAGTGTAAGTTTGTTCGGACAGTTTGGGTCATGGTCCCAGTACCTTCGAATTCATACCCACCACGCAGTGCACGGAATATGTTCGGCAACTGGTTGCGGGGTATTGATAAACAATTTTCTGCACATATTCTTGTGGGAGCGGCGGCCTTATGCTGGGCAATGTGGCTTACCAGGAATGATGTGGTTTTTAACAATAAATGTGTCTCATCTCCTATGCAGATTATCCATGTTTATACACGATGGCTCCGTACGTGGTCTATCCTGCAGAAGCCGGAGGACAGGGACCTTTTTATGATGGCGTCTACACGGCTGGAGCGTACGACCAGGAAGGTTTTCTACCCACACGGATGGCGGTGTGATTTACGGATAGGATATACGCTTCGACATGATTTATTGCTTGGCTTTGTATCGAATTGTTTTATTTTTGGGTGCTCTAGACTTTTTTGCTGTGTGCGTCTAGCTATGCAGAGCCCGGACTTTCTTTCAATACGATTGTATCACCTCGATATATCTATTCAATAAAAAGTCCTTTGTCAAAAAAAAGACACACACAACCTATGCACGATTCCCGCAGGATCCAACGGAATAAATTGAAAATTCTAGGCATGATGGCAGGGGCTATGCGGAGTTCCGGACGCAGGACTGGCTCCACTGCCAGTAGGACGCCAGTGCATACCAAAAAACAAAAATAAAAAGAAAGATGCAGTAGTGTACGCACGGTAGCTCGTAGTATCAACTCTTCCCAGTAGGACCAGGTTCAGAGTTTACGAGGCCCCGTCCCGTCTACGGCGGTTCATCTGATCTGATTTGCCCGTGAGCCGAATCAGCCAATCTCTGGCGCTTGGCAGCACTAGCGTCTGTAGAGATCGGAGCACTTCCTGTCCGTTGAATGGAACTTAGCATTCGGTGCGGTCCTTTTCTCGTCTTGTTCACTGGCAGTAAGTTATCAGCTTTCACACAGGTGACAATAAACTATCTGCAGCTTGCAAAATACTGAGTAGAAGAATTGCTGACTGGCAATCATGATCGACGTCAAGGTTCTTGGGATGAAAGAGAGATAACCAATATTCAGTAGTTTTTTTTTTTCGAAATGACCAGCACATTTTGTTACTTCGGAGGAAGATCCGACGTCTCAATCTAGTCAAACTGCTGTAATAGCTAGGCATGGCACTAGAACTGTTTCAATACAAAAATAGTGTCAAGCCTGTCAGCACTACATCACTGATTACGCTCGCATATTCAGTCAAAGTACGTACGGGCACGAGCACTGGTTGTCAGGATCAATTCACGCCGATCTGAATTCTCTCCATGGAGCAGGGCCTGTTCGGAACATGGATGTTCTTCATGGCGCTTGAAATTCCAACATGTCAGAATCAGATCGGGATCTCGCATCCTCACCCGTCCCAAGCTCATCCAACCGCAGTAATGGAGTACTACTCAACCTGCACCGAGGACCAGCCCATCACAGTAGCCGTCCAGGGACTACATGCATAGGCCTGGTTGTCCGTAGTCCGGTGCCAGCACCGTCCGTGAGCTGTCCGGTGAACACAGGCTGACAAACGGCACCACCCTTGCCATGCCCGTGACAAGGCCTCCGGCGAACCAGCTAGCTAGCGGGCAGCCGTCCTTCTCCGTCGGCATTAACGCGTAGGCGTAGTAGCTTGGATCGATCCACGACGCCGTTGATGTGCACGTTCCGTTTTAGCTGCCGGTTTGTTTACCTCCTCCGGCCTCCCACTCCCGGAAAACCTTTGGAGGTTGTGGTGGAGGCGCTTTCGGCCAGTGTTAGTTCAGGAAGGGCGCAGCGGCAACAGTGGATTTCCGGCCGATGTGTCGGACGATAGGGATGGCTGGAATCTGCAGCCGACGTGGTTGGGAAGAGTTTCAGGAATATAGTTTAGAAATGGAAAATGGTTTAATGCCAGTACAACTATGGAGAGATGTCAGCGTTCTAAGAGCATCTTAAACAGCCGCGCTAAACAAGCACCGCCTCGCAAAATTGCCTATTTTAGCGTGCGCGCAATCGGTAGAGTGGCTCCAGCGGGCACGCAAAAACCACCCGCGTGGCATATCTAGTTAGCGCGCGGGCCAAAACTCCATCGCGCGCCGCTTATTTGCTGCGTCCGCTCCAACGCGCTGGACTCTCGAGCGCTCGCTCGCAACTCCACCCCCATCCATCGCCCGTGCTGATCTAGTTGATGATCACTTGGCTATGAGTGAGAGCCAAGCCATCATGTGTGTCAAGCGCTTCGCAGTCGAAATTGTGTAAGTGTTTGGCCAGGAGTATTTGAGATCTCCCAATGCTGAAGACGCCGCAAGGCTATTGGAGATGAACAAAGCTCGCGGCTTCCCTAGTATGCTTGGCTCAATAGATTGCATGCATTGGAGTTGGAAGAATTGTCCAAAGGCATGGCATGGATAATTTCACGGTAAAAAAAAGGGTTCCACTATAATCCTTGAAGCGGTGACCGATCAAGAGACTTGGATTTGGCATGCTTTTTTGGAATGCTTGGATCTTTGAATGACATCAACGTTGTCAACCGGTCACCACTGATGAATAAGATTGCAAATGCTTATTTGCCACCGGTGCAGTTTGTAGCAAATGGTCGTACGTACAACTATGACTACTATCTTGCGGATGGCATCTACCCAAAGTGGCAAACATTTGTGAAGCCGTTAAAAAACTGGAAGGTAAGAAAAATCTTGATTTTCATAATGCTCAGGCGGCAGCTAGAAAAGATGTGGAGAGAGCTTTCGGGATTTTGCAAGCCCATTTTGCTATTGTGAGAGGACCGGCTAGATTTAGGGTTTAAAAGTTGCTTTGGTACATCATGCACGCTTGTGTGATCATGCACAACATGATCATCGAGAATGAGCATGGCCAAGATGTAGACTACTTTCGGTATGAGCTCTTGGGACATTTCTGCGAGTGTGACGAAGGGTTGAAAGGGTGGCCCGTTTTGTTGCCTCCTATCATGCCATTCGACGTCCCGCAGCGCATGATGACTTCAGAAGAATCTCATTGAGGAGTGGTGGGCTTGGAATGGCCGACAAAGAGCATCATAATTTATACGTTTGATGTTGATTGTTGAACTATTTGTTGTATTGAACGATAAACTATTTGTTTGAGTGGTAATATTTATTGTTAATTTTTTGTTTGTGTTTGATCTTTTTGCTTGTGTTAGGAATGCGTTGTTCGTGCGAGAGTCGGGCGCG
Organism: Aegilops umbellulata; assembly: GCA_032464435.1. Taxonomy (NCBI): domain Eukaryota; kingdom Viridiplantae; phylum Streptophyta; class Magnoliopsida; order Poales; family Poaceae; genus Aegilops; species Aegilops umbellulata. The sequence goes on from CP136054.1 coordinate 403,295,140, forward strand.
CTGTATTTTTGCACGCTGCTGGTGCCAGCGCTGCCCGCCACATCAAACCAAACGATGGACGCGCGGCAAAGTAGTTTTTAGCGCACGGCGCGTTCGGCGGCTGTTGGAGATGCTCTAATTAATTAAGAAAGTAGATAATTACTAGGTAATTAACGAAAAATATGAAACCTATGAAGTCATGACCACACGGTCGACTTGACAACCAATCCCAACACACAACAGTCATAAATCCACATAATCATTGAGGACTCCTCGATCGAAGACAACAAACACTGCCAAACTACGAAGATAGGCCAAACCATGAGGACGGTCCTAGTGATTGAGAAACATCCATTAAGAAGTCGCAAAATGCCTTCCCAATCGCATCATTCTTTTTGCACATGGTCCTGAATATTGAGAGATTTCTTCACCTTCTTGATTTTACCTTGGTAGCCTTCCCTGTCAGGTAGCAATCAATCGTCTTGCTAGCCGTCTCTAAGCTCACGAGCAAATCTCAAAAATCTTTTAGAAAGAAAGCATGTAGATATTAAGATCCGTGCACACATACATGTATAATCTCGGAAAGCCTTTATTAAAAAAATCTCAGCCTTTACCGACAATTGTTTAAGCGTGATGTGTGTAGAGAAAGGCAACTGGCTAGTGATATATTTTACCCAGAATGAATGTGGGTGATTCTATGTCAGAATGACTAATTCACATCTAGATGTTTTTTAAGGATGTCACATCTAACTGTTTTTTTTTCCTCACCCAGGTACAGCGATCGTAGCATCCGGCATCGCTCGCTCGCAACACTCCCTTGTTGCGGGGTGGGCTTTTCCTTTTTTGTTGTTTTGGACCGCGTCTGTTGCTGGCTGTACATGTTTTTGTGCCGCGCCTGTTGCTTGTTGGTCGTATGTTTTTGTTTTTGGGTCATTTTTTATTTTTGATTATTTTTTGGTATAACACATGAGGCATTTTTTAAAAAATAGATACCTTCTTACTCATGTTTTTATTTTGTCGATACATAAAGTGCTAGGTAGGGTTGCTACAAGCTTGAACATCGTCAAAAAAGGGATGTCTAGGCTTCGTCTAGTCAGCTAGGAGGCAAAGACTCATGTTAAATGCAACACTTCTCGTGATGACACATCCCGCAACAAGGGATTGGGGGGGGGGGGGTCTGTTTTTTTTATTGGCGCCCCAGTTGCACGTGTACGTTCGACCCGCAACTAGGGGGCGTCTATTTTTTTATTGGCGCCCCAGTTGCAAGTCTACCTTCGACCCGCAACTACGGGGTCGTTTTTTTTATCGGCGTCCCAGTTAAAAGTCTACCTTCGACCCACAACTAGGGGGTTGTCGTTTATTTTGCTTTTTTGTAGGAGCCGTAGTTGCATGCTAACCGTCGCGACACAACTAGTGGGGCATCTGTTTTATTTTTTATAGGCGTCCCAGTTGCATGTCCACCCTCGCCTCGCAACTAATGGGGTCGTCCGTTTTTTTAGCAGCCCCAGTTGCAGTTCAACCCTCACGATGCAACTAGGGGAGGCGTCTGTTTTGTTTTTTATTGGCGCCCCAGTTGCAAATCTACCTTCAACCCACAACTAGGGGGGGTGTCATCCGTTTTGCTATTTTTATAGGAGCCCCAGTTCCATGTCAACCCTCGCGACGCAACTAGGGGGCATTTGTTTTTTAGGAGCCCCAGTTGCATGTCTACCCTCGCCTCGCGACTAGTGGGGTCGTCAATTTTTTTAGGAGCCCCAGTTGCAGTTCGACCATCACGATGCCACTAGGGGAGGTATCTGTTTTGTTTTTTTATTGGCGCCCTAGTTGCAAATCTACCTTCAACCCGCAACTAGGGGGGAGGTGTGTGGTCCGTTTTGCTTTTTTTATAGGAGCCCTAGTTCCATGTCAACCCTCACGGCGCAACTAGGGGGCGTTTGTTTTTTAGGAGCCCCAATTGCATGTCTACCCTCGCCTCGCGACTAGTGGGGTCGTCCTTTTTTTGTAGGAGCCCCAGTTGCATGTCAACCCTCACGACACAACTAGGGCGGGCGTCTGTTATTTTATTTATTGGTGCCCCAGTTGCAAGTTTACCTTCGACTCGCAACTAGGGGGAGGGGGGTCGTGTGTTTTTTGCTTTTTTATTGGCATCCCAGTTGCACGTCTACCTTCGACCCGCAACTACGGGGAGTGTTGTCCGTTTTGTTTTTCTAGAGGAGCCCCACTTGCATGTTTTTTGTAGGAGTCCCAGTTGCATGTCAACCTTCAACCAGCAAATAGGTGGGGAGGCGGGGTTGTCGTCCGTTTTGATTTTTTTTGTAGGAGCCCCAGTTGCATGTCAACCCTCGCGACGCAACTAGGGGAATTTCTGTTTTGGTTTTTTATTGGCACCCAGTTACAAATCCACCTTCCACACGCCGCTAGGGAGGGCGTTCGTTTTGATTTATTTTTTATAGGAGCCCCAGATGCATGTCTACCCTCGCCCCGCAACTAGTGGGGTCATCCGTTTTTCCTTTTGTTAAGGAGCCCCAGTTGCATGTCTACCCTCGCCTTGCAACTAGTGGGGTAATCCTTTTTTTGTAGGAGTCCCAGTTGCCTGTCAACCCTCGCGACACAACTACGGCGGACGTCTATTTTGTTATTGGCGCCCCATTTGCACGTCTACCTTCGACCCGCAACAAAGATGGGTTATTTTTGTTTTCTTATTGGCGCCCAGTTGCAAGTCTACGTTCGACCCACAACTAGGGGGTCATCTGTTATTGTTTTTAGTGGCGCCCCAGTTGCAAGTCTACGTTCGACCCGCAACTAGGGGGGTGTCGTCCATTTTCCTTTTTTTGTAATAGCCCTAGTTGCATGTCAATCCTCGCGATGCAACTGGGGGCGTCTGTTTTGTTTTTTATTGACGCCCCAGTTGCAAGTCTACCTTCAACCCGCAACTAGGGAGGTTGTCGTCCATTTTGATTTTTTTGTAGGAGCCCTAGTTGCATGTCAACCCTCGGGGCACAACTAGGGGGGGGTCTGTTTTATTTTTTATCGGTGCCCCATTTGCAAATCTACCTTCGACCCGCCACTAGGGGGCGTCCGTTTTTGATTTTTTACAGGAGCTCCAGTTGCATGCCTACCCTCGCCCCGCAACTAGGACAAGCGTCTGTTTTGCTTTTTTTGTAGGAGCCCCAGTTGCATGTCTAACCTTGCCTCGCAACTAGTGGGGTCGTCTGTTTTTTTGTAGGAGCCCCGGTTGCATGTCAGCCCTCGCGACACAACTAGGGCATACGTCTGTTTTTTATTGGCACCCCAGTTGCAAGTCTGCATTCGACCCACAACTTGGGGGGGGGGGTGTTTGTTTTTTTACTGGCGCCACGATTGCAATTCTACCTTCTACCCGCAACTAGGGGGCCATCTGTTTTTGTTTTTTTATTGCCGCCCTAGTTGCAAGTCTACCTTCGACCCGCAACTAGGGGGGTGGGGTGTCATTCTTTTTTGTAGGATCCCCAGTTGCATGTCAACCCTCGCGACGCAAGTTGGGCGGGTGTCTTTTTTTATTTCTTGGCGCCCTGGTTGCAAGTCTACCTTCGACCCGCAACTAGGGGGGTCATGTGTTTTTTGTTTTTTTATTAGCGGCCCTGAGGGAGTCCTGGATTAGGGGGTGTTCGGATAGCCGAACTATACCTTCAGCCGGGCTCCAGGACTATGAAGATACAAGATTGAAGACTTCGTCCCGTGTCCGGATGGGATTTTCCTTGGCGTGGAAGGCAAGCTAGGCGATGCGGATATTCAAGATCTCCTACCATTGTAACCGACTTTGTGTAACCCTAACCCTATCCGGTGTCTATATAAATCGGAGGGTTCTAGTCCGTAGGACAACTCCATCATACAACAATCATACCATAGGCTAGCTTCTAGGGTTTAGCCTCCTTGATCTCGTGGTATATCTACTCTTGTACTACCCATATCACCAATATTAATCAAGCAGGAGTAGGGTTTTACCTCCATCGAGAGGGCCCGAACCTGGGTAAAAATATCGTGTCCCTTGTCTCCTATTACCATCCGGCCTTGACGCACAGTTCGGGACCCCCTACCCGAGATCCGCCGGTTTTGACACCGACATTGGTGCTTTCATTGAGAGTTCCTCTGTGTCGTCGCCTTTGGGCTCGATGGCTTCTTTGATCATCAACAACGATGCGGTCCAGGGTGAGAATTTTCTCCCCGGACAGATCTTCATCTTCGGCAGCTTCGCACTGCGGGCCAATTCACTTGGCCATCTGGAGCAGATCAAAAGCTACGCCCCTGGCCATCAGGTCAGGTTTGGAAGCCTAAACTACCCGGCAGACATCCGCAGAGATTTGATCTTCGACGGATTCGAGCCACAACCAAGCGCGCCGCACTGTCTCGCGGGGCATGATCTAGCTCTGCCGCCGGACAGTACCCTGGAGGCCGCAAGCGCACCGGCTCTGACCCTCAATTCGGAGCCAGTTGCGCCGATCGAGGATGACCGGTTGGACGTCACCTCGGGGGCTGCGATCTCAAAGGCGATCGAGCCGAACGCCAGCCCCGCACTCTGCAGGACCCGTGACTCCGAGGATCCGGACTCCTTTCCGGACTCCGACCCCCCCGCGCCCCTGCTGATCGAATCCGATTGGGTGCCGATAATGGAGTTCACCGCCGCGGACATCTTTCAGCACTCGCCTTTTGGCGACATCCTGAATTCCCTCAAGTCTCTCTCTTTATCGGGAGAGCCCTGGCCGGATTACGGTCAGCGAGGATGGGATACGGACGATGAAGAAATTCAAAGCCCGCCCACCACCCACTTGGTAGCCACTGTCGACAATTTAAACGACGTGCTCAACTTCGACTCCGCAGTCATCGACAGCATGGATGACGATGCAGAAGATACGGATGAACCAACGCCCATAGGGCATTGGACAGCCACCTCATCTCACGATGTGTACATGGTGGATACCCCTAAAGGGAGCGATAACGAGGAAAAAGGGGATGGAACGGGAGATCGACCCCCCGAAAAGCAATCAAAGCATCGGCGTAAACGCCGACCCAAGCCCCGCCTCGATAAAGACCCGGCCATAGAGCAGGATGAGCCGGTAGACGGCGAGCAGGCCTTAGAGCAACCATCCGAACAGGGCAACACAGATAGAGAAACCGAACATCCCTCCCCCGGCGAAAACGGCATTCCGGGCGACCTCACGCCGGATAAACCAACGAAGAAGAAGAATCTCCAACAAAGGCTCGTTGCAACAGCACGTAGCCTGAAAAAGCGGAAGTAGAAGCTAAAAACAGCGGAAGATGCACTCAGGATCAGATGGAGCAAAGTAATCAATACCGCAGATAAATACGGTGACAGTCGCCGCACTAAAAGCTATCCGAAGAGAAAGCTACTACCTGAATTCGACGAAGAGGCCCTAGAGCCCTCGCATTCAAAAAATAAGAAAGCCACACGGTCGGATAGACGACCCCATGGCCAGCATAAAGCGGCAAGCGGCGCCGCACCTAAATCGGCATGCGACCCACTTAAGGATTCACATCATGGCCCAGTCAGGTCCATTTACGGGCCCAGAAAGCAAGCTCTTGTGAGCAATGCAATAAAGCCATCATCAGAATCTGGCGCACCCAAATACAGGGGCGCCGCACACCCCCTATGTTTCACCGATGAGGTCCTGGACCATGAATTTCCAGAGGGATTCAAACCCATAAACATAGAGGCATATGATGGAACAACAGACCCTGGAGTCTGGATTGAGGACTATATCCTCCACATACATATGGCTAGAGGAGATGATCTTCACGCCATAAAATATTTACCCCTTAAGCTTAAAGGGCCAGCCCGGCATTGGCTTAAAAGCCTTCCTGAAAACACAATTGGAAGTTGGGAAGAGCTCGAGGACGCTTTCCGAGCAAATTTCAAGGGACCTATGTCCGCCCTCCGGATGCAGACGATCTTAGTCACATAACTCAACAGCCCGGAGAATCAGCTCGGCAATTCTGGAATAGATTCCTCACTAAAAAGAATCAGATAGTCGACTGTCCGGACGCCGAAGCCTTAGCAGCTTTCAGGCATAACGTCCGAGATGAATGGCTCGCCAGACACCTCGGCCAAGAAAAGCCAAGAACAATGGCCGCACTAACAGGCCTCATGACCCGCTTTTGTGCAGGAGAGGACATCTGGTTAGCAAGATGCGGCCCCAGCGACCCAAGTACATCCGAAACAAGGGATGGAAATGGAAAACCGCGACGCAACAAGGACCGTCGCCGGACAAAGGAAAAAAGTCCGAAGAGCACGGCAGTTAACGCCGGATTCAAAGGCTCACGACAGAATCAGACAAAACCTCCCCTCCAAGATAACACGGACGATCCATCCAATTTAAATAAAATCCTGGACAGGATATGTCAAATACACAGTACTCCCGGGAAGCCTGCTAACCATACCCACAGAGATTGTTGGGTTTTTAAACAATCCGGCAGACTCAACGCCGAACACAAGGGGCTCGACACACCAAGTGAAGACGAGGACGAACCCCAAAAGCAGGGTACCAGGAAACAAAAGAACTTCCCGCAAGAAGTGAAAACTGTAAACTTACTTCACATAACAAAACGTGCGGCACCTATAAAGGTACGCACCACACGACCTATCCCAAAGGGGTCCCGCCACTGGTTGTCAAAACCAATCATCTTCGATCAACGGGATTACTCTAGGAGTACCAGGAACGCAGGTTGGACTGCCTTGGTACTCGATTCAATAATTGGCGGACTACCATTTTCAAATGTCCTTATGGACGGCGACAGTGGACTAAACCTGATCAGGACACAATCCATCACATGGGGATAGACCCAGCAAGAATCCGCCGCATCAAAACCTCCTTTCAAGGGGTAACACCTAGTCCGGACACCCATTGCATGGGTTTTCTCCGGCTCGAAGTTATATTCGGCTCTACTGATAACTTCCACCGCGAAAAGCTAACTTTCCACATTGTCCCATTCTCAAGTCGCTATCAAGCACTGCTGGGACGCGAAGCTTTCACCCGCTTCAAAGCGATACCGCATTATGCATCTCTTACGCTTAAGATGCCCGGTCCATGAGGCATCATCTCTTTGAAGGAGAAGCATTGAGTGCGCCTCCCCCGAACGGAGGATTGTGCGGCCGCTTTAACAGCCCCACAATAAAATGGCTTCACCAGCCAAAACATCTGAACAGGTCATCAAGACCACGGACGCGGATAGACGAGTCCGGCACCCAAGTATCATTGATAAAGGCTTAGTGGCCATATACCCCCACACTAGGGGCTTCACACATATACAATGAGAGACAATAAAGCTCAATTATATATTTTTTTTATACCTTTTTTTAAAATAAAACCTTTTTTTCTTTCGGCACGACCCATTTTCAACTCAGTTCCTCTCTTTTACAGATGAACGTCGTGCGGCGCCCGTCCAGGATACGGCACAACGGAGACACAGGCGCAGACGTGCAGTAGGGACCCGTCCTAAAGGATTCTTTTTATATTAAGACCCTGCGTATAGCTTTTTTACTGTCTCTTGTTGCTACATATCCCCTGGTTTTCTCTGATATAACCAAGGAGGAGGCTGGCGTCTTGGCATGTGGCCACGTCAGAATTTTTGCGCGTACCTGGACACTAGGGGCTTTTTTAATATAGAGTGTTGTATTGCCCGCACTCATAAAGACCGAACACCTTAGGGAGTGTTCGACGTCGCGAGTTTTGGCATTATATGCATCAGCTCTGAATCATGTCTTTGGTCAAATGTTGGGTTGCCCGGCTCCTGAGTTCGGACACCGGGAGAACTACTGCGATTGTGCCCCAGTTAGGCCGGGCGAGCACCTCAGTAGAGAAAGCCGAAAACTGACTGTCATGATGTAGCGTGAGACTGGTCAGCCACTCGATGACTTATCGGAATCTATAGGATTCCTCCGCTTTAACGAAGGGCCGTTTCCCGGCCAGGCACATATGCGCCCCGAACTCGGGCGAGCGCAGTCGCCACCAAGGGGCTACCTAAATAGTCCCACTGTCAAGCTCCTATGGCTAAGTGAAAGTGTTAAAGCATTATAGTCCGGTTGCCTGGCCCGCTGCGCTATCACCTCCTTTGTAGGACCAAGACGTTGGGTTAAGTGTGAAAATGCGTCTTCTGCGAGCACCCCCGCACTATGTGCGTGGGGCTGAAGCCAACGACTGCCATCTTTCAGATTTTGTATCTTAAAACGGCCGCATAGGAGGTGTTCCAAATACTTAAGGCACAAGTATAAAAGGCCAATATAATTTATCGAAATATTCCTTTATAATTACATATGCTATCTTAACATAGCATCCTTCGAGCACTACGTCTCTATTACACGAGCGCCTTCAAGGACTTCCTGAAATAGTGCTCGGAGGGTACTCGGCTTTCATCCGAGTCTCGGGACGCAACAACGGTGGTATCCATCTGTGCCCAATATGTTTTGACACGGGCAAGAGCCATCCGTGCGCCCTCTATGCATGCTGACCTCTTCATCGCACCAATACGCGGCACCGCGTCAAGGACTTGCTGCACCAAGCCGAAATAACTCTTCGGCTCCGATCTCCCCGGCCACAGATGACCCATGACGTACTTCATGGTGAATCCGGACAACCTATTCAGTTCGGCCCATTGAGCCAAATGATCATCCACTGCCAGCGGACGCTCTGGACTGTGAAACTGCGACCAGAAAAGCTTTTCCACTTCGCGATCTTTTTGATCTCGAAAGTGTTCGGTTGCATCAGCAGCACTTGCTGCCAAATCCAGATAGGTGTCCTCCACACTCCACATCCGGTCCAACGGAGCAAATTTCGGATCACAAAACTTCCTCCGCAGCATAAAGGGCTTTCCAGCCGCAATCTGTTTGGCCTGACGCAGCTCCTCCTTCGCATCTCTCATCGCAGAGCGAGCGTCCTTGGCATCGGCAACGGCCTTCTCTAAGTCCGTTTGTCTCGCCCGGTCTTCTTTCTCAAGAAATTTGCAACGGTCGGCAGCGCCCCTTAACTTTTCGGCCATCTCTTCCTTGCTTCGGCAGTGAGCAGCCTGTTCGTCTCTCAGCTCTTCAAGGGCTTTCTTGGCAGCTGCATCGCTTTTTCTGGCTTGATCCTTAGCTCGGGCAAGTTCTGCCCTGAGACTCTCCACGGCGGCCGCACCATCTGCGTCAAGCACACACATCGTAAGACACTGGCATAAAACTCTTCTTACCGGATGCCGCCCGAGGAATTACATACCTTGAGCCTCATCAAGCCGCTTGTTGACAAGCACGATATCGGCATCTGCCGCGTCCAGTTGCCGCTTTAGTTCGGCAAAATCATCAGTTCGGCTCGATTCCGGACACCCCGCCGCCTACATTCAAAGGCGACATCTTAGACCTGGGATTATGATCCTCTGCGTGCCGTCATTTCTTGACGACGCACAGAGTCTCAGGGGCTACTATCTACAAAGGGCGCATCTTACTTATGCGCAACTGACGAAAGCGTACATTATCCAACGTACCTCGAAACCCGTCAGCGGGCTTTTGACGGCCTCATGCAATCCGCTTTCTGCGGATGAAATCCTTTTAATCACTGCGCCCATCAATGCATGGTGCTCCTCTGAGATAGAAGCTCGCCCCAGCAGAACCTTTAGCTCCTCCGGCCGAGCACCAGACGGTGCCGGACTGGTCCCATGGCCTCTTTCGAAGGCCGGACACGGAGAACCTTGGGGGGCCACATAGCTATCTTCCGCCCCTACCGGATTTGGAGAAACCCTCCGCGACGACACCTCGGGGTCGCCCACCTCACTAGGCGGCACGGCAGGGGGAGGCGTCCCGCTCTCCATCATCTCTGGAAGAAGATCCCCCGAAGACGAGCTCTGTTGAGAAGGGCTGAGGTCCGAACTACAAGGTGAAATTTCGGTTAAGTCTTCTCGGATATAAAATCAAGGATTTCCCTAATCCCTCAAAAGGAAAACCTTTCTCTACTTACGGCTCGCTGGAGGGCTGATCCCTGTGAGGGCGTAGCTCGGCCGAGGAACTCCCCGGCGTCGGACCCTCTAACGAGGATTTTTTTCCCCCGCTTCGAGGCCATGGTCTCCGGGTCGTCAGAGGCGGCCCTCTTCCTCCCCTCAGGAGAGGAATTGTCGGTTCCTCCCTTCGGAGCAGCCTCCTTCGAGGAGGCCATAGTTTCCTTGTTCTCCCCCATACTTCCCTCTGAAGGCATCATCTTCAACATCCTGACAAGCACGGGATCCGGCCTGGTTTCGGGAAGGGGAGCCGGACACCTGATCAGCTTCGCCTTCGCTATCCACTCCTGTTTAAAAGGACAACTCTTTTAGGGGCAAGTTTATGATAATTATATGGATAGCAGGTCCGGACACAGGGTACTTACTTGAGTATCCGGGCGATTGCAGCTTAGGCCCGCATCCTCGGTCAAGTTCGGACACATCTCTTGTGATCCGAAGAACAGTCTATACATCTCCGCGGGCGTTGCGCCCATGAAACTCTGAAGAGCTCGTTGTCCCTCTGGATTAAACTCCCACAGGCGGAGGGAGCGACGTCTGTCGGGCAATATCCGGCGAATCAGCATGACCTGCGTCACTTTGACCAGGCTGGGGTCTCCTTCTAAGAGATCCCTAATACGGCCCTGCAACAGGGGCACATCTTTGGGTAACCCCGAATCTAAGCCTTTGCTGACCCATGACGCTAGCTGTGGTGGGGGACCCGAGCGAAAGGCAGGAGGCGCCACCCACTTGGTGCTCCGGGGAGCGGTGATATAAAACCACTCTCGCTGCCACAAGCCTAGCTCCTCTTGAAAAGAGCCCTCGGGCCATGGAGCATCAGCATTTCTGCTTATGACAGCGCCTCCGCACTCTGCGTGCCGTCCCTCGATCATCTTCGGATCCACTTTAAAGGTCTTGAGCCATAATCCGAAATGAGGGGTAACCCGGAGGAAAGCTTCACACACAACGATGAATGAGGAGATGTGGAGGATGGACTCCGGAGCTAAGTCGTGGAATTCCAAAACAACAGCCCTCTCACGAAAGGATTCGTGGGGAAGCCTAATCCCCGAAGGAAGTGAGACATGAACAGCACGCTCTCGCCGGGCTGGGGACTGGGAATGGCCTGCCCTTGAGCAGGCAACCTGTGCGAAACTTCGCCGGTCAAGAACTTAGCCTCTCTCAACTTTAGCACGTCCTCCTCCGTGACGGAGGAAGGCGTCCATCGGCCTTGAAGGTCAGAGCCGGACATTGTCGAAGGTCCGAAGCGCCTGGAATCTGGAGCCTAGGGTGTTGGAACTCGAGGCGACGGGCGAAATCGCTTGAGATTGAAAGGAGTAAGGCCTTGGTCTCTTTATAAGAGGTTGAATACCAAGAGCCCTCCCCGTAACCATTTGGGACTCGTCTTTAATCGAGGAAACGTGCTAACGGGCACGGTTGGGTTACCCACGTCCGTATTGATGAGAATCCCGTAAAAGGGGGACACGATCTCTGCTTTGACAAGACGTGCCAAGGAAACCGCCTCGCGAAACACGCTGAGGTGGAAGAGTAAAAACTATTCGAGTAAAGGACTTGGCCGTTGTGTAATGACGCACTGCGGAATACGTCAGCAGATCTGATTGGTGTTAATATTATTCTCTCTATGGCACTATGTGGAAACTTATTTTGCAGAGCCGGACACTACTCTTGGTGTTTACAATCTTCTATGAAGGACTTGGAGGAGGAACCCGCTTTGCAATGCCGAAGACAATCTGCGCGCCGGACTCGTCGTCATTGAAGCCTGGTTCAGGGGCTACTGAGGGAGTCCTGGATTAGGGGGTGTTCGGATAGCCGAACTATACCTTCAGCCGGACTCCAGGACTATGAAGATACAAGATTGAAGACTTCGTCCCGTGTCCGGATGGGACTTTCCTTGGCGTGGAAGGCAAGCTAGGCGATGCGGATATTCAAGATCTCCTACCATTGTAAACAACTTTGTGTAACCCTAACCCTATCCGGTGTCTATATAAACCGAAGGGTTCTAGTCCGTAGGACAACTCCATCATACATCAATCATACCATAGGCTAGCTTCTAGGGTTTAGCCTCCTTGATCTCGTGGTAGATCTACTCTTGTACTACCCATATCATCAATATTAATCAAGCAGGAGTAGGGTTTTACCTCCATCGAGAGGGCCCGAACCTGGGTAAAAATATCGTGTCCCTTGTCTCCTGTTACCATCCGGCCTTGACGCACAGTTCGGGACCCCCTACCCGAGATCCGCCGGTTTTGACACCGACAGGCCTAGTTGCAAGTCTACCTTTGACCCGCAACTAGGGGGGGCGTCTATTTTTGTTTTTTTATTAGCGCCTTAGTTGCAAATCTACCTTCAACCCGCAACTAGGGGGTTGCCTGTTTTTGTTTCTTACAGGAGCCCCAGTTGCATGTCAACCCTCGCGACACAACTAGGGTTTTTTTATTAGCTCCCTAGTTGCAAGTCTACCTTCAACCCGTAACTAGGGGGGCATCTGTTTTTGTTTTTTATTGGCGCCCCAGTTGCAAGTCTACCTTCGATCCGCAACTAGGGGGATATCTTAGTTTGTGTAGTTTTCCTAGTTGCATGTCCACCGTTGACTCGCAACTAGGTCCATAGTTTGTTTTATCCCGGTTGCAAGTCCACTATTGGCTCGCAACTGGGCTTGTACTTTTGTAATTGTCCCTGTTGCGCGTCAAGGGTGACTCGCAATAGGGCCCATAGTTTTGTTGTTGTCCCAATTGCAACTGCACCCTCTCACTCACAACTTGCATGTCTGTTTTCGTCTGAGTTGTAAGCCCACCCTCGACTCATAGCTGGCATCGTAGTGTAGTTATCCTAGTCGCAACTCCACCCTCCACTCACAACTGGGCTCATAGTTTGTATTTCATCCTAGTTGCAAGTCCACCGGCGACTCGCGAGTGGGAGTATAGTTTTTTAATTCATTTTGTTTGCTTTTCTTTTTTCCTTTTCTTTTTAAAAATTCCTAAACCTTTTTCAGAATTATGAACAACTTTCAAATCCATATTATTTTGGAAATTTGTGAACATGCTTTTAAGGGACGAACTTGTTTTGAATTTGCAAACAAATTTTGAATATCAAGAATATTTTTTTTCAAAGATTTTTTGAATGCACAGCCAATTGTTTATTATGTGTTTTAGAATAGTTTAGTGTATATTATAAAAAAGTCGCCGTATATTAAAAAGTTCAGCATATACTAAAACATTGTTCAGTTTTTTTTAGAAAAGGAGGATATACCCCCGGCCTCTGCATCTGGACGATGCATGCAGCCATATTATTAATTATTCACAAAGACCATACAAGATGATACATCAATAAGGCTGAAGCCACCATCTTGGCAACACCGTTGCTACTCCTATCCCCTTGATGAAGGCGTGCCAAATGTCCGGGCCTAATACCAAACAGACATTGCATCAAAGCCTAACATCTAAGTCGTGTGTCCCATCCAAGACACTACCTGAATTGGGTCCCACACCGGTCTGACACACTCATAGTGAGTACCGCACGCTGCAAGGGCCATCACCTCCTTCATCCCTCGGTCCATCCTTAGAGTAGAACTGAAGCACCGACCTTGCCAGGCCTATCTGCCATCAACGCCACCATGACGCCAGACAGCTTCCTCCTCCTGCATGAGTCCATCTTCGCGCATCAAACGCCGAGTCTCCACAGCGCCGTGCCGCCGAGATCCGCCACCATCAATGTGTAAGATGAAGCACCGCTCTACCAAAGTCGCCGTCCTCTAGTCCCTCGAGCCCGTGTGCTCCTCCAAGAATGACGCCCCCAGGGGGGAAACGACACAGAGAGCCGCCATCATCAGATCTACTGATCTAGGGTTTTCCCCGGAGGTAGCAGAGAGTGGCCTTGAACTTCTTCACGATGATGCCTTCAGGAAGGAAACGACGCAAACAGCGTCGCCATCACCGGCCTTGGCAATAGCCAATAGCAGGTTTTCACCCAGATCTGATCGAAGACCTCCATCTCTCGTGCACGGGTCGCCGCCATCCTTGCCGGGATCTGGATGATCCCGCTAACAGATCTCAGCAAGGAGAAGCCCCCCCCCCCACCTGAGACCCGCCGGCCGAGCAGGGGAGGCCGAGACCGCGCCCGCAGGATCAGATCCGCGATGGATCCATGCCCGCGCCGCCGCCCCGGAGTCAACCCCACGCGCAGCCGCCACCGCCTGCCGAGGCTCGCCGCCGCGTGCCCCGCGCCCCGCCACCGCTCGCCGAGGCCTGCCACCTCGCGCCAAACCGCGAGCGCCGCAGGACACCGCCGCCTGCCGCCTTGATCCGCCGCCCGCGGAGGAAGGGGAGTCGGGAGAGGGAGTCCCCCCGCCGCCGCCGTCTGCCACGTGGGTTTCACCCGGCGGCGTCACCCGGCGGCGGCGCGAGGAGGGGAGAAGGAGAGGGCGGCGGCGGCGCCTAGGGTTGGAGAGCCCCCGAGTCGCCCAGGGCGGGGGCGACGCGAGGGACGCGAGGGCTCCTAAGGTTCACCCGCGGCCAAACCTCAACTATACAAAGGAAACAGGAGATGGACCCTACACACAAATATACACGTACACAAATATACACGTACACAATATGCCGGTAGAAAGGAGCATCCGACGCAGATTAAAGAAATGTTGATTGTGCATACTTAAAAAAAAGCTCAATGTTCGTACTACTACTCGAAGCTAGCGACCAGATTATTTTTCCAGGAAAAAAGCTAGCGATCAGATGTACTCCCTCCGATCCGAAATACTCTGCGCATAACTTTTGTTGATTTTTTCCCCAATGCTTTGCGCGTACCTTTTTTTTCTCCATGCTTTCCTACTCTGCCCTCGTCACCCGCCTCCCATGCAACCAGTTATATGCGTGGGTTAATTGCAATGCTGGAATCGAGGAGTGCATGCGTGCATGCAAGGCTGTTTTTCAGCCGATTTGATAGAAAGGGCCAATCAGCTGCATGCAATTAATAACAGCCAGCGTTCTATCCCACGCAAAAGCAGGGGCATATTGGTCCAGAATTAACAGATCCACTCTTTCCTTGGTATGCGTGTGAGAAGTTATGAGCAGAGTAAAAAAAATCGGAGGGAGTATGTATAAGGCTGGTCGTAATGGTAGTATCATAGCTAGTATCATGCGTGCCAACTAGGCAATTTTGATGAGGTGTCATAGCATTGAATGAAGAAAGAGAGGGTGTAGTATCATATCATGATACCGTATCATATTAAATGCTATGCTACTTTGTGTCATGCATGGCAATAAATAGAGTACTACATGATACTAATATATGATACTATGCATTAGGAGGTAGTATCATACACTAGTATCATATGCATGATACTAGTATATGATACTCCCCATTACAACTAGCCTAAGGCTGCTCATAGTGGGAGTAACATAGATAGTAACATGCATGCCACATAGCTAAGAAATATGATGTGGCAAGTAATTAATGAGGAAAGATGCAAATGGAGTAACATAATATGTTACCATCACATAGCGGTTCCCAATGTAAAATAAGTCTACAAAGTAATAAATGAAGTCCTCTATGTTACCACATCTATGACATTACCCACTATGAAGGTAGTAACATAGACTAGTAACATGTGCATGTTACTAGTCTAAGTTACTCCCCACTATGACCAGCCTAAGCCAGCCACCCAGGCAGATGTGAGGCGGGCTGATTCTTTTGTTTTGGGCTTTAACAAAATGCGTGCATGAAGTGAAGCAGCGGAGTACAATGCGTAGCATGCAAAAAAAAAAATATGCGGCGCACAACGCGTGTTGTTAATCGTGAGCGGGGCGCGAGCGAGGCAGACACACACACGTACTACTCGATCTTGTATATGTGCCAGGCAAAACATAATTGTTTCAAAAAAAAACTAACAAGCAAACAAACAAAAAAAAAGGTTGGGTTTGTGCTAGGATGAGGTGGCGTTGATGTCATACTTAGATGTGACATGATTATGTCACATTTAGATGAGACCTAGACACACCTATTCTATTTTACCCCGCAAAAAAGAATGAATGTAGATGTAGTATACAGACCGTTCCTTCGCCTCCATAGGTGGTTAGTATGTTTTGGCATTATATTTCGTCTTCACTTAACGGCCACGATTGTGGCCTTTAATTGTCTGGTGCACCCGGTCCATCGATCTCCCGTAGCACATTTTTAAATACTCAGAAGATCCTGAAAACAAATCAACACATCCATACAACATCAACGTATTTTGTCACAAAAATTTAAATCAAAATTCGAATCATAGAACAAAAAACAAAATGACAATTTTGACATTGAACAAATATAACATAAGTTCGGTTTTAGATATGGCTAATTATCACATTCATGTAAAAATTATCATTTTTTGTATCTCAAGCAATGTCTCCAATCTTGATATGAATTTTTTTGGTTACGACGTTCAGTACACTTGTAGCACCACAAGAATGGTTTGAGCTAAACTACCCACAAAAAGATTGTTTACCTGTATGTGATGTTGAGCTAAACTCTTAAACTTCTTATTTTTATAAATCCAGTTGTGCTCTACATGGCAGTCTTAGCTCTGAACAACCGTGCAAAACCTTCAGCCATCTCTACTCCAAAAGCGAAAAACGAGGCAGATCGAGTAACCTTTGACGTTGGCAAAGTTCCGGAAACACAAACCCTTTCCCCCCCTCGATGAGTGCAATCATTTGGCTCGCTCTGCCACTAAAAGGAAAGAAAAGAACCCAGAATGGATATGGATAATGCCCACTACGACCAGACCACTGCCACGTCTAATTTCCCAGCCAGCATTCCTTTCTTTATTTTATATAAAAAAGAATCCAGCAAATCCCAGATCGTACACTCGGGTAATTGGTCTGAACCAACAGTGCACAGCGACAGGTGGGGTGGTCGGCCGCTGCGATGCTTTGCTGCCCCTCCTCCCTCCCTCGTCGCGCCTATATATACGTGGCTCCATCCCCACATCACATGTAGGGGCATGTGAAGGCCACTGTCGCATGCTCGCATCTGGCCTTGCTCTGCCCGCCATAGCTCCGGCCTCCATTGTTTGCAGCAAGCAGCAGCTCTAGCCTCCATAGTGCCACTGCCATGGCGACCACGCCGCCGGCGGGCAGGGACGGAGATGGCGGCCGGAAGAAGAGGAAGCAGGGCGGCTTCAAGACCATGCCCTTCATACTAGGTGAGTGAGAGCTGCTTGCCTGCATTAGCATAGATTCATCCTGAATATCATCTGAGGAAACAAGCCAGCATTGTAGAGTCCATCCCATCTTGTAAAGTTCCCGATTTGGGCGGCAACTCAAGGTCGCGTCCAGCGAAGATTACGAACTAGAGTGCTTGTGAGCACTTGCATTTTATATGATTATTGTTCATTGTACGAAGACGTACGCCTCTCTGTCTTTGGATATTTGGCCCGTAACTTTGTTTCGTTCTAGAGTCGTTGGTTTCTTGCTTCTCCTTTCTGCTGGCAGTTGAGCTTCTTGCCGAAAATTTCGCACCCATTTCCACTGCCAGTTTGTCGCACCTAAACCGAAATTTAGTGATGGCAAGTTGGCAAAAACTGGAGTAGACGAACAATTGGACATACGTACTTCAATACATGCATGGGTTTTTAGTAGTAATTCTCTTCTCATCATTTGTGCTACGTCGGTCCAAAATTGTGCTGGCAGTGAACGAGGTGTGCGACAGGTTCGCCACGGCGGGCTTCGGCGCCAACCTCATCACGTACCTGACGCAGCAGCTGCACCTGCCGCTGGTGGAGGCGTCCAACACGCTCACCAACTTCGGCGGCACCTCCAGCCTCACGCCCATCCTCGGCGCGCTCGCCGCCGACTCCCTCGTCGGCCGCTTCTGGACCATCGTCGCCGGCTCCGTCTTCTACCAGCTCGGCATGCTTGGCCTCGTCGTCTCCGCGCTGCTCCCGTCCCTCCGCCCGGGGCCCTGCTCCCCTCCCGCGGCCCCGTGCCGCCGCGCCAACGGGCTGCAGCTCGCCGTGCTCTACGTCTCGCTGCTCTTCACGTCCCTCGGCTCCGGCGGCATCCGGCCGTGCGTCGTGGCATTCGGCGCCGACCAGTTCGACCACCAGCAGGAGGAGCAGGACGAGGAGGAGCGCCGTGGTGGCGGTGGGGGCACGGAGGCGGTGGCTGGGAAGAAGCGGCAGTACTTCAACCTCTACTTCTTCACCATGGGGTTCGCCGTGCTGCTGGCGCTGACGGTGGTGGTGTACATCCAGGAGAACGTGGGGTGGGGGTGGGGGTTCGGGATCCCGGCCATCGGCATGCTCGTCTCCATCGTGGTCTTCGTGGTCGGCTACCCACTCTACGTCCGGCTCAAGCCGGGGGGCAGCCCGTTCACGCGGCTGGCGCAGGTCGTCGCCGCCGCGTACAAGAAGCGGCGCGCCCCGCTGCCGGAGGACCCCCGCATGCTGTACCAGGACAAGGAGCTCGACGCGCTCATCTCCACCAACGGCCGGCTCCTGCACACCAACCAGCTCACGTAAGTGCTCCGCCGTGCCGTGCCGTGCCGTTTTATTATCGCTGGCTTATCGTGCATGTGTGGCTCGGCGCCGGCGTGCACGAATTGTGCTCGCCATGTCGGCTGCTTTTGGTGGCGGTTACATTATCGGTGCACAAAGGAGGAAAACAAACCAAATAAAGCAAGAGCGCGTACTGCTTTACTAGTTTAAACTGCGCCTCCTTCTTACCAATTTTATGCCACGTACCTCCAGTAGCTAGCGTCGATGGAGACGCGCACGTGTCCACGTACGGCTTCGGAGCTCATCTGATGGATACATGCATGTTGCCGTGTGAATTGGTGCAGGTTCTTCGACCGGGCGGCGATCGTGACGCCGGGGGACGCCGCCGGCTCCGGCAAGCTGGACCTGTGGCGGCTGTCGACGGTGCACCGCGTGGAGGAGCTCAAGTCCATCGTCCGCATGCTGCCCATCTGGTCGGCCGGCATCCTGCTCGTCACCGCCGGCTCGCACAACAACAGCTTCACCATCCAGCAGGCGCGCACCATGGACCGCCACGTCACCCAGCACTTCCAGATCCCGCCGGCCACCATGTCCATCTTCACCACCACCGCCATGCTCGTCACCCTGGGCCTCTACGACCGCGCCTTCGTGCCCCTGGCGCGCCGCTTCACGGGCCTGCCGTCCGGGATAACCTACTTCCAGCGCATGGCCGTGGGGCTGGCAATCTCCATCCTCAGCGTCGCCACGGCGGCGCTCGTCGAGGCCAAGCGCCGGGGCGCCGCGGCCGACCACGGCCTCCTCGACACCCCGGGCGCCGTCGTGCCGATGAGTGTGTTCTGGCTGGTGCCGCAGTACGCCATCCACGGCGTGGCGGACGGGTTCTCGTCGGTGGGGCACATGGAGTTCCTGTACGACCAGGCGCCGGAGAGCATGCGCAGCACCGCCGCCGCGCTCTTCTGGCTCTCGGCCTCCCTCGGCAGCTACATGGGCACGGTGCTGGTGACGGCGGTGCAGAGCGCCACGCGGGGCGGCGGCGAGTGGCTCCAGGACAACATCAACCGGGGCAGGCTGGACGCCTACTACTGGCTCGTCACCTGCCTCATGGTGCTCAACCTCGGCTACTACCTCATCTGCTTCCACTTCTACACCATGAAGCCACTGGAGGTGGCGGAAGACGACGGTGACCACGAGAAGGAGTGCGAGCTGTCCTCCGTCCACAAAAATGGCGACGGCAGCGCCGCCGGCGGGCTGGTATAAGATCGTGTAGAGGGAGGGTATAGTAATTACGGGGAATCTGGTTAGTAAGCACTAACTAGTTACAGAACACATGCGTGCACAACCGTTGCAACGTCCAAATGGCCTTGGATCTAGCTAGTATAGTGAGCATCCCGTGACAAGATCCAATTGTGAAGATAATGTTCCTGATCTCGTCGCAAAAGAAAGAAAAAGAAGATCATGCAGCAAAAGGCAACCATGATATATATAGAGTATCTCTTGTTAATATGGATCATCTTGTTCGCTTTAATAATTGGAGTAAGACGACGATGGCCCGGTGCCGGGTTCTCTTGTTCAGGTCACATGTAATGTAATCCGCACGCAATTGCGTGCGTCAGGTTGAACCATTAAATAGTTGTTAGTATAAACAAAAGCAGAATCCAGTGATCGCATACAATGGATTTACTCGCTCCGTTCACAAATAGAGTATGATATAAGGTGTTCCTGATACCTTAATATAGACTACATGTGAATTGAAATGTGTGAACAAATAGACTACGCATAGTATTCACCGACAGTAATCCTATGCATTTCCCTAAAAAAAAATAATCCTATGTATTGTTTCCATCTCCCGTGTGTGCATCGAAATTAGATACTCCCTCCGTCCCATAACATAAGAACGTTTTTAATACTAGTGTAATGTTAAAAACGTTCTTATATTTTGGGACAGAGGGAGTAGTAAATACTACAGTGTATAATTCTGTTTGTGATTGTGCATCCCATCCCATCAACCTAGAATTTCTTTGGGACTAGCTACGGGTCAATCGCCTGATTTTACGAAATGGGTGAGTCGATTCCTAACCAACTGAGTGAACCAAAATTGTGGTCAATCAATTTAAGTGTTATAGCACAACTAAAGTCGTTTTGCATACAAAAGCAACTCAAGCTCACAAGACTTCTTGGGCCCAATGCAAAACAATGGCCCGTTGATAAACAAAAACAAAAATAAAGAAAAACAAAAAAGAGTTTTCTAATGCAGAATGAATTAGTTAATGCGTAAAAAAATGCAGACAACTTACACAAAAATTGTGCATTTGTACGATATGCAAAAATAAGCATATATGAGTTAAAAAAGAAAGAAATTCTGTAAGAATGAATGGATTATGTATTTTTATATTTGCAATCTCACACATGGATATTTAGTTTTATACATGCATACAATACATATACGCATATGTATATATCAAAAATGTATTATTACGATGAAAATTAAGCATATACCAGTGAGATTTCCATTAAAAAGAGTGTTTTCTAAAAAGTAATGGATTAGTGACATCGGTATTACCTTCACAAAATAAAAGAAGATGAAAACCAAAATAAAATAAAAACTGAAACAAAATAACAATTAAAATGAAGTTTTCTATGAAGAATGAATTCATGTCATCGATTGGAAGAAAGAAATTAAAAAAATCAAAACAAAGTCAAAATAATGAACTTTCCTAAACAAAATCAAACCCTTTAAGCAGAGAAAAAACCTTTCAGAACTTGCAAACATCTTTACACTGAAATTGCACATTCCGAAATATACAAAGAATAAACATATAATAGTGCAATATTCACATTCTACTATAATTTACACACATATTATTTAGTGCTTGCATATATACTTACACACACAAAAACTATGTTTTCTAAGAAGGAATGAATTTTCGCGCAAAAAAATAAGAAGGAATGAATTAGTGGCATTGATAATACCCTTTAATAAGAAAGAAAAGTGAAAACAATAAAAGAAAATAGTGACAAACTTGGCACGTAACTTACACAAAAGTTGCATTTTTTAAATATGCAAGAATAACCATATAATTGTGGAATTTCACAAAAAGATGTTTACTAAGAAGTACTAAATTAGGGACATACTAACATTGCTATTACCCTTTAAGAAGAAAGAAAATAGAAAAAAAGAAAATTCAAAATAATTCATTTTTTAAGGAAGAATGAATTAGTAGCATTGGTGTTACCATTTAAGAAGAAAGGAAATGAAAAAAACTAAAACAAAGAGTGAAAAATCTGTACAAATATGCATACAAATTGTGGTTTTTTAAAATATACTAGAATAAGCATATAAAAGTGTAATTTTCACCAAAAAAAACTAGGAACGAATGAATTAGTGGCATTGGAATTACCCTTAAAGTAGAATAAAAATAAAATAAAGGCTAAAACTATATGAACATAATGATTTTATAAGAAAAGAATTAATTAGTGGTGTAGGTATTGCCTTTAAGAAGAAAGAAAATAAAAAACTTGCACACAATTTGCACCGAAATTGCACTTTTGTAATATGCAAAACAAATTAGCATATATTTATGAATTTTTGGCAATTATATAGTATTTGTATGTATATATTTACACTCACTTAACATCCCAAAAATACCCATAAAAGAGAAAAACAACTAATGAAGAAAAGGAAAAAAAATGAAAAAAGGATAAAAGAGAAAGAACAAAGGAGGAAAAGAAGGCTATGCGTGCACTGGAATGGGCTTCGGCCCGTTAAAGAATTGACTGACTGAATGGCCAGTCAGAAAAGTCCAAGCCAATACACTGACTAACCCACAAAAAAAGATACACGAATCTTGAAGCAGAAATCAAAGGCCCAAAAATCAACTGACCCAAAATTAATTTTCAGAATTTCTTTTAGTTTGCCGTGACAAACGTAAAAAAATGGAGGTGCATGTGGCAATCTTGTGAACTATTAACTCCAACGCAGTCTTCTTGCACAATTAGGGTGTAATTTAACTCCACCGTGGATGCGCCTGTGCGTTGAAAGAGCATCTACGCCTGAGCAAAACATCACCATTGCTGATGCATGAGAGGGTGTTAACCTTAAAATCACCTTTAGGAGATGTGTAAACAATTGATTGCTTCTTTTGTGGTTCGATTTGGTTCACATTGCCCAGTCTATTCAGTTCTCAGATGCAGTTATTTGGAAGCTTGAATCCAATGGTATTCATACTGGTCGATTGTTGTATGATGTGGTGAATTTTAGAGCAATAACTCCTATGCATATCCCTGATGTTCGGTAGATAAATGTCCCCCCTAAAATCCACATATTTGTTTGGTTTTTTGGCTCATAATAAGTCACTCACTAGAGAGGTAACCTATCTAAGAGCAAAATTTTGAGATGTCCTGCCTCTTGTGCATGAAGAGAAAACTTGGATGCATTTATTCTTTGTCCGCGTTGTTGCTAAAGAAGTATGGAGACATATTAACACACTCGTTGGAACTTACTCTACTGTAGACTTTGAATACGATTGCTAAGTAGTGGTTAGTACCAAAAACCATAAAGCAATTGACCTAATTCATGTTGCAACCTTATGGGCTCTTTGGAAGCATAAAAATGAACTCCGCTTTAACACATGTTCATGGCCTGGTGCGTAGGTAGTTCCGAGAGGCATAGCTTTAGCATGCTCTCAATGGGAAATTCTATGCTCCCATCTTGCAAAAGAGCGCACGTTGGAGATCACAAGTTCATTATATATGGGTACTCGTCAAGAGCCCATCTCCACCAATGTGGCCGAATACAGGCTAATTGGAAGGTGGTTGAAGTTGTCGTCGCTGTTAGGCCTGTCGGCCTCTAAGAATTATTCTCATGGGCTACTGGGGTATTTGGTCCATCAGAAATGACAAGATCTTCAGACAAGCTGTTACTCACATTCTTAATTGGGTCCATTACCTGAAGGAGTGCATTTCTACTGCTGCAATTAGAGCTAAGCCAACAAAGTCTCAGAAGTTACAACCTTGGATTGATAGCCAGCTGTAGTTTATTGATCATGTTACTAAGAACTTGCATGGGATGATTCTTGTTTTTTTGTACTTGCTTGATTTGTACATATTACTTATATATGTATGTATGTATGTGTGTGTGTGTGTCTATATATATATATATATATATATATATATATATATATATATAAATTAATTAATTACCATGGAACAACTGTTCTACGGTCTGGGGTTAAAAAAATGTAGTTGTTTGGGAATCCACCATTGCTAGGTTAGCGAGGAATGCACAGTAATCCTCTCAGTGTCTGATTGAAGATGGTGTTTGGCTCATGAGTGCACATGGAGCTTGAATGTGTTAGTCTTGTGTTGCTGATATGAGATCATGTGCTTTGTGTGTGAGTCTACAATGGTCATGTCCGCCACTCTAAAAATGTAGCATGTTCCCGGACATGGTGTTTCTAAGCTCGAGCTCAACTGAGCATGGGTAAACAGTAAAGTCTGAAGAAAAAAATCTATTTCTTTTTGGTGAACATTGACAAATATTTTGAGTGCTCATAAAATTTCAACATGAAATTACATTAATGAAAGTCATGGAAAAATAAACAAATTGATTTTCCAAAAGTGTTATTTTCAAAACATTTTGAAGTACTGTTTTTTTGCCACCACTTACATGAATGTCATTTCATGATGGAGCTTTATAAGGAATTAAAACATTTGCCAATATTCGAACACAAAAATTCTGAATTTTATGATTTTTTATTTTATTTTATTGTTCATCGCAAGCTCATTTGAGCTCTCGAGCACAAGATGACTTCCACATGTTCCCTCTTTAATGTATGGGAATGCTTATTTTTCATGTTGTACTTTATTTTACTTGTTGTAGTTTCTTTTACTTAGTTCTCTGTTGTGGTTGACATGTCAGCCTGCTTGCATGCCTGGTCATGTAAAAAGTGTTTGGTTTCATTTCAATGGAGTGAAGCCGGCATAGTGGACGCGGCTAATCTGCACCCGAGCTCATATGCTCCCGCATGAACAGTAAAATAGAAAAAAAATCGAAAAAAATTCAAAAAATTCCAATTTTTTTTGGAGAGAAACATTGAAAAAAGTTCTAAGTGCCTGCAAAAATTCGTCATGAAATCACATTCCTAGAAGGCGTGGCAAAAAAAAAACAAAAATAGTACTCTGAAAAAGCTACTTTCAAACGCATTTTGAAGCACTGAATTTGTTTTTTTTGCCACGCCTTACAGGAATGTGATTTCATGATGAATTTTTGCAGGCACTTAGAACTTTTGTCAATGTTTCTCTCAAAAAAATTGGAATTTTTTGAATTTTTTTCGATTTTACTGTTCATGCGGGAGCATATGAGCTCGGGTGCAGAATGGACTTTTCGCGGCATAGTGCCCTTTTCATCTAAAAAGAAAGAGCATCCAAGCCTCAAATTTGGATTCAGGTGATTATTAATAACTAGTGTTTTTAAAATTAATTAACAACCACTATTTTTTGAAACTTACTATTTAACTATTAATCCCTCCATCCCACAATATAACATTGTTTTTCAAGCTAACATAGCTTGAAAAAATATCTTATATTGTGGGACGGAGGGAGTAGTACATTATAGACCGATAGTGTGATGAGTTTTTTGGGACCTCAATATTGTGGTGACGTTCAATCAGGGAGGTTCCCTGTTTGATAAATATCGTTCCCTAGGATCGATCCATTACAAAAATGTTTGATCTGGGGAGCTGTCCTGAGCGAATGATTAGGGCTTATACTGCTGGCCCATCAAGCCACGAAAAACCAGTCGGCCAAAAACAAAAAAAGGGTAGGGCATAGCCAATGGGCATTCCTGTTGAACTTTAAAAAAGTCCGAAACACAACAAGCAATAAAAAAATAAAATAAAACTCATGCCACATATAAAAAATAAAAATATGTGCATGGGGAACTAAAATCCGCCATAACAAAAAAATCAAAATGAAAATTGACAAAAATATGAAAGAATCTAAGTGCCATTGTCTAAAAATGATGGCCAGAAAATATTGAAAAAAAAGAAACATCATGAAAACACTGTCATATGGAAAGCAAATCTGCAATGGGATCTTTCAAAGATGAATTTGCCATGGTGTAGAAATGACATTTTGTTTCAAGAATTTTGTACAAAAGAAATTGGAATCTTACATGGTTTGTTCGACAACAATTTTCCATGTTCCAAAAAGAAATAACTGACCATGTTCCCAAAATTATTGACCATGTTTGAAGAACTAAAATTTGCCATTGCGCAATATCGATCATGAGATACGTAATACCTCTGACATCTATTTCTATGTGTATCCCATTTTTGTGCAACAGGGTTATGAAAACCCACGGGAGCTTTTGAATCCACAAGTACCCAACCTAGAATCATGATTTTCTATGGTGCGAACAAATATAATTATATGTTCGGCCTTCCGAACGTGGCGTGTGGCTGCGGCCCCGGAGGACCCGGTCCATGATCCAGCCGTCGTCACCGAGGACCAGCTCATCGGCTTCGTCGCGTGCACCTCCCCCTTCCACGCCTCGGCCTCTTCGAGGAGCGCCACCTTGGTGTCCGCTTTGCCGCTTGACCTCCCTCGCCGCACTTTGCCTCAGCACAGCGACCACCTCAATCGCAGCTATGCCGACAGGGAGCACCGACATTTGACCTCCCCTCTTTGTTGATCTATTATGGCTGGGCCTGGGGCCTTATTGGTGGCGGCGCTGGTGCTCTCGCCTGGACGAAAATGGTATAAAGCAGAGGATGTCGAGAGATTCATTGGGGTAGAGGATGGAAGAGTCGTGTCGGGAGAGAAAATGCATTCGCATGGAGGCATACATTGAGCGAACATTTATAGAAGCTAATGTGTCTCTTTTACCTGCTCTAAGATCTGCGCAAAAAGATCAACAACCACTACCGCGTTTGTTTAAGTCTCTAAAAATATGACGTTGGATTTTTAGTGATCTCGTTGTTTTGAGCTTAATGGTTCGATGAGTTAATGTGGAAACCTAAGGATCCCATGAGGCCATGACAAATTATACCACAATTTTGACCACCTCAACTCAGCCTATGGGTCAACAACACATTAGGGCTACATAGTGGATCTGGGCATACCCAACTGCATTTGGTGTTAGATCACATTTTAGGGTAGCTTTTCTACTTTCCAAAAAGGGCATGCGATTATCCTAAAATGGGCATGTGATTCTACTTGTGTACTTTAAGAAATGTCATTTGCAGTCAAAAAAGGAAAAGAATTGTTGATTGTCGACCAACTCATTGTTTCCCTTGCAACGCATGAGGCCATGAGGAGTGATGCAAATTCCTATTCGGTGCAACAGAAACTAGCAGAGTTGCCGCACGCTATTTGCACGGCAATATGGGGACCGACTACGGACCAGTCGCCCAATAAAGATTCGGGTAATGTTGATTTTCCGAGCCGTTGGATTAGAAACAAAGGGTTGGCTGGTCATCTCCATCCTCCATGTTTCCACTGTTGGGGAACGTAGTAATTCCAAAAAAATTCCTACGCACACACAGGATCATGGTGATGCATAGCAACGAGAGGGGAGAGTGTGTCCACGTACCCTCGTAGACCGAAAGCGGAAGCATTAGCACAACGCGGTTGATGTAGTCATACGTCTTAACGATCCGACCGATCCAAGTACCGAACGTACGACACCTCCGAGTTCAGCACACGTTCAACTTGATGACGTCCCGCGAACTCCGATCCAGCAGAGCTTCACGGGAGAGTTCCGTCAACACGACGGCGTGATGACGGTGATGAGGTTGCTACCGACGCAGGGC
Organism: Aegilops umbellulata; assembly: GCA_032464435.1. Lineage (NCBI taxonomy): Eukaryota > Viridiplantae > Streptophyta > Magnoliopsida > Poales > Poaceae > Aegilops > Aegilops umbellulata. Next base: position 403,322,410 of record CP136054.1, read on the forward strand.
TTCGCCTAAGCACCGCTACGATATGATCGAGGTGGAATATGGTGGAGGGGGCACCGCCCACGGCTAAGAGATCAAGAGATCAATTATTGTGTCTAGAGGTGCCCCCTGCCCCTGTATATAAAGGACCCGGGGGAGGAGGCGGCCGGCCAGGAGCAGGGCGCGCCAGGGAGGAGTCCTACTCCCACCGGGAGTAGGACTCCCTCTTTTCCTAGTTGGAGTAGGAGGAGGAAAGGAAGGGAAGGAGAAAGGAGGAAGGAAAGGGGGGTGCCACCCCCTCCTTGTCCAATTTGGATTAGAGGGGGAGGGGGTGTGCGGCCTGCCCTAACCGCCCCTCCTCTTCTCCACTAAGGCCCATCTTGGCCCATTAAACTCCCCGGGGGGTTCTGGTAACCCCCGGCACTCCGGTATATGTCCGAAACACCCCGAAACCATTCCGGTGTCCGAACATAGTCATCCAATATATCAATCTTTATATTTCGACCATTTCGAGACTCCTCGTTATGTCCATGATCACATCTGGGACTCCGAACTACCTTCGGTACATCAAAACACAAAAAACTCATAATACAATCGTCACCGAACTTTAAGCGTGCGGACCCTACGGGTTCGAGAACTATGTAGACATGACCGAGACATGTCTCCGGTCAATAACCAATAGCGGAACCTGGATGCTCATATTGGCTCCTACATATTCTACGAAGATCTTTATCGGTCAAACCGCATAACAACATAGTTGTTCCCTTTGTCATCGATATGTTACTTGCCCGAGATTCGATCGTCGGTACCTCAATACCTAGTTCAATCTCGTTACCGGCAAGTCTCTTTACTCGTTCCGTAATGCATCATCCCGCAACTAACTCATTAGTCACATTGCTTGCAAGGCTTATAGTGATGTGCATTACCGAGAGGGCCTAGAGATACCTCTCCGACAATTGGAGTGACAAATCCTAATCTCGAAATACGCCAACCCAACAAGTACCTTCGGAGACACCTGTAGAGTACCTTTATAATCACCCAGTTACGCTGTGACGTTTGGTAGCACACAAAGTGTTCCTCCGGTAAATGGGAGTTGCATAATATCATAGTCATAGGAACATGTATAAGTCATGAAGAAAGCAATAGCAACATACTAAACGATCAAGTGCTAAGCTAACTGAATGGGTCAAGTCAATCACATCATTCTCTTAATGATGTGATCCCGTCAATCAAATGACAACTCATGTCTATGGCTAGGAGACTCAACCATCTCTGATTAACGAGCTAGTCAAGTAGAGGCATACTAGTGACACTATGTTTATCTATGTATTCACACATGTATTATGTTTCCGGTCAATACAATTCTAGCATGAATAATAAACATTTATCATGATATGAGGAAATAAATAATAACTTTATTATTGCCTCTAGGGCATATTTCCTTCATTCACATGTTCATATCCTACTACGGATAATCATATCACAACCTGCCTTCTCGAGCATGCCTACCGCCTCTCCTTGGGTTGCCACCTGCTCGAGCCTTGTTGGTCGCACAATCGCCATCTCCAGGGGATAAAGCTGAAACCCTTGCACCTAAAAACCTCTGACTCGCTTCCGCTTGAGACATCGCGGCGAGCCGCATCGTCATCTCACCTCGATGCGCTACCCACATCGCTGACCTAGGTGCTATGGCTTGTCTCCTCCTTCATTCTCCCACAAATCAATAGAACCCTAGCTATTGCGGACAATTCACAGCTTCTCTATATAAAAGGTACAACACAACACAGTGCTAGTTCAGGTCGGGTAAAAAATCTAACGTACCGCATCAAGATATGTTCGAACAGAGTTACATGCACCGAGTAATAAGTTCACCAAATACAAGGAAAGTTTAGGTCAGGTCTTAGATCCAGTTGAAGAAGACGAAGGCGGCCGCAAAAACTGCTGCTACTTCGATCCCACGGACGCCAGCGGGTGTTGCTGCTTCCAATGGCGTGCCTCCTCCCCCCGCCCACCTCATGCCCGGCCGCCAACCGTGCAGGAGGAGTCGCCGGCGCCCGCCGCCGTTGTGACGCCCTGATAATTAAGCTAAAGTAATTCCCCGTTAATGATGTCAGGTCATCACATTACTGTTGCTAATCCTCACTTGATCCAAATCTTAGTTCAAACTCAAATTCAAATTGAAGTCCAAAATTCAAGTTTCTCAAACATGCAAAATAAAATGTTCAAAGTATGGCAAATATTCCATAACTAATAATGGTGCTGACCCAACATTTTTGTAAAAGTATTTAAGTGCTCCTTTGTGAATAAAACAGTGACTAAAACAATTATTAAATGCCTTTAAATAATAAACATATACAAACCTATTTCATTATTGTGCCAAATTAATTATGGCAGTAGCCTAAATAGTAATACTAATTTTGGGTCTAGGTTTATATTTTACAAAACTAAAAATAAATAACTAAAAGAAAACTTAATTCGAAACAGAAACTATAAAAAAATACAAAGCAAAACAAGTAAAAGAATCAAAGGGAAAGGCTTCCCACTGTCCCCCCGGGCCTTGGCCACTAGACCGACCCAGTCCAGCGACCCCCGGTCGTCTCCTGGGGCGACCGAGCGACCACGCTCGCTGGTTGCCACCGAACCCTCTCGCCATCCCCGTCGGGGGAGGATAAGGCCCCGACATTCGGCCTCCTCCCCTCCTCCTCCTCTGACACTCCACCCACTCCCCACTCCTCTCTCCCTCTTGCTCCGCCTCCCTCTCCAGATCCCCTTCTCCCGAGCTTGGTTGTCACTGCGCTGCCATTGTCCTCGTGGTGACCGGCTGCCCCATGCTGTGCCTCCGTGTCCCGGGGCTCCGGCGATGCCTCGTCTTCCTCATCCTCGCCCACGAGTTCAAGCCAGGGCCCCCTCCATCGTCGAGCCAGCCCTCTTATTTCACATCCGGCCATCGAAGGCCGACGTCGTCGTTCCGCTGTACCGAGCCTCCCCCGAGCCCGCTCATGCACATCTGCAGGTCCGCGGTGAGCAACAGCGTTGATCCCCCTTCTCTCTTGCCGTTTCTCGTGCTTGTAGACCTCGTTGCCGCCATGGTCGAACCCGCAGCCGCCGACGAGCTCACCGCTGTGGCCTCAACCGCGGTCATGCGCGCCCAATGCTCACCGTCGAGCTCCTGGGGTTCACAGGAGCCTGACGCGCGCACGCGCGCAGCCCTGCTACCCCGCATTGCCCCCTGCGCTCGACATCGCCGAACTCCAGCTCCGGCCACCGCCCGTCGTCGTTGCCACTGTCGATTCCGACCATCCCAGCCGCTGTCGCTGGTGCAATTGGACGTGTGCGGGCCTCCCCGTTCTGTAGGTGCTCGCGACGCTTGGTTTGGTCGCCAGACGCCGGATCCCGCACGTCGCCGCCGTCGGACGTCGTCCCCGTCGCCGTGCCCATCCCGCGGCCATGTCTGCCACGCCCTGGCCTCGCCACGCTCCTCCACCCACCGCCTACTGCTGCTATTGTCGGTGCTGCGCCGCCCGTTGCCCCTTCCAACCCCACCGCAGCCGCTCGCCGCCCCATGCTCGCCCGCGCAAACTTGCCCGCGGCCGCCGCCGCTGCTCGCCGTGCGGCTGCCTCCGCGTCCGCTACCCAACCCGCCCCGCCGCACCGGCTTCCGTCGCCGGAAACGGCCGGCCGTCGAGCCCCGCCGTGGCCGCCGGCACGCTCCAGCGCCCGCACGCCCGTGGCCATGCGGGCGGGCACCCGCACCAGTTTCGCCCGTCGCCCGGCTGACCACTAGGCCCGCCCCCTGTTAAAAAAGATTTAACAATATATATATATAAACTATTAATTAATTAGATAGTTAATTAATTAACTTAATTAACCTTCCTTAGTTAGCCTAATGAACTAGTTTAATTAATTTAAATCTGCTAATTAGTTAGGTCAATGATAGATGGGCCCCACTGCCCTGTTTGACGAGTCAAAGGTCATTGTTGACCGCTGACGTCATGCTGGTGCAATAACTCTGTTCTAGATATAAAGTTAATTTTAGAATATTGCTAAAACTTTGAAAAATCATATAAAATAAACCGTATCTCTGATGAAAATGTTTTCTACATGAAAGTTGCTCAGAGCGACGAGACGTATCCGAATACGCGGTCCGTTCATCTGTCACTCGTCCCTAGCATAGTGAACATGCAACCATTCCCCTCCGTTTCACCTGTCCGGAAATGCCAAACTTCGGGAAGACATTCCCGGATGTTCTCCCCCTTCGTCGTTATCTTGTAGACCACGTTAGAACACCCTAGCTTTGCGTGTTTTCCTATCATGCATCTGTTTGCTCTGTATTTATTGTTTCTCCCCCTGTCTTTTCTCCGGTAGACCCCGAGACCGCTGCTGATGCCACTGTGATCGACTACGTCGATGACGACCCTTCATCTCTCTCAGCGGAGCTTCCAGGCAAGCCCCCCTTTGATCATCCCGATATCGCCCATTCCATTCTCTCATGCTTGCATTAGATTTTGCTACTGTTATTGTTTGCTCCTATTCTGATGCATAGCCTGCTTTTGTAACCTGCTCATTGTACCTTACCTGCTTATCCTAAACTGCTTAGTATAGGTTGGTTAGTGATCCATCAGTGACCCCCACCTTGTCCTTGTTGCCCCTGCTTCATCATCGACGACTCGATCAACGTGATCGACGACCAGAGCCCGACACCTCACATCACATCACGCCCCTTTTGTTGCCGACTCTGCATAGTTACCATCGAGTGCCGAGGGTGAAACCTCATACATCACTCCTGAAGGGATCTCTGTAGTGTAGCTATTCGGTCATGGTCAATGAGGGTGGTTCTTGCTTCACCATTCCTGATACGTCTCTGTCGTGCAACCCCTCAAGCGTGAACCTTGAGGGTGGTTCCTCTTACGTTCACCTTGATGATTACATCGAGTGGAATTCTCCGAGGGTGATTCCTCGAGTTTTCCCCTTGATGTTTGGACACACGGTTACCTTGACTTTACTTGAGACTATTGTTGAAGTCGGGTCGGCCCTGAGGGGTACCCGTGAGTTGATGTGAAAGTCGGGCGGCCCGTTGAGCACCCGCGAGATTTCTACGTGGCACAGCCGAGCATTCTGGGCCCTTGCCGTAAGTCCATGAGACGGGGCGACGGGGTCACACTATCGTGAGTCTTCGCTCGTCTCTGCGAGCCCCCAATGCACTAACAGGTTTGGGTATTTATTCTGAGTTGGCCTCTGGCCTTTACGCACTAACCACCACGCGAGAATAGTTATGGGCCTCGACGTTGTAGTATCAGCCGAAGCTTTGTTAGACGTCCAGTTCAGCATTGTGGCCGGGCCGGATCGTGCCATCCACTTCACGGGTGGTGCTGGTATCCCCTTGCACACAACGACCCGGAGTGCAATAGGCGATGGGCCCAGACCCCGGAGTGCTTAGGATGTAGACCGGCGGGGACCTCTCTGCTGAGCCTAGGTAGGGCTACGACGTGTTGATCTTCTGAGGCCGGGCATTGACCCCAGAAAGGTGTCTTCGGCCAGAGTAATCAAGCGTATTGGGTAACATGGTGCACCCCTGCAGGGAAGTTATCTATTCGAATACCATGTCCACGGTAATGGACGTTTAGACTTATATCCGGATCTTATACAACTAGAAATCGATACTTTATATGTGATGGATATGTGGCTCTGGGATTGCTTTCTCGCAGGGAGTCGAGGAAGGATCTCTAGGCGTTGATGCTACAACATGCTTGTTAACTAAACTGCTATTCTTTACTCTTCTACATGATGCAAGATGCTTGGAGCTGCTTGAAGATGCTAGTCTTCGACAGGCTAGGCTTTCCCCTCTATTCTGGCATTCTAAAGTTCAGTCCACAGATGCAGCCCTTCCATTTGATACCAATGCATACTTAGTATAGATCTGATGCTTGCGAGTACTTTGGATGAGTACTCACGGTTTCTTTGCTACCCCTTTTCCCCCTTCCTTCTTCTTTTCGGTTGATGCAACAAGATGGTGGACCCCTGGAGCCAGTAGCCACCGCCAACGGGTGCCTACTACTACATGGAGAATGCCGACGACCAGGAGTAGTTAGGAGGTCCCAGGCAGGAGGCCTTGCCGCTTCGATCATTGTTGCTTTTGTGCTAGCCTTCTTAAGGCAGTCTAGTCTAACTTATGTCTGTACTCAGATATTGTTGCTTCCGCTGAATCTTGTGTATCAAGCTTGTATTCGAGCCCTCGAGGCCCCTGGCTTGTAATATGAAGCTTGTATTATTTTAATTTGTGTCTAGAGTTGTGTTGTGATATCTTTCAAGGAAATATGCCCTAGAGGCAATAATAAAGTTATTATTTATTTCCTTATATCATGATAAATGTTTATTATTCATGCTAGAATTGTATTAACCGCAAACATAATACTTGTGTGAATACATAGACAAACGGAGTGTCACTAGTATGCCTCTACTTGACTAGCTCGTTGATCGAAGATGGTTATGTTTCCTAGGCATTGACATGAGTTGTCATTCGATTAACGGGATCACATCATTAGGAGAAGGATGTGATTGACTTGACCCATTCCGTTAGCTTAGCACTCAATCGTTTAGTATGTTGCTATTGCTTTCTTCATGACTTATACATGTTCCTATGACTATGAGATTATGCAACTCCCGTTTACCGGAGGAACACTTTGTGTGCTACCAAACGTCACAACGTAACTGGGTGATTATAAAGGTACTCTACAGGTGTCTCCGAAGGTACTTGTTGGGTTGGCATATTTCAAGATTAGGATTTGTCACTCCGATAGTCGGAGAGGTATCTCTGGGCCCACTCAGTAATGCACATCACTTAAACCTTGCAAGCATTGCAACTAATGAGTTATTTGCGGGATGATGTATTACGGAACGAGTAAAGAGACTTGCCTGTAACGAGATTGAACTAGGTATTGAGATACCGACGATCGGATCTCGGGCAAGTAACATACCGATGACAAAGGGAAAAAACGTATGTTGTTATGCGGTCTGACCGATTAAGATCTTCGTAGAATGTGTGGGAGCCAATATGAGCATCCAGGTTCCGCTATTGGTTATTGACCGGAGACGTGTCTCGGTCATGTCTACATAGTTCTCGAACCCGTAGAGTCCGCACGCTTAAAGTTTTGATGACGGTTATATTATGAGTTTATGAGTTTTGATGTACCGAAGGTTGTTCGGAGTCCCGAATATGATCACGGACATGACGAGGGGTCTCGAAATGGTTGAGACATGAAGATTGATATATTGGAAGCCTATATTTGGATATCAGAAGTGTACCGGGTGAAATCGGGATTTTACCGGAGTACCGAGTGGTACCGGAACCCCGAGGGGACTTAATGGGCCATAGTGGGCCTTGTGGAGAAGAGGAGAGGCGGCCAGGGCAGGGCCGCGCGCCCCCCTTTCCTTCCTCTCTCCCTCCTCTTTCCCCCTCCACTCCTAATCCAACAAGGAAAAGGGAGGGAGTCCTACTCCCGCTGGGCGTATGACTCCTCCTGACGCGCCCCTCCTGGCCGGCCGCAACTCCCCCCTTGCTCCTTTATATACGGGGGCAGGGGGCACCCTAGAGACACAACAATTGATCGTTTGATCTTTTAGCCGTGTGCGGTGCCCCCCTCCACCATAGTCCACCTCGATAATACTGTAGCGGTGCTTAGGCAAAGCCCTGCATCGGTCGAACATCATCATCGTCACCACACCGTCGTGCTGACGAAACGCTCCCTCAACACCCGGCTGGATCAAAGTTCGAGGGACGTCATCGGGCTGAACGTGTGCTGAACTCGGAGGTGTGGTGTAACACCCCGAGAATCATGCTACAGTAATCACCTGTTAATGGTGCCATGTCATCAAGTTACTGTTGCTAATCTTCACTTAATCCAAATCACCATTCATATTCAAATCCAATCTAAAGTCAAAAAAATTCTTTTTGTCAAACATGAAATCTAAAATGTTCATCTTGTGGCAAATAATCACTTGTTAATATTGGAGGTGAACTAACATTTTCCAAAATGTCCAAATGCCCTAAACTACTTTAAAATAGTGGCTAAAGCAAATAAATTAAATGCTTGTTAAGTTATAAAAATAATATACTACTTTATTTTTGTGCCAAGTTAATTATAGCAGTGGGCTAAGTTAAAATGGTATTTTAGATGCAAGATTGGTTTTTATAAAACTATTTTGCTCTCTGAAGTTAAAAAGAAACCGAAAGAAGAGAGAGAGAGAGAGAGAGAGAGAGAGAGAGAGAGAGAGAGAGAGAGAGAGAGAGAGAGAGAGAGATAGATAGAGAGAGAGAGAGAGAGGACAACCCCCCGGACCCAACCCACCTGGGCCGGCCCACCTAACCCACCCGAGCCAGCCCAGATCCCCCTGCCCGTCCCCTTCCTTGTTCCCCCGACCGGGGTCGGAACAGGGGCGTAGCCCCGCCGAACCCACTCGCCGTCGTCGGTGAGGGGATAAGGCCGCCACGCGCGCGCCTCGATCCCTCCCCCACTCCACGCCCCTCTCCCTCTCCGCCTCTCCACTCAGATCCCCTTTCCCCCCACGCGCTGTTGCTTCTCCTCTCCGCCATGGTCGCCACTGCCGTCGCCTCCGCTTGCCCGCCCACGTAGCCACCGGCCCCTCCTCGACGAGCCACTGTGTTGAGATGCGCTGTCGACGTCCACTACTATGACCTCGACCACCCGCTCGAGCCGAAGCCCGCTACAGCACCGCCCCGACCAGGTCATCATCCTCGGCTCCGACGAGCACCGTCGCCCCGCTTCACCACTTCTGCTGCTCCTAAGCGTTCACGGGGACACCGTGTGCCCGCTAGGTGAGCCTCCGCGTCGCTCCCTTCCCTCTCTTTCATGCTCTAGCGCACTCCATCGCCGTCCCCGCGGAGGTGAGCTCCGCCGCCCGCCATGGCCGCTGCCCGCGCGTCGTACGCGCTTCCGAGCCCCAGCGCAAGCCACTGGCGCGCTCCAGGGTGCATGCAACACCGTGCCACAGCCCCAACCACACCCCCTAGGCCGCTCCCACCGCGATTCGAACGGGGCCCGAGCACCACCGCCGCTCCCCGTCGCTGGTCCGGCCAGCTCCGGCATCCCCAGCGTCGCCTATTACCACCACTCGACGCGGCGTCGACCCAACGATCAAAATGGCCCACCCTCGACTCCGTTCATGCCCTGTCGCCGACTCCGTCCTCGCCCAACTCCGGTGACCGCGGACCTCGACGCCGGCGCCATTTCTGGCTGTCCCAGCCACTGCCGTTTTCGTGGTTGGACGCGTGATGAAGTCAGTGTTCGAATGCTACCGGCCACGCCCTTTTTGACGCCCCCTAGCCCTTTCCCGATCCCCTCCCGTGCGCGCCGCCGCGGAGTTAGTGTTGGGGATCGTAGCAGAAATTAAAATTTTCCTACGCATCACCAAGATCTATCCATGGAGTATTCTAGCAACGAGGGGATAGGACGGCATCTACATACCACTTGTAGATCGCAACGGAAGCGTTCAAGAAGAACGGGGATGATGGAGTCGTACTCGTCGTGATCCAAATCACCGATGACCAGCGCCGAACGGACGGCACCTCCGCGTTCAACACACGTACGGTCGGGATGACGTCTCCTCCTTCTTGATCCAGCAAGGGGGAAGGAGAGGTTGATGAAGATCCAGCAGCACGACGGCGTGGTGGTGGATGCAGCAGAGTTCCAGCAGGGCTTCGCCAAGCAACTACGGAGAGAGGGAGAGGTGTAACAGGGGAGAGGGAGGCGCCAAGGCTGCAGGGTGCGGCTGCCCTCCCTCCCCCCTTTATATAGGCCCCCTAGGGGGGGGGGCGCCGGCCCTGGAGATCCATCTCCAGGGGGGCGGCGGCCAGGGGGGGATGCTTGCCCCCAAGCCATGTGGGGCGCCCCCTGCCCTAGGGTTTCCAACCCTAGGCACAGGGGGGAGGCCCATGGGGGGCGCACCAGCCCACTATGGGCTGGTTCCCTCCCCACTTCAGCCTACGGGGCCCTCCGGGATGGGTGGCCCCACCCGATGGACCCCCGGGACCCATCTGGTGGTCCCGGTACAATACCGGCGACCCCCAGATCATTCCCGATGGCCGAAACGACACTTCCTATATATAATTATTTACCTCCGGACCACTGCGGAACCTCTCGTGACGTCCGGGATCTCATCCGGGACTCCGAACAACCTTCGGTTTGCTGCATACTAATATCCTGAACAACCCTAGCGTCACCGAACCTTAAGTGTGTAGACCCTACGGGTTCGGGAGACATGCAGACATGACCGAGACGATCTCTGGTCAATAACCAACAACGGGATCTGGATACCCATGCTGGCTCCCACATGCTCCTCGATGATCTCATCGGATGAACCACGATGTCGAGGACTTAATCAATCCCGTACTCAATTCCCTTTGTCTATCGGTACGATACTTGCCCGAGATTCGATCGTCGGTATACCGATACCTTGTTCAATCTCGTTACCGGCAAGTCTCTTTACTCGTTCCCGTAACACATCATCCCGTGAACAACACCTTGATCACATTGAGCTCATTATGATGATGTCTTACCGAGTGGGCCCAGAGATACCTCTCCGTCACACGGGGTGACAAATCCCAGTCTCGATTCATGCCAACCCAACAGATACTTTCGGAGATACCTGTAGTGCACCTTTATAGTCACCCAGTTACGTTGTGACGTTTGATACACCCAAAGCACTCCTACGGTATCCGGGAGTTGCATAATCTCATGGTCTAAGGAATTATACTTGACATTCAGAAAAGCTCTAGCAAACGAACTACACGATCTTTTGTGCTAAGCTTAGGTTTGGGTCTTGTCCACCACATCATTCTCCTAATGATGTGATCCCATTATGAATGACATCCCCATGTCCATAGTCAGGAAACCATGACTATCTATTGATCAACGAGCTAGTCAACTAGAGGCTTACTAGGGACACATTGTGGTCTATGTATTCACACATGTATTATGATTTCCGAACAATACAATTATAGCATGAACAATAGACAATTATCATGAACAAGGAAATATAATAATCCTTTTATTATTGCCTCTAGGGCATATTTCCAACAGTTAGCTCGCCGGAGCTTCCTCCGGCGTGGCGCCGACGTGGCCGGCCTAGCCCCACCCCTAGGGTCACTGCCTTGTGGCCCCAAGGGCCCGGGCTAACCAGTTGACCGAGTCAACGCAGCTGACTGGGCAGCGCCCAGTCGCTGACATAAGGGGCCCGCACCGCCTGCTAATTAAGTTAATTAGTTTAACCTAATTAGTCATTAACATGTGGGGCCCAACTACTAATTAACTCTGTTTAGCTAATTAAACTGCTGTTAGCCCCACTGTATATGACAGGTAGGACCCAGCTGCCAGGTTTGACTTGAACAACTGAGGTTGACCTGTTGACCTCATGCTGACATCATGCTGATGCAATAATTCATTTCTGTTAATTTAAAATAATTCCAGAAAATGCCTTAACCTTTAGAAATTCATAGTAATTAAACCGTAACTCCGATGAAAATGCTTTCTATATGAAAGTTGCTCAGAAAAATCCAACGAATCCGAATACGCGGTCCGTTCATCTGTCATTAAACTTTCCCCCTCTTTTCCTCTCTCCGGAATCCGCCTAACGCCGGGGATTCATCCTCGGATGTTTATCCCCTCCGTCTGCAATGTATAGTACCGCGTTAGTTCACCCCTAGCACCGCGTATTGCCATGTTATGCTTTTTGATGCTATGTTTGCTTTATATTTATTGCTTCATCTCCCTCTTCTCGCCCGTAGACCCCGAGACCGATGTCGCCCCTGTGATCGACTACGTCGACGATGTCCCCTCCTTGCCAGGGCAACCAGGCAAGCCCCCCCTTTGATCATCCCGATATCGCCCATTCCATTCTCTCATGCTTGCATTAGATTTTGCTACTGTTATATTTTGCTCCTATTCTGATGCATAGCCTGCTTTTGTATCTGCTGTTGTACCTTATCTTCTTATCCTAAACTGCTTAGTATAGGTTGGTTAGTGATCCATCAGAGACCCCCCACTTGTCCTTGTTGCCCCTGCTTCATCATCGACGACTCGATCTACGTGATCGAAGACCAGGCCCCGACACCGCACATCACTTCCCCTTAGTTGCTCGACACTACTGGGTTACTATCGAGTACCGAGGGTGAACCTCTTCAGCACTTCTGATGTTAACCCTGTAGTGTAGTCATTCGGTCGTGGTCGTTGAGGGTGATTTCCTCCTTAACCACTTCCGATACGACTCTGTCGTGCAACCCCTCAAGTGTGAACCTCGGGGGTGATTCCTCTTACGTTCACCTTGATGATTACATCTAGTGGAATTCATCGGGGGTGATTCCTCGGGTTTTCCCCTTGATGTTTGGACACACGGATACTTAGACTTTACTACTATTACTTGGAAAGACGGGTGGACCCTGAGGGGTACCCGCGCGGGCTTAATTGCGAGTGATGTGGAGTCGGGCGGACCTGGAAGGTGCCCGCGAGATAATTACGAGGCGTGGTCGGGCATTCCTAGCCCTTGCCACAAGTCCTCGAGACGGGGCAACGGGGTCACATCTTTCGTGAGTCTCTGCTTGTTACCGCGCGTTCCTAATCCACTACGATTTGGATATTTGATCCGAGGGGCCTCTGGCCTGATAGTACTAACCATCACGTGGGCATAGTATGGGCGTTCTGCGTCGTATACATCAGCCGAAGCTTAATAGACGTCAGCGACTGAGTGGCGCGTGCCGGGTTGGACTGCGTAAGCGCCTGCCTTGTTGAAGGAGGTAGCTAGGTCTGCTCACCGGCCGCGTACGTAACGTGCAGGAGTTCCCGGGGAGATGGCCCATGACCCCTGGGGGGCATAGGTTTAGTCCGGCGTGCTGGCCTCTCTATTAAGCCTAGGTCAGGTTGCGGCGTATTGTTTGGCCGAGGCCGGGCATGACCCAGGAAAGTGTGTCTGGCCGGAGTTAATCGAGCGTGGTGGGTAAGTTGGTGCACCCCTGCAGGGAAGAAAACATCTATCGATAGCCTGTCCTACGGCAACGAACACTTGGAGTTTTATCCCGATCGATACAACTAGAACTGGATACTTGTGATGAGAACTGGATGGTGATGAGAATTGGATTGTGATGATAACTGGATAGTATGGCTCTGGGATTACTTTCTCGTAGGGAGTCGAGAAAGGATCTCCAGCCGAGATTGATAACACTTCTACTACTTTACTTTATCCTACTCTACTCCCTCCGGTTGCTGCAAGATGGTGGTTTCCAGAAGATGCTAGTCTTCGATAGGACTAGGCCTTCTCTCTATTCTGGCATTTCTGCAGCCCAGTCCACATATACAGCCCATTTCATTGATACCGATGCATATGTAGTGTAGATCCTTGCTTGCGAGTACTTTGGATGAGTACTCACGGTTGCTTTGCTCCCCCTTTTCCCCCTTTCTTCTTCTTTCCGGTTGATGCAACCAGATGTCGGAGCCCAGGAGCCAGATGCCACCGCCGATGCATACTACTACGTGGAGACCGTCGACGACCAGGAGTAGTTAGGAGGCTCCCAGGCAGGAGGCCTTGCCTTTTCGATCGATGTTGCTTTTGTTCTAGCCTTCTTAAGGCAAACTTGTCTAACTCATGTCTGTACTCAGATATTGTTGATTCCGCTGACTCTTGTGTTTTCGAGCTTATGTATTCGAGTCCTCGAGGCCCTTGACTTGTAATATAAAGCTTGTTTTTTTATTTTGTGTCTAGAGTTGTGTTGTGATATCTTCCCGTGAGTCCTTGATCTTGATCGTACACATTTGCGTGTATGATTAGTGTACGATTGAATCGAGGGCGTCACATGTGGTGCGTTCGGTACTTGATCGGTCGGATCGTGAAGACGTACGACTACATCAACCGCGTTGTGCTAATGCTTCCGCTTTCGGTATATGCATCCTCGTGTCCTCGTAGACCGAAAGCAGATGCATATACCGCGTTGTGCTGATGCATATAGCAAAGATGAATATTGAGGCTCGTGGAGGATATCGTTATTTTCTCACCTTCAAAGATGATTTGAGCAGATATGGGTATATCTACTTAATGAAACATAAGTCTGAAACATTTGAAAAGTTCAAAGAATTTCAGAGTGAAGTTGAAAATCATCGTAATAAGAAAATAAAGTTTCTACGATCTGATCGTGGAGGAGAATATTTGAGTTACGACTTTGGTCTTCATTTGAAACAATGCGGAATAGTTTCGCAACTCATGCCACCCGGAACACCACAACGTAATGGTGTGTCCGAATGTCGTAATCGTACTTTACTTGATATGGTGCGATCTATGATGTCTCTTACTGATTTACCACTATCGTTTTGGGGTTATGCTTTAGAGACGGCTGCATTCACGTTAAATAGGACACCATCAAAATTTGTTGACACGACACCTTATGAACTGTGGTTTGGGAAGAAACCAAAGTTGTCGTTCCTTAAAGTTTGGGGCTGCGATGCTTATGTGAAAAAGCTTCAACCCGATAAGCTCGAACCCAAATCGGAAAAATGTGTCTTCATAGGATACCCAAAAGAGACAGTTGGGTACACCTTCTATCACAGAACCGAAGGCAAGCCATTTGTTGCTAAATTCGGAATCTTTTTAGAGAAGGAGTTTCTCTCGAAAGAAGTGAGTGGGGGGAAAGTAGAACTTGACGAGGTAACTATACCCGTTCCCTTGTTGGAAAGTAGTTCATCACAGAAACTGGTTTCTGCGACACATACACCAATTAGTGAGGAAGTTAATGATGATGATCATCAAACTTCAGATCAAGTTATTACTGAACCTCGTAGATCAACCAGAGTAAGATCCACACCAGAGTGGTACGGTAATCTTGTTCTGGAAGTTATGTTACTAGACCATGACGAACCTACGAACTATGAAGAAGCGATGGTGAGCCCAGATTCCGCAAAATGGCTTGAGGCCATGAAATCTAAGATGGGATCCATGTATGAGAACAAAGTATGGACTTTGGTTGACTTGCCCGATGATTGGCAAGCCATTGAGAATAAATGGATCTTCAAGAAGAAGACTGACGCTGACGGTAATGTTACTGTCTATAAAGCTCGACTTGTTGCAAAAGGTTTTCGACAAGTTCAAGGGATTAACTACGATGAGACCTTATCACCCGTAGCGATGCTTAAGTCTGTACGAATCATGTTAGCAAGTGCCGCATTTTATGATTATGAAATTTGGCAAATGGATGTAAAAACTGCATCCCTGAATGGATTTCTGGAAGAAGAGTTGTATATGATGCAACCGGAAGGTTTTATCGATCCAAAGGGAGCTAACAAAGTGTGCAAGCTCCAGCGATCCATTTATGGACTGGTGCAAGCCTCTCAGAGTTGGAATAAATGCTTTGATAGTGTGATCAAAGCATTTGGTTTTATACAGACTTTTGGAGAAGCCTGTATTCACAAGAAAGTGAGTGGGAGCTCTGTTGCATTTCTAATATTATATGTGGATGACCTATTGCTGATTGGAAATGATATAGAATTTCTGGATAGCATAAAGGGATACTTGAATAAGAGTTTTTCAATGAAAGATCTCGGTGAAGCTGCTTATATATTGGGCATCAAGATCTATAGAGATAGATCAAGACGCTTAATTGGACTTTCACAAAGCACATACCTTGACAAATTTTTGAAGAAGTTCAAAATCGATCAAGCAAAGAAAGGGTTCTTGCCTGTGTTACAAGGTGTGAAGTTGAGTAAGACTCAATGCCCGACCACTGCAGAAGATAGAGAGAACATGAAAGATGTTCCCTATGCTTCGGCCATAGGCTCTATCATGTATGCAATGTTGTGTACCAGACCTGATGTGTGCCTTGCTATAAGTCTAGCACGGAGGTACCAAAGTGATCTAGGAGTGGATCACTGGCCAGCGGTCAAGAACATCCTGAAATACCTGCTACCTCTTGAGCACTGCGTTGGATTTCCTTGAAGAGGAAAGGATGATGTAGCAAAGTAGCGTAAGTATTTCCCTCGGTTTTTGAGAACCAAGGTATCAATCCAGTAGGAGGCTACGCGTGAGTCCCTCGTACCTGCACAAAGCAAATAACTCCTTGCAACCAACGCGATAAGGGGTTGTCAATCCCTTCATGGTCACTTACGAGAGTGAGATCTGATAGATATGATAGATAATATTTTTGGTATTTTTGTGATAAAGATGCAAAGTAAAATAAAAGCGAAGTAAAAAGCAAAGGCAATAATAAAGTGATGGAAGATTAATATGATAAAGATAGACCCGGGGGCCATAGATTTCACTAGTGGCTTCTCTCAAGAGCATAAGTATTTTAGTGGGTGAACGAATTACTGTTGAGCAATTGACAGAATTCAGCATAGTTATGAGAATATCTAGGTATGATCATATATATAGGCATCACATCCGAGACAAGTAGACCGACTCCTGCCTGCATCTACTACTATTACTCCACTCATCGACCGCTATCTAGCATGCATCTAGAATATTAAGTTAAAAACGGAGTAACGCCTTAAGCAAGATGACATGATGTAGAGGGATAGATGCATGCAATATGATAAAACCGCATCTTGTTATCCTCGATGGCAACAATACAATACATGCCTTGCTGCCCCTACTGTCACTGGGAAAGGACACCGCATGATTGAACCCAAAGCTAAGCACTTCTCCCATTGCAAGAAAAACCAATCTAGTAGGCCAAACCAAACTGATAACTCGAAAAGACTTGCAAAGATAACCAATCATACATAAAATAATTCAGAGAAGATTCAAATATTGTTCATAGATAATCTTGATCATAAACCCACAATTCATCGGTCTCAACAAACACACCGCAAAAAGAAGATTACATCGAATATATCTCCACGAGAGAGGGGTAGAACATTGTATTGAGATCCAAAAAGAGAGAAGAAGCCATCTAGCTACTAATTATGGACCCAAAGGTCTGAGGTAAACTACTCACACTTCATCGGAGGGGCTATGATGATGTAGAAGCCCTCCGTGATAGATGCCCCCTCCGGCGGAGCTCCAGAACAGGCCCCAAGACGGGATCTCGTGGGTACAGAAGGTTGCGGCGGTGGAATTAGGTTTTTGGCTCTGTATCTGATCGTTTGGGGGTACGTAGGTATATATAGGAGGAAGAAGTACGTCGGTGGAGCTTCGTGGACCCCACGAGGGTGGGGGCGCGCCTGGGGGGGTAGGGCGCGCCCCCCTACCTCGTGCCCACCTCGAGGCTTCCTTGGCGTAGGGTCCAAGTCTCCTGGGTCATATTCGGTGAGAAAATCATGTTCCTGAAGGTTTCATTCCGTTTGGACTCCGTTTGATATTCCGTTTCTTCGAAACTCTGAAATAGGCAAAAACATCAATTCTGGGCTGGGCCTCCGGTTAATAGGTTAGTCCCAAAAATAATATAAAAGTGGATAATAAAGCCCAATATAGTCCAAAACAATAGATAATATAGCATGGAGCAATCAAAAATTATAGATACGTTGGAGAGGTATCAATACCTGAAAAGGACTAAGGATATGTTTCTCGTTTATGGAGGTGACAAAGAGCTCATCGTAAATGGTTACGTTGATGCAAGTTTTGACACTGATCCGGATGATTCTAAATCGCAAACCGGATACGTGTTTACACTGAACGGTGGAGCTGTTAGTTGGTGCAGTTCTAAATAAAGCATCGTGGCGGGATCTACGTGTGAAGCAGAGTACATAGCTGCTTTGGAAGCAGCAAATGAAGGAGTCTGGATGAAGGAGTTCATATCCGATCTAGGTGTCATACCTAGTGCATCGGGTCCAATGAAAGTCTTTTGTGACAATACTGGTGCAATTTCCTTGGCGAAGGAATTCATGTTTCACAAGAGAACCAAGCACATCAAGAGATGCTTCAATTCCATCCGGGATCTAGTCCAGGTGGGAGACATAGAGATTTGCAAGATACATACGGATCTGAATGTTGCAGACCCATTGACTATGACTCTTCCACGAGCAAAACATGATCATCACCAAGACTCCATGGGTGTTAGAATCATTAATGTGTAATCTAGATTATTGACTCTAGTGCAAGTGGGAGAATGAAGGAAATATGCCCTAGAGGCAATAATAAAGTTATTATTTATTTCCTTATATCATGATAAATGTTTATTATTCATGCTAGAATTGTATTAACCGGAAACATAATACTTGTGTGAATACATAGACAAACAGAGTGTCACTAGTATGCCTCTACTTGACTAGCTCGTTGATCGAAGATGGTTATGTTTCCTAGCCATTGACACGAGTTGTCATTTGATTAACGGGATCACATCATTAGGACAATGATGTGATTGACTTGACCCATTACGTTAGCTTAACACTCGATCGTTTAGTATGTTGCTATTGCTTCCTTCATGACTTATACATGTTCCTATGACTATGAGATTATGCAACTCCCATTTACCGGAGGAACACTTTGTGTGCTACCAAGCGTCACAACACAATTGGGTGATTTTAAAGGTGCTCTAAATGTGTCTCCGAAGGTACTTGTTGGGTTTGCGTATTTCAAGATTAGGATTTGTCACTCCGATAGTCGGAGAGGTATCTCTGGGCCCACTCGGTAATGCACATCACATAAGCCTTGCAAGCATTGCAACTAATGAGTTAGTTGCGGGATGATGTATTACAGAACGAGTAAAGAGACTTGTCGGTAACGAGATTGAACTAGGTATTGAGATACTGACGATCGAATCTCGGGCAAGTAACATACTGATGGCAAAGGGAACAAACGTATGTTGTTATGCGGTCTGACCGATAAAGATCTTCGTAGAATATGTGGGAGCCAATATGAGCATCCAGGTTCCGCTATTGGTTATTGACCGGAGATGTGTCTCGGTCATGTCTACATAGTTCTCGAACCCGTAGGGTCCGCACGCTTAAAGTTCCGATGACAGTTATATTATGAGTTTATGAGTTTTGATGTACCGAAGGTTGTTCGAAGTACCGGATATGATCACGGACATGACGAGGAGTCTTGAAATGGTCGAGACATGAAGATTGATATATTGGAAGCCTATATTTGGATATCAGAAGTGTACCAGGTGAAATCGGGATTTTACCGGAGTACCGATGGGTTAACGGAACCCCCCGGGGACTTAATGGGCCATAGTGGGCCTTGTGGAGAAGAGGAGAGGCGGCCAGGGTAGGGCCGCGCGCCCCTCCCCCCTAGTCTGAATAGGACAAGGAGAGGGGGGCGGCACCCCCCTTCCCTTCCTCTCTCCCTCCTCTTTCCCCCTCCACTCCTAATCCAACAAGGAAAAGGGAAGGAGTCCTACTCCCGGTGGGAGTAGGACTCCTCCTGGCGCGCCCCTCCTGGTCGGCCACACCTCCCCCCTTGCTCCTTTATATAGGGGGTCGGGGTGCACCCTAGAGACACAACAATTGATCGTTTGATCTTTTAGCCGTGTGCGGTGCCCCCTCCACCATAGTCCACCTCGATAATACTATAGCGGTGCTTAGGCGAAGCCCTGCATCGGTAGAACATCATCATCGTCACCACGTCATCGTGCTGACGACACTCTCCCTCAACACTCGGCTGGCTCGGAGTTCGAGGGACGTCATCGGGTTGAACGTGTGCTGAACTCGGAGGTGCCGTGCGTTCGGTACTCGATCGGTCGGATCGTGAAGACGTACGACTACATCAACCGCGTTGTGCTAACGCTTCCGCTTTCGGTCTACGAGGGTACGTAGACAAATACTCTCCCCTCTCGTTGCTATGCATCACCATGATCATGCGTGTGCGTAGGAATATTTTTGAAATTACTACGTTCCCCAACAATCTTCCCGTGAGTCCCTGGTCTTGATCGTACACATTTGCGTGTATGATTAGTGTATGGTCGAATCGGGGGCGTCACAAGTTGGTATCAGAGACGACTGCCTGTAGGAAACCCATTTCCAACTCCTTGGTCAAAGTTGAGTCTAGTCTTTGAAAAACCTGTTTTACTAACAAGGCTGTGTGGCTTACGGGCCCACGTCGCCAATGGGTGGTATTAGGATCTTTTACTCCTCGTCTATACTCTGGGACTTTGATCTCTCCTCTATTCAAGTTAAATGATTTGCTAACTCTAACATTATGTTCTCGTGATCACATCCACTTGGAGGTTTGTGTTACCCCTTTCTCGAATTCAGGGCCAAGATCTGCTTCACAATGATCACTGACCGCAGGATGCTCTTATCGAGGGCACCCTGCGTCGTCACTTGCAAATTCCTCGCTCTAGAGGTTATCCGTAACATCGATGTAGCCTTTGCTATGCCCCATCATTGAATCCCTCCAACGCGTGCATACGTGCCGCCTAGTATGTCTAGTATGTTTCTCCTGTCCGAACTCATACGAACAACGTGTAATTGGCTCCGTATATGTATCGGTATGTCTTCAATGACTACTTCCTTGTACATACTACGCCCTTGCTCACTGTTCAGTTTACATCATGAATGACTCCATACACTTGCTCCATCCCTTTGCTAAACTACCCCCTGTTGCATTTAAGCAGGATGGTTAGACCCGCTGGTCGTGACCGCCCGAATACATGGCCGGAATGATACAATAGTTTGATGTTGAATTGCCAGTTCATGGTACGAGTCATGGCTCAGTTTCTGCGTCCCAATATGAATTAGCAACCAGCCCCAGTAACCCCGCAAGACTTTGCGCGTCTCAACCCTGTCATTTACCGCAGCTTAACTCAGCTCCTTGATGCTGATGAATGGCTCCGTGACATCACTTTCGAGTTGGAGTTTGCCGATGTAGACCCTTCCAACTATGTCACCTTCACGGCTTACTACCTGAAAGGTCCCATTGCTTAATGGTGGGACAGCCATAGGCCTTCCTTACGTATGGAACCGCCATCACTTTGCCGAAATTCCAAGTTGCATTCCGCGAGCCAATGTCGAACCACCATGGTTAGTCACAACATCCCCATTGAAATTGAAGGACTGGACTTACATGTTTCTGCCGTTGTTTCGAAGCCGTCCAATATTGACCTCATTCTGGGAATGGAATGGTTTAAAACACATACCGTTCCTATCAATTGCGCCACTAAAATCGTCCATCTACTACATTCTTCAAGTGAGATAGTAAGCTACCATGCTCATCTTGCTCTAAATGCCGAAGCACATATTTATTCCTTGAATGTGTGAAGCGCTTCTCCTCTTGTGAGAATCGAAAACGCACCTTCACCGATGTTTGAACTGAAGTTGTGGCGACATTTCCTTCTTGGTAATCGTTGCGAGATCTTCATCGATCATCAAAGTCTGAAGTATTTGTTACTCAGCTAGATCTGGATCTCCGTCAGCAGTGATATATGGAAACAATTGTAGACTATGACTGCGATATTTTTTATACCACTGGCAATGCTAATCATGGCCGATGCCCTGAGTCGCAAGTCTTGTGGCAACAACCACCTAGCTTATAAAGTCAAGCCCTGCAACATGTTCTCACTTACAGAGAGCATTCGACCCGCATTCTCGTTCAAGCTGAACGTCGCACCCGTATGAGGGCAATCAAATTATTTAAAGTTTAGTGGTCAAATCCTTCTAAAGATGAAGCCACTTGGGAACTCTAGGATCGTCTTTATGATGAATACCCGCGTTGTTTCCTTCTACCTCCTAAAATCTTGGAACGAGATTTCTTGTAGTGGAGGAGAATTGTGACGCCCGGATAATTAAGCTACAGTAATTTCCTGTTAATGATGTCAGGTCATCACATTACTGTTGCTAATCCTCGCTTGATCCAAATCTTAGTTCAAACTCAAATTCAAATTAATGTCCAAAATTCAAGTTTCTCAAACATGCAAAATAAAATGTTCAAAGTGTGGCAAATATTCCACAACTAATTATGGTGCTGACCCAACATTTTTGTAAAAGTATTTAAATCCTCCTTTGTGAATAAAACAGTGACTAAAATAATTATTAAATGCCTTTAAATAATAAACATATACAAACCTATTTCATTATTTTGCCAAATTAATTATGGTAGTAGCCTAAATAGTAATACTAATTTTGGGTCTTGGTTTATATTTTACAAAATAAAAGTAAATAACTAAAAGAAAACTTAATTGGAAACAAAAACTATAAAAAGAATACAAAACAAAACAAGTAAAAGAATCAAAGGGAAAGGCTTCCCACTGTCCCCCCGGGCCTTGGCCACTAGACCGACCCAGTCCAGCGACCCCCGGGTGTCGGGCGACCGAGTGACCGCGCTCGCTGGTCGCCACCGAACCCTCTGGCCATCCTTGTCGGGGGAGGATAGGCCCCGACGTTCGGCCTCCTCCCCTCCTCCTCCTCTGACACTCCACCCACTCCCCACTCCTCTCTCCCTCTTGATCAGCCTCCCTCTCCAGATCCCCTTCCCCCGAGCTTGGTTGTCATTGCGCCGCCGTCGTCCTCGCGGTGACCGGCTGCCCCACGCTGTGCCTCCGTGTCCTGGGGCTCCAGCGACGTCGTCGTCTTCCTCATCCTCGCCCACAAGTTCAAGCCGGGGCCCCCTCCATCATCGAGCCAGCCCTCTTCTTCCACATCCGGCCATCAAAGGCTGCCGCTGTCGTTCCGCTGCATCGAGCCTCCCTCGAGCCTGCTCGTCCACACCTGCAGGTCTGCGGTGAGCAACAACGTCGATCCCCCTTCTCTCTTGCCGTTTCTCGTGCTTGTAGACCTTGTTGCCGCCATGGTCGAACTCGCAGCCGCCGGCGAGCTCACCGCTGTGGCCTCAGCCGCGGTCACGCACGCCCGATGCTCACCGTTGAGCTCATGGGAACCCGACGCGCGCACGCACGCAGCCCCACGACCCCGTGTTGCCCCCTGCGCTCGACCTCGCTGAACTCCAGCTTCGGCCGCCGCCCGTCGTCGTTGCCACGGTCGTTTCGACCACCCCATCCGCTGTCGATGGTGCAATTGGACGCGCGCGGGCCTCCTCGTTCTATAGGTGCTCGCGGCGCTCGGTTTGGTCACCGGATACCGGATCCCGCACGTCGCCGCCATCGGACGTCGTCTCCGTCGCTGTGCCCATCCCGCGGCCATGTCCGCCGTGCCCTTGCCTCGCCACGCTCCTCCGCCCACCGCCTACTGCGATTGTCGTCGGTGCTGCGCCGCCCCCTGCTCCCCCCGGTGCCGCTTCTGACCCCATCGCAGCCGCTCGCCCACGCAGACTTGCTCGCGGCCGCTGCTGCTGCTCGCCGTGCGGTCGCTTCCCCGCCCGCTACCGAACGCGCCCCGCCGCACCGGCTTCCGTCGCCGGAAACGGCCAGCCAGCGAGCCCCGCCGTGGCCGCCGGCGCGCTCCAGCGCCCGCACGCCCATGGCCATGCGGGCGGGCACCCGCACCCGTTTCGCCCGTCGCCGGATTGGCCCAAGTGGGCCACTGATCGCTGGGCCCGGCCCCCTGTTAAAAAAGGATTTAAAAAATAAATATATAAACTATTAATTAATTAGATAGTTAATTAATTAACCTTGCTTAGTTAGCCTAATGAACTAGTTTAGTTCATTTATATCTGCTAATTAGTTAGGTCAATGACAGACGGGCCCTGTTTGACTAGTCAACGGTCAGTGTTGACCGCTGATGTCATGATGACGTCATGCTAGTGCAATAACTCTGTTCTAGATTTAAAATTAATTTCAAAATATTGCTAAAACTTTGAAAAATCATATAAAATAAACTGTATCTCCGATGAAAATGTTTTCTACATGAAAGTTGCTCAGAGCGACGAGACGTATCCGAATACGCGGTCCGTTCATCTGTCACACGTCCCTATCATAGTGAACATGCAACCGTCCCCCTCCGTTTCACCTATCCGGAAATGCCAAACTTCGGGGAAACATTCTCGGATATTCTCCCCCTTCACCGGTATCGTGTAGACCGCGTTAGAACACCCTAGCTTTGCGTGTTTTCCTGTCATGCATCTGTTTGCTTTGTAATTATTGTTTCTTCCCCCTCTTCTCTCCGGTAGACCCCCAGACCGCTGCTGATGCCACTGTGATCGACTACGTCGACGACGACCCTTCTTCTCTTTCAGCGGAGCTTCCAGGCAAGCCCCCCTTTGATCATCCCGATATCGCCCATTCCATTCTCTCATGCTTGCATTATATTTTGCTACTGTTATTGTTTGCTCCTATTCTAATGCATAGCCTGCTTTTGTAACCTGCTCATTGTACCTTACCTGCTTATCCTAAACTACTTAGTATAGGTTGGTTAGTGATCCATGAGTGACCCCCACCTTGTCCTTGTTGCCCCTGCTTCATCAACAACGACTCGATCAACGTGATCGAGGACAAGAGCCCGATACCTCACATTACATTGATCTATCGTGAGTCCCCGCTCGTCTGTGCGAGCCCCCAATACATTAACAGGTTTGGGTATTTGTTCTGAGTTGGCCTCTGGCCTTTACGCACTAACCACCACACGAGAATAGTTGTGGGCCTCGACGTCGTAGTATCAGCCGAACCTTTCTCAGACGTCTAGTTCAGCATCGTGGCCGGGCCAGATCGTGCCATCCACTTCACGGGTGGTGCTGGTATCCCCTTGCGCACAACGACCCGGAGTGCAATGGGCGATGGGCCCAGACCCTGGAGTGCTTAGGATGTAGACCGGTGGGGACCTCTTTGCTAAGCCTAGGTAGGGCTACGACGTGTTGATCTTTCGAGGCCGGGCATTGACCCCAGAAAGGTGTGTCCAGCCAGAGTGATCAAGCGTGTTGGGTAACGTGGTGCACCCCTGTAGGGAAGTTATCTATTCGAATACCGTGTCCACGGTAATGGACGTTCAGACTTATATCTGGATCTTATACAACTAGAAATGGATACTTGATATGTGATGGATATGTGGCTCCGGGATTGCTTTCTCGCAAGGAGTCGAGGAAGGATCTCTAGGCGTTGATGCTACAACATGCTTGTTAACTAAACTGCTATTCTTTACTCTTCTACATGTTGCAAGATGCTTTGAGCTGCTTGAAGATGCTAGTCTTTGATAGGCCAGGCTTTCCCCTCTATTCTGGCATTCTGCAATTCAGTCCACAAATACCGCCCTTCCATTTGATACCAATGCATACTAAGTATAGATCTGATGCTTGCGAGTACTTTGGATGAGTACTCACGGTTGCTTTGCTACCCCTTTTCCCCTTCCTTCTTCTTTCTGGTTGATGCAACCAGATGGTGGACCCCTGGAGCCAGTAGACACCACCGATGGATGCCTACTACTACATGGAGAACGCCGACGACCAGGAGTAGTTAGGAGGTCCCAGGCAGGAGGCCTTGCCTCTTCGATCGTTGTTGCTTTTGTGCTAGCCTTCTTAAGGCAGTCTTGTCTAACTTATGTCTATACTCAGATATTGTTGCTTCCGCTGACTCTTGTGTATCAAGCTTGTATTCGAACCCTCGAGGCCCCTGGCCTGTAATATGAAGCTTGTATTATTTTAATTTGTGTCTAGAGTTGTGTTGTGGTATCCCATGAGTCCCTGATCTTGATCGTACACATTTGCGTGTATGGTTAGTGTACGGTTGAATCGAGGGCGCCAAAGCCACCGTCTCCAACATGGTCGACGAAATGTCCCAAAGTTAAAAATATTACTTTTTATTGTTCTTTTGTCATGCTCATATGCATAGAATGTAAGATAGTGTGTACGTGCATTTGTAGTGTTGATGATGAAACATTCATGCGCATGTCAAATGGTGCAACCGAATATTTTGTCTCTCAAGATTTTCCATCCAAGAATATGATATGCCATTTGATGATGAGAACCTTGACATGGAAGAGGAGAGTTTTGTTGAGAATGCGAATGGAAGAACCGCAAACTGTTCCAACGCCGAAATAGGTTGATTTGTACCGCTTGGAAGCGAGTCTCTCTTCATGCATCTGTTGGAAATGACCAATCGGCGACCACATATTGGAACCACATCAAAGGATTCTTTGATGAATGGAACACAAGTGGTCATTATCGATAGAGGGATTCTATTCGGCACCGATGGTAAACTATCAATGTTGAATGTCAAAAATGGGCGGGGTGCTTGACCAATGTTGCCCGTAGGAACCCAAGTGGTTGCGATGGAAAAGATATGGTAATTGGTTGCTAATTTTGAATTATTTTTCTTGAACCCAAGTGGTTTCATATGTTCCTAATTAACAAAGTTTCTTTATTGTTACGTAGTTCATGCTTGCTCAAGGTTTGTTCCAAGAAAGAGGGAAGAATGGGGACAAGAAGAAGAGGAAAGGAAAACTGTTCTCTTTACAACATTGCTAGAAAGAGCCCAAGGATGAGGAGAAGTCGAAAAACCAGGAAGCTTTTGAACTTCCGAGGAGGAAGAACTTGGTTGTCGATCGTGACCACGAAGATGATGATGGTGGTGGTGGTAGTGAGGAGGAGGTGAGAAGGAACCTCACTCCTCACTCGGTTGCCAAAGCATATAGGCCTAATGGAAATAAAAAACCAAAGGAATCAAAGGTCAGAGACAATGATCTTAAAGAAGGATTTGAAGACATCCTCATTGCGAGAAAAGAGTATGTGGAAGAGAAAGGCTTTTGAAATTGAAAGAATGTAGGAGAGGGCAGAGGCTAAGGGGCGAAGACGGCGGTCGAGGAGAAGAGGACGGAGACCGAGGAGAGGTTGGGGCGGCCGAGGAGAGGAAGGTTGAACTAGAGGATAGGAAGGCGGTGGCCGGTGAGGTTAAGGCAGCGGAGGACAAAGCAACAAAAATGTTCATGGACACAAGTGGCTTGGACGCAAAGCAAAAAGCGTCTGAGGAGCTTTGTCACGACAAAAATGACCGTGAAGAAGACCATGATCATGAGGAACTTGATGGGTGGCCTCAGAGGAGCAATGGGTGGCTTCGAAGGAGCAACAAGTGGCATGGGGAGGAATGCGATGAAGAATGGGCGGCTACATGGACATGATGGGAGGTGGCCTTGGTAACACAATGGGTGGTATGGGAGGTTGGTCAGTGGCATGATGGGCGATGTAGGAGTTAGCTATGGTGGTAACATGTATGGCATGAGAGGTGGCATTGAAGGTGGCTTCCGTGGAGGTGACGACATGGATGGATCACGAGCAAATGCTTTTTCTCGAATACACCATGGAAGGGTGTATCATCATTTCATAGAAGAAGGGCCAAGTGGCCAATACAACTCCACCGCAGATACAATGTAAAATAGGCAAACAACACCATGCTAATCCCTGTGATTAGAACCATGCCTACTAAAATTGAAAGCAAAGGAACTCACCTTGCCCGATCTATAGCTAAGATGGCGAAGAGATGGGGCACCGAGCGACTGGACCGCGTCCTACCGATGCACTACACAACCAAGCCGCGACAACCACCCTAAGACTGGCTGGGTCAACGGACCGCCCCACCCATAGCGCTTAGAGAAGTCGGCAAGTGGGTGGCAGGACCAAGACAAGCTAGAGGAAGAAGGCATGCCGGAACCATGGCAATTACATACACTGCACCCCGGAGGCCCATGCCCTGAGTGGCAACCCAAACCGCAAACTGAGACGCCCCAAGCTCCAACTATGAGGCCTCCACATAGCCAAGGCAGTGCCTTCATGAAAGAAATGACTTTGTGACGCCGCCGCTGCCTGTTCTGGTGAATCGAAACAAGGGTTTCCATTGGCGCTCAAGTCGAGACACGACCAAGGCTATAGTAGCACCACCAAGGAGGACATGACACCCGTAGGCGTCGTCGCTGCCAGCATAGGCTAGCTATGTGGGGATTTCACCCCGGCCGTTGACTGAACTCCAAGCTGTTGGGAAACGTAGCATGCAATTTCAAAAAATTCCGACGCTCACGCAAGATCTATCTAGGAGATGCATAGCAACGAGAAGGGGAGAGTGTGTCTATGTACCCTAGTAGACCAAAAGCGGAAGCGTTTGACAACGCGGTTGATGTAGTCGAACTTCTTCTCGTTCCGACCAATCAAGCACCGAACGTACGACACCTCCGAGTTCTGCACACGTTCAGCTCGATGACGTCCCTCGAACTCTTGATCCAGCAAAGTGTGGAGGGAGAGTTCCACTAGCACGATGGTGTGGTGATGATGATGGTGAAGTAATCTACGCAGGGCTTCGCCTAAGCACTATGGAGATATGACCGAGGGTGTAATCTGTGGAGGGAGGCGCCACACACAGCTAACAGATGCTGTTGTGTGTTCTAGGCACCTCCCCCCTCATATATATAGGTGGGAGGGAGAGGTAGCAGCCAAGGGGGCGCCCAAGTAGGAGGAATCCTACTTGGGGCCCTAGTCCTATTCGCCCCCCTTACCATATTTTCCGGAGGTGGAAGGAAGGAGGAGGGAGGAGGGAAGGAAGGGGGAGGCCGAATCCCTCCCCTTCCTTTCTCTCCTCCCCTCTTTCCTTCCCCTCCAGGTTCAGCCTATATGGGGGGCGCAGCAGCCCATGCTGGCTGCAGCGTTTCCCCTCTTGGCCCATGAGGCCCATATCTTTGCCGGGGGTGCCCGGAACCCCTTTCCGTTGACTCGATATGTACTCGATACCCCGAGAACACTTCCGGTGTCCGAATATCATCGTCCTATATATCAATCTTTACCTCTCGACCATTTCGAGACTCCTTGTCATGTCCGTGATCTCATCTGGGACTACGAACAACATTTGGTCACCAAATCACATAACTCATATAATACAAAATTGTCATCGAACGTTAAGCGTGCGGACCCTACGGGTTCGAGAACTATGTAGGCATGACCGAGACACCTCTCCGGTCAATAACCAACAGTGGAACGTGGATGCTCATATTGGCTCCTACATATTATACGAAGATCTTTATCGGTCAAACCGCATAACAACATACGTTATTCCCTTTGTCATTGGTATGTTACTTGCCCGAGATTCAATCGTCGGTATCATACCTAGTTCATTCTTGTTACCGACAAGTCTCTTTACACCGTAATACATCACCCCGCAACTAACTCATTGGTCACTATGCTTGCAAGGCTTCTTATGATGTGCATTACCGAGAGGGCCCAGAGATACCTCTCCGATACTCGGAGTGATAAATCCTAATCACGATCTATGCCAACCCAACAAACACTTTCGGAGATACCTGTAGAGCATCTTTATAATCACCCAGTTACGTTGTGACGTTTGATAGCACACAGGGTATTCCTACGGTATCCGGGAGTTGCATAATCTCATAGCCAAAGGAATATGTATATGACATGAAGAAAGCAATAACAATAAAACTGAACG
This sequence comes from Aegilops umbellulata, assembly GCA_032464435.1. Taxonomy (NCBI): domain Eukaryota; kingdom Viridiplantae; phylum Streptophyta; class Magnoliopsida; order Poales; family Poaceae; genus Aegilops; species Aegilops umbellulata. Next base: position 403,351,625 of record CP136054.1, read on the forward strand.
ATCAATATGCTAAGCTAACGGATGGGTCTTATCCATCACATCATTCTCCTAATGATGTGATCCCGTTCATCAAATGACAACACATGTCTATGGTTAGGAAACTTAACCATCTTTGATTAACGAGCTAGTCCAGTATAGGCTTACTAGGGACACAGTGTTTTGTCTATGTATCCACACATGTATCAAGTGTCCGGTTAATACAATTCTAGTATGAATAATAAACATTTATGATGATATAAGGAAATATAAAATAACAACTTTATTATTGCCTCTAGGGCATATCTCCTTCAGTCTCCCACTTGCACTAGAGTCAATAATCTAGTTCACATCGCCATGTGATTTAACACCAATAGTTCGCATTTTTATGTGATTAACACCCATAGTTCACATCGCCATGTGACCAGCACTCAAAGGGATCACTAGAGTCAATAATCTAGTTCCCATCGCTATGTGATTAACACCCTGACCGCCGCCCTGGGATCCGGGAGCCACAACAGAGCAGAACCTACCGAGCTCCCACCACCATGCGTGTCGAAAGCCAGAGAGAAACCGCCCCCAACACCACCAGCCATCGATCTGGACCTCCTCCAGATCCAGCACGCCCGCAGCACCGACGATGTCGCATCATCACACCGGAGGAGAGAGCACCCTAACGTGTAGCAAGGCCGCCAACGAGCGCTCAGGCCACCACCACCCTCGTCGAAACGGATCTGAGCAAGGGACGCCCTGATCTGCCGCGACCAGGCTCCATGGGAAACCACCACGCTGCCCCCGCAGCCGTGGCAGCGCCGCCACCGCCGAGAGTTCCTGGGGCCGCCGCCCCAGCTTCCTGGCTCCGCCCAAACGCCTAGCGCCCAGGGATGTAGTCCCGCATCGGCCAGAGGGCGCCCCGAAGAGAGAAGAGGTGGGCCTGCCACCGCCGTCCGCCGGACGAGCTTTGCTCGTCATCTTCCTCCGGCGACAGCGGGGAGGGTGCGGGGGAGGTGGGTTGGGGGTGGTGACGGCTAGGGTTTGCCCAAGCCGCCTCCATGGGGGCAGTGCAAGCGAGGGGAATCACTGAGTCCGTTGGGCTCTCTCTCTATCCACTTGTATCGATCGATCACAAGCAAATGCTCACAATGTGCCTAGTGACAACGGTGTCAAAGAAGGAAATGATGATCTTCAAGCTAATGTTCACAACATGCCAAGTGACAACGGAGAAGATGCAAGTTGAGAGGCCATGTTTTATTTTTATGTTTATGTGCACTTTTATTTGTTGGATCATGAACTATGTTTGCTATGATGCATTATGAGACCATTGTCTTGCTATGTTGATGTTGAATTTGACATATTGTTCATTATGTGTGTGATGATTTAGAAAAATTGGGGTGGTTTTGTTTCAACTATGTGCAGGTGTAGTGCTGATGTTGGCTGTTGTGGTGCGACTGATCTATTTTTTACATCATCTATTGAGGCGGCTGCCCTATTTTATATCATCTGTTGGAGTTAGACATTTTTTAGATGTAAAAAAAACACCACGTGTTGATGATGTAAAATACATATCTGAATTTTGCATAATCAATATTGCAAACAGTTCCCATAATTAGGACTGGTTATTACAGTGACATGAAACAGTACTGGTCACGAATGTTGCTGCAGATGTGGTCTGGTAACGAAAGACTTTGGATGCATACACTGATAACAGACGAGGCGACCCGATACAATCCAGAAGCCAGCACGTATATATATGGTCGTAAAACTCACACATAGACATAGGTCGATCGACTCAATGGCAGACACACCTTGATGCTAATAACAGTGATGCGGCACGTGCGGGATACAGTATGCTTTATTATTAGTGGCGGGCGACGAAGTTCTTGATGGCGTCGATAAGCTCCATGGCTCTCTCCCCGGTGGTAGGGTCCATGTCGACGGCGAACTTGTTGAGGTAGAAGGAGTGACTCATGCCGCGGTTGATGAGCACCTCCACCTCCTTGCCGGCGGCGCGCAGCGCGTCGCAGTACTCGAGGTTGGTGTCGCGGATGAGGTCCTTCTCCGCGACGGCCACCAGCATCGGCGGCAGAGGGACGGACTGCAGCGGCGGCGCGTTCGGGCCCATCGGGCACGTGTACGGGTGGTCCTTGGTGGCGCCCTTCGGCAGCGCCATGGCCAGGAACTTGTCCAGCATGTCCAGCGTGAAGAACACCGAGTCCGGCGTGTCCTGCAGCTCCGACTTGCTCCGCGTGGCGCGCACGAACCCCGGGTGGATCGGTATGCCGCCGGCGACCCGGAGGGGCGCCCAGGCCTCCGCGCCGTCCTCGCCAACGCGCGCGGCCACGAGGTGGACGAGGTTGCCACCGGAGCTGTCCCCGACGAGGAACACGCGGGATATGTCCGCGGCCCCGCGGAGGAGCTCAGCCGCGGGGTCGTCGAGAGAGCCTTCGTCGGACATGGCGATGGACCGCAGCCGGCGGAGCACGTCCACACCAGTGTATATCTGGGCGGGCAGGCGTTGCTCCGGGGCTAACGGGAGCTCTGCCGTGACCACCGCGGCGGGGACGGAGCACGCGAGGCGCGCGTAGAAGTGGTGGTACAGGACCCAGGACGGGTGGGAGATGCAGAAGCCGCCGCCGTGGAGCTGCACGATGACGGGGAGGCGGCCGACGCTGGCCGCGTCGACCTCGGGGAGGTACACCCGGAGGTTGGGCTCCCCGGGGAGGTCGTGGAGAGTGTGGCCGTCGCGGGGCACGGCGTACGGCTGCACCGGCTGCATGAGCGGCAGGGCCTCCGGCGGGCCGGTCCACGTGCGGTCGATGCTGCCGTCGTCCATGACGCGCAGCCAGCCGGACACCTCGTCCACCACCTTGCGGCCGCTCGTCGGCGCCACGGTGGTGGCCTGGTGCTGCGATGCGGCGGCGGGGGCCATCGGTCGTCGCTGTGGTGTAGGTTACACGCTCTACGGTGCGGGTCGTGTGTAGACTGTAGAGTACCGTGTGAGAGTGTGATGGTTTGGTGGTGGCAACGGAAGGTGGAGTTTTATAGGCGGTGGCGGTGGCAGAGCAGAGCGATCGTTAAGGTGGTCGCGTCGCGCTCTGCCGTTGAACTTTTTGGAGGGAAATTTCGAAGCGGGTGGCAGGGAATTTGATCGGAATTGTTGTGGCGGCAGTGCACTTGGAGCTGGTAAAAAAGGCAGTAGGTCGTGTGTCGCGTGGACTTGTGTGAAGCGCGTTGGGCGCGACCGGGATATGATGTGGACGTGTTGGTTGCGACACACGGGAGGGGGGTCCTTCAAAAAGAAAAACATTTTATAAGTTTGCTTATGATTTTATGAAGGTCGTTCTCATGTTGTAAACACGCAGTACCAAAGTCTGAAGACTGAACTAGGGGTTCGAGACCGTGCCGTGGACTCGACTACTACACCTCGGTCAGTCACAGTTCGGGGTCGGGGAATCATTTGTTTCTCACTACCAACAGCAGAATAGATTAAAGTAAGACAAATTTTCTCTGGCCTCTGTGGCTCGACACGTCAGGTGCGAACGAATTAAATCGTCCCGGGCACTTTTCGTGGGGCTGGCCAGCCGCGCACGGGCACGGCAGCATGGGGCGGACTAGCACGGAAGATGATTTAACTGGGGATACGCACTGCAAGTTGATGTGCCATGTCGCCAATCAATTTGTGGTTGAGTTGGTTAGGTGGACAGTGATATCCCCAACCCATCAGGGTTCAAATCCTGGTGCTCGCATTATTTCTGAATTTATTTCAGGATTTCCGGCGATGCGCTTTCAGTGGGAGGAGACGTTTCCGTCGATGACGAGGCGCCTACGGTGACTTCGTAAATCTCAAGATGATATGCCGGCTCAGTCTCTCGGAGGTGCTCATAGGGATAGGGTGTGCGTGTGTGCGTTCATAGGGATGAGTGTATGCGTGTGTATATGAGCGCTTGTGTCTGTACTGATGCTAAAAAAAAAGTTGATGTGCCATGTCACCATCAGCTACATTTCTGTGTGCTTCGTGAGTAAATGCGTCCCGGACCGATGAGACTGATTGGCAGACATATCATCGCTGCATGTGTGACATGTCGCCTAAGGATAATATTTGCATGCTTCACGAGTAGAGACGCGCCCTGGAGAGATAGCTGAGTGATAGGCATACAAGTGGTTCTACTCCTCTGAATCACCGGCTTTTTCCAGGAAAAAAAAAGAAAAGAAAAAGAATCACATACTTTAAACTGTTCATGCACTATAGCTAACCCTTAGTCAAACCCATCTGAGACCACATTTCATGTTTTATTCAAGTGGGAACCTCTATTCATGAATTAACTAATTTTATATTTGAAAATTATTGGCTGATGTTAGAATAAATTTGAGGCATACCGTCGATCATTCGAGGACCAACCAATTACACGAGCACTGCACCGAGATTTGTTAACGAGGTTCACTGATATGGCTACATTCCCGGGGCCTGACTATGGGCGCTCCTCCCCATGACACCGCTACAATACCGCACCTGGTCGCGCTGGACGCCGGCACAAGCCGCCGGCTTCCCCTGCGTTTCGGTGCTATTATGTTGGTATAGGTTACAACGTGTGTCTATCTCCGCTATATATGAGAGGCCTAAAATACAAGTGTCCTACTAGGAAACGGCTCCATATCCTATCTAAACACAATACAACTCAGAGTTCAACTGTAACCTACCTTGTACATAATATTCGACACAACTCTAACAAACTTCACCTTGGCGAATATTCTCCACCACTTTGAATTCATCCATGCGTCAAACTTCCATATATATTGGACTTGAGCTTATCCCATGAGTACCGTTGCTACTCCAAAGACTCCATGTGACTCCACCTACAACTTGTAGTCACTTCTTTTCTTGACCATAGTCAATGCTCGAGCAAAATTAAATTCCCCTTACTCTAGTTTGTGCTCCCAACTTCCAGTGTCCATTCAACATCACACATCGACTACCGACCTGCGTGAAATTGAATAACTCACATATTGGGTGTCACACATAAGAGTTACCTGAACTCAACATCACCGTTCTTCCTTGACCGCCTGTCTGAAACTTGAAGGAATTTCACCATTGCTTGTAGTCATCCCAAGTCAAATTCGTAGTTGTCTCACCACATGTATGACCACTAGAGTCCTGGCCCGTCTCTATGTCCCGTGTGTACCGCACGCCTTGCCGCTATTACCGCGTCGAGCCTCCGCTGTCCCGATTGAGTCTCAAGGGTCGCGAACCCACACCACTCAACCTCCACAACAGAGCATCATCGATCATCACCAAAGCAAAGCTAGTTCATAGCCTTCCCGTGTGAACATGCCACAGATCAACAAAGCTAAGCTAGCTCAAACTCCAAATTCATCACACGTATGTAGCTTTAGGACTTATTGTTTTCTTTCCTGATAGCATATCACGGCCTTGACTCTCAGCCCTTGTGTCAATTCTTTTGTCACAAACAAATCACATGCACGCTGCCTTGATTCCTTCGGCTCATAGCATACCACATGTATCAGTAGCAACTTTGCACACGGGGACAACATCTCGCATTCGTCAACGCCTGGCCCGCTGCTCCGCCTCGGTAACCCAGTCCTCGCGGCTGCACAAGGGCCTAGCCCACCAAGAACGCTCCAGCCAGCCACCACTTGGGCCATCCTGCAACGCCCTAGGCTGATGCCCACGAGCCGACTTGACCTTGCTCCCTGCGACCCAACACCGAGTTGGTCCGTGACGCTTTGAACCCGCTGCTACACGCATGTCTCGCACGAAACCAGATCGACCAGATACCGATCCGATCGACAAGAACTCCAACGTTCTCGCCTGACGTTGCCTCGTACCGATCTGACTGTCACACGTGTTCTACTGCCTCTCGATTTCCATGTCGCTCCAATACACGCCACACCGATACAATTTCTTCCAGACCAGCCGCGTGATCAAACAACGAAGCCTAACTGTCGGTGTCAAAACCGGCGGATCTCGGGTAGGGGGTCCCGAACTGTGCGTCTAGGCGGATGGTAACAGGAGACAAGGGGCACGATGTTTTACCCAGGTTTGGGCCCTCTTGATGGAGGTAAAACCCTACGTCCTGCTTGATTAATATTGATGATATGGGTAGTACAAGAGTAGATCTACCACGAGATCAAGGAGGCTAAACCCTAGAAGCTAGCCTATGGTATGATTGTTGTTCTGTCGTACGGACTAAAACCCTCCGGTTTATATAGACACCGGAGAGGGTTAGTGTCGTGGAATTAACACGTCAGATGTCCTTAGTGTGAGGACTTAGTCGCGAGGCCAACGCATCTATGTAGTAGCTTGAAGGGGTTGAGCGGAATCGAGAGACGCAACACAAGACGAGGGTTTAGACAGCTTCGGGCCCCGGGAAACATTATCCGATCAAAACCCTACATGCTGTTTGAGGCTAGATCTCATTATCTTCACGTGGGAATCGCCGTAAACCGGCTCTCCTCTTTGTGTCTAGCCCTAAGATTGTTTCTTGCTTCCCCCTCTTGGGGAGCCCTGCCCCTCCTTATATATGTTGAAGGGGCGGGTTACATGTGGAGTCCTATTAGGATTAGGAGTAGTCTATCTCTAATACAAACCGGATACAAGTCCTGGTCTTAATTCCTTGTAATGTAAATATTCGTCATGCCTTTCCTCTTAAACCGGCCCACCATAGTATGAACCGGCCTTCATAAACCGCCAGTTGGGCCAGCGGGTCTTGTTGCTCCTCTGATCCGCCTGCCGGATTACCAATGAACCGTAAACCGCCAGGTCCAAATGGGTCGCCAGTGAATCGTCAAGTCTTAGCCGGATCTCAAGTAAACCGCCAAGTCCGGCCGGGTTATACTTCTGGCCGGTTTACGCCGCGGGGTATATCCCCGACATTAGCCCCCAAGTTTAGCTTGGATTTATTCATGGTAAACTTATGCTGCAAAATAAACACAAGAACAATTTTGACAGGCTGTGCTCCGGGTTAAGAATTCTTGTAAACCAACATCTGATCATCCTTAAGTCCTTGTCATTTCCTCCTTCTAGAAAATCTGGGTCAACATGCCAGCTTCATACTCAATTTGTTGATATTGGTTTCTCACAGAGAAATATTGTGAAGAATAATCCACTTGAGTCGGCCTTCAATGCTCTGACCTGATAAAAATATTGACCTTGAAATATTCAACTGATATCCGCCGGTTTGAAAATGTAAGACTTGCCGGTTTATCATTGTCAAAAATGCCGGGTTATAAAAACTGATAATTCCAGTTCATGATTGTTGCTACCGCCGGTTCATGATTGTTGCTAACACCAGTTCATGATTGTTGTAGACACCGGGTCATAATGATTGGTGATGCCGGGTCAATCTGGTTTGCTCAAAACAGAAAACTGGAAGATATTTCTCCCTTATATCCATATTACCTGTAGCCCCCAAGTGCTGGGTTGTCATGCTTGCAGCAACCTGGGACTTGTAATTGCCTTATGCTCATAAAAACTTCAACCAGTGTAGCCCCCAAGGGCCGGTTCATTATGCAATAATGAGCAGGGACTTTGTAAATATGATCATGTAAACTTGACCAGCAACGTGTAGCCCCCAAGGGCCAGCTCAGTAAGATAATATTGAGCTGGGACTTTGATATATACTTCAATGAAAATAACATCATATGATGTAACCCCCGTCATGGGGCTTGAATCCACGTCCACAAGGTTAAGAGCCTTGTGCTTTACCAACTGAGCAGTGGACCCTTCAATATAATGGATAAAAAGCTTTGTACCTTGAATAGTTGACAGGAGCAATTGGTAGCCCCAAAGGGCCGGCTCATTATAATGTGATGAGTCGGGTCTTCAATAAGGTGAGCAAACAATGACTTTGCATTAGCCCCCAAGTGTCATGGTGCATGCTTGCAGCGACATGAGACTTGCATATTTGATGTAATCTCAATTTAAATAATGTAGCCCCCAAGTGCCGGGTTGTAAGCCTACAGCGACTCGGGACTATTCCTTCAACTGTAGAATAAATCATATCCATTGACAATATGATAGCCATTGCGCTAAAGCGACTTTGAAAACCTTAATCATAATACTGGTTATTGATAACCATAATAAAAATCCAGCTATGTTGGCTATTTGAATAATATATCCAATGATTTATAAGCGCATGATTCCAATGGCGCAATCCAAATATATACTGGCGACTTATAGTCGAAAGCCAGGCCGGGTCAATAAACACCAGATTATAAGTGATTATGTACTGGCAACTTGTAGTTGAAAGTCGAGCCGGGTTAATGAACACCGGGTTAATTTGATGACTGATAGTCATGCCGGGTCGAGAGACGCCGGTTCAAAATAAAATTTATCAAAAGAGAAAAATCTTGACAAAGACAAATAAAACCATGTAGTCGAGGCTTTTCAAGGGCTGCCAGGCCCAAATTCGAGGCTTTTCATGGGCTGCCAGGCCGCTGAGTTAAACCATTTGACAAAGCCTTTTAAGATGGGCCTCCAACTAACCAATCGTCGGTTTAACTTTGACAAGTTCAGGGTCTCAATGAGAGTAACTGTCAAACGTTCGGCGGGTCATGCCAGGATTACCTGGATAGGAGTTGCTTACTTGATGAAGGCAGATTAACCCGGGGTTTTAGGTGAATACACCAGGCTTCCAAGCCGTGGGTCGATACCCGGTTACAAGGGTCCTTTCAAACTCTTTGGTATTTGACACAAAGAGCCCCCAAGTAACTTTGTGAGCTGTGCTCAATGGGTGCCTATGTTTGAGTTGTGCATAGCAACACGACTCTCTTTGGCCCCTTGGGTGTGAAGCTCCCATGCTTTGTTGTGGCGTGATAGCCGGATTAATGGACAAAACTCCGCTTTGTAAGCTGAAGCCCCCATGTAACCAATAATATGATCAACCAATAGGGCGGGATACCCATGTTTGAACCGCGCATCATGGCAGCAGGTCCTCTTCGGCACCCTTTAACTTTTTGCAAGAGATAAATCCTTCTTGAACCGGGATTTTGAACCAGATATTGAGAGCTTCAGAGCTATGTGGGAGAACAAATTTCCCTTAAACCGGATGGTAAACCGGAATCTTCATTTTTCAGCCGGAAATTTTCTGACAGCCTTTCAACTCGAACTTACGAGAAGTTACTTCCTTTTTGAACCGGAAATTCTTAAACCGGATTTGAGAGCTTCAGTGAGACTGACTTCCCTTGAGCCGGATTTTAAACCGGAATCCTTTCTGATGACCCGGATCTTCTTCATTGAGCCGGGATTTTGTAACTATCATATACTTTCTAAGCCGGAAATTTTCTGACGGCCTTTAAACTTTCATCAATATAACAGTAGCATCTGGGACCGAGTTATCTTTCCCTCCATCGTCCTAGGTTTCTTAAACCGGCTGAAACTGGCAAGATTTGCTGAGTCATGTCATCGTAGCCCCCGAGTCTCAAAGGTGACTCGAGGAGTTGGCTTGAGACTCTCCATATTTGACCGTGATATAAACCGGCATAACTTGTATATCATTGATGTTGATAGCACGATGTGAATCCACAGAATGTTTAGGTGACTGCGGCGGGTTATAAATGATCCCGTATGAGCCGTGTCAGCAACTCGGCCAATGGTTCCTTCCAACTGGCGATTTGAAGTTAACCAAACTGTAGTGGCGGCGACTTGTGCGCCTGCCCATTGAGCCATCCAGTGCAGACGGCGGTTGATAGTATATGATTATTTGCATCCATTTTGTTGAAAGAAAAACCGGGCTACCCAAGCTGTGACTTGCTCATGCTCAATAAACAGCTCATGCAGACAGGTGCAACCCGGTATGTTGATGTAGACCAGGCCGCGAGAGACGGACGACGAAGACGACCGCAGCATCAGAGGCGGCTCAAACAGATAAGTCGGCCGCGACATTGTATGCCGGTGCGGACGGGAGAATCGACCGCAGCATTGTAAACCGGCACGGACGGGCGAGTCGGCCACAGGGACAGTCCCGGTGAGTTGAAGTAGTCCGGGCCGCCTGCCGCCAGGGCGGCGTCTTGCGCATATTTTTTTGATCATTATGGCACAGTCATATGCTAGCGCATGACATTAATTGTGCGATTTATATATGCACGATCCGGCCATAGTGACCAATTGTCCGGCTGGCTAACCAATCTTCCCGTGAAGTGGGATTGCCCTCTCCTCCGTTGCTTTTGCTAGCTCCTTGCACACTGAACTTTAAGCAGCAGCTGATCGTGGTGCCTCGTCGCGAGGTGAACCGACGGTGATGGCAGGTTGCAGCCTCAGTGCTGGAGGCAAAGCGACCCGGAGCCGAGGGGGCTTGAAGGAATAGCAACAGCAGAGGCGCTTCGAAATTGCAGCGACGACCCAGACACAGAGGCCAAGCGGGGGTCGAATCAGCCGTCGATCCACGGCAGCAGCCCGGAGGCAGCGGCGACTTGGTGATGCATGGGCAGCAATGGCTCAGACACGACCAGGGAGGAACAAGACTGAGGCGATGGCGGCCGGGGCGGCTCACCGACAGAAACGGGGTCTCAGTAGAGATGCATTGGAGGCCGGCGTGGAGTCCGGACCAGCCACGGGCCGTGGCCAACTTTGGAAACTTTTGCCTTTTCTCCTTGGCGTTGAAGTGACATGTGTTAATATCTTACAAGGAAAGGTTGAAGCTACAGCTCGCCCGTGCGACGGCTCAAAAGCGAGGCTAGCAGAGTTGAACCGGCCCGGGAACGGCCAGCAGGAGCAGTAGCAGTGAGTCGGCAAGGGCGGGCCCCTGGCCACAGTAGCGGCTGAAGACATAACAGCGGAAGCAGCGACAGCCGGTGACGGAGTTTTGATCCATGGACACTCTGGCCAAATTGTTTTCTTTGAGTCGTGATCCGACGAGCAGATGATTGTTCCTTTTCCTTCAATACTTGCCTCGGGATATGATTTTTACCTTCGCCTAGTCACATGACCGACTACTAGTTGAAGTAGTACGTGATGACTCCTTGGATCTGACTTGAGTCCACAAGTCACAAAGTAAACAGGAGCAGCCATTGTTGACTACCTCGGGACTTGGAACTTCTCATCTGGTCTCTGGGCTGATTAGATAGTTCGATTCCGACTTGTCTTCCTGCGTACAGCGATTTGTGCAGTTGGTATTGCCGTCGGACCCGATGATCAGAATGAGGACCCAAACCATGCTGATTCTGGTGACTTCAGATCGGATTTGATGTGGTGATGAAACTGCCTGTAGTGGATAAACTATGGTCTGGGCGACTTGCGGCAACGAAAAAATTGTAACCCTAATTTCTTTTAAACCTTAAATCCCAGATCTTAAACCTGGATTGATGAACTTGAAGCTGATTCAAATCCTTCTAAACTGGCTTTCTCCATCCGGAAAAACTGCAAATTTCTCGATCCTTGAAAAGAAATCCTTTCAAAAACTCAACACCACCGTGCGCAGGCCCCACGGTGGGCGCCAACTGTCGTGGAATTAACACGTCAGATGTCCTTAGTGTGAGGACTTAGTCGCGAGGCCAACGCATCTATGTAGTAGCTTGAAGGGGTTGAGCGGAATCGAGAGACGCAACACAAGACGAGGGTTTAGACAGCTTCGGGCCCCGGGAAACATCATCCGGTCAAAACCCTACATGCTGTTTGAGGCTAGATCTCATTATCTTCACGTGGGAATCGCCGTAAACCGGCTCTCCTCTTTGTGTCTAGCCCTAAGATTGTTTCTTCCTTCCCCCTCTTGGGGAGCCCTGCCCCTTCTTATATATGTTGAAGGGGCGGGTTACATGTGGAGTCCTATTAGGATTAGGAGTAGTCTATCTCTAATACAAACCGGATACAAGTCCTGGTCTTAATTCCTTGTAATGTAAATATTCGTCATGCCTTTCCTCTTAAACCGGCCCACCATAGTATGAACCGGCCTTCATAAACCGCCAGTTGGGCTAGCGGGTCTTGTTGCTCCTATGATCCGCCTGCCGGATTACCAATGAACCGTAAACCGCCAGGTCCAAACGGGTCGCCAGTGATTCGTCAAGTCTTAGCCGGATCTCAAGTAAACCGCCAAGTCCGGCCGGGTTATACTTCCGGCCGGTTTACGCCGCGGGGTATATCCCCGACAGTTAGGGTTACATAAAGTCGGTTACAATGGTAGGAGATCTACATATCTGTATCGCCAAGCTTGCCTTCCACGCCAAGGAAAGTCCCTTCCGGACACGGGACGAAGTCTTCAATCTTGTATCTTCATAGTCCAGGAGTCCGGCTGAAGGTATAGTCAGGCTACCCAGACACCCCCTAATCCAGGACTCCCTCAGTAGCCCCTGAACCAGGCTTCAATGACGACGAGTCTAGCGCGCAGATTGTCTTCGGCATTGCAAGGCGGGTTCCTCCTCCAAGTATCATAGAAGATTTTGAACACAAAGGATAGTGTCCGGCTCTGCAAAATAAGTTTCCACATATTGCCATAGAGAGAATAATATTTACAAAAATCTAATCTGCTGACGTATTCCATAGCGCGACATCACAATACAACCAAGCCTTTATTCGAATCGTTTTTACTCCCCCACCTCAGCGCGTTTCGCGAGGCGGTTTCCTTGGCACGTGTTGTCAAAGCAGAGATCGTGTCCCCTTTATTTACGGGATTCTAATCAATACGGACGTGGGTAACCCAACCGCGCCATTGATTACGGCGCTTGGGAGATGAGTGAGTTTTATCAGGCCGGTGGGGACGCATAGCCGCATCCGCCCATATAAGGGGACAAGGATCCACCTTTTTACCTACGCCTTCTTCCTCCTTTGCCTATCCATCTTCCGCGCACTCGAGCTCTAGCACCCAAGCCCGCACTCCCCACCTCGACCTTCTCCAGCCATGTCCAGAGCGGGAGGCAAGTGGATGGTTTCCTCCGTCACGGAGGGGCACATCAAAAAACTGAGGAAGGCCGGATACTTGTCCAACGACATCGCGCACCGGCTTCCCGAAGAGGGGCAGCTCCTCCCCACCCCAAGGCCCCTTGAGAGGGTAGTGTTCCTTCCCCACTTCCTCCGCGGACTGTGCTTTCCTCTCCACCCATTCGTCCGGGGACTCATGTTCTACTACGGCCTGGATTTCCACGATCTGGCCCCGAACTTCATCCTCAACATCTCGGCGTTTATCGTCGTGTGCGAGGCTTTCCTCTACATCCGCCCCCATTTCGGCCTATGGCTCAAGACTTTCAATGTCAAGCCGAAGGTGGTGCGCGGCAACCAGGCGGAGTGCGGAGGCGCCATGGCGGGCAAGATGCCCAACGTTCTATGGCTCGAGGGCTCCTTTGTGGAGACCCTGAAGGGGTGGCAATCGGGGTGGTTTTACATCACCAAGCCGCGCGACCCCGAGTGGGTCGCAACCCCCGAGTTCCAGTCCGGACCCCCTACGGAGCTCACGTCCTGGAAAGAGACGGGCCTGTCGTGGGGCAGCAAAGAAGAGGTGACTGGACTGCAAAAATGCATCCAAACCCTAGTGAACAAGCAGCTCAAGCTTGTCAACGTAGTCCAGGTTATGCTCATCCGCCGGATCCTCCCGTGTCAACAACGGGCCTTCAATCAGTGGGAGTTCGACTCGGCGCAGCACCAAACTCTGAACAGGCTCTTAGCCACGACATACGAAGATGCCTGGAAGGTGCTTTTCAAGGGCGCCGAGGCTGCCGTATCTGCTTCCGAGGATCGCGGATTCAGCACGCAGCGTCAAGCTAGTGCGGTAAGCCACTTGTACCTTTTACAGGGTATTAGTTTTTCATAGTTTGACTCTATGCGGGATCGAAGCTCCCTTACCTTTGACAGGATTGGTAGGCGAAGTCTGGACAGATCGACTGTCCGGCTCCTTTGCCCGAAGACCCAGCCGATGCTCGCTTGGCGAAGCTGCTGGTTCCGGCACCCTATGTGGTGCCAGAGAAGAAGGCCACAGGGACTCGAAAGAGTGCCCGGTGCCTGGAGGTGTCAGATTCATCATTCCACGACTCCGAGACGAACTCCTCTCGTGAAAACGAGGAGGAGGAAGAAGAAACCTCTCCCCCCCAGCAGAGGGAGGAAAGAAGAGGAAGGCCGCCCCGACCGGGGAGGCCGAAGGGTCCAAGAAGGGGAAGACCCTTCCTTCGGACTACTCCGCCGACGCCGACGACGGCGAAGAGGAGTGGCCGCACAGGGCCAGGCGCCCGGCAGGATCGTAAGTGTTCGGACACCAGGCTAACTCGTAGTGTTCCTTTATTGCACAGCTTTCCCTTATGTCGAATATATCTATGCAGTCCGGCCAAGGCCGGGCTCGACGAGTCGTCGAGCGGCTCCCTGGATTCGTCGGACGTGAATTCACTTCCGCCTGCTACCTCCCCCCGCACCGCGGACGATGCCGAGGTGGCGTCCCAACAGGTTCCAAGCCAGGAGAGGGTGGTCTTGGAGGAGCCGCAAGGCGACCTCCCGGACTCCAGGAGTAAAGGGGATAGATCCGCTCCGGAACCTTCAAAGGTTCCAGAGTCCGGTGGGCGACCTCCTTCCAAGAGGAGCAAGCCCACCGAGCCGGTGACCCCCGTCCAACCGAAGGTGCCGGACAATCTGTTGGAGGTGCTTAAGGGCGCCTCCATCGACGAGGGGCACCACACCATTATGAGTGCGGTGGTCCAGAAGGTTCAGTCCGCCAAGAGCGGACTGGCTGAAGCTTGTGCCAGCCTTTTAATAGGCTTTGAGGTAAGTAAAGAATGTGTAAAAATATTACCGCGTAGACAGTAGCCCCTGATGCTCTGTTTGGCGTTCGGGAAGAAAAGCCGAATAGAGGATCAAATAAAATTCACAGGAGTCTAACAGAAAGGAGTCAATATGCGTATGCAGGCTTCTCTGCTGGCGTCCGCCGCACTGACTGCGGAGGTGGACGCGCTAAAGCAGAACCTCGAGCAGTCCGAGCAAGAGCTCGGGCTTGCCAAGAAGCAGCTCAAGGACAAGGAAGGTAAGAAATACCTTGTTTAAATATAGAAAAAAGTGCAAATTGCAAAAAAATGACAGGATTAACGTGGCTATTGCAGGGGCCACATCTGAGGTGGTGACCCTTAAGCAAGCGCTGTCCGAGGCCGAGAAGAGGGCGGCCACGGAGCGCACCGAGCGGGAGAAGTATGAGGCCCAGATTGGCAAGGTGCGGCAAGAGCTCCAGGCTCTCATGAAAAAACATGAGAGTTTGGAGCTTGACTCAAAGACGCGAGCGTCCGAGCTCGCAGCGGCAATTGAAAATGCCAAGTCTGCCAAGGCCGAATCCTAGAAGGCCCTCCAGGAGTTGGACGCGGTGAAAAAGATAGCGGCGGGTAAGGCATTCTTTATGCAAAGCAAACATGTAAGAGTGAGTTACTTGTTACTTACCCGAATCCGGAGGTCTCCAGGAGCATTCGCAGATCTTCCCCGTAGCGTGTCCGATGTTGCCGCATTCTACCGAGCCGAGGAGGGCAGCTCGACGGAGAAGGTGTTCTGGTCTCAGTATGCTGAGGCCGGACACCCTGTGCCCCTGAGCGACCAGCTGAAGCAACTGGTCGGGCTCCACAAGGCGGCCGAACAGGCCATGAAGGGCTTCATAGTTCAGCTGTGGCCTGGAGAGGCTCTGCCTGGGAGCTACTTCGGGCTGGTGCGGCGGCTGGTGGAGGCCTGTCCAAGGCTCGAAGTTATCAAGCGCTCCATCTGCATCGAAGGTGCCCGTAGGGCCCTTGCCCGCGCTAAGGTGCACTGGGGCAAGCTGGATGCTGAGAAGCTTGTGAAGGATGGGCCACCGCCGGGGAAAGAGCATCGCAAGCCCGAGAATTATTATCAGGACGTTCTGAAGGGTGCCCGCCTTATGGCGGATGAATGTTCCAGGGATGTAATTTTTGAGTAAAACTCGCTCGTTTTGTCCTGTGCGCTGAAAACTTGTTCATATGCACTAAGCAATGCCTTTTGAATTTAAAATATTACCTTCTGTGCGGCTGTTTATCAAATTTGAGAGATGTCGATTCGTCGGCTTCTGCCCCCGTGCCACTAGTGCTGGGCTGTTCGGGATAGACCTGAGCGCTCTTTTTCCCATGTTTGGGTCCTTCGAGGGAGGCGCTCAGCACAACGAACAAGGCAATCGGACTATAATGCTTGAACACTCTCACTTAGCCATAGAATTCTATAATTTTAAATTTCAGCGAAGCCCCCGGTATTCGGAAGACCGAGTTCATGGCGCTATCCACGCCTTGGCCGGACAGAGCCGACTCCTCGCTCTAAGCGGCATAAGTCTTTAGGGACTCGAAAAACCTCTCAAACAGCGACCAGCTCTCGCTTCATCATGACAGTCAGTTTTAGCTTTCTCTACTGAGGTGCTTAGCCCAGCTCAACTGGGGCACAATCGCAGTAGTTCTCCTAGTGCTACCTTAGCCGATATAGCGGAACGTAAGGCACCAAAACATAGGAGCCGGGCAAACCCAACTATTGACCCAAGACTTGATTCGGAGCCGATGCATATAATGCTATAAGTTCAGGGTGCCGCACTTGTTAAAGTGTTCGGGCTTCTCACACCATATTGAGGGGTACTAAAGCCCCTGGCGTATTTGGCCGTACCAAAGTGTACGGGTGCAGCATGTCGTAATGAACATATATTTGTAAAAAAGAGTAATGCAAAAATAGACAAGAGCTATGCATTGTTTATTAAAAAAAGGCTGCGATCAAGGCAGAACGATAGAAATAACGCGATAAGCAAAAGGTTGGACTATTGAACATGTCCGTTCCAGGGGCAGGCTGCGGAATGGTATGCGAAACAGGTATACTGCTCGTGATAGAGACCACCTGGGAGTTCCATTAATGCGGCGTGGCTTGTGTGCTTCCCTGGTTCTTGCATCGTTTGTGCGGCAATTGTACTACCGGACAGGCCTTCCGAAGAATGGAGTCCTGAAAGTAAGAGAAAATTAAAAAATCGGCAGCCCCTAGTGCGGTTTAAGCCGTGTTTCGGGCGTGCCGTGATGGTGCCCCTCCCCCTGTGCCCATGGTATTTCTAGAGCGTAGTTATGTACGCGAAGCACTGGTGTCGCATTTTCGCGAGGGCTGGGGTTGGGGCCGCATTGCTACGCCTGCTCAGAACGTGCTAGGCGGTCTTGTTGTAGGTTACCCCGGGCGCACTTGACGGTGTCCGGACGTTTGATGGCCGGACTGGAGAACTGCCTGGAGGGGCTGCTTTGTACTTCCGCTGCAAGGGTTGCCGTGTGTTCCTCCGTTCGGAGGGAGCGTTCGGTGTTTCCATTGACCGTAATTACTCCTCGAGGGCCTGGCATCTTGAGCTTGAGGTATGCGTAGTGTGGTACTGCATTGAACTTGGCGAATGCGGTTCGCCCGAGCAGTGCGTGATAGCCACTGCGGAACGAGACTATGTTGAAGATTAACTCCTCGCTTCGGAAATTGTCCGGAGATCCGAAGACCACTTCAAGTGTAACTGAGCCTGTGCAGTTGGCCGCTACACCTGGTATGACGCCTTTAAAGGTCGTTTTGGTGGGCTTAATCCTCGAGGGATCTATGCCCATTTTCCGCACTGTATCCTGGTAAAGCAGGTTCAGGCTACTGCCGCCGTCCATAAGGACTCTAGTGAGATGAAATCCGTCAATGATTGGGTCTAAAACCAATGCGGCGAATCCACCATGACGGATGCTAGTGGGGGTGGTCCCTTCGGTCAAAGGTTATCGGGCAGGAGGACCATGGGTTGAACTTCGGGGCGACTGGCTCCATCGCGTATACGTCCCTTAACGCGCGCTTCCTCTCCCTCTTGGGGATGTGGGTTGCGTATATCATGTTCACCGTCCGCACTTGTGGGGGGAAAACCCTTCTGTCCACTGTTGTTCGGCCGCCGGGGCTCTTCGTCGTCATCGCTATGCAGCCCCTTGTCTTTATTTTCGGCATTTAACTTGCCTGCATGCTTGAACACCCAACAATCCCTGTTGGTGTGATTGGCTGGCCTTTCGGGGGTGCCATGTATCTGGCACAAGCGGTCAAGTATTCGGTCCAGACTGGACGGGCCCTGAGTATTTCTTTTGAATGGCTTTTTCCGCTGACCGGATTTATAGCCTTTGAATCCGGCATTAACTGCCGTATCCTCAGCATTGTCGCTGTTAATGCAGCGCTTCTGCTTGTTGCGATGCGACCTGCCACTATTATCTCTGGTATCCGAATTACCAGGGTTTTTGGTCATATTGTTGCTACAAGCAAGCCAGCTGTCTTCTCCCGCGCAAAAGCGGGTCATGAGTGTCATGAGTGCTGCCATAGATTTCGGCTTTTCCTGTCCAAGGTGCCGGGCAAGCCACTCGTCACGGATATTGTGCTTGAAGGCTGCTAGGGCCTCTGCGTCCGGACAGTCGACTATTTGATTTTTCTTTGTTAGGAACCATGTCCAGAATTGCCTGGCCGATTCCTCTGGCTGCTGAATTATGTGTCTTAGGTCATCGGCGTCTGGTGGTCGCACATAAGTGCCCTGGAAATTGTCGAGGAATGCGGCTTCCAGATCCTCCCAACAACTGATTAATTCTGCTGGCAAGCTATTAAGCCAATGCCGAGCTGGTCCTTTAAGCTTGAGTGGGAGGTATTTGATGGCGTGTAGATCATTGCCACGGTCCATGTGGATATGAAGGAGATAATCCTCGATCCATACCGCAGGATCTGTTGTGTCATCATATGATTCGATGTTTACGGGTTTGAAACCCTCGGGGATTTGATGATCCATTACTTCATCTGTGAAGCATAATGGGTGTGCGGCGCCTCTGTACTGGGCTATATCACGAATTCACGACGTAGCTCGAATGAGCTTTGTCTGCTGTGTTCGGCCCTACCGGATTTGCTGTATCCGGCGTGACGGTTATCGTCTTGAGTTGTGGGGCGCCCACGTGATCCGTGGATCGATCTTGTTTGCCTTGCCTTGTCCTCCAATATATCGCGCAGGTCTGGTGCATTTTCCCGTGCCTTGGTATGTTTTGAGCGGCGCCGGGGTGCGGCTTGAGTGGAGGGCCGAGAGGCCTCTCTGTCACGGCCACGAGGTGGCCGGTCGGCCGTATCATGTGCTGGTGATGCAGGTTTAGGTGCTTCCTCCTCTAATCGGGGTAGCAACCTGCGCTTTGGATAGCTCTTGGAGGGGCGTTTGAGTTCATACTCTTCGGCCGCAAGGACTTCAGTCCATCTGTCGGCTAGCAAATCTTGATCAGCTCTAAGTTGTTGCTGTTTTTTCTTGAGGCTACTTGCCGTGGCCATAAGCCTGCATTGAAAACGCTCTTGCTCGACGGGATCCTCTGGCACGACGAATTCGTCGTCGTCGAGGCTTGCCTCGTCTTCGGAGGGAGGCATATAACTATCGTCCTTGACCTCTCTGTCTGCCGCTCTCTCACGAGGGCTGGCTTCTCCATCCTCCTGTGCTGAATCTTGCTGGAGGGGGTTTTCTTTGGCACACTCTGGAGTATTATTATCTCCCGTGCCGGAATCACCGTTTTTGTTTTGGCGGGATTTTGAGCGGCGCCGCTGACGCCGGCGCTTGGGCTGTTTCTTGGAGGGGTCATCCTCCGCTGTTCCATCGCAATCTCCTTCTTTTGGGGTGTCCACCATGTATATGTCATATGATGAGGTGGCTTTTCAGTGCCCCATAGGCGCTGGTTCTTGATCGTCTCTTGCATCGGCGTCCATACCGTCGATGTCTTCGGAGTCGAAGTCGAGCATGTCGGTTAGATCGCCGACAGTGGCTACAAAGTGGGTGGTGGGTGGGCTTTGAATTTCTTCATCGTCCGTATCCCAACCTTGCTGACCATAGTCCGGCCAGGGCTCTCCTGGTAAAGAGAGAGACTTTAGTGATTTCAGGATATCGCCGAAGGGCGAGTGCTGAAAGATGTCTGCGGCGGTAAACTCCATGATCAGCGCCCAATCGGATTCGATCGGCAGGGGCGCGTAGGGCTCGGAGTCCGAAGAGAAGTCCGGCTCCTTGGAGTCACGAGCCTCGCGGAGTGCGGGGCTGGTGTTCGGCTCGATCGCCATTGGGATCGCAGCCCCCGAGGCGGCGTCCAACCACCTATCCTCGATCGACGCTATTGGGTCCGAATTAAGGGTCGAAGTCGATGCGGGTGCGGCCTCCAGGGCACTGTTCGGCGGTAGAGCTAGATCATGCCCATCGTGACAGTGCGACGCGCTTGGCAGTGGCTCGAATCCGTCGAAGATCAAGTCCCCGCGGATGTCAGCCGTATAGTTTAAGCTTCCAAATCTGGCCTGATGGCCAGGGGCATAGCTTTCGATCTGCTCCAGATGGCCAAGCGAATTGGCCCGCAGTGCGAAGCCGCCGAAGACGAAGATCTGTCCGGGGAGAAAGATCTCACCCTGGACTGCATTGCTGTTGATGATCGGAGGAGCCATCGAGCCTAAAAGTGACGACACAGAGGAACTCTTAATGAAAGCACCAATGTCGGTGTCAAAACCGGCGGATCTTGGGTAGGGGGTCCCGAACTGTGCGTCTAGGCGGATGGTAACAGGAGACAAGGGGCACGATGTTTTACCCAGGTTCGGGCTCTCTTGATGGAGGTAAAACCCTACGTCCTGCTTGATTAATATTGATGACATGGGTAGTACAAGAGTAGATCTACCACGAGATCAAGGAGGCAAAACCCTAGAAGGTAGCCTATGATATGATTGTTGTTCTGTCGTACGGACTAAAACCCTCCGGTTTATATAGACACCGGAGAGGGTTAGGGTTACATAAAGTCGGTTACAATGATAGGAGATCTACATATCCGTATCGCCAAGCTTGCCTTCCACGCCAAGGAAAATCCCTTCCGGACACGGGACGAAGTCTTCAATCTTGTATCTTCATAGTCCAGGAGTCCGGCTGAAGGTATAGTCCGGCTATCCGGACACCCCCTAGTCCAGGACTCCCTCACTAACTGCTCCATCCGATCATTAGCTTCTCCAACTGAATATTTTCTGGCTCCGGCATATGCAACTCGACATCAAATCCATCCTCTAGATCAACATCCACAGCCTCGGAACAACCTAGCTCATGATACACTTGTTAGAATAAATTCGAGGCATACCGTCGATCATCCGAGGACCAAGCAATCACACGAGCACGACACCGAGATTTGTTAACAAGGTTTACCGATATGGCGACATCCCAGGGGCTTGACTATGGGCGCTCCTCCCCATGACACCGCTACAATACTGCACCTGGTCGCCCTCGACGCCAGCACAAGCTATCGGCTTCCCCTGCGTTTCGGTGCTATTATATTGGCATAGGTTACATCATGTGTCTACCCCCGCTATATATGAGAGGCCTAAGATACAAGTGTCCTACTAGGACACGACTCCATATCCTATCTAAACGCAATACAACTGAGAGTCCAACTATAACCTACCTTGTACATAATATTCGACACAACTCTAACAGATGAAACATCATGATTTCAAGGATACTGTGAAGCAAATTTGGGAACAAATATTTCAAGGCTCTCAAGGAAGGTTTAGAAAATTGGCGCAAAAGCTTTTCCCGCCTGTCTATTGCTATTCAAGCTACAAACACAATAATACTTTTCTTTGATACTATATTGAGGAATTCAGGGAACTTGCAACTTAGGAACAGAATGCTATGACTATATGAAAGGAACACCTGCTTCAACTCCCGTCCTCTCAACAAATTTATTGGAAATAGAAAACCACAATCAGATGGGTCAATATGGGGAAAACTAGTTCCAAGTTTTTCCATACTAAAGCAACAATTAAATGCAGGCACAATCACATTGCTATTATGCCAGATGAACAAGGTCGAGAACATTCTAGCCATTCTGCCAAGGTAGCAATTCTCTAAAGGGCTTTCAAACAAAGACTACGCTCCTCGGTCATCACTCATAACCCATTGAACTTGGACTCACTTACCGATAAATGATTTACTTTGCCTAGAGGCTCCTTTTCCAAGGAGGAAATTGATGATGTAGTACATAATTTTCCATCAGATGAAGCCCATGGGCGTGATGCTTTCATTCCCGATTTTGTGAAAGCATGTTGCGATATCACTGTTGAGGTCTTTTATTGTCTCATTGATGATTCTTATTATGGAAAATTCAACCTTCAGAGTATGAACTATTTTTATCACCTTGATCGCAAACCAAGATGCCCCAATGAAAGCTAGTGATTTCAGACCTATTACTTTATCAAATTGTCCCATTAAGATTAAAACCAGGCTATTTGCCAACATGTTACATAAAGTGTTCTAAAGCTCATACACATGAATCAATATGGTTTTCTTAAGGTGATCTATACAAGATTACCTTTCTTGGGCATATGATGATATGAATACTTGCATCAATGCCATCAATCTAGAAAAGTAATAGCCATCCTCAAGCAGGAATTTGAAAAGGCTTTTGACATGACTGAACATCAAACTCTGGAAGAAATTCTCGTTGCTAGAGGCTTTGGGCCAAGATGAATAAAATGGATGGATATCTTTGGGTCTGGTTTTTTGTCATTTTGCTCAATGAGATACCAAGGAAACAATTTCTCTACAAAAAAGGTATTAGATAGTGTGATCCCCTGTCACTTCTGATCCTTGTGCTAGCTACAAATTGTTGGGAAACGTAGCATGCAATTTCAAAAAAATCCTACACTCACGCAAGATCTATCTAGGAGATGCATAGTGCTACCTCTTGAGCACTGCGTTGGTTTTCCCTTGAAGAGGAAAGGGTGATGCAGTAAAGTAGTGTAAGTATTTCCCTCAGTTTTTGAGAACCAAGGTACCAATCCAGTAGGAGGCCACGCTCAAGTCCCTCGCACCTACACAAACAAATCAAAACCTCGCAACCAACGCAATAAAGGGGTTGTCAATCCCTTCACGGTCACTTACGAAAGTGAGATCTGATAGATATGATAAGATAATATTTTTGGTATTTTTATAATAAGATGCAAAGTAAAATAAAAGGCAATAAAAATAACTAAGTGCTGGAAGATTAATATTATGGAAGATAGACCCGGGGGCCATAGGTTTCACTAGTGGCATCTCTCAAGATAGCATAAGTATTACTGTGGGTGAACAAATTACTTTTGAGCAATTGATAGAGTTGAGCATAGTTATGAGAATATCTAGGTATGATCATGTATATAGGCATCACGTACGCGACAAGTAGACCGAAACGATTCTGCATCTACTACTATTACTCCACACATTGACCGCTATCCAACATGCATCTAGAGAATTAAGTTCAGTAGAACAGAGTAATGCTTTAAGCAAGATGACATGATGTAGAGGGATAAACTCATGCAATATGATATAACCCCCATCTTTTTATCCTCGATGGCAACAATACAATATGTGCCTTGCTGCCCCTGCTGTCACTAGGAAAGGACACCGCAAGATTGAACCCAAAGCTAAGCACTTCTCCCATTGCAAGAAAAATCAATCTAGTAGGCCAAACCAAACTGATAATTCGAAGAGACTTGCAAAGATAACCAATCATACATAAAAGAATTCAGAGGAGATTCAAATATTGTTCATATATAAACTTGATCATAAACCCACAATTCATCGGTCTCAACAAACACACCGCAAAAGAAGATTAAATCGAATAGATCTCCAAGAGAACCGAGGAGAACTTTGTATTGAGATCCAAAGAGAGAGAAGAAGCCATCTAGCTAATAACTATGGACCCGAAGGTCTGAGGTAAACTACTCACACATCATCAGAGAGGCTATGGTGTTGATGTAGAAGCCCTCCGTGATCAATGCCCCCTCCGGCAGGACGCTGGAAAAGGCCCCAAGATGGGATCTCACGGGTACAGAAGGTTGCGGCGGTGGAATTAGGTTTTAGTGGATGCTTCTGATGGTTTGGGGGTACGTAGGTATATATAGGAGGAAGAAGTACGTCAGTGGAACAACATGGGCCCCACGAGGGTGGAGGGCGCGCCTGGGGGAGGTGGGCGCGCCCCCTACCTCGTCTCTCCTCGTTGATAGCTTTACGTGGACTCCAAGTCCTCTGGATCATGTTTATTCCGAAAATCACGTTCCCGAAGGTTTCATTCCGTTTGGACTCCGTTTGATATTCTTTTTCTGTGAAACTCTGAAATAGGTAAAAAAACAGCAATCTGGGCTGGGCTTCTGGTTAATAGGTTAGTCCCAAAAATAGTATAAACGTGTATAACAAAGCCCATTAAACATCCAAAACATAATATAATATAGCATGGAACAATAAAAATTATAGATACGTTGGAGACGTATCAAGCATCCCCAAGCTTAATTCCTGCTCATCCTCGAGTAGGTAAATGATACAAATAGAATTTTTGATGTGGAATGCTACCTAGCATAATTTTCAATGTAATTATCTTATTTGTGGTATGAATATTCAGATCCGAAAGATTCAAGATAAAAGTTTAATATTGACATAAAAATAATAATACTTCAAGCATACTAACTAAGCAATTATGTATTCTCAAAATAACATGGCCAAAGAAAGTTATCCCTACAAAATCATATGGTCTGGTTATGCTCTATCTTCGCCACACAAAGTATTTAAATCATGCACAACCCCGATGACAGGCCAAGCACTTGTTTCATACTTTTGGTGTTCTCAAACTTTTTCAATATTCACGCAATACATGAGCGTGAGCCATGGACATAGCACTATATGTGGAATAGAAAGGTGGTTGTGGAGAAGACAAAAAGGAGAAGATAGTCTCACATCAACTAGGCGTATCAACGGGCTATGGAGATGCCCATCAATAGATATCAATGTGAGTGAGTAGGGATTGCCATGCAACGGATGCACTAGAGCTATAAGTATATGAAAGCTCAACAAAAGAAACTAAGTGGGTGTGCATCCAACTCGCTTGCTCATGAAGACCTAGGGCATTTTGAGGAAGCCCATCATTGGAATATGCAAGCCAAGTTCTATAATAAAAAATTCCCACTAGTATATGAAAGTGATATCATAAGAGACTCTCTATCATGAAGATCATGGTGCTACTTTGAAGCACAAGTGTGAAAAAAGGATAGTAGCATTGTCCCTTCTCTCTTTTTCTCTCATTTTCTTTATTTGGGCCTTTTCTCTTTTTTATGGCCTCTTTTTCCCCCTTTTTTTTCGTCCGGAGTCTCATCCCGACTTGTGGGGGAATCATAGTCTTCATCATCCTTTCCTCACTTGGGACAATGCTCTAATAGTGATGATCATCACACTTTTATTCACTTACAACTAACAATTACAACTCAATACTTAGAACAAAATATGACTCTATGTGAATGCCTCTGGCGGTGTACCGGGATATGCTATGAATCAAGAGTGACATGTATGAAAGAATTATGAATGGTGGCTTTGCCACGAATACGATGTCAACTACATGATCATGCAAAGCAGTATGACAATGATGGAGCGTGTCATAGTAAACAGAACGGTGGTAAGTTGCATGGCAATATATCTCGGAATGGCTATGGAAATACCATGATAGGTAGGTATGGTGGCTGTTTTGAGGAAGGTATATGGTGGGTGTATGATACCGGCGAAAAGTGCGCGGTATTAGCAAGGCTAGCAATGGTGGAAGGAAGAAAGTGCGTATAATCCATGGACTCAACATTAGTCATAAAGAACTCATATACTTGTTGCAAAAATCTATTAGTTATCAAAGCAAAGTATTACGCGCATGCTCCTAGGGGGATAGATTGGTAGGAAAATACGATCGCTCGTCCCTGCCGCCACTCATAAGGAAGATAATCAATAAATAAATCATGCTCCGACTTCATCACATAACAGTTCACCATACATGCATGCTACGGGAATCACAAACTTTGACACAAGTATTCCTCAAATTCACAACTACTCAACTAGCATGACTCTAATATCACCATCTTCATATCTCAAAACAATTATCAAGCATCAAACTTCTCATAGTATTCAACACACTCATAAGAATTTTTTTACTAATCTTGGATGCCTATCATAATTAAAGCAAATTACCATGCTGTTTTGTAGGACTCTCAAAATAATATAAGTGAAGCATGAGAGAACAATAGTTTCTATAAAACAAATCCACCACAGTGCTCTAAAAGATATAAGTGAAGCACTAGAGCAAAAACTATATAGCTCAGAAGATATAAGTGAAGCACATAGAGTATTCTAATAAATTTCGAATCATGTGTGTCTCTCTCAAAAGGTGTGTACAGCTAGGATGATTGTGGTAAACTAAAAAGCAAAGACTCCAATCATACAAGACGCTCCAAGCAAAACACTTATCATGTGGTGAATAAAAATATAGCTCCAAGTAAAGTTACCGATGGACGAAGACGAAAGAGGGGATGCCTTCCGGGGCATCCCCAAGCTTTGCCTTTTTGGTGTCCTTAGATTATCTTGGAGTGCCATGGGCATCCCCAAGCTTAGGCTCTTGCCACTCCTTGTTCCGTAATCCATCAAATCTTTACCCAAAACTTGAAAACTTCACAACACAGAACTCAACAGAAAATCTCGTAACCTCCGTTAGCGAAAGAAAACAAAACACCACTTCAAGGTACTGTAATGAACTCATTATTTATTTATATTGGTGTTAAACCTACTATATTCCAACTTCTCTATGGTTTATAACCCTGTTCAAAAATTCATCCGATTAACCAGTTAACTTGCCGATTAATCCCTACTCATAGGGTCACCGAGTAGCCGATAAACTGATAAATCGTCCGATTAATTGATTAATTGGCCGATTAACTTGCCGATTAGCCTATTAATCCCCTACTCGCCAGCCAACCGAGCAGTTACCAGTTAACGATTTCCTCAACAATGGTTTATAAACTATTTTACTAGCCATAGATTCATCAAAATAAGCAAACAACACACGAAAAACAGAATCTGTCACAAACAGAACAGTTTGTAGTAATCTGTAACTAACACAAACTTCTGGAACTCAAAAACATCTACCAAAATAGGACGACATAATTTTTTTTTGTATTGATCTTCTAAAATTGGAATCAATATTTTATCACGTTCTGGTGATTTTTAACAATTGTTTTCGTGAACAGAAAGTTTCTGGAATTTTCAGCAAGATCAAATAACTATCATCCAAGAAGATCCTATAGGTTTAACTTGGCATAAACACTAATTAAAACATAAAAACAAATCTAACCAGAGGCTAGATCAAAGATTTATTCCTAAACAGAAGCAAAAAGCAAAAAACTAAAATAAAATTGGGTTGCCTCCCAACAAGCGCTATCGTTTAACGCCCCTAGCTAGGCATAAAAACAAAGATAGATCTAGGTATTGCCATCTTTGGCAGGCAATCCATAAGTGGCTCTCATAATAGATTCATATGGTAATTTAATTTTCTTTCTAGGGAAGTGTTCCATGCTTTTCTTTAACGGAAATTGGAATCTAATATTTCCTTCCTTCATATCAATAATTGCACCAATCGTTCTAAGGAAAGGTCTACCAAGAATAATAGGACATGAAGGATTGCAATCTATATCAAGAACAATGAAATCTACGGGCACATAGTTCCTATTTGCAACAATAAGAACATCATTAATTCTTCCCGTAGGTTTATTAATAGTGGAATCCGCAAGGTGCAACTTTAAAGAGCAATCATCAAATTCACGGAAACCTAGCAAATCACACAAAGTTTTTGGAATCGTGGAAACACTAGCACCCAAATCACACAAAGCATAGCATTCATGATCTTTAAAATTTTAATAGTAGGTTCCCACTCATCATATAGTTTTCTAGGAATAGAAACTTCCAACTCAAGTTTTTCTTCATAAGATTGCATTAAAGCATCAACGATATGTTTAGTAAAAGCTTTACTTTGACTATAAGCATGAGGATAATTTAGCACGGATTGCAACAAGGAAATACAATCTATCAAAGAGAAATTATCATAATTAAATACCTTGAAATCCAAGATAGTGGGTTCATTAATATCTAAAGTTTTGACCTCTTCAATCTCACTTTTACCAGTTTTTGCATCAAGATCTAAAAACTCTGAATTTTTGGAACACCTTCTAGGTAAAGGTGACTCATCTTCAGTCCCATCATTATCAAAATTCATATTGCAAAACAAAGATTTAATAGGGGACACATCAATAACTTTTAGATCTTCATCTTTATTTTCATAAAAAAATTCTGGTTTAGCGGCCATCTTATTAACTAAGGTAGCCTGCTTATCCGAGATTTCAGCAATTAGTTTCTCAAGATGAGCAATCTGAGATTTCAAACCATAAAATTCCTTAGACATATCATTGAGCTCCTTATTCATATATCCCATAAAGCCTTTTTGTTCCTTAAGCTCGTTTCTAAAGAAATTATTATGCTCAAATTGTAAAGTCATAAAGTTTCTGACATTGTTTTCAATCTCCTCTAACCTTTTAAGGTGAAGATCACCGAATCTAGGTAGAGACATCGTGACAAGCAAGCAATCCAACACACAAGCAAACAAAAAGGAAGCGAAAAAGAGGCGAAGGGAAAGAGGGCGAATAAAACAGCGAGGGTGAAGTTGGGAGAGGAAAAAGAGAGGCAAATGGCAAAGAATGTAATGCAGGAGATAAGAGTTTGTGATGGGTACTTGGTATGTTGAATTTTGCGTAGACTCCCCGGCAACGGCGCCAGAAATCCTTCTTGCTACCTCTTGAGCACTACGTTGGTTTTCCCTTGAAGAGGAAAGGGTGATGCAGTAAAGTAGCGTAAGTATTTCCCTCCGTTTTTGAGAACCAGTGTATCAATCCAATAGGAGGCCACGCTCAAGTCCCTCGCACCTACACAAACAAATAAAAATCTCGCAACCAACGCAATAAAGGGGTTGTCAATCCCTTCACGGTCACTTACGAAAGTGAGATCTGATAGATATGATAAGATAATATTTTGGTATTCTTATAATAAAGATGCAAAGTAAAATAAAAGGCAATAAAAATAACTAAGTGCTGGAAGACTAATATGATGGAAGATAGATCCGGGGCCATAGGTTTCACTCGTGGCTTCTCTCAAGATAGCATAAGTATTACGGTGGGTGAACAAATTACTGTTGAGCAATTGATAGAATTGAACATAGTTATGAGAATATCTAGGTATGATCATGTATATAGGCATCGCGTCCGCGACAAGTAGACCGAAAGGATTCTGCATCTACTACTATTACTCCACACATCGACCGCTATCGAGCATGCATCTAGAGTATTAAGTTCAAAAGAACAGAGTAATGCTTTAAGCAAGATGACATGATGTAGAGGTATAAACTCATGCAATATGATATAAACCCCATCTTTTTATCCTCGATGGAAACAATACAATACGTGCCTTGCTGCCCCTGCTGTCACTGGGAAAGGACACCGCAAGATTGAACCCAAAGCTAAGCACTTCTCCCATTGCAAGAAAGGTCAATCTAGTAGGCCAAACCAAACTGATAATTCGAAGAGACGTGCAAAGATAACCAATCATACATAAAAGAATTCGGAGGAGATTCAAATATTGTTCATAGATAAACTTGATCATAAACCCACAATTCATCGGTCTCAACAAACACACCGCAAAAGAAGATTACATCGAATAGATCTCCAAGAGAATCGAGGAGAACTTTGTACTGAGATCCAAAGAGAGAGAAGAAGCCATCTAGCTAATAACTATGGATCCAAAGGTCTAAGGTAAACTACTCACACATCATCGGAGAGGCTATGGTGTTGATGTAGAAGCCCTCCATGATCAATGCCCCCTCCGGCAAGATGTCGGAAAATGCCCCAAGATGGAATCTCACGGGTACAGAAGGTTGAGGCAGTGGAATTAGGTTTTTGTGGATGCTTCTGATGGTTTGGGGGTACGTAGGTATGTATAGGAGGAAGAAGTACGTCGGTGGAGCAACATGGGCCCCACGAGGGTGGAGGGTGCGCCTGGGGGAGGTGGGCACGCCCCCTACCTCGTGCTCTCCTCATTGATTGCTTTACGTGGACTCCAAGTCCTCTGGATCACGTTTGTTCCAAAAATCACGTTCCCAAAGGTTTCATTCCGTTTGGACTCCATTTGATATTCTTTTTCTGTGAAACTCTGAAATAGGCAAAAAACAGCAATTTGGGCTGGGCCTACGGTTAATTGGTTAGTCCCAAAAATAATATAAAAGTGTATGACAAAGCCCATTAAACATCCAAAACAGAATATACTATAGCATGGAACAATAAAAAATTATATATACGTTGGAGATGTATCACATAGCAAGGAGATGGGGAGAGCATCTCCATACCCTTGTAGATCGCAAAGCGGAAGCGTTTATCAACGCAGTTGATGTAGTCATACACCTTCATGATCCGTCCCGATCAAGTACCGAACGTACGGCACCTCAACGTTCAGCACACGTTCAGCTCGATGACGTCCTCGCCTTCTTGATTCAGCAAGACTGGGGAAGTAGTAGATGAGTTCCGGCAGCACGACGGCATGGTGACGGTCTTGGTGAAGAACAATCTCCTCAGGGCTTCGCCAAGCACAACAGAAACTATGACGGTGGATAAACTAGAGGGGACGAGGTTGTCGGCACACGGCTTGGTGATTCTTGATGTGTCTTGGGTGCTAGCCCTGCCCCTCTATTTATTTGTTGAGCTCTAGGGTCGAAACTTGGAATAAAAGCCTCCTCAAAGTTGATTTTGCCCGAAAGCAAGAGTCCTTGTTGGACTCTAGGGTTAGACGCCAGGGTTCCCGGCGACTACCCCCTAGATGCTAGGGTTCCTGGCGTATAGCCTCTGGTCTCCGCAAAACTTCCTTTTGCACTTTCCAAAAGCCTTGTGGGCTTTCCCCTTTGGCCAAATAAAGTGTACTCATACCCAAATGACACGTCTCCGTCGTATCTACTTTTACAAACACTTTTGCCCTTGTTTTGGACTCTAACTTGCATGATTTGAACGGAACTAACCCGGACTGACGCTGTTTTCAACAGAATTGCCATGGTGTTATTTTTGTGCAGAAATAGAAGTTCTCGGAATGATCTGAAAATCAACGGAGAATTATTTTGGAATTAATAGAAAATACCACCGAAAGAATCAAGTCAGGGGCCCCACACCCTATCCACGAGGGTGGGGGCGCGCCTGCCCCCTGCCTTGTGGGCCCCCTGGAGCTCCACCGATCTCAACTCCAACTCTATATATTCGTGTTCAGGGAGAGAAAAAATCAGAGAGAAGGATTCATCGTGTTGTACGATACGGAGCCGTCGCCAAGCCCTAATCCCTCTCGGGAGGGCTGATCTAGAGTCCGTTCGGGCTCCGGAGAGGGGAATCCGTCGCCATCATCATCATCAACCTTCCTCCATCACCAATTTCATGATGCTCACC
The DNA here is from genome assembly GCA_032464435.1 of Aegilops umbellulata. Lineage (NCBI taxonomy): Eukaryota > Viridiplantae > Streptophyta > Magnoliopsida > Poales > Poaceae > Aegilops > Aegilops umbellulata. Next base: position 403,382,868 of record CP136054.1, read on the forward strand.
GCCGTGCGTGAGTAATTCCATCATAGGCTTGCTGGACGGTGATGGGTTGGATGAGATTTATCATGTAATCGAGTTAGTTTTTTTAGTGTTTGATCCCTAGTATCCACTATGTTCTGAGATTGATGTTGCTATGACTTTGCTATGCTTAATGCTTGTCACTAGGGCCTGAGTGACATGATTTCAGATATGAACCTATTATGTTTTCATGAATATATGTGAGTTCTTGATCCTATCTTGCAAGTCTATAGTCACCTACTGTGTGTTATGATCCGGCAACCCCGAAGTGACAATAATCGGGACCACTCCCGTTGATGACCATAGTTTGAGGAGTTCATTTATTCACTATGTGTTAATGCTTTGGTCCGGTACTCTACTAAAAGGAGGCCTTAATATCCCTTAGTTTCCAATAGGACCCCGCTGCCACTGGAGGGTAGGACAAAAGATGTCATGCAAGTTCTTTTCCATAAGCACGTATGACTATATTCGGAATACATGCCTACATTACATTGATGAAGTGGAGCTAGTTCTGTGTCACCCTATGATATAACTGTTGCATGAATAATCGCATCCGGCATAATTCTCCATCACCGATCCAATGCCTATGAGCTTTTCACATATTGTTCTTTGCTTATTTACTTTTCCATTGCTGCCATTACAATCACTACAAAACTGTCACTATTACTTTTGCCACCGTTACTGTTACTTCCATACTACTTTGCTACTAAATACTTTGCTGTAGATATTAAGTTATCCAGGTGTGGTTGAATTGAAAACTCAACTGCTAATACTTGAGAATATTCTTTGGCTCCCCTTGTGTCGAATCAATAAATTTGGGTTGAATACTCTACCGTCGAAAATTGTTGTGATCCCCTATACTTGTGGGTTATCAAGACTATTTTCTGGCACCGTTGCTGGGGAGCATAGCTCTATTCTTTGAGTCACTTGGGATTTATATCTGCTGGTCACTGTGAGGAACTTGAAAGACGAGAAAACAAAAATTTATCCCTCAACTACGAGAGGAGGTAAGGAACTGCCATCTAGCTCTGCACTTGATGCACCTTCCGTTTTGAGTAAGCTTGCGACACCTAAACCTGCTTCTGCTATTAATTCTGATATGTCGCATGTTATTGATGATGCCACTTCTGCTATGCATGATACTTATGATGAAACTACTTCTATGCTTGATACTACTTAGCCACTAGGTGAATTTCTTGATGAACAACTTGCTAGGGCTAGAGAGAATGGAATTATTGAAACTGATAATATTGAGGAAAGTGATGATGAAGATTCTCCCCCTAGATATGAATTGCCTGTTGTTCCTGAGGGTTATGTTATGGATGAAGAAACTGCTAGAGACTTTCTTGCTTGCAATGATAGGAGTGATCTTAAGAAATTATTAGTTAAGCTGAAAGAAAAATCTTTGAACGCTAGAATGAAATATGATCCTGCTTATGCTACTTCACCTATCTTTGTTACTGATAAGGATTATGATTTCTCTGTTGACCCTGAGATAATTACTTTGGTTGAATCTGATCCTTTCTATGGCTATGAATCTGAAACTGTTGTGGCACATCTTACTAAATTAAATGATATAGCCACCCTATTCACTAATGATGAGAAAACTCGCTACTATTATATTCTTAAGTTATGTCAGTTCTCATTAAAGGGTGATGCTAAGATATGGTTTAATTCTCTTGATCCTGGTTGTGTGCGTAGTCCCTAGGATATGATTTATTACTTATCTGCTAAATATTTCCCTACTCATAAGAAACAAGATGCTTTAAGGGAAATATATAATTTTTTGCAAATTGATGAAGAGAGTCTCCCACAAGCTTGGGGGAGGCTTCTCCAATTACTTAATGCTTTGCCTGATCATCCTCTCAAGAAAAATGAAATACTTGATATCTTTTATAATGGACTAACCGATGCTTCCAAAGACCACCTGGATAGTTGTGCTGGTTGTGTTTTCAGGGAAAGAACTGTTAATCAAGCTGAAATTCTATTGAATAATATGTTGACTAATGAAAATAATTGGACACTTCCTGAACCAACTCCTAAGCCAACTCCAAAGAATAGGGGTATTCTATTTCTCAGTCCTGAAGATATGCAAGAGGCAAATAAATCTATGAAAGAAAAAGGTATAGAAGTTGAAGATGTTAAGAATTTACCTCCTCTTGAAGAAATACATGGTCTTAATTCATCACCTATTGAAGAAACACGCGGTCTTGATAACCCGCCACATGTAGTAAAGGTAAACTCTCTCTATAGATATGATAAAGCTGAAATCCCTCCTGCTAAGTTTGCTAGCCAATGTTTGGATGAGTTTGATAACTTTATGGTTAAGCAAGAAGATTTTAATGCTTATTTTGGTAGACAACTGAAACGTAATGCTTATATGATTGAACACTTGGGTGATTATATGTCTAGAGTTAAAGGTGAACTTAAACTCATTAGTAAACATGCTTCTATGGTTACCACTCAAGTAGAACAAGTACTTCAAGCTCAGAATGATTTGCTCAATGAATTAAATAATAAGAAGAATGATAATGTTGTTAGAGTCATGACTAGAGGGGGCAAAATGACTCAGGAACCTTTGTATCCTGAAGGTCACCCTAAGAGAATTGAGCAGGATTCTCATAGAAATAATGTTGATGCACCTAGTCCTTCTAAAAAGGAGAAAAATAAAAATGATAGGACTTTGCATGCTTCTAGTGAACCTGTTGTAGACACACCTGAAAATCCCAATGATATTTCTATTTCTAATGCTGAAACACAATCTGGTGATGAACATGAACCTAGTGATAATGTTAATAATGATGTTCGTGTTGATGCTCAACCTAGCAATGATGATGATGTAGAGATTGAACCTGCTGTTGATCTTGATAACCCACAATCAAAGAATCAATGTTATGATAAGAGAGACTTTGTTTCTAGGAAGCATGGTACAGAAAGAGAACCACGGGTTCAGAAAACCATGTCTTTTCCTCCCAAACCATCCAAGAAAAAGGATAATGAGGATTTTGAGAGCTTTGCTGAAATGATTAGACCTATCTTCTTGCATATGCGTTTTACTGATATGCTTAAAATGAATCCTTATGCTAAGTATATGAAGGATATTATTACAAATAAGAGAAAGATACCAGAAGCTGAAATTTCCACCGTGCTTGCTAATTATACTTTTAAGGGTGGAATACCTAAGAAACTAGGAGATCCAGCAGTACCAACTATACCATGCTCCATTAAAAGAAATTATGTTAAAACTACTTTATGTGATCTTGGAGCTGGTGTTAGTGTTATTCCTCTCTCTTTATATCATAGACTTGATTTGAATAAGTTGACACCTACTGAAATATCTTTGCAAATGGCTCATAAATCAACTGCTATACCTGTCGGTATTTGTGAGGATGTGCCTGTTGTGGTTGCAAACATTACTATTTTAACAAACTTTGTTATTCTTGATATTCCCGAGGACGATAGTATGTCTATTATTCTTGGAAGACCCTTTTTGAATACTGCAGGGGCTGTTATTGATTGCAACAAAGGCAATGTCACATTTCATGTTAATGGAAATGAGCACACGTTACACTTTCCGAGGAAACAACCTCAAGTCCACAGTATCAATTCTATTGGAAAAATTCCATCGATTATTATTCGAGGTTTTGGATTTCCTCTTCCTACTATCAAGAAGAAATATGATATTCTTATTATTGGGGACGTGCATATCCCCGTTGACGTAACATAGTGTTATTCGAAATTTCTCCGGTTCCATGTTATTCGGAATGAGTTTGTTAACAAGACCTGATCAACCTTGTTAGTGCATTCCTTCTGATGAGCATGAGATGGATGAAGTTAGAAGGCACAACCTTCTGTACTCTCCTTTTATTTTCTGTTATTTAGATTAAATAAAGCAAAAATAGTATTTTCTGTCAGTTTTCTGAATTATCCGTGCAATAAAAAATACCCCGAAAATAAAAGTTCTCCAAATGCCCCGAAAATGAAATATGATTTTTTCTGGAATATTTGAGAATATCTGGCACTGAGAACACGTCAGGGGGAGCACGCACCTGGCCACGAGGGTCCAGGGCGCGCCCACCTCCCTAGGCGCGCCCCCTGCCTCGTGGGCCCATGGTGGCTCCCCTCCACTTATTCTAGCCACCACACACTCCTTCTTCCTCCCCAAAAAATCACCAACCAGCTCAAGCACGAGTTCTAGCTCATTTTGCTGCGATTTTCAATCTCCTAGCTCAAAGCTTCACTCACAAAACTGCTTTGGGAGATTGTTCTTCGGTATGTGGCTCCTCCATGGTCCAATTAGTTTTTGTTCTAGTGCTTTATTCATTACAAATTTTTGCTGCCTAGGTGACCCTGTTCTTGAGCTTACATGTCAAATTTATATGGTCCCAAGTAGTTCTAATGCATGATATAGTCTCTAGGCACTTGTGGGAGTAGTTACTATTAATTTTGTTGAGTTTGGTTCACTTTTATTTTGAAGTTACTAAAATTTTTAGAAACTTTTCAGAGGAAGAAATATGTGTAGGAAAATGTACCAAGGTGGTCCTTCAAGGAAGCAAGGACCCAGGCTCGCAATACGCGAGCAGTCGTGGAATTAACACGTCAGATGTCCTCTTGGAAGGACTTAGTCGTGGAGCCATCACTACGGGTTAGCTTGAAGGGGTTAAATCGGACAAGGGACACGGGAGTTTATACTAGTTCGGCCCCTTCGAGGAAGGTAAAAGCCTACGTCTTGTTGTGATGGAATTGATCGGATTTCGATGACCAGGGAGCGAATACGCTTTTCCTGAGTCTTGAGTTGTTGTTTTCTCTGCCCTGAACCGCCGCCGGGTCACCCCTTTATATATTCAGGAGGACCCCGGCTGGTCTATAGAGTCCCAAGGCTGGCTCATACAAGTGTCCGCCTCGGTCTCCACTTTCCTATCTTACAACACAAGTTTATACAATCATGGTGGTTTACTATCATGGGCCCTAAACCGCCCGTGGGCTCTGGCCCTCTAAGCTTATTAGTAAAGCGCCATCTTCTGGGTCTTCTCGGGTTTTAGTGTAGCTAAAGGTGAACCGGCCCCTCCTGGGCCCCAGATTGATTTGAACCTGTTCATTTCAATCTTCAATCCTTAGAAAAACTACCTGAATTTCTAACAATTCTCATAAACCGCCATATTGTCTTCTCCCTGTGAATTTTGGTAAACCGCCATGACGTCATCTTCTGTCACTGCAGTAAATCATTGTGATGTCATCCCTGTATAAAAAGATTCATGAAGATTCCCTTCTCTTTAATTAATTCCCGAAGATCGAGGCGACAGCTGCATCCTCTTTTGCCGCTTTTAGACTCCTCGATTTTTGCGCCCGCAGTTTTATCTGTCTTCCTTTTTAAATAAGACCGGGGCTCCTTCCATTTTCCCGTTTCCTCTTCGCGTCGTCTTCCTCCTCGCGACCCGAAGACCTCAATCATCACCGCCACCGCCGTCATCGATCTTCAAGTCTGCACTAACTAGGCCCCTGCATCACCCTGTTCGTACCAGATCTCCTGTGATACTCCGCCGCTGCGTGGCCCTGGTAAATACTCCTTTCCTTTACTTATTAGATCTATATTAGGGGTTCGAAGTTTCTTCGGTGTTCGTCAGTGTTCATCAGTGTTTATCTACTTTTCCTTTAGCATCTTACTGAATCTAGCTAGGCCTGATAGTTTCTCTTTGCGGCTGGATATGTAGCTTTACTCTGCCGTACTACAACATCTTACTGTTCCTGGATAGATCCTTATCTGAACCTTCTCTGTTCTGCTTAACACCATTGTAGGGCTCAGAAAAAATTCTTTATTGAAAGACGGTAGATCCAAGATTATATCACCATCTTGCGAAACTTGTTTCTGCAACACTTAGCAGATTTTCAGATTGGGTTCTGCCTCCCAAGGGCGGTTTAACCTTTAGTAATTGATAATCCGTCATATGCCATTAGCCCTCACTTAAACCGCCATCTAGACTTGAATATCAATGCCCGGTTCACTTCGTATGTACACTTTGATTAAATTGCCGGTTTAACATTGATAAACACACATGAACCGTCAATCGTAAACCATCCATTTTCCTTTTATAGACTTTGTAAGATGACGAAGCAATTTTCTGCTTGCAACTGGGTTCCATCTCGGATCACAGAGACGCAAATCAATGGATAAGTCACCACGGGTGCTTTAGCTCCAAAAAATGTCCTTCATTGGCGAGTTCCTGGCCCTGAGTGCCCTCCTGAGCCTCAAGATGGAGAAGTGATTGTGTTCATGCAACATTTAGCTCGAGGTTTTAGTCCCCCCGGATCAAATTTTTTCCGGGATGTACTTGCCAGCTACCAACTCCATCCTCAAGACATTGGACCAAATTCTGTGTCCAACATATGCGATTTCCAAGTATTCTGTGAGGTTTACCTGCAAGAAGAACCAACCGTTGATCTCTTTCGAGACCTCTTCCACTTAAACCGCCGGACCGAATTTTCTGACGGCCCTATACTGAACTTGGTGGTGTGTCGATTCAAAAGAGGAAAGAGGTTGAATTTCCTCACGCCAAACTTCACAGCCATCCAAAAGACTGGAACCAAACCTGGTTCTATTGTCAGAACACTGCCCCTGCTGAAGAAAATCCTTTGCCGGGCTACCGTCCGCACCGGCTTAGAAATAGCCACCCTTTACCTCAACGATTGTCTGCCAAAGAACAACAAGCCTATGCACCTCAACTCGCCAAACTCCGGGCTTTCTTTGCCAACAATTTAACTGGTGTTGATCTCGTCCGCTATTGGGTTTCATGGTGTATTCTACCTTTAAGCCGCCGCCCCGGATTGATGTGTGAATATACCGGCAAGACCAATGACCCACAACGGTTTAATGAAATAGAACTGACTGATGATGAAATTACTGAGAGTGTAAAGAAAATGTTGGACGAACCGCTCGCCGTATGCACTCAAACTGGACTGCGCCCCTTTTATGCCTCCAACAAACCGTCGGCGGTAAAAACTTTAACCTTGTACTTTCCTGATCCTTCTCCGCTTTAACACTGCTATAATAACCCTTTGTGCAATCTCACAGGCCAATAGCTCCTTCTGGAAAAGGAAACCTCTAGAAAAAACGGCCAAGGCTCCTCGTGTCAAGAGCAAGGTCACCAAGAGAGTTGTCAAGAAGAAAACTGCTGAGTCTTCTGAACCGCCAGAAGATGTCAGTGACTCGGCTGAAGAAGTAAAATTTGACTCCCTTGGCTTCTATTTCATACACCTTATTGATAATGATTACTCCCAGGATGATGCGGAAGCCAGCCGTGCAGATCATGTTGAGGTAATTTGTCTTTCTTCTGACTCAGAACTTGTGCCGATTCAAAGATTTCGCCGTGCAGTTCGGAAAGTGAAATGCTCTCACCCTCTTGCTTATTTGGATCAAAAACTTTCTTTGAAGACACAGCAAACCAAAGGATGTCGCACAACCCGGCACAGTGATCAACAGGTCACTTCTTCCGGTTTACCTCATACACCAAACCGGAAACGTCGTCCAGAGGTTGCTTGTTCTCCTGAAAAACTTTATCCTTTGAAAGGTTTCTTCCGATGCCCTCCTAATCCATCTGATTCAAATTACCAGGTGTCTTCTAATTCGTCTGGCGGTTCATCAACTAATCAGCTGCCTCCACTGAAAACCGTCCCTGGGTAAGTATGCAGCCCTCCATTTTTCCATCATAATTCGGTTAATCATGCTAATCCTTGTTTTAATATTAGTTCCCAAGCTCGTCTGAGCAAGAAAGCTAAGACCGGTGCCCCTACTGGCGAACTTGAACCGGAGGAGACTCCTAAAAATGCTGATGAAAATCTTGATAATATCATGGATGATTCTATCCTGCCGGAGCCAGCTACCAATGCTGATCCGTCGGAAGCTGATCCGGCTACACACGAGGGCACATCAAGTCCACATGCTACACCTGCAAGTCCAGTTGTTGATCCACTGAACTCAACTGCTAATCCGCCAAACCCTGCTACCACTCCAAACCCAGCCAAAGATGATGACGTTGTTGTTACTGGCACTGCTTATACATTCTTGAACCGGCTTTATACAAACCGAGATTATGAAGCGATTTGGTAAATCTAATGAAGGAATGCTATGAGGTGAACATTTTCATCCGTATCTTGTATCTTTACTGCCTAGTATCTTGTATCCCCCAAGGGCCGGTTTAGTTTGCAAAGACAAACCGAGACTTTTGATCTTCCATACTGCACATAGTTGACTTTTCCTTACTTATGCTCTTGAGCAAATATACATTAGCCCCCAAGTGCCAGGATTGAAACTTGTATTAATCCTCGGGACTTTGAACAAGCAGTAGTAAAGAAGCAATCCGCATTATCCCCCAAGTGCCAAGTGTATAACTAGTTGTATACTTGGGACTTTGATAGAATATTGATATGCTCCTCTCATTATGGCAGGCTGATATAAACCATGAACGCACTCAAATTGCTGATCTTCAAGAAAGCATCAAATCCCATCAAGAAGAATCTTCCAAGGCCAAAGATGAGCTAAGATCCGCTTTAACTTCCATGGAACAACTTAAGGAAGGATTCAAGGCTGAACATGCCAATTGGGACACTGAGAAGGATACATTGCTAAAACGGGCTGAAGACGCCGAATCAGCTCTTAAACCGGTGGCAGAAGAGCTTTCTGGATTGAAGCATCAAATTAATGCCATGACCTCTGCAGTATTTGGTAAGTACTCCTACCAAGGCATCTGAAATATCCATCTTGTAGGGTGCCGGTTTAAATATGAAATTCTTAAACCGTTGTAGGTAGCCGCATTGCTCATCTGGGCTCGGATGTACGGATGAAGCTGAAAGCAGCATATACTCTGATTGAACAATTGTATGCCGGTGCCCAACGGGTTATCTGCGCAGCATCCTACGACAATCCGGCCCCCACACTGTTCAAGGACACTCTAGCAAGGCTATCCATGACGCCAGCACAGATAGAAGAGATGAAGCGATCCGCTGCCAGGGCTGGCACTTTGTTGGCACTCACCCGAGCCAAAGCGTGGATAGCCGACCTGGATCCGGTTGGCCTCGCCAAAGGCTTTCCAAGCACACAAGAAAACAGGGCAGAGTTTGATGACGAAGCCCTTAAAAATGTGACAAGGGAAATGCGTCCTCTGGCGAGTCAGCTGGCAGAGGATGCTAACTTGACTATTCACCGGTCTTATTATGATGCCAACAACAAACGGATTAACGCTGTCATGCCGGAAGCGCAAAATCTTATTCCGCCAATCCGTAAGCACACTTATGCCCCTGATGTTGATCCGTCGGAACTTATCAGTGAAGAGGCTGTCTTTCAGGCTTTAACCCAGATTGACTGGACCACCGCGGACTTCCAGCCACTAGGTGGGGAGGAGGACGCTGATCCGATGCCAAATGACCCATCAACTTCACATCAACATGGTAATGAGGCTTGATCCGGCAATCTGATTGATGCTCCATAAACTTTGTTTTGTTGGAAACAACACCATATTTTGGGCCTTAAAGCGCCTTGTAATAGGCTAGCGAAAATACTTTGATCGGTTGCCATCGTGCACTGGGATATACTTTGCCTTGATCCGCCATGATAATTTCAGTACTGGCTTATGTACTTTCACAATATTATTCAATCCCTGTGTCTGCATAAGAAAAAATCTGTCCAGGCGGTTTACCATCGGACGGGTCAAAATGCCCAACACAACTTGGTAGACAACCATGGTTGCTATAAAGTAGCAATAATAAATCATACCTGTGATATGAAACTATGCTGTTGGTTTACCAATTTTGATTTTAGTAAGGGAGAAAACCCAACTTCCACCATGCAATGCTGGTATATATGATATAAAACCGGGTTGTGATGAACGCCGGATGATTGCTGGAGACAAGGTGTCAGAGCCAGACCGGCTTGAAGGATGCCGGGTTACCTTTAATTGTATGCTTTAACAGAAGATCCGTAAGCCACACCGGGTTAAGAAACACCGGTTTAACAGAAATATTATGAAAGAACAAAAAGCTTGGCAAGAAGAAAACAAAAAACCATGGTCAAGGCTTTTCAAGGGCTGCCAGGCCCAAATCGAGGCTTTTCATGGGCTGCCAGGCCACTGAGTTAAACCATTTTGACAAAGCCTTTTAAGATGGGCCTCCAACTAACCAATCATCATTTTAACTTTGACAAGTTCAGGGTCTCAATGAGAGTAACTGTCAAACGTTCGACGGGTCGTGCCAGGATTACCTGGATAGGAGTGGCTTACTTGATGAAGGCAGGTTAACCCGGGGTTTTAGGTGAATACACCAGGCTTCCAAGCCGTGGTACCCGACTACAAGGGTCCTTTCAAACTCTTTGGTATTTGACACAAAGATCCCCCAAGTAACTTTGTGAGCTGTGCTCAATGGGTGCCTATGTTTGAGTCGTGCTTTGAGCAACCAAACCCTCTTTGGCCCCTTGGGTGTGAAGCTCCCAAGCTAGGTGGTGGCATGATAGCCGGTTTAACAGGTAGTACTTCGCTTTGTTAGCTGAAGCCCCCAAGTAAACAGAAATTTGAAGAAAACGGCGGAGACCCTGCTTAATAGCAAGGATGCCGGTTTATTATATTGATCATAATATATACATTGTTGAAATATGTACATAAGAAAAGCCTGTGGCTTCAAGTGTAATAAGGCCGTAGGAGAGCTATGTTCCATGGCCGCCGGGTCTCCTCCTCAGAGCTGCGTGAGTCTTCTCGAACGTCAATGAGGTAGTATGATCCGTTGTGCAGATTTTTGCTGACCACAAAGGGCCCTTCCCAAGGTGGGGATAGCTTGTGCATATCGGTCTGGTCTTGAATGAGCCGGAGCACCAAATCGCCTTCTTGAAAGGTTCTTGTCTTAACCTGGCGGCTGTGATAACGCCGTAGGTCTTGTTGATAAACCGCCGACCGAGCCAAAGCCATGTCCCGTTTCTCATCTAATAGGTCCAGCGCCTCTTGGCATGCTTGCTCGTTGTCCGCTTCAACATAATTCGCAACCCGGGGTGAGTCGTGACGAATATCACTTGGGAGGATGGCCTCAGCCCCGTAAACCATGAAAAAGGTGTATAACCCGTAGATCGGTTTGGGGTGGTATTTATACTCCATAACACAGATGGTAATTCTTCCGCCCAACAACTCGGCGTCCGCTTCAAAGGGACCATAAGCCGAGGCTTGATACCCTTCAGGATCTCTTGATTCGCCCTCTCAGCTTGACCATTAGACTGGGGGTGAGCCAGGGACGCTACATCAAGCCGGATGTGCTCTCGTTGGCAAAACTCCTCCATCTCACCTTTAGAAAGGTTCGTACCATTATCTGTGATGGTGCTGTGTGGAAAACCAAAACGGAAAATAATCTTTTTGAGAAATTGAACCGCCGTGGCTGCATCACACTTACTGATGGGCTCCGCTTCAACCCATTTAGTGAATTTGTCAACTGCCACCAATAGGTGGGTCTTCTTATCCTGGGAGCGCTTAAAGGATCCAACCATATCAAGCCCCCAAGTAGCAAACGGCCAAGTGATGGGAATCATGCGTAACTCTTGAGCTGGAACATGAGCTCGACGTGAAAACTTCTGACAAGCGTCACACCGCTTTACCAGATCCTCCGCATCAGAATGAGCTGTCGACTAGTAGAACCCATGACGGAAAGCTTTAGCCACCAAGGATTTTGAACCGGCATGGTGACCGCAATCCCCTTCATGGATTTCACGTAGAATATCTTGTCCTTCTTCAGGAGAAACACAGCGTTGGAATACGCCTGAAACGCTAGAACGGTGTAACTCGCCATTGTGAACAACCATAGACTTGGACCGCCGGATTATCTGCCTGGTGAAAAGCTCATCATCTGGTAACTCTCCCCGGTTCAGATACGCCAAATATGAAACCGTCCAATCCGGAGTGGCATGTAAAGCGGCTACCAATTGGGCCTCCGGATCAGGAAAAGCAAAATCCTCCTCTGTAGGCAACTTTACAGATGGGTTATGCAAGATATCTAGAAAGGTATTGGGTGGTACCAGTTTACGCTGAGATCCCAGCCGGCTTAGAGCATCTGCTGCTTCATTCTTGCGCCGGTCAATGTGCTTCACCTGATAACCCTTGAAGTGTCCTGCTACAATATCCATCTCGCGCCTATAAGCCGCCATGAGTGGGTCCTTAGAATCCCAAGTACTAGAAACTTGCTGAGCCACCAGATCAGAATCTCCGAAACACCGAACCCGGCTTAAGTTCATTTCCTTAGCCACACGGAGACCGTGGAGTAAGGCCTCGTACTCTGCTGCATTATTAGTACAAGGAAACATTAAACGGAGAACATAACAAATTTTATCACCTCGAGGGGAAGTAAGGACAACCCCAGCCCCCGAGCCTTCCAATTGCCTGGACCCATCAAAGTGAATGGTCCAGTATGTATTATCCGGTTTGTCCTCTGGTGCCTGTAACTCGGCCCAATCATTGATGAAGTCAACAAGCGCCTGAGATTTGATGGCCGTTCGAGGCATATACTTCAACCCATGTGGACCAAGCTCAATTGCCCACTTCGCAACCCAGCCAGTTACTTCTCTATTCTGGATTATATCGCCCAAAGGAGCAGAACTAATCATTGTGATAAGATGGCCTTGAAAGTATTGTTTGAGCTTCCTACTTGCCATAAAAACTCCATACACCAGCTTCTGCCAATGTGGATATCTTTGCTTTGATTCGATCAGTACCTCACTGATATAATAAACTGGCCTTTGAACCGGATATTCGTTTCCAGCCTCCTTACGCTCAACCCCAATTGCCACACTGAACGCACGGGCATTGGCAACCACGTACAATAATAGAGGCTCGTTATCAACCGGAGCAGCAAGGACGGGCGGTTCAGCCAGCTGCCGCTTCAAATCCTCAAATGCCGCATCGGCGGCGTTTCTCCAGACGAAGTTATCCGTCTTCTTCAACATCTGATACAGGGGAATCGCCTTCTCTCCCAAACGGCTGATAAACCGGCTGAGGGCTGCAATCCGGCCCGCCAGATGCTGAACATCATTGATGCATGCAGGTTTAGCCAAGGATGTGATCGCTTTGATTTTTTTCCGGATTGGCCTCAATGCCTCTCTTGGACACAAGAAAACCCAAGAGCTTGCCTGACGGAACACCAAAAACGCATTTGTCTAGGTTGAGTATCTTTTTGTAAACCCGAAGATTGTCAAACGTCTCCTTGAGATCATCTATCAAGGTTTCCTGCTTCTTGGACTTTACCACAATATCATCCACATAGGCATGAACATTACGCCCGATCTGCTTATGAAGACAATTTTGCACACAACGCTGGTAGGTTGCTTGGGCACTTTTGAGCCCAAAGGGCATAGAAACATAGCAAAAGGCTCCAAAGGGAGTGATGAAGGCTGTCTTCTCCTGGTCCTTAACTGCCATTTAAATCTGATGATAACCTGAATAAGCATCCAGAAATCTCGGGCGCTCACAACCCGCTGTCGCATCAATGATCTGATCAATACGCGGGAGAGTAAAAGGATCTGCCGGGCAGGCCTTGTTCAAATCTGTGTAGTCCACACACATACGCCAAGTGCCGTTTTTCTTAAGAACGAGCACCGGATTAGCCAACCACTCGAGATGAAATACTTCGACGATAAACCCCGCCACTACACTACTGGAATTAGCTACTTTGCCATCTGCCAGTTCTTTGCCGTCCGCTAGCAGACGGCAAAGAAGCTGGCTGATGGCAAAGACCAAATTTGCCATCAGCCAGTTCTTTGCCATCTGCTAGCGGACGGCAAAGATTCTTTGCCGTCGGCTAGTGGACGGCAAAGAGGGAGGGGCCCCACTGACGAGCTGCAAAAAAAAAACCTAACGGCCCCCTCTTTGCCGTCCGCTAGCGGACAGCAAAGAGCAAGAAGGCGGACGACAAAGGGGGGCGGACGGCAAAGAGGGAGGGCCCCCTGTAACGTTAACGGCCGCGCCCCACACCCCCTCTCTCTCTTTCTCCCCCACCAGTTACTCTCGCCGCCGCCCCGTCGCACCACCCCACCGCCGCCCAGCGCCCCCCGCCCTGTCGCCCCACCACCCCGCCGCCGCCCCGGCGCCCACCTGCCCCGTCGCCCCCATCGCCCCCGCTGCGCTGCCGTCTGGGCGCCGCCACGCCCCGGCGCCTCGGCACCTCCGCGCCCCGCCGCCTCAGCCGGGCCCGGCGCCGACGCCCCAGGCCGCCCCGCCCCCCTCCTCGGCCGCCCCAGGCCGCACCGCCCCCTCCTCCACCCAGGTGAGCTCTCTGCTTCCTTTTTTTTCCTTTTTTCTGTTTTTTTAGTTTTAGGTTTATGTTTAGTTTAGATTTAGTTTTTGTTTTAGTTTTAGGATTAGTTTTAGGTTTATAGGTTTAGTTTTAGTTTAGTTTTAGGTTTAGATTTAGTTTTTTCCTTTTTCTATTTTTTTAGTTTTAGGTTTAGGTTTAGTTTAGTTTTAGGAAAGAAGAAGAAGAGAAAAAGAGGAGAGGAGAAGAAGAAGAAGAGGAGGAGGAGAAGAAAAAAGAAGAAGAGGAAGAAGAAGAAGAAAAAAGAGGAGAGGAGGAGAAGAAGAAGAAGAGGAAAAAGGAAAGGAGGAGGAGGAAGAAGAAGAATAAGAAGGAAGAAAAGGAAGAAAAGGAAGAAGAGGACCCCGACCCGGCACCCCGACACGACACCCCGACCCCGAGACCCCGACCCCGACACCCCGACCCCGACCCCGACCCCGACCCCGACACCCCGACCCCGAGCCTGACCCGACACCCCGACCCCGACACCCCGACCCCGACACCCCGACACCCCGACCCCCCGAGCCTGACCCGACAACCTGACCCCGAGCATGACCCGACACCCTGACCCCGACACCACACCCCGACCCCGAAACAACACCCCGACACCGACACGGCACTACCCCGACATCGACACGACACCCCGACCCCCCGACCCCGAAACAACACCCCGACCCCGACACGGCACCCCGACACCGACAGGACACCCCGACAGCTCCCAAAAAGGTGTTCTTTGGCCTTCCAGAGGCTAACGGGGTCATATATTTGTGAATTATTAGTTAGGTCATATATTTTTCGATTTTGTTATGAAAAATATCATATATAATTGTGTTGATCGTGTAGTTTCAAATGTGCAGTTGTTTCATCACTGCGAGGTTTGGTGTTCGACGACCTCGCCATGCGTTTGACGAGCTCTGCCCCTTCGTTCGTGGGTGAGCACAAATGACAAGTTCTCCTCCCCCATTAATTATTTGATCTATTCCGATGAAACTTGATAGCTAGCTATATATGTGTCTTGAATCATCAGTATGCGTAAACAATATGTGTCTCCCGTTCGAAAGCGTCATAGTTATAAATATGCATGCATTTGCATATTTATAACCTTGATTCTTTCGAATTGTCCAACGCTATCCATGGACAGCCCGAGTATGTGTAGATTGGGTTCGTTTTCCCATATGCTTTGCTCCGGATCCGACGCATATATTTCGTCAGTGCCTCCCCTGTTGTTCTCCGGGTACACATCCTCTCTGTTTATTGCAGAGACGTGTATCGGGAGAACAACGGGGAGGTGCTGCCGAAATTTTGCGTCGGATCCGGAGCATAGCATGGGAAAATGAACCCAATCTAAACATACACGGGTGGGATTAGGACCTATCATTACCTATTAGAGTGTAGGTTGCATGGACGTAATAAAATTGACAAAGTAGATCAACTGATGAATATATACATGGTGAATTACATATATAATTGTTGTGTGTCCAGTAGCTCTGAAAGTCAAGATGAGTGACCGTGCGTGGATGTATACCGGTCACACTGGTCAGAACAAATGGAGCGCTGAATGGTTCACAAAAACTAAGAGGTTTGTGCAAGCCGCATTTGCAAATGGCCAAAAGAAAACCTGGTGCCCCTGTTTCCGGTGCGACAATTGGGAAAAGAAGACAGAGGCTTAATGGGCAAACACCTGTAGAAGAGTGGTTTTACGCCCGATTATACGGTGTGGACATTTCATGGTGAGTCTGCCCAACGTGACCGAGCTGAGGTGGATCGTCGTCGCACCGACGAGCATGGTACCGGGATGGAAAACATGGTGCAAGGCTATGATGATGCTCAGGATTCGGACGAGGAGATGGAGGAATCTGCAAAGGCCTTCAATGAAATGTTGGAGTCTTCGAAACGTCCGCTCCACGAGCACACTGAGCTTTGTCAGTTGGATGCCATCTCACAAGTAATGGCTCTGAAGGCTCAGTTCAACTTGGGCAGAGAATGCTATGACGCAATTATGACAGTATTTGGACGCTTTCTACCCAAAGGCCATGTAATGCCTGCAAACCTGTACCAGTCGGGCAAAATCCTTCGTGCACTGAAGATGCCCTATGAGAAGATACATGCCTGTGAGAAAGGATGTGCCTTATTTAGGCTTGACTATGCGGACTTGAACTATTGTCCCATTTGCAAGTCTTCCAGGTATATTGTGGTAGACAACGGTATGGGTGAGAAGACACAGACCAAAATCCCCGTTAGTGTTCTTCGGTATATGCCAATCGTACCAAGACTTCAACGTATTTTCATGGTCGAAGAGACGGCCAGACAGATGACATGGCACAAAACAGGCAAAAGAACCGAACTAGATGCAGATGGGAATCTGATGATGGTACACACATCGGATGGTGTTGCGTGGAAAAAGTTTGATGAATTACATGCTGACAAAGCGGCAGATCCGAGGCATCCTCGAGTCGGCATCAGCACGGATGGGTTCAGTGTGTTTGGTATGACGGCAGCCCAATACAGTTGTTGGCCCGTATTTGTCTTTCCACTCAATCTCCCCCCCGGACAGATTATGCAAAGAAAGAACATTTTCCTGACGTTGATAATTCCAGGACCCAACTATCCGGGCAAAAATATGAATGTGTACATGCAGCCGCTTAAGGACGAATTGCAAGAAGCCTGGGATAATGGGTTCAAGACATACGACGCCTTTAGCAAACGGAACTTCATAATGCGTGTCTAGTACATGTACTCGACGCATGACTTGCCGGCGTTTGCGCTATTCGTTGGCTGGTGTGTGCATGGAAGGTTCCCGTGCCCCACATGCAAGGGAGATCTTGAGTTTCGTTGGCTTCAGGCCGGTCGCAAGTTTTCTTGCTTCGACATGCATAGACAGTTCCTGGATCCTCGCCATAAGTTCAGGAAAGACAAGAAGAACTTCATCAGGGGTAGAGTTGTCAAAAACTCTGCACCACCTGCATTGACAGGCCAACAGACCCTGGATCAGTTAAACGCTCTCGAGCCAGATCCACAACGTCCAGGGTACTTCAAGGGGTATAGTACTAAGCACACGTGGACTCACAAAACATGCTTATGGGATCTGCCTTACTTCAAAGACCTCCTTTGCCCACACAACATCGACGTGATGCACACTGAGAAGAATATCGCCGAGGCACTTTTTGGTACATTGTTCGGCATAGATGGGAAGTCAAAGGATGATACTAAGGCTAGAGTCGATCTAGAGGCGCTATGTCATAGGCCGTTACAAAACATGAAAGAACCGAAAGGAAAGCAGAACTGGACGAAGCCAAAGGCATGGTTCAATCTTGGAAGGCCAAATATGAGGGAAATTCTCTTGTGGGTGCAACATCAGTTGATGTTCCCCGATGGGTATGCAGCAAATCTAAAGAGGGGAGCGAATCTTGATAAACTGAAGATATTTTGTCTCTAGAGTCATGATTGGCACATATGGATTGAGCGGGTAATGCCGATGATGTTGTGTGGCTTCATCCCTGAGGATGAATGGCTAGTACTGGCAGAACTCAGCTATTTCTTCTGTGTTCTTTGTGCGAAAGAACTATCGCCTGGCATGCTAGAAGAAATGGAAGAGTTGGCGACGGAGTTGATCTGCAAGTTAGAGAAGATCTTTCCATCGGGCTTCCTTAATCCAATGCAGCATTTGATTTTGCATCTCCCGACCGAGGCAAGATTGGGGGGCCCGTGCAAAATTGTTGGTGCTACCCAACTGAGAGGATGCAGAAGACGCTTTGAGAAAAATGTAAAAATAAACGTAGAATTGAAGCATCGATGGCTGAGGCATTCATCACAGAGGAGGCGGCAAACTTCGTAACAGCGCACTACGAAGCCAAAAATCGTCATTTGCATAATCCGAAGCCTCGGTACAATGCTGACGAGCCTAAAAAGGGTGGATCCAACATCATCCTATTCAAAGGGAATCTCCCGCCAGCTAGTGTTTCACATCCAGTATCTTTGGATAACGAAGAATGGCGGACCATTTCGTTGTATATCTTCAACAACCTGATAGAAGTGCGGCCGTACATCGAGTAAGTTCTTGGTACATTGTTTCGCAACTTCTATTTCCTTTGAACTACTCTTATTCTTGGATATGTCATACAGTCGATACGTCGCCATATTCTCGTATGGAGCGGAGATCCAAAAGGATTCCGTCGAAGAGTATGAGCTTCTCGCAAAGCAAGGAGGTGGCTATCCCGGTTTCATCTCTTGGTTCAAACAAACGGTAATTTCTATTAGACAATTTCATTTCATTCGCTAATTTGTGCATAATGCAACAATCCTTTCATATTAAACTTGTAGGATAATTTAGAGTCTATGGACGCCGAATTGAGACAAGTCGCTAATGGTTTTGACTATAAGGTCCGTTCATTTGACAAGTATGACATCAACGGGTATCGCTTTCGTACCTATGGCAAAGAGCTATCTATGGCCGACCGAAAGTCTACAAATTGTTGTGTATCTGCTATCGGCGAAGGAGGTACCGAGTATTATGGGAGAGTTGAAGCAATTTATGAACTTTTGTTCGATGGTGAAAACCCACCGAATGTCGTAGTCTTCAAATGTTATTGGTTTCAGCCGAAAGAGACTAGAAGGACTCATGAACATATAGGGCTAGTTGAAATCAACCAAAGCACTCATTTAGATGTTCCTGATGTCTATATTATGGCTCAACAGGCGACCCAAGTATTCTATCTACCGTGGGCCTGCCAAACTAATCCAAATCTGAAAGGTTGGGATGTCGTTTATGAAGTGCCGCCACGTGCTAGACTTTCTCCCCCAAAGGAAGAGGATTATGAACCTCACATTAACCCAGACACATATGAAGGAGAATTCCTACAAGAGACACGTCTTTCCAAAAAGCGTTTCAAGAACCGCTATACTTCACCCCCAAACATTGAAGTAGACATCGACAATGAATCCGACATCACCCCAGAGGAGGAACAAGAAGAGCCAGAACAAGAAGAGGTTACTGCTGCGGATGACCTGTCAATGCTTGAACGATTACGTCAAGGTGGCCTTGCACATGTTGATGCCAATGAACCCTATGAGCCCATCATTGATTATAGTGATGATGATGATTATGCATTTATTGATGATACTGATCGAGATTATTAGTAGTGTCAGGTATTCAATTTTTTATGTTGTACTTGATGATGATACACTTAAGTGATATACATATTATTATTCATGTCGGTACTTTTTTTATGTTGTACTAATTTCGTTTATTCTTTGTCATGGCAGGTGTTGAAAGATGGTGGGCGCTGGTCGGGAGCGCGCCGAGGCCCCTTCTTCGTCGGCGCGTGGTGCAAGGTCTTCCATTCCACACGCACCTCTCCGCCGAGCGTTGCTGGATAGTATGGCGACACCGCCGGGCCCTTCTTCGTCGATCGCGGTGCCCAGCAGGGGACGAGGTAAGAAGAAGAGAGGAGGTGGAGCACGTGGTCGCGGGAGAGGAGGTAGGGTGACTCTTACGGCGCCTTCCTCGCCATCGCCCCCAGCTGTTTCACCCAAGCACGTGACTGCTAGGGTGGACGCGTCTGAGGAGGAGGCTGCACGGACTCCGGTCCACGAGCCTCCGGTCCACGAGTCTTCGGCCCACGAGCCTTGGGTCGACGGGCCTTCGGCCCACGAGACTTGGGCCCACGAGACCCCGGAGGAGCACACGTCTGCGTGGGGTACCTGGTCGGGTCAACCTGAGGATGGCGGGGAGCCGAGTGGCCATGCTGATGATGGCGGGGAGCCGACTGATGAGGAGGGGGAGGAGGGGGGCAACGTCTACCAGCGTGGTGCTACACGGCTCCCGTCTGTGCCGGCGACCCGCGAGCAGAGGTGGTTGATTTTCCCTGATGGGGAGAGGTAAGTGCATTTAATCTTTTTGTACCTTCTGCATTCATGTTTCTTCAAATAACTGATGTGTTGGCCTTGTCATGCTGCAGGGGTTGGGACCACCACGAAAGTGTCCGCCGGCCCAACTCTGTCCTTGGAGTTCTGATTCGGCAGAACTTCTCGGGGTTTGTCACGTTGCCTGGTGAGGGTCGGCTTCCAGAGGTTGGATTGACTTGGGAGCACTACTTGGCTGCCCCGGCCCCGCCGGGTAAGATTATCGATGGTGTCTTGTGCAAGACGAGGGCAGATGTCGTGATTAGAAAGTTCTGGGTAATTGCTCCTTTACACAATTAAAAATCTTCAACTAGCTAGTTATTAGTTGTACTAATCAATATTGTCTCATTTGATTGCAGACATTCTACAGGTGTGAGTAGGGATACGAGGAGGAGGCGGATCATGTTATCCGCAAGGAGTGCAAGCGCCTACTTCAGAACTTACGACATGAGGTTCGGGTGCAGGCGGTTCGAGACTACTATGCCGGGCGTGGTATCAAGAAGCCCAAGCAGGAGTGCCGTGATAAGTTCTTGAGTAAGGAGAAGTACATGAAGGTAATTCTTAAGGCCTTGTACTTACTTCCTTCATTTAGTAATTCATAGCCTTAGTGCTCAAGTTTCTATTTGCTAACTTAGGCCCCTCCGAGATGGTGTGCGGATCGGATGGATTGTTGGGAGGTGTTGGTCAATGCGTGGCGCTCAAGTTTGCCGTCAGCGGCGTACGGCAAAGGCCTGCCGTTAGCCACCTAACGGAGTAACAGCGCACTTATTGCCGTCTGCACTCTTTGCCGTCCGCTGCTGATGGCAAAGGCTCCTTTGCCGTCAGCCGCCCGAAGCAGACGGCAAAGTACCTCTTTGCCGAACTGTCGGGGATATACCCCGCTTTGTAAACCGGCCGGACTTGGCGGTTTACCTGAAGACCTGCCCTGACCTTGGCGGTTTACAAGCAACCTGCTTGGATGTTGTAACTCAATGGTAACCCGACGGACGGGTCAGAGGAGCGACAAGACCAGGTGGCCCGTCTGGCGGTTCATGAAGGCCGGTTCAACTATTGTGGGCCGGTTCAAGAGAAAAGGAATATTTACCTTACAAGGAGTCAAGACCGAGACTTGTACCCGGTTTGTACTAGAGATAGACTAGTCCTAATCCTAATAGGACTCCACATGTAAACCGCCCCTTCAACATATATAAGGAGGGGCGGGGCTCCCCAAAGCGGGACGGGTTGAAAGCTACAAGCTACAAGCAAACAATAATCTCTAGGGTTAGACACAAGAGCCGGTTTACGGCGTCTCCCTCGGGATGATAATGAGACCTAGCCTCAAACAGCATGTAGGGTTTTTACCGGATGATGTTTCCCGGGGCCCGAAGCTGTCTAAACCCTTGTCTTGCGTGTTGATCCGCCCTGCGTCTCTCGTCCCACTCAACCCCTCTCAAGCTACCACATGGATGCGTTGGCCTCGCGACTAAGTCCTGACACTAAGGACATCTGCCGTGACAAATCCACGACAGTTGGCGCCCACCGTGGGGCCTGCGCATGTTGGTGATGAGTTCTTGAAGGGATCTCTCCCAGGGTTCGAGGTGCTCGCGATTCTTTAGATGAAGAAGAGCCGGCGCAAAGTCACAATTATCTTTGGATCCGGTAATGCAAGATTGAGACATGCGCCTCCGCAAGTCGCCAAGTACGTGCTACTGCCGCTGCTCCTGATGTGAGTTTGTGTCCGGTACAAGCTGCTGTTTTTACGACGACGCTGCAATCGCGCAGTCACGAGTAATCACGTTGGCGCAATGAGCAGCCATGTCAGATTTTCTTAGTCAAATCAATGCAATGGGATGAATCCCGAGCTGTTGTACACATACAATGATGGCGAAAGCACACCCATCAAATTTACAGAGGAAAGATTTGCGTGTGTTGCACGTGAACCGAAGCAAACCAGAAGACATCAAACCGTAAACTAGTACAACACGGAGCCAAAAGTGGATTTAATATCCAGGGTCAGAAGGAAGACATCAACCGCTGCTGTATGCGACGTTAGCTTTGTGTCCGATTTCTCAACTGAGGAAAAAATACCCCCAAGATCCCAAAGGGTTACTGGCCGTGCAGTGCTGAGCCAAACAAGGGGGCCACGCGTCGATGATGGATGTATGTGCGTGGACATAGCACTCATGGAAAACTGCACCATGCCTTGGACAACACACCTGTCACGCACAAACAGAAAAAATTGCAGGATCCCGCCCACGTTCTAGCTAGTACACAAGGTTGGCATCAAATAAAAAATAGTGTGCACAGCCGACCTCAAACTCCACATGGATTGATCAAAAAATTAGACAAAGTCTAGTACATGGGAAAGGAGGAAAAGTCTACAAGACAAAGTGCGCCCCGTCCCGCCATGCATCGACCAGCCGCCGACTCGCTGCGCTGGCCTTCGCCCGTGAGCCACTGCTCCTCCGCTGGCCCTGAGCCGCCGAGTTGCTCCACGTTCTTCGCGAGCTACCCCGCCTCGTTGAAATGCTGTTGACCCTGCGGGCGCGCCCCTGCTTCCGCCGCACCACGCCGACGAGCCGCTGTCTCCATGGCCTTGTTGAAACGCCATTGCCGACTGTGACACCGTTTCAGATGTGCCGTATCGCTGCTGTCTCAAAGTCCAGAAACAAAACAGCTTGGACGGTGCGTACAGGAATCAGCCAAAGCTAAACATGATTAGCTAAAGCCAAAGCAATCATGCATTGATGTCCAAGAAGGTACTATGACCTGGACAAGTCCGGTGATCATCAGTCGTCCAAGCAAATCAGGTGACATCCATCTAAGTTTGTTTATTTAGCATATATTGTTTTTTGTCAAAGAGCAATTTATTTTTGCCATCTTCTGCAATGTTTTTATGCAGGATAATTATTTTTTGACAAGGGTATTGTTATACCGCGGACATGGAGCGCGTGCCAGCATAATTTTGCACTGGTGTTCCTCCGGGCCATGCTGATCGACGGATACATGTGCAAATCACCGCCCCCGCTGTTCGGTTTACATCAACGCACCGTCCGGCTCGCCCGTCCGCACCGCCTTACAACACCACGGACGACTCGCCCGTCCGCCCTGGCTGCCGGTTCACGCATCCGTACCGGCTTACAAACGTCGTGGTCGACTCACCCGTCCGCACCGGTTTACCACGCCGCGGCCGGTTCACCCGTGATTTATTTCAGCTTCATACAGTTATCATCAACTTCATGGCGGGTTATTTTCGGCCTAAACGAATCAGGTGATATCCATCTAAATCTATTTTTTGACATATAATGTTTTTGTAAAAAGAACAATTACGTTGGTTTTGCATATTTTTATATGCAGGACAATTATTCGCCACAACATCGGTGTTACACCATGCATATGGAGCGTGCACCGGCGTCATTATATACTGGCTTTTGACCATTCCACACTGCTTAACGGACGCGCGCAAACCGCCGGTGGTCCGGTTTACATCAACATGGGGCCGGTTCTCCGCCTGTGCCGGCTTACAGTTTCACTGTGGTGATCGTCAACTCCGCGGTGGATATTTCCGGCCAACATATCAGGACAAATTGTCTGTTGCAAAAAGGGGATTATTATATCACTGAGCTATTGGATAACCCGTGCCGGTTTATATCGCGATCCAGATCGCGTCAACTCGTCAGGACCATGCGAATTACCCAATAGCGCATGCACAGGCTGCCATCCCCCGCAGCCCGGTTTACATCAACATACCGGGCTGTACCTGTCTGCGCGAGCCATTTATTGAGTATGAACAAGTCACAGCTTGGGTAGCCCGGTTTTCTTTCAAATTGGAGGCAAATTATCATCAACCGCCGTCTGCACTGGATGGATCAATGGGCAGGCGCACAAGTCGCTGCCGCTACAGTTTGGTTAACTTCAAATCACCAGTTGGAAGGAACCATTGGCCGAGTTGCTGACACGGTTCATACGGGATCATTTACAACCCGCCGCAGTCACCTCAACCTTCTGTGTATTCACATCGTGTTATCAACACCAATGATATACAAGTTATACCGGTTTATATCACGGTCAAATATGGAGAATCTCAAGCCAACCCCTCGAGTCACCTTGAGACTTGGGGGCTACGATGATATGACGCAGCAAGTCTTGCCAGTTTCGGCCGGTTTAAGAACCCGAGGACGATGGAGGGAAAGATAACCCGATCCCGGAGGCTACTGTTATGTTGATGAAAATTTAAAGGCCGTCAGAAAATTTCCGGCTTAGAAAGTATATGACAGTTACAAAATCCCGACTCAATGAAGAAGTTTCGGATCATCAGAAAGGATTCCGGTTTGAAACCTGGCTGAAGGGAAGTCAGTATCACTGAAGCTCTCAAATATCCGGTTTACAATCCGGTTCAAGAGAAATCTATTTTCCCACAAAGTTCTGAAGCGCTCAGATCCGGTTTAACAATGTCCGGTTCAAAAAGGAATTAACTTCTCGCAAGTTCGAGTTTAAAGGCCGTCAGAAAATTTCCGGCTGAAAATGAAGATTCCGGTTTAAAATCCGGTTCAAGGGGAAGATGTCTCCCACAAGCTTTGAAGCTCTTAATATCCGGTTCAAGATCCCGGTTCAAGAAGAATTTATCTCTTGCAAAAAAGGTGAAAAGTTACTGAAGAGGACCTGCTGCCATGATGCGCGGTTCAAACATGGGGCTTCCTGTTCAAACATAGGTCGTATTCGAACCAAAGAGAACATAGCTATCCTAACAAAGTCAGTTGGGGACCTAGTCGACTTGAACCGTAGCTACACCTCCTGGGAGCTTGGTCATGTCTTGACGACGGTAATGCCTTCTGGCTGGCACATTTGCCACTAAGTCAGTTGGGGACCTAATCGACTTGAACCGTAGTTACACCTTATGGGAGCTCGGTCATGTCTTGATGATGGTAATGCCTTCTGATCGGCTTTTTAGCCAATAAGTCATTTGGGGGCTTGGTCGTGTCCGAACCAATGCAATGCCACTTGATCGGCCCTAGGCCACTAAGCCACTTGGGGGCTTGGTCGAATCCGAACCAATGCAATGCCACTTGGCCGGCGTAACGCCATGAGTCATTTTGGGGTCCTGGCTGACTGGCACCATTGCTACGCCTTCGGGGGGCTTGGTTGCGTCTGACCATGGTAATTCCATCTGACCAAGCTCAGTAGAGCTCTTCTCTTGCAAAAAATTGTTGCCATTGCTTTTGCTTTAATAGCCTTTCTTGAGAAGTTGCTATTTTATTTGCACTTTTTAAACCGACAGTATTTTGTACCGGTTCAAATAGCTAAGTTGGCGGAACACGGTCCATTTTTAGACCGGAGATTATCTGCCCGGTTTGATTTTCTGCTACCATCCTATTATGGAGTAAACCGGTGTTTATCAACCCGGCTCGGCTTTCAACTACAAGTTGCGAGTGCATGATCAAGTTATAATCCGGAGATTATCAGCCCGGTCTGGTTTGACTACAAGTCACCAGTATTATATATTGCTAAACCAAGTGTTTATCACAGCCCGGTACGGTTTTATCATAAACCGGCGCAACATGGAAGGAGTTATCATTACTCAAGATTGGGGTTATCACTCTTACTACAAAAAGTTGGTAAACCGACTATATCACAGGTATGATATATTTCATATTTTTAAGTGCAGCCTTGGTTATAAACCTAGGTTATATATTGGGCATTATGACCCGTCCGGCGGTAAACCGCCAGGACACTTTAAACTTGTTGTATGCAGAAACAGGTTGAATAACGCATGATTACAACTTATCCGGTGTTTGTTAAACCGGCCTGGCTTTAAGACGATAAGTCGCCAGTATGACGATAACTTATCCGGTGTTTGTTAAACCGGCCTGGCTTTAAGACGATAAGTCGCCAGTATGACGATAACTTATCCGGTGTTTGTCAAACCGGCCTGGCTTTAAGACGATAAATCGCCAGTCTATGATGAGAGATTGTCCGGTGTTTATTAAACCGGTCTGGCTTTGGACTATAAGTCGCCAGTATATATTTGGATTGCGCCATTGGAATCATGCGCTTATAAATTGTTGGGTTATATTATTCAAATAGCCAAACTTGGCTGAATTTTCATTATGATATTGGATGAATAAAGGTTTTCATACGAGATTATATTATCTTGAATGGCCAACATGGCTGGATTTTTTACGGTTATTAATATTATGATTAAGGTTTTCAAAGTCGCTTTAGCGCAATGGTTATCATTTTATACAATTGAAGGAATAGTCCCG
This sequence comes from Aegilops umbellulata, assembly GCA_032464435.1. Lineage (NCBI taxonomy): Eukaryota > Viridiplantae > Streptophyta > Magnoliopsida > Poales > Poaceae > Aegilops > Aegilops umbellulata. The sequence continues at coordinate 403,409,330 of CP136054.1, forward strand.
AGTTGCTGCAGGCTTACAACCCGGCACTTGGGGGCTACATTATTTAAAATTGAGATTACATCAAATATGCAAGTCTCATGTTGCTGCAAGCATGCACCATGACACTTGGGGGCTAATGCAAGGTCATTTTTTGTTCATCTTATTGAAGACCCAACTCATCACATTGTAATGAGCTGGCCCTTGGGGGCTACCAATTGCTCCTGTCAACCATTCAAGGTACAAAGCTTTTTATCCATTATATTGAAGGATCTACTGCTCAGTTGGTAAAGCACAAGGCTCTTAACCTTGTGGACGTGGATTCAAGCCCCATGATGAGGGGTTACATCATATGATGTTATTTTTATTGAGGTATATATATCAAAGTCCCAGCTCAATATTACCTTACTGAGCCGGCCCTTGGGGGCTACGCATTGCTGTTCAAAGTTTACAAGATTATATTTACAAAGTCCTTGCTGATTATTACATAATGACCCGGCCCTTGGGGGCTACATTGGTTGAAGTTTTATGGGCATCAGTCAATGACAAGTCCCAGGTTGCTGCAAGCATGACAACCCGGCACTTGGGGGCTACAGGTATTATATTATTATCGAAGAAAGATTTTCAAATTCTCTGTTGAAGCAAGTTAGATTGACCTGGCGTCACCAATCATTATGACCCTGTGGCTGCAACCCGGTGTCATCAATAATCATAAACCGATGTTGGCAACAGTCATGAACCGGTGTCTGCAACAATCATAATCCGGGGTCATCAGTTTTTACAACCCGGCCATTTGGTATTGTTAAACCGGCAAGTTTTCAAGACCGGGATCATCTTCAAACCGGCTGAATATCAGATGAATATTTCAAGACCAATATTTCTTAAACCGGCGTTTTGGAAGCCGACTCAAATGGATTATTTCTTCACAATATTTTTCTGTCAGCAAATTGAGTATGACGCTGGCTTATTGACCTGGATTTTCTAGAAGGAGGAAATGACAAAGACTAAGGGTGATCGGATGCCGGTTTACAAGAATTCTTAATCCGGAGCACAACCTGTCAAATTTGTTCTGGTGTTTATTTGCAGCATAAGTTTACCATGGATAAATCCAAGCTAAACTTGGCGGCTAATGTCGGGGATATACCCCGCGGTGTAAACCGGCCGGAAGTTAAACCGGCTGGACTTGGCGGTTTACCTGAAGACCTGCCCTGACCTTGGCGGTTTACAAGCAACCCGCTTGGACGTTGTAACTCAATGGTAACCCGACGGACGGGTCAGAGGAGCGACAAGACAAGGTGGCCCGTCTGGCGGTTCATGAAGGCCGGTTCAACTATTGTGGGCCGGTTCAAGAGAAAAGGAATATTTACCTTACAAGGAGTCAAGACCGAGACTTGTACCCGGTTTGTACTAGATATAGACTAGTCCTAATCCTAATAGGACTCCACATGTAAACCGCCCCTTCAACATATATAAGGAGGGGCGGGGCTCCCCAAAGCGGGACGAGTTGAAAGCTACAAGCTACAAGCAAACAATAATCTCTAGGGTTAGACACAAGAGCCGGTTTACGGCGTCTCCCTCGGGATGGTAATGAGACCTAGCCTCAAACAGCATGTAGGGTTTTTACCGGATGATGTTTCCCGGGGCCCGAAGCTGTCTAAACCCTTGTCTTGCGTGTTGATCCGCCCTGCGTCTCTCGTCCCACTCAACCCCTCTCAAGCTACCACATGGATGCGTTGGCCTCGCGACTAAGTCCTTACTTTGTCGTCACCTTTTGCCGTCCGCGGTGGACGGCAAAGACCTTTGCCGTTAGCCATCCATGCCTTTGCCGTCCGCCATGGCTGACGACAAAGTAGCTGATTCCTATAGTGCTAGTAGCCGGGCTACCTCTTCTCCAATGGCCTTGCGTCTTTCTTCGTTAAAACGGCAAAGGAACTGCTTGACCAGTTTAAACTTGGGATCAATATTGAGAGTGTGCTCAGCGAGTCCCCTTGGTACACCTGGCATGTCAGAAGGCTTCCATGCAAAAATGTCCCGGTTCTCACGGATGAACTCGATGAGCACGCTTTCCTATTTCGGATCCAGATTGGCACTGATACTAAACTATTTGGATGAATCACCAGGGACAAAGTCAACGAGTTTAGTCTCATTAGCCGGTTTGAATGTCAGGGCCGGGTCATGCTCAGTTGTGGGCTTCTTCAGAGGGGTCATGTCTGCCGGATCAACATTGTCCTTATAAAGTTTCAGCTCCTCTGTAGCACAAACCGATTCAGGATAGGCCGGTTCACCTTCCTCACAATCCAAAGCAATCTTTCCACTTCCATGTATCGTGATCGTCCCCTTATAATCCGACATTTTGAGCTGTAAATAGACATAACAGGGTCTCGCCATGAATTTCGCGTAAGCCGGCTGTCCAAATAGCGCATGATATGGACTCTGGATTTTCACCACCTCAAAGGTCAATGTTTCAGACCTGGAATCATGCTCATCTCCAAACACAACTTCCAGAGCAATCTTTCCAACAGGGTATGCCGATTTACCTGGTACTACACCATGAAAAACAGTGTTTGGCGGTTTAAGATTCTTATCTATCAACCCCATGCGATGGAAAGTCTCATAGTACAGGATGTTGATACTTCTCCCTCCACCCATCAGAACTTTGGTAAACTTATAACCCCCCCACCTGAGGTGCTACCACCAAAGCTAGTTGACCCGGGTTGTCAACCTGGGCCGGGTGATCCTCTCTGCTCCACACAATGGGCTGCTTAGACCATCGTAGATAATGTGGCATGGCCGGTTCAACAGCATTAACTGCCCTCTTGTGAAGCTTCTGATCCCGCTTGCACAGGCTAGTAGTGAAAACATGATACTGTCCGCTGTTCAACTGCTTGGGGTGACTTTGGTAACCTGACTGCTGCTGATTCCCTTGGTTATTCTGCTGGCTATTACCATGGTTGTTCTGATGGCCCTGGTTATTCTAAAATCCAGAGCTTGAACCCCCGCCCCCATGGAAACCGGGACCTGAACCGCCCGACGGACCCTAATCGTACCGGTAGAGATCAGAGTTTTTGAACTCCTTCATATGTAACAATCCTTCCAAAGATGTGTGGAAGGGGCCTCCTTGGTTCCATGCTTTGGGCAGGGCTGGTTTAACAAGCGCTCCAGATTCATCCCTCCACCGCGCTGGGGCGGTTTACCTGTACGACGCTGCATATTTGTGTTAGCCACAAAGTCTGAACTATCCGCTTTGAGCTTACCATTATTCCCATGGCCTCCTTGGTTGTGGCGCTGTCCTTTTGCACCGCCGTTCTTCTTTCCCTTCTCCGGTTTCTCCTCATCAGACTCGGGATCCTTGGTATTATCCGAATCGGCATATTTTACCAAGGCTGCCATAAGTGTTCCTATGTCATTGCAGTGGTGCTTGAGCCGTCCCAACTTCATCTTGAGTGACTTAAACCGGCAATTACGCTCCAGCATTAAGATCGCTTGGCCAGCATTAATCCAGTCTGACGAATGCAAAACTTCTGAAACCCGGCGCACCCAATGAGTTGTTGACTCGTTCTCCCCTTGAACACAGGCATCCAGATCCACAATGGACATAGGTTGTTTGCAGGTGTCCGTGAAATTGGCTATAAATTGGGCTTTCAACTGACCCCACGACTTGATGGAGTTGGCTGGTAGGTTTTTTAGCTAAGTACGGGTTGTCGCCTCCAACATCATCGTGAAATATTTTGCACAGGCCGCTTCATCCACCTCCAGCATCTCCATCGCCATCTCATAACTCTCAATCCACGCCTCAGGTGGCTGATCAGCAGTGTAATTTGGTATCTTCCGTGGACCTTTGAAATCTTTAGGCAGTCGTACGTTACGGAGAGCCGGAATAAGACACGGCACCCCCCAGGAACTGAAAGCAACCCCAGTGCCTCGGTCTATCGACGCCGTTGGCTGAATTGGGGTGGTTTGATAGCGACCCGCATGTGGTGCTGCCCAAGCGGCCTCCCTTCATGCTCTGCCATTATCCACCACATCCTGAGCATTTACCTCACCGTGCATCGCATTACGGCGCCGGGCGCTGCTAGACACTTCTGGTTCATCCATGTGCCTGATGTAGCTTTTGCTTGGACGGGGGGTCGAATGAATTCTATCCCGGCTATAGGAATAAGCCTGCGGCTGCACCATGGCGGTTTGAAGAAGATCCCTGGACCGTCGTGTCTCAATCGCTGCCAGTGAATCGCCCTCCATCGGAATAGCTACCAGGCGAGATGCTGCAGCTATCATATTATCCAAAGGGCTCAAAAAGTGACCTGGCGGTGTTGGCACATATGGTGGCGGGTTGTTCGTCCGTCGAGGAGGTTCTGTCATGCGTGTCTGATCCGGCGCCGCTCTAGGTGCATCGGTCCGGTTTACGGCTGCCGGATTACTTGTCCCAGCCCCTGGCGTATTAAAGAGGTTCAAACCTTCAAAGACCGGTGGCATACGCGATCGGTACTTCCGTCGCATTACCTCATTTGATGCATTCCGATCCAACACGAGCCGGTAATTCTGTGCTTGTATCAGCTGTGACTGGGCATCCACAGCGGCACGTTCTTCAGCCATCCTAGCATCCTCAGCTGCCAGGTCCTCCTTAGCCTGCGCTATCTGGTCTTTCAGCTTCGCAACGTCCGCATTATGCTGGTCCTGCGTCTCCGGGGTAACTACCACGGTTAATAAGGTCGCCGAGGCATCCATTAGATCGGAGAGAACTTGAGCCGGCCGGCGCACCGGGCCTCCTGCTGCGGCCGCTGTCGATGACTGCAAAGTGGGCTGTGTTCCGGCCATGTAAACAGCAACCCAACTTGGCGGTTCAAGGAGATCAGGAATACTGTCGCCGTCGGAATATCCTTTGAACCCATCATCATGAATTTGGTATAAGGACTCGGTTTCACCGGTGGATGACTCGCTGTCGGAGTAAACAGTCGTCTCGCCTTCAGACACCGATTCAGATCCGGTCCCATGGACACATCCTACGAACGTACGCTTCATGGCAGGCTTAACCCGGGCCGGGCTCGCGCGCTGAGCTGTTTCGACGAGGTCGGCGCAGATGTCCAGCTCAGGGCCCGGTTCGCCGATCTTGCCGATGAAGACATGAATTCCTCCAAAGGGGACCCGGTATCCATACTCAATTGAGCCGGTCTCGGGGCCTCACCCTTCATCGTCGATGTAGAGCTTGCTGCGACGACTCTTGGTCATCCGGCCAACCGCGTACCCTTTGAGTCCTTTAAAGCTGCCCTTCAGGAACTCGAAACCATCGTGCGATAGCCCCACGGTGGGCGCCAACTGTCGTGGAATTAACACGTTAGATGTCCTCTTGGAAGGACTTAGTCGTGGAGCCATCACTATGGGTTAGCTTGAAGGGGTTAAATCGGACAAGGGACATGGGAGTTTATACTAGTTCGCTCCCTTCGAGGAAGGTAAAAGCCTACGTCTAGTTGTGATGGAATTGATCGGGGTTCAATGACCAGGGAGCGAATACGCTTTTCCTGAATCTTGAGTTGTTGTTTTCTCTGCCCTGAACCGCCGCCAGGTCACCCCTTTATATATTCAGGAGGACCCCGGCCGGTCTATAGAGTCCCGAGGCTGGCTCATACAAGTGTTTGCCTCGGTCTCCCCTTTCCTATCTTACAACACAAGTTTATACAATCATGGCGGTTTACTATCATGGGCCCTAAACCGCCCGTGGGCTCTGGGCCTCTAAGCTTATCAGTAAAGCGCCATCTTCTGGGTCTTCTTGGGTTTCAGTGTAGCTAAAGGTGAATCGGCCCCTCCTGGGCGGTTTACCCTTAGTAGTTATATCCCCGACACGAGCGGACAATGAACCACCAAGAGAAGCTCAAGTGCGGGCTTGTGAATGGCCGTTAGAGGACTTTTTGGTTCGAGAAGGAATCAAGGAGGAATTTGACGCATATGTGCGCAACGCTGATCTTGAGCGCTTCGAGGCAGATAAGTGCCGCCAGTACCACTATCTCACTGATTCCTTTGTGAGAACACTACACAAAAATACACTTCCGTGATGATACATGTTTGTCACAGTAGGTCGCGTTTTTTGTCATGCATGTACATCCATGACAAATTTATGACAGAATCAAGATAGTCATACCTGTGCTGTCGTAGAAGTGTTCCATGACATTACCAAAATTATCATGACGGAAGTGTCCACTTCCACGATGATAAATCGCGCGTCACAGAAGTGCTTTCGTCAAGGGTGACCGACACGTGGCATCCACTGTAACGGAACACCGTTAAGCTATCGGGTCGGGTTTTGGATCCAATAACCCGTTAACAAACCTGACCAATGGGGATTTTCCACATGTAAAATCATAATTGGCTGGAGGAAACACGGGTCGGCTCATCGTTGGGACAGATGTCATCCACTCATTGGACGGAAGGTGCCTACGATACGTTGACACGTGGCACGGCCCAACAGAGGCCCATCCCTGTGAAAAGGCCGGCCCATTTGACTTGGTCAAAAGGTGGCGGGCCGGCCCATGGAAAGTCTGTTAACGGCATGTTCGCATATAGCCCATTTACAGCCCGCTAACCCAAGGCCCGTGACGCCCTATCTGAATTAGGCCCAGTAGGGTCATCTGGGCCACCCAATATGATTCCAGCCCGTTTTCACTTCTGGCCCATGTATGGCCCATGATGTCTTTCGGCCCATATGAGGCCCGATGTAACTCTTGGCCTATTAACGACCCGTGGTGAAACTGGCCCGTAATGAACAATGTATCACTTTACACCCATCAACAACCCGTGGTGAAACTGGCCCGTAATGAACAATGTATCACTTTATACCCATTAACGACCCGTTATTCCATTGGGCCGTTTCCAGCCCATGTTATCTTTCGGCCTTCTCAGAGCCCATTTAATCTTGGGCTCTTTTCCAGCATTCGTTTACTTACGGCCCGTTACTGTCATTTTTTGCTTTTGGGCCAAATTTAGCCTGTGGTTACAGTCGGCCCGTTTGTGGTCCGTTAATACGTTGGGCCGTTTTCATAGCATCATCAAATACAGCCTATTAACGATGGCCCGTTATGGTCGGCCCATGAATGGATGATTCCAACTCTAGCCCGTTTACGGCCATAATGCGGTCTGTTTGGCCCATGTTTGGCCAATCGATCATACGGCCCGTATAAGGCCCCATTGATGATACGACCCGCAGAAGGCCCATTGTTTCTGCGGCCCGTAGAAGGTCCATTGTTTCTACGGCCCGTAGAAGGTCCACTGTTTCTACGACCAATAGGAGGCCCAATGTCACTACAGTAAATATTAGCCCAGGGTTATTGTGGCCTAGTTTTGAAAAATAGGTTATTGCAGCCACTAGCTAACCGCGGAAAAAGAACTGCAATGACTACAAGCAAACAAATAAACAAGACAACAATGAAATTAATAAGCAAGCAACTAACGCTAGGCTATCACGGCTATTACACATATTACATCCACTGGGCATCAAAGTTCGCCACCAGTGCAAATATAGGGAACACAACAGCATATAAACGTCGCAGCAAAACAAGTACAGAACTGAAACCACTTCAGAAGAGCTCAAGAAACAATATCCTGGGTACCCATAATGCTGGCAAGATGCTTAGCAAGCTAATTAACTTTCTCTTGTTTGGCGCTTAAGTCCTCCAGTGCTTGCTGTTGCACCAGAAAGTATGCATCTGGATTCTGCAGGGACTTCCTCAGTCCTTCGGCTTCCTGTCGCATAACATCTAATCGATGTCTTTCAACTTGAAGTTGAGACTCAAGAAGCCGAACTGATTCAGGCAAGTTCGAAGAGCTGGTGCCGGCAGTGGTAGCCAGTAGTAACTCGAACACTACATCAAGACAGGACTTTTGGGTTGTCTCAGTGTCTTCAGTATAGTTTTTATCAGCTTTCTTGGAGACCAACAGGGATGTCTCACTATCTTGAACCTTATCTGCATTACTTCCTTTACCATTGCATAACAGGGTACTCTTCTCCAATATTTTATCTGCGTTCTAAAAGAGAAACAAACAAACACATCTCAGGTTTACAATGTAGTATATGAAACCTATTTTGGTAAACCAGTTCAGTAGTAAGGTGGACAGGATAACAACATGAAACAAACATATATCTATGTAGTATGGTCACTGTATGGTCTATATCATTCTAGTTTATGTTGCTAAATCAATATAGATATAGTTTGAATCATATATATTTAAGACAAAGCAGCATAGACAGAATATAAGTGTGGGAAACTACACAGCAATAACAACACTTGTAATGTGCATGGCATGAGAACATAATTGTTTATTCAATTGAAACTTAAATCAACATAGAGCAAGTTACAATAGCAAACAACCAAACATGTTGAAGAAACAGGTTTAAAACATACCTGTTGCGCCATTGGAGTTTCATTTGCATCCTTCAAATTTGAAATTAGTTGGTATCAGTAAATACAGTGATGCAAGAGCAAAGTAGTATGAACCATAGCTACAGAACCTGACGTGAGAACAATTCTTCTTCTGCTTTAAGCGTTGACTTCGGGTTCGGAGTGGTGGTCCTCGTGATTTGGGCACTGCAGTTGCCTTACTAACTGCTCGTGTTTGGGTGCTCTGTGGTGGAGACGGTGCTGTGTCAACGGGAACTGGGTGTCTATCTGCTGGGGTTGGGGTTAGAAGGGGTGTAGCTGGTTCTCTGTCCAACTAGGTAGGGGTACAATCTGCATGAGTGTGGGTTATGTGTGGTGGGGCTGGTTCTTGGGCAAGTACAACCGTGGTTCTATCTGCATCGACAGGTAGCACGATCTTTTCTGAAGACTGTGTTTTTACTCCCACAGATACTGCCATCACTCCCTCCAATTGAAATGGTTGATGAACAAGAAAAGTAATTGAATGTACAGACATTGTAAGATAGACAGGTGCAATGGATAGTCGGGAAGAAAACGGGGCATGAAATAATTCACATTTATGTTGTCTAAGAAAATAGAATAGCAGGACATAATTTCACATATATGATGGCTAATTAAACAGGATAGCATGACACAATTTCACATGTATGATGGCTAACTAAACATGATAGAATGACATACTTCAAAATATGACGACTATGTAAACATGATGACATGATATAACTATACGATGTGTCTATTAAAGTGGTTGGCATGCCATAAATCACAAACATGCCGTCGATGGAAACATGATGGCATGATATAATTCACGGATAGAATGACATAATTTAAAATATGATGAATATGTAAACATGATGAGATGATATAACTATATTATGTCTTTAGAAAATGGGTTGGCATGCCATAATTCAGATACATGTTGTCTATGTAAACATCATGACATGACATAATTCAAATATATGATTTATATATTAAGGAAGTGAGCAGAGGGCAATCGCATATATGATGTGTCAACTAAGGAGATGGCATTCAATATTGTGTATATGATATAAAAACTAGGCATTGCAATACAACATATGCATTATATGAGTAATATAACCCTGCCAAGTTTGAGCATACACCTCAGGGGGATAATAGGACTGGTCATCTGCCTCTGAATCCTCCTATGAAGAGCTATATGTAACCAGCAAGATATCTGCTTCAGCAGGTAGCATTGTCTGCTCTGAAGACCTTGTTTTCACTCCATATTTCTCCATCACCAATTCAAATGGCTGATGCACAGGAAGAGAAGTTGAATATACAAACTTTGTCGACAAAAGCAATGAGAAATTCAAAAAAGGATGGCATGATATAATTCACATATATGACGCTTGCCTAAACAGCATTGCATTGCATAATTCACATACATAATGGCTTGCAACAAGATAACATTTCATAATTCACTTATATAATGTCTTGCAACAAGATGGCATTGCATAATTCACATATATGGTAATTATACACTAAACAGGTGGCATTCACACAAAGCATGTCTAAACTAAACAAATGACATAGCAATGCAAGATACCATACGCATGATATGAGCAACATAACCCTGCCAAGTTAGGGCATGCACCTCGGGGGGGGGGGGATATGACTGGTCATCTGTCTTTAAATCCTCCTCCGAGGAGCTATCGGTAACCAGCAAGACACGCGCTTCGTCAGATAGCATTGTCTGCTCTGAAGACCTTGTTTCCACTCCAGATTTTTCCATGACCGTGCCGAATGGCTGATGCGCAGGAAGAGTAATTGAATGTACTAAAATTGTTGATAAATTTAACACATAATAAAAAAAATGATGGCATGATATAATTCACATATAATATGACTGGCTAACCAGGGTGGCATTGCAAAATTCACATATATGATGCCTGGCTAGACAAGATGGCATTTCATGATTCACATATACGATAAAGAAACTAAACAGATGGCATTGACACCAAGCATGTCTAAACTAAACAGATGGCATCTTTAATGTATAAAGTAAGCAATGCAAGGCACCATATGCATGATATTACCAACATCAGCATGCCAAGTTAGAGCGAAGACCTCATGGGGTAAATAGGAGTGGTCTTCTCCTTCTGAATTCCCCTCATAACAGTTATCTTCCTCTTGATTACGATCCGAAATGGGTGGAGGGGGGCTGCCTTTGCGCCCACCATGGAACGACGTCTGCATGAAATTTTATTGCCACACAAGGCTCGTCTCTTTTGCTCTACATGATCAGTTCCATTGTGTACAATAACTAGCATGCACAGGAATAAAACATAGTGAGATTATGTAAGGAGTGCATGCACAAATCCAGAGTGATGGTACCAAACTTTGGATAGACCCAAAACCAATGATAGCAGGCAGATAATAGCTTTAGTTAAAAAAGACAGATAATGGCTCCTTTAATGTTTGTTTGCACCCAACATGAAACTCATAGTAGACACCGGAGATTAACCAGATAGTAGACAAATAGTAATGATTGCTGCCCCAATATGTACCCCACAACCATTTAAAAACTCAAGTTTCATCATTAGTTTGGACCTGACTCGGAGTCTAATAGGTGAACACGACGATAATGTAGCATGTCATCATATTAAGCGACACATAACGTAAGCAGACACGGAAGAGTGCGACCTCTCTTGCGGACCCGTGTAGTCCTCAAGGTCATCTACTCAGTTGATGATGGTAATGCAGTTGCCGAGGCTGCCGGCGGTGGGGAACAAGATCTGAGGTGGCGAAAGACAGTATGGAGAGCGGATCCCTGCTGTGGTGAACGCTTCCGTCGTTGGAGCAGCTGAGCTGGGGTGGAACACAGCGCCGCAGGAGCAGGACAAACCACACATGGTTTTCTTTGACACATATCCGTAACAGAAGTAATTGAGTAAGGGCTTGTTTGAATTTGAGGATTCTAACAATGCAGGGATAGGAAATAGACAGGAATAGGATAGGAATGCACGTGCAAAACAGAGAATTTAAAAACATAGGATTTCTGCCAATCTGGGTGTTTGATTCACAACAATTGGAAGATCACACGATGCAAAAAAGCATGGTGAGATTAAGTCAAACCACAAGAAAATGTACGGTTATAATGCTATTATGCTACTATCTCTTACTCTTTGCTTGATGACTAGGAATATGAAAAGGAGGATAAGTGGAAATTCGAATTCGTACGGTTTTTCTTTCAAGGAGATACTAAAGGAACAAATCCTACAGTTTTCCTTTGCTCCATTCTTTTGCACCAAATTCATGAAAAGTAGTACCATAGGAAACTTTCCAATTCTGATGTTTTTCAGTCACTTTTCCTTTCAAGCACTGGCGATTCTAGTAGGCAGGCTTGAGCAAGGAAAATCCTACACTAAAAAAATGTTTTTGTGCTACTTCTATTACTTTGGACCCAGGCCACTGCCATACTAGCTCAACTCCCAGGCCCATCGACAAATGCACAGCTCAAACACGCAGAGATAAATAATGATGGCGTTCAAGAGAGTCCATCACAGATAGCTAAGTTGCCTGGTACCTCACTGCTTGTCATATAGTAGGATAAAATAATCGTATTTCCCGTTACTAGGAGTGCTCAGTGGACAATATATATAACATGTGGAGTAAAAAAGAGATGCAACAAGTGTACAACCTCTTTGGCGTAGCCATGTTGATCTCAGCGTGATTGGGTTGGCCGGTGAGGATGCTCCTGATGACTTGGCTGTCGGAGGAGGGGAAGAAGATCTTAGGTGTCTGGAGATGGAGCCCGAGGTACTGCTCCGCTGTGATGGAGGGTTTCGTCGTTGGAGCAGCTCCAATGAGTTGTACGACGCCGAGGCTGAAGCAGGACAAGAGAGACAACGAACAACGTTAACCTGAATGGAATTCTAATAGCATCTCCAATACATGGCGTAAAATACATAACCACAAAGTGCTAGATGTAAAATACATCAGCCGCTCATCTCTGCACTTAACTGTTGAAACTGAACTTAACTTTCGAAACTGAACTTAGCTGTCAAAACTGAATTTTGCTGTCGAAACTGAATTTTGCTATCGAAGCTGAACGCACTAGCAAGGTGAGGCTACACGTCGGTCGACTGACTTTTTCATCTCTGGTCAGTTGATTTTGCAGCCGTTGGATACGAAATCAAGGGCCTGCGGTTCATCTTCAACCTCCACCCCCCCTGAGCCGCCAGCCACCACCGGCCAAACAGCAGCCCCCGCCGCCCGCGGCCGGCGGAGCGCTGCCCCACCTGCCCCAAAAACACTCACCACCGCCGGTCCGCCGCCGCCCCGACCATCCCTCTAGGCCCCCCGTGCCGAGCTTTTGCTCTGGCGATCCCCACGCCACAGCCCCGCCAACGCCCCGCCACCGCCGGCGACCACCGCCCCATCCTGAACCCTAAGATAGATAGTAGAGTACCTCTCCGGCGAGCCCCCCTCCCCGCTGCAGCTAGTTCTTCCTTCACCCCGGCGAGCCCCCACCCCCTGAAAATCGACTGACCCAAATGTCGATTCAGTCGACTAAAGTGTAGCTAAATCGGAGCAGCATCGCAAGCAAGAGCAAGAGCGAGAGCAGCAGTGTGAGCAAGAGCAATAGCAAGAGCAGGTCAGACAGGGGACCGAGAGCAAGAGCAGAGCAGCAGCGCGAGCGAGAGCTAAAGCAGCAGCAGCTCCTACTGATGTGGACGTCGCCGCCGAGGGAGCGATGCCGTGGAGGAAGTGGTCGGCGACGCCGCCGTGGATGGAGCCACGCCGTGTCGGCTCGGGACCGAGCGCCGACATCACCGTGAGATCGAATCATGAAGAAATGCGGCGATTAGTGCACAGCCTCTTTGGTGGCGCCGATTAGGCCACAACTTCATCCGAGGAAACGGTGATGATGATGCTCTTCCAGTGGTGTAGGTGAAGACGATGGTGTGGGAATGGAGGTGGCGCGAAAGACGAGGGGAACGTCGGGGCAGCTCCTTGGAGGTGGAGGACGGGGTGGCTGAACCGGCGGGACGATGAGATCGATGACGGATCCTCATCCGGTACGGTGGATGAGGGACATCGAGGTGTTTCTGTGGACGATGTCATCGGGGAAGAGGCTCCGGCTGGGTGGCGGACAGAGCAGGGTGTGGGGTTTCGTCGCGGGTTTTCGCGGCCTCGGTGTACGAATGGGTGGGCGGATGGGATGGCAGTGGGGAACTATGGCTTAGAGACGCGCTTGTCTGAAATGTGGGGTAAGTTACGAAAGTACCCCCACCAATTTGAGGCGGTTCTTTCGGTTCAGGGGTACCACGGGCATTTCGCGTGTCGGGATTTCATAGGAGGTGGGAGTTTTCGCGCTTGTTGTAATTTTGGAATAGCAAGGCGCGGGTTGAGATGGAGGGAGTTGTTGGAGCACAACGAGACAAAGATATATCTTAAATATTTTGGGCTAACAAGGCGCGGGTTGAAGAGGCGGGAGTTTCGCAGCACGATAGACAAAGACGCTAGCTTGAATTTTTGACATAACAAGGCGCGGCTTGAAATTTCGGAAGAACAAGCTTAACGTGTACCCAAAAAAAGACAATTTGCACCTCAACACGCACAACACACACACAACCACCATTTAGACTAGAATAAGGTACGCGTGCATTGCACGCATGAGATTTGGCAACCAAATTATGAATAAATACCACATTATAGCATGCAAGCTTTGAGTCATATATGCATGATGTAGATGTTCGTTTAATTCTTATAGTTCATTTCATTCAAAATCATCTAGTTTTTATAAGAAAGCTAATCTATTTTAAGTTTCATGGAATTGTGCATCGTAAGACATAAAGTAAAAACAAATAATGGCAAATCATGTAGGAAAACATTTGGGCAATTCTGATACGGAAGATTCTAGAACAAATAAGAAGTGCTTGTGTTTTGATGTTTGTGCATTATGCTTAAGTTCAACCATGGAGTCTTCTAGATTATACATGTGGCGAAATCTGGTGGAATCTAGATGATATCTAACGGCCAGTAGTGCTCAAATTTGCATCTTTGGACCATCGGATTCGCCTCATCCAATGACCATCTTTCAAAGTTAAAGTTACCCGCACACAATATAAAAAAATATAAAATATAATATATATATAGGGGTATAGATATAGATATGTGATGCGAAAGCCGCCCATCATCTCCAATTAGAACAGTGTGTCCATGCACGGATGCGACGTGGCCAAATGATGTCTGCCATCGGTATCTCAAATTCAAATCAGTCTGACCTTGTTCAATGTGTATACATTACAGCATGCTCGTTTCCAAACCACACCGTGTAGATCTCCGTTATATTCATGCATGCATGGTTTTCAAACATCAGGATCTCTTATTCAAATATTTGAGTTCAACTTTACATTGATTATGACCTCACCTATTCTTTTACACCCACACAGTAGTCTTCTCTTTATAATTGTACCACTAACCTTCTCTCATGCATGCATGCACACACACTACCAGTCGGCATTATCCATCGCACGCATGCAATCTTTTTCTGCAGGTCGGTCTCCCATGAAGGCACACACCCACACACATCCCCCTCTCCATCATATCGGGCATTCTTTATCTCTCACGCGTGCATGCGCAACGATCGATGTTCCTCTATGTATGTGTGTATATAGCTAGGTCTTTCATAGTTTTCCACACAAACCGATCAATCGATATATCCAGTGAGGTCTCACCCTCTTTCTCACGTCCACATCGATCAATCTATACCTCTCTATATAGGATTAACATATATAGCTAATACACCCACATTAATTATATATCCAACGTCCCCCTCTCATCATCCATGCCTTTCGCTTCATCTCTCAGACGTGTGCACAATGGCGAAGACAGGGGCAGTAAGGGCCCTGCCCCCTCCCCCCTTAACATCACTATATATCGAGGCTAATATGAATGTGATCATTAGACAACTGCTGCTAAAAATGGTTTAAGCTCATGAATTGACCCTCCTCGTAAAGGATTAGCAATGCTTGCCCCCTAGCTCATTTATTTTTCATGGCTCCGCCACTGCGTGCAACAGCGCATGTGTTCGCCCCCTCTCTCTAAATATCGATCTCGCACTTGTGCATTCCTTCATAGTCTCCCTCCACTCGGCCCCTCGCACCATCTTCTAGCCCCCACCGGATTCTGCCACATGTACAATCTAGCAGACTCCATGGTTGAACTTAAGCATAATGCACAAACCTCAAAACAACAGTGGTTCTCTTTTGTTCTAGAATCTTCCGTATCATAACTGCCTAAACTTTTTTTCTAGTTCAATTGCCATTATTTGTTTTTACTTTATGCTTTACAGCGCACAATTCCATGAATCATAAAATAGATTAAGGGCTTCTTTGATTCAAAGGATTCTCAAAGGAATTTTGGAGGATTCTAATAATTAGGAATTTTTCCTATCTTGGTTGTTTGATTCGTAGGATTGTAAACAATAGGAATTTTTCCATATGATTCATTTGCACTAGATTTCATAGGAAACATCCCATCCACTCAAACCTCTTTGAAAGAATTCTGCATTTTTTCTATGCACAATCAAACACTCGTACAATCCTTTAGGATTCAAGATGACATTCCATTATAATCCCATGTTTTTCCTATTCCCGCGTTCTTAGCTTTTTTTATAAAAACTAATTGATTTTGAATGAGATGAACTATAAGAATTAAACGAAGGGCTACATCAGGCATATATGACTCAGAGCTTACATGCTATAGTGTGGTATTTATTCATAATTCGGTTGCAAAATCTGATGCGTGCAATGCATGTGTACCTTACTAGTACTTCGAGTATGTGCAAAACACGTAAACTAGAATATTAATGGCACGCTACACAGTGTCTCTCTTACAGTTCATGAAGCCACGTGGCACATGTGGAGGCGTTGTCGTGACCTCCTTGCGTGGATTGATCACAGTGACGTTCTACTGGTTCCAGAAGAATGTACTCGTCCTCCCTGAGCCATACTGGTGGTACATGCACGAAGCGAAGATGTGCACGCACGCCACGCACGCACTCATTCCCTCGCACGCACACGCGGGTACACAGGCGGACGCAATTTTGTACCAAGATCCACCCCATGTGATAATTTGACGCGTGTAAAGTCGTACACTTCATTGATGGTCAATTAATACAGCGCATCCAAATTGAGTGGACGTGAGGGCGGAAGAAAGGCATTATTACTCCACTGCGCGCATGCTAGTAGTTAAATCGTGGGTTGCTAGTAGTACTTACCTTGGTCTCCTTCGTATTTTGTGCCAATTTTTGACAGTAACATAATATTTACGCATTTGAGCAGTGTAGTACTTGAAATTTATGTTCCGCTAAACTCATCGGGAGCCGTTTCGGGCCTCGAAACCAAAACCATCAATTAATCTTTACCTTGTTCCCATCACATTCGAAAGCCTGCTCACACCTACTAGTACGTACCAAACCTGAACGTGTTCCCACTATGCAGGTATTAGTACTAGTGCTAGTACTTAGGTTATAAAAAGGGGAACTACCTAACCGAAAATTACTCTACCTTTCCTCCTCATAAGTGCTTCTTCTTCGTCCGTCGTTGCCATGGCCGGTGAGCAGAGCTCTAGGTCGAGAACTACTCGTAACAAGGGAGCGGCAACCAAGGCTGCGAAAAAAAGAGAGGGCTCGCCGCCACGCACAGACCTCGAAAGATCTCTCACGGGCAGGCGATGGCTCCCAGGAGCGCCCTAGCCGCGGAGGCGAACATGCCGAGCCGGCGGAGCTAGAGTCGTTATCCCTTGACGGCATGCCCGATCAGCTCAATAAGCACCTCAATAAGCAGAAGGAGTTCATCCAAGGCTTGATGGAGTTGCTGAAGGAGAGCCTCGACGACATGCCCGCTGAGCTCAATCAGCAGGGGGAGTTGAACGGCGGCTTGGTGATGCTGCTAAAGAAGAGCATTGCCTCGGAGAAGAAGGCGACCGACGAAATCCTGCGACTTCGGGAGGACAATGCGAAGCTGTGCCACGAGATCGACCTGTTGAAGGAGAAGAAAGCCGGCTGGAAGAAGCTGCATGAGAATAGTAGTTCCTCGATGAAGATGTTGCAGGCCCTCGTCATGGAACAAAAGGAGGAGTTGGCGAAGCTCCGCATCGAGCACCCGGCTGCTGTCAAGGTACGTAATGCGGCCATGGAACAGATGATGAAGGCTCGCGTCGAGAAATCCTACGTCATGGATAGAATGAAGATGATGGCAGAGGAGACGCGCAAGGAGATGGAGTTCGTGGAGGCAATGAAGAAGCAGTTATGACTCCGCGACGAATTAGATCATTTGGGGTAATAATCTTGCTTCTTCTTTTGCTCCTGTGTTTCATCTTTTGCTTCAGGTGTTTCGTCGCACGTGTCACGTTCTTTGTGAGGCATGAATAGAACAATGGTTTTTGGAGGGAATGAATAGAACAATGCTAACAATGAGATGACTAGCAAATTAGATCATTTTTTATCGCCATATGGCACTGGGATGCCGTGTCTCGTGCTCCTTCGTCGCAGTACTACTCCAATGGAAAACTTGAGTATACCGCACGGTTCTTTGCTCCTCCTCGATCAGGTCGTCGGCGCATTTATACGAGCAGTCAAATCACAAGGCCTCGCCTTCCAGCAGTAATGAGACGTCAAATCACAAAGGCCCTCGCTTCTCGTGAAACCGACCAAGCTAGACTGCCCCGCCCTCTAGCCTTTTAAAAATGTATACTTTTGTACAGCAGTAGTATCGATGGATTGCGCCATGGAGCAAAACTTGAAATAAAAAAAGGTGGTACATATAGGGAGCGCTCGTCGCCAAATTATGCATATAGTACTATTAAAAAGGCTAGTCACAATAATGGTGTCCAGCACAACCCACCCCTCAAATAAAACTAAGAGGGTGCTTGGGTACGTTTTAGTCCCATGACTAAAAGCAGTGGGACTAAAACATGCTAGCCTCACCCATGCTTGGATCCAAATACTAAAAAGGCTAAAATCAAGTTAATGAGCATTTATTATCCTCCAAACCCTCCAATCCAGAACTCGCCTGTGTTAAAGGAGAGGAGTTAAATGAGTAGAGAGAGGACTAATCCACATTTTAGTAGGGGTACCCCTGACTAAAATTTTTTAGTCTCAAGACTAGTTTTAGCCCCTCTTTAGCCAGGGGTGCTTGGAACTTTAGCCTCTTAAAGAGACTATTTTTAGTCAGACTAGAATAAGTCCCTTGGATACAAGCACCCTCTAAGCATCCTGGAATTCTTTGACAAAACTAAGCACCCTGAAATTCTTTGACAACTAAACAGTTGGCTATATGATGTTGGCCATATATATTGTACGTATATAATGTGAAGAAACGAGTGGTAGTACTATACCAACTAAAAGATGAAATGTAAGAAATACTAGTATGTACGTACTGAAGAGTTAAAGTAACGAGAAGAAACATAACATAGTTCTGCTGCAGGCTCAGCACAACACACCCGTCAAATTAAATTAAGCACACCTGAAATTAAACTTTGCAACTATTCCGGTAGACACTGCATTAGAACCAACATGAGCAACGACACTGCCACCTTACTCGGAGTCCTCGTCCACGTCCTTGACTTCGTCCTTGTCCCTCTTCCTCTTGGCCGATACTTCTTTGCTTGAACCGCACACTTGGCTGTTGCTCTTCATCCAACACTTGTAGATATTGAAGCAAAGGTAGCCATCCATTGCAGCATAGTGGATGTGGTCTATATCTAGTACATTCCGCTGCCATGCATGACGAAGAAACGTGTATGGAGGTTTCTCCAATTTACCGTACGAAGGATGAACCATGGCTCGTGCCAGGGTCAGCATTGAAGGCTGAAGAGAGGACACCGGCCGATTCTTCTGGAGGTCGAAGGTGTTGCCTACAACGAGGCCTATCCGACGCAGGACTTCTTTGTCGTTACCAAAGTCTACAGTAACGAATTTGACTAGGTTGCTCCCGAGGAAGTCCTTAAAATCCTGGCACTCAACGTCGGCATGGCATATGTGGTAGACCAAGCATAAGTCATGCACGCAAACCTGGATCACGGCGGGCTGCTTCCTCTCTTCGTCCTTTAGATCCTTCTCTCGTCCCAGTACTGTGGTGTACTCAACATCTAGCCCAGCGACCCACTCATCATCTGAGTTTTCGAACATGCGTCTGAAGCGAGAAAGGCATCCTTTCACCGCCGCGGAAGAACGGGTGTAGATGACGTCGAACTCATCGCCGGTGATGGTTCTAACCTTGTACTCACCGCTGATCGTGAAGATTTGGGACGCCATGGATTTGGGAGGAGGGTTAGGATTAGTGGAACTGCCGTAATGTGAATGGACGGGACGACTAGGAGCGAACCGTCGTAGTATTGAAGGACGTGCGGGGACGAGTAGGAGCGAACTGCCAGTGTGCGAACGGCAGGGTAGTGGCTTTCCATTCTCCCATGATACGGGCTTCCAAGAGCCCTTGGATCTGAGATCGAATGGTTGCATGGCGTGATTCTAGACCTATGGGTGAATATCCTATCCTGGAGGGTTATTCTGCAAATTTTTAGCAACTTAGCATGCGACCGTTTGATCTCAGATCCAAGGGCTGCCAACAGCCGTATCATGGTCGCGCCTACCACGACCGTCGCGTCGCTCGCGCGGTCGCGCCCTTGAGATTTAACACGGTGCGTTAGGCTAACTGATGTTGGCATGTCATACATAGTCATCACTTAGTCACTCATACTACAACAAGGTTGGCTATAAGGTTGGCTATAAGTGTATTTTTTACTCCTCTCTATCTCTTTCTTCGTACTCCCTCCATCCCATAATATAAGAACATTTTTGACACTAGTGTAGTGCCAAAAACGTTCTTATATTATGGGACATAGGGAGTACTAGTATTTATTGCATTTGCCAAGGAGTGACCTCTTCTAATGAAATGGTGTTGCTAAGTTTGCTTCATTTAATTAGCTATAGACTCAAAATTGTCTTTTCACCTAGGTACACGCGCTTAGCACCGTTTCTTCCTTGGGTCACCAAACTAGTCTCTCTCTTCTTGATTAACTTGCCACATCAGACTTTATGCCTATGTGGCAAGCTTAAGCACCTATAGAAGCAAGTAAAAGTAAGTACAATAGTGCACTTTACATGGCATTTTTGCATATGTGGAGGAAAGAGAGGCAAGGAAAAAGTGGAGAAGTGGGCTCTCATGCAAGAGCCAACCTCTACTACAGGGTGGAGCATTGGGAGAGGCACCTCTATGGAGGTGGTTAGGAATCGGGAGACTCACGCCGGTCGTAGCGCCGCAGTTAAAATGATAATGGCAAGTCAAATCACGGGGCCCCACCTGTCCAGTAGTAACTCGCTGTCAAATCACACATCCCTACGTTTGCAGCAGCCTACTCCCTCGTCTTCTCGCATCTCTGTCGAACCGACTAGGCGGAACTTCCCCCCCCCCCCCGCCTACCGCGCAGGAAAAGCCCCGCCCTCGACTTTTAAATAGTATACAGTATACTAATTTTGTATCCATGGATTGCGCCCGCTCCATGGAGCAAAGCATCTAGAAAACGGCGGTACACATGTACGGAGTATACAGCACGCCCGCCGCGTTCGCGTCGCACCCCAGACGGTCGGTTGGTTTGGCACGCTGCTCTCCAAATGGAACGCGCATCATATTGCGTTTGCACACACATGTGGGACGACAATTGAGAACCGACCATAGGCACACTCCCCGGCCCCGCAAGTCGGGTGACTTAATATAAGATGGAGACGAGCAATAGTACTAGAGAAGTGTTGTACTACGTTGGTGCCTGGACGATCCCTGCAAGACACGGAAGATCAGTTCGTCCATAAATGTGACCAGACTCCAGCAGACACGCCTGGATTGGCTATCATCTACATATCGTGCAGGCTGTTTTGTACATGGCTGTAGTTGTGGTGAGAAATCTAAAAAAATGGTTTCTTGTCATCTCGCAAAATTAGGTGCCATGTGCTTCAGATCACTGCGAGGGTTAAACAGCGACAACTGAGTTGGGCTAGTCATTGGGGGCACATGCACGAACAGTGACTAAATAGCTGCCATCTAGGTCAAGTCGGCTATGTTAATTAGGACATCTATCGACGGACCCCTTTTCTACGAGTTTATCTTTAATTTGAGCTTTGTTCCTCGTCTAGTTTGTCCGTCGGGATTCATGTTGTCTCCTTTGGGCAGTGAGGTTATGATTTCTTGTCATGTGGCATTTTTTCGTGTTATATGTTATAATCCGGCGCTTCAGATCAAAATGACGACAACTGCGCCTTCGGGGCACATGCATGAAGACTTCTCGACAGTCATTGACGAGGTCAAGCTGGCTCCGGTAGACAAAAGAAAACTAGTACTACTCCACTATATAGAGAAGAGGGAGAGGCGAGACGGTGGAGATGATGGAGAGAAGAGGAGGTGGTTTTGTAATGGAGAAGATCAGAAGAGGGAGAGGTGAGACGGTGGTTTTGGAATGGAGATGATGGAGAGGAGAGGAGGTGGTTTTGCAATGGAGAAGATCAGAAGAGGGAGAGGCGAGACAGTGGTTTTGGAATGGAGATGATGGAGAGGAGAGGAGGTGGTTTGGCAATGGAGAAGAGGGAGAGGAGCGTGCGGAAGGGATTTAGGATTGGACGAGAGGGCCGACGCACTGTGACTGGATCAAAATCAAAATCAATTTACCCTTCAATTAAGAAAGCGACCCCACATTAACTAGTCTCCCTTTTATTCTGGGTCATAATTGACCATGATTTTTGCACATAAAATATATGTTATACGTTGTAGAAATAATATAATTTGAAAGTACATTCAGATACGAACCAAACGATACAATTTTTGGTGACATGCATTCACATTTTGCTTGTCAAATACAGTACGTGGTCAAACTTTGACCCAAAATACGCAAAACAACAAAAAAAATACTTCCAAGACCAGCGTCGCTCTTCCGCTCTTCTCCTCTTAAACCATCACCGCTCCTCTCCTGTTCCAATCTAAATGCAGCGCCGCTCCTCTCCTCTTCCATTTCAAAACCACCGCCCCTCCTCTCCTATTCCAGTCCAAAAACAGTGTCGCTCCTCTCCCGTTCTAATCCAAAACCAGTGCTGCTCCTCTCCTCTTCCATTCAAAAAACCACCGCCGGCGAGTGAAGGTGCTGTGGAGAAGTATATCGATGGAGGAGTACAACCAATACGTGAGGATTGCAGACGGCGACCCTGTGAAGCTAGCTAGGATGTTGGAGATACAGTCTTGGTTTGACAACAAGGACCAACTAGTGGCGACGGCGACATCCATGGCCAAATATCTGCAACAGAGCAAAAAGGCGGCGATACTCCCGGAGGGAGTCGCGCCAGAGTACATAGAGTTGCTCCTCTGGGCCATGGAGCAAACAGATTCACCGAATCCGATCGTGAGGGAGCGGTGGTGGGAGTATCGATCCTAGATGGAGCATCCACCAGAGATTGAAGGAACGAGCATCTACAGGGTGCCGTTTGTGAGGGTGTCCTGCCAGAGCGAGCCGGTGGAGTCTTCGTCGGCCGAACCCAACTACAAGAGGAGAAAAGCAGTTGGCCCGACGATGCTTCCCCACCATCGTCTCCCTCGCCGTTCACATCGTATCATGGGGCTGTTGTCTGCCGCCGAGGAATAGGAGGGGGCTGCGCCCACCCCCAGCCCAATAGTCGGGCAAGTTGTGAATTGTCAGGAGGAGCTGAGGGTTGTCAGTATTTGCAGGTTGTGAATTGTGTTTTGTGTTGTGTATTTTGAGAGTACTTTCAGATATGAATGTCTTTTGAATTTCAGATTTGCAGTATTGAGCATATGAAATATTTTATGAATTCTAGAGATCTATTTTTAGCACTTAAAAAATGTAGTTTCATAGGAGTATAAAAGTGCAGACAATGTGATTCTCCGAGAAGAAACTGCAAGTTTCAGTTTCAGATTAGAAACTACAAGTTCAGTTTCAGATAAGAAACTGATAAGAAACTGCAACTTTCAGAGGCAGAGCATTTATATTAACACGGCCTTTTCAAACAGGGTTAACATCATATTGGAAGTTTTATTCATGGTCGAAAATGGAACTACCAGCCAGTTAACATCATGCTGATCAACATTCATGCATAGCACATCTTCATATGATGCACAGTCAAAATGCCCACACAATGTCGAGTGTGCAAAACACAGAGAAAACGAGGGACGAAGTTTTGGCAAGTGTTGGACGTGGTTTTGTGCTGCCCCATCTAGGCTTTCATTTTTAACATGCGCAGCCCACGACCTCGGATGGGAGGTCCATATGCCTGTTTGTATTTTCTTAGGGCCGTCATGTATCGCCCGGCCTATGGACCTCCCATCCGAGGTTTTATTTTTGGCAGCCCAATTTATGTATTTTTTTTGAAGAAAACACAGAGGTCTGTTCTATTTTTCTATATAAGAATAGGAACGTTAGGTCCAACTTATGTTTTCCTTCTAACTATATTATATATATTTAAATTATTTTATATGTTATTATATATTATTTTTATTGTCATCATATATTTAACAGATACTTACATATGTAAGAAAACAATATCCCACATCTTATTAACTTATAAAAATAATTTCTCAACAAATAAAATCCTGGATTGTTTTGGCACGCAAATCCTAGTGATTGTGTACAAAAGCTTGGTAAGATTTAAGGACAAATGTAATAATATCACTTATTATTTAGATATATTTATAACAAAATGCTTAGTCCCTTTTTATTTTTTGATAACATTGTTGGCCCAACCCAACATTATAATTAGAATCAGCCCAGCAAAATCGTGTATTTCGAGAAAGTGCAAATGGTCTGTCATTTTTTAGGAAATAAAATAAATGGGCCGCATGGACACTACATTATTTGTTCACCCAGCCCAGCTAATGGCTGTAATTCAAAAAAGAAGATCAAATTGACTGTAAATTCTACCGCGCAAAAAAAAGACTGTAAATTCTGAAAAAATGGGTTGAATATGTGCCACATTTTTTGAGGCTGAAATGTGGGCCAATAGGTCGAAGCCAACGCAAGTCATTGTCAATTTAGTCAACAAATGATTCTGACATGTTAGCCGTTGGATTTACATCCAACGACCGGCATCCATCTTCAATCTCTCATCTTCTTCCTCCAGCGCCACCGGGACCACCTCCCGCCTCCTGCTGCTAGCAGTTCTGCTTAGCACGCTTCGCTATGAAGCGCTACTCCACCGTTGGCCAAGTCATCCCTCCACCCCTCCACACCTCCTGTTCTTCTCCACCGACTACCGAACCACACCGCACTAGAACCAGTTAGCCTCGTACACCTCTCCGTTTGCGACTCTACTCCCGCGTCTTCCCATCTCCGGCTCGTTGCTGTCCGAGGCTTCGCCGTTGTCCACCACCTTGGAAGCGTTCGGCGCGGTGTGGTCAACGAACGACACCATCGGAAGTAGATTGTGCGTGGAGAGGCTGACAGCTGGGTCCACGGCGCACACAAGGAAATGTCTCCTTATTACGCGCAAAATAATGATTCCTCCACCTGACATATGGGACCCACCAGAAGGGCCTCTGTATTTCGTGAAAATAACGTGCTCCCGCTGACATGTCGGACCCACCAGCTATCTTGGCATGCAAGGAAGGGCCTCTGTATTTCGTGAAAATAACGTGCTCCCGCTGACATGTCGGACCCACCAGCTATCTTCGCACGCAAGGAAGTGCCTCCTTATTACGCACAAAAAAAGAATATTCCCCCTGCGAGCTGGAACCCAGCATAGTGGGAGGCTGACTTGTGGGCCTATCAAGTTGACGGGGACGGAGGGCTTTGTCAACTTAGTCAATATGAACGATTCTAGCTCATGTTATCGTACGATGTACATCCAACGGCCGTAGTACTTCTTCAACCTCTGGTCTTCTTGCTCCAGCCACCCAAACCAGCGCCGGTCGTGCCGCATGCTCCTGCCTCCCGTGGCCGGCTGTGATGCCGCGGAGGCCTCACCGCCCCCTACTACTCCCACCGCTGGCCATGCCATCCCTCTACTCATCCAGACCCCTTGTTATTCTGCGGCGACAGCAGCCTCACACCGTAGCCCAACCATTGAACCCTCGTACTCCTCTTCGCGTGGGAATCCACTGTTGTGTCTTCCCTGGCTCTGAGTCGTCCCATTCCTAGTCCTCGCCGTCGTCCACCGCCGTGGTGATCTCGGCGTGGCGTGGTCAACGTGGTCAAGGAACGATTTCCATCGGACGTGGACTATACGTGGAGAGGCTGACAGCTGAGTCCACGGCCGCAGCAAGGAAGTGCCTCCTTATTACGCGCAAAATAATGATTCCTCCACCTGACAGCGGGGACCCACCGGACGGGCCATCGTATTTCACGAAAAAAACGTTTCCCCTGACTACTGGAACCCATCAGCTACATCTTCGCACGCAAGGAAGTGCGTCCGGGCAAAAAAAAACGATTTGCCCCCTGACTACTGGGACCCACCAGCTACATCTTCGCATGCAAGGAAGTGCGTCAAGGCAAAAAAACGATTCGCCCCCCTGACTGCTGGGACCCACCAGCTACATCTTTGCATGCAAGGAAGTGCGTGACAGTCGGGACCCACCTGGCCGAAGCGTACATAGCGTTGTCATTCTGGTCGCGAACGTGTACATACATATATACTGGTGGCTGTAGAGGCGCGCACGTGTCATAGTAGAGGCGCGTACGTGTCGTAGTAGAGGCGCGCACGTAGCATGTACACGCACGTACAACGTCCAGGGTGCAAGAAAGAAAATATGGCCACGTATGTGTACATACGGGCGGGGTCTCGAACGCCTACTCGCGCATACGTACGGCAGGGGCTCGTGTACATGGCTGGGTCGGAACGGAG
The DNA here is from genome assembly GCA_032464435.1 of Aegilops umbellulata. Taxonomy (NCBI): domain Eukaryota; kingdom Viridiplantae; phylum Streptophyta; class Magnoliopsida; order Poales; family Poaceae; genus Aegilops; species Aegilops umbellulata. The sequence continues at coordinate 403,435,574 of CP136054.1, forward strand.
AAACAGCATCGTCGTCGTGTTCATGGGGAGGCAACGGAATGCGTCGTGTTCATGGGGAGGCAACGGAATGCGTCGTGTTCGTGGGGAGGCAACGGAATGCGTCGTCTTCATCAGGAGGCAACGGAACGCGTGGGAGCTAACCGGCTGGGTCGGAACGGAATGCGTGGTCGTGTTCATCGGGAGGGCTTGGACGGAACACGCGATGGAAACGAGGCCTGGCGTACCGGAAAACGGAGAAAACGGACCTCCTACGTTCGGAACATGGTCCTGTTGATTGGGAGGGGTGTGGCGTACCGCAAAACGGAGGAAACGGACCTCCTACGGTCGAAACGGGGGTCCTGTTGATCGGGAGGGGTGTGGCGTACCGCAAAACGGACGAAACGGACCTCCTACGGTCGAAACGAGGGTCCTGTTCACTGGGAGGGGTGTGGCGTACCGGAAAACGGACGAAACGGACTTGTGTTGGAGCACTACGGTCGATACGGGGGTCCTGTTCATCGGGAGGGGTGTGGCGTACCGCAAAACGGGACTCCACGGGATACTGTTCATCTCCACCGTCGACCTCCTCCAGCCTCCACGGGCTCCTGTTCATCCAGCCTCCACCGCACGCTACTCCACCGGCTACTGTTCAACCACCCCTCCACGGGCACCCCTCCACCGTCTACTGTTCATCCAGCTCTCCACACCACTGGGTCCTGTTCAACCACCCCTCCACGGGCACCCCTCCACCGTCTACTATTCATCCAGCCCTCCACACCACGGGGTCCTGTTCAACCACCCCTCCACGGGCACCCCTCCACCGTCTACTGTTCATCCAGCCCTCCACACCATGGGGTCCTGTTCAACCACCCCTCCACGGGCACCCCTCCACCGTCTACTGTTCATCCAGCCCTCCACCACACCACGGGGTCCTGTTCATCCAGAGGAAACACCATCGCTCACTGTTCATCCACCCCCCCCCCCCCCCCCGCAACCCTCACTGTTCATCCCAGAGGCAGCATCGATCGGCTTCAGTTAGCAGCAGTAGTGAAGGAATCCCTCGATCGGGTTCAGTTAACAGCCATCGATCGATCGCTCGAGTTCAGTAACGCATAGCCTGCAGTGCAATTGCTCGGGTTCAGTTAGAGCCCAACGCCTCCCTCGGGTTCAGTTAGAGCCCAACGCCTCCCTCGGGTTCAGTTAGAGCCAACGCCTCGCACACATGCGCGTACGTGTACGAGAGAAACGCGCATCGCTCGGCGCCCGACCTCCCACCGTAACCGGGAACTCCCCGAAATTTTCCTCCCCCTCACTTCTACCATGATTTTTTCCGTCATGGACGTCCCAAAGAATGTCATGCAGCTGCGTCTCCGGCCCGCCCAGGACGAAAAGCCCATTTTTTGTCATGATTTTTTGTCATAGAAGTAGGAGCCCACCACATCTATGATGATACCGGGTTTTGTCATAATTATCATCATAGAAGTGTCATATGTATGACAGAAAAAAAATTCGTTCCGCCCAAAATGTCACAGATGTGTCTTTTTTTTGTAGTGGAAGGTTTGAATTTTCATCATCACGCAATTCTCAACCTGTCCTATTTGATCTTTATGAAAATTCTTATACTATGGACTTAGAGGATTTTAATACTGCTTGCAAACTTCCACAATGGGGTAGCCCTAGTGAGCCTGGCAAATCTGAGTTTAGAGATTTCCTTGCTAATATAACTGTGGGCGAGTCTAGAGATATAACACAAGCTACCATAGGGAGCATTCATTTTCCTGCTATACATTATTTTGCTCTCTTCATAGGTAGGTGCATAAATGGTAAGGATGAAGCATGTCACATGTGTGTCCCTGGCCTCAGTGTTCTCAGGAGTGCTGTATTAGGAGATAAACATTATAATTTGGGAGCCATTGTTGCACGTAGGTTGCATAATAATAGAATTAATGGAGATTTCTTTGGTGGAATTTATGCAACCCGTCTAGCTCATTTTCTTGATGTACCCATACATGAGTATGATATTGAGTTGCCTCCTATTTATTTAGATTATGAGGCTGTGGTTCGTCATCAGTTTGTTGAGAGGAATGATCAGTTCCTCCAGTACCGACTAATCTTTGACAGACGACGCTCCTATCACGTCGCTCTCCTTGCTCCTACTTTCTTTGACTTTCAGGCAAAAGGGAGACATGTTATAACCAGGAAGGAGGTGAATGAGTACGAGAGGAGGACTAAGACAACTCGCCTCCAAGCTGCAGCCCATGATGCAATAGCCGTAGCATCACAGTACGACCCCAACTATAATTTTGGATATCCGCCAGGCCAGCCGTGGCCATAAACCAACTTAGGACAAAAGCCTAAGCTTGGGGGAGTATGTATTGCTCACCGACATTACATTCGTATTCACACACTCATGCTAGTTGTCGGTGCTCAAACTTTTCCATTGTATTATCCATGCTAGTTAATTCTATTTTTCTCGCTTTCTTCTTATGTGTTTGAAACACCTTAAGAAAAACAAAAAAATAGTTGTAGCTTTTAGCTAGTTTACTTTCTATGCATGTAGTAGTAATAATTAAAAGAAAACCCAAACAGATTTCTTGTTCTTCTTTTGCTTGTTGGGAGCTTTCCCGTGTAAATAGTTTTATTTCTTTTCTTTTCTTTGGGGGTCGATAGGATAAGACCATAATGAAAATGTTGAAGTGGCTCTGATATGCATTATTGTTGATTTAACCAAGAGCCCATATTGCCTTGTCTTCTCCTGTTTATTGAATGCCTGCAGAGCTTAGTCCAATGCACGTGTGCTATTATTATTATTATTCACATTGTTCGGTCGTGCAAGTGAAAGGCAATTATGACGATATATGATGGACTGATTGAGATGAGAGAAGATGGTATGAGCTCGACCTCCCTTGTTTTTGTAAATATGATTAGTTCATCGTTCCTGATCCATCCTATTATGAATAAACATGTTTGCAATGACAATTACAGATTATAGTTGCTTATGCCATGCTTAATTAGCTAGGAGTTTATAATGGTTTACCTTGCGTGCCAACATGCTATTAAAATGGTTGTGATGTGGTATAGTAGGGTGGTATCCTCCTTTGAATGATTCAAGTGACTTGACTTGGCACATGTTCACGCATGTAGTTGAAACAAAATCAACATAGCCTTCACGATATTTATGTTCATGGTGGATTATATCCTACTCATGCTTGCACTCAATGTTTATTAATTTTAATGCATGTTCATGACTGTTGGCGTTCTCTAGTTGGTCGCTTCCCAGTCTTTTTCTAGCCTTCACTTGTACTAAGAGGGAATACTGCTTGTGCATCCAATCCCTTAAACCCGAAAGTTATTCCATATGAGTCCACCATACCTTCCTATATATGCGGTATCTACCTCCCGTTCCAAGTAAATTTGTATCTGCCAAACTCTAAACCTTCAAATAAAATTCCGTTTAGCATACTGATGTCTACTGCACAACCTTCTTCTTCTAGATGTTGTTGGGCCTCCAAGTGCAGAGGTTTGTAGGACAGTAGCAAATTTCCCTCAAGTGGATGACCTAAGGTTTCTCAATCCGTGGGAGGCGTAGGATGAACATGGTCTCTCTCAAACAACCCTACAACCAAATAACAAAGAGTCTCTTGTGTACCCAACACACCCAATACAATGGTAAATTATATAGGTGCACTAGTTCGGCGAAGAGATGGTGATACAAGTGCAATATGCATGGTAGATATAGGTTTTTGTAATGTGAAATTATAAAAACAGCAAGGTAACAAGTAGTAAAAGTGAGCATAAACGGTATTGCAATGCTAGGAAATAAGGCCCAGGGTTCATACTTTCACTAGTGCAAGTTCTCTCAACAATAATAACATAATTAGATCATATAACAATCCCTCAACATGCAACAAAGAGTCACTCCAAACTCACTAATAGCGGAGAACAAACGAAGAGATTATGGTAGGGTACGAAACCACCTCAAAGTTATCCTTTCTGATCGATCTATTCAAGAGTCCGTAGTAAAATAACATGAAGCTATTCTTTCCGTTCGATCTATCATAGAGTGCGTACTAGAATAACACCTTAAGACACAAATCAACCAAAACCCTAATGTCACCTAGATACTCCAATGTCACCTCAAGTATCTGTGGGTATGATTTTACGATATGCATCACACAATCTCAGATTCATCTATTCAACCAACACAAAGTACTTCAAAGAGTGCCCCAAAGTTTCTACCGGAGAGTCAAGAAGAAAACGTGTGCCAACCCCTATGCATAAGTTCACGAGGTCACGGAACCCGCAAGTTGATCACCAAAACATACATCAAGTAGATCACGTGATATCCCATTGTCACCACAGATAAGCACATGCAAGACATACATCAAGTGTTCTCAAATCCTTAAAGACTCCATCCGATAAGATAACTTCAAAGGGAAAACTCAATCCATTACAAGATAGTAGAGGGGGAGAAACATCATAAGATCCAACTATAATAGCAAAGCTCGTGATACATCAAGATCGTACCACCTCCAGAACACAAGAGACAGAGATCAAACACATAGCTACTGGTACATACCCTCAGCCCCGAGCGTGAACTACTCCCTCCTCATCATGGAGAGCGTCGGGATGATGAAGATGGACACCGGTGTGGGTTCCCCCCTCCGGCAGGGTGCCGGAACAAGGTCCCGATTGGTTTTTGGTGGCTACAGAGGCTTGCGGCGGCGGAACTTCCGATCTATTGTGCTCCCTGATGTTTTTAGGGTATCTGGACATATATAGGCGAAAGAAGTCGGTCAGGGGAGGCACGAGGGTGGGGGCGTGCCCAGGGGGGAAGGCGCGCCTCCCTGCCTTGTGGCCACCTCGAAGCTTCCCTGACGTCTACTCCAACTCTCCTGGATTGCTTCCGTTCCAAAAATAACTCTCACAAAGGTTTCATTCCGTTTGGACTCCGTTTGATATTCCTTTTCTTTGAAACACTAAAATAGGCAAGAAAACAACAATTTGGGCTGGGCCTCCGGTTAATAGGTTAGTCCCAAAAATAATATAAAAGTTTATAAATAAGCCCATTAAACATCCAAAACAGAATATATAATAGCGTGGTGTCGGCGTTCTGGGAACGGGGGTCCCCAGACTTGCCTGCCTGCGGCCTGCGGCGTGGCTCAAAAGGGGCCCTAGCACGGCCCATCTTCATCAACACAAGACCCAAGACCCTCGCGAGGGGCCAAGCCTCGCGGGGCGGACGACACGGCGCTACCTCAGGCACGGCCCCGTCGGGCTAGCTCACGAGGAGGCGGAGAGATCAAGGCGGGGTACCTCGCGAGGTGCCCATGACGCAAGCCATGATGACCGAGGATGCCAGGCGGGAGCCAGCCCGTGTAGTGACTCCCTTTCCTCTTTGGTGCATAGGGGGCAAGCGCAGGCGAGAGGATCAAGCAAAGGCATCCATTTCGGTGCAACGAGACCAAGACCAGTCCAACGGTGGGAAGGAGGTCATTATGGAGCCCAAAACGGCGTCACAACAGGGCCTTTGGCAGGCGAGAACCAACTTTAGTCTGGATAAGTGTACTAGATGTTCCCCTTCGAATTGGCCTATTGTTGGTGCCCTTACCGCTCAATATTTGGGAAGAGGCATAGGGCCTTTGCCTATAAATAGGACTAGCCACCCCCAGGGTAGAGGCATCGAGCAATCTAGCAATCGCATCAGGGAGAAACCAGTAGAGAGACTCAGGCAGCAGAGAGAGAGAAGGGCGGCTGAACTCCTTCTAGCAGTTCATCCCCCTAGCCAAGAACAAACCCTCGCGAGGCTGTTCTTTCTTGTATTGTTCATCATCATCAGCCCAAGAGGCAATCCACCCACCACAAACTAGCGTAGGGTATTACACCACATTGGTGGCCCGAACTAGTATAAACCTTGTGTCTCTTGTGTTGTTCATTCAGTAGTTAGATCTTTGCGAGACGGAGAGGTAGAGGGCATAATCTCCGCGCGCACCCCAGAGTTCGAACCTTAAGGGTATGCCGGAACCCAAAATCCGACATTTGGCGTGCCAGGTAGGGGTGCGCCGGAATTTGTCTTCCGCCGCTTCGTTCTCCTCCGACCGTCGCGTCCCTGTCCGACGCCCGTCGAGCCCGCGTCGCAAGGCGGCCCCCGTCGGTGGGCGTCCTCATCGTTCCCCGTCGCCCGCCATCAACGCCGGCACCGGCCCGACGGGGAACGAGCGGCAAGCGCCATCCCAGCATCTGCCAGTGCGTCAAGGTGACCGCACCGCTACATCAACACCTCCGGTCGTCGCGGCCCTCCTGGGCGGCTCGCAGGCGCCGCCCACAAGTCGCCACGTCAAGCCATTTGTCCGCTGGGTCAGCGCCGTTTCCGCACGGCAGGGGGCTCCCTCAGACCAGGTGGCGCGCGAGGTGGGTCTGACCTTCAGCTCGGAGGACCACCCCGCCAACTTGTCCGGCTCGGGCGCGCTCCCCATGTTGTGCACCCCCACCATCTGCCAGGTGGCCATCACCAGAACCCTCGTCGATGGTGGCGCGGGCCTCAATGTGCTTTCGGTTGAGACCTTCAATCTCCTCTGCATACCCCTGGAGCGGCTGCAACCCAGTCGGTCTTTCTTGGGCGTTGGGGCGGGTCATACAGCTCCTTGGGACAGATCCGGCTCCCAGTAACCTTCGGCACCTACGACAACTTCCGCACGGAGATGGTCGACTTCAACATCGCCCCCATCGGCCTTCCTTACAACGCCATCCTCGGTTACCCAGCGTTGGCCCAGTTCATGGCCGCCACGCACCCGGCGTATAACCTCATGAAGATGCCCGGGAGCAGCGGTGTCCTCACCGTGCACGGGGACACCGGGGACGCCCTGCGGGTACTCAAGCTCGCCTTCAAGACAGCGGCGTCGGCACAGCCCGCCAACGCAGGGACCCCCGAGCCCAAGGGGGCTGCGCCGGCCAAGAAGAAGCAGTTGTTCACCCAGGACAAGGCAGAAACCAAGCAGATACCTGTCGACGAGGACGAGTCCTCCAATGCCGCTTTCACCATAGGCGCCAACCTCGAGCCTGAGCAGGAGGAGGCCCTGATCAGGTTCCTGCATGCAAATAAGAAGGTATTCGCTTGGGAACCTGATCAGTTGGCAGGATCCCCCGGAGCGTCATCGAGCATCACCTCAACGTGTGCCCAAACGTGCGCCCCGTGAAGCAGAATGCCAGGCGGCAATCCGCAGAGAAGCAGGCCTTCGTCATCCAAGAAACCCGCAAGTTAGAGGCTGCTGTGGTCATTCGCGAGGTCCGATACCCGGATTGGTTGGCCAACCCTGTCGTTGTGCCCAAGAAGGGGGGAAAGGAGCGCATGTGTATCGACTTCACCAACCTCAACAAGGCATGCCCGCAAGATCCGTTCCCGCTCCCCCGCATCGACCAGATCGTCGATTCCACCGCGGAGTGCGACCTGCTCTGCTTCCTGGATGCCTTCTCTAGGTATCACCAGATCAAGATGGCGGTAGAAGACGTCGAGAAGACCGCCTTCTTAACCCCATGCGGGGTGTACTGCTATACATGCATGCCATTTGGGCTGCGTAACGCAGGGGCGACCTTTCAGCGGCTGATGCACATCACCTTGGGCCCGCAGCTCGGGAAGAATGTCGAAGCTTATGTTGACGACATTGTGGTGAAATCTCGGGAGGCCAAGACCCTGATACAAGACCTGGAGGAGACCTTCGCGAGCCTCGACGCAGTGAACCTACGGCTCAACCCAGAGAAATGTGTGTTCGAGGTCCCCTTAGGCAAGCTCTTGGGCTTTCTCATCTCCCATCGAGGCATCGAGGCTAACCCAGAGAAGGCCAAGGCGGTCGAGGACATGAGCCCACCGAAAACCCTCAGAGAAATGCAGAAGCTCACCGGACGCGTGACCGCGCTAGGGCGCTTCATCTCCAAACTGGGGGAGCGAGCACTGCCTTTCTTCCAGCTAATAAAGAAGAAGGGGCCTTTTGAATGGACTGAAGAGGCAGATAAGGCGTTTCAAGATCTCAAGAGGTACCAAACCAGTCCCCCAGTCATGGTGGCTCCGCGCCCTCGAGAGCCCCTGCTGCTCTACCTCGCCGCCACTCCCTACTCTGCCAGCGCAGCCCTGGTGGCGGTTAGGGAGGAGCGCCAAATCAGAGCCACATCAGCAGCTCGAGACAAGGCAAAGCAGGAACAAGGAAGGCCCACAGGAGACGTAACCGCGGCTGAGGAAGACCAGGCACCAAAAAGTGCACCGGAAGCAGGAGAGGCCACTCGCCTGGACGGTCCACCTCCCGAGGTCATGTCACCTTGCGAGGCGCTCTTGCCTCCGGAGGGTGCCACGAACACTGATACTCTCAGCTTGGTTGAGCATCCAGTCTACTTTGTCAGCACGGTGTTACGGGACGCGAGGGCACGGTACCCTATGCCTCAGAAGCTCCTCCTCGCGCTACGGGTGGCCTCGCGCAAGCTGCGTCACTACTTCCAGGGTCATCCCATCAAGGTCGTCTCGTCATACCCCTTGGAGAGAGTGCTCAGGAGCCCCAACTCAGCCGGAAGGGTCGCCGAGTGGAACATAGAACTGCAGGCATTTCAACTCGAGTTCAGGACGACCAGGGTCATCAAAGGAGCAGCGCTAGCGGATTTCGTGGCGGAATGGACGGAGGCGCCAGGCCTCAAGGACAACAAGGATCGATCCCTCTCCCCAGAGAGTGAGGCGCCGGAAGGCTGGGTCATGTACTTCGATGAGGCGTTCTCCAGGCACGGCGCTAAGGCTGGTGCGGTGCTGATATCGCCCACTCAGGACAAACTCTACTACGCCGTACAGCTCTGTTTCCAGCAAGGTGAAAAGGTCTCCAACAACATAGCGGAATATGAGGGTCTGATAGCATGATTGAAGGCCGCAACAGCTCTGGGGGTGAAGCGCCTCACCGTCAAGGGCGATTCGCAGCTCCTTGTCAACTTCTCCAACAAGGTGTATGAGCCGAAGGATGAGCACATGGAGGCCTATCTGGCGGAGGTCCGCAGGATGGAGAAGCAGTTCTGGGGGTTGGAATTGAAGCATGTGCCCCGTGGCACCAATCAGGAAGCCGATGACATCGCCAGACAGGCGTCCAGGCAGTTACCTCAGGAGCCTGGCGTCTTTGAAGAGCGGCTCTTCAAGCCCTCAGCCCAGCCGTCATTATCTAACACGGCTCAGCCTCAGGAGGAACTCCCCCAGCCGCCTGCCTCAGGAGCCCCGGCCTGCGGCCCTGCTTCAGGGGCACGCCTGCTCCTGACTATGGAACCTCAGGAGGAGTGCTGGATCACGGAACTTCGGAGTTATTTAACACAAGGGGCCCTGCCGAAGAAGGAGGAAGAAGCGGAGCGTGTGGCGCGGCAAGCCACGGCATACTACATCAGGGATGGAGAGCTCTACCGGAAGCGGTCGAACGACGTATCCCTGCGCTGCATTTCTAGGGAGCATGGAAAGGAACTGCTGGAGGACATACACGGCGGGGACTGTGGGCACCACTCGTCATCACGGACCCTCGTTGGCAAGGCATTCCGCAGTGGGTTCTATTGGCCCACCGCACTCAACGACGCTGTCGAACTGGTGAAGGCTTGTGAAGCCTGCCAATTTCATGCCAAATAGATCCATCAGCCGGCGGGAGGCCTGCAGACTATACCCCTTTCGTGGTCGTTCGCAGTCTGGGGGCTGGACATTCTGGGCCCGTTCCCCCGGGCGCCAGGGGGCTACCGCTACCTCTACGTCGCCATTGACAAATTCACCAAGTGGGCAGAATTGGAGGCTGTCCGCACCATCCCCGCGGGTTTCGCGGTCAAGTTCATCAGGGGCATCATGAGCCGGTTCGGGGTGCCGAACCGCATCATCACAGACAACGGTTCGCAGTTCACCAGTAACCTCTTCAAAACATACTGCGCTAACCTTGGAACGCAGATATGCTACGCTTCGGTGGCGCACCCGCGGAGCAATGGCTAGGCCAAACGAGCCAACGCGGAGGTCCTGAGGGGCCTCAAGACCAGGACATTCAAGAAGAAGCTGGAGGCCTGCGATAGAGGTTGGTACGATGAGCTCCAGTCCGTGTTGTGGTCCATCCGCACAACCGCGACCAAGCCGACTGGGTAGACCCCGTTCTTCCTGGTCTATGGACCCGAAGCAGTCCTCCCTCACGAGGCCAGACATCGCTCCGCGCGGGTCCTAGCGTTCGATGAGGCGCAGCAGGACGCCATGCGGGGGATGGACCTCGTGCTGGGGGAGGAACTCCGCCGAGAAGCCGTGCTGCGAGCGGCGAGGTACCAACAAGCGCTACGACGATATCACTGCCGCAACATCCGCCCCAGGACTCTTGAGGTAGGAGACTTCGTGCTCAGGCGGGTTCTCTCCAGGGAGGGGCTGCACAAGCTCTTTCCCATGTGGGAGGGCCCGTTCAAGGTTGCTCATGTTTCCAGGCCGGGCTCCGTGCGCTTGGAGACTCAGGAGGGGGAGCCGATCCAGAACGCATGGAACATCCAGCACCTCCGGAGGTTCTACCCCTAAAAGGCCCAGAGCCTGTGAAGAAGGCAAACGCCTGTGAAGACTATCCCTTTTTGGAAAAAGCCCAGAGCCTGTGAAGAAGGCGAACGCCTGTGAAGACCATCCCTTTTTGGAAAAGGACCAGAGCCTGTGAAGAAGGCGAACGCCTGTGAAGCTGTCGCGTTTCGGAAAAGGCCCGGAGCCTGTGAATAAGGCGAACGCCTATGAAGCTGCCACGTTTCGGAAAAGGCCCGGAGCCTGTGAAGAAGGCAAACTCTTGTGAAGCTGCCGCGTTTCGGAAAAAGCCCGGAGCCTGTGAAGAGGGCAAGCGCCTGTGAAGCTCATTTCTCCTATGAAGAAAGGCCCGGAGCCTGTGAAGAAGGCCAACGCCTGTGAAGCTCGCCGCCCGTGACACTCTCACGTAATAATGAGTGGGGCTGTACACGCCCCGGAGTCTCAGGAGCGCTGGCCTCAGGCCCTGGGGCTCCCTCCCACGCCCAGTGGCAGCACTTAGCTCCGCGCTGGTGAGAAGACGTTGAAGACTAGATTAGGTGCTGGACGCGGCCTTTTCATTTGCTTTCCGCAGTTGGCTCGCTTTGTTTGCAGTTGAAGTCTTATTGAAATTATTGCCGTCGTTGGTTTATATTTCGCCGATTTTCACTCCCCCGTTTTGATTCCTCTTGCAAAAGGCCTCGCGAGGGAGGGCATCCAAACGTCCTCTCGAGGGTTCCTGTTCTAATCGTTCTAAGGTTTCACGACCCGGGTCCATTGCGGGAGCACCCCTCCAGTCCATACCCCTCGGGCACCGCGACACACACACACAGGGCCTGGGTCGGTCGCCCCCCCACGGCTGGGGCCGGGAACTATTTACGTGCAGACACACAGCTGAAAAGCGCGAAAGCTAAATCAAGGTAATTGTTAACAGCAGTAACCCCCAACACGCCCCCGCGGGGCTCCATGCAGTTGTTCTCTTTTACGCAGGAAACAAAAGGAAAAGAAAGGACAAGCCCGGCGCGGCTCGCCTCGCTCCGGCCAGCGGAGATGACTCGGGACGCCTCCGGGGCTCAGGAGGACTCCCTCTCGGGCTTCACCGGGGTGCAGCGACGGGCGGACGAGTCGCCGCCTCCCAAGCAAGCTCGACAGCATGGGGGCTGACTGCGGCCACCACTGGAGGAGTCGGTTGAAGAAGAGTTGGTGAAGCTTGGGGAGCCTCGGGCACCGCCATCCGCGCGGGCGCTGTCTCCTCCATCGTCGTCGGGGCAGGGCCCCCAGCCGCGATCGTCGTCCTCGGGGCAACACCCCGCGCGGCGACCATCTTCCCCAAACACCCTCACATAGAGGGTGGCATCGCCGTCAAACCTGAAGTGCAGGGTGCACCTATGCTCCAAGCCGCAAGCACGGGCGAACGCCTGCCAACCACGAGTCAAGGCCAAGCTCCCGGTGGCGGAGACCTCCAGCGCAGCCCACGAGGCCCGGCTGCAGCAGTCGTCCGCCTGAAGCCAGAGGCCGCCCGGGGCACCAGCAGGGAGCTCACCAAGGAGGAAGCGAGGGAGACGGAGCCGGGCGCTAGCCGGCTCCGCCGCCCAAACGACGAACTCCGGAAGCACCTGCACAGCGCGAAAGCGCGGCCTGGGGGAGTGTGCATCCCAAGCGCGTCCCCCGGCCACAGCGGCTCGCCTGCCACCACACTGGGAGTCGTCTCCATGACCACTGAACGCTACCGGGGCGGCCACGGGATGCTTCCGAGGGCGCCCTCGACCGCGCTTGGGCGGAGGAGAGGCAGGCTCAACCTGGTGGGCCTTCCCCTTTTCCGCAGCCGAGAGCCACCTCAATGGAGCCATGGAGGAGAAGGAGAAAGCAAGGAGAGATGGACTGGAAGGGCACGCGCGGTACCGTACTTATAGCCGGCGGAGGCCAACCGTCGACCTCCATGATCCCAGGTAATCATGACACGATCTGCATGTAGGGACTTGTCCAATCTGCGTGGTCACTGAGGCATCATGGGGAAGCGGAGATACCCACGTCCAATCAACCGCCACGCGGCGCCCAAGGCCACAGGCTGTTAGGGCCCGCGGCGCTTCGCCCTTGCCCTTTCACCTCTCAGCGCGGCCAAGTCCATGCGTGCCTTGGGCCCGGGGGCTACTGTCGGCGTTCTAGGAACGGGGGTCCCCAGACTTGCCTGTCTGCGGCCTGCGGCGTGGCTCAAAAGGGGGCCCAGCACTGCCCATCTTCATCAACACAATACCTAAGACCCTCGCGAGGGGCCAAGCCTCGCGGGGCGGACGACACGGCGCTTCCTCAGGCATGGCCCCGTCAGGCTGGCTCACGAGGAGGCGGAGAGATCAAGGCGGGGTACCTCGCGAGGTGCCCATGACGCAAGCCATGACGACCGAGGATGCCAGGCGGGCGCCAGCCCGCGCAGTGTCTCCCTTTCCTCTTTGGTGCAAAGGGGGAAAGCGCAGGCGAGAGGATCAAGCAAAGGCATCCATTTCGGTGCAACGAGACCAAGACCAGTCCAACGGTGGGAAGGAGGTCATCGTGGAGCCCAGAACGGCGTCACCACAAGGCCTTTGGCATGCGAGGACCAACTTTAGTCAGGATAAGTGTACTAGATGTTCCCCTTCGAATTGGCCAATTGTTGGCGCCCTTACCGCTCAATATTTGGGAAGAGGCCCAGGGCCTTTGCCTATAAATAGGACTAGCCACCCCCAGGGTAGAGGCATCGAGCAATCTAGCAATCGCATCAGGGAGAAACCAGTAGAGAGACTCAGGCAGCAGAGAGAGAGAAGGGTGGCTGAACTCCTTCTAGCAGTTCATCCCCCTAGCCAAGAACAGACCCTCGCGAGGATGTTCTTCCTTGTATTGTTCATGATCATCAGCCCAAGAGGCAATCCACCCACCACAAACTAGAGTAGGGTATTACACCACAATGGTGGCCCGAACTAGTATAAACCATGTGTCTCTTGTGTTGTTCATTCAGTAGTTAGATCTTTGCGAGAGGGAGAGGTAGAGGGCATAATCTCCGTGCGCACCCCAGAGTTCGAACCTTAAGGGTCTGCCGGAACCCGAAATCCGACACATGGAACAATAAAAAAATATAGATACGTTGGAGACGTATCACATACTCGAATAGCTCATGTATCAAATAGGGTTGTATGTATCTTCCATGCTAGGCGGGTTATTCTCAAGAGGAGTGGACTCCGCTCCTCACTCACGAGAAAATGGCTAGTCACCGGGATGCCCAGTCCCATGCTTTATGCAAATCAAATCAAAATAATTGCAAACAAAACTCCCCCGAGACTCTTGTTAGTTGGAGGCACTCGTTTTTTCGAGCAAGCCATGGGTTGATGCTTGTTGGTATAGGGGGGGGGTATAAACTTTACCATTCTATTTGGGAACCACCTATAATGTGAGTAGCATAGAAGATATCGAGATCTCTTGGTTGTTATGTTGACAATGAAAGTATGCCGCTCAAAATATTATTTATCTCCATTTCAAAAACTGAGCTCTGGCACCTCTACAAATCTCTGCTTCCTTCTGCGAAGGGCTTATCTATTTACTTTTATGTTGAGTCATCACCCTCTTATTAAAAAGCACCAGCTGGAGAGCACCGCTGTCATTTGCATCCATTACTATAAATTTATGTTGGGTATGACTATGACTGGATCTCTTTTACCATGAATTACAATGTTTAGTCAGTCCTTGATCTTCAGAGGTGCTCTGCATTTATGTTTTGCGGTCTCGAAAAGGCTAGCGAGATACCATCTTGTTATATCATATTATGATTGTTTTGATAAAGTGTTGTCATCCGAGATTTATTATTATTGCTTGCTAGTTGATTATGCCATTGACATGAGTAAACATGAGACCTAAGTGTTATTGTGAATATGGTTAGTTCATAATCTTTGCTGAAAACTTGAATGCTGGCTTTACATATTTACAACAACAAGAGCAAACAGAGTTTGTAGAAGTTTTTCTTTATCACTTTCAGTTTATCAACTGAATTGCTTGAGGACAAGCAAAGGTTTAAGCTTGGGGGAGTTGATACGTCTCCGTCGTATCTACTTTTCCAAACACTTTTGTCCTTGTTTTGGACCCTAACTTACATGATTTGAATGCAACTAACCCGGACTGACGCCGTTTTCAGCAGAATTGCCATGGTGTTATTTTTGTGCAGAAATAAAAGTTCTCGGAATGACCTGAAAATCAACAAAGAATTATTTTTGGATTAATAAAAAATACCGGCGAAAGAATCAAGGCCAGGGGCCCACACCCTGTCCATGAGGGTGGGGGCGCGCCCCCTGCCTCGTGGGCCCCCTGGTGCTCCATCGACCTCAACTCCAACTCTATATATTCGTGTTCGGGGAGAAAAAAATCAAAGAGAAGGGTTCATCGCGTTTTACGATACAGAGCCACCACCAAGCCGTAATCTCTCTCAGGAGGGCTGATCTGGAGTCCGTTCGGGGCTTCGGAGAGGGGAATCCATCGCCATCATCATCATCAACCTTCCTCCATCACCAATTTCATGATGCTCACCACCGTGCATGAGTAATTCCATCGTAGGCTTGCTGGACGGTGATGGTTTGGTTGAGATTTATCATGTAATCGAGTTAGTTTTGTTAGGGTTTTATCCCTAGTATCCACTATGTTCTGAGATTGGTGTTGCTATGACTTTGCTACGCTTAATGCTTGTCACTAGGGCCCGAGTGCCATGATTTCAGATCTGAACCTATTATGTTTTCATGAATATATGTGAGTTCTTGATCCTATCTTGCAAGTCTATAGTCACCTACTATGTGTTATGATCCGGAAACCCTGAAGTGACAATAATCAGGACCACTCCCGGTGATGACCGTAGTCTGAGGAGTTCATGTATTCACTATGTGTTAATGCTTTGGTCCAGTACTCTATTAAAAGTAGGCCTTAATATCCCTTAGTTTCCAATAGGACCCCGCTGCCACGGGAGGGTAGGACAAAAGATGTCATGCAAATTCTTTTCCATAAGCACGTATGACTATATTCGGAATACATCCTACATTACATTGATGAATTGGAGCTAGTACTGTGTCACCCTATGTTTTAACTGTTGCATGAATAATCGCATCCGGCATAATTCTCCATCACCGATCCAATGCCTACGAGCTTTTCACATATTGTTCTTCGCTTATTTAATTTTCCGTTGCTACTGTTACAATCACTACAAAACTATCACTGTTACTTTTGCCACCGTTACCGTTACTTCCATACTACTTTGCTACTAAATACTTTGTTGGAGATATTAAGTTATCCAGGTGTGGTTGAATTGACAACTCAACTGCTAATACTTGTGAATATTCTTTGGCTCCCCTTGTGTCAAATCAATAAATTTGGGTTGAATACTCTATCCTCGAAAACTGTTGCGATCCCCTATACTTGAGGGTTATCACCAAACATTTCGGGAAACATCCGGAACCCCTTCCATAAATCAGACACTACTATCCCATATATCAATCGTTACCTTCGGACCATTCCGGAGCTCCTCGTCATGTCCATGATCTCATCTGGGACTCCGAACAACATTCGGTCACCAACAAACATAACTCATATAGTACTATATCGTCAACGAACATTAAGCGTGCGGACCCTATGGGTTCGAGAACTATGTAGACATGACCGAGACACCTCTCCGGTCAATAACTAATAGCGGGACCTGGATGCCCATATTGGCTCCCACATATTCTACGAATATCTTTATCGGTCGAACCTGATGACAACATATGTTATTCCCTTTGTCCATCGGTATGTTACTTGCCCGAGATTCGATTGTCGATATCTTCATACCTAGTTCAATCTCGTTACCGGCAAGTCTCTTTACTCGTTCTATAATACATCATCCTACAACTAACTCATTAGTCACTTTGCTTGCAAGGCTTCTTATGATGTGTATTACCGAGAGGGCCCAGAGATACCTCTCCGATACTCGGAGTGACAAATCTTAATCTCGATCTATGCCAACCCAACAAACACCTTTGGAGATACTTGTAGAGCATCTTTATAATCACCCAGTTACGTTGTGACGTTTGATAGCACATAAGGCATTCCTCCAGTATCCGGGAGTTGCATAATCTCATAGTCGAAGGAATATGTATTTGACATGAAGAAGGCAATAGCAATAAACTAAACGATCATTATGCTAAGCTAACATATGGGTCTTGTCCATCACATCATTCTCCTAATGATGTGATCTTGTTATCAAATGACAACTCATGTCCATGGTTAGGAAACCTTAACCATCTTTGATCAACGAGCTACTCAAGTAGAGGCTCACTAGGGACATGGTGTTTGTTTATGTATCCACACATGTATTTAGGTTTCCGATCAATACAATTCTAGCATGAATAATAAACATTTATCATGAATAAGGAAATATTAAATAACAACTTTATTATTTCCTCTAGGGCATATTTCCTTTAGTCTCCCACTTGCACTAGAGTCAATAATCTAGATTACATTGTAATGATTCTAACACCCATGAAGTCTTAGTGTTGATCATGTTTTGCTCGTGGAAGAGACTTTGTCAACGGGTCTGCTACATTCAGATCCGTATGTATTTTGCAAATCTCTATGTCTCCCTCCTTGACTTGATCACGAATGGAGTTGAAGCATCTCTCGATGTGTTTGGTTCTTTTGTGAAATTGGATTCCTTCGCTAAGGCAATTGCTCTAATATTGTCACAAAAGATTTTCATTGGACCCGATGCACTTAGGTATTACACCTAGATCGGATATGAACTCCTTCATCCAGACTCCTTCAGTTGCTTCTTTTGAAGCAGCTACGTATTCCGCTTCACACGTAGATCCCGCCACGACGCTCTGCTTGAAACTTCACCAACTGAGCTCCACCATTCAATATAAGTACGTATTCAGTTTGTGACTTCGAGTCATCCGGATCAGTGTCAAAGCTAGCATCTACGTAACCATTTACGACGAGCACTTTGTCACCTCCATAAACGAGAAACATATCCTAGTCCTTTTGAGGTACTTCAGGATGTTCTTGACCGTTGTCCTGTGATCCACTCCTGGATTACTTTGTTACCTCCCTGCTAAACTTATAGCAAGGCACACATCAGGTCTGGTACACAACATAGCATACATGATAGAACCTATGGCTGAGGCATAGGGAATGACTTTCATTTTCTCTCTATCTTCTGTAGTGGTCGGGCATTGAGTCTGACTCAATGTCACACCTTGTAACACAGGCAAGAACCCTTTCTTTGATTGATCCATTTTGAAATTCTTCAAAACTTTATGAAGGTATGTGCTTTGTGAAAGTCCTATTAAGTGTCTTGATCTATCTCTATGGATCTTGATGCCCAATATATAAGCAGCTTCACCGAGGTCTTTCATTGAAAAACTTTTATTCAAGTATCCTTTTATGCTATCCAGAAATTCTACATAATTTCCAATCAACAATATGTCATTCATATATAATATTAGAAATGCTATAGAGCTCCCACTCACTTTCTTGTAAACACAGGCTTCTCCGAAAGTCTGTATAAAACCATATGCTTTGATCATCTCATCAAAGCGTATATTCCAACTCTGAGATGCTTGCACCAGTCCATAGATGGATTGCTGGAGCTTGCACACTTTGTTAGCACCTTTAGGATTGACAAAACCTTCTGGTTGCATCATATACAACTCTTCTTTAAGAAATCCATTAAGGAATGCAGTTTTGACGTCCATTTGCCATATTTCATAATCATAAAATGCGGCAATTGCTAACATGATTCGGACAGACTTAAGCATCGCTTCGGGTGACAAAGTCTCATCGTAGTCAACTCCTTGAACTTGTAGAAAACCTTTCATGACAAGCCGAGCTTTGTAGACAGTAACATTACCATCATTGTCAGTCTTTTTCTTGAAGATCCATTTATTCTCTATGGCTCACCGATCATCGGGCAAGTTAACCAAAGTCCACACTTTTGTTCTCATACATGGATCCTATCTCACATTTCATGGCCTCAAGCCATTTATCGGAATCTGGGCTCATCATAGCTTCTTCATAGTTTGTAGGTTCATCATGGTCTAGTAACATGACTTCTAGAACAGGATTACCGTACCACTCTAGTACGGATCGTGCTCTGGTTGATCTATGAGGTTCAGTAGTAACTTGAAATGAAGTTTCATGATCATCATTAGCTTCCTCGCTAGTTGGTGTAGGCATCACGGGAACGGTTTTTTGTGATGAGCTAGTTTCCAATTCGAGAGAAGGCACAATTACCTCATCAAGTTCTACTTTCCTCCTACTCACTTCTTTCGAGAGGAACTCCTTCTCTAGAAAGTTTCCATTCTTGGCAACAAAGATCTTGCCTTTGGATCTGTGGTAGAAGGTGTACCCAATTGTTTCCTTAGGGTATCCTATGAAGACGCACTTCTCCAATTTGGGTTCGAGCTTACCAGGCTGAAGCCTTTTGACATAAGTGTCGCATCCCCAAACTTTAAGAAACGACCGCTTAGGTTTCTTGCCAAACCATAGTTCATACGGTGTCGTCTCAATGGATTTAGATGGTGCCCTATTTAACGTGAATGCAGCTGTCTCTAATGCATAACCCCAAAACGATAGTGGTAAATCGGTAAGAGACATCATAGATCGCACCATATCTAATAAAGTACGGTTACGACATTCGGACACACCATTACGCTGTGGTGTTCTAGGTGGCGTGAGTTGTGAAAATATTCCACATTGTTCTAAATAAAGGCCAAACTCGTAACTCAAATATTCGCCCCCGCGATCATATCATAGGAACTTAATTTTCTTGTTACGATGGTTCACCACTTCACTATGAAATTCTTTGAACTTCTCAAATGTTTCAGACTTGTATTTCATCAAGTAGATATACCCATATCTGCTCAAATCATCTGTGAAGGTCAGAAGTAACGATACCCACCGCGAGCCTCAACACTCATCGGACCGCATACATCGGTATGTATTATTTCCAGTAAGTCATTAGCTCGCTTCGTTGTTCCGACAACAGAGTTTTAGTCATCTTGCCCATGAGGCATGGTTCGCAAGTATCAAATGATTCATAATCAAGTGATTCCAAAAGCCCATCTACATGGAGTTTCTTCATGCGCTTTACACCAATATGACGAGTGCCACAAATATGTTCCACTATTGATACGTCTCCATCATATCTATAATTTTTGATTGTTTCATGCCAATATTATACAAATTCACATATTTTTGGCAACTTTTTATATGAATTATTGGACTGACCTATTGATCCAGTGCCCAGTGTCAGTTCTTGTTTGCTGCATGTTTTTTGTTTCACAGAAAATCCATATCAAACGAAGTCCAAACACGATAAAAATTTAAGGAGAATTATTTTGGAATATTTATGATTTTCGGGAGGTGGAATCAACGCAAAGGGACGCTCACGGTGACCACAACCCACCAGGGCGCGCCGGGCACCCCCTGGCGTGCCCAGGTATCTTGTGCCCCCCTCGGAGGTCGGTTGGGGCCCTTCTTCTGTCGCAAGAAAGCTAATTTGTGGAAAAAAAATCGTGTTACAATTTCAGTGCAATCGGAGTTAAGGATCTCCGGGAATTTAAGAAACCATGAAGGGACAGATCTGGGGTGCGCAAAACAGAAGAGAACAAAGAGGGAGATCCAATCTCGGAGGGGATCCCACCCCTCCGCCGCCATGGAGGCCATGGACCAGAGGGGAAACCCTCCTCCCGTCTAGGGGGAGGCCAAGTAGGAAGAAGAAGGAGAGGGCTCTCCCCTCTCTCACGGTGGCGCCGGAGTGCCGTCGGGGCAAGGATCATGATGGCGATCTACATCCACAATCTTGCTACCGTCAACACCAACTCTCTCCCCCTCTATGCAGCGGTGTAACACCCCTTCTCTCTGATGTAATCTCTACTTAAATATGGTGCTCAATGATACGTCCATTTTGCATCATGCTTTTATATTGATATTTATTGCATTATGGGCTGTTATTACACATTATGTCACAATACTTATGCCTATTCTCTCTTATTTTACAAGGTTTACATAAGGAGGGAGAATGCCGGCAGCTAGAATTTTGGGCTGGAAAAGGAGTAAATATTAGAGACCTATTCTGCGCAACTCCAAAAGTCCTGAAACTCCACGGAAGTTATTTTCAGATTATATAAAAAATATTGAGCGGAAGAAGTTCACCAGAGGGGGCCCCACCTGGCCACGAGGGTGGGGGGGCGCGCCCTACCCCCCTGGGTGCGCCCCCTACCTCGTGGGCCCCATGTTGGCCCTCCGATGCGCAACTTCTGCTATATGAAGTCTTTCGTCGAGGAAAAATATATAAGCAACCTTTCGGGACGAGACTCCGCCGCCATGAGGCGGAACCTTGGCGGAACCAATCTAGGGCTCCGGCAGAGCTATTCTGCCGGGGACACTTCCCTCCGGGAGGGGGGAAATCATCGCCATCGTCATCAGCAACGCTCCTCTCATCGGGAGAGGGCAATCTCCATCAACATCTTCACCAGCACCATCTCATCTCAAAACCCTAGTTCATCTCTTGTATCCAATTCTTGTCTCCAAGTCCGGGATTGGTACTAGTAGGTTGCTAGTAGTGTTGATTACTCCTTGTAGTTGATGCTAGTTGGTTTATTTGGTGGAAGATCATATGTTCAAATACTTTATGCATATTAATACCCCTCTGATTATGAACATGAATATGCTTTGTGAGTAGTTACGTTTGTTCCTGAGGACATGGGAGAAGTCTTGCTATTAGTAGTCATGTGAATTTGGTATTCGTTCGATATTTTGATGAGATGTATGTTGTCTAGCCTCTAGTGGTGTTATGTGAACGTCAACTACATAACACTTCACCATTATTTGGGCCTAGAGGAAGGCATTGGGAAGGAATTAGTAGATGATGGGTTGCTAGAGTGACAGAAGCTTAAACCCTAGTTTATGCGTTGCTTCGTAAGGGGCTGATTTGGATCCATATGTTTCATGCTATGGTTAGGTTTACCTTAATACTTTTGTTGTAGTTGCGGATGCTTGCAATAGAGGTTAATCATAAGTGGGATGCTTGTTCAAGTAAGAACAGCAACCAAGCACCGGTCCACCCACATATCAAATTAACAAAGTACCGAACGTGAATCATATGGACGTGATGAAAACTAGCTTGACGATATTCCCATGCGTCCTCGGGAGCGCTTTTCCTTATATAAGAGTTTTTTCCGGCTTGTCCTTTGCTACAAAAAGGATTGGGCCACCTTGCTGCACTTTATTTACTTTTGTTACTTGTTGCTCGTTAAGATTTATCCTATCACAAAACTATCTGTTACCACTTATTTCAGTACTTGCAGAGAATACCTTGCTGAAAACCGCTTATCATTTGCTTTTGCTCCTTGTTGGGTTCGACACTCTTACTTATCGAAAGGACTATGATAGATCCCCTATACTTGTGGGTCATCAAGACTCTTTTCTGGCGCCGTTGTCGGGGAGTGAAGCGCCTTTGGTAGGTGGAATTTGGTAAGGAAAAATTTATATAGTGTGCTGAAATTTACTGTCACTTGTTACTATGGAAAGTAATCCTCTGAGGGGCTTGTTCGGGGTATCTTCACTCCGACCAATAGAGCAAAGAGTTGCTCCTCAACCTACTAGACCTACTGAAAATGAAAATGAGAATGAAAATGTTCCCTTTGAAGTTCCTTCGGGTATTGTCGTGGGTTTGTCACGGCAGATGTCCTATCCAAAGGACTTAGTCGTGGAGCCATCGCAACGGGTTAACTCGGAGGGGTTGAAGCGGACACAAGGACACAGAGAATTATACTAGTTCGGCCCCTTCGATGAAGGTAAAAGCCTACGTCTAGTTGGTGTTGGAATTGATGAAGTCTCGACGACTAGGGAGCAATCGCTTCTCCTAGGCTTCGAGTTGTTGGTCCCCCCTTGAACCGATATCGGGTCGCCCCCTTATATACACGGGTGACGCCCGTCGGTTCATAGAGTCCCAATCTCCGGTTTATACTCGTACCCGGGTTGGTCTCTTGCTTATTCCTGACTTACAATACAAGTCGTACACAGGCCGGTTTACGGCTTACAGACGTTAAACCGACTACGGCCTCGGGCCTTTACATAGCCTCTTGGGCTCTAACATTCTTGAGCTACTGATGAAATTAACCCGGCCCAGATAGGCCGGTTTAGGCCCAGTAGTAATATCCCCAACATTAGGCCCCAGGTTGATTTGAATGATTTCATGTCAACCCCTAGCATAAACCTTCATATTCAGCATCTTCCCTTCATTGCTAAACCGATATGTCGTCATTTTCGCTAGTGGCCGTAAACCGGCATGACATCACCATGAAGCTAGCTTTTATGGCGCCTTCTTTGTTTAACCAATTCGCAATAATCAAGGCGACAGCTCTGCTTCCGAAACCCGTGGCTCCTGGATTCGCGCGCCCGACACACGTGCCTTGCCTTATAAATAGGGGTGAGAGGTCATTTCTTTCTCCCCTTCATCCCTTTCCTCTTCGTCTTCTCCGTGCCGCCAGCCTCGAAGCTTCGCCGCTGTCGCTGACCTCTGCATCACCTCGGGCCGCTGCATCAACCTGACTGGACCAGAAAAACTGCGGCGTTCTTCCGCACCCCTCGGAGCTCCGGTGAGATCCCCACCTTATCAACTCAGATCCGTCTCTAGGGTTTACTGTGTTCTTCCCGTTCCTCGAGTTCTTCGCGTTCTTCGCGTTCCTCACGTTCTTCGCATTTAAACTGGGATATACCTTCAGATGACCCCGCGACTTTTGCTCCGTTCAGTAGCAGTTTTCCGCCTCTGTTTTCAGGGTAATATACCTAGACCGTAGATCTGATCTACAGTTTGACCTTGCTGTTCTTGCGCAATCTTCAAAAACTCATGAGTTTTTACCCCTTGTATGAGATCGCCTCAGATCCAATATCACACTGAGATAATGTGAAACCTGTTTCCGCACACCTGCTCTTTTGCATTTCCAACTGTTCCACGGTCTTAGATCCAGCGGTTTAACCTTGTTGTAGAAGATCACCAAATCGGTACATACCATTAGTCCCCTTGTTGAACCGCCAGTAATCCTTTGATAGACCGCACCGCTTTACCAATGTCAGACTGTAATTGATTTCTTCCGGTTTAACATTGATAGCATCGATATGACAAAAATCTGTGCAGAACATAAGTCCTGAACCGGAATCATTTTCATTTTGTAGACTTCCCCATGGCTAAGCAAGTGTATGAGTGCAACTGGGCTCCTTCCCGGGTCACGGAAACTCAACTGAATAATCTGGTCCTGACCGGTGCTTTGAGCAGCAAAAACGCGATTCATTGGAGGGTGCCAGGCAAAGAGTGCCCCCCTACACCCCGAGATGGAGAAGTCGTTGTGTTCGTGGATCACTTAGCCCGCGGTTTCAACCCGCCCGGTTCAAAATTTTATCGCGACGTTTTGGCTAATTTCCAACTCCATCCACAAGATATTGGTCCCAATTCTGTCACTAACATATGCCACTTCCAAGTGCTCTGTGAGGTGTTCTTTCAAGAGGAACCTACAGTTGAGTTGTTCCGAGATTGCTTTCACTTAAACCGCCGCACAGAATTTACTGATGGCTCCAACATGGAACTGGGTGGCGTGTCAATCCAGAAGAGGAAAGAGGTCACTTACCCTCATGCGAAACTGCATAGTCACCCCCAAGAGTGGAATAACTCTTGGTTTTACTGTAAAGACACCTCCCCAGAGAACGAGAATATCCTGCCCGGTTTTCGTCCAGAACGGCTCAGCAACACTCACCCCTTTCCTCAGAGGTTGAATGCTAAAGAGAGGAGTAATTACGCTCCCCAACTGTCCAAACTCAGAGCCTTCATGGCCAACGGTTTAACAGGAGTCGACCTCGCTCGTTGCTGGATATCTTGGAGTATACTGCCACTCAGTCAACGCTCCGGTTTGATGTGCGAATACACAGGCAGTGTTGATGATCCGTTACATCATGTAAACATCCAGCTTACGGATGAAGAGGTCACCGAAGCCGTAAAGAAGATTCTAAATGAACCGGAACGCGTCTGTGCACGAAATGGCCTTCTTCCCTTCTGCGCCATCAATAAACCACCAGCGGTAAATCAAAATTTCTTCTCATTAAGCCTGATGTTATCTTGTGTGCGTATGATTGATTCTAATATCTGTTGACGCAGGGTGATGACCCGTTTTGGAGCAAAAAACTCCCTCAAGGAAAGGCGGATAAACCGGAGAAACCGACCCGGCCTAAGATGAGAGTCGTCAAAAAGTCTGCTCACAAGAGGAAAACCACGGCCTCTTCCGATCCTGCCGATGATGAGGTGGGTAATCCGGGTTTTGAAGCTAAACTTGACTCCCTTGGTTTACTGTTTATGCAGTTTATTGACGATGCAATTTGTCAGGATGATGCCGAAGCGAGCCATGCTGATGATGCAGAGGTAATTACTATTTCTTCTGATTCAAGCCTTCTGCCTTCCCAAAAAATCCGTCAGGCGAACCGCAAAGTTAAATTTTCCCATCCTCTTGCTTACTGGGATCCCCACTTTCTTATGAAGACCCGTCAGCACGAGGTGCGTCGTACAACCCGACACAGCGGTCAGGTAGTTACCTCCGCCGGTTTACCGAACAGTCCGGTTCAGAGACGTCGTTCAGAGGTCTCTAATTTGCTTGTCAAATTTTGTCCTAAAGCGGGCTGCTTTCGTCAACCACTTAATCCGTCTGACTCCGATTATCAGGTCACCTCGCACTCATCCTCTGGCGAGTCAACTGGTACTCAGCTGCCTCCACTCAAAACCGTGCTAGGGTAAACTTTGTTTTTCTCGTCAGGTTGTCCATTGTTATAGTCTTCAACATATGATGTCCTTAACTTTGCTGCTTCTTTCAGAGCTAAACCGAGGCCGAGCAAAAAAGCTCGCCAAGACAAAACAGGAGAAGAAAACACTCCTCCTGAACCGGATACTGTCCCGAATGTTGAAGCGACTATCCCTGAAGATGTAATTGATGACCCATCAGTCCGGGATGAAGTCGTTGTTCCCGAAGAAGGCTCTGTTAACCCCTCCGGCCCAACGGATCAACCAGCCAGTCCAATTCGTGCTGAGAAAACCATTAGTTCCTCAAAGCCTGCCGAAAAACCGACCGTGCCAGTCCCGACCGGCGACCACAAAGATGATGAAGTCATGATTACTGGCATAGGTTGTACTGAACCGGGAAATCCCGTCGCTTTAGCCAAGCACACTGCTAAAGAAGAAATTTCTGCTTTAAGTAAAGGAAAATGGGATGTTGATCTGGCAACGTACTCCACCCTTGGTGCTCAGGACATTCATTCTGGCTACTTAAACCGGCTATATACTAGCCGTGACTATGAAGCCAATCTCGTGAAGATGATGAAAGACAAATTCGAGGTAACTTCCATGCCCTCACTCCTGCTTCTTATCACCGTAGCCCCCAAGGGTCGGTTTAACTTTATCATAATTGAATCGACACTTGTAATCATCATACCGTAGCATCCGAAATATCATTAGAACAAATAGCCATTAGCCCCCAAGTGCCGAGCTGAATACTTGTATTGTGCTTGGGACTTTGATAATTAACTGCTAACTTGAGATCAAATAAGCATTAGCCCCCAAGTACGAAGTACCTAACCTGTTATGTGCTTGGTACTTCCTTTGTTTAAACCGTACAACTGTCGGACTGCAGACTGAACTGAAGGTCAAAGAAAGCCAAATTGCCGATCTTCAAGAGAATATAAAATCCCAGCAAGCAGAAGCTTCCAAAGCCAAAGAGGAACTAACCAGCGCTTTAGGCAGCCTGGAACAATTGAAGGAAGGTTTTCAGAAGGTGCGGGCTGACTGGGTCACAGAAAAGGCCGCTTTAACCAAAAAGATTGAAAATGCAGAATCTGCCCTTAAACCGGTAACAGACGAATTGACCAGCGTGAAGCGACAGGTGCACGCAATGACTACCGCCATCTTTGGTAAGCCTCGCGTGACTTGTGTGATAATCCTGATTCTTCTATAAAACAGCTCGGTTTATGACCTGCTGACCGTATTACAGGCACTCGCATCAACCACCTGGGATCAGATGTGCATATGAAGCTGAAAGCGGCCTATACTTTAGTCGAGCAGCTGTACACCGGCGCACAGCGGGTGATCACTACTGCTTCACACAACAATCCGGCGCCCACATTGATCCAGCACACGCTGAAGAGGTTGTCGATGCTGCCCGCTCGGATTGAAGAGTTAAAAAGATCCGCTACTCGAACCGGAGCCATTAATGCCTTAATCCGGGCCAAAGCATGGGTGCCTGATTTTGATCCCGTTGAAGCGGCTCAAGGTTATCCTAGCTTAAAGGAGGTTGGCTCCGAGTTCGATGAAGAAGAATTAAGAAAGATAAACCGGGCAGTGCGCCCTCTGGCCTGTCAATTGGTAGAAGAGGCAAACTTGTCTCATTATCAAGCCCAGTATAATAACCAGAACAAACGGGTAGCAGCGCCAATCCCTGAAGCGGAAAACTTAATTCCTCCCATCCGGAAACACACCTATGCCCCTGATATTGAACCGTCATCCCTGATACATGAGGAAGCTGTCTTTCAAGCTTTAATGGGGATTGATTGGACCACTGTTGACCTCCAGCCGCTGGATAGGCAGGAGGAAACGGAAGCGGCGCAGGATGATCCAGAATCATCAAACCGGGATGACACACAGGCGTGAACCGAGGGCAGCTTTAATTGGCTTCCTTTTGATACTTTGTCAAGAAACAATCATCTTATTTAGGCACCATGTTGCCTTGTAATAGGATAAACCGTACTTTATGCTTTTTGAGATGCCTTCGCGCATTCAGTACTGATATTCTCCTTTGAAGAATTATTTTTGCCAGCTTGTATCTCCTGCAATCACAAAATTTTAAACTACCAGGGCGGTTGTACCGTCATCCGGCTTGTGAATCTGCATGTAAATAAGCAAGGAAACTTGCAAGTATGATCAAACTATTTGTGATACAAAATAACTGCCATATAGTAGGCGTGAAATAGGCGTTTGTGGCCAATGTTAAAACGGTAGTTGATATCTTTTAAACCGTCGTGGGAGAACCGAGCTCCTGTGTATATAACACCGGTTTACCATCCTTTGCTGATAACAATCTTTTGTTGCTCGAAAAAGGATGTTTAGCAGAAAAAACTCAAACCGAACCAGCAATCTCAGATTGTTGAAAAAAGAAAGGCCGTGTTCCGCCAAATTGGCTATGTAGAACCGGTGTAAAATATTGTCGGTTTAAGAGAAAGGCAATAAACCATCAACGGTGACAAAAAACCTTTTGCAAAAGAAGAGCTCTATTGAGCTTGGTCAGATGGAATTACCATGGTCAGACGCAACCGAGCCCCCCGAAGGTGTAGCGATGGTGCCAGTCAGCCAGGACCCCAAAATGACGCGTGGCATTACGCCGGCCAAGTGGCATTGCTATGGTTCGGGTTCGACCAAGCCCCCAAATGACTCTAAGGCCCGTAGGCCGATCAAGAGGCGTGACCGGTTCAGACGTGACCGTGTCCCCAAATGATTCTGGTGGCTTGCGCCGGCCAAGAGGTATTGCATCGGTTTGGACACGACCGAGCCCCCAAATGACTCTGGTGGCTTTCGCCGGCCAAGAGGTATTGCATCGGCTCGGACACGACCGAGCCCCCAAATGACTTTGGTGGCTTTCACCGGCCAAGAGGTATTGCATCGGTTTGGACACGACCAAGCCCCCAAATGACCTCATAAGGATAGCTATGTTCTCTTTGGTTCGAATACGACCTATGTTTGAACAGGAAGCCTCAAGTGATCTTGTTAAGACTTGCAAGGGGTAAACCGGATGTTGCTTAAAGACAACCCCGTGTAACCACACATGATATAAAGAACAGATACCCCGTTTTAGCGGAGGATCCGGTTTATTATAATATATACATAGTCATGATATATACATAAGCAGAGCCCATGGCTCAAGTATAGTAAGGCCGAAGATGAGCTATATTCCACGGCCTGTCGGTTTCTTGTCCTGATTTGCGTGAGTCTTTGTGCTCTCGAACATCTATTAGGTAGTATGAACCATTGTGTAGATTCTTGCTAACCACGAAAGGCCCTTCCCAAGGTGGAGACAATTTATGCATCTCGGTTTGATCTTGAATAAGTCGAAGCACCAAATCTCCCTCTTGAAAGGTTCTGGTCCTGATCCGACGACTGTGATAGCGACGAAGATCCTGTTGGTAGATCGCTGAGCGGGCAGCTGCTATGTCTCGCTCTTCATCTAGCCGGTCCAAAGCGTCCTGTCTAGAACTTTCGTTGTCTGCTTCAACGTAAGCCGCCACACGAGGTGAATCGTGACGGATGTCGCTAGGAAGAACTGCCTCTGCCCCATAAACCATAAAGAACGGCGTATACCCAGTTGACCTGTTAGGCGTGGTGTTGATGCTCCATAACACAGAGGGTAACTCTTCGACCCAACAACCCGGCGTCTGCTGCAAAGGAACCATAAGCCTGGGTTTGATGCCTCTCAAGATCTCCTGATTAGCTCTTTCTGCTTGACCGTTGGACTCTGGGTGCGCTACCGGTGACACATCAAGGCGGATGTGCTCTCGTTCGCAGAACTCTTTCATGGCACCTTTAGATAAATTGGTACCATTGTCTGTGATGATACTGTGTGGAAAACCAAACCGGAAAATCACTTTTTTGATGAACCGAACCGCGGTGGCCGCATCACACTTGCTAACGGGCTCTGCCTCTACCCACTTTGTAAATTTGTCCACCGCCACCAGAAGGTGGGTCTTCTTGTCCTTGGACCTTTTGAAAGGCCCAACCATGTCCAGCCCCCAGGTTGCAAACGGCCAAGTAATTGGAATCATCCTTAATTCTTGAGCCGGAACGTGAGCGCGCCTTGAGAATTTTTGACAACCATCACACCGCCTGACCAGATCCTCCGCATCAGCATGAGCAGTCAGCCAATAGAAACCGTGACGAAAAGCTTTTGCCACTAAAGACTTTGAACCGGCATGGTGACCACAATCTCCTTCGTGGATCTCACCCAAAATTTCACGGCCTTCCTCAGGAGATACGCACCGTTGAAACGCTCCTGTCACACTGCGACGATGTAGTTCGCCGTTTTCAACTACCATGGACTGGGACCGTCGTATTATCTGTCTGGACAGAGTCTCATCCTCTGGCAACTCCCCTCGGTTCATGTATGCCAGGTAAGGAAGCGTCCAATCCGGGATGACATGTAACGCCGCCACCAATTGAGCCTCTGGGTCAGGAACCACCAAATCTGCTTCGCCAGGCAGTTGAACCGACGGGTTGTAAAGCACATCAAGGAATACATTGGGTGGTACCGGTTTACGCTGTGAACCTAGCCGACTTAAAGCGTCTGCCGCCTCGTTCTTTCGTCGGTCCACATGATCCACCTGATAACCTTTGAAGTGACCTGCGACCACATCAACCTCACGACGATAAGCAGCCATGAGTGGATCTTTAGAATCCCATGTACCAGACACCTGCTGGGCCACCAAATCAGAGTCGCCAAAGCACTTAACCCGGCTTAAATTCATCTCCTTAGCCATCCGGAGGCCATGGAGCAAGGCCTCATATTCTGCTGCATTGTTAGTACAAGGGAACATTAAACGGAGCACATAACAAAATTTATCACCTCGTGGGGAAGTTAATATGACTCCATCCCCCGATCCTTCCAATTGACGTGATCCGTCAAAATGAATGGTCCAATAAGTGTGATCTGGCTTCTCTTCAGGGACTTGCAACTCCGTCCAATCATTGATGAAATCCACCAATGCCTGAGACTTTATCGCAGTGCGAGGCACATACTTTAAACCGTGCGGTCCAAGCTCAATAGCCCACTTGGCAATCCGACCAGTCGCTTCTCGGTTCTGGATGATATCACCCAAAGGAGCAGAACTGACCACCGTGATAGGGTGGCCTTGGAAATACTGTTTCAGCTTCCGACTTGCCATAAAAACTCCATATACTAGCTTTTGCCAATGCGGATATCGTTGTTTGGATTCAATAAGCACCTCGCTGATATAATAAACCGGACGCTGAACCGGGTATTCTTTGCCTGCCTCCTTCCGCTCTACCACAATAGCCACACTGACCGCGCGAGCGTTAGCAACTACATACAACAGCAATGGTTCCTTATCAGTGGGAGCAGCAAGTACGGGCGGATTGACCAATTGTCGCTTTAAATCCTCGAACGCCTGATCAGCGGCAGAATTCCAGACGAACTGATCCGTCTTTTTCAACATTTGATACAGAGGAATTGCTTTCTCTCCGAGGCGGCTGATAAACCGGCTCAACGCAGCAATTCGGCCTGCCAGACGTTGGACGTCATTGATGCATTTCGGTTTAGCTAGAGAGGTGATAGCCGTAATTTTTTCCGGATTAGCCTCAATTCCCCTGTTGGACACCAGGAAACCCAATAGCTTGCCAGCTGGTACACCAAAGACACATTTGGCCGGATTGAGCATCATCTTGTATGTCCTTAAGTTATCAAAGGTCTCCTTCAAATCATCGACCAACGTTTCCTTCTTCCTTGACTTGACCACAATATCATCCACATAGGCGTGCACATTATGGCCAATCTGCTTGTGGAGACAATTTTGCACACATCGCTGATAAGTTGCCTGGGCACTTTTGAGCCCGAAAGGCATAGATACATAGCAGAAGGCTCCAAAGGGAGTAATGAATGTCGTCTTCTCCTGGTCCTTAACCGCCATCTTAATCTGATGATAACCGGAGTATGCATCCAGAAAACATAAACGCTCGCAACCCGCCGTAGCATCAATGATTTGATCAATACGGGGGAGGGCAAAAGGATCTGCAGGGCAGGCCTTATTAAGATCTGTATAGTCCACACACATGCTCCAAGTGACGTTTTTCTTAAGGACCAGCACCAGATTAGCAAGCCATTCAGGATGAAAAACTTCAACGATGAAGCCAGCTGCTAAGAGCCTGGCCACCTCTTCTCCAATAGCCTTTCTTCTCTCCTCGTTGAACCGACGGAGGAACTGTTTCACCGGTTTGTATTTAGGATCCACATTAAGGGTGTGCTCAGCGAGTCGCCTCGGTACACCTGGCATGTCAGAAGGTTTCCATGCGAAGATGTCCCGATTCTCACGGAGGAACTCGATGAGCGCGCTTTCCTATTTTGGATCCAGATTAGTACTGATGTTGAATTGCTTGGATGAATCACCAGCCATGAAATCAACAAGCTTGGTCTCCGCGGCTGATGTGAATTTTAAAGCCGGATCATACTCTGTGGTGGGCTTCTTTAAAGGAGGCATATCCGTCGGATCAACATTATCTTTGTAGTATTTGAGCTCCTCAGTAGCACAAACCGATTCGGCATAAGTGGCATCTCCTTCTTCACACTCCAAAGCGATCCTGCAACTCCCGTGAACCGTGATGGTTCCCTTGTAGCCCGGCATCTTGAGCTGCAGATATACATAACAGGGCCGTGCCATGAATTTGGCATAAGCCGGCCGACTAAACAGGGCATGGTATGGGCTTTGAATCTTCACCACCTCAAAAGTCAGTGTTTCTGATCGGGAATCGTGATCATCTCCGAAAGCCACCTCCAATGCTATCTTGCCCACGGGGTACGCAGACTTGCCTGGCACCACGCCATGAAAAACCGTGTTTGAAGGCCGTAAATCCTTATCCTTGAGCCCCATACGTCGAAAGGTCTCATAGTATAGGATGTTAATACTGCTACCCCCATCCATGAGCACCTTGGTGAACTTATAACCTCCTACCTGAGGCGCCACCACTAAAGCCAGCTGACCCGGATTATCCACCCGAGGAGGGTGATCCTCTCTACTCCAGATGATCGGCTGCTCTGACCATCGTAGGTACCGGGGCACGGCCGGTTCAACAGAGTTAACTGCCCTCTTCCGGACCTTCTGGTCTCGCTTGTCCAAGCTAGTGGTAAATACATGATATTGGCCACTGTTTAGCTGCTTCGGATTGCTCTGGTACCCTGACTGCTGCTGATTATAGCCCCCTTGACCATTTTGGTTATGTTGATTACCATGTCCGCCCGGATTGCTATTCCCGCTCGGATTACCATTAAACCCTGAACCGGAGTTTCCTCCACCGTGGCTTGGCCCGGATCCTGAACCGCCACCAGGATTGTGATCATACCGGAAGGCGTTGGAATTCTTGAACTCTCGCATGATGTAACAATCCTTCCACAGGTGGTTTGCTGGTTCCTCCATCGTCCCATGCTTTGGGCAGGGTTGATTCAACAAACTATTTAAGCGCTCTGGATTGGGGCTGGGTCCGCCACCGCGGCCTTTGCCCCTATGCTGCCGGCCCCTGTTCTGCACATCGGTTTTAGCCACAAAATCTATGGAACCATCCGCTTTACGCTTGCCTCCGACGCTGCTCCCTGGGTGATGCTGCTGCCCTCTGGAGTTGCCGTTCTTCTTTCCCTTCCCTGCCTTTTCATCATCAGACTCGGGATCCTTGGTACTATCAGAATCAGCATACTTTACCAAAGCAGCCATGAGAGTCCCTATGTCAGTGCAATGACGCTTCATTCGTCCTAATTTCAATTTCAAGGGCCCAAACCGGCAATTGCTTTCCAAAGTCACAACTGCAGTGTCAGCATTGATGCAGTCTGATGAATGCAAGATTTGCGAAACGCGGCGCACCCAATGAGTGGTTGACTCTCCTTCCGCCTGGACGCAGGCGGCTAAGTCCACTATTGACATGGGCTGCCTGCACGTATCTTTGAAATTACTGATAAACCGAGCTCGCAATTGAGCCCATGAACCGATGGTATTGGGCGGCAGGCTTTTTAACCAAGTGCGGGCCGTTCCTTCAAGCATCATAGTGAAATATTTTGCACATGCAGCTTCATCTACGTCAAGCATCTCCATGGCCATCTCTTAACTCTCCACCCACGCCTCCGGGGGTTGATCTGCTGTATAATTTGGTACCTTGCGCGGCCCCTTGAAGTCCTTAGGCAGGCGCACATTGCGCAAAGCAGGTATGAGGCAAGGCACCCCCAAAGCGCTAGAAGCAAGCCCTGGCTCGACTGAAGTGGTGGGACGAACCGGCGTAAGCTGGCGGGTCTGATGTGCTGCCAATTCGGCTTCTCTGCATGCACGGGCCCGGTCTACCAACTCCTGAGCATCAGGAGCCGGATTGTTGCCGTGGGGCACTCCATGCCGTGCATTGCTGGACTCAGCTTGTTCTTCCATGTGCCTGCTATAACTCCGGGTTGGACGTGGAGTAGAATGAATCCGCTCGCGGCTGTATGAATACGCCTCCTGTTGGACCAGCGCCGTTCTGAGGAGCTCCTTGACCCGGCGCGTCTGTATTGCCTGTAACGAATCTCCCTCAACCGGAATAGCCTCTAGACGCGCTACCGCAGCAACAAGATTATCCAGCGGGTTGGAGTAGTGATCCGGGGGTGTGGTCACAATCCGTGGCTCCGGGTTATAACGGGGCAGATCTATTATGCGGGGCTGAACCGGCGCGCCTGTCCCGGGCGCCTCTGCTCGGTTTACCACTGGCTGATTACTGGTCCCTGCTCCAGGAGTATTGAAAAGATCCCTTCCTTCAAAAACCAGTGGCAGGCGGGACCGATATTTCCTCCTCATGACCTCCTGCGAAGCGTTCTGATCCAGCATGAACTTATAGGCTTGTGCATCCAAAGCGGCCCGTTCCGCAGTCATCCTGACCTCCTCGGCCGCCAGATCCGCCTTGGCCTGGCTAATCTGTTCTCTCACCTTTGCAATCTCTGCGTTGTGAGCATCCCGATCCGCCGGATTAGCCTCTGTCAAGAGCGCCGCCAGTGCGTCGAACAGATCGGATAATACTTGAACCGGTGGGCGCACAAAACCTCCTGCTCCGGTAGCCGTTGAACCGGAAACCATTACTGCGGCCGTCGATGAATGAGGCGCTGCTTGGGTGCCGGCCATGAATATGCCGACCCGGCTAGGCAGATCGGAGGGGTCCGGAATACTGTTGCCGTCAGAACAGCCCCCAATCTGACCATCATGCACTTGATACAGGGACTCAGTTTCCCCGGTTGACGACTCATCGCCGGAACAAATGACGGTTTTGCCACCAGATTCTGATCTTCCCTCATAATTTCCTCCATGGATGACTCCCACAAAGGCACGCTTTACGGCTGGCTTAACCCGGGCAGGTCGCGCACACTGAGCTGTCTCGATGAGGTCGGTGTAGGTGTCTAGCTCAGGGCCCGGTTCACCAATCTTGCCGATGAAAACGTGTATACTGCCAAAGGGGACCCGGTACCCGTACTCAACTGAGCCGACCTCGGGGCCCCAGCCTTCGTCGTCGATGTAAACCTTACCGCGGCGACTCTTGGTCATCCGGCCCATGGCATATCCCTTGAGTCCTTCATAGCGGCCCTCCAAGAATTTGAAACCATCGTGCGATAGCCTCACGGTGGGCGCCAACTGTCGTGGGTTTGTCACGGCAGATGTCCTATCCAAAGGACTTAGTCGTGGAGCCATCGCAACGGGTTAACTCGGAGGGGTTAAAGCGGACACAAGGACACAGAGAATTATACTAGTTCGGCCCCTTCGATGAAGGTAAAAGCCTACGTCTAGTTGGTGTTGGAATTGATGAAGTCTCGACGACTAGGGAGCAATCGCTTCTCCTAGGCTTCGAGTTGTTGGTCCCCCCTTGAACCGATATCGGGTCGCCCCCTTATATACACGGGTGACGCCCGTCGGTTCATAGAGTCCCAATCTCCGGTTTATACTCGTACCCGGGTTGGTCTCTTGCTTATTCCTAACTTACAATACAAGTCGTACACAGGCCGGTTTATGGCTTACAGACGTTAAACCAACTACGGCCTCGGGCCTTTACATAGCCTCTTGGGCTCTAACATTCTTGAGCTACTGATGAAATTAACCCGGCCCAGATAGGCCGGTTTAGGCCCAGTAGTAATATCCCGTGTATATAAGGTCTTCCTGATAAGCACCCAATATATGTGGATGAAGTTTGTGGATTATTTAAGCTTGCAGGTATACCCGATGATGTTGTTAAGAAGAAGGTCTTCCCTTTATCTTTGGAGGGAGATGCATTGACATGGTATAGGCTATGTGATGATACGATATCAATGAATTACAAACGATTGAAATTGGAATTTCATCAGAAGTATTATCCTTTGCATCTTGTTCATCATGATCGCAATTATATATATAATTTTTGGCCTCGCGAAGGAGAAAGCATCGCTCAAGCGTGGGGGAGGCTTAAATCAATGTTATATTCATGCCCCAATCATGAGCTCCCAAGAGAAATAATTATTCAAAGTTTTTATGCTCGGCTTTCTGATAACAATCGCACCATGCTCGATACTTCTTGTGCTGGCTCTTTTATGACGAAGACTATTGAATTCAAACGGAATTTATTGGATAGAATTAAAAGCAACTCTGAAGATTGGGATCTCGACGAAGGTAAGGAGTCAGGTATGACACCTAAGTTTGATTGTGTTAAATCTTTCATGGATACCGATGTTTTCCGTAAATTTAGCACTAGATATGGACTTGACTCTGAGATAGTAGCTTCTTTCTGTGAATCTTTTGCTACTTATGTTGATCTCCCCAAGGAGAAGTGGTTTAAATATCATCCTCCCATAGAAGTAAAAGTAGCTTGATGACCCACAAGTATAGGGGATTTATCGTAGTCCTTTCGATAAGTAAGAGTGTCGAACCCAACGAGGCGCAGAAGGAAATGATAAGCGGTTCTCAGCAAGGTATTCTCTGCAAGTACTGAAATAAGTGGTAACAGATAGTTTTGTGATAAGATAATTCGTAACGAGCAACAAGTAAAAAAAGTAAATGAAGTGCAGCAAGATGGCCCAATCCTTTTTGTAGCAAAGGACAAGACAGAGCAAACTCTTATATAAGGAAAAGCGCTCCCGAGGACACACCGGAATTATCGTCAAGCTAGTTTTCATCACGTTCATATGATTCGCGTTTGGTACTTTGATAATTTGATATGTGGGTGGACCGGTGCTTGGGTGCTGTTCTTACTTGAACAGGCATACCACTTATGATTAACCTCTATTGCCAGCATCCGCAACTACAACAAAAGTATTAAGGTAAACCTAACCATAGCATGAAACATATGGATCCAAATCAGCCCCTTACGAAGCAACGCATAAACTAGGGTTTAAGCTTCTGTCACTCTAGCAACCCATCATCTACTTATTACTTCCCAATGCCTTCCTCTAGGCCCAAATAATGGTGAAGTGTTATGTAGTCGACGTTCACATAACACCACTAGAGGCTAGACAACATACATCTCATCAAAATATCGAACGAATTCCAAATTCACATGACTACTAATAGCAAGACTTCTCCCTTGTCCTCAGGAACAAATGTAACTACTCGCAAAGCATATTCTTGTTCATAATCAGAGGGGTAATAATATGCATAAAGGATCTGAACATATGATATTCCACCAAATAGACCAACTAGCATCAACTACAAGGAGTAATCAACACTACTAGCAACCTACTAGTACCAATCCCGGACCTGGAGACAAGAATTGGATACAAGAGATTAACTAGGGTTTGGAGATGAGATGGTGCTGGTGAAGAGTTGATGGAGATTTCCCTCTCCCGATGAGAGGAGCATTGGTGATGACGATAGTGATGATTTCCCCCTCCCGGAGGGAAGTG
This sequence comes from Aegilops umbellulata, assembly GCA_032464435.1. Taxonomy (NCBI): domain Eukaryota; kingdom Viridiplantae; phylum Streptophyta; class Magnoliopsida; order Poales; family Poaceae; genus Aegilops; species Aegilops umbellulata. The sequence goes on from CP136054.1 coordinate 403,472,774, forward strand.
TCCCCGGCAGAACAACTCTACCGGAGCCCTAGATTGGTTCCGCCAAGGTTCCGCCTCGTGGCGGCGGAGTTTCGTCCCGAAAGGTTGCTTCTTGTTTTTTTTGACAAAAGACTTCATATAGCAGAAGATGGGCGTCGGAGAGCCACCAGGGAGCCCACGAGGTAGGGGGGCGCGCCCTAGGGGGGCGCCCCCCACCCTCGTGGACAGGGTGTGGGCCCCCGGCCTTCATCTTTGGCGAGGATTTTTTATTATTTATTGTAAGATATTCGTGGACTTTCAGGACTTTTGGAGTTGCGCAGAATAGGTCTCTAATATTTGCTCCTTTTCCAGCCCAGAATTCCACCTGCCGGCATTCTCCCTCTCTTATGTAAACCTTGTAAACTAAGAGAGAATAGCCATAAGTATTGTGACATAACGTGAAATAACAGCCCATAATGCAATAAATATCGGTATAAAAGCATGATGCAAAATGGACGTATCAACTCCCCCAAGCTTAGACGTCGCTTGTCCTCAAGCGAAAAGCCTATAACGATAAATATGTCCCCATGCTTAGAGGTAGAGGTGTCGATAAAAATAAAATACGGACACGAAGGCATCATGATTATTCTCATAACAGCAACATATATAGATTTGTCATATGATTACTTATGTTCAAGTGATGATCTATTCACAAAGCAAAAGTATGAATCAGAAACCTTATTGAGAAGCAACAAACTATAATCTCAGTCACTGAAGCAAATGCAATTTATCATAACATCTCAAAGAGTCTATGCCAGAGCTTAAAAGCAAGTCCACATACTCAACTATCATCTAGTCCTTCATAATTGCTAACACTCACGCAATACTTGTGGTTACAGAGTTTTAATCGGACACAGAGAAAGATAGGGGCTTGTAATTTTGCCCCACAACCTTTTACCTCAAGGGTAATGTCAACAATAATAACTCATGCTCCCCTACATCCAATTAGATATATATATATATATATATATATATATATATATATATATATATATATATATATATATATATATATATATATATATATATATCAGGTTCTTTCCAATCATGTTGGGCTTGCCAAAGGATAAAATGAAAAAATAAGAATGGTGAAGATCACCACGACTTTTTGCATAAGGTAGAAGATAATATTAAAAGATAGGCCCTTCGCAGAGGGAAGCAGAGGTTGCCATGCGCTTTTATGGTTGGATGCACAAAATCTCAATGCGAAAGAACGTCACTTTATATTGCCCTTTGTGATATGAACCTTTATTATGCAGTCCGTCGCTTTTATTGCTTCCACATCACAAGATCATATAAAGCTTATTTCTCCCACACCAATCAATCATACATATTTAGAGCATTTTTTATTGCTTTGCACCGATGACAACTTACTTGAAGGATCTTACTCAATTCATAGGTAGATATGGTGGACTCTCATGGCAAAACTGGTTTAAGGGTATTTGGAAGCACAAGTAGTATCTCTACTTAGTGCTGAGAATTTGGCTAGCATGAGGGGGAAAGGCAAGATCAACATGTTAGAGGATCCATGACAACATACTTTATCTCAGATATAAGAAAACATAACTCATTACGTTGTCTTCCTTGTCCAACATCAACTCTTTTAGCATGTCATATTTTAATGAGTGCTCCCAATTATAAAAGATGTCAATGATAATATATCTATATGTGAAACCTCTCTTTCCTTATTACTTCCTATTAATTGCAACGATGACCAAAGCTATGTCTGCCAACTCCCAACAACTTTTAATCATCATACCCTTTCTATGTGAAGTCATTACTCTCAATAAGATGAATATGAACTTTTGTTTCTTTTTATTCTTTTTCTCTTTTCTTTTATTCACCCAAGATCATAGCAAGAAAATCAAGCCCTTGACTCAACACTAATCTTTATTATATATAGCTCACGGACTCGATTACATAGAGAGATCATAAAGCAAAACTCAAAGCTAGATCATGTCATAAACTTTATTCTACAAGATCAAGATACTACTAATAGGATCGAACTAAGAAAAACGGTAAAGATAGCAGTTGTGATTGTGATACAATACCGGGGAACCTCCCCCAAGCTTGGCAGTTGCCAAGGGGAGTGCCCATACCCATGTGATTACGTCTCCTTCTTTGTTGTTGGTGTAATGTTCTTGGCGATAATTCCTCTCAGGATACGATTCTCCTCTTCGAGCTTGTTGACCTGCTGCTTGAGGTCCATTATTTCCTTACGAAGCTTTCTTGTCACGGCTAAAGCTCCTTGCACCCAAGGGTGTTTCATAGCTGCGGGAGAACAAGTGACACTCCTCTTCATATTTTCACAAGAAAGAAATCTAACATTGGAAGGGATAACCGAGTTTGGGGTAGCTGAGCTCTGTAGTTCCCCCATCGTAAACCCAGCTCGGAAGCGAGAGGTGACTTCTTGATCTTCCATGCCATCTACCCTCATCAAGTCAACCTCCATCTCTTCCTCCGTTGCTGGCCCAAAGTGGTCAGCGTCGCTGTTTGCCCTTGGTTCCGATACCGGATTAGATACCCGGCTCTCCCCGACTGACTCTTGAGAAGACATCTTGCTCTAATCTGCAGCAGCAACAGCTCGAAACAAAAACAGAGGAGAGTCAAAACCTTCGAAGAAAATATAATGAATTTTTACCGACCAAAATGCGTATCGTGCAAGAAAATGGAGTCCGAAAGGTACACGAGGTGCTCACGAGGTAGGGGCGCCCAGGGGGGTAGGGCGCGCCCTCCACCCTCCTGGGGCCCTTGTGTCCTTCCCGGACTGCTACTTATTTTTCTATTTTCCTAAATATTCCAAAACGGAGAAATATTTTCTACTTATTGTTTTGGAGTCAGTTTACTTACCGTACCACATACCTATTCCTTTTTGGAGTCTGAAACGTTCTGGAAGGTGTCTCTTATGTATTCCTCCAGGGTTACGGTTTCAATAATATTGGTTTCAACATTTATGGGATTACCTGAGATATAATGTTTAATTCTTTGACCGTTTACCACCTTCGGATTTCTACCTTCGAAGTTGTTGATCTTTATGGCACCGAAACGATAGACCTCCTTGATAACATAGGGACCTTACCATTTAGAGAGAAGTTTTCCTGCAAAAAATCTTAAATGAGAGTTGTATAGCAATACATAATCGCCTACATTAAACTCACTCTTTTGTATCCTTTTGTCATGCCATCGTTTAACTTTTTCTTTAAACAACTTGGCATTTTCGTAAGCTTGGGTTCTCCATTCATCAAGTGAGCTAATATCAAACAACCTCTTCTCACCGGCAAGTTTGAAATCATAGTTGAGCTCTTTAATAGCCCAATATGCCTTATGTTCTAGTTCGAGAGGTAAGTGACATGCTTTTCCATAAACCATTTTATACGGAGACATACCCATAGGATTTTTATATGCAGTTCTATAGGACCATAATGCATCATCAAGTTTCTTGGACCAATTCTTTCTACACCTATTGACAGTCTTTTGCAAAATTAATTTGAGCTCTCTATTACTCAATTCTACTTGACCACTAGACTGTGGATGATAAGGTGATGCAATTCTATGATTAACGTCATACTTAGCAAGTATTTTTCGGAAAGCACCATGAATAAAGTGTGAACCACCATCAGTCATTAAATATCTAGGGACTCCAAACCTTAGAAAAATAACCTCTTTAAGCATTTTAAAAGAGGTGTTATGATCAGCACTACTAGTTGGAATAACTTCTACCCACTTAGTAACATAATCAACAACAACTAAAATGTGTGTATATCCATTGGAGGCAGCAAAAGGTCCCATATAATCAAAGCCCCAAACATCAAATGGTTCAATAACAAGTGAATAATTCATAGGCATATCTTGACGTCTACAAATATTACCAATTCTTTGGCATTCATAACAAGACAAGACAAACTTACGGGCATCCTTGAAGAGAGTAGGCCAATAAAAACCGGATTGCAATAACTTATGTGCAATTCTATCTCCAGCGTGGTGTCCTCCGTAAGCTTCGGTGTGACACTTGCAAAGGATCTGTTCATGTTCATGCTCAGGTACACAACATCTAATAACACCATCTACTCCTTCTTTATAAAGATGTGGGTCATCCCAAAAGTAATGTCTCAAATCATAGAAGAACTTTTTCTTTTGTTGGTATGTGAAACTAGGTGGTATAAATTTATCAACAATATAGTTAGCATAATCAGCATACCAAGGAGTGCTACAATAAGTACTTATAACATTTAATTGTTCATCAGGAAAGCTATAATCAATAGGTAGTGGGTCATCAAGAACATTTTCTAACCTAGACAAGTTGTCTGCAACGGGGTTCTCAGCTCCTTTTCTATCAACAATATGCAAATCAAATTCTTGTAGCAAGAGAACCCATCTAATAAGTCTAGGTTTAACATCTTTCTTTTCCATAAGGTATTTAATAGCAGCATGGTCAGTGTGAATAGTTACTTTAGAATCAGCAATATAAGGTCTGAACTCATCACAAGCAAATACAACTGCTAAAAGTTATTTTTCAGTAGTAGCATAATTTCTTTGAGCATTATCTAGAGTCTTACTGGCATAATGGATAACATTTAATTTCTTATCAACTCTTTGCCCTAGAACAGCACCTACAGCATAATCACTAGCATCACACATAATTTCAAAGGGTAAATTCCAATCAGGTGGCTGAACAACAGGTGCAGAGACTAATGCTTTCTTAAGTATTTCAAATGCTTCTACACAATCATCATCAAAGACAAATGGTATATCTTTTTGTAATAAATTAGTCAGAGGCCGAGAAATTTTTGAGAAGTCCTTAATGAACCTTCTATAAAATCCGGTGTGACCAAGGAAACTTCTTATACCTTTGATGTCCTTGTGACATCGCATCTTTTCAATAGCATCAACCTTGGCTTTATCAACTTCAATACCTCTTTCAGAAACTTTATGCCCCAAAACAATACCTTTATTAACCATAAAGTGGCATTTTTTCCAATTCAAGACAAGATTAGTTTCTTCACATCTCTGCAAAACTCGATCAAGATTGCTCAAGCAATCATCAAAAGAAGATCCATAGACGGAAAAGTCGTCCATGAAAACCTCACAAATCTTTTCACAAAAGTCAGAGAATATAGTCATCATGCATGTTTGAAAGGTACTAGGTGCATTACATAAACCAAAAGGCATACGTCTATAAGCAAAAGTACCAAAAGGGCATGTAAAAGTAGTCTTTGATTGATCTTTAGCCGACACAGGTATTTGAGAGAAACCAGAATAACCATCTCGAAAGCAATAGTGTGTATGTTTGCATAATCTTTCTAGCATTTGATCGATAAAAGGTAAGGGGTAATGATCTTTCTTAGTAGCCTTATTTAATTTGCGAAAATCAATTACCATCCTATAACCTGTAATAATTCTTTGTGGAATCAATTCATCTTTATCATTAGGAACAACAGTAATACCTCCTTTCTTAGGGACGCAATGGACAGGACTTACCCACTGACATCAGCAACGGGATAAATTATACCTGCCTCCAGAAGCTTTAGTATTTCTTTTCTTACCACTTCTTTCATTTTGGGATTCAGACGTCTTTGAGGATCACGAACTGGTTTGGCGTCTGCTTCCAAATTTATTTTATGTTGACATAGAGTAGGACTAATGCCCTTAAGATCATCAAGAGTATATCCAATAGCAGCACGATGCTTCTTCAGAGTTTTCAATAATCTTTCTTCTTCATGCTTTGAAAGGTTAGCACTAATAATAACAGGATATATCTTCTTTTCATCAAGATAAGCATATTTAAGATTATCAGGCAACGGTTTAAGCTCAAACACGGGATCACCCTTGGGTGGAGGAGGATCCCTAGGATTTCAACAGGCAAATTGTGTTTCAGAATAGGTTCCTATTTAAAGAATACTTCATCTATTTCCCTTCTTTCATTCATAAACATATCATTTTCATGGTCTAGCAAATATTGTTCTAAAGGATCACTAGGAGGTACGGCAATAGAAGCAAGACCAATAATTTCATCATTACTAGACAATTCTTCTTCACGGTGTTGTTTACTAAATTTAGAGAAATTAAACTCATGGATCATATCATCCAAGCCAATAGTAACAACATTCTTTTCGCAGTCTATCTTAGCATTAACAGTGTTCAAGAAGGGTCTACCAAATATAATGGGACAAAAGCTATCTTGTGGGGAACCAAGAACAAGAAAATCAGCAGGATATTTAGTTTTCCCACACAAGACCTCAACGTCTCTAACAATTCCCGTTGCTGATATAGTATCTCTATTGGCAAGTTTAATTGTAACATCGATTCCTTCTAACTCAGCAGGTGCAATTTCATGCTTAATTTCTTCATATAAAGTATGCGGTATAACACTAGCACTAGCACCCATATCACATAAGCCATGATAACAATGATCTCCTATTTTAACAGAAATAACAGGCACGCCTACCACAGGTCTATGTTTATCTTTAGCACAAGGTATAGCAATTCTAGCAGTTTCACCACAGAACTGAATAACATGCCCATCAATTTTATCAGCCAAGAGATCTTTAACAATAGCAATATTAGGTTCTACTTTAACTTGCTCAGGAGGTATATAAGTTCTAATATTGCTTTTACGAACCATAGTTGAAGCTTTAGCATGATCCTTTATTCTAACAGGGAAAGGTGGTTTCTCAACATAAGAAGTAGGAACAATAGGATCATTATAAGTGAAAGTCTTTTCTTCAACTTTAATAGGTGCAGCTACTTTCACTTCTATGGGAGGATGATATTTAAACCACTTCTCCTTAGGGAGATCAACCTAAGTAGCAAAAGATTTACAGAAAGAAGCTACTATCTCAGAGTCAAGTCCATATTTAGTGCTAAACTTACGGAAAATATCGGTATCCATAAAAGATTTAACACAATCAAACTTAGGTGTCATACCTAACTCCTTACCTTCGTCGAGATCCCAATCTTCAGAGTTGCGTTTAATTCTATCCAATAAGTCCCATTTAAATTCAGTAGTCCTCGTCGTAAAAGAGCGAGCACAAGAAGTACCGAGCATGGTGCGATTATTTTCAGAAAGCCGAGCATAAAAGTTCTGAATAATTGTCACTCTTGGGAGCTCATGATTGGGGCATGAATATAACATTGATTTAAGCCTCCCCCAAGCTTGAGCGATGCTTTCTCCTTCGCGAGGCCAAAAATTATATATATAATTTCGATCACGATGAACAAGATGCATAGGATAATACTTTTGATGAAATTCCAATTTCAATCTTCTATAGTTCCATGATCTCGTATCATCACATAGCCTATACCATGTTAATGCATCTCCCTTCAAAGATAAAGGGAAGACCTTCTTCTTAGCAACATCATCGGGTATACTTCAAGCTTAAATAATCCACAAACTTCATCCACATATATTAAGTGTTCATCAGGATGCTTTGTTCCATCTCCTGTAAAAGGATTGGTTAGCAGTTTTTCTATCATACCCGAAGGAAATTCAAAAGGAATTTCATTTTCAATAGGTTCAGTAGGTTGAGGAGCAACTCTTTGCTCTACTGGTCGGGGTGAAGATACCCCGAACAAGCCCCTCAGAGGATTACTTTCCATAGTAACAAATGATAATAAATTTCAGCACACTATATAAATTTTTCCTTACCAAATTCCACCTACCAAAGGCGCTACACTCCCCGGCAACGGCGCCAGAAAAGAGTCTTGATGACCCACAAGTATAGGGGATCTATCGTAGTCCTTTCGATAAGTAAGAGTGTCGAACCCAGCGAGGAGCAGAAGGAAATGATAAGCGGTTTTCAGCAAGGTATTCTCTGCAAGTACTGAAATAAGTGGTAACAGATATTTTTGTGATAAGATAATTCGTAAAGAGCAACAAGTAACAAAACTAAATAAAGTGCAGCAAGATGTCCCAATCCTTTTTGTAGCAAAGGACAAGCCGGAACAAACTCTTATATAAGGGAAAGCGCTCCCAAGGACACATGGGAATTGTCGTTGAGGGAGTCCTGGATTAGGGGGTGTCCGGATGACCAGACTATACCTTCAGCCGGACTCCTGGACTATGAAGATACAAGATTGAAGACTTCGTCCCGTGTCCGGAAGGGACTTTCCTTGGCGTGGAAGGCAAGCTTGGCGATGCGGATATTTAGATCTCCTACCATTGTAACCGACTTTGTGTAACCCTAACCCTCTCCGATGTCTATATAAACCGGAGGGTTTTAGTCCGTAGGACAACAACTCCAACATACAACAATCATACCATAGGCTAGCTTCTAGGGTTTAGCCTCCTTGATCTCGTGGTAGATCTACTCTTGTACTACCCATATCATCAATATTAATCAAGCAGGATGTAGGGTTTTACCTCCATCAAGAGGGCCCGAACCTGGGTAAAACTTCGTGTCCCTTGTCTCCTGTTACCATCCGCCTAGATGCACAGTTCGGGACCCCCTACCCGAGATCCGCCGGTTTTGACACCGACATTGGTGCTTTCATTGAGAGTTCCTCTGTGTCGTCGCTTTTAGGCCCGATGGCTCCTTTGATCATCAACAACGATGCAGTCCAGGGTGAGACTTTTCTCCCTGGACAGATCTTCGACTTCGGCGGCTTCGCACTGCGGGCCAATTCGCTTGGCCATCTGGAGCAGATCGAAAGCTACGGCCCTGGCCATCAGGTCAGATTCGGAAGTTTAAACTACACGGCTGACATCCGCGGGGACTTGATCTTCGACGGATTCGAGCCACAGCCAAGCGCGCCGCACTGTCTCGATGGGCATGATCTAGCTCTGCCGCCGAACAGTGTCCTGGAGGCCGCACGCCCATTGGTTCCGACCCTTAACCCAGAGCCTGTCGCGTCGATTGAGGATGAGTGGTTGGACACCACCTTGGGGGCTGCGATCTCAAAGGCGATCGAGCCGAACACCAGCCCCGCACTCTACATGGCCTGTGACTCTGAGGAGCCGGACTCCTCTCCAGACTCCGAGCCCTCCGCGCGCCCGCCAATCGGATCCGATTGGGTGCCTATTATGGAGTTCACCGCCGCGGATCCTGAAGTCATCCTGAAGTCACTAAAGTCTCTCTCTTTATCGGGAGAGCCCTGGGGGGCACCCCCCACCCTCGTGGACAGGGTGTGGGCCCCGTGGCCTTCATCTTTGGCGAATTTTTCTATTATTTATTGTAAGATATTCCGTGGAGTTTCAGGACTTTTGGAGTTGCGCAAAATAGGTCTCTAATATTTGCTCCTTTTCCAGCCTAGAATTCCAGCTGCCGGCATTCTCCCTCTCTTATGTAAACCTTGTAAAATAAGAGAGAATAGCCATAAGTATTGTGACATAACGTGAAATAACAGCCCATAATGCAATAAATATCGGTATAAAAGCATGATGCAAAATGGACGTATCATAGCTGCACCTATTAAAGTTGAAGAAAAGATTGTCACTTATAATGATCCTATTGTTCCCACTTCTTATGTTGAGAAACCACCTTTCCCTATTAGAATAAAGGATCATGCTAAAGCTTCAACTGTGGTTCGTAAAAGCAATATTAGAACTTATACACCTCCTGAGCAAGTCAAAGTTGAACCTAATATTGCTATTGTTAAAGATCTCTTGTCTGATGATATTGATGGGCATGTTATTCAATTCTGCGGTGAAACTGCTAGAATTGCCAAACCTTGTGCTAAAGATAAACATAGACCTGTGGTAGGCGTGCTTGTTATTCCTGTTAAAATAGGAGATCATTGTTATCATGGCTTATGTGATATGGGTGCTAGTGCTAGTGTTATACCGCATACTTTATACGAAGAAATTAAGCATGAAATTGCACCTGCTGAGTTAGAAGGTATTGATGTTACAACTAGACTTGCCAATAGAGATACTATATCAGCAATGGGAATTATTAGAGATGATGAAGTCTTGTGTGGGAAAAAAATATCCCGCTGATTTTCTTCTTCTTGGTTCCCCACAAGATAGCTTTTGTCCCATTATATTTGGTAGACCCTTCTTGAACACTATTAATGCTAAGATAGACTGCAAAAAGAATGTTGTTACTATTGGTTTGGGTGATATGTCTCATGAGTTTAATTTCTCTAAATTTAGTAGACAACACCGTGAAGAAGAATTGCCTAGTAAAGATGAAATTATTGGTCTTGCTTCTATTGTCGTACCTCCTAGTGATCCTTTAGAACAATATTTGCTAGACCATGAAAATGATATGTTTATGAATGAAAGAAGGGAAATAGATGAAGTATTCTTTTAGCAGGAACATATTCTGAAACACAATTTGCATGTTGAAATCCTAGGGGATCCTCCTCCACCCAAGGGTGATCCTGTGTTTGATCTTAAACCGTTGCCTGATAATCTTAAATATGCTTATCTTGATGAAAAGAAGATATATCATGTTATTATTAGTGCTAACCTTTCAGAACATGAAGAAGAGAGATTATTGAAAACTCTTAAGAAGCACCGAGCTGCTATTGGATATACTCTTGATGATCTTAAGGGCATTAGTCCCACTCTATGTCAACATAAAATAAATTTGGAAGAAGATGCCAAACCAGTCCGTGATCATCAATGAAGGCTTAATCCTAAGATCAAAGAAGTGGTAAGAAAAGAAATACTAAAGCATATGGAGGCAGGTATAATTTATCCCGTTGCTGATAGTCAGTGGGTAAGTCATGTCCATTGTGTCCCTAAGAAAGGAGGTGTTACTGTTGTTCCTAATGATAAAGATGAATTGATTCCGCAAAGAATTATTACAGGTTATAGGATGGTAATTGATTTCCGTAAATCAAATAAGGCTACTAAAAAGGATCATTACCCCTTACCTTTTGTCGATTAAATGCTAGAAAGATTATGCAAACATACACACTATTGCTTTCTAGATGGTTATTCTGGTTTCTCTCAAATACCTGTGTCAGCTAAAGATCAATCAAAGACCACTTTTACTTGCCCCTACTACCTTTCAAAGATTTGTGCACCTGCTACCTTTCAAAGATGTATAGACGTATGACTTTTGGTTTATGTAATGCACCTGCTACCTTTCAAAGATGCATGATGGCTATATTCTCTGACTTTTGTGAAAAGATTTGTGAGGTTTTCATGGACGATTTTTCCGTCTATGGATCCTCTTTTGATGATTGCCTGAGCAACCTTGATCGAGTTTTGCAGAGATGTGAAGAAACTAATCTTGTATTGAATTGGGAAAAGTGCCACTTTATGGTTAATGAAGGTATTGTCTTGGGGCATAAGGTTCCTGAAAGAGGCATTGAAGTTGACAAAGCCAAGGTTGATGCTATTGAGAAGATGCCATGTCCCAAGGGCATCAAAGGTATAAGAAGTTTCCTTGGTCATGCCGGATTTTATAGGAGGTTCATTAAGGACTTCTCAAAAATTTCTCGGCCTCTGACTAATTTATTACAAAAAGATATACCATTTGTCTTTGATGATGATTGTGTAGAAGCATTTGAAATACTTAAGAAAACATTGATCTCTGCACCTATTGTTCAGCCACCTGATTGGAATTTACCCTTTGAAATTATGTGTGATGCTAGTGATTATGTTGTAGGTGTTGTTCTAGGGCAAAGAGTTGATAAGAAATTAAATGTTATCCATTATGCTAGTAAGACTCTAGAGAATGCTCAAAGAAATTATGCTACTACTGAAAAAGAACTCTTAGCAGTTGTATTTGCTTGTGATAAGTTCAGACCTTATATTGTTGATTCTAAAGTAACTATTCACACTGATCATGCTGCTATTAAATATCTTATGGAAAAGAAAGATGCTAAACCTAGACTTATTAGATGGGTTCTCTTGCTACAAGAATTTGATTTGCATATTGTTGATAGAAAGGGAGCTGAGAACCCCGTTGCAGACAACTTGTCTAGGTTAGAAAATGTTCTTGATGACCCACTACCTATTGATGATAGCTTTCCTAATGAGCAACTAAATGTCATAAACACTTCTTGTAGTACTCCATGGTATGCTGATTATGCTAATTACATTGTTGCTAAATATTTTACCACCTAGTTTCACATACCAACAGAAGAAAATGTTCTTCTATGATTTGAGACATTACTTTTGGGATGACCCACATCTTTATAAAGAAGGAGTAGATGGTGTTATTAGACGTTGTGTACCTGAGCATGAACAGGAATAGATCCTACGCAAGTGTCACTCCGAAGCTTATAGAGGACACCATGCTGGAGATAGAACTGCCCATAAGGTATTACAATCTGGTTTTTTTGGCTTACTCTCTTCAAGGATGCCCGTAAGTTTGTCTTGTCTTGTGACAAATGCCAAAGAATTGGTAATATTAGTAGACGTCAAGAAAATCCAATGAATTATTCACTTGTTATTGAACCATTTGATGTTTGGGGCTTTGATTATATGGGACCTTTTACTGCCTCTAATGGATATACACATATTTTAGTTGCTGTTGATTATGTTACTAGGTGGGTAGAAGCTATTCCAACTAGTAGTGCTGATCATAACACTTCTATTAAAATGCTTAAAGAAGTTATTTTTCCGAGGTTTGGAGTCCCTAGATATTTAATGACTGGTGGTGGTTCACATTTTATTCATGGTGCTTTTCGCAAAATGCTTGCTAAATATGATGTTAATCATAGAATTGCATCCCCTTATCACCCACAGTCTAGTGATCAAGTAGAATTGAGTAATAGAGAGCTCAAATTAATTTTGCAAAAGACTGTCAATAGGTGTAGAAAGAATTGGTCCAAGAAACTTGATGATGCATTATGGGCCTATAGAACTATATATAAAAATCCTATGTGTATGTCTCCGTATAAAATGGTTTATGGAAAAGCATGTCACTTACCTCTCGAACTAGAACATAAGGCTTATTGGGCTATTAAAGAGCTCAACTATGATTTCAAACTTGCCGGTGAGAAGAGGTTATTTGATATTAGCTCACTTGATGAATGGAGAACCCAAGCTTATGAAAATGCCAAGTTGATTAAAGAAAAGGTTAAAAGATGGCATGACAAAAGAATACAAAAGCGTGAGTTTAATGTAGGTGATTATGTATTGCTATACAACTCTCGTTTAAGATTTTTTGCAGGAAATCTTCTCTCTAAATGGGAAGGCCCTTACGTTATCGAGGAGGTCTATCGTTCTGGTGCCTTAAAAATCAACAACTTCAAAGGCACAAATCCGAAGGTGGTAAACGGTCAAAGAATCAAACATTATATCTCGGGTAATCCCATAAATGTTGAAACCAATGTTATTGAAACCGTAACCCCGGAGGAATACATAAGAGACACTTTCCAGAACGTTTCAGACTCCGAAAAGGAATAGGTATGTGGTACGGTAAGTAAACCGACTCCAAAACAATTGTAAGGCAATATTTCTCCGTTTTGGAATATTTAGAAAAATAGAAAAATAAGTAGCAGTCCGGGAAGGACACGAGGGCCCCACGAGGGTGGAGGGCGCGCCCTACCCCCCTGGGCGCGCCCCCCTACCTCGTGGGCACCTTGTGTGCCTTCTGGACTCCGTTTTCTTGCAGGATACGTATTTTGGTCGATAAAAATTCATTATTTATTCTCCCGAAGGATTTGACTCCCGTATCACGCAAATATCTTATATTCTTGTTTCGAGCTGTTTTTCTGACAGATCTAGATTATCATGACGTCCCCAAGTGCCTCCAAGGACAAGTTCTTCGAGAAGGTCATCAACCCTTACCTCGCGGAGGTGCTGCGACACCCTCAAACCATTGAGTTGCGTGATGGGTTGCTGCACATCCGCGATGAAGAGGGACCGAAGGGGACCGGAAGCGTGGAGACGAGGCTCAAAGCAGTGGAGCAACAAGTTTTCAAGTGTCAGGGGATGGTGGAACATGGACTCAACTCCAACCACTTGATGATCGCGGAGTTCACTAGCAACCACAAGTTGGATGCCGACAACATTGGAGAGGCCATATTCAAGCTTCATGAGAAGATCGAGCACCTTCAAGCCCAAATCTATGACCTGCAAAACCAAAACAGTGAGTATGAATATAGATTCAAAAGATTGAGTTTAGCTGCAGATTTGAGGATCCCGGAGACTCGATCATCCTTCTATGATGGTGAGCCTATGCCTTGGAAGACGGATGACAAGCCCGCATCATCGACAACACCTCCACCTTCTTCACCAGCAAAGGAGATATAATCACATGGGTATGGGCACTCCCCTTGGCAACTGCCAAGCTTGGGGGAGGTGCCCCGGTATCGTATCACAATCACACTCCTATCTTTACCGTTTTTCTTAGTTCGATCCTATTATTAGTATCTTGATCCAGTAGAATAAAGTTTATGGCATGATCTAGTTTTGAGTTTTGCTTTATGATCTCTCTATGTAATCGAGTCCGTAAGCTATATAATAAAGATTAGTGTTGATTAAAGGGCTTGATTTTCTTGGTATGATCTTGAGTGGATAAAAGAAAAGAAAAAAAGAAGAATAAGAAGAAACAAAAGTTCATATTGATCTTATTGAGAGTAATGACTTCACATAGAAACAGTATGATGATTAAAAGTTGTTGGGAGTTGCCAAACATAGCTTTGCTCATCGTTGCAATTAATAGGAAGTAATGAGGAAAGAGAGGTTTCACATATAAATATATTATCGTTGACATCTTTTATGATTGGGAGCACTCATTAAAATATGACATGCCAAAGAGTTGATGTTGGACAAGGAAGACAACGTAATGAGTTATGTTTTCTTATATCTGAGATAAAGTATATTGTCGTGGATCATCCAACATGTTGAGCTTGCCTTTCCCCCTCATGCTAGCCAAATTCCCAGCACCAAGTAGAGATACTACTTGTGCCTCCAAAACCCTTAAACCAGTTTTGCCATGAGAGTCCACCATATCTACCTATGGATTGAGTAAGATCCTTCAAGTAAGTTGTCATCGGTGCAAAGCAATAGAAATTCCTCTCTAAATATGTATAACTTATTAGTGTGGGAGAAATAAGCTTTATACGATCTTGTGATGTGGAAGAAATAAAAGCGACGGACTGCATAATAAAGTTTCATATCATAAGGGGCAATATAAAGTGACGTTCTTTCGCATTAAGATTTTGTGCATCCAACCTAAAAGTGCATGGCAACCTCTGCTTCCCTCTGCGAAGGGCCTATTTGTTACTATTATCTTCTACCTTATGCAAGAGTCATGGTGATTTTCACCTTTCCTTTTTACATTTTATCCTTTGGCAAGCACAGTATGTTGGAAAGATCCTGATAGATATATCTAATTGGATGTAGGGGAGCATGAGTTATTATTGTTGACATTACCCTTGAGGTAAAAGGTTGGGAGGCGAAACTATAAGCCCCTATAGCCCCTATCTTTCTCTGTGTCCGATTAAAACTCCGTAACCACAAGTATCGCGTGAGTGTTAGCAATTATGAAAGACTAAATGATAGTTGAGTATGTGGACTTGCTATTCAGCTCTGACATAGACTCTTTCTGATGTTATGATAAGTTGCAATTGCTTCAATGACTGGGATTATAGTTTGTTGGTTCTCAAAAAAGTTTCTGATTCATACTTTTGCATTGTGAATAGATCATCACTTGAGCATAAGTAATCATATGACAATATCCATTTATGTTGCTGTTATGAAAATAATCATGATGCCTTCATGTCCGTATTTTATTTTTATCGACACCTCTACCTCTAAACATGGGGACATATTTATCGTTATCGGCTTCCGCTTGAGGACAAGCAAGGTCTAAGCTTGGGGGAGTTGATACGTCCATTTTGCATCATGCTTTTATATTGATATTTATTGCATTATGGGCTGTTACAATACTTATGCCTATTATCTCTTATTTTACAAGGTTTACATAAGGAGGGAGAATGCTGGCAGCTGGAATTTTGGGCTGGAAAAGGATTAAATATTAGAGACCTATTCTGCGCAACTCCCAAAGTCCTGAAACTCCACGGAAGTTATTTTCAGAATATATAAAAAATATTGAGCGGAAGAAGTTCACCAGAGGGGGCTCCACCTGGCCACGAGGGTGGGGGCGCGCCTGAAGGAAATATGCCCTAGAGGCAATAATAAAGTTATTATTTATTTCCTTACATATCATGATAAATGTTTATTATTCATGCTAGAATTGTATTAACCGGAAACATAATACATGTGTGGATATATAGACAAACAAAGTGTCACTAGTATGCCTCTACTTGACTAGCTTATTAATCAAAGATGGTTAAGTTTCCTAACCATAGACAAAGGAGTTGTCATTTGATTAACAAGGTCACATCATTAGTTGAATGATCTGATTGACATGACCCATTCCATTAGTTTAGCACCCGATCGTTTAGTATGCTGCTATTGCTTTTATCCATGACTTATACATGTTCCTATGACTATGAGATTATGCAACTCCCGTTTACCGTAGGAACACTTTGTGTGCTACCAAACGTCACAACGTAACTGGGTGATTATAAAGGTGCTCTACAGGTGTCTCCGAAAGTATTTGTTGGGTTGGCGTATTTCGAGATTAGGATTTGTCACTCCGAATGTCGGAGAGGTATCTCAAGGCCTTCTCGGTAATGCACATCACATAAGCCTTGCAAGAATTGCAACCAATGAGTTGGTTGCGGGATGATGTATTACGGAACGAGTAAAGAGACTTGCCGGTAACGAGATTGAACTAGGTATTGGATACCAACGATCGAATCTTGGGCAAGTAACATACCGATGACAAAGGGAACAACGTATGTTGTTATGCGGTCTGACCGATAAAGATCTTCGTAGAATATGTAGGAGCCAATATGGGCATCCAGGTCCCGCTATTGGTTATTGACCGGAGAGGTGTCTCGGTCATGTCTACATTGTTCTCGAACCGTAGGGTCCGCACGCTTAAGGTTACGATGATAGTTATTATGAGTTTATGCATTTTGATGTACCGAAGGAGTTCGGAGTCCCGGATGTGATCACGGACATGACGAGGAGTCTCAGAATGGTCGAGACGTAAAGATTGATATATTGGACGGCTATGTTCGGACATCGGAATGGTTCTGAGTGGTTTCGGATAATACCGGAGTGCCGGAGGGGTTACCGGAACCCCCCGGGGGAAGTATGGGCCTTATTGGGCCGCGAGGGGAGAGAGAGGGCCGCGCCAGGAGGTGGCGCGCCCCCCCCCCCATGGGCAGTCCGAATTGGACAAGGAGGGGGGCGCGGCCCCCCTTTCCCTCTCCTTCTCCCTCTCTTTCCTTCCCCCTTCCTCCCTCCTAGTTGGACTAGGAAAGGGGAGTCCTACTCCTACTAGGAGGAGGACTCCCCCCTCCCTTGGCGCGCCTCAAGGCCGGCCGGCCGTCCCCCCTTGCTCCTTTATATACGGGGGCAGGGGGCACCCTAGGACACACAAGTTGATCCTTGAGATCGTTCCTTAGCCGTGTGCGGTGCCCCCCTCCACCATATTCCACCTCGGTCATATTGTCGCAGTGTTTAGGCGAAGCCCTGCGTCGGTAGTTCATCAAGATCGTCACCACACCGTCGTGCTGACGGAACTCGTCCCTGGAGGTTTTGCTGGATCGAGACCCGGGGACGTCATCGAGCTGTACGTGTGTCAAGAACTCGGAGGCGTCGGAGTAACGGCGCTTGGATCGGTCGGATCGCGAGGAGGACGTACGACTACTTCCTCTAGGTTGTGTCAACGCTTCCGCTTCGGTCTACGAGGGTACGTAGACATCACTCTCCCCTCTCGTTGCTATGCATCACCATGATCTTGCGTGTGCGTAGGAAATTTTTTGAAATTACTACGTTCCCCAATAGTGGTATCAGAGCCAGGTTTTTATGGTTTGATGTTTTGCACGAGTAGAACACAAGTGAGTTGTGGACGATAAAAGTCATACTGCCTACCAGCATGTCATACTTTGGTTCGGCGGTATTGTTGGATGAAGCGGCCCGGACCGACATTACGCGTACGCTTACGCGAGACTGGTTCTACCGCCGTGCTTTGCACACATGTGGCTGGCGGGTGTTAGTTTCTCCAACTTTAGTTGAACCGAGTATGGCTACGCCCGGTCCTTGAGAAGGTTAAAACAGATCTATTTGACAAACTATCGTTGTGGTTTTGATGCGTAGGTGAGATTGGTACTTGCTTAAGCCCGTAGCAGCCACGTAAAATTTGCAACAAACAAAGTAGAGGACGTCTAACTTGTTTTTGCAGGGCATGTTGTGATGTGATATGGTCAAGACATGATGCTATATTTTATTGTATGAGATGATCATGTTTTGTAACCGAGTTATCGGCAACCGGCAGGAGCCGTATGGTTGTCGCTTTATTGTATGCAATGCAATCGCCCTGTAATGCTTTACTTTATCACTAAGCGGTAGCGATAGTCGTAGAAGCATAAGATTGGCGAGACGACAACGATGCTATGATGGAGATCAAGGTGTCGCGCCGGTGACGATGGTGATCATGATGGTGCTGCAGAGATGGAGATCACGAAGCACAAGATGATGATGACCATATCATATCACTTATATTGATTTGCATGTGATGTTTATCTTTTATGCATCTTATCTTGCTTTGATTGACGATAGCATTATAAGATGATCTCTCACTAAATTATCAAGAAGTGTTCTCCCTGAGTATGCACCGTTGCCAAAGTTCGTCGTGCCCAGACACCACGTGATGATCGGGTGTGATAAGCTCTACGTCCATCTACAACGGGTGCAAGCCAGTTTTGCACACGCGGAATACTCAGGTTATACTTGACGAGCCTAGCATATGCAGATATGGCCTCGGAACACGGAGACCGAAAGGTCGAGCGTGAATCATATAGTAGATATGATCAACATGATGATGTTCACCATTGAGAAATAATCCATTTCACGTGATGATCGGTTATGGATTAGTTTTGATTTGGATCACGTGATCACTTAGATGATTAGAGGCATGTCTATCTAAGTGGGAGTTCTTAAGTAATATGATTAATTGAACTTAAATTTATCATGAACTTAGTCCTTGATAGTATCTTGCTTGTTAATGATGATTGTAGATAGATGGCTCGTGCTGTTGTTCCGTTGAATTTTAATGCGTTCCTTGAGAAAGCAAAGTTGAAAGATGATGGTAGCAATTACACAGACTGGGTCCGTAACTTGAGGATTATCCTCATTGCTGCACAGAAGAGTTACGTCCTGGATGCACCGCTAGGTGCCAGGCCTACTGCTGGAGCAACGCCAGATGTTATGAACGTCTGGCAGAGCAAAGCTGATGACTACTCGATAGTTCAGTGTGCCATGCTTTACGGCTTAGAACCGGGACTTCAACGACGGTTTGAGAACCATGGAGCATATGAGATGTTCCAGGAGTTGAAGTTGATATTCAAACAGAATGCCCCGATTGAGAGATATGAGGTCTCCAATAAGTTCTATAGCTGCAAGATGGAAGAGAATGGTTCTGTCAGTGAGCATATACTCAAGATGTCTGGGTATTATAATCACTTGAATCAGCTGGGAGTCAATCTTCCGGATGATTGCGTCATTGACAGAATTCTCCAATCACTGTCACCAAGCTACAAAGGCTTTGTGATGAACTATAATATGCAAGGGATAGATAAGTCTATCACCGAGCTCTTCGCAATGCTAAAGGCTGCAGAGGTAGAAATCAAGAAGGAGCATCAAGTGTTGATGGTCAATAAGACCACTAGTTTCAAGAAAAAGGGCAAAGGGAAGAAGAAGGGGAACTTCAAAAAGAACAGCAAACAAGTTGCTGCTCAAGAGAAGAAACCCAAGTCTGGACCTAAGCCTGAAACTGAGTGCTTCTACTGCAAGCAGACTGGTCACTGGAAGCGGAACTGCCCCAAGTATTTGGCGGATAAGAAGGATGGCAAGGTGAACAAAGGTATATGTGATATACATGTTATTGATGTGTACCTTACTAATGCTCGCAGTAGCACCTGGGTATTTGATACTGGTTCTGTTGCTAATATTTGCAACTCGAAACAGGGACTACGGATTAAGCGAACACTGGCAAAGGACGAGGTGACGATGCGCGTAGGAAACGGTTCCAAAGTCGATATGATCACAGTCGGCACGCTCCCTCTACATCTACCTTCGGGATTAGTATTAGACCTAAATAATTGTTATTTGGTGCCAGCGTTGAGCATGAACATTATATCTGGATCTTGTTTGATGCGAGATGGTTATTCATTTAAATCAGAGAATAATGGTTGTTCTATTTATATGAGTAATATCTTTTATGGTCATGCACCCTTGAAGAGTGGTCTATTTTTAATGAATCTCGATAGTAGTGATACACATATTCATAATGTTGAAGACAAAAGATGCAGAGTTGATAATGATAGTGCAACTTATTTGTGGCACTGCCGTTTAGGTCATATCGGTATAAAGCGCATGAAGAAACTCCATACTGATGGACTTTTGGAGTCACTTGATTATGAATCACTTGGCACTTGCGAACCGTGCCTCATGGGCAAGATGACTAAAACACCGTTCTCCGGTACTATGGAGAGAGCAAAAGATTTATTGGAAATTATACATACAGATGTATGTGGTCCAATGAATGTTGAGGCTCGTGGCGCATATCGTTATTTTCTCACCTTTACAGATGATTTAAGCAGATATGGGTATATCTACTTAATGAAACACAAGTCTGAAACATTTGAAAAGTTCAAAGAATTTCAGAGTGAAGTTGAAAATCATCGTAACAAGAAAATAAAGTTTCTATGATCTGATCGTGGAGGAGAATATTTGAGTTACGAGTTTGGTCTACATTTGAAACAATGCGGAATAGTTTCGCAACTCACGCCACCCGGAACACCACAGCGCAATGGTGTGTCCGAACGTCGTAATCGCACTTTACTAGATATGGTGCGATCTATGATGTCTCTTACAGATTTACCGCTATCGTTTTGGGGTTATGCTCTAGAGACGGCCACATTCACGTTGAATAGAACACCGTCAAAATCCGTTGAGACGACACCTTATGAACTGTGGTTTAGCAAGAAACCAAAGTTGTCGTTTCTTAAAGTTTGGGGCTGCGATGCTTATGTGAAAAAGCTTCAACCTGATAAGCTCGAACCCAAATCGGAAAAATGTGTCTTCATAGGATACCCAAAGGAGACTGTTGGGTACACCTTCTATCACAGATCCGAAGGCAAGACATTTGTTGCTAAAAATGGATCCTTTCTAGAGAAGGAGATTCTCTCGAAAGAAGTGAGTGGGAGGAAAGTAGAACTTGATGAGGTAACTGTACCTGCTCCCTTATTGGAAAGTAGTTCATCACAGGAACCGGTTTCTGTGACATCTACACCAATCAGAGAAGAAGTTAATGATGATGATCATGAAACTACAGATCAAGTTACTACAGAACCTCGTAGATCAACCAGAGTGAGATCCGCACCAGAGTGGTACGGCAATCCTGTTCTGGAAATCATGCTACTAGATCATGACGAACCTACGAACTATGAAGAAGCGATGGTGAGCCCAGATTCCGCAAAATGGCTGGAAGCCATGAAATCTGAGATGGGATCCATGTATGAAAACAAAGTGTGGACTTTGGTTGACTTGCTCGAGGGTCGGCAAGCAATAGAGAACAAGTGGATCTTTAAGAAGAAGACAGACGCTGACGGTAATGTTACTGTCTACAAAGCTCGACTTGTCGCAAAAGGGTTTCGACAATTTCAAGGGATTGACTACGATTAGACCTTCTCACCCGTAGCGATGCTTAAGTCTGTCCGAATCATGTTAGCAATTGCCGCATTTTATGACTATGAAATTTGGCAAATGGATGTAAAGACTGCATTCCTGAATGGGTTTCTGGAAGAAGAGTTGTGTATGATGCAACCAGAAGGTTTTATCGATCCAAAGGGAGCTAACAAAGTGTGCAAGCTCCAGCGATCCATTTATGGACTGGTGCAAGCATCTCGGAGTTGGAATAAACGCTTTGACAGTGTGATCAAAGCATTTGGGTTTATACAGACTTTTGGAGAAGCCTGTATTTACAAGAAAGTGAGTGGGAGCTCTGTAGCATTTTTGATATTATATGTAGATGACATATTACTGATTGGAAATGATATAGAATTTCTGAATAGCATAAAGGGATACTTGAATAAGAGTTTTTCAATGAAAGACCTTGGTGAAGCTGCTTACATATTGGGCATTAAGATCTATAGAGATAGATCAAGACGCTTAATTGGACTTTCACAAAGCACATACCTTGACAAGATTTTGAAGAAGTTCAAAATGGATCAAGCAAAGAAAGGGTTCTTACCTGTATTACAAGGTGTGAAGTTGAGTAAGACTCAAAGCCCGACCACTGCAGAAGATAGAGAGAAGATGAAAGATGTTCCCTATGCTTCAGCCATAGGCTCTATCATGTATGCAATGATGTGTACCAGACCTGATGTGTGCCTTGCTATAAGTTTAGCAGGGAGGTACCAAAGTAATCCTGGAGTGGATCACTGGACAGCGGTCAAGAATATCCTGAAGTACCTGAAAAGGACTAAGGAAATGTTTCTCGTGTATGGAGGTGACAAAGAGCTCATCATAAAGGGTTACGTTGATGCAAGCTTTGACACTGATCCGGACGATTCGAAATCGCAAACCGGATACGTATTTACATTAAACGGTGGAGCTGTCAGTTGGTGCAGTTCTAAACAAAGCATCGTAGCGGGATCTACATGTGAAGCGGAGTACATAGCTGCTTCGGAAGCAGCAAATGAAGGAGTCTGGATGAAGGAGTTCATATCCGATCTAGGTGTCATACCTAGTGCATCGGTTCAATGAAAATCTTTTGTGACAATACTGGAGCAATTGCCTTGGCGAAGGAATCCAGATTTCACAAGAGAACCAAGCACATCAAGAGACGCTTCAATTCCATCCGGGACTTGGTCCAGGTGGGAGACATAGAGATTTGCAAGATACATACGGATCTGAATGTAGCAGACCCGTTGACTAAGCCTCTTCCACGGGCAAAACATGATCAGCACCAAGACTCCATGGGTGTTAGAATCATTACTCTGTAATCTAGATTATTGACTCTAGTGCAAGTGGGAGACTGAAGGAAATATGCCCTAGAGGCAATAATAAAGTTATTATTTATTTCCTTACATATCATGATAAATGTTTATTATTCATGCTAGAATTGTATTAACCGGAAACATAATACATGTGTGGATATATAGACAACCAGAGTGTCACTAGTATGCCTCTACTTGACTAGCTTATTAATCAAAGATGGTTAAGTTTCCTAACCATAGACAAAGGAGTTGTCATTTGATTAACAAGGTCACATCATTAGTTGAATGATCTGATTGACATGACCCATTCCATTAGCTTAGCACCCGATCGTTTAGTATGCTGCTATTGCTTTTATCCATGACTTATACATGTTCCTATGACTATGAGATTATGCAACTCCCGTTTACCGTAGGAACACTTTGTGTGCTACCAAACGTCACAACGTAACTGGGTGATTATAAAGGTGCTCTACAGGTGTCTCCGAAAGTATTTGTTGGGTTGGCGTATTTCGAGATTAGGATTTGTCACTCCGAATGTCGGAGAGGTATCTCAGGGCCTTCTCGGTAATGCACATCACATAAGCCTTGCAAGAATTGCAACCAATGAGTTGGTTGCGGGATGATGTATTACGGAACGAGTAAAGAGACTTGCCGGTAACGAGATTGAACTAGGTATTGGATACCAACGATCGAATCTTGGGCAAGTAACATACCGATGACAAAGGGAACAACGTATGTTGTTATGCGGTCTGACCGATAAAGATCTTCGTAGAATATGTAGGAGCCAATATGGGCATCCAGGTCCCGCTATTGGTTATTGACCGGAGAGGTGTCTCGGTCATGTCTACATTGTTCTCGAACCGTAGGGTCCGCACGCTTAAGGTTACGATGATAGTTATTATGAGTTTATGCATTTTGATGTACCGAAGGAGTTCGGAGTCCCGGATGTGATCACGGACATGACGAGGAGTCTCAGAATGGTCGAGACGTAAAGATTGATATATTGGACGGCTATGTTCGGACATCGGAATGGTTCCGAGTGGTTTCGGATAATACCGGAGTGCCGGAGGGGTTACCGGAACCCCCCGGGGGAAGTATGGGCCTTATTGGGCCGCGAGGGGAGAGAGAGGGCCGCGCCAGGAGGTGGCGCGCCCCCCCCATGGGCAGTCCGAATTGGACAAGGAGGGGGGCGCGGCCCCCCTTTCCCTCTCCTTCTCCCTCTCTTTCCTTCCCCCTTCCTCCCTCCTAGTTGGACTAGGAAAGGGGAGTCCTACTCCTACTAGGAGGAGGACTCCCCCTCCCTTGGCGCGCCTCAAGGCCGGCCGGCCCTCTCCCCTTGCTCCTTTATATACGGGGGCAGGGGGGCACCCTAGGACACACAAGTTGATCCTTGAGATCGTTCCTTAGCCGTGTGCGGTGCCCCCCTCCACCATATTCCACCTCGGTCATATTGTCACAGTGTTTAGGCGAAGCCCTGCGTCGGTAGTTCATCAAGATCGTCACCACGCCGTCGTGCTGACGGAACTCATCCCTGGAGGTTTTGCTGGATCGAGACCCGGGGACGTCATCGAGCTGTATGTGTGTCAAGAACTCAGAGGCGCCGGAGTAACGGCGCTTGGATCGGTCGGATCGCGAGGAGGACGTACGACTACTTCCTCTATGTTGTGTCAACGCTTCCGCTTCGGTCTACGAGGGTACGTAGGCATCACTCTCCCCTCTCGTTGCTATGCATCACTATGATCTTGCGTGTGCGCAGGAATTTTTTTGAAATTACTACGTTCCCCAATAGCGTCGTACCCCCCTAGGCACGCCCCCTACCTCGTGGGCCCCCTGCTGGCCCTCTGATGCCCATCTTCTGCTATATGAGGTCTTTCATCGAGGAAAAATTGATAAGCAACCTTTCGGGACGAGACTCCGCCGCCACGAGGCGGAACCTTGGCGGAACCAATCTAGGGCTCCGGCAGAGCTGTTCTGCCGGGGACACTTCCCTCCGGGAGGGGGGAAATCATCGCCATCGTCATCACCAACGCTCCTCTCATCGGGAGAGGGCAATCTCCATCAACATCTTCACCAGCACCATCTCATCTCAAAACCCTAGTCCATCTCTTGTATCCAATTCTTTTCTCCAAGTCCGGGATTGGTACTATAGTAGGTTGCTAGTAGTGTTGATTACTCCTTGTAGTTGATGCTAGTTGGTTTATTTGGTGGAAGTTCATGTGTTCAGATTCTTTATGCATATTAATACCCCTCTGATTATGAACATGAATATGCTTTGTGAGTAGTTACGTTTGTTCCTGAGGACATGGGAGAAGTCTTGCTATTAGTAGTCATGTGAATTTGGTATTCGTTCGATATTTTGATGATATGTATGTTGTCTAGCCTCTAGTGGTGTTATGTGAACGTCGACTACATAACACTTCACCATTATTTGGGCCTAGAGGAAGGCATTGGGAAGTAATAAGTAGATGATGGGTTGCTAGAGTGACAGAAGCTTAAACCCTAGTTTATTCGTTGCTTCGTAAGGGGCTGATTTGGATCCATATGTTTCATGCTATGGTTAGGTTTACCTTAATACTTTTGTTGTAGTTGCGGATGCTTGCAATAGAGGTTAATCATAAGTGGGATGCTTGTTCAAGTAAGAACAGCACCCAAGCACCGGTCCACCCACATATCAAATTATCAAAGTACCGAACGCGAATCATATGAACGTGATGAAAACTAGCTTGATGATATTCCCATGTGTCCCCGGGAGCACTTTTCCTTATATAAGAGTTTTTTCCGGCTTGTCCTTTGCTAAAAAAAGGATTGGGCCACCTTGCTGCACTTTATTTACTTTTGTTACTTGTTGCTCATTACAATTTATCCTATCACAAAACTATCTGTCACCACTTATTTCAGTACTTGCAGAGAATACCTTGCTGAAAACCACTTATCATTTCCTTCTCCTCCTCATTGGGTTCGACACTCTTACTTATCGAAAGGACTACGATAGATCCCCTATACTTGTGGGTCATCACTCAACTCCATATACGATAGATCCGTTTTTTCTTGTGGGTTAATCGTGATCTTGGTTAGTATGATTGTATATTTTATTTATGGTGATGTCCTACGGTGCCCTATGTCTCGCGCAAACGTGAGGGGACCCTATTGTAGGCTGTTGCAATACGTTTATGATTCGCTTATGGTGGGTTGCGAGAGTGACAGAAGCTTAAACCCGAGTAGGTGGGTTGTTGCGTATGGGATAAAGAGGACTTGATACTTAATGTATGGTTGGGTTTCACGACCTTAATGATCTTTAGTAGTTGCGGATGCTTGCTAGGGGTCCAATCATAGGTGCATATGATCCAAGTAGAGAAAGTATGTTAGCTCATGCCTCTCCCTCATATAGAATTGCAAGAATGATTACCAGTACTTGTTATCGATTGCCTAGGGACAAATGACTTTCTTATTGACAAAAGCTATCCACTTTTATTACCTTGCAATTTATTCGTAGTTTTGTTCTCGCAAAGTATTCGTAGTTTTATTCTTGCAAAATAGTTTCATACTTGTTTTAGGTAAAGCAAATGTCAAGTGTGCGTAGAGTTGTATCGGTGGTCGATCAAACTTGAGGGAATATTTGTTCTACCTTTAGCTCCTCGTTGGGTTCTACACTCTTATTTATCGAAGAAGGCTACAAATGACCCCTGCACTTGTGGGTTATCAAGACCTTTTTCTGGCGCCGTTGCCGGGGAGCAATAGCGTGGGGTGAATATTCTCGTGTGTGCTTGTTTGCTTTATCACTAAGTTTTTTTTGTGCTCTTGTTTTCTATCTCTAGTTATGGGTAGGAAGCGCAAGAGACCAAAAAAATAGTTGTACCTACTAAACCAATGGTTGAAGAACCACCCAAAATCTATCATACTACTGAAGGTTTCTATTTGGATCATCTTCGATCCATTTGTGCTCGTGCTGAAAACCCAAGTAGCTTAGTTGAGGGAAAAATCATGAAATGAGCATGATTATTTTGTGCGACACCACTTATCTCAAAAAGGGAAACTTTTGTGGCATCATATTAATAGTTTGTATTGCTATGCTTTGAATTTATGTGAAATACATGGTTTTACTTGTTGTTCCGGAGACCCTAAGAAACACCTTTTCTTCCAATGCGAGTTTAAGGATAATGGAATCTTATCTTCTTATGCCAAGAGTGTTTATAATTACTTTGTTATTTAACAAATTGAAGAATTTGTTGCTTTTAAGGGTGCCTATGAAGTTAATTCTTCGATTGAAAAGTGTTGGGGAACGTAGTAATTTCAAAAATTTCCTACGCACACGCAAGATCATGGTGATGCATAGAAACAAGAGGGGAGAGTGTTGTCTACGTACCCTCGTAGACCGAAGCGGAAGCGTTGACGCAACGTAGAGGAAGTAGTCGTACGTCTTCCCGATCCGACCGATCCAAGCACCGTTACTCCGGCACCTCCGAGTTCTTGGCACACGTTCAGCTCGATGACGCACCCCTAGCTCCGATCCAGCAAAGCTTCGGGGAGAAGTTCCGTCAGCACGACGGCGTGGTGACAATCTTGATGTTCTACCGGCGCAGGGCTTCGCCTAAGCACTGCAACGATATATTCGAGGTGGAATATGGTGGAGGGGGGCACCGCACACGGCTAAGGAACGATCACGAAGATCAACTTGTGTGTCCATGGGGTGCCCCCTGCCCCCGTATATAAAGGAGCAAGGGAGGGAGGAGGCCGGCCCTAGGTTTGGCGCGCCAAGGGGAGTCCTACTCCAACCGGGAGTAGGATTCCCCTTTTCCTAGTCCAACTAGGAATCCTTCCATGTAGGGGAAGTATGAGAGAAGGAAAGGGAAGAGAGAAGGAGAAGGAAGGAAGGGGGCGCCCCCCTTCCCTAGTCCAATTCGGACTAGAGCAAGGGGAGGGGCGCGGCCACCTTTTGGCCCTTTCTCTCCTTTTCCCGTATGGCCCAATGAGGCCCATTACGAATTCCCGTAACTCTCCGATACTCCCGAAAATACCCGAATCACTCAGAACCTTTCCGAAGTCCGAATATAGTCGTCCAATATATCGATCTTTACGTCTCGACCATTTCGAGACTCCTCGTCATGTCCCCGGTCCCATCCGGGACTCCGAACTCCTTCGGTACATCAAAATGCATAAACTCATAATAACTGTCATCGTAACCTTAAGCGTGCGGACCCTACGGTTCGAGAACAATGTAGACATGACCGAGACACGTCTCCGGTCAATAACCAATAGCGGGACCTGGATGCCCATATTGGCTCCTACATATTCTACGAAGATCTTTATCGGTCAGACCGCATAACAACATACGTTGTTCCCTTTGTCCATCGGTATGTTACTTGCCCGAGATTCGATCGTCGGTATCCAATACCTAGTTCAATCTCGTTACCGGCAAGTCTCTTTACTCGTTCCGTAATACATCATCCCGCAACTAACTCATTAGTTGCAATGCTTGCAAGGCTTAAGTGATGTGCATTACCGAGAGGGCCCAGAGATACCTCTCCCACAATTGGAGTGACAAATCCTAATCTCGAAATACGCCAACCCAACATCTACCTTTGGTGACACCTGTAGTACTCCTTTATAATCACCCAGTTACGTTGTGACGTTTGGTAGCACCCAAAGTGTTCCTCCGGCAAACGGGAGTTGCATAATCTCATAGTCAAAGGAACATGTATAAGTCATGGATAAAAGCAACAGCAACATACTAAACGATCGGGTGCTATGCTAATGGAATGGGTCATGTCAATCAGATCATTCAACTAATGATGTGACCTTGTTAATCAAATGACAACTCCTTTGTCCATGGTTAGGAAACTTAACCATCTTTGATTAACAAGCTAGTCAAGTAGAGGCATACTAGTGACACTCTGTTTGTCTATGTATCCACACATGTATTATGTTTCCAGTTAATAGAATTCTATCATGAATAATAAACATTTATCATGATATGTAAGGAAATAAATAATAACTTTATTATTGCCTCTAGGGCATATTTCCTTCAGTCTCCCACTTGCACTAGAGTCAATAATCTAGGTCACATCACCATGTGATTAACTCACATCACCATGTGATTAACTCGATAGTTCACATCATCATGTGATTAACACCCATAGTTCACATCGCCATGTGACCAACACCCAAAGGGTTTGCTAGATTCAGTAATCTAGTTCACATCGCTATGTGATTAACACCCAAAGAGTACTACGGTGTGATCATGTTTTGCTTGTGAGAGAAGTTTAGTCAACGGGACTGCCACATTCTGATCCGTTATGTATTTTGCAATTTTCTATGTCTACAATGCTCTGCACGGAGCTACTCTAGCTAATTGCTCCCACTTTCAATATGTATCTAGATCGAGACTTAGAGTCATCCAGATCGGTGTCAAAACTTGCATCGACGTAACCCTTTACGACGAACCTTTTGTCACTTCCATAATCGAGAAACATATCCTTATTCCACTAAGGATAATTTTGACCGCTGTCCAGTGATCTACTCCTAGATCACTATTGTACTCCCTTGCCAAACTCAGTGTAGGGTATACAATAGATCTGGTACACAGCATGGCATACTTTATAGAACCTATGGCCAAGGCATAGGGAATGACTTTCATTCTCTTTCTATCTTCTGCCGTGGTCGAGTTTTGAGTCTTTACTCAACTTCATACCTTGTAACACAGGAAAGAACTCTTTCTTTGACTGTTCCATTTTGAACTACTTCAAAATCTTGTCAAGGTATGCACTCATTGAAAACTTATCAAGCGTCTTGATCTATCTCTATAGATCTTTATGCTCAATATGTAAGCAGCTTTACCGAGGTCCTTCTTCGAAAAACTTCTTTCAAACACTCCTTTATGCTTTGCAGAATAATTCTACATTATTTCCGATCAACAATATGTCATTTACATTTACTTATCAGAAATGCTGTAGTGCTCCCACTCACTTTCTTGTAAATACAGGCTTCACCGCAAGTCTGTATAAAACTATATGCTTTGATCAACTCATCAAAGCGTATATTCCAACTCCGAGATGCTTGCACCAGTCCATAGATGGATCGCTGGAGCTTGCACATTTTGTTAGCACCTTTAGGATTGACAAAACCTTCTGGTTGCATCATATACAACTCTTCTTTAATAAATCCATTAAGGAATGCAGTTTTGTTTTATCCGTTTGCCAGATTTCATAAAATGTGGCAATTGCTAACATGATTCGGACAGACTTAAGCATGGATACGAGTGAGAAACTCTCATCGTAGTCAACACCTTGAACTTGTCGAAAACCTTTTGCGACAATTCTAGCTTTGTAGATAGTAACACTACTATCAGCTTCTGTCTTCCTCTTGAAGATCCATTTATTTTCTATGGCTTGCCGATCACCGGGCAAATCCATCAAAGTCCATACTTTGTTCTCATACATGGATCCCATCTCAGATTTCATGGCTTTAAGCCATTTTGCGGAATCTGGGCTCACCATCGCTTCTTCATAGTTCGTAGGTTCATCATGATCTAGTAGCATGACTTCCAGAACAGGATTGCCGTACCACTCTGGTGCGGATCTTACTCTGGTTGATCTACGAGGTTCTGTAGTAACTTGTTCTGTAGTTCTATGATCATCATCATCAACCTCCTCACTAGTTGGTTTCGACGTCACAGAAACTGGTTCCTGTGATGTACTGGTTTCCAACAAGGGAATAGGTACAGTTACCTCATCAAGTTCTACTTTCCTCCCACTCACTTCTTTCGAGAGAAACCCCTTCTCTAGAAAGGATCCATTCTTAGCAACGAATGTCTTGCCTTCGGATCTGTGATAGAAGGTGTACCCAACTGTCTCCTTTGGGTATCCTATGAAGACATATTTCTCCGATTTGGGTTTGAGCTTATCAGGATGAAACTTTTTTCACATAAGCATCACAACCCCAAACTTTAAGAAACGACAACTTTGGTTTCTTGCTAAACCACAGTTCATATAGTGTCGTCTCAACGGATTTAGATGGTGCCCTATTTAACGTGAATGCAGCTGTCTCTAATGCATAACCCCAAAACGATAGTGGTAAATCGGTAAGAAACATCATAGATTGCACTATATCAATAAAGTACGGTTATGACGTTCGGACACACCATTATGCTGTGGTGTCCCAGGTGGCGTGAGTAGTGAAACTATTTCACATTGTTTAACTGAAGGCCAAACTCGTAACTCAAATGTTTTACCTCTGCGATCATATCGTCGTAACTTTTATTTTCTTGTTATGATGATTCTCTACTTCACTCTGAAATTCTTTGAACTTTTCAAACATTTCAGACTTATGTTTCATCAAGTAGATATGCCCATATCTTCCCAAATCATCTGTGAAGGTTAGAAAATAATGGTACTTGTCGCGAGCCTTAATATTCATCAGACCACATACATCAGTATGTATGATTTCTAACAAATCTGTTGCTTGCTCCATTGTTCCGGAGAACGGTGTTTTAGTCATCTTGCCCAAGAGGCATGGTTCGCAAGCATCAAGTGATTCATAATCAAGTGATTCCAAAATCCCATCAGCATGGAGTTTCTTCATGCGCTTTACATCAATATGACCTAAACGGCAGTGCCACAAATAGGTTGCACTATCATTATTAACTTCGCATCTTTTGGTTTCAATATTTTGAATATGTGTATCACTACGATCGAGATCCAATGAACTATTTTCATTGGGTGTGTATGTCCATAAAAGGTTCTATTCATGTAAACAGAACAACAATTGTTCTCTAACTTAAATGAATAATCGTATTGCAATAAACATGATCAAATCATATTTATGCTCAACGCAAACACCAAATAACACTTATTTAGGTTCATCACTAATCCCGAAAGTATAGGGAGTGTGCGATGATGATCATATCAATCTTGGAACTACTTCCAACTTTCATCGTCACTTCACCCTTAACTAGTCTTTGTTCATTCTGCAACTCCCGTTTCGAGTTACTACTCTTAGCAACTGAACCAGTATCAAATACCGAGGGGTTGCTATGAACACTAGTAAAATACATATCAATAATCTGTATATCAAATATACCTTTGTTCACTTCGCCATCCTTCTTATCCGCCAAATACTTGGGGCAGTTCTGCTTCCAGTGACCAGTCCCTTTGCAGTAAACGCACTCAGTCTCAGGCTTAGGTCCAGACTTGGGCTTCTTCACTTGAGCAGCAACTTTCTTGCCGTTCTTCTTGAAGTTTCCCTTCTTCCCTTTGCCCTTTACTTGAAACTAGTGATCTTGTCAACCATCAACGATTGATGCTCTTTCTTGATTTCTACCTCCATCGATTTCATCATTATGAAAAAGTTCGGGAGTCGTTATCGTCATCCCTTGCATACTATAGTTCATCACGAAGTTCTACTAACTTGGTGATGGTGACTAGAGAATTCTGTCAATCACTATCTTATCTGGAAGATTAACTCCCACTTGATTCAAGCGATTGTAGTACCCAGACAATCTGAGCACATGCTCACTAGTTGAGCGATTCTCCTCCATCTTTTAGCTATAGAACTTGTTGGAGACTTCATATCCCTCAACTCGGGTAGTTGCTTGAAATATTAACTTCAACTATTGGAACATCTCATATGGTCCATGACGTTCAAAACGTCTTTGAAGTCCCGATTCTAAGCCGTTAAGCATGGTGCACTAAACTATCAAGTAGTCATCATATTGAGCTAGCCAAACGTTCATAACGTCTGCATCTGCTCCTGCAATAGGTCTGTCACCTAGCGGTGCATTAAGGACATAATTCTTCTGTGCAGCAATGAGGATAAACCTCAGATCACGGATCCAATCCGCATCATTGCTACTAATATTTTTCAACACAATTTTCTCTAGGAACATATCAAAATAAACATAGGGAAGCAACAACGCGAGCTATTGATCTACAACATAGATATGCTAATACTACTAGGACTAAGTTCATGATAAATTAAAGTTCAATTAATCATATTACTTAAGAACTCCCACTTACATAGATATCCCTCTAATCCTCTAAGTGATCACGTGATCCAAATCAAACTAAACCATAACCGATCATCACGTGAAATGGATTAGTTTTCAATGGTGAACATCATCATGTTGATCATATCTACTATATGATTCACGCTCGACCTTTCGGTCTCTGTGTTCCGAGGTCATATCTTATATGCATAGCTCGTCAAGTATAACCTGAGTATTCCGCGTGTGCAACTGTTTTGCACCCGTTGTATTTGAACGTAGAGCCTATCACACCCGATCATCACATGGTGTCTCAGCACGAAGAACTTTCGCAACGGTGCATACTCAGGGAGAACACTTCTTGATAATTAGTGAGAGATCATCTTATAATGCTACCGTCAATCAAAGCAAGATAAGATGCATAAAAGATAAACATCACATGCAATCAATATAAGTGATATGATATGGCCATCATCATCTTGTGCTTGTGATCTCCATCTCCGCAGCACTGTCATGATCACCATCGTCACCGGCGCGACACCTTGATCTCCATCGTAGCATCGTTGTCGTCTCGCCAATCTTATGCTTCTACGACTATCGCTACCGCTTAGTGATAAAGTAAAGCATTACAGGGCAATTGCATTGCATACAATAAAGCGACAACCATATGGCTCCTGCCGGTTGCTGATAGCTCGGTTACAAAACATGATCATCTCATACAATAAAATTTAGCATCATGTCTTGACCATATCACATCACAACATGCCCTGCAAAAACAAGTTAGACGTCCTCTACTTTGTTTGTTGCAAATTTTACGTGGCTGCTACGGGCTGAAGCAAGAACCAATCTCACCTACGCATCAAAACCACAACGATACTTCGTCAAATAGACTCCGTTTTAACCTTCTCAAGGACCGGGCGTAGCCATACTCGGTTCAACTAAAGTTGGTGAGACAGTCTCCCGCAAGCCATCTGTGTGCAAAGCACGTCGAGGGAACCGGTCTCGCGTAAGCGTACGCGTAAGGTTGGTCCGGGTCGTCTCATCCAACAATACCGCTGACCCAAAGTATGACATGCTGGTAGGCAGTATGACTTGTATCGTCCACAACTCACTTGTGTTCTACTCGTGCAAATAACATCAAACCATAAAAACCTAGGCTCGGATGCCACTGTTGGGGAACGTAGTAATTTCAAAAAATTCCTACGCACATGCAAGATCATGGTGATGCATAGCAACGAGAGGGGAGAGTGTTGTCTACGTACCCTCGTAGACCGAAGCGGAAGCGTTGATGCAACGTAGAGGAAGTAGTCGTACGTCTTCCCGATCCGACCGATCCAAGCACCGTTACTCCGGCACCTTCGAGTTCTTGGCACACGTTCAGCTCGATGACGCACCCCTAGCTCCGATCCAGCAAAGCTTCGGGGAGAAGTTCCGTCAGCACGACGGCGTGGTCACAATCTTGATGTTCTACCGGCGCAGGGCTTCGCCTAAGCACTGCAACGATATATTCGAGGTGGAATATGGTGGAGGGGGGCACCGCACACGGCTAAGGAACGATCACGAAGATCAACTTGTGTGTCCATGGGGTGCCCCCTGCCCCCGTATATAAAGGAGCAAGGGAGGGAGGAGGCCGGCCCTAGGTTTGGCGCGCGAAGGAGAGTCCTACTCCCACCGGGAGTAGGATTCCCCTTTTCCTAGTCCAACTAGGAATCCTTCCATGTAGGGGAAGTATGAGAGAAGGAAAGGGAAGAGAGAAGGAGAAGGAAGGAAGGGGGCGCGCCCCTTCCCTAGTCCAATTCGGACTAGAGCAAGGGGAGGGGCGCGGCCACCTTTTGGCCCTTTCTCTCCTTTTCCCGTATGGCCCAATGAGGC
Organism: Aegilops umbellulata; assembly: GCA_032464435.1. Lineage (NCBI taxonomy): Eukaryota > Viridiplantae > Streptophyta > Magnoliopsida > Poales > Poaceae > Aegilops > Aegilops umbellulata. The sequence goes on from CP136054.1 coordinate 403,507,626, forward strand.
CCATTACGAATTCCCGTAACTCTCCGATACTCCCGAAAATACCCGAATCACTCAGAACCTTTCCGAAGTCCGAATATAGTCGTCCAATATATCGATCTTTACGTCTCGACCATTTCGAGACTCCTCGTCATGTCCCCGGTCCCATCCGGGACTCCGAACTCCTTCGGTACATCAAAATGCATAAACTCATAATAACTGTCATCGTAACCTTAAGCGTGCGGACCCTACGGTTCGAGAACAATGTAGACATGACCGAGACACGTCTCCGGTCAATAACCAATAGCGGGACCTGGATGCCCATATTGGCTCCTACATATTCTACGAAGATCTTTATCGGTCAGACCGCATAACAACATACGTTGTTCCCTTTGTCCATCGGTATGTTACTTGCCCGAGATTCGATCGTCGGTATCCAATACCTAGTTCAATCTCGTTACCGGCAAGTCTCTTTACTCGTTCTGTAATACATCATCCCGCAACTAACTCATTAGTTGCAATGCTTGCAAGGCTTAAGTGATGTGCATTACCGAGAGGGCCCAGAGATACCTCTCCCACAATTAGAGTGACAAATCCTAATCTCGAAATACGCCAACCCAACATCTACCTTTGGTGACACCTGTAGTACTCCTTTATAATCACCCAGTTACGTTGTGACGTTTGGTAGCACCCAAAGTGTTCCTCCGGCAAACGGGAGTTGCATAATCTCATAGTCAAAGGAACATGTATAAGTCATGGATAAAAGCAACAGCAACATACTAAACGATCGGGTGCTATGCTAATGGAATGGGTCATGTCAATCAGATCATTCAACTAATGATGTGACCTTGTTAATCAAATGACAACTCCTTTGTCCATGGTTAGGAAACTTAACCATCTTTGATTAACAAGCTAGTCAAGTAGAGGCATACTAGTGACACTCTGTTTGTCTATGTATCCACACATGTATTATGTTTCCAGTTAATAGAATTCTAGCATGAATAATAAACATTTATCATGATATGTAAGGAAATAAATAATAACTTTATTATTGCCTCTAGGGCATATTTCCTTCAAAAAGTATGATGCTACTCTTTACAAATCTGAAAATTTTGCCATACTTAAATATTGCTATGAAAATTATTCTTCTAATGCTTATATTAAACCATATATTGAGGACTTCTCCGCTATCCAAGAAGAGACTAACATTTTGCAGGAGTCTATGGAAGAAGAAATTGATGAAACTAGGAGCTCATTGGATGAAAAAGATGATGAGGAGAGCGAAGAACAAAAGAAGGAAGAGCGGATTAGCTACCCGTGCCCACCTTCTGATGAGAGTAACTCTTCAACTCATACATTGTTTAGTTTCCCTTCATGCTTACCGAAGGATGAATGCTATGATGATTGTGATGATCCCATTGATTCTTTTGAAATATCCTTTTTGATGAACTTGATGATTGTTATGCTTGTGTCCATGATGCCAATATGAATTATGCTTATGGAGATGAACTTGCTATGTGTCCTTATATTAAGAATGAAATTATTGCTATTGCACCCACACATGATAGTCCTATTATCTTTTTGAATTCTCCAAACTACACTATATCGGAGAAGTTTGTTCTTATTAAGGATTATATTGATGGGTTGCCTTTTACCGTTGCACATGATAATTTTGATGAATGTAATATGCATGTGCTTGCTGCTCCTACTTGCATTTATTATGAGAGAGGAACTACATCTCCACCCCTTTATGTTTCCAACATGATAAAATTGCAAGAAACTGCTTATGCTATGCATTGGCCTTTACTTGATGTGCATGAATTGCTCTTGTATGACATGCCGATGCATAGGAAGAGAGTTAGACTTCGTCATTGCTTGATATATGTTTCATTGTGCTCACTACTAAATGCCAAATCATTGCTCATTAAAATTGGCTTTGATATACCTTGGGATCCGGGTGGATCCATTACTTGAGCACTTCAAGTCTAGCTTAATGGCTTTAAAGAAAGCGCTTCCAGGGAGACAACCTGGAAGTTTTAGAGATTCATTTTATTCTGTTGAGTGCTTTTATAAAGTTTAAAAACAAAAAAATAGGGGAACTTAAAACTTCACAAAAAGAAAAGGGAAAGTGAGAAAGATGAACACCGTTGAAACGGGGGAGCTCCTTGAACTTTGTTCATGCCCATGGAAACTTTGTGAATCTTAACTACAGAAACTTTTCAACAAAAATAGTTATTCCCTTGTACAAATCCTTTGTATTGTAAAATTATTGTGCCAAGATTTTCCTTTAGGATGAGTAGATTGCTTGCTGGTATGTGCGCTGCAGAAACAGAAACTTTGGCTCTAGCCCGTGAATTTTCATTTTTTTGCTGGAACGTCAAAAGGTTCTGAAACTTTTTGCACACTATTGCTATGCAAATTTTTTATTTTGTCCTAATTTTTCAGAATTGTTGGGATAACAGAGGTATGGTAGATGTTCATATTGCTACAGACTGTCTTGTTTAAGACATATTCTGTTTTTGATGCATTGTTTTGCTTGTTTTGATGAAACTATCGATTCTATCGGTGGTATAAGCCATGGGGAAGTTATAATATATTAGCTAAAATGCAAAAACAAAATATGAATTGGTTTGCAATAGTACTTAGAGTAGTGATTTGCTTTATTATACTAATGGATCTTACCGAGCTTTCTGTTGAGTTTTGTGTGGATGAAGTGATTGAAGATCGAGGAGGTCTCCATATGAGGAGAAGGAGGAGAGGCAAGAGCTCAAGCTTGGGGATTCCCAAGGAACGCCAAGTAAATATCCAAGGAGACTCAAGTGTCTAAGCTTGGGTGAAAGCACAAGTGCTCCCTTGGTGATTTTGGTAATTAATGACAACATATCTCTTGTTGGACTAATGCTTCTACCTAGTATGTTTCAGATAAGTTCAATAATGGAGTGGCATGGACTAGAGTATGTGGACCCTCTTCAAGTTGCTAAGGACAAAGGAGTGGCTCAAGCTCAAAGCTCAGGACTCTACATTTTCTATTTTCGTGATCCAAGATCACATTGAGTCCATAGGAAAGCCAATACTATTAAGAGGGGATGAGGTGTTGCTTAATGGCCTGCTTGCTCAAAGTGCTTAGTGATATGCTCCAAAGCCCTCAACCACTTTCACACATCCATATTTGTCCCAAACCAAAAAGTCAAACTCGGCGCCACTGAAATTGTCTATCCGGAGCCACCGAGTTCAATTGACATAGCCACTGCCAGAAACCCTAATCAATTCGGTCTCACCAATAGGGATCTCGGTCTCACCGAGATGGAATTGCAAACTCTCTGTTGCCTATTGCAATAATTTCGGTCTCACCGAAATATGCAATCGGTCCCACCAAGATTGCAATGCAAACTCTTTGTCACCCCTTCGTAACGTTTCGGTCTAACCGAGATGAGCGAATCGGTCTCACCGAGTTTGCCTGACCAACTCTCTGTTTGTCTATTACCAAAATCGGTCTCACCGAGTTTGTGTAATCGGTCTCACCGAGATTACGTTATGCCCTAACCCTAACGAAATCGGTCTCACTGAGTTGACATGTCGGTTCCACCGAAAACCCTAACAGTCACATTATGAACCAAATCGGTCTGACCGAGTTCTCTAAATCGGTCCCACCGAGTTTGGTGATTTGTGTGTAACATTTAGATTTTGTGTGTAGGCTATATATACCCCTCCACCCACTCTTCATTCGTGGAGAGAGCCATCAGAACATGCCTACACTTCCAACACATATTTTCTGAGAGAGAACAACCTACACTTGTGTTGAGGTCAAGATATCCCATTCCAACCACATAAATCTTGATCTCTAGCCTTCCCCAAGTTGCTTTCCACTCAAATCATCTTTCCACCAAATCCAATCCTATGAGAGAGAGTTGACTGTTGGGGAAACTATCATTTGAAGCACAAGAGCAAGGAGTTCATCATCAACACACCATTTGTTACTTCTTGGAGAGTGGTGTCTCCTGATTGGCTAGGTGTCACTTGGGAGCCTCCGTCAAGATTGTGGAGTTGAACCAAGGAGTTTGTAAGGGCAAGGAGATCGCCTACTTCGTGAAGATCTACCCTAGTGAGGCAAGTCCTTCGTGGGCGACGACCATGGTGGGATAGACAAGGTTGCTTCTTCGTGGATCCTTCATGGGTGGAGCCCTCCGTGGACTCGCGCAACCGTTGCCCTTCATGGGTTGAAGTCTCCGTCAACGTGGATGTACGATAGCACCACCTATCGGAACCACGGATAAAAAATCTCCGTGTCTTCAAATTGCGTTTGCACACTCCAATCCCTTCTCTTTACATTCTTGCAACTTGCATGCTTTACTTTCCGCTGCTCATATACTCTTGGCATGCTTGCTTGATATGTATTGTGAATGTTTAAACTTGTGCCAAAACTCTACTTCAACATAAAGAACTTAAAAACTACAACTTTTCTTCTTAGAGTCTATTCACCCCCCTAGACATCACTTCTCGATCCTTTCATTGGGGATGCCCCGGAAGGCATCCCATCTTTCTTCAACAAGTATCGATATGTTTTCGTTCTTGTTTCGTTCACGTGATATGTGTAAATCTTGGAGCGTCTTTTGTGTTTAGTTTTCTTTTTTTTCTTTTATGCACCATGATGGTATGAGATAGTCCATGGTTGATTTATAGAATGCTCATTGCACTTCACTTATATCTTTTGAGTATGGCTTTATATAATGCTTCTTGTGCTTCACTTATATCATTTGAAGTTTGGATTGCTTGTTTCTCTTCACATAGAAAACCGTTATTTGAAGAATGCTCTTTTGCTTCACTTATGTTTGTTAGAGCATGGTCTTTGTAGAAAGAATTAAACCCTCACGCTTCACTTATATCTATTTAGAGAGTCAACAGGAATTGGTCAATTGCATGGTTAGTCATAAAATCCTACATGAAACTTGTGGATCACTGAATATGATATGTTTGATTCCTTGCAATAGTTATGCGATATGGAGATGGCAATATGTGGGAAATACTAGTGGATGATCGTGTTTAGCAAGATATTGGTGTTAAGGTTTGTGATTCCCGAAGCATGCACGTATAGTCTCCTGTTATGCCGGGAACTTGGAGCACAATTTATCCTTGATTGTCTATCTTTGTGTGAAGGTCGGGGCGCGCGATGGTTAACTCCTACCAACCTCCCCCTAGGAGCATGCATAGTACTACTTTGCTTCGAGGGATAATAAACTTTTGCAATAAGTATATGAGTTCTCTATGACTAATGTGAGTCCATGGCTTATACGCACTCTTACCTTTCCGCAATTTGCTAACCTCCACGGTACCGTGCATTGCCCTTTCTCACCTCGAGACGTGGTGCAAACTTCGCCGGTGCATCCAAACCCCGTGATATGATACACTCTATCACACATAAGCCTTCTTATATCTTCCTCAAAACAGCCACCATACCTACCTATTATGGCCTTTCCATAGCCATTCCGAGATATATTGCCATGCAACTTCCACCGCTTTCGTTTGATGACTTGAGCATTCATTGTCATATTGCGTTGCATGATCATATAGCTGACATAGCATTTGTGGCTCAGCCACCGTTCATCATTTTTTATACATGTTACGATAGATCATTGCACATCCTAGTACACTGCTAGAGGCAATCATATAGAGTCATACTTTGTTCTAGGTATCGAGTTGTAATTTTTATTTCTCTCGAGTTATAAGTAAATAGAAGTGTGATGACCATCATTATTCATTATTAGAGCATGTCCCAGTGAGGAAAGGATGATGGAGACTATGATTCCCCCACAAGTCGGGATGAGACTCCGGACAAAGAGAGAGAAAAAAAGAAGAAAAAAGAGAAAAATAAGAAAAAGAAAAAGAAAGAAAAGAAAAGAAAAGAAAAGAAAAAGAAATAAAAATAAAAAACCAAAGAGAGAAGGGGCATGCTAGTTCCACACTTGTGCTTCAAAGTAGCACCATGTTTTTCATATAGAGAGCCTCCTATGTTGTCACTTTCATATACTAGTGGGAATTTTTCATTGTAGAGTTTGATGTACACCCACTTAGTTTCATATTGAGCTTTCATACACTTATAGCTCTTAGTGCATTCGTTGCATGTCAATCCCTACTCCTCGCATTGATATCAATTGATGGGCATCTCCATAGCCCATTGGTTAGCCGCGTCGATGTGAGACTTTCTTACTTTTTTGTCTTCTCTATATTTACCCCTATCATCATATTCTATTCCACCTGTAGTGCTATATCCATGGCTTGTGCTCATGTTTTGCGTGAGGGTTGAAAATGCTGAAGTGCGTTAAAAAGTATGAACCAATTGCTTGACTGACACCGGGGTAGTACATGATTTATACTTTGTGTTAGGAAGACAAAGCATGACAAGACTATATGATTTTGTAGGGATAACGTTCTTTAGCATTGATATTTTGAAAGACATGATTGTTTGTTGGGATGCCCGAGTATCGATGTCTTTATGTCAAATTATAGACTATTTCTTTGAATCGCTTATGTCTTAATATTCATGTCATAGATATATGATCAACTTTATGCTAGGTAGCATTCTGCTACCTCTTGAGCATGTGTTGATTTTCCCTTGAAGAGGAAAGGGTGATGCAGCAAAGTAGCGTAAGTATTTCCCTCAGTTTTTGAGAACCAAGGTATCAATCCAGTAGGAGGCCACACGCAAGTCCCTCGTACCTACACAAAAAAATAAGAACCTTGCAACCGACGCCGATAAAGGGGTTGTCAATCCCTTCACGGCCACTTGCAAAAGTGAGATCTGATAGAGATGATAAGATAATATTTTTGGTATTTTTATGATAAAGATTGCAAAGTAAAAATAGATTGGAAACTTATATGATGGAAAATAGACCCGGGGGCCATAGGTTTCACTAGTGGCTTCTCTCAAGATAGCATAAGTATTACGGTGGGTGAACAAATTACTGTCGAGCAATTGATAGAATAGTGCATAGTTATGAGAATATCTAGGCATGATCATGTATATAGGCATCACGTCCGTGACAAGTAGACCGAAACGATTCTGCATCTACTACTATTACTCCACACATCGACCGTTATCCAGCATGTATCTAGAGTATTAAGTTCATAAGGACAGAGTAACGCATTAGGCAAGATGACATGATGTAGAGGGATAAACTCAAGCAATATGATATGAACCCCATCTTTTTATCCTCGATGGCGACAATACAATACGTGTCATTTCCCCTTTTGTCACTGGGATCGAGCAACGCAAGATTGAACCCAAAGCTAAGCACTTCTCCCATTGCAAGAAAGATCAATCTAGTAGGCCAAACCAAACTGATAATTCGAAGAGACTTGCAAAGATAACACATCATACATAAAAGAATTCAGAGGAGATTCAAATATTGTTCATAGATAATCTTGATCATAAACCCACAATTCATTGGATCTCGACAAACACACCGCAAAAGAGTTACATCGAATAGATCTCCAAGAAGATCGAGGACAACTTTGTATTAAGATTCGAAGAGAGAGAAGAAGCCATCTAGCTAATAACTATGGACCCGAAGGTCTGAGGTAAACTACTCACACATCATCGGAGAGGCCATGGTGTTGATGTAGAAGCCCTCCGTGATTGATTCCCCCTCCGGCGGAGCGCCGGAAAAGGCCCCAAGATGGGATCTCACGGGTACAGAAGGTTGCGGCGGTGGAAATAGGGTTTCGTGGTGCTCCTGGTTGGTTTCGGGGTATATGGGTATATATAGGAGAAAGAAGTAGGTCGGTGGAGCTGCGAGGGGCCCACGAGGGTGGGGGGCACGCCTCCCTACCTCGTGGCCTCCTCGTTGATTTCTTGATGTCCACTCCAAGTCCTCTGGACCACGTTTGTTCCAAAAATAACTCTCCCGAAGGTTTCATTCCGTTTGGACTCCGTTTGATATTCCTTTTCTGCGAAACACTAAAATAGGCAAAAAAACGACAATTTGCACTGGGCCTCGGGTTAGTAGGTTAGTCCCAAAAATAATATCAAAGTGCTTAGTAAAGCCCATTAAACATCCAAAACAAATAATATAAAAAGCATGGAACAATCAAAAAATTATAGATACGTTGGAGATGTATCACATTCCACATCAAAAATTATCTTTTTTATCATTTACCTACTCGAGGAGGAGCAGGAAGTAAGATTGGGGATGCTGATACGTCTCCGTCGTATCTATAATTTTTGATTGTTTCATGCCAATATTATACAACTTTCACATATTTTTGGCAACTTTTTATATGATTTATTGGACTAACCTATTGATCCAGTGCCCAGTGTCAGTTCCTGTTTGTTGCATGTTTTTTGTTTCACAGAAAATCCATATCTAACAAAGTCCAAATGCGATAAAAATTTACGGAGAATTATTTTGGAATATTTATGATTTTTGGGAGGTGGAATCAATGCAAATGGGGGCCCATAGTGACTACAACCCACCAGGGCGCGCCGGGCACCCCCAGACGCGCCCAGGTCGGTTGGGGCCCTTCTTCTGGCGCAAGAAAGATAATTTATGGGGGAAAAGTTGTGTTAAAATTTCAGCGCAATCGGAGTTACGGATCTCCGGCAATTTAAGAAACCATGAAGGGCCAGATCTGGGGAGCGAAACAGAAGAGAACAGAGAGGGAGATCCAATCTCGGAGGGACTCCCGCCCCTCCGCCGCCATGGAGGCCATGGACCAATGGGGAAACCCTCCTCCCATCTAGGGGGGGGGAGGCCGAAGAAGAAGAAGAAGAAGAAGAAGAAGAAGAAGAAGAAGAAGAAGAAGAAGAAGAAGAAGAAGAAGAAGAAGAAGAAGAAGAAGAAGAAGAAGAAGAAGAAGAAGAAGAAGAAGAAGAAGAAGAAGAAGAAGAAGAAGAAGAAGAAGAAGAAGAAGAAGAAGAAGAAGAAGAAGAAGAAGAAGAAGAAGAAGAAGAAGAAGAAGAAGAAGAAGAAGAAGAAGAAGAAGAAGAAGAAGAAGAAGAAGAAGAAGAAGAAGAAGAAGAAGAAGAAGAAGAAGAAGAAGAAGAAGAAGAAGAAGAAGAAGAAGAAGAAGAAGAAGAAGAAGAAGAAGAAGAAGAAGAAGAAGAAGAAGAAGAAGAAGAAGAAGAAGAAGAAGAAGAAGAAGAAGAAGAAGAAGAAGAAGAAGAAGAAGAAGAAGAAGAAGAAGAAGAAGAAGAAGAAGAAGAAGAAGAAGAAGAAGAAGAAGAAGAAGAAGGACTGGGGCTCTCTCCCCCTCTCTCCCGGTGGCGCCGGAGTGCCGCCGGGGCAAGGATCGTGACGACGATCTACATCAACAATCTTGCTACCGTCAACACATACTCTCTCCCCTCTATGCAGCGATGTAACACCCCTTCTCTCTATTGTAATCTCTACTTAAATATGGTGCTAAACTCCATATATTATTTCACAATGATATTTGGCTATCCTATGATGTTTGAGTAGATCCGTTTTGTCCTGTGGGTTAATCATGATCTTGGTTGGTATGATTGTATATTTTATTTATGGTGCTTTCCTACGGTGCCCTCCATCTCGCGCAAACGTGAGGGCCCCCCACTGTAGGGTGTTGCAATACATTCATGATTCACTTATAGTGGGTTGCGAGAGTGACAGAAGCTTAAACCCGAGTAGGTGGGTTGTTGCGTATGGGATAAAGAAGACTTGATACTTAATGTTATGGTTGGGTTTCACGACCTTAATGATCTTTATTAGTTGCGGATGCTTGCTAGGGGTCCAATCATAAGTGCATAGGATCCAAGTAGAGAAAGTATGTTAGCTCATGCCTCTCCCTCATATAGAATTGCAAGAATGATTACCGGTACTTGTTATCGATTGCCTAGGGACAAATGACTTTCTTATTGACAAAAGCTATCCACTTTTATTACCATGCAACTTATTCGTAGTTTTATTCTCGTAAAGTACTCATAGTTTTATTCTTGCAAAATTGTTTCATACTTGTTTTAGGTAAAGCAAACGTCAAGTGTGCACCAAATAACAATTATTCAGGTCTACAACTAATCCCGAAGGTAGATGTGGAGGTAGTGTGACGACGGCGATCACATCGACCTTGGAACCATTCCCGACGCGCATCATCACCTCGTCCTTAGCCAATCTTTGTTTAATCTGTAGCCCCTGTATCGAGTTACACATATGAGAAACCGAACCAGTATCAAATACCCACGCGCTACTGCGAGCATTAGTAAGGTACACATCAATAACATGTATATAAAATATACATTTGTTCACTTTGCCATCCTTCTTATCCGCCAAATACTTGGGGCAGTTTCGCTTCCAGTGACTAGTCCCTTTGTAGTAGAAGCACTCAGTTTCAGGCTTGGATCCAACTTTGGGCTTCTTCCCGGGAGTGGCAACTTTCTTGGCATTCTTATTGAAATTCCCCTTCTTTCCCTTGACCTTTTTCTTGAAACTAGTGGTCTTGTTAACCATCAACACTTGATGCTCCTTCTTGATTTCTACCTCCGCAGCTTTGAGCATTGCGAAGAGCTCGGGAATTGTCTTATCCATCCCTTGCATATTATAGTTCATCATGAAGCCTTTGTAGCTTGGTGGTGGTGATTGAAGTACTCTGTCAATAACTCTATCATCTGGAAGATTAACTCCCAGCTGAGTCAAGATACCCAGATATTTTGAGTATGTGGTCACTGACGGAACTGTCTCCTCCATCTTGCAGCTATAGAACTTGTTGGAGACTTCATATCTCTCAACTTGGGCATTTGCTTGAAATATTAACTTCAATTCCTGGAACATCTCATATGGTCCATGACGTTCAAAACGTCTTTGAAGTCCCGATTTTAAGCCGTAAAGCATGGCACACTGAACTATCGAGTAGTCATCAACACGCGACTGCCAGGCGTTCACAACATTCGCAGTTGCTGGAGGGAGTGGCACACCTAGCGGTGCATCAAGGACATAATTTTTCTATGCAGCAATGAGGATAATCCTCAAGTTACGTACCCAGTCCGTGTAGTTGCTACCATCATCTTTCAACTTAGCTTTCTCTAGGAACGCATTAAAATTCAAGGGAACGGTAGCACGGGCCATTGATCTGCAACATAGATATGCAAAAACTATCAAGACTAAGTTCATGACAAATTAAGTTCAATTAATCATATTACTTAAGAACTCCCACTTAGATAGACATCCCTCGAGTCATCTAAATGATACGTGATCCAAATCAACTAAACCATATCCGATCATCACGTGAGATGGAGTAGTCATCAATGGTGAACATGTCTATGTTGATCATATATATATGATTCACGTTCGTCCTTTCGGTCTCCAGTGTTCTGAGACCATGTATGTACATGCCAGGCTCGTCAAGTTTAACCCGAGTATTCTGCATGTGCAAAACTGTCTTGCACCCGTTGTATGTGAACGTAGAGTATATCACACCCGATCATCACGTGGTGTCTCAACACGACGAACTGTCGCAACGGTGCATACTCGGGGAGAACACTTATACCTTGAAATTTTGTTCGGGGTCATCTTCCGTACTAAGCAAAATAAGATGCATATAAGATAAACATCACATGGAATCAAAATATGTGACATGATATGGCCATCATCATCTTGTGCTTTTGATCTCCATCTTCAAATCATCGTCATGATCTCCATCGTCACTGGCTTGACACCTTGATCTCCATCGTAGCGTCGTGGTCGTCTCGCCAACTATTGCTTCTACAACTATCGCTAACGCATAGTGATAAAGTAAAGCAATAACATGGCGTTTGCATTTCATACAATAAAGAGACAACCATAAGGCTCCTGCCGGTTGCCAGTAACTTTTACAAAACATGATCATCTCATACAATAACGTATATCACATCATGTCTTGACCATATGACATCATAACATGCCCTGCAAAAACAAGTTAGATGTACTCTACTTTGTTGTTGCAAGTTTAACATGGCTGCTACGGGCTTCTAGCATGAACCGTTCTTACCTAAGCGTTAAAACCACAACGGTGATTTATCAAGTTTGTTGTTTTAACCTTCAACAAGGATCGGCTGCAGTCAAATTTGATTCAACTAAAGTAGGAGAAACAGACACCCGCCAGCCACCTTTATGCAAAACTAGTTGCATGTCTGTCGATGGAACCGGTCTCGTGAACGTGGTCATTCAAGGTTGGTCCGGGCCAATTCATCCAACAATACTGTCGAATCAAAATAATACGTTGGTGGTAAGTAGTATGACGATCACCACCCAGAACTCTTTGTGTTCTACTCGTGCATATCATCTACGCATAGACCTAGCTCGGATGCCATTGTTGGGAAACGTACATGCAATTTCAAAAAAATTCCTATGCTCACGCAAGATCTATCTAGGAGATGCATAGCACCGAGAGGGGGAGAGCATCTTCATACCCTTGAAGATTGCAAAGCGGAAGCGTTTATCAACGCGGTTGATGTAGTCGTACACCTTCCCGATCTATCCCGATCAAGTACCGGACATACAGCACCTCCGCGTTCAACACACGTTCAGCTCAATGACGTCCTCGCCTTCTTGATCCAGCAAGACTGGCGAAATAGTAGATGAGTTCCGGTAGCACGACGGCGTGGTGACGGTGTTGGTGAAGAACAATCTCCTCAAGGTTTCGCCAAGCACAACAGAAACTATGATGGAGGATAAATTAGAGCGGACGGGGTTGCTGGCACAGGGCTTGGTGATTCTTGATGTGTCTCGGGTGCTAGCCCTGCCCCTCTATTTATATGTTGAGCTCTGGGGTCAAAACTTGGAGTAAAAGCCTCCTCAAACTCGGTTTTGCCCGAAAGGCAAGAGTCCTTCTCATACTCTAGGGCTAGACGCCAGGATTCCCAGCGTCTACCCCCTAGACGCCAGGGTTCCTTGCGTCTAGCCTCTGGTCTCCACAAAACTTTCTTTTGCACTTTCCAAAAGCCTTGAGGGCTTTCCACTTTGGCGCAAATAAGGTGTACTCGTACCCAAACATTTCGGGAAACATCCGGAACCACTTCCAGTGAATTCCGGAACCCTTCTGAAAATCAAACACTATTATTCCATATATCAATCTTTACCTCTGGACCATTCCGGAGCTCCTCGTCATGTCCATGATCTCATCTGGGACTCCGAACAACATTCGGTAACCAACATACATAACTCAATGAGATACCAAGGAAACAATTTCTCTACAAAAAAGGTATTAGACAGGGTGATCCCCTGTCACTTCTGATCCTTGTGCTAGCTACAAATTGTTGGGAAACATAGCATGCAATTTCAAAAAAAATCATACGCTCACGCAAGATCTATCAAGGAGATGCATAGCAACGAGATGGGGAGAACATCTCCATACCCTTGTAGATCGCAAAGCGGAAGCGTTTATCAACGCGGTTGATGTAGTTGTACACCTTCACGATCCGTCCCGATCAAGTACCGAACGTACGGCACCTCAGCATTCAGCACACGTTCAGCTTGATGACGTCCTCGCCTTCTTGATCCAGCAAGACTGGCAAAGTAGTATATGAGTTTCGGCAGCACGACGACATGGTGACGGTCTTGGTGAAGAACAATCTCCTCAGGGCTTCGCCAAGCACAATAGAAACTATGACGGAGGATAAACTAGAGGGGTTGAGGTTGCCGGCACACGGCTTGGTGATTCTTGATGTGTCTTGGGTGCTAGCCCTGCCCCTCTATTTATTTGTTGAGCTCTGGGCTCGAAACTTCGAGTAAAAGCCTCCTCAAAGTCGATTTTGCCCGAAAGACAAGAGTCCTTCTCGGACTCCTGGGCTAGACGCCAGGGTTCCCGGCGACTACCCCCTAGATGCCATGGTTCCTGGCGTCTAGACTCTGGTCTCTGCAAAACTTCCTTTTGCACTTTCCAAAAGCCTTGTGGGATTTCCCCTTTGCCCAAATAAAGTGTACTCGTACCAAAACATTTCGGGAAACATCAGGAACCCCTTTCGGAAATCAAACACTACTATCCCATATATCAATCTTTACCTTCGGGCCATTCTGGAGCTCCTTGTCATGTCCATGATCTCATCTGGGACTCCGAACAACATTCGGTCACCAACAAACATAAATCATATAGTACTATATCATCAATGGACGTTAAGCGTGCAGACCGTATGGGTTCAAGAACTATGTAGACATGACCGAGACACCTCTCCGGTCAATGACCAATAGCGGAACCTGGATGCCCATATTGGCTCCCACATATTCCACGAAGATCTTTATCGGTCGAACCTTATGACAACATACGTTATTCCCTTTGTCCATCGTTATGTTACTTGCCCGAGATTCGATCGTCGGTATCTTCATACCTAGTTCAATCTCGTTACCAGCAAGTCTCTTTACTCGTTCCGTAATACATCATCCTGCAACTAACTCATTAGTCACTTTGCTTGCAAGGCTGCTTATGATGTGTATTACCGAGAGGGCCCAGAGATACCTCTTCGATGCTTGGAGTGACAAATCCTAATATCGATCTATGCAAACCCAACAAACACCTTCAGAGATACCTATGGAGCATATTTACAATCACCTAGTTACGTTGTGATGTTTGATAGCACACAAGTCATTCCTCCAGTATCCGGGAGCTGCATAATCTCATAATCGAAGGAATATGTATTTGACATGAAGAAAGCAATAGCAATAAACTGAATGATCATTATATTAAGCTGACGGATGGGTCTTGTCCATCACATCATTCTCCTAATGATGTGATCCCGTTATCAAATGACAACTCATGTCCATGGTTAGGAAACCTTAACCCTCTTTGATCAACGAGCTAGTCAAGTAGAGGCTCACTAGGGACATGGTGTTTGTTTATGTATTCACACTTATATTTAGGTTTCTGATCAATACAATTCTAGCATGAATAATAAACATTTATCATGAATAAGGAAATATAAAATAACAACTCTATTATTGCCTCTAGGGCATATTTCCTTCACAAATTTATTACGATCTATTTTAAGTGAGGCCATGGATAACAATTTGATCGAATCACCTCTCAGGGCCATCTCTGACTTTCAGTTTGTTCAATATGCTGATGATACTACAGTAGTTTTGCATGCATGAAGTCTCCAGATTCAATAAATTCAAAACCTCCTCATGCATTTTTCTTCTTACACTAGACTAAGAGTCAATTATGCAAAGTCTATCACGGTCCCTATTAATGTTAATGAGGCTAAACTGCAATAATTGACAAGTATCTTAGGATGTTCCATTAGATAAAGCCCATGGGTCTGATGCTTTCGTTCCTAACTTTGTTAAAGCATGTTACGATATCACCGTTGAGGACTTTTATTGTCTCATTGATGATTTTTATTATGGAAAAGACAACTTTTAGAGTATTATTTTTATCACCTTGATCCCGAAACATGATGCCCTAATGCAAGATAGTGATTTCAGACCTATTTCTTTATCGAATTGCCCATTAAGATTATCACCAAGCTATTGGCCAACATGTTAAAGTGGTTTTAAAGCTCATACACCAGAATCAGTATGTTTTTCTTAAGGAGATCCATAAAAGATTGCCTTGCTTGGGCATATGAATACTTGCATCAATGCCATCAATCTGGAAAAGAAATAGTCATCGTTAAGCAGGATTTTTAAGAGGCTCTTGACATGACTGAACATCAAAGTCTGAAAAAAATCTTGTTGCTAGAGGTTTTGGGCCAAGATGAATAAAGTGGATGGATATCTTTGGGTCTGGTCATTTTGTTAGTTTTGCTCAATGGGGTACCAATGAAACAATTTTTCTACAAAAAGGTACTAGACGGGTGATCCCCTGTCACTTCTGATCCTTGTGCTAGCCGCAAGTTTATTACAATTTCTTTTAAATGAGGCCATGGATAACAATTTGATTGAATCATCTCTCAGAGCCATTTCTGACTTTCAGTTTGTTCAATATGTGGATGCTACTATAATACTTTCACATGCGTGTAGTCTTCACATTCAATAAATTCATAACCTGTTTTTATTCTTACACTAGACTCAGAGTCAATTATGAAAAGTCTATCATGGTCCCTAGTAATGTTAATGAGGCTAAAATTCAAGAATTGGCAAGTATCTTAGGATGCTCCATTGGCAGCTTCCCTATCACATGTGTGGGATTGCCCGTTTGCACTTGGAAGCCTAGAGTAGGAGAGTTCACACCAATGATGCAGAATTGAAAGAAGATTGGTTGGTTGCTCCAGACTACTTTCTTATGGAGAAAACTTACACTTGTTAAATCTATTTTTACTAGTCTTCCAAATTTCTTCAGGTGATCTCTGGCATAACATGTCTCTGTGGTCGATCAAGTAAATAAATACATGTGAACTAAGCATAGCTCAGACGGTTAGGTTTCTTGTGGTGGGACCATCCCACCATGGTTCAAGTCCTAGACTTGGCACTGATGCTCGCGTTTTCCTGAATTTATTTCAGGCTTTCCGACGAAATGCGTTCAGTGGGAGGAGACGTCCTCGTCAACTATGAGGGGCATGTGGTGACTTTGTCAATCTTAAGATGTGATGCCGGCTCACTATCTCAGAGGTGCTCATGGGGGTAGGATGTGCTTGCATTCATATATGTGTATGTGGGCATTTATGATTATACTATGTTAAAAACATGTAAATAAATACACCAAACACTGCTTTTGGAGGAATTATGTCATGGAGGACAAGTGATCTGCCCTCACTTCTTGGGACACAGTTTATAAACCAACGGAAACACTAACGTCCATACGTGTGGGCGTTCTCCAACTCACCCACACGTCTGAATCGTTGTTCACTGTATTTTGCACGAATCTTGACACGAAAAGGTGGATTTGACGTGCCACGTAGGATGGGGCTGGTGTGTGGGCGTTGGAGAGTTTGCCCACACACCCGCACCACGCTGTTTGCCAGCTGCGCTGTGTGGGCGAACTAGTTTCTGCCCACACAGCCACCATCTAGTTCATGCGCGTGTGGGCGAACTGCTTTTCACCACACGACACTCCTACGTTGTGGATGGCAACTGCAGTTACGCGAACGTGGCACTAGGTAAATACACATGGCAACTGTGATTCTTTGCAAGACGGCAACTCCAGACGCGCGTACGTAGCAACCAGATAAACACACATGGCAACTGTGATTAACAATACATGACAACTATGGTTAGATCACATGTGGCAACTAGGTAAACACACATGACAACGACTGTTTGACCATATGTGGCAAGTAGTTAATCACACACAGCAACTACGGTTTGATTACACGCGGCAACTACCATAAATTAGACATGGCAACTATAGTTAAACAAAACAGATAGAGTTGAAATGCTTTTACAACTACACTTGCCATCCCGGATAACTACATCTGCCAAGCAGGATGGCAACTAAATCGTCATCCCGCGGGGTACCTAACGTAGTTGCGCTAGGACGTGTGGGCATTTTTGCTTCGTGCCACACGCGCGGGGTGGAGATGAGTAGTACTTGTTGGGCGTGTGGCACGAACTAGCCGCGCCCACACATGTGGGCAATTCTAATGTCCACCCACATACAGCCCGTGCGTGCAGCCTCCTGCTCACACCTCACACGGTGTGTGGGCGCATGTCGAATATACCACACGTGTGGTGGATATCGGCATCCTAAACCAAAGGACAAATGAGGCTTGGGAGTTTTTGATATTGAACCACATAACAAGACCCTGCATATTAATAGGGGAGGCGTTTTGGCTCTCAGGTGCATTTGCATCCGGATGAACAATAAAAGGAAAAAATTAAAAAAATGTGATTTTTTAGATGTTCATGTTAGTGTCACAAGCATGCTTGACAATTTTCATGCGAAACGGAGTAGCAATGTTTACTATGCTAAAGCGAGAATTGCTATGTAGTTTAAAAAGATGACGGAAATATTATCACGCTTCGTTGAGTAATTGCCATGCGCTCGATCAGGATCTGACGGTCCAAAGGACGTTAGCTGGATTGCTTAAAGATCTGATGTTCGCTGGTTATCAAAGTTCAAAAAAAGTTGAAAGCGAATATGGCAGGAGTCGAGGAGAGGCACACACATGAACAGAGAGAAGATAGAACATGGGATCCGTTTTTCTTTTTCTAGGGAAAGAGCAAATATATTCATGATACAGAGAAACGGATAATCTTTCGAAATTTAATACACAATCACGGCATAAAAAATGCTACACGCACGGGCTGATTACGGGGTTGCAACGGACCCTTCCAACTAAAAAATCTTGCCCTGATGAGATGATCCCAAAGCGATCAAGGTGGTCAGCGGTGGGCAAGGTCTGTTCTAAGAGACCAATGATAAAGAGTGCTCTGGAGAAGACGATGACTAGGGCCTGGGGCCTGCATAGAGAAGCTCGTTTCAGAGACTTGGGGTCAAATGTATTCGAGGTGCACTTTGGAAGTGAGGGTGATTGGAAGCATGCAATGAATAACGGGCCTTGGCAATATGATTTCAGTGTACTTATTCTCAAGGAGTATGAAGGTAACAAAAGGTCGTCTGAGATGGTATTTGACTCGATGGATGTCTGGGTCCGGGTTGATGATCTTCCTCCTGACAAAAGGACAGAGAAATTTGGTAAAGCCCTAGGTAATTGGCTTGGATCGATAGTAAAAGTTGATTGTGATATGGAAGGAATTGCACGGGGAACCAATCTCAGGTTTCGTGTAAGAATATCTGTGTTTGAGCCTTTGGTGAGAGGTTTTTATCTCAAGACAAAGCAGGATGATAAGGACATGACTTGGTTTGATTTTCATTATGAGAAGATACCTCATTTTTGTTTTGAGTGTGGTAGGCTAGTGCATGTGGGAGGTATCTGTGATCCACCCCTAGATGAGACGGCTCAGTGGGGTGGATGGCTTAGAGCGTTGCCTGGCAGGAAAGGCAATGACAAGGAAGGGTCATTTGGGCCTTCGCTTAGCAGTAATAATAGCTGGGGCAGTGGCAGAACCGGTGACAGCGAACGGGGGCGGCCACACAAGGAGCAGAGAGACATTCCAGCAAAGAGAAATCTACATGATGAGTTTTCCAGGTGGACTAACCAGCGCACTGGCGCGGGGTCAAAACAAGAGAAGGGAGAAGTAACCAGCCCTCTAAAGGAAGTGCCACACTATGATAAACCGAGGGAGGCTGATCTCAGGCAAGGGTTGGAGCAGAAGAAAGAGAGAGATTTGAGAAACAGACTCTTCGAAAACAATCAGTACCAGATGGGTAGCAGCTCAAGGAACGTTGAGAAGGATAGAGTGTATAGTGGAGGCATGCAACAAACAGGGGATAGTAGAGGAGAGCCTCCCAGTTTTGGAGAGAGAGAGAGATGTAGGAGACCGAAGAAGAACAAAGGGCCACTATGTCAGAAAGCCACGGCAAGAATACAGAGAAGTTCATTATGATTCAAACCAACCTAGATACGAATATGGTGGCAGAAAGAGAAGGCCAAGGCAGTATTGGGTGGCAAAAACTGACCCTGACAGGCAGACAACAAATGATGGATTCATTCGCGACACGAGACGGAAGACGTCCTCTGTGTTTGATCGCATCACTGAGACTGATGATATATCGGCGGACCCCGAGGCTCGGGGCCGCCGGACGCCATGAATATTCTGGCCTGGAACTGTCGAGGATTGGGGTTGGACTCGACGGTTGGCGAATTGAGAGACCTGATACGGTCCTACAACCCAGCGGTGGTTTTCCTTTCTGAAACAAAAAATAAGGCGAGGGCGATGGAGAGGTTAAAATGGAGTCTTGGCTTTAGGAATGGTGTTGCAGTGGATTGTAAAGGCCTGAGTGGGGGGCTAGCACTCTGGTGGAGGGAGAGTGTAACGATGACAGTTAGGCCATGGTGCCAATACTTTATTGATGCAGAAATGAAGTGGGAAGGCAAAACCTGTAGATTCACTGGTTTCTACGGGGAGCCAAAAACCGAACTCCGGAGTAAATCTTGGGATGCTATTCGATATCTGAGAGCCCAGGATGATTTACCATGGATATGCGCAGGAGATTTCAACGAGGCCCTTTTCCAAACTGATCAGATAGGTGGCAACCCTAGACCTTTTGCTCAAATGGAAGAGTTCCGGGATTGCTTGGCCGACTGCGGCCTTGCGGATCTAGGATTCTCTGGATACCCCTTCACATGGAATAATAAACGCCAGGGGGACGACAACATTCAGGTTCGTTTGGACAGGGCTACTTGCTCTTCGAGTTTTTTGGATTTATTTCCACAAACCACGGTCGATCACTTGGTGACCGAAGAATCAGATCACCAGGCCATCCTCGTTAGGGCACTAGAGACGGCTCAGTGCCAAAATAGGAAGGGACCGAGGCCTTTCCAGTTTGAGGAAGCATGGACGAGGCATGAGGCATATGATGCCATGGTGCAGGAAGTGTGGGAGGCTGCGGGATCAGGTGAACACTCTCTGACGGCGATCTGGAACAGATTCAGCGTCATGGCAGGAAACATACAACGATGGGCAAGAGAGGTTTTTGGATCCATTAGGCGCCAAATTTCACATCTAAAATCTCAGCTGCTGGACGCACGTACAAGGGACGTTGGAATCGGCACCTCACTGGAGGTCCGAGACATAGAAGAGCAACTTAGAGAGATATATACAAGGGAAGAAATCTTGTACAAGAAAAGATCTAGAGTGGATTGGTTACGTGCGGGCGATCAGAATACCAGATATTTCCAGAACAGGGCCTCGCACCGAAAGCGGAAGAATACTATAAAAGCTCTTCGGAGGGATGATGGCACTAGATGTACCGTTGATGAAAAGATGAGAAATATGGCAGCATCCTATTATGAACATCTCTTCACTTCAGAAGGATCGGTGGAGACCAACTTGTTGCTCCAGAACATTGCGCAAGTGGTTACGACAGATATGAATGACAAGCTAATGAGGCCGATCTCGGACGAAGAAATTCAGGCGGCTTTATTTCAGATGGGACCCACGAAGTCACCAGGACCAGATGGGCTGCCGGCTCTCTTTTACCAGCGGCACTGGCCGCTAGTTAAGGGTGATGTGTGCAAAGCTTGAGAGATTTTTTGAATGGGGCTGTGACACCGGAGGAGTTTAATGCTACTATCATTGTAATGATTCCAAAAGTGAATGCACCGGAGTTGCTTTCTCAGTTTAGACCCATTAGCCTATGTAATGTCATGTATAAAATAGCGATGAAGGTGCTCGCGAACAGGCTTAAAGGGATTCTACCCATTCTTATCTCAGAGGAGCAGAGTGCGTTCGTGCCGGGTCGCCTCATTACCGATAACGTTTTGGTGGCATACGAATGTGTTCATGCAATCAGAAATCGCAAGAGGAAGAAGAGCTTATGCGCAGTTAAGTTGGACATGATGAAGGCATACGACAGGGTCGAATGGATATTTCTAGAACAAATGCTTGCCCAAGTTGGCTTCGATCTTTCATGGGTTGCTATGGTGATGAGATGTGTTACCTCGGCTAAATTCTCGGTTAAGCTCAATGGTGGTATTTCAAGGAATTTTTCTCCATCTCGAGGCCTTAGACAGGGTGATCCACTCTCTCCATACCTGTTTCTTTTTTGTGTGGAAGGTTTCTCGGCTCTTCTGAAGAAAGCTAAGGAGGACAAACAGTTGAAAGGTGTCTCGTTTGGGAGCACTGGCCCCCACGTTACACATCTTTTGTTTGCAGACAATAGCATTGTCTTCCTGGAGGGAACAAAGGAAAATATGGAGACTCTAAAAGAGATTTTGATTAAATATGAGAAGGCCTCAGGACAAAAAATTAACTTGCAGAAATCTTCGATCTTCTTTGGAAAAGGGAGCTCTGAAGAAACAAAGGCGCAAGCAAAACAGATCAGCGGTATTCAATCTGAGGCTCTTAGTGAGCGGTATCTGGGTCTTCCAACACTGGTTGGGAGATCCAAGGATGGTGTTTTCAGGCATGTCACGGAAAGTTCGAAAGGGAAAGTAAGTGGGTGGAAGGGACAGGGCTTGTCCAAAGCTGCGAGGGAAGTCCTCGTCAAATCTGGCCTCCAAGCGACCCCGAATCACACCATGAGTTGTTTTCGCCTCTCAAAGAAGATGTACCGGAACCTGACTTCTATCTCATCAAAATTCTGGTGGGGCGCAACAGATGGTGAAAGAAAGGTCCATTGGATCAGCTGGAAGAAAATGTGTGCTAGCAAACGGGATCGAGGGATGGGTTTTCGTGATCCCAAAGCTTTCAACCAAGCGCTGCTTGCCAAGCAAGCTTGGCGAATTCTCCAAGTCCCAAATTCTCTTTGTGCCAGAGTACTCAAAGCTCGATATTTCAAGCAGGACTCCATTCTAACAGCCTCGTGTCCTTCAGCTGGCTCGTACACGTTCAGGAGTGTGCTCCATGGGAGGGATTTGTTGAGGGAGGGCCTTATTTGGAGAATAGGAGACGGCACAAGTATCAATATTCATCATGATTCATGGATTCCAAGAGCAGGTAGGTCGAAGCCTTTAGGACATATTTACATCCCGGGAATTACAAAGGTGGCGGATCTGTTGACAGAAGATGGATTACGATGGAACAATGATCGAGTTAACTCAATGTTTACCCCGGGGGATGCTACAGATATCAAGCAGGTTGCTATTGGAGGACCAGCAACGGAGGATTATATGGCCTGGAATCTGACTAAAAATGGGCTACTCACAGTTAAGTCGGCCTACCACTTGAGGATGACTTTGAACAGGGCCAAAACCGGACAGCCGGGGCCATCAAACTCAGTCCAAACGCACAAGGGGTATATGGCCTTGTGGGAGACCAGAGCACCAGCAAAAACTAAGATCCATATGTGGCGTATCATCAGAAACGGCCTCGCCATTGGATCGGAGCTCCTTCGTCGTCGTATCAAGCCTGGGATTGTTTGTGCCGCGTGTGGTCGCGAGGAAACGATGGTGCATCGTTTTTGGGCCTGCCAGCATTCCGTTCAGTTTTGGAGGATGTTGTGTTCGGAATTGGGAGTAACGGTGGAGACCCCGCCGTGTCAGATGGACTCCCAGAACGCCATTGCCTCCTGGCTCCTTGGTTGGTTTGCCGGGGCGTCCGACGACGCGAGGGAGATCATGGTCCAGTCGGCGTATAATCTGTGGTTGGCAAGAAATGAAGCTAGGGATGGGAGAAAGATTGCACCGCCACATGAAATAGTGACTACTGTCAAGATGCATCTTGCAGAATGGAAGCAAGCGCATCAGACCGATCAACCAATACGGGAGCAAAAGATGGTGCAGCGCTGGGAGCCTCCTGATGAAGGATGGGTCAAAATTAACTCTGATGAAGCAGTTTCACGATTTGGAGAGAAAGGTGGTGGAGGGGCAGTGCTGAGGAACCATCACGGAGCTTTCCTGGGAGCAGCCTGTCAGTTCTTCCCACACAACGTTGATCCAGAAGCTGTGGAGGTTCTTGCTTGCCGGAGAGCCGTGCAGTTGGCAATCGTAACACATGCTACGAAAGTACATGTGGAGCTGGACAATAACACGGTGGTGCACATGCTCAATCAGCAAACAAGGAACCTTTCTGCAGTAGGGCCTTGGATACAGGAGATCAAAGAGATGCTCAACTCGTTCGCCGAGTTTAGAGTTGAGTGGATTAGACGTTCTGGAAATATTGCCGCGCATAAATTAGCTAAAGTAGCTGTAGGAGAAGAGAGGTGTGACGTTTGGGTGGGTTCACCACCACACTTTATTTTAGATGTAATTTTGGATGAGATTCCAAACTTGGTTTGAATAAATACGGCAAGTTCCCCTAAAAAAAAAACAAATCTTGCCCCCCACCCCCGATTTTCAGGTGGGTGGGGCCCTTCCTCCCCCCTTAATCCAATAAAAGTATGGCAACTCAATATCACCCCGTAACAAGCATGTAATTGTCTGTTGATGTAGCAAAGCTCATCAGGGCATCATCAACCTGCCCGGCGTACTTGATACATGATCAGAGCCGTCAATGCCTCCTCTCCCTGCTAGGATCAGCCAAATCCGGCGGCCACGGCAACTTGTACGGGTGAGCTGCTCCGGCGTACTTGTTCCTCTCGTGATTGCGCTCCACTCGCATCGTGTCGAGCTCAACAGGGAACAGCCACGTCTCCTCGCTCGGTGTCAGCAGGACGTATCGAGTATTCGCGGAGACAATCATGGCTTCTTGCTGGAAAAAGCTCTCTTTGCGCCCCGGCAGCCCAAGGGTGGCCTCCGGCAACCTCAGGTGCATCTCTAGCAACCACTCATCGTCGTCGTCACTGTCTGGATGCCGCCGTGCAAACACCTTGAGCTCGTTGTCTATCAGGCGGATGACGCGCAGCACGCCGTCCTCGCCGCCCACAACCCGAGAGATCCCCTTGTGGGATGGCCACCATACGGCCTCCGGGAATGCGGCGGTTGAGAACTCCGCCGTGGACTCATCAAGAACAAGTACATCGGTGTCACTTCCTTCGATTCCCCAATATATAGTGCCATACTGCCATTTGCACGCCCTACGAAACTTTCCGGGCCGAGCGTTGACGGGAGCTCGATGTCGCCGGTGATCGCGCTGGACACCAGGCGCCAACCGCCGTCGCCGCCGGTGGAGAAGATGCACGCAGTGGTTTTGTCGAAGGCGGCGAGGACCCTGAAGTTGGACATGCTGACGCGGCGGTCCGCGTCGTCGCCGTCAAGCAGGAACACGCCGAGGCGACGCCGGAACACGCCAGGCCAGAGGATCCCCTGGTAGAGTCCGGTGAGCGGCTCGCAGACGATGAGATCGTAGCCGTCGCATAGGAGGAGAAGGCTGCCGCGGCTGTCCGCGATGCCCCATGACCTGCTGTCCGGGAGGAAGTCGAGGGAGAAGCGCCTGCCGTCGACGACGACCGGCGAGGACGGGACGAAGAGAGGTTGACCGCCTTCGTCGGTGTGGTAGTCGCCGACGTGCGGCGCCTGCGGGCCGAAGCGGGCGAGGAAGCCGGGGTTCACGACGACGCGGCGCCACCGCTTGCACGCGGCCGCGGCGCGGACGAGGCACGGGGACGGGCCGAGGCGGACGAGGATGAGCTCGAAGAGATGGTCGGGGAGGTCCTGCACGGTCTTCGGTCCGGCCATTTTCTTCTTCTTTTTGGGCCTGTTCTTGCCCCGCCGACGATGCCCCGCCGATGACGCCATATGCACGGGGAATGGCTCTCTACTTGTTCGATATCTGTTGCGAAATTTCTGTCCAGATAAACTACATGGCACGGCCGGCCGTTGGGCGTTGACCCGAGGTGCCCGAGAGCGCCGCGCCCTCCAAGTCCGTTTAGCCGGCGCCATCAGCGCACGTCAACGCGTCCCGCTGCGAAATTCCAGCTGGGCTAGAATAGACTGACTGTTCTGCAAACCGAAATTTAGGGGAGCGTATCCTGTCAAGGCGATCGTTTCGTTGCCCGCAATGCTGCACGTCCATCTCAAAATGTCAGCGGTTTGAATTTTGATGTCGTGTTTAGGGACTGGGAAATTTCCTCGTTTTCGTTCTCTCAAAAGTGAGATTCATGGGCACTAGTACTTAAGACAAATTTTTATAGAAAAAACTCACCCAGACGAGGAATCAGGAATTCGCTCCCGACGGGAGTCCAACCCTGGCCACAAAGTGTGCGACCGCACACCCTTGCCACTAGGCTAATGCCCAGTCCTCGTTTTCTGTTCTCACATTTCTCTCATTCGGTAGATAATCTTTTTTTTCCTTTTGAGGCTATTCCATAGATAGTCGTCCACGTCTTGCTCGCCGCCGGGGCAGACAGTGGCCGCGGAGGCACTCCCGCAGGCTAAGAGGATTATACGGTTCGAAATTTAGTCAATTTTATGATTAATTTCAGAATATAAATCATGATTAAAACTATTATTAGCATGCAACAATCTAGCATACTAGAAGAACTAAACAACAGCTCGAGCACGAGGCGAACAAGGGCTCGAGCACATCTACACCACCAGCACAACACAAGCTTACTCTCTCATGAAACAGTCCAGACCACCTGCACCCACTTGTTTCCAGTTTGCAATCTTCGAAATGACGTGAAGGAAAAGTTGGCGCGGTCCAAGCTGCTTGTCGGTTCGGCCAAATCCCCTCGTGTTCCTCTGTTTCCATAGGGACGGACGATCACATGACAGGTCAAGCGAAACTCCCTCGGGCTTGGGTTCACCAAAGAACAAACATCTTCAGCTACGTACCTCTAATTCGATCCCTCAGACGTCCGTGTATGCGCCCGGTCAGTGATCGGGCATGTCCGTTTTGAGCCCCTATTTTTTCGTTCATACATTCACATTTCTCATTTTCTCCTTTACACGTCCAGTCACTTGCATGTGATTGGTGGAGAGAAGAAAGAGAAAGAAAAGAAAGAATAAACAAAGAGAAAAAGGTGGTCCGGGATGGACCGCGTCTTACGTGGTGGACTGCCCGGGCGCATCCGCGAGCCCTCATATCCTCTCCATATTTGAGATAGATGTGAGGGTTCGCGGACAGCCCGGGCGTATAGGGATGATAAGAGGAGTTCGATTGGGTGACTTTTTCCTTCTCTCTTCTGTCCCATCACTGACCGGACGCGTCCGCGGGTGTATGAGAGATTGTTTGAGCCGTCCGGTTGTAGATGCTCTTACTTGTGTTGTCGGTCTTAACACGAATAGCCGAAAGTGATGATGTGGGATGGGGGCGGAGGGAGGAAGGTTGATGAGGAATATGATGATGTGGCAGCCTCCTTTCAGCTAAAGCATGTGTACAAGCACAATGACAGGAAAAATTAAGGGACTGGTGATTGCATTCCAATTTTGGACCAGTCACTTTTTTGTTTCTGTAGATGAGGCTTCCATTTTTGTTTTTGAAGTGGAGCCTGGAATCCCAGGAGCGTTTCGGAAGATACACACTGATGAAACTGATGCGGAAACGTCCGACCCATGCTCCCGTGCGGCCGTGCCGGGTCGCACCGGGGCCGCCCCCGCCGGCTCGAGGCCTCCTCCGCACCAAGCTCCTCCCTCCCGCCGCCGCTGCCGGGGGCGTCACCGGGCAAAGCCCGTGTGGCATGGCAGCGGCGGTGGATCTCCTCGGCCATAGATCGGATAGAGGCGGCGGCGTTCCGCACCTGCCATTCAACGGCAGTGTCGCGGGGAGGCGGCGGCCAGGATCTGCAAGTGCGATGGCGGACGATCAAGGGCAGCGGGTGGCGGCGGCGGTGGACGCGCCCGAACTAGGTCCAAATGGTTCAGACAGGCAGTCACCCAGGCTATTCTACCGGCTGCATCTCAACATATCCGACGTCAGTTTGCGGCTTCCTAGGCTAGTCCCGTGGCACGAGGAAGCCGGGGTCTCCGGCCCCGAGTGTGGCGATGGTGGCCTCCTCCGCCGCCAGAGGTGGTCGTGTTGGGAAACGTAGCATGCAATTTCAAAAAAAATCTTAGGCTCACGCAAGATCTATCTAGGAGATACATAGCAACGAGAGGGGGAGAGTGTGTCCACGTACCCTCATAGACCGAAAGCGGAGTGTTTGACAACGTTGTTGATGTAGTCGAACTTCTTCTCGTTCCGACCGATCAAGCACCGAAACATACGGCACCTCCGAGTTCTGCACACGTTCAGCTCGATGACGTCCCTCGAACTCTTGATCCAGCAAAGTGTCGAGAGAGAGTTTCGTCAACATGACGGCATGATGACGGTGATGGTGAAGTGATCCGCGCCAGGGCTTCGCCTAAGCACTACATGAATATGACCGAAGGCGTAAACTATGAAGGGGGACGCCGCACACGGCTAGGAATCAATGTTGTGTGTTCTAGCGGTGCCCCCCCCCCTCACATATATATATATATATATATATATATATATATATATATATATATATATATATATATATATATATATATATATATATATATATATATATATATAGGTTGGAGGGAAGGAGGGGCAGCCATGGGGCGCCCCAAGTAGGAGGAATCCTACTTGGGCGCCTCCCAATTCGGCCTCCCCCTTCCATATTCATCCGGAGGGGGGAGGAAGGAGGAGGGAGGAGAGAAGAAAGGGGGAGGCCGAATCTCTCCCCTTCCTTTCCCTCTTCTCCTCTTTCCTTCCCCCCTATTTCGGCCTACTAGGGGGCTTGTCTTTCCCCTTCTTGGCCCATTAGGCCCATGTAGTTGCCGGGGGATGCCCGGAACCCCTTCCGGTGACCCGATACGTACCCGGTACCCTGGGACAGTTCCGGTGTCCGAATACTATCGTCCTATACATGAATCTTTACCTCTCGACCATTTCGAGACTCCTCGTCATGTCCGTGATCTCATCCGGGACTCCGAACAACATTCGGTCACCAAATCACATAACTCATATAATACAAAATCGTCATCGAACGTTAAGCGTGCGGACTCTACGGGTTCGAGAACTATGTAGACATGACCGAGACACCTCTCTGGTCAATAACCAATAGTGGAACCTGGATGCTCAGATTGGTTCCCACATATTCTACAAAGATCTTTATCGGTCGTACCGTAATGACAACATACGTTATTCCCTTTGTCATCGGTATATTATTTGCCCGAGATTCGATCGTCGGTATCTTCATACCTAGTTCAATCTTGTTACCGGCAAGTCTCTTTACTCGTTCCATAATACATCATCCCGCAACTAACTCATTAGTCACATTGCTTGCAAGGCTTATTATGATGTGCATTATCGAGAGGGCCTAGATATACCTCTCCGAGGAGTGAAAAATCCTAATCTCGATCTATGCCAACCCAACAAACACCTTCGGAGATACCTGTAGAGCATCTTTATAATCACCCAATTACGCTGTGACATTTGATAGCACCCAAGGTATTCCTCCGGTATCCGGGAGTTGCATAATCTCATAGTCAAAGGAATATGTATATGACATGAAGAAAGCAATAGCAATAAAACTGAACGATCATAATGCTAAGCTAACGGATGGGTCTTATCCATCACATCATTCTCCTAATGATGTGATCCCGTTCATCAAATGACAACACATGTCTATGGTTAGGAAACTTAACCATCTTTGATTAATGAGCTAGTCTAGTAGAGGCTTACTAGCGACACGGTGTTTTGTCTATGTATCCACACATGTATCAAGTTTCCGGTTAATACAATTCTAGCATAAATAATAAATATTTATCATGATATAAGGAAATATAAAATAACAACTTTATTATTGCCTCTAGGGCATATTTCTTTCAGGTCGGCCGGCTGGTTGTGGCGGATCCCTAGATCCCACAGCTAGTCCCGGCGTCTAGTTGGGGAGGCATGGCTTCCGGTGAAAATCGAGCTCCGACTACGGTCATGACAGGCGATGGCGGAGTCTACGCGCCATTACCTTGTTGAAGGCACCGCCATTGCAGCCACCTTCTACCCACTCGTGCTGCTCTGGGGGAAACCCCAGATCCGGGTATCCCGGATCGGATGATGGTGGCGCTCTCGATGTCGCTCTCCCTCACGAGGGCATTGTTTTGGAGCAGCCGCTGGATGGAGGACGCAAGAAATGGAGCGGTGTACATCTACTGCGTCGACGACAATGAGTCTCGGTGGCGAGCGTGAGATGGTGGACTCGCACAGAGCGGGGGCGCTGTCTGGCGTCGTGGTGACGTCGACGGCAAGCCTAGCAAGGTTGATGCGTCAGTACCTGCTCTGAAGATGGATCAGTGGAAGATGGTAGCAACGGCCTCTTCAGCGGACGCATGCGGTGCCCGCTGAGAGTGCGTCGGACCGGTGTGTGACCCAAACCCGGCAAGAGGCTTGGTTGGCGCCTCCGGCTTTAGATGTTAGGTTTTGGTGTGAGGTTTGTTTGGTATTCGACTCGGACATTCGGCACCCCATCATCAAGTGTATAGGAGTAGCGAAAAATGTTGCCAAAATGGTGGCTTCAGACTTACTGATATAATACTTTGTAAGGTCTTTGTGAATAATTAATAAAAATGGCTGAATGCATCGCCGAGATGAGAGGCCGGGGGGTCCTCTTTCTTTTCAAAAAAAAAAGGTGAAACGTGCGCTTGCTTGGATCTGAGCAGGCATTGGTTCTGTGCATCCAAGGCTCCCAGCCCAACTTGCAATATCCTGGGATTGGTTGTGTACGGTAGTTTTCTTTGAATTTGGCACATGCTCCGTGTGTTTGGCTACAAAGTGAACGATGTATTTCTACCTTGTCCTTGTGGATGCATGTTCAGTCCCACTCTCGCACATGCGTGCACGCCCTGCCTGTGTGCATGCATTTGGTACTTGACTCTGCGTAACACATATGCAGTGCTTGCGTGCAGTAGGGGAGCTACGAACTGAACTGGGCGGGCCAGGCTGAATCAGACGCTAAATTTAGGCTGCTCCCTTGTAGTAGTGTTGTGTATTCATGAGAATGTATAGTTTTGTATTTTTGCAGAAAGCCTGGGCGAGCCACGACCCATTCGAACACACGTAGCTCGTCCAGTAGTTAATTTTGTTGGCCGTCCACTATGTATGTACCACTATTATATGCCACAAATTTTCTGTAGTTGATCCAACTTAATTACGATACGAGGTCTATGTATATATACAAAGTTAGTTCAATTATTCTTCGCGTGAGGATGATGAACAAAAGCGTAGGCATCCTATAATGTGTGTAGTTTTCGATATGAAGAAAAAATAAATAAATATTAAAATAAAATAAACATAGTGATGTTTTCCAAAGAAGGATAGATTAGTGGCCTCGGTATTACTCATTTGAGAAGAAATAAAATAAAAATAAATAAATAACAAGCAATGAAAAAATGTTCACAATTAACAAAAAATATATGTTTTTTAATATGCAAGAATAAGCATGTAGTAATAGTGAAGTTTATCAAAAACAACTTCCCAAAAGGAATAATAATGGAATGTCCACAAGAATTTCAGCTATTTTATAATATGCAAGTATAAGCATATAATAATGGAATTTCCACACAGAAATAATTCCCTAAGAAGGAATGAGTTAGTAGCATTGGTATTACCCCTAAGGAAGTAAGAAATTAGTAGCATTGATATTACCCTTTAAGAAGAAATAAAAGTAAAAATAATAAAACAAATATTGACAAAATTTGCACACTGTTTACAAAAAATGCACTTCCATAATATGCAAGTATAAGCATATAAATAATGGAATTTACACAAAAAAGAAGTTTAGTAAGAAGGAATGAATTAGTGACATTGGTATTAACCCTAAGGAGGAAAGAAAATAAAATAAAAACTAAAAGTGATAATGAAATTTTCTTTAAAAAACTAATTAGCAGCATTGGAGTACCATTTAAGCATAAAAAACAAAACTAGGATAAACAAGTACAAAATTTGAAACCAGTTTACAAAAAGATTGCACTTTTTATTATATGGAAGAATAAGTATGTAATCGCGAAATTTTCACAAAAAAGAACTTTCCTAAGAAGGAATGAATTAGTGGTACTGGTATTAGGTTAAAGAAGAAAGAAAGTGGAAAACGTATTAAAACAAATAATGCCAAAATTTGCACACAATTTACACATAAATTGTGCTTTTTTATAATATTCAAGAATAAGCATATAATAATTGAATTTTTCAAAATGAAATTTACTAAGAAGGAATGAATTAGTGTCATTGATATCATAGTTAAACAAGAAAATGAAATAAAAACTAATACACAATAAAAATAATGAAGTTTTCTAAAGAAGAATGAATTAGCGATGTTGGTATTACCCTTCAAGAGGAAAGAAAATGAAGAAAAAAAACCTAGACAAATAAAAAATTACACAAAATTTGTGTTTTTATAATATGCAAGAAAAATCATATAATAGTGGATTTTCACAAAAAAAAAACAAGTTTCCCAAGGAATGATTTAGTGACATTGGTATTACCATTTAAGAAGAAAGAAAATGAAACCAAAACTAAAATAAAATCAAAACAATTAAGTTTTTATATGGATGAATAAATTAGTGGCATTGGTTTTACCTTTTTAAAATAGAGGAAATGAAAAAACAAAAACAAAATCAAAACAATAAAGTTTTCTAAGAAAGAATGAATTAGTGGCATTGGTATTACTCTTTAAGAAGGAAGACAATGAAACAAAAACTAAAAAAATCCAAAATACTGAAGTTTTATGAGAAAAATGAAATGGTGCTTTGGTATTAACCTTTAAGAAGAAATAGAATAACATGGAAACTAAAATAAAACCAAAATAATGAAGTTTTCTAAGGAGGAATGAATTAGTGACATTAGTATTACCCTTTAAGAAGGAAGAAAATGGAAAAAATATCAAGCAAATAATGACAACATTTGCACACGATTTGCACATAAATTATGTTTTTTATTATATGCAAGAATACATATAATAGTAGTATTTTAAAAAATAAGTTCGCTAAAAGAAATGATTTAATGACATTTGTATTACCCTTTTGAAAGAAAGAAAATGATATAGAAACTTTAAATAAAATGAAGAGGTAGAATGAATTAGCGGCATTAGTATTACCCTTTAAGAAGAAGAAAAATGAAACAAACACTTTAAAAAACTTCCGCACAACGTTGCACTTCTTAATATGTATAAGAAATAAACATATAGTACTGCAATTCTCGCACTCTAGTACAATTTATTATACACATGTTATATAGTACTTGCATGTATACTGTAGAAGTGCATGCTCTAACCAATGTAACCAAAAGACCGATCTAAAGGGAGAGCCGGACATTATACTCCAACACTCCCCCTCACGTCTATACTCCTTTGAAGTTATATGACGTGGGCAGCTTTCCTTTGAAGTTATATGACGTGGGCAACGGAAGCGGAGGCAGACCGCAATTATTTATTGCGTTTACTCAAGGGCTCTTGGCTCCGATACCATATAGAAGTGCATGCTCTAGTCAATACAACCAAAAGACCGATCTGAAAGAGAGAGCCGGACATTATACTCCAACATATACATTTTATACTCACCCAACATCCTGAAGATACCCATATAAACCGACTAAAAACGAAAAAAGAGAAGCAAAAAATGAGACCGCACCGGAGCATGAGGCAGGAGTCCAAAGAGAGGCACACGCAAGAACAAAGCGAAGAAAAAAACACGGGACGGTTTTTTTTTCTACAAGCCACGGATAACCTTTTGGAGCCCGTGGAGAACACACATGTGCTTTTCCAGATACGCCGAAACGGATAAGCTTTTGAAATTTTGATGCGCGATCAGGGGCGTCATCACCTCCTCTCTGCTATGATGAGACAAAGTCGGCAGCCATGACAATCAGCGGCATCATCGT
Source organism: Aegilops umbellulata (assembly GCA_032464435.1). Lineage (NCBI taxonomy): Eukaryota > Viridiplantae > Streptophyta > Magnoliopsida > Poales > Poaceae > Aegilops > Aegilops umbellulata. Next base: position 403,540,784 of record CP136054.1, read on the forward strand.
CACCTCCTCTCCCTGCCATGGTCAGCCAAGGCCGGCGGCCACGGCAACTTGCACGGGTACGCCTCTCCGGCGTACTTGTTTCTCTCGTGTCTGCTCTCTATTCGCATTGTATCAAGCTCAACAGAGAACAACCACGATTTCTCGCTCGGAGTCAGCAGGACGTATCTGGTATTCGCCGCAACAATCATGGCTTGTTGCCGGAAAAGGTGCTCCTCGCGCCCCGGCAGCCCAAGGGTGGCCTCCGGCAAATTCAGGTGCATCTCCAGCAGCCACTCGTCCTCGTCACTGCCCGGATGCCGCCGTGCGAAGACCTTGAGGTCGTTGCCTATGAGGCGGATGACGCGCAGCGTGCCGTCCTCGCCGCCGACGATCCGCGAGGTCCGTATGTGGGACGGCCCCCAGACGTTCTCCGGGAATGCGGCGAGCGAGAACTCCGCCGTGGTCTCGTCAAGCGCAAGAACGGCGGTGGCACATCCGTCGATTCCCCAGTATAGAGTGCCATTTGCACGCCCTACGAAGTTTTCGGGGCCGAGCTTTGGGAGCTCGACGAGGCTGGTGATCTCGCTGTAAACAAGGCGCCAGCCGCCTTCGCTGCCCGTGGAGAACACACATGCCAGGGTATCGTCGACGGCCGCCAGGACCCTGAAGTTGGACGTGCTGACGCGGCGGCCCGTGTCGTCGCCGTCAAGCAGGAACACGCCAAGGCGGCCGATTCCGTCCAGACCCTCCGGCCAGAGGATCCCCTGGTAGAGTCCGGTGAGCGGCTCGCATACCATAAGGTCGGGGTAATGGCGAACACGGCGACTGTAGTCGCGCCAGCTCTGCGGGGCCCTCTTCTTGGTGAGGAGGAGGAGGCTGCCGCGGCTGTCCACGATCTCCCACGATCCGCTCTCCGGGAGGAACTCGAGGGAGAAGCGGCTGCGGTCGACGACGACCGGCGAGGAGGGGACGAAGAGGGGTTGTCCCCCCTGGACGGTGTGGTAGTCGCCGACGTGCGGGGCCTGCTCGTGGACCGGGCCGAAGCGGGCGAGGAAGCCGGGATTCCCGACGACGCGGCACCACCGCTTGCAGACGGCCGCGGCGCGGACGAGGCATGGGGACGGACCGAGGCGGAGGAGGACGAGCTCGAAGAGATGGTCGGGGAGGTCCTGCACGGTCGTCGGTCCGGCCTCTTTCTTCTTCTTCTTGTTGGCGTTGCCCTTCTTGCCCCGCCGACTACGAGGTCTCTCCGATGACGCCATTTGCGAGGGGGAGGGGAGTGGCGTCTCTCACGCACCGCGCTGACGAGTGACGACCGCCTGCCGCGAAATTCTGCTCTAGATAAACAAGATCGCCACAGCGCGGCGCCGGCAGTCGAGCGTTGACCCAAGGCGGCGAGGAGTGGCGCGCCCTCCAAGTCGCGCGCCATGGCGTGTGGCGTGTTGTAAACTGCTCCAGCGCGATCGACGCGCGTAAACGTGTCCGCTCAAAGATTCGAGCGGCGCAACGCATCGTTTCAAGGCACCCGCAGTCCTGGCACGCCCATGTCATCAACAAGCCAACGGCCAGATGTCGAGGCCAGGGACTAGGAAAAGGAGAGTCCTCTATTTTTTTTGGTCCGTCTATGTCATCTAAGAATTTTTTTTTCTGTTTGTTTGTCCTGTTTGTTTGATTTTAATTTGTCAAAGCCCAAAACTAAAAACGACCTCGTCGTGCGTCCGCCTTGGTGACCGGCCCATACGCAAATCTGGTCACTAGCTCCCCTCATAAAAAAAATCTGGTTGCCAGCTACTCGTACAAGGAACCTGATCGCTAGCTTTTTCCGGAAAACAAAATGATCGCTAGTGCTAAATCGACTTGTTAGCTTTTGCCTCTGATCATTATACATTTACAAGGACATCTCCCGTAGCTAGCTTCTAGGCTACCAATGATTTATTTTATTTTTTGCCTTTTGGTTTTTGCTTTTTCACTATTATATTTTGTAATTAATTTTTAGTAAAGAAAAAAAAATTCAAAAACATGTTCACGAATTTACATAAGTTTTTTCAAATTATAAAAAATGTTAACGAATACCAAAAATGTTCTAATATATGGTGAACAATGCTTTAATATATGATGATCATTTTCTAAATACACACTATTTTTTTCAATACACACCGAACATTGTTTTTTATATACATGAATTTTTTATATACGATGAACTAAAAGCGAACTTTTTTATATACATAGAACTAAAAGCGAACAGGAAAAAAAGAGATAAGATAGATAAATAAGAAGAGAACAAAAAATAAACACATTTTGATTCGCTTTTAAAAAATTGATCAACATGAACAATTTTAGAAAGATGAACTAATTTACAAATTGTGAGTTTATGAAGAAACAAAAAATTACCAGAATATGGAAAAAAGGAGATCAACTTTTGAAAAATAGAAAAATAAAAAGGAGATGAAAACAATGAAGAAAAATGATAAATAAAAAAACATGAAGAAAATGAAACAAAACAAAAAAGGGTATCCTAGCTACTTGAGCCGGCTCATCTGCAGTTTGTTCGCTGACTAGGGTGGACTGGAAACTAGGAAAAAATGTTGGACCCCCAATGGCAAGTCGAGGGTGGACTCTCAATTGGGAATAAAAAAGGTCGGGCCCCAGTTGCGAGTCGAGTTTGGACTTGCAACTAGGGACAAAAACGGTTGGACCCTAATTGCGACTCAAGGGTGGACTTGCAGCTAGGACCAGAAAAGGTCGAGCTGCAGTTGCGAGTCGACGGTGGACTTGTAACTGGGGAAAAAGGTCAGCCCCAGTTGCGAATCGAGGGTGGACTCACAATTGGGACGAAATGTCGGGCACCAGTTGCGAGTCGAGGGTTAACTTGCAACTCGGACAAAAAGGTTGAACTCTAGTTGCAAGTTGAGGGTGGACTTGCAACTCGGACAAAAAATGTTGGGCCCCAGTTGCAAGTCGAGGACGAACTTTTCAAATTGGACAAAAAATGTTGGACCCTAGTTGCAAGTCGAGGGTGGACTTGCAACTCGGAAAAAAAATATTGGGCCCCAATTGCGATTCGAGGACGAACTTGCAACTCGGACAAAAAGGTTGGACCCTAGTTGCAAGTCGAGGGTGGACTTGCAACTCGAACAAAAAAGGTTGGGCCCTAGTGGCGACTCGAGGACGCACTTGCAACTCGGACAAAAAAGTTGTGCCCTAGTTACGAGTCGAGGGTGGACTTGCAATTCGGACAAAAAATGTTGGGCCCCAGTTGCGAGTCGAGGGTGGACTTGCAACTTGGAAAAAAAAGCCTAGCCCCATTTGCGTCAAGAGTGGACTTGCAACAAGGACAAAAATGGTTTGGCCACGGTTGGACTTTCAACTGGAAGAAAAGGCTGGACCCCAGTTGTGGGTTGAGGGTGGACTTGCAATTAGGACAAAAAATATTGAGACCCAGTTGCGAGTTAAGAGTGCAATTGCAACCAGTAAAAAAGGTCAGGCCCAGCTGCGACTCAAGGGTGGATTGCAATTGGGAGGAAAAAACGTCGGGCCCGGGTTACAAGTCGAGGGGGTTATTGCAACTAGGAAAAAAAGGGTCGGTCCCTAACTGTGAGTCGAGGGTGGACTTGCAAATAGAAAGTCGGGCCCCAGTTGCGAGTTGATGATGGACTTGCAACTAAGACAAAAAAAGTTCGGGTCCTAGAGTCGAGAGTGGACTTGCAATTGGGAGGAAAAAACACCGGGCCCGAGTTGCAAGCCAAGGACAGACTTACAACTGGGACAAAAAAAAGAACGGGTCCCAGTTGCGAGTCGAGGGTGAACTTGCAACTAGGAAAAAAAATGTCAGGCCCCAGTTGCGAGTCAAGGGCGGACTTGCAAATGGGACAAAAAAAGAACGGGTCCCAGTTGCGAGTCGAGGGTGAACTTGCAATTAGGACAAAAAAGGCCAGACCCCAGTTATGAGTTGAGGACCAACAAAAACGGAGTCGAACAGGCCTAAGCCAACAACAGGATACAGAATAAACAAACAACAACAAGGAAGGCGGAAGGTAGAGCTTGCAGGAAAATGACGGAAAAATAAATCATATGGTGAATTTAACAAGTACTTATAAAATTTTAAAAACCATGGATTTAAAAGGCTAAAAAGGAAAAAAAATAAAAGTTTAAAAAGATGGGACCTCTATTGCATGCCAGTGTGTGGTTGGACTTGCACCTAGAACAAAAAATGGATTGGGCCTCAGTTAGGGACAAGTAGACAAAACATAACAAGGAGACACATGAATACATCATCCAACGCCGGGAGATCAAAACTTTACGCCAAAATTACAACAACAAGATGCAACGGTAGGTGACAGTGACTAGTTGCATGACAAGGGTGCACTTGCAACATAATCTGAAAATATGTTGGGCCGAGTTGCATCTTGTTCGGGTTGCCTCTACTCCTTAGACAAAGAGCAATGGGATAGAGAGAGCGAAGAAACAGAGCCGACAAGCCAGCGACCAGCTTTTCTCTTCAACTTATACAGACTACACTTATCTTCAACTACAACACAGAAAAAAAAGACCATGAAAAATGGCCCAAAAAAGAAAGACGCACGGTGTGATGGGCTGTAAAATGAACAACAGACGAGCGACACCGAACGCGCGGGACAAAACAACCCCGATCAAAGAATTGCATAAAATTTATAGAAACAGATCAAATGGACTGAAACTTAGATGAGACATCACACTCTTCTATATGAGTTTTAACAATTTCGATACATGATTTACTATTCCGTGGACACGTTGCATGGATGAATACAAATCAAAACAACGAAAAAATTGCATTAATAATCATACGGTATATACACGCACAAAGGAGATGCATGTACATGTCATCTCATATATACACATATCATAGTATTGCAAGGGGGAGAAAAAAAATAAAAAAAGACAAAAAAAAACCTCACAAACTGCAATGAGACAATACAACAATAGACAAAAAAAACAAAAAAAAGAAAGGAAAGGCAGCCCACGCTAGCACACATGGGCTAGCCCACGCTAGCACGCTGCATGCACGCCCGTGCGGGCTATGCGAGCGCACGCTACAAATCGCCAGATCGTACAATCAAAGGCAAATAAATCGTCAGATCATTAGTGCACAAATTGTAAAGACAAAACAAATCACATCTAGATGTGAAATAGCAAATTCGTTTTTTTTCATTTTTGCTATGTGTAAGTTGCATGAATTACTATCTCGTGTAACAATTAGCTTTTTTTCTAGACAAGTGTAACAATTAACTAAATGGGGATGTGTGAACGACCCTTCTGTTTGGGCCGAGGCACCTCCTAGCTTCCTTGTTAAATTCCTAACGGATGATGTAACCATTATTTGAGTTAATAAAGTAGTCTTTCCGTAAAAAAAATCTCATGTAACATGTAATTTTTCTTTTACTATTTCGGGCGCTTCCTATATAGCGCGTAGGTCGCTCCCATGCGACATAGCGCGTACCCCCCGTTTCTGTGGGCGGCCCATTCGGGGTATCAACCCAACCGGTTTTGGGCCTGAACCGGGTTTCTGTCGAGATCAATAGTTCAGGAGTACTCATTGGAAAGATCACTCTAACTCATCAGGTTGCGACAAGTGGCGCACATGCAGCGCGTCACTTGTCGCAACCTGAGAGTTTTCTCTTTTTTCGTAGATCTGTTTATTCAAAATATTCTATCTCTCAAACTGTGTGTCCAAATCTCAAACCACTTTCATCGTTGGATTCCTCGCGTCGAGATCTTCAAAATTAGATCCCATGTTGATAGGTTTTGACGATCTTTTTTTTCACGAAAAAACCGGCCGAAAAAACCGAACCGGAAGCACGGGTTTTTTTCCTCACGAAATCACAACCATGCCTCTCGCGGAAGGAAAATAAAAGAGAAAATGGGTTTTTTTTGTTTCCGAGAGGCACGGCCGTGACTCTCGCGAAAGCACAACCGTGCCTCTCACGGAAGCAAAACCGTGACTCCCGCGAAAAGAAAAAAAACAGAAAATGTGTTTTTTCGTTTCCGAGAGGCACGGTCATGACTCGCGAAAGCACAACCGTGCCTCTCGCGGAAGCAAAACCATGACTCTCGCGAAAGAAAAAAAAAATAAGAAACACATTTTTTTCTATTTCCGAGAGGCACGGCCGTGACTCTCGCGAAAGCAAAACCATGCCTCTCACGGAAGCAAAACCATGACTCTCGCGAAAGGAAAAAAAAGAAAACGCGTTTTTTCATGCATTTTTTTTCCATTTTTTTGGTCAAAAAGCTAAGGAAGACCGGTGGAAAACCAAAACGTCGAAAAACCCCAAAAAAGAAACCGTTTAAATAGCCGAAAACACGTGCGAAAAAATAAAAAAAACAAAATCCGGAGGGAGCGCCCAAAGGGCGACACGTGGCGAATGGCTGAGAGCGCGCCAAGTGGCGCTGATCGTTGCGAGGCTCCCGAAGGAGTGGTCGTTAACTAGTGGCTCCCGGTTTTTTCTTTTTGTTTTTTTTCTTTTGGTTTTTTTACTTTCTTTTCCTTTTCTTGATTTTTTTTTCTTTTTCTTTGTTTTGCTTTTCTTCTTCTTTTTTTGTTATCATTCTTATTCTTGTTTTTCAATTGGCAAAAAACTTTTAGATTCGGATTTTTTTAAAGATGAATATTTTTTAAATATGTGTTCTTAAAAATTGAGGTTTTGATTTTGCAAATTCGTGAAAATTTCAATTTAATTATGAACATTTTTTTCAAACTGTGAACATTTTTAAAATCATGAACATTTATTTAAAACTCATGAAGATTTTTTTGAAATCGTGAGCATTTTTTCAAAACCGTGAACATTTTTTTCTAAATCTTGAACATATTCCTAAAATCGTGAACAGTTTTTCAAAATTGTGAACATTTTTTAAAACTCACGAACATTATTTCGAGATCCTGAACATTTTTTCGAAATGTTGAACATTTTTAGGAATTTTTTAACATTCTCTTAAATCGTGAACATGTCTTGGAATTCGAGAACATTTTTTGAAATCATGAACATTTTTATGAATCACGAATATTTCTTTAATTCAAGATTTTTTCTGAAATCATGAATGTTTTTTACAAATTTGTGAACATTTTTAGAATTCGTGAATTTTCTTTAAATTTATGAACATTTTTTACAAATTGATAAACATTTTTTGGATTCCCAAACAATTTTTCCAAATCATGAATGCTTTTTAGATATCATGATTGTTTTATTCAAAATTAGCAACTTTTTCTGAAATTTAAAACTTTTTGATATCCCAAATTATTGAGGAAAAAAAACAAAGAAAAAGAAGAAAAAAACACAAGCAACGTCCCGACCCCCACATGGGCTGACCCATATGGGCGCGAAGGGGGGAGCGGGGGGTGCACGCTCGCTGCGTTCTCAGCGCCTTATGCGCCGCATAGGAGCTCACCCAACCATTGGTGTGTTTTACGTGTCTACAAGTCGAAGACAACATTAAACATATTCTGTTGTGTTGAGGTGCGTATATGCTCAGGAAGTGTGGCATAACACGTGGGACCATCTACTGATCAATGTACATGGGCCGTCACCGTTGGACATGACCACTGACCGGTGGTTCAGGCCTTCGGGGAGAGGAGGAACTTCAGGGGCACAGATAGGAGAGGCTTCGACACATTGGTCACGGCCATGGCTTGATCTTTATGGAAGGAGTGTAGTGTTAGAGTGTTTAACAAAGTGATGCAACAAATGTCACCGACTACACTATCGCTTCACGTGCTGGATGAGGTTAGAGTGGAGGAAAGTGGTGTTGGTGTTGATGGTTTACAACGATTTGTGAGGAGTTGCTTAGCATTCTTAGTTTGGAGTTGTTGTAAGGCGATGGCCTCATGTCTGCCCGAATGTTCGCATCCAGGGCATATGGTTCTCGTAATTAACCTTCAATCTTCTATAAAAATATGATATGTCATTAGTGTACCTTAAGAAAAAGTATTTCGTGTCAAGTCATTTTTTCTTCTACTAATATTTGGTCTGCTTCTTGCGTTCCATTTTCAACGATGAGAAAAAAAAGTTTCATTTTCAACGTGCTAAGAGAGACGAATACTTTTTAACATGAACACTGGGTATAATATAGACATATACACTCAATTAGGGGCATATCTGAAAATTGTACTACGTGCTTAGTTTTGCATATTGTGAAATAGCTCAATTTCTTTGGAAATCATGTGCAAATTTTTTGTCAACAATTATTTTAAGTTTCTGTTTCATTCCTTTTTAGGTTAATAATAATACCTTAAATCATCTTCCCTAGAAAATTTTATGTTTGTTGTTTCAATACCGAGTATAGAACATGGATGCGTAGATGAAAGTTCTACACAATATGCGCGTAAATCTTGTTGTTGTGTGAGAGTTACACAAATATATGGTGTTCTTACGTATTACGGAACCGTGCAAGATGTAATCATTGTGCAGGTTTTGTCATAATTTGTTTGTAGTATTATTTGCCTTTTCATTTTTTGTTTAGGGTAATACCAATTCCTTAATTCATCCCATCTTAGAATAAGACTTGTTTTTTATACATTTTGTGTCATTGCTGTCTTTTTTTGTTTTTGCGAGGTATTTGTTGTCTTTGTTAATTGATGTCTTCTAATTGAGTGACACTACTTATTTTGTGTTACACTACTTATTTTGTGTTAGGAACTGTAAAAGAAATATAGTTTTATAATTAGTACTGAATGTCATGGTAAGGGTTTATACTAAAGTATATTATTTATTTAAATGAACTTTAGGAACATTAATACTAAAGTACATTATTTATTTAAATGAACTTTAAATGTACCTATGTTGTGTTAATGTACTTTAGGAACTTTAAATGAAACCCTTACCATGAACTTTAAAGAGCAGCAGTTATATATTTGGAATACTAAATTTTCATTAGACGCCTATGCACCTGGATGGAGGGAGTATTGTGTATCTAAAAATGGCTTTAATGTAGCTTCCATGATTGGTTCCTTTCTCTTTTTTTGCGATAGAAAGAGAGTTTTATTCCATATGCATAGGGTTACAATCGAGAGGCACCAACTCTTCAATACAAGGTGGGCTCCTCCCCAGCCATACAACAGTAGTAGACTCTGTACGACTATACAATGCAACCGATGTGCTACCCTATTTTAGTCACGCTTGATTTTTGATGGAACAAACTCACGACTATACATGTTCACTTGCCCATAAGCAGACCTGGATAAGCTGTCCCTGGTTATTGCAGCTAGTGCCATGGATGAGTCTGACAATTGGCAGGGAACAATGCTGCAAGGCCAAGGTCATACCCTGCATTATTGCATGTAGTTCCGCTTCCAACGCATCGTTACAGTTGAAAATGCACCTGTACTCCGTGAAAGATCACACTTCCATCATGACGTCGTAGTATCATACCCGCCGCCGCCGATCCGTCCTCTTGCATGAAAGCCCCATCCACCGAAAGAGCATCCCGGTCCGTCGGCGGCTACAGCCAGTGAAGAGGGGTTCGAGGATTAGAGACCTCGCGGTTGCTTCCCTGACCATTGGCATCTTCCCTTTAAGAATTTCTTCCGTTGAAAATCTGCAACATAGGTTCAAGGAATTCATATAGCTTTGGAGGTAGTCCGACGTTGCCATTACGGGACGAACCTCCTTTCCATGTGTTAGGTCCGATCGTAAAGACCAGATCCTCCATATCAATATAATCGTGCAATCCCGCATGTGATCGTCGCAGTTTGCTATGACGTTTAAGAGCCACTCCTTCCCTGTATCATGAAGAACCTCTTGGCTAGGGAGTCGCCAAACTATTCTCATCTGAGCCCAAATCCTCCTCGCATGCTCGCAGGATACAAGAGCATGAAAGCTAGTCTCCCTCTCTCGGCCGCACACCGGACAACCATCTCTAGTAGAGATGTGTCAGTATTTCTTGCACTCATTTGTAGCGAGAGCCCCTGAGACAGCCTTCCACGCCATGATTCTCATCTTCAGAGGAACTTGAGAGCTCCAGATCCGCTGCCAAATGGGCCTCTGACCTGAAGAATTGCTACTTGACGAGCTAAGTCGCATTGAGTACTGGACATCCATAGCTAGGTGATATGCGCTACGGACAGTGAACTGCCCAGACCGCTCCGGAAACCAAGCGACGAAGTCCTGCCCATTCCTTGAAGATGTGCGAATCTTCAAAATCTCCCTAACATCCATGTCCCAAAAATACTCCCGAAGCCGTTCCACATTCCATGCACCATGCTCATTCAAAAAAATAGCCACCCAATTGTAATGACAATTCCTCTTAGGAGTGACCGGTTGATAACCCATAAGTATAGGGGATCGCAACAGTTTTCGAGGGTAGAGTATTCAACCCAAATTTATTGATTTGACACAAGGAGAGCCAAAGAATATTCTCAAGTATTCGCAGTTGAGTTGTCAATTCAACCACACCTGGATAACTTAGTATCTGCAGCAAAGTATTTAGTAGAAAAATAATATGGAAGTAACGGTAACAGTAGCAGAAGTAATATTTTTGGGTTTTGTAGTGATTGTAACAGTAGCAACGGAAAAGTAAATAAGCGAAGAACAATATGTGAAAAGCTCGTAGGCAATGGATCGGTGATGGAGAATTATGCCGGGTGTGGTTCATCATGTAATAGTCATAACATAGGGTGACACAGAACTAGCTCCAATTCATCAATGTAATGTAGGAATGTATTACGAATATAGTCATACGTCCTTATGGAAAAGAACTTGCATGACATCTTTTGTCCTACCCTCCCGTGGCAGCGGGGTCCTAACGGAAACTAAGGGATATTAAGGCCTCCTTTTAATAGAGTACCAGACCAAAGCATTAACACATAGTGAATACATGAACTCCTCAAACTATGGTCATCACCGGGAGTGGTCCCGATTATTGTCACTTTGGGGTTGCCGGATCATAACACATAGTAGGTGACTATAGACTTGCAAGATAGGATCAAGAACTCACATATATTCATGAAAACATAATAGGTTCATATCTGAAATCATGGCACTCGGGCCCTAGTGACACGCATTAAGCATAGCAAAGTCATAGCAACATCAATCTCTGGACATAGTGGATACTAGGGATCAAACCCTAACAAAACTAACTCGATTACATGATAAATCTTATCCAACCCATCACCGTCCAGCAAGCCTATGACGGAATTACTCACGCACGGTGGTGAGCATCGTGAAATTGGTGATGGAGGATGGTTGATGATGACGACGGCGACATATTCCCCTCTGCGGAGCCCCGAACAGACTCCAGATCAGCCCTCCCAAGAGGTTTTAGGGCTTGGCGGCGGCTCCGTATCGTAAAACGCGATGAATCCTTCCCTCTAATTTTTTTCTCCCCGAACACGAATATATGGAGTTGGAGTTGAGGTCGGGGGAGCAACAGGGGGCCCACGAGGCAGGGGCGCGCCTAGGGGGGCAGGCGCGCCCCCACCCTCATGGACAGGTGGAGGCCCCCCTGACGTGGATTCTTCTTCCAGTATTTTTAATATTTTCCAAAAATAAGTTCCGTAGAGTTTCAGGTCATTCCGAGAACTTTTGTTTCTGCACATAAATAACACCATGGCAATTCTACTGAAAACAGCGTCAGTCCAGGTTAGTTCCATTCAAATCATGCAAGTTAGAGTCCAAAACAAGGGCAAAAGTGTTTGGAAAAGTAGATACGATGGAGACGTATAAACTCCCCCAAGCTTAAACCTTTGCTTATCCTCAAGCAATTCAGTTGATAAACTGAAAGTGATAAAGAAAAACTTTTACAAACTCTGTTTGCTCTTGTTGTTGTAAATATGTAAAGCCAGCATTCAAGTTTTCAGCAAAGATTATGACTAACCACATTCACAATAACTCTTAGGTCTCATGTTTACTCATATCAAAGGCATAATCAACTAGCGAGCAATAATAATAAATCTTAGATGACAACACTTTCTCAAAACAATCATAATATGATATAACAGGATGGTATCTCGCTAGCCCTTTCTGAGACCGCAAAACATAAATGCGGAGCACCTTTAAAGATCAAGGACTGACTAGAGATTGTAATTCATGGCAAAAGAGATCCAATCATAGTCATACCCAATATAAATTAATAGTAATGGATGCAAATGACAGCAGCGCTCTCCAGCTAGTGCTTTTAATAAGAGGGTGATGACTCAACATAAAGGTAAATAGATAGGCCCTTCACAGAGGGAAGCAAGGATTTGTAGAGGTGCCAGAGCTCGATTTTAAAGCAGAGATAAATAATATTTTGGGCGGTATACTTTCATTGTCAACATAACAACCAAGAGATGGCGATATCTTCAATGCTACACACATTATAGGCGGTTCCCAAACAGAATGGTAAAGTTTATACTCCCCCTCCACCAACAAGCATCAATCCATGGCTTGCTCGAAACAACGAGTGGCTCCAACTAGCAACAGCCCCGGGGGAGTTTTGTTTGCAATTATTTTGATTTGATTTGTATAAAGCATGGGACTGGGCATCCCGGTGACCAGCCATTTTCTCGTGAGTGAGGAGCAGAGTCCACTCCTCTTGAGAATAACCCGCCTAGCATGGAAGATACAGACAGCCCTAGTTGATACATGAGCTATTCGAGCATACAAAACAGAATATCATTTGAAGGTTTAGAGTTTGGCACATACAAATTTACTTGGAACGGCAGGTAGATACCGCATATAGGAAGGTATTGGTGGACTCATATGGAATAACTTTGGGGTTTAAGGGATTGTATGCACAAGCAGTATTCCCGCTTAGTACAAGTGAAGGCTAGCAAAAGTCTGGGAAGCGACCAACTAGAGAGCGACAACAGTCATGAACATGCATTAAAATTAATAAACATTAATTAAGTGCAAGCATGAGTAGGATATAATCCACCATGAACATAAATATCGTGAAGGCTATGTTGATTTGTTTCAACTACATGTGTGAACATGTGCCAAGTCAAGTCTCTTAAATCATTCAAAGGAGGATACCACCCCATCATACCACACCACAACCATTTTAATAGCATGTTCGCACGCAAGGTAAACCATTATAACTCATAGCTAATCAAGCATGGCACGAGCAACTATAATCTCTAATTGTCATTGCAAACATGTTTATCCATAATAGGCTGAATCAGGAACGATGAACTAATCATATTTACAAAAACAAGAGAGGTCAAGTTCATACCAGCTTCTCTCATCTCAACCAGTCCATCATATATCGTCACAATTGCCTTTCACTTGCACGACCGAACGATGTGAAAATAATAAGAGTGCACGTGGATTGGACTAAGCTGGAATCTGCAAGCATTCAATAAGCAGGAGAAGACAAGGCAATATGGACTCTTGGTTAAATCAACAATAATGCATATAAGAGCCACTTCAACAATTTAATTATGGTCTTATCCTATCGAACCCCAAAGGAAAGAAAAGAAATAAAACTATTTACATGGGAAAGCTCCCAACAAGCAAAAGAAGAACATGAAATCTTTTTGGGTTTTCTTTTTAATTATTACAACTACAGCAAGAAAAGTAAACCAACTAAAAGCTACACTAATTTTTTTGGTTTTTCTTAAGGTTAATTAAACACACAAGAAGAAAGCAAGAAAAAGAAAATAAACTAGCATGGATATTGCAGTGAAAGAGTATGAGCACCGACATCTAGCAATGAGTGTGTGAACATAAATGTAATGTCGATGAGAAATACGTACTCCCCCAAGCTTAGGCTTTTGGCTTAAGTTGGTTTATTGCCACAGATGGCCTGGCGGATATCCAAAGTTGTAGTTGGGGTCGTACTGAGATGAAGAAGACTCTGATTGCCACTGGTTGGCAATCATCTCCGGGTCCCACTGGTAATTAGACTGTCGTGGAGGTTCAAATTGTGGTTCCGGCTCTGGCTCTGTGGCTGATGTAGGGTTCTGGTAGGCGTGAATGGTCGCCAGTGGAACGAGATACAGACCTGCAGATAAATCAAACAAGGAAGGAGCAGGCAAGGTAATAGTCTCAGGGTCATGTTTATCAAAGAACAATTTGTGTTTAAGCACCCCTTCCCTATTCTTAACAATAAAGTCATGTGCTACCATACTCTTATAATCTAAATAAACAGTGGGTAGCAATTTTTCTTCTTTTTCATAGTGCCTAATAGGTATGTTATAATATGCAGCAAGGCGTGAAGCATAGACACCTCCAAAGATGGGCCCTTCGTACGGTTCAGACTTAACCGTTTGGCAATAATACCGCCCATACTAACAGTATTATCACAGAATAAACCATGGAACAAAATAATAATATCAGGAACACTAAGGTTTCCACAGTTTCCGCGACCAATTAACCAACGACTAGCAAATATAGCAAAGTAGCATAAAACAGGAAAATATACGATAGTGATTCTTGCATCGGAAACCTTCCTAGTTTCCCCTACAGTAATAGTGCCAATAAACCCGTCCACATCTTTACGATGTGGTTCCTCTAAGCTACCCTCGAAAGGTATTTTGCAAACCTTGCAAAATTCATCTAGTGACATCTTCTTAACCACATCATATAAACGAAACTCTACTGAAGGAGGTGATTCCTTAGGATAATAGTAGAAGTTTTGCACAAAAGTATTGGTGATTAAGAGATACTATTCGCGTTGGTCGCGGAGGAAGTCGGTGAGGCCTGCATTCTCAGCCAATTCATAAAAATCATCATAAATCCCGGCTGCTCTCAAGAAATCATTGGAAGGCCATTCACACGGCCGAACCTTCGCGGTGCGAGGCAGATTATATTTGGGCCTCTCTGCTTCTTCACTTTGCTTCTCCTTCGAGCTTCGGCTCGATGAGCCCCTCAAAAATCTCTTCATTATTTTCTGAAAAATTCTGAAATTTTTAGTAACTTCAAATAAAAGTGAACCAAGCTCAACAAAATCGATAGCAGCTACTCCTACAAGTGCCTAGAGCCTATATCATGCATTAGAACTACTTGGAACCATATAAATTTGACATGCAAGCTCAAGAACATGGTCACCTAGGAAGCACAAATTTGCAATGAATAAAGCACTAGAACAAAAACTAATTGGACCAATGGAGGAGTCACATACCAAGGAACAATCTCCCAAAGCAGTTTTGTGAGAGGTGCTTTGAGCAAGGAGATCGAAAATCGCAGCAAAATGAGCTAGAACTCGTGCTTGAGCTGGATGGTGATTTTTTTGGGAGGAAGAAGAAGTGTGTGGGTGCAGGAATAAGTGGAGGGGAGCCACCATGGGCCCACGAGGCAAGGGGCGCGCCCTGGACCCTCGTGGCCAGGTGCTTGCTCCCCCTGCTGTGTTCTCAGCGCCAGATATTCTGAAATATCCCAGAAAAAATCATATTCCAATTTCAGGGCATTTGGATAACTTTTATTTTCGGGGTATTTTTATATTGCATGGATAATTCAGGAAACAGATAGAAAAAAATACTATTTTTACTTTATTTCAACTAAATAACAGAAAGTAGAGGGAGGGTACAAAAGTTTGTGCCTTCTAACTTCATCCATCTCATGCTCATCAAAAGGAATCCACTAACAAGGTTGATCAGGTATTGTTAACAAACTCATTTCGACTAACATGGAACCGGAGAAATTTCAAATAACACTATGTTACCTCAACGGGGATATGCACATCCCCAATAATAAGAATATCATATTTCTTCTTGACAGTAGGTAGAGGAAATTCAAAACCTCCAAAAATAATTGATGGAATTTTTCCAATAGAATTTATACTATGAAATTGAGGTTGTTTCCTCGGAAAGTGTACCGTATGCTCATTACCATTAACATGAAAAGTGACATTGCCTTTGTTGCAATCAACAACAGCCCCTGTAGTATTCAAAAAAGGTCTTCCAAGAATAATAGACATACTATCGTCCTCGGGAATATCAAGAATAACAGAGTCCGTTAAAATAGTAATGTTTGCAACCACAACAGGCACATCCTCACAAATACCGACAGGCATGGCAGTTGATTTATTAGCCATTTGCAAAGATATTTCAGTAGGTGTCAACTTATTCAAATCAAGTCTACGATATAAAGAGAGAGGAATAACACTAACACCGGCTCCAAGATCACATAAAGCAGTTTTAACATAGTTTCTTTTAATGGAGCATGGTATAGTGGGTACTCCTGGATCTCCTAGTCTTAGGTATTCCACCCTTAAAAGTGTAATTAGCAAGCATGGTGGAAATTTCAGCTTCCAGTATCTTTCTTTTATTAGTGACAATTTCTTTCATATACTTAGCATAAGGATTCATTTTGACCATATTAGTTAATCGCATACGCAAGAAGATAGGTCTAATCATTTCAGCAAAGCGCTCAAAATCCTCATCATCCTTTTTCTTGGATGGTTTGGGAGGAAAAGGCATGGGTTTCTGAACCCATGGCTCTCTTTCTTTACCGTGTTTCCTAGCAACAAAGTCTCTCTTATAATAACATTGATTCTTTGATTGTGGGTTATCAAGATCAACAGCAGGTTCAGTTTCTACATCATTATCATTGCTAGGTTGAGCATCATCATGAACATTATCATTAACATTATCACTAGGTTCATCTTCATTACCAGATTGTGTTTTAGCATCATAAATAGAAATATCATTTGGATTCTCAGGTGTTTCAGCAACAGGTTTACTAGAAGCATGCAAAGTCCTATCAGTTCTCTTTCTCTTCTTTTTAGAAGGACTAGGTGCATATAAATTAGTTCTTTGAGAATCTTGCTCAATTCTCTTAGGATGGCCTTCAGGATACAAAGATTCCTGAGTCATTTTACCAGTTCTAGTAGCCACTCTAACAGCATAATCATTGTTCTTACTATTTAATTCATTGATAAAATCATTTTGAGCTTTAAGTACTTGTTCTACTTGAGTGGTAACCATAGAAGCATGTTTACTAATGAGTTTAAGTTCACCTTTAACTCTAGACATATAATCACAAAAGTGTTCAATCATAGAAGCATTTTGTTTTAATTGTCTACCAAAATAAGCATTGAAATTTTCTTGTTTGACAATAAAATTATCAAACTCTTCTAAGCATTGTCTAGCAGACTTATAGTGAGGAATATCACCTTCATCAAATCTATAGAGAGAATTTACCTTTACTACCTGTGTCGGGTTATTAAGACCATGAGTTTCTTCAGTAGGTGAAGGATTAAGATCATATGTTTCTTCAACAGGCGGAAAATTAAGACCATGTTCTTCAATAGGAGGTAAATTCTTAACATCTTCGGCTTTAATACCCTTTTCTTTCATAGATTTCTCTGCCTCTTGCATATCTTTAGGACTGAGAAATAGAACACCTCTCTTCTTCGGAGTTGGTTTAGGAATAGGCTCAGGAGCTGGCTCAGGAAGTGTCCAATTATTTTCATTAGTCAACATATTATTCAATAGAATTTCAGCTTCATCCGGTGTTCTTTCCTTGAAAACAGAACCAACACAACTATCCAGGTAATCTCTGGAAGCATCGGTTAGTCCATTATAAAAGATATCAAGTATTTCATTTTTCTTAAGAGGCTGATCAGGCAAAGCATTAAGTAATTGGAGAAGCATCCCCCAAGCTCGTGGGAGACTCTCTTCTTCAGTTTGCACAAAATTATATATATCCCTTAAAGCAACTTGTTTCTTATGAGCAAGGAAATATTTAGCAAAGAAGTAATAAATCATATCCTGGGGACTACGCACACAACCAGGATCAAGAGAATTAAACCATATCTTAGCATCACCCTTTAATGAGAACAGAAATATTTTAAGGATATAAAGGTAGCGAGATTTCTCATCATTAGTAAATAGGGTGGCTATATCATTTAATTTAGTAAGATGTGCCACAACAGTTTCAGATTCATAGCCATAAAAAGGATCAGATTCAACCAAAGTAATTATATCAGGATCAACAGAGAATTCATAATCCTTATCAGTAACACAGATAGGTGAAGTAGCAAAAGCAGGGTCAGGTTTCATTCTAGCATTAAGAGATTGCTGCTTCCATTTAGCTAATAACTTCTTAAGATCATATCTATCATTGCAAGCTAAAATAGCTCTAGCAGCTTCTTCATCCATAACATAACCCTCAGGAACAACAGACAATTCATATTTATTAGGGGGAGAGTCTTCATCATCACTATCTTCAATATTATCAGTTTCAATAATTTGATTCTCTCTAGCCCTAGCAAGTTGTTCATCAAGAAATTCACCAAGTGGCACAGTAGTATCAAGCATAGAAGTAGTTTCATCATAAGTATCATGCATAGCAGAAGTGGCATCATCAATAACATGCGACATATCAGAATGAATAGCAGAAGCAGGTTTAGGTGTCGCAAGCTAACTCAAAACAGAAGGTGAATCAAGTGCAGAGCTAGATGGCAGTTCCTTACCTCCCCTCGTAGTTGAGGGATAAATTTTTGTTTTCGCGTCTTTCAAGTTCTTCATAGTGACCAGCAGATATAAATCCCAAGTGACTCAAAGAATAGAGCTATGCTCCCCGGTAACGGCGCCAGAAAAAAGTCTTGATAACCCACAAGTATAGGGGATTGCAACAATTTTCGAGGGTAGAGTATTCAACCCAAATTTATTGATTCGACACAAGGGGAGCCAAAGAATATTCTCAAGTATTCGCAGTTGAGTTGTCAATTCAACCACACCTGGATAACTTAGTATCTGCAGCAAAGTATTTAGTAGCAAAATAATGTGGAAGTAACGGCAAAAGTAGAAAAGTAATATTTTTGGGTTTTGTAGTGATTGTAACAGTAGCAACGGAAAAGTAAATAAGCGAAGAACAATATGTGAAAAGCTCGTAGTGATACGTCTCCAACGTATCTATAAGTTTTGATTGCTCCATGCTATATTATCTACTGTTTTGGACATTATTGGGCTTTATTATTCACTTTTATATTATTTTTGGGACTAACCTATTAACCGGAGGCCCAACCCAGAATTGGTGTTTTTTTGCCTATTTCAGAGTTTCGCAGAAAAGAAATATCAAACGGAGTCCAAACGGAATGAAACCTTCGGGAACGTGATTTTTAGGAAGATTATGAACTGGGAGACTTGGACCCTACGTCAAGAAACAAAAGAGGAAGGCATGAGGTAGGGGGGCGCGCCCACCCCCCAGGGCTCGCCCTTCACCCTCATGGCCCCCTGTTGCTCCAACGACGTACTCCTTCCTGCTATATATACCTACGTACCCCCAAACAATCAGATACGGAGCCAAAAACCTAATTCCACCGCCGCAACCTTCTATACCCACGAGATCCCATCTTGGGGCCTGTTCCGGAGCTCCGCCGGAGGGGGCATCCATCACGGAGGGCTTCTACATCAACACCATAGCCTCTTTGATGAAGTGTGAGTAGTTTACCTCAGACCTTCGGGTCCGTAGTTAGTAGCTAGATGGCTTCTTCTCTCTTTTTGGATCTCAATACAATGTTCTCCCCCTCTCTTGTGGAGATCTATTCGATGTAATCTTCTTTTTGCGGTGTGTTTGTTGAGATTGATGAATTGTGGGTTTATGATCAAGATTATCTATGAACAATATTTGAATCTTCTCTGAATTCTTTTATGTATGATTGGTTATCTTTGCAAGTCTCTTTGAATTATCAGTTTGGTTTGGCCTACTAGATTGATCTTTCTTGCAATGGGAGAAGTGCTTAGCTTTGGGTTCAATCTTGCGGTGTCCTTTCCCAGTGACAGTAGGGGCAGCAAGGCACGTATTGTATTGTTGCCATCCAGGATAACAAGATGGGGTTTTTATCATATTGCATGAATTTATCCCTCTACATCATGTCATCTTGCTAAAAGCGTTACTCTGTTTTAATGAACTTAATACTCTAGATGCATGCTGGATAGTGGTCGATGAGTGGAGTAATAGTAGTAGATGCAGGCAGGAGTCGGTCTACTTGTCTCGGACGTGATGCCTATATACATGATCATACCTATATATTCTCATAACTATGCTCAATTCTGTCAATTGCTCAACAGTAATTCGTTCACCCACCGTAAAATAATTATGCTCCTGAGAAAAGCCACTAGTGAAACCTATGGCCCCCGGGTCTATCTTCATCATATTAATCTTCCAACACTTAGTTACTTCCTTTGCCTTTTTACTTTGCTTTTATTTTAATTTGCATCTTTATCATAAAAATACCAAAAATATTATCTATCATATCTATCAGATCTCACTCTCGTAAGGGACCGTGAAGGGATTGACAACCCCTTATCGCATTGGTTGCGAGGATTTATTTGTATTGTGCAGGTACGAGGGACTTCGCGTAGCCTCCTACTGGATTGATACCTTGGTTCTCAAAAACTTAGGGAAATACTTACGCTACTTTGCTGCATCACCCTTTCCTCTTCAAGGGAAAACCAACGCAGTGCTCAAGAGGTAGCAAGAAGGATTTCTGGCGCCATTGTCGGGGAGTGTATGCAAAAGTCAACATACCAAGTACCCATCACAATCCCTTATCTACCACATTACATTATTTGCCATTTGCCTCTCGTTTTCCTCTCCCCCACTTCACCCTTGCCATTTTATTCGCCCTCTCTTTTCCATTCTCCTCTTTTTCGCTTGCTTTTTGTTTGCTCATGTGTTGGATTGCTTGTTTGTCACGATGGCTCAAGATAATACCAAATTGTGTGACTTTACCAATACCAACAATAATGATTTCCTTAGCACTCCGATTGCTCCTCTTACCGATACTGAATCTTGTGAAATCAATGATGCCTTGTTGAATCTTGTCATGAAAGATCAATTCGCCGGCCTTCCTAGTGAAGATGCCGCTACTTATCTAAATAGCTTCGTTGATTTGTGTGATATGCAAAAGAAGAAAGATGTTGATAATGATATTGTTAAATTGAAGTTATTACCTTTTTCTCTTAGAGATCGTGCTAAAGCTTGGTTTTTGTCTTTGCCTAAAAATAGTATTGATTCTTGGAACAAGTGCAAAGATGCTTTTATCTCTAAGTATTTTCCTCCCGCTAAGATCATCTCTCTTAGAAACGATATTATGAATTTTAAGCAACTTGATCATGAACATGTTGCACAAGCTTGGGAGAGGATGAAATTAATGATACGTAATTGCCCTACTCATGGTTTGAATTTGTGGATGATTATACAAAAAAATTATGCCGGATTGAATTTCGCTTCTAGAAATCTTTTAGATTCGGCCGCGGGAGGCACTTTTATGGAAATAACTTTAGGAGAAGCTACTAAACTCCTAGATAATATTATGGTTAATTATTCTCAATGGCATACTGAAAGATCTACTAATAAAAAGTACATGCGATAGAAGAAATCAATGTTTTGAGTGGAAAGATGGATGAACTTATGAAATTATCTGCTACTAAGAGTGTTTCTTTTGACCCCAATGATATGCCTTTGTAGACTTTGATTGAGAATAATAATGAATCTATGGATGTGAATTTTGTTGGTAGGAATAATTTTGGTAACAACGTGTATAGAAGAAACTTTAATCCAAGGCCTTATCCTAGTAATTCCTCTAATAATTATGGAAATTCCTACAACAACTCTTATGAAATTTTAATAAGATGCCCTCTGAATTTGAGACTAGTGTTAAAGAGTTTATGAATTCGCAAGAGAATTTCAATGCTTTGCTTGAAGAGAAATTGCTTAAAGTTGATGAGTTGGAACGTTGATAGAATTTCTCTTGATGTTGATTCTTTAAAGCTTAGATCTATTCCTCCTAAGAATGATATCAATGAGTCTCTCAAAGCCATGATAATTTCCATTGATGAGTGCAAAGAAAGAACCGCTAGGATGCGTGCTAAGAAAGATGCCTTTATTAAAGCGTGTTCTTCCAATTTCTATGAAAATAAAGATGAAGATATAAAAGTTATTGATGTGTCCCCTATTAAATCTTTGTTTTGCAATATTAATATTAATAATGATGGGACTGAATATGATCCACCTTTACCTAGAAGGCGTTCCAAGAATTCGGAGTTTTTAGATCTTGATGCTAAATTTGATAAAAGTGGGATTGAAGAAATCAAAACCCTAGATGCTAATAAACCTACCATTTTGGATTTCAAGGAATTTAATTATGAAAATTGCTCTTTCATTTATTGCATTTCCTTGTTGCAATCCATGCTAAATTCTCCTCATGCATATAGTCAAAATAAAGCGTTTACTAAACATATCGTTGATGCCTTGATGCAATCTTATGAAGAAAAACTTGAGTTGGAAGTTTCTATCCCTAGAAAACTTTATGATGAGTGGTAACCAACTATGAAAATTAAGATTAAGGATCATGAGTTCTATGTGTCGTGGTTCTAAGTCTGACAGTAGTGTAGGGGGGTAAGTATGGAGAGGCTAGGTCTTAGCTATGTAGAAGTTGTAAACGCACAAAGATGTACGAGTTCAGGCCCTTCTCGGAGGAAGTAAAAGCCCTACATCTCGGAGCCCGGAGGCGGTCGACTGGATTATATGTGTGAAAATGACAGGGGTGCGAACCCCTGATACTGAGGAGGGGGGTGGCTTATATAGAGTTCGCCAGCCCTCTCCTGCCCTCAGTAATGCAGGGTTTAAGGTACATTAAGGTTGGGCGTTACTGGTAACGCCCCTAATAAAGTGCTATGATGATCATAAAGGCTACTTAATAACCGACCGTTTGCCTGCGGAGTGACTTTAGATCTCCTGGCAGTCGAGTGGTTGACTCAGCGGTCGAGTGATGGCTTCTTGGTCAAGTGTCTTGAACCCGTCGAGTGGCTACCTTCAAGTCGATTGAAAGGTGACTTCTTCTAAGTATGTCCTTGGGTAGGGCTCTTAGGACAGGTCCGTGCCCCTACCCTAGGTACATAGCTTCATCATTAGCCCCCGAATGGATCGAGGTTAGAGTGGGGAAAGGGTTGGAGATCTTTCCGACTGATTCTTTGTGCCACGTGAATGCCTTGTTTCGGATCAATCGTCACGGATGACGCCATCAACTTTGTTCAGTCGCCTTGATCCATTCTAGGTCTTTCGTCGAGTGAATTATCCTGCTTGTGACGTTCTGAATGGTGATGTGAAAGGGATCTTCTGTCTAAAGGACTGTTCTGCAACCCGCGGATTTCGCGGGATTTGAATTTCGGGAAGCGCGCGGGACGGGAGCGGCCGCAGTAATCGGATGTGATAAGGCGGAAGCTCCTCGATCCCCGCGCCACCTTTTTCGCCACGTACTGCACGCGCGTCTGTTGCGGGATTTGACTGGATAGCCTGGGCCTACCAGTCAGCCACTCGGAAGAGGCCTCTTATAAGCCGCCGGCTCGGGGTTTCCAAACAGGGTGCTCCCTCTTTTCTTTCTCCCTTCGCAAGTTCCTCCGCCACCTCTGCTCTCATCCTAGCGCCGCAAGTCCGTTCGAGCGCCGCCGGCGACGATGGTGAAGGACAAGACGTCCGCTCTGGAGCGCGCGAAGAAGGCGGCGGTGCAGGGGAAAGGGAAGAAGTCCGTTCAGGGCGGATCTTCCTCAAGGACTGCTCTGCCCAAGGGCTGGATCCAGGGCGACTGGATGCCATCTGTGATTCGGCAGGAAGATCATGACGACATGGTCGAGGGAGGAGTCATTCTCCATGAAGCTGCGCGTCTCCTAGGGGGAGAAATCGAGCCTCAACCAAGAGATGGTGAGTGCGTCCTCCTCGCCACCCATATCGATCGTGGTTTTTCTCTGCCTCCTCATCCTTTTTCCCGGAGCTTTCTGAACTTCTTCCGAGCGCAGCTCCATCATTTCACTCCCAACTCTATCGTGTATCTTGCTGCTTTCGTTGCCTTGTGTGAGGGTTTCCTGGGTTGTCGTCCCCATTGGGGGCTCTTTAAGCACATCTTCACTTGTCGCTCCCAGTCGGTCAAGAGGGCCAAGTCGAGTGATGAGAGGACGCAGGTGATCCAGTTGTGCGGAGGCCTGGCGATCCATACGAGGGGAAAAAGTTCTTTTCCATCTATCAATTTCCCTGAGTCGGTCCGCGGTTGGCAGGCGACCTGGTTTTATTGTAAGGACCAGGCGACCCCAGGACAGTCGACTGGGCTTCCTCCTTTCTCTCTAGTGAGCTCAGAAACCTGCTTCTCTGAAAGTAGCGCCGGAAGAAAAAGCGCAAGTCAAAGTGTTGGTTGGTCGAGTGGTTCAGCTTGTCCGCGAGGGCGTGACTGGAATGGATCTGCTGGAGGTCTTCCTTCGGAGGCGTATCCAACCGCTCCAGGCTCGTGACCACCCGATGTGGCTGTATTCAGGCCTTGAAGACACCACTCGGGTCCACCCAGAGGAGGTCACCGATGAGATGTTGGAAGGGTGGCTGTCGAGTATCACAGGAAACAAGGACAACCCCCGAGGAGCCAGGAGGGTCCCTCCACTCGACAACTCATACGAAGTGGACCAGGTCTGCCCTTATGTTCTTGATTGGGATCTTGTTTTCTTTGCTGGTCTTCTTTGAATCGGTCGATTGACCTTTGTCTTGTCTGTTGTTTCCCAGGAAACTACTGAGATGTACTCGACGCCCAACGGGGCACAGGAGCCGACTGAGGAAGGGGAGGCGAGCGGAGGTGAGAGCGGAGACGAACGCGGCGAGTGGGAATCCAATGGCGAAGGAGAGGGAGACGACGATGTCGACTCCAACGAAGAGGAGGAGGAGGAAGTTGAACCCCCCCCCCCCCCGCTCGGAGAGGCGATCCAAGCTTACACACGATCCCGCGCGGGAACGTGGTAAGGCGGCTGCTCCTGTTGGGCAGTCGTCGAAACGCCCTCGGACCTCTTCTCCTACGCCGACCGAAAAGGCTCCTAAGCTCCCACGCGCGACACCATCCAAGCCACCCAAGGCTCTGCCCAAGATGAAGATGACTGTCCCCACCATTTCTGGGTAACAATAAGACTTGTTTTCCTTTGTCGACCGTGGACAGATCCTTGGTCGATTCACTGAGCCAACTGACTGCCTGCCGAAATTTGTAGTGTTGCTACTTCTGAGATCTCTGCCAAGGACGGAGATCAAGAAATGGAAGATGCTGTTACTTCCAACCCAGGTACGATTACTGATGTTCTGCCTTGAGTCGACTGAACATTTCTTGTAATTCTGGTCGATTGACTTTTCCTGCAGCTCCCCCTCATGTTATCGACCTACCGGATGATGAAGACGACGAGCCGCTGAGAGTAAGAAGGAACCGGAGGACGTCGAATGTAAAGACCCCCCAATCTGCTCCGGTGTCTGAGGTTGTAGCTCGGGATGGTGGTGATACCACTCGGGCTTCCGTGACTTTCGCTGAACCTCTAACGAGCGTGAGGCCTTCAGCGTCGACTGCAAATCCGCCTTCGCTTTTTGCTACATACCCTGTCCCAGAGGACCAAGTGGGTGCCGCAAAGGAGGCTATACGCCAGGCAGGAATCATGATGGAGCAAGTGAAGGTGGTTCGGGATGCCAGCCAAGCAGCGTATGGCGCGAGTTCGGCTCTTCAGAGCAACGTCCAGGTCAGTCGACTCATCACTTGGTCTGTTGCAATATGCTGTTTAAAGAATCTCTTTTCCGAAGATCTTTATGTCTGTACACCCGCTGGGTGTGTCTGCCAACTTTTGAACGAGTGGGGGCACGCTAAGTGCACCCACTGGGTGTAGTCCCCGAGACTACGGTGGACTGCTGGCAGTCGACTGTAGTCTTTATATTGTGTTGTTATAGTTGTACTTCTTCACTCGGTCTGGTCGGGCCATGTCGAATGGATTTGTATCCAGTCGACTGCGGACAGTCGACTTTGTTGTTTTTTTGGTCGAACCAGTGGGGGCACGCTGAGTGCACCCACTGGGTGTAGTCCCCGAGACTGCTGTCGAATGTTTTAGATTCGGCTGTAGTCTTAGAAACGCCATCATTGTCTCTTGGTTACTCGGAAGCAACCTATCCTTGACGTTTGTCGCCTGGTTTTTCGCAGAAATCCTGTGAACTTGCGGCTCGTTTCACTGAGTTGAAGGACCAACAGATCCAGCTCAACCTTGACTTAAAACTTGCTCAAGAGAGCATGCAGAAGGCTCGAGAAGAGGCAAAAGGTATGGCTGGTGAGGTCCTCCATTCTTGACGAGTGACTTTTTCTTTTTTGTCCATTCTTGATGTTGATCGCACTCGGCGTGCCGCAGATAAACTGGAGGAAGCTCTGAAGAAGAAGGATCAAGACCTTGCCGAAGCACAGAAGGAGGCCTTGAACAAAAGCAAACTTGCTGAAGAAAAGCTGGCTTCAGTCTATACTCTTGAACAGGAGAACTCCAGACTGAAAGCTGCTCTCGACGCGGCTAATAAGGAGGTCAGCCGACTGAAGAACGACAAGATTGCTCTGAATGACAAGGCGGGTGAACTGGCGGGGAAGAAGAACGATCTTGAGGTTTATCTCGGGGGACTCGCCACGAAGTTGTTCATCATGCTTGAAGGTAACAATTTTCACCCGACTGGCTTGCAGTAACCAAACTCATGTAGAGCCGCTGCCTTATACTTGAATTGTTATTTGTAGAATTCTGCCAGAACTTTGAAGAGGAGACCAGTCGACTGGAGCCAAGCTTGGACCCTGCCAATTCAATCATGAAGGACGAGGCTGCTACGAACGTGCTCCGCTTGGAGTCCCGTGTTACCAGCGTGGTCGATTATCTAGCCCGGCTGAAGGTTGCAGTGTCGCGGATCGACACGTCTCTCTGGCCCAGGGCGACGCTTTCGAATGATCTCAAGTCCCTGATGACTCGACTGAATGACGTCCCTAGTCGAGTGACGGAATGGAAGAAGTCCTCTGCAAGGTGTGGTGCTGATGTTGCCCTGTCTCTGGTTCGCGTGCACTACAAGGAGGTGCGAGAGGAGAAGTTGGCTGCCATTCAGGTTGCCAATACCAGGAAGCTCAGCTTTCAAGACTTCATGGAGACTTTCATTGCTGCTGCCACCCGTATCGCAGACGGGATTGATTTGGACGAGTTCGTCGCCCCTTCCAGCCCTCCGCCTGAGGAATGAAAAACTTTAATGCTTCCCTTTAAATTTGCCTCGGAATGCCGAGTGGATTCTGTAACCGTTAAACTCTGTCGAGCCGAGGGCTCGAGTACTTCGATCTAAGGTCTGGGACCTTTGGGTCTTGTCCGAACTTGATTTGTCGTTGAATATTTTCGTGAATTATCTGTCGAGTGGAACGTGATCTTCACTCGAAATAACTTCGTATTTGTGGTGCAGCACCGAAGGACAAGGTAACAGTCGATTCGCATATTACCGTCCTTGCGGATTGGGACGTGTTCCGTACTTAGGCGAGCACTGGGCTGCAGCTAAGCCTCCGAGTGGGAGGTTTGCTCTCCACTCGGTAGGATTTTTATATACTTAGGCGAGCACTGAGCTGCAGCTAAGCCTCCGAGTGGGAGGTTTGCTCTCCACTCGGTAGGGTTTTTATACACTTAGGCGAGCACTGGGCTGCAGCTAAGCCCCCGAGTGAGAGGTTTGCTCTACACTCGGTAGGATTTTTATACACTTAGGCGAGCACTGGGCGGCAGCTAAGCCCCCGAGTGGGAGGTTTGCTCTCCACTCGGTAGGATTTTTATACACTTAGGCGAGCACTTGGACTGCAGCTAAGCCCCCGAGTGGGAGGTTTGCTCTCCACTCGGTAGGATTTTTATACACTTAGGCGAGCACTGGGCGGCAGCTAAGCCCCCGAGTGGGAGTCTGGCTCACCACTCGGTAGGATTTTTAAATACTTAGGCGAGTACTTGGACTGCAGCTAAGCCCCCGAGTGGGAGTCTGGCTCACCACTCGGTAGGATTTTTAAATACTTAGGCGAGTACTTGGACTGCAGCTAAGCCCCCGAGTGGGAGTCTGGCTCACCACTCGGTAGGATTTTTAAATACTTAGGCGAGTACTTGGACTGCAGCTAAGCCCCCGAGTGGGAGTCTGGCTCACCACTCGGTAGGATTTTTAAATACTTAGGCGAGTACTTGGACTGCAGCTAAGCCCCCGAGTGGGAGTCTGGCTCACCACTCGGTAGGATTTTCAAACACTTAGGCAAGCACTGGGCTGCAGCTAAGCCCCCGAGTTGGAGTCTGGCTCACCACTCGGTAGGATTTTTTTTGCAAACTTAGGCGAAACGGATTCGCAGCTAAGCCACCCACTGGGGGATTTTGTACACAAACAAAAGTGACAGCAATTACAGGAAGAACTGGGACACTCTTGTCTTTGATAAAAATAAACTATAGAAGTTTTTCTTATTACATCTCATCCGAGTGAGAACTCAAGTGTAAAATGGGCGGAGTAGTTCCGCATTCCAAGCTCGAGGCTCGTCGATCCGGCGATCAACATTGTAAAGGTGATATGCTCCGTTGTGGAGGACTCTGGTGACGATGAAGGGGCCTTCCCAAGTAGGAGCAAGTTTGTGTGGTTTCTGTTGATCCACTCGGAGGACCAAATCTCCTTCTTGGAAGGCTCGACTCTTCACGTTTCTGGCGTGGAATCGACACAAGTCTTGCTGATAGATGGTCGACCTGATCATAGCCATTTCTCTCTCCTCCTCTAGGAGGTCGACTGCGTCCTGCCGGGCTTGCTCTGCTTCATCC
Organism: Aegilops umbellulata; assembly: GCA_032464435.1. Classification (NCBI taxonomy): domain Eukaryota; kingdom Viridiplantae; phylum Streptophyta; class Magnoliopsida; order Poales; family Poaceae; genus Aegilops; species Aegilops umbellulata. Next base: position 403,569,273 of record CP136054.1, read on the forward strand.
TCGGTGTAAATCTCGACTCGGGGTGCATTGTGAAGTAGATCACTCGGCAGGACTGCTTCGGCTCCGTAAACCAAAAAGAACGGAGTTCTTCCAGTCGACCGGTTCGGGGTGGTCCTCAATCCCCACAGAACTAACGGAAGCTCGTCAACCCAAGCGCCTGCTGCGTGCTTGAGATCACGCATCAGTCGAGGCTTTAGTCCTTTGAGAATTAGACCATTTGCCCTTTCAGCTTATCCATTCGACTGGGGATGCGCGACCGACGCGTAGTCGACTTGTGTGCCTTGAGAGGCACAAAATGCTCTGAACCTGTCTGAATCGAAGTTTGACCCATTTACCGTGATGATGCTATGTGGGACTCCATATCTGAATGTTAGCTCCCTGATGAAACTGATAGCAGTGCTAGCATCCAGATTCTTGATAGGCTTAGCTTCAATCCACTTGGTAAACTTGTCAACTGCTACAAGCACATGTGTGAATCCGCTCCTGCCTGTTATCAGTGGCCCAACCATGTCCAGTCCCCAAACAGCGAAGGGCCAGACGAGTGGAATGGTCTTCAGGGCTGATGCTGGCTTGTGCGACATGTTGGAGTAGAACTGGCAGCCTTCACACTTGTCTACTATCTCTTTCGCCATTTCATTTGCTCTAGGCCAGTAAAAACTCGCTCGGTATGCTTTAGCCACAATGGTCCGAGAGGACGCATGGTGACCACAGGTCCCTGAGTGGATATCGTCAAGGATTATCTGACCTTCTTCTGGCGTTATGCACTTCTGACCGATTCCAGTCGCGCTTTCTCTGTATAACTGTCCCTTTATGATTGTGAAGGCTTTGGATTGACGGACGATCTGTCGAGCCTCTTCTTCGTCTTCTGGGAGTTCTTTCCTCAAGATATACGTAATGTACGGTACTGTCCAGTCGGGAGTGATTGCCAAGACTTCCATGATTAGGTCGACCACAGCAGGAATTTCGACTTCAGTCGGATCTGTGGCCCTTTTCGGCTGCGGGGGTTCCTCTGTAAAAGGATCCTCCTGGACTGATGGCGAGTGGATGTGCTCCAAGAACACATTGCTGGGAATGTCTTCTCTCTTGGAGCCTATCTTTGCCAAATCATCAGCTGCTTGATTTTTCAGTCGGGGGATGTGATGAAGCTCTAACCCCTCGAATTTCTTTTCTAGCTTTCTTACTGCGTTGCAGTAGCCAGTCATAGTTGGGCTTCTGACGTCCCACTCCTTCATCACCAGATTAACCACCAAATCTGAGTCGCCATAGACCATGAGGCGACGGACGCCGAGTGAAATGGCCATGCGCAACCCATACAAAAGTGCTTCATATTCTGCTTCATTGTTGGAGGAATCGAAGTGAATCTGGAGAACGTAGCTGAGCTTATCTCCTCGGGGGGAGACCAGTACTACCCCAGCACCGGAACCATTCAGCATCTTAGATCCATCGAAGAACATGGTCCAGTGCTCCGAGTGAACTTGAGTCGGAAGTTGCTGTTCAATCCACTCGGCGACGAAATCTGCAATTGCTTGGGACTTGATAGCCTTCTTTGCTTCGAACTTGATATCTAAGGGAAGGAGTTCAATCGCCCACTTCACCACTCGACCAGTTGCATCTCTGTTGTGCAAAATCTCTGACAGTGGAGCGTCGCTGACGACTGTAATGGAATGATCAGAGAAGTAGTGTGCAACCTTCTTCATGGTCATGTAAATCCCATACACAAGCTTCTGGTAATGAGGATATCTTTGCTTTGAAGGGGTCAAAACTTCAGACACATAATACACTGGGCGTTGAACTCTGAAGGTCTTTCCTTCTTCTTCCCGCTCGACCGTAAGTATTGTACTGACAACTTGTCCCGTGGCTGCAATGTAAAGCAGCAGAGGCTCTTTACTGATTGGGGCAGCAAGTGCCGGCTGGGTGGAGAGCAGAGCTTTGAGGTCTGCAAACACTGCATCAGCTTCTGGAGTCCACTCGAACTTGTCAGACTTCTTCATGAGTCGGTAAAGAGGCAACGCCTTTTCACCGAGACGGGAAATGAATCGACTTAGAGCGGCCAAGCAACCTGTAAGCTTCTGGACATCGTGCACACGCACGGGACGCTTCATCCGGAGTATGGTGCCAACCTTTTCGGGATTGGCGTCGATTCCCCGTTCGGAAATGAGAAAACCGAGTAACTTTCCACCTGGGACTCCAAACGTGCACTTTGATGGATTGAGCTTGATATCATACCTCCTGAGGTTGGCAAAGGTTTCGGCAAGGTCAGTCAGTAGGTCGGAACCTTTCCGTGACTTGACCACAATATCATCCATGTATGCTTCCACGTTCCGACTGATGTGAGTGAGTAAACACTTCTGAATCATCCTCATGAACGTGGCTCCAGCATTCTTGAGGACGAAGGGCATGGTGACATAGCAGAAGCATCCGAATGGAGTGATGAAAGCTGTTTTGATCTCGTTGGGTCCATACAGACGGATCTGATGGTACCCTGAATAGGCGTCTAGGAAAGACAAACACTCACACCCCGCGGTCGAGTCGACTATTTGGTCGATGCGGGGGAGAGGGAAATGATCTTTCGGGCAGGCCCGATTGATATGCTTGAAGTCAATGCACATGCGAACTGACTTTTCCTTCTTGGGGACCATGACAACATTGGCGAGCCACTCGAAGTGGTAAATCTCTCTGATGAACTCTGCTGCTAGTAGCCGAGCCACCTCCTCGCCAATGGCTTTCCTCTTCTGGACGGCGGACCGTCGAAGATGTTCTTTCACAGGCTTAAATTTCGGGTCGACTCGCAGCCGGTGCTCAGACAGTCCCCTGGGAACTCCAGGCATGTCAGAGGGCTTCCATGCGAAGATGTCCCAGTTCTCACGGAGGAACTGGATGAGCGCTTCTTCCTATTTGGAGTCGAGCATCGTTGAGATGTGAGTCGGAGCTGCACTGGGATCGGACGGGTGAATGTGAACTGGCTTCGTCTCGCCGGACGACTGAAATGCTGACTCTGAAGCAGGCTTCTTGGCTCGAAGCAATTCACTGAGATCTGCAGTCTTCTAATACTCCTGCAACTCGACCACTGCCATCTGGGCGTTAGCAATCTTTGAACCCTTCTGAAAACACTCTTCTGCTTTCTTCCGGTTGCCCGTAAAAGTGATCACACCTCTAGGGCCAGGCATCTTCAATTTGAGATACACGTAACATGGTCGAGCCATCAAGTGTGCATAAGCTGGTCTGCCCAAAATAGCATGATAAGCACTTTGGAAGTCCACAACCTCGAATGTCAACTTTTCCTTGCGGTAATTCTTCGAATCACCGAAAACCACATCAAGAGCAATCTGGCCGAGTGACTCGGCTTTCTTCCCGGGAATGACTCCATGGAAGCTCATGTTACTGGTACTGAGCCTGGACATCGGAATGCCCATCCCTTTCAACGTTTCTGCATACAGAATGTTCAGGCTGCTGCCACCATCCATCAGGACTTTGGTCAGTCGAGTTCCTTCGATGACTGGGTCGACCACCAAAGCTTGCCTCCCAGGGGTGGCAATGTGCGTGGGGTGATCGGACTGGTCGAATGTGATGGCAGTCTGAGACCACTTCAGGTAACTGGGTGTTGCCGGGGCAACCATGTTTACCTCACGGTTAATAACTTTCAGTCGACTTTTGCTTTCAACATCAGCAAAAATCATCAAGGTGGAATTGACTTGGGGGTATCCATTGTCACTACTTCCTTGTCCTCGACTTTGTCCGACTCCTTTTCCTTGTCTTTGGACTGTTTGCCCTGAAACTGCTGGATCAGGAGCCGACACTGTCGAGTAGTATGCTTTGGGTAAATGAGTTTACCCTCTTCATCTTTCTTGGTGTGAATGTGACACGGAAGATCCAAAACATCATTTCCATCTTGATCTTTAACTTTCTTGGGGTTCCAGGGCCCCTTTGGTTTTCCCCTGAATTTTCCCTAGGTTACGGCCAGGGCCTCCCCAGGAGCGGCTGGCTCGGCCTTCCGCTTCTGTTTCCGACTAGAATTGCCTCCGGTTTCCTGGGTGACTGCTTTCTGCTTGCCACTCCGGAGTCGATCCTCATCTTCGCCATTAGCGTATTTGGTGGCAATTTCCATCATCCGATTCAGAGACGTTTCTCCGTTCCGACTGAACTTCAGATTCAGCTCTCTGTTCTTGACGCCTTCTTTAAAGGCACAAACTGCTTGGTGATCTGGTACATTCTAAACTGTGTGATGCAAAGTGATCCACCTCTGGATGTAATCCCTCAAAGTTTCAGTCGGTTTCTGCACGCAAGACCGCAATTCTGTGAGGCCTGCCGGTCGCTTGCATGTTCCTTCAAAGGTCGTGACAAACACTCGGGAGAGGTCCTCCCAAGTGTAGATGCTGTTGGGTGCTAACTGATTCAGCCACGCTCTGGTTGAGCCCTCTAACAGGAGAGGCAAATGCTTCATAGCTACCTCATCATTGCCGCCGCCAATCTGGACAGCCACTCGGTAATCCTCGAGCCAAGTGTCAGGCTTAGACTCGCCGGTGAACTTGCTGACTCCAGTCGCCAACCTGAAGTTGGGAGGAATCACTGCGGCCCTGATGGCTCGACTGAAACACTCTGGACCCGAAACATGTACTCTGCTGCTGGTAGGCGCATCTCTGTCATGGCCTTCTCGGTGAGCCCTGTTCCTGTCGACCAAACTTTGAACGAGGATGGATCTCGCATCAAAGCTTGGTCCCCTGGGGTCGACTGGAATCCTCCGCCCAACACTGTGAGGGCGTCTGTCATCCTACTGTCGAGGCGCATATGACCCACTCCTCGGGGGAGGGGTTGGCACTCGACGCTGATCATCGTGATCGAGTCGGTGATCATACTGCTCATTTCTCCTGTACTGCTCGTGCCGGTCTCCACGTCCCTCACGCCTCGGGGGCGATCTTGGGCTGTGAGCCGACTGCACTGTATCCGCTGCAACGGACCGACTGTGGATCCTATTCTGCGACTGAGAAACAGTGGAATTCTGGTTTCCTCCTGCCCGGAGCAACGCTCTGATCTGCAACAAGCCCCTGCCAGCCTCTGACTGGCAGGGCTGAATTGATTCTGCTATTCGGGCCGCGGCCGCCAAATTCTGAACGGGAGTTCGATATACCTGCGTAGGCGGGAAGAGCTGACGTCGACTGGACTCGGGAGCCCGCTGACGCGCTCTCTCATCGAGTGCTCGCTGGAGATTCTCCAGTCGAGTGCGCTCGGCCAAGTTAGCCAAACGCGCGTCCTCCAAGGCTCGGGCCTCGGGGGTTTCTCCAACGATAGGAGTGTGGAGTGCATCCATGTTCCGGCGGCGAAGCTCCTCTCGCTGCTGCGACGTGAGAGGCTCGGGGAGATACTCCTCGTGGAGATGTGCCGAGTCGTCCCCACCCGCGCCTTCGTCGGTACGGGGAAAACCTGGAGGGCTGCGAGTCCCATCAATCGCCAGAACCTCCGCTGCAGGGTCACTGCTGTCGCATTCGGATGCGGTCTCTGCGGAGCCAGTCAACAGATCAAACAGGCCGTAGAGAGATTCGTCGGGCTCGATTGCTGCGACTTGAGGGGTGGGCGTCTGGCGAGCCACCGCATGCCTCACCCACCTCTGAAGTCTCGACCGGCCGGAGCGCTTGCGTCGGCGAGAGACAAGGTGGGGAGGTGAAACGGGAGCTGACCGATACCGGGTCGACGGCTGCCGCAGGAGGACGCCACGAACACATGCGCGGAAGTGCGTCGCCCCGCGGACGGGGAGCGCGTCGATGTCGAGTGGAGCCTCCTGAAGCCAAGCGGAGTCGTCGGCGATGAACGTGAGCGCGCCGAGACGGATCTCGCGGCCCTCCACCAAAACTCCGCACGAAACCATGATCAAGGAGATTGGAAAAATCGCAACTCCTACAACCAAGCGCTAAGATTCCTGCCCCACAGTGGGCGCCAACTGTCGTGGTTCTAAGTCTGACAGTAGTGTAGGGGGGTAAGTATGGAGAGGCTAGGTCTTAGCTATGTAGAAGTTGTAAACGCACAAAGATGTACGAGTTCAGGCCCTTCTCGGAGGAAGTAAAAGCCCTACGTCTCGGAGCCCGGAGGCGGTCGACTGGATTATATGTGTGAAAATGACAGGGGTGCGAACCCCTGATACTGAGGAGGGGGTGGCTTATATAGAGTTCGCCAGCCCTCTCCTGCCCTTAGTAATGCAGGGCTTAAGGTACATTAAGGTTGGGCGTTACTGGTAACGCCCCTAATAAAGTGCTATGATGACCATAAAGGCTACTTAATAACCGACCGTTTGCCTGCGGAGTGACTTTAGATCTCCGGGCAGTCGAGTGGTTGACTCAGCGGTCGAGTGATGGCTTCTTGGTCGAGTGTCTTGAACCCGTCGAGTGGCTACCTTCAAGTCGATTGAAAGGTGGCTTCTTCTAAGTATGTCCTTGGGTAGGGCTCTTAGGACAGGTCCGTGCCCCTACCCTAGGTACATAGCTTCATCACTATGCTTTATGTGATTTGGGTGCTAGTATTTCCACTATTCCCAAAACTTTGTGCGATTTGCTAGATTTCCGTGATTTTGATGATTGCTCTCTAAACTTGCACCTTGCGGATTCCACTATTAAGAAACCTATGGGAAGAATTGATGATGTTCTTATTGTTGCAAATAGAAATTATGTGCCCGTAGATTTTATCGTTCTTGATATAGATTGCAATCCTTCATGTCCTATTATTCTCGGTAGACCTTTCCTTAGAACGATTGGCGCAATTATTGATATGAAGGAAGGGAATATTAGATTCCAATTTCCATTAAAGAAAGGCATGAAACACTTCCCTAGGAAGAAAATAAAATTACCATATGAATCTATTATGAGAGCCACTTATGGATTGCCTACCAAATATGGCAATACCTAAATCTATCCTTGCTTTTATGCCTAGCTAGGGGTGTTAAACTATAGCGCTTGTTGGGAGGCAACCCAATTTTATTTTTAGTTTTTTTCTTTTGTTTCTGTTTAGGAATAAATCTTAGATCTAGCCTCTGGTTAGATGTGTTTTTATGTTTTAATTAGTGTTTGTGCCAAGTTAAACCTATAGGATCTTCTCGGATGATAGTTATTTGATCTTGCTGTAATTTCCAGAAACTTTCTGTTCACGAAAAAAAATGTTAAAAATCACCAAAACATGATAAAATAGTGATTCTGATTGCTGCTGATCAATAAACAAATTACCTAGGTCTTCCTATTTTTGCTGATCTTTTGGAGTTCTAGAAGTTTGCGTTAGTTAAGATTACTACAGACTGTTTTGTTTGTGACAGATTCTGTTTTTCGTGTGTTGTTTGCTTATTTTGATGAATCTATGGCTAATAAAATAGTTTATAAACCATAGAGAAGTTGGAATACAGTAGGTTTAAAACCAATATAAATAAATAATGAGTTCATTACAGTACCTTGAAGTGGTCTTTTGCTTTCTTTCGCTAACGGAGCTCACGAGATTTCTATTGAGTTTTGTGTTGTGAAGTTTTCAAGTTTTGGGTGAAAGATTTTGATGGATTATGGAACAAGGAGTGGCAAGAGCCTAAGCTTGGGGATGACCATGGCACCCCCAAGATAATCTAAGTACACCAAAAAGCCAAAGCTTGGGGATGCCCCGGAAGACATCCCCTCTTTCGTCTACTTCCATCGGTAACTTTACTTGGAGCTATATTTTTATTCACCACATGATATGTGTTTTGCTTGGAGCGTCTTGTATGATTTGAGTCTTTGCTTTATAGTTTACCACAATCATCCTTGCTGTACACACCTTTTGAGAGAGCCATACATGATTTGGAAATTATTAGAATACTCTTTGTGCTTCACTTATATCTTTTGAGTTATATAGTTTTGCTCTAGTACTTCACTTATATCTTTCAGAGCATGGTGGTGGATTTGTTTTATAAAAACTATTATTCTCTCATGCTTCACTTAGATTATTTTGAGACTCTTAAATAGCATGGTAATTTTCGTAAATAATCCTAATATGCTAGGTATTCAAGATTAGTAAAAAACTTTCTTATAAGTGTGTTGAATACTAAGAGAAGTTTGATGCTTGATGATTGTTTTGAGATATGGAGGTAATAATATCAAAGTCGTGCTAGTTGAGTAGTTGTGAATTTGATAAATGCTTGTGTTGAAGTTTGCAAGTCCCGTAGCATGCACGTATGGTAAACATTATGTAACAAATTTAAAACATGAGATGTTCTTTGATTGTCCTCCTTATGAGTGGCGGTCGGGGACGAGCGATGGTCTTTTCCTACCAATCTACCCCCCTAGGAGCATGCGCATAGAGCTTGGTTTTTGATGACTTGTAGTTTTTTTGCAATAAGTATGTGAGTTCTTTATGACTAATTTTGAGTCCATGGATTATACGCACTCTCACCCTTCCATCATTGCTAGCCTCTTCGGTACCGTGCATTGCCCTTTCTCACATTGAGAGTTGGTGCAAACTTCGCCGGTGCATCCAAACCCCGTGATATGATACGCTCTTTCACACATAAACCTCCTTATATCTTCCTCAAAACAGCCACCATACCTACCTATTATGGCATTTCCATAGCCATTCCGAGATATATTGCCATGCAACTTTCCACCATTCCGTTTATCATGACACATTCATCATTGTCTTATTGCTAGCATGATCATGTAGTTGACATAGTATTTGTGGCAAAGCCACTTTTGATAATTCTTTCATACATGTCACTCTTGGTTCATTGCATATCCCGGTACACCACCGGAGGCATTCATATAGAGTCATACTTTGTTCTAGTATCGAGTTGTAATCATTGAGTTGTAAATAAATAGAAGTGTGATGATCATCATTTTCTAAATAAAAAAAGAGAAATGCCATAAAAAAGAGAAGGCCCAAAAAATAGAGAAAAAGAGAGAAGGGACAATGCTACTATCCTTTGCCACACTTGTGCTTCAAAGTAGCACCATAATCTTCATGATAGGGAGTCTGTTGTTTTGTCACTTTCATATACTAGTGGGAATTTTTCATTATAGAACTTGGCTTGTATATTCCAACAATGGGCCTCCTCAAGTGCCCTAGGTCTTCATGAGCAAGCAAGTTGGTTGCACACCCACTTAGTTTCTTTTGTTGAGCTTTCATACATTTATAGCTCTAGTGCATCCGTTGCATGGCAATCCCTACTCCTTGCATTAACATCAACCGATGGGCATCTCCATAGCTCATTGATTAGCCTCGTTGATGTGAGACTTTCTCCTTTTTTGTCTTCTCCACATAACCCCCATCATCATATTCTATTCCACCCATAGTGCTATATCCATGGCTTGCGCTCATATATTGCGTGAAAGTTTATAGGTTTGAGATTTCTAAAGTATGAAACAATTGCTTGGCTTGTCATCGGGGTTGTGCATGATGAGAGCATTCTTGTGTGACGAAAATGGAGCATGACTAAACTATATGATTTTGTAGGGATGAACTTTCTTTAGCCATGTTATTTTGAGATGACATAATTGCTTAGTTAGTATGCTTGAAGTATTATTATTTTTATGTCAATATGAATTTTGTCTTGAATCTTTCGGATCTGAATATTCATACCACAATTAAGAAGAATTACATTGAAATTATGCCAAGTAGCACTCCGCATCAAAAATTATCTTTTTTATCATTTACCTACTCGAGGATGAGCAGGAATTAAGCTTGGGGATGCTTGATATGTCTCCAACGTATCTATAATTTTTGATTGCTCCATGCTATATTATCTACTGTTTTGGACATTATTGGGCTTTATTATTCACTTTTACATTGTTTTTGGGACTAACCTATTAACCGGAGGCCCATCCCAGAATTGCTGTTTTTTTGCCTATTTCAGAGTTTCGCAGAAAAGAAATATCAAACGGAGTCCAAACGGAATGAAACCTTCGGGAACGTGATTTTTAGGAAGATTATGATCCGGGAGACTTGGACCCTACGTCAGGAAACAAAAGAGGAAGGCACGAGGTAGGGGGCGCGCCCACCCCCCCAGGGCGTGCCCTCCACCCTTGTGGGCCCCCTGTTGCTCCACCGACGTACTCCTTCCTCCTATATATACCTACGTACCCCCAAACGATCAGATACGGAGCCAAAAACCTAATTCCACCGCCGCAACCTTCTGTACCCACGAGATCCCATCTTGGGGCCTGTTCCGGAGCTCTGCCGGAGGGGGCATCCATCACGGAGGGCTTCTACATCAATACCATAGCCTCTCCGATGAAGTGTGAGTAGTTTACCTAAGACCTTCGGGTCCATAGTTAGTAGCTAGATGGCTTCTTCTCTCTTTTTGGATCTCAATAAAATGTTCTCCCCCTCTCTCGTGGAGATCTATTCGATGTAATCTTCTTTTTGCGGTGTGTTTGTTGAGACTAATGAATTGTGGGTTTATGATCAAGATTATCTATGAACAATATTTGAATCTTCTCTGAATTCTTTTATGTATGATTGGTTATCTTTGCAAGTCTCTTCGAATTATCAGTTTGGTTTGGCCTACTAGATTGATCTTTCTTGCAATGGGAGAAGTGCTTAGCTTTGGGTTCAATCTTGCGGTGTCTTTTCCCAGTGACAGTAGGGGCAGCAAGGCACGTATTGTATTGTTGCCATCGAGGATAACAAGATGGGTTTTTTATCATATTGCATGAATTTATCGCTCTACATCATGTCATCTTGCTTAAAGTGTTACTTTGTTTTCATGAACTTAATACTCTAGATGCATGCTGGATAGTGGTCGATGAGTGGAGTAATAGTAGTAGATGCAGGCATGAGTCGGTCTACTTGTCTCGGACGTGATGCCTATAAACATGATCATACCTAGATATTCTCATAACTATGCTCAATTATGTCAATTGCTCAACAGTAATTCGTTCACCCACCGTAAAATACTTATGCTCTTGAGAGAAGCCACTAGTGAAACCTATGCCCCCCGGGTCTATCTTCATCATATTAATCTTCCAACACTTAGTTATTTCCTTTGCTTTTTACTTTGATTTTATTTTACTTTGCATCTTTATCACAAAAATACCAAAAATATTATCTATCATATCTATTAGATCTCACTCTCATAAGTGACCGTGAAGGGATTGGCAACCCCTTATCACGCTGGTTGCAAGGATTTATTTGTACTGTGCAGGTACGAGGGACTTGCGCGTAGCCTCCTACTGGATTGATACCTTGGTTCTCAAAAACTGAGGGAAATACTTACGCTACTTTGCTGCATCACCATTTCCTCTTCAAGGGAAAACCAACACAATGCTCAAGAGGTAGCACGTAGGCATTGGATCGGTGATGGAGAATTATGCCGGATGTGGTTCATCATGTAACAGTCATAACACAGGGTGACACAGAACTAGCTCCATTCATCAATGTAATGTAGGCATGTATTCCGAATATAGTCATACGTGCTTATGGAAAATAACTTGCATGACATCTTTTGTCCTACCCTCCTGTGGCAGCGGGGTCCTAACGGAAACTAAGGAATATTAAGGCCTCCTTTTAATAGAGTACCGGACCAAAGCATTAACACATAGTGAATACATGAACTCCTCAAACTATGGTCATCACCGGGAGTGGTCCCGATTATTGTCACTTCGGGGTTGCCGGATGATAACACATAGTAGGTGACTATAGACTTGCAAGATAGGATCAAGAACTCACATATATTCATGAAAACATAATAGGTTCAGATCTGAAATCATGACACTCGGGCCCTAGTGACAAGCATTAAGCATAGCAAAGTCATAGCAACATCAATCTCAGAACATAGTGGATACTACGGATCAAACCCTAACAAAACTAACTCGATTACATGATAAATCTCATCCAACCCATCACCGTCCAGCAAGCCTACGATGGAATTACTCACGCACGGCGGTGAGCATCATGAAATTGGCATTGGAGGATGGTTAATGATGACAACGGCGACGGATTCCCCTCTGCGGAGCCCCGAACGGACTCTAGATCATCCCTCGCGAGAGGTTTTAGGGCTTGGTGGCGACTTCGTACCGTAAAACGCGACGAATCCTTCCCTCTGATTTTTTATCCCCAAACACGAATATATGGAGTTGGAGTTGAGGTCGGTGGAGCAACAGGGGGCCCACGAGGCAGGGGGCGCGCCCAGGGGGGCAGGCGCCCCACCACCCTCGTGGAAAGGTGGAGGCCCCCCTGACGTGGATTCTTCTTCCAGTATTTTTAATATTTTCCAAAAATAAGTTCTGTGGAGTTTCAGGTCATTCCGAGAACTTTTGTTTCTGCACATAAATAACACCATGGCAATTCTGCTGAAAACAGCGTCAGTTCAGGTTAGTTTCCATTCAAATCATGCAAGTTAGAGTCCAAAACAAGGGCAAAAGTGTTTGGAAAAGTAGATACGATGGAGACGTATCACCGGTATGAGATTGTGTCCACGAGGGATCCAAGCATCCCTCCAAGTCTTTATCATTGTGACATTGCCAACTCGCCATATAATGGCTTTCTTCACAAGCTCAAGTCCGTGAACAATACCTTTCCACGCCGCCGAACAGTTTGATGAAAACACAGTGTCCAGCAAGTTTCCCCTCGGGTAATATTTAGCGTTCAATAGCCTCGCACATAAGCTATCTGGGCTATCCAGTAGGCGCCAGGCTTGCTTGCCAAGCAAAGCCTGATTAAACGCCCTCGTGTCTCAGAATCCCATGCCCCCATGGCCTTGGGTAGTGTCGGTGTCAAAACCGGCGGATCTCGGGTAGGGGGTCCTGAACTATGCGTCAAGGTCGGATGGTAACAGGAGACAGGGGACGCTTTATTTTACCCAGGTTCGGGCCCTCTCGATGGAGGTAAAACCCTACTCCTGCTAGATTAATATTGATGATATGGGTAGTACAAGAGTAGATCTACCACGAGATCAAGGAGGCTAAACCCTAGAAGCTAGCCTATGGTATGATTGTGTATGATGATGGTTGTCCTACGGACTACAACCCTCCGGTTTATATAGACACCGGATAGGGTTAGGGTTACACAGAGTCGGTTACAATGGTAGGAGATCTCGAATATCCGCACGCCTAGCTTGCCTTCCACGCCAAGAAAAGATCCTTCCGGACACGGGACGAAGTCTTCAATCTTGTATCTTCGTAGTCCTGGAGTCCGGCTGAAGGTATAGTCCGGCTATCCGAACACCCCCTAATCCAGGACTCCCTCAGTAGCCCCCGAACCAGGCTGCAATGACGACGAGTCCGGCGCGCAAATCGTCTTCGGCATTGCAAGGCGGGTTCCTCCTCCGAATCCTGTGTACCTGTATGAATAATCTCCGCTTTTTGTAATGTAGCACTCCTCGGCTTCAGCGCCCAATAATGGTCGTCTTCCATGTGCTGAATGAATGCGAAGAGCTTGGGGTGTTTTTACATGCACACCCTTAGTCATATAAACAAGCCGCCTATTTAACGGGATGGGGATTTAGATCCAAACCACATCTTCTCCTCTCCGCGAGTTATCATCAGAGCGTCTCCAGCAAAGGTCCATTCCAACATGGCCAGCCGTCGCAGCTCCTCCCCTCGCCCCTCCAGTCCTAAACCCGGAGACTGGGAGAGATGCACCATCCCACACAGCGAGTTAGTGTCGCTCCAAGCCAAGGGATTTCTCCCTCAAGCCTATATGGTCTCGGTCCGAGCCGGACTCGCCACTTATCAAGGCGGAAAACAAGCGGAGAACTTACCTAGTCCCTCTAAAGGGGAGCCGGTGTGCCTGGTCCCTTATCTAATAAGGGGACTGGGATTTCCAATTCATCCCTTTCTCCGCGGGCTTTTGGAGTTCTATGGCCTCCAGCTGCACCACCTTACGCCCGGTTCCGTGTTACACATCGCAGGCTTCGTTGCTCTCTGCGAGCTATTTTTAGGCGTCGAGGCTCATTTTGCGTTGTGGAAGAAGATATTCTGCCTGGTGCCCCGTTCTCAAAAGGGGTCTATATATCAAGTGGGCGGAGCCAAAGTATGGCGCATCGCCGGGACCGGATACCCGTCCGGAACCCCGAAGAAGGCGTCCGAGGACTGGCCTTCAGAATGATTCTACATAGACGACGTTCCCCTGCCGGACCCTGTCCGGGCCGGTCTCCGTGAGTTCAACAATGCTCCCCTGAAGAAATGCCTAAGCTGGCGCCCTCGGAGCTCTCAGAGAGAGAATGACAGAGACGTCCTTTACTTAATGGGCCGGATTAAGCTACTGGCTCATTTCGGACTAACCATGATTAAAGTCATGGCCATATGCATTATGCGAGGGGTGCAGCCGCTCCAATACAGAAGCCACCCCATGTGGGATTTCAACGGGGAGGATGACGCCACCCGTTACGGCCATAAGGGGCCGGACTCGCCTGCCGCTCTAATGAAGGTTTTGTCCTCTTTGTACAAGGGAGAAGAAGAGGAATTCCTCCGCGTCAACCCGCAGGGCGGATTTTCCATGTATAGTCCTTCGAATTGGGTAAGCGGACAGTCATATTTCCCTGTTCATTTTACATTCCCATGATTAAATAGGCAGTCTAACGACTTTAATGCAGGACCTGCGTCAGGAGGTAAAAAACATAAACAGCCGTCCTCCGCAGCCAGAGGACCCAGAACGGTCCCTCGATCCGGACTCCGAAGAGGATCCGGACTTAGCGGTGGATTTCATCGACGGAGTGTTTCATCAGCTAAGCAAGGACGATACCTTGGTAGCTATCATAGATGATTACCCAGGGTTGATCCCGGCCTCCCAGGTGACAGATACCGAAGCTTCACCCCCTTAAGAGGGGTTCCGTTTTCATGGGTTTGGTTGTTCTGACGACAACCGCGCTTTGTAGGGGAGATTCCCGAGGGGGGAAGCCAACCCCGCTGCAGCTAACCGGCGTGGGGCCGCAGGGCCCCATGGGGCAAAAAGGAACGTAGTCCGGTCTGAGGTGCCCGAGCAAAGGTATGGCGTACCCTCTCTTTTTCCCAGGTGTTTTACTCCTCCCGGGTATATTAACATTCGTGCTATCTTCAGGACGAAGAGACCTCGCCGGACTATATCCGGAGAAGTTGCCAACCACGCCTCCACTAGCCAGACTCCAACGCCCGGCCCGGAGGCGGAGGGCAGCACGAGGCATGCATCGAACGCTCCTCCATCAGAGGATGCGGACAGGCTGTCTGCCACCAATTCCGAGGTGGAGAGTGCCATGAACCACAGGCGTCGCCGGACAGTTCTTCGCGACGCTTGTTTCTCCCAGGAGGCTTTAAATGCCTTTAATTCAGGAGACGCGTACCTCCGTGCCGCTCAAAATGGTTTAGCCAGAGCCACGGAGCAGTATGTAAAAGACATACGGGTAAGAAATTTTTGGTAAATATAGATATGCCAGTAGCCCCCGAGACTTGAAGCAGTGGAAATAACTAATTCGAGAATCATATAACATGCAGTTTCTTACCGAGAAGAATACCGCGCTGTCCCAGGAGCTGGAAAGGTGCAGGGCCCAACTAGAGGCCGCACGAACGGCAGCAGGAGGGTCTAAAGAGACCCCTGCAGGTAAAAAATACTCTGGAATATTTAGTATTGTACGGATTTAAGTGCCAATCTGACAAATTGTATTGTAGATGGCGCCGGACTCGATCCGGATAGGCAACAGCTTCTACACCGGTTAGAGTCTGGTGAAAACGTGCTAACAAAGGTGAGGCGGGAGAAGAATGATCTCCAGGATGCCAACACCAGGCTGGATGTTGAACTAAAAGATGTTCGTGGCCAGCTGTCGGACTCCAATAAGGAGAATCAGCGACTTCGACGCGGCATTTTTAGTAAGTGCTTAAGCGAACTCTTGAAAAAGGAGTTCGGCGAGGAAGACAACTAACAGAGTTATGTCTGTAGGTATACTGACAGGTCGTCCTGCAGAGGAGATGCCCGGTTCAACGGGCGATCTTCTTCCCGAACTCTTGCAACTGCACGAACGAGTTCGGCAGGCGATGCGAGGTATTGCCCAAGCCTTGTGGCCTGCCCACTCCATACCCGAGGGACCTGGAGAACTTGCAGAGAAGTTGAAGGGAGCTCGGCGGCGCTTCCGGTTGTGGAAGATATCGGCCTGCCGGCAGGGCGCTAGGGAGGCTTGGGCCATGGTGAGGACCCGCTTTACGAAGTGTGACCCCAATCACATGGCCGAGGTTGGACCGGTGGGGCCTGACGGGAAGGAGATCCCTGTGAGCTTAGTGTATGGCCAGGTAGAATTGGCCGCAAAGTATTCCCAGCAGGACTGTAAATTAGACAGCCTGTTAGATGGTATAGAAGAGGAATACAATCAGTCAGGATGACTATGTAATTTATAATTGACATGTGTAATGCCTTCTAGCCGGATTGTAGATCGTTTGCCGTTGCCGACCTTTTCGCTTCGACCTCAGGACCTGACGGTCCGGAGTGTGTCCGAATACCATAACGGTTATATAAGAACCGAGGTGTGCGTATCAGACAAGTGCCCAACTAGCTATGTTATATTACATGGTTAGTAAGAAACATCTTCCAGAGAGAATAGTTCCGTTAAGGGTTCCTTTCGCTGGGGTGGCGTGCCCTGAAGTGCACGTCTGGACTGCAAGTCCAGGAAAATATCTGGGGGCATGTATAAGTAAAAAAGGTTCATCTTTAGTTCACCGACCGAATATTCCCTTAAGAACGCTAGCTTTCGGCTTCACCCAGTCTGAGGTACACATCCGGCTTATCCGGCAGTAACAATCGCAGAGGTGCTCCCTTTACCGCCTAGCCGAACAATCGGGAACGTAGGGGTAAGCACAGGAGCCAGGCAACCAGCTTAGCCAAAACTTAAGTCATATCGATGCATATAATGGTGAAGAAAAGGTGCATGCGGAAGTCTGACGCATGCGTTGGGCGTGAAACCCATATAAACAAGCTTCTGTTAGAGAAGCCCCCAGGTTTAAGGAGCGCGAGTGGCGCGTCACATGATGAGCCTTTAAGTGCTATAAAAGGAAAGAGTGGGGGGAGACAAAAACAGAAAAATATATATAAAAGTGGACAGAGGAAGGAGACAAACCCCGAGTCCGGCGCTAGGCATAGAATCTTCGGAGACGTGCGGCGTTCCATGGGTTCGGCTCGAGTCGGTTATCCGACGCATCTCGCAGGCGGTACGCTCCACCAGTCAGGACTTGGTCAATTATGAAGGGACCTTCCCATTTGGGCTTGAGTTTGTCCTTTTTCTTATCCGGCAGGCGTAGGACTAGTTCGCCAACGTTGTAATTTTTGGCTCGTACTTCTCTGCTTTGATATCTTTGAGCCTGCTGTTGATAAAATGCGGAACGGGCTTTAGCCACGTCGTGCTCCTCCTCTAAGGCGTCCAGGTTGTCCTGCCGATCAAGCTCGGCTTCTCTTTCTTCGTACATGCGCACTCGAGGTGAGTCATGAATTATATCGCAGGGCAGAACTGCCTCTGCGCCGTACACCATAAAGAATGGTGTGAATCCGGTGGTACGATTCGGCGTGGTTCTCAACCCCCAGAGTACGGAGTCGAGCTCCTCTACCCAGTGCGTGTTGGATTCCTTTAGGGACCGCACTAGTCTGGGTTTGATACCGCTCATGATGAGACCATTTGCACGTTCGACCTGACCGTTAGTTTATGGGTGATAGACAGAAGCAAAATCGAGCTTAATGCCCATGTTTTTGCACCACAGCTTTACTTCGTCAGAGGTGAAGTTTGTGCCGTTATCGGTGATAATGCTGTGAGGGACACCGTAACGGTGTACGACCCCGGATATGAAGTCTATCACGGGTCCGGATTCGGCCGTCTTAACAGGCTTGGCTTCTATCCATTTGGTGAATTTATCCACCATGACCAATAAGTATTTTTTCTTGTGGGTTCCACCCTTAAGGGGTCCCACCATATCAAGCCCCCAGACCGCAAAAGGCCAAGTGATGGGGATGGTTCGGAGGGCGTTGGGCGGCATATGGCTTTGATTTGCAAAGAGCTGGCAACCGACGCATCGTTTGACTAAGTCATGAGCGTCTGCTCGGGCCGTCGGCCAATAAAAGCCCGTACGGAAAGCCTTGCTTACAAGGGACCGAGCTACAGCGTGGTGGCCACCGAGTCTGGCATGAATTTCAGCCAACAGACTCCGCCCTTCCTCCTCGGAGATACATCTTTGAAGGACTCCTGTAGTGCTTTTCTTATATAGCTCTCCCTCGTGGACTTTATAGGATTTAGATCGCCGCACTATGCAGCGTGCCTCGTTTTGGTCCTCTGGGAGTTCCTGCCTAGTAAGGTAGGCTAGGAATGGTTTTGTCCATGGGGCGATGACCGCCATTATTACGTGGGCTGAAGGTGTGATTTTGGTGGCAGGGCCTCTGATTATGTCGGATTGTTCGGCGTCGGGTTGTGCGGTTATGTCCGGACTGTTATCCGCGGGTTCCCCCTCCCATGCTACAGATGGCTTGAATAATCTTTCTAAGAAGACGTTGGGGGGGACCGCATCTCGTTTTGCTCCAATGCATGCCAGGACGTCTGCTGCCTGATTGTTTTCTCAGGCTATATGGTGAAACTCCAGTCCCTCGAACCGAACTAACATTTTTAGGACGACATTGCGATAAGCTGCCATTTTTGGGTCTTTGGCGTCGAAGTCGCCATTTATTTGGGATATCGCGAGGTTTGAGTCCCCGCGTACTTCCAGGCGTTGAATGCCCATGGATACTGCCATCCGGAGACCATGTAGAAGGGCCTCGTATTCGGCTGCATTGTTGGAGTCCGTGTACATAATTTGGAGTACATATTGGACTGTGTCTCCTGTAGGGGACGTCAAAACGACGCCAGCCCCTAGTCCGGCCAACATTTTGGAGCCGTCGAAATGCATGATCTAGTTTGAATATGTGCCGTACTCTTTAGGGAGTTCGGCCTCTGTCCATTCGGCGACGAAGTCGGCTAGGACTTGCGATTTAATGGCTCGCCGTGGTTTGTAGGTTATGTCGAACGGGAGGAGCTCTATGGCCCATTTTGCTATCCGGCCCATTGCATCGCGGTTTTTGATAATATCGTTGAGTGGTACTTCCGAGGCTACTGTTATAGAACACTCTTGAAAGTAGTGTCGTAGCTTCCGGGATGCCATAAACACCGCGTACGCGATCTTTTGGTAATGCGGGTACCGTGATTTCCATGGTGTGAGGACAGTGGACACATAGTAAACCGACCTTTGAAGGGGGAGTTTGTGTCCGTCCGTTGCCTGCTCGACGACGAGTACTGTGCTAACAACTTGATGGGTTGCGGCAATGTACAATAGCATGGGTTCGCCAGTGTTCGGCGCGGCCAACACTGGGTTTGTTGCCAAGATGGCCTTTATTTCCTCGAGTCCGGCTGTGGCAGCGTCTGTCCACTCAAAGTGTTCGGTGCGCCTCAGGAGGCGGTAAAGGGGCAATGCCTTTTCTCCCAGGCGGGAGATAAAGCGGCTTAAAGCCGCCACGCATCCGGTGAGTTTCTGTATTTGTTTGAGGTCTTTTGGGACATCCAATTGTGACAGAGCTCGGATTTTAGCTGGATTTCTTCAATTCCACTACCGGATACAATGAAGCCCAGGAGCTTTCCGTCTGGAACGCCGAAAACGCATTTTTCCGGATTGAGCTTAATGTCGTATTTTCGGAGGTTGTCGAATGTGAGCCTCAAGTCGTCTACTAGAGATTCGACATGTCTTGATTTAACGACCACATCATCTACATACGCCTCCACTGTTTTGCCGATCTGGTTTGCCAGACATGTTTGAATCATGCGCTGATATGTTGCGTCGGCGTTTTTTAGCCCAAAGGGCATTGTGTTGAAGCAGAATGGGCCGTATGGTGTGATGAATGCTGTTGCGGCTTGGTCTGATTCTGCCATCTTGATTTGATGGTAACCGGAGTATGCGTCGAGGAAGCACAACGAATCGTGTCCTGCAGTGGCATCGATGATTTGATCTATTCGAGGGAGGGGGAAGGGATCCTTTGGGCAAGCCTTATTAAGGTCTTTGAAATCGACACACAGGCGCCAGGATTTGTCCTTCTTTAGTACCATCACCAGGTTTGCTAGCCAGTCCGGGTGTTTTATGTCTCTAATGAATCCGGCTTCCAATAACTTGGCTAGCTCCTCTCCCATAGCCTGTCTCTTTGGTTCGGAGAAACGCCGAAGAGCCTGTTTGACAGGTTTGAATCCTTTCTGGATGTTTAGGCTGTGTTCGGCCAAACTGCGTGGGATTCCTGGCATGTCTGAGGGGTGCCAAGAAAAAATGTCCCAGTTCTCTTGTAGGAACTCTCGCAGTGCGGCGTCTACATCAGGGTTCAGTCGTGCCCCGATGGAGGTTGTCATCCCTATTGACCGTGGATCGCAGCGCAGTCAGTTCTTCGACCGCTAAGGTTTCGGATAGTGCCTCGAGGGCCAATGCGGTTGTCTTGTTTTCGGCGCGGAGTGCTATGTCCGGATCACTAGTGAGGGTGATAATTCCGTTTGGCCAAGGCATCTTAAGCTTCATGTACCCGTAATGGGGTATAGCTTGAAAAATTGTGAAAGCCTCCCGTCCTAGTATAGCGTGATATCCGCTTTTGAACGGGGCCACCTGGAACGTGATCTGTTCGGACCTGTAATTATCCAGCGTGCCGAATACCACATCTAGTGTGATCTTTCCGGTGCAGCGCGCTTCCTGACTGGGGATTATTCCTCTAAAGGTTGTGCTGCTTCGCTCAATGCGGTTCCAGTCTATTTCCATTTTTTGGAGGGTTTCCTCGTAAATGAGGTTCAATCCACTGCCTCCGTCCATGAGTACCTTTGCGAGGCGACAACTGTCCACTATGGGACTGAGGACCAATGCGGCTGGTGCTCTGGCTGCTCGAATTTTAGGCTCGTCACTCGCATCGAAGGTGATAGCAGTATTACTCCATGGGTTTATTGTCGCTACTTGATAGACTTCAGTGAGGCTGCGGAGTGTTCTTTTTCGCATGTTATTTGATGTGAAAGTCTCAAAGACTGTGAGAACTGAACTGAAATTCTCGGGCTGGTTTCCTTCGACCTCTGGAATTAGGAGGTCCTCGCCAATTTTGGCCACCTGCCGGAGTATCCAACATGCCCTGAGGCTGTGAGTTGGGGTGGCATCCTCTGCACTGTGAATCTTGCAGGGTCCGTCTAGCCACTTTTCTAGTACGGTTCCATGCCCCCTAGAGGGTTTTGATTTTTTAGCGTTTAGTCCGGGCGCCTTACTGCGGTGCGCCCTCTTGATTCGGACGGGATTGCTATTCAGGGCCGGATTATCCCAAAATTCAATTTTGGTTTTCTGAGCACTTTCCATGGCACAGTATTTTTGTACTATGGACGCCAGGTCAGCAAAGCGTGTAATATTACGACGGCTTATGGCGTTGAGTATTCCCTTGTCCGTGCAGTTACTGCAAAAGATTGAAATTGCGTCTCCCTCACGGCAGTCCTTTATCCTATTCATAACCAGGAGGAATCTGGCCCAGTAATGATGTACTGTTTCTTCGGGCATTTGCCTGATTTGGGAAAGATCGCTTAAGATCGGGTGGGTGGGTGTCGTTGAATCTGAGACCTCGCCTGGTTTGTTGTTCGGAGGCCGAAGAACTTCCGAATTCTGAGATCCGGAGTCTTGGATGCTATCCGATTTGCCTAATTTTAGGCTCAGGTCTTGGATTATATCCTCCTCTCCGCGGATATCCGGCATGGAGGGTTCGGGGATCCGGACGTAGCTAGTCCTTAAGATAGATGAAGGGTCGCCGTATTGTGTCTCCACCACAGCAACGTGGTGGGTGACCTGGGGAGAGTTAATTTCTCTCAGATCGGGTTTAAGCCCAACCTGGTCGTAATTTGTGGCGACGCCCAGTGCGGCGATACGATCCAGGAGCTCGTTTATAGAAGAGAGATCCACCGGATCCAATTGCTCGGCGAGTTCCGAGCCGACGTGGAGGTTGCTTTCGATGACCCGGGAGGTCACCGTCGGCGCAACGGCTGAACAGGCGGTTGCGAGAAAACCACCTAGCCGGAGAGTTTGGCCGACAGCCAAAGCTCCTTTCATAATGGCGCCGTCTTTAAAGACGGGAAGAGGCATCCTTCCTGATCGCGACGGCACAGAGGAACTCTCAATGAAAGCACCAATGTCGGTGTCAAAACCGGCGGATCTCGGGTAGGGGGTCCCGAACTGTGCGTCAAGGTCGGATGGTAATAGGAGACAGGGGACACTTTATTTTACCCAGGTTCAGGCCCTCTCGATGGAGGTAAAACCCTACTCCTGCTAGATTAATATTGATGATATGGGTAGTACAAGAGTAGATCTACCACGAGATCAAGGAGGCTAAACCCTAGAAGCTAGCCTATGGTATGATTGTGTATGATGATGGTTGTCCTACGGACTACAACCCTCCGGTTTATATAGACACCGGATAGGGTTAGGGTTACACAGAGTCAGTTACAATGGTAGGAGATCTCGAATATCCGCACGCCTAGCTTGCCTTCCACGCCAAGAAAAGATCCTTCCGGACACGGGACGAAGTCTTCAATCTTGTATCTTCATAGTCCTGGAGTCCGGCTGAAGGTATAGTCCGGCTATCCGAACGCCCCCTAATCCAGGACTCCCTCAGGTAGCATCATCCTCTCCTAGCTTAGCCATGCCATCTTCCTCTTGCCATTTTCCACCCCCACCAATACTGCCTCATCATCTTGGTTATATCATCACACACCGAGGCAGGTAGTTTGAACACACTCATAACATAGATGGGTATCGCCCGTTCCACGGCCTTAATGAGAATCTATTTATTTCCAACCGATACGTATTGTTCACTCCAATCAATAAGTCTTTTCCTCAGTCTATCTTGCAACGTCTCAAATTGCCCCTTATGGACTCTTCCTGCAGGAACCGGTAGGCCAAGGTATTTTGGTTCAAACACCTGCTGTGTTACCTCCAATATATTCTTGATCTCGTCCGCAACTGACCCTTCGCAATTGTCAAAAAAAAGGATGGAACACTTCTCGGGGTTTATGAGTTGACCCATCGCCGAGGAATAAGCGTTCAACAAACCTTTAACAACATTCGTCTGCTGGCCTGAATCTTCAAAAAACAGCATGGTGTCATCCGCAAATAGGAGGTGAGAAATCTCCGGTGCACCCTGACAAATGCTCACCCCGTTCAAGCTTCCCTCATTAACTGACTTAGAAAGGAGAGCAGATAAAGCATCAGCAACAAAGAGAAACAAGAACAAAGACAATGGGTCACCTTGTCGAAGGCCTCTAGATGGTGAAAAAACTTCCAATAGCTTCCCATTAAGTTAAACCGAATATCGTACTGATTTAACACACATCATTATCCAGGCAATCCACTGATTAGAAAACCCCCATCTGCTAAGGACCTTCTCCAGAAAGTCCCAGTCGACCCGATCATACGCCTTCGAGAGATCGAGTTTGTACGCGCAGGTTGCCCGACTATTGCTCTTCAGAGACTGTATGCGATGGATGCACTCGAAAGCAATAATAGAATTATCCGAGATGAGCCGGCCCGGAATAAAAGCACTTTGGTTCTCAGAAATCAGCTCCGACAGCAAGGGACGGAGACGATTAACCAAACATTTAGAAACCAGTTTGTATATTACATTGCATAAGATGATCGGCCTGAAATCCTTTAGCTCCTTGGGATGAGGGACTTTTGGAATGAGGACGATCGCTATATCATTAACCCCCTCTGGCATGGAGCCAGAGACAAAAAACTCCAACACTGCTGCTGTGATTTCAGATTTTAGAACAGCCCAATTCCGTTGATAGAACCTTGCGTAGAAACCATCCGTGCCCGGAGCTTTCAGCGGGCCGATTTGAAACAGGGCGTTGGACACTTCCTCCTCAGAAAACGGCGCGCTCAACAAGGTGTTCATCTGTTCAGTTACCTTAGGTTCAATAGCCTCAAGCACGACATCGGGTGTTAGAGTCGGGTCTTTGGTGTAAACTTCCTTGAAGTAGGAAGTAGCCATGCGTTCCATGTCCGACGGAGAAGAACACCACGAACCATCAGTGCACCATAACCTCTGTATGTAATTCCTTCGCGCACGCCACAAAGCTCGCCTATGCAGATATGGCGTGTTCCTTTCACCTTCCTTCAGCCATGTAATGCGCGATCTCTATAGCCACAACATCTCTTCCCTGTATAGTAGCTCATCAAGCTGAAACATCTTCTAACGGATCAACGTTCTGTCCGCATCTCTTAGTTGTAAATCAGCTAGCTCGGCCCTTAACTTCTCCAGTTCGGTAGCAACATGACCGAAGTTCTCCTTACTCCATGCCCTAAGGCCATTCATCATTCCATGCTTCTGCAGTGTATGTGGGCCCATTGGTCATGACTGCAAAGAGTGCGGATCAGGTGTGCATGAGGAGAAGGACAAGAAGTATGGTTCTTGGCTCTATGCGGATGGGCTGAATAAACCCCCGTCCAATGACAGTTTTGGTCGGGGAAGGAGTCAGAAGCAATCTACACCTCAATCTCAACAGCAGAAGTCGTCGGGAAAGACAGTGGTCGATCCAGACATCCTAGATACGGCTTCAAGCCCGGCCAAGGAAGGACACATATCCCAGCATGGAGATCCTGCTGCTCGTAAGAGACTCTCCATGGATGATGTAGCACCAGGGGCCAATGCCTTAGCAAGGCCGAGTGGTGTGTTGACGCTCACACATGGGATGGGTGAGGATGGAGAGCAGGCCTTGCCTACCAGTAGCAATAACAGCAAGAGGGCTTGCGTTGACTCAAGTAGTGTGTCAGGTGATAGATCGGCGGCTTCCTTCGAGGAGGACCGTCGGATGCAATGAATATCCTAGTGTGGAACTGCCAAGGGGGTGGGGAACCGCCGGACAGTTCGTGAGGTGTTGGCCCTCTCTAAAGCCAATTCCCCGGGGCTTGTCTTTCTCTCGGAAACAAGACAGGCCTCTTCAAAGATGGAGAAACTAAAGTGGAGATTGCAGATGAAGGGTTTGCGGGTGTGTCGAGTGATGGACTCAGTGGAGGACTTGCGCTCTATTGGGATGAGAAGTTGCAAGTGACAGTGCTGGATTCCTGTGCACGGTACATTGACGTGCAGATTGTAGATGTGGCAAGTGACAAGAATTGAAGAATGACATTTGTTTATGGTGAACCTCGAGTAGAGAACCGTCATCACATGTGGAGTTCACTCTCCCAGCTCCGTGTGCTCTCTTCGGAGCCGTGTTAGTGTGCGACGATTTCAACGAGGCGACGTGGCAGCATGAGCATATGTCTAGAACCCAGCGTTCTGAAAATCAGATGGGGATGTTCCGTGACTGTTTGTTGGCATGCGAGTTGTGGGACCTCGGCTTCTCGGGGTATCCTTTTACATATGATAATGGGCAACTTGGTGAGAGGAACGTGCGAGTTCGCCTTGACCGAGCATGTGCGGATGAAAATTGGAGGGAGCTCTTCCGTGTCGCGCAAGTTCTTCATCTGGCATCTTCATGTTCTGACCATAGCCCGATCTTGGTTTCAGCTTGCTCTCGTGGACCCGAGGAGGAGTAGGGCCTCTCCAAGGTACGAGATTATGTGGGAACGCCACCCGGCGCTGTCAGATGTGGTGGCGAGTAGATGGAGGAAGAGTAAACCAGCCGGCAACTTGGCGGCTGTGCGGGATGCCCTGCATGAAATGCTTGGTTCCTTTCGGGAGAATTATATACAACACTAGCTTCAAGCCTGCGGAGGCGCAACGGTCACCCTGCCACCAACGTCGAGCACTAGCACTAGTTCTTGTTCAGAAGGAAAAGCGCCGAGTACTAGTTTTTTCTTTAGAAACATGTCAAGTATGCCACCTTGACGTCGGAGCTGCAGTTTCAAGCATAGAGTATCCAGGAACCAGAGGCCCAAACCTTGACGGCGTAGGGTGAACCTTATTCTACACTACATAGGCCGATTTATGTTCTAGTTTCTGCTTTTTCTCCTTTTTGGTTTGTTTTTCTTTTCAATATTGTTCTTATTCACTTTTACATCTATTAAAAAATTATTCTCTGTTATGTTTGTGTTCACTTTTTTCTTTTGTGTGCACAAACGTCTCCTTTCAAATACATGATTATCTCTGTTATATATAATGGATGCACATTTCATGGTAAGGGTTCATACTAAAGTACATTATTTATCATCACATTTTTTTAAAACCTACATTTTTATTTAAATTTGCAATATATGAATATCTTTCATTATTTAAATTGATGCTAACATATTTTGGAGCCCTGATAAAGAGAATATTTGTGAGATATATAAAAGTACGAGTTAATGGTCGTGCTAGTGGGTGGCCCATGTTGGAGCTCTTTGAAGGAAATATGCCCTAGAGGCAATAATAAAGTTATTATTTATTTCCTTATATCATGATAAAGGTTTATTATTCATGCTAGAAATTGTATTAACCGGAAACATAATACATGTGTGAATACATAGACAAACAGAGTGTCACTAGTATGCCTCTACTAGACTAGCTCGTTAATCAAAGATGGTTATGTTTCCTAACCATGAACAAAGAGTTGTTATTTGATTAACGAGGTCACATCATCAGTTGAATGATCTGATTGACATGACCCATTATATTAGCTTAGCACCCGATCGTTTAGTATGTTGCTATTGCTTTATCCATGATTTATACATGTTCCTATGACTATGAGATTATGCAACTCCCGTTTGCCGGAGGAACACTTTGGGTACTACCAAACGTCACAACGTAACTGGGTGATTATAAAGGAGTACTACAGGTGTCTCCAATGGTAGATGTTGGGTTGGCGTATTTCGAGATTAGGATTTGTCACTCCGATCGTCGGAGAGGTATCTCTGGGCCCTCTCGGTAATGCACATCACTTAAGCCTTGCAAGCATTGCAACTAATGAATTAGTTGCGGGATGATGTATTACGGAACGAGTAAAGAGACTTGCCGGTAACGAGATTGAACTAAGTATTGGATACTGACGATCGAATCTCGGGCAAGTAACATACCGATGACAAAGGGAACAACGTATGTTGTTATGCGGTCTGACCGATAAAGATCTTCGTAGAATATGTAGGAGCCAATATGGGCATCCAGGTCCCGCTATTGGTTATTGACCGGAGATGTGTCTCGGTCATGTCTACATTGTTCTTGAACCGTAGGGTCCGCACGCTTAACGTTACGATGACAGTTATTATGAGTTTATGCATTTTGATGTACCGAAGGTTGTTCGGAGTCCCGGATGTGATCACGGACATGACGAGGAGTCTCGAAATGGTCGAGACGTAAAGATTGATATATTGGAAGCCTATGTTTGGACATCGGAAGTGTTCCAGGTAAAATCAGGATTTTACCGGAATACCGGGAGGGTTACCGGAACCCCCCGGGAGCCAAATGGGCCAACATGGGCCTTGGTGGAAAGGTGAAAGGGCTGCCCTCATGGGCTGTGCGCCTCCCCCCTCCCCTAGTCCTACTAGGACAAGGAGAGGTGGCCGGCCCCCTCTCTCTCTCCCCCCCTTTGAGGAATCCTATTCCAACTAGGATTGGGGGGGGGGGGAATCCTACTCCCGGAGGGAGTAGGACTCTCCTGGCGCGCCACCCTTGGCCGGCCAGCCCCTCCCCCTTGGATCCTTTATATACGGAGGCAGGGGGCACCCCATAGACACACAAGTTGATCCTTGAGATCGTTCCTTAGCCGTGTGCGGTGCCCCCTTCCACCAAATTCCACCTCGGTCATATTGTCGCAGTGCTTAGGCGAAGCCCTGCGTCAGTAGTACATCAAGATCGTCACCACGCCGTCGTGCTGACGGAACTCTTCCCCGACGCTTTGCTGGATCGGAGCCCGAGGATCGTCATCGAGCTGAACGTGTGCTAAGAACTCGGAGGTGCCGGAGTAACGGTGCTTGGATCGGTCGGATCGGGAAGAAGACGTACGACTACTTCCTCTACGTTGTGTAAAACGCTTCCGTTGCAATCTACAAGGGTACATAGATCATACTCTCCTCTCGTTGCTATGCATCACCATGATCTTGCGTGTGCGTAGGATTTTTTTTTGAAATTACTACGTTTCCCAACAGTGGCATCCGAGCCTAGGTTTTTATGGTTTGATGTTATTTGCACGAGTAGAACACAAGTGAGTTGTGGACGATACAAGTCATACTGCCTACCAGCATGTCATACTTTGGTTCAACGGTATTGTTGGACAAGACGATCCGGACCAACCTTACGCGTACTCTTACGCGAGACCGGTTCCCTCGACGTGCTTTGCACATAGATGGCTTGCGGAAGACTGTCTCTTCAACTTTAGTTGAACCGAGTGTGGCTACGCCCGGTCCTTGAGAAGGTTAAAACGGAGTCTATTTGACAAACTATCGTTGTGGTTTTTATGCGTAGGTAAGATGAGTTCTTGCTTAAAGCCCGTAGCAGCCACGTAAAACTTGCAACAACAAAGTAGAGGACGTCTAACTTGTTTTTGCAGGACATGTTGTGATGTGATATGGTCAAGACATGATGCTAAATTTTATTGTATGAGATGATCATGTTTTGTAACCGAGTTATCGGCAACCGGCAGGAGCCGTATGGTTGTCGCTTTATTGTATGCAATGCAATCGCCCTGTAATGCTTTACTTTATCACTAAGCAGTAGCGATAGTCGTAGAAGCATAAGATTGGCGAGACGACAACGATGCTACGATGGAGATCAAGGTGTCGCGCCGGTAACGTTGGTGATCATGACGGTGCTTCAGAAATGGAGATCACAAGCACAAGATGATGATGACCATATCATATCACTTATATTGATTGCATGTGATGTTTATCTTTTTATGCATCTTATCTTGCTTTGATTGACGGTAGCATTATAAGATGATCTCTCACTAAATTATCAAGAAGTGTTCTCCCTGAGTATGCACCATTGCAAAAGTTCTTCGTGCTGAGACACCACGTGATGATCGGGTGTGATAGGCTCTACGTTCAAATACAACGGGTGCAAAACAGTTGCACACGCGGAATACTCAGGTTATACTTGACGAGCTATGCATATAAGATATGACCTCGGAACACAGAGACCGAAAGGTCGAGCGTGAATCATATAGTAGATATGATCAACATAACGATGTTCACCATTGAAAACTACTCCATATCACGTGATGATCGGTTATGGTTTAGTTGATTTGGATCACGTGATCACTTAGAGGATTAGAGGGATGTCTATCTAAGTGGGAGTTCTTTATTAATTTGATTAACTGAACATAAACTTATCATGAACTTAGTACATGATAGTATCTTGCTTGTTTATGTTGATTGTAGATAGATGGCTCGTGCTGTTGTTCCATTAAATTTTAATGCGTTCCTTGAGAAAGCAAAGTTGAAAGATGATGGTAGCAATTACACGGACTGGTTCCGTAACTTGAGGATTATCCTCATTGCTGCACAGAAGAATTACGTCCTGGAAGCACCGCTAAGTGCCAGGCCTGCTGCTAGAGCAACACCAGAAGTTATGAACGTCTGGCAGAGCAAAGCTGATGACTACTCGATAGTTCAGTGTGCCATGCTTTACGGCTTAGAACCGGGACTTCAACGACGTTTTGAATGTCATGGAGCATATGAGATGTTCCAGGAGTTGAAGTTAATATTTCAAGCAAATGCCCGGATTGAGAGATATGAAGTCTCCAATAAGTTCTATAGCTGCAAGATGGAGGAGAACAGTTCTGTCAGTGAGCATATACTCAAAATGTCTGGGTATAATAATCACTTGATTCAATTGGGAGTTACTCTTCCAGATGATTGCGTCATTGACAGAATTCTCCAATCACTGCCACCAAGCTACAAGAGCTTCGTGATGAACTATAATATGCAAGGGATGAACAAGACTATTCCCGAGCTCTTCGCAATGCTAAAAGCTGCGGAGGTAGAAATCAAAAAGGAGCATCAAGTGTTGATGGTTAACAAAAACACTAGTTTCAAGAAAAAGGGCAAAGGGAAGAAAAAGGGGAACTTCAAGAAGAACGGCAAGCGAGTTGCTGCTCAAGAGAAGAAACCCAAGTCTGGACCTAAGCCTGAAACTGAGTGCTTCTACTGCAAGCAGACTGGTCACTGGAAGCGGAACTGCCCCAAGTATTTGGCGGATAAGAAGGATGGCAAGGTGAACAAAGGTATATGTGATATACATGTTATTGATGTGTACCTTACTAATGCTCGCAGTAGCACCTGGGTATTTGATACTGGTTCTGTTGCTAATATTTGCAACTCGAAACAGGGACTACAGAATAAGCGGACACTAGCAAAGGACGAGGTGATGATGCGCGTGGGAAATGGTTCCAAAGTCGATGTGATCGCGGTCGGCACGCTACCTCTACATCTACCTTCGGGATTAATATTAGACCTAAATAATTGTTATTTGGTGCCGGCGTTGAGCATGAACATTATATCTGGATCTTGTTTAATGCGAGATGGTTATTCATTTAAATCAGAGAATAATGGTTGTTCTATTTATATGAGTAATATCTTTTATGGTCATGCACCTTTGAAGAGTGGTCTTTTTTTGATGAATCTCGATAGTAGTGATACACATATTCATAATGTTGAAACCAAAAGATGCAGAGTTGATAATGAAAGTGCAACTTATTTGTGGCACTGTCGTTTAGGTCATATCGGTGTAAAGCGCATGAAGAAACTCCATACTGATGGACTTTTGGAACCACTTGATTATGAATCACTTGGTACTTGCGAACCGTGCCTCATGGGCAAGATTACTAAAACACCGTTCTCCGGTACGATGGAGAGAGCAACAGATTTGTTGGAAATCATACATACCGATGTATGTGGACCAATGAATATTGAGGCTCGTGGCGGATATCGTTATTTTCTCACCTTCACAGATGACTTAAGCAGATATGGGTATATCTACTTAATGAAACACAAGTCTGAAACATTTGAAAAGTTCAAAGAATTTCAGAGTGAAGTTGAAAATCATCGTAACAAGAAAATAAAATTTCTACGATCTGATCGTGGAGGAGAATATTTGAGTTACGAGTTTGGTGTACATTTGAAAAATTGTGGAATAGTTTCGCAACTCACGCCACCCGGAACACCATAGCGTAATGGTGTGTCCGAACGTCGTAATCGTACTTTACTAGATATGGTGCGATCTATGATGTCTCTTATTGATTTACCGCTACCGTTTTGGGGATACGCTCTAGAGACGGCCGCATTCACGTTAAACAGGGCACCATCTAAATCCGTTGAGACGACGCCTTATGAACTATGGTTTGGCAAGAAACCAAAGTTGTCGTTTCTTAAAGTTTGGGGCTGCGATGCTTATGTAAAAAAGCTTCAACCTGATAAGCTCGAACCCAAATCGGAGAAATGTGTCTTCATAGGATATCCAAAGGAAACTGTTGGATACACCTTCTATCACAGATCCGAAGGCAAGACTTTTGTTGCTAAATTCGGAAACTTTCTAGAGAAGGAGTTTCTTTCGAAAGAAGTGAGTGGGAGGAAAGTAGAACTTGACGAGGTAACTGTACCTACTCCTTTATTGAGAAGTAGTACATCACAGAAAACTGTTTCTGCGACACCTACACAAATAAGTGAGGAAGCTAATGATGATGATCATGAAACTTTAGATCAAGATACTACTGAACCTCGTAGATCAACCAGAGTGAGATCCGCACTAGAGTGGTACGGTAATCCTGTTCTGGAGGTCATGATATTAGATCATGATGAACCTACAAACTATGAAGAAGCGATGGTGAGCCCAGATTCCGCAAAGTGGCTTGAAGCCATGAAATCTGAGATGGGATCCATGTATGAGAACAAAGTATGGACTTTGGTTGACTTGCCCGATGATCGGCAAGCAATTGAGAACAAATGGATCTATAAGAAGAAGACTGACGCTGATGGTAATGTTACTGTCTACAAAGCTCGACTTGTCGCAAAAGGTTTTCGACAAGTTCAAGGGATTGACTACGATGAGACTTTCTCACCCGTAGCGATGCTTAAGTCTGTCCGAATCATGTTAGCAATTGCCGCATTTTATGATTATAAAATTTGGCAAATGGATGTCAAAACTGCATTCCTGAATGGATTTCTGAAAGAAGAGTTGTATATGATGCAACCGGAAGGTTTTGTCGATCCAAAGGGAGCTGACAAAGTGTGCAAGCTCCAGCGATCCATTTATGGACTGGTGCAAGCCTCTCGGAGTTGGAATAAACGCTTTGATAGTGTGATCAAAGCATTTGGTTTTATGCAGACTTTCGGAGAAGCCTGTATTTACAAGAAAGTGAGTGGGAGCTCTGTAGCATTTCTAATATTATATGTGGATGACATATTACTGATTGGAAATGATATAGAATTTCTGGATAGCATAAAGGGATACTTGAATAAAAGTTTTTCAATGAAAGACCTCGGAGAAGCTGCTTACATATTAGGCATAAAGATCTATAGAGATAGATCAAGACGCTTAATTGGACTTTCACAAAGCACATACCTTGACAAGATTTTGAAGAAGTTCAAAATGGATCAAGCAAAGAAAGGGTTCTTGCCTGTGTTACAAGGTGTGAGATTGAGTAAGACTCAAAGCCCGACCACTGCAGAAGATAGAGAGAAAATGAAAGATGTTCCCTATGCTTCAGCCATAGGCTCTATCATGTATGCAATGCTGTGTACCAGACCTGATGTGTGCCTTGCTATAAGTTTAGCAGGGAGGTACCAAAGTAATCCAGGAGTGGATCACTGGACAGTGGTCAAGAACATCCTGAAATACCTGAAAAGGACTAAGGATATGTTTCTCATATATGGAGGTGACAAAGAGCTCACCGTAAGAGGTTACGTTGATGCAAGCTTTGACACTGATCCGGACGATTCTAAATCGCAAACCGGATACGTGTTTACATTAAACGGTGGAGCTGTCAGTTGGTGCAGTTCTAAACAAAGCGTCGTAGCGGGATCTACATGTGAAGCGGAGTACATAGCTGCTTCGGAAGCAGCAAACGAAGGAGTCTGGATGAAGGAGTTCATATCCGATCTAGGTGTCATACCTAGTGCATCGGGTCCAATGAAAATCTTTTGTGACAATACTGGTGCAATTGCCTTGGCAAAGGAATCCAGATTTCACAAAAGGACCAAACACATCAAGAGACGCTTCAACTCCATCCGGGATCTAGTCCAGGTGGGAGACATAGAGATTTGCAAGATACATACGGATCTGAATGTTGCAGACCCGTTGACTAAGCCTCTTCCACGAGCAAAACATGATCAGCACCAAGACTCCATGGGTGTTAGGATCATTACAGTGTAATCTAGATTATTGACTCTAGTGCAAGTGGGAGACTGAAGGAAATATGCCCTAGAGGCAATAATAAAGTTATTATTTATTTCCTTATATCATGATAAAGGTTTATTATTCATGCTAGAAATTGTATTAACCGGAAACATAATACATGTGTGAATACATAGACAAACAGAGTGTCACTAGTATGCCTCTACTAGACTAGCTCGTTAATCAAAGATGGTTATGTTTCCTAACCATGAACAAAGAGTTGTTATTTGATTAACGAGGTCACATCATCAGTTGAATGATCTGATTGACATGACCCATTATATTAGCTTAGCACCCGATCGTTTAGTATGTTGCTATTGCTTTATCCATGATTTATACATGTTCCTATGACTATGAGATTATGCAACTCCCGTTTGCCGGAGGAACACTTTGGGTACTACCAAACGTCACAACGTAACTGGGTGATTATAAAGGAGTACTACAGGTGTCTCCAATGGTAGATGTTGGGTTGGCGTATTTCGAGATTAGGATTTGTCACTCCAATCGTCGGAGAGGTATCTCTGGGCCCTCTCGGTAATGCACATCACTTAAGCCTTGCAAGCATTGCAACTAATGAATTAGTTGCGGGATGATGTATTACGGAACGAGTAAAGAGACTTGCCGGTAACGAGATTGAACTAAGTATTGGATACTGACGATCGAATCTCGGGCAAGTAACATACCGATGACAAAGGGAACAACGTATGTTGTTATGCGGTCTGACCGATAAAGATCTTCGTAGAATATGTAGGAGCCAATATGGGCATCCAGGTCCCGCTATTGGTTATTGACCGGAGATGTGTCTCGGTCATGTCTACATTGTTCTCAAACCGTAGGGTCCGCACGCTTAACGTTACGATGACAGTTATTATGAGTTTATGCATTTTGATGTACCGAAGGTTGTTCGGAGTCCCGGATGTGATCACGGACATGACGAGGAGTCTCGAAATGGTCGAGACGTAAAGATTGATATATTGGAAGCCTATGTTTGGACATCGGAAGTGTTCCAGGTAAAGCTAGGATTTTACCGGAATACCGGGAGGGTTACCGGAACCCCCCGGGAGCCAAATGGGCCAACATGGGCCTTGGTGGAAAGGTGAAAGGGCTGCCCTCATGGGCTGCGCGCCTCCCCCCTCCCCTAGTCCTATTAGGACTAGGAGAGGTGGCCGGGCCCCTCTCTCTCTCTCCCCCTTTGAGGAATCCTATTCCAACTAGGATTGGGGGCGGGAATCCTACTCCCGGAGGGAGTAGGACTCTCCTGGCGCGCCACCCTTGGCCGGCCAGCCCCTCCCCCTTGGATCCTTTATATACGGAGGCAGGGGGCACCCCATAGACACACAAGTTGATCCTTGAGATCGTTCCTTAGCCGTGTGCGGTGCCCCCTTCCACCAAATTCCACCTCGGTCATATTGTCGCAGTGCTTAGGCGAAGCCCTGCGTCAGTAGTACATCAAGATCGTCACCACGCCGTCGTGCTGACGAAACTCTTCCCCGACGCTTTGCTGGATCGGAGCCCGGGGATCGTCATCGAGCTGAACGTGTGCTAAGAACTCGGAGGTGCCGGAGTAACGGTGCTTGGATCGGTCGGATCGGGAAGAAGACGTACGACTACTTCCTCTACGTTGTGTAAAACGCTTCCGTTGCAATCTACAAGGGTACGTAGATCATACTCTCCTCTCGTTGCTATGCATCACCATGATCTTGCGTGTGCGTAGGAAATTTTTTGTGAAATTACTACGTTTCCCAACACTCTTGAGGCGATTTTGGCCTAGATCTTCGCTATAGGTGAAGAGTTCGTCCTTAGGAATGCAAGGCCTTTTTCCTACTGAAACAGTAAGGGACGCTCGCTTGCATCTTTTTTTTTGAGAAACAAGAGTAAAGTTTACTCAAGAGGAGGAGTACATTCTGAGGGAGCATCGGGGTCTGAAGGGAATCAGGTACTCTCGCAATCATAAGAACATCTCCATTCAGTCTAGCCGTCGCTGCCAATTCATGTGCGAGTTTGTTGCATTTCCTACCAGCAAAGGTAATTTTGTGGGATGTGAAACTCGACAATGCCTCTTTGATGTCATGAATCATCCCAAAGTGCGGTGAGTGAGGCTCTCCTGGGGCGTTTAACATACCAATTACGGCCTTGCAATCCATTTCCAGCTCCACCGGCCCACGATACTTTGTTCCCAGCGTCTGCAATCACATTAAGCCTGCACGCAGCTCGGCCTCTTCTACACAGCTTCAGGTCGCAAGATACTTGCCTACTGATAGGAAGACGTGTCCTCTGTAGTCCCTAGCAACGGCGCCAGCCCAGCTGCGCCCACTGTCCGCGAGGAAGGATGCATCTGCATTGATCTTTGTTGATCCCTGCTCGGGTGCTTTCCTCCTCATGTGTTCCTAGGTTGGGCATCTCCGTCAGCATGGCAGGCACATTCTTTGAATCTGAGATAGGATTTTGTGCAGCTTTTTGCAGGTCTTCCTCATATTTTAACAGGAAGGAGACCGATTGCCTGATTGTTTCTTTCCCGTTTCCATGAACATAGTTATCCCTCAGAAACCAACACCTCCATAGAAGCAGTATAACCCACGATCGTGTGGCCTCGAGTCTAGTACTCAGTAGAAGTTACACCCAATCTGGTCCAGTATGCTGGAAACAAAGCTTCCGATGGCATGTCCCATTCCTTTCTCAGGGCATCCCTAAGCGCTCTGCTCTTTGTGCACTCAATGACTACATGAAATTCATCTTCCTCTCTACAACCACATAGATTGCATGTATTATCCAACTCCAACGTTCTTCTATTCTTATTCTTTTTTGTTGCTAGTGTGTTCATTGCGACCCTCCACCCAAAAATTCTCACTTTAGGCGGAACACTTGCCTTCTAGATGAGGTCCCAAGTGCTCCTATCTTGTGCTGTCCCGGTTGAGCTAGATGGTGCAGGAGCTGCTTGGCCTTTGAGTGACGCAACTAGTATGTAAGCACTTTATACTGAGAACACACCGTTCCGCTCGCAGTGCCAAGCTATACAGTCCTCCACATTAGCGCTCGGAATGCGAATTTTACAGATATCTTCCGCATCAAAGTCATGAAAGATTTTCTTAATGAGCTCAACATTCCACTCCTTCCTATCTGGGAGCATTAGTTGGTTCACCCATCGGAGTCTCGATCTCCCCACAAACACAGGTGATTTGAGGCCTTCATTTCTAGGAATCCACTTGTCTCTCTGTTTTTGGATGTTCTTTCCATTTCCGACCCTCCATACGATTCCTTTCTTAAGTAATTCCAGGCCTGCCTCTATTCCTCTCCAGACCAGCGATGCATTTGAAGCAAACACGGTGTCAAGCAGATTGCCATGCGGGCAGTACTTTGACTTGATCACTCTGGCACATAGACTATCAGGGTTTTGGAGGAGTCTCCAACTCTGTTTAGCTA
Source organism: Aegilops umbellulata (assembly GCA_032464435.1). Lineage (NCBI taxonomy): Eukaryota > Viridiplantae > Streptophyta > Magnoliopsida > Poales > Poaceae > Aegilops > Aegilops umbellulata. The sequence continues at coordinate 403,605,951 of CP136054.1, forward strand.
GTAGAGCTATGTTGAAGAGATGCATGTCTCTGAATCCTATGCCTCCCGCTCGTTTTGGCTTTATCATACGTTCCCATGACATCCAATGCACTTTCCGGTGGCCTTCCTCTTCTCCCCACCAAAAGTCTCTAATCATCCTTTCGTATTTCTCACAAAAGCCTTTCAAGAAGAGGAAGACACCCATTGTGTAGCACGATAGAGCCTGGACTATGGATTTCACGTGTACTTCTTTTGCTGCATACGACATGAAGTTCTCAGAGACGTCACTTCATCTTTTTCCGAATTTGTCCATGATAGGTTGGAAGTTTTCATCCTTCATCCTGCCCTCAGGTGTGGGGAGTCCGAGATACTTGCTCTCAAAAGCCTCGGCCACTACCCCCAGCACGCTTTTGATTTCATCTCTGGTATTCGTCGGGCAGTGTTCGCTGAACAAGAGTGATCACCTGCTCTCACTCAACAATTGCCCAATACACTTCTGGAATATGTAAAACACTTTCCTCATGGTAACCGCTTGTTCCACCGCGGCTTTGAAGAATATCATATTGTCGTCAGCGAACAAAAGGTTGGATATGCCTGGGCTATTCCTTGCAATTTTAATCGGTGTCAGATTTCCTTCCTCAATCTCCTTTTTGATGAGCCTGACAAGGCCGTCCACTACAAAGAGAAATAGATAGGGGCTAAGAGGGTCTCCCTATTGCAGCCCCCTGGTTGGGGTGAAAGGTCCCAGAAGTTCACCATTAAACCTTACTGAATATCTGACCTAACGAACGCATTGCATAACCCAGTTAATCCACTTCTGGCTGAAACCACATTTTTCTAATGTCCCCTCGAGGAATCTCCAATCCACCATGTCATAGGCTTTTGCCAGGTCTAGCTTGTAAGCACAGTGGGTATTATGGCTGTTTCTGCTGTGTTGGATTTTGTGAAAACACTCGAAGGCAAAGTGGCATTATCAGTTATCATGCGACCCGGATGAAAGCGCTTTGAGTCTATGATATGATCTCATCCAAAAAAGGTTGGAGTCGGTTAACTAGGCACTTGGAGATCACTTTGTAAATGACGTTGCATAGACTAATGGGTCTGTAGTCTTTCAACGATTGTGGGTGTTTGCCTTTTGGGATAAGAACAATGACAATATCATTAATCCCTTCTGGTAAGTCACCATTCTCAAAGAAATTTAGAGCTCCTCTTATCACATCCTCCATTACCACATCCCAATTCCCCTGAAAAAAGCGTGCCGGGAAACCGTCGGGCCCGGGAGCTTTGAGAGGTCCTATCTGAAATATGGCGTCGAAAATTTCCTTTGGTGAGAACGGTTTTGTTAGTGCACTGTTCATGTCCTTTGTGATGCATTTTTGGACAAGGTCCAGTAGTCCATCAGGGACCACATCAGTCTCCTGCTTATATAGCTCCTGGAAGAAATTCCTCATCATCTCATGCAGATCCTCCCTGTTTTCTATCCACACTCCTACCCTATTCTTCAGTTTTGAGATGTCATTCTTTTTCTTTCGCCGTGTTGCTTTCCAATGAAACCATCTAGTATTTCGATCGCCTTCCCTTAGGTACGTGGCCCTTCACCTTTGCCTCCACATGATTTCTTCCCTCGGCAAGAGTTCATCTAGTTCGGTGAGAGTTTTTTGATCTCTCTCTGATGTGCTTCTGACCATGGGCCGTTCCACAAATAGCTCAATCTCTTCCGTATCGATGCTGACTACTTTATTACTAACCCAAAGTCTCTGTTGGCTCAACCTTTCAAATCTTGCTACATGCGTCTGATTTTGCTGCACACTTCCTGAAGGTTATTTGTTGTTGCTGTGTGATTCCATCCCTCTTCTATTGCCGTTTTTAGAGATGTAGCTCATTCCCACATGTTCTCGTATCGGAAAGGTCGTTGTGCCTTTTCTCCTACCGGCCTCCATTCTTTCCGTCCTCCCAGCCTCAAGAGGATTGGCAGGTGATCCGAGCGGGAAGAACAGATGTTCTCAACCGTTGCATACTTAAAATGTTCAGACCAAGAAGGGGAAGCAACTCCTCTATCCAACCTCCCTCTTACATTGCTGCATCCGTCTTGCTTGTTGTTGTATGTCCATATTGGTCCTTTGTATCCTAGATCCATCAGGTTGCACTCTAACAGCACCTTCCTAAAGTTTTACATGTTTCTCTCTGACCTCTTTGCTACTGAAATGTGTTCAGACTGCCACATAGTTTCATTGAAGTCACCTATCATCATCTAGAGGGCACTAGAATTAGGTTTGATTCTACACAAAAGATTCCACATGTTATGTCTTTCATGAGCCTTTGGTTCACCGTAAGCAAATGTACCACACCATTGTATCCCATTTGGACTCAACCGGATCAGCACATCGATATACCTCGGGCCAACGACAAGCTTTATTACTTCCACATTTTCATCATAGAATAGCGCGATGCCGACACTTTTCCCAATTCCCGGCTGCGCAATACAGTGTTTGAGGCCAAGCCTCCACTTCAGATTATTAACGTACGAGGTGCTTTGCCGTGTTTCAGAGAGGAACACCATCTTGGGTTTGTACGTATGCACGAGGCATACAAGCTCTTGGACTGTCCGGGGTTGCCCAAGTCCCCGGCAGTTCCAACTTAGAACCGTCATGGGCCCCGACGGGCACCACCATTAGCGCCCGTCAGTATGCCGGCAGCCCCTGGGACGGTCGCTTCCGTACCTCCTGAACCTTCCATGTTGTTATCCTCTCCCTCTATTTCACCTGTCTTCTTCTTTTTGTTCTTGTCCTCTCTCTTTCCATTGGTGCATGTACTACCCTTATGTCTGTCACTGCCCGTACCATGACCCCCACGCTTTCCCAGAACCGAGGATGATCCATTAGCTGGTTTTCCGCCCGGCTTCCTCAGCACCTACAGAGTGTTCTTGTCATTTTTTTGAGCCACTTTAGCCTTCACCTTTTCCCCGAAGCCACAACCTTGCTGCTTGCCTGCATCCTTCTTAGCCGTCTGGTTCTCTGCCTGGGCCTCCTGCTTGTGCTCATTCCCCATATTGCCAACCTGCCCTCCGTTCTGCATCTGGTCATCAGACCCACCAACGTCTAGGCCATCTGGGTTGACCTGGGATGCCGGCGGCGCCAAAGGTGGTGCGGGGGCAGCCGTTAGGCCTGAACGGTAGCGCGGAACAGAGCCAAAACCTGGTGGAGCTTCCATGCTAGACTCCCTGGAGTTCTTACCGTCGTTCATTGCATGAGTATCAGCGGGCGACCGAGGGGGTATATTGTTGGGGGCGCCCCCCTCGTCGATCGCAGCAGGAACTGGGTCCGGAGTAGGGGGTTTGTTGGTGTTGGACCCCTCCTCCTCCAGTCCAAGTTTTGGACATGGCGTATCCTCCGCCGTGCTTTTTCCAGGTCCGAGCTTGATGGCACTTACGGCTGCAATCGCAGCCTGCACCGCCGGGTCCATCAGCACATCCTCAGGAATATCCATGCTGGTTCCTGCTACATGCCTCTCCGGGTCTGCTCTTATCCCACATCCGACCTCCGAGTCGAAGTGCAGGAAGCGACGGGCGTTGATAGTGCCATGAGTGACATATCTATTCCTACCATTACTGTGCATGAAAGGAGACACGCGCAATGCTGCCGAGAACCTCATCTTTTGGAGGTCAATGGGTATCTCACAATCGCGCTGTCTACGACCGAGGAAACCACAGTAGCTACAGAAGCGAGGGACTCTCTCATATTTGACCTCTAGGAAGAATACTTCATTTTCAGCAAAATCATGGGACTCTAAAGTGTTGCAGAGGGGTTCATCTACGTCATGGTTAATGAGGATTCTGGGGTAGTTGCCCCATATATTACCTTCCCTATCCGTGTGCACCTCAAGCACTTCATCTAGCCTGCTGCCGATCTCGCGTGCCACCGGTTCAGAGAGCATGATCGGGGGCGCATCAGAGGTGTGAACCCAAATCGGCATGTGCGCGATCTCCACCTCGCTTGGCCTAGCGCCCCCGTCCACCGCGGTCACCAATAAGGCGTCTCCATGATGTGTCCATGGCCATTCCTGAGGATGAACTTGAGGTCACCTTCATGCTCAAACTCGAGGAGAAAGCGGTTATTCTTCAGAGGCGAGTGGATGAGTCGCCCCCTCAGACCCCACTTGCTTTTGAGCTCCTTGAACAGTCCTCCGATGCTGAACAGCCGCACCAAGAAGAATAGCCCGACAGTTATCCATCTTGTTCGCATGGCCGCCCTCTCCTTAGCCCGGTTCAGGTGCACCACATTTGGCACCTTCTTCTCCAGGGCAACAGGGAAAGCAGGCGTGACAGCACCTCTGCCTGCCGTCATGGAGCCTCGCGGCGCTGCTCCTCCATGTCCCACAGGGGTGCGGTACGGGTCACCACTCCCCCCGTGAGGATCCACCACGTAGCAGCAGCTTGGAGCCCAGCTTGCCCTTGCCGATCACCTCGAGCTTGCCGGACTGCTCCATGGGTTCCTTGCCCTCGCGATGTGGCTTGTCCGCCATGGTCTCTGGTTTATTTATGTTGGAAGAACAAATGGGGTTTGGTGAACTTCGCAATCCCTCGATCCCCTCCTTAAGAACCCGTGGTCTCCAAATCTTAGATGGTACCTGATCAACCGGATCCGCCAATACATGATTAACTTCCATCGCATGCCTCCCCGTATCCTCATTACTTGACAACTGACCTCCTCCTTTATCCGGCGGATCTGCAGAATGAGAATCCCCGAGGCCCTTTTCCTCTCTATTACGATCTCCTTCCATAAACTTACATTGCAGATCTGTCTTCATTTGCTGTACTTTGCACCGGATCCTGTCAAATCCCTGGTCCAAGGGAGCTAAGCAATTTCCCCCGCTTTCCTGACGATGTAACATGGTCGCCTTCCTCTTTGCAGCGAGACGGCGCACCGAATCTCTCATCTTGATCCAATCCCCGCGCAAACCCAGCGGATCTGGCTCCGCACAGGCACTCCATGATCGCTCAACTCTTCTCTCTTTCCTTTCAATCTCTTGCGGATCAGCTACCGAATCGGCAGATCCATTCCCTCTTGGCAATCGCCTCGGAATCGCCCCGACAGGGGCACCGCTAATCACGCCCATCTTTCTGTAGTAATGTACATATATTGTACAAAGATATGAAAAACAATCACCCTAGAGAAAAAAGGTAACACAATATTACTCATGGGTTCTAGTTTCAACACTGATGTGTTAAATGTTGGAGATGGACTGAATGATAAAAAAACATCAGTTTGACTAATTCACATTTAGATGTTTTTTAAGAATGTCACATCTAAGCTCCCACAAATATATAATGCAGCAAAAAAACAGAAAAAACTAAAAAAAATAGACCACAAATAGAGTGGACATCGGTTTAGATTTGACATAACTATGTCACATCTAGATGTGTCCTAAACAGACCCCAAAAACATAGCATTGCTAAGGACTCTGCTTGCTTAAGGATTATAAAAACCATAACAACCCCGGTAAAACCAACACTTAACTCAGTCCCTTAAAAAGACAGTTAATCTCACAGATTTGCACATATCCCGCGGCCGTCTATTTTGAAATGGGAAGCATCCGAGACTGAATCACTACTTGTGCGATGCTGACTCATAATGGAGTTGCGTGTGTCATATTAAATCAGCCGACTGAACATGGATCGAAGACCAACTGACCTGCTGGCTGCGAGTCTTTTATTAAACAGCTGTGATCTACGATCTGTTGGCAGATTTAACCTCCTCTGGACTCGCTGCTTGCTCCGGTCTTCGGCGCAGTACAGTTCGCTTGTTTTGTCTCTGATGATGATGCTTCGCTGTTCCCAGTAAGATCCGCCGTTAATTACGGGTTAGTTCACTCACTACTGATAATACTATTGCAAGTTGCCAGTAGCTCACTGAGAGCATCTCCAACAGCCGCGACGCAAATTATGCCGTTTTAGCGCGCGCGCAACGCGGCGGGTTGCTTCAGCGGGCGCGCAAAAACGGCGCGCGCGTTATGACGGGTTGGGCGCGCGCTCAAAAATACTTAGCCGCGCGGTGTATTTCGGGCGCCAGCTACAGCGCGCGGCACACTCGAGCGCTCGCGCCGCACTCTCTCCTCTCCTCTCCTCGTCCTACGCCCTGCGCGCGCCGGCGCCGGCGCCCTGCCACCCACCCATGGACGCGCACATCGGCGTCCCGCTCACCCCGCTGTACAGCCGCGACCCCCCCCCCCGGCCGCCGCCGCCGCCGCGGCTGCGGCTTCCGAAGCGCCGGCGAGCTCACTCGTTGAGCCGGCCGCCGACGCGCATCACGTGTCCGACGAAATGCCCCCAAGGTGAAAAAATTTCCAACTTTTCTTTTCTTCTTATTTTTTCAATGCATCATCATCACATATAGATAGCTTATTTGCATTGTTCAAAAAACTTTGTAGTCTCAACGATGATGCATACATGTCCACTATGGGTGTTGGGTCAAACAATTTGCATTGGTCTCACACCAATGACATCCATTTCCAAGACCATGAGTTTGAGGTGGACGAGGAGGGTGAGGGAATTGTCGAGGCGCCGAAAGGAAGAGCGGGCAATTACTCAACCAATGATGACAAGTTGCTATGCCATACTTATTTGCAAGTGTCGAAGGATCCATCCATTGGCGGTGATCAAAGTAGACACGCATATTGGGGGCGAATGAAAGAACACTTTGATGCTCACAACTTGAGTGGAATTGACCGCTCCGAGAGATCACTTCGGTCCCGATGGTCGACAATCAACGCGGATTGTCAAAAGTGGGCGGCCGTACAAAAGGCAGTTGACAAGATTAACCCAAGTGGCACAAATGAGGATGATCGAGTAAGTGGCATCTAATATATGTTCATCATACTTGTTTTTGGTGACCGAAGTGCTAACTTGTTTTGTTTTTCTTGTAGAACAACATTGCACAAAACTTGTTCAAAGAAGAGACAAGGACAACCAAGAAGGGGAAGATCAAGAAAGGCAGGGTCTTTACCTTGCCTCATTGCTATGAAGTGTTAAAGGATGATGAGAAATGGAAGAAGCGTGTTGGTTTGGAGGATTTGCATTTGAGCAACAAACGGAAGCGAGCAATTGAGAATGTTGATGATGAGGAGGAGGATGATGCATCAAGTGATGACGGCATGAGAAGCCCCACACCCAACTCGGTTTCATACTCGAAGCCAAAACGACCGGATGGGTGCAAGAAAGACCAAACCGAAAAGAAGAAGAGGAAAGGAGATGATGAGCTCAAAAATGCTATGGAAGCTATTGTGAAGGCAAGGGTCGAAGCCAATGAGGTGAGGAAAATGGCAAGGAACCAAGATGTCGTGGCCGAGGAGAGGAGGTTGGCGGCCGAGGAGAGAAGGGTGGATGCCGAGGAGAGAAAAGTGACTTTGGAGGAGAGGAAAGTGAGCAACGAGGAGCGAGCTAAGTTGTTGGAATGGGAGAAGCACTTGTTCTTCTTGGACACTTCTAACCTCAATGCGGCGCAAAAAGAGTATGTCAATCTTGCCCAACAAGAAATCTTGATCCAAAAAAGAGCCTTGGTTCGTGCAATGGGTGGCGGTGGCCTCGGCGCCATGGGAGGCATGGGTGGCTTCGGCGCCATTGGTGGCGGTGGCCTCGGCGCCATGGGAGGCATGGATGGCTTCGGAGTCATGGGAGGCATGGGTGCACCTCCGGCCGCCATGGGAGGCATGGGCATGGCGGCATGGGTGGCTTTGGAGCACCCTCCGACGCTATGGCCGCCATGAGAGGCATGAATTTTGCTTCTCTCATGGGAGGCATGGGTGCACCTCCTGCCGCCATGGGTGCAATGTCTTCCGATGTGCCTTCTCACACACATTTCCATGAAGATGCCGTTGAAGATCTTGCCAACACCGTCGGAGCTTCACATGATGCGGTGCGTGATGAGGAGAGGGAGGAAGATTCATCTTCGAAGGCGGAAGAGTCGTCTTCGGAAGATGAGGACGAAGACGAAGACGAGGAAGATGAAGATTGATGTGTCTTTCATGTCTTGAACTTTAGTTTGCATTTGAACTTGGTTGGATGAACTTGTGGGCATAATTTTGAACTTGTGGGCATGAACTTTTATTCATCAACTTGTTTGTGTCAAATTTCACATGTTAATTTTTGTCCAAAATATTATATATGCAAAATGCCCGGCGAGTCGCACGCGCTGTATTTTTGCGCTCTGCTGGAGCGGCGCGCGCGCTGCATTATAGCGCGGGTGCTGGAGCCAGCGCAGGCGGACGCGTAAAACCAGCCGTAGCGCGCGGTAAACAGGTTTTTTTGCGCGCGGCGCTTTAGCGCGGCTGTTGGAGATGCTCTGAGACTGAGTAGCTTTTATCTATGCCAGCCCTCCCACTCTGTTGCTTCACTAGTCACATCAAGTCCACCAATACGCAGTAAGAAAGGGACTACAGAGAGCTGAAACTCCAACAATGGCAGGTGCAGCACCGGCCGATGAAGATGGATCGCCGAAGAAGACGAAGCAGGGCGGCTTCAAGACAATGCCCTTCATACTAGGTGATTGATTCCCGCGTGCTTTGCTTTTAAATTTCTCTCTGGAGAGCAGCATCTCGCCGGTGTTGACCGTGTAGATCGACTCGACGCATGCAGCGAACGAGGTCTGCGACAGGTTCGCGACGGCCGGCTTCAACGCCAACATGATCACCTACCTCACGCAGCAGCTGCACCTGCCGCTGGTGGAGGCCTCCAACCTGCTCACCAACTTCATGGGCACGGCGGCCTTCACCCCGGTCTTCGGCGCCATCATCGCCGACTCCTACGCCGGCCGCTTCTGGACCATCGCCGCCGGCGGCGCGCTGTACCAGCTCGGCATGCTCGGCCTCGTCGTGTCCGCGCTCGCCACTGCCCTCCGCCCCGCGCCGTGCGCCGCCGCTGCCCTGTCGACGCCCGCGTGCCAGCGCGCCAACGGTGGGCAGCTCGCCGTGCTTTACGTGTCGCTGCTCTTCACCGCGCTCGGGTCCGGCGGCATCCGGCCGTGCGTGGTGGCGTTCGGCGCGGACCAGTTCGGCGTGGGAGGGAGGCGGCCCGGCGGCGAGCAGAAGTGGAGCTTCTTCAACTTCTACTTCTTCACCATGGGGCTTGCCGTGCTGCTGGCGCTGACGGTGGTGGTGTACATCCAGGAGAACGTCGGGTGGGGATGGGGGTTCGGCATCCCCGCCATCGCCATGTTCGTCTCCGTGCTGTCCTTCGTGGTCGGCTACCCGCTCTACGTCAGGGTGAAGCCCGGTGGAAGCCCCTTCGTGAGGCTGGTTCAGGTCATCATCGCGGCGATCAAGAAGAGGAAGGAGGCCGTGCCGGAGGACGCCGGCATGCTGTACCAGAACAAGGAGCTGGACGCTCCCATCGCCGCCGACGGGAGGCTGCTCCACACCAACCAGCTTAGGCAAGTAATTAACCTCGAGTTGGTACACTTGGTTCCATCTTCCATGTGCACCATTGTGTCTTTTCCTCATGTGGTTCGTTTGTTTATTGATGCCAACGTGAAGGTTCTTGGATCGAGCAGCTATAGTGACGACGACCGAAGCCGTTGACTCCGGCGCCGAGCCGGACCTGTGGCGGCTGGCGACGGTGCACCGCGTGGAGGAGCTCAAGTCCATCGTGCGCATGCTGCCGCTGTGGGCGGCCAGCATCACGCTCATCGCCGCCGCCTCGCACAACTTCACCTTCGCCATCCAGCAGTCGCGCACCATGGACCGCCGCCTCACGCCGCGGTTCGAGATCCCGCCGGCCAGCATGATCATCTTCACCACGCTCACCATGCTCGTCAGCCTCTCTCTCTACGACCGCGTCTTCGTCCCGCTCGCGCGCCGCTACACCGGCCGGCAGTCGGGGATCTCCTACTTCCAGCGCATGGGCGCCGGGCTGGCGGTCTCCGTCCTCGGCGTCCTCGCGGGGGCGCTCGTCGAGGGCAAGCGGCGCAGGGCCGCGGCGGAGCACGGGCTGCTGGACAGCCCCGCCGCCACGGTGCCGATCAGCGTGTTCTGGCTGGTGCCGCAGTACGCGCTCCACGGGGTGAGCGACGCGCTGTCCACGGTGGCGCACATGGAGTTCCTGTACGACCAGTCGCCGGAGAGCATGCGCAGCTCCTCGGCGGCGCTGTTCTGGGTCGCCGGCTCGCTCGGGAACTACCTGGGAACGCTGCTCGTCACGGTGGTGCAGAGCGCAAGCGGAGGGGAGTGGCTGCAGGACAACATCAACAGGGGCAGGCTCGATTACTACTACTGGCTCGTGACCTTGCTCATGGCGCTCAACCTTGCGTACTACATCGTCTGCTTCCATTTTTACACCCTGAAGTCCTTCGACGTGGAGGGGAAGGCGGCGCAACGGCGGCAAGATGACGGTGAGGGGCAAAGTCGGAGTGCGGAGCGGGAGACTGAGCTCGATGCTGGCCGCATTGGAGCTTCGAAAAATAGTGAGTAGGATCATTTATAACGGTGTAAGCTCAGCTCAGGGAGCGGTTAACATCACTATATCAGTCTATCTTTGAACTACCGAACTTGTATTGATGTAACAGAATTAAAAGGGGGAAATTAAGATGCATCATTGTTCTTTCTTTTTGCTGCAATTACTCAGTTGTTAGATTTCTTTTTCTGAAAATCCTAGCCATCTAAAATTGCGCAGTGCGCAGCCTAGGATTGCACTTTTTGAAGGAGCACATTTTTTACTGAAATTTGAATGCATCTTTTAAGTTCATGCTTTCTTTTTCAGAAAGGGGAATACCCGACCTCTGCATCACATGATGCACACAACCGTATTATTAAAAATGAAATAAGTTCAAGTCACCGAGTACTCGACAATAAAATAATGGGATTGCTAATTCTCATACGACTGAGACTTATGGAACAGTCTCAGTCGATGTTATATTCGTTAGATCTTACGTGGAGATCCGTGTAAAATTTTCTTTTAATTTTTTTCTTTCTTCTTTTTTATACGTTCTGTTATTTGACTGGGACTTCATTAAGTCTCAATCGATTGAATCTAGCCACGCCATAAAAAAAAGGAAAACACAACCACAAGCAGCCGGAGCCGAGATTACATAACTCATCCACATAATCTACGAGTAGCTCGTTAGCCAAACTGGTCGAACAAATCTGTGCAACCGTTTTTAGCCGGCTGCACCCATAGGCCATAAGCGTTCACGTGTCCACACGATGTGTAGTGGCGAATCTAGAACGCAAATGCAGGATAGGCTCAACTACAAGGATACTAATTTTTTGGGTGTCGAAAGCCATTTTATGTGTTGCATCTAACTACTAGTGTGCTGATCATTGGTAGTGTTTTTTTGTGTGGCAGATTTTGAGGGTAGGCTAGGGCCTGTTGAGTAGAATCGCCCCTGGCTGCAGTGATGACCACATACGCATAAAATCCATAGCTTTGTAAATAAACTGTAAGAAATTAGGATAAGATGATTTGTCAAAGATGTAATTATTCCAACAATTTCATATTGCCCAAAGAATGGTTCAAACTCCCACACAGATTTGGCCCTTCAGCTTATGATGAAAACCACCTAACCAGTTTCCAAACAAATTTGAAATATACGCTGGTGGTCCTAAATTGTATTTAACATGAACCATATGCCAGATCATTGTAGTAAACGGACATGACAGAAATGAATGATGAATTGTCTCATCTTGATCACACACAAAAAATGTCGCCATGCCAGTTACGTTTAGAAAGGTTATCTCGGTAAGAACTACCCCCCTCTTCCAAAAACAAATGAAAAGTTTGATCTTAGAAGGAACCTTCGTTTTCCAAATATGCTTTCTGTGAAAAATAGGTCCAGGATCCATAAAATCTGCATACATAGATCATAGTGAAGACACCATTAGTGGTTAACCTCCACTAGAATGAATCTGGCATCTGACTTAGATTAATCGACATAAATTTAGAAACCAAATGGTCCCACTTAGTTCATTTGACACCTAGTAATGCTCTGCGAAATTGGATGTTCGAAGGGCTATCCCCAAGAACAAAAGCCACCAAATCCCTTTTAGTACAATATTATATAGGGTTGGGTATTGTAGAGCTAGTGGAGTATCACCCAAAAAGGTATCTTCCCAAAAACTCGTCGCTTGGCCATCGCCAATCTTAAAGGAACCTCTCTTAAAAAAGGATGACTTGACCTTCATCAAGCCACTCCAAAACGGTGAATCAGTAGGCTTAACATCTACTCCCTCCGCCCGGAAAAGCTTGTCCCAAGTTTGTTCCTCAAATAGATGTATCTAGCACTAACTTGGTGCTAGATACATCCCATTTGAGGGACAAGCTTTTTCGGACGGAGGGAGTACTTGGGATAATGTTTTGGAGTATAGGTATTTGTTATGCAACAACTCTTGGCAAACACGTTCCCCATTAAGTAGTTTATACAACCATTTGCTGAGTAAGCACTTGTTTTTTATTTCAAGATTCTCACCTTCTGTACTTCTGCTTCTGCTCCTCGTATTGCCAATAGAACCTAGGCTGATAAAACTCTAGCATTTTCTACACCCCTTTAGGTATCTCAAAAAATGATAGCATGAACATTGGTAAACTAGTGAGGACAGCGTTGTTGAGGGTAAGCCATCCCCTATACAACAAGAGCTTACACTTCCAACCGTTGAGCTTCTTTTCGAAGCAATTTCAATAATTTCCCATTCCTTGTTGATGAGCTTACGGTCATGAATGGTAATCCTAAAGTACACAAACGGAAGGGATCCCACCTCACAGCCAAACAACTGCCTATACTGTCTCTCCTCCTTTTTGGCCTTACCAAAACAGAAGAGCTCACTTCTATGGAAAATAATTTTGAGAGTTGAAAGTTGTTCAAAAAGACACAGAATCAACTTCATATTCATCGCCTTTTGAAGGTCATGTTCCAAAACAAGGACTGTGGCATTCACATACTGGAGGATAGACACACCTCCAGCAACCAGATGCGGGATAAGCCACCAACTTAACCATCCTTATTAGCTCTTGCTATGAGAATAGCCAACATATCCACCACTATATTAAATAAGATTGGTGACAATGGGTCACCCTGCCTCGCTTCCTTCTAAAATAATGGTTGATGCCATCATTGACCTTAACCCCAACACACCCAGCCCGAACGTAAGAAGCCACTTGTTTCCTCCATTGAACAACGAAACCTTTCATGCAAAGGCCTCGTTAAAGAAAATGCCACTTTACTTGTCGTATGCCTTCTCAAAGTCCACCTTAAATATAACTCCATCTAGTTTCTTAGTGTGGAGCTCATGGATCATCTCATGAAGGACAACCACTCCCTCAAGAATATTGCGATCATGCATAAAGGGCAGTCTGCGTTGGGCGCCGATGTCACTACGCAACTTTATTCTTGTAGACTCATGTTGGGCCTCCAAGCGCAGAGTTTTGTAGGACAGTATCAATTTTCCCTCAAGTGGATGACCTAAGGTTTATCAATCCGTGGGAGGAGTAGGATGAAGATGGTCTCTCTCAAACAACCTTGCAACCAAATACAAGAAATCTCTTGTGTCCCCAACACACCAATACAATGGCAAATTGTATAGGTGCACTAGTTCGGCGAAGAGATGGTGATAAAAGTGTAATATGGGTGGTAGAAATATATTTTTATAATCTGAATAAATAAAAACAACAAGGTAGCAAGTAACAAAAGTGAGCAGAAATGGTATTTGCATTGCTTGAAAATGAGGCCTAGGGCCCGTACTTTCGCTAGTACAATCTCTCAACAATGCTAATATAATTGGATCATATAACCATCCCTCAAAGTGCGATGAAGAATCACTCCAAAGTTCCTATCTAGCAGAGAACACAAGAAGAAATTGTTTGTAGGGTACGAAACCACCTCAAATCTATTGATACGTCTACAACGTATCTATAATTTTTGATTGTTCCATGCTATTATATTATCAATCTTGGATGTTTTATATGCATTTATATGATATTTTATATGATTTTTGGGACTAATCTATTAACCTAGAGCCCAGTGCCAGTTTTTGGGTTTTCCTTGTTTTTCAGTTTTACAGAAAAGGAATACCAAACAGAGTCCAATTGACGTGCCAATTTTTTATGGACCAAAAGAAGCCTCCGAAGTAAAAGAGTTGGGCCAAAAGAGTCCCGGGCTGCCCACGAGGGTGGGGGCGCGCCCTACCCCCCTCGGCGCACCCCCTATCTCGTGGACGGCTCGGAGACCCCCTGACGTGAGACCTATGCCAAAAATTCCTATAAATACCGAAACCTCCAGAAAATAACCTAGATCGGGAGTTCCGCCGCCGCAAGCCTCTGTAGCCACCAAAAACCAATTGGGACCCTGTTCCGGCACCCTGCCGGAGGGGGGATCCCTCACCGATGGCCATCTTCATCATCCCTGCGCTCTCCATGATGAGGAGGGAGTAGTCACCCTCGGGGCTGAGGGTATGTACCAGTAGCTATGTATTTGATCTCTCTCTCTCTCTCTCTCTCTCTCTCTCGTGTTCTTGATTCTGCACGATCTTGATGTATCGCGAGCTTTGCTATTATAGTTGGCTCTTATGATGTTTCTCCCCCTCTACTCTCTTGCAATGGATTGAGTTTTCCCTTTGAAGTTATCTTATCGGATTGAGTCTTTAAGGATTTGAGAACATTTGATGTATGTCTTGGATGTGCTTATCTATGGTGACAATGGGATATTCACGTGATCTACTTGATGTATGTTTTGGTGATCAACTTGCGGGTTCAGTGACCTTGTGAACTTATGCATAGGGGTTGGCACATTTTTTCGTCTTGACTCTCCGGTAGAAACTTTGGGGCACTCTTTGAAGTACTTTGTGTTGGTTTGAATAGATGAATCTGAGATTGTGTGACGCATATCATATAATCATACCCACGGATACTTGTGGTGACATTGGAGTATCTAGGTGACATTAGGGTTTTGGTTGATTTGTGTCTTAAGGTGTTATTCTAGTACGAACTCTAGGATAGATCGAACGGAAAGAATAGCTTTGTGTTATTTTACTACGGACTCTTGAATAGATCGATTAGAAAGGATAACTTTGAGGTGGTTTCGTACCCTACAATAATCTTTTCGTTTGTTCTTCGCTATTAGTGACTTTGGAGTGACTCTTTGTTGCATGTTGAGGGATAGTCTTATGATCCAATTATGTTATTATTGTTGAGAGAACTTGCACTGGTGAAAGTATGAACCCTAGGCCTTGTTTCAACGCATTGCAATATCGTTTGTGCTCACTTTTATCATTAGTTAACTTGCTGTTTTTTATATTTTCATATTACAAAAACCTATATCTATCATCCATATTGCACTTGTGTCACCATCTCTTCGCCGAACTAGTGCACCTATACAATTTACCATTGTATTGGGTGTGTTCGACACACAAGAGACTCTTTGTTATTTGGCTGCAGGGTTGTTTGAGAGAGACCATCTTCATCCTACACCTCCCACAGATTGATAAACCCTAGGTCATCCACTTGAGGGAAATTTGCTAATGTCCTACAAACTTCTTCACTTGGAGGCCCAACAACGTCTACAATAAGAAGGTTGTGTAGTAGACATCAAGCAATTTCTGGCGTCGTTGCCCGGGAGGTTAGTGCTTGAAGGTATATCTTTAGATCTTACAATCGAATTTTTTTGTTTCTTGTTTTATCACTAGTTTAGTTTATAAAAGAAAACTAAAAAAATGGAATTAAGGGTGCTTCATATGCTTCATCTTTTTAATGTCTTTCATGAAAATGATGGGAAGGAAAATTGTGCTCAAGTGCTAAAAGAAGAATTACATATAATGCGTGGCATAAAATATGTGAATGATGAGCATGATTGCAATGTTGTTAGTATGAATTCTTTGAATACCCATGATGCTAATGATATGCAAAGCCACAAGCTTGGGGATGCTATGTTTGATGAAGATGATATGTTTAGTCCCCCAAGTTTTGATGAGCAAATTTATTATGATGAAAGCATGCCTCGTATTTATGATGATTATTGTGATGACACGTATGCTATAAAGAATAAAGATAACCATGAAACCTGTCATCATGATTTTAATTTTCAATTGGATTATGCTTCACATGATAGTTATTTTGTTGAGTTTGCTCCCACTACTATTGATGAGAATAAATTTGCTTATGTGAAGAGTAGTAAAATTTATATGCAAGTAGATCATGAAAATAATGCTTTATGTGCTGGTTATATGGTTGAATTCATTCATGATTCTGCTGAAAATTATTATGAGAGAGGATCATATGCTTCTACATATTGCAATAATATCAAGTTTCCTCTCTATGTGCTTAAAATCTTGAAGTTATGCTTGTTTTGCCTTCCTATGCTAGTTGATTATTGTTCCCATAAATTGTTTGCTCACAAAATCCCTATGCATAGGAAGTGAGTTAGACTTAAATTGGCTGGCCATATTCTTCATGATGCTCTCTTTGCGTTTCAATTCTTATCTTTTATGTGAGCATCATTGAAATCATAATGCCTAGCTTAGGGCGTTAAACGATAACGCTTGTTGGGAGGCAACCCAATTTTATTTTTGTTCTTTAATTTTTGTTCCTATTTAGTAATAAATAATTCATCTAGCTTCTTGTTAGATGTGGTTTTATGTTTTAATTAGTGTTTGTGCCAAGTAAAGCCTATAGGATCTTCTTGGGTGATAATTATTTGATCTTGCTGAAAAACACAGAAACTTTCTGCTCACCAAAACAATTGTTAAAAATCACAAGAAAGCGTTAAAATATGGATTCAAATTTCAGTGGATCAATAATAAAATTATCTAGGTCTTCCTATTCTGCTAGAATTTTTGGAGTTCCAGAAGTTTGCGTTTGATACAGATTACTACAGACCGTTCTGTTTTTGACAGATTCTGTTTTCTATGTGTTGTTTGCTTATTTTGATGAATCTATGAGTAGTATCGGAGGGTATGAACCATAGAGAAGTTGGAATACAGTAGATATTACACCAATATGAATTTAGAATGAGTTCACAACAATACCTAAGTGGTGATTTATTTTCTTATACTAACGGAGCTTACAAGTTTTCTGTTGAGTTTTGTGTTGTGAAGTTTTCAAGTTTTGGGTAAAGATTCGATGGACTATGGAATAAGGAGTGGGAAGAGCCTAAGCTCGGGGATTCCCAAGGCACCCCAAGGCAATATTCAAGGTCAACCAAGATCCTAAGCTTGGGGATGCCCCGGAAGGCATCCCCTCTTTCGTCTTCGTTCATCGGTAACTTTACTTGGAGCTATATTTTTATTCACCACATGATATGTGTTTTGCTTGGAGCATTATTTTATTTTATTTTGTTTTGCTTTATTTGATTAATATCCCAAGATATGAAATTCTTAAATGTTAGAGATTCCTCACATAGTTTCATAATTATTCGACTACTCATTGATCTTCACTTATATCTATCGGAGTAGTTTGTGATTTGCTCTAGTGCTTCACTTATATCCTTTTAGAGCACGGCAGTGGTTTTATTTTGAAGAAATAGATGAACTCTCGTGCTTAACTTATATTATTTTGAGAGTCTTTAGAACAGCATGGTAATTTGCTTTGGTTATAAATTTAGTCCTAATATGATAGGCATCCAAGAGGGATATAATAAAACTTTCATATAAAGTGCATTGAATACTATGAGAAGTTTGATTATTTATATTGTTTTGAGATATGAAGATGGTGATATTAGAGTCATGCTAGTTGAGTAGTTGTGAATTTGAGAAATACTTGTGCTAAAGTTCGTGATTCCCGTAGCATGCACGTATGGTGAACCGTTATGTGATGAAGTCGGAGCATGATTTATTTATTGATTGTATTCCTTATGAGTGGCGGTCGGGGACGTGCGATGGTCTTTTCCTACCAATCTATCCCCCTAGGAGCATGCGTGTAGTACTTCGTTTCGATAACTAATAGATTTTTGCAATAAGTATGTGAGTTCTTTATGACTAATGTTGGGTCCATGGATTATACGCACTCTCACCCTTCCATCATTGCTAGCCTCTCTAGTAAGGATGGCAATGGGTAGGGTATGGGGCAGATAAAGCAATACCATACCCATACATGTGTAGTCAATGGGTACAAAGTTCTACCCATACCCATACCCATGGGTATGAAACTTTACCCGTACCCATACCCGACGGTTACGCATACCCATTGGGTACCCAATGGGTAGATCAAAAAATACATAAGTTATTCGCAGTTTTATATTTAGTTATAACACTTTTGACAAAAAAATATTGATCTCAACTCAATAACAGATAGATGAGTACACGACAATTATCTCAATTCAAATTGACAATTGGTGACAAGTTTAACATAGGTTCACAATCTCATGACACAACTTTAACATAGGTACACTTGTGAATCACGGGTAAGGTTCACATGTTAGTATAAATGGGTAGGGTACGGGTATATCCATAGGTAAAAGCCTATTTCCATAGGTACAACCCATGGGTATAAAATTGTGCACATACCCTGCCCATGCGGATACGATATCCGCGGGTACCCGTACCCATGGGTAAAATTGCCATCCTTGCTCTCTAGTATCGCACAACTTTCGCTGGTACCATACACCCACCATTACCTTCCTCAAAACAGCCACCATACCTACCTATTATGGCATTTCCATAGCCATTCCGAGATATATTGCCATGCAACTTTCCACCGTTCAGTTTATTATGACACGCTCCATCATTGTCATATTGCTTTGCATGATCACGTAGATGACATCGTATTTGTGGCGAAGCCACCTTCATAATTCTTTCATACATGTCACTCTTGATTTATTGCACATCTCGGTACACCGCCGGAGGCATTCATATAGAGTTATATTTTGTTCTAAGTATCGAGTTGTAATTCATGAGTTGTAAGTAAATAAAAGTGTGATGATCATCATTATTAGAGCATTGTCCCAGTGAGGAAAGGATGATGGAGACTATGACTCCCCCACAAGTCAGGATGAGACTCCGGACAAAAAATAAAAAAGTAAAAATAAAAAAGAGGCCAAAAGAAAAAGAGAAGGCCCAAAAAAACAAAAAAAATGAGAGAAAAAGAGAGAAGGGGCAATGTTACTATCCTTTTACCACACTTGTGCTTCAAAGTAGCACCATGATACTCATGATAGAGAGTCTCCTATGTTGTCACTTCCATATACTAGTGGGAATCTTTCATTATAGAACTTGGCTTGTATATTCCAATGATGGGCTTCCTCAAAATGCCCTAGGTCTTCGTGAGCAAGCGAGTTGGATGCACACCCACTTAGTTTCTTTTTGAGCTTTCATACACTTATGGCTCTAGTGCATCCATTGCATGGCAATCCCTACTCACTCACATTGATATCTATTGATGGGAAACTTCATAGCCCGTTGATACGCCTAGTTGATGTGAGACTATCTTCTCCCTTCTTGTCTTCTCCACAACCACCATTCTATTCCACCCATAGTGCTATGTCCATGGCTCACGCTCATGTATTGCGTGAAGATTGAAAAAGTTTGAGAACATCAAAAGTATGAAACAATTGCTTGGCTTGTCATCGGGGTTGTGCATGATTTAAATATTTTGTGTGATGAAGATAGAGCATAGCCAGACTATATGATTTTGTAGGGATAGCTTGCTTTGGCCATGTTATTTTGAGAAGACATGATTGCTTTGTTAGTATGCTTGAAGTATTATTGTTTTCATGTCAATATTAAACTTTTGTTCTGAATCTTATGTATCTGAATATTCTTGCCACAATAATGAAGATTACATTGATAAATATGTTAGGTAACATTCCACATCAAAAATTCTATTTTTATCATTTACCTACTCGAGGACGAGCAGGAATTAAGCTTGGGGATGCTGATACGTCTCCAATGTATCTATAATTTTTTATTGTTCCATGCTATTATATTATCAATCTTGGATGTTTTATATGCATTTATATGCTATTTTATATGATTTTTGGGACTAACCTATTAACCTAGAGCCCAATGCCAGTTTCTGTTTTTCCTTGTTTTTGAGTTTTACAGAAAAGGAATACAAAACGGAGTCCAATTGACGTGCCAATTTTTGATGATTTTTTATGGACCAAAAGAAGCCCCCGGAGTAAAAGAGTTGGGCCAGAAGAGTCCCAGGCTGCCCACGATGGTGGGGGGTGTGCCCTACGCCCCTGGGCGTAGCCCCCTATCTCGTGGACGGCTCGGAGACCCCCCTGACGTGAGGCCTACGTCAAAAATCCCTATAAATACAGAAACCTCCAGAAAATAACCTAGATCGGGAGTTCTGCCGCCGCAAGCCTCTGTAGCCACCAAAAACCAATCGGGACCTTGTTCCGGCACCCTGCCGGAGGGGGGATTGAAGGAAATATGCCCTAGAGGCAATAATAAAGTTATTACTTATTTCCTTATATCATGATAAATGTTTATTATTCATGCTAGAATTGTATTAACCGGAAACATAATACTTGTGTGAATACATAGACAAACAGAGTGTCACTAGTATGCCTCTACGTCAAATATCAAAGATGGTTATGTTTCCTAACCATTGCCATGAGTTGTCATTTGATTGACGGGATCACATCATTCTCCTAATGATGTCGGTGTATACCGGAGGAACACTCTGTTAGCTTAGCACTCGATCGTTTTGTATTCTGCTATTGCTTTCTTCATGACTTATACATATTCCTTTGACTATGATATTATGCAACTCCCGTTTACCGGAGGAACACTTTGTGTGCTACCAAATGTCACAACGTAACTGGGTGATTATAAAGGTGCTCTACAGGTGTCCCCGAAGGTACTTGTTGGGTTGGCGTATTTCGAGATTAGGATTTGTCACTCCGATTGTCGGAGAGGTATCTCTGGGCCCACTCGGTAATGCACATCACTATAAACCTTGCAAACATTGCAACTAATAAGTTAGTTGTGGGATGATGTATTACAGAATGAGTAAAGAGACTTGCCAGTAACGAGATTGAACTAGGTATTGAGATACCGACGATCGAATCTCGGGCAAGTAACATACCGATGACAAAGGGAACAACGTATGTTGTTATGCGGTTTGACCGATAAAGATCTTCGTAGAATATGTGGGAGCCAATATGAGCATCCAGGTTCCGCTATTGGTTATTGACCGGAAACGTGTCTCGGTCATTTCTACATAGTTCTCAAACCCGTAGGGTCCGCACGCTTAAAGTTAGATGACGGTTATATTATAAGCTTATGTATTTTGATGTACCGAAGATAGTTCAGAGTCCTAGATGTGATCATAGACATGACGAGGAGTCTCGAAATGGTAGAGACATAAAGATTGATATATTGGAAGCCTATATTTGGATATCGGAAGTGTTCTAGGTGAAATCGGGATTTTACCGGAGTACCGGGGGTTACCGGAACCCCCCCGGGGGTCTAATGGGCCTACATGGGACATAGTGGAGAAGAGGAGGAGCGGCCAGGGCAGGCCGCGCGCCCCCTCCCCCTCTAGTCCGAATTGGACAAGGAGGGGGTGGCGCCCCCTTTCCTTCCTCTCTCCCTCCTCCGTCCCCCCTTCTCCTACTCCAACTAGGAAGGGAGGGAGTCCTACTCCCGGTGGGAGTAGGACTCCTCCTGGCGCGCCTCCTCTTGGCCGGCCGCCTCTCCCCCCTTGCTCCTTCATATACAGGGGCAGGGGGCACCCCATAGACACAACAATTGATCATTGATCTTTTAGCCGTGTGTGGTGCCCCCCTCCACCATAGTCCACCTCGATAATTGAAGGAAATATGCCCTAGAGGCAATAATAAAGTTATTATTTATTTCCTTATTTCAAGATAAATGTTTATTATTCATGCCAGAATTGTATTAACTGAAAACATAATACATGTGTGAATACATAGACAAACAGAGTGTCACTAGTATGCCTCTACTTGACTAGCTCGTTGATCAAAGATGGTTAAGTTTCCTAGCCATAGGCATGAGTTGTCATTTGATTAACGGGATCACATCATTAGGAGAATGATGTGATTGACATGACCCATTCGTTAGCTTAGCACCCGATCGTTTATTATGTTGCTACTGCTTTCTTCATGACTTATACATGTTCCTATGACTATGAGATTATGCAACTCCCGTTTGCCGGAGGAACACTTTGTGTGCTACCAAATGTCACAACATAACTGGGTGATTATAAAGGAGTACTACAGGTGTCTCCAATGGTAGATGTTGGGTTGGCGTATTTCGAGATTAGGATTTGTCACTCCGATTGTCGGAGAGGTATCTCTGGGCCCTCTCGGTAATGCACATCACATAAGCCTTGCAAGCATTGCAACTAATGTGTTAGTTGTGAGATGATGTATTACAGAACGAGTAAAGAGACTTGCCGGTAAAGATATTGAACTAGGTATTGAGATACCGACGATCGAATCTCAGGCAAGTAACATACCGATGACAAAGGGAACAACGTATGTTGTTATGCGGTCTGACCAATAAAGATCTTCGTAGAATATGTAGGAGCCAATATGAGCATCCAGGTTCCGCTATTGGTTATTGACTGGAGACATGTCTCGGTCATGTCTACATTGTTCTCGAACCGTAGGGTCCGCACGCTTAAGGTTTCGATGACAGTTATATAATGAGTTTATGAGTTTTGATGTACCGAAGGAGTTCGGAGTCCCGGATGAGATCGGGGACATGACGAGGAGTCTCGAAATGGTCGAGACGTAAAGATCGATATATTGGACGACTATATTCGGACATCGAAAAGGTTCTGAGTGATTCTGGTATTTTTGGGAGTACCGGAGAGTTACGGGAATTCGTCGGGGAGTATATGGGCCTTATTGGGCCATACGGGAATAGAGGAGAGAGGCCAAAAGGAAGGAGGCCTGCGCCCCCCCTCTGGTCCGAATTGGATAAGGGGCGCAACCCCCTTTTCCTTCTTCCTCTCCCCCTCTTTCCCCTTCTCCTACTCCAACAAGGAAGGAGGGAGTCCTACTCCCGGTGGGAGTAGGACTCCCCTTGGCGCGCCTCCTCCTAGGCCGGCCGCCCCCTCCCCATTGCTCCTTTATATACGGGGGCAGGGGGCACCCCATGACACACAAGTTAATCTTCGTGATCGTTCCTTAGCCGTGTGCGGTGCCCCCCTCCATGATATTACACCTCGATCATATTGTAGCGGTGCTTAGGCGAAGCCCTGCGACAGTTGAACATCAAGATCGTCACCACGCCGTCGTGCTGACGGAACTCCTCCCCGAAGCTTTGCTGGATCGGAGCCCGGGGTGCGTCATCAAGCTGTACGTGTGTCAAGAACTCGGAGGTGCCGGAGAAACGGTGCTTGGATCGGTTGGACCGGGAAGACGTACAACTACTTCCTCTACATTGCGTCAACACTTCCGCTTCGGTCTACGAGGGTACGTAGACAACACTCTTCCCTCTCGTTGCTATGCATCACCATGATCTTGCGTGTGCGTAGGAAATTTTTTGAAATTACTACGTTCCCCAACAGTGGCATCAGAGCCTAGGTTTTATGGTTTGATGTTATATGCACGAGTAGAACACAAGTGAGTTGTGGGCGATATAAGTCATACTGCCTACCAGCATGTCATACTTTGGCTCGGCGGTATTGTTGGATGAAGCGGCCCGGACCGACATTACGCGTACGCTTACGCGAGACTGGTTCTACCGCCGTGCTTTGCACACAGGTGGCTGGCGGGTGTCAGTTTCTCCAACTTTAGTTGAACCGAGTATGGCTACGCCCGGTCCTTGCGAAGGTTAAAACGGCGTCAACTTGACAAACTATCGTTGTGGTTTTGATGCGTAGGTGAGATTGGTTCTTGCTTAAGCCCGTAGCAGCCACGTAAAACTTGCAACAAACAAAGTAGAGGACGTCTAACTTGTTTTTGCAGGGCATGTTGTGATGTGATATGGTTAAGACATGATGCTAAATTTTATTGTATGATATGATCATGTTTTATAACTGAGTTATCGGCAACTGGCAGGATCCATATGGTTGTCGCTTTATTGTATGCAATGCAATCGCCTTGTAATGCTTTACTTTATCACTAAGCGGTAGCGATAGTCGTAGAAGCATAAGATTGGCGAGACGACAATGATGCTACGATGGAGATCAAGGTGTCGCGCCGGTGACGGTGGTGATCATGACGGTGCTTCGGAGATGGAGATCACAAGCACAAGATGATGATGGCCATATCATATCACTTATATTGATTGCATGTGATGTTTATCTTTTTTATGCATCTTATCTTGCTTTGATTGACGGTAGCATTATAAGATGATCTCTCACTAAATTATCAAGAAGTGTTCTCCCTGAGTATGCACCGTTGCCAAAGTTCGTCGTGCCCAGACACCACGTGATGATCGGGTGTGATAGGCTCTACGTCCATCTACAACGGGTGCAAGCCAGTTTTGCACACGTAGAATACTCGGGTTATACTTGACGAGCCTAGCATATGCAGATATGGCCTCGGAACACGGAGACCGAAAGGTCGAGCGTGAATCATATAGTAGATATGATCAACATAGTGATGTTCACCATTGAAAACTACTCCATTGCACGTGATGATCGGTTATGGTTTAGTTGATTTGGATCACGTGATCACTTAGAGGATTAGAGGGATGTCTATCTAAGTGGGAGTTCTTAAGTAATATGATTAATTGAACTTTAATTTATCATGAACTTAGTCCTGGTAGTATTAGCATATCTATGTTGTAGATCAATAGCTCGCGCTGTTGCTTCCCTATGTTTTGATATGTTGCTAGAGAAAATTGTGTTGAAAGATGTTAGTAGCAATGATGTGGATTGGATCCGTGATCTGAGGTTTATCCTCATTACTGCACAAAAGAATTATGTCCTTGATGCACCGCTAGGTGACAGACCTATTGCAGGAGCAGATGCTGACGTTATGAACGTTTGGCTAGCTCAGTATGATGACTACTTGATAGTTTAAGTGCACCATGCTTAACGGCTTAGAATCGGGACTTCAAAGACGTTTTGAACGTCATGGACCATATGAGATGTTCCAGGAGTTGAAGTTAATATTTCAAGCAAATACCCGAGTTGAGAGATATGAAGTCTCAAACAAAGTTCTATAGCTAAAAGATGGAGGAGAATCGCTCAACTAGTGAGCATGTGCTCAGATTGTCTGGGTACTACAATCGCTTGAATCAAGTGGGAGTTAATCTTCCAGATAAGATAGTGATTGACAGAATTCTCTAGTCACCATCACCAAGTTAGTAGAACTTCGTGATGAACTATAGTATGCAAGGGATAACGGAAACGATTCCCAAGCTCTTCGTGATGCTGAAATCGGCGAAGGTAGAAATCAAGAAAAAACATCAAGTGTTGATGGTTGACAAGATCACTAGTTTCAAAAAAGGGGCAAAGGGAAGAAGGGGAACTTCAAGAAGAACGGCAAGCGAGTTGCTGCTCAAGTGAAGAAGCCCAAGTCTGGTCCTAAGCCTGAGACTAAGTGCTTCTACTGCAAAGGAACTGGTCACTAGAAGCGGAACTGCCCCAAGTATTTGGCGGATAAGAAGGATGGCAAAGTGAACAAAGGTATATTCGATATACATGTTATTGATGTGTACTTTACTAGTGTTTATAGCAACCCCTAAGTATTTGATACTAGTTCAGTTGCTATGATTAGTAACTCGAAACGGGAGTTGCAGAATAAACAGAGACTAGTTAAGGGTGAAGTGACGATGTGTGTTGGAAGTAGTTCCAAGATTGATATGATCATCATCGCACACTCACTATACTTTCGGGATTAGTGTAGAACCTAAATAAGTGTTATTTGGTGTTTGCGTTGAGCATAAATATGATTTGATCATGTTTATTGCAATACGGTTATTCATTTAAGTTAGAGAACAATTGTTGTTCTGCTTACATGAATAGAACCTTCGATGGTGATACACCCAATGAAAAATAGTTCGTTGGATCTCGATCGTAGTGATACACATATTCATAATATTGAAGCCAAAAGATGCAAAGTTAATAATGATAGTGCAACTTATTTGTGGCACTGCCATTTAGGTCATATTGGTGTAAAGCGCATGAAGAAACTCCATGCTGATGGGATTTTGGAATCACTTGATTATGAATCACTTGATGTTTGCGTACCATGCCTTATGGGCAAGATGACTAAAACTCCGTTCTCCGGAACAATGGAGCGAGAAACTGACTTGTTGGAAATAATACATACTGATGTATGCGATCCGATGAGTGTTAAGGCTCGCGACAAGTATCATTATTTTCTGACCTTCACAGATGATTTGAGCAGATATGGGTGTATCTACTTGATGAAACACTAGTCTGAAACATTTGAAAAGCTCAAAGAATTTCAGAGTAAAGTGGAGAATCATCATAACAAAAATAAAAGTTTCTACGATATGATCACAGAGGTAAAATATTTGAGTTACGAGTTTGGCCTTCAATTAAAACAATGTGGAATAGTTTCACAAACTCATGCCACCTGGAACACCATAGCATAATGGTGTGTCCTACCGTCATAACCGTACTTTATTGGATATAGTGCAATCTATGATGTTTCTTACCGATTTACCACTATCGTTTTGGGGTTATGCATTAGAGACAGCTGCATTCACATTAAATAGGGCACCATCTAAATCCGTTGAGACGACACTATATGAACTGTGGTTTAACAAGAAACCAAAGTTGTCGTTTCTTAAAGTTTGGGGCTGTGATGCTTATGTGAAAAAGCTTCAACCTGATAAGCTCGAACCCAAATCGGAGAAATGTGTCTTCATAGGATACCCAAAGGAAACTGTTGGGTACACCTTCTATCACAGATCCGAAGGCAAGACATTCATTGCTAAAAATGGATCCTTTCTAGTGAAGGAGTTTCTCTCGAAAGAAGTGAGTGGGAGGAAAGTAGAACTTGATAAGGTAATTGTACCTTCTCCCTTATTGGAAAGTAGTTCATCACAGAAATTTGTTTCTGTGACTACTACACCAATTACTGAGGAAGCTAATGATGATGATCATGTAACTTCAAATCAAGTTACTACCGAATCTCGTAGGTAAACCAGAGTGAGATCTGCACCAGAGTGGTACGGTAATCCTGTTCTGGAGGTCATGTTACTAGACCATGACGAACTTGCGAACTATGAGGAAGCGATGATGAGCCCAGATTCCGCTAAATGGTTTGAGGCCATGAAATCTGAGATATGATCCATGTATGAGAACAAAGTATGGACTTTGATGGATTTGCCCGATGATCGGCAAGCCATAGAAAATAAATGGATCTTCAAGAGGAAGATGGACGCTGATAGTAGTGTTACTATCTACAAAGCTAGAATTGTCGCAAAAGGTTTTCGACAAGTTCAAGGTGTTGACTACGATGAGAGTTTCTCACTCGTATCTATGCTTAAGTCTGTCCGAATCATGTTAGCAATTGCCGCATTTTATGAAATCTGGCAAATGGATAAACAAAACTGCATTCCTCAATGGATTTATTGAAGAAGAGTTGTATACGATGCAACTAGAAGGTTTTGTCGATCCTAAAGGTGTTAACAAAATATGCAAGCTCCAGCGATCCATCTATGGACTGGTGCAAGCATCTCGGAGTTGGAATATACGCTTTGATAAGATGATCAAAGCATATAGTTTTATACAGACTTGCGGTGAAGCCTATATTTACAAGAAAGTGAGTGGGAGCACTACAGCATTTCTGATAAGTATATGTAAATGACATATTGTTGATCAGAAATAATGTAGAATTATTCTGCAAAGCATAAAGGAGTATTCGAAAGGAGTTTTTCGAAGAAGGACCTCGGTGAAGCTGCTTACATATTAAGCATCAAGATCTATAGAGATAGATCAAGACGCTTGATAAGTTTTTCAATGAGTACATACCTTGACAAGATTTTGAAGTAGTTCAAAATAGAACAATCAAAGAAAGAGTTCTTGCCTGTGTTACAAGGTGTGAAATTGAGTAAGACTCAAAACCCGACCATGGCAGAAGATAGAAAGAGAATGAAAGTCATTCCATATGCCTTGGCCATAGGTTCTATAAAGTATGCCATGCTGTGTACCAGATCTATTGTATACCCTACATTGATTTTGGCAAGGGAGTACAATAATGATCTAGGAGTAGATCACTAGACAGCGGTCAAAATTATCCTTAGTGAAATAAGGATATGTTTCTCGATTATGGACGTGGTTCGTCGTAAAAGGTTACGTCGATGCAAGTTTTGACACTAATCTAGATGACTCTAAGTCTCAATCTAGATACATAATATTGAAAGTGGGAGCAATTAGCTAAAGTAGCTTCGTGCAGAGCATTGTAGACATAGAAATTTGCAAAATACATACGGATCTGAATTTTGGCAGACCCGTTGACTAAGCTTCTCTCACAAGCAAAACATGATCACACCTTAGTACTCTTTGGGTGTTAATTACATAGAGATGTGAACTAGATTACTGACTCTAGTAAACCCTTTGAGTGTTGGTCACATGATGATATGAACTATGGGTGTTAATCACATGGTGATGTGAACTATTACTATTAAATCGCATGGCGATGTGAACTAGATTATTGCCTCTAGTGCAAGTGGGAGACTGAAGGAAATATGCCCTAGAGGCAATAATAATTTATTATTTATTTCCTTATTTCATGATAAATGTTTATTATTCATGCTAGAATTGTATTAACCGGAAACATAATACATGTGTGAATACATAGAAAAATAGAGTGTCACTAGTATGCCTCTACTTGACTAGCTCGTTGATCAAAGATGGTTAAGTTTCCTAGCCATAGACATGAGTTGTCATTTGATTAACGGGATCACATCATTAGGAGAATGATGTGATTGACATGACCCATTCGTTAGCTTAGCACCCGATCATTTAGTATGTTGCTACTGCTTTCTTCATGACTTATACATGTTCCTATGACTATGAGATTATGCAACTCCCGTTTGCCGGAGGAACACTTTGTGTGCTACCAAACGTCACAACGTAACTGGGTGATTATAAAGGAGCTCTACAGGTGTCTCCAAAGGTAGATGTTGGGTTGGCGTATTTCGAGATTAGGATTTGTCACTCCGATTGTCGGAGAGGTATCTCTGGGCCCTCTCGGTAATGCACATCACATAAGCCTTGCAAGCATTGCAACTAATGTGTTAGTTGTGAGATGATGTATTACAGAACGAGTAAAGAGACTTGCCGGTAACGAGATTGAACTAGGTATTGAGATACCGACGATCGAATCTCAGGCAAGTAACATACCGATGACAAAGGGAACAACGTATGTTGTTATGCGGTCTGACCGATAAAGATCTTCGTAGAATATGTAGGAGCCAATATGAGCATCCAGGTTCCGCTATTGTTTATTGACCGGAGACATGTCTCGGTCATGTCTACATTGTTCTCGAACCGTAGGGTCCGCACGCTTAAGGTTTCGATGACAGTTATATAATGAGTTTATGAGTTTTGATGTACCGAAGGAGTTCGGAGTCCCGGATGAGATCGGGGACATGACGAGGAGTCTCGAAATGGTCGAGACATAAAGATCGATATATTGGACGACTATATTCGGACATCGGAAAGGTTCTGAGTGATTCTGGTATTTTTGGGAGTACCGGAGAGTTACGGGAATTCGCCGGGGAGTATATGGGCCTTATTGGGCCATACGGGAATAGAGGAGAGAGGCCAAAAGGAAGGAGGCCTGCGCCCCCCCCCCTCTGGTCCGAATTGGACAAGGGGCGCAGCCCCCTTTTCCTTCTTCCTCTCCCCCTCTTTCCCCTTCTCCTACTCCAACAAGGAAGGAGGGAGTCCTACTCCCGGTAGGAGTAGTACTCTCCTTGGCGCGCCCCCTCCTAGGCCGGCCGCCCCCTCCCCCTTGCTCCTTTATATACGGGGGCAGGGGGCACCCCATGACACACAAGTTGATCTTCGTGATCGTTCCTTAGCCGTGTGCGGTGCCCCCCTCCATGATATTACACCTCGATCATATTGTAGCGGTGCTTAGGCGAAGCCCTGCGACAGTTGAACATCAAGATCGTCACCACGCCGTCGTGCTGACGGAACTCCTCCCCGAAGCTTTGCTGGATCGGAGCCCGGGGTGCGTCATCGAGCTGTACGTGTGTCAAGAACTTGGAGGTGCCGGAGTAACGGTGCTTGGATCGGTTGGACCGGGAAGACGTACAACTACTTCCTCTACGTTGCGTCAACACTTCTGCTTCGGTCTACGAGGGTACGTAGACAACACTCTCCCCTCTCATTGCTATGCATCACCATGATCTTGCGTGTGCGTAGGAATTTTTTTGAAATTACTATGTTCCCCAACAATAATATCATAGCGGTCCTTAGGCGAAGCCATGTGTCGGTAGAACATCATCATCGTCACCACGCCGCCATGCTGACGGAACTCTCCCTCAAAGCTCGTCTGGATCGGAGTTCGAGGGACGTCATCGAGCTTAACGTGTGCTGAACTTAGAGGTGTCGTACGTTCGGTACTTGGATCGGTCGGATCGTGAAGACGTACGACTACATCAACCGCGTTGTGCTAACGCTTCTGCTT
The DNA here is from genome assembly GCA_032464435.1 of Aegilops umbellulata. NCBI lineage: Eukaryota > Viridiplantae > Streptophyta > Magnoliopsida > Poales > Poaceae > Aegilops > Aegilops umbellulata. The sequence continues at coordinate 403,636,445 of CP136054.1, forward strand.
TTGGTCTACGAGGGTACGTAGACACACTCTCCCCTATCGTTGCTATGCATCACCATGTTCCTGTGTATGCGTAGGAATTATTTTGAAATTACTACGTTCCCCAACAGTGGCATCTGAGCCTGGTTTTATGCGTAGATGTTATGTGCACGAGTAGAACACAAGTGATTTGTGGGCGATACAAGTCATTACGCGAGACTGGTTCTACCGACGTGCTTTGCACACAGATGGCTGGCGGGTGTCAGTTTCTCCAACTTTAGTTGAACCGAGTGTGGCTAAGCCCGGTCCTTGAGAAGGTTAAAACAACACTAACTTGACAAACTATCGTTGTGGTTTTGATGCATAGGTAAGAACGGTTCTTGCTCTGCCCGTACCAGCCACGTAAAACTTGCAACAACAAAGTAGAGGACGTCTAACTTGTTTTTGCAGGGCATGTTGTGATGTGATATGTTCAAGGCATGATGCTAAATATTATTGTATGAGATGATCATGTTTTGTAACCGAGTTATCGGCAACTAGTAGGAGCCATATGGTTGTCGCTTTATTGTATGCAATGCAATCGCCCTGTAATGCTTTACTTTATCACTAAGAGGTAGCGATAGTCGTAGAAGCATAAGTTGGCGAGACGACAACGATGCTACGATGGAGATCAAGGTGTCGCGGCGGTGACGATGGTGATCATGACGGTGCTTCAAAGATGGAGATCACAAGCACAAGATGACGATGGTCATATGATATCACTTATATTGATTGCATGTGATGTTTATATTTTATGCATCTTATCTTGCTTTGATTGACGGTAGCATTATAAGATGATCTCTCACTTAATTATCAAGGTATAAGTGTTCTCCCTGAGTATGCACCATTGCGAAAGTTCTTCATGCTGAGACACCACGTGATGATCGGGTGTGATAGGCTCTACGTTCAAATACAACGGCTGCAAAATAGTTGCACACGCGGAATACTCAGGTTAAACTTGATGAGGCTAGCATATGCAGATATGGCCTAGGAACACTGAGACCGAAAGGTCGAGCGTGAATCATATAGTAGATATGATCAACATAGTGATGTTCACCATTGAAACTACTCCATCTCACGTGATGATTGGACATGGTTTAGTTGATTTGGATCACGTGGTCACTTAGAGGACTAGAGGGATGTCTATCTAAGTGGGAGTTTTTAAGTAATATGATTAATTGAACTTAAATTTACCATGAACTTAGTACCTGATAGTATTTTACTTGTCTATGTTGATTGTAGATAGATGGCCCGTGCTGTTGTTTCGTTGAATTTTAATGCGTTCCTTGAGAAAGCAAAGTTGAAAGATGATGGTAGAAATTACACGGACTGGGTCCGTAACTTGAGGATTATTCTCATTGCTGCGCAGAAGAATCACGTCCTGGAAGCACCGCTAGGTGCCAGACCTGCTGCAGGAGCAACACCAGATGTTATGAACGTCTGGCAGAGCAAAGCTGATGACTACTCGATAGTTCAGTGTGCCATGCTTTATGGCTTAGAACCGGGACTTCAACGACGTTTTGAACATCATGGAGCATATGAGATGTTCCAGGAGTTGAAGTTAATATTTCAAGCAAATGCCTGGATTGACAGATATGAAGTCTCCAATAAGTTCTACAGCTGTAAGATGGAGGAGAATAGTTCTGTCAGTGAGCATATACTCAGGATGTCTGGGTATAACAATCACTTGATTCAACTGGGAGTTAATCTTCCGGATGATAGCGTCATTGACAAAATTCTTCAATCACTACCACCAAGCTACAAGAGCTTCGTGATGAACTATAACATGCAAGGGATGGATAAGACAATTCCCGAGCTCTTCGCAATGCTAAAGGCTGCGGAGGTAGAAATCAAGAAGGAGCATCAAGTGTTGATGGTCAACAAGACCACCAGTTTCAAGAAAAAGGGCAAAGGGAAGAAGAAGGGGAACTTCAAGAAGAACATCAAACAAGTTGCTGCTCAGGAGAAGAAACCCAAGTATAGACCTAAGCCTAAGACTGAGTGCTTCTACTGCAAACAGACTGGTCACTTGAAGCGGAACTGCCCCAAGTATTTGGCGGATAAGAAGGATGGCAAGGTGAACAAAGGTATATGTGATATACATGTTATTGATGTGTACCTTACTAATGCTCGCAGTAGCACCTGGGTATTTGATACTGGTTCTATTGCTAAGATTTGCAACTCGAAACAGGGACTACGGATTAAGCGAAGATTGGCTAAGGACGAGGTGACGATGCGCGTGGGAAATGGTTCCAAAGTCGATGTGATTGCAGTCGGCAAGCTACCTCTACATCTACCTTCGGGATTAGTTTTAGACCTGAATAATTCTTATTTGGTGCCAGCGTTGAGCATGAACATTATATCTGGATCTTGTTTGATGCGAGACGGTTATTCATTTAAATCAGAGAATAATGGTTGTTCTATTTATATGAGTAATATCTTTTATGGTCATGCACCCTTGAAGAGTGGTCTGTTTTTATTGAATCTCGATAGTAGTGATACACATATTCATAATATTGAAGCCAAAAGATGCTGAGTTGATAATGATAGTGCAACTTATTTGTGGCACTGCCGTTTAGGTCATATTGGTGTAAAGTGCATGAAGAAACTCCATACTGATGGACTTTTGGAACCACTTGATTATGAATCACTTGGTACTTGCGAACCGTGCCTCATGGGCAAGATGACTAAAACGCCGTTTTCTGGAACTATGGAGCGAGCAACAGATTTGTTGGAAATCATACATACAGATGCACGTGGTCCGATGAATGTTGAGGCTCGCGGCGGGTATCGTTATTTTCTCACCTTCACAGATGATTTGAGCATATAGGGTATATCTACTTAATGAAACATAAGTCTGAAACATTTGAAAAGTTCAAAGAATTTCAGAGTGAAGTTGAAAATCATCATAACAAGAAAATAAAGTTTCTACGATCTGATCGTGGAGGAGAATATTTGAGTTATGAGTTTGGTCTTCACTTGAAACAATGCGGAATAGTTTCACAACTCATGCCACCCGGAACCCATAGCGTAATGGTGTGTTCGAACGTCGTAATCGTACTTTACTAGATATGGTGCGATCTATGATGTCTCTTACAGATTTACCGCTATCATTTTGGGGTTATGCTTTAGAGACGGCTGCATTCACGTTAAATAGGGCACCATCGAAATCCGTTGAGACGACGCCTTATGAACTGTGGTTTGGCAAGAAACCAAAGTTGTCGTTTCTTAAAGTTTGGGGCTGCGATGCTTATGTGAAAAAGCTTCAACCTGATAAGCTCGAACCCAAATCGGAGAAATGTGTCTTCATAGGATACCCAAAGGAAACTATTGGGTACACCTTCTATCACAGATCTGAAGGCAAGACGTTTGTTGCTAAATTTGGATCCTTTCTAGAGAAGGAGTTTCTCTTGAAAGAAGTGAGTGAGAGGAAAGTAGAACTTGATGAGGTAACCGTACCTACTCCCTTATTGGAAAGTAGTTCATCACAGAAACCGGTTCCTGTGACTCCTACACCAATTAGTGACGAAGTTAATGATGATGATCATGAAACTTCAGATCAAATTATTACTGAACCTCGTAGATCAACCAGAGTAAGATCCGCACCAGAGTGGTACGGTAATCCTGTTCTGGAAGTTATGTTACTAGACCATGACGAACCTACGAACTATGAAGAAGCGATGGTGAGCCCAGATTCCGCAAAATGGCTTGAGGCCATGAAATCTGAGATGGGATCCATGTATGAGAACAAAGTGTGGACTTTGGTTGACTTGCCTGATGATCGGCAAGCCATTGAGAATAAATGGATTTTCAAGAAGAAGACTGACGCTGACGGTAATATTACTGTCTATAAAGCTTGACTTGTTGCAAAAGGTTTTTGACAAGTTCAAGGGGTTGACTACGATGAGACTTTCTCACCCGTAGCGATGCTTAAGTCTTTCCAAATCATGTTAGCAATTGCCGCATTTTATGATGATGAAATTTGGCAAATGGATGTCAAAACTGCATTCCTGAATGGATTTTTAGAAGAAGAGTTGTATATGATGCAACCGGAAGGTTTTGTCGATCCAAAGGGAGCTAACAAAGTGTGCAAGCTCTAGCCATCCATTTATGGAGTGGTGCAAGCCTCTCGGAGTTGGAATAAACGCTTTCATAGTGTGACAAGAGCATTTGGTATTATACAGACTTTTGGAGAAGCCTGTATTTACAAGAAAGTGAGTGGGAGCTCTGTAGCATTTCTGATATTATATGTGGATGACATATTGCTGATTGGAAATGATATAGAATTTCTGGATAGTATAAAGGGATACTTGAATAAGAGTTTTTCAATGAAGGACCTCGGTGAAGCTGCTTACATATTGGGCATCAAGATCTACAGAGATAGATCAAGACACTTAATTGGACTTTCACAAAGCACATACCTTGACAAAGTTTTGAAGAAGTTGAGTAAGACTCAATGCACGACCACTGCAGAAGATAGAGAGAAGATGAAAGATGTTCCCTATGCTTCAGCCATAGGATCTATCATGTATGCAATGTTGTGTACCCAACCTGATGTGTGCCTTGTTATAAGTTTAGCAGGGAGGTACCAAAGTAATCCTGGAGTGGATCACTGGACAGCGGTCAAGAACATCCTGAAATACCTGAAAAGGACTAAGGATATGTTTCTCATTTATGGAGGTGACAAAGAGCTAGTCGTAAATGGTTACGTCGATGCAAGCTTTGACACTGATCCGGACGATTCTAAATCGCAAACCGGATACGTGTTCACATTGAACAGTGGAGCTGTCAGTTGGCGCAGTTCTAAACAAAGCGTTGTGGCGGGATCTACGTGTGAAGCGGAGTACATAGCTGCTTCGGAAGCAGCAAATGAAGGAGTTCATATCTGATCTAGGTGTCATACCTAGTGCATCGGGTCCAATGAAAATCTTTTGTGACAATACTGGTGCAGTTGCCTTGGCAAAGGAATCCAGATTTCACAAGAGAACCAAGCACATCTAGAGACGCTTCAACTCCATCCGGGATCTAGTCCAGGTGGAAGACATAGAAATTTGCAAGATACATACGGATCTGAATGTTGCAGACCCGTTGACTAAGCCTCTTCCATGAGCAAAACATGATCAGCACCAAGGCTCCATGGATGTTAGAGTCATTATTGTGTAATCTAGATTATTGACTCTAGTGCAAGTGGGAGACTGAAGGAAATATGCCCTAGAGGCAATAATAAAGTTATTGTTTATTTCCTTATATCGTGATAAATGTTTATTATTCATGCTAGAATTGTATTAACCGGAAACATAATACTTGTGTGAATACATAGACAAACAGAGTGTCACTAGTATGCCTCTACTTGACTAGCTCGTTAATCAAAGCTGGTTATGTTTCCTAACCATTGACATGAGTTGTCATTTGATTAACGGGATCACATCATTAGGAGAATGATGTGATTGACTTGACCCATTCCGTTAACTTAGCACTCGGTCGTTTTGTTTACTGCTATTGCTTTCTTCATGACTTATACATGTTCCTATGACCATGAGATTATGCAACTCCCGTTTACCGAAGGAACACTTGTGTGCTACCAAACGTCACAACGTAACTGGGTGATTATAAAGGTGCTCTACAGGTGTCTCTGAAGGTACTTGTTGGGTTGGCATATTTCGAGATTAGGATTTGTCACTCCGATTGTCAGAGAGGTATCTCTGGGCCCACTCGGTAATGCACATCACTATAAGCATTGCAAGCATTGCAACTAATAAGTTAGTTGCGGGGTGATGTTTTATGGAACGAGTAAAGAGACTTGCCGGTAATGAGATTGAACTAGGTATTGAGATACCGACGATCGAATCTCGGGCAAGTAACATATCGATGACAAAGGGAACAACGTATGTTGTTATGCGGTTTGACCGATAAAGATCTTCGTAGAATATGTGGGAGCTGACATGTCTCCATCGTATCTACTTTTCCAAACACTTTTGCCCTTGTTTTGGACTCTAACTTGTATGATTTGAATGGAACTAACCCAGACTGACGTTGTTTTCAGCAGAATCGCCATGATGTTGTTTTGTGTGCAGAAAACAAAAGTTCTCGGAATGACCGGAAACTCCACGTAAGATCTTATAGAAAATAATAAAAAATCCTCGCCAAAGATGAAGACCAGGGGGCCCACACCCTGTCCACGAGGGTGGGGGGCGCTCCCCCTACCTCGTGGGCCCCCTAGAGACCTTCCGACGCCAACTCCAACTCTATATATTTGCTTTCGGGGAGCAAAAAAGAAAGGAGAAGAAATCATCACGTTTTACGATACGGAGCCGCCGCCAAGCCCTAAAACGTCTCGGGAGGGCTGATCTGGAGTCCGTTCGGGGCTCCGCGGAGGGGGATTCGTCGCCGTCGCCATCATCAACCATCCTCCATCACCAATTTATGATGTTCACCGCCGTGCATGAGTAATTCCATCGTAGGCTTGCTGGACGGTGATGGGTTGGATGAGATCTATCATGTAATCGAGTTAGTTTTGTTAGGGTTTGATCCCTAGTATCCATTATGTTCTGAGATTGATGTTGCTATGACTTTGCTATGCTTAATGCTTGTCACTAGGGCCCGAGTGCCATGATTTCAGATCTGAACCTATTATGTTTTCATGAATATATGTGTGTTCTTGATCCTATTTTGCAAGTCTATAGTCACCTACTATGTGTTATGATCCGGCAACCCCGAAGTGACAATAATCGGGACCACTCCCGGTGATGACCATAGTTTGAGGAGTTCATGTATTCACTATGTGCTAATGCTTTGTTCCAGTACTCTGTTAAAAGGAGGCCTTAATATCCCTTAGTTTCCATTAGGACCCCGCTGCCACGGGAGGGTAGGACAAAAGATGTCATGCAAGTTCTTTTCCATAAGCACGTATGACTATATTCGGAATACGTGCCTACATTACATTGATGAATTGGAGCTAGTTCTGTGTCACCCTATGTTATGACTGTTACATGATGAACCGCATCCGACATAATTTTCCATCACAGGTCCAATACCTACGAGCTTTCCATATACTGGTTTACGCTTATTTACTTTCCCGTTGCTACTGTTACAATCACTACAAAATACCAAAAATATTACATTGCTTTCATTACTCTTTTGTTACCGTTACCACCACTATCATATTACTTTGCTACTAAACACTTTGCTGCAGATACTAAGTTTCCAGGTGTGGTTGAATTGACAACTCAGCTGCTAATACTTGAGAATATTCTTTGGCTCCCCTTGTGTCGAATCAATAAATTTGGGTTGAATACTCTACCCTCGAAAGCTGTTGCGATCCCCTATACTTGTGGGTTATCAGGAGCCAATATGAGCATCCAGGTTCCGCTATTGGTTATTGACAAGAGACGTGTCTCGGTCATGTCTACATAGTTCTCGAACCGTAGGGTCCGCACGCTTAAAGTTAGATGATGGTTATATTATGAGTTTATGTATTTTGATGTACCGAAGATAGTTCGGAGTCCCAGATGTGATCACGGACATGACGAGGAGTCTCGAAATGGTCGAGACATAAGGATTGATATATTGGAAGCCTATATTTGGATATCGGAAGTGTTCCAGGTGAAATTGGGATTTTACTGGACTACCGGGGGTTACCGGACCCCCCCCCCCCGGGGGGGTTAATGGGCCTACATGGGCCTTAGTGGAGAAGAGGAGGGGCGGCCAGGGCAGGCCGCGCGCCCCCTCCCCCTCTAGTCCGAATTGGACAAGGAGGGGGGCGGCGCCCCCTTTCCTTCCTCTCTCCCTCCTCCTTCCCCCCTTCTCCTACTCCAACTAGGAAGGGAGGGAGTCCTACTCCCGGTGGGAGTAGGACTCCTCCTGGCTGGCCGCCTCTCCCCCCCTTTCTCCTTTATATACGGGGGCAGGGGGCACCCCATAGACACAACAATTGATCATTGATCTTTTAGCCGTGTGCGGTGCCCCCTCCACCATAGTCCACCTCGATAATATCATAGCGGTGCTTAGGCGAAGCCCTGTTTCGGTAGAACATCATCATCGTCACCGCGTCGTCGTGCTGACGGAACTCTACCTCAAAGCTCGGCTGGATCGGAGTTCGAGGGACGTCATCGAGCTGAACGTGTGCTGAACTCAGAGATGACGTACGTTCGGTACTTGGATTGGTCGGATCGTGAAGACGTACGACTACATCAACTGTGTTGTGCTAACGCTTCCGCTTTCAGTCTACGAGGGTACGTGGACACACTCTCCCCTCTCGTTGCTATGCATCACCATGTTCATGTGTGTGCGTAGGAATTTTTTTGAAATTACTATGTTCCCCAACAGGGATCCCTCACCGGTGGCCATCTTCATCATCCCGGCGCTCTCCATGATGAGGAGGGAGTAGTTCACTCTGGGGCTGATGGTATGTACCAGTAGCTATGTGTTTTATCTCTCTCTCTCTCTCGTGTTCTTGATTTGGCACGATCTTGATGTATCGCGAGCTTTGCTATTATAGTTGGATCTTATGATGTTTCTCCCCCTCTACTCTCTTGTAATGGATTGAGTTTTCCCTTTGAAGTTATCTTATCGATTGAGTCTTTAAGGATTTGAGAACACTTGATGTATGTCTTGCATGTGCTTATCTGTGGTGACAATGGGATATTCACGTGATCTACTTGATGTATGTTTTGGTGATCAACTTGCGGGTTCAGTGACCTTGTGAACTTATGCATAGGGGTTGGCACACGTTTTCATCTTGACTCTCCGATAGAAACTTTGGGGAACTCTTTGAAGTACTTTGTGTTGGTCTGAATAGATGAATCTGAGATTGTGTGATGCATATCGTATAATCATACCCACGGATACTTGAGGTGACATTGGAGTATCTAGGTGACATTAGGGTTTTGGTTGAGTTGTGTCTTAGGTGTTATTCTAGTATGAACTCTAGGATAGATCAAACGGAAAGAATAGCTTCATGTTATCTTACTACGGACTCTTGAATAGATCGATCAGAAAGGATAACTTTGAGGTGGTTTCGTACCCTACAATAATCTCTTCGTTTTTCTCCGCTATTAGTGACTTTGGAGTGACTCTTTGTTGCATGTTGAGGGATAATTTTATGATCTGATTATGTTATTATTGTTGAGAGAACTTGCACTAGTGAAAGTATGAACCCTAGGCCTTGTTTCAACGCAATGCAATATCGCTTGTGCTCACTTTTATCATTAGTTACCTTGCTGTTTTTATATTTTCAGATCACAAAAACCTATATCTATCATCCATATTGCACTTGTATCACCATCTCTTCACCGAACTAGTGCACCTATACAATTTACCATTATATTGGGTGTGTTGGGGACACAAGAGACTCTTTGTTATTTGGTTGCAGGGTTGTTTGAGAGAGACCATCTTCATCCTACGCCTACCACGGATTGATAGACCTTAGGTCATCAACTTGAGGGAAATTTGCTACTATCCTACAAACTTCTGCACTTGGAGGCCCAACAACGTCTACAAGAAAAAGGTTGTGTAGTAGACATCAGCTATACTTTATGATCAATCTATCCTAGAGTTCGTACTTAAATAACACCAAGCTATTGTTTCGGATCAATCTATCCAAGAGTTCGTACTAAAATAACACCATATGATACACATCAACCAACTCTAATGTCACCTAGATACTCCAATGTCACCGCGAGTATCCGTGAGTTGATTATACGATATGCATCAAACAATTTCAGATTCATAATACTCGATCCAACACAAGGAACCTCAAAGAGTGCCCCAAGATTTCTACCGGAGAAACAAGGACGAAAACGTGCATCAACCCCTATGCATAGATTACCCCAATGTCACCTCGGGAATCCGCGAGTTGAGTGCCAAAACATATATCAAGTGAATCAATATGATACCCCATTATCACCACGGGTATTCATAGCAAGACATACATCAAGTGCTCTCAAATCCATAAAAGTATTCAATCCGATAAAATTAAATCTCAAAGGGAAAACTCAATTCACAACAAGATAGAGAGGGGAAAACACCATATGATCCGACTATATTAACAAAGCCCGCAATACATCAAGATCGTGACATCTCAAGAACACGAGAGAGAGAGAGAGAGAGAGAGAGAGAGATTAAACACATAGCTACTGGTACAAACCCTCAACCCCGAGGGTGGACTACTCCCTCCTCATCATGGTGGCCGCCGGGATGATGATGATGGGAACCAGTGATGATTTCCCCCTTCGGCAGAGTGCCGGAATGGGGTCTAGATTGGTGTTTCCTGGCTACAGAGGCATGCGGCGGCGAAACTTCTGATCTATCGACTCCCCTAGGGTTTTTGGAATATTTGGGAATTTATAGGGCGAAGAGGCGGTGCGGGAGGCCACGAGGTGGGCACAACCCACCTGGGCGCGCCTGGCCCCCAAGGCGCGCCCTGGTGCGTTGTGCCCCCCCCCTCGGGGCTCCCCTCTGGCATTTCTTTGGCTCACTAGATGTCTTCTAGTCCAAAACAATCTCCAAAAAGTTTCGTTGCATTTGGACTCCGTTTGGTATTGATTTTCTTTGATGTAAAAAACAAGCCAAAAATAGCAACTGGCACTGGGCACTATGTCAATAGGTTAGTCCCAAAAAACGATATAAAGTTGCTATAAAATGATTGTAAAACATCCAAGAATGATAATATAACGACATGGAGAAGTCAAAAGGTATAGATACATTGTAGACGTATCAGCATCCCCAAGCTTAATTCATGCTCGTCCTCGAGTAGGTAAATGGTAAAAACAAAACAGTTGATGTGGAATGCTGCGTAACATGTTTAGCACATATTCTTTTCTTTTGTAGCATGGACATATGGACTTTTATATGGTTCAAAGCAATAGTCTAGTTTTCACATGACGATTTCAATACTCAAGCATATCAACAAACAACCATGTCTTTCAAAATATCAACACTAAAGCAAGTTATCCCTAGCCCACTATGCTCAATCATTGATCCATTCATGAAACACACTCGCATATTAGCTACACCCAATGCTCAAGTACGATCATAGTGCCCCTTAGTTGGTGCTTTATGAGAGATGATGGAGACTCAAATAAAAATAAAAATTGCATAAAGTAAATAGAGAGGCCCTTCGCAGAGGGAAGTAGGGATTTGTAGAGGTGCCAGAGCTCAAAGAGAAAATTGAGAGATAAAAAAATTTGGATGGCATGCCTTTCCTGTCAACGAAAACGACCGAGTAATTCCCAACACTTTCCATGCTAGATATATCATAGGCGGTTCCCAAACAGAAAATAAAGTTTATTCCTTTTTACACCGTTCTTTCACAGTCCATGGCTAGCCGTATCCACGGCCGCCCTCCATACCAACACTTTCCAAGGAATTTATTATTTGACAACATAAAGTAAATTCATTTTTCATTTCGGGACTGGGCATCCCTAATACCTTTGTCGTACTCTCGTGCAATGACAATTGAATAAACACTCATCTTGAGAATAACACATCTAGCATGGAAAATATTGGCCACCTCTTGCCGCTTCATGAGCGGTACGAGCACACAAAAAGGAATTTATTTTGAAAATTAGAGATGGCATACAATTTTCTTAGAATGGCACGGAAATACCGCATATAGGTAGGTATAGTGGACTCATATGGAAACCTGGGTTTAAGAATTTTGGATGCTCAAGTAGTATTCCTACTTACAAGCGAAGGCTAGCAAAATGATTGAGAAGCATCCAACCAAGAAACGAAAATCTCATAAGCAAGCATTAAGCATAACTAACACCGAATAATGCACCACAAGTAGGATGTAATTTCATTGCATAACTATTGACTTTCGTGCTTGCATAGGGAATCACAAACCTTGACACCAATATTCTTACTAAAGCGTAATTACTCATCAACATGACTCACATATTATATCATCATATCACAAAACTATTACAAAGAATCAAGTTTAATTTGTCCAATGATCTTCATGAAAGTTTTTATTATATCCCTCTTGAATATCTATCACTTTGGGACTAGTTTCATATGTTGCAATTGCTTTTGACAAGCTCAAATAAATTTAAGTGAAGAACATGAGCATAAAAAATTTCATCTCTCAAAATAATCTAAGTGAAGCATGAGAGTGAATGACAAACTACTCCAAAAAGATATAAGTGAAGATCAAACGAGTAGTTAAGTAAATGGGTAGCTATTTGAGGACTCTCTCTGATTTAAAAAATTTCAGATCTAAGTATTTTATTAAAACAGCAAGCAAAACAAAACAAAATGACATTCCAATAATAGCACAACTCATGTGAAGAAGCAAAAACTTAGGCTCAGCCGATACTAACCGATAATTGTTGAAGAAGAAATGTGGGATGCCTACCGGGGCATCCCCAAGCTTAGATGCTTGAGACTTCTTGAAATGTTAATTTGGGATGCCTTGGGCATCCCCAAGCTTGAGCTTTTGTGTCTCATTAATTCCTCTCATATCACTGTTTCCCTAAATCTCAAAAACTTCATCCACACAAAACTCAACAAGAACTCGTGAGACAAGTTAGAATAAATCAATGCAAAACCTGATCATTCTCTACTATAGAAAATCACTAAAATTATTATTTAACATTGCCTACTAATGCCTCTGCATATTTAATACTCCTATCCTCAAATAGAATCATTAAAATAGCAAACATATGCAAACGATGCAATCGTGACAACAATCTGTCTAAACAGAACAGTCTGTAAAGGATGAAGAAGGATCCATACTTATTCAACTTAAAAAATTCTGAAAAATTACCACACTATAGAAAATTTATCATAGATTATTATGCAAAAAATTCAACATTTTATCACATTCTTACTTTTCTAGAGAATTTTTGCAACAGCGATAAACTTCTTGTTGTGAAACAGCAACTCATATACTTGCAAAATAAGCATGGCAAAGGCTATACTTGACATTTTTATTGAAGTAAAAGATGCAAAACATTATTATAGATAGCATAAAGCAAATCAAAACAACAAAAAATGATGCTCCAAGCAAAACTCATATCATGTGACGAATGAAAATATAGCCCCAAGTAAGATTACCGATAATGTTGGAGACGAAAGAGGAGATGCCTTCCGAGGCATCCCCAAGCTTAGTTGCTTGGATCTTCCTTGAATATTAACTTGGGGTGCCTTGGGCATCCCGAAGCTTAGGGTCTTGTCACTCCTTATTCTCCTCATATCGATATCTCACCCAAAACTTGAAAACTTCAATCACAAAAACTTAACTGAACTTCGTGAGATAGGTTAGTATGATAAAGCAAATCATTCACTTTGGTACCGTCAAAGACAAGATTCATAATTTTTCTCTAATAATGCCTACTGTACCTTGTCATTCTCACAATTTGTATTGAGCATATAAGCCATAGAAGGGGCATCCCCAAGCTTAGTTGCTTGGATCTTCCTTGAATATTAACTTGGGGTGCCTTGGGCATCCCCAAGCTTAGGGTCTTTTCACTCCTTATTCTCCTCATATCGACATCTCACCCAAAACTTGAAAATTTCAATCACACAAAACTTAACGGAACTTCATGAGATAGGTTAGTATGATAAAGAAAATCATTCACTTTGGTACTGTCAAAGACAAGATTCATAATTTTTCTCACACAATGCCTACTATACCTTATCATTTCCACAATTTATATTGAGCAATATAAGCCATAGAAACTAAGAAACAAGCAAATTATGCATCAAAAACAGAATCTATCAAAAACAGAACAGTCTGTAATGATCTGGAAAACAACCATAGTTCTGCTACTCCAAAAATTCTGAAAAATTAGGACAATGTAGGGAATTTGTATATCTACCACCTATAAAGAATTCAGATCAAAATCACGTTCTAGTGAATTTTGAAAATTCCTGGACTAAGCGCAAATGTTTCTATTTTTGCACAGATTCAAGTCAACTATCATCCACTCTATCCTAAAGGTCTTACTTGGCATTTTATTGAAACAAAAGCAATAAAAAATGAGTACTACAGTAGCTTAATCATGTGAACACACAAAAATAGTAGGTAAAAGTGTTGGGTTTTCCCAACAAGCACTTTTCTTTAATGCCTTTTAGCTAGGCATGATGATTTCAATGATACTCACATGAAAAATAAGAATTGAATCACAAAGAGAGCATCATGAAGCATATAACTAGCACATTTAAGTCTAACCCACTTCCTATACATGGGGATTTTGTGAGCAAACAACTTATGGGAACAAGAATCAACTAGCATAGGAAGGCAAAACAAGCAACACTTTAAGATTTTCAACACATAGAGACGAAACTTTATATTTTTGCAATATGTAAAAGCACATGTTCATCTCCCGTAGTAATTTTCAGTAGCATCATGAATGAATTCAACAATATAACTATCACATAAAGCATTCTTTTCATGATCCACAAGCATATAAAATGTATTACTCTCCACACAAGCAAATTTATTCTCATCAATAGTAGTGGGGGCAAATTCAACAAAATAACTATCATGTGATTGGAAATTAAAATCATGATGATAAGTTTCATCGTTTTCATTATTAAATATACCATACATGTCATCACCATAATCGTCATATATAGCAACTTTGTTTTCATAATCAATTGATACCTCTTCCAAAATAGTGGATTCATCACTAAATAAAGTCATGACCCCTCCAAATCCAGTTCCATAATTATTAGAATAAGATTTAACACCCTCCAAAATAGTGGGATCATCATTACATAAAGTTGGCGCTCTTACAAACCCACTTTCATCAGTATAATTATCATAACTAGGAGGCATGCTTTCATCATAATAAATTTTCTCATCAAAACTGGAGGGACTAAAAATAACATCTTCATCAAATACAGCATCCCCAAGCTTATGGCTTTAATTTGCATATCGCTAGCATCATGTATATTCAAAGAGTCCATACAAACAACACTGCAATCATGCTCATCATTCAAAGATTTTTTGTCAAACATTATGTAGAATTCTTCCTCTATCAATTGAGCACAATTTTCCTTTCCATCATTTTCACGAAAGACATTACAAAGATGAACAATATGATGCAACCTCAATTCCATTTTGTTGTAGTTTTCTTTTATAAACCAAACTAGTGATAAAACAAGAAACTAAACGATTCAATTGCAAGATCTAAAGATATACCGTGAAGCACTCACCTCCCCCGCAGCGACGCCAGAAAAGAGTTTGTGTCTACTATGCAACTTTATTCTTGTAGACTCGTGTTGGTCCTCCAAGCACAAAGTTTTGTAGGACAACAGCAATTTTCACTCAAGTGGATGACCTAAGATTTATCAATCCGTGGGAGGCGTAGGATGAAGATGGTCTCTCTCAAACAACCCTGCAATCAAATACAAGAAATCCCTTGTGTCCCCAACACACCCAATACAATGGCAAATTGTATAGGTGCACTATTTCAGCGAAGAGATAGTGATAAAAGTGTAATGTGGATGGTAGAAATATATTTTTATAATCTATATAAATAAAAACAGCAAGGTAGCAAGTAACAAAAGTGAGCACAAATGGTATTGCAATGCTTGAAAATGAGGCCTAGGGTCCGTACTTTCGCTAGTGCAATCTCTCAACAATGCTAATATAATTGAATCATATAACCATCCCTCAAAGTGCGATGAAGAATCACTCCAAAGTTCCTATCTAGCGGAGAACACAAGAAGAAATTGTTTGTAGGCTACGAACCCACCTCAAAGCTATTCTTTCCTATCAATCTATCCTAGGGTTCGTACTAAAATAACACCAAGCTATTCTTTTCGATCGATCTATCCAAGAGTTTGTACTAAAATAACACCATATGATACAGATCAACCAACTCTAATGTCTCCTAGATACTCCAATGTCAACGCGAGTATCCGTGAGTTGATTATACGATATGCATCAAAAAAATTCAGATTCATAATACTCGATCCAATACAAAGAACCTCAAAGAGTGCCCCAAGATTTCTACCGGAGAAACAAGGACGAAAATGTGCATCAACCCCTATGCATAGATTACCCCAATGTCACCTCGGGAATCCGCGAGTTGAGTGCCAAAACATATATCAAGTGAATCAATATGATACCCCATTGTCACCACGGGTATTCATAGCAAGACATACATCAAGTGCTCTCAAGTCCATCAAAGTATTCAATCCGATAAAATGAAATCTCAAAGGGAAAATTCAATTCACAACAAGATAGAGAGGGGAAAACACCATATGATCCAACTATATTAACAAAGCCTATGATACATCAAGATCGTGACATCTCAAGAACACAAGAGAGAGAGAGAGAGAGAGAGAGAGAGAGAGAGAGAGAGATTAAACACATAGCTACGGGTACAAACCCTCAGCCCCGAGGGTGGACTACTCCCTCCTCATCATGGTGGCCGCCGGGATGATGAAGATGGCCACCGGTGATGATTTCCCCCTCCGGCGGAGTGCCAGAACGGGGTCTAGATTGGTTTTTCGTGTCTACAGAGGCTTGCGGCGGCAGAACTTCTGATCTATCGACCCCCTAGGGTTTTTGGAATATTTGGGAATTTATAGGGCGAAGAGGCGATGCAGGAGGCCATCGAGGTGGGCACAACCCACCTGGGCGCACCTCGGGAATCCGCAAGTTGAGTACCCTGGTGGGTTGTGCCCCCCTCGGGGCTCCCCTCTGGCACTTCTTTGGCCCACTGGATGTCTTGTGGTCCAAAAAAATCTCCCAAAAGTTTCGCTACGTTTGGACTCCGTTTGGTTTTGATTTTCTACGATGTAAAAAACAAGCAAAAAATGGCAACTGGCACTGGGCACTATGTCAATAGGTTAGTCCCAAAAAATGATATAGAGTTGCTATAAAATAATTGTAAAACATCCAAGAATGATAACATAACAGCATGGAACAATAAAAAATTATAGATACGTTGGAGACGTATCAGACGCACGACCTCCTTTGTGAAGATTTTAAAACTGACGTTCAACAGGCAGATGGGTCTAAATTGCTCAATCCGAACAACATCCACAATCTTGGGTAGAAATGTGATAATTCCAAAGTTGAGACAAAATAACAAGAGATCATCATTATATAAGTCCTCAAACATTGGGAGAAGATCACTCTTAATGACCCCCCCCCCCAACATTTCTGGCAGAACTCGGCAAGGAACCCATCTGGCCCAACACTTTGTTACACTCCATTTGAGATATGGCCTCAAATAAATCATTTTCTAAGAAAGGTGTTGTCCTTGGTAATCCAACAGGGATGCACAATTGGATTGCGGAGAGCTAAAAATACGCTTATAAAATTTATTTATGTAAGATTTAAGATGGTCCTGGCCCACAATGGTCCCCTCATCTTGTTCAAGCTGAAAGATTCTCTTTTTTCAATGTTTTCCATTCGCAACCAAATGAAATAAGTTTGTATTGTTATCACCTTCCCGCGCAAATTTTACTTTTGCCCGTCAAGCCCATTTGATTTCTTCCTCACGCAAAAGCTTGGCCAAGAAATCGTCCGCCTCTCCCTTAGCCTCAAGATCAACTACAGAGAGAGGCGTGGATTCCGCCTTAATGCCCAAAGCATTAACGATTACGAGTGTGACGGGCATGGTGAGGTACCAAAGGATCAACAACATGACTCTGGTGCCTTATCTTCCTCGGGATTAAGATCCACGCTGGGATCTTGGATCACCGGACAGGAGGTGTCATAGCGGCTATCTTGTGTAGGATAACACAAGCCCTATCAGTCTCCGAGTCCAACGGCACATTGACCAAAACGGCCACATCCTGCTCATTAGATCCCAAAGATACACCTAATCTTGAAGCTTTGTTCACAACATCTGAAGTCGAAAAGGAAAGAACTGAATATTTATTTTATTATGTATAGAATATATATAAAGTTCATGTTTTATGTATGGAGTGACTTGGAAACGAAGATGTATGGCTTAGAAATGTGAATGCGGTTCATAAATAATCCAGACAACTTTGTAAATAGACCACTTGAGCCTTTTGTGGAAGGAGAAAGAGTCGTATAGAATTATTTTTACACAAGACATCTTTATATAGATTCAAAAGGTAGTAGTACAAGAGATCAAATTGCAATAGAGGAATAACGATTGAAAAGTTTTCATCTTCATTGATTATTTTGGCATAACCTAGAGCCATGAAACCTTTATCCCTCCAAACGGTGAGGAGAATATTCACCACACTTTGTCATTGGAGCCTTGCAGCATCTTATCATGCCTATGATCTGTCGAGGACATGACCAGGCATCCCACCTTAACAACAAGTCTCGAAGCATGCATTGATCCATATACAATGCTAGAGAAGTACCTATGATCTGTCAAAAAACCGATCTATATACTTTAATCTCGACTATGACGTGGAGGGAACAAATCCTTGTTATATGTTGACATAAATTTGTTAGAATAAATCCGAGGCACTCCGTCGATCATCCGAGGACCAAGCAATCACACAAGGCACGACACCGAGATTTGTTAACGAGGTTCACCGATATGGCTACATCCCGGGGCTTGACTACGGGCGCTCCTCCCCGTGACACCGTCATAATACCGCACTCGGTCGCCCTGGACACCGGCACATACCGCCGGCTTCCCCTGCGTTCCGATGCTATTATGCATAGGTTACATCGCGTGTCTAACCCCGCTATATATGAGAGGCCTAGGATACAAGTGTCCTACTTAGACACGACTCCTACTCTGTCTACACATCGTACGGCTCCAAGTCCAACTGTAACCTAACTTGTACAATAATATTCGACACAACTCTAACAAACTTCACCTTGGCGAATATTCTCCACCACCTTGAATTTGTCCGTGCATCAAACCTCTATGTACATTGATCTTGAGAAGAAGGAAAGCCGACGTGAAAGATGTATGTGGTACAGTGGCGTGTGCGAGGACGATCGTGAGAAGTCGGTGAGTACAAGAAGCAGCCGGAAGTGCGAGCAGCAGATCGATCTAAAGCGGCGGCGGCGTGTTCCAGGGAACTTGGCGAGATCGGATCGGGTAGTGGTACGTAGCGTCGTGTTGTACGGCGGTTAGCGACTAGTCGTGCAGCAAGGTGGTCTGGTGCGGCCCAGGAGGGTGGCAAGGCCCAGTCGGGCTGGCGACGGCTGCTCAGGGGCCAACCGCGTGGAAGCCGATCGGGTGAAGTTCAAGGTCACGGGCATGTGTGCAGCAAGGCTACAGCCGAAGTCGATCGATTTGCATGGCTGTGCAGTACCGCAAGTTTGCGGTGTGGCCGTGTGGCGTTGACTGCTGGTCAAAGGACACACACGAGATTTGTTGTGAAAAAAGAGGCTACGCAAAAGACTGGTGCTATCCATCGGAGGAAAAGTAGGAAAAGCTAATTGAACTACAGCCTACAGGAGCACGTGGTGAAGTTCTAGAGTTTTCCATTGATCTTCATGGTGAAGTGCACACGGGAAGACTTATGTAGTGGAGTTTGGCTTTATCTCTTTGTACATGGTAGTGTACGAGGATGGTAGCGTGTGAGTCTGTGAAGTGCGTGGCAAGGATGGCGACATGCGCATAAGCCTCGAAGGAGTCTGGAGCATGTTGTGACAGGATCATGCAAACACAAGGCATCAAGCAATGCACGGAGGAGTGCGGGCGGACACGACGCAGGGTGAAGCATGGTTGTAGTCGGGTTATTTCGGCTGGGTCGGACTGGACAGTTTGATGGATCGATGGGGATGTCGGTCAAAGCAGAAGACGGTGGTGGTTTCAGCGACGACGACATAGGAGCGTGATGCTGAAGGTGGCCGACTTCTGGGGCGTGGAAACACGTGGTGCAGGCCCGAGGGCTTGTGCGGCTTCGACAAGACTATGACACAGAGTTGACTCAAGGTAGTGTACACATAAGAGCTTGAAGTCGACAAGGCGCGGGGTAGCATAGCGCAACTACATGGAGTCATGTTGAAGGTGGAGCTGGAGTCTAGCGGAAGACTTCACTCTGTGCTGATGGAGGGGCTACGGCGTAAGTTAACGGAGAGTCGAAGCCTATTTCAGCGGGATAGCGAGAGACACGTGGTTTCAGACTGGGTACTAGTGGTCTGATGGAGACGTGATACTCGGCATCGGTCGGTGATGATCGGTGGTTCTCTGCAGTGGGGGTTGAGGCAGTGGGGGCTAGCTACCCGGGAGACTCGACCAGGACAGCAGAGGCTCGACGCGGTAATAGCGGCGAGGCGTGCGGTAAGCACGGGACACAGCGACAGGCCAAGGCACTGATGGTCAGACATGTGGTCAGACAAATTGTGCAGGGGGTGCTGAAGCAGTGTTGATGAGTACCAGATTCAAGTTGGTGACTGGGTCTATCGGTACCGGAAGATGGACAGGAGTTGACCATGGAGAATCTGAGAAAGTGACGGAGAGTCTGGAATTGTCAAAAGCTGAGAGAGTACATGGCCGTATATTCTGTGGTGTTCAGTGCACATGGCAAAGTGCGGATGACAAATACAGAAGGAGGCGGAGTGCTATAGCGGTGGGACATGTCAGAGACTATCCGGAAAAAAGGGTGAGACAACTACGAATTTGACTCAGGGTGACACAGGGCGACGGTGCAATTCCTTCAAGTTTCAGACAAGCGGTCAAGAAAGAGCGGTGATGTTGAGTTTAGGTAACTCTTATGGGTGGCGTTCAATATGTGAGTTGTTCACTTTCATGCAGGTTAATGATCGGTGTGTGATGGCGTTGAACGGATTCTCCGGAAGTTGGGAGTACAACGTAGAGTAATGAGGAACTTAATTTTGCTCAAGTATTGACTGTGAAGAAGACGAGAAGGGACTACAGTTGCAGGTGGAGTCACATGGAGTCTGGGAGTAGCAGCGGTGCTCATGGTGTATCTCAAGTCCAATGTACATAGAGGTTTGACGCACGGACGAATTCAAGGTGGTGGAGAATATTCGCCAAGGTGGAGTTTGTTAGAGTTGTGTCGAATATTATTGTACAATTTAGCTTACAGTTGGACTTGGAGTCGTATGGTGTGTAGACAGAGTAGGAGTCGTGTCCAAGTAGGACACTTGTATCCTAGGCCTCTCATATATAGCGGGGGTAGACACGCGATGTAACCTATGCCAACATAATAGCACCGGAACGCAGGGAAAGCCGGCGGCATGTGCCGGTGTCCAGGGCGACCGGGTGCGGTATTGTGACGGTGTCACGGGGAGGAGCGCCCGTAGTCAAGCCCCGGGATGTAGCCATATCGGTGAACCTCGTTAACAAATCCCGGTGTCGTGCCTTGTGTGATTGCTTGGTCCTCGGATGATCGACGGAGTGTCTTGGATTTATTCTAACAAAATTGACCGTTGATATCACGTTTGAACCCTAGGATTCAAATTTTCAAAATTGGTAACCTATATAGTAGTGTAGATACATTTCGTGAACGATTACATTTCCAAATATCACTATGTTCGAGAGCGTTCCTAAACTCTCGGCAATATTAATATATCATGACAAATGGCAAGATACATTATTCCGTCCCAAATGTAACTCTACCACGCATTCTAGTTACTTGTAGCTTACACCCTTCTTGGCGCTCTCGGTGCCATTGCCATGGCCAGGTTGGTGCTCGACCTCCGTCTCCAATGGCTTAAAAGTGTAGTACTTGACACATACGAAGTAGTAGACGAGGTTGAGCCCCTGCAGCCCAACGACGATCCAGTAGTAGTTATCCAGCTTCCCTCTGTTGAGGTTGTCCTGCAGCCACTGCCCGCTCGCCTGCGTTTTCTCGTGCACGATGGTCACCAGCAGCGTGCCCAGGTAGCTCCCCGCCGAGATGGTGAGCCAGTAGAGCGCCGCCGCGGTGCTCCTCATGCTCTCGGGCGCCTGGTCGTACAAAAACTCCATGCGGCCGACGTCCATAAATGCGTCGGCGATGCCGTGGATGGCGTACTGCGGCACCAGCCAGAAGACACTGATGGGCAGGGTGGCGCCTTTGGGCGCGTCCAGCATGCCGCTGGCGGCGGCCACTGACTTCCGCCTGGTCTCGACGGCTGCCGCGGCCACGTTCGCCAGCATGGCGATGGTCATGCCGACGCCGGCCCGCTGGAGGTGGGTGATGCCGTTGGGGCGGCCGGTGAAGCGGCGGAGCACGCGGACGAGCACCCGGTCGTAGAAGGCGAGGGTGATGAGCATGGCGAGGTTGGTGAAGATGAGCATGGAAGCCGGCGGGATCTTGAAGCTCCGCGTGATGTCGCGGTCCATGGTGCGCGCCTGCTGGATCGCGAAGCTGCTGTTGTGCGACGACGCGGTCACCATGAGGATGCCCGCCGCCCAGATGGGCAGCATGCGGACGATCGACTTGATCTCCTCCACCCGGTGCACCGTCGACAGCCGCCACAGCTTCGGCTCGCCGGAGGGCAGAACGTCGCCCTCTGTCACTATGGCCGCCTTGTCAAAGAACCTTATCATTCAAGAACCAGTAGTTAGCGCTAGTGCAGCCAAAAGCTGCGTAAAACTACATCAAAATTTCATCGGTTGCCAGTTTGCCACAAGGAGTGCAACTCACTTTAGCTGGTTGGTGTGGAGAAGACGGCCGGTGGTGGAGATGCCGGCGTCGAGCTTCTTGTCCTCGTACAGGAGGTCCGGGTCCGGCAGGACGGTTTTCCTCTTCTTGAAGGCAGCAGCCACGACCTGCGCCAGCCGGACCAGCGGGCTGCCGCCAGGCGGCATCTTGACATACAGCGAGTACCCGGACACGAAGCCGATCACGGCGACGAACATGGCGATGGTGGGCACGCCGAGCCCCCACCCCCACCCGACGTTCTCCTGGATGTACACCACCACGGTGACCGCCGTGAGCTTGGCGAGCTCAATGCCGAAGAAGTACAGGTTGAAGAAGCTCCACATGGGAGCCTTGCCGCCGTTGGCGCTCCGGCGCCGGCGCGCGCCCAGCTCGAGCTGGTCGGCGCCGAACGCCATGTTGCAGGGCCGCGAGCCCCCGGCGCCGATGGACGTGCAGAGCAGCGACAGGTAGAGGATGGCGATCTGGTAGGTGGAGGCGCGCTGGCACTCGGCGGCGTGCTTGGCGCAGGGCGGCGGGCGGAGCGAGGGGAGCGCGGCGGAGAGGGTGAGGCAGACCATGCCCAGCTGGTAGATGATGGAGCCGACGGTGATGGTCCAGAAGCGGCCGGCGAAGGAGTCGGCGATGAGGCCGCCGACGAGCGGCGTGAGGTTGGTGGTGCCGTGGTAGTTCGTGAGCACGTTGGAGGCCTCGACCAGCGGCAGGTGCAGCTGCAGGGTGAGGTACGAGATCAGGTTCGACCCGAACCCCACCGTCGCCAGCCGGTCGCAGAAGTCGTTCGCTGCAAGAATGGCGGGAAATGTTATATTTCAAATTGCACTCGTATGCTAATTTTTTTTCATATTACTTGTTCCAGAATCACAATATTTGCTTTTTTTGACACACGTGCTAGATGCTCTAGATATTTTGAAAAGGTAATCGACCAATTGTGATCCTTCTATTATATGTAAGAAAAGGCAATGATGATAATCCATATGGATACCTCCCCCCCAAAAAAAGATATTTTTTTTTAGCATCAGTACAGACACATGCGTGTACGCATACACTCATCCCTATGAACGCACCGGCATATTATCAATTCTCCTCCCACTAAAAGCGCATCGCCGAAAATTCTGAAATAAATTCAGGAATAATGCGAGCACCAGGATTTGAACCCTGGTGGGTTGGGGATACCACTGTTCACCTAACCAACTCAACCACAGATTGATTCGCCCAAAAAAAGATATTGATAACATGACAAAGGTTTGACATGAAAACCTTGAGATATCTACACGCCTTGTATACATGAGTAGGGGATGCTTCAGCTATAGAAGGAGAATTTCTTCTCTACAATTAATGTTCTCTTGGCTGCGTCGAAATCTCACGCGGACAAGTAGCAGGAAACAACAATATTCCTTCGTCCAAAACAATCACTCTTTTTTTTTTTAGGATTACAAGTACTCCCTCTGTAAAAAAATATAAGAGTATTTAGATTAGTGATTTAAACGCTTTTATATTTCTTTATGGAGGAAGTAGCTAGGAATTACCTTCAAGTTGTAACAACATTTCACACTCACTATAAGTAGTGTCGAACCTGTGGAAGATGGCGGCGACGACACATGAGTGCGTCTGACCGGATTATGCCCCAGACCCGGTAGGTGGCTCAGCTGGGGCTTCCGGCTCTTGATGTTAGGCTTAGGTGAGTGGTCTGGGTAGTGGCCCGGCTAGCACCCTTTCATCGTATGGATAGGAGTAGCGGCAGATGTTGCCAAGATGGTGGATTCAGACATATTGTTGTAATACTTTGTAAGGTCCTCGAGAATAATTAATAAAGTGGCCGTATGCATCTTCCAGATGCAGAGGCCGGGGCTCATCCTCCTTTTCTAAAAAAAGTCAAGTAGTGTGACCAGTCAAAAGTCGTAAAGGTTCGGCCCAGATTTGATTCTGCATTTCTGCATGTAGTAGCAACCGTATTGGTATTGTTTGATGGCTACACTTCGGCAGTTTAGAATTTCATTACTCAGGGAGGAAGATTCTTATGCTGCTAGCCAGGTCAGGTTCTTCGATATGATTCCAGAAACGTCATTTTTGGTTGCATATAGGACTTTTCCTTTGGAGGCTGCATATAGGATAGGACCTATAGGTTACATCAAACGGTGCGATATTGCCGTAGCACGTCGTTTTTGAACAAAATAGACCAGGTTGACTTCACGAAAACAGCATTCACCCTCTCATTTGTATCTGCTTTTTTACTGAAGAAACGAAAGGGTTCACCCTGATTTTTATTACGACACATTTGTATCTGCCGGAACGTTAGACATGTGCCCGCAAAAAAAAAAACCCCACGTGCCAATCTAAGGGAGGTTACTAGGTCTGGCAGAAAAATAAATAAGGTTTGGTTAAAATTCATGCAAATTTGGACAAATTTTCCAGCTTTCAAATATTTCATGTGGAATTTGGGACGTGACAGGGTATAAATTATGTTGTAACCAAAACACGGCGTGTTTTGTGGTGTTTGCTTCAGGGGAGATGACATGGGGCAGGGGCATGCAGCAGCCGAAGATCATGAATAATAGTTGAATACAACTCTTGAACGTTAATTCTTAACCATGTACTCCCTCCGTATCAAAGTATAAGATGTTTTTGCGATTAAAATTGAATTGCAAAAACATCTTATATTTTGGTACAGAGGTAGCTAGTAGCTCCTCCTAATACCGCTAACACTTACGTGTGAAGATTGTTTCAGCATGCAGAAAGTAGATGCTTGTTATGCACTTGTGATAAGTCGCATGTCAAAAGGAATTGGAATGAACGTAAACAGCAACAAAAACCACTACTTAAAGGTCCTCTGGATTTAATTCATTATTAGGAAGTACGAAGGCAAAATCCTTGAAAAATGTATAAACTGAGCGATGTCTCATAATGGATAGCTAGAGCAAGACTGTTGCTGTGTTGCACTTCTTATTAAGCGTTCCACGCTCTTGGGTATCTTTTGGCAATTGCTGAGCAACGTTCAGACATGAAGCATATTCTTTTTCGCGACAAATTCGGTGGCCAAAAGTCAAAACACTACAAACGCAGAAACCTCAGAAGAATTACAGTGTAATACAAAAAGGAAAACTCTCTAGGTCACGAAATTTGTAAATTATGCAGATTGGAACTGTTGTCTGATTTAACTTTCGTGCCACTGTTATGAAGCCAGTTGTTGCCTCAACTAGACGTGTTTCGTGAGCAGCCTCCACCGAATCATAAAGGAAAATCGATAGCACTACATATCCGCAGCCGCCCAACGCAAGAAAACAAAGAAACTGAGATAATGCTCCAGTGGACCATCAATGGAAACCTGAGGCGAAACCACTAGCTAATTCTGTGGGAGCAGAGAGCAGATCCCAACGTGCATACGTAGCTTTACTTGAGCTCAACGAGAGAACAGAACTGGACTGAAAATAGGGAGGATCAATATCAATCACCTAGGATGAAGGGCATGGTCCTGAAGCCGCCCTGCTTGGCCTTCTTCGTCGTCTCGGCGGCGTCCTCCGCCCGCTCCCTCCCGTCCTCGGCCATGCCGTTTCTTCTCCGGCGAGAACCCTGGCGGCCGCGGCGGAGTTTCCCGGTCGAGCAGTGGAAGAGAGCTAGCTACGAGCTACGGCTAGGCGCTGGCTGGCCCTGGCCGGGTAGCTCCGTGGCGTGCGTGCGCTGAGTGAGAATGGAGAGGTGTCTTGTGTCGTGCACGCCTTTATATAAAGGCGTACGTGGCTGTTAATGTGCCCGCACATATCCGTCCCCGGGAAAAAAGTCACCGGAAATGGGAGGCATCCGCTCCACTACAGGATGATTAGGATGTGACGGCCTCCACTGCTGTCAGATCGAAATGGCATCAGGGCGCCGCTTTAGATATCTTGATTGAATGCCTTGCAAGATCGGGACGATCTTGCCGTAGTTGAAATTCGCTGTTGGAACTATAGTGGACTAGGCCTATATAGCGTGCATGCGCATTGAGATCGAAACGATTTTACCGCAGTGAAAATTTGTTGGTCATATGATCTGCCCTACATGATCGTGATCGTCTATGTAGCTTGTGGTGGACTTTTTGTTATTTGATGAGTGCTTCCTCATGGTGTTGTTATCTCTTGGTTACATGAATTGTTTATAGTTGGATGTTGCTCTCTCTTTTATTAGTCTATAATTATTGGTTGATTTAAATGAACAAAAAAAATACCGGTGTTTAAACGAACAAATAGTAAAGGAAGTGATGTGCATTAGATGAAGTAGGCCCATAGCTAAAAGTAAGTGTCAATTGGGGAAATGGGCTTCTTTCCTTTTGGGCCTCGATCTTTACTCTGTCTTCATTTTTCCTCTTCTTTGAATTGTTGACCACCTAAAGAAAAATTGAATTGTTGACTTTTCCTCAAAAAAATTGAACGAACAGCTTGGGTTTGTTGACTTAATGTGATCCCGTGGACCTCATATTATTAAATGCTCATTCCCCAGCATGGGATTTAATTATTATTTTGAATTTGTACTAAAAATATTGCTTGAATTTGCGCAGATTGTTAGGCACACTTTGTCTGCCCAGAGAATTCCCATCGATCTCTTCCATGTTGCATCTGTGAGATGCTTTGTGGATGGGTGCAGGCTCCTTATTTTCTCAACAACCTATTTTTTATTTGCGTGGTCTACTTAATTGAAGGATTAGCTGAATTATGGAGGTGATAATTCTTGGGCAAGAGAAGATTACATCCTTTGTAGAAAAGAACGGAGAGTATATTGTGATTTCCCAGTTGCCGGTCCTATTGAGTAAAATTATTTCGATTAATAAACATCAATGTTATTTCCATTTTAGAAGAATGATATATCTTATGCTTAATTAGGTATAAAGTTGTATCTAAGGATCAGCCTTTAGATCATTATTGCTTGCACATATAGTGGTTCCGGCACTTGGTTTGATTTAGCTACTTGTGCCAAGGGCGCAACAGGTCATCTAGTTATTCAAAACCCTATGATAGTACTATGACAGAGCATCTGATCCCCTTAACATCCTTGTGCAACCTTGATGTTGCTTCTGCTTTGCCGTCCTAATCCACCTATCATCCCACCAGTTGACGGGTTACTCTTGCATGCACGTGGCTTTAAAGTTTTGACCCGCTCCCTATTAGCAGCAATAATGTCCACCCACATGAAATTAGTTTCCAAGTCATAGGGGTTCCGCACCAACCTCTATCTCTATAAGTTTCCTCTGCTCCCATTCATCCATCCATTGACCCCCATACACAGCCACACATAAGAACGCAACGATGGGCATCAACCTGCTAGGCTTCTTCGTGATGGCAATGCTCGCCATGGTGGTCGTCAAAAAGATTGTCAAGTGCATCAGTCTGGCTCATTCGTGGACAACTGGCTCCAGGTCGGCGATGACCTCAACCACCGAAAAGCCCCCCCCCCCCCCCCCACACACACACACACACAATCCTATATAACTAAGTTGCTGATCCCTGCTATTTTTTATTCATCATAACACACATGCCACCTCAGCGCACATGTCACATCATCAAAGGTCCACCTCAAGATGCATGGAGAAAAGTTTTCTGTTATTATTAGTTGATCTCACTAGTTTTATTTATCACAATATGCACACATGTCCATCTCATCAGAAGCCCACCACAAACTTGCATGGGAAAAAGCTTTTCGCTATATTATGCTACTTAAATTCAATATATATTTAATTATACAATAATTAAATGCAATATATAATATGTATTACCCTCAAAAACTTATAATATGAATATTATGTTTTATTTTATATATTATTAATCAAAATATTCATATTTCATATTGGTATTGCTAAATCTCAGTCGATGAGACTTAACCAAGTCTCAGGCGATGCTATTTTCGTGAGATCTTAAGTGAACATCCGTGCAGAATTTTCTTTTTTTTCTTTTTTTTACATGTTATGTCATTTGACTAAGACTTCGTTAATTAAATCTCGGTCGACTGAGGTCTAGCCACACCCATTTAACATTGTTACCCCGCTTTTCTACACCACAAGGGTCGCATCAACGTTCTACACCAATGCCTGCCGAATACCTATAGCTTGCTTAAACCTAACGTAACAATCCTTGGCCAGTCGTAAGAGCAACTCCAAACGGGCGACCCATTTCGTCAGCTGGCCTTCGTTTGGGTCGGCGCGGACACAAAAGGCGGCCCAACGCGCCGACCTAAACGGACGCGCGTTCGCTTGGCGTCTGCATGCCGACCCATTCCTAGCCTATTTTTTAGCCGGATTCGCGTCGGCGCGGATACAAGGCGGACGCGCGTGCACCCCTACTCCTTCCCCCGGGACCGCTGGTCGGTGGCAGCCTTCACCATTTCCCTCTATTTTTTCCAAAACCCTCCCGCCCCACCCCCGCCATGGACAACGACCTCGACCTCGACGCCGCCGCCGGCCTCGCCTCCCTCGCCTCGTCCGGCATGACGACCGCCCCCTCCGGCAAAGGCAAGCCTCGCGCCCCGCGCAAGACCGCCGCCGCGCCCAAGCCAAAGAAGGCGCTGACGCCCGAACAACGGGCAAGGGAGTCGGCCAAGAGGAAGAGCCGGAGGCACGTCGCGGCTGCCGCCACCGCCACCGCACAGCAGGAGGTCACCAACACCTGCGTCGCCGCGGCAACGAGGGAGGCGCTCTATATGCTAGGGTTAAACCCTAGCCAGCACGCCTCGTCGACGGCGCCATAGCCGCCGCGGCCAGCACCGGCTCATCCGCGTTCCGTCGGATGGTGCTGCCCGACTTGCCCCGCGCGTCGGCTTGTACCCCGATGCTCGGTTTCCACATGTACCCGCAGGCCTCCCGCCTCTCCGGGGAGTGCTCGCCCGACGTGAGTGTGGTCGCGCCTTCCACGCCCGCGCTCGCGCCCATCGACCTCAACGCCACACCGGTGGCCGGTGGCTCGTCATCCGGAGGCGCAAGGAAACGCGTGCGGCAGATGTCGGTCGACGTGCTGCCGGACGCCTGTAACCTGTTCGACGGAATGTTGGCCGCCAACGACGAGGACTACATGGAGAACCTCATCTTCGAGGGCAGTGTGCCAGCCGCTGGCTACGATCCAGCCGAGACACAAAGCCAGGATGGCCGCGGGGCGTTCACGCCGGCCGATGGCTATGATCCCGATCAGGCGGCCTTCATGCGTGATCAGGTCGACATGGACCTGGACGGCTTCCCACTTGACCACGAGTTTCTGGACGACTACGGGTAAGAGGAAGAGGACGAGTGCAACATCGATGTGGAGCTTTTGTTCGAGGACGAGCTCGCCAACCAAGTCGCTGGGCCGAAGCCGAAGTGCAAGAGCAAGCGGACGAAGGCATACACGGCGGCCGAGGACAAACTTCTTTGCGAGTGTTGGTGAGACATTGGACAAGACCCCAAGACGCGCTGAACAAAGGCATTCAACTTTTTGGATTCATGCTCACCGGGAGTTTCATGAGCGCAAGAAGTTTCTGCCTTACCAAATAGTGAGCACGCGCGGGTGGGTGTCCATTTTGAAGCGATGGAGGGTGATCCAACAAAAGTGCAACAGGTTTTATGCCACTCTTCAGAGTGTCAAGGCCCGCCCCGTGAGCGGCATCGGCATGCAAGATATGGTATGCTAGCAAGCCGCCCTCTTTTGTGTCTTCAAGTTGATGCTTGCATGTTCATTTGCATACCGTTTGCCAATATGCTTGCATGAAATATATTTGTAGGCGTTTCAAGCTTTGGAGGCATTCAAGGTCCAACACAATGGGAAGTGCTTCAACCTCTCCCATTGCTTTAGGGTCATCAAAGACGAGGAAAAGTTCAAGGCGCAATATGGCGCCCTCAAGTCGCGTGGGGGGAAGCAAGCCGTGGAGGAGGTTGGGGACGGCGAGCCGGCACGGCCGCGGGGGAAGACCAACCCCAAGAAGGAGGACAAGCGGGATGCAACATCGAATGCCTTGATCGCAAGCGTGGAGGGCATGATGAACAAGAAGGACTCAAGGGAGAAGGAGCGCCAGCGTTTCAAAAAAGAGCAAATGAACGCCTTCATGGAGATCCAAAGGAGGAGGCTTGAGATGGACGCGGAGAAGGAAGCCAAGATGCTTGAGATGGAGGCGGAGAAGCAAGCCAAGATGCTAGAGATCGGGGCCGCCAACGCCAAGACCAAGGCGAAAGAAGTGGCTCTCGCGAGCATGATGACCGGGGTGGAGATCATGAAGGTGGATCTCAACACCGTGTCGCCAAGGAAGAGGGCGTGTTTCGAGAAGATGCAGGCCGACATACTCAAGTTCACCGACGAGTGATCTCGTGACGGCGAGCGCCTTCCTTTTGTATGCCGGCTTGTGTGCTGGCATGACCGTGTGGTCGAACTCAAGTCCCATCCATTTTTGTGTGCTGGCATGTGTGCCAGCCGCTGGCGAGTACCCCAGTATGAACTGTGTGATGATATTTTTTTAAGCTGGCATTGTATGCCGGCGCTAGCATGGTGCCGGCATGAGACATGGTCACTGGCCTTTTTAAAAAAATTGAATGCGGACATGAAATGGGTCGGCGCGTTGGGCGCATTGCCGACCCAAATGTAAAACAGAACGGACACCAAGCAGACGGACACCGGGCAGGTTGCCGACCTAAACGGACAAATGCGCCGTCCGTTTGGGTCGCCCGTTGGAGTTGCTCTAAGACTCCAAGCGCCGCGCGCACATGCCTGCAGATCACACTCAGCGAACGCAGTGCCAAGAGGCGCCTGCTGGCCGTTGCACACCGGCGATCGACGTTGACGGCTCAGCAGGCCACGGCTACGCGCACGCAGTGGCGGCAGCACCGCGCAGGCAGGTCGGCTTCGTGCCCTTCTGCGAGCATCTCTGGCAACGAACGAAAAGGAGACGGACACTATTGCAACTTGCTGCTGCTGCTGCTGCCTGGTCCTCGGCGCATCATGCGCTGCACTTCCGGCGACTGAGAGGAACGCTCGCTGGCCCTTTTCCGGGTTGAGACTAGGTTTCCAATGATGCTGGGAGGCACAGATATTTATTTCCGCAGCATTTCTAGTGCCACAAGTGGCACCCGTCAAACACACAATCTAAAAAGTTCAAGGCGATCAAAGGTATCGAGCAATGGCCGGTCCACGAAATATCTGGCCACTAGCTAAGGACGATGCAATGGTAGGATTGGCAATGATATTTACAGTGACATCACATTTTGTGGCACTCAAATCTCTCAAATATTTAGATGCGATTCCATGCAAGTGGAACCGGTGGATGACCCGTAAGCAATTGGCTTCTGCAGTCAGCGCTTATATTATGAGACGGAGGGAGTAGCTAGCTAATAATCACTCATATGTCCGTAATAGGTATGGTAAATATGGCATGACCAACCAGCTAATGTGTCGTTATACTACCTGGTAAAAATCAAGCTGTGTCGGGCTGTCAGCCGTTCAAACAGTGCATGTAATCTAAAGATGTATAGTTGGCCGCCAAGGTGACGAGACCAATACTGGAGTTGACATGCTTTCTCAGCAACACTTTGTGTATGCAACACATGAGGATCAATGGACCATGCATGCATTACGAACAGCAGGATCAACTCACGGGGAAAAGTAGGATTTCCTTTTCTGACACTCTAGTGGTGATATAAGAACGTTTTTAACACTACACTTATATTTTGGGACGGAGGGAGTACATGTTTGAGATGCGGAAAGAAAAATGGAGATGATTGGTACAGGCGAGGAAACTCTAACCGTATCAGCAAGGATATTGTCTCCCGTAACCTATTATGGTGTATACTGTTTCGTCGTGATGTATTGTGTAAAACAAGATAAGATACTTCACACAAGAAAACTACTCCTTCCGTTCTTACATTGTGGAACGGAGGGAGTACATAAGTAACTGGGGTAAATATTACTGTAAACAAAACTGGGATCAATGTTTGTAAAGTCTAATAACAAATGTGCAATACACAAATATTTTGAGAAATGTAGCATCATTTTGCTTTTGCAGAACTTAAGATGATGTGGCTAAATCTCTCTCCTTCAAAACAGAAGAACAAACAAGATTCTTTT
Source organism: Aegilops umbellulata (assembly GCA_032464435.1). Taxonomy (NCBI): domain Eukaryota; kingdom Viridiplantae; phylum Streptophyta; class Magnoliopsida; order Poales; family Poaceae; genus Aegilops; species Aegilops umbellulata. The sequence goes on from CP136054.1 coordinate 403,669,021, forward strand.
TTCAAAAAATTATAATCATGATTTACTTTAGGTAGTGATCTCCACAATGTTAAGTTGGCACCATGACAGAAGGAACCGGAAATGGCTACCTTGCTATATATGGCCTCCAAGAAGTTCCCTTTGTTATACATAATGTTAACTCCTATAGCATCCCTATTCTCTTTACATCAGACTCGAATCTCTTTACGAGTACACTTCCACAGTTTTTTCCATGGCAAAATTGTCAACAATCTAGGGCCTATGAAGTGTGAACAAATAACTAGGAATCGGAACTCAATATTTTACAGAACCTGTTTGTTTTTGTGCTTTGCCAAAAATTGCCTCTATATCACCAGCGAACAGAGATAGCTGTTTTGCTAAAGCAAAACCGCAATACACACCATCCACAGCAGCACTTACTATGCCCCCTGCGTAGCCGGCACCTTCCCCAATTGGATATAGCCCTTGCAGTGACGTGCTCTCGTATGTCTCCCTGTGTCGTGAAATTTGCAAGGGGGAGCTCGTTCTAGTCTGTAAACAGGCATCAAATATATAATGAATAAAAGGGAAGGGTGGATGCAGAGGTAACACTACACATAACTGTACCACCAAAGATATAGAAATCCAGCCACAGAAAGAAGAAAAGATAAAAGATTGCACATAAATGAACGTATGCAGTGGATATGACAGTTCACATTGCATCTTCTCATGCCGCGGAACTGGCAGATAATTTACACATGTCAATAAATATTAAGAAAGCTGAAATGATGTTGAAAATATTTTTCACCAGTTTCCTAAAAGAATCGCTGAATTAGCTCTGCTTAATGACTTGCATTTGTCTTGGTGCAGGGGTTTCTCTCAAATTTAAAGTCAAGTTAGAGATGGGAGTTGGAAGTTATACAGGTACTGGATTAGCATATAATTTGAGACGAAGATGGTAAGGGGATGAAGAATAAAGACAAAATTTTGAAATAAAGACTAGGGGTATATGCAAATATGACAATCAAAGTGGCCAGAGAAGGTTGAATGGAAGGTGATGCATCTTTGTCAGAGGGAAAGTGCACATTACCAATAAGTAGGACAGAATCTAGGGATAGCGAATCAAGTAGCTAATTGGGATCATTTTAAAGTGGAATATGAATGATCATTCAGGAGAACAACCAAAAAATGCACCTCTTCAGGGTATCGTTCAGGAAGATACTCGATTTTGTAAACTAAATTTATAATGTCCTATGGCTTTAGCCTAGCTCGGCAGGCCCAAAGAAACTAAAAGTATTTTTTTTCTGTTTCATAAAGGTTATTCCAATGGATTTACAGCTCAACCTTGGCCCAAATTTAATTAACCAGAACAAGAGATATTTAAGAAAAAGCACAATTCACTGTTGTGTTTGCACAACAGGTTCCAATCTCACTGTCACAGGCTAAAGCGTGTAACTACAGAAACCCGCTGTACCAACAGGCCACCTTGCCACCACTTAATTATAATTTTCAAATATAACCTGATTTTTTAGGCTCTTCTGCAAGAAGTACAACTAGATTCAGCATTTCCTAAACTCAACTGCAGGCCTAAACTCTGTATTTTCTATTATAATTCAGAGCATGCTCCAATACTTTGTTCTCACACCTGCCAGAAGCAAAAGGCACTATTGCATTACCCTGCACAGGCTGCAACTAATAGCAGACAACTGTTTTACTAAAAGTTCAAGAATTGCAGACCACATGCCAGTAGACCAGAATGTTTCTATTAGACTAACCAGCTACCATCCAGTGGTCATGGCGTTGATGGCGTAAGGCTAACACCAGACTCTGGTGTTTAAATACATCGTGTAGGAATTCATCAAGTGAACCACCATTTTTAAGAAAGTAAAACAATAAGGAAACCATTCAGCTTGTCGCATAAGAATTTGCATACCTCTACACCATGAAGTAAGGCTTCACTAGAAATAAAGCCTGGCATCTGAAAATATCGCATTGCAAAATGGGTCAGGAAGATGGAAAGTCAAAACCGCAAAATGAAGAAAGAAAATCATAGTTCAAACCTCTTTGTCAATCATCATTATTGATTGTTGTAAAGCTTCAGTTATGTAAGGAGGGAATAACTCATGGAGTTTGGATGGACGAACTCCCAACCTATAGCTTGATGGTGGGAGAGTTGTAACTGAAACAGGTAACAAAGTAAATAAAAGGAAATGTGTGTGACATTACTAACTGACAAGACTTTAGTATACAATTAGTACCTGACAATTTGTTACTGATAAAATCTGTGACACACTGTGCAGGGACAACAAAATTCCCTCCCCCCATCATAGCTGCTCGTCTTTCATACTCTCTCTGTTTTCAAAGTTACAGATAATTCATAAGCTAACAGAAGGGGAGAACTGTCATCAGACTGTAGTACAGGTTCAAAAAGAAATGTTGCTGAGCTCAAACTCTCCTTTCTATCAGTGCATCAAGATGCAAGGCTTTTGCGGTTTCTCGAAAAATAGAAGTGCAGCAAACCAGCTAATATTGGAAAAAGTAAAGGAATCAAACACTCGAGAAAGCAATTAGGTCCAAGTGGATTGTTTATACTTTGGCAATCAAGTGGTTGTCTTCTAGACAATCTTGTACTGCTGACACCTTTATCATAAAGTCATTTTAAGGCACATAATCCAGAGGGTCAATGTAGCCAATTGCTCATGGTGATGGCAATGCAATTATTAAGCATTTCAGTTATCTAAGGGAATCGTAACAAGTACCTGGAACTCTACGCCCGCAAGAGAACCATGCGATTGAAATGGTTCGAAATCATTAGATGATACAGTGACCACAAGAGCCGAGTTTGCCCACTTAGACGCTCGCCGTGAGAATGACATACCATTGACACACAATTCCAATGGGTTTGTGCTAGTTAGAACAACCTGCAGGCATGTCTCCGTGTTTCAAGAACAGGATTCCAATACTCGATAATGTATTAAGGAAAGAAAGGTGAGTTAAACAACAAGAAAATGACTGACCTGTCCTCCAGGACACATGCAAAACGAATAACAACTGCGATTTTGATCTACTTGCTCTATGTCATTCTTCACATCTCCTTCACCAATAGACTTCACTATCTTGTAATCTGCTACAGGTATCCGCCCACGTCCTTTATGTACTTCAGCAGCCAATTCAGAATACTGCACAGGATGACAATGACACATATCAAACAGATTGTTTGAATACAATGTGATTATGTGAAAACACTGTACATTTGATTTTCAACACTGAAATACAGTATGCTGCTACCCATACTAGCGTAATACCCATGCATTGAGATGGAATTTTAAAACTATACTGTAAGATCTTTCCGCCGTTCATGCAAAATCAAAATATCCATATCCGGTCTCATCTTAACCGTTTGTGCCAAATATAACATGTGCTGTAATGAAAGTCGGCGGACTGACGCCACCAATTGACTTTTTATGGGAGTAAAGATCGATGGTGTAGCTGTATCAAGCCGGCAAATAAGTGAGTGTTAGGACATAGTTACTACAAGATTAATAGGTCCATACATAAAGCTCTATGAAAGCCTTGGACACAGCCTAGCAAGACAAACTCGGTCCCATGCTTTTAAAAGTGAGATCTCATCAGTGCATAGTTAACTCGATGCTTATCACAATTTGCAAAGGAAATAAATATAAGTTAAAAACCAAAACATAACTTCTTCAGTTTCTGTTCATGCAGCTACTCCTATAATAAAACTTGATGGTGGAGGGTATTTGGACAAACTGGCAATTTCTGTACTTCTCCAGAGTTTATAAATGGATTGTTCCACACGATGCCATAGTAATTAACATCCTAAACTTTGATTTATTAGTTTCACTTTCACCTTTAACAATCACCAATCAGGAATACAGAAAATACAGAATGTTAAATTACTGGAAATTAAATATCAACCTTGAAATAAAGCTAAACATTAGGCGGGTATCATTTAGAAAAAACGTTGGTGTGAACAAATGAAATATGGCTTACTTGGATGTTGTTTATCAGTTCTTGGGGATGTTCGATTCTTAAGCCAACCTGTAAGAATAACCAATGCTGTCACATGGACTGGAGAGAAAATAATTTACCATGCTTTCCTTCGTATTATGAAAAAAAAATAGTGCTTGCAATTGGCAAAGATAACATGGGCAAAAGACATAATGCCACAAGCGGGCGATGTCCAGCCAGTCTGGTGCAGTAATCATACAGCCAAGACCTACGTTAGGCCGATTAAATATTAAAAATAACCGAATAAAATGCCTAGGTTAGCTAGTGTATGTACTAAAAAAACACTATTCTACCAATACCTTGTTGTGAACCTGGTTCTAACGAAATACTCCCACCGTTCCACAATACTCCCTCTGTAGTGATCTAAAACGTCTTATATTTGTTTACAGAGGGAGTACTTGTCATGGTTTTAGAACTGCAAGTATTTGAAACGGAGGGAGTAACTATCATTGATACGACGTGAGAGAACTTAAGGGGGTGACAGATAGTATATAGAGGAGAAAAAGGATGTTGCTACCGTGATCTTGTCCTGACTGGCCTTTTGTCTATGTATACGGTGTAAAGGAGAGTGAAATAGGATAAGTCAATGTTGTTGACAACTTGAATAGAAAGCATGGAAAAAAATGATATGCTAGTATTTACTCAGTGGCATGTACATATATTCTCAACCCAAGGCATTTGATCGACAAAGAAAGCAAACGCCATCTAAAATATCTGTTTTTGTTTGGTTTGAAGACCAATGTGCCTCTTATGTAACCTAATATCCAACCCAAACATGGTCTCAAATTCTACGCTGTGGCTTGCCTGCTATCTGACCATCAAATTATTGACAAGTACTAGTGAAGTAGAAACTGCCTTAACCAGTATAAGAAAACTTACAGAAAAATTCTTGGGGGTTATATCTACATTATGCCTCAAAAGCATACTGTATGTGTCACGAGCTGAGTGCCCAACTGCTAACACAACTGCATCGAATGATAGTTTCTGATCAACAGAACCTGGCTGTAGATTTGAATCAGAAACCACAACTCCTTTGACCTGCCCGCCTTCCACTATAAGGTCATCTACTCTAGTATTAAATCTTATGGCAACCTGTATCAAACATAAAACAGAATACATTGGTGCATGAAGGCTTACATAACAAAATAACAGCAAAGCTTCAATGAAGACTGCTATGTTCAACTCACGCCCAACTCTCTCAAGTGGTGTCTGAAATTCCGCAACAGAGGAACAAGTTTATCTGTACCCAAGTGAGGTCTTCCATCAATGAGAATGTTTGGAGGGCCTCCAAAATGAACAAATGTTTTCATCACCTGAAATCCAAGACCCCGCGGTATAGCTTAAACACATATAAATGGTCAGTTTTGAACTAGGAAGTCTAGGATATTATGTTATGCAGAAGCTCTTCCTATTTTGATGGATATGTATTCAAAACAACGGCAAAAAATTACCATACTATCCATGACCAGTATGGGGAGCAACTTACTGGTTGCCACCAGAGTCTTGAACTCTGGCAGCCAACAGATACTAAGCTTGGATTATTGCATCAATAATTACAGATAACATTTTTTGGAAGAATTTCTAATTTGCAAGCTAAGCATCCATTGAGGTAGAGCAGGAAGATTCTTACAGCCTGAACACCATCAGTGTTTTTCCCTATCCTGGTCACAAGCTTCCCATCACTCCATGTACCTGCACCACCCTGCTATGATTAAGAACAGAAGATCAAGAATTGATGGACTTGATCTTTTAAGGAACATGGAACAAGGGAATAGTGGTTTGGTCAATCATTGAAGTTCCATTGTAGGTAATTGATACTTCAAAAAAATAGGCATTGCCCTATATGCCATCAACCCAACTTGCAAAGACCATTTGATTAAATAACCTTTTAAAATTCACAAAATGTATGGAAAAGCAGACGTCAAACAATGAAGAACATAAGTTCAGAACAAGCATGCGTTAGTTAGGTTTTGAATTATTAGATTAGCTGCAGTAAAAAAATGTGAAGATTATTACACATTTTTTCTGCATAATTCATTTTAAGCAATCTGAGATTATGCCAGATGCATTAATGTCTAAAATATGTCTCTGTACACTTTACAGGTCATATAATTAGGAGAGTGCATTTATTGGGAAGCACTAATCCATGCACCAGCTAATATACCTGATTGGAACATGTATCAAAGAAGAAACCCCTATGCTATTTCACATACAGAGCACAGACGTAAACCACCTCTTGTAAGATACATGTACGCATAATTTGACATAGTACATCAATTCCATTTTATCACCTGAACAAAGAGAACTATCACTAGTATTTGCCGAATGACATGATTGATAATGTTTATGTTTAATGAAAAGATATAGTCATCTATTAGACAATTCACGTTGTCAACAACTACCTATTTGAATACTGATCAAAGCAATATTATGTGATTGTCCAGTGATGTCTTGGTAGTACAGTAGGAACAAACAGTATACCTCGCCAAAGCAAAAGTTGCTTTCTGATTGGAGAATTCGTCTAACTGCTAGTGCACCAATGTCACGCCCTCTTTGCTCAACAGGTTGGCCACGCTCCAATAAGGTAACTTCTGCTCCAAGTTCAGCTAACACAAGGGCAGCAAACAACCCAGATGGGCCACTTCCTACAATTGCCACCCTTGGTTTCATTCGTGTAGGACTGATCGAGCCATTATTAACAGTATCCCTGATACCATGTTCATCGTCGGAAACTTTGTTATGAACATTAAGCATACTGATCAGATCAGTTGCTACCCTCTCATCGGACATATATTCTACAATTCCAAGCCTGGGTTCCAATCTAGCAATAAAATCCCATGTCCTTGGCTCCATGTCCAGAAGCTTCTTAGCATCCACATCAACAGTATAAACAAATTGAGGTTCTTTCAAAATCTGTAAATGTAAAACATGGTTTATTCATTCACAAAGAAACGATTCAGATAAAGTGATAACCAATCTGCATACTTAAATACAGTATAGATTAAAAATTCAACGTCACTAGAAACACACGTGGTCACAGTCGCAACACGGATGAAGCAAAAAACATGCAACACAGAACCGTCTACCAAAAAATATTACGATAAATTTCAGATATCATTAAAATAATTAGATTGGGTAACCACATGAATAACCAATGCATAGAATTCACATCAATCACATATTATTTCAATTTATATGAACATCTACAATTCTACACTGTGAAAATAACTTTAGTATAAAATCCCCATATCAAATAAGTGTACACCAAGTATCAGACAGCATAAATAGATAGTAAACTGACCATTTTTTTTCTTGCTAAATCTATGCTATTTGCACAAATTACAGGGCATTGCAAATCTCTGCAGACAATACCAGATTATTTTGCAAAAATACGGTGCTCTATGACGGGCTTAGATTTTACCCTGCCCCGCTAGATGACACCTCAGGCCCCTCACAAGCACCATGCTGGAGATAGGTGGCATCACTGCGTACAAGCAGTCTTGGCCCGAGTATAATCATAAAGGCAAGTGACACAATGAACGGAGTATCAAACAGTTACAATATCTATGTGATGTCATTGCTTTATATATAAAGCGGGGCGAAAGCCTTTTTTGGTACAATATCTATGTGATTTGTTCCCAGACTCGATTAAGGGCTGCTCGTACTGATCAACACCACCTTGTGTCCAATGTGGCACCTTCTATGGGCCAGAGAAGTAAGCACACAGGTCGGGAAGTAACCCTGATAGACAAGGCAACTTTGGCTAGAATAACCTGGTATTATGTGAAAATATTTACAAAATTTGGTAGTTTCCGCAACTAATGTAGAATTAAGAATGAGAAATTACTTCATTCTAAGGAGATACAAAATGTGTCTAGCAGTGTGACGCATGGCGTTAGATTACACTCGCTGGAACAAAATACTAACCAAGCAAGGGAAACAAAAGATGGTACAAAAGCAAGAGGAAAACCAGAATATGAACAAAATATTATGTACTATTCTGCAACACGACAAAAAGTTGACACCATATGACTAATTCTGGCACCCCCACAAAATTGTAGTGTGTGTATGCATGAAAATGTTCGCAGCCTGGCATGCAAATAAAGATTATTTTCATGGCATATGTGGAGTCGTCAACAAAAAGATGGTAAATCAACTGGAGAAGTAAACGACCTTACTACATTGGCTTTCATTTCAACTGCATGAGTATTTTTTTACAAAGCTTAACCCAGTTTGACTGTATCGTTTCAGCACTTCCAACAGCAAGTATTTCATGACAAGTAAGTTGTCATCCCATATATATACAGGAGGAGCAATATTAAATAGGATAGATACATTATATAAGTTCATTAAGAACCTTGCGTGCATCAAATGACTTGCGGATAACAGAGAAGGCCTCTTCAGGGAGCATAGAAGCGACCTGCGCAGGAGAGTCGATTAGAGGCACATAATAATTATAGGAAAGGTCTAACAGCGTAAAACATGAGCACAAGGATATGAAAAACTGCAATAACAGCAAGCCGGGGCAATTACAACAAGAGACGGTGTAACATAGGATGGAGTACAGTGGGATGGAGCTTCAAATCAAACACGGTGTCGAAGGTATAGCAGGAAATATCATACAGCGCAACATTTGAAATTGCTCCCCGCAGGCGGTCATTTGGATAACTAAATTGTGTACACTGTACAGTACATACAACACTCATCCAGCCATTCCCTGATTGATTAGATACGGTTGGGATTTGGGGAAATAACCCAATACATGTAGGAGAAGATGAGGCAGAAGCTCTGTTAATTCAGTTGGAAACAATTCATTGAACCAGGCCTATTCCTCAACACAGAAGTAAAGCATTACACTCGATTCCCATTACCATATCACCACAGCTAGCTCATCTCAAGGTTGTGGCATTTTCCAAGACGAATGAGCGCAAATCTAGTCAATTAAATGGCACGAGGTAAGTAAAAAAAATGGCAACACTAGCAAAGGTCACCTAAAACCTCTGTTTCAGCAACACCCTGTCGACTCACCTAATAAAATGCTAAAGCCTCGCGAATTTCATGGCATTATGTCCCCATATCAGAAAACGCAGTATGTTAGCGTACCGGGAACTTGAGGGCCTTGGCAATGGCCTGGAGGAGCGGCGGGGAGACGCCGAGGAAGTCCTTGCCGGGGTCGTCGCTGGCGGGGACGGCGAGCTTGGAGAGGCGCCAGAAGCCAGCCTCCCGGGCCACGCCGCCCTCCTCGGGGGCGGTCTGGCGGAGCTGCTCCTTGTGGCGCCGATCCAGACGCTTCTTCTCCGACGGGTACCGCCGTTTGCCCGTGCGCCTCGCGCAGCGCACGACGGCGGCGAGCGCGCCGCATCGGCGTCGCGGGAATGCGCTGGCCGCGTAGAGGCCGCCGCCGCTGGTGTTCGCGCCCAGGTGGTGGCAGGGAGGCGGGAGGGAGAAGGGCGGGAGCTTGATGCCTGAGACAGTGTGAAGCGCCATGGCGGATGGGGCTGGGGATGGAAGGGGGTTTGCGCCCCTGCGGATAACGTGGGTTTTAGCCTGGTTTACAGGGGTCATTTTATAAGAGACTACAAATCCGTTTTGTTCGACGGATTTTCATGTGTAACGTCTTCTTTTTTTGCAAATTCAAACTCTATATCAGCTGCTTTCATAACTTGGTGTGAATTCATGAATTTGTCGAGAAATAAAAAAGCGGAGGATGCAGGGATGACTGAAGTTCTTGATATAACTGATGTTTTGCCTGAAGCCATTGTTCGATAGCAAGCTGGTTACCATCGCCATCCAGTCAGAATTCAGAACCAACTGTATTTGCAGAGATCGTTAGATTTTCAGTATTATGCTTATCAAAGAATTTCATTTGAAATGTGCACCTGATAAGTTTATCCAGATTGAAATAGTTTATCCAGATTTGAAATGATAGCAAGCTGGTTACCATCGCCAACCAGAGGTCGATTTGCCACAGACGATGCATGAACTGGTTTGTCGCAACTATATATGTTCAGGAGAGATAAAACTACATGTATATTTTGTCTTAAAAGTTCCTCAAACAGTATTACATTATAACAACAAGGTTAGAGTACAGCATAAGATCCTGGTCGTATCACAGCAGCACAGAAACTGCACTCACAGCCTAAACCTGCAGAACCACATTTAGCTCACACCACTTCAAACCTTCGACAAACTTGAATTACCTCAGGCCGAGTGAATAGAAAGTTCATTCCTTGGTTAGACAACAGCATCAGGTCGTTTTAATCTATCGGCCATCAGATTCGGCGGGGCCAGCAAAGCTGCTTGAGAACCATCACATCGCATCGACCCCCATGATTATTGGTTAGTTTACAAGATGAGGGCTGGCACTCTTGAAAGGAAGGGTGCAGGAGTATGTGACATATCTGACACCATCAAGGAGAACAACAACAAATATCCTGGAGAGGGACTTCGGGGTCATCCTTGGATCGCTGTCACCATCACCGGCCTCCCTGGGATCAGCTAGCACGGAAACAACTACCGACGATGCTGCTGGCTTCTTATCAGGTAACTTGCTGCTTTCAGAAGTTCTGTTAAAAGGCCCTGTGTTGTTCGCCGTTTTCCCAGTGAGTGGAATCGCCTCATTGTACATGATCCTCCTATTCTTCAGCTTGCCGTAATAAGCAGTAGCTGGTGTTGGAACCTTTCGAGTAGCATTAACACTCGAGGAGTTCACAGCTGGAGAAGCAGGTATTATGCCACCGGAATTGGTGGCAGCGGAAACGTCAAACTGAAATACCTCGCTGCACATTCCAGAATTTAGGATAGGGCCTGAAAATTGTTGCATCAGAATTAGAGTAAGAGACGGTGCAATATCCCTCCAAGAGTACCGATAGAAAACTGAGTTTTCTGTAGGAGATGACTTCATCAACAAAACCAAAGAATAATATTCCAATAACAAACTTGACAACACCACAAAATCGTTAGGCACGTGAGTTCAGACTAGTTTTCCTACAAGCTAGTGAAGATTTAGCAGTTATCACTTCTCCATGAAAAGAAAATATTGCAATGAAGTACTTGGAATATACAGCAAAAACAGGATTGAAGTTCCTCAAAGCAACATATCATGATTCTACTACTCTGTATTTTGCTAGCATAGAGCTTGAACATAGGTTGTACTGACAGATAAGTTTTGGTCAGGGATTAGAAGGCTCTTCAGGGCAGAGTCTACATGACAATCGCTGTATAAGACAGTTTCCAAATAAAAATCAACAATATCCCTAATATTTACTGAGGTCTTTTCTATGTGATTGCTAAAAGTGTGATATATTTACTTGTTTGGCAACATTAAATATAGAGTTGAGTTCTCATTTCCTGAATAGTTGCAATGTCATAATATATGATGGCATACTAAGTGACATTATTCTGATCAAACATACATTCTAGCACTTCTCTTAATGACTCATGGACAATATTTTCAATCCTTTTAATTACTTTTATATACAAATAAGAAGTAATAATATCACTACTATTTACTGAGCTCTTTTCTACATGATTGCTAAAAGGAGGACATAAATAAAGACATTGTTTCCATTGCTGGATAGTTAAAGTGTGAGATTTACTTGTTTGCAACATTAAATACAGATTTGAGTTCCCATTTACTGAATAGTTGAGTGACGTTATTCTTATCTAACATACATTCTACTTTTCTTAATGACTCATGGACAATCAGTTCAATCCTTTGACTTCTATTTTAACTTGGTAATACTGTTCTCTGTAGCATTTGGTCTCTCTTGAAGTAAGATAATGTGGGAACCTTCTTGCTTAAATATCAAATCATGATGTGTCAATGCAACAGAGAAATAATAGTTTGGATAATAAATGGAATTCATAGCTGCACTATCACAATTCACAAAAAAACAAGAATACTAGATTGACAAACAATTGTTCTGCTTACCTGCCATTCCTTCACGGAACCACTGCGGCAATGGTCCATCTACCGGGGATTTCTCTTGTGGATTCATATTGTTTCCAGGCAGTGATAGATGACGAGCTATGGCTGTACTAGTCTCTTTGTGATCTATACCTGACTGGTCACGGTTGTCTTGTGAAGTCCCATGTGCTACCGCTTTCTCGCTTGCAAGCACAGAATGAATAATCAGATTGCCATTGATCTTGACATGCTTTCCATTCCTTGGCACATACAACAAAGCAGGCAAGGTCTCACTTGAGTTAAGTGGAGGTTGATGCTTCTGGTCAGCACTGCCATCAGTCCCAATCATCATTCCAGAATCAACACCAGTCATGTCACTATTGTTCAAACCCCCTTTAGGTGCTTGACCATGGTTATTGACATTCACTACCCTATCATGAGGCTGACCAAAATTCCTAAACATTGCATTGTCACTCCCCCCACTCAATCCAAAATTGTGATTGAACCCTGGAACAAAAGCACCAAAGACGAGCATAACAAGCATCAAACCGAGAAGGCTAACACTTGCCACCTTCTTGGTCTTGGTCTTGGACTTGCTCTTGCCCTCCGCGGCCTTCTTGTTCTCTGGTTTCTTTGTAGCCTTGGTTGCAGGCACCGGCTGCTGCGGCTTTAGCCGAGGAATTGGTACAAGAGGGACATGGGAACCATGAGGCCGCATGGCATACCCGGGCACCCAAGGGAAATGCATGCCGGGCACTGCTCCCGGTGGATACATCCCAGGTGGCGCGCAATTCCCGCCGCCGCTGCCGAGTTGCTGCCGCAGTGTTGCATTCTCGGCCACGATGAAGGAGATCTTGGAATTGAGGTCGTTTATGACCGAGTTCATTGACTTGACCTTCTCCTCCAGCTCCTCGACGTAGCGCTTCTTCCTCTGCCGAGACAGCTGCGCGCTCTCGCGGTTCCGTATCAGCCGCGCCGCCCGCCTGGTGTCCTCCCCCTCGCCAACGGCGCCTCCCTCGTCGGAGTCCACGGCGGCCCGCGAGGCCGACGCGGAAGGGGAAACCTCGCCGTCCCCGGATCGGCGGCACTTGGCCGCCTCCGAGCTGGGCGCGGGGCTCGCCGGCTTCCGCTTCAGGCCCCAGTTTGGGGCGGCGCCGCTCCTGCCCTCGTCCGACTCCTCGTGCTTGACCTCGCAGCTGGCGTCGGCGACGGCGGAGCCGGTGCCGGAGGCGGCGGGGGAGGGGGAGGACGAGGAGGCGGTGGGCCCGGATCCGGCGGCGGAGTCGCTCCGCTCGGGGGAGCGGAGGAGGAAGTCCTCGACGGAGAAATCCGCGGGCAGGTCGAAGTCGAGGTCGTCGCAGTCGCCGCCGGCGATTCCGAAATTCCCGAGCGGCAGGCCGTCGTCGTCGTCCGCGAGGTGCAGGTCCGGGTCGAAGAGGCCGGGCGGGTAGTGGCGGAGGTCGAAGTGGGAGGCGGGGTCGAGGAGGGCCGGCTCCGCCATGGCCGCGTCTCGAGGCGGGGGGTTCAGTTCAGCCTAGGGTTTTGGGCGGCATCCATGGAGGGACTCCGGAGTGGTGTAGGAATTTGGAATTCGGAAACTCGGGGCGGAGTGGACGGAGTCGGGTGTTGACGAGCCCGTGCCTCGTGCTCGGGACGTGCGCTGCGGATCCGGATGTCTTCTCCCGCCCGTGGAATTCTTCTCCCTTTAGTCCGTGGCGAAAGGGACCCGCTCCGCACTGGGCCCGCGTGTCATTGGGGGTAGAGCATATCCTCATCGGTGTGACTGTGTGGCTATACGGGGAGTAGCTAGATCTAGGATTGCCGTTCGGGTGGGGTGCTAAAAGCGGCAGTCCGACGTGAGTAACGCCGAAGTTAAGGCGGCCGGGACGGCGCGCGCTGACGCGTGGGGCCGGGGGCCCGCTGTGCCCGGTGGTGTGGGTGTGGGTGAAGGTGAGTGGGGTAAAAGTGGCGTGTGGAGGGCTCTGGGTGGGAAGGTTCTGGCTCTGGTTGGTGGGTCAGTCAGTGAGTGGTGCAGGAAATGTGGCTGCTCTGGATAAGTAATTCTGATGAATGTGCTTTTTCTTTATTCAACAGATTTTACAGAAGCGTCCTCTCCTGTTTGCTTATTTCGCAGATCCGTCCTTTGGAGGCTGCTAGGATCAGGACGTGGTCGTGGCGGGGTGCGTAACACGTGCCTTCATCATTTTTGGTGTGAGCTTTCCGTTGCGTAGAAGCAAGACAAGGAGGAGTAAAGATAAGGATAGCCCAAGCTAGAACGGACATGAAATGGAAAGGGTGATCACGCGCGTCTAGTCTGGCTTTCTGTTTTGTTTGTTTGTTTTGCTGTATAAAGCCCAAGTTAGTTCGCATGAGAAACAAAGGTCCTGAATTCTGTTGTTGCGCGCCTCTAAGTTTTGGCTATCTTTTTTTTTGTTGCGAAACAAATCTATTCAACATCCGTCATGACAGTAAAAGGAATACCAGAAGCGAGGAACTTTGTTGATTCTTGATTGTTAATTGTGTGCGTGTAATCTGCGTTAATATTAGCCAAATATAAATTGTATTGCACATTAATATCAGACGAGATATAACTAGTACATGTTAATATTAGGTAGGATATAATTACTTGATTAATACTAATATACTTCCTCCGTCTCATAATATAAGAGCGTTTTTTATACTAGTATAGTCTAAAAATAATTAGTGGAGGGTGCTAAATGTGTTTATTGATAAACATGTTTAACAGTAAATACTGAAGCAACCTAGACCGTTGGATAGCTTGAGGATGAACATGTGAGATTTGTTGGATCTCCGCAACCCGCTCTTTTTATATTGGTATAGATATAGAATATATAGTGGTGGTTTAATGACACCATGGCTATTTCTCGCATGCAATGAGACGTAGTTTCGTCACGCCTCTTGCGCTGCACTACTGGGCTGTCTACTAGCGACGCGCAAAGTTTTTTCTCTATGATTTATTATTATTGTTGTTGTTGTTGTTGTTGTTGTTGTTGTCACTACTAGGTATGTGCCCCTGTGTTGCCAATGGGGGCAAATATTGTTTAACACAATAAGAGAACCATACACGACAAATCATGATGCAAAGCAAATAGACCAGATAAGATTATGCTTTGGTTATAAAGTACCGATTTTTTAGCTATTTCTTAACTAATAAAATATGCATAATACCATCGTTAATCTGTTTAATTGGGTTACCAAATATAAGAGATTAATTTATATTTATTTGTTTCTCGGTCATGAATTTATTGCTATTTATTGGCTTACCAAAGATAAAATAGGTACAATACCATCATTAATCTGTTTGATTGGGTTACCAAATATACAAGATTAATTGATATTTATCTGTTTATGTGTCATGAAGTTATTCCTATTTATTAAGTTACCAAAGATGTATGACTACAATAATAAAATAATATATTTATGGACCATGAATTTATTGTTATACCATAGATTGACCTGGTTTATTGGGTTATCAATTACTCCCTCCATTCGAAAATACTTGTCATCAAAAAGAATAAAAAGAGATGTATCTAGACATATTTTAGTTCTAGATACATCTCTTTTCATCCATTTTGATGACAAGTATTTTCGGACGGAGGGAGTACTAGTTTGATGAAAGCAGAAAGTGATAAAAAAACAAGGAAAAACTGGTGAAGGGTGAAAGCTTCGACGAAGGGGTGGTGAGAAGAAAATTGAGTGAAAGATGAAAACTTAGGTTCTTTTTAAGTAGTAGAGATTTGTATCATTTTTCTTTGGGTTTTTTTTCTTTCCTTCGTTCTCTTGTGTCTTTCTATAGACCGCATCATGTTTCTTTGGGTTTTTCTTTCTTTGTTTTCCCTGTTTTTCCAACACATGTCTACAATTTTCATAAAACATTATATTTTCATACACATCATGAATATTTTTTCATACTCATTTAACATTTTTTCAAGCATATGCTTTGAAGTCTATTTTTATACACATTGTCATGTTTGGTACACATCTAAAAGATTTTCATACGCATTTAATATTTTCCAAATGAACGATTAGTGCATAATACGTGTTAAACATTATTCAAATACATGTTAAAACATATTTTTAATGATAAAAACCATTTTGAGAAACTATGTGAAAGAAATTACATTGCATAAACATTTTTACAAAATGTTAGCAATATATTTTTTAAAATCATAGTATTTTTTAAAATGTAATCTACATTTTTACAAAACATTTTTTAATTACACGAACATTTATTTTGAATTAAAAAAGAGTTTTTTAATGTCAAATACATGCTTTTGAAACGTATAAACATTGTTAAATGTCAAAACATATTGTTAGAGCTATGAACAACTTTTTTTACATTGTGTTAACCTTTTTTGGAACGTGTGGGAATTTTGTTAATGTCACAGTATTCTTTTAGTGTGAGCAGAAATGTTTTTTAATGACGCTAACAAAAAATTACACATGTGAACATTTTTATGCCATTGGCATTTTTTAAAAGTTGCACAAAGAATTTTTTAAACACTGTGTAAAAATTTTGAAACACTATATAAACATTTTAAATATAAATATTACTTAATTTGCAAAAACGTCTTATATTGTGGGACGAAAGAATTATATTTTAGGATATTTTGGAATGTAAATAAAAGTATACCGGAAAAATGGAAAAAAGTCCAAACAAACAAGTGAAAGAAGCAGCGTCCCATCAATGAACAACCTGATTCTAGAGTGGCAAATCATCATATACCAACAAGCACACCAGCGATTACATCAGATAGATCTTGATTATGTGAGGCGGATCACGAGAATGTGGTATTGGATGGAGAGAGAGAGAGAGAGAGAGAGAGAGAGAGAGAGAGAGAGAGAGAGAGAGAGAGAGAGAGAGAGAGAGAGAGAGAGAGAGAGAGAGAGAGAGAGTCATCTAGCTACCGCTATATATCATAAGGTCCGAAGGAAACTATGCACACATGGTCATGGAGGCAGCAAGGTTGATGAAGAAGCCTCCCGTGGTGAATCTCCCATCCGACAGAGTTTCGAACCAAACCTTCAGATTGAATCTCCTCATAACAGGAACTTGCGGCGGCAAAAAAACGGAGAAAATTGGTACTTAGGGTTTCGTGAAATATGGGATTTATAGGCGGAAGAATGGATGTAAGACGGTGCACAGGGGCCCCACGCGGCCTAGGGCGCGGATCAGCCCCTGGTCGCGCCCCCTACCCGCTTGGGGGCTATGGGTCCTCTTATCTGTCTTCGGTACTTTCTAGACTCTTCTCGTGGAGAAAAAAATTGTATTATAGATACTCCGGTATTTTCTGGAAAACCAAAAACATGCAGAAAACAACAACTTACATTGGGCTGTAGGTACTCCGGTATTTTCTGGAAAACCAAAGACATGCAGAAAACAACAACTGACATTGGGCACTAAATTAATAGGTTAGCACAAAAAATAATATAAAAAGTATTCAAAAGTGATAATATAGTAGCATGAAACAAAAATATAGATATGTTTGAGACGTATCATGGGCCAAGCTCACGGCCGAGGACTCGGAGGAGGAAAAGCGCCCCGGCCCGTAGTGGTGGACGACGAGTTGCAGCAGCACCTCAAGATCATGTTGTGGAACTCGTTGGTCAACCGGGTTCGGCGTTGTCATCCTCTCCATGCAACTGTTGTGTCCAGATCAGATGCCACGTGTCGTCGTCCTCGACGCCCCGTTACCAAATGGTGTCCGCCTCTGGTGAAGCAAGCATGGGCTCTGTAACCATCGTAGGCGCACACCAACTTAAAGTACTATCTCGATGGCATAAGTTTGCGCGTGTGCGTCCTTCTTGTTGTGAGGAGGCTTGGAATGACTCATCGATGTCGGAGGTGTCGTTGGTCACGGCTCTCGGCAACGTTTGCCAAGACATAGGTGTCGTTGGTCACGGCTCAGCGATGTTTGCCAAGGCGTAGGTGTCGCTGCCTAGGGTCCTCGTGGACCGAGAGCTCATGGACACTTAGGCCCTCGATAGGTACGAGATCATCAACGAGAAAAACACCCGCCACCAGCGCTGGATGAATGAGAGCTCATGCACGTCCAAACCGAGGAGAGGCAGTCGAGCATTTTTGGGGTGAACGCGACGCCATGGTCGGGGATGAATGTCGTTATGGCTGGAGCGGCTTCCTTCATTGGTGTCGCGAACGACAATGATTCGGACGATGACAATGCTGCCAGTAGCCTTAGAGGCTATGCCTACAAGTTGGTTGTCCGTCTACGAGTTGGTTGTCCGCTACTTAGCTTATATTTAGTTTAGTTCAGGTTAATTTCAAGTAATTTGAATGGAACTTCTTAAATTTCATCAACTTTGCATGTAATGTGTTGAACCAGTTTAAATTTTGTCTGTAATTCGCGTTTGATTGTTTAAAATGGGAGAACATTTAATGACATGGTTGGGTTGCCGGTGCGCATGTTCACAGACATTTGAGGGAGTTCACTTGATGAACGCCGTTGAAGGATTATTGAGGATGCCCTCTGACGGGGAAGAAGTTTCACACTGAAGGAAATATGCCCTAGAGGCAATAATAAAGTTGTTATTAATATTTCCTTATATCATGATAAATGTTTATTATTCATGCTAGAATTGTATTAACCGGGAACTTAGTACATGTGTGAATACATAGACAAAAAGAGTGTCACTAGTATGCCTCTACTTGACTAGCTCGTTGAATCAAAGATGGTTAAGTTTCCTAACCATAGACATGAATTGCCATTTGATTAATGGGATCACATCATTAGAGAATGATGTGATTGACTTGACTCATTCTGTTATCTTAGCATTTGATCGTTTAGTATGTTGCTATTGCTTTCTTCATGACTTATACATGTTCCTATGACTATGAGATTATGCAACTCCCGAATACCGGAGGAACACTTTGTGTGCTACCAAACGTCACAACGTAACTGCGTGATTATAAAGGTGCTCTACAGGTGTCTCTGATGGTACTTGTTGAGTTGGCATAGATCGAGATTAGGATTTGTCACTCCGATTGTCGGAGAGGTGTCTCTTGGCCCTCTCGGTAATGCACATCACTATAAGCCTTGCAAGCAATGTGACTAATGAGTTAGTTGCGGGATGATGCATTACGAAATGAGTAAAGAGACTTGCCGGTAACGATATTGAACTAGGTATTGAGATACCGACGATCGAATCTTGGGCAAGTAACATACCGATGACAAAAGGAACAACGTATGTTGTTATGCGGTTTGACCGATAAAGATCTTCTAGAATATGTAGGAACCAATATGAGCATTCAGGTTCTGCTATTGGTTATTGACCGAAGATGAGTCTCGGTCATGTCTACATAGTTCTCGAACCCGTAGGGTCCGCACGCTTAACGTCCTGTGACGATTTGTATTATGAGTTATGTGATTTGATGAACAAAGTTTGTTCGGAGTCCCGGATGAGATCGGGGACATTACGAGGAGTCTCTAAATGGTCGATATGTAAAGATCGATATATTGGAAGGCTATATTGGGACATCAGAAAGGTTCCGAGTGATTCGGATATTTTTCGGAGTACCGGAGAGTTACGAGAATTCGTATTGGGCCTTAATGGGCCATACGGAAAAGGGGAGAAAGATCTCAAGGGTGGCCGCGCCCCTTCCCCATGGTCTGGTCCAAATTGGACTAGGGAAAGGGGGCACCCCCTTCCTTACCTCTCCTTCTCCCTTCCCTTTTTTCCTATTCCATGTGGGAGGTGGAATCCTAGTAGGACTCCACACTTTGGGCGCCATAGACACACAAGTTGATCATTGATCTCTTAGCCGTGTGCGGTGCCCACCTCTACCATAATCCACCTCGGTCATATCGTCGTAGTGCTTAGGCGAAGCCCTGCGCCGGTAACTTCATCATCACCGTCATCACGCCGTCGTGCTGACGAAGCTCTCCCTCGACACTCTGCTGGACCGTGAGTTTGTGGGACGTCACCGAGCTAAACGTGTGCAGATCGCGGAGGTGCCATACGTTCGGTACTAGGATCGGTCAATCATGAAGACGTACGACTACATCAACCGCGTTGTCATAACGCTTCCACTTTCGGTCTATATGGGTACATGGACAACACTCTCCCCTCTCATTGCTATGCATCAACATGATCTTGCGTGTGCGTTGGAATTTTTTTGAAATTACTACGTTCCCCAACAGTGGCATCCGACCCAGGTTTATGCGTAGATGTTATATGCATGAGTAGAACACAAGTGAGTTGTGGGCGATAATAGTCATACTGCTTACCAGCATGTCATACTTTGATTCGGCGGTATTGTTGGATGAAGCGGCCCAGACCGACATTATGCGTACGCTTACGCGAGACCGGTTCTACCGACGTGCTTCGTACACAGGTGGCTGGCGGGTGTCAGTTTCTCCAACTTTAGCTGAATCGAGTGTGACTACGCCCGGTCCTTGTTGAAGGTTAAAACAACACATACTTGACTAAAAATCATTGTGGTTTTCATGCATAGGTAAGAACAGTTCTTGCTCAGCCCATAGCAGCCATGTAAAACTTGCAACAACAAAGTAGAAGACGTCTAACTTGTTTTTGCAGGGCATGTTGTGATGTGATATGGTCAAGATGTGATGAGATATAAATTGTTGTATGAGATGATCATGTTTTGTTAAAGTTATCGGCAACTGGCAGGAGCCTTATGGTTGTGTCTTTATTGCATAAGATGCAAGTGCCATGCAATTGCTTTACTTTATCGCTATGCGATAGCAATAGTTGCAAAAGCAATAGCTGCTGAGACGACCATGATGACACGTTGATAAAAGATCAAGATGATGGAGATCATGGTGTCATGCCGGTAACAATGGAGATCATGACAGTACTTTGGAGATGGAGATCAAAAGCACAAGATGATGATGGCCATATCATGTCACATATTTTGATTGCATGTGATGTTTATCTTTTATGCATCTTATTTTGCTTAGTACGACGGTAGCATTATGAGATGATCCCCTTACTAAAATTTCAAGGTATAAGTGTTCTCCCTGAGTATGCACCGTTGCGACAATTCTTCGTGCTGAGACACCACATGATAATCGGGTGTGATAAGCTCTACGTTCACATACAACAGGTGCAAGCCAGTTTTGCACACACAGAATACTCAGGCTAACTTGACGAGCCTAGCATATGCAGATGTGGCCTCGGAACACTGAGACCGAAAGGTCGAGCGTGAATCATATAGTAGATATGATCAACATAGTGATGTTCACCATTGAAAACTACTCCATCTGACGTGATGGTTGGACATGGTTTAGTTGATATGGATCACGTGATCAGTTAGATGATTAGAGGGATGTCTATCTAAGTGGGAGTTCTTAAGTAATATGTGTTGGAAATATGCCCTAGAGGCAATAATAAAAGCATTATTATTATATTTCCTTATTCATGATAATTGTCTTTATTCGTGCTATAATTGTGTTAACCAGAAATCGTAATACATGTGTGAATAACAGACAACAACATGTCCCTAGTGAGCCTCTAGTTGACTAGCTCGTTGATCGACAGATAGACATGGTTTCCTGACTATGGACATTGGATGTCATCGATAACGGGATCACATCATTAGGAGAATGATGTGATGGACAAGACCCAATCCTAAACATAGCATAAGATCGCATAGTTCGTTTGCTAGAGTTTTCCAATGTCAAGTATCCTTTCCTTAGACCATGAGATCGTGTAACTCTCGGATACCGTAGGAGTGCTTTGGGTGTGCCAAACGTCACAACGTAACTGGGTGACTATAAAGTTATGCTACGGGTATCTCTGAAAGTGTCTGTTGGGTTGACATGGATCGAGACTGGGATTTGTCACTCCGCTTGACGGAGAGGTATCACCGGGCCCTCTCGGTAATGCATCATCACAATGAGCTCAATGTGACCAAAGTGTTTGATCACGGGATCATGTATTACGGAACGAGAAAAGTGACTTGCCGGTAACGAGATTGAACGAGGTATTGGTATACCGACGATCGAATCTCGGGCAAGTAAAATACCGATTGACAAAGGGAATCGTATACGGGATTAATTGAATCCTTGACATCGTGGTTCATCCGATGAGATCATCGTGGAGCATGTGGGAGCCAACATGGGTATCCAGATCCCGCTGTTGGTTATTGCCCGAGAGCCATCTCGGTCATGTCTGCATGTCTCCCGAACCCGTAGGGTCTACACACTTAAGGTTCGGTGACGCTAGGGTTATAGGGATATGTATGTGCAGTAACCCGAATGTTGTTCGGAGTCCCGGATGAGATCTCGGACGTCACAAGGAGTTTCGGAATGGTCCGGAGGTAAAGATTTATATATGGAAAGTCATCATACGGACATCGGGACAAGTTTCGGGGTTATCGGTATTGTACCGGGACCACCGGAAGGTCCCGGGGGGTCCACCGGGTGGGGCCACCTATCCCGGAGGGCCCCATGGGCTGTATGAGGGAGGGAACCAGCCCATAGGGGCTGGTGCGCCTCCCCCCATGGGCCCATGCGCCTAGGGTTTGGGGGGAGGGAAACCCTAAAGGGGGCGCCCCCCTTGCTTGGGGGGCAAGCCCCCCTTCCCTGGCCGCCGCCCCCCCTAGGAGATCTCATCTCCTAGGGCAGGCGCCCCCCCTTGGGGGTTATATAAAGGGGGGGAGAGAGGGGGCTGACCACCCCATTACCCTGGCGCCTCCCTCTCCCTCTCCAACACCTCCTCCTCCTCCATTGAGCACGGCGAAGCCCTGCCGGAGTACTGCAGTTCCATCATCACCACGCCGTCGTGCTGTTGCTGGAGCCTTCATCCCCAACCTCTCCTTTGCCTTGCTGGATCAAGAAGGAGGAGACGTCACGCTTTCCGTACGTGTGTTGAACGCGGAGGTGCCGTCCGTTCGGCACTAGATCATCGGTGAATTGGATCACGGCAAGTACGACTACCTCATCCACGTTCACTCGAACGCTTCCGTTGCGATCTACAAAGTGGTATGTAGATGCTATCTAATCTGAATACTCGTTGCTAGATGAACTCATAGATGGATCTTGGTGAAACCGTAGGAAAAATTTTAATTTTCTGCAACGTTCCCCAACAGTGGTATCAGAGCTAGGTCTATGCGTAGTTCTTCTTGCACGAGTAGAACACAATTTGTTGTGGGCGTAGATGTTGTCAACTCTTCTTGCCGCTACTAGTCTTATCTTGCTTCAACGGTATTGTGGGATGAAGCGGCCCGGACCAACCTTACACGTACGCTTACGTGAGACCAATTCCACCGACGAACATGCACTAGTTGCATAAGGTGGCTGGCGGGTGTCTGTCTCTCCTACTTTAGTTGGAGCGGATTCGATGAAAAGGGTCCTTATGAAGGGTAAATAGAAGTTGACAAATCACGTTGTGGTCTGAACGTAGGTAAGAAAACGTTCTTGCTAGAACCCTAATTCAGCCACGTAAAACTTGCAACAACAATTAGAGGACGTCTAACTTGTTTTTGCAGCAAGTGCTTTGTGATATGATATGGCCAAAGTTGTGATGTATGATGAATGATCTATATGTGATGTATGAGATGTTCATGCTATTGTAATAGGAATCACGACTTGCATGTCGATGAGTATGACAACCGGCAGGAGCCATAGGAGTTGTCTTTATTTTTGTATGACCTGCGTGTCATTGAGAATCGCCATGTAAATTACTTTACTTTATTGCTAAACGAGTTAGCCATAGCAGTAGAAGTAATAGTTGGCGAGCAACTTCATGGAGACACGATGATGAAGATCATGATGATGAAGATCATGGTGTCAAGCCGGTGACAAGATGATCATGGAGCCCCAAGATGGAGATCGAAGGAGCTATGTGATATTGGCCATATCATGTCACGTTTATTATTTGATTGCATGTGATGTTTATCATGTTTTGCATCTTGTTTGCTTAGAACGACGGTAGTAAATAAGATGATCCCTCATAATAATTTCAAGAAAGTGTTCTCCCTAACTGTGCACCGTTGCTAAGGTTCGTCGTTCCGAAGCACCACGTGATGATCGGGTGTGATAGGTCCTTACGTTCGCATACAACGGGTGTAAGACAGATTTACACACGCAAAACACTTAGGTTGACTTGACGAGCCTAGCATGTACAGACATGGCCTCGGAACACAGAAGACCGAAAGGTCGAGCATGAGTCGTATAGAAGATACGATCAACATGAAGATGTTCACCGATGTTGACTAGTCCGTCTCACGTGATGATCGGACACGGCCTAGTTGACTCGGATCATGTAATACTTAGATGACTGGAAGAGGGATGTCTATCTAAGTGGGAGTTCATTAAATAATTTGATTGAATGAACTTTATTATCATGAACTTAGTCTAAATATTTACAATATGTCTTGTAGATCAAATGGCCAACGTAGTCCTCAACTTCAACGCGTTCCTAGAGAAAACCAAGCTGAAAGACGATGGTAGCAACTATACGGACTGGGTCCGAAACCTGAGGATTATCCTCATAGCTGCCAAGAAAGATTATGTCCTAAGAGCACCGCTGGGTGACGCACCTATTCTCCCTGCAGAACAAGACGTTATGAACGCTTGGCAGTCACGCTGCGATGATTACTCCCTCGTTCAGTGCGGCATGCTTTACAGCTTAGAGCCGGGACTCCAAAAGCGTTTTGAGAGACATGGAGCATATGAGATGTTCGAAGAGCTGAAAATGGTTTTCCAAGCTCATGCCCGGGTCGAGAGATATGAAGTCTCCGATAAATTCTTTAGCTGTAAGATGGAGGAAAATGGTTCTGTCAGTGAACACATACTCAAAATGTCTGGGTTGCACAACCGCTTGACTCAACTGGAAGTTAATCTCCCGGATGAAGCGGTCATTGACAGAATCCTCCAGTCGCTTCCACCTAGCTACAAGAGCTTTGTGATGAACTACAATATGCAGGGGATGGTAAAGACCATTCCTGAAGTATATGCTATGCTGAAATCAGCAGAGGTTGAAATCAAGAAGGAGCATCAAGTGTTGATGGTGAATAAAACCACTAAGTTCAAGAAGGGCAAGGGTAAAAAGAACTTCAAGAAGGACGGCAAGGAAGTTGCCGCGCCTGGTAAGCAAGTTGCCGGGAAGAAGCCAAAGAATGGACCCAAGCCCGAAACTGAGTGCTTTTATTGCAAGAGAAGTGGTCACTGGAAGCGGAACTGCCCCAAATACTTAGTGGACAAGAAGGCCGGCAAAACCAAAGGTATATGTGATATACATGTAATTGATGTGTACCTTACCAGTACTCGTAGTAGCTCTTGGGTATTTGATACCGGTGCAGTTGCTCACATTTGTAACTCAAATCAGGAGCTGCGGAATAAACGGAGACTGGCGAAGGACGAGGTGACGATGCGCGTCGGGAATGGTTCCAAGGTCGATGTGATCGCCGTCGGCACGCTGCCTCTACATTTACCTACGGGATTAGTTTTAAACCTCAATAATTGTTATTTAGTACCAAGTTTGAGCATGAACATTGTATCCGGATCTCGCTTAATTCGAGATGGCTACTCATTTAAATCCGAGAATAATGGTTGTTCTATTTATATGAGAGATATGTTTTATGGTCATGCTCCGATGGTTAATGGTTTATTCTTGATGAATCTCGTACGTGATGATACACATATTCATAGTGTGAGTACCAAAAGAGTTAAATTTGATAGCAATAGTCCCACATATTTGTGGCACTGCCGCCTTGGTCACATAGGTGTCAAACGCATGAAGAAGCTCCATGCAGATGGACTTTTAGAGTCTCTTGATTATGAATCATTTGACACGTGCGAACCATGCCTCATGGGTAAAATGACCAAGACTCCGTTCTCAGGAACAATGGAGCGAGCAACCAACTTATTGGAAATCATACATACCGATGTGTGTGGTCCAATGAGTGTTGAGGCTCGCGGTGGCTATCGTTATGTTCTCACCCTCACTGATGACTTGAGTAGATATGGGTATATCTACTTAATGAAACACAAGTCTGAAACCTTTGAAAAGTTCAAGGAATTTCAGAGTGAGGTTGAAAATCAACGTGATAGAAAGATCAAGTTTCTACGATCAGATCGTGGAGGAGAATACTTGAGTCACGAATTTGGCACACACTTAAGAAAATGTGGAATAGTTTCACAACTCACGCCGCCTGGAACACCTCAGCGTAATGGTGTGTCCGAACGTCGTAATCGCACTCTATTAGATATGGTGCGATCTATGATGTCTCTTACCGATTTACCGCTATCTTTATGGGGCTATGCTTTAGAGACTGCCGCATTCACTTTAAATAGGGCTCCGTCGAAATCCGTTGAGACGACACCGTATGAATTATGGTTTGGGAAGAAACCTAAGCTGTCGTTTCTAAAAGTTTGGGGATGCGATGCTTATGTGAAGAAACTTCAACCTGAGAAGCTCGAACCCAAGTCGGAAAAATGCGTCTTCATAGGATACCCGAAAGAAACTATTGGGTATACCTTCTACCTCAGATCCGAAGGCAAGATCTTTATTGCCAAGAATGGATCCTTTCTAGAGAAAGAGTTTCTCTCGAAAGAAATAAGTGGGAGGAAAGTAGAACTTGATGAAGTGTTACCTCTTGAACCGGAAAATGGCGAAACTCAAGAAACCGTTCCTGAGGTGCCTGCACCGACTAGAGAGGAAATTAATGATTATGATCAAGATACTTCTGATCAAGCTCCTA
Source organism: Aegilops umbellulata (assembly GCA_032464435.1). Taxonomy (NCBI): domain Eukaryota; kingdom Viridiplantae; phylum Streptophyta; class Magnoliopsida; order Poales; family Poaceae; genus Aegilops; species Aegilops umbellulata. Next base: position 403,695,627 of record CP136054.1, read on the forward strand.
CTGAAATTCGAAGGTCCACAAGGACACGTTCCGCACCAGAGTGGTACGGCAACCCTGTCTTGGAAATCATGTTGTTAGACAACGGTGAACCTTCGAACTATGAGGAAGCAATGGCGGGCCGGATTCCGACAAATGGCTGGAAGCCATGAAATCCGAGATAGGATCCATGTATGAAAACGAAGTATGGACTTTGACTGACTTGCCCGTCGAACGGCGAGCCATAGAAAATAAATGGATCTTCAAGAAGAAGACAGACGCGGATGGTAATGTGACCGTCTATAAAGCTCGGCTTGTCGCTAAGGGTTATCGACAAGTTCAAGGGGTTGACTACGATGAGACTTTCTCACCGGTAGCGAAGCTGAAGTCCGTCCGAATCATGTTAGCAATTGCCGCATACTATGATTATGAGATATGGCAAATGGACGTCAAAACGGCATTCCTTAATGGTTTCCTTAAGGAAGAATTGTATATGATGCAACCAGAAGGTTTTGTCGATCCTGAGAATGCCGACAAGGTATGCAAGCTCCAACGCTCGATTTATGGGCTGGTGCAAGCATCTCGGAGTTGGAACATTCGCTTTGATGAGATGATCAAAGCGTTTGGGTTTACACAGACTTATGGAGAAGCCTGTGTTTACAAGAAAGTGAGTGGGAGCTCTGTAGCATTTCTCATATTATATGTAGACAACATACTTTTGATGGGAAATGATATAGAACTCTTGGACAGCATTAAGGCCTATTTGAATAAGAGTTTTTCAATGAAGGACCTTGGAGAAGCTGCTTATATATTAGGCATCAAGATCTATAGAGATAGATCGAGACGCCTCATAGGTCTTGCACAAAGCACATACCTTGATAAGATATTGAAGAAATTCAATATGGATCAATCTAAGAAAGGGTTCTTACCTGTGTTACAAGGTGTGAAATTGAGCTCAGCTCAATGTCCGACCACGGCAGAAGATATAGAAGAGATGAGCGTCATCCCCTATGCCTCAGCCATAGGTTCTATTATGTATGCCATGCTGTGTACCAGACCTGATGTAAACCTTGCCGTAAGTTTGGTAGGTAGGTACCAAAGTAATCCCGGCAAGGAACACTGGACAGCGGTCAAGAATATCCTGAAGTACCTGAAAAGGACTAAGGAAATGTTTCTCGTTTATGGAGGTGACGAAGAGCTCGTCGTAAAAGGTTACGTCGACGCTAGCTTCGACACAGATCTGGATGACTCTAAGTCACAAACCGGATACATGTATATTTTGAATGGTGGGGCAGTAAGCTGGTGCAGTTGCAAGCAAAGCGTCGTGGCGGGATCTACATGTGAAGCGGAGTACATGGCAGCCTCGGAGGCAGCACATGAAGCAATTTGGGTGAAGGAGTTCATCACCGACCTCGGAGTCATACCCAATGCGTCGGGGCCAATCAAGCTCTTCTGTGACAACACTGGAGCTATTGCACTTGCAAAGGAGCCCAGGTTTCACAAGAAGACCAGGCACATCAAGCGTCGCTTCAACTCCATTCGTGAAAATGTTCAAGATGGAGACATAGAGATTTGTAAAGTGCACACGGATCTGAATGTTGCAGATCCGTTGACTAAACCTCTCCCTAAGGCAAAACATGATCAGCACCAGAACTCTATGGGTGTTCGATTCATCACAATGTAACTAGATTATTGACTCTAGTGCAAGTGGGAGACTGTTGGAAATATGCCCTAGAGGCAATAATAAAAGCATTATTATTATATTTCCTTATTCATGATAATTGTCTTTATTCGTGCTATAATTGTGTTAACCAGAAATCGTAATACATGTGTGAATAACAGACAACAACATGTCCCTAGTGAGCCTCTAGTTGACTAGCTCGTTGATCGACAGATAGTCATGGTTTCCTGACTATGGACATTGGATGTCATCGATAACGGGATCACATCATTAGGAGAATGATGTGATGGACAAGACCTAGTCCTAAACATAGCATAAGATCGCATAGTTCGTTTGCTAGAGTTTTCCAATGTCAAGTATCCTTTCCTTAGACCATGAGATCGTGTAACTCCCGGATACCGTAGGAGTGCTTTGGGTGTGCCAAACGTCACAACGTAACTGGGTGACTATAAAGGTATGCTACGGGTATCTCTGAAAGTGTCTGTTGGGTTGACATGGATCGAGACTGGGATTTGTCACTCCGCTTGACGGAGAGGTATCACCGGGCCCTCTCGGTAATGCATCATCACAATGAGCTCAATGTGACCAAAGTGTTTGATCACGGGATCATGTATTACGGAACGAGAAAAGTGACTTGCCGGTAACGAGATTGAACGAGGTATTGGTATACCGACGATCGAATCTCGGGCAAGTAAAATACCGATTGACAAAGGGAATCGTATACGGGATTAATTGAATCCTTGACATCGTGGTTCATCCGATGAGATCATCGTGGAGCATGTGGGAGCCAACATGGGTATCCAGATCCCGCTGTTGGTTATTGCCCGAGAGCCATCTCGGTCATGTCTGCATGTCTCCCGAACCCGTAGGGTCTACACACTTAAGGTTCGGTGACGCTAGGGTTATAGGGATATGTATGTGCAGTAACCCGAATGTTGTTCGGAGTCCCGGATGAGATCCCGGACGTCACGAGGAGTTTCGGAATGGTCCAAGAGGGATATGTATGTGCAAAGCTCGGTATGTTGACTACTTAATAGTTTAGTCCAGCATGCTTTACGGCTTAGAACCGGGACTTCAAAAACGCTTTGAACGCCACGGAGCATGTAAGATGTTCCAAGAGCTGAAATTGGCATTTCAGACTCATGCCCGAGTCGAGAGGTATGAGACCTCTGACAAGTACTTTGCCTACAAGATGGAGGAGAATAGCTCAACCAGTAAGCATGTGCTCAGAATGTCTGAGTACTACAATCACTTGAATCAAGTGGGAGTTAATCTTCCAGATAAGATAGTGATTGACAGAGTTCTTTAGTCACTATCACCAAGTTACTAGAACTTCGTGATGAACTATAATATGCAAGGGATGACGAAAACGATTGCCTGAGCTATTCGCGATGCTGAAATCGGCGAAGGTAGAAATCAAGAAAAACATCAAGTGTTGATGGTTGACAAGACCGCTAGTCTCAAGTAAAAGGGCAAGGGAAAGAAAGGGAACTTCAAGAAGAATGGCAAGCAAGTTGCCACTCCCATGAAGAAGCCCAAAGCTAGACCCAAGCCTGAAAATGAGTGCTTCTACTGCAAAGGAAATGGTCACTGGAAGTGGAACTGCCCTAGATACTTGGTGGATAAGAATGATGGAAAAGTGAACAAAGGTATATTTGTTATACATGTTATTGATGTGTACTTTACTAGTGTTCATAGCAACCCCTCGTTATTTGATACTGGTTCAGTTACTAAAGAGTAGTAACTCGAAACGGGAGTTGCGGAATGAACATAGACTAGTTAAGGGTGAAGTGACGATGTGTGTTGGAAGTGGTTCCAAGATTGATATGATCATCATCGCACACTCCCTATACTTTCGGGATTAGTGTTGAACCTAAATAAATGTTATTTGGTGTTTGCGTTGAGCATGCATATGATTTGATCATATTTATTTTTAATACGGTTATTCATTTAAGTCAAAGAATAATTGTTATTCTGTTTACGTGAATAAAACCTTCTGTGGTCATACACCCAAGGTGAATGGTTTATTGAATCTCGATCATAGTGATACATGATGACCCACAAGTATAGGGGATATATCGTAGTCCTTTCGATAAGTAAGAGTGTCGAACCCAACGAGGAGCAGAAGGAAATGATAAGCGGTTTTCAGCAAGGTATTCTCTGCAAGTACTGAAACAAGCGGTGACAGATAGTTTTGTAACAAGGTGAATTGTAACGAGCAACAAGTAACAAAAGTAAATAAAGTGCAGCAAGGTGGCCCAATCCTTTTTGTAGAAAAGGACAAGCCGGAACAAACTCTTATAATAGGAAAAGCGCTCTCGAGTACACATGGGAATATCGTCAAGATAGTTTTCATCACGTCCATATGAATCACGTTCGGTACTTTGATAATTTGATATGTGGGTGGACCGGTGCTTGGGTGCTATTCTTACTTGAACAAGCATCCCACTTATGGTTAACCTCTATTGCAAGCATCCGCAACTACAACAAAAGTATTAAGGTAAACCTAACCATAGCATGAAACATATGGATCCAAATCAGCCCCTTACGAAGCAACGCATAAACTAGGGTTTAAGCTTCTGTCACTCTAGCAACCCATCATCTACTTATTACTTCCCAATGCCTTCCTCTAGGCCCAAATAATGGTGAAGTGTTATGTAGTCGACGTTCACATAACACAACTAGAGGCCAGACAACATACATCTTATCAAGATATCAAACGAATACCAAATTCACATGACTACTAATAGCAAGACTTCTCCCTTGTCCTCAGGAACAAACTAACTACTCACAAAGCATATTCATGTTCATAATCAGAGGGGTAATAATGTGCATATAGGATCTGAACATATGATCTTCCACCAAATAAACCAACTAGCATCAACTACAAGGAGTAATCAACACTACTAGCAACCTACTAGCACCAATCCCGGACTTTGAGACAAGAATTGGATACAAGAGATGAACTAGGGTTTGGAGATGAGATGGTGCTGGTGAAGATGTTGATGGAGATTTCCCTCTCCCGATGAGAGGAGCGTTGGTGATGATTTCCCCCTCCCAGAGGGAAGTATCCCCGGCAGAACAGCTCTGCCGGAGCTCTAGATTGGTTCCGCCTCGGTTCCGCCTCGTGGCGGCGGAGTCTCATCCCGAAAGGTTGCTTCCTATTTTTTTCTCATCGAAAGACTTCATATAGCAGAAGATGGATGTCGGAGACCCACCAGGGGGCCCACGAGGTAGGGGCGCGCCCTAGGAGGGGGGCACGCCCCCCACCCTCGTGAGCAGGGTGTGGGCCCCTTGGACTTCATCTTTGGCGAGGATTTTTCTTTATTTATTTGAAGATATTCCGTGGAGTTTCAGGACTTTTGGAGTTGCGCAGAATAGGTCTCTAATATTTGCTCCTTTTCCAGCCCAGAATTCCAGCTGCCGGCATTCTCCCTCCTTATGTAAACCTTGTAAAATAAGAGAGAATAGCCATAAGTATTGTGACATATTGTGAAATAACAGCCCATAATGCAATAAATATCGATATAAAAGCATGATGCAAAATGGACGTATCAACTCCCCCAAGCTTAGACCTCGCTTGTCCTCAAGCGAAAAGCCGATAACAATAAATATGTCCTCATGTTTAGAGGTAGAGGCGTCGATAAAAATAAAATACGGACATGAAGGCATCATGATTATTCTCATAACAACAACATATATAGATTTGTCATATGATTACTTATGTTCAAGCGATGATCTATTCACAATACAAAAGTATGAATCATAGGCCTTATTGGGCTCCAACAAACTATAATCTCAGTCAGTGAAGCAATTGCAATTTATCATGACATCGGAAAGAGTCTATGTCAGAGCTTAAAAGCAGGTCCACATACTCAACTATCATCTAGTCCTTCATAATTGCTAACACTCACGCGATACTTGTGGTTACAGAGTTTTAATCGGACACAGAGAAAGATAGGGGCTTATAGTTTTGCCCCACAACCTTTTACCTCAAGGGTAATGTCAACAATAATGGTCCATGCTCCCCTACATCCAATTAGATATATATATATATCATGTTCTTTCCAACATGCTGAGCTTGCCAAAAGATAAAATGAAAGAGAAAAGGTGAAGATCACCATGACTCTTGCATAAGGTAGAAGATAATAATAAAAGATAGGCCCTTCGCAGAGGGAAGCAGAGGTTGCCATGCGCTTTTAGGGTTGGATGCATAAAATCTCAATGCGAAAGAACGTCACTTTATATTGCCCCTTGTGATGTGAACCTTTATTATGCAGTCCGTCGCTTTTATTACTTCCACATCACAAGATCGTATAAAGCTTATTCCTCCCACACCAATCAGTCATACATATTTAGAGCAATTTTTATTGCTTTGCACCGATGACAACTTACTTGAAGGATCTTACTCAATCCATAGGTAGATATGGTGGACTTCTCATGGCAAAATTGGTTTAAGGGTGTTTGGAAACACAAGTAGTATCTCTACTTAGTGCTGAGAATTTGGCTAGCATGAGGGGGAAAGGCAAGCTCAACAAGTTAGAGGATCCATGAAAACATACTTTATCTCAGATATAAGAAAGACATAACTCATTACGTTGTCTTCCTTGTCCAACATCAACTCTTTAGCATGTCATATTTTAATGAGTGCTTCCAATCATAAGAGATGTCAACGATAATATATCTATATGTGAAATCTCTCTTCCCTTATTACTTCCTATTAATTGCAACGATGACCAAAGCTATGTCTGCCAACTCCCAACAACTTTTAATCATCATACTCTTTCTATGTGAAGTCATTACTCTCAATAAGATCAATATGAACTTTTTGTTTCCCTTTTTTTATTCTTTTTCTTCTTTTCTTTTATTCACCCAAGATCATGGCAAAATAATCAGGCCCTTGACTCAACACTAATCTTTATTATATATAGCTCACGGACTCGATTACAAAGAGAGATCATAAAGCAAAACTCAAAACTAGATCATGCCATAAACTTTATTCTACTAGATCAAGATACTACTAATGGGATCAAACTAAGAAAAACGGTAAAGATAGGAGTTGTGATTGTGATACGATACCGGGGCACCTCCCCCAAGCTTGGCAGTTGCCAAGGGGAGTGCCCATACCCATGTGATTATGTCTCCTTCTTTGTTGTTGGTGTAATATTCTTAGCGATGATCCCCCTCAGGATGCGGTTCTCCTCCTCGAGCTTATTGACTTGCTGCTTGAGGTCCATTATTTCCTTACAAAGCTTTCCTGTGATAGCTAAAGCTCCTTACACCCAAGGGTGTTGCATAGCTGCGGGAGAACAAGTGACACTCCTCTTCATATTTTCATAAGAAAGAAATCTAACATTGGAAGGGATAACCGAGTTTGGAATAGCTGAGCTTTGTAGTTCCCCCATCGTGAATCCAGCTCGGAAGTGAGAGGTGACTTCTTGATCCTCCATGGCATCTACCCTCATCAAGTCAGACTCCATCTCTTCCTCCGTTGCTGGCCCAAAGTGGTCAGCGTCGCTGTTTGCCCTTGGTTCCGGTGCTGGATTAGATACCCGGCTCTCCCCGACTGACTCTTGAGAAGACATCTTGCACTTAATCTGCAGCAGCAACAGCTCGAAACGAAAACAGAGGATATTTGCGTGATACAGGAGTCAAACCCTTCGGGAGAATATATAGTGATTTTTTACTGACCAAAATACGTACCGTGCAAGAAAACGAAGTCCGGAGGGCACATGAGGTGCTCACGAGGTAGGGGGCGCGCCCAGAGGGGTAGGGCGCACTCACCACCCTCGTGGGGCCCTCGTGTCCTTCCCGGCCTGGTACTTATTTTTCTATTTTTCTAAATATTCCAAAACGGAGAGATATTGCCTTAAAAATTGTTTTGGAGTCGGTTTACTTACCGTACCACGTACCTATTCCTTTTCGGAGCCTGAAACATTCTGGAAAGTGTCCCTTATGTATTCCTCCGGGGTTACGGTTTCAATAATATTGGTTTCAACATTTATGGGATTACCTGAGATATAGTGTTTGATTCTTTGACCGTTTATCACCTTTGGATTTGTGCCTTCGAAGTTGTTGATTTTTATGGCACCGGAACGATAGACCTCCTCGATAACATGGGGGCCTTCCCATTTAGAGAGAAGTTTTCCTGCAAAAAATCTTAAACAAGAGTTGTATAGCAATACATAATCACCTACATTAAACTCACGCTTTTGTATCCTTTTGTCATGCCATCTTTTAACATTCTCTTTAAACAACTTGGCATTTTCATATGCTTGGGTTCTCCATTCATCGGTGAGCTAATATCAAATAACCTCTTCTCACCGGCAAGTTTGAAATCATAGTTGAGCTCTTTACTAGCCCAATATGCCTTATGTTCTAGTTTGAGAGGTAGGTGACATGCTTTTCCATAAACCATTTTATACGGAGACATACCCATAGGATTTTTATATGCAGTTCTATAGGCCCATAATGCATCATCAAGTTTCTTGGACCAATTCTTTCTACACCTATTGACAGTCTTTTGCAAAATTAATTTGAGCTCTCTATTACTCAATTCTACTTGATCACTAGACTGTGGGTGATAAGGGGATGCAATTCTATGATTAACATCATATTTAGCAAGCATTTTGTGAAAAGCACCATGAATAAAATGTGAACCACCATCAGTCATTAAATATCTAGGGACTCCAAACCTCGGAAAAACATTTTAATAGAAGTGTTATGATCAGCACTACTAGTTGGAATAGCTACTACCCACTTAGTAACGTAATCAACAGCAACCAAAATATGAGTGTATCCATTAGAGGCAGGAAAAGGTCCCATATAATCAAAGCCCCAAACATCAAATGGCTCAATAACAAGTGAATAATTCATAGGCATTTCTTGACGTCTACTAATATTACCAATTCTTTGGCATTCATCACAAGACAAGACAAACTTACGGGCATCCTTGAAGAGAGTAGGCCAATAAAAACCAGATTGCAATACCTTATGTGCAGTTCTATCTCCAGCATGGTATCCTCCATAAGCTTCGGAGTGGCACTTGCGTAGGATCTGTTCCTGTTCATGCTCAGGTACACAACGTCTAATAACACCATCTACTCCTTCTTTATAAAGATGTGGGTCATCCCAAAAGTAATGCCTCAAATCATAGAAAAACTTTTCTTTTGTTGGTATGTGAAGCTAGGTGGTATAAACTTAGAAACAATATAATTAGCATAATCAGCATACCATGGAGTACTACGAGAAGTACTTATAACATTTAATTGTTCATCAGGAAAGCTATCATTAATAGGTAGTGGGTCATCAAGAACATTCACTAACCTAGATAAGTTGTCTCCAACGGGGTTCTCAGCTCCCTTTCTATCAACAATATGCAAGTCAAATTCTTGTAGCAAGAGAACCCATCTAATAAGTCTAGGTTTAGCATCTTTCTTTTCCATAAGATATTTAATAGCAGCATGATCAGTGTGAATAGTTACTTTAGAATCAACAATATAAGGTCTGAACTTATCACAAGCAAATACAACTGCTAAAAGTTCTTTTTCAGTAGTAGCATAATTTCTTCGATCATTGTATAGAGTCTTACTAGCATAATGGATAACATTTAATTTCTTATCAACTCTTTGCCCTAAAATAGCACCTACAGCATAATCACTAGCATCACACATAATTTCAAAGGGTAAATTCCAATCAGGTGGCTGAACAACAGGTGCAGAGACTAATGATTTCTTAAGTATTTCAAATGCTTCTACACAATCATCATCAAAGACAAATGGTATATCTTTTTGCAATAAATTAGTCAGAGGCCGAGAAATTTTTGAGAAGTCCTTAATGAACCTCCTATAAAATCTAGCATGACCAAGGAAACTTCTTATACCTTTGATGTCCTTGGGACATGGCATCTTTTCAATAGCATCAACTTTGGCTTTATCAACTTCAATACCTCTTTCGGAAACTTTGTGCCCCAAAACAATACCTTCATTAACCATAAGTGGCACTTTTCCCAATTCAAGACAAGATTAGTTTCTTCACATCTCTGCAAAACTCGATCAAGATTGCTCAAGCAATCATCAAAAGAGGAGCCATAGACGGAAATATCGTCCATGAAAACCTCACAAATCTTTTCACAAAAGTCAGATAATATAGCCATCATGCATCTTTGAAAGGTAGCAGGTGCATTACATAAACCAAAAGGCATACGTCTATAAGCAAAAGTACCGAAAGGGCATGTAAAAGTAGTCTTTGATTGATCTCTAGCTGACACAGGTATTTGAGAGAAACCAGAATAACCATCTAGAAAGCAGTAATGTGTGTGTTTGCATAATCTTTCTAGCATTTGATCAATAAAAGGTAAGGGGTAATGATCTTTCTTAGTAACTTTGTTTAATTTGCGGAAATCAATTACCATCCTATAACCTGTAATAATTATTTGTGGAATCAATTCATCTTTATCATTAGGAACAACAGTAATACCTCCCTTCTTAGGGACACAATGGACAGGACTTACCCACTGACTGTCAGCAATGGGATAAATTATACCTGCCTCCAGAAGCTTGAGTATTTCTTTTCTTACCACTTCCTTAATTTTAGGATTCAGACGTCGTTGAGGATCACGAACGGGTTTAGCATCTGCTTCCAAATTTATTTTATGTTGACATAGAGTGGGACTAATACCCTTAAGATCATCAAGAGTATATCCAATAGCAGCACGGTTCTTCTTTAGAGTTTTCAATAATCTTTCTTCTTCATGCTCTGAAAGGTTAGCACTAATAATAACATGGTATATCTTCTTTTCATCAAGATAAGCATATTTGAGATTATCGGGCAACGGTTTAAGCTCAAACACGGGATCACCCTTGGGTGGAGGAGGATCCCCTAAAATTTCAACAGGCAAATAGTGTTGTAGAATAGGTTCCTGTTTAAAGAATACTTCATCTATTTCCCTTCTTTCATTCATGAACATATCATTTTCATGGTCTAGCAAATAGTGTTCTAAAGGATCACTAGGAGGTACGGCAATAGAAGCAAGACCAATAATTTCATCCTTACTAGGTAATTCTTCCTCACGATGTTGTTTACTAAATTTAGAGAAATTAAACTCATGAACCATATCGTCCAAGCCAATAGTACCAACATTCTTTTCACAGTCTATCTTAGTATTAACAGTGTTCAAGAAGGGTCTACCAAATATAATGGGACAAAAGCTATCTTGTGGAGAAGTGAGAACAAGAAAATCAGCAGGATATTTAGTTTTCCCACACATGACTTCAACATCTCTAACAATCCCAATTGGTGAAATAGTATTTCTATTGGCAAGCTTAATTGTAACATCAATATCTTCTATCTCGGCAAGTGCAATTTCATTCAATATCTTCTATCTCGGCAGGTGCAATTTCATTCTTAATTTCTTCATACAAGTCATAAGTGATAACACTAGCACTAGCACCCATATCACATAAGCCATGATAACAATGATCTCTTATTTTAACAGAAATAACAGGAACGCCTACCACAGGTCTATGTTTATCTTTAGCACAAGGTTTAGCAATTCTAGCAGTTTCACCTTCGAACTGAATAACATGCCCATCAATATTATCAGACAAGAGATCTTTAACAATAGCAATATTAGGTTCTACTTTAACTTGCTCAGGAGGTGTATAAGTTCTAATATTGCTTTTACGAACAACAGTTGAAGCTTTAGCATGATCCTTTACTCTAACAGGGAAAGGTGGTTTTTCAACATAAGCAGTAGGAACAATAGGATCATTATAAGTGACAGTCTTTTCTTCAACTTTAATAGGTGCAGCTACTTTTACTTCTATAGGAGGATGATATTTAAACCACTTCTCCTTAGGGAGATCAACATAAGTAGCAAAAGATTCACAGAAAGAAGCTACTATCTCAGAGTCAAGTCCATATTTAGTGCTAAACTTACGGAAAATATCGGTATCCATAAAAGATTTAACACAATCAAACTTAGGTGTCATACCTGACTCCTTACCTTCGTCGAGGTCCCAATCTTCAGAGTTGCGTTTAATTCTATCCAATAAGTTCCATTTAAATTCAATAGTCTTCATCATAAAAGAGACAACACAAGAAGTATTGAGCATGGTGCGATTGTTTTCAGAAAGCCGAGCATAAAAACTTTGCATAATTATTTCTCTCGAGAGCTCATGATTGGGGCATAAATATAACATTGATTTAAGCCTCCCCAAGCTTGAGCAATGCTTTCTCCTTCGCGAGGCCAGAAATTATATATATAATTGCGATCACGATGAACAAGATGCATAGGGTAATACATTTGATGAAATTCTAATTTCAATCTTTTATAGTCCCACGATCTCGTATCACATAGCCTATACCATATCAATGTGTCTTCCTTCAAAGATAAAGGGAAGACCTTCTTCTTAGCAACATCATCGGGTACACCTGCAAGCTTAAATAATCCACAAACTTCATCCACATATAATAAGTGCTCATCATGATGCTTTGTTCCATCTCTTGTAAAAGAGTTAGCTAGCAGTCTTTCCATCATACCCGGAGGAAATTCAAAAGGAGTTTCATTTTCAATAGGTTCAGTAGGTTGAGGAGCAACTCTTTGCTCTACTGGGCGGGGCAAAGATACCCCGAACAAGCCCCTCAGAGAATTACTTTCCATAGTAACAAGTGACAGTAAATTTCAGCACACTATATAAATTTTTCCTTACCAAATTCCACATACCAAAGGAGCTACACTCCCCGGCAACGGCACCAGAAAAGAGTCTTGATGACCCACAAGTATAAAGGATCTATCGTAGTCCTTTCGATAAGTAAGAGTGTCGAACCCAACGAGGAGCAGAAGGAAATGATAAGCGGTTTTCAGCAAGGTATTCTCTGCAAGTACTGAAACAAGCGGTGACAGATAGTTTTGTGACAAGGTGAATTGTAACGAGCAATAAGTAACAAAAGTAAATAAAGTGCAGCAAGGTGTCCAAATCCTTTTTGTAGCAAAGGACAAGCCGGAACAAACTCTTATAATAGGAAAAGCGCTCCCGAGGACACATGGGAATATCGTCAAGCTAGTTTTCATCACGTTCATATGATTCGCGTTCGGTACTTTGATAATTTGATATGGGTGGACCGGTGCTTGGGTGCTGTTCTTACTTGAACAAGCATCCCACTTATGATTAACCTCTATTGCAAGCATCCACAACTACAACAAAAGTATTAAGGTAAACCTAACCATAGCATGAAACATATGGATCCAAATCAGCCCCTTACGAAGCAACGCATAAACTAGGGTTTAAGCTTCTGTCACTCTAGCAACCCATCATCTACTTATTACTTCCCAATGCCTTCCTCTAGGCCCAAATAATGGTGAAGTGTTACGTAGTCGACGTTCACATAACACCACTAGAGGCTAGACAACATACATCTTATCAAGATATCAAACGAATACCAAATTCACATGACTACTAATAGCAAGACTTCTCCCTTGTCCTCAGGAACAAATGTAACTACTCACAAAGCATATTCATGTTCATAATCAAAGGGGTAATAATATGCATATAGGATCTGAACATATGATCTTCCACCAAATAAACCAACTAGCATCAACTACAAGGAGTAATCAACACTACTAGCAACCTACTAGCACCAATCCCGGACTTTGAGACAAGAATTGGATACAAGAGATGAACTAGGGTTTGGAGATGAGATGGTGCTGGTGAAGATGTTGATGGAGATTTCCCTCTCCCGATGAGAGGAGCGTTGGTGATGATTTCCCCCTCCCAGAGGGAAGTATCCCCGGCAGAACAGCTGTGCCGGAGCTCTAGATTGGTTCCGCCTCGATTTCGCCTCGTGGCGGCGGAGTCTCGTCCAGAAAGGTTTCTTCCTATTTTTTCTCATCGAAAGACTTCATATGGTAGAAGATGGACGTCAGAGACCCACCAGGGGGCCCATGAGGTAGGGGGGCGCGCCCCCCACCCTCGTGAGCAAGGTGTGGGCCCCCTAGACTTCATCTTTGGCAAGGATTTTTCTTTATTTATTTTAAGATATTCCGTGGAGTTTCAGGACTTTTGGAGTTGCGCAGAATAGGTCTCTAATATTTGCTCCTTTTCCAGCCAAGAATTCCAGCTGCCGGCATTCTCCCTCCTTATGTAAACCTTGTAAAATAAGAGAGAATAGCCATAAGTATTGTGACATATTGTGAAATAACATCCCATAATGCAATAAATATCGATATAAAAGCATGATGCAAAATGGACGTATCAATACACATATTCATATTATTGAAGCCAAAAGATGCAAAGTTAAAAATGATGGTGCAACTTATTTGTGGCACTACCGTTTAGGTCATATTGGTGTAAAGCGCATGAATAAAATCCATGCTGATGGGCTTTTGGAATCGCTTGATTATGAATCAGTTGATGCTTGCGAACCATGCCTCATGGGCAAGATGACTAAGACTCCGTTCTCCGGAACAATGGAGCGAGCAACAAACTTGTTGGAAATAATACATACTGATGTATGCAGTCCGATTAGTGTTGAGGCTCGCGGCGGGTATCGTTGTTTTCTGACCTTCACATATGATTTGAGCAGATATGGGTATATCTACTTGATGAAACATAAGTCTGAAACATTTGAAAAGTTCAAAGAAGTTCAGAGTGAAGTGGAAAATCATCGTAACAAGAAAATTAAGTTTCTACGATCTGATCATGTAGGAGAATATTTGAGTTACGAGTTTGGTCTTCATTTGAAACAATGAGGAATAGTTTCACAACTCACGCCACCCAGAACACCACAACATAATGGTGTGTCCGAACGTCATAACCGTACTTTATTGGATATAGTGCAATCTATGACGTCTCTTACCGATTTACCACTATCGCTTTTGGGGTTATGCATTAGAGACAACTACATTAACGTTAAATAGGGCACCTTCTAAATCCATTGAGATGACACCGTATGAACTATGGTTTGGCAAGAAACCTAAGCTCATTGAGAACAAAGTATGGACTTTGATTGACTTGCCCGATGATCGGCGAGCTATTGAGATTAAATGGATCTTCAAGAGGAAGACGAACGCTGATAGTAGTGTTACTATCTACAAAGCTTGAATTGTCGCAAAAGGTTTTCGACAAGTTCAAGGTGTTGACTACGATGAGAGTTTCTCACTCGCATCTATGCTTAAAGTTTGTCCAAATCATGTTAGCAATTGCCGCATTTTATGAAATCTGGCAAATGGATGTCAAAACTGCATTCCTTAATGGATTTCTTAAAGAAGAGTTGTATATGATACAACCAGAAGGTTTTGTCGATCCTAAAGGTGCTAACAAATTGTGCAAGCTCCAGCGATCCATCTATGGATTGGTGCAAGCATCTCGGAGTTGGAATATATGCTTTGATAAGGTGATCAAAGCATATGGTTTTATACAGACTTGCGGAGAAGCCTGTATTTACAAGAAAGTGAGTGGGAGCACTACAACATTTCTGATAAGTATATGTGAATGAGATATTGTTGATCGGGAACAATGTAGAATTTTTCTGCAAAGCATAAAGGAGCGTTCGAAAGGAGTTTTTCAAAGAAAGACCTCAGTGAAGCTGCTTACATATTGAGCATCGAGATCTATAGAGATAGATCAAAGACACTTGATAAGTTTTTTCAATAAGTACATACCTTGACAAGATTTTGAAATAGTTGAAAATGAAATAGTCAAAGAAGGAGTTCTTGCCTGTGTTGCAAGGTGTAAAGTTGAGTAAGACTCAAAACCCGAACACAAGAGAAAATAGAAAGAGAATGAAAGTCATTCCCTGTGCTTCACTCATAGGTTCTATAAAGTATGCCATGTTGTGTACCAGACCTATTGTGAACCACACCATGAGTTTGGAAAGAGGGTACAATAGTGATCCGGGAGTGGATCACTGGACAGTGGTCAAAATTATCCTTAGTGGAATAAGGACATGTTTCTCGGTTATGGAGGTGACAAAAGTTCGTCGTAAAAAGTTACGTCGATGCAAGATTTGACACTAATCCGGATGACTCTAAGTCTCAATCTGGATACATATTGAAAGTGGGAGCGATTAGCTAGAGTAGCTCCATGCAGAGCATTGTAGACATGGAATATTTGCAAAATACATACGGCTCTGAATGTGGCAGACCCGTTGACTAAACTACTCTCACAAGCAAAACATGATCACTCTTTGGGTGTTAATCACATAGCAGTGTGAAACTAGATTACTGACTCTAGTAAACCTTTAGGGTGTTAGTCACATGGAGATGTGAACTAATCACATAAAGATGTGAACTATTGGTGTTAAACTACATGACGATGTGAACTAGATTATTGACTCTAGTGCAAGTGGGAGACTGAAGGAAATATGCCCTAGAGGCAATAATAAAGTTGTTATTAATATTTACTTATATCATGATAAATGTTTATTATTCATGCTAGAATTGTATTTGAAAGTGCTAGTTATCAACTAGAGGGGGGGGGTGGATAGGCGATTTTTATGAAAGTCTTCAAAACATGAGAGTTTCGAAGACAAACAATAGAAATGAACCTATTGATATGCAGCGGAAGGTAGACTACACTAAGCAAGCCATAGTCAAGTATTCAATGAGGTGAAAGCACTAAGACTAATAGCAGCTAGGTAGTAAGATCAGGATGGAAGATAATATGAAGCCAAACAACGATAGTAGTCACACAGTGAAGTCAAACAGGTCGTACAAGCAGGTAATGACTTCACGAAGACAAACTATAATTAAAGAGAGGGAGAGGATAGAACCAGTCACTTGGTGAGGACACATGATTTGTTGGACCAGTTCCAGTTGTTGTGACAACTGTACGTCTGGTTAGGGAGGCTGAGATTCAACTCAGAAGACCACGTCTTCACCTTATTCCCCTTGAGCTAAGGACACCCAGTCCTCGCCCAACCACTCTGGTAAGTCTTCAAGGTAGACTTCCAAACCTTCACAGACTTCGTTCACCCGCGATCCACAATGACTCTTGGATGCTCACAACACGACGCCTAACCGGCTGGAGGATTCACAGTCCTCAAGTGCAACAAGTCTTCCGGTCACGCGGATAGAAAGACTTCAGTGATGCCTAACACTCTTTGGCTCTGGGTGTTTGGGCTTTGTCCTCGCAAGGATTTCTCTCTCTCGAAAGCTTTGGAGGTGGGTTGCTCTCAAACGACAAAAGCCGTGCACCGACTCTGAGCAGCCACCAATTTATGGTGTAGGGGGTGGGCTATTTATAGCCACTAGGCAACCCGACCTGATTTGTCCGAAATGACCCTTGGTCACTAAGGAACTGAAGCGTGTTCCAACGGTCAGATTTCAAACACACACGGAAGCTTGACTTGAGCTACAAGTAAAGCTGACTCATCCAGCTCTGGATAAGATTTTCTCTCATTGTCTTCGCTCGAAGACATAGGATTTGGTTGAGCATCACTTCAGTCACTCTGACTTTGTTCACTGGGACCCCACTTAACAGTACGGTGGTTCCTATGACTCAACAAAGAAGAAAAGGAAACAACGAAACAACTAAGTCTTCGCGCTCCATAGTCTTCATGCAATGTCTTCTCTTGTCATAGTCTTTAATGTGAATATCTTCACATACCACCATTTCCTTCAATGTCTTCATACATTTTTAGGGGTCATCTCCGTTAGGTAAACCGAATCAATGAGGGAGTACTACCTGTGTTATCCTGCAATTCTCACAAACACATTAGTCCCTCAACCAGGTTTGTCGTCAATACTCCAAAACCAACTAGGGGTGGCACTAGATGCATTTACAATCTCCCCCTTTTTGGTGATTGATGACAAACTGGTTGAAGTTTTCAACGGGGATAAAAGTATGTGAAATTGTAGAGGATTTAGGTATTGTCTTCATAAGTAGCAAAAAGTCTCCCCCTGAAGATGTGCATATGAGTAATTTGCTTTTGGAATGCAAATGCACATGGCAGGTTGTACTTGTGGAGATCCTCTTCAACTTATGAAGACAATTCATCATGCAAGATTTGATATAACAAAGATAATTATATGCATAATGAAAAATGGACGTCTGCAATATGACTTCGTGCGGGATTTATTATCACACATGCGGAATTTATATCATCGCATCACAGAACAGCAAACAAGTAGCAGACGACCATCAAGTTTAAGTGTTACAACTCAAAGAACCAAATGTATCAAAAGCGAGAGTTGTAAACACTAGGCAAAATATAAAGCAACCGCCCATATGGACCCGCTTGAAGACTATCAACTCATATGCTTATCCCCCTTTTGTCAGTAAGGACCAAAAAGGTTTGAAGACATAGAGCCTCTACTCGTTCCCAGAAGGAGTAGGTGAAGCTGCAGGGTTGGCGTCGGGGTTTGGCGGTGCAGAAGAACTTGGAGCAGTGTCGATACGCGCTGAAGTTGGAGGTGTTGAAGTAGCATCATCTTGATCATCTATCACTCTGGAATTCACCGTTGCAGCGGAGGAGGAATAACCAGAGTCTTCGAGAGACAGAGTTCGACGCAAAACAACATTCCTTGGAGGAGTGGTGTCAAACTTGAATCTTCCAGTGAAGCCATCGTCTTGAAGATCTGCTTCAGCACTCAGCAGTGTCAAACTCTTACATGACCTTCGGCAGGTTTCATGTAAAACAAAGGCATTCTTGGTGGCAAGATTGCGAATGCATTTGACGTCCACCAAGAGGCTTTGCATCTGTCGCTTCAGCCAGAAGTGATGCTTATCCTGTTTCTGATGCAGAGCAACGAGAAGCTCTCGGTCATTGAGAACACGAGATCGCTTCCGAGGCCTTTGAGCGATAGTGCTTTCAGTGGCTTCAGTTTGAGCACGGTGAGGTAAGCGTGTATTGCCAGCCAAAGGATAAACATGAGTGACTGCCTGGACTCCTTCAATGGGTTGTGTGAAGCTTTGGTGATCAGCATTGTGAAGACAAATAGGCTCCTTGGCAGGTGATACGTCTCCAACGTATCTATAATTTATGAAGTATTCATGCTATTATATTATCCATCTTGGATGTTTATGGGCTTTATTATTCACTTTTATATTATTTTTGGACTAACCTATTGACCCAGAGCCCAGTGCCAGTTCCTGTTTTTTACCTTGTTTCAGTGTTTCGAAGAAAAGGAATATCAAACGGAGTCAAAACGGAATGAAACCTTCTGGAGAAGTTATTTTTGGAAGGAAAGCAACCCGATAGACTTGGAGTTCATGTCAGGAAAGAAACGAGGGAGGCACGAGGCAGGGGGCGCGCCCTCCACCCTCGTGGGCCCCTCGTGGCTCCCCTGACGTACTTCTTCCTCCTATATATACCCATATACCCTAAAAACTTCGGGGAACATAATAGATCGGGAGTTCCGCCGCCGCAAGCCTCTGTAGCCACCAAAAACCAATCGAGACCCTGTTCTGGCACCCTGCCGGAGGGGGGGGGGAACCCTCACCGGTGGCCATCTTCATCATCCCGGCGCTCTCCATGACAAGGAGGGAGTAGTTCACCCTCGGGGCTGAGGGTATGTACCAGTAGCTATGTGTTTGATCTCTCTCTCTCTCTCTCTCTCTCTCTCTCTTGTTCTTGAGGTGATTCGATCTTGATGTATCGTGAGCTTTGCTATTATAGTTGGATCTTATGTTGCTTCTCCCCCTCTACTCTCTTGTAATGGATTGAGTTTTCCCTTTAAAGTAATCTTATCGGATTGAGTCTTTAATGACTTGAGAACACTTGATGTATGTCTTGGTGATCAACTTGCGGGTTCCGCCCATGAACCTATGCATAGGGGTTGGCACACGTTTTCGTCTTGATTCTCCGGTAGAAACTTTGGGGCACTCTTTGAAGTACTTTGTGTTGGATTGATTAGATGAATCTGAGATTGTGTGATGCATATCGTATAATCATACCCACGGATACTTGAGGTGACATTGGAGTATCTAGGTGACATTAGGGTTTTGGTTGATTTGTGTCTTAAGGTGTTATTCTAGTATGAACTCTAGGGCTGTTTGTGACACTTATAGGAATAGCCCAATGGATTGATTGGAAAGAATAACTTTGAGGTGGTTTCGTACCCTACCATAATCCCTTCGTTTGTTCTCCGCTATTAGTGTCTTTGGAGTGACTCTTTGTTGCATGTTGAGGGATAGTTATATGATCCAATTATGTTATTATTGTTGAGAGAACTTGCACTAGTGAAAGTATGAACCCTAGGCCTTGCTTCCTAGCATTGCAATACCGTTTACGCTCACTTTTATCATTAGTTACCTTGCTGTTTTTATATTTTCAGATTACAAAAACTTATATCTACCATCCATATTGCACTTGTATCACCATCTCTTCGCCGAACTAGTGCACCTATACAATTTACCATTGTATTGGGTGTGTTGGGGACACAAGAGACTCTTTGTTATTTGGTTGCAGGGTTGTTTGAGAGAGACCATCTTCATCATATGCCTCCCACGGATTGATAAACCTTAGGTCATCCACTTGAGGGAAATTTGCTACTGTCCTACTAACCTCTGCACTTGGAGGCCCAACAACGTCTACAAGAAGAAGGTTGTGTAGTAGACATCAAGCAGTTTCTGGCGCCGTTGCCGAGGAGGTGAGTGCTTGAAGGTATATCTTTAGATCTTGCAATCGAATATTTTTGTTTCTTATTTTATCACTAGTTTAGTCTATAAAAGAAAACTACAAAAAAAGGAATTGATTTTGTCTCATACGCTTCATCTTTTTAATATCTTTCGTGAGTATGATGGGAAGGGAAATTGTGCCAAAGTGTTAGAAGAAGAATGCATTAAAATGTTTGGCACTAAATCTTTGAATGATGAGCATGATTGCAATGTTGTTAGTATGAACTCCTTGAATATCCATATTACTAATGATGATTGCACTAGTTATGATGAAAATGTCTCCTATAAACATGTCAATTTTTGTGGAGTGCATTGGGTTTGTAAGTACACACCAAATAGGGAAGATAGATATTGCAAGAGGCATAAGTACTTAGAAACTAAATTTTTGCAAGAAAGGCTAGATGTTTGTGCTGAAAGATTCAATATTTATCGCCATCCTTGTGAACTTTGCAATGAACACAGTCATTTAAAGCTCCAATGCTATTTGTTTCATGATCAAGTCGTGTCCAAAAATTGTGATAACTTGATTACCCTTGAGCATAATAAAGAGCTTAGTCTTCTTTTGGGTTATGAATAAATAAAACGTATAACTGAGGGTATTCCAAAATTTAATCTTGATAAATTTCTTGATTTTGATCTAGAGGAAATTTATATGTATTATGCGGTGAATTGCATTCAAAACCCTTATATTGCAAATTACATAAAGAAAAGAAAACAAATAGAAGATAAAGAGATACTGATGAAAGGGAAGAGACTTCCCAATATTCTCCTACTATTTCTTATGATGAATCAGGTAACGAGGAGGAGCCTTCTATTCAGCCAATCTCATTAATAAGGAGCTCCAAAAAGAGGATTGAACCCACACATGATGTGGTGAAGAAGAAGAAAAGAAAAAGGAAGAGAGGTAAAAAGATATCTCTCCCAAATAATGTTGCTCCTATTATTGTTGTGCCTCATGAAAATGAATCAAAAATAATTGTGGAAGATGATGCACTCGATGATGATCTCGTTATGCCTATTGCTTGTCGTGATGATTATGATTGGGAAGATAATGATACTTCTTATGATCTTGAAAATCTTTTTGGCACTTGCTTGGAAGAATATGATAATTGCTATACTATTGGTCTTGTCCATACTATTAATGATGAGAGTGATTATGCTTATGATATAAAAAAGGCCCAAGCTTGGGGATGCTATGTTTGAAGAAGATGATGTTTTTGAGAATATATTTGCTGCAATTAATGTTTGTCCCAAGCTTGGGGATGCTACGTTTAATGAAGATGATATTTTTAGTCTCCCAAGTTTTGATATGCAAATTTATAATGATGATAGCATGCCTCCTACTTATGATGATTATATTGATGAAAGTGGGTTTGGAAGAGTGACAACATTAGGAAGTAATGATCCCACTATTTTGGAGGATGTTGAATCTTATAATATTTATGAAAGTGGATTTGGAGAGGTCATGACTTTATTTAGTGATGAATCCACTATTTCGGAAGAGGTTTCAATTGATTATGATGAGAACAAAGTTGCTACTTATGATGATTACTGTGATGAAACTTATGCTATAAAAAGTAGCGATGGTTATATTTACAAAACTTGTCATGATTATGATTACCCTTTTTCTGAACATCACTCTTTTAATGTGGAAACAATTTATAGTATTCGAGTCTCTTATGATACTCCCACTATCCCGAATGAGAAGAATTTTGCTTATGTAGAGAGTAGTAAATTTTCTATGCAAGTAAATCATGAGAAGAATGCTTTAGGTGCTGGTTATATTGTTGAATTCATTCATGATGCTACTGAATATTATTATGAGGGAAGAATATATGCTTGTAGGAATTGCAATAATATCAAGTTTCCTCTCTATGTGCTTAAAATTTTAAGGTTATGCTTGTTTTGCCTTCCTATGCTAGTTGATTATTGTTCCCATAAGTTGTTTGCTCACAAAATCCCTATGCATAGGAAGTGGGTTAGACTTAAATGTGCTAGTCATATTCTTCATGATGCTCTCTTTATGTTTCAATTCTTATCTTTTTTGTGAGCATCATTGAAATCATCATGCCTAGCTAGGGGCGTTAAACGTTAGCGCTTGTTGGGAGGCAACCCAATTTTATTTTAGTTTCTTGCGTTTTGGTTCTGTTTATTAATAAATAATCCATCTAGCCTCTGGTTAGATATGGTTTTATGTTTTAATTAGTGTTTGTGCCAAGTAGAACCTTTGGGAAGACTAGGGTGAAGTCTTTATGATCATGCTGTAAAAAACAGAAACTTTAGCGCTCACGAGATTAGCTTAAACTTTTTGCTGGAGAGTGATATTTAGTTGATTCTTTTTTCAGATGATTACTAGACAAATTCCTCAGGTCCACAAATTTATTTTAGAATTTTTGGAGTTCCAGAAGTTTTCGTTAGTCACAGATTACTACAGACTGTTCTGTTTTTGACAGATTCTATTTTTCGTGTGTTGTTTGCTTATTTTGATGAGTCTATGGCTAGTAAAAGAGTTTATAGACCATAGAGAAGTTGTAATACAGTAAGTTTAACACAAATATAAATAAAGAATGAGTTCATTACAGTACCTTGAAGTGGTGTTTTGTTTTCTTTCGCTAACGGAGCTTACGAGTTTTCTGTTGAGTTTTGTGTTGTGAAGTTTTCAAGTTTTGAGTAAAGATTTGATGGACTATGGAATAAGGAGTGGCAAGAGCCTAAGAATGGGGATGACCAAGGCAACCCAAGGTAATATTCAAGCACAACCAAGAGCCTAAGCTTGGGGATGTCCCAGATGGCATCCCCTCTTTCATCCTCATCCATCGGTAAATTTACTTGGAGCTGTATTTTTATTCACCACATGATATGTGTTTTGCTTGGAGGATTATTTTATTTTCTTTAGCTTTGCTTTCTGTTTTAATAAAATATCAAGATCTGAAATTCTTAAATGAGAGAGAGTCTTCATATAGATACATAATTATTTAACTACTCATTGATCTTCACTCATATCTTTTTGGAGTAGTTTGTCATTTACTCACGTGCTTCACTTATTTCTTATGAGTAAATGGTTGAATGATTTGAATGTCATAAATCTGAAACTATATATGTTTCATATGCTTTTCCCATGGGGAGCAATGCCTTTACATATAATAAGTAGAGGTGGTAAATTTATTGAAGGTTAGCAAAGATTGTATTGGTCACTTGAACAATTCATGAAAGAATATTGAAGGAACAGAGATTTCACATATAATACTATCCTGGACATGTTATATGATTGTGAGCCCCATTAATTATTTTCAAACCTGAGCAAATTAGTTGAAGTTGGACAAGGAAGACAACATAATGAGTTATGCTTGGGTATATTTGTATAAGTTATATTGTTTTGGATCCTCTAACATGTGGTGCTTGATATTTAGAATCCTTTGCTAGCCAAAATATCTGTACTAAGCGGGAATACTGCTTGTGCATCCAAACCCCTTGAACCAAGTTTCTTCCATGAGTGTCCATCATATATGCCTATATGCGGTATTTACCTGCCGTTCCAAGTAAATTTGCATGTGCCAAACTCTAAACCTTCAAATAATAATCTATTTTGTATGCCCGAATCGCTCATGTAGCGACTACGGGTTAGCAGTATCTTCCATGCTAGGTGGGTTATTCTCACGATGAGTGGACTCCTCTCATCATTCACGAGAAAATGGCTAGTAACTGGGATGTCGAGTCCCATGATCAAAAGATCAAAATCAAATAAAAAATAATTGCAAACAAAACCCCCCCAGGTTTGATGTTAGTTGGAGGCACCTGTTGTTTCGGGAAAGCCATGGATTGATGATTGTTAGTGGAGGGGGAGTAAAAATCTTTACCTTTCTGTTTGGGAACCGCCTATAATGTATGTAGTATGCAAGATATTGGGAACTCTTGGTCGTTATGTTGACAATGAGAGCATACCTCTCAAAATTATTTTCATCTCTGTTTTTGCTTCGAGCTCTGGCACCTCTGCAAATCCCTGCTTCCCTCTGCGAAGGGCCTATCTTTTACTTTTATGCAAGAGTCAGTAGTATTCCTTCTCATTCCAACCTACTCTCTAGTTGGCAAGCATCATGTGATGGAAAGATCTAGGCATGTATGGCCATTCAAATATATTTGAGCATGAATTATTACTATTGACATTACCCTTGAGGTAAAAGGTTGGGAGGCGAAACATTAAGCCCCTATCTTTCTCTGTGTTCGATGAATACTATTTGTTCTAAAAATATGCTTTGAGTGGTAGCAATCATGGAAGACTAAATGATAGTTGAGTATGTGGAGTTTGCTAAATCAAAGCTCTGACATAGACTCTTCCTGAAAATAAGATGAATTGTAATTGTTTGATGACTAATAACATGGTTTGTTAGTTTTCAAGAAAGTTTATGATCTATACTTTAACTTGTGAATAGCTTGTTACTTGATCATGAAAAGTTCTATGAGTTGAGCTACTGTTATGACATATATTGATGCTATAAAAGGTGATTGAAATTATCATTGATCAAACTTGTGCACCTGCTAGCATTCACACTTCCTAAATTCTTTCTTTTATCATTTACCTACTCGGGGATGAGCAGGAATTAAGCTTGGGGATGCTGATACGTCTCCAACGTATCTGTAATTTATGAAGTACTCATGCTATTATATTGTCCATCTTGGATGTTTATGGGCTTTATTATTCACTTTTATATTATTTTTGGGACTAACCTATTGACCCAGAGCCCAGTGCCAGTTCCTGTTTTTTACCTTGTTTCAGTGTTTCGAAGAAAAGGAATATCAAACGGAGTCGAAACGGAATGAAACCTTCTGGAGAAGTTATTTTTGGAAGGAAAGCAACCCGATAGACTTGGAGTGCATGTCAGGAAAGAAACGAGGGAGGCACGAGGAAGGGGGCGCACCCACGCCCCTGGGCGCGCCCTCCACCCTCGTGGGCCCCTCATGGCTCCCCTGACGTACTTCTTCCTCCTATATATACCCATATACCCTAAAAACTTCGGGGAACATAATAGATCGGGAGTTCCGCCGCCGCAAGCCTCTGTAGCCACCAAAAACCAATCGAGACCCTGTTCTGGCACCCTGCCGGAGGGGGGGGGGGAACCCTCACCGGTGGCCATCTTCATCATCCCGGCGCTCTCCATGACAAGGAGGGAGTAGTTCACCCTCGGGGCTGAGGGTATGTACCAGTAGCTATGTGTTTGATCTCTCTCTCTCTCTCTCTCTCTCTCTCTCTCTCTCTCTCGTGTTCTTGAGGTGATTCGATCTTGATGTATCGTGAGCTTTGCTATTATAGTTGGATCTTATGTTGCTTCTCCCCCTCTACTCTCTTGTAATGGATTGAGTTTTCCCTTTAAAGTAATCTTATCGGATTGAGTCTTTAATGACTTGAGAACACTTGATGTATGTCTTGGTGATCAACTTGCGGGTTCCGCCCATGAACCTATGCATAGGGGTTGGCACACGTTTTCGTCTTGATTCTCCGGTAGAAACTTTGGGGCACTCTTTGAGGTACTTTGTGTTGGATTGAATAGATGAATCTGAGATTGTGTGATGCATATCGTATAATCATACCCATGGATACTTGAGGTGACATTGGAGTATCTAGGTGACATTAGGGTTTTGGTTGATTTGTGTCTTAAGGTGTTATTCTAGTACGAACTCTAGGGCTGTTTGTGACACTTATAGTAATAGCCCAATGGATTGATTGGAAAGAATAACTTTGAGGTGGTTTCGTACCCTACCATAATCTCTTCGTTTGTTCTCCGCTATTAATGTCTTTGGAGTGACTCTTTGTTGCATGTTGAGGGATAGTTATATGATCCAATTATGTTATTATTGTTGAGAGAACTTGCACTAGTGAAAGTATGAACCCTAGGCCTTGCTTCCTAGCATTGCAATACCGTTTACGCTCACTTTTATCATTAGTTACCTTGCTGTTTTTATATTTTCAGATTACAAAAACTTATATCTACCATCCATATTGCACTTGTATCACCATCTCTTCGCCGAACTAGTGCACCTATACAATTTACCATTGTATTGGGTGTGTTGGGGACACAAGAGACTATTTGTTATTTGGTTGCAGGGTTGTTTGAGAGAGACTATCTTCATCCTACACCTCCCACGGATTGATAAACCTTAGGTCATCCACTTGAGGGAAATTTGCTACTGTCCTACAAACCTCTGCACTTGGAGGCCCAACAACGTCGACAAGAAGAAGGTTGTGTAGTAGACATCAGCAGGCTCTGGGTATATGGCTTCAACTGACATATCAACCTCTGGCAGAAAGATCAGATGGTTGCGAGCAGAGGGCTGATAGTTGACAGCTGAATGTAGCTTGATGAGGCGCATGACCCATGGAGCGTAGAACTTCAGTCCAAAGAGATCAGATCCTGACGCAGCCAACTGCCTGATAAAGAAGTCTTGAGCATTGAAGCTGATGCCGTTGAAGATATAAAAGACCAAAGTCCTCATTTCTCCTTCAAGTTTTGCTGCTGAAGAATGTCCTTTGACAGGCCATAGAGTTCGCCTTATGATATGATAGATGGTGCGGGGCAGATACTCGAGGTCTTCAACAAAGAACTCCTTTGGGTAATCAGCGTTATGTGGCAGAGACTGCATCATGCTCAGCATTTGGCTCATGTTGGGCTCTGGCTTCTGAAAGATGCTCTCCAAAGCATTACGGTGAAGCTGACAACCAGGTTCATAAAGTTCACCTGGAGTGGGCAGACCAGTAAGCTCAATAATATCAAAAGCTTTAGCTTCATGATGGACATTGCCTGTCATCCACTCAAGGACCCAAGTCTTCGGATCCCTGTTGTAGCCGCGAATGTGGAGGGTGGCATAGAATTGCAGTAGAAGCTCTTCATTCCAATGCTCCTTATCAGTCACAAAGTTTAGCAATCCAGCATCACGGAAGCAGTCAAGGGCTTCTTCAAGGCATGGCAATCCAGCAATGGCTTCACAATCAAGACACATATGAGGAAAGATGCGCCCTTGATCATATAGAACACATGAGTAGTAGCTATGCTGCCGATAGCTCCAGAACCGATCAGATGAAATCCTTGGCCTTGAATAGGGGTTCTTGGCGCTATCAAAGAAAGTGTTGTGTGTTTTGAAGCCATTTGCATTGAAGGACCCTGGTGAAAGGGCAGTACTTGGAAACCTCGGCAGTCTTGGCTTAGGATTGTGGACCTGAGGCCTGTGCTCGACATGATAGTCAAACTGCAGACCAACAGCAGGTGGAGGAACCAGAATAGGCCATCTGACAGTGACCAGTTGACCATAGTAGAATGCTTGCTCAATAGTATGTGGTCTGGGAGGCGGTATAGGAGCAGTGGCAGTGGCAGTGACTTCAGGTTGCAGATTGGCATCAGGTGCAGCATTGACTTCAGGTGCTATCACTTTGGGCACCACATTGACTTCAGGCGCCACATTAGGTTCGGCCATGACAACGTCATTGGCTTCAGTGTTGGTGTTGGTGGACGCCTCAATATTGTTAACCTCCACTTGAGTAGCTGGAGGGTCGAACACGTTCTCCTCGAGAACAACTTGGTTGGTTAGGGGGTGTAGCAACACGTTCTTCTTCTTCTCTTGGTTCTTCTTGGTCATCGGCTGATGCAGTCGGAATATCTTCAGCCGCTTTGGCTTCAGACTCAGGGTTTGTTACCTCTTGAGCTTGCGTTGGTTTTCCCCGAAGAGGAGAGGATGATGCAGCAGAGTAGCGTAAGTATTTCCCTCAGTTTTTGAGAACCAAGGTATCAATCCAGTAGGAGGCCACGCTCAAGTCCCTCGTACCTGCACAAATCGATAGCAACTCGCAACCAACGCGATTAGGGGTTGTCAATCCCTTCACGGTCTCTTACGAGAGTGAGATCTGATAGAGATAATATTTTTGGTATTTTTGATATAAAGATGCAAAGTGAAAAGTAAAAAAGCAAAGTAAAAACAAAGCAAGATTAAAGTGATGGAGATTGATATGGTGAGAATAGACCCGGGGGCCATAGGTTTCACTAGTGGCTTCTCTCAAGAGCATAAGTTTTCTACGGTGGGTGAACAAATTACTGTTGAGCAATTGACAGAATTGAGCATAGTTATGAGAATATCTAGGCATGATCATGTATATAGGCATCACGTCCATGACAAGTAGATCGGAACGATTCTGCATCTACTACTATTACTCCACTCATCGACCGCTATCCAGCATGCATCTAGAGTATTAAGTTAAAAACAGAGTAACGCTTTAAGGAAGATGACATGATGTAGAGAGATAAATTCATGCAATATGAAATAAACCCCATCTTGTTATCCTCGATGGCAACAATACAATACGTGCCTTGCTGCCCCTTCTGTCACTAGGAAAGGACACCGCAAGATCGAACCCAAAGCTAAGCACTTCTCCCATGGCAAGAACTACCAATCTAGTTGGCCAAACCAAACGGATAATTCGAAGAGACTTGCAAAGATAACCAATCATACATAAAAGAATTCAGAGAAGATTCAGATATTATTCATAGATAGACTTGATCATAAACCCACAATTCATCGCTCTCAACAAACACACCGCAAAAGAAGAAGATTACATCAAATAGATCTCCACAAGAGAGGGGGAGAACATTGTATTGAGATCAAAAAAGAGAGAAGAAGTCATCTAGCTAATAACTATGGACCCGAAGGTATGAGGTAAACTACTCACACTTCATCGGAGAGGCTATGATGATGTAGAAGCCCTCCGTGATGACGGCCCTCTCCGGCGGAGCTCCGGAATAGGCCCCAAGATGGGATCTCGTGGATACAGAAAGTTGTGGCGGTGGAATTAGGTTTTTGGCTCCTGTTCTGATCGTTTGGGGGTACGTGGGTATATATAGGAGGAAGAAGTACGTCGGTGGAGCTTCGATAGGCCCACGAGGGTGGGGGCGCGCCTAGGGGTGTAGGGCGCGCCCCCCTACCTCGTGCCCTCCTCGGAGCTTCCTTGGCGGGGATGTCCCAGATGGCATCCCCTCTTTCATCCTCATCCATCGGTAAATTTACTTGGAGCTGTATTTTTATTCACCACATGATATGTGTTTTGCTTGGAGGATTATTTTATTTTCTTTAGCTTTGCTTTCTGTTTTAATAAAATATCAAGATCTGAAATTCTTAAATGAGAGAGAGTCTTCATATAGATACATAATTATTTAACTACTCATTGATCTTCACTCATATCTTTTTGGAGTAGTTTGTCATTTACTCACGTGCTTCACTTATTTCTTATGAGTAAATGGTTGAATGATTTGAATGTCATAAATCTGAAACTATATATGTTTCATATGCTTTTCCCATGGGGAGAAATGCCTTTACATATAATAAGTAGAGGTGGTAAATTTATTGAAGGTTAGCAAAGATTGTATTGGTCACTTGAACAATTCATGAAAGAATATTGAAGGAACAGAGATTTCACATATAATACTATCCTGGACATGTTATATGATTGTGAGCCCCATTAATTATTTTCAAACCTGAGCAAATTAGTTGAAGTTGGACAAGGAAGACAACATAATGAGTTATGCTTGGGTATATTTGTATAAGTTATATTGTTTTGGATCCTCTAACATGTGGTGCTTGATATTTAGAATCCTTTGCTAGCCAAAATATCTGTACTAAGCGGGAATACTGCTTGTGCATCCAAACCCCTTGAACCAAGTTTCTTCCATGAGTGTCCATCATATATGCCTATATGCGGTATTTACCTGCCGTTCCAAGTAAATTTGCATGTGCCAAACTCTAAACCTTCAAATAATAATCTATTTTGTATGCCCGAATCGCTCATGTAGCGACTACGGGTTAGCAGTATCTTCCATGCTAGGTGGGTTATTCTCACGATGAGTGGACTCCTCTCATCATTCATGAGAAAATGGCTAGTAACTGGGATGTCGAGTCCCATGATCAAAAGATCAAAATCAAATAAAAAATAATTGCAAACAAAACCCCCCCAGGTTTGATGTTAGTTGGAGGCACCTGTTGTTTCGGGAAAGCCATGGATTGATGATTGTTAGTGGAGGGGGAGTAAAAATCTTTACCTTTCTGTTTGGGAACCGCCTATAATGTATGTAGTATGCAAGATATTGGGAACTCTTGGTCGTTATGTTGACAATGAGAGCATACCTCTCAAAATTATTTTCATCTCTGTTTTTGCTTCGAGCTCTGGCACCTCTGCAAATCCCTGCTTCCCTCTGCGAAGGGCCTATCTTTTACTTTTATGCAAGAGTCAGTAGTATTCCTTCTCATTCCAACCTACTCTCTAGTTGGCAAGCATCATGTGATGGAAAGATCTAGGCATGTATGGCCATTCAAATATATTTGAGCATGAATTATTACTATTGACATTACCCTTGAGGTAAAAGGTTGGGAGGCGAAACATTAAGCCCCTATCTTTCTCTGTGTTCGATGAATACTATTTGTTCTAAAAATATGCTTTGAGTGGTAGCAATCATGGAAGACTAAATGATAGTTGAGTATGTGGAGTTTGCTAAATCAAAGCTCTGACATAGACTCTTCCTGAAAATAAGATGAATTGTAATTGTTTGATGACTAATAACATGGTTTGTTAGTTTTCAAGAAAGTTTATGATCTATACTTTAACTTGTGAATAGCTTGTTACTTGATCATGAAAAGTTCTATGAGTTGAGCTACTGTTATGACATATATTGATGCTATAAAAGGTGATTGAAATTATCATTGATCAAACTTGTGCACCTGCTAGCATTCACACTTCCTAAATTCTTTCTTTTATCATTTACCTACTCGGGGATGAGCAGGAATTAAGCTTGGGGATGCTGATACGTCTCCAACGTATCTGTAATTTATGAAGTACTCATGCTATTATATTGTCCATCTTGGATGTTTATGGGCTTTATTATTCACTTTTATATTATTTTTGGGACTAACCTATTGACCCAGAGCCCAGTGCCAGTTCCTGTTTTTTACCTTGTTTCAGTGTTTCGAAGAAAAGGAATATCAAACGGAGTCGAAACGGAATGAAACCTTCTGGAGAAGTTATTTTTGGAAGGAAAGCAACCCGATAGACTTGGAGTGCATGTCAGGAAAGAAACGAGGGAGGCACGAGGAAGGGGGCGCACCCACGCCCCTGGGCGCGCCCTCCACCCTCGTGGGCCCCTCATGGCTCCCCTGACGTACTTCTTCCTCCTATATATACCCATATACCCTAAAAACTTCGGGGAACATAATAGATCGGGAGTTCCGCCGCCGCAAGCCTCTGTAGCCACCAAAAACCAATCGAGACCCTGTTCTGGCACCCTGCCGGAGGGGGGGGGGAACCCTCACCGGTGGCCATCTTCATCATCCCGGCGCTCTCCATGACAAGGAGGGAGTAGTTCACCCTCGGGGCTGAGGGTATGTACCAGTAGCTATGTGTTTGATCTCTCTCTCTCTCTCTCTCTCTCTCTCTCGTGTTCTTGAGGTGATTCGATCTTGATGTATCGTGAGCTTTGCTATTATAGTTGGATCTTATGTTGCTTCTCCCCCTCTACTCTCTTGTAATGGATTGAGTTTTCCCTTTAAAGTAATCTTATCGGATTGAGTCTTTAATGACTTGAGAACACTTGATGTATGTCTTGGTGATCAACTTGCGGGTTCCGCCCATGAACCTATGCATAGGGGTTGGCACACGTTTTCGTCTTGATTCTCCGGTAGAAACTTTGGGGCACTCTTTGAGGTACTTTGTGTTGGATTGAATAGATGAATCTGAGATTGTGTGATGCATATCGTATAATCATACCCATGGATACTTGAGGTGACATTGGAGTATCTAGGTGACATTAGGGTTTTGGTTGATTTGTGTCTTAAGGTGTTATTCTAGTACGAACTCTAGGGCTGTTTGTGACACTTATAGTAATAGCCCAATGGATTGATTGGAAAGAATAACTTTGAGGTGGTTTCGTACCCTACCATAATCTCTTCGTTTGTTCTCCGCTATTAGTGTCTTTGGAGTGACTCTTTGTTGCATGTTGAGGGATAGTTATATGATCCAATTATGTTATTATTGTTGAGAGAACTTGCACTAGTGAAAGTATGAACCCTAGGCCTTGCTTCCTAGCATTGCAATACCGTTTACGCTCACTTTTATCATTAGTTACCTTGCTGTTTTTATATTTTCAGATTACAAAAACTTATATCTACCATCCATATTGCACTTGTATCACCATCTCTTCGCCGAACTAGTGCACCTATACAATTTACCATTGTATTGGGTGTGTTGGGGACACAAGAGACTATTTGTTATTTGGTTGCAGGGTTGTTTGAGAGAGACTATCTTCATCCTACACCTCCCACGGATTGATAAACCTTAGGTCATCCACTTGAGGGAAATTTGCTACTGTCCTACAAACCTCTGCACTTGGAGGCCCAACAACGTCGACAAGAAGAAGGTTGTGTAGTAGACATCAGCAGGCTCTGGGTATATGGCTTCAACTGACATATCAACCTCTGGCAGAAAGATCAGATGGTTGCGAGCAGAGGGCTGATAGTTGACAGCTGAATGTAGCTTGATGAGGCGCATGACCCATGGAGCGTAGAACTTCAGTCCAAAGAGATCAGATCCTGACGCAGCCAACTGCCTGATAAAGAAGTCTTGAGCATTGAAGCTGATGCCGTTGAAGATATAAAAGACCAAAGTCCTCATTTCTCCTTCAAGTTTTGCTGCTGAAGAATGTCCTTTGACAGGCCATAGAGTTCGCCTTATGATATGATAGATGGTGCGGGGCAGATACTCGAGGTCTTCAACAAAGAACTCCTTTGGGTAATCAGCGTTATGTGGCAGAGACTGCATCATGCTCAGCATTTGGCTCATGTTGGGCTCTGGCTTCTGAAAGATGCTCTCCAAAGCATTACGGTGAAGCTGACAACCAGGTTCATAAAGTTCACCTGGAGTGGGCAGACCAGTAAGCTCAATAATATCAAAAGCTTTAGCTTCATGATGGACATTGCCTGTCATCCACTCAAGGACCCAAGTCTTCGGATCCCTGTTGTAGCCGCGAATGTGGAGGGTGGCATAGAATTGCAGTAGAAGCTCTTCATTCCAATGCTCCTTATCAGTCACAAAGTTTAGCAATCCAGCATCACGGAAGCAGTCAAGGGCTTCTTCAAGGCATGGCAATCCAGCAATGGCTTCACAATCAAGACACATATGAGGAAAGATGCGCCCTTGATCATATAGAACACATGAGTAGTAGCTATGCTGCCGATAGCTCCAGAACCGATCAGATGAAATCCTTGGCCTTGAATAGGGGTTCTTGGCGCTATCAAAGAAAGTGTTGTGTGTTTTGAAGCCATTTGCATTGAAGGACCCTGGTGAAAGGGCAGTACTTGGAAACCTCGGCAGTCTTGGCTTAGGATTGTGGACCTGAGGCCTGTGCTCGACATGATAGTCAAACTGCAGACCAACAGCAGGTGGAGGAACCAGAATAGGCCATCTGACAGTGACCAGTTGACCATAGTAGAATGCTTGCTCAATAGTATGTGGTCTGGGAGGCGGTATAGGAGCAGTGGCAGTGGCAGTGACTTCAGGTTGCAGATTGGCATCAGGTGCAGCATTGACTTCAGGTGCTATCACTTTGGGCACCACATTGACTTCAGGCGCCACATTAGGTTCGGCCATGACAACGTCATTGGCTTCAGTGTTGGTGTTGGTGGACGCCTCAATATTGTTAACCTCCACTTGAGTAGCTGGAGGGTCGAACACGTTCTCCTCGAGAACAACTTGGTTGGTTAGGGGGTGTAGCAACATGTTCTTCTTCTTCTCTTGGTTCTTCTTGGTCATCGGCTGATGCAGTCGGAATATCTTCAGCCGCTTTGGCTTCAGACTCAGGGTTTGTTACCTCTTGAGCTTGCGTTGGTTTTCCCCGAAGAGGAGAGGATGATGCAGCAGAGTAGCGTAAGTATTTCCCTCAGTTTTTGAGAACCAAGGTATCAATCCAGTAGGAGGCCACGCTCAAGTCCCTCGTACCTGCACAAATCGATAGCAACTCGCAACCAACGCGATTAGGGGTTGTCAATCCCTTCACGGTCTCTTACGAGAGTGAGATCTGATAGAGATAATATTTTTGGTATTTTTGATATAAAGATGCAAAGTGAAAAGTAAAAAAGCAAAGTAAAAACAAAGCAAGATTAAAGTGATGGAGATTGATATGGTGAGAATAGACCCGGGGGCCATAGGTTTCACTAGTGGCTTCTCTCAAGAGCATAAGTTTTCTACGGTGGGTGAACAAATTACTGTTGAGCAATTGACAGAATTGAGCATAGTTATGAGAATATCTAGGCATGATCATGTATATAGGCATCACGTCCATGACAAGTAGATCGGAACGATTCTGCATCTACTACTATTACTCCACTCATCGACCGCTATCCAGCATGCATCTAGAGTATTAAGTTAAAAACAGAGTAACGCTTTAAGGAAGATGACATGATGTAGAGAGATAAATTCATGCAATATGAAATAAACCCCATCTTGTTATCCTCGATGGCAACAATACAATACGTGCCTTGCTGCCCCTTCTGTCACTAGGAAAGGACACCGCAAGATCGAACCCAAAGCTAAGCACTTCTCCCATGGCAAGAACTACCAATCTAGTTGGCCAAACCAAACGGATAATTCGAAGAGACTTGCAAAGATAACCAATCATACATAAAAGAATTCAGAGAAGATTCAGATATTATTCATAGATA
Source organism: Aegilops umbellulata (assembly GCA_032464435.1). Classification (NCBI taxonomy): domain Eukaryota; kingdom Viridiplantae; phylum Streptophyta; class Magnoliopsida; order Poales; family Poaceae; genus Aegilops; species Aegilops umbellulata. Next base: position 403,730,643 of record CP136054.1, read on the forward strand.
GACTTGATCATAAACCCACAATTCATCGCTCTCAACAAACACACCGCAAAAGAAGAAGATTACATCAAATAGATCTCCACAAGAGAGGGGGAGAACATTGTATTGAGATCAAAAAAGAGAGAAGAAGTCATCTAGCTAATAACTATGGACCCGAAGGTATGAGGTAAACTACTCACACTTCATCGGAGAGGCTATGATGATGTAGAAGCCCTCCGTGATGACGGCCCTCTCCGGCGGAGCTCCGGAATAGGCCCCAAGATGGGATCTCGTGGATACAGAAAGTTGTGGCGGTGGAATTAGGTTTTTGGCTCCTGTTCTGATCGTTTGGGGGTACGTGGGTATATATAGGAGGAAGAAGTACGTCGGTGGAGCTTCGATAGGCCCACGAGGGTGGGGGCGCGCCTAGGGGTGTAGGGCGCGCCCCCCTACCTCGTGCCCTCCTCGGAGCTTCCTTGGCGTAGGGTCCAAGTCTCCTGGATCTTTTTCGGGAAGAAAATCACGTGCCAGAAAGGATTTTTCTGTTTGGGCTCCGTTTGATATTCCGTTTTTTCGAAACACTGAAATAGGAAAAAAAAACAGCAATTCTGGGTTGGGCCTCCGGTTAATAGGTTAGTCCCAAAAATAATATAAAAGTGGAAAATAAAGCCCAATATAGTCCAAAACATTAGATAATATAGCATGGAGCAATAAAAAATTATAGATACGTTGGAGACGTATCAGGGTTGTTCACAGTTGGAGAGGCTTCAGGAAAAACTTGGCGTGAAACCGATTGGTGCTCTTCTCCTTCTGGAACACTTGACAGAGAGACCTGTGGCCTTGGTCCTTTGTGAAGCCTGCGGAACGCTGGTAGCACTTGTGGAGATGGAGTTGGTTGGGCCACAAAGTCTTCATCTTCAAGCACCGGAGTGGTGACTCGAGTTGGGGGAGTAACTGGTGTTTCTGCTTGATGGGGGGGGGGTCTTGAGGGTGATCAGCCCATGAGTCGTCCTGAGCAATTGGCGTCAAAGGATGTCCAATGTTGATGAGTTTGCTGTTCGTGAGAACAGGCGATGATACCACATTGTGCTCGATCTGAGGAAGGACTTCATCATCTTCAACATTGTCTTGATGACCAATGTCTTCAGCTGCGGTGGGTTCAACAGCCGAAATGTCTTCAGCTTCAGGAGCCTCTGTGGAAGCAGGCTCATGAACTATCATACGACGTTCTTGTTGTGCAGATTCAGGACAAGCAACAGATATCGGCTCGACGACAAGGGGCTCTGTGGGAGCAGCCCGATCTCTCTTCTTGGTCTTGCGCTTCTTGGTGGGTGGAGCATCATAGTGGTGTTCTTGGTCTTGCGCTTTCTAGCTTTGGCTTCAGCTGCCTTTGTCTTCTGAAGCTCTGAAGCCACTGTGGGGACCTTGGGCTTCACGCCAGTCATACTTGCAGGGAAGACTATGCGAGGTTCTTCCCGCCTGGATGGTTCAGTCTGGTCCACAGTAGGCTTCTTCTTCTTGGCAGCCATCTTGGGGTTGATGCCAGGACGCCCAAGTGCCTTGCGCTTCTCAGCTTCATTGTAAGCTTGAACACACTTGGCAGCGAGAATCTTCATGCGCTCACGAGAACCTTTGGCTTCATCACGTTTCTTATGAAACACTTCTTTGAGCTCATGCAGCATGGCCTTGAAGTTTTGGACGTCTGCCACGCTGAGGTTGGCCATGTGCTTCTTGAACTGAGCCTTTTCATAATCGATCGTGTGCTTCAGCTCAACAATTTTCTGAGCTAGAGCCAGCTCAGGAGCAATGACGCCATGGAAGGAGATGCTGAGGCCAATGGGAAGTTGCAGATCGTCAAAGGTGAGATTGGGGGTGTCAAACCACTCATTAATGAAGTTGTTCAATACTTCGACATCAAAGAGAGGAAAATCATTGAAGATTTCCGCCTCTTGCTTGCTCTTTATCAGCTGCTCAAGAGCGTCATCAGCAAGATCATCGTCACTTGACAGATCAATGGCGTCATTCTCATTCCTCAGAACAGCAGCAGGGGCCGGAGCTGGACCAGTGGAGTGCATAGGCTTCTTTTTCTTCTTCTCAGACTTGGAGATGCGTGAGTGATCTTCAGACTGCACACATGGTGCAGGAGGAGCAGTGGCCAGAGGCTTCACTCGCGAAGCTTTTGGTGCAGGGAAAGGCTTCGAAGCCTTGGGTTTCTTCAGCTTCTTTGGCTTCGGTGGTGCAGGCGCTTCGTCAGAATCAGCGTCGTCTGCAGGTTCATCCACGGCTGTCCCTTGAACCATAATATGAGTGATGAGACCTTCTAGGTTGTAGAAGGGCCCAACAAGATTGGGTCCAGCTTCGCGTGTGCTATCCGCACGAGGAGCAGAGGGACCAGGGTTGAAGTCTAATCCCCGCAACTTCTTGTTTTCTTTGGCCGAGTTCTTGGCAAACTTGAAGTTGTGCTTGAACAGATTGTCGTCACGAGACCATAGTAATGAAGATGGGTCAGCATCTGCAGGCTATGGTCCACGGACCACGCAAGGGTAGAAGCCTTGTTCAATGGCTTCAGCTCTGGACCTGGGTGGAAGATTCTTGTACAAGATGTCTCCCCAGGGTCGCTTGATGGCATTCTTCTCAGCATATTCCTGGGTCACGAACCTGTACTTGAACCATTGTTCTGCCGAATATCTTTGAATCCACTGGATTCGGGTTTTTCGCTGATTGTAGTCCTCCTCTAGATCTGTCTTGTACAACTCATAGAGGTTAGGAGGCAAATCACTTGATGTGTTCCCACGGTGCTGTCTGCCACCCTTCCTTGCAGACTTCTCTGTTGCCATGAGGTTGAGACTGAATGGCTTCAGCACCGTCAAAGGCTTCTGTCTGCTGGTCAGACAGGAACTGGCTTCAGGAGAGTTGATGTGATGCTGTAAGAATTCTGCAAATGAATGCAGACTATGAGAACCAAGGGATTCTCCCACGGACATGTACCTGTGACAGCATTAGAGATGCGAGGGAAGGGTAAGAGGTCATATGCATTCTCAGAAGATTTTGAAGAAAAATCAGTTTAGAAGACATTGACCTCATAGCGCGAAGACATTCACTTATATGTTGAGAGTTGGTTCCAGATTTGTACGAATCCAAGAATAAGTACAAGTGAGGAGTCTAACTACGTGTGAAGCATAAGTGAATATACTAGGCATCATATGAGAAGCAAACAGGATAGATCCAAATTTGTGGAGGTAGAAACCACCTTGGGCAGAAAGGATGAATCTATAGGATCAAAAAGACGGTAAAAGAGGGTTTTAGTTTACCACACGATGAACTGCTAGACGGAGTGGAAGATGAGGCCGAGCAGTTCGATCTTCCGTGCCCTAACTTGGTGACGGAGGACACCTACGGCGGCGGCGGAGAATACGATGTCTGTGGCCGGTGTGAAGACGGCGTCGGTGAGGTTGCGGCAGCGAAGCACTTCGTTGCAGGCGTCGTCGAGAGCTAGCGGTGGCGCTAGGGTTTGTCGAGGTGGAGAGGTGGAAGAAGGATTTTGACCGCGATTGGATGTGTATTTATAGGGAAAGGGACGGCACAGCGCAATTACGCAGGTGCCCCTGGCGGTTCACATCTGAGGGACACGTGGCGAACATGCAACACATTTGGAGTTGTCCCATGTTCCCACGCCTACCTGGACTGTCGGATGGTCGTTCCTGCTTCTTCGGTTTTCAGGCAATAAGAATTGAGCATTTAAAATAGATTTAATGTTTGTCTCTATATCTTTTGCTGACAAGGACGCAGAGAAGACATTCGACAGTTTCAATAGAATGCATATGATTTGGATAGATAGAGTTTGAGGTAGAAAGCATAGAGAGGTTAGGGTCCGATCACATTCACTTAGTTCAAAAGATCCAAACGAGAAGACATAGCTATAAGTGAATGCTGTAGAGGACAGAACACTAATGTATGTATATATCAGTATACAACCAAATCAACATAGTGAAGATAACCAAGAAGACATGTTGAAATTGAAGACAAACCAAATGCGAAGATATAACAAATGTAACGCCATGAGAAACACACTTCAAACCGAAGAATTTGGTGGTGGCGTTACCCACCGTATAGGAAGTATTAGACCCAGACACGGCGCACAATTATCGTGGCGCCCCAAAGTCAAATTCCGTGTTAATGTATTCACACTTAGAATGTAAGTCTTCATTGATTGAAGATATACTTTACATCATGTGTTGCACATCTAAGTCATCAACATGCATAAGTGTTAGGATGTGTGCCTGATCACAGGACATTCGAGGATTCCAAGATATTTAGCTCACACCGCAACTTGCAAAACCTTTTCTCATCCAAGGGCTTTGTGAAGATATCAGCCAGTTGCTCTTCAGTGTTGACGTGTATGATATAAATATCTTCCTTCACGACATGATCTCTGAGAAAGTGATGACGAATTTCAATGTGCTTTGTCTTCGAGTGCTGAACTGGGTTGTTGGCAATCTTGATGGCGCTTTCGTTGTCGCAGTAGAGTGGTACTTGTTTCATATGGATGCCATAGTCCTTGAGTGTTTGCTTCATCCATAGAAGCTGAGCGCAGCAAGATCCAGCAGCAATGCATTCAAATTTAGCAGTGGAGAGTGATACACAATTCTGCTTCTTTGAAGACCAACAGACAAGTGATCGTCCCAGAAAGTGACATGTGCCTGATGTAGACTTGCGATCCGCCTTGTCACCAGCATAATCAGCATCCGAGAATCCAACTAGATCAAACTCTGAGCCCTTTGGATACCATAATCCTAGAGTTGGGGTGTAAGCCAAATATCAAAGGATTCGCTTCATAGCTAAGTATGTGATTCCTTTGGTGCCGCTTGGAATCGAGCACACATGCAAATACTAAGCATGATATCTGGCCTAGATGCACATAAATAAAGTAAAGAACCAATCATGGAGCGGTATACCTTTTGATCGAACTCTTTACCATTGGCGTCAGGACCCAGATGACTCTTGGTTGGCATTGGCGTCGTGTAACCTTTGCAGTCTTGCATTCAAACTTCTTCAGGCAATCTTTGAGATATTTCTCTTAAGATATGAAGATGCCATTTCTTTGCTGACGAATTTGAAGACCAAGGAAGAACTTCAGCTCACCCATCATGGACATCTGATATTGCTCTTGCATCATGTGTCCAAACTCATCACTGTATTTCTGGTTGGTGCAGCCGAAGATAATGTCATCCACATATATTTGGCACACAAACAGTTCACCATCATATGTCTTCGTGAAGAGTGTGGGACCAGGGAACCAGGTTTGAAGCCTTTGCTCTTCGGGAAGTCTTTGAGTGTGTCATACCAAGCGCGAGGGGCTTGTTTGAGGCCATACAGTGCCTTGTTTAGCTTGTACACCATATCAGGATGTTTTGGATCTTCAACGCCAGGAGGTTGTGCAACATACACTTCTTCTTCAATCTTGCCGTTGAGAAATGCACTCTTCACATCCATTTGTTACAGCAAAATGTTGTGATGGTTTGCATAGGCTAGCAATATGCGAATAGCTTCAAGCCTAGCCACAGGAGCAAAAGTTTCATCGAAGTCAATCCCTTCAACTTGAGTGTATCCTTGAGCAACGAGACGAGCCTTGTTTCTGACAAATTGACCATGCTTATCTTGCTTGTTGTGATATATCCATTTTGTGCCTATTATGTTGTGCTTGCGAGGGTCAGGACGCTTGACAACTTCCCACACATTGTTCAGCTTGAACTATTGAAGTTGTTCTTGCATAGCTTGAATCCATTCAGGTTCCATGAAGGCTTCAACAACTTTCTTGGGTTCAGATATTGAGACAAATGCAGAGTGCCCACAGAAATTTGCTAGCTGTGTTGCTCTTGAACGAGTGAGTGGACCAGGCGCATTGATGCTGTCAATTATCTTCTCAATCTATACTTCATTTGCAACATGAGGATGAACTAGACGAGGATTTTGCTCTTGCTGATCATTGTCATCATTGGGAGGATTGTCTTCTGGCTGAGCATTATCTTCAAGTTGATTAGGTGCAGAAATGATAAGTTCCTCTTCAGGTTGTGCTTCATTTGGTATGATTTCTCTAGTTCCCATTAGCTTGATGGATTCACTGGGTGGAACTTCATCTAGCACATTTGGCAGGTGCTCTCTTTGCGAGCCGTTAGTCTCATCGAACCGCACATCCACAGTTTCAACCACTTTATAGTGAAAGAGGTTGAAGACTCTGTAGGAGTGTGAATCCTTTCCGTAACCGAGCATAAAACCTTCATGTGCTTTTGGTGCAAATTTCGAAGTGTGATGCGGATCCTTGATCCAGCACCTAGCACCAAATACTCTGAAGTAACTGACATTAGGCTTCTTACCAGTGAGGAGTTCATAGGATGTTTTCGTCAGAAGCTTGTGAAGATAAACACAGTTGATGACATGGCATGCAGTATCAATAGCTTCAGGCCAAAACTTTCTTGGTGTCTTGTATTCATCAAGCATCGTCCGAGCCATCTCAATGAGTGTTCTGTTACTGCGCTCCACGACGCCATTCTACTTAGGTGTGTACGGAGCGGAGAACTCATGAGTGATTCCCAATGTATCCAAGTAAAGGTCGAGGCTGGTGTTCTTGAACTCAGTGTCGTTGTCACTTCTGATATGCTTGATCTTGACGCCATAGTTGTTCATGGCACGATTAGCGAAGCGTCTGAAGACATCCTGCACTTCAGTCATGTAGAGAATTATGTGCACCCACGTATATCTTGAATAATCATCACAATGACGAAGCCATAGAGACAAGCAGTGGTAGTGAGAGTAGAGTAGTGAGTAGGGCCAAATAAGTCCATGTGTAGCAGCTCGAAGGGTTGAGATGTCGTCATGATTGTCTTCGAGGGATGCTTGGCCCTAGTCATCTTTCCAGCTTCGCAGGCACCGCACAAGTGATCCTTCTTGAACTTGATGCCCTCGATGCCTATGACATGCTTCTTCTTTGCTAGAGTGTGTAAGTTCCTCATGCCAGCATGCCCTAGCCTCCGATGCCAGAGCCATCACTCTGAAGCTTTTGCAAGAAGGCATACGGCAAGCTGTGGCCCTGCTGAGAAATCAACCATGTACAAATCATCTTTGCGGTACCCTTCAAAGACTAGAGACTTGTCAGATTCCATTAGTACAAGGCAATCATATTTTCCAAATATCACAATCATGTTCAAGTCACAAAGCATTAAGACACACATTAAGTTGAAACCAAGGGATTCAACAAGCATCACTTTATCCATGTGCTGATCCTTTGAGATTGCAACTCTACCTAGACCCAATACTTTGCTTTTACCAGTGTCAGCAAATGTGATGTGACTCTTGTCAGATGGACGTAAGGTTGAGTCCATGAGAAGACTTCGATCACCAGTCATATGATTAATGCATCCGCTGTCTATAATCCATTCTGAAGCATGAGGTGTCATACCCTACAGTACAGTTAGGGGGATAGGCTTCACCAAGAGTATTGTGAAGCATAAACATTTGACGGGCAAGAGGATTATTAAAGCTCAGATCAAGATTAGGGCTGACAGGATGATTGGCAAGTGATTCAGGAACAAAATACATAGTGAGACAATTTGGGCATTTGATCTTGCGCCCTACAAGATGTTTTAGGTCCCCAGCAATAGCATCAGACGCCTTTGATTTCCGGCTGGAGACCTTTCCCTGCAAAAGAAAGTTAATTCTTCTTAACCACCCACATTTTCAAGGGTGGCTTAGAAGCAATGAGTCTAAGTGCAGCATCTGAGAACTTCGGCTTTGGAGCCCTAGCAGATAGCCTTGCAGGAGGTGAATAGTACTCATATGAATAAGCAGAATAGTTCTTAGTTTTACGAACATAGCGGTTTGAAGAAACACGCTCATATTCATAAGTCTGAGTATGGTTTCCCTACAAAACATTGGCGTTAGGGTGACTCAGGTGAGTCCTCTGTCTGTATGAAGCCTTTGGTCTGGGATTTGTCTTCTTCCCAGGCGGTGTCATGATGACATTCACAGGAAGATTCTCAAGACAACTTTTGGGAACCTAGATCTTCTTCATAGGTGGCCCATTCCTGCAGTTAGTACCAATATACCTGGCAAACACTTCACCATTCTGATTCTTAAACAGTTTATAGTTTGCATCAAAGGATTCATCAATGATAATAGGGTTAGCACAAGTGAAGCCAGATAAGGTGGATGGATCCACTGAAGGTCCCTTTGCAGCAACCCATGTGGTTTTGGGGTTCTGCTCAGGCTTCCAGTAGGAGCCATCACCATTCATTTTCCTCTCGAACCCAACACCCTTTTTCCTAGGGTTTCGGTTCATAATCTGCTTTTTGAGGACATTGCACAGTGTCTGATGCCCTTTGAGACTTTTGTACATCTCTGTTTTAAGCAATGTCTTCAACCTAGCATTTTCATCAACAATAGTAGTGGCATCCTCTATAGAGGGGCTAGTTACCACATCAATAGTTGAAGATATTGCAACAGTAGCAGCAGTAGAACATTCAGCAACAGAAGTAGCGTTATCACGCTCAAGGCATTTTAGACATGGTGGTTCAAATCCTTCCTGAGAAGAACTGATCTGTTGAGCGCGAAGTGACTCATTCTCTTTTTGAAGATCTTCATGAGCCGCTCTCAATTTCTCAAGCTCTTTCTTCCTTTGAAGATAATCATAGGAGAGCTTTTCATGAGTGGTTGAGAGCGTTTCATGACGACTTTCAAGTTCCTGGTACTTAACATGAAGATTTTTTATGTCTTCAATTAAGGACTGAGAACGGGTCATTTCAGTGTCCAACAGGTCATCCCTTTTGTCTAACAGTTTTTGAGTATGTTCCATAGCTTTCTGTTGTTCAGTTGCAATTTTAGCAAGTGTTTTGTAGCTGGGTTTGGATTCACAATCATAGTGAAAGTGCAACTATCCCTAGGTGGTTTTGGTAATTCATAACAACATATAGCTCATTGAGCTAATGCTATTCCAAGATAATTATTTCAGGAAAGCTCAATGATTGGCATGGCATGGATGGTGAAAGTGGAACCCTCAAAATGCTAAGGACAAAGGATTGGCTCAAGCTCAAAAGCTCAAGCCTCTTCATTTTATATTTTAGTGATCCAAGATCACATTGAGTCCATAGGAAAAGCCAATACTATCAAGGAGGGATGAGGTGTTGCTTAATGAGCCTTTTGCTTCATGTGCTTAATGATATGCTCCAAAATCCTCAACTACTTTCCCATATACACAAATGACCTAAACTCCAAGCCAAACTCGGTCCTACCGATTCTTTCCATCCGGCGCCACCAAGTTTCACATGTCATAAGCCACTGCCAAACCCTAGCAAATCGGTTCTATCGATAGGGATCTCGGTCTCACCGAGATGGGGTTGCAATCTCTCTGTTTCCCTTTTGTAACTTTTCGGTCTCACCGAAAGAGCAAATCGGTCCCACCGAGATTGCAATGTAAACTCTCTGTTTCCCTTTTGTAACTTTTCGGTCTCACCGAAGAGCAAATCGATCCCACCGAGTTTACCTGACCAACTCTCTGGTTAGCTAATTACCAAATCGGTCTCACCGAGTTTGTGTAATCGGTCTCACCGAGATTACGTTATGCCCTAACCCTAACCATATCGGTCCTACCGAGTTGCATGTCAGTCCCACCGAAAATCTCTAACGGTCACTAGGTTTACTATTTCGGTCCGACCGAGTTTGTTGATTCGGTCCCACCGAGATTGGTAAATTGTGTGTAACGGTTGGATATATACCCCTCCACCTCCTCTTCATTCGTGGAGAGAGCCATCAGAACACATCTACACTTCCAACTCATATGTTCTGAGAGAGAACCACCTACCCTTGTGTTGAGGTCAAGATATTCCATTCCTACCATATGAATCTTGATCTCTAGCCTTCCCCAAGTTGCTTTCCACTCAAATCTTCTTTCCACCAAATCCAAATCCTATGAGAGAGAGTTGAGTGTTGGGGAGACTATCATTTGAAGCACAAGAGCAAGGAGTTCATCATCAACACACCATTTGTTACTTCTTGGAGAGTGGTGTCTCCTAGATTGGCTAGGTGTCACTTGGGAGCCTCCGACAAGATTGTGGAGTTGAACCAAGGAGTTTGTAAGGGCAAGGAGATCACCTACTTCGTGAAGATCTACCGCTAGTGAGGCAAGTCCTTCGTGGGCGATGGCCGTGGTGGGATAGACAAGGTTGCTTCTTCGTGGACCCTTCGTGGGTGGAGCCCTACGTGGACTCGCGCAGCCGTTACCCTTCGTGGGTTGAAGTCTCCATCAACGTGGATGTAGGATAGCACCACCTATCCGAACCACGGGAAAAACATCCGTGTCTCCAATTGCGTTTGAATTCTCCAAACCCTTCCCTTTACATTCTTGCAAGTTGCATGCTTTACTTTTCGCTGCTATATACTCTTTGCATGCTTGCTTGAACTGTGTGATGATTGCTTGACTTGTCCTAAAGTTGCTAAAATCTGCCAAGAACTAAAATTGGGAAAAGGCTAGGTTTTTATTTGGTCAAGTAGTCTAATCACCCCCCCTCTAGACGTACTTCCGATCCTACACATAGTCATCTTCACTTGATGTTTGAAAGTAAGCATCGCGTGATTTTACCTTGGCACCACGTGCCCTGAAGCAGTAGGTGGGAGTAGAGTTGTCCTTGTCATTTGCTTCATCGTTGTTGACGGGGCCATTGTCTTCAGTGTTGAAGATGGACTTGGCAACGTAGGCTGTAGCTAGAGCCAAACTTGCAACGCCAAAGTCGGACTCCTCCTCAGACTCCACCTCCGCCTCCTTAGAAGCATACTCCTCCTTTGAATCCATTTCCTTGCCAACAAAAGCACGAGCCTTGCCAGATGAGCTCTTCTTATAATATGAAGACTTGGATGAGGACTTGGAAGAAGACTTTGAGGATTTCTTCTTCTTCTTGTCATTAGAATCATATTCCTTGCTCTTCTGCTTATTCTTGTTCTCATTGTCCCACTGTGGACACTCAAAGATGTAGTGTCCAGGTTTCTTGCACTTGTGACATGTTCTCTACTTGTATTCATGAGTGGAAGCTTCATCATTTCTTGAGCTTGATCGCGAAGACTTTATGAAGCCCTTCTTCTTGGTGAACTTCTGGAACTTCTTCACAAGCCTAGCAAGTTCCTTTCCAATGTCTTCAGGATCATCAGAACTGCAGTCAGATTCTTCTTCAGATGAGGAAACAACTTTTGCCTTCAAAGCACGAGTTCTGCCATATAGTTGGGACCATAGATGTCTCTTTTCTTAGATAACTGGAACTCATGTGTGTTGAGCCTCTCAAGTATGTCAGGCGGATAAAGTGTCTTGAAGTCAGGGTGTTCTTGTATCATCAGGGCAAGGGTGTCGAATGAGCTGTCAAGTGATCTCAGCAGTGTCTTGACGATTTCATGCTTGGTGATTTCAGTGGCGCCGAGAGCACGAAGCTCATTTGTGATGTCAGTGAGGCGATCAAACGTGAGCTGGACATTCTCATTGTCGTTTCTCTTGAAGCGGCTGAAGAGGTTGCAAAGAACACTAATCCTTTGATCTCTCTGGGTTGAGACGCCTTCGTTGACGTTGGAGAGCCAGTCCCAAACTAGCTTCGACGTTTCCAGAGCACTCACACGGCCATACTATCCTTTGGTCAGATGACCACAGATGATGTTCTTGGCAGTAGAATCCAGTTGAATGAACTTCTTGACATCAGCAGGGGAGACACCTTCACCAGTCTTGGGAATGCCATTCTTAACAACATCCCAGAGCTCGACATCAATGGCTTCAAGATGCATGCGCATCTTATTCTTCCAGTAGGCATATTCAGTTCCATCGAAGACAGGGCAATCAGCGGAGACTTTGATTATCCCTGTAGTCGACATAGCTAAAACTCCAGGTTGTTAGACCGAATCACACAGAACAAGGGAGTACCTTGCTCTGATACCAATTGAAAGTGCTAGTTATCGACTAGAGGGTGAGTGAATAGGCGATTTTTATGAAAGTCTTCAAAACATGAGAGTTTCGAAGACAAACAATAGAAATGAACCTATTGATATGTAGTGGAAGGTAGACTACACTAAGCAAGCCATAGTCAAGTATTCAATGAGGTGAAAGCACGAAGACTAATAGCAGCTAGGTAGTAAGATCAGGATGGAAGATAATATGAAGCCAAACAACGATAGTAGTCACATAGTGAAGTCAAACAGGTATTACAAGCAGGCAATGACTTCACGAAGACAAACTGTAAGTAAAGAGAGGGAGAGGATAGAACCAGTCACTTGGTGAGGACACATGATTTGTTGGACCACTTCCAGTTGCTGTGACAACTATACGTATGGTTAGGGAGGCTGAGATTCAACTCAGAAGACCACGTCTTCACCGTATTCCCTTTGAGCTAAGGACACCTAGTCCTCGCCCAATCACTCTGGTAAGTCTTCAAGGTAGACTTCCAAACTTTCACAGACTTCGTTCATCGGCGATCCACAATGACTCTTGGATGCTCAAAACGCGACGCCTAACCAGCTGGAGGATTCACAGTCCTCAAGTGTAACAAGTCTTCAGGTCACGCGGACAGAAAGACTTCAGTGATGCCTAACACTCTTTGGCTCTGGGCGTTTGGGCATTGTCCTCGCAAGGATTTCTCTCTCTCAAAAGCTTCAGAGGTGGGTTGTTCTCAAACGACAAAAGCCGTGCACTAACTCTGAGCAGCCACCAATTTATGGTGTAGGGGGTGGGCTATTTATAGCCACTAGGCAACCCGACCTGATTTGTCCGAAATGACCCTGGGTCCTAAGGAACTGACACGTGTTCCAACGGTTAGATTTCAAACACATGCGGCAGCTTGACTTGAGCTACAAGTAAAGCTGACTCATCCAGCTCTGAATAAGATTTGCTCTCATTGTCTTTGCTCGAAGACATAGGATTTGGTTGAGCATCACTTCAGTCACTCTGACTTTGTTCAATGGGACCCCACTTAATAGTATGGTGGTTCCTATGACTCAACAAAGAAGAAAAGGAAACAACGAAACAACTAATTCTTCGCGCTCCATAGTCTTCACGCAATGTCTTCTCTTGTCATAGTCTTCAATGTGAATATCTTCACATACCACCATTGCCTTCAGCGTCTTCATATATTTTTAGGGGTCATTTCCGGTAGGTAAAACGAATCAATGAGGGACTACTACCTGGGTTATCTTGCAATTCTCACAAACACATTAGTACCTCAACCAAGTTTGTCGTCAATACTCCAAAACCAACTAGGGGTGGCACTAGATGCACTTACAGTATTAACCGGAAACTTAGTACATGTGTGAATACGTAGACAAAAAGAGTGTCAATAGTATGCCTCTACTTGACTAGCTCATTGAATCAAAGATGGTTAAGTTTCCTAACCATAGACATGAGTTGTCATTTGATTAACGGGATCACATCATTAGAGAATGATGTGATGGACTTGACCCATTCGTTAGCTTAGCATTTGACCGTCTGGTATGTTGATATTGCTTTCTTCACGACTTATACATGTTCCTATCACTATGAGATTATGCAACTCCCGAATACCGGAGGAACACTTTGTGTGCTACCAAACGTCACAACGTAACTGCGTGATTATAAAGGTGCTCTACAGGTGTCTCCGATGGTACTTGTTGAGTTGGCATAGATCGAGATTAGGATTTGTCACTCCGATTGTTGGAGAGGTGTCTCTTGGCCCTCTCGATAATGTACATCACTATAAGCCTTGCAAGCAATGTGACTAATAAGTTAGTTGCGGGATGATGCATTACGAAACAAGTAAAGAGACTTGCCGGTAACGATATTGAACTAGGTATTGAGATACCGACGATCGAATCTCGGGCAAGTAACATACCGATGACAAAAGGAACAACGTATGTTGTTATGCGGTTTGACCGATAAAGATCTTCGTAGAATATGTAGGAACCAATATGAGCATTCAGGTTCTGCTATTGGTTATTGACCGAAGATGAGTCTCGGTCATGTCTACATAGTTCTCGAACCCGTAGGGTCCGCACGCTTAACGTCCTGTGACGATTTGTATTATGAGTTATGTGATTTGATGAACAAAGTTTGTTCGGAGTCCCGGATGAGATCGGGGACATTACGAGGAGTCTCTAAATGGTCGATATGTAAAGATCGATATATTGGAAGGCTATATTGGGACATCAGAAAGGTTCCGAGTGATTCGGATATTTTTTGGAGTACCGGAGAGTTACGAGAATTCGTATTGGGCCTTAATGGGCCATACGGAAAAGGGGAGAAAGATCTCAAGGGTGGCCGCGCCCCTTCCCCATGGTCTGGTCCAAATTGGACTAGGGAAAGGGGGCACCCCCTTCCTTACCTCTCCTTCTCCCTTCCCTTTTTTCCTATTCCATGTGGGAGGTGGAATCCTAGTAGGACTCCACACTTTGGGCGCCATAGACACACAAGTTGATCATTGATCTCTTAGCCGTGTGCGGTGCCCACCTCTACCATAATCCACCTCGGTCATATCGTCGTAGTGCTTAGGCGAAGCCCTGCGCCGGTAACTTCATCATCACCGTCATCACGCCGTCGTGCTGACGAAGCTCTCCCTCGACACTCTGCTGGACCGTGAGTTTGTGGGACGTCACCGAGCTAAACGTGTGCAGATCGCGGAGGTGCCATACGTTCGGTACTAGGATCGGTCAATCATGAAGACGTACGACTACATCAACCGCGTTGTCATAACGCTTCCGCTTTCGGTCTATATGGGTACATGGACAACACTCTCCCCTCTCATTGCTATGCATCACCATGATCTTGCGTGTGCGTTGGAATTTTTTTGAAATTACTACGTTCCCCAACAGTGGCATCCGACCCAGGTTTATGCGTAGATGTTATATGCATGAGTAGAACACAAGTGAGTTGTGGGCGATAATAGTCATACTGCTTACCAGCATGTCATACTTTGATTCGGCGGTATTGTTGGATGAAGCGGCCCAGACCGACATTATGCGTACGCTTACGCGAGACTGGTTCTACCGACGTGCTTCGTACACAGGTGGCTGGCGGGTGTCAGTTTCTCCAACTTTAGCTGAATCGAGTGTGACTACGCCCGGTCCTTGTTGAAGGTTAAAACAACACATACTTGATGAAAAATCATTGTGGTTTTCATGCATAGGTAAGAACAGTTCTTGCTCAGCCCATAGCAGCCATGTAAAACTTGCAACAACAAAGTAGAAGACGTCTAACTTGTTTTTGCAGGGCATGTTGTGATGTGATATGGTCAAGATGTGATGAGATATAAATTATGCGGTTTGACTAATAAAGATCTTCGTAGAATATGTAGGAACCAATATGAGCATCCAGGTTCGGCTATTCGACCGGAGATGAGTCATGTCTACATAGTTCTCGAACCCGTAGGGTCCGCACGCTTAACGTTCTGTGACGATTTGTATTATGAGTTATGTGATTTGATGACCGAAGTTTGTTCGGAGTCCCGAATGAGATCGGGGACATGATGAGGAGTCTCGAAATGGTCGAGACGTAAAGATCGATATATTGGAAGGCTATATTCGGACATCGGAAAGGTTCTGAGTGATTCGGGTATTTTTCGGAGTACCGAAGAGTTACGGGGATTCGTATTGGGCCTTAATGGGCCATACGGGAAAGGAGAGAAAGACCTCAAGGGTGGCCGCGCCCTTCCCCATGGTCTGGTTCGAATTGGACTAAGGAAAGGGGGCGTCCCCTCCCTTCCTTCTCCTTCTCCCTTCCCTTTTTCCTATTCCATGTGGGAGGTGGAATCCTACTAGGACTAGGGAGTCCTAGTAGGACTCCACACTTTGGGGGCGCCCTATGAGGGCAGACCTCCTCCTCCCTCCATCCTTTATATACGTGGCCAGGGGCACCCCATAGACACACAAGTTGATCATTGATCTCTTAGCCGTGTGCGGTGCCCCCTCCACCATAATCCACCTCGGTCATATCGTCGTAGTGCTTAGGCGAAGCCCTGTGCCGGTAACTTCAACATCACCGTCATCACGCCGCCGTGCTGACGAAGCTCTCCGTCGACACTCTGCTGGATCGTGAGTTCGTGGGACGTCACCGAGCTGAATGTGTGCAGATCGCGGAGGTGTCGTACGTTCGGTACTAGGATCGGTCGATCGTGAAGACGTACGACTACATCAACCGCTTTGTCATAACTCTCCCGCTTTCAGTCTACGAGGGTACATGGACAACACTCTCCCCTCTCGTTGCTATACATCACCATGATCTTGCGTGTGCGTAGGAATTTTTTTGAAATTAGTACGTTCCCCAACACACACCACAGTGGGTTATCACGGCATCTCCATGGCGAACCCTCAAGCCACCGAATACGTTCGGACCATGTTGTTCGGACGCGGTTTGCCATCCAAAGCGGACTTGTATTGGTCCGCCGAGCGGTCTGGACGTACTTTTTTCGGCAAACCCGAGACAAACGTGGGGGGAGGGGTTGTGGGAGTTCGGACAGCAGCCACGTAGGACTCAGACACCCCCGGCCCACCCAAAGCCCTTCCCGAACCCACTGCCTCCATCCTTCCCATTTTCTATCCTTCCTTCTTTCTCTTATGCCTTCGTTGCTGCTCCACCACCCCGGCCGCCACGCACACCCCTGCCGGAACTCCACATCTTCATAACCTCCAACGTTCAAGTCGGGCTCCACCTCACTACTCCTCTGTGGCCGTTCAACCCCTCTCCTCCATCTGCCCAGCCGGGTACCATCCACTACTACTATACTCATCATACCCGGCAAGTATTCGATGAATTGTTGGAGCTAAAAGAGTTGTCCCTTCTTCTTTCTGAAGGAAATATGCCCTAGAGGTAATAATAAAGTTGTTGTTTATATTTCCTTATATCATGATAAATGTTTATTATTCATGCTAGAATTGTATTAACCTGAAACTTGATACATGTGTGAATACATAGACAATACACAGTGTCCCTAGTATGCCCCTACTAGACTAGCTCGTTAATCAAAGATGGGTAAGTTTCCTAACCATAGACATGTGTTGTCATTTGATGAACGGGATCACATCATTAGGAGTATGATGTGATGGACAAGAACCATGCGTTAGCTTAGCACAATGATCGTTAAGTTTTATTGATATTTCTTTCTTCATGACTTATACATATTCCTTTGACTATGAGATTATGCAACTCCCGATACCGGAGGAATACATTGTGTGCTTTCAAACGTCACAACGTAACTGGGTGAACATAAAGATGCTCTACAGGTATCTCCGAAGGTGTTTGTGGGATTGGCATAGATCGAGATTAGGATTTGTCACTCCGAGTATCGGAGAGGTATCTCTGTGCCCTCTTGGTAATACACATCGTGATAAGCCTTGCAAGCAATGTGACTAATGATTTAGTTGCAGGATGATGTATTACGGAACGAGTAAAGAGACTTACCGGTAATGATATTGAACTAGGTATGAATATACCGGCGATCGAATCTCGGGCAAGTAACATACCGGCGACAAAGGGAATAACGTATGTTGTCATTGCGGTTTGACCGATAAAAGATCTTCGTAGAATATGTAGGAACCAATATGAGCATCTAGCTTCCGTTGTTGGTTATTGACCGAAGATGTGTCTCGGTCATATCTGCATAGTTGTCGAACCCGTAGGGTCCGCACGCTTAATGTTCGATGACGATTTGTATTATGAGTTATGTGTTTTGGTGACCGAAGATTGTTCGGAGTCCTGGATGAGATCACAGACATGACGAGGAGTCTCAAAATAGTCGAGAGGTTAAGATTGATATATTGGACGATAGTATTCGTGTGACGCCCCCGATTCAATCGTACACTAATCATGCACACAAATGCGTATGATCAAGATCAGGGACTCACGGGAAGATATCACAACACAACTCTAAAAATAAAATAAGTCATACAAGCATCATAATACAAGCCAGGGGCCTCGAGGGCTCGAATACAAGTACTCGATCATAGACGAGTCAGCGGAAGCAACAATATGTGAGTACAGACATAAGTTCAACAAGTTTTCCTTAAGAAGGCTAGCACAAACTGGGATACAGATCGAAAGAGGCGCAGGCCTCCTGCCTGGGATCCTCCTACCTACTCCTGGTCGTCGTCAGCGGGCTGCACATAGTAGTAGGCACCTCCGGTGTAGTAGGAGTCATCGTCAACGGTGACTTCTGGATCCTGGGCTCCAACATATGGTTGCGACAACCAGGTAGAAAGGAAAAGGGGGAAAAGGGGGAGAAAAGCAACCGTGAGTACTCATCCAAAGTACTCGCAAGCAAGGAGCTACACTACATATGCATGGGTATATGTGTAAAGGGCCATATCGGCGGACTGAACTGCATAATACCAGAATAAGAGGGGGATAACTAATCCTGTCGAAGACTATGCTTTTGGCAGCCTCCATCTTGCAGCATATAGAAGAGAGTAGATTGAAGTCCTCCAGGTAGCATCGCATAGCATAATCCTACCCAGCGATCCCCTCCTCGTCGCCCTGTTAGAGAGCGATCACCGGGTTGTATCTGGCACTTGGAAGGGTGTGTTTTATTAAGTATCCGGTTCTAGTTGTCATAAGGTCAAGGTACAACTCCAAGTCGTCCTTTACCGAAGATCACGGCTTTCCAAATAGATTAACTTCCCTGCAGGGGTGCACCACATTACCCGACACACTCGATCCCATTTGGCCGGACACACTTTCCTGGGTCATGCCCAGCCTCGGAAGATCAACACGTCGCAACCCTACCTAGGCACAACAGAGAGGTCAGCACGCCGGTCTAAATCCTATGCCGCAAGGGTCTGGGCCCATCGCCCATTGCACACCTGCACGTTGCGAGGGCGTCCGGAAGCACACCTAGCGTAGCAGGCGTTCCAGTCTAATCCGGCGCGCGCCGCTCAATCGCTGACGTCACGAAATGCTTCGGCTGATACCACGACGCCGGTTGCCCATATCTTGTCCCACGTGGCCGTTAGTGCGTATAAGGTCAACGACCCAACTCAGATCAAATACCAAGATCTCGTTAGGCGTGTTATTAAAGTAACCGCGAACGCCGACCAGGGCCAGGCCCACCTCTCGCCTAGGTGGTCTCAACCTGCCCTATCACTCCGCCTTAAAGATCCACTCGCGGGTACTCCTGCGAGCCGACCCGACTTTAGTCACCACATGTATCATGTAAAGTATAGAAGTATATACCCGTGATCACCTCCCGAGTGATCATGGCCCGATAGTATAGCAACAAACGGATAAGAATGTAGGGCCACAGACGGAATACTAGCATCCTATACTAAGCATGTAGGATTGCAGGTAAAGGTAACAATAGTAGTAGCAAGGACAAGCTATGCAGTAGTATAGGATTAACGAAAAGCAGTAACATGCTACACTACTCTAATGCAAGCATATAGAGAAGAATAGGCAATATCTGGTGATCAAGGGGGGGGGGCTTGCCTGATTGCTCTGGCAAGAAGGAGGGGTCGTCAACACCGTAGTTGTACTGGGTAGCAGCGGCGTCGGTCTCGGTGTCTAGCGGAAGAAGAGGGGGAAGAAACAATGAATACAATGCAAACAGATGCATAACGATGCATGACAAAGCAAAGCGTGATGCTAGGCGTGCCCAATCACGGTAGTAAGTGATACCGGCGAAGGGGGGGAACATCCGGGAAAGTATCCCCGGTGTTTCACGTTTTCGGACAAATGAACCGGAGAGGGAAAGTTGCGTGTTCGCTATGCTAGGGATGTGTGGCGGACGAACGGGCTGCGTATCCGGATTCGTCTCGTCGTTCTGAGCAACTTTCATGTACAAAGTTTTTCCATGCGAGTTACGGATTAAAAGATATGATTTTCAAAAGAATTTATTAATTTCTGGAATTTAATTAATTATTTAAATTAATTCGAAATTGGATTTATGACATCAGCATGATGTCATGCTGACATCAGCAGTCAACAAGGGTTGACTGGTCAACCTGACCAGTGGGTCCCACTGGTTAGTGACGCGTTTTAATTAAACCTATCAATTAACCTAATCAGGATTAATTAGGGGTGGGCCCCACTATCATTGAGTGATTAATTAATCATGATTAATTAGTTTAATTAGTTGTTTAGTTTAATTAATCAGAATTAATTAAGTTAATTAATTCTTTAATTATTATTATTATTATTATTATTATTAATAATTTGATTTTTTAATTCTTTTTTTGTAAACGTTCTGGGGGCAGGGCCCCACATGTCATAGGGCAATGGCCTTAACGGGCGTGCGGGCGACGGGTTTACGGGCGCGGGTGCGGGGTCAAGGCCGTAGCCCAAGCGGCGGCCAGCGCGCGAGGGCCGCGGTCGTGGAAACGCGTGGCGAGCGTGGACGCCGGCGACGCGGTCGTGGACTGGGCGCGGAGGCGGGGGCAACTGGGGCCGTGGTGGACGCGGCCTCGTACGATCGGACGGGCGGCCAGAGGAGGTCAATGGCGCGCGATGCGTGCAGCGGGTGTGCGAGGCAAGCCGCAACGGGGAAGCGGGCGGCATGCGAGGGAGGGCACGGTGGAGCAGTAGCAGGGCCACAACGGCACGTGGTCACGGTCCGTGACGGGTGCCTGCATGCACGATGACACGAGGAGCAGAGGCGGGTAGCGCGGCGACGTTCGGCGTGCGGCAAGCGAAGCAGGGGACGGGGCGGGGAGCGCGTGGTTCGGCGAGGCCAGAGCAACGCCGGCGAGGCGGGACCTCGCACGCGGGCGAGCGATGAGCCGGCACGGACGGCGCGGTCGACGGCGAGCGGAGCGGGGGAATGGCGAGGGGGAAGGCCCGGGGCCTCACCGGGGGCTGTAGGGGTCCGGGCAGTGGGGCACGGGGAGGATGCCGGGGACGACACAGAGAGGAGAAGCAGGCCGGCGGGGAAGAGGCGTCAGCGAGGTCCAGGTGGGCGACGGCGTGGTGGCGGGCGACGGCGTGGTCACAGCCCCGATCCAGATCGGATCGGGAGGGGGGCGCGTCGTGGGGAGAGTGGGGTGGATGGGGTTAGGGTTTCTGGTAGTGTGTGTGTGGGGGGGGGTTATAGGTGGGGGTGAGCCTTGGCCCAGTTGGGCCTGTGGCCTGCCGGGCCGAAGCCAGGGGGCATGGGGGTTTCTCTTTCTATATTTTTTGTTCTTTTGTTTTCTGGTTTTAATCTTTTCTTTATTTACTTTCTTTTCTGTTTTATTTCAATTTAAAATATTTATGAATTTTCTAAAAAGGTGTTCTCTTCACTATAACTACCTAAGTGATATTAGGCTCTACCCGAACATTTTAGTTTAATATTTTGAAAACTTTTGTCGTTTGACTTATTTAGGATTTAAATTTGAAACGGTTTCGAATCATTGAGAGGTTAGCAACAGTAATCGCCGTGACGTGGTGTGATTAGCATGGGATTACTGTAACATGATTATCCGGGCGTTACAAATCTCCTCCACTACAAGAAATCTCGTCCCGAGATTTAGGAGGTAGAAGGAAACAATGCGGGATATTCATCGCGGAGATGATCCTCGCCGTTCCCAGGTAGCTTCGTCTTGAGAGTGATTCGACCACTCGACTTTGAGGAACTTGATCGCCTTCTGACATGTGCGGCGTTCAGCTTGGTCGAGAATGCGGACCGGATGCTCTTTATAGGAGAGGTCCTGTTGCAATTCGAGTACTTCATGATCCACTGCTCGGATTGGGTCCTTGAAGCAACGGCGGAGCTGTGACACATGGAACACATCGTGAACCTGAGAAAGGTTCGACGGAAGCTCTAGTTGATATGCCACTTTCCCACGCCTTTCCAGAATAGTGAAAGGACCAATATAGCGGGGAGCTAGCTTTCCCTTGATCCCGAAGCGGTGTGCACCCTTCATTGGTGTAAAGGTAAGCCTTTTCGCCAGGTTGATAGACCATCTCTTTATGATGACGGTCATAATTACTCTTTTGACGTGACTGAGCAGTCTTGGGATTCTCGCGAATAGTGCGGACTTGTTCTTCGGCATGTTGGATAATATCCGGACCAAAGAGTGGACCTTCCCCAGTTTCTGACTAGTTCAGAGGGGTTCGGCACTTTCGTCCATATAACACTTCGAAGGGGGCCATCTTCAGACTAGCTTGATAGCTAATATTATAAAAGAACTCAGCATATGGGAGAGATTCCTCCCATTTCTTGCCGAAGGAAATAACACAAGCTCGAAGCATGTCTTCGAGAACTTGGTTGACATGTTCAACTTGCCCTTGCGACTGAGGGTGAAATGCAGTACTGAATGACAGATGAGTTCCCATAGCTTCTTGGAAACTTGCCCAGAATCTTGAAGTGAATAAGCTGCCACGGTCTAAGCTGATAACCAGTGGAATACCGTGAAGTGAAACAATTCTGGACATGTAGAGAGTTGCAAGCTGACTAGCAGTGATTGTTTCTTTGACCGCCAAAAAATGTGCAACTTTAGAAAGCCGGTCAATGACGATAAGAATAGCATCATTACCTTTCTGCAATTTGGGAAATCCAGTGACGAAGTCCATCTCGACATGGTCCCATTTCCATTCAGGAATAGAGATAGGTTGCAGAGTTCCAGCGGGCCTTTGGTGTTCTGCTTTGATACGATGGCAAACGTCACACTCAGCAACATAACGAGCAATGTCTTGCTTCATATTAGACCACCAGAATCTCTGACGGATGTCTTGGTACATCTTTGTACTACCAGGATGGATACTTAGAGGCGTATCATGAGCTTCTTTCACAACTTTCTGAGTCATATCCAGGTTTTCCTTCTTACTCGGAACCACTAGGCGACCTTTGAAGAATAAAGTGCCATCATCAGCAACAGTGAAGAATGAGGGCTTTCCTTCTGCGACATAACGTTTAATCCTCTCCACTTCATCGTCACATTTCTGTATCCATTTGATGGTGTCCACAAGATCTGGTTTCGCAACCAGGGTATTGAGAGAACCTTTGGGAACCACATGGAGGTTCAGTTTGGGGAAATCTTCGGGAGGGGGAGCGAGTGCTCCCGGAGGAACAATATGGAGGTTCAGCTTTCTGAATTCTTCAACAAGCGATGGCTGAACTTTTTGAACCTGGAGGTGGTTGCAGTAAGACTTGCGGCTCAAGGCATCAGCCATTACATTAGCCTTGCCTGTTGTATAGGAAATACCCAAGTCAAAGTCTGCAACAATCTCCATCCATCTCTGCTGACGGAGGTTCAGGTCTGGCTGAGTAAACAGATACTTCAGACTTTGGTGGTCAGTGAAGATCTCGCAACGATTACTGAGGAGGTAATGTCGCCACTGTTTTAGCGCATGAATGACAGCAGCAAGCTCGAGGTCGTGAACTGGGTAGTTCTCTTCGTGAGGGCGCAATTGACGGGAGGCATAGGCAATCACTTTGCGGTCTTGCATTAGGACACAACCTAATCCTTGACGGGAAGCATCGCAGTAAATGACGAAGTCCTTCTTAGTATCAGGTGGAGCTAGCACTGGGGCAAAAGTTAACTTGTCTTTGAGTGCCTGGAAACTTTCCTGACATTTGTCTGTCCATTGGAACTTGACGCCCTTATGCAACAATGTCGATGTCAAAACCGGCGGATCTCGGGTAGGGGGTCCCGAACTGTGCGTCTAGGCCGGATGGTAACAGGAGACAAGGGACACGAAGTTTACCCAGGTTCGGGCCCTCTCGATGGAGGTAAAACCCTACTCCTGCTTGATTAATATTGATGATATGGGTGGTACAAGAGTAGATCTACCACGAGATCAAGGAGGCTAAACCCTAGAAGCTAGCCTATGGTATGATTGTTGTATGATGAAGTTGTCCTACGGACTAGAACCCTCTGGTTTATATAGACACCGGATAGGGTTAGGGTTACACAAAGTCGGTTACAATGGTAGGAGATCTTGAATATCCGCATCGCCAAGCTTGCCTTCCACGCCAAGGAAAGTCCTATCCGAACACGGGACGAAGTCTTCAATCTTGTATCTTCATAGTCCAGGAGTCCGGCGGAAGGTATAGTCCGGCTATCCGAACACCCCCTAATCCAGGACTCCCTCAGTAGCCCCCGAACCAGGCTTCAATGACGACGAGTCCGGCGCGCAGATTGTCTTCGACATTGCAAGGCGGGTTCTTCTCCAAATTATGTGTACCTGTAGGAATAATATCTGATTTTTGTAATGTAGCGCTCCTTGGCTTCCACGCCCAATAATGGCCGTCTTCCACGTGTCAAACGAATGCGAAAGGCTGGGGCGTTTTTTACATCCACACCCTAGCCGCATAAATGAGCCGCCTATTTAACGGGATGGGGATTCAGATCCAAACCACATCTTCTCCTCCCTGCGAGTAATCATCAGAGCGCCTCCAGCAAAGGTCCATTCCAACATGGCCAGCCATCGCAGCTCCTCCTCTCGCCCTTCCAGTCCTAAACCTGGAGACTGGGAGAATTGCTCCATCCCGCATAGCGAGTTAGTGTCGCTTCAGGCCAAGGGATTTCTCCCTCGGGCTTATATGGTCCCGGTCTGAGCCGGACTCGCCACCTACAATGGCGGAAAACAAGCGGAGAGCACCCCCAATCCCTCTAAAGGAGAGCGGGTGTGCTTCGTCCCTTATCTAATAAGGGGACTGGGATTTCCAGTTCATCCATTTCTCCGTGGGCTTCTGGAGTTCTACGGCCTCCAGCTGCACAATCTCACGCCCGCCTCTATATTACATATCGCGGGCTTCGTCGCCCTTTGCGAGCTATTTTTGGGTGTTGAGGCTCATTTCGCGTTGTGGAAGAGGATATTCTGCCTGGTGCCCCGTTCTCAAGAGGGGTCTATATATCAAGTGGGCGGAGCCGAAGTGTGGCGCATCGCCGGGACCGGATACCTATCCGGGACCCCAAAGAAGGCGTCCGAGGACTGGCCTTCGGAATGGTTTTATATAGATGATGTCCCGCTACTGGACCCTGTCCGGGTCGGTCTCCCTGAGTTCAACCACGCTCCATTAAAGAAACGCTTGAGCTGGCGTCCGCAGAGCTCTCAGAGAGAAAACGACAGAGACGTCCTTTACCTGATGAGCCGGATAAGACTATTGGCTCATTCCGGACTAACCATGATTGGAGTCATGGCTGCATGCATCATGCGGGGGGTGCAGCCGCTTCTATATAGAAGCCACCCCATGTGGGATTTTAACGGGGAGGATGACGCCACCCATTACGGTCGTAAGGGGCCAGCCTCAGCTGCCGCTCTAGTACATATCTTATCCTCTTTGTACAAGGGAGAAGAGGAGGATTTCCGTCGCGTCAACCCGCGGGGCGGATTTACCATGTACCACCCTCCAAGTTGGGTGACTGGACCATTGTGCTTGCCCGTTCGTTTTATATTCCCATGATTAAATATATAGTCTAACGACTTCAACGCAGGAACTGCGTCAGGAGGTGAAGGATATAAAAAGCAGTCCTCCACAGCCCGAGGATCCAGAACGGCCCCTCGATCCGGACTCTGAAGAGGATCCGGACATATCGGTGGAGCTTATCGACGGGGTGTTCCATCAGCTAAGCAAGGACAATACCTTGGTGGCCATTATGGCTGATTACCCGAGGTTAATCCCGGCCTCCCAGGTGACAGAGATCGGAGCCTCATTCCCTTGAGAAGGATTCCATTCTCACGTATTCCAGTCTTTCTGACGACGATCGCATTTTGCAGGGGAGATTTCCGAGGCGGGAGGCCGCACCTGCGGCAGCTAGCCAACGAGGGGCCGCAGGGCCTCGTGTGGTAAAAAGGAATGTGGTCCGGACTGAGATGCCGGCGCAAAGGTATAGCGCACCCTCTTTTTCCCTGATGCTATTTCTTCAGGGCATAGTAACGTTCGTGCTATCTTCAGGACCAAGAGACCTCGCCGGACTACATCCGGAGAGGTTGCCAATCGCGCCTCCACCAGCCAGGCTCCAACGCCTGGTCTGGGAGCGGAGGCGAGCACAAGGCACGCACCAGACGCTCCTCCGATAGAGGATGCGGACAGGCTGTCCGCCACAAATTCTGAGGTGGAGAGTGCCATGAACCACAGGCATCGCCGGACAGTTCTTCGCGACGCTTGTTTATCCCAAGAGTCATTAGATGCCTTCAATTCGGGAGATGCGTACCTTCGTGCTGCTCAAAATGGTTTAGCCAGAGCCACGGAGCAGTATGTAAAAGACATACGGGTAAGAAAATTTTGGTGAAATATATATATATATATATATATATATATATATATATATATATATATATATATATATATATACCAGTAGCCCCCGAGACTTGAAACAATTAGAGTAACTGGTTTATGGTTCATTTGGTGTGCAGGTTCTTACGGAGAAGAATACCGTACTGTCCCGGGAGCTAGAAGAGTGCAAGGCCCAACTGGAGGCCGCACTAGCCGCGGCAAGGGAGCCCAAAGAGACCCCCTCTGGTAAGATACACTTCGAAAGATTAGTATTTTGCGGCGTGGGTGCAAATCTGACAAATCATATTGCAGATGGCGCCGGACTCGATCCGGAGAGACAACAACTCTTACGCCGGCTAAACGCCGGTGAGAGTACGCTGACAAAGGTGAGGCGAGAGAAGAATGATCTTCAGGATGCCAACACCAAGCTGGACGTTGAACTTAAAGATGTTTGTGGCCAGTTGTCGGACTCCACTAAGGAGAACCAGCGGCTTCGACGCGGCATATTTAGTAAGTGCTTTAAGCGAATCTTTTTGAAAAAAGAGTTCGGCGAGGAAGTCGACTAACAGAGTAATGTCTGTAGGTATGCTAACAGGTCGTCCTGCAGAGGAGATGCCCAGTTC
Source organism: Aegilops umbellulata (assembly GCA_032464435.1). Lineage (NCBI taxonomy): Eukaryota > Viridiplantae > Streptophyta > Magnoliopsida > Poales > Poaceae > Aegilops > Aegilops umbellulata. Next base: position 403,757,413 of record CP136054.1, read on the forward strand.
TACGGGTGACCTTCTTCCCGAGCTCTCGCAACTGCATGAGAAAGTTTGGCAAGCAATGCGAGGCGTTGCCCAGGCCTTATGGCCTTCCCACTCCGTGCCCGAGGGCCTTGGAGATCTTGCGGAGAAGCTTAAGGGAGCTCGGCGGTGCTTCCGGTTGTGGAAGATATCGGCCTGCCGACAAGGCGCTAGGGAGGCCTGGGCCATGGTGAAGACCCGGTTTACAAGGTCTGACCCAAATCACATGGCCGAAGTCGGACCTGTAGGGCCTGATGGGAAGGAGATCCCTGTAAGCTTTGTGTACGGCCAAGTAGAATTGGCCGCAAAGTATTCCCAACAGGACTGTAAATTAGACAGCCTGTTAGATGGTATAGAAGAGGAATACAATCAGTCAGAGTGACTATGTAATTGTTAATTGACATGTGTAATGCCTTCTAGCCGGATTGTAGATCGTTTGTCATTGCCGACCTTTTCGCTTCTACCTCGGGACCTGACGGTCCGGAGTGTGTCCGAATACCCTACCAGTTATGTAAGAACCGGGGTATGCATGGAGACCAGGCGTAGGGGTCATTAGTGCTTTATCAGACAAGTGCCCAACTAGTTATGTTATATTACATGGGTAGTAAGAAACATCTTCCAGAGAGAATAGTTCCGTTAGGGGTTCCTTTCTCTGGGAGGCATGCCCTAAAGTGCATGTCCGGACTGCAAATGTAGGAAAGTCATCTGGGGGCATGTATATAAATAAGTAAAAAAGGTCGTATTTTAGTTCACCGACCGAATATTCCCTTAAGAACGCTAGCTTTCGGCTTCACCCAGTCTGAGGTACACATCCGGCTGATCCGGCAGTAACAATCGCAGAGGTGCTCCCTTTACCGCCTAGCCAAACAATCGGGAACGTAGGGGTAAGCACAGGAGCCAGGCAACCCAGCTTGGCCAAAACTTAACTCATATCGATGCATGTAATGGTGAAGAAAAAGGTACATGCGGAAGTTTGACGCATGTGTTGGGCATGAAGCCCATATAAATAAGCTTCTGTTAAAGAAGCCCCCAGGTTTAATGAGCGCGGTAGCGCGTCACTTGATGAGCCTTTGAGGTCTATAAGAGAAAAGAGGGGAAGGAGAGAAATGTAAGACAGAAAATGTAAAAAATGGACAGAGGAAGGAGACAAACACAGAGTCCGGCGCTAGGCATAGAATCTTCGGAGGCGGGCAGCGTTCCATGGGTTCGGCTCGAGTCGGTTATCCGACGCATCTCGCAGGCGGTACGCTCCACAAGTCAGGACTTGGTTGATTATGAATGGACCTTCCCACTTGGGCTTGACTTTGTCCTTTTTCTTATCCGGCAGGCGTAGAACTAGTTCACCAACATTGTAATTTTTGGCCCGTACTTCTCTGCTTTGATATCTTCGAGCCTGCTGTTGATAAAATGCGGAACGGGCTTTTGCCACATCACGCTCCTCCTCCAAGGCGTCCAAGTTGTCCTGCCGATCGAGCTCGGCTTCTCTTTCTTCGTACATGCGCACTCGAGGTGAGTCATGAATTATGTCGCGGGGCAGAACTGCCTCTGCGCCGTACACCATGAAGAATGATGTGTATCCGGTGGTGCGATTCGGCGTGGTCCGCAGCCCCTAGAGTACGGAGTCGAGCTCCTCGACCCAGTGCGTGTTAGATTCCTTGAGGGACCGCACTAGTCTGGGTTTAATGCCGCTCATGATAAGACCATTTGCACGTTCGACCTGGCCGTTAGTTTGTGGGTGATAGACGGAAGCATAATCGAGCTTGATGCCCATGTTTTTGCACCAGAGTTTTACCTCGTCGGAGGTGAAGTTTGTGCCGTTATCAGTGATGATGCTGTGGGGGACGCCGTAACGGTGTACAACCCCGGATATGAAGTCTATCACAGGTCCGGATTCGGCCGTCTTAACAGGCTTGGCTTCCATCCATTTGGTGAACTTATCTACCATGACCAGTAAGTATTTTTTCTTGTGGGTTCCGCCTTTAAGGGGTGCAACCATGTCAAGCCCCCATACCGCGAAAGGCTAGGTGATGGGGATAGTTCGGAGGGCGGTGGGTGGCATATGGCTTTGATTTGCAAAAAGCTGGCAACCGACGCATCCTTGGACCAAGTCCTGAGCGTCTGCTCGGGCCGTCGGCCAGAAAAAGCCCGTACGAAAAGCCTTGCTTACAAGGGACCGAGCTGCAGCGTGGTGGCCACTGAGTCCGGCATGAATTTCAGCCAGCAAGTTCCGCCCTTCCTCTTCGGAGATGCACCTTTGAAGGACTCCGGTAGTGCTTTTCTTATAAATCTCTCCCTCGTGGACTTTATAGGCTTTAGATCGCCGCACTATGCAGCGTGCCTCGTTTTGGTCCTCTGGGAGTTCCTTCCTAGTAAGGTAGGCTAGGAACGGTTCTGTCCACGGGGCGATGACCGCCATTATTACGTGGGCTGAAGATGTAATTTCGGTGGCAGAGCCTCCAATTATGTCAGATTGTTCGGCGTCGAGTGGTGCGGTTAGGTCCGGGCTGTTATCTGCGGGTTCCCCCTCCCATGCTACGGATGGCTTGAACAGTCTTTCTAAAAAGATGTTGGGGGGACTGCATCGCGTTTTTCTCCAATGCGTGCCAGGACATCCGCTGCCTGATTGTTTTCTCGGGCTATATGGTGAAACTCCAACCCTTCGAACCGAGCTGACATTTTTAGGACGGCGTTGCGGTAAGCTGCCATTTTTGGATCCTTGGCGTCGAAGTCTCCGTTTATTTGTGATATCGCGAGGTTCGAGTCCCCGCGTACCTCTAGGCGTTGAATGCCCATGGATACTGCCATCCAGAGACCATGTAGGAGGGCCTCATATTCGGCTGCATTGTTGGAGTCCGTGTACAAGATCTGGGGCACATATTGAACTGTGTCTCCTGTGGGGGACGTCAAGACGACGCCAGCCCCTAGTCCAGCCAACATTTTGGAGCCGTCGAAATGCATGATCCAGTTTGAATATGTGCCATACTCTTTAGGGAGCTCGGCCTCCGTCCATTCCGCGACGAAGTCGGCCAAAACTTGCGATTTAATAGCTCGCCGTGGCTTATAGGTTATATCGAATGGGAGGAGCTCGATGGCCCATTTTGCGATCCGGCCCATTGCATCGCGGTTGTTGATATATCGTTTAGTGGTACTTCCGAGGCTACTGTTATGGAACACTCTTGAAAGTAGTGTCGTAGCTTCCGGGATGCCATGAATACTGCGTATGCAATCTTTTGATAATGCGGGTACCGTGATTTGCATGGAGTGAGGACAGTGGACACGTAGTAGACCGGCCTTTGAAGGGGGAGTTTGTGTTCGTCCGTTTCCCGCTCGACGACGAGTACTGCGCTGACAACTTGATGGGTTGTTGCGATGTACAGTAGCATTGGTTCGCCGGTGTTTGCGCAACCAGGACTGGTTTTGTTGCCAATACGGCTTTTATTTCATCTAGTCCGGCCGTGGCAGCATCCGTCCACTCGAAGTGTTCGGTGCGCCGAAGGAGCGATAAAGGGGCAGTGCCTTTTCTCCCAAGCGAGAGATAAATCGGCTTAAAGCCGCCACGCATCCGGTTAATTTCTGTATTTGTTTGAGGTCCTTTGGGATATCCAATTGCGACAAAGCTCGGATCTTGGCCGGATTTGCTTCAATTCCTTTACCGGATACAATGAAGCCCAAAAGCTTTCCGGCTGGAACGCCGAAAACGCATTTTTCCGGGTTGAGCTTGATGTCGTATTTTCAGAGGTTGTCAAATGTTATCCTCAAGTCGTCTACTAGAGATTCGACATGTCTTGTTTTGACCACCACATCATCCACGTACGCCTCCACTGTCTTGTCGATTTGGTTTGCCAGACATGTCTGAATCATGCGCTGATATGTTGCACCGGCGTTTTTCAGCCCGAAGGGCATTGTGTTGAAGCAGAATGGGCCGTATGGTGTGATGAATGCTGTTGCGGCTTGGTCTGATTCTGCCATCTTGATTTGATGATAACCGGAGTATGCGTCCAGGAGACACAGTGAATCGTGTCCTGCGGTGGCATCGATAATTTGATCAATACGGGGGAGGGGGAAGGGATCCTTTGGGCAAGCCTTGTTAAGGTCTTTAAAATCGACACACAGGCGCCATGATTTGTCCTTCTTTGGTACCATCACCAGGTTTGCTAGCCAGTCCGGATGTTTTATGTCTCTAATGAATCCGGCCTCCAATAGTTTGGCTAGCTCCTCTCCCATAGCATGTCTCTTGGGTTCGGAAAAACGTTGAAGGGCTTGTTTGACAGGTTTGAATCCTTTTAGGATATTCAAGCTATGTTCGTCCAGCCTGCGTGGGATTCCTGGCATGTCTGAAGGGTGCCAGGCGAAGATGTCCCAATTTTCACATAGAAATTCTCGCAGTGCGGCGTCCATATCAGGGTTTAATCGTGCCCCGATGGAGGCCGTTTTGTTGGGGTCCGTTGGATGGACCTGGAACTTGACTATTTCATATGTTGGCTAAAAGGATGTGGACTTGGATCTCTTGTCGAGTATCACATCGTCCCTTTTAACTGAGGAGCGCAGCGCAGTCAGTTCTTCAGCTGCTAAGGCTTCGGATAGTGCCTCCAGGGCTAATGCGACTGTCTTGTTTTCGGCGCGGAGTGCTATGTCCGGATCACTAGCGAGAGTGATAATTCCGTTCGGTCCAGGCATCTTGAGCTTCATGTACCCATAATGGGGTATTGCTTAGAAGATTGTAAATGCTTCCCGCCCTAGTAGGGCGTGATATCCGCTGCTGAACGGGGCCACCTGAAATGCGACCTCTTCGGATCTGTAATTATCCGGCGTGCCGAACACCACATCTAGTGTGATTTTTCCTGTGCAGCACGCTTCTCGACTGGGGATTATTCCTCTAAAGGTTCTGCTGCTTCGCTCAACGCGGCTCCAGTCTAATCCCATTTTTTGAAGAGTTTCCTCATAAATGAGGTTCAATCCGCCGCCTCCATCCATGAGTACCTTGGTGAGGCGAAAGCCGTCCACTATTGGACTGAGGACCAATGCGGCTGGTGCTCGGGCTGTTCGGAATTTAGGTTCATCACTTGCGTTGAAGGTAATAGCCGTGTCGCTCCATGGGTTTATTGTTGCTACTTGATAGACTTCGGCAAGGCTGCGGAGTGTTCTTTTTCGCATGTTATTTGATGCGAAGGTCTCGAAGACTGTTAAGACTGTACTGGAGTCCCTGAGGTGGTTTTCCGCGAACTCTGGAATTAGGAGATCTTCGCCCCTTTTGGCCACCTGTCGGAGTATCCAACATGCTCTAAGGCTGTGAGTTGGTGTGGCGTCCTCTATACTGTGAATTTTACAGGGTCCATTAAGCCATCGCTCTAGTACGGTTCCATGCCCTGTAGAGGGTTTTGGTTTTTTGGTTTTTAACCCGGGTGTCCGATGATGATGCACCCTTTTATTTCGGACAAGGTCTTTACTCAAGGCCGGATTATCCCAAAATTTAATTTTGGTTTTCCAGGCGCTTTCCATCGCATAGTACTTTTGTACTATGGACGCCAAGTCAGCGAAGCGTGTAATATCACGACGTCCCGTGGCGTTGAGGATTCCCCTGTCCGTGCAATTATTGCAGAAGATTGAGATTGCGTCTTCCTCGCGGCAGTCCTTTATCTTGTTCATAACCAGGAGGAACCTTGCCCAGTAATGATGTACTGTTTCTTCGGGTTTTTGCCTGATTTGGGATAGATCGCTTATGTTTGGGTGGGTGGGTGGAACTAAATCCGCAACCTCACCCAATTTGAGACTCAGAGGCCAAGGAGTTTCCGAACTCTGAAGTTTGGATTCTTGGATGTTGTCCAGTGAACTTGACCCGTTGCCTGATTCTAAGTTCAGGTCTTGCATTACATCCTCCCTTCCGCGGATATCCGGCTTGGAGGGATCGGGAATCCGGACGTAGCTAGTCCTTAAGATGGATGAAGGGTCGCCGCACTGTGCCTCTACTATGGTAACATGATGGGTGACTTGGGGAGAATTAATCTCTCTTAGATTTAAGCCCAACCTGGTCATAATCCGTAGTGACCCCCAAGGCGGCGATGCGATCCAAGAGCTCGTTTACGGAAGAGAGCTCCATTGGATCCAACTGCTCGGCGAGTTCCGAGCTGATGTGAAGATTGCTTTTGATGAACCGAGAGGTCACCGTCGGCGCAACGGCCGAACATGCGGTCATGAGGAAGCCGCCTGGCTGGAGAGTTTGGCCGACAGCCAAGGCTCCCTTAGTAACGGCGCCGTCTTTAAAGACGGGAGGAGACATCCTTCCTGATTGCGACGGCACAGAGGAACTCTCAATGAAAGCACCAATGCCGGTGTCAAAACCGGCGGATCTCGGGTAGGGGGTCCCGAACTGTGCGTCTAGGCCGGATGGTAACAGGAGACAAGGGACACGAAGTTTACCCAGGTTCGGGCCCTATCGATGGAGGTAAAACCCTACTCCTGCTTGATTAATATTGATGATATGGGTAGTACAAGAGTAGATCTACCACGAGATCAAGGAGGCTAAACCCTAGAAGCTAGCCTATGGTATGATTGTTGTATGATGAAGTTTTCCTACGGACTAGAACCCTCCGGTTTATATAGACACCGAATAGGGTTAGGGTTACACAAAGTCGATTACAATGGTAGGAGATCTTGAATATCCGCATCGCTAAGCTTTCCTTCCACGCCAAGGAAAGTCCTATCCAGACACGGGACGAAGTCTTCAATCTTGTATCTTCATAGTCCAGGAGTCCGGCTGAAGGTATAGTCCGGCTATCCAAACACCCCCTAATCCAGGACTCCCTCAAACAGGTTAGTCAAAGGCCTGGCGATCTTGGAGAAGTTCTTGACGAATCGACGGCAATAGCTGGCGAGACCGAGAAAACTTCTGACTTGCTTGACATTCTTCGGAGGAGTCCAATCGAGAATAGCCTGAACTCGTTCAGAGTTAACGGCAATACCATCCTTAGAGATGACATGCCCAAAATAGGTTACTTCAGGTAGCCAGAATTCACATTTGGAAAACTTGGCATACAGTTGATGTTCTCGTAGCTTTTCTAGCACAAGACGAAGATGTTCAGCATGCTCTTCTTCGTTCTTGGAAAATACCGGGATATCATCCAGATAAAACACAACGAAGTTGTCGAGGTAAACCATGAATATATAGTTCATCAGGGGCGAGAAGGTGGCTAGAGCATTGGTTAAGCCAAATGACATGACCGTGTACTCGTATGAACCATATCGAGTCACAAAGGCGGTCTTTGGGATATCCTCTTCACGAACACGGATCTGGTGGTAACCCAACCTCAAGTCGAGTTTAGAGAACACTGATGAACCAGCCAGTTGATCATATAGATCATTGATCCGAGGAAGAGGATATTTGTTCCGAATGGTAGCTTGGTTAATAGGACGGTAGTCTTGGACCAGTCGGTTTGTCCCATCCTTCTTCTTGACAAAGAGAGAAGGTGCTCCCCAAGGAGAGCAACTTGGGCGAATGAAACCACTTCCAAGAGATTTGTCGATTTCCTCCTTAAGCTCAAGGAGTTCATGCGGCGGCATCTTGTAGGGTCGCTTGGCTATAGGAGTGGTGCCCGGTTTCAAGCCGATGACGAATTCGACAACTCTAGCAGGGGGAATCCCTGGAAGTTCTTCAGGAGAGACGTCTTGGAATTCACGAACGACAGGAATGTTTTCAATGCCCTCGAGTGGTGCAGCATTCAATGCATTCAATGCATAGAGCCTTGCCTCGGCATTCTGAACCAGACGAGCATTGTAGCTTATTATTTCATTAGAAGGGTGTAGCAGATGGCCGGTCTTGATGGCGCAAAGGATAGAAGCAGTATGCGCTTTTAACCAATTCATTCCCAGAATGAGATCAATGCTACAGGACTTCAGTACGATGGGAGAGACAAGAAATTCCAGTCCTTCGATTTCAATGGGGACGTCGTTGCAAATCATGGAGGTTCGACATTGGCCCGCAGGGGTGTGCACTAATAGCGAAGCATTCGTGTCTTCGCTTTTAATGCCATGAATGAATGCAAAATCTTCTGACATGAATGAATGTGACACACCTGTATCAAATAAAACGGATGCTGGTACTGAATTTACGGGGAGTGTACCCATCACAGTAGCGGGTTGGTCTTGTGCTTCGTTCAGATCAACGTGGTTGGCATGAACACGACCATAAGACTTGGCATTGTTGCTGCGGGGCTGGTTGCTTCCACGGCCAGTTGCTGGAAGGGTCATTTGATTCTGGTTCTAGTTGCATTCCCTAGCACGGTGCCCTGGTTGTCCACACCTGAAGCACAACCCATTATTGGGAGTGGAAACAGGAGCTTGGGGTGGTGGTGCTGGAAGTCTTGGCTGCCTAGATGGTGGGGGAGGCAGACGCGGTGCAGCATAGGACTGCTTTGGAGCGGGTGCATTTGGACGACACATGTTGTTCGGGATCCAGATCTTACGCTTCTGCGAGGGCGGGCCCGAAGATGAGCCCGTGTCACGGTTGCGCCTGTGAGAGCTGTGGTATTCCTGCAGACCAGTTTCAACATTGATGGCCTCGTTCACCAAGGTGGCGAAATCAGTAAAGTCATGCACTAGAAGTGCAAGCTTGATGTCAGCTTGAAGGCCGTCATGGAACTTCTCCTGTCTGCGTGCATCAGTTGCAATGTTCTCTTCAGCATGGCGAGACAAGTCGAAACTCCCGCTGATAAGCTTCAACAGTTTTTTTGCCTTGGGTGAGGTCGCGGAACTCACGCTTCTTCCGGTCCATGACTCCCTGAGGAATGAAACGGGCACGGAAAGCAGCTTGGAAGTCTGGCCAGGTGATGATTGTTCCAGCTGGCAGAGTACGCCTGTGGCTATCCCACCATTGAGCTGCGGGTCCCTTCAGGAAGAAGGAAGCAAAGGTGACATAGCTGGCAGGGGCTACATCAGTAGACTCCATTTCATAGGTGATGTCACGGAGCCAGTCATCAGCATCCAGAGGCTGAGTTGAGCTGCGGTACACAATGGGGTTGAGGCGCATGAAATCCTGCAGAGTTAATGGGGTTGGCTGCTGGTTCATATTGGGGTGAGGAAACTGAGCCATCATATTTTCCATGAATTGGCGGTTCAGTTCAAACCGTTGGATCATACCAGCCATGTACTCAGGCGGTGGTGGGGCGTTGCCACCACGACCCCGACCACCTGGTCTAACCATCCTGGTAATATATAACAGGGGTAGTTTAGCATTGAGAAATTTGCAAGGACAAGAATCATTCATGATGAAACATGCATAATGAAAGGAACACAATAGATACTACATAGTAGTCGGCATATCTTACAAAAGAGATCATGCATAGAGTTCGGTACACAGAGTTCAGTACATGGACTAAAGACATCATAGGCGGCACGCAGGCTCGCGACGAATGCATCTAATACTACTAAGCAAGACTATATCAGTCCCAAGAGGTACTATGGAGGTAGCTGTAGCCTGAAAGCTGGTGGTGTTGCATCAGGAACTCCACGTTAGCAACCTGGGGTCCGCGGATACTCTGGTGCAGAACCCGACGCTCAAGTGGCAGCAGAGGACCAAGTGGGGGAGAGTAGCCTCCCACATCTGGCCAGCTGACACCCGGGGGCATCACGGTTGTGGCTGGGTAGATCGCAGAACGCGGCAGTTCTCTAGATCCGACAAAGGGGTGCAACAGCGTTAGAGAACGGTAGAGGTGCTGACGGGTGGTGTACAACTCATGGCGAAGAGCTCGGTTAGCTCGCTCCAGCCCATCAGCATGCAGAACCAGGTTCTGATGGTAGAAGGGCTCTCGGGTGACAGTGGAGTAGGCAGCAGTGTAGTAACCCTCCGCACCAACATCAGATGCAATAGCAATGTGACTGAAAGGGGAGGTGTCCAACTCCTGATACTCTCCACAAAGACGTGTCAGAGCAGCATAAGCAGCATCGTGAACTGCCATCTCGATGGTCACTCCAACACCATGAGGGGTGTGCAGCACAGTACTGGAGTCATACTCCCGAGAGTAGAGGTGGACGATGGCACGGTACTGCTCCTGGTTAAAGTCCTGGTACTCCTCGAAGACGGTGTACTCAGGGTGCCAGCGATAACCCAGATAGGTCATCATCTCAGCTAGCACGACAGGTGATCCTGAGGCACCAATGGCCGTCGTGTGGCGCACGACCTGCCTCGTGGGTTCCCTCTGAAAGCAAAGATGTTTCAAAGGAGTCAAATGACAGTGTGGAAATTGTTAAAAATACTATTCTAAGGAATAACTATGGCTTTATCCAACTTTGGGGTGAATGTCGTCACGGGATCCTAGTGTTAGAGTTAGTAAATTCGTTTAACCCGACTAGAAGAGAGTTCAGACTCCCAGAGTAAAGGTCGAGGAGTAAAAGATCCTAGTACCACCCAATGGTGACGTGGGCCTGTAAGACACACAGCCATGTTAGTAAAAGTTTTTGCAATGTCTAGACTCGACTTCGGCCAAGGAGTGTGGAAGGGGATTCCTACAAGCAGTCGGCTCTGATACCAACTTGTGACGCCCCCGATTCAATCGTACACTAATCATGCACGCAAATGTGTACGATCAAGATCAGGGACTCACGAGAAGATATCACAACACAACTCTAAAAATAAAATAAGTCATACAAGCATCATAATACAAGCCAGGGGCCCCAAGGGCTCGAATACAAGTGCTCGATCATAGACGAATCAGCGGAAGCAACAATATCTGAGTACAGACATAAGTTAAAAAAGTTTGCCTTAAGAAGGCTAGCACAAACTGGGATACAGATCAAAAGAGGCGCAGGCCTCCTGCCTGGGATCCTCCTAAACACTCCTGGTCGTCGTCAGCGGGCTGCACGTTGTAGTAGGCACCTCCGGTGTAGTAGGAGTCGTCATCAACGGTGACGTCTGGATCCTGGGCTCCAACATCTGGTTGCGACAACCAGGTAGAGAGGAAAAGGGGAAAAGGGGGAGAAAAGCAACTGTGAGTACTCATCCAAAGTACTCGCAAGCAAGGAGCTACACTACATATGCATGGGTATATGTGTACAGGGCCATATCGGTGGACTGAACTGCAGAATGCCAGAATAAGAGGGGGATAACTAATCATGTCGAAGACTACGCTTCTGGCAGCCTCCATCTTGCAGCATATAGAAGACAGTAGATTGAAGTCCTCCAGGTAGCATCGCATAGCATAATCCTACCCTGCGATCCCCTCCTCGTCGCCCTATTAGAGAGCGATCACAAGGTTGTATCTGGCACTTGGAAGGGTGTGTTTTATTAAGTATCTGATTCTATTTGTCATAAGGTCAAGGTACAACTCCAAGTCGTCCTGTTACCGAAGATCACGGCTATTTGAATAGATTAACTTCCCTACAGGGGTGCACCACATTACCCGACACGCTCGATCCCATTTGGCCGGACACACTTTCCTGGGTCATGCCCGACCTCGGAAGATCAACACGTCGCATCCCTACATAGGCACAACAGAGAGGTCAACACGTCGGTCTAAATCCTATGGCGCAGGGGTCTGGGCCCATCGCCCATTGCACACCTGCACGTTGCGAGGGCGGCCAGAAGCAGACCTAGCCTAGCAGGCATTCCAGTCCAATCCGGCGCGCGTCGCTCAGTCGCTGACGTCACGAAATGCTTCGGCTAATACCACGACGTTGGTTGCCCATATCTTGTCCCACGTGGCGGTTAGTGCGTATAAGGTCAATGACCCAACTCAGATCAAATATCAAGATCTCGTTAAGCGTGTTATTAAAGTAACCGCGAACGCCAATCAGGGCCAGGCCCACCTCTCGCCTAGGAGGTCTCAACGTTCCACGTCACTCCGCCTCAAAGATCCACTCGCGGGTACTCCTACGAGCCGACCTGACTTTAGTCACCACAGGTATCATGTAAAGTATATAAGTATATACCCGTGATCACCTCCCGAGTGATCACTGCCCGATAGTATAGGAACAGACGGACAAGAATGTAGGGCCACAGATGGAATACTAGCATCCTATACTAAGCATGTAGGATTGCAGGTAAAGGTAACAACAGTAGTAGCAAGGACAGGCTATGCAGCAGTATAGAATTAACGGAAAGTAGTAACATGCTACACTACTCTAATGCAAGCATATAGAGAAGAATAGGCGATATCTGGTGATCAAGGGGGGGGCTTGCCTGATTGCTCTGGCAAGAAGGAGGGGTCCTCAACACCGTAGTCGTACAAGGTAGCAGCGACGTCGGTCTCGGTGTCTAGCGGAAGAAGAGGGGGAAGAAACGATGAATACAATGCAAACAGATGCAAAACGATGCATGACAAAGTAAAGCGTGATTCTAGGCGTGCCCAATCGCGGTAGTAGGTGATACCGGCGAAGGGGGGCATCCGGGAAAGTACCCCCGATGTTTCGCGTTTTCGAACAGATGAACCGGAGGGGGAAATTTGCATGTTCGCTATGCTAGGGATGCGTGGTGGACGAACGGGCTGCATATACGGATTCGTCTCGTCGTTCTGAGCAACTTTCATGTACAAAGTTTTTCCATCTGAGTTACGGATTAAAAGATATGATTTTCAAAAGAATTTATTAATTTCTGGAATTTAATTAATTATTTGAATTAATTCAAAATTGAATTTATGACATCAGCATGATGTCATGCTAACGTCAGCAGTCAACAAGGGTTGACTGGTCAACCTGACCAGTGGGTCCCACTGGTCAGTGACACATTTTAATTAAACCTATTAATTAACCTAATCAGGATCAATTAGGGGTGGGCCCCACTGTCATTGACTAACTAACTAATCATGATTAATTAGTTTAATTAGTTGTTTAGTTTAATTAATCAGAATTAATTAATTTAATTAATTCTTTAATTAATTAATTCATTTTATTATTATTATTATCATTATTAATTTATTTTTTTAATTCTTTTTTTGTAAACGTTCTGGGGGGCAGGCCCCACATGACATAGGGCCATGGCCTTAACGGGCGCGCGGGTGACGGGTTTACGGGCGCGGGTGCGGGTGCGAGGTCAAGGCCGTAGCCCAAGCAGAGGCCAGCGCGCGAGGGTCGCGGTCGCGGGAACGCGCGACGAGCGTGGACGCCGGCGACGCGGTCGTGGACTGGGCGCGGAGGCGGGGGCAACTGGGGCCGTGGTGGGCGCGGCCGCCTACGACCGGACAGGTGGCCAGGGGAGGTAGATGGCGCGCGACGCGTGCAGCGGGCGTGCGAGGCAGGCCGCAACGGGGAAGCGGGCGGCATGCGAGGGAGGGCACGGTGGAGCAGTAGCAGGTCCACGACGGCGCGTGGTCGCGGCCCGTGACGGGTGCGCACGTGCACGACAGCACGAGGAGTAGAGGCGGGTAGCGCCGCGACGTTTGGCGTGCGGCAAGCGAAACAGGGGACGGGGCATGGAGCGCGTGGGTCGGCGAGGCCAGAGCAACGCCGGCAAGGCGGTACCTCGCACGCGGGCGAGCGATGAGCCGGCGCGGACGACGGCGAGCAAAGCGGGGGAATGGCGAGGGGGAAGGCCCGGGGCCTCATCGGGGGCTGTAGGGGTCCGGGCAGTGGGGCGCGGGGAGGATGCCGGGGACGACGGCGGAGAGGAGAAGCAGGCCGGCGGGGAAGAGGCGCCGGCGAGGTCCAGGCAGGCTCCGGCGTGGTGGCGGGCGACGGCGTGGTCGCAGCCCCGATCCAGATCGGATCGGGAGGGGGCGCATCGTGGGGAGAGTGGGGTGGATGGGGTTAGGGTTTCTGGTAGTGGGGGGGGGGTTATAGGCGGGGGTGGGCCTTGGCCCAGTTGGGCCTGTGGCCTGGCGGGCCGAAGCCCGGGGGGCATGGGGGTTTCTCTTTCTATATTTTTTTGTTCTTTTGTTTTCTAGTTTTAATCTTTTCTTTATTTACTTTCTTTTCTGTTTTATTTCAATTTAAAATATTTATGCATTTTCTAAAAAGGTGTTCTCTTCATTATAACTACCTAAGTGATATTAGGCACTACCCGAACATTTTAGTTTAATATTTTAAAAACTTTTGTCGTTTGACTTATTTAGGATTTAAATTTGGAACAGTTTCGAATCATTGCGAGGTTAGCAACAGTAACCGTGGTGACGTGGCATGATTAGCGCGGGATTACTGTAACATGATTATCCAGGCGTTACAATTCGGACACCGAAATGGTTCCAGAATGTTTCGGGTATTTATCAGAGTACCAGGGGGTTACCGAAACCCCCCGGGGGAAGTAATGAGCCATATGGGCCATAGGGGAGAGGCAAGGCAGCCCAGAAGGGGGTGGCGCCCCCTCCATGGGGAGTTCGAATTGGACAAGGGAGGGGGCGCGGCCCCCCTTTCCTTCTCCCTCTGCCTCTCCTTCCCCATTTCCCCCTCCGATAGAAGGAGGGGGGTGAATAGGACTAGGAGTCCAAGTGGGATTCCCCCCACTTGGCACGCCCCCTAGGCAGGCCTCCTCCCCTCTCCCTCCTCTATATACGAGGGCGGAGGGGCACCTCTAAGCACATCAATTGTTTCTTAGCCGTGTGCGGTGCCCCCTCCACCGTTTACTCCTCCGGTCATATTGTCGTAATACTTAGGTGAAGCCCTGCGCGGATCACATCACCATCAACGTCATCACGTCGTCATGCTGACAAAACTCTCCCTCGACACTTTGCTGGATCAAGAGTACGAGGGACGTCATCGAGCTAAACGTGTGCAGAACTCGGAGGTGTCGTACATTCAGTGCTTCATCAGTTGAATCAAGAAGACGTTCGACTACATCAACCGTGTTAAGCTAACACTTTCGCTTTCGGTCTACGAGGGTATGTGGACACACTCTCCTTCTCTCGTTGCTATGCATCTCCTAGATAGATCTTGCGTGAACGTAGGAATTTTTTTTGAAATTGCATGCTACATTCCCCAACACTTTCAAGCAATGGATTTCGATTTGGATTCATATACGAGCACTATGTTGAGCATGCGTTGAAAATGGAAGAATTGCCCGAAGGCTTTACAAGGGCAATATCAGGGTCATATTAAGAAGCCCGCCATTGTTCTTGAAGTAGTTGCATCGCATGATCTTTGGATTTGGCATGCGTTCTTTGGCATGCCCGGCTCTCACAATGGCATCAATGTGTTGCAGCGAACACCATTGTTTGTGAGGCTGGCGAAAGGAAAAACTCCTCCTTGCCACTATACTGTCAATGGACATGAGTACAACATGGGCTACTATCTTTGTCACGGTATCTATCTTTCATGGGCTACCTTTGTCAATACCATCTCTAATCCCGATTGGCCAAAAAAGACTCACTTTGCCCAAAAACAAGAAGCAACTAGGAAAGATGTTGAGAGGGCATTTGGAGTTCCCGCGGACCTGTTTTGTAGTTGTCCGTGAACCTGCTAAACAATGAGATCCGGAGATATTGTGGGAGGTGATGACATGTTGCGTGATCATGCACCATGATCGTCCAGGATGAGGGTGAGGATGCTCCCGTAACTATAAAATTTAAAAACATGGATGATCATATCGAACTTCCAGACCAGAATCCGGCAACATTTGAAGAGTTTATTCAAATGAATCAAAAAATTCGACATCGAACAACTCACGAGCAACTGAAGGAAGATCTGATTGAACATCTGTGGACGGTTAAATGGGACAACAATGTTGGAATATAATAATTGAACTTTTCAAAATTTAAACTGCGGCTGCATGTAGCTATTTGAACGTTTCTACTCTATGTATGCGGCTATTTAAATGTGCAGACTTTAAAAAAATACAGAAACGCCGGTTGCATGCGAGCAGCGTTGGATGGACGGCTTTCGCATCCGTGTCAGTGGACTAGTTCATCACTATCCGCGGACAGATGCGGGAGAAAATTTATGGATCCGTGTTGGAGATGCCCTCACCACCAAGAGTGGCCTGAACTATTTTCTTCTTTTGTCGTGCTGGTGGTGTTTTCCGTGAATGTAATAATTGAACTTTTCAAAATTTAAACTGCGGCTGCATGTAGTTATTTGAACGTTTCTACTCTATGTATGCGGCTATTTAAATGTGCAGACTTTAAAAAAATACAGAAACGCCGGTTGTATGCGAGCAGCGTTGGATGGACGGCTTTCGCATCGTGTCAGTGGACTAGTTCATCACTATCCGCGGACAGATGCGGGAGAAAATTTACGGGTCCGTGTTGGAGATGCCCTCATTTTCTTCTTCTGTCTTGCTGGGGTGTTTTCCATGAATTTTTTGCCCCACTACTGTACTGGTACTATGGCGCTTCTGACCTAACCTTGTTCGCAAGAAAATAAAACTTGCCCAAGGAGGCAACCTGGCACGAGGCCCAAATGTGTATGCGGTTCTTCCCTGCCGAAACGACGTGACGTACGTCCATGTCCATCCGTCTCGTCTGTCCAAAACGCACCGTGGAGGCCAGGGCACCGTCCACGCGTCCGTCCCAAAATTGCCACCGTGCCTGAAGCCTGCAAAAAAGGTTCGGCATTGCCGCGGGCGCACGCTTGTTTTTTTCATCCCGAAAGTGGCAGTGCACGGGAGCGCGTGTCATGACCGAACTCCGCCCCTCGCTCTCCACCTCCCCCGCGTGGCGTGCCTCGGTGTCGATTGGTGACAGATGCCGAAGTTTCTTTGATGCTCTCGTGAAGTGTTGTTGGTTTTCAGAAGATGCCAATGTGTCATTTGCTACTCGAGCAAGCGTTGTCCGTTGTCTTGACCTTAAGCCTGATTGATCATGCCATGAATATGACTTGTTTGTGTGAATGATGTATCGTGGTTTTTAGATATAGATAGAGCCCGTGCGTCGTGACTTGTACAGATACCAGCCGCCGGGTACAAAACAAAGTGCTCCCATGTTCTCATATTCTTAAACGTTGTTTTCTTGCTGATGAAAACATAGACAAAGATCCATTCGTCCAACTCATTAGAGAGCACCACTACACATCCTAACTCCCTAACATCGTTGTGATTTGTTGCTTCTAGGTTAACCGTCTTTGTTTGATGTGGAAATACGCGCCGGCACGCGAGCGCAAGGATACTCACCTACCAAACCATGCCTCCTGCTTGATTTGCCTCGCGATTCATGAAATAGTTCAATCTCGCACATAAGGCACAATAAAAAAGAGAATCCCTCGAAATGTTTTAAGTTTCAACTATGAAACTTGTAGTTCTGCATCTAAAACTGCCCAGTTTCAACAAGTTTTCAGATATATAATTTTAAGCATTTTTTTCAGACGATTGTAGACACAAAATAATTAATTTTTACCAGTCGCTCGTACTAAGTTTCAACATTCAAACTTGACATATTTTTAAAAAAGTCATCCAAATATATTAAAAACGGATCTTATTTGAAAGCGTTGGTCGCGAGAAACACAATTATGAGAACATATTTAAAAAATAGAATTTTGAAAATCAAAAGCCAAATAAAAAGCTGGCACCAAGACCTAAGTGCCCCCGCACCTGCGTGCCGTAAATTTCCGTCCTCGTTTGATGCTAGTCAGACTGATAATGGTGATTCGGCATATATTAATAAATTATTTCATGAGATTTTGAAATGCTAAATAATTAATTAGATGGATTTGAATATATAGCTTCGCCCACGTCCCTTGCCCTCTCCATTATTTCCAAATAAATAAACAGTATGAATAAAGATGAAATAGCTACCAGAAGTTCTTACCTGATCGAGGTTAAATTAAGAATTCAAATGATGTTTTATGAGAGTTTTTTTGCATTACCATTAGCTATGCCACTAAGTGTCGGGCCTAATTACAATAAGGTTAGTCATGATATATACCCCCCAAGAAGGATCTAATGGTCTTGAAATGATATCTAATTAACTTCCACACATATACCACATCACACAACAAGTCAATCAATTGGATTTAAATTTTTACATGACTTGTTTGGAAATGAAACTAAAAACATAAATACACGTTGAATACTGTTGCTAGTGAAATGGTCGAGATGATTAGTATACAATAGAAGTACCTCGCGATACATGTATATCCGTCGTCTATATTTTAAAATAAACTAAATGCACATCTTCAAGCCACCAGAGTGTATCAAAGAGCGCCAAGGGGTATGTTGAGACACACACAATCACATGATTATGGCACATTGTAGGGCTCCTGATCACAGCTCACCCTCCTTGACGGCATGCAAGGAGTCTTTACGCGCATTCACTACCATGACATCGTAGGAAACCACATACATATCATGCCCTCTCGTAAGGTCATGGAGGTTGTCATTCAACGTCATGAGATGACGTCGATCAGCTATCCCGTAGTTCTAGCCATGGTGATGCCCAAGACAACCCAATCTAGAGGATGCAAGTGCTAAGAGCATTACTAGTAGAACCCCTAAACCCTCAGACCCTTGTGGCAGTTTTAAGGATTGAGAAGTGCCACTTTTTGACACTTTTAAGGGTTGAAAAACAGGGGCAAAGACTAGAACTCTCAAAACCCAACCCTTAAACTGCTTTAAGGGTTGGATTTGAGGGTTCTAGTGTTTGCCTCAACCCCAACCTTTAAAACTGTCATTTCATATATCACACATTTCATCATATGACATATCACAAATTCCATCACATTTGACATAAAACAATAATCATTCTAGTTATTATTACAACACCGAATAAAACAATAATCATTCAAATTATTACAACAATGTTTGAGCAAATTACATAATTGTTCGAATCAAATAGGACATAAAAAAGTAAAACAAAGATACATCATGGGCCAATGCGCCGCCCATCCAACTGCCAACGAGGAGGGTATGTAGGTACCTCCGCGAAGTAGTCTTCCATCAAATGCTCGTGTCCGAGAGCACGGTTCCGGTAGATGGTGACTCGCCCCATCTTCGACCCTCTCCTCTGATCCATCAGCTTCACGCGGTTTTCAAAGGATTGCACGTCGATGATGAGGCTCATCATCTCGACGTCGTCGTCTTGCAACAACTCGTCGATGTCCGAATCGTCGGGTGACGACCAACCTGACGAATCAGACAACGAGTCCATGTCGTTGTTGTTCACCTCCATCTATACAATACAACAAACAATAAATTGTGAGTGCCAACAATGAATCAAAAAGGAAAAAATAAAACAAAAAGGAAGAACAGAAAGCATACAAGCGGGTTGGGGGCGGGAGGCGGGGGCCGTCGAGGGGAGGCGGGGGCGTCTGGCGCGGCGGCTCGAGGAGGCCTGAGGCCGGCCTGCCTCTGGCCTCTGGGGGCCGGGAGGCGGCTGGGGGCGGGAGGCGACTGGGGGGCGGGGGGCGGGGCCGACGGCTGGGGCGGGGGGCGCGGCGCGGCGGGACAGGAGGCCGGGGCGCGGGACGACGGGGCGGGAGGCGGCGGCGCGGGAGGCGGCGTCGGGAGAGGCCGGGGGCGGGGCGGCCGGGGTGCGGGGCGGGAGGCGGGGGGCGTCGAGGGGAGGCGGGGAACGGCGGATCCATCGGCGGGGAGCGTGGCGCAGGGGCGGGGCGGCGGCGGCGTCGAGGGGAGGCGGGGGGCCGGCTGGATTGGCGGCGGGCGATGGCCGGCGGCTTGGGAGGGAGGAAGCGGGAGGTTGGGGACGGGAAACTTCCCTCCCGCGCGACGGGGGAAGGGAGTGCGGGCTGGGGTCGAGCGCCCCCCTCCAACCCTCACTTCCAGAGTTCGAAATTGGGTTTGAGGGTTGGACCCTTACTTTTTTTAGGGTTTGAGGGTTTAGGGGTTCTAATCTTTGCGTTTTTTTGTTGCAACCCGCAAAAAAAGCGGTTATTTATGAGAGTTTGAGGGTTTAGAGGTACTACTAGTAATGCTCTAAGGCAGTCAAAACCATTGGTGACGAGCTTTGGGCAAATTCTCCCATGCAACAATGCGATCCTTGGTGCAGTGACTGCGACCGAGGCTCTCGATTTCGACAACACTATAGTGGAGGTTGGGACTTGCTACCTCTTGAGCACTGCGTTGGTTTTTCCTTGAAGAGAAAATGGTGATGCAGCAAAGTAGCGTAAGTATTTCCCCCAATTTTTGAGAATCAAGGTATCAATCCAGTAGAAGACTACACACAAGTCGCCTCGTACATATACAAACAAATAAGAACCTTGCAACCAACGCGATAAAGGGGTTGTCAATCCCTTCACGGTCACTTGCAAAAGTGAGATCTGATAGAGATAATAAGGTAGATATTTTTGGTATTTTTTATGATATAGATTGAAAGTAAAGATTGCAAAGTAAAATAGATTGGAAACTTATATGATGGAAAATAGACCCGGGGGCCATAGGTTTCACTAGTGGCTTCTCTCAAGATAGCATAAGTATTACGGTGGGTGAACAAATTACTGTCGAGCAATTGATAGAAATGTGCATAATTATGAGAATATTTAGGCATGATCATGTATATAGGCATCACGTCCGCGACAAGTATACCGAAACGATTATGCATCTACTACTATTACTCCACACATCGATCGCTATCCAGCATGCATCTAGAGTATTAAGTTCATAAGAACAGAGTAACACATTAGGCAAGATGACATGATGTAGAGGGATAAACTTAAGCAATATGATATAAACCCCATCCTTTTATCCTCGATGTCAATAATATAATGCGTGCCTTGCTACTCCTGCTGTCACTGGGAAAGGACACCGCAAGATTGAACCCAAAGCTAAGCATTTCTCCCATTGCAAAAAAGATCAATCTAGTAGGCCAAACCAAAATGATAATTTGAAGAGACCTGCAAAGATAACAAATTATACATAAAAGAATTCAGAGGAGATTAAAATATTGTTCATAGATAATGTTGATCATAAACCCACAATTCATCGGATCTCGACAAACACACCGCAAAAAGAATTACATCAAATAGATCTCCAAGAAGATCGAGGAGAACTTTGTATTGAGATCCAAAGAGAGAGAAGAAGTCATCTAGCTAATAACTATGGACCCGAAGTTCTGTGGTAAACTACTCACACATCATCGGAGAGGCTATGGTGTTGATGTAAAAGCCCTCCGTGATCGATTCCCCCTCCGGCGGAGCGCCGGAAAAGGCCCCAAGATGGGATCTCATGGGTACATGGGTACAGGAGGTTGCGGCGGTGGAAATAGGGTTTCGTGGTGCTCTCAGATGTTTTCAGGGTATATGAGTATATATAGGCGAAAGAAGTCGGTCAGGGGAGCCACGAGGGGCCCACGAGGTTGGGGGGCGCGCCCTCCTGCCTCATGGCCTCCTCGTTTCTTTCTTGACGTCCACTCCAAGTCTCCTGGATTGCGTTTATTCCAAAAATCACTCTCCCGAAGGTTTCATTCCGTTTGGATTCCGTTTGATATTCCTTTTCTGCTTAACACTAAAATAGGCGAAAAAACAGCAATTTGCACTGGGCCCTTGGTTAGTAGGTTAGTCCAAAAATAATATAAAAGTGTATAATAAAACCCATTAAACATCCAAAACAGATAATATAATAGCATAGAACAATAAAAAATTATAGATACATTGGAGACGTATTAAGCATCCCCAATCTTAATTCCTGCTCGTCCTCGAGTAGGTAAATGATAAAAACAGAATTTTTGATGTGGAATGCTACCTAGCATAATTTTCTAAGTAATTCTTTGTATTATGGCATGAATGTTCAAATCTGGGAGATTCAAGATAAAAGTTTAATATTGAAATAAAAATAATAATACTTTAAGCATAGTAACTAAGCAATTATGTCTTCTCAAAATAACATGGCCAAAGAAAGTTCATCCCTACAAAATCATATAGTTTGGTCATGCTCCATTTTCGTCACACAAGAATGCTCTCACCATGCACAACCCCGATGACAAGCCAAGCAATTGTTTCATACTTTAGTAATATTTATTTTTTTCAACTTTCACGCAATACATGAGCGTGAGTCATGGATATAGCACTATGGGTGGAATAGAATATAATGACAGGGGTTATGTGGAGAAGACAAAAAAAGGATAAAGTCTCACATTGGCGCGGCTAATCAACGGGCTAGGGAGATGCCCATCAATTGACGTCAACGCAATGAGTAGGAATTGCCATGCAACGGATGCACTAGAGCTATAAACATATGAAAGCTCAACAAAAGAAACTAAGTGGGTGTGCATCCAACTTGCTTGCTCACGAATACCTAGGGCATTTGAGGAAGCTCATTGTTGGAATATACAAGCCAAGTTCTATAATAAAAAATTCCCACTAGTATATGAAAAGTAACAAAACAAAAGACTCTCTATCATAAAGATCATGGTGCTACTTTGAAGCACAAGTGTGGAAAAAAGGATTGTAGCATTGTCCCTTTTTATTTCTTTTCTTTTTTTGGGGCCTTTTTTCGGCCTTTTTTCTTTTCATTTTTTTATTTGGGACAATGCTCCATTAATTATGATCATCACACTTCTATTTATATACAACTCAATGATTACAACTCGATACTAGAACAAAATATGACTCTATATGAATGCCTCCGGTGGTGTACCGGGATGGGCAATGAATCAAGAGTGACATGTATGATAAATTATGCATGGTGGCTTTGCCACAAATACGATGTCAACTACATGATCGTGCAAGGCAATATGACAATGATGAAGCGTGTCATAATAAATGAATGGTGGAAACTTGCATGGCAATATATCTCGGAATGACTATGGAAATGCCATAATAGGTAGGTATGGTGGCTGTTTTGAGGAAGATATAAGGAGGTTTATGTGTGATAGAGCGTATCATATCACGGGGTTTGGATGCACCGACGAAGTTTGCACCAACTGTCAAGGTGAGAAAGGGCAATGCACGGTACCGAAGAGGCTAGCAATGATGGAAAAGTGACAGTGCGTATAATCCATGGACTCAACATTAGTCATAAAGAACTCACATATTTATTGCAAAAAACTAGTAGTCATCAAAAATCAAGCATTACGCGCATGCTCCTAGGGGGATAGATTGGTAGGAAAAGACCATCGCTCGTCCTCGACCGCCACTCGTAAGGATGACAATCAAAGAACACCTCATGTTTCAAATTTGTTACACAACGGTTACCATATGTGCATACTACGGGACTTGCAAACTTCAACACAAGTATTCCTCAAATTCACAACTACTCAACTAGCACGACTCTAATACTACCATCTTCATATCTCAAAAGAATCATCAAGTATCAAACATCTCATAGTATTCAATGCACTTTTTATGAAAGTTTTTATTATACCAATCTTGGATGCATATCATATTAGAACTAATTTTATAGACAAAGCAAATTACCATGTTGTTCTAAAGGACTCTCAAAATAATATAAGTTAAGCATGAGAGATCAATAATTTTTATAAGATAAAACCACCACCGTGCTCTAAAAGATATAAGTAAAGCACATAGAGCAAAATTATCTAGCTCAAAAGATATAAGTGAAGCACATAGAGTATTCTAATAAATTCCGATTCATGTGTGTCTCTCCCAAAAGGTGTGTACAGCAAGGATTATTATGGTAAACTAAAAATCAAAGACTCAAATCATACAAGACGCTCCAAGCAAAACACATATCATGTGGTGAATAAAAATATAGCATCAAGTAAAGTTACTGATGGACGAAGACGAAAGAGGAGATGCCTTCTGGGGCATCCCCAAGCTTAGGATTTTGGTTGTCCTTGAATTTTACCTTGGGGTGCCTTGGGAATCCCCAAGCTTAGGCTCTTGCCACTCCTTATTCCATAATCCATCAAATCTTTACCCAAAACCCAAGTCTTCCAAAAGGTTCTACTTGGCACAAACAGTAATTAAAAACATAAAACACAGCTAAACAGAAGATAGATGAATTATTTATTACTAAACAGAACCAAAAAGCAAGAAACAAAAATAAAATTGGGTTGTCTTCCAACAAGCGCTATCGTTTAACGCCCCTATCTAGGCATAACGGCAAGGATAGATCTAGGTATTATCATCTTTGGTATGCAATCCATAAGTGGATCTCATAATAGATTCATAAGGTAATTTAATTTTCTTTATAGGAAAGTGTTCCATGCCTTTCCTTAATGGAAATTGGAATCTAATATTTCCTTCTTTCATATCAATAATTGCAGCAATCGTTCTAAGGAAAGGTCTACCAAGAATATTAGGACATGTAGGATTGCAATCTATATCAAGAACGATGAAATCTACGGGAACATAATTCCTATTTGCAACAATAAAAACATCATTAATTCTTCCCATAGGTTTCTTAATGGTGGAATCCGCAAGATGCAAGTTTAAGGAACAATCATCAAATTCACGGAAACCTAACACATCACACAAAGTTTTTGGAATCGTGGAAACATGATGACCCACAAGTATAGGGGATCTATCGTAGTCCTTTCGATAAGTAAGAGTGTCGAACCCAACGAGGAGCAGAAGGAAA
This sequence comes from Aegilops umbellulata, assembly GCA_032464435.1. Lineage (NCBI taxonomy): Eukaryota > Viridiplantae > Streptophyta > Magnoliopsida > Poales > Poaceae > Aegilops > Aegilops umbellulata. The sequence goes on from CP136054.1 coordinate 403,781,771, forward strand.
TGATAAGCAATTTTCAGCAAGGTATTCTCTGCAAGTACTGAAATAAGTGGTAACAGATAGTTTTGTGACAAGGTAAATTGTAACGAGCAACAAGTAACAAAAGTAAATGAAGTGCAGCAAAGTGGACCAATCCTTTCTGTAGCAAAGGACAAGCCGGAACAAACTCTTATATAAGGAAAAGCGCTCCCGAGGACACATGGGAATATCGTCAAGCTAGTTTTCATCACGTTCATATGATTCGCGTTCGGTACTTTGATAATTTGTTATGTGGGTGGACCGGTGGTTGGGTGCTGTTCTTACTTGAACAAGCATCCCACTTATGATTAACCTCTATTGCAAGCATCTGTGATACGTCTCCAACATATCTATAATTGTTGATTGCTCCATGCTACTTTATCTACTGTTTTGGACTATATTGGGCTTTATTTTCCACTTTTATATTATTTTTGGGACTAACCTGTTAACCGGAGGCCCAACCCAGAATTGCTGTTTTTTGCCTATTTCAGTATTTCGAGGAAACAGAATATCAAACGGAGTCCAAACGGAATGAAACCTTTGGGACGTGATCTTCTCACCAAACGTGATCCAGGAGACTTGGACCCTACTCCAAGAAGTTTCCAGGGAGGTCACGAGGGTGGAGGGCGCGCCCCCTTGGGCACGCCCCCTGCCTCGTGGCCCCCTCGGAGCTCCACCGACGTGCTCCTTCCTCCTATATATACCTACGTACCCCCATTAGACCGAGACGGAGCCAAAAACCTAATTCCACCGCCGCAACTTCCTGTATCCACGAGATCCCATCTTGGGGCCTGTTTTGGAGCTCCGCCGGAGAGGGCATCCATCACGGAGGGCTTCTACATCAACACCATAGCCCTTCCGATGAAGTGTGAGTAGTTTACTACAGACCTTCGGGTCCATAGCTAGTAGCTAGATGGCTTCTTCTCTCTTTTTGGATCTCAATACAATGTTCTCCCCCTCTCTCGTGGAGATCTATTCGATGTAATCTTCTTTTTGCGGTGTGTTTGTTGAGACCGATGAATTATGGGTTTATGATCCAACTTATCTATGAATAATATTTGAATCTTCTCTGAATTCTTTTATGTATGATTGAGTTATCTTTGCAAGTCTCTTCGAATTATCCGTTTGGTTTGGTCAACTAGATTGGTAGTTCTTGCAATGGGAGAAGTGCTTAGCTTTGGGTTCAATCTTGCGGTGTCCTTACTCAGTGATAGAAAGAGTTGCAAGGCACGTATTGTATTGTTGCCATCGAGGATAACAAGATGGGGTATTTATCATATTGCATGAATTTATTCCTCCACATCATGTCATCTTGCTTAAGGCGTTACTCTGTTTTTAACTTAATACTCTAGATGCATGCTGGATAGCGGTCGATGAGTGGAGTAATAGTAGTAGATGCAGACAGGAGTCGGTCTACTTGTCACGGATGTGATGCCTATATACATGATCATACCTAGATAACCTCATAACTATGCTCAATTCTATCAATTGCTCAACACTAATTTGTTCACCCACCGTAGAATATTTATGCTCTTGAGAGAAGCCACTAGTGAAACCTATGGCCCCCGGGTCTATTCTCATCATATCGATCTCCATTACTTTATTTTACTTGTTTTGCTTTTACTTTTCACTTTGCATCTTTATACCAAAAATACCAAAAATATTATCTCTATCAGATCTCACTCTCGTAAGTGACCGTGACGGGATTGACAACCCATAAGCGTTGGTTGCGAGTTGCTACCGTTTTGTGCAGGTACGAGGGACTTGCGCGTGACCTCCTACTGGATTGATACCTTGGTTCTCAAAAACTGAGGGAAATACTTATGCTACTGTGCTGCATCATCCCCCCCTCTTCGGGGAAAACCAACGCTAGCTCGAGACGTAGCAAGAAGGATTTCTGGCGCCGTTGCCGGGGAGGCTTACGCAAAAGTCAACATACCAAGTACCCATCACCATCTCTATCTCTCGCATTACATTATTTGCCATTTGCCTCTCATTTTCCTCTCCCCCACTTCACCCTTGCTGTTTTATTCGCCATCTCTTTCCCAATCTCCTCCTCTTTTTCCCTTTGCCTTTTGTTTGCTCGTGTGTCAGTTTGCTTACCTGTCGCTATGTCGAATTCCTTATCTTCTCCGTTATCTCCCAAGAATGAAGTACTAAATTTTAAACAAAGGGAGGGAGAAAATCTAAAAGATGCTTGGTATAGAATTTGCAATGCTCAAAATAGATCTACCAGGAAGCAATCTACTTCAGTCCTTCTTCGCAATTTTTATGTAGGTGCTAATCCTTGGTATAGATATATCCTTGATACCATTACCGGAGGGAATTTTTTGAGTAGCCATACTTTTGATTCCTATAATGCTTTAATAGATTTATTTGGCTCACCTCCCCTTTTGGTTAATGGAATTGTGTTAACCTTGGAGCATGTTATGCAAAGGCTTGAAATTATTGAAAACAAAGTTGCTACCATTGAATCCATTGAAAATCTAGATAAAAAGATTCATAATCAAATTACTCAATATGGATCTAAGGTAGGAATGACTTTGAAAAATATTAAGGAGAAGGAACCCATGGTTAATGAAAAAATAAATCTAGACTCTACTCGAATCGATAAACTTGAGGGTATCATTACCAACTTGGGAACTGTTTTTTCTTCCGTAAAAAGTACTCATAGTCCTCCCACTAAAATTGCCAAGTTTATGTATGTTCCTAAAAATAAGGGTGAATCATCTAGTAAGGAAAATGTGGATCTTAAATCTATAAGTATTCACCCCGATCTTTTTACAATCATTAAGGAACCATTTGCCACGAATGAATTTTTCGATCTTATGCCTAAAATTTTGATAATCACTATAAAGAAAGAAAATTCTAAAGGAGGTGGATGCCTCATTTAAGGATTGCCTACCAAAGATGGCAATACCTAGATCTATCCTTGCTTTTATGCCTAGCTAGGGGCGTTAAACAATAGCGCTTGTTGGGAGGCAACCCAATTTTATTTTGTGTTTTTTGTTTTTGGTTCTGTTTAGGAATAAATAATCCATCTAGATTCTGTTTAGATGTGGTTTTATCTTTTAATTAGTGTTTGTGCCAAGTTAAACCTATTAGATCTTCTTGGAAGATAGTTATTTGATCTTGCTGTAATTTCCAGAATCTTGGCGCTCAGTGCCCGAATTGTTAAAAATCACCAGAATGTGATAAAATAGTGATTCCAATTGCTTCTGATCAATAAACAAATTTCCCAGGTCGTATAATTTTGGTAGAAATTTTCGGGTTCCAGAAGTTTGCGTTAGTAACAGATTAATACAGACTGTTCTGTTTTTGACAGATTCTGTTTTGCGTGTGTTGTTTGCTTATTTTGATGAATCTATGGCTAGTAAAATAGTTTATAAACCATAGAGAAGTCTGAATACAGTAGGTTTAACACCAATACAAATAAAGAACAAGTTCGCTACAGTACCTTAAAGTAGTCTTTTGTTTTCTTTCTCTAATGGAGCTCACGAGATTTCTATTGAGTTTTGTGTTGTGAAGTTTTCAAGTTTTGGGTGAATTCTTTTGATGGATTATGGAACAAGGAGTGGCAAGAGCCTAAGCTTGGGGATGCCCATGGCACCCCCAAGATAATCCAAGGACACAAAAAAGTCAAAGTTTGGGGATGCCCCGGAAGGCATCCCCTCTTTCGTCCACTTCCATCGGTAATTTACTTGGAGCTATATTTTTATTCACCACATGATATGTGTTTTGCTTGGAGTGTCTTGTATTATTTGTGTCTTTGATTGTTAGTCTACCACAATCATCCTTGCTGTACACACCTTTTGATAGAGCCATGCATGAATTGAAATTTGATAGTTTACTCTATGTGCTTCACTTATATCTTTTTGAGCGTGATAATTTTTGCTCTAGTGCTTCACTTAGATCTTTTAGAGCACGGTGGTGGATTGTTTTAAAGAAACTTGATCTCTCATGCTTCACTTAGATTATTTTGAGAGTCATTAATAGCATGGTAATTTGCTTAATGTTAATATACTTGGTATTCAAGATATGTGAAACTTTCTTTTTAGTGGGTTGAATACTAAGATAAGTTTGATGCTTGATAATTGCTTTGAGATATGGAGGTGATAATATCATCGTGCTAGTTGAGTAGTTGTGAATTTGAGAAATACTTGTGTTGAAGTTAGCAAGTCCCGTAGCATGCACGTATGGTTAAAGTTGTGTAACAAATTTGAAGCATGAAGTGTACCTGGCTTGTGCATCCTTATGAGTGGCGGTCGGGGACGAGCGATGGTCTTTTCCTACCAATCTATCCCCCTAGGAGCATGCGCGTGGTACTTGATTTTTGATGACTTATAAATTTTTGCAATAAGTATATGAGTTCTTTTGACTAATGTTGAGTCCATGGATTATACGCACTTTTACCTTCCCGCCATTTGCTAGCCTCTTCGGTACCGTGCATTGCCCTTTCTCACATTGAGAGTTGGTGCAAACTTCGCCGGTGCATCCAAACCCCGTGATATGATACGCTCTTTCACACATAAACCTCCCTATATCTTCCTCAAAACAGCCACCATACCTACCTATCATGGCATTTCCATAGCCATTCCGAGATATATTGTCATGCAACTTCCACCATCATCATCATGACATGCTTTACTTTTGTCATATTGCCATTGCATGATCTTGTAGTAGACATCGTATTTGTGGCAAAGCCACCATGCATTATTTTTCATACATGTCACTGTTGATTGATTGCACCATCCCGGTACACCGCCGGAGGCATTCATATAGAGTCATATCTTGTTCTAGTATCGAGTTGTAATCATTATGTTGTAATCAATAGAAGTGTGATGATCATCATTATTAGAGCATTGCCCAATCAAAAAAAAAAGAGAAAGGCCAAAAAAAAGGCCCAAAAAAAGAGAAAATAAAAAGGGCAATGCTACTATCTCTTTTTCCACACTTGTGCTTCAAAGTAGCACCTTGTTCCTCATGTAGTGAGTCTTATATATTGTGCTTCAAAGTAGCACCATGATTTTCATATAGTGAGTCTCATAAGTTGTCTTGTTCATACTAGTGGGAATTTTTCATTATAGAACTTGGCTTGTATATTCCAACGATGGGCTTCCTCAAAATGACCTAGGTCTTCATGAGCAAGCAAGTTGGATGCACACCCACTAGTTTTCTTTTGTTGAGCATTCTTAGCTCTAGTGCATCCGTTGCATGGCAATCCCTACTCCTTGCATTAACATCAATTGATGGGCATCTCCATAGCTCATTGATTAGCCTCGTTGATGTGAGACTTTCTCCTTTTTTTCTCCACACAATCCCCATCATCATATTCTATACCACCAATAGTGCTATGTCCATGGCTCGCGCTCATGTATTGCGTGAAGGTTGAAAAGGTTTGAGATTATTTGAGTATGAAACAATTGCTTGGCTTGTCATCGGGGGTATAGAAGTTGGGAACATCTTTGTGTGACGAAAATGAAGCATAGCCTAACTATATGATTTTATAGGGATGAACTTCCTTTGGCCGTGTTATTTTGAGATGACATAATTGTTTGATTAGTATGCTTGAAGTATTATCATTTTTATGTCAATATGAAATTTTTTCTTGAACCTTTCGGATCTGAATATTCATACCATGATTAAGAAGATTTACATTAAAATTATGCCAAAGTATCACTCCGCATCAGAAATTCTCCTTTTATCATTTACCTACTCGAGGACGAGCAGGAATTAAGCTTGGGGATGCCTGATACGTCTCCAACGTATCTATAATTTTTGATTGCTCCATGCTACTTTATCTACTGTTTTGGACTATATTGGGCTTTATTTTCCACTCTTATATTATTTTTGGGACTAACCTATTAACCGGAGGCCCAGCCCAGAATTGCTATTTTTTGCCTATTTCAGTATTTCAAGGAAACAGAATATCAAACGGAGTCCAAACGGAATGAAACCTTCGGGAACGTGATCTTCTCACCAAACGTGATCCAGGAGACTTGGACCCTACTCCAAGAAGTTTCCAGGGAGGTCACGAGGGTGGAGGGTGCCACCCCTGGGCGCGCCCCCCTGCCTCGTGGGCCCCTCGGAGCTCCACCGATGTGCTCCTTCCTCCTATATATACCTACGTACCCCCATTAGACCAAGACAGAGCCAAAAACCTAATTCCACCGCCGCAACTTCCTGTATCCAAAAGATCCCATCTTGGGGCCTGTTCCGGAGCTCCGCTGGAGAGGGCATCCATCACGGAGGGCTTCTACATCAACACCATAGCCCTTCCGATGAAGTGTGAGTAGTTTACTTCAGACCTTCGGGTCCATAGCTAGTAGCTAGATGGCTTCTTCTCTCTTTTTGGATCTCAATACAATGTTCTCCCCCTCTCTCATGGAGATCTATTCGATGTAATCTTCTTTTTGCGGTGTGTTTGTTGAAACCGATGAATTGTGGGTTTATGATCCAACTTATCTATGAATAATATTTGAATCTTCTCTGAATTCTTTTATGTATGATTGACTTATCTTTGCAAGTCTCTTCGAATTATCCATTTGGTTTGGCCAACTAGATTGGTAGTTCTTGCAACGGGAGAAGTGCTTAGCTTTGGGTTCAATCTTGCGGTGTCCTTACTCAGTGACAGAAATAGTTGCAAGGCACGTATTGTATTGTTGCCATCGAGGATAACAAGATGGGGTATTTATCGTATTGCATGAATTTATTCCTCTACATCATGTCATCTTGCTTAAGGCGTTACTCTGTTTTTAACTTAATACTCTAGATGCATGCTGGATAGCGGTCGATGAGTGGACTAATAGTAGTAGATGCAGGCAGGATTCGGTCTACTTGTCACGGACGTGATGCCTATATACATGATCATACCTAGATAACCTCATAACTATGCTCAATTCTATCAATTGCTCAACAGTAATTTGTTCACCCACCGTAGAATATCTATGCTCTTGAGAGAAGCCAATAGTGAAACCTATGGCCCCCGGGTCTATTCTCATCATATCGATCTCCATTACTTTATTTTACTTGTTTTGCTTTTACTTTTCACTTTGCATCTTTATACCAAAAATACCAAAAATATTACCTCTATCATATCTCACTCTCGTAAGTGACCGTGAAGGGATTGACAACCCCTAAGCGTTGGTTGCGAGTTGCTACTGTTTTGTGCAGGTACGAGGGACTTGCACATGACCTCCTACTGGATTGATACCTTGGTTCTCAAAAACTGAGGGAAATACTTACGCTACTGTGCTGCATCATCCCCTCCTCTTCGGGGAAAACCAACGCTAGCTCGAGACGTAGCAATCTGCAACTACAACAAAAGTATTAAGGTAAACCTAACCATAGCATCAAACATATGGATCCAAATCAGACCCTTACGAGCAACGCATAAACTAGGGTTTAAGCTTCTGTCACTCTAGCAACCCATCATCTACTTATTACTTCCCAATGCCTTCCTCTAGGCCCAAATAATGGTGAAGTTTTATGTAGTCGACATTCACATAACACCACTAGAGGCTAGGCAACATACATCTTATCAAAATATCAAACGAATACCAAATTCACATGACTACTAATAGCAAGACTTCTCCCTTGTCCTCAGGAACAAACGTAACTACTCACAAAGCATATTCATGTTCATAATCAGAGGGGTAATAATATGCATATAGGATCTGAACATATGATCTTCCACCAAATAAACCAACTAGCATCAACTACAAGGAGTAATCAACACTACTAGCAACCTACTAGCACCAATCCCGGACTTTGAGACAAGAATTGGATACAAGAGATGAACTAGGGTTTGGAGATGAGATGGTGCTGGTGAAGATGTTGATGGAGATTGCCCTCTCCCGATGAGAGGAGCGTTGGTGATGACGATGGTGATGATTTCCCCCTCCCGGAGGGAAGTGTCCCCGGCAGAACAGCTCTGCCAGAACTCTAGATTGATTCCGCCGCGGTTCCGCCACGTGGCGGCGGAGTCTCGTCCCGAAAGGTTGCTTCTGATTTTTTTCTCATCGAAAGACTTCATATAGCAGAAGATGGACGTCGGAGACCCACCAGGGGGCCCACGAGGTAGGGGGCACGCCCTAGTAGGGGGGGGGCGCCCCCACCCTCGTGAGCAGGGTGTGGGCCCCCTGGACTTCATCTTTGGCGAGGATTTTTCTTTATTTATTATAAGATATTCCGTGGAGTTTCATGACTTTTGGAGTTGCGCACAATAGGTCTCTAATATTTGCTCCTTTTCCAGCCCAGAATTCCAGCTGCCGGCATTCTCCCTCCTTATATAAACCTTGTAAAATAAGAGAGAATAGCCGTAAGTATTGTGACATATTGTGAAATAACAGCCCATAATGCAATAAATATCGATATAAAAGCATGATGCAAAATGGACGTATCAAAACACTAGCGCCCAAATCACATAAAGCATAGCATTCATGATTTTTAATCTTAATTTTAATAGTAGGTTCCCACTCATCATAAAGTTTTCTAGGGATAGAAACTTACAATTCAAGCTTTTCTTTATAGTATTGCATTAGAGCATCAATGATATGTTTGGTAAAAGCTTTATTTTGACTATAAGCATGAGGAGAATTTAATACGGATTGCAACAAGGAAATACAATATATTAAAGAACAATTATCATAATTAAATTCCTTGAAATCCAAAATAGTGGGTTCATTGCTATGTAAAGTTTTGACCTCTTCAATCCCACTTTTACCAATTTTTGCATAAGATCTAAAAACTCCGAATCATTGGGACGCCTTTTAACTAAAGTTGACTCATCTCCAGTCCCATCATTATCAAGATTCATATTGCAGAACAAAGATTTAATAGGAGACACATCAATCACTTTTAGATCTTCATCATTATTATCATGAAAACTAGAAGAACACGCTTTCATAAAGCAATCTTTTTTAGCATGCATCCTAGCGGTTCTTTCTTTGCACTCATCAATGGAAATTCTCATGGCTTTGAGAGACTCGTTGATATCATGCTTAGGTGTCATAGAACTAAGTTTCAAAGAATCAACATCAAGAGAAATTCTATACATGTTCCTAGCCAACTCATCAATCTTAGGCAATTTTTCTTCAAGCAAGGAATTGTTTTGAGAAATCATAAATTCTTTAACACTTGTCTCAAAATCAGAGGGAATCTTATTAAACTTTGCATAAGTGTTGTTGTAGGAATTACCATAATTATTAGAGGAATTACTAGGCAAGGGCCTAGGATTAAAGTTTCCTCTATAAGTGTTGTTACCAAAATTGTTCCTACCAACAAAATTCACATCCATAGATTCATTATTATTCTCAATCAAAGCAGACAAAGGCATATCATTAGGATCAGAAGAAACACTCTTATTAGCAAACAATTTCATAAGTTCATCCATATTCCACTCAAAATATTAATCTCTTCTATCGCATGAACCTTTTTACCAGTAGATCTTTCGATGTGCCATTGAGAATAATTAACCATAATATTATCAAGGATTTTAGTAGCTTCTCCTAAAGTGATTTCCATAAAAGTGCCTCCCGCGGCCGAATCTAAAAGATTTCTAGAAGCAAAATTCAATCCGGCATAACTTTTTTGTATAATCATCCATAAATTCAAACCATGTGTAGGGCAATTACGTATCATTAATTTCATCCTCTCCCATGATTGTGCAACATGCTCATGATCAAGTTGCTTAAAATTCATAATATCATTTCTAAGAGAGATGATCTTAGCGGGAGGAAAATACTTAGAAATAAAAGCATCTTTGCACTTATTCCAAGAATCAATACTATTTTTAGGCAAAGACGAAAACCAAGTTTTAGCACGATCTCTAAGCGAAAACAGAAATAGATTCAATTTAACAATATCATTATCCACATCTTTCTTCTTTTGCATATCACACAAATCAACAAAGTTGTTTAGATGTGTAGCGGCATCTTCACTAGGAAGGCGAGAGAATTGATCTTCCATGACAAGATTCAACAAAGCAGCATTAATTTCACAAGATTCAGCATTGGTAATAGGAGCAATCGGAGTGCTAAGAAAATCATTGTTATTGGTATTGGAAAAGTTACACAATTTAGTATTATCTTGAGCCATCGTGACAAACAATCCAACACACAAGCACACAAGAAGCAAGCGAAAAGAAAAGAGGCAAACGGAAAAAGAGGGTGAATTAAACGGCAAGGGTGAAGTAGGGGAGAGGAAAACAAGAGGCAAATGGCGAATAATGTAATGCGAGGGATAAGAGTTTGTGATGGGTACTTGGTGTTGGGGAACGTAGTAATTTCAAAATTTTCCTACGCACACACAAGATCATGGTGATGCATAGCAACGAGAGGGGAGAGTGTTGTCTACGTACCCTCGTAGACCGAAGCGGAAGCGTTGACACAACGTAGAGGAAGTAGTCGTACGTCCTCCTCGCGATCCGACCGATCCAAGCGCCGTTACTCCGGCGCCTCCGAGTTCTTGACACACGTACAGCTCGATGACGTCCCCGGGTCTCGATCCAGCAAAACCTCCAGGGATGAGTTCCGTCAGCACGACGGCGTGGTGACAATCTTGATGAACTACCGACGCAGGGCTTCGCCTAAACACTGCGACAATATGACCGAGGTGGAATATGGTGGAGGGGGGCACCGCACACGGCTAAGGAACGATCTCAAGGATCAACTTGTGTGTTCTAGGGCGCCCCCCTGCCCCCGTATATAAAGGAGCAAGGGGGGAGGGCCGGCCGGCCTAGAGGCGCGCCAAGGGAGGGGGGAGTCCTCCTCCTAGTAGGAGTAGGACTCCCCTTTCCTAGTCCAACTAGGAGGGAGGAAGGGGGAGGAAAGAGAGGGAGAGGGAGAGGGAAAGGGGGGCCGCGCCCCCCCCTCCTTGTCCAATTCGGACTGCCCATGGGGGGGGCGCGCGCCACCTCCTGGCGCGGCCCTCTCTCTCCCCTCGCGGCCCAATAAGGCCCATACTTCCCCCGGGGGGTTCCAGTAACCCCTCCGGCACTCCGGTATTATCCGAAACCACTCGGAACCATTCCGATGTCCGAACATAGCCGTCCAATATATCAATCTTTACGTCTCGACCATTCCGAGACTCCTTGTCATGTCCGTGATCACATCCGGGACTCCGAACTCCTTCGGTACATCAAAATGCATAAACTCATAATAACTGTCATCGTAACCTTAAGCGTGCGGACCCTACGGTTCGAGAACAATGTAGACATGACCGAGACACCTCTCCGGTCAATAACCAATAGCGGGACCTGGATGCCCATATTGGCTCCTACATATTCTACGAAGATCTTTATTGGTCAGACCGCATAACAACATACGTTGTTCCCTTTGTCATCGGTATGTTACTTGCCCGAGATTCGATCGTCGGTATCCAATACCTAGTTCAATCTCGTTACCGGCAAGTCTCTTTACTCGTTCCGTAATACATCATCCCGCAACCAACTCATTGGTTGCAATGCTTGCAAGGCTTATGTGATGTGCATTACCGAGAAGGCCCTGAGATACCTCTCCGACATTCGGAGTGACAAATCCTAATCTCGAAATACGCCAACCCAACAAATACTTTCGGAGACACCTGTAGAGCACCTTTATAATCACCCAGTTACGTTGTGACGTTTGGTAGCACACAAAGTGTTCCTACGATAAACGGGAGTTGCATAATCTTATAGTCATAGGAACATGTATAAGTCATGGATAAAAGCAATAGCAGCATACTAAACGATCGGGTGCTAAGCTAATGGAATGGGTCATGTCAATCAGATCATTCAACTAATGATGTGACCTTGTTAATCAAATGAAAACTCCTTTGTCTATGGTTAGGAAACTTAACCATCTTTGATTAACAAGCTAGTCAAGTAGAGGCATACTAGTGACACTCTGTTTGTCTATATATCCACACATGTATTATGTTTCCGGTTAATACAATTCTAGCATGAATAATAAACATTTATCATGATATAAGGAAATAAATAATAACTTTATTATTGCCTCTAGGGCATATTTCCTTCAGTCTCCCACTTGCACTAGAGTCAATAATCTAGTTCACATCGCCATGTGATTTAATAGCAATAGTTCACATCACCATGTGATTAACACCCATAGTTCACATCTCCATGTGACCAACATCCAAAAGGGTTTACTAGATTCGGTAATCTAGTTCACATCGCTATGTGATTAACACCCAAAGAGTACTAAGGTGTGATCATGTTTTGCTTGTGAGATAATTTTAGTCAACGGGTCTGTCACATTCAGATCCGTAAGTATTTTGCAAATTTCTATGTCAACAATACTCTGCACGGAGCTACTCTAGCTAATTGCTCCCACTTTTAATATGTATCTAGATCGAGACTTAGAGTCATCCAGATCGGTGTTAAAACTTGCATCGACGTAACCCTTTACGACGAACCTTTTTCCACTTCCATAATCGAGAAACATATCCTTATTCCACTAAGGATAATTTTGACCGCTGTCCAGTGATCTACTCCTAGATCACTATTGTACTTCCTTGCCAAACACATTGGCAGGGTATGCAATAGATCTGGTACACAGCATGGCATACTTTATAGAACCTATGGCCAAGTCATAGGGAATGACTTTCATTCTCTTTCTATCTTCTGCCGTGGTCGGGTTTTGAGTCTTACTCAATTTCACACCCTGTAACACAGGCAAGAACTCTTTCTTTGACTGTTCCATTTTGAACTACTTCAAAATCTTGTCAAGGTATGTACTCATTGAAAAAACTTATCAAGCGTCTTGATCTATCTCTATAGATCTTGATACTCAATATATAAGCAGCTTCACCTAGGTCTTTCTTTGAAAAACTCCTTTCAAACACTCCTTTATGCTTTACAGAATGATTCTACATTATTTACGATCAACAATATGTCATTTACATATACTTATCAGAAATGTTGTAGTGCTCCCACTCACTTTCTTGTAAATACAGGCTTCACCGCAAGTCTGTATAAAACTATATGCTTTGATCAACTCATCAAAGCGTATATTCCAACTCCGAGATGCTTGCACCAGTCCATAGATGGATCGCTGGAGCTTGCACACTTTGTTAACACCTTTAGGATTGACAAAACCTTCTGGTTGCATCATATACAACTCTTCTTTAATAGCTCCATTAAGGAATGCAGTTTTGTTTATCCATTTGCCAGATTTCATAAAATGCGGCAATTGCTAACATGATTCAGACAGACTTAAGCATAGATACGAGTGAGAAACTCTCATCGTAGTCAACACCTTGAACTTGTCGAAAACCTTTTTGCGACAATTCTAGCTTTGTAGATAGTAACACTACTATCATCGTCCGTCTTCCTCTTGAAGATCCATTTATTCTCAATTGCTTGCCGATCATCGGGAAAGTCAACCAAAGTCCACACTTTGTTCTAATACATGGATCCCATCTCAGATTTCATGGCCTCAAACCATTTCGCGGAATCTGGGCTCACCATTGCTTCTTCATAGTTCGTAGGTTCATCATGATCTAGTAGCATGACTTCCAGAATAGAATTGTCGTACCACTCTCGTGTGGATCTCACTCTGGTTGATCTACGAGGTTCTGTAGTAACTTGATCTGTAGTTTCATGATCATCATCATTAACTTCTTCTCTGATTGGTGTAGATGTCATAGAAACCGGTTTCTGTGATGAACTACTTTCCAATAAGGGAGCAGGTACAGTTACCTCATCAAGTTCTACTTTCCTCCCACTCACTTCTTTCGAGAGAAACTCCTTCTCTAGAAAGGATCCATTTTTAGCAACAAATGTCTTGCCTTCGAATCTGTGATAGAAGATGTACCCAACAGTCTCCTTTGGGTATCCTATGAAGACACATTTTTCCGATTTGGGTTCGACCTTATCAGGTTGAAGCTTTTTCACATAAGCATCGCAGCCCCAAACTTTAAGAAACGACAACTTTGGTTTCTTGCTAAACCACAGTTCATATGGTGTCGTCTCAATGGATTTTGATGGTGCCCTATTTAACGTGAATGCAGCTGTCTCTAATGCATGATCCCAAAACGATAGTGGTAAATCGGTAAGAAACATCATAGATTGTACTATATCCAATAAAGTACGGTTATGACGTTCGGACACACCGTTATGCTGTGGTGCTCCAGGTGGCACGAATTTGTGAAACTATTCCACATTGTTTTAATTGAAGACCAAACTCGTAACTCAAATATTTGTCTCCGCGATCAGATCGTAGAAACTTTATTTTCTTGTCACGATGATTTTCCACTTCACTCTAAAATTCTTTGAACTTTTCAAACGTTTCAGACTTTTGTTTCATCAAGTGGATATACCCATATCTGCTCAAATCATCTGTGAAGATCAGAAAATAATGATACTTGTCGTGAGCCTTAATATTCATCGGACCGCATACATCAGTATGTATGATTTCCAACAAATCTGTTGCTCGTTCCATTGTTCCGGAGAATGGCGTTTTAGTCATCTTGCCAAAGAGACATGGTTCGCAAGCATCAAGTGATTCATAATCAAGTGATTCCAAAATCCCATCAGCATGGAGTTTCTTCATGCGCTTTACACCAATATGACCTAAACGGCAGTGCCACAAATAAGTTGCACTATCATTATTAACTTTGCATCTTTTTGGCTTCAATATTATGAATATGTGCATCACTACGATCGAGATCCAACAAACCATTTTCGTTGGTGTGTATGACCAAAAATGGTTCTATTCATGTAAACAGAACAGCAATTGTTCTCTAACTTAAATGAATAATCTTATTGCAATAAACATGATCAAATCATATTTATGCTCAACGCAAACACCAAATAACATTTATTTAAGTTCAACACTAATCCCGAAAGTATAGTGAGTGTGCGATGATGATCATATCAATCTTGGAACTATTTCCAACACACATCGTCACTTCACCCTCAACTAGTCTTTGTTTATTCTGCAACTCCCGTTTCGAGTTACTAATCTTAGCAACTGAACTAGTATCAAATACTGAGGGGTTGCTATAAACACTAGTAAAGTATACATCAATAACATGTATATCAAATATACTTATGTTCACTTTGCCATCCTTCTTATCTGCCACACTTGGGGTAATCCCGCTTCCAGTGACCAGTCCCTTTGCAGTAGAAGAACTTAGTCTCAGGCTTAGGACTAGACTTGGGCTTCTTCATTTGAGCAGCAACTTGCTTGTTGTTCTTCTTGAATTTCCCTTTCTTCCCTTTGCCCTTTTCTTGAAACTAGTGGTTTTGTTAACTATCAACACTTGATGTTTTTTCTTGATTTCTACCTTCGTCGATTTCATCATCATGAAAAACTCGGGAGTTGTCGTGGATTTGTCACGGCAGATGTCCTGGCAAAAGGACTTAGTCGTGGAGCCATCGCAACGGGTTAGTTTGAAGGGGTTGGAGCGGACGCAAGGACACAGAGTTTATACTAGTTCGGCCCCTTCAATGAAGGTAAAAGCCTACGTCTAGTTGTGATGGGATTGATGGGTTTCGAGGGCTAGGGAGCGATAAGCTTCGCCTAAACCTCGAGTTGTTGTTCTCTGTCCCCAAACCGCCGTCGGGTCGTCCCCTTATATACACGGGTGACGCCCGTCCGTCTGCAAAGCCCCGACCTCCGGTTTATAAACGTGCCCGGGTCGGTCTCTCTATTCCTAACTTACAATGCAAGTTTACCTCAGGCCGGTTTACGCCGTAAACCTCTAAACCGATTATAGGCCTTGGGCCCTTCTATTTCTCCTTGGGATTTAACATCTCGGGTCCATTGACGGAGCTAACCCGGGCCCTGTAGGCCGGTTTACCTTAAATAGCAATATCCCCAACATTAGGCCCCAGATTGATTTGAACAAGTTCATGTCAATCCTTAATAAGAATTTCTGTCTTCAAATGTCTTCCAGTAACTGTTGAACCGCCGTTTCTTCGTCTCCTTTTGCTGCGGTAAACCGATATGACGTCAGTGCAAAGTTACCGTCTCCTTTTGCTAATCCGCAATAATCAGGGCGACGGCTGGGCTCCCGAAATCTCCGGCCCTGGATTCGCGCGCCTGGCACGCGCGCCGCGCCTTATAAATAGGACTTGAAGGCCATCTTCCTTTCCTCCCTTTCGCCCCCTTCTTCGTCTTCCTCGCGACCCAGACCTCGGAGCTCCGCCGCCGCCGTCAGCTACTGCATCAACTCCGGCCGCTGCATCAACCTGATCGGACCAGAGCACCGCGGCGACCTTTCACATCCGTTTGGATCCCAGTAAGGCCCCTGTTCTTCTCGCTTTTAGATCTGTTCTAGGGTTCGTCATCCTGCCACTGTTTCTTGTTCATCCCCATAGCAGCTTTGACGCTAGGATGACATCGTCAGTTCGATACCCGCTGAGAGCTTTTGCGAACAGATGATGATGCTATGTACTCATCTCTATAAATCTGTACTCATCTCCTTAGATCCCACTCATTTCCCTGCTTGTCGAACTTATGCTGTTCTGCTGTGAGCCAAACCTCATATTTTCACTTCTTTTTCGCCCTAGCTGTAGATCCATTGCTTTGAAAGAATCTGTATGGGATCTGTTTCTGCTTTCATATTCACAACTGTTAGATCTGGTCGGTTTAACTTCCAGCAGAGCGAGCAACCCAATCCATATATCCATTAGTCCCCTTGATGAACCGTTAGATGATATCATTGCACATAACTTCACTCTAAAAGCATCCTCGGTTTACAATCACACTTGTTCTCAAACCGGAATACCTTTGTCTTGTAGATTTCCTCATGGCCAAACAGGTGTACGAATGCAACTGGGTTCCCTCTCGCATCACTGAGACCCAACTAAACAACCTAGTTCTGACTGGTGCTTTGAGTAGCAAAAATGCCATCCATTGGAGGGTCCCAGGGGGTGAATGTCCTCCTACCCCACAAGAGGGAGAAGTGGTGGTGTTTGCGGATCACCTGGCCCGGGGGTTTAATCCGCCCGGTTCAAAATTTTATCGGGACGTCCTGGCTAACTTTAGGTTGCGCCCACAAGATGTTGGTCCAAATTTAGTCACGAATATCTGCCATTTTCAAGTGCTTTGTGAAGTGTACTTCCAGGAGGAACCCACTGTAGAACTGTTCCGAGACTGTTTTCATTTGAACCGTCGTACTGAATTCACCGACGGCCCTAATATGGAACTGGGTGGTATGACAATTCAAAAGCGGAAAGAGGTGACTTATCCTCACGCCAAGTTGCACAGTCATCCGCAAGAATGGAATCATACTTGGTTCTATTGCAAGGATACTTCCCCTGCTGCAGAAAATCCGCTGCCCGGCTTCCGTCCAGAGAGACTTAGCAATACACACCCCTTCCCCCCAAGGCTAACCGCCAAAGAGAGGAGTAAGTATGCCCCTCAGCTGTCCAAGCTCAGAGCTTTCATGGCTAACGGTTTAACGGGGGTAGATCTTGCCCGTTGCTGGATTTCATGGAGCATCCTGCCCCTTAGCATCCGCCCCGGTTTAATGTGCCAATACACGGGCCGGGTTGATGATCCTTTGAGGCACTGCAACATTCAGCTGACGGAAGATGAAGTCACTGAGGCTGTGAAAAAGATGCTGAATGAACCGGAATACGTGTGCGCCCGAACCGGCCTGCTTCCATTTTGTGCCACAAACAAACCACCTGCTGTAAGTACCTCCCCTCGGTTTGTTATAGAATTTATGATCTCCTTATACACATATTGCTAACACCGGTCCTTTCTGAGACAGGGAGATGATCCGTTTTGGAGCAAGAAGTTTCAAGAGCCGACCGAAAAGGTAACCCGACCCAAAACGAGGGTGAAGAAACCCGCTCAGAAGAAAAGGAACACCGCTTCCTCTACCCCGGATTTAGAGGAGGATGATGTGGGTAATCCGGACCTTGGGGTAGACCTCGATTCTGTTGGCTTACTTTTTATGCGTCTTATTGATGATGATATTTGTCAGGACGACGCTGAAGCGAGCAATGCTGAAGGCCCAGAGGTAACTATTCTTTCTTCTGATGCAGTTCCTTTGCCTTTGAAAAAACCTCGCCAAGCAAACCGGAAAATTAAATTTTCTCATCCTCTTGCTTACTTGGATCCCAAATTTCTTGTGAAGACCCAGCAACATGAAGCTCGACGCACCACCCGGCATAGCGGCCAGGTAGTTACCTCCGCCGGTTTACCGAACAACCCGGTTCGGAAACGCCGCTCAGAGGTCTCCGATTTATGCGCTAGCTTTCCTCCTAAAGCAGGTTTAACTCGTCAGCCTCTTAATCCATCTGACTCCGATTATCAGGTCACTTCCCATTCATCTTCTGGTGAATCCTCAGCCACTCAACTGCCACCGCTAAAGACGGTTATTGGGTAAGTTGGACCGATCACAACATATTTCTGTATGAGTCTCTTAATCCATCATACACCGTTTTTTCAATCTTTGGGTTTTTCCCAGGGCTAAACCTAGACCGAGCAAGAAGGCTCGTCTGGACAACCCGGCCGAAGGAACCGCCGCTCCTGAACCGGAGAAAACGCCTGGTTCTGACGCTCTGGGTCGTGAAGATGTTCAGAATTATCTATCTCCACAAGATGACACCTGTGTTGAAGAAAGGCCTACCAACCCTGCCAGCCGTACTGATCCGCCTGCCAGTCCTGTTCGGGTTGAGGGATCCATCCCCCCTTCTGGAACTGTTGATAAACCGACAGGGCCAATGCAGAGCAGTGACTCCAAGGATGATGATGTTGTGATTACCGGCATTGGTCGCTCTGAACCGGGGAATACTGCCACTTTAGCCAAGCATACTGCCAAGGACGAAATCTCGGCCATAAAGGGCAAATGGGATGTTGACTCCTCAACATACGCCGCTTTAAGCGCCCAAGATCTTTATTCTGGGTACCTGAACCGACTGTACACCAGTCGCGATTATGAAGCTGGTATGATCAGGATGATGAAAGAAAAACTTGAGGTAACTCTCTTGCGCTTCCTTCTGTTGCACCCTAGCTTATCAGTTTGATCCAAATCCGAGATGGTAACCCGAATCATGCTACCTTGACCACTAAGATCCAGAAACATCGTCAAATGACCATTAGCCCCCAAGTGCCAAGTTTAAATACTTGTATTAATCTTGGGACTTTTTGTAATGGAAAACATGCGTTAAAATCAAGTATGCATTAGCCCCCAAGTATCGAGCACATAACTTGCTTGTGTGGTTGATACTTCCAAACCGTGCAATATTTTCTGAACATTGTTGACGACCTGCTGCAGGGGGGGTCTGAAGACCAAAGCGAAACAAGTCTCGGACCTTCAGGAAATCTTAAAAACCCAACAGGCTGAAACTGAAAAAGCGAAGGAGGAATTGACCAATGCCTTAACCGTTATGGAACAGCTGAAAGAAAGCCGCAAAAAGGAACAAGTTGATTGGGCTACTGAAAAAGCTCTTTTGACGAAGAGGGCTGAAAATGCCGAAGTTGCTCTTAAACCGGTGGTTGATGAATTATCCACCGTGAAGCGACAGATACACTCCATGACCTCTGCCGTCTTTGGTAAATCTCTTTCGATGCCCTTCTTCTAATTTGTACCTTGTCTGCTATATCCTATGTCCGGTTTGTAATCCATCTTGAAACACTGCAGGCACACGTATTGGACACTTGGGTTCTGATGTGCGGGTGAAACTCAAAGCTGCCTATACTCTGATTGAACAGTTGTACACCGGAGCACAGAGAGCTATCACCACTGCATCGCATAACAACCCTGCACCATCTCTGATTCAAGACACGTTAAAGAGGCTGTCCATGCTTCCAGCCCGGATGGAAGAGTTGAAAAGATCAGCTGCTCGAACTGGAGCCATCACTGCCTTGATCCGGGCCAAAGCGTGGGTACCAGATTTCGATCCTGTCGAAGCGGCCCAAGGATACCCCAGCTTGAAAGAAGACGGTTCAGACTTTGGTGAAGATGATTTGAGGGCGATAAACCGGGCGGTGCGCCCCCTAGCTTGTCAATTGGCTGAGGAAGCAGATCTGTCACATTACCAAGCCCAATACGATAACCAGAACAAACGAGTAGCTGCCCCGGTCCCTGAAGCGGGAAACCTTATTCCTCCAATCCGTAAGCATACCTACGCCCCTGACATTGAACCGTCTTTGCTGATTCACGAAGAAGCTGTCTTTCAAGCGCTAATGGGAATCGACTGGACCACTGCTGATTTCCAGCCAATGGGTAACCAAGATAGAGCTGAAGCGGCGCAAGATGATCCACAGCCTTCGAACCGAGGCGGCGAACAGGCGTAATCCACGCTCCGATTCACCTTAGTTGGTGACGTTTAATCCTTCAACAAACAATATATTCAGGCACTACGCTGCCTTGTAATAAGATAGTTTAATACCTCTGCGTTTGAATGCGCCTTTGCGCACGGGTACTGATGCCCTTTCCAACGACTTTTTCCAACTTATGTTTCCTGTCTTTACTGAGTACACAAGGTGATCTTTCGACCACCTGAACCGTGCTGCGCCTTTGCCAAACCGGGCAACTTGCCTCCGGGTTAAAAAACGGACCAGGCTGTGTCAGCTGAATCGGTTTAAAAGTACTTGACGTTTCGAAGAACAAAAAACACCACAATAAAGGCAGAAAACAAAAACCAAACACGAGAGGATAACGCGATAGCAAAACGCATGCAAATAGTGGTTGCTATGAACCGTTCAGAAGGCGTGACCGTCGTCGAGACAAAAGAAACCAAGCCCCCAAGAGGTGTAGCTACGGTTCAGGTCGACTAGGTTCCTAACTGAATCGTGGCAAATATGCCGGTCAAATGGCATTGCATTGGTTCGGATTCGACCAAGCCCCCAAGTGACTCAATGGCCAAGGGCCGATCAAGTGGCATTGCGTTGGTTCGGACACGACCAAGGCCCCAAATGATTCATTGGCTAAAAAGCCGACCAGAAGGCATTACCATCATCAAGACATGACCGAGCTCCCATAAGGTGTAACTACGGTTCAAGTCGATTAGGTCCCCAACTGATTCAGTGGCAAATGTGCCAGCCAGAAGGCATTACCGTCGTCAAGGCATGACCAAGCTCCCCGGAGGTGTAGCTACGGACCAGGCCGACTAGGTCCCCAACTGACTCTAGTAGGATGGCTATGTTCTCTTTGGTTCGAATACGACCTATGTTTGAACAGGAAGCCTCATGTTTGAGCCGCGCATCACGTCAGCAGTTCCTCTTCCGTAACCTTTAACCTTTCTGCGAGAGGTAAAGTTTTCTTGAACCGGGATATTGAACCGGATATTAAGAGCTTCACAGCTTTGTGGGAGACATCTTCCCTTGAACCGGCTTTTAAACCGGAATCTTTAATTTGATCTTCTGTGAAGCAACCTCAAGGGGAAGAACACGCATGATGTGAAGAACAGCAGAGACCCTACTTTACTCGAGGCTCCGGTTTATTGTATTAATCATAATATATACATGGTCATGATATGTACATAAACAGAGCCCAAGGCTCATGTATAATAAGGTCGAAGATGAGCTATGTTCCACGGCCTGCTGGTCTCCTCCTCTGATGTGCGTGAATCCTTGCGCTCTCGAATATCAATCAGGTAGTATGACCCATTATTCAGATTCTTGCTGACCACAAAAGGTCCCTCCCAAGGCGGGGATAATTTATGCTGATCAGACTGATCCTGGATGAGCCGAAGCACCAAATCCCCCTCCTGAAAGGTTCTGGTCCTAACCCGACGGCTGTGGTAACGGCGAAGATCTTGCTGGTAAATCGCTGAACGGGCAGCTGCTAAGTCACGTTCCTCATCCAACAAGTCAAGAGCGTTCTGCCGTGCCTGCTCGTTGTCCGCTTCAACATACGCTGCCACACGAGGTGAGTCATGCCGTATATCACTTGGGAGAACCGCCTCTGCTCCATAGACCATAAAAAACGGCGTAAACCCGGTGGATCTGTTGGGCGTGGTGTTGATGCTCCATAATACAGACGGTAGCTCCTCCACCCAACAACCCGGCGTCCTTTGCAAAGGGACCAGAAGCCGGGGTTTGATACCTCTCAAGATTTCTTGATTCGCTCGTTCTGCCTGACCATTAGATTGTGGGTGAGCTACCGAAGAAATATCAAGCCGTATATGCTCCCGTGCGCAGAACTCTCTCATGGCCCCCTTGGATAGATTGGTACCATTATCTGTGATGATGCTGTGTGGAAAGCCAAACCGGAAGATCACCTTCTTTATAAACCGAACCGCCGTGGCAGCATCACATTTACTGACAGGTTCTGCCTCCACCCACTTTGTAAATTTGTCAACCGCCACCAGTAGGTGGGTCTTCTTCTTTCGTGACTTGACCACAATATCATCCACATAAGCATGCACATTACGACCAATCTGCTCGTGGAGGCAATTTTGCACACATCGTTGATAAGTAGCCTGCGCACTCTTAAGCCCGAAGGGCATAGACACATAGCAGAAGGCTCCAAAGGGAGTAATGAACGCCGTCTTCTCCTGGTCCTTAACTGCCATCTTGATCTGGTGATAACCCGAATAGGCATCCAAAAAACTCAAACGCTCGCAACCTGCCGTAGCATCAATGATCTGATCAATCCGGGGGAGAGCAAAAGGATCCGCTGGACAAGCTTTATTCAAGTCTGTGTAATCCACACACATGCGCCAGGTGCCGTTTTTCTTAAGAACCAGTACCGGATTAGCAAGCCATTCGAGATGAAAAACCTCAATGATAAACCCAGCTGCCAGGAGCCTGGCCACTTCCTCACCAATCGCTTTACGTCTTTCTTCATTAAACCGGCGTAAGAACTGTTTTACCGGTTTATACTTAGGATCCACATTAAGGGTGTGCTCAGCGAGTCGCCTCGGTACACCAGGCATGTCAGACGGCTTCCATGCAAAGATGTCCCGATTCTCACGGATGAACTCGATGAGCGCGCTTTCCTATTTTGGAACCAGGTTTGCACTGATGCTGAACTGCTTGGACGAATCGCCAGGTACGAAGTCAACAAGCTTAGTTTCGGCAGCCGATTTGAACTTCAAGGCCGGATCGTGGTCCGTGGTTGGCTTCTTCAACGAAGTCATGTCCTCCGGGTCAACACTGTCTTTGTACTGCTTTAGCTCCTCCGTAGCACAAACCGATTCTGCATAAATCGCATCTCCTTCCTCGCATTCCAAAGCGATTCGACGGCTCCCATGAACCGTTATAGTGCCCTTGTAACCCGGCATCTTAAGTTGCAGATATACATAGCAGGGCCGTGCCATAAATTTTGCATAGGCTGGCCGTCCGAACAAAGCGTGGTACGGACTTTGGATTTTAACCACTTCGAACGTCAGCGTCTCTGATCTGGAATCGTGACTATCGCCAAAGACCACTTCAAGGGCTATCTTACCAACCGGATATGCAGACTTGCCAGGCACCACCCCGTGGAACACGGTGTTGGTCGGTTTGAGATCCTTATCTACCAGTCCCATGCGACGGAAGGTCTCATAATACAAGATGTTAATGCTGCTCCCTCCGTCCATGAGCACCTTGGTGAGCTTATAACCTCCCACCTGAGGCGCCACCACCAATGCTAACTGACCCGGATTATAAACCCTGGGAGGGTGATCTTCTCGGCTCCATATGATAGGCTGTTCCGACCAGCGCAGATAGTGAGGCGTGGCCGGTTCGATAGCACTGACTGCCCGCCTCTGAAGCTTTCTATCCCGTTTATCCAAGCTTGTAGTAAAGACATGATACTGTCCACCACTCAACTGTTTCGGGTTGCTCTGATAACCTGATTGCTGCTGTCCGTAACCACTTTGACTACTTTGATTATTTTGGCTGTCCTGTCCGCCCGGGTTACCATGGAACCCTGGACCGGAATTTCCGCCACCGTATCCTGATCCGGAACCTGAACCGCCGCCGGAGCTGTGATCATATTGGAAAGTGTTTGAGCTTTTGAATTCCTTCATGATATAACAATCCTTCCAAAGATGGGCTGCTGGTTCCTCTTTTGTTCCGTGCTTCGGACAGGGCTGGTTTAAGAAAAAGTTCAAACGCTCCGGGTTAGGACCGGGATTTGCGCGGAAGCTTGGCTGTTTCCCCTTACGCCGCTGGCCTTTATTCTGTGCACTTGTGTTGGCCACAAAGTCCATGCTCCCGTCCGGTTTATGTTTAGCTCCGCCTCCATTACCTGTCGGTCGATGTTGCTGGCCTTTGGTGTTGCTATTCTTCTTTCCCTTCCCTGCTTTGTCATCACCAGAGTCAGGATCCTTGGTACTGTCAGAATCCGCATACTTCACTAAAGCGGTCATGAGCGTTCCTATATCTGTACAATCACGCTTCATCCGGCCCAGCTTTAGCTTCAAAGGGCCAAACCGACAGTTGCTTTCCAACAGCACCACGGCGGTGTCTGCGTTGATGCGATCTGACGAGTGCAAAACTTCTGATACCCGCCGCACCCAATGGGTAGTTGATTCCCCTTCTTGCTGAACGCAGGCTGCTAGGTCAACTATCGACATTGGTTGTTTGCACGTGTCCTTGAAATTCTTGATAAACCGGGCGCGCAATTGGGCCCACGAACTGATTGAATTAGGCGGTAAGCTCTTCAGCCAAGTCCGGGCCGTTCCTTCTAACATCATAGTAAAATACTTGGCACACGCCGTGTCATCCACATCCAGCATCTCCATAGCCATTTCATAGCTCTCCACCCATGTCTCCGGAGGCTGATCTGCCATGTAGTTTGGTACCTTGCGGGGGCCTTTGAAGTCTTTGGGCAGGCGTACGTTGCGCAAAGCGGGAACAAGGCACGGTACTCCCAAAGAACTGGAGACCACCCCCGGTTCAACCGTAGCCGCTGGGAAGATAGGTGTAAGCTGACGAGCCTGATGCTGCGCTGCTAATCCGGCCTCCCGCGCACGGGTGCGATCCACATTCTCCTGAGCATTGTCGACGCCCGTCGGGTTGTTGCCGCGGAGCGCTTCACGCCTGGCATTGCTTGACACAGCCGGCTCCTCCATGCGCCTACTATGGCTCCCGCTGGGGCGAGGGGTGGAGTGAATCCGATCACGGCTTTGTGAATATGCTTCTTGTTGGGCCAACGCGGTCCTAAGGAGCTCCTTGACCCGGCGTGTCTCTACGTCCTGCGGTGAATCGCCTTCGATCGGAATGGCTTCCAGCCGAGCTGCCGCCGCGACGAGGTTATCCATCGGGTTGGAATAATGACCTGACGGTGTTGGCACGGACTGTGGTGTACCAGTGTTGTGACGAGGCAGGTTTATTATCCGGTGCTGAACCGGGGCGCCAACTGTCGCCTCCGCACGGTTTACCCCCGGGGTGTTGAAGAGATTTCGGGCGTCGAGGGCTGCGGGCAATCGAGATCGGGATTTCCTCTTAAGGACTTCCTGAGACGCATTCTGGTCCATCATGAGCCTGTAAGCCTGCGCATCCAAAGCGGCGCGCTCCGCCGTCATCCTGATCTCTTCTGCTGCCAGCTCCGCTTTAGCTTGGGTGATCTGCTCTCTCACTTTGGCAATCTCAGCATTGTGAACCTCCTGATCCACCGGGTTGGCTTCCGCCATGAGCGCTGCCAGTGCGTCAAACAGGTCTGACAAAATTTGGGCTGGTGAACCCGTAGGGCCTCCTGCCCGCGCAGCCGTTGCCGCTGCCGATCCGGAGATCGCTGCTGCTGCAGTTGATGATCGTGGCACCGCCTGTGTTCCAGCCATGAAGATCCCAACCCGATAGGGCAGATCAGAGGGGTCCGGAATACTGTTGCCATCGGAGCCGCCCCCAATCCGATCATCTTGTAGCTGGTAAAGAGATTCGGTTTCCCCGGTCGACGTTTCATCGCCGGAGTGGATGGCGGTTTCGTCACCGGATTCGGATCCTTCCTCGTAGCTTCCTCCGTGGATGACTCCCACGAAGACGTGCTTCCTGGTCGATTTAGCCAGGGCCGATCTCGTGCACTGAGCTGTCTCGACGAGGTCGGCGCAGACGCCTAACTCGGGGCCTGGTTCTCCGATCTTGCCGATGAAAACATGGATGCCGCCAAAGGGGACCCGGTACCCGTACTCGATCGAGCCGGCGTCGGGGCCCCAGCCTGTGCTGTCGATGTAGAATTTTCCGCGGCGGCTCTTGGTCATCCGACCCACAGCGTAACCCTTGAGTCCTTCAAAGCGGCCCTCCAAAAACTTGAAACCATCTCGCGATAGCCCCACGGTGGGCGCCAACTGTCGTGGATTTGTCACGGCAGATGTCCTGGCAAAAGGACTTAGTCGTGGAGCCATCGCAACGGGTTAGTTTGAAGGGGTTGGAGCGGACGCAAGGACACAGAGTTTATACTAGTTCGGCCCCTTCAATGAAGGTAAAAGCCTACGTCTAGTTGTGATGGGATTGATGGGTTTCGAGGGCTAGGGAGCGATAAGCTTCGCCTAAACCTCGAGTTGTTGTTCTCTGTCCCCAAACCACCGTCGGGTCGTCCCCTTATATACACGGGTGACGCCCGTCCGTCTGCAAAGCCCCGACCTCCGGTTTATAAACGTGCCCGGGTCGGTCTCTCTATTCCTAACTTACAATGCAAGTTTACCTCAGGCCGGTTTACGCCGTAAACCTCTAAACCGATTATAGGCCTTGGGCCCTTCTATTTCTCCTTGGGCTTTAACATCTCGGGTCCATTGACGGAGCTAACCCGGGCCCTGTAGGCCGGTTTACCTTAAATAGCAATATCCCCAACAGGAGTCGTTTTCGTCATCCCTTGCATACTATAGTTCATCACGAAGTTCTACTAACTTTGGTGATGGTGACTAGAGAGTTCTGTCAATCACTATCTTATCTGGAAGATTAACTCCCACTTGATTCAAGCGATTGTAGTACCCAGACAATCTGAGCACATGCTCACTAGTTGAGCGATTCTCCTCCATCTTGTAGCTATAGAACTCGTTGGAGACTTCATATCTCTCAACTCGGGTATTTGCTTGAAATATTAACTTCAACTCCTGGAACATCTCTTATGGTCCATGATGTTCAAAACGTCTTTGAAGTCCCGATTCTAAGTCGTTAAGCATGGTGCACTAAACCATCAAGTAGTCATCATATTGAGCTAGCCAAACGTTCATAACGTCTGCATCTGCTCCTGCAATAGGTCCGTCACCTAGCGGTGCATCAAGGACATAATTCTTCTGTGCAGCAATGAGGATAAACCTCAGATCATGGATCCAATCCGCATCATTGCTACTAACATTTTTCAACACAATTTTCTCTAGGAACATATCAAAATAAACACAAGGAACAACATCGCGAGCTATTGATCTACAACATAGATATGCTAATACTACCAGGACTAAGTTCATGATAAATTAAAGTTCAATTAATCATATTACTTAAGAACTCCCACTTAGATAGACATCCCTCTAATCTTCTAAGTGATCACGTGATCCAAATCAACTAAACCTTAACCGATCATCACGTGAAATGGAGTAGTTTTCAATGGTGAACATCTTATGTTGATCATATCTACTATATGATTCACGCTCAACCTTTCGGTCTCCGTGTTCCGAGGCCATATCTGCATATGCTAGGCTCGTCAAGTATAACCTGAGTATTCCGCGTGTGCAAAACTGGCTTGCACCCGTTGTAGATGGACGTAGATCTTATCACACCCGATCATCACGTGGTGTCTGGGCACGACGAACTTTGGCAACGGTGCATACTCGGGGAGAACACTTCTTGATAATTTAGTGAGAGATCATCTTATATTTCTACCGTCAATCAAAGCAAGATAAGATGCATAAAAGATAAACATCACATGCAAATCAATATAAGTGATATGATATGGTCATCATCATCTTGTGCTTCGTGATCTCCATCTCTGCAGAACCATCATGATCACCATCGTCACCGGCGCGACACCTTGATCTCCATCGTAGCATCGTTGTCGTCTCGCCAATCTTATGCTTCTACGACTATCGCTACCGCTTAGTGATAAAGTAAAGCATTACAGGGCAATTGCATTGCATACAATAAAGCGACAACCATACGGCTCCTGCCGGTTGCCGATAACTCGGTTACAAAACATGATCATCTCATACAATAAAATATAGCATCATGTCTTGAACCATATCACATCACAACATGCCCTGCAAAAACAAGTTAGACATCCTCTACTTTGTTTGTTGCAAATTTTACGTGGCTGCTACGGGCTTAAGCAAGAACCAATCTCACCTACGCATCAAAACCACAACGATAGTTTGTCAAATAGACTCCGTTTTAACCTTCTCAAGGACCGGGCGTAGCCATACTCGGTTCAACTAAAGTTGGAGAAACTGACACCCACCAGCCACCTGTGTGCAAAGCACGGCGGTAGAACCAGTCTCGGGTAAGCGTACGCGTAATGTCGGTCCGGGCCGCTTCATCCAACAATACCGCCGAACCAAAGTATGACATGCTGGTAGGCAGTATGACTTGTATCGTCCACAACTCACTTGTGTTCTACTCGTGCAAAACATCAAACCATAAAAACCTAGGCTCGGATGCCACTGTTGGGGAACGTAGTAATTTCAAAAATTTCCTACGCACACACAAGATTGTGCAACATGCTCATGATCAAGTTGCTTAAAATTCATAATATCATTTCTAAGAGAGATGATCTTAGCGGGAGGAAAATACTTAGAAATAAAAGCATCTTTGCACTTATTCCAAGAATCAATACTATTTTTAGGCAAAGACGAAAACCAAGTTTTAGCACGATCTCTAAGCGAAAACGGAAATTGATTCAATTTAACAATATCATTATCCACATCTTTCTTCTTTTGCATATCACACAAATCAACAAAGTTGTTTAGATGTGTAGCGGCATCTTCACTAGGAAGGCGAGAGAATTGATCTTCCATGACAAGATTCAACAAAGCAGCATTAATTTCACAAGATTCAGCATTGGTAATAGGAGCAATCGGAGTGCTAAGAAAATCATTGTTATTGGTATTGGAAAAGTTACACAATTTAGTATTATCTTGAGCCATCGTGACAAACAATCCAACACACAAGCACACAAGAAGCAAGCGAAAAGAAAAGAGGCAAACGGAAAAAGAGGGTGAATTAAACGGCAAGGGTGAAGTAGGGGAGAGGAAAACAAGAGGCAAATGGCGAATAATGTAATGCGAGGGATAAGAGTTTGTGATGGGTACTTGGTGTTGGGGAACGTAGTAATTTCAAAAAATTCCTACGCACACACAAGATCATGGTGATGCATAGCAACGAGAGGGGAGAGTGTTGTCTACGTACCCTCGTAGACCGAAGCGGAAGCGTTGACACAACGTAGAGGAAGTAGTCGTACGTCCTCCTCGCGATCCGACCGATCCAAGCGCCGTTACTCCGGTGCCTCCGAGTTCTTGACACACGTACAGCTCGATGACGTCCCCGGGTCTCGATCCAGCAAAACCTCCAGGGATGAGTTCCGTCAGCACGACGGCGTGGTGACGATCTTGATGAACTACCGACGCAGGGCTTCGCCTAAACACTGCGACAATATGACCGAGGTGGAATATGGTGGAGGGGGGCACCGCACACGGCTAAGGAACGATCTCAAGGATCAACTTGTGTGTTCTAGGGTGCCCCCTACCCCCGTATATAAAGGAGCAAGGGGGGAGGGCCGGCCGGCCTAGAGGCGCGCCAAGGGAGGGGGGAGTCCTCCTCCTAGTAGGAGTAGGACTCCCCTTTCCTAGTCCAACTAGGAGGGAGGAAGGGGGAAGGAAAGAGAGGGAGAGGGAGAGGGAAAGGGGGGCCGCGCCCCCCCTCCTTGTCCAATTCGGACTGCCCATGGTAGGGGCGCGCGCCACCTCCTGGCGCGGCCCTTTCTCTCCCCTCGCGGCCCAATAAGGCCCATACTTCCCCCGGGGGGTTCCGGTAACCCATCCGGCACTCCGGTATTATCCGAAACCACTCGGAACCATTCCGATGTCCGAACATAGCCGTCCAATATATCAATCTTTACGTCTCGACCATTCCGAGACTCCTCGTCATGTCCGTGATCACATCCGGGACTCCGAACTCCTTCGGTACATCAAAATGCATAAACTCATAATAACTGTCATCGTAACCTTAAGCGTGTGGACCCTACGGTTCGAGAACAATGTAGACATGACCGAGACACCTCTCCGGTCAATAACCAATAGCGGGACCTGGATACCCATATTGGCTCCTACATATTCTATGAAGATCTTTATCGGTCAGACCGCATAACAACATACGTTGTTCCCTTTGTCATCGGTATGTTACTTGCCCGAGATTCGGTCGTCGGTATCCAATACCTAGTTCAATCTCATTACCGGCAAGTCTCTTTACTCGTTCCGTAATACATCATCCCGCAACCAACTCATTGGTTGCAATGCTTGCAAGGCTTATGTGATGTGCATTACCGAGAAGGCCCTGAGATACCTCTCCGACATTCGGAGTGACAAATCCTAATCTCGAAATACGCCAACCCAACAAATACTTTCGGAGACACCTGTAGAGCACCTTTATAATCACCCAATTACGTTGTGACGTTTGGTAGCACACAAAGTGTTCCTACGGTAAACGGGAGTTGCATAATCTTATAGTCATAGGAACATGTATAAGTCATGGATAAAAGCAATAGCAGCATACTAAACGATCGGGTGCTAAGCTAATGGAATGGGTCATGTCAATCAGATCATTCAACTAATGATGTGACCTTGTTAATCAAATGACAACTCCTTTGTCTATGGTTAGGAAACTTAACCATCTTTGATTAACAAGCTAGTCAAGTAGAGGCATACTAGTGACACTCTATTTGTCTATATATCCACACATGTATTATGTTTTCGGTTAATACAATTCTAGCATGAATAATAAACATTTATCATGATATAAGGAAATAAATAATAACTTTATTATTGCCTCTAGGGCATATTTCCTTCACTTGGTATGTCTTGACTTGGCGTAGATCTCCCCGACAATGGTGCCAGAAATCCTTCTTGCTACCTCTTGAGCACTGCGTTGGTTTTCCCTTGAAGAGGAAAGGGTGATGCAGCAAAGTAGCGTAAGTATTTCCCTCAGTTTTTGAGAACCAGGGTATCAATCCAGTAGGAGACTACACACAAGTCGCCTCGTACCTACACAAACAAATAAGAACCTTGCAACCAACGCAATAAAGGGGTTGTCAATCCCTTCACGACCACTTGCAAAAGTGAGATCTGATAGAGATAATAAGATAAATATTTTTGGTTTTTTTATGATATAGATTGAAAGTAAAGATTGCAAAGTAAAATAGATTGGAAACTTATATGATGGAAAATAGACCCGGGGGCCATAGGTTTCACTAGTGGCTTCTCTCAAGATATCATAAGTATTACGGTGGGTGAACAAATTACTGTCGAGCAATTGATAGAAAAGTGCATAATTGTGAGAATATCTAGGCATGATCATGTATATAGGCATCACGTCCACGACAAGTAGACCCAAACGATTCTACATCTACTACTATTACTCCACACATCGACCGCTATCCGGCATGCATCTAGAGTATTAAGTTCATAAGAACAGAGTAACGCATTAGGCAAGATGACATGATGTAGAGGGATAAACTCAAGCAATATGATATAAACCCCATCTTTTTATCATCGATGGCAACAATACAATGTGTGCCTTGCTGCCCTTGCTGTCACTGGGAAAGGACATCGCAAGATTGAACCCAAAGCTAAGCACTTCTCCCATTGCAAGAAAGATCAATCTAGTAGGCCAAACCAAACTGATAATTCGAAGAGACTTGCAAAGATAACAAATCATACATAAAAGAATTCAGAGGAGATTCAAATATTGTTCATAGATAATCTTGATCATAAACCCACAATTCATCGGATCTCGCCAAACACACCGCAAAAAGAATTACATCGAATAGATCTCCAAGAAAATCGAGGAGAACTTTGTATTGAGATCCAAAGAGAGAGAAGAAGACATCTAGCTAATAACTATGGACCCAAAGTTCTGTGGTAAACTACTCACACATCATCGGAGAGGCTATGGTGTTGATGTAGAAGCCCTGCGTGATCGATTCCCCCTTCGGCGGAGCGCCGGAAAAGTCCCCAAGATGGGATCTCACGGGTACAGAAGGTTGCGGCGGTGGAAATAGGGTTTCGTGGTGCTCTCGGATGTTTTCAGGGTATATGAGTATATATAGGCGAAAGAAGTCGGTCAAGGGAGCCACGAGGGGCCTGTTGGGGAACGTAGCAGAAATTTAAAATTTTCCTACGTGTCACCAAGATCTATCTATGGAGAAACCAGCAACGAAGGGAAAGAGAGTGCATCTACATACCCTTGTAGATCGCTAAGCGGAAGCGTTCAAGTGAACGGGGTTGATGGAGTCGTACTCGTCGTGATTCAAATCACCGATGACCAAGTGCCGAACGGACGGCACCTCCGCGTTCAACACACGTACAGCCCGATGACGTCTCCCATGCCTTGATCCAGCAAGGAGAAAGGGAGAGGTTGAGGAAGACTCCATCCAGCAGCAGCACAACGGCGTGGTGGTGGTGGAGGAGTGTGGCAATCCTGCAGGGCTTCGCCAAGCACTGCGGGAGAGGAGGAAGAAGAGATGCAGGGCTACGCCATCAAGAGGAGAGGAACTCGTGTGTTGTGGGCAGCCCAAACCTCAACTATATATAGGGGAAGGGGAGGGGCTGCGCCCCCTTTAGGGTTTCCACCCCTAGGGGTGGCGGCCAGCCTAGATCCCATCTAAGGGAGGCGGCCAAGGGGAAGGGGGAGAGGGAGGCGCACCAGGATGGGCCTCAGGGCCCATCTGCCCTAGGGTTTGCCCCCTTCTCCTCTCCCTTGCGCCTTGGGCCCTTGTGGGGGGGGCGCACCAGCCCACCTGGGGCTGGTCCCCTTCCACACTTGGCCCATGCAGCCCTTCGGGGCTGGTGGCCCCACTTGGTGGACCCCCGGACACCTCCGATGGTCCTGGTACACTACCGGTGAAGCCCAGAACACTTCCGGTGGCCAAAACCATACTTCCTATATATAAATCTTTACCTCCGGACCATTCCGGAACTCCTCGTGACGTCCGGGATCTCATGCGGGACTCCGAACAACATTCGGTAACCACATACAAACTTCCCTTATAACCCTAGCGTCATCGAACCTTAAGTGTGTAGACCCTACGGGTTCGGGAGACATGCAGACATGACCGAGACGTTCTCCGGTCAATAACCAACAGCGGGATCTGGATACCCATGTTGGCTCCCACATGTTTCCACGATGATCTCATCGGATGAACCACGATGTCAAGGACTTAATCAATCCCGTATACAATTCCCTTTGTCTATCGGTACGATACTTGCCCGAGATTCGATCATCGGTATCCCAATACCTTGTTCAATCTCGTTACTGGCAAGTCTCTTTTACTCGTTCCGCAACACATCATCCCGTGATCAACTCCTTGATCACATTGTGCACATTATGATGATGTCCTACCGAGTGGGCCCAGAGATACCTCTCCGTTTACACGGAGCGACAAATCCCAGTCTCGATTCGTGCCAACCCAACAGACACTTTCGGAGATACCTGTAGTGTAACTTTATAGCCACCCAGTTACGTTGTGACGTTTGGCACACCCAAAGCATTCCTACGGTATCCGGGAGTTGCACAATCTCATGGTCTAAGGAAACGATACTTGACATTAGAAAAGCTTTAGCATACGAACTACACGATCTTTGTGCTAGGCTTAGGATTGGGTCTTGTCCATCACATCATTCTTCTAATGATGTGATCCCGTTATCAATGACATCCAATGTCCATGGTCAGGAAACAGTAACCATCTATTGATCAACGAGCTAGTCAACTAGAGGCTTACTAGGGACATGGTGTTGTCTATGTATCCACACATGTATCTGAGTTTCCTATCAATACAATTCTAGCATGGATAATAAACGATTATCATGAACAAGGAAATATAATAATAACTAATTTATTATTGCCTCTAGGGCATATTTCCAACAGTCTCCCACTTGCACTAGAGTCAATAATCTAGTTCATATCGCCATGTGATTAACATTCACAGGTCATATCGCCATGTGACCAACATCCAAAGAGTTTACTAGAGTCAATAATCTAGTTCACATCACTATGTGATTAACACTCAATGAGTTCTTGGTTTGATCATGTTATGTCTGTGAGAGAGGTTTTAGTCAACGGGTCTGCAACATTCAGATTCGTATGTACTTTGCAAATCTCTATGTCATCTTGTAGATGTCGCTACTACGCTATATTTCAAACAACTGTTCTACTATACGAATCCGGTTTACTCTACTCAGAGCTATCCGGATAGGTGTTAAGCTTGCATCGATGTAACTCTTTACGTCGAACTCTTTATCACCTCCATAACCGAGAAGCATATCCTTATTCCTCTAAGGATAATTTTGACCGCTATCTGGTGACCTACTCCTAGATCACCTTTGTACCCTCTTGCCAGACATGTAGCAAGGCACACATCAGGTGCGGTACTCAGCATGGCATACTGTATAGAGCCTATGACAAAAGCATAGGGGACGACCTTCATCCTGCCTCTTCTTCTGTCGTGGTCGAGCTTTAAGTCTTCACTTCATACCTTACAATTCAGGCAAGAACTCCTTCTTTGACTGATCCATCTTGAACACCTTCAAGATCATGTTAAGGTATGTGCTCATTTGAAAATACCATTAAGCGTTTTGATCTATCCTTATAGATCTTGATGCTCAATGTTCAAGTAGCTTAATCCAGGTTTTTCATTGAAAAACTATTTTCAAATAACCCTATATGCTTTCCAGAAATTCTACATCATTTCTGATCAACAATATGTCAACAACATATACTCATCAGAAATTCTATAGTGCTCCCACTCACTTCTTTGGAAATACAAGTTTCTCATAAACTTTGTATAAACCTAAAATCTTTGATCAACTCATCAAAGTGTACATTCCAACTCCGAGATGCTTACTCCAGTCCTTAGAAGGATTGCTGGAGCTTTGCATACTTGTTAGCATCTTTCAGGATTGAAAAAATCTTCTGGTTGTATCACATACAACCTTTCCTCAAGAAAATCGTCGAGGAAACAATGTTTTGACATCCTATCTGCATAATTTCATAAATAATGCAGTAATCGCTAACATAATTCCAACAGACTCTTAGCATCGCTACGAGTGAGAAAGTCTCATAGCAGTCAACTCCTTGAACTTGTCGGAAAACATCTTAATGACAAGTCGAGCTTTCTTAATGGTGACATTTACCATCATTGTCCGTCTTCCTTTTAAAATCCATCTGTACTCAACAGCCTTATGACCATCGAGCCGTTCTGTCAAAGTCTACACTTTGTTTTCATACATGGATCCTCTCTCGAATTTTATGGCCTCGAGCCATTCATCGGAATCCGGGCCCACCATCGCTTCTCCATAGCTTGTAGGTTCATTGTTGTCTAGCAACATGACTTCCAAGACAGGATTACGTACCACTCTGAAGCAGTACGCATCCTTGTCGTCCTACGAGGTTTGGGAGTGACTTGATCCGAAGTCTCATGATCACTATCATAAGTTTCCACTTCAATTGGTGTAGGTGCCATAGGAATAACTCCTGTGCCCTGCTACACACTAGTTGAAGTGACGGTTCCATAACCTTATCAAGTCTCCACCATCCTCTCACTCAATTCTTCCGAGAGAAACTTTTCCTCGAGAAAGGACCCGATTCTAGAAACAATCCCTATTGCTTTCGGATCTGAGACAGGAGGTATACCCAACTATTTTGGGTGTCCTATGAAGATGCATTTATCCGCTTTGGGTTCGAGCTTATCAGCCTGAAACCTTTTCATATAAGCGTCGCAGCCCCAAACTTTTAAGAAATGACAGCTTAGGTTTCTCTAAACCATAGTTCATACGGTGTCATTTCATCGGAATTACGTGGTGCCCTATTTAAAGTGAATGCGGTTGTCTCTAATGCCTATCCCATAAACTATCGTGGTAATTCGATAAGAGACATCATGGTATGCTCCATATCTAATAGGGTGCAACTATGATGTTCGGACACACCATCATACTATGGTGTTCCAGGCGGTATTAGTTGTGAAACAATTTCCACAATGTCTCAATTGTGTACCAAACTCGCAACTCAGATATTCATCTCTATGATCATATCATAGATATTTTATCCTCTTGTCACGACGATATTCAACTTCATTCTGAAATTACTTGAGCCATTCAATAATTCAGTCTTGTGTTTCATCAAGTAAATATGCTCAGTATCTACTCAAATCATCTGGGAAGTAAGAGCATAACGATATCCACTGTGTGCCTCAACACTCATTGGACTGCACACATCAAAATGTGTTACTTCCAACAAGTTGCTTTCTTGTTCCATTTTACTGAAACCGAAGCTTCCAGTCATCTTGCCCATGTGGTATGATCTGCATGTCTCAAGCGATTCAAAATCAAGTGAGCCCAAACGGTCCATCTGCATGGAGTTTCTTCATGCGTATATACCAATAGACATGGTTCACATGTCTCAATCTTTTCATAAATGAGTGGGTCCAAAGATCCATCAACATGGAGCTTCTTCATGCGTTTTATACCAATATGACTTACATGGCAGTGCCACAAGTAGGTGGTACTATCATTACTATCTTATATCTTTTGGCATGAACATGTGTATCACTATGATCGAGATTTCAATAAACCATCCATTTTAGGTGCAAGACCATTGAAGGTATTATTCAAATAAACAGAGTAACTATTATTCTCTTTAAATGAATAATCGTATTGCGATAGACATAATCCAATCATGTCTATGCTCAACGCAAACACCAAATAACAATTATTTAGGTTTAACACCAATCTCGATGGTAGAGGGAGCGAGCGATGCTTGATCATATCAACTTTGGAAACACTTCCAACACATATCGTCAGCTCACCTTTAGCTAGTCTCCGTTTATTCCGTAGCTTTTATTTCGAGTTACTAACACTTAGCAATCGAACCGGTATCTAATACCCTGATGCTACTAGGAGTACTAGTAAAGTACACATTCACATAATGTATATCCAATATACTTCTATTGACAGCCTTCTCATCTACCAAGTATCTAGGGTAATTCTGCTCCAGTGGCGGTTCCCCTTATTACAGAAGCACTCAGTCTCGGTTTTGGGTTCAACCTTGGGTTTCTCCACTAGAGCAGCAGCTGATTTGCCGTTTCATGAAGTATCCCTTCTTGCTTTTGCCCTTCTTGAAACTAGTGGTTTCACTAACCATCAACAATTGATGCTCCTTCTTGATTTCTACTTTCGCGGTGTCAAACATCGCGAATATTTCAAGGATCGTCATATCTATCCCTGATATGTTATAGTTCATCACGAAGCTCTAGTAGCTTGGTGGCAATAACTTTGGAGAAACATCACTATCTTATCTGGAAGATTAACTCCCACTCGATTCAAGTGATTGTTGTACTCAGACAATCTGAGCACAAGCTCAACGATTGAGCTTTTCTCCCTTAGTTTGCAGGCTAAGAAAATCGTCGGAGGTCTTATACCTCTTGACGTGGGGCACGAGCCTGAAATCCCAATTTCAGCCCTCGAAACATCTCATATGTTCCGCGACATTTCAAAATGTCTTCGGTGCCTCAATTCTAAACCATTTATCATTACCGAACTATCATGTAGTCATCATAACGTGTATGTCAGATGTTCGCAACATCCACAGACCACGTTCGAGGTCCAGCACACCGAGCGGTGCATTAAGGACACAAGCCTTCTACTGTCCGCATAATTGCTACTATCAACTTTCAACTATATTTTCTCTAGGAACATATCTAAAACAGTAGAACTAAAGCGCGAGCTTACGACATAATTTACAAAGATCTTTTGACTATGTTCAGGATAATTAAGTTCATCTTATGAACTCCCACTCAGATAGACATCCCTCTAGTCATCCAAGTGATTACATGATCCGAGTCAACTAGGCCGTGTCCGATCATCACGTGAGATGGACTAGTCAATGTCGGTGAACATCTTCATGTTGATCGTATCTACCATACGACTCATGCTCGACCTTTCGGTCTTCTGTGTTCCGAGGCCATGTCTGTACATGCTAGGCTCGTCAAGTCAACCTAAGTGTTTGCATGTGTTCCGAGGCCATGTCTGTACATGCTAGGCTCGTCAACACCCGTTGTATTCGAACGTAAGAATCTATCACACCCGATCATCACGTGGTGCTTCGAAACGACGAACTTTCGCAACGGTGCACAGTTAGGGGGGACACTTTCTTGAAATTTTAATGAGGGATCATCTTATTTACTACCGTCGTTCTAAGCAAATAAGATGCAAAAACATGATAAACATCACATGCAATCAAATAGTGACATGATATGGCCATCATCACTTTGCTCCTTTCGATCTCCATCTTCGGGGCTCCATGATCATCATCGTCACCGGCATGACACCATGATCTTCATCATCATGATCTCCGTGAAGTTGTCTCGTCAACTATTACTTCTACTACTATGGCTAACGGTTAGCAATAAAGTAAAGTAATTACATGACGTTTATGTTGACACGCAGGTCATAAATAAATTAAAGACAACTCCTATGGCTCCTGCCGGTTGTCATACTCATCGACATGCAAGTCGTGATTCCTATTACAAGAACATGATCATCTCATACATCACATATATCATACATCACATCCTTTGTCCATATCACATCACATGGCATACCCTGCAAAAACAAGTTAGACGTCCTCTAATTGTTGTTTGCATGTTTTACGTGGCTGCTATGGGTTTCTAGCAAGAACGTTTCTTACCTACGCAAAACCACAACGTGATATGTCAATTGCTATTTACCCTTCATAAGGACCCTTTTCATCGAATCCGATCCGACTAAAGTGGGAGAGACTGGCACCCGCTAGCCACCTTATGCAACTAGTGCATGTCAGTCGGTGGAACCTGTCTCACGTAAGCGTACGTGTAAGGTCGGTCCGGGCCGCTTCATCCCACAATGCCGCCGAATCAAGATTGACTAGTAACGGTAAGCATATTGAACAAAATCAACGCCCACAACTACTTTGTGTTCTACTCGTGCAAAGAATCTACGCAATAGACCTAGCTCATGATGCCACTGTTGGGGAACGTAGAAGAAATTTAAAATTTTCCTACGTGTCACCAAGATCTATCTATGGAGAAACCAGCAACGAAGGGAAAGAGAGTGCATCTACATACCCTTGTAGATCGCTAAGCAGAAGCGTTCAAGTGAACGGGGTTGATGGAGTCGTACTCGTCGTGATCCAAATCACCGATGACCAAGTGCCGAACGGACGGCACCTCCGCGTTCAACACACGTACAGCCCGATGACGTCTCCCATGCCTTGATCCAGCAAGGAGAAAGGGAGAGGTTGAGGAAGACTCCATCCAGCAGCAGCACAACGGCGTGGTGGTGGTGGAGGAGTGTGGCAATCCTGCAGGGCTTCGCCAAGCACTGCGGGAGAGGAGGAAGAAGAGATGCAGGGCTGCGCCATCAAGAGGAGAGGAACTCGTGTGTTGTGGGCAGCCCAAACCTCAACTATATATAGGGGAAGGGGAGGGGCTGCGCCCCCTTTAGGGTTTCCACCCCTAGGGGTGGCGGCCAGCCTAGATCCCATCTAAGGGAGGCGGCCAAGGGGGAGGGGGAGAGGGAGGCGCACCAGGATGGGCCTCAGGGCCCATCTGCCCTAGGGTTTGCCCCCTTCTCCTCTCCCTTGCGCCTTGGGCCCTTGTGGGGGGGGTGCACCAGCCCACCTGGGGCTGGTCCCCTTCCACACTTGGCCCATGCAGCCCTCCGGTGCTGGTGGCCCCACTTGATGGACCCCCGAACACCTCCGATGGTCCTGGTACACTACCGGTGAAGCCCAGAACACTTCCGGTGGCCAAAACCATACTTCCTATATATAAATCTTTACCTCCGGACCATTCCGGAACTCCTCGTGACGTCCGGGATCTCATGCGGGACTCCGAACAACATTCGGTAACCACATACAAACTTCCCTTATAACCCTAGCGTCATCGAACCTTAAGTGTGTAGACCCTACGGGTTCGGGAGACATGCAGACATGACCGAGACGTTCTCCGGTCAATAACCAACAACGGGATCTGGATACCCATGTTGGCTCCCACATGTTTCCACGATGATCTCATCGGATGAACCACGATGTCAAGGACTTAATCAATCCCGTATACAATTCCCTTTGTCTATCGGTACGATACTTGCCCGAGATTCGATCATCGGTATCCCAATACCTTGTTCAATCTCGTTACCGGCAAGTCTCTTTTACTCGTTCCGCAACACATCATCCCGTGATCAACTCCTTGATCACATTGTGCACATTATGATGATGTCCAACCGAGTGGGCCCAGAGATACCTCTCCGTTTACACGGAGCGACAAATCCCAGTCTCGATTCGTGCCAACCCAACAGACACTTTCGGAGATACCTGTAGTGTACCTTTATAGCCACCCAGTTACGTTGTGACGTTTGGCACACCCAAAGCATTCCTACGGTATCCGGGAGTTGCACAATCTCATGGTCTAAGGAAACGATACTTGACATTAGAAAAGCTTTAGCATACGAACTACACAATCTTTGTGCTAGGCTTAGGATTGGGTCTTGTCCATCACATCATTCTTCTAATGATGTGATCCCGTTATCAATGACATCCAATGTCCATGGTCAGGAAACAGTAACCATCTATTGATCAACGAGCTAGTCAACTAGAGGCTTACTAGGGACATGGTGTTGTCTATGTATCCACACATGTATTTGAGTTTCCTATCAATACAATTCTAGCATGGATAATAAACGATTATCATGAACAAGGAAATATAATAATAACTAATTTATTATTGCCTCTAGGGCATATTTCCAACAGGGCCCACGAGGGTGGGGTCACGCCTACCCCCTGGGCGCGCTCTCCTGCCTCATGGCCTCCTCATTTCTTTCTTGACGTTCACTCCAGGTCTCCTTGATTGCGTTTGTTCCAAAAACCATTAGAGTGGAGTCATAGTGGAGTCATAGATCACATAAGTAGGAAAATCATTAAACAAAATATACTTTTCTTTGTCTTCACCAATTTATGTTGTGCACTTTGTCCTTATTTTTTTACTAGGATAGTCATCTTGATGTCTTTTTTTAACACGATACAAATGCACAGATTCACATTCACCCCTATAAACGCATGCACACACATGATATTCTTATGAGCACCTTCGAAATACTGAGTTGTCACAACATCTTAAGATTGACGAAATCACCAAGGGCGTTTTCATAGTCAACCGGAATGTCTCCTCCCACTAAAGAAACATCACCGGAAAAGTCTAAAATAAATCAAGAAAAATACGAGAACAAATGGCAAGTCTAGGAATTGAACCCTGATAGGCTGGTTCCACTACAAGAAGCCTAGGTGAGTTAGGATTTGGCACATGCTTTTATTAAGTTTGAAAACGCGGCAAAGTTTCATAATAGTGTTTTGTTGTTGACCATGTTTCCTTACACACCCTACTCGTATCTTGATGATGCCTTGTTAAATGTCTTTGATTTTTTTTACTTTTGTATTGTGAGGTTTCCAAACCTAAATATCACATTTGACCCTCTGAATCCAAAGTTTCTACTTTTTTTTGAAACTCAAGTGTGAATCATTGGCACGTGGATGCCATCGCCTTAGAAATCTGAACACACAAAAAAGTTTTGCTAAAGCACATCTAGATGTGCCATAAGTATTGCACATCTAAATCCTATGTCATTGATCTTACGTTGAAATTCGTGTGGATATTTTAATTTCTTTTTTTCCTCTTTATACTTGATTCACTCACTTAGATGTGCAATTACCAGAGCACATCTAGATGTGCCCTAGACACACTCCACAAAAAATACACGTTGCCAAAGAAAAAAAGAAACTCAATCTAAAGTAAGTTAATCTTCATATTTACAATATACGTTATTGGAGGTCTCCAGCTAGAACGAGACTCCCCCCGACCCCCGCGTCGCCTAGCTCTGGCGACTCGGGGGAAACCAGCCGCCGCCGCTAGGCCTCCGTCCTCCCTTCCTCTCCGCGTCGCCGCCGCCAGAGGGTACGCTCGCGAAGGCTGGGCAGGCTCAGTGAAGGCGGCGGCGGGGCAGCCCCTGCATGGCGTCGTGGCGTGAGGTCTGGATCGGGTGGCGTCCTTGCTACTGCCGACGGTGGCAGTCAGCGGGGCGTGGGGCGATGGATGTGCGGTTGCGGCCTCAGCTGGAGCTCCGCGGACGGACGCGCGCGGGATGCCGCGGCGCGGTGGGCGTCCAGCTTGCGGCTGTACGGGCTCGATCTGGGCCCGTGCGGGCCTGCAGGTTGGCGCGGGTGGTGGTCGGCGCGGACCTCGGATGGTGCGTCGCCGGGCTGGCCGCGTTCGGGAGCGGGGAGGCGCACGTAGGGCGGCGTAGCGTGGCTGCGCCGGGTGGCCGTGATTTGGTGGCGGATCTGGTGGTTCGAGGGGGGCAGCTTCAGGTCAACACCACGGCTCGCGGCGGTGGCTTCGGGTTCGCCGGATCCAGCGCAAGGGGGCGTGCGGCAACACAAGGTGGCCGCGTCGGGCGGCACAGCGCGGCTGGGTAGGAGGCTCAGGCCGTGGTGGATGCGGGGTGCAGGGTCCGGTCTGGTTTCTACAGGCCCGTCGTCGAGGAGGCTTGCTGGTGGCTTGGCACAGCGTTGGTGTGCTCGCTGTGTTGGGGGTGTGCAGTCCAGTGGAGGTACTGGTCGGCCTTGGCCGGCTGCGTGGGAGTGGCTGTCTCAAGTGAAAGCCTGGCCGGTGCTCGCCGGCCGACGGCGACGGTGTCCGTGGGCGTCGCTATCCTCCTTGGAGGCGTCGTTGGGATCTACACAACCTCTACTTCCGGATCAAGTTCTTCAGGTGAAAGCCCAGATCCTACTGCAGGGTCGGGCGGTGTCGTCGTCTTCAATGTCGTTTCCCCTCTTTAGGGCGCCGTTTTGAAGATCTTGATCTCATGGGTGCTTCCTACGGCTGGACGTGCACGGTGGCTTCTGTGGCAACGATGATGGTGGTGAGCAATGTCGAAGGCATGACATTGGTCGTGGTAGTCGGCTCTTCTCCAGCATGTCCGGGGGGCTGCCTCGACTATTTGTTGTTGTGAAGTCGAAGCTGCGGTGGCGAGGCTCCGGTGGTGTACGATAACGCGCGAAAGATGGTTCGTTCGGCGATCTGCCGTGACGCCAACCTTGTCTAGTTTCTTCGTAGTTCATCATCGGAGTCGGAGCTGCGTTGCCTTGTTGTGGATTGTAAGGAGTGTTGTTCTGCAGCTAATAGGGCTGCTGTTTTTTTCTTTTTCTTTGATCTTCGGATCTTCACCATGTTGTTCTTCCACTGTTTTCTACTAAATCTGAATCAAGCCAGCGATTTGCTGGATCTTTCAAAAAAAACAATATACATTATTTGACCCTCAAAAAAGAATATACATTTTTTTGAGGTTAGAATATACATTATTTAGCGGTTCATGAATCGTGGCAATCCATTGTTTGTAGGGTTGGGCGGCGCACCATGCGATCTCGCTTTACACCCCTCTCGGTCCGATATCCGCCCTATCTACATGACAACTCGCATTTTATTGTCAATGCTTTTGTGACGTTTGGCGGGGACATTTAGAAACATTACAACCGAGCACCAATCCAGCCCTCTCAGACTATTAGCATTTTCAACCCTCGGATCTACTGTTCTGTATGCTCTTGGTCGTTGGATGCACCTTCAGGGCTGCTGGGAGCGCTACACGGAGTGGCCGATACTCCGGTAAGAAAATCAGCGATCCATTGTTATTTGGGCCAG
Organism: Aegilops umbellulata; assembly: GCA_032464435.1. Lineage (NCBI taxonomy): Eukaryota > Viridiplantae > Streptophyta > Magnoliopsida > Poales > Poaceae > Aegilops > Aegilops umbellulata. The sequence continues at coordinate 403,825,598 of CP136054.1, forward strand.
CTGGGCCAATTCCAATCTCCGTAGCTTCTCAGGAGAATAAAAAACGGTAGGGAAAAGCGGTGGGTGCGACTGTGCGCATGCCTGGTCCGTGTGATCTTGTGGAGGCGAGCCCAAGGTGCGGCAGGGATAGCAGCGAACTGTCTCTATCGATTGAAATCGCGTACCCTGTGATGGGGCTTAGGCGATGGCGGCGGCGGATGCTTCGGCGCGAGGAACTTCTTCACTACCCTTGTCGCCATCTCGCAGCGGGTCCGATCAGTTTCGACCTCCATCTTGTGCAGATCCATCCATATCGAACTAGCATCATCCTGCCGTTCCTGATTGCCTGTGAGGGTGTGACTGCTCATATGTTATAATTGATCATACAAGGTGTCTTGTCCAGGATTGCTGCCAATGGTTCACATTCTAGAGCAGACGTATGATGAATTAGAATTATCTACCTACTCTTGGTATTCTAATTATATATCTATCAAGAGACTATCATTAATTCATTATTGTTCTATCGGGGAAGAAAACTGTCATTGTTAGTGCATCCAAATGTTTGATACGTGTTCTTTGATTGCTTTAAAAAGAAAAAGGGATTAACAGTGGATATAGATGACTGTTTCACATTCGAAAATTCATGGCATGTAAATTCGAACTTACACCTTCCTCTCTACTGCTTTCAAATTAGATCTAGGTTAATACTAATTGAGGTAATTTAGGTCTGCTAGCAACAGGTGGAATCGTTTGAGGTGCACAGGAGCTACCCTTTTGCTATTTTGTTGCATTTATTTTTGTTCCACGGTGTTACTAGATTCCAATCATGCAATCGTTTAGGTTACAAAAGGAAAATCTTAGTGTGCCAGTGAACATGAAGAATAATTCAGCTTTAAGGTGTTATCAATATTTTGTCCTCCAAAATAGCTTCTGAACTAACCTAGGTACACATGCAAATTCCATGAAAATGTACTAACTGATTACCACCATTATAAAGTAATTTTTAGGAGGACAGGGAGCATTGGTTTGTTATGATTATTTATTTTGTTATAGAACATGCATGTAATATGCAATGCGGTATTGAAGATTATATGGTTGCTCCTTATGAAGCAGATACACATATGATATGCCATTAGTATTTATGAACAAACTTGTTGATAGTGTAATTGCCGATGATTCAGATTTCGCACCATTTGGCTGCTCTACAGTAAGCGCACTGGTACAGTTGTTTTCCCTGTTCTCAACATGTCCTGATACCTCCCCTCCCCTCCTTCAATTACTTATTCTATCATTTTTATGTATTCTGTTGTTGTGTGCCTAAGATGATGAATTACAGAATGTTCTTTTTCCAAAAGGTCGACGAAGCTTTCAGTGTGATGTTTTTTCTAGCTTTGCAGTTTAGAACCTTCTCTTCAAGCTAATACGAAGTAGCATGGACGATTTTAGGTAATCAAGCACATGAGGTACAATGATTTCAGGTAATACGAAGTAGCTTTATACGTGACTCGAAGTTATGTGATTATAAATGTGACATGAAAAATAATGTACTCAATACAACATAACCTTTATTACAATACTGACATATTTCTTTTCTGTCACATTTATAATCACATACCTTCCAAGTCTGTAGCATTGCACGAAGAAGGGTTGTTGATATGAAGTAGCTTGTGACTGGTTATGTTGGATTGAAATGCATTATTATTTTTCTGTCACATTTACAATAACATAACTTCAAGTTTGTAGCATTGCCTCTTTAAATTTATATAAAAGAAGTAAAAAATATATTAATTTTCTGTTTTCTCATATGATGGAATATGAAATAAAGCAGTGCAATCACAACAAATGAACGAAATAAAGCAGCACTATCACAACAAGTGGCCGCCCATCACATGTATGAGGATGGACCAAATTAGCTCAAAAAATAACTAATATATATAGAACGCATGCTGGTATTAAAACAATATATAATCTCTACATATATTTGTATCAATCCTAACATTAGAGTGCAAAAATATATGGGCGCAGCAAGGCGCGCCATAAATGATCTAGTAGAGAGGAGTAAGATGTTACATCATACACTGAATGAGAGGTAATGGTCAATTTGACTAGAACCATGTGTATACTTGTTGTATATGTTTTTCCTTGCCAAGTAATACACTTAGTAACGATCTTGTCTTCAAGATGTTAAAAATCAATTCTCTCGAGTTGTCTGGTCGAAATTGGTATGCCTAATATCTCACTGGGAAGACAATGCACACCAAAAAATACCAAAGGCAACTAAATCAATTTCGTTGCACATAATGCCAATAACATATAAAATCCATTGGACAATACTAGTAAATTATTTGATGGTTGCACTAGTAATGTTCGGTGGATGCCAAATATTGCACTGGTAATTATCGTGTAGAGGACACAATTTTACAAAATACCTAAATGCCCTAAAAACTAAATAAAACAGAAAAGGAAAATAAATAAAAGAAAGAAATTTAAAAAACAAAAAAGGGGGACCCCCCCTGAACCAGGCGGCCCAGCTCACACCGGCCGGCCCATCTGGCCCACCTGGCCACACCTGGCCCGCCTCCCTCTGTCGCATCCCCTTCCCCTGTTCTCCCGACCCGGGTCGGAACAGGGCGCGTCCCCGCCGCACCCCCTCGCCGGCAACGGGAGAGGATAAGGCCGCCACGCCCCCCGCCTCCTTGATCCCGCCTCCCACTCGCCCCCACTCTCGCCTCGGTTCCTGCGCCCTCCCCTCAAATCCACCTCGCTCTCCTCCTCGTTCCCTACCACGCCCGAACACCGCCATGGACCCGCCGTCGTGAATCGCGCGGTGAGAGGATCGAGAAGAGGTGTCTAGAGGGAGGGTGATTAGACACTAAGTACCAAAAGTTGCAGTTTTTAAAATTCTTAAGTTCAAGTGGAGTTTAGGCACAAGTTTAACACATACAATACATATCAAGCAAGCATGCAATGAGTATATGAGCAGCGGAAAGTAAAGCATGCAACTTGCAAGAATGTAAAGGGAAGGGTTTGGAGTATTCAAACGCAATTTGAGACACGGATGTTTTTGGCGTGGTTCCGATAGGTGGTGCTATCGTACATCCACGTTGATGGAGACTTCAACCCACGGAGGGTAACGGTTGCGCGAGTCCACGGAGGGCTCCACCCACGAAGGGTCCACGAAGAAGCAACCTTGTCTATTCCATCATGGCCGTCGCCCACGAAGGACTTGCCTCACTAGCGGTAGATCTTCACGAAGTAGGCAATCTCCTAGCCCTTACAAACTCATTGGTTCAACTCCACAATCTTGTCGGAGGCTCCCAAGTGACACCTAGCCAATCTAGGAGACACCACTCTCCAAGAAGTAACAAATGGTGTGTTGATGATGAACTCCTTGCTCTTGTGCTTCAAATGATAGTCTCCCCAACACTCAACTCTCTCTCATAGGATTTGGATTTGGTGGAAAGAAGATTTGAGTGGAAAGCAACTTGGGGAATGCTAGAGATCAAGATTCATATGGTAGGAATGGAATATCTTGAGCTCAACACAAGTGTAGGTGGTTCTCTCTCAGAAAATGTGTATTGGAAGTGAAGATCTGTTCTGATGGCTTTCTCCATGAATGAAGAGTGGGTGGAGGGGTATATATAGCCTCCACACAAAATCTAACCGTTACACACAATCTGCTAAACTCGGTGGGACCGAATCATTAAACTCGGTCGGACCGATTCAGCAAACCTAGTGACCGTTAGGATTTTCGGTGGGACTGAGATGCAACTCGGTAGGACCGATATGGTTAGGGTTAGGGCATAACGTAATCTCAGTGTGACCGATTACACAAACTCGGTGAGACCGATTTGGTAATAAGCTAAGCAGAGAGTTGGTCAGGCAAACTCGGTGAGACCGATTACACAAACTCGGTGGGACCGATTTGGTAATAAGCTAACCAGAGGATTTGCATTGTAATCTCGGTAGTACCGATTGCGCAAACTCAGTGAGACCGATTTTGGCAATGGACATACACAGTGAGATTGCAATACCATCTCGGTGAGACCGAGATCCCTATCGGTGAAACCGATTTGCTAGGGTTTGTGGTAGTGGATATGACATGTGAAACTCGGTGGCTCCGAATAGAAAGAATCGGTGGGGCCGAGTTTGACTTTAGGTTTGGGTCATATGTGGATATGGAAAGGTAGTTGAGGATTTTGGAGCATATCACTAAGCACATGAAGCAAGAGGCTCATTAAGCAACACCTCATCCCTCCTTAATAGTATTAGCTTTTCCTATAGACTCAATGTGATCTTGGATCACTAAAATAGAAAATGTAGAGTCTTGTTCTTGAAGCTTGAGCCAATCCTTTGTCCTTAGCTTCTTGAAGGGGTTCCACATCCTTTAGTCCATGCCACTCCATTGTTGAACTTGTCTGAAACATACTAGGTAAAAGTGTTAGTCCAACAAGAGATATGTTGACATTAATTACCAAAACCACCCAGGGAGCACTTGTGCTTTCAATCTCCCCCTTTTTGGTAATTGATGACAACATACATCAAAGCTTTAGATAAAGATATAGAGAATAGCAAGTAAAGCTTTGGAAAGACATGTAACATGCATAGGCTCCCCCTACATGTATGCAATCATGTGAATGTGGAATATAGAGGCATGTGACTGCATAAACATGACAGAGTAAGCAATGTGTTACATGTATCTTGGCTATATGCATCAGAGCAAATGATGTGAATATGAGAAATGTACCTTCATGCTCATGAGTCCTTCTTGCAAACAGTATGTACATCAGCAAGAACTTCTCATTCACATGACTGTGATGCATATACTTACCTTGTGGTCTTGAGTTGGCTTAGGATGGGATGAACCTGCGCAAACAAGGTTAGATAACACAGATACACCTACTAACCAGAGCAAACAAGAGAAACCACAAGAGAACCAAGACTGGGATGACATGTAGAGTGAGTACTAAGTACTACATTGGATATAGACATGTCCCCAAAAAATAAAGATATGCAATAAAATTAAAGATATGCAATAAAATCAGAGATTTCCTTTCCTTAGATGTCTTGCTCCCCCTGAATCTAACATGAGATATTGGGAGAAGATAGGAAACAGAAAATCAGAGCAATAGAAAATAATCAACAGAGCTTGAGCTAAAGCAAGCAACCAAAAAAAACAAACATGTCTTTCCCCTCTTAAAGACATGTGATATCTCTCCTCTTGAACACCAAGCATCTGGGGTCATTGATGATATTACTTTCTCTCCCCCTGAGTATATTCTCCCCCTATAGGAAAGCTTAAGCTTTGATGTGATCTCTCTCTCCCCCTTTGACATCAATTTCCAAGAAGGGTCTTCTGGATATGTGACACAAATGGGTTGGTCCTTGAGTCACAGAGCAAAGCAACATGTGTAACATGATGCTGGTAGAGGACAAGAATCATTGAGTGGAGCTGAAGCAAATAGAAATCAGGAATAAGTGGCAAGTTGGTTTTCCTGTGATTAAATCGGTGACTCCGAGTTGTGTGCTTTGGTTGCACTGAAAGATTTCAGTTAGACCGAAGGAAACAAACCGGTGTGACCGAGTTCATCAGAGTGAAACTACTTGTCACCTCAGCTCACTAGACAAGTAAGATCTCACAAGGATTTGCAAGGAATTTACTGGAAGATTTGCAATGAATTGGATGCAGAAAATGCAGAACAAAGAGAAAAGACAAGAAACTAAAAGATCTAGATGAAGTTTTTTTTGAAAGGGGAAACAAATATGCAAGAGATAAATGCAATAACACAAAAAAAGAAAACACAAGAGAACTTCATCTAGAGTTGGGCGGTGACAAAGTCACCTATGTTAGAGTATATTGACTTAGGAGTCAAGTGAGAGCACTTGATCATAGGTCATACTCATCGTTTAAGCTCAAAATGGGGTTACCATTTTTCGTTTAAGCATCTTGATGTATTCACATCTTGTTGAGTTGCTTTGACTCATGATTTGGAGTAAAGCTTCTCTAAGATGGAATGACATACCGTGGATGGTGGTGTGGGTCTTGCTCATGTAGTTGAACTTGTGTGGGTTGCTCAGGGTTGATGTAGTTCATCAAGAGTTGGGAGCACCACTTGGAGTTTGAGTTCATCTACCTACATGGGTTAGTTTTGCAAGGAAAAGCACTTGTGTATCCAAAATGACAATTATAGGATTTAACATAGAATTTGTCAAAGGATATATTTGAGTGGCTTCGTATTTCCTTGTCTCCAACCACCATTGTGTAGAGACTTGGTGATGTAGAAATTGCTCATGATGTGAGTGTGTTGCAATCTCATAGAATTAGATTCAACCAAGTACCTACACGGGTTAGATGACATGCAAGGTGCAAATATATCCAAGACATATGAATTGCTTCATAAGAGAAATATCAAGGATTAGTCATAGGCTCATGCCTCGCATGTATCAAATGGAGTTCCTACTCCAAGTTTGAAGCATCAATGATGTTCAATTCACCTCTTAACCTGCAAAACACTTTCTCATCAAGTGGTTTAGTGAATATATCCGCCAATTGCTTATCGGTGCGAACAAGCTTAAGGTTAATGTCCCCTTTGGCAACATGATCTCGAATGAAATGATGACGAACTTCAATATGCTTAGTTCGAGAATGTTGCATGGGATTGTGAGCAATCTTAATAGCACTTCCATTGTCACATAGCAATGGAACATGTTTCACATATATCCCATAATCTTTAAGAGTTTGGGTCATCCAAAGTAATTGAGCACAACATGAACCAGCGACAATGTATTCCGCTTCGGCGGTGGATAAGGATACCGAGTTTTGTTTCTTGGAAGACCAATACACAAGAGATCTACCAAGGAACTCACAAGTACCCGAAGTGGACTTTCTATCAACCTTGTCTCCGGCATAGTCCGAATCGGAATAGCCAACAAGATCAAAAGAGGACCTCTTAGGATACCAAATGCCAAAATTTGGTGTATGGATTAAGTATCTCACTATCCTTTTCACAGCCTTAAGATGACATTCTTTAGGAGCAGCTTGATATCGTGCACACATGCACACACTTAGCATAATATCGGGACGGGGGGCACATAGATATAACAATGAACCAATCATAGAGCGATAAACCTTTTGATCAACCAGTTCACCATCTTTGGTCAAATCAAGATGTCCACTAGTAGGCATAGGTGTAGGCATACCTTTGCATTCTTGCATATTGAACTTCTTGAATAAGTCTTTGGTGTACTTTGTTTGAGAGACAAATGTACCTTCCTTAGTTTGCTTGATTTGCAAACCGAGAAAGAATTTGAGTTCACTCATCATAGACATCTCAAACTTCTCTGACATTAGCTTTCCAAACTTTTCACTAAAATGAGGGTTAGTTGAACCAAATATGATATCATCAACATAAATTTGGCATACAAATAGTTCTCCATTAACCCTTTTAGTAAAAAGAGTAGAATCAATTTTACCAATTTCAAAGCCTTTTTCAGTAAGAAACTTGGTCAAGCATTTATACCATGCTCTAGGAGCTTGTTTAAGACCATAAAGGGCTTTGTGAAGTTTGTAAACATGATTAGGTTTCTTAGGATTGACAAAGCCGGGAGGTTGCTTAACATAAACTTCCTCCTCAATTTTGCCATTTAGAAAAGCACTTTTAATATCCATTTGGTATAAGGTGATATCATGGTGATTAGCATAGGCAAGTAAGATGCGAATGGACTCAAGTCTAGCAACGGGAGCATATGTCTCACCATAGTCCATACCTTCAACTTGTGTATAGCCTTGGGCGACGAGACGTGATTTGTTGCAAACCACTTGTCCATCTTCATCTTGCTTGTTGCGAAACACCCATTTGGTACCAATGATGTTGTGGTTGTTGTCGGGCTTCTCGACCAATGTCCACACTTGATTTCTCTCAAAGTTGTGTAGCTCTTCATGCATAGCGTTTATCCAATCCGGATCCTTCAATGCTTCTTCAACCTTCATAGGTTCAATTTTAGAAATGAATGAGTAATGTTCACAAAAGTTAGCTAAACGAGTTTTAGAGCGAGTGATTCTCCCGGTTTGGATATCTTTGTAGATTTGCTCGACGGGATGATCTTTGGCAATTCTTGCTCGAACTCGTGAAATCTTTTGCTTGGGTCGGGGTGGAACATCCTCTTCATCTTGTTCTTCTTCTTCTTCTTGGCCTTCTTCATTGTTGACGTTGTTGTTCTCTTGTCGTGGTGGAGAAGGAGGTTGTTGATGTTCATCTTGGTGTACTTCCTCGTTTTCTTCATCTTGGTGTGTCCCACTTGTGGATGCTTCCGTATCAACTCTTGGTTCACCTTGTTGTGAGGTAGAAGCTTCCACTTGGACAGACGAGGTACTCTCCTTCATTTTCGTCGGACGAACCTTGCCAATGGACAAGTCTTGAATTGCTTCCGAAGGGTCATTGTCTCCTACATCAATTGGCAATTGCTCTACTTGTGAGCCATTAGATTCATCAAACTTCACATCCACCATCTCTTCAACCTTTCGGGTGAAATTGTTGTAGACACGGTAAGTGTGAGAGTTTGAGCCATAACCAAGTAGAAAACCTTCATGAGACTTAGGAGCAAATTTAGAACGACGATGCTTGTCAAGAATGTAGCACTTTGAGCCAAATACTCGAAAGTATCCAACTTGGGGTTTGTTACCGGTGAGGAGCTCGTACGCCGTCTTGCCGAGTAGCTTGTGAAGATACAAGCGATTTGTTGCATGACAAGCTGTCTCAACCGCTTCCGCCCAAAAGTGTTTTGGCGTCTTGTACTCATCAAGCATCATTCTTGCCATCTTGATAAGAGTCCGGTTCTTCCTCTCAACAACTCCATTTTGTTGAGGTGTGTACGTAGCCGAGAACTCGTGTGAAATCCCTTCTTCGTCAAGAAAGGTGTCCACTTCTTGAACTCCGTTCCATTGTCGCTCCAAACCTTCTTGATCTTCACGTCAAACTGATTTTGGGCCTTCCTAGCGAAGTTTTTGAAGATCTTTTGGACCTGCGACTTGTCATCAAGAAAGAACACCCACGTAAATCTTGAAAAATCATCAACTATGACTAGACCAAATGAGTTACCACCGAGACTCTTGTCCGCATTTGGACCAAAGAGATCCATGTGAAGTAGCTCGAGTGGTCTTCTTGTGGTCATGATGTTCTTTGCGCGGTGACTTCCTCCAACTTGTTTCCCTGCTTGACAAGCACTACAAAGTCTATCCTTGTCAAATACAACATATTTTATTCCAAGGATATGATCACCTTTAATAAGATTATCAAGATTTCGCATTCCAACATGACATAGTCTTCTATGCCACAACCAGCCTTTAGAAGATTTAGCAATTAGGCAAGTTTTAGGTTGAGCCTTTTTAGTGAAATCAACAATGTAAAGATCTCCTCTACGTATACCGGTAAAGACCATTTTATGATTGTCTCTACGATTTGGCAATCTACTTCAGTGAATAAGACATTGAAACCAAAATCCGCAAGTCTAGAAACTAAAAGTAAATTGTATCCAAGAGATTCAACGAGCATGACATTTTGTATGGAGCTATCGTGCGAGATGGCCACCTTACCAAGGCCAACCACCTTACCCTTTGAATTATCACCAAAGGTGACATATTTTCGAGGGCCGTCATTTTCAGCAAGCTCACGGAACATCTCTTCATCTCCGGTCATATGATCAGTACATCCACTATCAAGGACCCACTCCTTTCCTCCAGCCATGTAGCCGCGAAGATTTGCCATAAGACCAAAATGTCTCATTGCATCATCAAGATCATAGTCACTATCATCATCTTCATCATAATATCCATGTTCAACATCATCTTGTGATTGATCAATTCCTAGAGAGAGTAATTCATTAGGTACATGATCATCAAAGTGGTTACCTTTATGAATTCTTATAGCTTCGGATATGATGTCACTAATGATTCCAACATTTCCTTTAGCATGCATGAGATTGGTAAGCTCAAATAGACAATCACCAAAACTAGGATCACTAGAGTTCATCTTACTCAAGGCAATAGATTTATGGAGAATTTCGTCTAAATTTTTCAAGGAATAATCGGGAAATCGTCCCTCAAGAAATTTCCATATGGGGTAGGCACATTTTAGAGTAGACAAACTAACAATCAAATTTTCGTGCAATCCTCTAATGATGAGCTCGACCGTTCTAAGATTGCGAATCATGTCAATATCTTCATCTAGGGTAGGGTGCAAAGGATCAATATGATGTGCACAAGGACTAGCAATTTACTTGTTCAAATGATATTCATTGAAAATCTCAAGCATTTCATTTTTCCACTCATGAAAGTACTCTCCATCAAGAATGGGCACTCTATGTCTAAGACTCCCTAAGGTAGACACATCCATCTTCCTCCAAAGGTGTTTAAACCAAGGCAATGGAGACCAAAGCTCTGATACCAATTGAGAGGATCGAGAAGAGGTGTCTAGAGGGGGGGGGTGATTAGACACTAAGTACCAAAAGTTGTAGTTTTTAAAATTCTTAAGTTCAAGTGGAGTTTAGGCATAAGTTTAACACATACAATACATATCAAGCAAGCATGCAATGAGTATATGAGCAACGGAAAGTAAAGCATGCAACTTGCAAGAATGTAAAGGGAAGGGTTTGGAGTATTCAAACGCAATTTGAGACACGAATGTTTTTGGTGTGGTTCCGATAGGTGGTGCTATCGTACATCCACGTTGATGGAGACCTCGACCCACGGAGGGTAATGGTTGCGCGAGTCCACGGAGGGCTCCACCCACGAAGGGTCCACGAAGAAGCAACCTTGTCTATTCCATCATGGCCGTCGCCCATGAAGGACTTGCCTCACTAGCGGTAGATCTTCACAAAGTAGGCGTTCTCCTTGCCCTTACAAATTCCTTGGTTCAACTCCACAATCTTGTCGGAGGCTCCCAAGTGACACCTAGACAATCTAGGAGACACCACTCTCCAAGAAGTAACAAATGGTGTGTTGATGATGAACTCCTTGCTCTTGTGCTTCAAATGATAGTCTCCCCAACACTCAGCTCTCTCTCATAGGATTTGGATTTGGTGGAAAGAAGATTTGAGTGGAAAGCAACTTGGGGAAGGCTAGAGATCAAGATTCATATGGTAGGAATGGAATATCTTGAGCTCAACACAAGTGTAGGTGGTTCTCTCTCAGAAAATGTGTATTGGAAGTGAAGATCTGTTCTGATGGCTTTCTCCACGAATGAAGAGTGGGTGGAGGGGTATATATAGCCTCCACACAAAATCTAACCGTTACACACAATCTGCTAAACTCGGTGGGACCGAATCATTAAACTCGGTCGGACCGATTCAGCAAACCTAGTGACCGTTAGGATTTTCGGTGGGACTGAGATGCAACTCGGTAGGACCGATATGGTTAGGGTTAGGGCATAACGTAATCTCGGTGTGACCGATTACACAAACCCGGTGAGACCGATTTGGTAATAAGCTAACCAGAGAGTTGGTCAGGCAAACTCGGCGAGACCGATTACACAAACTCGGTGAGACCGATTTGGTAATAAGCTAACCAGAGGATTTGCATTGTAATCTCGGTAGTACCGATTGCGCAAACTCAGTGAGACCGATTTTGGCAATGGACATACACAGTGAGATTGCAATCCCATCTCGGTGAGACCGAGATCCCTATCGGTGAAACCGATTTGTTAGGGTTTGTGGCAGTGGCTATGACATGTGAAACTCGGTGGCTCCGGATAGAAAGAATCAGTGGGGCCGAGTTTGACTTTAGGTTTGGGTCATATGTGGATATGGAAAGGTAGTTGAGGTTTTTGGAGCATATCACTAAGCACATGAAGCAAGAGGCTCATTAAGCAACACCTCATCCCTTCTTAATAGTATTGGCTTTTCCTATAGACTCAATGTGATCTTGGATCACTAAAATAGAAAATGTAGAGTCTTGTTCTTGAAGCTTAATCCAATCCTTTGTCCTTAGCTTCTTGAAGGGGTTCCACATCCTTTAGTCCATGCTACTCCATTGTTGAACTTATCTGAAACATACTAGGTAAAAGTGTTAGTCCAACAAGAGATATGTTGACATTAATTACCAAAACCACCCAGGGAGCACTTGTGCTTTCATGCGGCCACAACCATCGCCTTGCCGCGCCTGCGTGTCCGTCGTCGCCTCCATCGTCTTCCTCGTCCACCGGTGGCCTCGGCTGGAGCTGGGGAGCCCCGAATCACCGGATCCCCTTCGCCCACATCTCTGGCTGCCGCGTTCTTCTTCATCTCCGGCGCCAGCCTCTGCTGCTACTAATCCGTCACAGGCCTACGTGCGTGCCGCACGGTGAGCTTCTTTTCCCCCTGCTGCTCCTCTTTGGCCCCCTAGCGCTCTGTAGCCAGCTGCCGCCGTTGCTGAGCTCTGGTCGCCGCCATGCACTACACCGCCGCGGCCACAAACGCCGTCGAGCTCGTTCGGGCCCAGCATCGAGCTCCTGCGAGCCCTACGCTCCCGCGCACTAGCCTCCCCGTGCCTCTTAGCGTGTCTCCCGTCGCGGACCCGACTGCGCTGCCGCCTGCGCGCGTCGCCGGCGCCCTTCCGGTGACCAAATGGTCACGGGGCCGAGCCCTTTGTGCTCAGCGCGTTGCGCAGCTCCACCCTAGCCTTCCCGTTAGCCCCGAAGCGCACTGCGTCGCCGTCTTCGTCTCCCGCCCGAACCACCTCGCCGCCCGAGCCTTTAGCGCTCGACTCTGGCCACCACAGCCTCCGCAACCACCACCATTCGCTCCGCCGTCGTCTTGTCGTTCGAATGCGACCGGTCCCGCCCATTTTGGTGGCCTACAGACAAAACCCGACGCTCGCCCAAGCCGCGCCGCCGTGAAAACGAACTCGCCAGCATCTAAACGCCGGCCAGCTAACGAGGCATGCGTGGGGTCCACCCCTGGGTCACTGCCAATGGGTCCCAGGGGCCCAGTTGACCTGTTGACCAGGTCAACGCTGACGTGGCCGCCATCTGTCTCGCTGATGCCTGGGCCCCACCGCCCTTTTAAATAACTAAAACGATTTTATAAATAAAAATAATTAAATTAGACTAAGCACTCACTGACAGGATGGGCCCACGCCCTTAATTAACCCAATTAATTAGTCTAAACCCCCTTGTTAGTACCCTGTCAATGACATGTGGGTCCCACTGGACCCACCTGTCTGGTTTGACTGGTCAGCCGACCTATTGACCAGTTGACGTCAGCATTGCATTATGCTGATGTCATAATTCTTTTGTGTTAAATAAGTAAATTCCAATAAATGATTTAAATCTTTAGAAAATCATATCTTTTAATCTGTAACCCGGATGAAAATACTTTCTACATGAAAGTTGCTCAGAACGATGAGAGGAATCCGGATACGCAGCCCGTTCGTTCGCCACACACCCCTAACATATCAAACTCGCAACTTTCCCCGTTCGTATTTTGGATGAGTACTCACGGTCGCCTTGTTACCCCTTTTCCCCATTCCTCTACCCGATTTCTGCGACCAGACGATGGAGCCCAGGATCCAGACGCCACCATCGACGATGACTCCTACTACTACGTGCAGCCCGCTGACGACGACCAGGAGTAGTTAGGAGGATCCCAGGCAGGAGGCCTGCGCCTTGTTCGATCTGTATCCCCGTTTGTGCTAGCCATGTTATGGCAACTTGTTTAACTTATGTCTGTACTCAGATATTGTTGCTTCCGCTGACTCGTCTATGATCGAGCACTTGTATTCGAGCCCTCGAGGCTCCTGGCTTGTATTATGATGCTTGTATGACTTATTTTATTTGTAGAGTTGTGTTGTGATATCTTCCCGTGAATCCCTGATCTTGATCGTACACGTTTGCGTGTATGATTAGTGTACGATTGAATCGGGGGCGGTTCGCTGAAGATGGAATAATTTCTTCCCCGTCTAGCCCCCGCCCCGGTGGTGCGTCTAGTATCGTCGGTGGGCGTGTGGAGGTATGTCTCCGGCGGATCTATCTTTGGCGGATCTGCTCGGATTTGGTTGTCGTTCGTCTACGTTCGTCTGTTTTTAGGTTGGACCCTTCCGTTCTACACTACACTTCATCAGTGGCGATTGCTGTTCTGGTGCGCTGGTCCTATGGTGCCTTAGCACGACGACTTCCCGACTGTCTAATATAACAAGTTTTGCCCGGCTCCGGCGAGGGAAGGGCGATGACCACGACGCGCCTTCGCCTCGCTTCAGTGCTTGTATTCGCCGCTAGGTGGTCTACGAATCTGACCCTTATCAAAGCTTTCCACACATAGTGTTTTGATCTAAGATTGCAATTCTTCCATGTTTCCGCGGTAGCATATTGTTCCATAGAGACGTAATTTTTATTATTTCTGGTGTTCATTGTACTGCCATGATTGAAAATGAATAGGTCAGAAGTTTTCTCGAAAAAAAATCTTGAAAATCTATTCACAAAAAAAGAAAATACTCATCATAAAAAAAAGAACTCAATCTAAAACCTGATAGTAATTTCGATGGTACATTAAATCTTTTTAAGGGTTCACTCATGAATCGTGACAATCCGTTGCTGGTAGGGTTGGGCGGCGCACCGTGTGGCACCTCCTACACGAACGGTCGAAATCAACCTCCCTCGACCACAATCCGACCCGGATCCAGCATCCAGCCGCGGAATGGGACGGGACCCACGCGGCGTTTAGAAAAATCCGGAGCCGTGGTCGCGTCGGGAACCCGCTCCTCGCTTCTCCTCTCCCTCGGGGCTCCGCTTCGCCTTCTCCGCAGCGCAGCCACTTCGGGATCGGGAAGCGGGAGGGGAAGGGAGAGGCAGGCGAGTCGCCGTACCCGGCCGCAGCTCCCCTCTCTCCGCCCCCGTCTACCCCTACCACCCACCCCTACCCCGCCGCGCACGATGAGCTCCGCCCCCGCCCCGCCGCCGCCGCCGCCGCCGCAGTCCTCGCCCCCCGCCGACGAGGGGCGGCCGAGGGAGGCGACGGAGGTGGACGACCGGGTGGCCTCCCACGTCGACCCGTTCCTCGTGGAGGCGCTCGACAACCCCCGCCACCGCCTCATGAGTACGTGCATCGCAACCTTATCTCTTCCCGCAATTCCCTATCTCTGTCGTCGTCGTCGCGCGGCTAGGGTTCCGCCGTCCTGCCTATAATTTGCGAGAGGATGTGTCGTTCGTGGTGGGCTCGTGTAGACGTGCGGTGTGATTTAGGATTGGATTCGTGCTTGCCTTCTAGGGCTTCGTTTCCTGGTGTATTGCATAGCATCTGGGGTGGAATTGGGGACTGGATTCTTCTCATGCTTCAGGTAGCTCGGATACAGAGGATGTAGTTGATGTTCTGTAATTCGGGAGAAATTTAATCGAATTCTGCCAGCATGCCAATCTCCTGGGATATAACAGTGGTGGCTTGCGCTTCCTTGTTGCTACATGCTACAATGCTGATTGTGCTGATGTTGTTACCCTTCATGAGCTAGAGGACAACACTGATGCAGCCAGTAGTTTGCTCTGGTTGATATGGGTCAAGTATATGTGACTATTGCTGATAATAATGAGCAGATGCATGCTTATGTGATTCTAAACTTCTCTAGAGATGTCCCGTGCCTAGTACTCGAATTGTTTTTTTATCCTTGGACATACTGTGTTTCCACTTTTCTCTACCTGGCAATTAGAGTTGCATTAGATATTTTATTCTCAATTCCACAAGTGTCTGTTATTTCGGTTGTTATAGACTCATGGTTTGGACCAGTATTCCTGTGTCTTGATAAACCAGCTGTATCCTGTTAGGTGCACTGACAATGATGAGATAGCCATTATTGCTCAAGTCGCTGCTGTAATTAGGAAAGGGCTTCATGGAGGGAGGACGGTGAATAGTGATCTTAATCTGAAATTCTCAACATCTCAATGAGGTCATGGGGACGAGCTTCTTTTACTTGCAGGCTGCAGCTGACCTCTCCTTCAACTGCTGCTGTTTCACAACTATACATGCCTCATTTCCTTTCTTTTCAATTTATGTGGATGATAGATTAAAACAAGACCTGGAGTATGCAATTTAGGGCCAATTCAGCTCTCTCTATGCCTAGCACCTTCCGCCTTTTGTTTTTATTTCCACTGCCTGTCTGAACTCGTCCTTTGCTGTGAGCGGTGTGCACCTTGGTGCCTCTGAGCTTTAGCAGAAATCTGCAGTCCTGGATGGAGTACTCTCCTGGATGCCTCACTTATTGCTCTCTGCACATGCACAGCTTGGGGTGGTGTCTAAGTTTACATCTCGGTCAACGCTTTATAAATTAACATCAAACAAAAAATTCTGTTAGTGCTATAGCGTCACATCTCTGTGCACCAGGCATATAAATCTACCTGAATTTGAGTATGTGACTCGTTTTAAGTTCTTTTTCCAATTCGTTCAGTTCTCTTACATTCTCTACTGGTATTTGCAAGAACGAAATGGATCAACTCACTGCATGAATTCTCACATGGGAAATATCTTAACATAGGTGCTGTAACCAGTGTAAATAATTGTTTTACAGTTAAACTGGAATAAACTGTATTGAAGTTACCTTCTTGTGGTTTATGGAGTCAATTTGCAGCTTCTAAGATTATTGCTGGTCATTACAATTTATATCCACTTTATTATGTATTTATTTCTACCAGTTAAGCTGTACTCCCTCTGTTTCTTTTTAGTCTGCATATAAGATTTTGTAAGTCAAACTTTGTTAACTTTGACTAAGTTTATAGAAAAAAAAATGAAGATTCACAATATGAAATCAATATTGTTAGATGCATCATTTTCATAAGATATAGCTTTAGTATTGTAGAAGTTAATATTTTTTTCTACAAAGTTGGTCAAAACTTTGACCAAATCTTATATGCAAACTAAAAAGAAACGGAGGGAGTACTGTATTTTTATGTGTTCGGTTATTCTGGCTTTTTTGTATATATATTTATGTCATTGTCTAACTATTACCATATAATCATTTTGTTCTCCTCTATAACAGTTTTGCGGATGGAATTGGATATACAGAAATTTATGCAGAATCATCACCTGCATGAATTTGAATTCCAGCATTTTCCAACTTCTTACCTCCGCTGTGCTGCTCATCGTGTTGCACAACATTATGGTTTAGAGACTACAGTAGCAGATAGCTTAGTTGATGGTTCTAATAGCAGGATAGTTGCGAGAAAAACACCTGAAATTAAATATCCAGCTATTGCTTTATCAGAAGTTCCTGTTAAACAAGCAAGAAATGATATCGAGGCAGCAGAAAAGCTTAAGTTTGTCATTTGTCAAAGGCCCAAAGCTTCCCAAAATGGTGCATATGGTGCTGGAACCAACAATGGTGCGGCTAAAACTGTTGAAGAGAGGATAGATGATTACAATAAGGCACGGGCACGCATTTTCAATGGTTCCATCCCTGCAGATGTTGTAGGCCCAAGTGATTTTGGAGCTTTATCGGTTGCCAGAAACGAACCGGTGAATGTTGAGCCTTCTGTTGATGAGAACAAGGGCTGCACGTTCAATAGCCGTTCCAGGGTTGCTGTTTTTAAGGACACTGAAAAAGATCGTAGTGATCCTGACTACGATCGTAACTACAAAAGGTTAGCATGTGCCCCTATTAAATTTTGCTGCCACCATGGGGTCTTAATGTTGAGATTACAAACCATCAATGTGTTGATGTGTTCACCTCTGCAGGTATGTTAGGCCCCCTGTGCCTGACTATGGTGTGAGCCCAGGCGCCTTCAATTTTGCCGTGCCTCAGTTTGTGCAGTATGGTGTTGGTTATATGCAGTCTCCTAGCATGCCGAGAAACCAACCTTCTGTGTACTTTGGTCAACCTGATTTATCGATGGGATCTTCTGGAACTGCTGTTTACCCACAGTGGCCTACCCCAGCAATGATGTACCCCCATTGCTATGACAATCTTGGCCATGTGATTTCTCAGGTAAGCCTGTTATATGATTCTGCGAGCTTGCATGTCATTTTGTTTCAGTATTTAAGGATAATATCAAGGTTAAGTTTTCTAAGTGCTGTTCTAATCATGCAAGGTAGCCAATTTTGTTATGGGTTCTAAAGAGTAGTAAACCAACATATCACATGCTTTTAGCCCTTTACAGAACTTGGCTTAATCTGGCTGGTTGCACTTTGTTATGCTAATCGCATCCAAGCAGGGTGGGAATGTTATATAACAGCGAGTTCTTCCTCGTCATGCCCAAGATAGTACTGGTAGTGGCAGTAGTAGTTATGAGTTATGACCCCGTCGCGAACAAAGGGGTAGCTTGATAAAGCTTTTCCCCTGAAGCTTGAAAGGTTCTCAAGCATTCTGTTAATAAATAAGAATGTTTTTTGGCGGTATCTTGTTTGCTGCTGAATCCAACCTTCCTCTCTTTTGTTCCCTCGCAATAACAATGCTCTATTCTATATAATGGTTGATTTCGTTATATTGCTTGCCACAACATTTGCTCACGTGATGGTCCTTTGGTTGTTTGGCTAGTTGAACTCGAAACATATCCTCCAAACAGCAATTATGGTCTCAATTATTATGTGAAATGTTTGTCGATTCTAACAAACTCCAACTTTATTTTCATGTCATCTTTCTGAAGGACCGGTTCTTATTGTTGCAGGTTCCGGTGTACCAGTCCTTCAACCATGGCTAGGAGATGCTACTTCATGGGATGTTGGAACAAAATTATTTAAAACCTGCGATGTCTTGTTGTCTTGTTAAGTGCGTCTATTTTGGAGTCAGTTTTTCCCATCATCGAACTTCTGGATAGTGTCAGCTAGGTGTATAAGAATTCTTATTATTGTTATTGTGCACTAATCTACAAACAGGGGCGCTTGTCTTTTGCTCGTTTACTTATGTATTTGGTTAAGCACTCGTTTACTCTATTCGATATTCCTGAACATAATTTGGTTAAAATAGCATCATAATTCGGTTAAAACACGATCATAATTTCCACTGGAACCTACAAAAATAGCATCAAGTAATCAAGTTAATAGGATTTGTGATGAGGTGGAGAGAGAACAAAGAAAGAGTAGTCTGCTGGTAAACCGGTTGCTCCAAAGAACGATAGTCAGCTTCTTAAGTCTGTTCTTTTATTAGTAACTCAGCGGTCGGTTGTTAACTCACTTGTTGTAGGTTCGAGTCCTACACATGACAACAAACTCCAAACTCTTGGCCAGAATCTGTAATATGCTGCCTGCTCTTCAAAACCAATCTTCGCTTGGAGAAGGACACAATCTATGGCCGGACGCCTCAAACCAGTCTCAAACGCCTGGGTTGACTAGCACCCCTCATATCCGGCCCCATTCTGGGAGGATATGAGGCGGCCCGGGGCGCGTCCGTCACGTCGGACTGATGTTCGGGTCTCATGCGAAATCGCTCGAAAACCCAACGACCCGATGAGCGTCTGGGCTATTTAAGCCAGACATCGACCCCCAACACTAGCCACATCCACTTCTCTCGCTCTTCGTGCCGCCAACCCGATCCGCTCTCTGCCTCCCTCCCTGCTCGATCTTTGCAACATGCATGGCTTGACAGAGGGTCACCACCTACGCTATGCTGGCGTCGGAGAGGCGCCTCCAGCTGCTTGAGGAGATTCAGGCTAGGCTTGAAGCCCGGATCGCAGTTGGCCTGCCTCGGGACTCGCCGGAGCTCGAGAAGGAGCAACAACAATCGTAGGCAGGGCAGTACCCCCAGGCCATGGAGGGGCAGATCCCGAGGAGGAGCAGCAACAGTCGGAGCCAGAGTAGTACCCCCAGCCCATGGAGGGGTGGATTCGGAGGAGGAGGACGTGGTGGAGCCGGAGTGGGAGGCGGAGCTAGCTGCAGGTTTTGCCATTGAGGACACCATGACAAAGTTCGAGGTCGCCCAAGCGGAGGAAGCGGCCTCGGTGGAGGTCAACCGACGCTTCCAGCACTTCCTTCGGCAGCAGAGGGTGGAGATCGACGAAATCTTCGCCTCTAGTGAGTCCCATGACGAGCAAAGGGTGGAGATTTACTTCACATCTCACTGAATGTATCGACGCGCACACAACCATATCAAACCTCATATTAATCCTAGGTTAGCAAGAGTACATGCACCTCCACTAACCATAGAAACAATGCATGTTATGACATATTTGTTCTTAGAATACGACACAATTGATCACATAATAAATTACTAGATACAAACGAACTAATCAAGAAGAACCCATCCATTGCCAGAGCTATGTGTACTCGGGGGAGGGGGGGGGGGCACTGCCCCAGCCTTTTACCAAATGGTGAAGGAAAAAGTGAGGAGGGCTCAGGTTTTCTTTATAAACGTACTAGGAAAGCATTTTAACCACGCACGGCGATGAGGAGGGCTCAGGTTTTCTTTATAAACGTACTAGGAAAGCATTTTAACCACATTAGGCGTTTGAGTTTGATGGCAAGGACGAAAAGCAAGTAGTAGCAAGGGAGTTGTACCAATCCTCCCACAAAGTACCTGTATAATACGTTCAATGGCTCATTTCCAATTGAAAAAAAAGGAACATCCCATTGTTCAAACAGAACTGAATTTCACCTCAAATTTAGGACTTCCCTAAAAAAGGACCAAATGCAGGAGCTTACCACAAAGGCGTTTTGTGAGAAAACAAGTCAAGGAGCGGGTACAACTACCTACCAAACCTCATCGGGTCAGTGACATAATTCTTTGAAAGTGTCTAAACAATGGACCTTGGTAGGAAGCAAGTGCTTGCCCTTTAGGTGTATCCAGCGGCCTCCTATCTTAGGTATGTGACACCCTTTGCGATTCAGTTGGATAACGAAGGTATTACTACCATTTCCTCAAGGTCGCGATAGTGGAGCAGTACCCCCAGGCCATGGAGGGGCGGATCTGGAGGAGGAGAACACGGTGGAGCAGGAGTGGGAGGCCGAGCCGGCTGGGGGCTTTGCCATTGAGGACACCATGATAGAGTTTGAGATCGCCCAAGCGGAGGAGGTGGCGGAGCAGACCGCCATCATGGAGTCCATCCAGCAGAGGCCTCGGTGGAGGTCAACCGGCACTTCCTCCGGCAGCAGAGGGTGGAGATCGACGAAATCTTCGCCTCTAGTGAGTCCCACGACGAGCAGAAGTTGCCGCAGGCGGCCATCTACCCGAAGCCCGACACGGAGGTCATGGACATCTTGATGATGAGTAGCCTGGGGTAGATAGGATATATACGTAGTATGTTTGTTTTTATTTTGCATGGTTTGTATGGATTTGAGATATATACTATGAGGTATTTAGATGGAGCACACGAATTTTGAGATGTGACCGACAATTGTTCGCAAACGCCCCCAACCTATGACCAAATGGTGAAGGAAAAAAAAGAGGAGGGCACTGCCCCAGCCTTTGACCAAATGGTGAAGGAAAAAATGAGGAGGGCTCGGGTTAAAAAGAATATCACATAATAGATATTCTTTATAAACGTACAGGGAAAACATTTTAACCATGCCTAGCGTTTTAGTTTTATGGCAAGGAAAAAAACTAGGTAGCCTGCAAAATATGTTTAGCGGCTCATTTTCAATTGAAAAAAGGAACATCCCATTGTTTAAACAAAATTAAATTTCAACTCAAATTTAGGACTTCCCTAAAAAAGGACCAAATGTAGGAGCTTACCACAAAGGCACTTTGTGAGAAAACAAGTCAAGGAGCGGGTACAACTACCTGCCAAAATTCACCTCATCGAGTCAGTGACATAATTCTTTGAAAGTATCTAAACAATGGACCTTGCTAGGAAGCAAGTGCTTGCCCTTTTGGTGTATCCAGCGGCCTCCTATTTCAGGTATGTGAAGCCCTTTGCGATTCGGTTGGATAACGAAGGTATTACTACCATTTCCTCAAGGTCGCGATAGCGGAGCAGTACCCCCATGCCATGGAGGGGCGGATCCGGAGGGGGAGCAACGACAGTTGGAGGCGGAGTAGTACCCCCAGCCCATGAATGGGCGGATCTGGAGGAGGAGGATGCTGTGGAGCCGGAGTGGGAGGCGGAGCCGGCTGCGGGCTATGCCATTGAGAACACCATGACAGAGTTCGAGGCCGCCCAAGCCGAGGAGACGGCGGAGCGGACCGCCATCTTGGAGTACATCCAACAGAGGCCTCAGTGGAGGTCAACCGGCGCTTCCTCCGGCAGTAGAGGGTGGAGATCGATGAAATCTTCACCTCTAGTGAGTCCCACGACGAGCTGAAGTTGCCGTAGACGGCCATCTACCCGAAGCCCGACACAGAGGTCGTGGACATCTCGATGATGAGTAGCGTAGGGTAGATAGGATACATACGTAGTATGTTGGTTTTTATTTTGCATGGTTTGTATGGATTTGGGATATAGACTATGAGGTATTTGGATGGAGTAGACGAACTCTGAGATGTGACCGACAACTGTTCGCAAACGCCCCCAGCCTATGACCAAATGGTGAAGGAAAAAAATGAGGAGGGCACTGCCCCAAGCCTTTGACCAAATGGTGAAGGAAAAAAATGAAGAGGGCTCAGGTTAAAAATAATATCACACAATAGATATTCTTTATAAACGTACCGGGGAAACATTTTAACCACGCATGGTGTTTCAGTTTTATGGTAAGGACAAAAACAAGATAATAGCAAGGGAGTTGTATTAAATCTGCCAGCAAATGCCCGCAAAATATGTTCAGCGGCTCATTTCCAATTGAAAAAAAAGGAACATCCCATTGTTCAAATAGAACTGAATTTCAACTCAAATTTAGGACTTCCCTAAAAAATGACCAAATGTAGGAGCTTACCACAAAGGCGCTTTGTGAGGAAACGAGTCAAGGAGCGGGTACAACTACCTGCCAAAATTCACCTCATCGAGTCAGTGACATAATTCTTTGAAAGTATCTAAACAATGGACCTTGCTAGGAAGCAAGTGTTTGCCCTTTAGGTGTATCCGGCAACCTACTATTTTAGGTATGTGATGCCCTTTGCGATTCGGTTGGATAATGAAGGTATTACTACCATTTCCTCAAGGTCGCCATAGCGGAGCAGTACCCCCATACCATGATGGGGCGGATCCGAAGGAGGAGCAGCGGCAGTCGGAGGCGGAGTAGTACCCCTAGCCCATGGAGGGGCGGATCTGGAGGAGGATACAATGGAGCCGAAGTGGGAGGCGGAGCTGGCTACAGGCTTTGCCATTGAGGACACCATGACAGAGTTCGAGGTCGCCCAAGCCGAGGAGGCGGCGGAGCGGACCGCCACCCTGGAGTCCATCCAGCAGAGGCTTCAGTGGAGGTCAACCGGCGCTTCCTTCGGCAACAGAGGGTGGAGATCGACGAAATCTTCGCCTCTAGTGAGTCCCACGACGAGTCGAAGTTGCCGCAGGCGGCCATCTACCCGAAGCCTGACACGGAGGCCGTGGACATCTCTTTGATGAGTAGCGTAGGGTAGATAGAACATTTACGTAGTATGTAAGTTTTTATTTTGCATGGTTTGTATGGATTTGAGATATATACTATGAGGTATTCGGATGCAACAGACGAATTTTGAGATGTGACCGATCACTGTTCGCAAATGTGTCCGAGCGCGTCCGACGGGGATTTGAGGACCCGAATTTGGTGTCCACTGCTGTAGATGCTCTTAGGCCTTAGAAACCCCAGATGAGACGGCCAACAGCTCTCTGAACCAAAAAGAATTGCTTCTTTGGGATGGAAGTTTCAGTTGTAAGTAGACATGGGTCGTTTGGCAAGTTGGTTTTGGATTTCTGGCATTTGTGGCATCCTATTCGAAGATAACACGCCGTCATCGCACCAAGGACGTGTTTGGTTGGTTTTACCAATTTTGCTTGCATTGCATGTGTTTCTTTGATCGGTATGGCTGAAAAAACAGCCTAAAAATCATATAGTTTGGTTGCCTGCATCTAGGATGACTGCATGAGAGAACTAAATATGACCCATCGTTTGGTTGGCTACATTGCAATAGGCGCACATATGACACACTGTTTGGTTGCAACCCGTGTAAGTTCCATCCTTTTGTTCTTTCAGGCTTCATTGTCAAATGCGTCCACACCATGGCCGGAGTTTACAACCTCGTCAGGCATCACATCTTCCTCCTCTGGCACCAGTTCATCACAACCCCATTGCAGGATCCAGTTATGCAGAATGCAACAAGCAAGCACAAGCTTAACCTGTGTGGGGAAAGTGTGGAATGGGTTGTGATTTAGGATCTTAAACTTATTCTTCAGAGCTCCAAATGCCCTCTTAATAGTAACTCTAAGACTGGAGTGTCTGAGATTAAACAACTCCTATGGAGTCCTAGGATAGTTCCGACCAACGAACTCATTCAGATGGTACCTGGTTTTCCTGAAGGGTGGAAGAACACCTGGACAACATGCATAGCCAGCATCTCCTAGGTAGAACTTGCCATCGAGGATGTTGATGCCATCAGGACGACTCATGTTATCACTGAGAATGTTAGCATCATGTGCTGATCTTTCCCAGCTAGCCATCACATATGTGCACTTCAGATCGAAGTCAACAACAATAAGCACATTCTGCCTTATGTAGTGCTCTCTACCCTGTATGTTGCAGACTGTGGCCACGACAGTTTGGTAGTGACATGAGTACCATCTATTGCCTCAATGCAATTCTGAAATGGCATCACACGATTATGTTATGACTATAGCCGAAGAATACAAGCATATCAAGGCATGAAGTACATACTGTCAGTGCTCACCTTGAAGTATGGATACCATATTGGGCTAGTGCGAATCTTGGTAGGAGTCCGGCTGGTTGGTGACACGATCATTTCTCCTCTGGGTTCCCCAACAACATACAACACTTGGCTGAAGTACCTGGAGATGGTCTCCATTGATCTCCTAAAGGTGTTGTGCATTCCATGAACCTCTGATTATGACCAACAACATGGAGGAGCATGGCTACTTGCTCTTCCACACAGGCATGGATGCTATCTTGTAGCAGCCTCTGCTCCTGAAGGCCCGCACAAGCCTTGTAAATGGTGATCTTTTCATTCGAAGCATCCACAGAGCCTCTGTGTCGCTGCAGTTGTAGATGTAGTTCAGATTCACCATCCTCTCCTGATCCCGGGTAAACATTGGACCGTAACTGATGACTGGCCTCCCACCACGATGAACAACTCTCTCATGCATCAACATGAGCCATGCCTGAATCACAACTATCAGTGCTGCATCCTAAATTGCAAGCTTCATTCGTGCGTCCATAACCTAGTCGACATCGAGGGTGCACTGAGCAATGGGGAAATCAAGCCTACACCTTGCCTAACGGCCTAACAACCTACCTAACATAAGGGGGGGGGGGAGGGGGTGTTACTTTCCGGTGAAGGGAGGGGGCATGGCTGAGTCGAGGACAACCAGACGGTGGCCAAGAGGAAGGAGAGCAGTTGCTCCTGCTACCGGAGAGTGTTGTTGTCGCGTCCGCCGCTTGCGCATATCTGAGTCGTCGCCGCCACCGGTGCTAACAACAGAGGAAGTGCTTGTCCTAGGACTAGTGGTGACCGGTGACCGAGTAAAGGAAGGAAGGGGGTGAGGCTAGATTTGGCGCCGTCTCGCCGCGCCCGATTTCTATCTCCCGTCATCCCCAGTCAATTTCGCCTTGCTCCCTCGCGTGCAAGCTGCATCCCTTTTACGCCGCACTCAGCCTGACTCGCTGAAAACTGCTGATTTGAGGGTAGTGAGCCAGTCTCTGGACTGCTTTAATGTTCGTGCCGAGCCAGCCCACCTCGTATGCAACCAAATGCGGTTTTCTTGACCCAACTCAGCCTGGTTGAGGTGTATGCGGGCTATCAAATACGCCCCAGTATGCCGTGTTCTGCTGTGTCTGTTGGAATTGCCGTCGGCGCGGCGGTGCCGTAATCATGGGGGAAGTATCACATGGCATCGGAATAAGCTGCATTTGTGAGACGCCAGGGACGCTACGAGGTTTGACATGGGGTGCATGCTTAGGTCGTTCTGCAACGACGGTACGTGGACCTTGGTCTGGCCACCTATCCCTAAAAATATGCCACCACTAAGGGCTAGTTCTGGCTGGTCTTTTTTTTGTTTGACCATATGCGTCAAGTATCAGTGTCAGCAAGGATTTTATTTGTGCGAGCATTAGCCAGAAAGAGTGTCCATCATCAACTGTTGTTCAACAATTCACCCGCCAAAAAAAACTGTTGTTCGACAATCACTTCAGCTTGGGACGGAGCAAAGGAGCTGGTACTATCAGAGACAGAAACTGTCATAAACGAGGCCAATAAGCGATCCAATCCGCCAATCAACACATAATACCAGGAGTAAATGACTGAAGGGTAACCAGATGAAGCATGCTTACCCACTAGCTAGCTCATTCAGATAATTTTGCAAATCTTCAGAAACCCAGACTGCAAGTCATCAGTTCAAACTGAAAAGCCATCATCACACAAACAAATGCGAGCAGTACGGGCAAATGTATGAATATAATTCACTCAATGCAAGAATCTAATAACTTCCTATCATATGAAGAAGATTACTAATAGTCAGATAAGGACTACCAAAATACACTTGTCAGCCCCCCCAACCCCCCGCGTCGTCTCTCCCAGGCGACTCGGGCGGGCTCCTCGTCGGCCGCCGCCACAGCCTCCCCGCCGGCCACCATCCCCCTGCCGCCGCCGGCAAAACGACGTCAGGCAAAGCCCGTCGACGGCCGCCGGCGGCGGGATCCATCCCACGCGCGCGTGTGAGCCCTGCTGCCTCGCCCTCTTCCGCGCAGGGCTCTGTCAGATCTGGGCTCGGTTTTCCATCTGGTCGTTGCCCCTCCCTTCAGATCCGGCCGGTGCGCCGCTGTCTGCGTGCTTCTGGCGCCTGCCGGCTCTGGTGGCTGCCTCGGCGGATGCTCCACCCGCCGTTCCATGCTGCGCCCCACCTCCCCTGCTTCGCGTCCTTGTGCCGGCCTCCGCCGCCTCCTGCCCTCAACTGCTCGCCGCTGCCACAGCCCGTCCTTGTGGCTGCCTTGGCGGAGTCCCATCCGCCGTTCACTGCTGCACCCCGCCCCTGCTCCGCGTCCTTGCATCGGGCCGTCGCCAACTACTGTTCTGCCGCCACGTCTCCCCGCCTCCACCGCCCCCCATCGTCGTCGTGCTTCTAGGCATGCTCACCAATGAAGGTGGCGTCGTGGCTCCTGCGACTTTGGAGCCCTCCACCTCCCAGTTCCCCCAGTGGGCTGCCGCTGTTCGTGGCTTTTCCCGCTGGGGGCGCCGCACCGGTTCCTCGCTGGTGCCCTCGGCGTCAAGGGTGCCTGCCGGCGTGGCCCCGTCGGTTGGATTCACCTGGATCTGGGGCCGTCCATTCCAGCGCTACCGGTGCTACTGGCGGCTGCTCTATGACTTGACGCGTGGCGGATGTGACCATGGATGGGGAAAAATCCTTGGTCGGCCTCCTGCTGGCCGAGACAGCGGCGACGCGTCCCGTCGTTTTCCATCTTGATGGCGTTGTCTTCATCCCTGGTCTTGTGATGTTTTGGGTGTGCTTTGTGGAGCTCTGTGATGTTTTGGGTGTGTTTTGTGGAGCTCTGTGCTTGGTGATGCCCTTCGACTACACCGGTGTCACACAGGTGCCGTGGCGCAGTCTCGGCCCGGCGTGACCGTTCGAATGTACCCCATGACACAGGTGGTGTCGCGGCGTTGTGCAGTCTTGGTTGCCCGGTGCTTTTCGATTGCGTCGATGGTGCAGTGTCATGGTTTAGTCTCGGCTCGCCGCTGCAGTTCGAGCGTCTGTGGTGCCCCTTGTGTTGTGTCCACCCCCTCGCCATGTGTGCAAAGCCTATAGGCAACAAATGAATACAATTCAGGTGGGGAGGATTTCTTCTCCCCCGATGAAAATTCAAAAAAAAAAAAAAGTCAGATAAGTGTTAGAAGTTTCTTTTATTGATTGGTGTACATGATTTTTCTGCCTTTTCCATGGGGTCGAAACCCTAAACCACAGCCAAGTTTATAGCTACCAGTTTACAATAAATCAAAATTCACCAAATTGACCTGATACAAACTGGACACCGTCTCTGAACAATTGAAGAGCATATATATATATAGACCACTAAAAACATATATGTATCCGACGACCAAAACGAAAATTCTAGGCGGGGCCATGTTCCCTCGGCACCGCTCCTAAAAATGTGCAACGAGTACGAGGCGAACGACCGCCGCTGCCGTCCCGGTTCGATCTCCATCATACAGTGTAGTGGTGGTTGTCGACGGTCTCCATGTCGAGGCCCTTGAGCCTCACCGCCGACTCCACTCTCCCCTTGAGCGTGCTGAGCTCGCGCAGCCTCGCCATCTCCGCCCGGCGCTTGGCCTGCTCGGCAATCTCCGAGAGCTCGCCGTAGTTGCTCCTCTCCTGTGGCGTGCTGTCCGGGTCCGCCGTGGGCAGGCCGTGCAGCGTCCGCTGCGCCGTCGCCCACTGCAGCTCCCGCTTCTCCTTCCCGTAGTCCTTCTTGTTCGTGAAGGCGATCTGTTTGTTCATCACACATGTTGTTAAGCCGGGATCACCAAGAAAGATTGCTGCATAACCTTGAGATCATTAACATGTTTGTCCATGGTGTACCTTGTTCTCGAAGAGCGTGTCCCATGCCTTGCCGCTGAGCGCGTAGCCGATGGCGAACTTGAAGAGGTCCAAGGGGATGAAGGTGATGATGCTGTAGAGCCAGATCACGCCGGCCCAGCCCCAGCCGATGCCTCTGATGTGTGCAAACGGCAAGTTGCAGTACACGGCGATGACGGTGGCGATCTGCAATGGCAACAACATCATTATATGTTGCACCTACAGATGAATATGAACGCACGCACTCCATTGCTGCAGTGAGGCCGGGTGGGGGCGGCTTACGATCTGCGCGACTACGAAGGCGAAGCAGAGCCAGAGCCCCGGGCGCTCCTGGAAGCACCAGCGGCGCGACCGGGTGACGAAGATGAGGGCCTGGCTGATGATGCTCACTTGAAGGTAGAGGGCGGACATCATCGCATCCTTGTTGCCCCTTAGCGAACGCACGTGGAACTTCTCCTGCAATTTGGAAACAAACAAGAACATTCAGCATATATTGTCTGTAAAACAGCATGAACCACGCCCATAAATTGTTCAGTTTGGAGGGATTAGACATGGCATGGATTGAAACAACACTCACGCTGAAGAAGTCGGTGCTGGTCATGGCGAAGAAGAAGACCACGGTCGTCACGGCAAGGTAGGCGCCGTAGACGATGCCGGTGATGAAGATCTCCGGCAGCTTCCAGCTATCTGGGTGTGGGGATGGCTTCACTCTGTCCTTGGAGATGGTCATGATTGTGCCTGAGTTGAGTAGATCAATCAAACAAATGAGCCTGGCAAATGAGCAATGGACATTAACATGTTTGTTTGGCATAATGAAGTTGAGACCCACCGTCGTTCAGAATGGCAATGACCAGGATCATAAACGGCGAGAAATCAAACTTCCAAATCAGCGCGATCAGCATAAACCCTAGCTGCAGTTCAGTCCCACAGCAGAAAATGAATTAAATCAAGTCCAATCTACATACCTACCTACCAGTATAGGAGTGGTCAGTAAAAAGTTCAGAATAAATTTGACTTACCACTATACGGATAGTGATGGACACCGCGTAAATCTAGCACATTGACAACAAGGGCATAAGGATTAGTCAAGAGTTATTTGTACAAAAGTTACTTAGAATGTAAATGAGTTTGGGAGAATGCTCACGGTGTAGTTCTTCATCCTCTGGAATATGGCACGGCTAGTCAGCACGGCGCTGATGATGACGCTGAGCCCCGGCTCGGTGAGCACGATGTCCGATGCGCTCCTGGCGGCGTCGGTGGCATCGGCCACGGCGATGCCAATGTCGGCCTTCTTCAGAGCTGGCGCGTCGTTCACGCCGTCGCCGGTCATCCCGCAGATGTGCTTCATCTGCTGCAGCTTCTTGACGATCTCGTACTTGTGCTCGGGGAAAACACCGGCGAACCCATCGGCCTTCTCGATGAGCTCGTCAACGGGGAGCGACACGATGGACTCGTCGACGCTCTGTCCAAGAAGGGCGGATGAGGGGTACATGTTGGTGCCCATGCCGAGCCTCCTGCCCGTCTCCTTGGCGATGGCCAGCTGGTCGCCGGTGATCATCTTGACGTTGACGCCGAGATTGAGCGCCTGCTTGATCGTCTCGGCGCTGTCGTGCCTGGGCGGATCGAGGAGCGGCAGAAGGCCGACGAACTCCCATGGCCCCCCGGAGCTGTCCTTGCTCTTCTCCGGCACCTCCTGCCTGGCCACCGCGAGGGACCGGAGGCCGCGCTCGGCGTACTTGTCGATGATGGCGTGCGCCTTGTTCTTGACATCGTCTCTGCAGTTGCACAGTTCCAAGATCTGCTCGGGAGCACCCTTGCTGAGACGGTGCCACGTGCCGTCGGCGACGTCTTGGTAGGTGAGCGCGGTGCGCTTGTCGACGGGGTTGAAGGGGAGGAAGTGCATCTCCAGGATGCCAGCCCTGGCCTCCTTTGGGTCGGCGAGCATGCCGACCATGGCAGCATCGATGGCGTCCTGGTTCTCCACCCTGGATGCCATGGCGGCGAAAAGCAACACCTCGTCCTTGGCGACTCCCCCGGCGAACACCTCGATGAGGTTGCGGTCGACGCTGAGCTTGTTGAGGGTGAGCGTACCCGTCTTGTCGCTGCAGAGCACGTCCATGCCGGCCATCTCCTCGATGGCCGTCATGCGCTTGGTGATGGCGCCCTGCTTCGACAGCCGGTGGGAGCCGATAGCCATGGTGACCGACAGCACGGTGGGCATCGCGATCGGGATGCCGCCGATGAGGAGCACCAGGAGGTTGTCGATGCCGTCGCGGTACCGGCGGTGCTGGATGAAGTACATGACGATGATCTCGACGATCATGCCGATGGCGATGGCGCCGATGCAGAAGTTGCCGATGGCGCGGAGCACCTTCTGGAAGTGGCCGACCTGGTTGGTGCTGTCCACGAGGTGCGCCGCCTTGCCGAAGAAGGTGTGCACGCCGGTGGCGATGACGACGGCCTCGATCTCGCCCTGCTTGCAGGTGGACCCCGAGTAGACGCTGTCGCCGGGGTTCTTGGTGACGGGCAGCGACTCGCCCGTGAGCGCCGACTGGTCGATCCTGAGCGGGTCTCCCTCGAGCAGGAGGCGCGCGTCGGCCGGGACGATGTCGCCGAGCTTGATGCTGATGATGTCGCCGGGCACGAGGATGGAGGCGTCCTGCTCGCTCCACCTGCCGTCGCGGAGCACCTTGGTCTTGGGGGCGAGGTTGGCCATGAGCGCCTTGGCCGAGCTGCCGGCGTTGCTCTCCTCGATGTAGGAGATGGTGGAGTTGAGCAGGAGCAGCGCGATGATGCCGACGAAGTCCTGCCAGTCCGGCGGCCTGCCGCCGCCGTTGGCCAGCGCGATGGCCATGATGGCCGCCACCTCCATCACCCACGACAGCGGGTTCCACATGAACCCCAGGAACTTGAGGATCTCGCTCTCCTGCGCACGCCATTGTCGTCAGAAACTTACACCACGCAATCTATCTAGAAATCCTAACGAAGATGATATAAACTTAAGCAACGAAATCAAGAACTAATTCGCTTCAAAAAATATCCATCTAAGAAGTAATGAATTACGCCGAACCTTTTTCTCCTCGAGTTTGTTGGGGCCGAAGACGGCGATGCGGTCCTGGCCATCCTTGGAGGTGAGGCCTGCATGGGTGCACTGGAGGTTCTCGAACACCTCCTTCACGGGGATGTTCTCCTGCAATGGGCGCACAGATTAACGAAGGAAACAACTGGATTCTCATGCACTAACTGAACTCCATCATCGGATAGAGACTGGAATCTATCTCGGATAGAGACGGCTAATCAACAGCGCTGATAAGAGATTAGATGGGAAAAAGCGCGAGGTGGTTGTAGATCACAAAAAGTGCAAAAAAAGAGAAACAAAGACGATCGGTGCGGTGCCGCTCAACTCGTCCGTGAAGCCAACAATAAAAGCGCCGCCCGATCGGTGACGATCCGTGAAGTGATAATGGGGTAAGGCATAGAACAAGATTGGATCTACTCTTACATCTTCTCCATCAGAATCATCATTAGTAGGTTTTCCTAATGATCTTTACATGATGCATGTAGAACATATAACAACTTATAACAGATAAAAACATGCATAGAGAAGTTGGCAAGAACTCGCTTGCATTATACTGCTGGAAAAGTGGAAAACTAGCGAGGTTGGCTCACCAAGTCGACGGCCTCGTTCTTGATCCGCTCCAGACCTTCGGCCGCCGCCGCCGCCGCCATGTTGCTCGCCGACGGGGAGCCCCGGAGGCCGCAGCGCCCAACTATGCACGTACGTATACGTAGTATCCAAACCGAAGGTGGGGCTTTTGCCGAAGGAGCCGCGTTTGGTTTTATAGCTGGATGGATGGAAGGACGGTGGGGGCGTCGTGTGGGCCACTCCGTCCTATTCAAATCAGCTACCACCAGATTTACTCCTTATCTCATTCCCTCGAAAATTAAAAGAATTCCTTATCTCTTGTTCTGTTTATTTGGACTTTATAAGAGAGGTGGTAAAAGAACTGGGAAGTAGACGGTAGGGCGCTGGCTAGACGAGAGGCTAAACCATGAGGGTATGTAGGGAAATCTATCTATTCAGATTTGGAGCTTTCAGATGGTCGCTAGGCCCCGCCTGTAAGGGTGTTAAACTCATGAATATATTTAAGGTTCATTAGTATATTTTTTCAGTTCATGAATTTTTTTTTAAAAAATTGATACCATTATTCAAATTTACAAACTTTTTAGAAATATGTTTTCAAAAAACATTTTTTCCTAATTTGCACAAATTTAAAGATTTTTAAAATATGTATATACATCTTTTGATTTGATGACCTTTTTCAAATAATAATACGGTAGTCGGTTTTTATGAGCTAGCGGTGAAGCGAGTGAAAAATGAAACCTTGGGCGTGGACGATCCATGTCAATATTATAGCAGCAATTGCACGATTTCAACGTAGATATGAGCTCTCAATCTGATCCAAAAAGAAAGCTCCCAAGAGACTCACACAACAATCACCAGCTTACACCAAAGCTGAAACATATAAGGACACCACAACCACGCATCAAACAATTCCACTCCCCTTTTGAAACAAATATTATCTCTAACAATAGCTCATCACGATATAAGAATGAAAAAACACCATCAGAAGATAATTAAAATCCAAACCAACACAGATGAAACAAAAAAAAGTACCGACCACATTAACCCGGTAGAGAAAAAAAAAGATATCCCACCAATGAAGAACCTGGTAGCGAAGCGTGGCTTATCTTCCAGTGATAAAGTAAACGTGAGTTGTCTTTGCTTCTTGAAATGTGTATCAAAGGCAATTTTGACGAGCATGTCCTTGGTAGTAAAAGTGGCTCATGGGAAGTTTACTAATTCGAGCCATGCGTGTATGCATGCTGCTGGCCGGGCACCACACAGAGGCAAGGGATATACTCCAAATGGACCATATATATTCACATGTGTACACGCTTTGCTTGTCCTCTCGTACATACCCTTTATTCTTAGCTCGGGCGCCCTAGCTACGTACCTCTTGTCCAGCCACTTTGGCTGGCCAAGTGGCCATCCCTTTCTTGTCGAATCATTCCTAGCTTGGTTATTTGCAGTGCAAAGAGAAGGGAACATCCATAGCAACACGCAAAGATGGGGTGCATAGATAAAAAAAAACGTAGTACGGACATAGATTTCAGCTTTCCGTTACATAATCTATTAGTTGCTTTATTAAAATAATTTTCAAGCATGCATTTATAGATAAGAGCATCTCCAACAGCCGCGCTAAAATAGCGCCGCGCCGCAAATTAGGCCGTTTTAGCACGCGCGCAACGTGGCGGGTCGCTCCAGCGGGCGCGCAAAAACGGCGCGCGCGCTATAATGGGTTGGGCGCGCGGTTGAAAACACTTACCTGCGCGGCGTATTTCGGGCACCAGCTACAGCGCGCGGCACACTCGAGCGCTCGCGCCGCACTCTCTCCTCTCCTCGTCCTACGCCCCGCGCGCGCCGGCGCCGACGCCCTGCCACCCACCCATGGACTGCACACCGGCGGCCCGCTCACCCCGCTGTACAGCCGTGACCCCCCGGCCGCCGCCGCCGCCGGCGGCGGCGGCGGAAACCCTAGCGCGGGAAGCGCTGGCGTCGCCACCGCCGGAGCTCCGCCGAGCGTCGGCCTCGCGCGCAGCCTCTTCTTGCCGCCGCGGATGACCACGGCGCCGGGTGGCGTCGCGCCGGCGCCGTCCCGTGCCGCCGCCGCACCGTCGAAGAAGGTCCCCAATGCGGCGCGGACGAAGAAGGGCAAAACATCCGCGAAGAAAAACAAGGCGGCGGACGGCTCCGGCACCACCAAGGCGAGGGGAAAGAAGCTTGCAGGGCGTTCGACGGCCGCGGCGGCTACCGAAGCGCCGGCGAGCTCACTCGTTGAGCCGGCCGCCGACGCGCACCACGTGTTTGACGAAATGCCCCCAATGTGAAAAATTTTCCAACTTTTCTTTTCTTCTTATTTTTTCAATGCATCATCATCACATATAGATAGCTTATTTGCATTGTTCAGAAAACTTTGTAGTCTCAACAATAATGCATACATGTCCACTATGGGTGTTGGGTCCAACAATTCGCATTGGTCTCAAACCAATGACATCCATTTCGAAGACCATGAGTTTGAGGTGGACGAGGAGGGTGAGGGAATTGTCGAGGCGCCGAAAGGAAGAGCGGGCAATTACTCAACCAACGATGACAAGTTACTATGCCATACTTATTTGCAAATGTCGAGGGATCCATCCATTGGAGGTGATCAAAGTAGAGACGCGTATTGGGGGCGAATGAAAGAACACTTTGATGCTCACAACTTGAGTGGAATGGACCGCTCCGAGAGATCACTTCGGTCCCGATGGTCGACAATCAACTCGGATTGTCAAAAGTGGGCGGCCGTACAAAAGGCAGTTGACAAGATTAACCCAAGTGGCACAAATGAGGAGGATCGAGTAAGTGGCATCTCATATATGTTCATCATACTTGTTTTTGGTGACCGAAGTGCTAACTTGTTTTGTTTTTCTTGTAGTACAACATTGCACAAAACTTGTTCAAAGAAGAGACAAGGACAACCAAGAAGGGGAAGATCAAGAAAGGCAGGGTCTTTACCTTGCCTCATTGCTATTTAGTGTTAAAGGATGATGAGAAATGGAAGAAGCGTGATGGTTTGGAGGATTTGCATTTGAGCAACAAACGGAAGCGAGCAATTGCGATGAATGATGACGAGGAGGAGGATGATGCATCAAGTAATGACGGCAAGAGAAGCCCCACACCCAACTCGGTTTCATACTCGAAGCCAAAACGTCCGGATGGGTGCAAGAAAGACAAAACCGAAAAGAAGAGGAGGAAAGGAGATGATGAGCTCAAAAATGCTATGGAAGCTATTGTGAAGGCAAGGGTCGAAGCCAATGAGGTGAGGAAAATGGCAAGGAACCAAGATGCCGTGGCCGAGGAGAGGAGGTTGGCGGCCGAGGAGAGAAGGGTGGCGACCGAGGAGAGAAAGGTGACTTTGGAGGAGAGGAAAGTGAGCAACGAGGAGCGAGCTAAGTTGTTGGAATGGGAGAAGAACTTGTTCTTCTTGGGCACATCTAACCTCAATGCGGCGCAAAAAGAGTATGTCAATCTTGCCCAACAAGAAGTCTTGATCCAAAAAAGAGCCTTGGTTCGTGCAATGGGTGGCGGTGGCCTCGGCGCCATGGGTGGCGGTGGCTTTGGCGCCATGGGAGGCATGGGTGGCTTCGGAGCCATGGGTGGCATGGGTGCACCTCCGGTCGCCATGGGAGGCATGGGTGCACCTTCGGCCGCCATGGGAGGCATGGGTGCACCTCCGGCCGCCATGGGAGGCATGGGTGCACCTCCGGCCGCCATGGGAGGCATGGGTGCACCTCCGGCCGCCATGGGAGGCATGGGTGGCTTTGGAGCACCCTCCGACGCTATGGCCGCCATGGGAGGCATGAGTTTTGCTTCTCTCATGGGAGGCATGGGTGCACCTCCGGCCGCCATGGGTGCAATGTCTTTCGATGTGCCTTCTCACACACATTCCCATGAAGATGCCGTTGAAGATCTTGCCAACACCGTCGGAGCTTCACATGATGCGGTGCGTGATGCGGTGCGTGATGACGAGAGGGAGGAAGATTCATCTTCGGAGGCGGAAGAGTCGTCTTGGGAAGATGACGAGGACGAAGACGAAGACAAGGAAGATGAAGATTGATGTGTCTTTCATGTCTTGAACTTTAGTTTGCATTTGAACTTGGTTGGATGAACTTGTGGGCATGATTTTGAACTTGTGGGCATGAACTTTTATTCATCAACTTGTTTGTGTCAAATTTCACATGTTCACTTTTGTCCAAAATATCATATATGCAAAATGCCCGGCGAGTCGCGCGCGCTGTATTTTTGCGCTCTGCTAGAGCGGCGCGCGCGCGCTGCATTATAGCGCGGCTGCTGGAGCCAGCGCAGGCGGGCGCGCAAAACCAGCCGCAGCGCGCGCGGTAAACAGGTTTTTTGCGCGCGGCGCTTAGCGCGGCTGTTGGAGATGCTCTAAGAATGTATGCAGGGTTGTAGTGTAAGGGCATCTCCAACGCAGACCTTCAAACCCCCTGCATACGTTCGGGTCGCGGAAGCCATCCCAACACGGGCTGTATCGGTTCGTAGTGTGGTCCGGACCATGAATTTCTCGCAAATCGGAACCAAACGCACGCGCGCACGCGCGTGGGGTGGGGGGAGTCCCGTTACGGTAAACATCGCTCTCTGACCCCTCCAAAAGGAAGGCAGAGCCCACGCTTTTGTAGCAACCCGCATTGTTTTCGCGCCAAAATACCCTCGTCTCTTCTTCCATCCCCCGCCGCTGTCTACCCAATTCCTGCCCTTTTCTCGCACCTTCTTCTTCCTTCAGTCGCCGACGCATGGAACCAGAGGAGAACCTGTCGGAGATGAAGGTGTCGGAGGATCCGAGCATCACGCTCGCCCGGAAGATCAGCTCAGCTACGCGGCAAACTCGCTGTGTGAAGGCAAAGGCCGCAAAGGAGGAGAACCTCAAGAACTGGATGACCGCCAGTGGGCGTGATGGTGGAGGTGGTCATGGTGCTCACGGCAGACGTCGCGGCGGAGGGCGCAGTGCCCAGACGAGTGCACCCACAGTGCAGACGATGCTACAAGCCTCCATACTTCTACACCGCCAAACAGCTTGGAACCCCCGCCGGGAAGGTGCCTTACATCATCGACGTAAATGCGGCGTCGCTCTTCTCCGAGTATTCTTTGCTGTAGCTCGTCCAGGCGTGGGCGGCGGACAGGGAGTAGATGGGTGCCTGGACGTTGTTCGCGGCAATGCCTAGAGCGGGGGAACAGGCGTACTGTTGAAAGTGCTAGTTATCGACTAGAGGGGGGGATAGGCGATTTTTATGAAAGTCTTCAAAACATGGGAGTTTCGAAGACAAACGATAGAAATGAACCTATAAACATGCAACGGAAGGTAGACTACACTAGGCAAGCCATAGTCAAGTATATAATGAAGTGAAATCACAAAGACTAATGACAGCTAGGCAGTATGGATCAGGATGAAAGATAGTATGAAGCCAAATAACAATAGTCGTCACACAGTGAAGTCAAACAGATAATTCAAGCAGGCAATGACTTCACGAAGACAAACTGTAAGTAAAGAGAGGGAGAAGGTAGGACCAGTTGCTTGGTGAGGACAGTGATTTGTTGGACCAGTTCCAGTTGCTGTGACAACTGTACGTCTGGTTAGGGAGGCTGAGATTTAACTCAAAAGACCGCGTCTTCACCTTATTTCCCTTGAGCTAAGGACACTTAGTCCTTGCCCAATCACTTTGGTAAGTCTTCAAGGTAGACTTCCAAACCTTCACAGACTTTGTTCACCGGCAATCCACAATGACTCTTGGATGCTCAGAACGCGACGCCTAACCGCCTGGAGGATTCACAGTACTCAAGTGTAACAAGTCTTCAGGTCACGCGGACAGAAATACTTCAGTGATGCCAAACACTCTTTGGGCTCTGGGTATTTTGGGCTTTGTCCTCACAAGGATCTCTCTCTCAACTGCTTCAGAGGTGGGTTGCTCTCAAACGACAAAAGCCGTGCACTAACTCTGAGCAGCCACCAATTTATGGTGTAGGGGGTGGGCTATTTATAGCCACTAGGCAACCTGACCTGATTTGTCCGAAATGACCCTGGGTCACTAAGGAACTGACACGTGTTCCAACGGTTAGATTTCAAACACACACGACACCTTGACTTGGGCTACAAGTAAAGCTGACTTATCCGACTCTGGATAAGATTTGCTCTCATTGTCTTCGCTCGGAGACAAAGGATTTGGTTGAGCATCACTTCTGTCACTCTGACTTTGTTCACTTGGACCCCACTTAACAGTGCGGTGGTTCCTATGACTCAACAAAGGAGAAAAGGAAACTACGAAACAACTAAGTCTTCGCGCTCCATAGTCTTCATGCGATGTCTTCTCATGTCATAGTCTTCAATGTGAATATCTTCAAAGACCACCATTGTCTTCAATGTCTTCACACATTTTTAGGGGTCATCTCCGGTAGGTAAACCGAATCAATGAGGGACTACTACCTGTGTTATCCTGCAATTCTCACAAACACATTAGTCCCTCAACCAGGTTTGTCGTCAATACTCCAAAACCAACTAGGGGTGGCACTAGATGCACTTACAACGGTGACCTAGACAGGGAGATGCTCGACAACATCCACGATGGAGGCAAAGGAGGAGGATGTGGCTATGAGGACGGGCAGGCGGAAGACTCAGATCCCACCTAGTCTGGCAACTACCAGCAGCAACAATCCTACACCTAGACGGGAAAGTAACAGTCCTACACCCACACCAACATGGGCAATATCAAGAGCAGCATTGGGCCTTTGAACAACAGGAGCAGGAGGGGAAGGGGGAGGAGGAGGCGAAGGACGACAAGGACGATGATCCGGATGATACAACCGTCTATTCAAAGAGGAAGGGTAGAGGAGAAAGCTTCAACATGCGGGAGGGCTGTTGTGCGATGCATGGTTGGTCGGTAGCCTCGATCTGATCCATATCACAGAGCAAAAGGGCACAACATTTTGGAACAACATTCACATTTGGTTCCACGAACACAAGAATTTCGCTCCCTACTCTGACGCAGTAATCCGCAACCATGAATCAAAGTCCCTCAACCATCGATAGTACACCATCCAAGAGGCCATGTCCAAGTATTGCGGGCACTTGAAGCATCTCATCACACGACGACCTAGCAGTGCAAAAGTCACTGAGCAAGTAAGTTGGTCACTAGCCAGATGTGCTTAGTTTTGTTGCTCACTAGTCGGATATGCATTATTGACAATGTTTCACTTTGTAGCCTTTTGGTGCTTGTTCAGTGTACAAGAAGTTGGAGAAGAACTTCACTGTCATTCATTCTTGGTTGAGGTTGAATGGGCAACCGAAGTGGAACCGTTTCATAGCCAAGACCGCCGCCTAAAGCCATAGAGGAAGAAACCGGTGACCCTACCGACCCAACTCAAGAACCATCAAAGAAGGTTAGCAAGTTTAACGGGGGAAGAAATTGGAGGAGGAGAGGGCAAAGCGAGAAGGTGCGGCAGCCAAGCTGACAGACAGGTTCGAGGACATCTTGTCGAAGGAGGAGGCATGCATGAAGCGCTCGGACCTCGAGGAGGAGAAAAAGGCAGATAGGGTCAAATTGATGATCGAGGTAATGGACAAGAAGCTCAAGCTCGAAGAGAGGAGGACCACGATGGAAGAGAGGAAGGCTGCACTCGAGGAAAAGAAGTTGAAGATTGCCGCCAATGCGGAGGACGCCAAGATGTTGACCATTAATCTAGACTCTTTGGATGCCGACACAAGAATGATCATGCAATTCGTCCTCTACCAGATGTTGCAGAAAGATCAGTTGATAGCGGTGTACAATGAGGACGTGAAGGAGGCGGAC
The DNA here is from genome assembly GCA_032464435.1 of Aegilops umbellulata. Lineage (NCBI taxonomy): Eukaryota > Viridiplantae > Streptophyta > Magnoliopsida > Poales > Poaceae > Aegilops > Aegilops umbellulata. The sequence goes on from CP136054.1 coordinate 403,865,572, forward strand.
ACAGAGGCTGCCTATGAGGCGCCGACGACACCTTGATCCGGGAGCAGATCACCGGGTGTCGGTCCGACATGGCATAAAATTGCACGGACTGCCGGACTGATATTTTTTTAGATTCAGGCATGTAAAGCTAAGCATACTTGCATCTTTTTGGCTGTGATCAGGCATGCGATCCAGCGTTGGTGTGATTCGATGCGCTGTGTGGATTTAACTAAATTTGAATATCAAATTGCCCTTTACTGGCAGACATATACAAGATAGCGTTGAATGGCGTCCTCCCGCATCCGTGTCCGCGGATTGACCCCCCAATCCGCCGATGGATGCGGGAGGAAATTTGCGGGTCGCTGATACGTCTCCAACGTATCTACTCTCACGCTTTTCCTCTTGTTTGGACTCTAATTTGCATGGTTTGAATGAAACTAACCCCGGACTAATGCTGTTTTCAGCAGAACTACCATGGTGTTGTTTTGTACAGAAATAAAAGTTCTCGGAATGGAACGATACTTTGCGAGGATTTTTTATATCAATAATAAGAATTTCTGGAGCCAAGACCCACCAGAGAGGAGCCCCTGGCTGGGCACAACCCACCAGGGCGCGCCCAGGTGGGTTGTACCCACCTGGTGGCCCCGCTGACGGCCCCCCTGATACTATAAATTCACATATTTCCAAAAAAATCAGAGAAAAAGAATTATCGTGATCCACGAGACGGAGCTGCCGCCAAGCCCTGTTCTTCCTCGGGAGGGCAGATCTGGAGTCCCTTTGGGGCTCCGGACGGGGGGATCTTCGTTCTTCGTCATCACCAACCAATCTCCATCGCCAATTCCATGATGCTCCCCATCGGGAGTGAGTAATTCCTTAGGCTCGCTGGTCGGTGAGGAGTTGGATGAGATTCATCATGTAATCGAGTTAGTTTTGTTAGGGCCCGATCCCTAGTATCCACTATGTTCTTAGGTTGATGTTGCTATGACTTTGCTATGCTTAATGCTTGTCACTTTGGGCCCAGGTGCCATGAACTCAAATCTGAACCTTTATGAATTCGTCATTATATCCATGTTTTAGGTCCGATCTTGCAAGTTATAGTCACCTACTACGTGTTATGATCCGACAACCCCGGAGTGACAACAACCGGGCCCACTCCTGGTGATGACCGTAGTTTGAGGAGTTCATGTATTCACTATGTGTTAATGCTTTGTTCCAGTTCTCTATTAAAAGGAGGCCTTAATATCCCTTAGTTTCCAATATGGACCCTGTTGTCACGGGAGGGTAGAACAAAAGATGTCATGCAAGTTCTTATAATAAAGCACGTATGACTATTTACAGAATACATGCCTACATTATATCGATGAACTGGAGCTAGTGTCGTATCGCCCTAAGTTATAACTGTTACATGGTGAATATCATCCAACAAGTCATCGATCCAATGCCTACGAATTTATTTATATTGATCTTGCTGCGTTACTATTGCTATCATCACTGTTACACTTGCTACAAATCATTGCTATCACTGTTACTGTTACCATTGCTGCTGTCACTACTGTCAAAACTATCAAACTACTGTGCTACTGATCACTTTGCTGCAGATAATTAATCTCCAGGTGTGGTTGAATTGACAACTCAGCTTCTAATACCTTCAAATATTCTTTGGCTCCCCTTGTGTCGAATCTATAAATTTGGGTTGAATACTCTACCCTCGAAAACTGTTGCGATCCCCTATACTTGTGGGTTATCAAGACCTTTTTCTGGCGTCATTCCCGGGGAGCATAGCAATATTGGTTGAGTCACTTGGGATCATTATCAATTTATCACTATGAAGAATCTGAAGGATCCAAAGACTAAGATATTTCCCTCAAAGACGAGGGGAGGTAAGGAACTGCCATTCAGTTCTGCTTTAGATTCACCTTCTATTATGAGTAAACTTGCAACTCCACCACATGCTATCAGTTCTAGTATATTGCAAGTCATTGATGATGCTACTTCTGCTATGGATAATGCTTATGATGATGCTAGTACCTTGCTTGATAATGCTAATGTGCCACTTGGTGAATTTCTTGATGAACAAATTGCTAGAGTAATACAACATGATGTTGTTGAATCTGATGATGAGCTTGAAACTGAAACTGCTGACACACCTGCTAGAACTAGCCTTCCTAGATATGAATTGCCTAAGGTACCGGAAGGTTATGTTATGAGTGAAGAAACAACTAGAGATATTCTTGGTTGCAATGATAGAGATGATCTAGAGAAATTACTATGCAAGTATAAAGAAAAATCTCTGAATGCTAGAATGAAATGTGATTCTAAGTTTGCTACTTCACCTATCTTTATTGATGATAAGGATTATGAATTCTCTGTCGACCCAGAGTTAATTACTTTGGTTGAATCTGATCCTTTCCATGGTTATGAAACTGAAACTATTGTGGCACATCTTACTAAGTTGAATGATATAACCACCCTTTTTACTCATGATGAGAAGACTCACTATTACTTTATTCTCAAATTATTTTCTTTCTCATTAATGGGTGATGCTAAAGCTTGGTACAATACTCTTACTCCTGGTTGTGTGCATAGTCCCCAGGATATGATTTATTATTTCTCTGAAAAATATTTTCCTGCTCATAAGAAACAAGCTGCCTTGCAGGAAATATTTAACTTTGTGCAAACTAAAGAAGAGAGTCTCCCACAAGCTTGGGGGAGGCTTTGCCAATTACTTAATGCTTTGCCTAATCATCCTCTTAAGAAGAATGAAATACTTGATATCTTCTATAATGGACTAACCGATGCTTCTAGGGACTTCCTAGATAGTTGTGCTGGTTGTGTTTGTAGGGAATGAACTATTGCTCAAGCTGAAGAATTATTGAATAATATACTGAAAAATTATGATGATTGGACTCTTCCTGAACCACCGGCTAAACCCACTCCGAAGAAGAGGGGTATATTATATCTCAGTCCTGAAGATATGCAAGAGGCAAAGAAATCTATGAAGGAAAAAGGTATTAAAGCCGAGGATGTTAAAAATTTACCTCCTATTGAAGAGATACATGGGCTTAATACACCACCACTACCTAAGGTGGTAGAGGTAAATTCTCTTATGAAGTTTAATGAAAATGATAATCCTCACGATATGCAACCTAGTCAATGCCTTTATGAGTTTGAAAACTACATTAGAAAACAAGATCACTTCAATGCAAATGTTATGAAACAACTGAAATATAACTCTGATATGATTGCTTGCTTGAGTGACTTGTTATTTAGAATTTCAAATGATGTTAGAGGTGTTGGAAAACATGCTTCTATGGTTCAAACTCAACTAGAACAAGTTGCTAAATCACAAAGATAATTGCTTGATGAAATGAATAATAATATGCATGAGTTTGTTGTTAGAGTTGCAACTAGAGGAGGTAAAATGACTCAGGAACCACTTTATCCTGAGGGACACCCAAAAAGAATTATACATGATTCACAAAGAAACAACACCACTGCACCTAGTCCTTTTAAAAAGAAAAGGAAGAAGAAAAATGATAGGACTTTGCACACTTCTAGTGAACTTGAAATAGAGAAACCTCCTGATAATGAAAATGAAATTTCTATCTCTGATGCTGAAACTCAGTCTGGTAATGAACATCCACCTAGTGATAATGAAAAATATAGTGCTAATGTTCATGAAGATGCACAACCAAATGAAAAAGAACCAGATAATGACGTTGAGATACAACCACCTGTTGATCTTGATAACCCACAACCTAAGAATAAAAGATATGATAAAAGAGACTTTGTGGCTAGAAAACACGGTAAAGAAAGAGAACCATGGGTTCAAAAACCTATGCCTTTTCCACCCAATTCAAATAAAAAGAATGATGAAGAAGAATTTGAATGCTTTGCCGAAATGCTGAGGCCAGTCTTTTTGCATACTCGCTTGACTGATATCTTGAAAATGCCTCCTTATGCAAAGTATATGAAAGACATCATCACAAATAAGAGAAAAATACCGGAAGCTAAAATCTCCACTATGCTTGCTAATTATACTTTCAAAGATGGAGTACCTAAAAAACTTGGAGATCCGGGTATACCAACTATACCTTGCTCTATCAAAAAGAATTATGTGAAAACTGCTTTGTGTGATTTAGGAGCTGGTGTTAGTGTTATGCCTTGCTCTTTATATAAAAGAACTTGAAGAAGATCACACCTACTGAAATATCTTTGCAAATGGCTAACAAATCAAATGCCATACCTATCGGTATCTGTGAGGATGTGCCCGTTGTTGTTGCTAATGTTACTATTTTTACTGACTTCGTTATTCTTGAGATGCCCGAGGACAACAACATGTCGATTATCCTTGGTAGACCCTTCTTGAATACTACAGGGGTTGTTATTGATTGCAATAAAAGCAAGTTCACTTTTCATATTAATGGTAATGAGCATACGGTGCACTTTCCGAAGAAACAATTCCAAGTGAATGGTATTAATGTTATTGAAAAATCTTCGACAATCACTATTGGAAGTTTTCAAATACCTCTACCTACTGTCAAAAAGAAATATGAAATGCTTATTGTTGGGGACATCCATATCCCCATTGAGGTAACTTAGTGATTTATGAAAGTTCTTTGGTTTCATGCTAATCGAAAGTGGTTGTTAATAAGACGTGATCAACCTTATTAATGAATCATTTTTGAGCGGTATGAAGTTGATGGATTTAGTAAGCACTACCTTATGTCCTTACTTTTTGTTTTTTGTTTTTATTAGTTAAATAAAATAAAATGCCATGTTTGAAGGAAATATACCCTAGAGGCAATAATAAAATTATTATTTATTTCCTTATATCATGATAAATGTTTATTATTCATGCTAGAATTGTATTAACCGGAAACTTGATACATGTGTGAATACATAGACAAAACAGAGTGTCCCTAGTATGCCTCTACTTGACTAGCTCGTTAATCAAAGATGGTTAAGTTTCCTAGCCATAGACATGTGTTGTCATTTGATGAACAACATCAGAGAATGATGTGATGGACAAGACCCATCCGTTAGCTTAGCATAATGATCGTTTAGTTTTATTGCTATTGCTTTCTTCATGACTTATACATGTTCCTCTGACTATGAGATTATGTAACTCCCGAATACTAGAGGAACACCTTGTGTGCTATAAAACATCACAATGTAACTGGGTGATTATAAAGATGCTCTATAGGTGTCTCCGATGGTGTTTGTTGATTTGGCATAGGTCGAGATTAGGATTTGTCACTCCGAGTATCAGAGAGGTATCTCTGGGCCCTCTCGGTAATGATCATCACTATAAGCCTTGCAAGCAATGTGACTAATGAGTTAGTTGTGGGATGATACATTATGGAACAAGTAAAGAGACTTGCCGGTAACGAGATTGAACTAGGCATGATGATACCGATGATTGAATCTCGGGCAAGTAACATACCGATGACAAAGGGAACAACGTATGTTGTTATGCGGTTTGACCGATAAAGATCTTTGTAGAATATGTAGGAGCCAATATGAGCATCCAGGTTCCGCTATTGGTTATTGATCGAAGATGTGTCTCGGTCATGTCTACATAGTTCTCGAACCCGTAGGGTCCGCACGCTTAACGTTCGATGACGATTTGTATTATGAGTTATGTGATTTGATGTACCGAAGTTTGTTCAGAGTCCTGGATGAGATCACAAACATGACGAGGACTCTGGAAATGGTCGAGAGGTAAAGATTCATATATTGGAAGGTTGCATTCGGACATCGGAATGGTTCCGAGTGATTCGGGCATTTTTCTGGAGTACCAGGAGGTTACCGGAACCCCCCGGGGAAAGATATGGGCCTTATGGGCCATAGGAGGGAGGCTAACCAGCCCACAAGGGGCTGGTGCACCCCCCACAAGGGAGGAGGCCGAATTGGACTTGGGAAGGGGGCACCACCCCTTTCCTTCTCCTACTCCCTCTCCTTCCCCTTTTCCCCCTCCGGTAGAAGGAAAAAAGGGTGGGGCCAAATCCTACTAGGACTGGAGTCCTAGTAGGACTACCCTCTCCCTGGCGCGCCCCTTGTTGTCTGGCCTCCTCCTCCCCTCCTTTATATACGGGGGCAGGGGGCACCCCAAAGGCACAACAGACAATCTCTTAGCCCTGTGCGGTGCCCCCTCCACAGTTTTACACCTCGGTCATATCGTCGTAGTGCTTAGGCGAAGCGCTGCGCCAGTAACTTCATCATCATCGTCATCATACCGTCGTGATGACGGAACTCTCCCTCGGCCTCAACTGGATCAAGAGTTCAAGGGACGTCACCGAGCTGAACGTGTGTAGATCGCGGAGGTGCCGTGCGTTCAATACTTGATCGGTTGGATCGTGAAGACGTTCGACTACATCAACCGCGGTACTAAACGCTTCTGCTTTCGGTCTACGAGGGTACGTGGACACACTCTCTCCACTCGTTGCTATGCATCACCTAGATAGATCTTGCGTGATAGTAGGAATTTTTTTGAAATTAATGTGTTCCCCAACAGTGGCATCCGAGCCAGGTTTATGCGTAGATGTTATATGCACGAGTAGAACACAAAGAGTTGTGGGTGATAATAGTCATACTGCTTACCAACATGTCATACTTTGATTCGGCGGTATTGTTGGATGAAGCGGCCCAGACTGACATTACATGACCGCGTTCACGAGACTGGTCCTACCACCGTGCTTCGCACACAGGTGGCTAGTGGGTGTCCGTTTCTCCAACTTTAGTTGAATCGAGTGTGACTACGCCCGGTCCTTGTTGAAGGTTAAAACAACACACTTGACGAAAAATCGTTGTGGTTTTGATGCGTAGGGCAACATAGCGTTAAAATGATTGTGATGTAGTATGATGATATGGTATCCTCCACTGAATGTTCGAGTGGCTTGACTTGGCACATGTTCACGCATGTAGTTGAATCAAAACCAACATAGCCTCTATAATATTTATGTTCATGGTGTTCATATCCTACTCATGCTAGTGTCCGATGTTACTTATGCATAATGCCTGGTTATGATCGTTGTTGCTCTCTAGCTGGCCGCTTCTCAATCTTAATTGCTAGCCTTCGCCTGTATTAAGTGGGAACTTTGCTTGTACATCAAAAACCTTGAACCCAAAGTTATTCCAGATGAGTCCACATGTGCCACCTCTAAAAACTTTTAAAAATTATCCTTTTTGTATCCCCGGATCGTTCATGGAACGACAGGAGGTGGTCGATATCTTGCGTGCTAAGCGGGTTATTCTCAGGTTGAGTGTTTATTCACTCGCCATCGCACGAGAAAATGGGAGGTAATAGGGATGCCCAGTCCCCAACTTCAAACATGAAAAAGAGTTCATCTCTTGAATAATCAAACAAAAACTCCCAATGGAGTCAAAACCTTTACTTTTATCGCTTGGGAACCGCCACTAGCGTGCTTAGCATGGAAAATGTTGATAACTGATGGTCGTGGAGTGAATGAGAAGGGTGCATGTCTCAAAATATCATTTATCTCTATTTTACAAACTGAGCTCTGGCACCTCTGCAAATCACTGCTTCCCTCTGTGAAGGGACTTTATATTTAATTTTATGTTGTGTCATCACCTTCTAAAAACAAGCGCCAGAAACTAAGAGAGCACAGCTGTCATGATTTATGCATTATGTATAGCTAATGTTGGGTGCATCATGACTGGATCTTTTCTACCATGAATTACAATGTTTAGTCGCTGCTTGAACTTTGAAGGTGCTCTGCATTAATGTTTTGCGGTCTCGGAAAGGGCTAGCGAGATACCACTATTGTCATATTATATCACGGTTGTTTTGACAATGTGTTGCTGTTTGAGATATCTTATTATTGCTTGCTAGTTGATTTTGTCATTGATATGAGTTAATATAATCTTTAAATGTTATTGTTAACATGGTTAGTTATAATGTTGGCTGAAAACTTGGCTGCTGTTTAAGCTTATTTATGCAAACAAGAGCAAAAGAGTTCATAAAAGTTTTTCTTTCTCACTTTCAGTTTATCAACCGAATTGCTTGAGGACAAGCAAAGGTTTAAGCTTGGGGGAGTTAATACGTCTCCAACGTATCTACTTTTTGTCATGCTTTTCCTCTTGTTTTGGACTTTAATTTGCATGATTTGAATGAAACTAACCCCAGACTGACGCTGTTTTCAGCAAAACTACCATGGTGTTGTTTTTATGCAGAAATAAAAGTTCTCGAAATGGAATGAAACTTTGCGAGGATTTTTTATATCAATAATAAGAATTTCTGGAGCCAAGACCCACCAGAGAGGGGCCCCTGGCTGGGCACAAACCCACCAGGGCGCGCCCCCTCTCCTGGCGCGCCCAGGTGGGTTGTACCCACCTAGTGGCCCTGCTGACGACCCCCCTGATACTATAAATTCACATATTTCCAGAAAAAATCAGAGAAAAAGAATTATCGTGATCCACGAGACGGAGCCGCCTCCAAGCCCTATTCTTCCTAGGGAGGGCAGAACTGGAGTCCGTTTGGGGCTCTGGACCGGGGGATATTCGTTCTTCGTCATCACCAACCAATCTCCGTCACCAATTCCATGATGCTCCCCACCGGGAGTGAGTAATTGCTTCATAGGCTCGCTGGTCGATGAGGAGTTGGATGAGATTCATCATGTAATCAAGTTAGTTTTGTTAGGGCCCGATCCCTAGTATCCAATATGTTCTTAGATTGATGTTGCTATGACTTTGCTATGCTTAATGCTTGTCACTTTGGGCCCGGGTGCCATGAACTCAGATCTGAACCGTTTATGAATTCATCATTATATCGTTGTTTTAGATCTGATCTTGCAAGTTATAGTCACCTAGTACGTGTTATGATCCGGCAACCCCGGAGTGACAACAACCGGGCCCACTCCCGGTGATGACCGTAGTTTGAGGAGTTCATGTATTCTCTATGTGTTAATGCTTTGTTCTGGTTCTCTATTAAAAGTAGGCCTTAATATCCCTTAGTTTCCAATATGGACCCCGCTGCCACGGGAGGGTAGGACAAAAGATGTCATGCAAGTTCTTTTAATAAGGCACGTATGATCATTTATAGAATACATGCCTACATTATGTCGATGAACTGGAGCTAGTGTCGTATCGCCCTAGGTTATAACTATTACATGATGAATATCATCCAACAAGTCACCGATCCAATGCCTACGAATTTATTTATATTGATCTTGCTGCATTACTATTGCTATCATCACTGTTACACTTGCTACAAATCACTGCTATCACTGTTACTGTTACCGTTGCTGCTGTCACTACTATCAAAACTATCAAACTACTGTTCTACTAATCACTTTGCTGCAGATAATTAATCTCCAAGTGTGGTTGAATTGACAACTCAGCTGCTAATACCTTCAAATATTCTTTGGCTCCCCTTGTGTCGAATCTATAAATTTGGGTTGAATACTCTACCCTCGAAAACTATTGCGATCCCCTATACTTGTGGGTTATCGGTCACCCTTGGAGATGCCCTAACACAGCTTTTGTGACAACGAGTGAGAAAGAAGAACAAGAGGTCTATTATTTATCTGATTAACAATGAATTAGCATATAATTTTTTCTCTAGGGTTTGCTAGAGGCGAGGCAACTAGGATGCAGCTAGGTCTTACGGCGGGAGGGTGGCAGAACCCCGGATCCTAGTGTCCCAGTCTGTTTCACGTAAGGTCTTCGCCACAGATGAAGTTAGGCACTGGCGATGATGGGAATAAAGGCAGCTTCAACGCTATACCTCAAACCACCCGTAAACATTTGGACCGTGGTGCCCTGATCTGTTTTTACCATCCAACACCGTGTCACAAATGTTTGAACGCCCATGTCAGTGGGGAAGGGACCGGTGCCACCTTTTCATTTGATAAAGACAGCTCCTCAAGTCTTTGTTAAAGTCTTTTTGGTGACGTGATGATTGCCTGTTGAGTTCATCTTCCTACTAATAAATAATATTAAAGAGATCTATCTTTTCTTGTTTAACTTGATCAACGCTTTTACCTTTTCTTCACCTTTCTAAATCCATTTATGTTTTCAACATGGTAAACTTTTTCTGAGAACTTAGTTGGTTCTTCAGTACACCATTATTCTCTTTGCTGCAAGTGCCATCGCATGTGTTAGGAAGGTGACCGACTGATCCAAGTTCTTCATTTCCCGCCAGAAATCAGCAAACTTTGTGTTCAGCTTCTCCACTTCCTTGCCACTGGCTACGTTTTCTGCTCCTTCGCTTGGTGCCATGGTTTTATTCAGGCTCGTCATTGCCCACTGCAGCATGTCATTTAACGGATTGTCTATGCTCTGCTTTTCAGGTGAAGCGAGTTGGTGTCCAGGTGGTCTTTGATCGAGGATGGGTTATGCATAGGGGTTAGAGCGGTGGGTGTGGTTTCATTATCTACGGATGGTTCCATGGTCTTAGCGGTCGGCGCATCAGTGGCAGGAGCCAGTGATGGGTTCATTTCCGTGTGATTCCTACCCGGGTTTGGCCTTGCAGTAGTATTGATGTATGCTTGTCCATCTGCTCTTTTTTTCTGCATTCTGCACGAAGAACTACAAGCATCAACACACTTGATTCTGGTGTCTCCTCTTCACGGTCTCATTTCCTGTTCTTCATAGGGTATGTCACTGCATTGTTGTTTGCATGGTCGTAGTTGCCATCGCAGTCTTCTTCGTACTCCATTGCCCCCAACTTCCCATCAGTTCTGTTGTCTGAAAGTATGACAATGATCAAGATAGGTCAAGAGTGGGATTTGCTCCTCCGACGACGGAGAGATATTCTTAGGGCCCTCTTGGTGTGGCGGCATCCATCATCGCCTGGCTAGGTGACGATGTTCTTTGCATTTGAAGCATGTTCACAACCTCTACATCATTGATGTTGTATATGTAGTTCAGATTCGACATCATCTTCTTATCTAGAACTAATAATGGACCATAATGAATCATAGGCTTGGAATTATGACGACCCATGTCTGAATCGTAGCTACGAGTGTTGTTGCATGAACTACCGGCTTCATCTGTTCGTCCTAGTGAAATTGATGTTGTGGTAGGTAATGGCGAAATCAACCCTACACCCTACCTAACGACCTAAAAGTGGGTGTGGTTGTATGTTGCTTGTAGCCATTGGAGCCCATAACCCGCCCATGACAGGGACGAGGAAAATGAGATGGAGATGGAGACGAAGGGGACAAGTAAGTCATGGAGGGGAGGGGCAGGTTCTAGTGTCGGAGATTTAAGTCGTTTTTTAGGATCGGAGATTTAAATCGTTGCCTCTGCCACAACTTCCGCATATCTGAGTTGTCGTCGTTGCCAGTGGGGAGAACTTAGGCCGGATTTGTCCTACTGCTAGAAGTGAGCGGCTAAAAGGTGGGATGGGACTTTATTTCACGCCATCCCACACGGTCTCCCGCCATCCCCATGTTGATCCCCCTGCACCGTCGCGTACACCATTCCACGTTTTGTGCTCGACTCAGCCTGGCTCGCCGGAAACAGTCGATTTGAGCATCCCTGGTGAGCCAGGCTTTAGACGTCTTTAAAGTCGGTGCGCGTGCACGCCATCACCTCGTGTATCCAATCAAACGGGTTTTTCTGGCATGCAGTAGGCCGGTTTGGGGAGGCTGCAGACAACCAAACAATCCCTTAGCCCTTGTACAATGCAAGGTGCTTAGAGAGACGCTTAATAAAGTAAACCGAGTTTCTGAAGAACCAGTGCTTATCTTTATAGGAGGGTCTGACGAATGAAACATTTACCCTCTGGAAATAAGCACCACTACATATGAAAAAACTGATTTATTTCTATAAGCGTCTCACCCAACGCCATCTTCACGCTAAACGCTTACACTAAAAAAGAATTATGTACGTAGTGCTCATGCAGGAGGCCTGGTCTCCAATGTTTAAGCATCTGGAGCATAGTTTAAAAAAGCGACACAGATCGGCGGCTGGACCGGAAAAAACTAGAACTAGCGCCCTTACCAACTTTTAAGCTAAAAGGACCGACCTGCAATTGGATCGGTAAAAATTATGTACATCAGTTTTGCATGAACCGAAGGCATAAAATCGGTTGTTGAACCAGTGCCACTCACAAAAAAAAAAATCTGCATCAAAGGGATTTAAACTCAGGATGCTAGATATAGGTGCGTAAGTTGCAGCTTTCGCCCCGTAACCACCTTGGCTAGCCAACTTTCTGCTTAGATTTCTATATCTATATCTATACCTACTAATAAAGTAAGGTGCATTTCTACAATTTTTTCATCCATTCACTGCCGAACAGTTTTTTTTACTATCCAAGGTGGTATTAAATTCTTGTGCGTCCGTTTGCTAGAAAAGAAAAGGCAATTTTCGTACATAGGTTGTGCATGTTGTGGCCCATCCAAGCCAGCCCACTTATTCCCCTGTGCACACAGCTACGAAAATCCCATTTACCACATGTGGCGACAAATAATCTGACCTTCGCACAGGGCGCAAAGCTGTGCCAGCCTGTTTTCTTTTTTCTGTGTTTTATTTCTATTTTATTTTTTGTTCCTTTCTCTATTTTATTTTCTGACCTTCGCACAGGGCGCAAAGTTGTGCTAGTCCGAATACAGAAGACGCAGAGAGGAACTCGGTTAAGGACACCCTTGGAATACATAATGAGGATTGGAATGAGAAATATCTCAGTCTACCCGTTCATGTCGGGCAATCCAGGAAGAGGGCATTCAATTATATCAAGCGCAATATATGTGGGAGAGTTCATGGGTGGAAAGAGAGGCTCCTAGCAAAAGAAAGCAAAGAAGTTCTTGTGAAGGTCGTGGCTCAAGCTATCCCCGCCTTGCCATGTCATGTTTCGACCTCACAGAACATTTTGTGCAGAGTTGAACACACCGATGGGTAGTTTTGGTGGAGTCAGCAGGACAAGCAAAACCCGTTGCACTGGATAAGTTGGGACAAGCTAACTCAGCCGAAAGCAATGGGCGGATTGGGGTTCAGAGATATGTAGAGCTTCGATATGGCAATGCTGTCAAGGCAGGGGTGGCGACTCCTCCAAAACCCGAACAACCTCTGTGCAAGGGTCTTGCAGGCGAGATATTTCCCCGGGCGGAATGTGCTAGAAGTTGAAGTCCATCATGGGATCTCATATTCTTGGCGGAGCATTCTCCATGGGTTGGACCTCGTGAAGCAGGGTTATATATGGAGGATTGGGGACGGATCCAATGTACACATCTGGTCGGACCCTTGGATACCGAGACCATGGTCATGGAGAGTTATCACACCACTGGGGGCCAGTCTCCTCACAACGGTCAGTGAGCTAATCAGCCCAGACACTGGAAGATGGATGAGAGGCTTGTCCGAGACACCTTTTGCGAGGAGGACACGAAGCAGGTCCTAAGCATTCCTCTTCCAGAGGGGGTAGATGACTTTACTGCCTGGCACTTTGATACGAAGGGTGAATTTTCAGTCAATAGTGCTTATAAGTGAAGGAAATATGCCCTAGAGGCAATAATAAAGTTATTATTTATTTCCTTATATATCATGATAAATGTTTATTATTCATGCTAGAATTGTATTAACCGGAAACATAATACATGTGTGAATACATAGACAAAACAGAGTGTCACTAGTATGCCTCTACTTGACTAGCTTGTTAATCAAAGATGGTTAAGTTTCCTAACCATAGACAAAGGAGTTGTCATTTGATCAACAAGGTCACATCATTAGTTGAATGATCTGATTGACATGACCCATTCCATTAGCATAGCACCCGATCGTTTAGTATGTTGCTATTGCTTTCTCCATGACTTATACATGTTCCTATGACTATGAGATTATGCAACTCCCGTTTACCGTAGGAACACTTTGTGTGCTACCAAACGTCACAACGTAACTGGGTGATTATAAAGGTGCTCTACAGGTGTCTCCGAAAGTATTTGTTGGGTTGGCGTATTTCGAGATTAGGATTTGTCACTCCGAATGTCGGAGAGGTATCTCAAGGCCTTCTCGGTAATGCACATCACATAAGCCTTGCAAGCATTGCAACCAATAAGTTAGTTGCGAGATGATGTATTACAGAACGAGTAAAGAGACTTGCCGGTGACGAGATTGAACTAGGTATTGGATACCGACGATCGAATCTCGGGCAAGTAACATACCGATGACAAAGGGAACAACGTATGTTGTTATGCGGTCTGACCGATAAAGATCTTCGTAGAATGTGTTGGAGCCAATATGGGCATCCAGGTCCCGCTGTTGGTTATTGACCAGAGATTTGTCTCAGTCATGTCTACACTGTTCTCGAACCGTAGGGTCCGCACGCTTAAGGTTACGATGACAGTTATTATGAGTTTATGCATTTTGATGTACCGAAGTTAGTTCGGAGTCCCGGATGAGATCACGGACATGATGAGGAGTCTCGAAATGGTCGAGACGTAAAGATTGATATATTGGACGACTATATTCGGACATCGGAATGGTTCCGAATGATTTCGGAGAAAACCGGAGTGCCGGAGGGTTACCGGAACCCCCCGGGAGAAGTATTGGGCCACATGGGCCTTAGTGGAGAGAGAGGGGCGGCCAGGGTGGGCTGCGCACCCCCTCCCCCTCTGGTCCGAATTGGACTAGGAGAGGGGGGGGGGGGGCGGCGCCCCCCTTTCCCTCTCCCTCTCCCCCTTCCTTTCCCCCTCCTAGTAGGAGTAGGAAAGATGGGAGTCCTACTCCTACTAGGAGGAGGACTCCTCCTCCTGGCGCGTGCCACAAGGGCCGGCCGGCCTCCCCCCTTGCTCCTTTATATACGGGGGCAGGGGGGCACCCTAGAACACACAAGTTGATCTTCGTGATCGTTCCTTAGCCGTGTGCGGTGCCCCCCTTCACCATATTCCACCTCGGTCATATTGTTGCAGTGCTTAGGCGAAGTCCTGCGTCGGTAGTACATCAAGATCGTCACCACGCCGTCGTGCTGACGAAACTCGTCCCCGAAGCTTTGCTGGATCAGAGCCCGGGGAACGTCATCGAGCTGTACGTGTGTTAAGAACTCGGAGGCGCCGGAGTAACGACGCTTGGATCAATCGGATCGGGAAGACGTACGACTACTTCCTCTACGTTGTGTCAACGCTTCCGCTTCGGTCTACGAGGGTACGTAGACAACACTCTCCCCACTCGTTGCTATGCATCACCATGATCTTGCGTGTGCGTAGGAAATTTTTTAAAATTACTACGTTCCCCAACAATAAGCTCCATGTTGAATTATGCAAGCAAGTACGAACGGGGGCACCCGGATCGAGTTCCTCGGCCGCGGGACAACTAGAGAGGCATGATGATCCAACCTAGAAACACATATGGAAAATGCGGTGCCCAGTAAAGTTGCAGATGTTTGTTTGGAGGATGAAGCACATTGGCACTGTGCACTAATCTGATGAGAGGTATGAGACTGGAGCGCTCTAGCTGCTTCATCTGTGGGAGGGCGGAGGAGGATGGGGCGCACCTGTTTATAAAATGCAAGCTTGTCAAGGAAGGATGGCGAGCACTGGGCCTTGAACAGGAACGCATGCAGCTTGAGAGCATCAGGGGGTGCATGCAATGCTTGATAAGTTGTGGGAGCTGGATGAGAGGAAAAGGATGCTTATAGTAATCTTTTGGTGGCATTGGTGGAACAGCAGGAACAAGATTCGAGAAGGGGAGCTGCCAATCGCTACATCAGAGATAGTTAGGCGAGCGAGATGTGATGCAATGGAGGATGAGGAGGCGTATACTCTGTCAGGTAAAACGACCTCAACTGTATGGCAAGCACCTGCTAATGATGAGATCAAAGTCAATCTTGATGGGGCCTTTACACCTAGGAGTAGCATTGGAGGATGGGGCGTTGTGGCCAGGGATGATGAGGGGCATGTCATAGTAGCTCGCGCCGGTTGGCAAGACCACACGACGGATGCCTTTGCTGCTGAGGTTAGCGCGATGGCTGCAGCGGTAGCCACAACAGCTGACATTGGTGCCATTAGAGTTGTTTTTGAAACAGACTCGCAATTGCTTGCGGATGCTTTGGACATCTGGAAGGCGGATTCCTCACCCTTTCCTGCAGTAATCAAAGACATAAAACTCCAACTCAAGATGTGGTTCTCAAAATTCACTGTACGAGCCTGCCGTCGGGAGGCAAATTTTGTTGCACATGAATTAGCTCAAATAGGTCGTATGTGTTTACCAAATAATTGTATGGAGTGGAACACCACTGTACCGCCCGCTGTGGCTGATCGTGTGTTGGGCGATATGCCCAGCCACCGTTAATCTATAAAGCTATGCTTTGCCTTAAAAAAAATTCCTGCAAACTATAGACTTTTTTAATTTTTTCTTAAATATATTAAAAAAAATCAGTATTTTGATTTGTGTTTTCAATTTTTAGAAAATAAATCCAAATTCCAAAATTTTATTCCTATTTTAGAAAAATGTTTGAAACTTGAAAATGTTAAACCCATTCCAAATTTGTTCAAAATTACAAAAAAGAATTCAAAATTAAAAAAAAATGTTTGTGTTTCCCAAAAAATAAGATATTGAAAATAAAATTGAATTTTAGAAAATGTTCCATTTTTCTAAAAAATTGTGTTCTCAAAAACAAATTGGGATTTTTAAAATAAAATTGTATTTTAAAATATGTTCCAGATTCTATAAATATTCTTTCTATGTGAAATGTTCACAAATTCAAAATAATGATCATGGTTAAAATAAACACATTTTTAAAAGCTATTATAATTGTTCAAAACATGTTCATGTTTTAAAAAATTGTTCCCAAATTCAAAAAAGTTAGTGCTTTTTCAAAGGTTCATGTTTTTCAATAAATGTTTGTGAATTTTAAAAAATCTCCTTATTTCAAATGTTGTTCATATTTTTCCAAAATGAACAAAAAATTTGAAAAACTTTTCCGGATTTCAAAAATTATTCATGTTCTAAAAATATTTTGCAATTCATAAATATAATTTATTTTGGAAATTTGAAATAAAAACAAAAAAGGTTTTGAATATGGTGATGCAGTATGTTCTTAAACGTTCGCGCTTGTCATTGGTAAGCAGGACCTGTTTATTCGAGTGGCCAACACCCAACGGTCGAGTTTTTAGGTTGTGAGTTTGATCCTTCAACTTATCACTTTTTGGATTTATACTCGTGCCTTACCAACACAAGTCCTTTTGGTGCCTACCAGTGGGTTGGCCCAGACGCGAACTATTGTGCGCCCCATGCGTTATTTGACGATAAAAGAGTATGCTTTTTTTACTATAATTGAAAGAAATTATGGTCACAAGCCAATAAACGAGAATATGCTAAATTGACTCAAATGAAAAGAACTGTAGTCACGTGACCGCTAAAATAATGAAAGAGAATAAATCTTGATAAAGAAGGGACTGCCTGGTTATGCGTGGATTATGCTAATGAAACTTGATTTATGCACCACAATTAATAATCCTTCCGGTTACATCGTAGTAGGAGAGAGTGGCGAAGCAACCGTGCCCTGAAGGTCGCCGCGCAACCACCAAATGAGGAGGGAGCCACAACCGCGACACGAGGGCAAACCCAAAGGAAAAAAGGCACGAGTTGGTTGGTGGTCGCCACGCCAACTAACTCCACCTCTATCAAGATCTCGCAAGCCAAATATGATCTAAGAGAAGGCCACAACTGCTTCCTCTTTCGCCCCACTATTGTGCAGACCGTTTTTGGTGCACACCTCAATTATCTCTCCCGTTGCATCTCAAAAGAATACCTCTACCATTGCAACGCACGGGCATATGTGCTAGTAAGTAAATAATTATATTTTACATCTATTTAGTATGATAGTAACGCACAAATAAAATTATTATGTTATAGAAAATCAAACATCATAGTGATGAACCAACGGTCTGACCGGTAAAACCTGAACCGACGGCCTCGCATGTTCGATCACTGGTTCAATTGTTCAAAATATAATCTGAACATGATTTAAAAGAAGTAGGGAATAAAGATGTATGCATTTGCTCTCCCCAATGCACTAAGTAATGAAACACCCATTGATAACATTGATTCTGTTGAGATCCTTGTACAAACTCTAGCATTTAGCGCCAAAACCACCTTCCTTGAGTGGTGGCTTGGAGCCCTGATCGCGTCACCTTCCTCCCGCCGCAAAGGATTCTCCTCCCTCTTCCAGTTGACGGCATGGAACCTTTGGAACCATCGAAACGGATGTGTCTTCGATGGTCTGCGAGCCTCCTTGAGTCAGCTCTCACAACTCATCAAGGATGAAGCCCGACTCTGGGTGCAAGCGGGTGCTTTTGGCTTACCCCCCTTTTCCTTCCTCTCAATCTCACTTGTACCTTGTTCTACTCTTCTATCAATGAAAGATACGCAAGCTTTATGCATTCCCAAAAAACTCGGGCGTTTAGGATAGTGCCTACCTCTTGTTAATAAATTGTGTGCTGAAAAAAAGAATGAAGCACCCGACGATTACTGTTTTTTAGGGGCCCCGACGACTACTGTAGTGGCGACGTAATGGATTTTCCTTGTTTCGGCTGGGAATTGGGCCAAAATAGCAAGAAATCAATCCTAGCGCCCACTCTAAATTCTTTCTTGGTATATCCCACCGATGATTTCTCCTACCCTCAACGGAGCACCCTGCAGGGGTCCACCACGCGCGAAATGCTAAGGGGCGACTGGGGGGCGATTGCTTGGCGATCTCCTGCTAGCGCTAGGGTTAGGGTTTTGGCGGCGGGGGTGGTGTGATTACGGTGGTGTCTGGGGCGGCGACTGCGTCTCCCTTGACACGGACTGGTGCAGTCTCTCCTCCATGAAGCGACGCGATGGCGGAGAAGGCAAAGGCGACTCCAGCAGTAACTCCAGCAAAGAAGGCGACCCCGACGGTGACAGCAGCCTCGAGGAAAACAAATAGTACGGGATCCTCAGAGTCCCTGATCACATGCAAGACGCCGGATCCCACTGCAAGCCTCTCAGCGAGATCGGGAGGGATGGTGTTGTTGGACAAGGAGGCGGAGGGTTTCGTCTATGAAGAACCAGATCAGATCTTGCCCAAGAATATGAAGTGGTCAGCGGTGGGGAAGTCTTTCTCCCAAAGACCGTTGAACAGGATGGTGCTTGAGAAAACGATGCAAAGGGCTTGGGGGCTTCACCACGAGGCAAGGTTCCGTGACATGGGCGACCTTGGCAATACGATTTTAATGTTTTGGCTTTGAAGGAGTATGAGAACAATGTTAGGCCATCTGAGATGGTCTTCGATAGTATTGAAGTGTGGGTCAAAGTAAAGGATCTCCCACCTGGAAAGAGGACGGATGCGTTCGGACGAGCACTGGGCAACTGGTTGGGGGAAGTTGTTAGAGTGGACGTTGATAAGGATGGCATGGCCAGAGGTAATCAGCTACGGGTTAGAGCAAGGATCCCTCTTTTCGAGCCTCTGGTTCATGGTTTTGTCCTTAAAACCTCACAAGAAGATAACGTGGGCACGTGGTTCGACTTTCATTATGAAAAAAATCCCGCATTTTTGTTTCGAGTGCGGACGATTGGTGCATGTAGGTGGGAGCTGCGTTCCCCCTGTGGACAAATCGGTGCAGTGGGGCGGCTGGCTAAGAGCTTCACCTGGGAGGAGCACTGGCTCCAAAAATGAGGTGAATGGAGGGAAGAACAATAATGCAAATAGCAGCAGCTTCATGAGCTCACAATCTAAAGGCAATACCAAAGAGCAGGACAACCATGCTCGTGTTAGGGACATCCCAGGAAAGCGCAACCTGCATGCAGAATTTGATCGTCCGCTCAATTCCCACACTGGTGGGCAGAAACGGGCGGATAAGGGGATAGTTATCTCTCCCACAAAGGGGAGTGATACGTCTCCAATGTATCTATAATTTTTTATTGTTCCATGCTATTGTATATTCTGTTTTGGATGTTTAATGGGCTTTATTATACAATTTTATATTATTTTTGGGACTAACCTATTAACCCAAGGCCCAGTGCAAATTGCTGTGTTTTTGCCTATTTCAGTGTTTCGCAGAAAAGGAATATCAAATGGAGTCCAAACGGAATGAAACCTTCGGGGGCGTGATTTTTGGAACAAACGTGATCCAGAGGACTTGGAGTGGACGACAAGAAACAAACGAGGAGGCCACGAGGCAGGGGGCGCGCCCTCCACCCTCATGGGTCCCTCGTGGCTCCACCGACCTACTTCTTCCTCCTATATATACCTACGTACCCTGAAACCATAGAGGGGTACCACAAAACCCTATTTCCACCACCGCAACCTTGTGTACCCGTGACATCCCATCTTGGGGCCTTTTCCGGCGCTCCGCCGGAGGGGGCATTGCTCACGGAGGGCTTCTACATCAACACCATAGCCTCTCCGATGATGTGTGAGCAGTTTACCTCATACCTTCGGGTCCATAGTTATTAGCTAGATGGATTCTTCTCTCTCTTTGGATCTCAATACAAAGTTCTCCTCGATCTTCTTAGAGATCTATTCGATGTAACTCTTTTTGCGGTGTGTTTGTCGAGATCCGATAAATTGTGGGTTTATGATAAAGATTATCTATGAACAATATTTGAATCTTCTTTGAATTCTTTTATGTATGATTGGTTATCTTTGCAAGTCTCTTCGAATTATCAGTTTGGTTTGGCCCACTAGATTGATCTTTCTTGCAATGGGAGAAGTGCTTAGCTTTGGGTTCAATCATGCGCTGCTCGATCCCAGTGACAGTAGGGGAAACGACACATATTGTATTGTTTCCATCGAGCATAAAAGATGGGGTTTATATCATATTGCTTGAGTTTATCCCTCTACATCATGTCATCTTACCTAATGCGTTACTCTGTGCTTATGAACTTAATACTCTAGATGCATGCTAGATAGCGGTCGATGTGTGGAGTAATAGTAGTAGATGCAGGCAGGAGTCGGTCTACTTGTTGTGGACGTGATGCCTATATAGTAGATGCAGGCAGGAGTCGGTCAGTTGCTCGACAGTAATTTGTTCACCCACCGTAATACTTATGTTATCTTGAGAGAAGCCACTAGTGAAACCTATGGCCCTCGGGTCTATTTTCCATCATATTAATCTCCCATCAACTAGCTATTTCTGGTGCCGTTTATTTTGCAATCTTTACTTTTAATCTTTATCATAAAAATACCAAAAATATTATCTTATCATCTCTATCAGATCTCACTTTTGCAAGTGGCCGGGAAGTGATTGACAACCCCTTTATCGTGTTGGTTGCAAGGTTATTATTTGTTTGTGTAGGTACGAGGGACTTGCGTGTGGCCTCCTACTGGATTGATACCTTGGTTCTCAAAAACTGAGGGAAATACTTACGCTACTTTGCTGCATCACCCTTTCCTCTTCAAGGGAAAACCAACGCATGCTCAAGAGGTAGCAAGAAGGATTTGTGGCGCCGTTGTCGGGGAGTCTACGCACAAGTCAAGACATACCAAGTACCCATCACAAACTCTTATCCCTCGCATTGCATTATTTGCCATTTGCCTCTCGTTTTCCTCTCCCCCACTTCACCCTTGCTGTTTTATTCGCCCTCTTTTCCCGTTCGCTTCTTCTTCGCTTTCTTCTTCTTTTTTCTTGTGTGTTGGATTGCTTGCTTGTTATGATGGCTCAAGATAATACTAAATTGTGTGACTCTGCCAATAGCAACAACAATGATTTTCTTAGCACTCCGATTGCTCCTCTTACCAATGCTGAATCTTGTGAAATTAATGCTGCTTTGCTGAATCTTGTCATGAAAGATCAATTCGCTGGCCTTCCTAGTGAAGATGCCGCTACCCATTTGAATATCTTTGTTGATTTGTGTGATGTGCAAAAGAAGAAAGGTGTGGACAATGATATTGTTAAACTGAAGCTATTTCCTTTTTCGCTTAGATATCATGCTAAAACTTTGTTTTCGTCTTTGCCTAAAAATAGTATTGATTCTTGGAATAAGTGCAAAGATGCTTTTATCTCTGAGTATTTTCCTCCCGCTAAGATCATCTCTCTTAGAAACGATATTATGAACTTTAAGAAACTTGATCATGAACATGTTGCACAAGCTTGGGAGAGGATGAAATTAATGATACGTAATTGCCCTACACATGGTTTGAATTTCTGGATGATTATACAAAAAATTTATGCCGGATTGAATTTTGCTTCTAGAAACATTTTAGATTCGGCCGCGGGAGGCACTTTTATGGAAATCACTTTAGGATAAGCTACTAAACTCCTAGATAATATTATGGTTAATTATTCTCAATGGCACATTGAAAGATCTACTAGTAAAAAGGTGCATGCAATTGAAGAGATTAATGTTTTGAGTGGAAAGATGGATGAACTTATGAAATTGTTTGCTAATAACAGTGTTTCTTTGATCCCAATGATATGCCTTTGTCTACCTTGATTGATAATAATAATGAATCTATGGATGTGAATTTTGTTGGTAGGAATAATTTTGGTAGCAACGCTTATAGAGGAAATTTTAATCCTAGGCCGTATCCTAGTAATTCCTCTAATAATTATGGTAATTCCTACAACAACTCTTATGAAAATTTTAATAAGATGCCCTCTGATTTTGAAACTAGTGTTAAAGAATTTATGATTTCTCAAAAGAATTTCAATGCTTTGCTTGAAGAAAAATTGCCTAAGATTAATGAGTTGGCTAGGAAGGTGGATAGAATTTCTCTTGATGTTGATTCTCTAAAACTTAGATCTATTCCACCTAAGCATGATATCAATGAGTCTCTCAAGGCTATGAGAATTTCCATTGATGAGTGCAAAGAAAGAACCGCTAGGATGCGTGCTAAAAAGATTGCTTTGTGAAAGCGTGCTCTTCTAGTTTTCATGATAATAAGGATGAAGATCTAAAAGTGATTGATGTGTCCCCTATTAAATATTTGTTTTTCAATATGAATCTTGATAATTATGGGACTGGAGATGAGTCAACTTTAGTTAAAAGGCGTCCCAATGATTCGGAATTTTAAGATCTTGATGCAAAAATTGGTAAAAGTGGGATGGAAGAGGTCAAAACTTTAGATAGCAATGAACCCACTATTTTGGATTTCAAGGAATTTAATTATGATAATTGTTCTTTAATATATTGTATTTCCTTGTTGCAATCCGTGCTAAATTCTCCACATGCTTATAGTCAAAATAAGGCCTTTACCAAACATATCGTTGATGCTTTAATGCAATCTTATGAAGGAAAGCTTGAATTGGAAGTTTCGATCTCTAGAAAACTTTATGATGAGTGGGAACCTACTATTAAAATTAAAGTTAAAGATCATGAATGCTATGCTTTGTGTGATTTGGGTGCTAGTGTTTCCACGATTCCAAAAACTTTGTGTGATACGTTGGGTTCCCTGAATTTGATGATTGTTCTTTAAACTTGCACCTTGCGGATTCCACCATTAAGAAACCTATGGGAATAATTAATGATGTTCTTATTGTTGCAAATAGGAATTATGTGCCCGTAGGTTTCATTGTTCTTGATATAGATTGCAATCCTTCATGTCCTATTATTCTTGGTAGACCTTTCCTTAGAACGATTGGTGCAATTATTGATATGAAGGAAGGCAATATTAGATTCCAATTTCCGTTAAGAAAGGCATGGAACACTTTCCTAGAAAGAAAATTAAATTACCTTATGAATCTATTATGAGATCTACTTATGGATTGCATGCCAAAGATGATAATACCTAGATCTATGTTTGCCCTTATGCCTAGCTAGGAGCGTTAAATGATAGCGCTTGTTGGGAGGCAACCCAATTTTATTTTAATTTCTTGCTTTTTGGTTATGTTTAGGAATAAATATTTTATCTAGCCTCTGGTTAGATGTGGTTTTATGTTTTAATTAGTGTTCGTGCCAAGTAAAACCTATAGGATCTTCTTGGATGATGGTTATTTGATCTAGCTGGAAAAGTCAGAAATTTTCTGCTCAGGAAAACAATTGTTAAAAATAACCAGAACGTGATAAAATACTGATTCCTATTGCAGTTGATCAATAAAAAAATTATCTAGGTCTTCCTATTTTGGTAGATTTTTTCGAGTTTCAGAATTTTGCGTTAGATACATATTACTACAGACTATTTTGTTTTTGGCAGATTCTGTTTTTCTTGTGTTGTTTGCTTATTTTAATGAATATATGGATAGTAATGGAGTTTATGAACCATAGAGAAGTTGGAATACAGTAGGTTTAACACCAATGCAAATAAAGAATGAGTTCATTACAGTACCTTGAAGTAGTGTTTTGTTTTCTTTCGCTAACGGAGCTCATGAGATTTTCTGTTGAGTTTGGTGTTGTGAAGTTTTCAAGTTTTGGGTAATGATTTGATGGATTATGGAACAAGGAGTGGCAAGAGCCTAAGGTTGGGGATGCCCAAGGCACCCCAAGGTAAAATCCAAGGACACCAGAAAGCCTAAGCTTGGGGATGCCCCGGAAGGCATCCCCTCTTTTGTCTTCGTCCATCGGTAACTTTACTTGGAGCTATATTTTTATTCACCACATGATATGTGTTTTGCTTGGAGCGTCCTGTATGATTCGAGTCTTTGATTTTTAGTTTACCACAATCATCCTTGATGTACACACCTTTTGGGAGAGACACACATTATTCGGAATTTATTAGAATGTTGTTTGTGCTTCACTTATATCTTTTGAGCTATATAGTTTTGCTCTAGGGCATCACTTATATCTTTTAGAGCACGGCGGTGGTTCCATTTTATAGAAATACTTGATCTCTCATGCTTCACTTAAATTATTTTGAGATTCCTTTAGAACATCATGGTAATTTGCTTTGGTTATAAAATTAGTCCTAATATGATAGGCATCCAAGATTAGTAAAAAACTTTCATATAAGTGCATTGAATACTAAGAGAAGTTTGATACTTGATGATTGTTTTGAGATATGGAGATAGTGATATTAAAGTTGTGCTAGTTGGGTAGTTGTGAATTTGAGAAATACTTGTGTTGAAGTTTGCAAGTCCCGTATCATGCACGTATGGTAAACGCTGTGTAACAAATTTGAAACATGAGGTGTTCTTTGATTGTCATCCTTATGAGTGGCGCTCGGGGACGAGCGATGGTCTTTTCCTACCAATCTATACCCCTAGGAGCATGCACGTAGTGCTTGGTTTTTGATGACTTGTAGAATTTTGCAATAAGTATGTGAGTTCTTTATGACTAATGTTGAGTCCATGGATTATACGCACTCTCAACCTTCCATCATTGCTAGCCTCTTCGGTACCGTGCATTGCCCTTTCTCACCTTGAGAGTTGGTGCAAACTACGCCGGTGCATCCAAACTCCGTGATACGATACACTCTATCACACATCAACCTTCTTATATCTTCCTCAAAACAGCCACCATACCTACCTATTATGGCATTTCCATAGCCATTCCGAGATATATTTCCATGCAACTTTCCACCGTTCCGTTTATTATGACACGCATCATCATTGTCATATTGCCTTGCATGATCATGTAGTTGACATCGTATTTTTGGCAAAAGTCACCGTTCATAATTCTATCATACATGGCACTCATGAGTCATTGCCCATCCCGGTACACCGCGGAATGCATTCATATAGAGTCACATTTTGTTCTAGTATCGAGTTGTAATCATTGAGTTGTAAATAAATAGAAGTGTGATGATCATTATTAATAGAGCATTGTCCCCCCAAAAAATAGAAAGGCCAAATAAAAAATAGAAGGCCCTAAAAAAATAAAAAAGAGAAGAGAAATAAAAAGGGGCAATGCTACTATCCTTTTTTTTCCATACTTGTACTTCAAAGTAGCACCATGATCTTTATGATAGAGAGTCTCTTGTTTTGTCACTTTCATATACTAGTGGGAATTTTTCATTATAGAACTTGGCTTGTATATTCCAACAATGGGCTTCCTCAAAAGCCCTAGGTCTTCATGAGCAAGCAAGTTGGATGCACATCCACTTAGTTTCTTTTGTTGAGCTTTCATACATTTATAGCTCTAGTGCATCCGTTGCATGGCAATCCCTACTCCTTGCATTGACATCAATTGATGGGCATCTCCCTAGCCCGTTGATTAGCCGCGTCAATGTGAGACTTTCTCCTTTTTTGTCTTCTCCACACAACTCCCATCATTATATTCTATTCCACTTGTAGTGCTATATCCATGGCTCATGCTCATGTATTGCGTGAAAGTTGAAAAAGTTTGAGATTACTAAAGTATGAAACAATTGCTTGGCTTGTCATCGGGGTTGTGCAAGACGAGAGAATTCTTGTGTGACGAAAATGAAGCATGGCCAAACTATATGATTTTGTAGGGATGAGCTTTCTTTGGCTATGTTATTTTGAGAAGACATAATTGCTTGATTAGTATGCTTGAAGTATTATTATTTTTATGTCAATACTAAACTTTTATCTTGAATATTTCGGATCTGAACATTCATGCCACAATAAAGAAAATTACATTGAGAAATTTTCTAAGTAGCATTCCACATCAAAGTTCTGTTTTTATCATTTACCTACTCGAAGACGAGCAGGAATTAAGCTTGGGGATGCTTGATACGTCTCCAACCTATCTATAATTTTTGATTGTTCCATGCTATTATATATTCTGTTTTGGATGTTTAGTGGGCTTTATTATACAATTTTATATTATTTTTGGGACTAACCTATTAACCCAAGGCCCAGTGCAAATTGCTGTTCTTTTTGCCTATTTCAATGTTTTGCAGCAAAGGAATATCAAACGGAGTCCAAACGGAATGAAACCTTCGGGAGCGTGATTTTTGGGATAAACGTGATCCAGAGGACTTGGAGTGGACGTTAAGAAACGAATGGGGAGGCCACGAGGCAGGGGGCGCGCCTACCCCCTGGGCACGCCCTCCACTCTCGTGGGCCCCTTGTGCCTCCACCAACCTACCTCTTCCTCCTATATATACCTACGTACCCCGAAACCATAGAGGGGCAACACAAAACCCTATTTCCACCGCCGCAACCTTCTGTACCCGTGAGATCCCATATTGGGGCCTTTTCCAGTGCTCCGCCGGAGGGGGCATCGATCACTGAGGGCTTCTACATCAACACCATAGCCTCTCCGATGATGTGTGAGTAGTTTACCTCAGACCTTTGGGTCCATAGTTATTAGCTAGATGGCTTCTTCTCTCTCTTTGGATCTCAATACAAATTTCTCCTCGATCTTCTTGGAGATCTATTCGATGTATCTCTTTTTGCGGTGTGTTTGTCGAGATCCGATGAATTATGGGTTTATGATCAAGATTATCTATGAACAATATTTGAATCTTCTTTGAATTCTTTTATGTATGATTGTTTATCTTTGCAAGTCTCTTCAAATTATCAGTTTGGTTTGGCCCACTAGATTGATCATTCTTGCAATGGGAGAAGTGCTTAGCTTTGGGTTCAATCATGCGGTGCTCGATCCCAGTGATAGTAGGGGAAACGACACGTATTGTATTGTTACCATCGAGGATAAAAAGATGGGGTTTATATCATATTGCTTGAGTTTATCCCTCTACATCATGTCATCTTACCTAATGCGTTACTCTGTTCTTATGAACTTAATACTCTAGATGCATGCTGGATAGCGGTCGATGTGTGTAGTAATAGTAGTAGATGCAGGCAGGAGTCAGTCTACTTGTTGCGGACGTGATGCCTATATACATGATCATGCCTAGATATTCTCATAACTATGCTCAATTCTATCAATTGCTCAACAGTAATTTGTTCACCCACAGTAATCTTGAGAGAAGCCACTAGTGAAACCTATGGCCCTTGTGTCTATTTTCCATCATATTAATCTCCCGTCAACTAGCTATATCTGGTGTCGTTTATTTTGCAATCTTTACTTTTAATCTTTATCATAAAAATACCAAAAATATTATCTTATCATATATATCAGATCTCACTTTTGCAAGTGGCCGTGAAGGGATTGACAACCCCTTTATCACGTTGGTTGCAAGGTTCTTATTTGTTTGTGTAGGTACGAGGGACTTGCGTGTGGCCTCCTACTGGATTGATACCTTGGTTCTCAAAAACTGAGGGAAATACTTACGCTACTTTGCTGCATCACCCTTTCCTTTTCAAGGGAAAACCAACGCATGCTCAAGAGGTAGCAGGGAGGCAGAGGCGAGACTGGCCAGAAGAAAGAGACATGAGACATGAGATTGAGAGGAAGAAAGAGAGGGACCTCATGGATCAGCTTAAATCACAACAGAGGCAGAGGGAGTATGAGCACGATCAATACGTGGCGAGGAGCCAATGGGAAAGAGGGTCCACAAGTAGAGGGGGTGATGACAGATACGGTTACCATCCATCCTACACCTCGGAAAGGAGGAGAGGCTACTATGTTCGTAAGCCTAGGGAGGATTATGAGGACAGAAGGAGGAGGGGTGTCAGCCCCCAGACACACCTAAC
The DNA here is from genome assembly GCA_032464435.1 of Aegilops umbellulata. Taxonomy (NCBI): domain Eukaryota; kingdom Viridiplantae; phylum Streptophyta; class Magnoliopsida; order Poales; family Poaceae; genus Aegilops; species Aegilops umbellulata. The sequence continues at coordinate 403,893,912 of CP136054.1, forward strand.
TCTAGGAAGTAGCGACCGAGACAAATATGGATGCTAAAAGGCGATGGTGACAAGCAGGAAGGTGATGAATCCTTTATTCGAGACACTCGACAGAAGACCTCCTCCATTTTTATCGTATTGAAGAGCATGATAACTTAGCCGCAGACCCTGCCAGGGAGCAGGGACGCCGCGAACAATGATCATCCTGGCCTGGAACTGCCGAGGGTTGGGGTTGGACTCGGCAGTTGGCGAACTTCGGGACCTGATTAGGTCATACAACCCAACGGTGGTGTTCTTATCAGAAACTAAAAAGAGAGCGAGAGCGATGGATAGACTCAAATGGAGTTTGGGTTTCAACAAAGGTGTAGCGGTGGATTGCAAGGGCAAGAGCGGTGGTTTAGCTCTTTGGTGGAGAGACCATGTCGAGGTTACTGTTAGGCCATGGTGCCAATACTACATCGATGCGGCCATGGTCTGTGATGGGGTCTCCTTTAGGTTCACTGGAATCTATGGAGAGCCGTGCGTCAAGAAGAGATCAAAGACCTGGGAGGTTTTGCGCTATCTCTGTGCCCAAGACGACCTCCCATGGATATGTGCAGGCGTTTCAATGAAGCCCTTCGCCAGGATGAGCAGCAAGGAGGTGATCCAAGGAGCAGGGGGCAAATGGAAATGTTCGAAGAATGCCTGACTGACTGCGGATTGGCAGACCTCGGCTTTTCAGGGTATTCGTTCACATTGGATAATAAGCGGGATGCGGGAGACAATGTCCAAGTGCGGCTGGACCGGGTGACATGCAATGGTGATTTTGCTCAAGCTTTCCCAGCAACAGAAGTGCTGCACGTGATGATAGAAGAGTCAGACCACCAAGCTTTAGTAATTAAAGCACTGATGACGGAGGGGGCCGTCCGAGCAAGGGGTCAGCGACAATTTCTATATGAAGCAGCGTGGACGCGACATGATGATTATGAGGCCATGGTGGCCGCTGCATGGGGGGAGGCGCATGCAGCCAATCATAGGGAGGCGACTTTCCACAACATGCAATACATTAAAAGCCGCAACGAGAACGATGCAGGAATGGAGCCGAAGAGTTTTTGGATTGATGAAGAGGCAAATTGGGCATCTCAAAGCACAACTAGTGGAGGCTAAGGAGCGGGCGGCTCGGACGTGTTATTGGCAGGAGATCAAGGACATAGAAGACCAGCTTCACGAGCTCTACGAGAGGGAGGAGGTGTACTATAAGCAGCGCTCGCGTATTGACTGGCTTCAGGACGGAGATCAGAATACAAAGTACTTCCAAAACGGGGCCTCACACCGGAAAAGGAAGAACACCGTCAAGGCACTACGACGAGAAGATGGGACGAAGTGCACGGATGGCCAAGGGATGAGAGCGATAGCGGCCTAGTTCTATGCACACCTATTTGCATCTGAGGGATCACGGAGTGGGGAAAGGGTGCTTCAGCATATTGATGCATATGTGACTGATGATATGAATGCAAAATTATGCGCTCCGTTCACAGATAATGAGATCGAGTTGGCCCTCTTCCAAATGGGGCCGTCAAAGGCTCCAGGCCCGGACGGCCTCCCAGCCATGTTCTACTAACGCCACTGGGCTGGTCAAGGACGATGTTTGTGGTGCGGTGCGTGAGTTTCTTTCTGGGACGGCTGCTCCTGCTGGTTTTAATGACACGGTCTTAGTAATGATCCTGAAAGTGAAGTCACCAGAGTTGTTGTCACGGTTCCGACCTATCAGTCTATGTAACGTACTCTATAAGATTGTGGCGAAGGCACTGGCCAATCGTCTTAAAGTGGTTCTTCCGTTTATGATCTCTGAGGAGTAGAGTGCGTTCTTACTAGGAAGGCTCATCACTGATAATGTACTGGTGGCGTATGGGTGTGTGCATGCGATAAGAAAGAGGAAACGAAGGAAGCCCATCTGTGTGGTTAAGTTGGATATGATGAAGGCATATGACAGAGTTGAGTGGGATTTCCTTGAACAAATGTTGCAAAAGTTTGGGTTCTTTGATCACTGGATAGAGATGGTTATGAGATGTGTGAAATCTGAACGTTCTCGGTGAAGCTTAATGTAGACCTTTCTGAGCGTTTTCTCCCTCATGTGGGCTTCGCCAGGGGGATCCCATCTCCCCATATCTGTTCTTATTCTGTGTGGAGGGTTTGTTCACATTGCTGAAGCATGCTCAAGGGGAGAACAATATCAAAGGGGTGTCCTTTGGAAGGGGCGGACCTACGGTCACCCACCTTCTCTTTGCCAATGATAGTGTGGTCTTCTTGGAGGGCTCGCGAGCGAGTTTTGAGACACTTCGTTCCATCCTACAGGACTACAAAGTTGCCTCGGGCCAAAAAGTTAACTTACAGAAATCTGCGATTTTTTCGGAAAGGATACTCAGGATGATGTTAAAGAGGAGCTCAAACAGGTGATTGAAATACCGGCGGAAGCCCTGGGCGAGCGTTATTTGGGACTCCCTACGGTGGTGGGGAGGTCTAAGGACGGGACTTTCAAATATGTCAAGGACAGTGCAAAAGGCAAAGTTTCTGGATGGAAGGGTCAAGGATTATCTAAAATGGCGAGGGAAGTGTTGGTGAAATCCGGCCTCCAATCCACACCGACTTTTACCATGAGCTGCTTTCAACTCATGAAGAAAATGTGCAGGAATCTGTCATCTATCTCTTCAAATTTCTGGTGGGGTGAAGCGGATGGTCACAAGAAGGTACATTGGATTGGATGGGAAAAAATGTGTACGCGAAAGCATGAGGGAGGCCTAGGCTTTCAGGACCCGAAGGCTTTCAACCAAGCTATGCTGGCCAAGGCTGCTTGGCGACTGCTACAGGTGCTGGAGTCGCTGTGTGGAAGGGTGCTGAAGGCACGGTATTTCCCTGATGGATCAATTCTGAATTCTACATGCCCCACTGGGGCTTCGTACACCATCCGAAGCATATTGCACGGTCGGGACCCGCTCAATGATGGGTTGATATGGCGAATCGATGACGGCTCTCGAATCTCCATCCACCATGACAACTGGATTCCTAGGAAGGGCAGTCTGAGGCCACTGGGTCAAATGTACATCAACGACATTTCTCGTGTAGGGGATCTACTCGAGGACGATGGAATCTCTTGGGACAAAAAGGTGCTGGAGATGTTTGCCCCGGATGAAGCGCAAGAAATACTACAAATCCCGATGGGGGGCAAGGTGTACATGACTACTTGGCATGGAGCTATACCAAAAACGGTATATCGTCTGTCCGATCGGCGTACCATCTCCGGATGAGCCAGAAGAGGGTGAGCTCCGGACGGCCGGAGTCATCGTCCTCGGTGGCGGATCATCGGGCATGGATGAACTTCTGGGATACAGTAGCGCCGGGCAAAGTTGAAATCCATATGTGGCGGATGATTCAGAACGGGTTGGCGGTGGGAGTGGAACCGTTGAGAAGGAAGATTAAGCAGGGCGTCTTTTGCGTTGCTTGTAACAATCTATCATCGATTCTGGGGCTGCTATCACTCGGCTAAGTTCTGGAAGATAATGCAATCGGTGTTGGGGGTACCGGTGGCGATCCCGCCGGAGTCAGTTTACCCCCAGAGTGTGTTGTCGCGATGGTTACTGTCGTGGTTCGAGGAGGCGTTATATGACGAGCGGGCTGTCATGGTACAAGGGATGTATGCGCTCTGGCTTGCAAGCAACAATGCACGGGACGACCAGAGGATTGAAGAAGTAGAGGCGATTGCGCGAAGGGTTTTTCACCTAATGGGCGAGTGGCAGGCCATACATGGGCGCAAAAGCAAACAGACGCAGCCGGTGGCGAAGGAAAGGTGGCGGCCCCCAGAGGAGGGATGGGTGAAAGTTAATGTCGACGGAGCTACGTCGAAGGGGGGTGACAGCGGGGGAGGTGGGATCATCTTTAGAAACCATGATGGTGCTTATTTGGGCGGAGCGTGTCACAGCCTCCCACTGGGGAGTGACCCAGCGAGGGTAGAGCTTCTGGCCTGCAGAAGAGCAGCCCAGCTTGCGGATGAGCCGAACATTGCAAGGCTTCACATCGAGACGGATTGTAGAGAGATCGTATGCAAACTTCAAAGTACGGAGCAGGACCTCTCAGCGCTGGGGCCGATCGTGGAGGATGTCAAGCAACTGCTGGCTTCTAGGGTAAGTTGGAAAGTTTCATGGGTGCGGCGTGAGGCCAATAGAGCGGCTCCTTTTTTAGCTAGAGAAGGAGTGTCGAATAAGTTATGCAAAGTGTGGCTGCATGTGCCCCATATTTCATTTTGCACATTATTTCAGACGAGATCCCTGAGTGGGATGGTTAAATAAATTTGTGATGAGTTAAAAAAAACAGAGCACCCTGCAGTAGAAAAAATAACCACCCCGCCAGCTCAAGTTCAAAAAAACAAAAGAAAACAAGCACTAAAAAACACCCTGAATCACATGACCTTCCCCATGATTATCTTTGTTGCAAACCGTTCCCCGCGCGCCCTTTCCTCCCCTGTACTAGAAACCGCCAATGCACTGCCTGCGGATCGTCGTCCGCCACGCGCCCAGGTCGGCAAGAGGGCGCGAGAACACCATTGATTTACAGTTTTTAGGGATCCAGCCGGTGGACTTGCTGGATCAGGATGCTTATTTCACGGAGGAGGAAGTATGGGCCACGATCAAGGACATGCCAGCGGATCGCGCATCGGGCCCGGATGGGTTTATTGGCCTCTTTTTCCAGAAGGCTTGGAGCACCATCAAAGGAGACCTGCTGGCTGCCATTCACCATCTCTTTCTTGGTAATGGCCGCGGCTTTGGAAGACTCAACCAAGCCTTGATTACTCTTATCCCTAAGAAGGCCGGCGCATGTCGGGTGGGAGACTTTCGTCCCATCAGTTTGGTTCATAGCTTGCCCAAGATCAGATCCAAGTTACTCGCAAATCGGTTGCGACCGCGTATGAATGAGCTCGTTCACACCAACCAGTCGGCATTCATTATGGGGAGAAATCTACATGACAATTTCCTGCTCGTAAGACAGGTGGCTAGATCCCTACACCGCCGGAGAGCAAAAGGTGTTCTTCTCAAGTTGGATATCTCGCGCGCGTTCGACACCTTGTCTTGGCCATTTCTATTCGAGGTTCTTTGTGCCAAGGAATTTTTGGACACTTGGTTGTCCTGGATTGCGATCTTGCTCTCTACGGCCAGCTCGCGCGTAGTGGTCAATGGACATGCGGGGCGAAAATTTGCTCATGCTCAAGGGCTTCGGCAAGGAGATCCGGCCTCGCCATTGCTTTTTGTTATTGCCATGGATGTCCTCACATCGCTTATCACGAGAGCACAGGAGAGTGGAGTCTTGAGCAAGATGCCGGGTTGCACACCAATGCAAAGACTTTCCATATATGCGGATGATGTGGTATTATTTATTAGACCCACCACTCCGGATCTTACTTTTGTCAAGGAGGCTTTGCACATATTTGGGATTGCTTCGGGCCTGAATATTAACTATTCCAAGTCCTCGGCCATCATGATTAGAGACGAGGATGGTGACAAGGAGCTGGTCGCGGGCGCCATGCCCTGGAGCATGGACTCTTTCCCCTGCAAGTACTTGGGACTGCAGCTGTCAATATGGCAATTGACGCGCTCGGAATGGCAACCGATTGTGGATAATGTGCTCAATTTCATGCCAGGTTGGCAAAAAGGGATGACCACTAGGGCAGGGAGGTTAGTGCTGGTGCATGACGTTGTGATGGCGCGCCCCACTCACCATCTCATCATAGCAGATGCTCCGAAATGGGCAATTGAACAAGTCAATAAACGGTGCAGAGCTTTCTTTTGGGAAGGATCGGAAGCGATTCATGGAGGTAAATGCCTTGTGGCTTGGCAAAGAGTTTGCAGGCCTAAAGGCCTCGGTGGCCTGGGGCTGCTTGATTTATACCGTCAAGGTCTGGCTTTACGGTTGCGTTGGGAGTGGCTCAGACGTACTGACTCTAACCGACCATGGCATGGGCTACCGATGGCGAGCGATCCTCAGGTGCAGAGGGTTTTTGATAGCTTAGTGCACTGGAAACTTGGTGATGGCAATAAGGCGCTGTTTTGGAAGGATAGATGGATGGATGGTGGATCTGCTAAGGAGATTGCCCCGGGTTTATGGAGTAAGGTTCGTACTCAGACGGTGAACAAGCGGACAGTGTATGACGGACTGACGAACCACCGTTGGACCGCAGACATCTCAGGAGATCTTACCACCGATGATCTAATTCAGTTAATCAAGCTCTAGGAGATTGCTATTGCAACACATCTTGACCCTACTCAAAGAGACGAGGCGATATGGCCCTGGAACTCCAAGCAAGTTTACACCTCGGCCTCAGCTTATCAAATGCTATTCAAAGGTGCAATCCGTGTGGCCTACGCGCGATGGATCTGGAAATGCTGGGCACCCCTCACCTGCAAAATTTTTCTGTGGCTTGCAATACAACATAGAATCTGGACTTTGGACAGGAGGCTTCGGCATGGGTTACGGGATGACCCCTCCCCATGTTATCTATGTGATCAGGAGGAAGACAATGTGGAACATCTTCTCATCCAATGCGTCTACTCAAGACAGGTATGGCACACGGTCTTGTCCAACGTAAGGATTGCGCCTACACTAGCACCGGTGGCGAATGATAACTTGAAATTGTGGTGGGGTAGCACCCGTAAGCTGATTCGCAAGGACAACCGTAGAGCTTTCGATAGTATGGTGATTTTGGTGTGTTGGCATCTATGGAAGCAATGAAATGCTCGAGTCTTCCATCCGGAGACTCCATCTATCTCCGCCTCCGTATTAGTGTCTAGGATTCTTGATGAGCTGCGCATGTGGGCGACAGCGGGAGGGTGGGGAGTTGACAACATTGTGTGAGGAGTTAACATAGTGGGTGGAGTTGGAGTTGGCCACAGCCTCAGTCGGCTTGTGACTGGTGGCTATGCTTGTAACTCTCTTGTACATTTCTTTCTCTCTTCTATAAAGCTAAGGTACGCAATTTGCGTACTCTCGAAAAAAAAAGTTGGCCACACACCCATATGTGCCACTGCTGAGGCGCCCAACCATCGGTTAAAGCACCGCCACTGCCTTGGCGTCATTACCCCAAGAAATTTGCTGTCAATCACCCCGCAACATGCTTTGGACCTCTGGTTGTCTCGCACAAGACACGACGGTGAACCGTCCTCGAGGCAAACTCCTCACAATGCAAATGGGATGCAATCAAAGGAGATGACACTGCAGAGGCGCAGCCACGCTACGGCCATGGCGCTGCCCCCTGCTCGCGTGGATGCATCGGCTCAGAGGAACGCCTGCACCGCGCCACCATGCCCGAACCAGGGGAAAGCCTGCACCACTACTGAAAATCTAGGAGCTCTGCTGCAATTTTTGAAAAGTCTCTGCTGCTCATCTGTGCTCTGTTAAAAACAAATGATTTACAGTTTCGAGACGTACCTTCTTGCACTGTATAAATAAGATGATATCATGCAACTTCCTTATTTTTTATCCCTTTGGTTTTATATTTAAAATACACTGTGTTAAGCTACATCAAGTATCAGGTGATACAAGCACTGTATTAGTTAGTGATTGCGCCAGCGATCAGACAAGCCTCCTTGGTAAAATTCAACTACGGTTGTGTATTGTACGCCTATAATTTTTTGAATTACTAGCAAAAGAGCCCGTGCGTTGCAACGGGAGAGAAAACATAACACACGCCCTTAACCCAACAACCATCACTCAAGACCACAATAGGTCCATCTTTTTTATTTTTGCGAGGCATCATATTTGTGTTGCTGCTTATCCTCCTTCTCACACTCGCCGGCGATGGCCTCGGTGTTCACACAAAACAAAACAAAATGTGCTTGAATATGGTTAATCATAAGGCGTCTCTCTCTCCCTCTCTCTCGCTTTCTCTCACTCTCGCGATGAGAAATCTGTTGTTTTCCCCTGCGACATTTTTCAAAGGTATGCATGTGTAGTTATCGATGTTTTCTTTTCCCTATATGGTTATAGTGGGGTGTTTATTTGCAATCCGGATCGCCACCAGTATGAAATAAAAAACGGATCTTGCGCTATAAATTACAAGTTTGCTTCCAAAACAATATTTAAAAAATATTTAACAGGTAAAATTAACAATATATTTAGATTCCAGACATTTTTCTAATAAAATTTCATATATAATATGTTAAAATCGAAGTTATGGTTTAAAAGATATGGATAATTTAGGAAATCATTTGTTTGATTTAAATATATTCCAAAATAGTATTTAAAAATACTTGATAGGTAAAAACAATCTCATATTCATATTCTACATATTTTTCTAATCAAATTTCATATATAACATGTTTAAATCGGAGTTACGGTTTAAAAGATATGGATGATTTAAAAAAGCATTTGTTTGACTTAGATATGATCCGTGGATGAATTACGTAAAACATCAGGGGGTTTCAAAAAATGTAAAATAACGGTTTAGGTGTGACTTAAATCCGGACTACGGGTTGATTTCATCAAAACAGAGGGACTTTTGTGTAAAGTACGAAAAATGATTCGTTTTAACTTAAAACAGGACTGCGGGTTGAATTCTCTGAAATAGAGGGACTTTTCTAAAAAAATGCCATGATGGACGACCAGAAATGCAATTTGCTTTATTATTAGGTTAAGATAACGTATATCGTTGCCATTGATTTCAGATTATTGTTTAAATTGGGAATGGTGATAGTTAGCACTGCTCAGTCGACAAATCGAATGCTTCTTTTGAATTACATCTCAATTAGCGATGCAGGTTAAACGTCAATTTAGAGGCTGTGTCTATAGCAAGGTTTTGATTACTGGGCGGTACCCGAGTTTGTCGCAGCTCTCGGTAAATGCATATATTAAGGATAAATCTTAAAAATAATTGAAATTTAAATGATCAGCATACAGATAAATGCTATAGCATATATAATCTAATGTCATACTTGTAGGTGTTGGACTGGTTAGTAGTTATGTGTAATAAGATGATTTTTTTTTTGAATTTACATTGGCACTTACACGTGAAAATCACAACTCTTGGAGCACAGATACATAGCTATTATGGATCCCCTTTTGTGATGGTACTGACATCCAACTTGCTTGATTGGCAAGAAAAAGACATCCAACTACAATTACCTCATTATGAGATGAACACTCTGCTGACCAACAATAAAAAAGTATTGAACCTGGTGTCCACCACATCCGCATTTGTGTAGGTATAAGAACTATCATAGTTTACCAATACAAAATTGATCATGCGTTAGTTTGTGTTATTATATATTTGGTGCAATGTCCATTGCTCGTGCAACATTACTAGTGAATTAGTTCACTAATTCAGGAAGTTGTAAATCTTACCAGACTATTTTAGTTGATGCATGGACGATCCATTGAAACATAATGTAGAAAGCAGTCCAGAGGAGAAAAAAATGCAATCTGCAACCATGGAAAGCATTGTGAAAATGCATGAACTCAAACTGTAGTGAATGAACTATAGAAACATGGTTGGAAGATCAAGTTCAGAATTAATACCATGCTATTAACAGCAACATCACCAAGGCAAAAAAATGCATTGAACAAGTGTGCCATTACATTCCACTGTCAAGAATCAAGCGAATTATTTACTGTAATAGCATCTGGTGGTTGATAGCGAAGCTCAGAAAATGCACTCTTTCAAAGTCTACACTAACCACTCTTGATGTTGTAAGGGAAGATGATGAGCCAGATTACAAAATCAATAAGCATGACTGCTCCTGCATTTGTTTGAGTAGTTGTAAGTCATGACATTACTCAACAGTCTGCAATATGTACCTCCAAAAGTGAGTTGTCTCTATTGTCCAGTGGCAGGGCTATGTGCTTTTCATTTTTGTGTGTAGGGCGGGGGGGGGGGGGGGCACTGCCCCCCATCCTTGGGAAGATGTGTGAAGGTGAGAATAAATTGTTACCTAGGGTTTAACCCTGTAAGATCCATAAAATTTATCATTTTCCCCGCCACCCCGGCCAATCCCAACTATTTCAGATGATGCATGGACAATCCATTGAAAAATGACATACATATCTGTCCAGAGGATAAAGTACGCCATCCCAAACAATGGAAAGCATTGTGAGAGTGCATGAACTCAAACTGTCGTGAGTGAACTATAGAAAACATGGCTGGGAGATCAAGTCTACACTAACCAGTCTTGATTCTAAGGGAAAATGATGAGAAAAATTACAAAATCAATAAGTATCACTGCTCGTGCATTTGTTTGTGAGTAGTGGTAAATCATGATATTACTCGACAATTAGCAATATGTACCTCCGAAATTCGGTTGTTGTCTAGTGGGAGAGCTATGTCATTTTGTTTGTGTGTGTGTGTGGGGGGGGGGGCAATGCCCCCTTGTCTTGGGAAGATGAAGGTGAACAAAATGTTGGGCTCGGATGGAAACCTAAGGTTTGGCCCTCTAAGATCTGCAAATTTTATCATTTCCCCACCTCCCCAGCAAGATTTTTGTCTCTAGCTCTGACGGTGTTCCTGTTCATCCAATCTTTGATAGACTCTGCGTCAAACTTCTTGCATCCATTGATGGACATCACCATGCATGGCAAGCTGCAAAGTTCATGTGCCAATGTCATAGTCATTGAATGTATTATTGTGTATGTGGAATTCAGTGAAGATAGAACGATTTTGTACCCACAAAGTAAATTAAGACGAGAAGGAAAGTCCACATCGTCAAATGCAATGATGAGAGCAGAATTACAAACATTAGTTTCATGACGCTAACTAGTTCTAAATTAAAATAGTAAGCCATGAATGGGAGTGTGACACCGCGCCCCAGCCAATCCCATTGATTCACTCACCGGTTCTTGGCCGTTTATTTGGGATCTAGACTGACCCCACATATATACCAACTTTAGTCTTTCCTGCGCACTTTGCCCTCACCATGCGCACCTAAGAAAAACTTCCTGTCGGAGTTAAATCTGGGAGATCTTGGTTAGGGGGTCCCGATTAGGTAGCCTTGGCACAATGGTAACAGGAGACATGGTGTCTACCCAAGTTCGGGCTCTTTCGAAGAGATAATACTCTACTCCAACTTTCACTTCAAAAAAACACTTCCGTGATGATACGTGTTTGTCACTGTAGGTCATGTTTTCTGTCATGCATGTACATCTGTGACGATTTTATGACAGAATCAAGATAGTCATACTTGTGATGTCCTAGAAGTGTTCCCTGACAGTAGTCAAATTATCATCATGGAAGTGTCCACTTTCATGATGATAAATGGTGTGTCATGGAAGTATTTTTGTCAAGGGTAACTAACATGTGGCGTCCACCGTTACGGGTCGCCGTCAAGCTATCGGGTGAGGTTTGGATCGAATAATCTGTTAATAGATCAGATTTTGGGGATGTTCCCCATGAGTATGACCCAGCAGAAGAGATGACCCGACCAGGAGCATAGAGGCTCCACGCGAACACCTTTCAAATTTGTGCACATTTTTTAATATGATCTTTTTTGAAATTCATGAGCAGTTTTTTAAATGTGAGAAATTTTCAAATTTGTGAACATTTGTTATGAGAACAAATTTGTGAACTTTTTTGAAATATGGGACTAACTGTGAAATTCACGAGCATTTTTTTAAATAACGTGACATATTTAAATTTCGTTAACATTTTTTGAAATATGGGAACAATATTCAAATTCATGACTAGTTTTTAAATATGAAAAAATAATCAAATCCATGAGGATTGTTTGAAATATGGGAACAATTTTCAATATCTTCAACATTTTTTGAATCCGGGAACATTTTGAAAATACATGGACAATTTCCCAATAAGTGAACAGTTTTTGAAGTATGGGAACAATTTTCAAAAACATGGGCATTCTTTGAAACTAGGGTCATTCTGCAAGTTCATCAACATGTTTTTGAATTATGGGAAAAAAATTCAAATTTGTGAACATTTTTTTAATATGAGAACAATTTTCAAATTCATGACATTTTTTGAAATATGACAGCAATTTTCAAATTCATGAACACGTTTTTAGCCCCGGGTTTTTTGAGGGACCATTCTCTGGGCCTTGCTCGATGATGCCGAGCTCTTTATCATACCTACTGGCATCTCCTTTATTACAAGTATCATTGCAGCTGAAAAATTGTCCTCGTCTGGACTTCTTTTCACTTTTTTGCTCTTTGACTTGTTGATCAAAACAATTTCTTGCCTTATGACGTACTCCCTCTGTTCCAAAATACTTGTCATGGATTTAGTTTAAAGTAAATCCACGACAATTATTTTGGAACAGAGGGAGTATAATTAAGTGAGACCATTGAGTATTACTAATTATGTCCAAAATAATACAAGTATGAATATATATATTTCATATACCGTCAAAAAAATGTTCAAGCTGGAAAACAGTACAAAACAAAAAAAATATAAGATCAAACTATTTTAAATAAAAAGTAAAAACAAAATGACTAACAAGAACAAAAGAATAAAAACAAATACAATTGAAAACCGACAGAAACCAAAAGCACACCTAAAAACCAAACCTCAAACATAGCAGAGGAATTCCATGGAGAAACATATAAAAACCGATAAACCAAGGAGATCAGGAAATAGGTCAAGCCGATTCAAACTTTGCCCTGTGTGTCTCTGCGGGCCTGCTAGTCTTTTCTCGTAGCACAACCAGATTGTACTGTGACAGAGGACCTGACGGTACTAAAAGAGATGACTAGCTCATTTTATCATACCTTGTATACATGAAAAGAGGTCACCAATATGCAAGGGGTACTTGATGCGGTTCCATGGAGGGTTACTGACCAAATAAATTCTATGTTGATGGCTCCTTATTCCTCAGAGAGGTTAAACCGACTTTGATCCAAATGGCACCGACATAGGTCCCCGGTCCGGATGGCTTCCCGGTGCATTATTTTCTAGAAACATCGGTATATCTATGGAGAAGAGGTAGCGAGGGTTGTTCTCAAAATTGTCTGTCGTGTTGAAAGTGTGGAAGAGATTAATAGTGCATGCAAGGCCTTAATTCTCAAGGTAAAGAATCCCACAGTTTTATCACAGTTTCGTTCCATTAGCCTGTGTAATGTGTCTTACAAGCTTGCTTCTAAGTTCATATCAAATCGTGTAAACATAGTTCTACCACATATTATATCTGAAGAATAGTTGACTTTTAGTTAGGTGGTTAACCAGTTTTAACAAATAATACTAGCTACCTACATCCACAACATAGGCGATAATTCTTGATGTTAGATTAAGTTTCGGGGTGTGTGAAAGAAGAGACCTAATTAAAAGTCTTGTCCCCCACACTAAACTTCGTCAAATATGCGTGACCTTCTAGAAGATCATCCATCTTCGGCACCCTCTTGTGTACGGGATGGTTCACTATTCTGAACTATGGTGAAGCCCAAGGAACTATTAGCAGATCGTCGACAGCGAGAGCCGGTCGATTGTCAGAACCTTGTGAAAAGCGACAACATGTCGTTGATAAATTGAACCAAAACAACACTCGTGGGAAGCATAGCAAGAACATCAAACCTCACAAACACATGTGATCCAGATCGAAACCTGCACCTACTCATAAAACCGGTCATGATTGCACTATTGTTAAATGTAATAGAAAATAATTAATTTTGCGCCTACGCACACCCAAGATCAATATGAAGATGCATAACGGGTTGGGATCATGATCATTACCGTCACCGAGTTGCAGCGGAAGTATATCATGTCGATGTAGATCGTACTTGGAGTCCCTCGAACCGTCAATGAACGATCCCTCTAACCGTCCAGAAATAGTCCCTCGAACCGAAGACCGAAAGCACTACCTCGCTATTTGGTTGCAAGCGTGCAACCTTCACGACCTGGCAGTGCTTCACCGTCCAGAGCTAATCGTCGTTGAAGAATTATATGGAGGAGATTAAAACCACACGGGCTTTCTAATTATGAGGATAAGAGGATTAGTCTAGTTCTAGTTAGTCAACTAGGACCAACTAGAACTAGAAGAACTAGAGGAGGCTCCAAAACTTGTATATTCAAAACAGCACCAAAGCTCAAGTATATATAAGTTGGAGGGGAGAGGGAGGGGTGAGGGAGTCCTGGATTATGGGGTCTCCGGGCATCCGGGATATGCGACATGGGCCGAACTGATGGGCCATGAAGATACAAGACAGAACGCCTTCCCCCGTGTCCGGATGGGACTCTCCTTTGCGTGGATGGCAAGTTTGGCGTTTGGATGTGTAGTTTCCTTTCTCTGAAACCAACTCTGTACAACCCTAGGCCCCTCCGATGTCTATATAAACCGGAGGGCTTAGTCCATAGAGGCTATCACAAATCATACAGGCTAGACATCTAGGGTTTAGCCAATACGATCTCCAAGTAGATCAACTCTTGTAACCCATATACTCATCAAAGTAAATCAAGCAGGAAGTAGGGTATTACCTCCATTAAGAGGGCCCAAACCTGGGTAAACATCGTGTCCCCTGTCTCCTATTACCTTTGATCCTCAGACGCACAGTTCGGGACCCCCTACTCGAGATCGGCCGGTTTTAACGCCGACATTAGTGCTTTCATTGAGAGTTCCACTGTGCCGTCGACAGAAGGTTCGATGGCTTGATCGATCATCTAGAACGATGCTGTTTCGGGGGAGACTTTTCTCCCCAGTCAAATTGTTGTATTCGGCGGCTTCGCATTGCATACCAACTCAATTTGCCACCTTGAACAGATCGATAGCTACGCCCCTGGTCATCAGATCAGTTTTGGAAATCCGAATTATGTCGCTGATATCCGAGGAAACTTGATCTTCGAAGGGTTCGCGACCTCGACTACCGCTCTAGCCTTAGATCCAGAGCAAACCACTGGGTCTGAAGAGGGGAGCTTGGAGCCCACCGGACTCTCTGCAATTATGGAGCTTACTACCGCAGATCCAGAGGGGACTGTGTCATCGGCAATCCCAGAGTCAAACCGGATTCCCCTTATCGTCGGAAAGCCAGACTCGTCCCCAGATGCTAATTCCGAACTCTCATGGTCTACGACAGGTGAGCATGGCCTGGAGGCTTTCGCCCCGCCTAGCGCCAAAAACTTTCGCCTCCCCGTCCAATCCTCGCCCTTAAGCGAGGCTCCAGACTTAATGCGATCCCTCACCATTACAGAGGAATCACTTCCGAACTACGGTCATCCCGGACTAGGGGCTGAGAGCGGGGAATTTTACGTCCCACCCACCACCCACTTCATAGCCATTGTCGAGGACTTAACTGACATGCTGGACTACACCTCCAAAGACATCGATGACACGAACGATGATGCCGGAGATGAACAAGGCCAAGACTCGCCGTTTACCGGATGTTGGACGGCCACCTGCACATATGAAGTGTATATGGTGGACACAACCAAAGAGGATGACAACAAAGGCAGGAAGGATCCGGTTGAGGACAAGTCTGCTGAGGCACCACCAAAGCATCAACGTCAGCGGCGCCGCTCAAAATCGTGTCGCGAAAAAGACAGCAATACCAGCACCGGAGACAATAACACTCTGGCGAACGCCGAAGACCCCGAAGCCCCCGTCGAGCCAACATCCGAACATGATGATTGGGAGGAGGGGAAAGTTAACCCTGACGATCCGGTCGGGAATGAGGACTCGGAGAATAGTAACTATCTAACAATCTCCGAGGATGATGTGAGCCTCGGCGACGAAGACTTCATTGTGCCAGAAGAACCACTTGAGCAGGAGCGCTTTAAGCGCCAGCTAATCGCCACTGCCAGAAGCCTAAAAAAGAAGCAACAACAGCTCCAAGCCGAACAGGATACACTGAACGACAGATGGACCCAGGTCCTAGTTGCCAAAGAGTATGGCCTTCAACGCCCAACAAAGAGTTATCGGAAGCGTCAGCTACTACCACAATTTAACGACGAGGCCCTCGAGCCAATACCGTCAAGACATGACCGCACTGATGAACCAGACCGGCCACCGCGTGGACGGGACAAAGCGGCCACTCAGGCCGAACACCAGCCCGCACCATTCCGCCGTAGAGGTAGAGAGACAGCGGCCCCGGGGTACAATTACGACCTACGACAGGACCTAGACAGTAGAGTGGGCCAAGCCAGATCAATCTATGGATCAAGGGGGCGTGCCCCAACGCGAGAAGACGGCCATCAGGCCTGGCATGATAAGCACAACCTCACCCAGGCCGAAAACCGCATACAGACGTCATCCGAACTCCGTCGTGATGTTGCCCGGTATGGAGGTGCTGCACACCCCTTATGCTTCACCGATGAGGTAATGGAGCAGCAGTTCCCAGGAGGGTTTAAACCCGTGAACATTGAATCATACCATGGAACGACAGATCCCGCGGTATGGATTGAATATTTTCTTCTCCACATTCACATGGCTCGCGGTGACGATCTCCACGCCATCAAGTACTTCCCACTAAAACTAAAGGGACCAACACGTCACTGGTTAAACAGCCTCCCAGAAAACTATATTGGTAGCTGGGAAGATTTGGAAGATGCCTTTAGAGACAACTTCCAAGCCACATATTGTTGGGGAACGTAGTAATTTCAAAAAAAATCCTACGCACACGCAAGATCATGGTGATGCATAGCAACGAGAGGGGAGAGTGTCGTCTACGTACCCTCGTAGACCGTAAGCGGAAGCGTTATAACAACGCGGTTGATGTAATCGTACGTCTTCACGATCGACCGATCCTCAGCACTGAATGTATGCCACCTCCGCGTTCAGCACACGTTCAGCTCGGTGACGTCCCGCGAACTCATGATCCAGTAGAGCTTACGGGAAGAGCTTCGTCAGCACGACGGCGTGGTGACGGTGATGATGATGCTACTGACGCAGGGCTTCGCCTAAGCACCGCTATGATAGGACCGAGGTGGATTATGGTGGAGGGGGGCACCGCACACAGCTAAAAGACCAATGATCAATTGTTGTGCCTTTGGGGTGCCCCTGCCCCTGTATATAAAGGAGCTAGGGGGAGGCGGCCGGCCAAGGAGGAGGGCGCGCCAAGGGGGGAGTCCTACTCTCACCGGGAGTAGGACTCCTCCTTTCCTAGTAGGAGTAGGAGAAGGGGGAAGGGAAGGAGAGAGGAGGAAGGAAAGGGGGGTGCTGGCCCTCTCCTTGTCCAATTCGGACTAGAGGGGGAGGGGGCGCGCAGCCCGCCCTGGCCGCCCCTCCTCTTCTCCACTAAGGCCCATTAGGCCCAATATACTCCCCGGGGGGTTCCGGTAACCCCCCGGTACTCCGGTATATGTCCGAAACCTCCCGAAACACTTTCGCTGTCCGAACGTAGTCGTCCAATCTATCCATCTTTACATCTCGACCATTTCGAGACTCCTCGTCATGTCCGTGATCATATCTGGGACTCCGAGCTACCTTTGGTACATCAAAACACAAAAACTCATAATACCGATCGTCACGGAACTTTAAGTGTGCGGACCCTACGTGTTCGAGAACTATGTAGACATGACCGAGACATGTCTTCGGTCAATAACCAATAGCGGAACCTGGATGCTCTTATTGGTTCCTGAAAGTGCTAGTTATCGACTAGAGGGGGGTGAATAGGCGATTTTTATGGAAGTCTTCAAAACATGGAAGTTTTGAAGACAAACTATAGAAATGAGCCTATTGAAATGCAGCGGAAGATAAACTACACTAAGCAAGCCATAGTCAAGTATGCAATAACGTGAGAGTACGAAGACTAATAGCAGCTAGGTAGTAAGGATCAGGATGGAAGATGGTATGAAGCCAAACAACAATAGATGTCAAACAGTGAAGACAAATAGGTAAAGCAAACAGGCAATGACTTCACAAAGACAAACTCTAAGTAAAGAGAGTGAGAGGATAGAACCAGTCACTTGTTGAGGACACAGGATTTGTTGGACCAGTTCCAGTTGCTGTGACAACTGTACGTCTGGTTAGGGAGGCTGAGATTCAACTCAGAAGACTGCGTCTTCACCTTATTCCCCTTGAGCTAAGGACACACAGTCTTCGCCCAATCACTCTGGTAAGTCTTCAAGGCATACTTCCAAACCTTCACAGACTTCGTTCACCGGCGATCCACAATGACTCTTGGATGCTCAGAACGCGACGCCTAACCGGCTGGAGGATTCACAGTCCTCAAGTGTAATAAGTCTTCAGGTCACGTAGTCAGAAAGACTTCAGTGATGCCTAACACTCTTTGGCTCTGGGTGTTTGGGCTTTGTCCTTGAGGGAGTCCTGGATTAGGGGGTGTTCGGGTAGCCGGACTATACCTTCGCCGAACTCCAGGACTATGAAGATACAAGATTGAAGACTTCGTCACGTGTCCAGATGGGACTTTCCTTGGCGTGGATGGCAAGCTAGGCGATGCGGATATTCAAGATCTCCTACTTATGTAACCGACTCTGTGTAACCCTAACCCTATCCGGTGTCTATATAAACCGAAGGGTTGTAGTCCATAGGACAGCCATCATCATACACAATCATACCATAGGCTAGCTTCTAGGGTTTAGCCTCCTTGATCTCGTGGTAGATCTACTCTTGTACTACCCATATCATCAATATTAATCAAGCAGGAGTAGGGTATTACCTCCATCGAGAGGGCCCGAACCTGGGTAAAAACATCGTGTCCCTTGTCTCCTGTTACCATCCGACCTTGACGCATAGTTCGGGACCCCCTACCCGAGATCCGCCGGTTTTGACACCGATGTTGGTGCTTTCATTGAGAGTTCCTCCGTGCCGTCGCAATCAGGAAGGATGCCTCTTCCCATCTTTAAAGACGGCGCCATTACTAAGGGAGCCTTGGCTGTCGGCCAAACCCTCCGGCTAGGTGGTTTTCTCACGACCGCCTGTTCGGCCATTGCGCCGACGGTGACTTCTCGGGTCATCGAAAGCAACCTTCACATCAGCTCAGAACTCGCTGAGCAGCTGGATCCGATGGAGCTCTCTTCCGTAAACAAGCTCTTGGATCGCATCGCCGCACTGGGGGTCGCTACAAATTACGACCAGGTTGGGCTTAAACCCGATCTAAGAGAAATTAACTCTCCCCAAGTCACCCACCACGTTGCTGTGGTAGAGGCGCAGTGTGGCGACCCTTCATCTATTCTAAGGACTAGCTATGTCCGAATTCCCGAACCCTCCAGGTCGGATACCCGCGGAGGGGAGGATACAATCCAAGACCTGAGCTTAGAATCAGGCAACGGGCTAGATTCATTGGACAACATCCAAGACTCCGAACTACAGAGTTCGGAAGCTCTTCGGCATCCGAATCTTAAATGGGGTGAGGTCTCAGATTCAACGCCACCCGCCCGCCCGAACATAAGCTATCTTTCCCAAATCAGGCAAAAGCCCGAGGAAACAGTACATCACTACTGGGCCAGATTCCTCCTGGTTATGAACAAGGCAAAGGACTGCCGCGAGGGAGACGCAATTTCAATCTTTTGCTGTAACTGCACGGACGAGGGAATACTTAACGCCATAAGTCGTCGTGATATTACACGCTTCGCTGACTTGGCGTCCATAGTACAAAAGTACTGTGCGATGAAAAGCGCTTGGAAAACTGAAATAAAATTTTGGGATAATCCGGCCTTGAATAGCAATCCCGTCCGAACTAAGAGGGTGCACCACAGTAAGACACCCGGATTAAATATCAAAGAGCCAAAACCCTCTACAGGGCATGGAACCGTACTGGAAAGGTGGCTTGATGGACCCTGTAGAATTCAAAGTACAGAGGATGCCACACCAACTCACAGCCTTAGAGCTTGTTGGATACTCTGGCAGGTGGCCAAAATTGGCGAGGACCTCCTAATTTCAGAGGCCGAAGAAAGCCAGCCCGAGGACACCAGTACCGTTCTCACAGTCTCCGAGACTTTCGCATCAAATAATATGCGAAAAAGAACACTCCGCAGCCTCACCGAAGTCTATCAAGTAGCAGCAATAAACCCATGGAGCGACACTGCTATCACCTTCAACGCGAGTGACGAAACTAAATTCCGAACGGCCCAAGCACCAGCCGCATTGGTCCCCAGTCCCATAGTGGACGACTCTTGCCTCACAAAGGTACTCATGGATGGAGGCAGCGGATTGAACCTCATTTATGAGGAAACCCTCCAAAAGATGGAAATAGACTGGAACCGCATCGAGCAAAGCAGCACAACCTTTAGAGGAATAATCCCCAGTCAGGAAGCGCGCTGCACAGGAAGGATCACACTAGATGTGGTGTTCGGCACGCCGGATAATTACAGGTCCGAATAAGTCACGTTCCAGGTGGCCCCATTCAATAGCGGATACCACACTATATTAGGACGGGATGCATTCACAGTCTTCCAAGCCATACCCCATTACGGGTACATGAAGCTCAAGATGCCTGGGCCAAACGGAATTATCACTCTCGCTAGTGATCTGTACATAGAACTCCACGCCGAAAACAAGACAGCCGCATTGGCCCTTGACGCACTATCCGAAGCCTTAGCGGCCGAGGAACTGACTGCGCTGCGCTCCACGGTTAATAGGGATGATGTGATACTCGACAAGAGATCCAAATCCACATCCTTCAAACCAGCGGACGAAATAGTCAAATTCCAGGTCCATCCAACGGACCCTAATAAAACAGCTTCCATCGGGGCATGACTGAACCCTGATGTAGATGCCGCACTGCGAGAGTTCCTACGAGAGAACTGGGACATTTTTGCTTGGCACCCTTCGGACATGCCAGGAATCCCACGCAGGCTGGCCGAACACAGCTTAAATATCCAGAAAGGATTCAAACCTGTCAAACAAGCCCTTCGGCGCTTTTCCGAACCAAAGAGACAGGCTATGGGAGAGGAGCTAGCCAAGTTATTGGAGGCCGGATTCATTAGAGATATAAAACATCCGGACTGACTAGCAAACCTGGTGATGGTACCAAAGAAGGACAAATCCTGGCGCCTGTGTGTCGATTTTAAAGACCTTAACAAGGCCTGCCCAAAGGATCCCTTCCCCCTCCCTCGTATCGATCAAATTATCGATGCCACTGCAGGACACGATTCGTTGTGTTTCCTCGACGCATACTCCGGTTACCATCAAATCAAGATGGCAGAATCAGACCAAGCCGCAACGGCATTCATCACACCATACGACCCATTCTGCTTCAACACAATGCCCTTCAGGCTAAAAAACGCCGGCGCAACATATCAGCGCATGATCCAAACATGTCTGGCAAACCAGATCGGCAAAACAGTGGAGGCGTACGTGGATGATGTGGTCGTCAAATCAAGACATGTCGAATCCCTAATAGACGACTTGAGGCTTACATTCGATAACCTCCGAAAATACGACATCAAGCTCAATCCAGAAAAATGCGTTTTCGGTGTTCCAGCCGGAAAGCTCTTGGGCTTCATTGTATCCGGTAGAGGAATCGAAGCAAATCCAGCCAAGATCCGAGCTTTGTCACAATTGGATGTCCGAAAAGACCTCAAACAAATACAGAAATTAACCGGATGCATGGCGGCCTTAAGCCGCTTCATCTCCCGCTTGGGAGAAAAGGCGCTGCCCCTTAACCGCCTCCTACGGTGCACCGAACACTTCGAGTGGACGGATGCCGCCACGGCCGGACTCGATGAAATAAAAGCCATACTGGCAACAAACCAAGTCCTGGCCGCGCCAAACACCGGCGAGCCAAAGCTATTGTACATCGCGGCAACCCATCAAGTTGTCAGCGCAGTGCTCGTCGTCGAGCGGGAAACGGACGGACACAAATTTCCCCTCCAAAGGCCGGTCTACTACGTGTCCACTGTCCTTACTCCATGCAAATCACGGTACCCACACTATCAGAAAATTGCATACGCGGTATTCATGGCATCCCGGAAGCTACGACACTACTTTCAAGAGTGTTCGATTACAGTAGCCTCGGAAGTACCACTCAATGACATTATCAATAACCACGAGGCAACGGGCCGAATCGCAAAATGGGCCATTGAGCTCCTCCCGTTCGACATAACCTACAAGCCACGACGAGCTATCAAATCGCAAGTGTTGGCCGACTTCGTCGCAGAATGGACGGAGGCCGAACTCCCTAAAGAGTACGGCACATACTCAAACTGGATCATGCATTTCGACGGCTCCAAAATGTTGGCCGGACTGGGGGCTGGCGTCATTTTGACGTCCCCCACAGGAGACACAGTCCAATATGTACTCCAAATTATGTACACAGACTCCAACAATGCAGCCGAATATGAGGCCCTCCTACATGGTCTCCGGATGGCAGTATCCATGGGCATTCAACGCCTAGAGGTACGCGGGAATTCGAACCTCGCGATCTCCCAAATAAATGGCGACTTCGATGCCAAGGATCCAAAAATGGCAGCTTACCGCAATGCCGTCCTAAAAATGTTAGCTCAGTTCGAAGGGCTGGAGTTTCACCATATAGCCCGCGAAAATAATCAAGCAGCGGACGTCCTGGCACGCATCGGAGCAAAACACGGTGCAGTCCCCCAACATCTTTTTGGAAAGATTGTTCAAGCCATCCATAACATGGGAGGGGGGACCCGCAATTAACAGCCCGGACGCAGCCGCACCACTCGACGCCGAACAACCTGACATAATTGGAGGCCCTGCCAACGAAATTACACCTTCGGTCCACGTAATAATGGCGGTTATCGCCCCGTGGACAGAACCATTCCTAGCCTACCTTACTAGGCAGGAACTCCCAGAGGACCAAAACGAGGCCCGCTGCATAGTGCGGCGATCTAAAGCCTACAAAGTCCATGAGGGGGAGCTTTATAAGAAAAGCACTACCGGAGTCCTTCAAAGGTGCATCTTCGAAGAGGAAGGGCGGAATCTTCTGGCCGAAATTCACGCCTGACTTGGTGGTCCTCATGCTGCTGCTCGGTCCCTTGTTAGCAAGGCTTTCCGTACATGCTTTTATTGGCCGACGTCCCGGGCAGACGCTCAGGACCTAGTCCAATGATGCGTTGGTTGCCAACTTTTTGCCAACCAAAGCCATATGCCACCCACCGCATTCCAAACTATACCCATCACCTGGCCCTTTGCGGTCTGGGGGCTTGACATGGTCGGACCCCTTAAAGGTGGAACCCATAAGAAAAAATACTTACTGATCATGGTGGATAAATTCACCAAATGGATAGAAGCCAAGCCTGTTAAAACGGCTGAATCCGGACCTGTGATAGACTTCATATCCGGGGTTGTACACCGTTATGGCGTCCCCCATAGCATCATAACCGATAACGATACAAACTTTATAGCCGACGAGGTAAAACTCTGGTGCAAAAACATGGGCATCAAGCTCGATTATGCTTCAGTCTATCACCCACAAACCAATGGCCAGGTCGAACGTGCAAACGGTCTTATCATGAGCGGCATCAAACCCAGACTAGTGCGGTCCCTCAAGGAATCTAACACGCACTGGGTAGAGGAGCTCGACTCCGTACCCTGGGGGCTGCGAACCACGCCAAATCGCACCACCGGATACACACCATTCTTTAGGGTGTACGGCGCAGAGGCAGTTCTGCCCTGCGACATAATTCATGACTCACCTAGAGTGCACATGTACGAAGAAAGAGAAGCCGAGCTCGATCGGCAGGACAGCCTGGACGCCTTGGAGGAGGAGCATGACGTGGCAAAAGCCCGTTCCGCATGTTATCAACAACAGGCCCGAAGATATCAAAGCAGAGAAGTACGGGCCAAAAATTACAATGTTGGCGAACTAGTTCTACGCCTGCCGGATAAGAAAAAGGACAAACTCAAGCCCAAATGGGAAGGCCCATTTATAATCGACCAAGTCTTTGCTGGTGGGGCGTACCGCCTGCGAGATGCGTCGGATAACCGACTCGAGCCGAACCCATGGAACGCCACACGTCTCCGAAGATTCTATGCCTAGCGCCGGACTCCGTGTTCGTCTCCTTCCCCTGTCCATTTTTTACATTTTTCTGTCTTATATTTCTCTCCTTCCCCTCTTTTTCCATTATAGCCCTTAAAAGGCTCACTACATGACGTGCCACTTGCGCCCATTTAACCTGGGGGCTTCTTTAACAGAAGCTTATTTATACGGGCGTCATGCCCCACACATGTGTCAAACTTCCGCATGTACCTTTTTCTTCACCATTATATGCATCGATATGACTTAAGTTTTGGCCAAGCTGGGTTGCCTGGCTCCTGTGCTTACCCCTATGTTCCCGATTGTTCGGCTAGGCGGTAAAGGGAGCACCTCTGCGATTGTTACTGCCGGGTCAGCCGGATGTGTACCTCAGACTGGGTGAAGCCGAAAGCTAGCGTTCTCAAGGGAATATTTGGTCGGTGAAATAAAAGATGATCTTTTTATTAATTTTCATGCGCCCCCAGATGCTTTTTCTGCGTCTTTTTTACGCAGTTCGAACATGCACTTTAGGGCATGCCTCCCCAGCGAAAGGAACCCTTAACGGAACTATTCTCTCTGGAAGATGTTTCTTACTAACCATGTAATATAACATAACTAGTTGGGCACTTGTCTGATAAAGCACTAATGACCCCTACGCCTGGTCTCCACGCATACCACGGTTCTTGTATAACCGCTATGGTATTCGGACACACTCCGGACCGTCGGGTCCCGAGGTTGAAGCAAAAAGGTTGGCAACAACAAATGATCTACAATCCGGCTAGAAGGCATTACATATGTCAATTCAAAAGTACATAGTCATTTCGACTGATTGTATTCCTCCTCTATACCATCTAATAGGCTGTCTAATTTACAGTCCTGCTGGGAATACTTTGCGGCCAATTCTACTTGGCCGTACACTAAGCTTACAGGGATCTCCTTCCCGCCAGGCCCCACCGGTCCGACCTCGTCCATGTGGTTTGGGTCAAACTTCGTAAAACGGGTCTTCACGATGGCCCATGCCTCCCTAGCGCCTTGTTGGCAGGCTGATATCTTCCACAACCGGAAGCGCCGCCGAGCTCCCTTCAGCTTCTCTGCAAGCTCTCCAAGGCCCTCGGGCGTGGAGTGGGCAGGCCATAAGGCTTGGGCAACGTCTTGCATCGCCTGCCGAATTCGCTCGTGCAGTTGCAGGAGTTCGGGAAGAAGGTCACCCGTAGAACCGGGCATCTCCTCTGCAGGACGACCTGTGAGCATACCTTCAAACAATACTCTGTTATTCGACTTCCTCGCCGAACTCATTTTTCAAAGTTCGTTCAAGCACTTACTAAATATGCCGCGTCGAAGCCGCTGATTCTCCTTCGTGGAGTCCGACAGCTGGCCACGAACGTCCTTAAGTTCAACGTCCATCTTGGTGTTGGCATCCTGAAGATCATTCTTTTCTCGCCTCACCTTTGTCAACGTACTCTCACCGGCCTTTAACCGGCGTAAGAGTTGTTGCTTCTCCGGATCAAGTCCGGCGCCATCTACAACATGAATTGTCAGATTTGCACCCAAACCGCACAATACTAATCTTTCAAAGTGTATCTTACCTGAGGGGGTCCCTTTGGGCTCCCCTGCTGCGGCCAGTGTGGCCTCTAGTTGGGCCTTGCACTTTTCCAGCTCCTGGGACAACACAGTGTTCTTTTCTATAAGAACCTGCATGTTATATGATCCTTAAATCAGTTACTTTCACTGTTTCAAGTCTCGGGCGCTACTGGTATATATATATATTTAACCAAAATTTTCTTACCCGTATGTCTTTTACATACTGCTCCGTAGCTCTGGCTAAACCATCTTGAGCAGCACGGAGGTACGCATCTCCCGAATTAAAGGCATGTAAAGCCTCTTGGGAGAAACAAGCGTCGCATAAAACTGTCCGGCGACGCCTGTGGTTCATGGCACTCTCCACTTCAGAATTTGTGGCAGACAGCCTGTCCACATCCTCTGTCGGAGGAGCGCCCGGTGCACGCCTTGTGCTCGCCTCCGCTTCCTGGCCGGTCACTGGAACCTGGCTGGTGGAGGCGCGATTGGCAGCCTCTCCGGATATAGTCCGGCGAGGTCTCTTCGTCCTGAAGAAAGCACGAACGTTAATATGCCTTGACGGAATAACACCACAGAAACGGAGGGTGCGCGATACCTTTGCGCTGGCATCTCGGTCCGGACTACATTTCTTTTTTCCCCACGGGGCCCTGCGGCCCCTCGCTGGCTAGCCGTCGCAGGTTCGGCCTCCCGCCTCGGAAATTTCCCCTGTGAAACACGGTTGTTGTTAGAAACGCCGGAATACATGAAAATGGAATCCCCCTCAAGGGAATAAAAACTCCGGTTTCTGTCACCTGGGAGGCCGGGATTAACCCGGGATAATCAGCCACAATAGCGACCAAGGTGTTGTCCTTGCTTAGCTGATGAAACACCCCGTCGATAAGCTCCACCGATATGTCTGGATCTTCTTCAGAGTCCGGATCGGGGGACCATTCTGGGTCCTCAGGTTGTGGAGGGCGGCTGCTTATATCTTTCACTTCCTGTCGCAGTTCCAGCATTAAAATCGTCAGACTACGTATCTGACCATGGAAGTATAAAATAAATGGGCAAGCGCAATTGTTCGCTTACCCAACTTGGAGGTTCATACATAGTGAATCCGACCCGTGGGTTAACACGGAGGAACTCCTCCTTCTCTCCCTTGTACAAAGAGGTCATAACCTTTATTAGGGCGGCATCCGAGGCCGGCCCCTTACGACCGTAACGCGTGGCGCCATCCTCCCCATTGAAATCCCACATGGGGTGGCCTCTGTATTGAAGCGGCTGCACCCCTCGCATAATGCATGCGGCCATGACTCTGATCATGGTTAGTCCGGAATGAGCCAACAGTCTTATCCGACCTATCAGGTAAAGGACGTCTCTGTCGCTTTCTCTCTGAGAGCTCCGCGAACGCCAGCTCAAGCGTTTCTTCGATGGAGCACTATTGAACTCAGGGAGACCGGCCCGGATCGGGTCCGGCAGCGGGACGTCGTCTATGTAAAACCATTCCGAAGGCCAGTCCTTGGACGCCTTCTTCGGGGTTCCGGATAGGTATCCGGTCCCGGCGATGCGCCATACTTCGGCTCCGCCCACTTGGTATATAGACCCCTCTTGAGAACGGGGCACCAGGCAGAATATCTTCTTCC
Organism: Aegilops umbellulata; assembly: GCA_032464435.1. Taxonomy (NCBI): domain Eukaryota; kingdom Viridiplantae; phylum Streptophyta; class Magnoliopsida; order Poales; family Poaceae; genus Aegilops; species Aegilops umbellulata. Next base: position 403,920,917 of record CP136054.1, read on the forward strand.
ACAGCACGAAATGAGCCTCGACGCCTAAAAACAGCTTGCAAAGGGCAACGAAGCCCGCAATACGTAACACGGAGCCGGGCGTGAGATTATGCAGCTGGAGGCCATAGAACTCCAGAAGCCCGCGGAGAAATGGATGAATTGGAAATCCCAGTCCCCTTATTAGATAGGGAACAAGGCACACCCGTTCTCCTTTAGAAGGATTAGGGGTGCTCTCCGCTTGTTTTCTGCCATTGTAGGTCGCGAGACCGGCTCGGACCGGGACCATGTATGCCCGAGGGAGAAATCCCTTGGCCTGAAGCGACACTAACTCGCTATGCGGAATGGTGCAACTCTCCCAGTTCCCGGGCTTCGGACCGAAGGGGCGAGGGGAGGAGCTGCGACGGCTAGCCATGTTGGAATGGACTTTAGCTGGGAAAGCTCTGATGATAACTCACGGAGAGGAGAAGATGCGGTTTGGATCTAAATCCTCATCCCGTTAAATAGGCGGCTCGTTTATATGGCTAGGGGTGTGAATGTAAAAATGCCCCAGGACTTTCGCATTCATTCAACACGTGGAAGACAACCATTATTGGGCGCAGAAGCCGAGGAGCGCTACATTACAAAAATCGGACATTATTCGTACAGGTACACAGAATTTGGGAAAGAACCCGCCTTGTAATGCCGAAGACGATTTGCGCGCCGGACTCGTCGTCATTGAAGCCTGGTTCGGGGGCTACTGAGGGAGTCCTAGATTAGGGGGTGTTCGGGTAGCCGGACTATACCTTCGCCGGACTCCAGGACTATGAAGATACAAGATTGAAGACTTCGTCCCGTGTCCGGATGGGACTTTCCTTGGCGTGGAAGGCAAGCTAGGCGATGCGGATATTCAAGATCTCCTACTTATGTAACCGACTCTGTGTAACCCTAACCCTATCCGGTGTCTATATAAACCGGAGGGTTGTAGTCCGTAGGACAGCCATCATCATACACAATCATACCATAGGCTAGCTTCTAGGGTTTAGCCTCCTTGATCTCGTGGTAGATCTACTCTTGCACTACCCATATCATCAATATTAATCAAGCAGGAGTAGGGTATTACCTCCATCGAGAGGGCCCGAACCTGGGTAAAAACATCGTGACCCTTGTCTCCTGTTACCATCAGACCTTGACGAACAATTCGGGACCCCCTACCCGAGATCCGCCGGTTTTGACACCGATAGTCCTTGCAAGGATTTCTCTCTCTCAAAGGCTTCGAGGTGGGTTGCTCTCAATACGACAACAGCCGTGCACTAACTCTGAGCAGCCACAAATTTATGGTGTAGGGGGTGGGCTATTTATAGCCACTAGGCAACCCGACCTGATATGTCTGAAATGACCCTGGCTCACTAAGGAACTGGCACGTGTTCCAACGGTCAGATTTCAAACACACATGGCAACTTTACTTGGGCTACTAGCAAGGCTGACTTATCCAGCTCTGGATAAGATTTGATCTCATTGTCTTCGCTCTAAGACATATGATTTGGGTTGAGCATCACTTCAGTCACTCTGACTTTGTTCACTTGGACCTCACTTAACAGTACGGTGGTTCCTATGACTCAACAAAGAAGAAAAGGAAACAACGAAACGACTAAGTCTTCGTGCTCCATGGTCTTCAATGAATGTCTTCTCATGTCATAGTCTTCAATATGAATATCTTCACATACCACCATTGTTGTCAATGTCTTCATACATTTTTAGGGGTCATCTCCGGTAGGTAAACCGAATCAATGAGGGAGTACTACCTGTGTTATCCTGCAATTCCCACAAACACATTAGTCCCTCAACCAAATTTGTCGTCAATACTCCAAAACCAACTAGGAGTGGCACTAGATGCACTTACAATCTCCCCCTTTTTGGTGATTGATGACAAACTGGTTGAAGTTTGCAACAGGGATATAGTATGTGAAATGTAAAGAATTTAGAAATTGTCTTCATAAGAGGTAGAGGCTCCCCCTGAAGATGTGCATATAAGTAATTTGCTTTTGGAATGCAAATGCACATGGCAGGTTGTACTTGTGGAGATCCTCTTCGACTTATGAGGACAATTCATCATGCATGCTAAGATATAACGAAGATAATGACATGCATAATGAAAAATGGACGTCTGCAAGATGACCTAAGTGCGGAAGTTATCATCGCCCATGCGGAATTTATCATCGCATCATAGAATAGAAAATAAGTAGAAGATGACCATCGAGTTTAACTGTTACAACTCAAAGAACCAAATGTATCAAAAACGAGAGTTGTCAACACTAGGCAAAATATAAAGCAACCACCCATATGGACCCGCTTGAAGACTATCAAACTCATATGCTGCTCCCTCTTTTGTCAGTAAGGACCAAAAAGGTTTGAAGACATAGAGCATCTACTCGTTCCCATGAGGAGTAGGTGAAGCAGCAGGGTCGTTGGTGTTGTTAGGCGGTGTAGACGAACTCGGGGCAGTGTCGATGCGTGCAGAAGTAGGTGGCGGTGAAGTAGCATCGTCTTCATCATCGATCACTCTGGCATTCACAGTTGCCGCGGAGGAAGAATAGTCAGAGTCTTCAAGGGATGGAGTTCGACGTAGGACAGCATTCCGTGGAGGAGTGGAGTCAAACTTGAATTTTTCAGTGAAGCCATCGTCTTGAAGATCTGCTTCAGCACTGAGCAGGGTCAAACTCTTCCATGATCGACGACAGGTCTCATGAGTGACAAAAGCATTTTTGGTGGCAAGATTGCGAATGCGATTGACGTCCACCAATAGACTTTGCATCTGTCGCTTGAGCCAGTCATGATGCTTATCTTGTTTCTGATGCAGTGCTACAAGAAGTTCTCGATCATTCAAAACACGAGAGCGCTTGCGAGGCCTTTGGGCAATGGTGCTATCAGTAGCTTCAGTTTGCGCACGGTGAGGCAAGCGAGTAATTCCAGCCAATGGATAGACACGTGCAACAGCTTGAACTCCTTCAATGTTTTGCGTGAAGCTTTGGTGATCAGCATTCTGAAGACTAAGAGGCTCCTTGGCAGGCTCTGGGTATATGGCTTCAACAGATAGATCAACTTCTGGCAAAAAGATGATATGATTGCGTGCAGAGGGTTGATAGTTGAAGGCAGAGTGGAGCTTGATCAGACGCATGATCCAGGGAGCATAGAACTTCAGACCAAATATGTCAGATCCTGATGCAGCAAGTTGGCGGATAAAGAAGTCTTGTGCATTGAAGCTTTTGCGATGAAGAATATGAAAGACCAAAGTCTTCATTGCGCCTTCCAGCTTGGCATGTGGAAAATGTCCTTTGATGGGCCAAAGAGTTCGCCTGATAATGTGATAGATGGTGCGGGGCAGATACTCAAGGTCTTCAACAAAGAACTCCTTAGGATATTCAGCATCTGGAGGCAATGGCTTCATCATGCTTGTAAGTGCATCTAGTGCCACCCCTAGTTGGTTTTGGTGTATTGACGACAAATTTGGTTGAGGGACTAATGTGTTTGTGAGAATTGCAGGATAACACAGGTAGTGTCCCTCATTGATTTGGTTTACCTACCGGAGATGACCCCTAAAAATGTATGAAGACATTGACGACAATGGTGGTACATGAAGATATTCATATTGAAGACTATGACATGAGAAGACATTCTGTGAAGACTATGGAGCGCGAAGACTTAGTTGTTTCGTTGTTTCCTTTTCTTCTTTGTTGAGTCATAGGAACCACCGTACTGTTAAGTGGGGTCCAAGTGAATACAGTCAGAGTGACTGAGGTGATGCTCAACCCAAATCCTATGTCTTCGAGCGAAGACAATGAGAGCAAATCTTATCCAGAGCTGGATAAGTCAGCTTTGCTTGTAGCCCAAGTAATGTTGCCGCGTGTGTTTGAAATCTGACCGTTGGAACATGTGTCAGTTCCTTAGTGACCCAGGGTCATTTCGGACATATCAGGTCGGGTTGCCTAGTGGCTATAAATAGCCCACCCCCTACACCATAAATTGGTGGCTGCTCAGAGTTAGTACACGACTTTTGTCGTTTGAGAGCAACCCACCTTGAAGCCTTTGAGAGAGAGAAATCCTTGCGAGGACAAAGCCCAAACACCCAGAGCCAAAGAGTGTTAGGCATCACTGAAGTCTTTCTGTCTGTGTGACCTGAAGACTTATTACACTTGAGGACTATGAATCCTCCAGCCGGTTAGGCGTCGCGTTCTGAGCATCCAAGAGCCATTGTGGATCGCCGGTGAACGAAGTCTGTGAAGGTCTGGAAGTCTAACTTGAAGACTTACCAGAGTGATTGGGCGAGGACTGTGTGTCTTTAGCTCAAGGGGAATAAGGTGAAGACGTGGTCTTCTGAGTTGAGTCTCAGCCTCCCTAACCAGATGTACAATTGTCACAGCAACTGGAACTGGTCAAACAAATCCTGTATCTTCATCGAGTGACTTGTTCTATTCTCTCTTCCCTTTACTTACAGTTTGTCTTCGTGAAGTCATTGCCTGCTTGCCATACCTGTTTGACTTCATTGCTTGATTACTATTGCTGTTTGGCTTCATACTATCTTCCACCCTGATCCTTACTACCTAGTTGCCATTAGTCATCGTACTCTCACATTATTGCATACTTGACTATGGCTTGCCTTGTGTAGATTATCTTCCGCTGCATATCAATAGGGTCATTTCTACTGTTTGTCTTCGAAACTTCCATGTTTTGAAGACTTTCATAAAAATCGCCTATTCACCCCCCCTCTAGTCGATAACAAGCACTTTCAGTTGGTATCACAGCAAGGTACTCCCTTGTTCTGTTTGATTCAGTTTAACCACCTGGAGTTTTAGCTATGTCGACTGCAGGGATAATCAAAGTCTCCGCTGCTTGCCCCGTGTTTTGATGGAACTGAATATCCCTACTGGAAGAATAAGATGCGCATGCATCTTGATGTTAGGGAACGTAGTAATTTCAAAAAAATTCCTACGCACACGCAAGATCATGGTGATGCATAGCAACGAGAGGGGAGAGTGTTGTCTACGTACCCTCGTAGACCGAAGCGGAAGCGTTGACACAACATAGAGGAAGTAGTCGTACGTCTTCCCAGTCCAACCGATCCAAGCACCGTTACTCCGGCACCTCCGAGTTCTTATCACACGTTCAGCTCGATGACGCTCCCCGGGCTCCAATCCAGCAAAGCTTCGGGGATAAATTTCGTCAGCACGACGGCGTGATGACGATGATGATGTTCTACCGACGTAGGGCTTCGCCTAAGCACCACAACGATATGACCGAGGTGGAATATGGTGGAGGGGGGCACCGCACACGGCTAAGGAACGATCACGAAGATCAACTTGTGTGTTCTAGGGTGCCCCCTGCCCCCGTATATAAAGGAGGGAGGGGGAGGTGCGGTCGGCCCCCATGGGGTGCGCCTGGAGGAGTCCTACTCCCACCGGGAGTAGGACTCCCCCCCTCTTGCCTTGTTGGAAAAGGAAAGGGGGAGGGAGAAGAGGAAAGGGGGGCGCCGCCCCCCCTTCCTTGTCCAATTCGGACTAGGGGGGAGGCGGCGCGCGGCCTGCCCTGGCTGGCCCCTCTCTTCTCCCTTATGGCCCATGAAGGCCCATTAACCCCCCGGGGGGTTCCGGTAACCCCTCGTTACTCCGATAAAATGCCGATTTCTCCCGGAACGATTCCGATGTCCAAATATAGGCTTCCAATATATCGATCTTTATGTCTCGACCATTTCGAGACGCCTCGTCATGTCCGTGATCACATCCGGGACTCCGAACTACCTTCGGTACATCAAAATGTATAAACTCATAATAACTGTCATCGTAACGTTAAGCGTGCGGACCCTACGGTTCGAGAACAATGTAGACATGACTGAGACACGTCTCCGGTCAATAACCAATAGCGGGACCTGGATGCCCACATTGGCTCCTACATATTCTACGAAGAACTTTATCGGTCAGACCGCATAACAACATACGTTGTTCCCTTTGTCATCGGTATGTTACTTGCCCGAGATTCGATCGTCGGTATCCATTACCTAGTTCAATCTCGTTGCCGGCAAGTCTCTTTACTCGTTCCGCAGTACATCATCTCACAACTAACATATTAGTTGTAATGCTTGCAAGGCTTATGTGATGTGCATTACCGAGAGGGCCCAGAGATACCTCTCCGACTATCGGAGTGACAAATCCTAATCTCGAAATACGCCAACCCAACAAGTACCTTTGGAGACACCTGTAGAGCACCTTTATAATCACCCAGTTACGTTGTGACGTTTGGTAGCACACAAAGTGTTCCTCTGGTAAACGGGAGTTGCATAATCTCATAGTCATAGGAACATGGATAAGTCATGAAGAAAGCAATAGCAACATACTAAACGATCGGGTGCTAAGCTAATGGAATGGCTCATGTCAATCAGATCATTCAATGATGTGACCTCGTTAATCAAATAACAACTCTTTGTTCATGGTTAGGAAACATAACCATCTTTCATTAACGAGCTAGTCAAGTAGAGGCATACTAGTGACACTCTGTTTGTTTATATATTCACACATGTATTATGTTTCCGGCTAATACAATTCTAGCATGAATAATAAACATTTATCATGATATATGAGGAAATAAATAATAACTTTATTATTGCCTCTAGGGCATATTTCCTTCACTTGAAGCTTCACCGAGGTCTTTCATTGAGAAATTCTTATTGAAGTATCCCTTTATGCTATCTAGAAATTCTATATCATTTCTGATTAGTAATATGTCATCCACATATAATATCAGAAATGCTACAGAGCTCCCACTCACTTTCTTGTAAATACAGGCTTCTACAAAAGTCTGTACAAACCCAAATGCTTTGATCACACTATCAATGCATTTATTCCAACTCCGAGAGGCTTGCACCAGTCCATAAATGGATCGCTGGAGCTTGCACACTTTGTTTGCTCCCTTTGGATCGATAAAACCTTCTGGTTGCAACATATACAACTCTTCTTCCAGAAATCCATTCAGGAATGCAGTTTTTACATCCATCTGCCAAATTTCATAATCATAAAATGCGGCAATTGCTAACATGATTTGGACAGACTTAAGCATCGCTACGGGTGAGGAGGTCTCATCGTAGTCAATCCCTTGAACTTGTCGAAAACCTTTTGCGACAAGTCGAGCTTTGTAGACAGTAACATTACCGTCAGCGTCAGTCTTCTTCTTGAAGATCCATTTATTCTCAATTGCTTGCCGACCATCGAGCAAGTCAACCAAAGTACACACTTTGTTCTCATGCATGGATCCCATCTCACATTTCATGGCTTCAAGCCATTTTGCGGAATCTGGGCTCACCATCGCTTCTTCATAGTTCGTAGGTTCACCATGATCTAGTAGTATGATTTCTAGAACAGGATTGCCGTACCACTCTTGTGACGCCCCCGATTCAACCGTACACTAATCATGCACGCAAATGTGTATGATCAAGATCAGGGACTCACAGGAAGATATCACAACACAACTCTAAAACATAGATAAGTCATACAAGCATCATAATACAAGCTAGGGGCCTCGAGGGCTCGAATACAAGTGCTCGATCATAGACGAGTCAGCGGAAGCAACAATATCTGAGTACAGACATAAGTTAAACAAGTTTGCCTTAAGAAGGCTAGCACAAACTGGGATACAGATCGAACGAGGCGCAGGCCTCCTGCCTGGGATCCTCCTAACTACTCCTGGTCGTCGTCAGCGGACTGCACGTAGTAGTAGGCACCTCCAGAGTAGTAGGAGTCGTCGTCGACGGTGGCGTCTGGATCCTGGGCTCCATCGTCTGGTTGCGGCAACCGGGTAGAAGGGAAAGGGGGAAAAGGGGGAGAAAGCAACCGTGAGTACTCATCCAAAGTACTCGCAAGCAAGGAGCTACACTACATATGCATGGATATATGTGTAAAGGCCATATCAGTGGACTGAACTGCAGAATGCCAGAATAAGAGGGGGATAGCTAATCATGTCGAAGACTACGCTTCTGGCAGCCTCCGTCTTGCAGCAGGTAGAAGAGAGTAGACTGAAGTCCTCCAAGTAGCATCGTATAGCATAATCCTACCCGGCGATCCCCTCCTCGATGCCCTGTTAGAGAGCAATCACCGGGTTGTATCTGGCACTTGGAAGGGTGTGTTTTATTAAGTATCCAGTTCTAGTTGTCATAAGGTCAAGGTACAACTCCGGGTCGTCCTTTTACCGAGGGACATGGCTATTCGAATAGATAAACTTCCCTGCAGGGGTGCACCACATAGCCCAACACGCTTGATCCCATTTGGCCGGACACACTTTTCTGGGTCATGCCCGGCCTCGGAAGATCAACACGTCGCAGCTCCACCTAGGCACAACAGAGGGGTCAGCACGCCGGTCTAAACCTAAGCGCGCAGGGGTCTGGGCCCATCGCCCTGAGCACACCTGCACGTTGCGTACGCGGCCGGAGAGCAGACCTAGCAACCTCCATTTCAAAGGAAGTCACGTTACGCGGTCCAACCCGGCGCGCGCCGCTCAGTCGCTGACGCCACGAAGTGCTTCGGCTGATACCACGACGTCGGGATACCCATAACTACTCCCGCGTAGGTGGTTAGTGCGTATAGACCAAATGGTCAGACTCAGATCAAATACCCAGATCTCGTTAAGAGTGTTAAGTATCCGCGAACGCCGACCAGGGCCAGGCCCACCTCTCTCCTAGGTGGTCTGAACCTGCCCTGTCACTCCGCCATAAAGTAACAGTTGGGGGCCGTCGGGAACCCAGGCCCACCTCTACCGGGATGGAGCCACCTGCCCCTTCAGCCCCCATCTCCGAACAGTATCACAGGTAATGTAACAGTGTAAAGTATATAGTATATGTCCGCGATCACTTCCCGAAGTGATCACGGCCCAGTAGTATAGCATGGCAGACGGACAAGAGTGTAGGGCCTCTGATGGAACACTAGCATCCTATACTAAGCAGTAGGATAGCAGATAAGGGTAACAACTGTAGCAACAATGACAGGCTATGCAACATAATAGGATAAACCGAAAGCAGTAACATGCTACACTACTCTAATGCAAGCAGTAGAGAAGAATAGGCGATATCTGGTGATCAAGGGGGGGGGGTGCTTGCCTGGTTGCTCTGGCAAGAGAGAGGGATCGTCAACTCTGTAGTCGAACGGGGCAGCAGTAGCGTCGGTCTCGGTGTCTAGCGAGAGAAGAGGGGGGAGAAACAATAAATATTTAAGCAAGCAGATGCTTAGTGATGCATGACATGACAAGTAACGGCGTTAGAGGTGCCCTAACGCGGTATGGGATGATACCGGTGATGGGGGGAACATCCGGGAAAGTATCCCCGGTGTTTCGCGTTTTCGGGCAGAGGAGCCGGAGGGGGAAAAGTTGCGAGTTTGATATGTTAGGAATGTGTGGCGGAAGAACGGGCTGCTTATTCGGGTTCGTCTAGTCGTTCTGATCAACTTTCATGTACAAAGTTTTTCCATCCGAGCTACGGTTTATTTTATATTGATTTTCAAATATTTAATCATTTTTCAAATTTATTTTAATTCGAAAATAAAACAGCAAAATACTTTCGTTACCTAGTGCTATTGCAGCCGTAGTGTATGACAGTGGGGCCAGTGACCCAGTCAAATGTTGACTAGTCAACATATGAATAGTGTAGGGGCCACATGTCACTGAATTAGACTAAAATTTTGTTTTTCTTTATACTACAATGGGTCCACATGTCATCTACTATTGGAATAATTAACTAGTAATATTAATTAGACTAACTAACTAAATTAGTCCCTAATCTAGGATTTGGGCCGGCCATACACTCCCAGAACACACACGCACACACAGGGCTAGGCATTCTCAGCACTTAGCACGCACGGGCACAAGGCCACGACGGCCATGACCAGCAGCTGCAGTAGGCAGTAGCCGCAGCTAAGCAACGAGCAGCTAGCGAGCAACAGAAGCAAGCAGCAACTAGCGGCACACAGCAGCAGAAGTAGCAATAAGCAGCGGCACGCAGGGACAGCAGCGCGGCAGCAGCAGGACAACGGCAAGAGCAGCAGCAGCGCATCCACGAAGCAGCATGGACGAGCAGCGGGCGAGGCCACGCGCAACCGGGCGCGCGCGGAGGCACGGCCGGGCGCAGCCGTTCACGGCTAGAGGTCCGCGACGGGCGCGGCGGCATGCTGGCGTGTGCGCGGACAGGACCGAGTGAGAGCGCGGGCTGGGCACGCAGGGGCTCGCGGTGAGCACGGCCAGCAGCAGGGGAGCGCGGCCAGAGCCGCGACAATGGAGCAGTGAATAGGGGGCGCGGAGCCGAGCTCCCTGTCATGGCGGCCAACACGTGGGATGGCCAAACAACGACGAATTTAAGGGGAAAGAAAAGGGGAATGGGGAGAGGATCTCACATCGATCCTGTAGGTGAGCAAAGCGGGCTCGAGGAGGCTCCGGTGAGGCCGAATCGATGACGGTGAGCGGCGGTGCGGAGGTTGAAGATGACCTCGATCCGGACGATGTAGGGGCTCCCTGCTTCATCTGGTGGTTGTGGTTGAGGCAGTGGTCGACGACGTAGCGGAAGGACGCGCTCAGTGGGCGAGGGGACGATGGTGGCCGCGGCTATGGAGGCGGCATGACGACGGTGACGCTCGGGGGGAGATGGGATCGAGCGAGAGAGGGGCGAGGAAGGAAAAGAGAGGGCTAGGGTTCGATCCAGGGACGAGGGTTGTCCCTTATCCTCTCGGCTTGCCGGCGGATGCTCGACGTGTGGCCATCCGCGCCATGGGCGGGTGTGCTGAGGCCACGCCATGGCCTCTGCCTCCATCTCTGTTGAGACGTAGATGAAAAGGCCAGCCGATGTGGGTTGGGCTGCACTGTAGTAGTGGGATACCGTGCATAGTAGTTTTTCTAAATTACATTTTTTGTAAAAAAGAAAAAAGATAGCTACCGTTCTATTTACCTCGGCCACCAAATGAATTTAGTTTTAAATGAAAATTTTGCACAGAATTACTACGTAATATACTAGGCTACCACAAAAAGTTTGGGGTCTAAAGGAATTCGTTCGATTTATGTTTTGAATTTAAGTGCGTATAATTAAAGTTGCTAGCCCTATTTTAAATAGGTTAGGGGTATTTTATTAACTCAAATAGTGTTTGTTTCCACATGATAATTAAATAGTGATTATCTGCAACCCAACGAACATTTTTGTTGGATAATTTAAAGAAATAGAAATTTGACTTGTTATTAGAATTTGTATTTGAACTGATTTTGAAAAGAGTGCGGTTTAAAAAAAATTTAATTAGGGTGACATGGCATCATTACTAGAGGGTTACTGTAGCTTAATTATCTGGGCGTCACAATTCTCCTCCACTACAAGAAATCTCGTCCCGAGATTTAGGAGGGGAGTAAGGGGGAACGGAACGGGTTACGAAAAATCTAACGGATCTTCGGGGTCTTGGTTGCTCTTCTCAAACAGGTCGATCCATTGCATTGACGTTTTCTTTACTCTGCTTCCGGTCATCATGATGAAGGCGGCATCCTTCCTTCAGGAACTCCATCGTACTTACGAAAGAATAAAGGGTGGTTATTCCGGAATAGCGGACCTCTGCAAGGTTGACTATCTGGTCAATAACATCGAGGAAGGTGGCGGAAAGTACTCTCGAAGTGAAACTTAAGAAAATATCAAGAGCAAATTAAGGAGTTGTCATGGAAAGTTTCGAGCAGACAGACAATCGTTCGATGCCTGAAATAGGGCGTGAGAGGGGTTCAAAGCAATGCGAGTAAGTATTCTGTTTGATACCAGAATTGATGATCTCTCGGAAGGTGGCTCGTGAATTACATATGAGACCACGCGCGAGTAATAACTTTGGAACAAGAGGACGTACAGGAGAGTCAGGTTTTGATCCTGTGGAACTGTGGGTTATGGGCCCACCATGTGGGTTAAAAGTAGGAGGAGCGGTGACATCTTGCCTGGTCATGATAGCAAGGCAGGTCAGAGGGTAGCATGCCGACTATGTTGGCAATAACATTGGTACCAAGGGCGAGGGACGAAGAGAACCATTTTTCCTGCTCGTTGAACGAGGCGGACCAATAGGCAAAGTTCTCGTCCATCGGGGGTTACCAGGATGTCGTCAGCAATAGTAACAGGGTCACACTGACAGAGTTGTAAACCGAGGTGTTTACCTAAGCAGGAGAATATTACTGCTTAGATAATATAGATCACAAGAAACGTTAACCCAACAAATGAAAAGAAAAATATGATTATCAGATTAAACAGAACAATGGAAAGGAAAATGTGTTTAAACACATATTTCAAAGGTATATCCTTCGGAAGAATGAGCAGAGCATGATATCCATGACAGGATAAAATGTAGTAAACTCTTTAGGTAGGGGAGAGAATTTTCATTACATTACCCATACAACGGTGTTTAGATAATTGAGCAGGAAACATTTAACATTGGGCTTCAAATGTTCCTGTTGAAAATCGGAGTATCATAGACATGCTTCGAGATAGCATTGACTTGGTCATTAGGTGAAGATCAAACCTTGGAAACAGGAAGAATCCATCAGGAACAACTTGTAGAGTAAGTCTTACAGTTTCCTCATGGAAGAATGGATAACCTTGCTAATAAGGAAACTATAACAGCAGGTCATCCGGCCAGGTGTGCTGGACATGCCATCACCTTACCTGGTCATAAAAGACCAGTGTTATAACTCTTGGAAAAATGTTCCAACCATCATATCTGACCGAGATTCAGATCTGATCGGTGTTAGGATACCTCGGACTCAGGATGCCTGAGAAGAAAAATGTGCAAAACAAATTGACGAGACGACATTGTAAGATGCTCGGGAAATCTACTACGGAAGCGAGTTCCGAAATAAGAGCTCATCATTAAACCAATGAAGGGATAAGGTGGTAGCTGATGCGACAATTCATCGAGATTTCCAAAAGACGGGTTTCCACAATTATGTGAACAAGGAGATAACATTAGTCAGATCAAATGATATAACGATGTATGCTCGAAGAAAACATACACAGTTTAAATATTGGTTGAAAGGTGCACCCGAAATATGGGATTAAGTAGCATGATCAATGTCAGAATGGTGGTCTAAGAATGAAATATAGACCATTTACTTCAAGCAATAGGTTGCTAGAAGTTTTGGAATTACACATCACAGTCAATTTTTCTGTATTCCGGTAAGAAACAACACGATGACCAGGAAAAGAATGGTGATCGTGATAAGTATCACTTGTATTAAGAATTCTCCAGAGGTGGTGAAATTCTCACGACATTCTTGACATAAACGATGGTAATACTCCAAGGTAAAGAAGAACAAATGCTGAATAGCAAGGAACTCAAGGTATAACACAAAACACGAACAAGTTTGTGTTGAGAGGGAAATCAAGAATTTTGTCGATGTTAACACAAATCATCGAGGGGGCAAGCATGGAATTTCTCATCAGGAACTCAATGTACGACTCGGAAGAAGTTAAAATGTTGACGATGATCACGACACATTTATCGAGAGGTTTCAAGAAGATGTAATCAAACGGCGACTACATCAAGTAAAAGGACTGATGCAACAAAAGATTATTTGAACCACATATATGACACAAACTCGGAATCAAGTTTGTGGTTCGAGGTGAAACGATAAGACGAGGAAATCGACGTAAGCTTAGCTTATAATCGAAAGTTGTGCTCCGAGAATAAGGACCAGGTGGCATAGTTAAACTATAGCACAATAACAATATAGTTGATCAGGCTAGGAATGACTTGATCGGGTACAAAATCGTACTTAAATAGGAGTACTAAAAGTTGTTGAATCGTAGTGCGGACTCGGTTCAGTTATCAGTGTCTTTGAGTGTTTAATAACTCAGAGCCCATGAAAACTTGGAATCAGTGGGAATGTAGCACTTGATGAAGAACTCATAAGAAGCTATGCAGTTCCATGATAATCTCGAGGTACCAGGGGGGTAATACTCGACGACAGATCAAAGTAGAGGTTGGACTAGGGTAATGCTCTGCAGAAGACCAGTATTTCGGGGTATCTTGTAATAACAAGACCAACTGGGGATGAATGTAAGAATAACAACTGCAAGTAGTTACCCATAAGGGTTGACGGTGGAAAGGGAATTGTAAACGCGATGAACACAAGTTCTAGGGTTAACAGCGGACAGTATCTTCAGGGTCTTCACATGCAGCAGACGATCATCAGTAATAAATGGGCTCTCCGGCAGGAAGTGGTAACGAGAACCTAGAGTTTAGATTTTAGCAAATCATTTAACCCGAATAGAAGAGAGATCAGAGTCCCAGAGTATAGACGAGGAGTAAAAGATCCTAATACCACCCAATGGCGACGTGGGCCTATGGGCCGCACAACCATGTTAGTAAAAGTTTTGCAATGTCTAGACTCGACTTCGGCCAAGGAGTGTGGAAGGGGGATTCCTACAGGCAGTCGGCTCTGATACCAACTTGTGACGCCCCCGATTCAACCGTACACTAATCATGCACGCAAATGTGTACGATCAAGATCAGGGACTCACGAGAAGATATCACAACACAACTCTAAAACATAAATAAGTCATACAAGCATCATAATACAAGCCAGGGGCCTCGAGGGCTCGAATACAAGTGCTCGATCATAGACGAGTCAGCGGAAGCAACAATATCTGAGTACAGACATAAGTTAAACAATTTTGCCTTAAGAAGGCTAGCACAAACTGGGATACAGATCGAACGAGGCGCAGGCCTCCTGCCTGGGATCCTCCTAACTACTCCTGGTCGTCATCAGCGGACTGCACGTAGTAGTAGGCACCTCCAGAGTAGTAGGAGTCATCGTCGACGGTGGCGTCTGGATCCTAGGCTCCATCGCCTGGTTGCGGCAACCGGGTAGAAGGGAAAGGGGGAAAAGGGGGAGAAAGCAACCGTGAGTACTCATCCAAAGTACTCGCAAGCAAGGAGCTACACTACATATGCATGGATATATGTGTAAAGGCCATATCAGTGGACTGAACTACAGAATGCCAGAATAAGAGGGGGATAGCTAATCATGTCGAAGACTACACTTCTGGCAGCCTCCGTCTTGCAGCAGGTAGAAGAGAGTAGACTGAAGTCCTCCAAGTAGCATCGTATAGCATAATCCTACCCGGCGATCCCCTCCTCGATGCCCTGTTAGAGAGCGATCACCGGGTTGTATCTGGCACTTGGAAGGGTGTGTTTTATTAAGTATCCAGTTCTAGTTGTCATAAGGTCAAGGTACAACTCCGGGTCGTCCTTTTACCGAGGGACATGGCTATTCGAATAGATAAACTTCCCTGCAGGGGTGCACCACATAGCCCAACACGCTTGATCCCATTTGGCCGGACACACTTTTCTGGGTCATGCCCGGCCTCGGAAGATCAACACGTCGCAGCCCCACCTAGGCACAACAGAGGGGTCAGTACGCCGGTCTAAACCTAAGCGTGCAGGGGTCAGGGCCCATCGCCCTGAGCACACCTGCACGTTGCGTACGCGGCCGGAGAGCAGACCTATCAACCTCCATTTCAAAGGAAGTCACGTTACGCGGTCCAACCCGGCGCGCGCCGCTCAGTCGCTGACGTCACGAAGTGCTTCGGCTGATACCACGACGTCGGGATACCCATAACTACTCCCGCGTAGGTGGTTAGTGCGTATAGACCAAATGGTCAGACTCAGATCAAATACCCAGATCTCGTTAAGCGTGTTAAGTATCCGCGAACGCCGACCAGGGCCAGGCCCACCTCTCTCCTAGGTGGTCTGAACCTGCCCTGTCGCTCTGCCACAAAGTAACAGTCGGGGGCCGTCGGGAACCCAGGCCCACCTCTACCGGGATGGAGCCACCTGCCCCTTCAGCCCCCATCTCCTAACAATATCACAGGTAATGTAACAGTGTAAAGTATATAGTATATGTCCGCGATCACTTCCCGAAGTGATCACGGCCCAGTAGTATAGCATGGCAGACGGACAAGAGTGTAGGGCCACTGATGGAACACTAGCATCCTATACTAAGCAGTAGGATAGCAGATAAGGGTAACAACTGTAGCAACAATGACAGGCTATGCAACAGAATAGGATAAACTGAAAGCAGTAACATGCTACACTACTCTAATGCAAGCAGTAGAGAAGAATAGGCGATATCTGGTGATCAAGGGGGGGGGGGCTTGCCTGGTTGCTCTGGCAAGAGAGAGGGATCGTCAACTCCGTAGTCGAACGGGGCAGCAGCAGCGTCGGTCTCGGTGTCTAGCGAGAGAAGAGGGGGGAGAAACAATAAATATTTAAGCAAGCAGATGCTTAGTGATGCATGACATGACAAGTAACGGCGTTAGAGGTGCCATAACACGGTATGGGATGATACCGGTGATGGGGGGAACATCCGGGAAAGTATCCCCGGTGTTTCGCGTTTTCGGGCAGAGGAGCCGGAGGGGGAAAAGTTGCGAGTTTGATATGTTAGCAACAAACGTCTTGCCTTCAGATCTGTGATAGAAGGTGTACCCAATAGTTTCCTTTGGGTATCCTATGAAGACACATTTCTCCGATTTGGGTTCGAGCTTATCAGGTTGAAGCTTTTTCACATAAGCATCGCAGCCCCAAACTTTAAGAAACGACAACTTTGGTTTCTTGCCAAACCATAGTTCATAAGGCGTCGTCTCAACGGATTTTGATGGTGCTCTATTTAACGTGAATGCGGCTGTCTCTAAAGCATAACCCCAAAACAATAGCGGTAAATCTGTAAGAGACATCATAGATCGCACCATATCAAGTAAAGTACGATTACGACGTTCGGACACACCATTACGTTGTGGTGTTCCGGGTGGCGTGAGTTGCGAAACTATTCCGCATTGTTTCAAATGTAGACCAAACTCGTAACTCAAATATTCTCCTCCACGATCAGATCTTAGAAACTTTATTGTCTTGTTACGATGATTTTCAACTTCACTCTGAAATTCTTTGGACTTTTCAAATGTTTCAGACTTGTGTTTCATTAAGTAGATATACCCATATCTGCTTAAATCATCTGTGAAGGTGAGAAAATAACGATATCTGCCACGAGCTTCAATATTCATCGGACCACATACATCTGTATGTATGATTTCCAACAAATCTGTTGCTCTCTCCATAGTACCGGAGAACGGTGTTTTAGTCATCTTGCCCATGAGGCACGGTTCGCAAGTACCAAGTGATTCATAATCAAGTGGTTCCAAAAGTCCATCAGTATGGAGTTTCTTCATGCGCTTTACACCGATATGACCTAAACGGCAGTGCCACAAATAAGTTGCACTGTCATTATCAACTCTGCATCATTTGGCTTCAACATTATGAATATGTGTATCACTACTATCGAGATTCATAAAAAATAGACCACTCTTCAAGGGTGCATGACCATAAAAGATATTACTCATATAAATAGAACAACCATTATTCTTTGATTTAAATGAATAACCGTCTCGCATCAAACAAGATCCAGATATAATGTTCATGCTCAACACTGTCACCAAATAACAATTATTTAGGTCTAATACTAATCCCGAAGGTAGATGTAGAGGTAGCGTGCCGACCGCGATCACATCGACTTTGGAACCATTTCCCACGCGCATCGTCACCTCGTCCTTTGTCAGTGTTCGCTTAATCCGTAGTCCCTGTTTCGAGTTGCAAATATTAGCAACAGAACCAGTATCAAATACCCAGGTACTACTGCGAGCTCTAGTAAGGTACACATCAATAACATGTATATCACATATACCTTTGTTCACCTTGCCATCCTTCTTATCCGCCAAATACTTGGGGCAGTTCTACTTCCAGTGACCAGTCTGCTTGAAGTAGAAGCACTCAGTTTCAGGCTTAGGTCCAGACTTGGGTTTCTTCTCTTGAGCAGCAACTTGCTTGCTGTTCTTCTTGAAGTTCCCCTTCTTTTTCCCTTTGCCCTTTTTCTTGAAACTAGTGGTCTTTTTGACCATCAACACTTGATGCTCCTTCTTGATTTCTACCTCCGCAGCCTTTAGCATTGCGAAGAGCTCGGGAATCGTCTTATCCATCCCTTGCATATTATAGTTCATCACGAAGCCTTTGTAGCTTGGTGGAAGTGATTGGAGAATTCTGTCAATGACGCAATCATCCGGAAGATTAACTCCCAGTTGAATCAAGTGATTACAATACCCAGACATTTTGAGTATATGCTCACTGACAGAACTATTCTCCTCCATCTTGCAGCTATAGAACTTATTGGAGACTTCATATCTCTCAATCCGGGCATTCTGTTGGAATATCAACTTCAACTCTTGGAACATCTCATATGCCCCATGACGTTCAAAACGTCGTTGAAGTCCCGGTTCTAAGCCGTAAAGCATGGCACATTGAACTATTGAGTAGTCATCAGCTTTGCTCTGCCAGACGTTCTTAACGTCATCAGTTGCATCAGCAGCAGGCCTGGCACCCAGCGGTGCTTCCAGGACTTAACTCTTCTGTGCAGCAATGAGGATAATCCTCAAGTTACGGACCCACTCCGTGTAATTGCTACCATCATCTTTCAACTTTGCTTTCTCAAGGAACGCATTAAAATTCAACGGAACAACAGCACGGGCCATCTATCTACAATCAACATAAACAAGCAAGATACTATCAGGGACTAAGTTCATGATAAATTTAAGTTCAATTAATCATATTACTTAAGAACTCCCACTTAGATAGACATCCCTCTAATCTTCTAAGTGATCACGTGATCCAAATCAACTAAACCATAACCGATCATCACGTGAAATGGATTAGTCTTCAATGGTGAACATCATTATGTTGATCATATCTACTATATGATTCACGCTCGACCTTTCGGTCTCCGTGTTCCGAGGCCATATCTGCATATGCTAGGCTCGTCAAGTATAACCCGAGTATTCTGCGTGTGCAAAACTGGCTTGCACCCGTTGTAGATGGACGTAGAGCTTATCACACCCGATCATCACGTGGTGTCTGGGCACGACGAACTTTGGCAACGGTGCATACTCAGGAAGAACATTTCTTGATAATTTAGTGAGAGATCATCTTATAATGCTACCGTCAATCAAAGCAAGATAAGATGCATAAAAAAGATAAACATCACATGCAATCAATATAAGTGATATGATATGGCCATCATCATCTTGTGCTTGTGATCTCCATCTCCGAAGCATCGTCATGATCACCATCGTCACCGGCGCAACACCTTGATCTCCATCGTAGCATCGTCGTCGTCTCGCCAATCTTATGCTTCTACGACTATCGCTACCGCTTAGTGATAAAGTAAAGCATTATAGGGCGATTGCATTGCATACAATAAAGCGACAACCATATGGCTCCTGCCAGTTGCCGATAACTCAGTTACAAAACATGATCATCTCATACAATAAAATTTAGCATCATGCCTTGACCATATCACATCACAACATGCCCTGCAAAAACAAGTTAGACGTCCTCTACTTTGTTTGTTGCAAGTTTTACGTGGCTGCTTCGGGCTTAAGCAAGAACCAATCTCACCTACGCATCAAAACCACAACGATAGTTTGTCAAGTTGATGCCGTTTTAACCTTCGCAAGGACCGGGCGTAGCCACACTCGGTTCAACTAAAGTTGGAGAAACTGACACCCGCCAGCCACCTGTGTGCAAAGCACGTCGGTAGAACCAGTCTCGCGTAAGCGTACGCGTAATGTCGGTCCGGGCCGCTTCATCCAACAATACCGCCGAACCAAAGTATGATATGCTGGTAGGCAGTATGACTTATATCGCCCACAACTCACTTGTGTTCTACTCGTGCAAATAACATCAAACCATAAAAACCTAGGCTCGGATGCCACTGTTGGGGAACGTAGTAATTTCAAAAAATTTCCTAAGCACACACAAGATCATGGTGATGCATAGCAACGAGAGGGGAGAGTGTTGTCTACGTACCCTCGTAGACCGAAGCGGAAGTGTTGACACAACGTAGAGGAAGTAGTCGTACGTCTTCCCAGTCCAACCGATCCAAGCACCGTTACTCCGGCACCTCCGAGTTCTTAGCACACGTTCAACTCGATGACGCTCCCCGGGCTCCGATCCAACAAAGCTTCGGGGATAAGTTTCCCCAGCACGACGGCGTGATGACGATGATGATGTTCTACCGACGCAGGGCTTCGCCTAAGCACCGCAACGATATGACCGAGTTGGAATATAGTGGAGGGGGGCACCGCACACGGCTAAGGAACGATCACGAAGATCAACTTGTGTGTTCTAGGGTGCCCCCTGCCCCCGTATATAAAGGAGGGAGGGGGAGGTGAGGCCGGCCCCCATGGGGTGCGCCTGGAGGAGTCCTACTCCCACCGGGAGTAGGACTCCCCCTCTCTTGCCTTGTTGGAAAAGGAAAGGGGGAGGGAGGAGAGGAAAGGGGGGCGCCGCCCCCCTTCGTTGTCCTATTAGGACTAGGGGGGGAAGGGGCGCGCAGCCTGCCATGGCCGGCCCCTCTCTTCTCCCTTATGGCCCATGGAGGCCCATTAACCCCCCAGGGGGTTCCGGTAACCCCTCGGTACTCCGATAAAATGCCGATTTCTCTCGGAACGATTCCGATGTCCAAATATAGGCTTCCAATATATCGATCTTTATGTCTCGACCATTTCGAGACCCCTCGTCATGTCCGTGATCACATTCGGGACTCCGAACTACCTTCGGTACATCAAAATGTATAAACTCATAATAACTGTCATCGTAACATTAAGCGTGCGGACCCTACGATTCGAGAACAATGTAGACATGACCGAGACACGTCTCCGGTCAATAACCAATAGCGGGACCTGGATGCCCATATTGGCTCCTACATATTCTACGAAGATCTTTATCGGTCAGACCGCATAACAACATACATTGTTCCCTTTGTCATCGGTATGTTACTTGCCCGAGATTCGATCGTCGGTATCCAATACCTAGTTCAATCTCGTTGCCGGCAAGTCCCTTTACTCGTTCCGTAATACATCATCTCACAACTAACATATTAGTTGTAATGCTTGCAAGGCTTATGTGATGTGCATTACCAAGAGGGCCCAGAGATACCTCTCCGACTATCGGAGTGACAAATCCTAATCTCGAAATACGCCAACCCAACGAGTACCTTTGGAGACACCTGTAGAGCACCTTCATAATCACCCAGTTACGTTGTGATGTTTGGTAGCACACAAAGTGTTCCTCTGGTAAACAGGAGTTGCATAATCTCATAGTCATAGGAGCATGTATAAGTGATGAAGAAAGCAATAGCAACATACTAAACGATCGGGTGCTAAGCTAATGGAATGGGTCATGTCAATCAGATCATTCAACTAATGATGTGACCTCGTTAATCAAATAACAACTCTTTGTTCATGGTTAGGAAACATAACCATCTTTGATTAACGAGATACTCAAGTAGAGGCATACTAGTGACACTCTGTTTGTTTATATATTCACACATGTATTATGTTTCCGGCTAATACAATTCTAGCATGAATAATAAACATTTATCATGATATATGAGGAAATAAATAATAACTTTATTATTGCCTCTAGGGCATATTTCCTTCACTCGAAGCCATTGATGTCGACCTCTGGTATGTCGTCAAGAACGGCGTTCCCAAGACTGATGAAGGTGTCACCCCTGCTGATGTCAAGAAGTTCATTCAACTAGACTCTACTGCCAAGAACATCATCTGTGGTCATCTGACCAAAGGACAGTATGGCTGTGTGAGTGCTCTGGAGACGTCAAAGCTAGTCTGGGACTGGCTATCCAAGGTTAACGCAGGCGTATCAACCCAGAGAGATCAAAGGATCAGTGTTCTTCGCAACCTCTTCAACCGCTTCAAGAGAAACGACAATGAGAATGTCCAGCTCACGTTTGATAGCCTCACTGATATCACAAATGAGCTTCGTGCTCTCGGCGCCACTGAGATTACCAAGCATGAAATCGTCAAGACGCTACTGAGATCACTTGACAGCTCCTTTGACACCCTTGCCCTCATGATACAAGAACGTCCTGACTTCAAGACACTCGATCTGTCTGATATACTTGAGAGGCTCAACACACATGAGTTCCAGCTATGTGAGAAAAGAGATATCTATGGTCCCAACTATGGCCGAACTCGTGCTTTGAAGGCAAAAGTTGTTTCCTCATCTGAAGAAGAATCTGACTGCAGTTCTGATGCTCCTGAAGACATTGGAAAGGAACTTGCTATGCTTGTGAAGAAGTTCTAGAAGTTCACTAAGAAGAAAGGCTTCAGAAAGTCTTCACGATCCAGCTCAAGAAATGATGAAGCTTCTACTCATGACTACAAGAAGAGAACATGTCACAAGTGCAAGAAACCTGGACACTACATCTCTGACTGTCCACTGTGGGACAACGAGAAGAAGAAGAAGAAGAGCAAGGAATATGATTCTGATGACAAGAAAAAGAAGAAATCTTCAAAGTCTTCTTCCAAGTCCTCATCAAAGTCTTCATCTCACAAGAAGAGCTCATCTAGCAAGGCTCGTGCTTTTGTTGGGAAGGAAATGGATTCAGAGGAGGAGTCTGCTTCTGAGGAGGCGGAAGTGGAGTCTGAGGAGGAGTCCGACCCTGGTGTTGCAAGTCTGGCTCTATCCACTGCCTATGTTTCCAAGTCCATCTTCAACACTGAATACAATGACTTCCACGCCAACGCTGAAGCTGATGATAAGGATAACCCTACTCCCACCTACTGCTTCATGGCACGTGGTGCCAAGGTAAAATCACGCGATGCTTACTTTCAAACATCTAGTGAAGATGACTTTGATTGTGAATCCAAGCCTAGCTACAAAACACTTGCTAAAATTGCAATTGAACAACAAAAGGCTATGGAACATACTCAAAAACTGTTAGACAAAAGCGATGACCTGTTGGACATGGAAATTACTCGTTCACAGTCCTTAGTTGAAGACATAAAAAATCTTCATGCTAAGTACCAAGAACTTGAAAGTCGTCATGATACGCTCACAACCACTCATGAAAAGCTCTCCTATGATTATCTTCAAAGGAAGCAAGAGCTTGAGAAGTTGAGAGCAGCTCATGAAGATCTTCAAAAAGAGAATGAGTCACTATGCGCTCAACAGACCAGTCCCGCTCAGGATGGATTTGAACCACCATGTCTAAAATGTCTTGAGCGTGATAACGCTACCTCTGTTGCTGAATGTTCCACTACTGCTACTGTTGCATTGTCTTTAACTACTAATGTGGTAACTAACCCCTCTGCGGAGGATACCACTACTATTGCTGATGAAAATGCTAGGTTGAAGACATTACTTGAAACAGGGATGTATAAAATCCTAAAAGGGCATCACACACTTTGCGATGTCCTCAAAAAGTAGATTCTGAACCGAAACCCTAGGAAAGAGGGTGTTGGGTTCGAGAGGAAAATGAATGCTGATGGTTCCTACTGGAAGCCTGAGTAGTATCCCAAAACCACATGGGTTGCTGCAAAGGGACCTTCAGTGGATCCATCCACCTTATCTGGCTTTACCTGTGCTAACCCTGTCATCATTGATGAATCCTTTGATGCATAAACTGTTCAAGAATCAAAATGGTGAAGTGTTTGCGAGATATATTGGTACTAACTGCAGGAATGGGCCACCTATGAAGAAGATCTGGGTCCCCAAAAGCTGTCTTGAGAAGCTTCCAGTGAATGTCATCATGACACCACCTGGGAAGAAGACAAATCCCAGACCTAAGGCTTCATATGGTCCAAAGGCTTCATACAGACAGAGGACTCACCTAAGTCACCCTAACGCCAATGTTTTGCAGGGAAACCGTACTCAAACCTATGAATATGAGCGTGTGTCTTCAAACCGCTATGTTCGTAAAACTAAGAACTTTTCTACTTATTCATATGAGTATCATTCATCTCCTGCAAGGCTATTTGCTAGGGCTCCAAAGCCGAAGTTCTCAGATGCTGCACTTAGACTCATTGCTTCTAAGCCACCCCTGAAGATGTGGGTGGTTAAGAAGAATTAACTTTCTTTTGCAGGGAAAGGTCTCCAGCCGAAAATCAAAGGAGTCTGATGCTATTGCTGGGGACCTAAAATATCTTGTAGGGCGCAAGATCAAATGCCCAAATGGTCTCACTATGTATTTTGTTCCTGAATCGCTTGCCATTCATCCTATCAGTCCTAATCTTGATCTGAGCTTCCATAATCCTCTTGCCCGTCAAATGTTTATGCTTCACAATACTCTTGGTGAAGCCTATCCTCCTAACTGTAATGCAGAGTATGACACCTTGTGCTTCAGAATGGATTATGGACAGCGGATGCACTAATCATATGACTGGTGATCAAAGTCTTCTCATGGACTCAACCTTACATCCATCTGATAAGAGTCACATCACATTTGCTGACACTGGTAAAAGCAAGGTATTGGGTCTAGGTAGAGTTGCAATCTCAAGGGATCAACACATGGATAAAGTGATGCTTGTTGAATCCCTTGGATCCAACTTAATGTCTGTCTCAATGCTTTGCGACCTGAACATGGTTGTAATATTTGGAAAGTATCGTTGCCTTGTACTAATGGAATCTGACAAATCTCTAGTCTTTGAAGGGTACAGGAAAGATGATCTGTACATGGTAGATTTCTCAGCAGGTCCACAACTTGCAAGATGTCTACTTACAAAAGCTTCAGAATGCTGGCTATGGGATCGGAGGCTGGGGCATGCTGGGATGAGGAACTTACATACGCTCGTCAAGAAGAAGCATGTCATTGGCATTGAAGATGTCAAGTTCAAGAAAGATCATTTGTGCGGTGCCTGCGAAGCTGGAAAGATGACTAGGGCCAAGCATCCCTCGAAGACAATCATGACTACGTTTCAACCCTTCGAGCTGCTACACATGGACTTATGTGGCCCTACTCACTACTCTACCCTCACTACGACTGCCTGTCTCTATGGCTTCGTCATTGTTGATGATAACTCAAGATACACATGGGTGCACATAATTTTCTACAAGACCGAAGTGCAAGATGTTTTCAGACGCTTTGCCAATCGAGCCATGAACAATTATGGAGTCAAGATCAAGCATATCAGAAGTGACAACGGCACTGAATTCAAGAACACCGGACTTGATCTTTATCTGGATACAATGGGAATCACTCATGAGTTTTCTGCTCCTTACACACCTCAGCAAAATGGCATCGTAGAGCGCAAGAACAGAACCCTCATTGAGATGGCTCGGACGATGCTGGACGAATACAAAACACCAAGAAAGTTCTGGCCTGAAGCTATTGATACAGCATGCCACGTCATCAACCGTGTTTATATCCATAAGCTTCTGAACAAAACATCCTATGAGCTCCTCACTGGCAAGAAGCCAAATGTAAGCTACTTCAGAGTATTTAGAGCACGGTGCTGGATCAAGGATCCCCATCACAAGTCAAAATTTGCACCAAAAGCTCACGAAGGCTTCATGATCGGTTATGGAAAGGATTCGCACTCTTATAGAGTCTTCAACCTCTATCTCTATAAAATCGTCGAAACTATAGATGTGCGGTTTGATGAAACCAGTGGTTCACAAAGAGAGCTCCTGCCAAGTAATCTTGAAGAAGCTCCACCCAGCGAGTCTATCAAGCTAATGGGAACTGGTGAAATCATGCCTGCTGAAGCACAGCCTGAAGAGGAACTTATCATTTCTGCACCCAACCAATCTGAAGACAATGCTCAGCCTGAATACAATCCTCCCAATGATGACAATGATCAGCAAGAACAAATTCTTCGCCCAGCTCATCCTCGTGTTGCAAGTGAAGTGCAAATTGAGAAGATAATTGATAGCATCAATGCACCTGGTCCACTTACTCGTTCAAGAGCAACGCAATTAGCAAATTTCTGTGGGCACTTTTCTTTTGTGTCAATATCAGAACCCAAGAAAGTTGCTGAAGCCTTTATGGAACCTGAATGGATTCAAGCAATGCAAGAAGAGCTTCAATAGTTCAAGCTGAACAATGTTTGGGAACTTGTCAAGCGTCCCGACCCTTGCAAGCATAACATCATTGGAACAAAATGGATATATCGAAACAAGCAAGATGAGCATGGCCAATTCGTCAGAAACAAAGCACGTCTCGTTGCACAAGGATATACTCAAGTGGAAGGGATTGACTTCGATGAAACATTTGCTCCTGTGGCTAGACTTGAAGCTATTCGCATATTGCTAGCCTATGCTAACCACAACAATATCCTGCTATATCAAATGGATGTGAAGAGTGCATTTCTCAATGACAAGATTGAAGAAGAAGTATACGTTGCACAACCACCCGGCTTTGAAGATCCAAAACATCCTGGTATGGTGTACAAACTTAACAAAGCACTGTATGGCCTCAAACAAGCTCCTCGCGCTTGGTATGATACAATCAAAGACTTCCTGAAGAGCAAAGGCTTCAAACCTGGATCCCTCGATCCTACACTCTTCACGAAGACATATGATGGTGAACTGTTTGTGTGCCAAATCTATGTGGATGACATTATCTTCGGCTGCACCAACCAGAAGTACAGTGATGAGTTTGGATGCATGATGCAAGAGCAATATCAGATGTCCATGATGGGTGAGCTGAAGTTCTTCCTTGGTCTTCAAATTCGTCAGCAAAGGAATGGCATCTTCATATCTCAAGAGAAATACCTCAAAGATTGCCTAAAGAAGTTTGGAATGCAAGATTGTAAAGGTTACACGACGCCAATGCCAGCCAAACATCATCTGGGTCCCGACGAAAATGGTAAAGAGTTCGAGCAACAAGTATACTGCTCCATGATTGGTTCTTTACTTTACCTATGTGCATCTAGGACAGATATTATGCTTAGTGTTTGCATGTGTGCTCGATTCCAAGCGGCACCAAAGGAATCGCATCACCTAGCTGTGAAGCGAATTCTTCGATATTTGGCTCACACCCCAACACTAGGATTATGGTATCCAAAGGGCTCAGAGTTTGATCTAGTTGGATTTTCGGATGCTGATTATGCTGGAGACAAGGTGGATCGCAAGTCTACATCAGGCACATGTCACTTTCTGGGACGATCACTTGTCTGTTGGTCTTCAAAGAAGCAGAACTGCGTGTCACTCTCAAATGCTGAATCTGAATACATTGCTGCTGGATCTTGCTGTGCTCAGCTTCTATGGATGAAGCAAACTCTCCAGGACTATGGCATCAATCTGAAACAAGTACCTCTCTTCTGCGACAACGAAAGCGCCATCAAGATTGCCAACAACCCAGTCCAGCACTCGAAGACAAAGCACATTGAAATTCGTCATCACTTTCTCAAAGATCATGTCATGAAGAAAGATATTGATATCATTCACGTCAACACTGAAGAGCAATTGGCAGATATCTTCACGAAGCCCTTGGACGAGAAAAGGATTTGCAAGTTACGATGTGAGCTAAATATCTTGGAATCCTCAAATGTCCTGTGATCAGGCACACATCCTAACACTTATGCATGTTGATGACTTAGATGTGCAACACACGGAGTAAAGTATATCTTCAATCAATGAAGACTTACATTCTGAGTGTGAATACATTAACGTGGAATTTGACTTCGGAGCGCCACGATAATTGTGCGCCGTGTCTGGGTCTAATACTTCCTATACGGTGGGTAACGCCACCACCAAACTTGTCTGTTTGAAGTGTTTCACTCATGACGTTGCATTTGAATGACTTCGCATTCGGTTTGTCTTCAAAGTTCAGTTTATCATCATGATTATCTTCACTACGTTGATTTGATTGCTGTTTGATATATATACTAGTGTTCTGTCCTCTACAACATTCACTTATACCTATGTTTTCTTGTTGAATCTTTTGAACTAAGTTAATGTGATTGGACCCTAATCTGTCTATGCTTCCTATCTCAAACTCTATCTGTCCAAATCATATGCATTCTATTGAAACTGTCGAATGTCTTCTCTGCGTCCTTGTCAGTAGAAGATACAGAGATAAACATTAAATCTGTTTTATATGTGTCATCCTTATTGCCTGAAATCCGGAGAAGCCGGAACGTCTATCCGACAAACCTGGCGGGCGTGGGAACATGGGACAACTCTATGTATGTTGCATGCTTGCCACCTGCCCGTCAGATGTGAACCGCCAGGGGCACCTGCGTAATTGCGCTGTGCTGCCCACTTCCTTATAAATACTTGTCCCCTGCAGTAAAAGAAACTTCTTCCACCTCTCCACCTCGTCAAAACCCTAGCGCCACCTCTAGCTCTCGACGACACCGGCGACGAAGCGCTTAGCTGCCGCGACTTCTCCGACGCCGTCCTCACGCCGGCCGCGGACATCGTCCTCTCCGCCGCCGCCGTAGGTGTCCTCCGTCGCCAAGTTAGGGCACGGTGGATTGAACTACTCGGCCTCCTACTCTTCCCATCTAGCAATTCTTCGTGTGGTAAATAAAACTCTCTTTTTACCATCTTTTTGATCTTCATAGATTCATCCTGTCTACCAAAATAGGTTTTTGCCTATACAAGTTAGATCCATTCTGTCTGCATCTCATACTGCCTAGCATATTCACTTAAGCTTCATAACAAGTTAGATTCCTCACTTGTACCTATTTGCGGATTCGTACAAATCTGGAACCAACTCTCAACATATAAGTGAATGTCTTCGCATCATGAGGTCAATGTCTTCAAACTGATTTATCTTCAAAATCTTCTGAGAATCCATATGACCTCTTCCCCTTCCCTCGCATCTCTAATGCTGTCACAGGTACATGTCCGTGGGAGAATCCCTTGGTTCTCATAGTCTGCATTCGTTTGCAGAATTTTTACAGCATCACATGAATTCTCCCGAAGCCAGTTCCTGTTTGTCCAGCAAGAGGAAGCCTTTGAAGCCTTTGAAAGTATTGAAACCATTCAGTTTGAAGTTTATGGCTACAGAAAAATCTGCAAGGAAGGGTGGCAGACAGCGCCGTGGCAACACATCAAAAGATTTGCCACCAGATCTAGCAGAGCTTTACAAGACAGATCCTGAGGAGGATTACAATCAGCGCAAGACACGAATCCAATGGATTCGAAGATATTGGGCTGAGGAATGGTTCAAGTACCGCTTCGTGACCAAGGAATACGCTGAGAAGAATGCGATAAAGTGTCCTTGGGGAGATATCACTTACAGAGGTCTTCAACCCAAGAACAAAGCTGAAGCTATTGAACAAAGGTTCTACCCGTGCATGGTCAGAGGACCACAGCCTGCAAATGCCGACCCCACTTCTCTCTTGTGGTGTCGCGATGAAGACCTTTTCAAACGCAACTTTCAATTTGATAAGGCATCAGCAAAAGAGAACAAGAAGTCACTGGGTTTGAACTTCGACCCTGGCCCATCTGCTCCTAGGGAGGATGGCACTCGTGAAGCTGATCAAAACGAGATTGGCCCCTTCTATGACTTTTAAGGTCTCCTCACCTACATTGCAGTCCAAGGAGCTGCTGTTGGGGACGCTTCTGAAGAGGCTGACACAGATGAAGCACCTCCTACCCCAAAGCCCCAGAAGTAGAAGAAGGCTAAGGTCAAAACCAACTGCATCACCAAAAGCCTCGCACTTGAAGCCACTGGCCACTGCACCTCCTGAAGATAGTGTGCAGTCTGAAGACTTGTCATGCATCTCCAAGAAGACGGAGAAGAAGAAGAAACTTGTCAAGCGTACTGATCAGGCACTGACCCCTGCTGCTATTCTGCGTGAAGAGCACATTGATCTGTCTAGTGATGAAGATCTTGCAGATGATGCCCTTGAGCAACTGATCAAGAGCAAGGAAGAAGCAGAGATCTTCAATGATTTGCCTCTCTTTGATGTGACAATCATTCACAACTTCATTGATGAGTGGTTTGACTCACCAAATCTCAGCTTTGACAATCTGCAACTTCCCATTGGCCTCAGCGTCTCCTTTAATGGAGCCATTGCTTCAGAGCTTGCTCTCGCTCAGCGCATCGTTGAGCTGAAGCACAAGATCGACTATGAGAAAGCTCAGTTCAAGAAGCATATTGAAAAGCTTAGCGTGCAAGATGTCAAAAACTTCAAAGTTATGATGCACGAGCTCAAAGAAGCTTTTGTCAAGAAGCGTGAAGAAGCCAAAGGTTCTCGAGAGCGCATGAAGAGCCTGGCTGACAAATGTGTGCAAGCCTACAATGAGGCTGAGAAGCGCAAGGCTCTTGGTCGTCCTGGCATTGACCCACGCATGGCTGCAAAGAAGAAGAAGCCATCAACTGACCAAACTGCTCCTGCAAGGCATGAAGAGCCGCGCATTGTCTTCCCAACTAGCATGATCGGCTTGAAGCAAAAGGTCAGATCAACCGCTTCTGAGCTAAAGAAGACGAGAACTGCTGAGGCTGAAGCCAGAAAAAGGAAAAATCTTGAAGCCTCTGACGCTGCTCCCACTAAGAAGAAGCGCAGAACCAAGAAGGATAGGGATGCTCCCTCAGAGCCCTTGGTTGTTGAACCTATTTCAATGGTCCCTCCTACATCTGGACATCAAGAACAAAGGATGATAGTTCATGAGCCTGCTTCCACAGACGCTCATGATACTAAAGACATTCCAGCAGTTGACCCCACCGCTGCTGAAGACATTGGTCACCACGACAATGTTGAAGATGATGTAGTGCTTCCTCAGATCGAACACAACTTGGTATCATCGCCTGTTCTCACGAACAACGAACTCATCAGCATTGGTCGTCCTCTGATGCCAATTGCACAAGATGCTTCGTGGGCTGATCACCCACAACAACAAGACACCCCAAGTTCTCCCCAACATCAAGCTACCCCGTTTGTGCGAAATGAAGATGATGACTTTAAGGCCCAGCCAACTCCATCTCCAAAGGCGTCGCCAGCGTTACGCAGGCTTCGCAAAGGACTAAGGCCTCAAGTCACCACCTCGAGCATTCCAGAAGGAGAAGTGCCTCAACAGTCTGTTGCACGTCAAGTGTTTCCAGATGCCACTCCCACTGTGAACGTCTCAGAGTCTGAAGCCAAGGGTGCTGAAGACATTCCGGCTGCATCAGCCGATGAAAGACAAGAAGATGAATGTGTCCCAACTCCCCCCGTTGAAGCAGAAGTGGTTCCTGATGTGAACCTACCAGTGCCCGACCCTCCAGCTCATCAACTCGAGGTTGAAAATCTTCAGGATGCCACCACCAACACCAATGAAGCCAATGACGTTGTCATGGCTGACGCAAATGTGGAGCCTGCACCGACAACTGTGCTAGAAGCCAATGCTGCATCTGCACCAGAAGCCAATGTTGACACCTCTGCTCCTGTTCCGCCACCAAGGCCACACACTATCGAGCAAGCTTTCAACTATGGTCAGCTCATTTCTGTCAAATGGCCTGTTCTGACTCCTCCGCCTGCCGCTGCTGGTCCTCAGTTTGTGTACCATGTTGAGCACAGGCCACGGGTTCAGAAGCCACAACCTAGGTTGCCAAGGTTTCCAGGTACTGCATCAGCACCAGGATCTTTCAATATCAATGGCTTCAAGGCACACAATACCTTCTTTGACAGTGCAAAGAACCCTTACTCAAGAGCAAGGATATCTTCTGATCGGTTCTGGAGCTATCAGCAGCGAAGCTATTACTCATGCATTCTGTACAATCAAGGTCGCATTTTCCCACATATGCGTCTTGATGCTGAAGCCATCACTGGTCTGCCCTGTCTGGAAGAAGCTCTGGACTGCTTCAGAGAGTCCGGCCTGCTGCAGTTTGTCACTGATAAGGAGCACTGGAACGAAGAGTTACTGCTGCAATTTTATGCCACTCTCCATATTCGTGGCTACTATAGAGATACAAAGACATGGGTTCTTGAGTGGATGACCGGAAATGTTCATCATGAAGCCAAAGCCATTGATGTCATTGAGCTTACTGGCCTGCCCTCCGCAGATGATCTTTATGAACCTGTCTGTCAGCTTCACAATGATGCTATGGAGAGCATCTTCCACAAGCCTGAACCCAATATGAGTCAGATGCTCAGCATGATGAAGCCATTGCCTCCAGATGCAGAATACCCGTAGGCGTTCCTTGTTGAAGACCTTGAGTATCTGCCCCACACCATTTATCACATAGTCAGGCGAACTCTTTGGCCTATCAAAGGACACTCTCCTAATGCCAAGCTAGAAGGCGCAATGAAGACTTTGGTTTTCCATATTCTTCATGGCAAACGCTTCAATGCCCAAGACTTCTTCATTCGCCAACTTGCTGCATCTGGGTCTGACATTTTTGGTCTGAAGTTCTATGCTCCCTGGATCATGCATCTGATCAAGCTTCACTCTGACTTCAACTATCAACCCTCTGCATGCAATCATATCATATTCATGCCAGATGTTGATTTGTCTGTTGAAGCCATATACCCAGAGACTGCAAAGGAGCTTCTTAGTCTTCAGAATGCTGACCATCAAAGCTTCACTCACAATGATGAAGGAATTCAAGCTGTCGCTCGAGTCTACCCTCTGGCTGGGATTACTCGCATGCCTCATCATGCGCAAACAGAAGCCACTGAGAGCACAATTTCCCAAAGGCCTAAGAAGTGCTCCCGCATTCTCAATGACCGAGAGCTTCTGGTTGCCCTTCATCAGAAACATGATAAGCATCATGACTGGCTTGAGCGCCAAATGCAGAGCCTCTTGGTGGATGTCAATCGCATTCGCAATCTTGCCACCAAGAATGCCTTTGTCACGCATGAAACGTGTCGGCGATCATGGAAGAGTTTGACACTGCTCAGTGCTGAAGCGGATCTTCAAGATGATGGCTTCACAGAAAAATTCAAGTTCGACTCCACTCCTCCACGGAATGCTGTCCTACGTCGCACTCCATCTCTTGAAGACTCTGAATATTCCTCTTCTGCTGCAACTGTAAATGCCAAAGTGATCGATGAAGAAGACGATGCTACTTCACCGACCCCTTCTGCAAGAATAGACACTGCACCAAGCTCGTCTGCACCGCCAAACGACAACACCAACCCTGCTGCTTCACCTACTTATCATGAGGGCGAATAGATGCTCTATGTCTTCAAACCTTTTTGGTCATTACTGACAAAAGGGGGAGAAGCGTATGAGTTTGATAGTCTTCAAGCGGGTTCATATGGGCGGTTGCTTTATATTTTGCCTAGTGTTTACAACTCTCGCGTTTTGATATATTTGGTTCTTTGAGTTGTAACACTTAAACTTGATGGTCGTTTGCTACTTATTTGATATTCTGTGATGCGATGATAAATTCCGCATATGCGATGATAACTTCCGCACTTAGGTCATTCTGCAGACGTCCATTTTTCATTATGCATGTCATAATCTTTGCTATATCTTATCATGCATGATGAATTGTCGTCATAAGTTGAATAGGATCTCCACAAGTACAACCTGCCATGTGCATTTGCAATCCAAAAGCAAATTACTTATATGCACATCTTCAGGGGGGCCTTTGAAACTTATGAAGACAATCCTCTACCCTATACAATTTCACATACTTTATCCCCGTTGAAAACTTCAACCAGTTTGTCATCAATCACCAAAAAGGGGGAGATTGTAAGTGCATCTAGTGCCACCCCTAGTTGGTTTTGGAGTATTGACGACAAATTTGGTCGAGGGACTAATGTGTTTGTGAGAATTGCAGGATAACACAGGTAGTGTCCCTCATTGATTTGGTTTACCTACCGGAGATGACCCCTAAAAATGTATGAAGACATTGACGACAATGGTGGTACATGAAGATATTCATATTGAAGACTATGACATGAGAAGACATTCTGTGAAGACTATGGAGCGCGAAGACTTAGTTGTTTCGTTGTTTCCTTTTCTTCTTTGTTGAGTCATAGGAACCACCGTACTGTTAAGTGGGGTCCAAGTGAATACAGTTAGAGTAACTGAAGTGATGCTCAACCCCAATCCTATGTCTTCGAGCGAAGACAATGAGAGCAAATCATATCCAGAGCTGGATAAGTCAGCTTTGCTTGTAGCCCAAGTAATGTTGCCGCGTGTGTTTGAAATCTGACCGTTGGAACACGTTTCAGTTCCTTAGTTACCCAGGGTCATTTCGGACATATCAGGTCGGGTTGCCTAGTGGCTATAAATAGCCCACCCCCTACACCATAAATTGGTGGCTGCTCAGAGTTAGTACACGGCTTTTGTCGTTTGAGAGCAACCCACCTCGAAGCCTTTGAGAGAGAGAAATCCTTGCGAGGACAAAGCCCAAACACCCAGAGCCAAAGAGTGTTAGGCATCACTGAAGTCTTTCTGTCTGTGTGACCTGAAGACTTATTACACTTGAGGACTGTGAATCCTCCAGCTGGTTATGCGTCGCGTTCTGAGCATCCAAGAGCCATTGTGGATCGTCGGTGAACGAAGTCTGTGAAGGTTTGGAAGTCTACCTTGAAGACTTACCAGGGTGATTGGGCGAGGACTATGTGTCTTTAGCTCAAGGGGAATAAGGTGAAGACGCGGTCTTCTGAGTTGAATCTCAGCCTCCCTAACCAGATGTACAGTTGTCACAGGAACTGGAACTGGTCAAACAAATCCTGTGTCTTCATCGAGTGACTGGTTCTATTCTCTCTTCCCTTTACTTACAGTTTGCCTTCGTGAAGTCATTGCCTGCTTGTCATACCTGTTTGACTTCATTGCTTGACTACTATTGCTGTTTGGCTTCATACTATCTTCCACCCTGATCCTTACTACCTAGTTGCCATTAGTCATCGTACTCTCACATTATTGCATACTTGACTATGGCTTGCCTTGTGTAGTTTATCTTCCGCTGCATATCAATAGGGTCATTTCTACTGTTTGTCTTCGAAACCTCCATGTTTTGAAGACTTTCGTAAAAATCGCCTATTCACCCCCCCTCTAGTCGATAACAAGCACTTTCAATGCTAAGCATCTGACTCCTAGTGGGCTCAGGCTTGTGAAAGATGCTTTCCATAGCAGCACCGTGAAGTTGACAACCAGGTTCATAAAGATTACCTGGAGTGGGCAGGCCAGTAAGCTCAATGACATCAAAGGCTTTGGCTTCATGATGAACATTGCCTGTCATCCACTCAAGGACCCAAGTCTTCGGATCCCTGTTGTAGCCACGAATAAGAAGAGTGGCATAGAATTGGAGCAGCAATTCTTCATTCCAGTGCTCCTTATCTGTGACGAACTGCAGCAAACCAGACTCTCTGAAGCAGTCCAGAGCTTCTTCCAAACAGGGCAGACCAGTTATGGCTTCAGTGTCAAGACGCATATGTGGGAAAATGCGACCTTGATTATACAAAATGCATGAGTAATAACTTCGCTGCTGATAGATCCAGAACCGATCAGAAGATATTCTTGCCTTAGAGTAGGGGTTCTTGGCGCTATCAAAGAAGGTGTTGTGTGCTTTGAAGCCATTGATATTGAAGGATTCAGGTGCAGATGCAGTACCTGGAAACCTGGGCAACCTTGGCATTGGCTTCTGAACCTGAGGCCTGTGCTCAACGTGGTAGTCAAACTGAGGACCAGCAGCAGGCGGAGGAGTCAGAAAAGGCCATTTGACAGTGATAAGTTGGCCATAGTTGAATGCTTTCTCGATAGTGTGTGGCCTTGGAGGCGGAACAGGAGCATTGGTGAAAGATCGTGGATGTCGCCTAGAGGGGGGGGGGGGGTGAATAGGCGTTTTAAAATAATTACGGTTTAGGCTTGAACAAATGCGGAATAAACCTAACGGTTAATTTGTCAAGCACAAAACCTAAAACGGCTAGGCTCACCTATGTGCACCAACAACTTATGCTAAGCAAGATAAACAACTATTTGATAGCAAGATATATGACAAGAAACAATATGGCTATCACAAAGTAAAGTGCATAAGTAAAGGGCTCGGGTAAGAGATAACCGAGGCACGCGGAGACGACTATGTATCCCGAAGTTCACACCCTTGCGGATGCTAATCTCCGTTTGGAGCGGTGTGGAGGCACAATGCTTCCCAAGAAGCCACTAGGGCCACCGTAATCTCCTCATGCCCTCGCACAATGCAAGATGCCGTGATTCCACTAAGGGACCCTTGAGGGCGGTCACCGAACCCGTACAAATGGCAACCCTTGGGGGCGGTCACCGAACCCGTACACTTTGGCAACCCTTGGGGGCGGTCACCAGAACCCGTCAAATTGCTCGGGGCGATCTCCACAACCTAATTGGAGACCCCGACGCTTGCCCGAAGCTTTACACCACAATGATTGAGCTCCGAACACCACCAACCGTCTAGGGCACCCAAGCACCCAAGAGGAACAAGCTCTAGGGCACCAAGCACCCAAGAGTAATAAGCTTCTCAACTTGTAACTTCCACGTATCACCGTGGAGAACTCAAACCGATGCACCAAATGCAATGGCAAGGGCACATGGAGAGTGCCCAAGTCCTTCTCTCTCAAATCCCACTGAAGCAACTAATGCTTGGGAGGAAAATGAGAGGAAGAACAAGAAGAAGAACACCAAGAACTCCAAGATCTAGATCCAAGGGGTTTGCCTCACCTAGAGGAGAAAGTGATTGGTGGAAATGTGGATCTAGATCTCCTCTCTCTTTTACATCAAAAACTAGCAAGAATTCATGGAGGGATTGAGAGTTAGCAAGCTCAAAGAAGGTCAACAATGGGGGAAGAACACAAGCTCAAGAGATAAGGTTCAATGGGGAAGAAGACCCCCTTTTATAGGTGGGAAAAAATCCAACCGTTATGCTCACAGCCCGCACCGAGCGGTACTACCGCTCCAAGGAGCGGTACTACCACTAGGGCGGTAGTAGCCCTTTGAAACACAACAGCGAGGAGGCAAAAGGGCCAGAAGAACCGTCGGAGCGGTAGTACCACTTGACCTCACTGTACTACCGCTAGGGGTAGCGGTACTACTGCTTGCGAGCGGTACAAAAAATTACATCCGTGCCTACTTCCGCTGAGCAAAACACGAGATTTTGGTCCGGAGCGGTACTACTGCTCAGGAGCCGCGGTAGTACAGCTCTGGAGCGGTACTACCGCTCAAGAGCCGCGGTAGTACTGCTCCAAGCGGTAGTACCGCTCCCAAGGGCGGTACTAAAAAATTACATCCGCAGCAGCCCCTTATAAGGACACGAAAACTGACACAACTTCTGCAAACGGACTCCGAATTCAATGAAACCAAGTTTGTTGGAAAGCTAGCGACAAGGGCTAACACAATCTTGATAGAAATACCAATAAGAAGCAAATGAGAAAAGGCCTAAAATAAAATGGTGAGAACCCTTCCTTGGATAAGACCGGTAAAACCTCCAACACCGAAAACATCATAGAAGACGCATGCAAACTCCGTTTTCGATGAACTCAAGCTTGTCATCAAGATGACCATAAGCTCTAAGACTCACAAAGAGAAGCAAACACGAACCAAGAAACATGATGCAAGGATGCAATGGTTTGAGCTCTCGACGAACGATACGGTCAAGCTACTCACTTGAGAGCCCCCCTTGATAGTACAGCTATCGATCCTATAACTCGGTCTCCCAACTACCACCATGAGACTGGTAAAATAGAAAACCTATCAAGGGCAAACCTTTGCCTTGCACAAGATCCACTTGAGCTAGATGATGACGATCTTGTCCTCCTCAAGATGGACCACCTTTCTTGAGTGCGTTGGGTCGATGGAGACTAGATGATTGCTCCCCCATACTCCACTATGTGTGAGCCACTCTTCGGCACATCTTCACAAGTCCATTGTCACCACAATGGACGGCAAGCTTCAAGCACT
Organism: Aegilops umbellulata; assembly: GCA_032464435.1. NCBI lineage: Eukaryota > Viridiplantae > Streptophyta > Magnoliopsida > Poales > Poaceae > Aegilops > Aegilops umbellulata. The sequence goes on from CP136054.1 coordinate 403,958,572, forward strand.
TGATCTCTTCGCGATGCTCCACTTGAACTTGCACACAGCAATCTTGATGACGATCCCCACATAATGTCATCCTCTCCATGGGTTGAGTGATATCTTCCTCTTGACGCAAGCCCATGAACACGTAGCTAACCCCACGTAGAACTCTCACATAGACCATGGGTTAGTACACAAAGCACAATGGACAATGCTTACCATACCATGGGATCACTTGATCCCTCTCGATACATCTTCTACGCTTTGTGAGTTGATCAACTTGATTCACTCTTGACTTAGTCTTGATCAACCTTGAATCTTTCCAACTCTCTTCATTTGGATGATGTCTTGAAGGTAAACATTAATGATCACACAATCTTCTTCTTCAAGACATGCTTGCAATAAGCTCAACTCTCACATGACCAATCTTTGGATAATTCCTTAATAGCACCTTGGTCAACACAAACTCTCCTTGAAACCAACACATGTACTCCAAGAAAAGCCTATGGACAAAACCTTCAAATATAACTCAAGGCAACCATTAGTCCATAGAGATTGTCATCAATTACCAAAACCAAACATGGGGGCACCGCATGTTATTTCAATCTCCCCCATTTTGGTAATTGATGACAATCACTTTCAAGAGAGTTTATATAAGGAATTATGCATCACCATGCAATGCAACAACCAATGATGCATGAGTAAGAGATGCAAACGCTTAGGAACAAAACCAAAGCAAGAGGAGAGAATTCTCTAAACTTCTCCACAAAACTCTCTGAAACTTCTCCCCCATTGGCATCGATTGCCAAAATGGGTGAAAAGCTTAGAAGGCCAATATAAAAAGTGTTCCTCCATAAATTGTGTATAAGAGAGTGGAATGCAATACACATGTCCAACGGTAAGTACTTGGAGGAAGATAAACTATATTGAGGCCCAAAGATTGCAGAAGAATGATATGCCACAAAGGCATAACAAAGAGAGAAACAAGCAATCAAGCAATCAAAAGATACCAATTGAAGCAAGCAATCAACAGATATCAATTGAGCCAACTAGAGCAATGATCCTACGTGCCATATGAATGAAATAAATTATGATATGAGCAAAGGAGTGTTCTAGAGAAACTAGAGAAGCTCCCCATGATTTGTGCACAATTTAGTTTTGTAATTGGATACAACGAGCACAAAATAGGATCGTCACTCCCCCAAGATCAATAGAAACTCACAACAAGTGCAAGTGAGCATGTAGGAAACAAAGCCTAGCACTTGCAATGAGCAAATAGTTGAGCAACATATAAAAGAGGCAACTTAAGAGTAGGCTCAACCAAAATGATGTGTGTGAGTCATGGCAAAGCACTTGAGAAGACTAATGTACGGATGAGCATTAAGCATCAACATAGTCTTGGAAGAATGAGGCAAATGATGCAAGGCCTATCATTCCCACACACAACTAGCAAATGGGTTCACAAGCTTACTACTAAGCACATAGAGAGCCTATGCTTGTGACAACCCGTGGTGATGATAGAAGAAGAAAGCCTCATCAATATGAGGGATACCAATTAAGATGGCAAAAGCCTCGTAAAGATAAGCATGAGGAAAAAAATCTTCACCACACAAGAGTGCATCAAGATGCAACGAGATACGACACGCACTCAAGGCAAAAGATTTCACGGAGCCACCAAAGAAATAACAAAAGAGAGACAAGGTGGACGTGAAAGAAAGGATATCATCTAGAGATGTAGTTTCTATCAAGTGTATAAGGTTCTAGGTAGACGAAATCATGATGATATATATCTACAAAGAAGGATGTACACCCGAAATAGTTACAACATGAAGGAACAAGATATCCAAAAGGAAGTCATACATATACCAATAAGATATTTGCTTGAGAGCATAGCACATGACTAGATATGATCTTATTGTATATAAATAAATTCCAACCACACGAACATCAAAGACATCACAACTAGCAACAAGACATCATTGTTGGGATGCTTTGAGAAAGGAAACAAGTATCACAAGAAAGAATGGATAACATGCCATGATACAACCTACACATGGTTGATGCAAGAAATGTGTGCATGAAGTATATGAAGACACTTGTTACCAAGATAACATTGGAAGGATGTAGTAGATACCAGTTGAAGGTACAAAGTAGTTCATTGATCATCCTAGCTTGACTCCAATAAGCACATGGTGACAACACCTTCCTTGTGAGTGAGCCGAGCATCCAATGCATCTCCACTTGTTCCTAGAACAACAACACAAACAAAATGGTACCCAAACTCATTGGGACCAAAGAGTTAGAGAACCAACAACACATAGGACAAACTCCACATAAATATGTGCATATAGATATGAAAATGAATTTCATGCACATCTCATCCAATTTGAGACTTGGTGGAGTTCCCCCCTATATATTGGGTCAAGGAAAGAAAGCATGCCAAAGAGACTACAAGAAGTAAATATGCATGCTCAAGACTTTCACGAACCGAGACCAAAAGACAAAGAAATACCAAGTGAAGAAAAGATACCAAATGAATAAATCATCACTTGGAGGATATCCATGAAAGATACATCAAGGAATGATATATCCATTGATACACTCAAAAAGAAAGATGTCAAACTCCCAAAAGAATGGTTCCAAACAAACCAAGCCCTCTACAAAGTTTCATGATGGCACAAAGTACCAAAAAGAAACGGCTTGCCTTCCACAAACACACACTTGGTAAGGATCACAAGATGAGTGTTTTATAGAGAATAGGATAGCTCCCCCAAGACTAGTGCATTATAGAGAATTTGCATTTGAATACAAAATGCACAAGGTGGGATCACCACTTTCACTATATCTCGAAAAACTAGACAAGGTCAAGAAATTAACAAGATCCACAAGTGGTATGGAATACAATGAGAGCTGACACAAACTAGGCAAGAGATAAAGCAAATAATGTTGGGGAACGTTGCAGAAAATCAAAATTTTTCCTACGGTTTCACCAAGATCCATCTATGAGTTCATCTAGCAATGAGTCATGGGAGAGAGAGATTGCATCTACATACCACTTTGTAGATCGCGAGCGGAAGCGTTCAACGAACGGGGATGAAGTAGTCGTACACACCGTGATCCAAATCACCGGAGATCCTAGCACCGAAAGCACGGCACCTCCGCGTTCAACACATGTACGGTCAGTGTAACGTCTCCGTCTTCTTGATCCAGCAAGGCAAAGGAGAGGTTGGGGAAGAAGACTCCAGCAGCAGCACGACGGCGTGGTGATGGTGGAGCTGCAGTACTCCGACAGGGCTTCGCCGAGCTCTTACGGAGGAGGAGGATGTGTTGGAGAGGGAAAGGGAGGCGCCAGGGCATAGGGTGCGGCTGCCCCCTCCCCTCCCTCCTTTATATATAGGCCTCTGGGGGGGCGCCGGCCCTGGGAGATCTGATCTCCCAAGGGGGGCGGCGGCCAGGGAGGTTTCCCTCCCCCAAAGCCATCTAGGAGGTGCCTTCCACCACTAGGACTCCTCCCTTTTGGAACCCTAGGCGCATGGGCCCCTTTGGGGATGGTTCCCCTTGGCCCATGCAGGCCAAGGCGCACCCCCTAAGGCCCATGTGGCCCACCGGGGCAGGTGGCCCCACCTGGTGGACCCCCGGGACCCCTCCGGTGGTCCCGGTACAATACCGATAACACCGAAACTTGTCCCGATGGCCGAAATAGCACTTCCTATATATAATTCTTTACCTCCGGACCATTTCGGAACTCCTCGTGACGTCAGGGATCTCATCCGGGACTCCGAAAAACATTCGGGTTACTGCATATACATATCTTCACAACCCTAGCGTCACCGAACCTTAAGTGTGTAGACCCTACGGGTTCGGGAGACATGCATACATGATCGAGACGGCTCTCGGGCAATAACCAACAGCGGGATCTGGATACCCATGTTGGCTCCCACATGCTCCATGATGATCTCATCGGATGAACCACGATGTCGAGGATTCAATTAATCCCGTATACGATTCCCTTTGTCAATCGGTATTTTACTTGCCCGAGATTCGATCGTCGGTATCCCAATACCTCGTTCAATCTCGTTACCGGCAAGTCACTTTTCTCGTTCTGTAATGCATGATCCCGTGATCAAACACTTTGATCACATTGAGCTCATTATGATGATGCATTACCGAGAGGGCCCGGTGATACCTCTCCGTCAAGCGGAGTGACAAATCCCAGTCTCGATCCATGTCAACCCAACAGACACTTTCAGAGATACCCGTAGTATACCTTTATAGTCACCTAGTTACGTTGTGACGTTTGGCACACCCAAAGCACTCTTACGGTATCCGGGAGTTACACGATCTCATGTTCTAAGGAAAGGATACTTGACATTGGAAAACTCTAGCAAACGAACTATGCGATCTTATGCTATGTTTAGGATTGGGTCTTGTCCATCACATCATTCTACTAATGATGTGATCCCGTTATCGATGACATCCAATGTCCATAGTCAGGAAACCATGACTATCTGTCGATCAACGAGCTAGTCAACTAGAGGCTCACTAGGGACATGTTGTTGTCTGTTATTCACACATGTATTACGATTTCCGGATAACACAATTATAGCACGAATAAAGACAATTATCATGAATAAGGAAATATAATAATAATGCTTTTATCATTGCCTCTAGGGCATATTTCCAACAGTCTCCCACTTGCACTAGAGTCAATAATCTAGTTACATTGTGATGAATCGAACACCCATAGAATTTTGGTGCTGATCATGTTTTGCCTTAGGGAGAGGTTTAGTCAACGGATCTGCGACATTCAGATCCGTGTGTACTTTACAAATTTCTATGTCTCCATCTTGAACATTTTCACGAATGGAGTTGAAGCGACGCTTGATGTGCCTGGTCTTCTTGTGAAACCTGGGCTCCTTTGCAAGTGCAATAGCTCCAGTGTTGTCACAGAAGAGTTTGATTGGCCCTGACGCATTGGGTATGACTCCGAGGTCGGTGATGAACTCCTTCACCCAAATTGCTTCATGTGCCGCCTCCGAGGCTGCCATGTACTCCGCTTCACATGTAGATCCCGCCACGACGCTTTGCTTGCAACTGCACCAGCTTACTGCCCCACCATTCAAAATATACACGTATCCGGTTTGTGACTTAGAGTCATCCAGATCTGTGTCGAAGCTAGCGTCGACGTAACCTTTTACGACGAGCTCTTCGTAACCTCCATAAACGAGAAACATTTCCTTGGTCCTTTTCAGGTACTTCAGGATATTCTTGACCGCTGTCCAGTGTTCCTTGCCGGGATTACTTTGGTACCTTCCTACCAAAATTACGGCAAGGTTTACATCAGGTCTGGTACACAGCATGGCATACATAATAGAACCTATGGCTGAGGCATAAGGGATGACACTCATCTCTTCTATATCTTCTGCCGTGGTCAGACATTGAGCTGAGCTCAATTTCACACCTTGTAACACAGGTAAGAACCCTTTCTTAGATTGATCCATATTGAACTTCTTCAATATCTTATCAAGGTATGTGCTTTGTGAAAGACCTATGAGGCGTCTCGATCTATCTCTATAGATCTTGATGCCTAATATATAAGCAGCTTCTCCAAGGTCCTTCATTGAAAAACTTTTATTCAAGTAGGCCTTAATGCTGTCCAAGAGCTCTATATCATTCCCCATCAAAAGTATGTCGTCTACATATAATATGAGAAATGCTACAGAGCTCCCACTCACTTTCTTGTAAACACAGGCTTCTCCATAAGTCTGTGTAAACCCAAACGCTTTGATCATCTCATCAAAGCGAATGTTCCAACTCCGAGATGCTTGCACCAGCCCATAAATCGAGCGTTGGAGCTTGCACACTTTGTCAGCGTTCTTAGGATCGACAAAACCTTCCGGCTGCATCATATACAATTCTTCCTTAAGGAAACCATTAAGGAATGCCGTTTTGACTTCCATTTGCCATATTTCATAATCGTAGAATGCGGCAATTGCTAACATGATTCGGACGGACTTCAGCTTCGCTACCGGTGAGAAAGTCTCATCGTAGTCAACCCCTTGAACTTGTCGATAACCCTTAGCGACAAGCCGAGCCTTATAGATGGTCACATTACCATCCGCGACCGTCTTCTTCTTAAAGATCCATTTATTTTCTATCGCTCGCCGTTCAACAGGCAAGTCAGTCAAAGTCCATACTTCGTTTTCATACATGGATCCTATCTCGGATTTCATGGCTTCCAGCCATTTGTCGGAATCCTGGCCCGCCATTGCTTCCTCATAGTTCGAAGGTTCACCGTTGTCTAACAACATGATTTCCAAGACAGGGTTCCCGTACCACTCTGGTGCGGAACGTGTCCATGTGGACCTTCGAATTTCAGTAGGAGCTTGATTAGAAGTATCTTGATCATCATCATTAATTTCCTCTCTAGTCGGTGCAGGCACCTCAGAAACGTTTTCTTGAGTCTCGCCATTTTCCGGTTCAAGAGGTAACACTTCATCAAGTTCTACTTTCCTCCCACTTACTTCTTTCGAGAGAAACTCTTTCTCTAGAAAGGATCCATTCTTGGCAACAAAGATCTTGCCTTCGGATCTGAGGTAGAAGGTATACCCAACAGTTTCTTTAGGGTATCCTATGAAGACGCATTTTTCCGACTTGGGTTCGAGCTTTTCAGGTTGAAGTTTCTTGACATAAGCATCGCATCCCCAAACTTTTAGAAACGATAGCTTAGGTTTCTTCCCAAACCATAATTCATACGGTGTCATCTCAACGGATTTCGACGGAGCCCTATTTAAAGTGAATGCGGCAGTCTCTAAAGCATAGCCCCAAAAAGATAGCGGTAAATCGGTAAGAGACATCATAGATCGCACCATATCTAATAGAGTGCGATTACGATGTTCGGACACACCATTACGCTGAGGTGTTCCAGGCGGCGTGAGTTGTGAAACTATTCCACATTTTCTTAAGTGTGTGCCAAATTCGTGACTCAAGTATTCTCCTCCACGATCTGATCGTAGAAACTTGATCTTTCTCTCACGTTGATTTTCAACCTCACTCTGAAATTCCTTGAACTTCTCAAAGGTCTCAGACTTGTGTTTCATTAAGTAGACATACCCATATCTACTCAAGTCATCAGTGAGGGTGAGAACATAACGATAGCCACCGCGAGCCTCAACACTCATTGGACCGCACACATCGGTATGTATGATTTCCAATAAGTTGGTTGCTCGCTCCATTGTTCCTGAGAACGGAGTCTTGGTCATTTTACCCATGAGGCATGGTTCGCACGTGTCAAATGATTCATAATCAAGAGACTCTAAAAGTCCATCTGCATGGAGCTTCTTCATGCGTTTGACACCTATGTGACCAAGGCGGCAGTGCCACAAATATGTGGGACTATTGTTATCAACTTTAACTCTTTTGGTATTCACACTATGAATATGTGTATCATCACGTACGAGATTCATTAAGAATAAACCATTAACCATCGGAGCATGACCATAAAACATATCTCTCATATAAATAGAACAACCATTATTCTCGGATTTAAATGAGTAGCCATCTCGAATTAAAAGAGATCCAGACACAATGTTCATGCTCAAACTTGGCACTAAATAACAATTATTGAGGTTTAAAACTAATCCCGTAGGTGAATGTAGAGGCAGCGTGCTGACGGCGATCACATCGACCTTGGAACCATTCCCGACGCGCATCGTCACCTCATCCTTCGCCAGTCTCCGTTTATTCCGCAGCTCCTGCTTTGAGTTACAAATGTGAGCAACTGCACTGGTATCAAATACCCAAGAGCTACTACGAGTACTGGTAAGGTACACATCAATTACATGTATATCACATATACCTTTGGTTTTGCCGGCCTTCTTGTCCGCTAAGTATTTGGGGCAGTTCCGCTTCCAGTGACCACTTCCCTTGCAATAAAAACACTCAGTCTCGGGCTTGGGTCCATTCTTTGGCTTCTTCCCGGCAACTTGCTTACCGGGCGCGGCAACTTCCTTGCCGTCCTTCTTGAAGTACTTTTTACCCTTGCCCTTCTTGAACTTAGTGGTTTTATTCACCATCAACACTTGATGCTCCTTCTTGATTTCTACCTCTGCTGATTTCAGCATAGCATATACCTCAGGAATGGTCTTTACCATCCCCTGCATATTGTAGTTCATCACAAAGCTCTTGTAGCTAGGTGGAAGCGACTGGAGGATTCTGTCAATGACCGCTTCATCCGGGAGATTAACTTCCAGTTGAGTCAAGCGGTTGTGCAACCCAGACATTTTGAGTATGTGTTCACTGACAGAGCCATTTTCCTCCATCTTACAGCTAAAGAATTTGTCGGAGACTTCATATCTCTCGACCCGAGCATGAGCTTGGAAAACCATTTTCAGCTCTTCGAACATATCATATGCTCCATGTCTCTCAAAACGCTTTTGGAGCCCCGGTTCTAAGCTGTAAAGCATGCCGCACTGAACGAGGGAGTAATCATCGCAGCGTGACTGCCAAGCGTTCATAACGTCTTGTTCTGCAGGGAGAATAGGTGCATCACCCAGCGGTGCTCGTAGGACATAATCTTTCTTGGCAGCTATGAGGATGATCCTCAGGTTCCGGACCCAGTCCGTATAGTTGCTACCATCGTCTTTCAGCTTGGTTTTCTCTAGGAACGCGTTGAAGTTGAGGACTACGTTGGCCATTTGATCTACAAGACATATTGTAAATATTTAGACTAAGTTCATGATAATAAAGTTCATTTAATCAAATTATTTAATGAACTCCCTCTTAGATAGACATCCCTCTTCTAGTCATCTAAGTATTACATGATCCGAGTCAACTAGGCCGTGTCCGATCATCACGTGAGACGGACTAGTCAACATCGGTGAACATCTTCATGTTGATCGTATCTTCTATACGACTCATGCTCGACCTTTCGGTCTTCTGTGTTTCGAGGCCATGTCTGTACATGCTAGGCTCGTCAAGTCAACCTAAGTGTTTTGCGTGTGTAAATCTATCTTACACCCGTTGTATGTGAACGTTAGAATCTATCACACCCGATCATCACGTGGTGCTTCGAAACAACAAACTGTCGCAACGGTGCACAGTTAGGGGGAACACTTTCTTGAAATTATTACGAGGGATCATCTTATTTACTACCGTTGTTCTAAGTAAACAAGATGCAAAACATGATAAACATCACATGCAATCAAATAATAAACGTGACATGATATGGCCAATATCACATAGCTCATTCAATCTCCATCTTGGGGCTCCATGATCATCTTGTCACTGGCTTGACACCATGATCTTCATCATCATGATCTTCATCATCGTGTCTCCATGAAGTTGCTCGCCAACTATTACTTCTACTACTATGGCTAATGCGTTTAGCAATAAAGTAAAGTAATTTACATGGCGTTTCTCAATGACACGCAGGTCATACAAAAAATAAAGACAACTCCTATGGCTCCTGCCGGTTGTCATACTCATCGACATGCAAGTCGTGATTCCTATTACAATAGCATGACCATCTCATACATCACATATACATCATTCATCATTCATCACAACTTTGGCCATATCATATCACAAAGCACTTGCTGCAAAAACAAGTTAGACGTCCTCTAATTGTTGTTGCAAGTTTTACGTGGCTGAATTAGGGTTCTAGCAAGAACGTTTTCTTACCTACGTTAAAACCACAACGTGATTTGTCAACTTCTATTTACCCTTCATAAGGACCCTTTTCATCGAATCCGCTCCAACTAAAGTGGGAGAGACAGACACCCGCCAGCCACCTTATGCAACTAGTGCATGTTAGTCGGTGGAACCGGTCTCACGTAAGCGTACGTGTAAGGTTGGTCCGGGCCGCTTCATCCCACAATACCGCTGAAGCAAGATAAGACTAGTAGCGGCAAGAAGAGTTGACAACATCTACGCCCACAACAAATTGTGTTCTACTCGTGCAATAGAGAACTACGCATAAACCTGGCTCTGATACCATTGTTGGGGAACGTTGCAGAAAATCAAAATTTTTCCTACGGTTTCACCAAGATCCATCTATGAGTTCATCTAGCAACGAGTCATGGGAGAGAGAGATTGCATCTACATACCACTTTGTAGATCGCGAGCGGAAGCGTTCAACGAATGGGGATGAAGTAGTCGTACACACCGTGATCCAAATCACCGGAGATCCTAGCACCGAAAGCACGGCACCTCCGTGTTCAACACACGTACGGTCAGCGTAACGTCTCCTTCTTCTTGATCCAGCAAGGCAAAGGAGAGGTTGGGGAAGAAGACTCTAGCAGCAGCACGACGGCGTGGTGATGGTGGAGCTGCAGTACTCCGACAGGGCTTCGCCGAGCTCTTACGGAGGAGGAGGATGTGTTGGAGAGGGAAAGGGAGGCGCCAGGGCATAGGGTGCGGCTGCCCCCTCCCCTCCCCCCTTTATATATAGGCCTCTGGGGGGGGGGGGCTCCGGCCCTGGGAGATCTGATCTCCCAAGGGGGGCGGCGGCCAGGGAGGTTTCCCTCCCCCCAAGCCATCTAGGAGGTGCCTTCCACCACTAGGACTCCTCCCTTTTGGAACCCTAGGCGCATGGGCACCTTTGGGGCTGGTTCCCCTTGGCCCATGCAGGCCAAGGCGCACCCCCTAAGGCCCATGTGGCCCACCGGGGCAGGTGGCCCCACCTGGTGGACCCCCGGGACCCCTCCGGTGGTCCCGGTACAATACCGATAACACCGAAACTTGTCCCGATGGCCGAAATAGCACTTCCTATATATAATTCTTTACCTACGGACCATTACGGAACTCCTCGTGACGTCCGGGATCTCATCCGGGACTCCGAACAACATTCGGGTTACTGCATATACATATCTTCACAACCCTAGCGTCACCGAACCTTAAGTGTGTAAACCCTACGGGTTTGGGAGACATGCAGACATGTCCGAGACGGCTCTCGGGCAATAACCAACAGCGGGATCTGGATACCCATGTTGGCTCCCACATGCTCCACGATGATCTCATCGGATGAACCACGATGTCGAGGATTCAATTAATCCCGTATACGATTCCCTTTGTCAATCGGTATTTTACTTGCCCGAGATTCGATCGTCGGTATCCCAATACCTCGTTCAATCTCGTTACCGGCAAGTCACTTTTCTCGTTCTGTAATGCATGATCCCGTGATCAAACACTTTGATCACATTGAGCTCATTATGATGATGCATTACCGAGAGGGCCCGGTGATACCTCTCCGTCAAGCGGAGTGACAAATCCCAGTCTCGATCCATGTCAACCCAACAGACACTTTCAGAGATACCCGTAGTATACCTTTATAGTCACCCAGTTACGTTGTGACATTTGGCACACCCAAAGCACTCTTACGGTATCCGGGAGTTACACGATCTCATGGTCTAAGGAAAGGATACTTGACATTGGAAAACTGTCGGGGGAGATCTGGCCTCCACGAGCACCTATGGGGACGGAGCCCCTTGTCGGTTTGGCGGGGGCGGAGGACGCACAAACAGAAGATCGAGGCGACACACACGCACAACGATTTTACCCAGCTTCGGGCCGCATGGATGCGTAAAACCCTACTGCTGCATGTCTGGTTGATTCGGGTTCTTGCTCAGGAGCGCAAGAAGCTACAATAAGTTGGATCTGGACGTAGGCGAGGGCCTCTTGGGTCCGATCCTTCCCCCCTCTCTACGTGCGCATGGGCCTCCTTTTATATGCCAAGGGGTCTCCCACAGGGAGCGACGTAGGTGAGGGTAAAAATGGCAAGGGATTGTGTGAATAGTGGCCGCACAGTGCTATCGCACCTAACTCTGACGGCGGGGGACAAAGGCATTAAATGCCCGTCTGGATCGCCTGAACAGTGCCGAGGCGGACCGTTAGGAGCGCCTCCGCTCGCCACGGGGGCGGCTCTGCCAACGTCGCATGCCACCGCGCGTCTCAGGTTGCGTGGCGTCCCTCCACGTGCCTCCGGGGAAGCCCCAGAGTGACGCGTGGGCAGGTGAGCTGGAGCGCGGGCCGGATGTGGTGGTTTGCCGCGGCAAGTGGCTTGCCGCGGTAGTTGCCTTGCCGCACCTGGGAGCTTGTCGCTCGCCAGGCCTTGCCGGGGCGTGCGGCGCACCGCGGCGGGCTTCTCTTGGGGTGCCTTGGCTTGGCCGTCCCGGCGAGCTCCTCCCGCCGGGGCCTTGGTGCTTCGGCTTAGTCGTCCCCGGCAAGCTCCTCTTGCCGGGGCCGTGTCGCCTTGGCCCGACAAGCTCCTCTTGCCGCACCTTGCCTTCTCGACCCGGCAAGCTCCTCTTGCCGGGGCTTGGTCTTCTAGGCTCGATCACTTGGCCTTCGTCCGGCCCGAAAAGGGCTGTGGAGACTCTTGTCGCTCCCTGGCAGGCCTTGCCGCGGGAGGCTACTACTGCCCGTGCACAAGTTCGGGGTACTAAGGTACCCCTACTTTAGTACACCGACAGGAGCCCCTGGGCCTGGGCCATACACGGTGCCGAGCGTTGTTGGGCCAGGCCCTAACAATGCACGGGCACGCGTGGCCTGGGTTGCACTGCTCCTTAACTCCGTGCTCGTCGCGCCCTCCCCAAGTGGCGCGCGCTTATCGCGGCGTCGTGGGGCGGGGGGGGGGGCGAGGCGTGCGAGGCGTGCGTGACATGGGTGGCGTGCGCGGGGCTTGAGGCCCGCAGGCATGCGTCACGTCGGGCACAATCTCTTTTATTTGGAGAAGCGAAACGTCCGCCCCCACTTTTCGAGTGGGGGGGGGGAGAGAGGTCGCCTCATCAGTCGCCTCGGCCCTGCTCGCCCGCCACGCGTCCTCCATGCGCTAGGGGTCGCGGTGGTGGAGGCAGGAAGCCGGGCCGACGCGGGTCGAAGTAGAGGGTCGGCCCCGTCGCCTGCCCTTCCTCTGCTTTGATTGGTTGGGCGGGGCAGCCGAGCCCCCACTCCGCCCCTTTATAAGGAGCGGAAGGGGATGACGAGGGTCCGCACTCCTTCCTTCTCCCTTCTCTTAGATCCCTGGTCCCCTCTCCCCAGCTGTCATGGAGGAAGGGAACCCTGGTCCTTCTTCGGTGGCGGCAAGGGTCGCCGCCAGGCAGCGAGCCCCTCCTCCCCTTGCACCCGCAGCGGCGGAGCCAACCGTAAGGGGTAGGGGGAGGGGGCGAGGTCGCGGACGAGGCCGTGGACGGGGCCGAGGCGCTCGAGGCGGGCAGGACGGCACGCCGGCCTCGCCTCCGCCGGCGGCTCCGTTTCCCCCGGCGGTTCATCTCGGGGATGACCCCTGCGAGTTCATCATCAGGCTACGCCGGGCGCCTCGCCGTCGCCTCCGCCTCCCGGCCCCCTTCGCGGACGTCTTGGAGGCGGAACAACACGAGACGCTGAGGCTGCGCATGAGGGGCTGCGGGATCAGTGGTACGCGAGTCCACGTCGAATCCCGAGCCCCCGGCGTGATGTGCCTGGGCCGAGGGTGGAAGTCGTTCGCCCGGATCCACAGCTTGACGGCGGGGTTCACCCTCCATTTCAAGCTGATGGAGGGCGATCTGCTCTCCATCAAGGTCTTCGAGGACCTCGGCACCCGGGCCCAGTGCTGCGTGGATAGCTCCTCCGACAGCGAAGGCTCCTCCTCGAGCGAGAGTGACGAGGAGGGGAGCGACAGCGACGAAGAGGGCGGGCGGTCGCCGGGGTGACGGGCACGACTAGGCGCTAGTCGCAGCTCCGCGTGGCACCGGCGGCCCCCATCGTCCGCGTCGCTGGCGCCGTGAACTCCCCGGGGTCGTCTCCTTGGGCGGCTGGCGTAGGGAGGATGCGGAAGAGGAAGAGGACGGGCGGCAAGGCCGCTGCCTCGTCTTCCAACCTCGCCCCAGACGCCGTCACCACCCCTGCTCGCGGCGACGACCACCGGGGTCTTCTCTCCGGCCCGGCAAGCTCCTCTTGCCGGGGCTTCGTCTTCTCGGCCGGAGTGGCGAGGCTGCGGAAGAGGCTGGCGGCAAGGCCGTCAACTCGGAGTACGAGGGCTAGATGCCCTCGACAGCGTGTTGACGTCTCGCCGCCTCCTTCTCGAGCTCCGCTTCCGGCGTCGCCGTCTTCTCCCGGCCTCCGGAGCTCCGGGGTGGGGCCTCGGACGCTCTCTTGGCGTCTTCTGCCACCCGTAGCTCGTCTAGGCGCCCCTTTTGCCCTTCTCGCCTCCTTGCCGTACCTCCTGAGGAGAGATACAAGAAAGGGATTACGGGCACCTTATCTCTTTTTATCTTGTAAGCCCTCGGGCCTTAGTTGCATTAAAATCTTGTAATCCCATCTTTCATGTTTTTCATTCTCTCTGAACTGTACCTGAGTGGAATGTTTTTAATGAAAAGGGGTTGTTTGCCGGATCATTCGTCTCGCGGGTACATCCCGCGGCAAGGGGCGGACCCTTTGCACCGTTAAGATAGACACTTCCCCGCCCGGCAACGGACCCTGCCGCCCCCCGCGCCCCTTGGACCTCCTCCCGCTCTAGGAGGAGGTAGGGAGAAGGCGGGTTCTGGCCCCTCGCTTCCTCCCCTTGCCGCCGCGGCTACTATCCGAAGCGGGCCCCGGGAACGCGCTCCGGGGTTTGCCGCTTAAGAGAGCACGGCAACTTTTTAGGAGGAAGCAAGGTTTTCACATTCCGCAGCTCATGAGAGAATGCATGATAAGGGATGTAAAGACTTATCTGAGGTTGCAGCCCCCGGCAACTCTGGCTTGTCGAGAGGCGGGTGCTGGCTCGTCCTTCTCCCTCTGTTCGTCCTTGAGCGGCTCGGCAAGGGTAGGCAGTTCCTGCGAGCCAAAGGGAAAGGACGGGAAAAAGACGCGGACTCGACCTCCAAGTTAGGGGTTAGCGACTGTTAGGCACTATCGACCCTAACCAAGGACGAGACTCGACTCAGCATGCATGCTAAAACTTGGGGGGCCCCAGCGCGTAATTGCGGCCAGGGTCTGCGCCTGGCTTTGTACAAAGGATTACATGCGTCTGCGGCAAGACTTTTGTACAAAGAGTTGGTTGCCGGACGGGGTCCGACAACCGCGCCTTACGGGTAAAACTTGCGAAGATGCTCAATGTTCCAGGAATTCCTCACCGGAGTACCATCTTCGGTCTCGAGGCGGACGGCGCCGGGCCTCGTGACTTGTTTCACCCGGTAAGGGCCTTCCCACTTCGGCGTCAACTTGTTGTGTATCTTGGCCGACTGAACGCGCCGAAGAACAAGGTCGCCTTCCTCGAGGCTCCTGGCCTTAACTTTGCGGCTATGATAGCGACGCAGAGCTTGCTGGTAGCGAGCGGATCGCACAGCGGCCTGGAGACGATCCTCCTCGAGGAGCAGTGCGTCATCTTCACGCGACCGCTCTTGCTCAAGCTCATCATAAGCGAGCACTCGAGGTGACCCGTATACGAGTTCCGTGGGGGTAACTGCTTCTGCTCCATAGACTAGAGCAAATGGTGTCTGGCCGGTGGCTCGATTTGGCGTCGTTCTGACCGACCAAAGAACCGCCGGCAGCTCCTCGATCCAGTTCCGTCCGCGCTTGAGCAGCTTGTCAAAACTTCTGGTCTTGAGCTCGCGCAGTACCTCGGCGTTGGCCCTTTCCGCTTGACCGTTGCTCCGGGGATGAGCAACAGAAGCGAAGCAGACCTTGGTGCCGAGATCTTGGGTGTACTGCATGAAGGCGTGGCTTGTGAACTGCGTACCGTTGTCGGTGATGATCCTGTTGGGGATCCCGAAGCGGCAAACAATCGACCTGAAGAATTTGATCGCGGACTGGGCGGTCACCTTCCTCACTGGTTCCACTTCTGGCCACTTTGTGAACTTGTCGATGGCAACGAACAAGTACTCAAAGCCCCCGACGGATCGAGGGAAGGGGCCGAGGATATCGAGCCCCCAGACCGAGAAGGGCCAGGATAAAGGGATTGTCTGGAGAGCTTGAGCTGGCTGGTGTATCTTCTTGGAATGGAACTGGCACGCTTCACACTTGGTTACTTGTGCAGTTGCATCCTGGAGGGCTGTGGGCCAGAAGAAGCCCTGCCGGAACGCCTTTCCGGCAAGTGCTCTGGCGCCAATGTGGTGCCCACATATGCCTCCGTGTATCTCCGCCAACAGCTTCTGTCCGTCTTCCCGGTGGATGCACTTCAATTTCACCCCATTGCGTCCTCTTCTGTACAGTGCGCTGTCGACGAACTGGTACATACTGGTCTGCCGGGCTACTCTTTCAGCTTCTTCTTGTTCTTCGGGAAGCTCTCCTGTC
The DNA here is from genome assembly GCA_032464435.1 of Aegilops umbellulata. Taxonomy (NCBI): domain Eukaryota; kingdom Viridiplantae; phylum Streptophyta; class Magnoliopsida; order Poales; family Poaceae; genus Aegilops; species Aegilops umbellulata. Next base: position 403,974,796 of record CP136054.1, read on the forward strand.
TGGAGGAAACGGACGATCTGCTGTGCCCACGTCGGAGCCTGTGGCTCGACGACGAGGACTAGAGGCATGTCGGCGGCTGCGGGAACATCAGCTTCCATGGCGAGGACTTGGGGCTCAGCCGGAGCTTGACGTTCCCCGGCAGGCTTGCCGGGGCGTGGCTTGCCGGGAGCGCCTGCTTTGTCGGGACAAACCCTGGGGCTTGCCGGAGCGGGCAGCTCCTCAGCACTCTTGGCGTCGATCTCGGGGACTCTCTTGGCGGCGGCTTCGGGAAGCTTTGCCGGGAGAGAGCCATCAGAGACCGGTCTTCTCTTCTTGCTTGGCCTAGTCGATGGCGTCACGGATGGCTGAGTCAGCTTGAGCACAAAGGTCCCTGGTTCCACAGGTAGCTTTAGTGAGGCGCATTTTGACAGGCCGTCGGCGATGTCGTTTTCTGCTCTTGGAACGTATTCCATTTGCAGGCCGTCAAAGCGCTCTTCCAGCTTCCTCACTCCATCAACGTAAGCTTCCATCAACGGGCACTGGTAATCTTTGTTCACTTGGCGGACGACGAGCTGCGAGTCACCCCTGACAATGAGCTTCTTGATCCCAAGTTCCGCCGCGATCTTGAGGTGCTCTCCGGTGGGCGCGATGAGGAGCACGCCGGCACCGGCGCCTTCCAGCGAAAAGGCACCATCAAAGTACATCAGCCACTCTTTGATTGCTTCCTTGCCGGGGATGCTCGTCTATGGAATTTCTTCGTCTGGTGTCCGCGTCCACTCTGCTATGAATTCTGCCAATGCTTGGCTCTGGATGGTCGATGTGCTCTCGAACTTGAGGCCAAAGCTTGACAGTTCTAGTGCCCACTCGACAATCCTGCCTGTCGCTTCAGGATTCTGCAGTATCCTCTTAAGCGGAAAGCGAGTGACCACGGTGATCTCGTGTGCTTGGAAGTAATGGCGCAGCTTCCTCGAGGCCATGAGGAGGCCGAAGAGCAATTTCTGCACACCAGAGTACCTCGACCTAGCCCCCTGCAAGAGGGAACTGACGAAGTAAACTGGGCGCTGCACCATCCTCTTCCTCTGCACTTCCCCTTGCGCTTGCGCGGATCCGCCTTTGCCGGGGCCAGAGCTCGTCGAGGAAGCCCCCTGCTTGCCGTCGGACGCGCTTGCCGTGGCTGATGGCTCGTCATCAGCTTCCCTCTCCGCAACTAACGGAGCACTAGCCACTTGATTGGTTGCCGCTAGGTAGAGCAGCAACTTCTCTTGTTGTCTAGGCGCGACAAGTATAGGGGCAGAGGACAGGTATTTCTTCAAGTCTTGCAGCGCAGCCTCCGCTTTCGGAGTCCATTTTACTGGACCTGCCTTTTTCAAGATTTTGAAAAACGGCAGGGCGCGTTCCGCGGACCTAGAAATAAATCTGCTGAGAGCCGCCACGCAGCCGGCAAGTCTTCGCACGTCCTTGACACGCGTCGGTGCTTCAATCTGCTCGATGGCCTTGATCTTGTCGGGGTTGGTTTCGATCCCACGCTGAGACACGAAGAACCCGAGAAGCTTGCCGGAGGGAACTCCGAACACGCACTTCTCGGGGTTGAGCTTGAGGCTGATCTTGCGCAAGTTTGCAAAGGTCTCTTCCAAGTCTTGTACCAAGGTTGCCTTGTTTCTGCTCTTGACCACAATGTCGTCCATGTAGGCCTCCACATTTCTGTGGATCTGTGGCTCAAAAGCAGCGTGGACAACCCTCGCAAATGTCGAGCCCGCGTTCTTCAGTCCAAAAGGCATCCACACAAAACAGTACGTGCCGCACGGAGTGATGAACGCAGTCTTCTCTTCGTCTTCTTCGGCCATGAAGACCTGGTGGTACCCGGAGTAGGCGTCAAGGAATGAAAGCAGGTCACATCCGGCCGTGGAGTCAACAATCTGGTCGATGCGCGGCAGGGGAAATGGAACTTTAGGGCAAGCTCTGTTGACATCGGTGAAATCGATGCAAAGCCTCCACTTCCCGTTTGCCTTGCGCACGACGACAGGATTGGCCAACCACGTCGGATGGAGCATGCCTCTGACGAGGCCTGCCGCTTCCAACTCCTTGATTTCCTCCGTGATAAACTCTTGGCGCTCCACCGCTTGTTTCCCGACCTTTTGCTTGACGGGCCGCGCATGAGGACAGACGGCAAGGTGGTGCTCAATCACTTCCCTGGGAACGCCGGGGATGTCAGATGGTTGCCAGGCAAACACATCGACATTCGCCCGCAGGAAAGCAATGAGCGCGCCTTCCTATTTGGGGTCGAGAGTGGCACTGATGGTGAAGGTACCACCAGTGCCGTCCTCCTTGGCGGGCACCTTCTTGGTCGCGGGTGGAGCAGCCGTCGTCTTCTCGTGTTCGCCGGCGGGGCTCGATGGCACGTCCTCGACGGCAGCGCAGCACTCCGAAGAGGCGCGCTTGCCGGAGTGGGCACCAGAGCATTCGCCGGGCTTGGCATTCTTGCCGGCGGGGCTCGTTGGCACGTCCTCGACGGCAGCGCAGCACTCCGAAGAGGCGCGCTTGCTGGAGTGGGCGCCAGAGCATTCGCCGGGCTTGGTCTTCTTGCCGGCGGGGCTCGTTGGCACGTCCTCGACGGCAGCGCAGCACTCCGAAGAGGCGCGCTTGCCGGAGTGGGCGCCAGAGCATTTGCCGGACTTGGTCTTCTTGCCGGCGGGGCTCGATGGCACGTCCTCGACGGCAGCGCAGCACTCCAAAGAGGCGCGCTTGCCGGAGTGGGCGCCAGAGCACTTGCCGGACTTCTTCTTTCCCTCGGAAGCTCCAGCGGCGAGCGGACCGCGGGCCGTTGCCGCTGTTGCGTCCCGGTATAATTGGTCGGCGCAGATAAGGACATCCTTCTTGTCGCCGGGGACAGAGATGACGCTTATCAGGTCGGGCATCTTGAGCATGTTATACGCATAGTGAGAGGCCGCCATGAACTTGGCGAGTGCTGGTCGGCCGAGGATCCCGTTGTAAGGCAACGGAAGGTCGGCGACGTCAAAGGTGACCTTCTCAGTTCTGAAATTCAGCTCGCTGCCAAATGTTACCGGCAGCGTGATCTTTCCCTTCGGCTTGCTCCTTCCCGGGTTGATTCCTTGGAATGTGGCGGTTTCTTCGAGCTCGCTGTCGGGAACTTGGAGTCTCCGAAGAACAGCAGAGGAGATCAGATTCAAGCCGGCCCCGCCGTCAACTAGCATCTTAGTGACCTTGAGGTTGCGGATCATTGGGGAAACCAACATCGGCAAGCACCCGACCGCGGTTGTGCGATCAGGGTGGTCCTCAATGTCGAAGATGATAGGCGTGCTGGACCATCTCAGGGGTCTGCGTGACTCGACGGGCGGCTCCACTGCATTGACCTCCCGCACCCACCATTTAAGCTGGTGGTGGGAAGCGTGCAGGGAGGCACCGCCGTCCACACACAAGACCTCAGTGGCTTTCTGAAACTCCTGCTCGCTGGTCTCGGGGTCTTCCATGTCTTCGTCGTCGTCTTCGTCTTCGCTCTTATCGCGGCCCCGGGGAGGTCTGTCTGCTTGCCGCTGCTTGTCCTTGCCGCGGCGCTCCCCCGGGCCGGGACGCTTCGTGCCGGATCCCCCGCCACCTGCTTGGGCCCTCTCCTTGTCGCGTCGTGCGTACTCGGCCTTTTGCAGGTCGACGAGTCGCTCGACTTGCTTGCAACTCTGGAGGTCGTGGCCCCTGGTGCGGTGGATCTAGCAGTACTTCTTGTCGGTACTGTCCTGCTTATCGGCAGCCGCCACCGCCCGGCAGTTGGCGCACCCGGCAACCTCCTTGCCGGGGCCTCCCGCCTGGGCTTTCTTGGCGGAGCCCTCGCTGCCGGACTTCTCGACAACCAGTACCTCTGGGTTCTTCTTCTTCTTGCCGTTCCTCCGCCGGTCTCTCCTTGCCGGGGCGTTACCTTCACTGTCGGAGTCTCCTTCTCCAACACTTTCTTCGGGGAGCCGCCTCCCCTCCTCAGCGCGTGCACACTTGTCGGCCAGGGCGTAAAGCTCGCTGACCTCCTTGATTTTGCACATCGCCATCTCCTCCCGCATCCTGCGGTTACGCACGTTCTGGTGGAACGCGCTGATCACCGCGGCGGGGTGGACGTCTGGGATGTTGTAGTGCACACGGCTGAACCTCTGGATGAACTTGCGCAAAGGCTCCCCCTCCTTCTGAACAAGCAGATGGAGGTCGCTCGCCTGGCCATGGGGTTTGTGGCCGCCCGTGAAGGCGCCCACGAACTGATGGCATAGATCTGGCCAGGAGGAGATGGAGTCGTCCGGCAAGTGCATGAGCCAGGATCTGACGTTGGGCTTGAGTACCAGCGGGAAGTAGTTGGCAAGGATCTTATCGTCCCGTCCCCCGGCAGCCTGCACCGCAATGGTGTAGATGCTGAGGAACTCAGACGGATGCGACTTGCCGTCGTACTTCTCGGGCACGTCCGGCTTGAAGTTCTTTGTGCTGGGCCACTGGACTTGCCGCAGCTCGCGGGTGAACGCAGGGCAACCTACCGAATACGGTAGTTCGCCTGGTTCCCCCGGCGCGTGCATGTCTCCAGTGGGCCCAACGCGCTGGTCTGATTGACGCCGCGCCTCTCTTCTGCGCTCGATGCGGGTTCGAGCGTCTTCTTCCCTTCGTTCGTGAAGGACTTGGCATTGGTCGCGGCGAGTTCGCGGGTTCGACGACGCGGTAGAATCGTCGTCGAGGTGAGCCCCGCGAGTCGGCGACCGCGGCTTCTGGGGCGGGGAGTGCACGGTGGTCGCACCCCCGCCATGCTTGGCGCCATCGGTTCTCGCCTGGGTGACTGGCCGCGGCTGCGACGCGCTGTGCTGCCGCGGAGTGTCACCGTTGGCGAAACCGATGAGGCTCTGGATGGTTGCCCTCCAGCCGTCGAGCTTGTCCGCCGTTGGAGGGTAGTCTAGGAGCAGCTGAGCTCGCGCGAGAGCTTCCGCAGGGGTGGCGGGTAGAGGCGGCGAGCGGCGCGAGGAGCGGGATGTGCTCGAACTCCTAACCATGTTAGAAGGAGCAGCACCCGGTCCAGGCAGCCGCGCGACGCTCGTCCCGGCACGCTGGATCGCATGCCTGTCCTGAGCGCCCTGGGATCCACCAGCGTGGCTCGGGTCCAGCGAGCGTATGGTACCATGGGTACCATGACGCTGCTGGTTTCGCGCCTCCTCAGAGGGGCGCGGGGCAAGCTCGGACGCCGCGGGAGCAAGAACTGGCTCGACGGTGCCCGTTCCCCCGCCGGCGTCCTCCCCACCACCCGTCTGCTCCATGGGCGGTGGGTTCGACGCTGACGGGCCGGTCACCTCCGGAGCTTTCTTCTTCGGCGCCATGCTGGCGCAAACGATGAGAGTCTGGCTCGCGCGGACGCCGGATCTGATTCACGCAACCACGACGCACCCCCTACCTGGCGCGCCAAAGATGTCGGGGGAGATCTGGCCTCCACGAGCACCTATGGGGACGGAGCCCCTTGTCGGTTCGGCGGGGGCGGAGGATGCACAAAGAGCAGATCGAGGCGACACACACGCACAACGATTTTACCCAGCTTCGGGCCGCATGGATGCGTAAAACCCTACTGCTGCATGTCTGGTTGATTCGGGTTCTTGCTCAGGAGCGCAAGAAGCTACAGTAAGTTGGAGCTGGACGTAGGCGAGGGCCTCTTGGGTCCGATCCTTCCCCCCCTCTCTACGTGCGCATGGGCCTCCTTTTATATGCCAAGGGGTCTCCCACAGGGAGCGACGTAGGTGAGGGTAAAAATGGCAAGGGATTGTGTGAACAGTGGCCGCACAGTGCTATCGCACCTAACTCTGACGGCGGGGGACAAAGGCATTAAATGCCCGTCTGGATCGCCTGAACAGTGCCGAGGCGGACCGTTAGGAGCGCCTCCGCTCGCCACGGGGGCGACTCTGCCAACGTCGCATGCCACCGCGCGTCTCAGGTTGCGCGACGTCCCGCCACGTGCCTCCGGGGAAGCCCCAGAGCGACGCGTGGGCAGGTGAGCTGGAGCGCGGGCCGGATGTGGTGGTTTGCCGCGGCAAGTGGCTTGCCGCGGTAGTTGCCTTGCCGCACCTGGGAGCTTGCCGCTCGCCAGGCCTTGCCGGGGCGCGCGGTGTGCCGCGGCGGGCTTCTCTTGGGGTGCCTTGGCTTGGCCGTCCCGGCGAGCTCCTCCCGCCGGGGCCTTGGTGCTTCGGCTTAGTCGTCCCGGCAAGCTCCTCTTGCCAGTGCCTTGTCGCCTTGGCCCGGCAAGCTCCTCTTGCCGGACCTTGCCTTCTCGACCCGGCAAGCTCCTCTTGCTGGGGCTTGGTCTTCTAGGCTCGATCACTTGGCCTTCGTCCGGCCCGAAAAGGGCCGTGGAGACTCTTGTCGCTCCCCTGGCAGGCCTTGCCGCGGGAGGCTACTACTGCCCGTGCACAAGTTCGGGGTACTAAGGTACCCCTACTTTAGTACACCGACAAAAACTCTAGCAAACGAACTATGCGATCTTATGCTATGTTTAGGATTGGGTCTTGTCCATCACATCATTCTCCTAATGATGTGATCCCGTTATCGATGACATCCAATGTCCATAGTCAGGAAACCATGACTATCTGTCGATCAACGAGCTAGTCAACTAGAGGCTCACTAGGGACATGTTGTTGTCTGTTATTCACACATGTATTACGATTTCTGGATAACACAATTATAGCACGAATAAAGACAATTATCATGAATAAGGAAATATAATAATAATGCTTTTATCATTGCCTCTAGGGCATATTTCCAACAAATAAAAGCAAAGGCCAATGTAAAGATGATCAATATTTTCTACCACACATAAGTACCAATTGTCAAAAGACAAGAAGTGTTTGGAAATAATTCCCGGTGGTAGTGTAACGCCCCCGATGTAACTTGCCATATTTGTAATCCAACTCTTGCCATTTCCGGCTATGTGCTATGTTATTCCCTCCGTGGTTGGGTTCTCTCTGTTTTGCATTTTGGTCATGTCATGCATTTCATATCATGTCATCGTGTGCATCGCATTTGCATACGCGTTCGTCTCATAAATCCGAGCATCTTTCCCGTTGTCCGTTTTGCAATCCGGCGCTCCTATGTCTCCCGGCGTCCCCTTTTACATTTCTTCGTGTGCGGGTATTAAACATTCTCGGAATAGACCGAGGTTTGACATGTGGCCTTGGTATAGCACCGGAAGACCGCCTGTCAAGTTTCGGGTCAATCGGAGTTCGTTTGGTACCCCAACGGTTAACCGGGTAACCGTGAAGGCCTCGTGTGTGTTGCAGCCCAACACCCCTTCAAAACAGCCCCATAACCCATCTAAGTCACTCCCATGTCCTCCGCCGTTCGATCACGATCGCGTGGGCGAAAACCGCACTCCGTTTGGAGCCTCCTAGCTCCTCCTATCTATAAAAAGGCCTTCCCCGTCCAAATCTGAGAGAGAGACCCCGAAACCCTAGCTTCTTCCTCGTTTTCCGCGCCCCTCTCTCTCCTCCCGCTGCCGGCGCGCCCCGGGCCAATCCCCGCGCGCCACGTGGCGCCCGCCGCCGCCTCCGCCGCGCCCCGCCGCCAGGGCCCGCGGGGCCCGGTCGCCGCCGCCCCGCGCCCCGCGCGCAGCTCGCGCCTCCCCGCCAGCGCGCCCCGCCGCCAGGTCGCCGGCTCCGCTTCGCCGCCGTCTCGGAGCGCCGCCGCGCCGTCCTCCACGCCGTCGCCCGCGGTCGCCCGGCGAGCCGCCTCCTCCACCGCGCCACCGCGCCGCCCCGCACTTCGCCGGCGCCGGATCCGGCCAGATCCGGCCCGCCCCGGCCTCTTCTCCGCCTCCTCGCCTCCGAGCTCCGGCGAGCCGCCAGATCCGCCGCTCCCTCCGGCGAACATCGTATTCCGCGCCTGGGTTGACTTTTACTTCTCCCCGAAATCTCTAAGTCCTTTATTTTTATCATCATCATCGCATCTTCATCATGCCATAACTTCGCATCCGTAGCTCCGTTTCACGCGTATAATATGTCAAATTGTTCGCCTAGAAGAGTACATCATTTTGTTCCATTGCATCTTTGTCATTTGAGGTCATATTGTTGACCTAAATACTGTTAGAAGAGGGCTAGTTGATGTTAGTTGCTGGATCTTATCTGAACATGCACTTTTGTCATTTTTTCCATGATTGATGTGTACCTCCTATGAAGTTGAGTACTACATGAGTTTTGTAATATGCCATGTTATCTATCCATAGGATTTTGCCATGTATTTTTGTGCTCTATGTGGTGACTAGCACAAGCTTGCAAACTAGGTCACTTGATGTTGCTGATTTCAGAGACTTAGTGATTTCACTAAGTCCCTGACTGCTGTTATTTTTATGCCATGTGTTCATGTTGTTTCCGAGAGATATATGCATAATTTGAGCATGATCAGTAAGGGAGTTTTGAACTTGAGTATTTGCTACATCCATCCATGCCTTTGTTTGCAATTATGGAGTGCCATAGCTTGAGTCAATCGAGCTCTACTTTTGCTTCAAAATGTTGCTGGCAGATTGTTTACATGTTATTCGATTTTGCCAAGCTTGGTGTAGTTGATCCTTGAATGATATGATGTTATTCTTGCCATTTATTGTTATATTGCCATGTATTCTTGATGTATGTATGATTAGTTAATCATGAAATGCTCTGTAGTGAGTGCATCGAGCTCACAAACATGCCTAGTCGTTAACAGTTTTCTGCCATGTCCAGTTTTCTACCAAGTCTGAAACCTGTAACGAAACTTGCTTATTTGTCATGGGTGTAATCATATTTTCTGGTCCTTTTTGGGCTTATGGTCAGTAAGGGACTTTTGTCAAGTGCTATGTGTAGATTCATGCCATGTCTTGTTTTGCTATGTTCTGAACATTTAGCATGTTGTTTCATTGCTCTGAACATATCATCCTGATGTTAGTTTCTGCTTGTTGATATTTTCACTAAGTCTGTGAACTTGTTATCGTTTGCTCTTTTGCCATGCTTGTTTGGACCTGTTATGGTGTGATTTAGCCGTAGCTCAGTGTTCATCTTTTGTCGAGCATCTTGAGTAGTTTACTGTCATATGCTTTGTTGCCATGTTTGGGTGCAGTAGTCTAATTAATTGTTGCTTGCTAAGTAGCATCATGCTGTTTATGGCAGTTTCGTGTCATTCTTGTATTGCTTGCCATTTGCAAACCGTGCATCCGATTCCGGTGATCTTTATATCGATTTCAACCGAAATCACCTCATCTATCCAGTGGCATTCTTGGTTTGCCAAGATTACGCCATGTTCATCCTTGTCCTTCCGGAGCATGCATTCGCATTGCATATCACCTCTCGCATATCATGCCATGTTTTGCATCATGTTGCTTGCGCATTGCATCGTGGTTGATATTGGTTCCTTTGCTTGTTCTCTTGTCTTGGGTAGAGCCGGGAGACGAGTACGTGACCGAGGATTCCGTTGAGAACGCTTACGAGGACCAAGCTTTCTACAACTCTGAGAACCTTGCAGGCAAGATGACCATACCCTCGAAATCACTTCTATCTTTGCTTGCTAGATTGCTCGCTCTTTTGCTATGCCTATGCTGCGATACCCACCACTTGCTATATCATGCCTCCTATATTGCCATGTCAGCCCCTAACCATCCATGTCCTAGCAAACCGTTGTTTGGCTATGTTACTGCTTTGCCCAGCCCCTCTTATAGCGTTGTTAGTTGCAGGTGAAGATGAAGTTTGTTCCTTGTTGGAACATGGACTTGTTGTTCCTTGTTTGGAACATGTTTACTTGTTGGGATATCACAATACCTCTTATTTAATTAATGCCTCTATATACTTGGTAAAGGGTGGAAGGCTCGGCCTTATGCCTGGTGTTTTGTTCCACTCTTGCCACCCTAGTTTCCGTCATACCGGTGTTATGTTCCCGGAGTTTGCGTTCCTTACACGGTTGGGTGATTTATGGGACCCCCTTGACAGTTCGCTTTGAATAAGACTTTTCCAGCAAGGCCCAACATTGGTTTTACCATTTGCCACCTAGCCTTTTTCCCTTGGGTTCTGCAGACTCAAGGGTCATCTTTATTTTAAACCCCCGGGCCAGTTCTCCTTCGATTGCTGGTCCAACTAGAGCCACTTGCGGTGCCGCCCTGAGGCAACTTGGGGTATCTTCGGTTGCCGTACGTAGTGTTCATCCGAATGTGCCCTGAGACCGAGATATGTGCAGCTCCTATCAGGATTTGTCGGCACAATCGGGCGGCTTTGCTGGACTTGTTTTGTTGCTGCCGAAATGTCTTGTAGTCCGGGATTCCGAGATTGATCGGATCTTCCCGGTAGAAGGAATATCCTTCGTTGACCGTGAGAGCTTATCATGGGCTAAGTTGGGACACCCCTGCAGGGTATTATCTTTCGAAAGCCGTGCCCGCGGTTATGAGGCAGATGGGAATTTGTTGATGTCCGGTTGTAGAAAACCCGAAGTTGACCTTAACTAAAACACATCAACCGCGTGTGTAACCGTGATGGTCTCTTCTCGGCGGGGTCCGGGAAGTGAACACGGTTGTTGGAGTTATGTTTGACGTAGGTTGTTTCAGGATCACTTCTTGATCACTTCTAGCTTCTCGACCGTGCTTTGCCTTCTCTTCTCGCTCTCTTTTGCGCTGTAGTCAACATATGCTAGTCGCTTGCTACAGCTCCACCTCACTGCCCTTTTCCCACCTTTAAGCTTAAATAGTCTTGATCTCGCGGGTGTGAGATTGCTGAGTCCCCGTGACTCACAGATATTATCACCTCAGTTGCAGGTACCAACGATGTCATTGCAGATGACGCGACCGAGCTCACTTGGGAGTTCGATGAGGAACGTGGCCGTTACTATGTTTCTTTTCCAAATGATCAGTAGTGGAGCCCAGTTGGGTGATCCGGGGATCTGTTTAGCATTTGGGGTAGTCTTCTTTCATTTTGGTACCGTAGTCGGACCTTGAGTGTAATCTGTATGATGGATGTTATTTATGTACTTGTGTGAAGTGGCGATTGTAAGCCAACTATGTATCTTTTCCCTTATTTATTACATGGATTGTGCGAAGATTACCTCACTTGCGACATTGCTTTCAATGCGGTTATGCCTCTAAGTCGTGCCTCGACACGTGGGAGATATAGCCGCATCGAGGGCGTTACAAGTTGGTAATCAGAGCCTTTCCCCGACCTTAGGAGCCCCCACTGTTTGATCGTCTTTAGTGGCCGAGTTGTGTCTAGAAAAAATGTTTTGAGTCTTTTAGGAATTATATATCGGAGAGTTTAGGAATTCTTTTTACTCCCCAGTCCCTTCGACCTTCTGGTAAGGCATCCTGACGTAGAGTTTTGACTCTTCTCTTCTCAAATTTCACTAAATTTTTTTTTTAGGATCACGCGGGTATATTACAATCGTTCCGATGGTTTTATGATGACAACATTGTCTTGGTTGCCTCCTGACATTTAGGGGTTGTGGCAGTGTCCCGGGGAGTTGAGCTCCGAGGTGTTGTCGTCATAATTTTATCGTTGCGGTTTTGGAATACCTGAGTTTAGTACGCCGACATCGAAAATCTCTTTTGTACAGTTGTTGGTGAGATAACCCTGATAGCCCAGTACTGTGGCGAGTGCAGGGGTATTGCCATGACTTGTATAACGGATGCTTTTCGAAGGTTGAGGTAGGTGATTTCCGAAGATTTCTTGGTTATGTGTTGAAGGATGGATACAGCTGGTTGTAGGATTTGCTAGTTTGGGTGAGATATTATGCTTCCCCTGTATCCCCAACACCTGATTGCATAACCAGAAAGTTTCGGGAGTTTGTAAGTGGGAATTCTTGTAGCTTTAGTATTTCTTCCGCAGATATTTGGTTTGTGAGTGGGTAATCCTTACCAAGTATTTGTTCACATCCGTACCTTGTTGATTTTATTCCTTACCATGTTCTAAGTGGCTTCTCAGCTTTGGAAGTGTGATGTTTTACATTGGAATTCATTCGTTCATTCTAGTTCGAATGTTTATTGTGAAGACTATATGTTGCAATGCCGTTCCTTTGATTCAGCTTCAATATATCTCTGTCAAGATGCTAATGGATGTCACCCTCTTCAGGATGGCTCCACCAACGCGTCAGAATCCGGAACGCAATGACGGGAATCAGGCTAACCCTCCGCCACCGCCTCCACCTCCGGAAGCTTGGCAAGCCTTGATGACTGCCACAAATGCCAATGCTCAGATTCTGATTCAGCTCTTGCAAGATCGCAACCAAGGGCAAGCTAATCAAGAGAATCAAGGCCAAGGCAACAATCAGCCGCACTTCGCTTCACTGAACCAGTTCCTTGCTAATCAGCCAAAGACTTTCAGCTACTGTGTCGAGGCCACAGACGCAGATGATTGGCTCGTGGACATCAGCAAGCATTTCGAGTGCAGGAATGTCAGACCTGAGGACTTTGTCAAGTTTGCCTCTTTTCAACTCAAAGATCAAGCTGCTGAGTGGTTCCAGCAATACAAAGATTCCAGAGGAGGTCGTGTGATCACTTGGGATGATTTCCGCCGTGACTTCAAAGCACACCACATTCCGGAAAGTGTTGTTGAGCTTAAGCGTGAGGAATTCCGCAATCTCAAGCAAGGCACCATGTCTGTCTACCAATACAACACTCAGTTCCAGAAGCTCTCTCGTTTTGCAAGGCAAGACATTCCTGATGAGAAGAGTATGATCTACCAATTCAGGCGTGGTCTCAGAGAAGATCTGCAACTTGCTCTCATGCTTTTCGAGCCATTAAAGTATGATGAATTCTACAACATGGCACTGAAACAAGAAGCTGCTCAGCTCAAGTGTGAGGCATCTAAGAAGAGAGTCAGAGACGCAGTTCAGTCTTCTTCTTCTTCACTTGTGGCAGCTAAGCAACAGAAGTTCTGGTTGCCTCCTCCTCCTCCGTTCCGTCAGCCTTATCAGCAGAAGAATTCAAGTGGCCGTGGATCTTCCCACCCACCCAACCCTGGTTATCAGAACAAGTCTCAGAACCAAACTCCAAGGCCAAGTGCTCCTTACCATCATCCGCTCTCAGAGGTGACTTGTAACAAATGTCAGCAGAAGGGTCACTATGCGAACAAGTGCTTCAACCAGAGGCGCCTTCCGCCTGCTCCTCCTGTGAAATCTTCCAGCAATGCAGTGGTCAAGCATAATCCTAAGCACGTCAAGGTGAACATGCTGAACGCATCTCAAGCAGAGGATTCTTCTGAAGTGATCATGGGTAATCTTCCTGTTAATGATATTCCTGCAAAAGTCTTATTTGACACTGGAGCATCGCTTTCTTTCATTTCAAGACCTTTTGTTGCTAAGCATGAGTTTGTGACCGAAAATATTCCTATTCCGTTGAAGATTGTGTCCCCGGGCAAGCAAATGACATCTAATGTTTGTGTCCCGGATGTTTCTATCAAGATGGGCGACTATAAATTCTTGTCTAAACCAGTTGTTCTTGGTGATTCTGATATTGATCTTATTCTCGGGATGGACTGGCTTTCTAAGCACAAGGCTCAGCTTGAGTGTGCTGCCAGGGAAATCAAATTGACTCACACTTCTAACGATGTGATCATCTATGCTTCTCGTGATGATACCATTCGGTTGTTTTCTCTCAATGAGATGGGTGAAATGGAGGCTATCTCTCAGATTCCAGTCGTTTGTGAGTACCAAGATGTTTTTCCAGAAGAGCTTCCGGGTATGCCTCCCCGCAGGCCAGTTGAATTCGTTATTGAGCTTGAGCCTGGCACGGAACCCGTTTGCAAGCGTCCTTACAAGCTTGGACCAGATGAACTCAAGGAATTGAAGATTCAACTCGATAAACAAGAACGTCTGGGTCTGATCAGACCGAGTTCTTCTCCTTGGGGTTGTGGTGTTCTTTTTGTCAAGAAGAAGGATGGCACGGACCGACTTTGCGTCGATTATCGTCCATTGAACAAGAAGACTATCAAGAACAAGTACCCACTTCCCAACATCAATGAGCTATTTGAGCAACTCAAAGGTGCTAAGGTGTTCTCCAAGCTTGACCTTCGTATGGGTTATCATCAGATTCGCATTCGTGAAGAAGATATTCCCAAGACAGCATTCAGAACAAGCTTTGGTTCTTATGAATATACTGTCATGTCATTCGGTCTTGTCAATGCTCCTCCGTATTTCACTCGCTTGATGAATTTCATCTTCAACCCCTACATCAACGAATTTGTCTTGGTCTATCTCGATGATATTTTGGTCTTCTCCAAGAATAAGAAGGATCATGCCGAACATTTGCGATTGGTACTCGACAAGCTCAGAGAGTATCAATTATATGCGAAGTTCTCCAAATGTGAATTCTGGCTTGATGAAGTTCTTTATCTTGGCCATATCATCTCTGCCAAGGGCATCGCTGTTAATCCAGAGAGGGTGTCTGCAGTTTTGAATTGGAATCCTCCTCAGAATGTCAAGCAGCTTCGTAGTTTTCTTGGACTTGCAAGCTATTGCAGAAGGTTCATTGAGAATTTCTCAAAGATTGCAAAGCCTCTTTCCAACCTCCTCCAGAAGCATGTGAAATATGTCTGGTCTCCTGAGTGTGACGTTGCTTTCAACACTCTCAAAGAGAAACTTGTCACTGCTCCAGTCTTGACTCCTCCTGATGAATCCAAGCCTTATGAAGTATTCTGTGATGCTTCTCTTCAGGGCCTCGGTGCTGTGTTAATGCAAGAGAAGAAGGTTGTTGCCTATACCTCTCGCCAGTTGAAGCCCAATGAAAGGAACTACCCCACTCACGATCTTGAGTTGGCGGCAGTTATCCACGCACTAATAACATGGAGACATCTCCTGTTGGGAAGGAAAGTGGACATATTCACCGATCACAAGAGTCTCAAGTATATCTTCACTCAGCCTCATCTCAACCTCAGGCAAACTCGATGGGTCGAAATGATTCAAGAGTATAATCCGAGTATTGAATATACTCCAGGCAAGGCTAATGTGGTTGCAGATGCTTTGAGCAGAAAGGCTTACTGCAACAGCTTAATCCTCAAGCCTTTTCAACCGGATCTCTTGAAGCTTTCCGCAAGTTGAATCTCCAAGTTGTTCCTCAAGGTGTTCTTGCCAACCTCATTGTCTCTCCTACTTTGGAAGATCAGATTCGTGAGGCACAATTGTTGGATACCATGGTGAAGAAGGTGAAACGTGGTATTGAAAAGAGCATTCCCAAATACAAGTGCTATCGAGTTGATGACAGAGATACTCTTTTCTTCGAGGACCGGATCGTGGTTCCAAAGGGTGATCTTCGTAAAGTCATTATGAATGAAGCGCACAACTCTCTCCTCTCAATTCATCCTGGAAGTTCGAAGATGTACCATGACCTCAAGCAGTCGTATTGGTGGACTCGAATGAAGCGTGAGATCGCTCAATTCGTGAATGAGTGTGATGTCTGCAGAAGGGTGAAAGCAGAACACCAACGACCAGCTGGTCTTCTCCAACCTCTTGCTATTCCAGAATGGAAGTTTGATCATATCGAAATGGACTTCGTGACTGGTTTTCCTAAGTCTAAGCGTGGAAATGATGCTATCTTCGTCGCCATCGACAAGCTCACCAAAGTGGCTCATTTTCTTCCTATCAAAGAGTCTATCACAGCAGCGCAGCTGGCAGAGCTCTACACCTCCAGAATTGTCTCTTTGCACGGCATTCCACAATTGATCTCTTCAGACCGTGGCAGCATCTTTACCTCCAAATTTTGGGATTCTTTTCAGAAGGCCATGGGCACCAACATTCGCTTCAGCACAGCTTTCCACCCTCAGACTAGTGGACAAGTCGAGCGTGTCAATCAAATTCTTGAAGATATGCTCAGAGCCTGTGTTATCTCTTTCGGCATGAAGTGGGAGGATTGTCTTCCTTATGCTGAATTCTCTTACAACAACAGTTTTCAAGCCAGCTCGGGCAAAGCCCCATTCGAGATTCTCTATGGCAGAAAGTGCCGTACTCCTCTCAACTGGTCTGAAACCGGTGAACGTCAATTTCTCGGCAATGATTTGATCTCAGAGGCTGAGGCTATGTGTAAGGTGATTCGTGAGAACCTCAAAGCAGCGCAGTCGCGCCAGAAGAGCTATTACGACAGCAAACACCGAGATGTGGCATTCGAGATCGGAGACCATGTTTACCTCCGTGTCTCGCCAATGAAAGGAACTCATCGCTTCGGTATCAAGGGGAAACTTGCTCCCAGATACGTCGGTCCCTTCAAGATCATCGGCAAACGAGGCGATCTCGCCTATCAACTTGAGCTCCCCTCCAACTTTGCAAATGTGCACGATGTCTTCCACGTGTCACAGCTTCGCAAGTGCTTCAAGACGCCTGAGCGCACCATCAACTTCGAAGAGATTGATCTTCAAGAAGATTTGTCCTATCATGAGCACCCAGTTGCTATTCTTGAAACAACTGAGCGCAAGACTCGCAACAAGTCAATCAAATTCCTAAAAGTGAAATGGTCACATCATTCATACCGAGAGGCCACCTGGGAGCGTGAAGACCACCTACGTTCCGAGTATCCGGAGTTCTTTCAGTCCTAGATCTCGGGACGAGATCCTCTCGTAGTGGTGGTGTGTTGTAACGCCCCCGATGTAACTTGCCATATTTGTAATCCAACTCTTGCCATTTCCGGCTATGTGCTATGTTATTCCCTCCGTGGTTGGGTTCTCTCCGTTTTGCATTTTGGTCATGTCATGCATTTCATATCATG